>CM048755.1:291015331-301015331 GCA_026315105.1 Locusta migratoria
CGCAGTTACACTTAAGCGCCTGTCTCTCTTACATTACGAATGTTCAGGTTTTTTGTTTTTTAACAGATCTCTTGCGCCTAGACTGGGCGACACACCGGCCCATATCTTTCTATATGAGGATAGCGCAGCGTTTATAAAGACAAGGAACCGTAGGAGCCTTGTAGCACTTGCCTGGAGAACGCGATTTATCTATTCGGCTTTACTGGATGACTTCCCGTTAATTACAACGTACTGTGTCCTTTCTTTTAGGAAATCGCGAATTCAGTCACACAACTGTAGCGATTTTCCATAAATACGGAATTTGGTGAGAAGCCTAGTGTGAGATACTGTGTCAAAAGCCTTCCGGAAATCTAGAAATGTGGAGTCGATGTGAGATCCCTTTTCGATAGCACTCATCACTTCATGTGAGTAAACAGCTAGCTGTGTTACACAAGTACGTACATAATATTCAAACAAAGTACACGTTTCAAAATCCTACTGCAAACCGTCGTGAATGATGTAAGCCTGTAATTTTGCGAGTCACTTATATTATCTTTCTTTGATATTAGAGTGATCTGTGCAACTTTCTACCTTTGGATATGGATTTTTCACTGAGCGAGCGGTTGTATTTGATAGCTAGGTATGGAGCTATTGCATTAGCATACTCTGAAAGGAACCTAATTGATGAACAATCTGGACCGGATGACCTGCTTTTGTTTGTTTGTTTCTAGCTGCTTCGTCACAACAGGGGGTGAAGATTGAATCTGGAGATTGAAAATGCTTTGTGCAGACCTGCCAAGTTTTCCGGTTTGTCCGGAAGACTTCCGGATTTTAGTGTAGATTTCCGGATTTTCAACTCCCGGTTTGTTCCCGCCCTCTGCATTCATATCTCATTTCACTTTTGACTTTCGATAATAGCTGCCATTCTGAGATGCGAGTGTTTGAAATTCGACTGAAAGTCTCCCGATAGTATTATCCATAATTTCTTCTCGCAGAATATAGCTGCGCTTTTGTCTCTAACTCTTTGTGTTTGGAACATCGCCGACCAAAGTCGGTCGAACATTCTATCAATAAACACGTCTCTCATACTCCTTGTGCATTGATTGCATGTTAAGGGGAAAGCTTTTGTTTGCTGTGGTTCTGGTAATCGTGTAATTGTGCGACGAATCTTTGAATGCTTCATTGTTTTCGTGATGATGAGTTCGTAACTGGTGAAGTTTTTCTAAAGAAGATTAAGCAAGAAGGGTTGCTGCCTATCGCTTTTCCTTTCAGACAGGAAGTTACACTTACCTGCTCATCTGCTGTCCTTGGGCCGTAAAGGCATCGGAGTTCTTCTCTTGGCAGGTGTTTCGTCGCCTTATTGCAGATTCATTAATTGAAAAGAGGACAGTGGGATTGTTACAGAACAAATAGGCAGAAGTGTGGTGAAATCTGTATTCATAAAGATATGACGAATGTGAGGTAGCCTTGTTGCATGTTTAATATTATTTCACAAATAAGATTATTTTGCCACGAAACCACCTTGCTGTAGGACAAGGAATTACTTAATAGTCAATAATTAAACACACTTTTAAAAACAGATACATTTGCAGCCCCTAGAGAGAGCGCAGAGTGGTTGAATCAGAGAGAATGTTGCTAGCAATGAAGTCGTAATACTAAAATCAGAGCAGGGGCCAAACTGAATGGTAAGTGTACCGGATGCTTCCACTCGCCATCATTATAACAGACGCGGACGGTCCTCAAGGTCACACTTTACCGATACGACGGTAACTTCCGCCCTAGACTGTCCGCGAGGTGGATACTACGAAGCTCTGCAACCGAATGGCGGTGCGTGTCTGTTAGCCGGGCACGGCACCGCAGTGTGTTTCCGCCGTTCAAAAGTAGTCCCTGTAGCCAACCGTACAGGTAGGGGAGAGAAACCGTTGGGAAAGCTTAGCCCTTGCGGGCGGCACTGTGTCTCGGACACTCAGGTTGGGACGCCTGTTTGGAGCGTGGGACAAAGCTGGTATGCTTCCGCCACAGCGTCGCTTCCGGTTGCTTTTAAATTTAACGGCTACAGGAAATTCTCCTTTTTGAGCAATTTCTAGATTAACCAAACGGGTAATGTAGAAATTACTCAGCCCCTTCCATTCGATTGTCCTCTAAGCAAGCAATCATTCTGTGATGCTCCTTGGTTGGTGAAAATAAATAAACCGTCCTAAATTAATTGATTTAATTTTGCTACTTTTTAATTACGGTTCTGTCCGGTCTTTTATTGGTATCGGGGAGTTTGTAATTTTACTGGCAACTCGAATCCGTGGTCGGAATAACATTTAATTTTATTTTGCTCTGATTTCTTTCTTATGGCACAGCCGTTGCGGCCGCGCATGTGTGCCCTCAAAAAGTCTCTGCGTTACACGTTTAAATAATAAACGATATTATAAGTATTTCAGGGCATCATTTTCTGCTGAATTTTCGTGTATTATGCGATCGCGGAAAGGAGAAACATTCGCATTCTGATCAATATGTTCGTGTGATATAAAGATTGCTTACGAAGGAAGAAGTAAATTAATCAATCATATTAAATCCGTTAAACACGTCTCGAACACGAAAATGAAGGATAGCAGTAATAAAATTCGTTCATTTTTACCTCGTTTGGTTCAAATGTTTGTAGAGCTTAAGGGACTTTAACTGCGGGGTCATCAGTCCCTAAACTTACAAACTGCTTATAAACTAGCTAATACTAAGGACGGCACACTGCCATCAGGGCGTGTGTGGAGGAGAATTTGCGTAGGTGCTACAAAGATCGTAGCATCTATATCTATTCAGACAGCCAGGCAGCCCTGAGATCACTGGCAGCTCCTGCAACAAGGTCTAAAATTGTTGCAGAATGTCACATGATTCTGGTGGAGCTAGGGGAAAGCAATAGAGTAAACCTATTGTGGGTCCCTGGCCACTAGGGGTCAGTGGCAACGAACATGCCGACAGATTAGCCAGGATGGGGCAGAGTCTCCATTTATTGGACCGGACAATCACCAAGGCAATGATCAAATTGGAGCTACGTAACTGGCTCAGAAGACAGCACGTAGAATATTGGACCAAAGTCTACCAACAAAAACATGGCAAGGTAATGATGCCAAAGCCATGTTTTAAAGGAAGCTCTGCAATCCTGGGCCTGAACAGGAGAGAGATTAGACTCATGGTTGGATTGCTGACAGGCCATGGGAATTTCAAAAAACACCTACATACAATGGGAATAACAGAAGAGGACCCTAAATGTAGGATCTGTGATGACGGTGATGAAACTGCATCACATCTAATCTTCGAATGGATTGGAGAGTAAAAGGCACAGAACATTTGGGCCAACCAGACCCGAAGAAATTGTGTCTAATAAAGAACTGCTAAAGGGACTCCTTGCACTGTTCAAGGGCACTGGTTGGCTTTACTAGATATACAGGGAGCGATACCGCCGATGCGGGCAGTGGCGGGTTGGACCAATTGGACCAAGACTGTTTTGGCTTCCCTGAAAAAATCAAATCAAGGACGGCACAAATATCCATGCCCGAGGGGGGGGGGGGAATTGGAACCCCGACCGTAGTGGCCGTGCAGGCCGTGACTGGCGCGCCGCAGACAGCTCGGCCACCGCGGCCGGCAACCACGTTGGTCCCGATATTGATGTAATGTTTGTTCGCTTAATTTTTAATTGATGGTAATATTCCGTTAGCTGCTGCTGATCATTCTGGTGCTATGTTTGGAAACGTTGTTACGTATACAGGCGTTGCATTATTGCAATTCGGGATCTTCTGGATTTCTGTTTTTGAAAGTTGGCAGGTATGTATTGTGGCTCGAATTTTTATGACATGCGAGGTAGTTTACAATGTTCGGAAAAAAGGTAGATATTTGCGAATGGCGGTGCAGATGGCGTTGAATGATAGGGGCGTGTAGGAGTGTGAGCGTCGGGCGGAGACGCTTGGCCCAGGCGGCGTGCACTTGCAGCCTCCCAGGCCTCCTGCAGCGCGCAGCCCTGCCGCCGGATCGATCAAATGATTAAACGTGAATGGCCGGAGCACAGGTCGCAAGACGCGCGCCTCGTTAGCCGCCGGCCCTTTCACCACTCCTGTCTCTTAGGGGCAGTTTTTCTACAAGTCCGCGGCCTGCTATTCTACTCACTGCGAGAGGCCTCATCTCATAAACTGAATCCACGCTACCTCCCTGCTTTCCTCTATACACGCAGGCTGTGCTGACACCACCGCACACTTAGCTGCGGGCTGGAAAACGTTTGCGTTTCGCTGCTGGTGCGGGAATACTGAGAGATTTTTTATTTTATTTATTTATTTTTTCACTGTATGCAGACATTAGGGATTGACCGAGGGCAGGATACGGAACAAATAAAAGGCTAATGAACTTACGTCCGTAAACGCACCGTTTTCATACTAGACACCGTTTATTGAATAGTACATTGAATAGCTAAAGATACTGGTAACGGCCTGCGCATGCGAACAGAGGTACGTAAACACTAGAGAGGATGATGCGACGGCAGGCAAAGCCTCTATAAGACAACAGGGGTCGGGCACAGGCGTTAAATCTGTTACTGCTGCAAAATTGCAGTTTATCGCGATTTAACCCTTTCATTCCCAGTGTTGTTCGTCGAGAACAACGTATTAAAAGCTAATTTATACCGTACGTTTTGTATCAGTCCTTAAAGTTGCATAGTTGTTGATGAACAATATGCTTCCAAGAAACCTCCTGGCAGATTAAAATTGTGTGCCGGAACCGGGACTCGAACCTGGGACCTTTGTCTTTCGCGGGCAAGCGCTCTACCAACTGAGCTATCCCGACACGACTTAAGATCACGCCCCCACAAACTTACTTCCGCCAGTACCTCGTCTCCTACTTTCCAAACTTCACAGAAGCTCTCCTGCAAACACGCAAGACTAGCACTCGTGGAAGAAAGGATATGGGGAGCCATGGCTTAGCCACAGCATAAGGGATGTTTCCATTATGAAACTTTTACTCTGCAGCGGAGTGTGCGCTGATATGAGACACCGGTCGATCTGGTAAGCGAGCCTTATCCATTGGATAACTACACTCGAGCAGACGCCTTATAATCTTAATCTCTCCCCGTGTTAATAACGTGTCTTGGGTCTCAATTGTTTAATTGTTCGTTCGTTTGTTTAAAAGTTCTTGTCACCAGAACTGAAACCTTCGCGCCACATTGGCGTAGCTTTCCCCTAGAACGAGAGAGAGGATCTTTTAGGGTTTAACGTCCCGTCGGCAACATGGCAATTGGAGATTTCCTGTACAGGAGCTATAACAATATATGCTGTCTATCGCTGAAGTGGAGGATGGAGCTGTAATTCGACTTGGGTAGCAGCAGCAGCAGATGTGTTACAGCTGTATAAAGTCAAACCAGACGTCTGAAGAAAGTACATAATGGCAGGACATGCTCGCAGAAAATGAATTGGAAAAAATTAAAATTTCTACTTCGAGCATTACTTCCTGTCGTTAGAGGTTATGGTTGGTATAAACTTCAAACTCGTACATGGCACAGGAACGGTAATAGCACTAGTACGAGCAGGAAAATGGCTGGTGCGAAAAAGTGAACGGGGGAACTACAGGGGAAGAGTCTGTTGTACGTCTACAATTTTCTTTGGTGAAGGTTCACTGTACGTATAGACCAATATCTACAGTAATAACTACGTCTTTATTAAAAAGTAATTGTTAGTTCTTCTCCATTTTCGTCGTTATGCGATCTCGTCACTAGTACGATTAGGTCGGAGCGCCATCATATTCATTACAGTGTGCAGTGTCCTGGAAAGTGTGTTGACGTTTGCAAGAAATAAATATGGCGTCATGCCCTTATTCTTTGTTTTCCCCACAATTATACGTGCATCATGTTCGCCTACGACAGAACGTGGCTTACATCTGACGCACTCATGTTTTATTCACAGTAACAGCGGTCACTTACGTGCTCAAGCTGCCTCGACACTAAGAGTTATCAGTTTTTTTTCCAACCATTGGATTCCTCACTTCATGATCTGACTGCTGTTTGTGTATTTCGCACAACGCACATAATGCTCCGTATCCAATCGGCCGATTCCTCTTCAAATATTGGTACAAATAGCTCGGTGTAACGCATATTATTAAGAGAAATATGGCATATTAACATGGTTCATCAATTGGTGAATTAACTTAAATTGGATAATTGATTTGTGCGGCAAGCTGTAAACAGGGTGCAGTAAATATAGGCCAACTTGCTGCTTAACTTCGTTTCATTTGCCAGGATTGCGGAAATATTCTGCGGACAGTTTCACAAAATCTATTTCATTAATTACGACAGGATGTTGTAAATTGCGGAACGTGTCAAGAATATAAGTGGTTGTGTTGCATTAAAATGCGACTTCCGCTGGACAACTGCATTCTTGATCAGTGGAGAGTAAATTACAAGGCTGGACTGCAGTCTACAGAAATTTTGTCCAAGGACAATCGGTCAGAGCTCCGGCCTCCCGAACGAGTTTAAGTGGTTGACATTATTCTAATATGCGCGACTTCTGAACGTCGGTTATCTGCTTGCGGATAGGCAGACGTCTTTCTCTTCTCTTTTGCGGGCAGACCTTTAACCGTAGCAGTGGATGGAAAGGTGGGCTGAGAAGAGGGAGGTAGTGACCTCGCGGCTGAGTCGTGACACGCTCTGCAGCATGAAGGCTGCCACCACTACTGCACTGTTCATCCTTCACCCCTGTTACCTGCGATACGTCTCCATTAAAATCTGGACACCGCTCTTCATTAGCGAATTGCACTAAATCTCTCTGTCTGCCTCTTGCCCTTTCGTTGGCGCATTACTTCGTGTTTAATCAGAAGCGTTGTGTGTTGCGCACTAATGTGTCGCACTTATCTGGGATGATACCCACCCGAAATGCAAGTTTACGATTCTCCGTGTCTCCAGCTTAGGGTTCTTATCTCGGCAGGATATTATTGGTAGCTTGTTCTCATTATACGCTTCAGCGTAGTGGCGCAGTTGTTCGTCCCGGCTTTCCAAATACAACTAAATTAACCGAAGTTCCATTCGGGAACGCCCAGATTCCGGTTGCGACACAGAGCGACACCAGTTTTTATTTCACCACAGCAATAAAAGTAAAAATAGTTTTTAACCTTCTGAATCTACCACCGACTACCGTCTTTGGACTGCTGCCTGACGGTTAAAATTGTAGGACACCACGCCCATATTTAGTTTCCGGCGGATACCACCGCCACTACCAGAACAACAACAATGTTGAAACACGATTAATTGAGACTTAAAAAGACTCATTTTGAAGTAGTATTTCTGAAATGTTGGTGTCACCCTTTTTATTATGTGTTTTACAACACAAAGTAAAACTTCGTTAATTTGTACGAGTTTGAATGGACATTAGTTTCGTATTGCACTCGAAATCGATACATAAAATTTAAAGTGTGTTGTCTCGTATAAAAATATTCCAATGATGATTATAAAAAATTGAGAATATTTTAATAAATGCATTGAATTTCCTCTCTAAACTTTTTGTGTAGAGCTGTTTCGTTCCTGTACTTTAAAACTAAGTTATTGTCGACTGATAAGTGGATAAAATTTAAATAATATTTAGAATGTTAGAGCAGATATTTCATTTTTTCCTAGGCTGTTTTAAGGAAAGCTGCAGAGAAACCCCCTTATGCAAGATACCTTTTATGTTACTCAAACATGTTTCAGCACGCCGTGGTAAAATATTTTTTTGTCCTTCCTGAAACATTATTATTAAATGTTAGCCTTCTGAGTACTCTATATTAATCTTTGGATCCCTTCTTAGACGCTGTTTGTCAGCAAATGCAGTTCACAGTAGACACATAATTGAAAGAATTGATCTCTCCGTCGTCACCACACACCAGAGGAACAGCACTGGACAAGTATCCAAAACTGGGCCAATCGCCCTATAACACACAAACAATCTCTCTCTCTCTCTCTCTCTCTCTCTCTCTCTCTCTCTCTCTCTCTCTCTCTCTCTCTCTCTCCACACACACACAACGTAGTTACGACATCACATGAAATGTGGCAGGTACCTTCTTCTGTGTGCAGCAGCAAGAAATGACAAGATGAAATGATATGAGAGCTTTAACACGCCTCAACAAAGGAAACGAGGCAACATCATTAGAAAATGGCAATTCGCTAAGTAAAGAGATACATAGCGATTATCACTCTGAAGTTGACAAAAACGCAGAAACAAAAACTTCCGGCTTTTTGCAGATGAGAAACTGTGGAATACACTGTAGGTGCAGAACTAGTAGCATACACGAGTAATTAGTGTAGAGATATAGGACCTAATATACTACCACATTATTTGTACGGTTTTGTATTCTAAACCAGCGGTTCTCAAATTTTGGTGGTACTACAGCCTGGAGAGGAGAAAGGGTGGTGGGGGCGACGGAGACAAATTGTCTTTTCTTTCGAACGAAGATGCCGCTGATCAGAGTTGAATTTAGCCCTACGCCGGTCACAATATGGCTGTCGGCGTTACCGCCAGACGCCGTGGACGAAAACGTGGAGGTATGATGGGAAGTATTTATTGCTAGGCATTCCGAAAACTTGTCAGTGGTGATTACTTGTGATTACGATCTCTTTGTCAAACTGAAAGAAACACTGCGGGGTATCTGGTACAGCAACCAGAGATTTCACTATCCACACCGTAGGGCGGTCGATGAATCAACAGAAATAGAGGCGCAGATGATGTACGACGCCTTCGGTACATTTGGTGAAATATAATTAACGGGGCTATTATATTGAAGGTTCGCAAGAACCTCTCTTGGTAAAATTATTTCAGAGAAAAATTAAAGTTGTTATTTTTCATATAGCCCTAACTACGTTAGTTTCTTTCGTCTCCTAAACTACGATACGCATGGTTAACAATAAGATTACACACGGAACAAAATTTTAACGTCTGTCTCACGATTGACACATACGAATTTAGCTTAAGGGCTTGCGGCAGCCACAGCGTGAACATAAAGGGTAACTATAAAAATGATCAAATATTGAAAGCAACCTATCCTCTACGGCTGGATCAACTTCGAGAGAGAGAGAGAGAGAGAGAGAGAGAGAGAGAGAGAGAGAGAGAGACTTGTAGTGTGAAAGTGTGACACTTCTGTACGTTACTGAGTTAACGATCGGAATTTGGAACGGCAGACAAGACGGGAAAGTCGATTTGTACCTGATGAGGCCAGCGTCACGACTACTGCGTTACTCGCCCACTTTCGCTGCAGAAGTGGGCAGTTTGTAACACGCTTTGCCGATTAACATCCTATCAGTGCGATTGCCGTGTGGCTGGCCAGCATTGAGTGAACGGTGTTCAGAAGAAATATCTGGGGCCAGGGTCCCGTATGCGATGGGATCATCACAGTCGTGAACACACGCTCGGGTAGGATACGTTGAGGATGGAACTACGCTGTTTCCTGGTATAAGGTACGCTTTCCAGAATTCTCTTTAATTTATTTAGGTGAACACCAATACGGCGGCTGGACGTGGATTGAAACCTCGCGTCCTTCCCCCCCCCCCCCCCTCCTCCTCTGTCCCCAAATGCGACTGTAGTGTGTTAGCCTCTGAACCTCTGTTTCAGCGGGTACGACAGATGATGTACTTCCCTCGCATCGAAATGTTGTTAAAGTCTTCTCAAGCCAAGAATAAAATACAGGATATTTATCTATTCATGGTCTCCCCACTACAATGATTTCTTTCGCGGAGAAGGTGGAGATCTATCATTTGGTGTACTTCAAAGCAGGCGTAATCGTCCATTAGTATTCGATAATCACCAGGGGCATACGAGTACTCAACTGTAGGTGAGACGAGCGGCATTTATGTCCCACCTCTCCTCCTCGTTATCGTTTTCAAACTTACATAAGCATCGGTACAAATCCGTGTTGAAATTGATAAAACAGTGCTAAATTAATGCACACCTTGGGGGAACCATGTGTATAGTACATGTAGAGGCTCCGCCCGGGTTCGAATTTTACCGAAGATGGAGTTCCGATTTTACGGAACACCGTTTGTTTTTGGTGTTGTATTTCCAGATTTAACTCATTCTTAACTCTCAAATGTACTTTATCATGAACATTATATTGTAAGGGTACAGACAGATTTTTGAAATTTTGTCTTTCAAAAGAAAAACGGAACCTTACATTTAAACCTCTAAAGCCGGCCGCGGTGGCCGAGGGGACTGGGGCGCTCCAGTCACGGTCTGCACGGCCACTACGGTCGGGGGTTCGAATCCCCCCTAGGGCATGAATATTTGTGCCGTCTTTAGTATAAGGTAGCTGATAAGTAGTTTGTAAGTTTAGGGACTGATAACCCAGTAGTTAAGTCCCATAAGCTTAACAAACATTTTAACAAACAATTGGGTATTTTTACAATTGTCTGCACGAATTATATCAATTTACATTTAAAGAGAAATACTAAAATGAGGTCTAACATGGAAATTAAGCGTTTCCGGACACATGTCCACATAACATATTTTCTTTCTTTGTGTGTGAGGAATGTTTCCTGAAAGTTTGGCCATACCTTTTTTAACATCCTGTATAATTAGAGATTTAGCTCCGTCTCTAATGACCACGACGTCGACGAGACGTTAAACCCAAAACTTCCTAATACGTTGCTGACCACCAAAATTTCTTTAGCGAGTAATCGTTTCGAAATTAGCATTGCAAGCAAGGGATTGTAGAAGTGTAGTTTTAGCCCCGCGCGGTGTGGTGTCAGTGTGGGGACAACAGTGGGCAGCGCGGCAGATGGACTCGTAAAGCGGCAGAGGCGGAGGCGGAGGGGCGATAACGACTGGCGGCAGGGCAATTAACCGCGCTCATTAAAGAAGCGAACACGTGGCGCCTTGCCTTGCCCGATCATCGATCAGCAAATTCCCCATAACGACGTTACGGCAAAAATTCCCGTTGCCCTAATTAACCGGAACAAATGAGGAGAGTGCTGACGGCCCTTCCACATTTAATTCCCGCTTCCCTCTGCCCGCGACTGTGGCTCTCACCAATTAATTAGGATCTCCTGAAATGTTAACGCTTTTACCGGCGTTAGGAGACAGCGTTTGTATTCCGAAAAATACGGTGGCTTCCGCGGCCACCCATTCGCTCACATGTGACGACGTCGTAATTTTTCCAGCTACGTATTTTCATTGTCGTATGGAACCGTTTCCAGCTCGGATATTGTTTGGACGTTTGTCTATAGATCAAGCATCCAGGTGGTGTGGTTTGTTTTTACACCAGTACAGTAGTACTATCTATCTGTAGTGACCATAATTAGAAGCTACTAATTACGATAATCTGTGGCAGTAAGGAAAACCTCCTGCTTTCGTTTTTTAGCTGAATTGTATTGTGCTGGCCTCCTAAATTTTCTGACAGTTATAGTATCTACAAAACACGTACTTGACAAAGTACAAGGTGCGTCTGAAACATTCTGTGAATGGTCTCAGGAAATATAGGAAACAACTCTACAAACAAAATACCTTATGGCCTTCAGAGTAATCGCCGCTGGCTACAACACACTTATGACATCGGTTATACAGCTGTTGGAAATTATAAGAAACGCTTCTTGTGGAATCGCTCGTAGCACTGAGGTCACGCGTTGTTGGATCTCTGCAACCGTTGCAAAGCCTAAGCCTTCAGGGCTAATTTAAGGCGGGGAAACAGAAATAAGTCCGCCGGAGCAAAATCTAGGGAATAAGGAGGGTGTGGAAGCGCAGTGACCTTGCGTGTAGCGAGGAAGTTGAGCACGTCGATCGCAGTGTGCGGACGGGCATTGTTGTGCAGGAAATTCTACCGTCTACTCCGATACAGTTCTTCTACACAGGACAGTTATACCAACATCCCATGGGTCTCCTTTGCCTAATTTGAAACAAAACTTAATGTTAACACGTTGCTCTGTTTTGCGCTCCATGTTGCAATGACACGAGTTCTCACACTGACCCTGTTAACTGGGTCGCAGCGTTAGTTTTTTTTACAAATGTTTGTATAGCTTATGGGACTTAACTACGGGGTCATCAGTCCCTAAACTTACAAACTACTTATCTACTACCTTATACTAAGGAGGGCACAAATATCCATGCCCGAGGCGGGATTCGAACTCCAGACCGTAGTGGCAGTGCGGACCGTGACTGGAACGCCTCAGTCCCCTCGGCCACAGCGGCCGGCCTGAATATCGCACTAGACTAATTGTGGACCTTTATATCGATGATTCTTATCAAATTCTACTTTAAAAATAATTTTTTCGTCACGTCAAACAAACATGTTTTCTGTCGACACCACGTCGCAGGGAAGTGTTGACAAGGCAGCATTTGTTTCGGTTGGCTCCAGCAACATACAGCAAATTTCGAAGTTGCAAATGCCTGCTGAAAATAATTGGGAACGGGGGCCATTACAATTGTGCAGGGCCGTTGGTTCAGAGTACTAAAGAATAATATATTCGATTTTTTTCACAAATTTTATTGCCGCCTCTAGCTCCATAAAAGTATTAATTGGTCTCACTTCCTACCGGCTTGGTCTGGTTAGCATCCACGGCCAAGCCACGTGAATGCCACTAAATAACATCGTAGCCAGAATAGCTGAGCATACCGGACGCTAACTTCATGGTCTGACCGGAAGGAACGATTGGCAGGCTGAGGAGGACATCCGGAAGGAACCAATGACAGGCTGAGGAGGGCATCACGTGACTTGAGGCGAGCGCCTGCAGGCCGCAGCCCCAAGGCAAAGGCTTTTTTCCTCTTTGGTCTCTGATCTGCCTTCGCGCCTAATTCCTCCACCCAACTTGTTGCTCTGAGCCAGCGGCAACCTCCCTGGTGCCTCCGAATCGCCACTTATTACTAAAAATGTCTAATTCAAATATTTTTCATTCCTAATGCAAAGGAATGCCCCTACCTCGCCTGACCACTTCCTGCTATCCTGTACACAATAATAGTGTGTGGCACGTTGAGAGCTTGGTTCGGAGGGAAAACGTATTCTGATAGCCGAAGCAGTTTAAGGCAATCGTTCGTGTAAGGGTGATATCAGGGTTAGGATCCCGGTCCGGCACGAGTTTTCCACTGCGGCTTTTATATATTATTCCTGGACAGGCAGAAATTCGCACACATCTGTATCATATTGTTAGCACAAGTGTATAAAACCCAGGGCCACTCACAGAACTTACTGCGGCTAGAAGTTCCAGTATTGTATGTTACGAAATAATCGCAGGAAGTAAAACATTTAAATGCAAAAGCGTTTTAGATTCAAATGGCATTGTTTTCATATTTAATTTTAAAATAATTAATACTAAGCCTGAAATTTGCCTTTATAGGGGTTCCTAATCACTCTGAAATATACGATTATGGTGCAGAATGTTGTTTTAATTTCTCTATAAAAATTCGGAACGTAACATTTTTCTGTGCTCCTTATCTTACACTCAGGAGATTCCACTACATCCGGTCACATATTTAAAGCTCACAACGCACAACGTGAATGAAAAAGTATGAAAGTCCACGCCTGACTATACTGGGGAAAAAATCTGAGGCGAGAGTCGCGATCATGAATGTACAGAATTAAGTTCATACGTAAATTATTCAGAATATTCGTAAAAGCATTAAAATGCAAATTTTCACGTGCACTCCAGTAGCAATGCAAAATAAAAATTTCCGGTAACGCGCACCGACACTTAAGCTTGCGTTCAAACGCTCCAAAAACACGGGCCAACACGGAGAGCCTTCCTTTTATAACTGAAGAACACCACCACTTCTGCGTTCCTAATTTATATGAGAGCTCGCCTGGAGTTTCCGTAGAAGCACCCATTCAGATTTTCGGTAGCGACGACTCATAGTTTATCCACATTACTTGGTGTCCAAGTGACACTTGACACTTTCAAATGTCGTTTAATTTTTGTCGTCGTACTCGGGCAGTCGAAAGCACGAAATTAGTTTCCCATAGCAGGAGATGAACGTTCCTTCGTAATTTATTTTAAGAATTTTGCTCGTGGAGATTTCCTACCACCTGTTAAAAAATATTGGAACGTTTCCATGTCAACTTTTGAATATACTCTTTTATCACTTCAAAACTTCCCGCATGTATAAGTTACTTTTTCATAATTAAGTAATTGCGTTTTTTTTTCTTCTAAAGACATGGATTTTTACATTTTCAGACCGATACTGACCCTTTTCTGCAATGTCGTACACTTGGTAATCATTTTCTGTCAATTGTTTTACTCTGAGTAACGTTTCAACGTTCCAGATTAAGTCTACTGTATTTAATATTAAAAAAAATGGGAGTCAGCCCTATACCTAATTCTTTCATTGTAACAAAATATAACTCTGTGCTCTGAATATTCCTTTTCAAAATCTTGCACAGTTACTATGCAGTAATAAGTATTTCATATCCTGTTGAGACTTTGTGTCCCAGATAAGGCATCCTTAGCTGAGAAGATAACGGAAAATATACAAAAGGGCTTTTCTTTGGAAGCATTTCCTTCGAATTCCTTGCTAAACTAATTTTATGAACATAAGAATTTTCTTCAAGTAATCGCCGCAACGCATTCATTAGCAATTGAAAATGTAGAAGACAGTGTGATTTGGGTGTGTAGAATGCTTCGCAGACTGGAAGGAGTGGTGTCCCATTCGTGTATGATTCCTTTCAGACGATGATACATTCATATTGATATAGTATAAACAACCTGTTTTGAAAAAGTGCGTTCACCAGTTCTCTGTAACCGCAGTGATTGGAGTAGCCGAGCGGTCTAAGGCACCTCGCTGCGGAGCTCGCGGTTGCCGTCGGAGGTTAGAGTCCTCCCTGGGGCATGGTGTGTGTGTGTGTGTGTGTGTGTGTGTGTGTGTGTGTGTTTTGTCATTAGGTTAGTTTAACTTAGTTTCAAAAAATGTTCAAATGTTTGTTAAGCTTATGGGACTTAACTACGGGGTCGTCAGTCCCTAAACTTACAAACTACTTATCAACTACCTTACACTAAGGACGGCACAAATATCCATGCCCGAGGGGGGATTCGAACCCCCGACCGTAGTGGCCGTGCGGACCGTGACTGGAGCGCCTCAATCCCCTCGGCCACCGCGGCCGGCTTAACTTAGTTTAAGTAGTTTCTTCTTACACTCCCCTTCAGAGTGAAACAAATTCTTGTAAATACACACGATTCCCTGCACTTGCCAGACGGGCCATTAATTTCTGCACATTGCCACTGGCTTTGGCATACACCGGTACCTTTAAATGCCCCCATAACGGACTGACGTCCGGTGATGGTGGAAGGCCGCTGTACCTACCCACCTTGAACAAACTTTCAACCGTGAAAAGTTGGTGTTACGTATTCCCGCACGATTCATAGACAGTGCGGGTGTGCTTCGGCGTACATAATCCGGCAGGGGTCTTTCTGCAAGGGTAACGTTCTCCAATATTGCACAGCTGACAAATACCCTAAGAGGGTCTACACTACCGAATACTGCACAATCTCGTTCGCACCACGTATTGGTTGCCGGACAAGAGTTATAGGAACTTGGAAGTGTGGTCCAGTACCACCTCTACCTGTATCAAAGATTTTGCTAAGGACATACAGTTTATTATTATTATTATTATTATTATTGATAAACCATGCATAACAGTGATGCCCTCAACGCCATACTTGCAACACTCTTGTAACTCGATTGTTACAATTAATAAAGCGCAAAGAAGGAAGGAAGGAAGGAGGTGAGATCAGGGTGTAAAGTCGCGGCGACATCGCACCCATTAGAGATGGAGCACACGCTCGGATTGACTTTTGCTCAGGATGGGGAACCATATCGGCCGCGCCTTTTGAAAGGAAACATCTCGACAATTGCCTGGAGTGATTCCGGGAAATCACTAAGAACGCGCAGTAAATTGTAAGGTCACGTGGTTGCACTTCTACACGTGACGAGGCTAGAAATCTCTTCAGATCGGAAATCGGTTTGCTTTGTAGGATAATACTTAAAGGGAGGATGCTTGTTACAGATAACGAGACCAATATATTCTTCTTTCACAAGCACTGAGATGTTCGATATAGTTGTCCAGTGCCTCTCATGCCCTTTTCACCCCAGCCTTAACAGGTAAGTTGGGCTTTTCGAACCAGAATACGTAAAGCTGTTGAGAGGACGATTGCAGTGGCGATAACGTCCTGTAGCTTTTCCTAAGGCGAATAGAATCAAAATAGAAAATGCACAGTAAAGTTAATTTCTGCGTTCATTACTCGCTAGTCAACTGGTTGCCTCGGGCTGTATTCCAGCGAGCCGACTCATACATGATCAGTCACGGAGGACGTTTAAGAAGACCGGAAAAATCTGAGATTAATATCACCCATATTCATTCAGTGTCTTAACCACGTACTGCTAATATCTGTTAAACATAGAATTATAATACTAATCATTATACAATTCTGTATCACATCTTCCACTGGGACTCATTTCCATTGCTTTCCTATAGCTGTGCATGTCAATACGGGGCCAAATATAGGTGATGAAATAGCTCTTCGTAAACTACAATGATGATCAATATGTTAGAGCTATTTTAGACTGCCAGCAGAATTCTTGTTATATTACCTTCATTTCTTACACTTTCGTCACGAAGACAAGACTATAAAACAAAACATTCCTACTGTTGGGTCATTTGTATGTCCACGAATTGTATGTAGAATGTTTGAGGTCTGAAAGATCTCCCCCCACCTCTTACCATCTTGACCAATATTCTAGGTGGACTCAAACTGCTACGATCGTCAGTCCCTAGACTTACAAACTACTTTAACTCACACTAAGGACAACACACAATCTCATGCTCAAGGAAGGACTCGAACTCCGGTGGGAACGGTCGCCCAGTCCGTAGCAAAACTTCAGACCACAAGGCCATTCCGCGGGTCTAATGTATCGTTTAAATATGTACCTAATAGTAATATAATATATGAACAAACAAGACTCAAAATCTCTCTATAGATTGTTTTAGGCACCACAAGAAAATTGCCATAACTGCTCTCTCACTATTGACTACAGGTTATTACATTAACATGAGCGAAAACTATTTACTCCTCCAAATTTTTTAGGGGCAATGTATTTAGCAGCCCGTTTTGAGCTTCTTTTTTGTAATTGCTCTTAAAATTGCAGCTTGGTACATTTTAAATGAAGAATGTAAATTCAGTGATCTCTCCCTCCTGAAAAAGTAAGTTCTAACTAAATCCATGTGTAGGTGAAAGATATTATTTGTTGCTTTCTCGAATTATTGGTGCAATTTAACACTGCGTCGGGCTCGGTGGTCTCGGGGTAAAGCGCTCGACTGGAAAACGAAGGGTCGCGGGTTCGAAGCCCGCTCGGTCTCGGATTATCCGGTCACGAAAACACAACGGCCGGGAGTGCGGGGCGCTGACAACGTCCCCCTCCATACCGCAGCCGTGGCGCCTTCGGGCGGAGGATGACACGGCGGCCGGTCAGTTCAAATGTTTATTAAGCTGCAGGGACTTAACTGCAGGGTCATCGGTCCCTAAACTTACAAACTACTTATGAACTAGCTTATACTAAAGACGACACAAACATCCATTCCCGAGTGCGGATTCGAACCCCCGACCGTAGCGGCCGTGCAGACTGTGGCTGGCGCGCCGCAGACCGCTCGGCCACTGCGGCCGCCCGGCCGGTCAGTACCCGGTGGGCCTCTCGAGGCTTGTCGGACGGACTTTAGTTAATTTAACACTTCACCATTTTTGTTCACGTATAGCGGAACATGTAGACAGCACTATTGTGATAAATAAATGCTATAGTTATGCACCATTGTAACGTTAGACATGTGCCAGTAAGAGCCCTAATTCGCTTCAGCTTGCCAGACTCTTTCCACCACAATGGCGTAAAGCCTAAGGTTCAAACTGTCCCGCTCCTGTAGCGCCGTCGGTAAGTCTTAGTCATCTTTACAAGGTCTTTTGGCGGTGACTAATATTTTATCTGGTGAGCTTATCTGTGCCCTCACAACAATTTGTGGTCGGCAAAACTAATAATATTTTTCGGTGAAAAGTCTGGGAAGGTATTACTGGTAGCTTGTAAGCGTTCCGTGACGTCCTGAGACTCTGGCGATAACCCCATGTTGCTCAGGGCGTGCGCTAGCCGCGCGTTTCGCGTATTTCAAGCGTCAACTTCGCTTTGCAATATCTCGGGAAGTAATGGGCACATTGCGATGCAATCAACACCAGTGTTTGTGATTTGTCACATTGCTGGTGTCCATTTAAAATACCAGTTTGTGTTAAAAACACACACGTTTTCAATATATTCTCGCAATAGCGATTGCCGGCCGCGATGGCCGAGGAGACTAAGGCGCTCCAGTCACGGTCTGCACGGCCACTACGGTAGGGGGTTCGAATCCCCCCTCGGGCATGGATATTTGTGCCGTCCTAGTTCGTAAGTAGTTCATAAGTAGTTTGTAAGTTTAGGGACTGATGACCCCGTAGTTAAGTCCCATAGACTATACAAACATTTGCAATAGCGATTTTCTTGTAGCGTCACTGTACAAGGTATAGATGTTCTACCAAATGGTGACATGTGAAAATTTGTGCCGGGCCGGGACTCGAACCCGGGTTTCCCGCTTTTCGAGAGCGGTCACCTTAACCACTGGGCTACCCGAACACGACTCCAGGACCGACCCAAACTTGCATATGCCACACTGACTGCACATGTGAGTCAACTGCATTCATCCCTTAGCACTCGCAGCTTAATCTGTATTCCCGCACCAGGGAGAATGAAAACGAGGCCTTAACCTACGCTGTTATCGTCATTGCCTCGCTGAGGCATATGTTAAATTACTGTGTGGTGACGAATTACAGTGATGATATTATCAATATATTCTCGCAATAGCATATGTGCAGTCAGTGTGGCATATCAAAGTTTGGATAGGTTCAAAAATGTTTGTATAGCTTATGGGACTTAACTGCGGGGTCATCAGTCCCTAAACTTACAAACTACTTACGAACTACCTTATGCTAAGGACGGCACAAATATCCATGCCCGAGGGGGGATTCGAACCCCCGACCGTAGTGGCTGCGTAGACCGTGACTGAAGCGCCTCAGTCCCCTCGGCCACCGCGGCCGGCTTTGGGTAGGTCCTGGAGTCGTGTTCGGGTAGCCTAGAGGTTAAGGCGACATCTCGCGAAAAGCGGGAAACCCGGGTTCGAGTCCCGGCCCGGCACAAATTTTCACATGTCACCATTTGGTAGAACACCTATACCTTATGCAGTGACGCTAAAAGAAATTCGCTGTTGCGAGAATATATTAATGTTATTGTCATCACTGTAATTCGTCACCACACAGTTAACACATGCTTTCGTTTCAGAATGTTTCAAAATACATTCATAAGCTCCTGCCTTACATTGATACCGGTGAAAGTCGTTTTACAATAGCTGTTGTTTCAGAGATATTTTGGGCGGAAAAGATAAATGGGACACATTATGTATATCTTACAAACTGCCTTGAGTGGTTCATGTGGCTGTGAGGTCTGCTGGTGAGATACGAAGCAACTTAGGGAATGTGTTGGTGGGCAGCGGCACATTCTATTTTGACGACGACAGGATCAATATGTATCAGCGCCGGCATCTCAAATTGCCGGCCCAATCTCGGGCGCTCCCCACACGCATACGCCGCCTTTCTCCACTCTCACGCTCGCCGTCGCATGCGGGTAACGTGGCTCGCGCACTCATCTACCCAATCTCGCGGAAATCGCCCAGCTACAGATCTCGCTCTAAGGCCGACATGCACACTACTCTCACATTTATCCACCACTGCGCCGGGTTTGCCAAG
This sequence comes from Locusta migratoria, assembly GCA_026315105.1. Lineage (NCBI taxonomy): Eukaryota > Metazoa > Arthropoda > Insecta > Orthoptera > Acrididae > Locusta > Locusta migratoria. Next base: position 291,035,085 of record CM048755.1, read on the forward strand.
ATTTTGTGTTCATTTGTATAATCAGCTTCGACTTGGGAGAATTAATATTTCACTCTGCCACAGGAGTGTGTAGTGTTAAGAAGCTTCCAGGAAGAGGAAGTATGTGCTGGACTGGGAATCTACTATGATCTAGTCTAGGTGCGATTTTTACAGAGCATGCCTCGCAGTGCTGTTTCCGCCACTCTCTCTTGCTCACCTTCCAAATGTCAAGGTTATTCTCCTGCATACCTGGCGAGCATACCACTCCTGTAGAAAAGAATACTCCGATTAAGAACCGACCGAATATTCGCTTCCGGTTACGGCCAGTTTCGGCCAAAATATTGGTTTCGACCAGAAATCAGCCGTATCTTCGGCGTGACCAAAATTAGCTTTCTTGAACTTAATGATAAAGTCCGGTCGCGTTCTGGATGGATTCGGTCAACGATAACGCTTTACCTCAGTTGACGGTGAGCCGTTTAAACTGCTAAGAGTCTCTCCTCGCAGTAAAAATTGTGGGTACTTTGTTGTTAAGAACATGTACTATGTTAGTAACAATTTAATCAGTATTGTACGTAATTGAACGGGTTATCATACTGTTACGCTGTAAAGTTTTATTAATGAGTTTCCTTGAAAGCGAAGACCGTATTTAATAACTAATATGGTTTTAGAAAACATTGATCATGTGGTAAATTTAACCTGACAACAGCTATACTGTTAATCGCAACTTTGACTTTATTTCTCGAAATACTTTATGCAGCACTGATTATAAATTCTACGTATTCAGGAATACCAAAAAAGAGATATGTGAAGTTGTTTGTCGATTGTAAAAAACGGAAGTGAAGATAGCAATAGAAAGCTAGCGCTTTCAAGAACAAAAATCATAAAGGTTACTTATGGAAGGAAACAATCACTTTCTGCGTATTTTGTATTGTGGTAGTCATGTTGAGGCTCCGACATTTCTTAGTATCTGTTTGCCAAGTTCCTAGAAGAAGGTTTCCAGAACTATGGAATTTGTGGTAAGCTATACAGTAGTTTTGTTAGTTCCCGGTGAACGAGACCAGAATCACCTCCATCTATCGAAATTTCCATGTGAAAAAGAAAAAAAAGTCTATATTGAAAAGAACACACGTTTAAAAAAATGACCTTTTTTAAAAACAAACTTTTTAAATAGTCATTTACATTGGCAACCTAAGGGTTTTAAAATCTTTCCACTATTTACTTCGCGTTATAATGGTGGAGTGCATTTTTCTGTGAAGATAGAATGTACCCGCAGTTCTTTTGTTTTATGACGCTCATATGTATGCGAAACTCGTAATTTCGAGACTCGAAGTTTCAGACTCCACTGTATCGAGTTCAGTTCACTTCTCTAAATTCCTCTCCTTTTTTCTTTTAGGTAGGAAACGTCACAACGAGAAGAAAAGAATACAATTTGGAAGTCCTTTAATAAAAATTAGTCTACAGTTACCGTCAATTTGTCTAAACCCGTTAGCCTCCCATCTCATCATCTACGGACTCCTGATTAGGCTTACAGACCGTCAACAAGGATTAGTAGAGGGAGGGGATCTAGAAATATGTGTAAAAACTAGTGATTTTTGGTATACCGCATATATACAGAGATTTTAACTTAATTACGCAAGTTTCGGTTTCGGCCAAAAATCATGTTTCGGTCGGACTCTAACCCTGATGTTGAGGTAGGAAAGAAGATAATGGACTTTCTTTTTCGTGTCCAGAGTCGACAATGTTTCGAGTCAATACTGGGCCAAGTCAGATGCTTCAGGCTTGCTTTGCCAAAGATCGTCAAGGGAGCAACGTGCAGGACAATTCCGGCATGTCTTCAGGTTTTAATAGACCCTTTTCATTAGATTTGTTTTTACAGGAGGTACACCAGTTCTTATTCGGTTTAGCATTTTCCATGACGTATAGTTTAGTTCAGTGCCACCTGGTGTATGTTACGAAATGGGGTAATCAACTGGGGGTTCATCCAAGATGTAATTGAGGAAACGATGCATTGATTTCAGCCTTTTGGATATGTAAAAGCTGACGTATAATGGATGACGATCGTCAATGATCTTTTTGAATTGCTCGTTATACTCAAGAGCTGCCCTTCGACACTTGGGACTGCTGAAACTTGAAGCCTGGTAGGGTTTTTCCAGTGGAGTAGGCTTCGTGCATCCTGTGACTAGCCTAGGCCAACAGGGAAAGAGCCGTCTCTTAAGTAAAGCACAGAGAACAAAGACGTGCATGGCCTGACGGGAGCTCAATTTCCCAATGGATCGCTCTCAGTTATATTTGTAATTTTCATTGTGAATACTGTACCAGAACTACGGTGTACAACACATGCTATTTATAACGTCGGGTGTCTTGCATGGAAAACTAATTTTGAGCATAAGAAAATTCGGAACTGCGTCAAGCATATCAGATGATAGCTGTCAAATCAGACCTACGACGAGAACAGAAACTGCTAAAGTGACGAAGTTGATCCCTTCCCACGTGTCATAAATTCCTACGACGAATATGGTATTTTTGTATAGAGTCAAACGAAATTTATCTTGTTTTTTTGGCAGACTTCTATCAGTCACGTGGTCCGGTTAATAGCGTTACATGCCAGAATCTACACAGTGAATGATGTCCTTGACCAGTTCTGAATTTGGGAAACCGTTGATGATATTAAAAGGATGTCTGGTTCTCTGTAATTTCTACTGTAGGTTAAAAATTGCTCCAATTTTTAATGCATTCGAAAGTTCAGCACATTCATTTATTTGTTCTTCCTTTACTCCTATTACCCAATATTTTACAAAACAACGTATTTTCAGAGTACAATTATATTTCTACGTACGCATTAAATAAGATGACAACAATAATATTATTCTTTCCGCGGCAGCAGAAAAAAATTAACGATAGTATTAAGTTACTGTTTCTGTTGATATTGCTTTTACGGCTAGAGATTCACAAATGTGTGTTCAAATGTCTGTAAATCTATCGGACCAAACTGCGTGGTCATCAGTCCGTAGCTTACAAACTACTTAAACCTAGGTAAACTTACCTACGGACAAACACACACACACCCATGTCCCAGGGAGGACTCGAACCTCCACGCCGAGCAACCGCGCGCTCCGCAGTGAGATGCTTTAGACCGCTCGGCTACTCCACCGCGGCACAAATGTGTGATTCCAGAACCACTAAGAAAGGTAGGGCCGGCCGCGGTGGCCGAGGAGAATGAGGCGCTCCAGTCACGGTCTGCACGGCCACTACGGTCGGGGGTTCGAATCCCCCCTCGGGCATGGATATTTGTGCCGTCCTAGTTCGTAAGTAGTTCATAAGTAGTTTGTAAGTTTAGGGACTGATGACCCTGTAGTTAAGTCCCATAGACTATACAAACATTTGAACAAGAAAGGTAGGTCAGAGTTCCGTTGTCACTGTTGTTAGTAATTTAAAATAAGTGACCGTGAATAGTTATGGAACTGACCAGGAATTCATTTCAGGCAACATGGGTAGGCCATAAAAAAGGTCAGCAAACCCGTAATAGGATTTGATACTCAGTTCTCCTGGATATAGGAGAGATGGAGGGGGGGGGGGGAGTTCATGTAAGGTTGTAATTCAGTAGCATGAAATATTTAGTAGGAAGTAGGCGTAAGAAGAATTTTCGGAATCGAACAAACTTGCATAACTGTTTATAAAATGATTCGCTCGCTGCCTTATCGAACGCGACTGCTGAAATATGAATTTTTCCGGCCATTTGATTTATTTACTAGCCCCGTAGGTCATCGCTTTTAGCTGGCTGTTTGGCAAATAACTGTTCACTTTAGCTTCAAACGCTGTGATCGTACTCGTAAATAAATCAGAAAACAACTTTGTAAAGTGCTGTACATTTGTGAAAGTAGCGTCCAATATTTTATTCCTACCGCTGTTTTGTGTCTTCTCGTTCAAGGCCTAGAACTTATAAACGTCATGAAGATACATATACATAGATTATACACTGAAAATTAGGACCACTCACCAACTATCGATATAAACCTGACTAGGCCTAGAAGCGTCACCTGACGAGGAATTACTGCGTGTGTCACACACTGCCGCGGCGGATTAGCCGTGCGCTTGGGGCGCCGTGCTGCTGTGCGCGCGGCCGTTCGCCGTCGGGAGTTCGAGTCCCCCCGTCGGGCATGGGTGTTTGTATTGTCCTTAGGTTAGTTTACCTTAGTTTAAGTAGTTTCTAAGCTACGGACTAATAACGCAGCAGTTGAGTCCGATAGATTTATAAAATGTTTGTAAAGTCTATGGGACTTGACTACGGGGTCATCAGTCCCTAAACTTACAAACTACTTATGAACTAAGACTAAGGACGGCACAAATATCCATGCCCGAGGGGGGATTCGAACCCCCGACCGTAGTGGCCGTGCAGACCGTGACTGGAGCGCCTCAGTCCCCTCGGCCACCGCGGCCGGCCCGATAGATTTACAAACATTTTTTTGTCTTACACACGCACGGCGCGTGTAGTATCAGTAAGCGTGCTGTCCGTACATAGAATGAGAAAGGCGCATTATCTTCTGGTATCTGAGTTTGACTGACGGCATACGGTGGTGACCCTGAGGTTCTGCACGAGTATTTCGAAAACTATACGACTTTGGGGGTATTAGAGGAATGCTGTAATGTCTTCAACAAGTGGGAAAAGCTAGGTGAAAGTACGTTCGCTGCGCTGGAGTGGCCTAGCGTTCTAAGGCGCCTTGCTGCGGAGCGCGCGGTTGCTCGCTGTCGGAGTTTTGAGTTGCGCGCGCTTTTGTATATATATATATATGTGTGTGTGTGTGTGTGTGTGTGTGTGTGTGTGTGTGTGTGTGTGTGTGTGTGTGTCCCCTTAGGTTAAGTATTTTGTAAGCCTAGGGACTGATAAGCATAGAAGTCCCTTGGTTTTACAAACATTTGAATATTTTTTGAAAGCACGTCCATACGTAGAGTGGCTGGACGGACACCCTTCATTACGTATGTCAGACGACGTAGGCTGGGCAGACGTAAAACAGGACAGGCGGTCTGGTGAATCCCGATGCCTTCTTCATCAGCCGGTGGGAATGTGCCAATCGTTGACACCTGTACTGCGTGACGGAGACTAGCTGGCGGAGACGCAGTTACGCTCTGGGGAACATTCACGTGGTCATCCATGGGTCAGTGGAGATTGTGCAAGGTACCGTGACCGCCAACAAGTTTCTTAGACTGGTCGCAGTCCACGCACACCCATTTCGTGATGATCAGGTTTCCCAGCGGCATTTGCATTTTTCAGCAAGGTAATTCGCTACGACACACAGCCGGGTGTGTGACGGAGTGGTTCGAGGAACACAGTGGCGCGTTGAAATTGATGTTCCGAGTTTCGCGCTATAACCAGCGAGGGCGTTGGCCATCGGTTAAGGTAGTCAGTGAGTTACCCCGATCATAAAGCATCCTCTCAATACATACGGCGTGCTATCAAATTTCTGGACTCTTCGAAAAACTAGAAAAGCCTTTCGGATTCAACAACTCTCTGGTCCACCATTCCTTCCGCGTGTATGCTGGTAGACCAACCTGTTACAATCTCCTTCAAGACGGAGTTCGCATATAACAACATAAAGTAGGACCTAACCGAGCTAAAAAAATGTTCAAATGTTTGCCTCCGCAGCAAGGCGTCTTACAGCGCACGACTATTCCCTCGCGGCCTACCCCATCTCAAGTCTAATATTGTCACAGTCATATTCGCCACCACCTCTGTAACATCTGTAACCAGGCCCACCCTCACCCAAGTTAAAGCTATGGCCGCTCCAGCCACACCTGACATGAACGTTCCAATCAGCTATGTCTACAAATCACTTTACTCAATTCCGTACGCCTTGATCCTGCCGGCCGCGGTGGCCGAGGTGACTGAGGCGCTCCAGTCACGGTCAGCACGGCCACTACGGTCGGGGGTTCGAATCCCCCTCGGGCATGGATATTTGTGCCGTCCTAGTTCGTAAGTAGTTCATAAGTAGTTTGTAAGTTTATTGACTGATGACCCCGTAGTTAAGTCCCATAAGCTTAACAAACATTTGAAACATTTGAAACGCCTTGATCCCTCTGATGAAATCCTCTGATTCATTGTAACGGTCATTCGAAATATCCACTCTTTTTAGCATCCACGTCTCCTTGCCTGATTTATAAATATCCCCACCAAATTACTCCCAAAACGACTACCACTTCCTGTTTTCCCGATTAAGAACCCTGAGCTAACACTTTCATATTGTACCTTGTGCGGCATAAGCGATGTTTGGATTTGTACCTCTGTGTGTTTCGCTCCCCTTACAGTATTTCGTATGGTTTGATTCCCGGCCATTGTATCATTTCAACGACCTAATGCAGCTAATGTCAATCCTTTCCTTCCTAAGTCGTCTTCATTCCCCTCCTTAATAAATACGTTGCAAATACATATGCTTCATACACAACACTAACCACACACTAATGTATCTGGATCGCGCAAGCCGCGATTTACCGTCTATTACACGGTTACTGTACTTATAGAGATTGGCGTACATGACATTCGTATGATTTACGTGAAGCCCAGCTTTTTGGAGGCTAGAATGCGTCATAATGACTGGTTGCCCACAGTCATAACAGAAATATCAAGCATCGTTGCGCAGTGTTAAGAGCTTAGATGGAAATAAAGAAGAAAGGATAAAAAGAAACAATGGTTAAGATTATAGTCTTCTGTGTAGAAAATCGTGGATTCTAATGTCGTCGAGAAAAATAGTTTATTATTATTTCTAAATGTAATGAAAATGATTTTGCCATATAATCGGTTACTTGATTTGATTTAATTTTTACTTCTAATAATTTGGCAAGTCATTTTCATAATAGTATTAATCGTATTGAATTTATTTGCTCTTACTTTTTATCCTATCACTCTCTTTGTCGACCGGAATTTGCCTTCTGCCTGCAATAGCCTTTCAAGAAACATTGTCATCGGTTCGTAAGGGGATACATTTTCAGGTAATCCGTAATGCAAAGAAATTACAATTTGCTTATAGCGCTGAAACTGATAATTTTCTGTCTTTAGTTCGCTTGTAAAGGTCAGCTTTAATCGTCTTTAACGAAGCGATCATGAGTTTATCCGCAAATTGTTGATCGCCGTTTATCGGATACTTAGCGCATCACGAGGTTCGGCTAGGACAAGTGACTAAATTAAGGGCTGCAGAACGCGTCCTTTGCCACATTTCAGTCACCGGGCACTTGAAATCAGCGGCCGACAGATTATCTCGCACTCCTAACATAACTCGCGGTCGCTGCTTCGAACACTGCTCCGCGTTGCGCGTTAACAGCATTTATGAAGTGACTCCCTGCTTCAGTCGCACATCGCCGGCAGCCTGTGGACATTGTAGTACCACGTGACAGGCGTCAACTAGCAAGTGTAAAGCACTCATAATCACGCTGTAGCAAGTACTGCGCTGTAAATAGGAACTATCAGCAACTGGCCGTGTTCCCGTGGCCGTATCTTCAGTGCTGTATTGTCTTAAGAGTCGCGACACATTTTAGATTGGGGGCTCCCGGAATACTGGAAGGACCTCACTAGACTTTACTGACCATTTTCGTGATCCTTTCATGCCGACTAAACAAACCCGTGACAAATAGTGTAGTTGCTATTTGAATCTGCCTCTTCCGCAAGTCCAAAGGGGTAAACGGTCCTAGACCAATGCAGAGTACTCAAGAATTGGTCACCAATATAACTAGGTAGTCTGCAAATCATGCGTGCACCAAAATGCCCAACTCGTCCCCTTGAAACCTCTGCATCCACCTACTAATCATTTGGTGTATTTTAGCGAAACTCGGTGATTTAAACCGCCCTTCCCTTTTATTCTCCTCGCTTCTCCTTGGGCTGATCCCTTGTAGACGAGGCAGGGGTGGCTTAATCTTTCATTTTTGGAAATACAGTACCTCCCAGCGTCCGAGATTTGTTTCTCTAAGACTGGTGGCGTTTTAATTAGAAAAGTAATGAGATCCTTGGCTGGAAAGCGGGCGCCACTGGTTTCTGCGTTTAATGTTACAGTTGGTGGTGGTGGCCTGAAGCTCGGTAGCTGTGATCCGGCGGCTTGATGTATCAGACAGGGCGGGCTTTCTGGCAAACAGGCCCTGCCGCAGGGACGCCGCTCACGAATTACGCCGCGCCGGCACGCGAGTCTCCTTACACACTGTTATTTTCCCTTGGACACGCTACCAGACACACGCCTTGCTTTTTCAGTCCTCTCTCCGCTGATATTAAGTTCGTGCTCAGCCGCCTGCATGCGGCGGTCACTAAGTGAGCGACAAGATTGCTCTGGGAAATATTGTTAGGAAACGTGTTCGCCTACTGCTGTTTGCAATATTCACACCGCGTCCATCACAAGCAACACCGCCCGCAAAGGATAGTACTGCCATTCGAAAAGTTCTTCAGTATATGCAGGGTGTTTCAGGAGTAATACCAAATACGAGGTTCGGAACTTAAATAGTGGCATCTATTGCTTCACAACATGTACAAAACCGTTACGTGTTTGCACCTGTTACTGTCCTTCAAAGTAATCACCAGCATTGTGTAGAACTCATCAGCTATATGAAAGGCATAGTATACCGTTAGCACAGCCTGTTCTGTTGATGGTGCTACTGTCTGTCGAATCTCTGGAACAGTTCTGAAGCTGTGGTTGCATTCAGTGGCATTCAGTTTTGGATCAAAAAGTACGTCTTTTATCTTCAATTACCAATATTAGATGATAAGTTGTTAATAATTTCAGTTGACAAACATCACCAGTTAAATCTTTTACAGTATGCACTTAATGACGATCATCTTTGTTCGTTCACAAAGTGAAGAGTCTTCCAGTAGTGCTCCAAAAATGTAAGCCGATCGCAGTGGCCGAGCGGTCTGCGGCGCGTCAGTCACAGTCTGCACGGCCGCTACCGTCGGGGGTTCGAGTCCCCGCTCGGGCATGGATATTTGTGTCGCCTTTAGTGTAAGGTAGTTCATAAGTAGTTTGTAAGTTTAGGGACTGATGACCCCGCCGTTAAGTTTTGGGGAAGGATGGGGAAGGAAATCGGCCGTGCCCTTTGAAAGGAACCATCCCGGCATTTGCCTAGAGTGATTTCCCTAAATCACGGAAAACCTAAATCTGGATGGCCGGAGGTGGATTTGAACCACCAACCTTCGGAATGCGAGTCCAGTGTTTTACCACTGCGCCACCTCGCTCGGCACATTTGAAGAATGGCATGATAGAGTTAGCTCTCTGCGCTAGGATCGCTGCTGTCGTTGCAAATGCTGACGTAAGCATGTACTTTTACTTTAATAAATATCTTCATCCGATCGCTGTAAAACTTCACAGAATCACCCACTGGGCTAATCTGGAAACCACCTCAAAATTGCTTCCGCCGTCTTGGGGAATCCATAGTGAAAAATCACACATACATTCATGTACATAAATTTTTATAGATGATTAGATGGCCTCTCAAAAATTTTTGGGAGTGTCATCGAGTTGTTTTGCGTGATTAGAGCTCTGAACGTGTATAAAAATTACAAAAACTGTGACTCCTTGTGAGGTTGGAACTGCATTCCGTGTGATGGAGAGGCAATTAACACGCGGACTGGCGCGATGTGGTGAGGTGTAATGAGGGGCGGCAGGTGCGGCCAGCTCCTCATTGTGAGGCGGCGCCGCGGTCGCGGAGGCCCACGGCATGCATTCTTTAGCAGCCCAGTTAGACCCGCCTTCTGTGCGCTCGCAAATATTTATAAATTGTGCAGCCGCTCAAATACTGCCAGTGTGTGTCGAAATATTGGGCACAAAAGTTAAGGACGTCAACTGGCGGCAGCCGACGGAATTCTAAAATAGTTTGTTGGACTTCGTGGGGCTGCAAGAAGTTGAAACGGAAATACGAGACGTCAGAAATAACCCTCTTTCAAAATTTCAACCCTAATAGACTTAGCAATACAAACAACTAAGTCTGTCTCCGAAATAGAACGCATTCTCACTGCTGACTGTGAGAAGTTCAAACTCTTAAATCTCTTTCGTTTACTTTGAGTCACTGAGCTCTGACGAATAACTCATTCTACTGTTACTGCTTCTCTTCTGTGAAGGAAGTTATTTTTTCTTTTCCGTTATTCCCACCTCACTCCATACGGGGGTAGGGAGTGTCAGCGGTAGGTTTAACCCGTTCTTAAGCTAAGTTGCATTGTAGTACATACGGAGAATAAAAATACAGTAATAGGTGATATATTACCAATGAATATAAAAACATTTGACAGATAACAGGAATAATACAGTATTATGTACACAATACTTGGGTTGTCTTGAGAAAACACAGTTAAAAAAGGGAATAATCTTAAGAACGACAAAACACTGACTTAACAGCGCGACGGAGAAGACACTGAACTTAGAAATGGAGCGCTCTCACTGTCACGGGAACTCAAAGGACCTGCCGTAGAATGGTTGGAGACTGGCGGTGGAGAGGATGGAAGACTGGTAGGTGTTGACAGGCCATCAGGATGGTACTATTCCTCCCATGGCTCTCTTCTCCCTATCCTGTTTCCATATTAAAACACTTCTCCTCCCCTACCATTCCAAACCGCGTTTTCCTTCCAGACCTACCGCTCCCATTACAACCATTCATCACTTTTCGTCTCCTGATGGACTGTCAACACCTACCAGTCTTCCATGCTCACCACCGCAAGTCTCGTTATCTCTCTCCGCAAGCACATCTCCTTCCCCCAACCATTCTAGGGTGCAGGTCCTTAGAGTTCCCGTGACAGTGAGAGCACTCCATTTCTAAATTCAGTGTGTTTGAGGAGATGTGGGAATTCAATGAGTTGGCAATGAATCCTGGTAGGGGGCAGGTAATCGGAGGCGGAAAATATTCAAATACTTGTAAAACTGTTGGACCAAACTCCTACGGTCACCAGTCCCTAGGCTTTCAAACTAAGGGCAAACAAACAACACACACACACACACACACACACACACACACACACACACACACACACACACACTCAACAGATTCTGAGAAAACAACTGCCGAAGTTTTCGATGTACTTCATACGCCATCAGAATGCTTTTAGCTCGTCAGTAATTCGCTAACAAAAGTAGCGCAGGCTTTGGAATTTTGAACCCTGTGATCGAAACCCAACCACGTTATTTTCTTTTCTTTTTACGAGTTATCTATCGTCAGTAGGTTACTACTCAAATGTTTCTTATTTAGCTAGGGGATACAAGGATGTTACATTTATCCTGAAATTACGATTCCAACTGGGATTCACAATTATTGTTATACTTATTGCATAAAATACTTGGGTATAGTGTTTTCAGGAACTACTTAGTATTACAGTAGTTTTATATACTTGAATTTCACTCTGGACTCGCATTCGGGACGACAGCCGATCAAACCCGCCTCCGGCCCTTCTGATTTAGGTTTTCCGTGATTTCCCTAAATCACGCCCTTCAAATACCGGGATGGTTCCTATCAAAGGGCACGGCCGATTTCCTTACCCATGCATAGGAGAAAAAAGAATCGGTCTTCTTTATGTGACTCTCACTCAGGAGTGAAACATCAACACTGCTTAAAATTTCACGCGTTGGCAATAATTTCGCCGAAACGCCACGCATAACGGACATGGGTAGATAACAGGAAAACGACACAGAATAATAGAATACAAATTATCAGGCTTCGAATACTTTGTGAAAAATTGCGAGGCCGCGACGAAGGCGACTGTGCAAATTCTCTGAGGCAAGAAACATGAAGCACTTGGCACGCGTTGAAAATTTTGACCGTTGCTTTCTCAGAAACGGCCGAGTGTCGGTAGATAACGCGTTCCCTTACGTCGATCCCGCTTTCACTGACAAGGGAAGGACCTCAGATACCGTCAGTCGCTGTCACAGGCAGTAAGGTAACCGTGCTTCAGCACAAAGCGGCTCTAGTCGAGTGGGCAGACGCGGTTGTTCAGAGCGCTTCCATCAGAGGGCTCGCTGCTATCTGTAACACCGCGCGGAAAACAATGGACAAACGCGATCCTATGAAAAACGGACGGTTTACAACTTAATTCTGAGTAGATTTAGTGCCATGAACTTCTAGGAGCTGCGCTGGAATGTTCAAATTCAAATGTTTGTTAAGCTTATGGGACTTAACTACGGGGCCATTAGTCCCTAAACTTACAAACTACTTATGAACTACTTACATACTAGGACGTCACAAATATCCATGCCCGAGGGGGGATTCGAACCCCCGACCGTAGTGGCCGTGCTGACCGTGACTGGAGCGCCTCAGTCACCTCGGCCACCGCGGCCGGCGCGCTGGAATGGCTGCGACATTTGTGGTGCCATGTTAAGAATGCGCGGCCGCTCTAGTTTGAGGTTCTAGTCCTCCCTCGGGCATATCCCTTTCAGGCCATGCACGCAAAATTGTGCGGTTCTGGTTTTGCTGTCTTTATTTCTTCGTGATTCACGCCAGAAAGTTCGGGCCTGTATGGCACCATCGTGGATGGACTGTGGTAACGTGCGCAACGTGTTTTAGTTCCATGTTTCTACACTGGGTGACACCAGCAGTCGGCAAACTTCCAGTACACTTAACAATGGCGGCAAGAAAGACTTGTCGACAAGGTGCTGATATCCTTGTTTTGACATATGAAGCTATCATCTGACAGCCAGTTGCTTTTATATGATCCTGTGATGTTACGTCATTTCTCTCAAAGGCATGTAGTGTATGATGGTACAGATAAAAAAAAAAAATTGTAGTGAAGGCCTAAAACAGACAATTCTGTGGGTACAAAATTTTTGAAAATAATTTTTTTTTTTTTTTGTAATGAATTACTGTATGTATGTTGTATCGTAAACATCCCTCTCTGTGTTAATGTCACATCACCTACAACCTAGGGTCTGAAAGTGATTTTGTGTGTGTGTGTGTGTGTGTGTGTGTGTGTGTGTGTGTGTGTGTGTTGTCCTCAGGATAAGTTTAACTAGTTTGTTCGTTTAGGGGTCGATTACCCTAGCAATTTGGTCCTTTAGGATTACAAACATTTGATTTGAACATTCTCAAAATCTCGGTGGTGTGAGGCAAAATATCTTATTTCTTTCATCTTTATTCATACGTAAGCAGCCTGTCAAAGATGGACGTAATGGGTTCGCTGTGGATGAGGTCCTTCCTTTGTGAGTTAAATTCGCTGGGTATGCAGTCTCTTGGTTGTGGTGGACGGCGGCCTAGTTCTCACACATTAAAGCTCGTAGACCGTCTCGTCACGTTACGCGACAGCGGCGCTCGTAGCGCATAAAATCAAAACTGTAGCGTCCGTGACATTAATATGTATGCGATGGCGCGCCGGTATGAATGACATTCCATTCCCGTCATGCCACGCCACAAATAACACGTGTTTCGGAGTGTACGTTCATTTTGTGTTCATCTTCAAATGCTTACATTCATTTACGCGCCGTGAACATTCGTTACTTACAACAGCTGTCGTAAAACTGTCCATTGCAAAATGCTGCAAGGCTGTTAGCAAAGAAATAATGTTCATGGTACGGAAATAGATGTGAACATACGAAAATGGGATGCCACGCACCTTTTAAACGTCATGATAGAGGATGAAACGCCCATAAAAGCAACTGGCTATGGATCATTCGTTGTGAACTCCAGCCGGCCGCGGTGGCCGAGCGGTCTGCGGCGTATCAATCACGGTCTGCACGGTCGCTGCGGTCGGGGGTTCGGATCCCCCCCCCCCTCGGGCATGGATGTTTGTGCGGTCTTTAGTGTAAGCTAGTTCATAAGTAGTTTGTAAGTTTAGGGGCTGATGGCCCCCTAGTTAAGTCCCATAAGCTCTACAAACATTTTTGTAAACATTCACTTACAACAGATGCTGTATTCTGACTCTTCCACGAGAAGCAAAAATTAAAGGGGAAGAGAAAATGGAATTGAGATCGGCAAGGTGCGTGAGAAAGGCCGTGCAACTGTAGACGCCGTGCCAGGGACTACGAGGCCACTCCTGCCGGAGGTTCATGTCCTCCTTCGGGCATGTGTGTTGTCCTTAAGACATGTTTAACTTAGTGTAAGTAGTTTGTAAGTCTAGGGACAGATGACCACAGTAGTTTGGTCCATAGGTAAAAAAGGTAGCATGTTAAAATATTTGCCCAAAAATGCAGATGATCACTGATGGCATGTGTGTATGGGTTTGTTTATAAGTTTTAGTTCCTTTTCAAATGTTTAACAGTGTCGGACTTTGCATATATCAGCTGTATAATACAGAAGCGAAACTGGTAAAATATGGAATAGAATGCGAACGTCTCGCTTCTTCATTGCTGCGAATTTGTTCGTCAGGCTGTTTTGATACGGGCCAGCGGTTACCCGCCCAATGCCTTGAAACGCTGTTGCCGTCTGTGGCAGAGACACAGAAAATACGCTACAAATTACAGGTCCTAGTGAGCATTGAATAAACGCAGTAAGGCGATGCTTATTTTTCTCCACATAATACACCCCACTGTTATATGAAAGGTTGCACATCCCATTGCACTGATCCTGTTTGACACATTGATCTAGAAATTTTCTGGTAACCTGTGGCGATGAAATGGAACATAACAGTTTTATTGGAAATACTTCCAGGAGGAGAAAAACGCCAATGAAAAGCAGAGATGTTTTCTGGGATCGTTCGAAGCTATCTCCAAGTGGTTCCGATGCGGCGGATGCCCGTCTCGACCGTAAAGTTAGGAATGCAAATGAGAGATTCCTGCCCGTTGCGTGTATTGCCTTAACAGTTTTTCTTCTTAAGGCTGAGCACGTTGATGCCCGATGGGCGACCTCAAGCTGAGGCAGAGGTTACGATATTCTTAGGATTTAATAACCCAAGATAGCACCGCCATCTGATCCATTTACAGGGTACCGTTCACGCACACACAGAGTACGCTACTGCTCCGTAAAACTTCGAAAAACGGAATTGCGTTATCGTCCTGTCCATCTTACCCGAGCATCGCTCCTGGTGAACAGAGGCACCTCGCTTTGTTGCTGGTGGGCCCTGCACCTAAGACTGGAGTAACGCAAAAAATGCAGCGCGATATTGTGCAGTAGCTAGGGCAGTGTTAGCTATTTACATCCCTGTATTTACCATACAAAGACAACTGTTGTGGTGTTCCCATGACACACACACACACACACACACACACACACACACACACACACAACACACGAGAAGAGAGAGAGAGAGAGAGCCTGTAACCGTTTCCTACCCATAAGTCTCTGGTTCGAGTTCCGGTTCACTACTGAAAGTAAGTATAAGAAAAGAACAAGTTAATGGTAACCAGCTATTCCTCTTACAGCGGGTTCGCCGTTTCAGACATTAGCATACGGTCTCACTTGGTGGTCTCAAGCGTCTCGCTGCGGAGCGCGCGGTTGCTCGCCGTGGAGGTTCGAGTCCTCCATGGGGCATGGGTGTGTGTGTTTGTCCTTAGGTTAGTTCACCTAGGTTTAAGTAGTTTGTAAGCTACGGACTGATGACCACGCAGTTTGGTCCGATAGATTTACAAACATTTGAATCTCACTTTGTCTCTTCAGGGACCAAACACGTTTAGAGCTGTGCTGTTAGTTTAAACTGGGCATTGTAACCACCTGTTGCTACACTAAGACACTACATGTCTGCTTTCATGTTTACTTATATCGTCCATGGTTTGCTTTAATTAATAATGTTTTCATTTGTTTCAGGTAAGGACCTAAAGCACCTAGACAGTTGCGCGATCAGAGTCCAGTGGTAAGTCAACGCTTACCATAGTTTGCGTATTCCACCATCAAGTTTACAGGCCAGAGCAACGAGTGATGTAGCGCTTTCTTCTTAATAGACTGTCCCAGACGTCAAGCTACATACATACCTCAGTAGCGTACATGGAAGAGCATCTTCTGTCGATCGATGGCGCAAACTTAGAAAATATATTTATTAAATTTCAATAAAATAAAGAGCAACTTCGAGAGAGCAATCTTTCGCTGCGACATATTTCGATAAATGTATCATTGGTTTCTGGTAAGGTTATTAAGTATTGGGAATTTGTCAGTTTCCCCTCACACAATCCATTAACTTAATACGAAAGTACCACGTTACCTATTAAATTTGGTTTTGAAAAGAACGATTTTACAGGTTCGCTCGTTCTCTTTCTTGGTAGTGGAAGAATTATCAGTTGCCACTAGTTAGACGTCTTGTTCTCTCTGCAACTTCGCAGTAATCATTCGTGAAGGCTCCTTCCATCTACCCCAACGGACCGTACCACTAGAAAACCGATCTGGGACTCCGGGTATCATTATGAATGGACTCTGTGCAAAATACAAACCTACAACCAAAAGAAAAGAATCGCACAAGGACAGGAACTACAGTAAAGTCAGAGCACAGGAGTCACAGTAAGAACATGAGTCACAAAATGCAAAGTAAACACGTTGAAGTGGGGCTATGCTGAATAAGACCAATGTGAATGTAGAAAAACACAGACAAATGAAAATTTACTCATGTGCCCATGGAGGGTTGTTATTTGCACGGCAGAATATGTGGTTTTACACAATGACAAGGCCATTAAAACTGCCGAGTTTTGGAGGAAGAGAGTTCAAATGTTCTTCCCCGAACACGGAAAGTAAAGCAGTACATATTAAAGTTACCGATAGCTCCAGAAATTGACTACATGGAAAGTAATGTAAGCTACAGTTAACGTACAATCTGACACTTCAAGAAATCAAGGTAGATATACCGAAGGAACATATGGTTAGAAAATGGCAATGCCTCGTGTCTGGAATACAGCAAAACGAATAATAGTTTTAATGACTTATAAAACGTAGTGGCTCTATGAACAAACTCAGTGGAAGTGAAGAAGTGTTATGACATTTTACGGTATTCAGTTTATTATTATTATTATTATTATTATTATTATTATTATTATTACAGAGGTGTGTTATTAAGATCATAGTAAGATGTCAGAACATTCCTTGTAGTGCAGACAACCGCAAGATTACACAGCCAGGCATTATATTAATCTCGCGATATTACCTTTTAGTGCCTGTTCCACTGCGATGTTCAGTAAAGGAGAAGACATTGGCAATGTTTCATCGGGGGCAACGAAGAGATCCACGTACAATATCAACTACGTTAACCTTTTTTGAGCATTTTTGAGAAAAAAAAAATTGGAAACGAAATAGAAAAAAATCGTGCAACTTTTTTTACTAAGTATTTGATAAGGCAAATATTTTGTACGAAGATAGGTAAAAAGAAAAATTCAGATATCTCTGTCGTGAAGCAGTTATTTGATCTACAATGTGAAACAAAGCTGCTTATTTTTTAATTTAAAACAAGTAGTGTCTTATAATAAGAAAGTATAAGTAATTGTGATTTATGGATTTTTAGCTTAACTAAAACGAAATAAACTTCATTAACTCTGCAATACCGTCCGACTCTACGTGAGTGAAATGCCCCATTACTTTAATGATACTGCCCGTAAAATGGTTTGTGATCTATTTCTC
This sequence comes from Locusta migratoria, assembly GCA_026315105.1. Classification (NCBI taxonomy): domain Eukaryota; kingdom Metazoa; phylum Arthropoda; class Insecta; order Orthoptera; family Acrididae; genus Locusta; species Locusta migratoria. The sequence goes on from CM048755.1 coordinate 291,052,533, forward strand.
AGAAATTTTACAATTTTTATTGCAGTTCATTTTAAATATGACACTAGTGTGAGAGTTCAAAGTTTTATTTTAGAGTTAGTTAAGCTGGATGAAGTAGATACAGCTCTTCCACGCTTGTCTTAAACACACACACACACACACACACACACACACACACACACACACACACACACACACACACCACTTCGTAGTCGACCTTCATCCATATGTTTGGTTGCTCGTATAGATTTTATTTTATTTATTTATTTGCTTCACGTACGATTAGCGAATCTGAGATACGAATCGTTGCAGCTGGCCGTCACTAGTTTGTGAATGGCTGAAAGCACTGTGGGTTGGAATATGAGATACAATGTACGTTTCCGTGGTACTGTGAGTGAGAGAAGGTACAGTGAAAGGCACACCCAAAGGGTTTTGAAATTGGCTATAAAATGAGTCAGACTAATGAATGGCTGGTTCTAGCCTTACGTTCTCTCCCTCTCATCAAAGAACAATTTACAGACAGAGGAGCGTTCACGGAGTAAAACAGTTTTACTCTTCTAAGTCGGCAATGAAGACTTATGGTCCTTAGCGTCCGCCCCGGACAACACGCACCGCATAAAAAGCAGAAAACCGGAAGTGAAACGTACCCTTGATTGTTATACGTTCTACTTATAAGACTGTCGAGAGATTTATATCAACGCTCGCTTAACAATACTGATGTGATGGGTGAAGCTAAAATCTAACCTTTTTATTTTATTTATTTACGTAACTGAAGGTGTGACTGAAAGGTGTGCAGCGTAAAATTAGTTTCGAATATTAGGAACTGTGCACCAGCTGTGTATAAGATACTAAGAAGCATATAAGAAGTTCCAAGTTAGATTTAATTCCAGTGAAGCGGAAGATGGATGACTCGCTCTTCCATATGTGAAAACCTCTCGCTTTCGTTACACACAATTCGTGATCGCCTGCAATTTCATAGTCAGTGAACGGCAAGAGTGTGATTTTTTGCTATTGGTAACTTTATCCACGAGGAATAAATTATTCGTGCATTATTGTTACAGTTTGTCTCTAATGATTCCTTATATCACGACTGTAATTAAGTCATGTGACGGACTAAAACCAATTTTAATGGTAAAATAAAACAGAAGCGACGAGTAAATTCCTATGAAATGTCAAAGGGTCATCAGCACGTTGCTGTGTAGCCATTGTGCTTTTTCTGCGGTAGCCAAGTTTTTCGTTCCCTAGTCATATTATCGCTGGGGCATGTATATTATGAGTTATTCGATTATTCGTATCTTTCTTACCTCTGAAGTATCATTTTAGACGATTTCCACGTTCATTATAAGTTAGAACGTATTTTCAGGTGTTTACAAAAAGTACAACACAAACATTCTGTGGTACTTTGTAAAGCAGTTTGATTATATCTTTCTTTGAAATTCCGGGAAATGCATCTATTTATCTCGACGCTTTAATGAGCTGCCGAAACTTTTCAGTCTCTTTACACAGACAGATTAGATATTACAGGACGATCAGATTTGTTTTTCTGTGCACACCGAAGTCTTTTTAAATAAATGAATGAAAGTTCCTTGTAAGAGGCGTTATTTCTTTTATTAGTGAAATGTTAAGTAGTACCAACAGTCACTAATTTGCCACACGAAAACATTTACGCTACCTTCATGCGCTGTATTAATGACTGTGAGACAGACCTGAATCAAACGGAAGTTTGGAAACCTATTGGTCCACAAGAAGTTGAGGCTCTTTCACTTTCTCAGGCGTGCATCTCACGATAGCCAAATCTTATAAGTATGGATGCGCTCAGATAATTTTATTATTATTTCTTTGTAACGTACATTCGCAAACTGGATTATCAAGGTGGTATACTTGAACATTGTCTCCTTCATTACGCTATGAACTGGGCATTATTACTGCAGTTGTAGTACCTCAAGAGTGAAATACGTACACCATAAATTGCATAAATTGTATCACTAAAAACTAAAGATCATAAAACCGAAATTTCGATTCGATTTCATAGCAACAGAACACGTTTTCTGTGGATTGTATAACAATTCAGACACAAGATGTGAAGGAGCTAACGAATTCCACGTAAACGTTATTTACGAGACTGCATTTTTCGTACTGTTAGGGCGGATGATACCTCACTGTTCCCCAGGCTTAGTGGTTTTCATTTCCTAAAATCACCCGAAGTTGAGGTATAAAATAGAATTGCCTGTCCACTGCTCTCAACTCTTCGCGATTGACAATTTGTGAGATAAATTACAATCTCCGCATTTTGCGATCAATAATTTGACACAGAAAGCGATTATTTTCCATCTGACAGGATCAATAAAGAAAATCCAGAAACGGCAGCTTAATGTGTTTATTAGAAGGCTAGACGCCACTAAAACGAAGGAAGCCGAAATGGTATTGACACCCTAACCGATTCGGATTAACAGTTTCTTCTGTGTGGAACTTCCCCTTAACGTCAATACGCTGCACAGCCATACTGATAGGAGAAAAGGGGAGACGTTTTTATTCATATCACTGCTTTGTTGCTGTAGAAAGATGAGATATCCGGACTGACTAAATTAACAAAGTCGCTGTTCACGTGGGCGGATGCTACTCACATGTTACGCAGCTGGAGGTGTAGCGATGAGAACGACGGAAGCGACGTTCACCAACGAACACCACCCCCTTCCCCCGACCGTCCGTCTCTCTCTCTCTCTCTCTCTCTCTCTCTCTCTCTCTCTCTCTCTCTCGTGTGTGTGTGTGTGTGTGTGTGTGTGTGTGTGTGTGTGTGTGTGTTTCTTTAACATCTGCCCCATCGTCCTTATTTCTTTCGATTTTTTCACGAGGGCCGTTACGAAAGTAATGCAACGGCGGGCGTAACTTTATGTACTGACGTACCTAGGTCAAATTTTACGTTGGTAGAGTTGCTGCTCCTGGATACTCATGTTCCGTAACTTCGGTTTTCATCGGACATGGATTAGAAACTGAAACAGTGTACAGTCATTTAATTCTTGACAAAGGAAGGCTGAACTATATGTACGGAGACAACACTATTAGCAAGAGGAATGTGCAGAGGTGGTTGAAGAAGCTTAAAGAAAGAGAAACCAGTAAAAAAATTCCATCACGTACAGGTATTTCACAAACTGCTTGTCTAGTTATAACTTTTTTCGATATTTTTATACATATTTCAGCCTCTAGTGAGTTTGAATTTTGTCTTCTAAGATCTCCATAAACTGTTATTTAGCTTGTCTTTAAATACTAGATATACGTCAAATAAATAGTGTGTAACTTTATTCTCTCAAGAACGTGACCTGTTGTTCTGCAGTGATGTTCCTGGGCTTATGGCACGTTTCAAAATAAAATATGCTGCTGATGAGTGGAGACGTTTGATTGATTCTTCAAAAAGAAGCCTTAAAACAGTACTTCTCACAATGTCAATAAGTATGCTCTCATACCAGTTGGATACTCGGTTCACATAAAAGAATGTTACGAAAACCTTAAACTCGTTTTAAGCAAACTCTATTCAGACCACAAATGGACACTATGCGATGATTTAAAAGTGATTTCAATGCTGCTTAGTCAACAAAGTGGCTTTCTTTGTGACTGAGACAATAGAGACAGAAAGCAACACTACATAAACGAAGCTTGGCCCTTAAGAAAAACTTTACAGGTAGGGGTTAAAGATGTTGAGAGGAAAAGCCATGTGAATCCCAACTTCCCATTAAGTTGTAGCTGATGAAACAATTTATTATGGCATTGCCAAAAGGAGAGTGTTACAGATATCTTTGTGGACAGTTTCCCGGTTTATCTGAGGAAAATCTAAAGTAAGGAATCTTTGTCGGAGCAAACGTTAGAAAACTAATGACAGATCACAAATTTGTGGAAAAAAATGGAAACAAGAAAAAGGCTGCGGGTGCATCTTTTAAATTGATACCGGTTTCCAAGGAAACAAGAAATTCAGGCTACAAGAAAATTATCGCAAACATGCTGAACAACTTCAAGAAGTTCAGCTGTAACATGAGCATTAAAGTTCATTTTCTCCTCTCACATCTTGATTACTTCCTTGCAAACCTTGGTGATGTAAGTGAAGAGCAGGGCGAAAGATTCCACCTAGACATCAAAAAATTGGAAAGAAGATATCAAGGAAGATGGAACGTAAACATGATAGCGGACTACTGATGGATAATAAAAAGAGATGATCCTCAACGAATTCAAAACCGGAAAAGCAATAAAAGAAGCTTCTACAGAAAGGGAAAGCGTTATTATAACGACTTATGAGCTTAGAGAGAAATGGAAGTGTACTGGAAATGTAGTTTAGAACATGATTTATAAATTAAATTTTATAACATTGCAAAAAATGTAAAAATTGCGTACATTTTATTATACCCAGACATACTCGCTTTTTTGTGAGAAAACCTGGCGTGATAGAAAAAAATGGATTGCATTTTTGAAATCAGCGCAGAAAAGTACATAAGCCAGTTATCGAAATTCAAACATCTTTCAAAAAAGTTTTTTTTTTTTTTTTTTTGCAGACTTGTGTTATCGGTCTATAACTTACGCTAAGGAACACACACACACACACACACACACACACACACACACACACACAAAAGCGCGCGAGGACTCGAACTTCCAATGGGATTGGCCGGGCAATTCGTGTCATTGCGCCTCAGACCACGCAGCGTAACGTAGCAATCTATCACTCCGGCCTGAATCATTGTACACCGTCCGTTGGATCGAACCACATTGATGTCTCGATGCACCCTGTCTTGTAGACCATTTAACTACGCTTCGGCAAATTAGAATACAGACACGTGGTACTGTTCCGCCTCCTTCGGGGATGAAGTAATAGTACCAATGTCGATATTCCCTAGGCCGTATCGATAGTAATACAGTAATCTTTGGTTGACTCACAATACGCGATACTAGAAAACCCACGATCTTCCTTCCTTTTTATCCATTGACCGATTCGTGTGGGTGTGCGAAACCGACGACCAATGTTGATGTGGTGTTCGTGCCGCCAACACATTCCACTCTTCCTCCTGCAGTTCTACAGCACTTCAGTAGCAGGCTTTAACTAGTTGCTGCTAACCTGCAACCTAATCTACAGTTTCCATTTTCAGAGGTAGGTACAAGCTGTAATTATAAGAACAGATGTCGAATGTAGTTAATGTCCAACTGAGGCGAGTCGTGCATGAGCAGATGGTAATGCATACATGGCAAGGCTGTTAAGATCTACGGCCGGGTTGCGAGCCCGAGACTAGGCAACGGGCGCCCTCGGCGTGTTTTGCCTGCGCTTCTCTCCCACGCTCCACAACATTCCAGTTCCGCCCCGTGTGACCTCTTCCGTTAGGTGAAAGTGACACAGACGGATGCGAAGGTCGCACGCCTCCCAGAAGATCCGGCCGTCTGATCACGACACAAAACACTGAAACCAGCTTAAAGCGCGTTTTACGACCCAGTCAGGCTCTCTTCCTTCAAACTGATTCCATCGCGTTATTGGCTGCTCCGTCTATTACGACGTACTAGCAAACCCCACACCACTGCTTATTTAACCCTCTTTTTTTTCTGCAGAAAGGTGGGGCATCGGTCTCAGAGACTGTAATACGCTGTTGTTCCTAAACAACACCGTATTAAAAGCTGCTTTACATAGTACTACCTGTATCAATCATTAAAGTCGCACTGTCGTTGAGGAACAAGATGCTTCTAGAAAGACATTTTTCCGCCGCACGGGAGTAGCCGAGCGGTCTGGAGCGCAACGTTGCGGATCGCCCGCACCCCGCGTCGGAGGTTCGAATCCTCCCTCGCGCATGGATGTTTGTGTTGGCTTTAGTATTAGTTCATAAGTAGTTTGTAAGATTAGGGACTGATGACCCCGTAGTTAAGTCCCATAAGCTTAACAAACATTTGAACATTAACAATCCCGAGTAGGAGGGCGTGTTACTTTGCTTTGTCTACACTTGGCTGTGGGAATGGGCGAGGTTCGTGTTTTATTTCAGCATTGAATTGCCTGGTCTTTAGTGCTATGGTGAAGATTATTGATCTGACGGTCCTAAATATCGACAAAATAACGTTCGAATTAATAAGATCATTCGATACAAATGTCTGTCGCGCATGAAAATATTGACATAAAAATAATTTTTCGATCAACAATATTAAACATTTTTTTAATGTTTAGTGAACTGCATTAATACAGAAAACACTGAATTTTAATTTTTTCAAAGCAAATTTTATAATGTGGGAATGAAGGGGTTTCCGCTGTTCCACATACTTGCCCTCACCATTACATTAAATATATTTTCAAATCATACATTTGTTAAAAACTAAAGAATCACATTTATTAATACAAAAAATTAATTTGTAGTGTTTGGGTTTTTACATTGTCGTCGTCCAGGAAAACCTTTTTTATTTTATTACAGTTGAAAAGAAATTGAATAGCATTGTTAACATTAACTATGGCGGTCTGTCAGACGGATGTTCCGTTCAGAGGATTAAAGAATGGTACTACCATCTATAAAAGGGTGTATCTCCCGATTTTGCAGATACGTTCAAGGGGGATCTGCACATACTTCTGCACAAAGTGTTGCAAACAGTTGTTAGTAAATAAGTAACAAATTAAAACGCAGTGCCTGACGTTGCAGTTTTAATGCTCGGAGCACGAAAATGTAGAAAGCGATAAATTTTTTTCGTCCACTGTAAGTTAATAACACTAAAAGTGCGCCGTTTCCGATGGCCTGACAGCTCGAAATTTAACTGCAAATAACGCCTTCACTGTTCACCTGAGACGAAAATTTAATAAACTGATTTGTGGAGAAGACAATTCTCTACAACTGTTTTTCTACGTCTCGCACCGCTTCGCAGACAGTTGCAAAAATAACGGCGATTCGACACACTGTGCCTGTCTGTGACGTGTTTAGGCCGCGCTGCTCAACCGTTCGGCGCCAGATGTTATTGACGTGTTTGTTGGTCAGACCCTACCTCTGGCGCCGCTAGAGGGCGGCATTGTGCCCTGTTCCGGTTATTATGCGTCGAATCGAAATAATTTCCAAGTAAATGTTGTTCAGAATTTAATATCTAGTAACTTTTGTTTGGAACTTTTTCGATATTTTGACTCGGAGAGTTGGTACTCCCGTATAAAGATATAATTCTTCACATGGCTCTACCGGCGTTTTCTTTTGCAGCGAGTCGTGTAATGGAAATTCGACGAATGGTTTAATGTTGATATTTCACCTAGGTATGAGTATATGGTAGGAAAATACCTTTTTATAAAGAAAAGTTACAAAAATGAAACATAATTGATAGTGGTTCATGATTACTGGGAATGGTTTCGTTATTTCAAATGCGCCCTTCCCCAAAATCAAACATTTTGACATTTTTTTATCAAATGTTTGTTAAGCTTAAGGGACTTAACTACGGGGTCATCAGTCGCTAAACTTACAAACTACTTATGAACTACCTACAACTAAGGACGGCACAAATATCCATGCCCGAGGGGGGATTCGAACCCCCGACCGTAGTGGCCGTGCAGACAGTGACTGAAGCGCCTCAGTCCCTCGGCCACCGCGGCCGGCCGCCCTTCCCCCAAGTATATAAATTTCTTGCAGCAATTGAATTTATTTGAAAAGGTCTTCCAACAAAGCCGAAAAATAAAAGAAATTATAAAATAGCACTGGCATGTTTTACAGCCCACTTCCGCAATTTTTTGGACGAAAAGTAGTAAAACTATAAATAAAAAAAAAATCTCACAGCAACATCGCATAAAAAATAAAGGATTAGGGTAAACGCAAAACCTCTACAACAAAGAATCAATATTAAAAAGCAAATATTCGACATAATAATACTGTCATAAAACCAGCAATCATCCATGCAAGTTAAACACTAACCACTAACAGAAAACAACTTGGAGACATAAAAAAAGAAGAGAGGAAGATCATCAGAAAAATTCTAGGAGGAAGACATACCGAAGACGATTATAGGCTACAATCGATAAAACAACAGAAAAGTTTTCAAACATCGAAACTGATATTAGCAAAAGGCGACTACCAGGAAAACGATTGACGAAGAGAGTAATAGATTATGTAATCTCACTTAAGAATTCCACTTCTTGGTTAGATGAAATTCGAAAGAACCTAAATAATGCAAACATAAGACCAGCCGGCATTCTAGAAATACACCTTCAGACACAAAAAGAATGAAAGCCTACTGGAAGAACAGTTACAACTCAATAATAATAATAATAATAATAATAATAATAATTAGATATTTGTTTAATGTATTCCATTTCTATGGAGCATTCGCCAATAACAATAATAAACAACATTAAGCATATATTACAATATTTTTATGTATTTAATTTTATAATAGTTTTACCCGAAATGTTTGCATAATTCATAAAAGTACAGAAATACTAAAGTGGACCGTGATATAAGCCAGTCTGATCTTTCTTTGCATCATTTAAGATTGTTGGAAATCGCTAAGTGCTCCTCTTCTCAAATACTGGACAGCTATAGGCTGGGTAACATGCGTGACGTGAAACCATTGATAACTGCAGCCATTGCCTTAGTGTCGTCATTCCTTAACATAAAATTACAGCCTTTTGAAAAGACAATAGCAGCATTTTAAATTTTGAAACTGATTACTAACTGCATAAAATATTGCAAATCCAGTTTTTTTTTCTTTTTTTTTCCTGAAAGCCATTAGTATGTAACTTCCCACCCGGACGGTGTGATCTATCCACGGGCGCATTTTTAATTCGTATACAGGAGATTGGAAAAGAAAATTCCGGATTTGTTGCATGACGATCAGTTTGGCTTTAGGAAAAGTAAAGGCACAAGACAGGCAATACTGACTTTGCGCACAGTTGCTGTAATTAATCAAAAATCTTGAAGTGCTCCATTCTGGTATAATCTGTGATGCAACTAACTACATACTTCTCTATCCAAGCGTGAACTATCAACACGCTAGGACAACCCAAGTCCTTTGTCTACTACCAAATCTACTCAAAGACAGTTCGTAAATTTTCAAAAAATACAATCACTATATTCAGACCAACATTCCAGGAGTTCTTATTGCTCTGAAATTCGATAAACCAGTCTTTGTATGAATTACTCCTACGTTCAGCACTAATAATTAGCTGAATAAATTTGTTCAAATTCAAAATATTCAAGTGCGAATGCGTTGGAATAATAAAAGTAGCTCGCACATTTATAGCGTAGTTAAAAAAAAATAGACAAAACATAAACGTGTCCAGTTTCAGTAAAATAAATAGAATGTACTTATTCAAGTTACGTAGTAATTACCAGTGGAGATAGAATATAGCCGGCCGCAGTGGCCGAGCGGTCTGCGGCGTGCCAGTCACGGTCTGCACGGCCGCTGCGGTCGGGGGTTCGAATCCCCCCTCGAGCATGGATGTTTGTACTTCATAAGTAATTCGTACGTTTAGGGACTGATGACCCCATAGAAAGTCCCATAAGCTGTACAAACATTTGAACATTTGATAGAATACAGCTCTTAGCTTTAGTTATGTGAGTCTGTCATAAAACAACATCCTTAAAAAATAAGCGATATTAAATTGAAATGTTACATCGTTGCTATGACAGGTTCCAATTATAGAACTTTTTTTTTTCGTATTTCCTGTGAACTGATTTTTTTCCAAGAAATTGTTACAGTTTTGTAAGCAAATTGCACTGCCAATAATAAGCTGTAATTACTCTGTTTCCCCGAAGCTCTACTCGCCTGTCAAATTTCTGCTCTTCACTGGAAACCCTACCCCTCCCGCTCCCACCTCAAAAAATAATGGTGTCGATGTGTTTTCAAGGAATTTTCCAATTCAAATGTTCAAATGTGTGTTAAGCTTAATAGACTTAACTGCGGGGTCATCAGTCCCTAAACTTGAAAACTACCTATTAACTACCTTATACTAAAGACGACACAAACCTCCATGCCCGAGGGGGGGATTCGAATCCCTGACGGGGAACGGCCTCGCGCGTCGGAGCATAGCGCCTCAATGCGCTTGACCACTCCACCGCGGCTGCTTAATTCTGTTTAGTATACATATCTGTATTTACAAAATGTACAAATACTTGCGCAATACCCCAGTTTTCGCTCATTTTTGTCTAATAATAGGATTAATATAGTAATTCTTCAGTCGCTGCCTACAATTACAGTACGGGTGTGAAAAATATGCTGTAGCGCCACTGTGCTAATCCGCTTTTTTACTGCTGTATAATCTGTCCCCGTATCATCTGTGTAAATTAACCAACGGAGCTTTATCCCACGGGATTCCGGATGTTAGCGCAGTCCTTAAAGATTCGCCTCCGGTATTAACATCCGTGCACAGCTGGAAAACATGCTCGAAGCTTTATAACGGGACTAATTCTGTGATAAATGTGTTGTGGAATCCGCCTTGTGTGAAATGATATCATTATACTAGTCACAGTCTTAGCGAATGACCATACACGAAAACGGCGTATTCGGACATCCAGTTCTTTGCAGTTCAGGGCGAGGGTGTCGTTTCCTTTTAATGCTTGTTTTATTTATGAATCTTTTGTTACGGATTTTGTGGAGGAAGGTGCAACTTTATTCGGTGGTTCACCTTTCTGTCCAGAGAAATGAATCTTTACTTAAGTATTGAGTGGTATATTTATTTGTATACAGAAACTAAAGAAGATTGCCTATCCCGAGAAGATGTATTTGTGGGATCCTACGCGACCATTGTAGTGTTAAACTCACACTTGCTTTCTTCATTTTCTGATTCCTTTCGCTGACTTTGAGTTTTTAAATAACATTGTCACTTATTTATACACGAAGTACTATAGGCTAAAACTAGATGAAAGTATCTTAAAATTGTCTGGGTCGTTTTTCCTTTGACTAGTCGTGTGAAGTATTCGGCTGTTGCTGTCAGCTGTTCACGTCTGATTAGCTATAGTTCGAGAACGTTGCCGTTGCATAAATACGACGGCTGTGTCTTACGTGCGGAGGATCACCACATGAATTTGTATTGGTTTCCGGACACGACATTATTGGAACTATTCCTCCAGTTTTCTCCAATACTGTTTCGTGTATGAATGTATGACATCTTTCAAACGACCTATATAATTGATTTAATGCAACACTCCCAATATTTTTGTTCTATTTGCATGCATTATTTTCTGTTGCTCCGTTTTTAATACAGCTCTCTACGAATGGTCAGCAAATTAGACATGAGAATAAGCCTAAATACTTGGGAGTGAAATTAGATCGCACTCTATGATACAACTCTCATCTAGAAGACACAAACCAGAAAGTAAAATCCCGCAATGCTATCATGTCGAAGCTAGCGGGAAGAACATGGGGATGTAGAGCGAGCACTTTTAGGACGTCAGGACTAGCTCTTATCTACAGCCTAGCTCAAAATTGCTCACCAGTCTGAATGAAAAGTCCACACGTCGCTAAAGTGGACGTCCAGCTGAGGGAAACGATGGAATAATCTCGGGTACACTCACGCCCGCCCCCTGTGCTTGGCTCCCTGTCCTTGCCAACACAGAGCCCCTGAAACCCTGAAATCAGGCGATCACTGCTAGCCCTAAGAACATACCAAAAATTCCTAGCCAACCAAGACCTACATATCCATGAAGATCTAATAGCTACAAACATGCTTTAATTCAGGACAGCTTTTTGGAAAATCGGCCAAGAGCTTCAAGACTTCAACTCAAAAACTCTGGAGAGAACTGTGGGCTACAAGTGTACACAAGAACTGCAATTTGGTGGACGACCCCGATAAGAAGATCGAAGGATTCAGTCTCCCAAGGGAACTGTGGACAGCTTTGAACCGCGTAAGAACAGGTGTCGGCAGATGTAAGTAATGCACAAATGGGGCATGTCAGACAGCTCTGAATATTTTGTGAAACCCAAACAATGAACTATTTACTTGTGTGTGTAGTGTACGTCTATGATGGCGATTTGAAAGACATACAGACTCAGTGACTCGGCCTAAAAGTGGCTTCAGTGTGTGTAGTGTAGTGGAGTACTATAAGAGCGTTTGTATTATTGGAGTAGTTGTATAAGGGTATTGTAATTAACCTTCAGCCCGTACACCCCCTTATAGCACACAAAGCGTACACTTGGTCTTTAAGACCGCTGTGCCGCTTTTTCAGTTTCTTTCGGTCTTTCGGCTTTTTTGCATCTAATTGTCTCAAAATGCATGAAGTTCACCATTCAGTCTCCCCCTTCCCCAGCATACATCCCCAATAGTTTTCTCACACACTTGATATGTAGATTTTTTCGAATTTTATAGACTTGCAGTTGATTGTGAAAGGAAACACACACAACTTTAGGGTAAGTGGGGTACATTGGACCGGAGAAAATACATTCAGTGTACACATCGGCCTTTCTTGACCGGGAGCGGAGAGTGCAATTCGTTAATTACAGAACTTCGGACAGATGCACAACGAAGAAAAGACTTACTTGGACTTCCTCTTCAACTGCCTTGAGGCTACTGTGGAGGGCAGAGCGCTGACACGCACTCAGTGAGAAGGGGAGGGAGGAGAAGGGGGTCGCCCCGGTCCAAAAGACCGGTGTACGGGCTAAAGGTTAATGTAAGAATGTATATGCGGAACGAGTAAATAAATACGAGTAGCCTGTGTGCAGATGACTCACTGACTCTGCAACGGGGAAATAGCCCCATTGAAGCTTCCTGGCAGATAAAAATTTAATGCCACATCTGGATTCGATCTCGGATTGGTGGTTTTAGAAATATATCTGACGCTTCTCTACTACTCGCGTGTTTTGGGTTGTACCCGACGAGCGACAACTTGGCACCGTGCCGGATGAGGTGTAGCCTCCAGACCGCACCGTAATGCCGGAGTGCGGGTTTCTGCATTCCGCGGGCTTAATGGACGAGAAGTTTGCCCCCGAACTGTAACGGGCTCGGCCGAATCGCGTTTCCGCGAGGAAGTGAATAACACGCTTAGAACGGCCTGTTGGGCCCCCCTCCGCAGTGTCGTGTAATGTTTGCAGTAGAGGCGGTGGAGGCTTGCTCAAAGCCGACAAATAGTCGACTAAGGTGAAAGAAGAGGCTAACGGACGGCGTCGCGTTACGCTGCAGGAAGGCGACACGCGAACCAAATTGGGTTTCCAGCGGAGTGGCCGGCCCGTGCTCGGGTTGCAGCCCGGCCGCGGCGTGCCGCGCCCATGCACCTCCCACGCCACACCTGTCTGTCCGCCGCCTCTCGCTCATCTCTCTACAGATTCTCGCGCTCGTCTCTTCGTATGTACGTAAATACCACAAGGTGCGTCTGAAAAGTTCGCTGCATGGTCTCAGGAAATATGGGAAACAAGAGTACCGGCCTTCAGAGTAATCGCCATTGGCTGCAACACACTTCTGACATCGGTTGTACAGCTGTTGGAAACTGTCAGCAACGGCTTCGTGAGGAATCGCTGGAAGTACTGAAGTCACGCGTTGTTGGATCACCTCAAGCACTGGCCGAGGGGACTGAGGCGCTCCAGTCACGGTCTGCACGGCCACTACGGTCGGGGGTTCGAATCCACCCTCGGGCATGGATATTTGTGCCGTCCTTAGTCTTGATTCATAAGTAGTTTATAAGTTTAGGGACTGATGACCCCGTAGTTAAGTCCCATAAGGTCTACAAACATTTGAACATTTGAACCTCAAGCACTCACAAGGAAAGTACTTGGGCTCGAACAAATATTTGTGTGAACGTTTAGTTACAGGATCTCAACGTACACATCAATGTGCTGGTGGGTGTCGTTTTTCTGCAAAGCTCTGCAACCATGCTCTAGATAGCACTGTAGACGTAATTGTAGACGTCATACGTAATGCAGATATCTGAACATAACTTATGTAATAATCGTCGTACATGTTCTCTAGCGTATTGTCATCAAAAGCTGTGATGATAGTTGTAACTTTAACCTTCTTCTCGGAAGACTGTTGGTATTCGCTGCCATTGCTTCCATGGACTCTTCCCGCACTTACCGTAGCACAACCGCTAGCAATGAATTCTTCGTCATTATCATCCCTGTTATCATCATTATGTGTTAGTGTTACAACAGTATCTAACTTATGCTCGCCGGCCGCGGTGGCCGAGGGGACTGAGGCGCTCCAGTCACGGTCTGCACGGCCACTACGGTCGGGGGTTCGAATCCCCCCTCGGGCACGGATATTTGTGCCGTCCTTAGTATTAGCTAGTTCATAAGTAGTTTGTAAGTTTAGGGACTGATGACCCCGTAGTTAAGTCCCATAAGCTATACAAACATTTGAAACATTTCTAACTTGTGCTCATATTTCTGTACCATAACAGATACGAGAAAGCATGCGAATGATTCATCTTCTACACTAATACCATCTTCACGAAGAAGGGTTCTTCGTAACTTCATCTCAACCAATCGCAATACTTTAGCAGGATTGATTATCAATCGCCGCCCCATCTGACGCTTCACCACACAAATGTCACAAAACGCAACTTCGGAGGCACACTGCACCGCCCCTACTGGCGAACCGACAGGTCAAAGTGCAATGTGGCAAGGCACACGAATAGGCCTCTAACGGACGACTGCAGAGTTTTGCAGATGCGGGAGTGTCACTAGTGCAATAAAGGATCTTTACATTATCTCTCGTAAGATTTTGATGTATATTTGTGTGTTCGAGCCCAAGTACTTTCCTTGTCAGACACACACGTTTTACTTAGTCGTTCAACACCATACACTTGCACTAATATCCCATCAGTCTGTCACCGTTTCGCCTAATTTGAAACAAAACTTGATGTTAACGCGTTGATTGATTTTGCGCTCCATGTTGCAATGACACGAGTCTCACACCGACCATGTTAGCTGGGTCGCAGCATGTACCACCGCTTCACTGCAGTACTTAGCACGATAGGGGGCGCTTGTTGGCATGCTCTGAATGTGTACGCGGATACCTCATCCTAGCCAGCTCGGTTTGTAAAATGTGCGACCATTCACCGAACCTTTGAGGCGCACCTTTTGTGTCTGATGGACCGGGTCGGAAGTAGTTCAGCAGTCTATCAAATAAACTGTCCGACGATGGCTAAAACAGCCAATTCGAAATCCATAGTGTTTTTCTAGGCATGATTCTTTTTGCAGGTAGTATGCCACTGCTTTCCACCGACCTTTGAACTGATTGAGGCAGCTTTAGGGGGATCTACAGTTTAACGGGGATTACGAACCACGGCGAAACATCCAAAATGTTCAACGCGTGACTTCAGCACTTCCAGCGATTCCTCACGAAGCGTTTGCTGACAGTTTCCAACAGCTGTACAACCGATGTCAGAAGTGTGTTGCAGCTAATGGCGATTACTCTGAAGGCCAGCACTCTTGCATCCTATATTTGCTGAGACCATCCACCGAACTTTTCAGACGCACCTTGTAGTATTTACGTAAATACGAAGAGACGAGCACAAGAATCTGTAGAAAAATGTTAGAAGACGACGTTACCAGGCAGCATACCCGTAAGTTGTTTGTGTCATATATATTGTTTACATTCTTAAAGGTGCCAGACGAAACTAAATGATGGCACTACGTCTTTATAGCTGTTGGTAAGATAACGGGACGTTCTTTCGTCTTACCTCTGTGGAACTGAAGATATGAGTTATAAACGGATGGAAAAAGTAAAGTCTAGGCGGATTATATTTCATTAATGTCGACTTCAGTAATATAAAAGCTGAAGAATCGGCAGCCGCAGAATACAATCGACTTAGATGCATTTACCGCTCTCACTTTTCAAAAATGTCACATCGATGTTATGTCATTACTGACTGTGCAGAGAGAATTCTGTTCGGGACGCTAAAACTACACACTCTAAAAGAAAGTCTGTGACAGACATAAAGAAAATAGTTGCTTAGATTATCGTCGTAACTCGAAAGTAAAGCTTATGGCACCTTTAAATTAGTGTAACTGAAAGAATTTTACGATGCAGTTGGTAGTTGCCGAGACGATTTCGCTACGGCGAAGACCAGTGTTGGTCATGAAGAGCCATTTAATGGTTCACAATTTGTAGCTCGACCGAAAGATTACGCAATAAATTTGGAAGACGTATGAAGGCCACTGGGTTGCCATGAGCGAAATATGCTGCCTGACCGGTATGCTAATTTGGCGACTCCGCGACCGGCCAAGTTAGCACCAGAAAGCGCAGTAGCGGGGTCATTAAATGGGGAAAAAACTTCTGCCCATGTTACTTACGTCCGCGTTATGCAAGAAACGTCAGGAGTGATAGGACAAATCACCAAGTAATGCTTCTAAAGCTCATTTAACGCGTAAATTTGTAAGGTAAGTGTCGTCGATTGGGAACTTTTCAGGGAAGTTTAGTAAAACCGGTCACTTTAGGTACACGATAATTATGGGAGGTTCGGTCGAAAACGTCGGAAGTGAAACATAGTTTTAGAGAAGACTTCGGAAAGTAGAGCAATTAACTTTTAGCAGAAACATTAGGTAGTAGCTAGAAAAATCACAAAGTCCAGGAACTAGAAGAGAATATAACCCAATGTAAATACCGATTTTTTCAGGCGATAAGCATATCAAGACGAACGTTATGAGCAGGTAATTACTTGCACTTTCTTTTATTCAACAACATCAAAACATATGGAAACGATATTTTAAGTATCAATGAATATTCGGGTTGTTTAACATGATTTATGAGTAAGGAAACATGGCTCTTGACATTGACAATGTTGGAGATTGCGATACGTCGTAATAATTTTGTGCTACGGATTAAAATCCTCTTAAGGTTGCAATTATATTTTTATTTGCTGACTAGTTTCAGCTGGATCAAGCCTTCTCAGATCATTAAAACATTCTCGACTAGCAAAAACTCCACAACGGCTTACCATAAAATTACGTTCAAATGTTTGTAAAGCTATGGGGCGGGACTGCAGTGGTCACCGGTCCATAGATTTAGAAACTACTTAAACCAACTTATGCCGAGGACAACCTCCCCCCCCCCCACACACACACACAAGCGTCGAAGGAGGACCCTAACCTCCGACGGGGAGGTGCCTCGCGCTCTGCAGGAAGGCGCCTTAGAGCGCACAGCAATTCCCACGCGGCCCACAAAAGTTAAAACAAATAACTCCATGCAGACTGCGAAGATAAAATAATTGTCCATCCTTGCTAGTCTCACATGGAACGTGTTATGTCTCGGGATGCAGCAGTGGACAGTGATGAGCATGGATGTGGACATGGATATGCAACTAAAAGAATTGATTAGTCCACAAACAATTTTATTACAGATAAAATGAATACTTAACTTTGCTGTGCTTGTGTTGGTACAACATGCTTCCTATCTATTACAAAGTTCTGTAAGGCAATAGTAAACTGTCCCGGCTTATGCTGAGACAGACTGCTGGCTCTCGTATATGGGACTCTTCTGTTGACGGAATTGCAGAACTCCCTCGTGTTGCTGTGGTGCGCCGGCGTATGTAGGAGAGCCTCCATCTTCCTATAGGGCGGCGCGCGAAGCACGCAAAGAGGTACAGAGACTGCGGGCGCCCGCGGCGGACCAAGTACTGTGGAGCGACTTATCGCCCGTATTGTAGTGGCCGGCGTTGTGGGCAAGATCATGAACCATGGTGAACAACATGTTCAAATGTTCAAATGTTTGTACAGTCTATGGGACTTAACTACGGGGTCATCAGTCCCTAAACTTACAAACTACTTATGAACTACTTACGAACTAAGACGGCACAAATATCCATGCCCGAGGGGGGATTCGAACCCCCGACCGTAGTGGCCGTGCATACCATGACTGGAGCGCTTCAGTCTCCTCGGCCACCGCGGCCGGCGAACAACATGTATTTCCTATAACCTCATAGTAGAGACCATCGTATGTTAATACAACGTGGTATGAAAACAGTGTACATTGGTCAAGTAACTCAATATTTAATACATTGTACAAACGTGTGACCAGTACTACAGTAAAGAGAGGACACTGTGCTGCAGTACTATTAACATGTTTTTACGATGTATTTCTCAATTATTGTGTTACTTAGCCAATATAGTGGGTAATTGCTTGAATATTCTCATACCACGTTGTATTAACGTATCGCCGGCCGCGTTGGCCGAGGAGACTGAAGCGCTCCAGTCATGGTATGCACGGCCACTACGGTCGGGGGTTCGAATCCCCCCTCGGGCATGGATATTTGTGCCGTCTTAGTTCGTAAGTAGTTCATAAGTAGTTTGTAAGTTTAGGGACTGATGACCCCGTAGTTAAGTCCCATAAGCTCTACAAACATTTGAACATTTCAAATGGCTGTTTTTTTGTGTGCATAGTATGTAGCGTGATATTAGGAATGATCTAGATATAATATCTCAAGAAGCAAGTACTTTCGTTAAAAGTGGGCATAAATGCGATCAAGTTGCACAAATCATCTTGTACGTCTGAAAATGCACGTATTCCCTACTTTATCTTATTTGATTCTGTGCCTCAAGACAGAAATAGAAATTTTAAGTAGTCGAATCACATGTAGGTATCACCACTGAAATAAAAGTCGAGTATTAGTTTCTTTATCAGACCTGAATGTTTATTACTCACATCTTCAGTTCCACAGAGGTAAGACGTAAGAACGTCCCGTTATCTTACCAACAGCTATAAAGACGTAGTACCATCATTTAATTTCGTCTGGCACCTTTGAGAATGTAAACAATATATATGAAACAAACAACTTACGGTTATGCTGCCTGGGACGTCGTCGACCGCCGCCAGTATTTCGACGGGAGCACACCCTGCCATTCTGAAGGCACAACAGCACTCAGGAAGCGATGTGTAAGGGAAATTTAATGCAAAGGGAAAACAAAACAAGAAAGATAACACACTTATAAGTTGTTTGAACATTCAGTAAGCCGGGAAAAGTTCAGGTTTCACATATATGACACAAAGTTTGTGCCTCCAGTTCACCACTATGTATCGTCATTTTCACGGTAGAATTTACGAAATTGTTACATCAGAGAAGGAAGAGTTAGAGATCAAAATTAACAACTGCATTTTATAACCTTTTTGCCAGTCGAATGGCTAGGGCAACGATGGATGTCATGGATAGACGTTTCGTAAGAAACTTTGGGTTCGGGTATTGCGGAGTTCGGCAGTGTACTTTCAGTAATCCCACACTCCAATGTTTCCCCGCTGTTACATAATGTACTTAGCTCTCAGTCGTTAAGAAACCTATGTGAGTAGAATATTAAAGTCTAAAAGAAATAACAAGGAAGAAATGTTACCAGCGTGTTAGCAGGTGACAAACTGCCTTAAAAAAAAAAAGGCGTGACGATCTTTTGTAGTCGTCTGACGAATTCATATCACTGAGAAAATCATGGCAGAAGCATATTTTAAACACGCAGGTAGTACGGCTGCTTCTTTCCCCGACTGCTCTCGCCTGAGCAATTAGTATGATTTCAATTTCAAATGCCACATCGTAGTTCCTTGCAGGAGGCTAGAACTTTAGGAACAGTTTTTTGCGCATTGTTCGTATTTGTAAGAGTATCCATCAGCCATTTAGATCTGGCATCTGCGTAGTAGCAGCAAAGCCCATGAATATTTACGTCTACCCATTTCCATGTATTCCATTTAACTGCTATTAAAAAAAGGTAAATGATACATGCACCAGCACTGTTATAGAACAGGTCGTGTAAAAGTACTGCAGGTAATCTCTTTGACATAAATACAGCAGTTTCGCAAAATTCTTGTCACCAGTCGTTGTATGTTCATAAGCGTCCCCTGTTATTTCCTTGCGGTTTGTTTTTACCAGGTATTCCTAACACAAGACTAAAAATATACTTTTAAAACACTTAGTAAAGGGAACCTACGTTTTTTGTTATGTAGCCCATTCGAATGCGCAGTAGTCTCGGAAAATGATGAATTGATTCGAAAAACCATCAGTCATAGTCGAAAATTTGATATTTCTGTCAACGTTAAGTTTTAATGGTTACCCTCATGACATATTCCTGCTGTTCGTTTTCACTCAGCGTGATAAACTGTCATACTAGAATATTATGACATTCACCTCCAGAAAAACTACTCTGCTTGCTATCATTTGTAGGTCGTTAACTGGTAATTGCGATGGGTCAGAGGAAAGCTCGTAACATTAGTTTAGTGCTAGAGTTCTTATCACTCCATTCCTTTGCTGCTGAGCGAGAGAATGTCTGGACTTTATGGCAGCTCAGCGAGTTAACTGCCGGAATGATAGGTTACCCGAAGCAAAACAGAAAAAGGCGGGGGAGGATGATACGCAAATGTGGCACTGTCTTATTCGTCTATATTTACTACCGATTTCTTCTTAGTCGATCTGCTGTAGCCAAGAATAGCTACGTATTAAATACGAAAGTGTTTGGTAGTGATACGTCAACTGTGATTTTTCTAACGAAGTCTATGAGTAATACATGCAAGCATCTCAGTATTTTAATGGAAAGTCTGCAAACAACCCAGTCGGTAGTTAAAGTAGCGTTTAGATATTGTAAGCGCGTTCATTTCAATATCACCACATTCCATTGCATCTGACGTGATGGTAATTATTTCGTTCGAGAGAAGCGAAATATACCCTAACAGTTTCTGATATACCAATTCCTTCACAGCGAGCTATGTTCTAGAGATTGAGTGAAAATAATCCCGCTGTAACCGTTAAAGGCTGTTAATAATGTCATGCATTCAAATAAAACATGAAAATCCCTCGGGTAAAAAAAAGAAAAAAATTGCACTTCAAAATATACAGTCTACAAAGTTATTGGAAACTGCCAATCATATCCATTTGAATGCTACATAGTCACAATACTCGCCCACCCGTTCTCTGCCCCGACGGTCTACTGGTGATTTCTTTTCACTTGGGCCTGACTTGTTTTAAAACTTAATGTGATCCTGACCGGCGCAACGAAACGACATATATTACGGAAAACATTAATACCACCATGTCAATTTAATTTTGACGTCACGCCACAGTGGCGTACGCAGTCCGCCAGAATACACAGTGACGTAACGATAGGAAATCCCGCATAACAGACAACTAGCAGGTTCATTGTCTACCGAAAAAAATGTTGCTGTCCAGTTTTCTATCATATTTTGAACGGTATATTTCCATCTTTTTTACTATTTACACATTTTTCTTGACGTTCTTAATCATTTATTTTGATGGTTTATTCTTTTAGGGGTGCCCCTCGGTTGCACAGTGATATAGTGCCAGACCCTAAATCCAAAGGTCGCGTGTTCGATCCCCGCCAGGTCCTTGGATTTTTATCTGTGACTTTCCACTTCTTTCACCTCTGGCAGTATTGCTCATGTGAAGAATGCCGAGTAGCACCGTGGTTTGGAACCCACGTTAAACTGTAAGTCCCCCTATAACTGGTTGGGTAAGGCAGGTCGGAGGAAGGCAACGGCATACCACCTCCAAACAGGACCATGCCTAGTAAAGCACTGTGGTGTTCAAACCAATCTTAGGATTGTTGACTGCTTTACGTTTTATTCTTTTAGATAAATAATAAGAAAAAATGTTGGTGTAATAAGAGCGGATATCTCAAAGTCCTAGACAATTAGTAAAAGGTATAACTTAGTGATTTTTCACACCTTTTCAAGAAAAGAAAGGGCACATACGGCGGGGCTGTGAGAAACTATGGCCGGTTCTGAAGCCTCATTACTAAAAGAACTGAATAAAAGTTTAAAACTATGTAACTCATGTTCCATCCATTTTCGACATTAAGCTGCTTATTTATTACTATTCTGACCAGATTCTGGCTTTGTTCATTTTCTTAAGCTACCTATTACAGAAATCAGTATTATTTTAGTGGAGGATAAAAGGTAAGATAATTGTATATGGTATGTCTATGTAGTAATTACTTATATTCCTAATATTTGATCGAGCAAGGCGGCGCAGAGGTAACACACTGGACTCACATTCGGGAGGACGGTGGTTCAAATCCACCTCCGGCCATCAAAATTTAGGTTTTCCGTGATTTCGTAAATGACTCCAGGTAAATACCGGGATGGTTTATAACAATTGGCAAGGCCTATTTCCGTCCCCAAACACTCGGAGCTTGAGCTCCGTCTCTAATGACAATAGTCTTGACGGGACGTTAAACTCTAATCTTCCTTCCTTTATATTTGTACACTGTGTATTCTGATATAAACAGCATGACTTACACAATATACAAATTTGAACGAAGTAATTACCATATCAACATACCACATAACATTACTGATACCCATGTATACCCTCCACAACAAAATAAGTGTTCTGTCATAGGTTACTTAAGAAAATGCACAAATCCCGAAACTAGTCAGAATAGCAATAAAGAAGCAGCTTTGTTGGAACATACATAAAATATCTTCTTTGGAGTACGTTCTTCTTTCCACTTCTACATCGTCAAACAAATGGACGCTCCTACATCGAAAAACTGCGAATGATGGGAAAAAAGTAAATATAACCCCGGTGAATATTACTTGAAAGTATAGGTTACTAAATGTTCAAATGTTTGTAAATCTATCGGACCAGACTGCGTGGTCAACAGTCCGTAGCTTACAAACTACTTAAACCTAGGTAAACTAACCTACGGACAAATAAAACACCCATGCCCCAGGGAGGATTCGAACCTCCACGGCGAGCAACCGCGCGCTTTGCAGCGAAACGCTTTAGACTGCTCGGCTACTCCTCCGCGGCAGTATAGGTTACTATTTCGCGCGCGCTCCAATAGATTTACAAACATTTGAACGTTTGAAATAATTCATATTTCTTTTTGACAAATTCTTACTCTAACAGCTCATCACGAAAACCTCATTTATTCGCTGTAGAAAAACTCGGATAAAAATGGAGGAATAGCCATGAACTGACTTAGTTTTGTAAAGCACCCGGAACAGACAAGGACGTAGTCAGAGATGTTTAGACCCTCTTCCGCCCTGCCACCCAGTTTCGTCAAAAGGCCCGGGAGAACTCCGAAAAATCTCAGGGACGTATCAGAGAGTATTTGGTTTTATTAAATAAATCATTAACGTAGCTTTGTGAACAGAGAGAAAAATACCAAAATGATCTGAGTAATAAATTCGCTGGACAGTATAACAGAGCTTGCCACTACATTTCACTGACGAACCAGCGTAAATGACATCAAAAGGTTTACTGAGCAGCTGGCCAGAGTCTGAATTTTAATTGGCAAGTCGGACCGAGCGTAGGAGCGTTGGCGCCGAGACGGGTCGTTGACGCCGCGTAGGCGTGCGTCGGCCGGGGGCAAGGCACAAATCCCGCCAGCATTCTCCTCATTCTGCACAAATGCCTTAAGCTAAGGAATGTAAAAGACAATTTTAGAAAAAATGACCCCTAACAAGGAAATATTATACACACACTTCACAAAGTGATTAAATAATACGCCGCTTAATTTACACGGAAAGTGTTAATGTTATGCTGGAGGCGTACGAGAAAAGTTTTAGTGACTGACACACTACTGCATTTCAATAACCAACTAGCAGACTAATTATGCTCAAGTGTGGAGTGTCCACAGTCTTCATGAAATTATTGAACATGGTAATTTCCTCTTAGGCGTCCAAAGCTTCATGCATCATTTAAAAAGTGAAACACTGCACCAGTTCTGTTTTGCATTATTTCTCTTCTGGACTTATTACAATCGGGAAATCAGAGAAAAGAAATCTTCGGATTTTTTTTCCCTTTTATGTGCTATGTTATTGAAGAAAAACATTGAGACGCACGTTCATAGGGCACAGTTGCGGGTTTTCAGTGCTCCACTCTTTCATAATATGTCGGTTAACCTTTCCAGGTAAATGGAAGGTTACTTCGTCGCTGAGTATTTGGTTGGAAATTACACGCACATCCACAAGTGCCTCCTGCCTTCGGGTTTCCTGCTTCGTGTTTTCTTACACAAGCTGCAGGCGGTACGGTTTGAAATGTAACTGCCCTGGCAAAATCTTCTACATACGTAAACCTTGCGAAAACGACTATTGGGCCCTGATTGCGAGTCATTATCGGTTTCAACGATATAGATCGTCACGCCGCGGCGGATAAGCCGCGCGTACTGGAGCGCCGTGTTGCGGTGCGCGTGGCCGTCCGCTGTCGGGGGTTCGACCCCCCTCGGGCATGGGTGTTGGTGTTGTCCGTAGTTTAGTTTACCTTAGGTTAAGTAGTATGTAAGCTAGGGACTAATAACCAAGCTGTTGAGTCCCATAGATTTACAAACATTTGATAGATCGTCATCTTCAGATTTCTGTAATATTTACATATTAAAAAATTGTATGTTCGTTCTCGATGTGGCAGAGTATGCCAAATGATCACAATATTCCGCATAGTTTTCTACGTTAATCGAACTTCGTGGTTTTTCAATAACCATAGATTTTTTTTCTTTGTATTACATAAGAATTTTTCCGTCACCCTCTCGACGACTGCATCTAGCACCCATGGTCGGACGATGCATACTTCTCGGCAGAGACAAACAGTTCCTACATTTTCTGTACAAACACTTAATGTTTTATCAAAGCAAGACGTATGGGTCTCGAGGGAGTTTCTGCGATCGTCATATGAATAAAATTCTCCAGATCGCTTTTATTAGAAAATAAAAGCGATCTGGAGGCTGATATTTAAGAATTTTACTTAATGTTTTGTTTACATCGCAGTAATTTCCTAGTATTCATTGTGCATGAACACAGCATTGTTGTGACATGTATATATCTTACTTTTCCAAACAATAATCTCTCTTTTTTGCCTTATCGCCATCTTGTCAATTTACTATATTCGTTAGACAAACTGGTCAGCCCAATGCAAACTCAGTGACTTAAAGGTTCTATTAATGTACGTTTCCTATTTATGCAATACTTTCGAAAATGAAGAGAGGCTTGCCATGTCTAGATGGGACCTCGCCGGGAAGCTGAGATGGATTACTCTTTTGTATGGCCATCCGAAAAGTGTCACTTCCTCTTTCCAGTCTTAGACATTTTCATAAGCTATAATAATACTTTTATTAGAAGATAAACAATCGACAGTAACGCTTGAGTCATTGAAGTGCACGACACAATATGCTTCATTACAAGCAGTAAATACTTTACACATTACTCTCTTGCACTCGTTGTCCCTTTTACGTTTAAAAAGATTACTCTTTTGTAGATCCTATTTAACTTTTCTACGTGGCGCTGCTCAAATAGCTTCAACCCCGCACTACTGGGGAAGTCTGGTATTTCCTCCAGATCTAGAACGTGCTTGCACCGTTGAAAGGGGATGCGCAACCTGCAACGCCATATGTTAAAGTCCTTGTTAACATAACCTGTTGACATGCCATAAATAAAACAGAGGCTGCATTTTCATGTTGCGATAGCAGTTGGCATTACTTTACTACTTGAGCCAAGCTCGTAACAGTATTTTGAAAAATCGAGACCAAATTGGTTCAAAATATTCATGTTTGTAGATCTTATAGGACTTAACTACGGGGTCATCAGTCCCTAAACTTACAAACTACTTATGAACTAGCTAATACTAAGGCGGCCAAATATCCATGCCCGAGGGGGGATTCGAACCCCCGACGGTAGTGGCCGTGCACAACGTGACTGGCGCGCCGCAGACCGCTCGGTCACCGCGGCCGGCCAAATTGGTTCTTTCCGGGATGTTGGGACCAGAAGGTTCATGGCAGCGACGATTCTGATATATCGGGGTGGATGGTAACCGTAGTATAGAGGTTAATAAAAAGAACTTCTGTATCTCACTCCAGTTAATTGATAATATTTATTGCAATCCCAGCAAATAAAACTTTTGACAGTAGTAAGGGGAAAAGTAACGTGTTTAATAACCACGCTAAGCCGTAGCGGCCGCCCTTTGTTAATATGCGCTGGTGAACTTTTGATAGTGAACAGAGAAATCAGAGTGACTGAATCGTTGCTGCTATACACGCCCTTGTCGGGTGCCCTGGTACTCTAGATAGCATTCTTTCGTCGAAAGTTTGGCACGTGGTGTCAGTGAGTCGCACAGAAAAGCACTTTGAGAAGATAATAAAGCAAGTTTTTGTAGGTGGATAGCGTACACAGCCTAATGGTGGAGCGCGGGCGAAGAAGGTATGTTTAGCAAACCGGTTTGAGCGAGGCTTTGAGGTCGCGGGCCGTATGCGCCGCAGCTGTTCACCATCCAGGCAGTAAAGCATCATGGATAACTGAAATGCGCGCACAAAAAGCGCCAGCCGAATGGTATGGGGAAACTTCATTATCTCTTTATGCCACCCCCTGTTTCTTAAGCGTCATGTCCAGCGTTTAGCAGTTAGCAGCGAGCATCTGGTAAACTATTATTTTTGAATATTACTCCGTTTTTTGTATGTGGTACTGTCCCAGTGAGCAGCTATAAAGTGTAGCGTACACACACACACACACACACACACACACACACACACCATCATCATCATTAGAGACTGATCATGCCTTTCAGCGTTCAGGCTGGAGCATAGTACCTCTAATAAAATTCCTCCATGGTCCCCTATTCAATGCTAACATTGATGCCTCGTCTGATGTTATGCCTTTTACTTCCAAAACATTCTGCACCGAATCTAAGTACTTTCTTCTTGGTCTACCTCTACTCCTCTTACCCTCCGCTGCCGAGCTCATGAGTCTCTTAGGTAACCTTGCTTCTCCCATGCGTGTAACATGACCACACCATCTCAGTCTGTTCGCTCTAATTGCTTCATCTATGGTGTTCATTCCCAGTTTTTCCTTGATTTTCTCATTGTGGACACCCTCCTGCCATTGTTCCCATCTATTAGTGCCTGCTATCATTCTTGCTACTTTCATATCTGTAACCTCTACCTTATGAATAAGGTAACCTGTATCCACCCAACTTTCACACCCATACAACAAAGTTGGTCGAAAGATAGAGCGGTGCACCGATAACTTAAGTCTTGGTACTGACTTCCTTCTTGCAGAAGAGAGTATATCTTAGCTGAGCACTCACTGCATTAACTTTGCTGCACTTCGATTCAGTTCTTTCACTATGTTGCCATCCTGTAAGAAAATACATCCTAGGTACTTGAAACTGTCTACTTGCTCTAACTTTGTTCCTTCTATTTGGCAGTCAATCTGCTTAAATCTCTTTCCCACTGACATTACTTTCGTTTTGGAGATGCTGATCTTCATATCATAATCCTTGCACCTCTGATCGAGCTCTGAAATATTAGTTTGCAACCTTTCATTTGAATCGGACATTACAACTAAGTCGTCCGCATATGCGAGACTGCTTATTTCGTTTTCACCTATTTTAATCCCGCCCTGCCAGTCTACTGTTTTCAACATATGATCCATCCCCCCCCCCCCCCCCCACACACACACACACTCACAATTTTGCGCAGTTTCCAGTTATATTTTCAATTTTCGTGGTGACCCCCTGACTGTAAACTATGTTCGGGTTTCAGATTATGTTAGCTGGCTTCTCATCAGGGCCAGTGGAAGAATCCTGCAATCTTCTCGTGACTCGGTCCATCCTGAAGGACACATACTTACTCTTCGTGCGACAGTGACGTTGCTATTTCCCCCTCACGTCAGTAATTCGAAAGAAGGCGAGAAACAGCATTTGATCGCTCTATAGGCTCTGCTTCGAAAGTTACTGTAAAACAGAGGTGTTATCGGGCGTTCCACAGGGTAGTGTTATTGGTCCTGTGCTGTTCCTTATTTACATAAACGATTTAGGGGAAAATCTAAGTAGCTCTCTTAGGTTATTTGCAGATGACGCCGTCATTTACCGTCTAGTACAATCATCTCAAGATCAAAACCAACTGCAGAACGATCTGAATAAGATATCACTATGGTGTAAAAATTGGCAATTGACTCTTAAATAACAAGAAGTGTGAAGTCGTCCCCATGAGTACGAAAAGAAATCCGTTAAACTTTGTTTACAAGATAAATCAATCAAATGTGAAGGCCGTAAACTCCACGAAATACCTAGGAATTACTATTACTTCAGACTTAAATTGGAATGAACACGTGGATAATGTCGTGGGAAAGGCGAACCAAAAACTGCGTTTTATTGGCAGAAACCTTAAAAGATGCGACAGAAGTACTAAAGAAACTGCATACACTACGCTTGTCCGTCTATTTTTGGAGTATTGCAGCCCAGTGTGGGATCCGTATCAGGTGGGTTTGACGGAGGACATCGAAAGAGTCCAAAGAAGGGCAGCTCGTTTCGTATTGTCACGATACAGGGGAGACAGCGTAACGGAAATGATATAGGATCTGGGATGGGAATCATTATAACAACGGCCCTTATCGCTGCGGCGTGGGCTACTTGCGAAATTCCAATCGCCAACATTCTCTTCCGAATGCGAAAATATATTGTTGACTCCCACTTACATAGGTAGAAATGTCCGAGCGAGGTGGCGCAGTGGTAACGCACTGGACTCGCATTCGGAAGGATGGTGGTTCAAATCCACCTCCGGCCATCCAGATTTAGGTTTTCCGTGATTTCCCTAAATCACTCCAGGCAAATGCCGGGATGGTTCCTTTCAGAGGGCACGGCCGATTTCCTTGCCCCATCCTTACCCAAACATCCGGGCGTGAGCTCCGTCTCTAATGACCACGCTGTCGACGGGACAGATTCCTCCTCCTCCTCCTCCTCCTCCTCCTCCATAAGTAGAAATGATCATCAGAAAAAAATACGAGAAATCAGAGCTCGAACAGAGAGATTCAGGTGTTCTTTCTTCCCGCGCGCTATTCGAGAATGGAATGGAAGATAAATAGCATAACTGTGGTTCGATGAACCCTCTGCCAGGCACTTAAATGTGATTTGCAGAGTATCCCATGTAGATGTAGATGTAGAAAGTGCTGCAAGAGAGTAATAATGATAAGGATAGTGGCTGTGGAGGAGACGGGCGGGAAAGACGGCACAAAGCAGGGCGTGCAGTGGTGGCAGATGCTGGGCACGCGTGCTATGAGTCAGGTAGCGCGGGCGGCGGGCGCTGAATATGCGATGGGCCGGCTGTGTCAACTGCAGATCGTTGGCTGATCAATACGGCGCCGTATTAGCGCGCCTTGTTGCTCCACGTGGCCGCGCCCACCCGAGTCTTCCCGCACTTTTCAACCGCACCTACCATTGCCTTCTCACGTGCAACATGTTGTAAAACTTTAAGCACCACATTGGAGCGACACATACCTTTTTTTGGCTTATTATCGGAACTAGATTTCTAAACGTTTATCTACTTAACAAAAAACAAAAAAAAACGCACTGACGTGTTTTACGGCCCACTTTAAATTTGTAGTTTTATAAGTTTTTGCAAACATTTTGGACCAAAATAATAATCGAAATAATAAAAAAATAATTAATAAGTGTCTGAAACCGTTTTAGGTAGTGGCGGGTTCCGAACCAACGACCTTTAGCGTCATAGTCCAACGCCTTGCCCACTACGCTACGTCTATCAATCAAAAGATGGGTCCTTTAATCTCATACTATTGATGGCCATTGTTAACTGATGCTTATATGGCATTTGTAGACACTACATTATCATTTATCGTACGAAGAACGATGTGTTTTTGTTAATTTTTCAGCGCGCCATTGCTTTGAAATGACAACGTGTAAGCTTTTTTTGGAATAATTAATGCTGCAGCAGTCACTATTAATTAATGTTTTTATTGGCACGACGCGTTTCGGCAGCACGTTGCCATCATCGGGTGCATTTTTACAGTTACTGGTTACATTCTTGCCTTACTGGCATCCACAACACAAAACATAATAAGGCAAGAATGTAACCAGTAACTGTAAAAATGCACCCGATGATGGCAGCATGCTGCCGAAACGCGTCGTGCCAATAAAAATATTTATAAATAGTGACTGCTGCAGCATTACTTATTCCAAAAAAGTTTATAATACAGTCGCAGACCTCAGAAAAATCCAAATAACATGGATAAATTTATGGACAACGTGTAAGTTACAATAAGAAAATCACCAAATACGCAACGCAAGATGGCGTATGCCAGAGAGAGTTCTGGGCGAGGGATGTCACGTGACATCTCCGAACGGGCTGGTTTGCGTTAATTCAATGGAGGGTGTCAAACCTCTGTTATTTTTGCAAATATGTCTCAAACGCTACGAGATATGAAAAAACATGAGAGAGCTAAGTAGTAGTGAATTTTCTCCTCTACAAATTAGGTTATTCAATTTTCGTGTCATATGAATAGTTCAGCCGTTATTTTCATTTAAATTTCGAGCTGTCAAAAGACGATCGCAAAGGACCACGTTTAGTGTTACTACCGTAACCTAAAGTGGGCCAAAATGTTACCGCCAAACTCCATACCCATACGTATCGCCATGACAAAACTTAAACATTTGAACTCTTGCGGCGCGGCTTACTTGTGATCCAGCAGAGCGTGCTGCACCGAAGAAGCGACGAAAGAGGGGGAGGGGGGGGGCGGCAACACCAGTTTTTGAGACGATGGGAAAAACTGACTGAACTAAGAGCGGGTAACGAGTTTACTTCGCGGTAATTACTTCTACGTAATCGTGTAAGAATTACAAAATGTGCCACAAAAAAGTAGTAGATAACTTCACGACTTTTTGCGGTTCTGTGTTCCTGTCCTTTCTCTTCCTTCTCCCTGTCTATGTCCCCGTCATCACTATCTACGAAAAGTTACATATATCTGCCAGTGCTCAAGGGGATCAGACGGTGTCGATACATATTGTAAGCTACTAACCGCCTCGCACCGTACAAGGCTTACAAAAGTAACTATATGAATTGACTGTCGCCATTCTAAATTCAGTCAAAATCCGTCCAGGCTTTTCAGCGCAACATGAAAGAGTAAAGGGAAAAAATAAAAAATAAAAATGAAAACCGCAGGCGCGCGCAGTGGTCGCATGAGGCGCCATGCTATGGACTAAGCAGCAGTTTTCGCCGGAGGTTCAAGTTCTCCCTCGGGCATTGAGGCACACGCGCGCGCGCGCGCGCGCTGGTTTGTGTGTGTGTGTGTGTGTGTGTGTGTGTGTGTGTGTATGTTTTGTGCATACGTTAGTTTAACTTATCTAACATTTAGCGTGTTCATGTGGCTGAGTGGTTAAGGCGACCGCTCGCGAAAGAGCAGGAGACTCGGGTTCGAGTCCCGGTCCGGCCCAAATTTTCATTTGACACCAAATAATAGACCATCTTTAGTAGTGCAGCTTCTGACGGTAGAATTCGCAAATGGTGAATAAAATTCAAATGTCTGTTAAACTGAAGGGTACTTAACTGCGGGTTCATCAGTCAAATGTTCTAATGTTTGTTAAGCTTAAGAGTCTTAACTGCGGGGTCATGAGTCTCTAAACTTACAAATTACTTATGAGTTACCTTATACTAAAGACAGCACAAACATCCATGCCCGAGGGGGATTCGAACTCCCGACGGGAAACGGCCTCCCGCATCGGACCATAACGCCTTAATGCGCACGGCCACTCCGTCGCGGCAAAATGGCGAATAAATAATTATTAAATATATATATACGGTTGCTGTACGATCACAAATGTCTGTTCCTTTGGATGAATGTCATAGTTAAAGTAGTTTGTAAGTCTACCAACTAATGACCATAGCAGTTTGATCCATTAGGTTAACAAAGATTTAAACATTTTGAAAACAGTCCAGATCGCAGATTGTTTTATTTCGTCGCCGATTTCGATCCACAAAGACCATTTTCATATGAAGACGGCTATGGGAGCAGGCGATGAAGGTGGATGCAGCAGGCCTCACAAACACGAAGCGTGTTCTGCAAGTCAGTTTTGTCACTAATTTTGAATGAAAAGATGGTATACCAGGTGACAAACAAACGTCATATGAATCCCCACATATTAGAGGAAGAACATGCGCAGAGCGCCGAAGGAGAGAGAGAGAAGCAGCCGACGTGTTTCCCTGAGGTATTGATGCAGAAAAACCTGACTCGGGATCATAAGAATGCCAAAACTGGAATCAGTCTCGATCACTTGATGCGGTATGCGCGAGAGCAAATAAGTTCCATTTGAAAATCATCACAGGCGAGGAGGCATGTCTGAACCACTTTACTCCAAAAGCTAAGGCCGCCTCACTGGCGTTAAGCTTCCTGGTTGACCAGTAAGAAAGAAATTCAGTGCGCCACTCTCTTGAGGAAAGCCAGAGCAGGCTGTTTTACAGTGCCTTGCATCGCAGAGCGCCTGGTTTTACGAGAGTAGATTTTCAAACACTGCACACGACGACAAATGTCTCGATGTTGATGGTGACTATCTCGAAAAATAGTGTAAGGTGTATTGTTCATATTGCCATGGAGTATTTGCTTTTATCAGTAAAGTGTCTAAATTATAAACAGTGACTAAATTTACTTGCGATACGTCGCTCCTAGTTCAAATATTGATATGATGAACTGCAGATATCCTCTTCGCAGTCACGCCAGTTCAGGTTATAATTGCTTTTGTTTGATCATTTCAGACCGACAGATAAATTTAATTTGAGGTGGGGACAGGGGAATGGTGACTCGTTGCAGGTTGAAATTATCCACCAGCCAAGGTGAGCAGGAATAACGCAACCCATAATTGACACCCACCACGTTGTCTGGCTGCCGAATAGAGAATATCGCCCTTAAATTACGATAAATAAGCTATATACATAGCTAAATTTTCTTTGAATTTTTCATTTATTTCAGTCAGACAGTAGTTGAGGCCAATTTAGTGACTGTTAGGTAGTCGTTAAGCAGCTGTATAGAATTAATGTTGAAAATGACAAAAAAGCTAAAACATGACTTAACAACTCGTCGTCTTCGCTTTCCCTATTGTGTTAACCCATCGGGTCTCTCTTCATAGTCTCATGCGTCATATGACAAGAAAAATAAGTATAACAAAATTGTTTTGTGAGGAGAGAGAACGATTTATTGGTGCTAAGTCAGCGTACAAGAGAACTAGGATTCTTGGCTTCGACCACATTCTCAGAGTATTGTTTGATGGCGTTAAAATCAAACTTGCTCGATTATACTATTTCGGTACTAACGACGTCACCATGAGTTACACAAACAAATTCGGTGTTTCGGCTACCGTTGTGAGATACCGCAAATCAGACGTGCAGACTGCCTTTCTATAGATCTTTCAGTAAATAAATGTGTTTATAAACTCTACTATGGTAATTATCATTTAATTCAGTGCTAGTAATTGTTTAGTTTATAGAAGGGTTCCGATTTGAATGGGTTTGGGTTTGTCAGGGAGGTTCAGGGTTTGTTCTGTGATTGGTAACGGTATTTCTTCTCTGCCATGACCTGTTACCCGTGTGCGACATGCAACAACAAAACTCCCGATTATAACGTCACAATTGTAGGACAAGTAAGGTAAAACTGGCATTCAGCCTGATACGTGCTATGGATTATGAACTTATGGCTCAATTTATAAACGATGTGTTAATATTTTTATACTAGAGTATTTGTCGTGATAGGTTTATATAAAGGCTCTACTTACACTGATCACATTTCATGCATCCACAATTTTCTCTTGCGTGTAAGAGAGAGCGTCATGAACGCATTTGGTATATTTTTAGTTGCTTTTGCATTAATGTGATGATGTCCTTAACGCGAAACTCATAATGTAGGATGATTGATTCATTTCGAATTTAGGCTTCAAAGACAGTTTTCTTGATCGCTTCAGGACAATGTTAGGGAAGTTCCCTTGAATACGCATCGCCCGATTTCTTCCTTTACCTCTACTTCATTTCGATCTTTGGCTCCGCTTCTTATGACGGCGACTGCTTGTATTTACTTCCCGTTTTCTTTGTTTCATAATCAAATTATCATATTTCGTTAAGTGTTGGGGGACTTGATGGTGTGAATTTCTCGGAGAAGCGCAGTACTTTGTCCCCATGTGCGGAGGACATCGTCTGAGGGGTTGTAGCTTCTGTGGTCCGTTTCATACCCTTGCTTGGTTGTGAATCGAATCTCCGCAGAAGTTGCAAACCCTTGAAAATGTCCTCCGCTGATGTAGGCGAAACAAATTAATTGACTATGTTACAGTACGCGAAATATTGTATTTAGTATAAAGAAAAAAATGTAAATGATCCTATGGCATTTTTTGTCGGGAGATCCCATCATGGATTGTTCGGCTGCATAGTGCAAGTCTTTCGATTGGACGCTGCATGGGCGGCAGCCATGTCGATGATGTTGACAACACACAATACCCAGTCCCCTGCCAGGAGTCGAACGCGGGTCCCCCTGTGTGGTAGTCAGTGACCCTGTTGTCTGACCTACGGAAGTGGAGTTAGTCTAACGAGTTTATCTTTTATAAGTTTTATATATGCGGTGTCTATTCTTTGGGACATGTTCGAATGAACATACACCGACATACACCGCATTTATATATACCTTATACAATATACCGATGACGGGCAATTATCCTTCTTGAGTGCGGAGGCACTCCTAGGCTCTTACTCTTACGGGAATTAGTTTGAAATATATATAAAATAAACGCGTTTGAGTAATAGTGGGCAGGGTAAAATTGAGAATTTGTATCTGACGGGAGGCGCGCTTGAGTAGTCCGTGCAGGTGTGGTGATCGCTGTGTCCCAATTGGTGTAAGGGTCAGCGCAATTGCCTAGCGAACAGGAGACCTGGGTTCGAATCCTGGCTGAGTACACATTTTCAACTGTACCCATTCACAGTTAATGTCAAACTTTCCGTGGATATGAGTTTTACAAACTAAATTTTTCTTAATTATTTTTATGTTTCTACTACTAGTCTTATGTTTAATACATTGCAGTGCGCTACAACAAGGTTTTGCTCGTCATCGGGCGTGTATGAATATAGGGATTTTTACTTAAAAATCAAGTGTTTTGATGAGTCTAGTACTGTTTTTGTTAACTCTTCTGCTGCTGGACTGGGTGCTGGGATATTTAGGAGAGAGGGGTGGCGGCAGTAGGTGCCCAGAAATGGATATTCAGTGGTTTCTGCTTGCACGAAGCTTTGCCTCGTTGTTTGTTGAGATTGATCCCACAGGGACGCCAGAAGCACTCTGGCATCAGTCTGAGAAAAGAACGAGGCACAGCTCCACGCCAGAAGAAAACACCGCAGGACAGCGACTCTGGACAGTCGCAAAATACACAAATAGCCACAGCAGATCAGTAAATAAAAAGTTTTGTTATAATTTTGATAGAGACATTTTCAGTAAGACCAGTGTCAGTAGAAGCCCGATGATGAACAAAACATGGTTAAATCGCGTTGGCCGGCCGCGGTGGCCGCGGCGACTGAGGCGCTCCAGTCACGGTCTGCACGGCCACTACGGTCGGGGGTTCGAATCCCCCCTCGGGCATGGATATTTGTGCCGTCCTTAGTATAAGGTAGTTCGTAAGTAGTTTGTAAGTTTAGGGACTGATGACCCCGTAGTTAAGTCCCATAAGCTTAACAAACATTCAACAAAACGCGTTGTAATATATTTGATTCAAAACAAAATTAAAAGAAAAGACTGTTAGCTGAAAATGCCAATTATTCCGCACAGTTAAGGTTCGGAAAGTGAGCCTGTATGGCGTATTTTCCCGGCCGCCTGTGGGAACGTCTTCACCGCTGATCGAGTAATACGCTGTCAGGTAACTGTCGCGCTGTAAAGGCCTAAACGACGTCCACACAATCTCGCACGTTAATCACTGCAGCGGCGATACCGGTGGGCACGGTAACTAAATGTATTTACACGTTAATTCCCTGGGCGGAGTTGGCGGTATTTCGGGCTTTTCTCTTCGGACGTCGGATTATTGGACACGTGTCAGGCGTTTGTCTGTTTTGAATAGCGGCGGGAGTGAATGGCGGCGGATTGATTTAGGAAGAGGCTGGCCACGTGGGCGCGCTCGTCACGGGTCAATCGCGGAGCGGCGCCATATTGATCGCGGGAATAAAGGCCACTGTTAACAAGTGGTTGTCGATCGATCCCGCTGCCCGCGGTTTACGCACACAACCTTTTGGCCTACTTTTCCACTCAAATAGAGAAATCGACGCGTGGGGTCTGCAGTCGTGGTGGTGCCCGCCGGTCCTGTCTGGTATTTCCTGTGGACGATAAAGCGAGCGTCTCTGGACTCGAATCGTCGGCGCTTCCGCGATTGCATTATTTATCGGCGGTCGAGCACGCAATCTGATAAACACTATCTGGACACCATTATGTAATACTGCCAGATGTAGTGGAAAGTGAATCCGCTTGTATAAAAGAAGGCCGGTTGTTATCGAAAGAGTACAATTTGTCGGTAAGGTGAGATCAGTGACTTCCAACGTCGACTAGTCAGTAGATGTCATCTGAGTAACATAACCACCAGCGACATTTCAACCCTTTTAAGGCTGGCAAAGTCAATTTTTGATGCGAAATTGCCAAGTAACAACCGCAGCTAAAGCGGTAATAGGCAGACACCGTTTACGCACGGACAGGGTCCGTCAAGAATTGGGGAGGGTCATTCATTCATCCATTAATTCATTTCCGCTTCCGGCCAGCATTTGTAGAAAACTGCAGCCACGACTGTCTTGTCGTTTCCTTTATCTTGTACTAGCGACTTGTCCCGGCTTCGCTCGTGTGAACTTATTTTCTATATCTATAAAAGAACAATTCGTGTCTCTTTTATTGGTTGTCACGTTTACGTAATACGATTAAACAGAATGAATACCATACTTATAAAGGTCCTCAGTATGTTTAATCCATACTGAAATAGTAATATCACAGTCTAACGCATACGTAAAAGCTTACATCTGGCAGATGGGACGATAGTGGCGCCTCCAGCGGAGGAAGAGTCAAATGCAGCTGCACTAAAAATGTACTGTGTAACCCGAATAGTCACCGGCACCACTCAAATTACAAACGAATGACATGATACAGACGGTTGGCTCCTTGCTACTGTTGTTTCAAGTACCAAACGAACGAAGCTTAAGGATTAGCGTCACTGCGTGATCATTAGAGACGGTTTAAGTACCAGACGTAAGTTTTAAAAATGTTCAAGTGTTTGTAAATCTATGGGACTGAACTACTGAAGTCATCAGTCCCTAGGCTACAAACTAGTTAAGCTAACCGAAACTGACCTAAGGACCAAAAACACACACACACACACACACACACACACACACACACACACACAAACACGAGAGGACTCGAGCCTCCGACGGCGAGCTACCGCGTGCTCCGCAACAATGAGCCTTAGACCGCTTGGCCATTCCACCACGGGTTATGCGGAATGGATGGGAAAGCAAATCGATCGTGCACTTTCAAAGGAACCATCCCTGCATTTGCCTGGAGTGATTTATGGAAATCACTGAAAACCTAAATTTGGATAGCCAGAGGTGGATTCGAACCACCGTCCTTTCGAATGCGAATCCATTGTGTTACCACTGCGCCACCTCACTCGGTGATATCGCGGTATTTGGAGAGGTCATCCATTGCTAGAGACAGCTCTCCTTTTACTTCAATAAATGACGACCCCTGCCTGGGCAGCTACTGCTGCGTCATCGGCATAGGTGAAGATCCTGGCACTTGATGTTATTTGGGACGATAATAGTAGAAGAAGTCGCATAAAATTAGCGGAAGGTGTCACGCAAGAGTTATAAAACAGCGCCAGCAGTTCAGCTAGCTTAAATAAGTGCGTAGGGACTACAAAGGAATGACGTAAAAGGCCGAGCACTTCATTAGCCACATATTTGTGTAGTCAATGCTTACCGAAACGTGAGATGGTTGTGGCCAAATTATGACTGGAAAAGAGTTACCTGGATTTATGGAACACGGCTATTCTGTAGCAATCCGATGAATGGGTTTGGGTGTGCGTTCGGCGAATGCCGCCTGAAATCATTTATATTGCCCCTAGTGAGTCCATAAAAGATAAACTAATTTGAAAGAAACGACACTGGACGTTGCAGAAGTGTAGCATATGCCACAGAACGCAGTCATTTACGTGGCACCTAATAATAATGTGTAAAAGTATCCACGTGACATCGCCGCGGTCGAGTGGCCGAGCGGTCTAAGGCACATTGTTGCGGAGCGCCCGGTTGCTCGACGTCGGAGGTTCGTGTCATCCTTAACTCGCGCGCGCGCGCGCGCGCGTGTGTGTGTGTGTGTGTGTGTGTGTGTGTGTGTGTGTGTGTGTGTGTGTGTGTGTGTTTATTAGGTTAGTTTAGGTAGTTTGTAAGTCTAGGGACTGATGACCATAGCACGTCCAATAGGTTTACAAACATTTGAACACATGACAATTGACGGTAGCACAGATATCCTGTCGAAATATTCAGGCTGTGACTGTTGTCTAGAGCGACGTTCAGAGCCGATGTATTGTGGCAGGACAGTAAGGCGAGAGATCGTACATGTCAGAGAGTAGCAAAACGGTCCAATGTCGCACTGAGTTCAATTGCTTGATAAGCTTATGGGACATAACTCCGGGACCATCAGTCCCTAAACTTACAAACTACTTATGAACTACTTACGAACTAGGACGGCACAAATATCCATGCCCGAGGGGAGATTCGAACCCCCGACCGTAGTGGCCGTGCAGACCGTGACTGGAGCGCCTCAGTCCCCGCTGCCACTGCGGCCGGCCCTAAAGACAACACAAACTTCCATGCCCTCGGGAGGATTAGGATCCCCGACGGGGAACGGCCTCGAGCATAGGAGCATAGCGCGTCAATGCGCTCGGCCACTCCGCTCTGAGTTCAGTGGCAGTGTTGGCCGGGAGGTGGTGGCCATGTGTTTGATGTGGCTGCCTGGAGAAACACATCCGCTTGTCTGTTTCAGGTTGTGAGACACGGGCTTTAATAAACGAGTTTTCGCGAGGCAGAAAAAGGATGAAACGGAGACTCACTTCTTTTGTCCCGCATGTGCAGTGTCAGCGTGGTTAGGCCTGTTACAGCGTGGTCAGGTTAAGGGGTGGCCAGATGGCCTTCCTGCCACCACCCCATTACCCCCTGGGAGGAAATGTACCTCACTCGTTTACGTATAGTATTATACATGTGACAGTGTGCGAATATTTCTCCAATTGTTTTTGAATCGCGTCACGGAAATGTTGCACGATTTGGGGTGGAAATCATTAAAAGATCGACGTTATTCGTTGCGGCGAGTTCTATTTGCGAAATTTCAATCACCGACTTTTACTTCTGAATATGTGTGTGTGTGTGAGAGAGAGAGAGAGAGAGAGAGAGAGAGAGAGAGAGAGAGAGAGAGAGAGAGAGAGAGTGAGTGAGTTTGTCCTTACCATAAGTTAGTTTGTAAGTCCAGGGGTTAATCACCACCGCAGTTTGATCACATAGCTTTACAAACATTTGAATTTTTTTTCCTAACGTTATAGTCGGTGTCCAAGAATTCAGAATGTCTCGGGCTTGATCACATCGCAGGTTGCACCTCTTCCTTGAGTTTAGGTACGATTATGAAGTCTGACTTAAGCTACACTGCTTCTAATTAATTACAGCCACGTAACTGAGATAGAAACACGGATTCCAGTGAAGGATTTCTTAGGCTGTGTGGCGCATCGCTCGAATGAAAAGTTCAATGAACGTCATGGCTGGCACACATTTTTCAGCTTATAATACTAGTATCGCGTGTCTTCTGGTGTACATATACGAGCGAGGGGCTGGGCTGTAATTTCAGGTCGTTTTTCGCCGTTTTGCTTTCGTAATATTCCTCAAAATTGTACAGGAAGAGCCGGCCGCTGTGGCCGAGGGGACTGCGGCGCGCCAGTCACGGTCTGCATGGCCAATTCGGTCGGGGGTTCGAATCCCCCCTCGGGCTTGGATGTTTCTGCCGTCCTTAGTGTAAGCTAGTTCATAAATAGTTTGTAAGCTTAGGGACTGATGACTCCGTAGTTAAGTCCCATAAGCTGTACAAACATTTGAACATTTTGTACAGGAAGAACGATAGGGCACCTCTCTCAAATAATCCAGTATATAACAACACTACTCTGTTGGAACGGCTGAGGTAGTTGTTTTGTGTAGCAAAACGATGTGGGACAGAAAGTGTTGGTTCGAATATACAATGATGAAACTGAACTGGTCGCTATTTTAAGAGGTTTGAGGCAGGGTTATTCCATATCTTCCTTTCTTCCTTCCTTTCCCTCTTTAATAAAATACTAGAGGACCCGTGCGAATAATTCGCACCGCTAGTGGAATGACAAATAATAATAATTGAAAAATGGAAGTAAAGTGAATGTTCAGGCATAGCTTTCATCAGAATCAATCAACGCAAGTGTTTAAAAGCGCAAATGATAGAGCTTGATCCGCTGAGTGTTGTTACGTAAAAAAGAACTGCGTAGCGTAATTAGAACCGAAGATATTGTAAAACAAACCGATTAAAATATGAAAGGACAGAAGGATACCGCGTTTGATTAAAAATATAGGATGGAGATACTTAAGTTAATTCTGATACTTATGACAAATCTGTGGATGAATACCTTTCGTTTGAAACAAAAACGAAGGAAATCGGCCGGGTAGTTTGTTCTGGCAGATTAACTTTAGTTTTCGTAGATTCTTTTAATATATAAGATTTGCAAAGATAGTACGATGGTAGTGTCGCTGTGGTTGACTTTTTCTGGTAGGGCCACTACTGAGTTCCAGTTTCCAAGTTTCATACGTAAACTTTTAGATACACGTTAGACTGCGATACTAGTGTGTAAATATGTATAAAAGACGCATATAATTGTATAAGCGCGGTATTCATTGGGTCGAATCGTATTGCGTAGGACAGAGGACAGGAGAGCAGCTGCAGCTGCGGTGGCGGGTGTGTGTATAAGTGTGCACCTGTGGCGGACGTATCGGCGCGGCCTCATTTCCGGGGATGGCTGGTTACGCGCCGCTATCGACCACGGCCAGCAGTGTGGCCATTACTGCCGAATTACGGCTGCCACCAGCGCCCCTGCCGCCCGCCGCGCGCACCACGCCACACGTGCCCAGCGCTCGCTACTCTGCCAGAAACCAACCGTCCACTATTTCCTTCTTCCAGTCACTTGTGTAGTGGGGCGTGTTACTGACAGCGGACACAACAGGAAGAAACGTGTCTGCCAGTATTATCAAAGGTTTCCTGGCCGCGCTGGAGTTTGCAACTCTAGAGACCGATGACCGTAGCAGTTTGGTCTAATAGGTATACAAACATTTCAAAGGATTTTTTTAATTATTTTATTTTATTTTTTTGTGTTTTGTTTACGTTGGACTGAAAGATGCCCCGAAGAATGGGCCACAAAGTATTCAGAAGTGATATCTGGCGTTCCACAGGGAAGCGTTATAGGTTCCCTACTCTTCCTCATGTTTATAAACGATTTAGGAGACAATCTGAATAGCTCCCTTAGATTGTTCGCGGATGATGCTGTCGTTTATCGGTTAGTGAAGTCAACAGAGGATCAAAAGCAACTGCAAAGCGATTTAAACAAAATATCTACATGGTGCGAAAATTGGCAATTGACACTGAATAAAGAAAAGTGTGAAGTAATACACATGACCACTAAAAGAAATCCGCTGAACTTCAATTACGCGATAAATCAGTCAAACCTTAAGGTCGTAAATTCTACCAAATACCTAGGAGTTACAATTACGAACAACTTTGACTGGAGAGAACACACAGAAAATATTGTGGGGAAGGCGAACCAAAGGTTACGTTTCATTGGCAGAACGCTTAGAAGATGCACCAGCTCCACCAAAGAGACTGCCTACATCACACTTGTGCGTCCTCTCTTGGAGTACTGTTGCCCCTTGTGGGACCCTCACCAGGTGGGACTGACGGAAGACATTGAGAAGGTTAAGAGAAGGGCAGCTCGTTTTGTTTTATCACGCTACGGGGGGGGGGGGGGGGAGGAGGGGAGCGTCACGGAAATTTTGCACGAATTGGGGTGGAAATCATTAAAATAAAGATGTTATTCATTGCGGCGTGATCTGCTTGCGAAGTTTCAATCACCGACTTTTAGTTCTGAATGTGAAAATATTTTGCTAGCACCCACCTATTTAGGGAGACATGACCATCCCAATAAAATAAGAGAAATCAGATCGAAAACGGAACGATTTAGATGTTCTTTCTTCCCGCGCGCTATTAGAGAATGGAACGGTAGAGAAAAGTTATGGCCGGCCGCGGTGGCCGAGGTGACTGAGGCGCTCCAGTCACGGTCAGCACGGCCACTACGGTCGGGGGTTCGAATCCCCCCTCGGGCATGGATATTTGTGCCGTCCTAGTTCGTAAGTAGTTCATAAGTAGTTTGTAAGTTTAGGGACTGATGACCCCGTAGTTAAGTCCCATAAGCTTGACAAACATTTGAACATTTTTTTGAAAAGTTATGAAAGTGGTTAATGAACCCTCTGCCAGACACTTAAATGTGATTTGCAGAGTATCTATGTAGATGTAGATGTAGATGTAGATGAAGTAACACACAACACAGAGTTCGAGATACGACGTCATAAACAATGAAATGTGTGAGGAACTGCTGTTCATGGGACAACGATGCACATCTACACGTAAACCACTGGACTGATATCAACCCAATTTGGTGCACATATTCCTTATCGTGAGGTAACAATTGATGTAGGGGTAAGAACTATTTGCGACAGATAGTTCAGGCGATATAAACAATGAGAAGCATGATAAACAGCCCATTCACGCAAAAGATGTGTTTATAATGCATAAAAATCTATAGTTATATTCCGATTTTAATTAAATTTTTGCACACTTCAGCTTCAGAACAAGAGAAACACCAAATTTCATAAGCTGTATGGCGGAGGGTACCTTAAACAGAAGTCGACTCCAATCTACAGTTTTATGCCGATATTGATGTAATTTTGCACCCTATAGCTTTCAAACAATAGGATCATCGCTGTCTACACACAATTTCTCAAGGTGCACGGCGGAGGATACCTTCCTATAATTTAAACACCCTTTCGCCGATCGCCATGAAAATTCGTAAATACGTGTAATTTTCTTAGTTAGGGAGAGGAGGGAAGAACTAAGAGGCGGCGGAGGAGACGAACAAAGACGGGGGAGAGGAAGTGATGGACAGACAGAGGGGGGAAGAGGAAACGGATTAACTAAGGACATATGATCGAATGTTTGTAAATCTAAGGGACCTACCTACTTGGTTATTATTCCCTAGCTTACAAACTACTTACGGTTAAATTAACCTAAGGACCACACACACACACACA
The DNA here is from genome assembly GCA_026315105.1 of Locusta migratoria. NCBI lineage: Eukaryota > Metazoa > Arthropoda > Insecta > Orthoptera > Acrididae > Locusta > Locusta migratoria. The sequence continues at coordinate 291,095,538 of CM048755.1, forward strand.
CACACACACACACACACACACACACACACACACACACACACACACACACACGGTGGATTTTAAGTAACCATTAAGCATTTTTAGAGTCTCCGTGTTGATTGCAATGGTTTCCTGTGCCTCAGTGATCTGAAAAACAGTTGTCAGGGTGGATTCCTGTGCTGTAAATTTTTCTGACGTATGCTGTCATATGCGACTATTTGCGAAATTGCATCACGGAGCATCTGGTCTGAAAAAAGATTTTCCACAATCACGTCCGAATTTACAGTTTACATTGTGTAGTAAGGCCTCGCAATTCTGTCAGCTACTCTTTGTTTGATTGCTGTGGTTACTCTCAAAATCGACTGAAGCAGAATCTAGTAACGGTGACATCAAGTTGGGCGTAATATTATTGTCAACGCCGAAATCACATAATCATAAATTGACTAAGTCATGCCGGGTCTGGGGGAAACAAGTTCACTAACAAACATGTCAGGGCCTTACCAAGAGAGAAAAAAATGGACGTTGTGCCTCGCCGTGAACGTTGTATGCTGTAAAATGCTGCTGAGGTCGCCTTGCGTAGTCCGTCCATTCTTCCTTTTTCGCGTGGAGGCACAGGTGCTTTTGGCGGTGACTGAGTGCAGCCATCAGTTGTTGCTGTCTCAGCAGCTCCAATAGTGCGCCATGTTGTGACAGGCAACGTCACGTAAGTTGAAAATTTCATTACACGCCTTGAAAAATTCTAAACAGAAACACAATTTATATAATCTCACAGAAAACAAAGCCTTCGAAAAACCTCCAATTGCGCATTGTGGGGGTGACAATAAGCCGACATAGGTATACTTTAATAGATAGATCACACAACTTTACTAACACACATGCTTTATTTTATTTTACAAATAAAAGAGTAACTCAACTTTAGCGTTGTAGATGTACAATGTTCCAATAAAGTCCAAACTCCGCGCGTTAAAACTTCAAAGTTCACAATATTGAACTTGGCTGTTGTCGGCAACTTCAACAGAGCTTCAGATTAACGAACGCACAGCCAGACAATTTCAGCTGATTGTTAATCTAAAACTTCGAAGTTCCATTGCTATCCAAGAGGATTTCGATGTGTCAATTCTAGAATGAGTCTTGAGTCAGCGTTCCGCGTCACTTGCACTTTGTCCTGACTCGTCTGCTGGGTGGTAGTACGGCTGACTCGATACACACCTCGGACAAATACGACGCACCAGTCTCGCAAGCTGTTCGCGCCGACTATTTAACTATGTTTCAGTCAATCAGGTTATTATCATATGATGCTGCTTATACGTACGCGGCCTCTCACGGGTATGAAGTAATCAATCGTACCAACTGCCGGTGTTCCCGTGGAACTATCGATACAGGTGTAATAATACGCGATACACAAATACGGCATTTACATGCCGGGATGTTTCCATTGAAAGGGCACGGCCGATATTCTTCCCCAAAATGTTCAAAAGTTTGTAAAGCTATGCCACCAAACTAGCATTGTCCATCAGTTCCTAGACTTACAAATTACTTAAACTTACTTATGCTACAAACATCACACACACACACACACACACACACACACACACACACACACACACACACAATGCCCGAGGGAGGACACGAACCTCCGACGGCGAGCAACCTCGCGTTCCGCAGCAATGCGCCTTAGAGTGCTCGGCCACTGCAACGCGGCTAGAAATGCTTCAGAGCAAAAATTGCAACCTTTGGAGAGCTTATCCGATGCTAGCGTTCCAAGTGGGGAGTATGTACAATATATGGTGGAGGTAAATTTAAGTGTTCCGAACGAGTGGATACTATTTGTGGGAGCATTAACGGAAAAGATCTACTGTTAGTTATAACGGGGTGGAAAAACTGTCCAAACAGCCGGCCGAACGTTGTAGCACATTTAAACAACCTTCACGCCTGACGGTTGTTAGTAAAGGTCAGTTTGGTCTTGAACTTGGTTCGCCATCTAGCTCATCTGGACTGTCACTGTGCGGTTACTTTGTGTGGGGACCTTTACGTCTAAGGTGTATCACAACAATACTCATGGTCATGAAGTACTGCAGAACGACATTTCAGATGAGAATGTAACAACTTCAACAGTACAGATTCGATAGCCGCGGCGGAGCGCATTGAAGCGCTATGCTCCGTTGAGCGAGGCATGGATGTTTGTGCTGTCTTTAGTATAAGTTAGTTCCTAAGTAGTTTGTAAGTTTAGGGATTGATGGCCCCGAAATTAAGTCCCATAAGCTTAACAAACATTTTAACAGCTTCGATACATCTTCAGCAACTTCTTGACAAAGGCCTATATTTGCCTAGAGATTGTTGTGACTGAAGAACACCCTAGTTTGTGTTGTGCAAATTTATTTACACAACTTAGTCTTAAGAGTTCAGGTAACAAGTGCACGTCGTAACAGAATAATATTTTTACGAGACGACGTAGAGAAACGAAAGATAAATTAAGTTCCTACAGGCGTTAAGAAACGTTTTCTTGTATCAAGCCGCAGTAGCATCGGGGAAGGGCATACGAAAAGGTAGTGCACAAGGCCTACTTAAGGGTCACAGAAAACTATTTGAAGTCTACCAAAAGAGAGTCCGAAGGCGTCCGTAGTATCGCCAGCGGGAAGATCCAGGTTCCAGGTCCAAAGAAAGTCCGTGGGCTTGGTGAGGATCGTCTCTGTGCTGCAGCGAGTCTTCTGGTAGTTGGTATGTGGAGGCGAACTGGCGGTGGAGCCAGCTGCGCCCTGAGATACAGCCAGTCCGGTGCGAGGGTGCTGATACTGCCAGTAGTGCACGTGAGATACGTTGTTGTTGACGTTGTCATCTTCGGCGTATTTGGAAATGGCTATTGTGTGCTAGGCTTCGTGTAGATTGACAATAGCCTGCGGTGTAGGCTGCCGGAAACACTTAGCGGTTAGTGGTTTGCCGGGCCATAGGTGCTTTCCTTGAGCCGGCATAACGGAGATGAACGGTGATGACTTTACAGATCAGCAACTAAATATTGCCCGTACATGTGGCCACAATCATCCATTGATACTTCCACGAGCTGAGCTGCACTTCTAGGGGAGTAGCATTTATCGTCGCTTCAAACCCTACCAGTAGCAGGTATTTGTCCCTCAGTGTTTATCGTCTCAGGAAACTTCTCGAAACTAATATTATTACTTGGGGCCAACTAGGACCAGGTTAAGTCTTTCTGCACTTAGCACTGAGCTTGCTTGCGCTCTTCTGTCCAAGGGACACCGTGTCTTCCTTTCGGATGCTGTTGTCTGGTTATTCCGTTTGTCACTATCTTCTTTCGGAAAAGAAGTGTCAAAGGTATCTTCGGGTTTGATCTGTAGGTCGTCTTTGATATTTTTAAACCATGGCATCGTAGGTTTCGGTTTTGAATCAAAAAAGATAAATATATTTTGATTAACGTATTTCCGTCCATTCGTTTGAGGAGATCATAAATTAGTGTCCGTCTTTTACGGATTGTGTCTGTAATTTTTTCTATTTTGCTGTAGACTACGTTGTTGGATCTGTTTTGATGGATGCCATTTTTGTACTTGGATCCTAGGATGCCTCAAATGATTTTGCGCTCTTTTTTCTCCAGTTCTTCGAGAAGTCCTCTATCAGCTCAAATGTTCAAATGTTTGTTAAGCTTAAGTGACTTAACTGTGGGGCATCAGTCCCTAAACTTACAAACTACTTATGAACTACGTTACACTAAAGACGACACAAACATCCATGCCCGAGGGCGTTTCGAACCCCCGACCTTAGTGGCCGTGCAGACTGTGACTGACGTGCCGCAGAATGCTCGGCCACCGCGGCCGACCCTTTATCAGCATTTAAGATTAACGTTTCAGGTGCGTACGGAACTACTGGCTTCAAAAGTGTTTCGTACTGGCGTATCTTAGTGTTTTGGGAAAGGAGTTATATTATTAATGCTTGAATATTCTGCAACACTTTGTTTGTGTGAACAATAGTACTTTCCGTCCAAGGATTTTCTCCCCCTTTTGTACGACTATACGGTGATGATCATATATATCATTGACATCCTGTTTTTGATTCGGACATTATTCTGGTTACCATGTAGCATTGGGGCAGATGGGAAAAATTGCAAACGAATGAAGATTACTGTTTAACGTCTCGTTGACATCGTGGTAATTAGAGATGGAGCACACGCTCGGACAGTGTTGATCCAGAATGAGGAAGGAAATGCCTCGTGCCCTTCAGAAGGAACTATCACGGCATTTGCCGGGAGTGATTTGGGGAAATGACAGAAAACCGCAATCAGGATGGCCGGAGGCGGGTTTGAACCGCCGCCTTTCCGAATGCGAAATGTTGTTTGTTATGCTTATGGGACTTAACTACGGGGTCATCAGTCCCTAAACTTACAAACTACTTATGAACTACTTACGAACTAGGACGGCACAAATATCCATGCCCGAGGGGGGATTCGAACCCCCGACCGTAGTGGCCGTGCTGACCGTGACTGGAGCGCCTCAGTCACCTCGGCCACAGCGGCCGGCTCCGAATGCGAGTCCAGTGTGTTAACACTGCGTGACATCGCTCGGTAGAGAAAAAGACAGCCTAACAGACGAATAGACAAACAGAAAGCGAAGTGTTCCTGTATGGGCTCTCTTTTTATCGAGTGAGGTACCGAGCCATGGCGATAGAAGAGCGCCAGTAATAAATAAACAGTGCGAGGCTGGTGGAGAGACCGCGTGCCTCGGCCACTGTCAAACGGCGCGCATTGGGCGCCGCTCAGGCGTGGCGGCCGGCCTGACAGCGCGCGCCGCCCACGCTTTTAACACACTGTCGCTGCCTGCTGCCTGCCCTGCTGGGCCTTTCCGGCCTGTCAGCTGCCTGAAGGGGCGCAGTTTAAGTGCGAAAAAGGACTATCACAGCTTACACACAATTTGGAGATCTGGATTACATACGATAGCACTCGAATAATTAACGCTGTGAATGCGAGCCTGTCATGCTATCAGTTATATACACCCCACACAGGCTCAAACAAGGTTGTTCTTTCCTTACGAATTTAAATCTGAGAGTAGTGCAGGAAAAGATTGGTGGTACCAACCGAAGTTACGACCGAACCAATTCAATAAACGAACATTGTTTATTAAATAATTTTCAGTCTCTTCACACTGTCCAGGTAAACGTAACGCTTTAATGCACGACATTTTATTTGACGCTATAAAATTACCATGATTATTTTATAGTGCGAATTTACTTAGAAAAATATTGAAAGAGTACAATTAGTAAGCATTATTAACAAAAATTGAGCCGCGGTGGAGTAGCCGAGCGGTCTAAAGCGTCTCGCTGCGGAGCGCGCGGTTGCTCGCCGTAGAGGTTCCAGTACTCCCTGGGGCATGGGTGTGTGTGTTTGTCCTTAGGTTAGTTTATCTACGTTTAAGTAGTTTGTAAGCTACGGACTTATGACCACGCAGTTTGGTCCGATAGATTTACAAACATTTGAACAAAAACTGTACATTTATCGCACCAAACTGCGTGGTCATCAAAATGTTCAAATGTTTGTATAGTCTATGGGACTTAACTACATGGTCACCAGTCCCTAAACTTACAAACTTCTTATGACCTAGCTATTACTAAGGCCGGCACAAATATCCATGCCCGAGGGGGGATTCGAACCCCCTACCGTAGTGGCCGTCCAGACCGTGACTGGAGCGCCTCAGTCCCCTCGGCCACTGCGGCCGGCGCGTGGTCATCAGTCCGTAGCTTACATATTACTTAAACTAAGGTAAACTAAGCTAAGGAGAGAAAAACACACACACACACACACACACACACACACACACACACACGCACGCCCCAGGGAGGACTCGAACCTCCGACGGCGAGCAACCGCGGCATTATTAACAATTATCCGTTTGTAGTCGATCAGTTTTACCGCGTTATCATGATCTACCAACTGCAGTAAATGTCCCTACTGTGCTGCTCTTTTCAGAAAGTCACAATTTCAGCAGTTACTCCACGCAGATAATTGTGAAACTGCTTCTGTAGCACGCTGCTACTGATAATGGTAATGGCACAGTAGTGCTCTTATATATTATTTACGAAATTACAGCGTTCATTTTTAATGAAATAAATCGGAATTTGCGATCACTTATGGCTTCACTGTACTAGGGTTAGATGTAATACCAATTGCGCCGAATGAAAATTTGTGCCCGGCCGGGATTCGAACCAGAGATCACCTGCTTACTAGGCAGACGCGTTGACCGCTCCGCCGAATTAAGAGGCTGTGGTAATAGGAAAGAAAGTGTGTGGCGAATGTAGATTTGGGTGTGGCGGGAGACGTGCAGGGAAGAGTCCTCTGCAGTCGGGTTGGTCACTGTGTCCTCGGTGGCGGAGTGGTCAACGTGTCTGCCTCGTAAGCAGAAGATCCCGGGTTCGAATCCCGGCCGGGCACAAATTTTCATTCGCCGCACATTGGTATTACATCTAAACCTAGTACAGTGAAGCCATAAGTGATCACAAATTGCTATTTATTTCACACTACTGCTGTGTACAGTATTTTATACACAAGCAGCTACAAACGAATTTGTGATAAAATGTTCATCAATTGGAGAGAGATCGAAACATATTAACATGTTGGCTGCCTTGTGGCCGGCGGCGGCACAGCAGGCGCCTTGGGCGTGCCTCTGACGTCATCACGCCAGTCAACGTGTTAAGTACGTAGTTTATCAGCAAACACATGAAATTATGGGCAGTGAGCGACGGGAACAAACGACGAGTATTTCTGCAGTCTGACCTCAATATTGTTAACAGTGAGCAGCGTTATTCCAGTATCCTAGCATTTAGGAGATCTGGGTAAATAAATCACTAGAAGTGTGGATGACTCCACTCCAGCAGGACAGAAACATTTCCAGGGAGAGAAGTAGAGTATGATGGTCAATATAATAAGACACCTTTTAACTTTCAGTACTTTACACAACGCATGAAGTTCACTAACAGATTATTTACTTGAAGAAACTTACCTAATAATCTGAAAGCCATCCCAATGACACGGATATTTTGTAATGTCTTCAGAATACGTTCACTCGCGATTATTCGGAATATTGGTGCGCAAAACAGGTTACTAACTAAAGGGAAGTAGACGAAGATTGTACAGTGTTAATAGTTCACGCCTAATACCTTCTATGTGATCACTGTCACACCGTTCGTACTTGATCATCTTGAAGTGAAGACGTTCAGAGAGAGAATGTGTAAAACAAATATAATAAGCATACATTCATACATGACATACCAAAACTTAAGCTTCTAGTATTTTATGAGAGTACACACACATCATTGGCTACAGTATCTCTGCGAGTTTTAACTGATACAAAAGTCACTCAGAATGAACATCGTCTGTGACGTGGAAAGCCTAATAAGGGCGGCATGACGCGTGCAAGCATTTTATTGAAGTCTCTGGATTGCAACGGCAGCAGCCCGCTTTGGAAATATGTGCATTCAGTTGCCTAGCTGCAGGCGCGCAAAATTCCTTACGACGCTGCGGAGCGAATGATCCGTCTTCCCATATTGGCGAGCCTGCTTCCTAGTGGTGTGATATGCAATTTCATCGTCGCGCGTGTGGCGGAGGGTACTTTGTGTACCACTGTGGCATCCTACTCCTATTTCAGTAGCGTGTGGTGCGCGGAAAAACGATTACATGCATGCCTCCGTGTGGGCTGTAATTTCATACTTTTGCTCATTTCGCGAGATATACGTAGGAGGGAGCAGTTTGTTGGTTGACTCCTCGAGCAACGTATCCTCTCGGAACTTTGACAGGAATCGGTACCGCGATATAGAACTTATTTCTTGCAGCATCTGCCACTAGTTTCCTAATCATCTCTGTGACCCTTTCGCGCTTGCTCAATGAGTCCGTAACGAAGCATGCTACTGCCCGTTGGATCTTCTCCATGTCTTTTATCAGCCTTACCTTCCACGGGATCCTACACCGACGAGAAATATTCAGGCGTCGGCGGAAGGAGTTTTTTGTAACCCACTTCATGTGTTGACGGACTGCATTTTCCGAGAATTCAAAAAAATAAATAAATAAATAAATAAATAAAAAATTATGTTAAGCTTATGGGATTCGAACCCCCCGACCGTAGTGGCCGTGCAGACCGCGACTGGAGCGCCTCAGTCCCTTTGGCCACCGCGGCCGGCTTCCGAGGATTCTTCAATAAATCTGTTTTGAATATGCTTTACCCACGATTGCTTTTATATTGCCGTTCTGTTTCAAATTGCCCCTTGCGTCTATCTCCAGATATTTTATGGAAGTAACTGCTTCCAGTGTTTGTCCCGCTATTTCATATTTATACAATAAAGGACCTTTGTTTCTATGTAAACGCTGCAGTTCATATTTATGTTGGGACTCAATTGTCATTCCCTGCACCATATGTCGATGCGTAGCGTTTAAACATCTCTTTTCCGTTGTCGCGACTTCTGGATATACTGCAGCAGCATCCGCATAAAGCCTCATTGAACTTCCGATATTACCTACGAGGTCATTTATATACGAAGGTTGGAACTGAAATAGTGGCAACACTGCTGTCGAGACACTATGCAATGGACTCTACTATTGACGCTGATAGCACACGTATTTGACAAACTTGCCTTACCTCCGAGCAAATGGACTCGCCCGTCGCATGTCACCGGCGTGCGCGCAATCGAGGGAAACAGTCACTTTTGAGCGACCGGTCTAACGTAACGGTATCACTGTTTTAGAAACAGGAACAACGGTGTTGGATTAAGATTGAATGTGCCCAGAGGTCATACAGCACGATAGTGTCATCAAGGTCTTAAAGAGGCGTGCGGGGAATAGGCACTGCCGTACAGAACAGTGACACGATGGGTAAAAGCCTTCAACGAAGGTCGGCAAACTGGCAGACATGTACTGGGCAGGTCGTTCTAGCATCTCTGAAGAAGTGCATACTGTTGCCGCGTTGGTGGACAGTGATCGACGCCAACGATTCGTGAGCTCGCCCACGAAACCGGATTAGCGCATACGAATGTGCTTCGCATCCTGAAGGAACGCCTGGGCATGCGAAAAATTGCATCACGATGGGTTCCGCATGAATTGACGGAAATGCAGAAATGGATGCGAAACGACGCTGCTCAGACGCAGTTGGAGCGCTATTAGCGCGAAGGAGAGGCTTTCTTACACCCTATCTAAAATGGATGAGACATAGGCCACATCGTACGAACCGAAACTGAAACGCCAATCCAACGAATCGCGTCATTATGGGTCGCCCCGAAAGTAGAAAGTGCGTCAAGACTCTGTATGGTGATTCTCGTGTACGACTGTGATGGAGTTACCCTAACGCTTTACGTTCGTCCACGGCAGACCGTCAATGCACAGTATTACTGTACGTTTTTGGAGCATCACCTGCGACCAGCTTAGCGAAAGAAGCGGCAACACTTTCTGCGCAAACCACCCACCATTTTGCACGACAATGAGCGGGCGCATACATCGCAAGCTGTGGCTGCTCTGTTTGATCGATGGGACTGGGAAGTAATGTACCATCTACCATACTCTCCGGATTTAAATTCTTGTGTCTGATTTGATTCCGAAGATGAAGGAAACACTTCGTGGCATTCGCTTCAGAACTGTTCCAGAGATTCTACAGGCAGTACACCGCTCCATTCGCACCATCAACAGAACAGACTCTAACGGTATACTAAGCCTTCCACATCGCTGGCTAGAGGTTATGGACAACGCTATTGACTACGTTGAAGGATAGTAACAGTTGCAAACATGTAACGCTTTTGTATCGGTTGTGAATAAATAGTTGCCACTATATATCTTCCAACCCTCGTATATTGTGAAAAGCAACGGTCCTATAACACTCCCCTGGAGCACGCTTGAGATCACATTAACGTATGAAGACTTCTCTCCGTTAAGAATGACATTATATAACTACTGACCTCTGGGTCTCGTGGATGAATATTGCGAGCTGGGTTTCACTTGATCATTGCTTTCGGAACCCATGATCATTGCTACAAAGGAGATTGTGTGTTCCAAATTCTGTAACTGACAGACATAAGAGATATAGACCTATAGTTTTATGCATCCTATCGACGATCCTTCTTAAAAATGGGAATGACCTGAGCTTTTTTCTTATTCTGTGGAACGCTTCGTTCCTCTAGACCGAGCGTAGAAGTGGTATCGTCAGCATATAGTGCCAACGAAATACTATGATCATTTGTGACGTCGGAACTGTATAGCGTGTACACCAGGGGGCAAGGATGGACTCCTGACGTCCTTCCGCAGGTATGGACTTGGCTGTCGGGACCCCATCTCCGGCGCGGACGTTAAAAGTGCGATCGCAAACATAAGATGCTATGAATCTGGCGTACGACGTCGGTAATCGCAGAAGGGGCACTCGTGGCACGTGCAGTCAGAGGTCAAAGAGTTCCGCCCCTAACTACTCCAGACGCTCCAAGGTTTCTGCTGCGTCCTCCATAAGACGCAGTACAAGCTGTATTTTGTGTGCTATGGCCGCGCCGAAAATTAAACTGTTGGGGTACAACCAGCCTCTTACTATTGACGTGTTTCATAAGGAGCGGGTATTAATCGCGTTAGAAAACCACTGATGATAACAGGAGCAAACTTAGGGTCGAGATTTTTGAGTGAATTGAGCGTTGTTGTTTGGTTCATGGATAGCAACTAAGGCGTGTATAAAGCAGGTGAGGTAGTTTCCACCCCTCAAGGCACTGTTAAAGACATGAGTGATAGGTCGAAGAGCACCAAGTGTGAGTTGATCGAGTACAGCAGACTATCTGGTCATAGCCTCAGCCTCCATGAGATGTAGAGCGCCAGGTTATAGTTAGTCCTTTCTCTGTAATACTCCCGATTTCATCGCCTGCTTCATCGTCCGCGAGGAGTGCCGGTAATCTTACAAGTAAACACTACCCAAGTGCCACTGTCAGTGTTGATACACTTTGAATATGCTTTAGTATAGATCAAAATATGTCACGTATTATTTTTATACATGCCTTTACGGTCATTAAAGTGGTGACAAATCTTCCGAAGATAACGCGGTTGGTATCTTGGAGCAGATATCGTCGAAACAATGGGAGATATAACAAAGATTTTGATACGCAATTTCCACGGTTGTTGCTACAGTTAACAACTGTGTAATCACGTCTCTTAAGCATTTTCATATATTTCGAAAACCTCCCTTCACCTCACAATTTTGATACGGTAAAAGTTTTGTGTATTGTAAATCGAATAATGTATTTATCAACAAATTCAACCATACATCGGAAAATTACATCTTGAAGTCGCAGTAGTCGGGTATAAGTTGGAAGAAGGAAGGTTAAGGTTTAATGTTCTGCCGACGGCGTGGTCATTAGGGATGAAACTCACGCTCGGCTTGTTTTGTAATGTTGGGAAAGAAAATCGGCCGTGACCTTTTAAAGGAAACATCCCAGAAATTGCCTCGTGTGATTTAGGGAAATAACGGAAAATCTGAATGTGGAGGCCGGAGGTGGATTTGAACCGCTGTCCTCCCGAATGCGAGTCCCGTGTGTTGTTACCACTGCACTATAAGTTGAAAGTACACCTATGTACCGACATACGACATGGCAATAATGTTGTTTGCAATTAAATCTGCACGTTGGTTATTCCCGGACTCTACAGAGAGATAAACGGTATTGTTGTAGTTGAATCTTTCAGGAGTCCGTCTTTACGGTTGCACTGTGAAACTGCAAACAACACTATCGCTATGTATGACAAGCGTCATACGACGGACAGAGGGATATGTGAGGCTTACTTCCAACTTGTATCTGACTACTGCGACTTCGAGATGCAAGTTCATCATATATGGTTGAATTTGTTGTTAAATATACTATTACATTTACTACACAAAATTAGCACCGTTTCAAAAATTGAGGTGAGGGAAGGATTTCGAAATATAGAAGTTATCTTTCAAATGTTTGTAAAGCTTATGGGACTTAACTGCGGGGTCATCAGTCCTTAATCTTAAACTACGTATGAACTAACTTATACTAAAGACAACACAAACATCCATGCCCTAGGGAGGATTCGAACCTCCGACGCGGGGAGTCGCGCGATCCGTCAGTTATCTTTAATCCTGCAGAAGTCGCGACACCGCCAGTGGTCGCGCGCCGACTGGCAGTCCGTATGGCATTAAATAATTTTAGTAGCAAGAGTCGACACAGTAATGTAGTATATGCAGTTTACTATTACGTCAATACCTTTAACAGAGCGTTAAATTCTGTCCAATCGCACTGAAATACTAAGTTTCATAATACGCTGTACCTGTTGCATTTCGTGAAAAAAATTGCATATTTGCATCGGAAACAGAATGAAATGCGCACACTAGTTACTACAGTGTCAGCGTTTGTACAGTACAGTCACACTCTTCGCTTTTTGAACTTTCAGTTAAAACGGCACTTCCATGCTCCAAATAGAGATGATAATTTGCTTGATTTGCAACAACTGTCATACTACGAGTATTGTCCTCTCTATATGTTCGTCCGCAGTAATCACCTTTCTGGTTCTTCCTGTCTCTGAAAAACTACAAAAAAGTGCCTTGCATATAGCGGAATTCTTCTACTCTTCTGCAAACTTTTTCAGATAGATCCATTTCACATAAAAAAGAAAAAAACGAAAATTAAATATATATGATGAACCTAAAAAGACCATTTAACTAATGGAAAACAACCCTACAATAACAGGAGACACCTTGAGAATAAACTATAATATGGGAAAAATGGCTTACCAAAAACGGAAACTGTAACGCCAACAGTCTCGCTGGACTGTCAGTCTACAACTTTCAGCATTCCAACACCGCTGCTCTGATCCACGTGAAACAACTGAGTAACGTACTACTTCTCATTACAGGAAAGTACTGAATTTGTGTAATTTGTAGGTCCGCTGCAATGAGAAGGAAAGAGAGAAATACATTTTTGCGGACTGCCAGTCTGCGCGTGACTACTGCAGCGTTAACTATGTGATTGTACAGTTATAAAGTAAAGTGGCAATTACGTAAATTACGTTCCAACGTGTTTGTTATATCTTGTTATATCTCTTACTGTTTCGACGCTATGTGCTCAGAAAGGCAACAACCGCGTTTTCTTCGGGAATGTTTTCACCACCTTAACAGCCGTATGGGCAAGTGTATATAAAACCTACTTTGAGCCGGCCGCGGGCCACTACGGTCGGGGGTTCGAATCCCCCCTCGGGCATGGATATTTGTGCCGTCCTTAGTCGTAGTTAGTTCATAAGTAGTTTGTAAGTTTAGGGACTGATGACCCCGTAGTTAAGTCCCATAAGCTATACAAACATTTGAACCCTACTTTGATCAAGACTACAACACATTCTAAGTGTATCGGAATCGTCGAGGTGCACTTGGGTGGTCTGTCTTACTTGTTAGGGTGAATCAGCCTAATATGCGTGTTCGTTCTTGTCGCTCATCACTGGTTCGATGTTCTCTGGCCTTTCGTCAGTATCACAGGCAACTTTTTTGTCGACTCGCAGCGCAAGAATGCGTTACCCTTCTCTTAGGAACCGTCTTTTTGCCTGCCAGGCAGAGCCATAGTCTAAACTTAAATATGACCACCTTGCCTGATCAATATCTGTTAAAGTTGTATTCCATTGCCATCGTATTGTCGCTCCGAAGTTGGTAAAAGTAAAGATTAGTGTTGGGATACCAGCTGATATTCTAGTCGCGAACTATTTCTTTTTTTACCTTTTTTCTTTTCCCGATATGTCGACTAAAATCTGTGGGGCAGCTGGGGCTATCGATCTGTGGCCTTTTGCGGTCCCCGGCGAAAGCCAACTTGTACAGCTTGCAGCGGCGCGTCTATTAGCTGTCTCGTCGCTCGTCTGCCCCTGCAGCGTTTAGATCTGGGACAGCGTCGAGGGAGTTACGTAGACTCGCCGTAAACTGACCCCTGTACTCAGAGCCGAAGTGGCTTTGGAGCGTGGGTAGTTGTTCGCCATCGATTTCTACGTCATAAAATACGACTAGGTGATCCGATGATAGGGCTACTCTCCTAATCGCGGTAGTGGAGTGTCCGACACCCCTCATTACTGCAATATCGAGCGTAGCAGGACGCCCGCGGTTCTCGGGGTAGTGCGTGGGATCCTACGGCATTACGCCGCCTAACAATGCACAGCAGTTTTCACAGAAACTTCGCCCAGTGGAAGACGGGTCATAATAATAACATATTTTTCTAGGCATCGTTAGTTACCTAGAGTGTTTCTAAGAAAAGTATGGTCATTTATCGGCGTACTTCACGTACCTTTCTGTTTGTGATACATCCAATCGAAGTGGTGACATATCGACTAGTGTCGCGGTTTCGATCATAGTTTTTTTTATCTTGTTTTAATTGTATTGTTTACTTACTCGTGTCCGTAGAACAGTGCTGCTCGAATGTTTATCAACTTGGGGAATAAACGGCAATTTTACAATCTCTGACACTGAAGTTCGCTGATTAATCGTGTAACATTAACGTTGATGAACTATCGACTACTGTTACCTTACTGTCCTTCGAAATAGCCACCTCCAATAACAATGCACCGCTGAACTCGGCGATACATGTCCAGGAAACTTTGCACGAAGTCTTCCTTTGCGATGGTCTTTAATACCCTCATCACATTACGTTGGGTTTAAGGAATATCGTCAAATCTCTTTCTTTTCATAGCGAATTTGAGTCGAGGGAATAGAAAGAAGTCTGGAGGATTGGGATCCGGTGAGTATGTTGTATGTTGAAGTTGCACGACAAAGCTCGCCCACATACAGCCAATATCGTCAAACAGTTCCTGGCCAGAAAAGTGTGTTGCGACTTGAACATCCAACATACTCGCCGGCACTCAATCCTCCAGATTTTGTCTTATTCCCTCTGCACAAACTCACTTTTAAAGGAAAGACAATTAACGATATTCCTGACGTCCAACGAAACCTGACGAGGCTTTTGAACACCATCCCAAAAGAAGACTGCGTCCAAAGTTTCCAGGACATGTATAGCAGAGCTCAGCGGTGCATAGTTATGGGAGGTGACTATTTCGAAGGCCAGTAAGGTAACTTTAGTTTATAATTCATCTACGTTAATGTTACAGGACTATTCACCGAACTTTGTCAGAGGTTGTATTAATTGTAAAATTCACACTTGATTTCCCAATACGTGTAATACATGTATGCTACAATATATTCAAGGATTGCAGTCTAATTATTTCATTAACTTTTATATTGTTATATTAATAATCAGATATAGTCGTGTCTTTTTATTCTATATTCTTGTATTTGATTCTTATGTTTATTCTCCTGAAAGATTTTACGCATTCTCTTGGATGATACCGTCTGTAGAATCATTCAAAACACAGGAATTCGAAACACTATGAAAATTGAGCTAAGGTAAGTTCGTATTTCTAAGTATTAATTTCACTAGGAAATAAACGTCGTTAACATCACCGTCGCCTCGCTGTTACGCAAACTTTGAACTTTCGAACATCACCAACAATACCTTTCACGAAATACACTACAGTAATTTCACCGAAAACAATTTTTAAATAAATTTTCTTAACAGTTTTTTATTCTTACTTTATTCGCAGGATATGCTATCAGTAGATCAGTAATGTTATTTAAAAGTACATTGGAAGCATACGTGTAGTAATATTCTATGGAAAATGGTAAATAAATGAGAAATTAAAATCAAATAAAGATAACGGGGTTTCGAACAAGGGGCGTAAAAATATGAAGTCGCAATGCTAGTAACTATGCCATCACTTGACGGAACTGGTCATGCACAAAAGTGCATCAAATTTACGTCCAAAGCTTTGACCCCCTTTTCTCGAAAACTGTCGAAAAATTACGTGTAAGCCGAGAAGAGAGTTTCATTAAATTTCTAGAAAATCGTGTTACTATAATTGACGTGTTCTCGTCAGCTGTAGACCAGCATTGTCTGACATAAACGTTATAAGAAATTAACTCCTTCCTAAATTTCTGTTCATGAGCGTGTCAATTACTTGCAATTTTCGCCACTATACGTAAATGACGTAACACATTTATGTTCTTGATCCGCTGACGGTTGGAGAGAGTACGTGAGAGCCTTAATAATTACAAGTTTATTTTGGTATTCATGGTTGCTGTGCAGGAGAGAAGATAGATTGCCTGTGCTTCACCACTCGTGCTATTAATTTTTTTAATCAAATTTATTATTATTATTATTATTATTATTATTATTATTATTATTATTATTATTATTATTATTTCCGTAGTGAAAATATGGCGGAGAAATGTATCTTTATGCCATTATAAGATGTCATGTTCCTGAATTTTTGTGGAGTAGTGTTTCGCGTGATGCATGGTATTTGCGGCGTCACCGATCATATGTATTCGCATAGGTAAAAGCTTTCCCAGTTGCTAAATTTACACAAAACTGAGAGAATCGGTTCCAGCAGGCACTTTGCACAATCTCGAATAAACCTGCATTCCACTGCAGCATTTTTGTTCGAATTCGGCGACTTCCATTCGATTTTACGTCATCCACTTAATACCGAGAGAAGAGCGCCTCCTCATCCCTGTTACACACAATAGCGCGAATTTTTTCCTCCCAAATTAGGAAAATTGTGGACTAATCAGTTGGCCCTAGCAGGAGTGCGGAACAAAAAACAGAACTGCACAATTTTCGGTGCAACTTCAAAAGCTCGAGAGGAACACCAGTGGATTTTTTTCCCCTCCTGGAATCGTTAAAATGTTTCATTGCGTCGATTGCGCGACATATTGTGCGTTCTTTTTCGGTACTCCAAACCACTCAGAACATCACTTTTAGCAAAATCGCTTCGTTTAGCCCGCCATCCACTCGAGTGCTGAATGCAAGCGCTGTTTCGGGAATCCTGCAGCATGGCGGGCTGTTTACTCGTGTAGCCCTCGGTTTCAGCTGCAGTACATCTTTTTATTGGGTACCTGCTTAGTTCGGTTTTCTGTTGTTACGCAGCGCGCCCTTTTTAATTAAATTAACCACGATTCAGAACTAACTAGGAAATTTCAAAACACGCGAAACAAGAGGAAAGTTTACACTCGCATTGTCGATGATTTTCGTGGTATTTTTGTCAGTGACCCGTCCCTAGAACAAATCACTCCGTTAATATGCACGTTGCTATAGTGGAACAAATAGGTGAAACAGAAATGAAATAAAATATTGTCAAGTAATTAATCGCCGGCCGCGGTGGCCGAGGGGACTGAGGCACTCCAGTCACGGTCTGCACGGTCACTACGGTCGGGGGTTCGAATCCCCCCTCGGGCATGGATATTTGTGCCGTCCTAGTTCGTAAGTAGTTCATAAGTAGTTTGTAAGTTTAGGGACTGATGTCCCCGTAGTTAAGTCCCATAGACTCTACAAACATTTGAACATTTGAATTTGAAGTAATTAATCTCAATAACTGTCATTGAAATCATAAAGAATACCGATACTTACTTCAAATCTGTTAACGGATTCGAGTCAATGATCGTATTTGTACGTGCGTATTTCTAATACGAGGCGCGTCCAGAAAGTAAGTTCCGTTTCAATTTATCTCCGCTGCAGCACTGCGATTGCAGTTCCGCACATGCGCTGTAGACGATGTGTATCAAGGAGAAGAACGTGCGCCATTTGGAGATCGCTGTCAGTTACGTACGCTTTGTTGTGCTTGTTTGAAATGTCGGCGTTGATTGAAAATCCCACCGCCTGTGAAATTAGGTCGGTGATTCGGTTTCTGAAGAAAGTGAAACCAAGTGAAATTTATCGACAAATTTGCTGTCAAAAGGTGTTGTTTTGCTTCACGACAACGCACGACCACACACTGAAAATGTGACGAAAAACCTCCTACAGGGATTTGGCTGGGACGTGTTTGACCATCCTCCGTACAACCCTGACCTCGCTCCTAACGACATTCATCTGTTCTTACATCTCAAGTCTTTCCTTGGCGGTCATCACTTCACCAATGACGACGAGCTGAAAGAAACTGTTTCCAACTGGTTGAAGACACAGGCGGCAGATTTCTATGAAGAAGGTATACAAAACCTGGTGCCACGCTATGACAAATGCCTGCAGAATTTCGGCAGTTATGTGGAAAAGTAGTTCAAGAGTTGTAGAATTTTGTGCAATAAAAATTTCTTCCTTTTCTGTGTACAATTTCATTTTATTACCAAACGGAACTTACTTTCTGGACGCGCCTCGTAGATCATACTTAAATCTGTTAAAGTAGATAAATTGCGTTTCGTATGTGCTGTAACAGGATACAGACATACAGGAAATATATCAACGTATCATGCCATGTTACTTCTGTTCGGAGTTGATGGCGTGTTTCCCACCCCAGATCGCTGTATTATCCTGCTTTAGGCGTTCATCGAGTACTGTTTTGCTGCTGGGTTACATGTTTTGTTACCTAATTAGTGAGGGAACGCATTAATTTGAAAATAAAATTGGCAGTATTCGAATACTTGAAAAGTTTCATTACGTGAATTATGTTAAGCACCTGTTAAGTGTTTCTGAGAGCCTTTGAAATAAATTCAGAGCTCAAAATTTGGCAGTCGTGATAGCTTGCAACACTGTTAGCAGGTCGTTGCGCCTTCCATTATTCGCATTGGCGATGATTTACATGCGGTTTTGTCAGTGGTCCGTTCCCAGAACAAATCACTCCAATTATCTGCTTGATGCTACAGGTATTAGTCGAACAGAGAGTCGAAATAGAAAATAAATGAGGTATTGACAGTTAATTATCACACCTATCTACAAAAATGTATATTGGGTTAACGTGTGCCCCAAAGGTGTCGAAACATTATATCCGTTACTGAGTTTGTTCTTAAATGATCTAAAATAACGTCGGATTGCCCGTCGCCCCCGCCCTTCTTTATTAGCATCACAAACTTCAGTTGAACATCACCTACTTTTCCATCTGTGCTGAATTATTCTTATTTATTTGAACTTCCGTTCCCCAGAATGCGGGTACTGTTCGTTACCACTGTGTCACTTCGCTCGGTTTATTGATCTGAGACTGAGTTTAAGCATGTGAAATGATAAAACAACGCATACTGGCCAAAATTATTCAAAATACTCTTGGGTTTCGTGGGTCAGCACACAGCTCAGCCGCCCGTTGTCAGCTTTCCAATCCATGGAGCCAGTACTTACCAAACAGAAAAAAAATGTTCAAATGTTTGTTAAGTTTATGGGACTTAACTACGGGGTCATCAGTCCCTAAACTTACAAACTACTGACGAACTAGGACGGCACAAATATCCATGCCCGAGGGGGGGATTCGAACCCCCGACCGTAGTGGCCGTGCTGACCGTGACTGGAGCGCCTCAGTCACCTCGGCTACCGCGGCCGGCGCTCAAACAGATCTTCATAGGGTTGCACGAGGTTGAGTGCAGCCCGTTGCACTTCTCCAACGTTATCAGTACCGTGAATGTAACTCGGCTTCTCCATGCAATGCGGACTTGACAACTAGATGTCACGAGAGAGGTGGGCAGCAGAGAGGCAGTAACTCTAGAGGAGAGGTGGGCACGTCCCTGCAGGCATAGACGTCGGCCGTGCGAACACTACTCAAAAAATGTCCAAATGCTATTAAGTATGACATTTCTGTGAATAGTAACTACGCAATACCTATAATTTCGTCAAAGTATTTCAGGAAGTGTATCCTTAAAGTCCAATCTGATGACGTACAAAGGTACCATCGATTGGAAACGAAATAACAGCTTGTACCAATTACGTCATATAGAAAATGAAATAAATTTACATTAGTCTGCATGCTTGTAAGCGCCACCTCTTCACAAAAGGCGTGTTGTTTTTTCATATGCTTGTAAGTGAGGGAAATTTGGTTTTTTGATATTTCAATACCTTCTACAGTGGAAAACCTTTCTGAGCAGACGACTTCAGAGAAAGTCAAGAAGCTGCACCTGAATTTCAGGAGCTGGGCTTCGGATCCCCACAGCAAAAAATGCTAAATCAGTTCGGTATGTTTCTCTTAAGAAAATCCCACAATTTGCAGCTGAAATTAAAATGAAGAATTTAAAAACTTCGTTGAAAAAGACGGTTATTTCTTACTTGATAATAAAACACACGGAAGTTAATTAGCAGCTGAGCAACATTTAATAGGGTCAGCAATGTTTTGTACATACAAACTCCTCCCTAGCCGCATTATACTCTCTAATTTTATAGTTTTCAAAATGAAAAGCCAAGATCGCACATTCTTAGTTTATTAAGAGACGACAGGTTTCGGTGCACTGTGTCACCATCATCTGGTCTCACATGTGTTGTAAGCTGGTCATCTTGTTAAAAAATATTGGGTATAAAATAACAACTGCAACATTGTACTTAGTCATTATATAAAAAATACACGAGTTAAAACATGACAGCTTACAAAATACCCAATGTTGCACTTGTCATTTTATACCGAATTTTTTAACAAGATGACCAGATAATAACATATATGTGACCAGATGATGGTGACCCAGTGCACCGAAACCGGTCGTCATTTAATAAACTATTAATGTGCGATCTTGGCTTTTCATCTTGAAAACTATAAAACGATCAGATCGCCTCCGACTATGTCAGGTAATCTTAACACTCTAATTTTGTTCTACCAGAAACGCCAATGAGACATCGGCGGCGAAAACACTAAGATCACGAACTAAAAAGTTCAAAAGTTTGTAATCCTGTCAGACTCAACGACTTAGGTTATAAGTCCATAGATTTAAAACCACTTAAACCATCTTATACTAAGGACGAAAAATACACCCATGCCCGAGGGAGGACTCGAACCTCCGACGACTAACGGCCGCGCACACCACAGCAAGGCGCCATGGTGCGCTCGGCTGTTCCGCGATCACGAACTACAAAAGCTCGAAACTTCCTGGCGCGTTAAAACTGTGTGGCAGAACCGGGATTCGAACCTGGGACCTTTGCTATTCGCGGGTAAGTGCTCCCCTACCGACTGAGCTATCCTGGCGCGCGTGAAGTGGTACGACAGGCCGTGAAGGGTGTTCAGTCGGTAGGAGCGCTTGCCCGGGAAAGGCAAAGGTCCCGGGTGGGATCCCGGTTCTGGCACACAGTTTTAATCCGCCAGGAAGTTTCATACAAGCGCACACTCCGCTGCTAGCGATGTTAGCGGAGATGTGAAGGGGAAACTGCTGGCAGACATCTGCTGCGGCCGTCCGCGCACCCCCTACTCTGCGCGCGGTCGTTCAGGAGTACTCGCTGACTGAAACCGACGTGAGTGGCACGGTGGTGACACACTGAACTCGCATTCTGGAGAATGGTGCTTCAAATCCACCTTCTGCCGTCCAGCTTTAGGGTTTCCGTGATTTCTGTAAGTCACTCCATGCAAATGCCGGGATGGTTCGTTTCAAAGGGCAGTCTATTTCCTCCCCTTTCTTTTCCGAAACAATCCGAGCGTGAGCTCCGTCTCGACTGACCACGCTGTCGACGACACACACACACATACACACACACACACACACACACACACACACACACACACACACACACATACATACACACACACACAAGTTAGTTTAGGAATTTTACAAGTCTAGGAACTGATGACCACAGCAGCTTTGTCCAGTATGTTCAGACATTTGAATATTTTATTAAAGTGTAATTTTAACAAGGAAAAGCTGTTCAAATGTTCGTAAATGTATGGGACTTAACTACTGCGGTTATCAGTCCTTAGGCCAACAAACTACTGAATGTAACTTTACCTAAACTACGGACTACACAACACACATCGAAACTCCGATGGGGAGTAAGCGCTGGCTCCGCAGCAAGGCGCCTTAGAGCGCTCGGCCATTCCGGCTAACGGAGAGAAAGAAACTATATATATATATGAGGGAAATTATAGATAATTCAATCACAATGCCAAAAGCAGTATGTTTAATGAAAGTAAATAATACGAAACACCCCCCCCCACACACACACACACACACACACACACACTCTATACATTTGATAGTGCTTATATTAGTCCCCGAAGTGTAGAAGCGGAATTTCGATGAAGTGGCTAAAACAAAATGGAAGAGATATATTATCTTTATTTTTCATCAGACTTAATTCTGTGATCTACAATCAACTTCCTGCTCTTAAGTACAAGCCTATGTTAGAACATGTTTGGCTAAAGGTAGATCATGACAGTGAAATCGTCATAGTATCATTTGAAAAAATAGTGTTGCTTTTCATATTGCACTGCTTGAAGACGAAAGTGATTTTGAATGCACAATGTTATCATTCACTTTGTTTTCAAAATTTTCAAATGGTCGTAAAGTTATGGGACCTAACTGCAGTGGTCATCGGTCCCTAAACTTATAAACTACTCAACACAGACACACACATACACAGCCATGTCTGAGGGAGGACTCGAACCTCCGACGTGGAGCGGCCGCTCACCATAACAAGGTGTCTTAGCGCTCACGGCTATTCCGCAGCGGATCACTGTTTTAATCGCTTCGTCTCACATCTGCGATTGAGGAGTAGTATATTCACTATCTAGTGCTATTATAATTACTGTTGACTGAAAATGTTATAATGCAATGACTTCATTCAGTTACGTATAATTTCCCTCCTGTGGTACTGATATTTTGTTACGTTGCTTCTCTCTATTCAAATGTCCCTTCGGGTAGAGTACAATACAACGGCGCAGACCACTGCTTTTGTTTATGATGGAGTGTTATTCTAAGCATGGTTTCATGCTGTTCCCAGCGTTGGAGGTCGACGGTGTGCCTTTTGAGTGTAAGTTCATGACGCAAACCATAGCCGAGTGCGCGCTAGGCGGCCACTAACGAAAGGGCAGAGGTCGCTGTGAAAGATAATTTCATTCGTACCAACGTATGAGCTCAGAAACGGACAATTCAGTAAAACAAGAAATATGCCGTATATTACCGAAAAACCACTGCGATTTGACTTACTGTTCAAAATACGCTCAATATTCAATTGAATTAAAACCCATCATCCCGCGGTGGAGTACCGAGCGCTATAAGGCGCCTTGCTGAGGAGGGCGCGGTTCCTCCCCGTCGGAAGTTCGAGTCCTCCCTTGGGCCTTAGTTCGTAAGTAGTTTGTAAGTTTAGGGACTGATGACCCCCATAGTTAAGTCCCATAAGCTCTACAAACATATGAACATTTTTTTTGACTGATAACCGTAGCCGTTCAGTGCTTTAGATTTACAAACATTTGAACATTTCTTATGTAAGGGGGAGCTGCCCCCCCTCTCCAAATTATGAATATAGAGAAGAAAATAAGTACGGTATCAGAATGCGTGAGGGCATCTCCGTGGTAGACAGTCATACGTCTCTGTATTGGTGATGGGAGTGGGGTGTTAGTGATGTGGATTCTGGCCCACTTTAGGTTACGGTAGTAACACTAAAAGTGGGCCTTTGCGATCATCTTTTGACAGCTCGAAATTTAAATGAAAATAACGCCTTAACCGTTCATCTGACACGAAAATTGAATAACCTAATTTGCAGAGGAGAAAATTCTCTACAACTTAGCTCCCTTATGTTTTTTTTTTTTTCATATCTCGTATCGTTTGAGAGATATTTGCAAAAATAACGGAGTTTTGACACCCTCCATTGAATTAACGAAAACCAGCCGTTCGCAGATGTCACGTGGCATTCTTCGCCCAGAACTCTCTCTGGCATACACCTTCTTGCGTTGCGTATTTGATGATTTTCTTGTTGTAACTTACACATTGTCATTTCAAAGCAATTGCGCATTGAAGAATAAACAAAAACACGTCGTTCTTGGTACGATAAATGATAATCTAATGTCTAAAAATGCCATCAATAGTATGAGATTAAAGAACGTAACTTCTAATTGTTAGCTGTAGCCGTAGTGGGCAATGCGTTGGAGTGTGACGCTGAAGGTCAGTGGTTCGGAACTCGCCGCTACATATATTTTTTCTTAAAAGGGTTTCAGACACTCTTATTAATCGATTTTTTATTATTTAGATTATTATTTTGGTCCAAAATGTTTGCAAAAACTTATAAAATTACAAATATAAAGTGGACCGTAAAACAAGTCAGTGCGATTTTTTTAATAGCTATATTTTTATGATTTTATGATAACAATAAAAAAGCTTGATGTCAGCGAAGTATAAGGGGCTTTAGCGGAATTATCCTCTGAATATGAGCAGCAAAAATGATACAAAATATCATAGGGTGTGTACTTAAAATAACTTATTTTTACATTAATCTTGCCGCCGCCCCCCTCCGAAAATATATACTATATTCGCGAGCTGGTAGTGTGGGCGACTTATTAGTCGTCATTACAAGTAAGTGTGTTGCAGCGTGTATCGAGATTTTTTGTTAGCAATACTGCAATTGAAGTGCTGAAACGGCGCTGTATCATGGTGGACGTGGTGCGCGTTAACCGTACCTGCGCTCCGGCCATCCTGCCTGTCTCTAAAAAGATTAGCGAGCGGATCCAGTGGAAGCGGCAGCGACAATAGGATAGGTTTTGCAGCCGCCGGGCCTTTGTTCCGCGGTAACTGTGTCGGGCGCTGTTTGCCGGGCAGATGCGAGGGGGAATTCGATCACTCTCCTCAAGTGCAGATGCAAACGTTCGCTCCGAGTGGCGCCGGTTTCGGCCACACTGGAAATAAAACAGCAGAGGCCGCTCGTAACCCGGGGCTGAATTTTCCCGCTGCCGGCGGGGCGCTCTGCCCGGTTGACCCTTCCCACTGTTGTTCTTCCGGGTTTGTTTGCCTCCGGGCCGTTGTAAATTTTCGCCGTGTAATCCCGGGTATACATTGAGAGCCCTAAGCGCAGCGTCCCCCCTCCCCTCTTTTTTTTTTTATCCAGGGGAAGTGTCTTTGGGCACTTGAAATGAGATCCAAACGTGCGTGCACGAATCAGTTTGCTTCTTGTCCCTTCGAAATTCTGTTCACCATGAAGTACCGTCAAATAGTACTCTGGCTGTTGACACCCCCCCCCCCTCTCTCTCTCTCTCTCTCTCTCTCTCTCTCTCTCTCTCTCCCCTTCCAATTACCCGTCAACTCCTGCCATCTACATCGGCTTTTGATTTGCCTTGTAATTTTTGATACGTCCGTATTCCGCAAGCCACCTCACGGTAGGAAATCGCCGGTTTTCGGTTATACCGTTTTTTCCTCTCCAGTTTAACCTTACCGTAAAAACCGCTCAAGATTACCAGATTTTTAAATAACCGGTTTCTGGTTTCTTATTGCTACAATTGCCAGTAACAAATGTAGAAATCAAAAGTTAAAAAAATTTAAGACTTCTTTTAAGACTTTTCTTCAAGATATGTAGAACCGAAATATCTGGTAAAATAGTGAACAGAAACGGAACTTAGTCCGTCTACGGTTAGCTTCTTTTATCTAACAGGGGAAAAAAAAATTCTATTGAATCTGCTGCCGGCCGTGGTGGCCTAGGGGACTGAGGCGCTCAAGTCACGGTCTGCACGGCCACTACGGTCGGGGGGTTCGAATTCCCCCTCGGGCATGGATATTTGTGCCGTCCTTAGTATTAGTTAGTTCATAAATAGTTCGTAACTTTAGGGACTGATAACCCCGTAGTTAAGTCCCATAAGCTATACAAACATTTGTAACATTTTGAATCTGCTCCCCATAGAAGGTTGATGTCCTCCCTCCGGCATGTGTGTGTGTGTGTGTGTGTGTGTGTGTGTGTGTGTGTGTGTGTGTGTGTGTGTTTTGCCCGTAATTTAAAGTAGTTTGCAAGGCTGGGAACTGATTACCAGAGAAGACCTATAGATTTACAAACATTTGATTTGCATACACCGCCGAGATAATATTTTCTCCGCTCCTCGCATACGAAATCTAATCTTCCATTTTCCCTCTTTCTCCCTTTATTAAATTTCAACACCCCAGATGAGGCAGGCTGGCGGCAGCCTTGGCGCCGCTCTACAGCAGAGCGCATTGGCGATTGCCGAGGAGAATAAAATAAATACATAAAAGGTGAATGAAACCGTACAAACGAGACATGGGCGAACAGATGAATTAAAATGGTGCCAAGTACATACATACTCTGTTTAAACTGCGCCACGGTGGCCTAAAACACTGAGGTTAAAAACCAACACTGAAACTGTGACGAAAATGGAAACACAGAGTAAAATATCACAAGCAACACTGGTTCTGCTGTGTAACGGCGGTTGCAGAGACTTAAGAAAAAAAAAATCGCACTGACGTGTTTTACGGCCCTCTTTAGATTTGTAGTTTTGTAAGTATTTGCAAACATAATGGACCTAAATAATAAAAAATTGAGTGTCTCTGAAACCCTTTAAGGAAAAAAATTAGGTAGTGGCGGGATCCGAACCAATGACCTTTACCGTCGCAGTCCAACGCGTTGCCAACTACACTACAGTTAACAGTTTGGAGATGCGTCCTTTGATCTCATACTATTGATGGCCGTTGTTGACTGATGTTAATATGGCATTGTAGACGCTAGATTATCATTTATCGTACGAAGAACGACGTGTTTTTGTTAATTATTCAGTGCGACATTGCTTTGAAATGGCAACGTGTAAGTTACAATAAGAAAATCATCAAATACGCAACGCAAGATAGTGTATGCCAGAGTGAGTTCTGGGCGAGGAATGTCACGTGACATCTGCGAACGGCTGGTTTTCGTCAATTCAATGGAGGGTGTCAAAACGCCGTTATTTTTGCAAATATCTCTCAAACGATACGAGTTATGAAAAAAACATAAGGGAACAAATTTGTAAAGAATTTTCCCCGCCGGCCGCGGTGGCCGAGGGGACTAATGCGCTTCAGTCACGGTCTGCACGGCCACTACGGTCGGGGGTTCGAATCCCCCCTCGGGCATGGATATTTGTGCCGTCCTAGTTCGTAAGTAGTTTGTAAGTTTAGGGACTGATGACCCCGTAGTTAAGTCCCATAAGCTTAACAAACATTTGAACATTTTTTTGAACATGGGGCAGTGGGGAGGGCGGAAGAACTCCTAGGGAAAAGGGGGGAGGGAGTGGGGGCATGTCATATAGTGTAGGGGATAGGACATACGAAATCTCAGCACGGCTGTATGTACGTAAACCAGCTCCGTAATGGCTCACTCTTTCCGCATTCAAATGATTTTGCAAAAGTGGACGCAGAACTGAACATCAAATTGACCGGTACGTTCCTTAGCGGCAAAAATTCAGTAGCTTTGTAACAAATAAAAATAATACGAT
The DNA here is from genome assembly GCA_026315105.1 of Locusta migratoria. Lineage (NCBI taxonomy): Eukaryota > Metazoa > Arthropoda > Insecta > Orthoptera > Acrididae > Locusta > Locusta migratoria. Next base: position 291,122,680 of record CM048755.1, read on the forward strand.
GCTTTCCGTTTGATGGTAATTCCTTAATGAATGATTCTGTCTATGCACCGCGGCGGTGCTGAGAAATAACGGGAGCAGTGCGTGAAAGTGCCACTCAGTGGCGTCACTATCTCTCGCCAACGTCAGGTATCGTGTTCTCTGCCAGCCTTGTAAGGCGTGATGAGTCACAGCGGGGGAATGTCAGTTTATCGGCAGGTGAGTCAAGTAGCGATACCTGAATCAGCGGCCTTGAGAGCGACGGAGAAGAGTCGGCAAAGAAGAAACGTGAAATATGAAGAAAAAGGAGGAGAAGAACCACGAATGAAAGGCAGCATTATGCTTTTTCTCTGTATAGCAACGCCAGGCTGTGATTAGGACTTTGGTTTCCTCCACTCTGACTTTGTCCTTGATTTACTGTCTCTTCGAACTCTTCAGTTCCGCTGATCGGCAGTATCCCATAGTGTGCAGAGATCACTTGCGCGTTCCAGTCGTAGCGGACTATCAAATTTGTTCGGTAGTCCAGTGTCTGTCAAATTAAAAACCAAAAGATCCAGAGTGGGGAAGTGGCAGTTTGTACCGCGGTTTATATTCCTTCGTAAACTGTAGGTCGCTGTTTCTTCTACGAATCTACATCTAACCATGGAGATTTTTCAGTATTCCTTTGTCTCTCTGTGATGTGAGGAAACGAGGGGCAACGATACCAGTTTCTGATTCCAAGTTAAACTGTAGGCCCCCTTTGGGAATACTGGGGTAGACCAGGGGCATGCAAGTCGCCAAAATCGTGCTCTGATGCCATTCCAGAGCTTATTCACATGCACGTTTAACTGCACTAATATTTCTTATGAGAAGACCGTCATTAGTCAGCTGCCTGTCTCTTCGTATAACCTAGTTTGAATTTGCTTTTGCTATTAAGCACCCTCTGACCATTACACGTTCTTCTTATTAAACCTTAATCTCACTTTTCAGTCATTTAATTAACGTTCACGAAAAGATGTATATTTCCTTTTCTTGAGTATTACTTACTTATTCCCACTATATTATTATTATTAAATACTGAAATTAACTTTGTAACGAGTCAAACCATGTAACACTTTTAATAATGTCAAAAACACGGTCTATTGTTTACGTCAATAAGAGAACCTTTCTAATGATTTGATTGTGTAATGAATACTTCGGGTTGTATGATTTGCCGCAATTACGAGAACTCATTAGTTCTGTAAAAATATTTGTGCTTCGCAGTTCAGGTTGGCCTGTGTTCAGATAAATATTCTTAGTTTCTGTAAATGATTTCTGCCTTTTAATAAATGCTGCGAAATAGCTTCGAAGTTGTTTCGGGCGCAGAAAGAGTTGCAGAACTATTATAAGAAACGAACATCCACAAGCAAAGATTTTCACAGCTCACGTTCGTTCCAGAGCATCATGTGCAGAAGGAACTCTTTCTTTCTAAGGTACTTCGTTCTATGTGATTGACTATCTCTCCGTTCCACTTCCCTGCTAATAACAAATGCGTAGTTCTTCACAGAGAAAACTGTCAGACATTAAGTTTTTGTGTAACATTTTATCCCGCTAGAACATTGTGTAGCGCTAGTTGTAGTACTATTTTACGCAATATTGAGCTGATTTTACAACCAACCGGTCAGAGCACATTAATAAATAAAGCGTATTATGTTTACACAGACAGAACTGTCAGAATAATGTAATAACTAAACACAAAGTGCTGCATAACATGGCTATGTAAATAACAAATGTTGAAATTGCGTCTCTTTGATTGCTTGTAGTTACAAGTATTCGTTTGCTATTCATTAAATTATTTTCCAATCTAAACCTGTAAAACTGTCATATCATACAAATTCTCTCTCTCTCTCTCTCTCTCTCTCTCTCTCTCTCTCTCTCTCTCTCTCTCTCTCTGGGCCCCTCCCTTCTCCGTTCCACTCGCTTATTCGTGTGTGTGTGTGTGTGTGTGTGTGTGTGTGTGTGTGTGTGTGTGTGTGTGTGTATGTGTGTGTGTGTGTTAAAGCCTTACATGCATTTTCCCATTAACAGCATCTGCCGTTTTGGGTGATCGCTCCAGGAAGCAGAATTTGTTTTCCTTGCCTGGCGAGGATATCGCTACATTGTAGTAAATGGAACAACACATGATGGACAATGGCTCTAGTAACTGAAATACGAACTGCCCGCTATTCTTGTAGCACCCCGTTCTAGATTCTCTTATGCTAGTCTGAGAAATAAGCTAATATTAGCCGAGAAGCTGTTCCTAATGTTTGCTGGGATTCTTGAAATCAGGCGACAGTCAAATATGATCTCTGCTGACACCAAAGATCTGCAGATAGGTGACAGAGAAGAGTTTGATAAGCCTCGCATCTTTTTAATTTGCCAATTTGCTTCCCTCGCAACATTTACCTTTCTCATGCTTATGAGGTTTGTAATATATTCACTGGCGGGCTAATTAATAGGGGAGAACTGTCGCGTAAAATTGACGAAGCGTTTTGGTTACTCGAAAGTAAAGAAGGAAGAAGTGGATTTAAGTTCTCGTCGATAACGAGGTCGTTACGACAATGAGCTGAAGCTTGAATCAAGGAAGGTAGATGTTCCTGTCTAATAGAATCATTCCGGCATTTGGCTTAAACCTCGGAAAATCTAGATCTGGATTGCCGAGTGGAAATTTTGAGGCGCCTCTTCCCAAGGTTTTACCAATGAGCCACCTCACTCTGTGAAGTTCCTCGTGTCTTTTTCTGGGCACTTTGTAAATAATGGCGTATGAGGATGCTCAAACAGAAGATGTCAAACTACCTGACACGGATAGGAGTAGTGTTGTTGTTTTTAAGCTATTTGGGTAGGTCCCGAACAACCACGTGACCCGAATAAGTAGCCGCTGCAAGATATCACCTCCAACCAGTTTTGCTGTGTATCTGTAGTGAATGAATGGACGGAATTGTAGACGATGACTGGCAAATTCAAAGTAGTCATGATATGTAAAGCACCTCCGTTGTCAGAATGTTTTGTGGCGCGTTTGTTAGGCTGGAATCAGTATTGCAGAGTGTAGTAAATTTTTATCCCGGTGGGCCGAAAAACTCGCAAAGCAATGGTTTCCTTCCGGCAGAAAGCTGTTGCTGAGGCTATTGGTGATACAGGTATTACCGAATGCGGCAGAAACGCGTGGGATAAAATAGGTACTCTGGTACACTGGTATTGATTCCTCTCGGTCGAATGGTACGAGGACCCGGTAGCAAATTATTTATATTCCTGCCCTCCGGCACCTGACTGGGGAGACGTGCAATCAACGGGTGTCTTCGACATCTCATCGCCGCTTTGAGTTAGAGCAGGTAGGTAGACGCGCTGTTGACTCCCGGTTTCACCCGCGGGCATGGGTGCGCGGCCGTAGTGATCATACTGAGTGCGGTTGGCCGGGCTTCCGGCCGTCTCCGTGAGCTGTGCGTGGCTGTCGGGCGTCCACGGGTCAGCACAGCTGTGCAGCGGCTCCGGCGTGCTGTGCTGTGCCGACCGTACCACGCAGAGCTATCATCGCGAGCGCCTGATGCAACTGCTGTAAGTTAAAGCATCAGACGTGTACTCAACTCGTCGCCTTTCGTTGTTTCCTTCGTCCCGGTCTAGTTGTCAGTAAAGGTACTGGCGCAGGAATTGAAGAAAACTGTAACGACTATTCAGATTAATAATACAAGTTTATTGGCTGGAATTTATAATACTCAACTTTAGAACATAAGTCGGTTTCTTCTTGCTTCTCGCGGCGTCGTCCGTATGATGCTAGCTGCGCTGAGACCTAGTTACTGCTAAGTTCGTAGCCTCGTTCTGACTGATACAGGTTAGTTAGTGTTGTTAAATAACTATTAAAAAATTTGAGATTCAGTTAGCAGGGAAGTTAGCCTGTCAGATTGTTGGGCTCCCAGATTCAAGCAGCGTTCTAGAGATGATGCCGCAAACATGTTGTTCGTTGGTTTAGCTGAAAGAAGGAAAAAAATGCACAAGAAACTGCTGAGCCTTTGGCTCGCATTCGGACCTTCCTACCATCCAGTTTCCTATTTTTGTTCAATGTTAGTAAATTTATGGTTATCATTCCCTAAAACTACTTAAACTGACTACACACACACACACACACACACACACACACACACACAAAGGGAGGACGTGAACCTCCGACGGGGAGCAATCGTGCGCTCCGAGGGAAGGCGCCTTAGAGCGCACGGCTATTCCGTTGCGGCCCTATTTGTGTACCGCTCTGTAGTTCAGCTCGAGGAAACGAAACAGAGAACACGTTAGGCAATACAATCAGTGGCAAGCTACTTCGCTTTGCGGCCGCAACGACTAGATTGCCCAACTTCAGGTGTAATTAATTCGGAAACGACGAAACGTGCAAAACTTTAAATAGTTATTTCCCAGTTCAACGTCCTCTGTTAGAGCCTTACAGACTGGCCACCTCGTGTAAAGTAAACTGAAGTCGCCCGTGTATTTTATTTGTAATTATTTCTTGCTGCACTAGCATGTGGTGTACATTCACACTATGCAGTTGCCGCTGATGAAAGGAAACAATAAATAAAAAATGTTATCACTGTACGTGTACATGAATATTTCAAATTCGTCTATTGCTGCAGGCTCAAACCCATAACGAGTAATTCGTTTGTCTATATGCCACACTACGTAAAATTAAACAATTACATTTAGTGACAGAAAATAAAACGTTAAAGAATATGGACATCTTATGTCAAGTCTTTTAACATTAATATTCTGCTTTTAACACGTTTCCATATGCTTAAGTGCTTTCACTTTTTCAAAAACTCATTTTCATTGTTGGATTATTTAGAAGGCTAGAATATGCTCTCAATTTTTTTAATCGTAATCATGTTTTCGCATACCTAGTACAGATAAATATAATCCCACTGTCCCGATAGAGTGGCCGAGCGCACTAAGGCGCCTTGCTGCGAAGCGTACGGTTGCTCGCTGTCGGAGGTCAGTCATCACTCGGGCATGGGGGTGTTTCTCATTAGTATAAGTTAAAGTAGTTTATAAGCCTAAGGACTGATAAACGCAGTAGTTATGTCCCTTAAATTTACAAACATTTGAAGTTGTTTTTGAAAATCGCAATAATAACGCTACAGTATCTCGAAGGAGGCTCCGTACTGCGTGGTGAGAAAGGATGAATGGAGATTCTTGTTATTAGCGGCGACTTGGCGCGAACCCACGCGCTGGGCGAGTTGGCAGTCTTGGCGAGTCGCTGGCCCGTGGGAAATCGATTGCGGCTGCAACCACTTGTTAACCCTTCCGTTTATTAGCACGGCTCTCCTGTCCGATCAATTCATCACCTGACAACTGCTTCCACCATCTCGAGGACCGGCGCTGCTCATACTTCAGAAGCGGCGACGCCTCACTGCCAGGCGCATATCACCTTCCGTTTCAACTATGTGAAATAACATCGTCAAAACTGAACTAACGGTTTGCATTCGGACGTTCAGACCGAACGGTTGGCCGCGGCATGGTGGAAATTGGTATGCACATACGCATTAGTATGGTTCGGTTTAGAGACGAAGCACACTTTCATTTGGATTAGGTTCGTCTGTAAGCACAGTTTGCGCTTTTGGCGGAATGAGAATCCGCATTTCGCGATCGGCAAGTCTCTTCACCCTCAACGGGTGACTGTGTGATCTCCAATGTCCAGGCACGTGCGAAATTCGTTGGCGGAACGGTGAAGATGTGGTTCATGCAAGACGGAGCTCGACCTCATGGATAGATGGGAGAGTTTGACGTCCCGGAGAAGCACTTACAGAACCGCATTCTGGTTCTGGGGCACCCACAGATCATTTGCATTGGCCTGAACACATGCGACAACTTTTTGTGGGGCCAAAATGACAAGGTATACAGAAATAATCCCAAACACATTATGAACTTAAAATAGGCCTTTAGGTCATGACAGCACGGATGTTCGGACACTTCAGCAGGTAATGCAAAATTTCGCTATTCGTCTGCGCCACAACCTTTTCACGAAAGGCAGGCATATCGAGTATGTCATACCGTAAATCCGAATATCTGTAATGATCAGAAAGCCGCTGCGGATTGGCCAAGCGCATTGAGGCGCTATGCTCCGATGCGCAAGGCTGTTACTCGTCGGGGGGTTCGAATCCTCCCTCGGGCATGGATGTTCATGCTGTCTTTAGTATAAGGTAGTTCATAAGTAGTGTGACCTGCTCGGTTAGTCGTGTGGTCTAACGCGCCGCTTTCCGAGACGGGGAGGCGTACCGGCCCCGGTTAGAATCCGCCCGGCGGACTAACGAAGGGGGTCGGAGTGCCGGTCAGCCTGGGTGTGGTTTTTAGGCGATTTTCCTCACCCTCCTTGGTGAATATCGGGCTGGTCCCAAAGTCCCGCCTCAGTTACACGATTCGCAAACATTTCGTAACACTTTGCACTTTCATAACACTATACGCACACATTTCCTCCCGGCGGCATGGGGTGGCGACAAGGAAGGGCATCCGGCCACACCGTAAATATTAACACGCCAAATCCAAATTAACGAAGCCGACCCTGCATGTGCGGGAACATGGGTATGGAGTAAGTAAGTTAACAAGTAGTTCTTACGTTAGGGACTGATGACCCCGCAGTCAATCCCATAAACCTAACAAACATGTGAACATTGTAATGACCAAAAAGATATTTTCACTCTGCAGGGGGGAGTGTACTGATAAACTTCCTGGCAGGTTAAAACTGTGTACAGGAACCGGGATTCGAACCTGGGACCTTTGCCTTTCGCTGGTAAGCGCTCTAGTAACTGAGCTACCCCGGCACGCTTTACAGCCTGTCCTCACAGCTTTACTTCCGCCGGTACCTTCCCTTCTACTTCCCAAAATTTCACAAAAGTTCTGAGAGTATATTTCAATAATCGTCACCCTGTATGTACTGGTCGAAGATATGGACCTTCGTAGTAACGGAAATAACAGACGTACTTGCAAAGGCGATAGGTCAGGTGGCCTTGCTGCGCAACAAAGAAATTTGGCAATCACGAAGAAAAGCAGGAGACACTTCCGCCGTGTGTGCTGAAATATAATCCTAGGACGACTTCCCATGAAGGCCAACTAAATGTGGCGTATAATACCGCCAACTTACGGGCGCGCTGTAAGGATGTCGCAGGCGACAGCCACATTACATGGCACGTCGGACCATCATGCTGCGAGCGGGAGAGTAAAGTTTGTATCCCAGCACTGTGTGGGGCGTCTCCTTATACATCTCCGCTGGTCATTTGGGCTTACTTCTGTACGGGATTCATTACTGAAGACAATTCTCCTCCAGTTAATGAGATCCAGGCCGAATGTGCCCGACACCGCTGCAAACGGGATTATTATTGCGCAAAGGTCAATGGCAGCCTGCAAAGGGCGCCGAGAGCTGAGCCCCTCTCTGTGAGCGCCGTGAATGCTCCCTGTGGTCACTAAGCACCAGCTGCACGGTGGGTGATAATGATGAATCCGCGGCTCTGACCATTCCTTGGTCCTCACCTTCTGTTGTGTCTTCGCCCATTACAGCACCGTCGACGACGAATAGTGACAACGGTCCTATTCAGATGACTAGGATTCGCACTACTCTCACCGGCTTCTCACAAGGAAGGAAGAGTTCGGCGTAACGTTCCATCGACATCGTGGTCATTAGAGACGGCGGCTTCTTAGAGCCCAACTACACGCTTTCTCTCAAGTGCTGCGCATATTGATCATTCGCATGTCTGCGAGTTATAGTTACTGCCCTGCTAAGCACACGGAATAAAATTCTCAATGAGTTTATGTCTTGGCATCGGCATGTGCCCTATCTGACAGATGTTCCGTGAAATTGCATTGCCAAATGTTCAGATGTTTAAATTTTTGTAAATCTGTCCCAAACTGCGTGGTCATAAGTCCGTAGCTTACGAACTACTTAAACTAAGGTAAACTAACCTAAGGACAACAAACGCACACGCACACGCACACGCACACGCACACGCACACGCACACGCACACGCACACGCACACGCACACGCACACGCACACGCACACGCACACGCACACGCACACACACACGCACACACACACACACACACACACACACGCCCCAGGGATGACTCGAACTTCCACGGCGAGCAACCGCGCGCTCCGCAGCGAGGTGCCTTAGACCGCTCGGCTAATTGCATTGCCGCATCACACATTAATTCATAGGCCGCCAAGGTTGACAATTCTGCGTTTTCGTAACTAATTTCCATAACTCATTCGTAGTGCGTAGTTTTCGTAAGAGTGTGTACAGTCTATCCTTCCAGTAAGATATTTGAAAGAAAGCACAGGCCACCCCATCTAGAAGGATTATTGCAGAAGTGATAAACAGTGCTAACAAATAATACCTTCAACACACGTCGCCGCTCTTTAATGGTGGCACGGTATAAGACCCATGTCACGGATTGCACTGCACCTATTATCTATTCATATTCACGGAATGTGTTCGCAGTTAGTCATACATTCCGTGAATACAACCATAATAATGACCAACATGAATTTCGAGAAACACCGGTCATGCGGGATACATTTCGCACTTTTCGCCTGTAACAGCTAATGCCATGGATCAAGGCAATCAGACAGGTATAGTTTTTCCGCGTGAAGGTTAATTGACTCAGTATCACGTCAACTGTTTTGAACACTCGACAGTCATACGGGGTATAAAACGAAATTTGTAATTGTATGTCTTGGTAGTTACGACGTATAATGTTGTCTTGAATAAAGAGTCACCAACAGATGTAGACGTAAACTTAACTTTGTCCCAGTGAAGTGTGTTGATCATCTCGTTTTCTCGCGGCCTTGGAGAAAAAATTAAGAGTAACATACATATATTATGCAATACTGTGTGGATAATGATGCACGAATTTTCCTCAATAAGTTTTTTAAAATGGTTCAAAGATGGGCAACTTCTTTACCACTACATAAAATTAAAATTCACAGTGGGAGTAATATGTGACAAATGGAATTAATAAAACTCCACTGGGATCTGTCAGCTCGTACAAATACTGAATGTGACATTTTGTATTGATGTGAAATGGACTGGCGGCAAATGTTCAGTCTTAGATAAAGCAGGTTAGTTGACAGGATACTGTGAAAGCAGATTGGTTACAAAACACTCGCGCATCCCATCGAAGAATATAGCCTATTTTACAATAACTTCTGCTATAATTTCTTGCGACGATCGCCTAAAATCACGTAACACAATCTCCGTGCTGACTGTTCTTTTCAAAGCTGTGACAGGTACAATGCAGTACATGGGTAGAAGTACCTCAGTGTACTGTTAGATGCCTCTGTCTTGCAAAAGCATGTGTGTTTTCGCGCGAAAGGCACTGGTACACGAAACAAAATTAATAATTTATTTACTAAAATGATAGTACAGCAACAAGTGGCACTGAAAGGGTCTACTACGCAAGTGTTATGCGAAAAGGCATCGATATTTCCATAACGTAAAGAGTGATTAGAATCGGTTAGAACTAGTAATCTAAGGAAATTTTTGTTTAGAAGAAATAATTAATAACAGCATGTAAATTCTAGCTTCTACGAAAGTCGTTAAATGCTTTGATACATCTAAGGATCATTAGGTGATGATTATTCCTCGTTGTTTAGTCGAATTTATGACGTTTTATTTCTAAGGATGTCGCAACTTCGTGGATTCTCATAGTATATGAATAGATGTTCCGTCGGTAATTACCCAGGTATCTAGCAGACGTGGCATACAGAGCAGATACAGGGAATTGACATCCCTCGCTTTTATCGCTGCCCTCGCCGCGTGCTTGTTCACCTCGCCACGACAGGGCGTATTGGCGACTGTCGCATAAGCGGCTCGTCCACCGTCTTGTTAAGCCGTGCGATCCCGCATTTGTGCTTCCCACGGTGCACGTTAGACGTCCAACTTGGTCCGCGGTGAAATGATCCCTCGAAAGCTAATTGCGCCGAGGTTAACTTTGTTGGCGGAACTTTGGCCTGGGAAAGCGTTTTAGTTCTTAATTAAGGATTTTGGCGTTATTTCGGAATTATTTGAGCTTAAAAATCACTTACGAAACGGGAATTGCGGCCGCTTTTTATTTACGTAAATTATCTACTCTGTTTTACAGTTATCTACGTCGCAGCATTTACAGGATGCAGTAGAATCAGCATAGCGAAGAGACCAATGGGAAACGATAAGAACGTAAGAAGCATTCTTTGTCTCACATTAGGTAGGGCACATCGGTACGACAGGCGCAAAATAAATAAATAAATAAATAAATAAATAAATAATAAAATAAAAATATTAAAGGGCAACTTGTTCAAAACCGCGTAATTGTCTCCCATAGTGAAGCAAAAGTATGAAACTTGGCTTACAACCATACAGCCGGCCGATTTCGTTCTCAATCGTTACCCAAAATTCCGAGCGTTAGCTTCGTCTCTAATAACCCAGCTGTCGACGGGACGTTAAACCCTAATCTTCCTTCCTTCCTTCCTTTCGATCCCGCTGCTCAGTTTCGTGAAACTTGTGTGTTTCCCACTCTGTTGTCTTCCGCGTCACGAAATAGGAACCACGGTGAATATAACAACGTTTTATTTGCAACATTTAGTTGAATCCTCCATCCAACTCATTGCCTCTAAGAGTTCGACACTCAGCGTGGAACCGACTTCCTAATACCCTCCTCGTTCTCCGAAAATTCTGCACACTGCTCCGCTGCTCATTGTCTGTACTAAAATGCTGCCCTCATAGCCACCGTTTCATGTGGGCAGAGGGTTGGAAAATCTAGGGACCCATAATCGAACGCTACATATATAAAAGGTCACAGAATTGGCCTTGTTGCAGCTTCAGTGTGCGGCTGAGCATTCTCATGAAGAACAGTGACTGATAACATTCCCCTTCGCTAGTGATGAACTACGTTTCGTAGATGTCTCATTATCGCCTGATCAATTCGCTGAACAAAGTCATCGATTGACAGTCGCTACTTTCCATGTCCGCCTGCATCATTGCTATCTGTGCGTCCCGCTTCAAAGTTGCTGTACCACTGCCTACTCTGCTGTCAGTAATGTTACGTTATGCCGCGGCGGAGTGGCCGAGCGCATTGAGGTGCTTTGCTCCGATGCGCGAGGCCGTTCCCGTCGGAGGTTAGAATCCTCCTTTGGGCATGGATGTTTGTGTTGTCTGTAGTGTACGTTAGTTTATAAGTAGTTTGTAAGTTTAGGGACTGATGACCCCGCAGTTAAATCCGATAAGCTTTACAAACATGGAAGTTACGTTATGTGGGATGTATGGAAATCAGGCGCAGCCCCTCAGTCTCTCACGTGGCGGGAGAGGATTTCTCTAGGTGCGAGTGAGGTGGGCAGTAGTTAGCTCACTGGACTCGCATTCAGGACGACGGTGGTTCAGATCCATCTCAGGCCATCCAGATTTAGGATTTCCCTAAAACACTACAGGCAGATGCGGGGATGATTACTTTTGAAAGAAGAGCTCCTTCGCCGTATTTTTTTTTTTTTTTTTTTTCATTTTCTCTTTATTTATCAAATAAATGTGACTTAATAAATAGAAATAAACGGGTACCTATAATCATTTATTCCATAAAAAAAGAAAGGGATGTGGGCAGTTCAGTGACAGATAAGGGGGGCGACATCGTGGTCAGACCTCGAGTTTCAACACGTGAACGCATTGGAAGGAAGGAAGGAAGTTAAGGATTTAACGTCCCATCGACATCGTGATCATTAGAGGCAGCTGACAGCCAATCTGAAGCTGACTGCGTCAACTCTTAAAATAACAAAAAAGAAAAAAAATGGGGAAGGAGCGCCCGATCTTCTTCCCCATCCTTACCAAATATTCGAGCGTGTGCTTCGTCTCTAATGACCACGCTGTCGACAGGGCGTGAAACCCTAATCTTGCATATATTTGTCTAGGTTCACTTGCTCACTGTGCGCTTGGAACGGAAGAGTTTGAAGTGACGCGATTGACGGGCATACGACAGACATTGTGAGACATATCTTAGCAATGCTTTCTCTTATTTTTACTGTTGTAATTTCCCGGCCGATCCGACAGTGGAAGAAAGAGGCCTCATAGATAGCAGATATTCCGAACTGCGTAGAGTTTCTCGTTGCTTCCTCAAATCGCTGAGAGTCAATGCTGGAACTGCTTCCCACATGTCTTTCGGAGTGGTCGTTTTGTAGGATTACCGAGGCGTTAGTTTACCTGGGAAGCTCAGCACTGGGCAGAATATTTCTTGTCCATGTGGGGATGTTTAATACCATCCTCTGGTGCTCAGTATTTCTCCGTGTAATTGCCGGCACTTACTCCCTAGCAGGAGGAGTCGTGTGCAGCATGTTACTTGCGACTGGCGACCTCTGCCACTTGCATGCTTGCTCGGCTGGAAGGTTTCGCGCTGTTTGTGCCGTCTCCGCCGGGATCAATGGTGATGAATCTTTTCCTGTCGTGACCACGTGTTGCCGTTTGGCTTTGTTGTGCTATAAATATGCAGCGCCAATTGCCGAAGTACACTGTCTGATTTTATTGTGAGATTACGTGAAGCAATCCAATTTTTGTTTTGTTTTTAATCTTCCAAGAAAATAATACAGTAGTTTTGTTCAAATAAAATATAGTAGAATAGTAGAATGATCATTAGACTAAAATATAATTTAACTGGAAAAGTTGCCGTAAATATAACTCTGATTCATGATACAGCAGTTTCCTTCATCTCTAATAACAGTTATTCGTTTTGATTTTCTGTAAATGGTAAATTAATGCTTCATTACATATTATAAATTAAAGCTCCCCATCACGTTATTTATAGCTAGATATGAAGGCAAATCTCAGATAATTTTGCAGCATAAATTATGAGTCAGTTTTCAGTATTAGATTCTCGAGGAAAGTTTGTGTCTGTGATTGACCACTATATTACAAGAATGAAGAGCCAAAGAAACTGGCACACCTGTCTAATGTCGTGTAGGGTTTCCGCCAGCGCTGAAGTGCCGCAACATGACGTGGCATGGATTCGACTAATCTCTGAAGTAGTGCTGGAGGGAATTCACGTCATCCATCCTGCAGGGCTATCCATAAATTCGTAAGGGTACAAGAAGTGGAGATCTCTTCTGAACAGCACGTTGCAAGGCACGATGGCTAGCGGGATGTTCAAACTGAGAAGAGCGTTCTTGGAGACGTGTGGGGTATCACATTGTCCTGCTGGAATTTCACAATGAACGTGAATTGATGCAAGTGATCAGCCAGGGTGGGTACGTACTTGTCACCTGTGAATCGTATCTAGACGTATCAGTGGTTCCATATCACTCTGCTTACGTATCGCACTATTACAAAGCCTCCACCATCTTGAACAGTCCAGTGTTGACATGCAGGGTCATTGGATTCGTGAGGTTATCTCCAACCCGTTTTTCTTCCTCCGTTGAAACTAAAATCGTCTCGTGTAAAATCTTCACGATTCATTCTTAGAAAAGTTCACCAGCTGTCCGTGAAATGGCATCGGAACGAATAATGATAGAGAGAACGCTGAAATACTAAACTTTTTTCCGAAATTGTTTCATTGGAAAAGATAATAGTGCTATTTCTCTTTAGAAACTTCACATGAACGTCAAAATCATTGGTGAAATATGATACCACGGAATGGAAAAGCAGCTTGTACTGATATTAGAGGGATATGAGTACGAGTCTACATTATGTACACCAACGCATATGTCCATGTTCTAGCAGCAGTAGGTCTCTTCAACAGCGAAGCGTTACTAATGATGCGAAAGAAACGCAAGTTATTTTCGTTTCCAACCAGGGTCGTTGAACAGACGCGCAAAACTCTACGCGTCTCTGTCATTGATATTTTAGAATTTTGAACAATTTTTTTATACTTACGCATTATCACATTCCTGGACACTGGAAATCTGCTCTTGTAGAACTTAACTTAGATTCAAAGCCGCGCGAAATGCCCTCTTGTTCTAAGGCATCATGCGACGGACTGGGCGGCTTTCCCGCCGGAGGTTTGAGTCCTTCCTCGGGCTGTTGTGTGTGCAGCCTTAGTGTCAGTTAAATAGTTTGCAAGTCTAAGGACTGATGGCCATAACAGTTGGTTTCAAAAGGTTTACAAACATTTCAACATTTAGATTGAAAGAATAATTAGATGTAAAATCCTCCTCCTTCGAGCAATAAAAAAGGCAAATATTTTCTGATAGAAAAATGGGGAACCTTTGAGGGGTGTGGCAGGAGTCACGGATATGGTACGCTAGTTGGGGTGTCAATCATTAAAACCTGCACTTTTTTCCGTACTAAAAATATCACCAAATTGCTCACCATGGCCGTGGAGTGGGATTTACAACACAAAGGCGTGTTTCATTGCGGGGAGATCTCTTTATGAAGTTGAAATCATCACATTTCTCCTTCGAAGGGGAAAATATTTTTTTGACCGCCCACATCCATTGACAGAAATTACCCCTACACCAACATTAGAAAAATCAGACCTCTAACGGAAATATTTGTGTGTTTGTTTTCCCTGCGTTTTATTCGAGAGTAGAAAGATTGATCAATATTCTGAAAGTAGTTGTATGAAAGCTCTGCCAGGTACTACAGTGTGGTTTGCAGAGTAGTTATTTAAATGTAGGTATAGATACGAAAAGTTCGGAACACTACAGTTTCATTTCCAGGAGGACACTGTGTCAATCTCGGCAGTCGGTACCTTCCTTCTGAAAACGATGGATGTGACAGCTGTCGAAAGCTTGACAATTTTATCCGATTGGACAAGGGCTAAAAATAAAGTATAGGGTTTAAATCAGTAAATCCGCTCCGACTACACACAACTTTAAAGATGATATACTGTCGCTCTCTTCAGAATATGGTGACGGCTAGTCAAAGAGAGGTGATAGGTTTGATAATTTATAGTTTTGTGACTTTACAAGCTATCTTGACAAGTGTAGTGTTACGTATAACCAGTATCACAGAGGATGAAGCACTCGTAGACAAAAACAAGAAGTTCTATTTCTAGAACAGTCGGTTCTCCAGAACGTAAAGGAATTCGAGAACAGACTACTTTTAGTAGTGCAGCATAACTGCTGAGGACAGACATCCTGTACATTCTTAGAAACAGCGCGTACATATTTTTTAATCGTCTTCGTCGCTAAAGAAAGTAATTTCATGTGTATGGAGCACAGCTACCTTGTTTCTTTGCATACGCCGTTTTATAGTGCGATTTAAAGGAAACTATTTGGTAAACTGAATTTTCTCGCTTACTTTTTTCTCATATTGCCGCTTGATAATGAATTGGTTGTATTTTCGATATAGGTCATAATAGGAAGAATTATTGCTATTTCAAACAAGGACATTTGTCTGGAGATTTAGTGGTGGCACGTTTTAACTAAGCCCCTGCTCCCGCTTCTCGTCACGTATTATCGCAGCAGCGCCCAGAATCCACCCCCACCCTGCTTCTCTTTGAACGATCTATGACGTAAGCCATAGACGACCCCATTACAGTCTAACTTTATTACAGTTCGTGTTCATTTCAGATTTACAGTTCATTCCACGTTAATCTGTTTGTAAATAGCCGTCTGATTTTTAATCTTTTTACGACATAGGCAAACCAAACGTCAGTATCTTTGACGTAGTCTGTTGTAGTATTTTGGAACGTAGTTTATAACCTTTCTGGAGTTAGAAAATCTCCTCCGCAAAAATCATTAGTGTGTCCAAAAACAGCAGAAAGTAAAAGTAAGTAACTGAAAATTTTAATCACAATATTGTACCGAACAATTATGAAAGCAGAGAAGTTTCTGATGCGTTTGTCGCTCGCGTGTGTATATTATGTTTAGTGGCAGGCAGAGATCAGAACAGATTTTGTGCCTTCAACATTAAGGTAGAAATGTCGCATTATATTGGGAAAAATCTACTAATTGCTGACTTTTCTTGGTCCCTTTTTGTTCGGTTAAGACGCTATTTGTAAATGGCCCTTTTAGCGACGCTTCCTCAACTTTCTGTAATGAATACTTCAGGTTTTCACTCCATCCTGACGACTAAAGTATAGTTTGTGGCTACTGAAACAGTGTGTGTTGTGAACAATAGCACCGACAACAGGATGTTCATGCCAATCGCGGTGGAGTGGCTCAGCGTCCTAAGGCGCCTAGCTGCGGAGCGCGGCGTCGGAGGTGCGAGTCCTTCCTCGGGCATGGTTGTATTTGTTGTCCTTAGCATAAGTCTGGTGACTGATAACCAGAATAGTTAAGCCCCTTGGATTTGCAAACATTTTTGTTCCTGCCAGCACTGTGGCCTAGTTTGCTCTGTATTCTAAAAATGTCGAGGGAACTTCGCTGATATTACGTTTATTATTGACTCAACGGTCTTGCACAGGGCTTACCGAAATGAACATCGGGGTTTTAAAGCTTTGCAGAGTTTATTACGGTAACCCTGCCATTACAAGTTACACCTAAAATGAATGAGCAACTCAGTTTGTCCTGCAAGTGTCCTTTCTGCATACCAATGCTACTCCGATTGTCTCCTAAATCATTTATGGAAGTAAGGAACTGTAGGGGCCTTATAACACTTCTATATGGAACGCCAGATGTCACTTCAGTTCTACTCGATGACTTTCCGTCAATTACAACGTACTGTGTCCTTTCGGATACGAAATCACTAATCCAATCGCACAACTGTGGCGATATTCCATAAGCACGCAGTTTGATTAGAAGATGCTTGTGAGGTACAGTGTCGAAAGCCTACCGGAAACCTAGAAATACAGAATTATTTGACAGCCCTTGTCAATAGCACTCATCACATCATGTGAGTAAAGAGCTAGCTGTGTTTCACATGAATGATACTTTCTGAATCCGTGTTGACTATGGGTTAGTAGGTCGTTCTCTTAGAGGTAGTTCACAATATTTCAAGAAAGTATGTTCTAAAACCCTGCTGGGAACCGACGTCAATGATATAGGCCCTTAAATTTGCGTATTGCTCCTATTGCTTTTATTTATTTTTTTATTTTTATTTTTTATTTTTAAATATTGGCGTAACCTGGACTACTTTACCGTCTTTGGTACGGAACGTTTGCTGTGCGAGCGGTTGTAAATAACTTGGCATGGGGCTATTGCATCAGTATACTGTGAAAGGCAACTTATTGGTATACAATCGCGACTGGGAAACTTACTTTTGTTAAGTGATTTCAGTTGCTATAATACACCAGCTTTTCTTGATACGAATTCTGGCGTATTTGCTTCGTCTTCTTTCTTGAAGAAATTTCGCAAGGCTGTGTTAAACAATTCTGCTTTGGTAGAACTGTCATCAGTAGCGTCACCGTTACTATGGTGTAATGAAGGTATTGATTGTGTTTTACCGCTAGTATACTTTATCTACCACCAGAATTTCTTAGGATGCTTCCCGCATTGAAGTTCGAGCTATTTACTGCCGAAAATATACGCAAGGCGAAATTTTGTGAGACATTTTTTACTAGTGGTATGTGAGGAATCGCGCAGCGAAGCCCGAGTGTGCGGAATTCGCTTGACCCTGTATAATGATTGCTAGAACCATTAGATTAGACGGTAAAAGAAAACGTGATTTGCGAGTTGCTTGGGGGCCGGCGCATTAGGCGCAGGCGGGCATAGGCGCCGAGAGGCGGAGTGCGCGTGATTGCGCCTCCACTGAGTGCCGCACATATTGCCAGCCTTCCGCCCTCCTCTCTATTTACCCAAACTGTTATCCCAAACCGCGAGGGCTTCGCACATGTGGCCGGCGGATCGTCGCTGCTCTGCTTTCAGCCGCACTTCTCTGCTATTAATTCCGACGCCACTGCATTCTTCGTGTCCCCCTTTTTCAGCAAATTTCAAGACCGAGTGGAGGATTGTTCTCCAAAATGGAAAAATTTCTTTCTTGCATTAGGCCAGAAATTCATAACATTTTGAACAACCTGCCTTGAAATATTATGCTACTGTCCGTGAAGTGTTATAGACACTAGCTGTATAGAGTGAAAGGTAGGATTAAGATTTTTATTTTGATACCTAAAAGTCGTATTATGTTATCAGTACCCAGTTTTGCCAGTTTCATGGCTAATTTTTTGTATTTTTCGAATCACTATATCTAACAATGAGACACGGTGTTTTAATATTTACTTAAAAGATGATTTGTTTCCGACAAAAACAGAGGTGATATCGGGCGTTCCACAGGGTAGTGTTATTGGTCCTTTGCTGTTCCTTATTTACATAAACGATTTAGGGGAAATCCAAGTAGTTCTCTTAGGTTGTTAGCAGATGACGCCCGTCATTTACCGTCTAGTAAAATCATCTGAAGATCAAAACCAACTGCAGAACGATCTGAATAAGATATCACTATGGTGTAAAAATTGTCAATTGACTCTAAATAATGAGAAGTGTGAAGTCGTCCACATGAGTACGAAAAGAAACCCGTTAAACTTTGTTTACAAGATAAATCAATCACACGTGAAGGCCGTAAACTCCACAAAATACCTAGGAATTACTATTACCTTAGACTTAAACTGGTAAGAAAACGTCGATAATGTCGTGGAACAGGCGAACCAGAGACTGCGTTTTATTGGCAGAACCCTTAAAAGATGCAACAGAACTACAAAAGAAACTGCATACACTACGCTCGTCCGTCCACTTTTGGAGTATTGCTGCCCAGTGTGGGATCCTTACCAGGTGGGTTTGACGGAGAACATCGAAAGAGTCCAAAGAAGAGCAGCTCGTTTTGTATTGTCAAGATACAACGTCTGTCCAAATGAACGTGACGAAAAGGCCGAAGGACTACTTTCGGGCTAACGTGTGGCAGTGCGAATACGATATAGGACTGTTACATCTCGTTTTCTCTTCAACTACCACGCTGTGCGATAAGCATCGCCAGCGAATTGAACTCCTTCCTACGGATCCTGGAAGGCTCGTAGCACGACAGGCAGCTGTATTGAGGAGGGGAAAAAAAGGCGTTCAAATGTATGTAAGGCTATTGGACCAAACTGCTGTGGTCATCGGTCGCTAGCCTTACACACTATTTAAACTAATCTATCCTAAGGACAACACACACACAACCGTGCACACGCACGCACGCGTGCCCGAGGGGCGACTCGAACTTCTGGCAAGAGCGGCCCCGCAGTCCCTATCATGGCGCCTAGAAGCCCACGGCCATTCCCGCGCGGCCCGAAGGCGTCGCTAGTTGTGTGGAAGGGCATGTGATCAGCTCACCGCTCTCCAGGCCGTTTTGCGTTTTCGTGACCGGAGTGGCTACGTCTCAGTGGAGCAGCTCCTTACAAGAGCGCGTCTTGCTTGACAGCAGCTCTCGGCAGGCCCGGATGGTGTACCTCAACAGAGCTAGAAGAGAACGACAGTGCTTAACGTCAGTGATCCGTCAGGAAACCAACAAGGCAGAGAGGTAAAGGTTTGTCCCTTCGATAACGTTATTAGAGACGGAACAGACGTTGGGATTCGTTTCCGCTAAAGATGGGGAAGGAAACCGGCCGTACCCTTTGAAACGAACCATCCCAGCATTTGCAAGATGTGATTTAGGCAAATCGCAGAAAACCTAAATCAGGATGGTTGGAGGAGGGTTTGAACCGGTGTCCTCCAGAATGCGAGTCCAGCGTGTCATCACTACGCCACCTCTCTCGGTGACGGGAAAGCGGGAGTTACCAATAGCTACTATAACTGTGTTTCTATGAACCGAAAAACAGTTTTAGCGTAGTATGCAGTCCAGGTTCTTTTCGTCGTGTAGTATGATTCTTGTTTTTCCAGTCAGAAAAAAAAAGTTAATATGGGTCATAATCGCTTTGGTCTCTTCTGCCACATTTCCCAGAGACTTCTACAACCTTTTAGCTGACATTTCTATTTTTACTGTGAAAATAGTCACACAGTTTAAAGGTTGTGGGGTGTAGTCCCGTGCAATAAATGTCACAAAACGGTATCTTCTTTGAGCGGAGTGGCTCGGCTTGGGAGTGGACTAGAGCTGCCGCTCTCGCGTTAGGTCATGCGTCTGCGCTGGTATGTTGCTAAGACGGGCAGTTCGCGAAAGGTCATCCTCTGACCTTAAGCTTCCTCGAGATGTAAATCTTCGCCTTATCTGTCCTCCACGTGTTGTCAGCTCGGAGCTCGTACCGCCAAACCATTCACTGTTGCTAGCAACGCTCCTATAGATTTCCAGACGCCTACTGTACATAGTACAAAGTGAGTTACGATGCCAGTTTCAACTTCGGATTTTAGATTTAATCTAGGGTACGTTTCCTCGACTCGTTTAAGAGCATTGAGAAATATCAGGACAATTTGTTATAGTTATTTGTATGTATGGCTTATTGCTCGATCATCGCTCTCAGAAATATTCGTTCTTCCCTGGTGCTGCATTTAAGAATTTTTTTATATAATGAATTCGTTACTACAAAATACATGGGCGGATAACTATGCATGTAATACCGATCGGTTGTTCAATTGAACTAATCTTTAAAGCTATTAAAATTTTTATTGAATGGCCCTTACTACTATTCTGTAAAATAAGAGTGAATTTAGGAGTGCAACAGTTTAGCTGACAGATATATCCATTAAAGGGACTAAGACGAATAATGCTAAAATATTTAAAGAGA
This sequence comes from Locusta migratoria, assembly GCA_026315105.1. Lineage (NCBI taxonomy): Eukaryota > Metazoa > Arthropoda > Insecta > Orthoptera > Acrididae > Locusta > Locusta migratoria. The sequence continues at coordinate 291,143,202 of CM048755.1, forward strand.
ACTAGTAAAATTATAGAAAATTAATAGTTCATTTATTTGCGTTCTTTTTCTAATAACCTGAACGTATTGACTTCGTGTTTATTTTTATAGGATATTCTATTTTTGTTGAGGAAGTACATTAGCTTAGATATTTATTTCCTAAGTTTCTATAGTTGGCATTCAAATTTTTTATTGTAGATTTCCTTCCGCGATGGAGGCTGATGACCAGAGTACTTCAGTCCCATAGATTTACAAACATTTAAACATTTGAATTTTAGTAGATTTCCTGAAACTGTATCTATAAACACATTACTTTCCATAAGCTGTGAGACTAAACGATGGCACACAATTGAGAATAACTTCAAAAATCTTGGAGATATCATAACCTGGAAGGCATAGGAATAGGAAGCAGAATGATTCATTGTAAAATAATGTCGTCATGAGGACATGATCTGAGGATGATATTTATTGCAGTTTTGTGTTTGCAATGTGTTTCAGAAAACAGTGTAACCTTTCGACCTGGTTGCCAGAAAAAGACTGACGTAGAGTAGCAAGTGCTGACACCCAGTGATGATGCCTTGAGACAAAGGCGAAACGCGTATGGGTGACATATAAAAAATAAAACCCTTCATTCGCAGTAGCAAAGGCGTTTCCTTTAAAAACATTACAGTGAAATACAATCCAGCTGCTGTTCAAAATGGCCACTGCAAGCAACGTATATATTTTTGTGTAGTAACACACACTTTGGTTGGCGCAACTGCAGCTGTGCTGTCCATTTCGGGCGTAGTTAGGGACAGGCGAGCCCCGCCTCCCAGTATGTGGCACGCAGCTGGTAACGCGCACGAATTTGTACGCTGCTGTAATGCCCGGCGCCAGCGCTATATGCGCGATCATTGTGTCAATCCGTACTGGGTTATGGAATTACGCTATTATGCGCGCCAGCGTGGAGCCGATGAGGTCGCTCACATAAATACTGGCGCTCGCACGTCTCTTCCATCATTCAGCAAATCTGTCACCGGCCAGACAAATTTATGACGTCAAATTTCCTCTGTTGCCGCTGCACTCCATGCCTAGCACCTCCGTCCATCAGCCACATTCCGCTGTCTATGGATAGCGACAGTCGTGCACTATGACGGCATCGAGTTCCACCCTCTCTCTTCTCCCGTCATCTCTAAAACGAACACGACACTACACTACACAAGCACCTGTTAGTCACCTACATTTAACATAGTCACTTCGGTACACAGTTCTCATACTTCGCGAAGGAAAGGTGTCTGCGGTCACGAATGATAGGGAGAACCTGTCCAATTAGGCAGCTGAAACTTCCATTCGAGGCCTCCCAGCCATTCATGACATACGACTTTTTTTTTTTTTTTTTTTTTTTTTTTTTTTTTTTTTTTTTTCCGCGTCACTGCGGGACCAAATTCTTTCTTCTCTGCATGAACGATGTACAGTTTGTCCCATTCGACCCAACAAATCGAAATAACTTTAAAACTACGCATAATACACACGAAAAGGTCCCAAGGGGGGGCCTCTATCTGACTTGAAATAAAACCACAATCTCTGCCCCCTGAGGGGGGGGGGGGCGATTGTGTAATTTTGAAATCTCAAATAGAAACCCACATTTTTAATTGCAGAATCGGATTCGTCTCAAAAAATTCCTAAGGTTTGCTCGACGCATTACTTTCCATTCGTAGTAGATTGCGCTGTAATCGGATTCGAAACATCACACGGTAAATTGGACAATGAAAGTACTATTTCAGTAATGTAAAACAAGACAGCAACGGCGCTAAATTTAAAAGCTTTCTACTCGCGGGGCGCCGCGGCAGAGCGGCTGAGTCGGCCGCGGTGGCCGAGGGGACTGAGGCGCTTCAGTCACGGTCTGCACGGCCACTACGGTCGGGGGTTCGAATCCCCCCTCGGGCATGGATATTTGTGTCGTCCTTAGGATAAGCTAGTTGATAAGTAGTTTGTAAGTTTAGGGACTGATAACCCCGTAGTTGAGTCCCATATATTAAAAAAAAAAAAAAAAGAGCGGCTGAGCGAGTTGAGGCGCTACGCTACGATGCGCGAGAACGTTCCCCGTCGGGGGTTCGAATCCTCCCTTGGGCATGGATGTTTGTGCTGTCTTTAGTATAAGCTAATTCATAAGTAGTTTGTAAGTTTAGGGACTGATGGCCTCGCAGTTAAATCCCATAAGCTTTACAAACATTTGAACATTTTTGACTGGGCTACTAAAGTTACCGACAGTGGCAACCACCATTTAAGCGTAAATGCCGCGGTGGAATCCCATAAGCTTTACAAACATTTGAACATTTTTGACTGGGCTACTAAAGTTACCGACAGTGGCAACCACCATTTAAGCGTAAATGCCGCGGTGGAATGTCTGAGCTTTCTAAGCGCCTTGCCGCGGAGAGCGCTGTTGCTCGCCGTCGGAGGTTAGAGTCCTCCTCGGTCGTGTGTGTGTGTGTGTGTGTGTGTGTGTGTGTTGTCCTTAGCGTAAGTTAGTTTAAGTAGTTTGTAAGCTTAGCGACGGATGACCAATGTAGTTCAGTCCCTTAGATTACTAAAATTTATACTAGTAAATTCTTGCAGTACTAGAAGTACCACGTTTTTTGAAGGTGGATGGCAGCATCTTTGTATTTTTACGCAGTGAATGTTCATTTACCCGAACTATATGTAAAGAGTATGGTACCTATTTTACTGACAACCTTCTTCGAAGTGTTTGAGTAGCCGTGTTGGACTCTAGCTGTTGACCGCTTACTAAAGGAGCTGCAGAGACTGAGGTTTTTTAGTCCAGTCCCTAGCGCATGATACAAGACTGCTAACGGTAATGAGAGGAAATAGCAAGAGAAAAGGCAAGTAGTTCGTAATAGTTCAGCGGTCGGTATCCCCGTTCCACGAAATCCACACTTTTACAATCCCTACGCACCTCGCCTCTACATTTAACTACAGACGTAGAGCCTGTGAAGTTTTTTTATGGCAACAGCACGGACACACGTTTTTGCTTTTATTGATAATTGAGATGCTCGGATCACGTTTACTTTGAGTGCCCTAAATTAAATTGATAGTTTTATACGCCTATTACAAAACCTTGTGAAGCATCGGTTTACGATCTGCTTGACGAGAGTTCTAGCATCACTGGAGCGCTCGCAAACAAATATTCAAACAGTAATTTTTATCAGTAGTTGTATATGCTACGAATAACACAACATGCATGAAAAATTACTGCGTGGAAATATCGCTATTTTCCTACGTACATCCAATTTTTATTATTTAAGAAACTGGCTCTTGACATAACAGTGTAATAAGTGTTGTTGGGGAACCTTGTGCTGTCAGGTTTTTGCGCTACAGCTGAAGCTCACCTGCGTCCATCTCGCTGCCACGCGACGTCTGTGCTCCTGCAGCTTTGGCGCTTATGAGCTGCCACAACACGGCAACCACCCTCGCCTCGCTCCGCTTGACGCCTTCTCACATTTCAAACTAATTAGCGGATCTTCCACCCTCACCTCGTCTACCGAGAAGCGTAGGCGTTTCATAAGCGGACTTGCGTACAAGTTGTCCGTAATCCGATCTGGCTACGTAGGAAATCGGAGTGCTGTATGGCGTGTTCACTTGAGGGCGAACAACTGTTGATCATTATTAAGAGTCTACATCGAGACAGAACATAAGAAGACCGGGAGTACTGTGTTTTGTGTAGAGAAGCAATAGCAACAAAATGGGACGGCCAAAAGAGGTCAGAGATTTAGTACATGGTGATGCTGAAGAACAATCACCGCTAAACCTAGGCCATAGTGACATAATCTCCACTGAAGCTGGGTCAAACTGAACGCAATAACTTGAATTACGTCTGACTATGAAGCTCACTTCTATATAGAGCCGAGCGGTCTGGAGCTCCACGTTACGGATCGCGCGGCCTCCCTCGTCGGAGGTTCGAATCCAAATCCACCCTCGGGCATCGGTGTGTGTGTGTGTGTGTGTGTGTGTGTGTGTGTGTGTGTGTGTGTGTGTGTGTGTTGTCCTTAGGTTAGTTTAACTTAGTTTAAGTAGTTTTTAAGACTATGGTCTGATGAGCAACGTAGTTGGGTCCCGTAGGATTACAAACATTTGATTTTTTTCTTCTTCTATATATCAGCTGCTGCGTTAGTCTCGCTAAAAATCAGAAATGGCTGATCAATTTGAATAATTTTTCTTTTAGGCCTCCCCAGGCATGCTTCGCGATCCACAGGTTGAGAAACATGACAACCTAAGCAAGAAAAACAACCACATGTGGAAGCATACCTCATGCGATTGATTACTTCAGCTTATTTCATCCGATTTTTTACAACGACTAATCGTACTTCTCGAAGGTAGCTTTCCGTCAGTATATGAGGAACCTGGATGAAATAAGCTGAAGTAATCAGTCGTAGAAGGTGTGCTTCCATATGGAGTTGTTTCTGTTGCTTAGGTTGTGATGTTTCTCACAAAAATTATGCAAATTGATCAGCCATCTCTGAGTTGCAGCTAGACTAACGCCGCAATTAATATATAGAAGTGAGCCTCTTGGCCAGAGGTAATCCCAGTTACTACGTTCACTTTGACCCAGGTTCAGTGGAGACCATGACACTAAAACAATTTAGTTACGCCAATGATATGCGTTGTAATCTCGCGAGTCTCAAAATACGCTTGACTAGGGGAGGAAAAAATTACAGTTATCCAGAAGCGCCCATTTCTGCACTGAATTTTTAAACATTTAGTGGTTTTAAAGATCTGGGAAATTTACCTGTATTTCACTTCAGTTCCTCTTTCCTTCGACTTCGCAATTTTTTAGAGAACAACCAGCAAAAAATATATAAAATTTAAGTTAACCAGTGTTGCGTAGAGGACAGCAAAGTTGGAGGCTCGACGAGACAGGGCGAGTATCGATTGTCGCTGGCGTCGCCCTGTGAAGCGGTTTTTAATCGCTTTAAGACAACACCGCTTCGGCCCCGTAACAAATTCCTCACTCCCCTTCGCTTCGCTCATCGCTAAATGAAGCAAATAGCTTGCCACCCGATTACCTCAAAATTTACTAGGTTAGATGGCAGTGCGGTCGCTTCATTAGGTCGCTCCACCATCTCGACGAGCGCTTCCGCGCATTTAGCGACAGTGCTGCCGCCATGCGGCCTGGCTGGCTTTGTACAGGCGGCCGTGGGGCCATCTGTGGACCAAAGGCTTCGTATTACGCGCCGCTCGCCCTTCCGGCCGGTGGTTTTGTTAGCCACTTAACGCAAGTGCCTGAAAGACGCTCTAATAAACGCCTCCGTCATCTGCTGCCAGTGTCCACTGCTGCCCGAGTCAGCACATCCCGCCGTGCAGCCTCCAAGCATCAGTTCTCATGACCCTGTCCTGCAAGCTATTCGACCTCTAGTATAGGGTGTTCAAAACAAGACTGTTTCTTCTAAATTAACGAAAATAAAAACTTTGAGTAAATTTTAACTTACGCGTAGGACTGCAAAGTTATTATCAAAAAAAAAAAAAACACACCCGCTTTTACACGGATACGTCGTTTTCGTGTATGCGCAATACAATTACTGCCTTAAAATATATACCGCTTAATAATAATGAAGTGCGTGGCAAATGGTACTGTATCATTCTCAGCCCCCTTCCTGTTTCACTTGTGAATTGTACGCGGTAAGGAGAATTTGTAATAAACGTTCGTTTTTTACCTTAATGATTCCGAAAGGAATGGTCAGCGTTCAGGGGTATGACAGGAAACGCTCAGTCGAAGCGAAAACTACTCCTTAACATATGCCGTATTCTGAATGATTTGCGAGATAGAACATATTTGAGTAGCCTAATATCAAACATGAATATCTGACCTAATGGTCGAAATTTAGTTAGCAGTCGATCCTACTGGAAGTTTTTCCGCTCTTTTCATTGATGGAGTCTGTTTTTTCCACGTGGTTCTAGTTTGGTTGAGTCTAAATTCACGGCTACAAAACGCGTCCTCTGCCACAGTGCAATCATTGAGCACCAGAACTCATTTCTCTACAGAGCATCTCGCATTGCCAACATAAATCGACGTGTTACATAGGTATTGCTCCGCTTCGAACATTAACAGCCTTTACGAAGTGACCGGTTCTGTTTGTGTGGAACGATAGCCGGTAGCCTGTGTAACAACACTTTAGCTGCACGTGACAAACGTCAACTATGTTGTAACTTTAGTATGATTATAAAACCTATATCTATAAATAAACTTCGATGGGCGGAAATGTTTACGTCAGGTAACAGTTCGCAGGTGCGTCGACTAAATAGGAGAAGACGGTGTATCGGACGTGTCGACCTTCGATATCACACCGTTCCTAGTAAATAGACTCTGTTTGTCAACTCGCAAATGCCTCAGCACGAACTGCGTAACTCCGGTGGTAATGGTCGCCCCGCAATTAGGACAGCAACGTTCCATCGGCGGTAATAATTACGGCGTCGGCCATCACCAAAATTGCAGTGGTGATGCTTATCGCTGGCAGTTAACACGTGTGAATGCGAGCAGGTGCGCTACACACAGTCGCCGTCTATGGCTCCGGTGATCCCGGACGCCGATGAGCCGCTGGCTCGAATCTGGCAGATGCTGTTTTATCACTGTGCTCCTCGCTCATTTTTACTTTCCTCCTCCTAAATCGCAGCAGTCACTGCTGGAAATTCTGCTTTAGGTTCTACATGTTTCTACTTAGTCAAAGGCTGTGATGGATATGTTCCCGCCGGAGGTTCGAGTCCTCCCACAAGCGCACGCCTCTGTGTGTGTGTGTGTGTGTGTGTGTGTGTGTGTGTGTGTGTGTGTGTGTGTGTGTGTCTTCGTGTAAGTTTGTTTGGTCCAATGGCTTTATAAACATTTGATTTCATTTTTGTGATTGGTATCCTGCTCCACCTTTGCCCCACTGAGAGCGTACCGTGTATCTGATAGTCTCGATACAAACGAATCATCAAACGTTTCTTCCATTTCTTCTTCCAGCATTTCACAGCTAGATCATCAGTCCCTCGGTGTCATTGTTATGAAAGAATCAAATACACTATTTGATGAAAAGTAGCTGGACAACCCCAAAAACATATGTTTTACATATTAGGTGCATTGTGTTGCCATCTGCTGCCAGGTACTACATATTAGCGACCTCAGTAGTCACTAGCGTGAGAGACCGGAATGGCCGGCCGCGGTGGCCGGGCGGTCTGTGGCGCGCCAGTCACGGTCTGCACGGCCACTACGGTCGGGGTTCGAAGCCCCCCCCTCGGGCATGGATATTTGTGCCGTCCTTAGTGTTAGCTAGTTGATAAGTAGTTTGTAAGTTTAGGGACTGATGACCCCGTAGTTACGTCCCATAAGCTCTACAAACATTTGAAGATTTTTTTGGAAAGGGATGTGCGGGATGGAAACAGGACAGCAACGCGTTCTATACAGCCTGCATCCACCAGTAGCCATGGTTTATGCCGACATGAAAACGAATTTCATTACCCGTGATTTGTCGGTCACCCAGGATAAGGTCATCAATCCGCGGAATCACACGAGAGGTAACGGCTCGATGGGCCAGTTCTGTGTGCGGTGCGTCTTGCTGTGACGTGCACCCTTTCCAGAATCTCCCCTGCCACTCGTGGACACAAGTATCACACATATAGGGAGGGGAGATGCGACGATGAGTTTCGGCCACCTCGACACCCTCCGCCACTGTTTAACAATCCGCACACCTACTCCGCTTTGCTTCCCTACGTATAAACAGTGGACGAATACACTGTATTATGTTCACCGAAACGAGAGACTGACTGTAAACACACCGAGGCGCGTGACCTGGGGGTGGACAAAACGGGGGCGCTTGCTCAGTTTCGGTGATATTGAAACTGACTGACAAAAATGTTTGTACAGCTTATGGGACTTAACTACGGGGTCATAAGACCCTAAACTTACAAACTACTTATGAACTACCGTATACTAAGGTCGACACAAACATACATGCTCGCGCATCGGAGCATAGCGCCGCTCCGACGCAACAACTGACTGATAACCTAGTCTTAAGGGACCTGTTGATGAATAGTAGTTTAAGTATTAGTATTTATAAATCACATTTAGCGCGTATAGTGGGGGACTGATGATGACCTTCGCAGTTTTATCCCCCTAAAGCAAACAAACAAGCAAACGAACAACCAGCGTGCATAGTCTCTGTGTATCTTTTCCTCTCTCATTAGTAACACACAAGGATAAACTCATTACGTCTTCCTCCACCGCGCGGGAATGGCAGTGTAGTCTAAGGCTCTATTCTACGGATTGTGCGGCAGTCCCCCGTCAGCGGTTCGAGTCCTCCCACGGGCACGCTTGCGCGCGCGCGCGCGCGCGCGCGCGCGCGTGTGTGTGTGTGTGTGTGTGTGTGTGTGTGTGTGTGTGTGTGTGTGTGTGTGTGTGTGTTGTCCTTAGCATAAGTCAGATTAAGTTAATGGAATAGTTTGTAAGTCTAGGGACCTATAATCTCAGCAGTTCGGTCCCTTAAAAGCAGAGGGTCTGACATGTAGGTCACAGATTTCAATCAGATTTTGCATGGACCTTCTATGTTGAATATAAACAGACACGTGTTTCGTCTTTTCGCTAAACACTCAGTAGTTTTTGAAAAAATCAGGCTCAAAGTTGATGATGGAAAATCGTGTTTTCAATGCTGTATACGAAAGATCGTCTAAATAAGAGCATTTTTAGCATATATCTATATATATATATATATATATATATATATATATATATATATATATATATATATACGGTCAAAAGTTAAGGATGTTAGAGTAATTAACGTTTTTTGTGTTTCCATGCTGTAGCTTGGGTATCGTAAAGATAGTGACATTCCGAGCGCCGTCGCCGGTGAGCAGTACAGTGCTTGGATTGTCAAACCGTGAATCAAGGTTCAAACCTCCATTAAGGCGATTTCTTGTCAGATTTGACGGTGTAGTTGATAATTTTATCATATTTTTTCCTTTTTCTTGCCTCATTCTGAAGTAGAGCATCGCGTAACGTGACTAATCCAATGATCCAAAACGGGATTCCACTTCAGTCTTTAAAGACACTTTTCAAAGAAGAATCACTAGATTGTTCCGTCGGGGAGTCTTCCTAAGATGCTGGTCGTTTTAGGTGGTCATCTACAAACTGATCTCTTATCTATAACAATTCATTGTGGACTTTTGAAGAGTAAATACTAAAACAAGAACCAATATGAAGTAATACTCATGGATAAACAAGTTTCACTGGACCTAACGCAACAATACGAAACAGTGGTTTGAGGAAGAGGGACTTTCGCGTTCTTGATTGGTGTTTGCAGTATTTCGCGCTATTGGTGGAAATGGGAGTCCACGATGGGTATTTACATGCAGTATTTTTCTCCACCGGTGGTTGCATTACTACATCTCATTGGTGAAAATATACGTCTTCCCGAAACCACTTTTCGCACTATTATACAAGAACTAAGTCTTCAATTCAGCATTCAGGCAAACCACCAGATGAAGATCACTTGCAAGAGTGGCAGAAACGTCGAAGTGTTTTAAAGATTGCCAGCCGCGGTGGAGTAGCCGAGCGGTCTAAAGCACCTCGCTGCGGAGCGCGCGGTTGCTCGCCGTGGAGGTTCGAGTCCTCCCTGGGGCATGGGTGTGTGTGTGTTTGTCCGTAAGTTAGTTTACCTAGGTTTAAGTAGTTTGTAAGCTACGGACTGATGACCACACAGTTTGGTCCGATAGATTTACAGACATTTGAACATTTTTGAAAGAGTGCCAATGCAAATTTCAGCTTTGAAGGAATTAATGGATGACAACTATTTATTTTCGCAAGCGTGCATTTACAGTTCAAACCAAACCACTTGGAAAGTGTCATTAACATCTACACTCAAGTTTTACGAAAGTTATTGAGCTTAGCATTTAATCTCTCTAAATTTAATTTCCTATTGGAGGAAATAATGTTCTATTGTCGGTTAACAAAGTTCTTACTCAAAAGGATTTGTACATTTAATACTAAGAATTCAAATGTTTGTAATTCTATCGGACCAAACTGCGTGGTCATCAGTCCGTAGCTTACAAACTACTTAAACCTAGGTAAACTAACCTAAAGACAACACACACACCCATGCCCCAGGGAGGACTCGAACCTCCACGGGGAGCAACCGCGCGCTCCGCAGCGAGACGCTTTAGACCGCTCGGCTACTCCACCGCGGCCCGCTCGCGAATAGCGGGAATCCCGGGTTCGAATCCCGGCCCGGCACAATTTTTCATGTCACCTTTTGGTAGAACACCCATACCTTATACAGTGACGCTATAAAAAAATTCGCTATTGCGAGAAAATAAATTATCACTGTAATTCGTCACCATACTGTAATTTAAAGCACGATTTGGCTACTTGAACATCTGCAAATGGTTGTTAAAGGCAGGGATGGGAGGAGGATAGGAAAGAAAGGATTGACATTGGCCATATTTGGGCATTGATATTAAGCGATGGCGACAAGTGAAAATGTGAGCCGGACCGGGACTCTAACCCGGGTCTCCCGCTTCGGGCCAGCGGTCGCTTTAACAATTTGGCCACCCGTGCTCGCCTCCTGGCCGTCTCAAATTCCCACAAGTCGCACGCTATGTTGGTAGCGCCCCTATTGTCCATGCCCTCTTACACTCGCCATTACGGATTCCCTTGCGAGGTCGGACGTATGACCGCATCAGAGGTGAAATAACTGAAGCTAACGCCGTCGTCGCGTTTAAATACTTATTTTATTGGTGTGGTGTCTGTTCTTTCGGGCGTCCGGAAGAACAGACACCACACCAATACAATAAGTACTTGAACATCAATACTCTACTGCTGACATTCGATAAATACGCCCACGGAAACCGGAAGTGGTGTGCCAACACACGAAACGAAAATGCATTGAAGTCAGCTGTGTCCCTATACTCAAGAAAAACTGGATACAAGTGGTGTGGCTTTTTAAAATATAATTCGCTTTTCCTCCCTGGGAAGCGTCATCGGCAGTGCAGTGGCGGTGTTGTCACGACGAGGGTCGCTTCAGGCGACGGCCGCGGTAAGCGCCTCGAGGCCCTGGCTGGCAGAGCGGTGAGCCGTGAGAATAATTGTAATGTATATCACGTCTATCGGTGGAATAATTATGACGGAGCGGCGGCGGCGGCGGCGGCATTAGAGATGCAGGGTGCCTGGCGGTGCGGCCACGCGGGCGCCCGCGCCGAATATTTTACCAGCCGGCGTCTCCAGCCGAACTGACCCGCTAACCCACCGGACGACTTAATGCTAGCGTGCAAGCGCGCGCCGCCCTCCCCGGAATGCATATTTTTGCCGTCCTGAGACTTCCAGTCAAGCCCCGAAAGCTCTGGCATAAGAGTTCGTAGAACTGGTCGCTACGTATTGACCTCACTGTACACAAGATTTCGAATTATGGCGTGACACATCTCGCGATTGGCAAGCACTGTAGTCTGGCATAGTATTCTCGCTCGAAAGGAAAAAGAGTTAAATAATTTCGTCTTTAAACGGCTCTCTGCCGGGGTGGCGTGGTCGAGCGCTCTATGGCGCCTTGCTGCGGTGCGCGCGGTTGGTCGCCATCGGAGATTTGTCTCTTCTCTGGGGCATGAATGTGTGTGTTGTCCTAAGGTTACTTTCAGTTAATTTAACCTTTAGCCCGTACACTGGTCTTTTGGACCGGGGCGCCCCCTTCTCTCCCCTCCCCTTCTCTCTGGGTGTGTATCAGTGCTCTTTCCTCCACAGTAGCCTCAAGGCCGTTGAAGAGGAAGTCGAAGTAAGTCTTTTCTCCGTCGTGCATCTGTCTGAAGTTCTGTAATTAACGAATTGCACTCTCCGCTACCGGTCGAAAAAGACCGAGGTGTACGCTGTCTCTTTCTCTCCCTGTCCAATGTACCCCCTGTACCCTCAAGTTGTATGTTTTTCCTTTCAGTCAACTGGAAATCTGTGAAAATGAGAAAAAATCTACATATCAAGTGTGTGAGAAAACAATGGGAGCGGTGTATGGTGGGGAAGGGAGAGAGCGACTGGTGCACTAAATGGATTTTAAGACAATTAGATGGTAAAAATTCCGTAAGAAACAGAAAGAAATGGCATCCCGGTCTTAAAGTCAGTGTGTACGCATTGTGTACTGTAAGGGGGTGTACGGGTTGAAGGTTAAGTAGTTGCTAAGTCTAGGGACTGTTGACTATAGCAGGCCGGTCGCGGTGGCCGAGGTGACTGAGGCGCTCCAGTCACGGTCAGCACGGCCACTACGGTCGGGGGTTCGAATCCCCCCTCGGGCATGGATATTTGTGCCGTCCTAGTTCGTAAGTAGTTCATAAGTAGTTTGTAAGTTTAGGGACTGATAACCCCGTAGTTAAGTCCCATAAGCTTAACAAACATTTGAACATTTGACTATAGCAGTTCGCTCCAATAGGTCTACAAATACTTGTACATTTTTTTAAATGTCTCTATGGGCGATATATTCGAATCTGTTGGCCAGAAGAAATACCAGATTATTCTTCAAAGCCTACCTGTGCCGTTGACTATTGTCCTCAAAGATGTAGATCATGTCATCAAACAAGAATGCATTACACATATGTACAAAGAAAATATATAAGCTTACACACATACTCGTGATGTCCGTTTTAGGACATATCCGGAAGAACAAACAACCTTGATCATTTGGAGCTAAATGTATTAAGATAAAGGATATCAGAGACGAGAAAAATGTTCAAATGTTTAAGCTTAAGGGACGTAACTGTCGGGTCACCAGTCTTTAAACTTACAAACTACTTATGAACTACCTTACACTAAAGACGACACAAACATCCATGCCCGAGGGGGGATTCGAACCCCCGACAGTAGCGACCGTGCAGACTGTGACTGGCGTGCCGCAGACAGCTCGGCCACCGCGGCCAGCTCGGCCACCGCGGCCGGCTATCAGAGACGTTTTAGCTGCTTTGTGTGGGTATTTAACCCTTGAATGCATGACTTTTTATTTGAAGCTATAAAAACTACCACTATTAATGTATAGTGCGTATGTACTGAGAAAAATATTTTTAAAAAAATCCCTAAAATTATTATGCACTACTAGCAACAAAGTTCACTGCTGGTCAGCTACATTGTGCTTCCATAATGTACCCGAAGTAGTAAATGTCACTATTATTCCTCTCATCTTTCCAGAAGAAACTCATAATGCAACAGTAGTATGTGATTAACTACTTTTACATGACAAAGGGGTAATACTAATGTAAACAAACGCACATGTTAGCAATAACTCAATGCACCTAATTACCGAAATGATTGAGTAGCACTCTGCAAATTATAATTGCTAGGACAAGCTAGTAGCGGATGTAACACTATGTACACAAGCAGCGACAAATGATTTTGTGGTAAAATGTTGATCAGTTGGAGTGATAATGGAAAAAAAAAGAAAACGTATGTAGCTGATCAGCTACACTATGCAATACAGGGTTAATTAAATATAATGAGGTTGAAAAATTGGTTTCTAGAGCGGGGATCGAACCCGGGTCTTCTTTCTAGGCAGATGTTCTGTCCACAAAGCCACTTGCAGGAGCTACCCTGGACGTTCCCACCCAGACACAACTTCTCAACTTGCATGCTAAACTACTATCGTGGTGTCCTTTGCCCATTATTCTCGTTCACTCGCAGCCATGGTTAGCCGATACTCGTAAAGACATCGAGCCTCTTGTACACCCACACTGAAATTTGGGGATAATTATACCCGCCGTCGCATTAATTTCGCATATATGTGTGGCGTCTGATACGTTTATCACCGCCGGCCGTGGTGGCCGAGGAGACTGAGGCGCTCCAGTCACGGTCTTCACGGCCAGTACGGTCGGGGGTTCGAATCCCCCCTCGGGCATGGATATTTGTGCCGTCCTAGTTCGTAAGTAGTTCATAAGTAGTTTGTAAGTTTAGGGACTGATGACCCCGTAGTTAAGTCCCATAGACGATACAAACATTTGAACATTTTTTTTTTGAACGTTTATCACCCGCGCTATAACTGATCGTTCTTGTATCCGGCCAGTCCGTCAGACAGCCTGTTTGGATGAATGTACAATGTTTGTGAACAATTTATTTTCAAGAGTAAAATAAACAAAGAGTAAATGCAGAATTAAAGACTGAGATGAACACCTTGAACCACCCGAAAATTTAAACCACTTACATCAAATTCATTGTCACATTAATTCTGTGATTTGTAAATACATCAGAAATTGTTAATGAAATTTCATATATGTCATATTAATTCAATTTTTAGAATGTTGCTGTTGTGGTCTTCAGTCCACAGACTGGTTTGATGCATCTCTCCATGCTACCTTGTCCTGTGCAAGCCTCTTCATCTACGAATAAGAACGGCAACCTACATCATTTTGAAGCTGCGTTCTGTATTCGTCTCTGTCCCCCTCTACGATTTTTACCCCACACATTTCCTTCTAGTACTGACTCTTCCTTGATATCTCATACTGTGTCTCACCAACCTATCAACCTATCCCTTCCCTTAGTCAGCATATGCCGGACACTCCTTCCCCATTCTGTAGAGCACCTCCTCTTTAGTTACGTGAGAGAATTATGAATTAATAAATCCTAAATTATTTAAACGTGTTAACTACGTATGTTCCTCTCTCTCTAACTTAAAAACTACTTATGAACTAAATTATACTAAAGACAACACAAACACCCATTCCGGAGCAGGATTCGAACCAGCGACGCGGGAGGCCGCGCGATCCGCAAAGTGGAGCTCCAGACCACTTGGCTACTCCCGCGCGGCGAACCTCACTGCCTTTGGGTGTTGATAGTAGCTTCAGTGTATATCATGTACGCCCCAAAAATTCTCGTCTTCCTCCTTTTGGCACAGTTTAAGAGGATAGGTTGGACACCTTGGGTCTAGACTACTTAATTTAGTGTCAATGCCTCTTTATCGGAAGGCCAGGGTCGATTCCCGGCCGCGTATAATGACTCCTGCGTGTTTGTTATCCTACCCATTTCATCTCACTTTCATTGACACAAAAGTCACAGATGGGGGTCTCCTAGCTAATAATGCTATACGGTCATTTCCTTTCCATTTTGCAGTCACAGTTCGATATGTATACGGCCGAGCTCGTCACAGAACCATCAAAGGTTTACGCACTCGACTCGGTTAATATCAGTCCCGGGAACGATGCTGAAAATCGACAGCTAAGATAAAAACCCAGGACTGAGGCTGCGAGAACTTCAGAGAAACGTCAGACACACCAGGTGACAGATGGTTGGTGGCAAAGTGAGCGACGGTCTGCAACTAAGTGAATGACTCCCGGAATGGCCCCTTTCATCTGGCGGACGATTCCACAAGGGACGCACGGCGCACATTTCATTCACTCCCCTCCTGTGACGCCATTTCCCTAAGAGTCGCCCCCCACGTTGGAGTTGCATACAACTTGTGTCCCCTCAGTATCTGCCCGGCCCGCGACGAGACAGAGACCACTGCTCCAGCACGAGGGTCAAAACCCGCTGGAGGCGTCTTATTATCACTGGTAGGCGATACCTCACATCTCTTACAAGTATAGCGCTCTCCTCTGACCATTTGCCACATACTTTTCCCGCGAAATGACTCCAATCTCGGCAGGATTCGCGAACTATCACGAGGTGATCTCTGGGTGCCAGACAGGAGTTCTCTGCGATCTTCGTTAGTGGTAGTGGTAACTGTAGTGAGGGTGTTATCGGGAAGGCACACGTTAACAGAAATATCTCACAAAATCAGTAAGACATCTGAAGTTTATTACAAATAAAAAAATATAAAAAATTCAGCGCTTGTCTGCTAGCGCCAAATGAAAAGAGCCTATTGTTCTTTGATTCCTGGGCAGGTCATACAGATCGTACCCTCCTATATGGAACTTTTCCAAACAAATATGTTACGCTGAATATCTTGCAGTTGGCAGTATTTTAAATGAAACTTCCTGGCAGATTAAAATTGTGTGCCCGAACCGGGACTCGAACCTGGGATCTTTGCCTTTCGCGGGCAAGCGCACTACCGACTGTGCTATCTCGACACGACTCACGATGCCGCCTCACAACTTTACTTCCGCCAGTACCTCGCCTCCTGCTTTCCAAAGTAAAGTAAAGTTGTGATGCGGCATCGTGAATCGTGTCGGGATAGCACAGTCAGTAGTGCGCTTGCCCGCGAAAGGCAAAGGTCCCAGGCTCGAGTCCCGGTTCCGGCACACAATTTTAATCTGCCAGGAAGTTTCATATCAGCGCACACTCCGCTGCAGAGTGAAAGTTTCATTCCAGTATTCAAAATGTTCAAATGTTTGTCAAGCTTAAGGGACTGCGGGGTCATTAGTCCCTAAACTTAAACTGCTTATGAACTACCTTACACTAAAGACGACACAAACATACATGGCCGCGGCGGAGTGACCAAGCGCATTGATGCGCTATGCTGCGATGCGCGAGGCCGTTTCCCGTCGGGGGTTCGAATCCCCCCTCGGCCATAAATGTTTGTGTCGTCTTTAGTATAAGGTAGTTCATAAGTAGTTTGTAAGTTTAGGGACTGATGACCCCGCAGTTAAGTCCCGTAAGCTTAACAAACATTTGATTTGAAACATCCATGCCCGAGGGGGGATTCGAACCCCCGACGGAAAACGACCTCGCGCATCGGAGCATAGCGCCTCAATGCGCTCGGCCGCTCAGCCGCGGCACACACAATATTGCCAACCCCTTGATGTTTACTTCTTTCGGAAATATGAAATCTATATCACAATAATTTTGTAAGACTACAAGGTGCCAAATCACAAGTGAAGGCACATGATCGTTATTTCACCGTGAAACTTCAATTTGTGATTTACAATCAATTTGCTGCACCTACGTATAAACCTAAGTTGAAATATGCTTGGCGAAAGCCAATGTATGATAGTGACGTAACATCATCACTTGAAAATGTAGTTAGTGTGGTTTTCGATATTGGACTGCGTGAATGCGAAAGTTTTTCGAATGTGATAACGTGGCTTTAGTGAGGTGTGCACATCGTTCTCTCCCCCTCTTTGTTTTAACCATTTTATCGAAACCCAGCATCTACACTTCGAGGTCTAACATATGCACTCTCCGATGTGTGGTAGTGATGTATCTTTGTGTTATTATAAGTACTTTAAGTAGAGAGCTTCGGCGCTGCTTATTGAATATGTAATGATACACTGACGCCATTAAATTACATATAATTTCCTTCCTATGGTACTGATGTCTTGTTACTTTGTTTCTCTCTGTTAAAATGTTACTCGAGGTACAGTGCAACGTTTTGCACGGAAATGGCGCACACAAGTGTCCTGTTCAAGATTTCCTGTTGTTCCAAGTATGGTTTCGTGCATTACCGAGCGTTCGAGGTCAGAGGTGTCCCTTGTCTCTTGCCGGTCGTGGTGGCCGAGGAGACTGAGGCGCGCAAGTCACGGTCTGCACGGCCACTACGGTCGGGGGTTCGAATTCCCCCTCGGGCATGGATATTTGTGCCGTCCTAGTTCGTAAGTAGTTCATAAGTAGTTTGTAAGTTTAGGGACTGATGACCCCGTAGTTAAGTCCCATAAGCTTAACAAACATTTGAACATTCCCTTGTCTCAGTCCATGAGCACGTCTTGCCGTACTGCGAGTCAGTATATCCTGAATTGTGGTACACTGTCAGGTGGACAGCACACTGGTGACTCGCGGGCTCCTATCCATAGTAACCTTTGTTGTCTCACAAAACGCGATACTACACAAAGTAGAAAGTTCCACCACGGGTTTGCGACAGCGAGAGTACACCCTGTCGCTCTACCACGTCGGTCGTCTGAAGCAGGTCAGCAGTTGTCAATGTGGCTTCCATCAAGACCCTGCAATTACCGCCATCCCTAGCAGACTGCACATAAGCTGTACTAAGGCAGGCCAAGTGACGCTGCTGGCAACTAGCGCAGATTCCTCCACACCTGGTGCACTGGTGGCATAGACTTGTCCTACGTATCAGCTGGTAATATTTAGAATAATACTTTGTGTAGTCGTAGTCGTAGTAGTAGTAGTAGTAGAAGTACTAAAACTAAAATTAGGGTAGAAAAAAAGACTAAGATACAAAGAAAAATCTGAAAGATAAAAGCCGGCCGCGGTGGCCGAGGTGACTGAGGCGCTCCAGTCACGGTCAGCACGGCCACTACGGTCGGGGGTTCGAATCCCCCCTCGGGCATGGATATTTGTGCCGTCCTAGTTCGTAAGTAGTTCATAAGTAGTTTGTAAGTTTTAGGGACTGATGACCCCGTAGTTAAGTCCCATAACCTTAACAAACATTAAGAAGAAAGATAAAATAAGAAAGACTCAAAGACTAACGGTCGCAAATAAAGAAATATTTGCTAGGGGGTTTTCAGAGGATAAGTAGAAGCAAAGCAAATGTTCAAATGTTTGCAAATCTTATGGGACTTAACTACGGGGTCATCAGTCCCTAAACTTACAAACTACTTATGAACTACTTACGAACTAGGACGGCACAAATGTCCATGCCCGAGGGGGGGATTCGAACCCCCGACCGTAGTGGCCGTGCAGACCGTGACTGAAGCGCCTCAGTCCCCTCGGCCACCGCGGCCGGCGAGGATAAGTAGAGTGTGAAACATGGGTAACCATTATATCAAGAGATAGGCGGTTATTTAATTTCAGAATTCGAGAGATCTGTGGTGGCTTTCACATTACTAGGGAGCAGAGTTATTTCAGATTCGACATCGCCTTAGCCCCTCTGTATTTAGTATTTTGGAGGACATAGTACAAACAGGAACCAATGATTGCGACTACTTGATCTGTGCCTCCCTACTGTCACCTTTCTCTTCGTTACCCAACGTTTACCAAATCAAAATGTTCAAATGTTTGTAATTCTGTGGATCCAAACCACTGTGATCATAAGTCTCTAGACTTACAAACTACTAAGACTAACGTAAGGACAGCACGCACACACACACACACACACACACACACACACACACACACACACACACACCTATGCCCGGGGAAATACTATAAGCTCCGACGCGAGACGCCGCCCGATACGTAACGTGGTGCTGCAGACCACAAGGCCATTCTCGTGCGGCCCAACCTTTACCTCAGAATTTTTTCCTTTTTATTTTATTACTACGTTAAAGCTTAAAGGCAAGGTACGTTTCAAAATAAAAACCAATATCCGGAGCCTCTTGCGAGAAAAATTGTAGCAGATAAATATAGACAGGAATTTCTTATTAACCTGTGTTTACTCGCATTTCAGCTGCGGAATTCCGCCTCCCGGTCGTGTAAATACTACTGAAGGGGCTGATAGAGACAAAGTAAACCAGCCAGCTAATCGTCGATCGGTAACTTCGTTTGCTTTGTTTGTTTATAACACTGTTGCTATACTCGCTGCCGAGTGTTGTTACCGGCGATCAGAAAATATTCCTATCAAACTGAATTCCGGCGATCTTGTGATTTCCATTATATTATGAGAATTTGTGCTGCTACTGGTTCAGAACAGCGGTTAAAACAAATGTTCAAATGTTTTTTAAGCTTATGGGACTTAACTACGGGGTCATCAGTCCCTAAACTTACAAACTACTTATCAACTATCTTATACTAATGACGGCACAAATATCCATGCCCGAGGAGGGATTCGAACCCCCGACCGTAGTGGCCGTGCAGACCATGACTGGAGCGCCTCAGTCCCCTCGGCCACCGCGGCCGGCGCGGTTAAAACAACGAAAAGCCGGACTGAGCCGGCGGAATAGTCGTGCGCAATAAGGCGCGCCTTGCTGCGGTGCGCGCGACCTTTCGTCGTCGGAGGTTCGAATCCTCCTTCGGGAGTGTGTGTGAGTGTGTGTGTGTGTGTGTGTGTGTGTGTGTGTGTGTGTGTGTGTCGTTCTTAGGATAACTTAAAGCAGTATGTAAGCATAGGGAGCGATAGCGATGGCGATGGCAGTTAGCTCCCATAACTTTACAAACACTTGAACATTTGAGCCGGATTGAAATGCTTTTCTCAGAGCTGCAAATGTTGCCTACCAATTCCTGATTGATAGAATAATTAGATATCTAATGAGTTTGGAAAACAGTTTCCTTTTGGAAGCCAGCGAACTGATAGAATGTTTTACTATGAAAAATATCAGTCCACTCTGCAAAAAAATTATACAATTTATTTTATAATAAGGTGGCCGGTTCCGGCTTCATACCATGATAATATTCAGATCAATGTTCTCTCGGCACCATCTAGAGACAAAGCTTAGTATAAGATCGAAACCGTTCACCTCATTAAGTAAAATGTATACATTTTTTGCGGACTAGACAGATATTTTCATAGTAAAAAATTTATATCGAGTTTGAAAATTACTTCGTCCTCCTCTGACTGAAAACTAAGATGCTAAATGAACAGACATGACGAGTCATTTCCGTGCGGTCTAAGGCGCTAAGCTTCGGATTGCGCGGTACACCCTGTGTGTGTGTGTGTGTGTGTGTGTGTGTGTGTGTGTGTGTGTGTGTATTTTCTGGCCCTAAGTTAGTTTGCAAGTCTAGGGACCGATTGCCCAAGTAGTTTGGTCCTTCATGTTTACAAACATTTGAACAAGTATTTTTTTTTTTTTTAACAGAACGTGATACCATAACCGTTTATCACTATTGCCGCAATGGTCCTGGAAGTTCAATATATTTATAATCCACTCTCTAACGTTCCCGGTATCACTGAGGAGTTGCAATCTAACCACCATGAGCGGAACCCAAATTTGTGTATTCAGTACATAAAACCAGCGATTCCTAAAAGTTAAGTCCCTCAGAACCAGACGGTTCCGTGGAGAAGTCATCAAGGATCTGCGAAATTACGTTTATGGGTCCATCGTTCGATTATTTTAGGCTGTTAAATAAATCTACATTCGCGACAACTATTTGAGTGACCTAAAAAGTATGTTGAGATTAAACCTCGATCTTAGTTAAGAGAATTTGGCGCGTATGCAGCGCGGGAATGTTTAGTGGACGTCGAGGCTTTCCAGATAGGGCGAAACATGTCAACGTTCACAGTGCACGATTAACAATGGCTTATGAAAATTTGCTTATCTTGCCGCAATTTTTGGATAACTAAAAAAAATTAGTACATTGTCGATTTTCCCAGCAAAAAAAAGTGGAAAAATGGATGCTGCTCCAGGCATGCACATAAAACTGTCGGCTATAATACCGAATTTTAGAACTGTTTTAATAAAACAGTTTCATTCTTCACATTAAAAGGTACTGAATTAAATTGAATTGTATCACTGAGAAAATATTTCTGATAAAACTTTTTGGTCCTGTTTTAAGTTACAGTGTCTATTATTTATAACAATTTGATGTAGGGTTCCGTAAGATAAAAGGAATTTGTTTAGTGTTCCGTTGGCTTAGAAGTGTGCGAATCGCTACACTAAACATTCTCCATAACTGGTATTTTACGCAACGTCGTATTGAATAATGTACTACATTTATTATTATTTTTTTATATTCACAGGCTTAACGTATTACTGCGAGCTCTGTTAGCTTTACTGCTTTTCCTGATCGGGGTAGAATACCTTAACTTGTGTTATCGGCCATATGAAAACAGAGAGCAGAAAGGTTATTTGTGCTTTGGGCGGAGGGGAAATTGTGTGAATGTGACTTCAGAGAATTTGTTGTTCTTCAGTATATTAGTAGAGTCAGATGACTGACGACAGGTATCTAGCAGCTCTCCACGTGTTTATTCTCCGTGCTCGCATGGGTAAGTCCAACGGGCATTTTAGCTTTATTGGTCTCTTTAGGCACTTAACTCTCACTCGGTCGGCTTATGAATATTCGGCCGGGTGTAAACTCAGGAAAGTGCCCTTTGCGCTAGGATAAGCATGGGTGTTGGAGTAGTTTACAGAGCTCTCCTATGCTGTTCACTCTCCCAGATCTCATTAGCAGATGAACAGAAATCGAATCACTCCTCAACGACGCTCACTTAATTCGTTTCAGTAATAGGTGTCTCGCTGTGCTTTCCTGGATGGGACTAATTAACTGGTCTCCTTTTCCTGTCGCTGGAGTAATGGCCTTATCAATGCTGAATATTCAATGGCTTGTCTTCGAACCAGATTTAATCTTTATTTTGAAGTGAGTGGTGTTGAAGGACACAACACTTAGACAATTACTTTTTGGCTTATGATGTTGTTGGTCTCGTTGTCTACTGCACGGCATGATAATATCCACGAAACCTTGTCTAGTACGAAGTAAATCAAGTGATAAAAGTATTCTGAAATTGAGATACTTATTGAAATCGTTGAAAAAAGTATAACTTCTGAACTAACGGCGATCGCTGATACATATTTAGCAAAATTAATAAAAATGAAATGACAAAATGTATGTAAAATATTTAAACATTATTTTAAACGCAAGGATTATAAATATTTAAGCGTTGAATAATTAATTTTTTCTGAACATGAATTTATTTTTATGTTAATGAAGATACCGATAGCCTTTGGTATCGTATTCCGATAGTGACGTCACAGTTGTACTTCTAATATTCAAGAAAGCATGGAATTTAGCTCAGACTGCAATAATTTTCCGAACAACTGAGTATTCGTGATGTAATATTTTTTAATCGGCTATAGCACTTTTTCCTTCAGTGTGCGTCCATACGCCATCAGGTACCAAATGTTCAAATGTTTGTATAGCTTATGGGACTTAACTACGGGGTTATCAGTCCCTAAACGTACAAACTACTTATCAAATAGCTTATCCTAAAGACGGCACAAATATCCATGCCCGATGGAGGATTCGAATCCCCGACCGTAGTGGCCGTGCAGACCGTGACTGGAGCGCCTCAGTCCCCTCGGCCACCGCGGCCGGCCATTAGGTACCCAACAGAGATAAGTATATGGTACCTCGTACCACGTAAACTAGCTTCTTTTTCCTGTTCTACACTCAAAAGGAGCGAGGGTGAACTACTGTATCTTTGCTTCAGAGATAGCAAAAATCAAATGTTTTATGGCACTTCTGTGATTATCAGTCCGTAAGAATACAAACAAACCTAAAGATACACACACACACACACACACACACACACACACACACACACCACGCTCGACGTCGAGAAACCGCGAACTCTGCAGCAAGGCGCCTTAGAGCGTTCGGTTACTCCACCGCGGGTTGTTCTATACCCAATCGCAACCATAAATAATACATACTTTTTTATCATCGTGTTCTTATACTTCATCGCATAATTATCGTGTGTAAACATTCTGCAGACTCTTTTTTGCAAATTATGTGGTTATTTGTTGTCACATTTTGTATCTTAAGTTTGTCGTACTGTCATATTTCATAAACAAATTGACATCTTTTTCTCTTTTTCAGGTACGTACTTCTGGAACTTTTCGAAAAGCTTGTCTATTATTTGGGCCATTTGGGTAAGTAGGGACTATATTCTAGACATTTACCTTGTGATAGTTTCTAAATGTTGTTTCTTTTATTTGGGGCGCTTTAGTTTGTGCATTTTAGGAACAAGTGACGATGTTCTCTTATCTCTCAGCTTACCATCGACAAAGGTCTTACAGGGACACTATGCTAGAAGAGATGAGAATGTTTACTCATATTTAAAGCGGTTTTATCATTTTTCTGTGTGGTGAAGATATGCAGGAACATATTTTACAGTGTACAGAGTTTAGAGTATCTTCTTAATCCGACAAAATCCAAAAACGAATGGAAAGAAGAAGTGAAAGCGGAAAATTTCCACTAATACATGAAGTTGAGTTTGGCGTACATTAAAGGCAAATTTGCATCAGCTGCAATTACTTACTATAACTTTTTTAAATTTGAAACTCGGCGTACTGTCGTTAATGTTATCGTGGGAAAATTTTATAAGGAAACGAAACTATTTTCCATATATAGGCAATGAGAACCAACAATGTCATTGTTGGGTGCCAACATTTCGAGACTAGTCTTCGCGTTACGATTTCGGATGTTCAATTTGCAACGTCTGTGTCAGTGTTCTAATAAATGATCGGATTCTTTCCTTAACCAATTTTGGCAACCGAACAGGTAAAATCTAGAAAATATGTTTCGAAGTATTGGGAATATTTATGGCATCAGTGTGCCTTACGCACGTTTAGGGAATGCGGTTGTGGTGTAACATTTTAGATTCGTCATATTGTAATATATTTTAAATTTAACTGACTTTCGGGACATGATTTACTATTTACGTGATTGGATAGAACAGGAAGTTAAAAGTTTGTAATTGCATCGTGACTAATTTTTGCTACATCAATGTGTGATAAGTTTACCAGAGAAACAGGTGAGACTGTAAAAAATATTATCTAGCTCAGTGGGTCCCAACCATTTTTAGACCAGGGAGCACTTCTATTTCTTTACTGTGACCAAGGACCTTGATGTTTACGAAAAGTAGACAGTACAGTAAAAAAATACAGTTTTTAATTTTAAAAAATTTCGTTAAATTCAAACATAATATGTATTAATAATACTATTATAATAGATGCTTACAATAGAAAATTACTCTAGTTTTTCAGCAACGTGGTTTTAAGATATTTGGTTTTTTAAGTTCGGTAATCGTAGGGCTAATATTGTTGCTCAAAGCTACACGCATATCTTCAGTTATTTTCAATCGATTCCTTGGATTTGTTTTTAAGCAGAAAATATTTGTTCACCTAAATAAATGTTCAAATTCTTGTAAAGCTGTGCGATTCAACAGCTTGGTTATCAGTCCCTAGCTTACAAACTACTTGAACTAAGTTAAACTTACCTAAGGACAACACATAACACCCATGCCCGAGGGAGGACTCGAAGCCCCGACGGCGCACAGCCGCACGCACCGCTGCACGGCGCCTCAGTGCGCACGGCTATTCCGCAGCGGCCTGCTAAATAAGTCATGGGGGAAATCGTAAGATGAAAGGCGATTTCCGGAAGGTTATTGAATGATTTTTGCCTTTTTACAACAAAACTGCCTATGAGGATAGACTCAGATGCGTTTTTACAGTTTCTCATTTTGGAATTCAATAAGCGTTCACAATACTGGGGGACAAATGAATGTACTTTTCAATGATACTGGTGTTATACACTTCTGACATCACGAGTGATGTCAAATTATCGTGGACCCACAGTACGATTGACGCCCGCGTAAATTAGTAATTTAAGAGGAATAAAATTTTGAAATTTTGTATCATTGGCGGTGTATATTTTCTCTCTCGAGGAGCACTTGTGCGGACCACAGGTTGTAAACCGCTGGTCTAGGTGGTCATAGAGACGCTCGGACGCTCGACAGGGAAACCCACGTGTCTTTGGTAAACTACGCGTGGCACTTGTAGTGTACGAGGCTGTTCACGGAGCCGTTGCACGTTGCCGAGGTACTAGTCGGCGTCCCGGCTGCAAGACAGTGCGCACGGAGCAAGATGCCGGTGTCAACAAACGATGTAATTGAGTGGGGCGCGAGCTATCGATTTGAACAGGCCGCCCTGGCCGCCGGCCCGGGCGCCGCGCCGCTTCGGCTAACTTCGGCTGTGGTCGGCGATCCCGGGACTGCAGGTTTCTGATTCCAGCTCACGTGAAATCAATAGCGCGTGGCGACGTTGCCGCCTCCTCATTCTTTTGCCCATTTCTACGCTCTTATGGGACATAGTTCTGTCCGTTCGACACTCGTTTCCGCGTCGGCGACGAAATTCCTGCATATTTTTTGCCCGCCCCGGAGACTGTCGCGCGACGCGTACTTATCGGAGAGGAACCCGACGCGCGAGGACTACGCGAAAATGTTACCCACAACCTTCTGACACACTTTTAGACTTCGTATTCTCCGAGAAGCTGCCCCAACAGCAGACGGCTCAGTGTACGAGACGTACTTTCTGTTGCTAGCGGGAGTCGCATTTTATATAGCCCTGTATCAGGCCAGATGCAACAGTCGGATTGTATCGGAAGTGGCGCCGCCACCGACAATTCAATAGCCTTGACCCTGAGAATTGTTGGTGTCAGTGGAACACCGTTTCTGGAAAGTATTTCTGAGATATGTGGGCTGTAAAAAATGTCTAGGTGACGTTATATGCATCTAGAGCAATGGTTCCCAATATTTTCGGTAATGGGATCCATAATCTTCCTGGGAAATTTTTCGCGACCAAGTATAACCTCTATACCAACTCCACAGCAGTCAGCAGTACATAAAAATTAAATATAACATGAAAATTAAGAGTGAATGCTTCCCTACGTAAGTTTTTTAAAATGGCGAAGGGAACATTATTAACGAAAAATTTGATCCCATGCAGAATTTATTTTACTCAACTTTAATGGTAATGGTATTGTTTACTCAAATGTTCAACTGTTTATAAAGCTTATGGGACTTAACTATGGGGTCATCAGCCCCTAAACTTACAAACTACTTATGAACTACTTACGAACTAGGACGGCACAAATATCCATGCCCGAGGGGGGATTCGAACCCCCGACCGTAGTGGCAGTGCAGACCGTGACTGAAGCGCCTCAGTCCCCTCGGCCACCGCGGCCGGCTATTGTTTACTCTTGGTGTTAATGATACGTTCTGTATCTGAATTGGAGCTTGTTAGTTTTATTTTCTATCTAAAGTTTTTTCTCTATAAAAGTTAATTTAAAAAAAAATCACCCCTGTGAAATGCGCTCTCGCATTAATAAGTTGTCGTGAATCCGATTAACTCCTTCAAACCCATACTAGCAAGTGCTCCATACTCGCCCTTCTTTGTTATTCAAAATGAGATAAAGTTTGTCTTTAAAGAAACTTTTGGAAAAAAGAATCACATCGTAGGTCCATCGGGGCGTCTTCCTGAGATGCTGAAAAGTATAGCTATTCATAGTTGTCCTCTATAAAGGAATAACTTATCCGTGACAATTAATTGGGAATTCTTAGAAACTAACTTCTAAAACAAGGATACATTTTATCTTCCATAAACAAACGACTTTCAGTAGGCGTAACATAAACATATCAGATTGTTAAAATTAATCCGTAATCAATAAAATTGTAAATAAAGAAGTAATATAAATTATCAATATATATAGTTAAAAATAATAATTACTAAATACACTTTGTTTAGTCGATTAGATATTTTCATCAAATATTTTAAAACTCGACAAGGCTGTAGTAAGATTTTTAGTTCCTTTTGTCCTGTTTTTCCCACAGTTGCTATATCATAACATTATAGTGTAGGTATTTCGGTTATCTGTCTATGCAACTGATTTATTAAAATGTTTTATTACCATATGCATTTCGCCTTTATTTGGAAGGCATCATCAGTGGCAATATTTCATGGATATTGCTTTACATCTGCTCATTGGTTGCTTCCAGATGTTTGCTTCAGTTCTGTTCATTTTCCAGCACTTCACAGGTAGCACCACTAGGCACATGCCATTTTTGTTTGTGTTGTCAGCAAGAATGGCATGTGCCTAGTGGTGCTAGCTGTGAGGTGCTGGAACAACAAACACAGCAAAATGAGTAGAACTGAAGCAGAACATCTGGAAGCAACCAATGAGCACCAGATGTAAAGCAATATCCATGAAATATTGCTACTGATGATGCCTTCCAAATAAAGGCGAAATGCATATGGCAATAAAACATTTTATTAAATCAGTTGCATAGACAGATAACCGAAATACCTACACTATAATATTTTAAAACTCGTCCCGCCACCCACTGCAAGAGATTCCGCGACTAATTCTTTCTTTATATATATATATATATATATATATATATATATATATATATATATATATATATATATATATATATAAAGATCGTGACCCATAGTTCGGGAACCTCTGCTTTAGAGTAATAATTTCTAAGGAGCGTAGGGGGGGGGGGGGGCGAAGCAGCGATAAAGTACTATATGGGCAGCATAGGTCTCATGTTAGATAAGGATGTATTTCTGATTCAACACTTCAGAACGGAAATAACCAGTTTGGTTATAATGTAAAATGTT
The DNA here is from genome assembly GCA_026315105.1 of Locusta migratoria. NCBI lineage: Eukaryota > Metazoa > Arthropoda > Insecta > Orthoptera > Acrididae > Locusta > Locusta migratoria. The sequence goes on from CM048755.1 coordinate 291,171,081, forward strand.
GGGAGGCGGGCAAATTTGTATACTCCCTTTTGGGTTCGTGGCCCGTTCGCGTCTGTCTGCGAGTTCGTCTTCCAGTCATCCGATCACTAACGACCGTATCATGAGAGGGAGGGGAATAAAGCTTCCGTACCAAATGTAAGGTCTAAATTCATCGTTTCTGTAGCTGAAATAATACGCGTTTTGCAATGATGGTGGGTGTGGTGTCCTCTTTACTATGTAAGTTGTGATTCCGCTTTATTCAGTCAGGAAATGCGCATGTGTAGATTAACCATGTCGTTATACTTCCAGTGTCATGTCTCGTTTACCAACTGGATGCGTGGCCCTTGAGCACTTCAGTTGTCTCGGTCTGATCAGCTGACTCGGCTAGATCTACAGGGGAATTAAGAAAACCGTTTACAAACTTCAAGGACTTGTAGAAGGAGCGACTACAGAATATTTTCAATATGGACCCATGTTCGGAAATGTTTCCCAACAATGGTTTGAGCACTTCCATACTATAACTAATGTCTTCCTCCTGTCAAGTGCTCATAACAATTATGATATACATTTTTTAGCCCATGTTTACTTCATCGTTGTTTTGGTCCATTTTACTTTCCATATATGTACTTCCCACGATGTCCTTAAAACATTTCTTTATGAACCGCCGTCAACTGTTAAATCAGTAAACATAACAGTTTGAATGGATAAAGATTTTTTTTTGCGGTTAGTGGAATCTACTGTCTCTGTGGCAGATGTAGATGAAATGCCAACAATTACAGCCTTTGTACATTGGGTTATGTAGCAATACATCTAAATAATTTGAGTCTTAAAAATATTTTATTTCAAAATTATTACACAAAAAGATTTTAGGAATCTTATGTAAATATTCAAAACAATAACATTATTCGAAGAAATACAAATTAAGTAAAGAAAGATGAACGAAATGTTTTAAAATGAGTGTTTATCGGCTAAACTTTATAAAACATTAATTTCGAATGAGAATAAAATCTTCTTCTATGCGCCCCTTCAACCTATTATTTGCATATTTTCTTAGAATCCTCGAAGGAAAAAAAAAAAGTAGGAATGTGACATTAAATACAATTCTAATTCGTCACCCGTTATTTCTGACAAGGGTAGCTTTGAATTTTCCCGTTTGTCACTTTTCACAGCCAAGCAATATTATGTTTGACTTACAAAGCTTAATTTTCACCTACAACATCAAAAATGGTATTGAGCAAATCTTGACTGACGTTTTTTAATTTAGGCTTTTTCTTCATAAGTGGTGTAAACAACGAAGTTCCCCACTTATTGAGAACAGGCCACTTGGAGGGAAAATGATGCTCAACCGAAAATAGAAGTCGACCAGGTGGTAGCACCCTGGCACCACGCGGCGGAGTGGTTAACTACAGCATATGACGGTCCTCAGTCCTGTGGGTAAACGTGCGGAGCGGTCACTAAATCATCCTCTGTCAGGTAATCCCTCGTAAGGGTTAATATCCCGTCAAGATATTTCGTTTATGAATGGGACCTTCATTTCACTCAACAGTCAACTAGAAAGCAATGCTTCGTTAATATAATAAAACGTAAGTGATGGTACGTACCATACATCGTCCGTCCAAAACGTTTCGGGACCGATTGTACGCAAGTGCTACAAGCGACTTCAGCACAGTAACGATGGTGGTTACTTCAAGCGACAACTTTTTTAGATCTTATGGGACTTAACTACGGGGCCATCAGTCCCTAAACTTACAAACTACTTATGAACTAGCTAATACTAAGGACGGCACAAATATCCATGCCCGAGGGGGATTCGAACCCCCGACAGCAGTGACCGTGCAGACTATGACTGGCGCGCCGCAGAACGCCCGGCCACCGCGGCCGGCGACATGTTGATTAGAAGAAACAAATTTTCCCCTTTTAGAAACCATAGCTTAAATGTTCAAATGTTTGTATAGTCTGTGGGACTTAACTACGGGGTCATCAGTCCCTAAACTTACAAACTACTTATGAACTACTTATGAACTAGGACGGCACAAATATCCATGCCCGAGGGGGGTTTCGAACCCCCGACCGTAGTGGCCGTGCAGACCGTGACTGGAGCGCCTTAGTCCCCGCGGCCACCGAAACCAGAGCTTAAAATCCATAACGTTAAACTAACGCTATTGGCCTGAATTTTGGGCATTGTACCAGGGGATCGACATGTTCATGCCACTGATCTATCGAGTGAAACAGAAATCTGACCGCGTCAGTCGTTCAGATTGTTTGTAGCCCTAGTTGTGAACAGCCCGCTCATTCCAGTTGTATTGTTTTTATTGAGGAATAAATCTGCGTGAAATAAGTGATCTAGTAGCCATCTGTTCTAATAGCCGACACGTGCGAGAATGCGACCACGCTCTTCTAGGATGTTTCTCGGGTTGATCTCTTATTTCACTGGATAGTTGCCTGTTCCAATGAGCTGCGTCTGTTTACACTGCCAGTTACATGCCAACGCTTGCGACGAGTCTTTCACAGACTTGCCGATGTTCATTATTTCACCATACTGCCACCAACTCTACTAGACAACAGCTGCAGCGTTTCTCGAAAGCCTCGTAGGGGCGTCTCGTTTTCTCTGTTTCCTATTTAGAGGTTATTCGAATTCAATGTCGAGTAATTGTATTTCTCACGGTAAAACATAACTGATGTAATATTACCGCAAGGATAATCATTACATCCTTTTTAACCTTCTTATTGTAACTTATTTCCTCGTATGCAGGTAATACGACTGCAATATCGGTAATTTTAGAAGTATTTCCACTGATCAGATGCGGTTTTCATAAACAGTGCAATGATTAAGTACGTTTTCCCGCAATAGTAATATTTTTCCCAAACGGCGAGTCGTCATGAATTTGAAGTTATTATATCAAAAAATAAAGCCTCGTAATTATTTTATCTTTGTTTGCGGGTACGTATCCGCAGTCCTGGCACACAATGGAATGAGTGTAATAATCATAGTACGCCGTAGAGGCAGCAAAAGAAAATGACGCTGATTCTCTTGGGGTATTGCAGCATAGGGTTTTTAATGTGTTAGAACTGCATACATATTACTCTAAAGAAATAAAAAACAATCTAACTTTATACTTCATTCATATTCTTGGTACAGGTGACCCATAAGTAGATTTTTCATCTGTTCAAAGGGCATGTGGGAGCGCTTAATATTTTCAATTAATACGAACTTGTGAGCAAAAAGAGAGAATGATTCTGAATACCAACTGCCGAGACGAGAAAACCCTCATTTCAGCAGTTCTGAGAACGGTATCTAGTTGCTAGAATATAACAATTGCTAAATAAAGCCCATCCGCGCAGCGAAACTGAGTACTGAGAAAATGCGACAGAGGACGATAAAGACTAATTATTGGTGTGCTGAAGCGTCACAAAGGGTTGAAAAAGGTCCTATTCTGGGAATTTAGCTTTCATAATGAAAACACGTCGCTATGCAAAACGCCATCGCACTATTGGCGATGTTCTGGGAAGTGATATACAAAGGAAGTTAGACAATACTTGCCAGTGAGCATTGAACCAAATGAACGTGAAATGTTGACAATTTGAGACAGGCCTCTTGGAAACAGCGATCACAACTGACAAACTGCCCTTGCACGCAATCCCGCCAGACTCTTAATTTGCAATTCATGCACACGCAGTGCACCCGTCCGTTCTACTCATTACTTGCGGCATTTCGCAGATTCCTCCTGGTGTGCTGAAGAAAGCATCAAAGTCAAATGTTCTACTTAAATTAATCTCAGGACAAAACTCACTCACACACACACACACACACACACACACACACACACACAGCATGCCCCGCGGAGGACACGAACCTTCGACGGGAAGTAATTGCGCGCTCCGCAGCAAGGCACCTTAGAGCGCTCGGCCATTCCACCGCGGCTTCATTTCTTCCTTCCCATCTCTCTGCGTCCAGCATTATTCCATGTGAAAGTGCGGGGACGTTTTACGAAATGTTTGAATCATGTAACTGAGGCTCCCGGGACCACCTGGCTACTAGACCGATATTTACGTGATCGGATGTGGGATATCACCTAAAAACCAACCACGCAGAGGCTGGCCGGTATACCATCCGGTCGCTAATCGCCCAGGCAGATTCGATCTGGGGCCATAGTGGCCGGAAGCGGCGAGGTAGCGCGCGTGTTTATTGCCTGCCACTGCCGTATGATGAAGTATCGTGTCTGCGGGTCAACAGCTCGTTGACAAATACAGAGGTCTTCACCCGCTGACAACAAAGTGTTGCCTCTACCATCTTCATTGTTTCCTTCCAAATTATCAGACAAGTGAGATTTACCGTTTCTTCTCATTTTATTTGTGATAGTCATCTACATCTACATGGGATATTCTGCAAATCACATTTAAGTGCCTGGCAAAGGGTTCATTGAATCACCATTATACAATTTATCTTCCATTCCATTCTCGAATAGCGCGCGGGAAGAAAGAACACCTGAATCTTTCTGTTCGAACTCTGATTTCTCGTATTTTATTCTGATGATCATTTCTACCTATGTAAGTGGGCGTCAACAATATATTTTTGCATTCGGAGGAGAATGTTGGCGATTGTAGTTTCGTAAGTAGCCCAGGCCGCAGCGATAAGCGCCGTTGTTGTAATGATTCCCATCCCAGATCCTGTATCATTTCCGTAACGCTGTCTCCGCTGTATCTTGACAATACGAAACGAGCTGCCCTTCTTTGGACTCTCTCGATGTCCTCCGTTAAATCCACCTTATAAAGATCCCATACTGGAATGCAATACTCCAAAAATGGACGGACAAGCGTAGTGTATGCAGTTTCTTTTGTAGTTCTGTTGCATGTTTTAAGGGTTCTGCTAATAAAACGCAGTCTCTGGTTCGCCTTTCCCAAGACATTGTCTAAGTGTTCTTTCCCTTTTAAGTCTGAAGTAATAGTAATTCCTAGGTATTTTGTGGAGTTTACGGCCTTCACATTGGATTGACTTATCTTGTAAACAAAGTTTAACGGATTTCTTTTCGTACTTAAGTGAACGACTTCACACTTCTCATTATTTAGAGTCAATTACCAAGTTTTACACCATACTGATATCTTTTTCAGATCGTTCTGCAGTTGGTTTTGATCTTCAGATGATTTTACTAGACGGTAAATGACGGCGTCATCTGCAAACAACCTAAGAGAGCTACTAAGATTTTCCCCTAAATCGTTTATGTAAATAAGGAACAGCAGAGGACCAATAATACTACCCCGTGGAACGCCCGACATCACCTCTGTTTCAGTCGATGCCTTATCATCGATTACTACGAACTGTGTCCTCTCTGACAAGAAATCCCCTATCCAATCGCAAATTTGTGGCGATATACCATAACCACGCAATTTGATTAAAAGCTGTTTGTGAGGTACGGTATCAAAAGCTTTCTATAAATCAAGAAATACGGAATCGATTTGCCAACCCTCGTCGATAGCATCCATCACTTCGTGTGAATAAAGAGCTAGTTGTGTTTCGCATGATCGATATTTTCTAAATCCGTGTTGACCTTGGGTCAATAGATCGTTCTATTCGACATAATTTATAATATTTGAATACAGGATATGTTCCAAAACCCTGCTGCAAATTGGCGTCAATGAAATAGGCCTCTAGTTTAGTCTGGACGTGCTGTGTTTTATAACGTAGAGTGATATCATTAATTTTATTATGTGACCAAGGACGCTGCTTTTGTAAGGTTAATAAAATTAATGTATTGGAGTGTAAGCTTATTTCAGATACAGTAGCATCTTCGGGTGTTCTGTAAAATATACATATTTTGTTTCTGGAATTTTGATCGTTTTGACCAGTTACAGAGCTTTAGTTTGTTACTTATATTAACCCGCTCAGTAAGCCTCAAGGTTTAAGGCGCCGCTTTCCCGAAACGTGGAGGTATGTTGGCTCCGGTTGTAATACACCCGGCGGCGCGGCGTGGGAATGGCCGTGTGGTCTGGAGCGCCACTTTACGGATCGCGCGGCATCTCTCATCGAAGGTTCGAGTCCTCCCTCGGGCACGGGTGTTCGCGTTGTCCTTAGTATAAGTTAGTTTAACCCTCTAAATACCGCGTCCAGTACACTCCCATCAGAGACCGCTCGCGGAACTGGATGCCGCGTTTCCAAAATTGTATTATCGGTACATATTTCTAAATAATTGTAACTCGTATAATATCAGAACATTAAATTGTTCATGGAACTTATAGTTCTTATTACTTCGGTTCCAATTTTGGGGACTCATGACTAACACGTACTTCGGCGAAACTTGCGGTTGCGCCTCTGTATGCCGCCGCGCGGTACATAGATGATTAAGTAATTTATAAGTCTAGGGACCTATGGCCACAGGAGTTTGCTCTCTTAGGATTACAAACATTTGAACACCCGGTCGATTAACGCTGTGGGTCGTTGTGCCAGCCAACCTGGGAGTATTTTGTAGACTGTTTCTCGCATCCCACTAGGTGAATACAAAGTCCCGCAACGTGGACGATAACGAGTTCAGACATAAAGATGACAGACGCTTTTGAAATGTGGCGCTACAGGCGAATGCTAAAGATTAGATGGTTAGATCACCTAACTAATGAGGAGGTGCTTAACAGATTGGGGGAGAAAAGGAGTTTCTGGCATATCCTGACTAAGAGAAGGGATAAATTGGGGGGACACATTCTGAGACATCGAGGAATCGTCAACTAAGCACTAGGAGGAAGTGTGTGGGGGTAAAAATCGTAGAGGGAGACCGAGAGACTAATACAGTGAGAAGGTTAAAAAGGATTTAATTGTCGTTCTTATCCAGAGACGACGAGACTTGGAGAGGGTAGCGTGGAGAGCTGCATCAAACGAGTCGGCGGACTGAAGACCGCAACAACAATATAATTTAGCGCCTTTATTTTTGTTGACACATTTTTAGAGGACAAACTTCAGTTGGAATATTTACATATTTTATTTAATATTTGGAGCACACTTTTGCATGAATATATTAAGACAGCTGTAAGGACAGTTGTCTCCGATGTTACACTATTAGTCTGTTTTCTTTATTATTACACAATTGACTGCTGTTCTAGATTGTGATTAAGAATATTTGTGCAAAGGTGTGCTAATTCAAACTGAATTACCCAGGGCAGGCGGCGAGGACGCCACTTTACTTACTGCCCACGTGGTTTCCCCCTTCTACTTGCTAAATTGCTCAAAGAAGACTGCAATGGTGCAACCACTGCGGTACATTTGTAAAGAGTCACCGCTAGCTCAATAAATAAAGGTGATGAAATGTTCTTTTAGATGTCAAAGATTTCTTTGTACACAACATTTCTTGTGTAAATCTTTCCATCTTTATTAAGCCCTTCTTGCAGAGGACCATCAATAATTTATTTAACTTTACGCACATTCTTTCGCGGACACTTGAACAGGCAACATGAAGTTGACCATGTCCAAATGCATGCTCAAGTAATTTGTGTCAGTTTATCACCGACAGCTATTATAATAAGTTTTTCCGTGGAGCAACTGCGAAAGAGTAATGCTCTGTGTTAGAGTTGATCGATATTCATCGCAGTTAGATAGACATTGGTGTTTAGTGGGAAACATCAACACATAGATGGTATGAATACAATATAGGACCATCGGTATCTCCATCCTGAAAATTCAACTGGATTCTCTAATAAAATTTTAATATGGTCCAGGATACAAAGGCACAAACGAAATAGGTATATATAATTCCGTATGCTGTATTGTACTCTTTGTCCAGTTGTAACATTTTTCTGTCATTAATGGTAATAGCATCAGACTAAAAATATTTTTAAAAATTGATTCTAACACCAATGTCTATCTAACAGTGATGAATATCGATCAACTCTAGCACAGAGCATTACTCTCGCAGTTACTTCACGGAAAAACATCGGCGACACACACACACACACACACACACACACACACACACACTTAAGCCGCTAATGAATACGATTATATGCAGAGGTTGCTGTAACTAGAAACGAGTGAAAGGTGACGCCTTTATGTGACGAAGATGATTTTTTTCTTCTGGGTCGTAATCATTTCTCTTTAATTACAAGATTTTCATTCAGATTAACACTAAAAATCAGAATATCAGCAGATGAGTCGAACTGTAACAATACAATTTCCACGTTTACGGTTGGAACATGGGCTGCAAGGTAAGTGACCTGAAAGTTAGGGCTGGCTGGGTCTGTTATAGGGCAACTATAGCCAACGGTGGTGGACCCAGGGTCGGAGGACTAGGTGGTAGCCAGCTTTGGCCCCTTTTAGCTCGGCGGACGGGCACAAAGGCTAAAGGACAGAAACGACCCAGCATCAGAAATAGGCGGTAGGTCTTTCACCGAGCAGGAAGGGGGAGGGGGGGATAATTTTCCAGGCCGGCCGAGATGGATCATACAATGTTACGTGACAATGATTTCAAACACACTTTATTGACACAAGCTAATTTCACTCTTGCTTGAAATGTGGTACGTGTCAAGTAAGGTACGTAAATAAATTTGGGATGACATATGCAGTGCTTCCTCTAACGGCGAGGAAGCAGCTCCCTTTTTTCAGCTGCATTTTTGAGTGTTAGGACGTGAGGGAATTCGGGGAAGTGAAGAAGTCGGTCAGTTTGCCGAAGATTTCTGCAAAGAACATGTGATAAGGTGCCCTGTTCCCTTGCAGGCTTTCCCTTCCGAGTCGTGTCTGTCGCGCCTATGGTCGTGGGAGGAGGAATGTCTGTCCGTGAAGGATTATAAGCAGCGGTTACTGAAGCCAACTGTCCAACTGTGACAATTCTCCTGCCGGCTTCTCAGTCAGAATGAAGTAGCCATTACCCGCCACCGAATCTGGCACTGTTCCACATACATATGCCTTTTTTACTTCGGCGAGATTACTCCCGCCGTTCGGTGATGAGTGAGGCGTACATATGACTGTACGCTACAATTTTAACGGTGTATATTGTAGCGTGCTGAGAGGGTAGAGGCAAATATTGATGGCGATCTGCCCTCTATCCCATGACGAGGCGATTGTGAAAAGGGTTCTAAAACTTTGTGATTTGTCTGAACTCTGGCCTAAGCCTTTAGGTCGGAGGATTTAGTGTTGTATAGTGGCTGGCATATCCTTCGTATTTCTCTTACCAGTCACCCGTAGTCCTCTGATGATTTATTTTAACTAATTCTGCAAGTTTCTCCTTTGGTAGGCAAACTTGTATTCTCGATATGCGTAAACCTTTTTGTGTTTTAGTCTAGCAGCACACAATGTGTGGATACTTTGTCTCCTGTTATTACTGTTGCTGGCCCTTCCTCGTTTTCTGTTTCACACTCGCGGCTTGCTCGTGCACCCAACACCCCCATCTATCCATCTATACGGACGGCATGCAAATTAACATGTTGACGGATAGCTGCCGCGCGGGAGTAGCCGCGTGGTCTAACGTATAATGCTACACACTAGGCGGTCGCTCTTGCCGGAGATTCGAGTTTACCCTCCGGCATGGGTACGGGTGTTGTCTTTAGTGTAAGTTATTTAAATAGTTGCCGCGGTGGAGTAGCCAAGCGGTCTAAAGCGTCTCGCTGCGGAGCATGCGGTTGCCCGCCGTGGAGGTTCGAGTCCTCCCTGGGGCGTGTGTGTGTGTGTGTGTGTGTGTGTGTGTGTGTGTGTGTGTGTTTGTCCGTAGGTTAGTTTACCTAGGTTTAAGTAGTTTGTAAGCTACGGACTGCCGGCCGCGATGGCCGAAGGGACTGAGGGGGCTCCAGTCACGGTCTGCACGGCCACTACGGTCGGGGGTTCGAATCCCCCCTCGGGCATTGATATTTGTGCCGTCCTTAGTCTTAGCTAGTTCATAAGTAGTTTGTAAGCTTAGGGACTGATGACCCCGTAGTTGAGTCCCATAAGTTCTACAAACATTTGAACATTTGATTTTTTAAGCTACGGACTGATGACCACGCAGTTTGGTCCGATAGATTTACAGACATTTGAACATTTTTAAAATAGTTTGGAAGTCTACTAACTGGTGACCACAGCGGTTTGATCCAACAGGTTTACAAGTATTTAAACATTTGACTGATAGCTATGCATTAGTGTCGTAGAAGTAAATACATGTCCAGACCAATTTATGATATCCAAATTTTGTTATACGTTGTATGCGACGTTATACTCAGTATTTTCAAAATGTTTGTAAATCTATCGGACCAAACTGCGTGATCATCAGTCATACTCAGTATGACAAGTGATTTACACTCACGTGCTTGAAGACGCTGTAGCTGAAGATTTTGCGGGGAAAAATAGATTCTGCATCATTTTCTCCGCTGTGTGCCTCGTATGGAATGGTGTACAGTACGTGAACTAGAGACCAAATATAGGTGGGGAATATGGTTAGGCGGTGCAGCGCGGCGCCACGTCGTCATTATGGTAATGTGTGGTGCAGCTTTGTGTGACAACCAGGGAACACAGCCCTAAAGGCCACTTGTTGATCCGCGACGCGACACGCTGCTTCATTTCGCCTCATTTGCTTCTCCGCTTTTCGCAATTAACCTTACTTTGTACATCAAAACTGCAGTTTACTTTTGCACCGTCGGCACTCTACAAAGAGGAAACGCTGATTCTCGCTGAAGTTAGCAGTCTGTGCAGTTACGTTCCGTATTAAGTTCCGGATGCGATATCCCTAGGAACAAACCCTGGCAACTGTACTATGCAAAACACTGCGCCCAGTTGGCATCCAACTTTGTTTTCCGTGCCGTCCTTAGTTGTAAGTAGTTCATAAGTAGTTTGTAAGTTTAGGGACTGATGACCCCGTAGTTAAGTCCCATAAGCTATACAAACATTTGAACATTTACTTTAATCCTATAAGGTAAATCACAGAAAATTTGGTTCTGGATTGTCGGATTGAGATTGAAGCCGCTTCTTCTGAATGCAGATTCAGTAGGTATGCTACGCACTTAAGGACCTCGCGTATTTTTTTACTGGCCGAGTCTCAGCACAGCGAATGGAAGCAAGCTCTAGATGTATGCTTTTCCTAGGAACAGCCATAGAGCCGGCGACCTTTGGATTCATAGTCTGGCACGCTACCACTATACTACCGAGCCACACTCATTTGGCGTTATGGTATGAAGAAACACTTGGTTGTTCACGAAATACAACTTGAGGGAATGCTTCATTCAAAACAATGTTCAAATGTTTGTAATCATAAAGGAGCAAACTGCTGAGGTCATCGGTCACTGGATTTTCAAAATTTCAAACGACAACACAACTCGAACCTCCGACACGAGCAACCCCGAAATCAGCGATATGACGCCCCAAATCGCTCGGCCATTCCCACACGGCAGTGTTGCATTGTTGTAATGCTCTGTATGTTCAGTTGCTGCTCTGTGTAGAGAAAATGGATTTTATAATGCTTTCCTTGCGGTGTAGTTTTTCCCCCATGACCTCTTTGAAATTATGAAGTTAGCGGAGGCAAAATGAAGAGAGCGTGATACTTAGGACATACACAAGAACCAGACGATAAGTGTTAAAGGACATCAAAGGGAAGCATTTGTTGGTAAGGGAGTGAGATAGGGCAGTAACCTCTCCTCAGTGTTGTACAATCTCTATATTGAGCAAGCAATAACAGAAACAGAAGACAAAGTGAAGGAAGTTAAAAGTCCTAATAGAAGAAATAAAAATATTGAGTATATATGTGGCGTCTGTTCTTTTGGATAGCTGCTAAGTTAGTTATTGCGATGTAGTTGAACACTGTATCCGGATGGCAGAGCCGTCAGCACGTAAACCGTGAGCAGGAAAACCGGGTTCGAAACCTAGACCAACGCAAATTTTAAACTTTTCCCATTGTATACTACATGACGTCGTTAATTCCTGTATGTCTTAAAACGTCGAGTTTTATCGAGAACATTGTCATTCTGTCAGAGTTTAATTGACTTCGTAGAGCAGATGAACGGCTTGGATAGTGATTTGATCAGATCTTTTGAAATTACCATAAGTGAAACGTTAGTTTGATAAGGAAAGTGGTGGCGTACCACGTAAGCAGGTACAAAGTAATACAACAGCGCTGAGAGCGGCATCAGAAACTAATATTAGCACTGAAAATAACGAAAACGACTTACTTCTATCCAGTAATGTTGTGATTATACAAGTAACTTTTTGATAATTCCTTGTTAGCTCTGAGAACTTGCGTTTGGCAACAGTAAACTTGATCCTGGTTCGTAAATCCTGACTTGGGGTTACAGAGTACTCCTTGTCTCGTTTTAGGCGAATACCGGGCTGATTCCGGGCGGATGCAGAAGTAAATCCGTGAAAGTTTGATAGAAATCAACCCATTATACACATTTATAGTTTTAGGGAACCCACGGGATCCGAAATGTGGATGGCTGGACTTGCATTTGATCCCTGCTCCTTCGAATACTGTTCCATCGTAAAAGGAAGGTTAAATTCATTTCTTATGAGTACATATACCCGGTAATCAATTCGTGATTGGAATCACACACAGCACTTAAAAATTACTCGAATTATTTCGGCAGTCATATACCCGAAGAGAAGAGTTCGATATCACATTACAGACAACCTTGGATTGCAGAACTTCGGGTGATGGTGAAATAGGTAATTTGTCATACTTGGACGGCATTGTCGCGCGTTATTAATTTATAATGGATGAAAATTAAAAGCTGGGTGTAATTACTGGTAAGCACAAGTGGCCCGCCAAAGGAGGCCTCGATAAATAACTTCTTCCCATCGATCTTATAATTCCAGGATACGAGAAACTGGCAGTCATTTTGAAATACATAAATGGTCTGCGGTATGGGACACGGCGGAAGCGAGGAGAATTGCTGATCTGGTGATAGCAGATGCCGAAACGACGTAATAAATAAAGACAATTTTAGCAATCTTCACGGTTGTATTCTTGTTGAAGAAAAAATGAAGATAGCGGACTCATATAAGAAATTAGTTCCTTTTATGAAGCGAGAATGTACGTAGATTTCAACACAGGCTACGCTTTACTCGTTGACTTAATAAAATACTCCTTTGTTGTCTTGTAATATTAATATTTCTATAAATTGTTCGCTCTTAAGAGTTCACTGAGAAGAGTCGAAATTCTGCCAGATGAAAGGTGGGTGAAAATGAAGATGAATGTTTTGACTTAAGCGCCAATGGTCAATACATTCCGAGAAAATACCGAACACAGTTTAAGAAAGCTTACTGTCTGTGTTAACAAGTTATACAGAAAGAGGTATGTTTAGAATGTATTCAGCGCAATTGATTAGACGACTGACTACAAACTTTGTGCTCGCGGGCTCAAATCCAACTCAATGCTGAACGCCTTTTAATTTTTAAGTTTTTAATTTGCTCAGCTTTAAACATAATAGAATTTCTTACAGTAAAAGTAAGTATTACAAATAATAAAAATGTAGTAATCCCAATTGTAAAGAAAGGAGGCGCTGACAGGTGTGAAAATGAGAAAAAAAAAAAAAAAAAATCAGTTTAATAATTCATGGTTGTAAAATTCTAACACGAATTATTTGCAGAAAGAGAGAAAACAGACGCCTACTTCGGGGAAGATCAGTGTGGCTATAGGAGACGTGTGCCACCACAGTACATTACGACTTATCTTACAGCCGGCCGCGGGGACTAAGGCGCTCCAGTCACGGTCTGCACGGCCACTACGGTCGAGGGTTCAAATGCCCCCTCGGGCATGGATATTTGTGCCGTCCTAGTTCGTAAGTAGTTCAAAAGTAGTTTGTAAGTTTAGGGATTGATGACCCCGTAGTTAAGTCCCATAGACAATACAAACAACTTATCTTACAAGATAAGGAAACGCAAACCTGCATTTATAGCTTTTGCAGATTTGTCTGTCCCTGCAATACGAGGATCTTGGTGGACGTAAGTTTTGTGGCAGTTCTCGAAAAGAACATCCCGCCACTGGGAAGCCACAATTTGTCTTCTTCCAAACTCGCTTAGATGTCTGTAGGAAGCAAGAGTGCCTTTCTGTGGCATGGCGGCTGTTTGCTTCACACGTTGAAATCACACTGATTCTGAGCTGCGGTGGAATGGACGAGCTCTATAAGGCGCCTTGCTGCGGAGCAAGCGGTTTCTCCCCGTTGGAGGCTCGACACCTCACTCGATTTTCTCGAGAATTTTTGAGTTGCGTCGAATGGCTTTGGCTGATTGTTATTTGAGCTCTGAACTTCACGCACCATAAATACAAATTCTTAAATCCGATACTCATGTGGTCTCGTAAGCCGCATCATCGGCATATTTATAAAATTTATGCATGATGTGGCTTCTGTTCTTTTGACGGCGGCGTATTGTTCATTTCTTCTCCCGAAAAGCGGTAATATCATCCAACACGTGCGGGAATCCTAATAACAAGCAAAACGACGTGAATTGGATAGGGAGCGCTACTTCCGTAGCGGGGATTGGGGCGTAAGAGATGCGTTTCCGGGTAACCAAGTGGTTAACGCAAATACTGTCCTGAAGCGGAAGGCCCGAGTTCTAATCCCAGTCCGGCACAGATTCTCACTTGTCTCAGTTGAATTATTTCAGTGCCTCTTTCCTTTCTCTCATTAAAATGCAGTATTCATAAATCTTGATTTTAGTGTTTCTGTGGAAGGTAGTCCTGTTAGGATGTACGTCATCGATGGGAGAGAGCGGGAACTTAAAATGCTCGAAAATAGTTGACGTCATATCTGCGGATGTGATGTGTGATATGTTAGGTATACATTGACAACATACCGAAGTATCAAAGTGACGATCCATTACTCCGCGATAGTTGTGCCAAGTAGCTGTCATTTCGTGCACAACCAACTTCTCAAAACATAGGACAGAGTATATAATCCAAAGTAATGGCTCTGCTAAATGGATGCGTGTTTCAGAAAAGCCACAGAATTGACCAAACTCTAAAAGGCACTTAGTGCTTATATCTAATATTGTCAAAAAAATATGCAGGAAATTTCGCCTTGAAACGCACTCCGGTTTCGAAACGTATTTGTCGTCGCCGCGCCTCGGAGGCTGTGTTGGGTAGAGAGAGATTCGCGGATAAGGAAGTTTTGAATACATGAAGCGCCGCAGCCGCCTACACGGGAGGCAGAAGTTAGCGTCTGTGCTTTCGTGATAGACTCGTGCCTCATCTTTCTTTCTTGAAGTTCACAACAAACCGTCTCCCTCCTCTTTTGATCAACTGGCAGGCGTCCCCGACGTATCTCACGACTGCCGAAAGAAAGGAAACTTCCAGCCCCTCCCACCCTTCCCTCCCAACTTGTTCCGAGGTGGTGCGCATGGCAGTTTTAATAATGTCAACACTTGGGCCGCAAGGTAAAATTTAACCGTCCTAATTGTAGAAAGGCGGTAAGGGTAGGTAACTGTTTTCAGCGCCTGGTGTCATGAAGTGTTCGTTCTGAAAGTTGGGTTGTTTCTGTCGTTGTTCTGTCACAAACTTAATCTCTTCAAACAAACGCAGCGTGTTGCATATCTCAAGGAACTACGTTACAGAAATATTAACTCTCGCATAAAGAAATTAAGTGCGCCTCGGTTGCACAGACTACAAATCCAAAGGTCGCGGGTTCGATCCCCGCCAGGTCCTAGGATTTTTATCTGTCACTTTCCACTTCTTTCACCTCTGGCAGTATTGCTAATGTGAAAATACCGAGTAGCACCGTGGTTCGGAACCCACGTTAAACTGTAGGTCCCCCTATAACTGGCTGGGTAAGTCAGTTCGAAGGTCGGACGAAGGCAACGGCATACCACCTCCAAACAGGACCATGCCTAGTAAAGCACTGTGGTGTTCAAACCAATCTTCGGATTGTTGACTGCTTTACCTTTAAAGAAATTAAATACGCAAATTGAACCCCATAACACCATATCAAAGTCTTCGCAACAAGTTCTACAATCACGGATTTTATTATTGTGTATTTATTTGACATGCCTAATTACACAGTAAAATTACATGCTTGATGGTTAAATTCAGGCGGTTACTGCAGTTACTTTAACAAACACAGATACAGTACATAAGATGAAAGAATTTACAAAAGAAAGCATGTTGGCTATACATTATTTATCGTAGTTTGCGAATAATGAAATGCCAAGAACGGGTTATTTCGTCTTTATTTATAACAGACGACCGGTTTCGATGTACACAGACATCATCTTCTGGTCTGCACTAAATAGTAACATTATTACATAAATACATATAGTAGCCAGTTGGATTGTTCTGGTGGGTTGTCACACATTAAAATATGACGTTTGGTTGTCAGATATAAAACTCCTATAGTCATATATACATAAAGAACCACCATATTGTACAGTTGTGAGTGGCAACTGGCTACTAGATGCATTTATTTAATAATGTTACTATTTAGTGCAGACCAGAAGATGGTCTGTGTACATCGAAACCGGTCGTCCGTTATAAATAAAGACGAAATACCGCGATCTTGGCATTTCATTATTCACAAAATACATTTATAAGATCGCTCCCTGGCATGAGCAAATTGTAACATTATTTATCGCTTTACATAAAGAAACCAAACGATTTTACACATCCGGAAGTCTTATTGAATTACAGAAATTTTAAGTCTGTAGTGAATTTATGAAGTAAATCAAATTTACTGACGGGCCATCCTCCTCCTTTGTCTGCTATTTCTTTTTCCTGAGATGGTCCCTATCTTCAAGTAAGTTGCAGCAGTCGAAAAGCAGGTGGTCAATAGTTTGGACAGCTCTGTTACATGTGCACATTCCGTCTTCAGTTATTCTGAACCGTTGATAATAGGCATTCAGTTTCCAATGACACGTTAACATTGCCGTAAAATTCGGAGATATTGGGAGTTTAATCATTAAACGCTGTCGGATCGTAGGAAAATACGGTTTAGTGCTTTCCCCATTTTTTTGTTCTTTGCCACTCTGTCCCATTTGTTCCTAAACTCCTCTCGAAGTTTCTTCTCCACCGCACTAGTAGCTATTTTGTTGTAGCGTATCGATTGTCATGAACGAGCTGCTCTTTTAGCGAGATTATCAGCTAGTTCATTTCCCCATATCCCTAGATTTAACCCATTCGAAGTGCATCTGCCAGTTGTGTGTCTGCAACGTTCTGATTGTACATCTTATTTCTACAATCAGGGATGTCGGAAACAGATTAGCTGCATTTTGTGGGCATTAAATTCAATGACGTAGTTGAAAATTTGTGCCTAGGTCACGTCTTCTGCTTAAGACAATTGATCTATCCACTAAGCCATGTTGACACGGTGGCTATCGCAGCTGCAGGAACTACCTTGGCACGCTCTCAACCACAAATATATTCTCAACTCATAACTCATATCATACACTACTATCCTTGTTTCGCTTGCCCATTATTATCGTATACACGCGGCCGTGTATATGTACTTATTGTCTCGGCTTTTTTCTACTAATCCTTTAACATTTTTGCAGTTGTATTACAAATAGAACACTTCTTTAATATTTCGAAAGTGCCATTTATACCACAGTAACACTAGTGGCAGTACTCAGTAGGAATGCCCTCATTGAAGTCTCTAGATACCGCGCGGCGGCATAGTGCCGCAACCCGAGGTTTCGCCGAAGTACGAGTTAGTCGTGAGTTCCCTAAATCTGCAACAAAGTTACAAGAAACATAAGTTTTCTGAGCAAATTAATGTCCTTATATTTGTCTGATATTACAAGAGTAACAATTATTTAGAAACATGTACGGATAATACAATTTTGGAAATGCGGCACCCAGTTCGCGCTCGGTCTGTGTCCTGCACTCGGTATTTAGAGGGTTAATGAATAGATGAAACTAACGATTCCAGAGGAGATTCGACATGCACGTTATAATGCTGTGAGCTTCTCTCTAAATCTACACTCAGCCGTCTAGACAGTGTGTGGCGTAGGGTACTACGAGAACCATTGTCACTTCAGCATCTTAATGTTTCAATCGCGAACAGTTCACAGGATGAACTATTGGTGGTAAGCATCTTTGTGGTCTAGAATCTCTATAATTTTATCTTCATTGCCCTTTCATGAAATACACGTAGAAGGAAGCAGTACTACGATTGACTGTACACTGTGTTGCAGAACGCCTCACTTGCAGCGTCTACCATTAACATTTCCGTGGCGCTTTCGCGATAACTATCTCGAAGTGTAACTGAACTTCTTAATATTCTTTGGATATTCCCTATGCACTCTCGCAATCATATATGATACAGATTCCACACTAAGGAACAATATTAAACTGTTGGTCGAATATGTGTTTGTAAGCTAATTTGTTTGTTCATCTGCAATTTTTTAGGAACCTACAAAATCCCATATGCCTTACTCTCTCTCAATTTTATTGGCTGGTTCCACGTTAAATCATTCTGCACGCATACTTATAGATATTTTATCGATGTGATTACTCCGAGTGATTGATATGTATACAATAACGAAGCTTTGTGTATTGGCAATACTTTACATTTGTTTATGTTGAGAGTCAGCTGCCACTCCCTGCAGGCATTCGTCCATTTAACGACATTTTTCCAGCGTTGCGACTTCTCTGTCCACAATAGCATCATTAACGAAAAGCCCCTTGGGATTTATTAAGTTAACTGCTGTGTAATTTATAAACATTCCGAAAAATAATGGTTCTGTAACAATCCGTTGCGGCAAGTCCGCGGTTAAAAATGCATCTGAAGATGTAGCTCCGCTCAGAATAACATACTGTGAAATACTTGCTGGAAATTCGTCGATTCCATCGCACAGTTCATCTAATATATTATGGACATTAAGTGGCAGTATGGAACTGTTTCAGATGCTTTCGGGAGTCAAGAATCGCGGCATACCTATTACTTTCTTCGTCGTCAAAAAGGGTAGACATTCGTAAGGAGAGGGAATAATACAATTCTAAACAGTCTACAACCCGTAGAGGAAGAAATTAATATCTCGATTGTGATTAATAAATGACGGCAGTCACATCGATGTGCTTTCCAAAAGGCATGAGATAGTTGGAGGAGGGCCCGAAATGGACGCGTGGTCTGAAACGTCATGCTATGGACTGGGCGGCCGTTCACGGCTGAAATTCGAGTCCTCCCTCCGTCGTGGTGTATATGTTGTCCTTTGTGTTAAAGTAGTTTGTAAGTCTAGGAACTGATGATCATAGCAGTTTGGTCCAATAGGTTTACAAACATTTGAACGTTTTTAGTTGGTCTGGAAAACTGCCACACACTACCAACTTCATGGCAAATAATTTAATGTTACGTTAGAAACGCAGTATAACTGTAAGGTTTAAAAGCGCGCTAAGGATTTCCAGAACGTGAACTGCCAAACACAATTTTAAATAATTTTAAACATAAAAAACGAGCAACAGCCAGTGATCGAACGTTGGTTCTCTGTAGTTCTCTGCGCAGCCGCTAAAAACAAGGGTGTTGTAACAAGCTTGCCGCCGATGACATCGGGGCGTTAAAGACCTTACTGCTGACGGCCTTGAAGTTGTTTAAAGTAGTAAAGTGTCACAAACTACTTACTCGGAAAAGAATGGTGGGTTTCGAGTGTTTTCCATTGCAGGAAAATAAAACTACAGATGCCAGATGACGAAACAATAAAATAAAAATTTCCTTGGAAATAGAGAGAGAGAGAGAGAGAGAGAGAGAGAGAGAGAGAGAGAGAGAGAGAGAGATTCTTTCGAGTCTCACGTTGAGACCAAAAGCTATTGAGATTTTGACATTTCTGATGAAAGGTCCATTCAACTAGTGTCTTTTGTAGGAATTGTACTGCCATCCAGGATTATGGTCTATCACATCAGAACATCGATGGTGTATACACCTTAAAAATGTTCAAATGTTTGTATAGCTTATGGGACTTAACTACGGGGTCATCAGTCCCTAAACTTACAAACTACTAACAAACTAGCTAATACTAAGGACGGCACAAACATCCATGCCCGAGGGGGGGATTCGAACCCCCGACCGTAGTGGCCGTGCAGACCGTGACTGGAGCGCCTCAGCCCCCTCGGCCACCGCGGCCGGCGTGTATTCCTTATTCTAAGGAATTTTCCGTTTCGCATTTTTCTAAGTGTTTCTGAATTTTAACAGTGCTCAGATGGTTATACCACCGCAGTACCTCTACGGTTTCTCTTGCACGTCTTTAGTATAACCACGCATTTCATTGTATGGAAAAGGATTTTATCAGACGGTGTTCTGAACCAGCTATCGTAGTTTTAGCCAAACAAATTCAATCTAATTTGAGTGTAGAAGAAGTTAAAGTCGATTCAAGAGGGAAAGAGTCAATGCCCCTCAACCCCACAACCTCCCGTGTTGAGTGAACTGTTTCGCGCAGAAAAAGTGTTTTTGTTAGGTAGACTGCAGCAACAGTGATCATTGTGATTCTATTGTAGTGAATACAGCGTTGTATTTTGACTTGCGTGGACGTTTGCTTGTCTTATTTAAGGAAGGAAGGAAGCTTAGTGTTAACGCCCCGTCGACAGCGTGGTCATTAGAGGCGGAGCTGACGCTCGGATGTTTAGATAAGGATGGGGAAGGAAATCGGCCGTGCCCTTTTGAAAGGAACCATCCCGGCATTTGCCTGGAGTGATTTAGGGAAATCACGGAAAACCTAAATCAAGATGGTCCGAAAGCGAGTGCAGTGTTTTACAACTGCGGCACATCGCTCTGTTCTTATTTAAGAAAGCTTTGTCAAGGCTTCTTCAGGAAAACTTTTGAAAGGCAACCAGAAACTGCTTAACTCCGGAAGTATTAACGCAGCAGAGCAGTGACGGTGATCGCGCGGAGAAAAAGCCATAAAAAGCAGGTTATATCTTGTAAAATACAACAGTGGGCCTTATGTAGTGACGAGAATCTGAAAGCTTTGGTACACTTTCATCTGACAGAAGTTTCAGAAATGGGATGGTGTCTGGTCTTAGCGCCGCGCACTCGGAGAATATTCAGCCGCTTTATGGCCGAACAGCTGAACACTTGTTGGAACGCAGCCAGTTGCTTGGGCCGTGGGGAAGCTCTGGCTGCCTTTGTAGGGAGCGACGGCGCGAGCCGTAACTCATAAAGCCACGCCGCCGTCGCCTTCATTTAGTGGCCAACCACGTACAAATTGTTGCTGCCTATTGATTCTGCCCCCTCTCATAAAAACAGGACCAGTCTTGGACTCTTTCCGACGCGATTGAAATGCTGAGCGGGATAACGTACCGCTTACGTGGTACGTGAAGGTGAAGTGGCTAGCATTGATATTGTTTTTTAGGCTGTTTGCTCCATACAACCAGGCGAATATCGCTCCACCTCATGTACACGATACGCGGTCATTTACTCCACATGTACACTGTCACTTAATTTTCTTGCTGGATCCATACTGATAAGCCAGAAATGTATGACCACCTACCTAATATCGACAGAAACCCGACCATGCGATGAAAGTGTCACTTGACGGGGAATGACACATGCGCAAGGTGTATTTGGTATCAGTGAGCGTGCTATCCACGTATACCGCGCTAGTGGCCGAGCGCTCTAAGGCGCCTTGCTGCAGAGAGCGCGATTGTTCGCCGTCAGAGGTTCTAGTCCTCCCTGGGCGTGTGTGTGTGTGTGTGTGTGTGTGTGTGTGTGTGTGTGTGTGTGTGGTGCTTAGCATAAGTTAAAGTAGTTTGTAAAGCTAGGGACTGATAACTGCAGCAGTTACGTCTCTTAGTTTTACAAACATTTTAACATTTGACCGCGTGTAGACTGGAGAAAGCGCGCGATCTATTTGTTTGACCTAGTGCAGATTGTGTTGACCAAGAGGATGTTGCCGAGCATTTCGGAAACTGCACGACTTTTTTGTTGTCGACGAGTGTGGTTACGAGTGTCTTACACAAGTGACAAAACCATGGTGAAACCACGTCCTAAAGTCGAGGAGTTGGCTGGTCGTCCTGTGTTACAGATATCTGACGTCGTAGGCTGGGCAGACTGGTAAGGGGCAACAAACGGCGAACTAACGTCAAATAAACATGTAACGAAGCGTGCGGCCCTCCTTTGGATCTTCTCGATCTCATCCGTCGCTCCTGCCCGGTAAGGATGTCACACTGACAACCGTTATTACAGTGGGTGTCTTGTAAGCTACTTGCTTTGATAATGGACAGCACTTCTTGTGGATTCTTCCAATGAAACTGTCACCTAACTGTAATTCACGGGATCTCAATGCCATTTACAAATGACCTGCCACCTGATTAATAAAACACTATTAACCTTCTTTCTGTACAATGTAGGAGTCAAAATGCTCCGAAAGTGAAAACAATTGGTCTTCCCTTCTCATAAATATTTGAGAAACATATGTCTTAAAATGTGTTTCATTGTTCCTAGAATGTTAAAAATGACGCATAGAGGTCTTTAAAACCGAGTTATGTCAGAATATTTGACGTTGAAGAAAATGCCGTGGCATTTCATATTGTTGACTGAAGATTAAATTGTACATATTTTAATAAAGTTGCAAATACTTGGAAACGTAAAACAAATTGCTGTTGTCGTCTTCAGTCGGCAGACTGATTTGATTCGGCTCTCCAAGCTACCCTGTCCTGAGCAAGCTCTTCAACTCCTCATAAGAATGGCAACCCACGTCCATTAGAACCTTGTTACTGTATTCGCCTCTTGGTCTCCCTCTGCTATTTTTACTCCATACACTTCCCTCCAATCTTAAATCGACGATTCCTTCATATCAATGATTGTCTCTTCCTATTTATCCCTTCTTATAGTCAAGGTATGCCAGAAATTCCGTTTCTCCCAAATTCTGTTCAGCGCCTCTTTAGTTACACGATCTACTCACGTAATCTTCAGCATTCGCGTGTAGCATTTCAAAAGTTTCTAGCCTCTCCATGTCTTAACTATTTATCAACCATGTTTCATTTCCGTAGAAGGCAACAGTCCACACAAATGCCTTCAAAAAAGGCTTCCTTACACTTAATACTCGAGGTTAGAAAAATTCTCTGTTTTAAAAACGCTTTTCTTCCCATTGCTGTTCTCCATTTTATATCCTCTGTATTGCGACCATCATATGTTATGTTACTGCCCACGTAAAAAAAAAAAAATTTCGTATCTCCTTTATTGCTTCATTACCCAATCTAATTCCTTCAGCAACGTTTGATTCTCTAAGACTGCATTCCATTACGTTTTTTTCTTTTCTTGTTACTGTTTATCTTATACGCTCGTTTCAAGACCATTGTCCATCTCATCCAATTGCTCTTCCAGGTCCTTCGCTGTCTCTACCAGAATTAAAATGTTATAGGCGAAACGCAAAGTTTTTATTTCGTCATCCTCTACTTTAATTCCCTCTCCAAATTTCTCCTTTCTTTCGTTTACAGCTTGCTCAGTGTACAGATTGAATAACATTGCGGAAAGGCTACAACCGTTTCTTACTCCCTCCCTTCTTTACCAATACTTCCCTTTCATGCCCTATTTGTTTTCTGTACAAGTTGTAATTAACCTTCCGTTCCCTAACATTTTTAAAGCTTTCTCCAAATCTACAAAAGCTAGAAATGTGAGTCTGCCTTTCCGTAACTTGTCTTACTAGATATGTAGTGTCAGTCTGCCTCCCGAGTTCCTGCAGTTCTCCTAAATCCAAACTGATCTTCCCCGAAGTCGGCTTCCACCAGTTTTTCCATTCTTCTAGAAATAATTCGTATTACAATTTTAAAAAAAAGTTCAAATGTTTGTAAATGGGACTTAGCTGCTCTGGTCATCAGTCCTTAGGCTTACAGACTACTTAAACTACCTTATGCTAAGGACAAAAAATACTCATGTCCGAGGGAGGACTCGAAGCTCCGACCGCGAGCAGCCACGCACCTTAAAACTTCGGTAACTCCACCGCGGCTAAATTTTGCTACCATGAATTATTCATCTGATGGTTCTATATTTTCACACTCGTGTGCTAATTAGAAACTGGAATTTATTTAACAATTTATGTTTTAAGAAGATTGTAAAACAGGAAAATAGTAAACCGTTTATATTTGCACTACCGATGCTTCCCAGGAGTTAACACCGCAGAACGACATTGAGGCTTTCGCTGCTGGGCAGCCACCGTCTTTCCTTCTTCATCCTCTTCTACTACTTCTTCTTCTTCTTCTCCTCCTCCTCCTCCTCCTCCTCCTCCTCCTCTACTGCTACTTCTTGTCCGACGGAGATTCAAAATGTTCAAATGTTTGTAGAACTTATGGGACTTAACTACGGGGTCATCAGTCCCTAAGCTTACAAACTACTTATGAACTAGATAATACTAAGGACAGCACAAATATCCATGCCCGAGGGGGGGATTCGAACCCCCGACCGTAGTGGCCGTGCAGACCGTGACTGGAGCGCCTCAGTCCCCTCGGCCACCGCGGCCGGCTCCGACGGAGAGAACCACAGTAATACGTCGAGACTCTGTCCCTCAGATGGTGTGGTAAAAATATCTACGTTAGGTTACTCTGTACAGCCGCGTGTGCTGTCCCCTATTACTGTCTAATGACCACATGTTCTTCGTGACACTCGTGACTATACATGTAGTCGCTATTACATGTTTGTCTGTTGGCCAGCCCGTCTCGCTAGCGATGTTTATGGAGTCATTCGTCTTGCAGTCTCGTCCCTGCAACTGCTGTTTATGCAACGCTCTAGATGTTCTGTTTGCACACTTGTCTAGCTCGGACCTCATAGAGTTGGTCTCTAAGGGATTGCGTCATGTTGGAGTGTGAGAGTGCTGTTCCTCTTTCCTGTATCGGTTGCCGCATAGAAGTATGTGTTCTTAGGCTCTCTCTCTCTCTCTCTCTCTCTCTCTCTCTCTCTCTCTCTCTCTCTCTCTCTCTCTCCACACAGGTACGTTCAACCTCCAGACAGAGTTTTACATACAGTAAATGCATGAGGCCGGTTGGGAAATGAACCATCCCGTTTTACTATCTATAAGTGTTATCCCCAGTCGTTCCCTGATGTACGATAAGAACGTATGTACACAATAGGTCTTTTCTCAAGCCGATAGCGCTTTCCGTCATTAAAACATTGTTTTACGTAGGATTAGACCACGGCGATGGCACTGTGTTCCCCGGCTACTGTATTTCCCAAATCCGTGACACGATAGCGTTTGAAAGACCAGTGGCTGCACGACGATGCGTCGATTACACACTACGTGGACGCGATCAGATGCACCAAATCAGACGACTTTCCAACCCCTCCTCCACTTGCACCTACGACTCCCATGACGAAGGCCAGTACAATGTCTGAATCTAGTTAGTGACACGCATACTTATCGCATTCACTGTGACAACTAAAACGCTGTGTCTAATTTCGTTGTAAGAACGTAACGATTTTAGATGAAAACAGTCCTATGTCGATGACATTTGTATATTTTGGTAAATACTTTGACAGTATTGTTCAGAGTAATCTCTTTGATATTCTGAATGTAGCAGAGATAAATGACTTAACCGTGGCCTTAATAGGGAGAACATAAAATGCAGACTGGTAGGAGCAAGAAAAGTGTTAGTGAAAAAGACATTTAAATAAACATCTAACATAAATTCCAACATTTATAAGACTTTCCCGAACACTGTTGTGTAAAGTGGTAGGCTTGTACGGAGGCCAAACGGAACGACGAACAATTCCATATCTACATAAATACTTTGCAAGTCACATTGAAGTGTATGGCAGAGAAAAAAGTAGCTTTTGGAATGTTGTGCTGCTGCTGAAGAATACCGAAATTATTTGGTTACATGGAACAGCCAGTGAATAGTTCAAAAATGGTCAAATGTTTGTATAGCTTATGGGACTTAACTACGGGGTCATTAGTCCCTAAACTTACAAACTACTTATCAACTAGCTTATCCTAAGGACGGCACAAATATCCATGCCCGAGGGGGGATTCGAACCCCCGACCGTAGTGACCGTGCAGACCTTGACTGAAGGGCCTCAGTCCCCTCGGCCACCGCGGCCGGCCCAGTGAATAGGTGCTGAATGAAAAAGCGGTGGCACAACTGGAGTAGAAAAGGTTGGTTGATAGTACACATTCTCGGATACACCAAGGAATCGTATCTTTGTTACTGGAGTGAGGAGTGTGTGTGTGTGTGTGTGTGTGTGTGTGTGTGTGTCAGCAGCTTCAAATGGATTAATTGAGGTGGTAGTAGTCACGGGGAGAATTGCGTCCATTCAGAACTAAGTCATCACGTCGGAATTTTAAGGTAAATGTTCAGATACATTTTATAATGTACGTTAGTGACTGAATAAACAGCACTTGATGGCAAAGATGCTACACCATAACGCATCAAATGAACCCACAAACGTCATCAGTTTTTCAAACTCCTGTGCTTTTAATTACTATGAATGCGATTCGGAAAGTAAGCTCCATTCTCTTATATCATGTGAATGAGTGGTTCTATCATTCCTACTTTGTTCCGTTCTGTAGTTTAGTTCAATGTAGTCACGGCGGTATAAAAGTGACGTTGTATACCACCACTTCTCTTGTCAGTACACGTTTGTAAAATGTGTGGAGCAATATACGATCCCGCCAAGTGGGAAGTACACGGAGTAATTCGAGTTCTGTCGGCAAACCAAATTAAACCACCTCCTGTCCATCATAACATTTGATGTATACGGGAATTTTATGACTGACAATGTTATTCGACGTTCGTTTCGTGTGATTCATTGCGGATACACTAACACCCAGCATGAAATACTAAGTGGACCACAGTCTGTTGCGAACGTTGACCTTTGTTGCAAAAGTGGATGAAGTGGTCAGAGGGAATCGCTTTTTCACAATTTCGGAATTCTCAGACGGGTGTAGAGCACCGGGAGAGCTTCAGTGGGTGACTAAGCTCACAGGAAGCGGAGATTTACTCAGAATTCCGATGCTTCTGAAGTGGTATGACGTTGAAAATTGCTGAAAAGTTGTACTGTACACTGGTATGTAATAAGAGTCCCAGTAGTAAAGTGTTTCCTGGGGAAAAAATATCTGAGCTTACTTTCCGAATCGCCTTAGTACATGCTCTGTGAAGTCATAACAATAAAAACGATAAAGTCGTCCACTAGAGCAGAGGCTGTCCTGGAAAGACACTTGTTAGAACATTTATGATTCGCAGAAAGTCTCTTGTGTTTGTATTTCATACAGTGAGCTTTCTGTTTGTTTTTGGATGACAACTACTGCACGCTGTCGGCTATTGCTCTATGTGGCAGAACCGAGGCAGCATCCTCGCTGATGCCCTGCGTTACAGGTGTGTGTGTGTGTACGTTTAGAATGTTCTGATTTACGGTCGCTGCACTCCTGTTGTTCATTGCGCTGCACTTCGCCATTTGATGTCCTCCCTTACTTGGACCAGTAAAACTAATATGGGACGGTCACTGAAATGTCTCTCCTGGTGGGTAAGCTCTCTGGAACAGGGGCGCCAGGTTGAAAGTGCGGAAAAAAAAATCCCTGGCAGTAAGTGTATATCGTTACCTTGTTGCTCCATGAATTCGGAAACTTATTGTTGTGGCGCTTGCTGGTGATGTCTGCCGGTGGTCCGGTCGTCGAATTTTTATTTGCTGTGATCGTTTTTAAGCTTCGTGCCGCTGTAGAGCTTCATTTGGCAGAGAGTGTCGTTACAGGGTGCTGCAATCAGTACAGCGGCTAGAGACCTGCGTATGGCAGCACACACAGATTGCAATACGGGCAGTATAATTCCATTCCGGTTATTGTTCACTTCTAACGGTATCTACCTAGGACCTTCTACACAAAATAAACTACTCAACGACAGGACCACTACTGGCCTGAACTGCACGAAGGACTCAAATGTACACTGCAGGGAAAGTCCGTAGTTTCCAGATGTGCCATAATTTATAGTTTCTCCCCATGGGGGGGGGGAGGGGGGATTGGGAGCAACTGGTCTCTGTATCAAACGCCATTGTAGGTTGTGCCCTGCTCACTTAGGTGTAAAGATGGGCCGATTATTGACGGACGTTCACAGGAATATTTGACAGTGTTTTTCATCCTTTTTGACTAATAGACTGCTCTTCCATGTAAAAATATTCTGGTGACTCCCTTCCTCTTCCCCACCCTTAGCGTACGGTAACGCAACTGTGTGTTTGAACTCGGTCAGCGATTTTTATATCTACTTCTATTGATAAGACTTTCTTGCAAAAAAATTATAAAGTGCATAATAGGGTGAATTTTCAGTGTATTTTCTGGAATGGAATGCTTTATCCTATTTCTACAATAATTTATACAGAAAAATATATGTTGCATAACTAGCGTTTCGATTTGCAGGTAAGATTCAGAAGCGAATTATGCTCCTAAAGTCCCATTGAATCGGCAATTTCTACAGAAGTTGATGTTTTTTCGAATTTCTCAATATTTTTTGCGATTTATTGTGTGCAACTGTGGAACGCGTTTGAAATTATTTTCCACAGTGTTTATCCTACTTTTATTCCCTACATCTCTTCATTCGTTCTGTGTTCCTTTCTTTGTGCTTCTGTCCAGCCTATATTTTTTCTTTTTGGTTTCTCTGCAAATTTATGTTCGTTTACTAGGCTTCTAAATTTCATCCTACCCTGAATGGTTTCGTCTGCAACACCCATATCATTTAGATCTTCGTCTGTTTGCGACCTTCCTATCGGTACTCACTAATAAGAATTTGCAATACATAACTCAGAGTAGTAAAAAGTTTGACTCGTTGTCTCTGTTCATGTCAGCTTCTGTGCCCTAAACAGCTACCCAATCCATTTAAACAAGATCAATAATTAATCTGTAGTTAAGACTATCAATCTGCACATGATGACGTGAAAATATATTTAAACAAACATAAATTAAACCTCCTAATGACCAACAAAATGGATTCTAAGATACGTGATTCACTCACGAAGTAATTCGTGACATGAAATGTGGAGGTGGTCCTACTTTATACATCGGTAAATAACTGAATATTCCCCAATTATTGTTCTTGAGAGGCACTACAAGTATCACACGCACTCCATAGTAAAAGTTCCAAATTGCCACTCGTTAATTAGTGTAGTCCATCGAACATTTCAGTTCCTAATTAATCCGCGATTAAAGTATTTGTTATAAAACACAGTTTGTAATCACACGAGTACACGATTGCTAAATTATCACAGTTCCACAGCTTACTACCGTGTCCACCGTGTAAGTCCACATATGCCTATCTCTTCAAATCACAAGCTCGTCTTTTCAAATGAAATTTGGAGTCCGGTTTGGCGGCTATTTCATGCAATTTTTCTATGGAGTAGATTGTTTCTTGTCCGTTGTTCGAAAAGATTGCAAGGTCATCTGCAAAAGCTAAGCAATCGAGATGAATTTTTCCTTTAAGAAGTCTGACAATGTTCATATCCGTCCTTTTTTATCTATTAAGGAATCACTTTTCCCAAAACTAAATTGAATAGTAGTGGGGATAGTCCATCTCCCTGTCGGACACCACTTCCGATTTCGTGCGGTTCAGAAATTTCTCCCAAGAACTTATCGTTTGATGTTGTGTTGATCAGCGTTTGTTAAATAAATTCCCTCGTTTCCTTGTCGACTTAAAATTCCTGTAGTATGTTGGACTGGTTCTGCGGATCTGTGGAATAATACGCATTTTTGAAATGGAGGATTGGAAATGTGCTTTGATTCACCCACTTCACAAGAAAAGGGACAAAACAGATATTAATATCTCAATATTACTTACTGCCTCTAGTTAATTTAGCTATCGATTGGTTCGTGAAAATAGTTTTCATGTTTTTCTTTTGTTCATCGTTAACATGGCGTATTTATTGTAAAAAAAAAGTCTGTTGTTTTCAAATCAGGGTTGATATCAAAGGGCCGGCCGCGGTGGCCGAGGTGACTGAGGCGCTCCAGTCACGGTCAGCACGGCCACTACGGTCGGGGGTTCGAATCCCCCCTCGGGCATGGATATTTGTGCCGTCCTAGTTCGTAAGTAGTTCATAAGTAGTTTGTAAGTTTAGGGACTGATGACCCCGTAGTTAAGTCCCATAAGCTTAACAAACATTTGAACATTTTTTTTTTTTTTTATATCAAAGGTTTATGTAATTTTAGTATAAAATAAATTTCACTTTTCGTAGGAAATGTTAGTATTGCGGAACACTTGTACCCCGACATCTACTGGGAGGGATGTTTTATGGTTCATTTGCTGTACTGCATCTTGTACGGCGACGCCCCGAACAAGATTTCGCGACCCACACGCTGAAAAACACTGACCTAGAACAACATGAGAACACTCTTCAGAAATTAATTTGCGCCGTGATTCTCATTTCATATTCAGTTGAAGACAACACAGCTAACACGCCATATATATATAGTTATTGAGTGCGATTATTAACTCGGCCGTTAGTTGCTGGCACGTGCTTGCGTATACGTGTTATGTAACAGGAGGAAGGTGCGATAGAGGAGACAGGTGAGTGGGGTATTGGCGATAGCCTCGCGTACTTCCGTCCCCATCCATTCACGTGCGCACACACACACACACACACACACACACACACACACACACACACACACACAATAATAAAACAACAGCCACAGCCCTTCAAATTAGAGTTGTAAGAAGCGTACTACTGTTGTGCCATGCGGAAATGGCCGCGCGGTCTGAGGGGCCATATCACGGATTGCGCGGCTGCTCCCCTTGGAGGATCGATCCTCCCTTGGCTTGTGTGTGTGTGTGTGTGTGTGTGTGTGTGTGTGTGTGTGTGGTTTTTTTTTTTTTTTTTTTTTTTTTTTTTTTTTTTTTTTTTGCCCATAAGTTAGCTTCAGTAGTTTGCGGTCCAATGACCTCATATTTTGTCCCTTAGGTTTCAAACATTTGAGCATATGAACGTACTGTTGTAGTTCCCTCGGGACACGTTATCAGATGTTTAATTAAACTTAAAAAGCGCTAAGGTAACGTATCATTTCGACGAATGCGAGAAATGAAGTGAAACGTATCTTTCAACGAAATCTGGAACAAAAAGGTGAGAGCAGGAGGATTTTTATTTAGGTTTTATTTATTTTTTACTGGAGAATCATGCTGTTACCGGCTTTCTTGAACGATAGGAGTGAACAGCGCACTGACGCGCATTTCCAGGTAACATTCCTTGTAAATGAGTTTTTAACAACATTTTGGAATGATCCTAACATTTTCTATGTATCTCACTGGCTACTACCCGTGAGTCCCTCATCCGTTCGACTCAATTAATTGAAGACAGTAATATTCTCCGGGACGTAGAACAGATACAGACCTTTGGAATGGGACTTTATAGTAATTTTACAATTACCCAAAATCCAGTTGTATTTTCTGCTCAGCAGTATGTTGTAGGCGAATAAAGAGAATATTTCCAAAGCGTAGTAATATAAGTGTTGCATATTTAGCGTATTAAAACTTGTAAAAGATCTGTTACTTGGACCACGTCTTAAAGCTTAAATTACTCGGAACAGTGATGCGTATGTGTGGTACAGTTATCGTGGATCGAATGTACTCATCATCACGTCAGTTTAGAGAACTCGGAGCGAGTACCACGAAACACCGAGTATTACCTTTGACGATAAGAATAATTCCTGTTCCCATTTCAGTTATTCGACGAGGTCTAACTGTGACGTAAATTGGATCCATCGTCTGTGATACACGAAGTTAGCCTGCGGGCGATGAGGAGTTGTCTGGAATAGGTAGAAGGCTGCGGCAGTTGCAGGTGGAGACAGCAAAGCTCATCTGTGGCAGTACATCAAAGTCCGGCGCGAGCGCGGGCTAATTAGAAGCTGTCATGAGCAGCGCAGCTAGCGGCGACTTGCGCGCTGCCCCAATACGCCGTGCACCAACTTCTACCCGCTACTGACATTCAACCCGCCCACACTTCTCCACGCCGATCAACTGTTCTGTTCGCGCCTCAACCCTATTGCTAGTCTGTCGCATCCCCCCCCTCCCTCTCCCCCCCTACCCGCCCTTCTCTCTCTCTCTCTCTCTCTCTCTCTCTCTCTCTCCCCGTGTCAGCTGGCGCAGCTCACACTGCCTCGTGCCATCAACGTCCATTCGATATTGCTCCTGCATACCTGCT
Organism: Locusta migratoria; assembly: GCA_026315105.1. Taxonomy (NCBI): domain Eukaryota; kingdom Metazoa; phylum Arthropoda; class Insecta; order Orthoptera; family Acrididae; genus Locusta; species Locusta migratoria. Next base: position 291,203,013 of record CM048755.1, read on the forward strand.
AAACTCCAGAGCTGCTTCCCGCCCTTTGCATTCATATAGCATTTCAGTTATGAATCCCAATAGTAGCTGCTATTCTGAGAAGCAAGTGTCTGAAATTCGATTGATAATGGTATCAATAATCCCTTCTCGCAGAATATCGGTGCACTTTTATTAACTCTCTCTCTCTCTCTCTCTCTCTCTCTCTCTCTCTCTCTCTCTCTCTGTCTGTGTGTGTGTGTGTGTGTGTGTGTGTGTGTGTAACACCACCGGCGAAAGTCGCTCGAACGTTCTAGCGATAATCACATCTCACATACACTTTGCTTTTCCACTGCATGTTAGCGGGAAAAATTTGTGTATAGTTGCTTTTATACGGCGTTAGCTCTGGTTCTGGTATTCGCGCAATTGTGTGACGAATTTTTGTGCGATTTAGTGTTCAACTGAGTTCAACTAAGAAACGAAATCATCGGCCTTTCAGGGATGCATATTCTATCGGATTTCCGTGTATTGTGTGTTCGCGGAAACGTGAAATATTCGTATTCTGTTCCATGTGTGCGTGTGACATAAACATTACTGAAGGACCAAGAAAAGAATTAATTATCATTTTAAATCCGTTAAACACGTCTCCAATACGACAATGAAGGTTAGCAGTAGGAAAAGTGATTCATTTTTCCCACGTCTTGAGCTGACCTTGATGTAATAACAGCAGAATATTTACTCACTTCATTTTTAATTGAACGTAATATTCTGTTAATTGCTGCTGATCGTGGTGGTTCCTTTTTAAGACAATGTTCCCTGGTTCAGAAATCGCAGAAAGTTAACATTGTGATTGTATGAAGATGTACAATTTTTGCGATTGGGATCTTCTGGATTTCTGTGTTACTGATAACTTTTTTCACCTCTGGCAAAATGTGAAAAAAAAGTTACACCATGGTTGAGAATACATGTTAAAATGTTGGTGGCCTAATAACTTGCTCGGTGAGCCTGCTCAAGGCCAGAGGAAGGGCCGCGGCGGATTAGCCGTGCGCACTGGGGCGTCGTGCTGCGGTGCGCGCGGCCGTTCGCCGTCGGGGGTTGGAGTTCCCCCTCGGGCATGGGTGTTTGTATTGTTCTTGGGTTAGTTTACCTTGGTTTAAATAGTTTGTTAGCTACGGACTAATAACCCAGCAGTTGAGTCTGATAGATTTACGAACATCAGAGGAAGGCAACAGCGAACCACCTCCAACAACAGCGTGCCAAGTACAGCACTGCGTGATGTTCAGTTAAGTCTTCAGCTTGATGACTACTTTATTCAAAATTTAAGCGACTTGAAAATTATACAAAAAGACAACGAAAGTAAAATTCACAAAAATTTTTGTTGCCAAATAGTACTAATTCTCGCCAAGTATCAAAATAAATGAATAGCTCTTGGTGCAACCGATTTCTGTGTTCTCCTCGTACACCGTTAATATCTTCTATATTATTCTATTTCTAATAACACAGTAGGCAGTGGTTTTTAGGACCATGTAGAAAATGTGTGTCTCCGTCTGATTTGATTGCCTTATCTTTATTTCGTTTTCATACGTAGTTTCCTCCATTACGCCCATCCTCTCTCTCTCTCTCTCTCTCTCTCTCTCTCTCTCTCTCTCTCTCTCTCTCTCTCTCTCTCTGTGTCTGTGTCTGTGTCTGTGTGTGTGTGTGTGTGTGTGTGTGTGTGTGTGTGTGTGTCGGGAAGGAACTCTCCGTACTTCTCTGACTTAGTTTTTAAACATGTGGCTAATATATGCTATGTAATTATGTAGCAACTGTTGCTGCAAGGAAATGGCCGAGCGATTCTAGGCGTTATGTCAGGGACTGCGAGGCCGCTCCCGCCGCAGTTGAGAGTCCTGGGGCATGGGTATGTGTGTTGTCTTTAGGTTAGTGTAAGTAGTTTGTAAGCCTACGGACTGATGACCACAGTAGTTTGGTACCATAGATTTACAAACATTTGAACAACTGTTGAATCTGAAGTTCCGTTTGCCAGTCACTTATAGATGAGAATAACGATCTACACCTATATTTTTGTGCACTCGTTGAAAGTAGTTATTGGTTTTAGAAAACATTACTGGAAATAACATCTATTTAATATTTATTACAAACTGGTAATATACTTCATGCGATCTCAATTGTATTTAAAAACTTCTTATAAAAGTAGATTATTCAATTATAAGCCACACTTAATCAAACTATTACATCCGTTTTTATCCGGGGCGAACATCAATAACGACTGTCAATGGTTTCTGTCATCTCTACGAGCCGTAGGCGGGAGGAATCCACTGACAAACACAGTCACTTTCCTGCCGCTACTTCCGTGGCTTGACTCCTAACGCCCTTCCATGTCTCTGCCACTAAGGTTTTTGTGGCTAACAATGGCCTTGCGAAGCAAAAACGACGCGAACACCCGACGCTACTTCTTAGCCTGTCCGTCGCTACAGGCGTAACGCGCCAGCTTAAGGCGTTTTCCTGCTCTTGTTTTAATTATCAAAGGAGGAGTGAAAGCAAGGACTACTACTTGTGGGTTTTCATTGCGGAGAAATCTGCGTGGGTCGGCAAGTATAGGGCGAGTGAGTAAAAGCTGCTCGAAGCCTTTTTCCTGCAGAGGCATTATGAACGAGAAGCCAAAGTGCAGCGTACCATAGACGTCTACGATAACCGTCGTTATACAGCATTGTTTCTGTTACAAACTTTAACAAAATCAGCACACTACAGTCTACAAATTTCTCTTAATAACACAACAAATTTTTTTAATTTAAAATAAACAAAATTTTCTACAAAAAATCGTGCTGAAACGATCATTAATATATAGAAAGGCGGTTAATTTAATCTGACATTAAATAAAAGCAAAAGTCTTCAATCTTCTGAAAGTAAAATTTTGTCCTATTCTTTAGAAAGAAATGAAAGAACACGAATTTAATTACTTTTAAGACATTCTATAAAATGTGTAGTTTTTAGAGATGTACTAAAGAGCAATAATTTACAGGGCTCGGCAGGGCACAAAGAAACACAGCAGAGGAAACACAGTAGTAACGTGACTGTAGCAGATGTTGATAGTGACCACTATTCGTCTCTCCGCATTTTTAGGCCGTGGTAAGCAAGTTCCTGAAGGCGGATCGAAGCAGAAATGCTGGAATTGCCGTCATCTCATCCGAAATATTCTGATGCAGTTCTTGGAGACTATGAGGGCTGTTACGAACACCTTAAACTTACGGGGTCCCACACAAAGCAATCGCATACTGACAGATCAGATGACCCTGATGGGCAGCTAGGACCGCGAGCAGACTCATATCTGGTAACAACTCTATCAGGCATGAAGACCGTATAAACGTGCTTCAGGGCTCAGCCGGCTGCATGGGCAGTTGATCCAACCTGATGGCAGTAGGTGAAGATGTTTCCCCTCCTCCGTAATTGTTCCAAAATTATATCCACTCGTCCGGGTCACGCTTACTTGCGCCACCCTGTGTGTAGTCAGTATAGTGTGGTGTTTCCTCCATACGTGGAAATAAAACCATGCTCAAAACAGAAAAAAATAGATGTTACTTTTTTTCAGTGAATACAAGGCATGTTCGGATTAGTCCGTGAAAATATTACGTTAATGTTGTATAATTAATTTTGGCGTACATGCGTACATGTTTCAAATGTTTGTAAATCTATGGGACTTAACTGTTAGGGTCATCAGTCCCGGGGAGTAACCGCGCGCTCCGTAGCAAGGCGCCTTACAGCGGTTGGCCGTTCCTAACGAGGCATTCATGTTTCTTGACAGATTTGTTTCAGCTGACGTTCCGTCAGATTACCTTCAATGCTTCTGCAGCATGCCACCTGTAATGCAACAACGCCAGTCTTTCTCTTGTCTACCTCTGTAACATTGGCTCCGATGCTGACCTTCACAATCAATTGCAATTGAACCATAAGTGGACTGTAACATCCGAAAAAATCTTTTTAATAATGTACTGGCGAGGTCAGATATAATCTTGCGAAACCGGGACTGGTTGCTAGTTTTAGATAGTTGCTGAGCGTATACAAAATCTGACCTCTCACAATTTCGTTGCACGTGAATTGTCCATTAGCTAACAAACTATGTTTATTTCTCAAACAAAGTGGGGCTATAGTTCATGAGGAAGAACCTAAGAGTGTACAGGAGGAAACGCCAGTACTTGAGTGCCAGTGAAGAATTCATCAGTTCCTATTATCTATTTAAGCTCTCTCTGGGTTTGTTAATGTGAAAAATGCTGAGATGGAACCTGGTTCGGAATGTATGTTCGATTGTTACGTAGCGCAATGACTGGGATGATGAAACCAGCTTTCAGGTTATTACATATTTCTGTTTTGTTACGGACGGCATCTGCGAAAATGACGGTATTATTGTGGTTAGGTATGATTTTATCAGCATGCTAAGCATCACTTAAACTTTCCTCGCTACATAATTATCCTTATAGGTTGTATAGGTTGTTGTGGAACATCTGTTTGGTCTTGGTTTTTCCAAAACCAAATGTTTATAAACCTATTGGACCAAACTGCTGTGGTCATCAGTTTCTAGACCTACAAACTACTTTAACTTACACTAAGGACAAAACACACACACACACACACACACACACACACACACACACACACACACACACACATACACACACACACACACACACGAGGGAGTACTCGAAACCCCGGCGGGAGCGGCCGCCGTGCCCATGATGCCTTAGACCACGCAGCAACTCCCGTGCGGCAACATTTACTTTCTTCCTATAGTTGATATGTTTGCTGACACTGATTACGCTCACGTGTACGAAAGGAGGAAGAAGATCGGAGTTTAACATCGTAGTCATTAATGCCGAGCGCGCACTCGAATGGTCCTTGTAGGGGATGGGAAAGAAAATCGGTCGTGGCCTTTGAAATGAACGAACTCTGCATTTGCCTGGAGTGGTTTAGGGAAGTCAAGGAAATCCTAAATTTGGATGGCAGGTGGCTGGTTTGAACAGCTGTCATCCCGAATGCGAGTCCAATTTGTTACCACTGCGCCACCTCGCTCGGTTAGAATGGTAAGCGGAAGGCAAATTAACGATGTATTGTTCGTTTTGGGACTGATGTTTTCTTGTATCAGAAAGTAGCACTAAATGTTCCCGGAATATCCTGTTACGTTAATGAATCTTAGGAATACTGCTTCTTCCATTTTTGTGCCTGTGGTTTAGGCTTTGTTAGTATCATTTCTAATGTGATGATAGTAAAGGCTAAGAGCACCGAGTGCTTATCAACTGACGAGTGTTTGGAACGTTTATTAATTCGACGCAGCTGAAAGTAGAATGTGGATTGTGTACGGTCGGAGAGAGGAGAAGCAGGGGAGGCGGAGCTGAGAGCAGGCGAGCAGGAAGAGCTAAGAGGCTGCGGCGCTCAATGCGTTTGACCTCTGCTCGGTCAGCGGGCGCGCGGCCGCTCCAGCAATGCCGGCTGGCGCACAAAACAAATCTACTCTATCACCGCCGCTCACACTCCGCAGCCCGTACCTCTACTGCTGCTACAACTCATTTCCTGCAATATAGAGCAGGGGGGAAAGGCTGGCTATGTGTCTCCGTAACAGCCCTAATTCCTCGTATCTTATCTTTGTCGTCCATATGCGGTCTGTAAGTCGGCGCCAGTAAAATCGTTCTGCAGTCGGCATCAAATGTCAATCCTCTAAATTTCTTACCTATTGTTTCTTGGAGAGAACATCGTCTTCATCCAAGGATTCATTCAAAATGTTCAAATGTTTGTAAAGCCTATGGGACTTAACTGCGGGGTCATCAGTCCCTAAACTTACAAACTACTTATGAACTAGCTTATACTAAAGACGGCACAAACATCCATGCCCGAGGGGGATTCGAACCCCCGACGGGGAACGGCTTCGCGCATCGTAGCATAGCGCCTCAATGCGCTCGGCCGCTCCGTCACAGCCAAGGATTCCTATTGGAGTTCTCGAGCCATCTCGGTAACAGTAGCGTGTTTATCGGACCTACCAGTACCAAATCTGATAGTTTGAATAAATCATTTTAAGCTTTATGTTATGCCTCTCTATTATTTAACCAGTTTCACTCGTTGGAATAATCATCACTAAGACTCCAAATAAAATTAAACCAAACATTACGGCGTGTCACTTGTATAAAAAATTACGTAGAGGCTTATCATTTACATCACTTGATCTACAAAGTACTTAAAAGCTGTAGAGTCACCAGCATAAAGTTATGATAAATCGAGCAGCCCGCCGCTGAATTGCTTTAGTGTCTTCCATTAAACCGACATGGTGCGGAACCGTAACATTTCAACAGTACTCAAGAAGGGGTCGCACTAATGTGTAATACGCGGATTCCTTTACAGATGAACCATATTTTCCCAAAATTTTTTCCAATAAACAGAAGTCCATCTTCCGCCTTCCCTTCAATTATCCGTAATTACTGGGTCCACTTCATATCGCTCTGCAACGTTACACCTCGATATTAAATCGACGCGACTTTGTCAAGCAATTCACTACTGATTCTGTAATAGAAGAATACGGGACTGTCTTTCGTACTCATCTGCATTAAGTTACACACGGCTGTCCCGGCCCGGTGGTATTGTTGACCTTCCAGCCCGTGGGGCCGCTACTACTCAGTCCAGTATCTGAGTGCCCCCCCTATCGGTCCTCCCACGAATGAAAAATCGCTAGTATTCCTGGGTCTGAACCCGCGTTCTCCGAATGGCAGCCACATACACTGACCACTTAGCTGCGGATAAATAAACGAGAACCAGAAGTATCGTGCTGTGCCCAGGAAGTTTTAAGGCACACATGTGTCTTTTCATGTTGAGCAAAACTAGTTGTTGAATACCAAACCAGGAAGATTACTTCGTTCCTCCCTCCTCTCCCCGCACCCCCCGTCTCACTCTCTCTCTCTCTCTCTCTCTCTCTCTCTCTGTCTCTGTCTCTGTCTCTGTCTCTGTCTCTCTCTCTCTCTCTCTCTCTCTCTCTCTCTCTCTCTCTCTCTCTCTCTCTGTGTGTGTGTGTGTGTGTGTGTGTGTGTGTGTGTTTGGGAGCAGAGAGAGAGAGAGAGAGAGAGAGAGAGAGAGAGAGAGAGAGAGAGAGAGAGAGAGAGAGAGAGAGAGAGACTGTCAAAAAGAAAAATAGTGTGCTTAAAATGCCTTGTTGAGAAATGTGGAGACGTTATTAGGCTGCCCTCTTCTTCGCTAGTTCCTTTGGTTCTGCGCTCCCCCCGCCATCCCAGAAACATACACACGCACGGATCCCTTCAAACGCGACCGTCAAGGAATGTGGCTGATAATACAGGAAGCCGCTTTCACCCCAGACGCACCCAAGCCACACACGGAACGCTATAATCCCGCCGCGGAGGATTTCTTCTTTGCGTGGGCGCTCGCCGGCTGCAGAATAGTGGCTTCGCGGCTGCTAATACACATCATGCTTGGTGCAGGACTGACGTCACAAGGGGCACAAAACAATGCTTTTGTAGCAGGTTCTCCGTCTTCGCAGAGAGAAGAAATGTAAAGCGGAAGAAGACGGGTATGTATTTGGTTCAGTACCACCCGTTTACCCAGATCCCACTGAGATGATCAGTGCAGTCAACAAAGCCGCGGTGGAATTGCCGAGCGCTCCAAGGCGCAGTGCTGCGGGGCGCGCGGTTGCTCCCCGTCGGAGGTTCGAGTCCTCCCTTGGACATGAGTGCATATTGTCCTTAGGTTAGTTTCAGTTAGTTTAAATAGTTTGTAATCCTAGGGACTGATAACATTAGTAGTTGAGTTCCTTAGATTTACAAACGTTTGATTTTTTTTACAGTCAACATAAGAAAAGTGTTTGCACGAAAAATGTTAGTCCCACATCCAGTTTTTCTGGCGTGTACAGCCACATCGCAGTCGGTGCAAGACTATAGTGTCCATGCTGCGTTTTAGGGGCGACATATCATACCGGCAAGACGCACTATGCACAAACGCGTAGTTGCTAGCCGTGAGAATAGGAGCAGCTCTGCTCTTTTTCTTCCTTCGTAAGGTTTGTTGTTGTTGTTGTTGTTCAAAAATGTTCAAATGTCTGTAAATCTATCGGACCAAACTGCGTGGTCATCAGTCCGTAGCTTACAAACTACTTAAACCTACGGACACACACACACACACACACACACACACACACACACACACACACACACATGCCCCACGGAGAACTCGAACCTCCACGGCGAGCAACCGCGCGCTCCGCAGCGAGGTGCTTTAGACCGCTCGGCTACTCCACCGCGGCTTCTTGTTGTTCTTGTTGTTGTTGTTGTTGTTGTTGGTGGTGGTGGTGGTGGTGGTGGTGATTTTCGTTTTCAGTCTCTCATGGCACGGAGTTGCTGCCACTGAGTCTGTATGGACAGCGATCGGGTGTTTGTGCCGTGTATTACTGGATGGAGGAATCTGTGCAGCCGCGCTGAATGGTCACGGAGTCTAAGGCATCGTGCTGTGGTCTGGGCCGCCGTTCCCGTCGGAGGTTCGAGGCCTTCCTCAGGCATGGTTATGTTTGTGTTGGCCCGAATGTAAGTTATTTGTCAGTAGTTTGTAAGTCAAGGGACTGATTGACCATAGCACTGGGCCAATAGTTTAACAAACATTTGAACAATTTTTGAAACTGTGCAAGTCTCATTTTGCACAGGGGAGAAGTGGACAAATATATGAGGTAGGGGAGGTTTGGTGTAACCAGCGAGACAGGACGGGTAAGGATTTTTGCAGTGAGGATAGTATTCTCCAGGATGGAATTAGCCGTCATAGTGAGGGCCGGCCCCATATTCTCCCTGCTTATAAAGTGTGTTGGGGGGGGGGTGCAGTAGCTCTGTGCCCGTATCCAGATGCGCTCTCTGGGCGTAGAAGGGGAGCCACCTAACTGAACTGGTCCAAATGTTTGTATAGCTTATGGGACTCAACTACGGGGTCATCAGTCCCTAAACTTACAAACTACTTATGAACTAGCTAATACTAAGGACGGCACAAATATCCATGCCCGAGGGGGGATTCGAACCAACCCGACAGTAGTGGCCGAGCAGAACGTGACTGGCGCGCCGCAGACCGCTCGGCCACCTAACTGGTGTCCGGTACTGTCCGCAGCAGCGGGGCGCGTATGGTGGCGTCTCGAGCAGTGTCGGGCCGTTAGCCTCTCAGGGGCGTGTGCGGCCGTGGCTGGCGCGTCCTTTTATTTAGTGGCTGACTCCATAGCTTGCTACATCTCTGCATCGTGGCGGTATCCGTCCCCCACACTTTTTCACACGATGGATGAACTTCGGCCACCGTATATCGCCTCCCCCTCCGATCCGTTCCCTGCGCTGGGAGTCATTGAAATTTGTTAGATAACTTGGCTTATAGAAGCGATCGGTTGGTAGGACACATTCTGAGACGGAAAGGAATCGTCAGTTTAGTATTTGGGGGGGGGGGGGGTGAGGGGTTGTGGGCTAAAATCGCAGGAGGAGACCAAGAGGCTAGTACATTAAACAGGTTCAAATGACTATAGGTCGCAGTAGTTTTTCGATGATGAAAACAGTAACGTAGAGAGTTGCCCCTTTCTGAGACGGAAAGGAATCGTCAGTTTAGTATTTGGGGGGGGGGGGGGGGTGAGGGGTTGTGGGCTAAAATCGCAGGAGGAGACCAAGAGGCTAGTACATTAAACAGGTTCAAATGACTATAGGTCGCAGTAGTTTTTCGATGATGAAAACAGTAACGTAGAGAGTTGCCCCAATCAGTCGTTGGACCGAAGACCATAATAATACATGGGAGAAGCTTTGTTTTGTGGAATGTACCTCTTGTCCAGCCGTGTCTGTCTGAAGGCGATAAGTTGGTTTTTTGTTAGTAACCAACTACTTTTATAGATCCGTCGCATAAATGTAGTCATACAAGTGAAAAGACAACTCTGACCAGTGCTACATATTAGCATACCTATATTTCCTGCGCTTTAATCAAAAATGTTCAAATGTTTATATAGTTTATGGGACTTAACTACGGGGTAATCAGACCCTAAACTTACAAACTACTTATGAATTACTTACGAACTAGGACGGCACAAATATCCATGCCCGAGGGGGGATTCGAACCCCCGACCGTAGTGGTCGTGTAGACCGTGACTGGAGCGCCTTAGTCCCCTCGGCCACCGCGGCCGGCTGCGCTTTAATCCATGAAAATAACAATTACCTCTGCAAAATTACAATTGTTATTTTGTTTTCAACATATGTTGTTTCGATGCAATTGCAGACAGAGTATGTGGGAATAAAACAAAATTTCGTGGAAGTGAAAATGTTCCACTTGGACGACAGATACTACGGATCCGCGGCGGAGGCGCTATGCTTCGATGCGCGAGGCCGTTCCCCGTCGGGGGTTCGAATCCTCCCTCGGGCATGGATGGTTGTGTTGTCTCTAGTATAAGGTAGTTTTATAAATAGTTTGTAAGTTTAGGGACTGATGACCCCGCAGTTAAGTCCCATAAGCTTAACAAAATTTGAACTTTTTAGTTTTGACATACCACCAACTTTAAATCACTAATCAGAGTGATATATAGCTGAGCTTCTAGCAAGGAAAGCACTTTGCACGATGCCTCGGTGGAATCTCAGAATCTTGCTTAAGTGTAAATTTAGCCATTTCATTGTACAGTTGGAGTAAAAGAATGAGAAAATAGTGCTTCTTTAGTTGCGTACATTCTGTATGGAAAACCGCCTGTTGCTGATAGTGTCTGCCTGTGTTTATGATTCATAGCACCACGCAAACAGGAGATAAGAACTCAGTTTGGTTTCAGGTTTTTTCACTCGTCGAAACCAGCAGCTTATGTAACCGAAGACATTTGTTAGCTACCATCGACACAAGCGTCATCTGTATTTTACTTAATTTGTACTTCATTAGTAACAAAACTGATGTAGAATGTGAAATCCTGTATTTTAACAGTAACAACATATAACGAAAATACACGGAGCTCTAAAAATGTAATAACACGCCAGCATTCTGAAACATTATAAGCGGAAACAAACTTAATCTATCAAACAAGCGGACTGAAAAAATAACTCGATTACGGAATATTCGGAGCGGGCGCGCTCTAGGCTAATAACATTGATATTCACGTCATGTCATTTAGATATTTCCGGGAACGGTAATTTCATTTCTCGGTTCAAAAAAAGCTAGCTTCACACGTCACAGATACGAATGCAATTGCAGATGCTGTGATTTCGCAGCAGCGGTCTGATCTGAACAGAATAGGAATGACCAGTTGTCGAACAAGCTTAGCTGCTGAACGTTTAGCTCTGCGACCTTGGATACTCGTTTTATTTATGCAGTCTGACGAAGTTAACTCTGTTGCCGCATTTGTTTTTTGTTTTATTTCCGTCCACTTTCTTGTCGTATATGTTGCACGAAACTGGTTTTTAAGAACTTGCTACTGTTGGCTAACACCGGCAATTCTTCCCAACTCGCTCTTCCCATCAGCCCTCCTAACTAACTCCTCAAACGTATTGCGAGACTCTGACGAAACATTTTTAATGAGATTTCTTTTTCCGCTGTTAAATATTTTTCTTTTCTGCTTCGTATATAATCCGAGCTGTGTGTTGTTTGCGTGGAATAGTTAGAAACTCCGACCACGAAAACTGTTTTACCAGTATTATAATGGACTTCCGGAAGGCGAACGAGAGCACAGAGTCTCGGCCGAGTAGTGTCGGAGTTGTGAATTTTGAAATAGCTGAAGGGACAGTGGTCGTGCGGAAACATTCTGTGCAGCTAGTAACACGAATAACTCTGCACATAGGCTTTTGATCATTGAGCATGTATTTTCAGTTTTATTTGTGAAGCGTAAAATTTCCACTGAAGATAGGTCCAGCATGTTAGATAAGAACAAAAGCTCGTCAGTATGTTTTCCGGAATCGTGACATGTGTAACATCCAAACACCGATTATTTGAAACGATAAGACTACCTGCTTAAGAGCGAATTGACCCATCTTTTGAACGCAGTACAGCAACAATTCTGCATGCCGAGAGCTGTATAAGCTCTTCGTACGTTTCCTTGGTATGTAGAACCAGATGCCGTATACTCAGGATGTGGCGTTTTGTGCCGCAGCTCTTTTCACGTTTGTTACATTTTGTTGCTATGTTTTAAGGAAGAGTATAGAAGAGGGATGCTAACAATGTGGTAAGATCATTGAGGTTAAGGGCTCGACAGGAGAGGTATGTTTGTGTTAGAGTATTGTGTATTATGTTATGACTGTGTAATTATCAAGGATATAGACTTACATGTTAGTATTTATGACATTGGTGGAACGGTATGAGCCGGCCGCGGTGGCCGAGGGTACTGAGGCGCGCCAGTCAAGGTCTGCACGGCCACTACAGTAGGGGGTTCGAATCCCCCCTCGGGCATTGATATTTGTGCCGTCTTTAGTGTAAGCTAGTTCATAAGTAGTTTGTAAGTTTAGGGACTGATGACCCCGTAGTTAAGTCCCATAATCTATACAAACATTTGAACATTTTTTTTAACGATATGATAACGCTTACGTCTGTGGCCAAGGTTTGAGGATAGACTATATTGTCCGAAACTAGTCACCACAGTAAATGAATACATTAGCAACTATGACGGAAACTTAAGAAAAATGAAGACTTGGATAACAAAGTTGCTGGTCCTGTCGTCCAGTACTTTACAACATCATAAAAAGGCAATTTCTGTTCTCTGGAGTGCTCTTTTTATTCTGCTCCATGCACTCCACTGTAGCAGATCTTCCAATGTATCTCCAAATTTCTTCGGAGCTATGTTTCTTCTAGGGACACATCATGCGAAACAGGTAGTTTTCACATCGTTGTAAAAGGCTTCGATACAGATTCTAAAATTGATTACAGCGCCCGCACTATACATCGAACCCGAAGGAGCGACATACTTTACCTCTGAAAAATATCACGTGGGTATCGGACAGTTACTTTTGTAAATGTGCGATTCATAGACAATCTCTTCGATTTTTTATTTCATACATATTAATAAAACACGCAATTAGTTTATAGTAAAAAACAAAAAGGATAAATCTTGTTGAGCATCTACCTTGAACCAGTAGCAATCCTGGGTACATTACGGAACTGAATTTTTCCCAAAGATATACGCCGACAGTGTTCTATCACTTTTGCAGTAGGTTATGGACCTAGAAATCGTTTGTCTCTATTCTGTATTCTTCTTTGTCAGGTTTACGTTATATGTGGTAATTGCTATTATTAAAAAGATATATCTTTTATGGGGCGACTGTAAATATACATGCTGTTGCAGTAATATAGAAAAGTAATGTTTTGGGATCCAGTTGTGCGTCATTCATGAATTAAAGGAAATGCACATTTCAAGAGACGATAGCTGCTGGGAAGTCGCGGTTTTATTGCCCCAAGCTAAAATACTGGCTTCGGAATGCGTAACGACCACAGTGGAAATTATTTTACAAAGCGTATAGCCACCTGAATGGTGGCCATATTTTTTGCACGCGTAGACTGGATGAATATATCGAAAGGGAAGCAGCAGAATCAACGGACAGTTCTGGCCATCGGTATATACAATGTATTCCACGAAAATTTTTATTTCGCGACTCTTTGCCATTGGTTCTTTAGTTTTCCAAATTATTAGAAATAATACAAAGCCGCGGTGGACTGGCCGCGCGTTCTAACACACATACCTTCAGTGTAAAACAGTCAGATCGGTACCAAACGTTGTATATCGATTAGAGTATAAAAAGAAAAGGAAAAAAAAATCTTCGATATAATTCGTGCTATGTGCTGTCGTCCAGGAGAACGTGCATAAACTTTAATTATAAATTACACCTGACCTACGGAGTAGAGGAAAAGAATAACTGTGAGCATATAATACCGAGTAAGTTAGTAGAGCGTTATTTCTTGACTCGTAAAAGTACTGTTTCGATTTTATAGCAGTGTGTTATCGGCAATTTGCTTTTGCTTCGTTTATTTGAAAGTAGCAAATCTATAGAGTATATTCGGAGTTTCAGAGAATAAACAAAAGCAATCGGAACACAAGAAGCAGTTGCTTATTGTTTTTATTATTATTATTATTATTATTATTATTATTATTGTCATTGTTGTTACTATTATTACTGCTGCACGTGTGATGCAGTTGTTTCTGTATTCTTATGTTCCGATTGTGTTTATTCTTTGAAACTACGAATAAACCGTACCAGTTCGCCACAGGTAAACGAAACGAAAAGAAAGTGCCGATAACACACTGCTTATAAATCCGAACAGTCCTTTTACATGTAAGGTACACGTTGCCCAATAACAATTTCTTATTCCATATAGTGTTAAGATAAATTACAGGAACGTAGTGAGGGGAAATCGGCAGATATTACGTCGAATGTACATACCTTCAATGTTGATCAGATGTCAGGGGAGCGGAGACAAGACTTCATCATAAATTCCACAGTGGTTTTTCTTCCGATTTTTTACAGCCAAACGAAGCATGGAAAATGTACAATCGGGCTATTAAATTAACGAGGATGAGATATAGAGTTAAGGAAGGTATCGTAAATAATCAGCGTTATTTAAAAAAAATTAACTACATTTGAGAGAGAATTTAAATATTTCACGAACAACTGTTGCTAGCTATGTAAATGAAGTGTCAAAAACTTCGTCTCTTCAAAGCCAAGATATTTTTGTCGCAAAAAGATAAAAATGATGCGATATTCAACTGTCGAATGGGTGCCTTCGAAACAAATCAAATGTTTGTTAAGCTTATGGGCTTAACTACGGGGTCATCAGTCCCTAAACTTACAAACTACTTATGAACTAACTAATACTAAGGACGGCACAAATATCCATGCCCGAGGGGGGATACGAACCCCCGACCGTAGTGGCCGTGCGGGCCGTGGCTGACGCGCCGCCTAGCGCTCGGCCACCGCGGCCGGCCCTTCGAATCAAGTACTGAATTAAAGATTGTAGAGAACGGAGGACGCTAGGAAAGGAAATTGTGTGTATGCAAGGAAAGGAAATTGTGTGTCTGAACAAAGTACGTGACATTTTCGGAAAGCAACTTGAAAGCTAAAAACAATAGAAAAAAATTTGTTATTCG
The DNA here is from genome assembly GCA_026315105.1 of Locusta migratoria. NCBI lineage: Eukaryota > Metazoa > Arthropoda > Insecta > Orthoptera > Acrididae > Locusta > Locusta migratoria. The sequence goes on from CM048755.1 coordinate 291,218,050, forward strand.
ACTTTTTAAAAGTAACAAGTAAAATAGATTAGTGAAACATCTGATGCGTGCGTAAATGATGATAAAATTTAGGTGGTCAAATTGTTCAATAATCTGTGTAAACAGCGTGGAGGGCAGTTTTACGGGTAGCGATATCGTGTTGGCCCACTTTAAATTATTACGCACAGAATTTATAACAAAAAAGTTATTATTTTTACTACGTAGGACGAAATGGCAATGGAATGTTTCAACACACAATCGTTCACTGCATTCCTTGTCAACGCATCGCGGTATCCCTCATACCACTGAACAAATAATAAAGGGTGTTCTGGCGTAAGTTTAAAGTTATATAGTGTTTAAATAGTGTTGTTCAGGAAGCTGTTGAGATTAAATTACCAATGTATCTTTGGAGGCAATGGTTTTTGTCTAAATTCTGTCCGGGATGCTGCTCTTCCTGTTTCAGTAGAAAGACAGCGTTACCGTCACGTGCTCCCGTTTCCTTATCGATAACGTGTGCCGCCAGTCACCTTCGGTTGTGCGGTGGCGCTAGTTTACTGCGTGTATTGTGTTTCTGCGTTCACCGTCTTCTGTTTCCGCGTCGATGCAGCCACGCCCATGCACGGCCATCTCGTGTTGCATTTGTGGCTTGAAAGTAACGGGGCGTTCACCTGTTGAAGTATCGCCGGTTGTCGATGCCGACACCCGGAAGGATTCCCGTATATTATTCAAATATTTGACACCCTGCGAGAAACTGAAATTTCTTAGTACATTGCAAAATTTAAAGGACTACAGCAACTTCATGTGGCACTGCCAAGAAACATAGATTGAAATTTAAAGAACTGCAGCAATAAGTTACATAAGCTAACTTAAATAAACACACAACGAGGCGAATAAAAATGATACTTCCATCCAAGCCTCGCGGGAGCGGCCGTGCGGGGTGCCACCTCGCGGACTGCGCGGCCACTCCCGCCAGAGATTCAAGTCCTCCCCCGTGTTTCTCCTCCTCCTCCTCTCTCTCTCTCTCTCTCTCTCTCTCTCTCTCTCTCTCTCTCTCTCTCGCCCTGTGTGTGTGTGTGTGTGTGTGTGTGTGTGTGTGTGTGTGTTTGTTTTAGTCTTTTTAGTTTGTTAGTCTAAAAATAGATAAGCTTAGCAAATGTTCAAATGTTTGTTATGCTTAAGGGACTTAACCGCGGGGTCATCAGTCCCTAAACTTATTAACTAGTTATGGACTAACTTATACTAAAACGACTCAAACATCCATGCCCGAGGGGGATTGGAACCCCCGACCGTAGCGGCCGTGCAGACTGTGACTGGCGCGCTGCAGACCGCTCGGCCACTGCGGCCGGCTGAGCTTAGCGCTTTGATCCCTTAGGATTGAAAACATCTGAACATATGAACTCTTTAATTCAAAGACAATAGTTTTTTTTTAATCTGTCGATAGGTTGTACGATCACCATGGACGGCAGATTGCCAAGGATATACTTTAATTAGCCTCGCAATACCGTAAGCATTTCATTAATATCACTGGGATCAGCGTTTCGCACTTGGCGTCATGTTACCACTCTGAAGCGCGTGTAACTAACTACTTGTGTATTGATAAAATAGAATGAATACGAATAAACTGTTATAACCACGCCACCTTTACAGTAATGATCAGTACATGCACCAGGAACCGATGACCATGGTAGTTTGGTCCCTTTTGAACCGCTAACCAATACATGCGTTATGTGGCTGCAATCTTCATACCATACTCGACTGTTCATCTGTTCATCTGTTTGTATAGCTTATGGGACTTAACTACGGGGTCATCAGTCCCTAAACTTACAAACTACTTAAGAACTAGCTTATTCTAAAGACGGCACAAATATCCATGCCCGTGGGGGGATTCGAACCCCCGACCGTAGTGGCCGTGCAGACCGTGACTGGAGCGCCTCAGTCCTCTCGGCCACCGCGGCCGGCCATACTCGACTTTCATGCAGTTTGTGTATGTAAAATGGCGGCGACTGGCTTCATTTGTACATATCAGTCTAGTTAACGTGTGTCTGTGGTGCATGCACTGCCACGCACTTGCAAGGTCACAAGGATGGCAAGGAGTTATGGTAGTCCCTTCTTCCACCAGCGCGGTTGAAAACTGTTGGACGGTCGCTGGAGCACTTGGTCATGCTGCAATACGTCTCCCAACGTATGTCACAATTGAATATTTGATATGGAAAAGGATTTGAGTGCTAACGTAGCCATAGTTTCACTTTTGCGTGATCCAGTGGCAAGGAGAGAGATCTAAGCCCAGAGTTACTGCTTGTAGTCCCCATTGCTGCCGTTAATTGCTTTCTGATTCAACTCCAGGGTTGTTAGCATGGAAAAAGACGTATTTGTCATTTTGGCAATTACATCGTTCTCCGTGTCAGCTCTTAGACTGTTCTGTCGTTTGTGTTTTGAGAATGTTCAAATCAAATGTTTGTAGAGCTTATGGGACTTAACTGCAGGGTCATCAGTCTCTAAACTTACAAACTATTTATAAACTAACTTAAAATAAATACAACACAAACACCCATGCCCGAGGGGGGATTCGAACCTCCGGGGGAACGGCCTCGCGCATCTGAGCATAGCGCCTCAATGCGCTCGGCTACTTCGCCACGGCTCTGAAACAAGACACAGAAAAAAAGCCTAATATTAAAAGTATATATAAATCGCCCTAAATAATGCTTTGCCGTCGGAAAGAAATCGTCCTCATGCGAGACAAATATCTTCAGTTGAATGTTGTACATTCCTTTGTTCGAAGCTTTTTCGCGGCATATTCATGAAATACATGCTCTATTATTGCCAAGCTTTTTGTGTTCGCCAATTACTTTCAGATAGCAGCCAAATTAATAGACAATGTGTTGCTTTGCAATCCAATTTCCAAACCTGAAATCTATCCACGACCGAAATATTGCGGTTGAATTCTGAAAATAGTATGTAATCGACACCCTGTTGACCCAGATCTGTTCTGTGAATATTATTGCGGTTTATGTGAGCGGCTACTCTTGCCGAGGAAACATCGAGCAACGTTAATCTAGCGAGGAGCTTTTATTTCAGTGGATCACACAGGCACAATTAGTGGAAGTAATCAGTGAGAATTAATTTATTTTATTTACTCACCAAAACTATCATTTATTATCTGCAATGCTAAAATGGAGCGAACCAACCACATTTTGTGTGTGCAGTAAAATGTGTTTAATTATTACTGCTTGATACTACCAAATACGATATATTAAAATGTCATACATCAGCAAGCAAAGTGTAATAAAATGTGGAACAACCAACTTCACCGCTACAAAACTGTTAGCAAATTACTAGCAAGCCTACTACTGTTTGTCCTCTTATTTTTATTATTGAAATCAGTACCTTCTCTTTTTGTTTATTCACTAGAGCATCGTCCCCTTACAGAACTCGTACATTTAAATTATTTCAGGTTGTTTTCCGATTCTGGAACCACTCTAAAACTACTCAATCGGGCCGGCCGCGGTGGCCGAGGGGATTGAGGCGCTCCAGTCACGGTCCGCACGGCCACTACGGTCGGGGGTTCGAATCCCCCCTCGGGCATGGATATTTGTGCCGTCCTTAGTTGTAAGTAGTTTGTAAGTTTAGGGACTGATGACCCCGTAGTTAAGTCCCATAGACTCTACAAACATTTGAACATTTTTTTACTCAATCGGGCGAGGTGTAGGTGCAGTAGTAACCCACTGGACTATCATTCAAACCCGCGTCCGCCATCCTGATTTAGGTTTTCCATGATTTTCCTAAATCGGCCAAATGGCTGGAGTGTTCCTATCAAAGAGCACAGCCGCTTCCTTTCCGCATCCCTGACAAAAACTATCATTGTGTCTGCTCCTGTTTCTAAAGACCACGATGCGGACGCGACGTTACACACTAATCGTCCTTCCCTTACCTTGGTCATTATCAATATCTGTGAGATTCCTCAGGCGTAACGCGCCCCTCATTAGTCTGAAATAGATCACACACTATGCAGTACCTTGTTAGAACCCACGTTTCCACAGTCACTTCCATTTAACGCATTTGACAGTTTTAGAACAATTTATTCAGTGGTCACGCATTTCCGTTGCCCTCTTTTCATCAATACGGTAAGCTGACCTAAAGGGACGTTAACAATTTAACCTGCGGTTTGAATGTAGCCTTATAAAGATAGGCCAGACCAACATTTCCTCGGTGTTGCTTGTTGCTTTATGACTAAGGATACCTTCTGGTGTTGGAAATTTAGTTTGGGCTGAGACTTGGCATGTTAGAAGTATACGTCATGAAAGTTTAAATCGCACTAACCAGAAAATTCCGAGAAAAGGTGATCGTAAGTTGAAACGTAGCTCATATATGTAACTTATATAATAGTCACTGACTTGTACAGCAGTGTGGCGAAATAGCTCAGGCAGTGACGTTATCGTACCTATGGGTAATGTTTTATAATTATAATTTGTTTTAAAAAATTACTACTATTTTTAAAAATATTAATATTTATATCACATCATAAAGAACTTTATTCATTAAATGACGGTTGTAAATTATTAAAATTTTAATTAAAATATTTTCTTTTTAAAAAGTCGAACAACACCAAATTGATTTTACAGTTACTATAGGTAGATTAAAGCGTTAAATACTATTATCGTTACAAAATTAAGCAAAATTGTAAGTTGCCAAAAGATTATTATTAGTTATAAATTCGAGGTACCGGTTTCTTCATGGAAGGTCACCCTAGAGGTACACTACTATCCTGCGAAGTGGCGAACTGAATTTCGGAGGCCGGAAGGTATCCTTGTAGTCGTCCTTTACACGTCCATCGCTGCCTGCTGTACCTCCGTGCTGAACACAACCTCACAGCGCCTGCTCTGGAGTACCCACACGGCCGCAGCAGTAACTCTCCCTTGTCAACGATATTATTCAGATACGTAGGCCAGGCAATGTTTGTCATCTCGACAGGTAAACGAATCTCACTCTTAGTCTGCCCTTGATGGTAGGGATAAAGTCACATGTCCTTCCGACTGCGTCTGATGTGTCCCATCCATTTTTCCACAGTATGAAAGGCTATCTTGTCTTAACTTTTACGCAGTGCCCTCAGTGCCAAGCATTCTCCTTGTTCCGTTTGAATGCCTTTCTGTAACAAATACGGGTCACCTCCTTATTTGATTTCTATGCCGAACGAAGAATAGGGTGTAATTATTCTCAGACGGAGGGTAGTAGCTCAGTTCCGTACATAGCTCGCCGGTGAAAGACGACGGCTGACGTATTGGGGCCTCATTTAATCCTATAGAGCCGGCCCTCGCGCAAGAATTCTCGTACTGCCCGCCTGAGCGACGCCTTGTTGCCAGCGGCATGCGTTGCCTAATGAGGTTCCGACGTACCCGTACCCTGTCATCACATACCGATGGCGGCTCACTTCCGTTGTTGTCCAGAACTGAATTGATGATTTGCTGCGTTGTGGCTCCTCTGTGTGCTGTTAGAGTGCACGATAGTCGACGTGGACCTTGTCATCAAACGTTGACTCTGGAAGCTGTGGCTTTCGTGGAATCCAGGTTCCCACGGCTGGAGACAAGTACAAGATACGACAACCTTGTTACGAAACTGTAGACGTTAACGTTCACTCTTCAAAGCAGTTGCCTCCAATCCATTGGTTCTTAAATGTATCACGTAGATTCCTTAGGGGATATTCCAGAGGTCACTGTCGAAACTGGCCTCCAACTTTTATATGAGAGGAAAAAGTGCATGGACTCCAAACACGCAGACCTCTGGTCACTGAAGACGAGATACGGCTGCATAACACAGTTTCAACACGCGAAGCACCTCGATGAAACGTTCGGGCACAATGGCAATGAGAAATGGAGCCTAAAATGTGAGGCGAAAAGATATGTAAAGGCTGCACTGTCATTTAGAATATTTCTAGCAAGATATTTTGAACTAACGGCCAGTCAGATCAAAGATGCTGGTAATAGACCCCCCCGAAAACGTTCAGAATCGTTTAGTTTCATTTGATGGAAAAGACATTTACAGTTTTACGGACGCACAGCATGACTGACCGATCCAGGATTAACCAAGGAACTTTCCTCATCATAAACGGGATCCGATAATAGAAAGCACCATGGCTACCTGCCATCCTGCAGTATATAAAAACAAGGACGCTTAGGGTTTAAGGACCTGTCGACAGAGTGGTCTTCAGAGACAGAGCACAAGCTCGAATTGTTTCTGTTAGGGTTGGGGAAGAAAATCGCTCGGGTCCTTTCAAAGGAACCATCCCAGAATTTGCCTGGAACGACTGGGAATCACGGAAAACCTAAATCTGGATGGCCGGAGACACAATTGAATCTCTATTCTCATGAATGACAGTCCAATGTGCTAACCGCTGTGTTATATGAAGGAAGCCAATGTTGAACGATTAGGAAATATACGGGATATATACGAAGAGAGAGTCGACCGTCTAATTTGGCGTGCAAACAACCTACAAAAATAATAATCATTGTCCAGAGACTAAAGAAAAAATAAAACGCGTGGACACTAGGATGACAACACTCTTATAGACAGGAAAAAGTTTTGGGAAAATAATATGAATAAAAAGACGAAAGAAGAGGCTATACGTACTCATTATGGTGTCTAACGAAATTAATAAATAAATAAATAATACACTCAGGAATTGGTATTTATGGAAGTGTCAGTTATTAAACGGCAATAGGCTTCCGATTGTTGTAATTCAAATTTGCTGTCTTTCCCGCAGTGAAATCACTAAATCAATAGTAGTTAAGTTGCTGCAAAGTTGATGAAAACCAACGAGGAAATATACTTTACGCAGCAGAGTCAAAGCATATGACGGGAGCAAATGAAAAGAAGAAAAAAAAAAAGCAGGAAACTTTCTGGCAGTAACGGGGTGAAGGGTGTTTTGAGGTACCCGTTTATCTTTCTTTATTATGAGAAATTAAGTTCACGCGGTGAAAAGATCTGAGAGATTTCTGCTGTATCGTTTTTTCTCGTGTATACACATATGTAAACTCGCAGATCTAACGACATCTGAAGTAATTGTGAGTCCTTGGAGAGAGGGATCGCAAGAGTTGTGAGTCGATTAAAGTCTTGGGGATTCCATCCGCAAGGCGGGGGCGGTACTTAACACGGCACTAATTGGACCACTTGTTGAACGCGGCTCTCGACTTGGTGTGCGTCACGGATCGAAGTGGGCCAAGAGGCGCCGACATATTGGCAACTAAACAGCGCACCCAAGCAGTCTGTCACGATGAATTCCCCGTTAAGCGCCATGTCGGAGGTGTATCGCTGCTATCCACATCCGGTAAGCATTCACCGCTGCCATGTCAACTCAGCCACACTTCCAATGTCGGCCTCGGTTCGAATTCATCAATACTTCAACAGTTTCGGTTCTTTTTAATGGTACTACGTGTCTGTTGTAGCTGACGTGTGGCCCACTGATTTTGGTCAAATATTACGTGCACTTCCTATATTCAGAATAAAGGGATGCGTCTTTCGACGTTTTGCTAGACACTCCCTTGTTTTTGGAAAGAAAAATCAAGGTCAACGTTTATAATTGTCAATCGTATTTTCAGTGCTATAAATCTAATGACCATCTAAAAACTGGTTTTATTAGTATAATATGCGTTCGAATGTTACTAATCTTCTAGTTATTGACGTTTTTGTGTTTTCACACTGTAGCCTTGACATCCGTAAACATACGAAACCGGCCGAACATTCACCAGCTCAGGTCTAGGATTTTTATGCCACCCTTTACCCTTCAAATCAAACATTAGTAAAGCTGTGAGATCAAACTGCAGTGGTCAACAGTCCCTAGACTTACAAACTGCATAAGAGAGAGAGAGAGAGAGAGAGAGAGAGAGAGAGAGAGAGAGAGAGTGGACTGGAACCTCCGACGGGGAGGAGCCGCTCACTTCGCAGCAAAGCGCCTTAGCACGCACTGCCATTCCCACGTCGCTTTTTATGCCACAACCGATGACTCAGCGCGTTCAAAAAAGTTCAAATATTCGTAAATCTATCGGACCAAACTGCGTGGTCGTCAGTCCGTAGCTTATAAACTACTTAAACTAAGGTAAACTAACCTAAGGACAAACGCTAACACCCATGACCCAGGGAGAACTCGAACCTCCGACGGCGAGCAACCGCGCGCTCCGCAGCGAGGCGCTTTAGGCCTCGGCGCTTTCAGTGAGATGGCTGGATGCCCACTAAAAAGAAACAAAAAGAGCCAATAACACATAGATCAACATAGCACGTCCGCAAGGAACCGATCTAACCAAGAAAGTTGTCAAGGTGGTAGACGATCAAGCCGTGGGCCCCGGCTCAATCCTTGGTCAAGGCAACGTTTTTATTTTTATTTTTATTCAGTTTTCATTTTTATTTTGTTTTGTTTATTTATATTTTTTGAGACATCTGATAGATACTTCAAACATCAGCATACTATCACATACTTCGAAAATAGCTATGACAAGCGCTCGAATCTCTGCCCCACGGCTTGGTCTTTTACCACCGTGACCACTTGACCGGCGACAGTGATCGGGCGGCTATTTAAGTTTGCGTTATTGGTTTGCCGCCTAAGAATAATTAAAATATTAGTATCACAGTTTCAGGTCCGACGCATGTACATGAAATAGTTTTTTCTCGCCAGCGAAGAATAAACAACTTTGTCAGGGACCAGGAACCATTTGTTTGTTGGTTTGTAACACTGAAGAGCCAAAGTAACCGGTACACGTGCTTAATATCGTGTAGGGTCCTCGCGAGCAGGCACAAGTGCCGCAAATCGACGGGGGATGGAGTCGACTAATGTCTTAAGTAGTGCTGGAGGGAATTGACACCATACCTCCCGCAGCACTGTCCATAGATCCGAGAGAGTACGAGGGTGTGGAGATATCTTATGAACAGCATCTTGCAAAGCATCCCAGGTATGCTGAATAATATTCATGTGTGGGGAGTTTGGTGACCAGAGGAGGTGTTTAAACCCAGAAGAATGTTTCTGCAGTCACTCACCAGCAATTCTGGACGTGTAGGTAGTCGCACTGTCCTGCTGAAATTGTTCACACCTGTCAGAGTGCACAATGGACATGAATGGATGCAGGTGATCAGTCAGGATGCGTACGTACGTGTCATCAGAGTCGTATCTAGACGTATCAGAGGTGCACTCGTGAAATGGTACTACAGGAAAATCCCCACCTTATCGCTACCTCAAATGTTCAAATGTTTGTAGAGTTTATGGGACTTAACTACGGGGTCATCAGTCCCTAAACTTACAAACTACTTATGAACTAGCTACAACTAAGGACGGCACAAATATCCATGCCCGAGGGGAGATTCGAACCCCCGACCGTAGTGGCCGTGCAGACCGTGACTGAAGCGCCTTAGTCCCCTCGGCCACCGCGGCCGGCTATCGCTACCTCGGAGATGCTATAACATCACGTTCAAACTCAACTAAATCGTGATAATCTTACATGTAGCGGCAGTAATTGATGTAACGTATGTCCCAGACATGTGTTGTCTTGCTGCCGACCACGGTGCCGTCAACAGAGTGTTTGTGTGTGTGTGTGTGTGTGTGTGTGTGTGTGTGTGTGTGTGTGTGTGTGTGTGTTTGCATACTATGCCTGTACCAGTTTATTTCGCTTTCGTTGTAGATCTATTTCAGATGGAAACCAGTTTTCTCGAGATACAAGAAGCCCGCGTAAAAAACGTATTAGGCCAATTTATTAAGAAATCTGTCAGTGATTTATCGAAATTACTCTCTGCGAAGAGTGGAAAAACAAACAATAGTTTTAATGCTGTTATTACCTACAGTCAAAATTGTTTCCGCAATTGTGGACGATAAATTGTTAATGAAATTCAATTAATTCCATTAAACGACCGACTCTGTCAAGAAACATCGCCAACCTGTGACACAATTCATCAAAGGCTGAGTAGTAGTTAGTATATAGAATAGTCGTTTCAGGTTTCCACGCTCTGCAGGTAAATGGCATTTATGATTTGTAGATTCATTCACACATACGAATGTATGTTAAACGTACACAAGGACTTCCTATTCATGTCCGGTATCATACATATTAAAGATGAAGAGTTATTTGAAACATTTATTAGTTCCAACTAGTCTCTCGGAACGTAATAGTTGAAATGTGTATCAAAAATGTTCAAATGTTTGTAGAACTTATGGGACTTAACTACGGGGTCATGAGTCCCTAAGCTTACAAACTACTTATGAACTACTTACGAACTAGGACGGCACAAATATCCATGCCCGAGGGGGGATTCGAACCCCCGACCGTAGTGGCCGTGCTGACCGTGACTGGCGCGCCTCAGTCACCTCGGCCACCGCGGCCGGCTTTCTCAGCCTTCCTACACCAGTTTTTGTTTTGAAGGATAATTCGTTTCTGCTGCTGTAACCTCTGTCCAAGCATTGTTTGCAGATGTTCATGACATCTCTTCTTCGATCGCCTCTTATATTACTCGTAAATTGTTTAACTGTTAAGTCTAACATTAGTCTCCCTATCCTGCCTGAGAATGTACACTGAAGTATGCGCCTTAGAACTTCAGTTTCTGCTTTCTGAAAATTTGTGTGTTTGTTTATAGTATCATTTTTGAGATTCCTGTAAACAATTCAGCATAAGCGTTTAAATTTGTTCTGCTTTTCATTCGGGTCCATATTCGTCTGATGTGAAATATAAACTTAAAATTTAAATGAAGTTATCTTTTTATTTCACATAAAGTTTAAACGGCGAAGTGGAGTATACCTGATTACATGACGGACTCATATCATGTAAGTAATTAATTATCTTTCCTCGTTTGCTGTGCCGTTTGCGGACAGCGGACTAGGTGTTTGTCATTTCATTTTTACAATAATTACTTACGAACAGATTTAGTTGCCTTTGTTTGTCTTTGTGTGGCGAAGATCAATAGTGGCGCCGGGATTTCCAAATATATTCTATTTTGAAGCGGTCGCACTTTGATGTCGTATGATGCGCAGCGGTTGTGTCCACATTTGTTTGCTGTTACGCGACCAGGATTTGGGGCCGTAAACCTGCGAGCGAGTAAATATCGCCCGCCATTGCGTATCACAGCGCTGAAATGGAAAATGTTTTTGCCTCGTGTGTATTTGTTGCGGAGTTCTTTCCTCGCGTTCAAATACGCCGCGTATCTCGTGCCGGTGTTTAATTTCACGCGGCGTTTCATCACCATTGTTGTTCTGGTCAGTTTATAAGCCTGCTATCTTTCCTACACGCACCTGATTGTTTCATTTTTCGCCCCCGAAAGCATTTTTCGCAGATCGCAATTTTATATTCGTTCACTCACTGTAAAAGCAGATTGAAAGCAGCGGATGTAATAAAATTTTCTCAGATTCACCTGTAAATAAAAAAAAGCGTGGAATAAAGCTGACCCTTCTGTTTCGGGTGTGTTTTAGTTCACTTCCTCTGTGCAACTTGACATACACGGATTTACCTTTAGGTATTTTGCCTCCTGTTTTTTTACGGTTGGACAGGGTGTAGTTGAATGCCGAAAGTTTTTATGATCGTTTCGGATAAACAGAAGTCACAAACTGGCACCTCACAACTGTGGCCATGTTTATTAATTCTCGGAAATTTTTCTGCTGCATGGCCGCACATATAGTAGCCAACAGGAATTCGGGTTGTGGGAAAGAATATAATCGATCCAATTTGGACGACAAGTGGTAAACAGTGGAAATAGAAAATGTTCTACCCACCGGATATACGCTTATGTCCTGTGTCTAATTCCAAATGCTACCTCGGTCTACCATGGAGCAACGACACAGAGCACTGTTTCAGTTCTGTGCTTCGAGTAGTGTCGTCAGTTACCTTAGTCACCATGGTGCTGTTAGAGAGTGCTATCTATATGTTTCTTTCACAGGATGTCCATCTCTAATTCCGTAGCCGGTCATAACAGTAAACAAAAACGTTGTACTGCACAATTACTCTTTGCAGCCGTAGATCAATGACACATTCAGAGCGAAATACTAATAAACAAACTCCACTAGATTATTATCGGAATTCTTCCGTTCTAGCCATATGGCGTTCTTCGATACTATTTACTAGTTAGTGGGATGTACCCTAACATAATGCAAATCTCCATGTGTTTACAGTCGCATATTCTATAAATTAAAAAAAATAATAATAAAAAATATTACGTAACACATTATTTCTAAAACATAACAAGCCGTTCAGCAGAAGTAACGCTGCAGATTGGAAATAGTAATTTCTAGAGTACCCCAAGGAAGTATGATGGGGCTGTTACTGTTTACAATATATATACTAGCAGAATTCGTCGGCTCTCTTTAAGCTTGTTCTCCAATAATGAGGCTTTCTACAAGACGGCAGCAACGCCAGAAGACCCTAGCGAGATGCGAAAGGACCCGTGGATGATTGAATAATACTGCAGAACTGAGAGTCCAGCCGCGCGGGCGCCTTGTGCGGAGTGCGTGTCTGCTCCCCGTCGGAGGTTCGTGTCCTCCCTCGGACATGGGTGTGTGTATTGTCCTCAGCATAAGTTAAAGTAGTTTCTACGTTTAGGGACTGATGACGCTGCAGTTTGGTACCGTAGCTTTACACACATTTGAACAACTGGCAGTCCATTCTGAACGGAGAGGTGACATAACGCGTATTTACAGGAGAAGAAATTCGTCACGGTGCAGCTATACTGTTGATGACAAATTGCTGGACACTCTCTTTTGTTGTTGTTATTGTTGGCTTTAGCCCACAGAATGGATTGATGTAGCTCTCCACCCTACCATACTGTGCGCAAACCTCCACATCTCTGAATAAACCCGGCAACCCATATCTTTCTAACCTGCTTACTATCGTCGTCTCTCGGTCTCCCTCTGCAATATTTACCTCCCACACTTCAAAATGTTCAAATGTTTGTAAACCGATCGGTTTCAACAAAGGTAAACTAACCAAAGGACAACAGAAACACCCATGCACGAGGGAGGACTCGAACCCCCAACGGCGAACGGCCGCGCACACCGCAGCATGGCGCCCCAGTGCGCACCGCCAATGCGCCGAGGCTCCCACACTTCCCTCCACTACTAAATTGACGATCCCGTGAAGTCTCAGAATGTGTCGTACTAATCAATCCCTTCTTTTAGTTAAAATGTCCAAGAAATTTCTTTTCCTTTGATTGTGGTAAGTACCTCCACATTAGTTACGTTATATACCCATATCCATATAATCTTCAGCATTCTGCTGAAGCAACAAATTTCAGAAGATACTATCAGCTTGTTTGGGAAAGGAAGGTGTCGAGATTGAGCCACGTTCGGGTCGACCGTCCACAATCACAGTCCCTGATAACATCGAAAGAGTGCGACGAATGATTGCGAATTATGTTTTCCGCCTCAAATTAGCCTTTAAAGGCTTATGCTTCGTAACTGTTGCAGACATCCAACAATGCCTGACCTCAGAGCTTCGAACGATTCCACAAGAATCGTTTGTTGATAGTATCAAACAGCTGTACAACCGATGTCGGAAGTGTATTGTCGCCAATGGCAATTACTCTGAAGCCCAGTAAAGGTTTTCTCAAAGAGAAAATGCGAGAAATTAGAGCTGCGCACACACACACACACACACACACACACACACACACACACACACACACACACCTGCGGGAGCGGCCACCGAGTCCGAAGCTTGATGCCTCAGACCACGTGGCCACTCCCGCGCGGTCTTATGACCCCATACGATCCCATCCTACATATAAATATTTAAATAGATGAGTTACATTTAATACCATTCCGTATTTTTTCGCAGAACAGGACGCGCGCGCGCGTTTGGTGTGAGTTAGTTTTAAGTAGTTCGTAAGTGTAGGGACTGATGACCATAGCGGTTTCGTGTAATAGGCTTACAAACCAGTCAATATTTTTTTAGAGTCATAAGGAGATGTTTCGCATCACTACATATATAAGATCTATGTTTGTGAGAGAATCCCGTACATCGGAAGCCCATGAAAAGACAGGGCGCAGCGAATACGTCAGAAGGATAGGCGCCGTGGCCGGCGAGAAAGACAGGCCTCAGCGCGCACATCATATCATGTGATCAAGTGAGGCCTGAGCTGAAGAGATCGCTAGCGGATTGGCTAGCTGGTATGAGACAGTGGGCTGTGCCCCAGCGGCCAGCCAATCTGCTAGCAATCGCTTCGGCTCAGGACTCACTTGATCACGTGATATGACGTGCGCGCCGCGGCCTGTCTCTCTCGTCGGCCACGGGGCAGCCACTGAGCTAGCGATCGCGCCGGCTCGGAACTACCTTGCTTAGGTGGCATGATGTGCGCGCTAAGGCCTGTATTTCCCGTTGGGCGCGGATAGGCGCAGGAGTAACCGTGCTCGCTCACTCAGCGCTGCAAATGTTGTGTGTGCATGATTCAAAACATTCTCGACATTTTGTAGCAGAGGGCTTTTAATGAACTACTATACCAACAAGGCATGTAACAGCCAAATTTCAATGCAGAGCGCTCCAGATGAAAAGGAAAAATTCTGAGGTCCTTAGCCGTTGACTAATCTGTTCCCTCTGTACTAGGTACAATAAAACGAAAATCATGCCACATTGGCTATGGTTGCACGACACGAAAGATATGAAATAAGGGCTGTTTAGTAGAAGAGATGGAAAGCTCTAAATATGTAGTCGAGCATGTGTTAAATTGTACGATTCTGTTTTGTGTATACTAGCAAATACTGGGATCCAGTAGAAACTGCAAGTCTCATTTGTCTGTAAATGAGCAACTATGCGTTCATAGGATTCCAAACGCTGCTCGTTTGCAGAGATGAGCCAGCGAGCGGATTTAGGCAGCTCGTGCTAATTAGGTGTTGGTGGTTTAAGCCGTCTGCACACGAAGTTTCTATCTGAGCATGCCGCGTTTCTGGCGTCACAGCGTGTAAAGCGCGCGTGGGGGTGGCTTTCCTCACGTGCAGAAAATATCAACGATGTCAGGTATTCTGAACCTGCGTCTGAACGATCACCAACGAGATGGCTATCCGGGCTCCAGGCTCTTTCCGGTACAGAGGTGGAGACGCCGTATGGGATGTCGGTAGAAACTCTTATTTGGTGCGTTTTGTGTTTATAACTTACGTCTTAACAGTAAGTGCCATTTCAAAGCAACGACAGAATTAAGATCCATCGAAACGCATGGTTCTTAACGTGATTTGATATAATACATGTCAGGTAACAAAATATCTGTTGTTGTTGTTGTGGTCTTCAGTCCGGAGACTGGTTTGATGCAGCTCTCCACAATACCCTATCCTGAGCAAGCCTCTTCATCTCCACATAAGAACGACAACCAACATCTGTCTGAATCTGCTTACTGTACCCATCTCTTGGTCTTCCCCTGCGATTTTTTCCCCACACACTTCCCTCCAACGCTACATTCACAATTCCTTGATGTCTAAGAATGTGTCCTACCAATCTATCCCTTCTTTTAGTCAAGGTATGCCAGAAATTCCTTTTCTCCCCAATTCTGTTCAGTACCTCCTCATTAGATACGTGATCCACCCACCTAATCTTCAGCATTCTTCTGTAGCACCATATTTCAAAAGCCTCAATCCTCTTCCTGTCCGCAATGTTTATCGTCCATGTCTCACTCCCATACAAGGCAACACTCCATACAAACGCCTTCAGAAAGGACTTCCTTTGGTTTAAATCAATATTCGATGTTAACAAATTTCTCTTTTTCAAGAACGCTTTTCTACCCATTGCGCCGGCCGCGGTGGCCGAGGTGACTGAGGCGCTCCAGTCACGGTCAGAACGGCCACTACGGTCGGGGGTTCGAATCCCCCCTCGGGCATGGATATTTGTGCCGTCCTAGTTCGTAAGTAGTTCATAAGTAGTTTGCAAGTTTAGGGACTGATGACCCCGTAGTTAAGTCCCATAAGCTTAACAAACATAAGAACACTACCCATTGCCATTCTGCATTTTATATCCTCTGTACTGCGACCATCAGTTGTTATTTTACTGCCCAAGTAACAGAACTCATCTACCTCCTTTATTGCTTCGTTTCCCAATCTAATTCCTTCAGCATCACCTGATTTTCTTACACTGCACTCCATTACCCTAGTTTTACTCTTGTTAATGTTCATCTTATAAGCACCTTTCAGCACACTGTCCATTCCGTTCAATTGCTCTTCCAGGTCCTTTGCTGTATCTGACAGAATTACTATGTCGTCGGCAAAACGCAATGTTTTTAATTCTTCACCCTGAACTTTAATTCCTTCACCAAATTTCTCCTTGCTTTCCTTTATAGCTTGCTTAATGTACAAATTGAGTAACATTGGAGAAAGGCTACAACCCTGTCTTACTCCCTTCCCAACCACTGCATCCCTTTCATGCCCTTCAACTCTGACAACCGCTGTCTGGTTTTTGTACAAGTTGTAAATAACCTTACGCTCCCTATATTTTACTCCTGCTTGCTTCAGAACTTGAAAGAGTTTATTCCATTCAACATTGTCAAAAGCCTTCTCCAAATCTACAAAAGCTAGAAATGTAGGTTTGCCTTTTCTTAATCTATCTTCTAGGATAAGCCGTAAAGTGAGTATTGCCTCCCGTGTTCCTACATTTCTCCTGAACCCAAACTGATCTTCCCCAAGGTCGGCTTCTACCAGCTTTTCCATCCTTCTGTATATAATTCGCGTTAATATTTTGCAGCCATGACTTATTAAACTGATGGTTCTGAAGTTTTCACACCTGTCTGCACCTGCTTTCTTTGAAATGGGGATTATAACATTTTTCTTAAAGTCTGAGGGTATTTCACCTGTCTCATACATCTTACACACCAGGTGAAACAATTTTGTCATGGCTGGTTCTCCTAGAGACTTCAGTAGCTCTGAGGGAATATCATCTACTCCAGGGGCATTGTTTCGACTTAGGTCTTTCAGGGCTCTGTCAAATTCTTCTCTCAGTACAGTATCTCCAATTTCATCTTCATCTACATCCTCTTCCCTTCCTACAGTATTGTCTCGAAGTTCATTTCCTTTGTAGAGCCCCTCTATATATTCTTTCCACCTTTCAGCTTTCCCTTCTTAGCTGAGAACTGGTTTTCCATCAGTGTCCTTGATATTCATAGAGCTGTTTTTCTTATCTCCAAATGTTTCTTTTATTTTCCTGTAGGCTGTATCTATTTTTCCCCTATTTATACATTCTTCTACATCCTTGCATTTGCCTTCTAGCCACTCCTGCTTAGCCATTTTGCACTTCCTGACAATCTCATTTCTTAGTCGTTTGTACTCCATTTTGCCTGTTTCATTTACTGCATTTTTATATTTTCTCCTTTCATCGATTAAATTTAGTATCTCCTGTGATATCCAAGGATTTTTTGTAGGTCTTTCCTTCTTACCTATTTTGTCCTCTGCTACCTTCACTATTTCATCTCTCAATTTTACCCATTCCTCCTCTACTGTTTTATTTTCCCCTGTATCTGTCAAATTGTTGCCTAAAGCTCCCTCTGAAATTCTTGAGAACCTCACGTTCCTTCAATTTATCCTGGTCCCATCTCCTTATTTTCCTACCTTTTTGTAGTTTTTTTAGTTTCAGCCTACAGTTCATAACCAACAAGTTATGGTCAGAGTCTATATCTGCCCCTGGGTATGTCTTACACTGTCGAACCTGATTCCGAAATCTATGTCTTACCATTATAAAATCTATCTGGTATCTTCCGGTGTCTCCTGGTCTCTTCCACGTATACAACCTTCTTTTGTGATTCTTGAACCAGGTGTTTGTTATAACTAAATTATGTTCTGTGCAAAATTCTACCAGGCGGCTTCCTCTTTCATTCCTTTTGCCCAGACCATATTCACCTACTATCTTCCCTTCCCTTCCTTGTCCTACTACCGAATTCCAGTCTCCCATAACAATTAAGTTTTCCTCTCCCTTAATTGTCTGAATAATTTCCTTTAGCTCCTCATATATTTCTTCGATTTCCTCATCATCGGCAGAGCTAGTTAGCATATAAACCTGTACTACTGTTGTCGGTGTTGGCTTTGTATCTATCTTGACAATGATGATGCGATCACTGTGCTGGTCATAGTAGTTTACCCGCATTCCTATTTTCTTATTCATTATCAATCCTACTCCTCTGATACCCCCAATTGATTTTGTATTTATAATCCTGTACTCACCTGACCAGAAATCCTGTTCATCCTGCCACCGAACTTCACTAATCCCCACTATATCTAACTTCAACCTATCCATTTCCCTTTTTAAATTTTCTAATTTTCCTACTCGATTAAGGGATCTAACATTCCACGCTCCGACCAGTAGAATGCCAGTATTGTCTTTCCTGATGATCACATCCTCCTGAGTAGTCCCCGCCCGGAGATCCGAATGGGGGACTATTTTACCTCCGGAATATTTTACCCGAGAGGATGCCATCATCATATGTTCATACAGTAGAGCTGCATG
The DNA here is from genome assembly GCA_026315105.1 of Locusta migratoria. Lineage (NCBI taxonomy): Eukaryota > Metazoa > Arthropoda > Insecta > Orthoptera > Acrididae > Locusta > Locusta migratoria. The sequence continues at coordinate 291,236,451 of CM048755.1, forward strand.
TCCTCGGGAAAAATAACGGCTGTAGTTTCCCCTTGCTTTCAGCCGTTCGCAGTAACTGTGTAGCAAAGCCACATTAGCTGATGTTACAAGGCCAGCTCATTCAATCATCCAGACTGTTGCCCCTGTAACTACTGAAAAGGCTGCTGCCCCTCTTCAGGAACCACACGTTTGTCTGGCCTCTCCACAGATACCCCTCCGCTGTGGTTGCACCTACGGTACGGCTATCTGCATCATTGAGGCACGCAAGCCACCCCACCTCGGCAATGTCTGTGGTTCAACAAAATATCTATGATTAGTGTATTTAGCTGTCCTGGCTGGAGAACAGCCAGGACAGCCCAGCCGAGTCCAGCACTGGCCACATGGGCTACATTTTGTTCCGAAGATGACCTACATCAGGTCGAAACCGGTCAATAAAAACTTTTACTTTCTGCGATTAAGACTGTTTTTGTAATATTAAGTTCCGTTTGGTTAGACAAAACAAACGAGTACAGATACAGAAAAAATATTTATTATACAAAAATCTACAACTGTTAAACTACTTTTCTACATAGCTTCCGAAATTTTTCAGGCACTTGTCTTAGAGTAGCACAGATTTTTCTGTGCCTTCTTAATAGAAGGTTGCCGCCTGTGTATTCAACCATGTGGTAATTTCAGTTTTTCCGTAACAATTTCATGAATTAGTGATCGTGAGATTTACGGAACTTCCATAGCAAGGGCACTAAGTATAAACGTACGGTTGTGCTTAATTTCCAGTTGTGTGAACTAGTTCATCAGTAACCACAGATGGGCGTCCACTTCGTTTATCATCGTGCACTTGATCACGTCCTACATTGAACAGTCTGACCCATCTTATAACCATTGAATCACTCATGGCATTTTGTCCGTAAACTTCGCAGATGTGCCAATGAATTTCCTTCGGTTTAACTTTCTTTGCATCTAGAAAACGAATCACAGAGCTGATTTGACACGCGGCGGCATTTTCAATTACGGCTGGCATTATAAAGAAGCACTACAAAGCACATGCCGGCAGAAACGATCTAAAAATGGCGTACATGTCTTGTCCTTGAGTCACACTAACTGCCGCTCATGCTCGGAAATGCGTTCGTAGCGCTGCCGCGGTTAGAGATAGAAACTGAACTTACTTTATAGACGACCCACGTATTTGCAGCTCACCTGCCGATTCATGACCAAGAAACCAGTCTTTATAAAGGAATGCCGTTGTACAGGATGTTTCTGTAAAAGCGTGCTAAAATTGAACAGTACGTAGAGAATGCTCTACAGAACAATTTGAGGTCGGAGAAGCCGACATAAGGAGATACGCAAATAAACTTACCTACCGCTTCGTGTCGCATTGTTGTTTTTCAGCTTACTTACAACTAACGTGAATACAATGTTACACGTTCTGTGCTGGTTATTTACATAAATATTCTTCATTTTTTGTAAGGAAACAAGGACGATCTCCGTGATCGCTGGATTGGAAGACGTCCTAGTCCATGGCCTGCCACTTGATCTGCCCTGAATCCCCTTGCTTTTACTTCCTACGGGGATACCTAAAATCACTTGTGTATGCCACCCTGTGGTTACTGAGATAGAATTAGTTACCAGAATTTCAGCTGCTTGTCATGTGATTCGAAGGGTGCGTCAGAATTTGTTCGCCGATGCCGTGCTTGCACTGAGGTTAATAGCCGTCAAGGTCAGCACATTTAGTAAGATACATTGCAAATGGCATGTTTATTCTGCCAGTAATGGTATTTGCAGTTAACTGTCACTTACACGAGGTACGTCCAGAAAGTAAGTTCCGTTTGGTTTATAAAACAAACGTGTACATATACAGAAAAAATATTTAGTGTACAAAAATCTACAACTGTTAAACTACTCTTCTACATAGCTGCCGAAATTTTGTAGGCACTTGCCATAGCGTGGCATAAGTTTCTGTATGCCTTCAAATGTTCAAATGTTTGTTAAGCTTATGGGATTTAACTACGGGGTCATCAGTCCCTAAACTTACAAACTACTTATGAACTACCTTATACTAAGGACGGCACAAATATCCATGCCCGAGGGGGGATTCGAACCCCCGACCGCAGTGGCCGTGCAGACCGTGACTGTAGCGCCTCAATCCCTTCGGCCACCGCGGCCGGCTGTATGCCTTCTTCATAGAAGGTTGCCGCCTGTGTATTGAGCCATGTTGTAGCATGTTCTTTCAGCTCGTTATCATCGTTGAAATGTTGACCACCAAGGACAGATTTTTAGGTGTAACAAGAAGTGAAAGTGGCTAGGAGCGAGGCTCGGGCTGTACTGATGATGATCAAACACGTCCCAGCGAAATTCCTGTAAGAGTTGTTTCGTCACATTCGCCACATGAGGTCGGGCACTATCGTGGAAACAAACACCACCTTTTGATGGAAATCCTCTTCTTACACCTAAAATTTGTCCTGTCAACACTTCAACGATGACGAGCTGAAAGAACATGCTACCACATGGCTGAATACACAGGCGACAACCTTCTATGAAAAAGGCATACAGAAACTTCTGCCACGCTATGACAAATGCCTACAAAATTTCGGCAGCTGTGTAGAAAAGTAGTTTAACAGTTGTAGATTTTTGTGCAACAAATATTTTTTCTGTATCTGTATACGTTTGTTTTATATAACCAAACGGAACTTACTTTCTGGACGTACGTCGTATAAATAACAAATCATACAGTAATGTGATTGTGTCCCTGTTATCTCCTTAAGCTGGATTCTCCGACCCCAAGGTTTCCTACCTCAAATTGCGTAGTGGAGCATCCTCTATGCCCTGTTTGAGCGCTCTTACGGAAACGCTGTGTAGACGGGAAGATTTGTCCCGTTGACGTGGCAGACGGTGTGGCTGGGCGGTCCTCGGCTAGAGGGGAGCGGGCGCTGGAAATACCTGAGCCGCAGTGGGGAGCCGGCGGCAATTTACACGTCTCTGGATGAGGGCTCCGGCTGCCGGCTGCCGCTCTGGCCGAACGAGATTTGTGGCCGCCGGGGCAATAAAAGTCAGCTGGCTGGCGATTTGTTGCCCAAAAATAGAATGCCGCCTAATGAAACTATTACTATATCTTCATCAGGTACCGCGCGGGGAATTCGTGTTTGACGCAAACAGCGACGGTCTAATGTACGCCCAGGGCGTAAAGGTCAGGAGGCGTTCTCAGGTCAGTCTAGTGACAAGCAGACACTCGACGTGACGCGCAGCACCAGCGCCTTCCTGTTCCTGGAGAAAAAAGTTCACATGTTTGTATATCTAAGGGTCTCAAATGCTGCGCTTATCAGTCGCTAGGCTTACAAACTACTTAACACCCATGCCCGAGGGAGGACTCTAACATCCGACGGCGAGCAACGGTGCGCTCCGCAGCAAGGCACCTTAGAGCTCTCGGCCACTCCACCACTGCTTCCTGGAACACCTTAACATCCAAGCCCCCATTCATGTCTGCAGTTCGCAAATAAATTCCGTATTTCTTGATTGACAGAAGGCTTTTGAGAACGTACCTGATAAACGGCTTTCTCCAAAATTTGCGACTGGTTACGGAATTCCATATCAGAGAGGACACAGGTCGTAGTAATCGATGGTAAGGCATCGAATAAAACAGAGGTGACATCGGCCGTTCCGCAAGTGAGTGTTATTGGTCCTTTGCTGTTCCTTATTTACATAAACGATTTAGGGGAAAATCTAAGAAGCTCTCTTAGGTTGGTTGCAGATGACGCCATCATTTACCGTCTAGTAAAACCATCTGAAGATCAAAAACAACTGCAGAACGATCTGAATAAGATATCACTATGGTGTAAAAATTGGCAATTGACTCTAAATAATGAGAAGTGTGAAGTCGTTCACGTGAGTACGAAAAGAAATCCGTTAATCTTTGTTTACAAGATAAATTAATCAAAAGTGAAGGCCGTAAACTCCACTAAATACCTAGGAATTACTATTACATTAAACTTAAACTGGAAAGAACACGTAGATGATGTCGTGGGAAAGGCGAACCAAAGACTGCGTTTTATTGGCAGAACCCTTAAAAGAAGCAACAGAACTACTAAAGAGGCTGCATACACAACTCTTCTCCGTTCTTTTTTGGAGCATTGCTGCCCAGTGTGGGACCCCATTAACTCCCCCTCCCCCCCTAACACTCCCCACCATACGGGAATAAAGAAATGTTTTCTAGTGTCTGTGTACACTGTTATAAATGTGCAACTGCGTGGACTTTTTTAAAATTTTTAGCGAATCTTGTAACTACGGCGGTCGCAACCCAGAATTCACCTAGTGGTTCGTGGGGAAACAGCCTAAAAACCACATCCACGCTGGCTAGGGCACCTGATCTACATCTACATACATACTCCGCAATCCACCGTAAGTTGCGTGGCGGAGGGTACACTGTACCACTACTAGACATTTCCTTTCCTATTCCACTCCCAAACAGAACGAGGAAAAAAAAAAGAATGCCTATATGTCTCCGTACGAGCCCTAATTTCTCTTATCTTGTCTTTGTGATCTTTACGCGAAATGTAAGTAGGCGGCAGCAAGATCGTACTACACTCAGCTTCAAATTTCCTCAACAGAAATTCACGAAAAGAACGTCGTCTTTCCTCCAGCGATCCCCATTTGACTTCCCGTAGCATTTCGGTGACACTCGCGCATTGGTCGAACCTACCAGTAACAAACCTAGCTGCTCGCCTCTGAACTGCTTCTATGTCTTAATTTAAACTGATCTGCTGCGGTCCCATACACTTGAGCAATACTCAAGACGTGGTCGTACAAGCGTTTTATATGCGGTCTCCTTTACAGATGCAAATCTCCCCAAAATTCTCCCAATAAACCGAAATCGGCTCTCCGCCTTACAATTGTCCTTACATGTTCGTTCCACTTCATATCGCTCTGCAATGTTACGCCTAGATATTTGAACGACGCGACTGCGTCAAGAAACTCACTACTAATGCTGTATTCGAACATTATGGGATTGTTTTTCCTACTCATGCGCAGCACCTTACATTTTTCTACATTGAGAGCTAGTTGCCATTCTTCGCACCAACTAGAAATTTTGTCTAAGTCATCATGTATGCTATTACAGTCAGTTAAAGACGACACCCTCCCATACACCACAGCATCATCAGCAAACAGCCGCAAATTACAAGTTACTATGTGTCCTTCGGTATTCACCCACCGGGCGATATGGAAACTTAGCCAGCGCTGCTCCCCGTCCCGAAAACCAGCGCCTTAACTCACTCGGCTTTCCGGGCCGGTCGAAATCAGTACTACACCACTGCAGTAAGCTAATTTCGACGCGTAAAGGTGAAAGGTGAGTCTTCGCAAACGAATACTAGCTCCGCCGCCTTGTGTGAAGAACGCCTTGTGTTAGATTGCCGGTTTCTCCTCGGATTTTTCTGTGGGATGTATGTCTATAACGAGGTCGATTCGGCTTCGCGGGGCTCAAATGAGGAGCTCCTTAAATAAAGTGTCTCGGGCACTATCAGAATACATTTGCTGGCAGTAACAGCTAGAGGGATTGTCGACATACTAAGTGTCCCAAGGCCATATATCACGTCTCTTACTGCCTTGTAGGCAAGCAGTCTGACAGTCTGAACAGGCGTAAGGCCTAATCTGTTAGTGGTGTTTAGGTTGAAAGGTGAAAATAGTAATACACAGGACGTTGTGCAACAAGCTTTTCTCCACTAGCGGATATAAATGGATGGCGACTGCGGATACACGTGTTAACAGAAGTCGACGGATAATTGAGAAAATGCGTGTCGTGTACTAGTGTCGCGTTCGGTACGGGTGGTTTGGACAGTAAATGTAGCAGGGAGCGGGGGCGGGCGGCGGCGCTGGTTTGGTACTGGCGGCGTGAGAAACATGTGCGCGGCCGGCGAGTGACCCGGCGCTGACCTTTGGGGCCGCGGCCCACGCCGCTTCATTTCACCCTGAATAACTGACCAATGGCGCTCTGCACCATTCAACTGCCTCACACCTAAAACTTGACTTCGTCATAACTCGTCGTCGCCTAGCGAATATACATACGCTCCTGGGAAATGAAAAAAGAACACCATGAATTCTTCGACCCAGCAGAGGAAGATACATACAACACACGATCACATAGACGTTTCCATACGCACGTGAGTACAGTCACCAGAGAGTGCACAGTGTAGACGCTAGTACGGGGTATACTTTCCTTTTGCAGGAATACGAGCTGCAATTCTCCCATGGAGATGATCGTGGAGGTGCCGAATAGAGATTTGCGGAATGGTCTGCCGTGCAGTTTCCACCTGGAGCCTCAGTTGGGCCAGATTTCGTGTCGGTCGTGCAGACCGCTCAAGATGACTTTCATCTGGTGCCAAAATGCTCTGTACGGGACCGATGTGGGGATCATGCTGGACGGGTAGTTGTCTTACATCTTGAAGAGCACGTCAGTTACGGGATACATACGGACGTGCATTGTTCTTTTGGAAAAACATATCGACTTGTTGGTGCATGAGCGGTAGCAAGACGAGTTGAATGATGGTTTCAATGTACCGTGCACTGTTAGTTTCCTCGACGACCACCAGAGAAGAACGCCCAGTGTAGGATATGGCTCTCCATACCAGGTAAGGACCCCGTGTGACTCTGTCGTTTACAGTCCAGACTTTCGCGTTTCCCTGCACTACGCCACACACTCGTACGACCATCGTTGGTATAGACGCAGAAGTGATACTCATCAATGAAGACGACACGTCTCCATTCGTCCTTCCATAGCGTCTATCGCGACTCCACTGGAGGCGGGCTGAACGTTGGGGCCATTGTCTTCTGGTGACCGTCAAGGGAACAATGGACAGTGTACAGTACATCAAAACCGTCAGTCAACGTGCCTTGCTACCGTTCGTGCACCAACAAGCCAATATGCTTTTCCAACAGGACAATGCAAGTCTTTATGTATTCAGTACCAACCAAAGTGCTCTTCAGAGTGTCCTCAAGTACCCTGGCCAGCACGATCCTCACAACTGTCCACCATAGGGCATGTTTGGGACCGGATGGAACGTCATCTTGAGCGGTCTCCACGACCGGCACAAAATCTGGCTCCTCTGAGGCGCCAGGTGGAAATTGCACGTCTAGCCACTACGCAAGGCTACATTGGGTGCATCTACGATCCTCTCCATGCGAGAATTGCAGCTTGTATTGCTGTACTTGTGTCGAAGTTTCACACGTTCTGGTAACTGAACTCTCATGCGTATGGCTCTGTCTGTGTGATCGTGCGTTGTATAAATCCTCAAGAACGTGTCAGTAAAATTTCCCTCTGCTGGGTCGACAATTTCATGATGTTCCTTTTTTCATTTTCCAAGAGTGTAATATATATGATGTTTCAAAAAGAATATACGTATTGCGATTGCATATATTTATTAAACTGTAAGACATACGAATATGAATAATATCACATCGATACTAAAATTCCTCCCATACTCGGGCAAGCATGACCGTCACTGATGTTACGGCAGTACGGATCCGGCTCTTCAACTCTTCCAGGTTCTGTGGGAGTGGCGGTACATAAATCAATTCAGGCAAATGCCGGGAGGGTTCCTTTCAAAAGGGCACGTCCGATTTCCTTCCCCGTCCTTACCCAAAAATCCGAGCGTAAGCTCCGTCTTAATGACCACGCTGTCTACGAGACGTTAAATCCTAGGCTTCCATCCTTCCACATTATGTGGGACGGACGAAACATTATCTGATCAAAAATATCCGGGCTCTCATATGTATATATATATAGTGAGAATTCACTATTCGATGTAACGAGAAGCTGATCCGCCAGCATCAAAGAAGGCGGGGAGTATTGCGTTGTCAGTAGAGATGCAGAACTGAACATTGCCTGTCAGGAGAGTTCAGTAAATTTGTGGATTGATGCTTGGTAGTCAACTTAATAAAAAATCCATCAAGAACATTTCAACTCTTCTAAAACTGCACAGTTAAAAGCTTGGTAGTCAACTTAATAAAAAATCCATCAAGAACATTTCAACTCTTCTAAAACTGCACAGTTAGACTGTTGATTATGTGATTGTGAAGCCGAAACGCGAGGGAAACAACCACAGCGAAACCAAGTCCAGGCAGATCTCCTGTAGTGAAGGGCAGGGATCGTCGTGTATCGCAGAGGGAGCGTAAGGAACCAGTTGTAAGTTCATAAGTGCTACCAGCACTCTGGCTAGCACAGTAAGTGTGCGAAGAGAGTTACAGAGAATCATGTTGTTTGGCCCTGTCTAATAGTTGAGCGGATCCTCTGTAGTCACTGCTAAGCTGCGTTTCAGGCGACAGAAACAGCTTTACAGTGGATGAAGAAACAAGCAATTTGGAACGATGAATCGGTGTATACTGTGTGTTAATCCAATTGAAGGGTTTGGATTTCACGAATGGCTGGAGAAGATCCACTATGTGTAGTGGCTGAAGCCGACGGAAGACTTACGGGAAGAGTCAGAACGCAGACTTTCCTCCAAACCTAAAGCCTTCGTTGGTATCGGCTGTAGAGGTAGAACGTCATGCCATTTGTCCCAGACTTTGGCACCTCGATGAGTGTGTCTATCAGAATTCAACCCACCATAAAGGCGAAGGAAGGGGGAGAGGCACCATTCTAATATCCTGATTCTTGTGGTCAGTGCGTACACACACACACACACACACACACACACACACACACACACACAGATTCACCCTCCTCAAGCTACCAATCGGTGCAGGGCGGAGTATACATTGTCACTACTAGACATTCCTATTCATGTTTCACATGGAGGTTGAGAGAGCAATAAACGACCGTCTATATGTCCCCTTATGAGCCCTAAATTCTCTTATTTGTCTTTGCAGTCCTTACGCTCATGTTTGTGGCACTATAATGGTTCTTAGTCAGCAGGAAACACCGGTTCCTTAAACATTCTTAACATTACTTCGCGAAATGCCTTCTGTCCTCCTTGGATCGCAATATGAGTTGACGAAGTTAGTCAATAATACTTGCGTGTTGATCGAAACTACAGGTAACAAACTAGTATCAATATTCCCCAGTTCTTCAATCTCTTCCGATAAATACTGAATAATGGGTCACACGAGTGTTATCTATCTCGTATTAAGCCTTAGGCGACCATTATCGCCTTCCATGCAACCGACCTTAGGTGCTCGCTTAATGTCTGAAGGACAATGCATTCATTAAATCGTAAAAAAGTGAAAAATAAATAAATACCACTGATACTGCATATTTCAAGCCAAATAAGAGCCAACGACAATACATAAATGTCTCTCCCTCAGCGTTAATATCATTAACTGTGCGAGAACTTTAGGGGAAAATTATAGAATTTGTGGCATATGGAAGTTTTGGTCAGTCCTGGAGGCGTGCTAGAATATCCTAATGGTCAAGGCGATCACTCGCGAAAAACGGGAAATTCGGATCGAGTCCCAGTCAGACACAAATTTTTACATATCACCAGCGGATTGTACAACTGATGGTTTATCATATTCGCAGTTGCTAATCATTTCTTGTATTTTAGTCAGCTGTAATAGCCGCAGTAACCGTCCGTTAAAAAACGGACACTGAACATCCTTTTAGACGCGTGAGCCTAATTTCGTAGATGTAGTTGTAAATGTTACCGATTGGTATCTGGGAAATTTCGGAATAAGCGTAGTAGATGTCAAGATATACATCGGTGTTTTACACTGTTAGTGTGGAAGCTGGATGATCAACTAAGAGTATGTAGTGGCTGCATCTGTTACTGATTCAAGTCTATTGTGATTAAGAATGTTTCCCGGTGTCATTTCCGAATGTATGTATTATTCTTCGGGTTCGCTCTTCGCTGGCACGCGATTACATCAACCATTGCGGATACGTATTAGCCCTAGAATGGTTTGGTCGTATGCCGCCCGCCATAGACCCCCGACAAGGCGGAGGTAGTCTTTGACTACGCCGCTTCTCTGTGAGGACACAGCCCTGTACGGCCTTCAAACATTGCTATAGGCTTTCACGGCGTTTGTGATGTAAATTTCCCGTGCTTCCCGTAAACCGAGGCAAGCACAAATCTGAATATTTACTTTAGGCCAGTGTTGGTGATAGTGGCCCCTTTGTTGGGCAAACTGCTCTTGTATTGCAAAGTTGCTGTAGACAGAGCTTTGAGCGAACGCCCGTCGCAGTTGGCGTCTGTGACAATACCGAGCCGTACTCTCTAACTGCGACACACTTTATGACGAAATAGTTCATTTCGTGATCAAAGTATTTGCTTAAAACAATTCGCCGTTAGTCGAGGACTTCATTTACGCACGTTTAGCTTCATACTGCGCTTGAAAGTAAAGAGGGGAAAAATGTAAAAATGAGCTTATTCTCGCGGTCTTCAGGATATGGGTGCATCACGTAGCAACATAGGAGATAGTCTATTTGACGATGTTCCAATGTCCAATGTTGGAACATCGTCATTGGAAAATAACTGCGAATAATAAACTATTCTCTTAAACAGAGTATTGATCGTGTGTAATTTTTATTTATAGATGTGACTGCTTTTGGTTCAATCTCTCCCGTAAATAATTTACACAAGATCAAGAATGTTTTTATTGAAATACTTTACCCTATATATAGGTTCATTTTCCATAAAATTGTTGCATGTAATGGTGGAAAGCGTTCGACATTTCAGATTGCTCTTCTTACACTATCTTGTCACTCAATAAAGACTGCGATCATATGCGTTATCAGTATTTGTTGAAGTTCGCTGTCACTTGTTCGCCCAACTAATACCGAATTTCCAAACCAGAACACTAATTCGGTGTATAAGGTAATTTTAAAAAAATGAAAAATCAGTTTCGTACAAAAACAGAAATTTGCCACTATCGTATGAATTAAATGAAGCCTGATTGCTGTACCTACGATTGAAACTACGTAATCGTTCCACTTCATAAACGTACACATTTTCTGTCATGTATTTAGATGTTATAACCGCCATGAATTAATTGAGTGATCACAGACAATGAAATTTACATATTACGTGAAGCGAAAAACTAAAAATATCTTCACATTGAGAGCTATTTTACATCTACGCATCATGCTGGAGTTTCTAAATATCTGACTTGACTTTCTTACAATTTTAATTAGTCAACACAACCTCAAACATTAGCACATCATTTGTGGAAAACATTAAAGTTTGCCACTAATTTTTGTCCGCTAATATGTCATATGAACGTAGTGTTCCTAACATTTCGCTACAACATACCTTCAGTCACTTGGGTGCCTGTGGCTGGCTCACTGAAAACAACAAGCTTTGTTTTTCCGCCGTACTGTTGGTAAGAAAATATGGGGACATTAATGTTGACGAAGACTACTTACTAAAAACGCACATTTTGGTCTAGAAAGCTGATGCAGCATAGAGAACTGCAGATCTAAAATACTATTGTTACTTCCCGTCAGAGGTTCGGGTCCTCCCTCCAAAAATTATATAAAGTGTGTGTGTGTGTGTGTGTGTGTGTGTGTGTGTGTGTGTGTGTGTTTTAGCGCAAGGTAGTTTAAGTAGTCAGTTAGTGTAGGTACTGATGACCTCAACAGTTTGGTCCCTTAGGATTACAAACACAAAAAATCTTTAGTTAGTTTATTCTTTGAATATTTCTATGAAAATTTTGTAGACCGAAAGCTACAAGCATGAACTGTATAAACCGCAGATTGCTTTATCCTTCTGAGATTCAGTATCCTGGAGATAATGTGCGTGACACGTTTTGGCAACACTGAAAGTCCCGATACCACCCGACTGTTTTGACCAGTGGTGTCTTGGGCAGGGCAAACTACACGGAGAAAAAGGCAGAAAACAACTTTCCGAAACACAAAATTAACTTTCGGAAGTCTAGAAATATGGAATCCATTTGAGAACCCTTTTCACTAGCACTCACTACGTCATGTCTGTAAAGAGCTATCTGTGTTTCTCAAGAACGATATTTTCTGAATACGTATTGACTATGGACCAATATAGACAATGTCTGATTGAACCCGTGTCGGAAGGGTTGGGAACCACAGACCTGATCCGATGTTGGGGAAACTTCAAAACCCATATGCAGGCTGGCCACCATATCGGCCCTCGCCGTCAGTGTGTCGGACGGATAAGACCAACGGCCGATACTCCTCCACAAATCCCGGAAGCGGCTCGCTACCCGAGCAGATACATACGTGACTGGAATGAGGAAAAATAAACATACTGTTAGAATGCACTCCTCCCTACATTTTACAGTGACTTGTGAACTATTGAGAAAGACGTAGAAGCTGTATCAGTAAGTTCCCTCATTTGCGATGGCCATATCGGTGAAAGTACGGTAACTGTAGGTGTTGGGATGTGAGGAATGCACGGAAGTTTGAGAGAGTGCCTATTGGAGGCGTGTAGCGACGTTTCGGGTCGATGAAGAGCGGCGGCTGGCGGCTGGCGCTGCAAACCGGTCGAGGCGTGCGCTTTGTCGTGAGGTCGCCGCAGCTTATTATATAAAATATAACGCGCGTGCCCGGCATGCCGCCGCCCACAAGCTGTTGTTTCTCTCCGCGGTTAACCTGTAGCTCCAGCCAGAGCAAAGGCAAGGGCCTGCCACGTGGAGTAGGACGGGCGTGGTCACCGACCTGTATAAGGCTCTGTGCTCAACGTCGTCTCGACGCTCTCGCCGAAAGGAGATTGTTCTGGCCCGGCTTCGTATAGGCCACTGCTGTTATAGCCACCAGTATTTGCTTCGTGGTGATACTGCTCCCTTATGTGAGCACTACCTTACTGTTTACCACCTTTTAGTGCAATGCCCGTTTTTTAATCGTCTACGCATACCTGCCAACTTTTACGGTTTATCCGTAAAATTTACGGAAATTGCATCATTTTACGGTTTTACGGATGGTCGGTGTTACTTTACGACTTGCACAAAAAAAAACTGAAATGTTGACGTTCGATAATCACACCACATATGTTCAATCGATTGTTTGTGTGGGTCGAAGATACGTCTGCGATAGTCGAAACGTTATTCATTGATCTGATTGGTACTTTTAACTCTGATGTTGGTGACGCCGTGTTCCGTGGTGACGCCATTGGAATTGAATTTAAAGGCGGGATAACAGTTCTTCAAGTTTTATGTGAATCTCAGGTGTCAACAGGCTCTGCAAATTTCAAAGAAGTGCTGATGAGTCAGTTATTGGCATTCAGACCTAGAACATACTTAGCAATTTCCTGGATACAGATAAATACCATTTCTTTCCATCAATGAGGAAGTACTTCTTTACGTACCGCCTGTGACTAAATAATTACGTTTGCACTCAAGGTGAGACAAAATTGAAGATCACAGTTTTCTTCCATTCCTCTTTTCTTGGTAAAGTTTTCCTGTTATGCAAGACAGACAATTACGCTATAGTCGAACTAGCATATCATTTGCATTGTTTGTTATTATTTCTTGCCTTTCTTTTTCAACTGTATCATATCTGCTTAATTTATCAAGGAAATACGGTTTGTATCCTCTAAACCAATATTTACCATGCCTACTGCTATTTAACGCTTCTTCTTTATTGTTACGTCCGCTTGAACAATGGCCTATGGCGTATGTAGATATGATTACATTACTGTATTTTGTAATCCTGAAAAAATCATTATTTTCGTTCAGCCGGACTATGTGGAAATTATTTCCCAGATTTTTTGCGGCACTTGAGTTTTACTGAAAGCCCTTTTCAAAAGTTGGCAGGTATGTCTACGTCATGATCTATGTTTACCATTTGAAATGTCTGATATTTTAGCTGATGATCCGCATTCTGCTGACCGAGTTTTACTTTTTATACATCGTGCAAATATGGCAAAAGCCATTTAAGTTCTAATCCCGGGCCGGCCTTGGTGGCCGAGGGGACTGAGGCGCTCCAGTCAAGGTCTGCACGGCCACTACGGTCGGGGGTTCGAATCCCTCCTCGGGCATGGATATTTGTGCCGTCTTTAGGATAAGCTAGTTCATAAGTAGTTTGTAAGTTTAGGGACTGATGACCCCGTAGTTAAGTCCCATAAGCTATACAAACATTTGATTTTCCAACCCCGGTTCGATTTTACTATGGGCAGTGTTGGGCGCTAATGACCTAAGTAGTTTTGCGCCCTAAAACAATAAAAAAAACCTGTATAAGGCCTGCATGATGCACTTCCGCTGTCCGACGTGCGACCTGTAGATGACGATACTCAGTTTCTTGTCAAATTACAACAAGGATGTTATGTAGTATTACAAGAAAACGAAAGGAATTAAGTTTAGATTCCGCTCCTATATCAGCCTATTACATCGTTTATTGAGATATATTTCGAAACATCAAGTAACCAAGCAATTCTTTGTCACGTACAAATTGATGTAAAGCATATAGATCTGCAGGCACGCCGAAGTACAATCCTTAGACGTCAAGAGTTATACTTCCAGGTTATATTCAGATCACTGAAAACAGCCTACAGATTGTTTATGAACATCTCTTCTCAAACTATTGACGTTTATCTTTGCTTGATTGTCATCTTTGTAAGCACCTGTGTACTGGAAAATGGGTTACAACCGAAAACACAAGCTGTACAAAGGTAATGATATTTTGTGAAACGAGGCAAAAATGTTTCATTTAATTAATAAAACAAGTTTTCATAAGGAACCGACAATGTCACCTATACTTAATTGAAAAGAAAGTATATCACGAAAATGGCAAGAAATAGATGATTAATTCCAACTAATTGAATACAAACAAATATATAAGTATACGTGCATCTTGTTTAAAAATTCTCCGCTGCGGCGAAATGGCCGAGTGCATTGAGGCGCTCTGTTAAGATGAGCGAGGCCGCTCCCCGTCGGGGGTGGATGTTTGTATTGTCTTTATTATAAGTTAGTTCATGAGTAGTTTGTATGTTTAGGGACTGATGACCACGCAGTTAAGTCCCATAAAAATCTCCTTCGAAAATAGATTACAATCACAGTATCCACTGATGTCTTTCGGCATGCAAATAATGAATAATAACTAAGAAAATAATACGAACAAATTTGTAAATAAAACAAAAATTAAAAGTATGTACAACTATAAAAAAAGAAAAGACATAGCGCACTCACACAAAGCGAAAGAGGAGAATATTACCAAATATCAATACCTGCACATCAGCAACAATAAGCAGAACTGGCTATAACCATTCGATATCGCTAGGTATCTGCTAAATGAGCTATCCCAAAAATATTCATATAAAGAAATTCTGCAAGATGCTAAGTCAGGTCAAGTGATAGCCAACCATTACTACTAGAGTAACACCAAAAGAACATAATTTACAAGCACAAAACTGACATAGCACAGAAGGGCAGCTCGTTTTGTTTTATAACGTTACGGGGGGGAAAGCGTCACTGAAATGTTGCAAGAATTGGGGTGGAAATCATTAAAAGAAAGACGTTATTCATTGCGGCGTGATCTGTTTGCGAAGTTTCAATCACCGACTTTGTTCTGAATGTGAAAATATTTTGCTAGCACCCACCTACTTAGGGAGACATGGCCATCCAAATAAAATAAGAGAAATCAGATCGAAAACGGAACTACTTAGGTGTTCTTTCTTTCCGCGCGCTATTAGAGAATGGAACGGTAGAGAAAAGTTATGAAAGTGGTTCATGAACCCTCTGCCAGACACTTGAATGTGATTTGCAGAGTATCTATGTAGATGTAGATATCGCATCGGTATCAAAACCACGAGACGCGTGTAAATTATTATTATTGTTATTATAATATAATGACGAAATCCAGTTAATAATTACCTCCAAAATAAATGACGCCAAAGCAACAAAGGTAGTTAACCGTAAGAGCGTACTTGTAGTTATATTTGTAGGAAGGAAGGGAGATTGGAGTTTAACGTCCCATCGACAGCTTACGCTCGGAGTTTCTGGGTAAGGATGTGGAAGGAAATCGGCCGTGCCCTTTCAAAGGAACCATTCCGGCGTGGAGTGATTTAGGGAAATGACGAAAAACCTAAATCTGGATGGGTGGAGGTGGATTTGAACCACCGTCCTTCCGAATGAGAGTCCAGTGTGAGTTATATTTGTAATTATTTGTTTACATCGGTGGATTTTGTCGACGGGTGTCATACCTGTACTAACTACTGATGTAAACAATTACTACGGTTATAGTGAAACTTTTTCAAAATTATTATTACAATCCTCAACTACTGTGGCACGTTAGACGTGGCGGTAAGTTGTCTTTTGTGAGGGACGGGAGAGGGTGTTGGCGGGAGAGACAGCAGAAGACCCTGACTCCTCCCCCTCCCCCCCCTCCTCCAGAACGAACATTTAATTTGCGCCTGATAGAAGTCGCAGTCACGCCTGATTGGCGCTTCTTCTCCGCCAATGAAGTTTCCCTATCTCCGTCAAGACTTCGTATGCAGTCACTGAAATGTTTTTCTTTGCCGAGTAACCTTGTAACGTAGCACATGATTTATATGACCTATACCTACCCCAGTCCGTCGCACATCCGCGTCTGGCGTAAAATATAACTTGTCAACCTGCAAGTGCTTCCATGAAGTTTCTCACAGAATTAAAGGTAGATTGACTATAAAAGTTAAATGTTCGCAGCGATCTGCTTGCATTTGCGCAGTTTAGTCAACAATCGGACGTGTGCTGGTATCTGCGAATTTCCTTACACGGTTGTTCAAATAATAACGCCGCGTGTAAAATACTGACTTTGGATGATTCCATTGGGTATGATAGTGTACAGACACTTTGATGTGTCTCCCCACATTTAACACAACTGCCTCCGTTACCGAGTAAGCATACTCAAGCCTGTGTGCTACAATTCCACTCCGATATTTGCCGATTTGTGTAATAGCGGTGTTTGTGTCCTGTCGTTATTTGACGAGAGAGAGCTCCTTATCTCATGACCAGTCTTCGCGCCAGTGTCCCGAATTCAATTGTAAACATCCCTGAAGTGGCTCGTGAAATGAGGGCATGCCACAGTGTTGATAGTGATTCGTCCATTTAGTGGGGACGTTGAGCTTGTCGACAGTAGTGGGTTATGTCAAGGTTCAGGGTTCCGTCAGCTCTCTTATATCATCATCTTCATCATTATGTAACTGCCCAATGTTCCCTAAAGTGATGACCCCGTAGTTAAGTCCCATAGACTATACAAACATTTGAACATTTCTCTCTCTCTCTCTCTCTCTCTCTCTCTCTCTCTCTCTCTCTCTCTCTCTCTCTCTCTCTCTCTCTCTCTGTGTGTGGGGTGTGTGTGTGTGTGTGTGTGTGTGTGTGTGTTGCTTACTTTTTTTCCTGATTTAGATCTTGAGTAATTGCAAGCTTCTGGAAACGATTTAGTTATTAAAACAGAAAATCATTCCCAAAACATGTCGGTGTAAATGATTCTAGAACTTGGTATTTATCTTTATTAGTGGAAACTTTTTGCGACTTAGATGCTCATCTCATCTACTTAATTCTTTGAGTTTAATGAAGAGGTCTGGATTTTGAAATATTAATGTAAAGATCCAACACACAATTCAGAAAACATCTGATTTTCACTTAAGCCGCATGGCGACATCTAAGGTGCCGCGCGGGAGTAGCCATGTGATCTAGTCCTCCCTCGGGAATGGATATGTGTGTGTTGTCCGAAGTGTAAGTTAGTTTAAGTAGTTTGTAAATCTAGGGACTGATGGCCATAGCAGTCTGGTCCAATAGGTTCACAAACATTTAAATATTTAATCAAGCTAAGATTCTACTATTCCTTCCTGTCTAAAGAGAGCCAATATCTTAGCCATCATTTTCAGTGTTAAAGTAATAGTAACTTGTGATATTTTTGCTTGCACCTTTGATGGCACACACTTGTCAAAAATACATGTTACATTCATATTAACCGTTCGAAAACCCAGTTTGCTAGACAGAATTTCACCATAAATACGTGTGCCAAGAATGAAGAAAATTCAAATGTTTGTAAAGCTACAGGAGCAAACTGCAGTGGTCACCAGTCAAAATGTTCAGATTTTTGTAAAGCTTAAGGGACTTAACTGCGGGGTCATCAGTCCCCAAACTTACAAACTACTTATGAACTACCTTATACTAAAGACGGCACAAACATCCATGCCCGAGGTGGGATTCGAACTTCCGACGGAGAACGGCCTCACGCATTGGAACTTAGCGCCTCAATGTCCCCTGGACTTACAAACTACTTGAACTAACGTATGATAAGGACACACACACACGCACACACACACACACACACACACACACACACACATACATACATACATACATACATACATGCCCGAGGGAGAACTTGACGCTACGACGGGGTGCAGACACGTACTCCGTAGTCAAACGCCTAGAGCGCGCGTTAGACTCAATAACAACTCACTCGGCAAGGCTTTACATTTTTTTCCGCGAGAAATGACTGATGAATATTTTTTTTTTGCTCTGCGATTGAAATATAATTTTTCAATACAGGGTTCAATGATTTCAACTGGAAAGTAGCCTTAAAATTAATCTGTATTTGTAAAAGTAAGAATAATTATTACACTGTCGTAAGTGTGAAAATAGTAGTTTGAATATGTAGCATCTACAGTTGACCCATATCAATAAAATTTTTCAGTCTGTTATTAACGTTCCGCTGTTGCGACAAAACTGAATAAATAAATAGAAACAGGTGTTTCAAAATATAGAGGAAAATGTATAAAAGACCGAATTTCCGATAGAATATTTTCAATTAATACAGAGACTTCGCAGTCTCATCTTACGTAATTTATGAAGAAAATTGAACGAAAATTAGCTGAGTTCACGAAGTTTACTAATTTGGCTTGATATTGGAAACTACTGTCGGAGAATGTTGACGTGATTGTGGCTCTTTATTATTATAATAATAATAATAATAATAATAATTGTAAAGTAGCTTGACATTAGACAAGTAGTAATCATATTCAAAAGTATGTCAATTATCTGGTTGTCATAGTGTGATTATATCTTATATATACATTTATATGATCCTAGAATGTCACTGTGAAGATCTGCGTCCCCATATTCGTAAACATTTGCGGTGTAATGTCGAAACCAGTCTGTTGCACTGTCTAAAGATATTACACATCTTAGGTGGTTACTTTTCGAAGGCTTTCCCCCCACATTTTCACCTAAATTCAAAGCTTCGTACCCAGTGACTATCGCCTCTTCTTATACCTCATGGAATTACTTAGCGTACTTCTCGAAGAAACTATCATTAATGTTTGGAGTAAAGAGACTCCTCGCCGAAAAGCAAGAGGTGCAGATAAAAACGGACAAGAACACTTTCAGACTTTCTGATTAATATCATTTTACGAGTTGAAGAACACAAACTTCTCGAAGAGTTGAAAATAATATTGTGTTACAAATATGATTATCTGCAAAACTATACAAGTTCATGTTTTGAAGAATAAATTTTCGGATTTTTGTTTTACGTTTTTAAATAAAATGTTCAAATGTTTGTAAATCTATCGGACCAAACTGCGTGGTCATCAGTCCGTAGCTTACAAACTTATTAAACCTAGGTAAACTAACCTAAAGACAGCACACACACCCATGCCCCAGGGAGGACTCGAACCTCCACGGCGAGCAACCGCGGTTACGTTTTTAAACAAGTATCTCTAGTTTACGAGCTTTTCTAATAGTTTCTTTTGGACGCCGTATTATCCCATTTATTATCTGGTTAAACTTTACATTTATCTGGAACCATGTAGACTTGCTGTTTACGAAATTTTATCTACATTCTTAATTATACTTGATTTTTAGATTTTTGTGTATTATAAATTGCCATGCATCGGTGTTTAGGTTTCTTGGCGGCAAACGGTTTGCCTAAACAGTATTATATCCTTTCTGTCAAAAAGCATATTTTATTTTGCTCCCTTATGGATGTGTGAGTGTATGTGTACTTTTGTACAAGCGGGAATACCGAGCAAGCCCCGGAAATACATCAAAGAGCAATTAAAAGCGTTTGACACGCTGCGCCAAAGAAAGGGCAATTTTCCGTTACAAAACATTTTTTGGTGTGCAGTGTGACGGTAAACGTTGCACAGTTGTGTAAATCATTTAGGAAATGTGCTTGGAGTGGCCTTAGACGTCCCCATTACGGTAAAAGTTTTTCGGAGCCACGGCAGCCTTTGTCTTGCGTCTGTGAACAAGGGACGCGAATCGTCTCAAAGTAAAGGAAACACGTTCGCTGGCATGTGTGCTCCTTAACGAGCTGCTCTGCTAACAGCGGACGTTCCTTTGCCTCTTAAATGGAGCGCAGCCAGACGTTGTCGCCCTTTCGTTCAATTGCCAGGTAGAGCACACACGTCGCAGAGCAAATATTCGCTGTGGCTAAGACATTAAAAACGCATCGGCTCTCCAGGCTCTCAAAGTTGCTGGGGAACCGTGCAGACACTGCTAGCTATCGCAACTACATTATGAAGGTGGCTTGGAACGACCGTCAAATTAGCGTGAAGCTAATTTCGATATGCAAATGATGGGCGTTTCTCTAAAATTCCAAAAACCAGGTTGCAGTAGCAGTATCTACATTCTGGGTATTAGGAAAGAATACTCTGTGGATTACTTGTCATTCAAAACAATTCGCGTTTGACTCACGGATGTTAGGAAAAGACTACATGATTACTCGGAAGTTTACACTGAAGTATCTGGCAGAAGACTCATCGCAACATTGTCCTCTTGCATACAGCGCAGGAAAACTGAGCACCTACACCTTTCAGTTTGAGCACTGATTTCTCGTTCTTTTGTGATGATATTTTCTCCAAATGTTGGTGAGTTTCCACAAAATATTGTCGCATTTCGAGATTTTTTGTGAATGAATTTCGTTAATAATGAGAAAAAAGCCTTTGTTTTAACGATTGGCACCTCAAGGCGTGAATAATTTTCATGACACACTGTCTCCTACATCGCGTTATATAAAACGAGCTGCCCCTCTTTGGACTTTCTCGATGTTGTATGACAAGGGTCCCATTCAGCGCAGTAGCCGGCCGCGGTGGCCGAGGGGCCTGAGGCGCTCCAGTCACGGTCTGCACGGCCACTACGCTCGGGGGTTCGAATCCCCCCTCGGGCATGGATATTTGTGCCGTCCTTAGTTGTAGGTAGTTCATAAGTAGTTTGTAAGTTTAGGGACTGATGACCCCGTAGTTAAGTCCCTTAAGCTTAACAAACATTTGTAAAAAAACATTTTCAGCGCAGTAGAGGGCGGACAGGGGTTGTGTAGACCGTCTCTTTAGTGGTTTTGGTCAATCTTCGAAATGTTCTGCTAACAAAGCACAGTATTTGGTTCGTGTGATGCCTCGTGGAAGAAGCAGAAACTTCTACTAGTACTTGCCGGAATTTGACAGCTGCAGGGTCTTCGCTTACCTAGGCTGCTACACATCCTTCCACGATATTGCTTCTCACGTTGAGATCTCAAGGTCAATATAGGTAGATTTAATCATAGGTTCGAGAGAAACATATTCAACACGGTGTTGATTCTCAGTGACGCCACACGTCTTGCGTCTGAGAAGACATACTGTTTGGTTGGCTATGAAGGATTGTATAGCAACTTTATGCACCTTTGGTCAGGAAATGGGTTTGATTGTTGCAGACTTACTTTCCAACAGAGCACTGCGGAAAGAGGTAGCGCTGTGTCGTCTTTAACACGAGTGTGTTTCTGCGTAGGGCATCACGATGGACGTACGCGTGTTTGGAGGCATTGCAAGATCGTCACACAGGCCCAACAACAATTTGACGCAATGTCGTGGAGTCCGGTAGGGTTCACAAACGCCTGCCTTTGGTTCACATAGCCAGTAATTTTAAGCAGCAGGCGCTACATTTATCACAGGATAAGGCTGGTGGATATGTCCTATCCTTGAGGTTTCCAGACGTCACCTTTCAACAGCATGACACCAGAACGCATGTCGGTCGTGATGTCCCGAACTACTCGGTACATATGGTGTTGGACTGCTGTGCTGGCCGGCTCATGCCCATTTACAACGTTTGGTCTTGGGTTGTCGAGGCACAGGCCGTCACCGCTAGCCAGTCGCAACGATTGAGAACTCTAGCATAGAGTTGAGGCAGTATGCACGAGGTTTCATTCTGAAATCTCAGTTGGACTTCATGTCCAGCTGGGCTGCCACTTGTGGCAGCTGTGTGACCGAATTTCGCATCTTGTGTTACTCTCATATCACTGAGAAATGTAATCATATGATCTTTCTGCCATACTGGACTCGCATTCAGGGCGAAGGCGATCCAAATCCGCATTCGGCCATCCGGATTTAGGTGTTCTGTGACTTCCATAAAACACTCTAGGCAAATGCTGGGATGGTTGTTTTAGATGGACACGGCCGATTTCGTTCCCAAACCATGTCAAAAACAAGCCGAGCATGTGTTCCGTCTCTAATGACCACACTGTGGCGGGACGTCTTCTACTATACTGTTTACACAACTGTAGGAACACATGAGGCAATATAGGCCAATCAACATTTCTAGCT
The DNA here is from genome assembly GCA_026315105.1 of Locusta migratoria. Taxonomy (NCBI): domain Eukaryota; kingdom Metazoa; phylum Arthropoda; class Insecta; order Orthoptera; family Acrididae; genus Locusta; species Locusta migratoria. The sequence continues at coordinate 291,258,875 of CM048755.1, forward strand.
TTTGTAGATTTGGAGGAATCTTTTGACTTTGTGATTGAAATACTCTCCTTCAAATTCTAAAATTCTTGTAGGGAAACCAGACAGCAGTCGTAGGGCATGAAAGGGAAGCATTGGTTGGGAATCGAGTAAGATAGGGTTGTAGCCTTTCCTCAATGCCATTCAATCTGTACATTGAGCAAGCTGTGAAGGACAGGAGAAATTTGGAGACGGAATTAAAGTTCAGGGTGAGGAAATAAAAGATTTGCGGTTTGTCAATGACATTCTAATTCTGTCAGAGACACCAAATGACTAGGAAGAGCAATTGAACGGAATTGACAATGTATTCAAAGAAATGTATAATATTCACAAGAGCAAAACAAGGATAATGTAACTTAGTCTAAGAAAATCGGTGGATGCTGAAGGAATTAAATTGGTAACGAGAACAATAAATGTGGTATATAGATGAGTGGTTGCAGTACAGAACATATAAAATGCAGAATGGCAATGGAAAAAAAAGCGTGCCTGAAAAACAGAAATTTGTTAACACTAAATATTAATTTGTGTTACAATGTAATTTTAAGGCATTTTTGTGAGGTGTTGATTTGTGCGGGAGTGAAACATGGGCGTTAAATAATAAATAGTTCAGACAAGAAGAGGATAGGAGCTTTTGAAAAGTGGTGCTACAGATGAATGCCGAAGATTAGATGGGTAGATAGCGTATGTAATGAAGAAATATTGTATAGAATTGGGGAGAAAAATCTCTGGCATGTCGTGGTGGTATACATTCTTAGACAAGGAATCATCAATATAGCATTGGAAAGAAGTGTGTGGCGTAAAAATCGAAGAGTGAGACCAAGAGACGAATACAGTACTAAAGTGGAAATGGATGTGGGTTGCCGTACTTAAGAGGAGATGAAGAGGCTTTCATAGGATAGAGAAGGGTAGAGCGCTGCATCAAACCAGTCTCTCAACCATAATAAGTAAAATATTATTTGATTTCAAATGTTCAAATGTTTGTTAAGCTTATGGGACTTAACTACGGGGTCATCAGTCCCTAAACTTACAAACTACTTATCAACTACCTTATACTAAAGACGGCACAAATATCCATGCCCGAGGGGGGATTCGAACCCCCGACGGTAGTGGCCGTGCAGACCGTGACTGGATGGCCCCAGTCCCCTCGGCCACCGCGGCCGGCTTCGATTTCAATCTGATGTAATTGCAGTGACCATCGGTGTACGAGTACATCGGTAGTTTTATTTGAAACCAACACGTATTATTTCCAAAATGCTGTATTTCGTTGATGTCACTAAATTTCTGCTGTAATTATTCCTATTCATGTGTAGCAGTCGAATTCCATCTGACTCTGAAAAGTATATTTAATTCCCGTTGTGTGCTGCAGACATTTTCCTGTTAGCTGAAATACGTAGATATATAGACACGACTTAATTGTGCCGGCCGTTTTTGTGTGCGGCGAGCGTGTCCGTAGATAAGATGTGGAGGGAAGCGCCGATTACACAAGAAATAAAACATGCGGGCTCCGAGCGGACGTTGCTTCTGACAACTAGAGCCGCCGCCGTTCCGGCTGCATGCGTCTGAATTCACTTTGACATGTACGCGGCGCGCACAAAACCAACAGGAGGACTGATTTAATGCCGAAAATGTAAATTAAAATTATCGATTAGGTAAGCACGGGGATTGAAAACCCTGGGCCTAGGACGGGCTCTTGCACTCACTGCATTATTCTCTACCAGCCTGGTCTCCTCCGTTTCCATTAGACTAAGACTTGTATCAGCAATGCCTGAATATATACATTTATTAATTTCCTGACTTTGTAAGAACGAAACAGTTAACAGAGTTTGCCGTTAGAGTTTCTGGACACGAAATAATGACTTTGGGACGTCAGCTGTGCGTTATGTCGCTGTGATCTTAACTTTCTGCGAAGCACAAGCATGTTGGGCAAGATACGCGTTAAATGTCCGGCGAATTAGCCGATATCTTAATTGTCCAGACCAAATTGTAAATGATGCGCTAGTACCAAATTGCGAGAAACGACAAAGATGCATGCAATGTTAGTGCAAAAATGTATGGAACGGAAACCACGATGAGGAAATACATCTGATTGTCACTCATTCGAGACAGATAGGTAACTGTGTGTGATGGCCGGTATCGGTTCGAGTGTCAGATTGCGTAAACACACACAGCATCCAAAAATTTCTTTCGGTGCTGACAAAGCTGACCACTGTCTCTGACCAACATCATAGGACATAGAGTGTAACAGGATAGAGGTGACGTTCACATTCACAAACATTTGGTAAGAAGGAGAGCAGATCTATTTATTCCACAAATAGTAATAACAGCTCCCAGCTTCATCATGACGTAACGAACATTCAGTCCGTCAATAAAATTATTGTGTTTGTGATCGCATTGTCAGTAGATTAATATATCGGACGTTTCGACCATTGTTGCAAATGGCCTCCTTCAATGTGTTCTGATGACCGGAAACGTAGGATAGTTTTGTGTATTCACATCGCGGTCAAAAGCCCAGAATTTTATTGACACTGTCAGTAGCCGCAGAGATCTATAGTTTTATCGGAAGACTAGTTATATTTGAGATAACGGTCGAGAGAAAAATAAAGTTTCGCTGATAGATTACAACAGCTTTATGAACTTTACCTGAAGTGTACTTTATCAAACAAAAATTATTTTGAAAACAAATAAAAATATGTTTGTACCTTGTGTTTTCTTTGATGTGTAGCACCATTTACCGAACTTAGGTAAACTAACTTTTAAATTTTTCTTAAAATGCTTGTATAGATTATGGGACTTAACTACGGGGTCATCAGTACCTAAACTCACAAACTACTTATCAACTAGCTTATCCTAAGGACGGCACAAATATCCATGCTCGAGGGGGGATTCGAACCCCCGACCGTAGTGGCCGTGCAGACCGTGGATGGAGCGCCTCAGTCCTCTCGGCCACCGCGGCCGGCTAAATTTTTCTCTACGCACTTTTTGATACTGTATAGCATGTGCATTCCACTTCCTTTTGTTTACTATTAGGTCAATTTGAGAAAGGTAAGTGCTATGACAAGTATAATTTTGGATAAAATTCTACGCACATAAGAATCTTTATTCTATTTAAAGTAGTACGCCGGTACTTAAAGCCATAATATACCGTTTTATGTCCGTTATTAGTATATATTTGAATGACAACATGGCCCTCACGAATAATAATAATCACAAGCAAAATTATGTCAGTCTTGGATAGCTTATTTCTGTAGATTTAGCTTGATATTTATTGAGTAATGAGAGGCTCTTTTGTCGAAAATAAAACCACATGCATTTTGGAGATTTATTTAAAGGTATAATATCAGACGCAAAGTAAAAAGGTTTCACAAAATGCCAAGAAGAGTTGACAGTAATTCAACTAAATGTATTCATTAGATTGTAAATATGTTTCCATTAAAGAGGAAACAAAAGTATACCACCAGCAGACGTTGTGAACCTAATAGCGTATTACGTCTAAACCTAATGTTCGGTATTGTTTTTTGTGCTTAAAAAGTGAAGAGGTATTGACTTTATGAAGATGATACAGGTGGAAGTCAGAAGACAAACAGCAGTCACATCTTGTGACTGATTGTCATTACATGATACATTACATGATTGCGGTAATGTCAGCTGCGACAGCTTTTTCAAATACTGACGATACTTAGCGGCCGCGAAACTAAAATATAAACCATGAATGGATCTAAAATTAGAGATGGCATACTGTTTATCGCAGGAAAAAGATGAGTATCGCTTTCAGATTTCGATGTACGTAATAGATGATTTCCTATATGAATACGAAAAACTAGTGACTACTGTTAATAACTATTGTATTTTTCGGTCCTAAATCAGTCTGGTATATTATGCATGTTACAAGCACGGACAACATACGTAGCTTCGTTAAGGTAGTCTTCCCCAACTTGGGACAAAATTAAACTTTTTGCCTGAGCTTTGATGCTTTACGTGTCGCTTGCATCTTCCTCCACGGTTTTCAATTGAAAATTCATAACACAGCTGTCGCTGCCATGTTATATTGCATTGTCCGTTAGGTTGTAATAAACTGTACTCAAAAAGGGGAAAATTTTATTAAAATATATCAAATGCTTGTACACTGCCTGACAGCAGTCATATCTTGTCAGTACATGATTGTACGGAAAAGGTCTGCTGTCAACGTAGCTTCCTACGCGTGGGCGCCATGGGCTGATACGTAAATGATTAGATTTGCAGTTCTTTGTGACAGACTGAACTGTTACCAGAGTGCATTACTGTTATACAAGGTTACTTCTGTCACCATACCTCGATATGTGCTAGGACAAACAGCTTCAGATGTTGAGTGTGTGGAGAACACGGAGAAGCCGTTTAATCGTGCTAGTCAATGGTATCAACGCGACACAGTTCGAAGTGGGCATCATCGTGATTCGCCATTTGTCCAGCTAGTCAAACTGCACATTATCGATAATGGTAGTCTGACGTAAGTCTCAGGGACACGTGAGCAAAGGCGTACCCGTTCTCAAGGTACTGGTCGGACACGTACGACCACCATAAACTAGGCTCGCCGTATCGTACAGCAAAACACACCGCGGACCCTAAAATTGGCTCCTGTCATCAGAGAACTAGCGCAGTATTGTGTGTCGTTCTGCAACATTGGTCGGCGACTTGTAGCAGCCGTTACCACCACAACACAGAGGGTACTGTTTGGAATGGTGCCGTGGGCGGGGAGCTAGGACTGCAGGTGACGGGTGTTCACCGCGAACCGTACTCAGTTTGTTTGTAAATCTGTGGGACTTAACTACTCTGGTCATCCGTCCCTAGGCTTACAAACTACTTTAACTTAGGCTAATGACAACAAATACGTCCATGCCCGAGGGAGGACTCGAACCTCCGACGGCGAGCAGCGGCGCGCACCACAGCTAGGCGCCTTAGAACGCTCGGCCACTCCACCGCGGCACCGTACTCTGTACTATTCTCGATTGCAAACGTCGGCAAATACAGCGACGACGTGGCTTCTAATGTTTCGGAATGTCTATGGCAAAAATTTACGGGAAACCATAGGTTATGAGTTAGGGCACGGCTGGCATCGATGGAGTGAACCCGGGCGTCACAGCTGTATCTCACGGACATCCTGCATCGTCATAAGCATCCGCCCATGCGACGCTATCATCGAGCCGTTTTTCAACAGGGCAATACTCGTCAACACACAGCACACATCCCTGTCTTCGTCATAGTCAGATAATTTCGTGGCCCGGAAGATTGTTTTTGTTGCCCGTATAATATGGATGGACCAGGTCGTACCTCAATTCCGCCCTAGTTCCAGTATCCAGGATAAAAGCTGAAAAGCATTGCCAAATATTGGACACTAACCTAGATAAAAACCATTTGAATTTGCATTAAAAATATTATTGAGGTTATCAATCAAGATAAGTCGTCTTTTAAGTTCGTCCCAGTCACACAGACATGCAAAATTTAATTAAGATCAGTTGATTAGTTCTGGAATTGATCGCGGACAAACACGGTTATTTATAACCCGGGTCTCCTGCTTTCTAGGCAGTTGAACTGACCCCTACACCGCTGGGGACAACAGCGATCACCACACTTGCACGGATTACTCATGTCCCCTCCCGTCATCAGATACAAATTCCCGATTTCACCCTGCCCTCTAGTACACCAACTCGTTGTTTTGTAAACTGATTCCTTAAGAGTAAGGGCCTATGTCTGAAAGAAGAGATACTACATAAATATGCCGATGACGGGCTTGATCCTGTCTTCAGTGCGGAGGCACTCCTAGGCCTCTAAGAAAAGTTGAGAATTTGTATCTGAAGGGAGGCGTACTTGAGTAATCCGTTGAGGTGTGGTGATCGATGTCCCCCCAGGGGTCAGTGCAACTACCTACAATGCAGGAGACCCGGCTTCGAATTCCGGCTGGGTACACATTTTCAACTTAACCCATTCGCATTTGAGAAGAGTGGAAATCGCCGCCGGCCGCGGTGGCTGAGGGGACTGAGGCGCTCCAGTCACGGTCTGCACGGCCACTACGGTCGGGGCTTCGAATCCCTCCTCGGGCATGGTTATTTGTGCCGTCCTTAGTGTTAGCTAGTTCATAAGTATATACGTGTGGCGTCTGTTCCGAAAGAACAGACGACACTTCCGATCCTGCAGCTGTTATTATTTAATATTCATAGAATATATGACATCAACTGCGATTGGGCAAAGCTGAAAATGTGTACCCAGCCGGGATTCGAACCCGGGTCTCCTGCTTTCTAGGCTCCTGCTACTATGGGCAGGGCGAAGCTGGGAATTTGTATCTGACGGGAGGCGTGCATGGGTAGTCCTTGCAGGTGCGGTGATCACTGTGTCCCCAGTGGTGTAGGGGTCAGCGCAACTGCCTAGAAAGCAGGAGACCCGGGTTCGAATCCCGGCTGGGTACACATTTTCAGCTTTGCCCAATCGCAGTTGATGTCATATATTCTATGAATATTAAAAGTTCAATAGTAGTTTGTAAGTTTAGGGACTGAGGACCCCGTAGTTAAGTCCCATAAGCTATACAATCATTTGAACATTTTTGACATCAATTTTCGGTCATGATGCCTGTTTAATATAGTGTGTGTTGCAATGAGGTGTCTACAGCGTGTGGTTGTTTGTGCTTGCAGAAGCTGCAGACGATCGGCGAGGACTTCTGCGGCCTGGACGTGAACACGCCGCTGGGCGGCGAGATCCCGATCGCCGCCGTGCCCGTGCTGGTTTTCGGGTCGCACCTCACCGCCGTCGCCGCCACCTCCACCGGCGACTACACCGTCGTCTTCCTCGGCACCGCCAACGGACACCTGAAGAAGGTAGGACTTCCTACAAACACCTTCCTCAGGGTGGCGCCATCTGCAGCGTCAGTCCGGTTGACGAACACGGCTGCGGCTACCACATGGCAGAGCAGCTTCCAAAAGATAGTCGTAGGTCGCTACCTTCCCTATTCGCCAGATGGCAGGATTCCTCCTGATCTCCGTTACTACAGGTTCTGCAAAGGATGTTACAACAAGAAAACGCCTTGTCTCAATCCTTCAGTTTTACTCCTGAGGTTGATGTTTCAGGAGACATGGTAACAAGGTCACGGCGACTGAAGTTTCATTGCTGTCATTCACTTGCTTATGTTGTGGGGTTACAAAATCTGCACACAAGCTTTCAGGCGTTTTTCATAATTGAAATCCTCCATCAAATTAAATTTAAAAAAAAAGTGAGACCGGGATCCAGTCTTCCTCCTCTGGATATAGAGTGCTGTCGATTGATCTGGACAGGGTATATTCTGTACCGCAGTGTTCCTCAGTCTTTGGGTCGGTCAAAAACTGGGTAGCACGTACATTGTTTTATAATGAATACATGTATTAACGGTGAACATACACAAAACTGAGGACTGTTTTCAGGGACCGGTGGATAGCTAAATAAACAAGATGTAATATTTCATATTGAGAAATTAAAAAAATCTACTTGTTCAAAAACTGACAGTACAACAGGATCTTTTTTAACAGCATAGTTCACTTCGAAGTCTTCAAATGTTCTAATGTTTGTTAAGCTTAAGGGACTTAACTGCGGGGTCATCAGTCCCAAAACTTACAAACTACTTATGAACTACCTTACACTAAAGACGACACAAACATCCATGCCCGAGGGGGGGGGGGGATTCGAACCCCAGACAGTAGCGGCCGTGCAGGCTGTGACTGGCGCGCCGCAGACCGCTCGGCCACTGAGGCCGGCTTCGAAGTCTTGCCTGAAATAAATACTTCTTATGGAAAATATGTTTTGTGTCGGAAATCATTTAAGTACTATTGTACTCCCTGTTTTAGAAGAGAGATTTATCGACAGAAATAAAATTAAATTAATTGCCTTTCAGATGTCACAAATAGTTGTTGCGGTTCGGGAGTGGGGGTCACGTATTAAAAACGGTTGGGTTACATTGCAGAAGCGTGTTCCTCAAATCTTGCTCTTGCTCAGTTACGCAGAGCGAAGTTTCAAACAATTTCTTGCACTGTCCTTTATTTCAAATTGTTCATAAGTCTCTTATGACACACTGGCTGTAAGGCAGAATAATGTAATGGCTAGAGCTTCTGCGACCCAGAAAACTGTTCTGGAAATCGCAAGAAGAACCAATAGTTAAGATTCTGAAGTAGAACGATTAAATAGTATTACGGTGATTTTGCCATAGGCTTCTTGATTTCTTCTACCATAAAGAAGCCTTTTACTTTGAATGCTCAAATGTCTCTTTATATAATGGACACTCAAATGAAAATAAGGGAAATTGAGAATATTAAGGTAAAGCAGTCAACAATGCCAGGATTGGTTGGAACACAATAGTGCTTTACTAGGCATGATCCTGTTTGGAGGTAGTATATCGTTGCCTTCCTCCGACCTTGAAACTGATTTACCTAGGAAGGAGAACATACGGTTTAACGCGGATTCCGAATCACGATGCTACTCGAAATTTTTCACATCAGCAACATTGCAGGGTGGGTAGGGGAGGGGGGGGGGGAAGGAAGAAGAGTGGAAAGTGACAGATCAAAATCCGGGGATGGAACCCGCGACCTTTAGATTCACCGTGTGACACTCTGCCACTGTTCTACCGAGATACACAGTTGATGCTGGTGAATGCAAATGGGCATAGAGCTTTGTGTTAGCAAGTTCGCTGGTCTTCAGATGAGAACTGGAAGAGCTACTTGCGAAACCATCCGTACGCATTCGTTAAAGCTAAAGTAGTTAACATTCCGAAAGTTTAGCACCACTAGGCATGGTCCTGCTTAGAGGTGGAATGCCGTAGCCTTCCTCCGACCTTTGAACTGACTTAGCCAGCTAGTTATAGGCGACCTACAGCTATCGTAGATTCCGAAACACGGTGCAAGTCGGCGGTTTTCACATTAACAACGCTGCCAGAGGTGAAAGGAGTGAAAAGTGACAGCTAAAACTCCTAAGGTTAACCGGGGATCGAGCCGCACGAGCATTCATTAACAGTAATTACACCAGTAAAGTGCTCGTGAACCAAAGGATGGCTATCTTCGCACTTCCAATACTGGGAAATTACTTGTGACAGGTATTTCTACTTCAAGGAGGGGAAGAGAAACATAGTTGTCGATTTACAAGGATCGAAGCTTCAAACATTTTGAAACACATATATAAGCTTATAGCTCTGCAGTTGGATCAAGGTCCGATGGGGCCGCAATAAAATCTATTCTACAACTTCTTGTTCCATTTCACGATGCCGCCATAAAAAAGTGGTATCCTGTAAAACTCGCCACGTAAAGTTCCTTGCACACTCACTGCCAGTTGACAACGGTCAAATTCTTGCATAGAAATGCTCCCCTAACCATTTAGCCGCCATTTTTCAATTACGGTCGATTGCGCCGCTGCCGGCGGTTTTCCAGGCTAACCTGTCGGCATCACTGTCAAAAGCAGCTTTGAAAGTTCGTCCTCTTTCATGTACTGTATCATTTGTTTTGTTTAGGCATTTATCCGTACCGATTTTGTTATGCCAATGCATTTAACACACTGTACATGAGAACACCGATTTTCAGTTGCAAATACGATCGTAAATACGTTGGGTGTTACTGCTGTACCTACGCAATATTTCGTCGGTGCACACTGTGTGAACATCTTACCTGAAGCTATCGGCCAGTTGCGCCGACGAAATAATGTGCGGTTACAGCAATAACATCCGACCAATGGCCCGAGAACCGTATTTACAACAAATCCGTCGAGAAAACCTCTAACAACGCATTATTCTCAATTATTTATGTTCTGTGGATGCATAATCACGTGTCAGTCTTGTTTTGCACGTTGGTATTTTGGTTGCTTTCGGTTTATGTATTGATTTCACTTGTTATTCGTAGTACACTATTGTCACTTGAGTTTGTGTATTGTCATTTGGAGATAGCGAATGAAGCTCTATAATCTAGAAAACTGAGTACCAAGTGGAAAAATCGGAACATTTCCGACATAGTCTTCAGTTTGAGTTCAATAAAGGGGTGACGGCGGAGGAGGCAGATACTTTTGCGCCATGTATGGGAGTAATCATTGAACAGAGCACGGCAAAGACCATTACAGGAAAAAATGTTTTTTCACTTTTTAAGGACGATAGCTGTGACCGAAGTGATTTTTCCACTTTCGGGAAGACCTTTGGGGTTTTAATAAGATCGTTTATACTCATTAATCCACACTGATCGACGTCATTGTTCTCGATAACGGCCAGATATGATGATCTGTGAGCATAGCACCAACGTGTGACTTTTGCATGCCGTGGGTTTATGAGTGGCCGCGGTGGAGTAGCCGAGCGGTCTAAAGCACCTCGCTGCGAAGCGCGTGGTTGCTCGCCGTGGAGGTTAGCCCTTAACTGCATGATTTTTTTAATTTGAAAAGCAAAATTATTTTTGTGTTTTATAAGTTGTACAAACAAAGGGAAAAATAGTAAAAAATTCCCATGTTGCTAGTTTTCCAAAAAAGTAAATATGCAACATACAAAAACTTGTTATATAATTTTCAAAGTTGGATAGTATAAACAACGTTTTGTGCTTATTATGGTTCTTCATACCTGTCTTAATTGGTGTGATTTTTTCCTCCTTGCAAAACTAACTCTTTATATGGAAAACAAAACGTCAAAATCTGCAATATCTACAGTTTTCTCCAAACACAAGCAAAGATGTTAACAGAAGTTCACACTTCAGTCAACCACGATGCAAAAACACCACAGGTACTTTCTACAAACTCTACTGCATCTGTTAAACAAGTTTTAGTTTACAAAATTCCCACTAGAGGCGGGTAAAACACTATTACAATCAATGTTGCAGATATGCAACACCATGCATTTAAGGGTTAGTCCTCCCTGGGGCATGTACTGTGCTTATGGTACCAGTGGGAGTCTTGTTCCTCCGCGTATTCAAATAATGGGAAAACAAACCAGTTACTATTGTATGTCAGCCCTGAAACAATAGTGCGATGTTATAATAAATGTAAATGGGAAACGTTGTTGTTACATTGTTTATGGATAGTTACCTTTTACAATGCCCCCCTCGACTTCTTCATTTTCATGTTCTCCCTTCTGTAGGAAGACAATGTTTTTTCTATTTTTGGCGATTCCACAGCCGACACCACTCGCGACCCACTGCCAAGAGCATATATATAATTTCATATGGTAATTATTGTCTTTTGGGTCCCACCGTTCCCGCTTTTGTCTATACAGCTCTATGAGGTTCTCACTTTGCTTCCGGTGCCACTCCATAACGAGGCTACGCGAGAACACACGACCTGTCGCAGCGAATTGATGCACGCAATAAAGTACGGCGCCCGCCAGCCGAAGCCCGGTCTAAAATGAGCGCCACTTCCTTTGATGTGCCGACAACAGCCGGAAAATTGCGCGCCGCGGTTCTCCACGCTGCACGCGCAGCCGTTTGGCGCGGCGCGGCACTGCGCGCTCCGTGTGGACCGCGGCTACAAAAAGCATCAAGTCAGTCTCTGTATCTCTTCTGTATATTATGGAAAAACGCTACGGATTCGTGCATATTTCCCATTTAAATATATTTTTGTTACTGAGCACATGTTGGCGCGTGAACACGTATAATCGCGATATAGTCTACATTATTATGGCACGAAACTATAATTATATGTAGAACTGTATGTAACGGTGGTGGCAAAGCACACAACATGAGTTGTATCGATAGATTGTTGAAATGCATGTATAACAACAGTTTTTTCAAATAATGTTCAAATGTTAGTAAACCTATGCGAACAAACTGCTGACGTTCTAGGTCCCTAGACGTACATACTACTTAAACTAATTTACACTAAGGATAACACGCACGCGCGCGCGCCCGAGATAAGACTAGTATCTCTGTTGCGGGCGCCTCAGATCACACGGCAATTTCCGCACGGCAACAGTTCTGTGGGGAGGGGGGGGGGGATGGAGGAAGAGATTGCCTTTGGTTGCGTTTCCGTGTGGTGTTGCGTTTCTTGCTACTGTCTGCCTACGACTAGTTGTTGTCCTTTTATCTAAAAATGTTCAAATGTGTGTGAAGCTTATGGACTTAACTGCGCGGTCATCAGTCCCTAAACTTTCAAACTACGTATGAACTACCTTATGCTAAAGACAGCTTAAACATCCATTCCGCCGCGGCCCTTTTTTTCTAAATCGTGTCCCCCCGTATGTTGTAATAACATGACATAAAAAGATTTGCTTATTTGTTCAAATGTTCAAATGTTTGTTAAGCTTATGGGACATAACTACGGGGTCATCAGTCCCTAAACTTAAAAACTACTTATGAACTACTTACTAACTAGGACGGCACAAATATCCATGCCCGAGGGGGGATTCGAACCCCCGACCGTAGTGGCCGTGCTGACCGTGACTGGAGCGCCTCAGTCATCTCGACCACCGTTGCCGGCTTGCTTATTTGTATAATGTAAAAGCAGTCACCACATTGTTTTTTACATCTTTACGTACTTCAGGGCGTTTATTATGTTGTAATTATGAGGTAACGTGTGCCCAAGTTTCAGATGTGAAAACCGTATATTGAATTCTTACAATAGAGTCTTAAGAAACTGGCAGTTCGATATAATTCCCCAAAAGTTTATTGTGGATAAGTTATTTCCGTGTTCGTGATTGCGCCACACTACCTTTTTTAGCTGCTGCCTCAGTTTGGAATCAGATTTTTAATTTAATCCGTTTGTCATGTTTCGTTTGAGTTAATATTGATTGGAATGTTCTGTTGGCTGGCCGCGGTGGCCAAGCGGTCTGCTGCGCGCCAGTCACGTGTTCTGCACGACCACTACGGTCGGGGATTCGAATCCCCCTGGGGAATGGATATTTGTGCCGTCCTTAGTATTAGCTAGTTCATAAGTATTTCATTAGTTTAGGGACCGATAACCCCGTAGTTAAGTCCCATAAGCTCTACAAACAATTGAACTTTTTTTTAAATGTTTTCCATGTATCGGGATGATAACATTTAATATGTTATGGCTTGTAAAACTGTTGTGGGTGGTGGAAGAATGGGCGTCTTGCGAAGAGAACTGAGACCATTTAGCTTTATCGGACTGCTGAATTGTGCGGTGTTACGGGACGTAATCTGAAATTACGGAAAGAACAGCACGGGAAAGTACCGCCGTTCTCATTTCCTTGCCTCGATTCTGTTACGACGGTCACCGGCGCGTCGACGAAGGTGGAAATGAAAAAACCAAGTGGTCAAGCCTGTGGAGAGTGCTACGGCCGACGTTAGGTCGTTGTGAAGCTGCCGCCTGGGAGAAACATGGCATACAAATAGTGTGTTAGGCGCGGGAATCCATGCCGTCCGCAGGCGTTTTGAATAGGAAGTGTCGGCAGATGTGCAGTGCGCTTTGGCTCGCTGCCGCCTCCGCATTGCCTGCTCCTCACTGATGCTCTCGTTTACCTCGACGTTTCCGACTTTCATCGGAGCGCACACCAGCTGACTCAGAAAATTTCATCAACTCCCGCCAAGATAACCTGTGTCATTGTGCCAGGAAAGACGACGACGACAGACAGCCACAAATGGACCAGCAGAGAATGTTTTGCGGAACGAAATGGCTGTTTTCGACGTGAATTACCATGGACGGCAACAATATGCAATCAATAGAAGCATGTTGAATGTGCTTGAAGGAAGGGAGACAGCATGGTCATTCGAGACAGAGCTCACGCTCAGAGCTCTTTGGTCTCGTATGAAGAAGGTACTATCCCAGCATTTGCCGGAAGCGATTTAGGAAAATCATGTAACTCCTAATTTTTGCACCACCGTCTGCCTGAATGCAAGTCCGGTGTGTTACTACTACGCCACCTCGCTCGGTGAATGTGCTTAATATGATCATCTGTAATGTGTTTCGATGAAATAAAAGGGGAAAGTTTTCAGTTTGATGTCATCGATTGCCATATCCAAATAAAATAAAGCAAAATATTTGCTTCGTAACTTGGGTTACCTCTTTTACTTGTTACGTTTACACTTTACAAACGAAGTAGAGACATTTGCTGCCTCCGTGCATTTAATTACTTCAATGGTAAAATGTAAAAAATTGTGACAGACCGGGTCTCAGTCTCAGGTCTCCGGCTTACTAGGCAGTTGAGCTGTCCACTACTTTACTTGGACACAATGGTGATCACGACTGCGCCGACTGCCCTCTAGAACGTTTCTCAGCAGCCCCATATTTCCAAATTATCCACACTCTAATGTCGTAGTTCCCATACTCATTAGCCCAATTCCTTAGAGTTAAAGCCTGTTATTTATCCGCAAACATTCTTCGCTTTACACTATATACATTAAGACATTAATGATAAATCTGTGGCATTGAATTAAAATTTTTGATTTCGACTAAACTCCGTCGTCCTGGGTTTCCTTTTGTTACCATTCATCCCCTAACCTCAAGACACCCTTTCCGTTTAGATGAGCTTTCAAGTGGCCCATGAGAAACCCTGGATTAAGAAGGCCATTTGTCAACATCTTAAAGCGGTAAAGGCTTCCGCACCAAGTATGAATCTCGACCAACCAGAGAAGACTATCCGCAGCCCTACCCGTCCAACGGTTAGTACTCATGATGCCTCAGATAAAAGCTTCACTGTTACTGTATTACAGCATGTGAATAAAAGTCGACATATTTCTTGAAATTTCAAGGATTTTAATTCTCCCTTGTATACCGAAAACAATTATGGGATGGGCGTTCATGATTTAATATGAAAAAAAAAAATATTTTTGAATCCGTTATTTACGATACTCGAGGTGAAACCGGGTCCCATTTACCCAATATTATTTCCTTTCTTCCAAAGATCCTATTTAAGTACGACGACCTTCATGTGCCCTACACAGCAGTGTTGTGATCCTAGGTATCTTCTCAACGTCACTTAGTGACTCGAAACAGTAGAGCAATACTCCTGAAACTGGCGCCCTGTTTCCCTCGTTTGTATATTGTTTAACAGATGTACAGCACTTACCGACGATTCTTCCAACAAATCTAGGTCTTCCATTCTTTTGGCATAGTGCTGAATACGTGTTCATTACAAATCTTATACCAAGAGATTTAATCAAGTTTTATTAATTTAATGTGGGAGTTCTCTTGCGTGTATCTTTATTTTGAACAGCTGCCGTTCAGTGCACACTAAGTTGTTCTAAATTTATTTGTAAATATCCAGCAACTGTAGCTTCCCGTAGCCAGCACCCTTAGCTTGAAACTGTAGAAAGTTGCTCATTATATCTTGGTGCTTTTGTCTCTTTTTTTTGGGGCATTGCGTATATTACTTTCGTTTATGTTAAATCGTCGCCGTATATTATAAAATTACATGACATCTTTACAGATTATTGTAGCTTATCACGAAATAGTAAATTTACTTGTTATTGTCTGTTAAGAAGCAGGAAGTAATGAGGAATGCGAGGAACTAGGAATAGCGATATGTCAACCAACAAAAGTCTTGAAGTTAAGTAGACTTTTGATACCTTTAAGTCACGATTACTCATAGCCGACACACCAGAATAATATTGTTGGAGTTTTTTTTCTTAGTCTAATTGTACCAGATATTCAAATTGAATTGCAGTAAAAGTGGTACATCTGTAATACAGCGCTACACAGAAACAAAACGTGTACTTTGGGCAAACGGGTGAAGCAAGTTAGGTAAGACTTTGAAATGTGCTGTTAAGAAAGATTCAAAATGTTTAAATGTTTCTGAATCTATGGGACTTAACTACTGTGGTTATTAATCTCTAGACTTTTTCTAGGCTTTCAATCTACTTTAAATTACGCTAAGGACAACATACGCACATCCATGACCGAGGGAGGACTCGAACCTCCGCCAGTGAGCAACGGCGCGCAGCAAGGCGCCTTAGAGCGCATTCCACCGCGGCAAGGTAGATTCGAAAAGTATTTGTGCACATACTTAGGAAATGGAGAGGTACTAGAACGAATAGACACGGAAAGAAATCATTGGGGAGAATTTCTCGAGAAGAGAAAGATAACTTATTGGGTTCGTTGGTCGGTTGGCACAGAGGGACCAAACTGTCCACGTCATCATACCCCGGGTGGGGAGGGGGAGGGGGAGTGAGGATAGGATAGGAAAGGAAAAGTAGTCCAGGGAGGAAAGAAGGAAGAAAGACTGCACTAGCTCGGAGCCCCGTACTCGCCGCGCGCTTACTCGCGGAAGAACCGTTGGCCCCCTTGGGGTTAAGTTATTTGCACTTCTTAAGACATCTACTAATTGCTAAGTTAGCAGTAAAAGGAGCATTATAGGGGAGTATTTGTGTCGCTATACAACTATTGTGATATGTAACACATTATCGAGAAATAGGTACGTATTGATGGAAATATTTGCACAAGATAATCGAATAACAGAGTGCAAAAAAATACAATTAAGAAGTTGTAACATAGCAAAAATGTTCAAATGTTTGTAAATCTATCGGACCAAACTGCGTGGTCATCAGTCCGTAGCTTACATACTACTTAAACCTAGGTAAACTAATCTAAGGAAAAGGAAAAAAAAAAAAAAAAAACCCACACACACACACACACACACACACACACACACACACACACACCAGGGAGGACTCGAACCTCCACGGCGAGCAACCGCGCGCTCCGCAGCGAGACGCTTTAGACCGCTCGGCTACTCCACCGCGGCTGTAACATAGCACATCTTGTATCAGTATAAATGAACAATGGTTTATTGAGCATATTTTTAGTAGTAGGTACCCGTATTATTTTCTTGAGGCCTCTATTTTTCTTTCAAAATTGTAAATTGTAAAAAGTTATTTAAAAGGAGAGCCGAAGTCGCAGATGGTAAAAAGAAAAAGCTTGTGCCGCTTTTCAGATGGAAAAGAAGAGATGGACTACAGATTATATTAAAACTAGAAGTAGTGTGGCGAAAGTTTTAAAACTGATGCAATCTTTTCACAGTAATGTGAAATTTCTGCAGCCTTTCTCTGCTATTTTTCAGTTTTTAATTAATTATTTGATTTTTTAATTGTTTGTCGGTTTATAAGACGGTCAAAATTACAAGTGTGTTATTAGTGTGCGAATTGAATAAACATTATAGCGCCATCGTGTTACGAAGCAAACTCTGCGTAATGAGGACATCTAAAAAAACCGTGCTTTGGCAACTTCATATAGCGTATTTAAAATCGCCTTTCCGTCGTTTTGGGACAAATCTGTTAGTTCATTGGTTCCTGAAGAGGCTTTTGAAGCTGTGGCCGGCAGGAAGTTGGCTAAAATATTAGCACTTACCTGGTAATTGTGTTAGGAGCCTAATGACGCCCCTGACGAGAGGAGTCATGAATCAGTGGTCTGATGAACTGGCGCGGCCCGCCGCTCGCGTCCCTTTCTGTGGACTGGCCGCCGAATTTGCGATCTAATTAGTGTGCCGGGACCTGGCCATTGAGTGTGCGATCGATGACAGACGGGCCTCGGAAACAAGAGTTCCGCGCAACTGTCGGCGCCACACAAACTCTGCGCCGGGGACCAGCTAAATGAAAACGCCACGCTCGCCTTGCCTGCAACCATCACTTTGGCATGTTGTACATTCGTGTGACACATTTACAGTTTTGTTTTCAGCTTGTACTAGCGTGTCAATGAATGCAGCACTTTTAGCGTGCTGTGCTTCGGAGGAAAGCGACTGGAAAAAGGCGCAGGAAACTCCTGTGTATAAGAAAGGCCAAAAAAATGACCCACCAAATTACAGACCTGTATCATTAACATCAGTTTGCTGTAAATTCTTGACCATATTCTCAGTTTTAATTTAGTAAATTCCCTCGAGACGGAATAGCAACTGTCCATGTATCAGCACGGCTTTAGGAAGCATGAATCGTGCGAAACCCAGCTTGCCTTTTTCTCTCGTGTCATCTTGCGTGTTACCGATTAACGGCACCAGGCAGACTCCATATTTCTTGAGTTTCAAAAGGCGTTTGACACGGTACCGCACTACATGCTGCTAACGAAGGTACGAGCATATGGAGCAGGTACCAAAGTATGTGAGTGGATGGAAGACTAATTTAGAAATAGAACTTAATTCGTTGTCCTCTATGGCGGATGTTCATCACAGACAAGGGTATCGTCAAGAGTGCCCAGGGAAGTGCGATAGGACCAGAATTATTTTCTATCTATATAAAAGCGGAATTTGCTTTCCGAACAACCCTCGAATCATTTAGCGCACTCCTTACTGGAGAACGAACACAAGCGAAATATGAAACCGAGAGTAACTAATTTTTCTGTCGTCGCAAATCATACTTTGTTCTCAGGCTGATGAAAAGTATCGGGACACCCCTACATACTGCAGAATACTGACTACTGGATGCCCCCGCGAAGTAGGATGCCCGGAGTAATGTGTTGTCAATAGGGAAGCAGTAACAGAGGATTGGTCATAAGAGCTTACCTCGAACGTTGACTAGTCGCTGGATATCACTTGAGTAACAGATCCTCCATGGAAATTTCAACTCTTGCAGTCGCGGAAGTGGACGGTCAGTGAAGTGATTCTATATTGGAAATACGGAATAGGAGTCGTGGGTAAACCAAGGCCAGGCAGGCCTCCCGTTCTGTCGTCGAACATTCCGGATGTCGTTTGTAAATCCGCGCGCAATGGACGCGTGGTCTAAGGCCCATGCTACGGACTGGGCGGCTGTTCCCGCCGGAGGTTAGAGTCCTCCGTCCTGTGTGTGTGTGTGTGTGTGTGTGTGTGTGTGTGTGTGTGTGTGTGTGTGTCTTTCTCCTTTATGTGAGTTAAAGTAGTTTGTAAGAATCGGGACTGATGACCATAGCAGTTTCGTCGAATACGTTTAAAAAATTTGAACATTTGGCGGTTGCAATAAATAGCTTGTGATCGGCGGAAAGAAACATTCGTAGTTCCATAGGGCCACCAGCAGTCGATTTAGAATAGTAACCGTACGTACGAAATTGAAAAGAATGTGGCACTGTTGCCCAACAGTTCCTCATAAGCGACGCATTTCTGTAGTAAGTGTAAACAATGCTTGAGGTGGTGTAAAGAGCGACGCCTGGAGTGACGAATCACAGCACACCCTTCGGCAGTTCGATGGAATTATTTGGATTTGTCCTCGTTAGGGGAACCACAGAAAACGTAGATCAGGAATGCAGATTCCTATGTTCTCCTGCAATTCTCGCACAGCGGGAAATGAGAACCGTCACTTTATTCTTTAGTTTTCGGTTTTTAAATGGAAATGTGGGATAATTCATGTACCATTTTACAGTGAAAGAGGTTATAAGCAGGTAAAGTTGTGTCTACCGTTTGTTATGGTGTACCACTTCTAATTTACCTAACGTATCTAGCGCGTGCACGAAGTCAAGTGACACAGACGAACCCTTCGTTGCAGCTGATAACTCCTGTCGATGACTGTGGCTGTGTGATTTGTATACGACACATGCTGCGTTTAGAAACAGGAACGTGGAGTTATCCGCTGTCGTGTAGCTGCTTACCTCTAGCTCAGATGGACAAAGTTGCGAAATGAATTGGTCGAAGTTTTTCTAAAGAAACCTCCCAGCATTTCCTTTATGTAATGCAAGGTAATTACGACAAACCTAACTGAAAATGACATTAAACCATAAATCACTCGATGCGAGTTATGTATCATTATCGTATTTGGAGGACATTTGAAATTAGCCTGGACTTGAGAGCGGCTTTGATGCAGTTCTGCATGTTTTAATTAAATGCTCATTTGTTAATTCGTGCGTGCAGCATTTGGAGAGGAAGGACACGTACATACGAGTATGGATGTCGACCTATCAGTGTAACAAATCGTTGCCAAATGCGAGGACTAGGGTACTAGTTTAACAGCCTGACGCTCTGTTTTGCGCCATGAATTGAGTGAACCCAAGCAGTTCCCAGCCACGTGGTTTATGGAAGGCTAACTGCAGTGCTTTGTAATCCTCATGAGACACTCGGTAATACAGATACCTCTTATATTATATTGGTGTAGTGTCTGTTATTTCGGACGTGTGTGCCGGCCGCGGTGGCCGAGGGGACTGAGGCGCTCCAGTCACGGTCTGCACGGCCACTACGCTCGGGGGTTCGAATCCCCCCTCGGGCATGGATATTTGTGCCGTCCTTAGTTGTAAGTAGTTCATAAGTAGTTTGTAAGTTTATGGACTCATGACCCCGTAGTTAAGTCCAATAGACTTTACAAACATTTGAACATTCGGACGTGTCTGAAAGAACAGACACCACACCAATATAATAAGTTATTACCCTCGAAGATGGCGTTAGCTTCACTTATTTCACAACAGATGCGGTCATACGTTCGACCTCGCACGGTAATCCGTAATGGCGAGTGTGTAAGAGGGCATGGATGGTACGAGCGCTACAGCTATAGCGCGCGACTTGTGGAAGTTTGAGACGGACGGGAGGCGAGCACTGGTAGCCAAGTAGTTAAGGCGACCGCTGGTCCGAAGCGGGAGACCCGGGTTCGATTCACGGCCCGGTTCACATTTCACTCGTCACCATTATTTAATTTCAATGCCCTAATGCAGCCACCGTCAATCCTTTCCTTCCTAATCATTCTTCCTTTCTTTCCTGCATCAATAATTGACATATAATTTTCGTTAAAATTCATCCTGCTGCCCCATTGTACTACAGCTCTGAATAACTGCACAGTGTCATCGACAGAAAGAGTGGGTGGCTTGTCTCTATAACACTATGTGTAGATAGAGGCATGGGTATGTCAATGGTCATAGTGTTTCCACACCAGGACTTTCATTTCATGGTGAAAAATGTTTCATGTTTCCGTTGGGGGATTGTGCCCAGGCTCTGTTAAATTTGGGGGTTCTGTTCTCCTACAACAATTAAGGTGAATGTGAGATGTATCCTAAAAATAGCATGGCTGATATTCTTCCTCATTCGAGATTGTGCCTAGCTTTAAATAAGTGGGGTGTTAAAATTTATCTTTCTGTATCTGAACTCTTCCAGAACAGCTGGTTGAATATCTTAGAACCGAGGAAAAAAGTTATAATTTCCCACGTTCGCCTGATATACAGATGCAGTGTCCATTGTCTTGTACTGTGTATTCATGATGCATTTTGTAGAATGAAGAAACTGGGTTTTAATTTACACGAGTCTAGCTGCAAATACAGTGACTGACGAAAATGGGAGAGTAGCAAGTCTCCATGACAAACAGAAGGGGCACCAAGAAACGTTAGTGTTGTTTAGTGTTACCAGGCCTGATAGCGTATATAAAAATCACAGACAGCATCAGATGTTTAGTGTCAGTGGAAAGACACGGAAGAGTTCAGAAAGATCTCCATTTGCCGATGATCGAATCGTGCAGTATCCAGATTTGTGGAGCATTCAGATGTGACAGCGAGCCAATGTTGGATTACATGAAGGCTGACCTATTGTTTGTCAAGGTTCCTGTCTTCAACGTCTAGCTTGACACACTCGCAAACGAATTAACGCCTGTGTCCACCCAGAGGGATTGCAGTATCACAATGATAAGACGGGCTCATATTGCAACGTATATTTAAAATTTGAGAGAGAGAGAGAGAGAGAGAGAGAGAGAGAGAGAGAGAGAGAGAGAGAGAGAGAACCACTGCCACGATCAGAAATAACGGGAACTGAGGTAAAAGAAGACAATTTTTGGTCACATTTGAAATAGTGTATTAACTTGGAAGTTGTCAAAGTAACGTGAGAAATGAGGTAAAAAGTAGGGAGCCCTCTACAAGACCTACAGATGCGCTACAATCATCAGTTTGACTCGTCTGTATCCCTCTTTTTGGATACTTCGTTAATTTACCGGCATGATTTTGTTGTTCTTTTACTAGGATTAGGCTAATTTGAGACATGGAGATAATTCGGCAGAGCTTTCTAAGAAGCTGTCCCACGCATCTAAACGGTTTCTGGGCTCAGTCATGCCTTATTCGATTTGTCACATTGTTTCATGCTTCAGCGAGCTCTCTCACATTCTACTAACGTGTATGAAACTAGCGAGAGGAAATGCCATAGGCAATGAAAACCAGTTTACGCGTATGGAGCGACAGTACTTTCCGTCTGAGTCATTCCGGATTTGTTATGAACTGTGTTAGGTAACAGCGGAGTGTTACATAACAACGGTGTCATACACAGCTGTTTGTAACAGAAAGAGATTCTCTGACTGTCTGCATCTCCACATATGCTTGCATAATTCCTTTGTTGTTGCCGCAGTCGTCTTTGCCCGCTTGTCGAATAAAGGGCCTCGTGTCTAACAAACTATCGGAAGACGATTTATAAAGCTCGTTGTCTGTAGCTACGAGACTGTTTAATGGGTTTGAAATTGAACTGAACGTACAATATACCATCACTTCGTGTGGTTTGTAGGTCATACGACATGAATGGGTGTAATGGCGATAAAACAGTCCTCTTTTTACTTGATCCGCGGAAGCTCGGTGGAAGCATGATGCTACTTATCACGGATAATTTAGCCTTGCGCCTACTTCCTGTAACGCAGAAAACTACCAGTAACGACGAAAGAAAATTCTGGCAGTGAAAGCCTTTTTGTGTATTCAGTATTCCACCCGTAACAACAGAATCATGATAAAATGTGTATTTTCGTTCGCCCATTTGTTGTGATGACAATTACGCAAAACCATGAATTGTCAGTTCTTGGGGGGGGGGGGGGGGGGGGACACCCATAAAAACCGCTACCGGAAACCCGGTTTGCCTGACGTATTGTCCACCTAATGTCTTCTCGCATACTTAACATTTTCTGCGTTTTATTGGTAATCGAAACGTCGATACTAATGACGTCCAGCCACAATGAGGGCAACTGTCGCTTCAACGCCAAATTCAAAACGCATTATTTTCCTTCCGGTATTCAGTGCGTCCTTAAGAATCGACTGTAAATAAGTAGTTCCATGAATACAGCACTAAAATTTTTTTACACAGTTTTTCTGTTAGAATTAAATACCTGAATTTCTTGACGCACTTAATTTTTATCGTCATTTAGCCAATTACAAATAGTTACTTCTGCAAAAAGATGGATTTTTGTGTACAGCTGTGTCTGATTACGATTCTGAAATGGTGTATTTTATATCTTTTATTCCGTGGGCGGCATATCGGTTTCCTGAGCTTACGCCGCGGTGGAGTAGCCGAGCGATCTAAAGCGTCTCACTGCGGAGCGCGCGGTTGCTCGCCGTGGAGGTTCGAGTCCTCCCTGGGGCATGAGTGTGTGTGTGTGTGTGTGTGTGTGTGTGTGTGTGTGTGTGTGTGTGTGTGTGTGTGTTGTCCGTAGGTTAGTTTACCTAGGTTTAAGTAGTTGGTAAGCTACGGACTGATGACCACGCAGTTGAGCTTACACCACATATTCTGAACACGTTCGGTGCGTCCGCGCCTCGGCTGGTATAGTAGCTCGGGAACGGGAGCTGACCGGCATAACATTAGTGTTAATGATATGGCATTGGTATTTAATGCATAGCTAAAGGATAGCATGTTGATTCCAAAGAATTTAGTATTCATTTTGGATATTTTGTGCTATCTTCATTTACTGAATAAAGGTACATGACTCGCCAGCTTAATCGCACGGTTTAAAGGACCTATTTCCAGGACGGGAAGGTATAACAGCCTCCTCCCGTCCCTCCCTCCGCCCCCCCCCCCCCGCCCCCCCGCAAGATCCGCCACCGGAATAACAACGTAGTTCAGTTACACCTCTTACAAACATTTAGAGAAACGAAACTTCCTCGCAAATTACAACTGTATGCCACAGTGGGATTCGAACGTAGGGCCTTTGCCTTTCACGGGAAATCGCTCTGTCGAATGTGCTATCCTGGTACGCTTTCCGCTATTACCTGGCCTCCCACTTTCCAAACTTCAAAGAAGTTGTCCTGCGAACCGTGAGCGCACATTCCGCTGTAGAGTGAACATATTCTGGAAACATCCCCAAAGCAACGGCTGAACCCTGCCTCCACCATTTCCTTCCTTCCGGGAGTGAAGGTTCGCAGGAGAACTTGAGTGAAGTTTGGAAAGTAGTAGGTGAGGTAGTGAAGCTGTTAATACTGCCCCGTGAAGCGTGCCAGGATAGCTCAGTCGGTAGAGCAAAGGTCCCAGGTGCAAAGCACGTTCAGGCCTACAGTTTTAATCTGCCAGGAAGTTTCATATCAGCAAACACTCCGTTTCGGAGACAAAATATCAGTCCGGATATAGAGAAACGTTGGCATGTTTTCACACACACACACACACACACACACACACACACACACACACACACACACAATTCCTTTCCGTGAGATAATGGGGTGGCGATAGGAAAGGTATCGGGCCACCCCTTAAAATTTGAACACGCCAAATCCGAATCAACCACGCCGACTCTGCGCTTTTGAGGCAAAGGAGCAGGAAAAAGAAGATCGAATAACAATACATTGTTATTCGCAATCGTAAACATATCTTTAAAAAAAACCACGTCATCCACAACAAAAGGAGTAAATAAAATAAAACCGTCCATATCTAAAATATACAAATTTTTCGTTTGTTGATCTTTTTGTTCGTTTGTTGGTCTTTTTCGTCGTGTTATATGCAGGGATGTGCCGTACATCCGATTGCGATAAAGCTTTGTCAACATATTGTTTGAAATTTTCTGGAGGTTATAGGCATAATTGTGTCACTGTACGACATATAGTTCAGGCGATATGATGCCATGAACAATGAGATGCGTAGAAAGCTACCGCTTTATGAATGACGTTTAAATTTATTACTTCTTTGTGACTTAATTCATCCGAAACATATTTCACAGATAGTATCCTTTTATGCCAGTGAATGCAACTACAAAATTATGTCTTTGTGCTAATTATAGCTTACGAGATGCTACGTCATACAAACTGAGCCGCGCTGGAACCTGCCGCATTATCTTTGTTCGTGTGTTATGCGTTGCCGTACCGTTAATCTGATGGAAATTAAACTTAATCTTCAAATCAGGAGCAAAGACACTACCTACTAAAATTTCGTATGGTATACAGCAGCGAGTACTTTACCTATGACCTTCGACAATATCTATGATTTTATTCAGGTCTTGACGAAAGAAACGTAAACATCTACGTAATATTTCATACGGAGCATGGCGGAGGGTACCGTGCAATATACTTAAAAACTACTTCACTGATCACCGTGAAAGTTATATAATTTTAACAGGTGAAGGAAGAGTTGGACAGAGAAGACGAGTCCGAAAACAAAGGAAGTAGGTTACAGTATACTTGTTGGCCCACAGCTTGAATACTGCTCACCGGTGTGGGATCCGTACCAGGTGGGACTGATAGAGGAAGTGGAGAAGATCCAACGGAGAGCAGCGCGCTTCGTTACAGGATCATTTCGTAATCGTGAAAGCGTTACGGAGATGATCGCTAAACTCCAGTGGAAGACTCTGCAGGAGAGACGCTCTGTCGCTCGGTACGGGCTTTTGTCGAAGTTTCGAGAACTTACCTTTACTGAGGAGTCTAGCTCCCTCCTACGTATATATCGCGAAGAGATCGTGAGGATAAAATCAGAGAGGTGTTAGAGACCACACAGAGGCATACCGACAATCCTTCTTTCCGCGAACAATACGTGACTGGAATAGGAGGGAAAAATCGATAGTGGTACTCAAGGTACCCTCCGCCCCACACCGTCGGGTGGTTTGCGGAGTATGGTTGTAGATGTAGATTGGTAGAGAAAGTGGGAGATAGCAGAGAGGGGGGGATAGCAGGATATGAACAGAGAGAGGGGAGACGAGGGGATGAATACAGAGAGAGAGAGAGAGAGAGAGAGAGAGAGAGAGAGAGAGAGAGAGAGAGAGCGGAGAGGAGGAGGTGAGCAGAAAGAGAAGGCGGATAGAGAGACAAAGGGAAGGAGAGATGGACTAACTGAAGACTGGAATGAATGTATAACCAAGAAACGACGAGTTTTCATACAGTATCTCTAGAAAATACGAGTTTCAAATCTGACGTTGCTGCGCCACCGTGGACGTACGTCCAGTCCCACACCACGCCCCCGCGTATCGGCAAATAAAACTCGCTCCCGCTACGCCTCGCCGGGTGAAAGTAAACTGACAATAAACCTGTATTTACCTTTCCAAGAAGAATTTTTTTCCTTAGTAATACTTCATTGTTTAACGTGTCAGTGAAATAAAAATGTGCAATAAAAGTTGGAGGTCGATGTATTTCACCCCAGTACGGAGGGCAGTGAACGTGTTAAATAACCGCTAATAATTGCTGTCGACAAACTTGGTTCGACTGCTCTAAATTAGCATCGCCCGAAGAAACTTCCGTCAGCGTAAGACGGGTCTAAATAAGCGGATACGTGTCCCGATTCGTCCGCAGACAGTCGAACGTATCTGAGAAAACGAGCAACAAACTTTCCGGCGCACTTGAAGTGTTCCTGATGCCTGTTAGCGCGAGGCAATTTAACCGAAACGGTGGCACAGCAGCTAGCGTCGCAGTCTCAAAGTTTTATAATGTATCTAATCCTGCCCGTACAAGTTTACTACACGAATTATTTTCCAATATTCCGTGCTTATCCCACTCTACACCAAGGCCGGCCGCGGTGGCCGAGGGGACTGAGGCGCTTCAGTCACGGTCTGCACGGCCACTACGGTCGGGGGTTCGAATCCCCCCTCGGGCATGGATATTTGTGCCGTCCTAGTTCGTAAGTAGTTCGTAAGTAGTTCATAAGTAGTTTGTAAGTTTAGAGACTGATGACCCCGTAGCTAAGTCCCATAGACTTTACAAACATTTGAACATTTCTACACCAAGGCGCTTTGAGAGTGTACGGCCGTTCCCGCGCCGCAGTTGTTCCGTGTTGAGGGGGCCCATACACGAGAAACGTATCGGCCATCTCTTCATCAGTAAAGCTACCCGCACTTCCAGTTTAAAAATGCCCAACAGCCATGTTACAGCGATTGCGGCGCAAATGTGTGATCGGTTGTTACTTGCATGGTTTTTACAGCAGCTGGCGCTAACAGGACGTTTCGATGTCAATTACGGTTCGATCAGAAGCGCCACAATTAAACGAGGCTATTGGCGTCATTCACTCGACATGGGAATCATATAGGCGTCTAGGCTAAAATTAAACGTTACTTTCAACTTTTGAAGCGCGGCAGACTGCGCGCTAAATTACCGTTACCCTACCCATAGAAATTTGCAAAGCTTTCCCATTAGCTTGGGCCGAGTTATATGCTCGTAAACGTGAATGCGCAGGTGTAACACATCCGCCCGATATGTTCCCCCGTCCCCGCCCTCTCTTTCCGCAGTGCTGATACACATTTCAGTATTCGCCATGTTTTCACTTCGTGACTTGACCGTACGGCCATTCTGATACAGTTTTTCTGAGATTTTCATGAGAAGACCACCATTTCTTGTGTTAAATTCCACTGCCCAAACTGCATCAGAACACAGTATTTAAAATTTTTGTAGTCCAAATATTTCAGTATTTAAAAACAAACTTATCTGTTACAGCTTTACACATCAAAGCTTTGAACAGTAACCTAGGCAGTTATTATTGAAATTTCATGATCTCACCTGCATGATTGTATAGGTTTATTACAAAACCCATCAATCACTTTGAAAGAGTGTTATAGGTCTTTGATAAGACGGTAAAAAAAGCTAGTTTTCCTCAATCTTCGATCGCTTTTTCCCTTTTATGATATGCCTATCTGGTATCGACAAATAGTCAGAGGCAGAAATATAGGAAATTTAGTACGTAATGACGATTTCGTAAATTATTCTACAGCTGTTACAGGTTTGTCTTTACCATTCCTTACAGAATAATTACTTGCTGTCAATTACGCGGTATGAATTTAAATCTCAGAATAATGTCGCAATACCTGGAATATACTACATTATCTTAGCATGATAGTCAACTTGTGCAAAGTGTAGTAGATTTACTTTCCATTAAAAATTAATAGTCGATGTTTTGATTACAGTTTACCGCAGACAATGACTTTGAGTCTTGCAGCTTTCCGGATGGATAGAATACGCCAGAAGATTAATAGAAAACTAATTATTGTGGCGAGATTAGTAAATTAATTGGAGGAGATAGGGAGGTGGAGAGAAATCCTAGACATCTGAAACCTTCCACAAAGGAATTTCTTTTTTTTTTCTCATGAACATCAAGCGTGAAATGTTCGATCGCAATCCGATAAACGGTACGGCATCGCATAAAATAGGAAGAAACATGATGCGGCAGTTTCCCATGCGTCTGTGACGACGTATCTCCTAAACTAAAAGTCGTACAATGAAACAATGTAGTAGGTAGAGTCATTGGCATAAGTGGACACTGTTTGCAGTATGTGTTGCGAATGCATTTAGTAGCAAAGAAGTAATGAATTTAAACGTCATTCTTAATGCGGCAGTTTTTCATGCATCTTAGTGTTCAAGCCGTATCTCCTGAACTAGGTGGTCTACAGTGATATAATAGAAATTATAACTTTGGCGGAAGTTCAAGCAATATGTAGAAAGTTTCATCGCAGTGTGATGAACGGCACAGCAGCGCAGAAAATAAGAAAAAAGGAGCATTCATTTGTATATATCAGAAGAAGCATAATATTCATTTTTGCACAACTTCGGAAATACATATACATAAAAACTCTGTAACTCTCATTGAAGTGCGTGGCAGAGGGGTCATCGAAGCGCTTTCATGACATTTATCTACAGTCCCATTCTCTAATAGCGCGCGGGAAGAAGGAACAACTAACTCTTTCCGTTTTCTATCTGATTTCTCTTATTACGATGATCATGTGTTCAAATGTAGGTGGGTGCTAACAAAATACGAGGGTGAGTCAGTAACTCAGTCGCAAACTGAGGTAGACACGCCAGTACTGAATGTACAAGCCTGAAAATTGCTTTACTTTTCAGCTGACTCCACCTGTAAATTTAATCACTCGTCCCATCGTTCGAGAAAGCTTTAAAAACGTGGAGCTTGGGATTTTTGTGGCAGCGTTTCTATCCTATAAGTGACGCTCTTGAGCTGAAAGTTTATTTGGATCCTTAAACAGCTGCAACCCGCAAGACGGATGTGTGGTAGTGGTAGAGAACACAGCGCGCAGTACGGCGTCTACCTCAGTTTGCAACTTACTTATTGACTCACCCTTGTATGTTCACATTCGGAAGAGAAAGTTGCCGAAACATATTTCGCAAAGAAATATCGCCGCAACGAATAAAGCCTTTCTTTTAAAGATTTCCACCCCAAAATCGTGCATCATTTCCGTGACACTCTCTCCCCTTTATCGCGATAATGCAAAACGAGCTGCCCTTCTCCGAACCTTCTCTAAATCGTCCGTCAGTTCTGACTGATGTGGATTCCACAATGAGCAGCGATGCTACAAAATAAGACGCACAAGTGTCGTGTAGGTATTTTCTTTAGTAGAACTGTTGTATCAGCTAAGTGTTCTGCCAATGAACATTAGCCTTTTTAATTCACCTTCCTTACAATATTTTCTACGTGTTCTTGCCAATTTAAGTTGTTTGTAATTGTAACTAGAGGATCCGTGCGAATACTTTGCACCGGTAGTGGAATGACAAAAAAGTTGGGGAAAAATGGAAATAAATTTGAATGTTCACGCACAGCTTTCTTCAGAATTAATCAATGCAAGTGTGCATTGAGCTTGAGCTTGAGCTTGATCCGCTGAGTGTTAGGTCAAAGCCGGCCGCAGTGTCCGAGCGGCCTGCGGCGTGCCAGTCACGTTCTGCACGGCCACTACGGTTGGGGGTTCGAATCCTCCCTCGGGCATGGATATTTGTGCCGTCCTTAGTATTAGTTCATAAGTAGTTTGTAAATTTAGGGACTGATGACAACGTAGTTAAGTCCCTTAAGCTCTACAAACATTTGAATATTTTGTTAGGTCAAAAAGATCTGCGTACCTTAATTAGAACCGAACATATTGTAAAACAAACTGATTAAAATATTCATTGCAAGGACAGAAGGATACCGCGTTTGAATAAAAAATAAAGGATGGTGAGACTTGGGTTAAATCTGATACTTGACAAATCTGCGAATGAATGCCTTTCGTTTAAAGCAAAAAATGAAGGATATCGGTCGGATAGAACGGCCTGACTGACTGACATTAGTTTTCGTAGATTCTTTTAATATATAAGATTGTTCCGTATTTAGTTTACGACCTGCAGGTTTGACTGGTTTATCGTTTAAATGAAGTTTAACCGATTTATTTTAGTGCTCGTATGGATGACTTTATAGGTAAGGTAAAGGTAAAGCAGTCAACAATCCGAAGACTGGTTTAAACACCACAGTGCTTTACTAGGCATGGTCCTGTTTGGAGGTGGTATGCCGTTGCCTTCCTCCGACCTTAGAAATGACTTACCCAGCCAGTTATAGCGGGACTTACAGTTTAACGTGGGTTCCGAACCACGGTGCTACTCGGTATTTGTCACATGAGCATACTGCGAGAGGTGAAAGAAGTGTAAAGTGACAGATAGAAATCCTAGGACCTGGCGGGGATGAAACAAGCGACCTTGTGGTCTGGCACTCTACCACTGTGCACCCGAGGCGCACGGATGACGTATTACTTTTCATTAATTATTGTCGATTGCCAATATTTGCACCATGCAGATATCTTTTCTAAATCATTTTACAGTTGCTTTTGATCTTTTGGCGGCGTTACTAAACGATAAATGACACTATCATCCGCGAACAAGTTGCTTTTGATCTTTACGATCTTGAAAATGTGACACCAGTTTTGGAATCAGAGTAGACAACGCAGTGACAGATAGATGGTATATGGATTTTCGGTCTTTTACGTCACAGGTGGTCGAGATGATGGAAGGAAATTTACCGACATGTAAAAAAAAAAAAAAAAGACATATGGCTTGGGAACCCCTGGTATGGACAGTAGTTAACAAGTAATGGTACGTGGCTAGTGGAGGCCGTGGGGTGCGGCCAGCAACGCGCTGGAGCAGCGACAGCGGCGTTGTCGGCAGGAGGGCGGGTGTGGCCGCGTCTGAGCGGGACCAAAATAGCCCGGGAGGGAGGCACGCGCTTTATCACCGCCCACTGGATTACGACTTATCTGCTCCTCAGTAATAACCCGAGTAGCCAGGCTATCGCCGCGTGTCCGTGCGAGAAATACGGCCTCCCCTGCTCTCTTGTCGCATAAGATTACAATGTCACAGCCGCGATTCATGGAACCTACTTTCTCTCTTTCCATTTCCTGGCAAAGTGCTCCAGCTTCCTTGTCTAAAAATGGAAGTCACAGGAAAGTGAGACAAATGTATAGAAGGTAAGTAAATAATAAGAGATGCGTTCAAGTTACAACCCCTTAATATTTCACCGCAGTGATAGAAACACGTCGTTTCTTGTAAAACATGCTCGCACTCGATGTGAATGCGTCATAAAGATGCAGCACCGTATGGCGTATATAACTCTATCGGCAGTAGACTTGCGCATAATAGTTCGCGAATGGGAGCGCTCTCTTTAGTTCGCGAACTAGTTCGTTCTTTTAGTTCGTCCGCTCCCAGTGACGGCTGAGCGGCGTGGTCTGCGCATGCAGGTGGAGGGAGAAGTTCCCCCACCTAGCTGCTTCATGCGCTTGCTGCGTGAGCCGCTAACGATATCACGCAAACCAAAAGAAACAGTTTGTGGATAATTTCTCGCGTTAAAGTTTAGAGTTATCTCTATATCTTGGCATTGTGGAATTTATTAGTCAGATATTGCAGAGTGCAGAATACTTCAAAACAGAAATTTTGTAGCACTGAACTATGTAATCTAGCAGGCAGACGCTCACCTCGAAATGGCTCTCATCAGCAGAAGGCAAACACGTGATTTTTTAATTCTGCTGCGCGCCCTCTCGCTATTGCCCGTCGGTCTTCGGAAAAGAATCCAACGAACTAAAACAGAAAAACAAGATACGTTTGGCATAATAGTTCGCGACCGGTAACGCATGTTTCAGTTCGCGACCGTTCGCACATATTTTAGTTCCTGACCGGTAGCTCTCCTTTTAGTTCGCAGCTCGGCAGTGTGAGCGCCGTCTCCTATTATGACGATGTCGACGGGGCGTTAAACCCTAATCTTCCTTTTCCCTTCCGGCGAAATAAACAAAGTTGAGATCGTCAAATGGTTAAACTGATAATCCTATAACGAAGTCAAAAACTGTCATATATAGTATTTGTGAAGTTAGGTTGTAGTTTAGAAAGCTGACAATAAAATAAATGTTCAAAATGTTTGTAGAGCTTAAGGGACTTAGCTTCGGGGTCATCAGTCCCGAAACTTATAAACTACTTATGAACTACCTTATACTAAAGACGGCACAAACATCCGTGCCCGAGGGGGGGGGATTCGAACCCCCGACGGCGAACTGCCGCGCGCACCGCAACACGGCGCTTCAGTACGCACGGCTAATCCGCCGCAGCATGAAATAAATGTTTAATATTTCTCGGAATCCTCGTGAAAGGCAAAAATTGATGGGATTTACGCATAAAAGTCCGTATTTTCAGAGACAGCCGCTGCAGAAAGTACTGCAGTTGGTTTGTGTGAAAACGCAGTTCATATTCAGATATTTGGAACAGAAGGGTCGCTACCTCTTTGTGCAATAACACTCACATAGCATGTCAGACTTGTCGCTGTTTTGATCCATATTCCAATAAAGTCCGATGACAAATAGAAATGTAATATTGGGTAATGTTGACAAAATGTAACCACGCTTTGTGTTTCAAACCTACTCGCTTTTCTCTGCATATTAGGGGCGTGTATGTGATTTTGTCGCGCTTTTTTTTTATGTGGATACCACTGTATGTCGCTTTGGCCCCGTACTGACAGCAACAGGACTCGATATAAATTCTGAGGGAACAAGAAAATTGAAGCGGGCATTTCAGTGTACAAAGCAGTAAAGTTCCGCAGGTTTTTGCGGGATGAAACTAATTGCGAGTGGCAGCAATGATTTATTTTTACTTTGGTGGCCGCGATCAGCGCAAAGTGGACGGCAGAGAGGCGGCCTACAATATGTCACATTTGAGTGACGGCGACCGGTGCAATTTTTTGCGTGATGGAACTAGTTTGCCGGACAAGGCCGTCGGCCGGCCGCTCACGGACAAAGGCCACGCGACACGCCGCTGCAGTAAACAATGCCCACCGTCAAACGTCTCAGATCAAAGGCTTCAAAAAGCACAATTTCACATCCGCGCATATCAGAGTGCGACACGCCGTTTAATGTCGACGTATTGCTGGCAGGCTCTGTCTTACATACAACATTACACTTTCAATGTTCAAATATTTGTAAAGCTTGTGGGACTTAACTGCGGGGTCATCAGTCCCTAAACTTACAAACTACTTATGAACTAACTTACATTAAAGATAACACAAACATCCTCGCCCGATGGAGGATTCGAAGCTCCGACACCGCAGGCCGCGAGATCCGCTTTTCACTTTACCGAATTGAAGGAGCGTCAGAGATTCAGTATATAAGTTGTCGTTTCGTCGCCGCGGTGGAGTAGCCGAGCGGTCTAAAGCGTCTCGTTGCGGAGAGCGCGGTTGCTCGCCGTCGAGGTTCGAGTCGTCCCTGGGGCGTGTGTGCGTGTGTGTGCGTGTGTGTGTGTGTGTGTGTGTGTGTGTGTGTGTGTGTGTGTGTGTGTGGGTGCGTGTGTGTATTTATCCTTAGGTTAGTTTACCTAGGTTTAAGTAGTTTGTAAGCTACGGACTGATGACCACGCAGTTTGGTCCGATAGATTTACAAACTTTTTTTGTCGTTTCGTCTTTTATAATGGATAAAAGGTGTAGTACGTTATGCCCCCAGACCTTTTTTCTACTGTTCAACTGTTTGTAGAGCTTATGGGACTTAACTACATGGTCACCATTCCCTAAACTTACAAACTACTTATGAACTACAGACGAACTAGGACGGCACAAATATCCATGCCCGAGGGGGGATTCGAACCCCCGACCGTAGTGGCCGTGCAGACCGTGACTGGCGCGTCGCAGACCGCTCGGCCACCGCGGCCGGCAGACCTTTTTTATTTGGTGGGAAACACACAGCGTACAGTTCAGTCTCCCACCCCGACGACACAGGTCGTAACAGCGAAAAGCTTGCTGAATTTGCAAAAGAAAAAGAAAAAGGTAATTTGTTTTGTTGGAATTATTCACGCATTCGAGACGACTCGTTTACGTAAAATAACGCGGGTCTAAAATCAAAATGATATATTCAGATTTTACCTGTGTTCCTTCAAAGTCCGTAAACCGTCAGATAATTCCAGTCCGTTCAGGAATAACAGAAGCATTCTCCGTGTTATACTTATTCTATATATCAACATGATCGGTTTAACCAGGCAATGAGACATGCACTCTTGTTCGAAAATGTGAGAACTAGTTTCTACATCTACGTGGTATGTTCTGCAAATTATATTTAAATGCGCGGCAGAGGGGTCATCGAGGGTTCATCGAACCACTTTTATACTATGCATTTACTATTCCATTCTCGAATAGCGTGCGGGAAGAAAGAAGCAGCACTGAAGATAACAATATAGTAAATAATAATAACCATCTGGCGTGTCCGCTGGTGGAGGATAGGGAAATCCTCGGTAGATATGCTGGGTGGATCGGAAATGAAATACCACTCGTGGACCAAAATGACAACCAGACTCTATGCTGTCTGATTCTGAGCAAGCGGCGGTATAGTCGCGTCTGCCCACCATGTGGTGCGGCTGTAAACATGCTCCAGAAAATCACAGTCCCTGGTTCTGCACAACTAGCAAAGCTAGACGATTGGTAACTCCTACACGTAACGGCAAAATTACCCCAGGTGGCAATCCACCTGCTCCAAAGTGGCAACCAAGTATTTGGATTCTGGGGAGCTTGGACATATTCGAGAGAGAAAGTCTGAGTGCTGTGGTAAACTTCGACGAAAAACACACGCTTGTATTAGCACAGTTAATATTCAGACAATTACTAAAGCACGTAAATTACACAATCTCACAGCAGCACTATTTGAAATAGTCTTTATTTTAGACAAAAAGTGCTTGATTCAGTAAAAGATGTGAATACATCAACTGTCGATTATTGATCCTAAGAATCACCACTCTAATAGCGCGCGGGAAGAAAGAACACCTAAATCGTTCCGTTTTTCTTCTGATTTCTCTATTTTATTGGGATGGTCATGTCTCCATATGTAGGTGGGTGCTAGCAAAATGTTTTCACATTCGGAAGTAAAAGTCGGTGATTGAAATTTCGCAAATAGATCCGTGCCGCAACGAATAACGTCCTTTTTTAAGTGATTTCCACCTCAAATCGTGCAACATTTGCGTGACGCTTTCCCCCCTGTAACATGATAAAACGATCTGCCCTTCTCTGAACTTTCTCAATGTCTTCCGTCAGTGCCACTTGGTGAGGGTCCCACACTGGGCAACAGTACTCCAGGAGATGACGCACAAGTGTGATGTAGGCAGTCTCTTTGGTGGAGCTGGTGCATCTTCGAAGCGTTCTGCCAATGAAACGTAACCTTTGATTCGCCTTCCCTACAATATTTTATATGTATACTCTCCAGTCTAAGTTGTTCGTAATTGTGACTCCTAGGTATCTGGTATAATTTACGACCTTAAGGTTTGACTGATTTATCGTGTAATTGAAGTTCAGCGCGTTTATTTTAGTGGTCATTTGTATTACTTTTCATTATTTAGTGTTAATTGCTCATTTTCGCACCATGTATAAATATTTTCTAAATCGCTTTGCAGTTGCTTTTGATCCTCCGTTGACTTAACTAACCGATAACCGACAGCATCATCCGCGAACAGTCTAAGGGAGCTATTCAGATTGTCTCCTAAATCGTTTATAAACACAAGGAAGAGTAGAGGACCTGTAACGCTTCCTTGTGGAACGCCGGATATCACTTCTGTTTTACTCGATGACTTACCGTCAGTGACTACGAACTGTGTCCTTCCTGATAGGAAATCGTGAATTCAATCGCACAATTGGGGCGATATTCCGTAAGCACGCAATTTCATTAGAAGCCGCTTCTGAGGTTCAGTGTCAAAAGCCTTCCGGAAATCCAGAAATATGGAATCGATTTGAGAACCCTTGTTGATGGCACTTATCACTTCATGGGAATAAAGGGCAGGCCAGCTGTTGTTGGTTAAATCAAACGCGCTTTACAAAGATTTTGAAGCGACTTGAGCACAGGTGTGTATCATACACGAGTGCTGTTATTATAACTGGAACAGAAGGAAATATAATTAAACTCTTGGCGATATTTAATAACACCTTACCGTTGAAACATGGTTATAAGTAAATTTTTGTGTTTTGCTATATTTAACTAATTACACGTTTTGAAGATACTGAAATTAGTATGTGTATGAAGCACACTTCACACATAAGGCAAGTGTAGTATCGCAGCAAAGCCGTCGCAGTGACACAAGCACTGGATTCAGAATTTTGTGAATGTTTCCGGGGAATAGTGAGACGGTGCTCGCTGGGCTGCTAACTAATGGTAATAACAGACGGCGGAGTAAGCTCATTTGATGGCCTGCGGTAAAGAGCACGCTAACTCCCGCGGCTTGCCAGCTACCGTGAAAAGCGGACAAAAAATGCCTTTCCAGCAGGATACAGACCGCGCGCCCCAAAGGAATTTCACCTTCCATTGAGCGATGTGAAAGTATCGAACCTCGCAATGAAAGACATCCGCCAGGACTGGTGCTCGGGCAGTCTGCGCTATAATGTTCTCGTTTGCAGACATTCAGTTCCAGTCCGCTAATGCTGCTGCACGTAATTTCCCCTTCCGGTGAGACGGCGTGTTCGTAAATATTAGATGAACCAAGACCACCGCACACGGAAAGCTTACATGTTGTGTGCTCCATTTCCGCGTGTTCCGTAAAATTCGCTAATGTAATTTGGAGTTCCATATCTGTGAAGTACAATATCGCTTACGAATGAACCTATTCTGGGACCAGCGATAAGTTTTAGGTCAGCGATGAAGCAAAACTGAAGGATCATATTTCTTGAAGTTCCAAACAGGCATTGAGGAGCATACGCCGCTACATTTGTGATTTTTTTTTTTTCGGTGACACCTAGTTGTTATACTTCAATCAAGGTCGCTCATGTTTGGAAAATAAAGACCATCTCCTTCTCCAGATGTCATAATCGTGTTTTGAAATTATACGTGTCACGCAAAGCCGTTCAAACAAAAATAGTTTTGTGAAACATGAAATTAGAGTGGAAAGAAATCAGACATATAAGGGAACATCTTAGTCTATACTCACAAATTCACCGCGAGTTGTGTGTCAGAGACTACACCGTCTTTGAGAATTCCACCAACCTTCTTTTTTCCGCCGAGGTATGGTGCGTGTGGGAAAGAAAACGCTCTATATCGTATAATATACTCTCGAATTGCTAAGTGTTAGCTTCGTGATCATTGTGCTTCGAAGGAAATGAAATGATGGTACAGTTATATTGGACGATGGTGATGACGAAAATCATGACAGTAACAGAAAACTCACAGTTCCTTCCTTGTATCGAACCCGGCTTCCTGCTTTCTAATCAGCGATGGTTGTTTCATATATTTATTTTGGTAGTTCGGCTGTTTGCGGACGAGGGATCGTTTTTGTTCTATGTAAATCAGTGACTTGTGGGCTGAGAGTCTTTTTATTCCAGAGGACAGCTAGTCGTCTGACGGATCGCACTGAGCTACCGTGCCGGCCTCCATTGAGCAACTGAGGCGGACGTGTTAAAGTTGTTAACACGTTCTTTCACTCGTTGAGGAACTTGGCTACGCTGCACTTCGTAGGATATTTCTGTTACTCCCTCATGCTGACTACATAAAACCGTGAAAAAGTGTGCATTTCTATTTCAAATCTATTCCCCCCCCCCTCTCTCTCGTTAATTCAACTTGATAAAACAGCGCAGATAACAAAGGCCACGAAATGTCGTTTCGAGCGAAATTTATTTAGTCGGAGAGGAGGTAGTACGATGAACAACACACAACATCGTGACCCGTGGGATGTGTGTGTGTGTGTGTGTGTGTGTGTGTGTGTGTGTGTGTGTGTGTGTGGGGGGGGGGGGGGGGGACTTCCATAGTTAAATTTAATTTATATTATTCATGATCACGAAAACCTCTTCAACTGGCAAAAATATTTTGCAGTAGAATAAAACCACAATAAATTTATTACAAAAAGGTCTTGTTAATTTTTTTTGCATGATACAAATAGTTCCCGCGTTGAAGGGGATATAATTCAAATGTTCAGATGTTTGCTCAGCTTATGGGACTTAACTGCGGGGTCACCAGTAAACAAACTTATACTAAATACAACACAAACATCCGAAAGGGAGGATTCGAACCATCGACAGGGAACGACCTCGCGCATCGAAGCATAACGCCTAAATGCGCTCGGCCACTCCGCCGCGGCGGGATATAATTAATGTTTGTAATCCTAAGGGATCAAATTACCAGGGTCATTGGTTCCTAGACTTACTAAGTACTTATGCTAAGGACAAGACGCACCTGTGCCTATAGGAGGAATCGAAACTACGATCGGAGTGGCTGCGCAATCCATAATATGACGCCCCCATACCGTGCGACTGTTAATGTTAATTGTTAAGTGGATTACGAACGAGTATTTATTAGGTGTATCACATCTAAGTACAACCGATACAAGGGATACGTAGTGTTCTGGGCCTTTGACGTACCTGTGGCAGCAGGTAGGGGTTGAACTGTGTGAGGGAAGGCAGGTTGCCGTATTGCGGCCGTGCTTCTACCTCCTTCACAGATCTGCAAAATGAAGAGCAAGAAAGCTCGATCCCGATCTCTCTACTGCGCTACGCCGCAAAAAGCAATGGCAGAGTGTTTCGCAACCGCGCCTTGCACAGCTCGGCGTATTAATCACTCGCGACACAATGCGCACTACATACAGCTACGTGACTAGGGACTTCACACTTAATAGGCACGATATTGCCCACCTCTGTTTATGGGAATGTGTTTACTCACATAAGAGAACAGGAAATGCTGGGGAGTACAGTCTGGAAATTGAAAAGCCAGCAACACTCGTGTTTCGCAAAACCGGCTCTCTCGCAATAATGCTAAAACTATCGCACAGGAAGACTACCAATTAGTTACCTAGCAGTTTAGAACAGTCTGCAGAGATTTGCGTAGAATTTATCCATTCACTTTTCCTGCATTAGTATTATTAGTAACTTATATCTGTATTCCACATAGAGATAACGCAATTTGTGGAAAATTAACTCCCCCTGGGCGTGTCTGTGTGCGGTGTCGTCAGGAGATCAAAGCATGACTGTGTCTGATTCCCTATTAGAAAGGTCAAAGAAGCTTGCAGTTTGCAGAAAGTCTTAGAGTAAAACAAAATTATCTGTCGTTCACCACGTATTACAGGCCTCCTACTGCTCCTAATCTATATAAAAGTTATGAGACAATCTGAGCAGCTTTATAAGGTTACTTTCAGATGTTATTGTTATTTACAGTCTAGTACAGTTGTCAGATCAAAACCATCTACAAAATTTTTTAGACACTGAATATCGTTAAGAGGAAAGAGTGGCAATCGATCTTGAACAGTAGAGGAGATATAACTAATAAGTGCCCTTTAAATATAGATTACACAAAAAAACAAAGAATCTGTAAGTTTGTTGCTTCAAATAAACATCTAGGGAATACAATTACGGACAGTGTAAATTAATATGGAAGATTTGAGGGGAAAGGTGAATATTTCAAAGATGCAACAAATCCATTAAAATAATTGCTTCCACTGTGCGTCTCCTTTTTCTCCTGGAAGCAAGATTAAGAAGGGAGAGAGCTTAGGGTTTAACGTCGCGTCGACATCGTGTCATTAGAGACTGAGCACACGTTCGAATAGTTCGTGAGGGATAGGGAAGGAAATCGGCCGTGCCCCTTGGAAAGAACAAGCCAGGCGTTTGCCTGAAGTGTTTGGCGGAAGACCTAAATCAGGATGACGAAAGAAGGTTTTGAACCGCCGTCATCCAGAATGCAAGCCCAATGTGATACCACTGTGCACCTCACTCGGTTCCTCTTCTGGAGAATTGTTGCCCAGTATAGGTTATATACGTACCAGATAGTAGTCCTAATTTGTTATTATCATTATGCCATCATTATCATAGAGAGAGAGAGAGAGAGAGAGAGAGAGAGAGAGAGAGAGTCTCTGAATGCGAAAATATTCAGTTGATTCTTATGAAAATGTTCAAATGTTTGTAAATCTATCGGACTCAACTGCTCGGTTATCAGTCCGTAGCTTAGAAACTACTTAAACTAAGGTAAGCTAGCCTAAGGACTACACAAACACCCATGCCCTAGGGGGGACTCGAACCCCCAACGGCGCCCCAGTGCGCACTGCTAATCTTTCACGGCTGACTCTGTTTACTTAGAGGGAAATGACCACGTCAGTAAAATAAAGCATAGCCCGCACAAAAATAAAAAGTTTTCCCCACATACAACGAGAAAGTTTAAACGTAGACAAATATCCAGACAATCATTTTGAGGCAGCTCTTGGGGGTCTTTGTTTGCGTAACTAAAATGTGATTTCTTAATTGGGTTGACCTGCCTGCAGCAAAATACTGTGTTTCTTCTTATTGTACCATTAAAAGTAAGTGAAACAAATTGCATAAGTAAAAAAGAAAAAGAAGAAAGGAAAGAAAACACACATTATATAACCAAAACCTCTTAACACAGAAGCACGTAATAACAGCAGCAAGTAATAATAGCCTAACCATAAAAATACCAGTGCATAAAATTTCGGTGTCAAATAGCTTTATACATAGTTTCAGATGACAAACGAGAAATTTTGCCACATCAATCCAAAAGACGGAAAATAGAGGTTCTTCAAAGTGCTAGATGTAAATTATATAAAATCTCGTATGTTTTCAAATTTTGTAAATATCTACAGACTGTAAGAAACATGTTTTGTTGTTCAATAGAAACTGTGAATGCTGCAACTGCAGTTAATCAAGTCTGGGCAATAATAGAGAGAGAAAAAAAATCGCACTGACGTGTTTTACGGCCCACTTTTGATTTGTAGTTTTATAAGTTTTTGCAAACATTTTGGACCAAAATAATAAGCTAAATAATAATAAATTAATTAATAAGAGTGTCTGAAATCATTTTAGGGGGAAAAAATAGGTAGTGGCGGATTTCGAACCACCGACGTTTCGCGTCACAGTCCAGCACCTTGCCCACTACGCTACGGCTATAAATCAAAACAGGAGATCTTTAATCTCATACTATTGATGGCCGTTGTTAACTGATGTTAATATGGCATTTGTAGACGTTAGATTATCATTTATCGTACGAAGAACGATGTGTGTGTGTTAATTCCTCTGTGTGCCGTTGCTTTGAAATGACAACGTGTAATTTACAATAAGAAAATCATCAAATACGCGAGGAATGTCACGTGACATCTCGGAACGGCTAGTTTTCGTTAATTCAATGGAGCGTGTCAAATCTCCGTTATTTTTGCAAATATGTCTCAAACGATACGAGATATGAAAAAAAACATAAGGGAGCTAAGTTGTAGAGAATTTTCTCCTCTACCATTTAGGTTATTCAATTTTCGTGTCAGATGAACGGTTCGTTTGCAATTACAATTATATTACAAAC
Organism: Locusta migratoria; assembly: GCA_026315105.1. NCBI lineage: Eukaryota > Metazoa > Arthropoda > Insecta > Orthoptera > Acrididae > Locusta > Locusta migratoria. The sequence goes on from CM048755.1 coordinate 291,300,391, forward strand.
GGCTTTTTTTTTGTATTACTACCGTAATTTTTGTCCGAAAAATTTGAAAAAGGGATGTACTGGTCTCTGGAGGCCTACAATCATGTCTGTAAAATTTGGTGCTGATCAGTTGAACGGTACGTCTTAAATACAGGGAACATGATACGGACAGACAGACAGACAGACAGACATACATCCCAAAATCGCCGTTATTTTTGCAAATATCTTTGAAACGCTACGAGATATGAAAAAAAAACATAAGAGAGCAAAGTTGTAGAGAATTTTCTCGTGCAGCGGTGGAGTAGCCGAGCGGTCTAAAGCGTCTCGCTGCGGAGTGTGCGGTTGCTCGCCGTGGAGGTTCGAGTCCTCCCTGGGGCATGGGTGTGTATGTTTGTCCGTAGGTTAGGTTACCTAGGTTTAAGTAGTTGGTAAGCTACGGACTGATGACCACGCAGATTGGTCCGATCGATTTACAAACAATTTTGTCGTCTACAAATTCGGTTATTCAATTTTCGTGTCAGATGAATAGTTCAGCCGTTATTTTCATTTAAATTTCGAGCTGTCTAAAGACGATCGCAAAGGCCCACTTTTAGTGTTACTACCGTAACCTAAAGGGGGGGGGGGGGGGAATAATAAGAAGAAACACTTTGCTTTGTTAAAGGCTGACCACCCCAATTAAAAAATCGCATATCTGAAAATGTTTGGATGGCCCCTCTGCCATACAGTAATCATGTAGGTGTAGTAAGGAGTGAGGCTGATTATAGCAGTGTGCACATTAAGAAGAGCAGCGGGCGTGCGGTAAGCGCGACGCGCTGTCTTCCATTGTAGCGGCAGAAGCCTGTGCAGTACTGCGGGCGCGACTTTCCCCGCTCTCATTGTTCCGCGCTCTCTCCTGCGCCGTCTTTTTCTCCGCCCTTTTTGTGCCTCCAGGAGCCCCGGTGCTCTTCGGAATTTATTCGCCAGGCCTATGCAATGAGAGCCTTACACACACACGCGCGCGGGCGCACTCACGTCGCTTCATCTGGCACGAATAAAAGGGAATATGACATTCGTCGTATTTCCTTTCCGTTTCCTTTCTTTGTGACGGAACGCGTGGCTGCAAAAATCAGTCCGGCTGCCGTTTTGTTTTCATTCCTGAACGCTGTATGCCGAGTCAGCCAGCAGATTATTTGGTCCGAATACATTGGCCCGAAGCGTATATTGCATTCTCGGTTCATTAAAATTCCTGTACGTTCATTCGGGGCTGTTTGTAAACCGTACCCAGTTTTCGCCGTCCCAGAAGATGACTTCCATTATGCAATTGGTTCCCAACCTTTGTGGGAGTATTACGGCTAATGGAAATCGGATATTAACTAGGAACTCCTCCCCCGTCTCGCCACACGCATCAACTTCGTCGTATAGCTATACCAAATTGAATTTCCTTTGGATTTCTTTATTTATATAATGATGAAAGATAAATATTACGTATTAGCTGTAGATGTTTAAATTAACCCAACGACAACACACACACACACACACACACACACACACACACACACTAGCACGCGCGCTCTAGGGAGGACACGAATCTCCGACAGGTAGCAACCGCGCTCCGCTGAAAGGTGCCTTGGAGCGCTCGGCCATTCCACAGCGGCTTAACTTTTTAAGTAATTGTTACATTCCGAAGTAATATAAATATGGTCAACTTCGCTGTTAAAATTCTTGCAAGATCAGTGTCAGTATACAAGACCTGTAGCAATCAAACTAATTTCAAAAAAAGTTTCGAACCCAGAACCATTGCACTTGAATGTATTTAATGTTCACACATGTATAAACCGCCTCCAGCTGAACACTAGCAACTGTTGTTAATAACCATCACATCAACAAAACAAAAATACATTTTAAGTCGACGGGAAGAGAGCTACAAAATTCCATACAAGAAATCCGTCATTATTGTCGCAAGCACTGCACGTTAGGCGAAGGGAAAAAAATAAAAATAGCAAAATTTGACACACATGCAATGGAATGCACTTTTCAATGATCTGTGGACTTTTCTGGAAACGTTTCCCCTTTGTTCGTAAAGGATCACAACCCTAGGCTTCAGAATTTATCACCATTTTAAAATAGGACCCATACCCCCGAGAGATCGCCAATTTCCGAATCATTCCCAAGGGGGCTGCCGAACGATTAGCCGATTTTGTGAGCTGCAAATACAGGTCTTTCAAAAAGTCGGGCACGGTACACATTGGACACTTGTTGCTGATGTTAGCGCTTGTGTAAGGTGCTGCTTTGTAGCAGGACTTAAAAGAACGTTTTCGACAATAGAAGTTGCAAACAATGGCTGTCACGGGAAAATTACTCTCCCAGTAAACCCGCCACGTAGGTTCCGACTGCAACCAATTTACGAGGACTAGAAAAACACCGCCCCATCTGCTCCAAGATGAACTCTCCTCCCCAGTATCCGGATTATTAGACGCAACTATTCTGGCATTTAACGGAATTAAAATCCTTCTGAGCTCAGAAGAATTTCAGTTTCTACTAAAATAGTCCGCTAATCACATTTTAAGTGTATGTCGGAGGGTTTATCGAACCGCTTTTAAGATATTTCTCTACCGTTCCATTCTGTGATAGAGCGCGGGTAAAAGGAACATCTAAATTTTCCATTTTCGATCCGATTTATTTTATTAAGATGATCATGTCTCCCTATGTAGGTGGATGCTAACAAAATAGGTTCGCGTTCGGAAGAGAAAGTTGGTGAAATATCTCAAATAAATCTCGCCGCAATGAATAACGCCTCTGTTTTAATGATTTCCACCTCAATTCGTGCAACATTTCCGAGACACGCTCTCCCCTATACTGTATTAATAGAAAACTAGCTGCCCCCCTCTGAACTTCGGTTCGCCTTCCCTGCAATATTTCCTCTCTGTTCTTTCTAATTGAAGTTGGTCGTAGTTGTTATGCCTACGCATTTAGTTGAATTTACGGCCTGTTGATTTGAGTGACTTATCGTGTACATCAAGTTTTACGGATTTCGTTTAGTGCTCTTGTGGATGACTTCATACTTTTCATTGTTTTGGGTTAATTTCGAATATTTGCACCATGTAGATACCTTATCTAAAATATTTTGCAGTTGCTTTTGATCTTCTGGCGACTTCACTATTCAATAAACGACAGCGTCATCCGCGAACAATCTTAGAGAGCTGCTCACATTGTCTCCTAAGTCGTTATAGGGCCCTTGCTGTTCATAATTTTTATAAACAATTCCCTGGTGAACGCCAGATAGCACTTCTGATTTACTCTGTTAGTTTCAGTCCGTACTGTGTCCATCCTGACAGGAAATCTCTAATCCAATCGAACAATTGTGGCGATATTCATTTGATAGAAGACGTTTGTGAGGCACGGTATCAAAAGCCTTCCGGAAATCGAGAAATGTGGTATCGATTTGAAATCCCTTGTCGATAGCGCTTATCACTTCATGCGAGTAAAGAGCTACTACTTCCACAATACTAGAATATCAGTTTTATAATCTGAAATGCTTTGTTCGCAGCAACGGTTATAAATTTTGTGTATTTCTGCATTTGATTGAGCATTTCGCCAATTTCATTAATAGGATTATAGAGATATCGCGTATTACGAGGCCGCTATCTGAATAGTTAATTTAGAGGGAAATGTTTGTCATTTATATTAGGAGGAGTTTAAATAGTTTCCTTTTAAGGACGTTGCGCCAGCATGCGGATATATGTGCACCGGGAAGTATGCAAGGGATAGTATGGATTTCCTGTCTTGCAGCGTGCGTGCAGTAAATGCGGACACGTGAACTATGGGGAAGTTGTTACCAACTTGCTATTATTCTTTCCTTTTCTGCCGAAGAACAGAGACTGGCAGACATCGATCGGAGAACGAATGCATATAGAGCAGGATCTCTCTGGAAAACGACCGTTCCGGCATGGAGCGCAAAGTACCGTGCTCGTCTCCATCCGACAAAAGGCACCGCTCCAGTTGTCCCTGTGTCGCGAATGTAACGCAGAAGTTAGACCAGCTCAAGCGAGAGACTGTCGAGCGCCATCCATCAAGTCCTGATTTCTCCTCATACGATTTTCACGCTTTCGGTTGCTTAAAGGGGGAAAAAACAAAAAACAAAACAAAAAAAAAAAGGTTATAAGGATCGAAGAGTCCCGTCGGACGAGGATGTGCAGCAGGTAGTTGTAGAATTTTTCATGCAGTAGCATAGGTTGCTGCATTGAAAAGGTATCTTCGCCCTGGTGCGTCGGTATGATGATTGCCTCAGTACTCATGGCGATTTTGCTTGATGCGCATAGCGCAGCTGTACCAGCGGTGGACTAAGAAGAGGGGGGGGGGGGCGTCCACATCTCGAGAGTTCCGAGTTTTTTAAGCCCTCAGGACCAGACCATTTCTAAACAAATTCCAGTCACAACCAAAATACTGTAATTAAATATGAGGCAGTCTGCAGTTAGAGCCTCGATGACGCCTACTCATAAAAAAATATAAACGCGGGAACCTAATTATTTACTATCAGGCCATGGAGTCTATGGGTGCGTTCAGGATTTTTGTTGTGTGAAACGTAAATACTGCAGAAGAATTACCAGTTTTATTCTGGATACAATTACTCTACATGAAACGTAGCACACGGGTGTGCTACAAGCACAGTATTATGATAGGGGAATAAGTTCCGCGAAGAGCTTGCCAGTGATACATTAATTTTTTAGTAATGGATTACATTCTAAAAATTACTATATTGTTGGTATTTTTAAGTAAGAACTCCAATTAGGCATTTTTCATCGCAAGTACACTTCAGGCGGCAAAACTGGTAAACGTTGTCGTAGCAGAGTGCATACGGGTACTGTTGTCAGGAACTCGGCATTGCTGTTGTCTTGAGCATTTCCTGACCAGCATGGGATTCTCGCCCGAGTGCGTGAACTTCGCTTCGGAATATTTCGGGATGTAATGGGCGTAATGCGATGAAATCAATGTCATTGTTTATGTGATTTGTCATGGTATAGATTGCTGATGAAATAATATAGGGTGTGCATTTAAAAACATACGCTTTCGTTTTAGGACTTTTAAAAATATTTACATTCTTGAGCCGCTGCCTCACATTGATACCGGCGAAAGTCGTTTTACAATTGCTGTTCTTGATCCAGAGATATTTTGGGTGCTCAAGATACATGGGACGACACCCTTTATATATATAAAAAAAATAATAAAATAAACGTATGTTTCTTCGCATTCTAAGCGCTGCACCCGTTTGCGATGACAATTAGCACGAAAGTCACTTTTTATGTAAAATAGCGGAGAATACTTTACGAACTATATTTACAAGATAAATCAATCAAAAGTGGAGTATTGCTGCCCAGTGTGGGATCCTTATCAGGTGGGTTTGACGGAGTCCAAAGAAGGGCAGCTCGTTTTTTATTGTCACGATATAGGGGAGACAGCGTTACGGAAATTATACAGGATCTGGGATGGGAATCATTACAACAACGGCGATTATTGCTGCTGCGTGGGCTACTTGGCGAAACTCCAATCGCCAACATTCTCCTCCGAATGCGAAAATATATTGTTGACTCCCACCTACATAGGTAGAAATGACCATCAGAATAAAATACGAGAAATCAGAGCTCGAACGGAGAGATTCAGGTGTCCTTTCTTTCCGCGCGCAGTTCGAGAATGGAATGGGAGATAAATAGTATAATGATGGTTCGATGAACCCTCTTCTAGGCACTTAAATGTGATTTTCAGAGTATCCCATGTAGAACTTCAACAGCATTTATGATTTTATTCTGATATTGGTAAAATTTACACATTTAACCTTCAAAACAAGAACAACACCACCGTCTACCTAAGATTCCATACGGTTAATGGCGGAGGGTACGTTGCTATAAACTTACACACCACTTGACTGATCACCATCAAAGTTAACAGAGCACTATATTTTTTATAAATGGAGGGGGCAATTGGACTGAGGAAGTGGAGTTCGCCGGCCGCGGTGGCCGAGGGGACTGAGGCGCTCCAGTCTCGGTGTGCACGGCCACTACTGTCGGGAGTTCGAATCCCCCCCCCCCTCGGGCATGGATATTTGTGCCGTCCTTAGTCTTAGTTAGTTCATAAGTGGCTTGTAAGTTTAGGGACTGATGGCCCCGTAGTTAAGTCCCATAAGCTCTACAAACATGTGAACATTTGGAGTTCGACAGAGAGACGAGGAGGTGGGACTGACTTAAGACGGGAATAAATAAGTACCCGGAAGACGCCGGGTTCTCAGCTAGTATGTCTATAAAGAAGCATAGACAACCAATTATCGATTCCAGGCCATTGAGTTCGTAGGTTAAAATAAAGGCCGAGGAAATGCGAGGCCGGTGGCCGATGCGGCGATACAGAACGGCCGCCGTGCTCTATCGGGAAGCTGGGAGCGGAGGCGGCGCGCTGATTAATGCGAGGTGAAATTAATTGTGTAGCTTAATGGCCGAGAGAAGTCAATGTCACTTTCTCCTCGCGCATCGTCTTCGCAGATAAAGCCGGTTAAACTCGTGGGCCGTGAAGGATAAATTTTACTTGTGCTTCAAAGACTTTATTCCGATTTATCCCTGTCCCCCCATTCCAGCAGCAGTAATGCGTAAATAATTAAAGGCTCGTGTTCAGGAACCTCTTTCATTTCTGGAGGGGAGGGGGATTGGAGGCGGAAAGGGAGGGGGTGGGCTTTGCATCCCCTGTTTGAAAATGAAACGCCGTCTGCTTGCTTGCTCAAAGGCTGCAGGGATTCCAGTAGCTGATTTTCCACTTGTTTGTCACCGCTTTTCATTTGCAGCTTCCGCCATGCCGGAAATTGCGTGTTAGGGTTATTCAGAAGTTGTGCGGCAGGCCCGGCGAGATATCGCCTGGCTCCTCCGGGAGCTAGCCGCGCCAGGTATTTCACTATTGTTCGCACTCGTTTTAATCCAAGTCGGCCAATTTTTCGCCTGCTCTCTCTTCAGTGTCAAACGTGAGGTTTTCTTCTTGTGCATCACTCATAAATACTCTCAGGTCCCGTACACTGGCTTTCTTTCGGCGAAGCTCCGGCTTGTGCAAAAATTCAACTGTTGTGGATACGTACGTTTCGGAAACACTTTAACAGTGTCACGCCTTGATTATTCGTCTTTCGTTATCTTCTAATTTATTTCCTTAATTAAGCCTTAGTAGTACCTGTTATCGAGATTCAGTAGTGCGAGATAGCGCAGTAAACGTTTATTCTTGCTGGCGGGAAGGAGGAAGGTACGAGGCTGTAAGTCGACCGTCCTGTCGCCCATGTGAAGCACTGCTTCTGATAAGACACAAATAACGACAAACGGAATTGACTGTGTCTTAATGAAAGTAACCATTCCTTCGCTTACCTGAAGTGATTTTTAGGCAAATGGCTGAGCGCAATTTAGATTTAACTCTCCTCCGGACTGTAACGCTCAGCCTTTTTGAGGGCACACAATGCACGGCCGCAACGGCTGTGCCATAACCAACAAACAGAGCAAAATAAGATTATGTTGTTCCGACCACAGATTCGAGCCGGCCGCGGTGGTCGAGGGGACTGAGTCGCTCCAGTCACGGTCTGCACGGCCACTACGGTCGGGGGTTCGAATCCCCCTCGGGCATGAATATTTGTGCCGTCCTTAGTATTAGTTAGTTCATAAGTAGTTTGTAAGTTTAGGGACTGATGACCCCGTAGTTAAGTCCCATAAGCTATACAAACATTTAAACATTTATTTAACTTAAACTGACTTATGCTGAGGATAACACGCACACGCCCGAAGGAGGACTCGAACCTCCGACGACGCACCCTCTGCACCAAGGTGCTTTTTTTATTTTATTATTTTTTTATTTTTTAAAGAGCGCACTGTCACTCCCGCGTGGCCGTACGTTAGTGTGAGGTAGTTTAAGTAGTGTTCAAGGGCCGATGACCTCAGTAGTTCGGTCCCATAATTCTTACACCAATGTAAGAAAATTTTTCCTACATCTCACAAAAATGACATTGCCATGTCGAAGTAGTAATTGTCGTGATCTTAAATCTGAAAAGTGTCGCAGCGGCTTGGCATTAAAAAGCCGTGTGTACATTAGCTTCGTATTCGTCTTCGTTATTTTTCTTTGGAAAATATCAGTGACAATATAGTTGGAAGAAGAATACTGCCTGCGGGGCTTAGAACTCGGAGCCGTGGAGCGGTTCGGAAGCTCTCTGCGAATTACGCAAGAGCAGTTGCAAGCCTGAGGCCCGATTTCTCTGGCTCCGGCTCTGACCTCGGGCGAAACGGCCTCTGCGATAGCTTCCTGCACGGAAACCGTTCACCGCAGCCCGCTCCTCCTCTTTCAATATATACTCACCCACTGCAGAACCTAGTGCCCGTTCGACCGTTGAATTATAACGACTGTCGCTAGTTCCTCCACAGCTGACTCAATTTAAATTTGGCGAACTGAATGTCACCGAGGCAAAAATGTCTAAATGAGGCGAAACTCCACCTGCTAACAGACGTCATCTAAAATAATGCTTGTTACCTCTCCTCTTTCGGCGTCGCATCCAACGCCTCTTCGACTGGTATGAGTGACACGACTGTTCGCGCCTTGACATTCGCGAAAAGTGATACAACTTTAGAATCATTCCACGCACGTTTAGGACTCGCCATAAGCGGACAGCACCCATTTTCTTGAAGTATGTTCTGGCATTGAAATATTACTTTGTTTGCTTCATCGATGGATCAATTTCCCTATGAACACGAGTTAAACGCCAAGTTAAACGCCATCATAAAATTCTTGTTTTGCGCTTTTACCCTTGTATAGGCAAGAAAGCAACGTGCATCAGGAATCTTACGGACGTGTCACGTGTGTGGAGTCTGATATTTTTCAATAAGTGACAAGTATGTCTATTAGACTTCAGGTATTCTTTAGCAAATGTTGGAAAAGTATTGGTTATAGACCAGTTGTCCACCGAAAAGGATACAGGCGATAATTTGTTGCAATATTTTTACGAAGAAAGCAAGATAGTCTTTCAGTGGTTTCCACATCTACATATTTACTTAAGAAATCACAATTAAGTGCTTAGGAGAGGATTGATCGATCAGCTTTTTTATTATTTCTCTACCGGTCCATTCTCTAATAGCACACGGGAAGAGAACTCCTAAATCTCTTATTATGATGATCATATAGCCCTACGTAAGTAGTTGCTAACAAAATACTTTCGCATTCGGAGGAGATAGTTGGTGAAAGAAATTTCGCAAATAGATCTCGCCACAACGAATAACGCCTTTCTTTTAATGATTTCCACCCAAACTCGTGCATCATTTACTTGACACTCTATCACCTGTATCGCGATAACACGAAACGATTTACCCTTCGCTGAACTTTTCCTATTCACTCCGTCAGCCCCACCTGGTGAGGCTCCAACAGTGCGCAGCAGTACTCAAAAATAGGACGGACTAGTGTAGCGTAGGGAGTTCCTTCAAATCAAATGTTTCTAAATCTATTGGACTTAACTACTATGGTTATCAGTCCCTTGGCTTAGAAACTACTTAAACTAACCTAAGGACTAAAAAAAACCCCACAAACACACACACACACACACACACACACACACACACACACACACACATGCACGAGGGAGGACTCGAACCTCCGACAGGGAGCAACCATCGCTCTGCGGCAAGAACGTTAAAGCTTTCAGCCATGCCACCGCAGCGGCAGTTTGTTTATCAGAACTGTTGCATCTTCTAAGTTTTCTGCCAATTAAATGCAGCCTTTGGTTTGCATTTCCCACTATATTTTTTGTGTGTTCTTCCAATTTGTTGTTTTTATCTGTAATTTCTAGGTATTTATTTGAATTTATAGCCTTTACAATTGACGGAGTCAAAGGGTATAACGTTACTATTAGTCATTTTTGAGAAGTTTAAACAGATTCCTCTCAACGTGGCACCAGACGGAGGTCAAGAAAGCGATTACTGCAATAAAAACTATTATTATTAGTCATCAATGGTTATATAAAGCCACTTGGCGCACCTTCAGTCCACAGTTTGATGATGATAAAAATTCAAATTTTATCTGACACATAGGGTTTGTATTTGCATATTGTCTCGTTCAGTATCAGAATTGAGGTCTAATTTTCACGTATAACACTTGTTCAGAGGGAAATTTCGGTGCTTCCAAACTCGTCATTGCAACTCCAGAGCAGGATAATGAAGATAGAAACTGAAATGCTGTGTGAAACAGGGAAGTTTACACCGCTACACGACCTCCGCAAAAAAGCAGAAATTAAACCGAAATAATTGTTTAGAGTTTATTAGAAAGTTGTTGTTGTTCCCACATAGACATTATTGTTGTAGATACTGCAGCTGCGTTCATCATTCTCCATTATAGCTAACACTCGATTTCATCGGGTCGCTATTACGCCGGTGGCTTCTTATACCTCGCATCAGCGTATGCAGCAGATACGTAGCTGATGGCCCGGCTAGAGCGCTTGCTCAATAACCCCCTCCTTGTCTCCCCTCCCCGCCCACGTTACTGCAGGAACAAAAGGAAGAACGCGAACGACAAGCAGTACTTTACTTATGTAATCAAACTGCGACCTCCTTTCTAAGAAGGTAGTTTCGCTACTATAGAACAAACCGCATGCTATTAAATCTATCGGGATGCCGCCCTGAATAGTGTTTTACGTCCTATAACAGTATAACCGAAGCATTTCATGAGGGTTAACTCTTCCGTGTGGGAATGTGTCACGGCCAAGCCACTCAGATTTTACTGTTAATGACAACGACCACGAAATATTTTCAGTTTTACAAAGTTCCTCTTCAGTTACGTGCTTGTCACAGGGCGATGAAAGAGGGATGTGAGCTATACAACATTCTAACTCTGGAGCAAAGCACGACTGATATCGTAGTTACGGAAACTGTAGTCAGTGACGCTTTCGGTCGAAACAGAATTAGAGGACGTAGGTTTATTTGAATTAACAAAAGTACTAACAGAAGCGTTCATTTTAGTATTGGTGTCCTCGTATTTTTCCCAGCTTTTCCGTAGTGTATTCTGTAATTCGGAATGTTCGTTGATGGTCGGCGCCAGCCGCAGTGGCCGAGCGGTCTGCGGCGCGCCAGTCAGTCTGCACGACCTCTACGGCCGGGGGTTCGAATACCCCCTCGGGCATTGAAGTTTGTGTCGTCTTTAGTATAAGGTAGTTCATAAGCAGTTTGTAAGTTTAGTGACTGATGGTCCCGCAGTTGAATACCTTAAGCTTAACAAACATTTGAACATTTTTTTAGAATCGCCGGTTCTTCTTTCTGTCGAGACCCGCTTAAAAACACGTCCCCTCCGCGACGGACGCTCTGTATCTGATGTGACTTGCGTACCTTTAAGGTTTTCTTGCACCTAGTCAGATGTGAGAAAACCAGCTAAAAACCACATCCAATTTGGCCGACACACCGGACCTCGTAGTTAACCCACTGGGCGGATTCCGTCTGAGGTCATTGCCCTTCCCAAATCACGAAATCGACTTATTAAAACGCGGAGGTATCTCTGAAGGTTTTAGTGTTAGTGTACCCTTATGAGAAATCACAATGTTCCTTTCTTACACGATCAGGAACAAAGAACACTGAAATCAGGGAACCCAAACGGAAGAAAGGTACAAACGCGAAATTTCACAGAAATGTACGATGTGAAACGAAATCCAAATGTTCCAAGTTTGGTGCCAGTGCGCATGTCTTAACAGATGTTGCTGTGCCGCTGCGTGTCTTCGAGGTGTGTTTATTTGGGACGTGCTTGGTTTTTCAGTTCGCGTTTACTTGTTAACGCTTTCATTCCCACATTATGAACTCAGCTTTGGAAAAATTAAAATTGTTTTCTGTGTTAATACAGTGCACTAAACATCAAAATATGTAACTTCCTGGCAGATTAAAATTGTGTGCCGGAACCGGGGCTCGAACTTGGGACCTTTGCCTTTCGCGGGCAAGCGCTCTACCACTGAGCTACCCCGACACGATTTACAGTGCCGCCCCACAACTTAAATTCCGCCAGTACCTCGCCTCCTACTTTCCAAACTTCACAGAAGTTCTCCTGCGAAACTTGCAAGACTAACACTCCTGGAAGAAAGGATATGGTGGAGACATGGCTTAGCCACAGCGTATCAAAATATGTGTTTTAAAATTTTTGATCGAACTATTGTTTTTTTATGTCATGTATTTCATGCGCAACATAGACATTTGTATCAAGGTATTTTATTACTCGGGGCGTTATTTTGTTGATAGATAACACTGCCAGATCAATAATGCTAGCATTATCTTCGTCACAGCACCAAACACAAGACAGTTCACTGCTAAAGTAAAATAAAATGAACCTCACTTACGCTCACACTCATAGCCGCGTAAAGACGGCCACGTAACACAACCTCTAAGACGGATAAATTAATGCCTCAGAATGGCTAAACGCCGTACCAAGCGGCAAAATGTACTAGAAGCATGCTTTTCATCAAAAACCATGACTTTAAAGACTGATACACAAAATACGGTATAAATCAGCTTTTAATACGTTGTTGTCCAGGAAAAACACTGGGAACGAATGGGTTAAGAAGTTTTGGCTGATACGGAAAGAGTAGCTACAACTGCAGTGAAAAGTATGTATAAATATTAGATTGTTTGAATATGTCAATGTAAGGAAAGAGAAACATAGTTTTTGCTGACTTAATCAGGAAATGCAACAGCTGTATCCCAGGTGCTGTGTCTGATCGGGTCAGGTAATCCGTTTCAGGCTTCAACATGTAAACATAACAGCGAGAAATTCGGTTCTACTCTTCCTTAAGGTCTCACATGTAAACGTAGTGAGTGTATCGTAAGATCCGTCCCGATAACCTCGAGTGTTCCGTCCTTCAAAAATGTTCAAATGTTTGTAAATCTAAGGGACTTAACTACGTCGGTCATGAGTCCCAAGGCTTACAAACTACTTACACTAACTTAAAGTAACTTACACTAAGGACTGTTTGTAGAGCTTATGGGACTTAATACGGGGTCATCAGTCTCTAAACTTACAAGCTACTTATGAACTAGCTAATACTTAGGATGGCACAAATATTCATGCCTGAGGGATTATTCGAACCCCCGACCGTAGTGGCCCTGCAGACTCTGACTGGCGCGTCGCAGACCACTCGGCCACCGCGGCCGGCTACACTAAGGACAACACAGACACCCATTCCCGAGGAGGACTCGAATCCCCGACGGCGAACGGCCGCGTGCACCGCAACAGGTCGCCTCAGTGCGCACGGCTATTCTGCCGCGGCCTATAACGTCCTTCCGGGGATTCAGGGAGACGAGCCGATCCTGGAAAAATATCCGTTCGACGGTTAAACGTAAAACCCTGGCGAGCCGTTCGGCGTGTGTATGCTTTTAAACGGTTTTCCACGTCGGGCTTAGTGAATGCAAGGCTGGAACTCTCGACCCGCCGCATTTACAGGATTCCCGAAAGTTCATAACATGTTGTCACACTTGGGCTAAAACTAGACACAGAGATGGAGTACATATTCCGCCCTGGTAGGAAGGGGTGGCGACAGACGGGGTATTTTCCTGCAGTATTGCCAGATCCAGTAATTCACATGTCTACGCCGTGAAAGTACTTGATATGACCAGAGGGGCCGCGATGTATCATAAACAGTTTCTTCTCAATAGTTTGTTGGAAACAAAACGGATGGTTGCTTAAATTGAGGAGAAGAATATGGGGATTTTACAGTTTTTTCGGAAACGAACGGTATACTTGGTTCTCACGGTCACATTTTCATTGCCTTCGGAATTGGTTCGTGTTGGTACAACTGTAAAGAGGAAGGAAGACGTGAGCGTATGTCTATGAAGGTGGCGACTGCCTTTCTCTGATCCGAATTGGAGGGTACACATTTCTGGGGTATAAACGGAAGTGAAACTAGCGGTTCGCTGTCGTGCAGATGTGGTTCAGTTCCTTGCCTGGGGCACTCAGCTGCCGCAACACGTCTTAATACGGTCTCGTAGACTTTCGCTCTCCTAATAAACACCGGACTTGCACGCGTGCTTGCCATATATATTCTTCAAAGCCATCTGGTTTCCACCTTGGGAGATACGGCGCTTATAAAACAGTCTATATTTCATTTCGAAGTGTAGCAACAACAGGCTATGATTTGTAACTAGTAAAACTGTTTCTGAACGTAAACGCAGATCATAATAGATTTCTACACATTCCGTGAACCCATATCAGGATACTCAACAGATGTGTTGGCTCTCCGCTCCACCCAGTGTCTAGCATGACCATAAACTCTAATACTGAATTTAAAAGGAGTGATTGGTGTAGTTACTTGACTTTGTCAGCTGGGAGGCGATCTCAATGTATTTAATTTTACGTTTGTTTTTTAAACAAGATATATTTGCCTAGATCGCATTTACATGCATTCTGCTGGTTGGAATAAATTAAATCGCCATCTTCAGAGCATATGACAATGTTAGATGTGACATAGAGCTACTTATTGATTTTCTTGTCATTTATTTTGACCACCCACAATACCTCTGGAACAACAACAGATATTGTAAAACGACTTCCACCGGTATCAATGTAAGGCAGGGGCTCATGAATGTAAATATTTCGAAACATTCTAAACCGAAAGGTTTTGTGTTTTTTTTACACAATGCTATATGTTTATAAATGGACATCATATATTATTTCTTCAGCAATCTATAGCATGAGAAATCACAAACAATGGCGTTGATTGCATCGCAATACGCCAATTACATCGCGAGATATTACAAAGTGAAGTTGACGCGTGAACCCCGTGGTGCTCTAGCCGTGCGTTTCGCGTATTTCAGGCGTCAACCTCCCAACCTCCCTTCGCAATATCTCGGGACGAAATTGTCGTATTGCGATGCAATCAACGCCAGTGTTCATGATTTGTCATGTTATAGATTGCTGATGAAATAATATAGGGTGTCCATTTAAAAACACATACGTTTGTGTTAAAAATCGCATTCCCTTTCGGTTTAGTATGTTGCAAAATATTTACATTAATGAGGTCCTGACTTACATTGATACCGGTGAAAATCGTTTTACAATAGCTGTTGTTGATCCAGAGTTATTGCGGGTGGTCAAGATAAATGGGGAAACCCTATATACTTTATTGATGTGTGTGTGTGTGTGTGTGTGTGTGTGTGTGTGTGTGTGTGTGTGTGTGTGGTCATAATAAAAATATTGCTCATCAGACTAAGTTTTTATTGGCAGGAATATGTTGTGACTACATATGTAATTCAAATTTCCACTTAACCGCCGTCCACTTTTCTATACTTCCTATAACGCTGCACGAGCATCTTTTTGCCCTCGGCATGGGTGTATTTGTTGTCCTTAGCATAAGTTAAAGTAATTTTTAAGCCTAGGGGCCGATGACCAGAGTAGTTAAGTCCCATAGATTTACAAACATTTGAACTTCTTTTATAATTTTTCTGATGTTACTTTATACATTAATAATATATATTTTCTGTTATTATTCCCACAGCTGTAATAGTGTTAACACTATGTTAAAAAAGTTTAATAATATTGTATTACTGAACAATGTGATATTGTAAGCACAAGACTTGCCCTAGCCCTAGGTAGCAGCTAATAAATAGTGCAACACATTCTAATTTGATGAGACCCTTTGAGAGGTTCGGTACTTGATGTAGTACATCTGCGCAAAGTCTGATGATAAGCAATTTACACTACCTTGGCGGTGCAATGCTTGCAATCTTTCTCACAACGAGGATTCCATCTGGCTACCTTCCCATCGGATGCCTGGAAAAGAACGTGTTCACGGCCTCGGTCTTTCAGGCGGTTGAAAAGTTGACCATAGGTGTTCGATATAACTGTTTCCAGTACACGACTCTTCATCTTCATGGCGCTATCTCACAGTTGCTGTGACCTAGTACCGTTTCTGAATCAAATGTTCAAATGTCTGTAAATCTAAGAGACTTACCTGCGTTGGTCATCAGTTCCTAGGCTTACAAATTACTTAAAGTAACTTACGCTAAGGACAACACAAACACCCGTGCCACAGGGAAGACTCGAACCTCTGACGGCGAGCAACCGCGCGCTCCGCAGCAAGCCGCCTTAGAACGCTCGGCAAATCCACCGCGGCCTTTCTTTATAACTTCAGAGTATCGAATTCGTCATCTGTCTGGAAATAATGTAAATTTAGTTTTGTACATTTTCATGTTCAAGCTAAGACTTTCGTTCCAATGTGTGTGAGGGAATTTCTTGAAAACTGCGCCAGGGCCGACCTCGTGTACCGCGCCATTGGTCGTTATTATGGAGTGCAGAGTTGATGAGGCTGTGACTCCTCATCACGTATCGCATGTAGGCTCTGCATTAAGGTCATTTCATACCGGCGTAGCGTATCTCTTCGGAAGACGTCGCAGGCGTATCTCGTAATGCAATCAATTGGGGCACTTCGGGCTCACGTAGCTGGCGCCGCGTCTAGGCGCGGTCCGTAATAAGCCTGACTTCAGCTAAGCTCGCATACGTAGCGTGGCTGCGTCGTTGGGCTTTCTTATTCGCAGTACAGTGCACCAAAAACCCAGTGCTGTGAGCTGCCAAATAGGAAACGTGGCTTATGAGAGGCAGCTTTCTGTTAGAAGGGTACCTACCTACCTTGAGACGGAAAGGAAATAAGTTAGTTTCGGGTTGAACGTCCCGTCGACATCGTGCTCATCAGAGACGTAATATTGTCTCAGGAAACATGGTATATACAGCAACTTCTCCGGAGACGTAGGTCGAGATATGTTCGCCGGTGTGTAAGGAAGCAAATCACGGAAAGTCTAAATATATGCCACTTGGATTGGTTAATATGAAGCCGTGAAATGGCTGAAATCGATTGCAAAGGCAGTAACTTAACTAAATGAAAGTTTAGTGTGCAAATATAGTCTTTGTGCACCATAAAAAAAGTCATTTCATAAACTTCTTATTAAACATCTCGACCGTTGCAGGGCATTGAAATAAATTCATTGGCGAAGTTGAAAATTTGGACCGGGATTCAAATCTGGATTTCCTGCTTCGGGTCAACATTCACCTTAACGAATCAAATTACTCAGACACGCTTCCCATTCTGTTAAATTCTCAACTTATAATACACTACGATAGTGGTGCCTCCTGCCCTTTACTTTCTCTTGCACGCAGCCAAACTGTATTCCTGCAAGGGATTGAGCGTATTTATGCATCCGCGTAGACGTAATATCTGCAGCTGTATTGTTAAGCTGATTCAGCGTTTAACATTGGAAAGCAGGCTGCATTGTAAGCGACTGAACAAATAGGCCGATGCTCGAGGCCGTTCTCCGTCGGGGATTCGAATCCCCCCTCGGGCATGGATGTTTGTGTCGTCTTTAGTATAAGGTAGTTCACAAGTAGTTTGTAAGTTTAGGAACTGATGACTCCGCAGTTAAGTCCCTTAAGCTTAACAGACATTTTAACATTTTTATTTTGGAAACCTTGCTTTGGCAACGCTACTCTTCTCTTTATATCTTTATTTATTATCATCAGTAACTGTGCTCCACAAATAACAGAAGCTCCCAACCTGTTCTAGAACGTAATCTTCTAGTTTTAAATCGACTTTAAATATTCTATAACATGCATAAACAATTTTTTGTAATTGAAATTGCTTCTTTCGTTGTGAATGTGGTGATGAAATAATACAAAAATCAGAGGACCATAAGTAATATTAAAGAGGAAATAAAACCTGTATTTCTGTCTACGTAAAACATTTATGACTATTCCTTAATTTGTACTGAAGAGAGAAATTACTGTAAAAATCAAATGTACGTAAACCTATTGGACGAAATTGCTATGCTCATCAATCACTAGACTTACGAACTACTTAAACTGACGACGACGACGACGACCACACACACACACACACACACACACACACACACACACACACACACACCAAGGGAGGACTCTAACCTCCAGTGGGGATGGCCGCCCAATCCGTAGCGCCGGCCGCGGTGGCCGAGGGGACTGAGGCACTCCAGTCACGGTCTGCACGGCCACTACGGTCGGGGGTTCGAATCCCCCCTCGGGCATGGATATTTGTGCCGTCCTTAGTATAAGGTGTAAGTACTGTGTAAGTTTAGGGACTGATGACCCCGTAGTTAAGTCCCACAAGCTTAACAAACATTTGAACAATCCGTAGCATGATGCCTTAGACCACGCGGCCACTCCCACCCGACAATTACTGTAATATTAATGGTACTGGTGTAAGAAGATAAGCAGATAAGGTTGGCACTCGAAGTGTTAGAGCTGTTGTAAAATCGAAATATAAGTGAAGTGCTTATAGATTGAGGGCTAATGTCTTCGTGCTGCAGAAGGTAAGGATAGCACATTAAAAGAATGGAAGGTTTCACTCGTCAAGGGTATATAGCCTCGACTAATGCCTTCTTCGCGTTTTCCGAAAAAAATCCGAGGGAGAACTAGTGAGTGAAGCGTAATGCAGTGGTTTAGCGAGAACGTCTTCATTTGTCTGCAATGGACGCGTGCTGGGAGGGACGGGCGGCGTAAGTAGGCTGTAGGCGGCCGGCGTCCATTTCGTTGAGAGCGGCGATCGATGCGGGGAGGGGGGAGCACATGTTGCGCGGGCGGCCTTGTGACGTCACCGCGGCCGGGCCAATGACACGCCGCATGGTTTCTGTTGTGCATCGGAAGGAGCGCATCAAATTTTCCGCAGGGCGCAGCTGAGTTTATTGCGGCCAATCCTTTGTCTTCCGCCGCTCATAACGTTTTGTAATTGGTGCGCGCGTTGGCATCCGAGTTAATTTTACACAAAACAAAGGGCCAATAAAATCCGGCGAGGTGTGTGACCGGAACAAAAGGACCTGCGTTTCGGCTGTCGCCGACAACAGGTGAAACGACGGTGCCTTTATTACGTTTGACGCGGTTTCACACGGAATTAAAGGAAGACAAACGGACACTGGGTGCAAAAGTCAATGCCTTTGTAGATAAAGGTGGTTTGGGGAACCGGTAGCGATGCTTTCGATAAAACAGCGAACTGCTACGTTTTGTGGGGCTGCCGATGAGCCGTGCAGTGACTTATTATTAGTCTCGCTAGACGTCCCGGTTGTGCCGGAACAGTCCCGGTTTTCATAAAAACGCTCGGGTGTAGGGGAAAGGGTTGTACCTTGGGACGGTTTTTAATAAAGGCTTTGGATTCTAGTGGAAACTTTAAGAACTATGAAGTACTGTTGTAACGCCTATTTTCAGAGGGAATAGGAGGCCACGTTGTATTTGGATGATGTTTGAGATATGAGGAGGAGTTTTACAAGTTTTCTTGTTTGATAATAAAATTTAGCGACTACCCTTACAGTATATAAACTAAAGCTAAGCATCATTATTGATGTTTCTTAAATACAGTGTTGTAGGGCATTGTTTAAGTAAGCTATTGATACCATTAGTTATAAAGATATAAATGTGTACATAGGTTAGGATACTCTTTTCTGTTAATGTGTATTTGGTTTTACCTTGGGACACTTCTCTGGTTGCACCTTGGGACATCTGGAAGGTGTATGATTGTCACTGATACACCCGAAAAACAAAGAATTGAAGAGGAAAAATAAAAAGAAGTCTTTCCCAAAGAAAGAATCCACTAAACTGACAAAGAACTTTTCATCTTCCACTTCTTTTGATGAAGAAATTTCCGAGCTTGGCCCTAGCTCTGGAGGTAGCATATTTGATTTGTCATATGAAGAAGAGGATTTCTCATCCTTCTTTCCATCTATAAAAGTAACACTTTCTTGTTCTCAAGGTAGTTGGGTCTTGGTAAAATTTGACAGCAGTGGCAGATCTCATTTTACTATGCAGTAGTAGTTTTAGAAAGCACAGAAGAAGATATAACTGTGAAATTCTTAAGGAAGCAAAGGACCATTTTGTATTCCCTAATGTTGAGAACATCATCATTGTTAATCGCAGTAATATTGTGAAAGAACTACCAGCTCCAGTGGTATGTCGTGGATTTCATTCATTTAATATTGTATTCCCACCATCTCTTGTTTTAAAGTAAAATAACTTTTGTACTTGGACTAAAAAACATTTACTACCTAATTCCAATACGATTTTTTTCATTCATAAAACTAAGAAATTGAAATACATCACCGTGTCCCAAGGCAAAACCACCACTGTCCCAAGGTGAAACCATAGGTTGTACCTTGGGACAAGTGTCACAAAAGTCTTTATTGGTGAGTAATTGTGCAAATATTGGAGCTAGCGCAAACTGCTGTTCGTTCAACATTACCTAAAATTGATGCCTGTGATGGGGTAAATTTTCAAATTTCTTGTAAAAAAATCATAGTATGAAAAAATTAAAATGTTAAAAATGTCCCAAGGTACAACCCTTTCCTCCACCGAGGAAAAACGTCGGTACACATGATTGTCCCGTTTTTTCATCGATAAGCAAAATGAGTGCAATAATATTGCTCATTTACTGTAATATTTATGAAAAATATATTCGCTAGAAGTAGAGACTTACAGAAATACGTTTCAACAATATATACTCTATTTGGTTCAACTCGTCTGATGCATAAAGTAAGGAAGAAGTTTAAAAAGGAAAGGAGGTATTACATACCCCCTACTCCTACCAACTTTCCAACATTCAACTATATGGCCCTCAAGACAAGTAAAAGCAAAACGAAGGAGCATCCGTTAAACAAGTGTTTTTCAATTTTTTCGGTTATGCGACCCTTTTCGAGTAAAAATATTCTGGCGACACCTCTCACGAACCATAACTAAACTATGTTATCTCAAAGGAAACTAATTTTCTTTCTTTTGCTGCAGCTTTCTTTTAAATTGTTGGACGAAGTTTCTTTCGTGTATTTTTTCGGAATGAAACATTCTATTTTCATAAGATTTACGACAGAAAAATTTATTTTACTTAACGAGTGTTTCGTATTTCAGGCAAGATTTTTAATTCTATCGGACCAAACTGGGCGGTCATCAGTCCGTAGCTTACAAACTACATAAACCTAGGTAAACTAACCTAAGGACAAACACACACACCCATGCCCCAGGGAGGACTCTAACCTCCACGGCGAGCAACCGCGCGCTCCGCAGCGAGGCGCTTTAGACCGCTCGGCTACTCCACCGCGGCTCAGGCAAGATTCAGAAGAGAATTATGCTCATTAAGAAAGCTCCTGTTGTACAATTTGTGGAAAAGTAGATTTTTTAAATTTTTTCAGAATTATTTATTGTACCATGTTCTTTTACCTATCGAATGGTCCCTGATAAGTTTACTGACGTTGCTCTTATTCATCATTAACACACTGTATTGTAAAACAGTCTATGATCAATTCATAATGAAAGTTCCAAAAGGAACTCCATAATTTTAGCATTAATTAAATTTCACTTAGGCATATGTGTTTGTATTACTGAACCCGTAGTTATTTTATGTTGCAATTACTTCCTCCTGTGACGGCGACCCCAAGCAAGACTTTGAGCCCCTTTGCGGGTCGTGACCCACAGATCGAAAAACACTGCGTTAAACCATCACTGGAGCCAAATAGAAGTTAAATTTGTGAAGAACTTGAGCCATGTTTTAGCAGTGCTCATTGTATATTGTTTGGCACAAATGCATGCTTGTCGTTAAAATATGCAGACGAAAGGGCGGCGCATTGTTGATGGTTTTCAAAACTGTGAAGTCAGCCATATGAGGACTAAAAGAAATCGGCTACACATCATTCTCACAATAAATCAGTGACGTCCAAAGGCCGTCATTTCGACTAAGTACCTAGGAATTACAATTACGAACAACTTTAATTGGAAAAAAAACTTAGAAAATATCGTGGTGAAGGCTGCGTTTCGTTGACAGAACACTAACAAGATGCAATAGTTCTACTAAAGAAACAGTCTACATTACACTTGTTCGTCCTATTTTGGAGAACTACTACGCATAGTCGGATTCTCAAAAGGAGGTACTGACAGATGTAAAACAAAAAGTTCAGAGAAGGGCAGTTCATTTTGTTTTATCGCTATACATGCGAGAGAGTGTTAGGGAAATGATGCTCGAGTTAAGGTGGGAATCATTCATAGAAAGGTGTTATTCATTGCGGCGAGATCTATTTGCGAAATTTCTTTCATCAACTTTGTCCTCCGAATGCTAACATATTTTGTTAGCATAGACCTACGTAGGAAAACCTGATCATCATAATAAAACAAGGAGAAATCAGATCGAAAACGAAGATCTGGGTGTTAATTTTCCCGTGCGCTATCAGAGGAGGGAACAGCAGAGAAAAATTATGAAACCGATTCGGTGAACCCTCTGCGATTCTCTTAAATGTGATTTGCAGAGTAAATATATAGACGTAGAGGTGGCGAACTGCTGACGTCAACAGGACTCTAACAGACTGCAGCGGCTTAAACATGGTGCGGGGAAGTCAAAGTGGTAACAGAAAATTACAATAAATCGAAAATAGCTACCTAGTTACTGTGTGTATTTTTTACAATAGTTGAGCATGGGGATGGAGACTGCAGAGTAAGACCTGCATGAAAGCTCGCACTGGTATGGCACAAACTAGTTGAACTATGTTTGACCATAAAAATGAGCAGTTTATTGCATTATAGGTGGTTATCATTTGCTATAATTTAACACTGCAATGGTCGCGTCACGAGGAGGAACAAACGTTGTCGCGTTGTATCTGTGAGATACAGCGTCAACATTGCACCGTTTGCTTTTCTTAACCTCAGATGTTGCAGTGAATAAGTAAACAAAACGAGGGAAAAAAAACACGCATTACAACAGTAGCAACCGAAAATTTATTTTATGAAAATTAACAATAGAAAGCTTAGTTCCGTTTACGCGCGAGTTGCCTATTCCGGGAACACGTCTCTGTGAGATCCTACGCGACCATTCTAGTGTTAATCTGCAAACCTAGCGAGGTGATGCAGTAGTTATCGCACTGGGTTCGCATTCGGGAAGACAGCGGTTCAAACCCACCTCCAGCCGTTCTAATTTAGGTTTTCCTTGTATACTTGAGGCAAATGCTGGGATGGTTCCTTTCAGATGGCACTGTCAATTTCCTTCCTCATCCTTATCTAAAACTCCGAGCACGATTTCCGTATCTAATAACCACGCTGTCGACAGGACGGTAAAACCAAATTTACCTTCCTTCTGCATAACATAATAAAATTGCATTTCTGAAAATCGTTCCCCATCTCTATACAATCGGTTGTGGACCCACTACAATCTATTTCACTTTGAAGCTAAAAGTTTGAGACACGTTGTAGCCTATGAACGGAACGGAGACGCACAGGAAATCGTTCTAGCGACAATACGGGCCGCAAAAGGGGAAAGAGAGCACTGGAATGAGCGACTTTCTCAGAGGGCAGATTGTTCCGGCCCAGTGCCTGGGAACAAGAGACTAGGAAGCGGCGATGCTAATGGGCCGTTCACGTGCCGCGAGCTTCTGTGGAAAGCTGTTGACGGACGGTGAAACTAAGCGCAGGCAACAAGTGCTCAACGTTGACGCCTCACCGCGCGGCGCCAAGGTCGAAGGATTTCCTCCAGTGCATTCCGAACACAGATACCACGTTACAGAATAACAATGAATCAAGAACACGTGTTTCGGGGTACGCCAAAATTGTCAATGACGGACGATGATTTTTTTTTTCCTTTTTCTTCATTCCGTCTATGGGGATGGGCACTAGGCCATAAGGTTTACGGGAATTTGCTACATGCCGCGAGTATTTATTGATAATAGTTAGGGGCACTACGCCAGTAATGTCTGCAGAAGTTAATAATTTTCGTATGGCGGCCGCGGGAAATGCAATGTCACCAGTGGTCAAGCGCGACTACTTAGTAAGCAGGACGACCGGTGTTCGGATTCCGGCTGGGGCGCAAATTTTTAACTTTCACCTCTGAATTATTTCAGTACCCACTCTCAGTTAATGTCGTAAAATCTTTGTGTAGAGATTTAAATTAATTTCGGATGTCAACAAATTTCTCTTCCCATAGCCACTGAACATTTTATGTCTTATTTACTACGGCTATCACGAGTTATTTTGCTACACAAATGACAAAATCCGGCTACTACTATTGTCTCGAAACGTAATTCCTTCATCGTTGCCGATTTTCTTAGTCTGCATTCCACTATTCTTGTGTTGTGCTTGTTAATATTCATCTTAGACGCACCTTTCGAGGCACTGTCCATTCCGTTCAATTTCTCTTGCAGGTCTTTTGCTGTCTCTGACAAAATTATTGTGTCAACGGGGAAAAGTTGAATGTTTTCAGTTTTCTCCAAATTTTTCTTTGCCTTTCTTTACAGTTTGCTCTTGAAATGTGGTGTCATAGACTAATGCTAAAAATGAGGAGGCACAGTGGAAAGAAAAGAAATTTCTGGCTATCTTGTCTAAAAGATGGGATCGATAGGTGGGTCACATTCTGAGACAGCAAGGAATTGTCAATTTAGCATTGAAGAACATAGGAGGAAAGCTACAACCTTGTCTTATTTCCTTCCAAAGCTTTCATGCCCTTTGACACTTATAACTGCGGTCTCGTTATTGTACAAGTTGAATATAATTTTTCTTTTCCTATATTTTACCCCTGCTACCTTCAGAATTTGAAACAAGTGTGTTATAGTCAACATTGTCAAACGCTTTCTTGAAAAAAATACAAAAGATAAAAACAAAAAAACAAAAAAAAAACAAAAAACAAAAAAAAAAACATAACTTTGCCTTTCCTTAACTTATCTTCTAAGATAAGTCGTAATATGAGTATTGCTGATGTGTTCCTACATTTCTCCTAAATCCAAAATACCGCGTGGGATTGGCCACGCGTAAATTAGTTTAAGTAGTTGGTAAGTCTTGGCACCGATGACCTCAGCAGTTTGGTCTAATGTGTAAATGCCGTCGTCCCACACACACAAATTATAAAATTATTATAGGTTTTTAAATATTTTACGGTGATAGTTTAAGAATCGTACACTTTTCACGGTACGAAAACATGCGTGGCTGCAGAGGCGTGGTATACAGTTGTTGAGCGAAACGATATCGCTAAATGAAGGTCTCGACGTCAGTAACTTCTCGTACTGGCGACGTAAATCTCGCAGAACAGTACATGGATTTTGGCGAGCTCTGCCTCTCGCGTAGTACCTGTGGCCTTTCCCTTCTTAGTGAGGATATATCATCACAGTAAATTCAGGTGGAATTGACGCTAATACTGTGAAACTGCTGGACCTGAGGAGGAGCACTGATAACGTATGACTGAGAATGGAGTATCATCCTTATTTATAGTTTGCACTTATATCAAAAGCACTCGTACGTCTTATTTATTATAAGGCTTCCTACTTGCTCGCACAGTATTGGCGTCAGTTCTTGTCAAAGTAATTAGTGCACTTTAATGATCGGTGATCAGCGACTTACTGCATGCTCGATTGCAACAGAGTGCTACCTTTTGTATAGTCGACAGAGCCAATACGGGAAGAATGGAGAAAGATAAACACAGGTATGGCGAACAAAATGTAACCTGTTTCCCAGGGAGGGCATTGTTCTTAACAGAAGCTAATTAAAGTTTTTGGTCATTAAAAATTGTAGCCACTTTAGAAACCCAAAAATGTTCAAATGTTTGTTAATCTAAGGGACTTAACTGTTGCGGTTATCAGTCCCTAGGCTTACAAACTATTTAAACTAGCTTCAACTAACTTAATGGGGTGGCCAAGCGTTCCAAGGCGCTTAGCTGCGGAGCGCGCCGCTGCTCGCCGTCGGAGGTTCGAGTCCTCCCTCGGGCATGGGTGTATTTGTTGTCCTTAGCATAAGTTAGCTTAGTTTGTAAGCGTAGGGACTGATAACTAGAGTAGTTAAGTCCCATAGAGTTACAAATATTTTCATTTAAAGTAACTTGTGCTAAGGACAACACACACACACACACACACACACACACACACACACACACACACACACACACACCATGCCCGGGGAGGACTCGCATCTCCGATGGCGAACCGCGCGCTCCTTAGCAAGGCGCCTCTAGCCCGTTTTAAACGATGAACGAACTTGTAATAGATTGATAACAAGTTGCGTTAATGGCGACCCTCTGTCGTTTGAACGGGTGCACTAGTATGATCGCGCTAGTATCGAAGCGCGATAATCATAGCGATAAAGAAATAGAGACAGTCCTAAATTCGGTACTAGTGGGTTCACTGCCCATAAGCGAGCAAGGAACTGTCTGCTGCAGTCACCGCTCCAGTTAGTCCGCCATTTTCCTTTATATTTACGTATATTTTGCGTTTTGTCGAAGTTTATGGTCAGAATATATTCCACAATATATGTCTAATGGCGGAATTCACACTGTCCGTCGCCGGACCGTCACCTCACGTCAACGTGAGCTTTCTCAAGAAGAATGTTTTGATGGAACGGTCGTCTGCTAACATCGCGACTCGCAAGTTAACCTATTTTCGTCACGCGATTTTCATATCATCTTCGACGGTTACGCGGTTTGCACGCAAGTGTCTCTTGTTAAATTTTACTTTATTATTATACTTTGGTTTAGCGGTAAATTGCAAATGTTTCATGACGACTTAAATATTTTTCTCGCTTCAGCGTCCTCCTAAAAGTGAGGTCGTATATCTGAAACCGAAAAATGGTTTATGTTTGCAAAATATTGTAACAGAAAAGATTGAAGCCAATTGCTTATTTGAATAAGACTGTGTAATTTGATGACGCAATTTTCATTAAATAACAGTTTAAATGAAAAAGTCAGTCCAAATGAAGGACAAAAATGTAGTTGTGCATGATGTTATTAACAATGTCAGTGGGCAAATCGTAGTAGATAAAGTAAACAAGCTCTATTTATGCTGTTATAAAGATTGTTTGATGTTTTAGCTTGAAAACAGATGTCATGTTTTGAAACATTCGTTCACTTCCCAGCACTTTACCACACTAAATTTACCAAAAACATACATTACAAAGTTTTGTTTGGTCGTCAATAACATTTAGCGTTGTTTCCTCAATTCCAGTATTAAACTATGACTTCCTACATAACACATCGTCAGTCATAACCTCATTTTCAACATCGGGTATTACTGTCTAATTACGTTTGTCTAAACACGCTGCCACAAGATCTTGCACGAGTTTGTAGTTCAGGACTAGTATGCTGGGAGCGCTTCAGTAGACTATTATCTATCTTGTTCAGTTTCGTTCATCGTTTAAAAAGGGCTTTAGAGTTATCGGCCACTCCACCGTGGCGTTAATAATCTTCCATGTAAAGACACTAAAAACTAATGAGCAAATAAAGCGTCGGTCGATGGCCGCGAGTGGCAGTGACATTTCTGTGGACTGCAGCGCCATTCGTCTTTATTATTATCAATCTATGCTGGTTACGTGGAACTGTAAGCATTTTACGAATACGACAGTTCCGGTGCATTTGGCGATCACTCTAAATGTTAGTTGGGAAGTATAAACGTTAGGTGGAAGGAGCGAGTGAGTGGCAGTAACTGGGAGCTGCATCCGCGCTCGTTGATAATTCATGGCGATGGGAAGGTGGCGCGCGCTTCTGCCTGCGTTATTCAGCGACGATAAACACGCCGGCGAATCGATTGCGCCCACTCACAATACAGAAAACACATCAAACACTACACCGCTGTTTGCCGCCCGGCTGGAAGCGACGCGCCAGCGGAAAGGTTGCTGCCTCATATTCATCTGCTGCAGTGACGGAGTCCCCAACTCACTTCACCGGCGGAGATTCCGTCGTTCTTGTACAAACTTCCATAAGAAATTTTAAGGAGGCTCTTCGGGAAATTTAAATTTCGGTTAGTAAACACGTCGATGGAACACGTGCTGAGAAGTAACACTTGGTTCATGTTAGAATAGACGCAATTCACTTGAAGGGGTTGTGCCTGGATTACTGTGGATCTCGAAAGCAATATTACGGCAGAGGTACCAACCATTACGATTTAATCGTAATTGTTAGGGAAATTGTTTATGAGTTTACGATTGGAGTGGTTCGAACTCCTATTTTCAAATGTTTGTATAGTCTATGGGACTTAACTACGGGTTCATCAGTCCCTAAACTTACAAACTACTTATGAACTACAGACGAACTAGGACGGCACAAATATCAATGCCCGAGGGGGGATTCGAACCCCCGACCGTAGTGGCCGTGCAGACCGTGACTGGAGCGCCTTAGTCCCCGCGGCCACCGCGGCCGGCTGCGATTTTCAGGTTTAATTAATAAATCGGAGTCATTTGTTTCCCGTCGGTAAGACCGGTTCCTTTCGAGTTTGTTCGTCTGATGTCATCGACAAAAATAGACTGGTTATGAGCAACACATTCTAGCATGTTCTTGTGAAAATGACCAATACTGACAATAACATCTACCAACTCGAAAACTGTGTAATACGGGCTGAACCTACAACGGCTCGCCGTTGTGGAATCTGTTAGCAGCCAGTGAAAATGCGGAACATCACTAGACTAGCAGCTGCGGCACTACAGGAAAAATGGTGAAGTATGTGGGCAATAATAACCATCAAATCAAGCCGGCCGCGGTGGCAGAGCGCTCTGCGGCGTGCCAATCACGGTCTGCACGGCCACTACGGTCGGGGGTTCGAATCATCCTTCGAGCATGAATATTTGTGTCGTCCTTAGTATTAGCTAGTTCATAAGAAGTTTATAAGCTTAGGGGCTGATGACCCCGCAGTTAAGTCCCATAGGCTTTAGAAGCATTTGAACTTTTGAACAGAAACTGGTTTCACAATATGATGATTCCTTATTCATTTGTTCCCATTGGACCATTCCCCATTCCCCATCCTTGCTCATACGTATTAGGTCGCATTACTATTTGTCATATTGAAAAGTTGGAACCTGTAGGAATGCAATTTGAAACGAAGTTTGTCCGTTGCTCGCCGTCGGAGGCGAGTCCTCCCTGGGGAGTGTGTGTGTGTGTGTGTGTGTGTGTGTGTGTGTGTGTGTGTGTGTGTGGTGTGTGTGTGTGTGTGTGTTTGTTTTGTCCTTATGTCAAAGTACTTTGTAAGCCTAGGGACTGATGACTGTAGTAGTTCGGTCAAATAGGTTTACAAACATTTGAACTGTGTCCGCCTCTTGTAATTTGCGCGAATGAGTATGACATGTGAGTAGGTGAATGAGAGTAAGCTGTATCGTCAGTTTTAAGGGGGTGGATAAGAAGGAAGAATTTTGCTCATAACCTGTCAGTCGAGATGTCTGTAACTGGAGAAAAATGTTCTGCTACGGAATAGGTGAACGGAGAGACATTGATATTAACGATAGCATAAGCGTACATCACGTGTATTATTTCGTCGATGGCCTCTTCAAAGATGCAATGGTAAATATTATAAATAGCGTAAAATGGTCACTAAACCATATGAAATTCATGTATTACCCATGGTTATATTAGCGGTGGTTTATGCTTGTCTTCGTCGTTCCATAGAACCACAATTCAGCGTGGTTTCTGGATTGCTGAAGGAGTTGTGTTTGTATCATATTAACAAATTATTGCCAGATATGTCAAAGGATAAACCAGAATAGTATTAACAATACAAGAGGATTTCCTGTAAGTAGTATTTCTTGGACTGAGGCCATACGAAACGCTTGTAGATGTTTATCTTCTCTGCAATGGTATTCACTCTATATGCACACGCCACTCAGTACGTCGAAGAAAGGTGAGGGAGGCGAATCATTATTTCAGTATATGTCACCAACAGACGGGAAAATAGTCCATAGCATTTGGAGCACGCTATCTTTTTTTTTTTTTATCGTCATCTTATATTTGAAAGTTAGTTGTCAACCGATAGTGAATATAACGGGCGCGGCAAATAAAAGTCGATCACTGAACAGAGTTCTAGGGTACAAAGAAACACAACAGAGGAAAGGAAATACAGTACTAACCCGACTACTGGAGATTCCTAAACTCACAACCATTCATCTATCGGCACTTTTGGGTCCTTGTTAAAAAGTTGCTGAAGTTCGGGTCGACTCTGGACTATGGGAATTGCTGCCATCTCAGACGAAAAGTTCTGCTGCAGCTCTTGAAGACCGCGAGGGTTGTTGCGATACACCTTCGACTGAAGGGCTCTCCACATATTCTCGCAATGATAGATCATGTTGCAAAGAGGGCCTGATAGGGTTGCAACCAGACTGACTTTCGGTAATAACTCGTGTCAGGCGTTAAGCGTTTGTAATTGTTCTCCCAGGTTCGACAGGCGGTAGAGGCAGTTGCTCTGACGTTTTGAAAGTAATTTACAACCACAAATGGTTTCAAATCGTACCACTTACCCGGCCCACTTTTCTTCGCCCTACCTGTACAATCTCAAGTGTGTTTGGCGTCAGCGAAGATAACAGGTCTTTTTTATCTTCAATGATATTCTCATATAGTGAACGACAAATGATGCTTACTTGCTGTAAATGTTAAGAGATACTGTTTTCCTTATCTGTGCTGGTTAATTTCTGTAAAAGTCTAACGCTCCACCATTTACTGCATCGACTTCGTAAAGAAAAAGATCTTACGACTACGTTCATGCTACATGTGTCTCACTGTGAAATGTATTTATTACTTAAACTCTCACACCAAGAAGGTACTAATAATGTCGGTATTCACATAATACGGTTTAGGAAAGTATTGAAAAGTAAAGCGGACTGCTTGTTAATAGCTTTACTGAGAAGTAGTTGTTGTGTTACTACTTTGGGCACTAATAAGATCAATACTGTCTTCAGCGCGCAGTCTAACGGGCTGTATTTTACTACCTTCTGTTTCAGGATACAGTTCCGATACAGAAGAACTTCTTTCTTACACCAATAAATAGATACCTGTCTTACGTTGTGTACTCCTATCAAAAGTTTTTACCTGGAAGCTGAGATGATGAATAATAGGGCGTCCTTTACCTTATTCTTTTTCTGCCTAGAAAAATACGTGGACTGAAGAAGTGTTATTTTTCAGTTGACACAAGTTCAAAAGTAGCTCCATCTGTGCCCTCCGGTAACAAAATACGGCATGGCACAACCATTACTCGATGGCATCGTTGACGCCCACAGGAAAAATAGAATCGAGATCAAGGAAGACTAACAAGAACTGTTTGAAGAAATTAATAGCGTACAGTTGGCAGACATCAGAATTTATGGAGGGGTTGCGAGACGTTTATGTGGTAGGGCAGTGAAGCGTTTGTTAAACTTTACAAGCTGTGAGAGCAAAGGACTTCGGGGAAGGCTTCTGTTAAGTTCACAGCCCAAAAGACAGTGTCTTGGCTGAACTCCTGAACAAACAACCTGCAGAATTTAACGAGAGGAAACGCATTTTATGAAATACGGTAGAGCACAGACTGCTTGTGCCTCTCTTTTCAGGTCGTAAAGGCAACTCGTTAAAGTCACAGTACAGATTGGTAGTGGTTTCGCTTGTTTTGTTTCTCATTTAGTCGACTTACAGACACAGGTCAATTAGTGATGTGGTAATCGACGTCTACATTGATTCCAAATATGGCTTGTTACGCGAATGGACACATTTTAGGTATTTACTTGTGGACCACATTTCCCCATACGAATCCTGTCTAAAATACGTCGCCTACAATTAGAATGCAGTAATGGGAACAGAACGAATCTATATATGCTTGTCCAAAAGAAACAGTTCGGATTCAGGAAAAAAGTCTTTCGAATCATGCATTACTTATTAATATACGACCTCTTGCTGAATATACATACAGGACGACGATAGAGCCTTTCTTCCTGGATTGGCGTTCGGAACTGCATCACATCTTCAATTACTAACGAAGATACGACAACACACTGTATCTTCACACATGTATATTTTACTCTAATATGTGTGTCTAATAGAACACAGTACATAATACTGTTCGTTGACGTTTGTTAGTTCATTAGTCACTTGCACGATAAATCATAATGTCAAACTAGATATTACATTAACATCACAAAGTAATTTGTAAATATGGTAAAATGCTGAATATTTGAAAGTATTTTTTAAAGATAAATATGTTAATAATTCCTACCCACCCCTTTTACACATTACAAAAATAAACACTGTTCTACGGAATAGAAAGAGCTGTAAAGGGGAAAACATTTCTTTTTCTTTTCAAATATTGCTTTGCTGTCCGTTAGAAGTTTCATATGACTGAGAAACTGCTCAGAATTTTGATTGCAGTATTGTGCTCCCCCTTTTAGAGCTAAACACACTATACAATAATGAATTTCATTCCTTCTTGTGGTATTTTAAGTACCAAATGTTCAAACGTTTGTAATTCTATGGGACCAATCTACGTTGGTCATCAGTCCCTAGACTTAGAAACTACTTAAAAGTTAAACTAACCTACATTAAATGGGCATCTGCCAACTCCACATTTCTAAACATTGCACTGACTGCAAAACCACGTTCGTGATGAACACTAACCAGTTGATGCTACGTACTGACTAGTACTGTAGAGCAATGAGTCGCATGTCAACACAAACACCGAAGTCAGCATTACCCTCCTTCAATTGGGCCAACTGGCGGTGAATCGAGGAAGTACAGTACATACTAAGGGTATTTTGACAATTGTCTGCACGAATTATTTCAATGTACATTTAAAGACAAATACTAAAATGAGCTCTAACATGGAAATTAAGCGTTTCCGAACACATGTCCACATAACATATTTTCCTTTCTTTGTGTGTGAGGAATGTTTCCTGAAAGTTTGGCCGTACCTTTTTGTAACACCCTGTATATGTAAATGACTTCGTAGATAACATCGGAAGCTCAATGGGGCTTTTCGCGGATGATGATGTGGTTTATGGAGAAGTGGCAATTCTGAAAAATTGTACCAAATGCAAAATGCAGCGTATTGACGCAATGGGTAGGGAATGGTAACTGAGCCCCCACATAAGTCTAAAAGTGGTGAATTTACGTAGAAAGAAAGATGATTTATTATATAACTATGCAATAGCGGTACAAACACTGGAAAGAGTTATGTACATAAAAATAACGGAGTAGACATAAGGGTTTATCTGAAATGGATCGACAAAAAATCAGTCCTGGGTAAGGCAGAATCCTCAGGAAGTGTAGTCCGCCAATAAAGGAAGTGGCCGTCGCTTGGCTATTGCTCATCAGTGTGGAATCCGTACCAAGTAGGGCTAATAGAAGACATGTAGAAAATGGAACGGAGAGCAGCACCCTTCGTGCCGGTCTCGTTTAGTAAGCGTGGAAGCCTCACAGAGATAATAAAGAAACTCCAGTGATAGGCGCTGCAAAAGAGGCGTTCTGTACCGCGGTGCGCGCTTTTGTCAAAGTTCCAAGACCAAACATTTCATAAAGAGTCAACCAATATATTTCTTCCTCCTACGTATATCTCGCTAAGCCACCAGAAGGGTAAGATCAGAGAGATAAGGGCCCACTTAAAGGCATACATGCAATCAATTTCCTCGCAAACCATTCGCGATTGGAATAGGAGGAAATGGCAATGATACCCAAAGTACCCTCCGCCACACACCGTGAGGTGACTTGCGGATTTCAAAATGTTCAAATTTTTATTAAGCTTACGGGACTTAAATGCGGGGGTCATAAGTCCGTAAACTTACAAATTACTTATGAACTAACTCATACTAAAGACGACACAAACATCCATGCCCGAGGGAGGATTAAAATCTCCGACGCGGGAGGCCGCACGATCCGCAACGTGGCACTCCAAACCGCTCGGCTACTCCCACGCGGCGTGGCTTGCATATAGATGTAACGGTAATGAAAAGTCTCGGTGGTATTTATACGAATGGTAAATGGGAACACTGATGATGAAGTATGTGTTGGGCAAGGGGAAACGTGCGTGGGTATTCGTAACTACAGGGTGAGTGAGTGGATAAAGCGACTGACTAGTAAGCAATGGGCCCGGGTTCGAATCCCGGCCTTGCCACAAATTTGAATTCGATGTTCCGTCTTTATTTCCACTGTATGTGATAAGAATGAGGCTATGTGTCACAAAACGACGTATTTATTGGATCTTGAATGGTTCCGCCGGCATGCGGCGTGTTGTCGTGGGGAGGGGGCGTGTACCTGCGGCCGTGGCGTCATCGGCAGCCATCCAGGCCAAGGCTGGCGCCGCCGCCGCGTCTTAAAGCGGATGACGCGTCACCCGCGCCGCCCACGCCCCCGCGCAGGAATTCACTCCAGCTTCCCAGCTCACAACACTACTTCTTCTTTATCTTGCCGTGCTAGGCATTTGCTATGTCTTTTGGCACGCTTAATTTTGAAGGGCTGACTGGATGCCTTCCCTACTCCCACACCGAGGTAATGTTTTCCAGATTGTTTACGTGGAAGTAATACAAGATTATTCAACTAAGCTGTTCACCTCAAATATTTCCGGAACCGTTTAAGATATCGTAATTCTGTTTTTACCCAGATGCATTGTAGGAAACAACTCACTAAACGACGTATAGTCTCGTGTCATACTTATATTAATTATATATATATAAAGAACAGTCTACAGTGCAAAAAAGTTTTTTTTACTCGTTTCGGTCTTCTTTTAGACCATATTCAGGAAATTAAAAAAAAAATGTTCAAATGTTTGTAGAACTTATGGGACTTAACTACGGGGTCATCAGTCCCTAAACGTACAAACTATTTATGAACTAGCTAAGACTAAGGACGGCACAAATATCCATGCCCGAGGGGCAGGAAATTTAGCTCCATTGATGTTGTGGGTTGGAAACTTGGAGCGTTCTAGTGCGTCTAGTCATCAGTGACGCACTAGAAGGCTCCAAGTTCCCTGCCAGCTCCAAAACATCAATGGAGCTAAATTTCCGGAAGATGGTCTAAAAGAAGACCGAAACTAGTCGAAAAAAAAATTTTTTTTTGGTTGCTCTCTAGACTGTTCTTTAAATATAAATTTTTAAATAAGACTGCTGTTGCCCAATAAGTGAAACAAAAATGTTTCCAAAAATATGTTATATTAATTACATGGATATGGATATCAACTTTTTTTTTTTCAAATGGAACCATAGTAACTTCTGCTTCTAGTATCGTAGATCTCTGAGACGAATTCAACGACGTTTCACATATCTAAATTCGACAAGCAGTTTCGGAGAAAGTACAATATTTAGAGCCCAGGATTTATCTGTTTTGAGCTTCAAACCATTTGCTGTCTTATGCGGAAGGCCGTAATTTCATTCCCAAATAAGGAAATAAGTCACGTCGGATAAGGAGGAAACAGTGTTGGTTTGTAAAAGACACTTTTTCCAAACTACCCAGCACTCGTCACACGTGAGCTAGACAAAATACAAGCTCCTTATCTTCTGCCCACTTTATACCGACATCACAGTGGTCCAACACTATTTCCTCCTCATCGAACTTGACTCTTTTTTAGTAGTTCGTTTACTATTTGTTAAAAAATGTTCAAATGTTTCTTAAGCTTAAGGGACTTAATTGCTGGGTCATCAGTCCCTAAACTTCCAAACTACTTATGAACTACCTTATACTAAAGACGACACAAACATCCATGCCCCAGGGGGGGGGGGATTCGAACCCCCGACCGTAGCGGCCGTGCAGACTGTCACTGGAGTGCCGCAGACCGATCGGCCACTGCGACCGGCTTTACTATTTGTAGCTCAAAAAATGCAATGGACAAAATTCAAAGGCTGTAGTTTATTCATCGCAAAAAAAGCTATCCTGGTGTAAACGTTAGGTTGTGTTTTTTCCGCGTTTGTTATGTCATTGAATTTTATTTCCCGTGCAACTTGTGCTGTGTACAGCCGGCTACAATAATAACCTTACATCTGATGCGGCAGCATAGGTTGCCTGCTCAGCGAATATAACCGAACGCACAGTGCTTTACTGGCGCATTTTAACAGGAAAACCGATATATCAAGCCCGCAGTGATGCGAACAGCTCCGGATAATCGTGGGGAAGCTTCTTTGTTTCTGTGCCATTTTCCACAACTGAATGTTAATAATGTTTTGTTTAACCTGTTTTCATTTGCTTTGTTTTAACACATTTAACAGATAGGTATTTGAATATGCTGGAATACTGAAATCATTCGCATCAAAGGTATTAAAATAAATCGGACATTCGGAAGCAGATTAGACCAAACATTACACCTGCATATAATTAATAAAATCGACAGAGAGCAAACAAACGAAACTTATAATGTCATATAAAGTTAAAAGGGGATACATTACTATACAATAGTACTTTAATGCTACATTTCGTCGTCTTCGGTGCTCTGCATCCCATAGGAAGTTGACGAACCTTTTCAATTCCTAAAATATCGTGCCTGAGTGGACAATACGAAAAGAGAAAGTTCACAAAAGATTTTTGTTGCCGCTATAAGCAATTTTGGGAAACATGGTGTTTAGTGTTATGATGCAGTGGGTAAACGTATGGAATCATAATGTTCCTGCTCGGATTCAGTACCCACTATGCCTTATTTAGTTGGGGTATTTTTGTGTCAGCTGCTGGTAGGTATTGTAATCAAACGACATGGACTTACGAAAATTTGCACCGGGCCGGGACTCGAAGTCGGGTCCTTACTTACTAGGTAGTTGTGCCAACCCTTGCACGACCTAGTACACGGGTTTCACACTCCTGCACTAACCACTTTAACACGTACCCCGTCCAAACCAAATCCCCATATGGCTTCCTACTTTAACCATCGTACACGTAAACCTGTATGCCTCCCACGAATCCAGTCTTCGTGTGCATCGGCACTAAAAGAAGCATCACAGCTCCACTTGGTTGATTACTATTAATCGGACATTTCCGAAAGAACAGACGTCGCAATTCTTAATTTACTTATTTCTTCATTTTATTTTAGTTCTTGCATTGTTAAATTACTTTATTATAAAATTTAAATATATTATGGAAAATAGTTGATATATTCGGCCTTTTTTATTGTAAAATGGAAGCACAAAAATGTATTTTCTACCAGTGAAATGACTGATGAAAACATTGATTCTATAAGTTTTGTAGAAGTTAGCTATCCTCAGTTTTCCGAAACAAAATCAGATTTATAGGTAGTTTTGGCGAAGGAGAAAACTCTGTATATGAGTTCATGTGTAATTACATGTGTGGTGGTTTGGTAGAAAGATCTGAATCGAAAATTCTTTGAAGAATATCAAAGGATCTCGTGACTGTGGCAATCAAGGATTACGGAAGTGCTAACGGTACAGCAATCGGAAAAGGTTGCATTCTCGTGGAGACTCAAACAACAGCGCGCAGACGTTTATCAAATGTGAATGCAATTTTTCCTTCGGTTAGATTCGTCTTAACAAAAACAAATGAAATGATTACCGGTGGGACTTCAACGATTTCAGTAATTGAATCAGCTGTATCGATCGGATCAACTTACACGAAATGAAGTTACTGAATTTCCCTCGCGGCTCTGTCTCTTGTGAGCTTAATTGGTGCGGAGCTCAAATCAACAAATCCGCTGCGGTAAAGTTAGCCTTTTAGCGGTAACAGAATGTTGCAGTATTCTGGAAGTTTAGGGATTTCTATAGAAGAGCGATGCCCGTAGCAGTAGCAGACGCAGACCTTACTGAAACGCCGATACCCTGGCGCGCAGTATGTGGAACAGCGGGCCGGGGCCTACGTGTGTGGGAGCTAGCGTGCGTCAGCCGAGTCGAAAGCAAACGGTTATGCCGCTGGCGATATTGATTTTAACCAACCTATCAAGACAATAAGTTCTTAAACAGAGCTTCAGTCGTTGCCATAAAAAAGTTGAGAACCCTCTAGGAGCATTTTCTTCCAAACGACACCGGCCGTTCGCTTTTATAGCGGTGTACTGCGCGTATTCGGCGGTATCTTTCAAGCCACGTGCATCATTTTTCCAAAGAGCGGCAGTCATTCAGATTTATAACCGGGCCTTTCCGTCCTTAGGAAACCATCCCCTCAGAAAATTTGTCCGAGGGAGCTGTAAACGTGGCCTCAGCTGAAGTATCGGAATGAAAGGAACAGGCCAGGGATTTCATTGCCGCGCTCAGTTTGCGGCGTCGACAGGATTTCAGACGAGCCTCGGTAAGACAGTGGTCGTGTGGAAGGGCAGAGGGTTCTGTTCTGCGTTACTGCCACGCATATCTTTTTATTACATAACTGTCAATATGAAACACGTGGAACGTAAGATAATGATGTAACTAATGGGGTATCGAAATATCAGCGCTAGACTTTCAGAGAACAGATTCACACATGACTGCAAAAATATCTCATTAAATAAAGACTCTAACACAAAATTCTACAAGCAAAGTTTCATAGTTCCTAGGTGGTTATACAGACAGTGAAATCGGCCGTCCACTTCCTTAGGACTAAAACTAAATAAACGAATTCTTCGAAGTGGACACTTGTACAGAAACTGAGTGCTGCTGGCTTAATAATAATAATAATAAAGGTAATAATAATAATATAACCAAAGTTGAAATGGCCTTCCAGCTCACGAAAAACACACGTAACAAGGAGTCCCTTTCATGGAATGCCAAAATTAAGCATTACAACACAGTAATCAAACCGGAAACTCTGTATGCTGCTGAAACACTGTCCATCAAGAACTAAGGTCTTCATGGAAGGCTGGAGATAAAAAAATATTTGCCTCCAGATTCCATTAATAATCACTATATCCACATAAGAAATAAAATGCTTTACCATATGATCAACTATGCCGCGTACTGAGACTCATTTTTTCCGGCTAAAATAAGAGATGCCTGTCTTGTGATTGTAAGTTAGAGGTCGCAGTGGATCATCATCTGCAATAAGTGCAGATTTTCCTTACTGAGTTGTATCGGAACTGGGAACGATTTTTTTCACTTGGTTTCTCTTTACCCAAGGGTTCAAAGGTAATCTCTCTCTCTCTCTCTCTCTCTCTCTCTCTCTCTCTCTCTCTCTCTCTCTCTCTCTCTCTCTCTCTGTGTGTGTGTGTGTGTGTGTGTGTGTGTGTGTGTGTGTGTGTGTGTGTATGGGGGGGGGCGTGATTATTATTTTTATTTATTTATTTATTATTTTTTTTTTTTTTTTAAGGAAATAGGGTTGTGTGATACTCTGATCGTTATTAGTTGCGGTGGTACTTAAATATCTTTTCATATTTTAAACATTGCTAAGGCTAGCAAATTAATAAAATTACTAAAATCAGCCAAGCAGTTGCAGGAGCTGTAGTTTTAATAAACCTTTACCATGGTTTCAGCAGGTTTATACCTGTCTTCTCCAGAAGTTCAAGTAACTAAAAATTCACACTAAACTTAGACATCCCTGTAATACAGGGAATGTCAAAATGATTAAAAGGAACAGTAATACTCCATGGACTGAAAGCTCATTTCGAGAGATTGACAATGACTCTAAAATGGGCTGTCAGTCAACACACAGTTTGTTCAAATGTTTGTAGAAATTATGGGACTTAACTACTTAGCTTACAAACTACTTATGAACTAGCTAAGACTAAGGACGGCACAAATATCCATGCCCGAGGGGGGATTCGAACCCCCGACCGTAGTGGCCGTGCAGACCGTGACTGGAACGCCTCAGTCCCCTCGTCCACCGCGGCCGGCACACACAGTTTGTTTTAGTAATTTTGACGTTCCCTTGATTATAGGGATGTCTGGTTTAAAAAATGTCTCTGAAGAACAGTTATAAACCTGTTGAAACCATGGTAAAAGTTTATTAATTCTTGCCACTGTTTGGGTGATTTTATTAATGTTATTATTTTAACAGCGTCATCTCTGTTTGGGATGTGGGTGCTGTTACGGTTGCGACGGTGTAAATACGTTTTCATTATAGCTACCAAACTAAGATTAAAAATACTGCTATGTTACTTATCACACTAAATGAATT
The DNA here is from genome assembly GCA_026315105.1 of Locusta migratoria. Classification (NCBI taxonomy): domain Eukaryota; kingdom Metazoa; phylum Arthropoda; class Insecta; order Orthoptera; family Acrididae; genus Locusta; species Locusta migratoria. Next base: position 291,340,100 of record CM048755.1, read on the forward strand.
TAGAATTCCACACTATTACTCCTATAGCGGATTTGTAGAAGTTAATAACAATTCACGTCAGCATGACAAGCTTGATTGGGCTGGATTCCAACGATAATGTGGCAATACAGTAGAACTTATTCCTCATTGTTTGTGTTTAGAGATGAATTTTTCCTTTTCGAAGACAGTCATGGCATATACCCAAAAGCTTCCACGAGTCGAATAGTACTTGTCTGCATGTAACTTAGAGTAGCTAATGTTCAAATGTTTGTAAATCTATAGAACTTACCTACTCTGTTCATCAGTCCATAGGCTTATAAACTATTTTATCTAACTTAAACTAACCTAAAGGCAAACACATACACCTATTCCCGAGTGAGGACTCGAACCACCGACGGTGAGCAATCGTGCGCTGCGCAGCAAGGCGCCTTGGAGCGCTCGGCAGTTGGATAGCGCTTTGTCAACGACATTTAGATGAAGCGTTCCCCAAACACTGCGAAACACTCAACAGATTTAAATGCTTTTCGATGGTTCAAAGCAGTACCTCGTTAATGCAATTAATGTCAGACACAAAAACTTTTTCAATTACTCCATCTCTAAAAGCAGTTCTGTGATAATTTTTGCCGTAAATTGTTCAATAAAAATGGAGTAATAGGACGTTGCAGCCGGCACTCGCAAGTGTACGTTTGCAGGACTTTTTCTGGGATATACTGGAATTTGGTTTGTCGTATTGTAAAGTTAAATTTAGTTACGATAGTGCCGCGGCGGAGCGGCCGAGCGGATTGAGGCACTAAGCTACGATGCACGAGGCCGTTCCCCGTCGGGGGTTCGAATCCCCTCGGGCATGGATGTTCGTGCTGTCTTTAGTATAAGGTAGTTCATAAGTAATTTGTAAGTTTAGGGACTGATGACCCCCAGTTGAGTCCCTTTAAGCTTTACAAACATTTGATTTTGAGTTACGATAGTATGACTATGAACTGTCAATATGTCGGGATATCGTTTACTTTCTAAAACATTTATAATATTGGCACACATCTACAATAGTAACGGCAGTGGTTAAAATACTTGTATTGGGGAGGTTGATGATTCAAACACCATACGGATATTCAGAGTTAAAATGTCGCTACTCTCATTCAGTCGATTCAGGTGAATGCCTGGATGGTTCCTTAATAAAGTATACTGACGTTTTCTTTCTCAATCATTCTTTACTTCGAGCTTACATTCCGTCTGTAATGACCTCGTTGTCGATAGGACGTAAATCTTAATCTTTCTTTTCATAATGCAATAAAGTTTATAGTATGTATTTTGTCACTGCAATAAAAATCTGATTTAACTAATTAATACGTTATGCATAATGTATTTTCAGTTACTAAGGCATTCCTTGCTAGTCGTATGACGGATTCTTCGGTAAGTCATTTAGGGCACTTAAAGGCAAAGGGCTGTTGCTTATCTTTTGCTGAACAGAAACGTATCATAAAAGTGTCCTTTGTTTCTTTACTGCCTAGTAAACGCTTAACATAAGATTGTCTGGTGACGAATACGTTCACACGTGTGAAGATCATTCTTGCATTGCAGCATTTGTCGTCTGCGCGTTACAAAGGCACTCTTGCTGTTTAGGACTCTTCCTTACATGTGTTTTTAGAGCACAGGCGCCGCGGTGGAGTAGCCGAGTGGTCTAAGGCGCCTCGCTGCGGAGCGCGCGGTTGCTCGCCGTCGGAGGTTTGAGTCCTCCCTGGGGCATGTGTGTTTGTGTTGTCCGTAGGTTAGTTCACCTTAGGTTAAGTAGTTTGTAAGCTACGGACTGATGACCACGCTGTTTGGTCCGATAGATTTACAAACATTTGAATATTTGAAGAACACAGGCATTTTAGAGATAACTACCAACAAAGAATTCATTAGGACGAAAAAGTTGAAGCATCGACTGGAAGCTGACATTTTCTGCACTCCAAAACGATTCCGCGTAATTCCAAATTGTATTTATACCGTTCTAGGACCGTTATCGGTTATTGACTACACCTTGTTTTGCACATTGGTTTATGTTGTGTTGGACATAGAGCTGAAAAAATACTTAAGTCCGCAACTACTGTAAAGGTCTCAGATGATATAGGCTAATACGGTGACTCATTTATTTACATGGACTGCGAGAGGTCACATTAACGAAATGTTCACGGGCTGGAAGACTACATGCTCGGTCTCAACTGTTTGGAATTTCCGATCGACGGATATATAGTTGCTGGTTTTCTTTTTCCTCTTCATTCGTAAGCAGGAGCTTGAAATAGATTATTTATGAGGCATCAGCAGAGCAAGGGAAAGCTCTTTCCTCAGTAGTTCTTATCGAAGAAGTTGTGCAGCATCTCAGAAGTGGATCTAATTTTACTTTAGTTATAACGCCGAAATTATACCACTATTTTATTCCTACGATTTTATTCCACATTTTAGATAGGACGCACAGCATCCACATCTTTATTTATACTACCTAGTGGTGTGTAGTTGAGGATAGTGTACCAAAATCATCTCTTACTTTCTTCCTCCTACCTGTTCCCAATATTTTAATTTCAACACCCTGATTATAAGAAGAATAAGAAAATATAGGTACTCGGTAACACTCGGAATAAGAGTGGATTTTTCTAATTATACCGCTGCGATCGTTAGCCGTTATTCATGTTGACTTGTACTGTAATATAGGTATTTGCAGCTTTAGAGTAAGCCTTCCAGCTCACTACAGCGTTTCTGTGACACTATTTCGCTGCCCATACACAACCATGACGAATCGTAAGACCGATGCTGTTTTTCTTCTTCGTTGACATTTTGCTGATTCCCGTCGTTACCTTACGGGATCGGCATTATTACGCATGTATTTCGGCACTTCTAGTGGCCGGATGCGCTCCCTAACATCATTACTCCCTCCTCCCCTTTCACCGGAAGGAATATATGACCCTGTCTGTCTACGTCTAGTTGTAGATTCTGTTTTAAAAACCACACGTGGCGGATATATCAGGCGGGACGTGGGTGTCATTCCGGTATTTATGTAGTTGTTGTGGTAAACTGCCTACACATCTCGACCGGACCGTCGTTAATCCACTGGGCGGATTCTATCTGGGGGTAGGTCTGTTCCAGAAGCGTGCGTGTTAGTTCTCGCGGCAATCCCGATTTTAGACGATCAGTAGTGAGCAACCTGCCTAACAGTGATTTTTTTTCCATGTGGCAGTTACGGTGAATTTCACTTCCCTACGATTTCTCTCTCAATTTTCTGGCAGCAAGCTTGCTAACAGCTAAAGTTATGTTGACATTCCGACTAATATCGTTGCCAGTGTCTGCGGAGTGTTATAGTATCAGGACTTTTCCTCTACTGTGTAGAATTACATAACTTATATTGAGTGCAAGCTTCAAATCCGTGTATACAACCGGATACGAACGTTGTGTGATGTTTCATTTTTTTTATAAGAATATTGTGAACATTCTGTCCTGTCACATACCTTTTGAGGCACAAAGGACGCTACTTTTGCTTATGAACACGATTTCCCATTAAGAACGACGGACCGAGTTTTATTTATTATTTTTTTAAACAAGATTCCCATCGTTCCAATCAGCAGCCGGTTCCACTTTGTGACCATACGTTTTGCTAAGTAAACATCAGTGCAAGACCTTATAAGAGGTTTTTATAAGTCAAGAAACACTGCATGAATCTCGACTTAGCTATCGATATTATCAACTAGGGCTATCGAAGTCCTTCGCGATTTCTACAGTGGAATTGTTTCGCTAATGAAAAGGTCATTATAGGCGACTGGAAAACATTGTCCATGTTGATAAAAATGTTTAAAACCAGTTGTTCTGCGCATTTGTCTTATTTTTTGCCGCGGTGGAGTAGCCGAGCTGTCTAAGGCACCTTGCTGCGAAGCGCGCGGTTGGTCGCCGCGGAGGTTAGAGTCCTCCCTGGTGTGTGTGTGTGTGTGTGTGTGTGTGTGTGTGTGTGTGTGTGTGTTTATCCTTAGGTTAGTTTAACTTAGGTTAAGTAGTTTGTAAGCTACGGACTGATAACCGCGCAGTTTGGTCCGATAGATTTACAAACATTTGTACATTTTATTATTTTGAAGAAAGGTACAAGCAGTGCCTTTCTCATTTCACCCGAGCCGCTCCATTGTTACTATGATACGCTAGAAGAGGTGATGCCCGAATGACGTTTAAGAACTGTTCCATAATTAAAAAGAAAAAAATGTATGCCTCATTTCTTCTACATTTACGCAAGGCATTTAGAGATGTTTATTGGAAGGCGCCACTTTCCGGAACAGGTAGACATTCCGGCCCCGGTGGACTAAGTACGTGGGTCGGTGTGTCGGCCAACCTGAATGTGGTTTTTAGGCGGTTTCCCACATGCCGGTACATGAATACTGGGCTGGTACCGAATTCCACCCTTAGTTACGTGATTCGCAAACATTTATTAAACTTTCGCTCACTTTCACATCTCATTTATCACACTGATAGCAGACATTTGAGGGTACAAAAATGTTCAAATGTTTATTAAGCTTATGGGACTTAACTACGGGGTCATCAGTCCCTAAACTTACAAACTACTTATGAACTACCTTATACTAAAGACGGCACAAATATCCATGCCCGAGGGGGGATTCGAACCCCCGACCGTAGTGGCCGTGCAGACCGTGACTGAAGCGCCTCAGTCTCCTCGGCCACCGCGGCCGGCTTGGGGGTACACATTTCCTCTCGAGAGATAAGAGGGTGGCGACAAGAGGGCATTCGGCCACTCCTTAGCTAACATGACGAGTCGTAAATAGCTACACCTACCGCGAAGAAAAAAAATAAAATAAAATCAATAAATGCTTATTGAAACTGTCCAACTCAAACGTTCTCATTGAGAAACGGACAAAAGTTTCAGATATTGCGTGCATAACCGAAGACCACATTCATTATCAGTTTTAATTAAACCTTGTCACATTCTTTAATTTCCCTTCGGCCACAGTTTTAAACTAAAGTTTACGAATGATACGTATAAAGAGCATATTTCATGCATCACAAATAGCGGACTTACATGAAAGGAATGTATAAGCACCTTGATCCTTCCGAGGTGATACGGATTAGGTGTAAGGCAGGCCACAGCGGAAAGCCCCGGCGCACGAACGTAATTACGCTATCAAATTACAGTGCTGGATGCGGGACTGGGGACCGAAGTCGTCCGTGACGACAGCCATAAAGTTATCTCCCTGTGTATCTCGGGCTCTGCTACCTGGTAGTTTGCTTCCTTGTTAGTTCACAATAAACAGTACAAAATAAATGAACTTTGCCCAGCTAAATGTAATTAATATTAGTATAAAAGTCATACTGTGACATTTATTATGCTGCAGGCCCTAATATTGTGGAGGACCACGTTAGACGAGCAGAGTAATTTCGAATTTTTACGCGGTTTTGGTAGTAGGAAAACGATTTTTTCCTCTGTCCACAGTGGTCCCTTCCTTTTTGGATATGAGCCAGCTAGTTCTAGGTGTGTTCGTTGAGTGTAGTTCGGTGTAAAGGATGTGTGTGTAATATCGTTTCTTATTTCTGTTGGATGATGACGATGATAGAAGGGAGAGGAGGGTGTGTCGGCACATGGCCTTCTCTACTCGTTAGTTCTAAGGGGACCAAGGACTCTGTTCGCATAACATTGGCACACCGCTTTACGCTATATATTTTCAAACATACTATAGTAGTGTTGGCATCTTATTAATATTTTAAGCTGTTGTGCCGTATGACAGTTTCTGTACCCATATATTTTATGTTACATGACTTGGCTTGTTTCGATGTCCTGAGTGAAAAAAATGTTCAAATGTTTGTAGAGTCTATGGGACTTAATACGGGGTCATCAGTCCCTAAACTTACAAGCCACTTATGAACTAGCTTCAACTAAGGACGGCACAAATATCCATGCCCGAGGGAGGATTCGAACCCCCGACCGTAGTGGCCGTGCAAACCGTGACTTAAGCGCCTCAGTCCCCTCGGCCACCGCGGCCGGCGATGTACTGAGTGAAAAATTCTTTTACTTCCATGGGTGTAAAAAACAATTTAACGACGTTTTAATTGTGTAAAATGTTTGATAATGAGATGGCAATTACGCTCGTCTATCGCGTTTTGTGATCTGAAGGTGGCTCGCTCAAGAGTCGAAACTGGCAATGATAATAAAATAAATTTTCTATCTTAATTTCAAAGATTTTATCCTTAGTGTATTAAGTTAATACAGACTGTCTCCAGTCGTTGACAGTATCAAGCATGAGTTGTTTAATTATATCGAATAAAACTATCTGTAGAAAAAATGTTCGTTACTTTCCAAGAGACAATCGTACATTCGATCCATGGGACTTAGTTTGGGTTTTCCCGACTGTTGTATGGTCACACAGGTCGTTCTATCATAACTTTCGATGTCAATTTTTTCGATGCTCTCTGTGCAGGTCCGCCTCTGTCCTCGGTAAATCTGGAGATAGGTTTTTTCCCTAAATCATGCAAGGTGATTTTTCTCAGTCAATTAGTTCCTTTATTCCTTTCCTGAGATGGTGGTATTCAATTAGAGATGTTCCTGTTGACAAAATGTTAACTGGCTCCAAAAAAAGGTTATCATTATCTCTTGCTACAGATTGGATTTAAAATTCACATTTCTGTAATAATGAATAAATGAAGACTTAATATTAGAAGAAACGATGGGAACAATAACAACTACAGAGGAATATAAATATTTGGGAGTGAAAATTACAAATGATGGGAAACAGGAAGAAGAAATTAGATCAAGAATAAATGCAGGAAAGACGACAATTTCTTTGTTGAATGGAATTCCCTGGGACAAACACATAACTACAGATTACAAAATTGGGATATATAAAACAGTAGTTCGGAGCATTATTACATATGGTTCAGAAGTGTGGACAACAAAATGGCAACTGAAATCAAAATTATTAGCAACAGAAATGGATTTCTGGAGACTTTCATCAAGAAGAGAAAGAATAAGAAATGAAGTAATCAGAGAAAAAATGAAATGTAAAAATACAATTATTGAGTTCATCGAACACACAAATCTAAAATGGTATGGACACGTCAGAAGAATGAGACAAGAAAGGCTTCCAAAATGCATACTCGACTGGACACCGAACGGAAGAAGAAAAAAGGGACGACCACCTACCACATGGATGCAGGAAGTTCAGTCAGCAATGAGGAAGAACAACATTTGAGGACTTATGGGAGGACAGAGAAGAGTGGAGAACAATAATTCGTAACTTAATGTAATCTAATATAGGTACTGGAAAAATGTACTTACACTGTAAAACCAGAATAATAATAATTTCTGTAATAATGTTTTCCCTTCTTACGCGTATAAAAGGAGTCCAGAAAGCCAGGGGAAGACAGAGGACGATTATTTAGCTGCGTTTACTACAGCAGTAAAACCACCTCCACTTCTGTGGCTACCTTTTTGATTTGTAGGCAGCGCTGTTAGTTAAAGACACGCCTTTTAGGAGACTCCGACGCTTTAGATTTCCGGCTAAATTTCAGTTGCGGAGGGAAGGAAGCGCTTGTTTAAGAAACTACACATGGTTTTTAACTTGCGAGACTGTGGCCGGGGTAATGAAAGAAATTTGTTTGGGCGCCTGCCGGCTAATTATTCTGGCAGGGATCCGCGGGGCTTGCCTGCAGCGCTTTGACAACAGTCGGCCGCCTCGTTACGCTGAAAACATCCGATTAGCCGCTTTCTTTTTGTGTTTCCAATTTCATTAGCGCCAGCCGTTAATTCGTTAAGTCGGCGCTGGCCCGGTAGCGGCCTCGCCTTGCTGATGCGCCTGCGCCACACTGTTAAATAACGACCCCCTCCGCTAATGTTTACAGCTTAGCTTTTCTCCAGTTTTCCCAAATAATTTCGCCTCTCTGCAGTAGCACATTCCTGCTTTGATATCGGACGAGGTGCTTGCGCTCGTATTTCGTCGGACTGTTCTTCGTCTTTGTCTCCGGCGAAGTACTTTCATTCTGGGTGGCAGTTTTAATTAGTTGGAGCGTTGATTACACGCACTTACAAAAGAAGTATACAATAATCCAGCATAAGAATCAAACTTGTCTCAGGAGTAGGCCTAATGTTTTTCCCTGATTGTGTTCATCTTAAAAAAAAAATGTCAAGACAGGAAGAGATAGATGGCAGATGGCATCGTGCTCTTAACGCTACTATCCTCTACATACGGCATACGTCACTGAATAACAGCGGTGGAGAAACATTTGGATCTCCCACTGCTCTCCTGCAAATTAATTTGGTTAGCACTACACCACTCCAGCCTTCATTTGCGTAGCTCCTTAGTCACTCTAATGAAGCTATAGTGGATTTTACTAAAGAGTGTAATTAAGCTTGTTTACTTATTCATTTCTTTAAGCAAATGTTATTTAGCGTGGCTCGGTGGCGCCGGCACGATAGCTCAGCGGGTTCGGTCAGAGGGTTCTCCGCACTCTGTAGTAAAATAAATAAATTGCCGCGGTGGAGTGGCCGAGCGCTCTAAGGCGCCTTGATGCGGAGCGCGCCGCTGCCTGCCGTCGGAACTTCGAGTCCTCCCTCAGGCATATGTATGTGTGTGTGTGTGTGTGTGTGTGTGTGTGTGTGTGTGTGTGTGTGTGTATGTTCTCCTTACCATAAGTTAAGTAGTTCGTGAGCCTAGGGATTGAAGACCAAAGTAGTTAACTTCTTAATGCATGACTGTTTATGCTACAAAAAACTACCACGATTAATGTATAGTGCGTATGTACTGAGAAAAATATTTTTAAAATATACTTAAAATTATTATACACTACTAGCAACAAAAAGTTCATAGCTGGTCGGCTATGTAGTGCTTCCTTGATGTACCCGATGCAGTAAATGTCACTATCATGCCTCTATTTTTAACGCTCTGCTCCTTAATACCTCTTGGAACCGGTTCTCGCCTGCAGATAGGCAACCAGAGAACGAATCTGAAAAGCGATTTGATTGCTGCCACGCCTTCCCGAGCAACTAGCGCCAAAGATTTGTACGATTGTATTGACATTTGCAGTGTCACAAACGGTGTTCATATTAAGCAGTTGCAGTGTAGGTTACAAACTCTGAGATATGCTCTATCCACTGAAGTGTGCAACTTTTCGTTTGTTTTGCAGTTTTTGCGCAGTCTTCTGCAATACCGGAAGTACTTATTTATAAACCCTGTATTCTACACCATACCCGGAGTTGGTCAACGAAAAGTCGGGACGCATTTTTTTTCACTACGTCAGTAATTACGACCACCATATATTACCGCCTTTCACTCTGAAAAAAATGATAGTGAAGGGATAATATATTTAGGTTTATTATAAATACAGTCACGAAACTCAAATATTTATCCATAAATTACCGGAATGATAATACATTAGAGCTCCGTGACTGGATTTATAATAAAATGAATACTTCATGTTTCACTGGCAAACCTTACAGTGACAATGCCGCAACGTGAATATATTTTGCGGCTGCATAGTACGTCGATGTTTATTACATACGGCAGATGATAAGCGCTTCAGAATCGATGGCGATTAATAACCAACATTAAAGACATCTATTTGACTAGATATCACATTAAATGAAAAATTCACCATTCCACGAAACAAAGTATTAGAGGTCGTGCATTTAACACGGTTAACATACAGAAGCACCCAAATAACTTGCAAGAGATTTCTGTCGAGTCCCTTTTTCGTCCTTGACTACGCGCTGTAGAGATGAACACGTTGACTACACAGAGGGCACTTGCGGTGATGCGCTGCCCTTCCTTTTGGTAGAGACTCTGAGCAGTCAGGAATTCCTGGTCTCTGCCAATATATAAAGCGTTTAATGTATAGAAATATGAGAACGTAACACGAGATTCCATATGTTGTTGTTGTTGTGGTCTTCAGTCCAGAGACTGGTTTGATGCAGCTCTCCACCCTACTCTATCCTGAGCAAGCCTTTTCATCTCCTCATAAGAACGGCAACCCACATCCACTTGAATCTGCTTACTATACGCGTCTCTTGGTCTCCCTCTGCGATTTTTACCCCACACACTTCCCTCCAACGCTAAATTCACAATTCCTTGATGTCTAAGAATGTGTCCTACCAATCTATCCCTTCTTTTAGTCAAGGTATGCCAGAAATTTCTTTTCTCCTCAATTCGGTTCAGTACCTCCTCATTAGTTACGCGATCCACCCACCTAATCTTCAGCATTCTTCTGTAGCACCACATTTCAAAAGCCTCAATTATCTTCCTGTCCGCACTGTTTATCGTCCATGTCTCACTCCCATACAAGGCAACACTCCATACAAATGCCTTCAGAAAGGACTTCCTTAGGCTTAAATCAATATTCGATGTTAACAAATTTCTCTTTTTCAAAAACGCCTTTCTACCCATTGCCATTCTGCATTTTATATCATCTGTACTGCGACCATCATTTGTTATTTTACTGCCCAAGTAACAAAACTCATCTACCTCCTTTATTGTTTCGTTACCTAATCTAATTCCTTCAGCATCACCTGATTTTCTTACACTGCACTCCATTACCCTAGTTTTGGCAGAAACTCCATTCATGCACCCTTCCACCTTCGATTTAGCGTCGAGTGATCCTTCACCCGAATCACTTGGATCCGAGAACAGGTATTTTTATTTTTTTATTATTATTATTTTTTTAATTTCGCTCATTTATGCCCACAATTTCTTTATCGGTCACAACTAGAAATTCTGCGTGTTGTGTCTTCTGTACAGCTAAATCAAAACTTTGATTCCTAGATTGCCACTTTACCTCCTTGTGTTCGAACAGATATTTAGTGTACATGAAATATTACCAAGGAAGATTCGCACTGATCTTCAATTTTCTAAGTCTTTTTTAATGATTGCATGCGGCCTGAGGATACGGAAGTCGAAAATAGGTTTGCTTAGGCAATTTAAACGTAGTGGTTGATAATGTAAGCAAGTCTTCAGGCAAATCAAGAGGCATTCTTAGGATTTATCTACCTAATGAAGCATTTGACAATGCTAGATGGTGGAGGGTGTTGTAAAATACCAGAAAAATAGGTGTAAGCTATGGATAAATACAGGTAATATACAAGTAGGACATGCACATAAACAGGGGTGATGGGGTGGGGAGAGGGAAATAAAATGAAAGAAAAGAACAAAGTGCGTGAAAATAATTTAAGGGACGTACTCTTTTCTCCTCTGTTGTATAGTTTTTACACCAAAGAAACAAAGGAAATATACGAAATGTTCAAAAATTAGTTTAAAGGGTATCAATGGTAAGAGTCGCTAGTGAATCGCGCGAGGCCGTTCCCCGTCGGTGGTTCGAATCCGCCTTCGGGCATGGATGTTTGTGCCGTCTTTACTATAAGCTAGTTCATAAGTAGTTTGTAGGTTTAGGGACTGATGACCCCGTAGGTAAGTCCCATAAGCTCTACAAACATTTGAACATTTTTGCAGGTGACGTAGAGTTACTTGGAGTGCGGAGACAGGTTCTGAGAAAATGATTGCTCAGCGAGGCAGTGACTAGTAGTCCCTTGCAGGACGTGCCCCACACACCGACCGGACGAGGTGGCGTAAGAGAGCTGCAATTTTCTGTGAAGGCTGCAGCTCGCCAAGGCTGCGCTCTGCCGATGCGTTTCCAGCGATTCGCAATGGGCCACTTGCAGCACTGCTTTAGCGGAAGCCGTGCTAGCTATTTCTGCGCGTAATTGTCCAAGAACTAGACTCTTTCTTCATTTAGCGTTACAAAGACAGCAAGCGTCGGAGCCCGTGGTTGTGACGAACTGGGGCTTTCGAAATCTCTCGGTGAACTCCGTGTGATCGACACATGTTTCACAAGTATTTCGGTATCCTTCCAGTATTAATTTTCTGGTGGTGTTCCACCGGGAGCGACCGTAATGGAAATGATAACATGAAACAGATGGTAGGTGAAGCAGATGCCAGACAGATTCATAGGAAGCATAAAGAAATGTAACACATCCATGAAAGAACTGTATTGAAAAATACTTGGACTGATTCTTAAGTACTGCTCATTGGTATGGGACTGTTACCAGGTGCAGAGAGAGAGAGAGAGAGAGAGAGAGAGAGAGAGAGAGAGAGAGAGAGAGAGAGAGAGAGAGAGAGAGGGGGGGGGGGTCACTGGAGAGCGGCGCGTTTCGCCACGGGATCATTAAGCCCCCACTAAAGCATTATAACTGAAGTGGCAATCAAAAGGCTGTATCCCATTATTTGAAGTGAGAATACTTAATTTTTTGAAAAGAAGGTTTCAAAAATGTTTTGTTGAAAGCTTTGCTTTGTGTGGTGCTGAACTGTGGGAAGATTCCTTTTGTAGCTTAATAATATACCCTGGAGAAATTGAAGAATAAGAATGTAGTTTTATTGTCGCCCTTCTCTTTATCAAACGACTTTTTCCGATATGTTTATATTTTACATTTGAATCAATTCTGCTTCTGTACAATTTCTTGAATATTTCTGTAGTTCATTATTGGCGGAACTCGTATAGCGGAAGAGCTGGGAAAGAAATCTCTCGTTTTCTGACTGTAATCATACGTCGTAAATAAGATCAGATAAAAATGTAGTCAGCTGTATATATAATTAGGAAGGTTACCGAGTATGAGAGACTTTTGGAAATAGGTAGCAGCGAGAGCACAGCCAAGAGGATTTGGGGCGTAATCTTTCCTTTGCGTCCTTTCATGGAGCACGGGGTTAATTTGTGACGTACTTCCTTCTCGTTTCATAAAGTCGCTCACAATGATGGTAGCGAATTTCGGAGTAAGAAGAGAGGGGAAAGGAGAATGACTGTAAGACGCGCGTGGGAGACTGACCCCTCTCGCATCCAGATCACGAAAACGAGATAGCCTCGCGTTAATACCCTCGGTTCTTCTTCGAACTCATACTTCTCGGCCGAGACGCTGTTTCCTTAAGAACTGCCAGTTCTTTTTAATAAGGTCACGACCAATCCCACCCCGTGTTATATTAGAGTGCCTGATAAAGTCCACGTGCGCGCTAAAGCGCCTTGCTGTGGTGTGCGCGGCAGTTCGCCGTCGGAGGTTCGCGTCCTCCCTCGGTAATATAAATGTGGTGTGTGTGTGTGTGTGGGGGGGGGGGGGGGTAGGATTAGTTTGTAAGTTTAGGGACTGATGACACCGCAGTTAAGTCCCTCAAGCTTGACAAACATTTGAACATAACTTTACAAACATGTGAACATGTTATAAAGTTCTGCATTTTCAGAGACGTCAATATCGAAGGTATCTGTTGACACTGAAAAAGAAAAGTTAACTAACATGTAAACAATACAAGGGGGCTGCTCAGATTATCTCATAAATATAGACAACGAACAGCAGAGGGTGAATAACACTCATTCGGGGAGTGCTAAATATAATTTCCGTTTTACTCCATGACTTTTCATCGCGTACTGTGAACTGCGTGCGTTTTCGCAGGAAATAGCAAATACTGTTGTACAACTTGTAAGAATTTTGCCCTTATAATGTTGATGCACTCGATAGCGAAGTTTGTCGAATCTGGCCTGAAATGGAAGGTGCAACTAATCTACACCGTTGCTGTTGACAACACCTAGTCGAAATAACTATTATTGCGCATTTTAGCATATATTAACTTTCTGCTTAGCTTGAGTCTTTCAGAACTTTGCACAATCAAGAACAGAATCGTACATACTACAGTAGATCGTAGAATGTTGCAGAGTCTTAGTGCAGTAATTTAGACCAAAAAACGCTAGGTCTTAAACATTTACATGTAGCAACGAACGGATGTATTAAGAGAATAAAGCACATCTATATCTACGTTTTGAATAAGTAACAGTACACAACGCGTATTTGCTTACCAGCCAAAATAGTTACCTCCAAACTTTGTTAGAGATTAACGCAAGTCACCTTCATAATTATATCGTAGACTCACAGTAACATTTGATTTCTAGAGCGTGAATATGGCGACTGCAGTACATTGCCCATTTTGAGAGTCATAATTGTTGCTCTTTTTATAGATCTCTGCAGACTTGATTTTCGGGATGCTTCAGGCTGTTTAAAGACTGGCGTTAAAATATTTTGCTATCAAATATTTGTAAATGTGTGCGACTTAACTGCCTGGTTGTTAGTCCCTAGGCCTACAACCTCCGACGACGGACGGCCGTGCGAACCGCAGCACGGCTCCTCAGTGTCCGCCGAGACATTTTGCTATCTCCTGATGTTTCGTAAATCTGCTAGCTTACAATTTGCCGATCAGTATGAGCAAAAAAACTGCTATTGTAATTTGGTTTTTGGAAAAAGTTTCAGATTAGAAAAAATTAATAAAGTATCTGGATCTAATTACTTACATGCACTGAAATTCCCGTATCCTTTGTTAACATCACATATGTTGAATAAAATAATTAGTTACGTAAAGTAATTCAACTTTTTAATTAGTGAGTGAATCAGTTAATCTTGTTTATCAAAAGAAACCGGAAAAACAAGGCAAGAAAAGTATGGAGACAGTTACGAATCTAACAGTAGTTTGGATCTAATTGACTGCGAAAGTTAGCACTGATAAGAACATTTAATTTCAATTATTTCAAGGGGATAACATGTTCCAGGTTATTCCAAACACCAGACTGTAAAAGTGCTTAGTTTTCGAATGATATGCTTCATTATACAGAAATATGCCAATTTCTACTATCAGAATATATAAGTTCCAGTTGTAAGTGCACTTTCAATTAATCCGATTCCATAATTAACACAGTTTCCATTTAACTAATTTTCACATCGTGTTCTGTTACATATACTGTGCTGAGTAATGCATTTATGCCAGGGAAGCTTATTTACATAATTACAGTTTTAGGGTGATTACTGTACATAATGCATACGTTCATATAGTTAATATATGAGAGTTTGAAAGAAATATAGCTGATCTTGGCAGGAGGAAAACATAGCAGATGAAACTGGGTACTCAACTTGCTTTGTCTCAAACTGAGGCGATATACTATAGGCATGCAACGCGATAAGAAGCCACTTACTAAAAACTGTGTCAAACGCCGTTTGGGGAACTAGAAGTATGAAATTTGTTTGAAATTTTCGGACGATAACACCTTATATCTACGTGTGAATAAAGGATCAGATGTTTCACAAGAAGGATATTCTCACATTTAACGTGTTAACCTCTGGATTATTATTTTCATATTCATCTGCGAAGTACTGAGACCAAAAAAGAAAGAAACTGGACTGAATTTTAATTATGTTGTTTTTCAGTAAGAATGCAGGCTGATAACACATTCGTCACATTTTATGAGAGGCTTTTGGAAGAGACCATCGTTTCACAGAAGCCTAAAGTATCCCTCACCAGGATACGTACGCGAATAAAGTCGCTTCGCATTTGTCGTGTTGTGTACATTCCGTCGTCCTCTGTCATATGCGCGGGTTGCCAAACAAGTGCTGGCCAATGTGCGTGCTTTGGTGACATCACGGATTCTGGCCGCAAGATTGACCGCTTATCAGTAACTACATTAATATATCAATACTATTCTTGCAATGAATCTCGCTACTGTTTGTTAGTGTTGCGATACGAATAAATATTATTTTAAGCCATGTATGTTTACTTAATAAACTGCTTTTGACTTCTGTGATTTGACATGAACTATCAGAGCTATTCTTCGTATTAATATCTGTTAATGTAGCTCCATCGACATATCTTGCGCAAACAATGTCAGTGCTCCCACAGTTGGCACTTGCACTTTAATGACTGTGGTTGTGTCTGTTTGCAGGTGGTGGTCGAGAGCTCCAGCACGGCCCTGGAGTACGGTGACCTGGCCGTCGACGAGAACTCTCCGGTCAATCCAGACCTGCATTTCGACGCGCAGCAGATGCACCTCTACGTCATGACCGAGAAGAAGGTAGGAACATTCTTACATCAATATCAACAATAATTCAATTCCTTCCTTCAATTGTCTCATTATACCATAGGTTTTGAATGTAAGATGATGCGTTGAATTAAAATTTATGCTGCTGTCGGGATTCAAACCCTGGATCTGCTGCTGCTTGCTAGATAGACTTCAACCGCTCAGCTAACACACCCTTACGGATACTGTGGGTACACCGACTGTCTCTTAAAGCGCGTCTCCCTCTCTACAATACTTTAATTCTGGCCCAATTTTCCCCTGTGAAATAAGTTTCAAATTTCCAAGGCTTTCTTATATTGGAATTGCACCCTAGCTAAGAAGGTGAATGGGAACAATCCTGTCCTTTTCCACAGGCAGAGTTGATATAAATATCAACAAAAGTGTCTCCGAAGTAAGTAGGAGGTCCCGGTTCGAATCCCGGCCACAACATAAATTTTAATTCAACGTCTCAGCTTACATCCAGCTTTTACATCGGTCAAAGACCTACGAAGATTCTGTGCTACACGTCACCTTTTACTCGTCAATCCCGTCTTTTGCTTGAACCAGTGCGTAACATTCACGTGGCCGTGGAAAGTTCGGACGGTGGCCGGGGTTCCTCAGCGTCCTGCACTTTTTGTTCATTTTCACTCGAAAAAGTCATGAAATGTAATCGCCCTCCAACTGTACCTTTTTCACCAGCAAAAAGCATTGCCAGAAGCGAAAGCGAGGAAACAATGTAAAATTGTTGAACCACATGTACCCCTAATCCTGACATTCTAATTCACTAGTCTTTACTACAGACAAATGAAATGGAAGACGCAGATGTGGTTACCGCAAAGTGAGTGCATCTGTAAACAATATAGCATGTAGGACGTTCTGCAAACAGATCAAGCGTTTTGAAGTCCTTGTCACATAGTATAACGACAGGCACTGAATAAATTTAAAAACGCACATCACGCGTAGTAGGTGGAAGTGTCATGCCCCTCTTTACCCGAGCGACTCTCTGGTCAAAACAGACTACTCGAAGGGCGTGTACCTTTAGCGGCTCCAAGTAAATCAGCTAGCAGGAACATCGTGAAAGCTATTGTTTGACATTGGTGATGTGTAGATTGTGACCAGTTCTAAATTGCAGAGTACACTGCACAATGTTCATTCACAGAAAGAGGCGAGCCGCGGTGGAGTAGCCGAGCGGTCTAAAGCGTCTCGCTGCGGAGCGCGTGGTTGCTCGCCGTGGAGGTTCGAGTCCTCCCAGGGGCATGGGTGTGTGTGTTGTCCATAGATTAGTTTACCTAGGTTTAAGTAGTTTGTAAGCTACGGACTGATGACGCAGTTTGGTCCGATAGATTTACAAACATTTGAACGTTTTGCCAAGCGACTGTCGTGGCATCTGAGAATAGCTGAAATTAGCCTTTTCTGGCCCAAGTCTACCCTTGAAATCGTTTTTGTCTTTAGCGTCTTCTTTTTTTCATGGGAGATAGGAGGGATGGCACGATGGAAAGGTAGCAGACATTCCTAATATTTTTTCCTATTGCAGTGATTTGTATAAAAATTCTCATTTCGGCATGTTCATGAAGAAATTTAAATTCCATTTCGCTCGTCACATAGCCTTCAAGTTTGTTTCCTGTTGATGGCGTTTGTTGTATATCTCCATAGCAAGCAACAGAACATTTACTGTGTTCGCCATCACCTGTTAGTAGCGACTGACTCTTCACTGTAATGTGGATTGCGGAGTATAGATGTAGGTGTACAGGATATGTTTTACAACTCGACCAAGTGACCGAGCGAAGTGGCGCAGTGGTAACACGCTGGTGGACTCGCCTTCTGGAGGACGGCGGCTCAAACCCGCCTTCGGCCATCCTGATTTAGTCTTTCCGTGATTTCCCTAAATCACTCCAGGCAAATGCCGGGATGGTTCCTTTGAAAGGGCACGGCCGATTTCCTTCCACTTCCTTACCCAAATACTCCGAGCGTAAGCCCCGTCTCTAATGACCACGCTGTCGACGGGACGTTGAACTCCAAGCTTCCTTCCTTCTTAGTCATTTTGAATCGTGAGAAAGTTCGTTAAAAGTGATATTTGTTTACATTTTAGAATGTATAATAGTATTTATTAAGGGCCGATGGAATGTTCGCTTTCGGCTAGTTTCAGCCAAACTATTGGTTTCAGCCACACTTTCGGTTTCGGAAAGAAATCAGTCGAATCTTCGGCTTCGCCGAAAGAAGCTTCCACGAATTAACGGATGAGGTCGGCTCGCATTCCAGATGGATTTAATCCACGTGAAAATTGTATTTTGTTGTTAATCACAAAATAACGCTATCCTTTCTTATAGTGATATTCTTATACTGTGTTCGTAACAATTTAACTTATTCAATATTGCAAACGTAGGCTTCCGCGGCCGTTGTCACTTTCAATAAAATTCTTCCGGGCATGAGACCGCGTCGTCATTTTATAAACTCTACCAACGTTTCGGCCACTGTTGCAGGCGGCCTTCATCAGGGTCTGTGTCTGACTGCTGAATGTACGATCACTGGGGTTTATATATCAGCGGATGAAGGACAGGATGGGGGACATTGGATTTCCTTTATTGGTAGTTACATTATTGCACGCCATTGGTGGAAAGGGGCATTGATGATTGGTGGTTGCATTCTTCCCCCTTATTGGTCGAAATGGACGTTTCCGATTGGCTTTTGTATTAGAAGTCGCTATTGGCGGAATGTTTATGTGGCCGAAACGTCGGTAGAGTTTATGTGGCCGAAACGTCGGTAGAGTTTATGTGGCCGAAACGTCGGTAGAGTTTATATAATGACGACGCGGTCTCATGCCCGGAAGAATTTTATTGAAAATTATTCAATATTGTACTTAATGGAACGTGTTTTCATATTGTTATGCTGAAAAGTTTCGTAATGTATTTCCTTGAAAAGGGCATTCTGTAATAATGGGTTTAGGAAATATTGATCATGTGGTACACATATTTTCCTGTTGAGTTAGCGTCAATTTACACTGACAAAAATCACACTGTTAGATCTGTAGCGTTATTTCAGGAAAGACATGCAGCAATGATTGAAGTCGATTTACTGACAGGAACGAAGCCTATTAGTCATCAGCAGTATATGACAACAAGTTTACTTCGCTTAAATCTAATTACTTTAATAAATGAAAAATAATAATGTTAAGAGATGCGAACACCCAACGAAATTTTAAAAAGTATATACGAACAGTTACGGCAATGCAGAAAGTTTTTATCTGTTAGTACTTGTATGGTACGCGCATGATTCCTCGCAAGCATAGCACGAATAATCCCGTGGTTTGGGTCGGAAAGCTACTTTTGGGGAAGAAGTTGTTTTTGAAGCAGCAGGCCGCGCGGCGGTCGGTAACTGGATACCTCGGAGGCGGCGGCGGCAGCAGCTTCGTTTGCGAGCTACGTGGCGCCGCCGCCGCCGCAATCAGATTATTGGTTACCGAGCCACTAGTTCGCACCACGGCTCGCTTTCAGAAGGCTGCCGGCCAGTTGCTAACTACCCGGGCTTTGGCAGATCTGATGTCACAGCACACGCCGAAATTCACAGCCACTAACAAGTGAACGAGCGCCACACGGCGCACTATATTGGCCAATAAGCGCGCGACAGCAGAAAAGCCTACATGCAAATTGGTTGGCTTACACTCCAGGTGCAACGCAAATTAACTAACTCTGACCGCTCGTCTCGTCAATTATTCCGATCTTTGATGTAAGCGTTAAAACAACAAACACTTCGTAATGAGTCGCTAACACGTTCAGTTATTAATCGCGACGTGTTTCAAAGGCTTAGTTCCATCTTTAGGCGACACGCTTGGATTGTAACTCGTTATAATGTTTGCAGGGACATAGCGCCGTCACTGCGTTTGCAGTTGTAACCCTCATATGCGTTATACACTACCCTGGATAATAAATTATAATCGGAAAATATTCCTATGACATTTACCGAGGAATTGGTAAATGAAATGAGTTGCTAGCCGTTAACTACACAGCTGAATGAAGGAAAAGATAACTCACTCCTTTCGGATGGCCATCTTCACCTCTTTCGTACCGAGTTGATAGCAATAGATGTATGGAGTATCTACCGAATTAAAACTGTTACATGGTGCTGAGTTGTGCACAGTTATATGAAGTAAACGACTCTAAAATGGATTCTCAAAAGAGACGTGAGCGACACATGTCGCCGAGAAAAATTATTAGTCATTTACAAAGTGTTCAAAATGCGGCACAAGAAACTAAATATAGTATTCAAAATTTAGTAGTCACCCTGTTTGCGGATTCTGAGAAACTATACAAATACCTTAATTAAGGAATTTCTGGGTGTAAGGATCTCTGTGCCCCTTTTCGGCCATTATGTCTAAAATTGACCAGCGTGTTACCTACAATAGTCTACAGAGTTTTTGTTACATTATCTCAGTGCTAGATGTCAGGACAATAACGAAAAGAATACCTTAACAAATATGTATTTACGAAACCAATCGTCAAGGAAACTGTGTCTGAAATCTCCAATGTTTGTGAATACAAAGAAAATGGTTCATTAGTAGGCTCACTGACAATCTAAGGTCCATGTACTGAATTCTGTCTTCGGAAACAGAAATTCAATAATAGATTATTGAAAAACCCGAGACTCTCAAACTGGCGTTTAATCCAGTGACGCCAGAAAAAAGAAAATCATATCAGTGAATCATTTAAGTACATTGATGATCAAAAGTAGGTCCTGTTCACACAAAATGTTTGCCACGGTGGAGTAGCCGAGCGGTCTAAAGCGTCTCGCTGCGGAGCGCGCGGTTGCTCGCCGTGGAGGTTCGAGTCCTCCCTGGGGCATGGGTGTGTGTGTGTTGTCCTTAGTTTAGTTTACTTAGGCTTAAATAGTTTGTAGGCTACGGACTGATGACCATGCAGTTTGGTCCGATAGATTTACAATTTTTTTCTTTTTTTTTTTTTTCTTTTTTTTTTTTTAACAAAAACTGTTTGAATATGGCCACCAGCAGCCAGAAATTATTTTGAAAATCAACCACGCTGCCCAAGAAGAAGAGTAAGAAGACGAAGACGGGAAATAAAACTCTTCAGTAAATAGAAACTATACCGTAGAAACGGTCCATCGTAATGTATGGGCCAAAGGATGAACGACGTTTTGTTATTTATATTGTTATATTTTGTTACCTTCTATTTTTTGTACCTTTCAGAGGGCTTCCTGAGCGTGGGTTTTAAGAATAATATTACTATGCGTTCTGAGGATAAAATAACGTGTGATGTAAGAAATGTTTGCTCATCGTAAACTGACATTATTGTGTAGACAATATGGCTTATAAATTTTTATAAGAAATATTATATTTCACATTGAAACATAGGGTAAAATACCTAGTATTGTGATGTACTTATAGCAATACATTTCATGTTAAATGTACCTCTTTATTTTTTTCCGAATACGTGGAAAATAAGTATTTAAACTGTCCTATTTCAAATAACTGTTTCTACCTACCAGCTTTCTTGTCTCAGTTGTGCTTTATGTGGGCGTAATTTAATTCAAACCAGTGCGTTACGTGATATGTGTAAGTAGGTAGGCATGCTACACCAACGAATGGCTATGGTGTGGGGCAGTATATAAATACACACACACATTTTATTACGGCCTCTGTCATCATTATTTTAAAACAGACTAGGTACGTGCGGTTGTTCAGAGATCTACCAAGTGAAGTGTTGTGCAAGTAGGCTGAGAAAAATTACCGCTATCAGCTTTTTATAAACAGTGACTAATGTGTCTTCACGTTATTCAGGAGGCGAACGTTTAACATTGAGACAACTCTTTGAAGACTTCTTCATACAGGGACCACTGGTAATACTTTTTCTACTGAACAGTGATATATTCAGCCGCGGCGGATTAGCCGTGCACACTGATGCGCCGTGCTGCGGTGCGCGGCCGTTCGCCGTCGGAGGTTGGAGTCCTCTCTCGGGCATGGGTGTATGTGTTGTCCTTAGGTTAGTTTACCTTAGTTTAAGTAGTTTGTAAGTTAGGGACTAATAAGCAAGCAGTTGAGTCCCATAGATTTACAAACATTTGAACATTTAAACATAAATATTCAGAACAGTGGTAACCCCTATTGGTAAGAGAACAAGTAGTAATAATTAAAACAACTGAGACTCGGAGTATGACGTATATAGGTTTTGCACCGAATTTCTTGGTTCATAGCGTGCTGAATTGTCCAAAATAATTTCTTTAATTCGTAATTTCTGATGATACTCGTCTTGTAGGATACCGTATTTCTCAACTTAGGCTCTTTCATCAGTTTCCACGAACGTGTAGCAACACCGTGTATCACTAACATCTTTCTCGAAATCAGAAAGTCCCACTTTTGTTGTCTTCAATCCGGAGGCTGGTATGCTGCAGCTTTCCACCCTTCTCTATCCTTTGAAAACCTCTTCATCTTCTCATAAGAATGACAACCCACGTCCATTTGAACCTGCGTACTGTATGCGTCTCTTGGTCTCCCTCTGGAATTTCTATCCCATAAACTTCCATCCTGTGCTAAATTGACGATTTCTTGATATCTATCCCTTATTTTAGTCACGATATGCCAGAAATGTCTTTTCTCCCCAATTCTGTTCAGTACCTCCTAATCAGTTAGGCGATATACCAACCCAATTTTCAGCAGTCGTCTTAGCACATCATCTTTATGTACAGGTAAATCCCCCAACAGTTACAATTTTATTTACCGATCTTTATTTGCTGACTAGTTTGAAAAGTCCATTTCGATAATCAGTGCTTTACGATCACAGTATGACCGCTCACCACGCCCTTATTTGTGAATCCTGCAGTATTGATAATGCTGTTTGGGGCCTTATTCGTCTTTTCAAAGTGGGTAATGCGGTTGCAAACCCAACAGAAGCATCCACCACGTGGAGGTGAACCAATAATTGACTATTGTCTTTCTTGGGCAAATATAGAAGCGGTAAAGAGCGACTCCGATTAATGTAGAATTTCGAATTTTTGTCACATGTGACTTATCGTCCGAACTGATACGTCAATATCCTGAAGCAAAGGACCGCAAGTGACGAGCAACGCTATAAAGACACAATCACCTGAGGCGAATAGTAAATGAAATGATTTCACTTCCCACCACTTTACAGGCTTAGCGACCAACGAAGTAAATGGTGAGGAATACTTTCTTCAGGGACTAAGCGACCAAACCCTTTTATCGTTCTTTCAGTGTTTGTGTAACTTTCACATTTTAGGCAACAAGTGGACGTCTTTCTACAACTGAAAGCGTGCGTGAGAGATTGTTAGCGTGGTTTCATCACTGGCTTCTGCAGTGCGAAAAGTGGATTGACCCTTAAGTCTCTTAGTGAGTTCCACAGTAGATCTCAGCACTGATATACAGTGAATTTGGGACCATACGTATTTCAAAAACTATGTTAGCGACTACTGCGTTATAGTTAGACTAGCACGAATAACTAAGAGCTGACTTTACTGGCTTGAGAGACACACTAAAGCTGAACGAAGCGTAAATGAGAGCATGGAGAGCAACGAGAGAAGCGTTCAATGGTTTGAATAGTACAATTGATATCTTCAGTGTAAATATTGTCTTGGAGACTCGTGTAGTATAAGCGCCTCAGCATGTCGTAAATGCTAACATCAGTTTCTGAACAACATTAAAATATAACTCTTCGGGCTTTCCCGGCGATCTAGTAACATGATTAAACGAACAACTTTTCAAAACAATTACGACCGATTCTGCGATTTTGCTTGTTTACAGTACTTGTATTGCGGTCACGGTTCCCAGTGGAATCTGACATCGGGTATTTCTCTTTTTCCGCTTATTAGCCGGTCGATTAGATCATCGTCAAATTGAGCTCTCTCCTAAAACTAGTAAAAATAAAATATGTAATCAAGATTGGCTCTGTGACAAGATATAAGAGCATGATAAAATATTGTGACAGTGCCAATCTTTGGCTACTGGTTTTGTTTCGTTTGCAAGTTAATTGAAACAGATGAATCTTTCGATGATCCAGTTGATCGAAACCGGTCGTTAAATGCAGGGGAGAATGCTGTAAACGACTGATTGGTATTCCACAAGTTCTCCCTGAGACCAAAATAGGTGCTAACTGCTATTACCGGACTGTTCAAAGCTGTGTATTTTTTAGCGTATGAATTGCAACACATCGGTTTTACAAAATATGTAAGACTAAACAACAAATCTACAGATCGTTATCTAAATTTTCAGTGAATTCGGAGGACTGCTTGTTTCGCTTAAAAAAAAATCTCCTAGATTTTCATGATACGGTACTTTCCTACAGCTTGTTACAATACATTTGATGGTTGATGTTAACTGCCACAATCACATTGAGAATATGCACAAAAACCATGGACTGTAGGCATTCTATTAATGCACGTAGCGATAATTCCAAGCCCATTGGCCTTGTACTAGCCTTACGAGGGTCTGGCATGGCTCGTGTGCAATGATATTCCAGTTTTCTTACAACTTACTGCTCATGTCGAAATACGGTGCTTGCAGCGATCCTGTCGGAATAATACATGACTGACTGAATTCTAAGTGTAGGCAAACAAGAGTGGATTGGTAGCTGGGATATTTAGA
This sequence comes from Locusta migratoria, assembly GCA_026315105.1. Classification (NCBI taxonomy): domain Eukaryota; kingdom Metazoa; phylum Arthropoda; class Insecta; order Orthoptera; family Acrididae; genus Locusta; species Locusta migratoria. The sequence continues at coordinate 291,364,542 of CM048755.1, forward strand.
TTAGTTTTGACGCGCGGAATGGCCGCGTGGTCTAAGGCGTTACTCTACCGAATGGGCTGCCGTTCCCGCTGGAGGTTCGAGTCCTTCCTCGTGTGTGTGTGTGTGTGTGTGTGTGTGTGTGTGTGTGTGTGTGTGTGTGTGTGTGTGTGTGTGTGTGGTTCTTAGTGTAAGTTAGTTTAAATAGTTTGTAAGTCTAGGAGTCTGGTCGCGTAGGTTTACAGACATTCGATTTTGTAATTAGTTTTTCAAATGCATTGTGAAGTGCATTCTGTGTTCGAAGACAGTAAAGACCAGTGAAGAGGAATATATCTGATGCGTACTATTATTGTCCTCATCGCTGTATTTAGCTGAAGATTTTTCGGCACATGTGAGTTATGAAGGCACACAGTATTGGACAGCAGAATAGACGACTCCTAAGGAAGAACTTCGTGTTGTTGTAGCTCCAAGAGCTACTACTTTGCATCTGTATGATGTTATTGTGTGATCACAACTTGCTGTAGTGTTTTCGATGCGTTTCTTGTAGGGTAGACTTCTGTCCAGAACCACTCCTAAATATTTTAAGAAGTCTTGTTGGCCGAGAGCTAACCATTAAATTTCATTGACTCCATCGTTGAGGATGAAAGATGGGAACTCAGCTGGTGAGATTAGTGAGTAATGGCACGTAATAGCTTTATTTTAAGATTTATTGCATTAAGCATTCATCGAAATGTTACAGTACAGCCGTTGGATGTTGTTCGACAATTAAAGGTCACACACGTACACCACTGCTGCGCAAACAACTTCATAGTGTGTAGCTGAAGGTACTTCCTCCTCCTCCTCCTCCTCCTCATCCTTCTCCCGTTCCAGTCGCTTATTGTTCGCGTGAAAAAGATGGCAGGTAAGTCGTCGTGTGGGTTTTAATTTTTTTAATTTTATCGTTATGGTCTTCTCGTGAGATATACGTCGGAGGAACAAATATAATAATTGACTCCTCAAGAAACGTACGCTCTCAGAAATTTGATGGCATGCTGTATTACGATGCAGCAGACCTGCTTGCAACGACTGCCACTACAGTTTGCTGATCATCTCCGTGACGCTTTCGCGCTTACTAAATGAACGTAGCGTGCTGCTGTCCTTTGGATCTAGTCTATCTCCTATATTTGGTACGGCTCCCTAACTAACCAGCAATATTAAAGTATTCGTGGGAAGAGTGTTCTGTAACCTGTATGTTGATGGACTACACTTACCGAGGGTTTTTCCAATGAATCTGTCTGGCGATTGTTTTACCCACGATTACTTATATGTGGTCTTTCCACTTCAAATAGGTCCTTATGCCTAACTGTTTTAGTGGTCGTTCTGCAATATTCTAGTTATGCAGGAAAGGATCATTCTTTCTATGTATTCGCAATACGTCACGTTTATTTATGTTGCGCGTCAATTGCCACTCTCTGCACCAAGCTGTATTTAACTTTGCATTAGCCGTTCTGTTGCTGAAGTGAAAGCAGCTAACTTCCATCTTTGTTGGATTTGGTGTTAATCTTTACATTTTTAAGGATTCGTGAACTTACTTCGAACTGCAGAGTGTGTCTGTTCACCAGCTAACCCTTTATTTGGCACATACAGAAATTATCCAAGAAAGAAAATAATTAGTTACTTAAATTTAACGTGTAGGGCCATGTGAACAATTTTATATGATTTTCTTCAAAATGAAGTTTTTTGTCTGTAAGTAACGTTGCACAAATAATGTGTATGGGTGTTACGATATAAATACTACAGTGTTGTTCCTGCGACTGTAGAGCTTACTGCATTATGGACTATTTCATGGTAAATGTCTGATAAAAAAAATGCTTTTCGTTCAAATTCCAGAACTATGCCACATTTTCCACGTTTTGTAGTCAAGTACCCGTGAAGATAAAACGTCCATATTCCTTTTGGCCCATAATCTGGCAGCAAGTAACCATACTTATGATGTACCATATGACATATTATTCAGTGGTACCGGAGATGTTGTTTCCTCCTCCTTCTGAACTGGTTGTCCATTTTGTAGCGGTCTACAAGGCCAATAAATATCAGTCCATTTTCATGGTCCCAGAACAGAATTCGCCAACACTTTTACATAATTAGTCACCTGTTAAGGCTTGCGCTTTTCCTTTATGAGCAGTTTTCCATGTATCAGAAGAAAACATCGTCATAAAATGGAAAGAAACTACTACCCCATTAACTTAAGCTTGCAGTATCCGCTAAAGACTCAGACTAATGCGAAACTTTTCGCAAAAGACAACGAAACGTCGCCGTAATTGAGAGCTTAAATATTGGTTTCAAGCACCGTTGCCCATCCAAGGACGAAACATGAAACATGTTGCAGAAACCCATGGTCAAATAAAGGGCTAAAGACGTCTCTGTCGAGTTGTGGGCGCGAAATATAAATTTAACGTGAAAACGGAAGTTACGTTCCAAGCGGATGGTTAAATCTATCTGCACAAAATAGGGAACATTTATCAAACACTAGCTGGAAACCCGGCGTTGCCCGGATATTTATTTATTCCTGCCATTTACCAGGTATATATTCATTTTTATAAGGGCTGTATGTCTGTAAAATCTCTTGGGAATACAATTAGTAGTAAAGAAGTAATAGATTAAAACTTGGTGCGTCATGGGAGTGGTTTTCCATGAACGTTACTGTTTATGTGCTCATATCTCGTGAACTACCTGTCGGAATGTGATACAATTTATAAGCTACATTCAACTATATATGTGTATACTGTCTGTAAAATTTCCTGTCGCTACAATTTGTAGTGTTCAAATTATAAATTGTAACGTAATACCGAGAGCCGTAGTTTTACTCCATAAACAGCGGAAAAGTAGTAAGCGAGAAAATTTTTTCCTTTCATCATTTTACTATGGTTGCCAGCGAGAAAAAGTTTAATAAAGGTTTGAAATTATGTTTAAAGTTTGTTGCAAGTCGCTAAGTACTGTCATTCTCATACAGTGTATTTTCGAATGTATTGTATGGCATTTTTTTGCGATTTCTATTGGTTACGGCGTAATATCTTTTGAACCATGTGCCATTGGTTACGGCGTAATATCTTTTGAACCATGTGCCGTATGTGATTCTTAACCATGTAGCAATTGTTACCTCACGGTAAGGAATGTGTGTACCAAATTTGGTTGAAATCGGTCCAATGGTTTAGGAGAAAATGAGCATCATTGTCACAAAATGCAGCAGTTTTTCGCGCATCTCAGTGTTTATAGCGTCATATCTCGTGAATTATATATCGTATGTGATTCTTACACTTACGGCGACCGTCCTAATGGATTGAAGATTACGTGTACAAAATTTCATAAAGATTGGAACAAAACTGTAGATTTGTATGCAACACGTACAAACATAAGAACACTCTGTTTTATATACCAGGCGCGTCCAGAAAGTGAGTTCAGTTTGGTTATATAAAACGAACGGGTACATATAAAGAAAAAATCTTGATTGTACAAAAAATCTACAACTGTGAAACTACTTTTCTAGATAGCTTCCGAAATTTTGTAGGCAATTGTCATAGCATGGCACAAGGTTTTGTGTGCCTTTTTCATAGAATGTTGCCGCCTGTGTATTCAACTATGTGGTAACATGTTCTTTCAGCTCGTCATCATCATGGAAGTGTTGTCCACCAAGGACAGATTTTAGGTGTAAGAAGAGGATTACTGTCAAAAGAATTTTTTTCCACGATAATCGCCTGACCTCACACACCGAATGTGACCAAACAATTCTTACGGAAATTTCAATGGTACCTGTTTGATCATCCTCCATACAGCTCGGACCTCTCTCCTAGTGACTTTCATCTCTTCTTACACCTAAAATCTGTCCTTGGTGGTCAACATTTCAACGATGATAAAGAGCTGTTACCACATGGTTGAATACAGAGGCCTCAACCTTCTGTGAAGGATGCATGCAAAAATTTGTGGCACGCTATGACAAGTGCCTATAAAATTTCGGCAGTTATGTGGAAAAGTAGTTTGAGTTGTAGAATTTTGTGCAATAAAAATTTATTCTGTATCTGTCATCTGAAGATCAAAACCAACTGCAGAACGATCTGAATAAGATATCAGTATGGTGTAAAATTTGGCAATTGACTCTAAATAATGAGTTGGCAGAACCCTTAAAAGATGCAACAGAACTACAAAAGAAACTGCATACACTACGCTTGTCCGTCCATTTTTTGGAGTATTGAAGCCCAGTTTGGGATCCTTATCAGGTGGGTTTGACGGAGTCCAAAGAAGGGCAGCTCGTTTTTTATTGTCACGATACAGGGGAGACAGCGTTACGGAAATGATACAGGATCTGAGATGGGAATCATTACACAAACGGCGCTTATCGCTGCGGCGTGGGCTACTTGCGAAACTCCAATCGCCAACATTCTCCTCCGAATGCGAAAATATATTGTTGACTCCCACTTACATAGGTAGAAATGATCATCAGAATAAAATACGAGAAATCAGAGCTCGAACAGAGAGATTCAGGTGTTCTTTCTTCCCGCGCGTTATTCGAGAATGGAATGGGAGATAAATAGTGTAAAGGTGGTTCGATGAACCCTCTGCCAGGCACTTAAATGTGATTTGCAGAGTATCCGATGAAGATGTTCAATTTCGTTTTATAACCAAACGGAACTTACTTTCTGGACGCGGCTCGTATTAGACGGATGAACCTCGTCCCCTATGAGACTATCGTAACAGAAATATACTGTATTTAAAAAAATATTCTAGAAGGTTGTAAGAAAGAAAACACGTCGACCATTTCCGCAGCGGAGGCCCTCGGCAACTGTGAACAGACAGTACCAAACAGAAGACAATGCCGTGGCTAGCTGGAGGCGACCGAGATATTACATTGTGTTGTGGCAGAAAAAAGTGAGTAATAAGGTGGTTGTAGGCGGCGTGTTGTTGCGGGAATCCGTTACGCACAAGCGGAAGAAAGGCAGGCTAGAGGCGGAGCGCGCAGTGAAGGCCGCGGCGGCAGAGGTCGCGGGTGGCAGGTGTTGCTGCTGCTGCCAGCTATCACTGCACCTGCCGCGCGCAAGGCCGCGCTAGCTCACGACACTGCACTCACTAAAATGTTTCAAATGTTTGTATAGCTTATGGGACTTAACTACGGGGTCATCAGTCCCTAAACTTACAAACTACTTATGAACTAACACAAATATCCATGCCCGAGGGGGGATTCGAACCCCCGACCGTAGTGGCCGTACAGACCGTGACTGGAGCGCCTCAGTCCTCTCGGCCACCGCGGCCGGCTGCACTCACTAATCATTGTATAACATACTAGCTGAAAATCCCTGGTATTTATTTATTTATTCGAGCCTTGAGTTAGTACTTTTCCTATCCACCCTCTCTCTCTGGCCATCTGCTTTTTTTCTAAAAACATGTTACATTTATCAGGGAATATATAAGAAATACGAAATCACACGTAAAAATACACTCGTTTCGAAGAATCCAATCACGAAATTCAACAATAATGACTGTAATAACGTCACAGATCGATCACTTGATGTAATGCGCGAAACGTCAAATACATTTTTTAGAGATGTATTAAAAGAAATTTCTTTTTTACTGCTTATTTAGTTATTCTTATATTTCCTTATTCGTATGCTTATCCTTACAGAGAAAGAGCTGAAGACATTGTAACACGCATAGACCAAAGATATGGTCTGTGGCATCACGTTTCGCTGTATGTACCCTCCTTGCTATAGAGTCGCAAACGTCATCGCTGGCCTTCAGTAAGAGTTTTTTTTTATAATTTGACGACTTTCAACTACCATATCTTCCACCTCCTTATAGCTATCGGCATGGAAATGCTATGGTGTACAACGGGAGACTTCGGCCAACAATTACACACAGACCATTCGTTTGCTTTCTGTAGTTTTCGCTGCAGAGCGAAATATTAACACACACACACACACACACACACACACACACACACACACACAGAATTTTATATACACCGATAACTTCCCATCCCAATATATTCCACCCTTTTATCATTATGAACCATCAAGCAACAATGCAACCAATAAAACCATTTTCAAAGAGTAAATATAATTTTCAAAGAGTAATTATTGTTCCGCATTTCGCGTTATATTCTTCAAATGACTAAATATCTATCACATCGCTATAAAACAGTGCCTAAAACCTTCCTCAGGTATAAATTAGTAACTGTACAAATATTTATGTCCCTGCGTCTTGTCATCCGGACGTGATAAGCGTACACAAAACAGATATTCACATTAATATATATATATAGATAAATAGCTATCCGATCGCCATAGAAACGTGCCTAAAGCCTTCCCCGGGTAGAAAGTGATAAACGTACACCGAACAGACATTCACATTTATAGATATAGACTACACTGATCAAAACAATTACGGGAGCGGCTATCAGGAGAAATATCATGTCAATCAAATATTGGGTACAATACAGTACGATAATTTGCTGTCTGAGCTCTTCACTCGAGGCACCGTGGGACTACCATAATAGTGAAAAAGTCATTCTCATGCCCTCTAATATGGCGTGTGATTATCACGGACGGCCAGTACAATAGCACACCTGCGTAGCGTGGACAGTATGAGGGGATCAGTCACGTCTTGAGGGATATAGGCCATTCTTCCACGAGTGCAGTATCCAGCTCTGCAACCGTTGTGGAAGGCCCCGGTCTGGCTGCAAAGTTTATGATAAGTGCATCCCAGACGTGTTCACTTTGGGTCCGGTGGACAAGCTGACCACTCCATTCTTTCAATTCTCTCAGCTTCAACCATGTTGTCCACCAGTGGGGACGAGCGTCATTGTCACTAAGAAGCAACCTATATCCTACGGCACCAGCGTAGGGCATAACAAAAGGTCGAAGGATCTCGTGTCTGTACATCTGAGCATTCAAACCGCCATTCTGAACGACATAGAGGTCCGTACGTCCGCCAATACTGACGCCTGCCCACACCATTCGTCCACCACCATGATATAGTGATTCTTCCTGCATATAAACAGGATTTCTCAGATTTCCGCTTTCTCTCCAGATGAGAGAACGACGATTGACTCAATGGTGAACAAATCCCGGCGTCATTCTTTAAGACTCCAATCATGGTGTCCCTATGCCCAGTTTCTGCGGGTTAAACGGTGTCGTGTTTTTAATGGGGGACACATCATAGGACTCCTTGCTTAGAGACGACATTCCCAAAGACGATTTTGGACTATTTGTGTTGATATTGCTCTTCCTATTGCTGCCTGGAGGGTGCTTTGCAGCTGAATTGCATTCAGCCTCCTGTGTCGACGGGCTGTTAATCGAAGAGCAATGTCACCCCTTGTTGATGTTACCCGTGGACGACCTTGGCCTTGCCTTCTTATCACGGTTCCTGTCGTCTGACATCGCGTCCAGCTCCTGTAAATTACACTCCGGGACACTCCAATAGCTGCGGCCAACTCGCAGAGTGTCTGTCCCGCTTCTAACCTTCCCATGGCTCTCCATGCCATAGCTTCGGGTAAGTCTCGTTGTAGTTTCATTTCACTATCTTGTCACTACGCTATTGAATCCAACTGTTTGTGTAATTCGTTTGGTAAAGTAAACATAAGTTAACACCGAACCCCCCCCCCCCCCTTCTTCAGCAACTTTCTGTTATTAACACTATCTCGGTTGCCGTAATGTTGTCTCCACTCCGAAGAACCGACAGAAAGACGTCGAACCATTTTAGTTAATTCTGCCGATGACAATACCTTACAACCTAGTTATCTCAACGGATCCCTTAATTATTTTCACTAGTGTACATTTCATAGATAACTTTGCGTTTGCGTACTTGCACTCAGAGTTTTATCGGTGTTCGGAATGCTCTCAAGCAGCCAGGTTCATGTAAATTTCGTCAGATGATGGACTAAGTAACAGAGTGTTTGAACATGGGGGGAGGGGGGGGGCGAGGCCCCTACCTCAAAATATTGGGGAGGGGGCAAAAGTACCTTGTCCCCCCCCCTCCCCAAGTCGGCGTCTCTGCACATAAGATGCCGATGGATTAGAGGGGGCAACGGCACGAGTTGATTACCCGTGGTCATTCAGAAGCAGACCAAAATTCGTATAGCTTTATCGAAGCAGTGTGAGGAACGCAGCTGTCCACCTCGACATGTCAGGACAATAAATTAAAATGACATGTTCGTGGCGGAATAGCCGTGCGCCCTGAGGCGCCTTGCTGCGGTGCGCGCGGCCGTTCGCCGTCGGGGGTTCGAGTTCCTCCTCGGCCATGGGTGTATGTGTTGTCCTTAGGTTAGTTTAAACAGTTTGTAAGTTAGGGGCTAATAACCAAGCAGTTAAGTCTCATAGATTTACAAACATTCGATTTTTTAATGACATGTAACTGCAAAATGATACAGATTATTTTACGAGGCGCATCCAGAAAGTTAGTTTCCCTGTCTTAAAAAAGACAGCATATAAATATCAAACAATAAATCATTGTCCAGGGACATATTTTGTAACGATATTTATCAGAGAGATAAATCTGAAGGAGAGGCTTTGAACTAAAATTTTTGCCAAGGCAGGGATTCGAACTCCTTCAGATTTCTATCTTTGAAAGGCAACATAGATGAAAATATTTATTGGCAACAAATCAAATGTTTGTATAGTCTATGGGACTTAACTACGGGGTCATAAGTCCCTAAACTTACAAACTACTTATGAACTAGCTAATCCTAAGGACAGCACAAATATCCATGCCCGAGGGGGGATTCGAACCCCGACCGTAGTGGCCGTGCAGACCGTGACTGGAGCGCCTCAGACCCCTCGGCCACCGCGGCCGGCTGTTGGCAACAGGTAGAGCAATGTTTGACCTATTTCTCGACATGGTTACGAAAAGAATTGATACACTTGTCATCGTGTGATCAACTTTTGTATTCCTGTGTCGTAGAAGTCTGCCGCCTGTGAATGGAACCAGCGCGTGACAGTCGTTTTCAGCTCTTCTTCTTTGTCAAAACGCTGGCCAGGGGTCAGGAGCGAGAGACATCAAAACTGCCATCAAACAGCTCCCCGCCGGACTTCTGCAGAACAGTTGTGCGCCGTGGCGGATAGGGACGATCATTGTCATGGAGCAGCGGAACATCTGCAGTAAACATTCTAAGCCCCTTGTTGTTGTTGTTGTTTCACAGTAAGAGTGAAGCGACTGTCACAGCGGCCGACTTCTACGACCCAGGAATACAAAAGTCTACCCCCTGAAAAAAAAAAAAAAAAAGAAAAGAAAACATGAAACGGTTGTGTATTCAAATGCGGATCAAAGTAGTTTCCCTTTAGAAAGGGGCTAAAGATTAGCATCATTTTCAATATTTTCTCTAAAATTGTTTTATTTCCGTTTAGACAGTCGTACATTGTTATACATATATAGTTGGTAAAGCATTGATGACACAGTCTCTCCAGAAAGAAAATTTCCAGTTCTCCAAAGAGACTTAAAATGAGAATCCTCACCGATGATCACAATGAACACCTCATTATCCTTCTTTTAATGTACCCCGAAATGGGGGAAAGAATGAAGTACAGCGATGAAACTAAAGAAGTCGAAGAAGTAGCAATACAGATAATTCCGAAATCAAATCTCTCACTGTTATAAGAGTATTCTCTTATCGATAGACAAAGAAATTAGTTGCCTCTGTGCACTGTATTACATGAACGGGATAAGTTGAAAATTGCGCACGTCGTGCTCGGACTCTTACAGGAATTGGCGAAATGCTCCAGTAAAGTGGATAATGGGAAGGGGTACAACTTCAGTAGTGCGTTGTTAAGTTGAAAATTATGGTCTGATGTTGAGGCGTGCTAGGGTAGTCCGGACGGTTTCGGTGTCTACTTTGAGTGGACGGAGTAGTGCTCAGCGCAACTACCTTGTAAGAAGAAGACCCCGGTTGCAATCCCGGCAAGCACATATTTTCAACTTTCCCCATTAACATAATTCAATGCCCATAGGCAGCTAATGGGTTCAAATCCATTGTCTTGGTGGCTGCAGGATCCGAATTAGTGTCTGTTCTTTCGGACATGTCTGAAAGAAAAGAGACCTCAATACATACTCTCTTGTCGTATGGCAAGATTTCTTCTCGAGTATAAGTTAGACTTTTTCGTGGGCGTTGCTGTTCCTGTCCGAATCCCTCACACCGACTCCGTGATCCGTTTCATAAAGCTATAATGGAGTAGCACTACCTATTAAAAGTAACGTTATCGTTTCAAATCCAGGTCTTGCATATTGTATTAGTTACCGCTACATCGTGTTCCACTGAATCGTGTTCATGTTTACGACCTAGTGACCTGATTCTTTCAGTCAGTAAGTAATGATTAGTCTCTTCCCAGAACTTAGTGAGACCTGTATATGCCCGCTGTACTTAATATTCTTGCTTGTAGTCTTTGGGATAGTTTGAGCTTCTTTTTCCTTGGTAAAAGTGTGTGGTTGTTGAGTCGTACGTAACGTCTGCAGAAACTGCTTTGGTAACTTCGTGAATTAGCAGCCTCATTGGATCGTGACCTAAGGAGTTTAGGGGACAGGGAAAGGGGTTGCTGGAGAGAGAGAGCTGGCGATCCTTGTTGAGAAAAACTCGCTGATCATGAACGTGAGACATGAAGTGATTCTTGTTGTCCCGTTCCCCACTTTCTTACGCACAAATTACTGAATTGGCATCGACGTTTCCAATCCAGGCAGGCCGGCCGCGGTGGCCGAGGGGACTGAGGCGCTCCAGTCACGGTCTGCACGGCGACTACGGTCGGGGGTTCGAATCCCCCCTCGGGCATGGATATTTGTGCCGTCCTTAGTATTAGCTAGTTCGTAAGTAGTTTGTAAGCTTAGGGACTGATGACCCCATAGTTAAGTCCCATAAGTTCTACAAACATTTGCACATTTGAATTCAGGCAGTAACAAAGTAATTACAGACTACTCTGTGCCACGCCACATAGATTCCGTATGAAACTGCCTCACATTTAGCGAAAATTCGTCTCTCACGGTAGTATGTATTTCGGTTCGTGTTTATAAAAATAAGTTGCGTTATGCATTACCTATTGGTAACTCACATTGCGAAAAATTAAACTGCCCATTATTGACTTCGCTGCAGTTCTTTTCTGAACTTTGTTCGCTTGTTTGGAGTGACAAATGTGAGAGAGGTTGCATGGCCACAGTGTCATAAAGGCCAATTAATGTAGTGTCTGGCTGGAAACGGCCGTGAGACGCATACCGGTAGCTGGCCACCTCACGTTTTTCGTCTCAGTGAGGCGGCAATGGGCTCCTTACCCGACACCATTACACCAAACATGGCCCTCCGCCTCTTATGGGTCTCTGAAAAGTGGCAGCGCATCGCGACACTGGCCGAGAAAGAAGACAATTATCAGTAAGAGCTTTACGTGCTCGGAAACAAAGGGTATTTCGATAATCATTTCAAAGAACTAGTATATGTGAAGACTAAAATTGTCTGATTAGTACAGATTTGAACAGTACTTGTTTATTTCTTTACAAGTGGAACGTTTCAATTTTTTGAGAGGGAACAACGGCATTGAAAAATAAAGTACCGTGCAAGTTAGTAGGAAAATATTTCTAAGATGCTGATCAAAAAACGTCTACTCATGATTTATCTATCCAGTGTTTTAGAGCTACACCACTGAATGTGTATGAACGCCTAGAAGAGATGCAAATGGAGAATTAGGCAAACGTTCATAATGCTCACATTAGAAGTTCTTAACTCTCCTGGCCAACGCATTTTGCCTTTGCTATGTCTCCACTTCAGTCACAACACTCCTCACTTAATCTTCCTGACTGTCGTGAAATCTAGTGCTCATTTCCTAGTACATAGGGTGTCTGGATGCCTTTTATCGATTCCAACGGGTAGCCTTCTCCCTGCTTTGTAAATAAAATCGCAAGCCGGCGTTCGTTGTGTGAATTTTACTGCAAGGGGCAAGAAAAAAAAATAGTTAATTTGTTAGAGTGGTTGAATTGAAAGTCTCTCCTTTAATTTTTCCTCTTTCCACTACCACCTCTTTGTTACTGTAGATGACGAGTGAGTGAATTCGGCCGTAACGGAAGTGCAGTACTCACGAAGTGCATAGTTGCTTTTACCGCCCATGAGCTAAATGAACAGTCTCTAAATAAAATGTTCTCCAACCTTATGTCTTCGTAAGTTGTGTCTCCTGCGCCAAAAACGGGACGCAGGCCATTGATTCTTTACCTTGAGGCTGTTAGGTTAATTACCGAGGAACTTGTATGATGAAAGAATTACATTTAGACTTGATGAATGCCACACACCCAGCAGAAGTCGAGAAACTGCATAGTTAACGAAATTACTTTCCATTTATTCCTTTCTATTCCTCACTGTGAATTTATGTTGCTGTTACATTGTTCAAATACATTTTTATATGATCAATTAATGGCCTATCGCGACCGCATCGGACAGCGCGTCTACCCGTGATGACTTTCGAAACTGGAGTTAGCAGGCACGCTAAATCTGGCCAAAACATGGCCGAAGTGTTTGGTCTCCCTTTTCGTGTTACTTTTATTTAATTATGTACATGCTATTAAATGATCTAAAACAATATAATGGTAGCTTGCTATTGAGAGATGACTTCTTATGAAACACACATTCAAATGTTCAAATGTTTTTTTAAGCTTAAGGGACATAACTGCTGGGTCATCAGTCCCTAAACTTACAAACTACTTATTAACTACCTTATACTAAAGACGACACAAACATCTATGTCTGAGGGGGGGGGGATTCGAACCCCCGACCGAAGCAAAATCAAATGTTTGTAGAACTTATGGGACTTAACTACGGGGTCATCAGTCCCTAAGCTTACAAACTACTTATGAACTAGCTAAGACTAAGGACGGCACAAATATCCATGCCCGAGGGGGGATTCGAACCCCCGACCGTAGTGGCCGTGCAGACCGTGACTGGAGCGCCTCGGCTACCGCGGCCCCGACCGAAGCGCCATGAAGACTGACAGGCGCGCCGCAGACCGCTTGGCCACTGCGGCCGGCGAAACTCAAGTAAATTTAATGTAAAGAAATCTAATTTTGATAAAAGAAAAAATTAGTTTTGGCACGCAGCCTCCAAATGCACTTGTATCATCTGTACCGCTTGATATTGGTAACTCACGCCACCCTGCGTCATCTGCATATAGGTTCCTCCGAGGAAGAAAGTAAGTGTATGGTTTAACGTCCTGTCGTGTCGTCAGCTTCTTCATTAGAGACGAATCACGCACACACGCTCGGATTATTTGCGTAAGGATGGGGTAAGAAACCGGCCTTACGCTTTCAAAGGATCCATCCCGAAATTTGCTAGGAGTGATATAGAGAAATCACGGAAACCTACATGAGGATGGCCTGAGGTGGATTTGGACCACCGTCCTCCCGAATGCGATCCAGTGTGTTACCACTGCGCCACCTCTCTCGTTCTTACTCCGAAAAAAGTGAATTGATGGCTGCAAGCCAGACAAATGATATAATTTGTTGACAGCACTGTACGACCGTCCCAGTGGCGGAAGCAGTTGTTCATTTTTACGTTGTTTCTGCGTAAGGCAGACAAAAAATCCTGGTATAGTACACCAGAGAAATTTCAGGCCACAAAATAGTGTTGAATCAGAGATTTAAGGGGCTATTATCTAAACTGGCCGGCTGTAGAATAAAAGCTTTTGCTTTCAGGGATAGGATTGAAGACTGCGTACGTATTTAGGAGAAAACGGGAAAACATGTATGTCAGTCCCTTCCTTCTCTGCGCTAAGCCTCGGAGATGCGAGTGTCTGCTGCATATCGGTAGAGCGGCATTAAACCGTGTATCCACTGCTGTTTGACAACCTGGCTGCGACCCGTGTTTTATTTCCTAAACGCGTCTTAAATCGGACATGCAATGGGGAGAGCGCGCATCTCGTAAAAAATTGCCTAAGCTAGGACAACGTTGCTCCATATTAGCGATAGGAAGGAAAATCACGGTTGTTACAAACTACTTACGAACTAACTTGAACTAAAGACAACACAAACATCCTTGTCCGAGGGAGGATACGAACCTCCGACGCGGGAGGCCGCGCGATCCGCAACGTGACGCTCCAGACCGCTCGGTTACTTCCGCGCGGCTTTACTCGCTAGTTTCAACACAAAGATGAACTTTTCAGAGAATAAACATTCACAGATCCTCGGCTAAGCTGACTTTCACCTCCGGTAGTACTTCCCAGGCGTAGTAACGCCGCGCGGAAATGGCCGCGTGGTCAAGGCGTCATGCTGAGGATTACGTGGCCAATCTCGTCAGAGGTTCGAGTCCTCTCGGATATATATATATATATATATATATATATATATATATATATATATGTGTGTGTGTGTGTGTGTGTGTGTGTGTGTGTGTGTGTGTGTGTGTGTTATCGTTAGCTAAGTTAAAGTAGTTTGTAAGTTTAGGAACCGATGACCTAAGCAGCGTGGCCGCATAGGTATACAAACATTTAATTTGGGCGTGTTATACCGGAAGTCTGCGACGTGCTTCGAATTCCACATCGAATTCTGTCGTTCTATAACTGGGAGCGTCAGCTGGTTCTCAACTCAAAGGACATACGGCATACAATACAGGAGCGCTGTGATGTTCAAATCAACTGTGGGTTCGTTTACTGCGTTAGTTATTTAAGAACTACTAAAACAGAGCAGCCGCTCTCTCCGATATTCAGTGGCCTGATGTTGCAAGCTTTAAACGTACCTCCAACGTTGTTTCCTCTGTAGACTGAGAAAGCAAGGGAGAAATTTGGAAAGGGAATTGAAGTTCTGGGATGAGGAATAAAGACTTTGAAGTTTACTGAGGACTTGTAACTCACGGACAACAAAGGATTTCTGAGATGCATTTAACGGGATGAATACTGTCACGAAAATAGATATGATGAATATAAATAAAAGAAATACGTTAGTCTTGCTAAACTTCAGAATGGCTTGACCGATCTGATTATTTTTTATTGTTATTTTGTTCGCTTTAATACAGTGGCGGCTTAGGAAACAAGGGAGAACGCAAAGGATCGGCAGAAACTTCTATCGAAATTCGTAATTTTGTGTGGTCATCGCCACTATAGATTCCTATTTTATGCGCTGCCATACCGTTCATCCGATGCGAAATTTTTTTGCATTTTTGACCTTCAAAATACGATGAACGGCACTGTCTTAGATAATAATTTGTACTATTCGTGGCGGAGGGTACTTTACAACAGTCTGCGACATCAGTCTACAGTTTCATTCCGATCTTGGGGAAATGTTGCACACCTGACCTTCAGAAAAGAGGAAAGTTACTGTCTACGTAAGTTTCGTACGGTGCATGGCGGAGGGTACCTTATTCAAGACTTCTATTCCATTTGACCGATCACCTTGAAATTTGGCAAGTATATTTTTTGTCATATATTAGGAATGGAGGAAATAAATATTAAGATGGGACAGGAGACTGGTACAACGCCGGGAGATAGTGACAGAGGATAGGTGGTGGATGGGTAGGTAGAGGAGAGGGTGAGAGGAAGAGGAGGAGAGAGGGAGTAGGGAGGTAGAGACACAAAGAGATGGATAGAGGAGGGGGGGACGAGTACATGGGCTAACGGAATATTGGAATAAATAAATATCCCAGCAACGCCGGGTTCTAACTTACACAGCAAGAAGGCTACGAGGACAAAGAGGAAGGTACCAACAGGCATATAAAAGGGGGCAGTGATGGGCAGAGAGATTAGCCTAAGGGAAGGAGTGTAGGATGTATAGCCACTTATTATTAACAATAATAATTATTATTGCTTATTTAGCGTGACCAGATTAGAGCCTTGAGGCCCTCTTACATCTGAGCAGGAAACAACACATACAAAAGATATTCCAAAAAGTCACACTAATAATAAAATAAAAATAGTCGATGATGATGATGATGATGATGATGATGATGATGATGATAATAATAAAAATAGTGGTATTTATAACAATATTACAAAGCATTTCAATAAAATACGTTAACATATGTAATGTTTAGTGTTGTAAGAAGGAAGAGGGGTTAAGGTAGAGAAGGAAGAAGAAAAGACAGTGACAGAGGCTCTTAGAAAAAAGTAGAAAAGAAATAACTTTGCCAACGTAGGGGAAGGGTAGGTTTGAGGGGAGCGGGAACTGGGCAGAGTAAGCTGCAGAGAGATGGCTAATGTTATAGCAGGTGGGCCATTAGTTGCCTTTGGAAGTTTGATATTTTTCTGATCTTGTTCTTCTCCTTCATATTTCCCACACTCACTTGCGCAGCACAGGGAATAAGGCCCTGTAAATTACTTCTTTTATACTTCTCTGTCACACACAACACTTTGCACCTTCACTGCATTGCCCAAAAAGAATCAGATTTTCCAATACAGAAAGAAAACCCGATTCCTCCGTTTTGCTTGAACTCGCCATGTTATTGTCGTAAAGAGCGCTACTGCTGACTGAGCCCTTCAGCTCCGTACCCACAGCCCCGTTTACTTAGGCAACGTTGCGGACACAGCTCTCCCTGACGTCACACGGATTGACAGCGTGGCCGGCGAGAAAGGCCTCAGCGCACACATCATGCCACGTAAGCAAGGTAGTTCCGAGCCGGCGCGATCGCTAGCCGATTGGCCGGCCGCTGGGGCACGGTCCAATGCGTCATAGCGGGCAGCCACTGAGCTAGCGATCGCGCCGGCTCGGAACTACCTTGCTTACGTCGCATGACGTCTGCGCTGGGGCCTGTATTTCCCGTTGGCCGTGGATTGACAGGCTCGCTCTGCCTGCTCACACGTCACTCCGCCTGATGTTGGCTTCCTCTGGTATAAATGGATAAAATGTTCAAATGTTTGTAAATCTATCGGACCAAACTCCGTGGTCATCAGTCCGTAGCTTACAAACTACTTAAACCTAGGTAAACTAACTTAAGGACCACACACACACACACACACACACACACACACACACACACACACACACACACACACACACACACACCCATGCCCCAGGGAGGACTCGAACCTCCACGGCGAGCAACTGCGCGCTCCGCAGCGAGTCGCTTTAGACCGCTCGGCTACTCCACCGCGGCTATAAATGGATACTGTTTGCAAAATATGTTGCGAATACATTTAGTAGCAAAGAAGTAATAAATTAAAGCGGCATTCAAACTTAGACAATTTTTCACGTATCTCAGTGATGATGACATACCTTCTGAACCATGTGTCGTGCAGTGATACAACTATGCCTATAACCTTCGCGAGAGTGCGAGCAATATGTTAACGAAGTTTCGTCGCAATTGGATGAACGGCACAGCTGCGCATAGAATAGGGACAAACGTTCATTTTTATGTATTAGCTTTTGATTGGAAGCTGAGGTGTGGTAATTTGCAGGAGGAGATGTAGGTCAGTGAGCAGCGGAATGCGGCGCGTCTTGCCACGTAATCCGCGGCGTTAACGACGCAATTACAAAGCACTTTCCTCTTTTCTCTTTTACAGCGGGAAATGAAATGGTGGAAAACCCAATACTGTGGTGCGGAATTACTTTCTGCGCCGGACAGAAATTAGGTGACGAGGCTTATTTCAGCGCCCTGGCCCATTGATTTCTAGTATTATAAGTAGTGTCGTCTCCATTTTCTGCTTAGTCTGTCTTGTTTATTTATGCAGCTTTTTAAAGCGAGTACTGCGACAGTCTATCAATTTCTATGTTGCACGCTTCACTGGACGAATTTATTTTCTAGCATTTTGAATAATCCCTTTCATTCGTGAATATCAGGATGAAGTACTGTCGGATTATTCTGTTGTAACATATTCGGTATTTATGCAATGAAATCTGTAGTTGAATATGTACTCCGAAATCCATGTAGGCTAAAGTGTGTATCGGAAGATGCTCTCAATTCCACTGTGTAAAGCAAATAGTCTTCCAAAGTAATTTGCGACTGAGGAACAGATAAAGTAGTTCCAGACTCTGTTGTAGTTACAGTACTGTTGTCCTCTAGATTGTAACGTCTATTTAAATACATCGTGGAATAGAATCGCAGCACCCATTGAACTCCCTTTCCGTGGGAACGTGGCCTGCTGTCTCTGCCATATCGACATGTCATTCTTACGTTCATATCTCGGAGGACTCTGCATGCCTTTCCGGGGTAATTTTATTTCTCCCACTGTTATAGATCTGGCAATAATTCCTGAGAGGTACCGTTCATACCAGTTGTAACATCTGTTAAAATTCTCATCCCAAATAAAGCTCCAACAGAAACTTTCCTGTTCAGCTCCAACTACTCTCCACCAATAATCATCCTATGTACATATATTATTTGTGAGAAGGTGTTTATTTTTCCAATTGAACTGACTGATAAACTACATACTGCCTGAGGCGCACTTCCGAAATAGAGTGGATGTACTTTAGTTCTTTCTCCCTCGTCACAAACATAATTTTCATATGAAATCGACTCTAGTTCTAAACCCACATCTAGATCTTTTACCTTCGAAGTTTTACCGAGAACTGTTATTATCAACAAAACAGAATACAGAAAATCAACCATGTTTTCATGCAACGCGCGCGCGCGCGCGTGGTTTTTTTCCTTCCTTTTGTATTGTGGCTGAATTTAATTCAAAGGCTAAAGAACGGCAGACTGACCTTGTAAGCCAATGAAATGTTAAAATGTTTGTTAATCTAAGAGACTTAACTGCCGCGGTTGTCAGTTCCTAGGCTTACAAACTACTTACACTAAATTAAACTAAATCAAATGTTTGTAGAGCTTATGGGACTTAACTACGGGGTCATCAGTCCCTAAACATACAAACTCCTATGAACTAGCTTATACTAAAGACGGCACAAACATCCATGCCCGAGGGGGGATTCGAACCCCCGACGGGGAACGGCCTCGCGCATCGTGGAATAGCGCCTTAATGCGCTCGGCCGCTCCGCCGCGGCTTTTGTCAGTGGCCATAGCGAACTAGCATCAGTCTATTCTGCCTCTCTCGCTGTGCAACATTATGAGGGACCATATATTCAAATTACTCTCCCAGTTACGACGCCATAAAAACGAGAGAAATAAGATTTTGCTTAAACGTTCGTCGATAGCGAGGTCGTTAGAAACATAGCAGTAACACAGGAGTATCGGGGTACCTAAGCGACCGTCAGCAAAACAGAGGGAATTAATTTGTGGAAAGCGCACACCACAGCTTTTTTGCATTCTGTTTTGTAGGCGAACCTCTTTCCTGAAGTGATGTCCCCTACTTGTTCCTGGATTCAGCTGAATTAATATATTTTTCCTGTTCCATATTCGTTTACGTTGCTACTCTCCTACAAGGGGGAAGTCAGGCTATAATTACATACTTGGGTAAAATAACATAGCAAAGTGTTTGGCAAAATTAGTTTAGTGGTGTCACTCGGACCCTGCTGAGTAGTAAGGTATATTGTCAACCCAGTTGCTATGTATATGATGAGCTTCCACCTTCCGTCTTGCTGCTGTGGGTGTAAACACTTATAGGTAAGCCTTAGACTACTTTTATTCATCCATATTCATTCAGTTGTACGGAAGGTAATTCCATGAAAGTATAAGTTATCTTGTAAAACATACTTTTAGTTATGTTTCAAGAGGTGGGAGGGTCAGCTAGAGCGTGCGTGGTTGTAAGTTTCTCTAATGAATCTAAAATAGCGTTTAAGGCCACAAAGACATAACATGTGCCAGTGTGAAATGACACGTCATTTAACCCTAGATGGAATTCCAGTTCTATTTTGTGTGATATTTGATATTAATGGATCTATTTATTTTACGTATTTGTTTAAAATTAGTAACAATACCAGACCTACGTTAATCGACTTCAGCAGAAACGTAAGGAATAAAGAACACGCTGAGAAGAAAAAAAGCAAGAAGGAACCTTAGTTTTGGGAAAGGAAGGTATTGTGCAAAAGATCTTCTTTCTGACACCAGAGACGCGAGGTCGAATAGAAAGCTCTACCATATAATACATGTAATTTTCTTCATCTGTGGATTTTAGATAGTTAAACTTTCTAATCATCTATGTTCGGGCCCGGAATTGGGTATCATAGACGATGGATAAGATCAGCCCTTATAGTGGGTGTTCCATTTATATTGCTCACGCAAAATATCTGTGGAACAGCAACACTATTCTAAAACTACTTTCACTGATTTCAATGTAAGGCACGAGCTCATGAATGTAAATATTTTGAAACATTCTAAAACGAAAGCATATGTCTTTTTAACACAAACTTGCGTGTTTTTAAATGGACACCCTATATTTTTTCTTCATCAATCTATAGCAAGGCAGATCACATAAATAATGGCGTTGATTGCATCACAATATGCCAATTACATCCCGAGATATTGTAAAGCGAAGTTGACGCTTGAATCACGTGAGAAACGCGGCTATCCCACGTCCTGAGACTCAGCCGTGAGTCTCGCTAGAGTCACTGAACGTGGTAGCTGCGATCTTCATGTATTTGAAACGTCAAATTCGCTTCGCAGTATCTCGGGATGTAATTGGCGTATTGCGATACAATGACATTCTTTATGTGATTTAAATTCTATAGAGCGATAATGAAAAAATATAGGGTATCCATTTAAAAACAGAAAAGTTTCTGTTAAAAACACACATGCGTTCATTTTAGAATGTTTCAAAATATTTACATTCCTGAACCTCTGCCTTACATTGATACCGGTGAAATTCTTTTACAATAGCTGTTGCTGTTCCACAGATATTTCGGGCAAGCAAGATTAACTGGGACACCCTGTGTAACACTAGCTATGAAGGCAGGAATTTTCGGTGAGTTAGGAGTACAGAACGTGCGAGAGTCTATAGGCTGTTGCGGACCACTAGTATTCGCTTCGTGACCGGGGCAAGGCATCGGCTTTCGTGGTGGCGTGTGAGAGCGGCAACATCACGTACACCAGATACCGAGAACCTCAGGCCACGCACTCGGATTGCACGGTGCCACGCGTTCCAAGGCACTTCAACGCGACGCGGGAGTAACGGCCTCATATTGTGGGTCATTGGGCTCAATGCTAACCATCTCCATGTTGAAACATGTAACAAATAGACCAGTTTATTATAAATATCCACCAACGTTGTACAGAAATTAGGTATTTTTATTATTGGTAAGTGGTTTTGCAAATTTTAGTCCACTATCAAATCAACCAATAACTCCTACAATATTGCAGTTCACACCGTTGGTCAACATGTTTGTAGTGTGCGGGTTAACAAGCCTCTGCACAGTAGAAAATGTTTGAATGTTTGCAAACCTATTGGACCAAAGTGATATGGTGATCAGTCCTACACTTGCAAACTACTTAAATTAACTTACGCTAAGGACAACACTATACCGATGTCGGAGGGAGGACTCGAACCTCCGACGGGAGCGATCGTTCAGTCCGCAACATGACACCTTAGATCGTGCGACCACTATAGCGCGGCACAGCGCAGTCGATCATACAACAAACTGAGTTTTGCGAGTTGCGATAAATCTATATGGACACTTCCAGCCATACTCCGCAAGACGCTATATAGTGCATGGCGAAGGGTACCTTGTATTACGACTAGTCGTTTCCTTTCTTCTTCCACTCCCAAATAGAGCGAGGGAAGAATGACTTTACAGACGCCTCCGTACGACGGCCAAGTTTTTAATTTTGTTTTTCCTGGCTGTTACGAAAGTCTTTCTACAGTCAGCTTCAAATACTGGATCTCAAATTTTTCTGAATAATGTTTCGCGAGACGAACTTAGTTTTCCCTCAACGTATTGCAGTTTGAGTTCACGAAGCATCGCCGAAACACCTATCGATCGAAGCCATTGGTAGCAAATCTAGCAGCACGCCTGTCGCATGCTTCGATTATAGATGGTCTGCTTTATAAATGAACTACATTCTCTAAATAACCGAAGTCGACTATTCGCCTTCCCTGCGATCGCTGTTACTTGCTCGTTCCTTTCATATCACTTTGCAGGGTCACGCCTAGATACACAGCTGACCGCTAAAAATGCAGCACCCCGAAGGAAGGATGCGTTTGGGGCGGCAAGAGATGCACGTGATTAGCATTCCAGCGCTGACCCACACCACGTTCGACAATTCCGTTACCTGCAAGCGCTGCATAAAGAGGGGATAAAGGCCCTGTGGACGCACTAGAATTTTCCTTTGGTGAGGTTGTTTTGCTTAAGCAGCTTTAGTATCCACCATAGAAGACTCTCGGTGTCTTTCGAGCACGTTTCGGTTATCGACCGAGGAATAATAGTTGCCTATAGGGAGAAACAGACTTCTTCGGCCGTCATCGAATCGCATTGCTACCTTGACCTCCCTTTTCCCGAGCTCTCACAAACTGAAAACGTCTGGTCGGTTTTCGGAGCTACTGGCCCGGGATACACTCCCCACTGCTACAGCAGAAAAACTTCGGAAATGCGTGGATGGAGCTGGGAGTATTTTTGTTCTTGTTCGGTCAAGTTAACACACTGAAGCCTAGTGGTGACGACAGCATCCAGTCCCGGTACAGAGGTCGCGGCTCCGAGTTTTTCGATGACTGCAAAGTTTCTGCGGGCCCGGGAAGCGAATAGGAGCTGCGGCTTACCCGAAAAAAGCGGCGCGTAGGCGTATTCTTTGAGGTGTGCTCGGAAAAGTAATTTCAATGGCGGGCAACTTGTCCCGGGCGGGAAGCCCGTGGCAGGGACAGTTTCGATTACACTGGAAGCCGGGCAAGCGCGCCACGGCGCGGAGGGGGTGGCGGCTGCCGATGAATGAACGCGGCCGTGTGTGGGCCGCGAGTACAAACTCCAGGGGGCGTTCTGTCCGCGACACCTCCTCTAGCCGCGTTCTAGTCTGTCTATTCCAAATGTTTGTAAGGCTGTGAGAACACACACACACACACACACACACACACACACACACACACACACACACACACACACACACACACCCTCTTATCCGAGGGAGGACTCGAACTTCCGACGTGGAACAGCAGCGCACTCCGCAGCAAGGCGCCTTAGATAGCACGGCCGCTTAGTGTATTTTGAGTATGAATACTTCGCTAGTACAGATAGATAACATTCAGAAGTACCGTGAAACTTTGCGTACTCGTCTTATGGACATCTTAACAACTTGATGCCAAATGTTTGTAGAGCTTATGGGACTTAACTATGGGGTCATCAGTCCCTAAACTTACAAACTACTTATGAACTAGCTAATCCTAAGGACGGCACAAATATCAATGCCCGAGGGGGGATTCGAACCCCCGACCGAAGTGGCCGTGCAGACCGTGACTGGAGCGCCTCAGTCCCCTCGGCCACCGCGGCCGGCTGTGCTTGTTCGCCCAGCGTCTTTGCTTACATAGGGGAATCGTTATAACCCCGCCCCCCTTCACCCTTCTCAGATTTGGTAGTAAGATGGTCAATGGACAGCCCGTCAGAAACTGAACACGGATCAAGCAGGACAAGAGGAATATTGTGTACGGAACTGTAAAGAATAATTCTCTCTCTCTCTCTCTCTCTCTCTCTCTCTCTCTCTCTCTCTCTCTCTCTCTCTCTCTCTCTCTCTCTCTCTCTCTGTGTGTGTGTGTGTGTGTGTGTGTGTGTGTGTGTGTGTGTGTGTGTGTGTGTGTGTGTGTGTCCCACACACAGACCTAGAAAGGCCCATCGGGTACCGACCGACAGCCGTGTTATCCGCCGTCCGACGGCGTCCCCGGACGCGGTATGGAGGGGAACGTGGTCAGCTCCCTTCACTCCCGGACTTTGTTTTAGCGACTGGAGCCGCTACTTCTCAATCAAGCAGCTCCCCAATTAGCCTCATAAGGGCTGAGTGGACCCCCACTTGCCAACAACGCTCGTCAGACCCGAACGGTTACTCATCCGAGTGCAAGCCAGACCCGACAGTGCTTAAATTCGGTGATCTAATGGAATGTGTACTGGGCGCGCCAGCAGGCGGGGACGCCACGCCTATCTTCGTAGTGAGCCGTCAGGGAAACATAATTTGGTGGCGGTAGAGACACGACAATACTGGACGGTGACAAAGAAACAACAGTAGTGATGAACACCCTACGTGGTACTGTTTATCCACAAGGTGGCAATGGGGGCACCTTACCAAACGAACCGGTGGAGATGGGGTGGGAAAACTCGGCTTGCTATTGCTGTTACCTGGGCAACGGCGTTACGTCACCCATGTCAAAAGCCGCAACTAATTCTGAACGCATGTCATGGACAGGGAAGAAATTCGTCCGTGCCCGCTGAAAGGAACCATCCTGGCACTTGCCTGGAGTGATTTAGGGAAATCACTTAGAATCTAGCCGGCCGCGGTGGCCGAGCGTACTGCAGCGCGTCAGTCACGGTCTGCACGGCCGCTACGGTTGGGGGTTCGAATCCCCCCTCGGGCATGGATATTTGTGCCGTCCTAGTTCGTAAGTAGTTCATAAGTAGTTTGTAAGTTTAGGGACTGATGACCCCGTAGTTAAGTCCCATAAGCTATACAAACATTTGAACATTTTTGAACTTAGAATCTGAATCAGGATGGCCGGAAGCGGGTTTGAACCGCCGTCCTCCCGAATTCTAGTCCAGTCACGGAAAAATTTCGAACCCGGTACTCGAAGACATTGAGGGTAACTACTGCACACGCTTGTGGGAATGGCGAGAATGTAGTCTCTGTTTACAATTAAGCTTTCCATAGTTTCCACAAACCAATTATGGTTAAAGTCGGGATGATTCCTGTGGAAACGGTACATCAGATTTCCATCCCCCATTTTTTTGTTCCTTTCGAAGCTTTTGCTCCGTTTCTAAATACCTCGTGTTGTCCAGGACGGTAAATCCTAATGTCCCTTCTCCTATCGTGCGTAAATAATGTTCCATGTTCCTGAATGATAATGCCTCGCCGCGGTGGAGTAGCCGAGCGGTCTAAGGCGCCTCGCTGCGGAGCGCGCAGTTGCTCGCCGTCGGAGGTTTGAGTCCTCCCTAGGGCATGTGTGTATGTGTGTTGTCCTTAGGTTAGTTTACCTTAGTTTAACTAGTTTGTAAGCTACGGACTGATGACCACGCAATTTGGTCCGGTAGATTTACAAATATTTGAACATTTGATAATGCCTCAAACTGTTACATTATGATGTTCCTCATAACCCAAACGCACGACCTGACGAGATAAAGAGGGACAGTGTCTCTTAACATGTGCTCATTTTGATATAGTAGAAACGGGAATTTGGAGACACAAAATAAATTTTTTGGACGATACAAGATTACTTAGAGAAAGTTAATGAACGTCAGCTTGTTCTAAATATAATTTCTCACGAATGGAAACTAAGCTGAGTAAATTTTCTGACGGACGTGAGAGCAGGTACAGATCCATATGTGGAAGTATACACAGTGTTTTGTGGTTGCAGGTAGAGCGTACTTTAAAGAAAGATCTTACCATGATTACTAACACGGATTTAAAATCGGTGTTTGAATCATTACACCGTAGAACTATGGGTGGAGACTCTCTGCTTTCATTTGGGACGAAGCGATATTTAATCTCTGTACCGCCATACTAATGAGGATTTGTGGATTTCACTGAAGAATAAATGCAAGGAAAATGCGGGATAATGCCTTCCGTGGAACTACGACCGTTTCCTCCCCTATTCATGTTCTCGTGAGTTCCTGTCAGTCCGTAATGACCTCACGGTAAAGGGATTTTGAGCTATAATCTTGTTTCCTTCCTTTTGACTTTGTGTAGGCGTATATCCTCCCCACACTAAGTGACTCAGCAGAAACCTGTTGCCGACTTAACGTTTGTAGCTGGTAGCTTGCGAATCACTCCATGTAAATGGGCTCCCCGAACGCTGCGAATGCAGGCGGCTTAGCAGCAGGTAATAAGCATCGCGTTACCAACCAGTCGCTAGCGACTCGACATCCGCGTTGTTCGGCGATATGAGTAGCGTAGTGTCCTCGAACACAGTCTTGTACCAGTTTCATTTGAAAATTAATGTGAAGGTTTTTAACATTGTTTTCGCTTCTCTCACAAAGTTACTCTTCATTTTACTCGACTGCAAACTCCTCGGCTACTGTAGAGGAACTTGACAGAGAACTTCAAGTAGTGCAGTGTACAATTACTGATATGGCAGGTAGGCCACTTGGAGCAAATATAAAAAAAAAAAAGTGAATCCTTCCAGGAGTACTCTTTTTCTGTGACTTCGTGTGTCGTTCTGTCAAACTACCGTCGTTTGGAAACGAAAAGAGACGATGAGGGGAGACTAAAGAAAAAACACAAATCTACGATACATATAAAGCCAATGGTATTCACATATAAATTTTTAAAGGAACACTAACCAACAAACCACGTTCCTGTCCATATAAAGGCAGTAAAGAAAACGAAGCAGATAGTAAAAGTAACATCATTTTTTATTTCCTGATGAAGGCTCCTGTAACGGATCCGAAACGTTGTCAATATTTTATCATGACGCAGCAAATAGCCCAGAAGAATTTTAACAATAATGACCGCGAAAGCCTGCATTCTTACAATTACCATTATTGTTAATGCATTTATTCCACTGTGAGAAGGTCAATACCTTCGCGCGAAAACGTTTACGTTTAATGATTATACCTAGGCGTGCACCTATTCATGCGAAGCAAATCGACGCCCATGAAGTCTCTCTTCATGCCTCCGAAAGTACTGAAATCGCATGGGAAGAGAACGGAACTGTATGGAGGATGGATTCGGAATCCCTGTGAAACTTCTGCAGCATAGTATAACAGCAACTCTGTTGCACTATATAATGCCCGCTCACATATCGCCATAGTTGTTTCGACTACACTCCAGAAGTTTCCTGGGGAGTCCATGCACATCTTCCATAAAGTTCCGTTCTCTCCGTGTGCGATTTCCATATTTTGGAGTCTTAAATAACGACATTCGTGGCCCTCTATTTGTGTCGGACGAAGAGGTAGACATCCGATGAGTACAGTTATGGTAACGTAGGCAGCCGTGAACATTTTTTCCGTGAAGACATTATCATCTTATCTCACAATGGAATGAATGTATTGAAACAATAAACATTTTACTTAATATTTTCCATTTGTGTCATTTTCATTTCTGTGCCCATTGCTCAAGACGTTTGGGCATTCAAGACTTTGTTATGGTAGAAGAAATAAAGTACGGCAAATCACTGTAACACCGTTTAGTCGTTCTGCTAATAATTATAAAGTTTGAATCTGTCTGTCTGCAGCTTCTTGGCTGCTACAAACAGCCTGCAATTTACAGAAACACTTTTTCACTATGTAGCGGAGTGTGCGCTGATTTCAAACTTATTGGCAGATTAAAACTCTATGCCCGGTCAAGCACACACTTTTAATCCTTACTTTTATAAAAGATTTAGGAGACAATCTGAGTAGTTCTCATAGACTGTTAGCGGATGATGCTGTCATTGACCGGTTAGTTCAATGGTTTATAAAGTTATGGGACCTAACTACAGTGGTCATTGGTCCCTAAACTTACAAACTACTTGAACTAACTTATCCTATGAACAAACACACACACACACAAACACACACACACCCGAGAAAGGACTCGAACTTCCGGCGGCGAAGCTATTCCGCCGCGGCTACCGGTTATTGAAGTCACCAGAAGATCAAAATCAACTGCTAAATGATTTAGATATCTGCATCATGCAAAAAAAGTTAACCCTAAATAATGAAGTGTGAAGTCATATGGATGACTATTAAAAGAAATCAGTTAAACGTCATTTACATGATAAATCAGTCAATTTTATAGACCGTAAATCCAACTAAACACCTAGGAGTAACAATTACGAACAACGTAAATTAGAAAGAACACACAGAAAACATTGTAAGGAAGGCGAACCAAAGGCTATGTTTCATTGGCAGAACATTTACAAGATGCAACAGTTCTACTAAAGGAACAGCCTACACTTCACTATACATGTGCGTCCGATTTTGAAATATTGCTGCGTATTGTGGGATCCATATCAGGTGGGACTGACAGACGATTTAGAGAAAATTCAGAGAAGGGCAGTTCGTTTTGTATTATCGCGATATAGGGGAGACAGTGTCATGGAAATTATGCACGATTTGGGGTCAGAATCATTAAAAAGAGGCGTTATTCGTTGCGACGAGATCTGGTTGCGAAATTTCTTTCATTAACTTTCTCTTCAGAATGCGAACATATTTTGTTAGCACCCACCTACATATGCGACATGATCATCATAATAAAATAATAGAAATCAGATAGAAAACAGAAAGATTTAGATGTACCTTTTTCCCGTGAGCTATTAGAGAATGGAACTGTCCAGAAATATCATAAAAGCGGCTTGATGAAGCCTGTGGCACGCACTTCAATCTGACTTGCAGAGTATTTATGTAGAATCTGCCAGTAAGTTTCAAATCAGCGCACACTCCGCTGCAGAGTGAAAATGTCATTCTGGAAAAATCCCCTAGGGTAAGGCTGCGCCATGTCTCCATTGCAGGAGCACTAGCCCTGCAAGTTTCGCATGCGACAACTTTCTATAATGTTTGGAAGGTAGGGGGCGAGGTAGTGGCCTATATAAAGCTGTGAGGACAGCCCGTGAAGCGTGTCAGGATAGTTCAGTCGTTAGAGAGTTTGCTCGCGAAAGGCAAACGTCCCATGTTCGAATTCCGATCCGGCATGCACTTTAACTCTGCGTCAGTTTCAGCAAAAGGAAAATTTTCTTAGTTTTCTCTTTCGTGTGGAATAGTGATAGAGCAAGGCAGCTTCTGAACTAGAATCTGTCCGAGAGATGTCCGTGTGCAAGATACAACCGCACACAACAATTGGCAGTTCCTCATTTCAGTGTCATGTCGTGTACGGACGATTTAGATCGCTTGCCCGTTGCGTTCCATTTCAGTCTGTATTACGCCGTATGTAATTACTGTGTGGATGTCGACGGGCTAAGGATACGAATGTAGAGATGGGCGTGGGAGTACCTGAATGTATGTAAAGCTATATATAAGGTGCAATTGAAAGATTGTATTGCTAGAAGTACCAGTTACGTTTACAACCACGAACACTTAATCTGTGCAGAGTGATTGGCTGTTCTCGCAGTCCTCTCGACCAACATTCCGCAGACAGACGGTATAAAGGGCGAGTGTCCGGCATTGGCGTCTTGTGGCGCTGCTGTGGCCCCTGCCCCTCCCACGCCTCCCTGTGACGTCCGGCTGTTAGTAGCGTGGGCGACCTACAAACCGGACGGTTCGCGCAGGCGTGCTTCTCCCTCACAGTTGAATGCACACCCGTGCCCGTTTCTATACCCGCCAAACAGGTTAAAGCCCTAGAATGGCAAAGATACCGTTATTAATTTAGACGGATGTGCCAAGTCCGATAAAAAGGGAGGAAAGAAAATGTGCTCGAGCTTACTATTGCGTCGGGGCCTCTTCAAGCGCTTTTAAACTTATCAATGTGTACCTTTTCGACCTAAGCAAAAACCCTCTCATAAATAACTACCGCCGGCCGCGGTGGCCGAGGGGACTGAGGCGCTCCAGTCACGGTCTGCACGGCCACTGCGGTTGGGGGTTCGAATCCCCCCTCGGACATGGATATTTGTGCCGTCCTTAGTCTTAGCTAGTTCATACGTAGTTTGTAAGCTTAGGGACTGATGACCCCGCAGTTAAGTCCCATAAGTGCTACAAACATTTGAATTTGAAATAACTTCCTTGATAATGATCTGCGTCCATTATATACCTCTACACACATATTCCGCAAGCTACCGTATGGCACACAGGAATAAGTACCCTGTCAACTTACCTTCTGTTCCACTCGCAAATAGAGCGAGGGGGAAATGAATTCTCTAAGCCTCCGTAAGAGCCAAAATTTTTCTTGTCGTCGTGTCGTCAGACGGAATGTTCGTCGATTGCAGTAGAATCTTTCAGCAGTCAGTTTCAAATTTTCTCAATAATGATTCGCAAAGAGAACGTCCTCGCTCCAGGAATACCTACGTGAGTTCACGAAGCGTCACGTGTTGATCGAACCAATTGGCGAAGTCAGAATTTTGGTCGGGAGGGGGGCTGAGTGTTTTCGTGTGCATGCGTAAGTGGAATCCATGCCACCCCAAACCACAATACCGGATGCATGACCAGTGAGGCTACGCGTACAGGTCCCTACACACGTTCCGATTTGTCGGGAGCAAATTATTGGCGGCCCGATAAATTGAACGTTCGGAGGCGCTTGCCGACCAACTTTGCTTGTCGGATGGCTGGTACGACCTGACCATCCGACCCTCCCCCCACCACTCCACCCGACAAATTGTACCTTGCGTAGCGCTACCCGACCAACTTCCTGCCTGCGATCGTCTGCTGTCTGCACAGTGAACAAGCGAAAACAAAAACAGTTCGACAGACAGACACAAGAACAGAGAGGCGCTGTAATCGCTGCGTGCAGTTGGTCGGAACGTGTGTAGGGTGCTACGAATTTGGTTGGTTCGTTGGATAGCTTGTTGGTCTGCCTGTTAAAATGTTTTTAAACCTGTTTTACCAAACTGTACTGGTCATCAGTCCCTAGACTTGCAAACTACTTAAACGGAGTTAGCAAAAAAAAAAAAAAAAAAAAAAAAAAAAAAAAAAAAAAAAACACACACACACACACACACACACACACACACACACACACCAGGGAGGCTCGAATCTCCGACGACGAGCGACCGCGCCCGCAGGAAAACGCCTTAGAGCGCTCGGCCACTCCATCGCGGCACCACTCTCTCCCCCACTCTAATACGTTAATACGTCCATCATGGTGGTGCAGGCAGACTTGGGATTCGTCGGTGAAAAATAGAAGTCGTTCCGTAGAGAACTGTGCAATTATTAGTGTAGGCCTATTTCTACCACTCCTCAAGATTATGATTCGCTTTAATATTCGATAATTTTAGTGGTGTTGATAACCAGCTAACATAGGAACGTCCGTACGGTAATTAATGTTGCATCTGCTGATTAAACCATAATACATGCAGATACAAGTGACTAAAATGGTGCTGAAGAATGCAGGGCGGACGAACTAATTCATGTGCTGCGATTAATATTGTAGACGAGGTTTTTTCGTTTTTTTCTTAAGAGTGATTAAAATAATTTCTACTTTGAGATTTACGTGTTTCCACTGAATTTGTGTATTTGATCTTGATAATATTACACAAACTAAAACACTGTGGTGTGATTTTCGTACCTATCTTGCGGATGACTGTTGTTCGGGTGTTTTCAGTGATGGTACACGAAGTCGCCAAGTCGTCTACGCTACTGCTCTGAGGTTATATAGCGGTTGGCGAGGGGGGGGGGGCTCGTTCGTGCGCTTAAGCGCGCGCGCGCGCGCGCGCGCGCGCGCGCGCACACACGCACACGCACACGCACACAGTGGAGCGAAACGAAATTGGAACAATCAGGTATTCAAACATTTCGAGAAAGTGCTGGGCTTTGAACTGCTACGTGGAGCAAGTATTCCTTTATGGGCCTTGCATTCTTGCTATATGTTTTTTTCTTTTTTTCTTTACCTTACATCTGACCACTGACACGCTGTTTTCATTGGAATACAAGAAAGTGCACTTTGTGCTTCCATGAGCTGCTACTAGGTTTTCTACTTGTGATCCATTAGAGCCCGTTGCACCAACTAGTGATAGGAAGGCCGCAGTATTTTGTCCAGTCTCTTAGCTGTTAGTTTGCTGTGGCAGTTTCAGGTTTCAAATAATCATGTTTTCCCTTTTTTCTGGTGGCTCAAATAATTGTCTTACGTTCAGGACAAAACTAACTAGGATGATTTTGTGTTTCATACGCTATAGGGATACTTTACACCCATGGGTATATCTAACACCAGACCCATCTGGTTTTCAAGAAACTGGGCATTCACGATCAAATACGACGGCTGTATTATATACGGTTGTTTCATCTTCTTCCTAAACCATTACAGTTCCTATCATCACGTAAGCAGATCTCAAACGGTGTTAGAACAAATTTTTGTTGTCAGCAAAAAGCATTTTCATTGCTTGTCTACTCTGTGGCCTTTATATCAACCAAGTCCCCAAATTTTATGTATCAAGTTATTTCACTAAGAATTTTGTTATCGTGTTTTCTGAATAAGAAGTCGCTGCTGTTTAGCGATTAGTAATTTCACCTCTCTCGTGTATGAGCTTTATCAAATTTTCCTTCGCCGTAAAAATTTTCACGAGGTGCATGTCATTATTGAACTCCACTAGACCTCGAGAAAATTATTCTCTACATTTTTTTGCATCCTTCAACGACACTAGATTCTTAGTGTCGTTGTTGAGAAACCCAACAATGCTATTGTGTTCAGTTCACCATTTATTAGTATTCGAAAACTATATAACTATAAGAGAGGGAGAAGAAATCAAGCAAGTTTATTCTCGTATCTACACCCTTCCTTTCCTGTCTAATGGACGTTACATTATAGCTTTCTTTGAATATTTGTTACCTCGTCAGTGTTAATTGAAAACGGTCACTAGACGTTATAGATACCTGATATATACAAAAATGTTCTAACGTTTGTAAATCTATGGGACTTAACTACTTTGGTTATCAGTCCCTAAGCTTACAAATTACTTAAGCTTACCTAAAGACATACACACCCATGCCAGAGGGAGGACTCGAACCTCCACAGCAAGGCGCCTTAGACAGCTTGGCCACTCCACAGCGGCGATACATAAAACTTGTCAGCATTACAGTTCTGCGCTTTTTTGCCCGTTCACGCGCTCAGTTATTCACCCAAAGAAATTTTTCACTTTCTTTTTATGATTTCAGCACCATTTGGTTTCGCTGCTGTGGCCTACCTCGATCACTTCATTTTCGTTACTTTGAATATTTGTCTAATGTGAGTATGTTTCAAATTTGAATCTCGTCCAATACATCAAACTCTAATCTACCGGTAACCCTTAAGGGTTTTGGTACCGTATATAACGCCACAATTTAAATTTTTCATAACCCTAATGCACTGCAGTGGCGAGGTGCCGAACATGATAAATTTCCACGACCTGATCGAAGTTTAATTCTTGAATCTACGTACTGATTCAAACTCTTTGTGCGAGACTAGCGTCCGGTTTATTTAAATTCACGTTCCATGATTGATTTATATTAGCGATGGTAATGATGTAGAACGAGTAATTTTACATATACATATATAATTTTGCCTGGCTCATGCTGTCCATTTGCAAGTTTTTAATTTTTTTATTTTAATAATCCGCACTTTACTCGTTAATGCTTCTATGGAATGAAATCACAGTAATGGAATAATGGCTGAATGGTAAACATTTGATGTTCTTCATTTTGCAATGTTATGTAGACGCTTCAGTTTTGCCTTCATATAGTTATTCATATATCCAGTATTTATCAACCTGGAAGAAATGGTACATATCAACATCAAACTGCTTCTGGTGACACTTTTGAGCTTTTTTGCATCCAATTTGATTCAGTGCCAGTTGCCAATGTGGGTTCTTAATGATTTTTCCATTAGTGCCATCCTGAATTTACTAAAAAGAAGTTTTCATTGTCGGTCTTAATTAGGGCCTATTCTATTCAATCATGTGACCTACCATTTCCTGCCAATGAGTCAAGTAATTATCTTTCTTTCATAGATAAAGTTTGGTTTTTGAATCAAAATTTTACATTGGTCTGATAATATATATTCCTTTTTAATGGGTACTATACATTGTGAACAAATGTTTTAACACTGCAAGGTATCTTATCTTCTTATGGACTAATAAATTAACACTCATATTGCTCTTTAGCCTGACTATAATACAACATAAACATTTCTGTTACAGGTGTCCAAGGTGAAAGTGCAGTCATGCAGTGTTTACAAGACTTGCTGGGACTGTTTAGGTGCCAAAGATCCATACTGCGGCTGGTGCTCACTTGAAAATAAGTAAGTAATGTGCAGAGTCCCGTAGAACTCATCATACTAGGAACTGATTTTATCATTATGTCAAACACAGTGAGTTTCTTCTGAAATATTGCTTGCCCAAAACAAAAACATTAGTCTTGGCTATTGTAACACTACAATGAATTGCATTTTTTGTTAAATTTTAAACCACATCCTTAATACAAATTTACTTTCTAAAGTTAGCAGATTGGAAAGAGGACTGTCTTGTAAACTCTTCAAAAATTCAAGGCATAGGTGCTGTGCTCTTAGACAGGAATTCACTGTATAATTGAGTATTATTCAGACCTCTTTGTTTGCTATGCAGCACTGCCAGAACTACACTAAATTATTTGATTTTTTTCCCTAGATGTAGCCTGCGTAGTGATTGCCAGGATGCTGCCAAAGACCCACTTTACTGGATCTCTTACAAAAGTGGACGTTGTACAACTATCACAACTGTGACTCCAAACCAGCTCCAGCGAACCACGGCCAGAACGGTATGAATTGTTCTCTCCATTACTGTTTTTATGTGTTTCATTATTTGCATTAAAGTAATTAAATATAAAGTAAATTAGAAACATGTTAAACAATTACATAAAATTTATTTCACTATATCCATCTTGAATTTAAAAAAAAGTATTGGAAAATAATACAAATAGAGACTGAATTAAGTATTGAATATTTGTTGATGACTTTTTTGGCTAAAGGAAAATACATAGTATAAGATGCTATTTGTGTTATGACTTGCAAAATACCTTGTTAACAGCTATGGCAATGGTGGATTATTCAGTCTATGGGTAGTTACTAATTTATATTACATTACTGGTACCTTATGCTCCATAAATTTTGAGTTTTGAAATTGATGAAAATTCTTCATCATGATTTTGAATATCCACCATACCACAATTTTGATATTAAAATACCTCTCCTGTTCTTGAACAAGGTCAGTGGTTACATATTTGACAGTTGAAGATCCTTACCAAAATCTGGCCTTCCTTTCTGATGGACAACTGCTTCTTTTCAATGGGCAAATTATAAATAAATAAATAATAAAGGAAAACACTTGTCTTTAAGTTAGTTGCACGAGTAGCTCACACATACACAATGTGTTCATTAATGGTATTTATTTCATGTTCCGTAGATCCAGTTACTGAGTTAATCACAAGGATATGGAACATGTCAAATTGTACAGATTAATGCTAATTCAGTGGATATATCTGTAACTGACTTGTCTGCATCATTTTGATAACAAGAATCATTCAGTAATCAATGAAATGTATGACTAACCACATTTCTTCATTGAATAGACTACATGTGCTGCCGTTAACTGTTGTATGAAAAGTGTTGGATTATACGTGCAGACTTTTGTCAAAATGTAATAATAATTCAAGGCATGTGCTAATTTTTATACTTTAGTTTTCACAACTTGCAAATACAACAGAAAGTACAAACGTCTAAAAATGTGATTTGGAGCACATTTATGTAGATCAGAATGATGAAGACAACACAGACCCATATGGTACATATGGTACACCGTGTTTGATACCCATATTGGACATATGGTACACCATGTTTATTTCAAATCTGATTCCATTTTATTATACTTTGACGTGGAACTTGTCATTCAGATAAGATAAAAAGCATGTACTTACAATGTTCATCAAACTAAGACAAATGTTGTTGCTATAGCTTTTAATTTTGGGGTAACTAAGACTGGCTTTCTTCATTACAGCTGGAACTTGTGATTGAAAACTTGCCAACACTTTCTGGTCAGTTCCTGTGTGCATTCACTGCACTTGATAAGACACTAATAACAAATGCCACCCGGAAGCCATATGGTGTGAACTGTACAACACCAAGAACAGATCTTCTTCCTTCTATACCTCAGGGACAGCGTAAGTACAGAGCATGTCTAACAATTTCCTAAGTACCGGTATTGAACACTCTAATTAACTTTCATTTCCTTTGCATCCAGTTTTTTGTATTTATTTTTTTATTTTACACTATAAACAAAATTTATGAATGTAAGTATTTTATTTTATCTCTGCCATAAATCTAATTTAATTTTTGAAAATGTGTGATCAATGTTCTGCAAAATTTAATGTCTTCTTTGAGATCTTTCATTAAAAAGTTACATAATTTTAAATGACAATATCCTTATATCAGAAATTACCATGGTTGTATGATTTTATCATAAGAATTACTACAATTATACTAAATAGTCATATCTTTTCAGATCATTTCACAGCAAAACTATCTGTACGGATGACATCTGGACCAGATTTTGTTGCAACAAACTTCACATTTTTTGACTGCAACACATACAGCTCTTGTACACAGTGTGTATCATCATCATTCCCTTGCGACTGGTGTGTTGATGGACATCGCTGCACACATGATACTGCAGAAAATTGCCGCAATGACATCCTTGTGACTGGTGTCAGTGTAAGTAATTGTCTTGCATCTCATTCAAAACTACAAGGGATGATACTCTACCTATTGCAAAATCACATTTTCAGTAAATAAGACTTGAAAGCCACTCCTACTTATATAGGACACTGCTTTTCTTAAGATGTACTACTACCTGCATCAAGTGTTACTGAACTATACAGAAATACATATGCACAATTATTTCATTGTACCTTTAGGTGATAAAGTCGGAAAACTGTATGTATGCAAATTTCTGTGATTTAATTGTGCATATTAAATTTGTAGCGAATTGGTCCAAGCTACCGAAGTGGTCCTGGATTCTGTCCCACAATAAATGCTACTGCTGGTGGATCCACGGAAATTCTTGTATCATCTGGTATCAAGAAAAGTATAAGGGTCAAAGTTCATATTATTGGGGTAAGGAATACTTTCTTCCATAATAGTTTCAGGACTTGATATAATACTTCAAACTTATTAAAGAATTATTATTTTACAACTAAATTTTATTACATTTAATTTTTCTTAGTACTTTTAAGTTCAATTTTTACTAAATTTCATTACGTTTAATTTTTCTTGGTACTTTTAAGTTTAATTTTTCCTTGTTATACTAGTCTCTTTTTTTCTTTTTTCTTTTTTTGTATGGTAAACATATTTTATAAGTACTGATTTATATGTGGCTGTTTACAGCAATTTATTGTGCAGACTCGCTTTATGTGTCAATTCAACATTGAAGGCCGTGTGACAAGTGTGAATGCCCAGTTGCTAGGTGACACTATATATTGTGATATGATGGAATTTTCATATACATCACGAGCTCCAAATATAACTGCCACATTTGCTGTTATTTGGGGAGGCTCAAAACCACTGGACAATCCTGATAATATACATGGTGAGTATGTCGTCTGTAATTTACAACCTTGAAAAATCCATTGAACATTTTTGAATGTTAACTATTTGTGTGAGCAGTATAAGATCAAAACTAACCTAAAGTTCTGTTATAAGACCTATGATAGAATTGAAACTATGGAAGATTTAAGTATATTGAATGCTTCAGAAAAGGGTAGCTGAAATGAAAGAAAGAAATGAGAGGAAAGCAAAAATTTAAAGTCCTGATGAGACTTAAAAGTAATATTTTTATACAGAGTTAGTAGTAAAATAACCAAAGCACTTGAAGATACTAAAGCTAAGGACAGATCAACTAAGTTTAATTAGAGATATTAGGTTTAATGTAGTCTGTAAATGGAAATGAATTAGTCTGCAAAGGAGACTGTTCACAAATCACTCACACAACCCATCCTTGAGTATTAGTCTGGAGTGTGAAACCTGCACCAAATAACCAACTGAGGTGGTGCAGTGGTAACACACTGGACTCTCATTCGGGAGGATGGTGGTTCAAATCCATCTCTGGCCATCCAAATTTAGCTTTTCCTTGAAATCCCTAAATCACTTCATGCAAATACCATGATGGTTACTTTGAAAGGGCACAGCCAATTTCGTTACCCAAACAATCAGTGTGTGGAGCTCTGTCTCTAATAACCATGCTGTCCATGGGCCGTTAAACCTTGAGCTTCCTTCTTGCGCCAAATAAGACTGATGGAGATACTGAATACATCCAAAAATATGCATCACAAAAGTGAGAGGTTTGTGTGGTCTGCAGGAAGGTGTTGCAGAGCTGTTGAATGTACTGAACTGGCACATTCTTAAAGATGAACATAAACTATCCCAAAACAGTTTATTTGCAAAGCTACAAGAAGTGGCTTTAAATGATGACTCAAGAAATATAATACAACCTCCTACATATTGTTCTCATATGACCATGGGAAAATACTACATTAATTACAGCGCGCACACACACACACACACACACACACACACGTTCTTCCTGTGCTCCTTACTTGAATTGAATGAGGAGAAGCCTTAATGACTGGTTCAATGAAATTTGCCCTCTTTTGTGCACTCTTAGTGATTTTCAGTGTATAGATGTAGATGTGAATGTAGGAATGAAGTAAATAACTGTAGGTAGAGATTTTACATCACACACAGCTTATTTTTGACATGTAAAGTGAGACTGATGCAGGAAAAAATAACAGATACAGAAGTTTGAGTGAGAATATCACAGTGAAAATCAATAGTACATTAAAAAAGGAGATACAGTGGAAATTAAATATGATAAAAACAATGAAAATTAGTAGTATTAGCAAAATACAATACTTCTAATATTCTTCAGTAGGATTTAAAACAAAATTCCTTCAATTTTTTGAATCTTCACTGGATAATCA
Organism: Locusta migratoria; assembly: GCA_026315105.1. Lineage (NCBI taxonomy): Eukaryota > Metazoa > Arthropoda > Insecta > Orthoptera > Acrididae > Locusta > Locusta migratoria. The sequence continues at coordinate 291,403,044 of CM048755.1, forward strand.
AGAAATACTAAAATAATGGAAACTATCACTTGCAAAAACAATATTCAAGAAGGGAGACAGAGCGAAATCTAAAGATTGTAGCGGAATATCATTACTGAATGCAGTATATAAAATATGTGACAAGTAATAACCAAGAGACTGAAGCCCTAATGCAATGCATGCTATAATTGGTACAAAACAGATTCAGAAAGGGAAGAAGCTATAAACACACTTTTATGAGACAACAAATTATAGAGCAACACAAGGAATTCAATAAAGGAACTTTCTTCCTGTTCCTTAATTACATAAAAACTTGTGATAAAGTAAACTGGCAGTTACTGTAGGAAATATAAGAAGAGAAGGTGTACCAAAAGACATTTTACGGGTAATTCAGAAGACCTATGCTAATACAAGAATCCAAATAATAGGAGACAATGAGGAAAAAAAAAAAAAAAAAAAAAAAAACAGAGGATATTAACTTAGGAGTTCAACAAGGTTGAGCAATGGAAAATGAAACTGAAGAATTAGACATATGAATTTAACCAACGAGATTATATAATGACATTGTGATGCTATTCGCAAATAATAGTCTTAATTTTTAATAATGAAGACCACAGAGAGCTTCCTTATGATCTATACAAAACATGACATATACATATGTTCAAGTCAATACAAAACAAGACAGGTCATGGCATTCTTTGGGGAAAAAACCAGTAAGTACAACAAGTAGTGATAGATAACTAAATTATAGAAGTAGTATAATACATTCAAATTTATAGGAATCTTTCTCTGGTATATGGGAGACCTAGATAATAAGGCAAAATTCAGAAGATTAATTACATAAATGGCACTGTCAGAAGATCTATCCAAAGTAAGAACAGAAACACTTCTTAAATTCTGTGAACTTTGTTGATATCAACATGTCTGTCTGGAAATGAATCTTGTTTAATGAAAAACAAAGATAAAATCAGATTACAGGAAAATCAATGAAATTCTGCAGGAACAACAGGATGCACAAATTTATATTACAAAAGAAGTGCAGATATTACCAAGGAATTAAAATTTTTGACATATATAGTGAGGTTAAAGAATAGAGACAAAAAGGGATATATCCCATATGTTGTGAATGGAACAGTCAATATTACCACTACATTTATGAAGAAGAAGAAGAAGAAGAAGAAGAAGAAGAAGAAGAAAATAATACATTAGTAAATAAAAACTGAAAAATTGTTGTGTACATAGTGGAAATTTAGAAAACAATCTGATTGCAGGTTATTTTATGATTAACAATGAGGTGGCTAGGTGACAGGTACATATGCTTTCAGGATAAGTTTCCGTATGTGTTGCAAGGAATGGATATAAAAGGAGTGTCTGGGAGAATACACAGTGCAACTGTGGTCTTGCCCTTGATGCAATGAAGAATGTTTGTGCAAAAGCAGATTGTAAATTGTAAGTAGGGAACTCGACATGCAGTTTGAATTTGGTTCTTGGCAATAAATGTAACACGAGAGGCAGCTAAGAGAAGGGAAACAACTACATTGTACCCAGGCCACATTTTAGAAATTCTGCCCATCCGTTACCATGAAATTCACAGACGAAAGGGGAAACAAAATAGTTGTTGCTTACTAATTCACAATTCATTTGCCATTTGCAGCTGCAGCCATTTATCAAGAAATATGAAGTTTATTTACATCTGTTTTTCTTTCATCTAACCTTCTTACACTAGTAAGGCAAGTTTTGGTTGTAGTAAAGATACCCACTTGCTATGTAGCTGAGCAGTTGATAGACAAACCAGATTGAAATCATTATAAAGTTTTAGTTATTAACGTTTTGAGCAATGTTAGTTCTGAAGCAGGACCATTGACGAAAGTGTATTGGTGACTTCAGTCTCCTTTCATGTGATTGTTGAATGCACAGCTTCTCAACTATTTTGTGAATGGTTACTTTCAATACCTACATTTAAAATAAATACACACACTTTGCACATATCATGTTACTTAAACTTTCCTAATCAAAGTCCTTATATTAATTTTTTCCAGTGGTTATCTACCGATGTCGAGACATGGCAGACAACTGTGGAATGTGTCTAGCATTGGCAGAAAAGTATGGTTGTGGGTGGTGCCAGGTATCAGACCGCTGTGAAGTAAAAGAGCAATGTGATCAAGGCTCAGGTGTCTGGCTGAATCGCAATCAGACTTGTCCAAATCCTGAGGTTACTGATTTTGAGCCACAGCTGGGTCCCTGGGAAGGTGGAACTAACATAACCATCTATGGAATAAACTTGGGAAAGACATTTGCAGATATATATGGTGGTGTGAGTGTAGCTGGAATCCAGTGTGAACCCTACGAGCAGTTATACATAAAGACAAAGCAAATTGTTTGTCGTGTGGACGGTCCAGGAACAAATGAACCAAGACGTGGCCCCGTTATTGTGAGGGTTGAGGACTTTCGTGGAGAATCAAAACACAATTATGAGTTTGTGGATCCTCTGATAGAAGCTATTTCACCAAAATATGGACCACGATCTGGTGGTACAGTGCTGAAGATATCTGGCCGCTTCATGAATGCTGGAAGCCGCATCTTGGCTTTTATTGATGATTTACCTTGTGAAATAACAGAGTACGTATTATTAATTTTGAATGTATTGAAGAGTATTAGTTAATAATGTATTGTGTTAAAGTGACTTTTTGTAATTTGTTTATATTCATATTTCTGCTGTTGTATGCATTATTATCTTAGATACAACATTTTGTGTTTTTAATTTAATATTTACTTATCATGTTACTGGCAGTTAACATTACTTTTGGTTGTTCTTAGGACAAAGCCAGATGAAGCACTTTGTATTACTAGCACGGCAGATAGACAGAGAAGTGGGAAGTTGCGAATGAAGTTCGACAAGGGTGACAGAATTTTTGACAAAGAGCTGTTTGAGTATGTGGAAGATCCTACAATTGAGAGTGTGGAATCTGGTGTTGCAGGACAGGTATGTAGTGTTTGAGAGCATGTTATTATGCATAGATGACCCTGCAGAATATGTGAATGTTAATGAATGTTAAATATTGATATTTCAGATTAAAATTCCCAAGGGCATTCCTGCTGGAGGTATAAGAATATCGGTATCTGGGAAGAACTTGGCTTACATACAGAATCCACAGATGTATGTCTATTATGGTGACAGAATGTTTGAAAGTGTAAGTATCTGTTTATTGTATTCTGTTGGTATTCTTCCTTTATTGTTGTACTGATTTCTTTATGATCTTATTTAACAGAAATGTGTGGTGCAAAGCAACTCAAATATGGCATGCTCTTCACCAACGATTGAAGTAACTGGTGAGCTAGATGCAGAACACCCTCTCCAACTGGAATATGGATTTCTGATGGACAATGTAACTGGTGTCCGTAATCTTTCAGTAAAGCCTGGATATAGCAATTTCTTATTGTATCCCAATCCAATTTATGACCCATTTGATGAGGAAGTGAAATACTACAAAAGCGATTACTTGACAATCAATGTAAGTATATTCTTTTACTCTGTTAAATAATATGGATTTGCAAATACGAAGTTTAGTGAAATTCATGACTAAATATAAGGTATTAAGTGATTAGCAATGATTATTCTACTAATAAATATATCACCATTTACACATTTTAGGCTTCTTTTTTATGAATATTTTACTGCAATTGATAAAACTCACAAATATAGTTAACTTCATTTTGACTGGGGGACAAAAAAAAAAAAACCCATGAAAATATGGGTTCATTCAGAAAAATAATTTGGAGCTGCTGTTTCTGCAATTCCTTTAGATGAAATTTCTCTGGCAATATGATTGGCTCTGAAATACAAAGTTTCATTAACAGTTACACTGCTGACAAAACATGTATTTTCAACCAGATAGTCTGTTCTTTTTCCTATTTAATTATGGTTTGAAAACTCATAAAATTCCTGAACAAGGATGAAGTTCTATCACTATTACTAGTCATGAGCTATATTTGAAATTACACACGCATCACTGTGTTACATGTAATGCAGATATTAATGATGGTGCAAAAATGGTTTTCAAAAAATTCAATTTTAGTACACATTATTAAAAAGATGGAAAGAGAGATTCATCTCAATGAATAAAGTATACAGATGTGTATCCATTGACTAATTTCTCAGAATGAAGAATGTAAACACTCTCTCTTTATGTATTGTCCTCAAAGAAATACACTGACAACTTTGCTGACAAAAATTGAAATTAGATATGAAGTACTGTAGAACATATTCTACATCACATAGTACTTTTAACAATGTACCATGACAAATTTGTAGAAATACTGACTTTTTTAACAATACTTACCAATATTAAAGATAAAGTGATTTTTATCATATATGTTGTGAGTTGCACTACTTGAATCTGTGAAGTTCTGGTTATAAAAAAAGTTGTTACACTTTAATCAATGCTCCAATCCTTCAGCTTCTATAAATGTACATGGTTTCACTCAGAATTACAGTAAGTAGATATATATGCTGTGAATAATTCAGTAGGTACCAACTCCAAATAATACAGTTGTGCTCACAGTAATGTGTGTTTCAGGTGCTAAATGAATTCTTGATAATCTCCATCTTGTACACATCTCATTTACTAGCAGATAATAAGAACTGGGTTCACAACAAAATGGTTTCAGTTTTGCCATAGAACACGTGTCACAGTGGACAAAGAAAGAAGCAATTGTAGTTTTTCATTTCTTAATTTTATTTGACTGATCTTGCAGGTTTTTTTTTGTTTTACACAGGGTCAACATTTGGACAGAGCATGCCAAGAATCAGATGTGGTGGTGCAAATAGGCAAAAGTTTTTGTAATGTGACTTCACTGTCACGTCAGCAGTTGACCTGTAGGCCTCCTGTTACACAGCCACCACCACTGGATGATGATGGCCGTCCAAACACACAAGAGTTACCAGAAGTTGTGGTGAGTTTGTTTCTGTGTTAACATATTACTTTGTTGCTGACAGAAAAAAAAAATTTGTTGCCTCTCAATACCTAAAATTAGGGGGTTTCAAGACATCCCTTTCTCCATATAAGACTCAGACATATATAACAATTACCATGTTTTCTAGTGATAGTTTACCATTTAGGTGATAACATGACATGCAGTAATCCAAAGCATTGTTGAAATCTTCTTTTTTTAATTTTCAGGTAATTGTTGGCGGTAAACTCAAATATGTTATTGGAAAATTGAGCTATGCTTCTCCGAGTGCTATTAACGGTCCACTATCAAAACCAGCTTTATTAGGAATAATTATTGCTATTGTTGTATTATCTCTTGTTTTTATTGGATTTTTAATTGCATATCGCCGCAAATCAACAGAAAGCAATCGTGTACTGAAAAACATGCAAGAACAGATGGATATTCTGGAACTTCGTGTTGCAGCAGAATGTAAAGAAGGTATGATACTTGATATGTTGTTCATTCAGATATTACAAGCTGTTCACCTTTTGATTTTATACTAAAAATAACATAATATTTCATAGAAATATCCCGAGTTAAAGTTACTCAGAGCTCATAATCAATGATGATTTCTTTCCTGAACAGCATTTGCTGAGCTGCAGACAGAGATGACTGACCTCACAGGTGACCTAACATCTGGTGGTATTCCGTTCCTGGACTATCGAACCTATGCAATGAAAATATTATTCCCTAATATGGATGACCATGCTGTCTTGCAATGGGAACGACCAGAGTTGTTAAGAAAAGAAAAGGGCCTTAGGTTGTTCGGTCAGCTTATAATGAATAAAACATTTCTGTTACTATTCATTAGGACACTGGAAAGCAATAGGTACTTTTCAATGAGGGACAGGTGAGTCATAATATCATAATATTAGTTCATTTAAGAACTGATGTTTCAGTAATTTATTGATGGTATAGTAACAATTACAATTTTTACTAATGATTATTGCTGTTTTAGTTGTTATTTTTGGTAGAGCAAAATGATAAAGTGTTAGTTCATGAGGCAGAATACACAGTATGTGATAGCTGCATGTCAATGGAGGCAACCACGTTCAAGACTTCAGAACTTGTAGAATTGAAGTGAATATTGTGAGAAGCTACTTTTCAGTTTTAGTTCTGACTTTTATTGGGTTTCTGGGGTTGTTTATAATAATAAATTTGCTCTGTTCAAAAATTACTTGCACATAATGTTAAACACAACAAGGATGGCAGCTGGTGGTCAAGATGCTGAATCCAGCCTGTGATTGGCTTTAGTCTTGCTGACGAACAGCAAAGTAAATATTATAAATGCTGGTAATGGCAATGGAGGCCACATCTCTGCAGTGTTAAATGCTACAGATGATGACGGTTTGTTGGTGATAGCTTCTGGTGGTGAAGGTCAACGTGGACAGTAGTAATGGTTCCAAAGTGAGATCAAGATTATTAGAATGTTTTTTAAATCAATGTCTGGCCCATGAAACTTTACTGAATTGGACTGTTCAAATTTAGCTCACATGGTTGCCTAAATACTGCCTTGGTGCCAGGCTAATGCAGATATTACTTATGGTAATGTGACCTGCAGATGAGAAGAGATTTCTGTAACAAGGGACCTTTGTCTGTGGCAGTGGCTGTGATGCTGCCTGGTGGCTAATTGCAGCATGAGCTTCTTTCATCTGTTATCAGATGAGTTGTCCCTTGGTATTTCCATGCCCACATAACCTGTCTTGTGTTGCTGGTTACTGAGCAGATGCAAGGTTTAGATATGGCATTCCTTCATCATTTCCCTCTCGCCAAGCTTCCCTCTCATGAATGGGAGGAAAAATTATAGCCCATCTTCAATGTCCCTGGAAGGGGCAGGATCCCAGCTGAAGGCTGGATGACTGACTCCACTTGCATTGGTGCTGGTGCTGTTGTGGCACTTGAAGCTTTGGATGCTCCATCTGGTAAATGAGCTACAACCTGGAGCTGACACGAGCCAGTGACAGTTGAGATTTCTAGCAGCCATATCGCATGGCTAGCAATGTGGACCTACTGTAAGACTGATAAGGAGTTGACTGGTTTTGGGGAGAGGGGGGGGGGGCTTGACTGCAGGCATCTGGCATCAGTAGTGTAGCTCAGCAGCTCATTGGTTAAGTGCCAGACAACAAATCCAAATGTCATGGGTTTCATCTCCAGTCAATCCTAAGATTTTTACATTCATTACATTTGAGCCTTTGGTCTATCAGTACACAATATGTTTAGATTTTTGTTCTGCCATCTGATGATATCCTGTGGATATCCTTCTGAAATAATAAATGCTCATAATCCTTAGTTTCAGTCTCACAGCTAAGAAGCCTTTTTCCATAAGCATTTCTTTCAGCATGTATCTATGCTATTTCATTCCAAATGAATTTCTTTCATTGTAATTGCCAACAAGGTGCTTAATGTCATACACTGTTGTCTAAATAATTACCTCTTTAAGTATTACACAGAAACTTTCATTCTTTTTATTCTCCTCCTTTCTCAGTTGGGGTATGTTGTGTGATTTTTGTTATATCTGTTAATATACTTCCTAGTTTTATAACAGCTATAGTTTCATTAATTGGTTGAAAATTAATTACAGCTGTTGCTGGTATGCTTTGACTCACCATCAAGTATACTTACTTTCAGAAACTCCATCTTCTCATCCACTCCAGTGTAGAATATATTTTTTCATTCCCAGCTTTTCTGTTACTGAGTATTATAAAGAAATGCATATTACTTACATGTTTGGTTGTCATGTGAAGAAAATTAGTTTCGAAAATAATAAAATTTCTTTCTCCAGATTTGAACATTATCTGGAAAAAATTACACAAAATGTTTTTATTAACATCATAGTTACTCATATATTCAAAAATTTCAGGATCACAGCAGAAAGATAGCACTGAAAATATAGTTGAAATGAAATGTAAAATAAGTGAAATGTCTTTCATTCTTTAACAGGTTTCATGTTATCATTATGGATATACAGTTTTTATGATTCTGCTACTTGTGTTTTACAGAGTAAATGTTGCATCATTGATAATGGTTACTTTACAAAGCAAAATGGAATACTGCACTGATATTTTGAAAACCTTGCTGGCTGAACTTATTGAGAAGTGTATGGAAGGAAAGAGTCATCCGAAGTTACTGCTCAGAAGGTGAGTTTCTTAGAAGTATTACATGAATGATACATGGAAAGAGCAAACAAACACTTTCTGTACAAACCCAGTAAAGGCAGTAATAATCATGTACACATCCTGGAGCTCCTCTGTGTGTGTGTGTGTGTGTGTGTGTGTGTGTGTGTGTGTGTGTGTGTGTGTGTGTGTATGAAATTACAAATTAAATTTGCTGTATTGGAAAAAAAATACTGGAATTTGAAATAACCTATCTCCTGTACCAAATTCTGTACACAATGGAATTGGAGGAATGGAAAGTTGAAAATTTCTGCAGTGAACCACTTTATCATTTCAATATTTGTATCTTCACACAGTAAATGAAATCAATGAAGGAACAATGTAGTAAAAATTCTGAAAAAAGACAGACACCTAAAGCACACAAGTCATAAACAAACATCCTAACCAGATGCAAAGGAGCAATTAGGTACACACACACCAATGAAAACAGAAAGGTGATCAAGCAAAGCTTCCAGACCTACAAAATATTTTATCACGTAAGGAAGTTTAGGATAGGGAAGGAGAGACAAGGGAAAGTTCAGGTTTGGTTTGAAGATTTTTAATATTTAGAAGGTAATACACACACACACACACACACACACACACACACACACACACACACACACACACACACACATAGGTTTACACTCTCACACAGTGTTACACCAGCAAATATCAACATATGTCAGTACTGTTTAGTAGTTTGTCATTGCCAAATACAACTTACAGTCAAACTGATGAATTGTGTTGGGTTTTATGATATTTCAGGACTGAAAGTGTAGCAGAAAAAATGCTGTCAGCATGGTTTACTTTTCTCCTGTACAAATTTCTGCGCGAGTGTGCTGGTGAACCTCTTTTCATGTTATTTCGTGCAATGAAACAACAAGTGGATAAGGGACCTGTTGATGCAATAACATCAGAAGCTAGATATTCCTTGAGTGAAGAGAAGCTTATACGACAGTCTATCGATTTCAAACCAATGGTAAGATTCACCAGAATACCTTGACACAATCACAAATTTCCATATTTATAATTATTATCGATTTTGTGTAAATGCATCAAAAACTGGGCTGTTCAAGTTTGTATCCTGTAATTATCAATACATTCAAATTATGTACCGGAATATATAATTTTTATTCTTTTAACCTGTTATTTTTATGATATAGTCATAATGAGGTAATGGAAATTGCTCTTAATTGAGTGGAAACTGATTGCACAAATTATATTTTATATGCATGAATATTTCTGATGACTGTAAATTAAACACAGAGCGCACATTTTCAAATAAATTATTATTACTAATACTTAATCATTCACAGATGACATGAATATGTGCTATGCTGCAATAAGCCATTTATTTATTTTCAGACTGTGTATGTGTCAATTTCACAACAAGCAGTATTTGTTGGCGGACTTGATCCAAATACTGAAAATGTACCTGTTAAGGTCTTAGACTGTGATACAATTTCTCAAGTGAAAGAGAAATCCTTAGACACAATTTACCGTGCCACACCATACAGCCAGCGACCGAAGAAGGATGATCTGGATCTGGGTAAAATATAATCATTAACTCTTTTTTACTCTAAAAGATAATCATAATGGGCAGTTTTAAGTTCCAGGAACCATTATAAGTGCGCATTAACTATTGAACTGACATTTGAAATAAAATTTCCATTGATATCTCATTGTATTATACAAATTTCAGACTGTAAACCCAAATGTTTCATGTTTGATTATTGATCAGACTAAGATTTTTTTATTGCATTTAATGTGATATTCACTTACGTCAGTACACACTTCAAGTTGAAAATACCTTGATACACTGAAATTATAATCCTCTAATTAACTGTAGTTCTTGTTTTAATTATTTGAATAACTGCTACAGAGAGTAGATGAATAGAAGAGTGTTGTTGTGGTCTTCAATCTGAAGACTGGTTTAATGCAGCTCTCCATTTTACTCAATCATGTGAAGCCTTATCTTCTCCTGAATACCTGTTGTGACCCACACTCACTTGAATCTGCTTGGTGTGCTCACTTCTTGTACTCTCTCTGATTTCATCATCATCCGCCCCCCCCCCCCCCCACACACACACACTTTTCTTCTGTACTGTATTGACATATCCTTCATGTCTCAGAATGTGTCCTTTTGACTGATGCATTCTTTTAGCCAAGTTGTGCCACAAATTTCTTTTTTTCTCTAATTCTGTTCAGTGCCAACTCATTAGTTACATGATGTACCCATATAATCATCACCATTATTCCGGAGCAACACATCTCTTCTTGTCTCTACCTTTTATTACACATTATTCATTTACGTATGAGGCTACGTTAAAGACTTCCTAGCACCCCAATTTATATTGGATGTTAACACATTTTTCTTCTCCAGCATTTTCATTCTGTATTTTATATCTTCTTAACTTTGACTACAATAAGTTATTTTACTGTCCAAGTGGCAAAATTCATATACTACTTTTATTGTCTTATTTCCTATTCATATTACTACCCCCAACTAAAATAAATAAATAAATAAAAATTGAAAACATAGAAATAAAAAATTCCTGATTTAACATGACTGCATTCCATTTCCCTTATTCTACTGGTGTTAATGTTCATCTTATACCCTTCTTTTTGAAAAAGCGGTGGCTGAGGGGACTAAGGCGCTCCAGTCACGGTCTCCACAGCCACTACGATCGGGGGTTCGAATCCCCCCTCGGGCATGGATATTTGTGCCGTCCTAGTTCGTAAGTAGTTCATAACTAGTTTGTAAGTTTAGGGACTGATGACCCCGTAGTTAAGTCCCATAGACTATACAAACATTTGAACATTTTTTGAAAAACTGCACTCCCGAAGCCCTGTACTGTGTCTGACAGAATTACACTGTCATTAGCAAAGCACAAAGTTTTTATTTCTACTCCCTGAACATTAATTCCTTTCCCAAATTTCTCCTTACTTTCCTTTACAGATTGCTTAGTGTGCAGATTGAATAAAATTGGGAATAGACTACAATTCTGCCTTTCTCCCATTTTAAATCTGCATACATGCATACATATTCCACAATTCACCATAAGGTATGATGGGGAAGGGTATCTCATACTATGAATACCTGTATACCTCTGTATGAGCTTGATTTTTATCTTTTTTGGTGTTTACAAGAAATATATGTTGGTGGCAAGATCTGGCTTTTAACTTTAAGAGACTGCAATTTGATGTGGGACATGCATTTTCATTTATGATTAATAAATCACAGGGCAATCTACTCAATACTGTGGAGTGTATTTGAACTTTCCATCTTTCTCATCCGAAAAGCTTTATATCGCTTACTCAGGCATGGGCTCTCCACAGAAAATATTCACATTATATCCTGAACAAGTCACATGAAATATTGTTTGTAGTCAGGAAGGAAGGAAGGAATATCAGCGTTTAATGCCCCGTCGACAACGTGGTCATTAGAGGTGGAGCTTATGCTCAGATTGTTTGGGTAAGGATGGGAAAGGAAATCGTAGTTTGAAGTTTTTATGTATACTGTGCTTGTAACTATGGTGCAGTACAGCAAATCTCCAAGAGTACTATACGAACTTTCATGGGGTTTCAAAGGTCAACTGAGAGTACCTTGGGGCAACAAATAAGCTTCATTTCATAAAAATCGGATCAGGGGAAGAAAAGATGTCGTAATTTGTAGTTTCTGGTGTATGCTATACTTGAATTGCAGTGTAGTATAGCAAAGATCCGATAGAGGTGTTGTTACTTACATAGTACACCAAATAACTATAAATAGCAATTCTGCATTTCTTTATTCACATAACTAAGGTGTAATACACTGAAACAAGGCTACGATTTTACGGCACCGGTGTAGTGTATTGATGTATGTCAGTCAGGTACAATGTGGGGAATAATTCTTTGTGTTTATAATGAAATAAATAATTAACTTTGTTCCAATCAGTAAATTAATGATCCCCCTAAAGCAAATATTTTGTTGCCAACATTAACATACTAAACCACTGCCACTGCAAGTAAAATTTGATCCAGGTAGGACACATTTTTTCCCCCTAGCTGTATCCCATATGATTTGCTATGTCATGAAAAGAAAAGAAGTGCATTTTTTGATGGGTATAACCACTAAATTGTATATATAGTAGAAATATCCTTGGAGTGAGCATTGCGTTCTGTGCATCTTCTCAACATTAAGCTGGAATTACCATGTGATATTGAGACAAATCCACTCTTGCCACACATTTATTTGCTCTTACAATTGGTTTATAATGCATTGTCTGCAAAAAAGCCCCACCTCTTTTTCGCAGTGTGTCCACATAACATGAAATAATATGTAAATAAATGTGTCGCAGAAGCAACAAGAAAGTTGAGTAAGGGTCGCTAAAAGGGCCATTTACAAATAGCTTCTTAACTGAACAAAAAGGGATTTTCCCAATATAATGTGACATTTACACCTTAATGTTGAGGACACAAAATCTGTTCTGTGCATCTGAATGCTCACTCCAGAGATATTTCTGCTCTCTGCCTGCCACTAAAGATAATATACACATGCGAGTGACAAACTCATCGGAAACTTCTCTGCTTTCACAATTGTTCGGTACAATACTGTGATGAAAATTTGCAGTTACTTACTTTTACTTACTTTTGAGTGGGGACTACATTAAGATAGAGAAAGACATCTTCTTTTGCAGAGACTTCTGAATTATAGTTCTATAACACAAGGTTGATTTGAACTTGGTGCTTTACGAAGTAATCACTGCAGGACATGGGGACATGTATTAGATGAAACAGTGGCCGATGCTGTTAACACTCTCAAGACAGTTCACTGGAAATACTATATTTAATGGAAAGGTCTATACATACAATCAGCTGACGCCATTCCTTCAACGATTACCCAGACTTACTTTGTCGCATATTATATATAAATCCGACGTGACGTCTCATTTAAACAGACATGAACTTCTCTATTGATTGAATTACCAGATTTTCAGCAGTCTTGAGTTTTTGATAATAGGGAGCACTGCACAGAATAACTACATTGTCCCCAGTGCTACACTGTAACATACTGATACTTCAGCATACTTTTACTGTGAGAGATAAACAGTGTAGTACTATACCATAAAACCAATAAATGACGCTGTTATTATTATTACTATTTCTCATCTCAATGACAGAAGTGTTTTCAGAAGTTTACGCCAAACACACAGTTACACGCCGCAGTCTTAACTTTATGAACACAACCTAACGTTGAATTTACATCGTTTCGGAGTACGGACTCTAATTAATTTCACTTTTTGTATGAAAAAATTTATGAACATTCATCATTTTTGACAATGACTTCTACTTAAATTTGACATCTTGGCTATGAGACTGAGTTTATTGACAAAGGTATCCAACAATGATTCTGTTTTTTTCTGACCTAGGTCTGGAACCCTCTTTAACAACCCTTGCGAAGCACGGGCATAAAAGCTAGTACTCGCATATATCGCAACCTGATTTCTTTGAAATTCTAGATGAAAGAGAGGGGGTGTGGACAAGTTGAAAAAATAAATGTTTGTTGAGGACTTTCAAAAGGAGCATTAAGCAACTGGTTAAAACCTGTTGAAGTCTGGCGATACGTCTCCTACTTTGTACATCTGGCATACCAGATGGTACAGCTTAGACATGGCTGCATCTTCCAAAGATATTAGCAATATTGAGGAAACATCTACTCTAGGGGCATTACTGTAACCATGGTCAAATTCTTCTTGCAGTATTGTATCTTCCATCTACTTGCTCTTCCTGTTGTACAGGGTGTCCCAGTTATCTTGCTCACCCAAAATATCCGTGGATCAACAACATCTATTGTAAAATGTCTTTCACAGGTATCAGTGTAAGGCAGGAGCTCATGAATATAAATATTTTGAAACATTTAAAATAAAAGCATGTGTGGTTTTAACACAAACCTGTGTGTTTCAAATGGACATCCTATATTATTACATTCACTGCAGTACTATGCTACCATAAGTGTTCAAGCATTGTGGAAGCTATATGCCATTAACAAAATGTATAAAATTTAACTGATGTCACCACGCAATTTTTAAATTTCAAAAGATTAAAAATTTGTGATCGTACTTGCCTACAGTGATGTTGTACTTGACTAAGAATCATGGGGGCCACTTAACAGCAATATGACGTACTCATTAAATGGGCCTACATTCACTAGAATATTGTTTCCTTGTGAAGTTTAGTGATAACACTACTTAGGAAAATAGTCAAATCAAAGAAGTTGGTTTACGTTTCTCTACAGCATGAAGATTGTTTACCAGAAGGAAAGATCATAATATTATCGCTAAAATTATGGCTTCCCCCTGCCCCCAAAACTAACTCTCTCTCTCTCTCTCTCTCTCTCTCTCTCTCTCTCTCTCTCTCTCTCTCTCTCTTCTTCAAAATGATATTTATATTGTAGTATAATTTTCCACTTACGGTAAGCAGATTGAAATGAATATAGGTTGCCGTTCTTATGAGGGGATGAAGAGGCTTGCTCAGGATAGAGTAGGGTGGAGAGCTGCATCAAATCTGTCTCTTGACTGAAGACAACACCACACACAATTTTCTATTACCATATTTGCACTTAACATAATACATGAATTGCATTTCAGAATGGAGAACTGGCACATCTGGAAGACTGATATTGTATGATGAAGATAGTACTACAAAGACAGAAGGGGAATGGAAGAAGAGGAATACACTGAATCATTACAGGGTATGTATTAATTATTTGGGACAAGCTGTATCTTCAATCGGTGAGAGTTCCTTTAAGAAGTCTAGTTTTCCTCCCATTTATACGATGGTTCTTCTTGAAATATTTCTGCTTGACTTTTTGTTCTTCCTGTAAGTGGTGTTGTGTAACCAGTTTCAGTGCTTTAGACTACCATAATACACCTTAACTGTACTAAAGCAATGGGTTCACATTAGAAAGTACTACACTGCATGCCTTCACACAATGACTTCTTATCAGAAAGGCATGTCATGTTGATAGGTGCATTTGGTACTTTTTTACTGCACCACTTTTACCTTTGTGGAAGTAAATGATTTTTGATGGTGTAAATTTAAAGCTGTAAGAAAGTAAGAATAAAGTATGATTGAGACTATTTAATATTAATCATTTGAGATTTGTTTGCCAGTGCCCCTGTAGACAATATACCTAAAGTGATAGAGTAGCTACATTTATACCTGAAGCCCAAAAATCTGGAAAATTTCGAATATATTTTTTCAGATTTCAGCACATAGATGTGTGTGCTTGTAGGCTCAGACAAAATATGTAACATACAAATGTAACTGCATATCAGTTCCCATAGGGAAACTTAAATGTTACATTTCTTGTTCTTTGTTGTCTAGTTTCTTAACCAAAAAGAAGCAGGTAACAGTTTGCATTATTTTCAAAAGATTTCTACATGAGTCTTGATAGAAAAAATTATTAATATTATTTGGATTTTAAATTTTTATTTCAGTTATTAGTTGTGCAATATACATGGGAGAAGATATTGTAACAATGACAACAATGTTTTCATAAAAGTATATATTAATACTGATTTTAAGTGGTAATTATGCTGTACAGTAATTTAGGAAAAACACTATTTTCTCTTACAGTAGAACTATATTAATTAAAAAAGAAACAGAATATTTGAGAAACAGTTTTAGTGACATAGAATGAATTGAAATTTCAAGAAATTAGACTACAAAGTCCTATTTAATGTCAACAGCTTCTGAAATTATTTATTGATTTTGACAGTTCAGAGCAGTCCTGTCATAAATTCATTACTGCTGGACATCAGTACAGGACATTCTAAAGACCATTTAAATTTTTTCATTTTGAGAATTATTTCTGGGAAATACTGGAACTTTCTATTTATTATGCTGTTAAGTTTGAGAAATATTAGATATGATAGTATTGTTGTGAATAGCTGATTTAACTAATTAAATAAATTAAGTTTTTTTAAGCTTTACTGCTATTTTGAAATTGTAATAGAAATAAAATGTTTGTGGGTGAATGTAAAAGGAGAGAGATGGAGAGACTGTATTTGAATTTATGCATCTATACACTACAAACAACCTAAACTGCACTATTTTACATTCTAGGTACCTGACGGTGCATCACTGAGTCTGGTTTCAAAGCAATCGTCCATATATAATCTGTCTATTCTTTCTGAGAAAACAGACAAGTCTCATAAATATGAGACACTTAATCTGTCCAAATTCAGTTCTGCCAGTCCTCCTTTAAGTCGTGCAACATCACCATTGAATCATGATCATGATGGAGGGGTCAAGGTATGTCCATATCAGTAATGTTAATAAACATATTTTTTTTTTTTTTTTTAGATTACTATGCAGTTCCTTTGAAACAGACATGGGTAACCCATAGCTGTGCTAAATATTCATATATTTATTTGCAATTTCCAAAATCTTTAGACATCAGCTGCTCTTTGTTAGATGAATTACCATTTTTTTGGCACATGAAAATGATAATCTGTCTTATTAAGAGCATCTGTATGTTGGGAGATTTCACAAATTGTGAATAAATATCTGAATGTTTAGATCATTTTTGTTTAAATTTTACAGTAAAATATAATTACATTAAATTAAATCTCTTGTACTTATATTTTAATAGTATTTTATGTTTGCTAAGCTATAACTCTATAATTACCAGTATATTTTATGGTGTTACAGCAAACTTTGAAAAAATGATATTGACATTAGTGCACCACAGGCATTTCAGAAGTTGGTAGCCTTATTAATAATTTTAAAAGTGTGGGTTATGCATATTAAAAGATCTATTTTTATAAATGAAGTCGTTTGCATTCATTAATATTGCAGTCTTTCACATATATGAGAGAACTGCAATTTCAGTTTGGTTGTGCAAGTTGTCAAATGGTAGACTGGATGGAAATGTGAGGGATAGTGTATGCATGAAGGTTTCAGTCAACCACATCTTACCACGAGGGAGGGTCACCATAATGTGCACCAAGCTCCTTTACAGCTGTGCCTACCAAGTGAGAGCAAGTAATTGACTCCATGTAACATTCTGCGGCACCCAGCACCGTTGGCCTGACATTAGCAACAACCAGACTAGGGAATTGCTGCCCTGTGCACAGTCTGCTGTTAATACCACAACACAATAGCATTTACATTTACATCTACATTGATACTCTGCAAATCACATTTAAGTGTCTGGCTTAAGGAAGCTGCCATAAGTGCTGCCATAAGCAGGAAACTTGGGCTGCTGATGAATCTTGTAGCACTTTTTGCAGCTGTGAATCGTTGTTCTGTTGTACCCCAGCTAACAATCATTGGAGATGATTGTGGCAAATTGGGAAGAGGACTTGTACTTCCATTGCTTTTGAGAGCCATCACATGTTACTCCTGGTGTCACATTGTGTTGGGTATGACATTAGGGCATGGCCAATAGTGACTAAGGGCACAACGGGTATGTCACGGATATTTTGCATCCTCTTATGTTACCTGTCTTAAGACAGTATCATGATCCCAGTTTTCAACAGGACAATGCCTGTCCACAATTCTCGTGTATGTCTATTAACTGGACAAGGTCTCACATCAACTCTGCCCGAGTCCCAGTCCCAGGATACCCAAGGGCCAGTTAAAGCAATTCTGGGGCAACTTTCCTCAGGAGAGGATACAATAACAATGGCTTTACAATGCCTTACCCAGCCAAATTGGTGTGTGCATGCAGTCAGAATGGGTATATGTGATTCAGATGAATTCTTTCAAAATATGACACAGTTTTGTTATCACTGGTATAACATCACATACTCTGTAACTCTTCAAGCTTTCCTGGTGATCTAATGACATCTTTGGTTATTGGGTGTTCTGCTGGATAAGTGTCAAACTTGTAGACTATTTCAGGGTAGCATCTAAGTAGAACCTGGAATCTTGCTCTGGCATTGCTAAAGAAGCATCAAAGACAGCTGCAGCATACCCTGAATAGAAGAACCAAAGACAGCAATCAATACCCAGGCATAGTTACAGATGCACCAGACTGAAGATGAACAGCAGCACTTCAGCAGACTGGTGAGCGGTTGTGGAACGCAGAGGCGCCATTCAGAAGTTGGAATGCCGAGGAGTGGGTCTGATCAGTGTGAACCACAAAGGAAGCATTCAGAACTTCAACAGACGCCAAATGAAATGGAAACACTCCAACAGATCGCTGTGGATGGGTGCAGACCACATCGGATTGACGCCTAAGTTGGAGAGACCAGGAGTAAGTCTAATGGGAACATCTAGAGCTGCAGCAGATAAGAGGAAATGGGTGTGGACCACAGAGGGAGCAGCGGGAAGGCCAGAGTGATAAACACTGGATCAGTTCCACTTGAGGAGCAGTCTCAGGTCACTCCTGAAGGAGGTTATGAGCTACATAACCAAAATATTGTGCAAGTTTGACACTGTTATCTAACAGAACACCCAACAACCCAAGATAGCACACTCACCCTCAACTTGTGAATTTTGATTTTATTTCCTTTTCCCCTTTAACGTTTTCCACCCTCCCTGAACAACAAGTGAGAGGAGACAACACTGGAGAACCCATGTTCATATAGGTTTGGGAGTCCAGTAAGATAACTGTTGCTCTTTTCCACTTGTAGCGTCTATCTTTGTCCAACAAATACACTTTGGTGAAAGCTTATTTTGATGTGTTAGCACTGACAACACACAGTTGATGCCTACGCCTGTAGGAGAGGCTCGATAGAAACACACAGTTTCTGTACATCACTTCTTTCAACACTTGTTGCAAGTTGCATAGCATTTAGAATGCACAGCCCTTTGATATTGGACAAAATAAGAGGGGCAGGATGGAAGTGCTATGCACTGCCATTGCTATGGTGGTGGTGGCAGTAGTTGTTTAGTGTAGTGTTGTCCTGTGCAGTGTCTGTACAGTTGCTATGTTGTGTTCTCCTTGAGATCTAATGGATGCCCTTCAGTCATAAACAGAAGTTACTGTACAAAATCACAGCAAGCTTCAATTTGATAACCTGAAACAGAAGACACTTCAAAAGATTGGGCAGTGTTTTATACTGCATTGAAAGATGGGTTTTCGCTTTGAAGAGATCACTGGCACAGCACTTTATTTGGAGCCAACAGAATGATGGCATCGTAAACCACAGAATAAGCATAGGAATCATAATGGGCATCTGTATGTAACAAAATGACATTTGCTAGTGAGGTCATTTGGTGACCCAAACCTTGTAGGACTGGTGTTTCCTTTCTGACATTGAAAGAATTTAGCATATGCCACAATGACATGCATGCATTATGGTGATAGTTGGACAATAACCTACACAATCCATCAAAAGGAAGTAATGCTGGTCACTGAAGTGGAACTAATGGGCAAAAAATGGGTCAAAAGCGAGTAACTGTTGCAAGTAAAAGACTGCCAGTCTTTGGCTTCATTATTATACGGTGGAAAGGGCAGTAGATAAATTGATGCCATTGAAATCTTCTGAGAGAATATTATTGCAATCCTTGTAATAGCCTGCCATTGACTCTGTGAGTAGAAGAACCAGCACACCAGCTAGAGAGACTGAGCAGAAATGAATACAACACTTGTCACCAACTATGTCATAATGTAAGACACGAACAAGAGGAACACGGAGAACTAATATTTACTGGTTAGCCACATAAACTGTAAATAGGTATATAAGAAGACAGAATAATACATCAGTTTAACATAAAGTACGAAAACTAAGAGTGGGTGTAGTCTGCATTGCACTTATGGCAGATAAATCTCTTGTAAACGGTGCTCTGGATGCCAGACTGTGTGCACAATTTTATGAGTGACCTCTGGTCACCACTGCGGCAGAATGGCCAAGCACATTGAGGCACTATGCTTAGATGCGCGAGGCTGTTCCCCCTCGGGGCTTCGAATCACCCCTCGGGCATGGATGTTTGTGTCGTCTTTAGTGTAATGTAGTTCATAAGTAGTTTGTAAGTTTAGGGACTGATGACACCATAGTTAAGTCCCTTAAGCTTAACAAACATCTGAACTTCTCTGGTCACCAGCCCACATTGATACTGTTTAACGGACTATTCATAGTGTAACCCATAGCAGCCTTTATCCACAGCGCCTATCTGTTCTCGTGTACAGGATTATAGTAAAACCGTCTAGATTCTGGCACAGTAGTACTTCTGATCCTTGCCTGTGTTTTAATAATAACACTAAGTTGATAACATTATGATTGTGACTGTCCACTAATGGCTGCATCTTCATTGCTGAGTTAGTTATTGGATTCACATGTCACTAGAATACTCTCTTCTGTGAATATTGAATCAGCATTTAACTTCCTCTCTATTGAATTCTGCTCCATAACTCCTATAACACTTCATTGTACATTGTTTCTTCACTATTGTAACATAACCTTATGACCATTCTCTGTCAGTTATATTATTACATTTTATTATTACATGTTGCAATTTGACAGCCACAGTTGACAATTCTGTCCTGCTGTTTGCTTTCTACAACATTATGCCACAATTTATTTGAATCATTGTTATACATTTGCTGTAAGCTCTCCAACATTATGTTGTTTTTCTGCACTAGTTTTATGTGCTTGTGAGTAGTAGTCAAAATCGTGGTCAAGTTTGCCAAGATGTATGTCATCAACCCCTTGCTAAACTGTGGAATTAACTTTAATCATTACAGAAATGGAAGTAACAATTTTATTATTTGTGTTGTCACTCGACACACTTCATAGTGGAACAGATTAGCATTTTTCTTGCAAATTCATGTACTATTTATTTCTTGTTTATTGAATGTGCCACAAACATATGAAACTTCATTTTTGATTGATCAGTTGCTAATTGATTTCCATTCTTAATTTTAAATTTAATACTTCTCTGTTTTGCACTTCTAGGTGTGGCATCTGGTTAAACATCATGACTCTGATGCTCAAAAAGAAGGTGAACGTGGCAATAAAATGGTTTCAGAAATCTATCTCACTAGGTTACTTGCTACAAAAGTAAGTACATCGTTATATGAAATATATATATCTCTCTCTGTCATATATATATATATATATATATATATATATATATATATATATATATATATATATATATATATATATATATATAAAATGACAAGAAAGTGATAACTTACTTGTGTTGCTGATTTATAAACATGATTGTTCCAGGGTACATTACAGAAATTTGTGGATGACTTGTTTGAGACAATCTTTAGTACAGCACACCGGGGGAGCGCACTTCCACTGGCCATAAAGTATATGTTCGACTTTCTAGATGACCAAGCATTACAGCATGGTATCTCTGATCCAGAGGTTGTGCACACATGGAAGAGCAATAGGTATGTTTCTGTTTCTTTCTATCATTGTTCTAGAACAAAATTGGTCAGTTAGAACAAAACAAACTGTTTGTGACAGATAAATCACTGAAGCTCACAAGTAGATACTGTGTAACCAAAAAGATAATTAATGTTGGTATCATCTATCATGTGGTACATGTGGTGATATGCAGTGTAAGCATGTAGGTATAGAGTGATCATAGGTCATTCTTGGCATCCGATTCACGATCCTTGTTCCATCTTCCCATAATCCATTGTTATCAAGTGATCTCCACAGAGAAGGAGGGGGAGGGGGGTTGGACAGAGGTGCCCCATTGAGAATTTATTTACAAATATGAAAGGGGAGCCATGATTTTTATTACATAAAATACCTGGAATATTATCAAAAGATCATCTGCAAAGTATCAATTAAATATTATAAAAATGAGGTAAAAACCCTAGATAAAGTTAAAAAATGAGTGATTTATGACTTAGGTATGGGGTCCTGAAGAACAACAGTTCGAAGGCTGTTTTTAATGATTTATTGTAGTTAAGTGTTTGGTCAGGTGTCAAAAAAAGAGGGAAAAAATTGATAAGTATATATAAGCTATTAGAAAAAAAGTTTTATATATAAGTATTAGAATATTCTGTAATGATAAAAAAAATTGACACTAATAGTGCCTGGTGGTGACCTCCACATGGTAATTGTTTTGTGAGTCACATATCAGTATGAACTTGTCTTCATGAAGAATAGATGGTCTGGGGATGAGTGTTTTACAGTAATGTTTTAACTGGGGAATAATTTTGTAACATAAAGTATTGGTTAAAGGAACATCTCTACAATAAAGATAAATCAGCTACTAAGTAAATGACATTAATACTTTACCTGACGTCAGAAACCATCAAGCTAGTAAATGTACAGAAGAAAAAAAACCAGACCCAATAGTTGAAAATGGAAACATAGTGGGGAAAAAAAATCTTAAAAGAGAGTCAAAAACATCATGGTTTTTGAGTGACCGAAATGAACTTCCAAAAGCCTTTGAAAATGACAAAAGCCAAAAAATGCAAGTGTAAATAGATTATTAAGTGTGGTCATGACCTTTGCATTATTTTTGAAGTTAATGATGGAGGCCACAGAAAATAAGTTGGGAAAACATAATATTCAGGAATGAAAAACAGGTTTTACTATAATTAAAGTTTGTTTGCTCATGTTTGTAACACTGATGTGAAGCTAAAAGGGCTCTGTAGAAACCAACAGGAGAATATGATGAGCAGATACCTATGTCCTAAATTATACACATGGGGATAATATTTTGCACCTACTTCGCTGCACTGTCTAGGGTCATCGTGAGACATCAGATTGCACAGCTGTTCCCACCAGAGGTTTGCACCCTCCCTTGGACCACATATTTACAAATTTCTACACTGACTCAGATGAACCCTTTTTACCATTCTTGGTTGCCACGAGCCACTTTCTGACACTACTTGAGATTTACATGACAGTGGATATCAAGAGTTCTGGCAACTGCTCCTGTTAGCACTCCTTAATTTCACTGATACAATACTCACACCTCTAGGCTGAACAACAGTTTTTGGGTCCTAAATTTGTTCCCAGCATTTGTGGTGGTCTACATCACTTGGATACTGCAGCTACAATCTCTTCCTCAAAACTTGTTTATTGACTTCTACATATCACTTATAGTCCACACCAGCTCAGTTAGCCATGTTTTTTAATGCGTGGGAGGTGTGCTGGCTCCAGTTCAGATCTGCATGGCAGATTAATTTCATGGGTCAGTGTACTGGCCAGCCTGGATGTGATTTTTAGGTGGTTTTCCATATCCTACTAGGTGAATACTGGGCTGTTACCCAAGTCCCCACTCAATTACACTATTCATAAACATTTTGAAAAACGTTTACACATTTTCATATGTACAATGCTATGCACAAACAGTTCAGGTACATACATATCCTCCTGGAGGTAATGGATAGTGGCAGGCAGGGCATCCAGCCACCACTTAAATTAACCATGCCAAACTTGATTTACCACACTGACCATGCATAGGCTGGACAAAGACAGAACTTGTAGTCCACCTAATTAGTCATCCCTCTGGCCATGTGTATGAGAATATTATCCATAGTTCGCTTTACAATTCCTTTTTTTTTCATTATAATTGGATATTATGATTTCTCTGATGGTATTTTCTTCTTTTGTTTCAGTTTGCCACTTCGCTTTTGGGTTAATTTAATCAAGAATCCAAATTTTGTATTTGATATACACAAGTCAAATATTGTGGACTCCTGCCTATCTGTTGTAGCTCAGACATTTATGGATTCCTGTTCTACATCAGATCATAGACTAGGTAAGACATACATAGGAAGTGCCAAAATATTAACAACAGTTACATGTTCTGCAGCTTGAGGCTGTTTGTGTGGTGTCACTATATAATTTTTTGCAATTGTATTACAGTGTTAACTATTAAGTATAACAAACATGGCTGTTTTGATTTACAGGAAAGGATTCACCTAGTTCTAAGTTACTTTATGCCAAGGACATTCCTGTGTACAAAGAGTGGGTAGAGAGATACTACGCTGATATTAAGATGATGCCTGCCATATCAGATCAAGATATGAATGCAATGCTTGCAGAGGAGTCTCGAGTAAGTTACTAGAAAACTACTACATTCTGTATTTATAGTACATAACTATTTTACAACCACTGAGACAATTTATGGAAATATTAGTTTTAACGTAGAGAGCCAGTCACTAACAAGAGCCAAAAATGTTTCAAGAAACTGGGCTCTATCAATATCCTTCTCAAACTTAATTAAAAAAATGAAATGAGCACCTAGTCTCATGTTTTTGTGGTGGCTTTTAGTTTTCTTTAAGGATGTCACTAGTTAATTCTCTATATTTATCACACACACATTTTTATATTACAAATTGTATTGAATGTAAATCTTCGACCCCTGTAGGCAATAATTAACTGTATCACTGATAAAGTGAACAAAGCAGAAGCTTACATAAGAACGCATAGTGTATTTCCTGTTTCATGAAGCTGTTATTCAAAGTTGAAAGGAAAAAATTTCCCTTATTTTATGAAATGGAACTTCACAGTTATCAATGAAAAGAGACAAAAGTTGTTTTGTGTTTTTAGTGAAAAGAGTGAACATCATTTTGCACTGTACCAGTTCAGTAATTTACACAGTATTATACTGACTAAAAGAAGGGATAGATTGGTGGGACACATTCTGAGATATCAAGGAATTGTCAACTTAGCATTAGAAGGAAGTGTGTGGGGTAAAAATCATAGAGGGAGACTGAGGGATGAATACAGTAAGCAGATTCAAAAGGATGTAGGTTGCCGAACGTATTCTCAGATGAAGAGACTTGCACAATACAGGGTAGTGTGGAGAGCTGCATCAAACCAGTCTGCGGACTGAAGATGACGACGACGACGACAACAACAACAACAACAACAACAACATCATCATCATATTCTGGTGTAGCTCAGTTGTAGAGGGCCAGACTATGAAACCGAATGTTGTGGGTTGGATCCCTGCGAAGTCCTGCAATTTTTATCTGTCACTTTTTGCTTCTTTCATATGTGGCATTGTTGTTGATGTGAAAAATGCAGAGCTGCATTGTGGTTCAGAATCCACATTAAACTGTTGATCTGTCTGTAACTGGCTGGGTAAGTCAGCTCAAATGTCAAAGGAAAGCAATGGCATACCACCTTCAAACAGGACTATGCATAGTAAAGCACTGTGGTGTTCAAACTAGTCTTCGTATTATTGCCTGCTTTACATTTTTAATATTTTCTGTTAATGGAATATAGTGATGCGACAACCAATAGCTTGACAGCTCTGATCCATCTTGAAATCACAACTTAAAATAATCCAGTAGCTGACAGCTTTAACTTTGCCTCATTTTTAATATCTTTCTATAACAAGAAGTCTGACATCTCTTGTTATCAATTGATGACTATTTGTTAAAGATTGTTCATCTACACCATACTTAAAGTTGAATTACTTTTCTAAGAATTGTTCAAATTATTTTTTATATATTTGTAAACCTATCTGTTCATTTAATTTAAGCTATATTACATGTGCAAAATTGTCATTAGCCAGAAAAAAAATATAAATAAGTTATGTGATGTTACATGCTTCATTTTAGTAGCACATAATTAACATATAAAAGCAAAAATCTTGTAATGTGACATATTGGTGCAGTTTCCCTGAAAATGTTGTAATATTTCACATTTAACACTCACCTTAACATTTTGGTTCATTTATTTTAATATATTGATTTAACAGAGTCGGACAGATTGACAGTTTAGTATCATAATGCATTTTAAACATTTTGTCGTTTTCTTTCATACTTATGGGATGCAAACTGCCACATATTAACTACAATTGATTCTATAAAATATTTAAAATAAGTGAAAGCATTCTGAACTTACTGTAATATTACAGAAATGTTTATTTTTATATCATCTCTGTATTTCTTCTGTCTTGTTTCAGCTCCACACATCAGAGTTCAATACAAATTGTGCACTGCACGAACTCTACACATATGCAATGAAGTACAATGAACAATTGACTGTAACGCTGGAGGAAGATGAATTTTCTCAGAAACAAAGACTGGCATACAAGTTAGAGCAAGTACACAACATAATGGCAGCTGAATCGAATCCGTGATGGCAGGCAGCCGGGCCAGACTCGAACTCTGCTTTTGAGGTCCGGTGTTAACCTGTTTGTGAGTGACAATGTGCGAGTGTGAGCTGGTCCATTTTTGTGGGAAGAGACAATGCTCAACTGAACAACCACTCACGTCCCAGGAAAGATCCATCCAAAGTGAAGTAATTAAATTGACTGGATCATAAGTGCAAAGATTCCTCTTATCACTCTCTTTGCTCAGTGTCCAGTCAGTACGAGAATTGTAGTGTACAGACATTATCGCTGAGTTTCTGCGGTTGGATGTGCCTACGAGGAGATGCAAACTAGAACTTTTCCCTGAAGTGCCTCCAGTAGCAACAGACTGTATAAAAATGGAAAGCACACTCTGTAAACTGCAGTTAATATGCAGTTCGTATCATACTGTTGGGCAATGTGGAAGAGGGAGATGATAAATTTAAAAAACTAAAAAAATAACAAAAAAACTGAGAGTGCAATTCAGTGTTTAATAAAATGAAACTGTCAATCAGCTGTGTTTACTGTATCACATAAAATATTAAGAGAGATACAGTTTATTCTCCATCTCATTCTCAATTTAGGCACACAATTTTCTGGTTGCTTGGTTTTCTTCTGTGCAGCAGTTGTACACCATTATTATTGTTTTCCTATTTGACGATGTATTCGAATGATTTGAAGGTCTTCCATGTTTCCTTCTTGCACAGAGTTTTCACGCCAAACCAGCACGAGAGATGCTTCACTTGTGAAGTTTCGTAATGTTTTCCTGATTGTACCTCTCATCCAACCTGTTGTTCAGACTTGCCATCTAGTGTAGCCGTGTGTCTGTTTAGATGTTGGTGTGAGACATCTTTTATTTTTCTTTTGTATGCAAGATTTGTGTATGTACAGCACGCTACAACAGTGATAACTTTCAGACTCGAGGTGCGATATTATCACAAGAGCCTCCCCCTCCCCTCCTTTCATCTGCCAGTTTTTGTGGCTGATCTGTGTGTGTCGGTGTGGCATGAAAGTAATCAGCAACGATTATTATGAGGACCAAGCAATCGATCTCTGTGTGATTTCCTGTGATTGTGTGTTATGGGTATCACGTCGGTTGACTGGTATAAACTCTCAATTTATGCTTTGTATAAAATGATTTGATTGTAAGAATGTGTCAAAAACTCAGGAGTTTCTGTGAAGCCACACAAAACGAAATAAATATTTCTAAGACTGCATTTTCTTGAATGTGATGGACCTATAGTGTGGCAAAAACTGCTGAGGGAGGCCACTTTGTTCGGTGCTGAAAATGCATGGAAAGGAACTGTAATGTTGATACAAATATTTTCCTTGAATCTCAGTTGTTGGCTGTCATGAATGTCCTGTATGAGCTTTTATAAATCCTTTGAACAATGTTGGTCTCCCTTATATAAATCATCACATTATAATTGTTTTATTGTATGGATATGCTCAGTGTTTGGTCACTATAATGAAAAGAATTTTTCAAGCATTTTTGTGTCTTTATTCATATTGTCCTTCCCTAATGTTCCTAACTTTGTCATAAAGGAATAAATAAAATAAGAATATATATGTGATTATATTTTTCACAAACTATGGTCAAATACATAAAAAACTGAACAGTACCATCACTCACATTAGCTGAAGAACAATCATAAAAAAATAAAGGTCAAGGTAAGAAAATTCCTTTCTTTCACAGCTGTAGGTGAAAATTTCTATTGGTATTGTAGCCTTATGAAAGGAGCTGAGAGTTCAAATGTGTTTTGGATAGTTTCTATAAAATAAGTCTGAAAGATTGGTGACAGGAAAGGCATCTGGTTACACCTTAACTAACAAGCCACATCCAAAACAACTAACCCAATCCTGCAAATGCAGGACAAAGTAGAATCAGTCGGTAAAATAGCATTCCATTTCCATTCATACTTTGTCAAAAAGACATGCTTGTTCCATACATGTTGTATGGAAGAGGTTTCCCTTGTAGATGTAGCTTAATTACTTTATTGGACAAGTATCTTATTTAAAACCAATATTGTTTCATCTTATCTGCAAATAAATAAATAACATTGCACATTTCATTAGGACTATAGCTTTTGAATGTTTTCACATAGCCAGTTACTCTAATATCTTCTCTCTTGAGATACTCTTGCTTCATTTAATGTGCTTAAAAGTTATATTGTAACTGAGATATAAAAAAGTATTGCTAGCTCATTGAAATGGGATTCTTTTTATGGTGGATCTAATGGTTTAAAGTAACAAGGGCAGGAAATGGACAAAAACTTTACATAGTAGCAATTACCACACCTAAATTGTTTCAGGTGCCTAATAATCAATGAAAATCACTTATTCATGATTCGTAGCACATACACTACAAAAATAAAAGTTGTTATAAAAATTAATAAACAAATTTGTTATTAATATTTGACAGTTGCCCATTTGACTTGGATGTTGCTTTTATTGAACTTCTAGCTTTTTGTGGCAATATTCAACAAAAAATATCACATTACATGTACTACTATTACTTTTTACTTGTTATAAAGCATTATTAACTTTTCTGATCTTCAGATTCGTGAAACTTCAGCCATACCATATTCCAAGCACTAGGAAATATATTCCCAATCAATCAGTTCTCAAGCACACACCCTATTCCGCACAAACTTCTTTTTTCCAGTTATTTCATTGTCTGGGTACCTCCTAGTGAATCTGGGATGATTTTTTTTCCTAATATGTAATTTTGCTATTGATCAAAAAATCTTCACTGTTGTGTAGTGTGAAATTCTGATAAAGACTTACAGTAATTTTGAGTTGTAATGTTATCCTATCCATTAACTTTCTTTTGTCTGTATAAAGTGTATTAGGCAGAAGGCAAAAGAAAACCACTGTGTAAAAGATCCAAATGGATATTTCTTGATCAAATAAGTACATGTTCCAGATACAGATCTGGTCTCATTACTATAAGAGATAATGATTATAGCCTGAAGCATAGAATTACAATTTGTGCGGAGCTCTCCTGCTTGTTAGGCAGTTTTATCCACTCAGCCATCCTCCATCGTAGCATTATGACTAATGCACCTGCACAGTTTACTTAAATATGCCTCCCTCCAGACACAAACTTCAGTTCAACCACCTGTCTTGATGTATCCCTTTTTAATTCACAAAATGTTGCTGAGGTTCCCCAGTCATAATATTACCCCAGGATTGAATGTGAGGGAGTCAATCCTGCCCATACCTCAGACATAGGTGATATTTAGATTGAATAAACAGACTTGCCAGCTATGCACATTTATTATAAAAATAAGGAGAATAGATCATCTTTGGAATGCGTGTTTATTTGATCTAAATATCGCCTATATCTGAGGTATAGGCAGGATTTTGTCTATTGTGTTCAGTGCAGGAGTACTATTCCAATACTGAAGAGCCTCAGCAATACTGCATTACTTGAAAAGGGCACAGCAAGGCAGGCTGAGGCAGAATTGAAGTTGTTGTTGGGGAGGGAGATATACTTAAGTAGTCCATGCATCTGTATTAGCCATAAAGCCAGGATGGATGAGCTGATAAAGCTACTGCCTAGTGAGCAAGGGACCCGGGTTTGAATCCCGGCCTTGCACAAATTTTAATTCTGTGCTTCAGCCTATTTTCGTTATCATGAATATTCTTTGTTTGTCACCATAACGGCGGCGTCTTTTGTTAAGTGCCCCAGATTGCCTGGAACAGGAGCAAATGGAGACAATTGTGATGTCAGGAGCCCACCAATAGGGAGAATGTGTTATATTGATGACCATATTTTGCAGAGGATACTGCATGCATGCATGCATCTTTTAGGCTGTTCTTGTAGTCCATTCAGGAGAGAAAATGTGAGCCTTGATTGCGATTCAGTATGTGCATTAATTTTTCTAATTTTATCACTTTGTAAAAGTTGGGAAGAGTAGTTAAATTTCAAACACCTTGCTGCCTTGAATTGCGTAAAACTTTAAGAGCAATTTCTTTCTTTAGAAAGCTTGATGCTTTTCTTTAGTATCTCATACTGGCAGAACAAGTGACACACAAATCATTCTACACTCATAAAAGCTTCTTAGCCTGATGTAGAAAGGATTATTTATTCTGAATAACGAAATAACAGGAGTTTTATATGCATTGATCTATATACATAAACGTGAATGTTTGTATGTCCTCTGTGTGTTCATAAACCATTCATTCGAATGCAATGAAACTTTGGTGAACTGTCATGGGTGATTTTTCAATTATGTATCCGGATAGTTCTGGGGGTTGTGTACAGGCGCTTAGCCATGTAAAAAATTTCCCAGGAAATCAGTAATTTTCAATACACGAAACAAATGTTTTTGTTTTTTCCTCTATGTATAGCTGCAGCGTGCAATCTATAATGTATTCATCCACCTTTTGGTGACAAAAGAGAGCAACAGCTATCAGTGACAAATCACAACCGCACATACTGCTACGAGTCTGTGCTACGTGGGCGACGTTTGTAGAGCTATGCGAAAGATGCGACAACGAGCGATGTTCCATCAAAGGAACCACTGGACAGCCAGTTTGCACAAAACTTAATGAAAAGTTGGTCATTTTATCAGTCGACACTACACAAAGCCAAGTCATCAGATTCATTGAGGCCTAGTTCTAATGGTGAAAGTTCTACTCATGAGTTGCAGGATAAACTGTCCAGTTCTAAAGTATATTGCTCTGCTGGCGAAACCAAACTCAGCTCTACATGTGAATTAGTGCTATCTACAATTTCTTCTTCATTCTCTGTGTGAGCTACTTTTGTTGACCCACAGCCTTATACAAACGTAGAAAAAGATGGAAAATGAAATAATATAGAATTTTCTTAAATAAAAGGAAAACAAGTGAAAATTGGAAACTTTTTTTCAGAAAAAGTAATTTTCTTATGGCTTTTGCCATGCTTCATTGTAAAACAACACTGTATCACAACTAATCAATCTACAGATGTTTTATAAAAAAAATTATTTGCTAAATTAAAATTTAAGACCTATTAGCTTGCTTGTAATTGTACTGTATAATTGAGTTTGAAAACATAGTAGGCCCAGCTGAAATTTTACATTATCTTGTACATACAAATAGTCAAAATTTCAGGGATTTTAATAAAGCACCACAATCACCCCTGACTGTTCACCGTACACCCACGAAGGTTCCTGACCCAAAAACAAAAGAGCATGACATATAGCTCAGGAGATAAGACGTCATAAGCAATGAGAGGCCACCACGTGAGAATACCCAGATTTATGCTTCAATAATTGGAAAATAGGAGTAGTTAGGGACCTGCAACAAAGTTTGCATATAATTTTGGATGTTTATGAAGCGTTTTGTAACTTAACCCCCCCCCCCTCCACACACAAAATGATGAAACAAAAAGAAGTCTACTGCTCACAACAGTTTCGCTGTAGATGCCATAAAACTGTCGCATCAGGTATGACTTTGCATCAAAGTTAGCATTACAGATTTGCATGATACTATTTAGTTTTGTCTGCAAGTCTCCATTAATTCTGTTGCATCCAAAATTAAGCAATCTGTTTTCTTAACCTCTATCTATATAAAACCAAAAGGACACTCACTCAGTCGGGGGTTGGAATCCTCCCTGGGGCACGGATGTTTGTGCTGTCTTTAGTATATTTAGTTCATAAGTAGTTTGTAAGTTTAGCGACTGATGATCCCGCAGTTAAGTCCCATAAGCTTTATAAACATTTGAACACTCACTGACTAAACATGAAATCTCAAAAACTACTTCACCTATGAAGTTGAAATTTGGCAGGAGTGTAGTTTGTAGGAAGAAAACATCAGATAAGAAAGTATTTTGTGATAGGTGCACGGCGGAGCATACTTCTCCTAGAGATGACGAAATCTACAGTTTCTTTCTGATCTTCTCGAAATTTCGCACGCTTGTTCTTCAAAACAAGAGGAAGGTCACCTTCTGTATAAAATTTCATTTGTTGCATGGTGGAGGGTACTTAACTTACGTAATTTTACAAAATACATAGTTTTACTCCAATCTTTTTGAATTTTTGTACACATGACATTTAAACCAAGAGGAAGGTCACTGGTTACATAAATGTTTTTATGGTACATGACAGAGGATACCTTGCAGAAAATTTTGCTGAGGGAAGGAAAGGTGGAAATGAACGAAGAAATGGGAGAGTAATAGGTGGAATCAGAGAGAGGGTTTACAGCTAGTTTAATATAAAAATCAAAACCCTTCCTTCATTCTGCCTACTTACCGAGTAAACATGCAGAGTGCCATATGGTTCCTCAAGTATTTCTATCACCAGACACAGCCTAAAAATTATATTATCATTGAAATAACTTTGTGGTTGATTTTTTAATGTCTTGAGTGCTATGGGCCATCAATTGTTGTTCTATTTCAAGTGACATGTAAATGAGCCCTGATATACCCAAATATGTTCATTATCTGATTTGTGTTTAATGGGAAGATAAGCTGTGTTTTTAATTGAACTGTTACAAAGAAATTGCAATTTTTCATAATTTGGAAGATGCGTGGATAAAATACTTACTTTGTGTAAAAGTAGAATGCAGTTATTAGGGTCAAAGGACGTGAAAGGTAGGCAATCTTTGAGATGTAAATAATATAGGAAATAGCATGTTACCTGTGTTATTCAACCTCTTTATTGAAGGGGTGTTGATATCCAAGCTGAACCCACATATATTTTACTAGGGACAGCTGAGACTCTTGCTGGCCATGATAGTACCTCAACATTGCACAGACAGTTCATAGAGACACATGGCATGTTTATGAGCATTGTTTGTTG
Organism: Locusta migratoria; assembly: GCA_026315105.1. Classification (NCBI taxonomy): domain Eukaryota; kingdom Metazoa; phylum Arthropoda; class Insecta; order Orthoptera; family Acrididae; genus Locusta; species Locusta migratoria. Next base: position 291,435,961 of record CM048755.1, read on the forward strand.
AAAAGTGCAACAATGATAACTGCTGCATGAAAGATAACACATCAGATTTTAACACATGTTACTGTAGTATCCTGGGCAGTTGGAATGCTGGAAAATTGTAGCAAAATACAGGAGGGTCTTTAGTGTATGAGCACCTAGTTCAGTAAGTCACAACTGGCCCCCAACATACACAAATGTAACATATTGAGAATACATAGAAAGAAAGAGGCTTTATTTTATGATTATGTGGTTGCAGGACAATCAAGTAGTTACTTCCATAAAATATCTGCAAGTGTGCATACAGAATGTTTTGAAGTGGAATGACAACATAATATTATTTGAGAGGAAGGCAGATGCTGGACTGAGATTCATTGGAAGAATTCTCAGGAAATGTAGTCCATCAACAAAGGATATAGTTTACAAAACATTTGGTCAACCAATACTTCAATATTGTGCATCATTGTGGGATCCATACAAGGTGGGAATAATATAGGCGATAAGAAAAACAGTACACTTTCTTAAATGTTCATGTAGATAGCACCAAAGCATCACAGAGATGATCAATGCATTCCAAGCAAAAGTTGCTATAGTGGCATTCGGTATCAAGGTATGGGTTCTGTCAAAGTTCCAAGAGCATACATTTCTTGAAGAGTCAGTCCATATAGTGTTCTGTCCTACATGTAACCTCAAGAAAAGACTATGAGGATAAAATTAGAGAGATTGGAGTCTACATGGAGGGTTACCAACAGTGGTTTTCTTGCGAAGCGTATCACCTTGGAACAGGAACAGGAGAAAGTGATAATGGTACCCTCAGTTTCCTCTGCTACACACCTTGAGGTGGTTTTCAGATTATAGATATACATGTAGATGTACCATCCACTGGGGTGATTTTGGACACCGGGAGGTTTTGGGCAGTATGGTTTATCTTTTCTTTTCTGCTGCATAACAACAAAGTACTCCTAATTTCCAACTCTGCACACTGGTTATTTTTTGCACAAGTCTGTCTTTCCCATGTTCTTTGACTTGTATTTTGGGTTGATTATTTACCGACATAATAATCTGATGAAAAGTCAAAAGTTCACACTGTGTTACAAAGCGAAATCTTCCTATTTTTTGCGACCAGTGGAAAAGTATTATAGCATCAGTTGCCAAAGACATCAGAAGTCTGCAGCACAGTGAAAAGTGTATATAATGCTTGAGAGTTGTGTGTGCAGTTACAGATGTGAAACAGACATCCAAAAAGTTTGGAACGACAATCAGTACTAAATGAGCAAGATGAAGAAATGTTGAAGCAAGGTATCTTGAGGATTACACTTTGTGGATTTCTTTTTAAAAAAATGGACATTACATATTAGTGAAAGGCTATCTTGACAAAGCTGTCAGGAAAGAGCAGCAATTTCCTAACACTTTACCAGGAGGAGAATGGGTGCATTTATTTCTCAAGTGGCATTTTTGCGTAAGTGAAAATATTAAATCAGCCTGCATGAAAGTGAAGGAAAAAAAATAAAATTCCTTTTATCTCACAAGGAAAGGGGCTCGAACAAACATATCTGTATGAATGTTTGTTTACAGGATCTCTACGTACACCTCAATGTGCTGGTGGGTGTCGTTTTTATGCAAAACTCTGCAATCATGCTCCAGATAGCACTGTAGATGTAACTGTAGACACCATATGTAATGCAGATATCTTAACTATTAACTTACGTAATAATCATCGTACATGTTCTTTAGTGTATTGTCACCAAAGCCGTGATGATAGTTGCAAATTTAACCTTCTTCTCAGAAGACTGTTGGTATTCGCTGCCACTGCTTCCATCGCCTCTTCCCGCACTTACCATAACACTACCGCTTGCAATGAGTTGTTCATTGTTATCATCCCTATTATCATCATTATGTGTTAGTGTTACAACAGTATTTAACTTACGCTCATATTTCTGTACCATAACAGATATGAGAAAGCATGCGAATGATTCATCTTCTACACTAATACCATCTTCACGAAGAAGGGTTCTTCGTAACTTCATCTCAATCAATTGCAATACATTAGCAGGATTGATTACCAATCGCCACCCCATCTGATGCTTCACCACACAAATTACGTCACAAAACGCAACTTCGGAGGCACACTGCACCGTCCCTACTGGCGAACCGACACGTCAAAGTGCAATGTGGCATGGCACACTGAGAGGCCTCTAATGGACGATTGCAGAGTTTTGCAGATGCGGGAGTATCACTAATGTAATAAGGGATCTTTAAATTATCTCTCATACGATTTTGGTGTATATGTTTTTGTTCGAGCCCAAGTACTTTCCTTGTTGGTCCTTATCCCTTATTTGTAATGATGGGCAGCCTCAAAAGTTAAGTGGGCTGTGATAGGGAGAGGAGGAGAAAAACAGAGGTATAGATGGACAGAGAGAGAAGGAAAGAGAAATACTGGTAGAAATAAATAAATACTTGTGTAACACTGGGTTTTCAGGTAGTTATACATATTACATACTCTTGTGCTGTAACTTAAGTTTCCAGTATTTACTATGGTGAAAATAAATGAATACTCTTATATAGGCCATTAGAAATTTTAATGAATTCCATTGGTACAACTGCAAGTGATTATGGTGTGGGGCAAATAAGCAAGAATCTGCTTGGTTTTGCTCAGGGCTGCCCTCAACTCTTACCACTACCCTCCACCCTACCATACCCATCCCTTTCCTTGCACTTTGGACATATTCGAGCTTGTCCACAATGTCACTCGTCCATGACACCTTATTTTAACATATCACATCTCCTCGTATGATGGAACTGAATAAATAGTTGATGAAGAGCAAATTAGTTGATTTAATGTAACAATAATGTCTGATAAGTTTTTCTTTTTTGTGATCTTATATCTAATGATTATGGCTATAACACCAAGAAATAAAAGGGAATGTTGGAAAAACTTATAAGAAGTTATTATACAAAGTGGATAAAAAGTATCAAGGAGCATAGCAGGAAGAATAACAATGTAAATGGTTTTACCATATGTGTAAATGCTAGGGTATGTTTCTGCTTTTTCCTGTAGTACTATAATTTTTAGAACTTTATTGTACCTGTTCTTGCAACCTATCTTCTGAAGATAATTAACATTATAGTCAAAACTGGTCTTTAATAAAAATGTGATTGCAGTCTGGACTGTTATTTTAAACAAATAGTAAATTACATTAATGGGAGATCAAAAATACAGGGAGAGGGACAGGAAGAATGCTGTGTATCTTTCCACATTTAAACACAGCTTAATCATAAAGTTTGGATGCAAAACATTATGGTATGTGATTGGCAGTGCACATTTTACTTTTTCTTGGCGATACTGCTCCTGTAGATGGAGGAACTATTAGGCCATCACATGCTGATATTTATCATTATTTCTTTATTATAAAGATTTTTTTCTTCTGTAGGAGCTTTATAGCTTACATAGGTATCTTTGAAGTGTTGTGAAAGCATGTGGTAGTAACTAAGTTAATGAAAATGCTACTAATAATAAGCCTTGCTACTTTTAAAGTTGCACTGATGGTGACAATGTCTAACGCTTCATCTGTCATCTCTTTCACAATATCATAGATAATTGCCAGTAAGACATTACACTGAGGTAACAAAAGTTTAGGATACCTCCTAATACCATGTCAGATCTCCATTTGCCCAGCTGCATCTCCTTGTAGCATCGACTCAAAAAGTGTTGCAAGTCCTCTGAGGAGTATTGAGTCATGCTGCTTCTATGGCTGTGAAAGTGTTGTCAGTATACCATGTTGTGTATGAACTGTCCTCTCTGATTACGCCCAATAAATGTTCACTGGGATTCATGTTGAGTAACTGAATGGCCAAATCATTGTCTGGAATTGTCCAGAATGATCATTATACCAGTCACGAATGCTCAAAGCCTGGTCACATGATGTATTGGCATCCATAAGAATGCCATAATTGTTTGGGAACATGAAGTTATGAATGGCTGCAAATAGTCTCAATGTATATGAACATAACCATTTTCAGTTATAATCATAAGTCTAGTTGGAGTGAACAATCCAGTCCATTACATGTAAAAAGAGGTCCACACCATTGAGGAGCCACCACCAGCTCCCACAGTTCTATGAGGCATGTTTTTTAAGTAAGTACCATTGTTAAATTTAAAAAAAAGATGTGCTAAGATATCTCAATAATTTTATTTTTACATGAATACCTTAACTATTTCTGAAACGGAATGTCCCATGTGTCTAGCTCCAACTACCATTCCGTGTTCAAAGCATGTTAATCCCTGTTGTGTGGCTATGATGGTGTTAGAAACCTGTACAATGAATCACTCGATTACAAATCGCAGCTCTGCCCATGCACCAACATGGTGCACGATAAGTATCATGTATACATGATACTATTGCAATATTTATCTGTGCATATGGTTATCCCTTGACTTTTGTTACCTCAATGTAGATAGGGTGTTAAAAAGGGGTCTAATAGAATTGGAAATGTGAAAAATGATACAAGTTTAAACTGCTCGGGGTTTGCTGACAATCTCCCTTCACCAACCAACACTATTAAGTAACTAAACAATAAGTTAAATCACTACAAGAAATACCACATAAAATTAGCCTTAGGATATAATTTGAAAAAAACAGAGTTGGTGTTAATTGATCCACCACTTGCAAATGAAACTAGCCTACTTCAAATGTTTAGGTGAAACAATAACATACAATCTAAATGAGAAAATGAACCATACAAATTACTTAACCAAAACACATTAAAAAGTCTATCTACAGCTGCCAAATTAAAACATTATTAAACAGTTTTTATTTAGCTATTATTTGTCCCATAAATCTAATTAGTAAACTGGTTTGTACGGTTGATATGGAATAAGTCAGTACAATAATACAATACACAGTATAAGTAGTATCAATATTTCTTCAGATAATTAATAAACAGTAGTGGACTGGAACAAGACAATGGAATGGTAATTCAAATTGTGGCTTTATTAAGTATTGTTTGTTACAAGCTGTTCATAGAAGCTGTTTAAAGAATTACAGGTTATATCTGAGGTTCTTATCTATATAATGACAGCTTTCTTTCCATTCCAGTCTTGAATATATGGAGTCAGATCTGTCTTAAGATAGGTAAGAACATTAGATATTTCACAGTTCATTTAAATTTATATATTTCCTGGATTTGTTTTACACTTGTTGGAGGGTGATTAAATAACTTTATTCCCATATATTTAACACCATTGCTATATAATTTTGTCGAGTGGCAAACTAATCTTAAAGAGGTTTTTGATCTTGTATCGTAGTGGTGGTGGTCTATATTCTTCTCACATTTATTGATACTTTTCTTGGTAAATATAGCATTGGCATGGGAGGGGTAAGACATTTAGTTTCTTAAGTAATGCTTTACATGTGTCACTTTTCTTTAAGAACATAATTATTCTCACTACTCTTTCTTCAAGTTTAAATGACTTAACTGATTCAGAACTGTGGCCCCAAAAAATATTCTGTAACAAAGAACTGAGTGAGAAATAGCATAGTACAGGGTGTACATAAAGTCTGTGACACTTTCAATTATTCATTGCACAAGAACTAAAAATTGTAGAGATGTCATACATATTGCATTTTGAAGAGCAACTCTGAAAGTCGTTTTTTTCTAAAATTTTTATATACAAGTCATGAGTGACTCGGCCGATGTCAATACAAGATTCTTGCCATATCTGTCCTAGCATAGCATTGTTGACTGTGGCAGTCACTTCCTGTATTCTCTCCCAGAGTTCTGCTACATCACGTGCTAGAGGCAGTACATACACCAGATCTTTAAAGTCACACAGAGTGAGATCTGGTGATCAGAGAGGCCATTTCATGAAACAGATGTCCCGTTCTGTAGCATAGCCATCGATGTGGCAGCTCCATGTCCAGGTACCCACAAACTTCACGGTGAAAATGGGGTCCTGCTGAAAGGTGAATGGAGAGTTCAATATCCAGTTACAGTGCTCTCGGCAAATAAGAATGGCCTGTACAGTTTTCAACATGACGGAACAAAGAACATTTACCTCTGGGGAATCACGCTCAAATTCATTGCATTCATGTGGATGGTCTGTACCCCAGATTCAACAATTATGCCTGTTCACTTTCCCATTAGTGTTAAAAGTGACTTCGTCACTAAAAATTAAGTGATCAACATTACCATCCCCATCTTCGTTCAGTTGTTGCAACTGCGAACAAAACTACATACAGACTACATACGGATTACATACAGACAAGATGGCGCCGCTTCTGGATGAACTAGTAAATCGCTCTATAAACATCAGTAAATAACCGTAGGTAAATTGTCTTCTGTGTGGAAAAAAAGTGATAAAAGGTGTAAGAATATGTGTTTTGATACACAAATGGTATCATTCCTGTTGTTTCAAGGAAGTAAAACTTGGTAAAAGATCGTGTGATTGCGGAACTGAGTGTAACGGTCGCGAAGCTGCATCTGAAATGTGTATTGCTGGACTGGAATTAAGTGTAAAGGAAGAACTACCAAATGACTTGACTAATGCCAGACAATATGCAGAAATGCTGGAAAGTTTGATTCAGTGTGTTGATATTTCAACAGAGGCGCAAAACTGTGAACGAGTGTGTGTGTATACTAAGCTTAGAAAGTTCTCTCGCCCTTTGTCAAATACAAAAGATTTTCGTGTTCCGGTAATGAACAGATACGATGTTCTAATTTCAGACAGTGAAAAAACGGGTAAAGAACAATTCAGTGCTGTAGGTAAGAAATCAGACATATCTGCTGACAAAAAAAGCGTCAGTGTAAAGTCGCAACTGCCATGTACTGTTCAAAATAAAAATTGTGTAAAGATAACAGACAATAAGGAGCTCAAGGCGAAAACCGAAGCAGTGATGACGAAAGAAGAAATTTTCATATTTGTCAACAAGTCATGGTAAGGGATTAACAAAAATGTCCGATATCCAATCAGAATATAAAGTAGCCTAAGTGGAATCTCAAAAAAGAAAGAAGCTCCGTTGCGACAGGTACTGAAAAACAGTGAAACTACTGTAAAAAGTGGAGTGAACTGTGTAGTAATTGGTGGTGGTAATGTGGTGTATACAAATGAGAGCAGCCTTGCCGTGAAAGCACTGAGAGAATCTCTAGAAAAATTGTCACAAGCGAAGGTATTTTTGCTAAGCATTCCTCATAGACATGCCCTGTCAGACGATTCATGTGTAAATAAAGAAATCGTCACAGCAAACAGGAAATTCAGGAAGATCTGCAGCAGTTTTGTGCGCATTACATTTATTGAGGGTACTAGCTCTATCAGAGAGCATTTTACGAGACATGGACTACACAGAAACAAACTTGGTAAGAAAGTGCTGGCAAAAGAATTTTTGCAAGCAATAAAAGCGGCTAGTGTACACACATTTGAAAAACTTGCACTACCTGCAATTGGCTTGCCGCCAATGGCAAATGAAAAGGAGAATGTACCAACTGTACATAAGGAAGAAACTATTATAGCTACTCCTCCTGAAGAAACTTGTCCTCAGCCTACACCAACATCAGCTTCTGAAGCACTGTCACCAGAGGAAACACCAGAACCTTCAGTACAAGAAGAATCAAGTGGAGCACGAGCCATACCTGGAGTTTCACAAGAAACAGTGACTGCTTCAACACCAAAAGGAGGGAAGAGAAGTACAGCTGATGAAGCAGTAAGTAGTGTAGTAAGCAAGCGGAAAACGGTGCCTCCTCTCCGCCTCAATGATTTTTTAGTGGAATGCCACAAGATCAAGAAGCCCACGAAATAAGCAGAGTAACTACAACAAATGAAAAGGTAACTTCTGTAAATATGCATTCTTCTATTGCACAAAAAAGTATGTAGAAATGACAAGTAGAATTTCTTATCCTGATGAATCAGAAGAAGACTCATTAGTACCACACTGCAAAGAAAAAAAAACTAATTTTCCTCCATACAAATGTTCAATCCTTAAAAAAAATAAACTTTTTGAACTCCAATACTGGCTAGAAAAGTTAAACTCTAGTATTCTTATGATAAATGAACATTGGCTGTCATGTGGAGAGTTAGAATTAAGTGTACCAAATGGTTATGAATTAGCTACAAGTTATTGTAGAACAAATAAGGCACATGGTGGTGTGTCTATCTACATTAATAAAATGCTTCAACTAAATTATGAAACTTTGGATGTAAATGAATTTTGTATAGAATCTCATTTTGAGGTTGCAGGTTCTGCTGACAGAATTGGAAATTATAGCAGTAGTGATAGTATAAGTATATCGTCCTCCCAATCACAGTGAAGATTTATTTATAGAAAATCTTCAGAAACTAATTGTCTCACTCCTCAAGAAAAAAAACTCAGAGTACTAATTTTTGGAGATATTAATATAGACATTAGGTATAGAAATAGTACAGTAACTAATTTACTTGATACATTAAGATCATTCAATTTTTATTGTATAAATGACAAACCCACAAGAAAGAATGCTTGTGAGTCATTCCATGTCAACTCAATACAGTTTACATTAAAAATTTACTTCACCATCTCAGATTTCAATAAAATTTGGTATACTGGCACCCCCCTTGTAGAGAAAGAAAAATACCAAATTTCAACTTGATATCTCAAATGGTTTCAAAATTACACGTTGTTAAAGTTTTCAAAAAGACCTATCGGCCTGTTTCTGAAACTTTAAACTGCTATAGTGACTCTCAGAATCAAGCTAGAAAGATGAGAGAGGTGTCATTTTGCAGTATTTTTCAAGCCCTTTCCAAACATATGTAACCCTACAAGGGTCATAATAAATTTTTTTACCAATTTCAAAATTAAAAATTTAATTTTAAATTTTTCAAAATGCGCCACTTTTAAAATTTTGAAAAAATTCTCAAATAGTCCTTGTAGAGTGGTCAATTGATAGTACAAGTTTCATAATGGGTTCTTACAGAAAAATGCATTCGAAAACAATCTTACATTATAATTTTCACTATAATAACGACTAATTGAGCTAATGTCAAAAATGTTCAAATGTTTGTTAAGCTTATGGGACTTAACTACGGGGTCATCAGTCCGTAAACTTACAAACTACTTATGAACTACTTACGAACTAGGACGGCACAAATATCCATGCCCGAGGGGGGATTCGAACCCCCGACCGTAGTGGCCGTGCTGACCGTGACTGGAGCGCCTCAGTCACCTCGGCCACCGCGGCCGGCGAGCTAATGTCACATTATATATTATGACATATGCGTAGTTGACAATGTGCTGTAAACAATGTAGTATTACAATGTGCTACTACAATACTTTAAGTGCTGGACCGTAATTGATGGAGTGACAAGTATTGTGTTTATGTTTGATATGTGAGTAGAGTGGAAGTGTTTGTGTGTTGAATAAGTGTTTGTGCAGTAATGGAAAACATAAGGCATAAAACATTTCAGTGTTTCAATCCTTTTTCCAAAAAATCATAGAATTAGAAATAAAAAACACTCAGAACAGTAACACGATGGATGGTTGAACATTTTCTAGCACCTAATGATGCTAAAGTATGTGACTCTTGCAGAAAAGAGTTATCAACTCTAAAGAACAACCAAGAAACAAATCAAGCCAGTGCTACACTAAACCTAGAGCTTGAAATTTTAAATACTTCTGATTCTGAAAATGACCCTGATTTCAACTCTAAGTCGGATGTCGTTGAGACACTTAATGCTTCTCTTCATGGACTGGGCGAATCACCCCTTGATTCAAGAAAAATAAAATTAAAGAGATATGCTTCACAAAAAAATGTTCAAAATTAATTCAGCCATGAAGCGTAAACGTTTCACTTCTATTCAAGACTCCTCCTCTGATGAAGCTCATGAAACCCTATATGATTCAATTTTGAAAAATCTAAAATACCACTTCTCACACTGCACTTCAAGGGACAAAAAGATCATGATATTAACTTGTTTGCCTGATTCATGGAGTGTAAGAAAAATAGTGCTCCAAATTACATGGTCAGGCAGTCTAAGAAAATACTTAAAGATAAAGGTATATTAGAGGGCCCTCACCAAAAACCTGGCAAGAGCCTGCCAATAGAAGTAGTAAGAGCAGTGCGGGATTTCTATGAGAGTGATGAAATCAGCAGGGTTTTAACTGGTACAAAAGACTGTGTTTCTGTTAAGTCTGGGACTGGAGAAAAAGTCACACTGCCAAAGAGACTAGTTTTATGCAATTTAATGGAGGCATTCTTATATTTTAATAACAAAAATCCTATGTTAAAAATAGGGTTTTCTAAGTTCGCAGAACTAAGACCGAAAAACTGTGTCCTGGCAGGGTCTAGTGGTACGCACTCAGTATGTCTCTGCACAAGCCATCAAAATGTAAAACTTATGTTAGAAAATGCAAAAATTATCTCAATGACAAATGGTGAACTGCATACGTATAAACACTGTATTGCTAAAGCACTGTGCAACCCTGCCACCATTAAGTGTTATTTTGGGGAATGTTCAACCTGTCCAGGTACAGATTATATCAAAAATTTGTTGGAAGAAAAATTCGAAGAAAAAGGCATTGAAAAAATAACTTTTCGGCAATGGATGTCGGTCGATAGATGCAACCTGGAGACAATAGAAAATAGAAAAATCAACTTCAGATTTTATTGAATTGTTCGTCCAACTTTTGTCTGCATTAATCAGACATGACTTTATTGCCAGACAGCAAAGCTCCTTTTTGAACAACATAAAAGAAAACTTGAAATCTCAGAGTATCTTGTCATGTATGAATCTCTGAGAACTACACTTTTGTGATTCAAGATGAAGCACAAAGCTACCACTGGAACAGTGGACAAGCAACAGTACATCCATTTGTGATCTACTATAAAAGAGAGGAAGAAACCAAACATGTAAGCTTTGTTATCATTTCTGAGGTTCTAGAGCACAATACTATAGCAGTGTATTGTTTTCAAAGGAAACTGATTGAATTCATGAAACAGAAATTTGGAGACAGTATATCAAAAATATATTACTTTTCTGATGGGTGCGCCACACAGTACAAAAACCGGAAAAACTTCACCAATCTAAGCTTTCATTCAGAAGACTAAAATTAATGCTGAGTGGCAGTTTTCAGCCACCGCCCATGGGAAAAGTGCCTGTGATGCTGTTGCAGGAACTGTGAAGAGATTAGCCGCCAGAGCCAGCTTGCAAAGGCCTTATGAAGACCAGATTCAAACACCATTCCACCTGTATGAGTGGGCGATGCTAAATATTTTTGCGGCGAATTTTGTTTACGTTACACAACAGGAGTACATTGAAACTGAGAAGCACTTGGAAAATCGGCTGAAAAAATTTGTGACCATACAAGGCACTCAGAAACTTCATGCATTCATTCCTATCCCTTCTAGTAACAGCAAAATGAAAGTAAAAGTTTTCTCAGAATCCACTGAGTTCAAAATTGAAGTTGTTACAATGATTCAGGATCGTTTAAGTTTAGCAGAAGTCAGTGGGTATGTGACTGTCATCTATGACAATAACTGGTGGTTGGCCTATGTACTTGAAAAAGAAGAAAACAAAGATGAAGTGAATGTTTTTTTTTTTTTTTTTTTTTTACATCCAGCCGGTCCATCATCTAGCTTTTCTTTCCCTACAAAGGAAGATATCCTTCAGCTTCCTGTGACACTTGTGCTAAGTAAAGTTAACCCAATAACTCCAACCGGCCGAACTTATAATTTGTCAAATGAAGAACTGCAGAAAACCACTGAAGTCTTCACCGACTTTAGTAATTTAACCTTCTGAAAATATTTTTAAAAAAGGCTGCAAGTTAATTACGTAAGTTTTTTTTCTGTTATGCACATAGACTTTATTAAAATATTAACCCAGTTACAACACATTAAATGTTTTTACCAAAATTTAAGTGTATATTAATCTTGAATTTCATCCAACTAAAATTTTTCAGTTTTAAAACTACCTAGTTTTAGTGCATATGCTTCTTTTTCTATTAGTGATATGTCTAAAGCTTTCTAATGATTACATTTATCTTTTAAAAAGAGGTTGTAAAAATTAAATATCATTGATCAAATTTGTAGACATATTTCTATTGTTAAGTCTCTCATATAAATTTTTCATAAATGTAAGAGACTATTAGACCTTCAGGGACCAATGAGTCATTATTATAGTCAAAATGCTAATGTAAGCATATTTTCAAATGCATTTTTCTATAAGAACCCATTATGAAATTTATACCATCAGTTAAGCACTATACAAGGACTATTTGAGAATTTTTTCAAAATTTTAAAAGTGGCGCATTTTGAGAAATTTAAAAATACATTTTTTATTTTGAAATCAGTCAAAAAATTATTATGGTCCTTGTAGTGGTACATAATTTTGGAAAGGGCTTGAAAAAATGCTGCAAAAATGACACCTCTCTTATCTTTCTAGCTTGATTCTGAGAGTCGCTATAGCAGTTTAAAGTTTCAGACACAGATCGATTTTTAGCGTTTTTTGGAAACTTTAACAAGGCGTTATTTTGAAACCATTTGAGATATTGAGTTGATATTTGGTATTTTTATTTCTCTATATGGGAGGTACCAGTATACCAAATTTCATTGAAATCAAAGACGGTGAGGTAAAATGACTGTGTTGAGTTCACATGGAATGACTCTTGTCTGGATAACATTATCTGTCATTTTCATATAGGTAGAGACCAATTTAACACAATAAAACTAGCAATCTCTGACCATGATGGGCTGTGGCTTAGACTTCCTCTGATACACAAAACTGACACGTCTCAGCAAAGAATAATCAGACCCATAAATGAACAGAAATTAAACACCCTAAAATCAAAGTTAACATTAGTAAACTGGAATGAATTACTCACACGAGATGTGGGAGCTAATGAATCAACTAAACGATTTTTGGAAGTGGTAACTGAAATATTTGAAGAAACATGCCCTGCATACTATAATAAACACTCAAAGAATAGATCTTAATCTAAATCAGGGACTTAAAACAATGGTACACAGCAGAACTAAATAACTTAAGAATATTGATGCTCATGTACTATGATAGATCACAACACAGCAACATAGACAGGCTTAAATATAAGAAGATTAAAAAGTGCTATAGATCTGCAATTAAAGAAGCTAAATGCAAGTCCAATGATGACTACATCCTTAACTCTGTAAATAAATGTAAAGCAGCATGGGAAGTAATAAAAACTGAAATAAACCATCAAAAGAAAGATCAGAGCATACCAATTTATCCTGACACACTAAATAAATACTTTGCCAATCCTTTAATGGAAAACAACACTGAGGAAGATGTGAACAAGGCAGAAGAACTACTGCCACAATTACACAATAAAGCGACGGGAGATGTTGAATGGAATCATGTAACTTGCCGACAAGTTAGTGTAGCAATAAGTAAACTCAGCAACTCCCGAACTGAAGACCACTACGGTCTTTCCAATTTTATTATTAAACAAATAAGTCAAGAGATTTTAACACCCATAACAAACATAATAAACAAAATATTAACAGAGGGGGTCTACCCTGACAGCCTGAAAATATCCGTAATAAAGCTGGTCCATAAGAAAGGTAGCACTTTATCACCTGACAACTATAGGCCTATTTGACTTGTACCAATAATCTCTAAAATAACAGAGTACTGTATGCACCAGCAGTTGATCAATTATTTTGAACATAATAATTTAATCTGCTCTGAACAATTTGGCTTTAGACCTACCCTATCCACTGTGAAAGCAGTTGATAATATCACAACTAAAGTATATGACTGCTTTGAGAAAAAGACGTTAAGTTGTGCCACACTACTGGACTTACGGAAAGCCTTAGACACGGTTTCCCACAATATCCTGATACGAAAGCTGCAGTACTGTGGGGTTGGGGAGAATGCCCTTCGCCCACTACAATCTTACCTAAGTGATAGGCTACAGTTAGTGAATGTAAATAATAAAAAATCAGATCCTTTACCTGTTAAAAAAGGAGTGCCCCAGGGTTCTGTTCTTGGTCCCTTTCTTTTCATTGTATACATTAATGATTTGCCTTCCATATTACCCTGTGAGGCTGTACTATATGCTGACGACACTACATTAATTGCTCAAAATTCAGATATGGATGAACTACTACTGAATGTAGCTGCAGCAATAGAAAATTGTAACAACTGGTTTCAGGATAATTCACTACACATAAACAGCAGCAAAACAGAAAATATTATATTTGACCTAAATGCTCATAAACATGAAAATAAATCAGTAAAACTTCTTGGTTTCCATATTGATCAAAGTTTAAGCTGGGAGACATATACAGATAAGCTATGTTCGAAATTCGCTCGTGTGATCTACCTGTTGTATAGATTGAGAGGTTGTGTAAGCAAAACTTTACTTCTGTATGCATACTTTGCTTTCTTCAGTTCTCATCTTACATATGGAATTTTACTATGGGGAAACTCGCCTGGTTCTAAGGCTGTATTTAAATGGCAAAAAAAAAAAGGCCATCAGATGTGTAGCAGGACTGGCACCACAGGAATCATGCAGACATTTCTTCAAAGAAATGAAAATCATGACAGTATCCAGTTTATACATTTATAGCTGCTTAGTTATTAAAGAAAACCTCCATAAATATGATCTTAGGATGTCAGTACACAAGAGACAGACATGCAATTGATAAGCCACATGTCACACTTGCAAAGGTCCACAGTAGCTACAAGTATCTTGGACCCACATTTTTTAATACACTGCCTAATGAAGCTCACTCAGTGCCTCTAAATAAATTTAAAAATATAATATCAAAATAGCTAAACAGTAAAGCTTTCTATACCATTAAGGAATTTGAAGAATTTACAATAGATGACTTAGAGTTTTGATATAGACGTACACAGAATTTTAAATTGTAACATTATCATTGTGATTTATTGAATCACTGTTCTATATTGTACTGTACAACAATGAGATGGAGGACTTTGACCATTGATGTAGATGTATACATAATTTTAATTGTATTTTTCTAACAAATTTACTATTGTTACTAGTTTATTCATTGTGCTGTATGGAAATTAGGAAAATTTAAAACTAATTATATGATAAACGTACCTGTGATAAACACTGCAAATTACTAGCTGTTTAGATATGTATATAAATGTATATGACGACACCAATTACATGTAAACATGTTTAAAGGTGAATAAAATGTTCTATTCTATTCTGCCATTCGACACCATGGCATTTCAGTGATAACTGAAGGGTTTTCCATTCTGGGTAAAGTGTTCGATGCTCAGAGCTTCTTTCATGCATCGGTAACAACGTTTTTCATGGAGAGAATCCTTCTTTAGCAAGTTTGCTTTGCGTTAAAAATACTGCAAGGGAATCAATGAATACTGTTTTTCGACTCGCTCCGCATTAACCATTCACTTGGAAATGGTTTACTTGTTCGGTTAGCTGTTTCCATGTATAACAAAGTCCATCACAGCGTTTCCCTCAAAGGCCAACTGGAAAAGACTTTGAGCAGGTTTCAAAAGCTGAAAAACCAACATAATACGACGCTATTTCCTAACGCAGTTTATCACTCGAGGCCAAGTACTAGGATCGTCCAAAATACAACAGTTGCTTTCATCAGTTTTCATACCAAGGTCTAGATTACCACAGTGTTCATTACATTCATGAAGGAAATTTGTGTTATTTTTTGTTTGTTCCGCTTTAATCAGATGTTCATATATCGCAGTATCTTGTTGTGGTGAGATTTCTTTTACGTCTTTTTGGGCTGAAACAGAATGAACTACAGAACACGAACGTCCGTTGCTGGGGAGGCTGTTGGTTCTGACATAACATGAAGCTGGACTTCTTGCAACTCTCCTATATCATGATACTTCCAAAATTTTGTAGTAGTCTGGTGACCTTTATCTACGTTTTCGAATTTGTCTCTTTGTAGTTTTCTTTTTAAAGCTCCAGATTTATGTTTGTAGCTCAACATCTTAAATTGTTGCGTTATGTCATCTGAAACGAAACAATACGGTAATGGCATCACGGGGCAAGTGACCACCTTCTTTCGATTACGACCCGAATACTCTATTTTTATTAGTTGCAAAATTTTGTACGAGTAATCTAATTTCTAAATGTTTGAGAGAATCGTCATCACTATGTAAGTAATATAAAAAAGTCAAACATTATGATAGAATGACTGAAACATCAAATCGAAACACTCCGCCCTTAATATAACACACGAATTACGAATAATACTGTAGTAGCTACTCCGACATGGACGAGCTGTAGTAGAGTGCCAGGAACGTGTTCCCATGATGTTTTAAGTTATTTTTAATTATACCGATCAAAAATAATAACTTCGTTACGGTCCCTCCACAACTATTAACACACCTGTAACTTTTCCTTGGTCAGTCCCATCAGTGCACATCGTAGAAGAACAGCATATTTAAGCTAAAGGCTACTATTTACATTTTATTATGAAATTTACTAAATGGTAAATTACTATCTGAAATGCTCTAGCCGACAAAAAGTTGAATAAAAAGTCCCAAAAAGAAAGGAAATATAAGTGGCCTAATATCAGAACCGGACATCTGATCCCCGGGTCAAAATTTAGTTATTAACGGATTCTAATAGGAATTTTCTGGCGTTTGTATTGTCGAAGTCCGTTTGTTTCCTTAACGGACTCAAATATGATAAGCACTGTTCACTTCAAAAGCGGACATCAACACAGATGTTTGGTATCAAATACGGAAATCTGCTGGATAAAGCAATCTGCACCAATGGTAACAGCGTATATGATCAAATGACCCGGAAAATCTGTCATGGCAGCCTGTCCCTGATATTAAGAAACGCTAGCCGGTACTTCAGTTTTTGAATCATTTTTACAGGATTGTTACTAACAATTAACTTTCGAGGGAGTGCAATGAAACGAAATATTTCACTAGCCACAGAAGGCAAAGCGCAGAAGAGATCTCGACAGCCTGAAAAGTGGAAGAGACAAAATGGAAAGAAACAAGTGTAAGACTCTCTTGTAAACGCCACAGTTCTATTTTCGTGTGTGTTGCAAAAATTATCAATTGTCGGAGAGAATTTCAATGTCAGAAATAATGTAACGGTGCGTAGAAAACAACCTGACGACAGATTTAACTGGCCTTATGCTAAGAATTTTAGAGGTACAATGTGATAAAATGAAGTAATATTACTCTCTGAAAAATTGACAAATTCTTAATCATTACTGATTTTGTCTGCTATTCTGGTGATAGAAACTGAGGTTACGGGTTGCATTGTTGGCAAGAGGGGTGTAGGGGACGGTGTGAGCGATTCTACTGTACACACTAAAGTAACAAAAAAATAAATATTAAAATGCTATACTGGAATCAAAAGCCGCGGTGGAGTGGCCGAGCGGTCTAAAGCGCCATGCTGCGGAGCGTGCGGTTACTCGCCGTCGGAGGTTCGAGTGCTCCTTCGGGCATATGTGTTTGTGTTGTCTTTAGATTTAAGTTAGTTCAAGTAGTTTGTAAGCTGAGGGGCTGACAAACACAGACGTTAAGTCCCATAAACTTACAAACATATGAACATTTTGGAAACAAAAAAGGAAACGTGTTTACAAGCTGTTTCACTTATGTCGCCTGGGGAAAGACAGCTGCGCGCGCTTCTCATGAGTAGAGAGTAAACAATGATTCAATTTGATTGCAGTTGCACAGTACACACCGATAAAAGTTTCGTGGTAATGCAAGTTGACATTCCACATAATGACGACGACGATGATAATGATGATGACGACATTGGTAATTATTAAGTCGTGTCTACTAATAAGCAAGCTCTACAGATTTCGACAGTTTTGTACATTTTGATGACTGCCTCGCTGTGTGTGTACAAGATGAAGAAATTATTGATGACATTTGCCAACAACGCAGCGATGATCGAGAAGGTAAGTGAGAGTGATGGAAATGACAATCTTGAAACACCTGAACTGAGTGAAGTGTTTAGTGCAATCAATCTGTGCAGACGTTAAATAAGTGCAAAAATTTGTCGTGAAAAACATCTGAAATAGCCGGCCGCGGTGGCCGAGGGGACTGCGGCGCGCCAGTCACGGTCTGCACGGACACTACGGTCGGGGGCTCGAATCCGCCCCCCCCTCGGGCATGGATATTTGTGCCGTCCTTAGTATTAGCTAGTTTGTAAGTAGTTTGTATGTTTAGGGAATGATGACCCCGTAGTTAAGTACCATAAGCTCTACAAACATTTGAACATTTGAATTATTAATAAATTCTCAAAATGAAGTGTATGGATTTAATGCATGGAAGGTGAAACAAGCCAAACATTTTAATCCCTTTAAAACATGATCAAGTTCAAAATATTTTGTTAAAGCAGTGCGAACTGCCAGATTACGTATTGTATATAATTTATTTTAAACTGGACAAAATGAAAAGATTTTATTTAAATACTGTATTCTATCTTTATCATTTATAAATTTTATAAATATAGCATGACTCTAACCTTTATTTTCACTAAAAAATGAAATAATGGTATGGCATTATTGGCTGGGAGATCCTATCTGGATTATTCGGCCGGTTAGTGAAAGTGTTTTTACTTGACGCCACTTGGGCGACTTGTGTGTCGATGACGATGAAAATGATGATAGAGACAACACACAACATCCAGCTCCCTGCTGGAAATCGAATCCGGGCCCCTGCGTGGTAGTCAGCAGTGCTGTCTACTGAGCTCATAAATAATGATATCACTATCTGATTCTAAGTAATTCTCAGTTAAAAGTAATCTTTTCCCTTTGAATTAGGTTCTGCTGTATTTAAATTGTTTCTCAATGTCTCTGAGTGTTTGTTTCATCCTATTTTATAAATCAATCAGAACATAATTGAGGTGCAAATATTATGTATAGGTATATAACAAACTAAACATTTGTTAATATTTTTGTTTACAATGAGTTTTTGAAAAGATAGGCAACGGACTTAAAAACTGCCCCTCCGTAAGAGAAATCCTGGATCCGCGCCTGAATATACTGTTAATCTACGTTTTTCGAATTGGATTGTTGGTAATGGTTTCTCTTACCTTACGTTGTTCAAGAATGTCATCATAGTAGCAAAACGAAGTACTTTCTGTAATTATCTTTACATCAAACTTAAACAAATGATGTAATCACTTTGGTAGCAGGAGAGAAAAATGTCAAATTCCGCACACATTGCAGGAAGCTGACAGGAGGACTGCATGCGCCTGGTGGCCAGAGCAAGCGGCTCGGATGTCCGACACGTTTGCCGTGGCGCAGATGGTCAGCTGCCGGTGGAGAACACAGCAGTCAAATGCGCCAACAGCTGCCGCCAGTCTGAGGCAACTCCAGCCTGTCGGTTGGCACACAACTCCACACGACATACTCAGTGACAGTAACTGCTAGCATCAGTTTCATAAAACTGTTACAATATACGGTTTGTCATAAATATCTGTTTTAAACATTTGTCTGTTAGTTAAACAATATTCTAACATTCAGTTGAATAAAAATATTTTTTCCAGTTTGAATTAACATAATTAAAACATTATACTGCATGTGAGCGTTCCCGGGCCCCCTTCATGTCCGGGCCCTGGACCCAGGGTCCACCCTGCCCCACCCTTGTGGGGGCCATGAGGTACAACCTACAAATAACATAAATTAGTTAGTTCATCACATAAGCTTACATATGTGTTACTATTCTGGACATCAGAAGGAATATACAGATACAGTATAGATAAATTTAAGTAAAAATTACACTGTACATACAGTGGCGTAGCTATGCCACCAAGGGCCCCGGGGCAAAAATGACATTGGGGCCCTCTTTACACTAATACTGTACAGATGCAAAACTACTTCATCATCAGCTCCTTACCGCCCACTGGAAGACATAATAAGGCAAACCTAAATACTACTAACTAAATTATTATGTGTCACGCAGCAGATAATATTTAATCGTACTCTCTAATATTCTAATTGTGAAAATTTGTTTGTTATGTTTCCATGCAAAAATTACTAGGTGATTTAGATGAAATTTTGCAGAGGGACAGAGATAGAGTTGGACCTGGGTAGGACATACAGATGAAAATGCCCCATGGGATATTTTTCGTCAGCGGTGACAGCAGGCGAACTTTTGTCAGTGCCGACAACTCACTCTCGCTAAACTACTGCGCTGTTAGCTCAATTCGTTGGTAGTCCACTCAAAGGAGAAAAATAGGGGAAACATTCTTGTAGGATGGTTTCATCAAAAGTAAGTTGCCGGATTTTGTTTGATGAAACACTTTGGATTGAGCCATTCCCCTACCAGGCTACTTGAAGTATATGTTAATGTCTGTCCAGGAAAAAGTAATAAGTAAGTCGATAGACAGTGGGGTAGAGGGCAGCGTCTTGATGCACAATTCACTTAGACAAACTTCTGAAACTTCTGATCCGTGAATGTAATTAAACCTTTAAATGGCAGAATAAACAAATAGTGTGCGGGTAGAAATGTTCAAATGTTTGTAAATCTATCGGACCAAACTGCGTGGTCATCAGTCCGTAGCTTACAAACTACGTAAACCTAGGTAAAATAACCTAAGGACAACACACACACCCATGCCACAGGGGACTGATGACCACGCAGTTTGGTCCGATAGATTTACAAACATCCCCAGGGAGGACTCGAACCTCCACGGCGAGCAACCGCGCGCTCCGCAGCGAGACGCTTTAGACCGCTCGACTACTTTCTCTCTCTCTCTCTCTCTCTCTCTCTCTATGGTTTGTTCTATTCGTTGCGGTCGCTGATAGTGTTTGTTCACTTTTGTTCAGTGAGTTCTTGGCTCAGCTTTTTTATTACAGAGGGCAATGAGCCCTCTGACCGGGCACGCTGAGCCACGGCGCCCGGCTACTTGTGCGGGTAGAAACGTACCTTAAAAGATTGCGTCAAGTGCTGAACTCTCACCACAGTGAAGTTGTTTGTTTTTCACATACAAGAACTGAGCAGAATGCAGCGGAGGGTGTGGTGTTAGTATGAACGTAAATTGAAGAGCGAATAGTTCTTATGGGAAGGCGCCGTTCCCAGGAAAAAAAAAAAAAAAAAAAAAAAAAAAAAAAAAAAAAAAAAAAACAGAATGCCGAATCCATTTCCCGCCTATTATTTCAAGTTACTGTGTAGAAAGGTATGTAGATTCTGTTCGGTATTCCTTTCAGTATTAACGCGTTTGTGGAAAATAAACATGCCTGTTTCCTGGCCAATACGTCATCTGTGATTTGTGAGGTGCACTGTGGAAGGGTCGGTATAACTTTGTAAAACACCTTGTAATTTCCTTTTGCGACGTAATGGGGTAGACAGAGTGGGTGCTCGCTTCCTCGCTATTCGCTTTGCAGGCGCACAAAGAACGGCAATGCCTGACCATTCCAGCAATGCCTGACCATTTCCCGCACCTTCTGCCCTCCAACCCCTCCCCCCTTCCTGCTGTCACCTGTCACATCCCCATCACATTGTACTTAAATATGCTGTTTACATTTAATATTTTGTCTTAGTCCATTCTGTTTAACAATAACTATATTGAACACACCAGACGTATTGAACAGCATTGGCCGTTAATGTTTTATTTATAAACAACAGATCGATTTCAATCACATAGTGACCATCTTCAGTTTCTTCAAACTATAGAACAAGATCATAAAATTAGTATCGAATTAAAAAAATACAAAATGAACTTTAATACAATTTCAAATATAATATACAGACAACATACATACCAAGCATTATGAATGCCCTGAATGTAACTGCAACGGCAAATATAAAATTGCAGTGTCAAAGTTTGAAATAAGCGCGCTGCTTACAAACGACATGCAGCGGCGCTGTAAGGATGGGTGTTATTAACACCCTCTATTACTTAGATATTCCACTAATTTTATGCACTTTCAATCAAACAAAACAAAATTAGAATGTATTTTTACACATAAGGTATATAAGCTGGATAACAAATAAAAATGAAAAATCAGAATACAGAAATATAGGAAATATCAGGTAAAAGAGAAGAGTATGATGCTAAGCGTCTTATGCCAGTTATGGATATTACTAACGTAGTAAGGTATTTCAACAGGAAAATTTAAAATTTAAATGAGAAGTATTATGTAATAGAAGGCGTTAATAACACCCATCCCCACAGCGCCGCTGCATGTCGTTTGTAAGCAGCGCGCTTATTTCAAACTTTGACACTGCAATTTTATGTTTGCCGTTGCAGTTACATTCAGGGCATTCATAATGTTTGGTATGTATGTTGTCTGTATATTATATTTGAAATTGTATTAAAGTTCATTTTGTATTTGTTTTTAATTCCATACTGATTTTATGATCTTGTTCTATAGTTTGAAGGACATTGAAGATGGTCACTATGTGATTGAAATCGATCTGTTGTTTATAAATAAAACATTAACGGCCAATACTGCTCAATACATCTTGTGTGTTCATCATTGTGTGGTCGTTGAGCACCATCCTGGAAATGGAATCAAAACTCAAAAAACTAACTATAATAACATATTGGCTGCCAAAGGTATACTTGGGTTACTGACCCCCGGGGATCATTTACTTTTTTCCATATTCTGCTTTAGTTTGCTTGAAGTAAGCTAGTTAAGTACAAGTAAGTTAAAAATATTGCAATTTAGTACGTTAGTTCATGTTTTTTGTGTGAGTTATATATGACTCACATGGCGCCAGAGTAAAGTGTCAGGTGTGTCATTTGCTATGTCGCTAATAATTTTGGGTTGGTACTCCTGTAAGTCTTTCATTCCACAACATTATTTGCGTACAGTTCCATTAGTGTTTTTCTGAATTGTTACTACAGTCTTTATTCGGTGTTGTTTGCTCCGTAACACAGTGATATTGTAGCAGGAGAAAGTGTATCGTAGAAGTTATGTAGATGAACAAAGACATGTACAGAAGTTGTAAGATGAAGTTATGGACATAAGTTATGGGCTACTGAAATGGAAAAACAAGAGGAATGTGTTGATGCTGAGTATTGTTCATGGAGAGGAAGAAGCTGAAGTTCAAACCAAGAGAGGCACAAAGAAAAAACCAGCAATGATAACTGACAATAATCAGTCATTTATACATTTCTCTCACCAAATGAAGTCCTATATTGTCTAAGGCGGGGTGTGAAATGGTACAGGAAGCTTGCAATTGAACTGTTGACTGGGTCAGCACTGGTAAATGCCCTTGTGATTTACATCAACAACAAGATCATCTCAATCACAGAATTCAAAGAGGAAGTGACTTTGAGACTACTCCATACAGAAGATGGCGATGCCCCTGAGAAATCTCTCACCGTAGTCACCGAGCTGCCTGCTTGTGACATGGGAGCAACAAGTCATAGGTGTACGGAAAAAAGAAGAATGAATTTGGAAGAGAGCAAGCTGTCAAGAAATGTAAACAAACTATATGGAAATGTAAGAAACTGTGACTCATATTTTTGTGAAGAATCTTTCTTCATAAAGCACAGTGCATGCAGGTGTTAGAGATACAAAGTGGAATTACCAAATTTTTTCAGTCTGTTTCACTGTTGTTGCAATTAGAGTTGGAGAATGTAATGTAAAACTGTATGTGATATACAATCTACTGTATAAATAACATGTAACACAAAATAATAAATTATAAAAACGTGGAAACTCCAATATGACTGGGCCATGTGAGTTATATATAATTCACGATTTCAAGTGTCAATAACTACTCTTGAGCTCTTTAAAACTGGAGGCCACGAACATGATTTGTTACTAGGGCCATAAAGTACTGTAACACCAAGTCACAGCACTATACTGTGAGTTACAATTGCACCACGGAGCTATAAATGGAAAAATGTCCGTGAGTTGTATTTACTTCACATGGCCCGAAGAGAAGACTTCCTGTGACTTATTTTTAACTCACGTGGCAGTCAATGTGCTAAAACATTGTTTTCTAAAAGTTTGGAATTTTTCTATTTCTTGTAACAGGAATACTATTTGTCCTTGAAAAAAAAATTCATAATTATTTTTCGCGCCTCACTGTGTATCATGAACTTAATGAGTGACGTTTTTCGTTCGTGTTTCCTCACGCACCAAAGTCAGAATGAAAGAATGCCTACTGGAGTAATACAATGCTTCAAACTGTTAGATTGCAGATGTTGGCAAAGATGATTTCTTATCGGTAATTATCGGTAAGCATTTTCGTGACAGCAGTACATTATAGTAATAATATGGGTACACAATTAAAAAGTAGTCAATTTTATTTTAACAATTGTTTTACAATCTTTTCCTGGCTTTGGTTTTTGCAAAATCATCAATAAGGTCTGTTAAATCTAGACTTGATGAAGCCTTGTTTTCGATTGCTATGAGTGCCAAATGTCCGAGTCGAACTTGAGCCATACTGCACCTCAGATGCATTTTGATAATTTTTAATTTGCTGAACGACCTTACGGCTGTTGCAGAAGAATAAAACTGCGGGAAATACTTCCTCACATTCTAATAATGCATATTTTGTTATAATTTCCTTACATAATTGGAGAACTGTCCATGTTGGGGTCAATTTCGGCAGAAGAAATCGAAAGTCGAAATTCCTTCATTCAACTAAAATATTATATACAGTATAATGTCTATTATCCGAAGTAATTTGGGGACATGGATATTCGGAAAACCGGTTTATTCCTATATTCGAACTGTACACTTTTATTTCCCAATAAGAAGTACTGTACAGTAAATGTATTTATACTGTATTTGGAGGAGCGCGATCCTTCACATTGCACGCCGCAACTCTTGGAAGACACCGCTGTGGCTGTGAGCAGCTCTGATGCTGCCGCTACTTCTGCCGACTGAAGTGTGCCGATTGTTGGACACATTGGCTGGCAGCTTCGCCTGTCAGCAGCGCCACATAGTGGCGTCTTGTGAAGGCCCAATTAGAAGCATTGTTCCGCCAGCCGGTGGCCCAGTGCGGCTACTGTGGGAAAATTGGTTTCAGGGGAATATGATGGACGATAGGGTGGGAGGGAAAAAAATTAAATAAAAAAATCGATGCTGTACTGTAATTTTTTTCGATCGTCGCTCACGAAGGCCGAGGAGCCCCTGGAGCTCGGGGGCCCCGGGGCACTGCCCCGCCTAGCCCTATGATAGCTACGCCACTGTGTACATATAAAATAATTTTGAATCCACAATAAGGGTGACAAAAATAGATTTAAGCTTATTCAGAGTATATTAAGCATTTTTTTTTGTTGAGAAATTAATCTATGCTGTAATAGGATCCAAGCATTTGAGATGTGGTGCTACAGATGAGAAGATTGTGTAACTAATGAGAAGGTACTGAACAAAATTGAGGAGAAAAGAAATTTCTGGCATATCTTGACTAAGAGAAGGGATTGATTGGTGGGACACATGCTGAGACAGCAAAGACTTACCAATTTAGCATCAGATGAAAGTGTGTGTGATAAAAATTGCAGAGGGAGACCAAGAGACGAATACAGTAAGCAGATAAGAAGGGATGCAGGTTGCTATTCTTACTCAGAGATGAAGAGGCATGCGCAGGACAGGGTAGCATGGAGAGCTGCATCAAATCAGTCTTTGGACTGAAGACCACACTAACAAGTCAGTGTGCTTTCTCCATGAGAGGGTATCAGTTGTGGAGATCCCCAAAAATGTAACATTATAATTTTCCAGTGATAGTACTGTTTGAGCAGAGTTGAAAATTATTCCAATGGTCTTTTTTGCATTAATAAACAGCCTCTTACCTTGAAGCCAGAAACTTATTTGAAGTGTGGTGTCTTTTTTCTAGTAGGTTGGAAGGACTGTTCAGTATCAGATACAAGAATGGAGGCATCATCAGCAAACAATATGGTTTTTGTGTTGGTAGGATTTGAGGTAGGTCATTTATGTAAACAGCAGGGGGTCCAAGAGTGGTCTTGAGGAACATGTTGCTTTGTGGTTTTTGTGGAATAATGTCCAGTGATAGCTATTTGTGATCTCATTTATTTAACTATACTGCAGAAAAGGAAGGGAAGGATACGTGGTAGGTGAATATGGACTGGGGAAAAGGAATGATAGAGAAAGTCATCTGTAGAATTTTGCACAGAAGCTAATTTAGTAATAACAAACACTTGGTTTAAGAACCATGAAAGGAGGCCAGGAGATAAAGTACCAGATAGAGTTTATAATGGTAAGATATAGATTTGGGAAACTGGTTTTAAATTGTAAGACATATCCAAGGGGCAGTTATAGACTCTGACCATATCTTACTGGTGGACTAAAACTGAAGAAAGGTAGGAAAATAAAGAGATGGGACCCAGATAAATTGAAGGAACCTGAGGTTCTTGAGAGTTTCTGAGGGAGCTTTAGGCAACAATTGACAGAAGCAAGGAAAAGTAGAAGGTAGCTTTGAGAAATGAAATAGAGATGGCAGTAGAGGACCAAAAATGTCAGTACAGACGACTAAGAAATAACATTGACAGGAAGTGCAGAATGGCCAAGCAGGAGTGGCTAGAGGGCAAATGTATACATAGGGGAAATATATGAGGGCATTTTGAAAATTAAAGATACAATGGCTCGCATTCGTCAAATAGAACATTTATTTATAAAACGTCAGTTACATCTTATTAACTGGATTATTTGTTATTTTTTGACATAATCACCCCCATTATCCAAACATTTGTTTAGTCGGTGCACAAGCTTTTGTATCCCACAGTCATAGAAGGTTGTCGGAACCACATTTCAACATCATCTTTGATTTCTTCATCGTCGTGGAATGATTTTCGACCAAGATGTGACACCAGGTAACGGAAGTCGTGGCAGTCAGTGGGCGCAAGGTCCGGGCTGTATGGTGGATGGTCCAATATGTCCCATTTGAATTGTTTGAGTAGTGCTTTGGTTAGGAGCGCTGTGTGAGGCCGACCGTTGTCATGAAGCAAGCGGACTCAATTTGTCAGCATTACCCTGCATTTGTTTTGAATTGCCCTTCAAAGACGTTTCAAAGTCTGGCAATATGCAGAAGCATTAATTGTCATTCTGTTGTTGTTGTGGTCTGCAGTCCAGAGACTGGTTTGATGCAGCTCTCCACCCTACTCTATCCTGAGCAAGCCTTTTCATCTCCTCATAAGAACGACAACCCACATCCACTTGAATCTGCTTACTATACGCGTCTCTTGGCCTCCCTCTGCGGTTTTTACCCCACACACTTCCCTCCAACGCTAAATTCACAATTCCTTGATGTCTAAGAATGTGTCCTACCAATCTATCCCTTCTTTTAGTCAAGGTATGCCAGAAATTTCTTTTCTCCCCAATTCGGTTCAGTACCTCCTCATTAGTTACGCGATCCACCCACCTAATCTTCAGCATTCTTCTGTAGCACCACATTTCAAAATCCTCTATCCTCTTCCTGTCCGCACTGCTTATTGTCCATGTTTCACTCCCATACAAGGCAACACTCCATACAAATGCCTTCAGAAAGGACTTCCTTAGCCTTAAATCAATATTCGATGTTAACAAATTTCTCTTTTTCAAAAACGCCTTTCTACCCATTGCCATTCTGCATTTTATATCATCTGTACTGCGACCATCATTTGTTATTTTACTGCCCAAGTAACAAAACTCATCTACCTCCTTTATTGTTTCGTTACCTAATCTAATTCCTTCAGCATCACCTGATTTTCTTACACTGCACTCCATTACCCTAGTTTTGCTCTTGTTAATGTTCATCTTATATGCACCTTTCAGCACACTGTCCATTCCGTTCAATTGCTCTTCCAGGTCCTTTGCTATATCTGACAGAATTACTATGTCGTCGGCAAAACGCAATGTTTTTAATTCTTCACCCTGAACTTTAATTCCTTCTCCAAATTTCTCCTTGCTTTCCTTTGTAGCTTGCTCAATGTACAAATTGAACAACATTGGGGAAAGGCTACAACCCTGTCTTACTCCCTTTCCAACCACTGCATCCCTTTCATGCCCTTCAACTCTGACGACCGCTGTCTGGTTGTTGTACAAGTTGTAAATAACCTTACGTTCCCTATATTTTACTCCTGCTTGCTTCAGAACTTGAAAGAGTTTATTCCAATCAACATTGTCAAAAGCCTTCTCCAAATCTACAAACGCTAGAAATGTTGGTTTGCCTTTTCTTAATCTATCTTCTAGGATAAGCCGTAAAGTGAGTATTGCCTCCCGTGTTCCTACATTTCTCCTGAACCCAAACTGATCTTCCCCGAGGTCGGCTTCTACCAGCTTTTCCATCCTTCTGTATATAATTCGTGTTAATATTTTGCAACCATGACTTATTAAACTGATGGTTCTGTAGTTTTCACACCTGTCTGCACCCGCTTTCTTTGGAATGGGGATTATAACATTTTTCTTAAAGTCTGAGGGTACTTCACCTGTCTCATACATCTTACACACAATGTGAAACAATTTTGTCATGGCTGGTTCTCCCAGAGACTTCAGTAGCTCTGACGGGATATCATCTACTCCAGGGGCCTTGTTTCGACTTAGATCTTTCAGTGATCTGTCAAATTCATCTCTCAGTATAGTATCTCCTATTTCATCATCATCTACATTCTCTTCCCTTCCTACAATAGTGTCTCGAAGTTCATTTCCTTTGTAGAGCCCCTCTATATACTCTTTCCACCTTTCAGCTTTCCCTTCTTTGCTGAGAACTGGTTTTCCATCAGTGTCCTTGATATTCATGGAGCTGTTTTTCTTATCGCCAAATGTTTCTTTTATTTTCCGGTAGGCTGTATCTATTTTTCCCCTATTTATACATTCTTCTACATCCTTGCATTTGCCTTCTAGCCATTCCTGCTTAGCCATTTTGCACTTCCTGTCAATCTCATTTCTTAGTCGTCTGTACTCCATTTTGCCTGTTTCATTTACTGCATTTTTATACTTTCTCCTTTCATCGATTAAATTTAGTATCTCCTGTGATATCCAAGGATTCTTTGTAGGTCTTGCCTTTCTACCTATTTTGTCCTCTGCTGCCTTCACTATTTCATCTCTCAATTTTACCCATTCCTCCTCAACGGTTTTATTTTCCGCTGTTTCTGTCAATTGTTGCCTGAAGCTCCCTCTGAAATTCTTAAGAACTTCAGGTTCCTTCAATTTATCTAGGTCCCATCTCCTTATTTTCCTACCTTTCTGTAGTTTATTCAGTTTCAGCCTACAGTTCATAACCAACAAGTTATGGTCAGAGTCTATGTCTGCCCCTGGGTATGTCCTACACTTCAAAACCTGGTTCCGAAATCTATGTCTTACCATTATAAAATCTATCTGGTATCTCCCGGTGTTGGCAGAGCTAGTTGGCATATAAACCTGTACTACTGTTGTCGGTGTTGGCTTCGTATCTATCTTGACAATGATAATGCGATCGCTGTGCTGGTCATAGTAGTTTACCCGCATTCCTATTTTCTTATTCATTATCAATCCTACTCCTGTGATACCCCCAACTGATTTTGTATTTATAATCCTGTACTCACCTGACCAGAAATCCTGTTCATCCTGCCACCGAACTTCACTAATCCCCACTATATCTAACTTCAACCTATCCCTTTCCCTTTTTAAATTTTCTAATTTTCCTACTCGATTAAGGGATCTAACATTCCACGCTCCGACCCGTAGAATGCCAGTATTGTCTTTCCTGATGATCACATCCTCCTGAGTAGTCCCCGCCCGGAGATCCGAATGGGGGACTGTTTTACCTTCGGAATATTTTACCCGAGAGGATGCCATCATCATATGTTCATACAGTAGAGCTGCATGTCCTCGGGAAAAATAACGGCTGTAGTTTCCCCTTGCTTTCAGCCGTTCGCAGTAGCTGTGTGGCAAAGCCACATTAGCTGATGTTACAAGGCCAGCTCAGTCAATCATCCAGACTGTTGCCCCTGTAACTACTGAAAAGGCTGCTGCCCCTCTTCAGGAACCACACGTTTGTCTGGCCTCTCCACAGATACCCCTCCGCTG
The DNA here is from genome assembly GCA_026315105.1 of Locusta migratoria. Lineage (NCBI taxonomy): Eukaryota > Metazoa > Arthropoda > Insecta > Orthoptera > Acrididae > Locusta > Locusta migratoria. The sequence continues at coordinate 291,465,844 of CM048755.1, forward strand.
TGGTTGCACCTACGGTACGGCTATCTGTATCGTTGAGGCACGCAAGCCACCCCACCTCGGCAATGTCTGTGATTCGTGGGAGTGGATTGTCATTCTAGGAGGCATAAATTCCAACAGAAGAATGGCTTGTCTGTCCCAAAAAACAGAAGCCATGATTTTCTTAATTGAAATCAATGTTTTGCATTTCTTGGATTTTCTTGAATTCGAATGGCACCATTGCATTGATTGTTGCTTGGATTCAGGTGTATGGTGATAAACCCATGTCTCGTCACCTGTCACAAGGAACTCATCACCTGCTTCAGAATAGTGTGTTAGGAAGTCTAGTGCAAAGTCCATCCTTTCCTTTTTGTGTTCTTCCGTTAACAATTTTGGAACGCAGTGCGTGCACAATTTCCTGTACCCTGACTTGACGGTCACAACGTCATAAAGAGTTGTCATTGACACGTCCGGTATGATCTGATGCAATTCTTTCAATTTGAGACGTCTATTCCCACGAACTGCTTCTTCCATTCTCCAAAGAAGGGCATCAGAGATCACAGATCGCTGACCTGTTGTTTGTTCATCATGAACATCAATCCTACCTTCAGAGAAATGACGACACCATTTTGTTACATTTTGTCGAATTATAATGTTCCCATAAACAGAAACATTTTATTTGTGAATATCCAAAGGTTGCTGACCTTTTGCATGAAGAAAACGTATGACGGAGCGCACTTCGAATTTGGCTGTATTCTGAATCGTCGCAGCTATTTTAAACATGACCTACTCCAACCAGAAGCAACGTTCAACTGCCAAACGACCGTGAGGAGAAAGCTAACGGTTCAAGGTTAACACCAGTGTTGCCAACTTGCTCGCCAAAACTCTTCTGTTCCTCTGGTGTACGGTGTATCTTTACTTTCCAAAATACACTCGTATATTTTGACTACAGGAAAATAAAAAGAGACATTTGGAGAATACAGAAGAAGCTGTATGAATATCAAGAACTCAGATGTGAAATCAGTTCTGAGCAAAGATGGGATGCTCAGGGCCGAATCTAGGGAGGGGCAAAAGGGGCAGTTGCCCTGGGCGGCAGAATTTAGAGGGGGGCAAATTTTGACCGACTCCTTTTTTTTCTTTAACAGAATGGATCTTTCTGGTATAATTTAATAGAATTAACTGACACAGAATTATTAAAAGTAAAATGACTGCAAGAAATATCGAAATCATTTAATAAAACTAAAATTCCTTGTTGCTGACTTCAGTGTTGCCCTGTCACAGGTGCTTCAGATAATCAAACTTTAAAAATCTAATAGATATTAGCCAGAATGTGGGAGATGTTTGCGTTATTGCATAAGTAAATGCACAATGTTTATTAATTTGCTTAGATTTCCTTTTTCAGATAAATGAATATTCATATTTCATATCAAGGTAATATTTGTAGAACAGGTGAATTTGAATAACGTTGCAGTCCTTATAAAAAATTTTTAAAAAAAAGGTATTTCAGATGCGCACACTTCTTATTGAAAGTCAAAAGCATTAAGGCTCTAGAGTCCTCTCTCGGTAGCGGTGGAATTGATAGACATCTACACAGGATACTCTGTAAATCACATTTAACTGCTTGACAGAGGGTTCATCGGACCACTTTTATACTATTTATCTCCCATTCCATTCTCGAATAGCGCGCGGGAAGAAAGAACATCTGAATCTCTCTGTTCGAGCTCTGATTTCACGTATTGATTCAGATGATCTTTTCTACTTATGTAAGTGGAAGGCAACAATATATTTTCGCATTCGGAGGAGAATGTTGACGATTGTAGTTTCGTAAGTAGCCCACGTCGCAGCGATAAGCGCCGTTGTTGTAATGATTCCCATCCCAGATCCTGTATCATTTCCGTGACGCTGTCCCCCTGTATCACAACAATACAAAACAAGCTGCCCTTCTTTCGGCTCTTTCGATGTCCTCCGACAAAACCCACTTGATAAGGATCCCACACTGGACAGCAAGACCAGATAAAACAGGAGGAATCTCACTGTATTATTGATGCTGTCCCTTTTCTAGCCAAGCAAGGAAGTCCTTTTAGAGGAACAAAAGAAGATGGTGATTTTGGTGATCCACATAGTGTCCCCCCTTTGTCTGCGTATTGAACGCCACAAGAAAGGCCAGATTAGCTATTTTTACAAAAATATACAAGATGATTTCCGTGACTTGATTGCTGACAAAATAAAACAAGATATAATTAAAGATATTTTAGCTGCTAAATAGTTTTCACTCATGTTTGACTGCACTCCAGATATCAGCCACAATGCACAGATGACACAAGTAATTCGATATGTCAAGTCGAATGACTCAGAGGTTGTGGAAAGTTTTACTGACTTTTTTTACAGTTACAGACAAAACAGGAGAAGGCCTTAGTCAAGAGATACTGCAAAAATTGGAACAAGATGGGTTGAACACTTATTACTGCAGGGGGCAGTCTCATGACAATGGGGCAAACAGGACTGGAAAGTACAAAGGGGTCCAGTCAAGAATACTTCAGAAAAATGAACTGGCAGCACCACGTGCTGCTCACTCTTTAAAGGGACTGATGACCATTGTAGTTTAGTCCCCCTTAAACAACCTAACCTAACAATCACTCTTTAAATTTAGTAGGAGCAAATTCAGCAGACATTCAGCAAGAGTAGGTGATCTGCAAGAGTAGATGCGGTTGAAGCTGTTTACAAGCATTTTCATAAACTTTTGAAGGCCCTGGAAGAAACTGAAACTTATAAATTGTCAACACCAGAAACAAAATCAGAGACAAGATCTATTTTAAAAAATATGAGAAAACTCAAATTCATTACTTTAACTTGTTTCTGGTATGCAATATTAACATAAATTGCTCATTAATCAGTTTCTGCGAAGTTAATACTTTACAACTGATAAAGCTGTTCGAAACATTCAAGGACTTTTGGGCTTTCTCAAAACTTCCCGGGATTCTTGTACCTCTGAAGCTATTTCTGAGGCCAAAGTGCTAGCAGAAGATATAATGAGGTATCAACGGTATTCTCCGAAAAAAGGATTCGAATAAAGAAGAAAATCTCCGATGAGTTTTGTGAGGATGAAGTATCCAACTTTCAAAGAAAAAAAAGGAATAATTGACAGAGCTTAGTACCAGGTTTACCGCACTTGAGAAAATTGGTGCAAAAATTAGTTTTCTGTGTGGTGTGCAAATTCGAAAAATGGAAGTGGAGGACTTGAAGGCCAAAGCAGCAGAACTGGCATAAGATCTTAGCGAGGGAGAACTTGAAGTTGAATGTTTCAGACAACATGCGCTGGCAGTAGACAGAGCCTTGCAAGATTCTACTGCATCATCAACATTAAGTTTAATTAGTAAAAATAAATTGGTAAAGGGGTATCCCAACCTTACTACAGCGTTAAAATATATCTTACTATTCAAGTTTATGTTTCGTCTGGAGAAAGAAGTTTCAGCAAGCTGAACCTAATTAAATAGACTTGAGGAGCACAACTGCTTAACAAATCTGAGTATAATATCTATAGAGCACAAAAGAGCTGCTTCTGTAAACTATGATGATATCAAAAGCAGTTTTGCAGTAGAAAAATCTCGAAAAGCGAAATTTTTAATTGCTTTTGGCACGATGAGTAATCTTGTAATATTTTTGTATGTATTAAAATTGTTCTGTTTTCCTTTGATCTTAATTCAGTCAATAAAATAAGTTCATGTTGTGAGATTGTGACATTCATTTAGAAATATGTAACCCAATTAGCCTCAAAAAGTCGATTCTTAGAGGGGGTTGAAAGAAGGGGCGGCAAATTTAAGCTTGCCCCACTTGGCAAATGTCCTAGATCCGGCCCTGGGGATGCTCATAGGTGGAAAGAATATATAGAGGAGCTCTATATAGGAAATAAACTGCAAGACAATATTGTAGGAAGGGAAGATGAAGTAGATGAAACTAAAATAGGTGATACTATACAAAGACAAGAATTTGAAAGAGCCCTGAAATGCTTAAGTCTATACAAGGCCTCTGGAGTAGATGACACTCCGCCATAACTACTGAAGTCTCTCTGAGAGTCAGCCATGACATAATTATTCTACCTGGTGTGCAAAATGTAAGAGAGAGGCGAAATACCCACAGACTTCATGTTAAATTTAATTATTCCAGTTCTAAAGAAATCCAGTTCAGACAGGTGTGAAAATTACAGAACCAACAGTTTAAAAAGTCATTGTTGTGAATTATTTACACAAGAATGGAAAAGATAGTAGAACCTGACCTGATCGGTTTGGATTTAAGAGAAATGTATGAACACAGAAGGCAATACTCACCTTACTACTTATCTTAGAAGATAGATGAAGGAATGGTAAACCTACAATTCTAGCTTTTGTAGATTTGGAAAAAGATTTTGACAATGTTGACTGGAATACAGTATTTCAAATTTTGAAGTCAGCAGCTGTAAAATATTGGGAACATAACATTGTTTACAATTTCTACAGAAACCAGAGAGCAGTTACTAGAGTTGAAGGGCATGAAAGGGAAGCAATTGTGGGGAAGGGGTTGTAGCCTTTCCCCAATGTTATTCAATATGTACAGCGAATAAGATGTGAAGGAATGCAAGGAGAAATTTGGAGAAGGGATTAATATTCAGTGTGGAAAAAAACCTTGCACTTTGCCGATGACATTGTAATTCTATTAGGAGGATGTGGAAGAACAATTGAATGGAATGTCCAGTGTGTTGAAAGGAGCAAATAAGATGAATATTAACAAGAGAAAAACGAGTGTAATGGAATGTAGTCTAAGAAAATCAGGTGACACTGAAGGAATTAGATTAGGTAACAAAACAATAAAGGTGGTAGCCAAGTTTTGTTATTTATGCAATAAAAATAACAAATGATGGTTGCAATACAGATGATGTAAAACGCAGAACGGCAATAGGTAGAAAAGCATTTCTGAAAAAAGAGATATTTTTTAACACTGAATACCAATTTAAGTGTTAGGAGGTCTTTTCTGTAGACATTTTTGAGTAGTGTTGCCTAGTATGGTAGTGTAACATGGACATAAACAGTTCAGACAGGAAGAGGATAGACGTTTTTGAAATGTGATGCCAAAGAGAATTGCTGAACATCTGCTGTGAAGACCATCTAACTAATGAGGAGGTACTCAATAGAGTTGGGGAGAGGAGGAATTTGTGACATACTATGAATAAAGGAAGGTATCAATTGGTAGGACACATTCGTAAACATCAATTTAGCATTGGTGGAAAGTGTGTGGGATAAAAATTGCAGAGGGAGACCAAGAGATTAAGACAGTAAGCAGGTTTAAATAGATGTAGATTGCTGTTTTTATGAGGAGATGAAAAGATTTGCTCAAAATAGAGTACGGTGGAGAGCAGCATCAAATCAGTCTCCGGACTGAAGATCAAAACAACAACTGCTGCCAATCTTTAAGATAGCTATTAAACTAGTCATAGGCATTTCCTGTTATTCCACAGGAATTCATCTTTTGCATCAATATGTTACGGTTTACCATATCAAATGCCTTTGTTAAATCTAAGAATATTGCTAGAGCTGCAAGTTTTCTATCAAAAAATTCTTGTATTGCTGTTACATAACCAGAAATAATGTATGCATCTTAAACCAGCTTAAAACAACTAGTACATCAGAAGTTGGTAGAATACTAAAGATAGAAAGAACAATAATTAGGAGATATATACACAAACACTATGAAGTAAATAGGCATTGGAGAATAGCTTTGAATGAAACACTGTGCAAAACCAGAACCAGTACTCAGCACAATAGTAAAGAAACGTATCTCATTCTTCATAAATCTAACATCTGATGAGAACTCCAGAAAATATAATTAGTAGAAAGTATTAGAAAATTGTGCACCATTAAATTGATTACAGAGATTAAGGAAAATAAATAAGAACTCCAGATTATAGTAGATCACCTATCAAGGAAACCAGAATACGGCAAGACATACAAACCAGACTCCAAATGAATATCAATGAAATTACTTCAGGAAGAAGGGAAAGAAAGAAAGAATATAGCTGACAGAATGAAGAAATGCTGGGCAGACATAAGAGTAAAACATCCTTCATGCATTACTAAATGATAATATCTGTATAACCATTGTATTACTGAATAACAACCAGTATAAAGCTTTGTACTGTTGACTACAGTGGCACATCGGAAACCACAAGATGATGATGATGATGATGATGATTGGTGTTTTAGGGCGCTCAACAGCGAGGTTATCAGCGCCCGTATGCTAACGTAAGGAGATGAGAAGAAAATGGGTCCAGTCGTATGGACATTTAACTTCAATTGTACATTAAAAATTTAAAAGACGGTTCAAAGGAAAGGACTGCATAAAAGAGTTAAAAGTTTGATAGATGTATGGGGCCCGGTGACTACTTAAAGAGTGACCGAGCCACACTGTCACATATTAAAATCGAACACCCAATGTTTTGGGAAGAAGTCCAGATGCTGCACAAAATCTTAGGACACAATCCACGGACGCTTCATTGTCACCTAAAATAGATTTCAGGTCCTGTGAGAGACCTAAAGTTGTCCTCACACCAGCGTATAAATAGCATTCTGTGAAAATATGTCGTATCGACAATTGTGTCCGACATCTGTTACACTCTGGCGGTTCCTCACGACGCAAAAGAAAGCCATGCGTTAGCGGGCAGTGTCCAATTCTAAGGCGAGTAAGGGCGACTTCCTCAGCTCTTCGAGAACGGAAGGAAGTACGCCATGGACGTACTGAAGATTTTAGGGCGCGTAACTTGTTATCCGCCACATCCAACCACTGATCCTCCCACAAAATCATGGCTCTCCTTGTCACATACGAGGTAACAGCCTGCAATGGGACAGAACAGCGTACAGCAGGGGGGAGGGAGCAAGCCTCCTTAGCCGCCACATCGGCAAGCTCGTTTCCCCGGATCCCAGTATGCCCAGGAACCCAACAGAAGATGATCTCCTTGTTTCGTTGTTGCAGTGCAAGGAGAGCGTCCTGTATATCCTGCACCATCCGATCTGATGGGTACATTTGGTCAATAGCCAGGAGGGCACTTTGGGGGTCTGAACAGATCATGAACTTCACTCCATGATGTCTTCTTATCTGTTCTAGTGCCCTCAGGATAGCAAACAGTTCCGCGTAATAAACGGTAAACTGTTCTGGGAGCCCTATCCGAAGGACAACATCGGGGAACACGACAGAGCAACCAATATGATCACCTTGCTTGGACCCATCCGTGTAGACCGTGACAAAATCAGAATGGTGACTTAAAATTTCGAGAAATTTACTTTTATAAAAGGTATCTGAAGTAAAAGCCTTCCTGTAGAGAGTCAACTCTAAAAGCACCCTGGGCCTCTGAAGTAGCCAGGGACATCCCCTACTCCACCCCTGGCGTTGGACCTGAATGCCTTGCGCCTGTAGCAAATCGAGGCTGTCCCTTGCACGAAACCAAAAGGGCCTTGTTGCCTGCGGACGGTTACGGAACAAGCGTACCAATGATTGTTGATTAGCATTGGAAGTCGCTAGGGAATTTGGAGTTGACATAGATCGGTACGCTTGACGTGCAGTGAGTAGAAGGTGGCGAATAGAAAGCGGAGGCTCACCAGCTTCTGCACAGAGACTAACGACCGGACTTGTGCGGTATGCACCTGTGGACAACCTGATACCTTCATGGTGTATGGAGTCCAGCATTTTCAAATAAGAGGGTCTCGCGGACCCATAAACTTGACACCCATAGTCGAGGCGGGGTCGCACAAATGACCTGTAAAATTGGAGGAGACGTGCCCTGTCAGCTACCCAGGCCCGATGGCTAACACACTTAAGGAGATTTAAAGCCTTGATGCATCGTAATTTTAGTTCCTTAAGGTGTGGCAACCAAGTGAGCTTTTCATCAAAAGTAAGACCGAGGTATTTCACCTTCTCTTTAAAAGTGAGAGCAGTCCCCCCCAAGTTTGAGAACTGGGTAATTAAAAAGGGAACGGGAGCGATTAAAATCTACACAAACGGTCTTCTCCCACGAAAATTTAAAACCTGTTCTGTTGGACCATTCCTCCAACCGCCTGATCGTCAGATGTAATTGACGAGCAGCAGTTGCGACGGAGGAGGACGCACAGAAAATGGAGAAATCGTCCACAAAGAGGGAACACTGTACTGGACTTCGTACAGTGGACGTAATACTATTGATAGCAATGGCGAAGGCCGTCACACTTAAAACACTTCCTTGGGGGATACCGTTCTCTTGATGAAAACGGTCAGACAATACGCTCCCGACCTTGTATCTAAAATACCGATCCGAAAGGAAAGACTGAATAAAAATGGGTAGACGACCACGAAAACCCCACTCATGGAGCTGCTGTAAAACATTACGTCTCCAGGTAGTATCGTAGGCTTTTTCGAGATCAAAGAACACACAGATCAGGTGTTGCTTACGTAGGAAAGCTTGTTGGATTTCCCGGTCAAGCAAGATCAAGTTGTCAAGCGTTGAACGGTACCTTCTGAAGCCACATTGGGAGCGGCTGAGTAGGGACCTGCTTTCTAGGACCCAGACTAGGCGTCGGTTAACCATACGCTCCAATGTCTTTCCTACACAGCTGGTGAGACTTATGCTACGATAACTACCAGCGTCAGTCCGATCTTTCCCTGGTTTTAAAATAGGTATTAAAACAGACTCTTTCCACGAGCGTGGAAAGTTTCCCGTGAACCAGATTTGGTTAAAAAGCTGAAGGAGGACATGCTTCGATTGCGGTTCCATGTGTTGGAGCATGCTGTACGTTATGTCATCGACGCCAGGGGCAGTATCACAAGGTACTGTTAATGCAGTCTCCAGCTCCCACAGTGAGAACGGTTGGTTATATTCCTCAGCATTTGAGGACCGGAAATCAAAACCAACCCTCTCCTGTATAGCCCGGTGCTGCCGAAAGGCTGCATTCTGGCTAGAATCCGATGTAATGGTGTAAAATGATTCTGCCATTACCTGAGCAATGTCTCGTGGCGAAGTCAGGAGAAGTCCTTGCCCTTGTACAGCTACTATTGGTGGTCGGGAATTCCGCCTCGAGATCCTCCTAATGGCTTCCCATACTCTGCTTGCTGATGTGAACCTATTGATAGAATTCAGGAACTCTTGCCAAGACCTCTCCTTGCTCTCTCGAATAATGCGTCTTGCCCGTGCCCTCGCCACGCGAAAGGTTGCAAGATTGTGATCAGTAGGGCACCTGTGGAATCGTCGGAGAGCTGCCCTCCTGTTTCGAATTGCAGACCGACACTCCTCGTCCACCAAGGAACAGGCTGCCTCTTAAAGTTGCCCTTCTATTTGGGGATCGACGCATCGGCGGCGGCGCGAATCACGGCTGTAGTGTGATCCACCCAGTTCTGAACGCCTTCATGCCTTTCCAAAACAGCCAAATGTTTAAAAAGCTGCCAATCAGCTTTCTTAATAAGCCATCTCGGCGGCCGTCGAGCATGATCCATTCCATCTGGCAGAGTTACCCAGATAGGGTAGTGATCACTGCCATGGAGGTCGTCGTCTGCATCCCACTGGGCAATGTCTGCAAGAGCTGGCGAACAGAAGGAGAGGTCAATGGCGGAAGACGTACCTGTAGCAACGCTGAAGTGTGTGGCCTTACCCATGTTCAGCAAAATCACCGATGTCGACTGTAACACACGCTCAACCATTCGACCCCTGGGGCAAGTGGTGTTAGATCCCCATAAAGCATTATGAGCATTGAAATCTCCTAAAATGAGAAAAGGGCGAGGAAGGTCATCGAGAAGCTGTGTCAAGAGTACAACATCGAGAGGCTCTCCAGGTGGTAAATACAGAGAACACACTGTAAGCTCAGTGTGTGCCAACACACGGACTGCAACTGCCTGTAGCGTCGTAGTTAGGTGCACAGGCGTAGAATGGAATGTGTCCTTGATGAACACTGCCACACCGCCTTGCGCCCTATCGCCAGTCAGGTCGTCTTTTCTGTAAAGGTGATAGCCTCTAAGTACAGGTGCGTCACACTGCTTGAAATGTGTCTCCTGAAGGGAGACACAAAATGGTCTGTTCTGAAGAATAAGACGTAATTCGTCCAAACGAGCCCTGAATCCGTTCATGTTCCATTGGATTATGGTTCCCATGTCAGCGGTGTGGTTGTAGTTTCCCCCTATCCTTGTGCCTAGACGGTGAGGCACTGTTTGATCGGGCAGCGGCATTAGGGCTGACTGATTCCGGTGATGAGGTATCCAGGTCCATTATGATATCCTCGTCATCGGTTAAGGCTGCCAGAACGACATTCGATGGTGCCTGGGGGAGGCTTTCGATCGAATGCCGAGACGCCTTCTTTGGTTTCTTCTTCTCTGAAGAAGATGAAGGAAGGGCGTGTTGCTGAGCACTCTGCTTTCGGGGAGCACTCTGCTTCTGGGGGGCCACCTGCTTCTGGGCAGCTCCCTGCTGTTGAGGAACGCGTTCTGTTGGAACGGCACGTTCCTGTGGGATGGTACTCTCCTTTTGAGGTGTCTTCTCAATTATTACTGCAGCTATCTCGTCCTTCACATCCATTGGGCCGGCCTGTATTCCGATATCTCGACTAATCGAAGTTTGGCATGTACAAATGCAGGTGCAAGTTTCGCTGGTGGAAATGGGGATGGTCTGTGTCGATGCATCAACAGTGGGCGTGGGTTTCTGGAGTAGTGAGGCATAGGAGGTCGGAAACACCGGAGGCTGTGTCGCCTTATATTCTTTTTTGGCCTCCACATATGGAATACGTTTGCGCACTTTTATCTCCTGTATTTTTTGTTCTTCAACAAAGACAGGGCAATCACGACTCCATACAGGGTGGCCTCCTGAGCAGTTTAGACACGTTGCTGGGGAAGGACAGTCAACCCCAGAGTCGTGAGCTGCCTGTCCACACCTCCCGCAGGTTGGTTTGCCTCCACAATTCTGTGTGGTATGACCGAAACGCTGGCATGTGAAACACCTCATAGGGTTCGGTATAAAGGGCCTAACTTTCAGACGGAGAAACCCTGCCATAAGATGTTCTTGCAACGATGGGGAATTGAAGGTAACAATGAAGGTAGGGGTTTTCTCTATCACTCCATTGTTCCTGCGGGTCCTTTGCTCAACGTCAATGATACCCTATGACGCCCACTCCTGTTTTAATTCTGCCGTTTCGATGTCCACAATGTCACGGCATGTGACCACTCCTTTGCTGGAATTTAGCGTGTTGTGTAATTCTACATCAATGTCATATTCCCCTAGCTTTGCTGAATTCAGGAGGAGGTCCACCTGCTTTGCTCTGGCCGTCTCAACTAACAAAGCACCATTCCGCAGCCTCTTAATTGATTTAAAAGAACCTGCAAGTCCTTCCAGTCCCTTATTAATGTAGAAAGGGGAGACCTTTTCAAAGGTACCCTCTTTCCTCTTAATAACTACGAAAACATTATTATTAATGACTCCTTGAGCCCTGTTACTATGACTAGATTGTGTCTCAGGAGGACTGGCCTCCCTCAACCGCTTAGATGACTGGGTGCGAGTACCCCCTGACGGTACACCCATCCCGCCGGGGTTAGAAACATGTGAGGACTCCATCTCGGTCCCACGAGCAGCTAGGGAAGGGACGGTCCACCCAGGCAGAGCCCCGCTTGCCTGGGTAAGCCTTTTACAACTGAGGTGCGGCAGGTTCCTCAGAGGTCGCTCGCTATCGACTGTTCAACCTCAACAGCCATGCATCCCATCAGCACGCAGCACACCTTAGGATTGAGGGTTTTTTTATAGAGGTTTTTTTCCATCCTCACGATCCGGGCAATAAAGCCGAGATCCCCGCTCCCTGTAACACACAACATTCCACCGCTGCGCCATGCGGTGGTCGATGAAGCATGTCCAGGGCTTACGGTCTGGAGGACTGGCGGCGCTCACCAGTCCTCAGCTCAGGACCCCGGGTTCGCCAAGCCCGTACTCAGCAAATTAATGCTGAGCCCCTGAGGGGGGAAACCACAAGATAAATAGTGAAAATAATAAATAAACAAGGGTGTATGGGTGGTGTCCCAAATGGCATCCATTCATGGCAATGCATCCCTCTGCCCTCTGTCCTAAGGAAATGCAACTAGTTGTTGTTGTACTTGGTGGCACGCATTGAAGACATGATCTGTAGTTTCTGTATACCATTGATTGGAGTTGTGTGGACCACACTGGTGGCGCGTCCTATGTGTTCACTGGTTCAGTGAACTCCCGGCAAAAAGCTCATCACGAAAAAAAAACTAATTAAATAAATAAATAAAATAAAAATTGTTTTTAAAATATCGTTGTTCATTTTGCTATTCTATCAGGTCACTTTATATGCACATTCAAAGTATTTTTATCGCATGAGTAAAGTTTTACATCGCAGAGACAGCACGTATACAAGTCGTAGCACTGCTGCTTATTATAGGCGGCAATGGCTGCAGCGTTGCAATGCACGTGCATGGCTGAGGTTCAGAGGTAGCATATGGTGCTCCTGCTGCAGTGAGGGCGGCTATTGCTGAAACAACAGGTTTTCGGTTATACCGGTTCTTTTCATCTCCAATTTAACCGCACTGTAAAAATTTCTCAAGATAACCGGTTTTTTAAATAACCAGTTTTCGGTTTTTTATTGCTATTATTTCCAGTAGAGTTCAACCAAAACATATTTTGCGGCCGAAACAGAAACCGTAATCGAATTTTCGGTTCTTCTAGTTTCGGCCGAAACCGAAACTTAGTTAAAATTTAGGTAAATTTACGTTATACGACAAATCACTAGTCTTTCCATATTTTACAAGATCCCCTCCCAATACTATGCCTTCTTGAGTGTGTGTAAGCCTAGCCAGGAGTCCGTAGAAGACGATATACGAAGCATACAGATTTACTGGCCTAGTATTTCCCTCCGGCAGTTGCGAATATTGAGCCAACCACTCCGTAAGTTGGACTTGTGAGCCAGCCTATACGAATATCTCGTTATATTCACAATAATATATAAGTTATAGTCAGTAAATGAACATCAATCAATGCTGAAGAAGTAATTCGAAAAATAAAGTCACAGTTCCGATTAACAGTATGATTGTTGTCAGTGTAAATTTACGCAAATTGAACTAGGAAACTAGGGATTCGAACCCCCGACCGTAGGGTGATCGCTTTTCTTAGTTACTGCGATGACCTAATATTTCACAGCAGTGGAAATTTTAGGAATAGCCCTAAATATTAGGATCTACTAGTTTTAATTTTTTAAATTATTTACAAAAAACACATTTCGAACCACTACTATAGGAACTAGTCGTACTGGTTTTTTACCCGGTTCTTGGCAATAACTAAAAAACCGGTTACAACCGACATCAAATAAATACCGAAAAACCCGGTTATTCGAAACTAAAATACCGGTATCGGTTTTAACCGGTCGGTTTTCCCATCCCTAGCTACCATGTGAGACAGCCCATCAAATTAAAACAAGGGTAAGTCATGTATTTTATAATATGGCGTCATAACACGACAGTATGTTCCGAGAACTACCTACTGACACCTTTTTTTCCGATTAAATTGAAACTTTTTGTCTCTGAAAAAGAGAATATTTAAACTTTTATGACAAGTTGTTTATTCGTGCTACTCTATGTTTATCACACCGTATCTCCTAAACTAAGCGTCACATACCAAAATAATTTTGTAATTGCCTTCAGTGCTATATGTTGTCGATGTCTGCAAACTTTCCGGCCAATATATTCAGTGATAGTGAAGCAATAAATTAAAATCTCATGTCTGACGCAGAACTTTTACCAAACGAACGTCAAAAATGTAGTAAGTGACAAACTTTTTCTCTTCACATTTTTTTGTGGGGGTGTAAATGCTGGCAGTGAAAAACTTTTCATTTTGGCACTACGGAAGTTCAAATGTTTGTAAAGCTTATGGGACTTAACTACGGAGTCATCAGTCCCTAAACTTACAAACTACTTATGAACTACTTACGAACTAGGACGGCACAAATATCCATGCCCGAGGGGGGATTCGAACCCCCGACCGTAGTGGCCGTGCAGACCGTGACTGAAGCGCCTCAGCCCCCTCGGCCACCGCGGACGGCACTACGGAAGTACATGGACGTTGAGGGAAAGGAAAAGGATTACATATTAGTCGAGACAGCTATTAGAAGCACAAACTAGTCAATGTTTTTATACTTAAGAAAGAGCGTACAATATTTTAATAACACAACAGTTGTTTGACGATGCAGGAAAGCTAAAGGAATTTTTTAGATTCACTCATAACCAGTTATAGTATCTTCTGTCGTTAACTGGACAAAACCTGAAACGTCAGGTTTGATTCCATCTTGAATCCAAGTGCTCAGTGCCTGTTAACGTATATGGATGATGAATATTTCTTTATTGTCGCAAAATTTGATTTTGGTCGCTGTGAGACTGTCGTCAGTGCTTGGCTTGAAAAGTACAAAAATTTTCAATCTCCATATTGAAGATTATGTAATCGTCAACATGAAGGCTGAAAACTTTTCTTTGTTTCAAACTCAGCTTCAAGCATTGAGAGTAGTCACACATGAATTATTTGTAACAAGACTAAAAGAGAAAATGTATAAAAATAAAAGTCTACGTTTGTTTCACTCACAGAAATGTCATCTTTCGCTTTATAATAAGAGTGAACCCCGATGTCTAAGAAACTACTGCTGGCGCTCGTTATTACATGTACATGCTAAAGAATATTGCAGATCATGCTTCTCTTAAACGAATAGAAAAGTGTTCCAAACAAAATGACTGGTGAAAAAATATTTTGCACCTGGCAGGATTCGAACCTAAAATATTTAGGATACGAACGTATCGCCACAGTTTTAACCAGGTTTTCTTTTTCTTTCTCTCTCTCTCTCTCTCTCTTTTTTTTTTTTTTTTTTTTTTTTTTTTTAATGGGCCTCCCTTCTCCCCTTACAGCCCATCCTGTCGCTCGCCAATATCGCCTTCTGCGGCGTCGGCTTCAATAACGTTTAAAACAAATTGTTTTCCCTTATCTATTTACGCCATATATGTAAATGAAAGTGGCATCTTCTATCCTGGTGCCATAAAATATAAGAGTGTTTCCAGTTGTGCCGTACGATCTCCGCAGTACGGTGTCTTGCAAGCGACGTCAGGACTCAGAGTTCGTCTTCTCGAAGTTCTAGGTTTCCGTGTCGTATCTGTCAACATTCTCTTCAGTTTCCCGAAGCCTATGTTTAATTATGGATATATTTAGTTCCTCTGCTCTTAACTCTGAGGGTAGAACCCGCTGAGAGCTCCGTACTGTCAGTGGTCTGTGACTTTAGTGCCTACAATTGGCTGAAAGCTGCTGCTATCTGCGTGACCTTCTCTGTTTCAGAAATAAACATAAACAAATAGATAAATGAAAAGTTTGTAGCAAAGAAATATTTCCTCTTCAATGTATACAGGAATAAAGAAAGACTTCTCCAATGAAGAATATGATTTCCATAAGAAATCAGCTATTACAAACTTCAGTTTTGTAAACAAAAATGGTGCGTAACTTCCGCAGCCTTTAAGAAATACTCCAACTTAAACAGAAGGAAGGACACTTGAACATTTAGTGCATCGTCGCTGGCGTAATACACAGAGTATGGATAGACCATACAGCTAGGAACGCACAGCATCAGAAATAATAGTAATCAACAATAAAATGAAATTAAAGAAAAGAAAAGAAACTGCCTAGTTTGTCGATAACTTAAAGGCGTCCATCGTTTAATGCAATGGAGAGGAAATTCTGAAACGTCTTTTTATACTTTCGATATTTTTTGATCGTAAAATATTCCGCAGTCAGGTACATATGATAACCATTAAGGGTAGGCGTTTTGTCGGTCATCATGTAATAAAGAAATTGGCCCGTTAACCAAGTATAACTATTATTCTTAGATTCTGGAAAGAGCCGCCAATCAAGGTGAAGTAAGTCTTGTAACTGTATGGAATTCTCTGACGTTCTGTTGATAAGTGCCAGTTTCTTCCGTGTCCAAGTCCATATTTGATTCTGATCCCTACGCAGCAATATATGATGCAGTGTTTCCACGAGATTACATTTTGTACAGAGTGGTGATGGTCGAAGCTTAATGTTGAACAGTTTTTCTCCGGTGGGGATTACTTCATTGACCACGTCATACCAAACCGAACTGACGCCGGATCGAAGAAAAGGATTACTAATATTCTGCCTGATCTGCTTCCAATTTCTGCTCACATATTTTTGCTCGATACGGTTTGGTGGCTGCCGTTTAATTAGTTCCTTATAGATCGTCGCAGTTTGACATTGTTGTTGATGTTCAGGAAAATAGCTAAGCTCTACATAATACTTTCGGATATAGTCAAGGTCGGCGTGTATATGACCCACATTTGTCGGCACGGTCAAGTCCATAGGACGTAACTGCCTGAAAAGATTAGCGGTGAGACTGCTTTGATCGCTCTGTATGATGCGTGAAGTACGGGACATGAAGATCGCCATGCATTGTGACTGAACATCTTTAATACCCAATCCACCTTTGGTCCGAGGTAGCGACGTCGACTTGAACGAGACTTTAAAAATATTATCCCTCCAAACATACCAACAAGCAAGCGATAGAATTTTATGCGCTACGTCTGTGGGAATAGGTAGAACAGCAGCAATATGATGGACCTGACTGAGAACATACTTATTGACAAAGATCGCTCGCTGTATTCGATCTAAGGATCGAACCTTGTGGTCTTTGATCATTGCCCGTAAAACATTAAGCTTGCGTTCCCAGTTTACTTTCACCATCTCCTGCGGATTCGGTGTAATAATCAGTCCTAGTTGTTTTAACTCTGCTGTACTGTCAATCCAATCGGTGTCAACATAGTTAACATGAGGTCCTAGCATCATTCATTTGGATTTGCGTTCATTAAGTTTCGCTCCGCTTGCATTGGCATACCGTTGCACGAGTCGTCTGACAGTCGCCATCTCGTCATTGTTGTTGATGATGAAGCTGATAACATCGGCATAGGCGTGGCAGACAGTTTTCGTATTCAGTGTCTGTAGACCCCCGAGAGTGACGTCAAATGTCCTAAGAAGTGGCTCCACTGCAATGGCGTAAAGGGTCATGGAGAGGGGGCACCCTTGTCGCACGCCCTGTTGGATGGGCACAGGAGCAGTCAGCTGGCCGTTGATCTTGATGCGAGAGGATGTTCCACAGATACAATTCCTGATGAGATGTCGCAAATTCTGGTGGAACCCCATTTTCTCCACTGACAACACTCGTCTGGTAAGAGCCCAGTAGTTTGTTAAGAACCGTTTTCGATCTGGCATTTATAAGTCTTGTCAAGATCTTGAAATCTGCGTTGAGCAGAGTTATTGGCCGAAAGTTATTGAGCTTTGGTACGAGAACCACCATGCCTTCGGTGAACGGAAGAGGAAATGAAACGCTTGATAGCAAGTCGTTATACATCCGTGTCAGTTCATCACCAAAAATGTCCCAGTAATGTGTGTAGAATTAGAGTGGTAGGCCGTCCAAACCCGCAGCTTTCTTCTTTGGAGCACACGTGATGACTGACTATTTCTGCGTCGGTTATAGGTGCTAAAATTTCTGCGTTGTCGTCTTGATTAAGCGCGGAAGTAATGTTGGATAAAAAATCATCCCCAGCCGGCGCGTCTGCTTCCTGCTCGGAGTAAAGGTGTCTGAAGTGATTGAAGACAAAGGCCTTAATAGTGGATTGCTCATTATATATCGTTCCACCTTCATCCTGAAGTTGTGTAATGATTTCTTGTTTCCCTCTTCTATCTTCCCGAATGACGTGAAACAATGATGTCCGCTCATGGGCGATGTCGTCTGATGTACGTGCCCTGACCCGTGTACCCTCCATACTTTCTCGGACCAAAGCAGTGATTTTAGCTTTCATACGTTTAATCTGGATCAAATCGTCAGTCAGAGCTGCAGGGCAACTATACAGCTGACGTAAACCGGTGAAGTAAAACTCCAAAGTTTGTTTCCTCCAATACGCTTTGGCCCTGGCAAACTGACTGATGCACTTCTTAAACTGGGGCTTCACGAGCTCCGTCCACCAGACAACGCGCTCCCTGTACCGTGCCTGCCTCTGGAGGCAGTGCCGCCAGGTAGCAGCAATATCTCGCCGCAAGGCGGCATCTTCCAGCAATGAGGTATTCAACTGCCACACACCATGACCCAAGAAGGTATTCTGTCGCGAGTGTCGGACCGTGACATGGTAGGCACAGTGGTCACTAAAACTAAGCGGCCATATTTCACAGTCACGGACGTCCATTAAAATATTTTGGGACACGTAAAACCTATCCAGACGACTTGCAGACGTGGCGGTAACATATGTGTACCCTATAGTATGAGGGCGTAGGTGGCACCAACTATCTTTCAGTTCCAGACCGTCAGTTAAACACTGTAGTTCGTGGCAAAAATTAAAATTAGGCTGCTGGTCTTCTTTGCGTAAGTCACAATTAAAATCGCCACCGAGTATGATATTAGCGCGAGCACGGCTTAGAAGGGTTATGATTTCGTCACGATAAAAATCAGACCTCTCTCTTCTGGCACTGGATCCAGACGGAGCATAAATGTTTAGTATAAGCAAGTTGTCCGTCCGGTAATAGAGCAGCAATGCCGCGTCCTGTTGGTAGAATGGCGGCAGATGTACAAGAAATGCCTTCTTTAAACAGAATTGCCGTACCTGCTTCATCGCCGATATTTATTATGACATCATAACCCGGAATCTTAATTATGTTCGCTGTTACAACTTCCTGAAGGAAAGCAATGTCCACATCGGCGGCATACAAATATTCTGTCAAGCACTTAATTTTAACGTCAGATTCGATTCGGTTTAAGTTCACAGTCACTATTTTATAATCTTGCATTATGTAAGAGAGAGAACTGCACGTCATTCCGTATCCTCAGACCAGGCCTTGGCCCTCTCCGACTTACGCGAACTTACGTCCGTGTCTTCAGGTCCCGAACTGTCTACGTTCATACCTTCGGCTTCCCCCACACGATGTGAGACTTGGCCGCCGTCCTTAACGTTTGTGGTTCCCTCAGTTCTGATTTGCTTGATGGTTCGCTGCAGTTTCTTTTCCAGGGTGTGGACCTCCTCCTCGCTCTGCTTACGTGAAGTTTTCTTCGCCTTAGACGGTCTTTGTGGGCGTGCGTCCTTGTCAGAGCCATGTTGGGTGTCAGCCGCAGAAGCGGCGGCCGCGCCCTGTGTCGAGACTTTTGTGGCGGGAGGGACTTGAATTTGAGACGACAGTCCGAGAAGGGGACGAACTTGCAATCCTCCGCCGTCATTCTGTTCCGTAACCTCCGTGGGAATGTCCGTGTGAGCACCTGAATCCTGAGGCGGAAGTTCGGCACTTAGTCGGTCAGATGCGGAAGACTGCATGTGTGCGTCGCTGCCGCGGACATGGGTCGCCGAGTGGGTGTGCGCGGCCGCTGTGTTGTTTACGTCAACTGGGGGCAGCAGCCGGCTCCTGCACTGCCGCGCTTACGGCACAGAATAGGAAGCATACAGAAGGGAAAGTTGGGGGCGGCGCCTTTGATCTGTATGTTACCAAGCGTTGCGCTCGATGCCATATTGAAAAGCAGTAAACGCGGAACTATAGCCACTTAGCACTTTGGCTGGAAATGGACTTTTTACGAACTGCATTTAATCTCGCCGACTTTTACGAAAGGAAACGGCTTTTCAATATGCTCGCATCTATTTTGCGCCCTCTTCTTGCACCTAATTGTAATCCAGCGAAAAAAATAGGCCTAAATTTTAATACAACTACGAAGATGTACGGTGGAATCGATGATCGTTTTCTTTGATGCTTATCTCTAGGAAAATTCTAAGTTTGGGAAATTAGTTATAAACAAATAAGTGACTTTACAACTGCCAGGTTTTATTTGACACGAATAAATTCGCACAAAGTATTGAGTCAGACTTAGCAATACAACGTGATTACACAGACGTCTGGGCATATATAAAAGTTGTATTTGCATTAGGAGTATCATTAATTTACTGATCGGAGAAGGGCATATAGAGGAATCTGTTAACCACAGAGTGGAAACAGCATAAAATAATTATTCCCCTTAATCTATTTGTTTGAGTATCAGAAGAGCATTCGTTGCCAACATTAGCACACTACGCCTCCAACGCCACAAGTAAAATTTTACCTGCCTACTTACGCACTATTCTTTGTCATTCATTTTAAATTATTCCCTGCAACGTTAAACTTATAAAATATAAATGTACTTCAATTTTTCGATGCTGTTGAACTGCTGCAGCAACAGCGAGAGTTATCGTCAAGAGAAGAAGCAAGGCTACTTTTAATAATAATGCAACATTGTTCTCATTCGAAACTGATAACATTTAACTTTCACTACACATATAGCGACGTTCACTTACTGCTCAGCATTTTTTGGGAAGGTGAAGAAACTTATATCCTTATTTGCATTCGAATTATTGCGCCAATTAGGTGCTGAACACCATCCGCCGCCTTTTCTTTTATTACTGCTCATAATAAAAACGGAACAGCTCCAACTACTGACACACAGTTCTTTCTTTTCACTACACCAAATACTTGTGTACTTTTATGCGATTCAGGCTGTTAAAATATACAATTAACAAACAAAGACGGCGCATTACTACGCCACAGAGTAGGGAGTGATCACACGTTTACTGCTTTTCAAGATGGCCGATTCGCGCATGCGTACTAAATTTTGGACGACAAACTGCAGCGGGAGTTTCCTTTCTGTATACTCCTTCTCTGTGCTTACGGCAGGCGTTCCCACCAGCGTGTCCGCGTACGTGGTTCTGATTACGTCCTGCCCATCCACCGTAGCGGGTGCACTCCTACGGACAGGCTTCACACGAGGACACGCAGATTTCAAATGGTCGGGGGAGCCGCAGAGGACACAAGTTCGCGGCTGCCCGTCGTACGTGACGAGAGCTCGAAATCCGCGGACATGAATGTTGGACGGGATATGCTTTTTAAGATCTACTTTAGCATTTCTCACGCCGTTATCCACATTGAAATGCTTCAACTCGGACCACGTTTCCGCGTGAATCTCCACAACGTCACCATATTCAGAAAGGGCCTGTCGTATATTATCAAGTTCAATCTCAAAGGGTAGATTAAATATGCGGACCGTGCGCAGACCGAGCCCGGCATGAGAAACTGATACTTTGCACATTTCGCCTCTGTAATTCACAAATTCGGTGGTACCTTGAGTTAATTCCATGACACGTAAACAGGGATCGTCACTAACGACTTTCACAAACACGGCATTCGCAAGGAAATCATACGAAAAACCGAGTACTTCTTCATCTTTCAGACCCAATTTTCCGTAAAGCCAATCTACGAGTTCGTGTACTTGCGGTCGAGTGCATCCATACGGAAACTGAAAACGAAGCGTGTATCGTCGTAATTGATCATCGATGGCGCACGCCATAGTTGTCACAGTCCCTGTAGCTGCAGGCGGCGTAAACACTCGCGGAGCAAGCACACCGGCGCGTGTGCACTCGGCCGCTGCCGAAGCGGAACTGCAGATCATGCTTCCCTTAAACGAATAGAAAAGTGTTCCAAACAAAATGACTGGTGAAAAAATATTTTGCACCTGGCAGGATTCGTACCTAAAATATTTAGGATACGAACGTATCGCCACAGGTTTAACCAGTAGACCACAGCATCTGCATGCAGTTTGGATCTTTGTTTCCATTGACTTCTTTGCGGAATGATAATAGGTAGTAATCTCGTAGGCTTTCCCGGCGATTCGTTGACATCTCGTGGATTCGGGTGTACTGCCGTCTTTCATAGACGCGGATCACCGCGCGCTCCGCAACGAGACGCTTCAGACCGCTCGGCTACTCCATCCGTCCGTAGAATTGCATCTGAGACTGGTTTGAAGCGTTCCAGCACGCAGAAAATACTGAGAAAGAGCCTACACATGTTTCCATTCAAAATTCAAACGCACCAGGTCATACCCGTACGAGCTGTGCAACAAAGGGTTGCCTTTGCTAATCAGATGCTCACAATGATTGATAGTGAAGGATTTGATGTAGGCTGCATCTGGCTTACAGATGAAGCACACTTCCACCTGAATGGATACGCGAATAAGCAGAACTGGCGATTTTGGGGTTCCGAAAAGCCATACTGATGTGAATCGAAACCCCTGTATTATCCTAAAGTTACTGTGTGGGTTGCAGTATGCAGCAGAGGCATTATTGGCCCTTTTTTCATTCGAGAACGGTCACTGGTGCACGTTACGTTGCAATTTTGGAACCATTTGTCGCCATATAGCAAGCGTTAGAGGATCGACCAGGTACTGAATGGTTTATGCAAGATGAAGCCCGACCAGGGACTGATGACCTAGCTGTTTAGTCCCCTTAAAACCAACAACAACAAGCCCGACCACATCGGACCAAACAAGTGTTTCGCTTTCTTGAGGAATACTTTGGGAATCGAGTCATTGCTTTGGAATATCCCAAATTTACTGGTGCAGGCATGGTTGGCCTCCATATTCGCCGGATTTGAATCCCTGTGACTTTTTTTTTTGGGGGGGGGGGCGGGGGCACAGTGAAAGACATGGTCTACCCGAAGCATCCCACCGCGCTGGACGAACTTGAATCGGCGATCTCTGTGGCATGTGCATCCATTTCGGTCAAGACACTAAGAAATGTGATGGCGAATTTCATTCTTCGTTTGCGCTACCTCTTTAGTGCCAATGGTGATCATTTTGAAAACATTGTGTTGTGATTGTTTGCAAAGAGTGTTTTCATACGATTATTTCACTTATGTATGCTGATATGAGCTGTACAGCGTACAGCGCCATCTGTTAGCAGCTTTTGTAACTATTATTTCAAACTGCTGTATAAACGTCTTAGAGCTTTCACAATAAACATACCGTTTACTGCATTCCGCTATCTATCTTTGTTTTCGAGATATTTAATTTTGAAATCAGGGAGCCCTTTCCTGGACACCCAGTATTTCTATGTAAGAATGGCTGTTTACGTCCCATCTTTTGACAGTATCAGTAGGTGCCCGTCCAGCGAAGGTAGATACCATGTGGGCAATGTTTCTGCCTACCCGTCGCACAAGTGTTACATTGTCATTAGAAGTAGCAATAGACATTGAATCTCGACCTGACTTTATTAGAGCTTTGCTGTTAGTTTACTCTTTGCGCCCTGCAGTCTGTCCGACCTTATAGTTCCCAATACATGATTTTTTTTTGCTTCAGATATGAAAGCAGAGCTATTTTTGTGAATAGACTGTCAAGAATTACTTTGTGATTCTTCCCTTCTAGCCCCTCGCACATTCTTACAACAGTATTCCCAATAGGTCCAAAGTTAGGGCCTTTTGTAGGATTATTTTCCTTTCTTTTCCCTTGGTACAACTCAAAAAATGTCACATATCCATCTGAACTAGACCATACCCATGCTTTGAATCCCCACTTTTTCGGTTTAGGCTTTATGTACTGTTTTGCTCTGCTTCTACCTTTGAAGTGAATGATCATTTCATCTACTGATTGGTACTCACAAGGAAAGTACTTGGGCTCGAACAAACACATAGGCACCAAAATTGTACAAGAGATAATGTAAAGGTCTCTTATTACACTAGTGATATTCCCGCATCTGCAAAACTGTGCAGTCGTCCGTTAGAGGCCTCTGTGTGTACCTTGCCACATTGCACTGCGACCTGTCGGTTCGCCAGTAGGGACGGTGCAGTGTGCCTCCGAAGTTGCGTTTTGTGACTTTATTTGTGTGGTGAAGCGTCAGATGGGGCGGTGATCGGTAATCAATCCTGCTAATGTATTGCGACTGGTTGAGATGAAGTTACGAAGAACTCTTCTTCGTGAAGATGGTATTAGTGTAGAAGATGAATCATTCGCATCCTTTCTCATATCTGTTTGGCCTACGGTACAGAAATATGAGCATAAGTTAGATTCTATTATAACACTAACACATAACGATGATAATACGGATGATAATGACGAACAACTCATTGCAAGCGGTAGTGCTACGGTAAGTACGGAAAGAGGCGATGGAAGCAGTGGCAGTGAATACCAACAGTCTTCCGAGAAGGTTAAAATTGCAACTATCATCACAGCTTTTGATGACAATAGGCTAGAGAACATGTACGATGATTATTACATAAGCATTACGTATGGCGTCTACAATTACATCTACAATGCTATCTAGAGCATCACTGCAGAGTTTTGCAGAAAAACGACACCCACCAGCCAGTGGCGTAGCTATCATAGGGCTAGGTGGGGCAGTGCCCTGGGGCCCCCGACCTCCAGGGGCCCCTTGGCCTTCGTGAGCGACGATCGAAAAACGTTACAGTAGAGCGTCGAATTTTTTATTTATTTATTTTTTTATCTATCTCACCCTAACGTCCATCATATCCCCTTCCCCTCAAACCAAGTAGTCGCTCTGGGCCACTGGCTGGAGGAACAATGCTTCTAATTGGGGCTTCACAAGACGCCACTATGTGGCGCTGCTGACAGGCGAAGTGGCCAGTCAATGTGTCCAACAATCGGCACACTTCCATCTGCGTAGCAGCAGAAGTAGCGGCAGCATCAAAGCTGCTCAAAGCAACAGCTGCATCTTCCATGTGTTGCGGCGTGCAATGTGAAGGATCGCGTTCCTCCAAATACAGTATAAATACATTTACAGTACAGTACTTCTTATTGGCAAATAGAAGTGTACAGTTCGAATATCCAAATAAAACGGTTTTCCGAATATACATGTCCCCATATTATTTAGATGTTATACTGTATATAATATTTTAGTTGAAAGAAGGAATTGCGACTTTTAATTTCTCCTGCCGAAATTGACCCCAACATGGACAGTTCGTCAATTATGAAAGGAAATTATTACAGAATATGCATTATTAGAATGTGAGGTTACGGAAGTATTTTGTTTTATTTTTCTGCAGCAGCCGAAAGGTCGTTCAGCAAATAAAAATTATCAAAACGCATCTGAGGTACAGTATGGCTCAAGCTCGATTCGGACATTTGGCACTCATAGCAATCGAAAACAAGGCTGCATCGTCTAGATTTAACAGACCTTATTGATGATTTTGCAAAAACCAAAGCCAGGAAAAGACTGTAAAGTAATTGTTAAAATACAATTGACTACTTTTTAATTGTGTACCAATATAATTACTACAATGTACTGCTGTCACGAAAACGCTTACCGATAATTACCAATTAGAAATTATATCTTTGCCAACATCTGCAGTCTAACAGTTTGAAGCATTGTATTACCCCAGTAGGTATTCTTTCATTCTGACTTTGGTGCGTGAGGAAACACGAACAAAATCCCCACGAATTGAAAAACGCCACTCATTAAGTTCGCGATACACAGTGAGGCGCGAAAAATAATTATGAATTTTTTTCAAGGGCTAATAGTATTCGTGTTACAAGAAATAGAAAAATTCTCAACTTTCAGAAAACAATGTTTTAACACATTGACTGCCACGTGAGTTAAATATAAGTCACAGGAAGTCTTCTCTTCGGGTCACGTTAAGTAAGTTTTCCATTTAAAGCTCCTTGGTGCAGTTGTAACTCACAGTAGCGTACTGTGACTTGGTGTTACAGTACGTTATGGCCCCAGTAAAAAATCATGTTCGTGGTCTCCAGTTTTCAAGAGCTCAAAAGTAGTTATTGAGATTTGAACTTGTGAATTATATGTAACTCACATGGCCCAGTCATATTGGAATTTCCTTTTTTTTTTTGTAATTTATTACTTGGTGTTACATATTACTTATACAGTAGATTATATATCACATAAAGTTTTAATTAAATTCTCCAATTTTAATTGCAACAACAGTGAAATAGACTGAAAAAATTGGGTAATTCCACTTTGTATCTCTAACACCTGCATGCACTGTGCTTCATGAAGAAACACTCTTCGCAAAAATATGAGTAACAATTTCTTACATTTCCATGTAGTTTGTTTGCATTTCTTGACAGCTTGCTCTCGCCCAAATTCATTGTTCTTGTTTTCGTAGCATCCGTACACCTATGACTTGTTGCTCCCATGCTCACAAGGGCACAATCTGCAGGCAGCTCGGTGGCTATAGTGAGAGATTTCTCGGGGGCATCAGCATCTTCTGTTTGGAGTAGTCTCAAAGTCACTTCCTCTTTGAATCCTGTGATTGAGATGATCTTGTCGTTGATGTATCGGTAAATCACAAGAGCATTTACCCGTGCTGACCCTGTCAACAGTTCAACTGCAAGCTTCCTGTACCATTTCACACCCCCGCCTTAGACAGTATAGGACTTCATTTGGTGAGAGAGATCTATAAATGACTGATTATAATCAGTTATCATTGCTGGTTTTTTCTTTGTGCCCTTCTTGGTTTGAACTTCAGATTATTCCTCTCCATGAACAGTACTCAGCATCAACACATTGCTATTATTTTTCCATTTCAGTAGTACGAGTATCTTCATCTACTTCACTTATGTCCATAACTTCATCTAAAAGCTTCTGTATATGCCTTTGTTCATCTACATAACTTCTACGAGACACTTTCTCCTGCTACAATATCACTGTGTTACGGAGCAAACAACACTGAATAAAGACTGTAGTAACAATGCAGAAAAACAATAATGGAACTGTACGCAAATAATGTTGTGAAATAAAAGACTTACAGGAGTGCCAACCAAAAATTCATAATGACATAACAAATGACACACCTGGCACTTTACTCTGACGCCATGTGAGCCATATGTAACTCACATACACACACACACACACACACACACACAAAACCATGAACTAAAGTACTAAATTGCAATATTTTTAACTTTTTTGTACTTAAATAGCTTACTTCAAGCAAATAATATGGAATATGGAAAGAAAGTATACGATCTCTGGTGTCGGTAACCCAAGCATATCTCTGGCAGCCAATATGTTAATATAGTTATTGTTAAACAGAATGGACTAAGACAAAATATTAAATGTATACAGCATATTTAAGTACAGTAGAAGAGTATTGGGCATATGATTTGATGTGACAGGTGACAGCAGGAAGTGGTGGTGGTGGTGGGGGGGGGGGGGTTGAAGGGCTGAAGGTGCGTGAAAGGGCAGACCGCTGGAATGGTCAGGCATTGCCGTTCTTTGTGCGCCTACAAAACGAATAGCGAGCCCCCACCCTGTCTACACCATTACGTCGCAAACGGTGTTTTAGAAAGTTATACCGACCCTTCCACAGTGCACCTCATAAATCACGGATGGCGTACTGCGCAGACAGACCTAGAGAGTGCCCATTTTCCACAAAATGCGTTGCTCCAGGAAACAGGCATGTTTATTTTCCACAAATGCGTTGATACTGAAAGGAATACCAAACAGAATCTACATACCTTTCTACACACTATTTTGCAATGGAAGCCGGGAAATGGATTCGGCATTCTGTGGCTTTTTTCTGGGAACGGCACCTTCCCATACCATAAGAACTATTCGCTCTTCAATTTACGTTCATACTAACACTATACTCTCCGCCGCATTCTGCTCAGTTCTTCTATGTGAAAAACAAACAACTTCACTGTGTTTTAAAGTAATGGTGAGAATTCAGCACTACATTCACGGATCAGAAGTTTCATGTAATAATTACTTTGTCTCAATAGTGAATTGTGCATCAAGACGCTGCCCTCTGCCCCACTGTCATGATAATAAGCGAAGATATCGACTTAGTTATTTTACTTATCACTTTTTCCTGGCCAGACACTAACATATACTTCAAGAAGCCTGGTACGGGCACGGCTCAATCCAGTTTCATCAAACAAAATCTGGCAACTTACTTTTGATGAAACCATCCTACACGAATGTTTTCCCATTTTCCTTCTTTGACTGGGCTATCAACGAAATGAGCTAACAGTGCAGTAGTTTAGCGAGAGTGATTTGTTGGCACTGACAAAAGTCCACCTGCTGTCACCGCTGACGAAAAAATCCCATGGGGCATTTTCATCTGTATGCCTTACCCAGGTCCAACTCTCTCTCTATCCCTCTGCAAAATTTCGTCCAAATCAGCTAGTAACAGCTAGTAATCAGCGTGACACATAATAATTTACTTAGTAGTATTTAGGTTTGCCTTATTATGTCTTCCAGTGGGCGGTAAGGAGCTGATGATGAAGTAGTTTTCCATCTATACAGTATAAGCGTAAAGAGGGCCCCAATGTCATTTTTGCCCCAGGGCCCTTGGTGGCATAGCTACGCCACTGCCACCAGCACATTGAGGTGTACGTAGAGATCCTGTAAGCAAACGTTCAAACAGATATGTTTGTTCGAGCCCATGTACTTTCCTTGTCAGTAGG
This sequence comes from Locusta migratoria, assembly GCA_026315105.1. Lineage (NCBI taxonomy): Eukaryota > Metazoa > Arthropoda > Insecta > Orthoptera > Acrididae > Locusta > Locusta migratoria. Next base: position 291,494,115 of record CM048755.1, read on the forward strand.
TGTAACTGTCCTTGAGAATGTTCGTTTCAGTAAGTCCAAAATGGGTTTCACCTTTCCAAAATGTCAGTGTTATTTTTAAGAATTTTGTCATTGTCCACAAAATGTGAATATTTTTTTTATTTTGTCAAATCTCTTCAGCGACATAACGTCAGCTATAAGATCCATCCTCAAAGCTGGGTTACTTGACCAGTACATACGATAGTTAGGGTACTTTATATATGTCATAATCAAATAAATTGCTAAAAAGTAATGAATTTCACTTATTGAGGTAGAGAAATTACATTCACCATTTACAAAAGCATACCGTGTTGTCTCTCTAACTATCACGTCCAGTGCTTCATGAGTGACCATGATGTATTAGTAAAAATACCGTGTCTTTTCTGCTGGAGGATCAATAAAGCTTTTGTAAGCACCACAGAATCCAGGAATGTCACCAACTAAGTCATTGTCCTTGTTTGAATACCATATAATGCGAGGAGATTTTGTAGGATCTGGAACTGTGGAACATGTACCCGCAGTTGCACTATTGTTCTGGATTGTTGCTGACCTGAATTGCATTATGGACATCTAAACCATCACCAACACTGTCATCAGCAACAACACTGTCATCAGCAACAACACTATGATCAGCAACTACACTATGACCAGCAACAACACTATCAACATCAGAATCCTCATCAGGAATATCACTGACTTCATCACTCGCTATCAGATCCAAATCTGAATAGTTGGCATCATCAAATGATTCTAAAATGTGTAAAATTTCCTCTTGGCTTAAGGTTTTCCGCCGATACATTTTTAATGATATTAGTGGAGCAGCTGTAAAATAAATAAAAGTAAGAAAATAATAAAAGCTCTGTAACAGTATTTCACAGTCGAGACACTGTTGGTTACGCTATATTTCAGATTAGGTTACCTTTTGCACAACGTCCATAAATGCACACAATAAAAAATCATTACTGCAAAATTCGCCTGCAAGAAGATATAAAACTCGGTTTGAAAACACACACGCTGATCCACAAGCTGTGACCGACTAGCCTCAGAAACATATCACTCCATAACAACTGAAGATCGAGCACTGTGAATAGGGCAGCCAACGGATGGAAATATAACGGCCACAAATGTGGAAACTGCCCTTTGCAGGACCTTATACTGTCCAATATAATCAGCATAAAGTTAATGGTCACATATGTGCCAATGTCCCTGAAGAGGTTAAAAACAACAGATGTTTCGTTATCAGAATTTAAAACCACACAGCATTTACTAAAATAACAATTTATCTTCGCAATCCAAGCCTACCGAAACGAACGAATCGGCCTTCTCGAAGCCTGAGCGACTTTCGGTGGAGCGCTCGAAATTTCGGTGGCCGTTTCGGGCGGTAGCAGGCCGCAGAAGCGTACAGAATAACCATTTTCACTACCGAACCGAAATCGACGTCACCACCGAGATAAACCCACCGAACCGAACGGTACGCAAGATACAGAATAAGGGCCCCGGACGGCGACTCATTCATGACGAAAATAAAATATCCGATTTTCTTGCGGTAAAAAATACTGCATGTTAAGGAAGCAAAGCTACATCAGTTTTCACATTTAGTTTTTCGTTACAGATTCTCGTTTTCCTTCAAAAAATTAAAAAGCACTACTTTCGGTTGTGTGTGTGTGTGTGTGTGGTTTTTTTTTTTCACTTTTTATTACGTCTCTGTCGAGTTTGGGAAAAAACACGCAAAAAATTTGGTTTTTGCATATCTTTTAGTTTCATACCCCAGCTTGATAACGAAGTGTCTATTTTCTCAAAATTTCTCATAGTTATTCAGATACTTAATTTTTTTAAGTAACCTATTGCATTAAACTTGAAGTGTTTACATCGAAAAATGTAGTCGCTGGCTCCTTTGCGTATGGTTCATTTTTGGTCATACATCGTTGCGGATGAAATGAAGTTAATAATTCGAAATTATTTTTAAAGTTGTGAGCAGGACGATACCTGTCTCCGTTTTCGAGATTTTGGCTCGTATATCTAATACGGTACGGGAGTGTCGCGACTAGTGCGCCAGTTCTCTCTACGTGCAACGTGAATTGTGTGGAGGTAACAATCATCACATCTTATCAACTGTTAAAGATATTGAACCCTTTTTTCGAAATGATAGCCTGGGAAGGAATTCATGTTTTACACAACCATTAATACTCAAAGCTTTTTTCATCTGCAGGTATACAGAAATAACTATAGTTTTTGGCGGTGAAACGAGGTATTAATTAAACAGTATTTAATATTTATGGAGGTTTATTTCCGTCTACGGCAACTAAATGAAAGGCGTTTCGCTTGTTTATTTGTGAACCATCATCAATGGTAGTTTTTTAGTGTTAATTCTATGCGCGACTTCATGGAGCTGTGTGTGTTTTCTCCAGAGGGATGGAAGTTTTGGTTCTTTATTTCATCAGTTCGCCGTGTACTTCACTGTGTCATTGAAGATTTTAACTGTTAGGGTTTTATATATATTGATTCTATTTTTGTGACACATGACCATGAACGCTGTTAAAACATTTTTATTAACAGGCAAATTTAAATGACGGCACGAAATTCATACTTTAGATTAAATGTCAGCCAGTTTGCACATGAATTGGAACATACAGAGAAAATCCTATAACCGATTCAACAAATCCATCAGTGCAGCTGAAAAATAAATAAATAAATAAAAATAAAACAATGACGCTAAGGTAATTGTTCTTTTATTTTCTTATTTACGATTGTGGCGCTGTTTATAAGACCAGGAGTGTGTTTATCTGAAACTCATGATGCAGCTTGCATCTCTCTCGCCTCCGGCTTTTTTTTTTTTTTTTCATTTTAACTGATGGATTCACCTTCTTTATTGCCTTTGAAATAAGTCCCAGTGTTCGACAACGTACAGTTGAAATTTTTTCGAAAGGAGATCAAAATATAGCAAACACATATCAAACAAACGATTTTTCTGCAGCTTGTTAAATGTATCAACAACAGTTGTAGGACTGTTTGCTGTATTGTTATAATTTATTTCATTCTGACCTGTTTCCGTCCAAAACCATCTTCCAGGGAATATGGAAAACAAAAAGATTTTAAAATATCGAAGATGTCATCCCAACCAAACACGAGACATTTGAATCTAAATGGTACAGCACAACATTTATCATTGTTCATATGAACTAAGATAAATTTTACGGCGCGCCACAAAACGCACTGTATTGGTATGAATGAAATTAATGAAAATATTGCATTAACATTGTCATGCATTTCCTTATACCTGTACAGATCACCTAAATAAATAAAAAATCAGTTACCACCGGTCACATTTTTTATTTCCAAAACCCTAGAAGCCAAAACTGGTCCTTTTCCAACCTTCATTTCTCTTTTATTTCTCCGAATATTGTCTGTCTACTAATTGTATATGTCACTACATTACCATGAAATCTAAATCTGTTCAACGTACAAAGGCAGTATCTTAATGCCGATATAAGCTCATATGTTATGAGTGGTTCACATCCGTTTTTCTTCGGTAGGATTGACTCGACATCTTTCTGCCGCTGCCTTGAGTCGTCGCGACTCCCATCGCAACACTGCTCACTGGTGTAGTCCTGCGATTGCCGCGCTCCACACTCCCAGGGCCGGTTTAAGGAATTTTGGGTCCCCCTGCGAAGTGCATTTGTTGGGCCTCTATAAGTTGTCTAGAACATAACTGTGCCTAAACTTTGTGTATCCCCCCTCCCTCCCCCCTCCCTCCCTCTCTCCCTCCCTCCCTCTCTCTCTCTCTCTCTCTCTCTCTCTCTCTCTCTCTCTCTCTCTCTGTGTGTGTGTGTACACGTGCTGCTCAAACAATGTCGATGAAAGTGACGGATTCAGGTTTTCCTGAATCTATGTGCAAATGACGCAGTAATTTATTATGTGCGGCACTAGACTACCCGCAATTTCATACAGACTTATAACTTCTTGCTACAAAAACATTTGAAGCTCTAATAGCAAATCTGGTGTGGTTGTTACAGCCATCCTCTCTGCGACTAACTACGAGCAGATAGTGTGAAGAGTCGTGTGCTCACGGGCGTTCAACGCCATACAGTTGACCCCTCTCTCTATTTTTCTCTGTTTTCTTAGTTTGGAAGAAGTAAAGGTCATCATTCAGGAGCTCCACGTAAACGCTCTTCACATTTCGTCAAAGTTTCTGTAGGTCTACACACGGTTTTTTTGGGGACCGGTGACCTGAGCAATTTGACCCATCAAAACACATATCAGCCAACCTCCTCGGCTTTTCGCTCGCATCCGTTGTTATGAGTGTGAAATGCTATTGTTGCATAAGGAATCAATGTTGCCAACTTCCATAGAGCGCGAGAAGCAGGCGGAAGGTCTAACCTTTCGCACCCTTGACGCGCGCCAAAGGGCGGTGATGTGCAATGAAATGCTTCTCACTTGGATGTGCCAGTAGTATTGCCACTTGCTAGAAAATGTGATCAACACATGAAGTTGGCGAATCGAAAGAAACCTTTTGTCGCTAACCACATAGGCTTGGGCGCCGGTACCCGGCGGAAAGCCCCCATCGCCTCTCTCGTCAACTCTTAGAGAAAGGGAAAAATGCAGTTCACACAGTTTTTTTTTCAAAAGATTATATAACAGTCATTACGTTTGTAACTGGATTAAATTTTTAGCAGGACAGATTTGCAACTTTTTTTTCTTTTTGTCTATTTAACTGCCGGATTTCGAAATATCAAAAATTCTCCTTCGCATCTTGCATCCGCCCCCTCCGTAATCCCCCAAAAAATGTCTTATGGACACCCTTGTACACAGCTGCTGTGCAGTGAAATTGCTTTCATGGCACCTGTACAGAGTATGGCGTCAGAGATAATGCAACAAGCTGCTGTCCCTCAGAAGGAACTTGAAGTTGGCCAACTTATAATCATCTATCATTGTTATTTAGAGACCTTTCTTGTGCGCTATAAATTAGGAAGGGAAGAGTATACAAAGTAGTATGTCTTGCAGGTGCAACCACAGTGTGGCTGAAGGTGAGGGGAAACGGAGGGCTTAACCCGTTCCCCCCGCCACAGCAAAGTATGGGCGCCGGTGTTGGAGTACAGATTCATAGGCACTAAAATGACAAAATCTACAAAGCCAACTTGCAAAGGAGCTAACAATCCGATGTGACTTCCATAGCCGCTTTCTAGTCTACCTTTAGCCTCAGTTCAGTGATTTTTATGGAGTATAACGCGTTATGCTGGAGTTCTAGGACTACCTACTAGTGTGCGCTTCATAAGGTTCGTTAAGCAGCTGCCAGCGAGCTACTCGCGCATGTGCTAAGCTGAAATTAAGTTAAAGCAGCGCCTTCTCTGGCTACTTGCCGTGTGGCTGTTTGCTGTTTAAGCAGCAGCCGCAAGCTACCAGATTCTACCCGGAAAAATATTTCTGGTGCGCTCAAGCTGCCAGATTCGCGCATGCCGGAAGTGTCGGAATTGTAATGGGAAGGTTTACATTTCTTGATATTTGCATTTATTTGTTTTACTTCCTGTACAACTGTCTCGCCATAGAAAAACAAAACGGAGTTCCGTGACTGTGAATTGGTAAGTGAAGTTATTCACAAAATCGCCGAAAGTTAATAAAATAATAGGATAGTATTTCAATTTTGTGATTTTATTTCCACGTTATTAGAATATCAAGCATTGAGTTTAACATGTAATGCACACCGGCTAGCTCATTTGATATATTTTAGCTGTTAAAAAAATCACGCGGTGCACATGAGTCCCCTAGACTTTAAACTACACTGACGATTTTGATTCAGTGAATGAGTCCCCTAGACTTTAAACTACACTGACGATTTTCATTCAGTGAACGAATCGACATGCTATATTTGTTTTTAAATATATCATACCCACCAAGCAGAAATATCTACTGTTATTATTCTAGTGATTTGGGCACACGGCTCATTATGGAGTATTCATACAAGATCAAGCACTATTCGACTTGAAGAAAATTAAAGTTATTTTTTTAGAATTGCTAAAGAAATTTGGCTTTTATCAATCAACTACAATAAACTGCTCTTTGCCACAGAGGCGGACAGTACACCGAACAACAATGAACAAAAACGATCAGCGTCCGCAACGAAGAGAACTACTCATAGGAAAAAAAGAAGAAGAAGACTACTGCCTTGTTTAAGCTGTTTGCTGTGTTTTAAGGGCTCGCTTTTTAATTTATGACGCATATAGTGATAACAGATCACATGGTCTGCTATAATAAAGAACTAAACATTATGGTATACTTCGAGGAAATTGGTACCCTGAAAACCACACAGAAAACGTTATATCAGATACATCTACGTGAATATACTCTTAAAGCAGAACTGTGCTCTCAAAGGTTACGAATTGTATTGTAATAAGCTCAATGTAATTGTACACTGTAAACATATATTTAGTGAATTTGGTGTCCCTAGATTGTAAAATGTTTAATATAATTGTATTGTAATTGTATATTTATTGACAGAAAGATATGTCTTAGTCCTGGACACGTAACATAAATAAATGAATAAAGGTTACGAAATTCTGATAATCTTGGCTTATCCTCGGATGTATTCTTTGTTTTATGAGACAATGTGGGATCTGTTAGTGCAACAAGTACGAATATTCGTAAATGTGTACTTGAAGGTTACTAAGCAGGCGATTTAATCACCATCTGGGAATAAAATAAATACATATACTGACAGCTTTATAAGAAAAAATGTTTCTTTTAAACGCCTAAAATCCACGAAACAACGTTTTTCATACCTACATCTGTGGTACATTCTCTAGGTTTTACTTTATTTCTTAATTTTTGTTTTTTATATTTTAAGTTTACAGACTGACAAGCCTTGGAAAATTACCGGAATACACTGGCAGCATATCGTTCAGTGTTTTATCATTGTATACATTTTGTTACTTTGTACGTATGATGTATTATGTGAAAAGTTTTAATACCCTTATCATGGTTTCATTATGTCACACTAATAAAAGTGAAAAATAAACTGTTGTTGCTCTGCGTAACTGATCGGCATTATAAAGGAATACCAAAACAATAATGACGTTGCAGCTCAACTGTTGATCCACCAATACGCACGAGAATTCTACCAGAATTGGGACGAAAAGCGTTTAAGCTGTCCAAGCTCCAAATACGCCATCGTAGCTGCGCATGCGCAGTAATGCCTGATTGCTCGCGCTTGAAAGTAGCTTTCCGGCAGCTGCTTACACGAACCTATAATATCTCCTTTTTTATGAAAGAAAAAATGTCAGTGCTGCTGACCAGCTACGCCGCCAGCTGTTGTTGTCGCAATGAATGCGTACATAATAAAGTTTATATATTAAAATATGCGTGTATACTATAAATATACGCTAAAGAAGAATGTACGCAGAATGTGCAATTATGCACTTAAAAAGAGCGAACGTGTATCCAAAATCAACACATAACAGAATTGGAAAAAATAAGAATCCAAGAACTTATTAGCCATTTCATATCAGCACATAACAGAATTGGAAAAAATAAGAATCCAAGAACTTATTAGCCATTTCATATCAGTAATATTAAAACTATTATAAATTGATTTTAGTTGTGTCTGTTGTAGGAATATATTAAGTATTTTAGAAATGCTTTCCTTACAATGAGATGTCACCCCGTGAAAATAACCAATTTCTGTATCCAGTGTCTGAAAATAAGAGCACTTGGCGACCGCAAACAGACTTTAAATTTCAAACTTCTAAGAAAATTTTTCTCGCTGACGCACCCTATTAAATGATAAAAAAAGAAAAATTAACGATTACAACATTTTTGTTGGACATGTAAAATTGCCACATCAGGCATTTTTTAATCTAGTTTACTTGTTACGTCTAACGATATTTACACGTATTTTGCGTACAGTATGAACATGTAACACTAAATGTGCTGGTAAATTTATATCACTGTACGAAACATATTAAAAAACTGCAGCGTCAGGCATGACTTTTGTTTTACTGTTTCATTACTGCTAAAGGAATTGGCAACTCATTTCAAAAAGTATTAAAAAATAAAAGTATATACAACAGCGAACGTATTCCATTGCAACATTGTGCCAAAATTTAAAAATGTGCTAAGAACTTTTACAACTAAGAAAAGCAGCCGGTGAGAGTTCTAAATTTTGCTTTCGTGACGGTTTATCACTGTTGACCATGCGCTATTATAAGTTCACAGTGGTTCCGAGCGTTATTGATCATGTAGTTTAGACTAACGAAACAGAAGAATGGGAAAAAATTACTAAATTGTACAAACATAATTTTAAAAATTACTCACCTAAATCTTCACTTTTCTTGCTTTTTGAGCAGCGAAGACTTTTACCAACTTCTCCAAGTCGAGCGAACGTGCTCATCTGTCTTTCCACTGCGATTATGGCAAGACCTCTTAGCCGCTCATTGAAGATCTAAGATAGTTTTTAATGATCTTTAATTTCGAAAAGCTACGTTCGGCTGACGCTACAGATACTGGCATACACAGAAAAATTTGTATCGCAGCTGTTACGTTTGGGAAAACGTCTTGTAAGTTCTTTCCGAAGATGTACTGAAGTACTTCTAAACATGTGTCGACAGTTTGTGGAAGCATAGGGGTCAACGTTGCAACTCGCTGCCGTAGACAGGCACATAGAAATGACACTAACACAGCTTAACTTTCAGCCATAGCCTTCGTTAAAAATAGGCACACATACAATCATACAGACACAGCTCACGAACACGTGACTACTGTCTTTGGCTGTCACGCTCCAACTTACAGACTCGTGACCGACCAAGGCTGTGGCCAAAACCTTACTTGTATATAATAGTCCTTTCTATGTGCTTGTCTACAGCTCAGCAATCGTCTTTACAGAGAGTTGCAACGTATCTCCATCATATTTTTATAAATAGAAATCAATTTCCGCATATATGAAGTAACAATGCTTGAGAAAAGCTTGCCGCGGTGGAGTAGCCGAGCGGTCTAAAGCGTCTCGCTGCGGAGCGCGCGGTTGCTCGCCGTGGAGGTTCGAGTCCTCCCTAGGGCATGGCTGTGTGTGTTGTCCTTAGGTTAGTTTACCTAGGTTTAAGTAGTTTGTAAGCTATGTACTGATAACTACGCAGTTTGGTCCGATAGATCTACAAACATTTGAACATTTGAGAAAAGCTTGACAGAATTGGCTGGGTCGATTTTGCTGAGTTTGTAAGTGTCAGGACCAGGTTTGTACAGAATAAAAATTAGAAAAGTTTCCCATAAAATTTGAAAATTCGACAAAAATTGAAGAGCCTTTTTCTGTGCGATTTTTGTATGAACTCAAGTCCATAATTCATGATTAAAACGTTGAATATACATGGCTTTATTTGCGTTTTGGGACAGTTTCCAGCAACAACAATTCGAACACTTAGACAACTCTGAAAATTTAGTCAAACAGCAAAACTAATGTTAGAATGGAATCATAAGTAATCATAGGAATGACATATTTTGGCAGATCACCTTATACTTGTATTTTTCCATGGAGAAGTTTAAGACACTAGTATATCGTGTGGCCACCACGCCGTGGCATGGAATCAGTAAGGTTCTGAATACGTTCCCGAGGAATTTCCCTCCACGCAGTTTGTATTCGAGCCCACAAATCCGTGACACTAGTTACTGGAGGACCGCGATGCACCAGGTGCCGACCATATCCCAAACGTGTTCTATGAGCGACATGTCTGGTCAACTTGCAGGCCAGGAAAGCAACTGTCCCGTCGCTCTTCGAAGAAGGCCTGTACATTCCTCGCAATATGTGGCAGGGCATTAACCTGTTGAAATGTGGCCCGAGGAGATGCCTGAAGCAGGCGGAATACCTCAGGCTCCACAACCACCGTTAAGTACCGATTGCTGTTCAAAGTGCTCTCAATACGTAGGAGGCGAGATGGGATCTACATATACATCTACATACATACTCCGCAATTCACCGTAAGGTGCGTGGCGGAGGGTACACTGTACCACTACTAGGCATTTGCTTTCCTATTCCACTCCCAAATAGAACGAGGAAAAAAAGAATGCCTATATGCCTCCGTACGAGCCCTAATTTCTCTTATCTTGTCTTTGTGATCACCACGCGAAATGTAAGTCGGCGGCAGCAAGATCGTACTGCACTCAGCTTCAAATTCCGGCCCTCTAAATTTCCTCAACAGAAATTTACGAAAAGAACGCCGTCTTTCCTCCAGCGATCCCCAATTGAGTTGCCGGAGCATTTCCGTGACACTCGCGCATTGGTCGAACCTACCGGTAACAAATCTAGCTGCTCGCCTCTGAACTGCCTCTATGTCTTCCTTTAAACTGATCTGCTTCGGGTCCCAAACACTTGAGCAATACTCAAGACGTGGTCGTACAAGCGTTGTATACGTGGTCTCCTTTACAGGTGAAGTACATCTTCCCAAAAGTCTCCCAATAAACCGAAGTCGGCTGTCCTCCTTACTCACAACTGTTCTTACATTTTCGTTCCATTTCATATCGCTCTGCAATGTTACGCCTAGACATTTGAACGACGCGACAGCTACAAGAAGCTCAGTACTAATGCTGTATTCGAATATTATAGGATTGTTTTTCCTACTCATGCCATCACCTTACATTTTTCGACATTGAGAGCTAGCTGCCATTCTTCGAAGCAACTAGAAATTTTGTCTAAGTCATCCTGTATGCCATTACAGTCATTTAAAGACGACACCCTCCCATACACCACAGCATCATCAGCAAACAGCCGCAAATTACAACGTACGCTGTCCATCAGGTCATTTATATAGATTATATGGATTTATATGGATGTTGTAACCGATGGCACCCCAAACTATCACACCTGGTGTTTGTCCGCTATGCCGCTCCAAAATGCAGCCCTCCAGGTTGCGCTCACCACGGAACCGCCGGACACGTATGCGGCCAACACTGTAGGATACGTTGAAGCGGGAATCGTCCGAAAAGACGACATTTTACCACGCAGCACCGTCGATGCAGTTAAGTTCACACTTGTTTGAGTGCTCTAGCGACGAGCCAACACTGTGGATGACGCTGTACGGCCCGTTATGGCCATGTGGACAAGATGACTGTCATCCTGTGCTGTGGTTACGTTCTTTGGTCCAGTTCCCGCTGTCGCTGCGTACTACCTTCCTCGATTCACTGTTTCCACACACGCATCACTGTCGTAGCAGCATGCCCTGTATGATAACTCCGTTTCCCCGAAGACCGATCATTCTGCCCTCTTCGAATTCGCTAACATGCTGATATGGCTCACTTTGTCGTAGAAGAGGCATATTGGCACTGATTGTATTATTTACATCTTGTGTAACAACCCTGCACCGACTACACTACGCGCAACACCGACTCTGTCGGACTGACACGAGAGGGCTCTGGTCGGACAACGTGTACCCTATCTCGCTGCGAAACGTATCATTTATTACTTGATCACCCGTCGGTACTTCCAGCATGTGTGCCGCTATACGGATAATTCCTTCTCGCTGTTGCACTTTTCCCAAACGGCAGTATATATGAAGATTAAACTCTTGTTAAGCATAGTAGACGATGCACTGTTTCATAACATAACTAAATACACTCCTGGCCATTAAAATAGCTACACCACGAAGATGACGTGCTACGGAGGCGAAATTTAACCGACATGAAGAAGATGCTGTGATATGCAAATTATTAGCTTTTCAGAGCATTCACACAAGGTTGGCGCCGTTGACGACACCTACAACGTGCTGACATGAAGAAAGTTTCCAACCGATTTATCATACACAAACAGCAGTTACCGGCGTTGCCTGGTGTAAGGAGGAGAAATGTGTACCATTAAGTTTCCGACTTTGATAAAGGTCGGATTGTAGCCTATCACGACTGTGGTTTATCGTATCGCGACATTGCTGCTCGCGTTGGTCGCGATCCAATGTTTGTTGACTTCAAAAAGGCATATGATTCCGTCGAACGACAGTCGCTCTTTAGTGTCCTAGAGATGATGAGAGAAAGAACCTAAAAAATAAGAACTACTACAAACCCAGTCAACATCCAGTAACTCGACCTGAAAACGTTTCATCCCATAAAAATCACTGAATTGAATGCTAAGCAGACGTGAAAGCGGCTGCAAATGTCACATGCCGTACATAGTTTGCCTTGTCAAGCTATGCTCTGTTTCTTTTTAGAGCATTTCAATCCATGCATCAACTAAGACATACAATTGTCTTAAATAATGGAGGCAGGGACACTTTAGCTCCCTAACGTTCCATCGCACATCTTTAATCTCGTAGAAATAAACTTGGTTTTCTAGACTGAAAACTGTAGCTTAGAGTTTTCAGAGAATTTCTTGAGTGTTTATCTCCTTGTTTGATAACTGTGATTTCGCTGTCCACCAGTGTCGCTAGATTTTCTACGAAGACCAGGTAAGTAAGCTTGAAGTTGTCTTTCATTTGTCCAAGATGAGTGAACTATATTTAAGTTCTTTCTCTCATCATCAAATTGCAAGAAAGTATTAGGTCGCACTAACATTGCAGCAATACCAAACCATTTTAAAATTGATTTTATTTCAATTAGTTAAAGTAATTTACTAAATATTTTTTCAGAACTTTCAGACAGACCTTCCTCACAGCTACAGTCCCACCTCCCTCATTTTATACTATAACTAAAATATTGCGATATCGTTTGTACGCCGTACTTTGTCTGGCGTTGTTGGAGACAGTTGGAAATCTGTATTGTCGCCGAGTTACTCCGAGAAAGCCTGCCGCAGTGGCCGAGCGGTCTGCGGCGCGCCAGTCACAGTCTGCACGGCCACTGCGGTCGGGGGTTCGAATCCCCCTGGGGCACGGAGGTTTGTGCCGTCTTTAGTGTAAGGTAGTTCATAAGTAGTTTGTAAGTTTAGGGACTGATGACCACGCAGTTAAGTCCCTTAAGCTTGACAAACATTTGAACATTTCACTCCAAGAATAATTGCCGCGGTATTCGTCAAAGCAGTTCTGTTTAAGGAGAAGTAGAATCAACAATTATGGTGCTATCATGAGCTAGACTAATGGGAATGCTGCCTATTAACATCCTAGATTCCGACATATTTGTTTTACTTCAGCAAAAAACCAAACTGTTCAGATTTAGGCAGTGATTAATTTCGGTGGCCATCTATTTCGTGGCCCCCTCAATCTCGCCTTCCTCCCTCGCAGTCTCGGGGCTTCCTAAATGTCACGGCTTCCAGAAACTGTGGTTCTTACAATACTCCACTTCTCGTGAGTCCTCTGCCAAAAACATTCGATGTATCATTTTGTACCTGGAAAGATACTAACCTTGAATCAATTCCTTCTTTTAAGAGACAGCCTAGACACAGCATGTTGAACATGAACTTTTACTTGTATGGTTAAATATGGCACTGAGACTGGAGACGAAAGAAGGTAATGAGCTCAAACCTGTCCATGGGAGATCTGTTTTTATCTACACGGAAATCTTAATACAAATACATACACTACTGGCCATTAAACTTGCTACAACATGAAGAAATGTAGATGATAAATGGGCATTCATTGGACAAATATATTATACTAGAACTCGCATATATTACATTTTCACGCAATTTGGGTGCATAGATCCTGAGAAATCAGTACCCAGAACAACCACCTCTGACCGTAATAACGGCCTTGATACGCCTGGGCATTGAGTCAAATAGAGCTTGGATGGTGTGTACAGGTACAGATGCCCATGCAGCTTCGACAGTATACGACAGTTCATCAAGAGTAGTGACTGGCGTACTGTGACGAGCCAGTTGCTCGGCCACCATTGACCAGACGTTTTCAATTGGTGAGACATCTGGATGTGCTGGCCAGGGCAGCAGTCGAACATTTTCCGTATCCAGAAAGGCCCGTACAGGACCTGAAACATGAGGACGTTCATTATCCTGCTGAAATGTAGGGTTCCCCAGGGATCCAATGAAGGGTAGAGCCACCGGTCGTAACACATCTGAAATGTAACGGCCACTGGTCAAAGTGCCGTCGATGCGAACAAGAGGTCACCGAGACGTGTAACCAATGGAACACCATACCATCACGCCGGGCGATACGCCAATATGGCGATGACGAATACACGCTTCCAATGTGCGTTCACCGCGATGTCGCCAAACACGGATGCGACCATCTGATGCTGTAAACAGAACCTGGATCCATCCGAAAAAATAACGTTTTGCCATTTGTGCACCCATGTTCGTCGTTGCGTACACCATCGCAGGCGCTCCGGTCTGTGATGCAGCGTCAAGGTTAACCGCAGCCACGGTCTCCGAGCTGATAGTCCATGCTGCTGCAAACGTCGTCGAACTGTTCGTGAAGATGGTTGTTGTCTTGCAAACGTCCCCATCTGTTGACTGAGGGATCGAGACGTGGTTGCACGATCCGTTATAGGCATGCGGATAAGATGCCTGTCATCTCGACTGCTAGTGATACGAGGCCGTTGGGATCCAGCACAGCGTTCCGTATTGCCCTCCTGAACCCACCGATTCCATATTCTGCTAACAGTCATTGGATCGCGACCAACGCGAGCAGCAATGTCGCGATACGATAAACCACAGTCGTGATAGGCTACAATCCGACCTTTATCAAAGTCGGAAACTTAATGGTACACATTTCTCCTCCTTACACCAGGCAACGCCGGTAACTGCTGTTTGTGTATGATAAATCGGTTGGAAACTTTCTTCATGTCAGCACGTTGTAGGTGTCGTCAACGGCGCCAACCTTGTGTGAATGCTCTGAAAAGCTAATAATTTGCATATCACAGCATCTTCTTCATGTCGGTTAAATTTCGCCTCCGTAGCACGTCATCTTCGTGGTGTAGCTATTTTAATGGCCAGGAGTGTATTTAGTTATGTTATGAAACAGTGCATCGTCTACTATGCTTAACAAGAGTTTAATCTTCATATATACTGCCGTTTGGGAAAAGTGCAACAGCGAGAAGGAATTATCCGTATAGCGGCACACATGCTGGAAGTACCGACGGGTGATCAAGTAATAAATGATACGTTTCGCAGCGAGATAGGGTACACGTTGTCCGCCCAGAGCCCTCTCGTGTCAGTCCGACAGAGTCGGTGTTGCGCGTAGTGTAGTCGGTGCAGGGTTGTTACACAAGATGTAAATAATACAATCAGTGCCAATATGCCTCTTCTACGACAAAGTGAGCCATATCAGCATGTTAGCGAATTCGAAGAGGGCAGAATGATCGGTCTTCGGGGAAACGGAGTTATCATACAGGGCATGCTGCTACGACAGTGATGCGTGTGTGGAAACAGTGAATCGAGGAAGGTAGTACGCAGCGACAGCGGGAACTGGACCAAAGAACGTAACCACAGCACAGGATGACAGTCATCTTGTCCACATGGCCATAACGGGCCGTACAGCGTCATCCACAGTGTTGGCTCGTCGCTAGAGCACTCAAACAAGTGTGAACTTAACTGCATCGACGGTGCTGCGTGGTAAAATGTCGTCTTTTCGGACGATTCCCGCTTCAACGTATCCTACAGTGTTGGCCGCATACGTGTCCGGCGGTTCCGTGGTGAGCGCAACCTGGAGGGCTGCATTTTGGAGCGGCATAGCGGACAAACACCAGGTGTGATAGTTTGGGGTGCCATCGGTTACAACATCCATATAAATCCATATAATCTATATAAATGACCTGATGGACAGCGTACGTTGTAATTTGCGGCTGTTTGCTGATGATGCTGTGGTGTATGGGAGGGTGTCGTCTTTAAATGACTGTAATGGCATACAGGATGACTTAGACAAAATTTCTAGTTGCTTCGAAGAATGGCAGCTAGCTCTCAATGTCGAAAAATGTAAGGTGATGGCATGAGTAGGAAAAACAATCCTATAATATTCGAATACAGCATTAGTACTGAGCTTCTTGTAGCTGTCGCGTCGTTCAAATGTCTAGGCGTAACATTGCAGAGCGATATGAAATGGAACGAAAATGTAAGAACAGTTGTGAGTAAGGAGGACAGCCGACTTCGGTTTATTGGGAGACTTTTGGGAAGATGTACTTCACCTGTAAAGGAGACCACGTATACAACGCTTGTACGACCACGTCTTGAGTATTGCTCAAGTGTTTGGGACCCGAAGCAGATCAGTTTAAAGGAAGACATAGAGGCAGTTCAGAGGCGAGCAGCTAGATTTGTTACCGGTAGGTTCGACCAATGCGCGAGTGTCACGGAAATGCTCCGGCAACTCAATTGGGGATCGCTGGAGGAAAGACGGCGTTCTTTTCGTAAATTTCTGTTGAGGAAATTTAGAGGGCCGGAATTTGAAGCTGAGTGCAGTACGATCTTGCTGCCGCCGACTTACATTTCGCGTGGTGATCACAAAGACAAGATAAGAGAAATTAGGGCTCGTACGGAGGCATATAGGCATTCTTTTTTTCCTCGTTCTATTTGGGAGTGGAATAGGAAAGCAAATGCCTAGTAGTGGTACAGTGTACCCTCCGCCACGCACCTTACGGTGAATTGCGGAGTATGTATGTAGATGTATATGTAGATCCCATCTCGCCTTCTACGTATTGAGAGCACTTTGAACAGCAATCGGTACTTAACGGTGGTTGTGGAGCCTGAGGTATTCCGCCTGCTTCAGGCATCTCCTCGGGCCACATTTCAACAGGTTAATGCCCTGCCACATATTGCGAGGAATGTACAGGCCTTCTTCGAAGAGCGACGGGACAGTTGCTTTCCTGGCCTGCACGTTGACCAGACATGTCGCCCATAGAACACGTTTGGGATATGGTCGGCACCTGGTGCATCGCGGTCCTCCAGTAACTAGTGTCACGGATTTGTGGGCTCGAATACAAACTGCGTGGAGGGAAATTCCTCGGGAACGTATTCAGAACCTTACTGATTCCATGCCACGGCGTGGTGGCCACACGATATACTAGTGTCTTAAACTTCTCCATGGAAAAATACAAGTATAAGGTGATCTGCCAAAATATGTCATTCCTATGATTACTTATGATTCCATTCTAACATTAGTTTTGCTGTTTGACTAAATTTTCAGAGTTGTCTAAGTGTTCGAATTGTTGTTGCTGGAAACTGTCCCAAAACGCAAATAAAGCCATGTATATTCAACGTTTTAATCATGAATTATGGACTTGAGTTCATACAAAAATCGCACAGAAAAAGGCTCTTCAATTTTTGTCGAATTTTCAAATTTTATGGGAAACTTTACTAATTTTTATTCTGTACAAACCTGGTCCTGACACAAACTCAGCAAAATCGACCCAGCCAATTCTGTCAAGCTTTTCTCAAATGTTCAAATGTTTGTAGATCTATCGGACCAAACTGCGTAGTTATCAGTACATAGCTTACAAACTACTTAAACCTAGGTAAACTAACCTAAAGACAACACACACAGCCATGCCCTAGGGAGGACTCGAACCTCCACGGCGAGCAACCGCGCGCTCCGCAGCGAGACGCTTTAGACCGCTCTGCTACTCCACCGCGGCAAGCTTTTCTCAAGCATTGTTACTTCATATATGTGGAAATTGATTTCTATTTATAAAAATATGATGGAGATACGTTGCAACTCTCTGTAAAGACGATTGCTGAGCTGTAGACAAGCACATAGAAAGGACTATTACATACAAGTAAGGTTTTGGCCACAGCCTTGGTCGGTCACGAGTCTGTAAGTTGGAGCGTGACAGCCAAAGACAGTAGTCACGTGTTCGTGAGCTGTGTCTGTATGATTGTATGTGTGCCTATTTTTAACGAAGGCTATGGCTGAAAGTTAAGCTGTGTTAGTGTCATTTCTATGTGCCTGTCTACGGCAACGAGTTGCAACGTATCCTCATTATATTTATATAAATATTAATCAATTCCTGCAGATATGAAATATCATTACTTGAGAACGGCTTGACAGAATTGGTTGGAAACTTCCTAGCAGAGTAAAATTGTGTGCCGAAATCGGGACTCGAACCTGGGACATTTGCCTCTCGCGGGTAAGCGCTTTACCACTGAGCTATCCCGACAGGACTCACAGACCGTACCGTCCTCACAACGTTACTTCTGTCAGTACCTCGCCTTCTACTTTCTAAAGTAAGTAGGAGGCGAGGTACTGGCAGAAGTAAGGTTCTGAGGACGGACAGTGAGTCGTGTCGGGATAGGTCAGTGGTGCCGGGCGCCGTGGCTCAGCGCGCCCGGTCAGGGGGCCAAACGCCCTCTGTAATAAAAAAGCTGAGCCAACCATTCAACGAACAACCACGAACAAACTGAACGAACGACCGCGAACCATAGATCTACCAGACGAACAAAATTAAAATAATAATAAAAAAAGGTCGTAGAACGCTTGCCTACGAAATGCAAAGGTTCCAGGTTCGAGTCCCGGTTTCAGCACACAGTTTTAATCTGCCAGGAAGTTTCATCTCAGCTCACACTCAGCTGCAGAGTGAAAGTTTCGTTCTAGAATTTGTGGGGCTTAGTTTGTTATGTTTGTAACTATCATTTATATGGAGTAAAAATTTGGTAAAATTTCCTAATAAATTGGTGATTTCGGGGAAAAACTAGTGTATACAGGATGTCACCAACCACCCGCCCACCCATTCTGAAATCGAGAGAGTCGTAGGAAATGTAAAAGCAGCGCCGTAGCTAGCGTTAAGTTTAAGATAGGGCGGTAATGATTACAGGTAGGACAGAAGGAATATGCTGTTTGATGTGCTCCGGTCAAACAAATTTCATTGTACCTCGACATGATCTAACAATGGAAAATTGAGATATCACATGTTCCTGAATTCTTTGGCATTCTTTGTAATGTAGTAAAATATTTTAATCCCTAACTCCTCATATTCCATGGAGATTAAGCAATGAACCTAGCATTCTGTTCCAAAACTTTTATGTTCACTGCACTATGTGTTCCGAATCTTAGTATGTTCTATGTGAATTTTAATTGCGAACGTTTTTAAATGTTTTTTATGATTGTCACAACGCACTAAAACAAATTCAAATAGCTTCCTGAGTTATTTGTAAGATAGAAATGCATTTTCCCCTCCAACGGTGCATACAATGCTTATTTGCCAATGGTTTGTATGTGGTGGTGGAGGAGGTGCTGAGTGACAAAACAGAAATCAAAACGTGACAGGTATTCTAAGTAAGCGGTTGACAAATGAGAGACCAACCTAATGTTAAAACTCTAGTGGTAATTTTTCCAGTGCCTGGCCAGTCTTATACGTCTCCAGATCCAGATTTTAGTCATATCGAGGAAAGTATTCAAAGAAGGAAAATAATTCTAAATTCATAGGACTACTAGAGCCGGTCAGAACGGCCGCCACTCCTGCTCGATTCCCGCAGCGCTCGCGCCTCGCTCTCGACGGCTGACGGCGGGTAAAGGGTTGGTAGAGGGGGAGCGATGACGTCACACTCGCGAGAGCGAGATGTATCGGGCAAGACGATTCACGGTACTCCCGGGTTCTCGTCGCGCCCGCCGGGACCAGCTGAGCTTGGCTGAGCCGCCTCAGCCTAGTCGGCGCACGCCGCTGGCTGAGTGTCCATACAATGCGCCGGTCCCGAGACGAAAAAAAGGGGGAAAATGAACTTTTTCGATTTTCACGTTGTAAAAATTGTTGATGGTATACACGATCACGCTACATCGTTTTGTGAAATTAGTTTTCCCTTACTAGCTTTGTCTTGCCTGTGAAAAAATGAAAAGGCTAATTTTCATTCCGTACAAGTTTTTAGTTCCGTAACGCTCCTCACTCGATTTTGATGAAAGTATGCGTTTAAAAAATCTGATTTTTTGACAAATTATAGTAAACTATCTTAGCTTTCATATAAGACATTCACCTTTTCGTAATTCCTAACAGTCGTTTTCAAATGAAGCTATTTCTCAAGTATATGCACTAGATTTACAAATCGTGTATTGAAAAAGTTAGATAGCGGGCAGGTTACTGTTTTATGATATTTACACTATATATTACAGCGAGTGCAATTGAACTAAAAGAACAAAAAAGTTTTTGAAATGGTAGTTGCACTGATATCTACCTCCTTTCACAAGTAATTGCGAGTTATCTGAGCGCCTTCGGACCGCGATCACAAGTCTACGAACTCAGCCTGTGTTGAGCGTTTTACAGCAGATCATACTTGACTTTGAGAGGCATACATCTGGTTTTTTCCACATAATACAATTCATGGAATAGGTTTCAGAAATTACTGCAACCAGTCACAGGGTGAAAATAATTGTATACTGTGTGTCCGACATAAATGCGGTACTTTCACGTCTGAAATGAAAGTAAGAATGAACTGAGTTGCTTTTAGTAACCTGTCTGAGACGAACAACGTCTCTACGAACATTTTGTTGTATCATTTGAAGACAATTTTCTTTGTCTGCAAGATGGTACTTTCGTATTTTCAACATACGCTGGTTTACTTTAGCCTCAGACACTGCAGGACAGGTCAGTAAAGGATGAGAAGCGTCTGACACTTTTTCTAATTTTTTTCCCTAGGGAAGGGGAGAGCTTGTCCCCAGCTATAAGGAATCCCAGCCCACTGTCGGCAAAAGATCGATTGCTGGCCACTTCAAGAATCCAGCTAACAGTTCATTGATTTTATTATATTATATATTAAAAGAATCTACGAAAACTTAAGTCAGTCGGAAAGACTAAACTACCCGGCTGATTTCCTTCATTTTTTGTGTAAAACTAAAGGTATTCATCCACTTTGTCTACACTCAAACGGGATTCCCTTCTGTATATTTCTTATGGGGATGGCCTGGCTGTAAACTAAAGTCATTCGGTCAGGCCGTTCTATCCGACCCAGTTTCTTCATTTTCGCTTTAAACGGAAGGTATTTATTCGCAGATTTGTCATCAAGTATCATAATTAACTTACGTCTCTCCTTCCTTTACTTTCATTCAAACGCGGGATACTTCTGTCCTTGCATTGAATATTTTAATCGGTTTGTTTTAGGATATCTTCGGTTCTAAATAAAGTACACAGTTCTCTTTGACCTAACGACACACAAAGGATCAAGATCTATCATATGCGCTTTTAAACACTTTTACGGTTTGATTCTGAAGAAAGCTATGCGTGAACATTCAACTTTACTTCCATGTCATCCCAACGTTTTAGTCATTCCACTAACGGTGCGAAGTATTCGCACGTGTCCTCCATCTTTCTTATATATTAAAAGAAACTATTTTATAATTATAATTGATTTTAAATAAGTGTTTTGATATGAATTTAAGAAAACACAAGCTTATATAATATTCTGTATACTCTTACTATCTATAATAAATATTTTTAAGTGATAAATATTTAATTTTACTTATTTCCATTTCACATGACTGGCCACTAATGCTGCAAAGTATTTGCACAGGTCGCCTAGTTTTATTGCTATTGTTATCACACTGTAGTGAACCGTCGAATTTTATGAACATAAGAAATAGGTGGTAATGCACTCATTTCATCCATATAGACTAACCTTTAGGAGAATATTTCCTTCCTTTAACATTCGATATCTTTAATATCCCGGCGCGAGTCGGCGCCGGCACGAACCGATTGGGGTATGGTGTTGCTTTTGCAGCACAAGTATCACAAGTCTCCAGCCTGTTTTCAGCTGAAGCTTCTCTGCATGATTTTTTTTTCAATTATAATTATGATAATATGTTTATTTTTCTTCTGTTACTATTAATTCTGTAATAAAAAAAGGTAAAGCAGTCAACAATCCGAAGATTGGTTTGAACACCACAGTGCTTTACTAGGCATGGTCCTGTTTGGAGGTGGTATGCCCTTGCCTTCCTCCGACCTTCGAACTGACTTACCCAGCCAGTTATAGGGGGACCTTGAGTTTAACGTGGGTTCCGAACCACGGAATTCTGTAATATGAATTTAAAAAATTAAGAAATGTTTAGTTTTTCACATAAGGAAAAACTCTCCTAAATGTTAGTCGAAATTAATGGGATGTGTCCATACCACATATTTATAATGTGTTTATAATTCTATGAGTCACTACATTGTGCAAACAATAGCAATAAAATTAAAAAATCAATTAACAGTTAGCTGGCTCAAAGTAGATGGCAGTGAACAAGTACTGGTAACACCTGTGTTTCCTTCGATCTTCCACTGACAGTGGGTGACGATCCCTTGTTCCTGGCCACAAGCCCACTAAGAACGAAAAAAACAAATCACAACATGAAACAAATGACACCTGCTTCTCATCCTTTAATGATCTGCAGTGTCTGAGGCTAAACTAAATCTGCGCGTTTTCCTTTCATTTAAAGTATAAAAATCGATATGAAAGTACCATGGAGACAAGGAAAATTGTGAGATTCAGGAAATGTTCTTAGAAAAGCAGTTCCCACCAGACAGCTTCCTAACAAAATAAATAAAAATTCTGAGAACCGTGAGAGTAGAGAGTAGAGATGAGCTGAAACATAGTACAGCGTGTACCACATAAATCTGGCACACCTGACGTACCCCCCATGGCCATAAGTTGCAGCATCCCTTATCAGGAGGTAACCAAATGTCTTTAATTTTACTGTTATGTACTCCTACTTTAGTCTCGGTCTGAGGGATAGCGCTCTTATGTGAGACACTGTATACAAATTGTTTCACCTTGTGGTAGAACATTTTCTAGGAGTTACAAAAGCGAAAATGTAGAGAAGGTTCAAAGGTTTGTTAAGTTTAAGGGACTTAACAGCGGGGTCATCAGTCCCTAAACTTACAAACTACTTACGAACTACCTTATACTAAAGACGACACAAATATCCATGCCCGAGGGGGGGGATTCGAACTCCCGGCGGTAGCGGCCGTGCAGACTGTAACTGGCGCGCCGCAGTCCCCTCGGCCACCGCGGCCGGCTTAAGAGAAGGCTAAATAGTGTAATCTTAGGTGTAGATGCATCAATAAATGTAAGTATATTTTTGGGTTTCTTCCGTTTATTATCCTCAACCAGAAAGTGATTGAGTAGAATTTCAGAAATTTTATTTCAGTCCATCAACAAGCCCTCTGTGTGAGAAATTACAATTAATATTTGCCAACTTTCATATTGGTTGGTCACTGTCGAAGCTTATTGCTAGATACCTGCTGGCATGCATCATATGGAGGCTTGAGTGGCATAAAAACCTTCTCCATGAAAACATACATACTTGCACTAACTTAAATGGTAATCAGTCATATGGTATTGAAGGCTGATACTGTGTGCAATGCACAAAGGCGTGGCTTAAATTTCTCCATCAAAAAATACATATATGCACCAAATTTAATAGTGATCTGCCAAGTATGTTATTCCTATAGTCAGTTATGATCGACAGAGAATTCAAAACATGATTTTTGTAGTTTCTCCAAATCTTTCAATTTTAATCTCCAATTATCCTGCATTTTTTCTTGAAAGTTACTCCAGAATTTATGAGTTTCCATATCCTGATTTATGGTGTTGAGTTCCTATAAAATCCCATAGAAATAGTCTATTTACTTTTCCTTAATTTTCCAATTTTTCTGGGCAAATCTTTCTTGATTTTTCTTCCACGCATATCTTGTCCTGCCATGTACAAACATAACCAAATAAACCGAGTCAAAACTGTCAAGTCATTCTGAAGTAATGATCTTTCATACAAGCGGAAATTGATTATGTGCGTAAATATGATGAGGGTAGTTGCAAGTCACCGTAAAGACAATTGCTGAGCCGCAGGCAAGTATAGAGGGAAGACAGTAAGTTATACTCCCACAATGTAGCTCTCAAGAGGGACGCGGCAGTAGGAACGCCAGTCACGTGTGCGTGGCTGCTTTTATATATACAGGGTATCCCAGCTATCTTGTCCACCCAAAATATCTCTGGAACAATAAGAGATATTGGAAAACGACTTTCACCGCTATCAATGTACGGCTGGGGCCCATGAATGTACATATTTGGAAACATTCTAAAACGAAAGCAAATGTATTTTTTAACACAAACTTATGTTTTTTTAATGGACACCCTATATTTTTTCTTCAGCAATGTATAGCATGACAAATCACATAAACAATGGCGTTGATTGCATCGCAATATTCCAATTACATCCCGCGATATTGCGACACGAAATTGACGCTTGAAAAACCTGAAATGCGCTGATAGCGCACGTCCTGAGGCTCGGGCGTGAACCCCAAGCTGCCCGTAATCGCGATGTGATTGACATGCGTAATCGCACTTCCATACTTACCAAGAGGTCCGAAACGAATAATACGGTCTGCTGCCATCCTGCATTAAAGTCGTACATTCCAGCAGGTATTTATCCCATAGGCTAGGGGTCATGCGGCCGCGGTGGCAGAGGGGACTGAGGCGCTCCAGTCACGGTCTGCACGGCCACTACGGTCGGGGGTTCGAATCCCCCCTCGGGCATGGATATTTGTGCCGTCCTTAGTGTAAGCTAGTTCATAAGTAGTTTGTAAGTTTAGGGACTGATGACCCCGTAGTTAAGTCCCATAAAAAAAAGAAAAAAAAGGGGTGATGCGGTTCGGTAATATATCTGTGTACCGCAACGTTAGTCACAAAGTTAACTTCGCTTATCGTTAATCCGTTACTAAAAAGGTAATGCCGTTCAACGTTAAAACTTTACTGTAGATCTTGCGCAAGTAACAGTGATTCATTCACTCATAATAGTAAAATTCATGTTGATGGTTTTAGTGAAACGAGCAAGTGGACTAAAGGTTTTACCGTTGTTTAGGTAAAAATGTTTTGATTTGGGAAGTTCAGGTAAGACATAGAAGATGAATGTAAACATGTTTAACCAATTAGTTTTATTATCACATAATTATCAATGTTATGTTTATCTAATTCGTTACATGACAAATTGTTTCAAACAAATGTTTCTGAACATCACTTGCACTTGCACTGTGATACCAGCGTATATCATGCTCAAAGTGATAACCATTGGCTTGCATACATATGGTCACTCTGCGGATGAAGGATGCCCTACTTCGTGCTACTGTTTCCTCTTTGATGGCTGTACAAGCATTCATAATGCGTTGCTTCATGTCCTCTGGTGTTGTTGGTTCATGTTGGTAAACAGCATCCTTCACTGCTTCCCAAAGAAAAAATCCAGCGGTGTAAGGTCCGGAGATCGGGCAGGCCACCTACTGGGCCACCACGTCCAATCCACCTACCAGGGAACTTACGGTTCAGAAGTCGTCGTGCTCTTAAGTCGTTATGTGCAGGGCATCCGTCATGCTGATACCACATGACCATGCTCCTGTTCAGATGTACGGTATCCAAGAGAACAGGAAGATTGTACCGTATAAATGTGGAGTACTTTCCGATAATGGTATCTCCAATAATCCCACACCAAGCATTCACTTTCCACGGACGTTGATGCTGTACCTGAAGGAGCCATTTTGGATTGTCTGCGGACCAATAATGCATATTCCTCACACTGACAATTCCTTTGTTGGAGAATGATGCCTCGTCGGTAAAGAGAACATCTGCGAAAAAATTTGGATTAGTCAGAAGTTTTTGCTGAGCCCACCGACAAAATGTTACCCTGTTGCTGAAGTCATTGCCATGAAGATCCTGGTGTAAATGAACATGGTAAGGATGAAATTTATGACGCTGAAGAATACGCTGTGCACTTGATTTCGACACACCAACTTCACGTTCAATTTGACGTGTGCTGATGTGAGGATTCACAGCTACGGTAGCGAGCACAGCAACTTCAGCACATCATCTGTGCGTGTACTAGGACGATTTCTAGGTCTTGGATTTAAGCTTCCGATTCACGTAGACGAAATGTGAGACGACAAAACATCCGGCGCGAAGACAATGGCTTGTCAGGGAATCGTCTTCTGTACAGTCTTTCTGCCTGAACAGAATTTCGCCTGCAGGGTACAGTACAGGTATGTAGAGTAGGGTAGAAAACAGACATCCCGGCCGCGGTGGCCGAGGTGACTCAAGCGCTGCAGTCACGGTCAGCACGGCCACTACGGTCGGGGGTTCGAATCCCCCCTCTGGCATGGATATTTGTGCCGTCTTTAGTCTTAGCTAGTTCATAAATAGTTTGTAAGCTTAGGGACTGATGACCCCGTAGTTAAGTCCCATAAGTTGTACAAATATTTAAAAAAACATATTAACTTAATAATCATAATGTTCTCTAACACTACTATAAACAAACAAGCAATCTAATAACGTATTTGCCGTCAACGTACATTCTCCATATATCAGCAGCATTTCTACCATATCTTCATGTGTGTACATAATACAGTATAAGTTCCACAACACAACGTTTTTTCACAATGTGTACTACCTACGTGCCGTCACTAGATTACTCTGATGCACGACTACACTGGCAAGCGGTGTACTGCACGCCAAAACAACAACAAATGGGATGCTCGGAGGGTGGTGGAGTACAGGAGTTTGCATGGGCCGCAAATCACAAACAAGGCGAAGTGGTAACTGTGGATGTGGGAACTATGTTGGACACGTGTCTAGGTAGAGCTAGGTTCTGGATGAACGAGTGCGCGAAAGGCACAATGGGTCATTTAACGCATTCGATAAACCTTATTTTGGGTGTGCAGGATAAATAAGACAACCTGACTGGTGTATACCGATCGGTACTGGTTCATATTGTGTACGTAGGCAAATAAAACGTGCAAGAGGGAAACCATTATGTGCTTATAAGAGTTGATGGCAGCAGACCGTATTATTCGTTTCGCACCTCTTGATAATTATGGAAGTGCGATTACGCATGTCAATCACATCGCGATTACGGGCAACATGGGGTTCACGCCTGAGCCTCAGGACGTGCGCTATCAGCGCATTTCGGGTTTTTCAAGCGTCAACTTCGCGTCGCAATATCTCGGAATGTAACTGGAATATTGCGATGCAATCAACGCCATAGTTTATGTGATTTGTCATGCTATGGATTGCTGCAGAAAAAATATAGGGTGTCCATTAAAAATAAAAAAAATAAAAAAATAAAAAAACATAAGTTTGTGTTAAGAAACACATTTGCTTTAGTTTTAGAATGTTTCCAAATATGTACATTCATGGGCCGCAGCCGTACATTTTGATGTGACTCTAAGATACAATATTTTTATGACTCCCCCCCCCCCCCCAGATCAAAACCTGGATATGCCCCTGAAAAGCACATTAGGTAAATAAGCTTTCCGATTTCCTCTCCCTCCAAGAAAAGTAATACTGTGCCTGCCTTGGAGTAATGTGTGATAAGAATGTAAGCTGGCAAGCTGCAGTATTAAACATGAGCTAAACTAGCCTGTGGTAAGGTATGTGATGCTCTGTATTGCAGAAACTTGGCCAGTCACAAAATGAGGAGAGAGAAGGATGGAAGTAGCAGAAAAGAGAATAGGATAGAATAAGCCAAGTACAAATCCGGGTTATGGTGTGAATGGGTGTGGGTGTTAAGTGCTGAGTACATTGAAATATTCTCCAAATTTTCTATTACCCCTACGGAAGAAGATCCAAATTGTTATGGAATGTGCAGAGAAGAGGCGAGAAAAATGTGGGAATAAAAGTTGAAAATTTGAAAAATAAAGGGTCAGAGAAAAGAGAAAGACCAAACATGAGATGGAAAGACAAGACACGGCGGATGTATGTGAAAAATGTTGTAAGGCTAAAGATAAAGAAGATTATGAGACGGTCGAGGAAAATAATTTCTCATTATTAAGGTGGGAGTAAATCAGATATTTTAAAATCTGGGGAGAAACGTATTGAAGAAATGTAGTGAAAAGATATTGTTGCACCGAAAAAGTCTTTTTTCATAACGGTTGCTACTGCAACCCATGTACTGTATTACATCATTACGTACCTCCTCTTTTCGAAATAGTGTAAAACAAGCCACTCTTATTTGAACTTTATCAGGGTTCTCTGTCAGTTCTAGTTGGTAAGGATCCTCAACAATGTAGCAGTACTTAAGCAGAGAATGGGCAATGATAATGTAGGCTTTTATTTTATTTTCTGTTTAAAAGTAATGTACATTACTCCTCCTTAAGAGGGAGGCGGACTAGCAGTGGCTGGACTCTCACTGTTCAGCCAACGGAAGTGCAAAACAATTTCCATCTATTTTACGAACACTATTGGCGATGGGTGCGGATGACCGTGGGTATAAAATAGATGGAACTGACTGGGGGCACATATAAAACTTGGGGGGATGATGTGATGGGGATTCTGGGAGTTGTACAGTGGGATCGGGGTGTCTGGTGAAAAGAATGAGCGAGGGCGAGAAATGTTAGTGACGGTTAGGAATGTCACTCGCAGGTAGGAATGTTACTCGCAGGTAGGGATGTTGATGGCAAGTAGGAATTTTAGTGGCAGGTTGAAATATTAGTGGCAGGTTGGAATATTAGTGGTAGGTTGGAATGTTAGTGTAGGTAGAAATGTTGATGGCAAGTAGAAATGTTGGTGACAGAAATGTTAGTGGCAGGTAGAAATGTTAGTGACAGGTTGGAATGTTAGTAGAAGGTAGGAATGTTAGTGGCAGGGTAGGAATATTAGTAGAAGGTAGGAATGTTAGTGGATGCTAGGACTGTCGATGGCAGGTAGGAATGTTAGTGGCAGGTAGGAGTGTCGATGACAGGTAGGAATGTCGATGGCAAGTACGAAACTTTGTGGCAGGTAGGAGTGTTAGTGGCAAGTAGTTAACAGGAGGAATGTAAGTGGCAGGATGGAGTGTTAGTGGCAGGTATGAATGTTAGTAGTAGGTATAAATATTGGTGGCAGGTAGGAATGTAATGCTTACTTACTTTCCGTGTCCAGAACTAGAATTCTAACATCCAAAAATTAGCAGCCGATTTGGCTTTGTCGTTAGCCACCCATGTCTTCCATTGTACAGGGCTGGTCTAAATATGGACAGATAAGGAGATGTTGAGGATCCTGTACAGAACCACACAGACAGCGAGTGTTCTCGTTCTCTTTTAGGAAGCCCCATCGCTGCAAGTCTATCTTGCACTTGTTACTTCTACCCTTATACGTTTCAGGGTTCTCCAGACTGTATATGACAGGTCTCCACCAGGTGCCAGTTCTTCTTTTGCTGCTTTATGGGGGCTTTTCAGATTGATTTCCCACCTTGCAATATGGTTCTCTGTGGCTGACCCTTCCAGGGCTCGGGTACGTGAGAGAAAGCTCTTCCTCGAACGAAGCCATTGGTCAACAGGCTGATGTCCATATAAAGGGTGACGTGTGTCCTTTTCTTGCTTAGTTTTTTTAACTTCGGCAGCGATGTCACGTCGTATGTTGGGCGGTGCGATCCCCATAATTAAGTACATCTTGTGTACTGGTGTTGGTTTCAAGCATGCGGTCACAATCCGTGCCATTTCATTCACTGCGATGTTAACTTTTCTCCCGTGTGTTGACGCACTCCATACTGGAGCGGCGTATTCCGCAACTGACACACTGAGTGCAAGGGTTGAGGTTCTCAGGATTTTTAGGTTTGCACCCCAGGATCCGCTAGTTAGTTTCCTGATGACGCTGTTTCTCGCTAAGACTTTCTCTCTTGTGGCATTGCGATGATGTTTGTAGGTTAGTGTGCGGTCCAGTGTGAGTCCAAGATATGTGTGCGTCGTACAATACTCGAGTCGTTCACCTCTCCATATGGCATTCAATTCCTTATTTAAATGGAATGCACAGACCTGTGTCTTGGAAGGGTTCGGCCGTAGGTGGTTTGCCTCATAATACTGGGAGAGGGATTCCAAGCTACTGGATAATTTCTCCTCTACAACCAGAAAATTCGTACCTTGGGCTGCAAATGCTGCGTCATCGGCATACATAAATTGGCTCGTTGTTTTTGGCATTGGTTGGTCATTTGTGTATATAATATACAGATCTGGGGCGAGAACGCTTCCCTGAGGCAGGCCATTCCTCTAATTTCTCCATCTGCTCTTGTTGCTCTGGAGACAGACAAAACAATCTCCTATTGTGCAGGAATGTACCAATCATCGATGTTAAATGATAGTCTCTTGTTACATTATATACTTTCCTGAGGAGCCTCCGATTGTTTACAGTGTCATATGCAGCTACAAGGTCTATGTTTAAATGCTTGTAGAGCTTAAGGGACTTAACTGTAGGGTCATCAGTCCCTAAACTTACAAACTACTTATGAACTACCTAATGCTAAAGACGGCACAAACATCCATGCCCGAGGGGGGATTCGAACCCCCGACGGAGAACGGCCTCATGCATCGTAGCGTAGCGCCTCCATGCGCTCGGCCGTTCCACCGCGGCAAAGGTCTATGAATGCCCCTCCCGTGATCTCTTTTCTCTCAAACCCATCCTCGATATGTTGGGTCAGGCTCAGGATTTGAGCGCAGCACGATTTGCCTCGTCGGAAACCTGCCTGCTGCGGGATGATTTTTTGTTCTAAGACGTTTTCTATGCGACTTAACGTCAAGATCTCAAAACAGTGACACAAAAGAGACACAGGTTGGAAGTTTTTTGGATCATCAGAGTCCTTTCCTGGTTTCAGAAGGGCAACCACGCGGGCTTTCCTCCACATCTTTGGAATTTGGAGCCTTTCTACGCATGGATTCATCAGATCAAACAGCCACTGTAGTATATTACTGCCAAAGTTTATAATTTGCTCGACTCTAAGTTCATCGATACCAGGAGCTCTGTTAATCTCCAGGCTGGAAATAGCTGCAGTAAGTTGTGACACTGTAAATGGTGCCTTGAGATGATGGTTTCCCTTTGCCAGAACACGTGTTAATGGTTCCTGGTACTTTCTACCGTGATTTTTGTCATTCAGGAGGAGTATGGTGGCGACTTGGTCTGCAGTGACGTTAATAAATTTATCGTTTGACTTCATGGCATCACCGTTGAGGTTATTTAGCAGTATACAAGCCCTCCCACTGTTCACTTTCACGTCCAGGTTCTCCATAAGGTCACACCATTCGGCTTTGCGATTCTCTGCAATGACTGACGGGAGTGCATCAGGAATGTAATGGCAGGTAGGAATGTATGGCAGTTTGGAATGTTATTGGCGAGTAGGAATATTGGTGCAGGTAGGTATCTTAGTGGCATGAAGAAATGTTGGCGGCAGTCTGGAATGTTGGTGTTAGGTACGTCTGTACGTGAGATTTCCACACTCCTCAACATCCCTATGTCCAGTTTCTGATATATTGAAGTGGAAACGTGAAGGGACACATTCAGCAAGAAAGCAAACATGCCGCCATCGTCAGTTGACAGTTGAAAAGGGTTGTACAGTGTAATAGGCAGGCATCTATCCAGACCATCAAACAAGAAGCGTAAAATTGAGCGTTTGAACAGTGGAAAAATGTTGTGTGGAGTGACGAATCACGATACACAATATGACGATCCGAGTGTGGGTATGGCTAATGCCCAATGTCATCTGCCAGTGTGCGTAGCGTCAACAATAAAATTCGGAGGCGGTGGTGTTAAGGTGTGGTAGTGCTTTTCATGGAGGGGGCTTGCCCCCTTTGTTGTTTTGCTTGGTACTGTCACAACACAGGCCTACATTTATTTTCAAGGACTTTCTTGCTTCCCATTGTTGAAGAGCAATTCGTGGATAGCGATTGCATCTTTCAACACGATCGAGCACCTGTTCATAATACACGGCCTGTGGCGAAGTGGTTACACGACAATAACATACCTGTAATGGACTGGCCAGACTTGAATCCTATAGAACACCTTTGAGATCTTTTGGAACGCCGTCTTCGCGCTAGGTTTCACCGACCTGCATCGATACCTCTTTTCAGTGCAGCACTCCATGGAGAATGGGTTGCCATTTCCCAAGAAACCTTCCTGCACCTGATTGAACGTATGGCTTTGAGAGTAGAAGCTGTGATCAAGGCTAAGGGTGGGCGAACACCATATTTAATTATTGATGGATTGCTCCACGAACTTGTAAGTCAGACAGGTGTCCGAATACTTTTGATCAAATAGTGTATCTGGTGAAACGCTAGGTATAATTTCTGCTTTATGTTGTGGCTTAATCTCTGTTACTACGAACAAGTCAGTCAATTAATGCATTGTAGTGTGCATGGAATATGCGAGAATTTTTGACTTCAGGACTTTGTTAGGAATTGTTAGGAGGTGAACATACTAAAAGTCCCCGCCCCTGGGGGGTGAGCTAAAGCGGGGAGGGGGTGGAAAGGTACCATTTTTTGTTTTCCGCTTATATCTCGAAAACGGTCGGCTTTAGGAAAAAATTGTTCCAAATAAAAATGAAAGATAATTGAATTTGCTATAAAATTGTTTCCATACATAAACGTCGAATTCCCAACGGTTTTCGAGATATACGTTATTGAAAATCGACAATTTCGGAAAAAAATCATCTTTACCTCGCTAATTTTGACAAACATTTACTTCCAGTGACTCAGTCGATAGTTTCACAGAATGTCAGAAAGAAAGTTGTAGAGCAATAAATTTCCCTCAATTTGATATGCACATTTGCTCCCTTATCTTCAGCCAATCAGAAGTTACATCATTTATAAGATGTGTGCTCAGTTTTGATGTCCTTCCAGAAATGAATGTTTTGAGGGGCTGTGACAAGTCTACCTTATGAAACGTGCTCGCATGGTAAATAACAACAGTTTAACAATAACAAGAAGGTACTTGCAATTGAAACAGAAACCTTTTTATAAATGTAGCTTTTCTGATATGAATCATACAATGCAAGTATTCACAAGCACTGAAAGTGATTCAAAATGGAAAAAAGTGCATTCAACGCAACATCATTAATTCCTTTGTTTATTTTACTGTTTCCTAGTTAATATCGCTCTTTGTACACCTGGTCACACACTTTGATGTACTAATATAGTTACAAGGTAGATGGATGTAGACAAATTATTAAAAGGGTTGATGTTTTTTGCATGGACTATACTACTACAGAGATGCACTCATAATCATCTGTAAGATGCTCTTAATGGTTATTGTGAGTGGCATATTGTTTCTGTTATATCTGTACCAGGTAATACAGTGGTAATACACTGCTCATATTCAGGAGGTCGGCGGTTCAAACACGCCTCCATCCATCCTGTTTTTTGAGTTTAAAAGGCACGCCCAACTTCCTTCCCTATCCACTAAAAAAACTATCCAAGAGCGTGCTCTGTCTTTAATGGACACAATGTCGAGGGACGTTTAATCTTCCTTCCTTCTTCCTCTGCTTCTGTTCCTCATTTTCCCACCCTAAAAAAATTCGGCAAACAAATTTCTTCACAGACAATTTGCATATAAAGAGCATATTTCACAATGAGAGCATTAAAATCCGAACAACATAAAAAAATAAAAGGAATCCTACCTCCAGATTCGAACATCGAACCTTCTATGCAAGATCTACACCCATCGCTCTGTGTGCTCTTACAAACAATGCTACAGTTAAGTGCAATTTAATTTTTGTGTATTGTAGTTATGCATATGCTGAATTAAATACCGAACTGATGGAGTATGTACACTAATCTATTTGTAATAGAGTGCATGCACATTCCCAGCAGTAGAGTTTGATCTATGAA
The DNA here is from genome assembly GCA_026315105.1 of Locusta migratoria. Taxonomy (NCBI): domain Eukaryota; kingdom Metazoa; phylum Arthropoda; class Insecta; order Orthoptera; family Acrididae; genus Locusta; species Locusta migratoria. The sequence continues at coordinate 291,527,517 of CM048755.1, forward strand.
ACATCAGTAGGGGATGTTGAACCACAACATAGAAGGAGTATTCGAATGAGCATCTGGTCCTACAGTCCTGACATGTCGGCCTGTGACTTCTATCTGCAAGGTCCACAAAAAAAAAAAAAAAAAAAACCCACACATATCAAAGGAAGCATTTCAATTCGGAAAACGAACTGAAGGACACAATAGAGGACTGGCCCTTGTCACAGGTGCGGGAATTCTGGGAACAGTGATTCCTTCAGCTCATTAAACAGTGTGATAGTTGTGCCCAGGCCTTTGAGTAGATATAAATGTATGTTCTGGCACACTAGCTCAATTTTATAAAACATACTTACATTTTTTATTTTCTATAAAATTGACCTAATTATCCAGAACATACATAATATACATATAATAACTATACTAAAATGACCTATTTTAGAAACATTTCCCACGGCTGAATGTAATAACTATATAATATATAATAAAATTAAATATATATAATTATCTACTTTGTGCTTTAGCTGCCATAAGATTATGTATAATAATTTTTCCAATACATGTCTTTTATTATCATGAGGAGTTAGTGCTTTTTTTTTACTTGAATTGAATAAATTTCATGTTTCCACTTTCAATTACATTAATTATTTATATTGTTCTATATTTTTAAACAAACAATTTTTTAATCTTCTAAACTAATTCTGTGTTTAACAACACAATTTTTAATTCATTTGGATTTCTTTTCTATTTTGTTACCAACTTTAGAAACATACATTTTTGCTCTTAAACCAGAAAATTCTTCCATTATTTTTCAGTTACATTCATTTGGTCATCTATAAACAACAGTATCTTTATAATATCCACACACACACAAATATATATATATATATATATATATATATATATATATATATATATATATATATACACACTTCTTTCACCTCTGGCAGTACTGCCCATGTGAAAAATACCGAGTAGCACCATGGTTCGGAACCCAAGTTAAACTGTAGGTCCCCCAATAACTGGCTGGGTAAGTCAGTTCGAAGGTCGGAGGAAGGCAACGGCATACCACCTCCAAATAGGACCATGCCTAGTAAAGCACTGTGGTGTTCAAACCAATCTTTGGATTGTTGACTGCTTTACCTTTATATATATATAGGAGGTGGTATGCCGTTGCTTTCCTCCGAACTTCGAACTGACTTACCTAGCCAGTTATTGGGGGACCTACAGTTTAACTATATAGTTGTGCCCAGGCCTTTGAGCAGATATAAATGTATGTTCTGGCTCACTAGCTCAATTTTATAAAACATACTTACATTTTTTATTTTCTATAAAATTGACCTAATTATCCAGAACATACATTTATTCTCTACTATCCCTTTAACCTAATAATATAATATAATATAATAACTATACTAAAAATCACCTATTTTAGAAACATTTCCCATGGCTGAATGTGATGAGCCTTGAAAATCAGCATAAATAACAACTGGAACCTTTTGTGTAAATTGATAATTTTTAAAATATGCACATTCCCCTTCACTTGGCATTTCCACTTTTAATGCTTTTTTAGTTAAACAACCTGGTGTATGATTATCTAATTTTTCTTTACTATGAGAATGTAATAAACATAAATGACAATTAAATTTTACTTTAGTATGTTTGGTTATTTGACATGATACAAGTCTAAACAAATTTTTTATGTGACTATAGTGTGAATTACTGTCTTTCTTGAAATAAAGTAGATTTACAAGAATTCCTTTTCAGATTCTGTAATTTTTAATGGATACATTTCATATTTTCGATCTTCATCAACAAATGAAGAAAGATTAATAGATACTAATGATAAATATGCAGCATTGAATTAAAATTTGTGATGTGGCCGGGAATCGAAACCGGACCTCCATGCTTACTAGGCAGACGTTTTAACTGTTAGACCACCACATCACTAACGTTTAAGGCACCTCGGAATATTTATCATTATTATCTATGACAAATTCGAGACGAAAATCCGTCTCAAGATCTTTTTATTTGTATTAAATTGTTATTAATAGATACATTAATTATAATTTCTATTTTTGGAATATGATCAAGTAATACAAGAAATCCAATAATTTGAAGTTCTTTACCATGATCAAGACCAAATCTCATGATTCTTTCCGCATTTTCATCTACAAGAAATAAAGCTGATTTTATACACCATAGAAAACAAAGATTTTGATCATTATTTTTCACATTACACTAGGTTTTTTGTTTTTTAGTACTTCATGTAAATCAATATAATATGATCCTTTTATTGGAACATATTTATTAATTGCTTGTAGTAAACCAATAATTCTAATTAATGATCATCCTGACCCTTGTGCTTGAAAATTAGCTATTTTTTTCCAAAATACGTCTTTTACCATATTTGAATTTCTTATGAAAAAGTTTTTCTGTTAAAATAGTATAGTTTGGTGTTTGTTGTCCAAAACTTTTTATTTTATTTCATCTGTTTGTAATTTTACATTCACAATATAAATTACAATTTGTCTTTACACCATGATGTAATTTCAAATAGTCTTTAACAATTTAATTTTTTTTTGTTTTTATGGCATTTAAGAAATGTTGAGGATCAACTATATCTATACTATTTCCTAAACATATAATTTGTAATCTATTTTCAAATGTTTTTTTTTCAACCCAATTACCTTTAATTGTTATTGAAATATTTTTGTAGAAAATGGAAATATTCTATTTAATGGGTTAACTTCTTTAGTTAGAAAAATTACAGAAATATAAGAAAATGGAGACTTTTTCCAAAGATTTGCACTACATTCAGATTTATTATTTTTAACAACATTTGTTTGATTTTCACTTACTTCTTCAGGTATATAAATACTAACAATATGTTTATAATTTTTGGTTACTTCAGTTATATAATTGTTACTTGCTTCAGCAACATTAGGTTTATTATTTTTACTTACCTTAGACATTATTTTGAAAACTATTTGGATGATTACTAATACTAATTGAACGATTACTAATAATAAATGTATTTAAATCAGCTTTACATAAATTTGAATTTCCTCATAAGTTATTTATTATATAAAATTCAGTAAGTCATGCAACATTGAATTGTTGTAGTTGTACAGCAATGTTACTTTCCATTTTGCTCTTCTCTTTATTACAAAAAAATTATTTTTTAAAATGGCCTTTATTTAATATATGGAGAAAGATTATGTTTTAATAAATAATTAATAAAGAACAGAATTTGATTAATTTTCAGGTTAACAATCAAATTAGTTTTTAAATGATGAATTAGTTTTTAAAGAATTAGTTTATTATTTAGTTTTTACAATTAATTAGTTTTTAAACAATTACTTTATTATTTTGTTTTACAATCAATTAGTTTTTAAAAGGATTAGTTTACTATTTTGTTTAACAATCACTTAGTTTGCTCTTCTACTTATTACAAAAAATTCATTATAGTAAAATTTTTTTAAATATTATATTAATTATTTAATAGAGGCATAAGGATTATTATTTAATAGATAATAAATTATAATATTCAAGATGTTTGTGCTTTCTTATTCTTAATATACACTAACATACAGTTCTTATATTTATTATTATGTTTATCTTCATGTGATGGATTTACATAAAAACAATTTTAATCTTAAATTTTCTGACAAATTTTTCATTTCTTTGTAGATATTTCTTCAGTTATAGCTTCTTCATTATTCACTGTTGATTTAGATTATCCTTCATTTCCCATTGTTAATAACAGTTTTGTATGTTCACTTTAATTTCGCCTTAAATGTTCTTTAAAGTAATATTTAGCAATCTGTTTTCCACATATAAAAGAAATTCGATTTTTATTGTAATCTTGTACATGATAGTTATTTGTACATGGCCTATATATTTCTATAATCATCTTTTGTGTATCTTTGTAAACTAAAATTATCAAATGATTTCTTCACATTACAATATTTACAAATTTAGTTTTAAGAGAAGACTCTTATTGAACTTGAACTTGTTCCATTTATACAGAAAAATTATAGGAATAGTAAAAAAGCATTTTTTTTTTAAATTTCAATTTAAAATTATTCATATAAATTATTTTAAAAATAATTATTATCAGAATCATCATCAGATTCATAATCCTAATTTCTAAATTGTTGATTTCAATTAAAGGATAAAAGAGCTTGTAGTTACTGGTAAAGAATGAAGTGTAGCTGATATATCTTTTGATGTTGATTCTTTATTTTTAATAATACTTCTACAAAGAGGACAATTTTCTTTTCCGTCTAACCATTTGTCAATAAATTCCTTATAAAAATATGATTCCAAATTGTTTTAATAAATTGATTATTATTTTCATCACTTAAACAAATGGAATAATCAGTATCTTTTTCACATGCCTCAGTTACTACATAAGTATCTTTTTCTGTATCTTTTTGTTCTCCATTTATAAGAAATAAGTGTTATCAGATTCATAAAAGAATGAAATTCTCTGAGTTTTGTACTGTATCTTTCTCTATATTTGTTACTTTAGGAATAATTTCGGATGGTTTATGACAATCAATACCAAATAAAGATAAATCAATTGTACCAGCTGGAACTAGTTTTCTTTATTTTGTAAATTCATTTATTCATAGATTGTGTCATGTTTCAATTTTTTCATTTACAATTTAATTTAATTATAAATACGTGCTACTGTTTATTTTTTGCAAAACAAATAGAAGCACCTGTCTTAATTGGAATCAACTGGATTTATCATCAACAATAAGCTTACTTACAATAATAAACAAATTTAATGATTACTGATGAAGAAAATAATCAATGGTTTTATGCAAATCAAGTTGCTAAACTTTTAAGATATAGTCGATCTAGAGATGCAATTAAAGTCCATGTTAAACAAAATACTGTAAAACCTGAGAATTTCAGTAGCGCCATTTCACTGCTACTAAAACATGTACGAAATTTAAAAATTTATCAGTGAACCTGGTCTTTATTCTTTAGTTATGAAATCTAAAAATAAGATGTTCAAGATTGGGTTTATGAAAATGGTTTATCAGTAACTCAGGAACATCGGGAATGTAAGGTTAGAAAAGAGATGTTTGATACTTATAAATACCAAATAAAATATTTATATGAAATTTGAATTGGATAAAAAACAAATCGAAGATTTAAGAGAAACAGTTAATATGGCTTTTGATGTAATAAACACAAGGAACAGAGAAATAAATAGGTTATTAAAAATGTAGTTCCTAAAACAATTAATGAAACCTTAAGACCAACATCCATTATTTTAAAGTTATTTGATGATGAATGTGAATATGTCTATTATGTATTTAGAACATAACCAAAAAATTTACTGAAACAACTATATAAAAACGAAGATAGACATCCAGATTGTAAAAAAATATTACGATTGAATTATAATCCTAATTCAATAAATCTGTATCAAAGAATGTGAGAAAATTTAAGGACTGTCTGTTACCTGAACAATTTTAATAGTTTGAAATACTATACATAAGACCAAATCAAAATGAACTTTTATAAAATCAAATTGTCTTTATTTACCCACCTATTGTGTGAATTATCAAAACCTAACCATTTAACATAAACTTCATTATCTTTCTTGTTTTATACTGTTTTAACAAAGTATACATCTGGATAGTTCGTTTCCTGTCGTTATTGTTCATAAAAATTTCCTTTTAAGTCTTTTAAATCATATGTAATTGGATTAGAATGAATAACCTCTTTAGTTTCAAATATGTACATCCATCCCCCTAGTCTCAACCATTGTGAGAGGCTAAGCAATCAGACTGGTGGGTGGAGGAAGGTTGTAGCTGTTGCGAGTATGAGGGGATGCCGGTTTGCACTTGATGGGATGGCCGACATCCAAACCCTGCCATATGGCCTGCACTCCCAGGGGAACCCACCGAAACCCCAGGAAGGGAGCCTCTCAACAGTCACGTGGCTCCTGCCCAATCTTCTATGACGATGTTGACGACCACAACACCAATGGCAGCAAGGGCACCAGCGCTGGGTCCAGTGCAGCTGCGGGTATGGCCAGTGTGGTTGGCAGCAGCTGTGGCTGGAGTGGCGGCACCTGGATGATAGCATCGACCTCCATCAGTACGACGTCCGAAGGTGAGAGTGAGGTGTCCATCGGGGTCGGCTGAGAGCCCGGTCGTGGTGCAGGCAGCAGTGGCAAGGGCCTCCCGGCTCCAGACGACTGCTGCAAAGACTCTATAGATGGATCTGAAAAAGGAAAACCTACTGCAGCATCTAAGTGTGTTACAAGCCGAAGCTGATTCCTGTGGCGGCGCTCTACTCCGGAATGGGTATGTACGAAAAACATGTTAGTAGCAATGTGCTGCTAAATTCTGCCCCACTCCCATCGACGATGGCTGTCCGCGTACGACCTGCAAAGAACCAAAGCGCCACGTGCATACCTGTCTGGCAGGCGCTGCAATGTTTGTTGTCGTAGCGGCGGATGCAACAGTGACAGAAGAGTGCGATGACGGTGGCCTTGGAGCAACTCGGCCGGCGAAGGTCCGTCACATGGCTGCGAGCGATAGGTGCTTAGGAAGGTGAGGAGGGCCTGCTCACATGTGCGTGTAGCACGGAGACTCTCCATCTTCTGCTTAAATGTCCACATGAACCGTTCGGCTTCGCCGTTTGACTGTGGAAGGAAAGGGTCACTTGTAAGATGCTGAATTCCGTTCGTAGCACAAAAGTGTCTTAACTCTTGCCAACAAAATGAAGGGCCATTTTCTGTCACTATAAGGGCAGGTAAACGTTTAATGCAAAATATGGATGACAGTGCTTGAATTTTACTTCTTGACAAGATATTGTTCATTGCCACCACATAAGGAAATGTGATGAACGCATCTACCACTACTATCCATCTTGTTCCCCAAAAACGACCTGTAAAATCTAAATGAATACGCTGCCAAGGTGCGGAAGGAGTAGGCCATTACTCGAATTTTTGTGGCGGAGCAGCGTGATTGTCCAAACAAGCATTAAAGTGTGCAGTGATATGTCCAATGTCTTCATCAGTGTCTGGCCATGTGCAATGTAGTCGAGCAAGTTGCTTTGTACGCACGACTCCCCAGTGTCCTGTATGAAGAAATTGTAAGACTTCATTGTGAAGCGAGCTAGGAATTTGCACTCTCATTTGCTCATTCTGCGAGCTCAAAAGCGAGACACCTCGTAGCACCACAATGTCTTGTCATTGTGCAAAATATCGACAAGCTGAAGAATTGTCAATGTCTTTGGAAGCACGTGGCCAACTTGTACTAGCAAACCGTAGGATAACATGCAAATCTGGGTCAGTGGCTGTGGCTTGCGCAATGCGACGAAAGTCCAAAGGAAAGTTCTGCAAAGTTTCAGAATTTTCCGAGTCTATGTGCAGCAAGTATTGTCAGGAGAATCAAACTCAGTGTCTTGTGCAGCAGGCAATCTCGATAACACATCAGCTTTTGAATGCTTGGAGGTGGGACGATACAATATTTCATAGTCGTAATTTGAAAGAAGTAATGCCCACCGTTGCAATTTTTGAGCTGTTCTTGGTGGAACTGGGTGTGCCGGATTGAACAGGGACTGCAATGGTTTGTGACCGAAGAGTAAGTACAACTTCGGACCACACAAATATTGGTGGAATTTAATAACTCCAAAGATGATCGCGAGAGCTTACTTTTCAATCTGCAAATAATTTTGCTGCGTTTGCGACAGCAACTTTGAAGCGAACGCAATCGGACGGTCCACAGATCCGATGCGGTGCGAAATAACCGCCCCAAGCCCATATGGCCATTAATCAACTGACAGAGCTACTGGTTTGGCGGGATCGAAATGAAGCAGGCAGCGATCACTAAACAACGCATTTTTCAGGTGTTGAAAAACTGACTCGCACTCTTTTTGAAGCATTAGGAATGAACCGGTGATAGTCGTCCAGGCTTCCTAATACTGACTGTAGTTTCTGCACATTTGTGGGAGAAGGCAAATTTTTAATTGCAAGCAAGTGCGATTGGAGAGGATGAACACCCTGTGCATTGATGATGTTTCCGTGATACTCAATTTCTGTCCGGAAAAAGACATACTTTTCCTTGTTACACTTCAATCCTGCATTTGCCAGAACTTGAAACAATGTACGCAAATTCTTTGTATGTTGTTCTGGGGTGCGTCCAGCGACAATTATATCGTCTAAGTAGTTAACGCTTAAAACTGCGGGAGCTGAACTACTACTAAACGGCAACCGCAAATATTTGAAAAGGACCAGATGCGTATTAATGACAAAAATTTTCTGAGACTCTTCATACAAAGGAATTTGCAAGTAGGCATCACGCAAATATACTTTTGAGTAATATCTGCCAGCGCTGAGTTTGTCCATAAGTTCTTCTGGGCGAGGCAAAGGAAAACTGTCAACCACTGCTTGTGGTCTCATTGTGCTTTTAAAGTCTACACAAAAAGGAAGTTGTTCACTTGACTTTGATAGTAAAACCAAAGGAGATGCCCATTAACTAACTAAAATACGTTCGAGGACACCTGCTTCTTGCCATGCTGTGAGTTCCTGTGCTACATGATCCGTAAGTGTGTGAGGCACTGGGCGGGCTTTTCGAAAACGGGGCTGGGCATTGTCATTCAATTGTACATGAGCTACATAGTCTTTTGCCATATCCATTCCACTGCTAAATACTTCAGGAAATTCTGCACATAGCTGAGTAATGCTATCTTAAGATGGTAGTGCGGAAATTGGTAACACTTGATTTTGAATGGTGAAGACAAACAAATCGAAACTGTCCAGACCAAAAATGTTTTCATATGATTGGGCTGCTACCACTTGAAATTGCACCATTCGCGTGACATTGTGATAAGTTGCTGCTAAGCTACAGGTGCCCAAAATCGGAATGCGCTGTCCGTTGTACGCTGTGAGCAGAGCGCTACACTTCACAAGTACCGGTTTGCACAATAGTTCGTAAGTCTTTTTACCGAGCAAGGAAACTGACAATCCTGTGTCCAACTGAAAGTTTACATTGTGCAAAGGAATGTTCAGGGTCACATACATTTTATTAGCATGACGTTGCACAACAGCGCTAGAATTAGTGTTCCCTTCCTGTAGTCTCTTACGTTTGTTATGACATCCTTTACTTTCAGCTACTACAAGAGAATGTATTGAATGTGTTTCTCGGCTATGAGAAGCACTTGTCTGTTTTATTCTAGATTGGCACATGGCTTGTACATGCCCACAATTGTCACACGTATAGCAATTCACATTGCGAGAAGGGCAGTTTGCACGCTTATGTTTGAAATTACAGTGAGGACAAGAGCGAAGCGTGACAGGCAAGCTACGGTTGTTCTGCTACGGATGTTTACGGTCAGGCTGTGCAGCATGCAAAGTGTTAGCCATTGACGCTGACTTTTCCTTATATGGTCGTGCTGTAGCCCTATCACTAGACTGCAGTTTACACACTTGAGGCACTTCAAAACTATTCACAGCATTTTCACATGCTTCTCTTGCAAATTAGTTGTTCTAAACAGGGATCTGGAATCCTCAGAATCTGTTCTCTAACATGAATATCAGTTACGTTCTATGTGATTGCGTCTCTAGTCATGCTATTTGCAAAACTTCTACCACATTCACACGCAAATTTGCAATAATGTGTTAAACCCTTCAAGTCATTGATCCAGTTTTTTGTACGTCTGGCCTGGCTGCTGCTTGTGATGAAAGAAGTTAAACCTGACAGCTGCAACTAAAATGTTCTCACCAAATATTTATTGAGGACTGAGACACATTCGTCGTATGTTAAATCACCGGAGAACCTGTACGGGTATAGTTGCTGAAGAAAGTGGAAAATATTAACGCCTACTGTGGCAAGAAAAAATGATTGCTTGTTCTGACCTTGTACTTGATGAGTCATGATGTGTGCCTCTAGTTGCGCCAGGTACTCCATCCACGATTCGTTTTCCTGGTTGCCCTGCAGTGGGGATAGCTTTTTCTTGCTTTTTGAAGTATTGCTGCATTCCAGCAAGCAGCGAATTCATTTGTTGTCTGCAACAAGAGAAGCTGTTCTAAATCTATGGCAGGCCCTGTTTCTGCGAGCGCCATGACAGGTGGTAGTTAGTTAGTAACTTATTCTAATACAAGCAAAGAAAAAAATTTTCGCGCCACCCTCCAACAGAAATTTCCACATGTATATATGATGTATTTGTGCGCTGCTAGGTTAGTCAGAGCCAGCAATAAACAAAACAAGCAAAGAAAATTTTCTGCTAAGAACACTCGCTCCGTTGTCATGAAGACAGCCTTCGGCGGCTGTGTTGACTGCTCGTGTAGTGTAGGTGCCAGCAGCGTTGCACTCGCTAACGTGGTCTCCAGGTAGACGTTGATCACGTCCTCGTTGACACTTAGTTGATACCATCCTCGTTGCTACTTCGTTCGTCCCGTGTCGTCTGCCGAAGTGGTAGGCTACAAACATAGGCTAGATGAATAGCAAACAAGAAACCATGAGCTAAGAAAGATACTTATCTTTTATTATACAGACACACAGTTACAACAATATGAATATCGTAGACATCCTTAGGTCTGGACATCAACTACTAGAAGCTCATCCAGCTGCTCCTAGGCGATTCCATACACACTCTCCCTGCGCTTCTTCTGACAGTGCCCTTAAATGCTACATGTCCAGAGGGCGCGCTCGCCGTACATCAGAAGGCTGGGTCACAAGGCACCGTAGCCATTGGTTCATTGGTTTGCACGGCGTCGAACCTAGTACACACCGGCACAATATGGTCCACTCGTAGTGCCACCAAACGATGAGCCAGGTATATAAGGTCGCGTTTTGCAGGGGTCCATCAGCGATGATACTACAATTTCCTTAAAACCAAATTTCTTCCACATATTTTCTTTAAGTGCCCTGTTAAATCGTTCAACAACAGATGCTTTTAATTCTGAAAAAGTTGAATAATGATTGACATTATTTTTCTTCATTAATTTTTTTAATTCTTTGTTATAAAATCCTTTACGATTATTTGTTTGTAAATTATTTCGCTTTCTAATAATAATTTTTTTGAAAAGCTTCAACTATATTTTTAGCTGTTTGATCTTTAATAAAGAAGAAGGAAGCTTAGGTTTTAACGTCCCATCGACAGCTTGGTCTTTAGAAATGGAGCTAATGCTCGGAGTTTTGGGTCAGAACAGGGAAGGATATCACCCATGCCCTTTGAAAAGAACCATCGTGGCATTTGTCTGGAGTGATTTAGGGAAATCATGGAAAACCTAAATCTGGGTGGCCAGGGGTGGATTTGAAACCACCGCCCTTCCGAATATGAGTGCAATGCATTACCACGATCTTCAGTAGGAACATATTTTGCATATTTTGAAATACATCAATTATTTATTAATAAATAATTATAACATTTGTTTATTTTTTAAATTCCTTTTACATTTCCAGAATCCATTTGAAATAAATCATCTTGCCCTAAATCATCTATACCAATGGAAACAACATGTCTTGTTTTAAAATTCTTTCTAATTGTTCTATGTAATTCATTAATTATATTTTCACAATTATTCTCATTATGAATTTTATTATTTAAACCTTCACCATTTACAAATGCTTTTTAACAAATTTACTTTTCTTAAATTTACAAATTGTACAAAGACCTTCAATTCTTTGTCTTACATTTTTAGTTGTTATTCTATTGAATTATGTGTTTATGTAAATGTTTTACACTTTAAACAATAAATGTGATCGTCTTTAAGAACTAAACATGAATTGTGATATTCATTTACATAGATTTAAAAATTATTAAATTTTTAAATTATTGTCTGTGACGAATATCCCAATATGGAAAATAAATTTTATCATAATTTGATTCTAAAATCAGATCGCCAAATAATAGTAACTTTACATCTACTGGAACAGTTGTAACTGTATCTTTTAATCTTACAGTTAGTGAATGTGATTTATGTACCATTATTGACTGATTATTATTTATTTGATACACCTCATCAGTTATACTTACCGTTACATCTAACTTATCAAAGTTTAAATTTCGACTTATATTTTTACCATCAACAGTAATCCATTTAAGTATGAAACCTTATTCAAAATTGTACATTTTTACTTCATTATCTGTCAAAAATGTAAATTCAGTTATTTGTTTATCATGTACTTTTTCTTGAAGTTTACTTAACTGTTCTAAGTAAGGAGTTAAATAATTTTTTGAGAAATAATCTGAAAAAGCTTTTTCTATTTCCTTTTTTTACTTGTTGTAGTTATCTTGAAGCATCTGATGCATTTTTTCATAAAAATGTGAATTGTTAACACAATTCTTCTTCCTTTAAAATCAACATAAGTTCTAGTTTAAAAACTGCACATACTTCTTTCTGGAATTGTTTCAATAAATTATCTATTTTTGGCTCTGAATCTTTTTTAATTTTCGATTCCATCATACGATGATTCCACATCACTTTTGATCGTATTGCCAAAAATGTCCATATATTAAAACTAAAATATCATTAAAATTATAATTATCACACAGTAATTTTAAATCGAAGAAACAAAAACGACCACTTAGTACTTCATCAAAATTTTGTATTTTTTCTGTATTATAAGATAGTTCATTTTTTCCTAAATTTTTAACCAATTGCTTTCGTATATTACCACCAAATGAATCAGAAACAACTTTTTTTATCTTTATTTATACAATAACAAATCCAATGTGTACCAGTAAATCAGATATATCTAAATTTAAATTCAATAATATCTCAATTCAATTTTAATCGATTATTTACTAATCCAATAATCATATATACAACACAAAAGATTTAAATTTTTAATTGTTTAGTAAAATTACTTAATGTATTATGATAGTTATCAATTACTTTGTGGGTTCTTTTTGTTTTCTTTATTCCATTACCAGCCTTTTTCTCCATTTCCAAGTTATGCCGTTTTAGTTCTTCTAATTTTTCATCATTTTCCTTCTTGTTTATCATTGCATTTGAAATTGCTGCAGATCCACCAGCTAGTGAATCAATTGTTGCTAAATATGGTAATGCAGCTAATAAAATAGAAAAATCCACCTTCCTGTTGTGTTAGTCCTTTGTCGTCTTTCTTTTTTGTTAAATACTCAATAATTTTTTAACACCAGGAATACCTAATGTAATAAGTACATTGTTAAACATTTAACATCTGTTAAAAATGGTTGAATTGCCCTTAACTGCTCATCATTTAACTTTTATTAACTTTAGTTTAGTTTTGCCTCTAGGTAGCAAATTATAATCAATTGTAAAGTTATCCATTTATATAGTTAAAAATTTCATAAAGATTATTATAATCCTCAACCATTCTCAGCAAAATTCATTCCTGTAACTAATTTTCGTTTTCCATACATTTTTCCTCTAACTGCTGTGCGTGCAACTTTTTCAGCAAATGAACCATCATTTGCATTCATTCTTTCTTTTGCAGCTAACTGCAGTTCTTTATCAGCTTCATGTCTTTTTTGTAAATCTTTATTATCTCTATAAGTAATATCACATATTTTACAAGCTTCATCCAATGGAATTAAAGCTTTATCACTTTTACCTAATCTATCTTCTAGTTTGTACCTGGTCCACAATAATTATAACCTGGAAAATGCTTTTCAAATAATAATTTGTTGAAGTAATTACTAATCCTTAACCATATTTATCACTTTTCCAAAAAGTATGTAGAAGATTAGTTAAAAATCTAATTAAGTATGGAATACCTTTTGGATTATCATATAAAAACACGAAATTGATTATGATAATTTTTATTTCCAGCTAGTTCTTCACCATGAATTATTGCTAATCTATCAATTAATTGTCTAACATCATTCATCCAAACTTATTTAATTGCTTTATTTGTCTATTTCTTAACTAAACCTTCGGTTATTTTTTCAGGCAAACTTAGTTCTGAATCATCTACAGTTGATCTTCTTAAGTATGGAAAATAATCACGAACAATCGTTTTTTTAAATGTAAATAATTATTAACTCTACCTGAATTTAATAATACATCTACATAATTTGATAAATCCATCTAAGTTTTTATTTATATCGTCCATAGTAATTTGTATTTCAGTTAAAAGTGTCATTAATCCATCTGTACCTTCAAATGTTTTTTCACCAATTCTTTTTTTAGAAGTAAGTAAAGCAGTCAACAATCCAAAGATTGGTTTGAACACCACAGTGCTTTACTAGGCATGGTCCTGTTTGGAGGTGGTATGCCGTTGCCTTCCTCCGACCTTTGAACTGACTTACCCAGCCAGTTATAGGGAGACCTACTGCTTATAGTGGGTTCCAAACCACGGTGCTACTCAGCATTTTTCACATGAGCAATACTGCCAGAGGTGAACGAAGCAGAAAGGGACCGATAAAAATCCTAGGACCTTTGGATTTGTAGTCTGGCACTATACCACTGTGCAACCAAGGTGCACAAATAGTATCCCCGGCCGGTATCGAACCCGGGGCTCCAGCATGACAGGCGGGGATACTAACCACTATATCACCCTTAAATTCAAGACGTAATTTACTAACATTTAAACATACCAACAGGTTTTAAACCAAATACTTTATCTTCGCTATGATTTATATGTTTTAACATTCTTTCACTGACATTGATCTTTTTAGTTTTATTTGTCTTTTTACATTCATTTTGATGAATAGTTAATTCTTCTTCTTCCTGGTTTATTTCATGAATCTTGAATTTTTCTTTCACATAATGTATAATCATAATTTACAGGAATAATATCAAATGAATCATTGAATGGTTTAATTGGCAATAAACATCTGAAATCTTCTATATGACGATGATATGGAATCATTTGTTTTTCAACTTCTCTATTTTAAATAGTCAAATATGTGTGTATTCTTATAAATGCAACTAGAAATTCTTACTTAGACAAATTAAGTAGATTACATACTGTTATTTCACTGTCAGAAAAATGCTATACCCGTGATCAATTGCATAACCTATGAAGGCGCAAGTTCTCGCGAGTTAAAACATTATCACCTAAACCTTCAATACCTTGTTTTACTTTTACAATAGCATCAATAACAGGTTGAGGTTCCTTTTTATATTTCTCGTATTATATTCTTGGTTGCTTTTTCCAAAGCTTAAACTGTTCATTTAATTCTTCAGCTTTCTTTCTATTTTGTTTAGCTTGGTTAACAACTTCATCATATTTTGCAAACATTTATTATGAAAGAAAAAAATTATTTATGTTTATTTTATGTTTGACATTTACATTTATATTTGATGTTTATGTTTAATTTTTTGTTTATAAAAATTAATAAGATAATGGGTTTTACTTATACATCTATTATAACAACAACAACCGTATGTGCCTGGTCCACATATAGCATTATCAGCAGACCATGAACAATTTGTATAATGTTGTCCATAAATTGATTCTACTTTTTTTGATTTTTATATTTTTTAAAGTAATCAAGAGCTTCATTAAATTCATTTATATGTTCAGGTAAAACACCATAATCATTGTCTAATATATATGTAATATCATTTTTTAAAGTGTGCATTTATTAGAGATAAAAATGATTTAAGATTTACAAAATGACATATTTTATTTCTGAACTTACCTTCATTTGGTTTTCTAGCCATATCTATTGTAAAAAATCCAAAGTCACAATTCCAATATTTATTACACATTTATTTAAAATTATCAAACATTAAATCTCCACCTACAAACGAATGGTGATTTAAATTTGAGTCATACTGTCTAAAGATATTTAAAATATTTAGATTGTTGCTAACTGTTTTGGTATTTTGTAATGAGTTTGAGCTTAATATAAGCAATCTATACCTTTGTGTCTACCACTGGTAAAATACTCTTACAATATTTTGATTTTCTAGAATAAAATTATCAAATACAACAACTAAATTAGTTTCACATTCATCTAAAGAAATAATTTGGTCATTAATCTCGGTAAAACTTAAAATTTTTAAATTAATTCTATGTTCAATTTTTTAAATTAATTGTTGATACTTTGGTTGTTCTAAACTTTTTGAATAGACATACAAATGTTTAATTTTTTCCAGTTTAACCATCCTGGAGCAAAAATATAATTATCGAACAATAATGTTGTTTTTAGACAACCACTTTGTCCAATTATTGCACATCTTATAGAATTTGCTAGAACTTCATCATGTTAGTTTTTTAACTTATTTTCTGGAATTTTTACTTGTCGTTCCCAATCTGTTTTGTTCATTTATTAATAACTTTTTTCAGTAGTAAATGAATAGATTATTTCAACTTATTGATAAGTCATCTGTACTTAGAAAAAGATTAACTGTTCTAATACATGATAGTTACACTAATGTTACATTAGTTGGTTTTTATTCAACTTTTTTAATGCCAAATATTACAAAAAAATAATAAACTTTATTGTGATGGGCAATAGAAAATCCTGTAGGTGAATTATAGTTTGAAAAATTTAGAATAACTTATTAATGTGAAAAAAACAACATTGACATTAAAGCATATGAAATTTTACACAGATTAACTATGTAAAGTGATGTAAAATTTTTCTGGATGCAGCAGATAGTATTGGAAGTGTACTTGGTTTTAATAACCAAGTTGTTCAGTCTATGAAAACGCTTTAGCTAAACATGTTCCTAAAATAATTACTTTTGAATTGTTGTTGTTATTGTTGTGGTCTTCAGTCCGCAGACTTGTTTGATGCAGCTCTCCATGCTACCCTATCAGTTTTGTCCCCCTAAAACATCCAAACAACAACAACAGCTACCCTATCCTGTGCAAGTCTCTTCATCTGAGAATACATTCGACAACCTACATCCTTTTGAATCTTTACTGTATTCCTCCTTCGGTCTCCCTCTACGATTTGTACCCCACACACTTCCTTCTAATGCTAAGTTGACAATTCCTTGATGTCTCAGAATGTGTCCCACCAACCTACCCCTTCTCTTAGTCAGGATATGGCAGAGACTCCTTTTTCCCCGATTTGGTTAAACACCTCATTAGTTATGTGAGCTACCCATCTAATTTTTAGCATTTGTCTGTAGCGCCACATTTCAAAAGCTTCTATCATCTTTTATCTGAAGTCCTTATAGTCCACATTTCACTCCCATACAATGCTCCACTCCAGACAAATGCTTTCAGAAAGGACTTCCAAACATTTAAGTTAATTTTGGATATTAACAGGTTCCGCTTCTTTAGAGAAGCTTTTCTTCCCATAGCCATTCTGCATTTTATATCTTCTTTACTTCAGCCATCAGAATTTATTTTGCTAGCCAAATAAAAAATATACTACTTTTGTCTCATTAACTAATCTTGTTAATGTTCGTCTTATTTTACCCCTGATACCATCAGGATTTGGAAGAGTGTAGTCCAGTTGACATTGTCAAAAGCTTTCTCCAAATCGACAAACGCTAAAAACGTAGGTTCCCCTTTCTGTAGCCTATCTTCTAAGATAGGTCGAAATGTGTGTATTCCCTCCCGTGTTCCTACATTTCTCCTAAATCCAAGCTGATCTTCCCCAAGGACAGATTCTACAAGTTTTTCCATTCGTCTGTAAATAATTCATTTTAGTATTTTGCAACTATGACTTATTAAGGTAATAAACATAAATTTTAATCTTGCTCATGGAATGTATGTAAAATTGATCATTTTCATAAAGAAACTAATATTATTCCTTCATTTATACATAATGAAGACTTTGGTGGACCAATAATTTATGAACGAAAATATCCTGTAAATGTTCCTATTGTTAATTCAATTCAAAATTTAGAAGTTACTATAACTGCTGAAAATGAAAACTTAATTGACATTAATGGTGCTAATGTAACAGTTGTCTTAGAAATATCTTAAAATTTTTTCCTTAATAAATAAGTGACATCAACAAAATTGAGAGTTATCAGTTTTACTTATTCCCTGTGAATGAAAACACTCAATATAATTTAAATGTTCCTAACGAAGATACAAAAATTGAAATAAATGTTGGTGATCATTAGCTTCACGCCAATCATGCACAATTATACATAAATTTTATACTATCAGAAATGATGGAACAGATTATTCTACTTATGTTGGAGAATCGAACAAAAAATTAAATGGGAATTATGTAACAATTTTTTTTGACTTTGTAACAATAAAGAAAGGAAATAATATTTATCTAGAATTGAACATCCTTTTACTTCTTCATCTTTTTTACTTCATCTAACTTCATCTGTTACTGACAAAATAAGTTTAGAAGGAGATATTCTGAAACAGGTAAAATAAATAGTAAGACAAATGAAGTACTTTATCCCTTGTCAATGCTTGGTGGATTTTTTGAAGATTACAAATAAATTTCGTTTGGAGAAGACTTAACTGTAATTTTTACACATAGTTCATCTTCTGGAGATGCAATTGTACATTGGTCTGATAAAAATTAAGTTGGTGTTGAAGATGTCACTACAGTACCAACAGAAGGTAAAATTCTTATAGAATCTATGGAAATTCGTGTTCCTGTTGTTAAATATGAACCAAATTACAAACTTGAACGACATGAATTTTTTTTATATTCTAAAATTCCTCTTTATTTTTAAGGACTTCAAACAGAAGAAGTTGCTGGATTATCCGGTAAAAAAGGTTTTGAACTAGATATTAAAAATTACTACAACTCTACAGAATTTGATATCTCGTATTTTGTTTTTGTTGTGTTTCAGACAAACCGTAAAAAGTGATAAATTAGTTGACTCTTCATCATTCAGTCATGTTAAACTACAAGATCTATATTTGAAACATGGTAGAAAAGAAGTGTTTATTCAAGCAATGTGGAATATTAATCCGCCAAATAATTTTCTTAAAGCATATTAATTTCTAGATTTTAAACTAATTACTGTACTACTATCAGATATTGATATAGTCCATTTAGCTTTATATATAATTATTCAATTTATGTAATTAATATGGCACATATAAAGAATGATGTAACTACACAGAAAACTACTATGAAACTTTGTGCAACTTTTAATGATAAAATTCCAAATGATTCACTTGCTTATGTAATTATATATGCTAAAAAGCATCTTACATATGATGCACAACATAGATTACTTACTGAAAATGTTTAATTATTAATATTTGCTTCTATATAAATAAATGAAAAACTTTAAAAAAATTATATAAGAGTAACTTCATGCTTATATACAGTTATAAAACATTTTAAGACAGATAGGGAAAATAAAAACTGAAAATTTTAGTATCTTACTTATTCAAAGGTTTTTGATTTGTTTCATTATATTTTTTTAGCTCTTTTTATCTGGATTATGTTAGCATTTTGAATTTCCAACATTGGTTAAAGAAATTAAAAAAATAGATTTTGCCCTTTCCCCCTGCAAGTTATGCAACCCAACTTCTGTGTCTTGCAGGTAGTGTACCCCAAAAAAGATATGTCTATACCTTCAATCCCTGATGAGTTTATGTCAGCTCAAATGTGACTTTCGTCGACAGCACACGCTTCGCTATGAAAGCTAGGCAAATTTACTCTCGGTTTTTGAATGAATATTGACATAGTGAAGTGAAGAATTTAAATTCTACGAGACAGAGCGTTGCTACAGATATGTAACAAAGACTCATTCACTAATGCAGTCTGAATATTAGGGTTATCTCATTTATATTATATTTGTGATTTCGATGCTTGAACGACACGACCATAATTAGTCGAACTTGCATTTTCAGCCAGAGCAATAGTAGCATATACCGCAGAATTATAACTCTCAGACTATTGATTGATAAATTACCTGACGTAATTGTCTAGAATGAGCTGCCCACTCTCTCGTATAATGAATAATTACACGGGCCTATGCGTCCCACATTTCATAGCACAACATACAATAAAAGCTTTTATTAATAAATTACAACGTATTTCCACAGAAAACTTTGCTAATTGGCTCTACCATTTTGTTTGGATAATTTTTACCTTCAAATTGTTAATCAGCGATTTCATAAACCCCGTATTCTTGTGGTTTTGCCCATGTTTTCCCAAGGTGTCTGGACAAGCGCAAAGACTGGGGTTGCCTCTCACTGGTAAGGCGATGAACACACATTTTAACAGAAAGTTCCAACAACTGTATTAACATGTTTGAAATTTGTTAAAAAATAACTGCATACTCAAATTTAGGCAATGAAGAAGTAGAATCAGACAGATAAAATACAGGCATTTGCGTAACTACTTCAAAGTTCTGTTAAAAGTCCCCGATAATTTCTATGTGTTAATACGTAGACAAGTCTTGATGCATTGTGAAACACTATGCACTGAATCGTAATACACAAAGTCGATTGATAGAAGCACCCTCATGACTCGATACACATTGTTTCTTACAGCCACACTATTTAATTACGCTTCAACCAATCAAATAAGAGGCACAGGGTACTGTTTGTAATGCGTGGCCTCTTGTGGGAAACTGTGAACTGGTATTGTGCTGTCTGTGCTCCTGTGGCTGTATCGATAGTGGTGTAGGTGGGTTTGGAGTCATATGAATACGCGACACTACCGAAAAAATGCCAGTGTGCACTGTTTATTTGCCGGGACTCACGTCCGAAATATCCAGGAGGCTCTGCTGGCGGCGCTTGGGAGAACTGACTGCACGCAGCTTCAAATTGTTGCTCGTGTTGCACCATCGACACCTGCCGCCTGGCTCCGGAGGCCATTCTTGGTTGGTTGGCGCATTTGGTGAAGGTGGCTAAAGTCACTGACGGGATGGAAGCAGGGCTGTCACTTTGTGACTTTCCTATCGGTACTCACCAATAAGAATTGGGCAGTACACAACTCAGGGTAGTAAAAGGTTTATGGCTCGGTGTCTCTGTTCATAGGGGTGAGTTATGTATGTCAGCTTCTATGTCCTAAACAGCTACCCAAACCGTTTAAATAAGATCAATAATTAATTTGTAGTTTAGCCAGCCTATCAATCTGTAGATGATGATGCGAAAAATATATTTAAACAAACATCAATTAAAGCTCTGAATAATCAACAAAATGGATTCTAAGATAATGTTCAGAAGAAATTCACTAATGAAGTAATTTTTTATAAATGGGGTTTATTACTTTTTTTGGGCATGAAAATGTGGAGGTGGTTCTACTTTATACATCAGTAAATAAGTGAATATTTCCCCAACTATTGTTCATGAGAGGCACAATAAGTATCACACGCAGTCAAGAGTAAAAGTTCCAAACTATCACTCGTAAATTAATAAAGTCCATTGAACATTGCAGTTCCAAATTTATCCATGATTAATTACAGTATTTGTCATTGCCGAGTACATGATTGCTGAATTATCACAGTTCCACAACGCTACTACAGTCCATACTTTACCACTTTTCAAGCAGAGACTAAGTCCTGCAGTCACAGTCCTGTAAATTTTCTAAGTCCACATACGCCTCTCTCTTCAATTCACAAGTTCATGATGTGGCGTCAGAGCGCCCAGAATGACAAACTCTCAACACCATGTCCAAGTTGCGAGTCCCGTTCCAAGCGTGCGAAAGCGTGCTCTACCTGCTCCCAAAACTGTATCCTTCCGCGCATCCTTACGCCTTGTCTTTAAAATACAATTTTCCTTCCAAAATATAATACATTTGAATATCACAGAATTAAATGCATTCACCACCTCCCTACAATGTTACATTTAACAAACAATTATATATTTAACAATACTAAAATCGGCTAAGAGTGAACCTCTTTGCTCAGGTAGCTATTAAGCATAACCGTCTCACTGTTCAAATATACTGCTGCCATCGAAATATAGTTACACAATTAATATTTAATTTATCATGGCTTTTATCGAAATATATTCAGTTCCTGTCCACAAATACATAAAATTGTTTATATATAAATTATCTGCTGCAAATCTACAATTTTTAGTCGGCTATGAAATATTGAATAGGCAGTCTACAACATAAAATGAACAATATGAACAATAATATTAAATATAATATAAATGTCATGCTGTTTGCTGGGTTCTTGTTTTGTGTTTCTGTGGTGGAATATATGTTCTGACACAAGAATATTACTATCTCAACGAAAAGCAGAATAAGAGAGTAAAACATTGCTTATTTTAAGAATACTGAAATAACGTGGTATGTCTTTTAAGATAGGTATCATGGTGCAATGCTGTCCATTTGCTTCTTAAACGGTTAATGTTCTAATGTTTGTTAAGCTTAAGGGACTTAACTGTGGGGTTATCAGTGTCTAATGTTACAAACTAGTTATGAACTACCTTATCACAAAGACGACACAAACATCCATGCCCAAGGAGGGATTCGAATCCTCGATGGGGAGCAACCTTGCGCATTGTAGCATAGCACCTCAATGCGCTTGATCATTCTGCCGCGGCTCTTAAACTGTTATTGATAAACACTACATATCAGTAATTGTAAATATGAGTTTTATAATACTATTATTATAGTACTGAAATACATCGGCTTTTTATCTGTAGATGATATTGAAATTGTAATTACGGCGTTTCCTGAATCCATGAATATAATTATATTTGCCATATGATGATTCTCTGATTTTATATGGATTTTTAGAATAATGTGTGTGGGGTCATTTCACGTCAGTTCAACCACCCCATGACACCCATAGTCTCAGATTTTGTTATAACTTGGCAAATTTGATCCATTTATGGACTTAACTAAAAGTCCAAAATATTTTTGCTCTGTCTCAAACCATTTAGATTTTACAGCCTGTTGAAGTTTATGGAATTTAGTAGATTTTGATTGTCAAGCACATGAAATACAATGTACTGAGATATAGAAAATAATTTATATCTTTCTCATTTACCAATATATAGTAATAATTTTGTGTGTATGGGTGCATCAATGTGTAATGATTTAAAAAATAATGTTAATGAAAACCTTATAAGACTGTGCATGTGCAGGAAATTCCTTAATTACAGTTTTCAATATTTTTCGAACAAAATACGGAAAACCACATTAAGAGCAATATCGTCAAAAGGGAAAACAATATTTGAGTAACACTTTTTTTATTCTTGTTCTAAAAGACATATTCTACCAAGCAATAGAATAAAATGTGTGGGGTTTCCACTCCTTCATGGGTTATTAGCCAAAAAATAACCATTGGGCTTTGAGCTGAAAATCTTTCTGGTGCATACACAGATTCATTAAATTATATTTATTTGTATACTGGCCAGCAAAGACATCACTGAAGTAGTGAATGTTTCATATGTGTGGGTAACTGTCTTTCAAAAATGTTATTTTTTTATCTCCTATGCCATAAACACATCAAGTTGAAGATCATCTGAAATGATACAGACAGGTAAAATCAGTTTTTCATTACTTGCACACCTCTGCAGTGAATCATGAATGGATGAATAGAGCATGAAAGTGAGGTCCAGTGGTAACCTTGTACTTCATCTTGTATTACAAAAGCATAGTTTTCACTGAAATCCATCGTAACGATTACCAGGTTTGAGGAAGCTGTTTCCTTTAAATTTATAACAAACAACGATTATGACTTGGCTGTGCATGAATGTAGTATTAACTTGTTCAGCTGCCCCACTAACTTTTCAATGAACTCCCCCAATTGAGCTCGAGCACCGTACCATTTCAGTTTGATCGGTTGAAACCCACTGACTGTACTCAATAGTATCTTCCTCATCATTGTCTTGAAATTTTGATTGTAAAAAAACTGATCAAGTTATCTTTTGATGGACACTTGTAACAATGTTGCATCAGCATACATTTCGTGTTTGCATCTTCACAAAGAAGATATTTCATAAGTTCTTTGTAATTCTCTCCAATACCAGTTCAATGTATCAACAAAATGACATTTTGATGTATGGTGCATATGCAGACTAAGTGTGTACCACTTGCACCAGCCAAAACACACCACTTAGGCCTCAAAGAACAAAATTTTGAAAAACCAATTTTTAAGTCAGGATATTCCAACTTAAAAACTAGGAAAGAAACAGTCTACCAACAGTTCAAAACTACACAGAAATAGATATTCACACATGTTAAGCAAATTATTTAATCTTGTTTTTAATATATATTACTTTTACTTTCCAAGCAAAATGGATCTAATTAAAAAAAATAAAATGTAAGTTCAACACATTGTATTAGGCATGTGAAATTTTGAATTTACTGTTTTCTATTAAATAATAATTCTTGTAGGAGTGGAAAACCCATTAATTTTATTTTGCCATTATGTGGAGTACATCGTTTAGAACATGATTAAAAAAAGTTTTAACTGAATATCCTTTTCCCTTTCGATAATATTCTACTTAGTGTGGATCTCCGTAATTGGTTTTAAAAAAAATTGAAAACTTCAATTTATTAATTTTTCCTGGGCATATGTTGTGTCAGTATGTTGTAATTTACATTGCTCTGAACTCTTTATACATTGATGAACACACAACATCAGTTTTATCAATATTTGTTGCTAAATGTGGGAGATATAAATTATTTTCAATTTTTTAAAACACTGTATTTGCCTGTGGATCTCCGTAATTGGTTTTAAAAAAATTGAAAACTTCAATTTATTAATTTTTCCTGGGCATATGTTGTGTCAGTATGTTGTAATTTACATTGCTCTGAACTCTTTATACATTGATGAACACACAACATCAGTTTTATCAATATTTGTTGCTAAATGTGGGAGATATAAATTATTTTTAATTTTTGAAAACACTGTATTTCCTCTGCCAACAACCAAAAGTTATTAAATTAAAAAAACTTTCACAGGCTGTAAAATCTAAATGGTTTGAGACACAGCAGAAATATTTTGGTTCCCTACTTACAATCATAAAAGGAAAACATATGTCAATTTATATCAAAATCTAAGATCATAGGTGTCAAATCATACTTTTTTTGGTTGAATTGACATGGAATGACCCTGTGGCTATATTGTATTTCAATTGCAATCTGGGATAGCCGCCCTTGCTAACCCAAGACTGTCGTTTCCTGTTTCCGAGCAGATTAGGGTTTTCGTAACGATCTGTATTCCATTCACTAGGTCCAAACTGTTAGCCGGCCGGCTGGGGAACCCAACAGCTTGCTAAATCTTGCTTTTCACATGGAAACAATCAGCTTCCCCTTTATCTGTAATGAAACAACTTTGTACCATCATTCCCAGCACCAGTCACGGTCCTATGTTTTAGAGTCGTGTGTAAGTCTTAAACCAGGTGCTCAGACGATTTTGCATGCGAATTTCATGACCTCCACTATGGGGTGAAGAAAAGTTAGAGCTCCCTTAAAACAAGTTGCGTCTGAAAAGTTCGGTGAATGGTCCCTTATTTTACAAACCGCTCTGGCGAAGATGATGTGCCCGCGCATTCAGATTGAGGGACACGCCAACAAAAACCCTCTATCGTGCGAAGCACTGCAGTGAAGCGGTGGAACACGCTGCGACCCACCTAACAGGGACGGTATGAGAACTCGTGTCATTGCAACATGGTACGTGCAATGGAGCAACGCGTTAACATCAAGTTTTGTTTCAGATTAGGCAAAACGGCGACAGATACCCTTGAGATGTTTGTGAAAGAGTATGGTGTTGATGTAGTGCGTAAAAAGGGTGTGTGAGTGGTTGCGGAGATTCAACAAACGCATGACCTCAATGCTTCGAGCAATACTACAAGAAACGTTTGCTGACAGTTTCCAACAGTTGTACAACCGATGTCAGAAGTGTATTGTAGCCAATGGCGATAACTATGAAGAACAGTAAAGGTATTTTGTTTGTAACTCTAGTTTCCTATATTTTGAGAGACCATTCACAGAACCTTTTAGACGCACCTTGTATGTCATGCCTGCACCGCACGAGGAAAGCAGCTATCACGGTAGCGGGATACGTTCGGTGTGCACATGGTTTTTTTTTTTTTTTTTAGGATGGAGAAAATGACCCTCTCAAAAACAGGCCAAAAATACGCCTCCTGAATCCAGACGTGATAGCATTCGACATAAATAGAATTGAAAATGTTTTTAATTATATGGGACCAAATTTCTATGGTCATTGGTCCATAGACTTACAAATTACTTATACTTATTTACACTAAGAGCAACACACTTACCCATGTCCGAGGGAGGACTCGAGGAGGGAGGTCGGAGGACACATGGCATGGGAGAACAACGCGCTCCAACACTTCAGAGATATAGCGCTGACTGTTTAGCTAATGTTCTAATGGTTTTTAAACTTAAGAGACTTAACTGCAGGATCATCAGTTCCTAAACTTACAAACTACTTATGAACTACCACATACAACAAGACGACAAAAACATCCATGACCGAGGGAGGATTTGAACCCCCGACCATAGCAGCTGTGCAGACTGTGACTGGCGTGCGGCACCAACACTCAGAGATATAGCACTGACTGGTTAGCACAGAAGGTATAGGACGATAACATTCTCCAACAATTCATGATAAAGTGCTGACATTTTAGCTCAGAAGGCATGGGAGGACAACAGGCTCCGACACTTCAGAGGTACAACAGTCACTGGTTAGTGACCCCCCCCCCCCCTCACACACCCCACCCCAGCCTCCGCAACACTCGATTTTAATGTAATCAATATACTCACTTTTCATGGGGTTGGGTTTTCAATTTGGCTCTGATATCACTGGTCCTTCTTGTTGGTTCTGCTGTTTGGATGGCGAGCATTGTACATCGACCTTGGCGGAGGGTTTTATGAAGAAATCTCGCCATAATTTGACGTTCAAGCTAATGCAAATATTCCGGTGTATTTCCACACAAGCCGGGGAGTACTTGTTCCCTCAGCTGCAAACCCAACAATGCTGAACTGTGTGAGAGAATTCTTCCCCCCCCCAAAATATTTGGCATAAAATGTGTTGGGATTAATTTTTTGCTGCTGAAAGATGTCAGTTTTGTGGCACACTGTCATTTAATTCTAATTCTCGCCGGCCGCAGTGGCCGAGCGGTCTGCTGCATGCCAGTCATCGTCTGCACGGCCGCTGCGGTCGGGGTTTCGAATCCCCCCCTCGGGCAAGGATGTTTGTGCCGTGTTTAGTATAAGCTAGTTCATAATTAGTTTGTAAGTTTAGGGACTGATGACCCCATAGTAAAGTCCCATAAGCTACACAAACTTTTGAACATTTTTTAATTCTAATTCTCATTAATTATTCATTGTTGATATAACAGGTATGCCTTTCCCTTCTTTACTGCAAAATTAAAACTTTGATACCAACAGATAATAGAGAATGCAGAAATGAAGCCATCCCGTCATTGAGGAAATCTGATTTGCATGTATTACAGGACAGGAGAAATTGTTTGAGTCTCGTTGAGCCATCCTGTTGGAAACCATACGTTAGCAAAGGGCTGGGTAGGTACTCGCACAGGACAACTTAACCTGAATTTTAAAAGCCTTCGATACACAGTGCAGGCACAGATAAAATTGTTCCGTTACTGTATGCCTTTTAATTCCATTTACCTACTTCTCATTAGAAGTTGCCGCCTTAGTCTTATCTCTTTTAATTCGATCCAAATAATTCCCTAGTCCATTTCCCTCTCATTCTCCTACCTAAATGTCCCGCCAATCTAAATTTGATGGTAAGTGTGTTTTTAGTTACTTTCAGATAGTTGCCTGTATTGATGGTAAGGGGCGAAGAACGTCGGGGTCGCGAATCGCTGGGGGGAAGGCTAATATGGAGGCAACGCTGCCCCCTAACAGGTTTGAGGTATTGCCCAATGCTGCTACGTCTGAGCCAGCGCTCGCTGCCTCGCCTGTTGGGACGCACAGTGGGGCCGAATCATCAAAAAGTGCCCGAAACCCCGAAAAACGAATTTACGATTCTGATATTTGCATTCGTGCGCTGGATAGGTGAAAGATTGGTGTATAGTGCCCCAAAAGGATAGGCCCCCACCTGCAATACCTGACGAGTTACGTCAGTTCAAATGTGACCGTCGAGAGCACACGCTTCGCTGTGAAAGCAAGGCAAATTTACT
Source organism: Locusta migratoria (assembly GCA_026315105.1). Lineage (NCBI taxonomy): Eukaryota > Metazoa > Arthropoda > Insecta > Orthoptera > Acrididae > Locusta > Locusta migratoria. The sequence continues at coordinate 291,555,437 of CM048755.1, forward strand.
CTCGCTTTGTGAATGAATATTGACACAGTGAAATGATGAATTTAAATTCTACGAGACATAGAGCGTCGCTACAGATATGCAGATAATATTCATTCACTAATGCAGTCTAAATATCAGGGTTATGTCATTTATATTATATTTGAGATTTCGATGCTTATACGACACAACCATGATCAGCCGAAGTTGCAGTTTGAGCCAGAGCAATAGTAGCATATACCGCGGAATTATAACTCTCAGACTATTGATTGATAAATTATCTGACGTAATTGACTAGAATGAGATGCCCACTCTCTCGGATAATGAATAATTACACGGGTCCGTGCGTCCCATATTTCGTAGCACAACATGGTCGATGCAATGCGCGGCGCGGCAAGCTTCAGGACTGTTTCCCGTGCGACACGCTTAACGATATCTAACCATTTGTCTACACTTAATGTGTTGCTAATGCTATAGGTACTAGAAAACTGCCACAAAACATAAGAAATGCTTGTCATAGGAGGTAACAGGGCTGCAAATCCAATCACATCACGGTCGACCACGAAAGATTCCGATGTGGATTCTGACTCTGACAACTTCCAGAGCAATGCTGATTCTGATTTCTAGACATGAAACAATTCACATCATTTTGTATGCAGCAGAACAACATCTTCAATCAGATTAAGTTTTGAATCTTACGAACGATTGTCTTCAGTAGCTTCTGTGATCATTATTATTACTTTTATTACTTGTTTCTATCACCGACTTTGAAGACTGTTTCATTAGCCCTATATTGTTGTATGGAAATTTGTGTGTAATCGAAGATTTGTGATTCTCCAATATATTTTCGACGAATATTCTGTTAATTTGGTTAATACACTACTGGCTATTCAAATTGCTAGACCAAGAAGAAATGCAGATGATAAACGGTTATTCATTGAACAAATATATTATACTAGAACTGACATGTGATTACATTTTCACGCAATTTGGGTGCATAGATCCAGAGAAATCAGTACCCAGAGCAACCACCTCTGGGCATAATAACGGCCTTGATACGCCTGGGCATTGAGTCAAACAGAACTTGGATGGCGTGTACAGGTACAGATGCCCGTGCAGCTTCAACACGATACCACAGTTCATCAAGAGTAGTGCCTGTCGTATTGTGACGAGCCAGTAGCTCGGCCACCATTGACCAGACGTTTTCAGTTTGTGAGAGATCTGGAGAATGTGCTGGCCAGGGCAGCAGTCGAACATTTTCCGTATCCAGAAAGGCCCGTACAGGACCTGCAACATACGGTCGTGCATTATCCTGCTGAAATGTAGGGTTTAGCAGGGATCGAATGAAGGGTAGAGTCACGGGTCGTAACACATCTAAAACGTAACGGCCACTGTTCAAAGTGCCGTCCATACGAACAAGAGGTGACCGAGACGTGTAACCAATGGCACATCATACCATCACATCGAGTGAAACGACAGTATGGCGATGACGAATACACGCTTCCAATGTGCGTTCACCGCGATGTCGCCGAACACGGATGCGTCCATCATGATGCTGTAAACAGAACCTGGATTCATCCGAAAAAATGACGTTTTGCAATTCGTGCACCCAGGTTCGTCGTTGCGTACACCATCGCAGGCGCTCCTGTCTATGATGCAGCGTCAAGGGTAACCGCAGACATGGTCTCCCAGCTGATAGTTCATGCTGCTGCAAACGTCGTCGAACTGCTGTTCGTGCAGACGGTTGTTGTCTTGTAAACGTTCCCGTCTGTTGACTCCGAGATCGAGACATGGCAGCACGATCCATTACAGCCATGCGGATAATGTGCCTGTCATCTCGACTGATAGTGATACGAGGCCGTTGGGATCCAGCACGGCGTTCCGTATTGCCCTTCTGAACCCACCGATTCCATATTCTGCTAACAGTCATTGGATAGCGACCAACGCGAGCAGCAATGTCGCGATACGGTAAACCGCAATCGCGATAGGCTACAGTCCGATCTTCATCAAAGTCGGAAACGTGATGGTATGCATTTCTCCTCCTTACACTAAGCATTACAACAACGTTTCACCAGGCAACGCCGGTCAACTGCTGTTTGTGTATGAGGAATCGGTTGGAAACTTTCCTCATGTCAGCACGTTATAGGTGTCACCACGGGCGCCAAACTTGTGTGAATGCTCTGAAAAGGTAATCATTTGCATATCACAGCATCATTTTCCTGTCGGTTAAATTTCGCGTCTGTAGCACGTCATCTTCGTGGTGTATCAATTTTAATGGCCAGGAGTGTAATTGAATCACGTTATCAGCGTGTTAATTTAGGTAAATATTAGACTCTAAATACTCGATATAAGCTATTATTTATAAATTATGGCGTATTTCCACAGAAAACATTGCTAATTGGCTCTACCATTTTGTTTGGATAATTTACCTTGAAATTGTTAATCAGCGATTTCATAAACCCCGTCTTCTTGGGGTTTTGCCCATGTTTTTCTGAGACGTCTGGACAAGCGCAGAGACTGGGGTTGCTTATCATTGGGAGCCTGTTAAGCAAATAGAAGACAGATGGGGAAAATGTTGTGTGATTGTTATTGGTAAGGCAACCTACATACGTTTTAACAGAAAGTTCCAACAACTGTAGTAACATGTGTGAAATTTGTTAAAAAATAAGTGCATACTCAATTTTAGGCAACGAAGACGTACAATCAGACAGATAAAGTACAGGCATTTGCGTGACTACTTCAGAGTTCCGTTAACAGTCCGGGATAATTTCTACGTGTCAATACATAGACAAGTCTTGACGAACTCCAGAGCACTATGTACTGAATCGTGATACACAAAGCTGATTGATAGAGGCATCCTCATGACTTGATACACATTGTTTCTTACAGGCACACTATTTAATTACGCTTCAGCCAATCAAATTAGAGGCACCGGGTACTGTTCGTAATGCGTGGCCTCTTGTGGGAATCTGTGAACTGGTATTGTGCTTTCTGTGCTGCCGTGGCCGTGTCGATAGTGGTGTAGGTGTCTTTGGAGTCATGAGAATACGCGACATTAAAGAAAAAATGTCAGTGTGCATTGTTTGTTTGCCGGGAGTCACGTCCGAAATGTCCAGGAGGCTCTGCTTGGGAGAACTGACTGCACGCAGATTCAAATTGTTGCTCGTGTTGGCACCATCGACGCCTGCCGCCTGGCTCTGGAGGCCATTCTCGGTTGGCTGGTGCATTTGGTGAAGGCGGCTAATGTCGCTGATGGGATGGAAGCAGGGCTGCCACTTTGCGACCTTCCTATTGGTACTCGCCAATAAGAATTGGGCAGTACACAACTCAGGGTAGTAAAACGTTTATGGCTCGTTGTCTCTGTTCATAGGGGTGAGTTATGTATGTCAGCTTCTATGCCCTAAACAGTTACCCAAACTGTTTAAATAAGATCAATAATTAATGTGTAGTTTAGCCAGCCTATCAATCTGTAGATGATGCGAAAAATATATTTAAACAAAAATAAATTAAAACTCTGAATAACCAACAAAATGGATTCTAAGATAACGTCCAGAAGAAATTCACTTAAGAAGTAATTTTTTATAAATGGAGTTTATTACACTTATTGGACATCAAAATGCGGAGATGGTTCTACTTTATACACTGGTAAATAAGTGAATATTTCCCCAACTATTGTTCATGAGAGGCACAATAAGTATCACACGCAATCAAGAGTAAAACTTCCAATCTATCACTCGTAAATTAATGAAGTCCACCGAACATTGCAGTTCCACATTGATCCGCGATTAATTACAGTATTTGTCATCGCCCGAGTACACGATTGCTGAATTATCACAGTTCCACAACGCTACTACAGTCCATACTTTACCACTTTTCAAGCAGAGACTAAGTCCTGCAGTCACAGTCCACATACGCCTCTCTCTTCAATTCACAAGTTAGTGACGTGGCGTCAGAGCGGCCAGAATGACAACCTCTCACCACCATGTCCAAGTTGCGAGTCCCGTTCCAAGCGTGCGAAAGCGTGCTCTACCTGCTCCCAAAACTGTATCCTTCCGCGCATCCTTACGCCTTATCATAAAAATACAATTTCCTTTCCAAAATATTATACATTTGAATATCACAGAATTAAGTGCTTTCACCACCTCCCTACAATGTTGTTTACATTTTACAAACAATTATATATTTAACAATACTAAAATCGGTTGAGAGTGAAGCTCGGTAGCTATTAAGCGTAACCGTCTCACTGTTCAAATATACTGCTGCCGTCGAAATATAGTTACACAATTAATATTGTCGCGTTGCAATGGAAGCAGGCTTGACTTCGAAGGCAACTAAACACAGCAATTATACTGAAAGCACGTTTATTACGAACTCAACATACACGCAGCACTGACTGCCTCTCAGGCAGAGTGCTCTGTTATTTATACACAGACAGAATTTACCAGAAATTAGAAGAACAGTTAACATAAGAATCAAGTAGAATTTACAAGTGAACATAAGAAAGATGTAGAACCTTCTGGAATTGTAAATTACAAAGAAATAAAATTTTGCCAGTGTGCGGGATTGAACCGGCGACCTTCTGCTCCGCAGTCCGTGACGCTATCCCCTGCGCCACGCCTGCAGTTTTTTTTTTTTTTTTTGGGCCTCCTACCTCCCCTTCAGCCCTTCCTTTCTCACGCCATGAGTGCCTTCTTCGGCTGGCTTCATCGCCATTAGAAATATTGGAAAATTATAATAGACTGAACAGTATTCTGTTCGAAATATAATGTGAAACCAGAGTGAACGAAAGGTAAATAAGAACATCTGCCTTCCAGACCCTTTTCCGAGGAAAGAAAAGAAACCATAAAAAAATATATAAAATGCTTTAACTAAAGATTTTATTCTTCTGTGTGTCCGTCCATTCGGAGCTTACTGAAACCTTCATTGCTTATACAGGCCGTCAGATTCGGGATATCAATGTCCAACATGTTTCCATATTTCTTATGGTAGTCCAAGTCAGATTTAATTTTAAAATTTTCAATTTCAATATAGGTACAATAGTCGGTATAATTGGCGACACGATTTTGAATTAGATAGCCAATGGTATGGCCTAGCATCCAGGTAGCTGCATTGTTCTTGCTTCTGGGGTAGCGTAACTTCTGCGGCCACAGAAGTTCGGTCTTGTCAATGTGCGCTGCAGTGGTACGATCTATGATGGCCAATCTTCTGCACAGAAGGTCGGTGACTTGTTTCGCAGGCCCGCAGGTGAGGCGGTGAATTAAAGTATCCACAAAGCCACATGTACCACAGGTCGGCTGATTTGCGAGATGTATTTTGTGTAGCTTGTCATTCGTTGATATCTTGTCATTTCCGACCATATACCACGCTGACTGAATCGCGCTGGGGAGAAGGTCGCTAAAAATATTTCGCCAGATAATGTTCCAAGTGTGATTCGGCCATTTCCGTTACACAGGGTTTCGGTTTGTAGTAGTTGTTAAGAATTCATATACTGCCTTGTTCGTTAGCCTGGTGGTTCTTGAATGGGACGAGCAGCCTTTATAAACATTGCTGAAATTCAAGCAGTACTGTCGTATGTAAAGAAAGGTGGGAGGAATTGTCGATATATTAACGGGAGGCTCAAGTTGGCCTGGGCTCCATCTAGCGAACAAGATCTTGGTAGTGCTGTCCTGAGGAGCCTCGATAGTCTTCCGGAAGCGATTGATTAGTAGTACTGTACTCTGCACTCTCACATCAATCAAGTTGAGACCTCCCTTCGTAAGAGGCAAGACCAAAGTCTCGAAGTCGACCTTGAAGATATTGTTCCTCATGACAAACCAGCAAAGGGCCTTTTGAATGCTAGCAACTACAGGAGGCGGGGCTGGCAGTATTTGTGCGAGATAGCTAAATGTGTTGGCAATCGTAAGCCTGATGGTTTGGACCCTTTGCAGGATATTAAGTTGTCTGTTCCTGTATATTTAAGCACTGCTCGAATCTTATTCAACATGTCCGCCCAGTTCCTGGTATACATCCTGGCTGGGTTTGCGTCCAGCTGGATGCCCAGTGACTTATGGCTGCTGTTAGCAGAACACCAATCCAGGCCAGCTGCGTTGCGCAAACCCGCGCCAATATGCAGGAGGACAGTTTTGTTATCACTCAGCTTGGCCCCTGTGGACACTACGAAATCGTGAGTTGCTCGGTCAATGGCCATAAGATCTTGTTGAGATGAGACCCCAATGCAAAGGTCGTCTGCATAAGCGATACAGCGGTGCCTAAGGCTACCAATCACCAGCCCTGACGTTTCTTCTGTGATAACGGTCAGCAGGGGTTCCACGGCGAGGGCATATAATACCATCGATAAGGGGCATCCCTGCCTGATAGACCGTTCAATTGATACAGGTTGGCTAAAGTGGCCGTTAATCAGGACGCGAGACTTTGCTTCAGTGGTGACCTTACGTATGGCATTCATGAAGCGGGACCCAAAACCCATCTCTTGCATCGTTAGAAGTAAGTACTCGTGACTAATCCGGTCATACGCCTTGTCAAAATCCAAAAAAAAAGAAGCGCAGCCGATTCTTTGGAGTCCGCATAGGTAGCGATAATGTCTCGTAGTGTGCACGCAGCGTGTATGATGCTCTTCCCGGGAATGGCACTATGCTGATGGTCTCCTAGAATCGTGCCTAAGACTCTCTGAATGCGTGTCTTCATAGCTCTTGTGATAATTTTAAAATCAGCATTCAGTAACGTAATGGGACGCATTTTAGTCAGTTGTTTGCTGTTCCCCTTCTTCGGGACAGGAACAATGATGCCCTCCTTAAAGTCTGAGGGCACAATGCCCGCCTCTGGAATTTCGTTGGCGATGGAAAGTAGCGTGTCACCAACAAGCGTCCAGTAATGCTTGTAGAATTCTGCGGGAAGACCGTCTGGCCCTGGGGTTTTTCTATCTGCCGCTGCACGGACGGCATCGTGGATGTCATCTTTGTCGAATTGCGAGTCAAGTACGGCAGTATCTTCCGGCAAGAGACGGGTGGGTATCCTACGTGTAAGAGCGGTACAGGTTTGCAAGTCGACAGGGTGCTTCCTATAGAGGTCACTAAAATGCGCATGAGCGTAGCTGAGAACATCTCGGGTACTGGTGAGTTTGCGCCCTGCTGCATCCGTAATGTCGGTAAAGAAAGTTGAATTGCGACGTTTGAACGCTCTCAGTAGATGGTATAGAGCAGCTGTTTCTCCTGACGCAACGTTCTTAGGTTGTGTACGAACGATATAGCTTTCCATTTTCTTCCTCTGAAGCGCAGTTATTTTAGCTTTACACTTCTTAATGTTGCGCGCGGTCACGGGATTGGGGACATTTGCGTCTTCATACAGATCACGCAAAGCCTGAAAATACGTTTCAATCGTCTGTTTGCGCCAATATTCTTTTTGCCTGGAATATAACATAATCGTAGATCTTATTTTAGGCTTAGCAACATTGACCCACTCATTGACTCAGTGTCGTGTTGAAGCGGGGTCGAGATCGGAGAGCTTGCTGCCAGGCACGCGCCATCTCCACATCGAGCTCCTCATCTCGTAAAATACTAACATTGAGCTTCCAATAACCCTTCCCGCGGTGAAAGGTGGTTCGTTGGTGGTTCACATAGACTTGATAGGCACTATGATTGGAGAAATTTATGGGTGCAATGTCATCATTTACAACTGCCTCCTGTATATTGCGCGAAATGTAAATTCTGTCTATTCGGCTCGCTGAGCAGTGGGTAACATGAGTATAGGCGCGTTGATCCCCGTGTAGCTTCTCCCAAGCATCGCAAAGGTGAAGGCCGACAACTAGATGCTTAAGTTCTTCGCAAATGTTAGAGTTTGGAATCTGGTCCTTGGTGTGAATCGTACAATTGAAATCTCCTCCAAGAAGGATATTATCGGTATGGAGGCCGATTAATTCGGGTACATCAGTTCTGAAAAAGTCGGCTCTTTGTCGTCGATGGCCACTACCAGAGGGGGCATAAACATTAACAATTAATAATCCATTTGTCTGACAGGATATGCCCCTTCCATTGCTCAGAATTTTTATATCTGTAACATGGATGCCGTCTCGGTACATAATTGCAGTACCTGTTGAGTCCTCTGCACTAATATTGGTAATCGTGACGTAGCCGGGGATGGAAATATCAGTTAAAAATTCTTGAAGGAGTGCGATATCCACCTGAGTACCATATAAGAAATCCTGCAGGGCTCGTAACTTTAGAGCAGTCTGAATACGCTGTATGTTAACGGTTGTTACGTTATACGTTTGGGGCCTGCTCATGGGGTCGACGGAATTAAGGCTGTTCATTGGCCACCGGGCTCGTCATCAGCCCACCAGGCCCCATCACCTGAGGGTGGGGGAGGACGTGGGGGCGGACTTTCGGTGTCCATAGCCTCGTGGTCGGCGGTGGCGGTCTCCGAAACAGAGTCAGTAACATCGTGCGTGGCTGCCTCCCCTCCTTTAAACTTCGCAGCAGCCCTGATTACTTTCTGTTGGAGCTGTTCGTGAATCTCCGCGTCCTGTCGGCGCGCGACTCGTAACTTCTTGTTACTCGAAGAAGCTTGTGTGTCAGCTTTTGATTTCCCTTTAGTAGCTTTTTTCTGTTCCGTCGGAGAGGCAATGTCCATGGGTGTGGATGGCAAGTCGGAATCATTTGCGGGGGTCGCTTCCGTGGCGACAGTGGGAGCTGTCGTCGTCTCAGAAGGTTCCTCTGTAGTCAGTGACTGCGGTACTACATTGTCGCGAATACGTTCACTTGCTACTACGCTTTCCGGCGCAGTGGGCTCCTGCTCACGCTCAGCTGTGCAGGGGTCGTCGTCTGCTTGCATAGACGCCACCAGTTCCGCGGCCGGCACGGGCGCAGGGCCCGCGCGTGGCGTGATCTGGGTCAAAACGACCGCGTAGGACGGCGGCCTCGCGGCTGGCGCGCCGTGCTCGTTATCAACAAAAGACGTCACTTGCACAGGGCGTCTACGTGGACATTGTGCACGCATGTGGCTGGCAGAATTGCAGACGGCGCAGGTACGAGGTTGATCCTCATGCACCACCAATCCTTTGTAATTTCGCACAATTACAAACGATGGTATATGTCGTTTGAGCTCCATGCGAACTGTTCGGACTCCGTTCTCAACATTAAAAAATCTGTTATTGGCCCATCGTTCGCGGGTAATAGTGAACACAGTCCCATACACAGATAAAGAATCTTTAAGCCTTTGGTCCGTGATTTCGAAAGGCAAGTTGTAAATCTTCACATTACGCAAACCTAAGCCGGAAAACGTAATTGTTACACGACTCACAGTGCCATCTCCAGACTTGTAGTCAGCAGACCCGTTTGTCAGATTCATAATACGGAGACACACTTCCTCGTTACGAAGTTTCACGTAATAGGCGTTGATCAGAAAGTCGTACTGCATACCTATAACTTCCTCATCACGAAGTCCTAAACCTTCATGTAAGAAATAAAGTCATAAACTCTCGGACGCGGACTGTCGGAACTAAAACTGAACTTCAGACTACTCATTCGTACTTCTGGTTCCATATCAAAACAAATAATATCACAAACACGGAAGTTGAAAGAGCTGCAGCGACGATCACGCGCTGCTTGCGTCCGAACGCCACTGCGGCAGAGCCGCGACTGAGTTGGTGTTCGTCGTCTCTCGCGGCATTGCTCCCTCTCCTGGAGAAACAGCGACCCGCTGTTATGATCCCTGTGTAGCCAGCTGCAATGTCCTGGATCTTGACCGTGTCATGGGTCCTCTGTATGACAGTTCAAGAGAATCCTTCCCTTCGCCGCGATTATCGACGACAGACGTTCCTGTCGAGGCTTCATCAGCTGTCTTGCTTCTTCGACCCTGGTGATGAGCTGTTTACCATAGTCATCCTGAGTGTCGTCCGGTTGGAACGGGAACAGTGTATCCATTGTCGTCTCAGCTTCACGGCCATTGAGCAGGAAAAACGGAGTGAAGCCTGTGGTGTCTTGTCTTGCGGTATTGTAAGCAAATGTCACGACTGGCAGAATTGTATCCCAATCCTTCTGCTCAACATCGACGTACTTCGACAGCATGTCGGCTAACGTTTTAACAAAACGTTTCGTAAGACCATTTGTCTGAGGATGGTATGCAGTTGTCATTCTGTGGACAATGTTGCACCGTGACATTACCTCTGATACTAGTTTTGACTGGAATACTTTTCCACGATCAGATATCATGACACGTGGTGCCCCATGCTTCAAAATAATGTCTTCTACAAGGAATTTTTCGATCTCTGGAGCTTCTGCAGTCGGCACAGGTTTGGTGACAGCGTAGCGTGTGAGGTAGTCAGTGCAGACTATTATCCAACGGTTACCGGTTGTCGACTTCGGAACCTCCCTAAAAGATCGATCCCAACTCGGTGGAATGGAGCTGCTGCCGGCGGAATCGGTACGAGATGTCCTGGAGGTAATTGCGGCACATGCTTCCGTCGCTGGCACTCTTTACAGTGACTCACATAGTGCTTGACAGATCGGTAGAGACCTTTCCAGTAATACCTGCGTCTGATTCTGTCTAGGGTCTTCACGAATCCCAGATGACCGGATATTGGAGCATCGTGGAAATATTTGAGAATAGCTGGCTGGAGATGAGCCGGAACAACAAGTAGCCATTTGGGGCCCAGTGGATCGTAGTTGCTCTTGTACAATGTTTCGTTTATAAGTTGGAACTTTCCATTGGTCGGTTCTCCTTCCTCCAAGGCCTCTATCATTTTAATAGTGTTGGATCTTCCCTCTGTTTAGCTGTAACGTCATCTAATTCAGTGAGAACTGAAATTTCATTAACGCTGTTGTGTTCCACTAATGGATTCCTCGAAAGGCAGTCGGCATCCTTGTGTTTGCGCCCGTTCTTGAATACCACTGTGACATCGTACTCTTGGAGTCTTAGTGCCCATCTTGCTAGTCGACCTGATGGATCCTTCAAGCTAGTCAGCCAACACAAAGAATGGTGGTCTGTCACTACGGTGAATGGTTTGCCAAATAACGGAACTTATTGATAGCCCAGATAACCGCGAGACATTCTTTTTCAGTTGTAGAGTAGTTTAACTCGGACTTTGAGAGTACTCTTGACGCATAGGCTATCACTTTTTCGGCACCTTCCTGAACTAGTACAAGCACTGCACCAATCCCATAGCCACTGGCGTCTGTGTGAAGTTCCGTTTCTGCATTCTCGTCGCACAAGGCTAGTACTGGTGCGGAAGTTAGAGCCTCCTTAAGTGCTCGGAAAGCTCTTTATTTTGTCTCATCCCAGTAAAATTTGGCGTCTCCCTGCAGAAGTTTGTTGTAATGGACGTGCCTTGTTACAAAATCCTTTTATGAAACGTCGGTAGTATGAGCACAGCCCGAGAAAACGTCTCACATCACGAATGTGCTGAGGAGTTGGAAATTCTGTGACTGCCCTTACTTTATCTGGATCAGGACGGACACCATCTTCGTTGACTAGGTGCCCCAGGACTTTTATCTCTTTGGCGACGAAGAGGCACTTCTTTGGATTGAGGTGGAGACCTGCAGCCTGAACACACTTCAACACAGTTGACAGGCGACTCAGATGTTCTTCAAATGTTTTCGAGAAAACGACAATGTCATCTAAATAGCAGAGACACGTCGTCCACTTAAGGTGTCGAAGCAAGTTGTCATCATGCGTTCGAATGTGGCTGAAGCATTACATAATCCAAATGGCATTACTTTAAATTCATAGAGGCCGTCAGGTGTAATAAAAGCCGTCTTCTCCCTGTCAGCTTCGTCAACCTCGATTTGCCAGTAACCTGTCTGCATGTCCATAGTTGAGAAGTATGTAGCTCCCTTCAAGCAGTCTAAGGTGTCGTCAATACGCGGCAGCGGGTAGACATCTTTCTTTTTGATTCTGTTCAGCCGCCGATAGTCGAAACAGAATCGCCACGTGCCATCCTTATTCTTTACGAGGACCACCGGAGACGACCAAGGACTCTCCGAAGGTTGAATAATGTAATCTCGCAACATCTTCTCCACTTCCTCCCGAATTATCCGTCTTTCAGCTGGCGACACTCTATACGAACGCTGGCTAATTGGTAGATGATCCCCAGTATTGATACAATGCCTTATCGTGGGCCGTTTCGTCTGACTTTTCCCCTGCTGAAGTGTGAATACACCCGAAAATTGACGTAGTATAGCTAACACCCGCTGGCGTTGTTCCTTGGTCAGTCCGGGTCCTATTTGCAGTTCCACGTTTGTTTCCTCCAGCGTGTAGTCTGTACTAACAGCAGGGCATGGGTCTTCATTGATGACGTTGACTCACCGTCCTGGATTGGTTCAGTTGTCCCGATACGCATTCCTTTGGGGATAAGTTGCAACTGCTCGTGACAATTTGTGATCCAAATCTCTCCTTGACCACCGGTAATCCTTATGATAGCCGCTGGTATGTAAATTTCTTTTGTGAGCCTGATAAACGTTTTACTATCAACAAGAACTTCACAGTTTAACCAGTCATCTGTGTTTGTGACTGCAACTCTTCTCATTGTCAACGGCGGTATCGTCACATTGTCAACGACGAATAGCTTCACAGAAAATTCTGTATTACGTGTATCCGGCGGAACAACTTCTTCAATTTGCAGCTCAGATCTTCCACAGTCAGTGATAGCTTGGGATGCCTGAAGGAAGTCCCATCCGAGGATGACATTGTGACCAGTGGCGTAGCTACGTCACCAAGGGCCCCGGGGCAAAATTGACATTGGGGCCCTCTTTAAACTAGAAATATACAGATGCAAAACTACTTCATCATCGGGTCCTTACCATCCACTGGAAGACACAATAAGGCAAACCTAAAGACTACTTAGTAAGTTATTATGTGCCAGGCCGCAGGTAATATTTAATCATACTCTCTAATCTCTATATATATAAAAGGAAGTGTCCCGATTGACTGACTGACTGACTGATTGACTGACTGACTCATCATCGCCCAGCCTAAACCATTGAAGATAGAAACTTGAAATTTATGGAGGGTGTTGATGTTATTCTGTAGGCGTCATTTAAGAAGCGATTTTTCGATATCCCATCCGTAAGGGGGTGAAATAGGAGATGAAACGTTTTTTTGAAAATACGTAGCTATTTAGGCAATTTTGAAGCTAGAACAACAAAATTTCGGATTTTAATTCAGGATTCGAATTTAAAAGACAGGTGTTTCGGCATTTTTTGAAATTCGACAAATAAGGGGGTAAAATAGGTGAAGCAAAAAATTGATTTTCAAAAATATGTTGCTGTTAACTCAAATTTTAAGCTACATCTACGAAACTTCGGATATGGAATCTTGGTCAGGATTAAAAAGCCATGATTTTTAGTATTTTTGGAAATTCAACAAGTAAGAGGGTTAAATAGATGATCAAAAATTCTTTTTCAAAACACGTTGCTATTGATACAATTTTGAAGCTAGAGCTGCAAAAATTGATATTTGTATAGTTGGTTAGACGTAAAAAAATACCTGTTTCGGAATTTTTGGAAATTCAACCATCAACGGGGTTAAATTGGAGAGGGGGTGTTTTTCGAAAATTTGTTGCTATTTAGGCAATTTTGTAGTTAGAATTAAAAATTTTCGGGGTTGGATTCGGGGTTCGAATTAAAAAGACACGTGTTTCGGCATTTTATGAAATTCCACCAATAAGGGGGTAAAATAGAGGCCGCAAAAAATTGATTTTTCAAAAAATGTTGCTGTCAACTCAAATTTTAAGCTATAACTACGAAACTTAGGACATGGACTCTTGATCAGGATTAAAAAGACACGTGTTTCGGTATTTTTGGAAATTCGACCAATAAGGGGGTGAAATACGAGATGCAACAATTGATTTTCAAAAATATGGTGCTGTTAACTCAAATTTCAAGCTATAACTATGAAACTTAAGATACGTATTCTTCATCAGGATTAAAAAGAAACAATTGGTGCAGACCAACCAGCCTACGCATGCGAAGCAGCGGGGGTTCAGCTAGTATAATTATAATTATGAAAATTAGTTTGTTATGCTTTCACGCAAAAATTACTGGGTGGATATGGATGAAATTTTGCATAGGGATAGAGCTGGACCTAGGTAGAACAAACAGATAAAACAAACCCATTGGATAGTTTTCAAAGTTGTGACATACTAGGCGAATGAAGCCGCGGCCAGAATCTAGTAAAAATAAGCAATGAGGAAGTATTACTCAACCACGAAAACATGGCCCCCTGCCGCGAAGCATATCGGGAACAGCCAAGTCATGGGCCCTATTCTGTATCTTTTCGGCGCCCCAGAGTTCGGTTCGGTCAGAGAGCGCACCGAGGGGTCGAGTTATCGAAGCAGCTCCGTTAGTTCATTCTGTATGCCTTTCGGTGGCGTTGCGGTACGCCTTTCTGGACACCGTAGCTCACGGTGGCGCTATTGCCAGATCCGCTCGCATCAGCCAATCAGAAGTGCCTGACTGCTTCTCCGCGCATGCGCACTGCTGGTGAGCAGCGGGAACGGCAGCCGTGGCCGGCGTTCGCTGCGTTTCCTACCGTGAGAGACAGCCCAAAAAATGTAAAAAATGAAAGTCGTGTATTTCATAATCTGGCGACATAACACGACAGTGTGTTCCGAGAACTACCTACTGAAACTTTTTTTAAATTTAATTAAAACTTTTTGTCACTGAAAAAAGAGAATATTTAAACTTTTCATAAAAGTAGTTTATTCACGCTACTCTATGTTTATCACACCGTATCTCCTAAACTAAGCGTCGCACAGCAAAATAATTTTATTATTGCCTTCAGTGCTATATGTTGTCGATGTCTGCAAACTTTCCGGCCAATATATTCAGTGATAGTGAAGTAATAAATTAAAATCCCACGTCTGACGCAGAAATTTTACCGAACCAACGTCCAAAATGTAGTAAGCGACAAACTTTTTCTCTTTACATTTTTTTGTGGGGGTGTAAGTGAGAAAAAGTTTCGGAAAGGTTTGAATTTATTTTTGCCGTTTGTTGGAAAACGTTAGGTGCTACCGTTTGTCCTAGACGAGAGCAGAATTGTGCGGTTCATTGGCGCGGCGCGAGTTCAACGCGCTGGGAGGGAAGACGCGGCGTTAGCAGCAGAGAGAGCAGTGATAGCAGTGAAAAACTTCTTATTTTGGCACTACGGAAATACATGGAAGTTTCGGGAAACGAATAGGATTACATATTAGTCGAGACAGCTCTTACAAGCGTCAATGTTTTTTTACTGAAGAAAGAGCGTACAATATTTTAATAACAAAACAGTTGTTTGCCGATGCGGGAAAGCTAAAGGAATTTTTTTAGATTCACTCATAACCAGTTTTAGTATTTTCTGTTGTTACTTGGAATCAAACCTGACGTTTCAGGTTTTGTCCATCTTGAATCCAAGTGCTCAGTGGCTGTTAACATATACGGATTTTGAAGAGCAGTCGCAAATATTTCTTTACTGTCGCAGAATTTGATTTTGGTCGCTGTCAGACTCTCATCAGTGCTTAAAACATAGTTTGAAACGTACAAAAATTTTCAGTCTTCATATTGAAGATTGAAAATTTTTGTACGTTTCAAACTATGTTTTAAGCACTGATGAGAGTCTGACAGCGACCAAAATCAAATTCTGCGACAGTAAAGAAATATTTGCGACTGCTCTTCAAAATCCGTATATGTTAACAGCCACTGAGCACTTGGATTCAAGATGGAATCAAACCTGAAGTTTCAGGTTTTGTCCAAGTAACGACAGAAAATACTAAAACTGGTTATGAGTGAATCTAAAAAAAATTCCTTTAGCTTTCCCGCATCGGCAAACAACTGTTTTGTTATTAAAATATTGTACGCTCTTTCTTCAGTACAAAAACATTGACGCTTGTAAGAGCTGTCTCGACTAAAATTTTCAGTCTTCATATTGAAGATTCCACCCCCATGAACCACAGACATTGCCGAGGTGGGGTGGCTTGCGTGCCTCAACGATGCAGATAGCCGTACCGTAGGTGCAACCACAGCGGAGGGGTATCTGTGGAGAGGCCAGACACAACGTGTGGTTCCTGAAGAGGGGCAGCAGCCTTTTCAGTAGTTACAGGGGCAACAGTCTGGATGATTGACTGAGATGGCCTTGTAACATCAGCTAATGTGGCTTTGCCACACAGCTACTGTGAACGGCTGAAAGCAAGGGGAAACTACAGCCGTTACTTTTTCCCGAGGACATGCAGCTCTACTGTATGAACATATGATGATGGCATCCTCTCGGGTAATATATTCCGGAGGTAAAATAGTCCCCCATTCGGATCTCCGGGCGGGGACTACGCAGGAGGATGTGATCATCAGGAAAGACAATACTGGCATTCTACGGGTCGGAGCGTGGAATGTTAGATCCCTTAATCGAGTAGGAAAATTAGAAAATTTAAAAAGGGAAAGGGATAGGTTGAAGTTAGATATAGTGGGGATTAGTGAAGTTCGGTGGCAAGATGAACAGGATTTCTTGTCAGGTGAGTACAGGATTATAAATACAAAATCAGTTGGGGGTATCACAGGAGTAGGACTGATAATGAATAAGAAAACAGGAATGCGGGTAAACTACTACGAGCAGCACAGTGATAGCATTATCATTGTCAAGATAGATACGAAGCCAACACCGACAACAGTAGTACAGGTTTATATGCCAACTAGCTCTGCCGATGATGAAGAGATCGAAGAAATATATGAGGAGCTAAAGGAAATTATCCAGACAGTTAAGGGAGAGGAAAACTTAATTGTGATGGGAGACTGGAATTCGGTAGTAGGAAAAGGAAGAGAAGGAAAAATAGTAGGTGAATATGGACTGGGCAGAAGGAATGAAAGAGGAAGTTGCCTGGTAGAATTTTGCACGGAAAATGATTTAATTGTAACAAACACGTGGTTTAAGAATCACAAAAGAAGGTTGTATACTTGGAAGAGACCAGGAGACACAGGAAGGTATCAGATAGATTTTATAATGGTAAAACATAGATTCCGGAACCAGGTTATAAACTGCCCAGGGGCAGATATAGACTCTGACCATAACTTGTTAGTCATGAACTGTAGGCTGAAACTGAAAAAAACTGCAGAAAGGTAGGAAAATAAGGAGATGGGACTTAGATAAATTGAAGGATAGTGAAGTTCTGGAGAATTTCAGAGGGAAATTTAGGCAACAATTGACAGAAACAGGGGGAAATAAAACAGTAGAAGAGGAATGGGTAGCATTGAGAGATGAAATAATGAAGGCAGCGGAGGACAAAATAGGTAGAAAGGCAAGACCTACAAAAAATCCATGGATATCACAGGAAATACTACAGTTAATTGATGAAAGGAGAAAATATAAAAATGCAGTAAATGAAACAGGCAAAATGGAGTACAGACGACTAAAAATGAGATTGACAGGAAGTGCAAAACGGCTAAGCAGGAGTGGCTAGAAGCCAAATGTAAATCTGTAGAAGAATGTATAGCAACGGGAAAAGTAGATACCGCCTACAGGAAAATAAAAGAAACATTTGGAGATAAGAAAAACAGCTCTACGAATATCAAGAACTCAGATGGGAAACCAGTTCTCAGCAAAGAAGGGAAAGCTGAAAGGTGGAAAGAGTACATAGAGCAGCTCTGCAAAGGAAATGAACTTAGAGACGATGTTGTAGGAACGGAAGAGGAAGTCGATCAAGATGAAATAGACCTAGTTCGGAACAAGGCCCCAGGAGTAGATGACATACCCTCAGAGCTACTAAAGTATCTGGGAGAGCCAGCCATGGCAAAACTATTTGAACTGGTGTGTAGGATGTATGAGACCGGCGAAATGCCCTCAGACTTTAACAAAAATGTAATAATCCCCATTCCAAAGAAATCAGGCGCAGACAGGTGTGAAAATTACAGAACCATCGGTTTGATAAGTCATGGTTGCAAAATTTTAACACGAATTATCTACAGGAGAATGGAAAAGCTGGTAGAAGCTGATCTCGGGGAAGATCAGTTTGGATTCAGGAGGAACATAGGAACCCGGGAGGCAATACTCACTTTACGTCTTATCCTAGAAGATAGATTAAGAAAAGGCAAACCTACATTTTTAGCTTTTGTAGATTTGGAGAAAGCATTTGACAACGTTGACTGGAATACACTCTTTCAAATTCTGAAGTCAGCAGGGATAAAATACAGGGAAAGGAGAGTTATTTACAACTTGTACAAAAGCCAGACCGCAGTTATTGGACTCGAAGGACATGAAAGGGAAGCATCAGTTGGGAAGGGAGTAAGACAGGGTTGTAGCCTTTCTCCAATGTTATTCAATTTGTACACTGAGCAGGCGGTGAAGGAAAGCAAGGAAAATTTTGGGATAGGGATTAAAGTTCAGGGGGAAGAAATAAAAACATTGCGTTTTGCTGATGACATTGTAATTCTGTCAGAGACAGCGAACGATCTGGAAGAGCAGTTGAATGGAATGGACAGTGTGTTGAAGAGAGCGTATAAAATGAACATTAACAAGAGCAAAACAAAAATAATGAAATGCGGTCTTAGAAAATCAGGTGATGCTGAAGGAATTAGATTAGGTAACGAAACAATGAAGGTGGTAGATGAGTTTTGTTACTTGGGTAGTAAAATAACATGCGATGGTCGCAGTACAGAGGATATAAAATGCAGAATGGCAATGGGAAGGAAAGCATTTTTGAAAAAGAGAAATTTGCTAACATCGAATATTAATTTAAGGGTAAGGAAGTCTTTTCTGAAGGCATTTGTGTGGAGTGTTGCCTTGTACGGGAGTGAAACATGGACGATAAGCAGTGCGGACAGGAAGAGAATAGAGGCTTTTGAAATGTGGTGCTACAGAAGAATGCTGAAGATTAGGTGGGTAGATCGCATAACTAATGAAGAGGTGCTGAACAGAATTGGTGAGAAAAGGAATTTTTGGCATACCCTGACTAAAAGAAGGGATCGCTTGGTAGGACACATTCTTAGACATCGGGGAATCGTAAATTTAGCATTGGAGGGAAGTGTGTGGGGTAAAAACCGCAGAGGGAGACCAAGAGACGCGTATAGTAAGCAGATTCAAGTGGATGTGGGTTGCCGTTCCTATGAGGAGATGAAAAGGCTTGCTCAGGATAGAGTAGGGTGGAGAGCTGCATCAAACCAGTCTCCGGACTGAAGACCATAACAACAACATTGAAGATTATGTGATCGTCAACATGAAGGCTGAAAACTTTTCTTTGTTTTCAAACTGCGTTTCAAGCATTGAGAGTAGTCACACATGAATTATTTGTAACAAGACTAAAAAAGTAAATGAATAAAAATAAAAGTCTACCTTTGTTTCACTCACAGAAATTTCATCTTTTGTTTTATGGAAGAGTGATCCCCAATGTATAAGAAACTACTGCTGGCGCTCACTCTTACATGTACATGCTAAAGAATATTGCAGATCATGCTTCTCTTACACGACTAGAAAAGTGTTCCAAACAAGATGACTGGTGAAAAAATATTTCGCACCAGGAAGGATTCGAACCTAGAACACTTACTGTAGGAGGTTGTCACCTTAACCGCTAGACCACAGCGCCTACAAGAGAGGCCAGTCTTTGTTTCCATTGACTTCTTTGCGGAATGATTATCGGTTATTTATACTGCTGCTAATTTGTATGATTTCCACTATCTAACTTCACAAACTTCCTTTCCATTTTAACTTAAACGTTGTAAGAGTGTTTTCTGTAAGTAATAAATACTCAGTTTGTACGGAAAACTACGGTAAAACACTACTAAGTACCGTTCAGATACGTCGGTAACGTGCTTGTTGGCACAACAGGTCTTAAGATTGCGGTGAAAATGGCTCATTTTATGAAGATTTTCAATGCGGTGGAGTATCTGGAGTGCATCTTTGAGTAATTCTCACGTACAAATACGAAAATTTGCCAAATACGACTCGACAGCTTTGCGAACGGCGAAAACGAAGGTGACGCCGTATTTGATGGATTTCGTATTTACACTTCCGTAATATGAGATTTTGCAGGATAAATGAAACGGCGCATTAAAGACATTACCGAGACGCGTATTTTAAGATAAAGTTTATTGCAATAGAGTTTACGGAAGTGCTATGTCGTTATATTAAACTCTAGAACGCTAGCAATGTTAACGTAATATTCTGATAATATCTGTAGACAACCTTGAAAATTAATGTTTTAAAGTTACTTATTACTTAAAAAACAACAGATGTATCATTATCGGAATTTAAAACGACACAGCATTGGTAAAATAATAATTTATCTTCGCAATCCAAGCCCACCGAAACGAACCAAACGGCCTCACCGAAACCTCAGCGGCATTCGGTGCAGCGCTCGAAATTTCGGTGGCCGTTTCGGGCGGTAGCAGGCCACCGAAACGTACAGAATAACCATTTTCGCGACCGAACCGAAATTGACGTCACCACCGAGAAAAACAAAGCGAACCGAACGGTACAAAAGATACAGAATAGGGCCCCTGGACTCGCGCGTCCGCAGTGACAGCAGGCGTACTGTTGTCAGTGCGAACAACTCACATTCTCGTTAAACTACTGCGCTGTTACCTCATTGGTCCGTACCGATCAGCCTAATTTCGTTGAAATCCCAGTCAAAGAAGAAAAATATAGGAAGTATTCGTGTAGGATAGTTTCAGCAAAATTAACTTCCCGGATTTTGTTTGTTGAAACACTTATGATTGAGCCGTGCCCCTACCAGGCTTTATGAAGTGTATTATGTTACTGTCTGGCCAGTAAAAAGTAAAATAACCAAGTCGGCAACTTCGGTTATTATCGTGACAGTGGGTAGAGAGCACC
Source organism: Locusta migratoria (assembly GCA_026315105.1). Lineage (NCBI taxonomy): Eukaryota > Metazoa > Arthropoda > Insecta > Orthoptera > Acrididae > Locusta > Locusta migratoria. The sequence goes on from CM048755.1 coordinate 291,576,188, forward strand.
GTCTTCAATGTAAAATTCACTATTGTGACAAATTAATTATAACATTAAACATCTGATCCGTGAATGTATCTCAATCGTTGTATAGCTGAATAAACAAAGAGCACGGATAGAAAATTACTTTAAAAAGTAGCGTGAAGCGCCGAATTTTCACCATTATTTGAAACCACAGTGAAGTTCTTTTTGTTTTCTCATTTAGAACAACTGACCAGAATGCAACGGAGGGTATAGTCAATTAGTAATGTACGTAAATTGAAGAACGAATAGTCCTTATGGTATGCACAGAATGCCGAAACCATTTCCCGCCTACCATTGCAACGTAGTGTGTAGATAGTCTAGTAGAGTCAAGCCTAAATTTTAGACAAATCGGAAATAATCGCCACAAAAGGTTCTATTATGATTAAGGAGCACTCCATTGAGGGAATTCACTGCATAAACAAATGAGTTGCCGTAGTAATAACGTTCTGTAATAAGACATTATAGAGACATCTTATTCAAATGTGGTCACACCGTGTATCGTCAAACACACTGCTGTAATTCAGCGCCATTCACTGTTATTTCGCTAAGTTTCACAGCCACGGCAACTCCGACTTCGTCCGACAACACACTAACGATGGCAGGGTCCACGTCTTAGCGGGCAAGCAACAGACCTTGTTATGTTTGTATTCTGATGTGAGAATAATTTTTGGATTTCAATTCCTGCGTTTGAGGTTTGTTGAACAGGATTCAAAAAGTCGTAAATCCTTCATTCAACTAAAATATTATATACAGTAGAACGTCGATTATCCGAAGTAATTGGGGGACATGGATATTCGGAAAACCGGTTTATTCGGATAATCGAATTGTACACTTGTATTTCCCAATAAGAAGTACTTACAATAACAGTATTGGCAAGCACGCTATCCTTCACACGCCGCAACATTTGGAAGGCGCAGCTGTTGCTGTGAGCAGCTTCGATGCTGCCGTTGCTTCTGCCAACTGAAGTGTGCCGAATGTCTTACACAGCGGCTGGCGGCTTGGCCGGTCAGCAGCGCCACAGAGTAGCGTCGTGTGTAGGCCCCATTAGAAGCAGTGTCCCGCCACCCGTGGGAAACCTTTATTGAAGTTGTGGGGAGATGATGAACGGTAGGATGGTAGACTTAAAAATAATCGACATAAGAAACAAGTAGAATTTACAAGTGAACATAAGAAAGATGTAGAACCTTCTGGAATTGTAAATTACAAAGAAATAAATTTTTACCGGTGGGCGGGATTGAACCGGCGACCTTCTGCTCCACAGTCCGTGACGCTATCCCCTGCGCCACGCCTGCAGTTGATGTTCGAGGTCTCTCGCGGCAATATTTAATTTATCATGGCTTTTATCGAAATATATTCATTTCTTGTCCACAAATATATAAAACTGTTTATATATAAATTATCTGCTGCATATCTACAATTTTTAGTCGGCTATGAAACATTTACGAGGCAGTCTACAACATAAAATGAACAGTACTAACAATAATATTAAATATAATAAAATATGTATATATAAATGTAATGCTATTTGCTGCGTTCTTGTTTTGTGTTTCTGTGGTGGAATCTATGTTCTGACACAAGAATATTACTACCTCAACGAAAAGCAGAATAAGAGAGTAAAACATTGTTTATTTAAAGAATACAGAAATAACGTGGTACATCTTTTAAGATAGGTAGCGTGGATTCAATACGTGCCCCGATTGTTGCAGGTAAGGGAAATATGCTCGCGAGGTAGTACACTTTTGGCAATATCACAAGATTAATCAACATGGTTTTCTGAAATATATTTAAAGAGCGGGTGGAATTCTCCCTTAAAATCGCTCGTAAGCTGTTGAGCCTCATTTTCCAGTTCCAAGCTGCCGTCTTGACAGGGCAGTTATTGTAACTGATCCCAAGTAATTTGATAACGTCGCTCAGTTCGAAGGGGCCATTTCCGACGAATTCTATCCCTTTCCCCAACTGCAGAATATGAGATTTGCGTAGATTGATTTGCGCTCCCGAACAAGAGCTATACGTTCCGATTACCTCTCGGATTGTAGTGAGGTCAGAGGGGTCACTCATATACACAGACAGGTCGTCTGCATAACCTCGACAGACGTATTTATGGCCTCCAATTTCCAGACCCGGCAGCTGTACGTACAGGGTTCGTAGGAATGGCTCAATTGAAATGGCGAAAAGCATCATTGAAAGGGGGGCAACCTTGTCTCACCGAAGCTAGAATGGGTACTTTTGCTGTTCAATGTCCATTCACAAGAATTCGGGAAGCCGCACCAGTATACAGTCGCCGGATAATATTTATGAAATACGGCCGCATACCCATCTTGGACATCACCTGAAACAGGTACTCATGTTGAACCCTGTCAAATGCTTTGTCCATATCTAATGACAAGATGGTCGCTCTACAGTTGGATGCCGTGCTGACGGCCGTGATATCGCGGTATTCCTCGAGCGCTTGCTGTATAGATCTTCTAGGGACGGCACACGACTGATAGGGACCGATGATACGAGCAGCAACAGCTTTCAGTCTTTGAAGCAAAACCCGAGCAACTATCTTGAGATCCGCGTTTAGCAGTGAAATAGGGCGCATATTTTGCAATTCTTTTGTTCCACACTTTTTAGGGACCAACACTATGATGCCCTCTAAAAACTCACTGGGAACCATATCAATAGTACGTAGTTCGTTAAAAATTTCCGTCAGTTTACCGCCAAATAAGGACCAATACTTTACATAAAATTCAACAGGCAAACCGTCGGGTCCAGGGGACTTGTTCCGAGGGCTTGCTTTCAAAGCGTCGAAGATTTCCTCTTCTGTGAATTGTGCTTCCAGATCAACATTTTCTTTGTCCGTCACCGTTGGTGAAATAACATTCAAAAACGCTTCACATCTGGTGATGTCGGAAGTGTCGCTCGAAGCATACAATGTAGCATAATAGTCCTGGGCAAACATTAAGATCTCACGTTGAGAAGTGATCTGTCTGCCGTCGTCCGCAGTGAGAGCACTGATATGCTGACGCCGTCCCCTCTTGACTTCCGACAGGAGATGGAAGAGTGCTGGTTTTTCGTCCTTAATTCCACAGTTATCCCTCGATCGTATTTTCATGCCTTCCAACTGTTTTCGTTTCAAGTCCGTTATTTTGGCCTTGAGTCTATTGATTTCGACGGTATGGCGAGACACATTGACTTCATCGGCATGTAAGTCACGTAAGCACCGAAAGTAAAATTCCATAGTGTGTCTTTCCCATTGCTTCTTTTCAAATGAGTACCTCTTGAGGAATGATCGAAGTTTGGGTTTCACATGTGTGACCCACCATTCGAGCTCAGATCTATATCGATGTGAGTTCCTCAGACACAGTTCCCAGACTCGCTGTAATTCCGTTTCTAATGCACTGTCCATTAAATGAGCAGTGTTAAATTTCCACACACCTCTACCTTGATATGTCTTCTGTCTGGCCATGTTAATATTTGCTAAAACTGCCAGATGGTTAGAAAAACTGACTGGACAGGTTTCGACACTGAGTACACTCCGGGTCAGACTAGGAGAAATATATATTCTATCAATCCGACTCTTCGAGTGGCTGGTGATAAACGTGAACCCTGCGTTCGCACGTGGATGGTTGTGCCAGATGTCGGTAAGGTGCAATCCTTCCACCAAATCTCCCAGTTGAATACATATATTAGGATTCAGCATCTGATCGTTTGCGGAAATGACACAGTTAAAATCACCGGCTAGTATGGTGTTTGCGGTCGCAGGATTTATTAACTCAATTATACTTTCTTAGAAGAAATGTATCCTAGCCTGTCTGGCATTGGAACCCGACGGTGCATAGATGTTAATGATCTGTGCTGTGTCTGTTTCCACTGATATCCCCCGTCCAGTCACTAGCTTTCTCACGTTCCGCGGTATAATGCCGCTTTTCAATAATGTGGCAGTACCACTTTCAGTGCCCCGGTTGAGAATTGCACTGTATCCCGCGATCTGTTCAACCCTGTCTGTACACACTTCTTGAAGCAGGACAACGTCTATGTCAAAAGCGTAGATAAAATCGCGTAGGCATTCTACTTTCGTTTGGCTTACGATTCGGTTGATGTTAACTGTGGCTATACTGTATGATTGTAGAGGAATATTAGCTGTCATTGCAATAAGATGAAGTGCTCCTATTAATAAAAGTTGTCTTCCATGTCGGAATCAGTCCTGTCAGCCCCCGCGATGGCACTTTGTATCGCCGACGAACGACTGGCGTTCCTGTCCACGTGACAATGCATGCTGTTAAATGAGGATGCACATGTGGTGACGCCGTTGGCAGGAGTAACTGCATCATGACTATCATGGTGTACTACATCCATCGGTGATTCCTTATTATTATCCCTGTCGTCAGACGCGGTAGTCGCTGTATGTGCATCCAGATATGCATGGCGTTGTGTTGGCTTAATTTTATTTTCTTTCATCCTTAGTCCCTTTTCGTTCGGAGCTTCAGGCATTTCTTCATCCGAAGCGCCGCTGTCTTCATCATCCCCCCCCCCCCCCAAGCTGGCATTTGGCACTCTTTTTCCGTCGATGCTTCAGCAGGTTGGTTACCTGTCTCGACTGTAACCTGCAAAATATCAGCGGCCGTTGCTTTCCGCCCAACTTGTTCCGTCACTTCGTTCGTCAATTTCGTCGTCCGTGATTTTTTGACTGTTTGCAGATTGTCTTATTGCCCTGCGGTTGACACGCCCTGTAATTTTTGTTTGACTTGTTTGGCCTTTTCCCGTAGGGCGGGCGCCGTTTTGTCCACTCCTTGATGGGCGATACGCCTCTTTTTGGTGTCTTTTGAATAGTTTTCAGCCATCTCTTGAACTGACGGCGATGACAAATTGTCGTCGGCCGGCTGCGAGTCAGTGGTGTGTGCGAGGGGCAAGCCCTCATTCCGTGGACGGTCCCGTGCTGGCTCTGTACTACTGCTCTGTCCCCGCTCAGCAGAATGTTCAGGAAGTGCATCTCCGACTGGTTCGTCTACTCTAACGGTTTCCATGCGTGCGTCTTCCTCGGTGTTACTAATAGTGTCTTGAAGAGGCGCATCTGTCGTCGGTTCCGTAATTCCGCGAGCTGCCGCTGCATAGGTCAGGGGAAACTGCATCATAGCGGGTTGTGCTACTGTCTCGCCTCGCGGCAGCTGCGTCACTCGCCGTTGTAAACACTGAGCGCGCACGTGGCCGGTGGCACCACATCCAGAACACGTTCGCGGCTGGCCCTCGTAGATCACTATGGCCCTGTATCCACAGACGGTTATATATGACGGAACGTGTTTAATCATCTCAATTCTGACCTGTCTTACACCGTTTAAAACTTGAAATTTATGAGCAGATTACCATTTTTCAGCTACATTGCTAAGTGCAGTGCCGTACGGTCTCAAAACAGCGTTAATTTCCTCGTCTGTGATTTCGAACGGCAGTTCAAATATGCGAATAGTTCTCGTTCCAAGTCCTGCATGCGTAACTTGAACGTCACCGATACTTCCGTCAGGATGTTTAAACTTCAATTTGTTCGCATATAATTCGACAATTTGGTCACATTTGGTAGGATTACGCAACTTAAAATATAAAGTACTGCTACTAATCGAGAGATGTATTCCTATAACGTCGTCACTAGTTAACTGCAATTTTTCCATCAAAAAGTCTTCTACATCAAATGATTTCGGTCGCGGAAGGGTATTATCAAATGAGATCTTCAAAGTGTCTTTTCTTTTAGGTTCCATTGTGGTTACGTCTACTATGTGTTCTATGTGAGACAAGAGTGCAACGCGCTACGGCGTTAAACTCACCAACAGCGCCCGGACACCAGCCGCGAGGGGTAAACACCACGCTTCCGCTCGCTACGGCCGCTCGGCCGCGACTCTCAAAAATGTGGAACGCTTCACGATTTTGCGTGTCATCCTTGCGCAGGGGCCATGCTAATCTTCTCTGTATCGTTCCAATTTTAGTATATGTACCGCCGAAGCGAGTACACTGTTGTAATTCTTCTCTCACGATTTGTCATATGAGAGAAGCCAAGTCCTGCTGGTCTTCCACAACGGCCATGGGGACTACATTTGGGAGTCTGTCATACTTCTTGCGTCCAACCCTCCTTTGTTGCATCTCTTCAATGCGCTGGCACCACTTGATGAACTCTTCTGCCGTAGCGACGTCTTTTATCAGTAGATCTTGGTACATATCTTCTGCAATTCCCTTCATCAGGTGCGTGATTTTGTCCGCTTCAGTCACGTTCGGATTGATTACATTACACAGGGCCAAAACACTCTGTATGTACGATTGTGTCGGCTCACCATGTCGCTGGGCCCGGTTCTTCAGTTGTTCTTCCGCCGAGCGGATTTGTCGCTGGCGGTCTCCAAACGTCTTCTTAAGCTCCTCCTGGAACGTCTCCCAGTCATTCAATTTGTCTTCGTTGTTCTCGAACCATTGCTGGGCTGTTCCGTCCAGATAGAAGTAAACGTTGGCCAAGCACATCGTATGATCCCACCTGTTGTAGTTGGCGACTCGGTCGAACCCTTTTAGCCCTTTGTTTGGGTTCTGTCCAGCGTCTCCAGAGACACCGACGGGTGCCTGATGTGTAGCTGGCTTACTGCTGGTTTCGTTTTCATGGTTCGTCTGATGATACGGACTCTTGGAAGGACGTACTCGGTGTATCCCTTGTATTCCGGTTCCAGTCCGTGTAAGCGACGGCTTTTACGTTGCCTAATCGCAGCCACGGTGATGCAGCTGTTGCACAGTGTACCCGGCGCCTCCACCAAACAATATCGCGTTGCAATGGAAGCAGGATTGACTTCGAAGGCAACTAAACACAGCACTTATACTGAAAGCACGTTTATTACGAACTCAATATACACGCAGCACTGACTGCCTCTAAGGCAGAGTGCTCTGCTATTTATACACAGACAGAATTTACCAGAAATTAGAAGAACAGTGAACATAAGAAAGATGTAGAACCTTCTGGAATTGTAAATTACAAAGAAATAAATTTTTGCCGGTGGGCGGGATTGAACCGGCGACCTTCTGCTCCACAGTCCGTGACGCTATCCCCTGCGCCACGCCTGCAGTTGATGTTCGAGGTCTCTCGCGGCAATATTTAATTTATCATGGCTTTTATCGAAATATATTCATTTCTTGTCCACAAATATATAAAACTGTTTATATATAAATTATCTGCTGCATATCTACAATTTTTAGTCGGCTATGAAACATTTAAGAGGCAGTCTACAACATAAAATGAACAGTACTAACAATAATATTAAATATAATAAAATATGTATATATAAATGTAATGCTATTTGCTGCGTTCTTGTTTTGTGTTTCTGTGGTGGAATCTATGTTCTGACACAAGAATATTACTACCTCAACGAAAAGCAGAATAAGAGAGTAAAACATTGTTTATTTAAAGAATACAGAAATAACGTGGTACATCTTTTAAGATACGTAGCGTGGTGCAATGCTGCCCATTTGCTTCTTAAACTGTTAATGTTTTAATGTTTGTTAAGCTCAAGGGACTTAACTGCGGGTTCATCAGTGCCTAAAGTTACAAACTACTTATGAACTACCTTATCATAAAGACGACACAAACATCCGTGCCGAAGGAGGGATTCGAACCCCCGACGGGGAGCGACCTCGCGCATCGTAGCATAGCGCCTCAATGCGCTTGGCCATTCCGCCGCGGCTCTTAAACTGTTATTGATAAACACTATGTATCAATAATTGTAAATATGAGTTTTATAATACTATTATTATATAGTACTGAAATTTATCGGCTTTTATCTGTACAGGATATTGAAATTGTAATTACGGCGTTTGATTGTCCCAAGTTTCCTTAATCCATGAATATAATTATATCTGCCGTATGATGATTCTCTGATTTTATATGGATTTTTAGAATAATGTGTGTGGTTATATTGTATTTCAATTGCAATCTGGGATAGCGGCCCTCGCTAATCCAAGACCGCCGTTTCCTGTTTCGGAGCAGATTAGCGTTTTCGTAACGATCTGTATTCCATTCACTAAGTCCAATCTGTTAGCCGGCTGGCTGGAGAACCCAACAGCTTGCTAAAACTTGCTTTTCACATGGAAACAATCAGCTTCCGCCTTTATCTGTAATGTCGCAACTTTGTACCATCATTCTCAGAACCAGTCACGGTCCTCTGTTTTGAAGTCACGTGCAAGTCTTTAACCAGGTGCTCAGACGATTATGTAGCGATTTTGCATGCGGATTTCACGACCTCCACAATGCGATGAAGAAAAGTTAGAGCTCCCTTAACACAAGTTGCGTCTGAAAAGTTCGGTGAATGGTACCTTATTTTACAAAAAAATGTTCAAATGTGTGTATGGCTTATGGGACTTAACTACGAGGTCATCAGTCCCTAAACTTACAAACTACTTACAGACTAGCTAATACTAAGGACGGCACAAATATCCATGCCGGAGGGGGATTCGAACCCCCGACCGTAGTGGCCGTGCAGACCGTGACTGGAGCGCCTCAGTGCCCTCGGCCACCGCGGTCGGTTCCTTATTTTACAAAGCGTTCTGGCGAGGATGATGTGCCCGCGCATTCAGATTGAGGGGCATGCCAACAAGCACCCTCTATCGTGCGAAGCACTTCAGTGAAGCGGTGGAACACGCTGCGACCCTCCTAACAGGGACAGTGTGAGAACTCGTGTCAGTGCAAAATGGAACGCAAAATGGAGCAACGCGTTAACAGCAAGTTTTGTTTCAAATTAGGCAAAACGGCGACAGATACCCATGAGATGTTCGTTCAATAGTATGGTGTTGAAGCAGTGAGTAAAATGGCTGTGTTTGAGTGGTTGCGGAGATCCAACAACGCGTGACCTCAGTGCTTCGAGCGATTCCACAAGGAACGTTTGCTGACAGTTTCCAACAGTTGTACACCCGATGTCAGAAGTGTATTGTAGCCAATGGCGATAAATATGAAGGCCAGTAAAGGTATTTTGTTTGTAACTCTAGTTTCCTGTATTTTGAGAGACCATTCACAGAACTTTTTAGACGCACCTTGTAGGTCAGGCCTGCACCGGACGAGGAAAGCGGCTACTACGGTAGCAGGATACGTTCGGTGTGCACATGTTGCTTTTTTTAGGACGGAGAAAATCACCCTCTCAAAAACAGGCCAAAAATACGCCTCCTGAATCCAGACATAAATAGAATTGCAAATGTTTTTAATTATATGGGACCAAATTTCTATGGTTATTGATCCCTAGACTTACAAACTACTTAAACTAATTTACACTAAGAACAACACACTTACCCATGTCCGAGGGAATACTCGAACCACCGGCGGGAACGGCCGCCCAGTCCGTAGCATGACGCCTTAGATCACGCGGCCATTTCGCACGGCCTACAGAACACAGACATAAAATGTTAATATAGTAATAGTTAACTGCGGGAACGTGTATGGTAAGATCTCCTAACTTATCTCTCTTATGAACGGCCCGTTTGCTCACATACACTTTTGAAAACAATTAAGGGATCATTTGAGATATCATACATTATGTCCATGTGATAATGTATTTTATTCAGATATTGGTTACAGTTGTAATGTGTGTGAGACACTACAATATTTTGCTGACTCAACTCTTTACTTGAGGTTTACATGGCGTTTACTTAGAGCGAGGCACCAGAGGACTTCCAAAAGAGTAAAAAAGTCATTCTCGTTGCTCTCTAATATGGTGTGTGATCATCTCGGACGACCAGTAGAGTTGCACACCTCCGTGGCATGGACAGTATGAGGTGATCAATCAGCTCATGACGGATATTTGGCCATTCTTCCATGAGTGCAATATCCAGCTCTGGAACCGTTGTGGGAGGTGCTGGTCAGACTGCATTGCTACTGCCATGTGCATCCCACACATACTCAGTTGGTTTTAAGTCCGGTGAACAAGATTGGCACTACAATGGTTCAATTTCCTAAGCTTAAAAAAAAAGTTCAAATGTCTGTAAATCTATCGGACCAAACTGAGTGGTCATCAGTCCGTACCTTACAAACTACTTAAGCCTAGGTAAACTAACCTAAGGACAACACAGACACCCATGCCCCAGGGAGGACTCGAACCTCGACGGCGAGCAACCGCGCGCTCCGCAGCAAGGCGCTTTAGACAGTTTTTTTTTTTTTTTTTGGTTCATTGCGGACGCTGATCATATTTGCTCGTTCATGTTCCAAGTGTTCTTGGCACAGCTTTTTTTTTTTTTTTTTTTTTTTTTTTTTTTTTTTTTTTTTTTTATTATTACAGAGGGCGTTGAGCCCCCAGAGCGGGCGCGCTGAGCCGCGGCGCCCAACCGCTCGGCTACTCCACCGCGGCATTCCTAAGCTTCATGCAAGTTGTCCACCAGTGCAGCTCTGTGGGGACGAGCGTTATCGTCCACCAGAAGGAACCCATTTCCTATGGTTCCAGCGTAGGGCACAACAAAAAGTTGAAGTATCTCATGTCACAGAGAGTAACATATACAGAGAAGTAGCCCACCCTAAACCACTGTCCTATGCTCCCCTCGTAGTTCCGTAAGATGCTAGCAGGTGTCAGGCGGTTCGCTGGCTTAGGGTGCCTCTCGCACGTCAGAGGGTAGCGTGGAGGGGAGGCTGAGGGGAGAGCTCGTACAGCTTGCCAGGAGGCCACGGCTGTGTCTGGCGTGCCGGCGTTTGAGGGGAGGTGGTGGTGGGGGCAGCCGCTACCTGCCGCCTGCTCTGGCCAGTTTAAAGGGCTGCTTCTGACCGCAGCGCCATCATGGGACATCTTACGGAACTGCTGGAAACCCTCTCTCCCCGCACCTCGGAGCGTAGGACCGGGCCCTTACAGAGGTTTCCCGTCTGTATATATTTGTCTGTGCTCATGTATATACTTCTGAGAAGTCAAAGCACCGTTGTGAACGACATAGAGGTCCGTACGTCTACCAATAATGACTCCTGCCAACACCATGATATGTTCAAAATGTTGAACTGTTTGTTGGGACTTAACTGGGTGTCATCGGTCACTAAACTTATAAAATACCTTATACGAAAGACGAAACAAACATCCTGCCAGAGGGGGGATTCGGACCCCCGACGGGAAACGGCCTCCCGCATCGCAGCATAGCACCTCAATGCGCTCGGCCACTCCGCCGCGGCTACCTGCACATAAGCAGGATGGTTACGAGTTTCAGGTTCTCTCCAGATGAGGGGACGACGATTGTCCGCTAAAGGCCCTGTTCCAGAAGGCGATTTCAGATTGTGTGTGTCAATACTGCGCGTTCTGTTGCTGCCTGGGGGTGCGTTGCAGCCTGGAAGGTGGTGGTTCTTTTTGACAATTTATTTTTCAACTTTCTCGTCTCTCCTATGTCTTATTTATAATTTATGTCTGATGATAGGTGTTTATTGCATGTAATAATTTTATTATCCTTATTCTCTGACTTCTAGATTCAGTAAGGGCTTGTAAGGGATGTGTGAGTCTTGTTCATTGATTTATTCATTTAATTTGTATTAGAGTACCTTAGTTATTCCAGTTCTGTGATTACTCATAGCAGTGGTGAGCAAGTTGTTTTGAGCTGTAGGAAGCTGTGACTTGTGTCGCGGCTGGTTTCACACGCAGTGGGAGCATAGGAATTTGGCGTTGTATGGGCCGGCCATTAGTTTCTTTGCAGAAAGGTCTCAAAGGAGTACCAAGGCGAAGCCGTCTGTGCCATCCCGTGATGTCAGTGGTGTCCAGTGGAGGGCGCAGACAGTTTTTCGGCAGGCAGGCCGCTACCTGGGACCCTATTCTGTATCTTTTTGGTGCGCCAAACTTCTGTTCGGTCAGAGAGCGCACCGAGTGCTCGAGTTATCGAAGCAACTCCCCCATTTAATTCTGTATGCCTTTCGGTGGCGTTGCGGGCCGGCTCCGAGGACACCGATACTCACGGTGGCGCTGTTGCCTGATCTATTCGCATCAGCCAATCAGAAGTGTCTGACTACTTCTCCAGGCATGCGCACTGCCGGTGAGAAGGGGGAACAGCAGCCCATCAAAATGAAAAAAATGAAAGTTATGTGTTTTATAATATGGCAACATAACACGACTGTATGTTCCGAGAACTACCTACTGACACATGTTTTTCGATTAAATTAAAACTTTTTGTCACTGAAAAAGAGAACATTTAAACTTTTATGACAAGTTGTTTATTCTCGCTACTCTATGTTTATCACACCGTATCTCCTAAACTGAGCGTCACACAACAAAATAATTTTATAATTGCATTTAGTGCTATATGTTGTCTGCAAACTTTCTGGTCAATATATTCGGTGATAGTGAAGTAATAAATTAAAATCTCATGTCTGACGCAGAACTTTTACCAAGCCAACGTCCAAAATGTAGTAATGGACAAACATTTTCCCTTCATATTTTTTTTTATGGAGGTGTAAGCGAGAATAAGTGCGGCTCATTGGCGACGCGCGAGTTCAGCGCGTCGGGAGGGACAGTTTACTAGGCGCGGCGCTAGCAGCAGAGAGCGCAGTGCTGGCAGTGGAAAACTTTTCATTTTGGCTCTACGGAAGTATAGGGAAGTTGTGGGAAAGGAAAAGGATCACACATTAGTCGAGACAGCTTTTAGAAGCGCAAATTAGTCAATGTTTTTATATTGAAGAAAGAGCGTACAATATTTTAGTAACAACAGTTGTTTGACGATGCGGGAAAGCTAAAGGAATTTTTTAGATTCACTCATAACCAGTTATAGTATCTTCTGTCGTTAACTGGACAAAACCTGAAACGTCAGGTTTGATTCCATCTTGAATCCAAGTGCTCAGTGCCTGTTAACGTATTTATGATGAATATTTCTTTGTTGTCGCAAAATTAGATTTTGGTCGCTGTGAGACTCTCATCAGTGCTTAAACATACTTTGAAAAGTACAAAACTTTTCAATCTTTATATTGAAGATTATGTATTCGTCAACATGAAGGCTGAAAACTTTTCTTTGTTTCAAACTGCGTTTCAAGCATTGATAGCAGTCACACATGTATTATTTGTAACAAGACTAAAGAAGTAAATGAATAAAAATAAAAGTCTACGTTTGTTTCACTCACAGAAATTTCATCTTTCGCTTTATAATAAGAGTGAACCCCGATGTCTAAGAAACTACTGCTGGCGCTCGCTCTTACATGTACATGCTAAAGAATATTGCAGATCATGCTTCTCTTAAACGAATAGAAAAGTGTTCCAAACAAAATGACAGGTGAAAAAATATTTTGCACCTGGCAGGATTCGAACCTAAAATTTTTATGATGCGAACGTGTCGCCAAGGGGTTTACCAGTAGGCCACAGCGTCTGCACGCAATGTCGAACTTTGTTTCTATTGACTTCGTTGCGGAATGATTATAGGTCACTTTTACTAATTTGTATGATTTCTACTATCTGACTTCACAAAATTCCTTTTTTTTTTTTAACCTAAACGTTGTAAAAGCGTTCTCTGTAAGTAATAAATACGCTTTTTGTACGGAAACGTACAGTAAAACACTACTAAGTACCGTTCAGATACATTGGTAACGTGCTTGTGAGCACAACAGGACTTACGATTGCGGTGAAAATGGCTCATTTTATGAAGATTTTCAATGCGATGTAGTATCTGGAGCGCATATATGAGTATTTCTCAAGTACAAATACGAAAATTTGCCAAATACGACGCGACAGCTTTGCGAACGGCGAAAACGAAGGTGACGCCGTATTTGATGGATTTCGTATTTACACTTTCGTAATATGAGAGTTTGCAGGATAAATGGAACGGCACATTAAAAACATTACCGAGACGCGTATTTTAAGATAATGTTTATTGCAATAGATTTTACAGAAGTGCTACTTCGTTATATTAAATATTAGAACGCTAACAATTTTAACAAAATATTCTGATAATATTTGCAGACAACTTTGAAAATTAAAGTTATTTAGTACTTAAAAACAACAGATGTTTCGTGATCAGAATTTAAAACATTCGCAATCCAAGCCCACCGAAACGGACGAATCAGCCTTCTCGATAGTCCAGTCAATAAATGCACTGTAGAGTGTATGGAATATGCGAGAATTTTTGACTTCAGGACTTTGTTAGGGATAGTTAGGAGGTGAACATACTAAACGTCCCCGCCCCTAGGGGGTGAGCAAAAGCGGGGAGGGGGAGGGTGAAAAGGTACCATTTTTTTGGTTTTTTCGCTTATATCTTGACAACGGACCGCTTTGGGAAGAAAACCTTCCAAATAAAAATGAAAGTTAATTGAATTTGCTACAAAATTGTTTCCATACATAAATGTAGAATTCCTAACGGTTTTCGAGATATACGTTATTGACAAGCGACAATTTTGGAAAAAAATCATTTTTACCTAACTAATTTTGTCAAACATTTACTTCTAGTGACTCACTAGATCGTTTCTCAGAAAATTTGTCAGAAAGATAGTTGTAGAGCATTGAATTTCCTTGTATTTGATATGCACTTTTGCTACGTTATCTTCAGCTAAGGCCGGTATTACACTATCAAATTATTTGACAAAATTGGACGAAAAAATTGGATGAAATATTGGACACATTCTTTGACGAAGAAATTTGATGAAACCACAGAGGGGGTATTACACTGTCATCCAATATTTTGTCAAAGTTGCTTCACAATGGCCGACGACGAGTTGTTATTATGTTCAGCTGTTGCGTATACAACAGTTGCGTTGTGTCTGCATTTAGAAGAGGAAGAGGAAAAAAAGAAAAGGAAACGCACTTGGGTAAAACCGTGGGTCTCACGGCGAGATGAAAAAAGTGTTCAACAAAATTTATTACGGGAGTTGCGAGACGAGGACTTGAAATCATATGTAAATTACTTACGTATGGACGAGGATACATTTCAGTACATTCTTCGAAGAGTGTCTCCTCTTATTACGAAACAAAATACTCACCTCAGAAACGCGATATCACCCAAAGACAGACTTACCGTAACACTACGGTTTCTTGCCACTGGAGAAAGTTACTCCAGTTTGCAGTACAGCACTCGAATACCACAGTGCACATTATCGTAAATAATCCCCAAAACATGTGATGCTATATACAAAGAACTGAAGGGGAAATATTTGAAGGTAAATAAATGTTTAGTACATCATATTGTATGTAAGAGTTATTTTTATTATATTTGTAATAACAACAAAACTGATCGAAATATATGAAGCAGATGAGGCGCTGTATAACACACGACATCCCGACTACAAGAATAAACTGACAAGAATGGAGAGTTAGAAAAAAATTGCAGAAGCCATTCAAAGTGAAGTACGGCCTGGCTGTACTGCAGATGATGTTAAAAAAAAAAAACACTGTCTATAATGAGTCCTCTTCCACTATCCCAGCGTCTTGTATTGCTGCTTGAATTAAAGTGGAAGCAGAGGAGGATGGCTGTGATTGGGATGGGGCATTCTCCCATATATTTGTCATCAGCGCTGTTAGCTTGTTTATTGCACTACGTGCATATGCAGCACCTACCACCTTCTCCAAATCTCTCAGCTCAGATGTGATGTACTGCCCAATGGCAGTGTAGCGGTCTTCCGTCACAGACCGCATCCTGCTGATATCAGCCACAGCCTTCAATGTTGATGTTGCCTCCTCAAGCACATCGGCAGCTCTTGTAGTTTTCCTGCGCTTTCTTGGAGGCTCACCTTGGGGCTGTGGCATATTGTGGGCGCCCACCCCTTCCTCGGGCTGTAGGCCTACCTCTATTTCATGCTACAAGTATAGAAATAAAAAGCATTAATTACAAATATTGCACATACTATTTGTACATAGTACTAATAATTTTAGCAGTCTTAAAGATGTGTTGCAAAGCATCCTGTTGTTTTATATCTGAATGAAAACAAAACCTAGCAGATTATTTTTAGCCTGAAAGAAAGGCTTATGTCAGATGAGCCAAATTATGTTAGGTTTTTGGGAGTATTTTCAGATGTGATATGTACATTGTTACAATACAAGAAGGAACAGATGCATTTATATTCCATACCACAGGCTGTCAAAAATAATGTTATAGCTATGAATTCATGCGTTACAGATTATTAAATAAGGTATCAACACACTGCACAAGGTTTACCTGAACAAGCAATCAAACAAACATTGCATGACTGGTTAGATGCCCACACATTCTAAAATATAAGTGACTTTATTAACTGTAGTGTTATACTTTGATGTTAATATCAAGCTTATGACTTATTTTTAAATATCAGTTCTTTTGTAATGTGTGTTTCATGTTATCTATTACTATTATGGTCAACTGACAAATTATTATTACATACATTTGTTTATAGGTACCCACAACCAGAGAGGAATGGGAGAAAATAGCGAACGATTTTGAAGAAAACTGCAACAGTTACAATACTATAGGGGCAATGGATGGGAAGCACATCCGAATAACATGTCCACGTGCTAGTGGTTCACACTTTTTTAATTACAAATCTTATAACAGCATCATTTTATTTGCACTCGTGGATACCAACTACAGATTTTTGTACGTAGATGCAGGTACAAACGGACGTGTTGGTGATACTGGTGTTTTTTTAAAAAGTAAGCTCCGAGAATGTCTTGCCGACAGATCTATTCTAAAGATACCAGAAGGCAGACGTCTTGGAGACACCAATGTAATCACTCCCATGGTTGTGCTGGCAGACGATGCCTTTCCATTAACG
The DNA here is from genome assembly GCA_026315105.1 of Locusta migratoria. NCBI lineage: Eukaryota > Metazoa > Arthropoda > Insecta > Orthoptera > Acrididae > Locusta > Locusta migratoria. Next base: position 291,592,866 of record CM048755.1, read on the forward strand.
TACAACATAATGAAGCCCTATCCCTTGAAGGGTATTACAAAGGAAGAGAAAATTTTTAATTACAGATTGTCACGAGGTAGAAGAATGGTTGAAAGCACGTTTGGTATCCTTGCAAGTCGGTTCCGGGTTTTCCTTACTTCAATCAATCAGTCACCAGAGAAAGTGACAACAATAATACTAGCAGCATGCACCCTGCACAATCTGCTGACAGAGGAGACTACATCTGTATACTCGTCAGGAAACTGGATCAACTGTGATAGGAAACTGCACGTATCTCCAGCCACAAAGCACCGAGAATCTACAAGAAATGTTACCTTTAGGTACCCAAACTGTCCCTGGGCGTACATTGCATGGGAGAGCGATTAGAGATGCACTGAAAACATTTTATAATGGTGCTGGGAAAGTCCCCTGGCAGGACCATCACATATAGGTACACTCACCTCAAAAATTTCATCAAACGTTGGGGTGCCTCTGTCACTTGGTGTGCCTGGTGTATCTGGAGTGCCCCTGTCACTCTCAGTGTCAATGTTTGACACACTTTCATTAGCCGTTGTTGGCTGGTCTAGAAATTTTAACATTGGGAACCAGTACACTTGTGGCTGATAAACAGTCTGTGTACTGGATCCGCTTTTTGAGATGCTTTTGACAATCTGCAATAAACAGAAATTGTAAATTAGTTATGTGTTCCCATTACTGTAAATGTTATTTGCATCTACGAATTAAATGTGTTGTGACATACTTTTCGAAATAAACAAACATTTGTAAATTAGTTCTACGTTCCCATTACTGTGGGTGTTATTTGCATCTAGTGAATTAAATGCTTTGTGACGTACTTTAAGAAATAAACAAACACTTGTAAATTAGTTCCATGTTCTTATTACTTTGTATATTATTTGCATCTGTAAACATTACTTGCATCCAGTAAATTAAATAAGTGTTATTACTAACTTTAGACTTCTCATTTGCGTAACTAGTACGCAGACCGTTTATTTTCTTTTTGACGTCTTCTGCAGTACAGCCAGGTCGTACTTCACTGTGAATGGCTTCTGCAATTTTCTTGTAACTCTCCATTCTTCTCAGTCTATTCTTGTAGTCGGGATGTCGTGTGTTATATAGTGCCTCATATGCTTCATACATTTCGATCAGTCTTGTGGTTGCTGGAATGCACCACTCAAACTTGCCGCCAGTACTCATTATTTATGTTTATAAATAAACTGTTTACTTTTAATATACTATACGTCACTCAGCTGTAGTGGCAATATGGCTCCCTTGCGTGGTGGTACTACTAGCGCTCCATGCGGATACATTTCTCACTGCAGAAACAGAAGACGAGCGATTTTCTTTGATCAAATCTAGGCTGAGGCCCTAGATTGGATGAAAAATTGAACGATATTCCCGCACACTACGTCCAATATTTCTTTTTCCAATTTTATGTCCAATAATTTGACAGTGTAATACCGACCTAATCAGAAGTTACATTATTTATAAGATGTGTGCTCGACGTCCTCCTAGAACTGAATGTTTAGAGGGGCTGTGACGTTTCTATTTTATGAAACGCGTTAGCAAGGTAAATAACAACATCTTAACAATGACAAGTAGGTAACTGCAATTGAAAAAGCACACCTTTTTATAATTATAGCTTTTATTATAATATTATGAATCATACCTGTCAATATTGGTGATAAGAAGGTTCGTGGCCTGACGACTGATGTGATGACATGTCCAATATCAACGCACTTCCTCCTTGATTCCTCATTTTTCTTACTTTTTTTCGACATAACCTCCTCAAGACAGGTTTGGAGGGATTGTGAGAGAGAATCTGCATCCTTCAAGAAGGTATCTCTTGGCGGGTATGTATTATAATTGTACACTTCACTTTGAATATCTCAGCAGTTTTGTCGACAATCCTGAGTCGCTCTTCTTTCTCATCCTTTTCCTTATCATACTAGGCGTCAATTTGTACCCAGTGTCCCTAAAACAATTTATTAGAAACTTGAATCTGTTGGAGCCTGCGATCACGATTATGGTATCGAAATATTTCTTCAACAGTTCTGTTGTGATAGTTCAAAATGTTCAAATGGGGGTCATCAGTCCCTAAGCTTACGAACTACTTATCAACTAGCTAATACTAAGGACGGCACAAATATCCATGCACGAGGGGGGATTCGAACCCCCGACGGTAGTGGCAGTGCAGACCGTGACTGGAGCGCCTCAGTCTCCTCGGCCACCGCGGCCAGCTGTTGCGATAGTTCTCCACTCAGGTTTCCTCCCAGTAATAACACCCATAATTCCGTATACAGTGAACTGACACTCACTATTCCCCTCCAGTAAGACACTAACCCCTTCCACTGTGTTTGAGACGGAGTCTTCAGACGTGGATGTTGAGAGTTTCCGGTAAAACGGCCTTACCAAGTCCAACCGACATTCATCATGATACACAGCCCAAATCAGTTGAGGTAGAAAGACGCCTCATCACTACCTCTCCGCACTGATCTTGTCTAGCTCGAGGAGCATCCATACTCGTCACATGTATGTCAGTTTTGTTGCGTCCTTTTGTGATATGAATCACTGAAAATATCTTTCTGGGTCTCTCCTTCGGCTTCTTTTGCTCGCCGTCAACACTTGCGGCACAAAAGAAGCTTTTTGTTTTGAAATCGAATTTCGGTTTTTTGGATCTCAAAGCTGCAGGCTGAGGTGCTTCAGAGGACGATGAGAGTGCTTGTCTGTTTAAATGAGACTAGAGTGTGTAAGATTACCGCCCAATAGAAATACTGGTAATTAATAGCATTTGATAATTAAACAGTATGAAGTTCACTGCAAACATTGACCATGCCAATGCACTAAATGTTACACAATTTTAATCTTATTAATCATGGTAGCAATGTATGTACACAGTTGGGTGACAACATTTATAGTTAGGCCATAGGTAGAAATTCTCCACGTTGGGATTTGCTGTGTGCTTGTAGCTGATGGGAGGCCAGCGAGCAGGCCGACGTTGGTGGTTTGTTCCAGCTTAGGATTTTCCAGTTCGTTTCCGGTGAGGGGAGAGAGGGACAATGGCGAGTGCCAGGCACAGTGCAGTGCACAGCGTGAAATAAAATATTCTAATACTACTGGCATTTGAAGTAATACGATGCAGTTAGGAACCTTTAAGGCCCTCATTACAAAATAGCCTGTTGATAAATGAACAATACACTAGCTGATATAGTCACATCAGGCGTAATATGTTCGACAGTGAAAAGTAATAAATTACCAATAAATACAAGACAGTTACACAACTAGCATGGCAATGTTTGTTTATAAAAATAATACATTAACTATTTCTCATTTTATTTTCAATTAATCTTATGTATTTTATCTTGAAGTATTCGGTTAAATCACTTATCTGTGATATAAGAAATTGCACGATTATGATAAACAGTACAAAGGATGTTTATACCAATATAAAAACCTAAAAAGAAATTTGTTTAATGTGTAGTGTAATTATTTTGATTTTAAGTAAAGTTTTAGAAATGTATTGGCTGAGCGCTGTACGTTGGTATATCGGTTAGAACAGTTCACATGGGGAAGTTGATGACGTAGGGGAAAAACCCTGGCAGTTGAGCTTTTGGCGCGCGCGTGACGGTAGGAAGTGATGACTCTGGAGCACGTGGGGAGCTGGCCGGGCGGCGTCGCTCGGCATCAGTGGGCATGTGGACCTCGAGGTGGAGGTTATAGATCTGTGTGTGGCAATCGCCATGTGTGGGTGCTCGTCGTAGACTGCACCAAGTTGAATCGAGTGCTACTGTGTGTTTGTGAATATTTAGCCGGCGGAACAAGGTGTGTATCGCATTGAATTAAAGTGACTGTGATTTGTTAATGTAACACGTGTCGTCGCATATGCATTAACATAAACGGAGTTTCACACAGCCACATGGTGTTAAAACAATTTGCGACAAATATTCATTTTTGTCTGGGGGGTCACGAGCTATAACTTTATTTGATAAATATGCCGACGTACAGACGTATCAGCCACAGGGTTCTGAGATTGTGAAATAAACAACATAAAGTGAACTTTCACGTGTTTTCAAAAATAGTAGTTACTACACCCTTTTCTCTCATGAACTTGATTTTATTATGAATTTGTTTTGTTAATCATATGCAGGGAAGGAAAGCTGCGAACGTGTGATATCATCCCCTAGAAAACGAGTCAAACAGTCGCAATCACAGTTCCAGTGTTTTTGCATGTTTAGGAATTTGGTTCGCAGCTGGTGGTTGTGAGTTTTAAAAATTAATCTTTCCCAATTTTAAACTCTCACCCCGACCTTCACGCTCGCAAGTGATTGCGGCCTGATGCAATTCTTTCGACTCAGTATGTATCAGAAGGCTGTCCAAACCTTCTAATGATGAGCCCTTGATATGTATACTCTCTACTTCTCTACTTACTTTGATGAGTGGTAGCATTCCTTTTTTTTTGTCACTGTGGAAACAGCAACAACTGGTCCAACTATTGTTTCATCACATACAAAACACCGAGTAGCCATTGTGCGCAGTACACAGTCAACATTTTCATAAATAAATAAAAAATATCACGAAAAGCCGACACATAAATTTTCTCTACGCTTGCCGAACTTCTGAAGTGAACTGAAGTACGAAGTGAGTGAGAACACTCCATTCCACCCCACAGTTCGGTGTTTTCCACCAAGCCAGTGACAGACCTTCCACCATGTTCGTCGTGGGGCGTCAGGTACCGGCGACCTTGATGGCGTGTCCACTGTACGCGACAATAAATGAGCTTCGACTCCTCCGCCTCAGAAAAACGAAGAAATGGGTTGAATGCACTTTTCCTTTTGAATCACTATCAGTGCTTGTTAATACTTTCAACGTAAGATTCATAAAAGCTACAATTAAAAAAAGTGTTCTGTTTCAATACAAATGCCGGCTGCGGTGGCCGAAGGGACTGAGGCGCTCCAGTCACGTTCTGCACGGCCACTACGGTCGGGGGTTCGAATCCCCCCCTCGGGCATGGATATTTGTGACGTCCTTAGTATAAGCTAGTTATTAAGTAGTTTGTAAGTTTAGGGACTGATGACCCCATAGTTAAGTCCCATAAACTATACAAAGATTTAAACATTTATTTTTTCAATAGAAATTACCTTATTAACAGTGTTAAAGTATTGTTATTTACCATGCTAACACGTTTCAAAAGGTAAAAACGTCACAGTCCCTCAAAACACTCATTTCTAGGAGGACGTCGAAACTGAGCACACATCTTATAAATGATGTAACTTCTGATTAGCTGAAGATAACGTAGCAAATGTGCATAAAAAATTTAAGGAAGTTTAATGCTCTACAACTTCATTTCTGACAAATTTTCTGAGAAACTATCTAGCGACTCACTAGAAGTAAATGTTTGACAAAATTAGTGAGGTAAAAATGATTTTTTCCGAAATTGTCGTTTTTCAATAATGTATATCTCGAAAATCGTTAGGAATTCTACGTTTATGTATAGAAACAATTTTATAGCAATTTCAATTATCTTTCATTTTTAGCCGCGGTGGAGTAGCCGAGCGGTCTAAAGCGCCTCGCTGCGGAACGCGCGGTTGCTCGCCGAGGAGGTTCGAGTCCTCCCTGGGGCATGGGTGTGTGTGTTGTCCTTAGGTTAGTTTACCTAGGTTTAAGTAGTTTGTAAGTTACGGATTGCTGACCATGCAGTTTGGTCCGATAGATTTACAAACATTTGATTTTATTTGATTTCATTTTTATTTGGAAGGTTTTATTCCTAAAGCGGACCGTTTTCAAGATATAAGCAAAAAAACAAAAAATGGTACCTTTTCACCCCCTCCCCGCTTTAGCTTATCACCCAGGGGCGGGGACTTTTAGTATGTTCACCTCCTAACTATCCCTAACAAAGTCCTGAAGTCAAAAATCCTAGCATATTCCATGCACTCTACACCCCTCCAGTGGCGTAGCTACGTCACCAAGGGCCCCGGGGCAAAATTGACATTGGGGCCCTCTTTAAACTAGAAATATACAGATGCAAAACTACTTCATCATCGGGTCCTTACCATCCACTGGAAGACACAATAAGGCAAACCTAAAGACTACTTAGTAAGTTATTATGTGCCAGGCAGCAGGTAATATTTAATCATACTCTCTAATCTCTATATATATATAAAAGGAAGTGTCCCGATTGACTGACTGACTGACTGATTGACTGACTGACTCATCATCGCCCAGCCTAAACCATTGAAGATAGAAACTTGAAATTTATGGAGGGTGTTGATGTTACTCTGTAGGCGTCATTTAAGAAGCGATTTTTCGATATCCCGTCCGTAAGGGGGTGAAATGGGGGATGAAACATTTTTTTGAAAATACGTAGCTATTTAGGCAATTTTGAAGCTAGAACAACAAAATTTCGGATTTTAATTCAGGATTCGAATTTAAAAGACACGTGTTTCGGCATTTTTTGAAATTCGACAAATAAGGGGGTAAAATAGGTGAAGCAAAAAATTGATTTTCAAAAATATGTTGCTGTTAACTCAAACTTTAAGCTACATCTACGAAACTTCGGATATGGAATCTTGGTCAGGATTAAAAAGCCATGATTTTTAGTATTTTTGGAAATTCAACAAGTAAGAGGGTTAAATAGATGATCAAAAATTCTTTTTCAAAACACGTTGCTATTGATACAATTTTGAAGCTAGAACTGCAAAAGTTGATATTTGTATAGTTGGTTAGACGTAAAAAAATACCTGTTTCGGAATTTTTGGAAATTCAACCATCAACAGGGTTAAATTGGAGAGGGGGTGTTTTTCGAAAATATGTTGCTATTTAGGCAATTTTGTAGTTAGATTTAAAAATTTTCGGGGTTGGATTCGGGGTTCGAATTAAAAAGACACGTGTTACGGCATTTTATAAAATTCCACCAATGAGGGGGTAAAATAGAGGCCGAAAAAAATTGATTTTTCAAAAAATGTTGCTGTTAACTCAAATTTTAAGCTATAACTACGAAACTTAGGACATGGAGTCTTGATCAGGATTGAAAAGACACGTGTTTCGGTATTTTTGGAAATTCGACCATCAAGGGGGTTAAATTGGAGAGGGGGTATTTTTCGGAAATATATTGCTATTTAGGCAATTTTGAAGTTAGAACTACAAATTTTCGGATTTGGATTCGGGGTTCAAATTTAAAAGACACGTGTTTCGGTATTTTTTGAAATTCGACCAATAAGGGGGTGAAATACGAGATGCAACAATTGATTTTCAAAAATATGGTGCTGTTAACTCAAATTTCAAGCTATAACTATGAATCTTAAGATACGTATTCTTCATCAGGATTAAAAAGAAACAATTGGTGCAGACCAACCAGCCTACGCATGCGAAGCAGCGGGGGTTCAGCTAGTATAATTATAATTATGAAAATTAGTTTGTTATGCTTTCACGCAAAAATTACTGGGTGGATATGGATGAAATTTTGCATAGGGATAGAGCTGGACCTAGGTAGAACAAACAGATAAAACAAACCCATTGGATAGTTTTCAAAGTTGAGACATACTAGGCGAATGAAGCCGCGGCCAGAATCTAGTAAAAATAAGCAATGAGGAAGTATTACTCAACCACGAAAACATGGCCCCCTGCCGCGAAGCAAGTCGGGAACAGCCAAGTCAGGACTCATGCGCGTCCGCAGTGACAGCAGGCGTACTGTTGTCAGTGCGAACAACTCACATTCTCGTTAAACTACTGCGCTGTTACCTCATTGGTCCGTACCGATCAGCCTAATTTCGTTGAAATCCCAGTCAAAGAAGAAAAATATAGGAAGTATTCGTGTAGGATAGTTTCAGCAAAATTAACTTCCCGGATTTTGTTTGTTGAAACACTTATGATTGAGCCGTGCCCCTACCAGGCTTTATGAAGTGTATTATGTTACTGTCTGGCCAGTAAAAAGTAAAATAACCAAGTCGGCAACTTCGGTTATTATCGTGACAGTGGGTAGAGAGCACCGTCTTCAATGCAAAATTCACTATTGTGACAAATTAATTATAACATTAAACATCTGATCCGTGAATGTATCTCAGTCATTGTATAGCTGAATAAACAAAGAGCACGGATAGAAAATTACTTTAAAAAGTAGCGTGAAGCGCCGAATTTTCACCATTATTTGAAACCACAGTGAAGTTCTTTTTGTTTTCTCATTTAGAACAACTGACCAGAATGCAACGGAGGGTATAGTCAATTAGTAATGTACGTAAATTGAAGAACGAATAGTCCTTATGGTATGCACAGAATGCCGAAACCATTTCCCGCCTACCATTGCAACGTAGTGTGTAGATAGTCTAGTAGAGTCAAGCCTAAATTTTAGACAAATCGGAAATAATCGCCACAAAAGGTTCTATTATGATTAAGGAGCACTCCATTGAGGGAATTCACTGCATAAACAAATGAGTTGCCGTAATAATAACTTTCTGTAATAAGACATTATAGAGACATCATATTCAAATGTGGTCACACCGTGTATCGTCAAACACACTGCTGTAATTCAGCGCCATTCACTGTTATTTCGCGAAGTTTCACAGCCACGGCAACTCCGACTTCGTCCGACAACACACTAACGATGGCAGGGTCCACGTCTTAGCGGGCAAGCAACAGACCTTGTTATGTTTGTATTCTGATGTGAGAATTTTTGGATTTCAATTCCTGCGTTTGAGGTTTGTTGAACAGGATTCAAAAAGTCGTAAATCCTTCATTCAACTAAAATATTTTATACAGTAGAACGTCGATTATCCGAAGTAATTGGGGGACGTGGATATTCGGAAAACCGGTTTATTCGGATAATCGAATTGTACACTTGTATTTCCCAATAAGAAGTACTTACAATAACAGTACTGGCAAGCACGCTATCCTTCACACGCCGCAACATTTGGAAGGCGCAGCTGTTGCTGTGAGCAGCTTCGATGCTGCCGCTGCTTCTGCCAACTGAAGTGTGCCGATTGTCTTACACAGCGGCTGGCGGCTTGGCCGGTCAGCAGCGCCACAGAGTGGCGTCGTGTGTAGGCCCCATTAGAAGCAGTGTCCCGCCACCCGTGGGAAACCTTTATTCAAGTTGTGGGGAGATGATGAACGGTAGGATGGAAGACTTAAAAATAATCGACGTTCTACTACAACTTTTTCCGAACGTCACGGAGGCCGAGGGGCCCCTTGACCTCGGGGGCCCCAGGGCACTGCCCCGGCTAGCCCTATGATAGCTACGCCACTGCACCCCTCATTTGAGCACTCATTGACTGGACTTCGGCCTCGGCGACTTTTCGTGCAGCGCTCGAAATTTCGGTGGCCGTTTCGGGCGGTAGCAGGCCGCAGAAGCGTACAGAATAACCATTTTCGCTACCGAACCGAAATTGATGTCACCACCGAGAAAAATCCATCGAACCGAACGGTACGAAAGATACAGAATAGGACCTCTGGCCAGGTCCGTGCGGCCAGCATTGCTGGAGAAGAGAATGCTCTACCTTTAAATTGTGTGGCGCCGGTCGGGCCAGCGTTGAGTGTGCTTTTGTAGCACCCTAGGAATGGTCCTGGCGTCTGCCAATTTCTTTAGGTCAGTGGTGACGGACGGCCTCATGTTTTATGGTAAGGAGTGACTCCCCGCTATCAAATTCAAATGTTCAAATGTTTTTTAAGCTTATGGGACTTAACTACGGGGTCATCAGTCCCTAAACTTACAAACTACTTATCAACTTATCATACTAAGACGGCACAAATATCCATGCCCGAGGGAGGATTCGAACCCCCGACCGTAGTGACCGTGCAGACCGTGACTGAAGCGCCTCAGTCCCCTCCGCCACCGCGGCCGGGTCCCCGCTATCCCTGCGTCCCAAGCTGTCGGCAGAGGCTAGCTTGGTTTACAGCATAATAACTATCAGGTTGCTGCAGGTGCAGTTCCCTGTGTGGAGAAGTTGTCTGGCTTAGCATGTGTCCGGCTCGCATGTTAATAAAAATTGTCGCCAAGATAACGGCGAGAGATATTTCGGGGAGCCGGCCGCGGTGGCCGAGGTGACTAAGGCGCTCCAGTCACGGTCAGCACGACCACTACGGTCGGGGGTTCGAATGCCCCCTCGGGCATGGATATTTGTGCCGTCCTAGTTCGTAAGTAGTTCATAAGTAGTTTGTAAGTTTAGGGACTGATGACCCCGTAGTTAAGTCCCATAGACTCTACAAACATTTGAACATTTTTTTTTATTTCGGGGAAAAAAGGTCTGGGCTTACAAGCTTCCTAGGGATTTATTTGTGGACGGAGAAGTTAGTACTGCTTCCTCCCACAAGTCCCCTAAAACCTCCACATCCTTGCGGATGTTGTTGCTAGCAGTGTGCGTTTGTACCGCCCTACAGTACGTACGAGGGCCGTGGTTGCTGTCCAAGTCTTTATGGAAAGTATAGAGTTCTGACTAACCTGTTGTCTTCTATAGTTGTGTTCCCAGCGCAGAAGACAGCACACAGGTCGTTGGTTCTTCTACAGTGTACAAGTGAAGCTAAAATAAGTTCGGTAGGATGGAAGCATAAGAAGGGACTCGCGAGATTTTTAATTGTCAGGGATGCCATTTATCACGTCTAGATTCAGAATAATAAAATATGAACAACTATTGTTAATACGACACGGCCTATGCTGCCCTTAGTTCATGTTGAGACCTCGACTATTATTCACAATTACACAAAACTTTACTCATGACCGGCGCGGTCCGGCGCGTATAATGGTCAGCTCAAGGCTGAAACTGCGGCGCTTTGCGAGAGGGCACCTGGCGCTCTATTTAGCACCAAAACATGGCCATCGCGCGCCTTCTGCAAAATCGCTTTTCTCTTGTTACAATAAGAGAAGACACCTTAAACTTTTTAAACTGTCAAAACCTAGCCTGTCCATGAGAGATATTTGTCACAAATTCTCAGCTCTAAATAATTAATATTTAGTATATAGTAAACAAAACTAATTTCAAAAGAAATCACGTGACGTGAAATGCAGCAGCCAATGCGAGGAGAGTACCAGTAACATAGGCGGGCTTTCCCACAGGAACCAGCACTTACTGTGCCATATGCTACTGCTCCCCACCCCACATTTCAACATATGCTGCACTTCTGTCTTTCTTCCGCGTTGAAGACACGTACGATGCTAACAAACAAACGGCCAGCGGCCAGAAATATGAAGTGACCATAGGCCAGGAATATCACAGGCTACGTAACTTAGCGTTATAAATTTGCTATCGGAGGCGGAGTCTAGGTTGCAGACTGTGGCTCGGTCTGTGATTGACTGTGTGTTTTGCTATATGACAGGTCGAACGATCTATCATCCAACCGAGGGTTGTCATTCGACAGCCAATTGTAGGTTTGGTGAGAGTGGCTTCCTACGTGGTAAGAGCGTGGTCGCCAATAGTTGGCGTGTGCAGCTTGGTGGTGTGGAATAGAGACGAGAAAAGACTCCTGCACGGGATACCATCGAGTACGATTCACTTAAGAGAACTCTGGTGAGAGATGCCGTCGAGTACATTTCGCTTGGGGCTTTTAACTCTGCAGTGCGCGGACTTGCATTTATGAGCTGTGGTTTGCTTAGATCTCAGTGACTACGCCATCTGCAGCCACGTAGAGTAAATATCGCCGCTGCTACGTAGGACGAAGTTATTTGATGTCGCGCATGAGATCCATAACCTCATATTCCAGTCTGCCAACACAGACACTGCTGCTGCGAGAGCAACGTTGCTGTGTGTGTGTGGTAACGTCTGCGCTACCCCACTGCCTTATTAGGTTCAGTAACTCATTTTAGGTTGTGATATTAATTGTGTTTGCCATCTATCTGTTCCTGTCGGTTTAGGATACTTAGTAAGTCCGTTTCTGATTCACTTTCTTTGAATGGTAGGATCTCCAAAAATATGGCCAGTCATTTATTTCATTTTGTATAATATTGTGTCTTTCAGATTTGTAACGTTATATGACAGCTTATTTCATATTTTCATGTTACTATATTGTGAGACTTGGTCACCTAATATTGACAATGGTTAGGTTATAGCTTTGAATTTCGAAATATAATCTGAATTTATTGCAGTTGTTGAATACCATCATTTAACAGTCCCAATCACTATTTTGGAGAGGAATATAAATGTTTACTTATATTATCAATGGAGAGAAAACACATTTCTGTCATAGAAGTAGGGCAAATAGAGTAACTAATCGAGTCTTAATCCTAGTATGGTGTATGCTGCTGGTCAGATAGATCAAAATTAAGTTTTTTATGTTTAGGAAAACATAATGGCGACCCAATTTATCATAAAAATTAATCAGATAATTAGCAAAAAACATTTAATTGTTTTGCATATTGTCAGATTAAATAAAACTTAATGTGCCTTTTTTGTTTTGGCACAAGTTACATATTAAAAGAGAGCCTGCAGCCATACAGTAGTGACAAAAAACCAAGATATGTTACAAGCCTCCTGTTTCGTCAGGCTTTTAACCGGAGATAACGATCATCTCTTGCTGATGCTACCCACTGGCAACCTAGCAAAGTACGGGCAATTTTTGCCCGTGCTTGGTGCTTGTAGGGTTAACTTCCTTCATGGACAGATCAACATCAGCAATGTCACAATCACTCACTTCGTGAGAGATTGCAAAAAGATTTGGAATTTGATCCAAGACATTGGAGCGAAGAGTGGTGATCAGGGACTATACGCTTCCAGATTGCTCCCCTTGTAGACAAAAAATTAACAATGAGAATTTCATAAATCACCAGGATTCGAACCGGCTTACTTCCGAGTCGTGTACTGCACATGCGTGCTTCAGAGTCGGATATTTGCGGATTGTGAAGGGTAAGTGACCATGTTTATGCTTCTGCAAGAATAATTGCACAGTGTTTACCCATAGGTAGCTAATACTATCCCCCCAGGGGGCTCACGGTTCTTTCGTTGAGTACGTGAGTGGCGAGCACGGGGCCCCGAGCTAATGCAGTCTTCCTTCCTTCTTTACTTCCCGGACTACATTTCCTTTCCCCTCCCCTCTGTGGTGTCGCACAAGTACAAAGTGCGCGCCACCTACTTTCGCCGCGCGCCGCCATGCATGCACGGCGCGGCGTTCTTCCGACGACAGCCACGAGCGCCCTCTGGGACAACGCCGCTCGTGGCCACCACTGAAGGACATCGGCGACTTCGCACTCCGACTTCGGACTGAGATAGCAACGAGTTAGGACCTTCGTAATCCGATAGGCACGAGTGAAGACTTTGCTATTGTACAGGCACTAGGCAGGCCTCTAACAACTATGTATCAACATTCTGCGGTACTATGTAAAAGTTAAGTATTGTTACATTCTGTGCAATATATCTCTTTCTAATTTACTCGAGTGTTTATAGTTTCTGGCTGCTCCCCTCCGTACCTGCACCAGCGTGTCGGTCTCATTCCACTCGGCCACCGACACCGACGACGAGGCTGGGACACAAAAGCGGCGACGAAGTTGGGACACAAAAGTGGCGACGAGGAGTGATAGAACCTTGGACCAGCCCGCTTGCAGCAGCCAGACAGCAGCAGTCGGAGCACGCAAAAATTGCTCCCGCCCACCCACCCTTAATATAAGAATTGTGGGGAATATATTTTGTTATGTGTTTTGTGGACCTTTTTGTTGCAGAGCTTCCTCTTTCATATTGCATTTGTGTTTTGTTATAATTTACTTGTATACGCGGCGCCTAATCGGTCAGCATGGCCACTACCCCGAACCCAAACTTAATGGAAATTATTCAGTTACAGACGGCGCAAATTACCCAGCTTCTCCAGGCCGTGTCGCAGTTGACGACACAGGCTGCTCACCAACAACAACAGTCGTCACATCAGCAGCCCACACCTGCCGCCGCACCGCTTCCGACGTTCCGCCAGTACAACGAACGTGAGGAAGAATGGAGCGACTATTTCGCACAGTTTCAAGAACTCGTCGCGGCTCATCAAATTACAGGTCAGAGAGTGAAGAACCTTTTCTTATCGATTGTGGGCCCCCAGACTTTCGTACTATTGCAAAAACTTTTCCCTCTCGCATCTCCTCGTGATGTAGACTTTGAACAAATTGTAGATGCACTGAATGCTCATTATGAGAGAAAAGTTCTTGTAGCCGCTGCACGATACCGATTTTTCAGACTTAAAAAATTACCGCAGCAGTCACACCAAGAGTGGATTACGGAACTGAAGGGCTTAACCCGCCAATGTAAATTTACTTGCTCTTGTGGACTTTCGTATAGTGACGTGATGTTGAGGGATGCGATTACGCAGAACATTCAGGATCCCAGAATTAGAGCAGCAATTCTGAAACAATCTGACCCTTCATTAGACAGTGTACTGCAGCTTATAGAAGCACATGATACTTTTGACTTAGCTGATGTAGAAATGCAAAGCCATAGTGTAAATTCAGTGCGCCGCAACGGACGCTTTCCTAGCCGTAGTTCTCAGTATAGCACTTGTGATTCTTTAAATTCTACAGGCCGTGCTGACCAGACAGTGAACAGTAGCCAGTGTAAAAGTGCGACGCAAAGGTCGCCCCGTAGTGTTAGACACAGTAATTTGAATAACGGGCGCCAACGCTCATTTCAGAAAAATGTACGTAAATCTTGCCCCCAGTGTGTGTCTCGCCACAAGCGTGCTCATTGCCCTAGTCGCAACGCAACCTGTTATCAATGTGGCAAATCGGGACATGTGCAGTCTGTGTGTATGCAAATTAAAAACTCAAAGAACAGTAACGTTAGAAATGGTGCTTCGCAAAGTGCGAGAACAGTTCATTCTGTAAATGTTATACGGGCTGTGGAATTGAACAGTGCTTTCCTTGGATCTCAATTTCAAGAAAGTAGTTCTGCGCCTATGGCAAAACTATATAGTGCACCACGTAGCAAGCACCGACGAGCGCGTAAAACAGTGCAACGAAAAAGGGTTCGGGACAAGCAAAATGACTATGAACAGTGCATTCCTGTAGTGAAAATAGTGCCTTCTGCAACTACTAACTGTAATAGTGCCCAGTACTGTGTAGCTAGTGACAGTAGAATTGGTGTAGCTACTCAAAGTAATTTTAGTGCAGTAGCCTCGCATTGCGCGGACGCCGATCCGGCGGTAGTGTCATCTAGTGACAGTGTGGTTACTCCCCTGTGTGCCGAGTATGCGCCGCTTCCTACCGCACGCAACCCGCGCAAGCGCAGAAAACAATATGTATTAGACGTTGCCCACATTCGCGCACCGGTCGTGCGCCAGAAGCACAAGCTGTTTGTTACTCTCTCTATAGAAAATAAGACTGTGCAATTTCAGCTTGATACTGGTTCCGCTGTTACATTAATTAATAAAGATACTTATGAACTTCTGGGTTCGCCAAAATTGTCGCCGTCACAGCAAGTGTTAACAGCTTATACAGGTGAAAATATTCCCGTACTAGGAACGTGTAGCATGCCTGCCTCTTTTCAGGGTGTTACGAAAACAGTTGCTTTTGTTGTTCTTCAGGCCAAATCTACGCAGAACATTTTTGGACTAGATGCTTTTGACTTGTTTGGTTTATCAATTCAAAGAGATGTGCTTCAAATTTCGTCAATAGTGCCTCAGGATAAAATCAATGCATTGTGTGACAAATACAGTGACTTGTTTTCGCCGGAACTAGGTTGTGCAAAAGACTTCGTGGCACATGTGACTTTAAAAGAATCTGCAGTTCCAAAATTTCGTAAAGCTAGACCAGTGCCTATCGCATTGCGTGATACAGTTGCCGAAGAACTTAAACGTTGGCAAGATAGTGGGGTGATTTCTCCTGTTTCTGCGAGTCAGTGGGCCTCGCCTATAGTAGTTATACCCAAGCCGTCAGGAAAACTTCGTCTTTGTGCGGACTTCAAATCAACAGTAAACAGTCAAACAATTGTAGACACTTATCCCCTGCCCAGACCTGACGAACTGATGGACAAATTAGGACAGTCTCGCTTCTTTTCCAAGATTGATTTAGCAGAGGCATACTTACAGATTCCACTTGATGACGAGTCGAAAAGGTTTTTCGTCATTAATACTCACATGGGCCTTTTTCAATTTCAACGCCTACCCTTTGGCAGTTCTTCCGCCCCCGCTATTTTTCAGCGCTTTTTGGAACAGCTGACAGTTTCTGTACCGTGTTGCTCGAACTATTTAGATGATATTGTGGTATCCGGACGTACAGTTGAAGAACATTTAGCAAACCTGGAGTGCCTTTTCAAAGTTTTGACTGCAGCAGGTCTACGTTGCAATAAAGCAAAGTGTTCGTTTTTTCAAACTGAAATAGAGTACCTAGGCCATGTGATTAATGCCCAAGGAATTCATCCCTTACAGTCACATCTTCGAGCAATCAAAGACTTGCCTCCTCCTAAGAATGTGCATGAATTGCAAGCAGTAATGGGAAAGCTTAACTATTATTTCAGATTTATTCCCAATGCCTCTCAGATTGCAGCTCCACTGCATCACTTACGTAGGAAGAATGTTCCTTTTGTTTGGTCCAAAGATTGCCAGGTTGCCTTTGACAA
Source organism: Locusta migratoria (assembly GCA_026315105.1). Taxonomy (NCBI): domain Eukaryota; kingdom Metazoa; phylum Arthropoda; class Insecta; order Orthoptera; family Acrididae; genus Locusta; species Locusta migratoria. The sequence goes on from CM048755.1 coordinate 291,609,371, forward strand.
CTTAAAGTCTGCACTACTGAGTGATGCATGTTTGATTCCCTTTGACCCCCAGAAGCCTGTAGTGTTAGCAGTTGACGCCTCATCGTACGGCCTAGGCGCTGTAATCTCACATCGTATTGGATGTCACGATCGTCCTATTGCCTTTGCATCCAAGCTACTGACGCCGACGCAACAGAATTACAGTCAGATAGAAAAGGAGGCCTTAGCAATCATTTACGGCGTCACAAAGTTTCATCATTATCTGTATGGCAGAAAATTCTATTTGTTGACAGACCACAAGCCTCTCACGTCGTTGTTCTCACCCACAAAGCCAATTCCGCCACGTACGGCACAAAAGCTTCAGAGATGGTCCTTGATATTGTCAAATTATCAGTATGAGATTTTGTACCGACCTACCACTAAACATGCTAACGCGGACACCCTTTCCCGACTTCCGGTTGGCCAGGATGTATCATTTGATTCTTCAGAAATGGCATGTTGTCAGATAGACTCCAGAGATGCTTCCGGTGTCGCAGACTTTCCTTTGAACTCTCGTCGGGTTGCACAGGAAACAGCTGCGGATGCAGACCTAAGTGTGGTAGCACGTTTTGTTCGCTTTGGTTGGCCTGCCAGAGCCAAAGACATTGATCGTCCTCTGGTTCGACGTTATTTTGCACAACGTCATGCATTATCTTTAAGTCAGGGTGTACTGTTGTTGCATACCGACAACGACCAAACAAGAGTGATTGTTCCTCGTTCCCTACAACGGGAAGTGTTACGCCTCCTGCATCAAGGACATTGGGGTATTGTTAGGACAAAGCAACTGGCCAGACGTCATTGTACCTGGGTTGGTATGGACTCAGAGATAGAGAGCATGACATCACAGTGTACAGTTTGTGCGGAGCATCAGGCGGCTCCTCCACAGTGTTTCTCAGACTGGCCACGCCCCAAGGGACCATGGCAACGTTTACATATTGACTTTGCCGGACCTTTCTGGAATACGCGCTGGTTAATTGTTGTAGACGCTTTCAGCAAGTTTCCTTTTGTGATTGCCATGAACTCAACGACAGCTTCTAGTACAATCAGTGCCTTAACATCAGTGTTTTGCATCGAAGGCTTGCCTGAAACTATCGTCAGTGACAATGGACCTCAGTTTGTTAGTGCGGAATTTCAACAGTTTTGTCGTGTGAATGGCATTCAGCATATCACCACTGCACCTTTTCACCCTCAGTCCAATGGTGAAGCAGAACGTTTCGTTCGAACATTCAAGTCTCACATGGAGAAGATGAAAGGTCAGCACTCCAGGCAGCAAGCTCTTCAAATTTTCCTGTCTACGTATCGGTGCATGCCACGTGACGGCCCGTCTCCTGCCGAGCTGCTACACGGCCGCCGTCACCGCACTCTCCTTCACCTGCTGCAGCCTCCCACGCACCGAGTCGGTTCGTATGGCGCTACGCGTTTTCAGGTTTCCACGCCGGTGCTGTACAGGGTGTTTGCTGGAAACAAGAAGACATGGTTGCCGGGCATCATTCAGCGCGTGCTTGGGCGCAATATGTTTGTTGTACGTTCTTCCACAGGGTCGGAGCTGCGGCGCCACGCAAACCAATTGCGCCTGCACAGGCCGCGCGATCCTGTCTCCGGTTTCTTGATTCCAGACCCAGTTCACCGCCAGGGAGCACAACCACATCGTTCGTCCCCGGACTACGAGATCCCTATGGACGTCGACGTACATCCGACGCAGTCGTCGCCGCCGCTGTCGCCGCCGCAGATGACAGCGTCACCGAGAGGGACTCCGGGACCGTGCGGGCCCCCCCAGCTTGGGCCACGCACCTCAGAAGAAGATGACCTGCTCCCTCTGGGCGGGGGCGGGCGCCCTTCCCCAGGTTTCGGCGGGTTCCCTGGAGGATCGCAAGGCGGATGCCGGGGCGCGGACGGCGTCTCGATCCCGGCCTCAGCTACGACGCCCGTCCCACCAGTAACGCCCCCGCCCAGGCCCTCCTCCCAGTGCCGTCGCCGTGGCCCTCAGCCCTACGCCACGACGGCGCGGCGGTTTGGGGGGGAGGGGTGTGGTGTCGCACAAGTACAAAGTGCGCGCCACCTACTTTCGCCGCGCGCCGCCATGCATGCACGGCGCGGCGTTCTTCCGACGACAGCCACGAGCGCCCTCTGGGACAACGCCGCTCGTGGCCACCACTGAAGGACATCGGCGACTTCGCACTCCGACTTCGGACTGAGATAGCAACGAGTTAGGACCTTCGTAATCCGATAGGCACGAGTGAAGACTTTGCTATTGTACAGGCACTAGGCAGGCCTCTAACAACTATGTATCAACATTCTGCGGTACTATGTAAAAGTTAAGTATTGTTACATTCTGTGCAATATATCTCTTTCTAATTTACTCGAGTGTTTATAGTTTCTGGCTGCTCCCCTCCGTACCTGCACCAGCGTGTCGGTCTCATTCCACTCGGCCACCGACACCGACGACGAGGCTGGGACACAAAAGCGGCGACGAAGTTGGGACACAAAACCCTCCTTTCCTATCCTCACTCCTTCCCCTCCCCACCGGGGGACTGATAACCTCAGTAGTTTAGTCCCCCTATGCCAACCAAACCCCACCCAGCTAATACTATCCACTGTATCTGTCACATACACCTTAATAGTAGAGCTGGTCAGCTGTCTCAAGAAGCTCGCTCTTTACTCGAAGCGTGGCCGCTGCTCGGAAGTGTGCGCAGAGAGCAGCTCGTAGCTCGCCGGCCGCGGTGGCCGAGGAGACTGAGGCGCTTCAGTCACGGTCTGCACGGCCACTACGGTCGGGGGTTCGAATCCCCCCTCGGGCATGGATATTTGTGCCGTCCTAGTTCGTAAGTAGTTCATAAGTAGTTTGTAAGTTTAGGGACTGATGACCCGGTAGTTAAGTCCCATAGACTATACAAACATTTGAACATTTGAGCTCGTAGCTCGACCACACGCGCTTGCGAGCGAGGTGGCTGGATCAGACTCTTTCCGAAAGGGAAACTGGCCAAGTGTGGTGTACTCTCTCTTGGAATGTGGCATATGAAAAGACTTATTAATAATAAACATGGTAAAATGTTAACAGCTGTACTGTGTATTATAAAAGAAGTAAAAATACGGCGGTAATAAATGTTACAAAAGACAATGACTGAATGGTCATGAACGACGGCAGAGATAAAAAAAAGATCAATATCGGTGCACTAAATAGCAATCTTTTGTCTTGTTGTTTGCTAGTCTGGTAGTAATGTCGTCGATCTGCTCAGGGATGTAATGAGTAATGTATTTAGTTTTACATCGAAATATATTTAGCTATGTTTTTACTAATGTATAATGGTACACTTTACCACATATTAGCCCGATTGCATTATTTGCAGGTGAGATTAGCGGCATCAGCATATTTTTTCTATCCACTGTCGTTGCATGCCACCAATACACTTTCAGTTAAATAGGACCACAAGAATCGCTAATATCTAAAGGAAAATAGTTCTTTGCTAACTTTTTATAAAATCTAAACGTCGCAAGAAGGACTGCAAAATAATTTAGAACTACGATAGGAATATCGTATGTATGAGGTGTGTGTGTGTGTGTGTGTGTGTGTGTGTGTGTGTGTGTGTGTGTGTTTGTATACAAATCTACAGTTTTATACTAATTTTGAAGCAATTCTGTACACTTGACCTTCGAAACAAGAGGAAGACCACTGTCTACATTTTGTATGGTGCGTAGCAGAATTTACTTTACAACAGACTTCGACATTGTTTGACCAGTGACAATGGATGTATGCATGTATGAGTGTTTTCATGGAGAGGAGTCTTATACTTCGCAAAGCCCCTTATGGTTAATGGCTGTTGGTACGTATTAAAACCTCTTTATTAATCTGCTTTATTATGTCCTCCACTTGTGAACTGGATTACGTAGCCATTACTGCTTACGAGTGTCCACAATAAAACTATTCGAACATCAGAAATAACACTTCATGACAAAAAATGTTCACGTGTTTGTAAATCAAAGGGACTTGATTGCTGCGGTTATCATTCTCCAGGATTACTAACTACCTACACTAACTTATGCTAAAGACAACACACACACACACACACACACACACACACACACACACCCATGCGCGAGGGAGGACTGGAAATTCCGACGGCGAGCAACCTACGCGCTACCTTGCGCTACGCAGCAAGGCGCCTTAGACCGCTCGGACACTCCACCGCGCCGGGCACAGTGGCCGAGCAGTCTGCGGCGCGCCAGTCACAGTCTGCACGGCCGCTACAGTCGAGGTTCGAATCCCCCCTCGGGCATGGGTGTTTGTGTCGTCTTTAGTATAAGCTAGTTCATAAGTAGTTTTTAAGTTAAGTCCCTTAAGCTTAACAAACATTTGAACATTGACACTCCACCGCGGCCCACTTTATGACAAAATAAGCAAGGGACATCCGCGAGCGCTATCAAACGACTTAAGGCAGAGCCCTGTATAGCACTATAAATAGATATATAGTGCTCATTCCCACCTGGGCGATGTGGCAGTTGGCGGGGTGCGTGACCTGCCACCACGCATCCCGCCCGAACTTCACTATCGCAGTCTGATGGGGCAGCAACTGCGCCTACAGGCCAGGTGCAGCACGACTGAGGCTCGTGGCGTGCCACGTGTGAGCTGCTGACAGTTTACCAACGTTTCTGCTTCACGAAATCCAAATATTGAAACATTTTACCGTTTAGGGTGGTTGAAATAAATTCAACGACAAAGTTGAAAATTTTTGCTGGACTGAGATTCGAATCCGGATTTCTCGCTTCGGGCAAGCGGACGCCTTAACCAATTGGACCATCCAGGCATGTTTTCCTTCCGCCCCAAATTCTTAACTTCTAGCCCACAACAGGCAATGACAGTTTCAGTGCGGACGCATTCAAATAATCGATCCCTTGCGGGAATCCAGAATAGGCTGCGAGCAAGAGAAATCGATGGACATGGGGCTAGAAGTTGACAATTTGGGTTGGAAAGGAAGCGTGCCTGGATTGTCTATTTGGTGAATGCGACCGCTGGCCCGAACCGGGCAAAAATTTTCAACTTTGTCGCTGCATTTATTTCAACCCCCGAAACGATAGAAATGTTTCAGTATTTCGATTTCGTACATTTACGGCCGTTACTGTCAACTAGTGGTGTTTGTTCTTTTGGACATGTCCAAATGAACAGACACCATGTCAATAATCATCAATAATTTCTGCTTCAGTTATGCGGTTTTCTCTGTACACAGCAGAATGAGAAACAATTATAACTGTGATCATTATTCATTACTGTTGATCCCGTGAAAAAATATCTTTGTATTTCTACTCACAATAGGAAAGTCTGTGAAACATCAGAAAGATAAAGTTAATGGTATTTATTTATTTCTCGAAGAGAATTCATACATAAAATAAAACGATGTTAGGCAGGGCTTCCGCGGTTCGCTGGTAAAGTGCCAAATTATAAATGTAAAGATCGTAACTTAGAGGCCTGGTCATTCCTAGGATTTTTATCCTCACTTATGACATCTTTCAGTTCTGGTAATGTTTGTAAACGTGAAAAATACCAAGGCACAACGTGGTTAGGAATCCGCATTTCACTGTAGGTCTCCCGTAAATGGCTGGTTAAGTCAGTTCGAAGGTTGGAAAGGCAAAATGCATACCACCTCTAACAGGACCATGTTTAGTAAAGCACTACTTTATTCAAACAATATTCTGGTTGATAACTGGTTTACTTAATTTTGAACTACATCAGATGGTTTTCTGTATAACATGTTTGGGCATCTCTAATGATTCATTGTGCATAAAGTAATATGAAATCCTTTGTTGTGAAAAGACACGGCTCCATTTGGGCTACGAAGGAAACTGGAGAATGTGTCTATAATAAGTACTTTGAACTATCACATGGACTCAAGGGCGTCGCCAGCCCGACGGCTGGTGGGGGGGGGGGGGGCAGCAGGTGAGTGCATCGGATATTTATATACACACACTCACACACTCACACTTTTGATAACTACTATGTATCTGTTAATTTTCGGCTGCCATAGGATTTACTCTTCATAAAGTAGCAGAAGTAGCAGAAATACCTTGAGTATTTACAATACGTTTTGTGGAAAGGAATTGAAGAGAAAATTTTCCTTAAGCAGCGTCCATATCAGAATCGCCGCGTTGCACGGCGCAGCGGAAAACCAATAAAAGAGGTTTGGTGCAGATCAGCGCATCCGATGTGGACGTCATACCGCTCCCCCTGTGCAACAACAATCAAGTTGCGAGCATTGTCGGTACAACGAAGGAAACGCTTAATTCGTGTGCGATTCTGATTCGACGGCGTTTCTCGTTTTCAATTTTTTATGAACGTGCGCGCATTCTGCTCTTCTTGTATTGTATTCTTTATTCATCACATTGATCAAAACGGTACATCGAATTGGTTTGTCGTTTCTGCGCGGTGGGCCCATCAGGTATGTCCTCGACTTTCTGCAATGCGCACACGAACAACGTACCACCAAAATTAAAAACCTTTAATAAGCAGAGAAAGAAACAAAAACATGCAATATCCCCTCCCTGTCCTAAACCTCCATTATAAACGTTTCATACTTTGGCCGCGAATCCTTAAAAGCCGCTTTAGGAGACCTACACAATTTATGAGTTATGACTGGCCTGTCCTTTCCATTCGAGAATTGCAGTGTTTAAGACAACCCGTCCCTGAATTGTCGGACATTGTCGACGCATGGAATTCCTCCTCCTTGTTTTGCCGTGACTCTCTCGTAGTCGATGTCATTCGCAGTTCTAATAAAACGTTGACATTCTGAAAGACAGTGCAAGGGAGATACTTGAAATTCTGATGAGCTGTTATTTACTCAAAATAAGTGTTGCGATCCCATTTTCAATGTGTTTATTAATAACGACACCGTAAAACAAAATTAACAGCACTTCAAAAAAGAGCAATTCTGAGAACATGGTCACTACATGACCAGACTCATAATATGTCCTATCTCCATCTGGCTGAATTTTCGTACTTACAACTTCGTAATAACTCTTACGTCTTATTCAGAAAGTGTTTATAACCAGCATTCTTTTAACACTTGAATGTATTAAATACTGGATTCCATCATTTAATATTTACTTTCGCCGGAGCGACTGTGTTTCCCTTGCGTATCACTCGGCGCAGCAACGCTTTCTCACGTCTTCCTGTGGCACATTTGACTCACCTACGACATGTGGTCCTCGTCACTGCATCTGTGTGACAACTATGGTTGCCAGATGTCCGATTTTCGACAGGAAAGTTCGGTTTTCTATATGCTTGTCCACTCAAGAAAATCTTGGTAGACAGGACAATATTTTATACATAACCTTAATAAAAGCAGTGACACCGAGTACTAAATATATGAAAAAGTAGATTGACTTATTGTTTTAATAACTGAGTACAGGGTTACTTTTTGCCACAGATAACGAACCCCTATTTTCAGTAAATTTATATTAATGAATAACAATTAAAAAATTGTCCGGTTTTTAACGCATCTGGCAACCCTAGTGAGATCAGACGACTGGTGACATGCAAATTGATGAAATTACAACTGTAATCTCCAACTAAGTAACAGAAAAAATGAACGTTGGACGTTACAGCCGATATATTCGACCGTAAATTTTATGAAAATACATCGTTTTATATGATGAGCCGCAATAAGGGATGTCGAACTATGCAATTTTTTAACTATAGTGATTTCATAGGATTTAGATGAGACCATTACATTTCATCGTTATGGCCAATACGTCGTTAAAAGCGATGTCACTAGAAACGGTTTTGACTATATGTATAATGTGTGTGTGATAGAACAAACAGTCACAGAAATAATAAGTTTAAAAAAAAAAAAATTATTACAACACGACTTTAAGTCTCTTGCGGTTGCACACCGCAGGGCGCTTTAGGCCAGTATTACTCGGTCAAGTATTTACGTCAAATCTTTGACGTAAAAATATTATCAAATGTTGGTAATTTTTCTTTCACGTAAATCTTTGACTTTCGCTTGAAAGGTATATTACACGGTCAAAGATTTATCATCATATTTCAAGGTGGCGGATATCAAACATTTGTTATGTGCTGCAGTCGCTACTACAATTGAAATTGAACTTTCTGAATATTAGAGGAAAAGGCGATTTTGAGGGGGGGGGGGGGAGGGGGACGTGCTTCGGTGAGACAGTGGGTTCCTCGTCGCTATAGAAGAAGTATCCCAGCAAATTTGTTGCGTGAACTGCAATTGGAGGATGCCAAGCATAAGCAAATTACTTGCGAATTCATGATGACACATTTCAATATTTGCTCAATAAAGTGACACCCTATCTCAAAAAACGATGTACCCACATGATAAATCCTGTATCAGTTGAAGAACGGCTAACAGTGACACTTAAATTTCTTGCCACTGGAGAGAATTATTCTAATCTCCAGTATAGTACTATACTCTGATTAAAATTACTTGCTAGTAGACAGCTGGAGCTACCTTCCTCCAATCAGAGCGCTCGACGTCACGCCCAGACTGCCCCCTGTTGCCAAGCTGCCGCAACAGGTGGACAGCTCGCGTCCATTGTTTGGCTAGTGCTGTGTAGAAGCGTGCGTCTTAGGTTAGGAACAGTTTTCGTTGCTGTCGTTGTGCGTGTGTGTTGTTATTTGGTGTCGTCGTAATGTCTGGACTAGAGGGCTGTTATGATGCATACAAAGCGAGTAATGGATGAAGCATGGAAAAATGAAGGTCTTCTGGAAGACATTGTTACGGAACTTATTAATTTCAGCGGTTCATCCACCTCGGAAACTTTTAGTGATTCGGAAATGACTCGTATCTACCCTCTTTCCGATGTTGCAACAGCTTGCAGTTAGCAGTCTGTATAGGTACGTACACACAGAAAATTTCCTTAATTTTAAACGGTGAGCTTCGTTTTGCAATGTATGTGTCGTGACTGTGTCGCCTACAAGCTGTAACGCGTCAGCTCATTGAGGACAGTTTCATGTAACCAATTAAGGCGAGAAATTGTAGTTTGTTTTTAGCATTGACTTCTGTTTCGAATGTGCTCGTAGATGTTAGTTTTGATCGTCGATTATGGGCATGTTGACAGCATTCTACATTCAGATGCTGACAAAGCTTCATGAACCAGCCACACAGCGTTAGTGTGTTCACTATTTCACTTAATCTCTAAGTATAACGTCTATCACATTCAGTTTTTCAAGGGGTCTTTTGACAATTTTAATAAAACTATGGAACAGTGGTCGTATTGACAGTTTACGGTGGTGAACGGCGTATTCACTATGGCATGTCTTTCATTATTAATTTGGAAACATGGAAGTCCATGCAGTATATATATATATATATATTCAGTGACTGCTAAATATGAATCAGCATGATCGGATTACGAAAAAAGTGTAAAAGTAAATATTTTACGTTTGTTACCCGTTGCAGCCCAACTATAATTACTTCGCTGGTTCTATAACAGTTCTGCTAATTGTGTTGGCCGATATTGCAGCACTAAACTGCCTGTCGCCAATAATCTCAGTTACGCTACACTTAATCTCTCATCCCATTAAAGATTTTTGTTTATCGCTCATCCCATTCACGAATTTTGTTTATCTCTCGTATATCACATCAACATTTTAGTCAGTAAATAACAAAAAACAACTCTGCTCTTCTACATCCATTCTCAGATGTATTCCGTCTTTTTCATTGTATTTGTTACAGCGAAAATAATTCCGGTACACGCTTTCTTTTTGGTGTTCGACATCATAACCTTGTAAAATCGCTTTGTCAACAGTAAATGTCAACGGTTTTATTGATGTGGACAATTAACAATATTTAACTGTGAAGGTAATCTCAGTGCATTTAAAGCTTGACTAATTAGTATTGTCAACAACTACCGGTACTGAACGTGTGCAAATTGCCAGCAGTACTCGGCGCAGTGCCGCCTGTGCGGAGCGCCGGTAAAAGTCTCGACCGGCGGCATGGCCTAATGTACTTACGTGACGTAGTGCGCTAGAGTTGGCAACAGTCGCTGTGGATATTGGGATGAATGGCGGCACACAATCCTTACAAGATGCGAAAATGAATGTGTGAATATCGCGTTTCTCTGATTTTATCTACGAATCACAGGATTGGAATGTTGAACATTGCATGTGGAGAAGCGTAGTATTATAGTGTGCAATGTCTTTCTGTTCACATGTAACACTTAGGCATACGCATTTAAATTTACGTAACAACTATCTCTAAAATGATTTTTTAAATGTCATAATTTGGTAGAACGAAAGCAACAATTTAATTTGTACTCTTAGATTCCTGCCAAACCACATCCGTTACAATCACGACATGTTCGTACAAATCATAACATTCGCTCACATCAATTGAAGCTATACCCTTAGGTTCCTGCCTAACCACATCCTTGAAAATCACGACATTTTCGTAAAAATAATATTTTTCGATGTACTCCTGTCCAGTCAGTAAAAGTAAATGGCCTCGTAAAAGGAAGGTTAAAACGCACTTCAGTACTGTTTCGTACAGATCATATATTGCCAACCTAACGCTGCTACGGACGCACCGAGACGCTTCTCATGCTGCTGAGCGAGACTTCAGCCCGGAGCGCCAGCTCTCAGCCGGCAGCTGTCGTGGCAACACTGTAGCCGCAGCTGACAAACAACTTGCAAGTCATTTTAATCGGACTATAGAATATCACAGTGCACATTAATCCAAATTATCCCAGAAACATGTCAAGTAATTTACGACTCACTGAAAGATGAAAAGCTGAAGGTGAGGAAATTTTTTACTATTTGGTTTAATTTCACTATCGGCGGCAGCGGCTAATGTTGGAAATCCGTTGACTTTGACCATGCACGTGAAGGCAGCCAATAAAAATAACTTTTCGCTTTACACCTTGTAAACAAATCGGCGTTGCGAATGTCAGTGGTTTTACGAGTAATATTTTCCATTCGTGACATAACCGCAGAAAAATTATACATTCCACTGTCCTCACAAAAGAACAACCTGGAGAAGTAAAAACAAAAGTACACCGAGAACCAGTCACTACATGTGTAAAAGATTGTTTTAATTCCGCCGGCCGCGGGGACTGAGGCGCTCCAGTCACGGTCTGACTGCCACTACGGTCGGGGGTTCGAATCCCCCATCGGGCGTGGATATTTGTGCTGTCCTTAGTATAAGGTAGATCGTAAGTGGTTTGTAGGTTTAGGGACTGATGACCCCATAGTTAAAAATGTTCAAATGTTTGTAAAGCTTATGGGACTTAACAACGGGGTCATCAGTCCCTAAACTTACAAACTACTTATGAACTACTTACGAACTAGGACGGCACAAATATCCATGCCCGAGGGGGGATTCGAACCCCCAACCGTAGTGACCGTGCTGACCGTGACTGGAGCGCCTCAGTCACCTCGGCCACCGCGGCCGGCACCCCATAGTTAAGTTCAAAAGTTTGTATAGCTTATGGGACTTAACTACGGGGTCATCAGTCCCTAAACTTACAAACTACTTATGAACTACTTACGAACTAGGACGGCACAAATATCCATGCCCTACGGGGGCTTCGAACCCCCGACCGTAGTGGCCGTGCTGACCGTGACTGGGGCGCCTCAGTCCCCTCGGCCACCGCGGCCGGCTGTAGTTAAGTCCCATAAGCTTAACAAACATTTGAATATTTGTTTTAATTACGTAGATTTGGCCGAAAAATAATTTAATTGACAATGACAATGATAAACGTTATTACCGAATAAAAGCAGTCGTCATAGATAACGTAAAGCAAACTATTACACCCAAAGTGACTGGTTCTCAATGTACTTTTCCGATTTCCCGATGACCATTGGCGCCATAGAGGACATGGTACATATACATGAACTTTTTTTTTCATTGTAAATGATTAGTATTTTCAGTTAAAACATGGAGCTCTATAGATAGAAGCGTGGACACAAATATTAGTGTCAACTCCCTTGGTGTTCACAAAGTACAAACGTCAAGTATAGCTGCAGCGATGCTGGCTCTCCAAGCGGCTAAATTTTGCATTGCAGTGAACAGAAGACAAGCGACTTTTACATCAAATCTATTGCGAGGCCATCAAATCTATTGCGAGCAAGCTCGTTGGGAGAGGCCCTGGATTTGATAATATTTCTGAGACGAAATTCGAGGTATGTCAAAGATCCTATTACACTATCATATTTCTTTTATGTAAATCTATGACTCACACTTTTGATGTAAATACTTGACCGTGTAATACCCGCCTTACATGCACGGAAGGTCACGAGGAAAAGCTACAAGCTCGAATAAAACCTTCCACCGAGAATAATAGGAAGGCTATATTTATAGCTCGCTGTTCGACACAAAAAAATTGTATTACACACAATCATTTAAAAACAATAATGTAGCCCTACTAAGAACCCTCTGTTTCCGTCTGTTTTGTATGCTTGGATTCAGGTATTGGCATTAACAACAATACTAAGCGATTTACATCGCTCTTTTGTAAGCAGTCTTTAATTAGAGAGTGAAACTGCTAATTCGCACAACAGTATTGCTTAGAGCACAAAAATGAATTACATCTACCAGTACATGAAGTCAGCAGGCTTCATACCTAATTTCTATATCTGCTCCTTCAGGATTGTTTAACGCTGTTCTGCTGTTCGTGAGCATCTTAGAGAACGCAAAACCTTCTATTTATATCAACCAAATTCAAAAATGTTCAAATGTTTGTTAAGCTTATGGGACTTAACTACAGGGTCATCAGTCCCTAAACTTACAAACTACTTATGAACTACTTACGACCTAGGACGGCACAAATATCCATGCCCGCGGGGGGATTTGAACCCCCGACCGTAGTGGCCGTGCTGACCGTGACTGGAGCGCCTCAGTCACCTCGGCCACCGCGGCCGGCTTATATCAACCCTAATAAGTAAAAAAAGATATGAACATTAAAAAACTGAAAGCAATAACTTACCAAAAAAGTTTCTGATGTTCCATCTTGTGTGTTGCCGCCCTCGGTGCGGTCTCACGGCCCACTGGCCACTGCTAACACCGACAGTATAATACACGGCAGCCAGGCTATGCCGCGGCCAATGGAAAATACAGGCCTGAGCGCGCACATCCTGCGACGTAAGCAGGGTAGTTCCCGAGCCGGCGCGATCGCTAGCTCAGTGGCTGCCCGCTATGGCGCAGTGGGCAGTGCTAGCACCCCCTATAGAAGAAAGCCTGCGCACGACGTCACAACATGGCGGCGGTGAGAGCTTTTAGTCGTCTGAAAGATTGTAAACATTAGCAGTGCACGCTGTTTGTCGCGCATTCTTTCGTTCAGGAGTGTATTTATTACGTAAATTGGTGTTGTGTACTGTGTGATCGCTACGCTGGACGATTTGTGTGTGTGAGAACAACATCTGATCTCTTTTTTACTGACAAAATGCGTTTTGCTGTTCTGTGCCGAAAGGTAGAGGAAATTTAGACTGTGGCCCAAAAGTTACCGTCTTTAAACGCCCAGAGAAGAAGAAATGGATATCAAGAATTCCCAGGATAACTTGGCTCCTTCTTCAAGTTAAAGAGTAAGTTTTCGTTTTTGTTTAACATTGTAAAAGGGTTTTAAGTCATGACTGTTTACTGTTGGATATTGCGATTCATTTTATTTACGTAACCACCCCCATTAGCTTATTCTTCTCCGGGCGTTTAAAGACGGTAACTTTTGGGCCACAGTCGTAATTTCCTCTACATTTTGGCACAGGACAGCGAAACGGCATTTTGTCAGGAAAAAGGAAATCACACGTTGTTCTCACACACACAAATCGTCCAGCGTAGCGATCAGAACGTACACAACACCAATTTACGTCATAAATACACTCCTGAACGAAAGAATTCACTATAAACAACGTACACTGCTAATGTTTACAATCTTTCAGAGGACACTAAGCCTCTCACCGCCGCCATGTTGTGACGTCGTGCGCAGACTTTCTTCTATAGGGGGTGCTGGCAGTGCCCCAGCGGCCGGCCAATCGGCTAGCGATCACGCCGGCTCATAACTACCTTGCTTACGTACGCGCTCAGGCCTGTATTTCTCGCCGGCCACGGGCTATGCGCAGTGACGTCACGCTCTCGCCATGCCGTGCTGCATTTAACCATATACACACGCGGGGCACAACATGCTGAAGTCACACACATGGACATACAGAGTTCCTGTTTTAGTGTATTATCATTATTGTTAAAATTAACATATTTTACATTAGACAATTTTTTTTAATTCTTATAGTTGATGAAATGATAGTTTAAAACCTCCAAAATGCGTCAAATAGATAAATAAATAAATAAAAATATAAGAATAAAAAAAAAGCTTTGAATCTATAGGGCCCCCCCTTGGCGACGCCCGTGCATGGACTTTATTCCTGTCACAAAGTAGCCAATACTACTGTTGACAGTAACATACCAAAGGAACATTTTACAGACCTTCTTAGCATGCGCGATGTTTAGTTAAATTTACTCCTTTTTTACTTAATTATCTACGGGCATTCTCATACTGTGTTTAGTAAGAGGAAAAGGTATCTTCTTGGGACAAAGATTTACGTACCAGAGGGTGTAATTTGCACGTCCAACATTCTGACAATCTAGCGTTAATCGTGTTATAAACCTTAGAGTTCAAGAATTCACTAAAACCGAGGGCAGGTTCCAAAGTGTCATGGCATAGTGAAAAAAAAAAAAGAAAAAAAAAAAAAAAAAAAAAAAAAAAAAGAAAGAAAAAAAAGAAAAAAAAAAAAAAAACGCCGGATAACGAAATGTAGCACTGCTCACCACAATAGAGCAGATCCCTCTATAGAAAATGTAGTCTTTAATAGCAGGCTCTTTAATAAACTTTCATTGAGTGGAGCTGATGCCTCATCAGTAAACTGAACAATCAGCCTAGTACGTCACTAATTAAGCTTAATTGAACTTGTGATAATGGGGTGTTTTAAATCATATATTCAAAAATCTGATAGACATGATTTATATCCACTATTAAATACAAATCGTACAATTGCTAAGAATTCCTTAACAAACGAAGTGACCGCCAGAAGAAAACACTGTTGAGGAAATGTAGAGGGGCGGAATTTGCAGCTGACTGCGGGACGATTCTGCTGCCATCAACTTACATTTCGCGTAAAGACCACAACGGTAAAATAAGAAAAATTTGGGTTCATAGAAAGACATACTGGCATTCGTTTTTCCCTCGTTCTGTTTGGGAGTGGGATAAAAAAGGCACGAGCGGAACGAGGTACCCTCCGTAACGCATCTTACGGTGGACAGCGGAGTGTGTACATACATGAATGTAGACATACATGAGTGGGTGTCTACAAAATGTTTAACTCAATATTTCTGTTTTAGATCTCTTACTCGTAAAGCGCACATAGTACGCATCTGTAACAAATTTCTCAAACTGAACGCTTAAATATAATAATAACCAGTGGCGTAACTAGGACTTGGCTTTGGGGGGGATAGATCTGCTTGACGAGCCAAATTATAGTCAGTTTCCAGACAGACTACCATCTAACACTCCCGCTGAAGAAACTAAATCACTCCTTTCCAATGAACGCTTATGGTAAAACACCCCAAGTTTCCAATCTTTACCTTTACCAGATTGCTGTTATCCGATTTCGTTTTCTTTTCTTATTTCTCTCTCTCTCTTTTTCCTTTTTTTTTTTCGGGTTCTGAGGGGGGGGGGGTTCTATCCCCCTCATTCCCCACCATATTAACGCCACTGATAATAACTGCAAGTTTAAAGTGTAACTGTTTATAAGGTAAGTGATATGAAAATAAATCTTCAGCAGTCCTGTTTAAAATGGCTATAAAAAAACTTAAGAAAAATCGGATATATTAACGTAGGCACCCCTTTCATCTAACATGAAATGACACAAATTTCTAATTAAATTACCGCGGCTTGTTTTGGACCTGTCCAGCAGAACGTACTTCCCGTCTGCTAACGCTCGCAGAACGTCCTCTTTCGTCATCATTGTAAGAAACGGCGCCGCGAGTTTCTATGAGCTTTTGTGTCCCAGCCTCGTCGCCGCTTTTGTGTCTCGTTTCCGTTGTAGGTGTCGGTGGCCGAGTAGGAAGACCGACACAGGAATATAGATAGCACGCTTGTGCAGGTACGGAGGTGAGCAGCCAGTGGGACAGCAGAAACTAGAAACACTAGAGTAAATTAGAACGAGATATATATTGTACAGAATTTATACAATACTTAACTTTTACATAGTTCAGTACGGCAGAATGCTGATACATAGTTGAGCTAGAGGTCTGCCTAAGTGCCTGTCCGATAGCCAAGTCTTCACTGGTGCCTATGTGATTCCGAAGTGTTAACTGGTTCCTATCTCAGTCCCAAGTGAACGATGTCGTTCAGTGGTGGCCACGAGCGGAGTTGTCTCAGAGGGCGCTCGTGGCTGACGTCGTAAGAACGCCGCGCCGTGCGTGCATGGCGGCGCGCGGCGAAAGTAGGTGGCGCGCACTTTGGACTTGTGCGACACCACATGAGCGTTGCTAGTCTGCGAGTATCACGAGCGCTGCGAGTTTTTACGAGCGTTACGGGTCTACGATCAACACTACCTATAGTCCGTTCACCGAGAGCTGGGACGAAACGTTAACAGTGTCACGTGAGCGACTACGATCGTTTCCAGAGAAAACGTTCGGTGTTCACGTGATACGAAGGGGTGTACAAAATCTTTGGCGCACGATTTACAGCTGGTGGCATGGGCTGCCTGCCGAGCTGACGTCATAGCGGACCCTGAGAAACCTGGACAACAATGTAACGAAATAAAGCACGACATGGAAGATTCAAATCAGTTACAATAATGTTAAAAGTACGATGAAACTGAGTTCATTCTGTCAAAACAGATTTGTTTTCATACAGGTTACTTACCAAACGCTCCATTCATACACATTTTTTATAACATTCCCACTAATAATAATGGTAAAGGACGGCGAAGCGAGGTTCATTCTGTCAAACTTGAACTGTTTCCATTGAGGTTTATACCAAACCGCTTCTCTCTCTCTCCTCTACAATTTCCACATTTGACTTTCAACTAAAAATACAACACGGGGGACGCACCTGTTCCAAACTTCTGAAGTCACTGTTTTTACTGCTTCTTCTTGCAGTTCTTTAACTTCCGGCATTTTGTATGTTTTGTCTTTCGCTGCAACATAGCCTTTCATTCTAGCCCACACTTAGTCGATGGCGTTTAATTCATAGCGGTGCGGAGGAATTCTAAGAACAGCTTTCCCTACATTCTTCGCCATTTCATCTATCGCGTAATCGTTGTGCACTGTTCTGTAATTTTGAAATATATCTAAAAGTTATTTTTTTCAGCATACCGTCTTCAAAATGGAGGATTTTAGATTTTAGCCACTCTGATATTTCGTCCTTATTGGAATTAGCACAGGGAACTTTTTCTTTTCTACGATAATGGTACGGCGCTTTAAGAACAACAATAACTGCAAGCCGAGGAAGAACACCTTAGAACCACTTGTCGAAGGTTCAACTAGTCTTTCAAGCGTCTTTAAAGGTGAACTTAAAGAGATCCTGAAATCGCCGCTGTAGAACACGCACTAACGAGCTCACACCTGCAATTGAGATGGCCGCATGCGGCAAGTAAGTTTTGGCCCGCGGAGCTGTTTCATATGAAAGAAAAATTTAACTTGAATTTCATGTGCCGCCCGCGGTGGCCGAGGGAACTGAGGCGCTTCAGTCACGGTCTGCACGGCCACTACGGTCGGGGGTTCGAATCCTCCCTCGGGCATGGATATTTGTGCCGTCCTAGTTCGTAAGTAGTTTATAAGTAGTTTGTAAGTTTAGGGACTGATGACCCCGTAGTTAAGTCCCATAGACTATACAAACATTTTTGAAACTGCAGGTTGGAGTCACGTAGCGTGCTCCTTCGTTGCTGACACATCAGCCCCAGCTTGTAGCACGCCGACTACACAACGGCGTATACAGCTCCTGTTCGATGTGACAGAATGGAACAATTCGTTGCACCTTGTGACAGATGACCCTTCAGATTGATGTTGCATTCTTTCAACCGCAATCGCTTCAGTTACTGCTTAGCGCTGAATGTTCGAAAATATTTTTTTTTGAATCGTCTCCAGTCACTGAAAGGTAGTATTTGGTATACCGACGAGTTTACATTTTCAACACTTTTTATTTCCCTTATTTTGTGTAATATAATAAGTAAATTTACATACGAATAAGAAAATAAATCAGACTGATCTATGATGCTTGTTTTTAGTTTTAGTAAGCTTGCACGTATTTTATGTATCCAGTTATGGCGGATAGGTAAACCGGTCGACATTAGCAATGGTTCCTCCCTCAGTACCATCTTTCAAACCTTTAATTCTAATATTGTGATTTTACTGATGACGTTTAAAGATTCCGTTTTACAAATGTACAGATGTGACCCACCTAATGCAAGTTTATCCACGTGTCTTTCTTTGTTATTTAAAGCAACCAATAATGTTATAGACATGAAACGCAGAATATTTTTCAGTAAGAATCATAACAAAAGATCGCGCAATTTTAAAGTAAATGAAGCATGAGCAATTTTTGTTTACGATACATGACGTTCAGAATTAAAATACCGATTTCCTAAAGCAGCTGAATACTAGTATCAAACATTTTTGAGAGAACAGACTATGAAGTTTCGCAAGTACGTATAATGCCGTACGTAAATGAAATAGTGTTAATTCGGCGAGTAGTTTACCTCTGTGGTACCGCCAATTAGGCTGAAAACATGTAATTTCCTACCACTAGCTATGAAAATATTGAGTATTGAAATCCTTTTCATTGAAACTAAAGCATAGTAAATAACTAAATGCGCTATTAGGGGTTGTAACAAAATCACTGTTACCTCAGAAATCATGAACACTAAAGCAAAGTAAACAACTAAATGCGATTATAAGAAAATCGGTCAGTTACTTTACACATGCAGAAAGACTGCTGAAATTTTACCAACTATGTCGCGTTTAGATAAATCTTCAATGCGAAAAAAACAATCGTGAGGCGCGTATGTTGCCTTCAGGAAAGCTTTGCGTGTGCGCATTGCAGATAAAATGATCTACAACTAAAATGAAATGGACAATCATAATTCAGAGACAATATTTTTTTACGTGATCCGCTACTTTTCCGGGGCTTCACTGAACCAGTGAACAGTTAGGACGCGCCTCCATTATTCTGCGGTGTTAAACAACTTCGGGGAACTTTAAAGTAGATTTTGTAGGGAGTTTTTGAGAGCTGCGTGGAACTACTGTACGTACCTGATATTTCATTCTGAACTTCACTTACAACATATACATTTTAAAAATTTACAATACTTCGATTTAGTTTAGTTCAGTTACAACGAGGCTCGCGAAGTTGGAAATACTTCGGTGTTAAACTTTCATTGCGTATTCCCTTATGATACTTTATGTCCGTCAAAATGGACAGAAATAGGGTGGTTAAACCGCGAAAAAATGTTGAAAGGTGTTTGATTTGAAGCAAGAAATACAACCATTCTTTGAAATAAAGTCAAAGATACTCCCGGAGATCAAAGATAAGGAATGACTATCCAACTTCGTTCTTGGCCGATATAACTAGCGACCTAAATGATCTTAATGCTCGACTCCAAGGAAAAGATGAGCTGATTAATGTCATGCATGATCTTATTTCCGCTTTACAAACGAAAGTTTGGCTTTGGGAGCAACAGTTACGAGCATAAAACTTCACACAGTTTCCTACACTGTCAAAGCAACCGAGCGTCATCCAACGGCAACGATTAAATATGCTTCTTTAACGTCTGACATGAAATAAGAATTCGAAACCTGATTTCAACATTAAAGAAACATCGTCTGCCTTTTTCTGTATTTGCTACGCCCCTGTCTGTAGACATGGGCTCACTACCTGTACATTTACAAATGGAATGCTGAGAAATTCAACGCGATGCACAATTAAAAGAGAAATCTCATCGTGTTCTTTTGGAAACGTTCTATAAAACATATTTAGACAGAAATATCCAGCGTGTTACGAACATGCTATAAAATGATTTCATTGTTTCGAAACACGTACGTGTGAGTGAATAGCTTTTTAGTCGGACGAATTTATAAAATCATATATGAGAACACGACTTACTGATTTTCACCTGAAAAAATCGTTTGTGTAGTAACAACTTAACTTGACGTCAACATGACTCATTTACTTCAGTGAAACAAAGCCAGACATCCCAGTAAACTGTATTTCATAAAATTGTGTAATAATTTGTACAATAAATGTTCTTTATTTTGTGTCCCAGCCTCGTTGCCGCTTTTGTGTCTCGTTTCCGTCGTAGGTGTCGGTGGTCGAGTGGAATGAGACCGGCACAGGAATAAAGATAGCACGCTGGTGCAGGTACGGAGGGGAGCAGCCAAAAACTAGAAACACTAGTGTAAATTAGAACGAGATATATATTGCACAGAATTTATACAATACTTAACTTTTACATTGCTCAGTACTGCAGATACATAGTTGAGCTAGATGCCTGCCTAGTACTGCTTCCTAGTGCCTATACGATAGCCAAGTCTTCACTGGTGCCTATCTGATTACGAAGGTCCTAACTGGTTGCTATCTCAGTCCCAAGTGAACGATGTCGTTCAGTGGTGGCCACGAGCGGAGTTGCAGCAGAGGGCGCTCGTGGCTGTCGTCGTAAGAACGCAGCGCCGTGCGTGCATGGCGCGCACTTTGGACTTGTGCGACACCACACCCCTCCCCCCCCCCCCCCCCAAACCGCCGCGCCGTCGTGGCGTAGGGCTGAGGGCCACGGCGACGGCACTGGGAAGAGGGCCTGGGCGGGGGCGTTACTGGTGGGACGGGCGTCGTAGCTGAGGCTGGGATCGAGACGCCGTCCGCGCCCCGGCATCCGCCTTGCGATCCTCCAGGAAACCCGCCGAAACCTGGGGAAGGGCGCACACCCCCGCCCAGAGGGAGCAGGTCATCTTCTTCTGAGGTGCGTGGCCCAAGCTGGGGGGTGCCCGCACGGTCCCGGAGTCCCTCTCGGTGACGCTGTCATCTGCGGCGGCGACAGCGGCGGTGACGACTGCGTCGGAGGTGCGTCGACATCCATCGGGATCTCGTAGCCCGGGGAAGCTGGGTCCGGCGGCGAGCGATGTGGCTGTGCTCCCTGGCGGTGAACTGGGTCTGGAATCAAGAAACCGGAGACAGGATCGCGCGGCCTGAGCAAGCGCAATTGGTTTGCGTGGCGCCGCAGCTCCGACCCTGTGGAAGAACGTACAACATACATATTGCGACCGAACACGCGCTGAATGGTGCCCGGCAACCATGTCTTCTTGTTGCCAGCAAACACCCTGTACAGCACCGGCGTAGAAACCTGAAAACGCGTAGCGCCATACGAACCGACTCGGTGCGTGGGAGGCTGCAGCAGGTGAAGGAGAGTGCGGTGACGGCGGCCGTGTAGCAGCTCGGCAGGAGACGGGCCGTCACGTGGCATGCACCGATACGTAGACAGGAAAATTTGAAGAGCTTGCTGCCTGGAGTGCTGACCTTTCATCTTTTCCATGTGAGACTTGAATGTTCGAACGAAACGTTCTGCTTTACCATTGGACTGAGGGTGAAAAGGTGCGGTGGTGATATGCTGAATACCATTCACACGACAAAACTGTTGAAATTCCGCACTAACAAACTGAGGTCCATTGTCACTGACGATAGTTTCAGGCAAACCTTCGATGCAAAACACTGATGTTAAGGCACTGATTGTACTAGACGCCGTCGTGGAGTTCATGGCAATCACGAAAGGAAATTTGCTGAAAGCGTCTACAACAGTTAACCAGCGCGTATTCCAGAAAGGTCCGGCAAAGTCAATATGTAAACGTTGCCATGGTCCCTTGGGGCGAGGCCAGTCTGAGAAACGTTGCGGAGGAGCCGCCTGATGCTCCGCACAAACAGTACACTGTGACGTCATGTTCTCTATCTGAGCGTCCATACCAACCCAGGTACAATGACGACTGGCCAATTGCTTTGTCCTAACAATACCCCAATGTCCTTGATGCAGGAGGCGTAACACTTCTCATTGCAGGGAACGGAGAACTATCACTCTTGTTTGGTCGTTGTCCGTATGTAACAACAGAACACCCTGACTTAAAGATAATGCATGACGTTGTGAAAAATAACGTCGAACCAGAGGCCGATCAATGTCTTTGGCTCTGGCAGGCCACCCTGAGTGAACGAAACGTGCTACCACACTTAGGTCTGCATCCGCAGCCGTTTCCTGTGCAACCCGATGAGAGTTTAAAGGAAAGTCTGCGACACCGGAAGCATCTCTGGAGTCTATCTGACAACATGCCATTTCCGAAGAATCAAACGACACATCCCGGCCAACCGGAAGTCGGGAAAGTGTGTCCGCGTTGGCGTGTTTAGTGGTAGTTCGGTACAAAATCTCATACTGATAATTTGACAGTATTAAGGACCATCTCTGAAGCTTTTGTGCCGTACGTGGCGGAATTGGCTTTGTGGGTGAGAACAACGACGTGAGAGGCTTGTGGTCTGTCAACAAATAGAATTTTCTGCCATAAAGATAATGATGAAACTTTGTGACGCCGTAAATTATTGCTAAGGCCTCATTTTCAATCTGACTGTAATTCTGTTGCGTTGGCGTCAGTAGCTTGGATGCAAAGGCAATAGGACGATCGTGAGAACCAATACGATGCGATAAAATTGCACCTAGACCGTATGACGAGGCATCAACTGCTAGCACTACAGGCTTCTGAGAGTCAAAGGGAGTCAAACATGCATCACTGAGTAGTGCAGACTTTAATTTGTCAAAGGCAACTTGGCAATCTTTGGACCATACAAAAGGAACATTCTTCCTACGTAAGTGATGCAGTGGAGCTGCAATCTGAGACGCATTGTGAATAAATCTGAAATAATAGTTAAGCTTTCCCATTACTGCTTGCAATTCATGCACATTCTTAGGAGGAGGCAAGTCTTTGATTGCTCGAAGATGTGACTGTAAGGGATGGATTCCTTGCGCATTAATCACATGGCCTAGGTACTCTATTTCAGTTTGAAAAAACGAACACTTTGCTTTATTGCAACGTAGACCTGCTGCAGTCAAAACTTTGAAAAGGCACTCCAGGTTTGCTAAATGTTATTCAACTGTACGACCGGATACCACAATATCATCTAAATAGTTCGAGCAACAAGGTACCGAAACTGTCAGCTGTTCCAAAAAACGCTGAAAAATAGCAGGGGCGGAAGAACTGCCAAAGGGTAGGCGTTGAAATTGAAAAAGGCCCATGTGAGTATTAATGACGAAAAATTTTTTTGACTCGTCATCAAGCGGAATTTGTAAGTATGCCTCTGCTAAATCAATCTTGGAAAAGAAGCGAGACTGTCTAATTTGTCCATTAGTTCCTCAGGTCTTGGCAGGGGACAAGTGTCTACAATTGTTTGACTGTTCACTGTTGATTTAAAGTCCACACAGAGACGAAGTTTTCCTGACGGCTTGGGTATAATTACTATAGGCGAGGCCCACTGACTCGCAGAAACAGGAGAAATCACACCACTATCTTGCCAACGTTTAAGTTCAACGGCAACTGTATCACGCATTGCGATAGGCACTGGTCTAGCTTTACGAAATTTTGGAACTGCAGATTCTTTTAAAGTTACATGTGCCACGAAGTCTTTTGCACAACCTAGTTCCGCCGAAAACAAGTCACTGTATTTTTCACACAATGCATTGATTTTATCCTGAGGCACTATTGACGAAATTTGAAGCACATCTCTTTGAACTGATAAACCAAATAAATCGAATGCATCTAGTCCAAAAATTTTCTGCGTAGATTTGGCCTGAAGAACTACAGCAGCAACTGTTTTTGTTACACCTTGAAAAGAGGCGGGCAGGCTACACGTTCCTAGCACGGGAATATTTTGACCTGTATATGCCGTTAGCACATGTTGAGACGGCGACAATTTTGGCGAACCCAGCAGTTCATAAGTGTCTTTCTTCATCAAAGTAACAGCGGAACCAGTATCAAGCTGAAATTGCACAGTCTTATTGTCAATGGAAAGATTCACAAAAAGTTTTTGCTTCTGGCGCACGACAGGTGCGCGAATGTGGGCAACATCTGATTGAACTTGTTTACTACGCTTGCGCATGCGCGGGCTGTGTAGTGAAGTAAGCGGCGCAGACTCGGCACACAGATTAATATCACTGTCACTAGATGGCACTACCGCCGGATCGGCGTCCGCGCAATGCGAGGCTACTACAGAGTCACTAACTACTGCACTAAACTTTTGAGTAGCTACATCACCTCTTCTGTCACTATCTACACAGTACTGGACACTTTTACAAGGAGAAGTTGCCGAAGGCACTAGGTTCACTACAGGATTGCACTGTACATTGTCACTTTGCTTGTCCCGAACCCTTTTCCGTTTCACTGTTTTACGCGCTCGGCGGCGCTTGCGACGTGGCTCACTACATAGTTTTGCAATAGGTGCAGAAGAACTTTCTTGCATTTGAAAATCAATAGTAGCACTGTTCAAATCCATAGCGTGTATGACATTAACATTATGAACTGTTCTCGCACTGTGCGAAGCAATGTTCTGAAAGGCACCGCTCTTGCAATTTTTGTTTTGCATACAAACTGTTTGTACATGTCCTGTTTTGCCACATTGATAACAGGTTGCGTTGCGGCTAGGGCATTGCGCACGTTTGTGGCGAGATACACACTGGGGGCAAGACTTACGAACATTTTTCTGAAATGAGCGTTGGCGCCCGTTATTCAAATTACTGTTTCTAACACGACGGGGCGACCTTTGTGTCGCACTTTTACACTGGCTACTGTTCACTGTCTGTTCAGCACGGCCGGTAGAAAAATAAGAATCACTAGTGCTATACTGAGAACTACGGCTAGAAAAGCGTCCGTTGCGGCGCACTGAATTAACACTGTGGCTTTGCATTTCTACATCTGCTAAGTCAAAGGTAGCATGCGCTTCAATAAGCTGCAGTACACTGTCTAATGAGGGGTCGGACTGTTTTAGAATTGATGCCCGAATTCTGGGATCCTGAATGTTCTGCGTAATCGCATCCCTCAACATCACGTCACTATAAGAAAGTCCACAAGAACAAGTAAATTTACATTTGCGGGTTAAGCCCTTCAACTCAACAAAAAAAGTCCACAAAACACGTAACTGAAAACGTTCCCCCAAAAATCTTATTATAAGGGTGGGTGGGCGGGAGCAATTTCTGCGTGCTCCGACTGCTGCTGTCTGGCTGCTGCAAGCGGGCTGGTCCAAGGTTCGTCTATCACTCCTCGTCGCCACTTTTGTGTCCCAGCCTCGTTGCCGCTTTTGTGTCTCGTTTCCGTCGTAGGTGCCGGTGGCCGAGTGGAATGAGACCGACACAGGAATAAAGATAGCACGCTGGTGCAGGTACGGAGGGGAGCAGCCAAAAACTAGAAACACTAGTGTAAATTAGAACGAGATATATATTGCACAGAATTTATACAATACTTAACTTTTACATTGCTCAGTACTGCAGATACATAGTTGAGCTAGAGGCCTGCCTAGTACTGCTTCCTAGTGCCTATACGATAGCCAAGTCTTCACTGGTGCCTATCTGATTACGAAGGTCCTAACTGGTTGCTATCTCAGTCCCAAGTGAACGATGTCGTTCAGTGGTGGCCACGAGCGGAGTTGCAGCAGAGGGCGCTCGTGGCTGTCGTCGTAAGAACGCCGCGCCGTGCGTGCATGGCGACGCGCGGCGAAAGCAGGTGGCGCGCACTTTGTACTTGTGCGACACCACACTTTAATCACATTTATTTTATATTCTTCAAAAATGAATTAATATTTCTTGCTTTTATGGTGCATAAAACAAAAATCGGTAATGCGGCCCGCAGGGTAATCCACTCTCAAACATTTGGCTCGCCTGCTGTAAAGTTGGCCACCCCTGGTTTAGAGAGAAGGCCGCGGCGCTATCGTGTGACGTCAGGCAGAGTAGGTTGCGCGCGCATAGCTGACTGGGTAGCCGCTGGGGCACGGCCCACTATGCCGAAGCAGCGAGCCAGTCAGCCATGCGCGCGCAACCTACTCTGCCTGACGTCACACGAGAGCGCCGCGGTCTTCTCTCTAGGCCAGGGACCCAATTCTGTATCTTTCGTACCGTTCGGTTCTGTGGGTTTTTCCCGGTGATGACGTCAAATTCGGTTCGGTAGCGAAAGTGGTTATTCTGTACGCTTCTGCGCTGCAGCGAGCGCTGCACCGAAAGTCGCTGTGGTTCGAGAAGGCCGATTCGTTCGTTTCGGTGGGCTCGGATTGCGAAGATAAATGGCTATTTTAGCAATGCTGTGTGGTTTTAAATTCTGACAACGAAACATCTGTTGTTTTTCAGTAATAAATAACTTAAAAAGTTAATTTTCAAAGTAGTCTGCAAATATTATCAGAATATTTTGTTAAAATTGCTAGCGTTCTAATGTTTAATATAACGAAGTAGCACTTCTGTAAACTCTATTGCAATAAACTTTATCTTAAAGTACGCGTCTCGGTAATATCTTTAATGCGCCGTTTCATTTATCCTGCAAACTCTCATATTACGAAAGTGTAAATACGAAATCCATCAAATACGGCGTCACCTTCGTTTTCGCCGTTCGCAAAGCTGTCGCGTCGTATTTGGCAAATTTTCGTATTTGTACTTGAGAATTACTCAAATATGCACTCCAGATACTACACCGCATTGAAAATCTTCATAAAATGAGCCATTTTCACCGCATTCTTAAGTCCTGTTGTGCTCACAAGCACGTTACCGATGTATTTGAACGGTACTTACGAGGGAATGGTCAGACTGTTAGCTGCTGACATGACCTCGAAGTCTGTAAAAACTTTTATGAAGTATGACATTATTGTCACATGGTTTCCGCGCTTATAACTGCCTGTTGTACAACCCTGACCTCTCTCGCTATGTTATACGAACGCCATCTAGGGGCAATGTGACGTTAGCTACGCGCCGCTCTCCTGTCACAGCAGTGAGAGAGCTGATTCGCCCAGTGAAAGCGATCGTACGATAATTAATAAATACATAATAACAAATTCGTTCACAAATGTAGCTGATATGTTATCTACATCCTTCTTTCCCAATAGCTATGAAATAGACACTAATACATATACGGTTTAGAACACGTAAAACTTTTATTTCTTATATTTACCGTAAGAATGAGAAATATTGATACAATGTTCAAAACATACTGTAGGTTTTTTGTGCACCAAGAACATACAAGCATAGACGACATATGACAGCTCTGTGAATCATAGACGTTGTTAGTCGTCCGTGGACAAATCTCGGCCGGTGTTAGGAAGGACTCAGGCCTAATATTAATATATTTCCAGGCGTGCCACGCATATTTAATCACATTTTGAAATCGTGGGGAGGAAAACTGTTAATGTACGACTGATTGCAACTTAAGAATATTGTCACGGCGATAGACAGGAAACTGCAGTGATTTGCACACAATAATTATCTCTGTTAGTTTTCTGTAAAATGCCTTCAAAATAAAATTCAAATGTTTGTAGAACTTATGGGACTTAACTACGGGGTCATCAGTCCCTAAGCTTACAAACTACTTATGAACTAGCTAAGAATAAGGACGGCACAAATATCCATTCCCGAGGGGGGATTCGAACCCCCGACCGTAGTGGTCGTGCAGATCGTGACTGAAGCGCCTCAGTCTCCTCGGCCACCGCGGCCGGCTAAAATGCCTTCCACTGGCGGAAAAAATCTCTGTCTAACGATTGAATTACGTTCGTCGTGCCGGGTGGAATCTGAAGTATGTCTACTTCTTTGTCAGGGTGAGCTCGAAATACAGCTTTTAATGAATCAGAACTTTTATGACCTAACCACGAATCTAGAAAGAGAAGAGATTTGTTCCCGCAGAACGACAGAAAAGCATGACGCATGAAAAGTGTAACGTTATCATTTCCCATTTTTCCAGGCTTCGATGCGTCTACCACAAGATTGTCTGCGTAGAACATTGTTTGTTTGACACGTGGTCCAAAACGTCCAGTTGGTTCTTGAAGACACACATATAGTTCAGGTAGCAATGAACTATCCAGACTAATTATGGGCATTATAGTGTATGAATGGGTGAGTGCAGTCGTGGACTGCGCAGTTGCCTCAATATGTTTTTCCCCTTTGAATGACTGTGTTCTTTTCGCACGCATTTCTTTTTGAAAACCTGACTGATCTACATTGTAAACGTAAGATTCACTAAAACTGGCGATCCTATTTTTTGCAGTCCTAAGAAAAGCTTCTGTCATTTCTATTTGAGTCACTTCATTTTCCGACTAGTTTCTCGATAGCTACAAATTTTGTTATTTTACGTGCCACAATTTTATGTGATCTTTTGAAGCGACTAATCCAACTTTGAGAAGCTGTAAATTCTTTAGCGCCTATCGCATTGGCAATCTCAAACGCCCAATCACGCAAAGTTGTGTCGCTGACACCCAATGACTGTCGTCTGGCATCGGTAAATTGCTCAAAAAGTCGCGCATTTATCTCCGTCGCAATTTCCAGTCGAGTCTTACATCGTCCAGAGACTTCCTTTTTCCATCTACACAATTCACGTTCAGAACGGACAAAGCGATACCTATTTTGAACAGTACTGACACGTAGGTGTTTCTTTCCACTTTCGTTCAACCAATACGTCACCGCTTTTTCTTTGTCTGATAATGTAATTGTAGTTGCTGGTGTTGCTTTCGGAGATAATTGATGATGGTATGTGGCACTATCACTCGAAGTCTTCATGTGTGCAACTTTCTTCCGTTTCTTCGCCGTCTGTAGATTCACAGTCTGCAATATCGAGTGTTTCAGTCGTTTCTAGCCATATGTCTGCTCTAGAAGTTTGTCTAGAAGTTTAAGTACCATGTCGCACATCACATAGTCTTCACGCGTGTTTTCTGTTGATTGCTTCATTTGGCGTGAGTGGTATAACTCCATGGTAAGCAGCAAAACATTTACAGGGTCTGCCATCACCTGTGATGTATGATCAATATATTAAAAGTGCACTGCAATATGTGTTACACAGATGTGTTCTAAGCATGTTTGTTACATTTTCTAATATTTTTCACACCTACAAGGATCTACTCACTTCTTGGTCTATGGAATCAGAAAAGGAATCCAAACAAACCAATTTATTTTTCCCACTGCACAAAAATAATCACAATAAAATGTAACAAATTTAAATGTAATTACTTACAGAAGCAGCATAACTCTGCAGTTTTTTGTCTTTCTGAGAAAATTAAAAAAAAACTCTTTGCAATTATATTCAAAATTAATTTCAATCAGAAGCTCTGCCTTAATAAGTTCTAAGCTGCATCTGTTTCTTTGGTCTGTCCACTTAGTGTTCATTAGAGAAAAAACTCTCTCTGTGTGAGCATTTGACCTTGGAATACTTAATAGAAAGCCTATGATTTTACTAAGGTTTGGGACATCAATTTGTTTTAATTTTAAATCTATAAAAATTTTGACCCAACTTTCTTCAGTTGTTTCTGTTTTCATCTTGCTGACAGCACTTTTTACACTAGAAAACTCCTCATACAAAGCATCCTCATTTACAAAATCAAGAACAAATTCTTTAACTATGGTTTGTAACTCTCTGAAAGAAAGATCAGTTTCCAACTTTAATGGTACAAGACAGTGAATAGCATTTCAAAGTCTACATCTAGAGCATCACAATCATGTTTTGTGGCGTTATATAGCAAGTGATTAGAGCAATTTGCTTTCACCAAATGCTTGTTGTTTTCTTTAAGCAGTTTAAATACAGAATTGTGCTTTCCATAATTAACGTTTGCATTATCAGCACAGTATGTAGTCACGTTTTTTACATCTAAATCATGTAAATCCAATGTAGACTTGATCAGGCAGTGAACGGCATTAGCTGTCTCATCAGCCTGTTCAATAAAGTCTAGAAGTCTATTTTTTAATCCGCTTTCGGATAAAACACCTGACAACAATAGGAAACATATTTCTGTTTTTGTGGTTTGAAGCATCAGTTGCAACAGAATAAGTTACTTGATTTGGATGGATGTTTTAAGAGATCAGTGAAGCTCTGAACACTTCTTGGTGCTAAAACGTTCTTTACAATAGCTTCTGCCTTAGTTCGAACACATGACATCATATAGGCCATGACAAATATCCTTGGATAATTTATTTTGCACAGTCCATACTTCTGTAGCTGATATTGTGTTTCACCGTATGAAAAATTGTTGCTAGCTCACCTGCCACGATTTCATTTTCTTGATGCTGTCGCCAAAATATTTTAATAAATTTGAGTTCGCCTTTAGTCTCTTCATTCCTCTTATGTAGTTCTGTAGAAGAATGTTGGATGCAGTCAGATTTACCACCATGTGCGATGCTTAAGTCACGCTTACATAGCACACAGCAAGCTCGATATACGTTGTTGGCCACATGCTTAACCACGAATATTATTCCTCCCATAAGTCCATGTAAAAACACACGTACTTCATCTTCTTGCTTCGTGGAGATTTCATATCTTCATTTTCACTGCGAGAGCACAAATGAGAACACAATCACTTAAAAACCAAATGAAAATACACGGTTCACAGTTCACAGTAGGTATTAGGGAAAAACCAAGTTAGCAGAAATCGAAAATTTTGCGGTAACTTTCATCACTATCGATTGCTGACACGAACGTTAATCGAGACATTATTGGTTGTTGTAAAAAGTTTTCGAGGTATCTCGATAAAAGCATTTTCAGCTATCGATAGCACCTCTTGGATTATAAAAGCGATCACTGACGAAATATACGGAAGAAACAGGCGGAAAATAATGGAGACGGGAGGATTTAAGGGGAGACGGAAGGCAACTGGGCTAAAAAATTCGATTTTTAAATTTTAGCGTATTTGAAATGCCTGGTATTTCCTGCGTGAAAGTTTTTGTTTTATATAAATCCGACAATTTTTTCGTGCGTTATGATGGATTTTCTGACGCTCTGTGCTATCTGGCCACGCCTGCCGTTTTGCGCCATACGGAGAAAATGCACAAAGCATTTCTTAACTCTTTGTATATTATTTCATGCTTCAATTGTTTTTATCGCTTCAATGTTTCCTACCCTGTATCTACTATCGATACTTTTTGTTCCGATCGTGTTTGTTATTGTTTTCGAACGTAATTTGTTTGAACTTGGTGGATTTTGTTGTGAGTGAAGTATGTCTTGATTTGTATTTTCGTTGGTCCCGCGTGTTTTCATAAAAATGCCGCGAATAAAGAAATTCTGGCCTAAATTAAAATTCAGAGGTAATAAATACATAAAATAGTGTCTGCAGAATGTGGTGGTGACGTATCTTTGGGTGAGAATCAGTGTCTTCGTAAAGGGATTGTGTCAAACCTGACGTTGAGTTGTACAAAATGTGGTGCAATCGCTACAACAATGACATCAAAAATGGCAAATAAATTGTATGAGAACATCAGGCTAGTTTATGGTCTCAGATCTATTGGTAACGGGATGGAGGCAGGCAAACTTATGTGCATTACTTGACATTCCAAATCCTCCTCAAAATTTAAGACTTACAATAATGTTATTGTAACAATTCAATGAAGGAAGCAGCTAAAGAACCTCCGTGAACCTGGCACCCGACTTAAAGAAATCGCTTTTTACTTTATACAGTCTTAAAGAGCTTCGTTTGTAGTGGATTGTAGTACAAAAATTTTTGTTTGTAGTTTTTCGAGAAAAAAATTAGGAGTCACTCAAAAAACAGCCAGCACCCCACTTTTACGAAATAAAATTCTAATGGATGATATGTGTAGGGAATCGTTTGTAGTGGTTTGTAGTGAACGAATTTTCATTTGTAGTAACTTGTATATCCCACACAACGTGTTCAAAATGGAAGCCGCGAGGCCCATACTGCTGTGCACTGCACCAACTGGCAACACCCCACTTTCAAGAAATTTAATTCTAATGGATGATATGTGTAGGAAACAGTGTGTAGAGGTTTGTAGTGAACGAATTTTCGTTTGTAGTAGCTTGTATATCCCACAAAACGTGTTCAAAATGGAAGCCGCGAGGCCCATACTGCTGTGCACTGCACCAACTGGCAGCACCCCACTTTCAAGAAATTTAATTCTAATGGATGATATGTGTAGGAAATAGTGTGTAGAGGTTTGTAGTGAACGAATTTTCGTTTGTAGTAGCTTGTATATCCCACAAAACGTGTTCAAAATTGAAGCCGCGAGGCCCATACTGCTGTGCACTGCACCCACTGGCAGCACCCCACTTTCAAGAAATTTAATTCTAATGGATGATATGTGTAGGAAATAGTGTGTAGAGGTTTGTAGTGAACGAATTTTCGTTTGTAGTAGCTTGTATATCCCACAAAACGTGTTCAAAATGGAAGCCGCGAGGCCCATACTGCTGTGCACTGCACCCACTGGCAGCACCCCACTTTCAAGAAATTTAATTCTAATGGATGATATGTGTAGGAAATAGTGTGTAGAGGTTTGTAGTGAACGAATTTTCGTTTGTAGTAGCTTGTATATCCCACAAAACGTGTTCAAAATGGAAGCCGCGAGGCCCATACTGCTGTGCACTGCACCAACTGGCAGCACCCCACTTTCAAGAAATTTAATTCTAATGGATGATATGTGTAGGAAATAGTGTGTAGAGGTTTGTAGTGAACGAATTTTCGTTTGTAGTAGCTTGTATATCCCACAAAACGTGTTCAAAATGGAAGCCGCGAGGCCCATACTGCTGTGCACTGCACCAACTGGCAGCACCCCACTTTCAAGAAATTTAATTCTAATGGAT
The DNA here is from genome assembly GCA_026315105.1 of Locusta migratoria. NCBI lineage: Eukaryota > Metazoa > Arthropoda > Insecta > Orthoptera > Acrididae > Locusta > Locusta migratoria. The sequence goes on from CM048755.1 coordinate 291,642,169, forward strand.
GATATGTGTAGGAAATAGTGTGTAGAGGTTTGTAGTGAACGAATTTTCGTTTGTAGTAGCTTGTATATCCCACAAAACGTGTTCAAAATGGAAGCCGCGAGGCCCATACTGCTGTGCACTGCACCAACTGGCAGCACCCCACTTTCAAGAAATTTAATTCTTATGCATGATATGTGTAGGAAATAGTGTGTAGAGGTTTGTAGTGAACGAATTTTCGTTTGTAGTAGCTTGTATATCCCACAAAACGTGTTCAAAATGGAAGCCGCGAGGCCCATACTGCTGTGCACTGCACCAACTGGCAGCACCCCACTTTCAAGAAATTTAATTCTAATGGATGATATGTGTAGGAAATAGTGTGTAGAGGTTTGTAGTGAACGAATTTTCGTTTGTAGTAGCTTGTATATCCCACAAAACGTGTTCAAAATGGAAGCCGCGAGGCCCATACTGCTGTGCACTGCACCAACTGGCAGCACCCCACTTTCAAGAAATTTAATTCTAATGGATGATATGTGTAGGAAATAGTGTGTAGAGGTTTGTAGTGAACGAATTTTCGTTTGTAGTAGCTTGTATATCCCACAAAACGTGTTCAAAATGGAAGCCGCGAGGCCCATACTGCTGTGCACTGCACCAACTGGCAGCACCCCACTTTCAAGAAATTTAATTCTAATGGATGATATGTGTAGGAAATAGTGTGTAGAGGTTTGTAGTGAACGAATTTTCGTTTGTAGTAGCTTGTATATCCCACAAAACGTGTTCAAAATGGAAGCCGCGAGGCCCATACTGCTGTGCACTGCACCAACTGGCAGCACCCCACTTTCAAGAAATTTAATTCTAATGGATGATATGTGTAGGAAATAGTGTGTAGAGGTTTGTAGTGAACGAATTTTCGTTTGTAGTAGCTTGTATATCCCACAAAACGTGTTCAAAATGGAAGCCGCGAGGCCCATACTGCTGTGCACTGCACCAACTGGCAGCACCCCACTTTCAAGAAATTTAATTCTAATGCATGATATGTGTAGGAAATAGTGTGTAGAGGTTTGTAGTGAACGAATTTTGAACACGTTTTGTGGGATATATAAGCTACTACAAACGAAAATTCGTTCACTACAAACCTCTACACACTATTTCCTACACATATCATCCATTAGAATTAAATTTCTTGAAAGTGGGGTGCTGCCAGTGGGTGCAGTGCACAGCAGTATGGGCCTCGCGGCTTCCATTTTGAACACGTTTTGTGGGATATACAAGCTACTACAAACGAAAATTCGTTCACTACAAACCTCTACACACTATTTCCTACACATATCATCCATTAGAATTAAATTTCTTGAAAGTGGGGTGCTGCCAGTGGGTGCAGTGCACAGCAGTATGGGCCTCGCGGCTTCCATTTTGAACACGTTTTGTGGGATATACAAGCTACTACAAACGAAAATTCGTTCACTACAAACCTCTACACACTATTTCCTACACATATCATCCATTAGAATTAAATTTCTTGAAAGTTGGGTGCTGCCAGTTGGTGCAGTGCACAGCAGTATGGGCCTCGCGGCTTCCATTTTGAACACGTTTTGTGGGATATACAAGCTACTACAAACGAAAATTCGTTCACTACAAACCTCTACACACTATTTCCTACACATATCATCCATTAGAATTAAATTTCTTGAAAGTGGGGTGCTGCCAGTGGGTGCAGTGCACAGCAGTATGGGCCTCGCGGCTTCCATTTTGAACACGTTTTGTGGGATATACAAGCTACTACAAACGAAAATTCGTTCACTACAAACCTCTACACACTGTTTCCTACACATATCATCCATTAGAATTAAATTTCTTGAAAGTGGGGTGCTGCCAGTGGGTGCAGTGCACAGCAGTATGGGCCTCGCGGCTTCCATTTTGAACACGTTTTGTGGGATATACAAGCTACTACAAACGAAAATTCGTTCACTACAAACCACCACACACTGTTTCCTACACATATCATCCATTAGAATTAAATTTCTTGAATGTGGGGTGCTGCCAGTAGGTGCAGTGCATAGCAGTAAGGGCTTCGCGTCTTCCATTTTGAACACGTTTTGTAGGATATACAAGCTACTACAAACGAAAATTCGTTCACTACAAACTACTACAAACGATTCCCTACACATATCATCCATTAGAATTTTATTTCGTAAAAGTGGGGTGCTGGCTGTTTTTTGAGCGACTCATAATTTTTTTTTCGAAAAACTACAAACAAAAGTTTTTGTACTACAATCCACTACAAACGAAGCTCTTTAAGATTGTACAAAGGAAAAAGCGATTTCATTAAGTGGGGTGCCAGGTTCACGGAGGTGCACTCAAGTAAAGTGATGACAGTGAAAGTAGTGGTATTTGCGCATGTTTCGATGGCAGCTGGCAGAAACGTGGCCACACTTCACTAAATGGTGTCGTGCCAGCTACATCATTTGATACGGGCAAGGTAATTGATGTAGAGATTCTAAGCAAGTACTGTCAGATTAGTGGCAGTGGGACTGAGAAACGGGATGATCATTACTGACATATGAATTATAGTGATCTAAGTGGTGGCATGGAAGTAGCAGGAGTTCTCAGGATTTTTAATCGTTCAGTGGCAAACAGAGGTGTCAGATACAGTATTTAGGGGATGGTGACAGCAAGGCTTATGACCGGGCATGTGCAGAAGAACCCTATGGTCCTAATGTCAAAATTTCTAAATTAGAGTGCATTGGGCATGTCCAGAATAGAATGGGGTCCAAGTTAAGAAGATTATTAAAAGAAAAGTAAAAAATAGTATTGGTAAGAAGATAGGTGGCAAAGGTTACCCGACAAATGTTGAGATGGACAGATTACAGAATTATTATCGCTTGGCCATAAGAAGAAATGTAGAGAATTTAGAAAACATGAAAAAGCTGTATGGGCTATCTATTTCCATAATCTATCCACAAATGAAAATCCTGTGCACTCTCTTTGCCCAAATGGTCCTGACACTTGGTGCAAGTACAGGAGAAGTGACACACATGACCACAAACATTCTTTACCTGCAGCAGTAATGAATGAAATAAAACCTATATTTAGAGACCTTTGTAAAGATATCTTGTTGAAGAAATTTCCACATGGGAAGACCCAAAATTTAAATGAATTTGTAAATTATGTCATTTGGACCCGGTTACCAGATCAGATCACAACCCTCAAATTTGGTCTTTATGATGCTATTTTATGCTTCAGTGATGGTGTAACTAGAAAATTTGATCTTTGGAATTGTTGGGCATACAGTCTAGTGGAAATACAGTAGAGACACTGTAGTCCGAGACATATGGGACCAGCATATGACGGAGTATAGAAATTGTCGGATTACTGGACGTTAAATGAAAAATGCTGGTTTTTTATGTTACGTGCAACATTTACTTGACTAGCAAAAAAGTATAGTACTGTACCATGTAAAACTCAGATCATATGTTAACAATACTTTACGTGCATATTTATAGCGACAAACATATTAATTGAAAACGAAGCAATGTAATTTTTAATGTATTAATCGTTTTCACATTCATCTTCATCAATCGGCTTCTTCTGTGATATGAAGTCGTCAAATCTTTGTTTGTTTTTTCGATACCAAAGAAATTTTTATAGCTTTCTCTTGCTGCCTCCTTATAACTAAAGCACCAGCTGCTTCTACGTCGTTTTGCTCAGCCCACGTGACACAAGTGTTAAATGCATTCACAGCATCGCTATGTCGTACTGTCTGTAGTGACAAAGTTTCCGATTGTTCTTCATGATCATAAGTGGGGATAGGTAATACGTCTTGGATAATCTCGTTATCACTCATCAGCGGTCTAAAGCGTCTCCGTCTCGCTGCGAAACGCGCCGTTGCTCGCCGTGGAGGTTCGCGTTCAAAAAACTGTTCAAATGTCTGTAAATCTATCGGACCAAACTGCGTGGTCATCAGTCCGTGGCTTACGAACTACTTAAACCTAGGTAAACTAACCTAAGGACAAACGCACACACCCATGCCCCAGGGAGGACTCGAACCCCCACGGCGAGCAACTGCGCGCTCCGCAGCGAGGCGCTTTAGACCGCTCGGCTACTCCACCGCGGCGAGGTTCGAATCCTCCCTGGGGCATGTGTGTGTGTGTGTTTGTCCGTAGGTTAGTTTATCTAGGTTTAAGTAGTTTGTAAGCTTCGGACTGATGACCAGGCAGTTTGGTCCGATAGATATACAAACATTTGAACATTTGAACTCATCAGCTTACAATTTTCGTCTTCGTTTCCGAATAACCAGTCATTTACATGGCAAGCAGACAGTGTTTCAGAATCATTTGAACCGATATCGTCAATTGTCTCTTGGAGCTGCATGATTTCCTCGTCGTTAATAGGTTCAACATATTCCTGAATCCCTTTGCCGTCCTTAAAACATTTTTTTTTTAATAAAGGAAGATCTGGGCACAGTTTGCCCCACGCAGTTACCAACAGTTTAGTCGAAACACTTTACCAATCCCGAGCAAGGTTGTAAATAACGTCTTTAACATTTGTTTCTTTTAATGATTGAATAATACTTTTCTCTTTTGCTAACTACACTATACAGTAAGCTTTTTTTGTAATGCACCTTAACAGTTTGGATAATATTCTGATCCATACGTTGAAACAAAGGGATTACATTTGGGGGAAGAAACACCACTTTAATCAAACCATCTTTGGATTTAAGTTCATCTATGGATGTCCGGGGCAGTTATCCAACACCAACAAAGCTTTCTGAGACAAATTTTGCTTCTTGAGTAACTTTTTGACCGATGGCACTAACTCCTCGTTAAACCACTCACTGAACAGTTCCCGTATCATCCAAGCTTTGTTTTGGTTTTTGTACTTGACTAGTTGATGTTTTGCATTTTTGAACGACCTAGGATTTTTGATTTTCCTATGACAAGCAGCTCAAGTTTGTGCGTTCCACTGGCATTCGAGCATGGCATAAATGTGAGCCTATCTTTAGACATTTTTCTGCCAGGAGCACTTGCCTCTGCTTTGTGGACGAATGTTTTGTTGGGCAAAAGTCTCCAGAACAGGCCGGATTCGTCCGCGTTATAAACCTGATAAGGACAAAGATCTAACTCTTTTAAAGTTTTCTTGAATTTTTGTTTGTACGGGTCTACAGCTTCGAAATCACAAGAGAGTTTTTCACCTGTTGTGGGAAGCAAGCGGATAGCAAATATTTTTTAAACTTATCAAGCTATCCGGAACTTGCGCGAAAATCGTCTTTTTTCATAATTTATTTATAGAAGAATCTTTGTTTTTCTTTGATAAGTTCTCCTAACAATTGGTGTGTGTTTACTACGTTCCCGAAGAAACCATGTGTACAAAGCGTCTTCATTTAATGGGTGCTCACCGGTTTTTATCACTTTCCTGTCACTGCGTTTGCCGTACAACTTGTGCATAAACGCTTCAATTTTATCACGATTCTTTTTAATATCATAAATGTTAGCACGCCCAACACCATAAAATGAAGCTAAATCGTTTATTTTTTCTCCTTTGTCTTTTTAATAATTTCGGATTTTTCAACCAAAGTCAATGTCTTGTGTTTACCTTTTCCACTAAAATTTCCTGCTTGAGACATACTGTACTGTAGGAAAGACACGAAACACTCACTAACAGTGTCACAGTTAAAGACGATATTCAAACGACTTAAAAATGTACGTAGTAGTCAACAATTGATGGCTGACTACGTGTTGTTTACTAAACTGTTCACTTGAAGTGGCCCCACCGGCCACGTCACGTGATCTCAGCTCGTTGTGTCGGACTACTGGACGTGTCCGACTGGAGATGTTCAAATGTTTGTAGAGCTTATGGGACTTAACTACGGGGTCATCAGTCCCTAAACTTACAAACTAAATATGAACTAGCTAACACTAAGGACGGCACAAATATCCATGCCCGAGGGATTCGAACCCCCGACCGTAGTGGCCGTGCAGACCGTCACTGGAGCGCCTCAGTCCCCTCGGCCACCGCGGCCGGCCCGACTGGAGAAGGGCCGGATCATAGAGACTCTACTGTACTGCAAAATCCTTGGTGCAAATAGATAAAGAGATAATCCGCAAAGTCGATATTGCTAATTTAAAATGCACAAAAGAAGCTAGACAGAAAAGAGGGACTAAGAGAAGAAAAGATCAGTATGATTCAGATGATGCTCAATATGGTGCAGGAAAATATTAGTGGTAAGTAATTCTCATCAATAACAGTACTAGAATTGCAATATTAAACTTTAAATTGCTTTTTCTCAAAACTACATTTTTTTTACATTCAGGTACCATTATTTGATAAACTAATGGGGTTAGCAAGATGAAATTTTGTTTTTTTTGTACTGAAAATGGTAAAAAATCATTACAAGTAAATTGAGAACCACAAAACAATCATCAACTGTTTTATAATAATTAATGTACTAAAAAAGTTAAATTTTACTGGTAATAGAATAAAACAAATATTTTCTTCAAAACTATTAGAGTTATTATATTCATTTTACTTGTAAATTGTTACATATATGTTTTATATATGCAGTGAAAATATCGTTGTTTTATCACTTGAAAAGTGTACCTATTCAAAGGGTAAATTAGCACTGGCAGAATAGGGATACAAATTGCCTTCCGTCTCCCCTTAAAAAAAAGTGCTAAAATACGGGAGATCCCTTACACTACTGAAGACTTGGTCGCCCTAGTACTTCGTAGTGTTTTTCCGTATTTTTCCGTACAAACTGAGTATTTATTACTTGCAGAAAACGCTTTTACAACGTTTTAACTTAAACAGAAAGGAATTTTGTGAAGTCAGATAGTGGAAATAATACAAATCAGTAACAGTATAAGTAACCTATAATCGTTCCGCAAAGAAGTCAACGGAAACAAAGATCGACATTTCGTGCAGACGCTGTGGCCTACTGATGCCGGGCGCCGTGGCTCAGCGCGCCCGGTCAGAGGGCTCAACGCCCTCTGTAATAAAAAAGCTGAGCCAACAACAAATCGAACAAGAACGAACAACAACGATCAGCATCCGCAACGAAAAAGAGAACTATCCATAGAACAAAAAAAAAAAAAAAAAAAAAAAAAAAAAAAAAACTGGTAAAGCCCTTGGCGACTCGTTCGCATCATAAAAATTTTAGGTTCGAATCCTGCCAGGTGCAAAATTTTTTTTTCACCTGTCATTTTGTTTGGAACACTTTTCTATTCGTTTAAGAGAAGTATGATCTGCAATATTCTTTAGCATGTACATGTAAGAGCGAGCGCCAGCAGTAGTTTCTTAGTCATCGGGGTTCACTCTTATTACAAACTAAAAAGATGAAATTTCTGTGAGTGAAACAAACGTAGACTAATATTTTTGTTCATTTACTTTTTTAGTTTTGTTACAAATAATTCATGTGGTACTACTCTCAATGCTTGAAACGCAGTTTGAAACAAAGAAAAGTTTTCAGCCTTCATGTTGACGATTACATAATCTTCAATATGAAGATTGAAAATTTTTGTACGTTTCATATTATGTTTTAAGCACTGATGAGAGTCTGACAGCGACCAAAATCTAATTTTGCGACAATAAAGAAATATTCATCATCCATATACGTTAACAGGCACTGAGCACTTGGATTCAAGATGGAATCAAACCTGACGTTTCAGGTTTTGTCCAGTTAACGACAGAAGATACTAAAACTGGTTATGAGTGAATCTAAAAAATTCCTTTAGCTTTCCCGCATCATCAAACAACTTTTGTGTTATTAAAATATTGTACGCTCTTTCTTCAGTATAAAAACATTGACTAATTTGCGCCTCTAAGAGCTGTCTCGACTAATATGCAATCCTTTTCCTTTCCCCCAACTTCCATGTACTTCCGTAGGCCAAAATGAAAAGGTTTTCACTGCCAGCACTGCGCTCTCTCTGCTGCTTGCGCCGCGCCACATTGGCCCGATCCTAGTAAACTACATCTACATCTACATGGGATACTCTGCGAATCACATTTAAGTGCCTGGCAGAGGGTTCATCGAACCACCTTTATACTATTCATCTCCCATTCCACTCTCGAATAGCGCGCGGGAAGAAACAACATCTGAATCTCTCCGTTCGGGCTCTGATTTCTCGTATTTTATTCTGATGATCGTTTCTACCTATGTAAGTGGGAAACAACAAAATATTTCCTCATTAGGAGGAGAATGTTGGTGATTGGAGTTTCATACGTAGACCCCGCCGCAGCGATAAGCGCCGTTGTTGTAATGAGTCCCATCACAGGTCCCGTATCATTTCCGTAACACTCTGTCCCCTGTAACGTGACAATACAAACCGAGCTGCCCTTCGTTTGACTCTTTCGATGTCCTCCGTCAAACCCACCTGATAATGATCCCACACTGGGCAGCAATACTTCAAAAAAAAGGACGGACAAGCGTAGTGTATGCAGTCTCTTTAGTAGTTCTGGTGCATATTTTAAGGGTTCTGCCAATTTCCTTTCCTGCGACATTATCTACGATGTAATTGTAATTCCTAGATAATTTGTGGAGTTTGGGGCCTTCACGTTTGATTGATTTATATTGTAAACAAAGTTTAACGGATTTCTTCTCGTACTCATGTGGTCGACTTCACACTTCGCATTATTTAGAGTCAATTGCCAATTTTTACACCATAGTGATATCTTATTTAGATCGTTCTGTAGTTGGTCTTGATCTTCAGATGATTTTACTAGATGGTAAATGATTGCGTCATATGCAAACAACCTAAGAGAGCTACTAGGAGTTTCACCCAAATCGCTTATGTAAATAAGGAACAGCAGAGATGACATTACCCTGTGGAACGCCCGATATCAGCTCTGTTTTAGTCGATGCTTTACCATCGATTACTATAAACTGTGTCCTCTCTGACAGGTAATCCTCTATCCAGTCGCAAATTTGGGGCGATATACCATAACCAAGCAATTTGATTAAAAGCCGTTTGTGAGGTACGATATCAAAAGCCTTCTGGAAATAAAGAAATACGGAATCAATTTGAGAACCCTTGTCGATAGCACTCATCACTTCGTGTGAATAAAGAGCTAGTTGTGTTTCGCATGAACGATATTTTCTAAATCCGTGTTGACCTTGGGTCAATAGATCATTCTATTCGAGATAATTCATAATACTTGAATACAGGATATGTTCCAAAACCCTGCTACAAATTGACATCAATGAAATAGACCTGTAGTTTAGTGGGTTACTCCTACTGTCTTTCTTGAATATAGGTGTGACGTGTGCAACTTTCCAATCTTTTGGTACAGATACTTCTTTGATAGAGCGGTTGTATATGGCTGTAGCTTTTTTCTAAGCGCCGGCGGCGGTGGACGAGGGGACTGAGGCGCTCCAGTCACGGTCTGCACGGCCAATACGGTCGGGGGTTCGAATCCCCCCTCGGGCATGGATTTTTGTGCAGTCCTTAGTCTTAGCTAATTCGTAAGTAGTTTGTAAGCTTATTGTGAGCCCATTCTGTAGGTTTAAACACGTGCACGAGCAGTGCAAAAAGCATATAGAAACACACTTCCACAAAGCAGCTTTGGAAGCTCCTAGAGCATTTGTTACAAGTGTGCCAGTGGCTACTCAACTCCACAAATACTCCCAGAAATCTTGAGAAGAAAACAGGAAATTTATTAAATCCATTATTTCTTGTATTACATTTTGTGGGACTTACGACATAGCTCTGAGAGGTAAGAATTATGGTGAAGGAGTTATTGAAGGGTTATACAAGGAAAGGATTGAAGCAGGAGACGTAGTTCTGAAACAGCATCTTGAGCATGGGGGAAAAATGCAAGCTATGGCTCGGTCCATATCCATAATGAAATTGTCGGTATATGTGGGGATGTTCTTAAGGCTAATATTATAGCGAATGTGAAAAAGGCTGAATCGTTCAGTATATTAGCATATGAAACAGCTGATATTTCTGGTAGTGAATAGTTATCGATTGGTATACGGTATTTTGATGAAGAATCCAACAAAGTCGAAGAAATGTTTGTTGGCTTTGTCGACCTGAAAGCTCTTGATGCTATGTCCATTGCACAAACCATCGATGAATTTTTGTCAAAAGAAAATCTTGACCCATCAAAATGCGTTGGTTTGGGATTTGATGGTTGCTCGACAATGGCTGGTGAAGACGCGGGTGTTCAAGCAATCTTTCAAAATGTTTCAAATGTTTGTATAGCTTATGGGACTTAACTACTAAATACAAAAAGCGCTGAAAATTTTGATTGCTCTCCCTTGCACAACGTGCACTGTTGAACGTTCTTTTAGCAGTTTAAAACGAATAAAAACCTGGTTGAGAAGCACAATGGTTGAAAGTCATCTAATTGGCCTAGCAATGATGAGCACTCACAGAAAATTAATTTTTGACAACAAAGAATTTTTCATTGACAAAGTGTTTCAGGAATTTTCAAAAAATCTGCGGGGATTGTGTTTTAATTAGTTTTCCTTCAATGAAAGTCGTTTAAAACACTCATTTTAATTGGTGACAATGTTAACAGTTAATAAACAATTTCCTACTTGAATCACTGTACAAAAATTTATTGATTTCCTCATCCTCTCTCTCATGCTACTCTCCTAACATATTGGCTGGCGGCGCCCTTGTGCTGAAGTAATCTTGTAAATTGTTTTGATTATATATCACGGCAGTGGGAAAAAACAGAAGCTTGTTAAACATAACAAGAAATTGAAATGGAAAATTAGTTTATACTGTGGCTCCATAAACGCAACTCGAAGAAAGAAACTGTTGTTTATATCTCATAACAGTCAAGAATACATCTCTGACATGGGTAGAAAATTGAAAATATTGTTCTTTCCCCCGTACAGTATTACTTTGGCAAATTAATAAAAACTCACTTAAATCTTTTTTTTTTTAAGAATATGAATATTAATAAATATTTTAAAACGAGAGTAAGAAAGACACACATTATACATATAGTTGACACCGTTTATAGCTTTCAACGAAGTATTGGCTATAACGATGAAATGTAATGGTCCAATCTAAATCCTATGAAATCACTATAGTTAAAAAATAGTACGACATCCCTTATTGCGGCTTATCATATAAAACGATGTACTTTCATCAAATTTTCTGTCGAATATATCGGCTGTAACGTCCAACGTTCATTTTTTCGTTATCTGTGGCAAAAAGTAACCCTGTACTTAGTTATTAAAACAATAAGAATCAACCTACTTTTTCGTATATTTAGTACTCGGTGTCACTGCCTTTATTAAGGTTATGTATAAAATTTTGTCCTTCCTACCAAGATTTTCTTGATGGACCAGCATATAGAAAACCGAACTTTCCTGTCGAAAATCGGACACCTGGCAACCATAGTTGTCACACAGGTGCAGTGACGAGGACCATATGTCGCGTAGGTGAGTCAAATCTGCCGTAGGAAGACGTGAGAATGCGTTGCTGTGCCGAGTGATACGCAAGGGAAACACAGTCGTTCAGGCGAAAGTAAATATTAAATGATAGAAGTAGTGGGGTGGTGGGGATTGACGCACAGTGACCTTGAACTTTCGCCTGTCGACGATAGGGTCATTGACCCCTCCTCCCACGGCCAATTGCCGGACCGCAGATCAAATAATGCCGCCACAGGATGATTGATAGGTCTTCCTGGAAGAAGGAAAGATGATTGACAGTTTGATTGTCATCAACGCTACTTAACTGACGGCTAATCAAAGGACGCCGCCATAATGCACTTAAGGATTGTCAGGTTGCAACACCTTCCTCGGCCACACACGACGCCCCTCCCTCCACCCCTCGTCCCCATCGCCAGACAGGCGGCACCTCCGACAGGTCCAGACCTGTAGACCCCTCGACATGTCTGTACTCGCACCCGCGACCCCTACTCGCTCGGCCGATTGCCGGACCGCCGCCTCCGCCGCCGCCGCCGACAGATGCTACCCCCTCCTCCTCCCACGCTAGCGACCGCTTCTCAAAGGACGCCGCCACCCGCCCTACCCGCGAGAACAAACAATACCGCGACGATTGTCTTGGCAGCATCGACACCGCCCTCCGACCCCTGCGTACTGCACTCTTTTTACGGCGACCGCGCCCCACCAGGTCAGCATCCAATTGAATTCCATATTTATTATTAAGCGCGCCGCAGCGATTCGTACGCCAGATTTCGATTTATGTAGCAACGATTTCCGCCGTTTATTTTTATTATTCGAGGAATAAAAAATAAAGCTACCATAGTGTTCTTCGTATGTATTTCGGTGTAATGCTAAAAAACAATTTAGAACAGTAATGCTTAGTTGGTCTCGTATACTACAGCTTGTAGTAGTAAAATATTAAAACTCGTATGCAAAATTTGCAAGTAAGAATTTACACTCCCATCTCTCCCCATGATCTTCGCATAGACTACAGCCGACAGACGTGTTTAATAATAATAATAGCGCAGGTTACGGTAACGAACGCCACAAACTTACGTATCCATCTTAACGTATACTCTTTCGATATACAAAAACAATTCTAACCAGAGCCAACTAACGAAAAGAAAAGAAATGGTCCGTTTCGGAACTCGACCACAACCTTAGATCTATAAATGTATCTCTTCGTTTAGACGATGCAAGCAACAGCCATCGAACGGAGTGTAACTCGTATGCCAACCACTCTTTCGATAAAACAGCAACAACAGCGGCAGCAGAAGACGACATATTGTTTATACAAAAAATTCCAAATAAAGAAAATCGGCAATGACATCTAACACAACGTCTCTAAATCTACATCTGCAAGCACCGTTAACAATCGTCCAGAAAGCAGTCCGCTCTCTCGGCAGACTACATAAAAGAAACATATGCTAAGTGTTTAAACAAAAACACCTAAGTTACATCTCCAAATGATCAAAACCTTCTACGCAGACGCACCACTCTGACAAGGATAGCTCGCAATGCATTTATTTAATGGAGCTGAGCCATGCCGAAATTTCCGAAATTTAACACTCTCTCTCTCTTTTAGCGATATTGCCCTGTTACGTTTCCTTCTTAGATCGAGGTATAACTGCGCATTCCGAGAGTTCGGGTACTTTAATTTTACCTCTTATTTCCTTGCTACAGCAGTACACATCCCATCTAATAAATCTCTATGTCCTGTTACGATGCAAAGTACATTTATCTGACACCGATATTCCAGCGCCCCAGAAGACATTTAATCCCTATTGTGCAACGGAGAGTCGAAATAAAAGAAAAATACGTGAATTAATTTACCGATTCCGACCGTCTATCCGGCCGCGGTGGCCGCGGGGACTGAGGCGCTCCAGTCACGGTCTGCACGGCCACTACGGTCGTGGGTTCAAATCCCCCCCTCGGGCATGGATATTTGTGCCGTCTTTAGTATTAGCTAGTTCATAAATAGTTTGTAAGTTTAGAGACTGATAACCCCGCATTTGGGTCCCTTAAGCTTGACAAACATTTGAACATTTTGAACCGACCGTCTACACTAAAATTTTTCGAAATTGTTGGCCTAATTCGACAATACAGCAATCACAGAACCGAGGTTACCTGCCCAATGCAACACCGATTTCCAGTTCGACCCGCCCTTTACCCACAAAATTCCTACTTCAAGTTCCTTTCTTATGCATTCCACTAATCCGAACTAAGATTTATTATTTTAATTACAAGTAGGTGTCTACCGCAAACGAAGATGCTAACCTACACACCGCAACACATGATCCTATATAGGACATGGAATGTTTACATTTTGTTTCTGTTTGTTACAGTACAACTGAGTACATGCAACGTAATGTTCAAATGTTCAAATGTTTGTTAAGCTTATGGGACTTAACTACGGGGTCATCAGTCCCTAAACTTACAAACTACTTACGAACTACTTACGTACTAGTACGGCACAAATATCCATGCCCGAGGGGGGATTCGAACCTCCGACGGTAGTGGCCGTGCTGACCGTGACTGGAGCGCCTCAGTCACCTCGGCCACTGCGGCCGGCACGTAATGTTCACAAACACTTATGTCGCAACCAACTCCCGCACACATCGATCATAATCTGCTCTCTAAGGAATGGATGGGAGTCACACACAGTACAAACACATTTGTCGTGTGTTCCGCTAATTTCGGTCAATACAACGATGCGAGACTAATCCCCCCACCTGTTTACTGTAAAAGCAAATATTTTCCCCCACACTATCTGTTTAAACCGGGCTTGCACATATGCAATAGCCTCCTTTTAAAAGCCTGTGTCTTCGCCATATAACACAGTTTTCGTTTACCCTTCTTCTTCTTAGGACTTGTTGAATAATGTAGGCGATATCTACGTCTGTGGATAATAAAGTCCTGGAATGCTTAAAAAAATATAGCTCCTTGCTCGACTCTACAAGTAATTTACAGTTGAAACTAAAAAACATAATGTCCGAGAGAGTGGTCAGTTTTCGGGTACTCTTAATACCCAAGTAATCAAATCTAAAAGCGTTTGCATAGTACAACGGCGCACTTTGTAAATACCGTATCTTCTCTTTTAGAACACTTAAACAATCTTCTTGCACAATCCTCCATCCTGGTAATACCATCTTCTCGACCAAGCGAAAAAATAAAAGTCCCAACAATCAACTGCCTGGACTCTTTAGAAAATCGATATCTTTGCTTACACCAGGGCTCGTGATGTTTCGACAAATTTATTTTGGTTCTACAATTCGACGCCAACCACTTTAAGCAGTCGTTTCCTCGCCCGCAACCACTTTTATATCACTCCTATCATCCGAAAGTCATGCTCGGATACGAACGCCACTCGGTTAAAGTGTTGTCCAAAAGTCCAGGAGATAGAAGCCATCTACACGAAGCTACTGCTGTAGTATAGATGGGAGCGCCTCCATTAAAAACATCGATTAGCTGCAGTTTATAAGATATATACCCACAGGACGTACATATTTCCCCCATGTATTCCAGAAATAGTAACTTCGTCTTATCTCCACCGTTTGCAGTATCGAACTTGCTGAATTTACTAGACACAAATGCACTCCATTGACTACAACTATCGCACTTTAAGTTACGAAACTATAGGAGTTTTATAAAACACGTTGATTTTCGACGAAAGAATTATGATTTACCACAGCAGACACATCCGCTACGTAACGTAATGCACACCAGACAACATTAGCATACGATTAAACAGGCGATTCTTCGACGAAAGATCACTGCACCACTAAAGTCGGTATTCTTTAGAGCTTTACCGTGACGTATATTTAGGGTATATCAACACTTTTTACTTAAATTCCGTCCCATCTAGCCTACAACACTCTCTGTAAGCGCCAAACATTTCCAACACAGTAACAGACGTACACCTGCAGTCAACACGAACCTACAACAATAAACGAATCCAACTCGTTTTTTGTCCCAACTAGCTTGTTGCAAGCTATGTACACGTTCGTAACAACCCAGACAGAGCTATTCTTACATCCGTCACTAGCCCAGCACCAACTCTAAACAAGTTACCACAGATGGTGTTATAACCGCGATCAGTAACAGACAAGATCTCCCAGAAACACAGCGTTTTAATAAAGTTTCGATCTCTCTCTCTCTCCACCCAATAACTACGTTGGTTGCTTGACCTGTCCCTAACATCCAACCACAACTTTGGTTCCAGTGCATAGCCCGGCAGACAATATTTCTGGAACGCTTTCTATCAGCCATTAGGCTATATACCTTGAGCATTCGCGCACAAACCACCATCGTATTCCACTCCTTCTAACAAATTATTACTCTCGATAAACATCTGTAACACAATGTAAAAAAATGAGCGACGTGCACACGCACAGAACAGCTAACAAGAAAAGATCTAGATCCAAGCCAAGTTCTTATAATCCTTACAAGCAGCAACGCAAAATAGTCTACACCATTTCGAACTAATGCAACACCAGATTTTTTTAACGATCTCCAAGAGCAATCCTTTAGAGACTAAACATACGATTAAATGCACCTCCAATGTAGGTAACTAATCCTCTAACTCGATGCTTATCGACCAAAGAACATTAATTTACCACTGCAATCATCTCCGATACGCTACCGAGAGACGTCCATTCGTAAACACAGCTAAAAGAAGATATTAATGCCCCACATCCATGCTTCTAAGAATCTATATGTATTTCCACAATTGGGGACCACATCTGCGTTGCATCGTATCGCACGACTAAACAGTTCGAAATAGGTACTTCGCGCAAGCTAGCATGCATACTCACATTCCAAGTTATTTCTGGCTGCAGGCGAACGCGGACCTGTTGACTCATCGTAGACGCCGGTTTGGAGCGCGTGTACGTCCTATACATGTAAACATACCTGTCCACGCTCGCACATGACCTGGAGAAGTTTTCGGTTTAATTTTTCCCGGCCGCACCAGATTCCGAATACAAGAGAGCTATTTTCGCGAAGATAGATTTACATTGATTGTAACAACAGACATAAGAATAAAAAACGATCGAAATGCTGCAGCTATACCATAGCTCTTAATACACAATCATCCCATAAAGAGACAACCGCTCACATACGTATTACCTACAAATACCGCAACATTTCTTCGCAACTGACACAAGCGATGTTTTTACCGTACGAGCTGTAGTTAAACTTTTATACGCAGATACATATACAGAAAGTAGGATGAGCGCAAATTTTCGATGTAACTCTTACAGGAAAGAAACATAGTTTTTTTAGAAATTCGATAAGAAGAAGAAGAACGAAATTTATACAAGATGAACCAATGTGCAATAAGTCAAACCCCACTCCATGCAGCAATGTACCGAGCAACATCGATTTAAACGAACGCTTTGCTTAGCTGTAGAATAGAACAACACAGAATTACACCTCCCTAACAGATACTTTACCGAGGGAGTTACTGCTCTATGGTAACAAGCAACCTGTCCTCTAGTATCTTCTCCTAAACCCCGTAAGACCGAAACGTTCTACTCGAGAAGCTAGACACAGAATACAAATCGTTCCTTATTATTCTTGTTATGTGTAACTTTAATTTTCTCCGCTGTAATTTTTTTAACTCGTATTTTTAGATCCACATCGGCCTCTCCTATTACCGTTCCAGCCAGAAGTTAGAAAGGTAGAGGGAAGGTATGTTCTCGAACTCCATTACGTATCTTCGTTTCCTCCTGCATTCCAACTCCTTTATAGCTCTGCACCTTCGGGCAATGCTTCTAGACGAGAACAATCTGGTATTTTAACTTTTCCCATTATTTCCTGGTTATAGCACTATGCGCCCCTGTGTCTGTACGTTACCAACTCCTGTGGTAATTTCTGTATGGAGCACTAGGTTTTACGATTATTGCAAACGATTGCTTGTTATTCCATCCGTTTTTAACTCTGCAAATGACTGCCCCCAGTCTTCCACATCTGGATGCAATGTAGTCCCTTCTCCAAACGATAATGCAATACGTTTTTCGTGTGTTCCGCTATTTTCGGTCAGTACACCGACGCGTGACCAATCTCCCTGACTGTTTACTGTAAAAATCAAATCCTATACATATTATAAATGCGAAAGTTTGTATGTTTGTTACCGCATCACGCTAAAACTACAGCACTGATTTAGATGAAATTTCATATAGAGATTTCTTATGTCTTGGATTAGGACATGGGCTACTTTTCAAAATGTTTATTACAAGTTATTTATTTGAAATATATCCATAGAAATACGTAACGGTTGTAAGGAGCTTCTAATACAACAGTAGAAAAGCATTGTACGGTAGGTCATGTTTAGCCGCGAGGGTTAACGAGTCATGTGATAAACTTTCGTTATTTTGGGCAATGGTTCGGGCACTGCTATAGTGAAATTTTTTTTCTTTGTTATTGTTATCTTTTTTTACTTTCGAATATACAAAAAGATTCTTGGATACTGCCAAAACGGCTTAACTGATATATAATTACATACACAAGACATCTGAAATTTTGGCGTTTATGCCGCATTCATTTTCATTTGTTGTAACAAATGAAGGAAGTATGTATATAAATTGAAGACTTTAAATAAAATATGCTCTAAATACCATGGCAAGAAAAAACATTGACGTTTTGTGTAGAATGGGATCTACATACCAAGCCCTATTTTGTGTACAAAGCGCGAATTGCCACGTATAAATAGCGTACGTAAACTGCAACGAAAGAAGTAGCAAATGCACTCAACAGATGGCAGGCGGTACGCTGCAGTTAACATATGAAACGTTATAGATATTCGAACATTGTGATGCTATCGTAATTCTTTAAAATTGTAATCTCTTTGGATTTCAATGAATAATAGTTTCTTTAGTGATTTCAATTATTTATAGCATTCGAACGTTTGCATTTAGTTCTTTTGTTGGTTCGCTTTGCATTTGTAGGATCTCAACAGTTCGTTTCTCCGTTAGATGTCTTTTTTATATCTTTACTTTTCTCCGTTAGGTTTGTTGTTTATTTCCTTACATTTCTCCGTTAGGTTTGCTGTTTATTTTGTTCCTTTACTTGGCATTTGTTTTCAATTACTGTATTGTTGTTATTGTAGTTACTTAGTGTCAGGGGTGCCATCCCACAAGTTGGAGCGGAAGGTGGGTGTGCCTGTTTTATTGATGCGTAATTTGGATGCACCACGATTATGCATTGGCACCAGGTTACGCATCACGGAACTGACAAGGCATATCGTGCAGGTCACCATCATCACCGGTGGAGCCAAGGGAGAGACTGTATTAATACCACGAATTCCCATCATCCCAATAAACTTGCCATTCCAGATTAACCGGTTACAGTTTCCACTGAAAGTGGCCTTCTCGATTACTATAAACAAGAGTCAAGGACAAACATTAAAAATGGCAAGTATTCATCTGGCCACCCCATGTTTCACGCACGGACAGCTCTACGTAGGCTGCTCCTGTGTATCGAGAGCTAGAAATCTCTACATATACTCGGAGAACAAGAAGTCTCGAAACGTCGTTTACAGGGACATATTGCAATAGATTTTTGGCTCTTAATCCGTTCCAAGACAATTATATATTCCATGCTAACAATGTCGCAAACAGTCATGTAGTTCCCAGAATGAAACTTTCACTCTGCAGCGGAGTGTGCGCTGATATGAAACTTCCTGGCAGATTAAAATTGTGTGCCGGAACCGGGACTCGAACCTGGGACCTTTGCCTTTCGCGGGCAAGCGCTCTACTTCTGAGCTAACCCGACACGACTCATGTGAGTCGTGTCGGGATAGCTCAGTGGGAGAGTGGCTGTCCGTGAAAGGCAAAGGTTCTAGATTTGAAACCCGGTTCTGGCACACAATTTTAATCTGCCAGGAAGTTTCATATCACCGCACACTTCACTGCAGAGTGAAAGTTTAATTCTGGAAAAATCTCTTAAACTGTGGCTAAGCCATGTCTCCACCATATCCTTTCTTCCAGGAGATCTATTTTGCAAGATTCACAGGAGACTTGTGTGAAGTTTGGAAAGTAGGAAGCGAGGTACTGGCGGAAATGAAGTTGTGGAGCGTGACCGTGAGTCGTGTCGGGATAGCTCAGTGGTAGGGCGCATGCCCCCGAAAGGCAAAGGTCCTAGGTTTGAGTCCCGGTTCCGCCACACAATTTTAATCTGCCAGGAAGTTTCATATCAGCGCACACTCCGCTGCAGAGTGAAAGTTTCATTCTGGAAACATCCCTTAGGCTGTGGCTAAGCCATGTCTCCACCATATCCTTTCTTCCAGGAGTGCTAGTCTTGCGTGTTTGCAAGAGAGCTTCTGTGAAGTTTGGAAAGTAGGAGGCGAGGTACTGGCGGAAGTAAAGTTGTGAGGCGGCATCGTGAGTCGTGTCGGGGTAGCTCAGTCGGTAGTCTGCTCGCGGTCGTGCTAGGGGCAGGACGCTCCGTGCCGTGCGCTGCGACAGCTTGTCTTCGCGTGGTAAGTGTCGGCGCTTGCTGCAGCAAATAGCTTTCGTTATTGAACTGTGTGAAAGGTATGAACCGATTGTAATGATGGAAAAAGAAATGGAACGACCGACTAGGAAGGATACCTTGAAATTGACATTTGAGAATCGAACTACTAGACCGAAATACTATGAGATAGAAAATTGGTTAGAGCAGGATGTAATACTATCATGCAACGACATTATTGGTATTCATCTGTCGATTATAGCGAGTGTGGTATTTGTCAAGTTGAGTAGTGCGGAGCTATGGTCGAAGGTAGTTGAATCCTGTGGAGGTACTATGAAATTTAGGTATTCAGACGGACGTGTTGGGGAGGTTGCTATCACTCATGCTGGGTTTGGAATACGCACTATCCGAATTTTTGAGTTGCCTTTTGAAATTACTGCGGAACAGATAAATGCTGTAATTTCTCCGTTCGGTACAGTGCTTAGCAATTTTGCTGAAAAGTGGTCGAGCGCGCATAAATTTCCCGTTCTAAACGGTGTACGACAACTCAGAGTAGAACTACGGAAACATATTCCTTCGTATGTAAACGTCTGCGGGTATAGAGGAATTGTTATTTATGACGATCAACCCAGAACTTGTTCGGTCTGTAACAAGCCTGGCCACGTGCGCGCCAATTGTATACAGAAGCGCGTGGCGCAGCTACCCGCCGGCGAGCCCGCCAGGCCACTAGCCATGACGTCACTGCCTGGAACTTACGCCGCTGCAGCTCGAGCGCAACCGGCTACAGTTTTGGTCCCTGATCCAACTGCAGGAGCAATCGTTGCAGAGCCAGAAATCCCAATGGATGTCAGCACATTTATAGCCGACGATATACTCGATTCCCGACCGCCAACAGCAACAGACGAAGTTCGGCGGACACAGGAAACCGAACCTGTAAATGGTGCAGATCCTTCGGCAAATGAAGAGCTTACCACTCCGCAGGAACCAGAAAGTGGGTCTGAATCCACAGTGAGTTCACCAAAAAGGAAGTCCGGAAGGAGAAACAAGAAGCGCAGGATTGCATCCGAAGGCGCAGAGGAGGCCGCTGCACCTCTGCGACAAAAGGCAAAAGAAATAGCAGCCAGCTTAAGTCAAAAGTCCTCTTCCGATAAGAAAGCGACACCAGCACCCGAAAAATCCCCTGTCTCTGCACTGGGGAAAAAAGGCGCTGAAGGACGGTTACCAAAGGAACCACCCACACAGAAACCGGAAAGAATTCCCTCTCCGGAGGCTCCCCATGACCCACCCCAGACGCCTACGCACACCAACTGGGCGGACGAAGTGGCAGATGACCCAGCGGATGAAGAAATGAGCGAAATTCACGAATCTACGATAGATAATGCACAGCTCCAAAAAGATGACGACACTCGGAAAGAAGACACTTCCATGACAGATCTCTCAAAGCGACAAGATTATGTTCCGGATCCTTTTGATACTGATGAGTATTATTAAGCTGTTTTTTTTACTATACGACTTTTAGAGAAGGAACGAAGAACTGAAGAACGAATTCATGATTGAACAGCTTGAACGACCGATGACAGAAGTACAAACGTACAAGATAGCCACAGTAAATCTCAATAAGGCTCATAGCTCATTCAAATTACAAAACCTCAAAGATTTTATATATGCCGCTGACGTAGACATTCTCCTATTGCAAGAAGTCACAGATATTGACCTTGAACATATACCGGGATTCAATGCTTTCACAAATCCAGGGATTGGAACGGAAATGGGTACAGCTATCCGCACGAAAGAGGGCATAATAGTCCAAGATGTTGTAAAATTAACCACCAGTAAAGGCATAGCAGGTACAATCAATAACGTACGAATCATTAATGTCTATCCCCCATCGGGATCTAGCAATAGACAACGCAGGGCGGAGTTTTTTAAAGAAGAAGTTGTCCCTCTGTTCGGATCCCGACAGGAGCACATTATCCTCGGAGGTGATTTTAATTGCGTATTGCATGCCAAAGACCAAACTCCCAATCTCAATAAGTCTATCGAACTTGAACGGATAGTCACGCAACTACGTCTAGTAGACTCATGGGAGCACTTGCACGGTGCAGCCCCCGGATTCACTCATGTGACCAGCCACTCGGCGAGTAGTTTTGACAGAGTGTATGTCTCACATAATTTAAAGCGCAACATCCTGCAATCGGAAATATGGCCTGTCGTTTTCTCGGATCATGCAGCGTACATCTGCGCAATCAATATGGCCAAACAGGGGACTTACAGAGGTAGAGGGACCTGGAAGCTGAACGTGTCTCACCTAGAAGACCAGGCGTGCCAGGAGGCGTTCCACGCACTATGGAGGGAGTGTGAGAGCAGGTTCGCCTCGTACAACACTGCTACCGACTGGTGGCTGAAACATGTCAAGCCGAAAATACGGAGATTTTTCCTAAACTACTCCAGAGAAAAAAGCTTCTGGTACAAAAGTACTATGGAATTTTACTTTCAATGCCTAAGAGATTTATTCAAATCAGATGCCACGATTGTTGAAAACTATGCAAGAATTAAAAAGATCAAGGCGAAAATCTTGGCCCTTCGACGTAAACAACTGGAAGGTTACAAAATACGGTCACGACTGCAGGATACGGCGCCGAATGAGATAACTTCCGTAATCACGTTATCCGTGAGCACAAAAGAGCGTCGCGCAAAATATTCACTGCAATACAACTGAATGACGAAAGGAAGCTAACGAAAAACTCTGAGATTAAGGAGGCGATCGTACAACATTTCGCTTCCTTCATGTCCTCTCAACCAGTTAACGAACGCCTTCAAGACGAGTTTCTGTCCACCCTACAAAGGAGAGTAAACCACGCGGAAGCACAATCCCTCATCTCAGAAGTGACTGCAGAAGACGTCGAAGAAGCAATAGCAGAAAGCAAGACGAACAAATCTCCGGGATCGGACGGTATTCCTGCCGATTTTTATAAAACATTCAGTTCCCCCATAAAAGACAAGTTCACTCTCATTTGCAATGAACTGTTAAACCCTGAAAACGATATCCCAAAAGAGCTTCGGGAAGGCATCGTAGTGCTAGTGCCCAAAACATCAGGTACTAAGACTATAAGCGGTCTTAGGCCAATAACATTGCTGAACAGCGATTATAAGATTTTTGGTCGAGTACTAGCGCGAAGATTAAACAGCACAATGACCACCGTCACCGGCCCTTACCAAACGAGTGTCGGTAAAGATAGAAAGATCTTGAAGACCCTCTGTGATTACAGGGATATAATTGCCACGGCCGACGTTTGCAAAATAAAATGTGCCCTGGTGTCCCTTGACCTTGACAAAGCTTTTGACAGGGTCAATCACCAGTTCCTACTCCGGACTATGAGCGCAATGGGATACCCACCCCGCTTTATTGCCGTCATCCGCAATACGCTAACGAACAACGCAGCGAGATTTGTAATTAATGGGCAGATTAGCCAACCGATAGAAGTTACCAGCTCCATCCGGCAAGGGTGCCCCATGTCCATGGCACTCTTTGCCATTGCTATCGAACCACTCCTTGCTTCCCTCACACAACATCTCCAGGGATTACAAATTAGGAGAGAAAAGATCGTCTGCAATGCGTACGCTGATGATGTCGGATTTCTCGCCACGAGTGGCAATGAAGTCGTGACTGCGCTGGAGATAGTCAGGAAATACGAACAAGCTTCAGGCGCAAAGCTTAATGAAGCGAAGTCCGGGATATTTCATATTGGACGTGGCATCAGGTTACAAACCCAAAGCTTGCTACCAGAACTCGCAACAATGAAATGCCTTGGCATTGATTTTAAACGGTCCATCCAGAAAACTATTGCAGTTAATTATCGGAAACTACTGAACAGCATGCGAGCCTGTGTACAAGAACATAGTATAAGGAAACTCGACGAACTCCAAAAGGTCGCAGTTGCAAATGTTTACATTACATCTAAAGTAAACTATGTAGCACAAGTCTTGCCCCTTCCTGCAACCTTGGCCAAAAGCATGATATCTGCTCTAGGACATTTCGTGACCCGCGGACGAATCTTCAAAGTGAAATACGACACGCTGACGCTTCCCACGATACTTGGGGGTTTAAACCTCACAGATGTCAGTCAAAAAGCGAAAGCTCTGTACCTCTCCAACACGTACAAGGAATGGAAAAAGCAAGGTGGTAGCCTTACTGCACACTTGGTAAACGAAACAGCTCCTGTCGACCTCAATGCACCTGTCAGTGTCCGACACATCCCCAACGGATTGCACCACTTAAAATATTTTTTCGTGGAATACAGTTACATACACGGCAGGATACCAGAAAAAGAAATCGTAAAGGTTAAAGAACTTTACAAACAGCTGATGAAAAACAAACTCGGAAATAATATAGAACAGAAATATCCGTCGAATAACTGGAACATAATCTGGAAAAACATTCACAGCAGGAACTTACCAACGTCCGTGAAAGCGACCAGGTATTTCGCGGTCAATAGGAAAACTGCAACGAACTCTAGACTACATGCAATTCGGCTGGCACCTTCACCGCTGTGTCCACTCTGCAACGTAGTAGACGATGAAGAACATAGACTCTTGTGTAAAAAGGTTGAAGACATCTGGCTTTATGTTAGACAAAAGTTAGCTAGCATCAGCAGAACGACACCCACCGCCTTCACAGCTGCTGACTTCCTAACACCGGATAGCATTCCATATCCAAGAACTAAAAGAAATGCTGTCAACTGGTTGAAAGGGCAAACTCTTCATTACATCCTAACCAAAGAATCAAGCAATGTGGAGGATTTCTGGGTGTATCTTACAACTGAACACCACATGCTGATGCGTAATAAAAAATACAAGGAAACTTTTGCAAATTTTTTGACCAGAACAATAATGTAAAGTATTACAAGAAGTTTACATTTAGAAGAATGTAATTGTTTTGACTTTTCTGTTACACGCAACAAGAGAAGGTTTTTAGGGAAACAAAGAGAAGACCGCCATGGATCATTTAAATTCAGATACGTTACTGCGTTGACGACTCTATTTAACCCAGTGACGAAACTGGACGTTCTGTTGCAATTACAAATTTAGTTTAATTAGTATAACAAGAAGAAGAAATCTAATTTACTCAAGACTAACATCAACACGGTTTTAAATCATTGGGAAATCAGAAGAAAAAACTTAAGTAAGTTACCACATTACACCTACGAGGAAACGAACTTATGTATTCATACAAATGATTCTTGATTTCCTACAAGACATACCGGAAAAGAGATTTTCTTTTCATTACAGTTTTTAATTCTTTACAATTTATTTTCTTATTTATCTTATTCTATTTTGACATCACGCCACACGCAAAGTTAAAAAACCTTACTAATACATGTACTTGTACGACGAAGAAGAACAAACATTTAGTCTTTTGGTTTGCAATATTTTCGATAAAAAGCTGTGGAACAGCGAGACGGAAATTCGTCAAATCAGTTACATTTTTGTTATTATTATTTTCAAGTCCAAGAAATGGAACAAAAAGGCCGATAGAAGCCGACGCCGAAGAAGGCGACTTTGGTGAGCGGAAGGACGGGTTAAAGGGGAGGAAGGAGACCCGAAAAAAAAAGAAAAAAAAAGTCGGTAGAGCGCTTGCCCGCGAAAGGCAAAGGTCCCAGGTTCGAGTCCCGCTTCCGGCACACAATTTTAATCTGCCAGGAAGTTTCATGTCAGCGCACACTCCGCTGCAGAGTGAAAGTTTCATTCTGGAAACATCCATTAGGCTGTGGCTAAGCCATGTCTCCACCATATCCTTTCTTCCAGGAGTGCTAGTCTTGCGTGTTTGCAAGAGAGCTTCTGTGAAGTTTGGAAAGTAGGAGGCGAGGTACTGGCGGAAGTAAAGTTGTGAGGCGGCATCGTGAGTCGTGTCGGGGTAGCTCAGTCGGTAGAGCGCTTGCCCGCGAAAGGCAAAGGTCCCAGGTTCGAGTCCCGGTTCCGGAACACAATTTTAATCTGCCAGGAAGTTTCAGTCATGTAGTTATTTATGCCCTTTCTTGGCGCTTTAATGTCTGACTATTGAACCGCGGGTAACACCGCGGGGAGCAGCTAGTATTTTATAAGTCTTAGCCGTAACCAGATTTCTCCACACCATCTGTTTAAGCCGGGCTTACACATATGCTATAGCTTCGTCTTTCTCCAGCATTAGTTTGTACTCGTCCTTTATGGCAGTTGCTTTAGCCATATATTCTAGCTTCCTTCTCTTGGTCTCGATATCCGCCATTTCCAGTTTTCTTTTCGCGCACATAAGACATTAACTGCACGTAGAGATGTAATTTCTTTAATGGGGGATGGCTTAAGCCTGTGTGATACATTTACTCTTTTCGCTGGACTTGCAGAATGACATTGTTTGTAGGTACCAGACCTAATTCGGCGATATCTACATCTGGAGGCAGTGTGGAGAACAATGTTCTGGATTGGGAGAAGTATGTTTCCCCTGCTTTAATGTAGCTTTTAAGTGTACTACTTATATCGTCTTTGCCGCTGTCAGTATTACGAATCTCCACCTAATTTACAGGTAGACAATGGAAACTAAAAGCTGATAGAACGTAACGTATAAGCTTTTATCGATCTGGAAGGTTTAACCTGTACACCGATCAATTTTCGGGTATTTTTATTACCCCAGTACACAAATTGCAAGACACTATTAAACACTACAAAGCATCTGTTGTCCCAGATGTTTGTTATTCGCCCCCCACATGGTGGAGAAACACTTTGCAGATACCGTTTAAAAAACTTAAAGAGTCTTGCACAAGATCAAAACCACTCTCCATCCGGTAATCGTATATTGTAATACCCATGTTCTCGACCCAACGACGAAGTAAGTGCTCAAATGCAGCAAATAGACCTCTATCTCTTTTTTTAGGGTAAATCGGGTCACGGATCACAAAATTCACACCACAACCAGCGGATTATCCCCTAGTAAGACTCCAGGACGTTCTCCAAATTATGGTTTTGACTGATATTTCCAGGCGAAGTCCTAAATAACCTCTATATAGGCCAGATTCTAGATGCGTTCTTCGGGACTTGTGGTATAGAGACAGGTGCGTAGAATCGAATCCTGCATATGACAACGCGACGGTGGCGAGTCCTGAAGTGCAGCAGCTGGGATGACCTACCGGCTATAGCGAAGACACACATCCGCCGCGACTCCCACAAGGTGTCGTATTGGGATGATCGCAGAAGCCTCCAGGTCACATCCTCGAAACGCAAAGCATGTGGTTGGCATACAAGTTACATAAGTTACATTCCGTTCGATGGTTGTTGCTTGCATCGTCTAAACGAAGAGATACATTTATAGATCTAAGGTTGCAGTCGAGTTCCGAAACGGGCCATTTCTTCCCTTTTCGTTAGAATTGTTTTTGTATATCGAAAGAGTATATGTTAAGATGGATACGTAAGTTTGTGGCGTTTATTATCTAACCTGCGCTATTATTATTAAATACGCCTGTCGACTGTTGTCTAAGCGAAGAGCATGGAGAGAGATGGGAATGTAAATTCTTACTTGCAAATTTTGCATACGAGTTTAACGGTGCTTGCAGATGTATATTTAGAGACGTTGTGTTAGATGTCATTGTCGATTTTCGTTATTTGGAATTTTTGCATAAACAATATGCCGTCTTCTGCTGCTGCTCTGTTATGTTGTCGAAAGAGTGGTTGGCATACAAATTACATTCCGTTCGATGGCTATTGCTTGCATCGTCTAAACGAAGATATACATTTATAGATCTAAGGTTGCGGTCGTGTTTCGAAACGGACCATTTCTTTTCTTTTGGTTAGAATTGTTTTTGTATATCGAAAGAGTATATGTTAAGATGGATACGTAAGTTTGTGGCGTCGGCTGTAGTCTATGCGAAGATCATGGGGAGAGATGGGAGTGTAAATTCTTACTTGCAAATTTTGCATCTGAGTTTTAATATTTTACTACTACAAGCTGTAGTATAAGAGACCAACTAAGCATTACTGTTCTAAATTGTTTTTAGCATTACACTGAAATACATACGAAGAACACTATGGTAGCTTTATTTTTTATTCCACGAATAATAATAATAATAATAATAATAAACGTCGGAAATTGTTGTTTCATAAATCGAGATCTGGCGTACGAATCGCTGCGGCGCGCTTAATAATAAATATGCAATTTAATTGGATGCTGACCTGGTGGGACGCGGTCGCCGTAAAAAGAGTGCAGTACGCAGGGGTCGGTGGGGCGGTGTCGATGCTGCCAAGACAATCGTCGCGGTATTGTTTGTTCTCACGGGTAGGGCGGGTGGCGGCGTCCTTTGAGAAGCGGTCGCGAGCGTGGGAGGAGGAGGGGGTAGCATCTGTCGGCGGCGGCGGCGGAGGCGGCGGTCCGGCAATCGGCCGAGCGAGTAGGGGTCGCGGGTGCGAGTACAGACATGTCGAGGGGTCTACAGGTCTGGACCTGTCGGAGATGCCGCCTATCTGGCGGCAGCGACGAGGGGTGGAGGGAGGGGCGTCGTGTGTGGCCGAGGGAGGTGTTGCAACCTGTCAATCCTTAAGTGCGTTATGGCGGCGTGCTTTGATTAGCGGTCGGACAAGTAGCATTGATGACAATCAAAAGGACCTAGATGTTAAATGTCAATCATCTTTCGTTCTTCCAGGAAGACCTATCAATCATCCTGTGGCGGCATCCTTTGATCTGCTGTCCAGCAAGTGGCCGAGGGAGGAGGGGTCAATGACACTATCGTTGACGGGCGAAAGTTCAAGGTCACTGTGCGGCAATCCCCACCACCCCACTACTGATAGAATCCAGTATTTAATACATTCATGTGTTACAAGCATGCTGGTTATAAACACTTTCTGAACAATGGTAATATAAAGTAAGAAGTACGAGTAATTACGAAGTTGTACGAAGTGAGGATAATAATTCAGCCAGGTGGTGATAGGACATAATGAGTCTGCTCATGTAGTGACCATGTTCTCAGAATTGCTCTTTTTTGAAGTGCTGTTAATTTTGTTTTACGGTGACACTATTAATAAACGCATTGCAAATGGGATCGTAACACTTATTTTGAGTAACTAACAGCTCATTGGAATTTCAAGTGTCTCCCTTGCACTTTCTTTAGAATGTTAACGTTTTATTCTCTGTAATCGTTCAACACTTCTTTTTCTTTCTTGCTTCTACTACAAAAGATTACTATTATTTCTATATGTCATATATTTAACAATTGGTGTTATTATAGCTTTCTGTCGAAAACTCTCGAATCTGTTAATGCATACACAGTGTCCTTCAGTCTTCATATAAATTTGTATCTTCTTTTATTATATCAATTTGAAGATAGTGAATACAGTGTAATGTCATGATCGCGTAACTGGAGACAGTTATATACATAACAATATTAAAATCGAAAGTATCACATTGTAAGCTAGTGAAAACCTCCCACGTTGTCGAAGTCTGTCCACAAAAATAATTCAAAAACTGTACACAAGAGGCAAAGAACGAAGTGGTGTTACTGTTCTGTTTCATCATCCTTTTTGTCGCTTTGATTGTGCTAGTTTTAACGTAAAATTTCGAAGGAAAGCTTTACAGCTACCTCGGCATGTCTTCCACAATTACGAATGGTTTCATTGTGGAAATTAAAAAATGTCATGGTTGAGGATATCATGTATTATTTTTTATCGACACTTTCTTATTCACCTTCATGTTGTTTTGCCCTTGTTACTGTAGGAATACTTTTAAATAGTGTTGAAGATTAGATGTTCGCCGGGGCGAATTAGCCGTGCGTACTCGAGCGAAGTGTTGCGGTGTGCGTGGCCGTCCGCCGTCGGGAATTCGAATCCCCCCTCGGGCATACATGTGTGTGTTGTCCTTAGGTTCGTTTTCCTTAGTTTAAGTACTTTGTAAACTACGGACTAATAACCACGCTGTTAAATCCGATAGGATTACAAACATTCGAACTTTTTTGATTAGATGTTCCTCTACCTGCAGCATACAGTCGTCCACAAAACTTACATGTAGCCTTTTGGCATAGTTATCCGAGCTATATCAAACAACTACCGCACTTCAGATCTACGTTTTAACGTATCCAGAAACATTATTTTGTGATTAAAAACTAAATTTTTACTCAGATAAAGACTAGTCATACTAGCAAATTTTGCCAACCTTAATTAACTTCAAAATACCTGCTTCTCTGTGCAATACAAAAATATGAAAGGACACGTTCCCGGAAGTTCAAAACACCCGCCTCATTTCTTTTGCCTATGCGGTAGTACCAGAAATGGCCGTGTGGAGCGCACTCGTCGGATGCGCCTTCTTGTCAGCGATATTCCGTCGCGCCTCCGTTTCCTCCGATTAGCCTGCCGCCTCCTACGGTAATACCGGAGATCACCGGATGTGGCGCACTAGTCGCACCTTCGATTTACCCGCCAGTTAACTGCAACCGCAGACCAGCACTAACTGTAAACCCTATGGCAGCCGAAAATTAACAGATACACAATAGTTATCAAAAAGGAATAACTTGGTTTCTGTAACTATCAGCTATAAAGACCGTATTTTATATATTGTGTGTGTGTGTGTGTGTGTGTGTGTGTGTGTAAATATCCGATACACTCACCTGCTGCCCCCCCCCCCCCGCCACCTAGCTGTCGGGCTGGCGACACAATTGCGTTTTCTTGTCTGATAATGTAATTGTAATTGCTGGTGTTGCTTTCGCAGATAATTGATGATGGTACGTGGCACTATCACTTGAAGAGTCTTCATGTGTGCAACTTTCTTCCGTTTCTTCGCCGTCTGTAGATGCACAATCTGCAATATCGCGTGTTTCAGTCGTTTGTAGCCACATGTCTGCTCTATTTATATGCTCGTCTAGAAGTTTAACTACTATGCCGCACATCACATTATCTTCACGCATGTTTTCTGTTGATTGCTTCATTTGGCATCTGTGGTATAACTCCATGGCAAGCAGCAAAACAAAATGTTCAAATGTTTGTGAAGCTTATGGGACTTAACTACGGGGCCATCAGTCCCTAAAGTTACAAACTACTTATGAACTAGCTAACACTAAGTGGCTGTGCACACCGTGACTGGAGCGCCTCAGTCCCCTCGGCCACCGCGGCCGGCGCAGCAAAACATTTACAGGGTCTGCCATCATCTGTGAGGGGAGAGTGAATATTCACCGTAAAGTGGCTTGTGGAGTATACATGTAGATGTTCAGCACTGGCGTAACTATGGGGGAGGGATGAGGGGGATAGAACCCCCCCCCCCTCCCCCAGAATCCGAAGAGGGGGGAAAAAAAGAGAGAGAAAGAGAGAAACAAGAAAAGAAAAAGAAATCGTGTAACAGCAATCTGGTAAAGGTAAAGATTGGAAATTCGGGGTGTTTTACCATAAGCTTTCATTAGAAGGGAGTGAATTAGTTTCTTCAACGGGAGTGGTAGATAGTAGTCTCTCTGGAAACTGACTAAAATTTTGCTCGTCAAGCAGATCTATCCCCCCCCCCCCCCAAAGCCAAGTCCTAGTTACGCCACTGATGTACAGAATATCTTTCACATTTCTAACCAGTTTCAGGTCGGTATGTTTCGAAATACGTACCAGAAATGAAAAGGAAGTGCATGCCACAGAAAAGAATATTCGTTCGAATCCCCCCCCTCGGGCATGGATATTTGTGCTGTCCTTAGTATACGGTAGTTATTGAACGTCGCGATAAGACGGCCGCACCCCCCGACCATGCGCACAACGCTCACCATAACAGCAGCTCGCGACTCGCCATTTCCAGGGGTGGCCAGCCGTCACTGCAAGCGCCATGCATGAAAAACAGGAATTTTCGTGATTTCCTTTAAATAACTTCCAGGTCATGTCAGCAGCTAACATTCTGCATACAGACTTCCGTCAATGTTAACTAACAGTGCTAAAAAAATAAATACATGATTCTGCATGACAAGTCTGATCATATCCTTGTTAGTAGGGCGACCAACTTTTCATCACGGGTTTGAGGGAGATGACCAAAATCTGACCATGATTGTAAGGGAGAATAAGGGAGATTTAGACATAGTGAATTTCAGGAACACAGTTATATGCATTTCCTTGGGCTGGATGACAATGGGGATGTATACATAAAGAAATCAGACATACTTTGTTTTTACTCATGTATCACATTTTGGGGTAGCTCTTCAAGCTGAGAACAAGTTTCTAAGAGTGCAATGAGATCAATAAGAGTCATTTGTGGAGTAAATTCAAGAACAGTATGCCAAATCCTATTGAAAGACTTGTTTATACTAACTACTGTTTTATAGTATATTTATTTCTTAAAGAAGTATCTATTCCCAGCTAAGATCTCAGTAAACATACAAACACAAGGGATAAAAACAATATAGAGAAGACTTAAATCACTTACCTTAGTCAAAAAGGGGTTCAAATTCAGAAAGAAAAATTTCCAGTAAGTTCCCTATAGCCATGAACAGTTTATAAGTATCAGTCGAATCACAGTTTAAAAATAGTTTCAGAGATTCTTTTTTGGTTAACTCTGTCTACTCAATGAGTCACTTAATAGGCCTAGAAACTGTAGAGTTTAGGTTTAAATGCCCATTGGATTTCATTTCTTATTCAGTTAAAATAGTTAGGTAATTCAGTAGCCTACTTTAATCTATGATCAATATATTAAAAGTGCACTGCAATATGTGTTACAAAGATGTGTTCTAAGCATGTTTGTTACATTTTCTAATATTTTTCACACCTACAAGGATCTAGTCACTTTTTGGTCTATGGAATCAGAAAAGGAATCCAAACAAAACAATTTATTTTTCCCATTGCACAAAAATCACAATAAAATGTACCAAATTTACATGTACTTATGTACATAACAACTCTACAGTTTTTTGTCTTTCTGAGGAAATTAAAAAAACTCTTTGCAATTATAATCAAAATTAATTTCAATCATAAGCTCTGCCTTAATAAGTTCTAAGCTGCAGCTGTTTCTTTGATCTGTCCACTTAGTGTTCACTATAGAAAAAACTCTCTCTGTGTGAGAATTTGACCCTGGAATACTTAATAGAAAGCCTATGATTTTACTAAAGTTTGGGACATCAGTTTGTTTTAATTTTAAAACTTTACCCAACTTTCTTCTGTTGTTCCTGTTTTCACCATGCTGACAGCACTCTTTACACTAGAAAACTCCTCATACAAAGCATCCTCATTTACAATATCAAGAACAAATTCTTTAACTATGGGTTGTAACTCTCTGAAAGAAAGACCAGTATCCAACTATAATGGTACAAGACAGTGAATAACATGTTTTGTGGCGTTATGTAGCAAGTGATTAGAGCAATTTGCTTTCACCTAATGCTTGTTGTTTTCTTTAAGAAGTTTAATTATAGAATTGTACTTTCCATAATTAACGTTTGCATTATCAGCACAGTATGTAGTTACGTTTTTTTACATCTAAATCATGTAAATCCAATGTAGACTTGATCAGGCGGTGAACAGCATTAGCCTGTTCAATAAAGTCTAGAAGTCTATTTTTTAATCCGCTTTCGGGATAATACACCTGACAACAATAGGAAACAGCTTTCTATTTTTGTCGTTTGAAGCATCAGTTGCAACAGAAAAAAGGTTGCTTGATTTGGATGGATCTTTTAAGAGATCAGTGAAGCTCTGAACACCTCTTGGTGCTAAAACGTTTTTCACTCTAGCTTCTGCCTTAGTTCGACCAGATGACATCATATGTGCCAAATTAGAATCCTGAAAAATATCGTTGGATAATTTATTTGCTCAGTTCATACTTCAGTAGCTGATATTGTGTTTCACCGTATGAAAAATTGTTGCTAGCTCACCTGCCACTTTATTCATTTCCTTGTTGGTGTCGCCAAAATGTTATAATAAATTGGAGTTCGCCTTTAGTCTTTTTCATTCCTCTTATGTAGTTCTGTAGAAGAATGTTGGATGCAGTCAGATTTACCACCATGTGCGATGCTTAAGTCACGCTTACATAGCACACAGCAAGCTCGATATACGTTGTTGGCCATGTGCTTTAACCACGAATATTGTTCCTTCCATAAGTCCAGTAAACACACCAGAACTTCATCTTCTTGCTTCGTGGAGATTTCATATATTCATTTTCACCGAGAGAGCGCATAATGAGAACACAGTCACTTAAAAACCAAATGAAAATACACGCGGTCGCTTCACATTTCACAGTAGGTATTACGGAAAAACCAAATTAGCAGAAATCTAAATATTTGGCGGTAACTTTCATTACTATCGATTGCTGACACGAACGTTAATCGAGACATTATTGGTTATTGTAAAAAGTTTTCGAGGTATCTCGATAAAAGCATTTCAACTATCGCTAGCACATTTTGGGTTATAAAAGCGATCACTGGCGAAATATACGGGAGAAACAGGCGGAAAATAAGGGAGACGGGAGAATTTAAGGGGAGGCGAAAGGCAACTGGGCTAAAAAAATTCGCTTTTTAGATTTTATCGTATTTGAAATGCCTGGTATTTCCTGCGTGAAAGTTTTTGTTTTATATAAATCCGACAATTTTTTCGTGCGTTATGATGGATTTTCTGACGCTTTGTCCAATCTGGCCACGCCTTCCGGTTTGCGCCATGCGGAGAAAATGCACACAGCATTCCTTAACTCCTTGTATAATATTTCAAGCTTCTATTGTTTTCATCGCTTCAATGTTTCCTACCCTGTATCTACTATCAATACTTCTTGTTCTGATCGTGTTATTGTTTTCGAACGTAATTGGTTGAACTTGGTGGATTTTGTTGTGAGTGAAGTACGTCTTTAATTGTATTTTCCGTTGTTCCCGCGTGTTTTCATAAAAATGCCGCGAATAAAGATATTCTCACCTAAATTAAAATTCAGAGGTAATAAATACATAAATATAAATGAGGTTAGTGGGTCAAAGGAGCCGAGAATATTAGACATAAAATCAGCACATCAAGAAATAAACTGCAGTGTCAAGGCATTACCAAAAAAAAAAAAAAAAAAAAAAATGTTTGTAAATCTATCGGACCTAACTGCGTGGTCATCAGTCCGTAGCTTACAAACTACTTAAACCTAGGTAAACTAACCTAAGGACAACACACACACACATGCCCTAGGGAGGACTCGAACCTCCACGGCGAGCAACCGCGCGCTCCGCAGCGAGGCGCTTTAGACTACTCGGTACTCCAACGCGGCAAGGCATTTCCTTCCAGTCAGCTTGTGGAAATGGACATTCATTTGGAAATATTGTGATGAATCTTAGAATGCTCTGTGATTTAATTCCCAAAAATACTGTCTGCAGAATGTGGTGGTGACGTATCTTTGTGTGTGAATCAGTGTCTTCATAAAGGGATTGTGGTGCAGTCGCTACAACAATGACATCAAAAATGGCAAATAAATTGTATGAGAACATCAGGCTAGTTTATGGTCTCAGATCTATTGGTAACGGGATGGAGGCAGGCAAACTTATGTGCATTACTTGACATTCCAAATCCTCCTCAAAATTTAAGACTTACAATAATGTTATTGGAACTGCTGTTGCTGAAGTTTGTAACAATTAAATGAAGGAAGCAGCTAAAGAAGCACTCAAGTAAAGTGATGACAGTGAAAGTAGTGGTATTTGCGCATGTTTCGATGGCAGCTGGCAGAAACGTGGCCACACTTCACTAAATGGTGTCGTGCCAGCTACATCATTTGATACTGGCAAGGTAACTGATGTAGAGATTCTAAGCAAGTACTGTCAGATTTGTGGCAGTGGGACTGAGAAACGGGATGATCATTACTGACATATGAATTATAGTGATCTAAGTGGTGGCATGGAAGTAGCAGGAGTTCTCAGGATTTTTAATCGTTCAGTGGAAAACAGGTGTCAGATACAGTATTTAGGGAATGGTAACAGCAAGGCTTATGCCCTGGTATGTGCAGAACCACCCTATGGTCCTAATGTCACTATTTCTAAATTAGAGTGCATTGGGCATGTTCAGAAGAGAATGGGGTCCAGGTTAAGAAGATTATAAAAATTCAAAAATAGTATTGGTAAGGAGATAGGTGGCAAAGGTCGCCTGATAAATGTTGCGATATAAGAAATGTAGAGAATTTAGAAAATGTGAGAAAGCTGTATGGGCTATCTATTTCCATAAGCTATCCACAAATGAATATCCTGTGAACTCTGCTCAAATGATCCTGACACTTGGTGCAAGTATAGGAGAAGTGACACATATGCCCACAAACATTCTTTACCTGCAGCAGTAATGAATGACATTAAACCTATATTTAGAGGCCTTTGTAAAGATACCTTGTTGAAGAAATGTCTTCATGGGAAAACCCAAAATGTATATGCATGTGTAAATTCTTTCATTTGGACCCGGTTACCAAAAACTGTATTTGTTCAGATCACAACCCTCAAATTTGGTGTTTATAATGCTATTTTATGCTTCAATGGTGGTGTAACTAGAAAATGGGATGTTTTGGAATTATTGGGCATACAGTCTAGTGGAAATACAGTAGTCTGTAGTCCGACACATATGGGACCGGCATATGTTTGATTATAGAAATGGTCGGATTACTGGATGTTCAATGAAAAATGCTGGTTTTTATGTTACGTATAACATTTAATTGACTAGCAAAAGATACAGTACTGTACCATGTAAACCATGTTAACAATAATTTATGTGCATATTTATAGCGACAACATATTAATTGAAAAACGAAACAATGTAATTTTTAATGTATTAATCGTTTTCTCATTCATCTTCATCAATTGGCTTCTGTGGTATGAAGTCGTCAATCTTTGTTTTTTCGATACAAAAGAAATTTTTGTAGCTTTCTCTTGCAGCCTCCTTAAAACTAAACATGAGCTGCTTCTACGTCGTTTTGCTCAGCCAAAGTGACACAAATGTTAAATGAGTTCACAGCATCGCTATGTCGTACGGTCTATAGTGACAGTTTCCGATTGTTCTTCATGATCATAAGTGGGGGTAGTTACCACGTCTTGGATAATCTCGTTATCACTCATCAGCTGAATTTTCGTCTTCGTCTTCCGTATAACCAGTCGTTTACATGGCTAGCAGACATTGTTTCAGAATGATTTGAACAGATAGCGTCAATTGCCTCTGAGCTTATAACCCCTTTTTCCGTAAAAATACATAATTACCTTAGTTACGTGTGGAAGGCAACAACGCCGTTTCCTTACAATTCCATGCCCCAATATTTAGCACGGTGATTAATAAAATTGCAGGTTCGATGCCATGGATTCGGGACAGGCTAACACGTATTGGAACAGGGGAGTTAAGTACAGTTGGTTTCTGTCTGAAACTGAGAACATAACATTTTACTAGCAAGTAACCATCAGTGCGCAACACGCGCGGTCCATAGAAAACTGGCGTAAACTACAGCTCATCATTTGCTAACTATAAATAGTTCAACTTAGACAAAATGATACGAGCAGCAATCCAATATGTAATTGCAAGTAAAAACGACTGCTAGGAGATCTCAACAGCAACTGAGAACGACTGAGAAAACGGCCTTCGCCTCAGCAGGCCTCTACACGTGAGCGCTCTGCTCACACTCGCGGGCGCCCTCTGGCGGCCCGTATCGCCACCGCTCACGTCCATCACTGTTTGCCACCTTTCCAGAGATGTTACAAGTTGCATGATTTCCTCGTCGTTAATAGGTTCAACATCTTCCTGAATCCCTTTGTCGTCTTTTAAAAAATCTTTTATACTCGTTTAATAAAGGAAGTTTGCCCCACGCATATACCAACACTTTAGTCGGAACACTTTCATAATCCCGAGCAAGGTTGTAAACAAAGTCTTTAACATTTGTTTTCTTTTAATGATTGAATAATACTTTTATCTTTGCTAATTACACTATACAGTAGGCTTTTTTTGTAATGCACCTTAGCAGTCTGGATAATATTCTGATCCATAGGTTGAAGCAAAGGGGTTATATTTCGGGGAAGAAACATCACTTTTGTCAAACCATCTTTGCATTTAAGTTCATCTTCATCTGGATGTCCGGGGCAGTTATCCAACGCCAACAAAGCTTTCTGATACAAATTTTGCTTCTTGAGTAACTTTTTGACCGATGGCACGAACTCCTCGTTAAACCACTCACTGAACAATTCCTGTGTCATCCAAGCTTTGTTTTGGTTTTTGTACTTGACTAGTAGATGTTTTGCATTTTTGAACGCCCTAGGATTTTTTATTTTCCTATGACAAGCAGCTCAAGTTTGTGCGTTCCAGTGGCATTCGAGCATGGCATAAATGTGAGCCTATCTTTAGACATTTTTCTGCCAGGAGCACTTGCCTCTGCTTTGTGGACGAATATTTGTTGGGCAAAAGTCTCCAGAACAGTCCGCTTTAGTCCGCGTTACAAACCTGATCAGGACAAAGATCTAACTCTTCTAAAGTTTTCTTGAATTTTTGTTTGTACGGGTCTACAGCTTCGAAATCACAAGAGAGTTTTTCTTCTGTTGTGGGAAGCAAGCGGATAGCAAGTATTTTTTAAACTTATCAAGCCATCCGGAACTTGGGCGGAAATCGTCTTTTTTCATAGTTTCTTTATGGAAAAATATTGCTTTTTCTCTGATAATGGAGTGTGTTTACTACGTTACTGAAGGAAACATGGCTACAAAGCGTCTTCAATTAATGGGTACTCACCGGTTTTTATCACTTTCCTGTCACTATGTTTGTTATCAAAATTGTGCATAAACGCTTCAATTTTCTCAACGATTCCTTTTAATGTCATAAAATGAAGCTAAATCGTTTATTTTTCTCCTTTGTTTAACTTCTTAATAATTTAGGATTTTTCAACCAAAGTCAATGTCTAGTGTATACGTTTATCACTACAATTTCCTGCTTGAGGCATACTGTACTTTAGGAAAGACACGAAACACTCACTAACACTGTCACAGTTAAAGAGGATATTCAAACGACTGCAAAATGTACGCAGTAGTCAACAATTGATGGCTGACTACGTGTTCTTTACTGAACTGTTCACTTGAAGTGGCCCCACCGGCCACGTCACGTGATCTCAGCTCGTTGTGTCGGACTACTGGACGTGTCCGACTGGAGAAGGGCCGGATAATAGACTCTACTGTACTGCAAAATCCTTGGTGCAAATAGATAAAGAGATAATCCGCAAAGTCGATATTGCTAATTTAAATGCACAAAAGAAGCTAGAAAGAAGAGGGACCAAGAGAAGAAAAGAACATCAGTATGATTCAGATGATGCTCAATATGGTGCAGGAAAATATTAGTGGTAAGTAATTGTCATCAATAACAGTACTAGAATTGCAATATTAAACATTAAATTGCTTTTTCTCAAAACTACTTTTTTTTACTTTCAGGTACCATTATTTGATAAACTAATGGGGTTAGAAAGATGAAATTTAGTATTTTTGTACTGAAGATGTTAACAAATCATTACAAGTAAATTGAGAACCACAAAACAATCATCAACTGTTTTATAATAATTAATGTACTAAAAAGTTAAATTTTACTCGTAATAGAATAAAACAAATATTTTCTTCAAAACTATTAGAGTTATTATATTCATTTTACTTGTAAATTGTTACATATATGTTTTATATATGCAGTGAAAATATCGTTGTTTTATCACTTGAAAAGTGTACCTATTCAAAGGGTAAATTAGCACTGGCAGAATAGGGATACAAATTGCCTTCCGTCTCCCCTTAAAAAAAAAGTGCTAAAATACGGGAGATCCCTTACACTACTGAAGACTTGGTCGCCCTAGTACTTCGTAGTGTTTTTCCGTATTTTTCCGTACAAACTGAGTATTTATTACTTGCAGAAAACGCTTTTACAACGTTTAAGTTAAAACAGACAGGAATTTTGTGAAGTCAGATAGTGGAAATAATACAAATCAGTAACAGTATAAGTAACCTATAATCGTTCCGCAAAGAAGTCAACGGAAACAAAGATCGACATTTTGTGCAGACGCTGTGGCCTACTGGTAAAGCCCTTGACGACACGTTCGCATCATAAAAATTTTAGGTTCGAGTCCTGCCAGGTGCAAATTATTTTTTCACCAGTCATTTTGTTTGGAACACTTTTCTGTTCTTTTAAGAGAAGTATGATCTGCAATATTCTTTAGCATGTACATGTAAGAGCGAGCGCCAGCAGTAGTTTCTTAGTCATTGGGGTTCACTCTTATTATAAACTAAAAAGATGAAATTTCTGTGAGTGAAACAAACGTAGACTTTTATTTCTATTCATTTACCTTTTTAGTCTTGTTACAAATAATTCATTTGTGACTTGTCTCAATGTTTGAAACGCAGTTTGAAACAAAGAAAAGTTTTCAGCCTTCATGTTGACGATTACATAATCGTCAATATGAAGATTGAAAATTTTTGTACGTTTCATATTATTTTTTAAGCACTGATGAGAGTCTGACAGCGACCAAAATCTAATTTTGCGACAATAAAGAAATATTCATCATCCATATACGTTAACAGGCACTGAGCACTTGGATTCAAGATGGAATCAAACCTGACGTTTCAGGTTTTGTGCAGTTAACGACAGAAGATACTAAAACTGGTTATGAGTAACTCTAAAACATTCCTTAAGCTTTCCCGCATGATAAACAACTTTTGTGTTATTAAAATATTGTACGCTCTTTCTTCAGTATAAAAACATTGACTAATTTGCGCCTCTAAGAGCTGTCTCGACTAATAAGCAATCCTTTTCCTTTCCCCCAACTTCCATGTACTTCCGTAGCGCCAAAATGAAAAGTTTTTCACTGCCAGCACTACGCTCTCTCTGCTGCTAGCGCCGCGCCACATTGGCCCGATCCTAGTAAACTACATCTACATCTACATGGGATACTCTGCGAATCACATTTAAGTTCCTGGCAGAGGGTTCATCGAACCACCTTTATACTATTTATCTCCCATTCCACTCTCGAATAGCGCGCGGGAAGAAACAACATCTGAATCTCTCCGTTCGGGCTCTGATTTCTAGTATTTTATTCTGATGATCGTTTCTACCTATGAAAGTGGGAAACAACAAAATATTTCCTCATTAGGAGGAGAATGTTGGTGATTGGAGTTTCATACGTAGACCCCGCCGCAGCGATAAGCGCCGTTGTTGTAATGAGTCCCATCACAGGTCCCGTATCATTTCCGTAACACTGTGTCCCCTGTAACGTGACAATACAAACCGAGCTGCCCTTCGTTTGACTCTTTCGATGTCCTCCGTCAAACTCACCTGATAATGATCCCACACTGGGCAGCAATACTCCAAAAAAAGGACGGACAAGCGTAGTGTATGCAGTCTCTTTAGTAGTTCTGTTGCATATTTTAAGGGTTCTGCCAATAAAACGCAGTCTCTGGTTCGTCTTTCCTACGACATTATCTACGTGTTCTTTCCAGTTTAAGTCTGATGTAATAGTAATTCCTAGATATTTTGTGGAGTTTAGGGCCTTCACGTTTGATTGATTTATATTGTAAACAAAGTTTAACGGATTTCTTCTCGTACTCATGTGGTCGACATCACACTTCGCATTATTTAGAGTCAATTTCCAATTTTTACACCATAGTGATATCTTATTTAGAACGTTCTGTAGTTGGTTTTGATCTTCAGATGATTTTACTAGATGGTAAATGACGGCGTCACAACCAAAGAGAGCTACTAGGCTTTTCTCCCAAATCGTTTATGTAAATAAGGAACAGCAGAGGACCAATAACACTACGCTGCGGAACGCCCGATATCACCTCTGTTTTAGTCGATGCTTTACCATCGATTACTATAAACT
Organism: Locusta migratoria; assembly: GCA_026315105.1. Classification (NCBI taxonomy): domain Eukaryota; kingdom Metazoa; phylum Arthropoda; class Insecta; order Orthoptera; family Acrididae; genus Locusta; species Locusta migratoria. The sequence continues at coordinate 291,683,766 of CM048755.1, forward strand.
GTCTCTTCTCTGACAGGAAATCCGCTATCCATTCGCAAATTTGGGGCGATACACCATAACCACGCAATTTGATTAAAAGCCGTTTGTGAAGTACGGTATCAAAAGCCTTCTGGAAATCAAGAAATACGGAATCAATTTGAGAACCCTTGTCGATAGCACTCATCACTTCGTGTGAGTAAAGAGCTACTTGTGTTTCGCATGAACGATGTTTTCTAAAAAATGTTCAAATGTTTGTAGAACTTATGGGACTTAACTACGGGGTCATCAGTCCCTAAGCTTACAAACTACTTATGAACTAGCTAAGACTAAGGACGGAACAAATATCCATGCCCGAGGGGGGATTCGAACCCCCGACCGCAGTGGCCTTGCAGACCGTGACTGAAGCGCCTCAATCCCCTCGGCCACCGCGGCCGGCGATGTTTTCTAAATCCGTGTTATCCTTGGGTCAATAGATCATTCTGTTCGAGATAATTCATAATATTTGAATACAGGATATGTTCCAAAACTTTCCTATCTTTTGGTACAGGTACTTCTTTGATAGAGCGGTTGTATATGGCTGTTAAGGAAGGAGCTATCTCTTCAACATAATCAGATAGAAATCTAATGGGATACAGTCCGCACCTGAAGACTTGTTCTTGTTAAGTGATTTAAGTTGTTTAACTGCTCCGAGGATATCTACGTCAACGTTACTCATTCTGGCCTCTGTTTTTAATTCGAAATCTGGAATATTGGTTTCGTCTTCTTTGGTGAATGAGTTTCTAAAAGCTATGTTTAGTAACTCGGCTTTAGTACCGCTGTCATCAGCAGGATATCCATTACTATCACGTAGTAAGGGTATTGTTTGTGTTTTACCCCTAGTATATTTAACATATGACCAAAACCTCTTTGGGTTTTCAGTCAAATTTCGAGAAAGAGTTTTGTTGTGATAAATATTGTAGGCATCACGCATTGAAATCCTCGCTAAATTTCTAGCATCTGTGTAGGATCGCGAATCCTGAAGATTACGTGTTCGTTTAAATTTAGTATGCCTTTTCCTTTGCTTTTGCAACAGTGTCCTGACCTGTTTTGTGTACCAAGGGGGATCGCCTCCTTCTTTTATTAATTTATTTGGTATAAAACTGTCAATTGCTGTCGATACCACTTCTTGGAATTTGAGCCACATCTGGTCTACACTTAAGTTTAGTGTTAGTGTCGAGTGGATACTGTCTTTCAAGAAGCAATATATTGCATTTATATTTGCTTTCCTGAACAAATATACTTTTCGTCCATTTTTGGAAACTTTGGGACTTTCGATATTCAATCTCGCTACGACTGCTCTGTGTTCGCTAAGAGCTGCATCCGTTTTGATGCTCGTTATGAGCTCAGGATTATTTTTTGCTAAGAGATCAAGTGTGTTTTGACACCCAATTACAATTCTAGTTGGCTCATAAACTAATTTTTCAAAGTAATTCTCAGAGTATGAGTTGAGTACAATTTCGCACGATATTTTATGCATACCTCCTTATTTAAAAATATAATTCCGCCAACAGATTGAGGGTAAATTAAAATCACCGCATACTATTATCGTGTGAGTCGGATACGTTTTTGCAATTAGACACAGGTTTTCTTTGAACCTTTCAGCTACTGTATCGTCAGTGTCGGGAGGCCAGTAAAAGGAACCAATTATTTACTTCTTACGATTGTCAGGTACAACCTCTACCCATAATAGCTCACAGGAACTATCAACTTCAACACACGAAAGAAACTTTTGACGGCAACAAACACGCCTCCACCTATTTTATTTAATCTATCCTCTCTGAACACAGTTAGATCTTTTGCGAATACTTCTGCTGAATTTATTTCCGGCTTATGCCAACTTTCGCTACCTATAATGATATGTGTTTCGGTGCTTTCTATTAACGCTTGGAGTTCTGGTACTTTCCCGACGCAGCTACGACAATTCACAACTGTAATACCTCAAATTTCTAGATATATATTTCTCCTATGATCTCCTGTAATCGACCTGCACCCTTTGAGAAAGCTCATTTACTGTTTCCGCAAATCCCGCTACCCTAAAAAGCGCCCAGACCACGCCACAAAGCCCCCGCTACCCGTGTAGCCGCTTCCTGCGTCTAATGGACTCCTGACCTATTAAGCGGAACCCGTAACCCCACCACCCGATAGTGCAAGTCGCGGCATCTGCAGCCTACAAGGTCACAGAACCGTATGAGCCTCTGATTCAGACCCTCCACTCGGCTATGTACCAGACGTCCACAGTTGGTCCTGTCGACTATGCTGCAGATGGTTAGGTCTGCTTTCATCATGCAAGCAAGACTGGCAGTCTTTACCACTTCAGATAGCCGCTGAAAACCTGAGAGAATCTCTTCAGATCCGAAGCGACACACATCATTGGTACCAACGTGAGCCACCACCTGCAGTTGGCTGCACCCCGTACCCTTCATGGCATCCGGAAGGACCCTTTCCACATCTGGAATGACCCCACCCGGTATGCTCTCGGAGTGCACGTTGGCCTTCTTCTCCTCCTTGGCAGCCATCTATCTAAGGGGCTCCATCACCTGCCTAACTTTGGAGCTCCCAACTACAAACAAACACACCCTCTGTGGCAGCCAGGATCTTGTAGGCTGATTGGTTATCTCAGGATGAGAGACACCATCCGGCTCAGGAACATTTTCCTGAACAGATAGCGCCTCAGTCCTGTTCGCAAGACGAACCGGCGATGCCTCACAATCGGTTCCCCGGAATGTCTTGCGCCTCCTGCCATGCACTGGAGCGACCTCCCACGCAACCACGGGTGGGGTGTCCGCCTCATTGCTGGCAGTATCAGGGCATGTCACTGCCACAGGCCGGTCGGTGGCGACGACGGGAGTCCATTCCTTCCTTTCCGATGCGCTGTACTCGCGCATCGCCAATGAACCACAACATATTGCACTCATCTAGGACAAACGGTGGCACCTAACACCTTCTTGCTCGCACCCCCATAAGAAAATGTTAAGTGAAGAAGTTTGTCGCCTACTACATTTTGGATGCGGTTACAGCTGCTGTCCTCCCCCCCCCCCCCCTCCCCTTGCTCATCAGCAGTGTGCATGCGTGCAGAAGCAGTCAGTCACTTCTGAGTGGCTGATGCTTATAGATCTACATACAGACAAACGCAAACAATAACGCAAATTTTAATCACTCATGTTTGCTCGTAACCGTTTATTAAGTTTCATTACGGAAACAAATCGCCCAAATACATTTGTCGAGCCAAACACTGACATTCGCCGCTTCACAATGGAGACGGGGAAACACTTGTTGTGGAAAGTATTGATGAAAGTCTATTAGACGTCTTGCCAAAAAGAACTTTTTATTCACACGAGAATTACACTGTAGATCTATTAGTTCTATTTGCAGCTCAGGATGAATATCATCTACAGAAACAGCAGATGGTCTCGAAAACCATTCAAAAGTTGGGGATACATGTGATACATCTCATATAACTTGATTTGCATTCAGTTAGCACAGAAAATCACCAACGTCATTGATGCATTCCTATATAAACTATAAACTTACCTTCAGCAAAAGTTTTCCAGCTCTTGCAATTTTATAACTTGCACGTACCACTGGGCTATCATTGTTGTCGTTCAGAAAAATGTAAAACAGTGCTCCATAACCCACTAGGTCGGTTACATGGACGACATAACAAAATAAAGTTGTAGACCTCTCATAACAAAAGCAACTGACGTCGGATTCATCTGGCGTTGCCGTCCGTGGTTGTCGAGCGTTCTGCGGCGCGTCAGTCACGTTCTGCACAACCACAACAGTCGGGGGTTGGAATCCCCCCTCGGGCATGGATATTTGTGCCGTCCTTAGGATAAGCTAGTTCATAAGTACTTCGTAAGCTTAGGGACTGATGACCCCGTAGTTAAGTCCCATAGACTTTACAAACATTTGAACATTTACATTTGGGGGAAGAAACATCACTGTATCAAACCATCTTTTGATTTAAATTCATCTTCATCTCGATGTCCAGGGCAGTTATCCAACACCAACAAAGCTTTCTGAGACAAATTTTGCTTCTTGAGTAACTTTTTGAGCGATGGCACGAACTCCTCGTTAAACCACCCACTGAACAATTACCGTGTCATTCAAGCTTTGTTTTGGTTTTTGTACTTGACTAGTAGATGTTTTGCATTTTTGAATGCACTAGGATTTTTTATTTTCCTGTGACAAGCAGCTCAAGTTTGTGCGTTTCAGTGACATTGGAGCATGGCATAAATGTGAGCCTATCTTTATACATTTTTCTGCCAGGAGCACTTGCCTCTGCTTTGTGTGTGGTGTCGCACAAGTACAAAGTGCGCACCACCTACTTTCGCCGCGCGCCGCCATGCACGCACGGCGCGGCGTTCTTACGACGACAGCCACGAGCGCCCTCTGCTACAACGCCGCTCGTGGCCACCACTGAACGACATCGTCACTTGGGACTGAGATAGCAACCAGTTAGGACCTTCGGAATCAGATAGGCACCAGTAAAGACTTGGCTATCGTACAGGCACTAGGCAGACCTCTAACAACTATGTATCGGCATTCTGCAGTACTGATCTCTGTAAAAGTTAAGTATTGTTTAAATTCTGTTCAATATATATCTCGTTCTAATTTACTCTAGTGTTTCTAGTTTCTGGCTGCTCCCCTCCGTGCTATCTTTATTCCTGTGTCGGTCTCATTCCACTTGGCCACCGACACCTACGACGGAACGAGACACAAAAGCGGCGACGAGGCTGGGACACAAAATTGTAGACGAATGTTTTGTTGGGCAAAAGTCTCCAGAACAGTCCGGATTTTTCCGCATTATAAACCTGATCAGGACAAGGATCTAACTCTTCTAAAGTTTTCTTCAATTTTCATTTGTACGGGTCTACAGCTTCGAAATCACAAGAGAGTTTTTCTCCTGTTGTGGGAAGCAAGCGGATAGCAAATATTTTTTAAACTTATCAAGCTATCCGGAACTTGCGCGGAAATCGTCTTTTTTCATAATTTCTTTATAGAAAATTCTTGCTTTGACTTTGATAAGTTCTCCTAAAAATGTGTGTGTGTTTACTACGTTACTGAAGAAACCATGTGTACAAAGCGTCTTCAATTAATGGATACTCACCAGTTTTATCACTTGTGCATAAACGCTTCAATTTTATCACGATTCTTTTTAGTATCATAAATGGTAGCACACCCAACAACAGAAAATGAAGCTAAATCGTTTATTTTTTCTTCTTTGTCTTTTTAATAATTTCGGATTTTTCAACCAAAGTCAATGTCTTGGGTTTACCTTTTCCACTAAAATTTCCTACTTGAGACATACTGTACTGTAGGAAAGACACGAAACACTCACTAACAGTGTCACAGTTAAAGACGATATTCAAACGACTGAAAAATGTACGTAGTAGTCAACAATTGATGGCTGACTACGTGTTGTTTACTAAACTGTTCACTTGAAGTGGCCCCACCGGCCACGTCACGTGATCTCAGCTCGTTGTGTCGGACTACTGGACGTGTCCGACTGGAGATGTTCAAATGTTTGTAGAGCTTATGGGACTTAACTACGGGGTCATCAGTCCCTAAACTTACAAACTAAATATGAACTAGCTAACACTAAGGACGGCACAAATATCCATGCCCGAGGGATTCGAACCCCCGACCGTAGTGGCCGTGCAGACCGTGACTGTAGCGCCTCAGTCCCCTCGGCCACCGCGGCCGGCCCGACTGGAGAAGGGCCGGATCATAGAGACTCTACTGTACTGCAAAATCCTTGGTGCAAATAGATAAAGAGATAATCCGCAAAGTCGATATTGCTAATTTAAAATGCACAAAAGAAGCTAGACAGAAAAGAGGGACTAAGAGAAGAAAAGATCAGTATGATTCAGATGATGCTCAATATGGTGCAGGAAAATATTAGTGGTAAGTAATTCTCATCAATAACAGTACTAGAATTGCAATATTAAACTTTAAATTGCTTTTTCTCAAAACTACATTTTTTTTACTTTCAGGTACCATTATTTGATAAACTAATGGGGTTAGCAAGATGAAATTTTGTTGTTTTGTACTGAAAATGGTAAAAAATCATTACAAGTAAATTGAGAACCACAAAACAATCATCAACTGTTTTATAATAATTAATGTACTAAAAAAGTTAAATTTTACTGGTAATAGAATAAAACAAATATTTTCTTCAAAACTATTAGAGTTATTATATTCATTTTACTTGTAAATTGTTACATATATGTTTTATATATGCAGTGAAAATATCGTTGTTTTATCACTTGAAAAGTGTACCTATTCAAAGGGTAAATTAGCACTGGCAGAATAGGGATACAAATTGCCTTCCGTCTCTTAAAAAATATAAAAGTGCTAAAATACGGGAGAGTTGATGGCCCTAGTTGTGTTTTTCCGTATTTTTCCGTACAAACTGAGTATTTATTACTTACAGAAAAGGCTTTTACAACGTTTAAGTTAAAACAGAAATGAATTTTGTGAAGTCAGATAGTGGAAATAATACAAATCAGTAACAGTATAAGTAACCTATAATCGTTCCGCAAAGAAGTCAACGGAAACAAAGTTCGACATTTCGTGTAGACGCTGTGGCCTACTGGTATTCCGCTTTCGGCGGGCGAACGGTACGGACGTGCGGTCGCAGTTAACCAGTGTTTGTGTTGTTTTGAAGACCTTGGAAGCACCGGCAACAGGCGGTCTCAGTGTCGTTTACGTCGCTGGGGCTTGTAAGTACCGCTTATTGTTGACTTTGGTGGCGAGGCGGTGCATCCGCTTTCCGCTTGTTCACCATGTCGGATTCTCTCAGGAAAAACACGTTAAGATTCTCGTTTGACAAGAATACTCGTCATGTTCAACCTACTGCTTTAGAAATACATGACTGGTTGTATGAAACATTTGGTATTTCAGGAGATAATGCTGAATTTACTCAGCTTGACAGTGAAAAGTACTGTGTTTTTGTCAAGTTCTATAATTCGGTTTTGTGTGACAAGATTTTACTGCAAACTAAGGGACAGGTTCAGTTTCTCCACCGCGATGATTCTGTTAGTTTGGTTGATGTTAGCAATGCCAACTGTGAACTGAAGACTGTTAGAATTCTGAATCTTCCCCCGGAACTTGAGAATACTGACTTAGAACAGGTTCTTTCGAAGTATGGCCAGGTGAAACGCATCGAGTTTGAAAAATGGTCCAGCAGATATAAAATACAGTGCTATAATGGCATACGGTCCGTACAGATGTGTGTAAAATCTGACATCCCCTCCCACATTATGGTTTCGGGATACAAGGCTCATGTTATCTACTCTGGGCAGCAAGCAACATGTCATGTTTGTAACGAGCCGGGACATCTCCGTGAAAATTGTCCGCAGCGGACATTTGTTCTGAAGCACACCCTGCAAAAACGTTCCAGATTACAGTTACAGGATGTAACACCCACAGCCACTTTACGCGGACCCGTTACTGTTGCTGCAAAGGAAGATACCGAACCACCTCTTATAACCTTTGATGACTTCCCTCCGTTGCAGACAGGAAAAATAAATGCATCACTCGCTCCGAAGACAGGTGGCGAGAACGGTGCGAGTCGTACCAACGCTAACCCCGTAAGTTTATTACAAGAAACCGGCATAAAATTAAATGACACTGCACTTCTTCGAGAAAAATCCGTCGCTGAAATGAGCGTGGATGTTCTTCTGCCTACCAGTGAGCCTCAGAAAACCAAAAAACGACCCCTGGAACCGGAAACCGTGGACTCGGAAGAAGGCGACTACGGTGGAAATTCAATTCAAACACCGAGGAAACAGAAACCGGAAACGGTATTGCCCGTGATGCCTGTCACACTTAATATGGAACCGCCCCCAGATGTGCCCATGGAAGAAGCTACGGTATATCAGACGCCGGCAGCAGATGTACCTGTCCCCCTGAGTGACGTCAATAGTGCAAGTAAACAGCCGGCTACGGAGGCAGAGGCACAGCGGGACACGGCGCAGCGTCAACAGCGCGCGGCCCCAGTAGCCGATGCAGAGCTCACACCAGGAGGCGGAGTGCAACACGCCTCGGCATCACGTGTTGCTCTCGCTGACCTCCCAGCCGAGGGCAGCGTTCGGGACCCCGAAAAAATTACCGGTAGTCAGAAATCTCTTAAACCACAAAGTACCACAAAATCTACACGCGTGAAACCAAAACCAAATATGAATGTAGCACGCAATAAAATGAGGAGTGAAGGCGTAAAAGATCAGCACGTAGACAACAGAACGCACGACCCACAAACTGAGACAACAGAACATGATCCTGGACCAAAGCACAAACCTCGTGACTAGGTGATCTCAATAAATTACCCGCCACATGGACAATAGAAGGGTACTCACGTTTTTGACTCTAAATATTTGTGGGATAAGTAATGCTAAAAAGATTAAAATTTTAGAGAAATTTCTTAGAACTAATGATATTGATATTGCTTTTTTACAAGAAGTGGTATGTGAAGAGGTGGGTTCCTTTTCATCATACAACGCGTACAACAATGTTGGCTCGGCAGGGAGGGGTTGCTGTATTTTAACCAGGCACGGACTGGAGTTGCAGGACGTAGAAAAAGAACCTGGAGGACGTATAGTCAAAGGTGTTCTGAATGGGGTGACTGTTTTAAATCTTTACGCTCCCTCCGGAACGCATAATAGGGCTGCAAGGGCAACGTTTTTTACCGAAGATGTGCCATATTTTCTTCGGCAAGCGAAAGATAACTTCATCATGGCAGGAGACTTCAATTGCATATTAAGGGCGATAGACTCTACAGGAGCAACACCATTTTGTGGTCCTCTGCAAAACCTGATTGACGCACTGAACTTGAAAGATGTGGTTGAGCGACTTGGCATCACGCGTCCACACTACACATATGTTTCGACTGTCGCATCGTCCCGGATTGACAGAATCTACATTACAACGGGTATGGCCGTGCAAGATTACGACGTTATCCCTGTGACCTTTTCCGATCATCACGGCGTGATTCTCCGAATAAAGGATTTCCCTCGTCCTAAAATATTTGGCAGGGGATACTGGAAGTTAAATTGCAACCTGCTCCACGAACCATGGGTAAAGATGGAGTTCAACGCCCGTTACACATCGTGGGTTCGCCGTAAACGCTTCTTCCGGAATTCCATTGAGTGGTGGGAGAATCTTGTAAAACCCGGTATTCGGAAACTATTTACCAATGCTGCCTACAGGATAAACGAAACCAGGAGGAAAAACATGGAGTACTATTATCTTATTGCCCGTGAACTGCAAACTAAAATCGACAATGGGGAAGATCGAGCAAGTGATTTGAAAAAAATAAAAAATAAAATTTTAGAACTGCAGGAAAGAGAACTGGATGGGAAAATCATCACTTGCAAAGACCACGGGCATTTGCCAGACGAGAAGTGGAGTATTTATCATCTCGCAAGAGAAAGGAGAAGGTGCCAACAGAGATATGTAAGTTCCATACTGTCTGCAGATGGCTCTGAATATATTAACCGGGAAGGCATTAAAGAACACTTCGAAAGTTTGTACCGATCACAACCATCTGATGCTCTTACAACAGCCACACTGCTGCAAAACTGTGCGTCGCAATTAACCAACGAAAGTGTCACTATGCTGTTGGATCCGATATCTGAGGAAGAAATTGAGGATGTTATCAAAAGGTTGCCGAAACGTAAAAGTCCAGGAGTAGACGGTATCCCCTATGAATTTTATAAATCCTTCTGGTCGGTTATCAAGGAAGAGTTTATGGAGGTGACGAGAGAGAAACAAAGGTATGGACGTCTCTATTCCGAAACTGAACCTGGGATTATTGTACTCGTTCCAAAGAAAACGGTGTCACATAGAATTACGGATTTTCGACCAATAACTTTGTTATGCGCCGACTCGAAAATCATCTCTCGTGTCATGGCAGCCAGACTAAAGCGCACACTTCCAGAGATCATAGGACCGGAACAGACGTGTAGCGTACCTAAGAAAAGGATTATAGATGGACTTTGTCTGTTAAGGGATACAACATTCTACGCATGGAAGAATCAGCAACAAACGGTTGGGCTTCTGAACATCGATTTCGAGAGAGCCTTTGATAACGTCAGTCACAAATACCTAAGGACAGTTCTACGGCATTTCCAATTTCCGCAGGCAACGATAGACTTACTGTTACCGACAAGATACAAAATGTTTGCCAAAGTTCAAATCAACGGGAACTTTACGGAAAAGTTCCCAATCCAACGTTCTGTTAGACAGGGTTGCCCTTTGGCTATGATTTTGTTCGTCATATCCTTGGAGCCACTAATCCGCACAGTTAGCACCTCCCTATCAGGGTTGCAGGTTGGTGCCCAACGGTTTACCTTGAATGCCTATGCTGATGATGTTACCATTATAATTACAGAACCCCAAGATACTGTAAAAGTGGCAGCAATACTAAACGACTATAAAAATGCAGCAGGGGCAACCATTAACCACAGGAAAACACATCTCCTGTGGCTCAATGAAGGTGCCCAACCCTTCGCACATACTTTCACTGAATCTGTTGAAATGGAAGTGCTAGGACTAAAACTCCGAAAGGATGTAAACGAGCTCCTTTCCAATAATTCTAAAAGCATAGTGGACAAAGTACGGGGAGCTCTTATTGCAAATAGTACGAGGCAACTGAACATCATACAGAGGATCGAATGTGTAAATACACTGGCTCTCTCTAAAATGTGGTATGTTGCACAAGTCATCCCTATCGACAGACAATGTATTGCACAAATAAAGAAGTACATAGGTTGGTTTGTGTGGAAAGGTAAACTATTCCGGGTGGCCAGGGATCAGTTGACACAACCATTTGCTGAAGGAGGCTTATCTTTAACTGATTGTGAGGCAAAATGTTCAGCCCTGATTGTGAGAAACCTCATACATACCCTAAAATTACCGGCTAGTCAGTCAGATTTGCTAAAGGCTGGGTGGGGTATCGTAACAGGCAATACAGGTGACAGAAGGCTGCCGGCAAATCTACTGCGTACATTGCAGACAGCAACATGTGTTTTAGAGAAATCTCCAAATGTAACGTTCTATACGACAAAGAAAATACTCGAGACCATTGGTGTAAAAGCTCCATATCCTCCAGCAATCCAAAAGAAACACAAAGACTTAAATTGGAAACATGTCTGGTCCAATTTTGCAGATAAATCGATATGTTCAACGTTGCGCTCAACAGCTTACATGTTTATAAATGATTTAATCCCGACTGCTGGCCGTCGCCACAGAATAAAGCTCACCGGTCACCCGTATTGCCAGCACTGCGGATTGGTCGATACTGCCATCCACCGTGTAGTAGGCTGCTCCAAAATAGCGGATCTGTGGAAATGGATCAAGTTTAAATCGGCAGGATTGCTGTCTCTGAGTGTCAACGACATCAACACGAAGAAACTGGTGTACATGGATGTAAAGGCTTTCCCAGTGTCCAAGACCAGAACTCTAACTTGGTTCATATATTCGTTCATCAACTACGCCCTTGCGGGAGGTGGATCTGTGAGCGACTTTCGACAATACATCCTCCGTGCAAGAAGAGAAATCCTCAACGATCCATGGAAAAGAGAAAAATTTGCACCGTTCATTCACTTTTTGTAAGAAAATAACTTGTTTCACAAAATTATAACTATTTGTAAACACATTTAGTAAATAAAGTTTTTGTTAAAAAAAAAAAAAAAAAAAAAAAAAAAAAAAAAAAAAAAAAAAAAAAAAAAAACTGGTAAAGCCCTTGGCGACTCGTTCGCATCATAAAAATTTTAGGTTCGAATCCTGCCAGGTGCAAAATATTTTTTCACCTGTCATTTTGTTTGGAACACTTTTCTATTCGTTTAAGAGAAGTATGATCTGCAATATTCTTTAGCTTGTACATCTAAGAGCGAGCGCCAGCAGTAGTTTCTTAGTCATCGGGGTTCACTCTTATTACAAACTAAAAAGATGAAATTTCTGTGAGTGAAACAAACGTAGACTAATATTTTTGTTCATTTACTTTTTTAGTTTTGTTACAAATAATTCATGTGGTACTACTCTCAATGCTTGAAACGCAGTTTGAAACAAAGAAAAGTTTTCAGCCTTCATGTTGAAGATTACATAATCTTCAATATGAAGATTGAAAATTTTTGTACGTTTCCAACTATGTTTTAAGCACTGATGAGAGTCTCACAGCGACCAAGTGCTCAGTGCCTGTTAACGTATATGGATGATGAATATTTCTTTATTGTCGTAAAATTAGATTTTGGTCGCTGTGAGACTCTCATCAGTGGTTAAAACATAGCTTGAAACGTACAAAAATTTTCAATCTTCATATTGAAGATCATGTAATCGTCAACATGACGGCTGAAAACTTTTCTTTGTTTCAAACTGCGTTTCAAGCATTGAGAGTAGTCACACATGAATTATTTGTAACAAGACTAAAAGAGTAAATGAATAGAAATAAAAGTCTACGTTTGTTTCACTCACAGAAATTTCATCTTTTTAGTTTATAATAAGAGTGAACCCCAATGACTAATAAACTACTGCTGGCGCTCGCTCTTACATGTACATGCTAAAGAATATTGCAGATCATACTTCTCTTGAAAGAATAGAAAAGTGTTCCAAACAAAATGACTGGTAAAAAAATATTTTGCACCTGGCAGGACTCGAACCTAAAATTTTTATAATGCGAACGTGTCGCCAAGGGCTTTACCAGTTTTTTTTTTTTTTTTTTTTTTTGCTCTATTGGTAGTTCTGTTCGTTGCGGACGCTGATCATGTATGTTCGTTTTTGTTCGTTGTGTTCTTGGCTCAGCTTTTTTATTGCAGAGGGCGTTCAGCTCTCTGACCGGGCGCGCTGAGCCACGGCGCCCGGCTTGCCAGTAGGCCACAGCGTCTGCACAAAATGTCGATCTTTGTTTCCACTGACCTCTTTGCGGAATGATTATATGTTACTTATGTTGTTACTAATTTGTATGATTTCCACTATCTGACTTCACAAAATTCGTTTCTGTTTTAACTTAAACGTTGTAAAAGCCTTTTCTGTAAGTAATAAATACTCAGTTTGTACGGAAAAATACGGAAAAACACAACTAGGGCCATCAACTCTCCCGTATTTTAGCACTTTTATATTTTTTAAGAGACGGAAGGCAATTTGTATCCCTATTCTGCCAGTGCTAATTTACCCTTTGAATAGGTACACTTTTCAAAGGAACCATAAGTGATAAAACAACGAAATTATTACTGCTTATATATAACATATGTTTTTAATTTACAAGTAAAATGAACAGAATAACTCTAATAGTTTTGATGAATATATTTGTTTTATTCTATTACCAGTAAAATTTAACCTTTTTAGTACATTAATTATTATAAAACAGTTGATGATTGTTTTGTGGTTCTCAATTTACTTGTAATGATTTGTTACCATCTTCAGTACAAAAAGAGAAAATTTCATCTTTCTAACCCCATTTGTTTATCAAATAATGGTACCTGAAAGTTAAAAAAATGTATTTTTTAGAAAAAGCAATTTAAAGTTTAATATTGCAATTCTAGTACTGTTATTGATGAGAATTACTTACCACTAATATTTTCCAGCACCATATTGAGCATCATCTGAATCATACTGATCTTTTCTTCTCTTAGTCCCTCTTTTCTGTCAAGCTTCTTTTGTGCATTTTAAATTAGCAGTATCGGCTTTGCGGATTCTCTCTTTATCTATTTGCACCAAGGATTTTGCAGTACAGTAGAGTCTCTATGATCCGGCCCTTCTCCAGTCGGGCCGGCCGCGGTGGCCGAGGGGACTGAGGCGCTCCAGTGACGGTCTGCACGGCCACTACGGTCGGGGGTTCGAATCCCTCGGGCATGGATATTTGTGCCGTCCTTAGTGTTAGCTAGTTGATAAGTAGTTTGTAAGTTTAGGGACTGATGACCCCGTAGTTACGTCCCATAAGCTCTACAAACATTTGAACATCTCCAGTCGGACACGTCCAGTAGTCCGACACAACGAGCTGAGATCACGTGACGTGGCCGGTGGGGCCACTTCAAGTGAACAGTTTAGTAAACAACACGTAATCAGCTATCAATTGTTGACTACTGCGTACATTTTGCAGTCGTTTGAATATCCTCTTTCAAAATCAAATGTTTTTATAGTCTATGGGACTACGGGGTCATCAGTCCCTAAACTTACAAACTACGTATGAACTACTTACGAACTACGACGGCACAAATATCCATGCCCGAGGGGGATTCGAACCCCCGACCGTAGTGGCCGTGCAGACCGTGACTGGAGCGCCCCAGTCCCGTCGGCCACCGCGGCCGTCAATATCCTCTTTAACTGTGACAGTGTTAGTGAGTGTTTCGTGTCTTTCCTACAGTACAGTATGTTTCAAGCAGGAAATTTTAGTGGATAAGGTAAACACAAGACATTGACATTGGTTGAAAAATCCGAAAAAATAAACGATTTAGCTTCATTTTATGGTGTTGGGCGTGCTACCATTTATGATATTAAAAAGAATTGTGATAAAATTGAAGCGTTTATGCACAATTTGGACAACAAATTTGGACAAGTGATAAACACCGGTGAGTAGCCATTAATTGAAGACGCTTTGTACACATGGTTTCTTCAGGAACGTAATAAACTCACACCAGTTTTTAGGAGAACTTATGAAAGAAAAAGCAAGATTTTTCTATAAAGAAATTATGAAAAAAGACGATTTCCGCGCAAGTTCCGGATAGCTTGATAAGTTTAAAAAATATTTGCTATCCGCTTGCTTCCCACAACAGGAGAAAAACACTCTTGTGATTTCGAAGCTGTAGACCCGTACAAACAAAAATTCAAGAAAATTTATTTTGTTATGTCGCCCATGTAACCGACGTCGTGTGTTCTGGAGCACTGTTTTACATTTTTCTGGACGACAACAATGATAGCCCAGTGGTACGTGCAAGTTATAAAATTGCAAGAGCTGGAAAACTTTTGCTGAAGGTGAGTTTATATAGGAATGCATCAATGACGTTGGTGATTTTCTGTGCTAACTGAATGCAAATCAGTTCCGTGCCGTCAGTCTTTCTCGGCGAATTCGTCACGTAAGTGCCATGGTAGGTGACGTTTACCGTCAGTTAATAAGTAAAGGACTCTATTTCATTTTCCATTGCACTTCATGAGTTCACAGATATTTCTGACACCGTGCATTTAGTGATTTATATCCGTGGCGTGGACGCTGCTCTGCACATAACAGATGTTTTTTTAGATATACCTTCAGAAAGCACTATCGCCGGTAGCCGAAGAAGCCGACGATTCTGTTGGACTGAAGTGGCATCGTTTGGTATCGGCGACAACAGACGGAGCACCTCCCATGAAAGGGGAGGAAAGGGGGTTTGTTGGATTGCTCAGAAAGAAACAGAAGAAACATTGTACAGCATTCATTGCATTTTGCACCAAGAAGTACTCTGTGCAAAAGTAGCAAAACTAGGGGACGTCGTGCAAGATGTTATTCGTACAGTTAATTATTTGAGATCTCAATGCCTTACACATCGGCAGTTTCGACAATATTTAGCCGAAACAGGGGAAGAGTACAGTGACATGCCATCCACAGTGAAGTCCGCTGGCTTAGCCGAGGCAATGTACCAAACACATTTTTGGAACTGTGGATACCAATAAGTCAGTTTGTAAAGGACAAAGGAAGGCACGACCCGAAATTAGAAAATCCAGAGAGACTTACCGCATTGCATTTTTAGCGGACATTACTTCATACATGAATAAAACGAACACTAGTTTGCAAGGCGAAAATGAACTAATTTGGGAAATGAGCGACGGAAGCTTTCACCAGAAAGCTTGCGCTGAGGGAACGAGAGCTCACATCAGAGAACGCAGTGTATTTCCCTACTTTGTCCTCTGTCCAAGAAGAGAGCTACACTGAATGTGTTTCCGTAGTTATTGCCATAAAAGAGGAATTTCTCAAGTGATGTGGGGATGTATCACATGTATCCCCAACTTTTGAATGATTTTCGTGACCATCTGCTGTTTCTGTAGATGATATTCATCCTGAGCTGCAAATGGAACTAATAAATCTACAGTGTAACTCTCGTCTGAATAACAAGTTCTTTTTGGGAAGAAGTCTAATAGACTTTCATCAATACTTTCCACAACAAGTGTTTCCCCGTCTCCATTGTGAAGCGGCGAATGTCAGTGTTTGGCTCGACAAATGTACTTGGGCGATTTTTTTCCGTAATGGAACTTAAGAAACGGTTACGAGCAAACATGAGTGATTAAAATTTGCGTTATTGTTTGCGTTTGTCTGTAAGTCATTCCGGGAAACCGATTGTGAGGCATCGCCGGTGCATCTTGCGAACAGGTTTGAGGCGCTATCTGTTCAGGAAAATGTTCCTTAGCTGGATGGAGTCTCTCATCCTGAGATCACCAATCAGCCTGCAAGATTCGGGCTTTCACAGAGGGTGTGTTTGCTTGTAGTTGGGAGCTCCAACGTTAGGCAGGTGATGGAGCCCCTTAGATAGATGGCTGCCAAGAAGGGGAAGAAGGCCAACGTGCACTTCGAGAGCATACCGGGTGGGGTCACTCCAGATGTGGAAAGGGTCCTTCCGGATGCCATGAAGGGTACGGGGTGCAGCCAACTGCAGCGGCTATCTGAAGTGGTGAAGACTGACAATCCTGCTTGCAAGATGAAAGCAGAGCTAACCATCTGCAGTATCGTCGACAGGACCGACTGTGGACCTCTGGTACAGAGCCGAGTGGAGGGTCTGAATCAGAGGCTCAGACGGTTCTGCGACCGTGTAGGCTGCAGATTCCTTGACTTCCGCTATCGGGTGATGGGGTTCCGGGTCCCGCTTAATAGGTCAGGAGTCCATTAGACGCAGGAAGCGGCTACATGGGTAGCGGGGGCTGTGTGGCGTGGTCTGGCCGCTTTTTAGGGTAGAAGGCTTTGCGGAAACAGTAAATAGCGTTTCTCGAAGTGTGCGGGTCGATCATAGGAGAAATATAGATCTAGAAATTATTGGTATTCAGTTGTGAATTGTCGTAGCAGCGTCGGGAAAGTACCAGAACTCCAAGCGTTAATAGAAAGCACCGAAACACATATCATTATAGGTAGCGAAAGTTGGCTTAAGCCGGAAATAAATTCAGTAGAAGTATTCGCAAAAGATCAGAAACGATAGATTAAACAAAATAGGAGGAAGCGTGTTTGTTGCCGTCAAAAGTTTCTTTCGTGTGTTGAAGTTGATAGTTCCTGTGAGCTATTATGGGTAGACGTTGTACCTGACAATCGTAAGAAGTAAATAATTGGTTCCTTTTACCGGCCTCCCGACACTGACGATACAGTAGCAGAAAGGTTCAAAGAAAACCTGTGTCTAATTGCAAACACGTATCCGCCTTCACAATAATAGTAGGCGGTGATTTTAATTTACCCTCAATCTGTTGGCGAAATTATATTTTTAAATAAGGATGTACGCATAAAACATCGTGCGAAATTGTACTCAACGCATACTCTGAGTTTGGTGTCGCACAAGTCTAAAGTGCGCGCCAACTACTTTCGCCGCGCGCCGCCATGCACGCCCGGCGCGGCGTTCTTACGACGTCAGCCACGAGCGCCCTCTGCTACAACTCCACTCGTGGCCACCACTGAACGACATCGTTCACTCGGGACTGAGATAGGAACCAGTTAACACTTCGGAATCAAATAGGCAGCAGTGAAGACTTGGCTATCGGACAGGCACTAGGCAGGCCTCTAGCTCAACTACGTATCAGCATTCTGCAGTACTGAGCTATGTAAAAGTTAAGTATTACTAAGTCTCTACGAAATATATATATCTCGTTCTAATTTACTCTAGTGTTTCTAGTTTCTGCTGTCCCACTGGCTGGTCACCTCCTACCTGCACAAGCGTACATCCTGTATTCCTGTGTCGGTCTTTCTACTCGGCCACCGACACCTACGAAAACGAGACACAAAAGTTGGGACGAGGAGCGATAGACGAACCGTGGACCAGCCCGCTTGCAGCAGCCAGACAGCAGCAGTCGGAGCACGCAGAAATTGCTCCCGCCCACCCACCCTTATTATAAGAATTATGGGGGAAGATCTTTTGTTCCGTTTTTTGTGGACTTTTTTGTTGCAGAGCGTTCTCTTTCATATTGCATTTGTGTTTTGTTATAATTTACTTGTATGCGCGGCGCCTAATCGGTCAGCATGGCCACTAACCCGAACCCAAACTTAATGGAAATTATTCAGTTACAGATGGCGCAAATCACGCAACTACTTCAAGCAGTGTTGTAGTTAACGGCACAGGCGGCTCACCAACAACAACAGCCGCCCACATCTACCGCCACACCGCTTCCTACATTTCGCCAGTACGACGAACGTGAGCAATTTCAAGAACTAGTCGCGGCTCATCAAACTACAGGTCAGAGAGTGAAGAACCTTTTCTTATTGATTGTGGGCCCCCAGACCTTCGTATTACTGCAGAAACTTTTCCCACGCATCTCCTCGTGATGTAAACTTTGATCAAATAGTAGATGCACTGACTGCTCATTATGAGAGAAAAGTTCTCGTAGCTGCTGCGCGGTACCGATTTTTCAGACTGAAAAAATCACCGGAACAGACCCATACGCAATGGATTACTGAGTTGAAGGGCTTAACCCGCAAATGTAAATTTACTTGCTCTTGTGGACTTTCCTATAGTGACGTGATGTCGAGAGACGCTATCACACAGAACATTCAGGACCCCAGAATTAGGGCAGCAATTCTAAAACAGCCTGACCTTTCATTAGACAGTGTACTGCAGCTTATTGAAGCGCATGATATCTTTGACTTAGCAGATGTAGAAATGCAAAGCCACAGTGTTAATTCAGTGTGCCGTAACGGACGCTTTCCTAGCCGTAGTTCTCAGTATAGCACTAGTGATTCTTTAAATTCTACCGGCCGTGCTGAACAGACAGTGAACAGTAGCCAGTGTAAAAGTGCGACACAAAGGTCGTCCCGTCGTGTTAGAAACAGTAATTTGAATAACGGGCCCCAACGCCCATTTCATAAAAATGTTCGTAAGTCTTGCTCTCAGTGTGTATCTCGCCATAAGCGTGCACAATGACCTAATCGCAACGCGACCTGTTATCAATGTGGCAAATCAGAACACGTACAAACAGTGTGTATGCAAAATAAAAATTGCAAGAACGGTGCCTTTCGAAACATTGCTTCACAGAGCGCGAGAACAATTCAATCTGTAAATGTTATACATGCTGTGAACTTAGAAAGTGCTTCTTTTGATTGTCACATGCAAGAAAGTTCTGCGCCTAAAGCAAAACTATGTAATGCGACACGTAGCAAGCGTCGTCGAGCGCGTAAAACTGTGCAACGGAAACGGGTTCGGGACCAGCAAAATGACTATGTACAGTACAATCCTGTAATGAACTTAGTGCCTTCTGCTACTTCTCCTTGTAATAGTGCCCAGTACTGTGTAGCTAGTGACAGTAGACTTGATGTAGCTACTCAAAGTAATTTTAGTGCAGTAGCCTCGCATTGTGCGGATCCGATCCGGCGGTAGTGCCATCTAGTGACAGTGTTGTTAATCCGCTGTGTGCCGATTCTGCATCGCTTACTTCACTACGCAGCCCGCACATGCGCAAGAGCAGCAAACAAGCTGTATTGGACATTGCCCACATTCGAGCACCTGTCGAGCGCCACAAGCAAAAACTTTTTTTTTTTTTGTGACTCTTTCATAGAAAATAAGACTGTGAAATTTCAGCTTGATACTGGTTCCGCTGTCACATTAATAAATAAAGATACTTATGAACTTCTGGGTTCGCCAAAATTGTCGCCGTCACAACAAGTGCTAACAGCATATACAGGTCAAAATATTCCCATGCTAGGAACGTGTAGCCTGCCTGTCTCTTTTCAAGGTGTTACAAAAACAGTTGCTTTTGTTGTTCTTCAGGTCAAATCTACTCAGAACATTTTTGGATTAGATGTATTCGACTTGTTTGGCTTATCAATTCAAAGAGATGTGCTTCAAATTTCGTCAGTAGTGCCTCAGGACAAAATAAAACCATTGTGTGAAAAATATAGTGTTTTCGCCGGAACTAGGTTGTGCAAAAGACTTCATGGCACATGTAACTTTAAAAGAATCTGCAGTACCAAAATTTCGTAAAGCTAGACCAGTGCCTATCGCAATTCGTGATAATCTTGCTGCAGAACTTGAACGTTGGCAGGATAGTGGTGTGATTTCTCCTGTTTCTGCGAGTCAGTGGGCCTCGCCTATAGTAATTATACCCAAGCCGTCAGGAAAACGTCGTCTCTGTGCGGACTTTAAATCAACAGTGAACAGTCAAACAATTGTAGACACTTATCCCCTGCCCAGACCTGACGAACTAATGGACAAATTAAGACAGCCTCGCTTCTTTTCCAAGATTGATTTAGCAGAGGCATACTTACAGATTCCACTTGATGACGAGTCAACAAAGTTTTTCGTCATTAATACTCACATGGGCCTTTTTCAATTTCAACGCCTACCCTTTGGCAGTTCTTCCGCCCCCGCTATTTTTCAGCGCTTTTTGGAACAGCTGACAGTTTCTGTACCGTGCTGTTCGAACTATTTAGATGATATTGTGGTCTCAGGACGCACAGTTGAAGAACATTTATCAAACCTGGAGTGCCTTTTCAAAGTGTTGACTGCAGCAGGTCTACGTTGTAATAAAGCAAAGTGTTCGTTTTTTTCAAACTGAAATAGAGTACCTAGGCCATGTGATTAATGCCCAAGGAATCCATTCCTTACAGTCACATGTTAGAGCAATCAAAGAATTGCCTCCTCCTAAGAATGTGCACGAATTGCAAGCAGTAATGTGAAAGCTTAACTATTATTTCAGATTTATTCCCAATGCCTCTCGGATTGCAGATCCACTGCATCGCTTACGTAGGAAGAATATTCCCTTTGTATGGTCTAAAGATTGCCAAGTTACCTTTGACAAATTAAAGTGTGCACTACTCAGTGATGCATGTTTGATTCCCTTTGATCCACAGAAGTCTGTAGTGTTAGCAGTGGATGCCTCGTCATACGATCTGGGTGCAATATTGTCACATCGTATTGGTTCTCACGATCGTCCTTTTGCCTTTGCATTCAAGCTACTGACGCCAACGCAACAGAATTACAGTCAGATAGAAAAGGAGGCCTTAGCAATCATTTACGGCGTCACAAAGTTTCATCATTATCTCTATGGCAGAAAATTCTATTTGTTGACAGACCACAAGCCTCTCACGTCGTTGTTCTCACCCACAAAGCCAATTCCGCCACGTACGGCACAAAAGCTTCAGAGATGGTCCTTGATATTGTCTAATTATTAGTATGAGATTTTGTACCGACCTACCACTCAACATGCCAACGTAGACACACTTTCCCGACTTCCGGTTGGCCAGGATGTGTCGTTTGATTCTTCAGAAATGGCATGTTGTCAGATAGACTCCAAAGATGCTTCCGCTGTCGCAGATTTCCCTTTGAACTCTCGTCGGGTTGCACAGGAAACAGCTGCGGATGCAGACCTAAGTGTGGTAACACGTTTTGTTCGCTCTGTGTGGCCTGCCAGAGCCAAAGACATTCAACGGCCTCTGGTTCGACGTTATTTTGCACAACGTCATGCATTATCTTTAAGTTAGGGTGTACTGTTGTTGCATACCGACAACGACCAAACAAGAGTGATTGTTCCTCGTTCCCTGCAACGAGGAGTGTTACGCCTCCTGCATCAAAGACATTGGGGTATTGTTAGGACAAAGCAACTGGCCAGACGTCAATGTACCTGGGTTGGTATGGACGCTCAGATAGAGAGCATGACGTCACAGTGTACAGTTTGTGCGGAGCATCAGGCGGCTCCTCCGCAACGTTTCTCAGACTGGCCACGCGCCAAGGGACCATGGCAACGTTTACACATTGACTTTGCGGACCTTTCTGGAACACGCGCTGGTTAATTGTTGCAGTTGCTTTCAGCAAGTTTCCTTTCGTGATTGCCATGAACTCCACGACGGCGTCTAGTACAACAAGTGCCTTAACATCAGTGTTTTGCTTCGAATGTTTGCCTGAAACTATCGTCAGTGACAATGGACCTCAGTTTGTTAGTGCGGAATTTCATCAGTTTTGTCGTGTGAATGGCATTGAGCATATCACCACCGCATTTTCACCCTCAGTCCAATGGTGAAGCAGAACGTTTCGTTCGAACATTCAAGTCTCACTTGAAAAGATGAAAGGTCAGCACTCCAGGCAGCAAGCTCTTCAAATTTTCCTGTCTACGTATCGGTGCATGCCACGTGACGGCCCGTCTCCTGCCGAGCTGCTACACGGCCGCCGTCACCGCACTCTCCTTCACCTGCTGCAGCCTCCCACGCACCGAGACGGTTCGTATTGCGCTTCGCGTTTTCAGGTTTCTACGCCGGTGCTGTACAGGGTGTTCGCTGGTATTAAGAAGACATGGTTGCCAGGCACCATTCAGCGCGTGCTCGGTCGCAATATGTATGTTGTACGTTCTTCCACAGGGTCGGATCTGCGGCGCCACACAAACCAATTGCGCCTGCACAGGCCGCGCGATCCTGTCTCGGGTTTCTTGATTCCAGACCCAGTTCGCCGCCAGGGAGCAGAGCCACATCGTTCGCCGCCGGGCACAGCGTCCCCGGACTACGAGATCCCCATGGCCGTCGACGCGCCTCCGACGCAGTCGACACCGCCGCAGATGAAATCATCACCGAGAAGGACTCCGGGACCGTGCGGGCCCCCCCAGCTTGGGCCACGCACATCAGAAGAAGATGGCCTGCTCCCTCTGGGCGGAGGCGTGCGCCCTTCCCCAGGTTTTGGTGGGTTTCCCGGGGGATCGCGAGGTGGACGCCGGGGCGCCCGTACCACCAGTAACGCTCCCGCCCAGGCCCTCCTCCCAGAGCCGTCGCCGTGGCCCTCAGCCCTACGCCACGACGGCGCGGCGGTTTGGGGTGGACGGGTGTGGTGTCGCACAAGTCTAAAGTGCGCGCCACCTACTTTCGCCGCGCGCCGCCATGCACGCACGGCGCGGCGTTCTTACGACGTCAGGCACGAGCGCTCTCTGCTACAACTCCGCCCGTGGCCACCACTGAACGACATCGTTCACTCGGGACTGAGATAGGGACCAGTTAACACTTCGGAATCAAATAGGCAGCCGTGAAGACTTGGCTATCGGACAGGCACTAGGCAGGCCTCTAGCTCAACTATGTATCACCATTCTGCAGTACTGAGCAATGTAAAAGTTAAGTATTACTAAGTCTCTAAGAAATATATATCTCGTTCTAATTTACTCTAGTGTTTCTAGTTTCTGCTGTCCCACTGGCTGGTCACCTCCTACCTGCACAAGCGTGCATCCTTTATTCCTGTGTCGGTCTTTCTACTCGGCCACCGACACCTACGACGGAAACGAGACACAAAAGCGGCGACAAGGCTGGGACACAAAACTGAGAATTACTTCGAACAATTAGTTCATGAGCCAACTAGAATTGTAAATGGTTATCAAAACACACTTAGCAAAAAATAATCCTGAGCTCATAACGAGCATCAAAACGGACGCAGGTATTAGCGAACACAGAGCAGTCGTAGCGAGATTGAATATCGAAAGTCCCAAAGTTTCCAAAAATGGACGAAAAGTATATTTGTTCAGGAAAGCAAATAGAAATGCAATATATTGCTTCTTGAAAGACAGTATCCACTCGATACTAACACTAAACTTAAGTGTAGACCAGATGTGGCTCAAATTCAAAGAAGTGGTATCGACAGCAATTGACAGTTTTATACCAAATAAATTAATAAAAGAAGGAGGCGATTCCCTTGGTACACAAAACAGGTCAGGACACTGTTCGTCTATTTTTGGGAACTTTGGGACTTTCGATATTCAATCTCGCTACGACAGCTCTGTGTTCGCTAATACGTGCATCCGTTTTGATGCTCGTTATGAGCTCACGATTATTTGTTGCTACGAGATCAAGTGTGTTTTGACACACATTTACAATTCTAGTTGACTCATGAACTAATTGTTCGAAGTAATTGTCAGAGAATGCGTTGAGTACTATTTCGCATGATGTTTTATTCGTACCTCTTGATTTGAAAATATAATTTCGCCAACAAATTGAGGGTAAATTAAAATCATCGCTTACTATTATTGTGTGAGTCGGATATGTGTTTGCAATTAGACACAGGTTTTCTTTGAACCTTTCTGCTACTGTATCGTCAGGAGGCCGGTAAAAGGAACCAATTATCAACTTCTTATGATTTTCAGGTTCAACTTCTACCCATAATACCTCACAGGAACTATCATATTCAACTTCGCTACACAAAAGAAGCTTTTGACGGCTACAAACACGCCTCCACCTATTTTGTTCAATATATCCTTTCTGAACACAGTTAGATCTTTTGCGAATACTTCTGCTGGATTTATTTCCGGCTTAAGCCAACTTTCGCTACCTATAACTATAATGATAAGTGTTTCGGTGGTTTCTAGTAACGCTTGGAGTTCTGATACTTTCCCGACGCAGCTACGACAATTCACAACTGTAATACCTATAGTTTCTAGATCTATATTTCTCCTGTGATCGACTTGCCCCCTTTGAGAAAGCCCATTTATTGTTTCCGCGAAGCCCGCAACCCTAAAAAGCGCCCAGTCCACGCCACACAGTCCCCGCTACCCGTATAGCCGCTTCCTGTGTGTAATGGACTCCTGACCTATTCAGTGGAACCCGGAACCCCACTACACGATAGCGCAAGTAGAGGAAACTACACGGTCACAGAACCATTTGTGCCTCTGATTCAGACCCTCCACACGGCTCTGTACCAGAGGTTCACAGTCGGTCCTGTCGACTATGCTGCAGATGGTTAGCTCTGCTTTCATCTTGAAAGCAAGACAGGCAGTCTTTACCACTTCAGATAGCCGCTCAAAACCTGAGAGAATCTCTTCAGATCCGAAGTGACACACATCATTGGTACGGACGTGAGCCCCCACGAGCAGTTGGCTGCAACCCGTACCCTTCATGGCATCCGGAAGGACCCTTTCCACATCTGGAATGACCCACCCGGTATGCACACGGAGTGCACGTTGGCCTTCTTCCCCTCCATCTCTCTAAGGGGCTCCATCACCTGCCTAACGATGGAGCTCCCAACTACAAGCAAACCCATCCTCTGTGAAAGCCCGGATCTTGCAGGCTGATTGGTGATCTCTGGATGAGAGACAGCATCCGGCTCAGGAACATTTTCCTGAACAGATAGCACCTCAAACCTGTTCGCAAGACGAACCGGCGAGACCTCGCAATTGGTCCCCTGGAATGTCTTGCGCCGCCTGCCATGCACTGGAGCAACCTCCCACGCAACCACGGGTGGGGTGTCCGCCTCATTGCTGGCAGTATCAGGGCATGTTACGCCGCAGGCTGGTCGGTGACGACGGCGGGAGTCCGTTCGGTCCCTCCCGACGCGCTGAACTCGCGCGACGCCAATGAGCCGCACAATACTGCACTCGTCTAGGACAAACGGTAGCACCTAACACCCTCCAACAAACGGCAAAAATAAATTAAAACCTCTCCGAACCTTTTTCTCGCTCACACCCCCATAAAAAATGTGAAGTGAAAAAGTTTGTCGCTTACTATATTTTGGACGCGGGTACATTGCTGTCCTCCCCCCACCCTTGCTCATCAGCAGTGTGCATGCGTGCAGAAGCAGTCAGTCACTTCTGATTGGCTGATGCCGATAGATCTGGCAGCAGCGCTACCGTGAGTTTCTGTGTCCTCGGAGACGGCCCGCACCGCCACCGAAAGGCATACAGAATGAAATGGGGGAGCAGCTTCGATAACTCGAGCCCTCGGTGCGCTCTCTGACCGAACCGCAGTTTGGCGCACCGAAAAGATACAGAACAACCCCAGGGGCGTGCAGGAATTGTGCTCGTGTGAAGCGCACTCGCACATGTGCAGTTCACTGTGTGCAGCGTGCACGCAGGACAAGCCGATCACCCACTTCTCTTGCCTCCCCACCCCGTTATTCCCTTTCCTGTCCTCTCACTGCATTTTTCTGTAATACCTTTTTCTTAGCTTGATTTATTAAGTAAAAGAACAGGATTAATAGGATTGCTGAAAATAAATCGTGGTTTGAATCCTATTACCTATTATTCATTTTATTTAATGATCACTGGTTGTCTTTACATATGGTTAATGTCTGGTACAAAATTTCTACATACAGACAAACGCAAACAATTACGCAAATTTTAATCACTCATGTTTGCTCGTAACCGTTTATTAAGTTTAATTACAGAAAAAAATCGCTCAAATACATATGTCGAGCCAAAAACTAACATTCGCCGCTCACAATGGAGACGGGAAAACACTTGTTGTGGAAAGTATTGATGAAAGTCTATTAGACGTCTTGCCAAAAAGAACTTGTTATACAGACGAGAGTTACACTGTAGATTTATTATTTCCATTTGCAGCTCAGGATGAATATCATCTACAGAAACAGCAGATGGTCTCGAAAGCCATTCAAACGTCGGGGATACATGTGATACATCCCCATATCAGTTGATAAATTCCTCTTTTGTGGCAATAATTACTGAAACACATTCAGTGTAGCTCTCTTCTTGGACAGAGGAGAAAGTAGCATTCTCTGATGTGAGCTGTCGTTCCCACAGGACAAGCTTTCTGGTGTAAGCTTCTGTCGCTCATTTCCCAAATCAGTTGATTTTCGCCTTGCAAATTAGTGTTCGTTTTATTCATATATGAAGTAATGTCCGCTGAAGTGCAACGTCGGCAACCCACTCTGGATTTTCTAATTTGGGGTCGTGCCTTCCTTTGTCCTTTAAGAACTGACTTATAGGTGTCCTCAGTTCCAAAAATGTGTTTAGTACATTGCCTCGGCTAAGCCAGCGGACTTCACGGTGGATGGCATGTCACCGTACTCTTCCCCAGTTTCCGCTAAATATTGTCGAAACTGCCGATGTGTAAGGCCTTGCGATCTCAAATAATTAACTGTACGAATAACATCTTGCACGATGTCCCCTAGTTTTGCTGCTTTTGCACAGAGTACTTCTTGGTGCAAAATGCAGTGAATGCTGTACACTGTTTCTTTTGTGCGCTGTAGCTTTTTTTTTTTAGCAATCCAACAAACCCCGTTTTCTCCCCTTTCATGGGAGGTGCTCCGTCTGTTGTCACTGACACCAAACAATCCCACTTCAGTCCAACAGAATCGTCGGCTTCTTCGACGGCTTTTAGAAAGTGCGCGCCGGTGATAGGTATATCTAAGAAAACATCTTTTATGTGTAGAGCAGCGTCCACGCCGCGGATATAAGTCACTAATTGCACGGTGTCATATCTGTGGACTCATGAAGTGCAATGGAAAATCAAATAAAGTCCTGAACTTTACTTATTAACTGACGGTAAACGTCACCTGCCATGGCACTTCATCTACATAGATACTCTGCAAATCACATTTAACTGCCTGGCAGAGGGTTCATTAACCACTTTCATAACTTTTCTCTACCGTTCCATTCTCTAATAGCGCGCGGGAAGAAAGAACACCTAAATCGTTCCGTTTTCGATCTTATTTCTCTTATTTTATTGGGATGGTTATGTCTCCCTAAGTAGGTGGGTGCTAGCAAAATATTTTCACATTCATAAGTAAAAGTCGGTGATTGAAACTTCGCAAACAGATCACGCCGCAATGAATAACGTCTTTCTTTTAATGATTTCCACTCCAATTCGTGCAACATTTCCATGACGCTTTCCCCCCTCCCCCCCCGTAACGTGATAAAACAAAACGAGCTGCCCTTCTCTGAACATTATCAATATCTTCCGTCAGTCCCACCTGGTGAGGGTCCCACAAGGGGCAACAGTACTCCAGGAGAGGACGCACAAGTGTGATGTAGCCAGTCTCTTTGGTGGTGCTGGTGCATCTTCGAGCGTGCTGCCAATGAAACGTAACTTTTGGTTCGCCTTCCCCACAATATTTTCTGTGTGTTCTCTCCAGTCAAAGTTGTTCGTAATTGTAACTCCTAGGTATTTGGTAGAAACTACGACCTTAAGGTTTGACTGATTTATCGCGTAATTGAAGTTCGGTGGATTTCTTTTAGTGGTCATGTGTATTACTTCACACTTTTCTTTATTTAGTGTCAATTGCCAATTTTCGCACCAAGTAGAAATGTTGTCTAAATCGCTTTGCAGTTGCTTTTGATCCTCTGTTGACTTCACTAACCGATAAATGACAGCATCATCCGCGAACAGTCTAAGGGAGCTATTCAGAATGTCTCCTAAATCGTTTATAAACACGAGGAAGAGTAGGGGACCTATAACGCTTCCCTGTGGAACGCCAGATATCACTTCTGTTTTACTCGATGACTTACCGTCAATTACAACGAACTGTGTCCTTTCTGATAGGATATCGTGAATCCAATCGCACAATTGGGAAGATATTCCATAAGCATTCCATTCATTAGAAGCCGCTTGTGGGGTACAGTATCAAAAGCCTTCCGGAAATCCAGAAATATGGAATCGATTTGAGATCCCTTGTCGATAGCACTTAACACTTCATGTGAATAAAGGGCGAGCTGTGTTTCGCAAGAGCGATACTTTCTGAATCCGTGTTGATTATTGGTTAATAGGTCGTTCTCTTCGAGGTAGTTCATAATATTCGAACAAAGTATATGTTCCAAAATCCTGCCGGCCGAGGGGACTGAGGCGCTCCAGTCACGGTCTGCACGGCCACTACGGTCGGGGGTTCGAATCCCCCCTCGGGCATGGATATTTGTGCCGTCCTAGTTCGTAAGTAGTTTGTAAGTTTAGGGACTGATGACCCCATAAGCTTAACAAACATTTGAAACATTTCCAAAATCCTACTGCAAATTGACGTCAATGAGATAGCCCTGTAATTTTGGAGATCACTCCTATTGCCTTTCTTGAATATTGGAGTAACTTGGGAAACTTTCCAGTCTTTGGGTACAGATCTTTCGCTGAGTGATCGGTTGTAAATTATAGCTAAGTACGGAGCAATTGCATCAGCATACTCTGAGAGGAATCTAGTTGGTATACAATCTGGCCCGGAAGATTTATTTTTGTTTAGTGACTTAAGTTGTTTTACTACTCCAGGAACATCTACTTCTAAGTTTCGCATGCTGGCATCTGTTCTTGGATTGAATACTGGAGTGTTCACTTCGTCTTATTTGGTGAACGAATTTCGGAAAGCTGTGTTTAGTAATTCTGCCTTAGCAGTACTGTCTTCGGTACTATTACCATTGCTATCGCGTAGTGAAGGTATTGTTTGTGTTTTGCCGCTAGTGTACTTCACATATGACCAGAATTTCTTTGGATTTTCTGCAAGATTACGAGACAGGATTTCGTTGTGGTAACTACTATAGGCTTCTCGCATTGATGTCCGCGCTAGGTTGCGTGTTTCAGTAAAAGATTGCCAGTCTTGTGGATTCTGTGTCTTTTTAAATTTTGCATGCGTTTTTCTTTGTTTCTGCAACAGTGATCTGACCTGTTTTGATGACCACGGGGGGTCGGCCCCCTCTTTTATTAATTTATTTGGTATAAATCTCTAGATTGCTACTGATATTATGTCTTTGAAAGTAACCCACAACTGATCTACACTCGCATTTTTAGTTTTGAAAGACTGGAGATTATCACTCAGGAAAGCGTGAAGCGAATTTTTATCTGCTTTATTGAATAGATATATTTTTCGGTAATTTTTTGTGCATTTGGGAATTTCGACACTTAGTCTCGCTACTACAACTCGATGTTCGCTAATCCCTGTATTTGTTTTGATGCTCTTTACTATCTCCGGATTATTTGTTGCTAGGAGATCAAGGGTATTTTCGCAACCACTTACTATTCTAGTGGGTTCATGAACTAACTGTTCGAAGTAGTTTTCAGAAAAAGCATTCAGAACTAGTTCGGACGATGTTTTATATTTGCCGCCGGTTTTGAATACGTAATTATGCCAACATATCGAGGGTAAATTAAAGTCGCCACCGATTATAACAGTATGCTTCGGATACCTATTTGAAATGTGATTCAAGCTTTCTTTGAACATTTCGCCAACCGCATCGTCTGAGTCAGGAGGCCGATAAAAAGATCCAATTATTAATTTATTCCGGTTGTCAGGTATAATCTCTACCCAGACCAACTCACAGGAAGTATCTGTCTCAATTTCGCTGCAGGATAAACCGTTTGTAACAGCACTGAAGACCATTTGGCCCTTTGAAAAAATTTCGGCCGAACTTATCTCAGGCGTCAGCCAGCTTTCAGAACCTATAACGATTTGTGCCTCAGTACTTTCTATCAGCGCTTGGAGCTCTGGAACATTCCCAATACAGCTACGACAATTTACAATTGTTATACCAATGGTTTCTAGATCTGCTTTCTTCCTGTGTCTGACCTGCCCTCTTTGAGACTGAAACCTATTTTGTGTATTCCCGAGGCCCTCTAACCTAAAAAACTGCCCAGTCCACGCCACATAGCCCCCGCTACCCGTGTAGCCGCTTTCTGAGTATAGTGGACTCCTGACCTATTTAGCGGAACCCGAAAACCCACCACCCTTTGGCGCAAGTCGAGGAATCTGCAGCCCACCCGGTCGCAGAACCGTCTGAGCCTCTGATTCAGACCCTCCACTCGGCTCTGAACCAAAGGTCCGCAGTCAGTCCTGTCGACAATGCTGCAGATGGTGAGCTCCGCTTTCATTTTGCAAGCAAGACTGGCAGTCTTTACCAATTCTGATAGCCGCTCAAAACCAGAGAGGATCTCTTCCCATCCAAAGCGACACACATCATTGGTGCCGACATGAGCCACCACCTGCAGCGTGCTGCACCCTGTGCTCTTCATGGCATCCGGAAGGAGCCGTTCCACATCTGGAATGACTCCCCCCGGTATGCACACGGAATGCACATTGGAATTCTTCCCCTCCCTAGTAGCCATTTTCCTAAGGGGCTCCATTACCCGCCTAACGTTGGAGCTCCCAACTACCAACAAACCCACCCTCTGTGAGTGCCCGGATCTTGAAGGCAGAGGGGCGAGTACAGGACAAGCGACACCATCTGCGTCAGGAACATCCCCTGCCACAGACAGTGCCTCGAATCTGTTGGCAAGACTAACCGGGGAGGCCTCCACTTCGGTCCTCCGGGAAGTCTTACGCCGCCTGACTCGCACTGAGGAGACCTCCCAATCCACCACGGATTGGGGGGCGACCTCCTCGCGGGCAGTGAGCGGGCTGGCCACAGCCGCAGGCCGATCGGAGGGCACAACAGACGCACAGGGCGTCTGCTGCACCCCCGCGAGCGGCCCACAACAGCGGCGCCCACCCACCGCAGTCTCAAGAGTTGCCAGCGAAGCCAACGCCGCCTGAAGCTACGAGCGAAGAGTCACCAACTCTGCCTCCATCCGTTCGCAGCAGTCACAGTTCCTAGCCATTCTAAAAGCCTATGTTTCTTTCAAGTACGTACGTCTGATTACACAGACGTTTGATAAACAGTAGCTTTGAAAAATATAAACCTAACGCTGAACTGTTTGTTTACGGCGAATCTGAAAAATATATACGCGAGCTGATAAGTCAAAAAATCAACAACTGAACTGACAAACGCGATTCTTAATAAATAAACACGCGAGCACACTAAAGTATAAAGAGCTGCAAAAGAAAGCACACACGAAATGAAAATAAGTCGCTTCTATTAAGAAGCCGGTTACCGTAAAATCTAGAGCTGCTGCTGGTCACGTGTGCACTGGCCGCCGGTCACTGAGCACTTACGTGACGAATTGCAGTTCACCGTGAAAGACTGATGGCACGGAACTGATTGGCATTCAGTTAGCACAGAAAATCAGCAACATCATTGATATAAACTTACCTTCAGCAAAAGTTTTTCCAGCTCTTGCAATTTGATAACTTGCACGTACCACTGGGCTATCATTTCTGTCGTCCAGAAAAATGTAAAACAGTGCTCCATAACACACTAGACATGGACGACATAACAAAATAAAGTTGTAGACCTCTCATAACAAAAGCAACTGACGTCGGATTCATCTGGCGTTGCCGCGGTGGCCGAGCGTTTTGCGGCGCGTCAGTCACAGTCTGCACGACCACTACGGTCGGGGGTTCGAACCCCCCTCGGGCATGGATATTTGTGCCGTCCTTAGTATTATCTAGATCATAAGTAGTTTGTAAGTTTAGGGACTGATGACCCCGTAGTTAAGTCCCATAAGCTGTGAACAGCATCATCTGGCGTCGCTTGATTGCTCTTTTTCAGTTCAGTCGATTTCCCCATACGCTCCGAATCCGAAAATAAGCTATACTCGTCCTTGTGAAATATTTTGTAATGGCGTTCAATAGTAAATTTCCGCGGACCAGCGGAATACGGCCACATATGAATCTCTTCGCAGTTTCGCCTTTCTGCACAAAGAAATACTGATACTGCCATTCCTTTTTAAAAGACGACACATCCCCACTCGTCCGTTTCTTCGATTCAGTGTGCATTTTCTGGTGCTTGAAGTGTAACGCTCGCTACGTAGTGGTCGCTTGGCACCAACGTCCGCAGTCACGCCAATTGACAGACTGCCGCAACCTGCGAGTAGCCGCCGGTGCCTCGGTGCACGATTGCTCGCGTGCAGCACGAGTGCGGAGCTAACAAGGGAACTCCACGAACCCGAGGAGGCAAAACTTTTTGAAAAGTTGGGTTTAGGAAGTCCTTACCATGATAAAATTTATGGCGCATTGAAAATCTGCGGAATTTTATTTTAACCCTGCGTAATTAAGCGTTAAAAATTGAACAAAATCGGGCTATCTCAAAAATTATCAAAGATAAAAATTTCCAACCACTTTTTTTTCCTATGAAACCGGTAAAAGTAGAGCCTTTGGCGAAAATTTCGAGCATTTTGTGATATCTCCAGCCGTTTGTGAAAAAACTTGAAATTTGTGCATTTTTGAACCTCATTTTGCTTGTAAAAATTATAATTAGGCAGTAATAATTAGTGAAACTCATAACGACGTCTGAAGTGATCATTTTAAATATATACCTTCCGGTTGATATTGTAACTGCACCGATTTAAACCAGAATTTACGCTTTGAAACAATTTGCGCTTGGCCCCCGGAGTAGGCAATAGACGATGCACGTCCGCGGTCATAATCTGTCTGGACTGTGAGAGACACGCAGCCCAGTGGTCCGCCGTGGCCGACGGTTCATCACTCCGCCTTTGGATCAGCGTGTCGACTTGATGCGTGGTTCGAACCCCCCCCCCCCCCTTACTTAAACATGACTTTGAACTCGAAGTGCGAAATAATGTTATAAAACTGCAATCGCTAGTTTTTAACCTTTTATGTTCTCCAAGGTTCAAAGAAATGTTTACGTAAGGCTGGTACGAAGCTGGATACATCCTGATGCACCCTGCACCTTTCGTTACTCCGGTAGAGTACTGCTTCAAAACGAATATGGGCACCTGTGAAAATGAAGACTGCCAACAAAGAAGCTTCATTTGATGCAGTTGGTGTATCCAACTGCTGTGCTTTGAGCACTTCGTGGAGCAGTACCACCTGTGCAACAACTTTAATGAGTAGGGGTGATATTGCCTGTCATTCTGCCTTTATGATTGTAAGTATCTTGTCGCTTCTTCCTCCAAAGTAAAACGCAGTCTACATGAAATGCATACACATTGTTTAAAATCTAGAACAGTTTGTTTCAGAGCCTCGCGTTGAGTATTGGTGATACTACGTGAAGCGAAACTCACCTTCTATGGACGTCGTAGAAACCGTATTTTTGTTAAAAATTTATCCCTAATTAATGCAAACGATATAAAATGTTATTTTTATAAGTCACTTTATGCTACAAATACAGCGCTATCAAAATTTATAATTTTATTCATGTTTTTAAATAAAATTTTCTATACGTGCCGATAAAACCCAGGTTACTTTTCAGTGGCCGTTCAAACACAAGTCAAAGTCATTTATTGGCACTTTTGAGCTATTTACTGTTTTATAGTCAGTATATTATTCTGTTTAAAACAGTTATTAACTAAAAAGTGACAACAAAATGACTGCCTGGTTTTTGAATGACCTCTGAAAACTGACTGTCTTTTTTTTGGGCAGGTATAGTTGTAAGTACTATATTCATTTTTTTAAACTGAATTTATCCTTTTAATTGGCCCAATTCACGTTAAAATAATCAAAATGTTCAAATGTTTGTTAAGCTTAAGGGACTTAACTACGGGGTCATCAGTCCCTAAACTTACAAACTACTTATCAACTAGCTACAACTAAGGACGACACAAATATCCATGCCCGAGGGGGGATTCGAACCCCCGACCGTAGTGGCCGTGCAGACCGTGACTGAAGCGCCTTAGTCCCCTCGGCCACCGCGGCCGGCTTAAAATAATCCTTCAATGTTGTATGTCCTGTATATGCTATGCAACGTGTGTAATTGAGACGTAGCTAGGTATTACGCTACTATGATAAGATATGGCTATCACATTTCCGAGATAACCTTTTTTAAATGTCGCTCCAAATGAGCTATAAGAATTGCATATTAGAGGGGTCCGGGAAACGCGGAACAGTGCATGTGTGCTGAAGCAGGCTCACAGAGTAGAGTACGACTACGAGCGAGGCTCGACTCCATTCCCCCCCCCCTCCCCTTCCCTAACAGTTCCATTCGTCGCCCAGCGAACGTGCATCGCCTTTTGCCTACTCCGGGGGCCAATCGCAATTTGTTTCTAAGTGTAAATTCTGGTTTCAATCGGTGCAGTTACCATACCAACCGGAAGGTATATATTTAAAATGATCACTTCATACGTCGTTATGCGTTTCACTGCTTATTACAGCCTAATTATAATTTTTACAAGCAAAAAGAGGTTCAAAAATGTACAAATTTCAAGTTTTTTCACAATCGGCTGGAGATATCGCAAAATGCTCGAAAATTTCGCCAAAGGCTCTACTTTTACCGGTTTCATAGGAAAAAAGTGGTTGGAAATTTTTATCTTTGATAATTTTTGAGATAGCCCGATTTTGTTCAATTTTTAACGCTTAATTCCGCAGGGTTAAAATAAAATTCCGCAGATTTTCAATGCGCCATAAATTTTATCATGGTAAGGACTTCCTAAACCCAACGTTTCAAAACGTTTTGCCGCCTCGGGTTCGTGGAGTTCTCTTGTAAGTGCACGCGGCACGCTTGCCCGCCCCTGCTGAGTCTAGGTGTTGGTGCTACCAGGTTCTACGAGTCTTACGAGCGCAGTGGAAGCTCGTAGCGTACTGACTCGCAGTGCACCTTTGAAGGCCGCGGCGCTGTCGTGTGACGTCAGGCAGGGTGGGTTGCGCGCGCATAGCTGACTGGGTAGCCGCTGGGGCACGGCCCACTATGCCCAAGCAGCGAGCCAGTCAGCTATGCGCGCGCAACCTACTCTGCCTGACGTCACACGAGAGCGCCGCGGCTTTCTCTCTAGGTGGCGGTGGTGGTCTGACACACGGCGTGGACGAGCTACGACACCACCACTTAGATTGAAGGCCCCGGCGCTCTCGTGTGACATCACGCAGCGTAGGCCGCGATCGCGTTGCTGACTGGCTGGCCACTACGGCATAGTGGGTCGTGCTCCAGTGGCCACCTAGTCAGCTGCGCGATCGCGACCTACGCTGCGTGACGTCACACGAGAGCGCCTCGCCCTCCTCTCTGGGTGGTGTTGGCTACGAGCGAGCCTGAAAGCTGAGTTGACCAACTTTACCTAATAGCCTTTACTGGCGCAACCGAAATTACTTTGTAGTTTTTATATGATCTTCGCGCGATAAGCTACTTTTATTGGCGTATCAAGAAATTTTAGAACCAGTTAAACACCATGCTCGATACATGATTTAGATTGAAACTTTCACTCTGCAGCGGAGTGTGCGCTGATATGAAACTTCCTGGCAGATTAAAATTGTGTGCCGGAACCGGGACTCGAACCTGGGACCTTTGCCTTTCGCGGGCAAGCGCACTACCGACTGTGCTATCCCGACACGACTCACGATGCCGCCTCACAACTTTACTTCCGCCAGTACCTCGCCTCCTACTTTCCAAACTTCACAGAAGTTCTCCTGCGAAACTTTAATCTGGCAAGAAGTTTCATATCAGCGCACACTCCGCTGCAGAGTGAAAGTTTCATTCTGGAAACATCCCTTAGGCTGTGGCTAAGCCATGTCTCCACCATATCCTTTCTTCCAGGAGTGCTAGTCTTGCAAGTTTCGCAGGAGAACGTCTGTGAAGTTTGGAAAGTAGGAGGCGAGGTACTGGCGGAAGTAAAGTTGTGAGGCGGCATCGTGAGTCGTGTCGGGATAGCACAGTCGGTAGTGCGCTTGCCCGCGAAAGGCAAAGGTCCCAGGTTCGAGTCCCGGTTCCGGCACACAATTTTAATCTGCCAGGAAGTTTCATGATTTAGATATTTAGCACCACTGACTGGTGTGATTTTCGGAAGTAACGCTGAATCTATCATCTACGTAATTTCCACAGACGAGATTTAATGTGTGTGCTCTATTAAACGTGTCCACACTGGAATGGTTAAACTGTAATGTTATTATGAATAGCAGTAGTCGTCCGTCTTTGCAACTAGAATAAAAATGTGATTTTTCTCACCAGACGCGTTCCGTTTTAATGACAGTAAAACATCTTCAGTGGTCTGTAATAATAAAAATCTACAGTTTGTTTTGTTTTTAGATCGAAAACAGTTCGTTGACGGAACATGAAAAATAGGCCTAACGTTTTGTTACTTAAGGCAATTTTGTCTTGTTTTCGCTTCACATCATGGAATGCCGGTCTATTTCATGCAGTACAGCCGGTTCTTCATGCTGTGTCGTTTTTCCACTACTTTCACTGTCACTTTTGCACTACCCATAATTGTTTTCACAGATGAGACGTGTTTGTTTTTGTTTTGACTGAGTCTGCACAGTGTGTTATTGGAGTGTTGCCAACATCACGAATGTAGTTCTTTTTCTATGTTTTATAATAAATTATGTTTTAATGTATTTAGTTTTGATGTAAGCAGACTGGAATTATTGGCAATATATAATGAGGACGTTTCTATTTATTTTTATATTATTATTATTGTTATTATTATTGGTGGGGGGTTGAGTAGTAGTTAAAGATGACTGAATGGTGGTTGGATATGGTAAGGTGGGATGTGAAGTGAGATGGAAGACAAAAGTGATGGACAGGATGTGGGGTGGTGGTCGGTAGAGGGGAGAAATTTGTCAGCTGGCTTTTATTAAATAAATAAGGTATTGTATATTCATTGTGAAGAAGTAACAGTAATATTGGATCTTCTGGGTAGTGGTAATGCAAGTAGTGTGTGTGTGTGTGTCAGGTTTTGGGGGGGGGGGGGGTTGGGACTTGTGTTTTTTGTTGACTGTAGTATGTGATGTAGGGTAACAGTGAGGGGAACGAGGTTGAGTGGTTGTTAACGAGAAGCGAGAAAGTTTGGGAGTTTTATTTCAATATGTGTGACACGTTCGGAGAGTCTCATGTTTAGCGGGGAGGTGGGTATGTGATTTTATTTGACATTAGCTGTGGAGTGTTGATAGTGTTATGTGGAATGAGATATGGAAGTAGACTGAGATACTTAGGGGCATGAAAGGGATTGTTATATGTGATTTTTTTCTATTATTTTATATAATTATTGGTTTCCAATATTTATTTGGTCATTTAGTAATTGTTTGTTGTGCGATAGTGCTTTGTGAATGTGGAGGTCTTCTTGGAAAGGGAGAAGGTGTCTGTCCCTACTACTCTGTAAGATTTCCATATCTTTTTCTATGGTGCTGGGCCTATGGTGTTCTTGTTTCAGGTGGTCGGCAAACGTTGAATGGTGTAATGTTATTGTACTATATCCGCTCTGGAGTTTTCTCATGCTCTTCGAGCGAGTGATGACTGCTCACGTTGCTAAATATCTGCACATATTCACCAGAGGGGATTCACAAATTATGGCGAAGTAATAGAGCATGGCGATACAAGAGTACAGTTCCAACTTGGTTTTTGCAGAGACCTCAAAAATTATTACATTACAGTAAAAAAAATATCGGTTTGGTTCTGTAACAGAGAGACTTATGGCTATTTATGTGCATCGCAATTTCGTATGCGTACAATGCGAGCTACACTCCTGGTTTCATGGGTATTGTATATTTTGTGGCCCTGAGGCAGAGCAGAGTGGGAAGCCGGACCAAATACAGGTCCCAACTAAGACAGGGACCATATCGAGTTTGCTGAGAGTGCACTTCAATAACGTCAACAGCACTTTGGCAACTTTGTTCCGGACGTCGTAAGAGGCAGAAATCACTTCTCCCAGCGCCACTCGAAGAAACACGCCATCGACCGTGATTCCCTTTAAAAGGTATGGCTGATAGCCACCCACAGTTCGAGGCAGTGCTCGTATCCAATGAATTCTTCATCTTCTTTCCTTCTCAAGTTTATTACACAAGGTGGTGTTATTTGTTGCATCCTAATTTCTTTTTTTTTGCCGCGAAAATAGTTCGAATTTATGGAAATAGTTCTCATGAACACCTCCAATGTTAACGAACACTGCTGTCATCATCTACAAAGTAACATTAACATTCTTACTGATTGCAGAAACAGCGACTATTATTATTGCCATATTACTGATTGTCATCAAATAATCTTTTGTATAATGACTAAGTCTGCAAAACGTACACTGATGTTTATTTTAAAATTCTCTCACACTATCCCGGACACAAATGAGATGAAAATTCAAAGGTTTTGTACTTGTTGAAACACCTTCTCTTTTTATTTGGGAATTTTAGTTAGACCTCATTACAGAATGAAACATCAAAATATAAATAATGCCTTACATGCAGTCGTAGATGAAGAGGACATGTGAGATAGGATACTGCAAGAAGAATTCCCACAAAATTATGGGGAATCACTGGAAGCACCAACTGTGAAAAAACTATTCCACCTTGTATGCAGAAAATATAGGAGTTTGAAAATAAGTATTCTATATTTTGAGAGGTGGTAGTATCTGTCTTCGGAATCTTTCTTATAGAAGGTGGTAGTATCGACAAAAACAAAACAAAAAAAAAATGTGTGCAGTAGACACGTTCTGTAAAGTGTGTATCGTTAGATTTAGGAGCACTTGTTCATCTGCCCCCTCCCCCTCCCAGTGGAACGTTTTCGTTCAAATGTGACAGGTTTTTGATATCACGAATGACCTATAGAATGCAGAAAACAAATGAGTAATCAATATAACACAAGGAATAATTCCATTCATAGGTCGATCAATATACCACAGAATCACATTCATAATAAAATATGAAGAAAACAACAATATAAATTTTCTAGACCTTGCAACTGAGAAATAAAATTCGAGACATAACTTTAACATTCTCAGCAAACCTACTTCCAAAGGCACCGTGAATCACTTCAATTCTTGCCATCATAGAAAGTACAAAGAAGCTTAATTTTGATTAGAATATACAAATGTCTACTAAGCCAAGAAATTGCAAAACTCGAAACAATAAAACAGTAAAACGGATGTACGCCTACTATTGTCGAGAACATTCTTTCCAAAATAAGCAAATCAACGCAGATAGCGCTGACGTCCTTCCAGAAGGACGAGAATGGTGGCTTAGGTTTTCATTCTTGTTGTTACGAATTCGAGCACACTGTATTTCATCTCGTTGAATCGTCTGCTTCCACTGCAGATCAATTGTAGCTTGTATTGTTGATTGCAAAGCGGTTGGTTGCGAAGTTCAGGTTCATACAGAAGATATTGAAGATTTCTTCGGATTTGTGTTTCTATTTCTAGAACATTATTTAACGTTTTCACCGTTTATAAGTATATATTTCATCTTAAATATTGTTTTAATAATAATGATTCATCAGATTAAAATTCTAAAACATTCATTTTGACGTCCTTCCCGGAAGACTAATGTCGTAATTGTGAAAAAATCACTTATAACGTTTTTGTGCAGTAATATAACGGTAATGTATAAAACCAAAAACGATTCAGTGCTATCTGTGAAAAGTAAATTAAACGTAACATTACACTTGAAAAAATCAAAATAAAAAACTAGTACATTATTATGCCATACTGGGAGTTGTAGCATACGAAATTCAGCACACCCTGCACAAAAAATCTAATAAATAGCTTCAAATAAAAAAAATATTTATAAGAACACAAATACGCAGCAAAATTTTCCAGTTCTCAGGTTTAAAAATGAAAATGCAAAGACTGCTGCAAAAAGTATTCATCAGTCAAACATGGAGAAATTTTAAAATGAGGTTCCGAGAAAACATGAACATCAGAGAAAATAATCGACGAGTATTCAATGCACATTTGAGAGAGCAAAATCATTAAATGACAGATAGCATATAGTCTTAAATTATAGACACAGCCGATAAAGACAAATATCTAAACATTGTGTAGCAACTAAAATATCTTATTCACATGACAAAGGGTCCCAGTAGTATTCTTAATAAACAGTTCGACATAATAAATATACATTTCTTCGAAACCTTTACAAATATGCTCTTCCAAAGATTAAGCGACTTTTTAAACAAAATATAACACACTTTATTTAATATTTTATTTGTCCTCTTAGTATTTACGTATCTATGTTTTTGTATATTTATAGGAAACCGTAAAAAGAAACACAGAGAGAACAAACATTTCTAATATCGAAGAAAATAAACCACAGGAGATGATACCTTTGACATATTTGGCAACAAAGTATGACACTGACATTATAAAGTACAGGTAAACTTTTTTTAACTAATTAGATGGTGTGGTAAAAAGAATTTAAAGAGAACATCTGCAAACAATATTCAGAGGAGCCAGAAGTAAAATATAAACATGCACGAAACGTCCTTCATTTGTGTGGCCACTGGCCATCATATCCATAATTGCTGTATAATTATGAAGGTAGTTTTCTCCATCTGTGCAAATGAAATAAGATGTAATCTTTTTCTCCAAACCACTGAATAAGTTTTATGTTCAATAAAACGAAACTCACCTGGTGATAAAGATAGCATCTTATTGTAGATTCACAGATGTACAAAAAATTCCCTTAATGAAATAACGAAACGGCCTGATACATCCAAACATCCAACACACAACCTGTAGGGTGTATTATGTATTAACTTTTACGTTTCTTCCACAATGACCATGTGCTTGATACCAATCCAGTAAAGTACAAAATGGAAAATAAACTAGCAGCCTTGTCTGTAAGTAGACAAATCATCGTGTTGTTTATCACAGCTACAAGACACCTGAAGACAAGAAAAAACTGTTATATTGTTCTACCAGTAGATACTATCCAAACCACAGGGAAAGAAGACGGTGTATGTTTAAATAGAAGCTGCCTAGTGACCCGACTCATGCCAAAATATGTGCAAGTAAAAGAATAAATCTAAAAAGTACAATAATATTTTTTATGTATACTAAATTATCCTGGAAACAACTAGAAATATACAAAGTAGGGCAGAAACCAAGGTTTCAGAGTATGACGAACGTTATTGGTACATGTAAGAGAAAAGTATTAGGTAGTGACACGGCAAGGAAATTACAACTTAGTTTGCTAAGAAATATCCTATGAATCTACAAACCAATTATAATTCAGAATATCTGTCGTACAAGAGGGTGTCCGACCTCAGAAACATCAGCGTCAGTGACAATGAAACATGTGAAATACAGAACTTACAGAGGCGCAGCAATGAACAACTTACAGAATTAAACAACAACGATCCTACAGTAGTAGAATAGATATGACAATATATAAGAACTGCATTAGTGGTAGCAAAATTTCAGTAGTAGTAGCGGTAAAAAGGACGGCGTTATAGAGGGAAGCAACAGCAGTAACAAAAGGGAGGGACTCCCTTTGAGGTGGCGTTAGGTGTGCCCGGGGCTGTGGTGCGGAGTGTCAGCTCGATATCGTGTGCGGAGGTGGTGTATTGAGTTTGGAGGGGGATGTGGTCCGAGCATTGCAAGCGGCGGCGAGGGCACGCAGCCTGTATTATGAATTATTTCTATATCTTCTCTACGACCGCGGACGATGAGCATATGCTCTATAACTCTCCAGCAATTTAAAAAATATGAAAACAAGTAGCGTTGTCTTAATGTAGACAAATAAAAGTTTTGTTTATCAACTACTAGCTGAAAGCCCGGCGTTGCCCGGGTATTTATTTCTTTCTTCCTGCCATTTTTCGGGTATATATTCATTTGTATAATGGATGTATGTCTAAAATCTCTTGGGAACACAGTTAGTAGTAAAGAAGTAATAGATTACAACTTTGTGCGTGATATGGCGGTTTTCCATGAACGTTACTGTTTATGTGCTCATATCTCAAGAACTACATGTCGCACTGTGATACAATTTAGAAAGTACACTCAACTATATGCGTGTATACTGTCTATAAAATTTCCTGCGGCTACAATTTATAGTGTAGAAATTATGAATTGTAACGTCATACCGAATGCCGTAGTTTTACCACATAAACAGCGGAAAAGTAGTAAGCGAGAAACTTTTTTCCTTTCATCGTTTTGCTATGGTTGTCAGCGAGAAAAAGTTTAATAAAGGTTTGAAATTATTTTTAAAGTTTGTTGCAAGTCGCTAAGTGCTCTCATTCTCATATAGCGTATTTATAAAGTCTCGCTGCATTATAAGGCAGTTGTTTTGCGATTCCTATTGTTTATGACGTCATATCTTCTGAACCAT
This sequence comes from Locusta migratoria, assembly GCA_026315105.1. NCBI lineage: Eukaryota > Metazoa > Arthropoda > Insecta > Orthoptera > Acrididae > Locusta > Locusta migratoria. Next base: position 291,726,455 of record CM048755.1, read on the forward strand.
GTGTCGTATGTGACTCTTAACCCTTCAGCAATTGTTACCTCACGGTAAGGAATATGTGTACCAAATTTGGTTGAAATCGGTCCAGTGGTTTAGGAGAAAATGAGCAACATTGTCGCAAAATGCAGCAGTTTTCCGCGCATCTCATTGTTTATGACGTCATATCTCGTGAACTATGTATCGTACGTGATTCTTACACTTACGGCGACCGTCCTCATGGACTGAAGCTTACGTGTACAAAATTTGAAAAAGATTGTATAAAAACTGTAGATTTTTATGCAACACGTACATACATACGGACACTCTGCTTTATATATTAGATTTGAGGGTAGCAAGGCACCGTGAATACGGAACAAAAAGGTTGTCCAAAAATTCGAAGAGAATAAAAAGCTACCTCTTCCCCCCTTACAACCGCGTGTGACTGGCTTACGTTTTTGTGAACCAGTATTAATTTCTTTCTGCATAAAGTATTTTACTGAGAGGACCTCTAATCTGGTTTGTATATTGAGGGAAAATCTTTGATCAGCTGATCTTTTAACCTTATCATATGTATTTACTTTTCCCCGTCGTTAGTTATGTCACACTCGTTCTTCAATATACGTTCCTTGAAAACTAAGCGTTGGTCACTTCCAACATCCGCTGCTGTCTTATTACTGACTTTAACCAGAGAGAGTTAAGAATTGCAGTTCGTGGCAATGTCATCTATTTGATTTACAGTGGCATGATCTGCCGAGACCCATTTTGTGTTAGGGCAGGTACGACGTGGAAACAGTTTACCTCCAGTGACCACGTTATGCTGAACGCTCATATCTACAGCAGTTCCTCATTTGTATTTCTGTTTCTAATATCGTGGACCCTTTCTGAGTTTAACTTTCCGCAGTTTTTCTTCTTGGTCTCTATGATTGGTTTGTCTATGGGCTCCGGAAATCTAGAAATATGGAACCGATTTGAGATCCCTTGTCGATATCACTCACTATATGTAACGACACTTTCTAAATCCGTGTTGACTATTGGTCAATAGGTCGTTCTCTTCGAGGCAGTCCATAATGTTTGAGCAAAGTATATGTTCTCAAATCCTGTTACGTACCGATTTCAATGATATAGGGCTGTAATTTTGAGGATCACTCATATAGCCTTCGTTGAATAATGGAGTGACCTCTGCAACGTTCCAGTGTTTGGGTACGGCTCTTTCACTGAGCTACCGGTTGTATTTGATAGCTGGGTATTTTGCTATTGTAATAGTATTCTGAAAGGAACGTCATTGGATATAATCGGAACCGGGAGAGTTATTTTCGTTAAGTGTTTTAAATTCCTTCAATACTCCAGGGATATCTACTACAAAATTACCCATGTTGGCAGCTGTTTTTGATTCGAATTGAGGAGTATTTGCTTCATCTTCTTTGATGAAGGGATTTCGGAAAGCTGTGTTTAGCTGTCGTGTAGTGAAGGTATTGATTGTGTTCTGTCGGTAGTATACTTTACATACTACCAGAATTTCTTAGGATTTTCTGCCAAATTACGTGACATGGTTTTGTTGTGGAAACTAATCTAAGCTTCTCGCTTTGAAGTTCGAGCTACATTTCGAGTTTCTACAAAAGATTGCCAGTCTGCGGATTTCGTTTCTGTTTAAATTTGGCGTGTATTTTTCTTTGCCTTTGCAAGAGTGATCTAACCTGTTTTGATACTACGGCGGGTCAGCTCCCTCTTTTGTTAATTTGATTGGCATAAATCTGTCAACAGCTGTCGATATTATTTCTTTGAATGTAAGCCACACCTGATTCACACTCACACTGTTAGTTTCGGAAGACTGGAGATTCTCACTCAGAAAGCGTCAATGGAATTTTTATCTGATTTTTTTGAATAAATATATTTTTCGTTTAATTTTGGTGGATTTGTTAAATCCGATATTCAGTCTCGCTTCAACTCTTTGTTCACTAATCCCTGTTTCTGTTTTGACGATCTTTGTTAGCTCCGGATTATTTATTGCTAAGAGGTCAAGTATGTTTTCACAACAATTTACTATTCTATTCATGAAATAATTGATGGAGATAATTTTCGGAGAATGCGTTCAGTATAATTTCGGACGTTGTTTTATGCTTGCCTCTGGTTCTGAACATGTATTTTTGCCAATATATCACATTCCCTCAGAACTATTAAAGACTCTCCTAGAGCCAGCCATAAAACTAAATAAATAAAATAATTAAAAAAACAGGTCAACCTGGTGTGTAAAATGTATGAGACAGGTGAAAAACCCCCAGAATATAAGAAAAATGTAATAATCCCTATTCCAAAGAAAGCAGGCGCAGACAGGTGTGTGTTTGTCCGTAGGTTAGTTTACCTAGGTTTAAGTAATTTGTAAGCTATGGACTGATGACCACGCAGTTTGGTCCGATAGATTTACAAACATTGGAACATTAGACAGGTGTGAAAATTACAGAACCATTAGTTTAATAAATCATGGTTGCAAAATTTTAACACTAATTATTTACAGGAGGATGGAAAAGATGATAGATGCTGACCTCAGGAAAGATCAGTTCGGTTTCAGGACAAATGTAGGAACACGGGAGGCAATACTCACCATACAACTTACATTAGAAGATAGATTAAGGAAAGGCAAACCTATATTTCTAGTTTTTGTAGATTTGGAGAAAGCTTTTGGCAATGTTGTTTGGATTACACTCTTCCAATTCTCGGCAGGGGTAAAATATAGGGAACCAAACAGCTGTTGTTAGAGTTGAAGGGGCCGGCCGCGGTGGCCGAGGGGACTGAGGCGCTCCAGTCACGGTCTGCACGGCCACTACGGTCGGGGGTTCGAATCCCCCCTCGGGCATGGATATTTGTGCCGTCCATAGTCTTAGTTAGTTCATAAGTAGCTTGTAAGTTTAGGGACTGATGACCCCGTAGTTAAGTCCTATAGACTATACAAAAAAAAAAAAAAAAGTTTAAGGGCATGAAAGGGACGCAGTGGTTGGGGGTTGTAGCCTTGAAACTGTGCTGTTTGTACCCTTTTATGGTTTTGACAGTTTACAATCTATTCGTTCGATAATATCAATTAAAGACGGCGTTGTTAATGATAAAAATTAAGCAGGTCATTTATTTATTTGTCAACTTCAAGTTCATTACGCCATGCGGGTGGAAGCAGGAATGTTTGTTGCAGGCTGTCTGTGAAATAACAAGAAAAACGAGGAGCCAGGCTCCACAAAAGCCATTTCCCAGCCCTTGTATGTGTGCATGAGACGTGATTCGTTGTGGCATGAGTGCGTTAGCATCGTCTGCTCAGCGATAGTTAGTGTATGCTTCTGAGAAAGGTTTGCCAACTTCTGGTTCGTGCGAAAATTCTTAGAGAGGTTACTTTGAGCCTGGTAGGTGTTAAGTCGATAGCAGGTAGTCGTAAGCAGGTGTACAGGTTGGTGGGTGGATCCAGTTTGCGGCGGCCAATGAGAGCGCGGCTACTAGCGAAGTTGAAGGGACAAGTCGGTTGAGAGCAGAGTCGAACATAAGAGTCGCCAAACTCCCAGAGATTATCTGCAACTTCGCGACTGCAGCGCTGCCAAGCGGCCGGGTCGTAAAAACACACCGCGAAGCGATTGAGTAATGAATGTGTATTTGGACTGAAGCAGCATTTTCAAAATAACTTCGTATTTACGAGCTTTTGTGGCGCTATAAATTGTAGCAACTGTCAAAGATATAATTCGGAAATCTATCATTTGCAAAGGATGCTCAAAAATAACAGAATAATGTTATGAATAACAGATGTTCTTTTACAGTGGTTAGTTATACTTTTAGACATAGAGTTAAATCTTTAACAATGAATTCACGTCCAAACATCTGCTGTTAATGAGAATCACACATACTTGACCACTATTTCATAATATTACTGCTGAATAAAAGTAATGTATGAATGACTGCTTAGGTTCGTACCTCAGGTCCGCAGAAATGATAACCCTGTACACTAACATATTTTGTCGGTCACCTACTAGTTTGATAAAGTGAATACGTAGCTATAAATAAATAATATGTCCATATACAACCTGTTAGTGTTAGCAAGTCATATTTTTGAAGATATTCAGTTTGATACCTGCCAAGTAGCTAAAAAATTGTGATAGGTACACGAAAGGTACAGAAGCAAGGACGAAGTGAAAAGAAGGTTTAAACGACGATGTAGAATCTAGTCCCCTACAATGTAAAAATCGTGTGTACTTTTCAAAACATTACAATGACCGAAATTCGCTAAAACAAAACCCGTGCAACATGCCAGTAAGCACTGACCATGCGAACATAATCATAATCAGTTCCTTTTATATACTTCAGCACATCAGGCTGCTATTCATTTCTTCTTTCCAAACGTTTCAGACGATATTAATATGACTCGGGTATTGTGAACTGTATGAATTACATTGCACTGTCTGTTATTATAGATTGCCATTAACAGAAGCAGTGATATTACTTTAATGATGTTTTCGTATTTGTATTAGAAAGTTCACAGCAACGTTCAGTGACGAGGAAATATGAAAGTAACCGTATTAAGCATGGAAACTTCTCAGTTTGGATCATGCCATTACACTGTTATTCCCTACTGGCCGCTTGGAACGCTAGTATCGCTTCAGCTGCAATTTTTTTTCCTAGAGTTTCGCGACTGTCTGTGATTGATTGTGGTTGAGAGCAAGGAGGTTAATATAGGGGGAGATGGCATTACGTATACTTTGTTTAGGGATTGGCTGAAGACAGGGGGGCGTGGCAGTCCGTTATCTTGGGGTGTTCAAAACAAGCGTTTCTCCATTAAAATCCTGTATGAAAATTGGCCTCTATACATAAACTCGCTAAATTGACAGTCACATCTGAATACGCACTTAGTTTCAACATACTTTAGTCGAAAGAGCAATATAATCAGGCAGTTAGCAACTTTACATCTGATGCGTAATTTTATTCTGTAAGTATGGCGTAAATCACGGCAGTAATAGCTGAAACTTGCCGTCTGTACTTAAATCCACAGAAGTGACAGTCATATCTGAGTAAGTTCTAATATATAGCACACTTTCGTCAACAAATCCGCGTAATCAGAAAGTTAGCAACTTAATTTTTTATGCGAAATTTCACTCTTTAAACATGGCTTACATCATAGCAGTGGGTCACCGTACGAGATTTTTACGATAATTTCACTACCAAAATGAATGACTTTCATAATGCCAGCATTTAAATAGTGCTTTTTAGTCATAAGAACTAAACTTTACATCAAAAATTTTGACACTGTTGTTTGCTCTGTCACTGAAGACACTAACTTCACATGGATATTTGTACCAGCGTATACCAATACACAAAATACACACGCGGAGGAATATTCTTAATCATACAGGTAATTATTTGCTGAGGCGAAATTTTACTCATTCTGTATGGACTACGTCGCGTCAAACCAGTCGATTATTACATGCCAGTTAGCTGTATTACTTCATAGTACCATAACTATCCGATCATTTATTGACCTAAGGTACTATTAAACTTTCATACAATCATGAAAAACTTACAATTTTCCCGCATAGCTCTTTTTTCCATCTTCATAAAACTGTCTATCTAAATGATAGCTATTTCGTTTCTTAATTTTGCACATATCAGAATACATGCCATGCTTGATTTTAACTCTTACAGAAGTGTACTACAAAGCATCAAACGTAATATAGGCGTATTCAGCATATTGTTTCTTCTGCAAATGCTAAATCTAAGAGCAAGATTGAAACAGTATTTGGTACAGGGCAACAACAAGGAATGTTGAATAGTGAAAAATAGGGTATGTATACTTACTTATGAGCAGAATCATGAGGCACAATTCCTGAAAATTTCCTTAGCTTACTGCAAAAGATCTTTCCTAACCACAACAACTTTAGCTTGAAACAAAAAGGCATTGAACAGTTTCCGAGTAAGTGATCACTCTGAGCTAAGAGAAAAAGTTTTGGATAACAACATATGTTCGAAAAATTTGATGAAAGGCTGTTTTTTATTCCAGAGGATGCCGGATATTTTTGTTAAATAGGTTCGTTTGATATACAGACACCAGAAGCAGCTAAGGGAAGCAACACAGAATACCACTTCCATAGTTATAAGCATTGCCAATGTTATAGGATTGATCTTAAAAAGAGTGTTATAATATTTTAAAGAATAACTGAAGCCATGTGTGTTATGACTTGAGTAAACAAATTATCAGCACAAGAAGGTGATGAGGACTTAAACTGTACCCAACCTAACTAATTCCTATATTTGGTAAGTGAATGGTACAGAATAATTGCTTCCTTTTGTGGCATATCTGTATCAGTATATTCCAACAGAAAATTCCATGTTATACATATTTACTTGAAAGTGTTGTGTGTGGAGTTATATTTAGAGTTGATCACTTCTTGTGTTTTCAATATACTCTTCAGTGTGTGTGTGTGTGTGAGAGAGAGAGAGAGAGAGAGAGAGAGAGAGAGAGAGAGAGAGAGAGAGAGAGAGAATTCATTACCCTAGCTATGGGCCACTTGTAGCAAACCATCTATCAATTGGAGGTGAGGTTTACCTTGCAAAGGTGATCACAAATCTAAATACCTAAAAGTTTTAATGTTCCCCGAACTTAAATTCCTCCTCCTATATACCTTACTGCATGGTGAAAGTAAAGATTAAACATGGGAGTGACTAAGAACTCTGTCTATTCCCTTTGCAACTACTGCTTTCCTTTAACATTTTCTCTCGTAACTTTCATGCATTTAAATGACAGTCGTTTCTGGCTTTGCACAGTGATACAGTATACTAGCATGGAGAAATACTCACCTTACAGATAACTGTAATTTAATTTCTTAATGCAAAATTCAATCGTTTAGCACGGCATGCATAGCGAGGATATAACAGAACGTTCTACTCTCGTTTTAAGTGAAACGAATTTGTGAAGCGCAAAAATAGCTTTCTTTCCATTTTTGACATTACAAAGTTTAATTTTCAAATTTTTAACACTAAAGAAAGACTTTTTACGTGGAATATTACACTATTGCACAACAATTATTGGTTCAGGTGCTATGCTATTAAATATACCTATTAACACTTCCGTACCTTCAGGTCTCCTTTTTTAATTTTGAGGGCCATATTCAAAGACCACTCCACAAACCACAACTTTCATGTTAAAATTTTTAATAGCAGCCCAAATTTTAATTTACCTTTATAATGAGTAAGGATACACATTCAGCTGTAAAGTTTGTAAAGAAGAAAGGGGTGGGCGGAGGGACACCTTTCAAGGAAAAGAAGAGTAGGCTCTCAAATATTTAATTTACAGTACACAAATATACAGTACTTTTTTGGCAAATATTTATTTTGCTTTTTTCACCAAAATAACAATATAGCCATATAGAGGATTTGATTTTACATTAATCTGTTACTGACAAAGAAAGTATAATCCTTAAAAAATACTAATTTTCCTGTTCATAAATGAGGGCAACCAAAATGGAAGGTATGACTTTGTAAAACAAATTTTAAAACCAGGTCTATACACTTTAAAATTACAAAACAAAAGACACATCTCCACATATACATTGGTACATTCTAAATTTAGCATGTAACAACCTCTTATTCCAGATACAATGAAAACATTGATTCTGAGTTAGGGTAAAGTGCCCTAAAACAATCACAGCAAAAAATTTCCAAAAAATAATGCACAGTGTCTTATTCAAGAGAAACCTTACATCTCACATATGTTCCTACTATTATTTATGTTGCTAATATTTCGGATGTAGTCATTTTGTTTTTTCCATTATAAACTACACTATTAAGCTAAGAAATAAGTGATTCAGCCTGCATTTTCACAACAAAATATAATAGTGCATGCAGTTCTACAATTATGAAAATATTGATTTTTGTACACACCAAATTTGCAATACATAGAAATGTATCTTGTCTGCCGAATTATTCATTTCATCTCATTTACTACATGGAGGTAATTATTAAACAGTCAATATTGCCCATATATATGATACAGCACTATCGTAAAAGTGATATACTAATTTTGATAAAACCATGCAGTTCTATACACTGAAATGTGTCACTTGCTCATGTTTATCAATAATGCAGCAGTTGTGCTGTATTTTTATTGCTACCTCTATTTAAACTAGTATACACTGCTGGCCATTAAAATTCCTACAGCAAGAAGAAATGCAGAAGATAAACGGGTATTCATTGGACAAATATATTATACTAGAACTGACATGTGATTACATTTTCACGAAATTTGGGCGCATAGATCATGAGATATCAGTACCCAGAACAACAACCTCTGGTCGTAATAACGTCCTTCATACGCCTGGGCATTGAGTCAAACAGTGCTTGGATGGCGTGTACAGGTAGAGATGCCCATGCAGCTTCAACACGATACCACAGTTCATCAAGAGCAGTGACTGGCGTACTGTGACAAGCCAGTTGCTCGGCCACCATTGACCAGCCGTTTTCAATTGGTGAGAAATCTGGAGAATGTGCTGGCCAGGGCAGCAGTCGAACATTTTCCGTGTCCAGAAAGGCCCGTACAGGACCTGCAACATGCGGCCGTGCATTATCCTGCTGAAATGTAGGGTAGAATGAAGGTTAGAGCCACGGATAGTCACACATCTGAAATGTAACGGCCACTGCTCTAAGTGCCGTCGATGAGAACAGGAGGTGACCGAGACGTGTAACCAATGGTACCCCATACCATCACGCCGGGTGATAAGCCAGTATGGCGATGACGAATACAAGCTTCCAATGTGCGTTCACCGCGATGTCGCCAAACACGGATGCGTCCATTATGATGCTGTAAACAGAACCTGGATTCATCCGAAAAAATGACGTTTTGCCATTCGTGCACCCAGGTTCGTCGTTGCGTACTCCATCGCTGGCGCTCCTGTCTATGATGCAGCGTCAAGGGTAACCGCAGCCATGGTCTCCCAGCTGATAGTTCATGCTGCTGCAAACGTCGTCGAACTGTTCGTGCAGATGGTTATCTTGCAAACGTCCCCATCTGTTGACTCAGGGATTGAGACGTGGCTGCACGATCCGTTACAGTCATGCGGATAAGATGCCTGTCCTCTCGACTGCTAGTGATACGAGGTCGTTGGGATCCAGCAGGGCGTTCCGTATTGCCCTCTTGAACCCTCCCGATTCTATATTCTGCTAACAGTTATTGGATCGTGAACAACGCGAGCAGCAATGTCACGATACGATAAATCGCAATCACGATAGGCTACAATCCGATCTTTATCAAAGTCGGAAACGTGATGGTATGCATTTCTCCTCCTTACACGAGGCATCACAACAGCTTTTCACCAGGCAACGCCGCCGCGGTGGAGTAGCCGAGCGGTCTAAAGCGTCTCGCTGCGGAGCGCGCGGTTGCTCGACGTGGAGGTTCCAGTCCTCCCTGTGGCATGTGTGTGTGTGTGTGTGTGTGTGTGTGTGTGTGTGTTTGTTCTTAGGTTAGTTTACCTAGGTTTAAGTAGTTTGTAAGCTACGGACTGATGACCACGCAGTTTGGTCCGATAGATTTACAAACATTTCCAGGCAACGCCGATCAACTGCTGTTTGTGTATGAGGAATCGGTTGGAAAATTTCCTTATGTCAGCATGTTTTAGGTGTCACCAACGGCGCAAACCTTGTGTGAATGCTTTGAAAAACTAATAATTTGCATATTAGAACATCTTCTTCCTGTCGGTTAAATTTCGTGTCTGTAGCACGTCATCTTCGTGGTGTAGCAATTTTAATGGCCAGAAGTGTGCTACAGTGGGACTCTGGCACAGGAAATTGATCTAAAATAGAAATAATTAAAAAAAGGTTGAGAACCACTGCACAATTAGTTTGATGAATAACATAAGCCTTGCCCTCTTTGGAGCCTGATGGCTGGCTGCTGTCTTCATTACACCTCACAGATGTAATTTCAGCTGCTTGTTCCTCCAAAATGCGTCTCTGTTTGGGAACCTGCAAAATTGCAATACTTTCTCAGAAGACAGCTATGTTGAGCAGGCTGTGCTCTATATCTTAATACAAACTGCAAACATTTTGGAATTTAATGGGCCGCGGCGGAGTGGCCAAGCGCATTGAGGCGCTATGCTCCGATGCGCGAGGCCGTTCCCCGTCGGGGGTTGGAATGCCCCCTCGAGTATGGATGTTTGTCGTGTCTTTAGTATAAGTTAGTTTATAAGTAGTTTGTAAGTTTATGGACTGGTGACCCAGCAGTTAAGTCCCATAAGCTTAACAAACATTTGAACATTTTTTCTAAATTTAATGGAGCTATGTAATTCATAAAGAAATTAGCAGAACATATCTTAAATATAACGGCTGAAAAATTATGTAGTAAAATTTGAATAGGGTACATACTTACTCAAGGGCAAAAATTACATGGTTCAGGAATTAAGCAGATTTTTTTTTTTTTTTTTTTTTTTTTTTTTTTTTTTTTTTTTTTTTTTAAACAATGTTTGTAAGTCTTATGGGACTTAACTACAGGGTCATCAGTCCCTAATCTTACAAACTACTTATGAACTACTTACTAACTAGGACGGCACAAATATCCATGCCCGAGGGGGGATTCGAACCCCCGACCGTAGTGACCGTGCAGACCGTGACTGAAGCGCCTCAGTCCCCTCGGCCACCGCGGCCGGCAAGCAGATTTTTAAAAGGAGCAAAACGTAAATTCAGAAACAGTTCCATTACATCTGTTTAGTTAAGGATAGAAACAACTGCAGGAAACATAAATCGTTAACTGTTTAAGAATAAACCGCCACCAAAGTAAAAGGTAGGGGCTTATAACACTATGTCTTACTGATAAATGTGGAATAATTGTAAACCAACATGTATGGCAAGATCCATAGAGTACTGTCAATTTAAGCAAAAAGGTCTAAACAAGAAACAGCTAATATTTTTCTGTCAAATAGTAGAATACTACTTCAGTTTTGCAAGGACAGGCAGATTAGCGTGTATCTGATGAAACGAACTTTAAAACAAATAAAGACACTGGATTCAAGAGTAGGGTACATCAACACAATCATGTTGGTAAAAGAGAACCGTTTTCCTTCAACAGTAATCCTAATATGCATAGTATTCCTTAAATACTTTAGATGGGAATGTGTGTTCTACTACATTTACAACATCCTCAAACTATTGACACACACACACACACACACACACACACACAAAATAATCAAACGTTATGTAATAGGATAAAACCCATGCTGAATGAACATGACTTTTCTGCTGCAGTAATTCCCTCCCTGTATTTGCTCAAGAAGTAAACATATAAGTAAAAACAAACACTGCTTCAAAAATGTTTGTATAGTTTATGGGACTTAACTACGGGGTCATCAGTCCCTAAACTTACAAACTACTTATGAACTACTTACGAACTAGGACGGCACAAATATCCATGCCCTAGGGGGGGATTCGAACCCCCGACCGTAGTGGCCGTGCAGACCGTGACTGGAGCGCCTCAGTCTCCTCGGCCACCGCGGCCGGCCAAACACTGCTGCAGTGGTATCAGTTTCTGTGGAAAATACAATACAATGAAACATTATAATCACTTAAACATCTGAAACAACTTACACTCTGCAAGTAAGATGGAAACGCTGGGAAAATACAAGGCAACAGCACCCATTCTTATCCGAACACATGACAACGACTTTCGGTCAATGTCAACTTCGCGAAAATGATCAGAACAGAGTCTACTGTAATCTGTTGGTTCCTCTCTTTTGCGACGTAATGCCTTGGTCCACAATCTTCTCAGTTTGCTGTCCTTTGGAAACATAAACATCGTAAAGTGAAAATTGGATTTCGTTTAGTGAACAAAATCAAATGTCTGTAAACCTATCGGACCAAACTGCGTGGCCATCAGTCCTTAGTTTACAAACTACTTAAACCTAATAAACTAACCTACAGACAAACACACACACACCCATGCCCCAGGGAGGACTCGAACCTCCACGGCGAGTAACCGTGCGCTCCGCAGCGAGGTGCTTTAGACCGCTCGGCTACTCCACCGCGGCTTTAGTGAACATAAACAATGAAACGATCACACTGTATTTAAGCCGTAACTATTTATTTAACTACAATATTGTTTGTATAGTCTATGGGACTTAACTACGGGGTCATCAGTCTCTAAACTTACAAACTACTTATGAACTACTTACGAACTAGGACGGCACAAATATCCATGCCCGAGGGGGGATTCGAACCCCCGACCGAAACTACAATATTTACCTGTGTAAAGTATCCGATGACTTTCCAGTTCTATTTGCCATAAGCAACACAAGTAACCATTTTTTCAGCAATCAATATACAAACTATCACTTCAATACAGTACGAACACACCCTTAGCACCTAATGTTTTGAGCTCCGCAAAATGGCGGCGTAGAGACTGGTGGCGGCTTCACTTTATCTGCGTAAGAGCATCTTCTCCCCCCCCCCCCCCCCCCCTCATATTAACCTCCAAGGCTGAGAGGGAACGGCCATGTTTGGCAGAAGTGATCGCGATGTATCAGTAGCTCAGAGATAAAAGGTGGAAAATGTGTGAAATTTGTGTTAAGTTTGCATTTGTTTTGAATGTAGTGGATCAGAGAAAGCTTTATTAGCCGTTTGTGACGAATTCCGGGGAGATATTAGTGATTTTTATACGAGTAATGTGGGAACTAGTTGTTTGAGTTTGGAATCAGCCACGACACAAAGTGCCCTTCTGGTCTTTGTCATTAGATGGAAATGTTTAGTGTGAAATAATGGGAGAAAGTTATAAAACAACGTGTCTGTGTTTATTCAGTAAAAATTGTAAGGATTGAATAAAAATAAGTTGATTTATTTTATGGGCATTGTGTTCGGCGAAAGTTGGTGCCAGTTGATTAAAGTGAGGGATTATCCAATAAATTTAACTATTACACGGGTAGTTCACGCCAGGAGCAGTAAAAGTGTGTACTTATTAAAAACAGTTTGATTATTGATTCTTTGCAAATGACGGACTTTATGCAAAATGTGAGTGCTAATCTAGGATGCACGTGGTAATGCAAGGTTCGTTACAATAATTATTGAACTTGCTTAACGATTTTAGTGATGATGGTCGTGTGCGCACAGCTAAAGGTGTTAACTATTATGTACTTTTGGGGATTTCAGCTACACTGAAATGTTGTGTCCGTTAATACTTAGTTCAAGTTCGTTGTTTAGTGTTCAGTGCTTTCATCTGCTTGCTTGGTTAATTAATGTAGGGAATTTTTATTAAGTTTCCGCGTCTTTTCAATGAGACTACAGCTATCTGCCGATTCTCGTAACAACTTCGTAAGCTGTATGAATGTGAGACTGAGTCGAGATATGCGTGTGTACGATAAGCGTCCCTCTTTGCCCCCTGCCCACAGTCATTTTGTTTAGTAGCAAGAGTAAGGAAATTAAGCCACGGTTTTAGGAGACCAAATAGGTTGTTAATGATATAAAATGTTGTTAGTTTATGTTAATTTTGAGAGGTTAAATTCTTCACAATGAATAGATTAAATGTACAAATATATACAAAATGCATTCCCGTCTTCTTAATTGAACAACCCAGCAATCCCCTCCATGTCATATAGTAAATAGCGAGCCAAAAGGTAATCTTTTCCAACCAAATGAGAGTTAAAGTTCAAAGTCGTTATCCGTTGCGCTATTCAGAATATATTTAGGGTCATTTAATAAATACACTACTGCCATTAAAATTGCTACACCAAGAAGAAATGCAGATTATAAACGAATATTCATTGGGCAAATTTATAACACTAGAACTGACATGTGATTACATTTTCACTGCATCAAACCAGTCTCCGAACTGAAGATTACAACAACACTTATTTCGAACCATATCACAACAAATTCCGTCTGTTGCGAAGCAAGCACCGTTCGCGCCTACCATTCGACGTGGTTTGCAATAGTGTGGGCTGTCGGAAAAGCTGCGTTTAATACTGAGACAACACCATTGGCGCTTGCGTCGGCAATGATGCGATAAACGACGCACATGGACAACCATGGTGAGTCATTGTTGAACTGTTGCCTTCTGCATCGTCATACTAGTGCTGCAGAGGACTTATGGACTGGGTTGGTATTAGATCCTCTGCACTTGTTCGCATTGGGCGTACACTAAGCAGCCAGAGTTTACGTCTCTGAAGTGTTGGATTCTGTTGTCCTCTCATACCCATCGTAATTTGCTGAGGGCCATATTGTAACAGGATAACGCACGACTACACAAGGCACGCGATGGTCAAGACTACTTCGCGTCCATCGGATTGCACTGCTGCCTTGGAGTCCCTCTTCTACCGACGTCCTGCCTATTGGAAATGTCTGGTCCATGGTTACGGACGGACTGGCGTCGGCATACCCCATTTACTGTTCTACCATAACAACTACGGCAATATGACATAGACTACTATAATCCAGCTACATATCTGGAGCCCCTTTAAATGAGTGCCACGATGTGTATCAGCGGTTATAGCGAGCTATGGTGGCAGCACTCAATACTGATTTCATCGTCTTACTCACTTCACATAGGGCTGTATTTTCAATCGTGTGATCTTGGTAAAACGTATTATTTCCCAAAGAAATTGGGCTGTGATATCTTCCGTCCTTCTTGGTGGTGTATTTTGGGTCTCCCGCCAATTGTGTACATTACACTTGGTTCAAATGTTTGTAAACCTATTGGACCAAACTGCTGTGGTCATCAGTCCCTAGACTTTCAGACTACTTAAACTAACTTAAACTAGCCTAAAGACAACAAACACACCCATGCCCCAGTCAGGACTCGAACCTCCGACGGCAAGCAACAGCGCGCTCCGCAGCTAGGCGCCTTAGAGTGCTCAGCCAGTCCAGTGCAACCTTTACACTTGATATTAAGCATATTTGAAATAATGAGTTATTTGAATCACATGTGCTTAAATATCTCATGAACATTTCTAATTCTTGCCAGTTCATGAGAAAGGAGTCTGGTTGTCAAATGATTTACAGACAATATATCTAAGAAAGTTGGATAAATTTAGAGCGGGTACAGTGAGGACCGTGAACTAACTGCATCTATGACTGGGACTGCTACAGAGGAAGCATGTAACATGTGTCTACCAGCAATGTGAACAGTTAGCTTTCTATTGTGATAAGAAGCTGTGTGCTTGATTATGAAGCCCTTCATAGTGTCCATTTGCAGCTCGGCATGTAACTCTCTCCTTTCTGGCCCATCTGGGGGCTCGTAGAATGTGCCTGGGGCACTTGTTTTGCATTACTTGTAACATTTTGATATTTGTAGGACACGCCGTCCCCCAAGATGAGCATCCGTGTGTCATGGCAGGGAGGACTGTGGATTTGTATAAACGTACTTTGGTCTGTGTGGCCATCTGGGTACTGTACAATAACGGAAACAGTTTATGGATTAATTTAACCAATTTTTCTTTCTTAAGTAAAATGAGCCGTGCGATAGTAGCCGAGCGGTCTGGAGCGGCACGTTACGGATCGCGCGGCCTCGGGCATGGATGTGTGTGTTGTCCACAGGTTAGTTTAACTTAGTTTAAGTAGTTTGTAAATCTAGGGACTGATGACCAACGTAGTTTGGTTCCATAGAATTACAAACATTTCAACTTGTGGAGACCAAGGAATATTTGTATAGTTTATGTGTAGATTATCTCGCAGATCAGGTCGTCGTCAGGTGAACATTAGCGCCTTGGTTTTGTCGGCATTTATCTTGATCATATTTTGGTGTGCCCAACTTTCAGTAAGCGTAAGATGATGTCGGAGTCTGATGATGGCGGCGGTCATACGTCTACTGCTAGCCATGAATGCAGTGTCATCTGCAAACTGGGCAAGTGTAACTTGTCGGACAGTCGGTGGGTCGTTAACATATAAGATAAACAATGTCGGGGATAAAACAGAACCTTGTAGTATGCCTTCTTGAAGTGTTCGAATACCAGACCGTTGACTTTCTAGCCGTACAAAGAATCGTCTGTTTGTTAGGAAATTGTCTACTGGTTTGATCAGGTTTAGTGGGATTAACAAAAATGTTCAAATGTTTGTAAATCTTATGGGACTTAAGTACGGGGTCATCAGTCCCTAAACTTACAAACTACTTATGAACTACTTACGAACTAGGACGGCACAAATATCCATGCCCGAGGGGGGATTCGAACCCCCGACCGTAGTGGCCGTGCAGACCGTGACTGGAGAGCCTCAGTCCCCTCGGCCACCGCGGCCGGCGTGGTATTAACCCAAAATAATGAAGTTTAACTGTTAAGTTAGCAGTCCATACCTTGTCGTACGCAGTCTCGATGTCTAAACACGCTGCAGCTGTGCAATACGCCCGGTTCATATTGTAAACCAGAAACTGCGTAACTCGTAACAGTTGGAGTTCGGCTGGTAGGTGAGGTTGGAAAGCGTATTGATCTGGTTTTATTACATCGTGTTCTTGTAATGGAATTCTGATGCTGTGTAGAATGATCCTTTCAAAGATCTTGGACATAGTCGTTAACAATCTTATGGGTCTATGATTGACAGGTTGTCGTGGGTCATTTTCAGGTTTCGGTATAGGCGCAATTCGTGACGTCTTCCAGTCCGTGGGAAAATATGACAGTAACAGACAGCTGTTTAGGATTCTTGTTAAAAGAACAAGCGGTTTTCTAGAAAGGTGTTTCAAATGGACGTTGGATACGCCGTCTGGTCCTAGATCCGAATGCGACCCCAAGTTTCTGATAATTTTATGGATTTCCGCTGGTGTTGTCAACTGTGGTTGCATGTTATCTCGTGGTCGTCGTATGATCTGAAGTTGCCTTTCTATGTACCGAATGTGTCGACGTTGTTATATCGAAGTTGTCAATCTGTATTGTATTTTGTCGCTCATAGGTGTCTGCAATCAGTTCTGCCACTCAAATCAGCAGAAATTAGCCTTCTTTAAATCAACATTTAACCGAATACATAAAATTCAACCCCATCCCACTACTAAAACTAAAGAAATAAATATTCTAAAAACCATAGCATTGAACAATGCTTATGACCCAACCATTGTAGATAAATTGGATGATAAAATTAAATCCAGTCAAACAGCAACAACAAACCAATCCTCAGAAGCTGAAGAAACCAAATTTATCTGTATGCCATTTCTCGGCAACATCTATTACAAACTTGCTAAGCTGTTTAAACCATAGAAGGTCAAAGTAAGCTTTCACACTAAAAACCAAATAAAAGACAAAATAGTTCATAACACTAAAAGAACCATCACACCCTTTCACAAATCCGATATATATATATATACATAAATTAACATGCGATAGCTGCTCCTGCTACTACATAGGGCAAACAGGAAGAAGTTTTAATATCCGATACAAAGAACATAAAGACGCACTCCGTTTAAACAACTTACAAAAATCCTCATTTGCTACCCACATTGCAGAAAACAAACATTCGATTACAGGCATAAATACCGACCTCCATATACTACACTCTGTAGACATGGGACTCAAAATGGACCTCCTTGAACAATTAGAGAGTTCACCTATAAACATAAATCACCATACACGATTCTGAATGAATAGACAGAATTAGCAAACACCTCATTCTTCCAGAATTTGGAAGACTCTTTAAAACTGAAGAATTAGACAATTATTCACGAATGCCCGCCCCCCTTCCACACACACACACACACACACACACAGAAATTATTTCTCCTTGCACTTACACTCTCTCTTTCGTCCTCTTCCACTTCACCCCACTCCACCGCACCCCTCTCACCACAGCCTACACCAGAGGTGGGCACAAATCGGCTCAATGAGCAGCGCTCCGTCTCAGGCCGGAAAAAGAGCAGCGTTCGCGCTCGGCCGGTAGTTATCCTAGTTGCCGCTAGAGGTCTGCATGCTTGCTGGCGCACCTGACAAACGTTCGATACGGCGAGTTATAGTACGCCGCGACAGACTCAAACTTGCGAAAGAACTTGATAACTGTGGACATAGTTCGTCTGCTACGACTTCCAAACTCTTCTTCACAAATTCACCGTCACAAAATAGTTGGGAAGTACGGACTATCAGCAAAGCTATTCTGTAACTAGCACGAACAGCTGCATCGGATGATGAGGCATCACATTCATGTATAAGAAATTAACAGACTTGTCATTTCAAAGGAAAATTGGTTTTATTAATCGAAACACTGTGATTTAGTTATCTTGTAAGTAGGTACATGCCTCTACTTTACTTCCTTCCTCGCGTAGATTATTAAGAAGATTAAGTCGCATTTCACCTTCTACACTTCCATACTGGTTGAAGTGATATGTTCTATAGGGGCGTTCTAAATTGTACGTTTTATACCTAGTATTTTACCACATACCAAACATTTTGCTCCTCCTTCGCTTTCAGTGAACAAGTAAACACACTCCCAACTAGAGTTGAACTGGAAAATAGAACGCCGCTTTACCGCGCCGATTTGACTAGCCATTTCAACTCCATAGCGTACTGTACCTTAACGTAATATAATAGATTATAACGAAAACCCTGAAGTACAAAATTCGAACTAACAGATGGCACTGTTAGCGGGGTCTTCTGAAACAAAACAAAAAACCGCTCTTATCTTTATAAGATATTTTGCCGGCTCGACTGCACGCGCTGGACGTTTTAGAGAAGAATTTCCAGTATTATGTTTATAAGTTACTTACTTATAAACATAATAGCATTTTTCAGAAGATACCCCTAGCAGTGGAATCTGTTCGTTCGAGTTGGATACTAAAGAGTTTGCACTATTATCTTTATAAGTTATTTTATAACGCACTCAGCCAGGTGCATTTCTGCGGCTACGTTAGCGCGTTGGCTGTGCATAATGCCATCTAGTGTTTTCAGCAGGAACTACGTGATGGACGCCAGCTGCTCGCGGCTCTGCTCCCGCTCGGGCAGGCGGCTCCGAGAGCGTGGATTAGATTAGATTAATACTTGTGCCATAGAGCATATATATGACAATTCGTAATAATGTGGAACGTGTCAGTTTAGTAAATGTTGTCTATACTTGACAATCAATATCTTAAGGATTTTTTTATTTTTTATTTTTTTTTTATACTCTGACTAAAAGAAGGGATCGCTTGGTAGGACACATTCTTAGACATCGAGGAATCGTAAATTTAGCATTGGAGGGAAGTGTGTGGGGTAAAAATCGCAGAGGGAGACCAAGAGACGTGTATAGTAAGCAGATTCAAGTGGATGTGGGTTGTCGTTCTTATGAGGAGATGAAAAGGCTTGCTCAGGATAGAGTAGGGTGGAGAGCTGCATCAAACCAGTCTCTGGACTGAAGACCATAATAACAACAACATCTAAAAATTCATATACACTGTAGAAGGAGTTGCCATTCAGAAATTCCTTTAATTTCTTTTTAAATACTAGGTGGCTATCTGTCGGACTTTTTATGCTACTTGGTAAGTGGCCAAAGACATTTGTGGCAGCATAATTCACCCCTTTCTAAGCTAAAGTTAGATTTAATCTTGAATAGTGAATATCATCCTTTCTCCTAGTGTTGTAGCTATGCACACTGCTATTACTTTTGAATTGGGTCAGATTGTTAATAACAAATTTCATGAGTGAATATATATATTGTGAAGCTACAGTGAGTATCCGTAGATCCCTAAATAAATGTCTGCAGGATGCTCTTGTGTGGGCTCCAGCAATTATTCTGATTACACGCTTTTGTACAATGAATACTTTTTTACTCAATGTTGAATTGCCCCAGAATATGATCCCATATGAAAGTAGTGAATGAAAATAGGCGTAATAAGCTAATTTACTGAGGTGTATATCACCAAATTTTGCAATGACTCTGATAGCATAAGTAGCTGAACTCAGACGTTTCAGGAGATCTTCAATATGTTTCTTCCAATTCAGTCCCTCGTCAATGCAAACACCTAAAAATTTTGAATATTGTACCTTAGCTACAGATTTATATTCAAAGTCTAAGTTTATTAATGGTGTCATGCCATTTACAGTATGAAATTGTATATACTGGGTTTTATCAAAGTTTAATCAGAGTCCATTTGTAGAGAACCACTTAATAACTTTCTGGAAGATATCATTTACAATTTCATCAGTTAATTCCTGTTTGTCAGGTGTGATAGCTATACTTGTATCATCAGCAAAACGTACTAGCTTAGCATCTCCGTGAATGTAGAATGGCAAGTCATAAATATATATTAAGAACAAGAAAGGACCCAAGACCGAACCTTGTGGGACCCCATTTTTGATAACTCCCCAGTTAGAAGAATTAATTGTTTCATCTATATCATGTGAACTGCTTATTTCAACTTTTTGCACTCTTCCAGTTAAGTATGATTTAAACCATTTGTGCACTGTCCCACTCATACCACAATACTTAAGCTTATCTAGAAGAAGCTCATGATTTACACAATCAAAAGCCTTTGAGAGATCATAAAAAAAAAAATCCCAACTGGTGATGTCCGGTTATTCAAAGCATTTAATATTTCATCAGTGAAGGTATATATAGCATTTTCAGTTGAAAAGCTTTTTTGAAACCCAAACTGACATTTTGTTAGAACTTTATTTTTACTAATATGTGAAGCAACTCGAGAATACATAACTTTTTGATAAAGCTGTCAGAAGTGAGATGGGCTGGTAGTTGTTGACATCGTATGTATCCCCTTTTTTATGCAAAGGTTTAACGATAGCATATTTCAGTCTATCCGGGAAAATACCCTGCTTTAATGAGCTATTACAAATATGACTGAGAATCCTACTTATCTCCTGGGAACAAGTTTTTAATACCCTGTTGGAAATGCCATCAATTCCATATGACCGTTTACTCTTGAGAGAGTTTATTATTTTCCTACTTTCTGAAGGTGAGGTGGGTGGAATTTCAATTGTATCAAATTGTGTGGGTATGGCCTCTTCCATTAATTGCCTTGCTCCTTCTAATGAACATTTAGATCCTATTTTCTCTACAACATTTAAAAAGTAATCATTAAAAAGTTTTCAACTTCTGACTTTTTGCTAATAAAGTTTTCATTTGTTTTGATGGTAATACCCTCTTCCTCTGCTCTTGGTTGCCCTGTCTCCCTTTTAATAATATTCCAAATTGCTTTCATTTTATTATCAGAGGAGCTAATCTCAGACATGATGCACATGCTTCTTGACTTTTTAATAATTTTTCTTAATGTAGCACAGTAGCTTTTATAATATTTTATTGTTTCTGGGTTATTACTCTTTCTTGCGGACAGATATAGTTCCCTTTTTCGGTTACACGATATTTTTATTCCTTTAGTAAGCCATGGTTTTTTGCATTGTTTCTTAGAATTAAATTTTACTAATTTCTTGGGGGAACAGTTATCAAATACCCTTAGAAATGTACCGTGAAATAAATTATATTTTAAATTAACATTCTTTGAAATTTCTAGCGCACAATTCTGTCGGACTGTATAGAATTACTGAACCGGAGCTATGTCATATACAAGCTGTGCACCATGATCCGAAAGACCATTGTCAATGGGACAAGCATTTATGTTATTAAACTTATCTTGGTCTATTAAAAAAGTTGTCTATCAATGTGCTGCTGTCCTTTACTACCCAAGTAGGAAAATCAATAACGGATGTCAGATTGAATGAGCCAAGTAAGACTTCCAGGTCTTTCTTCCCATTACTCTCTTTCAGTGAATCTACATTGGCTCGCTCATTGCCCACCTCTGGCCTACACCATTCCCTACCAAAGCCCAAAATTATTTTTACAACTTTGAATCAACGAATAACATACAAAATTCTTATATGCCACCTCAAACAACACATGTGACGCATGTAAAGTAATAATAAAATCAGTACCCCTAGTATTAACGTAAATATCACTCTGAAATCATATTTTATACATATATTAACTTTGTAATACATCTTTTGTTCGTATTTGATCTAAATTGTCATTATATTTATATCCTATAATGAGTTAAGTTTTTGTCAGTCTTTGGTTTCACATGATATCTCTCAGCCTGTAGTATAAACATAGTCTTTGGTTTGTTTACAAGTTGAAAGACGTGGTAGTGGCTGTGCTGTGGTAATGTGTGTGCAGTGTTATTTAATTTTACTACTCGAAAGTTGTGGGAGTTGCTGTGGTGTGCTGATGGAAGGACAGTGTTTTGATGTGTACGAAATGCTATTCAAAAGCGGAACACACTTGGACATACTTAATGTGAAACTCCTAACTGTAAGCCGGCCGCGGTGGCCGAGGGGGCTGATGCGCTCCAGTCACGGTCTGCACAGCCACTACGGTCGGGGGTTCGAATCCCCCCTCGGGCATGGATATTTGTGCCGTCCTTAGTCTTAGTTAGTTCATAAGTAGTTTTTAAGTTTAGGGACTGATGACCCCGTAGTTAAGTCCCATAAGCTATACAAACATTTTTTCCTAACTGTAAGTAACATCTTGAAGACGAACTTATATTGTAATTAATCAGTGTAACATACCACAATTAGTGTTTACCTTTTCTCCTTTTCTGCCCTGCCACAGATATATATGTAATTTGCAATAAATGTATATATACCACCTGATGATGAGGTTCTAGGCAACTTTAAACCGATCATGGTCCAATAAATCTTCATGGGGAAGAAAAAAAAAGAAAAAGAAAAAAGGCGACTGGTTGCAGTAATTTCTGAAACCTATTTCAAGATGCAGTCGCAGGTTCCGACACATAATGGATAAAAGTATTGTAAGCATCTAGTATTAAAGTCCTCGCTAAATTTCGAGCTTTTGTGTAGGATCGCCAATCCTGGGAACTTTGTGATCGTTTAAATTTTATGCTGAGGTCGTGTTTTTCAAGGAGAGGGCTTGCACCCCTTGTTCTTTTGCGTGGCACTACCACAGCACAGGCCTACATTGATGTTTTAAGTACCTTTTTGCTTCCCCCTCTTGAAGAGAAATTCGGGGATGGCAATTGTACCTTTCAAAACGATCCAGCAACCTGTGACGAATTGTTTACACGAAAATAACATCCCTGTAATGGACTGGCCTACACAGAGTCCTGACTTTAACATCTTTGGGATGTTTTGGAACGTCGACTTCGTGCCAGGCCTGATCGGCCTACGTCGATACCTCTCCTCAATGCAGCACTCCATAAAAATAGGCTGCAATTCCCCAAGAAACCTTCCAGCAACTGATGGAACGTATGCCTGCGAGAGTGGAAGCTGTCATCAAGGCTAAGGGTTTCCGAAGATCATACTGAATTCCAGAATTACCGATGAAGGGCGCTACGAACTTTTCAGTCATTTTCAGTGAGGTGTCTGGATACTTTTGATCACATAGTATATATTCAGTGTTTGTTCTTTCGGACACCACAGTCTGTGCAGGTGCACTGGCCACTGTGTCTAGATGGCATAGTGGTCAACATACCTGCTTAGTCTGCAGAACACCCAAGTTCGAAATCCGGTTTGACACAAATTTTCACTTTTCCCATTGACGTAAGCCAATGCTCAGTGGCAGCTAATGTCATTAATTCCCTTGTGTCATGTCACACTGACTGCAGGATCAAACTGGTGTCCTTTCTGATACCACATGTACTGCAGCATTACCGACCACTATCGCCCGCCGATGTTTGCGGATATATATTTTCATGTCAAGTATTTATAAGGGGATATGCTAGTGCCACAAAATTGACGAACGCGCGTTGCTGGAAGTGAGTGCGACTTCACTACTTTTACATCACTCAAAGAATAAAGATAGAAAGAATTAAATAAATTGTTCTTTTGAATGTGTTCTTTTTCAAGCAAAGGGAAACTTCTGAAAATTTAAGCCGTAAGCTGGTAATGGATGCAAATCTTATCGCGAATTTTACCAGAGTGTTTAAATACAATTTCGAATATCTCATACAAGCAGTTGGTCCTATAACTGCTAAGATCGATACAAATATGAGAGAGTGTATACTGACTGCAACCCAACTGCCGTACAGTATTAGGTTTTTAGTGGCCCGTGATTTGTACAGAAATTTAATGTACCTCTTTGAAGTTCACTATCAATAAAATAGATTCACGGTACCAGGAATACTCAGTGCTTTGGTAGCACTGAAAGATTTCATTAGGTTAATTCTGAAACAAGAATACAATTATTATTTTGTTGTTGTTCATAGCTCACGGGAACATCGAATTAAGTGTGATTCCGGCTAAATGGGCAAAACGTCTACGATCTTTGTATACATTACTTTAGACGACCCATACCTCTGGTTGCAGATGAATCGCATTATAAAACTCTTACTTATATCGTTTGTTCATTTCTGAATTGCTCTTTCTCGAAATCTGACTGAGAACTCAAAGAGATTTTGGTCATATGTCAAATATACTAGAGGCAAAACACAAACAATACCCTCATTACGTGATACAAATGGCGATCCCGCCGATGATAGCGCTATTCACAACACCACACACCGACAGGTGACTATATGTACGCGCACAAACTTTCAAATAAAAGCGTAGCGATGTCGTTTAGCTCTTACACGTAACTGCGACACTGACAGGGAAAGAAGAAGGAAACTGAGGTGAGGGCTAGAGGGAGGATTTTGCAGGAAAGAACAAAAAATATTTGAATGTTTATAAACCCATGGAACCAAACTGCTAAGGCCATCGGTCCCTAGACTTACGAACTACTTAAACTACGAACAACACACACACACACACACACACACACACACACGTGCCCGAGGGAGGACTGGAAACTCCGGCAGGAGCGGCCGCGCAATCCGCCCCGCGTGGCAGAAAAGGACGGAGCAGATGTCGCCGTGCAGTAATAAATATTATTCACCCCTGTGTGACGATCGATACAGTACCGCGCTGCCGCCTAATGAACAAAGAACGAGTGGAGGGAGTATCAGACCAGCTGTGTTATTAGTTTGAAGAGTTTCTAGGAAACAGAACACAGCGATCACTTCAAAGGTGATTTGTTTTCAGACTAAAAATAGCTTCGAGTGAGCTCAAGGGAGTGTAATACGACCATTATTTTTCATACGATATACGACGTTCGTTCCGAAAGTAATGCCTCCTATTTTTATTCAGGGGAACTACAGGAGATGTAAATCATAACAGCGCAGCTAAATAGAGCAATATAGCAGCTACAGACTTTCATTTTTCCGCGTAGTCACCACCATTTGTTATACACTTTTCCCAACGACGAACCAAAGCCTGCATGCCGCACTTGTGAAAATTGGAATCAGCTCGAATTCCGACTCGTAGTGTTGACACCATGTCTCACTTAATGGCTAACATCGGAAGCTCCATGAGGATTTTGCAGATGGTGCTGTAGTGTTCAAAGAAGCTGCAACACTAAAAAAGTTACTATGAAATGCAGACAGATCTGTAGATAATTGACGCTAGGTACAGGGACTTGCAATTGACTCTCATTACAAATAAATGTAACGGATTGCTAATACACACAAAAATGTTCAAATGTTTGTAAATCTATCTGAGTTAGCTGCGTGATTATTAGTCCGTAGCTT
This sequence comes from Locusta migratoria, assembly GCA_026315105.1. Classification (NCBI taxonomy): domain Eukaryota; kingdom Metazoa; phylum Arthropoda; class Insecta; order Orthoptera; family Acrididae; genus Locusta; species Locusta migratoria. Next base: position 291,751,893 of record CM048755.1, read on the forward strand.
ACAAACTACTTAAACTAAGTTAAACTAACCTAAGGACAACATCCATGCCCAAGGGAGGATTCGAACCCCCGACGCGGGAGGCCTCGCGATCCGCAACATGGCGCTTCAGAACGCTCGGCAGCTCCCGTGCGGCGATAATACACACACTATTTACTACACGATTGCAGAACAATCACTGAAAGCAGCTGAGGTGGACTAGTCTGTCAGAGTCCCAAGACGCGGCGGCGAAATAGACTTTGTGCTACGGAGATATACATTTTTCTGCTGTTAAAAGGTAAGTGAAGCTACTTAGTCTAACACGCTCTTATAAATCAGTAGCTGAGGGTGACTGGATTCGCTGCCAAAAATGCAATGTTTAGTACCACGAAGTACGGTTTGGTGCCCGAGAGAAAGAGTGCTTTTTATGTGGAGGATGCCAGTGATCAAAATTGTACAAGGAAGTGATCACAAAATGTTCAAATGTTTGTATAGCTTATGGGACTTAACTACGGGGTCATCAGTCCCTAAACTTACAAATTACTTATGAACTAGCTAACACTAAGGACGGCACAAATATCCATGCCCGAGAGATTCGAACCCCCGACCGTAGTGGCCGTGCAGACCGTGACTGGAGCGCCGCAGTCCCCTCGACCACCGCGGCCGGCGAAGTGATCACAATTGTACCTAGTGTGGTATATTTTCGATCGATTTTTCTCAATTCTGTAACCTTTTTTTGTGTTTATACCAAATTTGTAATTGTCTACTATTTATGTTACGTATTCATTGAACATCCATGAACAAGTGCCATAGTTAAAATTATTTATTTTTTCAATATATTTCCAGTTACAATAACATTTGTCAGAAATGATCGCAATTGCACCTCATGACCCTACGTATTTTGTTCTTTGAATAAGTTAGTTTAAGTAGTTTTAAGGTTAGGGACCGATGATCACTGAAGTTAGATTCCATACTTTACAAACATTTGATTACCATCCTGGGGGACGCCAAGGCGGCAAAACAAAATGTTATTCTGGGATTGTAGCAGGACCCCCTCCCCCGCCTTCCCTGACCAATGTCCCGTGCCCGAAAATACACTGAAAAAAAAAATTACACTCTCTTACAGTTTTATAATTCACTCCAGATGTCTCGTTGAAAGAGTGTATACTTTTGCAGATTAGTAGCTCAAGCGGTAATGAGGTGTCAGGTGTCGATCCATGGTGTAATCTCAAGAGATGACAATGGTGGAGCTGATTCTAGCATCCATTACCGAGCGAGGTGGTGCAGTGGTAAGACACCGGACTCGCATTCGGGAGGATGGTGGTTCAAATCCACCTCCGGCCATCCAGATTTAGGTTTTCCGTGATTTCCCTAAATCGCTCCAGGCAAATGCCTGGATGGTTCCTTTCAAAGGGCACGGCCGATTTCCTCCCCTATCCTTCCCCGAAAATCCGAGCATAAATTCTGTCTCTAATGACCACGCCGTCGACCGGACGTTAAACCCTAAGCTTCCTTCTCTCTAGCATCCATTACTGTCTTGCTGTACATTATTCCACACCTGCTCGGCCTGTTCACATAGTTCTGCAAGACTTGTGGGTTGACGAGTCGTAGATGTCAGTTGTCGTTCCATCAAGTGCTCGACAAGAGAAGGGTCCTGATATCGTGCCAGCCTGGGTACTTGCTGCACGTCTTTAAGAGCACGTTGAGTTTCACGCGCAGTGTGTGGGCTAGCGTTACCCTGTTGGAACACCATATCACCTTCCTGTTGCAAGAGTTACAGAAGAACAAATCTCGTAACATTTCGCACATACCGAGCGCTAGTCAACGTCCCCTCCACTAACACCAAAGGAGAACGAAACTTGATTTATTTATTATTTATTTTGCACCTCAAACCACAACGCCTGGAATGTGGCCAGCGTGTCTTGGACGAATACACTCTACAAGACACTGAGCTTTATGGCTGTAAACGTTCCTTACTGAAGGATACACGAAAATTGAACTCCGGCAGCTATGTCACTACGCTGTGTGTTCGCGGACGACGTTGAAATCATTACATATACTATCCCCTGGTCGCATCTGCAGCCTTCGGATCGAAGTCGACGTTGACTTTTTTTCCAGCAGTGTAATCACTTGCGTTCTCTTTGATCACTTTTGTTTACTTTGCCACATGAAATAAATTTGCGTTCTAAAATGCCCAATGGCAAACGTGTTGTCCTTTCTGTAAGTAATAAATACGAGATTAATAAAAGGTAAGAGAAAGGTGAAACTGAAATCAAGTTAGCTAATATGTACAAGGCTGGTAAATCGAAAATAACGGATATTAAGAAAATAAAATAGGAGCATTACAGATTTAATCTAAGCTTGAATGTACCCCGATGGATCGACGAGTCTTAAAACTTAACAAGCTCTCCACAAACACAGACCTAGATGATTATCTTTCAAAAGTTCACATGGTGAACCTACCTCTTGTCAATTCATTCTGAAGGGCAATTCAATTTAATGAAAATCTTGGAGGGAGGTCGAATGTTAAATTAAGCATGAATTGAACCAAGCTGCAGCGCTCTTGAGCTACAAATACAAGGAGAAGATGTGTCTGCTGAATCTTCAGGAGCTAATGCTTTTAAAATCACTCTAGTGGAATTATTATGCGAAAAAATCGTATGCTTTGATAACGTTTACTGAGTTAGCGAAACTGTGTTCAACTGGATAGCTTCGCGAATGAAACCTCTTGCTTTGCGTTGGGACTTATCAGCACGTGGTCCTAAAACAAGCAAGGATCGTTTAACTATTTAGTTTGTGCTAATGCTACTGGTAACCACTGATTGCCTATGCTCGTTATTGGTAACAAACCTGGTTTTTTTAAAACACGTCATTATAGCTGTGATTTCTGTTGTTTAAATCTGCTAAAAGAATGGTGAATTATTAATACGATTTTCACAAAATGGTTTTTGGGAGTATTTGTACTCTCTGTAGAAGCTCATCCGTTAAAGACTGCCAAAAGGGAGTAAACATCTCTGTTGCCTGACAATGCACCAAACTCATTCATGATGTGTAGGTGGAAAAGAGTATTTTTAAAAAAAGTGATTGTCTCTTACACCTAATGTAGAATTTAAATCTGACTGCAGAACGACTCTACTGCAACCAACTTACATTTCACGCAACGATAACAAAAATAAGAGAAATTATACCTCATACGGAGGCCTACAGACAATCGTCTTTCCCTCGCTCTGTCTGGCACTGGAACAGAATATGATGACTGACAGTGGCACGAGGAGGGGCATCGCCAAAGGGCTGCAGGATGAAGGCGGGAGGGGGGCGGGGAAACTGTCCCTCACTCTGGAAACTCAAAAATGTTAATAAACCGTTCGACGAATTTACAATAATTTTGGGGAGATTATGTTTGAATTAAATTTCGTTAAATTTTACTAAGTTGTAAAAATCATTTTAATTGTTTATAACTTTTCTTGCCATTAAAAATTTTCCTATTTTATTTATTGCACCATTATTTCTTAGTTTCCCCATTTTTTCCTCATCTACCCACCCAATCCCCCTAGTTTGTTGGCTGCCGGCGCCCTCAGGTATGATGTACCGACTACCAAGCATGGTATGGAGAATGTGTGTACTTGTGTGTGTCAGTAAATAAATCCAAATTGAGGTAGACACGCCAGTACTGCATGCTGTGTAGGGGTATTTCCTTATGACTACGACACATCCGTTTTGTGGGTTGCACCAGTTTAAGGTACGAAATAAAGTTACAGCTCAAGAGCGTCACTTACAACATGCAAACGCTACCACAAAAATTCCAAGCTCCAGGCTTTTAAAGCCTTTTCCAACGATGGGACGAGTGTTTAAATTTACAGGCTTGTAAAAACAGTACTGGCATGTCTACCTCAGTTTGCGACTTATTTACTGACTCATCCTCGCAAATGTAGACATAGAAGATCCTTAATTATGAATAGCAGTGATTTTCCGTCTTTGCAACTACAATAAAAATGCGATTTTTTCACACCAGACTCGTTTCGTTTTATTGAATGTAAAACATCTTCAGTGGTGGAAATTTTGTCTTCTTTTCCCTTCACATCATGGAATGCCGGTCTGTTTAGTGCAATACCGCCGGTTCTTCATGCTGTGTCGTTTTCTTACTACTTTCACTGTCACTGTTTCACTATTCATAGTTGTTTTCCACAGATCAGAAGAATAGAAGATCCTTATTATAGTCCATTGATTAAGGCGTTAATGAATCATTCAAACAGTATTACATAAAATCAATGATATGTAAGTTACTTTGAGGAAGAGAAGTGGTGGGAGAAGAAAGTCTATTAAGGAAGACTGCGCGCAATGATCGCGAAGTCTAAGGCGTTATGCTGCAGACTGCTGCAGTAGAGTGGTCGAGCGCAGTTAGGCGTTATGCTGCGATGCACCAGGCCATTCCCCATCGGGGGTTCAAATGCCCCTTCGACCATGGATGTTTGTGCTGTCTTTAGCATAAGTTCATAAGTAGTTTGTAAGTTGAGGGACTGATGACCATAGCAGTTTGGTCCAATAGGTTTACAAACGTTTGATTTGTTTAAGGAAAGAGGGAAGATTTGGGTTTAATTTTCCATCGACAGCGTCGTCATTAGAGACTCGAAAGTCTGCTAAGAAATTATTTAAATATAAACCCCAAGACAGAAAAACAGCGAATCCTATATACGGGATTAGGTTTTATGATGAATTAAAGACTTGGGTGATTGGAAATTCCTCAGTACGAGTTGATGGTGATGATTTAATAATTCATAAAGTAAAATATTCTGGAACGAAAGGATTATATAATCTCTTGTTTAAAAACAAACCCAGTAAAAACAGTTATACAGCTATGGATCTTCGAAGTTATGCTAAAGTACTATTTGCCTACAATGCATATAGACAAAGTTATAATTCCCACAGACCAATAAATGTTAATGAGGGTTACAAATATACTAACATAATTCGCCCCTGTTAGAAAAAGAAAGTGTGTTGGCCAAAGAAAGAGTGGGGCTGGACGGATCTGGTGAGAGTGAAAATGATCTAAAAGTTAAAGTTTGGAAAACTAATACTGAACATGTGAGTTATGTGCATTGGAATGATCCAAATGAACTGGTGGAACTATTGCTCCTGTTACTAGCATCCAAGGGAGATGGGAATACAGCTCACGATGATGAAATAATTGCTATTGAAGAAGAACTTCGAGAGGCTTCGATTATTGCTTGAAATCAGAGGTTGTACTCAAACATACTAGTTGAGGAAATGCATTGTCATCTTACGATCTTGGAAGCTGTCACGAATGAATAAACTTGAGTTATATATATATTATACTTTTTAATGATATTGCTGCATATGTCCACCACCGCTGCCGCCATATTGTTGATTCTGTCCGCCATCTTGTTTATTCTGTCCGCCATATTGTTGATTCTGTCCGCCATATTGTTGATTCGGTCCGCCATATTGTTGATTCGGTCCGCCATATTGTTGATTCGGTCCGCCATATTGTTGATTCGGTCCGCCATATTGTTGATTCTGTCCGCCATATTGTTGATTCTGTCCGCCATATTGTTGATTCTGTCCGCCATATTGTTTATTCTGTCCGCCATATTGTTTATTCTGTCCGCCATATTGTTGATTCTGTCCACCACATTGTTGATTCTGTCTGCCACATTGTTGATTCTGTCTGCCACATTGTTGATTCTGTCTGCCACATTGTTGATTCTGTCTGCCATAATGGTGATTCTGTCCGCCATATTGTTGATTCTGTCCGCCATGTTGTTGATTCTGTCCACCATATTGTTGATTCTATCCACCATATTGTTGATTCTGTCCGCCATCTTGTTTATGACCATCATCTTGTTTATGGCGACCATCTTGCTGTATGGCCACTGTGGGGTAGGCAACCAGACAGTCTAAGTTCAAGGTCAAATTCTGGCCCAAAAGCCCCATAGCGTACCTACATACGTATTATATTTTTGCTATTAGTCTGTATTACAAACATTTCTACTGTACTTATCTTTGCATTAATAAAAGCGATTTGTGTTGTTGTGAAAGTTTGTAGTAAATGAAAGGATAGAGTTCAGTTATCTAAACAAACTGGTTTTCTCAGCAACATCCCTGTTACTTCAGATGATATATTAACTACTATATTTGTCTGTTAAGCATCATTGTTCTCAATTTGTTACACATATTAATATTCAAATTCAAATGTTTGTAGAGCTTATGGGACTTAACTATGGAGTCATCAGTCCTGAAACTTACAAACTACTTATGAACTAGCTAATACTAAGGCCGGCACAAATATCCATGCTCGAGGGGGGGGATTCGAACCCCCAACCGCAGTGGCCGTGCAGAACATGACTGGCGCGCCGCAGACCGCTCGGCCACTGCGGCTGGCTTATTAATATTATAATAAAGTGTTATTTCCTGCAGAAGAGTATAAAAAACAATGGATTTGTGATCTTGTCAATATGCACGAGAAAATTTTGATCTAGTAATTACGTAATTAGAAATGAAGGTACTTACTTGTTGGACTCCTTTTACGAGGGGAGTGTCGGGGTTGGGAAATGAAGTTCCGGGTGGGGCGGCGCGTGTTTGCAGCACTATCCTATAGTTTTACAATGCCCCAGACATACGGTCAGATGGCCAGCCATTAAGGATAAAAACGTTCTGAAATTTTCGCTCCTATATTAAATAGTCAAACATTCACTCTGTGAACCGAATGACATGGGGTCCGAGGATGGCAGCGCGATGATCCAGCGATTTTGGCGAGTGGAATGAATGCTCTCTCTAATAAGAAACTGAGCCAGAACTTGAACGATCAATAGAGAACAAATTAGTCATCAACGTTCGATAGAACCCGTTGGCAGCCGATGTGAAAGCCTTGGTATACCATTAGCAGAGCCTGTTCTGTTGATGGTGCGAATGGAGCGGTCTACTGCCTGTCGAATCTCTGAAACAGTTCTGAAGCGAATGCCATAAAGTGATTCCTTCACCTTTGGAATTAAATCAAAGTTACAAGGACTTACGTCCGGGGAGTATGCTGGATGGTACATTAGTTCCCAGTCCCATCAGCCGAACAGAGCAGCCACAGCTTGCGCTGTATGCTCCCGCGCATTGTCGTGCAAAGTGATGGGTGGGTTGGGCAGAAAGTGTTGCCGCCTCTTTCAGAAAGCTTAAGTCCTTGTGACGTTGATTTGATTCCGAAGATGAATGAACCACTTCGCTTCAGAACTATTTAAGAGATTCGACAGGCATTAGACTGCTCCATTTGCACCATCAACAGAACAGGCTCTGCTACCAATATACTACGCTTTCCGACATTGCTGGCAGTGGGTTCTACACAACGCTGGTGACTACTTTGAAGGACAGTATCAGGTGCAAACATGTAACGCTTTTGTATCAGTTGCGACTAAATAGGTGCCACTATTTAAGTTCCAACCATCGTATATGCAATATTTTTAACAATGCGTGCTTCGTATTTTCAAAATATCTGTTTGCTTTTCTTTATAGAAAATAACTATACAACCTCGTTAAAATTGAAAACGTTATTTAAACATTTTATACTTTTCCCTTCAAATTATTTCCTTAAAATATTAGTTCGTATAGTATACAGAATATTATGTGCATGGGAGGATAATAATCAGATTGTAAAGACTATGAATAAAGATATCTTTATTCGTTTCGTTCAGATATTGCACAAGAGCTAGATGATATTTGTCGCCGTTCCCCGTCGGGGGAAGTAGTTTGTAAGTTTAGGGACTGATGACCCTGCAGTTAAGTCCCATAAACTTTACAAACATTTGAATGTTAGATTTTAGATATTTGTCATACAAACAATCGAAACAAAAGCTATTTGAACAATTTGCGCATCGAATAAATGAGGTTGTTTTTTCACGAGCAGATAGTTTTGAGGACATCTGTCGAAAAGCAGACCTCCTTAACGTTTCTAAAGATGTCTTTCTGCGGTTACTTCCGATGCGAACCACGCGTATTGGACCATATTGTGAGAAACAGGAGATAATAATTGATGGTGAACAACCGAGTGAATTTTTATACAAACTTCTCGTTAATTACTCTCTCATTTCTGTTCAATTAAAGTAGGTAATCTTCCCAATCTGATTATTAGTCTCCCACGCATATACTACTCTGTATACAATACAAACGAATATTTGAAGGAAATACGGAACCTTCGGCTTGCTATTCTTTCCACTTTTCCTCGGCCACCATGCCATTCGGTTCACAGAGCGGACGTACGAGTATATAACATAAGACCGAAAGTTTCGGGGCGTTTTCCTCGTGAATGGCTGGCCATCTTGCCGAATGGCTGTGGCATTCTAACAATTTGGGGTAGTGCTGCATACACCCCCCCCCCCCATCCCGACCTTTGTTTCCCAACCCTGGCACTCCCCTTGTTAGATACACGGTAATACAACGTAGTATTTCCAATCGATTTTTATGAAGGATGAAATTAACATGATGTTAATAAGAAACTCAGGGTACCGTAGAGCACATGTGCGAGCGGATTGTTCTTGTTTTCTCCTTTCTTATGGGTATTCTCCAAGTTTTAAAGGCAAGTCAGAGAGAAGTCTCACAGCGGCTTCTATCTTTATTTTGTATTTTAACAAGGTACAAGTTATGCCGTTGTTGTAGTAGAATAAAGTTCAAATTGACCTTCATCGTTGCTATTCTGTAATAGCTATGTTGCTCCTTTTACGAAAGAAACCGTAACATCACTTCTCTGTTGTTCGTATTTATAATTAATTTTTCGCAACAAAAGCCGCTATAGAGCGAGCGAGGTGCTGCTCTAACTAATTAAAATTTAATGCGGCTCTCGGTATACTCAGCAGAGTAAACATTACAAAATATTTCTCTCCGGTTAACTCTGGTGCATAAAGTCGAGAGACTCTAGTAATGAACTTCATGTCTATAGTTGGTAAAAAACCGCTGTTTAAAAACCTATGAACCTGCTCCAGTTCATATTATAGTTGGAGTTTCATATTTATAAAACAAACTAGCTAAAAACCCGGCGTTGCCAGGGTATTTATTTATTTATTCCTGCCTTGAGTTAGTACTTCTCCTATCCCTTCTATATCTGTTCATCTCCTTTTTTCTTAATAAAATAAAATAAAAAACAAAAAAAAATGTTATATTTATCTGAGAGTATATAAGAAATACCGTTGTCTTGCATAATGTACAAAATTATAAGTACAGTATTCAAACAAAGAAAGATAGTAATCAAAATACAAATGACATACAAAATTCGTATATGTTGTACAACTGTATAATTTTTCAAGTATATATTCATTTGTATCATTTGTATAAGTGTTGCATGTCTAAATCTGTTGCGAATACAGTTAGTAGTAAAGAAGTAATAGATTAAATCTTGGTGATGGGACGGTTTTCTATGAATGTTACTGTTTATGTGCTCATATCTCTTGAACTAGGTATCGTACTGTGATACAATTTCGAAGGTACATTCAGCTATATATGTGTATACTGTCTGTAAAATTTCCTGTGGCTACCATTTGTAGTGTAGAAATTATAAATTGTAACGTCATACCGAATGCCGTAATCTTAGTCCATGAGCAGCGGAAAAGTCGTAAGCGAGAACCGTTTTGCCTTTCATCATTTTATTGCGGTTGTCAGCGAGAAAAATATAATAAAGTTTTGAAATTATATTTAAAGTTTTTTGCAAGTCGCTAAGTACTCTCACTCTCATATACTGTATGAATAAAGTCTCGTCGCATTATGTGGCAGTTTTTTGCGATTCCTATTGTTTATGATGTCAGATCTCCTGAGACATGTTCGTATGTGATTCTTAACCCTGCAGGAATTGTTACTTCACGATAAGAAATATGTGTATCAAATTTGGTTGAAATCGGTCCAATGGTTCAGGAGGAAATGTGCAACATTGTCGCGTGATGTAGCAGTTTTTATCGCATCTAATTGTTTATGACGTGATATCTCATGAACTGTGTGCTGGACACTTACGCCGACCTTCCTCGTGGATTGAAGCTTACGCGTGCAAAATTTCATAAAGATTGGAACAAAACTGTAGATTCATATACAATACGTACACACAAACAAACTCACGGACACTCTGCTTTATATATAAAGAATATATAATAATTACGAATAAACTTTGGAAAATTAATTTTAGAGTATAATGCTTTAGTTAAAAATGAGGCTCCTCACTGCCCTGAGACACGTATTTTTATATTGTACTCATCGTACGCCTGTATAGATGGCATGAAAATACGTTTCGTTCATGTAGAATAATGGCATATAGTAGAAAACTGGAAATTATTCTACAGTATCTACAGTACTGTATATGTAACTTACAAAACCCTCGTGTGATGGGTCTCTCTCGCTCTCTCTCTCTAGCCAATTTCGAGCTCCGGGCAATTTTCGAATGTGATAAATGTCGTTGTATTGTAACATTATCCCACTACATAAAATGGTCGCAGCCATCAGGAAAGTGAGCATGTCTGCGATTTCCTCTTTTTATAGTCGGATAGTGTTATAATACATCGACATCTGCCGCACTTGAAAATGGGCTGTAAGTCTCTAATTGGCCATTCGTCCAAGCTATAAACAAATCGAATCCTTGTAAAAACATCTGAGATCGAAACCGTCAAAAGGTCTTTCAACCAGTACACGGTTGTGGTGCCCAACGTGAAAAAAATTACCTCATGACTCTTCAGTCCTAGAAATGATTGTCAGAAGAAACAGAAGAGAGAAATAGAATGGCAGCAATTTTGTTACAGGTTCATTAAGTAATCGCGAAAACGTCACGGAGATGCTCAATCAATTCCGATGACAGACGCTAGAAGAGAGGAGTTAACCTTCACAGTACCGTCTGCTGTTTAGGTAATTGTACAGTGTATGTTCCTAGAAGAGTGAACCTACTAATGTATCCGCTACGTACTCCTCGCGTGGACTCAAAGTAAAATGAGAGAGATGCAGCCCCCCACAAAGTCGTTCCAGAAGTAGTTTTTCACGCAAACTACAAGTTACGCCTGAAAATACCGCCGAATGATCCCACATTTTACAAACCGCGCTGTCGAAGATGACGTGTCCGCGTATACAGATTGAGCGACATGTCAATAAGTGCCCCCTATCGTGCAAAGGACTGCAGTGAAGCAGTGGTACACTCTGCGACCCAGCTAACAGGGTCACAATTACTAACAACTTAGACTGGAGAGAACACACAGAAAACATTGTGGGGAAGGCGAACCAAAGATTACGTTTCATTGGCAGAACGCATCGAAGATGCACCAGCTCCACCAAAGAGACTGCCTACATCACACTTGTGAGTCCTCTCCTGGAGTACTGTTGCCCATTGTGGGACACTCACCAGGTGGGACTGAAGGAAGTTATCGAGAAGGTTCAGAGAATGGCAGCTCGTTTTCTTTTATCACCTTACAGGGGGGGGGGGGGGGAGCGTCACGGAAATGGTGCAGGAATTGGGGTGGAAATCATTAAAAGAAAGACGTTATTCATTGCGGCGTGATCTGTTTGCGAAATTTCAATCACCTACTTTTACTTCTGAATGTGAAAATATTTTGCTAGCACCCACCTACTTAGGGAGACATGACCATCCCAATAAAATAAGAGAAATCAGATTGAAAACGGAACGATTTAGGTGTTCTTTCTTCCCGCGCGCAATCAGAGAATGGAACGGTAGAGAAAAGTTATGAAAGTGGTTAATGAACCCTCTGCCAGGCACTTAAATGTGATTTGCAGAGTATCTATGTAGATGTAGATATTAAAATTGCGTAAGTAGATGTCACTGTGAGAACTCGTGTCATTGCAACATGGAGCGCAAAATGGAGCAACGCGGTAACATCAGGTTTTGTTTCAAATTAGGTAAAACGGCAACGGAGACCCATGGGATGTTAGTGCCAGTGTATGGTGCTGAAGCAGAGAGTAGAAAGTGTGTGTTTGAGTGGTTTAAACGCTTTAGAGACGGAAAGGAAGGTGTCGAGGATGAGCCACGCCCGGGTCGACCGTAAGGTCACTATGCTTCCACATTCTCCTTATTGTCCAGATTTGGCGCCCGCAAACTTTTTTCTGTTTCCCCGCCTTAAATTAGCCCTGAAAGGATTACGCTTCGCATATCCAACAACGCGTGACCTCAGTGCTTCGAACGATTCCACAAGAAGCGTTTGCTGACAGTTTACAACAGCTGTACAACCGATGTCATAAGTGCATTGTAGCCAATGGTGATTACTTTGAAGGCCAGTAAAGGTATTTTGTTTGTAACTCTTGTTTCCTATATTTCCTCAGACGATTCACCGAACTTTTCAGACGCACCTTTTATACGTGACTGGAGCAGGAAGAAGGAAGCGAGACTGGTTCGCTTAGTACCCTCCACACACACTGCATGGCGGCTTGTGGATTATAGATATACACGTGACAGAAATCGTGGAAAACTCCCAATATCGTGTCGCACATCCTTTTGCCCGACGAAGTGCAACAACTGACGTCTCACGGTTTCAAATCGTCTTTTGAAGTTCCCTACTGGAATACTGACCCTTATTGACCGTCAAACCGACCATAATTCCGAAAGAGTTGCTGGTTCAGGATTCTGAGTGTGAATTAGTCTCTCGATTACGTCCCATTAATCTTCGACTGAATTCATGTTATTTGAGTGCCTAATAAATCATTCATTTGTACAAAATGTTCTTCAAACAATTTTCGAACACACGTGGCCCAGTGACTTTGCGCATTTTCAGCCATGAAAATTCCTCGTCGTTTGAGAACAAAGAAGTGCGTGAATGGCTCCAAATGGTCTCCACGTAGCCCACAATAACCACTCCCAGACACTGATCGCTCCAGTTGGACAGCTCATACCACCATACCACCAAGGTGTCACCGGCAGCTTGTACAGTTCCTTGTTGACTACATGGGTCCATCAGTTTAAGAGGAGCCTGAATGACTTTTTAGTGGCCAGCTCCTTCTATTCCACTGACGAATTCTTAAATAGAATCAAATGATGCATATATCTGTATTCATACTAATAGTATTATTATATTATCAGCTTGTAAAAAGTGTATGTACCCGTATTAGTAATATTACAGTATATTATCAAGGTGTAAAAAAAGTTACTTGTTCCACATCCACGAGGATCACCTCAACACGGATGTATGGGAGGAAACAACAAATCTAATCTAATCATGGCATCGTGGGGTCTCCGCTGCCTTAACCCACCATCAGTTCTTAACGACACGTCTGTACATCCGCGGTTGTCCAGTAGTCTAGGATCCAAATGATGATAATCATGAGGTCAGAAGAGGAGACGTCGTACTTTTAGTAAAGGTACTTGACTCGGTGGTTTGCTGCCATAGCCCATTAACATCACATTGCAATCATCGAGTTTCGTACCCAAAGACTGGAAAGTTGCACAGGTCACTCCAATATTCAAGAAAGGCAACAGGAGTAATCAGCAATATTACAGGCCTATATATTTCCTTAAATACTATGAACTACCTCGAAGAGAACGATTTATTGACCCATAGTCAAACCGGATTCAGAAAGTATCGTTCTTGAGAAACACAGCTAGCTCTTCACCCACATGACCTGATGAGTGATATCCAGAAGCGATGTCAAATAGATTCATATTTCTCGATTTCTGGAAGGCTTTTGACACTGTAACTCACAAGCGTCTTCCAATCAAAGTGCGTTCTTATGGAATATCTACACAGTTGTACGATTGGATCGGCGATTTACTTTCAGAAATAACACATTACATTGTAATTGACAAAAAGTCATCGAGTAAAACAAGAGTGATATATGGCATTCCCCAGGGAAGTGTTATAGGGCCCCTTCTGTTTCATATCTTTATAAATATTTAGGAGACAATCTGAACAGCTCTCTTAGGCTGTTCGCGGATGATGCTGACGTTTATCGTTTAGTAATGTCATCTGAAGGTAAAGAGCAGCCCGAAAATGATTTAGATATCTGCATGGTGCAAAAATTGGCAACTTACCTTAACAATGAAAAATATGGTGTTGTCCATATGAGCACTAGAAGAAATCCGTAAAGCTTCATTTAAACGATAAATCAATCAATTTTAAAAGCCATAAATTCAACTACCTAGGAATTACAATTAAGAACAACTTCAATTGAAAAGAACACTTAGAAAAAATCGCACTGACGTGTTTTACGGCCGACTTTAGATTTGTAGTGTTATAAGTTTTTGCAAACATTTTAGACCAAAATAATAATCTAAATAATAAAAAATTAATAAGAGTGTTTGAAACCCTTTTAGGAAAAAAGAATTTATGTAGTGGCGGGTTCCGAACCACCGACCTTTAACGTCATAGCCCAACGTCTTGCCCACTACGCTACGGCTATCAATCAAAGATGAGTCCTTTAATCTCATACTATTCATGGCCGTTGTTAACTGATGCTAATATGGCATTTGTAGACACTAGATTATCATTTATCGTACGAAGAACGATGTTTTTTTTTTGTTAATTCTTCAGCGCACCATTGCTTTGAAATGACAACGTGTAAGTTACAATAAGAAAATCATACCCAAGGTGGCGTATGCGAGAGAGAGTTCTGGGCGAGGAATGTCACGTAACATCTCCGAACGGCTGGTTTTCGTTAATTCAATGGAGGGTGTCAAATCTCCGTTATTTTTGCAAATATGTCTCAAACGATACGAGATATGAAAAAAACAACATAAGGGTGCTAAGTTGTAGAGAATTTTCCCCTCTACCAATTAGGTTATTCATTTTTCGTGTCAGATAAACGGTTCGTTTGCAATTACAGTTATATTGCAAACGGCTTTTTTTTGTTTTACTACCGTAGTTTTTGTCCGAAAAATCTGAAAAATGGAGGTTCTGGTCTGTGGCGGCCTACAATCATGTCGGTAAAATTTGGTGCTGATCGGTTGAACGGTTCGTCTTAAAAACAGGGAACACGTTACGGACAGACAGACAGACATACATCCCAAAATCGCCGTTATTTTTGCAAATATCTTTGAAACGCTACGAGATATGAAAAAAATAATAGAGAGCAAAGTTGTAGAGAATTTTCTCCTCTACAAATATGGTTATTCAATTTTTAGATGAATGCTTAATCCGTTATTTTCATTTAAATTTCGAGCTGTCAAAAGACGATCGCAAAGGCCCACTTTTAGTGTTACTACCGTAACCTAAAGTGGGCCAATATGGTAGGGAAGGCGAAACAAAGGCTACGTTTTCTTGGCAGAACATTTAGAAGATGCAACAGTTCTACTAAAGAAACTGCATACACTACAATTGTGTGTGTCCTATTTTGGAGTATTGCTTCCCATTATGGGGTCTCCACCAAGTGGGACTAGCGGATGATATACAGAAAGTTCAGAGAATGGCAGCTCTTTTTGTATTGTCGCGATGTAGGGGAGAAAGCGTCACTGAAATGATTCCCGAGTTGGGTTGGAAATCATTAAAAGAAAGGCTTTATTTGTTGCTGCGAGGTTTATTTACGAAATTCCTTTCACCAACTTTCTCCTCCGAATGCGTAGATATTTTTTTAGCTCCCACCTACGTAGGGAGACATGATCATCTTAGTAAGATAAGAGAAATCAGATCGAAAACAGAAATATTCAGGTTTTCATTCTCTCGCGCGCTATTAAAGTGTGGAACTGTAGAGAAATATCATAAAAGTGATTCGATGAACACCCCGCCATGCACTTAAATGTGATTAGCGGAGTATATTTGTAGATGTAGACTGTCCTAACAAATACGTTAGTCGTATGACGCACATTTATTTCTGCAGTTATTTCGTGCAGTGTTGCTTCTTTGGCAGCACTGCAAACTCTACACAAATATCGCTGCTCTCACTCATTAAGTGCATACCGTCGGGCACTGCATCTCCGGGGGGAGAGGTAATGCCTGAAATTGTCTGCATACTCTTGACGCTGTGGATGTTAAATTCCCTAACGATTTAGGAAATGGCATGTCCCGCGCGTCTAGGATCAAGTACCATTCTGCGTTCAAAATCTTAATTCGCGTCGTGCGGCCATAACAACGCTGTAAGCCGTTTCATACGAATCAACGGAGAACAAATGGCAGCTCTGACAATGCATCTCACTTTTATACTGTGCTTTTCGTAAGAGCGTTTAAAAATAGATGATGCTTCACTGAAGAATTCAAGGCAGGGGTAGGGAACCTGGGGTCGGAGTAGTCAGCTTAAGGCGATAATAGGAATACAGTGGCATTACTGTCTACCTCTTTATTTACATTAGATACAGTTAATTGCAAATTCCATTACTGACACAATGAACCTGCATCTTACTAATTGTGCTTAAACTGACGGCGCTGGCCGCGGTGGCGGGGGACTGAGGCGCTCCAGTCACGGTCTGCACGGCCACCACGGTCGGGGGTTCGAATCCCCCCTCGGGCATAGATATATGTGCCGTCCTTAGGATTAGCTAGTTCATAAGTAGTCTGTAAGTTTAGGGACTGATGACCCCGTAGTTAAGTCCCTTAAGTTCTACAAACATTTGAACATTTTTTTTGAAACTGACGGCCATCAAGCATGGAATCTGACACACACTAACATACATACACACTGACACACACAGGCATATGCCTGGTGTGTTCCGAAACACATCACAAGCAGATACAAATCTGGAAACAAATCCCATCTCCATATTTACTGGGGGCTCATACACAAGTGACTTTAGATTTGCCGCGGTGGAGTAGCCGAGCAGTCTAAGGCGTCTCGCAGTGGAGCGCGTGGTTACTCGCCGTCAGAGATTCGAGTCGTCCCTGGGGCATGGGTGTGTGTGTTGTCCTTAGTTTAATTAGTTTGTAAGCTACGGACTGATGACCAGACAGTTTGGTCTGATAGATTTACAAACAATTGTACATTGTACATTGAACTTTAGATTTCCCCATAGGAAACAAAAGTTCAAATATTTGCAAAGCTGTGGGACCAGACTGCATTGGTCAGCAGTCCCTAGACTTACAAACTACTTAAACTAATGCTAAGGACAACGTACCACCCATGTCCGAGGGAGGACTCGAATCCCCGACAGCGAGCAACCGCGCGCTCCACAGCAAAGCGCCTTAGAGCGCACAACCGCTCCCGCGCGGCAAATGGAAACAATCAAGGGAGATTCAGGTCAGGTGATCTCGCAGGCCCTGGAATAGGACATCCCCTTCCACTCCAGGGACCAAGAAATACAGCATTGGGATAGTTGCAGACGTACATATTGAAGTTAAGGAAGGAAGCTTAGGATTTAACGTCCCGTCGACAGCTAGGTCATTAGAGACGGAGCTAACGCTCAGGATTTTGGGTAAGGATGGAGAAGGAAATCGCCCGTGCCCTTTGAAAGGAACCATCCCGGTATTTGCTTTGAGTGATTTAGGGAAATCACGGAAAACCTAAATCTGGATGGCCGGATTTGGATTTGAACCACCGTCCTTCGGAATGCGAGTCCAGGTCGTTACCACTGCGCCACCTATTGAAGTGAGGCGGTGCACCATTATGTTGTATCCACATACTCTCACGAACAGCCTAGGGTACGTTCTCCAACAACTGAGGTGGAAATCTTTGCAAGAACCTTCGTACAGGTGGCATTCAGACCTAACTTTTAACTTCCTAGTAATCTGCCTCATACTCGTTGTTTCCTTGCGGAAAATAAATAATGTACAAAATGTTCAAATGTTTGTTAAACAAAATGTTCAAATGTTTGTTAAGCTTATGGGACTTAACTGCTGGGTCATCAGTCCCTAAACTTACAAACTACTTATGTAGTGCCCAAGGTGGGATTCGAACCCCCAACGGGGAATGGCCTCGCGCATTGTAACATAGCGCCTCAATGCGCTCGGCCGCTCCGCCGCAGCTAAAGAATGTACATGTAAGTAAACATCACAGTGCTTGAAAACTTGTACACATGTTAGTTGTAAATAAACAGTAAAACGAGATAAATGGTAGACCCATTTACAACAGTTTCTCCTTAAGCCGGCTTCACCGACAGAAGGTTTGCTACCTCAAATTGTCTTGTGGAGCATAAATTTTTCACACTCTTACTGAAATACCCTTTTGATTGTTTACGCCAGAGGTGGGCACAAATCGGCTCAATGAGCAGCGCTCCGGCTCAGGCCGGAAAAAGAGCAGCGTTTGCGATCGGCCGGTAGTTATCCTAGTTGCCGCTAGAGGTCTGCATGCTTGCTGGCGCACGTAGTTCGCTCTTATCTTTATAAGATATTTGCCGGTTCGACTGCACACGCTGGACATTTTAGAGAAGAGTTTCCAGTATTATGTTTATAAGTTACTTACTCATAAACATAATAGCATTTTTCAGGAGATACCCTTAGCAGTGGAATCTGTTCATTCGAATTGGATACTAAAGATTTTGCACTATTCGCTTTATAAGTTATTTTATAACGCACTCAGCCAGGTGCATTTCTGTGGCTACGTTAGCGCGTTGGCTGCGCATAATGCCATCTAGTCTTTTCAGCAGGAACTACGTGATGGACGCCAGCTGCTCGCGGCTCTTCTCCCGCTCAGGCAGCCAGCATCGAGAGCACGGCTCGCTCATTGCCCACCTCTGGTATACGCGATATTATCATAATGTAGGAGGGATGTTTAAATGAAAAGGTTCAAAACGTCTTATCAACCAAACTGGTTGACATTTCAATATGGTGCTTTGAGATAAAGTAGTGCGACATCTAGGGACGCGAAACATGCTTTGTCACCTTCCCCTAAAAAATTCAAGGCTGTGCCCTCAGGAGGAAAGTTGATGCTCACCGTATTTTTCGACGTCCAAGGTCAGATACTCATCAAATTCCTGGAGCACAGGAAACCCGTTAACAATGACGTGTACTGTGAGACACTCTGTAGCCTATGCAAGTCCATCAAGAACAAACGGCTTGGTACGCTCACGGAGGGAGTGCTTCTGTTCCACCACAATGCGCTTCCACACGACTGCAGGGCCACACAAAGTGTAGTGGACAAGTTCAAGTGGGAGCTGCTTAATCCACCCTACAGCTCGGACATGTCGCCTCTGACTTCCATCTGTTTGGTCCGCTAAAAAAACATCTCAAAAGAAAGCGCTGCAACTCGCACAACGAACTGAAGGACACAGTAGAATACTTGCTGTTGTCACAGCCACAGGAATTCTGGGAACAGGAAATCCTACGGATCTTTAAACAGTGGGATAGTTGTGCTCAGGCCTCTGATGATTACTTTTGAATAAAGAATTAAATCATACGCACAGCATGCACGGAATAAATGACATTAACTGCGAATGGGTAAAGTTGAAAATGTGTACACAGCCAGGATTCGAACCCCGTTCTGCCGGCCGCAGTGGCCGAGCGGTCTGCGGCGCGCCAGTCACTTTCTGCACGTCCACTACGGTCGGGGGTTTGAATTCCCCCTCGGGCATGGATATTTGTGCCGTCCTTAGAATTAGCTAGTTCATGATTAGTTTGTAAAGTTTAGGGACTGATGACGCCGTAGTTAAGTCCCATAAGCTCAACAAACATTTGAACATTTTTTGAGGTTTTATTCCATTATCAGGATGGTGCTCAACGACCACACAATGATGAACACACCAGATGAATTGAACAGCATTGGCCGTTAATGTTTTATTTATAAACAACAGATCGATTACAATCACATAGTGACCATCTTCAGTGTATCCTTCAAACAAGCATTGTGAATGCCCTGAATGTAACTGTAACTGTAGTTGCAGTTACATTCAGGGCATTCAATGTAGCTGCAGTTACATTCAGGGCATTCACAATGCTTGTTTGAAGGATACACTGAAGATGGTCACTATGTGATTGAAATCGATCTGTTGTTTTTAAATAAAACATTAACAGCCAATGCTGCTCAATACATCTGGTGTGTTCATTTGAACATTTGAGTTTGAACCCGTGTCTCCTGCTTTCTAGGCAGTTGCGCTGACACCTACACCACTGCGGACACGGCGATCACCTCACCTGCATGGAATCACTCAAGTATGCCTCCCGTCAGATACAAATTCTCAACTTGCCCACTATTACTCAAACTCGTAGTTTTTGTGTACCGATTCCCGAAAGAGTAAGGGCCTAGGAGTGCCTCAGCACTGAAGAAAGGATCATTGACCGTCATCGGCAAATTGTATGTTATATAACTCATACCCACAGTGTTGTTTCTATCCTATTCATTTGAACACCCCTCGTATATCATGTGTCTATGTATTCCATGACTTTTTTCACCTCACTGTACAGGTAGATAAACATTAATTGCAACACTTCGGCATTAATTCGGCAACTAATTATAATAGCGTGTAACATTGTTCATGTAAACGTCAAAACTGCTGTGTATTGTAGCCAGTTCGCAGCAATGTTCACAGCCACGCTATTGCGTCGAAATGGTACCGTAAAATATATTTTTGTTGCAGTCTAAAGACTGGTTTTGATGTAGCTGTCTAGGCTACCCTGTCCTCTGCAGGCCTCTTCATCTCTGAATAAAGACAGCGAACTACGCCCTCCACAACCCGCTTACTGTATTCGTCACTCGGTCTCCCTGCGCGATTTTCACCTCACACACTTCCCTCCAATGATTCCTTGAATTCTTAAAATATGTCCTACCAATCGATCCCTTCTTTTAGTCAAGATACGCAACAAATTTCTTTTCTCTCCAATTCTGTTCAGTACCTCGTTACGCGATCTACCCATCAAATCATAAGCATTCGTCTGTAGCATCACATTTCAAAAGCTTCCATCCTCCTTTTGTCTGAACTCCTTATCGTAAACGTTTCACTCCCGTACAGCGCTTTACTCCAGACTTTTTTTTCAGAAAATACAGGGTGGCCGTAATTCCCGTTATAACCTTCTAGGACTATTGGAGGGTAGTCAGTACATAAAACATTTTGAATAGGAACACATGTCCGGAAACGTATCGTTTCCGTTCCACGACGGCATCAATTCAAATGATTCTCTCATCCACTCCTACTTCAAGAATGTAATTGGGTGTGACCTAGTAAAACTGTTGCAATCAATTTGAAAAGAATACTGAATCGTTCCGTTATTACTTACGCATTTTCATTACAATTTACACCTTACGGTTTCCATTTGTCGACAACAACAATAACCCAGCATCTACGACACCAGCCGCAACGTACTGATGCATTACAACAGCGGCTCGATGTGGCGACCACCAACGTCGCATTGTACCTGTGAAGCATGTTCTGGTACACTCTCTCCATCCCACCTGGTCTCTCTTCAGTGTCTTGTACTACGGCCAGAACCCGTGCCAGCAGATCTTCCTCTGTCTCTACAGGTGTCTCATAAGTTAGGCTCTTCATACGACCCCAGAAGATGTAGTCCATAGGGGGTAGATCCGGCGATCATGGCGGCCACGCGGTTGGACCACCACGGCCTATCCATCGTTCACCAAATCGTCTGTTGAGATGTCTTCGGACAGCCATTGAAAAGTGAGGTGGTACACCGTCATGCTGAAACCACATTTCCTGACGGACATTCAATGGCATATCTTCCAAGAAAGTGTTCAATACGCCTCATCGGAAGACTAAGTATATGGGACCCGTGAGCTTGTATGACCGTCCAGAATACCTGCCCACACGCAAATTCCAAACCTGTATTGAAATTACTTTCAGTATCTTTATTATTGTCAATGATTACAAAAATTTTGCAATTTATGAACCTAAAAAACGAGAGCCAGACAAATTGCTCAATGGTCAGGGCGATTTTGTACCCAATGGCTACTTTGCTTTGTTTGACAACATCCTGCTTTAATCACAAGATGTCTCACTTATATATAACTGGCCTTGTGGTGATCAAGATCTTTAATTATCTTATGTAACTGAGGGCACTCTCACATTTGACTAACCCTCCTCTGTTTGTACGGTGTTTTGTTACCTGTGTTAGCGTTTTCAAAAAGGTAGCTCATGTAATCATATGGTATCCGTTTATGATGCAGCATGTCCTGTACAAATTTCAGACATCTACACATGTTTATACTTACAGTTTATTACAGTTTTCAGTTGCACATTTTTATCAACTAACATAAGAGATCCTTTCTCGCAAAATATTTTATCTTTAGTATAATTAATTAAAAGCTGAATATGTTAAGGACCACAGTAACGACACCTAGCTGTTGTACGACCAAATTACTAGTAAACAGCTACTGAAGTCAGTTTGTTCTGCACAGTAGCTTAGTAAACATGTCACCAACTTTGTGGCCCATTTCGATGTTTATTTTGAAGTTATATCATGACACATTCATGAAGATACACTTATGCTGTGATGATGCCATTACGGCTATATTACATTAAGGAATGTAACAACAGGTATGATGTAAAATACTTTTAAACATGTTTTATATATTGATGACTGTAATGCATCATTTCCACGCCCATGAACCACAGACATTGCAGAGGTGGGGTGGCTTGCGTGCCTCAACGATACAGATAGCCGTACCGTAGGTGCAACCACAGCGGAGGGGTATCTGTGTAGAGGCCAGACAACGTGTGGTTCCTGAAGAGGGGCAGCAGCCTTTTCAGTAGTTACAGGGGCAACAGTCCGGATGATTGACTGAGCTGGCCTTGTAACATCAGCTAATGTGGCTCTGCCACACGGTTACTGCGAAAGGCTGAAAGCAAGGGGAAACTACAGCCGTTACTTTTCCCGAGGACATGCAGCTCTACTGTATGAACATATGATGATGGCATCCTCTCGGGTAAAATATTCCGGAGGTAAAATAGTCCCCCATTCGGATCTCCGGGCGGGGACTACTCAGGAGGATGTGATCAGGAAAGACAATACTGGCATTCTACGGATCGGAGCGTGGAATGTTAGATCCCTTAATCGAGTAGGAAAATTAGAAAATTTAAAAAGGGAAATGGATAGGTTGAAGTTAGATATAGTGGGGATTAGTGAAGTTCGGTGGCAAGATGAACAGGATTTCTTGTCAGGTGAGTACAGGATTATAAATACAAAATCAGTTGGGGGTATCACAGGAGTAGGACTGATAATGAATAAGAAAACAGGAATGCGGGTAAACTACTACGAGCAGCACAGTGATAGCATTATCATTGTCAAGATAGATACGAAGCCAACACCGACAACAGTAGTACAGGTTTATATGCCAACTAGCTCTGCCGATGATGAAGAGATCGAAGAAATATATGAGGAGCTAAAGGAAATTATCCAGACAGTTAAGGGAGAGGAAAACTTAATTGTGATGGGAGACTGGAATTCGGTAGTAGGAAAAGGAAGAGAAGGAAAAATAGTAGGTGAATATGGACTGGGCAGAAGGAATGAAAGAGGAAGTTGCCTGGTAGAATTTTGCACGGAAAATGATTTAATTGTAACAAACACGTGGTTTAAGAATCACAAAAGAAGGTTGTATACTTGGAAGAGACCAGGAGACACAGGAAGGTATCAGATAGATTTTATAATGGTAAAACATAGATTCCGGAACCAGGTTATAAACTGCCCAGGGGCAGATATAGACTCTGACCATAACTTGTTAGTCATGAACTGTAGGCTGAAACTGAAAAAACTGCAGAAAGGTAGGAAAATAAGGAGATGGGACTTAGATAAATTGAAGGATAGTGAAGTTCTGGAGAATTTCAGAGGGAAATTTAGGCAACAATTGACAGAAACAGGGGGAAATAAAACAGTAGAAGAGGAATGGGTAGCATTGAGAGATGAAATAGTGAAGGCAGCAGAGGACAAAATAGGTAGAAAGGCAAGACCTACAAAAAATCCTTGGATATCACAGGAGATACTATATTTAATCGATGAAAGGAGAAAATATAAAAATGCAGTAAATGAAACAGGCAAAATGGAGTACAGACGACTAAGAAATGAGATTGATAGGAAGTGCAAAATGGCTAAGCAGGAGTGGCTAGAAGCCAAATGCAAATCTGTAGAAGAATGTATAAGATGGGGAAAAGTAGATACCGCCTACAGGAAAATAAAATAGACATTTGGGGACAAGAAAAGCAATTCTATGAATATCAAGAACTCAGATGGGAAACCAGTTATCAGCAAAGAAGGGAAAGCTGAAAGGTGGAAAGAGTACATAGAGCAGCTCTACAAAGGAAACGAATTTGGAGACGATGTTGTAGGCAGGGAAGAGGAAGTAGATAAAAATGAACTAGGAGATACTATACTGAGAGATGAATTTGACAGAGCCCTGAAAGACCAAGGTCGGAACAAGGCCCCAGGAGTAGATGACATACCCTCGGAGCTACTGAAGTCTCTGGGAGAGCCAGCCATGGCAAAACTATTTGAACTGGTGTGTAGGATGTATGAGACAGGCGAAATACCCTCAGACTTTAAGAAAAATGTAATAATCCCCATTCCAAAGAAATCAGGCGCAGACAGGTGTGAAAATTACAGAACCATCAGTTTGATAAGTCATGGTTGCAAAAATTTTAACACGAATTATCTACAGGAGAATGGAAAAGCTGGTAGAAGCTGACCTCGGGGGAGATCAGTTTGGATTCAGGAGGAACGTAGGAACCCGGGAGGCAATACTCACTTTACGTCTTATCTTAGAAGATAGATTAAGGAAAGGCAAACCTACAGTTTTAGCTTTTGTAGATTTGGAGAAAGCATTTGACAATGTTGACTGGAATACACTCTTTCAAATTCTGAAGTCAGTAGGGGTAAAATACAGGGAAAGGAGAGTTATCTACAACTTGTACAAAAGCCAGAACGCAGTTATTAGACTCGAAGGGCATGAAAGGGAAGCATCAGTTGGGAAGGGAGTAAGACAGGGTTGTAGCCTTTCTCCGTTGTTATTCAATTTGTACACTGAGCAGGCGGTGAAGGAAAGCAAGGAAAATTTTGGGATAGGGATTAAAGTTCAGGGGGAAGAAATAAAAACATTGCGTTTTGCTGATGACATTGTAATTCTGTCAGAGACAGCGAACGATCTGGAAGAGCAGTTGAATGGAATGGACAGTGTGTTGAAGAGAGCGTATAAAATGAACATTAACAAGAGCAAAACAAAAATAATGGAATGCGGTCTTAGAAAATCAGGTGATGCTGAAGGAATTAGATTAGGTAACGAAACAATGAAGGTGGTAGATGAGTTTTGTTACTTGGGTAGTAAAATAACATGCGATGGTCGCAGTACAGAGGATATAAAGTACAGAATGGCAATGGGAAGAAAAGCATTTTTGAAAAAGAGAAATTTGCTAACATCGAATATTAATTTGAGTGTAAGGAAGTCTTTTCTGAAGGCATTTGTGTGGAGTGTTGCCTTGTATGGGAGTGAAACATGGACGATAAGCCGTGCGGACAGGAATAGAATAGAGGCTTTTGAAATGTGGTGCTACAGAAGAATGCTGAAGATTAGGTGGGTAGATCACATAACTAATGAAGACGTACTGAACAGAATTGGCGAGAAAAGGAATTTTTGGCATACCCCGACTAAAAGAAGGGATCGCTTGGTAGGACACATTCTTAGACATCGGGGAATCGTAAATTTAGCATTGGAGGGAAGTGTGTGGGGGAAAAATCGCAGAGGGAGACCAAGAGACGCGTATAGTAAGCAGATTCAAGTGGATGTGGGTTGCCGTTCTTATGAGGAGATGAAAAGGCTTGCTCAGGATAGAGTAGGGTGGAGAGCTGCATCAAACCAGTCTCCGGACTGAAGACCATAACAACAACAACAATGCATCATTTATGTTTTATAAGGTAGTCTATTACTAAATGTGTTCTTTTGTTTCTAATTTGCTGTAGAATTGAAATTGGTCATCACTGACCGAAACCGGTCGTCGTAACAACGAAAGAATTTTTGTGATTGTTGACGTAAATAAAGATATTAAAAGTAATTACAAAAAGGATCACTGATATACGGGGTGTTACAAAAAGGTACGGCCAAACTTTCAGGAAACATTCCTCACACACAAAGAAAGAAAATATGTGAACATGTGTCAGGAAACGCTTAATTTCCATGTTAGAGCTGATTTTATTACTTCTATTCAAATCACATTAATCATGGAATGGAAACACATAGCAACAGAACGTACCAGTGTGAGTTCAAACACTTTGTTACAGGAAATGTTCAAAATGTCCTTCGTTAGCGAGGATAAACGCATCCACCCTCCGTCGCGTGGTATCCCTGATGCGCTGATGCAGCCCTGGAGAATGGCGTATTGTATCACAGCCGTTCACAATACGAGCACGAAGAGTCTCTACATTTGGTACCGGGTTGCGTAGAAAAGGGCTTTCAAATGCCCCCATAAATGAAAGTCAAAAGGGTTGAGGTCAGGAGAGCGTGGAGGCCATGGAATTGGTCCGCCTCTACCAATCCATCGGTCAGCGAATCTGTTGTTGAGAAGCGTACGAACACGTCGACTGAAATGTGCAGGAGCTCCATGGTGCGTGAACCACGTGTTGTGTCGTACTTGTAAAGGCACATGTTCTAGCAGCACAGGTAGAGTATCCCGTATGAAATCATGATAACGTGCTCCATTGAGCGTAGGTGGAAGAACATGGAGCCCAATCAAGACATCACCAACAATTTCTGCCCAAACGTTCACAGAAAATCTGTGTTGATGACGTGATTGCACAATTGCGTGCGGATTCAGTACATACTAACGAAACAATTGGGTATATTGACAATTGTCTGCACGAATTATTTCAATTTACATTTAAAGAGAAATACTAAAATGAGCTCTAACATGGAAATTAAGCGTTTCCGGACACATGTCCACATAACATATTTTCTTTCTTCGTGTGTGAGGAATGTTTCCTGAAAGTTTGGCCGTAACAACCTGTATATTCGCGATCATGTCGCACCTTGTGAAATTGTATTGAAGTCCCTGAAAATGCGTGGCATGGCTATTTCGAGCATTCAGAACACACTCCCTTGTGAACCTACATTCATCTGTGAAGAGAACTCGATGTGGAAACAGGGGTGCGTCGATGCAACGGTGCAGAAACCGTGAGCAGAAGGCGACGCGTCGGACACGGGTTCCTATTCAAAATGTTATGTACTCACAACTAGACTTGCGCATAATAGTTCGCGATCGGGAGCGCTCACTTTAGTTGGCGGCTCTGCCGCGAACTAGTTCGTTCTTTTAGTTCGTCCGCTCCCAGTGACGGCTCAGCGGCGTGGTCTGCGCGTGCAGGTGGAGGGGGAAGATCCCCCACCTAGCTGCTTCATGCGCTTTCTGCTTGAGCCGCTAACGATATCACGCAAACCAAAAGAAACAGTTTGTGGATAATTTCTCGCGTTTAAGTTTAGAGTTATCTCTATATCTTGGCACTATGGAATTTATTCTTCAGATATTGCAGAGTGAAGAACGCAGCCGCGGTGGAGTAGCCTAGCGGTCTAAAGCATCTCGCTGCGGAGCGCGCGATTGCTCGCCGTGGAGGTTCGAGTCCTCCCTGGGGCATGGGTGTGTGTGTGTGTTTGTCCTTAGGTTAGTTTACCTAGGTTTAAGTAGTTTGTAAGCTACGGACTGATGACCACGCAGTTTGGTCCGATAGATTTACAAACATTTGATTTTTTTTTTTTTTGCAGAACACATCAAAACAGAAATTTTGTAGCACTGAAATATGTAATCTAGCAGGCAGACGCTAACCTCGAAATGGCTCTCATCAGCAGAAGGCAAACACGTGATTTTTAATTCTGTTCGCGACCTATCGCGAAATTTTAGTTCACGACCTATCGCGCATATTTTAGTACGCGACCTATCCCGCATATTTTAGTTCGCGACCTATCACGCATATTTTAGTTCGCGACCTATCGAGCATATTTTAGTTTGCGACCTATCGAGCATATTTTAGTTCGCGACCTATCGAGCATATTTTAGTTCGCGACCTATAGAGCATATTTTAGTTCGCGACCTATTGCGCATAATTTAGTTCGCGACCTATCACGCATATTTTAGTTCGCGACCTATCTCGCATATTTTAGTTTGCGACCTGTCGCGCATATTTTAGTCCGCGACCAGTCGCGCATATTTTAGTTCGCGTCCTATCGCGTATATTTTAGTTCGCGACCTATTGCGCATATTTTAGTTCGCAACCTATCACGCATATTTTAGTTCGCGACCTATCGCGCATATTTTAGTTTGCGACCTATCTCGAATATTTTAGTTCGCGACCTATGGCGCATATTTTAGTTCGCGACCTATCGCGCATATTTTTGTTCGCGACCTATCGCGCATATTTTAGTTCGCGACCTATAACGCATATTTTAGTTCGCGACCTATCTCTCATATTTTAGTTCGTGACCTATCGCGCATATTTTAGTTCGCGACCGGTAGCTCTCCTTTTAGTTCGCAGCTCGGTAGCGAAGTAGGTCGCTTTTTTTAGTTCTTCCACTCGTTTTGGCTTTTGCTACCGCTACTAAAACTACAGCTGAGCTGCATCTCAGCTCGAAATGACGGCAACTGGCAGAAGGGAATCACGCGATTTTGCGCGCTCTCGCGTCCTTTCGCTGTTAGCCGTCAGTCTTCGGAAAAGGAGGGGACGAAATAAGAGGCGAGGGATCTACATCTACATCTACATCTACATAAATACTCCGCAATTCACCGTAAGGTGCGTGGCGGAGGGTACACTTACCACTACTAGGTATTTTCTTTCCTATTCCACTCCCAAATCGAACGAGGGAAAAAAGAATGCCTGTATGCCTCCGTACGAGCCCTAATTTCTCTTATCTTGTCTTTGTGATCTTTACGCGAAATGTAAGTAGGCGGCAGCAAGATCGTACTACACTCGGCTTCAAATTCCGGCCCTCTAAATTTACTTAACAGAAATTCACGAAAAGAACGTCGTCTTTCTTCCAGCGACCACCAATTGAGTTGCCGAAGCATTTCCGTGACACTCGCGCATTGGTCGAACCTACCGGTAACAAATCTAGCTGCTCGTCTCTGAACCGCCTCTACGTCTTCCTTTAAACTGATCTGCTGCGGGTCCCAAACACTTGAGCAATACTCAAGACGTGGTCGTACAAGCGTTTTATACGCGGTCTCCTTTACAGGTGAAGTACATCTTCCCAAAATTCTCCCAATAAACCGAAGTCGGCTGTCCGCCTTACTCACAACTGTCCTTACATGTTCGTTCCATTTCATATCGCTCTGCAATGTTACGCCTAGATATTTGAACGACGCGACAGCTTCAAGAAGCTCACTACTAATGCTGTATTCGAACATTATAGGATTGTTTTTTCTACTCATGCGCATCACCTTACATTTTTCTACATTGAGAGCTAGCTGCCATTGTTCGCACCAACTAGAAATTTTGTCTAAGTCATCCTGTATGCTATTACAGTCAGTTACAGGCGACACCCTCCCGTACACGACAGCATCATCAGCAAACAGCCGCAAATTACAACTTACTCTGTCCATCAGATCATTTATATAGATAGAAAATAATAGCGGACCTATCACACTCCTCTGGGGCACGCCTGACGATACACTCGTCTCTGATGAACACTCGCCGTCGAGAACAACGTACTGTGTTCTATTACTTAGGAAGTCTCCCAGCCAGTCACAAATCTGTGAACCTATTCCATAAGCTCGTATCTTCGTTAGCAGTCTGCAGTGTGGCACCGCGTCGAACGCCTTTTTGAAGTCGAGAAAAACACAATCCGCCTGTTGCCCTTCATCCATGGCTCGCAAGATGTCATGTGAGAAAAGAGCAAGCTGAGTTTCACATGAACGATGTTTCCTAAACCCGTGCTGATTCATGGAAAGAAGCTTTTCCGTTTCAAGGAAATTTACTATATTACAACTGAGAATATGCTCTAAAATTCTACATGAAACTGATGTCAACGATATTGGCCTGTAATTGTGTGGGTGAGTTATCTTTCCTTTCTTATAAACGGGAGTCACCTGCGCTTTTTTCCAATCACTAGGAACTTTGCGCTGAATTCAAGATTCGCGATAAATGCAAGCTAGCGAACTAGTTCGCGTAGTCTGCCTATGGGAGCGCTCTTCCGAACTAGTTCGTTCGCGAACTACACAAGACTACTCACTACCCTCTACAAGACCTAGACGTTTGTAACGGTAATTTGAGACCAGCCTGTATTGACCGTGTAAATGAGAAGGGAGATTATCGGAACTGGCTGCTAGGCGGCGTTTAAATTCTCCATGAGCCGGTTGTGTTGCGGCTCGCCAGACCGCTTGTTTGAGCCGCAGCGGATTGTTTTGGGAGAGGGGTTGCGAGGCGGCGGCTGGGGAGCAGAGAGGCACGGGGCGAGGGCGCATGCGCGGGCGGCGGGGGCGTCGGCGGCGGCGCGGCTGGGGCAGTCGCGAGCTGCCGCCTCTCCCGTACAGCCGCAGCCGCAGCGACAGCACAGGTGAGCAGCAGTCGGAAACGCCCAATTGAAGGCTATTTCCGTGCCCGCATACGCCTCGCGCGCTGCTCCTAGCGAGAGAACAACGCTTTGCTTATTCCGCCGCGCTGCGCGCAGCTCGCTTAACTGACATTTCTGAAATGGGTGTTCCTTGAGACAGTCTGTTACTGTTTGTAACTGCTAACTCGGGGCCCACGCCTATCGCTAATGGTGCTGTGGTGTCGTCATTAAGTGACTAATTTGTGCGAGATGACTTATACAGGATGACAAAGAACAACGGGAACATTTCTACTATCCTATAAAACTGGGAGAGCCGGCCGCGGTAGCCGAGGGGACTGAGGCGCTCCAGTCACGGTCTCACGGCCACTACGGTCGGGGGTTCGAATCCCCCCTCGGGCATGGATATTTGTGCCGTCCTAGTTCGTAAGTAGTTCATAGGTAGTTTGTAAGTTTAGGGACTGATGACCCCGTAGTTAAGTCCCATAAACTATACAAACAAACAAACATTCAAAACTGGGAGTGATGAAGGAAAGAAATTTAATTCGTAGTAATTGAAATCTTACAACTTTGCCATTTACGAAACACTGATGCCAATTCTCATTTTGCCGGCCGCGGTGGCCGAGGGGACTGAGGCGCTCCAGTCACGGTCTGCACGGCCACTATGGTCGGGGGTTAGAATCCCCCCTCGGGCATGGGTATTTGTGCCGTTCTTAGTATTAGCTAGTTCTTAAGTAGTTTGTAAGTTTAGGAACTGATGACCCCGTAGTTAAGTCCCATAAGCTCTACAAACATTTGAACATTTTGAACAAACTGATAAATTTGGCGATCTCGGCGGGCTAGGGTATAGTACCGAATCGTGAGACCACACGGTTACCGAACATTTCTCGCACACATGCCATTGATTGTCGTGCAATCTATGTTCTCTCTCCGTCCTACTGAAACCAGGGTTCTCGAACGTTTGGAAAGTTGTTCAATGGAGGTGCAATGAAACTTCGTATTGTCTCCACGTAATTATCAGCATTCACAGTTGTGCTTCATTTGCGAAAAATACACTCAGATAATCCCATATGGTGGAACACCACAACATACTGTCACTTTACTAGCGTATAAAGGCCGTACATGAACGTCATTAGGATTTGTGAAATTCCATGTTGGATGGTTTCAGGACAGCAACGTACTATTTAATTAATAATTTCAAAAAACAGCCAAAGTTGCACACAGCTGGTTCTTATTATTGATGACTAGTTTCTGGCTTACCTGAGCCCATTATCAAGTCAAACCAACTCATTGTCATCACCAATATACTGGCGTTGAAACAGGAATAATATCACACGTTTCAGAATAGGAGTAAAAAAATTTTGTACATGTGATGTACCGTTTGTATATTGGTGATGACATTGAGTTGGTTTGACTTGATAATGGGCTCAGGTAAGACCGAAACTAGTCGTCAATAAAGAGAACCAGCTGAGTGTAACTTTGGCTGCTTTTTGAAATTATTAATTAGGTTTTGTGTTTGCCCAGTAACGGTAGTTCTGTATTCTTACAGGAGGACGCCATCTAATGGAGGGAAAAAAATGATAAAG
This sequence comes from Locusta migratoria, assembly GCA_026315105.1. Classification (NCBI taxonomy): domain Eukaryota; kingdom Metazoa; phylum Arthropoda; class Insecta; order Orthoptera; family Acrididae; genus Locusta; species Locusta migratoria. Next base: position 291,783,740 of record CM048755.1, read on the forward strand.
GACATCGATGTTTCGTAAATGACTAAGTTGAAAGATTTCAATTACTATGTATTAAATTTCTTTCCCTCATCGCTTCTAGTTGTATTGGATTTCGGAAATGTTCCCCTTTTTCTGTCACCCTGTACCTGTGTGATATGAAAGGGAAAAAGCGTGTAAGGACACAAGTTCGTCATTATTAAAAAAAAAATTGTAAATCTATGGGATTTAACTGCTGGGTTATTAGTACCTAGCTTATTCACTGCTTAAGCTAAGTTAAACTAACGTAAGGACAACACACACATTCATGCCCGAGGGAAGATTCGAACCTCTGACGCGGGAGGCCTCGCGATCCACAACGTGACGCTCCAGACCGCTCGGCTACTCCCGTGCGGCTTGTCATTGTTGGAGGCAATCTGTTCAGTAGATGTATTATGTAAAACAGCCAAGATCGATAATTGTTTTTTATTTGGGTAACTGGTTGTGGCAGATTATGCTACCATCACGAGCCTGTCAGCACATGACAAGTCCAGCGGGAGAATAACGCTTCGCTTATTCCGGCACGCAGCTCGTAGCTCGCTTAACTCAGAGTTGTCAACTGGACATTCACATAAGCCACACGATACAATCAATTTAATATTTACTAAGATTGCTGTCTCATGTGGTGTATGTGAATGACATATCCAATGACGGCTGTATAGTCTACCGAAAACGGTCGTCTAAATAAATAAATGATTAGGATTTTAATTTCCTCATGTTTGGGACTGGCAATCTTCTTTTGAATTCAAACTAATTTTATGTCAACATCGCAAAAACAGTATTTATTTGTCTTGGCGACCGGTTTCGTCACACTGAGGTAATCTTGAATCTTATGAAGTCGCTCTGACGGTCAACAGCATATTTACAGGGTGATCCATTGATAGTGACCAGGCCAAATATCTCACGAAATAAGCATCAAACGAAAAAAACTACAAATAACAAAACTTTTCTAGCTTGAAGGGAGAAAACATATGGCGTTATGGTTGGCCCGCTAGATGGCGCTGCCATAGGTCAAACGGATATCAATTGCATTTTTTAAATAGGTACCCCCATTTTTATTACATATTCGTCTAGTAAATAAATAAATATGAATGTTTTATTTGGAACACTTTTTTAGCTTTGTGACAGATGGCGCTGTAATAGTCACAAACGTATAAGTACGTGGTATCGCGTAACATTTCGCCAGTGCTTCATGATACATTACACGTATTAAAATGGACCGTTCACCAATTGCAGAAAAGGTCGATATGGTATTTATGTATGGCTATGGTGATCAAAACGCCCAACGGGCCTGTCGATCGTTATCCTGGAAGACATCAACCAAATGTCCGGACCTGTCGTCGGATATTTACGTTATTTAAAGAGACAGGAAGATTTCAGCCACAAGTGAAACGTCAACCACGACCTGCAACAAATGATGATGCCCAAGTAAGTGTTTTAGCTTCAGTTGCGGCTAATCCGCACATCAGTAGCAGACAAACTGAGCGAGAATCGGAAATCTCAAATACGTCGGTGTTGAGAATTCTACATCAACACAAATTTCACCCGTACTATGCACCAGGATTTGCATGGCGAAGACTTCGAACGTCGTGTACAGTTTTGCCACTAATCACAAAATAAATTACAGGACGATAACAGATTTTTTCACGCGTTCTGTTTAGTGACTAAGCGTCATTCACTAACATAGGTGACGAGAAATCCACGATGGCTGCGACAAGTGGAACATCAGGGACCTTGGTGGGTTAATGTATGGTGCGGCATTATGGGAGGAAGGATAATTGGCCCCTATTTTATCGATGGCAATCTAAATGGTGCAATGTATGCTGATTTCTTACGTAATGCTCTACCGATTTTACAGAAAGATGTTTCACTGCATGACAGAATGGCAATGTACTTTCAACATGATGGATGTCCGGAACATGACTTGCGTGTAGTTGAAGCGGTCTTAAATGGTATATTTAATGACAGGTGGTCTTTTTGTGGGGAAAATTGAAGGATATTTGCTATCGTGATTCACCGACAACGCCTGAAAACATGCGTCAGCGCCATTGGCAATGCAAGTGAGAACATTACTGAAGGCGAAGTACTCGCTGTTGAGAGGAATTTCGTTACGTGTATTGCCAAATGCATTGAAGTTGAAGGAGATCATTTTGAGCATTTATTGAAGTCATGAGGTAATTACAGGTAATCACGCAGTAACAGCGTGCGTTCTCATAATGTATGATAATTTCACAAAAGTACATGTACCACATTGGAACAACCGAAATAAAGTTCAAACGTACCAACGTTCTGTGTTTTAATTTAAAAGACCTACCTGTTACCCACTGTTCGTCTAAAATTGTGAGCAATATGTTTGTGAATATTACAGCGCCGTCTATCACAAAGCGAAAAAAGTGTTCCGAATAAACATTCATATTTATTTACGTGCTAGACGAATATGTAATAAAAATGGGGGTACCTATTTAAAAAAAAAAAGCAGTTGATATCCGTTTGACATATGGCAGCGCCATCTAGTGGGCCACCCATAGCGACATCTGTTTTCCCCCTTCAAGCTAGAAAAGTTTTGTTGTTTGTAGTTTTATCATTTGATGCTTATTTCGTGAGAGATTTGGCCCGGTCACTAATCAATGAACGACCCTGTATAATGGTGTATTTTATTGCGTATATTTGTATTGATTTGATGTTTGACTCACCATCTACAGTGACAATAACGATGTGGAGCACTCCTATAAAGGCATAAATGCTGTAAGATACCAGACCAGAAGATGGTAGCTTAGTGTGCCGAAAACGATCGTCAAGACAAATAAATATTTTTTTCTTGCGATCTTGGCATAATATTAATTTAAATTAGGAACGTGGCTGTTGTTTTACGTAATAAATCATATAAGGCCCGTTGTGGGGAAAGTTTGGGAAGATGTTGTTCCTCGGTGACTGAGCTGGTGTGTAGAACAGTAGTGTGCCCCTTTGTTGAGTACTGCCCAACCAGATCTGATTAAATAAGGACACACAAGAAATTCAGTGACTTGTAGGTTCGATCAACACCTGATTGTTACGGAGATGGTTCAGGAACTGAAACGGGAACCCGTGAATGGCAAAATACGTTCTTTTCGAGGAAACTACTGAGAAAATTTAGAGGGTTAGCATTTGAGGCTGACTGCAGAACTACTCTGTTGCCGCCAACTTACATTTCGCGCAAGGGCCACGAAGATAAGAGAAATTAGGATATTTACAGAGGCATTCGCTTTTCCCTCACTCTGCTTGGGAGTGGAACGGAAATTGGAATGATTAGTAATCAAATGTTCAAATGTTTGTATAGTCTATGGGACTTAACTATGGGGTCATCAGTCCCTAAACGCCGGCCGCGGTGGCCGAGGTGACTGAGGCGCTCCAGTCACGGTCAGCACGGCCACTACGGTCGGGGGTTCGAATCCCCCCTCGGGCATGGATATTTGTGCCGTCCTAGTTCGTAAGTAGTTCATAAGAAGCTTGTAAGTTTAGGGACTGATAACCCCGTAGTTAAGTCCCATAAGCTTTACAAACATTTGAATTTTAGTCCCTAAACTTACAAACTACTTATGAACTAACTAAGACTAAGGACGGCACAAATATCCATGCCCGAGAGAATGATTAGTAGTGGTACGATCGATTCTCCGCCGCGTACCGCACTGTGGTTTGCGGTGATGGTATGTAGATAAAAAGATTACACGATATACATAGACAGAACAGATCTTTAGGCATTGACACAATTTGTTACCGACAAATATACTATTTTCCTTTTTTATTTTTTATTTTTATTTTTACTGGAGCAGATTTATAAAAATTATCTGAAGAAAGTATGTACACGAATTTGTAGCTATGGGATAGAAAGTAGTAAACACTACAGAAACTGTTCACTACAGTGATCAGCTTCAATCGCAAATTTTCGAGTATTTATCACACGTGAATTTTCGAATAAATGCCATGAAGTACTCATTGGCACATCTTTTATGGTTGTATAATCTCAAATATGGTATCAGATATTTGAAACTGTGCAGGATGTGTTACCCTGAAGTAGTTTTATTGGGGCTGACGAAGGTGGATTCGGGCACTTCGCTATTTCCCTAACGTTCAAATGTTTGTAAACCTAAGGGATCAAACTGTTCAGGTCGTCGTTACGTTCAAACTACTTACACTAACTTACGCTAAGAACAACGCACACACACACGTGTGTTAGAGAGGGATGGAACCTCCGGTGGTAGCGGCAAGGCAATCGTGACGTGGCGCCTGAGACCGCGCGGCTACGCTAGTTCAATGTTTTTCTTTGGAATCGTAATTTCTTCAGAGCCACAACCTTTGATACACTCAGCGAAGCGGGCAACAAATTTTGAAAGACTGTTTTTAATCAACAATCACGGAATAATGGATGATAAAGTGGAAGATCGTTGTATTCCATGCCAGCTAAGCAGTGACATTAGAAAAGAAAAACCAGAATTGCGGTTGACATTAGGTCGCAAGTCCAATATAGTGGCGACTGATAGTAGTTTTCTTCGAGATGCACTGTTTAGATTAGCTCTTGCTGTCACAGGAGTGTTTCTGGTAAAAAGACTATGGGAATGCCAGTATTCTAAATGCCTTATTAATCTCTAGGTAAGTTCAAGGCGCGAAGTTGAAATGATTAATTTATAACCAGTAACGTGGGTGTCATGAAATCCCTTCGCTTCACGTTGTACAACATGGAGGATTGTTCATTGACACAGATCAGGAGAAACCATTTCCAAACAGTTCATCTCTACCAGAACTAAGAAAGCGATCAGAATTGTCCTGTTATACTCTGATGCAACTTCGGGGTGGCAGTAAGCAGAAACCAATAATGTTTCGCAAGAACAGAATCAGACTGTAACTACATCTACATAGATACTCTGCAAGTCACGCTGAAGTGCATTACAGAGAGTTCATCCAACCGCTTTTTTGATATTCCTCTACAGTCCCATTCTCTAACTGTTCGCAGGAATAAGGAACACCTAAATCTTTCCGTTTCCGATTTGATTTCTCTTATTTTATTATGATTATCATGTGTCCCTATGTAGGTGCGTACTATCGAAATATGTTCGTATTCGGAAGAGAAATTAGGTGAAAGAAATTTCGCAAATAGTTCTCTCCGCAACGAATAACGCCTTTCTTTTCATTTTGTAAATTCCGCTGTAGGCATTCCGGATGCCGCTCTATATCGTGCGACATATTGGAACCAGACGCTAATCTAAAATGATATAATCTCTATGGGGAACACCTTTCCTCTCTAGGCATAGTACCACCACTCGATGCAAGATAAGGAATTTTTGAGTATTCCAGATGATGTATTTTATGAGAGCTTTGGCCAAACGATGTACTTCACTTGTTCAGAATCATGGCACATTGTTGCATTGCATTTCTGTGTTCTTTGGTGAGGTGACAATGGAAAACTGACTTTTTTGTCACAACCGCTCGACGGTTCTGTGGTTCGTAATGCGTTGGGCGCCGGGTTGCGGTTCACATTGGACGTTCTGTCACGTTTCCACTTCAGCTACAAAGGAATATTAAGGTTTAACGACCCGTCGACATCGAGGCCATTAGAGACAGACCATAAGTTCGGAATGTAACATGGAGGGTGTATCATCTCTGATCAGTCGCGTCAGTTGTCGATATTTGTGCGACCTCCACACGGACCGCCAGGAGGCGTCCGCAAGTGCCGAGGAGACTGAGGCGCTTCAGTCACGGTCTGCACGGCCACTACTGTCGGGGGTTCGAATCCCCCCTCGGGCATGGATATTTGTGCCGTCCTAGTTCGTAAGTAGTTCATAAGTAGTTTGTAAGTTTAGGGACTGATAACCCCGTAGTTATGTCCCATAAGCTGTACAAACATTTGAATTTGAATTCGTCCGCAAGTGCGGACGTTCATGTGGGCAAAAGCAGTGACCAACTCGCTCTGACTTGTCAGATAGGCTTAGCAAAGAACAGGTCACATTGTGGACAGGGCTCAGTTTGTATCAGGCCGTTGTGCTATTATGTGTCTTGTCTGATCGATGACTATAATTGTAAATTTGTATATAATCGGCGCAGTGCAGCGTCTTGTAACTTTGTGAAGGTAAAATATAATTTCAATCTAAATTTGATTCATAGGATTATTAGTCATTACCAGGCATCTGATAAAAAAAACTCCTGTTGTACCACGTGCGAGGTTATCCTTCGAAACTGCAGCATTGAACTTTTATTTCACTGATAACTATGCGAAAATGGGTTTGGGGATCAGGAAAGTTAAGGGAATTGCTTTACCGCTTTCCGCGCGTCAGTACTGAGGTAAACGAAAAGTCAGTTATAGTAGAGAGGATCTTATAATGGGGAAGGAAAACGCAAAGCCCTTTCACTGGAACCATTTAGACATTTACCTTGAGCGATCGAGGACAATCACGAAAAGCAACCTGGATATTTGGAGAATAGTTCTCCCGAATGTGGGTCCAATGTGCAAAGCACTGTGTCACATCACTCGATTTTAGTTACGGAATCAGAAGCAAGTCATATCCGCACAGGCAGCAGGCTGCTTCATATTTTTTACTCTTAGACCTGTACACAGAGGGCAAAGCAACGGATAATCGTGACATAGGTCCATGATAGCCACTGAACGGCAACTATGGTCTCTTACGTTATCTGGCTGTCATATTGCTACCCGTACTTACCCTGTTTCGGATAACGTGATCTGCTGTACTGTCCTCAGATCAGATGGTTAGAGCGTATCTACATTCCACAAAATTTAGGCAAAGACTGTTGGCACGGTAATTACCTCCAGCTTCTGTCCAATGATTAATATTTTTTCAGACGATCGGAGTAATACAGGAAGCCAACTCTTCGGAAAGCACGCAGCAAGATAAGGCGGTTGGTTAAGACGCTGGATTAGCACCCTCAAATTCCATTTCAGCCATTAGTACACAAATGCTTAGTTGATGTGCTACCGTTAGGAAGGATACGACAGATTTCTTTCCTCGTCATTGCCCAGTGTGAGATCGTAGTCAGTTTCTAATGACCTTGTGGACAGGACGTTAAGTCCTTACATTTAAATGACAGTCAAATGAAAACGAGACTGGAAAAGTACGTAAACGGTTTATTATTTCAAAATAAGTCGCCATAACTGTTAATACATTTACCCCATTGTGAATTATGAGCCGCGCGGGAGTAGGCGAGCGGTCTGGAGCGCCACGTTGTGGCTCGCGCGGTTTCCCGCGTCGGAGGTTCGAATCCTCCCTCGGCCATGAATGTTTGTGTTGTCTTTAATATAAGGTAGTTGATAAGTAGTTTGTAAGTTTAGGGACTGATGACCCCGCAGTTAAGTCCCATAAGCTTTACAAACATTTGAACATTTTGTGAATGAAGACGGTCAATTTCGACATGGAAAAAAAAATGTTTGCAGTTGACCACGGAACCATGATTGTAAAAATATGGAAATAGGATGGGGATAAATCAGGGTAGAAGATGTGTAGGGTCTTCCCAGCAGGACTTTTGCAACGCAGTCCAAACAGACTTGCAGGATATGGCTCGCCAAGTTGTCAATACACTGATCTCTCAAGAAAGACGCTGATGGTCGTCAATTTGCTTCGGGTAAGGAGGTGTACGCCTGACACCATCACCGTTTCGTAGGCAATTACAAACATTTTTGCATGAAGGCACTGACCGTCTTATCCTACATGAGAATAAATGCATTTACAGTTATGGCGATTACTGTTGAAATAATAAGCAGTTTAATTCCTTTTCTTCTATCTTTTTCGATTTCGTTTGACTGCTACTTATACGTTCCTTCCTTTTTATTGATTTTGCGGTGTTGGTATATCAACGCTGCGTCATTGCACTGACACTAAAACGCAGTAAGTTTTATTCGCGAACACATAACAAGTTTTTCTGTCTGCTGCTGAATGATAATATACTGCATACTGCCTAATCTTGAAGTGAACAAGATTTTGAAGTTCTAATAAAAAGGAAGTCTGAACTGAAAAGCATTTGAATTTCTAAGGGAAAGGGAAGATTACGGTTTAACGCTGGGATATTTATCCGTCACTTATGACTTCTTTCGCCTCTGGCAATGTTTGTTGATGCGAAAGTTTCCGAGTTGCACCATTGTTCCGAATCCACTTTAAGCTGCGGGGTCCTCTATAACTGGCAGGATAAGTCAGTTCAAAGGAACTGGAGGCAATGGGACGCAACTGGAAAAGGCAATGGAATACCAACTCCAACAGGACCATGGGGACTAAAGAACTGTGATGTTCAAACCTATCGACGGACTGATGAGTGATTTACTTTTTAAAAAGCTTAATGTCCCGTTGACAAGGAAGCCGTTATAAACTGAACACAAACGCGGGTTGGATACGGATGGTGAAGGAACTCTTCAATCGCTCTGTTTCGAGGAGAACGCAGTACGTTGTTCTCGACGGCAAATGTTCATCAGAGTCGAGTGTATCGTCAGGCGTGTCCCAGGGGAGTGTGATAGGACCGCTATTATTTTCTATCTATATAAATGATCTGATGGACAGAGTAAGTTATAATTTTCGGCTGTTTGCTGATGATGCTGTGGTGTATGGGAGGGTGTCGTCTTTAACTGACTGTAATAGCATACAGGATGACTTAGACAAAATTTCTAGTTGGTGCGAAGAATGGCAGCTAGCTCTCAATGTAGAAAAATGTAAGGTGATGCGCATGAGTAGGAAAAACAATCCCATAATGTTCGAATACAGCATTAGTAGTGAGCTTCTTGAAGCTGTCGCGTCGTTCAAATATCTAGGCGTAACATTGCAGAGCGATATGAAATGGAACGAACATGTAAGGACAGTTGTGAGTAAGGCGGACAGCCGACTTCGGTTTATTGGGAGAATTTTGGGAAGATGTACTTCATCTGTAAAGGAGATCGCGAATAAAACGATTGTACGACGGCCTTGAGTATTGCTCAAGTGTTTGGGACCTGCAGCAGATCAGTTTAAAGGAAGACATAGAAGCAGTTCAGAGGCGAGCAGCTAGGTTTGTTACTGGTAGGTTCGACCAATGCTCGAGTGTCACGGAAATGCTCCGGCAATTCAATTGGGGATCGCTGGAGGAAAGACGACGTTTGTTTCGTGAGGAATTTAGAGGGCCGGAATTTGAAGCTGATTGTAGTACGATCTTGCTGCTTCCTACTTAAATTTGGCGTAAATGTCACAAAGATAAGAGAAATTAGGGCTCGTAAAGGGCATATAGACATTTTCCCCCTTGTTCTCTATTTGGGAGTGAAATAGGAAATGAAATGCCTAGTAGTAGTACAGTGTACCCTCCGTCACGCACCTTACGGTGGATTGCGGAGTATGTATGTAGATGTATATGTAGTCATCCTAACATTTGCGTGATGTGATTTAGCGATATTGCGGGGAAACAAAATCTTGAAGTGCCGTCGATTTCTAGAATGCGAGTTCGATATCTTCCCATTGCAACATCTAGCTCGGTTTGAAGAATTAGTCAGTGAATTTGTGTGGAGATATTTATTCGACAGTGCCAACAAGGTTATGCTAATAACAACAAATTTCCCCTATGAAGTTAGAGAAACTTTGAGTTGCTAGAAAGAGATGAATAAATAGATATACCCGCGCGAAGCTAATAGCATCCGTGCACTGTCTTAGCAATAAAACCAGGGAGTAGATTACGTGGGGGATTGCATCACACGGGCAATGTTCGCTGAAAGAATCGAGACTGGTTTCGTTACAAGAAACAATTATCATTTTCACGAAATAATATAGAAAAATGTTGAAATGTTTGTTAAACTTAAGGGACTTAACTGCGGCGTTATCAGTCCCTAAACTTACAAACTACTTATGAACTACCTTAAAATAAGGACGGCACAAAAATCCATGCCCGAGCGGGTATTCGAACCCCTGACCGTAGCGCCGTGAAGACTGACTGGCGCGCCGCAGACCGCTCGGCCGGCGAAATAATACAGAAAACGACAAGATGTAGTTGAGGTTATTCAGACGAGAATTCGACCCCTGTTCCCTCTTTTACGACTCGTCTTAGCATTCAGCCGCCTCGCCCAGGCTATAAAGTGAGCAGTTAATGCTCAGATGAGGTAGATACAGGGTACTTGATCGGGTAACACAAATGCCGCCGGAGAGTATGACAAGAGAAGCACAAACAGCGGGTGGTGCTATTCAGCGCATCAGCTGGGAGACAAAGGTGCGGGGCGCGCACAGGAGCGGCGTTGTGTGCCGGGCGGAAGTGCAGCTACAATCGTGTGCTCTGCCGCTAATGTAAACCGTCTGCCCTAGCCACTACCATCTGGCCACATGTTTTGCCCGGGAACAACCTTTCCTCGCCAGCCTCCGTGCCGACGGGGCTTCCAACGAATTTCTTACTAGCTTCACTTTGGCTTTATCTCCGGATATTAGATCCGAACCGCTGCGTAGCACCTGTTGGTTCAGTATTTACAACTAATGTTTCTACGGATTTAGGTTAAATAAAAATCTACAGTCGAATTTCGATTATTCGGATTTCAAGAGACCTACAAAATGTTTCAAGAAGTGAGAGTTCGATTTAACGAGCGTTATACGAGATGTGTTGAAAAAATCGCACTAACGTCTTTTACGGCCCACTTTAGATTTGTAGTTTCAGAAGTTTTTGCAAACATTTTCGACCAAAATAATAATCTATATAATAAAAATTAATTAATAAGAGTGTCTCAAACCCTTTTAGGAAAAAAAGATTTAATTAGTGGCGGGTTTCGAACCACCGACCTTTAGCGCCATAATTCAACGCCTTGCCCACTACGCTACGGCGATCAATAAAAAAAAAAAAAATAAGTCCTTTATTCTCGTACTATTGATGGCCGTTGTTAACTGATGGTAAAATGGCATTTGTAGACACTAGATTATCATTTATCGTACGAAGAACGATGTGGTTTTGTTAATTCTTCAGTGCGCCATTGCTTTGAAATAACAACGTGTAAGTTACAATAAGAAAATCATCAAATAACGCAACGCAAGATGGCGTATGCCAGAGAGAGGAATGTCACGTGACATCTCCGAACGGCTGGTTTTTGTTAATTCAATGGGGGGTGTCAAATCTCCGTTATTTTTGCAAATATGTCTCAAAGGATACGAGATACGAAAAAAACATAAGGGATCTAAGTTGTAGAGAATTTTCTCCTCTACCAATTAGGTTATTCAATTTTCGTGTAGATGAACGGTTCGTTTGTAATTACAATTATATTACAAACGACTTTTTTTGGTACTACTACCGCATTTTTTGTACGAAAAACTTGAAAAAGGGAGGTTCTGGTCTCTGGCGGCCTCCAATCATGTCTGTAAAATTTGGTGCTGATCGGTTGAACGGTTCGTCTTAAAAACAGGGAACACGTCACGGACAGACACGGACAGGCGTACATCCCAAAATCGCCGTTATTTTTGCAAATATCTTTGTAACGCCACGGGATATGAAAAAAACATAAGAGAGCAAAGTTGTAGAGAATTTTCTCCTCTACAAATTCGGTGTTTCAATTTTTGTGTCAGATGAATGGTTAAGCCGTTATTTTCCTTTAAATTTCCAGCTGTCAAAAGACGATCGCAATGGTCCACTTTTAGTGTTACTACCGTAACCTAAAGTGGGCCAGAAGTAGGGTGACTTTATATTTTTATGAAAAAAAAAGTGTGAAACCTAAACTTTTCCCAGCGTAATCAATTTTGAAACAACTTACGGGTATGCTGCCGGGTAACGTCCTCGACCACCGCCGACATTTCCACAGGAGCACACCCTGCCATTCTCAAGTCAGAACTGAACCCAAGGAAGTAAACCGAGGTATTAAATTCGCATGCACATTCTTTCCTTGAGTGCAGTTGTGCCTTGACAATGGCAGGATGTGCTCCTATGGAACGACCATATAAAATCAATCGTCGGTAAAGCATATGCCAGACTTAGATTCATTGGAAGAATCCTAAGGAAATGCAGTCAGAAAACAAAGCAAGTAGGTTACAGTACACTTGTCCGCCCACAACTTGAATACTGGTCACCGGTGTGGAACCCATACTAGGTGGGGTTGATAGAGGAGGTAGAGAAGATCCAACGGAGAGCAGCGCGCTTCGTTACAGGATCATTTGGTAATCGTGAAAGCGTTACGGATATGATCGATAAACTCCAGTGGAAGACTCTGCAGGAGAGACGCTCTGTCGCTCGGTACGGGCTTTTGTCGAAGTTTCGAGAACATACCTTTACCGAGGTGTCTCGCAGTATATTCCTCCTACGTATATCTAGCGTAGAGATCATGAAGATAAAATCAGAGACATTAAAGCCCACAAAAGGCATACCGACAATATTTCTTTCCGCGAACAATACGGGACTGGAATAGGAGGGAGAACCGATAGTGGTACTCAAGGTACCCTCCGCCACACACCTATCGGGTGGCTTGCGGAGTATGAATGTAGATGTAGATATCGTTGCTGGTCGACGACGTCACCCGGCAGCATACCTGTAAGTTTCTTGAAAAAAACTATGTATTCATCGATATTCATGTTGACCCCCCAGGCGGCCGCAGTGGCCGAGGGGACTGAGCGCTCCAGTCACGGTCTGCACCACGGCCACTACGGTCGGGGGTTCGAATCCCCACTCGGGCATGGATATTTCTGCCGTCCTTAGTCTTAGCTAGTTCATAAGTAGTTTGTAAGTTTAGGGACTGATGACCCCGTAGTTAAGTCCCATAAGCTCTACAAACATGAAAATTTGAATTAAAAAAACAAAAACAAAAAACACAGTAAGCAAAACTTTGACATTTGATCGAACTTGGCTTGCTTTTTTCGTTCTTGGTTCTCCGAAACGCTTTCATTGGGACGATTGGTCTTTGATTTCAACATCATAACCATAAACCCATGTTTCGTAACCAGTTATGACCTTTTGAGCAAATCAGGGTCATCATTGACGTCATGATGCTCTTGTGACGGCATTTCTGATCAAAACTGAGAACTTTTGGAATTAATTTCGCTGACATACGTCTCATGCCCAAGAAAATCCAAATAAAATGGCATGACACAAGCCGACCGATATGAAAAAATCCTCAGCAACATCTCTTGAAATAATTCGACGATTTTCCAAAACAATTTTCTCCACAGCTTCGAGGTTATCATCTGTTGGTGATGTGCTGGGGCACTGGGGCATACAGAGCGAGGTTCGTCAGTGGCGTCGTCTCGGCCATCTTGGAAGACCTTATAGCACTTGTGAACTCTTTATATGTAAAGACGACTCACCGTATTCCACTATCAACACTTGATTCCATGTTTCATACAAAAATTGATGCAATTTCTTTGCTCAATTTTTTATAATAATAGAAAACCGTCGAGCACACTATTTCACGTCTAACCTTTCTATTTGTCGAAAAGAAACGAAGTATGCTGTAAACTTGAAACTCTGAAAATATGTACCAACATAGAAAAATCGAATCGAATGTACGTCGTCCACGCAATTTGAAAAATCACCTTACATTTTGAACACACCTCATACACTGACGTGACAAAGTCATGGGATTGCAATGTACGGTAACATCGTGTACACAAGGTATAAAAGGGCGGTACGTTATCGTACACAAGGTATACAATGGCGGTGCGTTAGCAGAGCTGTCATTTATATCCCGGTGATCCATGTGAATAATTTTATGATTTGATTATGGCCGTATAACTGGAATTAACAGACTTTGAACGCGAAATGGTAGTTAGAGATTGATGCAGGGGACTCAACGTTCCGGAAATCGTTTAGGGCTTCAATATTCCGTGATACACGGTGTCCAGAGTGTGCCGAGAATACAGAATTTCAGGCATTACGAACAACGCAGTGGCCGACGGCCTGCATTTATTTTTTGAGCAGTGTACGTATTTATTTACTGAAGGAAGCAGACTATAGCAACTAGATTAGAAAATATAGTTCATAATTTCAGTTAAATTTTTTATTTATACTAATATTACAGACGAAAGGCGCGCACATTCAATTTTCCGTGCTGGATAAACGGTGTCAGCGACGCTGCTATTTTCTCCACACATGTAGTTAACAACAATACTGACGTTTCGCCGCGTATGAATAGCCGAGCGCTCATAGGTGCTTTCTTGCGGAGCGCGCGGTGTCTCCCCGTCGGAGGTTCGAGTCCTCCCTCGGGCATGTGTGTGTGTGTGTGTGTGTGTGTGTGTGTGTGTGTGTGTGTGTGTGTGTGTGTGCGCGCGTATGTTGTCCTTAGGTTAGTTTAACTTAGTTAATGTAGTTCGTAAGCCTAGTGACTGATAACCTCAGTAGTTGAGTCCCATAGATTTATAACACAGGACTTCTGTTTTAGCATATAATCTGCAACAGATATATTTCGTCTTCTGCATTAAATAGTTCATTTAAATACTGGTTTAGAATCGTCTTTCTTTATGTTACTTTCCAGGAATCGTATTTTGCTGTCACAGTTGTCGACAGCATGTAGGCCGGCAACACGAAACCTTTCGTCTTTTTACTCCTCATTGCCTAGGCTCTATATCTTGAAGTCCAGACGCGGACTTCGGCCAACGTCCTCACGAAAGCAAATCTGTTATCTTACCAGGCTCCTTCTTTCCTCCGAAAGTTGAATTCTTGTACTCCTTTGAAGCCATTTTAGAACTTGTTTATATACTACGGTCTGTTTTGCTTATGGAATATCTCCCCAATTGTGCGATTGGATTCTCGATTTCCTATCAGAAAGGACCCAGTTCGTTGTAATTGACGGTAAGTCATCGAGTAAAACAGAAGTGGTATCTGTCGTTCCCCATGGAAGCGTTATTAGTTATTATTGTGTTTATAAACGATTTAGGAGACAATCTGAATAGCTCCCTTAGACTGTTCGCGGATGATGCTGCCGTTTATCGGTTAGTGAAGTCAACAGAGGATCAAAAGCAACTGCAAAGCGATTTAGACAATATTTCTACATGATGCGAAAATTGGCAGTTGACACTAAACAAAGAAAAGTGTCAAGTAATACACATGACCACTAAAAGAAATCCGCTGAACTTCAATTACGCGATAAATCAGTCAAACCTTAAGGTCGTAAATTCTACCAAATACCTAGGAGTTACAATTACGAACAACTTAGACTGGAGAGAACACACAGAAAATATTGTGGGGAAGGCGAACCAAAGATTACGTTTCATTGGCAGAACGCTTCGAAGATGTACCAGCTCCACCAAAGAGACTGCCTACATCACACTTGTGCGTCCTCTCCTGGAGTACTGTTGCCCACTGTGGGACCCTCACCAGGTTGGATTGACGGAACATATTGAGAAGGGAAAGCGTCACGGAAATGTTGCACGAGTTGGGGTGGAAATCATTAAAAGAAAGACGTTATTCATTGCGGCGTGATCTGTTTGCGAAGTTTCAATCACCGACTTTTACTTTTGAATGTGAAAGTACTTTGCTAGCACCCACCTACGTAGGGAGACGTGACCATCCCAATAAAATAAGAGAAATCAGATCGAAAACGGAACGATTTAGGTGTTCTTTCTTCCCGCGCGCTATTAAAGAATGGAACGGTAGAGAAAAGTTATGAAAGTGGTTAATGAACCATCTGCCAGGCCCTAAAATGTGATTTGCAGAGTATCTATGAAGATGTAGATCGAGAAAATAAAGAAAAAGAGCAGTTGCTAAGTGTGAATGACGAAACAATCAAAAAATGTTCAAATGTTTGTAAACCTATGGGAACAACACACACACACACACACACACACACACACACACACACACACCCATGCCCAAAGGATGACTGGAACCTTCGACGCCTTAGACCACGCGGCCATTCCCGCGCGGCACGAAACAATTATCTGAACAGATAACGAATCTGATCAAAAGTACCCAGACACCTCTACGTAACATGGAATTGACCATTATATATCACGGGAAGCGGATTCGCCGGTATAAAAGAAGGCGAATGCGGACTATTCGTTGGATGTCACCGGACGAGAACACGATGAGTTCCGTAATCCAATTTTCCACTAACTTCTCTCCGTGGAAGAGAGGTCAAAGTAAGCGAAAACGTGTCTTGCCTTATCCGCAGTTACTGAACTGTTTCTGAGAAAACGGTGCCAAAAGATGTCACTTGTAGACTGTGACAACTGGAAGCGAAACAGTGGCGTAGTAGCTAGCGCACCGGCTTCACAGTTTTGCGCAGCTTGTTCGAAACCCCTATATTGTTCTTATTTTACTTTTTGCATTTCATATCTCTATGTCAGTAGAAGGTTACTACACGAATGTTTTTGCCTATGGCTGTTCATATAATGTCGTTATTCGTCTACTAATTACCTGTTTGGTGGATGACTAAAAAATAAATCAAAAATCAAATGTTTGTTAAGCTTATGGGACTTAACTACGGGGTCATCAGTCCCTAAACTTACTATTTATGAACTACTTACGAACTAGGACGGCACAAATATCCATGCCCGAGGGGGGGATTCGAACCCCCGACCGTAGTGGCCGTGCTGACCGTGACTGGAGCGCCTCAGCCACCTCGGCCACCGCGGCCGGCAAAAAAATAAATAAATAAAACGAGAAAAATATTTTAATAGTTTTCGGCGAAATCTTGTTGTGTATCTTGTCTGTAATATATTGTTGAAAATGTTTGGTGAGATGCTTCCTGCAATAAAAAAAAATGATCCATGAACTCAGTGATCAAAATAGAACAACCTCGATACCGGGTCCACAAGGAGCCGATGTACCAAATGAACAATACGTAAATAAGTCAATCAATTGGCCAAGACGACCGCTGACCCGAAGCGGAATATCCGAGTTCGAAACCTGATCCAGCACAAATTTTCAACTTCGCCATTGAATTGGATTCTTGGATTGATGTCAGGAAAAATGCAGGCACGACGAAATCGATGCCTGCGCAATGGAACTGGGTGCTGTCATCCATAAACTTTAATGCTTCGCAGAAATGGTGCTGAAACGGATCAACAGTGAGTTGCAGGATGTTCTCTCTGTATTGTGGAGCCATGAGCGTGCCCTTGATGGGCATTAATGACACCCGAAAGCCCCACATGATACTTGCCCAGAACATCACTGACCCGCAACCTTGCAGTACTCGATCTACATCTACATGAGATACTCTGCAAATCACATTTAAGTGACTGGCAGAGGGCATGCTTCCAGTGTGCAGCTTTAACATGTGCCCCCCATACATATTGTCGACGGTCATCTGCTATCAGACATGCCGCATTCTTCTGTGAAAGGAACTTTGCATAGTCCATTCTTGGTGATTTTGGACACACGCAGCATGGTGTCTTGGTTTAAGGGCCGAGCCTTTCCTTGGCCTTCTAGAATACCGAGAGTTGTTATGCAGTCTATTTCGTACAGTGTGCTTTGATACTAGTCTCCCGGTGATCCTTACAAAGTCATTGTTTATCGTGGTGGCAGTCTGGTTTGGGGTTCCTTCGGTTGAGAAGTCGCAGATACCGATAGTCTGCCGCTGTTGTTGCCCTAGGGCGACCAGTATGGGGCAACCTGTACTTTGAAAACGATTCCAGATCCTCACCATATCACAATGAGTCACGACCATTCGCCTCGAAAGTTGTTTAGATTGCAGTCCTTATATAAAGCAACAAACCGTGTGCGATCAAATGTTAATATTCGTTTCCTTACCACTGTAGAACGTCCATACAGTGTACACAAACGCCTAAACTGTTACTATACTGCTTAGTTATTGAAGATACAAATGCTACTGCCTCACTTACATTCAACGAAAGGGGTATACTTTTGATAGATGGGCTATAGGCAAGCTTCACGTTTTATGATAGTTCAAACGACCAAGTTTTTCAAACCATGTCAACGTAGGTCCAGGAGGAATGTGTTTATGCATACACAGGTGATGTAAATCTATTTTGATGTGTGTACTTTGATCCTCTTCCCCCGAGGCCAGTTTCTTCAAAATTATGTGATGGCACTTCACATGTTCTCCTCGTGAGGAATAAATCCAACAGTGACATTTAAACCCTTCTAAAGATGCTATGGTCGACTGATTGTGAAATGAAAACGCGAAGGATCAATCACCACTGTACCAATCCAGTCGGACTGCATGTACTGACGCACAGAGACCGTTAGCCTTTGCGTAGGATGCTTTTTAAATGTCACACGGAATTAGTTATGGTGATAGCCAGTTTGCGGCACCTGTCTAGTATCTCTGTCAGTGTAATAAATCCACTCACTAACCTTTCTCTATAACAAGGAAAGAGTCAGATGACGCGTCTGATACCACGAATTAGTTCACAGTTGTACAGAAACCACCTCATTGGAAAGTAATTTTTCGGTGCGTTCTACCTGATAGTATATTTATATTAGGAATAACGAGGAGCAACTCCCTCCTGGACCATCTTGCTGTGGACTTTTCATTGGTTTCCGGATGTAGTTCCAGGTGAATATCAGGGTAGCTCCTTCTGTAAGGCGATGGCACATTTCTCTATTCTCCTTATCCTGGGGTTATTGGTAAAGACACACCTAACATTGAGGTCTATAGCCGGAACGTCAGCCATTCTGTTGCTGTTCCAACAAAACGAGGGAGAATTGTCTCGAGGCAAGGCAATACCCGTCCCTAGACTTACACACTACTTAACTTACGCTGAGGACAACACACACATTCATGCCCGAGTGAGGACTCGAACCTCTGGCGGCCGCGGAATCCTTGATATGGCGCGTCAGACCGCGCGGCTATCCCCGCGCGGACCTAGACCTCCTCCACAGAGAGCAGGTGTGAGATCTGATATGCTGGTGGCTACTCCAGTTTACGTTAGACAAAGCAGTTTTGACCGTCTGATGGACTGTAACAATCAGGTGTATAGAAAGTTTTATATTTGAATGATTGTATGTACATGAGATGGAGCTTATAGAGATGGTCAGACACCAATTCAGAATACGTTCTGTTGTGTCAGTGGTCACGTAATCAACAACTGCTTTCAACCCTCTTCATTAGAAACAAATCGACATAAAAGCCGCTGTGAATATCACATAGGTCAGTAACTTTCTTACTGTTCTCGCTTGTACAGCAACATTCGTCCCTGCACCATACAATCATGTTGACTATACTAAGATTCATCCTTCCAATGAATATTGTACTAAGAAGCTAATTCAATTTGGAATTATTTGGTGATGGTGAGGCGGAAATGAATGAATCTGAATCACTTTTCTGTGGTCGTAGGTCTTTGTAAACAGAAATGTGAATAAGACAACTTTATTTTTAGGGTCGATAGGTCAGTTACAATACAATTTTGTAATCGATTTGGCATTTCAGTTGAGACGGTCAATGCGGGTATGATTTCTCTATTTACAGCGTGCTGTGCTCGAGGTGTTAGTACGCTACGTGAGACATTTTGCCACACTCTTTGTCAGGAGGTGACATAGATCAGTGATATAGATTGATCTTGCATTCCTGTTAGGTACTCTGAAATCACTATGTGCCTTTGATAAAAATAGTATAACTGATTGAAATAAGGGAACATGTTAGACGGGAATATTTACTTTCGCTGAGAGAAATTTGTCTGCAGGTAGTGGTGTATTGCAGTATGTCTCTTGAAGAGCCCTTTGAGTCGTATGAGGACCATATGAGTTAGTGTAGTGATTAATGAATCAGTATGAGCTCAAATTCAAGTCTTGTCGCCGCGCGGGAGTAGCCGATCGGTCTGGAGCGCTACGTTGCGGATCGCGCGGCGTCCCGCGTCGGAAGTTCGAATCCTCCCTCGGGCATGAATGTTTGTATTGTCTTTAGTATAAGTTAAATGTTCAAATGTTTCTAAATCTATCATACCAAACTGCGTGGTCATCAGTCCGTAGCCTACAAACTACTTAAACCTAGGTAAACTAACCTAAGAACAAACACACACACCCATGCCCCAGGGAGGACTCGAACCTCCACGGCGAGCAACCGCGCGTTCCGCAGCGAGCTGCTTTAGACCGCTCAGCTACTCCACCGCGGCAGTATAAGTTAGTTCATAAGTAGTTTGTAAGTTTAGGGACTGATGGCCTCGTAGTTAAGTCCCATAAGCTTTACAAACATTTGAACAAGTCTTGCCACCTTGATTTACGTTTTCCATGATTTTCCTAAATCACTTCAGGCAGTTGATGGGGTGAATCTCCTCAGCCTAACTTCCTTTCCTTTAAAAAAGACCACGAAATACCATCAGAATCTATTCTAATCAACGTTTCTTAACGTATATTTCAATCCGTAAGAACACACGAGCAAGTCGTATTTTAAGCAGTGTAATTAGCTTTTCACAGAAGAAAAAGAGAGACCAAATTTAATCTGTAATAGAATCATTTTGAATAGAAGTCACAAATGAAATCATCCCATTCGTTCCCATAACAAAATCTTAGTCCACCCATGAAATTTCCTGTGGAGTAGCATCCTATCTCGATTACCTGACTCTAATAATTGTACGGAGAATGTTAACAGTTTTTTTTCTTGGAGGGGGGAGGTATTACTGCATAATTCATATTCACACTGAAATTCCCACAAAATGTTTATCTCTCCTTTATTTTTCTGCTGAAAGTTTACACATTTTTCTTCGTTTCTTTCGCAGTACAAATTGTCATTCACCTGAGTTTTTTTCCTCTGTACTGATACCTGGATGCTCCTCCGGTCTCATATACTGGAGAAGCGCTTGTTGTCCGTGCCTTCCTTCCCTTGAGCTCGGCTTAAATCCCTCTTTTATGCAGAAAAGCACGCTTTTTATGGGGAAGTGGGTACGACAGTAGCGGAGAGTGCTTTCCTTCCTCTAGAGGATTTCTTGTTTGCCGTTAGGACTAGACATTTATTCTGGCCGGGAGTCCTTCGGGGAGGCAGGGCACACAGTACTTGTTCTCATAGCTTTCTTTCTTTTATTTCTGCATATATGAAGTCATCTTTACTCTGAACTGCTGCGCGGTGTATGGAAGAATCTTATCTGTTTTTTTGCGTTCTGTAAGGGAGTGTAAGAAATGCGACTACCTTCACAATATGTACGTAGTGACACACCCTCAGCACAACATACGATAATGATAGATCTTGCAGAGAATGCGAGAAAATTCTTGTCCTACGTGAAATTACTAATCGCATCGAAGGCTGCCAGGAGTCATTCGGCAAATATTACGTCATGCTAATAGAAGACGGCAAAAGGAGAGATACAAAATCTTTTTTCCCATAAATCAGCGCGGATTTCGAAAGCATTGTTCGTGCTAAACTCAGGTTGCCCTTTTGCAGTGCACTATAAAAGTCAACTACTGTCCGTAATAAGAGCCTTGCTTTGTCACTAAAATTAGTAAATAAGGTCCGTGTGAACTACTGATTACTCCCTGCTACAAAGCCTTGTTTCCTGGCCCAAACTGAGAACAGACTCGTTTCAAATTACTTCAATAACAGGAAGTTAATACTACAGTGTTCAATATACATAGCAGCTCACACGTTATACACAGACATTAATAAGCAAGCCACCACAATTAAAGTTATCTTAGAAAGGTGGGCAAGGAAACATTTATGACGCAACGGAATTTAGTCGTAAGAAACATTGCATCTGAGCATGTTCTCAGCACTTGTGAAACAATATTAAATAAAAGAGGGAAGGTGCTCTAAAACTACAATTTATAGGCATCTTACGGAATATGCTAAACTTAAACTTGTTTATTCAGATAGAAAACAAGCAAAATGGGGAACAAAGCCGGCCGCGGTGGCCGAGGGCACAGAGGCACTCCAGTCACGGTCAGCACGGCCGCTATGGTCGGAGGTTCGAATCCCCCCTCGGGCATGGATATTTGTGCCGTCCTAGTTCGTAAGTAGTTCATAAGTAGTTTGTAAGTTTAAGGACTGATGACCCCGTAGTTAAGTCCCATAGACTATACAAACATTTGAACATTTCTTTTGGGGAACAAATTTTGTTAATACAATAAAATGCATCTCTTACATGGATTAATGCGGATGGTGCCCAGCCTAAATTATACATGATTTAACGCTACTGGGGGAATGAGTCACAAACAACACTCATTCTCTCTCACACACGCAATGCCACAGCGAAACTCACCAAAAACAGCGTGCTGAGACGAGGCGGAAGCAGGCGCCGCTATCGTAGGCGAAATTCAGAAGTCGGAGGTAGCACAAAACACAATACACAAAACACTAACAAGCTGGCTCTGGTCTGTAGTGCTGTTTTGAGATGGTGCGCGTGTATAGCAAGTTAAATTACATCTGAACAGAAAACGCGAGCAAAAACGCTAACGGCGACACACGGCTACGTTACATGAACGCACTCCACTGAAGTTGAAGTGGTTGAAAATCGGATTCATTATACAAAATCACGGTGGATTCTTAAGTTGCAGTCTGTCAGCAATCTATCTAGGTACTGCTTTTTTATATGAGAAGTGGCGTGAATTCAGGCGACTAGCTGCGAACCCCGGAAGTCGGAGGTCGGACCCACGTGGTTCCGAAAACTGATGAAATTGAATAAATTCAGTTTCCGAAAAATAAAGAAAATTAACTACAGCATGCAACCCATAGAAATGCTTAGAATTTTATAAGGAAGCTATTGAAGGAGGTTGTACAAATCTCAAAGAGAATTACTGACACAGACAGGGTTCGTACTATAAGTCGGAGAAGAAACGGCAGAATTAAAATAGGCGGGGAGAGAAGATCGAGAAATATTTGTGGAAATCAGGATACCCGCATGGTTACTTGCCTGATGGGCATGGAACAAACAAGAGTGGAAGCTGAACGCTTTGTTCTATGAACCAACCACGGGGAACACATATCACACATGGAAGGAAACGATGAAAAGAATTTTACATGCACTGTATAAAATGAACATATCACCTATTAGAAATCGGGCCCCACAAAGCTAGAAAGTATTTACACAGAGTTCATACACCGCCACATGATCACAAAAGGTTTTAACATCCCAAGCCGTTATCAAACTGCAACTAGAATCACACACACCGCGTTTATCTAT
This sequence comes from Locusta migratoria, assembly GCA_026315105.1. NCBI lineage: Eukaryota > Metazoa > Arthropoda > Insecta > Orthoptera > Acrididae > Locusta > Locusta migratoria. The sequence continues at coordinate 291,806,710 of CM048755.1, forward strand.
TGGAAATCACTGAATTGAAAGTCGAGAACACATTTCCGCACATGATCTGAGAAAATATTCCAAAAAATGATTCTAAGTTCACGAATCTAAGTTAAACGTGCTAGTCAATGAAACGCTACCGTCTCCAGAAACAAGAGCAGAACCAACCTTACCTCACCAGACGACCAGCCGAGAGTTATCAGCCGAGCAGCCACCGGGGATAGCGCGGGAAGCCACCGGAAACTGGAAAATCCACGAAAACAGCGGTGGTGGGGGACCGAGAGACTCGCCAACCAGCTCGCAACCAAAGGGTGTGGAAACCTCTCTCTTTGGTAGTATCAGCAGCTATCGATACTGAGCCAGAGAGAACGATGCAAAGCGAGCTGTCACTCCTCACATTCAAATAGCCATAGATTCATGCACTCACTTAAAAGTAAAACAACGACACATTCTCACAGGAACAGTGGTGTAGCGGAGAAGCCGTACTTATGCCACATTAATTAATATAATAACAAATTATTAACACAACAAAAGAAGAAAAACCTAGCAATATTAACTAATATTCTAAAACATGAAATAAAAATGTTATTCCTCAAGGCTTGAAAAGAGTGAGGTTCAAGTTTTAACAAAATGATAATCTAACGACATTAAATAAATTATAACTTTACAGAAACTATACAAAAATATATGGAAGACGACAGACGGTCGTCTTTCAACTAGGAGTGAAGAAAGATTGCGTATTAGTACAAGGAGCATCTCAAAAGTTTGGCGAATGGTTCCATATTTTACAAGCCACGCTGGCGAGGATGAGGTACCCGCGCATACACTTTGAGGAACACGTCAACAATCGCCCTCTATCGTGCAAAGCACTGCAGTGATGCGGTGGTACACGCTGCGACCCAGCTAACAGGGTCAGTATAGCTCACGTCACTGCAACATGGAGCACAAAATGGAGCAATAATGTTCAAATGTTTGTAAATCTAAAGGGCTTAAAGATACTTATGCTAAGGACAACAAAAACACCCATGCCGGAGGGAGGACTCGAGCCTCCGACGGCGAGCAACGCGCGCTGCGCTACAAGGCGCCTTTGAACGCTCGGCCACTCCACTGCGGCAGTGGAGCAACACCTTAACATCATTTTTATTTTTCGAATTAGGAAAAACGGCGGCGGAAACCCACGGGATGTTAGTGCAAGTGCATGGTGCTGAAGCAGTGAGTAAAAAGTGTGTGTTTGAGTGGTTTAAACGCTTTAGAGACGAAACGGAAGGTGTTGAGGATGAGTCAAACTTGATGGACCGTCCACAATCACAGTCCCAGACAACATCGAACAAGTGCGACGGATGCTTGCGGATGATCGGCGGCTGTGTTTGAGAATGATAGCAGAAAGGCTTACGCTTCGCAACGTTTGCGGAAATCAAAAAACGCGTGACCTCAGTGCTTTGAACGATTCCACAAGGAGCGTTTTCTCCAGTTTTTGGTATCTCCACCAGGTAGGATTAAAGAAAGACATTAAATCGTTTCACACGGGTATTACTGAACTCTAACGCGAAGTCAAATAGAAATACCTAGAGTGAAGACAACGTTTTTGTGAAACGCTATTGAGGAAAATTTAGAGATTCGACATTTGCAGCTGACAGCAGAACGAGTTTACTGTCGCCAAAGTGTTGTTAACGCAATGCCCGTGAAGGTACGAAAATGTAGGACTCGTATGGAGGCAGGTCGACAGTCGTTTATCCCTCGCTCGCCGCGGCGGACTGGCCGAGCGCAATGAGGCGCTATCCTCCGATGCGCGTGGTCGATTCGAATCCTCCCTCGGTCATGAATGTTTTTTCTGTCTTTAGTATAATTTTATAAGTAGTTTGTACGTTTAGGGGCTGATCACCCCGCAGTTAAGTCACATACGCTTAACAAACATTTGTAGTGAGTAAATTCAGTAATGCAACACACCGGGGTCAATGGATCGGGCGGAAGATAAACAAAGGGAATATTGTGTTGTAGCCCGGGAAAGACGAAGGTTGTAATGTTAGGAATACTGGCGGGCTGTTCAGCCGTCTAGGAATGGTATTGTGGCGAGCTGGAATTATCTGTGAGTCAATCAACCAAGGGGTCTGTGAGGAGCAGAGAGCACGTCGCGGCCGTATGGCTGGCGGGATCCAAGTATTCACCGTAGCCGGAATGGGTTATTACCGAGAACGACTGGAGCTGGAACAACTTGGCTGCAAGCAGGGATTGCCCCACAAATGGCCGTGTTTCTGAGAGTCTGAAATAAGATGACTTAACAAAACTTAGATAGTCAAGTCACAGTTCCGTAATAAAGAAAACCTGAAGACGTCTGCTATCTCAAAAAAATGAGGAACATTCCGAGAAACAAATTATAATTTCAGTACCTTAAAAAACCACGAAAGTTAATAACACACAGTGACCATAATTTCACAATGAAGTTTAATATTATAAACCTGCAGTTGCTTCAAGAGATATTAGCACACAATATATTGATTTATAGCACTATACAATAAACCTCTGATATCTGAAAATACACAACTATACCTATTTTATTTCTTGTGTAATTTGATAACCTTTTACTATTCACTGTCGGAACAACGTATTCCACATCTGAAAGCAGAAAGCACTGCCTAATATGTTTTCACACTTGAACAGTTTTTAACGTGAATTTCACTATTTTTGCCAGTATCTTTATTTAAATTCTAATATTAAAAACATTGCTTTTCGTAAGTGGATTGTCGTATGTTCAAATTGACACCAGTACTTAAACAAGTGTCAAAATACAATTTTATGAAGTAGGTTAAGTAATTCAAATGTTCAAATGTTTGTTAAGCTTATGGGACTTAACTACGGGGTCATCAGTCCCTAAACTTACAAACTACTTATCAACTACCTTATTCTAAGGACGACACAAATATCCATTTCCAAGGGGATTCGAACCCCCGACCGTAGTGGCCGTGCAGACCGTGACTGAAGCGCCTCAGTCCCCTCGGCCACCGCGGCCGGCGTTAAGTAATTGGTTATGTAGTATTTTATATATGTGATGTGACGACCAGCTACCCGTTCAGTGCAAATACACACGATGTTCGGATTCTTACGGAAATGGGCGAAATGGCGCGAGTTCAGAGGATATAAATAGGGGCATTTTTGCATTAGTGTGCATTTGAAGATACAGTGCAAGTGTGAAAATAAAAGTTTTCATAGGAAAATGTACAACATTTATGCCAGGTTGTTACGTGAGGTAAATGTGAAGTAAACACCAGCTAATGATGCCTTCCTACGAAGGCGAAACGTGCCGGAGAGAGGGGGGTATGAATAAAATATTTCTTAATTTTATCCATTGTTGTCAGTGTTTATTCCGTGACTGTTTTAATTTTGTAACATAAAAAAGTCTCCTTCGGTCAGTAAAATCATGATTTATTGATGAACGACGTATTTAGAGCCCCGAGGGTTTATCTTCAGGTGCCTCGTTAGTAAGCTGCATTCTTTTAAAGAAATATAGGCCTGTCAATACCAAATATGGGTGGTAACAACATGGTACATTTTAAATACAGGTTTACAGAATTAAGGAAATTGAACAATTAGCTTACTGATTAATGGTGGTGTAAATACATGGTTGGTGCCGCAGGAGATATATGCATTGTCTGCTTCGTAGTACATTTCCAGCTACAGAAATAAAAATAATTACAGACACTTGTTGTTTTCTGGCACATTGTGAAATCATAACAACTCAAAGACCTACAGTTTTCAAAATGTTCTACTTTATGTTAAAAATTTGTTCTATACATACAAATGTATTCTATTTTACTTACATAATATCTTTATGTTTAAAAAATATAACGCCTTAGTATGTGTACAACATCTTTGTAATATACAACATCTTGATACCTGTATGTTTGAGTTGTTATGATTTTACAATGTCAAGAAAACTACAAGTGTCTGCCGAATGTCAAATGTTTGTAAACCTATTGGACCAAATTACTATCGTTATTAGTCCCTAGACTTACAAACTATTTAAACTAACTTACAGTATGGATAACTCACCTACCCATGCCCGAGGGAGGATTCGAACCTCCGGCAGGAACGCCTCCCAGTCCGTAGTATGACGTCTTACACCATGCGGCCATTCTGCGCGGCTTAATGAGCTTTATTTATATACCTGGAAATTTACTACAAAGCAGACAATACATATATGTCGTGCTGCACCAGGCATATTTATACACCACCATTATGCAATAAGTTAATTGTTCAATTTTTTAAATTCTGTAAACCTGTATTTATAATGTGCCATGATGTTACCATTTATATTTGGATTTGACAGGCCCAGATTTCTTTAAAAGAATGTGAATCTTGCCAGGTAAAATTGATGCATAAATAAATACATAAATAAATAAATTACTAAAGAGGCAACTGAAAATGAGACCTCAGGGCTCGAAATGTATCATGCCTTAATAAATCACCACTTTAATAACTGAAGGCGACTTAGTTTTATTTTATAAAAATATTTCATCTGCGTTTGAAACTACCAGTATGATACAGTGGATACCTAAAGGGCCCTACACACGATGGACCAATTCGTTGGTCACCCGATAATTGGCGCTACCCGACCAACTTGTCGGTCGGTTGGTTGTGCCTGACCACCCGATCTCAGATGCCCCCGCCACTTCACCCGACAAATTGTGCCGTGTGTAGCGCTTCCCGACAAACTTCCATGCCTGAGGTCGTCTGCACAGCGAATACTCGGAAAAAAAAAAAAAAAAAAAAAAAAAAAAAAAAAAAAAAAAAACAGTTCGAGAAACAGACACCAGAAATGCGTGCAGTTGGTCAGAACGTGTGTGGGCTGCTACAATTGGTTGATTTGTTGGACATCTTGTTGGTCGTACGATAAATTGGAATGTGTGTTTAATGTCCTTAAGGCCGCGCGGGATTGGCAGGTGCCTTGCTACAGAGTACGGGGCTGTTCCACGTTGGAGGAGCGAGTCCTACCTCGGGCTTGAGTGTGTGTGTTGTTCTTAGCATAGTTTAGTTTAAATAGTTTGTAAGTCTAGGGACTGATGACCGCTGTGGTCCCATAGCTTTACAACCATTTGAACATTTTCAATTTGGATTCCTAAAAGTGATACACTTTCGCCTACGCTCCATCCACTGGCCACACAACGGTGTACCGTTACAACGTTACAACCGCAGGATGTCTCAAACCAGCTATAAACCAATTTTCTGAAAAAGAAAAGCCTCTAAACAAAAACGAAGTAAGTCAAAACAGGAGGGTCAGAAAGCTACGGTTGTGAGCAAAGCTGTGGCAAATACACGAAAGGACCGAGCGATTACTGTGCATACGAACTGAAATTGTCGCTTGCCTCTCAAAGCGCAATTGTACAGTTATACATTGGTGCGCCAGAACATTCTGACCACGTACCTAACAGCTGGTATGTCCATCTTTCATTCGACGTGTGTTGGCATGGAAGCAATGGTGCCTTGGTAAGTCGCTGGGGGCAGTTAGCGGCATATCTGCACACACAACTCATCTAATTCTCGTAAATTCCGGGGAGGAGGCGATGAGCTTAGAAGCCACGTTCAGTCACGTCCCAGATGTGTTCGAACGGTTTCAGTTAAGGCCTGTTGCGGGTCCAGCACCTCAATTGATAGTCGCCACTGTGTTCCTGCAAATATTCCATCACACTCCTGGACTTGTGACATTGTGCATTATCTTATTGAAAAAGCCACTGCCGTGGGGAACCATGATCACCGTGAAGGGCTCCACGACCAATATACTTCTTGGCCGCCATGATGCATCCACAAACACCACTGGGCTCATAGATACCCACGTAAATAATTGAGCCGCTGCCAGTTTTTCTTCAACCTGCAATACATGTGGCAAGAGGCTGTTACCTTGGAAGACGTCGGATTTGCACTCTCCTATCGGCATGACGAAAACCATACAACTGTCTGCCTCCGTGCCAACATCCAGTGAGAATGATCACGTGTCCATGTCAGTCGTAATCGCCGATGTCGTGTTGTTAACATTGGCACATGCACAAGTTGTCGGCTGCAGAGGTCCGTCGTAAGGAGTGTTCAGTACATTGTGTGTTGAGACAAACTTTACTCCGTCAGCATTAAAGTACGATGTCAGTTCACCGCCAGTCCTGATCTTCCAGTTTGCCCAGATTACGACGTCCGACATCTGTAATGAGAATGTTCAAATGTTTGTAGAGCTCATGGGACTTAACTACGGGGTGATCAGTCCCTAAACTTACAAACTACTTACGAACTAGCTAATACTAAAGACGGCACAAATATCCATGCCCGAGGGGGGATTCGAACCCCCGATCGTAGTGGCCGTGCAGACCGTGACTGGCGCGCCGCAGACCGCTCGGCCACCGCGGCCGGCCTGTCACCCAGTCACTCGACATTTGGCCTTAATTTCACGTTGGTTTCGCCACTTCTTGAAGACACCCACCATAGCAATCCTCGACCGGTGCTATGCACAGATAGAGATGGAAGACGTATCGTGAGCACAAAGCATAAAAGGGCGATGCAGTGGCGGTGGCGGAGCTGTCATTCATGATTCACGTGAAAAGGTTTCCAACGTGATTATGGCTGCATGACGGGAATTAACAGACGCTGAGCGCGGTACTGTAGTTGGAGCTAGATGCATGGGACATTCTATATAGGAAACCGTTATGGAATTCAACATCCAGTTCCGTAATGTCTGAAGTGTGAAAAGGGGGTGGGAAATTTTTGCAGAGAAGAGAAGTGGGTGGCCTGGAAAAACGATAACGCATCTCACTTATGTACGAGAATAAATGACATTTAATAATGCTAGTTTCAGGATGGACTGCCTCTGAGATTGTCTACCAATGTAATCAATGAATTCTCTCTTTCCAAAATATTAAATACTAAACTATCGTTAAGTGAGTGGGTGCTTCAAAAGAAATTTGGGTTCAGTTCAAAGACACATTTATTACAAATTAAGGCGTAAGGTATGAAAAAATGAGATGCTGTACAATTAAACCATAGACAATACGAAGTGGCTTTCGTGACCCAGGGAATGGCAAAGCAGGGGTTGGGAATGTTTAATGTCACTGTTCCCTGATTCCAGCTTGCTGAATACCAGCCGGGATACGAACCCAGGTCTTCTGCTTTCTAGACAGTTACGCTGACCCCTACGCAGCTGGAAACACAGCGATCAGCATACCTGCACGAATTACTCAAGTAAGCCTCCCGTCGGATACAAATTCTTAATCTTTCCTTGCCCACTAGTACTCATACTCGTAGTATAGTAAACTGATTCCCGTAAGAGTAAGGTCCTAGGAGTGCCTCCGCACTGAAGAAAGCAATATTCTCCGTCATCAGCACATTGTATAAGTTATATACAGGCTGTCTCATGTAACTGAATATCGAATATCTGAATATCTCTGGAACAACGATAGATATTCAAAAACTGTGTTCTCCAGCATCAACGGACGGCAGGGGTTTAGGAAACTAAATAATAAGCGAAATTTTAAAACGTAAACAAACACTGTTGTCGACACAAACTTATGTATTTTTAAGTGGGCCACTGCAGGCAACCCCTACTCTGAGCACAGTCCTACAAGCAATGCGTTACGTCAGAAACTTTGACGCCGTTGCTATCTCTTACAAGCCATATATTTCAGAACGTATGAGGTTTCTAAACGTGAAACCACGTGTATTACCACTAATTGTACTTCTAGTTATCATTTTTCAACAATAAAAATTTTGTGCAAGACATCCATCATTCTGATGCCGCAATATGTGACACATTAGAAGAGATGGATCAGTTCAAATAAGTTACAGCTTAAGCAGGGGCTAAACTATACCCCTTTAAGAGTGCCATCAATGAAATATGGGTCAATGATGTGTTGTAATACAATACCAGAGCACGCATTAACACTCCACTGACGTAGTACGTAAATCACATCACTATTACCGGCAGCGCGAGGTTCACGCTTGAGTCTCAGAACGTGCGCTAGCTGTCCGCTTCATTTATTTCAAGCGTCAACTTCGCTTCGCCGTTTCCCTGGATGTAACTGAAACTGGCGTATTCAAATGTTCAAATGTTTGTGTAGCTTATGGGACATAACTACGGCGTCATCAGCGCCTAAACTTACAAACTACTTATGAACTAGCTAACACTAAGGACGGCACAAATATCCATGCCCGAGGGGGAATTCGAACACCAGACCGTGACTGGCGCGCCGCAGTCCCCTCGGCCACCGCGGCCGGCTAAACTGACGTATTGCGATGCAACAACGCCATTATTTTTGTGATTTTTCATGCTGTTGATTGCATACGAAATAATAGGGGTTGTCCATTTAAAAATACAAAAGTTTGTGTTGAAAACAGTATTTGTTTACGTTTTAAAATTTCGCATAGGAACAGACGTCACTTTTGATCCTGGAGTTATTATCTACTCATATTCACGGAGTTAGAGCTGCTTTTCGCATCCGCCCTACAGGCCGGATATGTCGCCCTATAGCTTCCATCTGTTTGGTCCGCTAAAAGAAACATCTCAAAGGTAGTGCTTCAAGTCAGACAACGAACTGAAGTACACAGTAGAGGACTGGTTCTTGTCACAGCTACAGGAGTTATGGGAACAGGGAATCCTTTGGTTCGTTAAACAGTGGGACAGTAGTGCTCAGGCCTCTGTTATCACTTTTGAATAAAGACTTAAATTATACCCACAGTATTCACGGAATGTATGCCATTAACTGTGGATGGGTAAAGTTTAAAGTGGGCACCCAGCCGGGATTCGAACCCAGGTGTCTGCTTTCTAGGCAGTTGCGCTGACCGCTACACCACTAGGAACACAGCGATCACCACACCTGCACGGATTACTCAAGTACGCAAAAATTAATTCGTAGTAATTGAAAAAATGTTTCAAATGTTTGTAAAGTCTATGGGACTTAACTACGGGGTTATCAGTCCCTAAACTTACAAACTACTTATGAACTAACTAAGACTAAGGACGGCACAAATATCCATGCCCGAAGGGGGATTCGAACCCCCGACCGCAGTGGCCGTGCAGACCATGACTGAAGCGCCTCAGTCCCCTCGACCACCGCGGCCGGCCTCAAGTACGCCTCCCAGCAGATGCAAATTCCCAACCTTTCCCTGCCCACTAGTACTCAAACTCGTAGTTTTGTAAACTGATTCCCGTAAGAGTAAGGGCGTAGGAGTGTCTCTGGATTGAAGAAACGATCATTGCCCGTCATCGGCACACTGTGTATATAGGGTGAATCACGTAACACTTGCACCGCAAATATTGTGGGAACGGAAAGTGCGATTGATGTGAGGTTTTCATAGAAGGGATTGGGAGTCAGGGGCTCTTAGTTTTAACCAACAAACAGATTGGAATATTACTTAGGAAGTGTATTTTTATGCAAACATACAGTTTTTTTTTTAAATGGAACAATGGTTGTTTCTATCATGAACTGGAATTTTTGACACCAGCTGTGTACAAAGATATTTTTATCACGTTTAAATTGTCAGCTACAATCGTTCAAAGTTTCGAGGGCGGAGGTTGCGATAGCGTAGCTTACTGGCCGAGTGGCTAACCCCTGGGTCACGGCCCACTGCCTCATGACGACCAGCCAGTCAGCTACGCTGTTGTAGCCTCCGCCCCCAAAACTTTGAATGGTTTTAGCTGCCAACCTAAACTCGATAACATTGACATTCAAAATTTTTTGTACACAGATGGTATCAAAAATTCCAGTGCATGATAGAAACACCCATTATTCCAAAGTTGTGAGGCGGCATCGTGAGACGTGTCGGGATACCTCAGTCGGTAGAGCGCTTACCCGCGAAAGGCAAAGATCCCAGGTTCGAATCCTGGTTCCGGCACACAATTTTAATCTGCCAGGAAGTTTCATATCAGCGCACACTCCACTGCAGAGTGAAAGTTTCATACTGGAAACATCCCTTAGGCTGTGGCTAAGCCATGTCTCCACCATATCCTTTCTTCCAGGAGTGCTAGTCTTGCAAGATTCGCAGAAGAGCTACTGTGGAGTTTGGAAAGTAGGAGGCGAGGTACTGGCGGAAGTAAAGTTGTGAGGCGGCATCGCGAGTCGTGTTGGGATAGCATAGTCGGTAGAGCGCTTGCCCGCGAAAGGCAAAGATCCCAGGTTCGAGTCCCGATTCCGGCACACAAATTTAATCTGCCAGGAAGTTTCATATCAGCGCACACTCCACTACAGAGTGAACGTTTCATACTGGAAACATCCCTTAGGCTGTGGCTAAGCCATGTCTCCACCAAATCCTTTCTTCCAGGAGTGCTAGTCTTGCAAGATTCGAGGGAGAGCTACTGTGAAGTTTGGAAAGTAGGAGGCGAGGTACTGGCGGAAGTAAAGTTGTGATGCGGCATCGCGAGTCGTGTTGGGATAGCACAGTCGGTAGAGCGCTTGCTCGCGAAAGGCAAAGGGCCCAGGTTCGAGTCCCGGTTCCGGCACACACTTTCAATCTGCCCGGAAGTTTCATATCAGCTCACACTCCGCTGCAGATTGAAAGTTTCATTTTGGAACCATTATTCCATTTGAAAAATTGCATGTTTGCATACTTTCTAGGTATTTTTACAATCTGTTTATTGGCTAACAATACGAGTCATAGACTACCAATCCATTCGGTGTAAACCGCACATCAATCGCACTTTCCGTTTCTGCAATATTTGCGGTGGAAGTGTTAGGCGATTCACTCTGTGTATGTGGTGTCTCACCTAATTCTGCCGGCCGCAGTGGCCGAGTGGTCTGCGGCGCGCCAGTCACGGTCTTCACGGTCGCTGCGGTCGGGGGTTCGAATCGTCCCTAGGGATGGGTGATTGTGTTGCCCTTAGCGTACGTTAGTTTAAGTTAGTCAAGTAATTAGTGTGTAAGTCTAGCGGCTAATGACCACGATGTTTGGTTGCATAAGACCTCACACACACACACACACACACACACACACACACACACACACACACCTAACTCTGCCACACCAAATGTCTGGAACAACAATAGATATTCAGAAACTGTTTTCATCATCGAGAACGGACGGCAGGGGCTTAGGAATCTTAATACTTCAGTGAATGGTCCCATATATTATAATCCGCGTTGGTGAGGATGAGGTTCCGGCGCATAGACATTGAGAGCCATGCCAACAGGCGCCCCCTATCAGGCAAAGCACGGCCGCGAAGCGGTGGTACCCGCTGCGACAGAGCTAACAGGTTCAGTGTGAGAACTCGTGTCACTGCAACATGGAGCGAAAAATAAGGCAACGCTTTAACATCAAGTTGTTTCAAATTTTGCAAAAAGGCGACGGTGACCCATGTGATGTTAGTGCAAGTGTATGGTGTTGAAGCACTGAGTAAAAAGTGTGTGTGTGTGTCGAGGTTGAGCCACGTTCGGTTCGACCGTCGAAAATCACAGCCACAGACAACATCTAACAAGTGCGACGGATGCTTGTGGATGTTCGTCAGCTGTCTTTGAGAATTATAGCAGACGAGTTGAAGATCAGCAACGGTTCCAACAACGCGTGACCTCAGTGCTTGGAGCGATTCCACAAGAAGCGTTTGCTGACAGTTGCCAACAACTGTACAACCAATGTCAGAAGTGTATAGTAGCCAATGGTGATTACTTTGAAGGCCAGTAAAAGTAATTTGTTTTTAAATCTTGTTTCTTATATTTCCTGATGCCATTCAACGAACTTTTCAGATGCACCTGTATCACAACTACCGATACCACTGGCAACAGCTAGTAAGCTATACTTTGTTTCTGTCTTCGTGAAATCTTCCTTTGTCAGATGATATTAGATTAGTACTTATTCCAAAGATCATGAATATGACACTACGTAATGATGTGGAACATGTCAGTTTAATAAAGGGTAGCTTTACAAGACAGTAGAAGGCAGTTTTTTATTATATTTTTATTATATATTGTATTGTTTTATAAAATTATTAATTTATATCTAAAAATTCATCTACTGAGTAGACGGAGTTACCACTTAAAAAATCTTTTAATATCTTTCAAAATAGCAATTGGGTATCTGTCAGACTTTTGATGCTATATGGTGACCAAAGACTTTTGTGGCAGCATAATTCACCCCTTTCTGGGACAAACTTAGGTTTAACCTTGAATAGTGAAGATCATCCTTTCTCCTAGTTTTTTTAGTTATGCACGTTGTTGTTGCTCTTGAATTGGGTTGGTTCATTAATAACTAATTTCACAAGTGAATGTTTATACCTGTGTATTGTGAAGCTACAGTGAAGATCCCTAGTACCTTAAATGTCTTCAGGATGATCTTGGATCATTTCTGGCGCTATACTGAACGAAATTTATGTGTTACTGAGAGCATTTCTTCCGCTTTTTGCAGTATTCCTTGAGTTCAGTAACAAAAATGCCTTTATGCAAACTGCATACACTACGCTTGTCCGTCCATTTTTGGAGTATTGCAGCCCAGTGTGGGATCTTTATCAGGTGGGTTTGACGGAGGACATCGAAGGAGTCCAAAGAAGGGCAGCTCGTTTAGTATTGTCACGATACAGGAGAGACAGCGTTACGGAAATGATACAGGATCTGGGATGGGAATCATTACAACAACGGCGCTTATCGCTGCGGCGTGGGTTACTTGCGAAACTCCAATCGCCAACATTCTTCTCCGAATGCGAAAATATAATGTTGACTTCCACTTACATAGGTAGAAATGATCATCAGAATAAAATACGAGAAATCAGAGCTCGAACAGAGAGATTCAGGTGTTCTTTCTTCCCGCGCGCTATTCGAGAACGGAATGGGAGATAACTAGTATAATTGTGGTTCGATGAACCCTCTGCCAGGCGCTTAAATATGATTTGCAGAGTATCTCATGTAGATGTAGATGTAGATTTATTCTTTATTGATAATGAATAACGCTCTCGGTATTCCTTACTTCGTTTTTTGCTCTTTGTTTGCTACTGATGATTACGTAGGTATGTAATATAAGGTCTCAACATGAGGCACATATGCATTCGCATTCTTTAAGGGATCATAAATGAAAGAACACCTAAACAGCAGAATGGATGTGAGTATGCTTTTCCTGTAGAACGCGAGGAGACATAATACAGCTCTACTGTGCTGCAATAAGTGAACGTGTACGCTGTTATTACTTTGAAAGCAATTTTCGCAGCATCTGCGCCAGGCAGGGTACTTGTGGACATTAGGAAACTCCTCTGGCAATAAGCGCAGAAATCAATAAGGCCGGAAGGAAGGAATCTGGAGTACCAGATGCTCTCGACACTAATGAAGCCAGCGGGGCTTTTCAAAATAACGAGATTCGTTCTCGGAAAATATTTTCCAACACCTTTGCTGTAAATATTGAAAAACAGTCTTTTAGTACGTTACAGACTGCAAGAGAGGCTTCCTGTGATCATGACTGTAATATCTAGCCAGAACCTATTTTCAGTGAACACTCTTACAATATGAAAGACTTTAATGACAGCATCCATTACCAGGGCTCAGAAAGTCAAAATCACACTGATATTGAAGAAAAGAAAATACGATAAAGAGTGCATCCGTAGAAAGTAACGAAAGAGATAATTTGAAAATAATCCATTATATATAGTACTGTAATGACGTGAAATGTAAATGCCGCATAAGAAATTTCTACTGCAGTGTTATGATTATTTTGTCTCTCCTCTGTAGTCTTGTACAATTTTGTTTAGTTCTACAAGCCAAGGGATCGTGTGCTGCAGAAAGCTTTGTGTCCAATAAAAAGTAACAGTTTCATAGATTTGTTAACATTATGTTTCGAAAACCCAGGACTGTGCTACTATTTGTTAGTACTCGAAAAGGGATATATAAATGCGTTCAAAACACGAACATGCAGCACAGAGTGAGCGTTGTTCTGTGGCGGTCATTGCAGCTCATGCGCATTCAGATTAAATCTCCAGATGCTTAGTTTGAAAAGTTACGGCCACAGTACCTGATATTTGAATAATAAAAACTTCAGGTAAACATTCTCTGCCTTGTCCTGTAGGTAGTTCGACGATCGTTTTTCAGATCAAATGTCACTAAAATAATTCTTCATCAGTTTGATGTAATTTTGATCTCTTATATTAAACGTTAGATAATTTTTCCTTTTCGTGGTTTAAGAACCTTTTCCAATATTTTTTAAAAGTGGCCATTAAATGAGCAAATAATATGTGAAAAAATACTGCAGTGGAAAATTTGTCTATCGTAATCTTTAAAGATGGAAGGTGAACCCATTTGCTTCTATTAGTTCGAAAGCTCCTAATTTACTTCATAAGTAGAAATTCCTTTGTATCCGCTCAGGTATGTATTCTGTTTATCAATCAGAAATTGAGGGATTTGATTAACAGTATAACCAACTTATACAAAAACGTAAGATAAAAACTCAAAAGATTTAGTATTTCGATGATAAATTAACCGATGTAAACGTAAGTCTTATTGCTGAACTCTAGAAATTCACGAGTATTTAATATCGCTCACGTGGGGGATACTACAATTACTCGTATCAGGTACACAAAAAGTTTATTTCACCCAACTTGTTTTGCAAAAATTCGTCTGCTAAATCAGAGTTCGCCATTTCACATTAACGTTTTCATTAGCAATGACCGATCGACAAGCGGTACCATATATCTGCCGAGTTAAAAGCCATACTTCCACGATGTCTCACATAGACTGATGGCATATACATTCGTCGATGGTTAAGTACCGGTAGGACGGAAACATTATACGCAGCAGGCTTTATGCCAGCATATAGCTTAATCCTCTTAATTTCATATCGATGAGCGATTAAAACAACACGAACAAAACACTACACTGAACAGAATCGGATCGTAGGTACACGCTTGACACCACACCAAGTGCTCCAATCACTCTTGGAACTGAGTCAGCTTTTGCATTAGAGCGATTGACTGTGCCCAAATTATCACATGTATACCATTTCCATTTTTTCCGATGGAAAACTACCATTTCAATTTTAAAAAAGTTACAAAAACAGACTGTTAATCGAATTCTGTATTGTAGCACATTTCCATCGTGGCAGGGATCAGAGATAAACAATTTTAGATGTTGATCAACAAGTAAATATTATCATGTTAATGTTTAAACGTACAAAAATATGCTCGCGAGAGTATTGACTCTTCGTGTTTGTCAAACCACAGTGACCACTACTTTCAGCCCTAAATTAGTGAGAGAGTTATAGAGACAGAGGTTCCTGTTACAGAGAATGGAGAAGCCTTTAGAAATTGAAATTTTATGCACAAAATATGCGCTCTCTGTAAAGGTGTTAAAGGAATGAAAAGAAGACTACAGGAAGTTCTGAATGGCTCCCGAATTCGAATGTAGGACTGAAATAAATTCACGTTGTACCTTTTACAAGCGCTTCTCTCTCACATTATACGTGTAAAGCCGCACGAAAAAAAAAAAGGTCTTTTGAATCTACATTTCTGACGTGTATGATCATAGTAAGATCTGTTTACAAATTTCTTTAGCCGTTATCTGATATTATCAGAAACAGCAGCTGCGGAAATAAATGTCAAGTATTTTATTTTAGAATGAACTCCAAATTGCACGGTGTGTAAATAAACGTTTGTGGCTAAATAAAAGAAAAATGAATCATCTCATAAACTTCTCAAAAGAACTGCTATTTTTACTGATGTTAGTCACTATGGCAAGTATCTGTATTGCCCTTATATGTCGCATATTGTGTAATTGCTATCAGATTACTATGCTCTGGTATTGTAGCAAACGATCAAAGGAGGACATATTGTGTTTAAATGATTATAACTGTTATCATTTACAACAATGGTCAGTACTTACAAAGGTTACTAGAAGTTAACTGTATTGTATAACCCTCTCCGGCCAAGTGGTTTCATCCTGAAACTACATTTTTACTGTTCTTGCTTTTCCGACCCAGTGGTTCCTTCTTGAAACCACCACCCCACACTGATTGCTGGTGACATCTAGCGCTAACGCAAGCTACTTGTTGCAGTATCGAAGGGATTGTTGTCGGGTGAAAGTCTTATTTATGTAGCGCTGCATAGAGTACAAGTGCTTTCTACCCAGACTTCATAATAAAATCTAATGGAATTCCAGGTAATGCATTATTCTTATGCTGAATTTAATGACATTTGGAAGATTTTTAATTGACAATTATAATGTAAAATTAGTTTTTTTACGAAAATGTAGTTGGTTAGAGAATGAAACCTCTGGGACGTGACGAACTTCAGACAGTAAATCTACAGGTTGCCTTTTCTTTTATGCTTTACAGCATGTTAGTATGGATAATAGACCACCATCGAGAGCAAAGCAGCAATTCAAAGCTTCTAACCTTACCACAATTATGCTAATGGGTATACTTACTGAAGTTCCAAGTGATGCTGAGTCAGCTGCTTCGGATATTGGAAGTGAACCAGACAAAATTGATGAACAACTTCGACTTCTTTTACCTGATGAGGCCGCAGTTGAATTTGATGAGGTTGTGAATGAAGGTGTATGCTGTAAGTGACTCTTCACGCTAGTAGTGACAACAATGACGACAATGTGTGTGATGAAAATACACAACTAAAAGAACATATTGAATGGGTGCTACAGATACTGTCGAAAGAAACAATTGAGTTTTCAATGGATTATCGTTCAAATATCCCTTCTGACTAATCAAGCCCCAGTGAAAACTCTCGTAAGAGCCTAGTGGTTTCAGTATGAAACCACCTAGAATATTTTATTCTGAAAGACGAATTTTATTGCTATTACACCATATTACTGCTTTTTGGGAAAATAAAAGTAGATTTTTAAATAAATTTTTGTGGTTTTCTTCCTATTCATGGGCCTCAATGGGATAATAAAATATCCTCGATCTAATTTGCGTACAAACTTCAGGTACGGTCTCTTGACAATAATATGTTTTCATGTTTTTTTCGCGAGAGTAATGCTAATTGTTTCTTATACTTGGTATTTTTCTTTTTTAGAAGATTGTTCATCCGAGACTCTCATTAAACAGGCTCCTTTCTTGTGTTCCGCGTTTGATACCCCTCGTGACCGCAGTTATTCATGACGAGAAGTGAGTAGCTCTGAAGTGTGGAAGAGAGAAATGAGAGGAAGCTGCTGAATATTCAGATTCCTACTACGTGGAGCACTGATAAAATAAACAGGGGACTCATGTTTGAGAGGGTCGTGCCCGAGTGACTTTATGAAATGGAGTCACTGCATGTACTCACCGCCAAGGCTCGTAATGCACTTTTCATTATAGTTGCTTTCTGGAATACAAGTTATTATTGATTGACATATTACAGACGCTGGAATCGTGCTACGTACTACACAACTCTTAGACAAATGTCTACTATCTCAGTACACGCTTTGTAGAAAATTAATGTTCGTGCCACCAAGTACTGAATAAGTGCGCATATGCGCATGTCTTCTCACTTAAGAAATATCACGTATACCTAGGCTACAGCTATGTCCCGCATTGCCCATATACAGTTTCAGAAACGGAAGTTTAGTTACATAAATTACACGAGCTAAAACTTATCGCAATGAAAAGATACACACTACGTAGGGCCGGCCGCGGTGGCCGAGGTGACTGAGGCGCTCCAGTCACGGTCAGCACAGCCACTACGGTCGGGGGTTCGAATCCCCCCTCGGGCATGGATATTTGTGCCGTCCTAGTTCGTAAGTAGTTGATAAGTAGTTTGTAAGTTTAGGGACTGATGACCCCGTAGTTAAGTCCCATAAGCTTTACAAACATTTGAACATTTTTGAACACTACGTAGGCTGCAAAAATAAGTAAAAATAGCTCTATATTTGTTTGCAATTTTAACTAAACGTAACTTGACCAGTTTATACGAAATAAACTTAAAAGCTTCAAGATTTCTAACATAGTACTTTTTAAATGATGCTGAATTTAATAGGGTCTTTCGATTAGGGGTACAATAAAAACAGAATGTCGAATCAAATATAAAAAATCCAATAATTTTGGGTTATCATATCTAGACTAATTTGTAACAGAGACAATGTATGGCTAGGTAAAGTCAACTGGCCTGTTGATCACAATTGAAACAACAGATATTATTAAATAGAAAATTGAATAAAATCAGGTAACTATAGTTCTTGTTTGTAGGGTGTTTCTCTCCAGAAAACTCATGAAAAGGACTGGAGGGAAATGTAATTAGGAAAATATAAATTTGGTAAGGAGCTTACTTTTCTGACGATTAGGGCTTCAGATTTTGGACGAGTTATTCTGTTTGTATATTACAATATTTAGATTTCTTATAGGGTAACTTGTTGAAGATGTTGACCTCTTTTAGGGACAATACTGTACCATTTTACAATATTTACACTGAGAGTTGGCTCATACGTGGACTTTAAAGCAAAAGTGAGCGGGATTATAACTTTTCTGAGATACTCGAGAAGACGAAAACGGCTGTAATCGAAACGCGTGTAACACAGAATAAAGTCATCTTCGGAAATATCGTCGTCACGTGCGCGCACATTCTTTGTATTCCTTGGGAAACTATTCTGCACGTAGTAGCCGCAGTTGTGGAGAAGCATGTCTCGTGGTGTCTCCCTTATATTATCTAAGAAACACGTAGTCCAGTTACGCCACGGACAGGTCACTATGTTGTTGTTGTTGTTGTTGTGGTCTTCAGTTCGCAGACTGGTTTGATGCAGCTCTCCACCCTACCGTGTCCTGTGCAAGCCTCCTCATATGAGAATAAGAACGGCAACCTACATCCTTTTGAATCTGCTTGCTGTGTTCGTCCCTCGGTCTTCCTCTATGATTCTTACTCCACGCAATTCCTATCTCATCTCTTAGTCATGATATGCCAGAAACTCATTTTCTCCCCAATTCTGTTCAGTACCTCCTCGTTAGTTACATGATCTACCCATCTAATCTTCATCATCGTCCTGTGGTACCACATTTCAAAAGCTTCTGTCATCATTTTGTCCGGACTCCGTATCGTCCACGTTTCACTCCCCTACAATGCTACGTTCCAGACAAATGCTTTCAGAAAGGACTTCCTAACAATTAAATTAATATTGGAAGTCAACAAATTTCGCTTCTTCAGAAACGATTTTCTTCCCATAGCAAATCGGCAGTTTATATTTTCTTTAATTCGGCCATCATAAATTATCTTTCTACCCAAATAAGAAAAATCATCCACTACTTTTATTGTCTCATTACCTAATGTAATTCCTTCCGCATCGCCTAATTTTCTGACGCTACATTCCATTACCCTTTTTTTCACTTGTTAATGTTCCTCTTATACCCTCCTTTCAAGACACTTTTCGTTCCGTTCAATTGCTCTTCCAGGTCCTTTGCTGTCTCTGACAAAATTAATATGTCATCGGCAAACCGTAAAGTTTTTACTTCTTCTCCCTGAACTTTAATTCCTCCCCCAAATTTCTCTTTGCATTCCTTCACAGCTTGCTCAGTATACAGATTGAACAACATTTGGGAAAAGCTACAACCCTGTCTTACTCCCTTCCCAATCACTGCGTCCCTTTCATGCCCTTCAACTCTTAATAGCTGCTGTCTGGTTTTTGTACAAGTTGTAACTCTTCACCCCCCCCCCCGCCCCTAAATTTTACCCCTGCTGCGTTCAGGATTGGAAAGATTTTATTCCAGTCAAGACTGTCAAAAGCATTCTCCAGATCTACAAATGCTAGTAACGTAGGTTTGCCTTTCCTTAACCTATCTTCTAAGCTACGTCGTAATGTGAGTATTGCCTCCCGTGTTCCTACATTTCTCCTAAATCCAAACTGATCTTACCCAAGGACGGATTCCCTCAGTTTTTCCATTCATCTGTAAATAATTCGTATTAGTATTTTGCATCAGTGACGTATTAAACTGATGGTTCTGTAATTTTCACATTTGTCTTCACTTGCTTTCTTTTGAAGTGGAATTACTATATTCTTCTTGAAGTCGGAGGATATTTCCCCTGTCTCATACATCTTTCATACCAGGTGGAACAATTTCTTCATTACTGGCTCTCCAACGATATCAGCAGTTAAGACGGAACATCATCTACTCCAGGGGCCTTGTTTCGACTCAGATCTTTCAATGCTCCATCAAATTCTTCTCGCAGTATCGTATCTCCTATCTCATCTTCCTCTGATTCGTCTTCCGTTTCTATAATACTGCCTTTAAGTTTATTTCTTTTGTATAAGCCTTGTATATGTTCTTTCCGTCTTTCAGCTTTCCCTTCTTTGTTTAGTACAGGCTTTCCATCTGAGTTCTTGATATTCATGCAGCTGCTTTTCTTGTTTCCAAAAGTCTCTTAGTCTCCATAGGTAGTATCCATCATTCCCCTAGTATATCGTGAAATTGTCGCTGCAAACCACTGAATTACTAGATGTACTCACTAACAAAATACCTTTAGTGAGACTACGTTAACAATTTTCCGGATCCAATTTTTTAAAAGAGTGTTTTGCTCTTTATACCTAGGAAATAATAATAATAAATAATTTGTGTTTGTTTGATACATGTCTTTTAGTGCTAAAGTCATCACTGTCCTCACTGGAAGTAAACTGGTTGAATGCTCTTACATGTTTTAACAAGATTCTATGATTTTTCTAGAGCCTTAGAAAAGATACCAAAATTCATATCTGGTTTTTAAGAAAGCAAGTGCAAACAGAAATTGTATGAATGGTCCTGAAAATTAAAATTCTGCGGTTTACTGAATAAACGAATGAAGCACAACACTTCATACCTCATTGGAATAGTTGGCATTTTAATTTCACTGTATATCTATGTGAATATATCAACATTTTTTGAGAAGTTTCACAATGATGCGACGAACGAATTTCACATTAAAATGTGTCTTGCAAGTTGCAACTGCGCATTCCGCAAATTTCAGAATCAGTATCTAGTTTGAAAAGTCGTTTTCGCCCTAATAAAACGGCTCGTAGTTACGTAATCAACAATATATTTCTTTCGTTTTGATTCTCGTTGGACTGCTTATTCCGAAAATTTGCTTGCAACGCTGTTAATATAGCCAATAAAATTTTGACTGCCTGACATAATGGTGCGCTCTGAGTTATTACTACAGCCATATCGTGTTCCATTTAGTTTTTCCATGCGACTTCATTGTACATTTTTTGTATTTATCATAAATTACGGCTCTTTCCAAATTTATTAAATATTTATGCTCTTGTAACTGCCCTGGTTGCTGTTAAATTCTAAGTACAGGCGAAACTGTCTACAAAAAATTACCCTGATTAAAAATTCCACATAAATTATTAATACTGACTCATGAAATGTTCATTTAATAGCTAGTCGGTTTTACTTTAAGAATGAGTTAACTCGTGGATCACTTTCTATGCGAAGCAGTTAATCAGAGGGCTAAAATGAGTTCTAAACTACTCTTTAATGATCCAGTTTATTATCAGTTAATTTATAATTTGACTTAAGAAATCTATAAATGTTCAGTCTTATAGAGGAAACTTGTACAGAAGAGTTCATTGCTCACAAATGTGCCTTAAATATCTTTCCGCGCATAGACTGAAATTGTTGAATAACCGAGAAACATTGAATGGATCCCGGAGTATTATTAACTGTTCCTAAATTCTCAGATAGACCTTACCGTCTGCAACCTGACAGAATCATATGGAAACGCTACTAGCAACCGTTTGTTGAATAATCTAGTGCAGCTGCCAATGTATAAACGTGTTTGTTGAAGGCAAATAATGGCGGAACCCCCACTTCTGCATGATTTATAAAGCACATGAGTACATGGTTTACTAAATATTATAGTGAAGTGTATGCTATCAATTTAATAATGGCAAGTAACGTAAACATATTCAGAGAGATCATCTGTAATTACTTATTATTGTCATTCAATACTCAGCACATAATACATGGTAGAGCACAGTACCTTTTACATGAGTTATATGACAGTTTATACCAGTGTGTAACAAAGAATTTCTCATCGAAGTATTCAAGAAACCAACGAAGAACAATTACATGAATGATGATGGGCTGTATGTTCTTCGACTATTATTCAGGTGGGTAACGTAGAGAAAACGAATTCTGATAATTGCGATTCAAAAAACGACACATAATACATGGTAGAACGCAGTACCTTTCACATGAATCATGTGACAGTTTGTACCAATGAATAACAAAGAATTTCTCCACAACGTGTTCAAGAAACCAACGAAGAATAATTGCATGAATGAAGATGGGTTTTATGTAATTTGACTAGGACTGAGGTGGGTAATATAGAGAAAACGAATTCTGTCCCGCGTTAATCGAAAATGGAAGCCGAAAAGTCTAAGACACATTGAATAGTGTCATCCGTAATGGTTCAGTAAAGACGTGAAAGCATTGCCCAAATATAGCACACAAAGTTGCGCTATACAATGCGTTACCTTGTATGTTGTAGCTCATAACCAAAGAATGTAGGAAGAAAATCTCATTGCAAGTATTTACATACAACTACAAGCTACAACCCCCAGAGAGTTGACCACTACCGACAGACTACAATACGTCCAAATCTACATGCTATATATCACTCTTAAGTGCATCGAGGAGGTTTCATAGAGCTTTCTATACCGTTCCACTATTGAAAAGTGAGCGGGTAAAAAGAACGCCTAAACATTAAATTGAAGGAGATGCATTTAATTAAAATTCGTTCCACGGCCGAGATACGAGGCCATGACCTGCATACTAGGCAAGCGCTATAACCTCCTGTCCCCCCCCCCTCTGGTTTGATCGGTTCTTTGCGAACTTTGGTTCGTTTTGTTCTATGTTGACTCAGTTTTTTTTTTTTTTTTTTTTTTTTTTTTTTTTTTTTTTTTTCAGAGGGATCGAGCCGTTTGACTGAGCGCACTGAGCTACCAACGTGACCTAATAGATATCGCGATTGCACGGACTGTCGAAAGGCACGTCTCTATCCTCAACACTACCTTGAATTGTGCCTCATGTTACCCTTTATAAATACGTATCAACGTTTCCGAGACTCTCCAATAGCGGCTTGTATGGGCTCAAGTTGTGTGTTTTTATATAATATTATGTGAACTTCATCTCAACGAAACATAGTTATGCGAATGTACGCAAGCACGAAGGTGCGTGCACACACATACTATATATAAACATCTAGAAGCCTGTAATAGAAATTGTGAAACAGCCTATAGACACCAATCCTTGCTTGTGACAACCTTGAGATGCTCCAGTTCTTTTAACAGAATGGGTACACTGCTCAACAAATTTGTCGTGCGTTTCAATTTGGTCCAAAAGGTGATTCATTAGAGGACAACTACAAGTCGATTGCCTTTTTGCCTTTCGTCGGGTATATTTCCTCGAAAATTTCCAGAATTTTAAGAATATTTGGCATTAAAAGTGTTTTATGCCACCACCGAAGACTAGGGCCCTCCTTGAGTCAGTCAAAGTTGATTTAGGACTGAGGGAACCCGGTGTTTATAGAATTCCATGTTATTGTGGTCAGTGGTGTAACTAGGACTTGGCTTTGGGGGGGGGGATAGATCTGCTTGACGAGCAAAATTTTAGTCAGTTTCCAGACAGACTACCATCTACCACTCCCGTTGAAGAAAGTAATTCACTCCCTTCCAGTGAAAGCTTATGGTAAAACACCCCAAGTCCCAAATCTTTACCTTTACCAGATTGCTGTTATACGATTTCTTTTCTTCCTCCCCCCCCCTCTCTCTCTCTTTCTCTCTCTCTCTCTCTCTCTCTCTCTCTCTCTCTCTCTTTTCTTTTCGGGTTCTGGGGGGGGGGGGGGTTCTATCCCCCTCATCCCCCCATAGTTACGCCACTGATTGTGGAAATACTTACATGGGCCAAACGATCCGCACAGTTCAGGATCGGTATGTGGAACATCACCGTCGTACTCGTTTACTTCAACCTGAAAAGTCAGCTGTCGCTGAAAATTGTCTGAATGAGGGACACAAGATGTTATATGATGAAACAAAACTGATTGCTCCTGCTTCCCGCTACTAGGAATATGTTCTTAAAGAATCCGTGGAAATTCGTATGGCCGATAATATTATTAATAGAGATAAGGGCTTCCCTCTGAGTAAAACTTGGAACCCAATCTTATCTGATATTAAGCAACAACGGTCTTCATTTCGATCTGCTGTTTCTTATAACTAGTTTTGTTTCGACCCATCGTTTTGCCGACTTTCTCCGCTACTAGTTCTATTGCGCCCAGAGGGCCTCTACTTTAGTTTCGCGCACGCGCGGTGGGTCGTCAGCGGTGTATAAAGGGGCCGCTGTTTCTGTTCTCAGTTTCCGGCGAGTAAGTGTATCAGCGCACTTACCTGAAGATGGCAGCAAGATGGTCTCCCAAAATATTGTGTTTAGTTGACGATGGTATCCGGCTGCAAACCCGAGATGAATATTATCAGTTATTACGATGGGAAAGTCTACGCAACCACAAGCTATCAATTAGTTAAAACTTCAAAATTACTAAGTAGTTCTTGAGCTCGGCTTTCACATAGTAAGGAATACATCGCTGAGGAATTTAAATTTTATTTCGTATATATATTTTTTATGTTCTTATACCTAGTACATGTGACCTTAGAACGGTGGCTGATGTAGTTACTTAGCTACGATAATATGTGTCAGTACTTTTATGATGTACTGAAACATATGAAATGATTGTTGCAAGTATAAATTGTGTTCATTAAAAAATGAATTGTCTACAAATATTCCTGTTTTAAAATATATTCATGCGCTTGGTGACAGGGTGAAGTGAGTTATAAGGCTGTGGAATAGTGCATTTATAATATATTTATTGCTCTTGTTGTGGCATAGCTGCATCAGCTTGGTTAAATATTACCCTATACCATAAGCGTTATTATCACGGATTTATTGAATTTTGATGAAACGAACTTGGCAACACTGGTGGTGAGGCACATACAGGCATTTTTAATAACTTTTGTGTTTATTATCAGATGATATTACCAGCGCGGTTATACGATGTTATCAGGTATTGATGTTCTTACACATCGGTTATTCTGTATCGCCGCCAGACGAGAGAGTCAAAACCAGTTTCTTTACTTTTTTACTGTGATTTCATCGACCTCGGCCTATCAAAACTATTCTTTATCGTCGACGACATTGTGTGTTGCAAACAACAGAAACAAACAAGAATTTGTTTCCAGCTAGTTCGACGTACGAACTGTTATTTATGAAATTGCCGGCCGCGGTGGCCGAGCTCTCTGCGGCGCGCCAGTCACCGGTCTACACGGCCACTACGGTCGGGGGTTCGAATCCCCCTTCGGGCATGGATATTTGTGCCGTCCTTAGTATTAGCTAGTTCATAAGTAGTTTGTAAGTTTAGGGACTGATGTTCCCATAGTTAAGTCCCATAAGCTCTACAAACATTTGAACATTTATTTTTTATTTCTGAAATTCACAAATAAATTCTTGACTACCTAAAAGTTGAATCTTCATTAAAAGTAAAATTTATGTTCACGCTCAAAAATGGCAAAAACTCAGGCGTACATATATTAACCACTAAGGAAAACACAGGCCATCCTCGAATGGAATGCAGTGTACTCTTTCACCCTGACGGCGGACTACAACCATTAAGGCATGCAGTGCACATGTCGAGCGCCTTTCTTTCGCTTACAACCTCTGACAAAGTTCGGTGAAGAGCCCTGTAACATTAACTCAAATTAACTATGAACTACAGTCACCTTACTGTCCTTCGAAATAGTCACCTCTCATAACTATCAACCGCTGAGCTATGCGATGCTTGTCCTGCAAACTTTGCGGGAAGTCTTTCTTTCGTATGGTGTTGAGAAACCTCATCACGTTTGGTTGGATGTCAGGAATATCGTCAAATCTCTTTCCTTTCAAATCGAGTTTGAGTCGAGGGAATAGGAAGAAGACTGAAGAATTGAAGCCGGGCGAGTATTGTAGATGTTCAAGTTGCACGACAACGCTCTCCCACACACAGCCAATATCGTCAAACAGTTCCTGGCAAAAAAGGGGGCGTTTCAGCTTAGACAACCAGGATACTAGCCGGGTCTCAATCCTCCAGACTTTTTCCTATTCCCTCGATTCAAACTCGCTTTGAAAGGAAACAGATTTGACGGTATTCCAGACATCAAACGGAATTGGACGAGGCTTTAGAACACCACACCAAAGGAAGGCGTCTTGCAAAGTTTGCAGGAGATGTATAGCGGAGCTCAGCACTGCATAGTTATGGGAGGTGACTATTTCGAACGACAGTACGATAGTTATTGTACATAGTTCATCTACATTGTTATAAGACTATTCACCGAACTTTATTCTCAGAGTTTGTACATTCCGGATGAGTTCAGTATCACTATCACAGCGGTGAACTGTTTTTCCACAACGTTTTTGGGGCGATTAGTTCGTGCATTGTTTTAGTACAAATACAGGTGGCTTGCAGTATCTGCAGACATACAAACGATTGTGCACGTAATGACAGTTGGTACGTATTTCGAGTGTGGGCAAAGTTATCAGGGAACTTAATTCTTTCTGTATTGATAACCCCTCTATGAACAGACCTTCAGCACCTGTCTGAACGACACCCTGCGGGCAAATAAGACCCATCATATCATGTGGTTTACAATATACCTGTACCATGTCACGGGCATATACCAACTTCTGCCGTCGCTCCTCAGGCCAGCTGACATTTTCCGATTGTTTAACTGTACAGTGGTGAATTTTTGCAAATGTCAAACCTTTGAAATTTGACCTGAAGAGTTCAGAGGTACACATGTGTTTATTGAGATTCTTACTGTATTTTGCGTCTTTCGCTGTTGACTATTGCCCATAACTGAATTAGGGAGTAATTTTCTTCATTTTAGCCCGTGGAATCCCGACATGTCCGAAAAAAAACAGACACCATATCTATAATTGTAAATTTGCCACTAACAGGCAACTGACAATTTAAATGCGGACGCATTAATACGCTCGATTCCTTGCGGGAATACAGAATAGCCTGAGAGCAAGAGGGAGTAATGGGCAGGGAGCACTACAATCGAAGTGTGCGACAAGTTGAGAGTTTGGGTTGGAAGGGAAACATGCCTGGATAACTTAACTGATTAAGGCGAGCGTTGGACCGAAGAGGGAAATCCGGGTTCAAATCCCGGTCCAGCACAAATGTTCAACTTTGCCATGGAATATATTTTAATGCCCTGAAACGGTCGAAATGCTTAAATATCCCCCCCCCCCCCCCAAGAGTGCTCACGGTTCTTTCGTGAGTACGTGCGTGGCGAGCACGCGAATGCAGTCTTCCTTCCTTCTTTACTTCCCGGACTGCATTTCCTTCCCCCCTCCCCTCCTTTCCTATCCTCACCCTTCCCCTCCCCACCGGGGGACTGATAACCTCAATAGTTTAGTCCCCCTATTCCAACCACACAACCCCGCTTAAATATTTCTAATTCATAACAGGGATGTTATTGTCGTGTAACCACTCGACCACAGGTGTTCGACCGTATTGAAAGATGCAATAGACACCTCCAATTGCTCAACAGTGGGAAGCAAACAGGTGCTTAAAACATCAATGTGGGCCTGTGCTGTGATAGTGCCACGCAAAACAAAGGGTGCAAGCGCCCCTCCATGAAAAACACTTCCACACTACAACATCACAGCCTCCGAGTTTTACTGTTGGCACTACACACGCTGGCAGATGACGTTCACTGGGCATTCGCCATACCCACAAACTGCCATCGGATCAGTATATTGAGTGCCGTGTTTCGTACTTCACACAACGCTTTTCCACTATTCATTCGTCCAATGTTTACGCTTCTTACACCAAGTGAGGCGTCTTTTGGCACTGACCTGCGTGATGTGTGGCTTACGGGCAACTGCTCGACCATGAAATCCAAGTTTCCTTACCTCCAGCCTGTCATAGGCCATGGTGGACTGGCCGAGCGTCCTAAGGCGCCTCGCTGCGGAGCTCGCGGTTGCTCGCCGTCGGACGTTCGCGTTCTCCCTGGGAAATGTGTGTGTTTGTGTTGTCCTTAGCATAAGTTAGTTTAAGTAGTTTGGAAGTTTAGGGACTAATGACCATAGCAGTTTGGTCGAATAGGTTTACAAACATTTCAGCATTTGATAAGTGTCATAGTACTTGGAATGGTTGCTGATGCAGTTTGGAATTCCTGTGTGATTGTCTGGATAAATGCCTGCCTATTACACTGTACGATCCTCTTCAACTGTTGGTGGTCTCTCTGTCAACAGACGAGGTCGCACTGTACGCTTTCGTGCTGTACGTGTCCCTTTATTTATGACTTATTTAACAAAGACTCTACATCGCAACACACTTTTCAGTCAGTATCTACGTATTCCATAGCATAACACGTAGTTAAGGAGTTATGACGCCATAAACATTGATAAGCATGAAAAACTAACTTTAGCGAAAACAGAGTGCAAATTACTCTATATTTAACCAGTATTTGATAATAATAGCACTTGGTCACTTCCAAAAAGCTTCAAGCAAATTCCGAACCATTTTTAAATTTGATCTTGATTACAAGCATGAAGGAAAATATATTTGGCACATAAACGTATTTGTAAGATAATCAGATGTTTGAAGAAGTTTTACGCTTGGAAATGCGATTCCTTATGGTGTCATCGCTAAAACGATTTCCCATTGACCCTTGCTCCGGTTGCATTATTTCCTATACGCGTCATGTGCCCTCAACGCCGCCAGGTAGAACAATCTAGAAACACTTCACAATGTCCCATAAATGGCAGCAAACACACTACTGGTGACAGAGGTTTCATTGACAAGCTAATGTTGTTGTGAAATTGTGATAAATTTTCAAAACGCCTTTCTCACAGAGAGACTTTTGAATCAACATTTTGGACGAAACTTGGAAACAACAAACCGCAAACCCTACGTTAACCAAAAAGGTCAAGAAGGTAGTTGAGTGGAGAGATGCAGGAGTAAGATAATGCAAGATCGGCTGCATTACTGAGAAGTAATGCATTGTGAGTTTAAGATCAGTGCCAGAATAACGTGTTATCTAGCACTAAAGAAGATGTACAATATCAAAGCTTCTGTAAAACCAATGACAAAAGAATGGATTTTACTGCTCTCAAGACGTGCTACCAATGGTGTAACATTTTTATTACCGATCATCGTATCAGCAGGATTGAATGCTGTAAGTTTTATTGGAGGCAAGACCGAGGGTACCAGGAGGCAGTGAAACTGCAAGAAATTATAAGGAAGTATTGAATGAGCAAAGGAGTCATAACTGGATTATGGGAATAGTAGCTGATGGGTAGGACTTTAAAACCTACTAATATCATAAAGCCTGAAAAATACTCAATCTGAAGAATACAAGTCTGAACACCGAACAGTGTTTCAATCCTCTTAAATATTTAAAAAAATTTCAACATTATCAAATTTGCTGGTGATTTAATGCATAGTGGGGATTCCGTCTCGCTGTGGCGAGCTATGGATAAATGAACCATTATTGATCTTTCAATAAAAGATGTAGTGCACTAAGTCGCGTACGTAAATGCAAAGATATTTTATTGTATTTAATTCAACGTGCCTTGCAACAAAATTTTAAAATGTGTTCAGTAGAATGACTTCAGTGTAGCTCTCTCTCGGGTATGAAATCCAAAACAGTAGGATCTCTCTCACACTGTGACCAATAACGGCTGCCGACCTACGGTGAGGCGTAATGACGCCCACAAGCATTCCTCATACGTGTCCCTCGACCGAAAGCGCCACAAGCAATCTCCGTAGCATGCAATAGATTGTGGTTAAGAGCTGTCCAGCTCTGTAGCATCTGCAGCAGTCGTGAGCAGGGTCCAGCGTTGCCGCGATGGATTAACCGCGCGTGCTGGAGCGCCATGTTACGGTGCGCGCGGCAGTCCGCCCTCGGGCATGAATGTTTGTGTCGTCTTTAGTATAAGGTAGTTCGTAAGTTGTTTGTAAGTTTAGGGACTGATGATCCCACAGTTGAGTCCCTTAAGCCTTAAAAACAAACATTTGAAAATTTGGTCCAGCGTCCGCAAGTAACGGCCGACCATCACGCAGAGACGGACCACCTCACTCCAGAGCATTGCGCAGTCTACATCTACATGGGATACTCCGCAAATTACACTTAAGTGCCTGGCAGAGGGTCCAGTACTTATTCCAATATAAGGGGAGCGGACAGTATAATATGAACACCATGAACATCTTGTTGCAAGTTGGCACCACTGCGTAAATGTTATCACTGAAATGCGACCGCAGTGCACAACTGACGTAAGAAGACAGTCGTGACCTTCCAGAATATTTCACTTCTTGTTCTGCGATGGTTAACACACATGATCGGTCAATTGCGTGATCTGCCAGACCTCTAAAGAGGCCAACGCTGTAGTGCGTGGTTAGTGGGAGCATCTGTGAGGAAAACGGCTGCACTGCTGAACGTTTCATTAGCGACAATGTCATCGGTAATTACAGCGTACACAAAACACGGTGAAACATCAAGAGGCGAAACCCGAAGTTGTATGACAACGACCGACAACCATTAAGAACGATCGTGACAGACAACATGAAACTACGACGGCAAAAGGGACTGAAAAATTCAACACTCACTGGAATAATTCTGCTTCGATAAGAACAGTACTGCTGGAAATTAACATTCGTAAAAGTGCTCCAACAACAACAACAAAAGTGCTACATTAGTTTAACGTGTAATAATGGAAGCCAGTGCAAAGCTGCCAATGAAGTGGTGCAACGATCAAAAAACCAGGACACTTGCTGATTGGAAGTATGTGGTATTGCCCGATGAAATAACGTTTACATTCCTTCCTACAAACAACCGGGTTTATGTATCAAAAACCATACAGAAAACATGTGATACGGATTTCTTACTTCCTATGGTCAAGCGTAGGGGAGGTTCCGTCTACATCTACATAGATACTCTGCAAATCACATTTAACTGCCTGGCAGAGGGTTCCTTAACCACTTTCATAACTTTTCTCTGCCGTTCCATTCTCTAATAGCGCGCGGGAAGAAAGAACACCTGAATCGTTCCGTTTTCGATCTGATTTCTCTTATTTTATTGGGATGGTCATGTCTCCCTAAGTAGGTGGGTGCTAGCAAAATATTTTCACATTCAGAAGTAAAAGTCGGTGAGTGAGACTTCGCAAACAGATCACGCCGCAACGAATAACGTCTTTCTTTTAATGATTTCCACCCCAATTCGTGAAACATTTCCTTAACGCTTCCCCTCCCCCCCCGTAACGTGATAAAACAAAACGACTGCCCTTTTCTGAACCTTCTCAATACCATCAGTACCACCTGGTGAGGGTCCCACAATGGGCAACAGTACTCCAGGAGAGAACGCACAAGTGTGATGTAGGCAGTCTCTTTGGTGGAGCTGGTGCATATTCCAAGCGTTCTGCCTATGAAACCTAATCTTTTCTTCCCCACAATATTTTCTATGTGTTCTCCCCAGTCTAAGTTGTTTGAAATTGTAACTCCTAGGTATTTAGTAGAATTTACGACCTTAAGGTTTGACCGATTTATCGCGTAATTGAAGTTCAGCGGATTTCTTTTAGTGGTCATGTGTATTACTTCACACTTTTCTTTAGTGTCAATTGCCAAATTTCGCACCATGTAGAAATTTTGTCTATATCGCTTAGCAGTTGCTTTTGATCCTCTGTTGACTTCACTAACTGATAAACGACAGCATCATCCGCGAACAGTCTAAGGGAGCTATTCAGATTGTCTCCTAAATCGTTTATAAACACAAGGAAGAGTAGGGGACCTATAACGCTTCCCTGGGGAGCGGCAGATATCTCTTCTGTTTTACTCGATGACTTACCGTCAATTACAACGAACTGTGTCCTTTCTGACAGGACATCGTGAATTCAATCGCACAATTGGGGAGATATTCCATAAGCACGCAATGTCATTAGTTGGGTATTCATATAGTGGTATTCAACTATCGAATAACTTTGAAGGCGTATCTCATCACCCACGACAATAAACTGTTTACTGTGACTATCGTGTTCGTCACAAATCCAACCAAACTGCATAACCATAACCGTAACACCAAGAAGGAAGTACACTGCTTCTGTTGACTAGTTCTGTCATTCCTAGTAGGTCAATTCCGAAGTCTGATCCTATCCGCATTGTGCTCTGTTTCATGAGGGACTGAAATCAAGGGAAGTTTCCAAACGTCCCTAAGTGTATCAAAGTGATGTTCGGGTGTGGAGGAGGTACAGAGATACAGTATATGTCGATCATTTGCCTCGCTCTGACCACCTAAAGGGTATGACTGCAACTGATGACCGCTGCTTACGAGCCGGCCGCGGTGGCCGCGGGGACTGAGGCGCTCCAGTCACGGTCTGCACGGCCACTACGGTCGGGGGTTCGAATCCTCCCTCGGGCATGGATATTTGGGCCGTCCTTAGTATAAGGTAGTTCGTAAGTAGTTTGTAAGTTTAGGGACTGATGACCCCTTAGTTAAGTCCCATAAGCTTAACAAACATTTGAACATTATTTTTGCTACTTACGAATTTCAGCTCGGATGAACCCTGAGCGGAACGCCACAGTGCTGGATGTTTTTCGTACAGCCACTGGACATCGCGTGTTTCGCCTCAAAAGGTACGCAATAGGCTGCATGACATGTAAAGTCACTCCCGACGTCCATGTCAACGTCCCGCTTTGACACCTAGACACTATGGAGCGAGGTACAGATGGCCCAACAGCATGACGAATGGACTCGTCAGAAGTTGCATCGCCTGCTCTTGACAGATGAGACACGCATCTGTCTTCATTCAGACAATCGTGGAGAGTCATTGGACGCAACCTGGTCAGTCTGAACGTCTTAGACACACCGTCCAGAGATTGCAGCGGATCGTGGTGGCTTCCTCATATTTTCGGGTGTCATTATGTGGGGCTACCGTAAGCCACTGGTGGTTGTAGAAGGTAATGAAACGGCTATACGGTACAGGCATAGCATCCTCCGACGTATAGTGCAACAATAGCGACAGCATTTCGGTGAGGGATTCGTCTTAATGGACGACAGTTATCGCAATGCGTTCCTTCATGATAACGACATCGCAATGTTAGAATGGCCAGCATGTTCCCCAGACATAAACCCCATCGAACATGCCTGGGCTGCGTAGGGATGGCCGTGCGGTCCAAGGCGCCTTGCTATGGATTACGCGACAGCTTCCCGTTGGAGGTTCCAGTCCTCCCTCGGTCACGTGTTTGTGTGTGCGTGTGTGTTTGTTGTTCTTAGCATACGCTAGTTTAGTTTAAATAATTTGTAAGTTTAGGGTCCGATGACCTCAGCTCTGAGAGCTCTACGCCAAATGAGGAAAATGTTCAAATGTTTGTAAGGCTTATGGGACTTAACTACGGGGTCATCAGTCCCTAAACTTACAAACTACTTATGAACTACTTACGAACTAGGACGGCACAAATATCCATGCCCGAGGGGAGATTCGAGCCCCCGACCGTAGTGGCCGTGCAGACCCTGACTGGAGCGCCTCAGTCTCCTCGGCCACCGCGGCCGGCGCCAAATGAGGAGTGGGACAATCTGGACCAACAGTACCTTGATGATCTAGTGGACAGTATGTCACGACGAATACAGGCATGCATCAGTGCAAGAATACGTGTTGCCGTGTATTAGGGGTACTGGTGTATGCTGAAATCTGAAACACAAATTCAGAATATTTAGGTGATTTTCGTACAACTTGTCAGTTTCTGTTTTTATTATCAATAAAGAAAACAGATTTTTGGTATATCTCAGTTCCATTTTTATGTGTGTATCAAGACCTTTACGTTGTGAAGCCTAGATTCTTATAGATTCAAAATTACAGCACTTCAAAATCCACTTGGACATTAGAAGGATATGTGCATGTACACCTACAGCCCGCGTGCCTCCTTGCGATGTGTGGTAGAGGTTCATTCATGGACTCCTGTCACTTGCGCACTTTGGTGTGCCATTGTCCAACGGTGCGGACAGAACGACTGCCAGTATGCTTCTATACGAGCTTAACTCTCTCTGATTGTACCTTCGTTACATTTTCACGAATCATGTATTGATTGACCCTGTTACGAACGGTCGCCCTCGAAATTTCAGCAGTAATTGGCTCTTTTGTTTGCACTGCTTCTTTTGTTATGTCTGAAACTGGAGTGATGTGAGCAACTGGACGGGGCTACACAAGTTCAAAAATGTCCAAATGTTTGTAAATCTATCGGACCAAACTACGTGATCATCAGTCCGTAGCTTATAAACTACTTAAACTAAGGTAAACTAACCTAAGGACAAACACAGACATCCATCCCCCAGGCAGGAATCGAACCTCCGACGGCAGGCAATCGCGCGCTCCGCAGCGTGGCGCCTTAGACCGCTCGGCTACTCCACCACGGCGCTACACAAGTGAACGACATCTAACTGCTGATAGTAATGTGTCCAAATACGAGGGTGAGTCATTAAATAAGTCACAAGCTGGGGTAGACACATCAGTATTGCGTTTACAAGCCTGAAAATGTTCAAATGTTTGTTAAGCTTATGGGACTTAACTACGGGGTCATCAGTCCCTAAACTTACAAACTACTTATCAACTACCTTATACTAAGGACGGCACAAATATCCATGCCCGAGGGGGGATTCGAACCCCCGACCGCAGTGGCCATGCAGACCGTGACTGGAGGGCCTCAGTCCCCTCGGCCACCGCGACCGGCGAAGCCTGAAAATTGCTGTACTTTTCAGCTGACTCTACCTGTAAATTTAAACACTTGTGCCATCGTTCGAGAAGGCTTTCAAAAAAAAAAAAAAAATGTTCAAATGGTCGTACAGCTTATGGGACTTAACTACAGGGTCATCAGTCCCTAAACCTACAAACTACTTATGAACTACCTTACCCTAAGGACGGCACAAATATCCATGCCCGAGGGGGGATTCAAACCCCCGACCGTAGTGGCCGTGCAGACCGTGACTGGAGCGCCTCAGTCCCCTCGGCCACCGCGGCCGGCGAGAAGGCTTTAAAAGCGTGTTTGCATCCTATAAGTGACGCTCTTAAGCTGTAACTTTATTTGGTTCCTTTAACTTTTGCAACCCATATGACGGATGTGTCTAGTGATAGAGAAATACCCCTACACAGCGCGCAGTACTGGCGTGTCCACCTCAGTTTACGGCTTATTTTCTGACTCACACCCGTATTTATCGAGCGAATGTCTACATTTCTTGAAATACCTCACAGAAATAGCACTACACAATATCTCTTCGTTTCCAGTATTCGTATACACAATGCCATAACGAACAATGCACAAGAGGCTGTGCAACACACAAAAGAGAGAAGAAAATAGTCAACAGCCACTATTGATAATGTTATTTATTTTTGCAAATAACACCGTTACCAATTTTGAACTTACACGTATGAGTCTCAAGATGGTTGATCACGTGTAGATATAATTTATTTTTTTTAGTAATTATGTACGTTTTTGACTCTTTACACCTCCTTGTAGAGAAAGATTTTTAGAATGGTCATCCCCTACAGAAAGAGACAATGTTACAAGCGACCTAAAAAAACAATAATTGTACAAATTGTGTCTATTACAAACTGTTCTATATCTATGAATATCAATCTGTCTGTATATGTATGTATGTACCCTGCGGATTCCAAGAAGTCTGTGAAGTTTGACAGCGATGGGATTAAGATGCGCGGGTTGAAAATTAAAAAATGCCAACACAGCTATAGATACACTATGCAATGAAATCTACTATTGTCGCTGATAGCACACGTTGTTGACATACCTATCTTATCTCTGAGCAAATGGACTCGCCCGTCCCACGTTACCGGCGTGCGCACAATCGAGGGAAACAGTCACTTGTGAGCGAGCGGTCTAACGTAACGGTGTCACTATATTTTCGAAACAGGAAGAAAGGAGTTGGATCAAGATGAATGTGCCAGAGGTCGTATAGCATAACAGTGTCATCAAGGTCTTCAAGAGGCGTGCGAGGAATCGGCATTGCCGTTCAGAACAGCTTTCTTACGTCGTATCGTAATACTGGATGAGACATGGGCCAACCAACGAATGGTGTCACTATGGGTCGCCGCTTAAGTCGAAAGTGCGTCAGAGCCCCAGTATGGTGAAAGTTGTGGTGATTCTCGTGTACGACTGTGATGGTGTTATCCTAACGCATTACGTTCCTCCACGGCAGACCCTCAATGTACAGTATTACTGTTCGTTTTTGGAGCATCACCTGCGAGCAGCTTTGCGAAAGAAGCGGCATCACTTTCTGCGCAACCCACCCATCATTTTGCACGACATTGCGCGGGCGCATACAACGGAAGCTGTGGCTGCTCTGTTCGGTCGATGGGACTAGGAAGTATTGTACCTTCCACCATAGTCCCCAGGCTTAAGTCCTCGTGACAGTGATTTGATTCCGAAGAGGAAGGAACCACTTCGTGGTATTCGCTTCAGAACTTTTCCAGAGATTCGACAGGCAGTAGACCGCGCCATTCGCACCATCAACAAAACAGGCTCTGCTAACGGTATACTACGCCTTCCAAATTGCTGACTCTGGTGACTACAGTAACTGGTACAAACGTTTAACGCTTTTGTATCGGTTGTGAATAAATAGTTGCCACTATTTAAGTTCCAGCCTTCGTATTTATTGATTTGTAGAATATAACGTGAAATATGGAACAATAATTACTCTTTGGAAAAGCTATTTGGTCTTTGAATTTTCAACTTACCACATTAAAAAAATCTTTTATTGGCTGCCTTGTTTTACATTAGATGATTCAACACAATGTATATCATAATTATACAATCCTCAGCGTGTTAAATCCGTTTACACGTACTAATATCAGAAGCTAACGTATACGTAAGAGTTTACGTGTGTCGCTGACACGGCAGTAGCGCCCCTACTGGAGAAAGAGCCAACTATAAATGAGCAGTCACGGAAGCGAAGCTAGCGCTCCAAGCAGCAGCGCTGCAGTAGCAGAAGAATGGCATGATGCAAACGGAGAACTTGCTATTTTTAATACTGTTATTTCCATATATTCCAGTCACTAAACGTAGTGTGTGTATATACTATATACGAGGCGCGTCCAGAAAGTAAGTTCCGTTTCAATTTATCACAGCTGCAGCGCTGCAGTTCCGCACATGCGCTGTAGACGATGTGTATCAAGGAGAAGAACGTACGCCATTTGGAGATAGCTGTCAGTTACGTACGCTTTTTTGTGCTTGTAAGTGAAATTTATCGGCAAATTTGCGATGTTTACGGACCAAATGCGATGAGTGAGTCGATGGTGAGAAGATGGGTCCGACAGTTCAGTGGCGGACGTAGTGATGTGCACGATGAAGAAAGAAGTGGGCGTCCAACTTTGGTTACAAAATCCACCTTTAGTTACAAAAGAACTGGTTCATGCGATTGATGACAAGATCCAGGAAAACCGTAGGTTTACAATTAGTGCTCTCGATACGGACTTCCCCCAAATTTCACTTCACCAATGACTGGTTGAAGACACAGGCGGCAGATTTCTATGAAGAAGGTATATAAAACCTGGTGCCACGCTATGACAAATGCCTGCAAAATTTCGGCAGTTATGTGGAAAAGTAGTTTAAGAGTTGTAGAATTTTGTGCAATAAAAATTTCTTCTCTATCTGGGTACAATTTCATTTTATTACCAAATGGAACTTACTTTCTAGACGCGCCTCGTATATCTGCTAAAACTAAATTGAAAGATATGAATTCGAAGTGTGCACACCATTTATACTTCCATCGTTGTGTATCTCGCACATGATAATGAGAATTGGAACAAGAGAGATTGGACACTTGAGGAATTTTAAAACAGTAAATTCTTCCTTCTATGTATTTGACGTGGTATATTGGTTCAGAATATCCTCTGCCATGCCACGTACAGTGCCTTACTATATATATATATATATATATATATATATATATATATATATATATATATATATTTACGTAGATGCTACACAACACAATGAAAGACGAATGGTAGAGTGAGGAATATGAGAAATCGTGCTAGAAAACCTATTCATAGCACGGCAAAAACGCTGTCACAGAAGACAATTTCTATCCAGTCCACTATAAAAGAATCTTTTTATTCATGCCTTTAACGATGTTGATATATTTTCCGTCGAGTTATGGCCCAATGTGTAAACCGGAACGAATGGAGGGATAATGATAGTATTCCTAAAGTAACCAAAGAAGCTATGTAGCAAATGAAAGTTGCTACTGAATTAAGTAGCCAATTCATCACGAGTGAAAAGGCGTTAGAGAAGCGTAGGCGGCAGCGGCAGTTAGTACAGCAGTAGAAGCACTTGGTGCATAATGCGCTGCTCGAGGCGAAGGTCATGGTCAGTGGGGCGGTCCTCAGCCGAGAAAAAGGAGCGCCCACCTGTTGGGCCGCCTGTGCCACCAGCGGCCGAGCCGTGCGCAACTCCTGCCGCTAGGCACGACAGTCATTTCGTAGTTTTACCTGCAAAGTTTTGCGGAAGTTTTGAATATTGGTATACTTCTAGATTTTGACGTGGAGAACTGATTTTCAGGGAGAACATTTGAGCTCGGTTGGCAGACATTTCGTGGAAGGGATCCAGTAGTCCCAAGGGTAAAGGAAGGAAATCCCGCTATACCTGTGACAGACCGTGTAACCTCAAATACGCCGCAGTAGGCCGGGTTTTCACCACGCAGTAAAATATTTTTCGTTTAGTAGCCTTTGCTGCGCTCGTACTATTCATTTTAAAAAAAAAGTCTTCAGCAAACATACGACGAAGTCGAGGAAAAGGTGATAACGTCGAAGAAGAGAACCCTATTACGGGTAGTGCGTAAGAATTTTCTAACCGTGAAATTTTGCTCGATTATGTACACGAAAAACTCGCAGAACTTGTCCGTCAGGGATAGCGTGACGAAGGAGAATGCACTAAATTTAATGTTCAGTGCATGACTTGTGGACTAGGCCTATTGGGGAGTTGTTGTTGTTGTTGTTGTGGTCTTCATTCCGGAGACTGATTTGATGCAGCTCTCCACAATACCCTATCCTGAGCAAGCCTCTTCATCTCCATATAAGAACGGCAACCTACATCTGTCTGAATCTGCTTACTGTATCCATCTCTTGGTCTTCCTCTGCGATTTTTACCCCACACACTTCCCTCTAATGCTAACTTCACAATTCCTTGATGTCTAAGAATGTGTCCTACCAATCTATCCCTTCTTTTAGTCAAGGTATGCCAGAAATTTCTTTTCTCCCCAATTATGTTCAGTACCTCCTCATTAGTTACGCGATCCACCCACCTAATCTTCAGAATTCTTCTGTAGCACCATATTTCAAAAGCCTCTATCCTCTTCCTGTCCGCACTGTTTATCGTCCATGTCTCACTCCCATACAAGGCAACACTCCATACAAATGCCTTTATTGGGTATATATGTATAGGGTGTTTCACTAAGTGTGTTTGCCTCAGTAACTTATAAAATAATAGGTGACGGGAAATTTTAATGCTGTAGGTCAACACAAGAAATGTTACACTTTCTGCGGAGCTATGAACATAGTTTATTGTATCATTTTCCAAAGAGTTACAGCACAAAGATATAATTTTTTTAAATAGAACAATAGGTTTTTCTATCGTGCATTGGATTCGTTGAAACCAGCTGCGTCCAAATCAATTTAAACTACATTCCTATCACTGTTAGTTTGGGAGCTACAACCCTTCAAAGTTTAGAGGGCGGAGGCTACGACAGCGTAGCTAACTGGCTGGTGGTCATGAGACAGTGGGCCATGCCCCAGGGGATAGCCACTCGGCCAGTTAGCTACGCTATCGCAGCCTCTGCCCCCGGATCTTTGAAGGGTTGTAGCTCCCAAACTAACAGTGATAGGAATGTAGTTTAAATTGATTTGGACGCAGCTTGTTTAAACGAATCCAATACACGATAGAAAAAACTATTGTTCCATTTAAAAAAATATATCTTTGTGGTGTAACTCATTGGAAAATGATACAATAAACTATGTTCATAGCTCCGCAGAAAGTGTAACATTTCTTGTGTTGAGCTACCGCATTACAATTTCCCGTCACCTATTATTTTATAAGTTACAGAGGCAAACACACTTAGTGAAACACCCTGTATATATATAACAAGGCAGTTAATCTATCTCATTGTGGTGTGGAAATGAATTTTTTCGTCAATACGCGTGTTGCAGTAGACTTTGCGGCGCTCTTAATCTGATACTATTCATTTCACAAAAAAGGGTAGGACATAAATTGAAGGAAATTTTCTCTAGTTTAATTTATCTCATAACTATTTTCATCGTAAAATGCGTCTGAAAGGAGATATCGTCAAAAACTGTTTTTGGGCGCCATTTTTCCAATATGGCGGAGCGAGCGGCAAAGATAAGAGGTGGCAAAGTGAAAATTCGAAAAGAGCACATCAAAATCTATAAGTATTCTAATTTTCAAAACTCCCGCGCAACTTTCCAGGTAACTTCCTTTTTGGACACCAATTGGCTGAAATAATAACGAACGTGACGACAGGGTCACAACTTTGAACATATACACACATTCCCTTTGGCAAAGTTTAATGATACCGCTCGTATAACCAGGCCCGTTCCAAGAGCGTGGCGGGATAGGATCCTGCCAATGGCATGGCTTAGATGGGATAAGAATTATTCCGGAGAGGTACGTGAATTCTTCTACTACTCATGATCCTGTTGTCTATCAGAAGCAGACTTTTTCATACCCATTTTCTGTAAACCTAAGATGTTGGTCAAAATATTATTTCTAAAGTGTCATTTCGTCCAGTAGCATTCTAAAGAAACGACCGCTGCCGAGTAGACGTCTTTCTTTAACATGGTTTGTGTAGTAGCAGTGGTCTTGGTTCTCGGTTCGTACATCTGCCATCTATACAACACTCATCTTAGGAAATGAAGTTCTTGCACCTATTGCGATGCGGTATTATAGGATCGTACGATCGGTGCTGGAGCAAATATGCTATCTGGCGAAAAGTTTCCAATATTTGTCGTTTTCTGCAGACTGAAATCTGGAGCGGGACCAGATAGTGGAGGAATAGAGCGAAAACTGTGGATGTGATATATAATTTTCATATTCCTACAGCCAGCATCCCTCCTGTTCCAAACTATCGATTCGTATTATCTGATGTGTAAACAATTAAACTTTCTGAGGCTCATTAACGATATTTGAGTTTTAGTTGTTGTTTATATATACAGCTTCACTTAGTTCATCGACGTCAAACCTTTCTCCAAACAAATATATTTTTCGCCTTTGCTCCACCGAGCTAGGTGACGCAGTAGTCGACATACTGAACTAGTTTTGGGAGGACAGCGCTTCAAACCCGCCTCCAGCCAATCCGATTTGGGTTTCTCGTCATTTCCCTAAATCGCTTCAGGTAAATTGCAGCACGCTTCCTAAGGCAGACAACGTCGTCGAGGGGTCTTTATATTCTGATTTTTCTTTCTTTCTGTTTTCTACCATTAGTCTAGAAACGCATTTATAAACCTTCGGGAGTTGTGACATCACTTGAAGTAGGCATTACTTACGTATTAGGCACTTATATTTTATAGTTAATTGTAGTGCGTATCATACGCTGATACATGCAAAATCATAAAATCACGCACGGTGATTCAAAAAGACTACAACTTTGAAAATCGGGAACTGTGCAAAGAAGGAAACTGAAAGCTAAGCTCTTTCTGTCGTCGGTTTAAGGTAGCTCTGAAGTGTCATTTGGTTGCATATTTTGTCGCTAGGAGTGCTGTTGCCTATTTTTGTTGTTATTCTCAAGATGGCGGCATTTCGTGTTATCGAGTACGGCAAATGTGGATCGACGACATTTGTCCCAGTGCATTTCGAATCAAGTACAGTGTTCAACCACCTGA
Organism: Locusta migratoria; assembly: GCA_026315105.1. Classification (NCBI taxonomy): domain Eukaryota; kingdom Metazoa; phylum Arthropoda; class Insecta; order Orthoptera; family Acrididae; genus Locusta; species Locusta migratoria. The sequence continues at coordinate 291,848,500 of CM048755.1, forward strand.
TAAGTGGTGTATCAAATGTTGTTATAAACAATTAACAGAGAAAGGATGTTTGTGCAAAGGAAAGCATTTGCTTACAGTCCAAGAAAATCGATCCGCCAAACTAGCAGAGAGCTGCAGATTCCACAACCGACCATTTGGAGAGTCCTTACGAAAAGGTTAGTAATGAGTCTTTATCGTTTGAAATTAGTTCAAGCCCTCTCCGAAACTAATAAGGAGAAAAGTCTCTATTTCTTGCGAATTTGTCCTTTGGCAAATTAAAACAAGATGACTTGTCCATTTCGAACCTACTGTTTAGCGATGAACCTACATTTCACACAAACGAGTAGGACAGTCGACACAGTGTCTATATGGAGCACTGAGAATCCGCGGGAAAAAATTCAGCATGAACATAAATCACCTAAGGTGAACGTATTCTGTGTCATTTCAGTCATTAAAGTTTTTGGTTCTTTTTTCTTCGAAGGCGCTACAGTAACTGGGCAAACTATCTGCCCATAGGCACTTACGGTCTGTGTTTATTTGAACGAAAGGTACCCAAAACAATGGATCTGCTGCCAGGCAGCTAAAAATGTTCAGACTACTTAAACTAACCTAAAGACAACGCACACACACCCATACTCGAGGGAGGACACGAACCTCCGGCGGCGAGCAACCGTGCGCTCCGCAGCAAGGCGCCTTAGAACGCTCGGCCACTCCATCGCGACCCAGGCAGTTTGTGACAAAAACACTTTATCACTTGCCTCCAAGAAGACTTGACCTCACCTCCTGTGATTGTTTCCTGTGGGGATAAGTTAAAGATGTTGTGTTTCGACCATCTCTACCATTTAAGACGGAGGAACTTAGAGAAGGAATAACTGCAGCTATTCAAACTGTTACGCTTGAGATGCTGCAGAGAGTGTGGAAAGAGTTCGAGCATTGGGTTGATGTCATTCGAGTGTCTGAAGGGGGTTATGTTGAACATCTATGAACTTGTTTGTTATTGAAAAGAAAACTTTGTTAAGTACTCTTCTCATTGATTAATTACGCAATATTCCGTCATGCTTCTTTGATTAAATACAGATTTTCAAAGTTGTGGTATTTTGTTTGAATCACCCTTTGTTATTTGCTTATCTCTTTGCTCAATGTCTCCTAATGCCTCCTAATGTTTTACCGTCTCCTAAACATCGGTTGAGGTGGTATATATCATACACATTACTCGGTCGACTTTCCAGTTTCGCTGACGGAAGTTGCAACCTTTTGCCGCTAGAGAGTTCCAAGATTGTAACGTGTAACATGGCGATGTGTAACGTAAGTACATCGGTGCGTGAGAAACCCTCACAAACTTAAGTAGGAATTCGGAGATTTGGTTGACACATGGAGCACCTTCTCTTTAGCTCTTTAGCTCACGGATGCCTATTACTATGTCCTCCACTTGTAAGTCTGTGCGATGGTTAAACGACGGTATATTTGTATGATCCTTCAGCCTGAAAGAATTCTTCAGCACAAAATTTTAAACTCCAACTTTCCTTTTGCTATCTTTTATCGGCACTCCAGAATGACTGAGTGACTCGATAGAGGCCTTGAACCAGCTTATGAATTTTAAACAGGACCAGTATTTTTTTGGTTATCGGCAAGATCTTTTACCAAGTTATGACGTATGTGCTTCGCGCAATTTTATTTTACTTTTTTAATTTTATTTTACACACACGTGGTGAATCCCTACTAACATTTTCCTATCTTCATTTGCTTGTTGTTTTTTGAACAGAGGGACGGGGAGTCTTTGCTTCCTCTGCATTTTCCGAATATTATTATTAAACCACGGTGGGTCTTTCCCATCCTTAAATGCAGTTCGCCAATATGTTTCAACAGCGCTTAATTTACATTCTATTTGTAGTTTTAATTTGCCTGTAATTCCTCTACATCCATCGCACTCGAACTAAATGATGTTCATTCATTGTCTAAGTGGCCCATTTACTGCTTATCAGCTCTTTTTAGCAAAAACATTCTGCTAACCTTCTTGTCTGATTTATTAACTCTGGTGATTATTGTCTCTATGACGACATCATGTACACTGACATCTATCTCTACACTGACATAGTTGATAAAGGTGAGGACTGTTTGTAGCTAGAAGGTCCAAAATATTTCCATTGCCTTAGTGGGCTGCTTGCTTGAATCACCTGCAGTGAAACCATAGACGTACAAATCTTTACGCAGAAAGTTAAAGTCACACCCAACTAATATTTTATGGACCAATTATCTTTGAACAAATGAGTGTAGACTTTCCTTGAATGATCAGTGACTCTAGAACTGTGACTGTGGAACCGAAAGGCCGGTAAAGAAACCCAACCATTAACATGATTTCTTCTATACTTGTCACACACGTCACGTCAGTCAATCTCGACTTCGACCCCAACAGAAAAAAAATATTTTTGTCGACTATAATAACACCTCTTATTCAATTGTACCTGATTTGTCTTTCCAGTATACAAATGTTTGTATAGCTTATGGGACTTAACTACGGGGTCATCAGTCCCTAAACTTACAAACTACTTATGAACTAGCTAAGACTAAGGACGGCACAAATATCCATGCCCGAGGGGGGATTCGAACCCCCGACAGTAGTGGCAGACCGTGACTGTAGCGCCTCAGCCCCCTCGGCCACCGCGGCCGGCTCCAGTATACATTCTAAGCTTCGATATATATTTCAGGGCTTTCTATGACGAAATTCTGCTGCTTCTCGTACCCCGAGGATAATCTGAAAACAACAAATATCTATAATAAAATGAATTCGGGAACTTTATTAAGAATAGTTTCAAAATTGTATGCTAATATTTTGATGGTTTAATGTACCTTTCGAGTGAACATGACCTGATTAGCTATATGCGCGTCCAGTAGCGAGTGTTTATCAGAACACCAACTACCTCCTACTGTAATGAATTCCCATTTGCACCCCACGAGTACACTGCTTCCCAAGTAGCTGCCTCCTTTGTGTAATAAACCACTGACCTATCAAGTCAAACAATTCTCCATTCGATAATGCAGGTCCATAAATCCGCAACCAAGACCGTCACAAAGTTGATGAAACCATTAGTTGAGACCTTCTGCTGGGCTTTAAAACAAAGGCCCCTGATAACTCTGGGAACAATACTGCAAGTTGCGAGCTCTGCTTGCATCACACATGCGAGGCTAACAGTCCATTAATTCTGCCCGTATGAACTGATGATGGCCTCAGAAACCAAGCGACAGGCATCATTGGTGCCGACATGAGCTGCAACTTGCAGGCGACTACACCCCATACGCTCGCTAGCCGCAGGCAAGGCCGCCACTGCATCTCGGAAAGGCCCCTCGGCAGACATATCGATTACACAAAGGAATTTTTTCTGCACCTGTGCGCTATTTTCCTAAGGGGCTCGTTATCGCGACCATCGTTGGAGGACCTAATAACTAGCTAACCCCTCCCCCGTGTGCCTGCTCGGACCCCGCTGAAAGTCACCCACCTGTGCACTCACTGAGAAAACGGGCGGAGCAAAACGTTCAACCTCCACTTTGGTATTCTGCCTCGAGCGACGCGAACACGTTGCAACCCGCCACTTAAGCCCCTTTTGCATGATGAACTTTCTTGTCTTTGTTGACTACTCAAGACGAGTGTGTCTACTGCAGCGTCCCGTCGTGGGATTCCCTTACTGCGTCTTGCCTGTCTCGAGTAGTCGTTTTCGTTTAGAACACCAAAATTTTAGAGCTGTCTGCTATGTAGTTTCCCACCTGCATGAAGAAGTGAGGTTATGAGTGCACTTTTTCCGTAGGAGCAGGAAGAGGATAATAGAGTTTATTAATAACGGAATGGTAATTCATAGGTGATGTTCCTCTCAAATTTCATGTAGTAAATGTTGCACGCAACTGAGAACCTAAATAATAGGAAAAGTGTCATCCAAACATTTATGTTTATTTGCTGAAGGAAATTTTTTCTGGCAAGCACATAAAACAATATTGAAAATGCAGTAAAAAAGCTACTGTTTAGTTTTCAGATCTTGTTTTGTTGCTATCAAAGTAACGTCTAAAATAATTTTCTCATCTAATAATTCTGACTGTTTCACTGTTGAAATAATTTTCATTGAAACACGTTTATATACTTACGTTCGTGTTTATACATAGTGTAAGCTTTTCCCTGTCAAACGAAAATATTTTTCTGCTTCCAGATATATCGTCTCTTTTGTAGGTGAACACTAGTAAAGTAAAAAGAACACTAAGCTTTGGTGCAACATTTTCGGTGTGATAAAAAAATAAAAAATAAAAAAAATAAAAACAAAGTAAACAACAGAATAAATGGATAAACAAGCAGCCCTCGGTCGCAAATTAAAAATTATTTGACCAGGTTTCGGCAATGACTAGGATTACCTTCATCAGAAAACATAAAAAAAAGTCACATAATAAAATCTACTATTCAACTGTATAGCTTACGTCACAGAGTTTGAAAAGATTTTTTTTTTTAAGTAGCTAGCCACTATGGGCTGCACGCCTGCCGGAGGCATCAGGCTGCTGAATAGTATATTTTATTATGTGACTTGTTTTGTATTATATTTTATGACGAAGGCAATCTTAGTCAATGCCAAAACCTGGTCAAATAACTTAATTTGCGACCGAGGGCTGCTTGTTTATCCATTGACGTTGTAACGGTCACTGACAATAGCTGGTACCTTTAAAAAAAAAACGAATAAAGTTAAAAATGCGAAAGCCTTTCTGTAACATGAATGAAATCGAGGGGAACAGTTTAACTTCCGATGTTAGCAGACAACACTACTGTTCCTTGCTTCTGCGGATGCGCATTCTGCAGCACCCTCGAACATTTAGAACTCCACACTCGGCACAATCTATAAATCATTAACTTCACAGACGCACTCGCGACGCGATTGGCTGTCGATTTACATGCAGGTGGGAAAGGCGCACGCACTTCGAGTAATGAATTTTAACCACAACGTCGATCTGTAAAACGGGCCTTACCCTTTGGTGAGGGCGGCTCCACCGCGTCGGATAGACGGGAAGGTGCCTCGGCAGCAGAGACCGTGAGCGAAGCTAGCGACGACTCAAGTGGCCAAATTCTTTGCCGCTGCTACACTCCGAGGCAGCAGCCTAAAGACGGCAGACCGAAGCCATATAGCAATTTCAACTGTTTGCTAGCCGCCCCAAACTCCTCCCGTGTCCACACACAACACGTACACACCCTATCCATCCTATCACTATTACATACAATAATTAACTATGAAAATTAGTCGAGCTAAATACTGAATCTACTACTAATATGGTGATTCAATAACGGCGGCTGACGGCTGACTGAACTGTGGTCATTGTTAACTCGCTGTTCAAAGCAACGAACAATAGACTAACCAATATACAAACAACACGCGAATTTATACTTTGAAGTTAACAAAACGCGAGATCATTTCCTTCTACTTAAAAAACATACAACATTTTACGAATACAGGAACGCAAAGTGCAAAACACTCATATAGTTGAATTACATTATGAAACGATTATGAAATGTAGATGTGTGTCTCTGCACTGTTGTTCAGCTGCCTGCTGCTTGCAGATGCGCTGTTCACTTCCTGCAGCTGACTAAGAAACGGCTCTCTTCAATTCCAGAGACTAAACATGATACTACCACTGTCAAATACAAAATATGCAAGTATTTTAAGAATTATAAGAACTCACGGCGAATCCAACGATTACAGTACAAAAACAGATGTTAAATTTGCGCGTTACTACGTTAGACTATAAATAAAACATCTGATTACAACCTTTTTTCCCATTTGGATCGGCATAAAGGATTGTTGCATTGTAGCAACATGAGGTAGTCTGTATATTATGCATTTAATAATAAAAAGACGATTTGCAGAGATTAAAAGTAATACATTTAACGGGCGATGATTTTATTACGTTTTACACTTAAAGTTGTATAAAACTGTTTTGCTAGAAGTTGAACAAGGCTTCCAAGAATATGAGGAATTCCTTAACAATATTACTTTACAGGAAAAATGGCGAAATTAAAAATTTTCAAACACTCTTGTCTACAAAATTTTCAACAAGGGAAGTAAATAGTTGTTAAAGCTATTACAGAGATACTGTATAGGGAAAATTAGGATGAGTATTACAATTCTAGAACATACCTCCTTTATTTTTGTCATATTACTGGCTGGGATGGCTCTAGATTTAAATGATAAGATAAAAATTAATTTTGGTGTCATTAAAGTAAACCAAACAAACAAAGAAATAATCCATTGTTGTGTATATGTAAATAAAGATTATGTACTAGAATATATGTTTACTCATTGTTTACTCTGCCAAAAGTCCTAAAAAGGAGTCTATTGTGTAGGCCTCATATGTTAAAAAAAATTCAAATGTTTGTAAAGCTTATGGGACTTAACTACGGGGTCATCAGTCCCTAAACGGCGGCGGAAGCTAAATGTTGCATGACCTACATACAATTAATGCTTGCAAGGTAGAAGGACGAGGTGGCTGCTAGGTAGCGCTGAAGATAAAGCGTTCTGTTAAAGTTGCATTTATTTATTACACAAAAAAATTGTTACCTGATACATAACTTTTAACTGATGTCTTATCGAAGTATTTGATGGAGTCTTGAAGCACTTGATGTAGTCGAATCTACCAAACGGGACAAGACAGGTACACATTGTCAGTTCATAGATTTATAATTGTCAATTGCTAACTATAACTGCTGCAGGAATAGTAGAAAGACTAAGGATCCCTATCAGCGGATGCGATGGCTATCGCTGCCAACTGTTCTGCTAAGCAATGAGTTCTTCGTGGCGACTGCACTGTACTTGCAAGCTATTAGAACTGAGAGGATGTAAACAGAGCCGCGTGCTCGATCTGTCACGCGATGGCGCTACCGTCGCGTTCCTGCGATGACTAAACTACCTAGCCACGGTCGACTACGTGTAGTATCGAGCTGTGATACTACAGTGTCCTTTCTGTAATAAAATGCAAGGGTCTTTTCGATGGGGTACTGAAAAGTGCTGAATGTTGGTTGCTGGGTGATATTGAAAAGTGTAAAAACTAGGTAGCTATAAGCATGGCACTTCCACTTTTACCTACTGGAAAAATTACTAATAAACAACAGTTTGTGTGTGTGTGTGTGTGTGTGTGTGTGTGTGTGTGTGTGTGTGTGTGTATGGTAGGGAGGGGGAAGAGGGGAAACAGCAGAAGAACATGTTTGGCTTATTACCAAGAAAAGTGCGTGAATTAAGAACTAGCCACCCAAGCAGCCCCTGCATATAAGAAATCTGCGTGCATCACCTGTGTATACCAGAGGCCAGAAACTACATAGCTATTCTACTCATCCTGATACGTTTGCTACCCATTCATCTTATCTGTCTGTTGAGGCCTGTTTAGTGCGTACATTATCTGCGAAATTTATTGAGTTTGAATAATCTATGTTAATGACAGTTTGTGGGATCCGCTGGCCATAATGAAGACAAAAAAAATACCAAAAGTAGCAAAGTCAGAAAACCTCTGTCCGTTAAAAGGCGAATTTCCCAACTCACACTTTTTGAAACATTCTGGGGAGTGCCTTCCGACCAGCTCGGCATTTTGACGCTCTAACGCGTCAACTGGACGAAACTAGACATAATATTCTTCAGTTGGACATCCAGTAACTCTATCAGTCAATGCCAGTCATAATATCTGATTATATAAGGGCCAAGGAGAATATCGCTCTTGAGATTTGCAGATGACATTGTCCTTCTAGCAAAAGATGAAAAAGAATTACAGGACATAATAGATGCAATTGAAAACAAAGGAAATATTTATGGAATGAGAAATAGCACAAAGAAAACAAATGTAATGACACTGGGAGGAAATCAAAAGGTATAGATATTGCTTAATTGAGAAGTATTAGAACAAGGGCCAAGCTTTAAGTACCTTCTACATCTGCATTTACATACATACTCCGCAATCCACCGTAAGATGCGTGGCTGAGGGTACACTGTACCACTACTAGGCATTTCCTTTCCTATTCCACTCCCAAATAGAACGAGGAAAAAAAGAATGCCTATATGCCTTCGTACGAGCCCAAATTTCTCTTATCTTGTCTTTGTGATCACTACGCGAAATGAAAGTAGGCGGCAGCAAGATCGTACTACACTCAGCTTCAAATTCCGGCCCTCTAAATTTTCTCAGGCAGAACAAAAACGGATTGGAAGAGCAGCACAAAAATTAAAACCAGAATGGCTATGGCGAAAGAGGCATTTCATAGACAAAGAAGAATTTTCTGCAGAAATATGAACTAGAGTAATAAAATTTTTCCTATGGAGTATTTTTCTGTATGGTGCTGAAACATGGACTCACTGAGGAAGGAAGGCAGCGCAAGGCTGCAGACTTATGAGAAGTGGACATGGCGGAGGATGGGAAGAATAAAATGTTCAAATGTTTGTAGAGTCTAAGGGACTTAACTACGGGGTCATCAGTCCCTAGATGGGAAGAATAAGCTGGACAGGAATAGTGAAGAGTTGTTGGTAACAGTGGGAGAGCAAAGACGATTATTGGATGTAATAAAATCTAAAAAAACGAAACTGGATTGGCCTTATATTAAGAAAGAAGGCCTTTTGAAAACATTCTTAGATGACAATGTAGAAGGGAAGAGAAGGCGAGGGAGGAAGAGGAAGAGATTTCAGATCCAGGATAATATTTCGGACGGCAGTACATACAGAAAAAGAAGGAAGCAATAAATCGTAGAAAATGCAGATTCAAAGGACCTGGTAATATATCTGAAAACTGACGATGATAAGGGCTAGACGTTGACCAACAAGTAAATTGTCTTACGCAATTTGTGAAGCTCTTCCTGTTAAACACATCCTCCAATTTACAGTCCATTCTGATATTTACCGTGCGGTACATCGTGTTTTTTGTATTAGAGTTTATTTAGCAATTGTTCAGGAACTCTTAGTAATTGTTATGGAACTCCGATAACCTAACAGTAACGAGGAAAATTTTGCTCTCACAGAGAAACAAATTGTCTAATAATGACACCTGTAAAATTTCGGAATATTCTGTACTGATCCTATTGTTAGAATGAGAATGACATCTTTGAATAGTTGTGAGACACTGAAGGTAAAGATTTGTGCGGTATGATATTCTAATTAGAGATGTACAGATTCCCCTCCCAGCCTGCCTGCTCATACAGCCGCTGCAATAATTGGAGAAGCTCAGCCTGCCGTCACGTAAACCCAATAGTACGTGAGTAGCGAAGCACAGCGGCTTCCTGTAAGCCTGGCACCCTTTCAGCCTACTGCACATGCCAAAAGGTTGCGCTGCCAAGCCAACGTGACTGCCGAGTAGCCATATTACCTTTTCGTTGCTGAAAATGAAAATAAATAAAAGAGCTTGAATAGGAGAAGTGGATTACTTAGTTACTTACATCTTGGCGCTATAATTCATGTACGACCTTTGCCTCTCTGATGATCTCAGCCCAGTTTTGACGAACTTCTGCTCGTTTCCTCCACTTCCTTACTCCCAGCTTTCTCACATCATTATCCACATCATACAGCCATCGTTTCTGAGGTCTCCCCTTGCACCTTCTGCCACCTAGATTTCCTCTGCAGACCTTTTTAACAGCTCAATCCTCCGACATTCGCTCTACATGGTCAGCCATTTCAATCTGTTACACTTAATTTCAGTCACTAAGTCAGCATTTCTATACAGTTCTTCCATTTCCTTGTTTCTCCATATTCTCCACTGCCCCACTTCATTCACGGCTCCAAAAATCTTTCTTAATATTTTCCTCTCCCATCTTCTCAAGAGTTTCTCTTCTGCTACATTGTCCATGTTTCTGAGCCATACGTTTCTTTTTACTTATTACTGTTAGATAGTCACATTCGATTTTCTGCTCAGGCTACGTGACTGAAGGATCTTTATCGTGTCCCAGTAAGCTCTATTACCCGTAGCAATCCTTGATTTAATTTTATCTCTTATACTGCCATTCTCCATAACAAGCACTCCAAGGTATTGGAACTTCTCACATCTTCAGATTCTGTTTTTATAGATTTCAAAAAGTCATTTGACGCGGAGCCGCACTGCAGACTGCTAACGAAAGCACGAGAGTATGCAATAGGTTCACAGATTTATGACTGGCTGGAAGACTTTCTAAGTAATTGAACGCAGTACGTTGTTCTCGACGGCGAGTGTTCATCAGAGACGAGTGTATCGTCAGGCGTGCCCCAGGGGATTGTGATAGGACCGCTATTATTTTCTATCTATATAAATGATCTGATGGACAGAGTAAGTTGTAATTCGCGGTTGTTTGCTAACGGTGCTGTGGTGTATGGGATGGTGTCGTCTTTAATTGACTGTAATAGCATACAGGATGACTTAGACAAAATTTCTAGTTGGTGAGAAGCTCTAAATGTAGAAAAATGTAAGGTGGTGCACATGAGTACTAGAAACAATCCCATAATGTTCGAATACAGCATTAGTAGTGAGCTTCTTGATACAGTTGCGTCGTTCAAATAGATAGGCGTGACATTGCAGAGCGATGTGAAATGGAACGAGCATGTAAGGACAGTTGTGAGTAAGGCGGACAGCCGACTTCGGTTTATTGGGATAAATTTTGGAAGATGTACTTCATCTGTAAAGGAAATTGCGTATAAAACGCTTATACGACCACGTCATGAGTATTGCTCAAGACTTTGGGACCCGCAGCAGATCAGTTTAAAGGAAGACATGGCAGCAGATCAGAGGCGAGCAGCTAGGTTCGTTACTGGTAGGTTCGACCAATGCGCGAGTGTTACAGAATGCTCCGAGAACTCAAATGGTACTCGCTGGAGGAAAGACGACATTTTTTTTTAGAAATTGTGTTGAGCAAATTTAGAGGGCCGGAATTTGAAGCTGCTTGCATACTGATCTTGCTGCTGCCTACTGAAACTTGGCGTAAATATCTCAAAGATAGGAGAAATTATGGCTCGTACAGGGGCATATAGACATTTTTTCCCTTGTTCTCTATTTGGGAGTGAAATAGGAGAAGAAATACCTAGTAGTGGTACACTGTACCCTCCGTCTCGCACCGTACGGTGGATTGCGGAGTATATATGTAGATGTGGATCTCTTATAATTGCCTCAGTTCAACTTAAAATATTTCTCTCTAACAACAGAATATTTCTTGGAAGCGAAGAGGTACTAAGTCCCAAATGTTCTGCCTCTTTTTCTAATCTGTCACATCCTTCTTTCAGTTTTTTCGATCTTCTAGACAGTATACTCACATCATCACCATATGCTAGAGTTTGGGCCATACGGTTAGAGTGCCACGCGGATTATCAGTCACCACCCTTCGAATCACTCCCTCCAACACGACTTTGAAGAGTAGCATGGATAATACATCATCCTGCCTTAACCCTCGGTTGACCCCAGATTCTTCAGAGAGTTTTCCACTCATTTTTACTTGGCTTTTGTGCTGATGAGGGTCATGTGTACCAGTCTGATTAGTTTACTTAGGCATTCCATCTCCATTAAGATCTGATACAGCTTTTTCCTTTCAACACTGTCATAGACCTGTTTGAAGTCTGCAAAAAGCTGGTGTACAACACTAACACTTTTACATTATATGCCTTATAATGAAAATTTGGTCTGTTGTTGATGTGCCCTGGCGAAAGCCACACTAGTTGTTTCTGAGTATTTATTCTGTAACTGGTGCAAATCTCATAGCGATGACTTTCGCCGGCCGCTGTGGCCGAGGGGACTGAGACGCTTCAGTCACGGTCTGCACGGCCACTACGGTCGGGGGTTCGAATCCCCCCTCAGGCATGGATATTTGTGCCGTCCTAGTTCGTAAGTAGTTCATAAGTAGTTTGTAAGTTTAGGGACTGATGACCCCGTAGTTAAGTTAGACTATAAACACATTTTTGATGACTTTCGCTAATACTTCGTACACCACACTGACAAATGTAGTACCGCGATAGTTTTCACTTCTTATGAATCGGACATATAATGGCCATGTTCCACTAGTCTGGCATCTCTTCCTTTTCCAGTATTTCCATTATCAGCGGATGTACCAGTCTTATTAGATGTTCACCTCCACCCTTTATCATTTCAGTTGTGATGGTATCGTTAGGCTTTTAATTGCCTTTCTAACTTCCTCTATTGTTGGTATGGGTACAGGTATTTCATCCTGACTAACATTTTGCCACGGTTGTACGCAAGTTAGTTGTAAATAAGCTGGGAAAATATTAATGCGAGACAAAGCTTCTCATACGATATGCTCCCTATCTCAAATTGTTCAGTGGAGCATCTTCTACGCCCTGTTAAATTTTTGCACGCTCCTACGGAAGCGCTCTGTATATCATGTTTCATTGCTACCGCACTTCGTTAAATACTTCCAAACTAAGAAAAATGCCGTTCTGTAATGCAACCAATATCCGAGATGCGAGCGAGGAACGACTGTAGGGACCAGGTGGGGGCAATCAATGGATACTGCGCTCCAGCGTGTAGAAGCCGCGCAGTCCGGCAACAGGTAAACCATTGTCTCAGTAGTCCTGTGCAAGCGTTGTTTCTAGATCGAACTTTCGGCTTTGTTATTAAAACGCGACTGGTGGTTTTTGCCATTTTCTATAACGACTCAGTACTTCAAACCATTGGAAATTTTAGGATCATTGTAATTTTAAACTCTTCTATTAGTCCTTATTTGCCGCGGCGGAATAGCCGTGCGCAGTAAGGCATCTTGCTGCAGTGCGTGCGGCCGTTCGCCGTCGGAGGTTCGAGTCCTCCCTCAGGCATATGTGTGTGTGTGTGTGTGTGTGTGTGTGTGTGTGTGTGTGTTATTCTTAGGATAAGTTAGTTTATGTAGTTTGTAAGTTTAGGAACCGATGACCACGGTAGTTAGGTCCCATAACTTTATAAATATTTGAACATTTAGCCCGCGTTTGCTTTCCAAATGTAGGGTTGTGAGTCCGCTTTGATGCAAACCACTTGTTTATTTAGATACCTATACTAGTTTCAACGGAAATTCCGCCATAATCAGTGCGTTTTTGTTTATTTCTAAAAGAATGCAGAAATAACGTCGTAACAAAAATGTGAAAAACATTAAAAGGTATACACTTTCTATCAGCTGTATCATTTATAATCAGCCATGATCGTACCTTTATATCATTTGGTTGATGCACATACCACAGTGTTTGTTTCCTTTTTTTTCTGGCACACAGCATGTCGTATGCAACAGTATGATCGGATGTTATTAGCAAGTGTGACTATTGTGAACAGGGCGTCAACAGCGCGAGTACACACACACACACACACACACACACACACACACACACACACACACACACTTCACACTCAGAATCGTAACACAAACCGTCAAAACTCGCGCCACAGTTTCAGAAACTACATCTCGCGAGTCCTGACACACTCAAATAACAAAATAGCGTAGGTTTCAAACAACTGACATAGGTGGAAGATGTATTTCTGTGACGTGAGAACATCTAAGTCCTCCAGAGAACTGTTCAATTAATGTCGTTTCCAAAACATGTACAGCCCAGTACCGGTACTCTCATAAACTTTAATAATAGCATTGCCCAAACCCAACATTGTAAAAACACTGAAATAGGATCGTTCACAATAGTCACACTTGCTAATAACAGCCGCTCAGATGACATGCTGTATGACAGAAGAAACAGCAACAAACACTGTGGAATGTGCAATAGCTAAATGATATAAAGGTACGATAATGACTGTTTATGCAATGATACAGTTGAAAAAATGTTATATCTTATATTTTTCACAGTTTTCTAACAATGTTATTTCTGCATTCCTCTGAAAATTGTAGGACTAAACATTACTCTTTGTAACGTCAATTGAATTTTCCGTCGGTGTTTGACAGAACATGATAATATTATCAAAAAGAAAAAATTCCTGATGTTCTGCGAAATTATTTATTGAGGTACTACCTGGCTTTCGACTTCTGAGGCCAACATTAGGTAACAACTTAATGTCGCTAACATTTCTTCACAGATATGCTACTAACAAAGATGTTTTTAAATTACAAATGATACAAATTCACATTAAAGTGTTACATTTTTATGGCACTGAATTACATTTTCTAAAATATGTAAAAACGCTGATGTCATATGTTGAGGTTCTAAGCCTGAATATTATCGTTAAAAGCAACCCACCCCTTCCTTTCCCCCTTGCCTTTATCGATAATATTCAAGCTTAGAATCTCAACATACAACGTTAACTTTTTTGGCCCACTTTAGGTTACGGTAGTAACACTAAAAGTGGGCCTCTGCGATCGTCTTTTGACAGCTCGAAATTTAAATGAAAATCACGGCTTAACTATTCGTCTGACACGAAAATTGAATAACCTGATTTGTAGAGGAGAAAATTCTCCACAACTTTGCTCTCTTATGGTTTTTTTTCATATCTCGTAGCGTTTCAAAGATATTTGCAAAAATAACGGCGATGTTGGGATGTATGTCTGTCTGTCTGTCCGTAACGTGTTCCCTGTGTTTAAGACGAACCGTTCAACCAATCAGCACCAAATTTTACAGACATGATTGTAGGCCGCCAGAGACCAGAACCTCCCTTTTTCAAATTTTTCGGACAGGAAATACGGTAGTAATACCAAAAAGAGCCGTTTGTAATATAATTATAATCGCAAACGAACCGTTCATCTGACACGAAAATTGAATAACGTAGTGATAGAGGAGAAAATTCTCTACAATTTAGCTCCCCTATGTTTTTGGTTTTTATTTCTTTGTTTTTGTTTTTTTTTTTTCATATCTCGTATCGTTTGAGACATATTTGCAAAAATAACGGAGATTTGACACCCTCAATTGAACTAACAAAAACCAGCCGTTTATGATGTCACATGACATTCCTCGCCCAGAACTCTCTCTGGCATACGCCATCTTGCGTTGCGTATTTGATGATTTTTTTATTGTAACTTACACGTTATTTCAAAGCAATGGCGCACTGAAGAATTAACAAAAACACATCGTTCTTCTTACGATAAATGATAATGTAGTGTTCACATGTGCAAATGTTTGTACAGCTTATGGGACTTAACTACGGGGTCATCAGTCCCTAAACTTAAAAACTACTTATCAACTAGCTTATCCTAAGGACGGCACAAATATCCATGCCCGAGGGGGATTTCGAACCGGATTCGGCCGTGCAGACCATGACTGGAGCGCCTCAGTCCCCTCGGCCACCGCGGCCGGCGATAATGTAGTGTCTACAAATGCCATATTAGCATCAGTTAACAACGGCCATCAAGAGTATGAGATTGAAGAAGTCAACATTCGATTGATAGCTGTAGCAAGCCGGGCGCCGTGGCTCAGCGCGCTCGGTCAGGGGCCTAAACGCCCTCTGTAATAAAAAAGCTGAGCCAGATATTCAACGAACAATAAAGAATAAGCCAAACGAACGACCGCAAATCAAACAACTATCTTAAAAACATTTGTGTAGTGGGCAAGGCGTTGGACTATGACGCTAAAGGTCAGTGGTTCGGAACACGCCACTACCAACTTTTTTTCCTAAAAGGGTTTCAGACACTCTTATTAAATAATTTATCATTATTTTGATCGAAAATGTTTGCAAAAACTTATAAAACTACAAATCTAAAATGGGACGTAAAACAGGTCAGTGCGATTTTTTTATATATATTTTAGAAAATGTAATTCAGTGCCATAAAAATGTAACACTTTCCTGTGAATTTGAATCATTAGTAATTTAGTAACATCTTTTTTAGTGGCATATCTGTGAAGAAACGTTAGTGAAATTCAGTTGTTACCTGATGATGGCCTAAGAAGCAGAAAGCTGTTTAGTAACTCAATAAATAATATTCACAGAATATATGACATCAACTGCGATTGGACAAAGCTGAAAATGTTTACCCAGCCGGGATTCGAACCCGGGTCCCCTGCTATCTAGGCAGTTGTGCTGACCCCTACACCATTGCGGACACATTGATCAGCGCACCTGCAAGGACTACCTAAGCACGCCTCCCGTCAGATACAAATTCCCATCTTCGCCCCGCCCACAGTACTCAAACACGTAGTTATGAAACTAATTCCCGTAAGAGTAAAGGCTTCAAACTTGCCCACCCCTCCCCGCTAAGGATAGGATCATTGCCCGTCACCGGCATATTATATATATATATATATATATATATATATATATATACATGTGGCGACTGTTCCGAAAGAACAGACGTCACTTCTGATCCTACATCTACATTTACATGGGATACTCTGCAAATCACATTTAAGTGCCTGGCAGAGGGTTCATCGAACCACAATTATACTATTTATCTCCCATTCCATTCTCGAATAGCGCGCGGGAAGAAAGAACACCTGAATCTCTCTGTTCGAGCTCTGATTTCTCGTATTTTATTCTCATGATCATTTCTACCTATGTAAGTGGGAGTCAACAATATATTTTCGCATTCGGAGGAGAATGTTGGCGATTGGAGTTTCGCAAGTAGCCCACGCCGCAGCGATAAGCGCCGTTGTTGTAATGATTCCCATCCCAGATCCTGTATCATTTCCGTAACACGCTGTCTCCCCTGTATCGTGACAATACGAAACGAGCTGCCCTTCTTTGGACTCTTTCGATGTCCTCCGTCAAACCCACCTGATAAGGATCCCACACTGGGCTGCAATACTCCAAAAATGGACGGACAAGCGCAGTGTATGCAGTTTCTTTAGTAGTTCCGTTGCATCTTTTAAGGGTTCTGCCAATAAAACGCAGTCTCTGGTTCGCCTTTCCCACGATATTATCTACGTGTTCTTTCCAGTTTAGGTCTGAAGTAATAGCAATTCCTAGGTATTTTGTGGAGTTTACGGCCTTCACATTTGATTGATTTATGTTGTAAACAATGTTTAACGGATTTCTTTTGGTACTCATGTGGACGACTTCACACTTCTCTTTATTTAGAGTCAATTGCCAATTTTTACACCATACTGATATCTTATTCAGATCGTTCTGCAGTTGGTTTTGATCTTCAGATGTTGTTATTAATTAATATTCACAGAATATATGACATCAACTGCGATTGGGCAAAGCTGAAAATGTGTACCCAGCCGGGATTCGAACCCGGGTCTCCTGCTTTCTAGGCAGTTGCGCTGACCCCTACACCACTGCGGACACAGTGATCACCGCACCTGCAAGGATTATCTGAGCACGCCTCCCGTCAGATACAAATTGCCAGCTTCGCCCCGCTCATAGTACTCTGTGAATATTAAATAAATAAATACTAATATTAAATAATAACAACTGCAGGATCAGAAGTGACGTCTGTTCTTTCGGAACAGACGCCACATGTATATATCAATAAATTGTTTCTTTTGTTTGTATAGTCTATGGGACTTAACTACGGGGTCATCAGTCCCAAACTTACAAACTACTTATGAACTACTTACGAACTAGGACGGCACAAATATCCATGCCCGAGGGGGGATTCGAACCCCCGACCGTAGTGGCCGTGCAGACCGTGACTGAAGCGCCTCAGTCCCCGCGGCCACCGCGGCCGGCTATCTATAAATAATGTTTGCAGAATTTCGGGAATTTTTCGTTTTGATAACATTACTCTTTATTTTTTTTATTTGAAAATTATAAATTTTCGTACCGCTGCTAGGGAATACTGAGGTGCCAGTGTTTTTATCCGGGTTCTTCTAAAAAGTGATAAAAAATGTTATCCCGAAATGTACGGGTTATTCAGAAGTAAAATACCGGTATCAGTTTTAACGGGTGGGGTTTTTCCGTGGCCGGTGCATGGGCGTGGCACGGTGACCGCGAGGCGCGGCGCATTGATGATGAGGTGGCCGGCGTTAAGTGTTGATGTAATGGGGGCCACCTGAGCGCACTCCCTGCTCTGCCTCTCGTATTGATCGCGTCTGCTCTGCCCAGCTGGCGCGCCCGCCTAGCTCCCACAGCACGCGCTCTATTACTCATACACCTCACAAAACTGCCTTCTCTTTCATTTCATTTCACCCATTACAAATGAGTTGTGCAAACCTCTCTAACTAGAGATTTCCTTGTACTGCCGAGTGGTTGACTTTTCCGATTTCATTTTTATGGTCGGCCAACCACAGGCATCGGCTTCCTTGTTATAAGCTGTCTTTGTGTGATGGTCTCCTTTCGTTTAGTTTATTGTCGTTTTAGATGTTTTATGGACTCCGTGGGATTCCTCTCCCACTTTACACGTTAACTCTGGGCCTGTCTCTTTTACGCCCACAGTATTCTTTGGGCGCTTTGTGGTGAAATGGGGGACTGATGCCGGCCGCGGTGGCCGAGGGGACTGAGGCGCTTCAGTCACGGTCTGCACGGCCACTACGGTCGGGGGTTCGAATCCCCCCTCGGGGATGGATATTTGTGCCGTCCTTAGTCTTAGTTAGTTCATAAGTAGTTTGTAAGTTTAGGGACTGATGACCCCGTAATTAAGGCCCTTAAGCTTAACAAACATATGAACATTTTTTGGGGACTGATGACCGTTGCAGTTTGGTCCCCCTTAAACATCCATCCAACCAACCAACCAACCTGCGACTGTGCAAACAATCAAAATCAAAAATTCAAATGTTTGTAAAGATTATGCGACTCAACTACGGGGTCATCAGTCCCTAAACTTAAAGACTACTTATCAACTACCTTATACTAAGGACGGCACAAATATCCATGCCCGAGGTGGGATTCGAACCCCCGACCGTAGTAGCCGCGCAGACCGTGACTGAAGCGCCTCAGTCTCCTCGGCCACCGCGGCCGGCTGCAAACAATCGGTTTGTTCATAAATAACTGCTGCCGCTCACAATTTTACTTGTGAGCTACATGTTGCGCGACGCGTTTCGAAAAATTATTCCACATTTAAGTGCACTTTTCTCTGTGCTGTACCATTTTTTCGTGGTGCTTTATACATAAACTAGCTGAACACCCGGCGTTGCCCGGGTCTTTATTTATTTATTCCTGTCATTTTTCAGGAATATATTCATTTTACAAGCGCTGTATGTCTGTAAAATCTCTTCGGAATACAATTAGTGCTAAAGAAGTAATAGATTAAAACTTGGTGCGGGAAGGGGGCGCTTTTCCATGAAAGTTATTGTTTATGTGCTCGTATCTCCTGAACTACGTGTCACACTGTGACACAATTTAGAAGGTACACTCAACTATATAAGTGTGTACTGTCTGTAAAATTTACTGCGGTTACCATTTGTACTGTAGAAATTATAAATTGTAACGTCATACCGAAAGCCGTAGTTTCAGTCCTTGAACAGCGGAACGTTACTGTTTAGGTGCTCATATCTCATGAACTACTTGTCAGAATGTGATACAATTCAGAAGGTAAATTCATGTATATGTGTCTATACAGCACGTAAAATTTCCTGCGGCTAAAATTTGTGGTGTACAAATAATAAATTTTAACGTCATACCGAATGTCGTAGCTTTACTCCATGAACAGCGGAAAAGTAGTAAGCGAGAAACGTTTTTCGTTTCATCATTTTGATATGGTTGTCAGCGAGATAAAGTTTAATAATGGTTCGAGTTTGTTTAAAGTTTGTTCCAAGTCGCTAAGTACTCTCATTCTCATACAGCGTATTTTTAAAGTCTCGCCGGATTATGTGACAGTTTCTTGCGATTTCTATTGTTTATGACGTCATATCTTCTGAACCATGTGTCGTATGTGATTCTTATCCATGTAGCAATTATTACCTCACAATAAGGAATTTCTGTACCAAATTTGGTTTAAATCGGTCCAGTGCTTTAGGTGAATATGAGCATCATTGTCGCTAAATGCAGCAGTTTTTCGCACGTCTCATTGTTTATGACGTCATATATCGTGAACTATATATCGTATGTGATTCTCACACTTACGGCGACCGTCCTCATCGATTGAAGCTTACGTGTACAAAATTTGATAAAGATTGGAACAAAACTGTAGATTTTTATGCAACACGTACAAACACGTCCAAATCGACAAACGCTAAAAACGTAGGTTTGCCTTTCTTTAGCCTATCTTCTAAGATAAGTCGTATTGTGAGTATTGCCTCCCGTGTTCCTACATTTCTCCTAAATCCAAACTGATCTTCTCCGAGGTCTGATTCCACAAGTTTTTCCATTCGTCTGTAAATAATTCGTGTTAGTATTTTGCAACCATGACTTATGAAACTGATAGTTCTGTAATTCGTCTTTATATACAGTTAGTAAAAACGTCTTTATATACAGTTAGTAAAAATATCTTAATCTGCATTTAAAACCATCTTCGTAGCTCTTTATCTACGTATACAGTGCTCATATTTGTGTGTGATATTTAACATGCACAAATGCAAGAAAATTTTTAATACGCGTTCTTAATTTTCTCTGCGTTTTACGAGTTAGAGTACGTAAGTACTACCTAATACATCAGTCGGCCTTTACGTGGAATGTCACTCTTCGGTAATTGCAGAACCCCTGCCCTGAGTTCTATAGCTTACTGAAGATTACAGGGGAAGATGCTGAGCCGTGAATGCCATTATCGGCTCAGGTTTCTACAAATATCCTGCAACTGAAGCCTTATTCATCGTTCTGATGCAGCGAAACAAACCAGTGTCATGTTGCAAATCATTAAAATCCAACACAGACTTCCAATAGTATTCAAAGGAAATGGAAACTTTTTGGAAATACGGAAATTAACCCATTAACTGCTACTTTTTATTTATATTATTTTTTTAATTTCCTCAGAAATTCTGTTTATTTTTGTAAGAGATTTGAACCTGACATACCAGTTTTATTTGTACAATACGTTTTTCAAAAATATATTCATCGCTTTACAAATGCAATAAAAGAATATTTACTGATAGTAAATGAAAATCAAACATTTATGAGCTACTATAACCTAAAAATTTACAATATGATCACATCATTTGACGAAATAATAAAAATATTACAGAAATAACATCACTGAAAATCTATAATAGTCGCATGACTTACCATCCGATTTTTAGTTTATTCTCCTTCACACCAATAAGCGAATGCAATATTTTGATTCTGCTCTCTCACTCACTTCAAGTAGAATGTTGTCCACGCTTTTAAACCAGTAAGCATTACCACAAAGGCACTGATGTTAACTGATGGAACAATAACTACCCCGTCTCCAAATGGGGATCGTGGCAGTTGATAGGTTAAAATATGATAAAAAAGAAACTTTAGACGGAACGAAACTAGGAGTCATTCTGACAATACTTATAAGTAAATACGTCACATGAAAAGACGTATTAATTGTGTTGTGACGCAAAACCTGTCTTTATTACGGTAAATTCGCAGGTTTTGTAACTTAATGGGACTCATAGCAGTTTTTATATGATCCACTAAAAGCACTGCAAAGAAGTAACGAATTACCAACTGTTTACCCTAACAGTCTACGTTCACGGAGACCTGTTTTTGCCTCCTACATTCTTATTTGGGAAGAAACTTGATTGTTAAAAGCCTTTGTGGACAATATCCCTACATTTATTTTACCTATTACCACATTTAACTGAGAATGGCTGATTTTAACGACTACAAACCTCAAAGAACTTTAATCTCGTTTGCTTTTAATTCCGAACACCAGAGAGACAAAATTATAATTCATTTTGCCAACTGAGCCTTCTTGTATCGCAAATGATGCAGTCCAGCATAGTACTTATTTTTAACAGCTACATCTCAATAAACCATAGATGAATGAAACTATGTAGAAGCAAACTGCAACTACTATCTAAGCATCTAATGCAGTCTTACATCGAGCTCGGTAGGGAGAACATCTGCTCTTATTTTGTAGTTTATGTTACAATGATTGATGTGAACATTATTCAGGATTACGTTTTAGCCCCTTCTTCCCTTTACAAAACAAAGAATAATACTCTTTGATTAATGTTTATTTCCTTGTTTCCTTCCGCTTGTTTTGCGCTCGCCAGAGGAGTATTTCCTGAGCACGACGAGCCACTGAACTTAAGAAGCACATCGGCTGCGGAAATACGTCAGTTCTCGTTTTTTTCGCTCCCATCTAGTTTTACCTAATATTTATTGATCTAGACCACGGTTTATGATAATTTTTAGTTTTAATTACAGCTATACTACGTTTTTATGAACCAGACTATAACTCATTCACCTTTTAAGCATGTTGTTAATGAATATTATTTCGACAAAAATACAACTACTCTCCAAGTTTTTTGACCATAATTCCAGTAATAGCACTATCAACTCGGCGTTTAGGTTGAGTAATGCGCTTTTGTCCAATCTAAGGCGACTTTACTAATGTTTACCGTGTAGTGCAATTTGAAGAACCCACAGCCGGGTTCGTCTTTGTCTCGTTTTTATTCTCGTTCCGTTGCGGTATCCGAAGCCACTGATCAGTGAAATCAATGAGAATACAGCCACCCACTTGTAGGCAATAGGCTGTATATTCTTTTCGTAGCCGCGAGGGCATGGCTACCTCTTTGGAGCTACCGTAAGGTGGCGCAATGGTAACACACTGGCCTCGTATTCGGGAGGACGGCGATTCACATCCGCCTCCGTCCACTGTGGTTTAGGTTTTCCGTGATTTTCCTGAATAACTCCAAGCAGATGGGGATAGTTCCTCTGAAAGGGTACTGCCGATTTCCTTCACCATCCTTAGCAATAATAAACCTCAGCGTGTGCTCCGTTTCTAAGGACCACGATGTATTTTTCTTTGGAATTGGCGTGAAAGAAACTCTGCACCTGACTCTAACCTACGATCTCATTAACTTCCAAAATGGGCTCCTCCACCTTTGGAAATATTCTTTCTAATTTACAAACGGAGTTCTAATTGGCGTCTTTCTTCTTTCCTGGTGCTATTTCGGTGAGGGGGCACATCAAGTACCCAACATGGGAAATACCCAGTGCTTTAGTCGAAAAAAAGAAATTTACGTGATACTCTGCTCGGCGACAAAAATTTTTAGGCTCATTCCACATGAAATGAGTCAAATGTACATTTTTAAAAAATCAAGTAATTAAAGATTTAGGCATGAGTATACACTAACAAAATAAAGCTACAATTTGCAGATTTGAAACTCATTTTAATCCTATTCAAGGGTTTAGTGTAGGTAAGGATACCACCCATCGGTTTTTGACAACGACATATTATCGTAACTTATCAGGAGTGACGTTCCAGAAGACAATAAAAGCGTGTTGCTGCCCGGCATTAAAAGCAGACTTATATCACACGGGAACCATTACAAAATTCGGACAATGGAACTGCGTGGAACTTTTAAAGACGGAACCTAGCGTTTACTACCGTAAGAAGCAAACCTAGCAGCGTTACTAACAGTTGAACATGCACACATCCAGCCGGTTGAAGAAGGATTGGTCAAAGAGGTTAAAATTCGCTTTTATTTTATTTCCTACTAGTGCTACGACACACTATTTTATAATCTTAAACTGTCTACGGTGTGAAAAAGACGGTTAAGTATACATAATATTTACGGTAAATATTTTATCTTGACTGTGAGTCGTTCTCAAAACGTGTCGTGCTAAGCATGAAAACATACGTAACTCGTGCAGTATTTCATGATTCAATCAATGGAAATTAAATCAAAATGTTGCGATGTTCTGTCCCTTAAATTTTTCAAAGAATTTCCGGAATTTCGCACTTGCTTTCTTCAACGAATAGACAACGATATTGCATACAAGAGACTTTGCGTATGTAGTGGCTTATCTGTTTGGCTCATGGTTTTTAAACGCTTTGGAGTCGGTAAGAAGCATTTCCTCTGTCTCGGTTCAGACTAGTCGGAGCTCTCAATTGGCTAATCCGAACATTTGACCACAAGACAGATTCCACAGAATTGGACGAAAGTGCAATTTGAACGCTTCGACTGTTATGATCGCAACTCGAACGAACCTAAGACTTTCCATTTTTTTATTTTCAAGATTCATTCGATAATTTACAGTTCGTCTATTTTTTGCAGATTTAAGAAAAAAAAATTGCCGGTACGCTAATAGAGAGTTTGAATTTTAGGCTGTACGCCTTACCGCCCCATACCGGCCCTACTAAATCACTGGAAATACCTACAACGGAGAGCCTCCTATTTCCTCTCTGTGTGCGCCTGAACCACGTAAGAGGAGAGACAGCTCCTTAGGAGAAACGAGATTCGCTGACTCCGGATCATTATCGAGAGGGGGGAGGGAGGGGAATCTGCACACACATCTACATCCGCATTTCGCAGTCTACCTTGCGATAGGTGGTAGAAGATACTGCTTGTAGCACCGCCACTTTCTTCATTTCCTATTACAATCGTGAAGCCGCGGCAGAATAGCCGTGCGCACTAAGGCGGCTAGCTGCGGTGCGCGCGGCCCTTCGCCTTCGGCGGTCCGAATCATCCCTCGGGCATGGGTGTTTGTGTTGTCCTTAGCATAAGTTACTTTAAGTTAGTGTAAGTAGTTCGTAAGCCTGGGGACTATAACCAACGTGCCGGCCGCGGTGGTCGAGGGGACTGAGGCGTTTCAGTCACGGTCTGCACGGCCACTACGGTCCGGGGTTCGAATCCCCCCTCGGGCATGGATATTTGTGCCGTCCTTAGTATAAGGTAGTTGATAAGTAGTTTGTAAGTTTAGAGACTGATGACCCCGTAGTTAAGTCCCATAAGCTTAACGAACATTATATGTTCAAAATGTTCAAATGTTTGTTAAGCTTATGGGACTTAACTACGGGGTCATTAGTCCCTAAACTTACAAACTACTTATGAACTACCTTATACTAAAGACGACATAAATACTCATGCCCGACGGGGGATTCGAACCCCCGACGGCGAACAGCCGCGCGCACCGCAACACGGCACGGCCCCTAATTTTGTCTCGTGGTCTTTTCGTGATATGTATGCGGGATGAATTTATGTATTAATCGACTGTTCTAGAAACGAAGACTCTTTGAATTTAAACACCACAATGTGTAACGATTTTTCTTGTTCCTGACCCTGGAATTGGATGGCCATATACTCTACGCTTTCTCGTTTACTAAATGAACCTCTAAAGCAACAAGCAACCCTTATTTGAATCTTCTCCACTCCCTCTAGCAATTATAAGAGTACGAAACTGAGAAACACTCATTTATCAGACTAACGAAGGTACTGTAAGTTGTCCTCTTTGTGGATGGACTACACTTCCTGTCGATACTCACATCTGTCTCTACTACAATTAGTTGTATGTGGTCCTTCCTTTTTAAACCTCTCTGTTTGCTAATTCTCAGGTATTAAATGAATATAACTTCCTTCAGTGAATGTTATGAAATGTACAATCATACTACAACAAGTGCTTCCGCCTATTAAAAAATGTTCAAATGTTTGTAAATCTCCGGTACTTAACTACTCTGGTCATCACTCCCTCGGCTTATAAACTACTTAAACTAACTTATGCTAAGGACAACAAATACACTCATGCCCACGGCAGGACTCGAACCTCCGACGGCGAGCAGCGGCGCGCTCCGCAGCTAATCGCCTAGGTACGCTCGGCCACTCCACCGCGTCGCCGCCTATTAAATACGTGATACGTTACGTTTCTTTATGTTACGGGACGACTATCAACCCCTCCACATTTTCGATCGTCTACATGGCTTCATGCATTTTATTCAATTATCGCGTGTAGCGAATTCTGTAGATACAATATCGCAATCCGCGTACCTTATTATGAAGCTTCCTATGTTATCCGCAAGACCATTTATTCAAAATAATTAACGCATCCATCAACAGCCGCAAAGTTTATGTTATTTTATTTTACGATCGGTATTGCAGAGTTGAATGGCATGAAAGGAATGCAGTGGTTGGGAAGGGAGTAAGACAGGCTTGTAGCCTTTCTCCAATGTTATTCAATTTTCACATTGAGCAAGCTATAAAGGAAAGCAAGGAGAAATTTGCAGAAGGAATTAAAGTTCAGGGTGAAGAATTCAAAACATTGCGTTTTGCCGATGACATAGTAATTCTGTCAGCGATAGCAAAGGACCTGGAAGAGCAGTTGAATGGAATTGACAGTGTGCTGAAAGGTGCATATAAGATGAACATTAACAAGAACAAAACTAGGGTAATGGAGTGCAGTCTAAGAAAATCAGGTGATGCTGAAGGAATTAGATTAGGTAACGAAACAATAAAGGAAGTAGATGAGTTCTGTTACTTGGGCAGTGAAATAACAAATGATGGTCGCAATAAAGAGGATATAAAATGCAGAATGGCAATGGTTAGAAAAACGTTCTTGAAAAAGAGAAATTTGTTAACATGAAACATTGATTTCAGTCTAAGGAAGTCCTTTCTGAAGGCATTTGTATGGAGTGTTGCCTTGTATGGGAGTGAAACACGGACAATAAACAGTGCGGACAGGAAGAAGATTGAGGCTTTTGAAATGTGGTGCTACAGAAGAAATCTGGAGATTAGGTGGGTGGATCGTGTAACTAATGAGGAGGTACTGAACAGAATCGGGGAGAAAAGGAATTTATGGCATACCTTGACTAAAAGAAGGGATCGTTTGGTAGGACACATTCTTAGACATCAAGGAATTGTGAATTTAGCGTTGGAGGGAAGTGTGTGGGGTAAAAACCCAGAGAAAGACCAAGAGATGGATACAGTAAGCAGATTCAAACAGATGTACGTTGCTGTTCTTATGTAGAGTTGAAGAGACTTGCTCAGGATAAGGTATTGTGGAGAGCTGCATCAAACCTGTCTCCGGACTGAAGACATCAACAACAACAAACGTATATCACGTAAAATATAAAGAACAAGAGGTACAAATGAGCCAACAATCAGCATTGAAGTAATATAATAAGGCCTAATGAATGGTACAATAAAAGGGGACTATTAAAATAAAATGAAACTTATAAATAATACAAGAATCAAAGTATCTAAAAGATATTACTTCTAGAAGCAATGGTGTTGACTATATGCAATGAATAACATTTATTCAGTCTGTTTGTGTCCTAAGATATCTCAGGCAGTAGTAGATATTTGTATAGAGCCTGAAGATGGTATTAATGGAATACCGAAACTGTTCGTTAAATAAAACAACACAAACTTTACGGTTGTTGGTGGATACGTTAATTATTTGGAATTAAAACTAAACCAGCCGTAGTCCCAATTCCATTATAATATGGAACTACATCGATTTATATATCACGACTAGTCAAATAAAAGTGAGATAGATTGAAGCAAAGTATATAAACTGTTTATTTTTTTTAAACCATAACTGTTAAAACATTTATCCCACTGTGAGACAAAACAGTGGATCGCAAAAAAGTATGTGGTAATAAGTTTTCTGTCCTTTAAAATGCAAATATTCTTAACATAATTGTTTTTCCTTACCAATTCCACATCCACAAGGGCAATTACTTTTGGGATCTACGGAAGGTTCAATAACATATGTGCTCTCTTTTTGTAAGTATATACTGTGTATTTTGTTCTGACATGTTCTACATCCAAGAGGATTTTCTCAATTCGGATCAACTGAAACGAAAAGTACATCTGGTCTAATCTAGAGAAAAATATTTGCGGGTGCCTGCAAAACCATGATTGCACGCATGCTTGCACCTCCCCGTTGCGAAACTGACTGCTACGAGTATCTTCCTTCAGTGCCGCAAAAATATGGAAATCGCATGGGGCGAGATCGGCCCTGTATGGAGGATTATAAGAGCTCCCCAGTGAAACTTCTGTAGCGTAGTCGAACTTCGGCAACATGTGGGTGGGCACTATCCGGCAAGAGAATGATGGCGATTCGATTGGTAAAACATTTGTCTACATGTAGGTAACCACAAATATTTTTCCATGAAGGCATCCACACTGTTTTCTAACAATGGGACAAATGTACTAGAAGTTATGAAAATAACATTTAAAATAATAGTTTAGTTTCTCAAATCAGATTCGTTTTAATTTTTTTGTCCCTTAAACATTGTTAACAGTAATATAATGTGCTCTTAGCACTAAATGCAAATTTGCTACATATAGTCACCTTCGTAACTGTCAGAGGTGAACTGCGCTATATGATGAGAAGAAACCACGAGCGGCCATTGTGGTCATAGTCGAACCACTCAACAAATGCTTCCTCTTAGTCCTGACACTGCAGATACAACTTCCTCTTGTGCTTTGTTTATCGTGGTACCAGGAGTCTTTGCTAGACTGATGTGGCAGCTGAGACGTGACATTACATGCCTCTTCCGTTTGTAACCAGAAAGATGAGCATTTACACCTTTCTTTCTCACTACTAACAACGAAATTCCAATGAGTATGCTACAGGTCGAAACTTCAGTAATTCAAATGTTCAAATGTTTATAGAGCTTATGGGACCTAACTACGGGGTCATCAGTCCCTAAACTTACAAACTACGTATGAACTAGCTATTACTAAGGACGGCACAAATATCCATGCCCGAGGGGGGATTCGAACCCCCGACCGTAGTGGCCGTGCAGACCGTGGCTGGCGCGCCGCAGACCGCTCGGCCACCGCAGCCGGCTTTCAGTAATTACACTAATTGTGTTCTTCGATGCCATCCTGCAGTATGTAGAATATTTTCAATGCCATTAATGTGCTAGAAATAATAGGGCATTATTGTTACATAATTGAATACAGCTATTATGAGCTCAAAATTTTCCTCTTTATTTATTTAGTTATGCATTTATTTTACCTGGCAAGATTAGGGCCTTCAAGCCCTCTCTTACACTTAACCAGATTTAGTGAAGGTGAACAATTTCTTTACTACCTTATAGACAGACAAGGAAGGTATAATACAAGTATTAAAGTAAAAATAATTAGGGATTATTGATATATATAATTGTAGCAATAATACTTAGATAATTTATAAGAATCAAAATTATATTAATAACAATAATATAATAATGACTTTGCAAAGTACATTAAGCAGGTTTCATATTGTGAACTGCAGCCATTTAACAATTTAGGAATTGCCTCGTTATGTTCTTACAGATTGTGAGCTACAGCAAGCAGAGACATAAGACGATAGAATGTGGTGAGAGATATATAGAAGAGTTAGATTGGTTAGAGGAAAAGAAATAAAATGGTAAGATTCAAAGCTATGATGGAGAGAAAGAACTGAGAGCAGGGTAACAATGGAGGATATGCCGTCGTTAATATGTGAATTTTGAGTTTGCTCTTGAATGCCGAATGGGTTAGTGTAAGACGTAGGTCACATGGCAGTGTGTTAAGTACGTAATCCCTACTTCGTTCGCAGCACTACACTTTATCTCATTGCTTTGATGGGATTCCGTGATACCCCGCACTAAACTATAATTTAATTGATACCATTTATAAATGTATATTTGAATTTTTCACTATTTCTGCACGGATTGATCACCGGGGCTACTTTTTAAATCGTTTCGACTTCTTAGAAATGTCGCAGGAATTACACCTCACCTCCAATGCACACTCTAACGGTGTTGATTGATCCGGCAGAAGTCAGTTTCAGTCTTTTTCAGTTCGCCGTATTGTGCACTGATATGTTAATTCCGAAATCTGCCTTCAGCGCGCCATGGAATGGAGACAAAGGGCAGTGTTGAATGCGATTGATCCGTGGGAGAAGGGTCGTCAAGCTCTGCTGCCGCTTTATTGCTACTCGACAGGAATAAGTACCAGGATCATCTCTATCTCATCATCGTTAACAACACAATATCGTCCTATCCTCTACTTACAATCGCTGCATTCCCCTAGCTGAGGGGACTAAGGCGCTCCAGTCACGGTGTGCACGGACACTACGGTCGGGGGTTCGAATCCCCCTCGGGCATGGATATTTGTGCCGTCCTAGTTCATAAGTAGTTCATAAGTAGTTTGTAAGTTTAGGGACTGCTGACCCCGTAGTTAAGTCCCATAGACTATACAAATATTTGAACATTTTTTGAACATTCCCCTATTGCAAAAATTTACACTTCAAACGCAATTACTGACTGAGTGGTGGCACTACACGCCAAGGAAAAAAACTACACCTTTTACACCCAGTGGCTTAAAAGCGAAGTGAAAGTCTAGGGGCTATAATTTAATCAGCGTTTCTAACATACACCCGTGTAATTTCAATAGCTATGAACTTCTGTTACTTGAAGGTAATCAGATCCAGAAAAATCAACGTTCTTTTCAACAAACCAAGCACCTATACTGTGAGTTTAACGTTACTGTAAAACTGTACAGAAACTGTATAAGTACACATAATTATGTAGCACAAATCATTGTAATTATTTACAGTTAATTCCGAAATGAAAAAAAAGTTTTCTTTATGCAACAAGTTTTAAACTAATGATCTGTAGCCGGAAAAACTGTATTTATCACTTCCGAAGCAATTAGTGCCAACTTTTGTAACACTTCAGTACACCGAGGATATCTGCTTGTATATTACTGTTGTTGGCAGAAGTTTTTGATTCGAACTCTGTAATATTTACTTTGTCTCGTTTGGTGAAGGAAATATTAAATATCGTTGTATTGTATTTTACCATAAGTGTAGTACATGTTGATGTAACAGTACTAGTAGTGTATCTGCAGAACAAAAGTAAATATTTAGTGAAAATAGTTTGAAAGACTGCACGACAATGGCTGTTTATCTAAAGTTTTTAATACATTGCGTTTGGCAGCTCTCAAATATTTTAGAAAAGACGTTTTATATCTGTTGCACCAAAGATGCTTATTTATTGTTATGTTGACTAACTTCGGGCTTTGCCCTTTTTCATTAGTCACCTATTACAGAGAAAAATTGTTCCTTTTGGTGGAGGATACATGGGTATCGATAATTTTATGTCGTATGTTTATGTGGTAGTTACTTACATTCGTTTATATTAGGACACTGTGTATGTCACGCTGTTTATTTCCGAATACTTTGGTGTACGGTGTAAGGCGCCTCGCTGCGGAGCGGGCGGTTGCTCGCCATCGGAGGTACGGGTCCTTCCTGGGGCATGGGTATGTGTGTTGTTCTTAGGTTAGTTTAACTTAGTTTAAGTAGTTTGTAAGCTATGGACTGATGACCACGCAGTTTGGTCCGATAGATTTACAAACATTTGAACATTTTGAACTTTGGTGTAATTTTAAAAGCTGTTGCTCCATTAAGTTTACTGTTCGAATTATTTCGTTTTCTTATCGTTTGTAGTAATATCGATGTAATTAATACAGTCAATAACATACGCAGCGGAAAATCAAGCAAAAATCAAGCAAAAATGTACATAGAATATTGTTAAAAGAAAGAGACCATACGAGATATATATGCATGTATAGTGTTGTTACTGTGCAAGCTGAATATATAATTTTACGACTCCCTTGCAAATAAGTCCATAGAACTCGAAGTTTTTGATAAATAACATGTTACTGGCGGATTATCATTAGTTCAAATGTTCAAATGTTTGTTAAGCTTATGGGACTTAACTACGGGGTCATCAGTCCCTAAACTTACAAACTATTTATCAACTACCTTACACTAAGGACGGCACAAATATCCATGCCCGAGGGGGGATTCGAACCCCCGACCGTAGTGGCCGTGCAGACCGTGACTGAAGCGCCTCAGTCCCCTCGGCCACCGCGGCCGGCTTATCATTAGTCCTCAAGACATTGACAAACGTCTCCAGTTCGGAGTGCCTACTGCAGTAACGAACTCCATGACATTCCTCATTAATGTCTGTTGCCAGTCTCCATTAACCGATAGTAGGTACGCTTCGAGGCTCCTGGGACAAAATTTGAAGCTTCTGGATACGATGACGTCATCAGTGACGTCACTAATGACGTCATTATCAGTGAAGTCATTAGTGACATTATCAGTGACATCATTAATGATGTCATTAGTAATGTCATTAATGACGTCATTAGTGACGTCATCAGTGCCACGACATCATCAGTGACGACTGGTGCAAGATGGCAGACATTGACAATATGGCTGACATTGACAATATGGCTGACATTGACAATATGGCGGACTTTGACAATATGGCGGCCAAAAAAACCAAATGGCTAACATTGACAATATGGCGGACATTGACAACATGGTTGACATTGACAATATGGTGGAGCATTGACAATATGACGGACATTGACAATATGGCGTGGGAGTGGGGCATTGACAATATGACTGATATTGCCAATATGGCGGATATAAACAATATGGCAGACATTGACACTATGGTGGACGTAAAAATAAGATGGCGGGCATAAAAAACAAGATGGTGGTGGTGGCAGGATGATCATAATAGGAAAAAATAACAATAATATATATATATATATATATATATAAGTTTATTATTCTGGCATGACAGAAACTGCAAAAACTGCTATCCTATTTACAGCTCTCAGCTCATTTCAGCCACATTGAATCTGTGCTGCTGACATGACCAAGGACTCACTGTAAGGACATAGCTGCAAGGCGAGTCCCACTACCTCCACCCTACCCAAGCAGGGTGAAGTTTATTTTTATTTTATTTATACAATATTTACAGCAACTATTTACTTTGTGGAATGCCCAAAAGTACTTTACACATTCTGTCGTGCAGTCAGCTGTTTTTTTCCCCTCATAAATGTCCCCAAGCCAAAGTACTGACTGTATCATTGAGAATGCATCGTTTATTGTCGTTTGATGATAATGTTAATTTAGTTTCTTTTATTGTCGAGACAGCGTGTAGTTTTGATCGAATTACGTATGGGTCAATAGTTTTCTGTGTATCATTTAACAAACATCATCAATAGTCATCAATAGTTAATGATTTAGCAGAAGAGCGTTTTATTCCTTTATCTCTTTGCATAACCCGTTGTTCTTTTGTTTCTAATGCACACATTTTTGCCCTCAGTCCAATAAATTCTGTTATAACATCTCCATTTAATTCATCTTTCATTAAACCTACAACCTTTTTATTCACAAGTGGAATGTTATATTTGTTGTCTGCAGGATAACTTGATGTATCAAACCACTTGTGAGCATCTTTTCTAATAACACCATATTTATTGGCGTTTTTTATGTGATAAATTAGGCTGTCTGTGTCACTATAGCACATTTTAACATGGTTTGCTGGAAATTGTTTTAACATATAACAATGTTTAAACATCCAAAGGATAAGAGACGCCTACCGCCAATTCTAGATTAGTTCTAAGTTTTTACACCACCAGCCAATACAGGCAAACATTGTTCATATTGATGAAGTCGAGGAAGAAGACTGACAGCTTCCAAGATCGTAAGATGGCAGTGCATTCCCTCAACTAGTACTTTCGAGTACAACCTCTGATTTCAAGCAATAATCGAAGCTTCTCGAAGTTCTTCTTCAATAGCAATCATTTCATTATCGTGAGCTATATTCCCAGCTCCCTTGGACGCTAGTAACAGGACCAATCGTTCCACAAGTTCATTCGGATCATACCAATGTACATAAATCACATGCTCAGTATTAGTTTTCCAATCTTAAACTTTAAGATCATTTTCTTTCTCTCCATAGCCGTCCAGTCCCATTCCTTCTTTAGCCAACACACCTTTTTCTAACAAGGGGCAAATTATGTTAGTATACTTGTAACCCTCGTCGACATTTATTGGTCTGTGTCTATATTGTCTCAAAAATGTTCAAATGTTTGTTAAGCTTATGGGACTTAACTACGGGGTCATCAGTCCCTAAACTTACAAACTACTTAGGAACTACTTACGAACTAGGACGGCACAAATATCCATGCCCGAGGGGGGATTCGAACCCCCGACCGTAGTGGCCGTGCGGACCGTGACTTGAGCGCCTCAGTCCCCTCGGCCACCGCGACCGGCAATATTGTCTATATGCATTTGTGGCAGATAGTATTTTAGCATAATTGCGAAGATCCTTAGCTGTGTAACTGCTTTTACTGGGTTTGTTTTTAAACAAGAGATTATACAATCCTTTCGTTCCAGTATATTTTACTTTGGAAATTATGAAGTCATTTCCATCAACCCGTACTGGGGAATTTCCAATCGCCCACGTCTTTAATTCATCATCAAACCTAATGCCGTATGTAAGATCCGCTGATTTCCGTCCCATTCGGATAATTCCTACTTGTTGTGCCCTTTTTTGTCTGAGAGTATGAAACATGAGTGTCAGTTAACCCTTTCACTACCAAATTATTTACAAGAGATGTGAAAATCTTATGAGAATTTTATTGGGCTACGTTATTACTTTTAAAAATCATAGTATCAGTTCTGAACATGAGAAATTAGCCTATAGGTAGAAAAATTAATGGTAACTACTGAACACTGAAGTAGCTCAATTCAGGAATTAAAAAACTGTTTTAAAATACAAAAACCATCTTAAATGTTACATTTTTATATGTTTCAATTTTTTTGTGGTTTTGTTCGCTTTGTGGATGTACGGTGGAACATAGATA
The DNA here is from genome assembly GCA_026315105.1 of Locusta migratoria. Classification (NCBI taxonomy): domain Eukaryota; kingdom Metazoa; phylum Arthropoda; class Insecta; order Orthoptera; family Acrididae; genus Locusta; species Locusta migratoria. The sequence goes on from CM048755.1 coordinate 291,882,777, forward strand.
AGTATGGTACTATACGTAACGGTACGTCACAACTACTAGACATTACTTTCGCTCTATTTTCCGTGTTCTTTGTGCTACAGTGAAAGCATCTTATGTTTATTGAAAATTTTGGGGGAAGATGAGACCCAACATCCTAAAGACGAACTTCAGCTGAAACTGCACACACACCTCTATTTGGTGTTTGGAAATGGACGGACCTTCCTCTTCACTTACGATTTGAGAACACAGATGTGCTGTGCTGCCAAGCGTAACTGGAAAGTTAGTTTGTCAGTCTTTGAAAGCTGCCATATGATGTATGAATTGACAACGGTCAAATCTACTAGAAACGAAAATACTTTTTTCAATAATAGATCACCAACATGAAATTTCCTGGCAAATTAAAATTGTGTGCCGAAACCAGGACTCGAACATGGGACCCATGCCTTTCGCGGGCAAGCGCTCTACCGACTGAGCTACCCCGACACGAGTCCCGATGCCGCCCCACAACCTTACTTCCGCCAGTACCTCGCCTCCTACTTTCCAAACTTCAGGAGACTAGCACTCCTGGAAGAAAGGATTCCAGATTACCAACAGATTGCCGTTTTCGCAGGTAATCATATCTGTCGATTCCTTCCGCTATTTTGTTCTACCCTGTCTCAACCAAAGGAAGTGCGAAAACTAAATACCACTGACCTTACAGCGAAACCAAAAAGTGGGAAGTATAGTTCCCACTGGTCACGAAACAGATACGAACAGATATCATGTGGAACCTACCTACCGCATTGATTACCATGTTAACTCACGTCATTTACGTTATGCTTGTATGAATGTTAAGGTACCAAGCCTTAAATTTTAACTTTTGCCAAGTTGCTGGGCTATTGTTTAAGTTTTGCATCGTGAACATACTCTGCGTCTTTATACCAATTTTAAGACAACACGCTGTGGAAGACTATAACGTTACCAAGACACGGCTACGAAATTAAGTTTATTTTGTCCAGCTGCCTCGCACATAATGTTCGTGTGCTATAAATCAATTTTAAGTTTCCTGAGGTGTAATGAGGTAGGTAGCACAAACTATAATATTTACATTGAACTGTCGCACCATGTGTGTTAATTCCGTTTCAAAAAGGGTACCGTTTATCTTATCTAAATGATTCACTGCATGCTCCGCCAATGGGTAAGAAAACAGTTAAAATATTAAAATGTTAATTATTAGTTTTTCTGTGAGCAATATCTCCAAAAATGTATTCACAGCGCTCGTTTGATAACTGTAGAACAACAGCATAATATTTTCGATTTGTCCGTCCTTCACGTGTGGATAAACCATCTGGAAGATTAACCCCTATAGTTAATTATGATGCCATGGAAAAAAAAAGAGGACACACACACAAAACGGAGTATACTTACTCTGAAATACGGATGTATCAATACAGTTCTGTAGTTGCCTTTATTTCCGACAACGAGTCCCTTATTTGAAAAGGGAATTAGAGTTGATGGAGAAAAAATACGAAATATAAAGTTTCCCCTGACATCGCAATTCTGTCGGGGACGGAAAAACACTTGGAAACTCAGTTAAACGGAATGGATATTGTCTGGAGGTTTTAGGATGAATATCTACAAACGTAAGATAAGAGTACTTGAATGTTTTCTAACTGAATTAGCTGATGCTGAGAGGATTACAACAGGGCATGAGATAATGGAATTAGCAAATAAATTTTCCGATTAAGGGAAGTAAAATAACTGACGATGGCCGACGAGAGAAAACAAAATGCAGACCGTTAATAGAAAGTAAAGCATATCTGAAAAAGATAAATCCTTTAACATCGAAGAGAAATATTATTGTTAGGAAATCTTTTCTGAATGGATTCATCTAGATTCCAGAGATGGCCTTTTACGGTTTCGAAATGTACACAAATAGACAGTCTTGAAATGCAGGTATTGTGTTTATGAAATGTCTGCGCTCCCATTATCGCACGCAGCCTGTTCCAGCGCTCAGCAGCATTTAGATGTCCTCAATTTCGTTCTTAATAATACACGTCACTTCGTCCTACACAGAATGTTCACACCTATGATTAATCATCTAATTGGCTCTGCAGTACTCTCAACAGATTTTACACTGAATGGCAGCGACTGTGTTCTTTCACATTTTCAGAATCTTGTTTAAATGTAGAAACATCTGTCATTATTTATGCAGTTATCACAACTAATTAAAATAACAACCTTTGCTTCACATGCACCGTAAATAGCACCTACGTCAACCAATAAAGTGAGGATAACTCGAAATTTCTATGTCTTTTTTGATGGAACTCAAAAATCATCAAATGTTCGTATAACTTATGGGACTTAACTACGGGGTCATCAGTCCCTAAGCTTACAAACTACTTATGGACTAGCTAAGACTAAGGACGGCACAAATATCCATGCCCGAGGGGGGATTCGAACCCCCGACCGCAGTGGCCGCGCAGACCGTGACTGGAGCGCCTCAGTCCCCTCGGCCACTGCGGCCGGCTTGATGGAACTCATCTAATGAGTAATCCGGATAACAGTTCATTATTATTGTTCCATATGATTGTTGCTTAGTCACTAGAGTCGCGGTGGAGTGGCCGAGCGCCTTGATGCTGAGCGCGCGGTTGCTCGCCGCCGGAAGTTCGAGTCCTCCCTCGGGCATGGGTGTGTGTGTGTGTTTGTCCTTAGGTTAGTTTAATTAGTTTCAGTGGTTTGTCAACCTAGGGACTAATAACCTCAGTAGTTAAGTCCCATAGATATACAAACATTTGATTATTTGATTTAGTGACTAGAGCCGGTCACCAAACTACAGATTACGTGGGAAACTGGAATCAGCATAAACATATTAAATATAATATATAAAAATAAATGTTTGTTCGTATTTAATGCGCTGCCGTACCTTTCATCCGACTGCGATGAAACATTGCCAAAATATTCCTTGCACTTTCGCAAAGTTCATAGGCGTAATTATATCACTGTACGACAGGCATTTTAGGAAATGTGACGTCATGAACACTGAGATGCGTCAAAAGCTTCCGTTTGATGAATGATGTTTAAAATGGTACTTCTTTGCCACTAAATATATTAGCAAAATATTTTGCAAATAGTATCCATTTATGCCAATGGGTGTACCTACAAAATTATTTCGTTGTTCGGCTTATAGTGTAGGAGATATGACGTCATGAACACTGAGACTTGTGAGAAACCGCTGCATTCTTATATTGTGCGCTACTGAACCGTTCGTCCGATTGCGATGAAACTTTGCACACTTGATCCTCAAAACAAGAGGAAGCTCATTGTCTCCGTTAAAGTTTTGTGTGGTGCATGACTGAGAGTATTTTACCAAAGAACTTCGACAAAATCTACGGTGTTATTCAGATATTGATAAAATTTGGCACACTTAACCGTCAAAACAAGAGAAACATCACCGTCTACCTAAGATTTCATAGCCGCGGCGAATTAGCCGCGCGCACTGGAGCGCCATGCTGCGGTGCGCGTGGCCATTCGCCGTCGGGGATACGAGGCCCCCCCCTCGGGCATGGATGTTTGTGTTGTCCTTAGGTTAGATTACCTTAGTTTTACTAGTTTGTAAGCTACGGACTGATAACCCAGCAGTTGAGTCCGATAGATTTACAAACATCTGAACATTTTGTAAGATTTCATACGGTGTATGGCGGAGGGCACCATGCAATAAACTTAGAGATCACTTCACTGGCCACCATGACATTTAAACGAGTTACATCATTTTTCATAGTTGGAGGAAGTAATGGACTGAGGGGATGGAGGAGGAGTTGGACAGCGAGACGAGGTGACAGAGAGAGGGGAAGGAGGATATGGGCAGAGAGAGAAAGGAAGAGAAGGTGGGCAGAGAAAGAAAAGGGAACTTAAGACTGCATAAATGAGTACCCGTGAGACTTTACTTCTGCCAGGACCTGGCCTCCTATTTTCCAAACTGGCAGAAGTAACGTTGTGAGGGCGGACTGCGAAGCCTGCCGGAATAGCTCAACGGTAGATGTAGAGCGCTTGCCAGCGAAAAGCAGGGGTCCCAGGGTCGAATCCCGGTTATGGCACACAATTTTAATATGCCAGGAAGCTTCATATCAGCGTACACTCCACTGCAGAGAGAAAATTTCATTTGAACACTGTTCACCATAGGGTGTTTTTCTGTGTTTGGTAAATTATATGGCAGATATATATATATACAAGATATCCTCATTTCTAGTTTTAAATATCACGCCTCTCTTTCCGTATTTCCATTCCTGTCCAGCCCACACAACAGGCCCCTACTCCATTTCTGCCTCCTACAATCCACCCTCACCCCGACCTGATATCCACATTTACACCCTAGGAACCACTTTGTTTATACTCACACACTAGAACAGTACAGAACCTGCGACTTCCCCTCTTCTAACTAATCTTTCTCAACGCAGGTAATTCAATTTTTAATTAATGTTCAGTGCTTCTCAAAACTTCTCCTTTTCTCCACTGTTTTTATTTTATGTTTTGTAATTACGTCGAAATTCATATTTGATATATCATCAATGAAACGAAATGTTTTAATAATTTTAATTACTAATGCACATTTTCCGTGTTTTTAATCTTCTATTACAAGTTACGTATTTTAAAAGCCTTAGGCTGAAGCAAGGAACGTTCATACCGCCGACGACCCACCTCCCGTTATTTTTCTTTTCCCATGCGTTGCCAGCAAAGAGAAAACAGGCGTGTGTGTGTGTGTGTGTGTTTCCATGTGCTTAATTAGCAAGCGAGTGCATCTCCAACTTCACTCCGAACCACGGTTGTCATGAAACACGCAAAGGGAGTTCCCTACTTCGTTGTAGCTTCAGCTGCACGCAACATGTTGAACTTTATCATGTCGGTCAGAAATACAGTTCCTTTGGCGTGTATAAATCTGTCAGCGTGTGCTATCTGTGACCCTTGTCAAGCGCATTCAATTACGTGCTCGTGTAGCGCAACGGAGGAACAATTCCGTAAATTGCTTTAAGCGATTCAGGGAAACAAGCGCATTATACATCTGCACTGATGAACTGAGACGTGAAATCCAGTCATTTTCGAATGCAGGTCACCGGCATATGGGCAAAACAAACATTACGGTTTTCCTCTCCAATGACGTCCTGCCTCGAGTGCAGTCTAACGACATATAACACTCTACACACGGACACTTTCTCAGATGTTCGGCTTAATATAAGCCATTTCTCTCCCACACAATCGGATATAGTCGCAGTAAATTTGTATGCTGTGATATGAATAAAGATTAAATGAAACATCTCTCCATTGGTTTACAATAAATTATCGTTCTCAAGAGCCCTCTGCTAGTAGTCCCTCCTGGAAGAAAGGCAAGTAATACACACGATATAATCAAAACAATTTACACGCCCTATGGAATTCATAAAAATGTTCAAATGTTTGTAAATCTATCGGACCAAACTGCGTGGTCATCAGTCCGTAGCTTACAAACTACTTAAACCTAGGTAAACTAACCTACGGACAAACACACACACCCATGCCCCAGGGAGGACTCCACGGCGAGCAACCGCGCGCTCCGCAGCGAGACGCTTGAGACCGCTCGGCTACTCCACCGCGGCTATGGAATACATAATTGGCTACACTACATCTATGTACACCCCTGGCCATTAAAATTGCTATACCACGAAGATGACGTGCCACAGACGCGAAATTTAACCTACAGGAAGAAGATGCTGTAATATGCAAATGATTAGCTTTTCAGAGCATTCACACAAGGTTGGCGCCGGTGGCGACACCTAAAACCTGCTAACATGAGGAAAGTTTCCAACCGATTTCTCATACACAAACAGCAGTTGACCGGCTTTGCCTGGTGAAACGTTATTGTGATGCCTCGTGTAAGGAGGAGAAATGCGTACCATCACGTTTCCGACTTTGATAAATGTCGGATTGTAGATTATCGCGATTGCGGTTTATCGTATCGCGACATTGCTGCTTGCGTTGGTCGCGATCCAATGACTGTTAGCAGAATATGGAATGGGTGGGTTCAGGAGGGCAATACGGAACGCTGTGCTGGATCCCAACGACCTCGTATCACTAGCAGTCGAGATGACAGGCATCTTATCCGCGTGGCTATAACGGATCGTACAGCCACGCCAGAGTAAACAGATGGGAACGTTTGCAATACAGCATCCATCTGCACGAACAGTTCGACGACGGTTGCAGCAGCAAGGACTATCAGCCCGGAGACCATGGCTGCGGTTACCCTTGACGCTGCATCACAGACAGGAGCACCTGCGATGGTGTACGCAACGATGAACATGGGTGCACGAATGGCAAAACGTCATTTTTTCGGATGAATCCGGGTTCTGTTTACAGCATCATGATGGTCGCATCCGTGCTGGCGACTTCGCGGTGAACGCACATTGGAAGCGTGTATTCGTCATCACCATACTGGCGTATCACCAGGCGTGATGATATGGGGTGCCATTGGTTACACGTCCCGATCACTTCTTCTTCGCATCAACGGCACTTTGAACAGTGGCCGTTACGTTTCAGATGTGTTACGAATTGTGACAGTCTCGCTTTTTAGAAAAACTTAAAGGTCATTCTTCCACGGCCATTGTTACTAAATTTAAAGGTCATTCTTCCACGGTCAGTGTTACTATTCAGTAGAAGAATGTTAAGAACGCGTAAAATGCAATACATGAAACCATAAATTGGGTGTTTTACTGTAAGCAAGGTGCAAACTGTTCTGTTCATAAAACGAGTCCAACAAACTCACTACGCACTTATGTGTAAATAGCATCAAATATTATGAAGTATACATCTATGAAATTTATAGTAACGTCTTTGAGTCTATCAGAAAACCGAAATATAAGAAAAAAATATTTACTTCCAAGCAGCCTCGATCCAGCACCGCAGGACAACTTCCACTGCACAGTGCACGACTTTGCTGACTACGCTACGATGACTAACCTAGCACAGTTTAGCCAATGAACATATTACATGTGTTGTATACACTACTGATATTATATATATATATATATATATATATATATATATATATATATATATATATATATATATATATATGTCGATTGCTGAAATGTAATTACAACAAATGATGTGAAAAATAATTCGTGTTGATCGATCTTAAGTCCGCCTTACCTTGAAACGGCAGATTACTGTAATACGGAAATTTTTTAACCACATATCAGACGTTTCCAGTTATTTATTCCAATAAATAGTACCTCTAATTACCGGCTTTCGAGAGATTCTCAGTTTGCTCAGTTGCTTTTACTTGTTTTGAAATGTCATACATGCATAAGAACTAAGTTATATACAAAAAACCATGAATTAAGACGGCCAATATGGCGTCTTCATCTCTCTACCGAAAAGAGCTGCCCCCCTGTCCGGATAGCCACGTGGTATGACGTCGGTGACGTTGTCCCACCTTATTGGTGATCGTTGAGACGCTCGTTGGGAATATCTGGCATTCTTGATACTGCCAGACACGCTGGGAAAGCCTTGGCAACGTGCGTTCGCATGTTGTGACGCCAGAAACTCGCCACGTTGGCCACACTCGTTCAGATACATACTCCGTGTGCCAACGGCTTTAGACCGCACTGTTAAGCGAACGGGTCCGTCAGTTCATTGATGTAGACAGAAAATAATAACGCACCTCCTATCACACTTCCCTGGGGCACTCTTGACGATACTCTTGTCTCTGATGACCACTCGCCGTCAAGGAAAGTCTACTGGCTCCTCTTACTTAAGAAGTCTTCGAACGAATTAAATATCTGGGAACATATTCCATAAGCAAGTACACTCATTAACAGTCTGCAGTGCGGCACCGTGTCAAATTACACTTCCCTGGGCATATCTGACGATACCCTTGCCTTTGATGAACACTCGCCGTGGAGTACAACCTAATGGGTTCTATTAATAAGTCTTATGCGGCAGCTCGGTTGCACAGTGGTAGAGTACTAGACTACAAATCCAAAAGTCGCGGATTCGATCCCCGCCAGGTCATAGAATTTTTATCTGTCACTTTCCACTTCTTTCACCTCTGGAAGTATTGCTCATGTGAAAAATACCGAGTAGCACCGTGGTTCGGAACCCACGTTAAACTGTAGGTCCCTCTATAACTGGCTGGGTACGTCAGTTCGAAGGTCGGAGGAAGGCAACAGCATACCACCTCCAAACAGGGCCATGCCTAGTAAAGCACTGTGGTGTTCAAACCAATTTTCGGATTGTTGACTGCCTTATCTTTTTTTTTTTTTTTTTTTTTTTTTTTTTTTTTTTTTTTTTTTTTTTTGAGCCAATCACATACTTGCTATTCCATAACTCACACCTTCGTTAGCATTCATCACATGTCGCGAGAGGCGGAACGCCAGTATAAAAGGAGACTGGGACTATCGAGTTGTCAGTAGAGAAGCAGCAACACCAGAAATGGTCGGTAAAAGAGATCAGTGACTTCGAACGTGTGTTATTGACTTCACGACGTAATCCATCAGTGACATTTTATCCTTCTGAAGGGACCCAAGTAGACGATTACAGATGTGACTGTCAGTAACAAACAAGAAGGAAGATGTTCGTAAATCTATCGGACCAAACTGCGTGGTCATCAATCCGTAGCTTACAAACTACTTAACCTAAGGTAAATTGACCTAAGGACAAAGACACACACCCATGCCCCAGGGAGGACTCGAACCTCCGACGGAGAGCAACCGCACGCTCCGCAGCGAGGCGCCTTAGACCGCTCGACTACTCCACCGCGGCCAAGAAGGAAGACACACAGTTAAATCAAGAACAAGCAGACTTCTTGTGCTGACGGAAAAGGGACTGTCGAGCACTCATGAGGATGTTGTCAAAATAGCCGTTAATCTGCGGAAGGAAGCACTTTTCAGTTGCAAATTCCTACCAACATTACTGGTATATGACAGCACGTGCGGAGTTAAAGCCATCTAAATACACGATAGCAGTTTCCTTAGGCAAACATGATATCCCCACACACACATCTACGAAAGTTTTCAGGCTTCAAAAACAACCGACAGATTTACCGAAAAGCTACAAAGTTCCATCTGTTGAACTATTTTTTACCATTTTTTGTTGTCATGTCAAGTAACATTGAATTTCCATGTTTGTTAGGTGTGTATGGCACCAAGATTAATTACGAGCCGCGGTGGAGTGGCCGAGCGGTCTAAAGCGTCTCGCTGCGGAGCGCGCGGTTGCTCGCCGTGGAGGTTCGAGTCCTCCCTGTGGCATGGGTGTGTGTGTTGTCCTTAGGTTAGTTTACCTAGGTTTAAGTAGTTTGTAAGCTACGGACTGATGACCACGCAGTTTGGTCCGATAGATTTACAAACATTTGAACAATTAATTACGAAGACAGTATCGCTGGCTGCATCAAATGGTCTGTGGCTGTACATGAGGGCAGCAATTCAGTGACGATCAGGCTATGACCTCGGCTTCGTCTTATAAGTGATACTCTGATTAAAACAGAGTGACATACTATCATTAAATAATTAGAGCTACTAAGATAAATCTTCGTAAATGATACTACAAAATCCTGGGATACGTTTACTTGAAAATATGATATCTTTGTGATACGATGTCCGTGAACGTTACATATTACGAAAGGCGAAGGTTAAGGATATAAGAAAAAGTTGGAAAGGCCTAGTTCGTGATTAACCTTCTTGCTACGCCATCCTCAGATGACTGAAGACAACACAGACTGTACACACGTCGTCCGTACAATGATTGTTTCACCAAAGATATGTGGTATTTTTAAACTATTTATCTGAATAAAGCCGAACATAATAAAATTCATAAAGAACCATTTGAAAAATATATTTTATGTACTTAAAACTCAAAGATCAGGATTATCAGAATTTATAGGCCAAAGCTGTGTATGAGTGAGTACTAGCGCAGATTGCCTTTACTGATGTTAAAAAGTACTGTCGGGCTGACAATAAAGAACACATCATCTGTACCAAAGGTGAGGGAAAGAATGCAACCTCAACACGTTTAGATCTTCCACCTACAGTACGATGTCACGAGCAGGATTTTAATCTCACTTCTGTCGAATATGACAATAATGTTTTACTACACACCTTTTGGCTCAGTTATGCCGGAGTCCCTTATGCTATAGCTGGCAATGATGAGAACCAACGTGCCCGAAATCTCCAAACCGCTATGTATCTGAGGTCTGTTGGTTCGCAGAATTTTGGAATATGTTTTATGTTGGAGTATTATGATATTTCCGGAGACCTGAAATTTCCTTTTTAGCCGGCAGCGGTTGCCGAGCGGTCTGCGGCGCGCCAGTCACAGTCTGCATGGCCGCTACGGTCGGGGGCTCGAATCCCCCCTCGGGCATCGCTGTTTGTGTCGTCTTAAGTATAAGGTAGTTCATAAGTAGTTTGTAAGTTTAGGGACTGATGACCCCGCAGTTGATTCCCTTAAGCTTAACAAACATTTGATTTCTCCTTCGTAAGAATCAACATGTTTCCCGAAAGCAACGATCATGTGAAACCCAGCCCGCACTATTCATCCACGAGACCCAGAGGCGTTCGATATCGTTCGGCAACGTCACCTGATGAAACAAGTGCGAGCATGTGGAATATCAGACCAGCTGTGTGAATGGATTTCAGAGTTCCTAGATAAAAGATCGCAGCATGTCATTCTTCAGACGTGACAGTGATTTCTGACGTGCCCCAGGGGAGTATTATAGGACGTTTGCTTTTCACAATATGATCTCTTAGACAACATCGGATGTTCAGTGAGCCTTTTTGCGAACGATACTGTAGTTTATCGAAAAGCCGCAACACTGGGAAAGGTAGCGAAATCCAGAAAGATCTGCGTCGTATCTACACATGATGCAGGGGATGGCAATTGAGCCTCAACATAAGCAAGTTTAAAATGCTGCGTTTACATAGAAAGAAAAAGCCGTTAGTATACAATTACGCAGTATCAGGGCAAACACTGGAAGCAGTTCTGGAAAGGAGGGAAAGATGATGAAAGTTTCCGAATTTTCCCCCCTAATTTTAAACCTTACACCTACATTTATACTTCAGAGCAATCGTTAGAGTTTTTTCTCTATCTACACACCATTTCGTAGTTTTCCTAAATGTAAGATTTATGATGATTACTGTGACTTTTTTTCAAATGATGTCAAATGACGAATGTAGGCAGTTAATTTAACGACAGCATGAACGAGCATACGAAGTCCCCAATTTACCATAGTCATTATTCATGTCACATTGCCATAAACACATGAATCACCGGAGTACAGATGACAGCTCTGTTATTCCACTACCCTTTTATACCATTTGCACGTGACATCACTTCCATCTAATCTGTGTATATCGCTAGCCACTATTTCTGTCGTTTCTGTGTAATTAGAGACGTACCTATGTTACTTTATGAATTGGCTGTATAAAACATGGCTGATATTGAACTTTTCAGTACATAAAGACTGGGAAATCTGCAGATTCGTATATTGAAGAGGAAAATGTCAAGAGATAATCAGATTTCTGCACTCCAACTCTCCTAACTCAGTCATCAATCACGCCATTACGGAAGTGGAAAACTCACTCTCGTGTCAGTTAGCTGAGCTCCTGAATGACAGCCACGTACGTAGTGAAGGCTGCAGAACTTCATTTCGATGTCTCATCAACTGTGATTCACTTCCGTGTTGTCACTCTCCTACAATCATTTCTTTTTTATCACATCATACAGTGTCTTATTGAATCATGACATCAATTTGTATGTTCGTACTCTTGCAGATTGAGCTGAACAGGGAAAAAATTGATGCACATGTTTGTTACAACGCTGTCTGAATTGTAAGTACTTCTTTGAAGCAATATTTTACTTAAAGCGTGACCCATCATTTTTCTCTATCATTTAAATCCATTACCTTTTTCTTTTTGCAAAAGGAATCTTAACTGTGTAGCTTTGGGATTTTCATATAACATTAAATGCAGCAACACTACTCAGAAATTGGGAAACAGACTCCCAGAATATAGAGAAGAGCTGTGTTGACAGCACAAGTACGCACTAATATTTGTTGGGTGAATGTAATCCGAATAGCGTAATCACGAACTTTCTATTACAAGAAGGCTTGCATTTAATTTGAGCACGCATTTTCTTCTACATTTAACATGGTGTCGGCAGTGGAGAGTGACTTGACTCACCCATCTGATGGGACGTTAAACTTTGATCTTCCTTCTCCTTCACCCAACTACCCTCTATAAAAATTATAATGTGTATTACATGTTCTGATTGTGTAACATACTGATCATTTATTTGTTTACTTGCAGGATGAGTGACGGATCTCTACCAGAAGGACACCAAAGTAAGTTTTTTTGCACCTTTTGAATTATTAAACTTGTAGTTATTGTTCTTTTATAAGCACAAGCATCTAATTAAGTATTTCAGTAAGTAGAAATTTCACTTATATACTTACCATTAATTGTGCTTAATAATATGAGTGAATTACGCAACCAATGGTGTGACTTTTTCTATTGATCATAAAGTACATTCACAGAATATATGACATCAACTGCGAATGGGCAAAGCTGAAAAATGTGTACCCAGCCGGTATTCGAAACCGGGTCTTCTGCTTCCCAGGCAGTTGCGCTGACCCCTACACCAATGGGGACAAAGTAATCATCGCCCCTGTAAGGACTACCTAAGCACGCCTCCCGTCAGATACAAATTCCCAGCTTCACCCTGCCCACAGTACTCAAACTCGTAGTTATGAAACTAATTCCCGTAAGAGTAAGGGCTATAGACTTGCCTACCCTCCCCACTAACGAAAGGATCATTGCCCGTCACCGGCATAATATATATTTACATGTGGCGTCCGTTCCGAAACAACAGACGTCACTTCTGATCCTGCAGTTGTTATTCTATCATATTCACAGAATATATGACATCAACTGCGAATGGGCAAAAATGAAAATGTGTATCTGACGGGAGCCGTGCTTAGGTAGTCCTTGCTGGTGCGGTGATCACTGTGTCCCCAGTGGTGTACCTTGAACATATACCGGGATTCAATGCTTTCACAAATCCAGGGATTAGAACGGAAATGGGTACAGCTATCCTCACGAAAGAGGGCATAATAGTCCAAGATGTTGTAAAATTAACCACCAGTAAAGGCATAGCAGGTACAATCAATAACGTACGAATCATTAATGTCTATCCCCCATCGGGATCTAGCAATAGACAACGCAGGGCGGAGTTTTTTAAAGAAGAAGTCGTCCCTCTGTTCGGATCCCGACAGGAGCACTTTATCCTCGGGGGTGATTTTAATTGCGTATTGCATGCCAAAGACCAAACTCCCAATCTCAATAAGTCTATCGAACTTGAACGGATAGTCACGCAACTACGTCTAGTAGACTCATGGGAACACTTGCACGGTGCAGCCCCCGGATTCACTCATGTGACCAGCCACTCGGCGAGTCGTTTAGACAGAGTGTATGTCTCACATAATTTAAAGCGCAACATCCTGCAATCGGAAATATGGCCTGTCGTTTTCTCGGATCATGCAGCGTACATCTGCGCAATCAATATGGCCAAACAGGGGACTTACAGAGGTAGAGGGACCTGGAAGCTGAACGTGTCTCACTTAGAAGACCAGGCGTGCCAGGAGGCGTTCCACGCACTATGGAGGGAGTGTGAGAGCAGGTTCACCTCGTACAACACTGCTACCGACTGGTGGCTGAAACATGTCAAGCCGAAAATACGGAGATTTTTCCTAAACTACTCCAGAGAAAAAAGCTCCTGGTACAAAAGTACTATGGAATTTTACTTCAATGCCTAAGAGATTTATTCAAATCAGATGCCACGATTGTTGAAAACTATGCAAGAATTAAAAAGATCAAGGCGAAAATCTTGGCCCTTCGACGTAAACAACTGGAAGGTTACAAAATACGGTCACGAGTGCAGGATACGGCGCCGAATGAGATAACTTCTGTATATCACGTTATCCGTGAGCACAAAAGAGCGTCGCGCAAAATATTCACTGCAATACAACTGAATGACGGAAGGAAGCTAACGAAAAACTCTGAGATTAAGGAGGCGATCGTACAACATTTCGCTTCCTTCATGTCCTCTCAACCAGTTAACGAACGCCTTCAAGACGAGTTTCTGTCCACCCTACAAAGGAGAATAAACCACGCGGAAGCACAATCCCTCATCTCAGAAGTGACTGCAGAAGACGTCGAAGAAGCAATAGCAGAAAGCAAGACGAACAAATCTCCGGGATCGGACGGTATTCCAGCCGAATTTTATAAAACATTCAGTTCCCTCATAAAAGACAAGTTCACTCTCATTTGCAATGAACTGTTAAACCCTGAAAACGATATCCCAAAAGAGCTTCGGGAAGGCATCGTAGTGCTAGTGCCCAAAACATCAGGTACTAAGACTATAAGCGGTCTTAGGCAATAACATTGCTGAACAGCGATTATAAGTTTTTTGGTCGAGTACTAGCGCGAAGATTAAACAGCACAATGACTACTGTCACCGGCCCTTACCAAACGAGTGTCGGTTAAGATAGAAAGATCTTGAAGACCCTCTGTGATTACAGGGATATAATTGCCACGGCCGACGTTTGCAAAATAAAATGTGCCCTGGTGTCCCTTGACCTTGACAAAGCTTTTGACAGGGTCAATCACCAGTTCCTACTCCGGACTATGAGCGCAATGGGATACCCACCCCGCTTTATTGCCGTCATCCGCAATACGCTAACGAACAACGCAGCGAGATTTGTAATTAATGGGCAGATTAGCCAACCGATAGAAGTTACCAGCTCCATCCGGCAAGGGTGCCCCATGTCCATGGCACTCTTTGCCATTGCTATCGAACCACTCCTCGCTTCCCTCACACAACATCTCCAGGGATTACAAATTAGGAGAGAAAAGATCGTATGCAATGCGTACGCTGATGATGTCGGATTTCTCGCCACGAGTGACAATGAAGTCGTGACTGCGCTGGAGATAGTCAGGAAATACGAACAAGCTTCAGGCGCAAAACTTAATGAAGCGAAGTCCGGGATATTTCATATTGGACGTGGCATCAGGTTACAAACCCAAAGCTTGCTACCAGAACTCGCAACAATGAAATGCCTTGGCATTGATTTTAAACGGTCCATCCAGAAAACTATTGTAGTTAATTATCGGAAACTACTGAACAGCATGCGAGCCTGTGTACAAGAACATAGTATAAGGAAACTCGACGAACTCCAAAAGGTCGCAGTTGCAAATGTTTACATTACATCTAAAGTAAACTTTGTAGCACAAGTCTTGCCCCTTCCTGCAACCTTGGCCAAAAGCATGATATCTGCTCTAGGACATTTCAGGACCCGCGGACGAATCTTCAAAGTGAAATACGACACGCTGACGCTTCCCACGATACTTGGGGGTTTAAACCTCACAGATGTCAGTCAAAAAGCGAAAGCTCTGTACCTCTCCAACACGTACAAGGAATGGAAAAAGCAAGGTGGTAGCCTTACTGCACACTTGGTAAACGAAACAGCTCCTGTCGACCTCAATGCACCTGTCAGTGTCCGACACATCCCTAACGGATTGCACCACTTAAAATATTTTTTCGTGGAATACAGTTACATACACTGCAGGATACCAGAAAAAGAAATCGTAAAGGTTAAAGATCTTTACAAACAGCTGATGAAAAACAAACTCGGAAATAATATAGAACAGGAATATCCGTTGAATAACTGGAACATAATCTGGAAAAACATTCACAGCAGGAACTTACCAACGTCCGTGAAAGCGACCTGGTATTTCGCGGTCAACAGGAAAACTGCAACGAAGTCTAGACTACATGCAATTCGGCTGGCACCTTCACCGCTGTGTCCACTCTGCAACGTAGTAGACGATGAAGAACATAGACTCTTGTGTAAAAAGGTTGAAGACATCTGGCTTTATGTTAAACAAAAGTTAGCTAGCATCAGCAGAACGACACCCACCGCCTTCATAGCTGCTGACTTCCTAACACCGGATAGCATTCCATATCCAAGAACTAAAAGAAATGCTGTCAACTGGTTGAAAGGGCAAACTCTTCATTACATCCTAACCAAAGAATCAAGCAATGTGGAGGATTTCTGGGTGTATCTTACAACTGAACACCACATGCTGATGCGTAATAAAAAATACAAGGAAACTTTTGCAAATTTTTTGACTAGAACAATAATGTAAAGTATTACAAGAAGTTTACATTTAGAAGAATGTAATTGTTTTGACTTTTCTGTTACACGCAACAAGAGAAGGTTTTTAGGCAAACAAAGAGAAGACCGCCATGGATCATTTAAATTCAGATACGTTACTGCGTTGACGACTCTATATAACCCAGTGACGAAACTGGACGTTCTGTTGCAATTACAAATTTAGCTTAATTAGTATAACAAGAAGAAGAAATCTAATTTACTCAAGACTAACATCAACACAGTTTTAAATCATTGGTAAATCAGAAGAAAAAACTTAAGTATGTTACCACATTACATCTACGAGGAAACGAACTTATGTATTCATACAAATGATTCTTGATTTCCTACAAGACATACCGGAAAAGAGATTTTCTTTTCATTACAGTTTTTAATTCTTTACAATTTATTTTCTTATTTATCTTATTCTATTTTGACATCACGCCACACGCAAAGTTAAAAAAAAACCTACTAATTCATGTACTTGTACGACGAAGAAGAACAAACATTTACTTCCTTTACCGAATATTTCCGACACAATACGGAAATATAAAAATATATATTTCAGTTATATATGGCAAAAAGAAGCCGACGCCGAAGAAGGCGAACTATGGCGAGCAAAAGAAAAAAAAAGTGGTGTAGGGGTCAGCGCAACTGCCTGGAAAGCAGGAGGAGACCCGGGTTCGAATCCCGGCTGGGTACATATTTTCAGCTTTGCCCACTCGCAGTTGAAGTCATATATTCTGTGAATATGATAGAATAACAACTACAGGATCAGAAGTGACGTCTGTTCTTTCGGAACAGACGCCACATGTATGTATATAAACTACATTGATGTGACCAAAGTCAGGGGTAAGTGTATCCACAGATGGAGATTGCGGTAATATCAGGTACACTTGTTGTAAAAGGGCGATGTAAAGTGGAAAGCTTTCCGACCTTTTATCCCAACCCTGAGTCCATTTCATGTCGATCCAGAGCAGTAAATGATTGAGTAATTTATCGGCCACACATGAAGAAAACGCGTGGGTTTAGCGCTTGTTTTCGCGTTTCTGACCTCTAGTACAGAGGCTACTAAAGGAAGTGTGATATGTGGGTGAGGGGGGATGGTGGTACGACCCGCCCATCGAGTGACGAATCATTGGCAGCGACGGCAAAAATGGTGATTAAATTTTGCGCCCATATGATTATCATTAACCGATCTTAAATCTCAAACAACATATCGTGAGTTCTGGCTTTTTTCCCTCACGGGTGATGTCTCAGGGACTCACATTCTTCGATCCTAACGGAGAAAGGCTGTAGGCACTTTCGAGCCAAATTTAAAACTTATGCGTGACAGTTTATATACGTTAGGTTACCGTCTTCTCCAACTGTAAATTAGTCTACTTGAGACCAGACACGTTTCGCTTTATTTTGAAGCATCTTCAGTGGTCAACGATATTTTTTGTTTCTTGTAGCACATTGCCACTTGCTGTCACTATTTATAATTACACTAAATAATATTCCACTTTTTGAAGAAGTTGACGAAAACTCGCCATCTCTTACGGAGTTTTCTTTGTGCAATGGGACTTAGAAAATTTTGGCGCCATTACACAATAGGCCCAGTCTGGCAGTTTCAACCACATGTTGCGAGGTATTCATTGATTTTGTAATATTATTTATTTATTTTATTTTTATTCTATTTTATTTTTTGTAAACAGACCAAGGCAGAATGAGCCGCGGAGGCCTCGTGGAGGGGCATGGTTGTAATTGAGCAAAGTGGGGTAGAGTGGCGTCTTATCGTACAGAGTAATTCTAGGCTTGTTGTGTGACTAAGACTCAAGTGTATATTCCTTTTATAATTTTTTTATATGTCGTGTGTGTTCGGTTTTTGTGGGCTTCTGTACGTATTTTGCGGTAGATACCGTTGCGTGTCACATGTCTTGCGTTAAGATCAGCAATTTAATAACGGCCACCCTCTTTGCTGAACCCCTTTTTATTCATCTTCTAATTTAAATAGCATGGCTAGTGCATGCAAAGTAAAAATGGTTGGTGTGCGAGTGCGTCTGTGAAGAGGAACTTCCTTATTCGTCCAATAAATCCTTTTATCTCTCGCTTTCCATGCAGTGTGGCGTGAAACATGTTAGAAATTTATATGTTTAGGAGACCAGTAAGTCTATTAGTTAATTAATCTTAGAGCCTGTGGCTCTAAATGTTTGTCTGGTCTGCAATGAGTGTTCACATTCCATTTTTTTGTTCGTAAAATTGTAAATTGTCTAAGGGTATTGGTTTTATTTGCTTACTTCTAGAAAATAAAAATCTTGTTTCTAATTAGTCAGACTTTGTTATGAAGAGATTCATCCCTCCGTTTAAATTTAACAGAGAAAGCTCGAATGCTAATAAAACAGAAAGTAAACAAAGTAACTAATATTAGATGAGTGATTAGGAGGGAGATAAAAGGTAAAATAATGGGCTGTTGTCATAGTTTACCCCAACTCTGTGCCGAAGGTTGTGACAATTGATTAAATACCCGTGGTCGTCTTATCCGTTGCGCAAACTATTTTATAACAAATGTTTTGGTTTGAGGCGTTTGATTAATTTATATATAAATAAAGAAACCCGGCAGTCAGCTGTCACAGCATTCGGTCAGAGCATGAACCATTTACTTTCAATAGCAATGCCCATAATAGTCAGCGTTATTAGCCTGCAAATCTCAAACAGTAGCAGTAAATAACAAGACTAAATTAAAATCTTTAAAAACGAGGGTAACTATGCACCGTCAACACAGAACTCTTGCAGAAGTACGTGAACAGATCGGGTATCTTTTTATACTCCTATGAGACAGGGAAGGGGGAAACTAGTAGTCCTAAAACTTCAGGAGGGAACGGAAGGAAGCTTAGAGTATAACGTCCCATCGACAGCGTCGTCATTAGATACGGATCTCACGCTCAGCTGTTTAGTAAGGATGGGGAAGGATATCGGCCGTTCTCTTTCAAAGGAACCATCCCGGCATTTGCCTGGAGAGATTTAGGGAAATCACGGAAAACCTAAATCTGGATGACCAGAAGCGGATTTGAACCATCGTCCTCCCGAATGCGAGTCCATTGTGTTACCACTGCGCCACCTCTATTGGTATCCAAAACTATACCCCGCTTCATGCCTCATGACTTTCAGTGTATAAATGTAATGCAGTGTGTTTGAAGGGAAGAATTTTACTGTCAAAATAGTACGCATCATTAATCGGAGTGAAACCAGTATGTGTTATCGTTCATGTCTTTTTAATGCGAATATAGAACAAATGTTTGTGTTGAGAAAGCAGATGCCAAGTGACTACTCGAAGTAGTGAAATAACAACAGAAAAATATAAGTAAACTGTGAAATAATACGATTAGAAGACGTTTGGTGATCGCAATCCTTTGGTACAGGTTGTCCGTCTGGGATCGTTGCCAGACATGGTATGTAAAAGTTGTGTTTCAAATAAGGACTAAGTGATTCATCAAGGAGTTTTTCTGGGATGTGCTAATGATCAAATTACATTCAAACATGCTAAAAGAAGACGCCGTGCAATTTCAAAGAGACTGCCATTAAAATTTAAATAGTCCATCCTCAGAATCCAAAGAATCTTTTGTTAGCAGTGACATAAATATCTCATAGCTACGAAATTATGAAATCAAAGGTGTTGAGAATTATTGTAATTGCTTTAACTGTGTCTTGTTAGGAATGTGTGTGTGTATCAGTACAATCTTTTATGTAAGGAAAGAAAGTTTTACTAACAGTGAGTGCAATGAAGTGTTTGCTTAAGGAAAAAAATCGCACTGGCGTGTTTTACGGCCCACTTTAGATTTATAGTTTTATAATTTTTTCAAACATTTCGGACAACAATAATAATGTAAATAATAAAAAATTATAGTGATATGATTGCGAATCCTTTTAGGAAAAAAGGAGGAAAAAGATTTTGGTTGGGGCGGGTTCCGTACCACTGCCCACTACACTACCGCGGTCAGCTATGAAATAGGTCGTTTATTTTCGTACTATTGATGGCAGTTGCTAACTGATGCTAATAAGGCATTTTAGACACTAGATTATTATTTATCGTACGAAGAACGATGTGTTTTTGTTAATTCTTCAGTGCGCCGCTGCTTTGAAATAACAACGTGTAAGTTATAATAAAAAAATCATCAAATACGCAACGTAAGATGGCGTATGGCAGAGAGAGTTCTGGGCGTGGAATGTCACGTGACATCTGCGAACGGCTGGTTTTCGTATAATCAATGGACGGTATCAAATCGCCGTTATTTTTCCAAATATCTCTGAAACGATACGAGATTTGACAAAAAAAAAACATAAGAGAGCAAAGTTGTAGGGAATTTTCTCCTCTACAAATTCGGTAATTCAATTTTCGTGTCAAATGAATATTTATGCCGTTATTTTCATTTAAATTTCGAGCTGTCAAAAGACGATCGCAAAGGCCCACTTTTAGTGTTACTACCGTAACCTAAAGTGGGCCAAAAAATAAAAGGCCAAACAGTTGAAGCGGTTCTAATAGTTTCATGTACCAATTCACGCATTGCCGCCATATAATTGGGTGAGTAGCGTTTGGTATAAGCTACAATGAGCAACAGTTTTGAGATTCATTTCAAACAGAACTGCCACATTTATTTCCATGAGATTCAGTTATATAAAGCTCTTTAAAAATACAGTCATAGTGATGACTGCAAGCATCAGATGACAGTGTAGCCGCTACGTAATTCGAGATTATGATATTGAAAGGAAGTAATCTAATAAGATGGTGTTTCACTCCCGTCGTGATAGAGTGGGGAGACTGCAAGTGATACCTAGCAATGACTAGCAATGACAGAGCGGAAGCGGAGGTAGTCTCTCTCTCTCGCCAACAACGTTATTAATCTTGGCTAAAAGCCCACGCGGCCAACGCCCTGTATGCGGGGGATGTCGGCCATTACCTAATGGTGTCAGGTATGACGACTCTCAGCAGCGGCAAAATTCGCTGCCCTGCTAGATATCACTGTACATGAAAGCATCAAATGTAGTTCCATTTCAATTTTTCCAACATACTGACTCTCCCACTATTCTTCTTTGGCTTCTAACTTGTGAAATATTCAAATGATTGTTAAGCTTAAGGGACTTAACTGCGGGGTCATCAGTTCCTAAACTTACAAACTACTTATGAACTACCTTATACTAAAGACGACACAAACAACCATGCCCGAGGGGGGATTCGAAGCCCCGACGGGGAACGGCCTCGCGCATCGTAGCATAGCGCCTCAATGCGCTAGGCCTAACGCCACGGCCTAACTTCTGAATTCGACAGACATCACATTAACGTATTGCCATCCTTGAATACATTACTTATGTTATTTCCACATATTAAGACTGTTATAGAGAACACCAGGTCAAGGTGACGATGTTCGCGGTTAATCGTTTCTAGTAAATACTTTTATGGAGCTAATTTACTGCCGGCCGCGGTGGCCGAGGGGACTGAGGCGCTCCAGTCACGGTCTGCACGGCCACTACGGTTGGGGGTTCGAATCATCCCTCGGGCATAGATATTTGTGCCGTCCTTAGTATTAGCTAGTTCATAAGTAATTTGTCAAGTTAGGGAATGATGACCCCGTTGTTTAGTCCCATAAGTTATACAAACATTTGAACATTTTAGCTAATTTGCTTACATTTGTACATCTTAAGAAACTTGCTTAATATTGAACTTTATCTAGTTAGATTAATTTTTATATTCATAAAAACGCTATTATTTGGCGAATTTGAGAACCAAAGTCGTAGCACTAGGGCAAGGTGAATGAACACAGAGAAAGTTGAATACATTTTTATTATTATGATGTACGACACTATACATCATGTACGTAAACATTACATTGTTTCATTACTGAAAAATACAGGATGATTCAGGAGAAATAGTAAATATTTTAAGAGGTGTTAGTATAGACGAATTCAAAACAATATGCCATCCATGATGTGTCCAGAGATACAGATGTTAACATGTAACCGAAACAAACTTAAAGCAATGGCAAATGAGGACATTTTCACTGTTTCCTCCGTTGGTTCTTGGTAGAATATCATCGTATTGAATTATAAACACAATTTTGTGGATGTTTTAAAAGTTTATTTTTATTTACTTAACCGGTTGTCGGCTTACAAAGCCATCTTCAGGCTGTAAAGTCTGGTAAGCTAAAAGTTAACTAAATGTACAAATGTTTTTTAAGCTTATGTGACTAAACTACGGGGTCATCAGTCCATAAGCTTACAAAAATACTTATATACTAACTTATACTAAAGATAGCACAATCATCCATGTCCGAAGGGGGATTCGAACCCCCGACGAGGAACGGCCTCCCACATCGGAGGATAGCGCCTCAACGCGCTCGGCCACTGCGCCGCGGCGTTCACTAAATAAATATAAACTTGTAGAACATACAAAAATTGTGCTTTTAATACGATATGATGATGTGCTAGCAAGAACAGATGGAAGAATCAGGGAAAATGCTCTCATATATATTTGCTTTACGTTTGTTTGGTTTACATATTAACAGCTTTATCTCTGTACTCTATAAAAATTGAACACATATTATATGGCATTTTATTGGAATTTGTCTATACTACTACATCCTAAAACATTTACTATTTCTCCTAAAACACCATGCATTACAGGACTGGATTACTGTGTTAAATTTTAATATAAATCTAGATCAGCGTTTTTCATAATTAAAAATCAAACACAAATTTTTCTCCTTCACAATTTGAGCTATACTTATCTCACGAAGTGTAGCATTTCCAAAATCCTCCACAGTCTTCTAGTGGAGGATACGTAGCTCGCATAACATGCAGAAGGCGTTATTTGTTGCTGTAAACGTTCACTTTCCATCTTGTGAACTTCCTTATCAGACCACATCGGTTCTGTAAGTGAACTTACTAAAACATTTGCATTTTTCGGCCGTATTGTGATTTCTGATTTTTCACAATGGTCGTTTATAGTCAATAATTTAAAATGTACAATACTTTAGCAATTTTTTGGATTGATGGGAGCAGCATTTTCGACGGTCTTGGCTCTTCATTATCTTCTGCCTGCATTCAATCAGAAAAATAATTAGCGATAAGAAAATATTTCGCCAGTTGTTCTACAAGAACTACGCTGAATATCTGAAATTTGATAGTACGTGAAGCTATGCACACGGCAGTTAACTAAAGTACATTGTACTGGCGCAGTGGTTATATTATTCAAAATTCTAGTGTTACACCATTTGAAGCGACAGTAGTAGGCTATTCGCATATTCGGATGACAGGGCTGTATAAAAGTATGAATGGAGACAAAGTGAGCCATCGTCTTACTCCACTCGTCCTACATGTCTTCATTAACGTATTCTTCCTGGGGAAAATAGAGGAAAATTGACTTGGAAATGATGAAATTAAAAATGAGAAACATAACATTTTATTGAAAAAATACATGATGTGGCGGTTTAAAAGTACACGGTGTGACGGTGATAAGTGTTTAAATAGTAAAAGAAATGTACAAAGCTAGGAAGGAACAAATTCATTAAGCAGGATGTCAGAAATGTAAATTAGACTATAAAAATCTATTTAATAATTAGAAAGGATACAGATTAAATTAAGAAATTGTTCAACATCTCAGAAAATGAAGATTATACAGACAAAAAAAAAAGAGACACTTATTTAACAAAGGGAATAATAAACACGGCGAAAGAAATTTTGCGTTTGAAGCGTGGCAATGGTGAAAATGCAGTAGTCTTCGTTTCATTAGCTATCACTATTCGTATAGGTGCTAAAAGTAATTAATGTTTTTAAATAGTCAAAAGTTATTATAATTAAAAACGTTGGATGCTTCATGCCAGGTATAGGGTGCATAAAAATACTGCGAGATACGTCGAGTATTAGAAATACCAAAATATCTTTGACAGAAATTTGGTCTGAGTATGTTTACAGTAGAAAATCAACGTCAAAGAATGGTACTTTGTCAAGTCAAATTATCTTTAATACTTCACAGTAGCACTATATACAAGTATTGGAACATAAATAGTGGCTACTATTTATTCAGAACAGATACAATTTTTTTTTTTTTTTTTTTTTTTTTTTTTTTTTTTTTTTTTTTTTGCTTATGGGACTTAACTACGGGGTCATCAGTCCCTAAACTTACAAACTACTTATGAACTACTTACGAACTAGGACGTCACAAATATCCATGCCCGAGGGGGGATTCGAACCCCCGACCGTAGTGGCCGTGCTGACCGTGACTGGAGCGCCTCAGTCACCTCGGCCACCGCGGCCGGCCAGATACAAAAGCGCTACATGTTTGCACCTGTTACTGTCGTTCAAAGTAGTCACCGGCGTTGTGTAGAGTCCGTTGTCAGCGATATGGAAGGTGTAGTATTCCGTTAGCAGAGTTTGTTCTGTTGATGGTGTGAATGGAGCGGTCTACTGCCTGCCGAATCTCTGGAGCAGTTCTGTAGCGAATGCCACGAAGTGGTTCCTTCATCGTGCAAAATTATGGGTGGGAATGTGTTGCCACTTCTTTCGCAAAGCCGGTCACAAGTGATGCTCCAAAAACGAACAGTAACATTGTGCATTGACCGTCTGCTGTTCCTGTACCGAAAACATAGTGACACCGGTGCGTTTGACCGCTCGCTCACAAGTCACTGTGTTTCCCTCGATTGTACGCACACTGGTGAAGTGGGACGGACGAGTGCAATTGCTCGGAAATAAGGTAGGTATGTCAACAACGTGTGCTATCAGCAACAATAGTAGATGTAATTGTATAGTGTCTCCACAGCAGTGTTGTCACTATTTAAGTTCCAACCCTCGTACGAGGGCTTAGTGAAAAGAAATGCTTCTGAATTTTTTTAACAAAACTCTTGGAGCTATTTGGATAAAACAAACTAGATAAATCTTTGTTCTTCGTTTCCATATATTTATTTCTTAACGTAGTCATTCAGTCAACGAAGACATTTTTTCCAACAAGAGACCAGTTTGTTGGTAGCGCCAGTGTAGAATGTTTGACTGTGTGACAGAGCCAGTATCCCAACACTGCTTATAGTGCTTATAGAACAAATTATTGGCAAGTGTCATATATCTACTTTTTCATGTCAGGAATCATCATTTGAGTCAACAACTGTGCATCCACTGCATGCACTCTCATGTTATGCCACTTTAAACTGAAAGCTCTGTGTTATGCAACGATTTTCGATAATGAGTTAATTAAACCGATTCCGATGACTTTTGAACATTTACTGAAAGGGAGGAAGAAGGAAAGGAAAGTGCGCTAGAACGTTGAATGACTCAATGGCGACACGTGAAAGCCTGAGCTGGGCTAGGAGCTGGCCGCGGTGGCCGAGAGGACTGAGGCGCTTCAGTCACGGTCTGCACGGACATTACGGTCGGGGGTTCGAATCCCCCCTCGGGCATGGATATTAGTGCCATCCTAGTTCGTAAGTAGTTCATAAGTAGTTTGTAAGTTTTGGGACTGATGACCCTGTAGTTAAGTCCCATAAGACTTACAGACATTTGAACATTTGGGCTAGGATTCGAACCTGGGTCTCCGGGTTGGGACCAGCGGTCGGCTACCCGCTCTCCCCTCCAGTCCGTCACAAATTCCCACAAGTCCCACACTATTACTGTAACGCCCCTATCGTTCATGCCCCCTCATGCTGGTCTTTTCTGATTCCCGCATGTAACAAAAACGTTTACCGCATGGCAAAAATTCTGTCACATCGTCAGAAAATGTGTTGTCGTAAACTGTCAGTATATCTTCTCAATAATGTGCTACCGCAAATAATACCGTCCAGCTCTTGCAGAACACATGTGTGCCAGTTCCCTGTTTATACAGGGAATAGTTTGCGAGTTGAATGAAATGTGAGATGATGCACGAGTTCCGTGCGGGTCGTGACGACTTTGAGTCTACAATTATTGATATGCTGTCTGTTCTTTTCACCCATGCCCGAAAGAACACACATACTGTATTGATATTAATGGAGGTAATTTTATGAATGCGAAATATTTAAACATTTCTATCGTTTTAGGGCACTGAATTATAGCCAATGGCAAGGTTCAAAATTTGTGTTGGACCGGGATTCGAACCCGGATTGCCCGCTTCGGGCCAGAGATCTCTTTAATCAATTTTTCGCCTCTTGTTGTTCACGTAGATCTATGATTTGCGGTCGTTGGTTCAATTCGTTGAATATTTGGCTCAGCTTTTTCATTACAGAGGGCGTTGAGCCCCCTGACCGGGCGCGCTGAGCCACGGCGTCCGGCTATCAATTAGGCTAGCCAGTCAAGCTTCCCTTCCAACCTAAATTCTCAGCTGGTAGCACACTACCATAATGGTGCCCCCTGCCCATTAGTTCCTCTTGCTCGCAGCCTATACTGGATCCCTGCAAGGGACCGTGCGTATTTATGCGTCCGCGTTGAAAATGTAAATTGCATGTTGGGGGCATTTCATAAGAGTTCTTCTGCTCTTGTTGGTTCCCCGGCACTTGATTCCACTGATGACGCTAGTTTCTCTTCATAGATTTTCAGATAGGCAAAATATCATAAGGTCCTTTATTATGAAGTTTCCAGTTTCACCCATATATATATCGGATAATTGCGTAGTTACTTCACGAGCCCTTTTTTTGCGGACATATGTTTATTAGAGCTTGATAGTTACTTTTGGCCTGTAATATCCACGTGTGAGATATCCTGCATAAAAGTATCCATTAAGAAAAGTTGCATATTTATTATTTATTTCCTACTGAGCAAAGATGAAAACTAAACAGAGACGACGTGTGGATTTTATAACATGTCAGTTATAGAAAAAATGCTTTTATTTTAAGGATGAACTTGATATTAATTGACTGTACAGTCTTCACACGAACACTGAATCAAATAAACAAATTATTGAACTCAGATCTTTTGCTTTCTTTTTCATTTTACATAAAATAGTTAGCACAGAAAAATTAACCTACAAGTTATTTAAAAAATAGAAAATAAAATTTTGGAATTATATTTTTATTTATTAACTGCAATAGTCTAGCCTTTTTAGCTGATACACCCTTCTTAGCAGTATAGGCTTTTGCCAGACACCTTCTGCTTGAGAGTTTCTAATGTTTCTGATCGAGTTGTTTTTCGATTAGATTGATAGATTGTTCCATAGATCATATATACGACATTTCGCAATGATATGAGATTTGTCAGTTTAGTAAATAGTGTCTATACATGACATGCAGTATTTTAAGGATTTTCTATCTTTATTTTAATTTTTATTTATTTATTTATTTCTATTCCAACAGATTTAATGATTGTGTGTTGCTTTTTGAAACGGAATAGTCTTCACGCAAAATACACACGAACACTGTCCGAACGCTGCTGCACAATTAACAATGTGACACTTTTTCTGCAATTGTTAGAATATGTTTTGTTAATGCAACACTGACGTAACTGCTCTCTAGTGGCCGAATACGCCAGTTACGTCTGGGAAACTCTACCACATAAAACTATTCCACTTTCTCGTTTTGGTGATGAGATGAGCGAAAAATCGGTATTTTTCGAGTTGTGCCGGTTTTCTTCCAAGGTAGTGATATGTATACAATTATTGATATGGTGTCTGTTCCTTTCGGATATGTCCCCAACAGGCATTTGACATTTTTAATGCAGGCGCATTAGTAGGTTCGATCCTTGCGGGAATTCAGTATAGGCTGCGAGCATGAGGAACTAATGGGCAGGGAACAGTACTCACCTTCCAAGACAGAAACGTTCCCTGGAAAAACCAAGTAAAATACCTAGGGGTCACCCTCGATAAAAATCTGACCTGGAAACCCCATATCACCGACCTTAAGAACAAAGCAAGTGTTAGGCTAAGCGCACTCTATCCAATACTAAATGTAAATAGCAGCATATCTGGCGGACTAGGAATCAGAATATATTGCAACCTAGTGCGCCCAATATTAGAATACTCTTGTCCCATCTTCGGATACGCTGAAAAAACACACATCAAAAAACTACAGACCACACAAAACAGAGCACTAAGGAGAGCCATTCACGTAGACCCACGTTGCCCCACACAGGACTTGCTTGAGGTAACACGGATACCCATGCTAAAAGACAGATACAAAACGATAACGAAGGCATTTTACAAACTGGCTGAAAGGTCCCAAAATAACCTCATTAACAGACTAGGGCAGTACAACCCTAGGCTATTTAGATCCAAAAGACCAAAACTCCTAATCCTCGATGATTAGGAAGGCAACTAAATATATATGATAAAAATAAAATAAAATATAAATATCAATAAAATCATTATAAAACTGAAACAAATAAAAAAAGTAATGGAAAAAATTAAAAATCACAAATAATCCCAGATATTTAAAAAAATTAAAAATAATAATAAGAATTAATGTAAAAAATAAATAAACAAATTAAAAATATGTGATTTATTAACAAATTAAAAATAGTATAAGTACACCGGCAACTGCCCAACAGGATTAAAAAATAACGTACACTCTATACAGAAGGAACCACCTCTAAAAGTAGACCAATATAATACCTTAAATGGTCATATAGGCAGGAGGAAATGTCAAAAGGCTACAACATCCACAAAAACAGGCACTCAGGAAAGAGGCCAGAAAGTAAGAGTTGTGACGCGGACACTACCATCGTAGTGTGCTATCAGCTGAGAATTTGGGTTGGAAGGAAAGTGTGCTGGATAGCCGTGGACGAGGTAACATCGTGCGTGTTTGTTTTGTTTACGTCAGCCAGCTAAGCGAGCGGGGGGAGCAGGCGTCGAGAGTTCGATGTTTACGTTTTCCTGTATGGTTTCCTTCAGCTCTGTAAATAATGTGGACAATGAGCAGAGCAAACACCGCGCAATGTGTGTTTGATAGGCGTACCAAGCGCCCGACGACCTTTGAAACACATAAGTGGCTTTTTGGGACGTTAAAATTACCCGAGGAATTAGTAGACACATTTCAGCTTGATTGTTGTAGTCGTTATTTCTGAAATTCTATAATGGTAAAGACAGTGACAGGTTTATACTGAAAACATGTGGTGCCAGTAAATTTAAACACGCAGACAGCAGTGTGAGTAATGTTCAAATAGTGCCTTTTGGACACGGAATTCGGACTGTCCGTGGCCGCGGCGGAGTGGCCGAGCCCATTGAGGCGCTACGCTGCGATGCGAAAGGTCGTTCCCCGTCGGCGGTTCTAATCCCCTCTCGGGCATGGATGTTTGTGCTGTCTTCAGTATAAGTTAGTGTATAAGTAGTTAGTAAGTTTAAGGACAGATAACCCCGCAGTTAAGTCCCATAAGCTTAATAAACATTTGAACATTTTTTACTGTCCGTGTGCTTAATGTAATGCCGGAATGTCCAAACGAGAAGATAACGCGCGTGTTGACACAATACGGCGGATCGCGCCGCCTCCCGCTTCGGAGGTTCGAATCCTCCCTCGGGCATGGATGTGTGTGTTGTCCTTAGGTTAGTTTAACTCAGTTTAAGTAGTGTGTAAGTCTAGGGACTGATAACCAACCTAGTTTGGTCCCATAGAATTACAAACATTTGAACACGATACGGGACAGTACAACCAATAACGAATGAGAAATGGTCAAGCACCTATCGATACCAGGTTAATAGAGGCGTGCGAAGCGTGAGCATTGATTTAAAAACACACATTCCGTCCTATCTCGTTATTGCAGTTTGCAATTTGTCGTTCGACTGAACACCTTCGAATGGAGTGTCCTAGGCGTCGACCAGCACAGTTAGGCCGTCCGCACACGGGTCGATTTGCTCTCGTCGTGGCTGTGACTCGTCCTCGACGCGATTCCGTTGCCATCCGACTGCCCATGTAAGTAAATGGGAGGCCGCCAACGACGCGATTTGCATGCGTCTCGTAATCATCTCGAAGTCGTTGCGAGCGACGCTCGTCTCTTGCGACCTGCAGTGCACGGGAAATTTCGAGCGTGACGAGCGGATCGTACGTCATGGAGGTAATTTACCATGTATTTTTCTGTATTTCCAATGCATAAAACACTTTAGAGCCCATGAGATCTACATGCAATAAATCTATGTAGTGATGCACCCATAAAACTCGCTGTGTATTCCTTTTCTCACACCAGTACCTGTAAAACATCACAGCGTCCCCATAATCACTAGAACTGTACATTATACGAGTAATTATTGGAGGAAATAAGCAACACAGTTTTGTAGCTCTCTGTTGGAAGTCGCAAGCTGACTGAAGGAAAATCGCGCCCGCGACGAGTGCCAGTCGACCCGTGTGCGGACGGCCGTCGCTGGCAATGCGATGTTCGCACAAGACGCACGAGACGCGAGTCGCGCCCACGACGAGTGAGAAACGACCCGTGTGCGGACGGCCCGAGAGAGTGTTACGATGTCGCACGAGACAATTTTGTACCGTTGATGAGCGAAGTAGTTGTGGGAACGGCACCGCCCTCCCGTATCGCCACCCCCGCCGACGTTGATACTGTGGCTACGGAACAGAGCACGCCCGCTACAGCGCAGGAACCTATGGAGGTCTTCAAAATGTTCAAATGTTTGTAAATCTATCGGAGTCAACTGCGTGGTCATTAATTCGTAGCTTACAAACTACTTAAACTAAGGTATACTAACCTAAGGACAACACAAACACCCATGCCCGAGGGGGGACTCGAATCCCCGACGGCGACCGGCCGCGCGCACCGCAGCACGGCGCCCCAGTACGCACGTCTTATCCGCTGCGGTTATGGAGATCTCTCCAGCCTTGTCGTCTCCATAAAGGCGGCCACCCACGTAACAGCATGCTTGACAAGCATGCTTGCGCAAGTGTGCTTGCACAAGCAAGCACATATTGCTCGCGCACCTACACAGCTCAAGCATGCTTTTACAAGCAACGATTTATTTACATCTGAAAATTTTGAGCTCAGACGACGATGTACTGGCTGTGGCAGCTTCTATGCTCGTGTTAAAAAAAACGTAAAACTGGGTGTAAAGAGTGGCCAAGAAAACGAAAATCGTATTCACATACAAATTTACTCAGTGAACTGAAGGTATATACTCATGATTGGCATAACTATCTCAGGATTAATGAAGATACGTATTTGAATCTTCTGTCTCTTATTATACCTTTGATCAAGAAGCAGTATTGCGACTTCTCGCGACAGGAAGAAGTTATAAAGATCTAAAATATACTACTATTATTTCGCAAAGGCACTTGGTGAGATATTTCGCGAGTAGTATGTCATGTGCAGCGTCTCTTATTTTTATCATGATAGTCAAAAAAATCAAATGTTTGTAAATCTATCGGACCAAACTGTGTGGTCATCAGTCCGTAGCTTACAAACTACTTAAACCTAGGTAAACTAACCTAAGGAGAACAAACACACCCATGCCCCGGGGAGGACTCGAACCTCCACGGCGAGCAACCGCGCGCTCCGCAGCGAGACGCTTTAGGCCGCTCGGCTACTCCACCGCGGCTCATGATAGTCCTTTCATTTAATATTACACAAGCAGGGATGCGTTTCACACAGTCTAATAAATTCTTCTAAGAGGTCGTGGTGTATGTTTCTGAATTCAGACATTGCTATTACAGTACTAATTGAAACTTATCGAAACCAAAGAATGCAGCCTAACTCAGACTGTCAAATGTTTGCACAAGCATCTTTATTGTCCACACACGAACGCTTGCACAAGCATGCATAATCGAAATTGGACTCAGCATCAATCTGCTTGTACAAGCCTGATGATTGATGAAATTTATCCCACACGCGCTTAAACATGCTTGTGCAAACACGCTTTCGCAAACGGGCTTGTCAAGCATGATGTTATGTGTGTGGCCGCCTTAAGCTGAGGTGGTTCAGAAAGAAATATCAGGCCCTGTAGAGACCGCTACCGCTGTAGATACTGCAGTCAGAGGTGGTCACTTCTTTGCCCTCCCCCGTTCCGACTCAGTGTACTGTCAGTGCATAACAACAAACTGCTAGTTCTGAGCAGCTTCGCGCGGACTCCAAAACACGGCGTCAGCGTAAAAACAAGGGCAAGGGCAAAATTCGAAAGACACGTCGACTTTAGCAGGCGCAGAAAGTAGCAGCGAGTGTGAACCTATGTCTCAGAGCTCGCCACTCAGTTTCTGCCCTGTGAGGCCACTTAGGAGCCGGGAAAAGATTCTACAATCAAGCAGCAATTCGATATGTCGCGGGAACAAGGTTGCCGTAAAACGAAAACTTGAGCAGGCCAGCGAACAGCTGGTATTGTGACGGCGCAGGCAGCCTGTGACGTCAGCGCCGGCCGAGGCAACAGCGACACCAGCGACCTGCGGCAACAGGCCTGACAACTGGCCGTGACACTTAGAGGCCGCAGCCGCCATCTGACTGGCGGTGGGCGTGCCCCAGCCAACAGCCACCGAGGTGGCGGCCGCGGCCTCTAAGTGTCACGTAGGCACGGCCAGTTGTCAGGCCTTGTCTTCTAGATGGTGTTGCCCGCGGCCAGCACAGTTAGCTGATTGCAGGAGTCCGTGGTTCCAGCCAGAGGACGATGGAGGGGCAGCAGTGATGCGACTGCACGAACGGATTACGGTGTCACAGAATGTCTCAGAAAGTTGATTTTTCATATACCTCAGTGAATTGTTTTATTGCATTGCAATGTTCGGCAATGAAATATTGGAAAGTACAGTTTGTGTGTCCGCGACTGGCGCTTGACGTGTAGACGTTGGCAACGGCGCAATTGATGACGGGAGGTGAAGGCGACCAATGAGGAGTCGCGTTCGGGCTGCCAATAAGAAATAGCTTTAGTCTTTGTGGTTTGTAAACATGTAGTACTTACGAGCATAATTAACATACTCATCGTGAAAGGTACGTCAAGAATCTGTCTACCATAGAGCAGGAACAGCATTAATTATTTATTTCGTGGTGGACGCAAAAGATTATTCCCCTCAGTCACTGTCAATGGGTTTTGAAAGACCATGCACCTTTTCTGTTCACCATGAAATAAACAATTAACGCTGTTCCTGCTCTTTGGCTGACTGGTTGTTGATGAACCCTTGTCTAGTGAATAAATTAATTATTCTCGTAAATACTACACTACCGGTCAAAAGATTTCGATCACCTGTGCACAAGCCGGGCGCGGTGTCCGAGTCGTCTGCGGCGCGCCAGTCACGTTCTGCACGGCCACTACGGTCGGGGGTTCGAATCCCGCCTCGGGGATATTTGTGCCGTCCTTAGTATTAGCTAGTTCATAAGTAGTTTGTAAGTTTAGGGACTGATGACCCGTAGTTAAGTCCCATACACTCTACAAACGTTTGAACCTGTGCACAAAACTAGACGCTTTATTTCATTGTGTACAAATACATCGTAAAAACTAAATATACCAACAAAAAATGTTCTCTCTCTAACATTAGGTACAGTACAATATATTTTAGCCTCGTCAAAGTATCCACCCTTTTCCCTCCGAACAGCTGCACAAGCTCTCGACATTCTGGAATAGTGTTTTTGCAGATATTACAGTCCAAAAGCTTTGTAAATTATTCCATAGCTTTTCAACATTAGTCGACCACAGTTTACGCACCTCCCTGTCAAGTTTATCCCATAACAGTTCAATGGGATTTAAGTCTGCTGACTGACTTGGTCAAATCATATTTTTCAGTTCACCACATTTCTCTTTACTATTGACACACCCTCTACACAATTTAGAAGAATGTTTGGGGCCATTATCCTGCTGCAGAAAAAATCCACGACCAATCAGCCTCTTGCCAGATGGAAGTGCATTGTTGATCAGTATCCTGTGATATCCTTCCTTCTTTAATGTTCCATTAATTCGCACGAGATCACCGACTTCATCACCCGCAAAAATCCCCACACCACAACCGATCCTCCACCATGCTTCACCGTAGTTTTCACACAATGACTCTTCATACGTTCTCCACGTAGTGGACGAACAAACATTTGACGATGGCTCCCAAATACTTCAGACTTCAATTCATCCGTGAATAACACCTTGGACCATTGCTGCACGCTCTAGTTTTTATGTTTCTGTGCCCATTGCATCCTTTTCACGTTATTTTGTGTCCCTAATAAAGGTTTTTTGGCCGCTATGCACCCCTTTAAACCTCGTTCAGGAAGACGGCGTTGCACTGTTGAGACAAAGATTGGAGCAGCTCGCACATTATTGACTTCCTCGTGAATTTCAGGTGTCGTACGAGTCCTCTGACGTTTACTCTGTACACATATGAACTGATCTTCCCTGTAACACTTGCATTGGCACTAGTTTGTTTGAACCGCTGCAATGTATACACCTCTGCAGATTGAGCTATACCAACTTTGTTGCTATTTCGTACTAGAATAGCCTTCGTGATGCAGAGCTGTAATTACAACACGTATTACAATTATAGTTTCCTGCTTCCGTTCCATTTGGAGGTAATATGTTATGCACCTGATCAGGTACACAAACACACTGCTAGCTGCACACAGTGTACTGAAAACTAATGTGAACTGCTGCTACACAGACAACTGAAGGAATGAGGCCTAATCGAGTGGACACGTCTTGGGTAAAGACATGTCATTGTTGCTGTGGTTACTCATCAGTGCCCCACCATACGGAGAACTGGTCAAATACACAACAGAGTCGTTCCATCTTTACATGTTTATGCTTGTTTTAGTATTAGAACAGGACTACGATAGATTATTTAAAACTTCGTCTCTGTTTTAACCACAAATCCATAGTTGTGATAGGTGATCGAAAACTTTTGACCGGTAGTGTACATGCAAATGGTCGGTTGTTCGGTATATCACTCCGTCACAATCGCACCCTCCATATATATCGTAAAAACCAGTAAAATGCACAATTACTTCCGATTGTAATGAAATATCAATTACGTTGTCAAAAACGCTGCACGCAAATGCCAGACAAATTTTAAAAATTTTCTAGATTCCACATTCTTAACATATTCCATTTCGTAATAGCCTATACTTTAAACAACGAGACAAATGATAGTCGTAGTATAAATTTTAAAATGGATGCATGTATTTGTAATTACTTCCACTGCCACATGGTGGATCTATAGTATTAAGGTAAGTTAAATGTATCAGCAGATAGGCATAATTTTCTAAGTCCTTACGCGCGGTTTACACGAGTGAGTTGTTTCCATTTTAATATTCGTTATTCAACTCCTGTAGGACTGTTCGACAGTTGCGTTAACGAGGAAGGACAGGTAGCTCATTGATAGTGTGTCGGCCTTCCTGGTTAAGTGGTGTGCATCTTCTAAAAACCTATAAAAGCCTAGAACTGCACAATGTTTAGCGAATTAATATTTAAAATATTACCTGTAGGACTATTCGACAGTTGCGTTAACGAGGAAGGACAGGTAGCTCATTGATAGTGTGTCGGCCTTCCTGGTTAAGTGGTGTGCATCTTCTAAAAACCTATAAAAGCCTAGAACTGCACAATGTTTAGCGAATTAATATTTAAAATATTACCTGTAGGACTATTCGACAGTTGCGTTAACGAGGAAGGACAGGTAGCTCATTGATAGTGTGTCGGCCTTCCTGGTTAAGTGGTGTGCATCTTCTAAAAACCTATAAAAGCCTAGAACTGCACAATGTTTAGCGAATTAATATTTAAAATATTACCTGTAGGACTATTCGACAGTTGCGTTAACGAGGAAGGACAGGTAGCTCATTGATAGTGTGTCGGCCTTCCTGGTTAAGTGGTGTGCATCTTCTAAAAACCTATAAAAGCCTAGAACTGCACAATGTTTAGCGAATTAATATTTAAAATATTACCTGTAGGACTATTCGACAGTTGCGTTAACGAGGAAGGACAGGTAGCTCATTGATAGTGTGTCGGCCTTCCTGGTTAAGTGGTGTGCATCTTCTAAAAACCTATAAAAGCCTAGAACTGCACAATGTTTAGCGAATTAATATTTAAAATATTACCTGTAGGACTATTCGACAGTTGCGTTAACGAGGAAGGACAGGTAGCTCATTGATAGTGTGTCGGCCTTCCTGGTTAAGTGGTGTGCATCTTCTAAAAACCTATAAAAGCCTAGAACTGCACAATGTTTAGCGAATTAATATTTAAAATATTACCTACAAGAGATCTAAAAACTAAATTGGCTCCAGTGGGATTCGAACGCGCACCCACTGCGTTCATAAACCGTCAGCCAATCCACTCACTCAATGAAGCACGTGTGAGAAGCTCTTCGTTATAGTAAATGACACAACGTGGAATTCTTATACCTCGACCGTTTCTACGTGCTCAAATAATGCTCTCCAAAACAAATGATATGTGAGCTAAAGTGCGATGAATTTTGATATATACCGGGTGATCAAAGTCAGTATAAATTTGAAAATTTAATAAATCACAGAATAATGTAGATAGAGAGGTAAAAATTGACACACATGCTTGGAATGGCATGGGATTTTATTAGAAACAAACAAAAACAAAAGAAAAAAGAAAAGAAAAAGTTCAGATGACGCTTCATCTGACCAGAAAAGCAATAATTAGCGTAACAAATTAAGACAAAGCAAAGATGATGTTCTTTACAGAAAATCCTCAATATGTTCACCACCATTCCTCAACAATAGCTGTAGTCGAGGAATAATGTTGTGAACAGCACTGTAAAGCATGCCCGGAGTTATGGTGAGGCACTATCAGTTCCGATCGGAAGATTCACTTGAATGCCGGTCTTGTTTAAACAACTGTATTACAGCACCGGTGCATACACTGTTACCGAAACATTCAACACCAGGTTAAGCGAGGGTAAAACCTATGACCTAGAAGGATGTTAGTAGTGAGAGCTTGTCATCTGCTGCGAATCTCATTAATGTTTTTACTCCACCTTTTTTAAACTTTTTTTAAAATAAAACCCCATGTCATTCCAAGCATATGTGCCAATTTTTATCTCTCTATCTACATTATTCCGTGAGTTATTAAGTTTTCAAATTTATCCTGACTTTTTGATCACCCTGTACTGTATCTTAACTATTGCATTGCTTATATTTGACGATGTAAACAGTAAGCTGAAACTGCACACGCCGCTGGAGTTGGCAACACTCGCTCTTATGAGCTTGGACATAGGCAACGCACTGTTCAAAAAATGTTCAAATGTTTGTAAAGTCTATGGGACTTAACTACGGGGCTATCAGTCCCTAAACTTACAAACTACTTATGAACTAACTAAGACTAAGGACGGCACAAATATCCATGTCCGAGGGGGGATTCGAACCCCCGACCGTAGTGGCCGTGCTGACCGTGACTGCAGCGCCTCAGTAACCTCGGCCACCGCGGCCGGCAACGCACTGTTTTTGGACTTAAAGTTATTCGGGCCGATTGTACATTTGACGTCGCAGTATGTTACTTGCAGGAGAGATCCCTTTACAGCGTGTCTTTGTTGTTCCTTTGCAGAGCTGGGCGCGGAGTTCTGCGCGGCGTACTATGACAACGAGGGCAGCTGGCACCCCGGCTTCTACTGCCGCAACGTGCAGGGCCAGGCCTACTACTGCTGCGGAGACCCCCACTACAAGTACTGCTGCCGCAAGCACGACCACGTCCCGCAGCAGCCCTCCAGGTATCACTCTAATCACTGCAACTTCTCTCTTTGTAACTCCATCCAACAGTACACGCAGTGTTCAAAAATTTGGAAACACAACAGGCACAACTAATTAGCATGCCTAATATGGTGGAGAAAAACGTTGATAATCAAAACAGCATCTAGCAATCTCGGAGTGGGTAAATACAGATCCTTAAAGGAGTTCGAGGGAATCTTACACCATTGAAATCAAATGTTTGTAAAGCTAT
Organism: Locusta migratoria; assembly: GCA_026315105.1. Classification (NCBI taxonomy): domain Eukaryota; kingdom Metazoa; phylum Arthropoda; class Insecta; order Orthoptera; family Acrididae; genus Locusta; species Locusta migratoria. The sequence goes on from CM048755.1 coordinate 291,920,738, forward strand.
TGGATAAAACTGCTATGGTCATCAGTCCCTAGACTTACGGACTACTTAAACTAACTTACACTAAACAGAACACACACACACTCATCCCCAAGGGAGGACTTGAACCTCTGGCGGGAACGGCCGCCCACTCCGTAGCATGACGCTTTAAACCACGAGGCCATTCCCCACTGCTTTATCCTAGATATTACAGAAAATAATTTACGTATCATACAATAATACACATTTAGCCTTCTGAGCTTAGTAGAGGAGTCACTGTGTTTCTTTACTTAAAAATATTGGATATGCCTGCCTTAAATGGTCGCCGATAACAAAGCCTAGCGTACGTGTCCAATCGTCCGGTTTTTTACATATTTTTAAAAATATTTTGTCACGCAAAACGTTTAATTAACATCAACTGCCCTGGCTTTCTATCGTTTGCTATATCTTTCTTGATTGTCGATTTATTTTTTGTTTTTTCTATTTCTTTAACATCGCCCTCAGTATTTTAATTCTTTCTTGCAGCCGTAGGTACTCACATGTTTAAAGACCTTAGTTACGTGTATAATGGTGTTTACAACTTTATTTTATTTGTGGGCTGTGGAGAGGTGCTCAGAAAAGATTTTTGCTCTGTGCCAACAGCTGAGTTGCAATGATTTTATGCAGTGCATATGGTGAGGGAAGCATGTTACAGTAATGTTTATAATCAGATTTGTTGTACAGTAAAAGGTTTAGCTACACAATGCTAGATTGTAGTTTCACAGCTGATGGCAAACAAACAGGAGTACAATTACAATTTGTGCAATGAAACCAACATTAGATGAAGGGATGGCAATTTCAGTTTGTTGGCAGCTAACATAAATATATTTCCTAGTAAATATATATAGTTGAAACATATATCTCAGTACACCAATACTGGATCGTTCTGCCGAAAAAAAATGGTCAAATGTTTGTTAAGCTTATGGGACTTAACTGCGGGGTCATCAGCCCCTAAACTTACAAACTAACTTATTCTAAAGAAAACACAACATCCATGTCCGAGGGAGGAATCCAAACCCCCGACGGGGAACGGCCTCGCTCATCGGAACATCCTTCTTCGGAATGCCGAAAAAACATTTTAGTGTACAAACCAGTTTGAATATAGCGAGTAACCAACCTCCGCCATGAGTCGACACTGATTGGGTGTATAATGTGGAAAAAGTGATGAGCAGTACTTCTCGCTGTACACTATACCTTCAAACTTGGAACACGCTGTTACAGTTATCTCTCGAAACACTTGAGAAGACTGGCGGTTCTTCGGGGCGATACTTGACTTATCAGCAGCATAATGCGTAGCTACACGTGGCGAGAAATATTGAAAATGTCGTGGGATAATAACAGGTAAAAGTGTTTCTCTGGTTGACGGGTTCTCCTGATATAAATATCGAGTAAGTGCATCTTGCTAAGCCTCAATTTCATGTCAGGTAATGAGTATAAGGCGAAGTATTAAGTATTAAGTTAAATTTGTACCAATGCGGGGATTCTAATCTATGTCTCCTGCTTACGAGGTGGGTAGCTGCTACACTAACGCGAAGACTATATCGGCTAGAATATCTGTTCAAAATGTTCAAATGTTGTAAAGTTATGGGACTTAACTTCAGTGGTCATCGGTCCATAAATTTACAAACTACCCAAACTAACTTATCCTAAGAACGACACACACACACTCACTCACTCACTCACACACACACACACACACACACACACACACACACATACACAAACACATGACCGAGAGAGGACTCGAACCTCCGAGAGCGAATGGCCACGCGCACCGCCGAAAGACACTATTCCGCCTCGGCTAGAATATCTGCCTTGGAAGCAGAAAAGCTGGGTTCGAAACCGGTCTTGGCAACCATTTTAATCAATACTTCGCCTTATACCTATTATCTAATATATAAAAATGAATGTTTGTTTGTATTTTTGTTGTGTACCAACAAAATTATTTCATTGTACTACCTGGAGTTTAGGAGATATAACGTAAAAACACTGAGTCTTGTGATAAACTGCCGCATCATATTTGTTCGTATTCTATGCGCTGCCCTTCATCCTATTGCGATGAAACTTTGCGCACTTGATCATCAAAAGAAGAGAAAAGTCACTGTCTACATAAAATTTAGTTTTTGCTTGGCAGAAGATACTTTACGTAGGAACTTCAAGTAAATCTATGGTTTTATTGCGATCTGGATGAAATCTTGCGCATTTAACCTTCAAGACGAGAGGAACATTATGGACTACCTAAGACTTCATGCGTTGCATGGAGGATGGTACCTTTCAATACACTTGCATACCACTTCACTGATCACTATGAAAGTTAACAGCGTTATATAATTTTTCACAGGAGGAGGAGGCAATGAACTGAGGAGTTGGAAAATTCAAATGTTCAAATGATCGTAAAGCTTACAGGACGTAACTGCGGGGTCATCAGTCCCTAAACTTACGAACTACCTTATACTAAAGACAGCACAAACATCCATACCTGAGGGGGGGGGGGATTCGAACTCGCGACGGGGAACGGCCTCGCGCGTCGCCTCAATGCGCTCTGCCGTTCCGTCGCGGCGAGGAGTTGGATAGAGAGACGAGGAGGTGATTGGCAGAGAAAGGGGGAGGCTGGAGATGGACAGAGACGGGGTAGCAGGATATCAACAGTGAGAGAGAGACAGAGAGAGGAGATAGGCGGAAATGGACAAAGAGAGAGAAAAGGCAAGACTGGAATAAATACGTGCCATAGCGCCACCGGGTTTTCAACTAGTGTGAGATAAATATCTCCTGATATACAGGGTGTCCAGAAAAGGGCTCCCTGATTTCAAAATTAAATATCTCGAAAACAAAGATCGATAGAGGAATGCAGTAAACGGTATGTTGTGAAAGTTGTAAGACTTTATACAGCAGTTTAAAATAATAGTTACAAAAGCTGCTGTACGCTGTACAGCTCATATCAGCATACATAAGTGAAATAATGGTATGAAAACACTATTTGCAGACAATCACATCACAATGTTTTCAAAATGTTCACCATTGGCACTACAGAGGTGGCGCAAACGAAGAATCAAATTCGCCATCACATGTCGTAGTGTCTCAACCGAAATGGATTCACATGCCACAGAGATCGCCGATTCAAGCTCTTACAATATGGCGGGATGCTTCGGGTAGACCATGTCTTTCACTGTGCCCCACAAAAAAAAAAAAAAAAAAAAAAAAAAAAAAAAAAAAAAAAAAAAAAAAAAAAGGTCACAGAGAGTCAAATCCGGCGAATATGGAGGCCAATCCATGCCTGCACTAGTAAATTTGGGATATTCCAAAGCAATACTCGATTCCCGAAGTATTCCTCAAGAAAGCGAAACACTTGTTCGGTGCGATGTGGTCGGGCTCCATCTTGCATAAACCATTCAGTGCCTGGTCGATCCTCTAACGCTTGCTGTGTGGCGACAAATTGTTCCAAAATTGCAACGTAACGTGCACCAGTAACCGTTTCTCGAATGAAAAAAGGCCAATAATGCCTCTGCTGCATACTGCAGCCCACACAGTAACTTTAGGAGAATACAGGGGTTTCGCTTCACACCAATATGGCTTTTCGGAACGCCAAAATCGCCAGTTCTACTTATTCACGTATCCATTCACATGGAAGTGTATTTCATCTGTAAACCAGATGCAGCCAACATCAAATCCTTCACTATCAATCATTGTGAGCATCTGATTAGCAAAGGCAACCCTTTGTTGCGCAGCTCGTACGGGTATGGCCTGGTGCGTTTGAATTTTGAATGGAAACATGTGTAGGCTCTTTCTCAGTATTTTCTGCGTGCTGGAACGCTTCAAACCAGTCTCGGATGGATTCTACGGACGGATAACATTGGATTTCGCTGAATAATCCCAGAAACTGTGGCGATATTTCCAGGCGTAACTGCGGTTTGCTTGCGGCCAACATGCCCCACTAGATCATCAGTTACGCTGCCTGTTCGTTGAAATTTTGCCAAGAGCGTACGAATGGTTTTCGCATCGGGTCCTTTTGGAACATTAAATCGTGCTTGAAAACTTCGCCTTGTTGCCTTAGAACTCTCTTCTAACCTGTGGTACTCTAGCACCAGAAAAACGTGTTGTTCAATGGAGTACATGGTTTTAATCTCTTCCTTCGGTACGCTAACCTCCTTTCACGTTTCATTAATGGAACTGATCGCTCTGGGCTTCGGATCACTATCTATACTAGGCATTACGTATGGCGATTACAGCGCTATCTGTTAACAGCTTTTGTAACTATTATTTCAAACTGCTGTATAAACTTCTTACAGCTTTCACAATAAACATACCGTTTACTGCATTCCTCTATCAATCTTTGTTTTCGAGATATTTTATTTTGAAATCAGGGAGTCCTTTTCTGGACACCCTGTACTTGCCACTGAGCTCTTCTTGCGACATCGTTGGTCGGAAACCTGTTGATTATGGCCTTCCACCGTCCCGTCTTGATAATTATTGATATCCAGACTGCGTGTGGGGGTGAATATTCCCAAGGAACGAGTCTATACTATTTTTGATTCCATACCAGTACTTTCGGAAACTTGACTGGAGCATTACAATACATAACAATGAATTGTCATTAATAAAGATCGTGTGCAGTGTTTACAATATTGATTATTGGCCGAGACCCATGTTCTTAAATTTATTTCTGTCGTGTGTGCCTTTCTTACTGTTATGACCATCACAAAATATAGCAATAAAATACTAGGTTCGTCTGAAAAGTTAAGTGAATATAGGAAACAAGACTTACAAACAACATACCTTTACTGACCTTCAAATTAATCGCGACTGGCTACAATGCACTTATGAAATTGGTTCTACAGTGGTTGGAAACTGTCAGCAAACGCTTCTTGTGCAATCACTCGAAGCACTGAAGTCACGCGTTATTGGTTCTCCACAACTGTTGCCAAGTAACTGTTTCAGGGGCGGTGGTTGTTGATGTTAATCACTTATTTTAAGACGCCTGGCGACCAAATGTAACAGCTGTCCTTGTGAATTACACTGTTAGTGGAGGGAGTTCTCTCGATAACTCCAACTATAAACAATATCACTCACAATGAGAACTGCTACCTCATTTGGCAGCCAGTCGTTGTGAAATACGAGGTCGACATCGGTAACCACCGCCCCTGAATGAGTTTTGCCTTTCTGGGCTAATTGAAGACAGGGAAACAGAAAGAAGTCTGCCGGCGTCAAATCTGGTGAATAAGGAGGGTGTTGAAACACAGTGAACTTGAGTCGAGCGGGGAAGTTGAGCACACGGATCGCAGTGTGCGGAGGGCATTGTTATGCAGGAAATTCCACTGTGCACTCAGGTACAGTTCTACATCTACATCTACCTGGGATACTCTGCAAATCACATTTAAGTGCCTCGCAGAGGGTTCATCGAATAGCGCGTGGGAAGAAAGAACACCTGATTCTCTCAGTTCGAGCTCTGATTTCTCGTATTTTATTCTGATGATCATTTCTACCCATGTAAGTGGGAGTCAACAATATATTTTCGCATTCGGAGGAGAATGTTGGCGATTGGAGTTTGGTAAGTGACCCACGCCGCAGCGATAAGCGCCGTTGTTGTAATTATTCCCATCCCAGATCATGTATCATTTCCGTAATGCTGTCTCCCCTGTATCGTGACAATACGAAACGAGCTGCCCTTCTTCGGACTCTTTCGATGTCCTCCGTTAAACCCACCTGATAAGGATCCCCACTAGGCAGCAATACTCCAAAAATGGACGGACAAGCGTAGTGTATGCAGTTTCTTTTGTAGCTCTGTTGCATGTTTCAAGGGTTCTGCCAATAAAACGCAGTCTCTAGTTCGCCTTTCCCACGACATTATCTACGTGTTCTTTCCAGTTGAAGTCTGAAGTAATAGTAATTCCTAGGTATTTTGTGGAGTTTACGGCCTTCACTTTTGATTGATTTATCTTGTAAACAAAGTTTAACGGATTTCTTTTCGTACTCATGTGGACGACTTCACACTTCTCATTATTTAGAGTCAATTGCCAATTTTTACACCATAGTGATATCTTATTCAGATCGTTCTGTAGTTGGTTTTGATCTTCAGATGATTATACTAGATGGTAAATGACGGCGTCATCTGCAAACAACCAAAGAGAGCTACTAGGATTTTCTCCCAAATCGTTTATGTAAATAAGGAATATCAGAGGACCAATAACACTACCCTGTGGAACGCCCGATCTTACCTCTGTTTTAGTCGATGCCTTACCATCGATTACCACTAACTGTGTCCTCTCTGACAGGAAATCCCCTATCCAATCGCAAATTTGGGGCGATATACCATAACCACGCAATTTGATTAAAAATCGTTCGTGAAGTACGGTGTCAAAAGCCTTCTGGAAATCAAGAAATACGGAATCTATTTGCGAACCTTGTCCATAGCACCCATCATTTCGTGTGAATAAAGGCTGAAACCGTTGAATGCGTCGCAGAAACCGTTTCAAAATCCCCGTAAACTGCAAAATTTCAAAGAAAACTTGATGTTAACGCGTTGCTTGATTATGTGCTCCACGTTGCACTGACATGATTTCTTATACTGACCCTGTTAGCTGGGTCCCAGCGTGTACCACGACCGTAGTGGCCGTGCAGACCGTGACTGGAGCGCCTCAGTCCCCTCGGCCACCGCGTCCGCCTCGGACCCTCTGGCAACAAATGTGTACATAACTTTCTACGGTGTCTCAGATGGTTCAGAAGCAATTTTTCTCAATGGAAATAACATGTATACGACACCTGAGTGTTCAATCATTTCATCATGCACAATTACTGCCACCTGCGGAAGATCACTATAAAAATATTAAGAAGCGAGTGTTGCACTGCGCAGCAGTTTGCGAACTTCAAAGAAGACGGAAATTGTGAGTTATTTGTATTCCACTGTATAACTGAAAGTAGAAGTTGTTGCCGGCCGCGGTGGCCGAGGGGACTGAGGCGCTCCAGTCACGGTCTGCACGGCCACTACGGTCGGGGGTTCGAATCCCCCCTCGGGCATGGCTATTTGTGCCGTCCTTAGTCTTAGCTAGTTCATAAGTAGTTTGTAAGCTTAGGTGACTGATGACCCCGTAGTTAAGTCCCATAAGTTCTACAAACATTTGAACATTTGTAGAAGTTGTTATTTTGCGATGTAATTATTGAACGATCAGTTTATTTAGTACAACAGTTGGTACTACAAAATTAAATAATTTAGTCCGAAAAAAGCCTTGTTTTTCAGTGTACGTAGTGTTGTAGAATGAAAATGGGTGCATAAAATGGCATAAATCTTGCTCCTAAAATAATTGAAAATTTAACTTAAGTGTATTATAGCATTATAAATAATTTCCTTCATAGGGAAAAAATCAGGTCTGAAAGGGTTAAGATGTGTGCTGACCAAATGGAAAATAAATTAATACAACAGTAATACATTGATATAACAATATGTACCCGTAACTTCATTTCCTAATTTTGTGAAGTACTTAGAGCAAAGAATTAGTCATCAGCCAGATATAGGAGTATAATTTATAGTTCCGTTCGGTATTTAACGCTTTATAAATTGTTTAATGAGTAACTATGTATGTTAGTTTTGTAATTAGTATTAAATGTGCTGGGTATTAATAGAAGAAACTAACTAGTGAGAGAAGAGAGCCGCCCTTAACAGGTAAAATGGAGAATAGAATCTCGAAAAAAATAACTTTAGTGATCTGAAGTTCAGAACGCTATGCTATGTGTTATCGCAGTACTGATGAAAAGTATCCGTACGCCCAGAATTGACCGCTAGATGTCATGTTAATCGGACTTGCCAATATAAAATGAAAATGGAATATCGTGTTGTCAGTAGGTTAGTATTAACAACTAGTTGTTTCGGTCAGAGTACCTCGGTGCCTACGACGTGTAGCTGTTGGGGTGAACTGAAATTGGACGAAATGAGATCCCAAACGTTGTTAACGAGCGGCCTGCTGTTGATTCCCTATTAACTCGAAAATTAATTTCACCTGCCAATCTTCTGTTCGCTATACTGTGGTAACGCCGAGCTTCTTCGCGTCTAATATGGGTTTTAACAGCTACGTAAAAACTGTAGATATATGACAACAGAGACATGTTACCGACCAGAAATAGACAGATGTGGTAAATAATTCGAATACGTTCACTATGAAATCTGAGGAAGCATTTTACATTCTACACGAGATCGATCCAACTGCAATTTTAGAAATGACGTGACACTACGTCTTGCTGCAGGTTACAACGAAGCAATAAAACTGCACTGAACATAGGAAGAAAAATACGGACCTCATCCCAGCACCTTTAGAGACTATGCTAACAGAAAATCACGATGTAACTACAGAACTTGCAATGAAACTCTGTGGCGGAATAGTCGTGCGCATTAAGGCGCCTAGCTGCGCTGGGCGCGGCCGTTCGCCGTCGGAGATTCGAGTCCTCCTTCGGGCAAGTGTGCATGTGTTTTGTTCTTAGGACAAGTTAGTTTAAATAGTTTGTTAGTTTAGGGACTTATGACCACTGCAGTTAGGTCCCATCACTTTACGAAGATTTGAACATTTTGTAATGAAAAGGGAAATAAACTAACCACGAGATCTGCGTTTGAACGAAAGCCAAGAAAGGGGTAGGACGTAGTAGCTTATAAATCAAATGTTTGTATAGCTTATGGGACTTAACCACGCCGGCCGCGGTGGCCGAGGAGATTGAGGCGCTCCAGTCACGGTCTGCACGGCCACTACGGTCGGGGATTCGAATCCCCCCTCGGGCCTGGATATTTGTGCCGTCCTTAGTATAAGGTAGTTGATAAGTAGTTTGTAAGTTTAGGGACTGATGAACCCGTAGTTAAGTCCCATAAGCTTAACAAATATTTGAACATTTTTTGAACTTAACTACGGGGTCATCAGTCCCTAAACGTACAAACTACTTATCAACTAGCTTATCCTAAGGACGGCACAAATATCCATGCCCGAGGGGGGATTCGAACCCCCGACCATAGTGGCCGGGCAGACCGTGACTGGAGCGCCTCAGTCCGCTCGGCCATCGCGGCCGGCGTACTAGCTTATAGGAGGGCAATTCGGAAACTACGTTTTGGTATTTTTTCAGAAAACATTGCATTCTGGGGAGTTTTGTTACGACCCAGTGAACATTACACCATATCACCTGTTTTCAACACAATTTCCGCAGACTTTCCAACATATATGATATCGCTTCACAAGATTCGGAATCCCTTCTGCGTGAAACACTGCCGCTTTTATCACTCACATTGATGAACGGAATGGCTATTAGAACCTCAAAGTTATACCGCCGAAAGCGTACACCAAGCTACACATCGGAACAAAATTGGCGATACTAGTGCCGCTTATTAACGTAGCGTAAAGACATCCGAACCTATTTTGCGAATCTCCCTTGTAGTGTGAGCATGGATAACGTATTCGTGCCCCTCGATCGAGATGTGAACGAATGCATTGCTTGGCAGTACCGACTGAAATTAAAGCATGCAGTCTACTCAGAAGCAGCGCCGGAATAGCCGTGCGCACTAAGGTGCCTTTGCTACGGTGCGCGCGGGCGTTCCACGTCGGAGATTCCAGTAGTCCGTCGGAAATGGGTGTGTGTGTGTTTGTATTTAGGTTAGTTTGTAACCCTAGGGACTGATAACCGCCGTGGCGGTTTCTACCCATAAAAAAAATAAAAAATAATAAAAAAGCGCATTGACGCGCTATGTTCGGATGCGCGAGGCCGTTTCTCGTCGGAGGTTCGACTCCCCCTCGGGCATGGATGTTTTTTCTGTCTTTAGTATAAGCTAGTTCATAAGTAGTTTGTAAGTTTAGGGACTTATGACCCCGCGGTTAAGTCCCATAAGCTTAACAAACATTTTTTGAAACAAGTCTCTTACGGATATACGAGTAAAATGCTGGTTACCACTGTTCTGAATATTAAAACACCAGTCACGTTTTTCTTGACATTATGTGACTGAGTACTGCAACTCATTAATGTGAACATTAGAACTTTTGAAAACTGAAGCGTTTAAATACACAAAAATTAGAACACTCTCTTGGGGTTTTCCATTTCATTCTAGATTTTTTGTTGATTACGAGGGGGATTTTGAAAATAAATGTCCGCTCTCGTTTGTGGTTAGAGTTGAATATGAAAGGAAAAAAATAGAAAGAAACATTAAAGGTAAGGCATATCTTTGTTTCTCTACACAATTTCCAAGTACATTGAGACATTTCTCATACCGCTTTATAAGCTTCAAAAAGCCTTCCAGGAAAAAGCAGGATCTTACATATGGAAGAAGCATTGCGTCCCAGAAAACGGTGGGTAGCACTTTATCTGCAGACGGAGCGCTATTGAACGTCTTTCGGACAGGTGATGACGGATGTTTCCACTCTATAGATGCTGCCTTCGATTCAGGCGTGAAATGGTAGACCCGCGTTTTATTCCCCGTCACAGTCCGAAACAGAAAGTCAGTGCCATACTCAGGTCGACTTCTACCCAATGGTGTATCGGTGTCTTGCACGTGAGCGTTCTCCTGTTGTGACGTCTTTCGCCCATAGCCGTTCAACGCTTCTTCCGTATGCAACGCCCTAATTTTTTCCTGGACTGCTTTTTGAAGCTTATAAAGCAGTTTGACAAATGTCACAATGTACTTGGAAATTATGTAGAAAAATAAAGATGTGACTTCTCTTTAATGTCTCATTCAATTTTTTCATACACAACTCTGGCCAGAGTCGATAGCGGACTCCCCCTCGTACATTTACAGATCAATCTGTCAAGTGGTACTGAGTTACCGGATGTCGATCCATACTGAAACACCCATAGCCGGCCGCAGTGGCCGAGCGGTCTGCGGCGCGCCAGTCACAGTCTGCACGGCTGCTACGGTCTGGTGTTCGAATCCCCCCTCGGGCATGGATATTTGTATCTACTTTAGTATAAGGTAGTTCATAAGTAGTTTGTAAGTTTAGGGACTGATGACCCCGCAGTTAAGTCCCTTGAGCTTAATAAACATTTGAAAGACCCATATTAGCACATGGTGTAGCAGCCAGGGGTGGAAATGCAGGTGCTCATGCTATCGTTCATCGGCCTGTTCACGTAGTTCTGCTATTGGGTCAACGAGTGGAATGTGTCAGTCGTCCCATCATACCCACACGAACTCGATTGGTGACAAGTCTGGAGATCATGCTAGCCGAGGAAGTTTATTCACGTCTAGCAATCATGTCTAGTTTCATGAGCAGTGTGTGGCCGCGGGTTATCCTGTTTGAACGACACAGCACATTCCTGTTGCAAAATAACGGGTCTTAGAACATTCTGAACGTACCCAGCACTACTCAGCGCTCCCTCCACAAACACTGAACGTGAACGCGAGTTTTAGACCTTAAGGGCTGGGGTGGGGTCAGTATGTTTAAGACAAAGGTGTTCTACAAGACAGCTTTCAACAAGTCTATGTGTTAGGTACAAATCACCATTACTTGCTTTCAGCGCTGAAGATCCCGGCCAACCATTCCATTACACCAAAACCAGTCGAGTCGTGCCCGACGATGCTGTGGCGTGGTGGAAGACGGACTAAGGGTGTGTGTGCCCCGTACTTCCACTGCTAGTAACCGGCTGGCAACAGCTCCTGTAGATACTTCTAAGCTCTCAAACCCTCGAATCCGTTCTGTGGTAGCTGTCTACCACTGATGCTCTTACTGTACGACGCTCGTCTGTGCTGCGTGAACCTCCAGAACCTCGTCTAAGGATGTGAGAACGTTTACGTGATCATTGCAACCAGCATCGCTGCACAACTGACATAATTTGTCTGGCAGTCCTCTTAAAAGACCATGACACCACTGAGAAGGGTACAATTTGACCCCTTTCAAAACAGCTCAGTTGGGTGGCCCCCGAGTGGCATTGACCGTCATCAGACCAAAATCGACATCCTCTTTCCAGATTTACAATTTTTTCTGGCAGTGTAGATGATTCATTCACTGTTCTGTTGCCTCGCAAATTTTCTCTGTGAAAGACTAATAAGGAAGGAACACACGTGTAATTTGATTAACGTATAAGAACGTATAAAACACCATTTCACAGCCAATCCTGAAATTTAGAAAATCTCTTAATCCTACTATGAAAGGAGCACATTGAAGAGAAACAATGACGTAAATATGCTATTTGAATAAAATAATCTCGGGACAAAAGGTCAATTTAAAAGTGACTAGGAGGAGATAAATGTAACGAGAAAAACGAATCAGCAAGTTATATATTTCTGTTGGCAATAACAACGCTCTATTATACTCTGTCTCTTGACGTGAAAAATAGATGCTATAATTTTTTAACAAGCGGTAAATATTTAAAATGACAATAAAAATAATGTAGGAAAAAATGCACACCTGACTTTCAAAGCTCTACACCCACTGCAGACAAAGTGTACCACTGGTTTGCAATGTTGACAATTGATGAATTTTTACTCGTAGTGAATCCTTGCCGAGGTTGAACGTCTCTCCTAACACCAAAACGCCAACTTAAGGAAGGAAGTAGACTGTATGGTTTTCCTTGTCTTAAGTGATTTATGTTCAAATGTTTGTTAAGCATAAGGGACTTAACTGCGGGGTCATCAGTCCCTAAACTTACAAACTACTTATGAACCCCCTTATACTAAAGACGACACAAACATTCATTGCCCGACGGGGGATTCGAACCCCCGACCGTAGAGGCCGTGCAGATTAGAGATGGGCAATCTGCTCCTGAACTGATTCAAAGAGCCAGATCCTTCTAAGGAGTGAGTGATGGATGAATCCATAAAAAAGAGTGGTAGTTCATCTGACCCGAAAAGTCCCTCTGGTGACAGCAATGAGCTGCATAAGAACCCCTTGCCACATTCTTCAGAAGTTTCTTAAACCCCTTGCCACATGCTTCAGAAGTTTCCTAAGCTACAAAATAAATGTGCTATAGACCATGTGCAAGTATAAAACGAAAAAAATGAGCGCCTAAACACGTGCAGCGCCTTCGCGCTGCGAGTCGAGAATCGGTGAGTCGCACAAGCAGCATGGTTCAGTGAGCGCGCGGCTCCCGACTACCGCTGGCTCGCTGCTCCGCACGACTCCGGCGATCGGGGCGATCCGACCGCCAACTGAGTCGGTGAGTTAGCTGGTTCACCGGTTCACCTCTCCCCACCACTCTCCCGACTCCGCTCGCTTGCAGAGCCGCCCGTGTGGCGCGCTGCTCATTATTCCCCCCACTCCTCTGGCGAACCGCATGGTGCCGAACAAAGCGACTCCGCGCATTTCTCTGTTCTCTCAACTTCTGTATTCTGATAAAGCTTGCAGCTCACTTACAGAAACGATCATCTAAAGCAACAGAAACCGTCATATTTCTATTTCGAATAGTACTCGAGATGAAATGTATTTATTTAATGTTATATGTTTTTTTCTTAATAACAGGAAATCTGCTGTCGGTAGCAAAGACGCGTTACAGTACAAAATTAAACTATATAAAATTTCTGCGAAAAAGATCCTACTCCATTTTTCTCAAACACTTGTAGTTTGCATGAAGGGAGCAAGAGAGACAAAGTCTTGTGCAATGTGCATTCTGTTGCTTAAATTTTGTAAGCCTGTGTCCTGTAACAAATTATGCGTCTTTCATGCATCTACATTATTTTGGCACGTTGAAAACAATGACTATATAATCGAATAACAAAGAAAACAACAATGTGCATTAATGTTTTCTATATCTGAACCCATTCAGTTTCGGGAATGTGTCCATTTGAAATTTTTGCTGCTGGCGTCAAATCTTTGACAGTAACAACAAACTTGTTTTCGAAAAGAGAGAACACTAGGATGTCAAACGAGATGTCTATAATTACGTTTCTGAGTAAAATATCTTGCTATAATGTTTCATTACGAATTCAATGTGTTTGGTACAGTAGGATGTGTGTGTTTGCAATTAAAGATAAACTATATTGGGAAGCACTTAAAAAAATAATTCGCATTGCTTTGTATAGAGAATATATAAAACTTTGCACAAATAACAGGTGAAAGGATTGTAGTTACAGGAACTAAAAATATAAGGTGGAACGGAAATATTACCAGCAACTGCAAAACTTAGAATATAGGAGCCCAAAACGCTACCCCTGTACTACGCCGACTGTAAGAGTATCACCGCAGTTATTTACCTAATTATTTCTTTAGCTAAATTCTCTTCGAACTTAATCAATTGTTGATGGTTTGTACTCACAAAAGAAAAACTCGTTGACGACATAGTCGAAAGTATCTGTACCCGTCGTCGTATTTTCGAAGAATTTGGCTGGAGATTTTCACAGTCTTTTTTTCGTACTTGAAGTTACGAATGAAATAGTCCACGAACATTCCTCGCTTTGTAAATTTAATGGACATGACTCTTTTGACACCTTATTTTCGAAAATAAATAAAACTTTATTGCTTACTCTGGAGCTATCATTATTTTATTGTTTATGGGTGCCAGACTTTAGTTTTTAGATAACAAGTGATGGGTTCTAGCGGCCATCTTGTAGCGAGAATCTGTCGCGTTCACGTAAGACACCCGGCCGTGTCGCCGAATGTCGCTGCTTGTAGCTGCCGTGTCGCCGAATGTCGCTGCTTGTAGCTACCATGTCGCGACGCTGAATATCGCGCGCTGTCGCTCGCTTTTGTCGCACGGCCTTATTGCGCACGACTATTCCGCTGCGGCAGTTGCCACGTTCTGCACGGAACTCTCGCGATGTATCACGTTTCATTCAACTCGCTTAAACTACTCTATGTGTAAATACGGAACTAGTATTTTTATTCTGCAAAATATTGTATTTTTCTAATGAAAGTATAAAAATATAAAAATAATAATTTTTTCTTTTTCTAATTATTTCACCTGCAAAAATATTTAAATTCTGTTATTACATGTTTAATTTTTAATGTAGGTGTAACTAACAAATTTTAATTCTCGAAACTACTGACTTACAACAAAATTATTAATTTTCTTTCTTCTTTCACAATATGGCCAAATCAGATAAAATTATAGTGACAAAAAGCAATGTGACATCGTTTTACGCTTTATATCAGTTGGTGAGTCGGTGAACCATGAAAAAGAACTAGTTCATCCCAGTGAAAGACTATTTCTGATCCGATCTCTGAAAAGATCGGTTTTGCCCATCTCTAGTGCAGATGTGAATGGCGCGCCGCAGATCGCTCAGCTACTGCGGCCGGTTTAAGTGATTTAGGGGAGCTATGAGGAAGTAAATCTGGATTCACCCTTGCACGAACAGATGATCCACAGCGCTACCCAGGGTGGAGAAAGAGCAGCAGCCTATGGCGAAGGAATGTTGACACTTGGTTGTGTCTGTTATTTCTGATTTGGTTGCGTTAACCACCCTGGGTAAGATCATCTGCACGTGCAAAGGTGAATCCAAATTTACTTCTTCGTGTTTTCTCTTGACAGGCTTAGACAGTTTCTGTACAGATGTCAGACCCCTAGCATAAATGCAGATGAGGCTGAGAGTAAGAGGGAGAATGGAATGGGGACATTGAAATAACAGTGTACAGCAGGTTAAGAACATCGTTCGTATGGGGATACGTGTGCATCTATCGGAGACGCTTGAGGCAAGTTCGAGAGAAGTAGAGAATCCTGGTTCGAGTACTGGTTCACAACAAATTTTTCTCCTCAACTATCTGTAACAGCCAATAAGTCTGAAAACTTGTATTTAATTAAACCTGTTTACTTTGTGGCCCTCGAATCAATTCACCAAGCCTGGTGGCGTAGTGGTAACATACGGAATTCACAATCGGGAGGACTGTGGTTCCAACTCGCCTCTGCCCATCCTGATTTACGTTTCCCGTGATTTATCTAAATCACTGCAGATAAATCCAAGAATCGTTCCTTTACAAGGGTTCGGCCGATTTCCTTCGTGACAAAAAGTATTCGAGCGCGTGCTTCGTCCCCAATGACCTCGATGTCGACAGGAGTTTGAACTCTAATCTTCCATCCTTCGAGTCGATTCCACATCCCCAGCTTCTGAAACCGGCAGGTGTTAATTAACACACACACGTTTTTGGAGCTATGATCAGTTAAAAAGCCGTAAAATTAAGTATTGTGTCAAGTATAACCAAAAGATCTTATACCCAAAACTAAAGCCGCGGTGGAGTAGGCGAGCGGTCTAAAGCGTCTTGCTGCGGAGCGCGCGGTTGCTCGCCGTAGAGGTTCGAGTCCTCCCTGGGGCATGGGTGTGTGTGTGTTTGTCCGTAGGTTAGGTTACCTAGGTTTAAGTAGCTTGTAAGCTACGGACTGATGACCACGCAGTTTGGTCCGATAGATTTACAAACAACCAAAACTAAAAAGCGATTAAAAATTGCTTTGAATATATTTCTAAATATTAAAAATGATCGATATAACAATTAGAACAGTGAAATTTGGTTCCTTGGTAATGAACTCTAAAAATAGCTATAATATATATACAGGGTGGTCAATTTGAAGTTTTGGATGAGATTATCTCCAAAACTATACATCGTGTAAAAATAGTGGGTAAGACAAGTTCGTCAGCTCAAAGGGGTATATCAAATGATACTACACGTGACCTCCAGTCCCCGCCCCCCTGGGAGGGGGTAGCTTCTAAATCTAAACTGGAAACCTCCATTTTTATTGCAAATTCGGATTCTCCATAAGAAAGTGATCACTTTTTGTCTGAAACATTTTTTTACATCCTTGACAGATGTCGGTGAAATCGAGAAAAAATTAATATCGGGGAAGAACTCCGATTTATTCAGAATTATCCGAGAAGGTCGCATCAAATCGCTACAAAAATATGCACCCAATGTTTCATTGCGCCAAATTAAGCTTTTTTTATTTTTTATTTTATTTCTTTAAATCTTGATAGGCAACACTTCACAATAGCATTACTCATCTAACTGTGGCATTACCATGATCAAACTGCGAACGATTTCTCAGTGTAAAGGTCGATGCAATGAAATAAGACGTCACTTTCAGATTGTGAACCATAAACATCAACTGACAAAAGTAAATTATTCTTTAGCGAAACATCGCCCACTATCCTGCTACAGAGATTGTCGATATGATGTTAATTTTAGGTGAATGCCATAACAATTATTGAGCTATAGTTCGCAGTTTGGCCAGGTTAGCGCCAGAGTCGGGTGAGGAATGCAATTGTGCAGATTTTGTATAGAGTTGATGCGTCCTTCTCGGATCAGTCTAAATAAATCGGAGATCTTCCCCGATTTTACATCTTTCTCGATTTCAGCGCCATCTGTCAATCGTTTAAAAAAAATTTTTCAGACAAAACTTGATTACAGAATGAAACTTTCACTCTACAGTGGAGTGTGCGCTGATATGAAACTTCCTGGCAGATTAAAATTGTGCGCCGGAACTGGCACTCGAACCTGGGACTTCTGCCTTTCGCGGGCAAACGCTCTACCTCTGAGCTATCCCGACACGACTCAGTGGGAGAGCGGTTGCCCGTGAAAAGCAAAGGTCCTAGATTTGAGACCCGGTTGTGGCACACAATTTTAATCTACCAGGAAGTTTCATATCACCGCACACTCCACTGCAGAGTGAAAGTTCAATTCTGGAAAAATCTCTTAAGCTGTGGCTAAGCCATGTCTCCACCATATCCTTTCTTCCAGGAGTGCTATCTTGCAAGTTTCGCAGAACTTCTGTGAAGTTTGGAAAGTAGGAAGCGAGGTACTGGCGCTAGTGAAGTTGTGGAGCGTGACCGTGAGTCGTGTTGGGATAGATCAGTGGTAGAGCGCTTGCCCATCAAAGGGAAAGGTCCCAGGTTTTGGTCCCAGTTCTGGTACACAATTTTAATCTGCCAGGAAGTTTCATATCACCGCACACTCCACTGTAGAATGAAAGTTTAATTCTGGAAACATCCCTTACGCTGTGGCTAAGCCACGTCTCCAACATGTCCTTTCTTCCAGGAGTGCTAGTCTTGCAAGGTTCGCAGGAGAACTTCTGTGAAGTTTGGAAAGTAGGAAGCGAGGTACTGGCGGAAATGAAGTTGTGGAGCGTGACCGTGAGTCGTGTCTGGATAGCTCAGTGGTAGGGCGCATGCCCGCGAAAGGCAAAGGTCCCAGGTTTGAGCCCCGGTTCCGCCACACAATTTTAATCTGCCAGAACGTTTCAAAACTTGATTACCTTTTTGTGGAGAATCCGAATCTGCAATAAAAAATGGGGGTTTCCATTTAAGATTTAATTGTTGCCTCCATCCCCACCAAAGGGGGCAGGTCTGGAGGTTACGTATAGTATCATTTGATATCCCCCTCTGAGCTTATAACTTGTCTTACCCACTATTTTCCCCACTGTATTGGTTTGGAGATAATCTCATCAGAAACTTCAGAGGGACTACCCTGTAGATTAAGTAATGCAAGGGACGTAATTTCTATCTGGGAAGCAGTGGCAATGATTACGAAGTCATATAATGATTTGAATCATGTATTTGCCAATTAACAAGAATTTGAATGAACGAATTTGGTTATGTGAAATTTTTATTACAGCTAATAACAACTTTCTTGCCTACGAACAAAGTGTCCCACTTGTACGGGATCTGGGAAAAGTGTTACAGTCTTAATAAAAAATATATCCGAAACCAAATTTGCCGCGGTGGAGTGACCGAGCGCATTGAGGCGCTATGCTCCGATGTGCAAGGCCATTGCCCTTCGGAGGTTCGAATCCTCCTTAGGGCATGGATGTTTGTGTTGTCTTTAGTATAAGGTAGTTTGTAAGTTAGGAACTGATGACCCCCGCAGTTAAGTCCCATAAGCTTAACAAACATTTGAACATATTTGAAACCAAATTCATACATGACATTTCATTACTTTTGGGAAATTCAGGTACTTCATAGGAGTTGGTAGAGGTAGTGTAATGGCCCGGAGGCTCGGCACGAGAATTTTTGTAACTACACGACTTACCGGGTGTTTGAACAATGCTGTGGCGAGTGTCTTCAACAAACGTCAAAGCCAGGGTGATCCTACGTTCAAAGGACGAGGAGTTGGGTGATCACTCCTTATTACAGATGCCGGATGTTGCAGGATGGGCAAACTGATACAGCAGGACAGGCAGAGAAATGTGGCGCAACGAACACCAACCTTTAATGCTGGGCAGAGTGCAAGTGTGTCTGAACGACTATCGTCACTGGACGCAAGGCACCATGACTGCTACGCCACGCGGGAATGGCCGAGCGGGTGTAGACGAGGCCGCTCCCACCGTAGGTTCGAGTCCTCCCTCGGGAATGGGTCTGTGTCGGACTTAAACATTTTGCTTACTGTTTATGAGGTCTCGACAGGTACGGTTTCTTGTTCCTCTTGACGTCACATGATCGATGACTTGACGTGATCGATGTCGTAATTTCCGTAATGGATTTAAGTCGCTCAATTTTTTTACTGAACCCCAGAACATAGACACTTCCATGTCAAAATCATACAGTAATGCTATATCACATTGTACACTTGCTGTATTTCCTGTAATTGGTCATCTGCAACTTGTTCAACTACTGATGCAGTAATACTATTAAGCTTTTTCACCAACTTAATTTGTTTTCAAAATTGTAGTATTTATTACAGTCAGTGATTTGGTATGACTTGATCATCGTCATCACTTTATGTTACAAACATATAATTCACTATCATTACTTACTTAAAAAAAACACGGTATTTGGTCATATTTGCCACTCTCTAAATTGTGGAAACAAAGTTTTGAAAACCCCCTTCCCTCTTGATTTATAATTACGACCATCGATAAGTATCCACTCATGATTTTCATGATGTACAACCCACATAAAGTGAGAAGTAATCTGCTCATATGCTGATAGAAACCAGAAGTTACTTTACTGTTTAATGTCACATTCCAGAATAAGTCATTAGAGACAACCACAGACTCAGATTGGGAAGGAAATGGCATGTGTCCCTTTCAAAGAAATCGTTCCATTTGTTATTAACAGCAGTTCGGAGCTGAATGGAAAACATTAATGTGGTTGTTATACAGATTTTAACTGCAGAATTCAACTCTGTACCCTTTTGCTTTATCTTACTATACACGCAAGTTTCATGAGATGTATGTGAGCCATAGCAGAACAACATGGCATAATGTCTGGATGTAGTTGATCTGGTGTGGTACAGGATACTCATCACTTTTAGCGCTCATACTCTTGTATTAGTTATTAATGGTAAATGTCGCAACGTTGTTCTTCACTGTACCTTCATATGAATTGAAGATTTCTGCTCAACATATAGACTGCATACAAACAAAAATTTGGCCCCGATTTTCCAAATGTATACCATGACAGTGAACTGCTTTCTAAGCATTTCAACTATTTTAACCCATACATTCACTACATGAACATCTATACACAACTGTGAGTGAAGTTGATGTGTGCAGGAAAGCAATAATATTGTGCCTATTGTCAAAACCCAAATCATTATTTCCTCATACTTATTAGGTATTCTAAATGACATGCATATGAAACAAACCCAATAAGAGTTAGATTTTGATTAAAAGTTATATAAACAGTACATTTTTTCTTAATACGTAATGATACCTGACGTAATGTACAGTATGTCTCCCAGTTTTGATGTTACAATCTCACTTTTGGTTATTGCAAACTTCATGAGGGTGAGATTAATTAATTCACACTGTCATATACAACCTACTACAGTCTAAAATTGTTGACTGCAGTTCTAAACTAAAAAGTGCCATTTATTCCCAGTATTTTGATCGGCACAAAACACAAGAAAAGTTTACGTCTTGTATGCCATTAAATTTTAATTAAAAATCATTAATTGATGCTACAACATTCAATGTCTCATTTTATGTATGTATATTAAAGGGCCTAGTGATTGTATAATGCACAATACCAATTTACACATTCCAACTTTGATGTCCACATGCTTTGAAAGAGTGTGGTTCTTGTTACATTATTATAGCAGTACACAAATCAGTGCCTAACGTTTGACACCATTCATTATTCAGAACTGTTTCTTTATAAAAGCATAATTTTCCATTGCTAGAGCCACTGGAACCTCACAAGTACAACATATCAGTTAAAAGGGATGGCTCAATGTCATCTTTTTCTTGATTACAGCATATGCATCTGAAAACTAATTTATTATTTATTGTTTACAGTTTCACGTTGATACTTGGTGTAATTCTTGGAGCACTAGCTGCCGTCGTAATTGTTGTAATTGTCAGCTGTTTTTACTGCTCCTGCTGTGTTCTTTACAAGAAACGTCAACCTGCCACCAATGCTGGTAAGAATGGAACTCATTATATAGTACATAGTTTGGAAATCTCTTGATTTGCTGTTGTTGTACACGTGATACTCATGATTGCTATTTCCAGCGTACTGTTCGATAACTGAATACTAGAGGCTTTGTCATATTTAACTATTATTTTAATTCCATAATTATCAATGTGACTTTTAAGTATTCTATAATACAATAGCCCTCTAACACACAACTCTTATAGCATAATTATCAGTGACATGTTTCTTTTGAGTCACTTTCACTGCTTTTTGTAACATTCTTGGACAGTGAATACTAAAACAACATTAACACTTAGTTTACAATGAAATTTCCTCAATTTTATCAAAACATTCTCCTTTGTGGATTCTCTTGTATCATTTAATTCAAAGAGCGAAATTTTACTCAAAATACCAAATTTATCCCAGCTCTACTGTATTAGATGCAGATGTATCACCCAATTTGAGACACGAAAATTTGTGCCAAACTGGGACTTGAACCCAAATTTCTCACTTTTTGTGAGTGGTTGAATTAAAAATTATCCATAAACGATTTCTTGACTGACGTACACTTCCATATGCCATACTGACAGCATTTATGACGATGAACAACGTTCATCCCTAATACAGTAAAGCTGCGAGTTTTTCACTATTGTGAGTAATTCGATTTCAATTGTTTAAACCACTGTAATTCGACACAATGCCAGAATAATCTAACACTTCATTTATCCATTTGCATACGCTTTTTCATCTTGTCTTTTCCATTATTGCCTTTTGCAGGTATTCTCTTTCTTATTCAGTAGTGCACTTCCTTCAATAAGGGCCTTTTACTTTTTAGTTGTCAAGAACATTTACAAAATAATTTGAAAACATGTCTTAGATCTATAAGTGCATAGATGTTCGTCTCTGAAATTAGTCCTAAAATAAGTTATAAGCTACGAATATAGTTTCATGTGTTATAGCTTTATCTAACGACAAATCACTATGTATTGTAATTTTTACCAGATTACTGAGTAATACAGAAGTCACCCAACTTATTTCGCAATGGAGTAGATGTGAGCACACACACAAATATTATTGTTATTCTTTTTGACGAAACACAAGCCATTTATGTAACATTCTACAATATTTCTTTCATAAGAAAAATCAGTTTTCAGCGGTCATGCTATCATCAGGTATTGAGTACAATGACATAAATATTTGGTTGTGAAAGTTTTCACAGATATATCTTTGTGGGCAGTCTTATAATAAAAATACTGTAGAATATTACACAATTGACTTGTGTTTATTAAAAAATTTATCAATTATTCTTTCAAGACCAGATGAAACAGTCCGTTAATGCAGATACTATTATATACCGGGTGATCAAAAAGTCAGTATAAATTTGAAAACTTAATAAATCACAGAATAATGTCGATAGAGAGGTAAAATTGACACTCATGCATGGAATGACATGGGGTTTTATTAGAACCAAAAAGAAAAAAAAAGTTCAAAAAATGTCAGACAGATGGCGCTGGACAGCAAAACGTCAGTGACTGCGCATGAAACTCGTGTATAAAAGGAGCTGTAATGAGAGAGAGAATTAGATGCACCAGCAGTCGCAGCATGTTGACGTTACCTGGATAGGTGCTTTTAGTGAAGCTGTATTATCAGAATGGGAATGTGCTAGTTCAGCCTTAGCCGCGGTGGAGTAGTCGAGCGGTCTAAAGCACCTCGCCGCGGAGCGCGCGGTTGCTCGCCGTGGAGGTTCGAGTCATCCCTGGGGCATGGGTGTGTGTGTTCGTCCGTAGGTTAGTTTACCTAGGTTTAAGTAATTTGTAAGCTACGGACTGATGACCACGGAGTTTGGTCCGATAGATTTACAGACATTTGAACATTTTTGAGTTCAGCCTTACGATCCTATCGCCATAGGAAGGGGATTCGAACGGGTAAAGGTCCGTTGGCAAATGCAACTGTGGCGAGGATAATTTCGAAGTTCGAAGCCACGGGTTGTTTCGACGATAGACCCCGTAGTGGCCGACCGAGCACAAGGCGTAATGCTGCTGAGACAGTTCAGGAAGAAATGGAGACTGTAGCGGGTTCGTCTATGCACGGGGAAGTCAGCGCTCGTGCAATCGTACGTCGCACAGGCATTCCATACACAATTGTGAACACTTAGGTGTACCCTCCGATGTTATCCTTACAAAATCTATCGGCATTATGAACTGTTACCTGGCGATTTAGTGAAGCGGAGGGCATTTGCGGTGTGGGCGTTTCAAAAGATGGCGGGAGATGACGATTGGTTGAGTAACATGTTGTGGACGGACGAAGTTCATTTCACGCTCCGAGGGTCTGTCAACGCTCACAACTGCAGAATCTGGGCTACCGAAAATCCTATAACTGTCGTGGAAACTCCATTGCACGGCGAGAAAGTCACGGTATGGGTTGGATTTACCACATCTACCGTTATCAGGCCTTCGAGGAACTGCGTGATTCTGGTTTTGTAACTGCTACCGTGACGCTGATATGTTACAGAATCGCATCATCCCCGGCCTGGCTGATAAACACCTGCTGGAACGTACGATTTTTATGTAGGATGGCGCTCCACCCCATATTGCTAGACGCGTGAAAGATCTCTGGCGCGCGTCGTTTGGTGATGATCTTGTGCTCAGCCGCCACTTTCGTCATGTTTGGCCTCCCAGGTCCCCAGACCTCAGTCCGTTCGATTATTGGCTTTGGGGTTACCTGAAGTCGCATGTGTATCGTGATCGACCGACATCTCTAGGGATGCTGAAAGACAACATCTGTCGCCAATGCCTAACCATAACTCCGGCCATGCTTTACAGTGCTGTTCACAACATTATTCCTCGACTACAGCTATTGTTAAGGAATGATGATGAACATATAGAGCATTTCCTGTAAAGAACATAGTCTTTGCTTTTTCTTAATTTGTTATGCTAATTATTGCTGTTCTGATCAGATGAAGCGCCATCGTTTGGACATTTTTTGAACTTTTTTTCGGTTCTAATAAATCCCCATGTCATTCCAAGCATGAGTGTCAATTTTTACCTCTCTGTCTACATTATTATGTCATTTATTAAGTTTTCAAGTTTATACTGACTTTTTGATCACCCGGTAGATAAGTATTTTTCAACGTTTTTCTAATATGCGACGTCCTTTCAAATAAAAATATTCTGGCGAACCCATTCCAAATACAAATATTCTGGCGCCCCCCCTCCATCCTCATGAACCATAACAATACTATGTTATCTCACAGAAAACAGCTTTCTTATAAATTGTTGGACGAAGTTTTTTTATGTATTTTTCAGAATTATTTCAGACAAAAAATATATTTTGCTTAACGACTGTTTGATATTTCAGGCAAGACTCAGAAGCATATTATGCTAATTAAAAAAGATCTCACTGTATAAACAATTTGTAAGGAAGTAGATCTTTTCGAATTTTTCAGAATTAATTATTGTATCAAATTCTTTTACCTTTCGATTGGTTCCTGAAAACGGTTTTGAGACTCTGCGCTTTTTCATCACTAACACATCATATTTAAAAACAATCTGTGATCTATTCAAGGAACTGCATAATTTTTAAATTAAATATATTTGAGTTAGGCATGCGTTTATGTATTACTGAACCACTAGTTATTTTATTGAGCAAGTGCCTCCTCCTATGATGGCGACCCCCGAAGCAAGACTTTGAAACCCCCCCCCCCCTGGGGGCTGTGCCAAACATAGGGTGAAAAATGCTTATATAGATGATAAAAAGTAAAGAACATGGAAAGGGCTCAGTATAACAGTTCAGGATGTTTCAGGAAGTACAGTACTGGTAAATATTTTAGGAAGAAGTAGTTTACACAAATTGCAATAAAAATTCCATACAAAATGTGTCCAATTTTTATTGAGTAGAGAGATGCAGCTGTCAGTAAGTAACCCAAACAAATTTAAAACAAAAATAAATGAGGACGTTAGAAGTTAATTTTCAAAACCTCTACTACCAACTGCAATGCACTTTGACCTTCCCATCATAACAGGATGTGTAGGTCTTCCGGGGTCATATTTTCATTCTTGTATGAGGGATGCGCCGTTCATAATCCAAACAATAAAATCGTCGTTGTTGCATACTTTTTCTCTGAAGACTATGCTTTCCAACCATCCTCGCAGAAAAAAATCCAAAAGGGTAAGGTCCGCAGACCTTTGTGCCCTTTGTGACTCATATCTACCAGTCCACCTTTCAGGGAATATTAGGCTTAGATGGTGTGTCACCTGACGACTAGCATGTGCAAGAGCTCTATCATACTGGAGGAACACAAAAATTATTGTACTTGTCAGGACCGGTGGTCTTGGGGTAAAGTGCTTGACTGGAAACTGAAGGGCCGCAGGTTATAAACCTGCTTGGATCTAGCATTTTTATTGGGAGAATTTTGGGAAGATGTACTTCATTTGTAAAGGAGACCGCGTATAAAACGCTTGTACGACCACGTCTTGAGTATTGATCAAGTGTTTGGGACCCACAGCAGATCAGTTTAAAGGAATACATAGAAGCAGTTCAGAGGCGAGCAGCTAGGTTTGTTACTGGTAGGTTCGACCAATGCGCGAGTGTCATGAAAATGCTCCGGCAACTCAGTTGGGAATCGCTGGAGGAAAGACGACGTTCTTTTCGTGAATTTCTCTTGAGGAAGTTTAGAGGGCCGGAATTTGAAGCTGAGTGTAGTACGATCTTGCTGCCGCCTACTTACATTTCGCGTAGTGATCACAAAGACAAGATAAGAGAAATTAGGGCTCGTACGGAGACATATAGACATTCTTCTTTTCCTCATTCTATTAGGGAGTGGAATAGGAAAGGAAATGCCTAGTAGTGATACAGTGTACCCTTCGCCACGCACCTTACGGTGGATTGCGGAGTATGTATGTAGATGTAGATGTAATCCAGCCTTCGGCTCTGATCGATGTTAGGAGTCGCCAGAATCGAGACGTGGTTTGGATTCCACTTTAAGCTGTAGTTACCCTTCCTCCTATTGGATAACTGTGATAGGGGGTCAGACACGCAAGTTGTCGAAGTGGTGTCAGACTGAAAGACTTGCACCAGGCCAATGAGCCGCAGGAAATTATTATTACTTATTTATAGCCAAAGAATGTTTTCTAATAATGCTGGAAGCTCATTTTCAAGAAAGTATAGATGGCAGGATCCTGCAAGACTATTTGATAACACAACCATCCCAATCAACAGATTGTCTATGAAACTATACCACACATTTTCAGAGAAGCATTTTTGAAAATGTCTCCACAATGGCATATGGGTTTTCTTAGGACTGCTTGTAAACATTTTTCGGACCCCTCCATACGTAATATCAGCCATACTCTTGTATGTGGAACACCACTATGTGTATAAATTATACGTGTGCTTATTGAAGGACTACGTTCTAATGACTGAATAATGGCTTCTACGTCATCCAGAGTCCGTTTCTTTACATGTTCAAATGTAATATGACTATTACGCAATGTCATGCAATATAATGAACTCACGAGTGCATTCTCTACAAACAGCAGTAGCAGTGTTTCCTTTACAAAAATCAGATACAAATACCATATCGGTAATCTCAGCATGTGTAAATACGTGCAGCATGTTTACACGCTACAATACAGTATACTTGGCCAACAAAGCGCAATGAAAACTTGAATGTTAACTAACGCACGACTTCACAACTTGAACATCAATACGCAGTTGCTGACATTCGATAAATACCCCCATAGCAATCCATGTACCAACACATGAAATTAAAATGCATTGAAGTTAGCTGTATCTCTTCACTATTGGACACATATTAATTTTCAGTTTTATTATAACTCGTCCATATTACTATATCCTAAAAAATTTACTGTTCTTCCTGAAATTCCTTGTAAAATTAACATAACGTATTGCCATCTAAGAGATATAACAGTGTCACAATTCCCCAAAACTTAGCAGTGCTCCAATACACTTGCCTTTGGAATTTTGTACTAATTAATCTTAAACTTTTCAAAATCTGCGGAATATTGTGCTTGTATAATCATTAATGTTATTTCAGGACGGCTGTATCAGCTTCATTGTTCATCTACAACCAGTGGTGTAGCCAACATGTATTCCCTGTCAAATCAACACAGTCTAGTGAATGTTCCCATGGATACTGCTGTTCTGGTTGATCTGGAAGCCAGAGGTATGACAGATGGACGACCTCAAGTCACTATGGCTCATGGGCACACATTTTCCTTTTCATCTCCAAACAATGTAACAAATCATGGAATTAAGAGTAAGTATATGTATATTTTTTTCTTGCTACAGTGTATAATAAATCTCATAAAATACATTAATATTGTTGTATCAAACAAGAGAATTGAGCCATCAGTCGCTTAAGAGGAAGGATTAGTATGATTATTCTGCACTGAAATAAAGACAAATAATGAGGAATCACCTTAAATTTCAACTTTTCGTGCTACATAACAACAAAAAAAGGTGTGAATTATATATTGAAGCCGGCCGCGGTGGCCGAGGAGACTGAGGCGCTCCAGTCACGGTCTGCACGGCCACTCCGGTCGGGGGTTCGAATCCCCCCTCGGGCATGGATATTTGTGCCGTCCTTAGTTGTAAGTAGTTCATAAGTAGTTTGTAAGTTTAGGGACTGATGACCCCGTAGTTAAGTCCCATAAACTCTACAAACATTTGAACATTTTTATATATTGAAAGACACAGTTTTTAAGCTTACTAACCTGGAACTCAGTCTTCGACTTTTCTTATTCTCTCGTCATTGATAATCCTCCAGCTGTTAATGAATTTGATGAATATGTATTAAATAGTGTGCACCATACATCAGTAATTGATTGTCGATCTCTTTGGATTTATTTACACACACATTATTTGTCTGATGGTCATCTTTGTAACAAACAGGAGACTATATATATGAACAAGGCTTAAAAATAAACATTAATAGGCACCATATCTTGACGTTCTTTGGTGGAAGTTCAGTATATGAATTTTCATGATTCAGGGACGATCTCGAAATTGCTGTGTCTTGAAGTTGACTGTTATATAACAGCTGTTTGGTATAACCTGGAAAATAAATGGCGTTTACCACAGATTAACCACATGATGTTAACACAATGACTACTAACTAGTGACTTAGTCACAAAGAATACTAACATCTTAATAGATAATTAATCACTATCTGATTGAGGCACTGTGTGCTACACCTATTTACAGTTGAGCATAATATCTGAAATAACAAAATGCTAAAAAATATATTACAAATTAAATTGTCACTGAAAACGGTAAAAGTAAAGGGAGGAAGACACAACCTACAATGACGTAAAGATTTAATTGTGTAGGCTTCGGCAGCCAGAGTCAGATGACATCAACGTTTTCTGTGTGTTGTACTGAGTCATGATGTAAGAAGGCTATTACATTAATAACTGACGTTTCGGCCACTGTAACGTTGGCCGAAATGTCGGTTATTAAAATGATAGCCCTCCTACATCATGATGCGGTACAACACCCAGAAAACTTTTATGACATAAATATTGTTTACTAAGATGGATATCACCAGAAAACAA
This sequence comes from Locusta migratoria, assembly GCA_026315105.1. Lineage (NCBI taxonomy): Eukaryota > Metazoa > Arthropoda > Insecta > Orthoptera > Acrididae > Locusta > Locusta migratoria. Next base: position 291,949,547 of record CM048755.1, read on the forward strand.
CGAAAATAATATTTACTAGTTCATGAAGTTGATTTTAATGTACACAGGGTTTCCACAAAAGCTACCAAAGATCAAAGAAAGTAAAATTTTCTAATTTGAATAATTAACAAAGTAAAAACTTGCTTTAAAGTAAGGACAGAGTTTTCAAATCAGAAAAATTCAAAATGGCCTCATGTTAGTGTCTTTGAAAGTAGATATAGTTTAAGGCTGCAATATCCTAAAATACAAAATTTTTTAATAGAATTAAGCTCTGACTCATAACTTTTTACGAAGTAAAACATAATTTGAAAAGATGGCAGTGAGTGGTTTCTCGTTAGCTACGCCAATTTAGACATAAACAAATGTTGAAATTTGAACCTTCGAGTGTTTTTGATATCTACTAAATCGCAAATGACTCTTCCAGGACATTTTTTCCAGATGGGCTAATTATATTTTTTTATCAGTAACTGAGAAAGCAGACAGTGAGGAATAAAGCTTAAATATCATTGTTTAGAAACGAAATTCTGGCTCTGTTTCACGTTTACTGTTAAAATTTGTTGCACAAGGAAAAAAGGCAGCTATTTTTCTCAGGACAACAGAAAACATCATATAGAATACATCCATTTCAAATTTATTAAATAACATTACAAGCGAAAACTGCTATGACTGTCAAAGTATGTTATATACTGTATTTGCCATATATATAGCATACAAGGTTATTGTAAAAGTGGAAATAGCTGGACAATTGAAATGAAGCCTATTATGGAAATAAGCACGAGAATTTTACCCAGAATTACTATTCCAAGCCGTTAAAATGAGCTCAGAATAATGGAACAGAAATGAGAGATGTTGTTGAAATAATTACATGTGCAATCCATTCCGTTATTCGGATTGGAATGATGTCAAACAGTCTTTGAATGCTCCCCTGAGTTGTTGAAACTAACCTTCCATATCTCACAGGTTGGTACTGGGCTGGAGTCCCCTCCCACTGTCATTCCACACATGCTCAATGATATAGAGGTTCAGGGACGTTGCTGGCCAAGGAAGCGCTCTAACAAGCTTTAGACGGTCCATAGACACACATGCATTCTCTGTGTGTAGATATGCATTATCTTTTTGGAACACTGTTCCGGGGTTCTGTGCCATCAGATATATGACACATACTAACTAAGAAATATCTGAAAAATGTTGATAACTATACATGTGGTGGAAGAAATGCTGAGAAAGGGACTGAGACATGGAAGCAAGCAGAAGCATTTCCTAAATTTGTGGGGAGTGTAAGAAGCTTGGCGTGGAATAAAGATATATGGTCGAATACAAAGGGATTAACATAACAATACTACTAATGAACCAATCATGACATATGCTTCTCAAGCTTGCACACTGAAAAATAAAGAAAAAAAACTTTAAGCAAGATACAGGCATGTGAAATGAAATTTCACGCAACCAGAGTGGAATTAATGGGGATAAATAGAATGAGAAATGAAGATATTGGGGATATGCAAAAACAAAATCCTTTTAAAGGAACAGGTAGAATCAACTAAGTTTAAATAGAGAAAAATGAAAAAGAATGAGTTTTAATAGAATTCCAGTAGTATAGTAATGATAGTTTCGCCCCACTGAGATTCTACCCATGATGCATTGCGCGAGTACCACTGCCCCCACCCCTTCTCCCTCGACCACGGGTACCATTAATTTCCCCCACCTCCACCACCCTTCGCCCCCATCAGGTACCCACTTGCCCGACCTCTGCCCACAATTAATTTAATTAAATTTGCATATCAATCCGGGACTCCAACCCGCGCCCTTAACATAATTTTTTTTACATAAGTTGTTACTTATCGACGTACACCAACATTGGAAAAAAAGGGCCAATTATCATGTACTTCGGACAGTACAATTACCTGGAATAACATCAAACATGTACATGAGAGTTTCCAAAACAAATCACTACCGCCCCCGCCCGCCACCAGCTCCAATTATTGTTTATACCTAATTTGCATATTAATTGCGACAACGTATGTTTTTATAAGAACGTCCGGAATCGGTACATACTGTTTAATACATGGAACTTAAAGTACAACTCGCAATATAGACACAGCACAAATAAATTCGGTGTAATGCTACAGGTTTCTGTTGTACATTTATTGACAGTTATTTAAAACCAAACATTTATGACTAATGTTCCATCATTCGTAAATCGTTTGCTACCTAAGGTGCCTAGGCAAAATAAATGTATAGACAATGTGTGCAATAGCTGACGAAAAAAAAAATGTGTACTTTAGAATGTAACTGTAACAATCACCACAAACTTATGTGCGTCCATCTTGACACTATTTAGATGTCTAGAGGTGTTAACAGTAATTTGATTACAGCTCGATCCCAAATGCAATCACAAACAGACAGTGCTATCTCGGCAAGCTACATAGAACAGTTCTGTAACCATATGCTAAATGTTTAAACAAAATATCATAACGTTTTAAGCATTCTCTCTCAAAAAAAATTTGAGTTACATATCCAAATGATCTAAGAGACAACAAAACCTTCTAAGCAAGTCCTCTGCGGACATACCACTTCGACAGGGATAGCATGCATTACGTTTATTTAAATGCGCTACAATGGAGCTGGGCCCAGCTGAGTGACTGACAACTGCAGTCAGGATCGGCCACTCTCCCAAAAGCAAACGTGTCAAAAACCACTGTGTCACTTAAACCCCGTTATACGTGGAAGGAATGGGTCTAAATTTAGATCTGCAAGCGATCTTTTCAGACCTCCCGACCGGACTCAGACAGAAAGACAACCTGCTCTCTCTTAGAAATCATACCAACTGCACTTTATGGCCGCTCTTAAAATTATCAAGTTCCGAAATGTAATACTCTCTCTCTTTAGTGATCATGCCCTGTTTCGTTTCCACAGATCGATGTATCGCTGTTTCCCATCAAGTATTCCGACAGGTAAGTTTTCAGTCTTCCTGTAATCCTCTTAATATCCAGTTCTGCGCCTTCCGAGAATTTGGGTAGTTTAATTTTACCTCTAAAGCAGTACACATCTTCCTGCATGTAACCATCTAAACATCTCTTTAGTAACCATGTCCTGTTACAATGCAAACGATTCTTTACAACATTTATCTGACACAGGTAAAATACCGATAACCGAGCACTCCAGAAGATGTTTAAACTAAACCCTATTATACAATGGTAATTCCTTGGAGAGATACAATAAACAATAAAAAATGCGTGAAATAATTTAAGATCTGGAGTTTACCGATTTCCGACCGACTACACAAAAACTTTTTTTTCGAAAGCAATAACAACACCCTTATTCGAAATGACACTCAACAATAGAGCAACCACAGAACCGAGGTAATACTTTACCTGCCTAATGCAACACAGATTTTCAGTTCTGTAGAACAAGTTCGACCTGCCCTTTACCCAAAGTTTCCTACTCAAATTTCCTTTCCTGTGATTTCTTTTTTCATTCCACTAAACAGAACACTGATTTATTTTTTAAATGGATAATTACAAGTAGCTGGCTACCGCAAACGAAGATGCCTAGAACGAGGTCGTGTGAGCTATCATCCTCTCTCGGAATAGTATTACACAATCGAAAATGTTTAAAACAACAGATTAAATACCATAGTAGTACACCTTATTTCTCCGAAACAACACTACACAGTTCGAGAAGAGAGTCAGACAGCCGCGGCGGATTAGCCGCGCGTACTGGAGCGGCGAGTTGTGTGCGCGCGGCCGCCGTCGTCGGGGGTTCGAATCCTCCCTCGGGCATAGATGTTTGTGTCCTCTTTAGTATAAGGTAGTTCATAAGTAGTTTGTAAGTTTAGGGACTGATGACCTCGCAGTTAAGTCCCTTAAGCTTTACAAACATTCGAATTAGAGTCAGATAAACAGGCATCGAACATGATATGTCTACACTTTTTTGGTCACAGTACAACTGTGCATGCGTAACGTAGTGATCGCAAACAAGGTCATCACAATACAAGAAAACACGGCAGATACGCATACATCGATCATCATATTTCTTACGTGGTTTTAACTGATTACCGTGCAACCGCGATGTACCAATCAACTAACCCTTAAGACCGCAAACATCCTATTGGACAGAGGAGTTTGTTAGATTTACGGAAACACCAGTCAATTTTCAGTGTTCTTATTAGCCCAGCAATGGAAAAAAAAAAAAAAAAAAAAAAAAAAAAAAACCACTGCTCTCTAAGGAATTTATAGCCAAGATCACGTGGATGGGATTGACACAGTACAGGGCTGCACTTTGTAAATATTGGCTCTCCTCGTATCCAATCTAGTCCCTAAGTGTATATTGTAGCCTCCAGCCCGAAACGCCTGTTTTAAAATCGATAGGGTGAATACTGGTAATTTTATTGACACCAGAACTCTTGATCCGTCAAATAAATGTATTCGTTGGAAAATACATTAAACAATCGATTCCAGCTGCCCCATCACGTTTTTGTTCCTTATACAGCCTCCTTCCAGGCGACAGTAATGGGTGGATACTAGGAACTCACACATTTCCAGTTTGTTAAAAAAAGTCCCAGGGAAATCTTGTGGGGTACCCAAATCCAGAAGATAAAAGCCACCTACACGAAGCTGGAGATGTGAGCTCCTCCATTACAACATCTAGTTTAACATCGGCTAGCCTCGCTTTATAAGATATAGCTAAATGATTTGCTGGATGTTCTCCAGTGTTTCCTTGCCGAGTTTCTCCAGTATTCCGAGTGCTCTCACAACGCTGCCGCCAGGTAGGAGAAATTGTCTCCATGGCTTGCAATGACGAACTTGGCAAATTTACTATACATGTATAATTACAAAGGTCAACAATAATTTACCACTGCAAACATCTGGCACCAGTCGTAAATTAAACACCACTAACACACGATCAGACAGACAATACTTTGTAACATACTCAGTGGAAAGATTTTTAAAACCGCAAGAACATAATCCTAGATCGACTTATTTAGAGGTCTTTCGCAACACAGAATCTTTCACAACTGGAAACAGACACTGCATCACATATTTTAGAGTATTTCAAACACTTTTTACTTAAATTCTATCCCAACTAGCCTGCGACACTCTATGTAACAATAACCATCGCCAACCCAACGACCGAACTACAACAAAAGGATATAAGTATCCTAGCTCTTTTCTACTAAAGTTATAAACTAACTAGCAAGCGGCGGTAACTCTGAGTCTTCCTCTGTGCCCTGATCTAAGATTCTTTGGATTGCCTGTTAAGATACATCAAAGCTTATCTGTGTGGGGTCTAAATGTCTAGTCTATTGATGTGATTGCCTCTTAAACATAAAGACGTGGTTAGTTGCAGGAATCTTACAACCTCGCAATGTGTTTGGATTTAAATAGGTCTCCAGCTACAATATTACACTAAAGCATAGTTGGACAATCATTCCGCTGTCTTAATAGGAAAACAATCGAAGATATTTCTTTGCTATATGGGTCTATTTACCTTAAAAATGGTTAGAAATGGTCCTGTGGTGTTTTTTTTCTATAGCCTTGTGCATTTTTCGCGATGCAGGATGTGATATATAAGGAACCTAGGTGGAGCGCTGGTCTGTACTTTACCTTCTGTGCATATAAATTACATATACAAAGTTACTTTTTATTTTCTGTAGAACATAAGACGAATGGCACTGGGTCTGTTGTGTACGAAGATTGGTGGAACATGATTCTTCGTATAGAATGATTATGCAGGAAGCACATTTCGAGTAACATTTTTGTGTCTTACTATGTGTGGTTATATGTGGCTGTGCTGTGTTGTAAGCTTATAGTTTTGATGTGAAAATCATAGATCTGTGGGTCGCTTTGTCCTAAAAATGGTTAGAGTTGTATCTGATGTGTTGTAAGCTGTTGTAGCGCAGTATCTTTGTCGTGATGTGGGACTCGAGTTAGTCGATTTCTAGGTTTCTTCCCTGTGTGGAAAGAGCCTATTACTCTTCTGCAGTGTATATAGACCAACGTTACGAGGTGTTTTCTCTAGGTCCTAAGATCTGTAGGGGGATCAAGTGTGTTGGGGAGCATTCCAACGTCGATGTGATTACTTAATATATTTAATAGTTTCCATCTGAAATAGCTATTTCTTGTTAAGCCTTTCGTTTTTCGTATAGAATGTTTCGGTTTTACAGGTCTGTGGATCTAGGAGAAAATACCGGAAGACAGGTTATGTGTCAGATGAGTAGTGATTCGATTGGTCAGTTATCGGAGATGTACTTGTGTGCTGTTCCAGTCTACAGCTAAGCAAGCGTTCGTTTAAATTTATGCTGTACGATACGTTAGTGTATGGACTGGAGTTTGACTTTACATCGCAATTTAGCGCACATCCGACTGTTGTGTGTGTATAAAATAGGTTATCGCTACTATATTTCCATCATGCAAGTTGAAGTTGTAACGGCTGTTTTAGTCGCTTCATACGGTAAATACCTCTTCTGTGTCGACTGAAAGGAAATGATACATAGAAGTGTTGCAGTATTTGTCGGTAATATGATTGTGCATGGATGTCTCTTTATGATCTGTAGAGGTTAGAGATGCGTGTTCATGGAGCATTAAGAGCGATGGTATAGCTGTGGCAAATCGCTCGTTTTTTTAATTCTGATGACTGTTGATTGAAGCAAAGTAATATTCTATCTTCATAAATTTAGGTCTCGTGTATTCGTAATCTGATGCATACGATTGTGTGAAATACTGATGTCGATCTGTTTAGTCGTACAGTTTGTTGCAACTTAGAGGTTTTGCTCATTTGTGGACTGCATATTGATACTTAGTAGTATGGTTATGTGTTAGGTCTGTGGTGTATTTATCCCGTCTTTTAGTGGTATTTAAAAATGGACACCACTCGGTAGCGTAGTGGGGACGCTTGCGGTGGTAAATTGTTTTTCTTCAGTCGAGGAGCATCGAATTCAATAAACACTATTTTTAGGTTGGGAGGTGTGTTTAATCGTTTGTTTAGTCTCTAAAAGACTGCTCTCGGCGTTTGAAATGGTATAGTCTGTTTTTTGTTTTTCGTTGTTGGTTGTAAAGATTATATATGAGCTTGGTTGATCTGGATCATTCCTTGTTAGCCGTTCTGTGTGTGTTAGTCATTTTTACGATGTAATTGGGTGTGGAACAGATGTTGTTTATTAGGAGTATTGATTTGTTAGAAGGGGGGATACGATGACAGTTTATGCTCATGTGAATGTTAAACTTACGAGGTATGTGGTCTATTGACTGACAGAAAACGTTTCAGAAATGCCGTCTGGTGGAGTATGCAATGCAGAAAGATGCATGATCAATCAGTTAGATGTTCGAGAGGGCCCACCAACGACGCAGAGTTACCGAGATTTTCGCTGCTTGCTAGTTAGTTTAAAACTTAAGTAGGAAAAAGCTGGGATGGTTAGATCCTTTTGTTGTAGTTCAGTCGTTGGGTTGGCGATGGTTGTAGTTACACAGAGTGTTGTAGGCTAGTTGGGATAGAATTTAAGTAAAAAGTGTTTGGAATACTCTAAAATATGTGATGCAGTGTCTCTTTCCAGTTGTGGATGATGCTGTGTTGCGAAAGACGTCTAAAGAACTCGATGTTCTTGTGGTTTTAAAAATCTGTATTGTCTGTTTGATCGTGTGTTAGTGGTGTTTAATTTACAACTGGTGCCAGATGTTCGCGGATGTAAATTATTGCTGATCTTTTAACTTATACATGCATAGTAACTGCGAGAAGTTCGTCGTTGCAAGCCATGGAGACAAGGCGATGTTACCATTTCTCCTACCTGGCGACAGCGTTGTGAGAGCACTCTGAATACTGGAGAAACTCGGCAAGGAATCACTGGAGAACATCCAGCAAATCATTTAGCTATACCTTATAAAGTGGGACTAGCCGATGTTAAACCAGATGTTGTAATGGAGGAGCTCCCATCTCCAGCTTCGTGTAGGTGGCTTTTACCTTCTGGATTTGTGTATCCCACAAGATTTCGCTGGGATTTTTTTTAACAAACTGGAAATGTGTGAGTTCCTAGTATCTACCCATTACTTTCGCCTCGAAGGAGGCTATATAGGGGACAAAAACGTGATGGGGCAGGTGGAATCGATTGATTAATGTAATTGCCAACGAATACATTTATTTGACGGATCAAGAGTTCTGGTGTCAATAAAATTACCAGTATTCACCTTATCAGTTTTATAACAGGCGTTTCGGGCTGGAGGTTACAGTATACACTTAAAGGCTAGATTGGATACGAGGAGAGCCAATATTTACAAAGTGCAGCCCTGTACTGTGTCAATCCCATCCACGTGGTCTTGGCTATAAATTCCTTAGAGAGCAGTCGTATTGTTTTTTTTTTTGCAAATTGTTTGCTGGGCTAATAAGAACACTGGAAATTGACTGGTGTTTCCGTAAATCTAACAAACTCCTCTATCCAATAACAGGTTTGCGGTTATAATGGTTAGCTGATTGGTACACTGCGTTTGCATGGTAATCAGTAAAAAACATGTAGAAATATGATGATCGATGTATACGTATCTGTCGCGTTTTCTTGTATTGTGATGATCTCGTTTGTGATCATTACGTTACGCGTGTGCAGTTTTACTTTGACCAAAAAAGTGTAGACACATCATGTTTGATGCCTGTTTATCTGACTCTTTTCCTGAACTCTGTGCTTTCGTTTTGTAGACCTAAGGTGTACTAATATGGTCTTTAAGTTGTTGGTTTAAACGTTTATGATTGTGTAACAGTATTTCGAGAGAGGATGATATCTCAGACGACCTCGTTGTTGAATGTCTTTACCTCTAGAGGGTCTACTAAATTTCGTTGTGTTTAAGCATTGCCTACTATTATTATTAGGATGGATCATCTGTCATCGTCTGTACTTTGACATAGGACTTCGGAATATGCGAGGTTTGTTGCTGTTTTGTGGTGATGGCTATAAATTTTTCTTTTAACGATCAGGTGTTGCGGTGTGTAGGTTAGCATTCTAGACATGTATGTCTGCGGTAGCCAGATACTTGTAATTATCGATTTAAAAAATAAATCAGAGTTCGGTTTAGTGTAATGAAAAAAGAAATCACAGGAAAGGAGCTTGGAATAGTAATTTTTGTCTATATTTAGGGTAAAGGTCTGGTCGAACTTGTTTTAAAGAATTGAAAATCTGTGTTGCTTTATGCAGGTGAAGTACTATCTCGGTTCCATGGTTGCTGTATTGTCGAGTGTCGTTTCGAATACGGGTGCTGTTATTGCTTTAAAAAAAAAAAAAGTTTTAGTGTAGACGGTCGGAAATCGGTAAATTGCTGATCATAAATTATTTCTCGCATTTTTATTGTTTATTGTAACTCTCCAAGGAAATAGCGTTGTATAATAGGGTTTAGTTTTTTTAAACGCCTCTAGGAGTGCTCGGTTATCGGTATTTCACCTGTGTCAGATAAATGTTGTAAAGAATCGTTTGCATTATATCAGGACAAGGTCACTAAAGAGATGTTTAGATGGGTACATGCAGGAAGATGTGTACTGCTTTAGAGGTAAAATTAAACTACCCGAATTCTCGGAAGGCGTAGAACTGGATATTAAGTGGATTACAGGAAGACCGAAAACTTACCTGTCGCAATATTGATGGGAGACAGCGATATATCGATCTAAGGAAACGAAACAGGGCATGATCACTAAAGAGAGAGAGAGAGAGTATTAAATTTGGGAACTTGATAATTTTAAGAGCGACCGTAAAGTGCAGTTGGTATGATTTCTAAGAGAGAGCAGGTTGTCGTTCTGTCTGAGTCCGATCGTGACGTCTGATAAAGATCGCTTGCAGATCTAAATTTAGACTCATTCCTTCCACGTATAACGACGTTTAAGTGACAGTGGTTTTTGCCACATGTTTGCTTTTGGGAGAGTGGCCGATCCTGACTGCAGTTGTCAGTCACTCAGCTGGGCCCAGCTCCACTGTAGCGCATTTAAATAAATGCAATGCATGCTATCCCCATCAAAGTGGTGTGTCCGCAGAGGTCTTGCATAGAAGGTTTTGTTGTCTCTTAGATCATTTGGATATGTAACTTACATGTTTTTTTAGAGAAAATGCTTAAAATGTTATGATATTTTGTTTAAACATTTAGCATATGTTTATGGAATTGTTTTATGTAACTTGGCGAGATAACACTGACTGTTTGTGATCGCATTGGGGATCGAGCTGCTATCAAATTACTCTTAACACGTCTAGACATCTAAAGAGTGTCAAGATGGATGCACTCAGTTTGTGGTGATCGTTACCATTACATTCAAATGTGCACTATTTTTTTCTCGTCAGCTGTTGCACACGTCGTCTATACATTTATTTTGCCTAAGCACCTTAGGTGGCCGAGGGGACTGAGGCGCTCCAGTCACGGTCTGCACGGCCACTGCGGTCGGGGGTTCGAATACACCCTCGGGCATGGATATTTGTGCCGTCCGTAGTATTAGCTAGTTCATCAGTAGTTTGTAAGTTTAGGGACTGATGACCCCGTAGTTAAGTCCCATAAGCTTAACAAACATTTGAACATTTTTTGAACATTTGAAGCACCTTAGGGAGACAACTATTTATGAAAAACGGAACATTAGTCCTAAATGTTTGTTTTTAAATAATTGTCAATAAATGTGCAACACAGACCAGTAGCACCGAATTTCTTTATTCTGTGCCTATATTGCAAGTTGTACTTAAGGTTCGATGTATTGAATACCGATTTCGAATGTTCTAATTAAAACATATGCTGTCGCAATTAATATGCAAATTATGTATAAAATATAATTGGGGGCGGCGGCAGGGAGGGGCGGTAGTGATTTGTTTTGAAAACTCTCATGTACATGTTCCATGTTATTCCAAGTAATTGTGCTGTCCGAAGTATGGAATAATTGGCTCTTTTTTCCCAACTTTGGAGTATGTCGATATGTAATTTCTTTTATTAAAAAAAAATAATAAAAATTACGTTCGGGCACGGGTTAGAGTCGTGGACCAGGTCGCGCGGTGGCGGCAATCCTTACGACTGTTGGTGGGGGCGGCTGGGCGATGGTGGAGGCAGGTGGAAGGCAGGAAGGAAGCATAGGGTTTAACGTCCCGTCGACAGCGTGGTCATTAGAGACGGAGCTTACGCTCGGATATTTGGGTAAGGATGGGGGAAGGAAATCGGCCGTGACCTTTGAAAGGAACCATCCCGGCATTTGCCTGGAGTGATTTAGGAAAATCACGGAAAACCTAAATGTGGATGGCCGGAGGTGGATTTGAACCACCATCCTTCCGAATGCGAGTCCAGTGTGTTACCACTGCGCCACCTCGCTCGGTTCCGTAGGTGGTGGTGGCTGTCCTTAAGTTACTGTTAAATTTATATGCAAATTTAATATAGAATGTTCTAATTGTTAATGTATGAATTAAATCTATATCCAAATTAGGAAAAAAAATGATAGGGAGTGATGGTGGTTGGCCTGGGGGCGGAGGTTGGAACGGCACTCGCACAAGTGTCCACATGTGGAGGCGACATGTTCAGTGTTATTCCAGGTAATTGTACTGCCTGAAGTCCAGATAATTGGCTCCTTTTTTTCTTCCAGTGTTGGTGTACGTCTATAAGTAATAACGTTTGGGAAAAAAAAACTTCTAGGGGCATGGGTTCGAGTACCGGACTGGGTCGCATGGGGGTGGCAATCTTTAGGGCTGTTGGTAGGGTGGAGGTGAGGGTGGTAGTGAGGCGGGGGCAGGGGCATACTTGTGGAAGCAGTTGCCCTTGTCACTAATAAAAGCATAGGCTGTAACAATTAAGTTGATATGCAATTTTAATTAAATTAATTGGGGGCGGTGGTCGGGTAAGTGGGCGCCTGCTGGGGGAGGGTGGTGGAGGTGGGGGACAGTAATGGCACATCGGCGATGGGGCAACTGGCCGAGGGAGGAGGGGTGGCGGCAGCGGTACTCGCGCAATGCATCATGGGTATCTTAGTGTGAGGAAACCATCATTACTATACTACTAACGCCATGAAATATGCACAAATTGATGCTCCTAGGCAGAAGAAAGGAATGATACGGTTCAAGGTCCCATCCACAGCATTGAGTCTTTATGTTTGGTCACATTCGGTGTGTGAGGTCAGGCATTATCGTGAAAAAAAATCTTTTGACAGTAATCCTCTTCTTATACCTAAAATCTGTCCTTGGTGGACAACACTTCAACGATGATGATGAGCTGAAAGAACATATTACCACATGGTTGAATACACAGGCGGATGTGAACAAAACTTTTAATTAAATTTTCACTCATTAGAACTCTGTTCCCCACTCAAAATGTCGTCAGTAAGGAACTTTACACACCCAACACCATTTTTATGAATCGTCCTAAGAAGACATAGTTCAGAAGCCCATTTACAATGAAAATAATGTAGACCTGATGGCAATAGGTAGTGTATATCTGCCTCTTTGAGGATGTGCACATGGAAGCAGTCATCAGTTTAAAAAAATGTTAAAATGTTTTTTAAGCTTATGGGTCATCAGTCCACACACTTTCAAACTATCTTATACTAAAGACAACACAAACATCCATGCGCGAGTGAGGATTTGAACCTCCGATGCGGGAGGCCGCACGATTCGCAATGTGACGCTCCAGACCGCTCGGATACTCCTGTGTGGCTGACCATGATGAAATTGTAGCAGTTATTACTGAAATGTGAATGACTATTAAAAGTAATAAAATGATTTACATGTTCAGAAAAGTGGAGAGAGAGTAATAGTGTCACATATCAGTTAAGAACTTGTAATCTTAAGCACGTAGGAAAACAGTGTTTCAGGTTTAAAAAAAATAGTTGAATATACGAGGCGCGTCCAGAAAGTAAGTTCCGTTTAGTAATAAAATGAAATTGTACACAGATACAGAAGAAATTTTTATTCCACAGAATTCTACAACTCTTAAACTACTTTTCCACATAACTGCCGAAATTTTGTAGGCTCTTGTCATAGCGTGCCACAAGTTTTTGCATGCATCCTTCACAGAAAGTTGCCGCCTGTGTATTCAACCATGTCGTAACAGCTCTTTATCATCGTTGAAGTGTTGATCACCAAGGGCAGATTTTAGGTGTAAGAAGAGATGAAAGTCGCTAGGAGAGAGGTCCGAGCTGTATGGAAGATGATCAAACAGGTCCCATTGAAATTTCCGTAAGAATTGTTTGGTCACATTCGGTGTGTGAGGTCAGGCATTATCGTGAAAAAAAATCTTTTGACAGTAATCCTCTTCTTATACCTAAAATCTGTCCTTGGTGGACAACACTTCAACGATGATGATGAGCTGAAAGAACATATTACCACATGGTTGAATACACAGGCGGCAACATTCTATGAAAAAGGCACACAAAACCTTGTGCCATGCTATGACAATTGCCTACAAAATTTCGGAAGCTATGTAGAAAAGTAGTTCAACAGTTGTAGATTTTTGTACAATCAATATTTTTTTCTGTATCTGTACCTGTTCGTTTTATATAACCAAACGGAACTTACTTTCTGGACGCGCCTCCTACATTCGATAGATGCACTAAAGAGCCAAAGAACTTGGTATATGTGTGTGTACACAAACACAGAGATATGGAAACACTCACTGCCTGAATATGACAACATGTGGCTGGCGAAGCCGTTAGATTGGTTAGCACTGCTACAATGGCAGGTTATCTCAAGTTAAGTGAGTCAGACTGTGGTGTTATTAACAGTGCACGAGAGCTGCTGGGACACAGCACCTCCATGGTAGCAATGGGGTGGGTATGTTCCTGTATGACTGTTTCCTAGATCACCGTGAATATTGGGACCCTGATAAATCTCCGACATCACTGCGGCCAGAAAAGATCCTTCAAGAAAGGGACCAACAACGACTGAAGAGAATCGTTCAGTGTAACAGAAGTATAGCCTTTCCTAAAATTTCTGTGGCTTTCTTCATCAATATGGGCTTTCGGAATTGAAGACCTGCTCATGTACCCTTGCTGACTGCAGTACACAAAACTTTACACCTCGCCTGGGCCAGTCAATAACGACATTGGATTATCAATGACTGGAAACATGTTGCCTCATCTGACGAGCCTCATTTCCAATATTGTATCGACCGGATTGACGTGTATGGAGACAACTTCATGAATCTATGGACCTTGCGTGTTAGCAGGGGACTGTTCAAAATGGTGGAGGCACTGCAGGGCCGGCGCAAGGCACGTGCGAAACGTGCGGCCGCACAGGGCGGCACTTTCCGAGGGGGAGGGGCGCCAAATCTGCCGCCACCCCCCCTTTTTTTTTTTTCGAAACCACACCTCGGAGGCAGCGGGTTCAGGAACTGTGGCATGGCGCCTCGACTACCTGCCGGCCATTCCTGTTGAACAAGGGGGGGGGGAGGGGGGTAGGAGGGCTGATTTCTTGCTCGCCACTGTGGCAGCACCTTCGTGTTTACGCCGGAGGAACAGAAGGGGGACGCATTCTGGCGTACACGCCAGTATTCTTATGGGCGGAGCGCTGCAAGCCTGTTACGCGCCGTGCGTTTACTCACAACTAATTTTGCAGAAAACGAAATCTAATTTGGAAATTCGAATGCAATGTTCGATACTGCGATTATGTGTTAAGCCTGAAGCATTTTGCTAAGCCCTTCAATGACAGTTTCTGAGTGTTTTATTTTTCCCGCATTACGGAAAAAAAAATCGTTTAACATTACTACAGTCGAACAACACCTACAATGGCTGGAAGCATTCCGAATGGATAAATACGCTGCGAGTAATTACAAGGGATAATGTCATTGGTAGTAAGCCTGGCATAAGTTGGGTTTCGACGTATTTTTCAAAGTTTTTGCTACACCTGTCTCCGCCTGCATGAACAACAATTAAAACTCTGACCGGCACTTTTCTTTGACAATACTACTCGCGCACTATCACTTTGCCAACATTTATTTACTGTATATTGTTTTCCGTTGAATACATTATCTGTTCATAACCATTGAAAAATGTTTATTTACGTTAACTGTAAGTTCACGCTTGCTCGAGATTGGCCGAGCGGAAAAGGCGCTGCAGTCATGGACTGTGCATCTGGTCCCGGAGGAGGTTCGAGTCCTCCATCGGGCATGGGTGTTTGGGTGTTTGTGTGTTTGTCGTTAGGATAATTTAGGTTGAGTAGTGTGTAAGCTTAGGGACTGATGACGTTAGCAGTTAAGTCCCATAAGATTTCACACACATTTGAACATTTCTGTAAATTCACAAGATTTATTAAAATTAGCTAGGTTTCTTCATTCAGGTTTGACTCCATTTTTGAGCTGGTGTCCAGCGATTGTTTTGTACCAATCTATAGAGAATGTCACAAATCAGTCGCAATTTTTGTTTTTATTTTCGATATCTACATAGATTTCTGGCACAGTGTGGCTATTCTCAATGCTTTGAGTTATGCTGAAAGTAACTGTCAACATGATGGTTTAGATGTAAGCACATATTAAAAGCTTTGAGACTGGTGGCCACTCAGTGGCCGAAACCTACAGATTTCGGGGGGCAGCAATTTAGCAGCTCGCACGGGGCGGGACTTGGACTTGCGACGGCCCTGAGGCACTGTAATGGTGTGGGATGTGTGCAGTGTGAGTGATATGGAACACGTGAAACCTCTAGATATGACTCTGACAGGTGACACGTATGTACACAGCCTGGCTGATCAACTGCATACATTCATGTACAACAATGCGACATCGCACATGTCCAGAAATGCTACATAGTGGCTCCAGGAACATTCTTCTGAGTTTATACACCTCCTATAGCCACCAAACACACGAGACATGAACATTATTGACCATATCTGGAATTCCTTGCAACTTGCTGTTCAGAAGAGATTTCCACCCCCTCATACTCTTACGGATTTATGAATAGCCCTGCAGGATGCATGGTATCCATACTCTCCAGTATTACTTCAGGTATTAGTAGAGTCCAAATCAAATCATGTTGCAGCACTTCTGCTTGTGCCCGGGGGCCTTCAGTGCTGCACTGTAATAATACATGATCTGAGGGTGGAAAAGTAAGATTCAGGTGTATTTCCTCAGTTTAATGTTCACGCCAGCTAAGAGATTCTTGATATAGATCACAATTTCAGCAGTGCTGAATAACAAATGAAATTACTGAAAATGTAAACCCCCAGATGACTCCATACCAAATATGCCACTCAATTGGTCTCTCTTTAGGCTATAATATTTCTTAGATAAATTTAACAATAGACTGCACTTAGTTGGAAGAAAGCATGAGTAGTACCTATCAACAATGTTAGTAATGGAACTGCTTTTCAAAACTCAAAATGTTCAAATGTTTGTAAATCTATCAGACTCAATTGTGAGGTTATTAGTCTGTAGCCTACAAACTACTTAAACTAAGGTAAACTAACTAAGGACAACACAAACACCCATGTTCGAGGAGAGATTTGAATCCCTAATGGTGAACAGCTGCGTGCACTGCAGCACAGTGCCCCAGTGTGCACGACCATTCCACTGAGACGTTTTCAAAATTATCAACTAAAATAAATGACAACCATTTGTTGTAGTACCTTATGACAATTTCTGTCCAATGAGGCATCGAAACTTCTTCCATGCCAATCAACATGTATCCAAAAATATTTGTCATCTGAATTCCAAGTCGTGCTTTTCTCGCATGACTTACTAAAATCTCTGTATCAAAACAGCCGGGTTAATATAATATTTCCTGACTTTCAAGCCAACCCAGGATTAACACTTATTAATGAAACTATTGGCGTTTTGGGGTCCATTTGAACAAAATGACGAGGAGGTATATTAATTAGTAGAGATAATGAAGAGAGATATCAACAGAAGCAATAGACACTTATATCATGCACCAGGAATATTTGTTGGAAACGTTGCTATTTGCATGTCTTAATGATCTGGTTGGGCAATGTCAGTACTTGCCTTATATTTGCAGATCATACAATTATTAATACTGACATACTAATATAAAACAGCCAATTTTCCTATCTTTAAATATGCTTGGAATTGTTGTTATTCTGAATAATTATAACGTCAAAATAGCATTTTCAGTCATTATTCTTACAAAACATCTACATTTATCTGAAATTAAAACTTAAACATAATGTAATTTCAAGATTAGGTCACGTTTTAGAAGAAGTTAGGCTTGTTGTGTGCAAGCAATAAGGAAATTGAAAACTGAGTTTAAAAAATACCTACATTTAAGTCACACTGTTGCTGGTTTGTATCAACATTCTGTTGACTGCAGTGCAAAAACAGATGGGCAAATCATGTTATAGACTTCAAGTCATTGGTAGGATACAAAAAAATGCACTTGCATCACAAAGTAAATTTTATAAAAAATTTCTGTGGCACATCTGACAATATTTTTGAAGTGTGGACACCATAGCAAATACGTCTAACAAGAAATATTGAACATATACAAAGAATAACACCACTAATTGTAACAAATTTGTGTTGGTGGTGAGAAAGAATGACAGAAATCCTAAAATATCAAACAAGCAGATACTTGCAGATTTTAGTCAAGAAATTTCCAAGGAACATCGTTAGGTATCTAGAAATATACTTGTATGTCCTAAGGATATTTTCTGTGTGAACTGCAAAGGCAAGTTTATATTAATTCCTATCCCCACAGAAACATTTGTGCGGTCATTCCTTGCACAAACACAATAGGAATACACTGTAATTTTTGCTATAATGAAACATAGTACTTGACATAAACTTCATTGTATTCTGCAAAATGTGGATGTAGATGTGTACATTGAACTAAAATAACATCAAGTAGATAACATAATATGAAAGAAAGATTTTATAACCTTTTATCATGAAGGTTTTAAATATTTTTATATGCTTGTAAACAGCTTCAACACAAGAAATTTGTGACATATATAATTATAAAAGTATATATCTATGAACAATAACAGAACAGCAAATAATGTAAATATGACCAAGTCACTATAAATCATCAAGGTATTTCATGTAAAAGTAACATATTTCCTATTTTCATTTGCATCTGTTTCCATATATTTATGTCAATCTCTCACATGTAAAATTCGGTTTGCTTTGAACTTTAACTATGTAAGAAAATGGCAGTGTTATTGGCTCCTAACATAAATACAAGCTGTGCAAGTGACTACTCATTAAAATTAGCCCACATCTAATAATGTAAAACTCAATGTTGCAATCACTATGCATGTTGTTTAGTATGTTTTGCATAGACATCGTTCATTATTGTGCATATTTGTATAATGTAAAAATTTCTGTGATTTTATTAGATAACTATGAAGTATGCAGCAAGGCTGATGGGGAACTAACAACAGGAGAGACAGCATTGATTAGACCTTCAGTACCACCCCCTCCATATGATGCAAACCAACAGTGTCTTCTTTCAGTTCAACCAATGTACGTTTCAAATTTACTGTTTCTTCTAACTAGTCATAACATTAATTTTAAAGAAATTAATTAGTTTTCTGAAGCTCATTTGGTTTTTTTTATTTGGTATAGGTTACAATTCATTATACTGTTTTTTCCCATAAGTATCATAAAATTAATTGCACACAAGAACTATTACTCTGCATGTAAGTATTTTGTGGTTGTGTGAATAATTTGCAGTGTTGTGTTCTCTAAATAAATGTGAAAATTATAAAAATATACATTTATTTCAATATAATGTGCTTTATTGATTTTCAGAGTTGGCAGCTATATCGTTTTTGTGGTGGAGCTGTGGTGTTCAGAAAGGATGGGTTACATAAAATAGGTGGTGGCGTGTTTTTCGTCATCAAAGGTGGTTTATCATGTAGTGAAAATGAAGTTCATAGGTCTTGTGAGCTAGTACCATTAGAAGTCATACCTGAGTACTGTATTAAGTTCATAATTGGATCATTTTACTGGCCTCCCAAGTCAGGTCTCACAATTGGAGAAAGGTTCAAAGAAACCTATAGTCTACTTTCGAAGTGTACTTACCTCATACAGTAATAGTAGGCAGTAATTTCAATTTAGTATGGATTTATTTGCGAAAATATTTGTTTAAATCTGGAGGTATGCATAAAACAGTCTAAAATTGTGCCAATTGGATTCTCTGAAATTATTTCAGGGCCAATTCGAAAATTAAATGAGCCCACTTGAATAGTAAATGATTGTAAAAATATACTTAAAATTTTAGGAAAAAATAACTCTGAGCTCATAAGGAGCATCATAACAGATACAGGGATTAGCAAACGTAGGGTACTCATAGTGAGACTGGATATGAAAACTCCTAAATTCACCAAAAATGAACTGAAAGTATCAATGAGTAATATGCCAGTTATTATTTACATGAGACCATTGCAGCAGCAATTATGGATAGTCTGTTGCTTTTGACAGAGATGATCTAGGTCATCTTAAAATTTATTTATTATTTAGTCATCCTTAAAACAATATACATTGTATGGATATCATCAAATGTTTGGACAACACTACTTACAAACATAGTTCATACAGTTTTCCTTCCATCCCTTAGTGTGCCATAGTCTATTACAATGTCGATGGACATTAAAACACTCCAATATTTATTTTTACTATTCACTTAAATATAGTGGGTATAGTTTAATAGATGTATTTGTAGCCTTTGACTAAAGGTGTTTAAATTTCGTATTATGTCATAAGTTATTCCATAATACACATACATTGAAATTTAGTTATTATCTATAGTTACTTTCAATAGTTTTCTGTAATAGACAGTTTTAGCCTCTGGTTTTATTTCTTGTCACAGCTCCTCCTGCAATTTAATTCCAATTTATACTACATTATTTTGTGTTGTTTCTTCTAATATGGTGTAGTGTCTAGAAGAAGTTTTGTGGTCATGTATAGTACTTTACATTGCATAAAGATGAAGATATTTCATTGTGTACATTTTGTGTTGATATATGTATTCGACTGGTACTGTTAGACTGTCCAGCTTTTAAAATGATTCTATACATTGTACTGCGCTACTACGATTTATTAATATTCACACAGCTCTTTTCTGTAGATTGAACATAGTCTGGACGTTTCAAGCATTTCTTCCCTCGAAACATAATCCCATAAGTGATGTCTGAATGCATCTTCCATAGTATCCTAGATACGGCATTAAATATTGCACACTGGTGGAGGTTTGCAGAGCATATCGTGCTGAAGATAGCTTGTTGGCCAACACTCTCAAGCGTCCCATCAGTTCGAGCTGACAACTGAATTCATTCCCAAGAATTTCTCATCAGTTACACAGCTTATTACATTATTATAAGCTTTCAATATACTATTATTAGGTTTCTCATTTAGTCAAAATGTTATACAGATTGTCTTATTGTCTTTTTTAAACTTACTTTATTTTTAATGGGCGGTTTTGAATATCCCTAACAGCTTTATTGAATTTTTATTTTTACTGTGTTTTATTTTGACTGGCATCAGTACAGTACTATCGTAACATAACATTTTTATCTCCAAACCTGACATTCTCTAGGAAATCGTTTATATAGAGAAGAAGTCGCTGGGATCTAATATTCTTTCCTGGGGAACTCCTATAATAATATATTTAGTATCTGATAAGTACATTTCCACTTACCTATTGGAAATATGTTAGATTTCATTTCTTTGGAAAGAGCTTTCTAAGTATGATCTAACTTAACAACTTGTACATACCCATTATTACTAAAGATTCCAGTTCAACTTATCTAGAATCATCTAGAAGAGAGTGCTTATTGTTATACTGCATTTGTGTTGTAGATAATGGGACAAGTGATGAAGTGAATCCTAGTGCTGCATATAGCCTATTCCTTGTAACTAGTACCATAGGAACTGTCATCTGAGAGATTATGAACAGTATAGTGTCTCACTATATGAGACATTGCAGATATGGTTGAAATTTAACCCAAAATCTTTGTCAAATTTTGCTGGTCAGAAACTACCACTTCATTTCTCTTTGTTAGAAAATCACAGATGGTGAATATTTCTTCCTCCTTAGGACTCAAATTAACTATCTCCAATTCGAGCATCGCCACATTAATGTGTGGTAGTAAACTCACTTATATTACAAGGGACTAAATCATTAATTTATAATCATTAATATCCAATGAACTACATGTTTACACACGCTAAAATAGGGAGACTGATATTTGAAGAGGGTATATTAGTAATTACCTATCATTAAACTGTTATAATCTATATCTTCATATTACATAAACTATCCATAAAAAAGGAAGTAGTAATTTTCACAAACAGTCATGACTACATTCACTACAAAGAAAATTGTGAAATGATCATTTTGAAGTCCATGGCTGACTCTTCTTAATATTAGTAATGAACCACCTAAGTTTTTATTGTGCCACGGAACATACTTGGGTAAAGCTGCCAGAGTTCTTCCAATATTGTAAATTAAGAAGACTAGTTATCATATATAACATTCAAGATACGATGTGAAACACAATCTTATCAATACTCTATCATCCTTCTACCATAAGCTAGATAAGTCATGAATGCAGAAAAATTGATGTGCTATGTACACTACACTCATTTCAGATGAAACTATAAAAATGTGCATCAGTACAGCTGTGGCAGTTTATTATTAATGTTGATAACAGTTCTTTACACAATCTAAAATGATAATTCTGGTTTTAGGTTTCAAAATCAGGTTCCAGCTGGCTTCTTATTTATTGATAAGTGCAGAATGAGTCATGCTGTAGATATTTCTTTCAGTGAAAACAAACAAAGAAAAAAAAAAGCAAAAGGCGACAATCAACGCATTTTCCCTTGGTAATAGATTGAAGAAGACTTTCCTTTGTCAGTAACAAAACGTCCCTGTCTACTTCTAGAATTGTTATTTTGTCTCTGTAATGTACATATAAACCTTTTTTATGGTTTCTTATGGTGTCATTTGGTAGCATTCTTTGCACAGTATTAGAACATCAGTATATTTCGTGTACACAATTTTCTACCATTGGTTGGAGTATTTTAAACATAAAATTGTCACACTTACATGATAATTGTAAACATACATACCTTCATTAAAATGTTAAATTTCCAGTTTTCTTTTGCCTTTACCATTACACCGATTGAGCTGGCACAGTGGTTGGCCCATTGGACTCGCATTCAGGACAATGGCAGTTCAAATCCATGTCTGGCCTTTCAGATTTAGGTTTCTGTGATTTCCCCAATTTGCTCCAGACAAATTCTGAGAGTTCCTTTGAAAGAGCGTGGATAATTTCCTTCCTCATACTTATCAAAACAATCCAAGCTTGTTGTCCATATCTAGTGACTACAATGTTGATGGGACGTTAAACCCTACTCTCCCTACCTTTCTTGTAGGATTGCAGTTTTGAGATCATAGTTTATTTGATGCTTGTGAAAAACTTGTACAGTTAATATATTTTGACGTGTCTTATATTTACATACCGAGCTGGAACTTAATATATTATAGTGTAATAAGAATGTCTCTCTTACTCATATCTTCAGTCCACTCATCCACACTGAACAGTGTGCCGTAAAACATTGTATAAATACTCTTCAGTTAGTAAAAACATTTGTAACCACATTTCTATATGACTGGTACCTGAAAATAATGGTAACTTTTTTGTTACATGTTGAAGTGTACTGATGGAAACATAATTTTTCAGCATGAGGTCAACATTCAGTCCATGCTGTACTAGCACCCTGACAAGAAACACTGGGCAGCATCCATCTGTTATTGAAGAAGTGACATCTGTACTTTCAAGTTCAGCAACATCAGAAGAAACTGGTGGTGGTAGCTCATCACAATCTGGCCTGAGCCCATACACTATGCCTGCACCTATAAATAAAATGACAAAGGATGAAATACTCTACCATTCCACAAAGTTTTAATATGATACTTGTAAACGACATAACTTTTATAAAATAACTGAGCCTTCCTGAATCAGTAACAGCTTACAGTTCTGTGTATGTTCTTTGTACAATATGTGTATAGTTTTTCATAGGTACTTTCATCAGCTTTGTGTTGTTCATATTTAAAATATTTAAAGATTTAATCACACACACATACTCACACACACACACACACACTCACTCACTCACACACACACATACATACATACATACATACATACATAAAGAGAGATTCATACATAGTTACAATTTGTCAACATTATGCCAGTTCATTTTATCAATGTGATATGTGAAACATTTAATAAAATACTTTACTCTTTCCTTTTTAAAATATTATCTATGAGATTTACTCAACATGCATTCCTTCATCTATGTTATTTGGTAGGTCTCTGTGATAATAAAAATTACATATTCTTTCCTGGAACTATTTCGATTTCAATGTTATATTTCAGCAATAGTAAGTGAAACATATGTTGAAAGATTATTGTAGTGGTTCATTTTTCCTACAGCAGAATAGCTCTGCAGTGCAACAGATAAGAATGTAGTTATACTGAAAATATTTTAAAATTTAAAATCCTGTAACATTATGTATGATAATTCTTTGATAAGTACAATGTCACTGTTCAGAATATTGAAAAATTACAGTAAAACATTAATATGTGTAATGTGTGGAATAATAGAATAATTTTACTGTAATTTCATATGTAACTCTTCCATGTTATCATTTCAATAAATGTGTTTTGTATACTGGCAAAATATGAATTCATTTTTACATATATTTCTCCTTTATTTAGATTAAAGGTCATCTGTTTTCATATGCCTTCATGATCAATAAGTGAGCACTTACATAAAGTCAGTTACAATGTGTGTAAAAGATCATCACTTGAGAATGGTTTAACTGAGATAGATGATTTGCTTCTTCTTGTTTTCGTAATTAACAGTACAACATTTTCGTGAAAGAAAAATTTTTAAAGATATCCAGGAAATTGAAAAATTCGGGAGAAAACTGAATGACCATTTTTCAGTGGCGTTTTGTATGAATGCAAGACCATATTTCATGACTGACATGCATAATTCGTTTTTAATTTTGTTCATGGATAAATAGAAAAGTGTTAAGGACAATTACAAATGGAAATCCGAAAATTTAGAAAAAACTGCTCTCTTGAGTGTAGCTAACAATAGTAATGATATTTTGATAGCTCACCATAATATGGCACATATATGTATTTTTAATGGAGAAGGATTTTATACTGCACAAGACACTTCACTGAATGGTGTAGGGTATCTTACTTTGATACTGCTTGATTGAACACCATTCACGTTATCACAAGTGTATATGTTTTCACAGGAAAAGTTCATACTCTATGCAGTCAACCATATGATCATAGAGTTTGACACCCTTTGATGGATCACCATGAATGTTGGTAGATAGTTATAATCACGATATTTATGTGGGCCGCTCAAACCGGATTTCGTAAACCGATTTTCAAATTCCGCTTTTGGTTGGTCATGTAAACACTCCAAAATCTAAGGTGTGAGTTTGATGTCAAACAAACTATACAACTCAGTGTGTGTGGGTGTACAGGTGTGAAACTGTTAATTACATAAGCCCATCCACCACAGCTAGTTTACATCACATTGGATAGTAAAATCGGTTTTTAAGTGTCCTGAATCCAAAAGTCGCATAAAAAGCATCAATCAAAATCAAATTGTCTTATTAATTTACGTGTGACTGTCGCAAAACATGTTCAGTATGCTGTCCACCATTTTCTGCAAGAAGTTGAAATTGTTTCTAGAGTCACATTCAGAATATGTTGGGCAATGTGTGCCTTCAGTGTAGTTAAGTTTGTAATCAGAACACTGAACACAATATTTTTTCAGATAGCGCCACAAACAGAAGTCATACTGATTATGATCATGTGATTGGGATGGCCAGACTGTAGGGAAACGGCGGCTGATAATCCTAGTATTTGCGAACGGCGCTTCAGCAGCTGCTTAATTCGGTTTGCAAAGTCTGGAGGTACGCCATCTTGCATAAAAATGATCCTATTGACACATCCACACTATTGAAGAACTGGTATGATGTGATTGTGCAAAAGGCACTGTTCAGAGCACCTTTATTACTTTTAAGTAATGTGTTATGTGGCCAAAAGGTAAAAGGCAAAGGGATCAACAGCAAAAACAAAAACAAAACAAAAATACTTAAAATCAAGCATTTATTCACAGGTCATTATTATTACATGGAATGAAAATAATTGTTGATTTGTTACATACTGTTGTGTGTTTAAAATTATAACAAGATTTTCCTCGCTTTCAATTTAGAAAACTTATTCAGCAACAAATTTGTTTCCATTGCATTTTAACAAATAATTTTGAATGGCCAAAGTAGCTAGTCCACTCAAGTGCTCTTGGCTTTAAATTGATTGCATGTGTGTCTTTATAAGTTGTAACTTCTAAAAACTTCTTTCACCACTGGCCACCGATATTGGGAACGTTAGAAGAATCCTCAATTTAATAAAAACATTTGGAAAAATTACCACATAACTACGTTTGGTTATAAAAGACAAGGCTCCAGCAGGCTGACTTCCAGGGTGTAGCGTTGTTGAAAAAATTTGCAGCTCTTCAAACAGATCATCTCCGATCTTGTCACAGTCTTCTTCATAACTCAAAGCGGTTTGAAAGTGCTCAAAGGCTCTGGACGCCCCTAATTTTATATTTCGGCCACCTCAGGGTAACACTCGTGTTTTTTCTTCTTTTATTGTTATTTTATTTCCTGACGCATGCTGGCAGCAGCCTGATACACTGCTCTTCAGCCAAAAGTATATGGTGTTTGACAAGGAGTAATATCACATACAACAGTGAAAATAAACGCAGAATTTATAATCTTAAGGCGATAAAACTGCCGGATAAAATACATTGACCGTGGTGAGCTTAAAAGATATAGATATACAGAATTAAAACTGACACAATGGCTAAAAGAACATTGAAGTTAGACAGAAAACGGCGACAGGGACAGGGGCACTGTTAAAAACACATGGCAGCACACTGTTCTGCCTGTCTGGCAGTTGCAAAAATTTTAAAACCATCAGAAGATATCATAAGACTCACAAAACACTTGACAGTGCACTGTTAAAAACATTCCACTGAAACCCCACAGGAGATGGTTGGTGAAAAGGGAGATACATAAAATTGGAAAAGGGAGAGTAGGGAGAGAGGGAGGGGTAGGGGAGGTGGGAGAGTGTAAGGACTCCAGAGGATGGGAAAAGAAAGGGAGAGCAAAGTGAGGGAGGGGGAGAGAGGGGGAGCTCATGTGGGGAAGGATTAAGGTTGGTAGGAAGGAGACATGTCGGGATGGAGGGCTCCACCCACAGCCACGTAGTTTGTATATATCTCAAGCCACCCAGTGCATATTCATCATTCTTGTAAAACAGCTGTACAAGCAGAGTGCAATCTTGCATTGAGACAGTCATGGCGAACGTCTCAGACACGGAATGAGGAAAATCTATGTACTTGGCATGGTTATACCAACTTCAATTTGTTGTGTGCAGAACTGGTGTTTTCATTTACATATTCTGACACATACAGCGCCGTCTATTGATCAATTTCACACTATTTAATTTTCTTCTGACATTCGTTCTCCCTCTTCTATGATAATATCCCATTACATTTAGACGTCATTCTGACCAGAGATATTATTCTTACAGAAATATTTATTTCTTTTAGAATACTTCTTTTAAAAACATCACCCACAGAAAAAGGAGTTTATCAGATACGACATGTAATGGTAACAGTATACACTCCTGGCCATTAAAATTGCTACACCACTAAGATGTCCGCCTCCATAGCTCAACGGTAGCGTCGCTGACTACCACGCAGGGGGCCCGGGTTTGATTCCCGGCAGGAGTCTGGGTGTTGTGTGTTGTCCTAATCATAATCATTATCATCTCATCATCATTGGCACGTAAGTCACCCACGTGGGGTCAAATAAAAAGACACTACGGCGGCCGAACAATCCCGCAAGGAATCTCCCGGCCAAGAAAGCCATACGCTCATTTCCATTTTACACTAAGATGACGTGCTACAGACGCGAAGTTTAATTGTCAGGAAGAAGATGCTGTGATATACAAATTATTAGCTTTCCAGAGCCTTCACACAACGCTGGCGCCGGTGGGGACACCTACAATCTGCTGACATGAGGAAAGTTTCCAACCGATTTCTCATACACAAACAGCAGTGGACCGGTGTTGCCTGGCGAAAAGTTGTGATGCGTCGTGTAAGGAGGAGAAATGCGTACCATCAAGTTTCCGACTTTGATAAAGGTCGGGTTGTAGCCTATCGCGATTGCGGTTTATCATATCGCGACATTGCTGCTCGCGATTCAATGACTGTTAGCGGAATATGGAATCGGTGGGTTCAGAAGGGCAATACAGAACGCCGTGCTGGATCCCAACGGCCTCGTATCACTAGCAGTCCAGATGACAGGCATCTTATCCGCATGTCCGTGCAGCCACGTCTCTATCCCTGAGTCACCAGATGGGGACATTTGCAAGACAACAACCATCTGCTCGAATAGTTCGACGACGTTTGCAGCAGCATGGACTATCAACTCGGAGACCATGGCTGTGGTTACCCTTGACGCTGCATCACAGACAGGAGCGCCTGCGATGGTGTACGCAACGACGAACCTGGGTGCACGAATGGCAAAACGTCATTTTTTCGGATGAATCCAGGTTCTGTTTACACCATCATGATGGTCGCATCCGTGTTTGGCGACATCGCGGTGAACGCACATTGAAATCGTATATTTGTTATCGCCATACTTGTGTATCACGCGGCGTGTTGCGGTGCGGTGCCATTAGTTACCCGTCTCGGTCACTTCTTGTTCGCATCGACGGCACTCTGAACATTTCAGATGTGTTACGACCCGTGGCTCTACCCTTCATTCGATCCTTGTGAAACCCTACATTTCAGCAGGATAATGCACGACCGCATGTTGTAGGTCATGTACGGGCCTTTCTGGATATGGAAAATGTTCGACTACTGCCCTGGACAGTAGATTCCCCAGATCTCTCACCAATTGGAAACGTCTGGTCAATGGTGGCCGAGCAACTGGCTCATCAAAATACGCCAGTCACTACTCTTTATGAACTGTGGTATCACGTTGAAACTGCATGGGCATCTGTACCTGTACATGTCATCCCAGCTCTGTTTGACTCAATGCCCAGGCGTATCAAGGCCGTTATTATGGCCATAGGTGGTTATTCTGGGTACTGATTTCTCAGGATCTATGTACCCAAATTGCATGAAAACGTAATCACATGTTAGTTCTAGTATATTTGTCCAATGAACACCCGTTTATCATCTGCATTTCTTCTTGGTGTAGCAATTTTAATGGCCAGTAGTGTAAATTAGGAACTTAAAGACAAATTGTGTGCTAACACAGACGTCTGCAGAAAAGGAAATGATCTTGTTACACATCCTCAGATTAACATGGCCCATGTCAGATTGTATGGGTTGACTGTCAATTTAATACTATAAATTATACTAAATGTGCCCACTCAGTGTGTATGATTCTCACAATAACACAATACACAACACTTAATCCTTAGTGTTTTTTAATTCACCAAACCACTTGTACTTATAAAATGCCAGTTTGTACTTCACCCCTCTTGTACTTCCTTTATTATGTGTTACTTTATTGTTGCTTCAGTTAACTAGAAAACCATATACGTAACTCTGTGAACACTATTGTAGCGTACCCTTGACCTCTTACAAGGCACAATAAGCAGCCCCACTAGTATAAAACGAGGTAGGCAGTACTGAGTTGTCAGTAGAGAAGCAGTAACCCCAAAATTGGTCAGTCAGGAGAGCTCAGTAGCTTTGAACAATTACTATCTATTCTATAACATATAAGCAATAAATGCAAAAGGGAGATATCACCAGTACTAATGCTGTGCTTGACAACTATTGATGATATGAATAAGAGGTGGAGACCCGAAAGGAACAATCACACCTGAACTAAAAGCATGTAGCGATGGACAAGGATTATTGAGCATCGAAGAGGTTAGTTGTAAATAAATGCTATGAAATCAGTGCAATCAATCATTCAAGAGTTCCAAAGTACTACTAGCAGTAGTCATTACAATTAATGTGTTTTCGGAACTACAGGAAACTGTTCAATAGCTTATCAGATTTTCATGACCCATAAATTTCTGTATTCACTGGTAAGTGATATTTTTCGCAGTGTAAAGAGTGACACCTCTAGACAGTGGATGACTGCAGACAAGTGATTAAGAAAGAAAAAATGAAATCTTTGTAAATCTATCGGACCAAACTGCGTGGTCATCAGTCCATAGCTTACAAACTACTTAAACCTAGGTAAACTAACCTAAGCACAACACACACACCCTTACCCCGGGGAGGATTCAAACCTCCGACGGCGAGCAACCGCGCGCTCCGCAGCGAGGCGCCTTAGACTGCTCGGCTACTGCACCGCAGCGATTATGGAAGATGAATCACACTTGCACTGTGCGATATTTCAATGGAACTTTTGGTTTTGGAGTATGCCTGGAAAGTTTTACCTGCCATCGTGTGTAAATCCAACAGTGAAGTATAGTGGAGGTGGGGTTATAGTATATGGTGTTATTCATGGTTAGAGTATCGTTCACTTACAGTGATCGAGAAATTGCTGAATGTGAAAGAAGATGAACACATTTTACAGCTTTATGACAAATGTGCAGTACAAGAAGAGTTCAAGAACGTTGAATGCGTCAACATTACCAATGACCCTTTCATAATTCACCATCCTTAAGCAAATGTTTTGTGTACAGTAACATTCCTGGAATGTGTTTATCATTCCAGATAGGTAGTACTTGATGACAAAAGAATAACGTGAAAAACAGTACTTAGTAACTGTAAAACTCGACCACTATACGTAACAAGAGCCTTGTTTTGTCACTAAAATTAAGAAATGAGGTCCGTGTGAATTTCTAGTTACTCCCTGCTGCAAAGCCTTGTTCCCTGGCCCAAACTGAGAACTGACTCGTTTCAAATTACTTCAATAACAGGAAGTTAACAGTACAGTGGTCAATGTACATAGCAGCTCACACGTTATTACACACAGACATTAATAAGCAAGCCACCACAATTAAAGTTATCTTATGAAGGTGGCTAAGAAAATATTTATGGCGCAACGGAATTTAGATATAATTTGCATCTGAGCTTGTTCTCAGCACTCGTGAGGAACAATATTAAATAAAAGAGGGAAGGTGCTCTAAAACTACAGTTTATAGGGAACTTACGGAATATGCTTAAACTAGTTTATTCAGATAGAAAACAAGAAAACTGTGGAACCAATTTTGTTAATATAATAAAAACGCATCTCTTATGTGGAATAATGCGGACGGTGCCCACCTTAAATTATACATGATTTAACGCTACTGGGGGGGGGGGGGGGGGAAGGTTTCACAAACAACACTCGTTCTCTCACACACACGCAATGCCACAGCGAAACTCACCAAAAACAGCGTGCTGAGACGAGGCGGAAGCAGGCGCCGCTATCGTAGGCGAAATTCAGCAAGCCAGAAGTAGCACAAAACACAATATACAAAAACACTTTGAAGCTGGCTCTGGTCTGTCGTGCCTGTTTTGAGATGGTGCGTGTGTATAGCCAAGTTAAATTACATCTGAATTGGACCGAGAGCAAACAGGCTAACGGCGACACACGGCTACGTTACATTGTACAGCACTTGATCTTTATCCTACGGATGATAGGAAAATTATACAACCCATCCCAGTGCTGCATAAGAAAATAGGTTGGAAGCGTTGTCAGGATGGAAGGCGGAGCGGTGAAGGCTTGTGGGCGCCCTAGGAAAGGGTGGCTGAATGGCAAATAAAAGATAGAATTCAAGTTAATAATTGGTATATTCTAAAGTACGGAATACATGGCGGAACTCGCCCTGGGGTCGAATGAATGAATGCCAGTCTAAACGGAAAAGGTGAAGGTTACGGTTCACACAGTTGGTGGCTGATACCGAACAGCCGCTAGGCGGGAGCGGACGGCATGCAGCCGTTCGCCCCGCACAGACGCTGAGCCTCTGGAGTGCGTCTGTTCTGTACGAGAGCTCAAACTGAAGAGAGCGAAGGAACTGATGCTCGCACCTCTGAGTCCTTCAGCAGTAGCGCACGTGATCAAACGTGAGTGTCTGCTATTGGCTCCACGGTAGCATGGAAACGTCAGTAGTTTCAGCACGGACGCCAAAAGGGTGGCGTGATTTTAGAATCAGCATTCAATACTGGTTCTGGCCGGCTCTGTCCTGCAAGGTGGACAGGCTTGGTCACGTTGTCAAGGCGTATGTCGCAGCGGAAGAACACTTGTAAAACTTAGGCAAAGTTTTGAAATAAATTTTTTGAATTTTTTCCTCAACTATTTTAGACTGGCTGGTCATCCTGTACAACATGAACGCACTCCACTGAAGGTGAAGTGGTTGAAAGTCGGATTCATTATACAAAATCACGGTGAAATCTTAAGTTGCAGTCTGTTAGAAATCGAACTAGGCACTGGTTTTATAAGAGAAGTGGCGTGAATTCAGGCGACTAGCTGCAAACCCCGGAAGTCGGAACTCGGACCCACGTGGTTCCGAAAACCGATAAAATTGAATAAATTCAGATTCCGAAAAATAAAGAAAATTAACTACAGCATGCAAACCATAGAAATGCTCAGAATTGTATAAGGAAGCGAATGAAATACAGCTACACGCGATAAGGGCCGATTACAGAGACGGATGAAGTCCAGCCTCCAAAACTCGTAAAAGTGAAATAATTACAAAGTCGGAAAAATAAAATTAAGAATTACAGCATGCAACCCATAGAAATGCTTAGAATTATATAAGGAAGCTATTGAAGAAGGTTGTACAAGGTTCAGAGAGAATTACTGACACAGACAGAGTTCGTACTACAAGTCGGAGAAGAAACAGCAACATTAAAATAGGCGGGGAGAGAAGATCGCGAAATATTAGTGGAAATCAGAAGGATACCCACATACTTACTTGCCTGATGGACATGGAACAAACAAGAGTGGAAGCTGAAGGCTTTGTTCTATGAACCAACCATGTGGAACATATATCACTCACAGAAGGAAACGATGAGAAGATTTTTACATGCACTGTACAAAAATGAACATATCACCTATTAGAAACTGGGCCCCACAAAGCTAGAAAGTATTCACACAGAGTTCATATGCCGCCACATGATCACAAAAGGTTTTAACATATCAGACCATTATCAAATTGCAATTAGAATCACACACACTGCGTTTATCCATTTTAAATTACGGAATTGAAACACGAGAACACATTTCCGCACACAATCGGAGAAAACATTAAAAAATTATTCTAAGTTCACGAATCTAAGTTAAACATGCTAGTCAATGAAACACTACCATCTCGCAGATACCAGAGAAGAACCAACCTTACCCCCCCCCCCCAGACGCCCTGCATAGAATGATCCGACCGAGTGGCCACCGGGGCGCGGGAAGCGACTGGAAGACGGAAAAGCCCTGAAAAAGCGGTGGGGGGGACGGAGAGCGAGTACACTCGCGCTGGAGTAGGTCTGCTAACTAGCTCGCAACCAAAAGGTGTGGATACCTCTTTGGTCACCTCAGCAGCTATCTACTCTGAGCCAGAGAGAACGATGCAAAGCGATCTATCATTCCCCACATTCAAACAGTCATAGATTCTCGCACACACTTAAAAGTGCAACAACTGCACATTCACACAGGGACAGTGGCGTAGCGGAGAAGTCGTACTTATGCCACAGTAATTAATATAATAATAAATTATTAATGTAACAAAATAAGAAAAACCTAGCAATATTAACTAATATTTTAACACATGAAATAAAGATGCTATTCCTCAAGCCTTGAAAACAGTGCGGTTCAAGTTTTAACAAAATGACAGTCTATTGAGATTAAATAAATTATAACTTTACAGAAACTATACAAAAAATATATGGAAGACAACAGACGGTTGTCTTTCAACTGTCAGATATTATTTAACTCTTTCAGGTTCAATGTCCAAATTCATAGCAGCCCACAATATAAACAAATGATTATTAGAACTGTTCTTCTCAAATTCGTTTCCAGTGGGAACTTACTTCTAGTGTCAATGACAAGAAGCCAGTGGTTTCTGCACTCTCCACCATAGATAACTGGGACCAGTCAAATAGTTTCTCTGGACAAGAACCCTGAAACTCTGAACAAACTGTGCAAGGTCAGTTGTTCAATTTGTTTGACCATTCTGTCACACATACAGAGACTTCATGTGAATTGCTTAGTTCTACCTTTAGTCAAATGCCCTTGGTGCAGGATACAAAGAACTACCTGCTGAAGTGGACCTGGTCTCACCACACAAGATTTGTCATTGCCTTGGCAACATAACAACATACTCAGTTGGCAAATTGAGCTGCAGTGCTAAATAATGATGAAGGATTGGAAGACTAATTCTACATGGAAAAGCAGTACAGATGTAATGCAAAGGGGTCTTCAGGGAGAATCCATTGCTGATGCTTGATCAATCCGATGATAATTAACCGGAAAGCCATCCAGAGCTTCACTGTGGCAGCAAAATTATTGAGAAGCATGACACACTGAAACAGTGTTAACTGGAAGGCCTGAAATAATATTAGTATTTGAGATGCTTTGTCGATTTGATCATAATTACACTGAGTTTTGTTCAAGTTTTTGCACACAAAAGCAATTGCTCTGTCCTAATATCCAACACTGTGCAAAATATCAGCATCAATAACATATGATGAGGTATTAACAACAAACACAAGTGGATTATCAGCGTCAGAATGCAGTAGACAACAGTCATTAAACAAGGCAACTTTGAATTTTCTAAATGCACACTTGCAAGACCACACAAGTGGAACATTCTTATTCCAGAGACAGTGGAACAGAACAGCAATATCTGCAGCTTTTGCTAGAAGTGATGTAATTTTCTCCAGAAAAGGTAGTGGCTGGTGATATATCGAGTGCTTAAGCACATCCCAGTTGTGGCCCGGGAGCGGCTCTTACGTAAGGAAATAAACTTCACGTGCTAAAGTCAGGTTAGGCTTTAGTTGTGACTTTCTGCCCTCCCTGCTCTCTAGCAACAGCTGCCAAATTTGTTTTAAAGATGTATTCTGTTTGAATTTTAATAAGTCTGATGCCTTGCTACATCAGTAGCAAGATTTTATCTGTTAAGCCACAGTTTTCAGTGGCATTTTATTAGTTCAGCTTTTACCCCACAGGTCCCCCTCATGCGTGAATGTGGTCATGTGGCCTGTAGTTTAACTAGCTTGCACCTTCCCTATTACAAGTATATCTTACATAAGGACGATTTTACATATTTTAAGTTAATTCCTGCTTTTTTAAAAAGTTTGTAAATCTCTCCAGACCGTCTGATGATACCTAGCAACAGCAAAACGCGTCATGTGTGAACAAGGTAAACACCATAATTGTGCAACCAAGATTTATTTTATCAAAA
Organism: Locusta migratoria; assembly: GCA_026315105.1. Taxonomy (NCBI): domain Eukaryota; kingdom Metazoa; phylum Arthropoda; class Insecta; order Orthoptera; family Acrididae; genus Locusta; species Locusta migratoria. Next base: position 291,983,913 of record CM048755.1, read on the forward strand.
TACTCATTATGGTCGTTGAGCAGCGCCATGTAAGTATGAATAGGAGCGATTTCAGAAAAACTTGTGATTTACTAAGGTTCAAAAAGTTAGTAGATCGCACACAGCAGTTAAAATATTACCTCAACAGCTCTTAATTTAAAAATAAAATAAAACTGACTCATTAGATTAGAATGCCTGTTCCTAATGTTCATAATGCGTCAGCCTATCCACACAGCCACTGACATAGACATGAAACCCTTATTCTTGTAGTAATATTACCATTTCTGTCTCCTTGAATGATGATTTCAAAATTCGAAAAGAAATGCTACAAGGTGTTAAACTGCAATGAATATCGATTTAACTGTATCTTAAATAGTACAGTTTTCTATTTGGTAAAGTTAACACTTATCTGTAGCTCAACAGACAGCTAGAGTTGGGGACACTGGCACTTCTGAACTTGAGCATCTTTAATTCTCAGTTGTTGGTCTCTAAATTATTCAGGTTGGACGATATTTTTACCTATAAGTTTCTCATTTTCTCATTTCACAGATTTTTCATTCATTTCATGTTTTATTTCCTTTTCTATTTCATTATTTTTTGTTCCTGTTTCATATCCTACCATTTTATTTCTGATTACTTTTCGTTATAGCACTGAATTCATTTTCAATTTACTAATTCAGTATTTATTTCCTTTTTCATTTCATTTTTGTTAACATATCTTGTATCCTTGAAGTTAATTATGAAAACATTCCATTTTTGTTTGACATAATTTCCTTTTATTGTTCATTTTATTACTTTTGTAATTATATTTGTTTTACTTCCCTTTGTTCATCATTTCTATTCTTTTTATAATTTCAATTTATGTACCTTTTTGTCTCATTTCACTTTATTTCATTTTTAGTTTCAGTTTTCCATTCACGTCATGTAAATATTTTTTAAGACATTTCCTTTTTTGTTTCAATTTTATACCATTTTTCATAGAATTTTTCTAGTTTTTTCTTATTTCGTTTTCTTTTAATTATTCACACATACCATTTATTTGGACTATCTTCCATGTATCGGCTAATTTTTCTTTTGTTTGGTATTGTTTTTCTTTCAGTTTTCAGTTTGGGTCATTTTACAAAGTGCATGATATTAATTCAGTTTTCATCTCAATTTATTTCGTTTAATTTTCATTTAATATCATTTCATTATCATTTTATTTCATTATTTAAGTTAGTTACATTCCTTTCTTATTTCATCAACGTTTAAGTTCATACCCTTCCAGTTTCTATTTTCATTTCCACTTTCATTGTATTACACTTTTATTTCCCTGGCTTTGCACTTAATTTGGTACATACTGCACTTTATTTTCTTGTCTCATTTAATTTTAATCGCATTATTGTTTCATGACCTACATTTTCCTTTAGTTACCGTTTCGTTTTCCTTTTCATTATTCATTTCATTTTTTCATTTACTTAATTTTTTGTTGCCTTAAAATATAATGGACATTTTTGAGAGAATTAGAAGTGTACACTGCCAAAAATAAAAATTCCAGTTCATTAACGATTTATTGGTTTCACTATATAGGTAATACGTGAAATGATTACATTTACAGATCAATTGCTCAAGTGGTAGTAAGGAGCCAGGTGTCAAACCAACCTAAGACACCAATATTAGTGCATGTTGTAGCTTCAACAGGCAGTAGTGCAGACGCTGATTGTGTCATCCATTCGATGAAATAGATGGCAAGTACTTTCTTGTGGAAAGTGGAACTATTAACGTTGTTCTACAAGAGTTTTGGGTTGATGAGTTACACATATCAGTTTTCATCTCCATAATACCCCTCAAGGGCTGCATTGGAGATCATGCTGGACAGTGAAGTTGGTGCACATCTTGAAGAGCAGGCTGAGTTTCACACAAAGTGTGTGAGTGTGCATTATTCTGCTGGAAAAGCATATTACCTTCCTGTTGGAGTAATGGTAAAAGAATGGGTCTTACATTCTGATTTACTAAGTACTTGCCACTATTCCCTTATGAAACACCAAAGGTGAACGAGAGTTGTTGCGTATCACACCACAGATCATAACACAGTGTGGTCAGTGTGTCTTTGATGAATGCTCAATTGTTCAAATGTTTGTATAGCTTATGGGACTTAACTACGGGGTCATCAGTCCCTAAACTTACAAACTAGCTAACACTAAGGACGGCGCAAATATCCATACCCGAGGGGGGATTCGAACCCCCGACCATAGTGGCCGTGCAGACCGTGACTGGAGTGCCTCAGTCCCCTCAGGCCGGCTTTATAAATGCATTCTACAAGACATTGCTATCCAGGAACACATGGTACACACAAACGACCATCAATTGCATGCAGGCAAACACTGCTTTCCATTTTCCAAGTGATCCCCTGATGGCACTAGTACATCTGTGCATGTCATTGCTATGGTGTGAGAAGAAGATGGGCTATAGATACGTTTGCCCGCAGTCCTACCACAAGTAACTGAATGGTGTGACATTACAGATACAGGAGGATGCTGATTGTTTCCATGTGAAAGGCAGGTTTTGCCAGGATGTTGGGTTCCCCTGCCAGCCGGCTAACAGTTTGGACCTAGTTTGGAATACAGGTAGTCAGGATTTCCCTAATGTGCTTGGAAACAGGAAACGATTGTCTTGACTGAGCGAGGGCGGCTAACCCAGATTGCAACTGAAATACAATATAGCCTCACACATTATTCTAGAAATCCATTTAAAATCAGGGAATGATCATACAGCAAATATATTTATATGAATGGATTCAGGAGACTTGTGATAATCAAACGCCGTTATTACAATTTCAGCATCCCTTACAGATAAAAAAACCGACAAATTTCAGTACTATAATAATAATATTAAAAGACTTATATTTACAATTATTGAAACATAGTGTTTATCAGTAACAGATTAAGAAGCAAATGGGCAGCATTGCACCACGCTACCTATCTTAAAAGACGTACCACGTTCTTTCGGTATTCTTTCAATAAACTTTGTTTTACTCTCTTGTTCTGCTTTTCGTTGAGGTAATAATATTCTTGTGTCAGAACATAGATTCCACCACAGAAACACAAAACATGAACCCAGCAAAACACATTACATTTATATATGTATTTTATTATATTTAATACTATTCTTAGTGACGTTCGTTTTTTTTATGTTGTAGACTGCCTCTTAAATATTTCATGTCCGACTAAAAATAGTAAATATGCAGCGGATAATTTATATATAAACTATTGTAAGTATTTGTGGACAAGAACTGAATATATTTGTATAAAAAGCCATGATAAATTAAATATTAATTGTGTAACTATATTTCGATGGCGGCAGTATATTTGAACAGTGAGACGCCACGCTTAATAGCTGAGCAAAGAGATTCAGTCTCAACCATTTTAGTGTTGTATAATATTTTGGAAGGGAAATTGTATTTTAAAGATGAGGCGTTAGGATGCACGGAAGGATTACAAACCTGGGAGCAGGTAGAGCATGCTTTCGAATGCTTGGGAAGGGAATTGTAACGTGGACATGGTGCTGAAAGGTTGTGACGCTGGGTGGTCTGAAGCTGCGTTATGAACTTGTGAATTGAAGAGATAGGCATGTGTGGACTTAAAAATGTACGGGACTGTGACTGGAGAACTTAGTCTCTGCTTGAAAAGTGATAACCTATGCACGATAGTAGGGCTGAGGAACTGTGATAATTCAGCAATTGTGTACTCATGTGATTACAAACTGTGTTTTATAACAATACTATAATCGCGGATTAAGTTGGAACTGAAATGTTCGAAGGACTACACTTATTTATGAAAGATAATTTGCAACTTCTACTCTCGAATGCGTATGATACTTATTGAGGCTCTCATGAACAATAGTTGGGGAAATATTCAGTTATTTACCGATGTATAAAGTAGGACCACCTCCGCATTTACATGTCCAAAATGAGTAATAAACTTCATTTATAATGAATTACTTCATGAGTGAATCACTTCTTTATCTTGGAATCCATTTTGTTGGTTATTCAGAGGTTTAATTTATGTTTGTTTAAATATATTTTCATGTCATCATATGCAGATCCATAGACTGGCTAAACTACAGATTAATTATTGATCTTGTTTAAACAGATTGGGTAGCTGTTTAGGGCATAGAAGCTGACATACATAACTCACCCATATGAACTGAGACAACAAGCCATAAACATTTTACTACCCTGAATTATGTATTGCCCAATTCTTATTGGTGAGTATCAACAGGAAGGTGGCAGTACCAGTTCGTATTCGGGGTATACGGGGTGCAGCCAAGACTGGAGGGCGTCATCTCTCTAGGGAAACTGGCCTCAGTATTCCAGGCCGAAATCACTGCCATCAGGGCATGTGTGGAGGAGAATTTGCGTAGGTGCTACAAAGATCGTAGCATCTATATCTATTCAGACAGCCATGCAGCCCTGAGATCACTGGCAGCTCCTACAACGAGGTCTAAAATTGTTGCAGAATGTCACAGGGAGCTAGGGGAAAGCAATAGAGTAAACCTATTGTGGGTCCCTGGCCACTCGGGGATCAGTGGCAACGAACATGCCGACAGATTAGTCAGGATGGGGGCAGAGGCTCCATTTATTGGACCGGAACCTGTCCTGACAATCACCAAGGCAATGATTAAATTGGAGCTACATAACTGGCTCAGAAGACAGCACGTAGAATATTGGACCAAAGTCCATCGACAAAAACATGGCAAGGTAATGATGCCACAGCCATATTTTAAAAGAAGCTCTGCAGTCCTGGGCCTGAACAGGAGAGAGATTAGACTCATGGTCGGATTGCTGCCAAGCCATGGGAATTTCAAAAAACACCTCCATACAATGGGAATAACAGAAGAGGACCCTAAATGTAGGATCTGCGATGACAGTGATGAAACTGCATCACATCTAATCTTCGAATGCATTGCATTGGAGAGTAAAAGGCACAGAATATTTGGGACAACCAGACCTGAAGAAATTGTGTCTAATAAAGAACTAGTAAAGGGACCCCTTGCACTGTTCAAGGGCATTGGTTGGCTTTACTAGATATACAGGGAGTGATACCGCACAATAAACTTAGTTTCAGTGCGGGCAGTGGCGGGTTGGACCAAGACTGTTTTGGCTTCCCTGAGAAAATCAATCAATCAAATCAATCAACAGTTCGTATTTGCACTTATAGACTCATGAGCACGTTTAACTGTGCTGTGACAGGTATGCAATCTACCACTGATGACCCTACAATACTATGTGTATGATGCAAGGATACTTTGAAGTTCATCTACAGGTGTTCATGTGATTACTGAAACCAGTACAATTGCACAACTGATGCAGCATGTCACAACTTTTGTGGCATTTTTTCTGAAAGGAACATCTGGCCACTCAGAATGCCATAAATTGATCTCTTGCAAATGTCATGTCACCTGTTTGCTTCACAGTGACTCTTATGGCTGTAAAACTTCCCTGTTAAAGTTACATATGGAAAGCGATTGGGCATATGTATATCACTATACTCTCTGTTGACGGACAGTTGTGTGGTTGTTGTTGGTAAGATGAAATAAGCACACTTTAACAGAAGGTTCCATAACTTTAGTAGTAACATATGACATTCAATACAAATAGAAGACTACTCAACTTTGTATTTTACAGAAGTAGAATTAGAGAGATGAAGTCCAGGAATTGGTGAATAATACAACTTTCCACTGATGTCAGTAAAAATTATAATGCCTGGTTTCACGAAGTATTGTGTACGAATTTTACGACTGTTTAATCTTTGAAGGTCGTCTAATTTTAATTTTTGTGTTTCCCAGATATCTGTTTCCTGTTATGATCGTCAAAATCGCCATCAAAATTGATGTGACAAGTTTGCATCTTCAAGCAATTTGATGATTTGTTGATAGGTGAAAGGTTCACAGAAGTTGGAATTTTAAGTAGTTGTTATAAAGGTAGGTTAGATGCCTTGTAATATATACTGAAAACTAGCTGTGGCTTGTACAGTATATACATATACAGGATGTTTCACTAAGTGTGTTTGCCTCTGTAACTTATAAAATAATAGGTGACGGGAAATTTTAATGCGGTTGGTCAACACAAGAAATGTTACACTTTCTGCGAAGCTATGAACGTAGTTTATTGTATCATTTTCCAAAGAGTTACAGCACAAAGATATAATTTTTAATGGAACAATAGTTTTTTTTCTTTCGTGCATTGTAATCGTTGAAACCAGCTGCGTCCAAATCAATTTAAACTACATTCCTATCACTTTTAGTTTAGGAGCTACAACCCTTCAAAGTTTCAGGGGCAGATACCACACGCTGTACATAATACATGGCTGTGTGGTGGGGTTGGGGCGCCATGGTCCTCATTCATGGCCCGCAAGGTCGCCCGATTTAACACCAGTAGATTTCTTTTTGTGGGGATATCTAAAGGATCGTGTTTATGTCACTGAGCACACATCCTCAGATGATCTAAAACGGCGCATCGAGGACGCATGTCGCTCCGTCACACCGGCGATGTTACATCTCATCCGCAGATCCTTTCAACGGCGCACTGCATTATGCATTGAGGAACATGGACACACATTTGAACATCTCATGTAAATCAACTTCGCACCGCCATAACATCCATCACCCACCACACAACCATGTATTATGTACAGCTTGCGGTATCTGCCCCTGAAACTTTGAAGGCCGGCCGCGGTGGTCGATGGGACTGAGGCGCTCCAGTCACGGTCTGCCCGGCCACTACGGTCGGGGGTTCGAATCCCCCCTCGGGCATGGATATTTGTGCCGTTCTTAGTTGTAAGTAGTTCATAAGTAGTTTGTAAGTTTAGGGACTGATGACCCCGTAGTTAAGTCCCATAGACTCTACAAACATTTGAACATTTGAAACTTTGAAGGGTTGTACCTCCCAAACTAACAGTGATATGAATGTAGTTTAAATTGATTTGGACGCAGCTGGTTTCAACGAATCCAATGCATGATAGAAAAGAACTTTTGTTCCATTTAAAAAATTATATCTTTGTGCTGTAACTCTTTGGAAAATGATACAATAAACTATGTTCATAGCTCTGCAGAAAGTGTAACATTTCTTGTGTTGACCTACCACATTAAAATTTCCCGTCACCTATTATTTTATAAGTTACAGAAGCAAACACACTTAGTGAAACACCCTATATATATATATATATATATATATATATATATATATATATATATGTGTGTGTGTGTGTGTGTGTGTGTGTGTGTGTGTGTGTGTGTGTGTGTGTGTGTGAATTTAATGATTAAGTATGCGTTTTCTGATTGATATAGCTAATTAATTAAATGTGCAAAATGATATCAGATAGAATAAACAATATTTATATATGAACTTCAATCTGAATGCCAAATTTTACCTGAACAAAATTGTATATATAAATCAGATAAATTTGTTTTACAATACATAGAAAACATATATTCCTGAGCTAACTGCAAAATAGTGACTGGGGTTACAGAAGAATGTATAATGTAACCAAAGACAATAGTATGTGACCAGGTGTCACTCTGTGAACTATAAAGTTCAATAAATTGACTGTTCAAATACATTTAAATATGAAATATAAACTCATAAAAAATGAAAATTAATTCACATGACTGGCTACATAGTTTAGGAGCCTATCATTAAAAGTCAAATATAGAAATAGACCTTCTCACTATCTCATCCCACTCTGAGAGAAAAGAAGGGTGGTATATACAGTAAATGATCCCATTAGAACGGAAGAGTAGAATTCTATCCAGGATTGGAGCAGCACAATCACATACTATACCATACTCTGGAGTGACGATCATGCAGTGGTGGTGTCGATGTCAGAAGACTGGAGCAGTAACTATGGATTGTATCAACGAAAATACAATCACTTCACCAAGCAGAGGTGTGGGGATATTTAATTTAACATCAGCTTCTGTTACCACGGACAAAGGAAACGATCACAATCGATAGCTCCAAGAATATCAGATGACATCAGAAATACTGATGCGGATCAGCAGTGAAGAAGTAATACCGTAAAAGCAATAAGTCTCCTTCTTTCGTTTCCGTAAACCCCACTTTCACAATCTGAACACAGAAATAAAAATATGGTGTGTGCCCATGAGAGCAACACACTGCAGGCAAAATTCATGGTAACAATAATCGTACAACAAAATACTGAAGTGTGGTCGCAGATGGCGAACCCATCAAATTCTGAGTCGGACTCTGGTCGCACTAAGCGAACAAACACTCAGAAAATATAATTCGATGCAAAACGCAACTGGGATGACTAACTCGACAATGATACGACCGCCCAAGAGCAGTGGTGAACGTACTTTACGGTGGTACGACTCAGAGTTCCCTTCTCTCGCAAGCGCATCTCCCGAGCTAAAAAAATCCACCCGAGCACGCGATCATGCCTTTCACAATTCTAAAAGCCGCAAAATGTCCTCTCTAACCAGAAAGCGTGGCCAGGAGTTGCATATAAGAAAATGTAAAATATAAAACAGACCGCCAATCGCGGAGCTTGTCACCATTGGCTCTCCAAACTCCTCTCCGAGATACAGATTTCACATGCCAAATCATGCAGGCCCTAGCAATACTAGGAAATTCTCTGCCAATTATCTCAAGATGGCATCTTGGCGCCTATTTTACAGCTGCTGGTGACAGTGTCCTGCTGTGCGAGATAGATTTCACTCCGCAGAGACGCAGACGTGGACTGTGCAGACATTTATAAATTGTAAACTATGCTGCCTACTACTTACAGTTTTGGTACAGAAAGATACCGAGGCGTCTTGCAAGCATCAATTGTTTTTCTTTTGAGCACACGCAGCCAAAGAAATAGCAAGGTGCCCAAACAGGCGCCAGAAGCTCTTGAAGTTAATGCATTGTGTGAGCACAGCCCGGAAATTGCAGGTAACAGGCAGTTAGTCACTTCACCCTGGGAAACCGGCCTACCCACTTCACTGCTGCATGCCAGAGTCCTGAGGGTGACTAGCCTTCGCCAAAAGGGGGCAGCATGACAAAGGATCCCTGTGATCTCTACTTGTGACGGCCCTAAGCCACCCTACTATGCTGACTCGAAAGTAAGGAAAGAATTGAAATCAGAAGCACTACATCAAAAGAATAAATAAACCAATAAACCTGAATCCTAATGCAATTTCCCCAACCCATAGTAGAATATGGAAGTCAGGAAACATGTAAAATAAATTAATTTCATAGAAGAAACATCAAAATTAAGCGATTAAAAATTATAAAGAGACACATGAGGCGACAAATAAAAGAAATGAGAGACAGAAAAATGGCCACCACCTCTCAGGCTTATTGCTGTTGATGTCTTGTAGCTATGAAAATGGGACATAGTTTAGATGCAGAACTACGGCACATAGTTTTACTAGAAAATCTAAGACCAGAATGAATAATTTCTGGGCATAATGACTGACTTAAAATTCATCATAAGATACAGCTTTTCCTAGAATATAGTAATGAAACTTAGAGAACAAATTGAAAACAGAGTAGTGTATACTACTGATAGAGACAGTTAGCACCAGTACAACAGTTACATTTAACTCTATAACAAGCGAAAGTAATACAGTAGAAGAAGGATGGGTAGGTTTGAGAGACAGAGTAATGAAGCCCGCCGATGATCATATAGGTAGAAGGACAAGGCTTAATAGAAATACAGGGATAACACAGCAGATACTCAACTTAATTGATGAAAGGAGAAAATATAAAAATGCTTCATTATAGAAGTCAAAGGGAATACCAATGCCTGAAAAATGACGTTGACAGGAAATGCAGACTGGCTAAGCAGGAATGGCTGGAGGACAAATGCAATGCAAGACACTAGAAGAATGTATACCTAGGGAAAAAGGTAGATACCGTCTACAGGGAAATAAAAGAGACATTTGGAGAAAACAAAAGCAGCTGCATGAATATCAAAGTCTCAGATAGGAAACGAGTAATAAGCAAAGAAGGAAAAGCTGAAAGGTGGAAGGAATGTACACACGCCCTATACAAAGAAAATGAACTTGAAGCAGGCAGTATTCTAGAAATGCAATGGGAAGAATTTAACAGAGCACTGCAAGATTTAAGTCCAAGCAAGGTCCCTGTAGTAGATGATATTCAATTTGAACTTCTCCTATAGTTGGAAGAGCCAGTCATGAAGACATATTTCCACTTTGTATGCAACATGTATGAGACAAGGGAAATACCCTCTGACTTAAGAGGAATAATATGATAATTCCAATTCCAAAGATAGCAAGTGGAGACAAGTGTGAAAAGTAGAGAACTATCAGTTTCAGAATTAAAAAACTAGTGGAATTCAACCTTGGGCAATGCCTTGACAGGAGGGAATAAAATGGACATTAACAACAGTAAAAGAAGGGTAATGGAATGGAATGTATGAAAATCAGGTGATTCTGGGGGAACTATATTAGGTTACGAGATAATAAAAGTAGTAGATGAGTCTTGTTATTTGGGGAGTAAAAAATTCTTCTCATGGGCAATGTACAGAAGATATAAAATGCAGAATGGTTATGGGACAAAAAGCGTCTATGAAGAAGCGAAATTTGTTGACATCCAATATCAAATGTTACGAAGTCCTTTCCGAAAGCATTTGTCTGGAGAGTAGCATTGTATGGGAGTGAAATCAAAAAGATTATAGAAGCTTTTGAAATTGTGAGCAACAGATGAATAAACGAAGCAGGTTTGTACGTTGCAGTTTAATTTGGAGATGGAGTCGATTGCACAGGACGGGGTAGTGTGGAGAGCTGCATGAAACCAGTCTGTGGACTGGAGACCACAATAACAATTTTCCTTTATTTATCTTTCACTTTACATTTCATTATTCATTAGATTTTTCCATTTGATTCAGTTTCAATTCTCATTCCGTATATTAGATATTCTGAGAAAATTACAAATACATGCTCCTAGAAATAAAAATTATAACGCATTCTTATAGTTTTCCAGTACACTCAAGATTTATCATTGAAACACTGCATATGGAGTACGAGAAATAATTTCAGATAAACAGCTCAAGTAGTACTGAAACACCTATATTAGTACATGGTGTAGCCTCAACAGAAGGCTGTGGTAATACTGTCATCAAATTGTTCGTAAAGATGCCGAATACTATCTTGGGATAGATTTTTTTCTACCTGAACTATCTGTGAGTGCTACGTGTGTCAGTTGTCATCCCACGTGTGCTCGATTGGAGATTGTACTGGTCACGGAAGTTGCTGTACATCTTGCAGAGAATGTTGAGTTACATGTGTAGTGTGTATCTTGGGATAGATTTTTTTCTACCTGAACTATCTGTGAGTGCTACGTGTGTCAGTTGTCATCCCACGTGTGCTCGATTGGAGATTGTACTGGTCACGGAAGTTGCTGTACATCTTACAGAGAATGTTGAGTTACATGTGTAGTGTGTAGGCGACGATTACTCTGTTGCAACAACTCATCACCTTGTTGCAAGAATGGCAAGAGAATGGGTGGACCAAACGTGAAAGAGTACCTTATCACACCCTGTAAATTATGCTGAATATTTATTTCCTCTGTCTATTGGACGCCAGCTCATAAGGCCTTGGCTGGCGCCAAAATATCGTGGAAAAATGCACTATATGAGACAGTGCAGCTATATTCCAGCAAAGGACAGATTATTGTAGTATAGGCTGTGTCTTTAGTGAATTTTTGGCATCTTCAGGTGTTCTGGCAACAGAGTGCACTTTCTAATTCGCTTTTCCCTTAGTAATAAAAATAATAATAATTTCATGTGGCTCATTGGCCTGGTGCAAGTCTTTCAATTGGACGTCACTTCGGCGACTTGCGTGTCCCTAGCCTACCCCAGTTATCCATTCGGGAAAAGGGGACCTACAGCTTAACGTGGAATCCGAACCACGTGTCGTTTCTGGCGACTCCTCACATCGTTGAGAGGTGAAGGATGGTTTGAAGTGCAAACTGAAAAAATCCGAGGTCGGACCGGGTTTCGAACCCATGACCCTTCCTTCCGTTTCCAGTTGAGCACTTTACCCCAAGACCACCGGTCCCGACAGTAGTATCAATGTGATCTTTTTAATTGAAGTTGATTTTACATGTAATGTATATAAGGATTTATAACACTATTTTTTGTTTTTATTGTGATGCTTTCATGATTACTAAGTGAGCTTGTAACGAAACGTACTGCTCTCATTTATATCTTCTCTATTTCTTCTATTTACTCTACCTGGTTTGGATCTCACACTGATAAACTATACTTGAGTGCTTGCTCAATGAAATTTTTGTAACCTACTTCCTTTGTTGTTGGCCTACACTGCCTCAGGATTCTACCAATGAGTCACAGTCTGCCACTGATTTTATTTGATTGTTCCATTTCAAATCGCCCCTTATACCAACTCCCCAATATTTTATGGAACTACACAGATTATAATTCATTCATTTCCGTTACCTCACACTGGCCACTCTAAAACAGTTACATCGATCACACTAATCACGTACACTAACGCCAACTGGATATACTTGATGTCCAGAAAACTTCATTTTGCGACTTCACATTATCTTCATGTGTTGACCAAACTAAGCTATATTGGCTAAACACGACATACAACTACTGGATTACCTACTACTCTGTTAAAGATATGTGGCTCGATGTAGTAGCACAGTCGAATCGTATATGTTTGCTTTCATGCTCAGCAACTCAAGTCAAATCCTTTATGTATGGTTTAACATTTGCGATACAATAAGGTAATATAAAATAAATATAAGTGATTAATTAATAAAAGAGGTTTTATTCTAATGTTTGCAAATGATGTAGGCAATGCCAGATAACACAGCTGAATAATGTTTATTCAAACACATACTTTAATCGATAGGAAGTGGTCCTAGACAAACCGACTTCATAAATGGAAATAACCCTTGTAAAATTAATTGAACAAATGCGTTAACTAAGTTACCAGAATGGTAGTAAAATTCACAACTAAGTAATCATAGACTATGCTCAGACACTAAAACCATTTCACGATCACCCAACATGAAATAATTGTTTGCTCAAAATAGTTCAAAATACGTCATTTGTCCTTGCCAAAGTTAAAGTCAGGACAAAGTGGCCATTTGCCGCATATATTCTAATACTGTTGCAAACGAATTACTTCAGGTACCAAGGCACATGCTCCTTCTTTCAACACAAGACGCTAACTGTTCCTTTAGCGCCCCAAACAGCTCTTCTCATGAACCGTCCAAGTATTGTACTCAGGGCCGGCGCAAGCCCAAGTGCCGCACTGTGCGAGCTGCTAAATTGTTTCCGCCCCCCCCCCCCCCTCCCAAGGCCTTTCTTTTCTTTTTTCTTTTTTTTTCTTCTTTTTTTTTGTACAAAACGTTTCTGTAATTTTATTTAAACAAATCTACAAATCTGTTGGAAAAGTCAGCAATCTATCGCAATTTTTGTTTTACTTTTCAGAATTCCCTAGGTTTCTGCCACTGAGTGGCCGGTTTCAAAGCTTTTAATATATGTGCTTACATCTAAACTGTCATGTTGACAGGCACGTTCAGCAAGACGGTATAGATGTAAACATAACTCAAAGCATTGAGAATAGCCACTCTGTGCCAGAAATCTATGAATATATGGAAAATAAAAACAGTTGAAACAGCCAAAAAGTGGGGCAGAAGACAATGGAGAGAGGAAGAATAAGGAGATGGTTCAAATGTTTGTACAGCAAATGGGACTTAACTACGGGGTTATCAGTCCCTAAACTTACAAACTACTTATGAACTAACTAAGACTAAGGACGGCACAAATATCCATGCCCGAGGGGGGATTCGAACCCCCGACCGTAGTGGCCGTGCAGACCGTGACTGGAGCGCCTCAGTCCCCTCGGCCACCACGGCCGCCAATAAGGAGATGGAGTAACATAATAATGCTATGAATACATACTCGGGAATCAATGGGTACTGATGCTAGTCGAAATATATTAACTTACTGCACTGCGGTTATTCACTTCAAAGAACTGACACTTGCCATCTGTCGTAATTTGCATGTGTCAGTCCTTTCGTGTCTGATTATGGAATAAGGGGTAACAAATTAGTCATCGCCGTATCACGTCACTTTCCTGCGCTTTATTTTCATTCCAGCTATTGGGGTGACACGTGCTTATTTGCCGAGTTGCCAATTTTTTAAGTAACAGATCATAAGAAAAATAAATTTCCCTATTCTGCATTCTTGAAGGAGAAAAATTCTAACTTATGAGTAACGTGCATGCGCAATACTAATTGTACGTTATATGAAAAGCACTTACGTATTACATCCCAAGTTGCAAGAAATTCGGACGCACCAATTCTTCTGTTCTTGTGAAACGCAATAAAGTGCTTCTGACCAGTCTTGACTCTCTCGGCTGACCAGTCTTCACTCTCTCGGCCAACTATCGAAACTGTTTCTGTAGTTTTCGTTGTAGAGAACGCAACAATTCCTATTGTCTGGAAAGGCGAAGTGGTGACGTGGCAGTGCCAGGAACTAGGTCACATGACAAGGTACACCGAGACTACGGTTAAACTAGCGCCCAAGAAGAAGAATCAAGAAGCTCACAATAAGGATTTGACCGATGGTATGGCTAAATGTATTACCAGACAGTAATTTTATAGCATTACGAACAATAGAAAGAAATACGAACTTTGCGAAAACTGTACAACTTTTGTCAAACAGAAATGAGCTTCAAAGCTAGCAAGGAAACCCTTAAAAGCAATGTTCTGTCTATGGATTTTCGTTTTACAAAGTGTCAAAATTGACGTTTTGTTTCGCTTGGACGAGAACGCATTGTTGCTAAAAGACCATACTTTCTCAGGTTTTCATCAGAATCAAATCGACTCGTAGTTTACTTAGACGAAACATTGATTCACACGCATTATACAGTAAATAAATGTTGGCAAAGTGATAGTGTGTGAGTAGTATTGTCACACAAAACTGCTGGTCAGAGTTTAATTCTGTTCATGCAGGCAGAGACAGGTGTTTCAGGACTCAAAAACCAAAACGTCCGACTATCAGTCAGAAACGGATAGCAAACATTTTCAAAAATACATCGAAACCCAACTTATGCCAGGCTTACTATCAATGTCTTTATCCCTTGTTATTACTCACAGCGTATTTACCCATTCGGAATACTTTTAGCCATTGTAGGTGTTGAACAAGTTTGACTGTAGTAATGTTCAACAATATTTTTCCATAGCGTGCGAAGAATAAAACACTCAACTGCCATTGAAGGGCTTAGAAAATTGCTTCAGGCTTAACATGTAACCGCAGTATCGAACATTGCATTCTAATTTCCAAATTAGATTTCGTCTCCTTCAAAATTAGTTGTGAGTAAATGCACGACGCGTAACAGGCTGTCAGCGCTCCACTCATAAGAATACTGGCGTGTGCGCCAGACTGCTTCCCTTCCGGCGTAAACAGACGGCGCTGCCACAGTGGCCAGGAAGAAATCAGTCCTCCTCCCTTCCCTTGTTCAACAGGGGCTGCCGGCCTGTAGTCGAGTCGCCATGCCACAGTTTCCGAAGCCGCTCCCTCCGAGGTTTGGTTTCTAATCCCCTCTTGGGAATGAATGTTGAGTTTGTACTACAGAAAAAGGGGGGCGGCAGATTTGCCGCCCCCCAGAAAGTGCCGCCCCATGCGGCCGCACATGTCTTGCGCCGGCCCTGATAGTACTTCACCACAATAGTTTTCTGCCCTAGCCACTGTCTCACTGGCAGATTGTTATCTTCTCGAAAAGTAGCAGAATTCTTAAGAGAAAAGATCTGTTTTGACTTAACTTTGACTGTTTCCACCCTAACTTAACATTTTGACAATATTAAATAAAAAGTTATATCAGCAATACGAAATGATGTATAAAATAAATAAATAAGCCATCTTTCAGAAGCTTGAGCATCCATACTACACAATATTTACGTAAATTTATTGGCAAAATACACATATATTTACTAAATAGTGACACAAACGTGAGAACAAGAGATGCATATCATGTTTTTCCAAGTGTTAACTTAATATGGAGGATACGTTGATTTGATTATATTTCTATCATAAATTGATATATCAAGTGCAATAAATCCTTATATACATTACATGTAAATGCAACTTCAATTAAAGAGATCACATTGCTATTACTGTCGTGCCTGGTGGTCTTGTGGTAAAGCGCTCGACTGGAAACCTAAGGGTTGTGTGTTAGAAACCCGGTCAGACCTCGGATTTTTTCAGTCTGCACTTTAACCCATCCTTCACCTCTCAAAAATGTGAGGAGTCGCCAGAAACGACACGTGGTTCGGATTCCACGTTAAACTGTAGATCCCCTTTCCCTGGGTGGATAACTGGGGTAGTCTAGGGACACGCAAGTCGCCGAAGTGGCGTCCAATTGAAACACTTGCACCGGGCCAATAAGCCACACGAAATTATTATTATTGTTATTACTAAGAGAAAAGAGAATCACAAAGTGCACTCTGTTGCCAGAACACGTCAAGATGCCAAAAATCCACTAAAGACACAGCCTACACTACAATAATCTGTCCTTTGCTAGAATATAGTTGCACTGTCTCATATAGTGCATTTTTCCAAGTTATTTTGGCGCCATCCAAGGCCTTATGAGCTGGGGTGCAATAGGCAGAGGAAATAAAGATTCAGCATAATTTACAGGTTGTGATAAGATACTCGTCCACGTTTGGTCCATCAATTCTCTTGCCATTCTTGCAACAAGGTGAAGAGGTGTCCCAACAGAGTAATCGTCGCCTACACACTACACATGTAACTCAACATTCTCTGCAAGTTTTACAGCAACTTTCGTGACTAGTACAATCTCCAATTGAGCACACGTCGGATGACAACTGACACAGGTAGCTCTCACAGATAGTTCAGGTAGGAAAAAATCTATCCCAAGGTAGTATTCGCCATCTTTACGATCGAATTGATGACAGTATTACCACAGCCTTCTGTTGAGGCTATACCATGTACTGATATCGGTGTTTCAGTACTACTTGGGCTGTTTATCTGTAAATTAAATTATTTCTCGTACTCCATATGCAGTGTTTCAATGATAAATCTTGAGTGTACTGGAAAACTATAAGAATGCGTTATAATTTTTATTTCTAGGAGCATGTATTTGTAATGTTCTCAGAATATCTAATATACATAATGAGAATTGAAATTGAATCAAATGGAAAAATATAATGAATAATGAAATGAAAAGTGAAAGATAAATAAAGGAAAATTGTTATTGTGGTCTCCAATCCACAGACTGGTTTCATGCAGCTCTCCACACTACCCCGTCCTGTGCAATCCACTCCATCTCCAAATTAAATTGCAACCTACAAACCTGCTTACTTTATTCATCTGTTGCTCACAATTTCAAAAGCTTCTATAATCCTTTTTTTTCACTCCCATACAATGCTACTCTCCAGACAAATGCTTTCGGAAAGGACTTCGTAACATTTGATATTGGATGTCAACAAATTTCGCTTCTTCATAGACGCTTTTTGTCCCATAACCATTCTGCATTTTATATCTTCTGTACATTGCCCATGAGAAGAATTTTTTACTCCCCAAATAACAAGACTCATCTACTACTTTTATTATCTCGTAACCTAATATAGTTCCCCCAGAATCACCTGATTTTCATACATTCCATTCCATTACCCTTCTTTTACTGTTGTTAATGTCCATTTTATTCCCTCCTGTCAAGGCATTGCCCAAGGTTGAATTCCACTAGTTTTTTAATTCTGAAACTGATAGTTCTCTACTTTTCACACTTGTCTCCACTTGCTATCTTTGGAATTGGAATTATCATATTATTCCTCTTAAGTCAGAGGGTATTTCCCTTGTCTCATACATGTTGCATACAAAGTGGAAATATGTCTTCATGACTGGCTCTTCCAACTATAGGAGAAGTTCAAATTGAATATCATCTACTACAGGGACCTTGCTTGGACTTAAATCTTGCAGTGCTCTGTTAAATTCTTCCCATTGCATT
Organism: Locusta migratoria; assembly: GCA_026315105.1. Classification (NCBI taxonomy): domain Eukaryota; kingdom Metazoa; phylum Arthropoda; class Insecta; order Orthoptera; family Acrididae; genus Locusta; species Locusta migratoria. Next base: position 292,001,907 of record CM048755.1, read on the forward strand.
TCTAGAATACTGCCTGCTTCAAGTTCATTTTCTTTGTATAGGGCGTGTGTACATTCCTTCCACCTTTCAGCTTTTCCTTCTTTGCTTATTACTCTTTTCCCATCTGAGCCTTTGATATTAATGTAGCTGCTTTTCTTTTCTCCAAATGTCTCTTTTATTTCCCTGGAGACGGTATCTACCTTTTCCCTAGGTATACATTCTTGCCGGCCGCGGTGGCCGCGGGGACTGAGTCGCTTCAGTCACGGTCTGCACGGCCACTATGGTTGGGGGTTCGAATCCTCCCTCAGGCATGGATATTTGTGCCGTCCTTAGTCTTAGTTAGTTCATAAGTAGTTTGTAAGTTTAGGGACTGATGACCCCGTAGTCCCATAGACTCTACAAACATTTGAACATAAACATTCTTCTAGTGTCTTTCATTGCATTTGTCCTCCAGCCATTCCTGCTTAGCCAGTCTGCATTTCCTGTCAACGTCATTTTTCAGGCATTGCTATTCCCTTTGACTTCTTTAATGAAGCATTTTTATATTTTCTCCTTTCATCAATTAAGATGAGTATCTGCTGTGTTATCCCTGTATTTCTATTAGGACTTGTCCTTCTACCTATTACTCTGTCTCTCAAACCTACCCATCCTTCTTCTACTGTATTACTTTCGCTTGACTAAAGTTTGTCCCAACAACTTCTCGTTCTTTCAGTCTCTTAACCTATCATCTACAATTAATATCCTGCAAGTTATGGTCAGAATAAATATCTGCCTCTGAATATGTCTTTCATTTTAAAACCTGGTTTCTAAACCTACATCTCATCGTTACACAAATGTTCAAATGTTTGTAAATCTATCGGACCAAACTGCGTGGTCATCAGTCCGTAGCTTACAAACTACTTAAACCTAGGTAAACTAACCTAAGGACAAACACACACACCCATGCCCCAGGGAGGACTCGAACCTCCACGGAGAGCAACTGCGCACTCCGCAGCGAGACACTTTAGACCGCTCGGCTACTCCACCGCGGTTCATTGTTACACCATTATAATGTTAATCTGATACTTTCCAGTGTCTCCATGTGTTTTTCACTATACAGCCTTCTTTCATGATTAAACCTACTCTTTGTGATGATTAAATTGTGCTCTGCACAAATTTCTACCATCCAACCTCCTCTTTCGTTCCTTATTTACCTACTATTTTTCTTTTTATCCCTTTACTCTTCCTTAAGTAGCTGAATTATTTGTTTTGTCTCCTCATACATTTCACTGATCTCGTCATCATTGGAAGAGCTAGTTGACATATAAACTTGTACCACTGTGTTGGCTTCACAACCATCTCTTCTACAATAAGGTGTTCACTATGCTGTTCATAGTGCATTATTCATATTCCAATATTCTTACTCATTGTCAGACCTACTTCTGCATTACTGTTCATCCTACCACCAAACGTTATTAATCCATACGATATATAAATTTAAAATATTCATTTCTTTTTAAAATTTTCTAACTTAGTAAAGGGACAGATCAACCAATACTGAAATATACAATGTCTGTTTTTTATATTTCTCGATGCTGCCAGTCTCTTCAGTGCACGGCTAGAGCTTTCAACAGGAGGCTCTTTTTCCTCAAGATTATTTTACACAAGAAGACGCCATCATAATATATTCATACAGTGCATATCCTCTGGAAAAGTAATGACTGTAGTTTCCCCTTGCTTGCAAAAGTTCACATTAACAGCATATGAAACCCGCATTAGCTTTATGTTACAATACTAGCACAGTTAATCATATACTGTTGACCTTGTAACTAGTGTATAGGCTGCTGCCCCTCTTCAGGAACCACATTTCTGTCTGGACTCTTCACAGCTATCTCTCCATTATGGTTTCACCAATGATACAGCTATCTATATCATTGAGGCATGCAATCCACACCACCTTTGCAATGTCAGTGGCATATGAAGGTAGAAATAATAGTTATGAAATAGTAATGATCTGGAAAATTGTTTGAAATGAAGTAAAATTGTAGTTAGATAAAATAAAGGAATGATATGAAATATATATAAAATAATAGAATAATGTAATTGAAAAAATAAATAAAATAAATAATGTAATCAAAATTATTATGAAAGAGATAAAACGAAATGGTGATAAATTAAAAATGGCATAAAGTGAAGTTAATAATGAATTCTAATTGAAATGAAATAAATTGCTATGAAAAACGATATAAATATGCAACAAGTGGTAAAAAATGGAAATAGAAAACTGAAATGACTAATAAAAAAACTACAGTTAAAATTAACAGGATAAAAATGATTGTCAAATGTGACACGAAATGGTAAACAAAATGATATTAGATGATAAAAAGAAATTAAGTTAGAAATGGCTAACGAAAGCATTGAAAAGAAATAAATGGACAAATTTATTTTAAAATGAAATGAAAGAAAAATTAACAAATGAATGAAAAAATAGAGTGGAATTATAAAAGTAAACGAAAAGAGTTTAACAATAAACAATACTAAATAATAAAATAAAGTGAGCAATGTGATATAATCATATAAAATACATCAAAAGGAAATTGGAATAATGAATGTAATCAAAAATCAAATTAAAAGGCAAAGAAATATGGAATTAATGAATGACAAGAAAAGTTCAAAGTACAAATGAAATATGAAGAATATTAAATAAAAACAAAAAAATGGAAGGTAGCTAGAAATAACTAATTTAAAAATGTGAACAAATAGTATAAAGAAGTACATAATTTAAAAAGCTGTGAAAGGATAGAAATGATAGATGAAATGGAAAAGAATGAAATTACAAGAAGTAAAAAATGAATTTCATTGACTTTAAGTGATAGGTAACATTACAAAAAGGAAAATTGTTATGGAACAAAATAGAAAAGAAAAATGTTATGGACCAAAATGAAAATTGTAACAAAAGAAAAATTTAACATATAATTACATTAAATAGACCAAAAAATAAAATTTTAAAAAATTAAAACAAACCTAAATTAAGTGAAAATAAAATCCAAAGTTAAAACAATAATGAAATTTATGGAGAGTAAAAAGCAAAAAATGAAATAAGAAAGGACTTGAAAGATAGATATAATGAAATACAAATCTGAAAGCATATTAAATGAAACATGAAATGCAATGATAAGGTAGCTACAAGAGAGTTACACAAAAAATGAAATGAGTTATAAAACGAAAAGAAAAAAAATCTAATGGAAGTACAATTTTAAAAAATTGAAACTAAAAGAAAAATGTAACGAGGAAAAATGAATAAAAATGGAATTAAACAAAATATTAAGTGAAAGAAAAAGTGACATTTAAATGTAAATAATATTAAACGCAAGTATAATATGAGGTATGAAGGGAAACATGAAATGAAATAAAAAGACAGAAAATGAATGAGAAAATAAATGAAAAGGAGAAAGCAGAAAATACAAATTGATTAAAAGAAGCATAATTAAAAATGATAAAGGATGATAAAAGAAACAATAAAATGAAATAACGGTAAATGCAGATATATCTAAAAAATGTAAAGGAAATGTTAAATGAAATAAAAGTGATTAAAAACTCATAAAATTATATGGAAATAATGTATACTAAATGAAAATATAAGGAAATATTTGTCAATTGAAAAATTAAGGAAAAAATTATGTGAAAAGTAAAGTAAATGAAAAATATTTGAAATGATGCCAAATTGAAAACTTTAATGAAATTGAAAATAAAAATGGAACAGAATTAGAAACAAAATGGATAGGTAAATTATAAGAATGAAATGGAAAACTAGAACGAAAATTATATCTATAGTAAAAAGGTAATGAAGAATGAAATGTAATGAAGTCATAAGTAATCCGAAAAATTTCTTGAAATTAAGTGAAATATAAAATTAAAAGAGAAATTAAGAATGAAATGAAATGACCAGTGAACAGTGACATGAAATGCCATGAAAAACGAAATGAACTGAAATGATATGAGAAACAAAATGATGTGAAAACTGAAATTATATAAAACTAATGATACTGACACAGATTTGTATGGGTTCAATTTATCTTCCATATCTATTAAAATCGATGTCAGTAAGTATTTTAAAGCATGTTTTATTGAATTGATTCAGTACATTGAAAACCTTGCTTACAGCATCCTTAGTGTTACAGTCTAATATATGCATAAAAGTTTGGCTGACACTTGGAACAACAATAACACTTCTACTGACCAAAAAGCCAGCCATGATGGCACTACAGTACAGCATGAACTGTTATGGTAGTCACGCTAGAGCTCAAAGCTGCAGCACTGCAAGAAAACTTGTACAACACAATTTGTTGGCTTTTCTCCACTAAGAGAACTACTGTCATTCCATATTCTGTGTTATATTCTTCAAATAACTGAAATTTACCAAACTTCACATGATCATGCAGTATGCTAATGTAAAGATTTTCTGAAGATATCATCAAAATTTCTCCAGCCATCTAAAAGTCCATAGGCAACACTCATATACACATCGATTTCTATAGATAAATAGAGCTACAAACGTTAAACCCATATGAAATGCATTGAAAATATAAAGTAAATAAATGAAGTGAAAGTCCAATGAAATGAAATGAAAATTAATTATAATGCGATAAAAGCAATTAATTAATCAATATGAAATTCAATAATTAACAAAATGGTAAACACCTAAGCCTTGGATTAGATCCCCAGAGTGCAATCATTTTTATCTCTTAATTTGCACTAATTTCTCTAGCAATGTCATTGAAGTAAAAACTAACATGCTGAACAAAAAAAGAAAGAAAAAGAAAAAAAAAAAGAATGTTGCATTGTACCTCAGTAAATACTGTAAATCTAAAGGCCCCATGTTGAATTCTGCACTAACTGCAAACATTTTTATCTGTCAATTTACGTCGATATCATATATATCAATGATGTTGATGTAAAAACTAACGATTTGTACACAAAAAGAAGGAAAAAGTAAAAACAGTAAATAGTATAAATCGAAAGGGCCCAGATATGATCCCCACTGATTATATATATTTTTATCTCTCAATTTGCACCAATTTTACCTATAGAAACGTCGTTAATGTGAAAAGTAATGATTTGTGCACAAAAATAAGGTAAAAGTTTAAACAAAATGCAACAGTAAACGAAGGCGTCCACAGCCATTGTAATCTAATATATAAAAATTAATGTTTGTTTCTCTTTTTATCGTATTTTATGGACGTCTATACTGTACATCCGATTGTGATGAAACTTAGTCAACTCACTGCTTGCACTCGCACGAAGGTTATAGGCATACTAAAACTAACTTCGTATCGTGCATGGCTGAAGGTGCTTTACAATTAGTTAATTCGTTTCTTATGCTTTCACTTTGAAATGGCTGGATGGATATGAATGAAATTTCGAATAGAGCTAGCTTATACCCTGATTAATAAATGGGTTACCTTTTGTAAGTCACCGTAAGGAGTGTGGCGGAGAGTACCTTACAAAGGGGGATATGATTGCTACTCCTCCAAGCTGAAAGGGATGGACAGATTTCAATGAAATTTGGAATGGAGATAGCTTATACCCTGCAGTAATATATAGGCTACCTTTCGTAAGACACCATACACTGCATGGTGGAGGGTACTGTGCACTAAAATTAGAAACCACTGGTAATGATGAAAGTTAACAGAGTTGTATAATTTATCACAGATGGAGGAGTCAATGGACTGTGGAGGTGGAGTAGTTCGACAGAGACATGATGAGAAAGGTGTAGAAGGAGATGAAGAGAGACAGGAGTGGTAGGAGATGAACAGAGAGAGGGAATATGAAGAGATGAATACACAGATTGGGGAGGGAGGTGAGGTGTTGAAATAAGGCGGAAGGAAAGAATAGCTTGACACAGAGAGTAAAGGTAAGGAGAGATGGACTAACTTAAGATTGGAATAAATAAGTACCTTAACGAAGATAGGTTTTCAGCTAGTTGATAAATTTCATGTAGACATTGTACCACATTATCAATATTAATATATCAGATTTGACTGACATTTCGACAGTTTTGCAAGTGTCATACTTCTGCTTGCAATAGTAACCAAAACGTTAGTGAAATTTGACATATCGACGAAGTTTATTAACGAAATGCAGCTGTGTGCCTCAGTAAACACTATAATTGGAAAGGTCCTGAATTCAATCACCACTAACTGCAAATAATTATAACTCTTAATTTGCACCCCTACCAAATTCATTTATGTGACAAATAATGAGCTGCCAGAAAAAGAAGGAAAAAGTCAAATCAAAACACAGCAGTGCAAATAATAAACATTATTATTTGAGAGGTCCTGGGTTCGATCCCCACAAACTGCAAATATTTTTATCTCTAAAATAGCACTGATTTCACTTCTAGCATTGTCGTTCCAGTGAAAAATAACTAGCTGCACAAAAAAAATGACAACAGTGTGCCTAGGGTAAGCAATATAAACCGAGTTGTTTTGGGTGCTGTCCCTACTGACAGCAAATATTTTTACCTCACCAATTTACGTAATGGTAAGTGGCGTGTATTTACACTTCTGTGTCTGATATTTGCACCCTGCAACAAACATTATTTTTGTTTTTCAATTTAGTATTTTTTTAAACGTTTTGTGTCTCTTGTTTGAGTACATTAACCCTCTGAATGGAACATTGGTCTGAAAGGCTGCCATAGTTGACATTAATACTGCTCTTCAATTCTTTTCATTGAACCTAATAAGGTAAAACAAATGGCTTTCCTGAACAATGACAATGTAAACAAACGAAGTTCCCAGAGGTGAAATCAGTGGAAAATTAGAGATAAAAATATTTGCAGTCAATGGCAACGAAACCAAAAATGTTCAAATGTTTGTAAATATATCGGACCAAACTGCGTGGTCATCAGTCCGTAGCTTACAAACTACTTAAACCTAGGTAAACTAACCTACGGACAAACACACACACACCCATGCCCCAGGGAGGACTCGAACCTCCACGGCGAGCAACCGTGCGCTCCGCAGCGAGGTGCTTTAGACCGCTCGGCTACTCCACCGCGGCGGAATGAAACCCCCAGACCTTTCAATTAATAGTGTTATTTGTCACATAAACGTCGATGCTCGAGGTGAAATCAATGCAAATTGAGAGACAAAATTATTTAACATCAGTGGGGATCTAACCATGGACCATTCGATGTACAGTGTTTACTAGAGGCACACTGCTGCCTTTTCTTTTTATCTTTTACTTCTTTTTGTGTGCACCTCGTTATTTTTCACATTAACGAAATTGTTACGGAATAATCGGTGTAAATATAAATTCATTTTCAGCGTGTTGGGTTCGAAACCAGGACCTTTTGATTTATAGTGTTTACTCGAGGCACACTGCTTCCTTTCCCTTTTACTTTTTCCTTCTTTATGGTTGCAGCTTTTTATTTTTAACATAAATGAGGTTGCTAGGGGAGAAATTGGCGCAAATGTAATTGCAGTTAGTCAGACTCGAACCCAGCATCTCTTGATTCATTGTATTCACCCGAGACCACTGCAGGCTTTTAGTTTTTCATTTCTTATTTTCTAATTGTGTGCAGATCGTTATTTTTCACATCAACAACGATCCTAGACGTGAAGTCTGGTGACTGAGGTGAAAATGATTCTGTAAGGGTCGAATTTAGTACATTTTGATTTATAGTGTTTACCCGAAGTGCCAGTGGTGGAGCATCCTATATGTTTACTGGTTCAGTGAACCACCAGAAAAAAGCTCGTTGTGAAAAGTAAATAAAATAAAAAGTGTACTTAAACTATTATTCTTCGTTTCGTTCTTCTATTTCATCATTTTATATGCACATTCAAAGTATTTTTATCGCATGAGAAACGTTTTACGTCGGGGAGACAGCACGTATACGAATCGTAGCACGGCCGTTTAATATAGTCGGCAGTGGCCGCAGCATTGCAATGCGCATCGTTGCGGATTTTCTAATTCTCTTCTGAACCCTCTGGAGGCAACATGGGCGCTCCCGCGGCAAGTACGGGCGAGGAGAAACGCCGGTTTTAACATTGGCGTTGGAGCTGGTAGAGACACCAGCTCCTGGCTACTCGAGCTCTGGCTGTTACGCACGAATGGTCTCAAAGCAAGACAATGGGGCTACTGTGCACCTCGTCATGTGCATGCGCAAATCCTCCGTGAAGGCAACATCCGCCCTTCATTTTTGTTTTTGGCGTATGAAAACACATCATATTTGGTAAAATATCTTATCACTATAAATTAAAGACGCATCAACTGTCAAAGCCTGCAGAAGATCCGATCATGAATAATAATGAGTTCCGTACTCTCCACCTAGCAAGAATAGCCTTTTGATTATTGGTATCGCGCTGCGCTGTTGAAGGTAGTGGGTTCGATACCTTTTTTAACCTAATCTTCTTTTTTACAGATACAGGAACAACAATGACTTTTGTATTGTTACTTGGCACATGTCTTTGGATGTTTTAGTAAATTTGTCACTATTTTGATGGTATCAAACATTTAGCTGTTTGAAAAGTTGTGGGGGAGGGCAGCCTTTCCGCATGCATAAGGTTAGGAGAGGGTGCTGCTTACAGTTTCACATGACATGAATGTAGCTTGTCTCTTCATAGTAACAGATTCATTTTGTTACAATCACTTAACAGGGTAATCAGTTTCTTTGTTTTACTGCTCATGTGCATATGTTCTTGGTGTTTATTATCAAAAATAAATAAATAAAAATAAAATAAAATAAAAATAAACAACGTTCAGTATCGGTTAGAAACAAATTACTCAGCTTTAAGTGTGGAAGAAAAGTGTGAAACAATGAAGCTTGGTAAACCGACACCTCAGCTTGAGTTTAAGAAAGTTCTGCAGATCTTTGAACAAAAATATATCTAAAAGGGGGGGGGAGGGGCAAACCAGGGTATTTTTACCCACGCCACTCGAAGACGTGCGCTAAATTGCAAATTGTCTCTTTGGACGCCGAGTTCGGAAGAGGGGGAGGGCGGTGCCGCCATCAAGATCCGGCACTCAAAGAAGTGAACCCCCAGTCATCTGAAGAACCAGTCGCCACTGTGAGGTACACTGCTTCCTTGACGCGGTAGAGTAGCCGAGCGGTCTAAAGCGTCTCGCTGCAGAGCGCGCAGTTGCTTGCTGTGGGGGTTCGAGTCCTCCCTGGGACATGGGTGTGTGTGTGTTTGTCCATAGGTTAGTTTACCTAGGTTTAAGTAGTTTGTAAGCTACGGACTGATGACCATGCAGTTCGGCCCGATAGATTTACAAACATTTGAACATTTTTGAACTGCTTCCTTTCCCTTTTACTACTTCCTTCTTTTTGAGTGCAGCTCAATATTTTAAACAGCAAAGATGTTGCTTGAGGTGAAATCAGTGCAAATTTAGAGACATAATTATTTTCAGGCGACAGGGGGAACGCTTAGATTTACAGTGTTTACTCATCTACAGTGTTTACTCAAGGCCCACTATACTTTCCTTTTTTTCTTCTGTTTGTGTGCAGCTCTCCATTTTTTACATCTACGATGCTGCTTGTGCCGTAAATGTTCAAATAAATAAATTAAAACTATCCATTCAGCTGGGCTCGTATGGAAGACCTATAGATTTATAGTGTTACCCAAGGCATGATGTAGACTTTTGTGTTTTTTCTTCTCTTTTGGTGTTCAGCTTGTTAGTTTTCACATCAATGATGTTTCTAGGGATGAATTCGGCGCTAACTGAGAGATAAAAATATATGCATTTAACAGGGATCTAATTGGGGACGTTTACATTTACAGTGTTTACTAAGACGCATTGCTGCCTTTGTGTTTTTCTTTTGTTTCTAGCTCGCTGTTTTTCATATCAACGGTGTTACTACAGATGAAATCAGTGCAAGTTGAGAGAGAAACCAGCAACAATCGAACCCAGATCATTCAATTTATGTTTACTGAGGCGCAGTGCTGTACCTTACACCTCATTAACAGGTATGATCTTTGGTCCACATGGTTACTATCTCTGACACAGCATGAGCTGCCTACCCTGTTGCTGTGGTGGCCAATCTTCCTGAGAGGTATGGACACCTGCAAACAGTGGGTTTGCTTGTCATTGAAAGCTCCAGTGTTAGGCAGGTGGTGGAACCAATTAGGTAAAGATGAGGAACATTTAGAAAGAAGGCATGTCATTCTCAATGGAGTGAAGTCTTCTGATGTCTTGTTGTGGTCTTCAGTCTGGAGACTGGTTTGATGCAGCTCTCCACCATACTCTATCCTGAGCAAGCCTTTTCATCTCCTCATAAGAATGGCACCATACATCTATTTGAGTCTGCTTACTGTATTCATCTCTTGGCCTTCCTCTGTGATTTTTACCCCACACACATCCCTCAAATGATAAATTCACAATTCCTTTATGTCTACGAACGTGTCCTACCAATCGATCCCTTGTTTTAGCTTCTATCATCTACCTGTCCGCACTATTTATCGTCCTAAAGGGCTTTTTTATGGTTAAATTAATATTTGATGTTAACAAATTTCCCTTTTTCAAAAACGCTTTTCTTCCCATTGTCATTCTGCATTTTATATCTTCCTTACTGCGACAATCATGTGTTATTTTACTGCCCAAGTAACAAAACTCATCTACTGCCCTTAAGTAATCTAATTCCTTCAGCATCACCTGATTTTCTTAGAATGCACTCCATTATCCTTGTTTTTCTTTTGTTAATGTTCAACTTACAAGCATCTTTCAACACAAGGTCCATTCTGTTTAACTACTCTTACAGGTCTATTGCTGTATCTGACAGAATTACAATGTCATCAGCAAAATGCAATGGTTTTATTTCTTCAACTGAATTTCAATTCCTTCTCCAAATTTCTCCTCGCTTTCCGTTATAGCTTGCTCAATGTACAAATTGAATAATGTTGGAGAAAGGCTACAACCCTGTCTTACTCCTTTCCCAACCTCTGCATCCCTTTTATGTTCTTCAATTATAATAACTGCTGTCTGGTTTATACAAGTGGCAAATAACCCTCAGTTTCCTATATTTTACTCCTGTTCAGAATTTGAAAGTCTCTTCCAATCAAAATTGTCCAGAGCTTTTTCCAAATCTACAAAAGCTATAAATGTAGGTTTGCCTTTCCTTAATCTATCTTTGAAGATAAGCTGTAAAATGAGGATTGGCTCCCATGTTCCTACATTTCTTCTGAATCCAAACTGATCTTCCCCAAGGTCGGCTACTACCAGCTTTCCCATCCTTCTGTAAATAATTCATGTTAAAATTTTGCAACCATGACTTATTAAACTAATGGTTATGTAGTTTTCATACCTGTCTGCGCCTGCTCTCTTTGGAATGGGAATTATTACATTTTTCTTCAAGTCTGAGGGTATTTTCCCTGTGTCATACATCTTATGCACCAGGTGAAATAGTTTTGTTGTAGTTGGCTCTCCCAAAGACTTCAGTAGTTCTGAGGGTATGTCATCTACTCCAGGGGCTTGTTTCTACTTAGATCTTTCACTGCTCTGTCAAATTCTTCTCTCAGTATAGTATCTCGTATTTCATCTTCATCTACTTCCTCTTCCCATCCTACAATATTGTTCCTTTGTAGAGCCCCTTTATATACTCTTTCCATCTTTCAGCTTTTCCTTCTTTGCTGAGAACTGGTTTTCCATCTGAGTTCTTTATATTCATACAGCTGCTTTTCTTGTCTGCAAATGTCTCTTTTATTTTCCTATGGGTGGTATCTATTTTTCTCCTATTTGAACACTCTTCTGCTGACTTGCATTTGGCTTCTAGCCACTCCTGATTAGCTATTTTGCACTTCCTGTCAATCTCATTTCTTAGCCGTCTGTACTCTGTTTTACCTGCTTCATTTACTGCATTTTTATATTTTGTCCTTCGATCAATTAAATTTAGTATTTCCTGTGATATCCAAGAATTTTTTTGTAGGTCTTGCCTTTCTACCTATTTTGTCCTCTGCTGCCTTCACTATTTCGTCTCTCACTGCTACCCATTCCTCCTCTACTGTTTTATCCCCTCCCTCATGTTTCTGTCAATTGTTCTCAATAACTTGAGGTTCCTTCAATATATCCAGGTCCAACCTCCTCATTTTCCTACCTTTCTGCAGTTTTTTTCAGTTTTAGCCTACAGTTCATGACCAATAATACATGGTCAGAATCTATATCTGCCCCTTGGTATGTCTTACAGTTTAAAACCTGGTTCTGAAATCTATGTCTTACCGTTGTAAAATCTATCTGGTATCTTGCGGTGTCTCTTCCATGTATACAACCTTCTTTTGTGATTCTTAAACCAAGCGTTTGTTAGGCTTAAATTATGTTCCGTGCAAAATTCTACCAGGCGGCTTCCTCTTTCATTCCTTTTGTCCAATCCATATTTACGTTACTATTTATCCTTCCCTTCCTTTTCCTACTACCAAATTTCAGTCTCCCATCACAATTAAGCTTTCCTCTCCCTACATTGTCTGAATACTTTCTTTACCTTCTCATACATTTCTTCAATCTCCTCATCATCGGCAGAACTAGTTAGCATATAAACCTGTACTATTGTGGTCGGTGTTGGCTTCGTGTCTACCTTGACTTCGATAACGTGATCACTGCACTGCTCATAATAGTTTACTCACATTCTTATTCATTATCAGACCTGCTCTTGTAATATCCCTAACTGATTTTGTATTTATAACACTGTACTCACCTAATCCTATTCACTGTGCCACAAAACATTACTAATCCCTGCCATATCTATTTTCAACCTATCCATTTCTCTTTTTTAAGTTTTCTAACCTCCCTAACTGATTAAGGGACCTAACATTCCACGCTCCAATTTGTAGAATACCAGTGTTGTCTCTCCTGATGATCACATCCTTTTGAATGGTCCTAGGCTGAAGATCCGAATGGAGGACTATTTTACCTCTGGAATATTTTACCCAAGAGGGTGCCATCATACATTTGTACAGTAGAGCTGCATGTCCTCAGGAAAAGTAACGGCTGTGATTCCTCCTCACTTTCAGCTGTTTGCAGTAACTGTGTGGCAAAGCCACATGACCTTATATTACAAGGCCATTTCAGTCAATCATCCAGACAGTTGCCCCTGCAACTACTGAAAAGGTTGCTGCCCCTCTTCAGGAACCAAACATTTATCTGTCCTCACCACAGATACCCCTGTGCTGTGGTTGCATGTACGGTACAGCTATCAGTATCGTTGAGGTATGCAAGCCACCCCATCTCAGCAATGTTTGTGGTTCATGGGTTGGAGTCTTCTGATTTGAAATCAAAGTCTTCCGATATGAAATTGATTTCTGGCATGACCTAAGGAAGTTTTTCAGGACTTTTTGCAATATATATAAAAAAATTCTTAGATAGCATCAGACATTCAATGAGGCATACATTCGGTGATACTGTAGGGTACCAAGAAGCTGCAATGCTGAAAAATTGTGAAATGCAGGAGCATCTGCAGCATATCAGGGAGTGGTAATTGACTCTCAAGATAAAATATACACTGAAAGATCCATTATATAACCACCCAATTGTAGAACAAGCACTGGAAGCAGTTACTTCCATAACATATCTGGGAGTAGGCATATGGAGCAACTTGAATCGAGTGACCATATAAAATTATAGGTGAGACAAATGCTGAACTAAGATTCATTGGCTAAATCCACAGAAGTAGTTTAACAAAACACTCATTTCGCTAATACTTAAATATACAACAGGCATCATTGTGTTATGATTCATTTATTAAGTGTGGAAGCATCACTAAGATCTTCAGTAGATGCTGCAAGAGAAAAGTTCTGTATTGCCTTAGAGGCTTCTGTTAAAGCTCTAAGGGAATGAGGTTTATGAAGAGTAAACCAATATATTGTTTCCATCTATGTATACCATGCAAAAAGGCCATGATGATAACATTAGAGAGATATAACTGCAGTCTTTTTTTTTCCCCTCCATGAACCATATGTGATGTAATAGGAAAAGAAGGAAGTGACTGACGTTGGTATACACTATGAGGTGTGAATATATTACCAATCACATAAATATGAAGTGAGAGTTATCTGAAAAAATGACACTACTTCCAAAATTTGTAGATCACAAAGGGCTATGTGTAGATCTTGCGCAATATTATTCTTAAACCACTGAAAATGATCAAAAATGTGTTGTTGAGCATATCAGTATACATTAAACTGTAATCCAGGACAAGGTACCACTTTCTTTGGAGAAGAAAAAAATGAAATTATGAAAAACCACATATGAAAATTTTATTAGTACTTTTTATTCTGTTCTTTGTCCATGTATAAATTAAATTTTATTTGTACCACATCACAATTTCTTACATTATATTCAAATCTGTACAAAAATAACACTAGAACTATTATAATTAGTACTCTCTCTCATAATCCATTGTACAGTGGTTGGCAGTTCATTGCAGTCATAGTGCTGGTTGCATAACAATTACGTAAGACATTTAGTAACTAGATATGTATAGCTTTCAGCCATTATACTAATACACAGCAATCTATATTGATATTAGGAAAGTAGGTAGAAAGCAAAAACTCACAATGTAAACTGGAGATCAGGTATTGTTCATAAAAACTCAAAAGGTAATTTAGAGTTAAAATTTTAACTAATGATAAATGATTTTTGAGTAAAGATAGGAAGATAAAAACAGTATGCTTTTTCTTTGGTGTTCACTAGATTTGTGGAAATTAATTCTTCATTTAGAGGAGAGGTAGTTTTTAAGGATGACAGCTGTACTTTATGTTTAGTCCTGGCAGTAAATTGTTTTTACCTCATATAACCTTTCCCACATATCTGAGATACAATAATCAACTACCATTAATACTTCAGCATATGGATCATATAGAATGCTTGTGCGACTGCTTCTTGGGTACTGCTCAAGAGTTTAGGATCTCCACCAGATTGGTTTAAAGGAAGAGACAGAAGCTATCAGAGGCAGCCTGCTAGTTTTGTTACCAATAGTTTCAATCAGTGAGTGAGTGTTACACAGATGCTCCAGAAACTCCAGGAAATTGCTGGAGGGAAGTTGATGGTCGCTTCAAGAAACACTATTGATGAAATAGGGCCAGAATTTGAAGCTGACCGCAGAATGATTGTACTGCTGCCTACTTCTGTTTTATGTAAGGACCATGAAGATTGAGCTGTACCATGTCAGGTTGACTATCTCATAGTATTGAGATGAAACTGTAATGAGAAGGGACAGAAGAAGTTTGGTACACATGGTACATGTGTATGTTCTCACAATTGCATAAATGGTAGTGTTCATGAATGAGAGATTTTGGTGATGTAATTACTTTGGTGAGAGAAATTGGAATATGAGTTCTCATGAAAATGTGACAATGTTGAAAGCATGCAAAAATATAGTGTGTAAATACTTTAAGATGAATTTCACATACAGTTCAACATGGTTTAAAGAAGGTTTAAACATGATACATGTTCCTAACATGATTTCCTGGAGACTAAAATTTACAGGATATTAATAACACCCTATTACAAACTACAGGATTTAGCCAATAATGTTATGAATTTCAGAAAGGATTCACATACACAGACACATAATATTGCCATAATACAGCTATTACTGTGCAAGACAATAATGTCTACACTAAAAACATAGGCTAAGAGAGTAAGTCACTACAGTTGCCGCCAAAACCTGTAACAGTAACAATGGCCACTGTCGATTACTATTGTAATAGAGGAATAGAATGACGGCCATCCATGGTAAAAATATTTGCTGGTATTAATACATTTGGATGTCACAGGTTTTGTATGTATATGTTCACTGGGCTATTGCATTAGACAATAGGTAACAAATGTGGCCAGAACCACATTAATTTACTATTGCTATGTAATGCAGGTAACATATTGTTTTACATATGTGAATCTGTGGGATGGAGGCAATTCACCTGCAGACACAGATTTCTACTGACATCATTAATCAAACAGTGGTTTACAAATTTCTTACAAGATCACAAGAGGAATTCAAAAACAAATTTATGAACAAAACAATATCCACACGTGTCTATTTGCACAGTGACAAGGATGTTTATTGTCCAAGATGCTTCATTTTATACCAGTATTAACAAAACATCTGAAAGTATTGATGATGACATTCCTTGTTGCAGTTGAATCCACCTATGCAGTTGATATGATCAACAGATTATATTACTCTTATTAGATGTCCACCAGAACATGGCTTGTTTATACAGCTAATGATCACAATTTGTATGTGGGTGTGCAATTTATTCCTACTTATTCAAAAGTTTTACCTACTTGAAAATAAAGTTATTGCTATGGATGACAAATAAGCATCTAGCCATAATAAAATTTTGAGGATTCTAAGTGGATGTTTTTAGCACAATATTACATTACATCTTCTCTTGCTATGTGAGGGAATGTTTGGAAATAAAATCAGTGTGGAATATGTTTTCATCAATATGAGATGTGCCTTGTATTACACAATAACACTCACTTAAGAGACACTTTCATGTATCAAAATTTTCCTTATATGTTTCAATAAGGAAAAGAAAGGAATAAATCATACCAACTATATTATATTATGAAGATAAAACTTTTCACATAAGTGGGGGGATAATGTTTCACTGGTTGAAGTACATTAAATACTTGCAGTATATATATTGATTCTGTGAAGACAGAAGTTATTTTTCCCTCCAGTAGGCCTACATTCTTATTAGCATGAAGTTAGAGGAAACTGGATGACTCCTTGAACCTTGAGCTAATTCTTTCAACATAAAAGCTATGTATATCTATAAGAAAAGCTTATGTATAAACTAAAAATGACACTGAGGTAGACTGTGAATTAAAGAAGCTTAAAATATACAATTTGTGAACTTTGTACTTTTAACATATATTGTACATTGAAATTACAATTTTATTCATTTACATATCCATACAGATGTCTCTGTTTTGTATTATCATATTATTCTATCATTTAATGTTCCAAACATCATATTTAAGCGTGTGAATTACACAAATTGTGCTTGGTATATTGCAACAATTACACATTTCATGGAAAAGTTTGTTCATCTTTCAAAAGCTTTATAACCCAGCAAGATGTGTAAATTGTTCAAAAAAAAAAAAAAAAAATCATTAGGTCAACCCTAAACTTGAGAAGCATAATTAGGAATACACACATACCTATAAATCTATATTTGTGACCTCAGTCAGTTTAATAATTACAGAACAGACTTCATGCTTGCCTATTATATATTTTTCAGGAACAAAAATTCTACAGTACAGTAGTAAATATAAATTCTGCACACACTTACTTTTTTAGACTTAACTGACTGTGTACTTAAAAATGTTCAGACAATAGACATTGAAAATAGTGGAAATTGTGAGGCTTTTCATGGCTGTGTAATGAAGCAGTAATACCACAAGATTGTAGGAATTTGTTAGAGGAGCTGCAGTGCTTCATGCAAACATTCACAACTGATCTTCAGACATAAATTTCATATACTGTTCATGAATAAGTTGACAGATAAGTATTATTTGATTAAAATATTAATGATCATCAACTAAATACACATAAATTCATGTAGTATCTATAGTACTTGTCCTGACTTT
Source organism: Locusta migratoria (assembly GCA_026315105.1). Classification (NCBI taxonomy): domain Eukaryota; kingdom Metazoa; phylum Arthropoda; class Insecta; order Orthoptera; family Acrididae; genus Locusta; species Locusta migratoria. The sequence continues at coordinate 292,019,457 of CM048755.1, forward strand.
ATTTAAAGTAGAAATATCATATTAAAATTCTTTTAGGAAACACAAATGCCTGAGAAACTCTACATACGACTCCTAAGGCAATGTAATTTGTATTGCACATCAGCTAGGGACTCCTATTAGGTAAGAGTAATAGAAGGTATCAGAAAATCTAATGGAGTGCTGTGCAGTTTGTCACATGGTCCTTTAAATAGCTTGAGAACTTCACAGGAATGTTAACTACAGTAAGAGTCACTACAGGGTCCAGGAAGAGTCAAGAAACAGATTACTTCTTTCCACACATATCTCACAAAATGACTGTGCTGGTAAAATCAGATAATTATGAACCAATGCTGAAGCTTAATTCAAGTAATTACTCCCACACAACATTCATAAATGGAACAGTAAAGTTATTTGTACAAAACACCCTCCACTATGAGGTATGAAGGTAGATGCAGGTATGTAATTTATCTGTACAAACTGGTTTTGATGTGACATACCATCATGAGGTAACAACTGACCAAAGTCAACAAATATGCTAGTATGCAAGCCTAAGGAAGCCTAAGCCTCTAAAATTCAATATATTACAAGGTGCCAGCGAATGTCTTAATCAGTGTCTATGTGACAGCTACCTTCATTTCATAACTACTGGTTAAGGTTTCTTAAAATAGTGAGCTATGATCATACTCAAAACATAAGACTTTTGTGTGTACTTGAAGTCCCAATGTTAACTCACAAAATGACATATATATTGACAATGAATGGACCTTAATTTCTAACACAAAGTACACATATACACTACCACACACGCCCAACATATTTGAAACATTTTGCACAAAATGATCAAGCCTTAAGTAATGAAACACTGTTAGCCCTGTAAATTGAGTAGAAGTATGTATTAAACTAAAATTTATAGATATAAGGCTTTTCTATTTGTTATTATTGGTATAGTTTTGTATAAGTCATTCTGGAAACTGTAGTTACCTAGAACTTAGTATAACACATAAAACTGTTAAGAGCTCTTTATGTGTGGTAATTATTCAGCAATCAGTCGTCATAAATATAAATATAACCTCCATGTAGGAGGTCGAGATATTTTAAGTATTTTAATTTATTTTAAGCATTGATAATGACCACACAGTGGTCGAAATCCAGATTTGCTAACAAATAAAGAATTTTATATTTATGACGACTGATTGCTGAATAATTACCACAAATCAAATACAGTCGTGGAGCACCCACTCCAATATGGAATCAAGCTCTTTATGTGGTATTGCTGTCCACTGCTACAACAAAAACACCCCTTCTTACACCAAAGTTAACTTTAATCTTTGTTTTACTTGTATACTAGTAAATTTATGTAGGAAAAATGTGTTTTCTGATTATATTGTGATGGACTGAGCACACATTTATAAGAGAGTGAGTCTACTGAAACACCCACAATTTGTGGGAAATTTCACCCTCAAATAAAATTTACTTCTTATTCATGATGATGATAAGATAAATTATAAACTTTTAAGAAATTATTTTCAGTACAGTGAAACATACAGGAATTTATAGAATTACTCCAAAATAACCAAAAATCCACAAGACGTATATTAGAAGTCACAAACAAATTTTTCTTTATATCTCATATTATTTTCTGGTATAAAGTTGTTTGCATGATCATGATGCTTTACTAGTGGTATACATCATGTGCATTCTTTATTATGTCCATATTTCCTTTCATTCATTTTTTCATACTATTGAATCTTTTGATGTTAGACAGAAACAACACTTTCTGCAGTAAATGTAATGTGTACTTGCTGCCAATTAAAAATTAATGCTATCTTAGTGACTGATATACTCAATTGCAATATAATGTTTGCATTTCTTTTGCATGTGACGTTCTTCTGAACCATCATTTATTTACAATTGTGCTAAAGCTCAACAAAAGAAAATCATTATAAACTGACTAGAGGATCAACACAAATAATAGAATTGCTACATTACTTCAGTTTTATGTTGTTCAAGTCTTAAAGTTGATGATACAATCTATATTTTCTTCAAATATGGCCCAATTAAGACAGTTAAGCATTGTGATCTTAAATATTAGAGCTTCAGTAATCTACTAAGCAAAAAGAAATGACAACTGGAGACAAAGACCTGCAATATACTGCAACATAAACCTGAGGTATTTATACTGGCTAAACCTTCAATAACAACTCTATAAACTTCAAATACATATATACATGAAGATTTGTACTACACACTGATCAAAGTGATTTGAAGGTACCTACTTCTAGAGTTTTGCATGACTGTGTTAAGAATGGAATGATAAGCTATCATAAAAATGATTCCCTTTGTATCTTATATGCAGTAATAATTTCATATAGGTTTGCACATTTTGATTTGAACTTCAAAATTGCTGTGATCTCCATTAATAAGTAACATTGTTTATAATTAACATACCACTGGACAGATAAGTAGGCTATATTGTCCTACAAGTTTATAAACATAATTTCTTTTTGATTTTTTGTACTTTAATAAATATACCTTCAACTATGATGAATTGAATAAAAAATGATGAGGAATTGCTCTGATGATATACATATTTTGTACATTGGGTTTTAATGGATGGTTAATCATGTTGGGCATTTTAGTTTTATTTCAGACTTATGTCTGGAGGAAATTAATTTCATTTCTTATAAAGTTTGTATAGTACATTATGTCCAAAATTATTTACATTATACTTGTACAATTTTCAGTTAGCTTGCTGTGTAAGCAGCTGAAGCAATTCCTCATGATCCATGTTATTTAGTGTGTGAATGTCAATATCAAGTGCATTTGCAACATTCACCATGTCAAGACCAAATGATTTTAATAACTCAATGAAGTCCATTTCTTCTCCTGTATAAGGGTTCTGCAGTTTTGGGCATGAATGATTGCACTGTGGCCATGAACACCTTTCTATGATATGATAATGACATGAATCATTAGAATCTCTGGAGTTCTGATGTGTGTGTTGAGCATGTCTTGGTGACCGCATACAGTTGTGCTGTCTCCCTGTAGGAAAATGAAAAATAAATTAACTGATAAGGGGACCATTTCATCTGTAATCAATAGTAAGGTCTGGTAATTCATTCAGAGCAATAGAGTAAGCACAGAGTAACAAGTTAGGACTGTATTGGATGATAATTGTGTGCAATCCCTCAAAAACTAAAAATAAAAATATAAAAAAAAAAAATTTTTGAAACCCTGTAAAAGTTTCAAAAATTATCTCCATTAGAGTGTCAAGAAACAACAAAGAAACCAATGCTTGATTTAAACTAAGAAATTCAATCAAATTCTCAAAAAATAAATAAAAAATAAAATAAAATAAAGAATTTGACATGATCCACATCCACAAGGACCTCCTCAACACAGATCTATGGAACAAATGACTAATCTAATCTAATCTCTTCTCAGAGCAGCTGTAATTGCAATAAATGATGTCTACTTCATAAGAAGCAATGTGATGCATTGATGAAGATCATGAATTTTGATTTTGGAAGAAGGTGGGTGCTATCTAGCATCATCGTGTATTCAACTACACCACCTGGTGTAAGTAAGACAGCAACTACCAAGAGCACCACTGTAGACAGTAGTAGTGCACCCTGGATGAATACTATAAGACACAGAAACCTGCCAGACTAGCACTCAATTACATGCTATTCTTGTATAGTGTCCAATTTGTGTACTAATATCTAATAACTAATGGTGTCAGCTAATTCGGGCTCTTGCAATATTAACATGTGTAATAAATGTGTTCTGAGACTACAAAACACATTGGCGCAGTATGTGTACTCCCTCATTGTGTTCAGAGTTCCCAGATTGCTGTAGGATGGTATTCTGACAGACAGGTTCTGGCATGTGTCTCATTTCCCATGGATCCAGTGTTGGCTCAGTTGCTTCAGCAGCAGCAGATAGATTAGCAGTGGCTAGCTAGCTTTGTTTAGTGAATTGGGCTTGGCCCTTTGCGATACTGCAGTTCCATCTCTGACTCCTACAGTGAACTGTCCACTCTCTATGGGTTTACAGAGCAATGAGTCATGTATTGTACCTTACCGGGTCGTAGTTCATCGATTCTTTATGTTCTTGTTGATTATTGCTCTTGGCAGTGGCTGGCTAAAATTTTATGGGGCAAAAATAATCTGCTACAAACAATGTTGGCAACATGAAGGATTGCTGCTCATTGATATTTTAATTCATTATTACTGCCCCACTGTTCCCACTTATGGCCAGCATACAAGTCTCATAATTACAATTACTTAGACTGAGTAAATACGTTCCACACATCAATAATATGAATTTACACAGTTCATGTGTGGAATACACAAGTCTGAGGTGTACAGTGAGGCACAAATATGGATTAATCATGGTAGATACAATTTCTACACGCTTAACCTTGAAGAACTTTCAACATGCTGTTCAAATTAGATTCCCTACTGGTGAGGATAGTATCTCCAAACAAAGAAGTAACAAGACTCTGAAATGGCGTTGATTGAGCCTCAGATCACAGATGAAACAATACTCTGAACTAGCGTGGATTGGTCCTCAGATTGCAGCCAAAACAATACTCAATTACATGGTGCAAAAACATCCTATTTATATCTTCCGAACAATGTCACTGAAAATTATGTAGTGTTAATTGAGTGCATTACATTAATTATAATTGAAAAGAAAACAATTACATGCAACTGGCTATAGTAAAAGATAGTGTAAATAATACTATGTAAATTGTATTACAATTTTCTGTTAAATTAAAAGTATTTCCTTTACATAGGCCTATTTAACAAAACAGGTTTATCAACAATACTTTCATAATTAATGGTAATTATACAGAAAATAATGAGGGCAAAACTTTCCTAACATTACTTGTGAAACACCATATAGCCACTTTAATATTATCAGAAAAGAATTTAATTTGTTTTAACAGAAATACTATCTGAAATTTAGCAATATACCTCTGGCATAAATTAATTAATATTTGCTAATGAAACAAACTTCTGCAACACCAAATAATAGAAAATGACTTCAGCTAGTCACATTAGAAAAAAGAATAACAAAAGTTTTGGAAAAGAAACTGATAATAGACTAATTATATTCATATCTATTATTATGCAACAGTGGTAACGGGAATCCCATCATGCTTCATTACAGTATGAAAAAATGGTTATGTTAATATTTTAAGACTTTTTGTGTTACTGAACCTAATCCTTGATGTGCTTTCTTCCATTTGTTGGTCAACTAGCTCCTCTACAAGACCCAGTAGGGTGTGCGGGAATGGCTGTATGGTCTGATGTACATTGCTACACATTGCACAGTTCCTCCCAGTGGAGGATTGAGTGTGTGTGTGTGTGTGTGTGTGTGTGTGTGTGTGTGTGTGTGTGTGTGTGTGTGTGTGTATGTGTGTGTGTGCGTGTGTGTGTGTGTTGTCCATAGCATAAGTTAGTTTAAGTAGTCTGTAAGTATAGGAACAGATGACCCTAGCAGTTTGGTCCCTTAGATTTATAAACATTTGAATATTTTGAAGACCCATCAGCTCTCTCATTTGATGAAAAGTTCAAGTTACTTTCTAACTACTATTGCAAATGTTCTCATGTTCTCGCATCCAGAGTTGAGTTTTACTGGTACTGCAAGCAAACCTAATCATTCTTATCAGGCATGTACCATTGAACTCCAAGCACTGAGCCAGTGTTGTAAATTTGTGTTGGATGTTCGTAAAGAATGGTACGCGAACCACACAATACATGATGTAATTATTTGTTTAGACTCAGAAAACTGCCATCCTCCAGGCTTCACAATTGTATTGGCCATTTAGACTTCCCTCCTGACATCCTACCTGGATTGTTTCCATAACCATAACCATGTAGACTGTCCACACCATTAGACCACATGCCACTAGTGCTTAAAAATCGCACTGGAATATTTTACAGCCCGCTTTAGGTTTTCCTGCAGTTTTTTTTTTTTTTTTTTTTTTTTTTTTTTTTTTTTTTTTTTTTTTTTTTTTTAAGCAAATATTACAGTCAAAAATAATAAAAATATAAATAATAAAAATGATGGAGAATATGAATATGACTCTACTATTGTGCTGATATCTACACATGCAATATGACATATTCTCTCTGACTGTATTTTGGTAAACAGCCGAAATTTTTGTAAATACTTGAGTCACATTTCATAAACATGCTCTTTTTATGAACTTTTCTTTCTCCCTTTAACCTATTACATATTTTAATATCACTCCCATATTTTCAATGTTTTTCTTTTTCCATTAAAATATAGTCACCTGTCTTGCCATGGTAGTTTGTCCTCTTTTTCAAGTTTATTTTCTTTGCCTGTACTGATTTATTTAAAATCAAGTGACAGTGCCAAATCGCTGTTATTTTTGGAAATATCTCTGAAATGGTGTGAGTTATGGATGTAACATAACAGAGCAAAGTTGTTGAGAATTGTTTCCTCTACAAATACATTTATTTAATTTTCATCTCAGATGAACTGTTAAGGCTTGATTTGCAATTAAATTTCCCCCTGTCAAAAGGCCATCACAAATGGCCTATTTTTAATGTTACTATTTTTTGGTCTAAATATTTGAAAAAGGGACGTTCTCATCCCTGTCAGCCAACAACTATGTCTGTAAAATTTGGTGCTCATCGGTTGAATTGGGTAACCTAAAAAGTGGGGACTTCTTACAGAGAGACATCAAATTGTTGTTATTTTTGCGAATATCTATGAAACAATTTGAGATATGAAAAAAACATAAGATAGCAAAGTTCTACATAATTTTCTCCTCTACAAATTCGTGTATTCAATTTATGTGTCAGATGAATGGTCAACCCATTATTTTCATTTAAATTTCAAGCTGTTACAAGGCAATCTCAAAGGCCCAGTTTTAGTGTTACTACTGGAACCTAAAGTGGGTCAAAAAGGTCACATCGCCTCTGTCTGTTGATTGGTCCTGTCAGTTTCCACCGAGGACATGGACAAGGAAGTTAATAGTGTTGTAGCAGTGGCTTCCTCACCTTGTAAGTTGTTTTTAGATCTGACAGTTTTCCACTGGGTTATGAGAATAAAGGAGGTGGGTACGAGTGCAATGGTAAACCTGTTAAACCCACACACCTAGGTGGACTTGCCTCCCCGTCCCCCCTCCTTACAACCTGTTTTGAGCATCTTGCTAACTTATAATAAACAGACTGTCTTGGTAAATTCGTAGCCCCAGCAACATACCACATGGTTGTCCATCACCTCACATTTATCGTTGTCAATAATGCTTCCACTGCTAACTTGTTTGGGTTGGATGCCTTCCAAGATTTCAGATTCAGAATTAACTTAGTGTCAGACCAAGTTTCTTATCCCAACTTGGATATACTTCACCTCAATTTTCACCTGATATCGGGTGTGTGTGAGACATCACAGCCAGGGCCGGCCTGTCCATATAGGCAAACAAGGCAATTGCCCAAGGTGCTTGAATTTGGGGGGCGGCAAATTTTTTCATGAGAGCAGTTTATTTTGTTATTGCACTGTGGTTCCAGGAGTGATGAATTTCCGGTTACTACGCGTAGACAGAGTAACAGGCAAGAGACAAGACAGAAGTCAAAATGTCTATTTGACTCTTCAGAATTTTGCTAGTAAGCGGTTAATAAATAGATGAGTAGCAGATTGCAACTTATCATCCCGTGATCAAAGCTGGCGTTCCGCCCATCATGTCAGCTGGGGAACCGTCACGGCCCCAAGGAATCCACCGCTCCGTAGTCTCTGTATTATACAATGACTTCTTCAGTCAAAAGAAACTAATCTTAACAATGCTACAAATGCTCTGCTAAAAACAGAAACCTTTCTTGAAGATTGTAAAACTGATTTGGGATTTGAAATATGCTGGTAGAAGCAAGAGAAATTTCTGTAGAAGCCAATATTTCTGCAACATTTTGATCAAATATAGAACCAGTCCGCCTAAGACACAAGAAAATACAGTTTGGTTATGAAGCAGATCAACCTATTCGTGATGAGCAAAATCATTTCAAAATTAATTTTTATTTTGTAAATTTGGCTCTTGCAATAAATTTAACTGATGAGAGGTCTCATCATTTTAACAGTCTAAATAGTGTATTTGGATGTCTGTACAAAATATATGATGTACAAAATAAAACTCCCAAAGCTGTTCTTGAAGAATGTGTTAATTTGGAAGAGTCTCTAGCTCACAAAGACTCTAAAGATAATGATGCTACTGATCTGTGCAGTGAATTACAAGCTATTGCTGGAAGAGTACCCAATAAGTCAGGGCCACGGGACGTCTGAGTTATATTTGTAAAAATGAACTTACAGACATTGTACCTAATTTAGTTACTCCACTAAGAGTGTTGCTTACTCTTTCTGTGTGTATAGCCAGTGGTGAGTGCAGATTTTCACAAAATTAAAACTCATAAAAACATATCTGCAATCCACAATGACTCAAGAAAGACTTGCGGGGTAGGCAACTTTGTCAACTGAACGAGAAACAACAGACACAATTGATATAAAGAAGATCATCTCAGATTTTTAAAAAGCCAAGGCAAGAAAAATGAAATTTGTGTGACTCTTTATATAATGAAGCTTATAATTATATCAATTATTGTGAGCTATCAATCAAAACCTTTTTAAAAGACAAAATGTAAAAATGATGAATAAGCAACATTGTATAAAAGTGTATGATGTATTCCATTTTAATGGGAATATACGTCTATGTAATATATGTATATGTTGTGATTATGAATCTGAATAGAATAAGATGCAATGTGTATTTTACATTGATGTTTTATTGCGATTTTATTAAACAGGGCGCCAATGCAATAATTTGCCTAGGACTGGCCCTGATCACAGCTAACATTACTATGAAAAATTTGGGATGGCCATGCTTTTTTCAGGTATCTCCTTTACCGGTGCCATTTCAAGCTGATGTCAAGGCCAAACTGTATCACCTCATGGACACATGTGTCATTTGCCTGATATTTTACAGCAAATGGGTCACCACCTTGCTGGCTATTAAAAAGAAAACACTGAAAAATTGTGTTTGTGGGGTGAGTTTAAGGAGGCAATTCATGCCAAGTCTATTGTGGACACCTATCCATTTCCATGTCAAGTGGAGGTTTTGGAAAAGATGTTTGGAGGGCAATTTTGTGAATTAGCCTCACCAAAGCCTACTTCCGCCTTAGGATTCACAATGTTTGATGTTCATAAATACACTATTTCCCCTTTGCCAGTGTTTAGCCTCCCATTCAGGGTTGCCAGCACTCTGGCAATATTTGAGTGATTTTTGCCCCCATTTTGGCCCCTATTCCGGGGTACAACAATTGTTTGGATGACAGTGGTTTATGGAAAGTCAAATGACAACCAGCTCTGCTATTTATGGGCCTTGACCTTACATGCCATGGGTTTAAAATGTAACCTCCTTAAATGTCAATATTTTTAGCCTTCCATAGTATACTAAGGGTTTGAAGTATCCAACTGAAGAATCACGCCTCTTAAAGACCAGATGCAAGTCATGATTCTCTCTTGGCCCACTTTAGTTAAGGAACACCAAGCATTCCTTCGGAAAATTAAATATTATCATAAGCTTGTTCCAGGGATGGCCACCATTTTGCAGCCCTTACATGCTCTATTACATAAGGATGTGCTGTTCAGTTTGTCGCGGGTTTTTGATGAGAAGGCATTCTCCACTCTCAAATGAAAGCTGGATTCTGCCCTGTGGTTGACAACTTTCCACCAGGCCAACTTCTCCTGCTAGCTACTGACCTTACAATATGGCCTCATTGTGATTCTGCCTCATTGGTTACTTGGTGGTTCAGAAAGCACCATTACTTATTGAGACATAACAGACCAGTTAAGGAAACACCTAAAGACTGTACATTTGCATATAGGCAACACTCTAATATAGTATGTAACTCTTATAAGAAAATCCCTGTGTATTAGCCCTATGCTGAACTACAGATATCAGATAACTTTGGTTTAAGAATATTACCAGATTGTAACCTCACCACAAAAACTAATAGCTGCTCGGTTAATGTTCATTTATTGGTAGGAAGAAAAGTTATTGCATATTAAAGCTGTATTCCAATATATAAAGTAAGCACATGTAGCAATAATAGGTTCTAATAGAAAGCATATTAAATGATATTAGATTTACATAAACTCAGTACATGGACTTAAAATGAAATCTGATTAATTAATGTAATACTGGCAATAACTTATTAGATAAATTCAGAAGACTTAATCTGTAACCGACATGACCACATGGTCAGCATTTAAGAATTCCTTGAAAACTGTTAATATTTAAAGAACTGGAAAGACTGTCAAAGGTAAAGCTTGCTAAAACATAGCTCTCTACATGTTAGGAATTCATAACATTTAATTCTCACGTTGTTAACTTCTTTATGAATTCTATTAATCGTATACATATAATAGCATATATTGCTTAATCATAGCAATTATTCTCAAAATGATCGTATTTAAAAGAACAAACATTTTATGCTTTACTTGGCAATAGGAAAATATCTTAACAAATCTGTTGTTCATAACAAATGTACAACTTCCTGTTTCGTTTGTATTGTTGTCTACACCTCAAAATAGTATATAAGGACCCAAGCAGAGAGACTTGGAGTGTCATTATTAAGGCTGACTTTGGGCAGTCACTATGTCACTGGTTTAATACCAACAATGTAATGTTTTGTTGAATATAGTTTTATGAAAAGTACAACTTGTGTTTTGAGTTCACATCTGTAAGATTTTACCCAGCACGCAACCTTTAACTAGAATTTCAGGCAATTGAAGAACTTTACAAGTGAAGCAGATTATACAAGATACACCCAACCTATGACACTCTGGTAATGTGCTGAACTCAATAATTGTGTAATTGTAACCTTGCTACATGAAAGTTACATTTATTTATCTTCAGCTTACGGAAGTTATCAGTTAGAAGCAGATGCGTTACACTATGCATCAAAGACACTTAATGCATCTTAGGCCAAATATTCACAAATAGAGAAAGAAGCTCTTGCCATAGTGTACACCCAGAAAAAGTTTCATGACTTCTTGTATGGTACCAAATTTTACCTCTTCACAGACCACAAACCCCTTTTGTCCCTCTTTAGCCCTTTGGCATCCCTGCTGCACTGCTTGCAACAGTGTGCCATGTTTTTGTCTCTTTTTAACTATGAGATTGACATCCAAACCACTAAGCAGCATGCCAACACTGACGCATTGACCTTCCTGCCAGTAGGCGCAGATTTTGCTTTTGATGAGAATGAGCTCTCGTATTTTCTCATTGATGTCAAAGCACAGCAAACTGTGGATGGGTTTCCAATAATGACATCACGTTTTTTTTCAGCTGTGGCTTCTGCCCCAATTCTCCAGTATTTCATCTCCTTTATCCAGTGTGGCTAGTCCATCATTCCTCCTCACCTAGTGTCATATCTGCTCCACAGTTATTACTCTCTTCATGAGGACATTATGCTCTTTTACCCTGCCAATGTGACACCTCAAGTGATTATCCCTACACCACTCAGAAAGGAGGTTTTACATATATTTCACACCGACCACTGAGGTATAGTGCAGACAAATGCAGTGGTAAGGAGACGTGTTCTTGGCTGGGTATGGATGGTAAAATTGTATGTTTAGTGTCTGCAAATACTAAATGTGTATTCCAGCAAGTGCCCTCTCCCCCTGAAGTGTTCCTTGGCAAAGCCCATAGCAATATGCTCCATGTCGTTTACGCCTACTTGTAGGTAGTAGTAGACGCCTTATCCAAATTTTCATATGTGGTGTTTGGTTCAGCAATGTCTTCTGCAGTAACGGTTATGGCCTTATCTAAAAAATTTTCCACTTGAAGGTCTTCCCATTATGTTAGTCACTTTGATTCATAGAACTTCATACATTTTTTTTCCATTTGGTGAGGAATCCAAAACATATTGACTCCACTGTTTCATCCACAATCAAATGGGTAGGTGTAACATATGTTCCACACCTTCAAGATCCAAATAAAGAAATATTTGTCATCATTGGCCCATGACATCGTCCTCAACCAATTTCTGTCATCTTATTGGTTCACACTGGTGGGAGAGAAATGTCCAGTGGAGCTACTACATGCCCACCAGTGTGCTGGCACTCCTGCCAGGGCAATGCTGGGTGTGGATAACCCACCACCTCTCTTTAGGCAGCACTGCGTGGGTGTGGGCATACAGCAGATGCCCCAAATGGATGCCTACTGTGAATGCTTGTCTGTGTGTCATTTGTACTGAAGATGAAGAGGTGACATGCCACTATGTCCATGTGTTCTGGGCCCTCCTCCAAGCACCCTAACTGCATTGCCTATGGGGGTGCTACTGAGGGTAGCTGGGGCTCTTCGATTTTCATGCAGCCTGGCTTCTCCAGGCCCAGGCCCTACCTGGGGCTGCCGCCAATTCCAGTAGCAGTGCCAACACTGTCAACACCGGCACCATCGGGGATACCAACAGATACAAGTCCAAGCCACCGTCTGTAGCAGCAGGGGACCGTATCACCAGCCAACCATCCCCCTCCACTCTTGGTGGAACTGCAGACATCACTGCCAGCACCTACAGGACTGACGACTGATGGCGTGGCGTCAACGACTGAGCAACTGGAGGAGGGTCTTCCCTTCCTCATCACATCTTGCTACCATGCGGCAAGTGATGCTGGCTGCGTGCCATGCCTTCAACAGCTGCCAGGGCTATTCAGTGGTGCCACTATGATGGCTGTTTGAATATGATAGTGGCAATACTAATGAACAAATGGAAGTGCAGTGCTGTGATCTGCCCCCATCCCCCAAAGGGGTACGTGTGCTATGTTGCAACATTGTGTATTCAAATATGCTGCCTGGTGTGTGGTTTGGCCGCCATCAGTGTCGCCTGGCACACCATTGTAAAAGAGAGTGGCATGCCTTGCATGAATGCTGTAAGACACAGAGCCCTGCTCGAGCCACTCTCAGTTGTATGCTTTTCTTGTACAGTATCTCTTACATGCTAACTTGTGTACTAATAACTCATATTGGGACAGTGTCAGGTGATGTGAGCTCTTGTAACATCAACATGTGCAATAACTGTGTGAGACTAAACAACACTGGGTATAAATTTTCACCTAGTGATCCTAATTTACACTTTCTTTCCATAAATTACTTTTTAAAAAAGTCGAGGAAAATGTCTATATCCATGACCACTTCAACTTGTATTGCAGGTGTAATTTCTAATCACTGCCAGACTATTAAAATATTACTTTTAACACTTCACATTGTTATATACTACATGTTTACCTACAATTACTGTTGGCATTCTTTGGTGAGAGGTTTATATTGGAAATCCTCCATCCCAGACATTTTTCTTATTTTAAATAGCATCCTCATAGTGCCTCACACTACTGGTTATTTACTCACACATTATCTTGTTACAATGTAGTTGTCTGCAAGCTCCAGAAGTATGGAAGGGTAATATGCTTCAAAACTTCAAAGATGTAATGCTGGCCGGTTAACGTACTTGCAGTGCATTCTGGGAGAATATGGCGGTAGAATGCAATACTACCAAAAACAATAACACTATTTGCAGGATCAGTATGAAGATACATAAGGCCACAGATCAACAGTCTCTCACCAATGTGTCTTCAGAGTCTAATATGATAACTGTGGTGGTGCAAACATAATTGGGATTTGTCAGTTCTCTATGTCTGTCATTTGATGCACCTTCTGAAAATAAAAACTCTGAATGTTATGCTTACAGGCCTAACCAATATTTTTCACAATTTCAGTTAAAAATCTAACTGTAGACAAAGCATGTGTTCTTGTTAACAGGTGAAAGAATTCATCAGTCCAGAGATTGGTTTCAACACCACTGTGTTTTACTAGTCATGATCCTGCTGGAAGTGATATGCAGTTGTCTTCCTCTGATCTCTGAGCTGATTTACCCAAACAGTTATAGGGGAACCTACCATTTAACATGGCTTACAGATGGCAGTGCAACTCAACATTTTTCATGGCAACAACAATGTCAGAGATGTAAGAAGTGATAAAGTGGAAGATAAAAATCCTAGGATTGATTGGGATCAAATCAGCAATAATACAATTGTAAGCTATTAACACTTTATGCCTCAAGTCAAACAGTTTAATTGTGATTCTGGTATAGTTTTCTGTACAGTGTTTAACCTGTCTTCCTGTTCAATTTACTTGGTACTCTCCAGGTCAGTATACCACCTCTCTATTGGCTTGATAAAAATCTCCATCCATAAAAAGGACACCAACCATTTATCATCAATAATACATCAAAATCAATAGCTGTATCTGCAGTGACCAAGCAGTACTTTGTCGATAATGTTGAAGGTCTTACTAAGGTCTTCATAGGGAGGAATTACTCTCCAAACTTAGATCACAAAATGATCAACTGTGCCACAGCCAAAATTTTCATTAATTCTCCCATCACCACCACCACCAACCATCAAAACAGAACTTTCATCTTACCCTTAGTAACACCACAAACTAGAAAAAAATTAACAATTTTTCCACCAAGGCTTTCAATGCCATTTATCATACCCTGAAATGAGAAATGTGCTTTCCAAAATTCTTACCACCTCTCACAAAGTGGTATTATGTTGCATATACATTTTATAATCATATCATTCCCAGCATTAAGCCATACTTCTACAGAAAGTCCCAACTCCTTGCAGTATAGGTAAAAGACACAGATAGAAGGCTCATCATGTGCAACAAATTAGGTCATCCTACATCCTATTCCAGTTCATCATACCCACACCATACCCTGTTAGAAGAATGGCCACTTATGAAAGGTGTAACTTCTGGTTAATAATTTAGGTGTGCATAATGATCAAGTTGCTGTCCATGCGATCTGATGAAGGTCTGTGTACACTTCAACATGCTGTGCCTTCTGATCAGCAGTCAAGATCCTTGGCACAAATTTTGCAGTGACATGATGCATGTCCAATTCATCAGTCTACATATGTTGACATGCCCCATAACCAATACCCACTTCATCCACAAGGTCTTGAATGGTTCGATGTCGATCTGCATGAACCAATTGTTGAAGTTTGGCAATAATATCTGGCATTGTGCAGCTAACAGGCCTTCCTTCCAGTGCGAGCATCATCTTCAACGTCTGTACAGTCGGCCCTGAACCGAGAATGCCACTCAAACACACACATACAG
Organism: Locusta migratoria; assembly: GCA_026315105.1. Lineage (NCBI taxonomy): Eukaryota > Metazoa > Arthropoda > Insecta > Orthoptera > Acrididae > Locusta > Locusta migratoria. Next base: position 292,034,647 of record CM048755.1, read on the forward strand.
TTCATGTTGTGTCCCCCAAACACTTGCTGAATCATTGCAATGGTCTCTGTAGCACTTTTCCTGAGACTCACACTGAATTGATAAACATGTGCAGTTCTGTTCTCGGATCCATTGTAAAATCCCCACACACCAAACACAGAGTATTATGGAAAACATTGTGCACATGCAACACATCCTCCCAGATGAATGCCACTGTGCACACTGACTAATCAGATATGCAGCTCTTGCCACCTAGTGGTGGAGAGATCTACCACTTCTATTTTCCACATGGCAGCACCAATCCTGAACATTTTGGATTCCACCTCATAGAATCAAGTGCTCCTGTGTAGCATCTGTTTAGTGTGTGCAAAGTGTTCTTGGACCCAATTAGGCCGTAGTGACAAATACTATGAAAGGTAGCTGTTTTGCAAATACATTCTAAGTCTAGAAATGTGTATTTAATATGTTTGTAATTTGTGTATTCATTCTTGTCTCATCTGTTTTTACAAATATATGTATAAATAGTTCTGTTAGCTGTTCCCATACATCGCCTGGAAGTAGGCATAGCCTTAATAGCTCAGTGCTGATGTCACCCTGCACAAAATGTTGCCTCCATGACCTGCTGCTGCCCGACATCGCCAGGTACCTTCATCCTCCGATCGGCCACACTGCCACCGTCACTGCTGCTGGTGCCTGAGACCCTTCGTCGTCGATTGGTGGCTTCCCTGGTGCCAGGGGCAACCACCCCTGACCAACCGAGGATCACCGCTCCCCACCCCAGGTCCAGCCAACTCAGCCCAGTCACTGCCTTCAGCTGGTAACATCGCCATCGCAGCCCCAGCCACCACTAGTGGTTCCTACCACCCCTGTGGTCCAGAACTCCTTCGCCACTGACGCCACACTTGTCACCACCTTGGACTTTGCCGCTCTTCACTCTCATACTGGTAAATATTCTCTGTCTCTTTTTTTTATCTCACTTCCATCTTCACCACTATTCCTCATGGACCAGATAACCACCACAACCACTCCATCCTGTACACCTCCACCACATGGAGCACATCCTACCAACACACTTCCTCCACCGTTCCATTATCTACCAACCTTTCTGCTTCCACCACCTCCCAAGTCTTCCCCTTCCCTTCTACTATTCCTTTGCTCCCCCTCACTGAGCCCCAAGAATACCCCAGCCTCTCCTCTCCTGATCCCATCAATGCTTGTCACGCCCCGGTGGCAGACATGCCGCAATTACCTTCACCTCAGACTCATCGACAGCAAGGCCCCGCTCCCTGTCATATTCCTATCAAGCCCATCCCACAACTCCCAACCTCCCATGCAACCAAAAAAATCAACCAAATGCTCCAGTGTGGATCCTTCTGCCCCCATTGCACCCTCTCCTTGGAAATCTGAAAATACTTTCCTGCTGCCCCCCTAGCTCAACTTATCCTGTGTAAGGACTCAGTTCTCATGAAATCCTCTAGCCCCACCTTCCACACCGACCTACTCCAATGCCTTCCCCGTGTCCACATTGGTCTCCATGCCACCCTCACCCCATTCTACACCACCTCCTCACCCTGTGCTCCCCTGCCCGCCCAGACTCACCACCGTAAACACTAACCTTAGCCTGGTGATCATGGAGGAGGTGTTGAGCCAATTAAACTCCCACCCAGACCTCTCCATTCGCTCCACCAAGAAGATTCATAACTCCACTGGCCTCACCTACCTGATGCAGATTTTTACTGAATCTGCATCATCCATCAACCATCTCTTCCTCAAGGAGCCGTTGATCTATTACCACCACCACAAGGTGGAACCTTCTCACTCCCAACCCCCAATCATACCGCTGTGCCTGATGCCTTTCCTATAATGAACACTTCACCCAAAACTGCTGCAACCCACCAACATGTCCCCTCTGTAAGTCCTCCCACCTCCTAAAACAATGTCCCGACCCTGCCTACCCACCCATCTGTAACACCTGTGGCCTCCCCCACCCGACCTATTCCTATAAATGCAAATCTATCCCTCCCCCCACTCCCACCGCCCCCCAACTCACCATCCCCGTCTGCTCCATTGATCCACCTACGCATCACAACAGCTCCTTGTGCCTCACACATACAGTTCAGGACGTCATCTGAATTATAACCACTGTCCTCCAAAACATCCACCCATTCAAGCATCCCCATACCCTGCAACAGGTCACCCTTACTGGCCCGCTCCATCTTCAACCTTGAAATCTACACACCCCTCTCCCACAACCACTCTCACTTCACATTCTCAGAGCAAGTGACCCTCGTTTAAACACACCTTAACCAATTTTCCATCTACCTCCTCCCACCCCTTCTCTCTCTCCCCCGCAGTTCCCTATATGGCACGCCCCTCCTATACCCTCCTGTAACACAACATCCACTCCCTCCATTCAAACAAGAACCTTGTCATGCACACCCTTTCCCACCACCATGTGGATGCCTTCCTACTCAACAAGATCTTCCTGAAACCCCATCAACCCATCAGTATAACTCCCTATATCCTCCGCCGTACTAACAGTCCCCCACCCCTGGCTCGAGGCAGAGTGGTGATTGGCCACCTCCACCATCACCCTGTCCAGCTATAACCTCTCCTAAATGATCCCACCGAACACCTCAGCCTCAGCCTCTTCCTCCCTTCCCTCACCATTACCCTCACCACACATATATGTCCATAGCACCTGTCCTCTCCCTTACGATTTCCTTTCCCACATCACTCGATCCTTCCCGACCTATGTGATTGCCACTGACCTTAACCTTTCTTCCCGCCCTCCTGCTGAACTCTGGTGGTGGCATCAGTTTGTAACCACCTCACTCCTTGGTGACATTCCCTCCCTCCCCCACCCCACCCGCCCCGAAAGCAACACCGCCCCCAATGCCAAGCTGGCATCTCCCAAGCTGCTTGAGAACCTAATGGCAGAAGTCCTTAACCTCATAGGCAGTGACCATGCCCCAGTCCTACTCACCATATACCACTGCCCTCACCTTGCCCTGTGCTCCCCCCCATCCTGCCCCTCCTCCCACTGATCCACGATTACTCCCATGCCAACTGGGATGCATACTGGCGATCCCTTGACACCTCGCCAACATGAATCATGCCTCCTCCTTCCTCCACCAGACTGTAGTTGATGTGGTACAAGCCCACATCCCCACCAAAGCTATCCACCCCACTGTCCCTCCCTTCCTCCATAGGGCATCATTCTCCCTTGCAAATCCCACCACCTCTACCATTTCTTCCTGTGGACCCATTACGGGACACACACGCCCCACCGGCAAGTCCAACATCACATCAGAAACCTCTTGTCCGCCAAAAAACACCAGGACTGGTGACAGACATGCATCCATCTTAATGCCATCCTACCTGTCAACTCCTCCAAGAACTGGCAGGCCTTCCGCCGCCTTACTGGTGGTCACTTCACACCCCACTACCCACTCCTTCATGAAGACCGTCGTTTTCCTGACAATGCCAGGAACACTGAACACTTTGCCTCCTACCTCTCTGATTACTTTTCCATTCTTGATAATCCTCGGTTTGATTACTCACTGTTCCTTGATTTCCATGAGCATACCAACACCGCCCTAGCCACGACATCCAGAACACACACTGTGCACCAAATGCAACACCGCTCTTGATCATGACTGTTTAACATACAGGCACCTTCAGGCCTGTCCACACTCCTTCTACACCACCCTTGCCTCCCTCTACAATGTAATCCTCTACACCAGATTTTACCAGACCTGTGGAAAACTTCCAAGATGCTCATGTTCTCCAAGCCTGAAAAAAAACCATCCCAGACTTCTTCCTATCATCCCATTAGTCTCACCTCTTGTTCAGTAAGGTCCTGGAAATCATCCACTCCCACCAATCCATCAGCACCTTTGCCCACACCAACTCGTTCCCCTCTCCCAATGTGGCTTCCAACCTTCCTCCTCTGCTGATGACCAGCTCCTGCACCTCACCCATCTCATCTCCATCCAACTTAACTCCTGTCACTCCGCCATCTTTGTCTCCCTCAATATCGAGAAAGCCTATGTCCGTGTATGGCATTCCGGTCTCATTTTCAATCTCCAGACCTATGCCCTTCTTATTAATTATGTCTGCCTCATTGCATCCTTCCTCACCCATCACCCCTCCTATATCACTGTCTGAAACTCCAATTCCCATCCGTTCTCTCTCCCTACCTCATCTATTCCACAAACATGCCCCAACCCCAGCCTCCCATCCACCTTAGATGCCATGGACCATACATTAAACTTTCCACTATATTTTGCTCCAAGCTCAGAGGATGACTTCCACAATCAAAGATGAAATTTCAGGGACCATGGCATCTGTGCCCAGAAATTTTAAGTAGCGATTGTTCACACCTGTTTACTTGCTGTTTTCATTTCTGTAAGAGGTTTATGCGGGATCCTGCCTGCACTCAGTATTCGTCACATTTATCTGTAATGGTAATATATTCTTACCACCTGCTATCATATAACTAATTTATAGTATAACAATTGTTAAAGCTACAAAATGAGAACAGAAATGTCAGTGACCAGACAAGCAGTTCATAATTTTGTGAAAAACTGAAATTAAAAATACAGACCATGGGGGAAAATTTAATAACAGGGCTCTCACATCAAGTGAAACACAATGGCTACTTAACCATAGCACAAAGCCTTTAGACACTTGTTAAGTGCTACAGTTCTAGCACTTGGTCTGTTTACTTTTCTATTTTGCTTCATTTTTATAGTTCCCTACACTTTCTTCCTGTTTTCATGTCTGATCTGTTTTCTATGGCTATTTGGACTACCAGCTGCATAATCTTACCACTATATATAATGGTGGTGGGGGAGGGAGGAGGAGGGGAGTGATGAGTTTCCTCTGTCACTATAAGAAATTGTATATATAATAATAAAAGATAAAACTCAAACATTCAGTTCAATAATAAAAACATACATTACAGAAAAATGTACCTTTTCCTTTTTTCTTTCTATTTCTTATTCTTGTCTTTCTGCTTCTCTGATAATTATTGTGCTTCTTTCTGCGTCTCCTCCTCCTATCAGCACGACTGGTTTTCAAAGACGGTTCTTTTGCAGCACTGCCAGATCGTATTGTTGGTTGTGTACTCTTCACATTTGCAAGTAAACGAGCTGCTCCTGCACTTGCCATTGACCGCCTAAAGAAATAATAACTCAAAAGTATATTCAGTTTTATATTCTATAAACTACTTCTATAATTTAACAATGGGAAGTTACAAACTATCCTCATTATACAGCTACTCTTAGAATTATTTGATATCAAAGGAATGTTTTTAAAGTTATTTGTAAAAATATACAAATATTTATATTACTGTAAAATCAACTAAACATGAAATATACATCATTAAAAAAAACCTGACAACACATTCTAACAGAAAACATGGAATGCATCTAAAATGATTGTACTATTAAATGGAGCTCATTGGTGAAAACATAAATGCTTAAACACTTGAACAACATTTAAGGAGTTAGTATGCAGAAACATATTTATCTACACACATTAATTGATACCTAGAAATAGAAGAAAGAAAAAAAAAACACAAGAAAGAAATATGAATTTAAAAACACAAAGACTCTGAAAGAACAGCTTCAAACCAAACTTCTTTTAGTTATTTTTAAAACAAATGAACAATAATTGAATGGTGTTACTATCACTGCAGCAGAAATGCTGTTTGATTGTAATAACTTACAAACTACATACAATGGGCTAATCAAGTGACAGTCAATCAAAAACGATGATGAGAATTATTTTCATGGATCTGAGCACTGTTATGAAATTCTCTTCATACTCTTATATATGACTTTAAGGGCTCACGGAATTTAGCAATAGTCATCATCATCATCATCATAGACTTATTATGCCTTTCAGCGTTCAGTCTGGAGCATAGTCTTCCTAATAAAATTCCTCCGTGATCCCCTATTCAATGCTAACATTGATACCTTGTCTGATGTTAAGCCTTTTACTTCAAAATCATTCTCAACCAAATCTAAGTACTGCTTCCTTGGTCTAACCTTTATCCACCCGTCCACCCAGCTTTCACTCCCATGCAACAAAGTTGGTCAAGAGATAGAGCAGTATACTGCTAACATAGTCTTGGTATTTCTTGCAGAAGAGAGTAGATCTCAGTTGAGCAATCACTGCATTAGTTTGCTACACCTTAATTCCAGTACTTTCACTCTGTTGCCATCATGTGAGAAAATACAACCTAAGTACTTGAAACTGTCCACCTGTTCTAACCTTGTTCCTCCTATTTGGCACTTAATCTCTTTAAATTTATTTCCATGGACATTACTTTCATTTTGGAGATGCTGATCTTCATACCATAACTTTTACATCTCTGCTCTAGCTCTGAAATATTGGATTGCAACATTTCAATAGAATCTGCCATCACAACTATGTCATCTGCATAAGTGAGACTTATTATTTAGTTTTAACCTATTTGAATCTCACTCTGCCAGTCTATTTTTTTTCAACATATGATCCATAAATAGTGTGAACAGCAGTGGTGGCAGTTTACAGCTATCTCTGACCCATGAAACTACCATGAACTCAATTTACCATCAACTCTAACTGCTGCCTGACAATCGACATAAAGACCTTTAATTGCCTGCAGAAGTTTTGCCTCCTGTTCCATAATATTGTAGAACTGACAATACCTTCTGCCTATGAACATGGCCATAAGCCTTTTCTAGATCTATAAAACATAGATACAATTCCTTGTTCCTTTCATACCACTTCTCCATTATCTGATGTAAGCTAAAGATCTGGTCATGACAGCGTCTAAGAAGCTTAAACCCACACTGATTTTCATCCATTCTGTTTTCAACTAATACTCACACTCTGCTTTCAAAAATACCTGAGAATATTTTTCTCATGATGCTAGTTAAAGATATACCTCTGTAGTTATCTTTCCTGCTTCCATGCTTGAGTGCAATTACTGCTTCCGTCCAGTCAGACGGAACCTGTCCTGACTCCCATGCCATTTTAATTATCCTGTGTATCCATTTGAGACCTGATATTCCACTATATTTGATGAGCTTCTATTTAATTTCACCCCTAAAATCTGTCCATCTCATCCAGATCTATCCCTTCCCAGGGCAAATACACTGACAATTCTGATTTTCTCGCTGGAGATGGCCAAATCTATCCACATCAGTTGTTCATTTACATATCTTATTGCAGTTATTCTGGGTTCAGTTGCCTTCCTGATGTAAAGCACTACACCACACTGTGCTATTCCTGCTTTGATGCCTGACAGGTAGACCTTGTATTCTCCCAATTCGTCCTCTTTCTCTCTCCTTACCCTAAGTCACTAACAGCTAAAATATCTAACTCCATCTTACTTGCACCTTCTTCCAGCTTTACTTTCTTCCCAGTATAGTCCCCACCAATATTAATAGCTTCCCATCTCATTCCTAATCATTTGCAAGTCATATTTGAGGAGTCCCTGATTTTTCAGTTAGAGGTGGGACTCCGTCACCTCCAAAGGTCCAAGGTATTTTGCTCTCATTATTGCCAGCATCATATTGAAGTACCTGGGAAGTACATTGCTAGCCTTACTTGCCCAAGGTCCTATTGGGTTTTACACCTAACGATTGAGGGACTAACAGGTGGATTTGGTAGTCTTTGCCGTCTGAGCACATTGGCGGCCACGACTCGGAATATGTCCAAGATGCCCTACCTTATTCCAAAGTAACTGGTATCCAAACTGTCAGGACCACTTACTTGGCCATTGACTCATACATCGGCCGTGGTTCATAAACTAGGACATGACTACAGGAACCCACACCAGGAATTCATCATTTAGTAATAGTGAAATATATAAATTATTTTAAAAAATTGAAAATTTTCAATGTCTATGAATAACAGTCCTTATCAATAGTCAACATGGTTCTAGCCACAAACAAGTATCAGTCTGAATATCAAGCTTGATCCTGGGAACTTGACATACAAGTTGTCATGACTTTCGGTAATACACCATCAAATTTAACAAGACATAGGTGAATCATTTCATTCCACAAATATATTATGATTAAAATGCCAAAGCAGAGATACTGTAATATAAAACACACCTGGCACCTGCCCTAAGATGAACAGATGTCAATTTCTTCATACGGTCAGTGTAATGGAGATAGTTTTCAAAGAGCGTGACAAATATTCTGTCCCTGAATCGAAATTAGGATATGTTCAAAAAGCATTATAAAAGGAGAGAGGCGTGGTACAGTCATAATGTCAAATCTAGGGATAGGGTTGCTGTAAAAAAGGATTATCATGTATTTGCAGTCCAAATAGTTAACAAGCATTAGCTGTTGAACTTCATTATTTTAAGTTCTTACTCATTTCATTTCTAAGCATCTAGTTTGTAGGTTATAACTGCCTATAATGAACTTTGGCACTTATAAATATGTGTATATCAAATCAAATCAAATCTGTTTTGGATGCTTTGTATCGCAGGATTTGGCAGTTTTATAATGCAATAAGAATTAATAATTTTTATTCAACAGTGTGTTATACAAATGAAATCATAATGAAACTTCACTCTGCAGCGGAGTGTGCGCTGATATGAAACTTCCTGGCAGATTAAAATTGTGTGCCGGAACCGGGACTCGAACCTGGGACCTTTGCCTTTCGCGGGCAAGCGCAGTACCGACTGTGCTATTCCGACACGACTCACGATGCCGCCTCACAACTTTACTTCCGCCAGTACCTCGTCTCCTACTTTCCAAACTTCACAGAAGCTCTCCTGCAAACACGCAAGACTAGCACTCCTGGAAGAAAGGATATGGTGGATACATGGCTTAGCCAGTAGGAGACGAGGTACTGGCTGAAGTAAAGTTGTGAGGCGGCATCGTGAGTCATGTCAGGATAGCACAGTCGGTAGTGCGCTTGCCCGCGAAAGGCAAAGGTCCCAGGTTCGAGTCCCGGTTCCGGCACACAATTTTAATCTGCCAGGAAGTATATTCTAAGATAAGTCATAAGGTATTGCCTGACATGTTCTTACCTTTCTTCTAAATCTTCACTTCTACTAGTTTTTTCATTCTTCTGTAAATAATTCATGTTCAAATTTTGAAACCATGACTTATTAAACTGGCAGTTCTGTCATTTTCATGCCGGCTTTCTTTGGAGTTGGGATTATTATATTTTTCTTAAAGGCAGAAGGTATTTCACTTTCTCATACATCCTACACAGTGAGTGGAATAGTTTTGTCATGGCTGGCTCTCCCCAGAGACTTCAGTAGCTCTTCATTTACTCCAGGGGCCTTGTTTTCACTAAGATCTTTTAGTGTTCCATTAAGTTCTTCTCTCAATATAGTGGCTCCAATCTCATCTTTAGCTACTTACTCTTTCCTTGTAGAGCCCCTCTATAGCCCATATATCGTTCCACCTTTTAGTTTTCCTTTCTTTGCTCGAACAGGTTTTGCACCCAAGTTACTGATATTCATACAGCTGCTTTTCTTGTCTCCAAACCTCTCTTTTATTTTCCTGTAGGTGGTATCTATCTTTCCTCTAGTAATATATTCTTCCACAGACTTGCATTTCCCTCTAGCCACTCCTGTTTGCAATTTAGCACTTTCTATAAATAATTTTTTGTTGTCTATACTGCTTCATGTACAGCATTTTTATATCTTCTCCTTACATCAATTAAAACCAATATTTCCTGTGATATCCATGGATTCTTTCTAGGTCATGTCTTTGTACCTATTTGGATCTCTGTTGTCTTTACTATTTCATCTTTCAAAGCCACCCTTCGCTTTCTACTGTGTTACAGCCCCCCCCCCCCCCCAATTTCTATCAATTGTAGCCTAAGTTCCCTCTGAAACTCTCAAGAAACTCTGGTTCCTCCAATTCAGCCAGATCCCATCTCCAAATTTTCCCAAATTTCTGCAGTTTCTTGAGTTTCAGTCTGCAGTTCATAAACAATATGATAGGGTGAGAGTCTATATCTCCCCCTGAATATGTCTTTCAGTTTAAAACCTGGTTCTGAAATCTATGTGTTCCCATTCAAAAAATCAAACTGGTACCTTCTGGTGCCTCCTGGTCTTTTCCACATATGCAACCTTCTTTGATTACTCTTAAATCAGTTGTTTGTTGCAATTAAGTTATGTTATGTGCAAATTTCTACCAGATGGCTTCCTCCTTGATTCCTTTGTCCCAGTTCATATTCACTCACCATTTTCCTTCTCTTCCTTTGCCTACTACTAAATTCCACTTCACCATCATAATCAAGTTTTCCTCCCCCTTAACTGTTTGAATAATATTCTTTACGTCCTCATACATTTCTTTGATCTCCTGATCTTCAGCGGAGCTAGTTGGCATATTAACTTTTACCACTATTGTGGGTGTTGACTTCATAATGATCTTGGCTGCAATCACACTGTTCATAGTAGCTTACCTATATTCCTATTTTCTTCTTCATTGTTAGACCTACTCTTGCTTTACCTTCATCCAATTTTGTATTTATAACTCTGTACTCACCTGACCACATACCCTGTCCCTCTTTCCACTGCACTTCACTAATCCCCACTATATCTCACTTCAACCTAGCCATTCTCCTTTTTAAATTTTCTAACCTGCCTACCTGATTAGGGGATATAATATTCCATGATGTGATCTGTAGAATGCCATTATTGTTGTTCCTGATGACATCCTCCTGAATAATCCCCACCCAGAAAACCGAATGGGTGACTATTTTAATTCTGGACAATTTTAGCCAAGAGGATGCCATCATCATATACTCATACAGTAGAGGTGCATGGGCCCAGTAAAATTAATGGATGTAGATTCTCCTTGCTCTCAGTGATTCACAGTAACTGTATGGCAAAGCTAAGTAATCTGATGCTAAAAGGCCAAATCAGTCAATTGTCTGGACTGTTGCCCCTACAACTACTGAAAAGGCTGCTGCCCATCTTCATGAGGCTATTTGTGAGAAAAGGGGCAAAACTGATGGCAAAATCAATAGTGTCAGCCTGTTGTATCAGAATAAACTATGAACATAAGATTGGTCAAATGGTGCACAAAGCATCAGAAACTGAATCAAAGTGCATAGGCTTAACATAATGCCTACATGTTGTAGCCTTTGGTTTAGGTGTCTGGGATTGCTGACCCAATTGAAACCTGCCCACAATGGCAGGGTGTACAAGTAACAGTCATGTGAGGAGGGGTTGCCCCATGAAAGAAGTTTGGACACCTGGGTCTGGGTCATGTACAAGTAACACATCACCAACTGTGAAATAGTTGTAAGACAGAGCACAGTTTGGTCAATTTGTGTTTTAAAGGGACCAAACTGCAAAGGTCATTGGTCCTGAGCAAAATTTGCAGGTGCCATCAAATATTGAAAGTCATGGGGCAGATATTGCAAGAGGATAGCCATTCAGAAGCTGATTGACCAGCAAGCGTAAATGAATGGGAAAACTGAAAGTGTTTTGCCATAAAATTGGTTACATAATTTAACAATTTGATAGACAGTCCAAAAAACAAAACATACGTAACTCATGAGAAGGTACTGGTACCTTGTCTGCTGCTAATATGGCATTTGCATGATAAAAAACTAATAGCACAAGGGTATCCTTGACAACTGCATGTGGTATGGAATTAACAACTGACTTAAGAATTGTGAATCATCATTGACTGAGAACAGGAATTTATTGGTTATTGTTTCTTATCAAACAATGTGACAATGATGGAAAGATCCCTGTCTGAATTATGTTGGTGACTTCAGCAGGAAAATGGTGACAGTCTTGTTAATTGGCAAGGTTATGGTTTGTCCATGCCCAAACACCAGAGTAAATGGGATTATTAATTTACAATAAAACAGAAAGCAGTTATATATTTAACATGGAGCTTGGTTCACTGAAATGATGACTCTCCAGTCTCCTAGTCGAAAAGTGCTATTATTCTGTCGAATTTTTTATGCAACTGATAAACATATATAAAAATGTGTATTTTAAAATGCTTGCATTGTATACAAATCAAATTATTTGAAAATTATATGAAACAAGATGAATAGATCACATTTCACATGTTTAACATTTCCACCAATTGCACCTCACTAAAAAGTGCCCATCACATTTCACAGACTGCATGATCATGTTGCATGTTGCAGGATGTGGACAAGGGGAGTGATTGGCTGGGTTGTATTTTCCCCAGCCTGGCTGACTTCACTTACCAGCACAGCATGCTGCCAACAATGCGGGAATAATTCCCTGATGCGGGAATACAGTATTGTGGCTGCGATCATTATAGAATAAATAGACTGTGGTATAGGAAAGAGACAGCATAGCGAATGGAGATTTGTGTGTGGTGGGAGACGTGCAGGGAAGAGTCCTCTGCAGTCAGGTTGGTCACTGTGTCCTCGGTGGCTGAGTGGTCAACGCATCTGCCTAGTAAGCAGGAGATCCCGGGTTCGAATCCCGGCCGGGCACAAATTTTCATTCGCCACAGTTTGGTATTCCATCTAAACCTAATACAGTGAAGCCATAACATCGCAAATTGTGATTTATTTCATTCATTTGAACGCTGTAATTTGTCAGAAATATATATAATATTTCTCTGTGATTATTCCAGTGAATTTTACTGGCATCTGGATTTCTCGCAGTTATGTACCAGTAACATGTGGCCAACTCACCATAAATTGCTCTGAATGAATACTTGTAGATAAGGAAGCAATAGCATTTCTTTGCCGCTATTTACTAATAAAACATAGCTTTTGGTTATTTTGTGGTTCATCTGCCATTCACAGGAACAAGTGTGATGTCTCTGCAGGTTTACCAGTGCAACCTTACAATTTTATAACATTATGACAACATTGCCATCAAATAAACAATTGAAAATTTTGCTATTATTGCTATTATCTAAAAGATTATATATAAATGTGACCCTCTACCAGCTAACACAGAGAAATAGAAAAAAAAGGGAATAACTGTAGCTATTCAAACTACTGAGCCCAAGATTCTGAGATACTACAGAGAGTGTGAAATGAGTTTGATTGTCGTTTGATGTCACTTGAATATCTGGAGGGGATTATTTTGAACATCTATGAATGTGTTTATTACTGGAAATAAAAAGAAAACTTTGTTAAGAACTCTACATATTGATTAATTACTGAAGGTTCCATCATGTTTCTTTGATTAAACATGGATTTTAAAAGTTGTAGTAATCTTTTTTGAATCACCATATATATAAATGACAAAGTCAGAATACATATGAGGCTCTTTGCATAGGATGCTGTTGTGTTCACAGAAATTGCAATGTTATAAAATTGTTATGAAATGCAAAAAGACTGCAGAGGATTTATGCTTGGTGAAGAGACTGGCAGTTCACCTTCAACATAAAAAATAAAATAAAATGTAGGGTATTATGTACAAACAAGCTGAAAGACCTATTATTGTACAATTACTCAATATTACAATAATTACTGGAAGTTGTTACATCCACAAAATCCTTAGCAAATTAATGTTGATCCACCACATAAAACTAATCGCTGCTGAGGCAAATTCCAGATTGACAATGAGCTGTGATCAGCACAGGAAAAGACATTCACATTCTATATCTTTCAGACATTAGCCTTCATCAGAAAAGATATGATTCACAATCACAGAGGCAAACTTCACTGACACACCACCATCATCCATCCACCACACTCCAAATGATGCTCTCAGGAGAGGAGATAGGTGGAGAGAGGTTGGAGGAGGGGACAGGAAGATCGATAGGTGGTTGTGGGGATTGATACAGCATGGCCTTACGATGCATCTAAGTACTAAATAGGTGGAAAGAGATGCAGCTTAAGAATAGAGCGGGGAGGTGGGTGAGTTGAGGGACACACACACACACACACACACACACACACACACACACACACACACACAAGAGAGGTGTAGGAGCAGAATAGAAACTGACGGGCGTAGGAAAAAAATGGGGTTAATCATCGGTTGAGGTCTGGATAATTTGGGGATCAAAGAATGTACTGTAAGGATAACTCCCATATGTTTAATTCATGTTGTGCATCTTGTGCCATAGGGTAGTCTACCTTATTGACCACTAACCAGCTGAAAATTAGGATGAATGGTCACTGCCAAACTTCCAAACTGTGGTCAAAAATAAGTTAGAATACCTTGTGGCACAACATGCAGCTGAGCATATGCTGGATTTCAATGGCTGCTTCACAACCTGGGTCATCTGGATTCGCCCCCCCCCCCCCCCGCCCCATCTTTTTTTAATACACATACGGGAGTTATCATTTCAGTAAGTTCTCCGATCCTGAATCCACCTACCTCTCATACTTCGTGCTGTGCGTTTGTTTGTTTTGCTTCCCTCTGCTCCCCCACCTCTGCATTCCATTCTTAAGCTGCATTTCTTTCCATTCATTTAGTAGTTTTATGCTCCATAAGGCTATGCTGTATCAATCACAACTACAACCTATCATTCTTCCTGCCCCTCCCTCCCCCTTCCTCACTCCCTCCACCTATCCCCTCAGTGTAGAGCATCATTCACATTCTGGCGGCCAGAGCTGATGGTAATTTGTTTGTGAAGTGTGACTGTGTGAGTGATTCTTTTTATGATGAAGACCAATGGCTGAAAGCGAGAATTCAGTGTGTATTAATGTCTTTTTTGTGCCTATCACAGCTCATCATATATTTCTGCAGTGATTTGTAAACTATATTCATTATAATGTTGAATTCCAACCTGGACTTTCCATTCATAGATTCCAGATTTAGAGTCACTGGAAAAATCCTCAGGATATATTATCCACCTACAAAGGAGGTAATGTACAAAACACTTGTTCAATCAACACTTTAATATTGTTCGGAACTCTGAGATTCATACCACATAGGATTGATGGAGGAAATAGAAAGGATCCATATAAATACAGCATGCATCATTACTGGTTCATTTAGTACTTGAAATAACCATAGAGAGTGCAGATTCTGTAAGAGAGGTTTTGTGGTTCACTGAGTGGTTTATTGTTAAATAATGGGAAAATGCATTCCTATGAGAGTCTAACTATATTGCTCCCACCTTTGTGTATATCACAAAATTGCCATAAATGTAAAATTGAAGAGATTATAACTCACTCAGAAGCTAATCACTAGTAATTCTCACCACAAACCATTTTGTGATCGGAATAGAAAATGGGAGAAATGACAGTGGCGCACAAAGTGCTCTCCATCACAAACTATGAGTTGCTTGACAAGTATATATGTAGATGAAAGATGTATTATTGGAACTATTGTGCTGACTGTGACATAGGCACATTTTTATCCAAAATATAGCTTTAGTTGACATGGTTGCAGTATTTCAATATTTAAACAGAGTCTCGACATTCAGAATCCAGGAACTGATTTAACTTTATGATAGGTGAAATATTTTTAGTAGGAATTACTGTAGTCCTGGATACATGCAAAAAATTGACAGAAAAATGCTCTTTTTATTGACAGCATTTCTCTTTTCTTTTATCCAGGATATTAAATGGCTTGTGAGTAACACAGGGTCATTTGAAAAGAAATTTCTGTTGTGTTGAACTGTCTATGAATAAATGAAATTCATTTGGTCCTTTTTGTCACAATTCTTTCAATAGTCTAATTAAAATTACTTGCTAGTTGACAGTTCAAGCACTGGAGCTGCTTTGCTCCAATGAGAGCACTCAACGTCATGCCCAAACTGTTCCCCATTGCCAAACTTCCACAATTGCAACTGCAGCTGGTCAACTCACTTTCATTTTCTTGTCTGCCTCTCTTTCGTGATTTGCTTCATTGCTGATTCATATAAATCTGCCTTTTTTATTTTGCATTTCATCACTTATTGATAACAATACAAAAACAAGACAGGGACAGCAGGGTAGAGGAAATACATACTCATGCATAGCACAAAGCATACATTACTGAATCCTTGCACACAAGCCATGATTTAATAACACATATACAAGTATTATATCACAGATTCAGCTTACATTTAGAGAAGCATCTTATGCTTTACACGAAAACGAGCTCTCTGAAGGCTAAAATTCAGGGTTGTTACTGGGTGTGCACTGTGAATTAGATAAGTATATGGACATGGCTTCATATTGAAGAGGTAAAGTCATAGCTTCCCATGCTGAAGTTCATAGGTTCAAATGTCACCATATGCAATTATTTGGATTTATAAGTCAAAATTGTTATTGTTGTTGTTGTTGTTGTTATTAACTTAATTGAATTTTTTGAGTTCCAATTCCTTGTTATGTGTGCTTCATAATAGTACTGATTGTTTTACTCTTATTTTTCATCCTATGATTCTTTTTTTCCTAATTGGAATATGTCATGTTGTTAATATCCTGTAATTAATTGCCAAGCAGGAAAACTGATTGGTTCATAATACAGCAGCTCATGTAACCACTAGGCTGTTTGAGTATAGTTTCAGGTATGCTAACCAATGAGTGTGAAAAATTACAGTTTGCTTTTAGCACTGTATAGGCAAATTTTCTGTTTGAGTTTGCTCACAGAGATAAGGTTTATTCACGTGAATGAAGCAATAATGATTTTAGTTCTGCTGGAGATCACTGAACACTGTTTTGCCAGACACATAGCACATCACACTTGGTTAGGTTACAACATGGGATTAAATTGATTACTATAAAACATGTGTTCTGCTGCAGTTCAGTCACTGATCCCTTAAAATTAGCTGTAGACAGAGCTTTTTGCATTGCCAACATTAACTCTTGGTGACTTCATACAACACTGCCCCCTGTTAGAAAATAATATTAACAGCATTTTTGAAGTGACACACCATGTTTGTGTGTTGTTTACAGTTGAGCGTAGCTGGATGCTTATCTGGCAACATTGCAGTGCTACATGACAAACGTCAACTAGTAAGTAATTTTAATCAGACTATATACTATTTACTGTTGTGATAATGTGCTGTTGCATAAACTTGAGCAAGAGAATGCCTACAAAATTTAATAAATAGGTATTATTCTGCTTTTATACATGGGCTCATGAGAAATCATAGAAATGAATTGGCAGATGTAGCATACAAATGTAGTGTTAAACCAGTGGCTCAATCTGTTGTCTTTCCACATACTATCAGCTCTTTTTCAAGATGAAGTGGCATGCATAAATGCTAATAAAAGTTTTTGAGATTGACTAACAATAAATTCTGGTTGATTCCATCAACTACTTTGCCATGGTATTACCTCCATCTAGATTCTCAGAGAAGATGAGGTCTCCATAGTTCATCCACAGATAGAAAACAGGCTTCTAATACACAACTTTCTGTTCAAGATACAGGAAGCTCAAATAAATGATGTACTTGGTACAGAAATTTCAGTGCAGCACATTTTTTATAAACTGTATTTTATAGTGAGAGAAGATGGGTGAGAACTGTTTACCAGCTGATATACCATCAGTTTTAGAAGTTTGTAAGGCGGCAGGAAATTTCACCACCTTACATGCTATGTTTACGTATTAATAATTAATAAGGAAATTTATTTACAATGTAATTACTAGTATCACTTTGATTCTGGATAATCTGAATGCAAAAATTGGTAGAAAGAGAGGATATATTAAAGTTGACTAGGTCACTCGGAAAACTGGTTGATGCTGGTAGGCGACATTTAATATTAACAATATTCATATGTAGTACTTTTCTTGTGGTTGGAATCAGAACACAAGTCAGTGAGAGAGGCCAGGAAGTGGCCAGGGGAGCCTAACAGTTCCACAAGGGCACGGCTTGTTGACCAGCCGGTGCAAGATCACAGGCCACTGACTGATCAAGGGCCACTGGCGCTTCGTGCCAAAACTCGCAGGCGATGATACCATTGGAAGATGATTTCAACCACCAAATCATCAAAATGTTCTAGAACATTCTAGAAGCAAGAAGGAAGTAATGGTGGAGGTGAGAGATTCGAAGCTATAGCTGTGATTGGGCTGGAGAGGCTTGTGGCTTGCTGCAAAGTGGGTTGGGGATTCAGCTAACTGTGCTCATGGTGCAAGGATGCAGGTGGGCAGTTGCTGGCAAAGCGTCCAGTGACTTAGCTCACAATTAGTTGCAATTGTAGATTGCATTGCATTGCTTGAAGTATTCATATTTGTTCTTCTGTGAACAGAGGAACAAAATTATTACTTCAGTGCATTGTATTTGCATTTCAAAGCACTAATTTACAAGCTTACAATTGAGCTTTTCTTCTACTTCTGGCCAATGAGGCAAGCCTTTGATACTTGAATGACTTCAACTTAGGAGTTTCTCAAACAAAATAGTTCATTCACTGTGTAGCCATCGTCTCACAGCTTCAGCTTCACATTGTGCTGTCTCATCCATGGTGGGCAGCCACCGTTCGTCTTACGAGTGCAGTACAGCGGATTAATTGGAAATTGGTGATATACACACATTGCAGTTCCTACAGCGCAGTTAAAGATTAATCTACCCTCCACTAGTTTGCTGTATTCTTGATCTTCTGGTTGTATTCTTTACCAAGTTGGATAGCAATTTTTAATTTATTTTAAAACAATTAACACGTCCTCTGTAGCAACCATTTTCATACCAGGTAGAGGTTGTGCCATCATTGTTAGAGATTCATTATTTTTGTATCATCATTCATTCCAGAATTTGTGCACCATCCTTTTTTTATAATTAAATTACTATATAAAATATTGAATCCTCAGGTTTCTTATTTATTAGAATGAGGAATCTCAGCTATCACCAGTGATAAGAAATTGCCTAAGACTGAAACCAAGTGTTTTTGTTTTCAACTTTGGGCTATTGAGAAGAGCAATTCATATTTATTTTCATAATGATACCATAAGGCTGGTGAACCCTAAGAAATTAGCTATTCAGCCATTCAATAGTTTCACCAGCTGTGGCACATCATTATAAGTATTGAGACAAATGCAGCAAAAATTCTATCTTGTGAAATCATTTTGTTTTCTGAGTTATTTTTTAGTTCATTCACAACTATATTCAGGTTTGTAGTGTGTTTTTTTTTTTTTTTTTTTTTTTTTTTTTTTTTTTTTTTTTTTTTTTTTTTTTTTTTTTTTTTTTTTTTAAAAAAAAAGGAGTATGTGTACTATTAGAGAGTGTGAGATCACACCAGAATATGAGTGAAAAGGGAACATCAGTGAGTGTTATTTATTATGAGGTTCTATGTTACACTTTTTAAAGTTTTATATATTTAAGATATATTTGTCTCAAACAACTTTAGCAAAATAACAGGTAATCAATTGCTGAAAAAACATAAAATTTTAATACTTACTTTTGATTTCCACATTGCTCCATCAGTTGTTTTTTATATGATTTCATTTCCCAACATTTTAAAGCATGTGAAAGTGATATATCATTAATCTTTATTGACAGCCAGTCTCTCTTCAGTAGGACAGAATGTGAAATACATGATGGTGCAAACACAGCACTGCAACAAAAGTAATGAACGAAAGGTATCAGAAAATATACTTATATATCTCAAAAACATACATTGTGTGTGTGTGTGTGTGTGTGAGAGAGAGAGAGAGAGAGAGAGAGAGAGAGAGAGAGAAACAGAAGTTACCTCACAAAATGGAGGCCATGGCATAATAATATATGCATTTTGAAACATAAAATTTAATGATGAAAAGCTCTCAGGTTGCCAGCTGGGTGGCAATGTACATTAACATTTCTGATAGTGTCATATTCATCAGTCTATTGAAGGGTCAGGATGTGTGGATGCTGTGAAATTTATACTATGGTGTGCCTGCTGCACTTAGCTACAGACAGGTATTGCACCTGGCCAGTGGGCAAGGAGAGGGGCAATTCCACAGTTGCATTCACTTAGCCAGTTAACCAGATCTTGGCCAGTGTTTCCAAAAGACTTGGTTGTATGCATTTGACTAATCAACATTTTTAACCATCAGTACCAGTAAAATGTGAACCATTAAATAATTGTTCTTTTTGTACTCAGCTTCCCACCCGTAATGCTAATGGCTTTTGCATTGCTTTGTCTGCAGTATATTGATGTTAATAAGTGCCTCAAATATCCTGTACTTCCACCATACGGAATCCCATGGGAAAGTAATTATATAAAAAAAAGACACTTCTGGTCCCTGCATTATTTCTTCGAGCTGTAAATTTGAGATACTCTCATAGAGGAAAGATATCAATAGAGGGTAAATACTATTTAGTAATAAAATTAAATTGCTCTGAAAATAAAGTAAAAATCAGGTATTGACTCAGGCAGAGTGGATTGGAAGATGAGGAAGAAAATGAAAGAAAAATTTTTTGTAAAAAAAAAAAAAAAGTCAGAATTATGTAAGAAATACTACTAAGTTACAAGCAATCTTTCCATTATCTATTATATCTTACATTCTCTAAGGCCCTTGAGAAAATGTGGTATTCCAGAGCTAAATAGCATTTTTGCATTTTTTACCATCAGTAAAACACAACTAAAGCAGTATCATCACTAATACAACAAACCATGTTAATCTACACATTTTGAGGCCTTCTTATGGCTTTTAGTTTGTGTCAAAATACTTCTAACAAAGCATGCCACTGTGGCATCAAATGAGAAACTGATTATGCCTTCATGACCATGACTTTAAGCAAGAAGAATGCGCGTGCACAACCCCTCCCCCCCCCCACCCACAAACACACACAGTCACGCGCTCGCGCGCACACACACACACACACACACACACACACACACACACAGAGAGAGAGAGAGAGAATAAAGAAATGACATAGGAGTAAATTTCATGACTTGAACACCTCTGGTGGAAGCATATGGTGTGAACTATCTGATGTGGTCTTTGATATTCTGTTGCTTGTTAAGATACATTGTAAAATGATGGGAATCTGCCCTGTATGTGTATAATGGTAATATAAAATGTGCATTTTCTACTGTGCTTTTGTTCGTGTTCCCTGCAACTTACAGAAGAACATTAACAGGTCATGGCCCCAGGATCACCAAGCAACACAGACAAGGAGTAAAGGTGCCATCTAAATAAAGACAAGCTGCAAAATCATTCAAATGCTGATAAACCGTGAATACTGAATTATTTCCCTTTTGAGGATTGTGAACAGAATTTATGAACAATACTACAAAATCAGTGTGACAGCAACAGAAGTGAATTAATTACTCAAATATAAGCAAAAAATATACAAAGGGGAAGTATTTTCTTATTGGATTGTTATATGAAGATAATTACCATTGTTGATCACTAACAATTAAGGGAATTATTAAAGGTAAACAATGTTGGTGCGCTATTGATCCTGGCATGAGAAACACCCACCACAGAAGAACGAAAAGCAAATAAAAGGGCAATGGGAATTATACCTGCAACTGTAGACAATAATTCACTTTATATACAGCACTGCAAATAGATATGGGATAATAGATATGGGACCCACTGAAAGATTCACATATGCATTTTGATTTGTAGGGTGGAATTCTTGGGCTAAAGGAATATTCGAACACAGGAAAGAAAGCAGATAAATTGATGTTAGAATGCCATGTGAGATGCAGCACATTGTTGCTCAAAGTTCACAGTTATGGTTTTAATTATCAGACAAAGAAGGAGTGGTGGGTCTACCCTCAGATTTCGAGACATTTGTAAAAAGTATGTGGCGTGATGAAGCAGTTTTCTCACATAACAATTTCAAAATCCATTTTTAGAAGAAGAAAGATGACTTGCAAACATAAAATGTGAAAGTGAAGTGAGAGCAGAAAAAGTTTCAACATTCAGAAGAGTTCTACAATAACAAACTAAGTATGGCAGAATGGGACAAGGTTATGGAAACAGCAAATGTGATTACAAACATGGAAATTACAGAAAAACATAAGAGTGTGGTCCATAATGTTTTTGTTGACAAGAGTGTGGTCATATTGGGAAATATCGTCCACACTTCAGACAGCAAGCAAGAGAGCCACAAAAAGGAAGCAAATAAAACATTATCAAATTCTGTGACATTAACTGCCAGCAAAAGTGTTACAGATAGCAAAACACAATACTACGAAATACCATTATACAAATTAATCAAGTATGAGTATGTCGGACACTGCTGTGTATTCGCATGCAACATACACCACCTTCTGTGAAAACAAAAGAATCAATGTGTGGATTCTGGACAGTGGAGCAACAGACCATGTGACTTACCAATCAGATAAATTTGTAACATGAAAAGTCAGTGAAGATAGCTGGTGGTGGGTATTTGTTGAGTTCTGGTTTCAGCA
This sequence comes from Locusta migratoria, assembly GCA_026315105.1. NCBI lineage: Eukaryota > Metazoa > Arthropoda > Insecta > Orthoptera > Acrididae > Locusta > Locusta migratoria. The sequence goes on from CM048755.1 coordinate 292,056,838, forward strand.
TTGTGAGGATTTATTTGTCAGAAGAATGTGGAGGACAAACTATTGACTTACACAAAATTTTGTACATTCCAGACATTATTAATTTGAAATCAGTCCCTTAGGCAACTGATAAAGGGGCGTTAGTTTCATTAATAAAAATTGAAACTAGAATACTGAAACAAAGTGGTGAAATAACAACAAAAGATGCAAGGAAAGAAAATCTTTATTATTTTAGTGAATTCAACTCCAGTACTTCAGTGAATGGACATGGCCATGCCACCAATCTTATCATTAGTAGGAAACTGGATTTGTGACACTAAAGGCTAATCCACACTCATTTTAATAAACTAAAGAAACAGATATATGCAATGGAAAACTATAAACCTGTGAAAACCTGTCTCATTATGAACTTACAGCTACAGAATGGAAAAGATGATGACAAGTTCATTGAACATGATGAATCAAGATACAGAATTACAATTGGAAATCATCTTTACTTGGCAATGGGTACAAGGCTAGGTTTAGCATACCCAGTGACATACTTAAGCCATTCAGCAGCAATTCGAGTGAGGAGCACTGACATGCTATCAAACACACATGTTATTTATAATGTACAACGAATGATACACTCACTTACTGGAAGACTGGAAAGAAAATTGAAATGTATACTGATGCAGATTGGGGAACTGATCCAAATGACTGTAAATCATGTAGAGGACATTTGACAGTTTTTGCAGGTGCAGCAAGAAACAGCAAACTGTTGCTTTAAGCACTGTTGAAGTAGATTTTTGTTCCACTGAGTGAAACTGTAAGGGAAGCAAAGTGAATGAACAGTTATCTTGGCGAGATAGCTCAAATTTGCTTTCTGTGCCATCCTAGGAAGATTTTCATTGATAATCAGTGTGAGAGGAAACTTTATGAAAATTGTGAGGCTTCAGAGAGGACTAAACATTGGACCTTATGATGTTCTTCGTGCAGGAGGAGGTGGAGAGCAACAAGTTTTGATTATGTCCCAAGTGAGAAAAAGTCACTGACTGTTTGAAAAGGTGAAACTGAAAACACACCTGAAGTTAATGGGGTTCGTGGACATGGGGCTATGTCAGTGATGTGAACTATCTTCCTGGTGTGACATTTCATACATTTTTTCCTGTTGTTAAGATATGTTGTACACTGGTGGGTATCTGTCCGTATATGTGTGTAATGGTATAATGAAATGTACATTTTTGGCTGTCATGTACTTCCTTCAATGATAACTAACAGTGCTAGCAAAATCAATACATGTTTCGGCATGACATGTCTGACCATTCCCTTGTCAGAACAACAGTGACAGCAGAAATATCTATGAGAAAGCTCCAAGCAACATGCATGTACATTTGTCAAATAGTGTTCAAATACAAATATTTAAAAAAAAATTGATTTTTCAATGCCCAGATTACTTTAAAAAGAATAAAACAGATTTTGCATGCTAATTTGTCACTCTGGATAATAGAAGAGTCCATTACTTTATATCAGAAATGAAACAATAACCATAGCTATCAGTAGAAGTCTGTGATACTGCATCAATGTAACTTTGTCTATCAAAAATGAATAGCTGCTATTTTCTGGGATAGAAAAATGAATTTCATTGTTGATTTCCTTGTACAGTGCTAACACAGCTACTGATTAATGATATGCTAGTCTTTTGGCCTAGCTGTAAGGGGGGTGGAGTATCACACAGCCCACATTGTATAAGGAAACAGCTGTATCTTTAAGCTTTATCTGCTATCCACTTCTTTGTCAGTGATTAAATGGAGGGATCTGAAACAAAAACTGTTGGAACATCCACACTATTCAACCAGCCCCCCCCCCCCCCCCGGAATTCTGCACCTTTCCACTTCTGAAGAGATTTGTGCCTTGAAAATATTTTGAGCCCACTGGAGAAGTTGTACTAATTATTGAAAGGTATTTTGTAAATCACACAAAACTGAATTTATCAGATGGACTCTGCTTACAGGAAATATATTTGACTGGATATTTCAATAAAATTAGGCCCATATAAGAAATAAGTGATTTATAATTAAAAATTAGTCTGTGATTTTGTGGTTAAAGGCTTTACACAATGCTCTCACAATTGATGATAGCAAATGGAGTTGACAATGAAACAAACAAATAATCCTAATAAACATCGGTCTAGAAACCAATGTTTTTGTCATATACAAGTGCACTCAAGTCCACATTACAGCACTGTTAATGTCTAAAGGCCACACAAAAGAATACACAACATTACCTGCCAGTGGGCATTGTATTAAATCAGTGAGGAAAGTCCAAAATTTGTCCCATGGTGGAATTTGAATCCATGTCTCCTGCTTACTATGCAGTTGCACTGTCCACAACACTATATGGATACATGGGTCACCACACCTGCACAGTTTACTCTAGCATGCCTCCATTCACATGTAAATTTTCAATGTAACCGCACACAACTGACATAGTGCTCTTGCCCATGTTTTCTTACTGAAAGACCAGACAGCACATGACTGTGCTCCAAAGAAGAGGTGGAGGAGCGGCTGTGGCTTAGAAGCCACTGAGGTAGCCTTCATCTTATCATTCTTCGGTTTTGGTTCACCCCTTTTTTCCCCTCAGAGGCTTCACCGGTGGTAGGTGCTTCTCAGACTCAGCCGTAGGGACTGAGGAGGAGCATGAAGCCTTGTGACCAGCAGCCTGCGGGAGCGCCTGCTGCTGGTTAGTGTCGATATTGACACTGGTGGGAGGCAGTGTCCCAAGGGACCCCTTCCATATGAGGGAAGCTGGAGAAGGTTGGTCTTTCTCCGGCTAAGGGGTGGTAGCTGTCCCCGAAGCTCTTGCCTTGGGGGCAGTAGAAGGAAGATAAGCTTAAGTACCGTGGTATGAGTGGGAAAGTGCACAAATGGTTTAAATCATACCTAACTGGAAGAGTTCAGAAAGTTAATATAAGTAATTCACATAATATACAAAAAACAGCCGAGTCCTCAAACTGGGGAACTATCAAGCATGGGGTGCCACAGGGTTCGGTACTGGGACCTTTGATGTTCTTAATATATATAAATGATTTGCCTTTCTATAATCATAAAGATGCCAAGCTAGTTCTCTTTGCTGATGATACAAGTATCGCTATCACACCTGAATCACAGGAATTAACTGATGAAATTGTCAATGAAGTATTTCAGAGAATTATTAGGTGGTTCTCTGTAAATGGACTCTCTTTAAATTTTGAAAAAACACAGTGTATTCAGTTTCACACGATAAATGGCATCACACCATTAATTAATATTGACTTCAACCAGAAATCTATAGCTAAGGTAGAATATTCAAAATTTTTAGGTTTATGCATTGATGAGGGGTTGAATTGGAAGAAACACATTGAAGATCTGCTGAAACATTTGAGCTCAGCTACTTATGCTATTAGGGTGATTGCAAACTTTGGTGATGTACAACTCAGTAAACTAGCATACTATGCCTATTTTCATTCTCTGCTTTCTTATGGCATCATATTCTGGGGCAATTCATCATTTAGTAAGAAAGTATTCATTGAAATTTGTTATTAACAATCCAACTGAATTCAAATGTAACAGCAGTATCCATAGCTACAACACTAGGAGAAAGGGTGACATACACTATTCAAGGTTAAATTTAGCTCTGTCACAGAAAGGGGTTAATTATTCTGCCACAAAAGTCTTTGGTCACTTACCTAGTAGTATCAAAATTCTGACAGATAGCCAACCAGCATTTAAAAATAAGTGAATTTCTGAATGGCAATTCCTTCTACACATTAGATGAATTTCTAGATAAAAGTTAGTACTTTAGGAAAAACTTTAAAAATGAAAATCAAATAAAATAAATAAATAAATAAATAAAAAATTCAAATATTGAGTGTCATGTAATATTATGTATAGACACACTTCATTTAATTGACACGTTCCACATCATTACGAAGTGTCGTATTCATGATCTATGGAACAAGTATTAATCTAATCTAATCTAATCTAAAGAGAACCCCCAACAACCATGGCATCAGGCTTAGGTTGGTAACCCTGGGGGCCCACAGAAAGAAATGGAGTAGGAAATACCATCACCGCCAAGGAGAGTGGTGATGACATTACTGCTGCGAAAGAGTTGTTCATGGTGACAGGGTGTTGGTGTCAGGGGGCTACAGCGAAGGGGGTACATGATGACCCCACCACAATGAACTGGCTACCATGCTGGCTTTTTGGCACTGTATGAACCATCATAAATACGGGTGCAGGGATAGCAGTGCACAATGGAAGTGACTTGCGTGGAAAAGAAATGGCCTGCCCAATGGCTGAATAGAAGCTGCAGTCTTAAGTCAATTCCATAATAAGTGCATAAGATGTCATGGCACGAGAAATACATGTTGCACCACATAAAGCGTCCTTTCCCAAATGGTTTGCTCTTCAGAACAATTTTGAAAATGGAGGGTCAAACCCAGATAGGGGACCATAGATGTATGGCTGAAATGTGTGAAGACTCCTTTTAGTCACCTCTTACAACAGGTGGGAATACTGTGGGCCTATTCTTACCCACAAACCCACAGGGGGGAGGAAACTTCATGGATGGGCCAAACAGTTTCAAAGCCAAAATAAGTTTCCACGAGGGCAAGGAAATTGCCAACTGCCAGCTCAACATCCATGGCTACACGTACAACAATACTGTAGTCATGCTGCCACTGCACTTGTGTACAGTGGGCCACTAGCTGACAGATGATGATCAGGTGACCAAGTGTATTGCAAGCCAAGCAGTTTGCTGATGTGGATCTGGAATCCTGTTACACTCACTACCAATTCCAGAAGAGAATTAAGTACATTGCAATGCTGAGAAAAGAGTGTGTTTATAAACCACCTAAACATTTAAGGCAAAGAAAGAAAAACTGTGTCATGCTGAGAATTGAGTAGAACCATTGATCTACTTAAATCACTCATGAGACCAGCAATTTTACTGTGAACTCTGTCTGAGATTTAGGGGCACAATTAGAAGATGATTAGTTTGACTTATTTGATGACTGGTGCTTATGATGGATACTAAAATCTGGGAAACATCAGTGGTGTTTGTAAATACCTGCTGAGCATCTGAAGCAACCATAGATTTTGCCCTTGTGACCCTGCTATCATATCTAGAATAGCTGTACTACTTGTGATATGATACTGATTGCCTGCAATGATAGAAATAGTAAACCTAAAACCTGGTAAGTAATGTTTCAACAAGTGTGTCAAATGGAACTTACCAGCCACCAATACCATGGTTTCACAGATCGTCTTAAAATGTAGCTAATACATGTTTCCAGTTCAGAAATATTTACATGATTCAGTGCATTCTAGCTTTATTGAGAATGCTGATGAACTCTGGGAACATATTACAAAATGCTGTCAATTAATTCAGAGCATAAATGGGAGTTTTGAACAAGTACAGGCTTCTATGAGGAGACATGTTGAAGCCTATGTAAACATGATTGATGGTCATGTGCAGGACTTGTTTGCCCTCCTCTGCATTTCTACAATTTGGTACCTTTGAGAATCTGTTATAAGGTGTTCATGTACTCAGTTATAATATGTCATATAGGGCAAAGCATTCATTTCTATACCTATTATTTGTTTATTGCATTTTCCTCTACTTGCACCTTCATTTGTACCTGTGGTAGTTAAAAAATATGTACAGAATTATAAAGTACTGAAGACTGTCTTACGATACATTCTGGAATGTGTTGCGAAGGCTGTCTCCCATTTTGTAAATGTAGTCCCATTGCTGTTTTGTCACAGGTACACCTACATTATCAGCTGTCATTTGAGCTTCATCAAAAAGCCACTGAAATATGAACAATGGAGCTGCAATAACAGAAAATTATTGATTAGTAGACAGTTATCTGATGCAATTAACAATTCAAGGTAAATGTAAATTATTACTTTACCAAAAATAAAAATAATTATCCACAAGTGATAAGCAACTTTTTAAGGATACAGTTGTGTAATAATATAGATATTTTGAAATATTATTTTTGCACTAGAATTGAACTGTACCTCAAATGTTAAACAGCTACTGCAGTTACTAGAGGTGAGTATACATATCATGTTGTAAAAGCTCATTACAGATATTTTTCAAATCCTGCTTGTGTTTGATTTTACAGTAAAAGCAACACCCTCATTCTTTTTTTCCTCCCACATTCCTGTCTTTACTTAACTTGTCCCGGATCATTCACAAATTGTGTGATTGTGATTAGTAGAGTGTTATAGTGCCTAAAGTTTTTGGTATGATTAAGTTACTTGATTTTCATTTTACTACATTTGTTGCATTTAACAACACAGTCTAGCAGCCATTTGAATTTCTCAGTCTGCAGCAATGAATGTGCTGATATGGAACTTCCAGGAAATAACTTCCATAACAAAATCTTAAAAGCAAAGCATTCTAGTGGTTGCGATAAAATATCAATAAAGTTAATTAAATGGCATTCTTGTGAATTTACCAAAATTTTAAGTTATTTGTGTAATGAGACTATTATAACTGCAACATTTCCTGATTGGTTAAAATATGCAGATATTAAACCTCTATCCAAGAAATGGAATAAAGAGATTCAATCAAACTACAGACCAATTTCACTTTTACCAGTATTCTCAAAAATTCTAGGAAAGGTAATGTACAAGCAGCTTCTCAACCACCTAACCTCAAAAGACATATTGTCTAGAACACAGTTTGGATATCTGAAAGGTTCAGACTTCAAGAAGGATACATACACCTACAGTGAGAATGTACTTAATTCATTAGATAATAACTTACAAGCAGCAGGTATGTTCTGCAATTTATCAAAGGCATTTGATTGTGTGAACCATAACATCCTTTTAAGTAAATTAGAATTCTATGGTGTCATGGGAAACATTGCAAAATGGTTCAAGTCCTACTTTGCTAACAGAAAAAAAGGGTGTCAGTGCAAGGAACTAGTGAATTAAGCCAACAGCCAACGTCAGATTGTGAAGAAATTACATGTGGTGTCCCACAAGGATCCATCTTAGGGTCACTGCTTTTTCTTGTGTACATTAATGACCTCTCATCAATTACACTGCCAGAAGCAGAGTTCATTTTTTTGTTGATGATACAACTATTACAATAAATAGCATGACAAGCATAGTTCTAGAAAAGGTCTGCTAATGATATTTTCATTAACATTAAACTTTGAAAAGACTCAGTACATGCAGTTCAGAACAAGTAAGAGATTCCCATCCAGTAAATGCATAAAAGTATGAAAAAGAGCAGAGAGAAGAGGTTGACAGTATAAAATTTCTGGGATTGCAGCTTGATAATAAATTCAGTTGGGAGGAGCACACCATATAACTACAGAAACGACTTAACAAATGTATTTGCAATATGACTGGTATCGGAATTTTTTTTTCTTTTTTGAGGTATTCTCCTTCCATTTCCTCAGGCACACAGTGTTCCACTGCTGTGCCACATGGTGGTCCCTGAAGTGTGCCCAATGGTTATGGTGTCAAAAGACTAGTAGTGCTTATCAGTCCCCAGCTCAGGGACCCCAGGTTCACCAAGCCTATACTCTGCAAGTTAATGCTGATCACCCTGAAGGAGCAAGCAAATTACAAGTAAACATGATGCAACAGCAATGTGAACTCAAAAACTTATATGTGTTCTCTGATGTGGTCTCCAAGTGTCATTTGGTGAACAACAACAAGCAACATTACCAATTTTAGTCCAGTTTATGGTCTCAGTCCACTGGCAGCCTCCTCACTGTTGTATCTCTGGGCTCCATGGTGTGGGTATGACCAAAAAGAATTCTACCAATAGCTGACAGCTGCTGAGGCCTGCAACTCTGCATGGCGCATGCCACTGCTGAGCTCTTGCCATGCCACCATGATCAACTACATTATTGCATCATTGCTGGAGCTGAGCAAGCACTGCCAGTGCTTTCTGCCCCGGCACTGTATCCAGCTTGATGGTGCCCACATACTACAGAGGTGGACCTGCAATCCTGGTGCCTGTCACCACCATCTGCATTATCACTGTAGTTAAGGCCTCCATCAACCTGCTGTTGGGTTGTCTGGTAAAGTGCTGAGGCCACTAGTATCCCATCCACCACTTGGCCAGCTCCTGTGGATATTCCACTGCCCCTGATTGAGCAGTCAACACCCACACAGTTAGTGCATCCAATACAGAAGAATCTGATGTCTTGAAGTAACCAGTACTCCTGGTGCTGATCCTCTCCTATGGTGCTTCGCTGTCTGGAGCACCAGTCACTGTGCATTCCCCCAGCTGTGACACATATGCGTTGGTTCTGGCATAGAGTTTGTGATTATCATAATCTCCAGCACCCACTACAGAAGCTATGAACATGCCAACTCTTGGGCTAGCATCTGCATCATCAGAGTGCTACACTCTATGATCAAAAGTATCCACCTCCCCCCTCCCCTCCCCTCCCAAAGAAAGAAAAAAAGAATAATTGTTTTCATATTAGGTGCATTGTGCTGCCACCTACTCTCAGGTACTCAATATCAGTCATCTCAGTAGTCATTAGACATCATGAGAGAGCAGAATGGGGTGCTCTGCAGAGCCGGCCGCGGTGGCCGAGGTGACTGAGGCGCTCCAGTCACGGTCAGCACGGCCACTACGGTCGGAGGTTCGAATCCTCCCTCGGGCATGGATATTTGTGCCGTCCTAGTTCGTAAGTAGTTGATAAGTAGTTTGTAAGTTTAGGGACTGATGACCCCGTAGTTAAGTCCCATAAGCTTAACAAACATTTGAACATTTTTGCTCTGCAGAACTCATGAACTTCGAACATGGTCAGATGATCGGTTGTCACTTGAGTCAGAAGTCTGTACACAAGATTTCCACACTCCTTAACATTCCAAGGTCCACTGTTTCTGATGCAATAGTGAAGTGGAAACGTGAAGGGACATTTACAGCATGCAAGCATACAAGCCGATCTCATCCAGTGACTGATAGAGACTGCCGACACCTGAAGGGGGCCATACAGTGTAATAGTCAAGCATCTATCCAAACCATCACACAGGAATTCCAAACTGCATCAGGATCCACGCCAAGTACTATAACAATTAGGTGGGAGGTGAGAAAACTTGGATTTCATGATTGAGTGGCTGCCCGTAAGCCACACATCATGCAGGTCAATGGCAAATGACACCTCAATTGGATGACTGAACAGTGGAAAAACATTGTGTTGAGTAATGAATCACGCTACACAATGTGGTGATCTGATGGCATGGTGTGGGTAAGACGAATGTCCGGTGAACATCATGTGCAAGTGTGCGTAGTGCTAACAGTAAAATTCAGAGGTAGTGGTGTTATGGTGTGATCATGTTTTCCATGGAGGGGCTTGCACCTCTTGTTGTTTTACATGACACTATCACAGTACAAGCATACATTGATGTTTTAAGCACCTTAATGCTTCCCACTGTTGAGGAGCAATTTGGGGATGGTGATTTCATCTTTCAATACAATCGAACACCTCTTCATAATGCATGGCATAATGCACAGAATGGTTAAATGGCAATAACATCCTTGTAATGCACTGTCCTCGACAAAGTCCTGACTTGAATCCCATAGAACACCTTTGGAATGTTTTGGAACACCGACTTCATGCTAGGACTCGCCAATTAACATCGATACCTCTCCTCAGTGCACCATTCCATGAAGAATTGGAACATATGCCTGTAAGAGTGGAAGCTGTAATCAAGGCTAATGGTGGGCCAACACTATACTGAACTCCAACATTACAGACGGAGGATGCCATGAACTTTTAAAGGTTATTTTAGACAAAGTGTTGGTAGAGGTATGCAACTGTCATGATCAGAATTTATTTAAATGATTCAGAATTGCTTATAGAATCTTAGAATCATTTAAATAAATACGAACTTTCAAGCCATTTTCAGCCAGGTGTCGAGATACTTTTGATCACATAGTGTATTTGCTCACAGGGAAAGAGTGCTATAAACCAACATACAAGACCAGTTATGCACTGCAGCAATAGCCATTGCTGTGGCTACGAGACCACACACATACGAACATCAAATATGATATAGCCTCCACCACACTGGAGAGATTAATATAAGGGCAGTACAACCTGTACTCACCCTCACTGTGTTATTGGGCTCATTCATGATACCTTGTGATTAGCCTTGTGAATATTTTCTATGTGGAGAGATTATAAACTAGTGTCCTGTGTCTTCTCACAGTTATTTGTTTTGTACATTTAATTAAATTCCAGCCTAAAATATAAAAGTGGCAGTTTTTATGTCATCATTAGCTTTTGAATATCATACATGCCAATTTGACATCATGATAACCTATATTTGAAGGAAGGAAGCTTAAAGCTTAACGTCCCATCGACAGAGTGGTCATTAGAGATGATTGGAATATGGGAAGGAAATCAGCCATGCCCTTTCAAAGGAACCATCCCAGCATTTGCCTGGAGTGATTTACAGAAATCACAGGAATCTTAAATCTGGATGGCTAGAGGTGGATTTGAACTGCCAACCTTCCGAATGCGAGTCCAGTATCTTATCACTGCGTCACCTTGCTCAGTAAACCTTTCTTTGATCATTAATGAGCTACTATTCTAGTTCTCTGTCATGTCTGTAGAATCCTGAGTTCAATCTGAATAATTTTATTAATAATGTGTTATTTTTGAAAGAAATAGCTGCTGAAGCACTAGCATAGCGTAACTTCATGGCTCAAATATTTGGGCACATAGAGTGATTAAGGAAAAGGAAACCAATTATATTTCATTAGCTCTATCACTATGAAAGACAGTGGTATTAGTCAGTTTGTTTACTGTTTTGTTTATTAGATGAAATGAGATAGCTCAGTTCTTAATCTGTAATAATGATTTTTAACAATAATGAAAATAATAATTTAAAGAAGCATGATAGCTCAGAGTTTATTTACAGTTCTTCATTTAACCAGTAGTTCTACATTCTGATTGAGTCACTAAGGTTGACATCTAAATTAGGCGAATAATGACTTTATTGCTCATATAAAACATTTCTTAGTTTATACAGCATCAAAGGTAAGAAATAAAGTATAAAAAGGTAGTAAGAAAGAGCTAAGGATTTCCGCTCAGTACAAATACTTGACACAAACTGCACAAGTACCCAGGAACAATTGGTGCATGTAATATAGTGTCCAATAATTAAAAAGAGTACAATAAGATGTGGCATCATCTGTGTATTTACTAGCAGCCAGTTTCAGTGGACCATTCTACCATCTTCAGTCCCTTTATAGAAACGGGTGACAGAACCTTCCTATGACACCATGTCAACAGGAAGACAACTGGCATATGCCAGTCTCATGAAATACGGCCCTGCTATTGTTCACAATAGTTGAGTATGAATTTCATAAGGTTGAGCATATGCCAGTTATCTTCCAAATGACAGAGTGTCAGAGGAAGGTTCAGCAACCAATTTCTATGAAGGGCTTTAAGATGGTAGTGTGGTCTGCCCAAACTATTTGCCAGTAAATAAACATGATTCCACAACTGGTGGCACTTTTTATTATCATTATACAGCTTAAGCCCAAACATCCAGTTCCACCATGGATGCACTGCACTGATATGTTATCCACAGGAACCACAGAGACTGATGAAGTGGAATGGCTTGCTTGCCTCAATGATACAGATAGTCATACCATAGATGCAGCCATGGTACAGTGGTACCTGTGGAAAAGCATGAAATCCATTTGTTTATTGAAGAGAGTGTGGTATTCATGGAAAACAACTCTCTCACTGCTACACAGAACACTGACGTGCACTGGCTGTACAAATACCCACGAAGTGAGCTCGTACCTGGTAAACAACACACTGCGTGCAGAGCACAACTCCCCGCTGTTTGTGTCATTGACTCACCCGTGGCGTGCTCTGGCATTTACCGCATTTTCCCGCGGCGCACTCTCGCGGCCGACTCCCGACGTATGTTATCGGCTGTGTGTGTGTGCCTTACAGCATTCTTTTCCCCTTGGGGAGGCTTGGATGTGAGCAATGTCCATGACATCGTCATCTGTTGGACTCTGACTGAGGGCGGGCACCTTTGCATAGGGTTGGAAGTACTAGGGGCGCGGGCAGCGTCGGCGCCCTTCACCCGACAACCCATATGGCAGGACCGGTGATGGTGGCTCGGTCTCCATCTCTACCTCGGTCCCCGGACCTGGTGATGGTGATGGTGGACCCGAAGGGAGCAATGGAGCAATGCATCAGGAGGAGATGAATCCAGCATGGGTGTTGGCTGTACCCGCAAAGGTGTAGGTCCCTGAGAGGAGGGACCTGGGTCAGTCCCTGGCTGAGGCAGACAACTTGCAGGTAATGGCAGGAACCTCTCTTCGGCCTGTGGGATGGTTAGTGGAACAGACTGGTGCGGGAGCATCGGCTGAGGGACGGGGAGCTCCTGATCTTCCACACGCAGGTGCAGCTGGTCGTGGTGACGTGCAGTGATGCCATCTTCTGTGCGTATGTCACAGAGATGGCGGCCGCGGCATCTGGTGATGATGGCAGGAATCCATTTTGGTCGACGTCCGAACCCACGTGCCCAGACAGCCCTCCCTGGTCGGAAGCATGAAGATGGAGACACAGATGAATGTCCCGGGCTTGGATGCAGGAGATGAAGCAGAGTCCGGGGCTGCCGGCCATGGAGAAGTTCCGCAAGACTCTTGTCGCCAAATGGGGTGAACCGAAAAGATGAGAGAAATTGATCGAGGGCAACATCCGAAGGGTACCGAGCCACATATTTTTTTAACTGGGTCTTAAAGGTGCGAACAAATCTTTCAGCCTTCCCATTTGACTGCAGATGGAAGGGTGGGGCAAGGACATGGCGGATAGCCCAGGTGTTGCAGAAGGAGGCAAACTCGCGTGAAACAAACTGAGGACCGTTGCCTGACACCACCGTAGTGGGAAGGTCTTCAATCGAGAAAATGCGTGACAAGGCTGCAACCGTGGGCGTGGCCGAGGTTGAAAGGCAACGGACCACGTACAGGAACTTAGAGAAGGCATCAATAACCAGCAACCAATAGGCATTAAGAAAGAGGCCCACAAAGTCAATGTGCAGGCGATCCCAGGCCTGCGAAGGTTGAGGCCATGGGGCGAATGTTGCCCGAGGGGAGGCTTGAAGTTGTGCACAGAGTGAGCACGAGGTAACCATATGAGACACGTCGCTGGCCAGGCCCGGCCAAAACACATGGCGGCGGGCCAATGCGTTAGTACGAGATACCCCGCAATGATCGGCGTGTAACAGCTTGAGGACCTCTGAGCGGAGGGCCGATGGAATGACGACCTGACGAGAGGAATCCTCAGAATCAAGGAGAAGCATGCCATCTACAACAGAAAAGCGGTATCGAAATGCATAGTAGTTTCAGAGGGGGTCCGATGCCCGTTTCGGAGGAGTCTCAGGCCAGCCACGCTGGACCAAACGAATCACCGTGCGGCACTAGCCAGAGCCACCTTGGCACCTGTGATTGTAAAACTGTCCACTGCTTGCTGAGCGGCTAAGTCGACATGAAGCACAGCAATTCTTCCTGATCAAAGTCTGGGTCTGGTCCAGCCGGAAGCCGGGAGAGCGCATCCGCATTTGCATGTTTGGATGTAGGGCGGAAGTGTATTGCATAGTTATATCGAGAAAGGAACAACGCCAACACTATAGACGGTGAGCGGCCTTGTCGGGTAGAGATGCCGAAGGGTGAAAGAGAGAAACCAGCGGCTTGTGATCAGTTACAAGATGAAATTTTACGCCATACTTCTTCAGAGCGTAGACAATAGCAAGGGCCTCCTTCTCAATTTGCGAATATCTGGTTTGGGCCGGAGTGAGCGTTTTAGAGGCGAAAGTGATTGGTCGCTCAGATCCGTCTGGATATTTATGAGCGAGCACTGCCCCGATCCCATGTTGAGAGGCGTCTGTTGCTAAGACAAGGGGGATGCCAGGGTGATAGGTGATGAGGCAGGGAGCCGATTGTAGCAGCTCCTGTAATGTGCAAAATGCTTTTTCACAGGCAGATGACCAGTGGAAGGAAGTCCCTTTGCGCAGCAGGTCATGCAGGGGTTTTGCAATAGATGAAGCCCCCGGCAAGAATTTATGATAATAAGCTACCTTTCCTAAAAACACTTGCAGGTCCTTGACTGAAGTCGGCCGAGGGAGAGCCAACACGGGAGACACATTCTGACGGAGGGGCTTGCTGCCCTCACTAGAAACCTCAAACCCCCCCAAAAAAAAAATGATAGAAGGCTGAAAAAAGTGGCATTTCTCCAGGTTGCACGTCAACCCCGCCTCCTGTAGTACTGTGAACAGCGCACATAAGTTGCGTAAATGTTCATCGGCTGAGGACCCGGACACTACTATATCATCGAGATAATTGACACAACCGGGCACCGACAGTGCGAGTTGTTCATGGAAACGCTGAAAAATTGCTGGAGCGCTGGCCACCCTGAAGGGCAACCTCAAGTATTGGTACAAACCAAAGGGCGTGTTCAGGACCAAGAGATGTTGAGAGTCAGCATCGAGAGGAACTTGCAAATATGCCTCAGAGAGATCTATCTTTGAAAAATATTGTCCACCCGCCAATTTCGCAAGAAGCTCATCTGGGTGCGGCAATGGATAAGTGTCGATGATAGATTGGGCGTTCACAGAACGTTTCAAATCGCCACAAAGGCGCAACCGCCCCAACGGTTTTTTTACAATGACCATGGGAGTCGCCCATTCACTAGACGGAATGCGTTTTACCACCCCAGCTTCCTCCAGGCAGTCCAGCTCCGCTTTGACGTGGTCACGGAGTGCAATCGGAACCGGCCGAGCGCGGAAAACACGGGGCCTGGCGGAGGGCTTCAAGGTGATGTGGGCTTGGAAATTATTAGCACGGCCCAACCCCACCGAAAACAGTGCTGAAAATTTGGTGCGTAAGGAGTCTAGTTGCGGAAAAGGCACCTGGTCAGAGACAGGCATTCTATGGATTGGAGCAGGGAATGATCTATCCCTTAATCAGGTATGTAAGTTAGAAAATCTGAAAATGTAAATGGATAGGTTGAAGTTAGGTAGAGGAGATTAGTGAAGTTCAGTGACAGGATGAACAGGATTTCTGGTCAAGTGAGTGCACAGTTATATATACAATATCAGTTTGGGAGGGGGGGGGGGTAGTGCAGGAGTAGGTCTAGTAGGTCTAATACTGAATGAGAAAATACGGATGTGGGTAACCTAATATGAACAGTGTCGTGAATGCAATTCATACCCAAGATACACAGGAAGACAACACCCAGTACAATTTCAGAAGTTAGATTGCCAACTAGTTCTGATGATAATGATGAGATTGAAAAAAATCACACTGGCATGTTGTATGGCCCACTTTAGATTTGCCTGTAGTTTTGTGATTTTTACAAACATTTTGGAAACTAATTATAAAATAATAATAGTAATAATCATTTTGTGAGGCTCATTGGCCTGATGCAAGTCTTTCAGTTGGTTGCCAATTTCGCGACTTGTGTCCTTAGCCTACGCCAGTTATCAAACTGGAAAAAGGGGACCTACAGCTAAACGTGGAATCTGAACCATGTGTTGTTTCTGGTGACTCCTTACATCATTGAGAGGTGAAAGATGGGTAAAAACACGGACTGAAAAAAATCCGAGGTCCGACCGGGTTTCAAACCCCTTTGGTTTCCAGTCGAGTGCTTTACCCCAAGATCAACAAGCCCGGCATAATAAAAATTTATGAACAGCACTATTATGACACTACTATTGTAATAATATCTATGCACCCAACAGGTAATATTCTTTCTGACCGTATTTTAACAAAGAGCCAAAATTATTTGATATTTGAGTTTAGCTTTGCCAAATATACTCATTTTTTTAACTTTTACCTCTTTAATCTATTATTTTAATATCTCTCCCACATTTCCATCATCACTTAATTTACTCATCTTGGGGAACGATTTTATTGTATAAATAGATGTCAAGATCACAATTTTTATTTTATTTATTCAAGAGGACCAGTTTCAACACTACTGTGTCATCATCTGGTCTCATTGACATTAAACTGCTTATTATAGTGCTCCACATAAAATCTGGTAGGTGTACTGGATGATAGTTATAGAGAAAATCATGTGTTGGTGGATAGTCAGATATAAAATGGATGGCTGGTCAAAATTAAGATAGTAAACTATACATAAATTAATAATCACCATAGTGCACATGTCTGGTTGGTTTTATGGAGGTGCTCAACATTTGGCATTCGGAAATAAGTCATGTGACATCCCTCACTCGAAACCTTGCCTGAAACACTCTTTTGTATACACCATCTTGCTTTCTGTATTTGATGATTTTCTTATTAGAACTCAAGTGTTGTCATTTCAAAGCAAAGGCACACTGCAAATTATCAAACACACATCATTGTTAGGAGAATGAATAACAATTTAATGTCTAAAAATGCCATGTTAGCAGATAACACCCGCCATCAATGGTACGAGAATTACAAATTACTCTCGCAGCTGTCCGGCGTAGTGTAATGGGCAGCAAATTAGTTTGTGATCCATGAACATCTTAGATGGTCGTTCAAAACATGCTGAGTGCGGTGGCTCAGAGCCCTCGATCAGAGGGTTGCCGGTGTCAATCTACCTGAAGAACAAAAAATATAAATAAAAACCCGCCAATGGCATATATATATTTTTTTTATTTTTTTTTTATTTTTTTTTTTTTTTATTTTTTTTTTTTTTTTACATCGTGTTTCACACACTCTTGTTAATTGAACACAACTATATCCTGCAAATTCTGAGTTGTTCAAATGTAGCAGCACTTTCTCTGAAATGTGCATTTGTTCTATTTTGTGAATATATCATGAATTACATACTGGCAAATTGTAAACATAGACTTCTTTATCACATGTTCACAAACTGGGGAGATACTTTTACAATGACTGTTGTAAATGACATAATGATAATAGTAACTTTGCACATAAATTAGTACTAGAGCTTTGTGGAATTCAGTATTACCACACTTATTTTGTTTGTTATTTTAGCTGTAAAAAGAAACGTAGTCATGGTTTGAAACACAATATCTTCTCTTTATTTTAGCGTCGAACAAAGTAACATAAACAAAGTCATATTTTAGTAGACACATTGACTCTAATTACTGACTTTCAAGATATTCCATTAATATGTGAATAATTGCTTAGAAGGAAAAAAAACAGGTAATTTGTTGCATTGTATATTCTTCACTTCTGTTTCATTAAGAATATTCATTATCACAGTATCCTCCCCGTTGTTGTGGAAATGCTTCAGAAGACCAGTGTTCAGTTTGTTGTTATATATTTCATGGCATGTTCACGAAATAGGACAAACACATATTTCACAGGGAGCACTCTTACATCTCAACAACTCTAAACATTGTGGGAGATAACTGTATTTTATTAATAAGAGTGCCGGAAACCCTTTTAGCAGCCAAGGTGAAAAAAAAAAAAAGGTATCGGCAGGTTTCAAAAGACTGACCACGTGCATCACAACGGAGTGCTCTACCGAACTACACCATGTTGAACAACTACGACATTGTCAATCAATTTGCGTACAATTGGTCACACTTGCTAACAGCTAAAATGACATTTTTAGACACTAAATTATAATTTATTGTACTATGATGGACATGTTTTGTTAATTCTTCAGTGCGGCACTGCTTTGAAATGACAACGTGTAATTTATAATAAGAAAATCATCAAATACAGGAATGAAGATGACATATGCCACAGAGAGTTGTGGGCGAGGAATGTCACATGACATTTCCTAATGCCTGGATTACGTAAAATCAAGAGACAATGTCTAATCACCGTTATAATTGCAGTTATCTCTGTAATGGTGTGAGTTACAAGAAAAAGAAAAAAAGAGTGAGGAAAGTTGTAGAGAATTGTCTCCTCTACAAATTTGTTTATTCAATTCTGGTGTCAGATGAATGGTTTGTTTGCAATTACAATTACATTACAAACGGCTCTTTTTTTTTTTTCTAACGTATTTTTTTGCCTGAAAAATTTGAGAAAGGAAGGTTCTGGTCTCTGGTGGCCAAGAATTATGTCTGTAAAATTTGGTGCCAATTGGATGAATGGTTCAATCTAAAAAGTGGGAACACTTTACAGTCAGACAGACAGACATAGTCAAATCAGCAATATTTTTGCAAATATCTCTAAAACAATGCAAGAAATGAGAAAAACATAAGAGAGCTAAAGATAGAGAATTTTCTTGTCTACAAATTTGTTTATTAAATTTTCATGTCAAATGTACACTAAATTGGTTATTTTCATTTCAATTTCTAGCTGTCAAAAGATGATCACAAAGGCCCACTTTTAGTGTTACTACCGTAATCTAAAATGGGCTAAAATGTGTGAGGAGGGAAAAGAAATTACTGAGACATAAAGGAAGAGGAAAGCTTGAATGTGGTGGGGGACAGGAATTTGCTAGTAGGAAATGGAAGAGAAGGAAAAATAGTAAATTAATATTAGCTGGGGGAGAGAAATGAAAGAGGGTGTCAGGAAGGTGCCTGTACAATTTTCAACATTTGTTTTAAGATTCATAAAAGAAGGTTGTATATGTGGAAAAGACCAGGAGACAATGGAAGGTTTCAGATTGATTTTATAGTGGTAAAACATGTTGTGGTACTAGGTTTTATACTGTAAGACATATCCAGGGTCAGATATAGACAATAACCATACCTAAGAAAAGGTAGGAAAGTAAGGAGATGGAACCAGGATAAGTATAGGAACCTGAGCTTGCTGAGAGTTTCAGAGGGAGCATTAGGCAAGCATTGAATGAAATGGAGGAAAGTAATAAAATTGAAGAAGAATGGTCAGCTTTGAGAGATGAAATAGAGAAAGGACCATTGGATCAGATAGGTAAAAAGACAAAGCCTAGTTGAAGTCCCTGGATAACACAGGAGATACTGAACTTCATGAAAGGAGAAATTATGAAATACACCATATGAAGGAGGAAAAACAGATTAAATATGGCTAAAAATAAGGTTGACATGAACTACAAATTTTCTAAGCAGGAGTGGTTAGTAGACAACTGCAAATCTGTAGAATAATCTATAATTAGGGGAAAGATAGATACCAGCTGCAGAAAAATTAAAGAGATGTTGGAGACAAGTGCTCAGCTGAAAAAAAAAAAAAAAAAAACAGTTCTAAGCAAAGAAGGGAAAACTGAGAAGTGGAAGTAATATACAGAGGAGCTCTACACTGGAAATGAACTTAAAGCTAGTATTGTAGAAAGAGGAGACGAAACAGATGAAGATGAGATAGGAGTTATCATCCTGTGAGAAGAATGTGACAAAGAACAAAAAGATTTAAGTTAAAACATGGAACCTGGAGCAAATAATATTCCCTCTAAACTGATGATATCCTTGGTAGAGCCAGCTGTGATGGAACTGTTCCACCTCATGTGGAAGACATATTATGAGATAGGTTAAATACGCTGTCTTCAAAAAAAATGTAATAACTCTGATTTAAAAGAAATAAAGTTCAAACAGATGTGAAAATTGCTAAACAATCAATAGAAAAATGTTATGGTTGCAAAATAATAACACAAATTATTTGGAGAAGAATGACTGGTAGAATCTGACATCCTGGAAGATCAATTTCTATTTAGATGAAATGTAGGAAAACATGAGGCAAAACTAAATTTACAACTTCTCTTAAAAGACAGGTTAAAGAAAGTCAAACCTATGTTAATAAATTTGTAGATTTGGAGAAAGATTTTGAAAATGCTGACTGGAGTAAACTTTTTTAAAAATAATGAAGGTAATAGTGGTAAGGAAACAGACAGTAGTTATAAGAGTAGAAAAGCATAAAAGGTGTGCACTAGATTGGAAGACAGTAAGGTAGAGTTGTAGCCATTCGCCAATGTTATTCATTCTGTACATTGAGCAAACTGTAAAGAAAAGCACAAAGAAATTAGGAAACAAAGTTCAGTTCAGGGAAGAGATATAAAACTTTGTGGTTTGGTGATGAAGCTGTAATTCTTGTCAGAGACAGCAATATAGAGGAGCAACTGAATGAAATGGACAGTGACCTGAAGGAGGTTATAATATGAATAACAACAACAACATGCACCAAATAAGTTTAACAGAATATAATTTAATTAAATCAGATGATGCTGAGGGAATTAGAATATGAAATTAAGGTAATAGAGGAGTTTTGTTATTTGGGCAGTAGAATTACTTCTGATGGCTGGGCTAGAGAAGATATAAATGCAGAATGGCAATGGAGAGAAAAACCATTTCTAAAAAAGATAAATCTGTTAACATCAAATATTAATTTAAGCATTTTTAAGACATTTGTCTGGAGTAGCCTTATATGGGAATGATACAT
Source organism: Locusta migratoria (assembly GCA_026315105.1). NCBI lineage: Eukaryota > Metazoa > Arthropoda > Insecta > Orthoptera > Acrididae > Locusta > Locusta migratoria. Next base: position 292,077,172 of record CM048755.1, read on the forward strand.
GGATGATAAACAATTCAGACAAGATGAAGATAGAGGGTGAAACGCTTATGGGAAACGCTTATGGGAAAATAACTTGTCTTATTTCTGTTGCATAGATGGCTTATGTAAATAAATATCTGCATTATAATACAAAAGCAACTGTGGGAAGAAAAATACAGAAAAGAACTAACAATGAGGATAGAAGCTTTGAAATTTGATGCTACAAAAGAGAGATGAACATTAGATTGATAGATTATGTAACCAATAAGGAGGTGACAAGCAAAACTCAAGAGAAAAGAAATGTCTGACATATCTTGACTAAAAGAAGGAATCAGTTGGTACAAAACATTCTGAGGAATCAAGGAATTGTCACTTTAGTATTGGAGAGAAGTGTGGCAGCTTCAGATTGCAAAGGGAGACTAAGAGATGAATACAGTATGCAAGTTCAGATGGGTGTGGATTACCATTCTTATATATGGATGAAGAGGCTTGCACAGGAGAGAGAAGCATGGAGAACTGCATCAAACCAGTCTTCAGACTGAAGACCACGTCAAAAACACAAATTGTATGTGTAACAGACATTTGAAGACTACAAGGCACAATTCAACAGTGTGTGTACCAAGAAGGTATTTCTGCCACCTAGGGTCTGAATATTGATGAATTCTGAAATGCATCATTTGAGTAACAAGATGCATGAGGTTTGACTTTAACCTTATGACACAGTCAGCCTTAATGTGAACAACTGATTATTATAATACCAGTCCCCTGCTCCTGCATGTCACATTTTTACTTGTTCTGCATTTTTTTATGGATATCACTTACCTGATAGTGTTGGGTATGACCTGTACCCAAAGTAGCAGTTCCATGGATCACTGGAATATTTCTGAACACATCGAGCAGGTAGCTGGCCTTGCCACAATGCCAGTCCTTTGCGCACTGTTACTGATGAAGTTTGACTTTGTGCATTGCCAATGTAAGGATCTCTGTCTAGAAACCACCCAGAATCAGAAACACCTCTCACTTCGATTTGCTGCAAGCCAACTTTGTTGTGTAGGTAATCTTTTACTACGTCAAGGTTGACTATAACTCCAGTTCCACCAGCACTGAAATGAAAACTATTAGTCAAGAAATTTTTTATCCAATTATCTCAAACAAAAACACTTCAGCCATTAAACAAAATAAATATCAATAAAATTTCCATGAATACTAAATTCTAAATAATAGGGAAGACTTGTCTCAACAGAAACGTATTGCATTACTAAATATACAATGAAATAAATCATTAACTTTTCTATATTTTTTGCATACTACTTAAAATTTCATTCATAAGGTTTGTGGCAATGAAAGCCTAACCAAAACTTTCACCTTTAAGCTATGAACATTGATTATTACTAAATATTAAAATAATTCAGTGATGCTTAATGACATCAGAAAATTGAGATGAAATTCGTCTGCTTGTAAAAGGCAACTTTTTGTTTGAAATAAATGCACCATGATCAACAGTATTAAGTCTATTGTGGAAGAAAATTATTTCTAATGTTGAAAAATGTATCAAAATAATACTTTTTACCTATGTACTATTACAAAGTTAATGCATTAACCAGTAGTTCTTGTCTGTCTCAGTGTTTTTAAGTTAAACTAAAAAATTATGCAGCACAAATTTTATATGGAACATTATTAGACTGTAATTCTGTCATGAAATTTATTCCATAAATATTTCAGATCAGCTTATTAAATAAGCATGATACTGTTATTGCATGAAGATGGTAAAAGTATAATATATGAGACACTGGGGTAAAATCTTGAGTATCTCAGAGTCATATTAAGAATATTCAACAGCAATAGCTACTGGAAGCAGTATTTTCAGAAACTGAAGTGAAAGGCTAAATTGGAAGAAAATGGGGAGTTTTTAAATCTAATTTATTGTAAAATTAAATAACATAGACATTCACAAATTTTGCCTGGAGAACCATGTGCAACAGAAGTAGAATTTCATAATAAATTATTTATATTAGTAAGTGTGTACAGAAAGCAAATGTTAACTTTAATCTGTTAAGAAATGACTTTGAAGCTATATTGGTCTATTTGAAAACAAAAAAGGAAGAATTAGTGATACCTGGTGATTTTAATGTAGACTTTCTTGAGAAAAAAAAAAAAAAAAAAAAAAAAAAAAAAAAAAAAAAAAAAAAAAAAAAAAAATGCTAGTAAGAACTTATTGCAGGCAGTAGCATTGTCATTGAACTTAATTCATAGTGTTAAAATTTCTGACTAGGATAACTAAGACAGCCATTGATAATATCTTTATACAAATGTCTAATGACCAAAATTATATTATAAAACCAATAATAAATAGCCTTTCAGACCATGACATGCAGTTCCTTTTGCTCAATGTTAATAATGATCAGGATATAAAATCTATCATATAGATTGTCACGAGATCTACTTGCGAAATTTCTTTCCCCAACTTTTTCTTCAGAATGTGAACATATTTTGTTAGCACCTACCTACATAGAAAGACATGATTATCAAAATAAAATAAGAGAAATCAGATTGAAAACAGAAAGATTTAGGTGTCCCTTTTTTCCTGTGAGCTATTAGAGTATGGAACTATAGAGAAACATCATAAAAGCAGTTCAATTAACCCTCTGCCATGCACTTCAATGTGATTTGCAGAGTCTTTATGTAGATTGTTTTAGGAAACTGCTCAAAGACATGAACTGGAGTGATCTACACAATACTTGTAGCATGAATGAGAAATACAACAGTTTCGTAAATACTGTCCTTAACTTATGGTATATGAAAACTACTTTCATTCCAAAACTAATGCCAATTAGGATAAAGTCTACAAAGAAACCATGTATTACTCAACAAATAAATGTCTCCTGCAAACAAAAAGGAAACTACATCTATCAATCAGAAACAAATGAGATATAAATGCTTTAGATAATTACAAAACACACTGCAAAATATGGAAGATAGTAATACAAATTATCAGAATAGGATAGTCACATCAGGTAACAAAATAAATACAGTACAAGAGATAGTGAATGAAGAGACTGGTAGAACTAGAGATGAAGACAAGCACACAGCATTAAGAGTAGATGACACAAGGATAACAGATGTGTGCAGTCTTGCCAAAATTTTCAGTAAGTATTTCATAACTATTACTGAAAAGATGTGGTTATCAGGGCCAGTAGATGCTGCAATAGAATATCTCACACCTGTTACTACAAATGATTACAGTAATATGAGTACGGCACTCACAACACCACTAGAAGTAATGTCCACCATAAAATTCTTACAATCAAAACAGTCCAGTGGCTATGATAATATATCGTCAAATTTAATTAAACAGTTTGCTTCCGAGTTTAGTGTTATTTTAAGTTACTTGTGTAACCAGTCTTTTATCAGTGAAACATTTCTAGAATGGTTGAAATATGCTGAAGTTAAGCCCTTGTATAAGAAAGGAGGTAAAGAAATTCCATCAAACTTTTGACAGCATTCTAAAATTTTTTAGAAAAGATAATGTACAGTCATCTTCTCAAACATCTTAGCACTAAAAAAATATTATTCATGTCAGAATTCGGATTTCTAAAAGGTTCCAATATTGAGAAGGCTATCTACCCTTTCACTGAGAATGTACTTAATCCATTAGACAATAAATTACAGGCCATTGGCATATTTTGTGATCTGTCAAAGACATTTGACTTTGTAAATCACAATACCTTTTTTTAAGCAAATTAGAATATTATGGTGTAACAGAAAATGCTGCAGAATGGTTAAAATCCTATATCTCTGACAGAAAACAAAGAGTGTTAATAGGAGACAGATGTATATTGACATATCAGGCCTAATCCAACTGGGAACTAATAACATGTGTTCCAAACTTCTGTCTTAGGGCCCCTGCTTTTTCTTGTGTATATCGATGACCTCTCATCAGCAACATTACGGATGCCAAGTTTATTTCATCTGCAGATGACACAAACTTTGCAATAAAAAATAAATCAAGTATAAAAATGTCTCTAGTGAAATTTTCATGGAGATTGATAAATGGTTCCTAGCATATTCTCTATTGCCAATCCTTGCAAAAACACACTATATATGATTTACGACTTGCAAAAGGTTTCTTGCCAGTTATACCTAAAGTATGACAGCAAGAAGATAGAAGAAGTTTGTAGTGTCAAATTCTTGGGATTACAGCTTGATAAAAAATTTAACTGAGATGAGCATACCACAGAACTGCTGAAGCACCTAAACAAGTCCCTATCTGTATGCAAATGTTTTCACACATAGGAGATACAAAAATAATCAATAAAAAACTAGGGTGTTATACCTATTTTCGTTCCATAATGTCATAAGGGATTATTTTCCGGGGTAACTTATCAGGTCAAGCTAAAGTTTTCTCACCCCAAGAACATGCAATACAAATCATATATGGTGCCAACTCAAAAACATCCTGCAGAGGGCTATTTAAGGAACTGGGAATACTAATTACATTTATTCTATTTGGCTGAGAAAGGTGTCCAGTATTCAGCAATACACATTTTCAATAACATGGCAGCAGCCATTAAAATTTAACTCACAATAAGATCAGTTTGAAAAGAGTCAGAAGGATTTTTTTATGACCAACTCCTACTCCACTGATGAATTTCTTGGCAAAAGTGATTGATGTGTTCAGTCAACTTCAATACTAATCTTTTTCCTTTGAAATGCAAATATTCTTAAGAGTCCCCCTCCTCCAGATCGTTTCCACGTCCACAAGGGCAATTACATTTAGGATCTGTGGGAGGTACAGTAACAAATCTGACCTTATTTTATAAGTATTTATTATGTATCTTGTTTTCTAATATCTTCTACATCCAAGAGGATCTCCTCAGTTTGGATCAACTAGAATGAAAAGTACATCTAATCTAATCTCTATGATAAACAGCTTTTAATATGTTATTATTATTAGCTACATGCTGTAAATTTTTAGGATTCAGTACCTTCGATGTTAAAAACAGAACCCTTATGGGATCATTTAATCAATAAATTTGTTTTCCTTACCCAATGATACAAATATAAATAAAAGCTATCAAAAGAGGCAAAGGGATTCTGTTTTAATACACAAACTAAAATTAGTAAATCTATAGAGTCTAGACAAGTCAATTCGATGTCGGCTTGGATTTGCTTATATACGATTGAGGCGCTTAATTCTGTCACTGATATAATATACTTCTGATGCTGATTGTGAGTTGAGAAACTTAATAGAGGCATCTATTGGTTCTTTGGTGTGGGTTTACAATGCCACTTTACTAAGCAGAGCAGACTCCTGAAAATTTATGCTGCTATATCTTCCCTTTTCCTGATATGATTGTGATAAAATAAAATCTGTATGTTACCACAAGATATGCTCAACTGACTTATGAAAGCCCCATGAAAATTTGTCAGGTAGTTTTGCAGATTAAAATGTTGAAAAAACCCACAAAGGCATGGTCTTTTTAGATAAAACTTTATATAACATTTTCCCATGATCTGGTTTAGATATAATAAAGCTTACATGTTGCCTCCAGTTACTTGTGAATACCCCATGAAATTCACCCAGAAGTTTTGGACATTTGGCAAATCCAGAGAGAAAGACTCAATGGGTACAGATGATATTTTAAATAATATTCATAGCACTTTGTACTTCACCCCTAATTTCTTTGGGTCTTTGTACTGTGACATCACATTCCACTTCCGTTTTTTATTACTGTACTGTGTCGAATTTCTTTTGGATCATCAACACATACTTTTTCTCAGCTGTGATTGAGCACTTGTGTGTATGTCTTAATTATATTGCTGAGTATTATTGATGACAACCTTTTGATAAGCATGTAGACCTTTAAACTTCTTTTTCTGACTTCCAGTGCACATTTTAACATGTTTTCTGTAGTTTTCCTAGAGAGTAAGCCCTTTCTGTTAGCTTAATATTTTAAAATTTCTTGCTGGTTTTTCAAAATTTTCAATTCACTAATATTCTAGGGGATAACTAGTACATTTGACACAGCACACTAAACCTTCATACTGATTCAGTTTCTAATGACTATGCTGTCAATAGGACGTTAAACCCTAATCTTGATTCCTTCATACCAATCATGCAAAATTTTGTACAAAAATGCAGTTGGGCCTTATTCAGCAATATAAAAAGGTAAATAATGGTCACCATTACCTTTTTTATCTGCAAAACATAGATAGTTACAGTCATAACTCAAACATTTGGTGTGATAAAGGGTGCATTTATATGCCTGCAGTCACATTATTTTTCTGTTTCTATTGATTTGCTTGGTTACTTTACAGGTGTCTTGAATCAAGTTTTGCATAATTATGGTATATTTAGAAAGTGTAGTAGGCTTTTCTTTCTGCCATGGTGCCCCCCCCCCCCCCCCCCCCGCATACTCTTCTGCAGTGGCCAAGTGCACCAAGGATTTCCTGGACTATGTGCCACCAGTTTACTTGTGAGCCTGTGCCAGACATCCATTTACCAGGTAGGCTTACATTTTTTGTAGGCTTAGTACTTCTCCTAGTATCATTTCCACCAATCACAGAAACTGAACTCTGTTATCTATTCAATTAAGTGACTCAAAACTGTTACTGGTGAACACTGTCACACTCTATGTTCACATTTGTACTGTGAAAACCAGCTTACAGTTTATGGTGGAGGATACTTTGTGTAATACTGTCACTTCTTCCCTTTCCATTTCCAGTTGCATATGGTTTCTGAGAAGAATGATTGCAGCTAAGCCTCTATGTGAGCCTGAATTTCTCTGTTGTCTTCATAGCCTTATCATGTGGATTTGATTGACTCTGAGTCCCCTAACATTCACCCAGTAAGTCCACTCAACTGTCAAATATAACTTGTGCTCAGTCCTGTCAATCTGTAAACATCCTGGCATACAACTATATCTACCAGTAACTTTACAAAACCACCAATTGCTACTTGGACATAGTGACTGGTGTCGCAAACAACAAAAATTACAGTAAAAATGTAGCATTTTACATTCCATGAAACATTCTCATATTAAAAGATAGAAAATATAAAAGAACTTTCAGGCTGCACCACTGTTAACTTATGTGCCACTATAGTTTTTATTATGACCAATATAACAGAGCATAAATAAAACACTTCAAAGATGGTGCAAAAGTCCCACTAGTGCACTAACAGGTGCCATCATACAAGTACTAAGTGTTGCTGAGCATATCAAATACATTTGTAAGCAATGGACTAAACAACAGATTCAAACATGAGAACTAACGGCTCTGATTACCTGTATTTCAGTGTGAATGCCCTTGAAGAACTAGTCTGAATAATAAAATTAAGTTCAAATTTAAGTGGTCACATTTCTACAATTAATGCTCAGAATCAGGAATTTGTCAGCAGTATGCAAACATTTTCTAGAACTCATTGCACATTTACTGCTTTAGCACCACTATATCACTCACTACTGGATCCAGTCAAGGACCATCAACTGGTGGAAAAATATGTTGAATTGAAATAGTTTACATATCAAAAGAGCAATACAATGTGATAGACAACAAGTTGATAGCATAAAGACCATGTTACACTACTAGATCAATGAATAGTGTTATAGGGCACACAACAAGCAGACAGCATGAAGACCACATTGCACAGGTAGCTCAACAAATAATACACTGTTGTAGGCTAGACAACAAATTGACAGCATGAAGATAACATTACACAGCTAGCTCAACAAATAATTGTTGAAATAGCTGTGCAATGAGGTCTTCATGCTGTTAACTCATTGTCCATAACAGTGTTTTAGTCGTTTGACATGTAAACTGTTTCAAAACCAAATACTTTTCTACCAGATGATGGTCCTCAACTGAAACCTCAGCCAGACAATAAATAGATGGTGTTGAAGCTTAAAATTATGCCATATCAGGTTATTATTCTCTGCTGTTTTGTTTTTAGAATCTCACCAAAACCTGTTATATTTTATCATTTCACTTTTCTATCAATTTTTAGACTATCCCACCAGCCAGCTGGCATTGACACAGAAAGAAACAAAAATCAATAAGATACCCATCATACATGCATCTGAATTGGTAAAATTTAAATCCACCCATATGTCATCTAGACTTGTCACAGGAAATGTGAGAAAGGTAAATAAATATAGTTTCTTCACAAAGAATGCATGTTAAGTACAGACTTTTCATGTCAGTAGCAACAGCCCATGCCATTCAAGAACAGGAAAGACTAAATCTGTACCACATCACACAGTTTCTCTGAACAAAATGAAATCTAATTGTGAAGTCCACATTGGAATTCAATCTACATCTACATCTACATGGGATACTCTGCAAATCACATTTAAGTGCCTGGCACAGGGTTCATCGAACCACCTTTATACTACTTATCTCCCATTCCATTCTCAAATAGCGCGCAGGAAGAAAGAACACCCGAATCTCTCAGTTTTAGCTCTGGTTTCTTGTATTTTATTCTGATGATCATTTCTACCGATGTAAGTGGGAGTCAACAATATATTTTCGCATTTGGAGGAGAATGTTGGCAATTGGAGTTTCGTAAGTAGCCCATGCCGCAGTGATAAGCATCGTTGTTTTAATGATTCCCATCCCAGATCCTTTATCATTTCTATAATGCTGTCTCCCCTGCATCGTGACAATGTGAAACGAGCTGCCTTTCTTTGGACTCTTTTGATGTCCTCCGTCAAACCCACCTGATAAGGATCCCACACTGGGCAGCAATACACCAAAAATGAATGGACAAGTGTAGTGTATGCAGTTTCTTTTGTAGTTCTGTTGCATTTTTTAAGGGTTCTACCAATGAAACGCAGTCTTTGGTTTGCCTTTCCCACGATATTATCTATGTGTTCTTTCCAGTTTAATTTTGAAGTAATAGTAATTCCTAGGTATTTTGTGGAGTTTACAGCCTTCACTTTTGATTGATTTATCTTGTAAACAAAGTTTAACGAATTTCTTTTTGTACTCATGTGGGCAACTTCACACTTTTCATAATTTAGAGTCAATAGCCAATTTTTACACCTTAGTGATATAATATAATGATGACACTGTAGTTTGTAACTCACCACAAAGACATATGATTAGCTGACTGGCACATGAAAATCACACACACACACACAGCTTAGCTCTTTCCCATTAGCCTTAATCAGAAAAGACACAATCATTCATACAATCACACAGGCACACCTTATAGGTGCCACATGCCATTACCAGTCACTGTACTTTGAATAATTCTCTGCTGTGATAAGAGAGGGAGGGGTGGGGAGGGGAGGAGAAGGAAGGTGAGGGAAGAGGAGGAAGTGGGGAGCAGGATGGATTCAAGGTAGTGGTGGATATAGATGCCAAAGAATGTAGCATAAGGATAGCTCCCATCTGTACAGTGTAGTTAAGAAAAGTTGGTAGTAAGTGTGTCTGGGGGGGGGGGGGGGGTCCAGATGGCCCAGATTGTGAAACAGCTGTTCAAATCAAGCATGTGCTCAACAGCATGTTGTGCCACAGGGTGGTCTACCTTGTTTTTGGCTACAGTTTGGTTGTGGCCATTCATCCTATTGCACAGCTGGTTGATAGTCGTACCAATATAAAAAGCAGTGACTGCAGCACGGTTGGTAAAATTATACAGTTGCTTAAACATGTAGCCTCACCTTTGATGGGGTATGATAAGCCTGTGGCAAAACTGGAAGCATTGGGTGAGTGGATTGGGCAAGTCTGGTAGTGGGATCTTCCAAAAAAGTGTGATCCTTGTGACACACGGATGCACTAGGATGTTGTGAAGTTTGGATGAGTGACAGAACATCACTTTAGAATCACTGACATTTGAAATTCACATTATAGTACTCAGTAATCCCAGAAGCTATGAGCATGAAATACAGTTTTATCAAATTGTTCACAATTCTTAATACGAGGAATTCTTAACAAAGAATAGTCTATCTATGTGTTGAAGAAAGAGGAAAAAGTAGACAGGATTATCTTATGCTGCATCAGGGCATTGAAATAATTCAATGGTGTCAAGTGAAAATTTGTGCCGGCACAGGATTTAAACCAGGGTTTCCCACTTCAAGCCAGCAGTCACATTAACTTCATAGCTACCCAGACATGCCTCCCTAAATTCCTAAAAGTTGCACACTATCTAATTGATGTCCCTATCATCCATAAGCCTCTTATTCTCACCACTGAATTATTTCACTGCCCTAATGCAGCCACAGGCAACCTTTTCATCTGTTTCTCTGTTCTTTTTCCACAGAAATTGTTTGTATCAAGCTCTAATGTCTGAAAGAACAGACACCGCACTAATATACTTTTTTTGAAACAAAAATCATTCCAGCTTTCTTATGGCACATCACGACTTCTAAAGAAAAACAGACACTTGAAAAGAGCAATTGTCAATTACTACAGAGCAACTACCAAGTGATACGGAACAACTGGTGACTGCTATGGAATACCTGATCAAGAACAGTAAAAGGAAAGGTAGAGAAGAAGACATGTTAACTGCAGAAAGACCCGTACATGACAGCCCTGTATACATTGGACAATTCATGCAGTGCAGGGCTTGATAAACGTTGTTGTGGAACTGATTAGTGAAACATTCTTTGTGGTATTGCATTATGACTGCAAGACATTATTTGAGTACCAAACAAGCAGTCAGACAGCTTGAACCCGGTCGAGGTGTCACTACTGTGCCATAATAAAGCGTATATCCAAACGTTCCATCTCATGATTCAAAAACGCCACTGAAGGTGCAAATGCTATGTGAAAGCTTGACAGTGGTTATGGATGAACTACCACACCGCGTAGCCCTAGTGGCAAAAAGGAACAGTCAACTCACTCCTACACATATTGATGCAGACCTTCTAACTGCTACCAGTACATGTGTCTGACACAACCATTTGAATAAGGCTGGTATGTATGCTAAGAAGCCCCCATGAATCATACAAGAAATAACTGCCTTGAGAGAAGAGTGGGACAATATCCCCCAATGACTCATGAACAGTGTGGTAGCTAACACAAAAAACATGTGCAAAAAGCTGATTAGTGCCCAAGGAGAGTGTATTTCTTACTGACAGTCTGATAACAACTTATGTGTCTGGAATTTGACCTGTGTTGAAACTAACAGTATGTTTCTTATAATTAGAGGTCTGCACAGATAAGAAAAGTGTTATCTGTATATGCCCCACATCCACAAGGGCCATATGCACAACCGCATCTGTGGCGCTTTATCCGCATCCGCAAGCTCATTATCCGCATCCGCAGATATTAAAGTTTTGAATGGGTAATAGTAATAGATAGCAGTAACTAAAACCATGGTGTGTAATGACATAATTATTGTTTAAGTGTCATTTCTGTGACAATTTAACTACTTTTGACTTCTCAAATCATGGTAACTGTTCTATATCCACTCCAAAACAGGCTATTCCAAACAGGAAGACATTGAGTATGGGGTATATTAAAGTTAGACAATAATGCTCACTTACACACAGCCAACATCGCTAAACAGTTCCTGGGAAAAAAAGGAGTCATGCAACTTGAACATCCGCCATACTCCCGGATCTCAATCCTCCAGACTTCTTCCTGCTTCCACGACTCAGAATCATTTTGAAAAGAAAGAGATTTGACTATATTCCTGGCATCCAATGAAACATACTGAGGGTTTTGAACACAATTGCATAGGAAGACTTCCTGCAAAGTTTGCAAGACATGTATCACAGTTCTCAAGGGTGCATAGTTATGGGAGGTCACTATTTCTTAGGACAGTAAGGTAACTGTAGTTCACGGTTCATCTACATAAATGTTATAGTACCATCCACCGAATTCATTGTCAGAGACTGTAAACACACCAACATGCACTGCATTTCATGCCATCCTTCATTGCATATGATTATTGCTGTCTGACAATGTCTTTGATCCTTAGTAATTGTCAAACAGTGTATACAGACTACAATGTAATGTTCACCCATCACCATTAGTGCTATGATAGAAGATAAACCATTCCAAAGAGCATATGTGGCTACAAAAGCAAGCAGAAAAGTAGAGAGTAAGGAAATAGAGTTATATTTCAAACAAACAGCATTTTATATGACGTTAACTAAAAAAATAATTTAAGAACAATATATATATATACAGATAGAATTTTGTGTGAAGACTTTGCACCACAAGAGTTAACTGACTCTACTGAACTTGCACACTGCACACACACACCCACACACCTGCTACCTGCTAGCATTAGGGATGTTGCTTCGCTTAATCCCAGTGGCAACAAATCCTCTATAACCTTTGATACAATAATGGCACCCATGAATGTGAACCGCAGATCCTTCAGAGGTTTGTTTCTTGATCCACTCCAAGAATCACTGCTACAGTAAGGCACTAGCCTGTAAATAAAAATGTATATATTATGTCAATAATAACAAAAGGAAACAGTAATGGGTAAATGAGAACAGACACAATTCAAAAACCAAATGTTAATCAGTACTCTGAAAAATACATATGATATCTTCTAATGAATGACTAACATGATATAAAATAAATGTTGCAAAATAATGTGAATAAGACCATAAGAAACCAGTAGACAGTAACCTTTGTGTCATATGAAGTGAAGAGTTTATCAAATTATTCACTTTATATCATATTAATTCAAGAGCATGGACAGACATTACTAGCAAGAAATAAACATGTGGAGCATTACACATGTTGATAATTTTGTAATATGCACAAATAAATCACATTTTCCAGATGGATTTTTTCAATGTGCAGCAGAAACTGCACTGATATGACAGTCTACAAGGAAGTTGCAAAATCACTGTGTCTTGTAAGTACTTTTTTCCATAATCCTGTGGATAGGAAATGATGTATCATAAACAATGTAAGCATGCATATAAAACCACTGTTGTTTAACAAATGGATAAGCTACAAAAACCATGAAGTACCAAGAAACAAAAAGACAGTTTGGTGGATTTGTTGTTGAAAGACACAAGGTCCACAAGTATACAGTTTACAAAACAAGTAGAGGAAATCTTTTAAGTGACCTTTTAATCACATGTGATGGTGATGAAACATTGACTCTAATGTGTGACTGAAATAAAAACTGCAGAGATTTTATTAATACATACGTAAGCCTGCTATTTAGCAACATATGAACTGTGGGTCTGTCTGTGTTAAGTGAAAGTAAACTATTAATATTCACATATCTGACTTCCATTTAGTGGGATGTAAATGGTGACAACACCAGGAGTAGCAGCACATATCATGTGAATTTAGACAGTTAATGTTGCTAGAAACAAGAAAATATTGTATTTGGTTTGATATACCTCTCAAGATACAAAGGAATGTATGAGTATAGCAACCAGTCAGCACTGAATTTAATAACTGGGAAATGTTGAAAGTTTGTACCTAGCTTGGACTCAAAACTGGACCCTCCTGATTACTAGGCAGTCACACAGATCAGTATGTCACTCTGAAACAGTGATCATTGCAACTGTGACCTTCCGGCAGAATTGCCTATGCACTACTACTGTAGTGCCTCTGTCCATTTTCACTAATTAATCGCAAAGTTTCAGTATTCCTTTAACACTTTGGGCCTGGTGTGCATCCACACTGATGAAAGGGTCATTGCCTGTCTTCACTTTAATAGCTGCAGGTTCAAAAATAATGTCTGTTCTGTAGAACATGTCTGAACGAAAACATGCATGCACACACAGATTTATGTTCTTACAGCCCATCAGTTTTAACAAGTTCTTCATAAATTGCTTTATGGAAATAATTGCTGTAGAACATCTGAGAAAATTATCATTTTCAAGAGGTGAAATCTAATTCCTAACTCTTATTACCAACTCAGACCTTTATGAAACAGAATTTTGTATACTGATCTTTCATATAGATGCAGATTGCTAAAATTAGACAGTCTTGATGCAATTGTCAGGATGTACAATAGTTGCCATGTACTCCTTCATATCCCCATCTAACCTCAAGAACCATTAGTGCTGCAAATCAAATATCTATAGAGTTTTGTACTTACTCTTATGATCCAATCACTTTCACTCATGGGTCTATTGTTTATTTTAATGGATGAAATTTTGTATGCTTTAGTAACTTACTTGAGCTACTTTCATAACTATTATTTACTTTTTCTGGTCTATACACTCACAACTGATTCATACCCATAGCTTAATCTCTTCTGTTCTGCTATTTTGCTAACATAATACTGTTTTCCGCTTTGTTAATGGCATTAATAAATATATAGATATTTACTTATAACTGGTAAAACTAATAGCCTTTCATCATCACATGGTTAGATCATTATTTTCAATCTCAATAATGTGTTTACACTTGTTACAGCTACTATGAATTTATGGACTTACACATGATTTGTATTATGCCAGAAAGGATTTTCTTCATGACTGGAAGACAATATTCCTCCAACTGTAAAGGAATGAAATAATGATCAACATAAAGTTGCACTGTGTTGGAAAAAATGCATGTTTTCTAAATCATGATAAGCTGAAAAGTATTTATTAATAAGACTCATACAGACCAGTACGGGTTTCAGGCCAATGGGTGGAACTCATTAAGTAACGCCGTTCGGTCCAGCGATTAAGACATGTTTCTGTGTCATAGCAGTACCATCCTCCTGTGTAACCAGGTAACTTAGTCTTAGTGTCTGAGTGTATGCTAAAAATCAATAAAATTATTTGTGCAATTTTATCAAAACAAAAGAATTTATCTCCTAATAAGTATTGAAAATTTAAACAAGAGTTATGTAAAAGGCTATGTAAGCTGAAGAAACATCTAAGAAAATTCAGTAACAAAGATTTTTAAGTTAACCAACTCTTCTAATACTATTAAAGACAATTAATTAACACTGAAGAATGGATATGGAAGTATGGGCACTTCAGATGTAATTGCCCCAGAAATAATGTATTCCCCTTTACATAAAATATTCTAAAATGAATTTGTTAGAGACAAAAAATATTCTCAGAAAATCATTTTGAATATTCTTCTTAACAATACTGAAATATTGCCATTCTTGCCATTCTGCATACTTTCAAATAATACATGTGGCAACTAAAACAAATATTTTCACTTAGTTTCAAAAATATGCAGTGTCGACAAAATTTCAACAGAACTCACTGTCTGAAGGAGTTACCACTTCCAAATGAAAATATAATCAACTATCATTTATCAGAGTGCAAATGCATTCAAACATAAGTCATGGGTATTCCTTCATGCCTATTCCTTTTGTAAATCAAACGAATTTATGGAATTGTTAATATTTTTTAATTAAGTATTTTATTTATCAGAAATGTCCTGCAACTTTAAAGAACTAATTTTTGTCAGCACAATAGCATATTTTAAGCCTACATCAACACAGCTATAAGCTGCCCTCTCCTCATATCAGAAAAACATAATTTTTTACTGAGGTTAGCAACTTTTACTATTACTTAGCCACAAATAGCTAGCATGAATAAGAAGAGAAATGAATTATTTGAGAGAAAACAAGCAAGTAGAGAGGGGCAGCTGTTATGAATTTCCTCTGGAGTATTTTTATTTATAGCATGCTTGTAAGATATTAAAGAAGACCGTTTGTTTGAAATGCATCAATGGTGACTAACTTGGTGCATGTCATTGCCTCCCACAGTGCATTATATAGTCCCATGGATATTTTCCTTTTAAATAAATGTGACTTTCAATATTCATGGGCAGGTGGTTTTTTTTTTTTTTTTTTTTTTTTTTTTTTTTTTTTTTTTTTTTTTTTTTTTTTTTTTTTTTCCAAATAGAACGATAAATGTTGTAATGGTGCAATATCTAGTTCTCTAGAGTTGCACCGAGTCTTGTTCTCCACTTACAGTGTTAACAGTTTCTACATGATGTGTAGCTATTGATAATGGCACAATACAGTGCCAGCAGTTTCTACGTGACATTTATTACCAGGTCTGTGTTGTTCACCAGCCATGCCTGGACAGACTGTGTCAGGATTACAATATAAATACATTAATTTACAGAATTACATCTCATTTACAATATATACAGGACAATGCAATTATTACTGATTCTATTTCTGATTCACTTTCTAAACAAATCTGCACTGTGGCAGTGCTTTCACTGTGCTAATATGTTCCTGCCTAATGACATATTCACAACCCCTGACACATGACACATTTGTAGAAAACAGTTAAATATTTCGAAGAAGTAAGAAGGTAACTGTAACTGCTGCTCATTTCACTCAACGCAAGAAGGTAGTGTGATTATTTATCATTTCAAATGTAGCAGTTAAAGCTTTGGTAACAGGTTCCTGCCTAATTATACTCTCAAAAACTAACAATAGAAAGTCCAGATTGGACTCTGATATGTACTGAGACAGCGTGTGACATTGCAACAGTTGGCAACACAATAGATTACAACGCTCTAGGCCACATCTCTGCATAGTTCTGTGTGCCACTGCATTGCCACATTTTATAAGGCAAAACACAGCAAGAATCAATTCATACAAAACTGGAAAGTATTTTATGGAATGAAATAAATGATAAGCTTCATTTACAAAAGAAAAGAAATGGAAA
The DNA here is from genome assembly GCA_026315105.1 of Locusta migratoria. Taxonomy (NCBI): domain Eukaryota; kingdom Metazoa; phylum Arthropoda; class Insecta; order Orthoptera; family Acrididae; genus Locusta; species Locusta migratoria. Next base: position 292,093,719 of record CM048755.1, read on the forward strand.
ACAACATTCTCTTTGGCTCTCTGCATGCGACTCCTGATTTGCCTTCTTAATTCTCATCATTCATGAAGGAAAAGAAAGCTTAGGGTTTAACAACCCATGGATAGCACGGACATTGAGACAGCCCATCATACATCATGCTGTTACCAACATCTAGACATCATACAGAGACTCCCAATCACTTGAACAGCATTTTAAGTGATATCATAAATAAATGGAAGTTACAGGCATGAAAGGCTTGAGGCATTGTGTCCTTAGTTAAAATCATTTGTAAATGATTAGTTCATGTAGGGGCACAGGCAAGCTGCTGCAAAGCACAAGTGTTTAAGGGTCAACAACATAGAAAGGCCACTCCAAATTTACAAGAGTATTGATGCCATTCTCAAACTGTTGTCTAAAAGAGTATAATCTAGTATGCAAAGTATATGTTCATGGAGCTTCATTTAAGATGATTAGAATATAAATCTAGGCCCATTCTGGATAAAAATGTGACTGCAAAAAATGTTTACTAACATGCAAGAAGTTTTTGAAGTTTGAAACTATAGAATTAGTAAACCCAGCAGAATTTAAAAATACTTTACTGATGATCAGTTGAAATGAAAGGCAAAGACAGACATTTATTTAATTATCATTTAAGCATTAGCCTACAACACAACTTTCAAGCTGCATAAGGTGCCATCCACAATTATGTAAATATGTTTTGTCTGTGAAAGTACATCTTGCATTTAACAGTATGCAATTGTATACTTCAATTAAGCATGTGGTAGATAAGCTAAATTTAGATACACTATACAGAATTGTTCTACATACACTCTTAGAAATAATAAACATAGCAGCTATTTATTTATAATTAGATTAATAGATCACATCAGTTTTTTAAAATTCATCTAGAGGGTAAATAATTTTATTTTTCTTTCAGCCTGGATTCTAGAGGCTTTTTTATGAACTTATTAGATTTCAACTGCATTGTATCAATGTGTAATCTGTCAAAAGAACATATTTCCACAAGCAGAAAGTTTTTATTCGAGTCTATTCGGTTGATGTCATATTTGTGAAAATTGTGTGATGCAAATAGAGATTTGGGACAGTCATTATTTTATTATCAAGAAAATACATATTGTGTGTAGTGTTGACACTTAGGTTCACATGCATTGGAAAGCTTTTTTCTGCCAAAGAAAATCCTTTCTGGCTCCAACAGTTACCCCATATTATTATGCCATAGTTTATATGTGTATGGGAAAAGGTGCACTAACACTGGTTTTTAATGTGTGTAGGTGCTAGGGAGGGGGGGGGGGGGTACACACGCAGTAATGGGCAGGGGGAACTAGTATGCTATTAGTTGCGAATCTGGCCAGGATAGGAAGCTGTCTAGACAGTCTACTTGGTTAAGGCCACCACTGCCCCAAAGTGGGAAATCCAGCTTTCAATCCTGGTCCAGTACACATTTCCAACTTCACCATTGAATTTATTTCAATGCCTTGCAATGGTTGAGATGTTTGAAATTTTAATTAGTAAGTAAACTGTTTATTATTTCACAAGAAATCACCATAACAAAATTATAGGGCCACTTCCTCAAAACCTCGTAATCATTCCCTAATGTTACACAGAAGTTTACAGTTTGGCTAAAAAGTGCCTACAATCTTCCTTTGTAATGATGCAAAAGTAAGACACCCTATGACCTCACTCATAAGATCTGTGACACTCCAGACAGCAAGGCCAGAAAGAAGAATTTCATGTTGGGTTTAAGGGTGGTTATTGATGTAACATTTGCACTAAATTTCACCACTCAACTTTCCTTCTGATGTCACTATAATGACTATCAGAAATATGGAGGTCATGCTTGTGAAACACAGGATTATAACCATGTGTTTTCCTTCTGGGTGTCCAAGGAAAACAATTCATTCTCACTTTACTTATCTGGATGATGTTCTTGACAACCTTGGAGTGTTTTATTTGGGAGTACAGGTCTATAACTGCCACTCCTCCATATGGGGATTCAGAACTATCTGAGGCTTTTAATAGAGTGCCCAGGAGTAAATGAGGTACAGCATACTATGCTAAATTGGAAAGAGACTGAAGGGAAACCTCCAGATATTTTAATTAAATTAACAAGCATGAACTCGTCCCAAGTCATGGAGGGACTCAGTTTGGCTCCCCTCAATAAAATAAGAAAAGATCTACTTGGAGGCACAGTGTCCTTCAGCAGTTCCATCAGTTGGGTTTCAGTTGATATCCACCTATACTCAAAGTCTTTCCCATGTACCATTTTTGTTAAGTACCAGCTTGGTAAAAATCGATCTGAAAGATTTAAATAGGAAAATTTTGTCACTTGATGTAATATTTAAAATCTGTGTTAACTATTCTTGTAGATTCCCATGACATGAGAGATACCATTTTAAGTTCTACAGAGTTCCACCACACCTGATGCATTAAATATCCTTAAGTGTCTTAGCTACAGCTCACTCATGAGGAGCAGGCAACTGCTTCAGTTTTATAAACCTGTTATACAGTACAAGCTATTGTATGGATCAGTGGAGTAATAGATGAGTGAGAGCTACATACCTCAAGACTACCTATAGTATCCATGGCGAGCTAATTAGGCTGTCCACAGACATCACTAGAATATCCCTATACCTAGTTTGTGAGTTGCAGATGGGGTGCAGCCATTGGACACCTATTGGGTTCCTCATCGTGTGTCAGGCAAACAGGTTTTCTGCTGTTACATAATCATAAGCATAATAAACAAACTGTTGTGCACCTTCATAAGAAAACAATTTTCACAAATGGTCCATAAGTAAGTATGTAATTTGGGACCCATGTAAATTATTAAATAGTGGCTTTTAGGTTTGGTTTGGGACAAATACTAATCATAACATTTGGTCAGAGATAAATGCCACATTGGCTACTGGGGATGTCCAAATTAATTTTACATGCAGGTTCAAGAGATCCTACACATACCTGTCTGTCAATTCAATGGCATCACATTTGACTGTGTACTGGGTGTTTACTATAGGGTCTATCCTGGGGGACTCCCTTCACAGTTGATTGGTTTTCACTGGGTAAATCCTTAAGATTCATTTAGGAAATAAATTTACTGTATTAAATAGAGAGTTACATGCCTATTTGAGGGAACTAAAGCAATTGGACATATTCACAGTGAGAAATTCCTTGTCTACTCAGACTTGTTTAGTGCCTGTAAATCTGCGCAATGCATGTACCCAAGAGAAAAATATGTTCTGAACACTTAGGGCTCTGTCTTTCACCTAAATAGGCTTGGGGATGGGGAGTCATACTGCTGACTAGTGATGTACACACACATTCAGTAAAATAAATTAACAGATAATCATATCTTCCTATTTCTAGCCCTATGCTTCGTTTTACAGAAGTATTTGTTTCTTTGGAAGTTGTTTTATAGTTGCTGTATTCAATGATTTGAAACTATATGTTTGTAACAGGATATGAAGGTTGTTCATGGAGGATCACATTTCATTATCAGTGTGCTTTTGTCTTTTCATTTTTGCTATTATGTATAAGACATGGTGCCAGCTCGATTTCCATTGAGCAATACTAGGTATTTCTACCTCTGGTGAGCAACTGATATTGGTGAAGATTTGAAGATCGATTTTTGTCATCAATGGCAAGCTTAATAAGCACAGTCTGAGGGAATATTCTACCTGTCACTAGATTAATGGATAATTGTAAACAATGTAGAATACAACTGGCAACTAACTGCCAAGTGAATTTCATTCTGAAGTGGTTCAGATTACTATCATAAATTCACAGGATGAAGGATTATCGCCTGAGGACTGATATAAATGTATCAAATTCATGTTTTTGAGTCCATGGGGCACATTTCAACACAAACTGCAGCTTTCATTTCCATTTGCAGTGTAAAATGTGGCTTGGTCAGCTGAGTCCCAGTTTCCATTGGTAAGAGCTCATGGCATAGTTGGAGTGTGGAACAGAGCCTATAAAACCATGCACTCAAGTTGTCAACAAGGAACATAACGGTGTGGGCTCATTTAATCACAAACTGCAGTTTTTTGCCATTTGCAAGGTAAATACTTCTCACAACAATGGAGCAATGTCCGTTATAGTTGTGAGTTAACTTAACAGAAAGGTGTTAGCCCTTGACAAACCTTAAGGAAATTTTTCCCTGTAACTTGTCGCTTTCTCGATTCTGCACCCTGTGGATACACAGGTGAAGAAAAAAAAAAAGAAAAACAGAATTGTACTCTAGTTAATGAATGCTTTTTCTGCTTCTGTCAATTGTACTTAATTATAATAATGAAAGATTTGTTAACTAGATTTTGTTATACACTCCTGGCCATTAAAATTGCTACACCACAAAGATGACATGCTACATTTAAGTGACAGGAAGAAGATGTTGTAATATGCAAATCATTAGCTTTTCAGAGCACTCACACAAGTTTGGCACCAGTGGTGACACCTAAAACGTGTTGACATGAGGGAAGTTTCCAACCGATTTCTCATACACAAACAGCAGTTGACCGGTGTTAACTGATGCTACTGGCATATCACCCGGCATGATGGTATGGGTTGTCATTGGTTACACATCTCGGTCACCTCTTGTTCGCATCGACGGCATTTTGAACAGTGGCCATTACATTTCAGATGTGTTACAACCTGTGGATCTACCCTTCATTCGATCCCTGCAAAATCCTACATTTCAGCAGGATAATGCCCAACCACATACTGTAGGTCCTGTATGGGCCTTTCTGGATATGGAAAATGTTCAACTGCTGCCCTGGCCAGCACATTCTCCAGATCTCTCACCAACTGAAAACGTCTGGTCAATGGTGGCTGAGCAACTTGCTCATCACAATACGCCAGTCACTACTCTTGATGAAAAGCAGTATTGTGTTGAAACTGCATGGGCATTTTTACCTGTACACACCTTCCAAGCTCTGTTTGACTCAATGCCCAGGCATATCAATGCCATTATTACGCTCAGAAGTGGTTGTTCTGAGTATTGATTTCTCATGATCTATGCACTCAAATTGCGTGAGAAAGTAATCAAATAATATATTTGCCCATTGAATACCTGTTCATCATCTGCATTTCATCTTGGTGTAGCAATTTTAATGGCCAGTAATGTACATCAACCCCCTACTATAACATTTCCATACTATTTTGGCATAGTTTAAAGAATGCATTTATTGAAGTATACAGCGCATTTTGTTATGGCAACCATTTACAAAACCACAATTTTCAGAATTGATTTCTGGATTATAGAAGTCTCAGCCAATGATGACAGTACAATTGGTAAACTTATGTACAGTCTTAGACAAAAAAATTGATCAACAGCCGGCCGACGCAGAGGCTAAGTCTGAGTCGGTTGCGCAGTGTGGACAATAAATTTGATCGCCCTTCAGAATTCTAAGTCCGGCGATATGCACGATCTGACAACACTGTAGAAAGCGGCACTGTCAGGAGATAGTGTTATCTCCTTGTCAAAATTATCCTGTACTGTATGAGCGCATGTGCTAGTGGTAAAAGTCGTGTTTATAGGCCTATGTTTCAGCAGTTGCAATATTGAATCCCACAACCTTCAATTTTTTTTAAACCGCATATTGGCTGTCTTTGTTATCAGTGTGGAAGAACCTCAAATGTAACAGCGAAAACTCCCAGAAATAATTACACAAAAATGCTCGCAGCTGCATCAAAATAAAACTGTTTACTCTTGCAGGTCCTCTACTCTTGCAGTGGGCACCGGCTACGGCGACGCGCAAGCCGCTGCATTGCGGCAGCCGCCTGCAGACTCAGTGACAGCGCCGCACCACTGTGAGTCTATTTGCTGGCAGTTATATCCTTACTTCAAGTTCTAGTACTTATATTCCAGTCACGTATTGAATTTTTCTGACTAATGTATGAACATAATCTTAACATCGTAAAGTAGAATCGTAAAAAAAAGTCATAGGGGTGACTATTACTACATTTTTCTTGAACGTCATCAGGTCGCTCATTCAGAATTCCTACTCACGATTGTTACCCGTGATAAATTATGCTGCCCTCATATCGACATCTTAAGAAGAAATTAATGACTGAGTACTAATAGATTTTTTATACTGAGCAAAAAGTGAAACCACAACACTAGGGAGTGCTCACTTCTTGCAAACAACTGAGACACCATTTAGTTGCACTGTAAGGACAAACAACCTAAACAACTACATCATGTGTTAGTACTACACCATAATAGTTCCTGCTGATTTCACAAACAAAAAATCCAATAGTGTGCTCTGGGAGTCACCCATGTCTCACTTACTCTTTCGATCATATATCCTCAAATATTAATCTTCCCTGCCTCTACTCGAATAACCTTCACAATAATTATTTCCGGATGAAAATACACGTTGAACATCGATTGGCAGAATCATTAGCTTGGATTCAGATTGTTTCTACAGGGCCGGAGTCGGAAACTACCTGAAAATTGTCAGACTTTCCCATAATCTGAGAGAATATAGTAATTAAGCACAAAAGGTTTCTTGTTATTTTTGATGTGAATTCGTGTAATTCCTGTCACAAAAACAGCTAAAAAATTCTACTTTCATGAGACCAGAACCATGGACCATAGCCACTTCTCTATTGCAGGCGACTACTTTACCTCAGAGCTAGCAAAGAGCTGTGCATACAAGCTTTTTCCTCCTGCCATATACATCGCTAGAACATATAACTCAAAACTTAAGAGACGAGATTACTTGCAATTTCTCTGTGTAAACAATTTTCTGGACCCAAATGCATGAACTAATAGCCTTCTGTCAAGTTATTCAATGGAAATTGTATGGAACATCAAGTGAATTTATGAGTATAGTTCTGTGCCATCCCAGAAGTAAGACCTCGATACCAGCATTGAGAGACTTACACTGGGATGTTGCCAAGCTTCAGTCATACTATCAACAGGAAGAGCCGAGGTGATTGCCAATTGGGCTTGACAGAGACTTAGCTCAGAGACTTAGCTCATGCCTCACGCGCCTGCTGAGGGTCCGAACACTTGAAGTATATGTCAATGAGCCCTGATCATATTTCCATAACTAGCTTTAATGAGTCAAGCATTGCCACCAATAAAAATATACAGATGCACCGACCGCTAACAGATTAATAAGTGTCTTAATTATTTGTGTATACTGTCTTAAGCACAATGACAACAAAAGGTCATTCCCCAGTGTTGTTTCACATTTCTTCGAGCATGTCCATTGATTATACTAAAAACATTAGAAGTAAGCATCAGTTTTCTTTATAATTAAAGACTTAGAAAATATCTTTCTTGATATTGTTGTCATTGGCACAAACAAACACAGAGAGCTAAACAAATGAAGAGAAATCAATGCAGCATTGTTTTCAAGACGTGAACATCTCTGGGAAGTCTTCGTAACATGGAGTTCAAAATAATAAGAGCTTCTGTTATCCGGACATAAAATTAGGGACAGTAATGTACAGATTAATTTATCTTTAAGCCAAACTGTCATCCACTCTACAAATATTGCAAAAATGAAACGTATCACCTGTTGATTATAGTCCCATTATATCCATTAACAAAAACGAACAGTGGATAAACTGAAAATGACTGTGCAGAATATTCAGAGCAGAAAGAACCCAAGATAGCTATAGGTTAACGAAGCAGAGCATAGAGCTGACAATATACGAGGGTAAGTCAATTATTATCCGCAATTTAGTTATATTTTTGTTTATGTTGGTAGTACTGTCGTTTTACGTTGGTGACACATGCTTTGTTTATTTGTTGTGTTTTGCCACAAGGAAGTGTGTATGAGTGGATTGAAAAATTCCGAAATGTTTGCACGAGTGTTAAGCATGATGAAGGTGCCAAGTGACCATTTACTGCCAAAAATTTAAAAACCACTGAGCGATCACGTGAAATGATTCTCTTAGACAGACCATTAACTATTGATGAAGTGGCTCATTGTCTTCAAATTAGTCATGGTTCTGCCTACGAAATTATTCACAACAGACTTGGGTTTCGTAAAGTTTGTGCAAGATGGGTCCCAAAATAACTCACACAGTTGCATAAGCATACGCACCTCGACATCTGCAAAAAACATTTGGATCACTATGGTAACGAAGGGGACTACTTCTTAAACAGAATCATTACTGGTGATGAAACATGGATCCATCATTACGAGCCGGAGAGTAAACGGCAGAATATGGAATGGAAACATCCAAATTCGCCATGCAAGAAAAAGTTCAAGACCCAACCGTCTGCAGGAAAACTGATGCTTACGGTTTTTTGGGATGCACGAGGTCCTGTACCGGAACATTATGGTGAAAGGGGCACAACAATAAACAGTGTATGTTACAGTGAGATGCTTACTGACAGGATAAAGCATGAAATTCGAAGCAAACTCTGAGGTTTGCTGTCAGAAGGTGTTGTGTTGTTGCACGACAATGCCCGTCCGCATACTGCTGTCCACACTGGAACTGCTCCAGAAACTCAAATTCGAAGTACTGGATCATCCTCCATATAGTTCCGATCTTGCCCCTTCTGACTATCACTTGTTTGGTCCTCTCAAACAGGCATTAAGGGGCCATCGATTTGACTTGGGCAAAGCAGTGAAGGAAGCGATGCATTCCTGGCCCGCAGCTCAACCGAAAACCTTCTTTTATGAGGGCATAAGGAAGCTTGTAGAGCGATGGACGAAGTGCATTGAAAAGCAGGGAGACTACGTCGAAAAATGATGTTCTTCTAAGTTCCGTATTTTATTACTATAAAATTTTATAACTACTTTGCGGATAATAATTGACTTACCCTCGTATGCAGCAGTTGCACAGTGATTTTATATATATATATATATATATATATATATATATATATATATATATATATTTCTTTTTTTTTTTACCCCAGCCGTTTTCATATGAATACAAGCTCTGGGCTCCCACAATATTCATATCAGAACCATCGGGCTGTAATATGATGACATAGTTGATCAGATGGTTATAGGTACTGCAGTGACTGTTTTTATGCTGCCAATGGATAACAGCAAAATCTCACTATTTCAGAATATATCGCAGATTCAGTTCTGTCTGTGAAAGAATTGCTCAACAGTTTGGGGACAGTATCGACACCCCTGCACATTGCCAATGATACAGAGTTAAATTTCAATGAATTGGTCTTTATTTAATTTCTTTCACAACAGTGTTATTACTTACCGAAAGTGTTCAACAAGCATGAGTCTATCACTTCATCGTTCACGTCCACTACCTACTCTCACCCCTACACCCCACTGTAGAGGTCTAATAAATTATGACAAAATACAGATTTATACTTACAGTAATGGAGTTGTTGATGTCAGTTTTCCTGACAGTATTCTGCCATTGTTCTGAAGATCAATACTCAAAGTAAATACTAATATTCAGTTGGATGAATATCTGAGGTGTCCATTTCAGTTCCACAAACCAAAAAATGGTGGAACTAAGCGAATTTATTTGCTCGTATCTCATGAATTATGTGTCGTACTGTGATACAATTTAGAAGGTACATTCAACTGTATGTGTGTATACTGTTTGCTGTACCAGAAAAGAATTAGGAACAGTATTTGTCGCACAGGTAACTGAAACACCAAATCTTAGAGTACTGTCCACATTTCATGGAATATGCTGGTGATACCCGACAACATAGTTTATTTAAATTCCAAAAATTATTATTACTGTGATTAATTTTGATTTTAACCACGCAAATCTGATCATTAGTGTGAACGCAGGCACATTAAACAGATGCAGAACAGAATGTTGTCTTTTTATAGAAACTTCCCTCGAAATATTTTCTTTATTCATCTCTCTATTAATCTTATGTGCAAACATAATATCTATTTCGTCGGAAAAGCCGGTAGCCACGTACTGATTTACAGGTCTAATGGTGTCCACAGGAGTTTGATATTCTGTGTATAAAACAATACTGCGCACATAACTCCTAATGATGTCGTTACAGGTAACAACTGCAAAAAGGACTTTCAAAATTATAAATAGTGCCAACATTGTATAAATTCTTACACATTATGATTATGTGATGCTAATACTAGAAAGAATATTAAATACTAGTTTTAACGTTGCAAATCTACACCTTATCAGCTGTGCAGACGACACAATAAGAATAATTGAGGTATTATAGGAAAGAAAATGGGTCCAACAGAAAGAACAGGCGTTTGGAAAATCCATAGTAATGAGACCTCCAAAAATGTGGGAAAAATATCAGTCGGAGTGGGTGAGCAGGGTTAACTTATGTTGGACATATGTATTAAATGAATGATAAACGGCTAAAGAAACAATTATTCGTTTATTTCTGGAAGAATAAATCAACAATAGCATGAGTAAAGAAGTAAATAATAAATAATTAGAAAGAAACAAAATCAAATAATCTGTACAACCACAGTAAAAAATTAATAAAGTTAGGAGCTATTGAAAGAAGACAAAATGAGAAAAAAAGAAGTAAAATACATTATGGGAGACTACGGCGGATAAATTAATCTATACATTACTGTCCCTAATTCTACGTTCTGAAAACAGAAGCTCTTATTATTTATTATTTTCCCAGAGATGCTCACATCTTGAAAACTATGCTGCATTAATTTCTCTTCGTTTGTTTGGGGATTATGCCACTGACATCGATATCAAGAAAGATATTTTCTAAGTCTATAATTTTAAAGAAAACTGATGCTTACATATAATGTTTTCAGTATAATCAATGGACATGCTCGAAAAATGTGAAACAACGCTGGTGAAAGACCTTTTGTTGTCATTGCACTTAAGACAGAATACGCAAATAATTGAGACACTTATTAATATGTTAGCGGTCGGTGCATCTGTGTATTTTTATTAGTGACTATGCTCGACTCATTAAAACTAATTACGGAAATGCGAGCAGGGCTCATTGACATATACTTCAAGTGTTCGGACCCTCAGCAGGCGCCTGAGGTGTGAGCTAAGTCTCTGTCAAGCCCGCTTGGCAATCACCTCGGCACTTCCTGTTGATAGTATGACAGAAGATTGGCAACATCGCAGTGTAAGTATGTCAACACTGGTAACAAGGTCTTACTTCTGGGATGGCACAGAACTATGCTCATATATTCACTTGATGTTTCTTGTAATTTCCATTGAATACTCTGACTTGTTTCTCACACGAGAGATGACAGAAGGCTATTAGTTCATGCACTAGGGTCCAGAAAGTTGTTTACATGGCGAAATTGCAACTAATCTTGTCTCTTACATTTTGAGTTATATGTTCTAGTGATGCATGCGGCAGTAGGAAAAAGCTGGCATGCACAGCTCTTCGCTAGCTCTGAGGTAAAGTAATCGCCTGCAATAGAGAGGTGGCTATGGCCCATGGTTCTGGTCTCACGAGAGCAGAATTATTTTTAGCGTTTTTTTTTTTTTTTTACAGGAGTTACACGAAACTACATAAAAAATAACAAGAAACCTTTTGTGGTTACTTACTATATTCTCTCAGATTATGGGAAAGTCTTACAACAAGCTAATGATGCTGCCAATCGATGTTCGTCATGTATTTTCGTAAAGAAATAATTATTGTGAAGGTTATTTGAGTAGAGACAGGAAAAATTAACATTTGAGGACATATGATAGAGAGAGTAAGTGAGAAATGGGTGCCTTCCAAAGCACATTATTGTATGTTTTGTTTGTGAAATCAGCAGGAACTATTATGGTGTAGTACTAACACATGATGTAGTTGTTTAGGTCGTTTGTCCTTACAGTACAACTGAATGGTGTCTCAGTTGTTTGCCGCAGGCGGCTGCCGTGATGCGGCCGCTGGCGCGTCGCCGTAGCTGGTGCCCACTGCAATGGAAGAGGACCCGAAAGAGTAAACAGTTCTGTTTTGATGCAGCTGCGAGCCCTTTTGTGTAATTATTTCTGGGAGTTTTCACTGTTACATTTGAGGATTTCCACACTGATAACAAAGACAGCCCATATGTTGTTTAAAAAAAAATTGAAGGTTGTGGGATTCAATATTGCGACTGCTGAAACATACGCCTGTAAACGCGACTTTTACCACGAACCCTCACGCTCATACAGTACAGGATAGTCTCGACAAGGAGATAACACTTCCTCCCAACAGTGCCACATTCTACAGTGTTGCCAGATCATGCATATCACTGGACTTAGAATTCTGAGGGGCGATCGAATTTATTGTCCACACTGTGTGACCAACTCGGACTTAGCCTCTGCATGGGCCGGCCGGCAATCAGTTTTTTTGTCTAAGACTGTACTAGTGAACTCAACTTTTTTGTGGAGTTTTCAGCTATATCTGAAGGTAAGTCTGGTAGTTCCTACAAGGATTTAATTACATTGAAGTTATACCAGACTTGATACTGAGTCTTGTCCAGACATTCTTGCATACAGTTACAGTTACTGTCTCAGTGGATTTAGATGTGAGAGTGGTGTTTTGGTGATGAAGAGATGGCAGCTAACAAGTTGCTGGTACTTGATATAGAAGGAGATATAAGAGAAATGGAGGCACTGGTAAAGATGGTCTATGAAGAAGTTTGCACAAAATACTCTGTCCAAAACAATTAGGGGATCAGGTGAGATATCATACATGATATACAAATGGTAACATATTTTATTAAGATACCGATTACAATTGTAATTTGTGTGTGATACTGAACAATTTTTTGCTGTCTCAACTCTTTACTTGCGGTTTATCTTTAGTTTACTTAGAGCGAGGCACTACTGGGTTACCATAATAATGAAAAAGTCATTTCGTTGCCATTTAAGGTAACACATGAGGTCCTACACCATATCCAGAAAGGGAGGAAAATGAACTACTCTGAGATATTGGAAATTAATAAACATATGCCAACTTCTCCAGGCTTTGTATTAAACGACCAGGCAGAATTTCCATTCTCGCCGTATCTACCTGCTGAATCTAATCAGGCCACATGAACTACCCACTCCTATTCACTTGCATCATGTCCCTACTACAGACCCATAGCCTAATTACTTTGTATGACCACATAAGTGTAGCTACTTGCCAGATATCAATTGTAATTTATTATTTTGAGAGTAATATTGGACATTTAAGTGAGTAACTATAATTTGACCATTTAAAATTGTAACCTATATATTCACAGATGTTTCACTCTTTGTTTATTCTCCTCCTTCTATGTTCCAAATGTTTGACCTATTAAACTTAATTTGTTCAGGCAATTTCCATTGTTCAATTTATTTTCTTAGGAGGAATGTTGTACTTTATATCTTGTCATATTTTATCAATACTGTCACACTAGTCTTCTTTGAAAATTAATGCACATGTATTACCTGTATAGCAACTTCCTATGCTCTGCATGCCATAACTTCTGATAACTTATGTTGTTGTATTGCACTACCTGCTGACTACAATATCTGAAGCCAACTGCTTGTGTAATTCGTTTGGTAGAGTAAACACAAGTTAACACAAACGACATCTACAGCAACTGTCTGAAACTACCACTATCTTGGTATCCGTAACGTTGTTGTCTCCACTCTGTAGAACTGACAAAGACATGGAACCATTTTAGTTCATACTGCCGATGACAATACTCCAGAACTGAGATATCTTAACTTATCCCCTAATTGTTTTGACCAGTGTATATACATGTGCGTTCAACACACAAATACTAGTACATAAAAATCTTTTCTCTTTCAAGCTACAGTCACAGGGTTCATTAATGACAGGTATGTTATTTGCTCTTTAAATACTATTGAAGGATGATGACATAGCTAAGCTATTTTGAACATTAATGTGAAGGTAGATGTATGATGTTAGTGGTTATATTAACATGCTTACCCTCACTGCTTACGTACCTTCTAGAAATACTATCCATCTATTACTGCTGTTTGATCTTCGTAAGTAGAATCTAGAAAGATGTAAAGATAACATTTTCTTAAAGTGATATATAGCATAAAGAATAGGGAAGAACATAAGTAAACATAACTTTGGGCTCATTAAGATTTCATCCAAAGGAGAAAGACATAACGCACAAATATGTGCAATAATAATTAAAAATACACTTAGGTGACAAAAATCATGAGACATAAATATGCACAGATACAGACAAGAACAATATCATGTAAACAAGGTATTAGATATTAAAGGGCAGTGCATTGACTGAACTGTCATTTGTACTCTGGTGATTCATGTGAAATTGTTTCTGATGTGATTATAGTTCACAACAGGAATTAAGCCTTTTGGTGTTGGATGGTAGTTGAGGCTATATGCATAGAACATTTGATTCCATAAATCATTAGGGAATTCAACATTCTCAGATTCACAGTGTCAACGGAGTGCTGAGAATGCCGAACTTCAAATGTTACCTCTCACCATGCAGTGTCCGAAGGCTTGCAGTTAATGACAGAGCAGCAGCATTTGAATACAGTAGTTAATTCTAATACACAAGGAAAACTTCATGAAATAATTCATGTGGTATATATAACAAATGGGTCATTTATATGACGTAATTCCATCCGTTGACTTTGATCTGTAGCATCGGCGCATTGCATAGTAGGCAAAGTACTTTTGAAAATTTGGACTGTAGATAACTAGTCTGATTGGCAAAAGTACTTCAATATTTTTTATGAATGTCATAATTGTAAAGGATGTGGTTAGGCAGGAACCTAAAAGTACAGCTGGAATTGTTGCGAGCGAACAAGCAACGATGGCACTACAATGCTCGTCTGTTCGAAATGTACCGATAGAAGGCTGCAACTGCGATATGCAACGCTTATTCCAAATTACTAGTGAATTTTTAATGAGCCCAGAGATTTAATTAATAACACTAATCAAGTTAAACATTGATTATTTGCAGTTGGCTATGGCTGAAATACGTGTTTTCTGACATGTTGACAACGTCATGAGTGAAAGCAGACGGGTGGAACTGCGCTGTAAAATTATGACTAACAAACATATCCATTAGGATAATGTGCCACAGTTTTGAGTTAATGGGCCAAGGCAGCAGATGACTGACTTGAGTGTAATTGCAAACAGAACGACCTGCCTGCAGTGGCTTTTCTAGGCTCATGGACATATAGGTATGACCCTAGATGACTGGAAAACAGTGTCTTGGTCAAGTGATTCCCAGTTTCACTTGGTAAGGGCCTATGGTAGGGCTGGAGTCTGGCACAGAGCCCACAAGGCCATGGACTGAAGTCATCAACAAAGCACTCAGCACGCTGGTGGTGCCTCCATTTTTATTTTATTTTATTTATTTTTTTATTTTTTTTTACTTACTTTATTGTAATTTTAAAGCCACCTAATAGTGGCAGGCTGGCAGCTGCTACCTTGCTGCTCTTCAGCCAACAGTACAAACAACTTTGACATGCAGGTTTAAAACACGCAAGAGGAGAAAAATAAACACAGAATTTAAAACAATGCAAGGAGATAAAATTGGAGAATGACAAAACAGCAGTTAAAACACATGGGGGACTCATGGGGGACAGTGGACTATGACAAGAGCACACACTTAAAATCACATGGCAACGCTGTATTCTGCCTACTCGGTGGTTGCTGAAGTTTTACAACTGGAGACACTGAACACAAACACTGGCACTGACACTGTAACACAGACAATGAACTGATAAAATAGGACGGGAGGGGAGGCGCAAAGAAGGTGGGATGGGTGGTGAGGGGGGATGAGGGAGGATAGTGCAAGGACACTTGGGGAAGGGGAGGGAGAGGAAAGCCAAGCGTGAGGGGGGAATGGGCCGGGGAGGGGGGGGGGGAGGGAGGAGAAGAGAGGGGGCATAAAAAAAGGAAGAAGGATTAAGGTTGGTAAGCTGTCGGGAGGGAAGGAGAGGTGACGGAAGTTACCCTCAGAGAGGGTGTGAAGGTGAAGGGAGGGAGGGATAACAAGATATTGGCGTGGCAGAGACCCAGGATGGTGTAGACTGGTTTTATATGGGTCCAACTCAACTGATCATTGTTTGGAAATAGTTCAGCTGTACATTTGCAGCCATTCACAGAATTCATGTTCCTCAAAGACAATGGAGTTTTTGTTGAGGACACTGCTCTGTGTCACTGGTCCACAGTTGGTTCTAGAATTTTCTGGGTAATTCCAGCAAATAATTTGAGCATCCATATGACCTGACATAAATCACAATGAACATTCATAATTGAGCGATAAAATCCTGCGCAGGGAACTTTGTAGCAACTGTGGACAGCTGCAGAAGCAGCATGGCTCAATATTCCTGCTCGTCACTTCCGACAATTTGCCATATTGAGGTAGTACACTCTGCCGGGCAAAAGGCGGCGTGACACAGTATTAAGAGGAATTCCATGACTTTTGTCACCTCAGATCATATTGTGTAAAAATTGACAGAATAACTACAGCAAGACAGCTAAATTTCATGAGTAAGAAACGGTTTCTGCTTATTCATTTCAAATCCTTTAAATTCTCTTCCATTTTGAAAATGATGAAAGCCATGTGTATTTGTAAATAGTCTATATATTTCATTAGGCTATTTCGTAAATAAGGATCTACCACACAAAGTTTTCACTCCGCAATTTTACATAAAAAACAAACAATAAAGAGAAGACAACTTTTTAGCCATGATCGCAATATTTTTATTTATTTATGCTGACCGGTTCCCATAATGAAGGGCCGCGGTGGAGTAGCCGAGTGGTCTAAGGCGCCTCGCTGTGGAGCGAGCGGTTGCTCGCCGTCGGAGGTTCGAGTCCTCCCTGGGGCATGGGGGTGTGTGTGTGTGTGTGTTTGTCCTTATTTATTTATTTATTTGTTTTTTCTGTTCCATAGGACCCAATTGAGGAGTGAGATTCCATGGTCATGGAACAAGTCAATACATTAATTGTTACACAAGGTAGGCACTAGAAAATTTAGGTTAGTTTACCTTAGTTTAAGTAGCTAATAAGCTACTGACTGCCTGCTGACCACGCAGCTTGGTCTGATAGATTTACAAACAGTTGAACATTTTTGTAATGAAGGTTTCTGCAAACGGTCATCATAAATAAATCGATCTGTTAGATTGAAATAGCACACTTTCCTCACAGTAGGATGAAATAATAAGAAAACACTGTTCCGATTTCTGTCCCCGATTTCACAATGAGGGAGAGATCTGCTGATCGTGCTGGTCAGGGTAATTGATGTACACCTTGAAGAGCACGTTGGATGGTACGGGATATTGTGGATCTGCATTGTCCTGTACATTGAAACCATCATTCAACACGTCTTGCCACCGTTCATGCATCAACAAGGAGATGTGCTTTTCCAACAGAACAATGCACGTCCACAGGTATCCCGCACAACCCAACGTGCTCTTCTTGGTGTACGTCAACTACCATGCCCGTCATTATCCCCAGATCTGTCCCCCATTGAGCATGTCTGGGGCCGTATGAAACGTTCAAATTGTTCAAATGTTTGTATAGTCTATGGGACTCAACTAGGGGGTCATCAGTCCCTATACTTACAAACTACTTATGAACTACTTACGAACTAGGACGGCACAAATATCCATGCCCGAGGGGGGATTCGAACCCCCGACCGTAGTGGCCGTGCAGACCGTGACTGGAGCGCCTCAATCTCCTCGGCCACCGCGGCCGCCGATGAAACGTCATTTTGGCGCGATTTACACAACCGGCATGAGATATCTGGTCCAGCTGAGGTATCAGATGGAAATTGCATGGCAGGCCATACTGCAAGACTTCATTCGGCACCTCTACAATCGTCTTCATGAGAAAGTTGCATCCTGCATTGCTGCAAAAGGGGGGTATACACGATACCAGTGTCGACATTGTGCGCGCTCTGGTGACTGTACTAACTTGCGTATGGTTGTGTCTGCGTGATCGTATACATCCTCAAGAATGTGTCAATAAAATTTCGCTGGGTTGAAGAATTCATGATGTTCTTTTATCATTTTCCAGGAGTGCATTATCAGTATATTTACCATCCCCCCCAGGTGGCATCTGCCGTCATCTTTCCACGTGTTCCGACCGTTTTCCGGTAGTGTATGTATCTTAGGTGGTTTTAAACTCCACAGTGATAGTTTTCTGATAGTAGGGAATAAAGATACAAAATTTGGTTGTAAACGAACTAGTAATTTAGTTGTAGATGTGGAACAGACACACTGGCATATATGTGTTCGTTTCTATAATATGCAGATTAATCGTAGCTGCCAGACAATGTGATGTAGTATCGACTGTTGTATGTACTGCTGTGCCATCGTCCACTGGTATTGTTCACAAAATATGAATTATTTGTAAACAGTGATACCGAAATTGTAAATAGTGTGGTTCTTCACTGGGAAGATAACGCTGAAATCAGTATACGTGAGAAAGTAAGAAACAAAAACTACAGTATACGGTAACAAGAAGGGAAATAAAAACCCACTGATAAAACTGAGACTATTTGAAACTCATTGAAAGAGAAAAATCCTTCATTCACTCAAGGCAGATCCCATTAAATCACAAATTATAAGTTCTGTTGCTTCAGAAGTTTTCGAACGACTCAAATGTCTGTGAAGCTCTATTAGACACTAGGAGCTTTATGAATAGTCTTCAGTAGAGTGCTTTGTCAATCGATTTATGGATATTAAGAAATCTTTGTCAGTTGCCTTTCTTCCGTGGTTCTCAGGAAAGGAAAAGCTTAGTTTCACACGAGCGATATTCTCTAAATCCATGCTGCTTTGTGGACAGCTTTTCTTTAGTAGGAAAATTTGTTTTATCGAAACCTATATTATTTTCAAAAACCCTACAGGCTCCCGCTATTTATGCTCCTGTAATTTCGCAGATTCGTACTTTTACACTTCGCATATATTGGAGTGTTTCTAGTCACTGGGGACTTTGCATTAAACGAGAGAGATTCGGGAGTAAACTTAATTAGCATTCTGTAATGACTTCTTTTTCAACTCTTTCAGTCGTTGCTAGACGACAGGGACGCTTATTTTATGTCCCCATACAGAAGTTTGTGTGATGGTCAAATGCTGGTATATGTATACGTTCCTCTTGCGTGAATGTTTTTCTAAACGTGAAATTTGAAACCTCTCATTTCCTTTTGCTGCCTTCTATTGCCGCAAAGCTATTGTGAAGGTGAAACCGCTGACGTAACACGTCTACTGTCAATGAAGCACACTATTGGGGCCGTGTAGTGCCCATGGTTCTCGTAGATAACAAGAACCGTTCTACCTGGCTTTGATTTAGCACTCTTTCTGATTATTTCTTCAGACAGCCTCAGTTGGCGACAGACTGGACTCTGACATGACTACGGACTTTTTTTTGTGAATCCTCTGGCTGGCTCTTATTACTTTTACGATTCCAAAGGCACACACTGTTTTCTGACAGCAAAGTCTTTTGTGATAAATAGAGGGTATTAAAATTAGTATCTTTTGATGCACTACAACAAGTGTTACGATGAGTACAGGCCAAATGTATGTTACTAATTACGTTTAACATCTATTTTTGTACTTCGTTATTGTTGATGGTTACCGTTACTAAATATTATGTGTTAGTTAATATGTTGAATCGAATATGTTATCGAATTACTACTGACTTACGAAATAATTAGTTTGAATTAAAATTAAGAACTTCAAGACTTCGTATTAAAGTAGAAGCTGTAGAAAGTATAAATAAGTACTTGTACTTTAAAATGAATAGCTCTTACCCTGCAGGAGATCCATCGTTGCAAGTGACATTTGGTGTAGACAGGAAAACTCTCTTCATGGCATTTTCCTTCTCTGTGTGCGTTGTCCGTGATAGCTTAAAAACATAAAAACATATTTGTCAAAAAAATAATCGAGATGTAACAACAGTTTTTATACAGGGAACTGGTAAAGTACAGACGCCATTTTGAGCATTCTCATGTGAATCTAAATTAATGGAAAATTCGTACCAACATTTCTTTAACTACAAGAAGATGATAACGAAAGAAATAACAGAAATGCACAGGGTCGAAATATTACGTTCCATGGGATTAGATTGGCGAGGTTATCATCGAGGAAGTGAAACGTGAACCAGAGTTATACTATATCTATCTCCAAATTAATTGATAACCTAACGTTCCTTCCACAGTTCATACGTGAAATGGTTCTAAAGAAAAGAAAAAAAGACGGTTCCATTAAAAAGCTTAATATAAATATTCAAATATATACATAGTGAAGTACATAATTTTTATGCTATTTGGGACAGTCACTGTCAAAACAAAATCAGTTGCAACGATTAATGCCACGGATTTTATTACTGCAATGAAGATGTACTGAAGTCATATATTGAAATGCGTTCATAACGCTTCCCCAAGATGGAAAGTGTGGTTGACTAATCAGCACTTCATAACGGATGATAAGTTGATGGATGCATGGTTGATAAATGGGACGCTGAAGCTGGTGTCACCGTAGGCAAATGTTTGAATAGTATAGGTAACGAGTATCTAGAAATGTAATGTCACAAGTGAAGACTGCATATTAGAAAACATATATTTTTAATGGGCAGTCGGAAGTGAATTTATGAACAGCGTTCGTAATTTTAACAGGTCTTTACCTCTCTCTCTCTCTCTCTCTCTCTCTCTCTTTCATATAATATGTTGGAAATTTGCGTCTGTCAAGAGGTATGCTTGGGTAGTTCGTGCAGTCAAGATGATCACTGTGTCCCAGTAGCATAGTGGTCAGTATAACTACCGGGTAAGCAGGAGACCCTGGTCCGAATCCCAGATGGGCAGAAATTTTCATCTTTCCACGCTGATTTAATTCAATGCCCACTGGCAGCTGATGTCGTAATTACTTTGTTATGATTAATAAATTCACTCGTAGAAAAGACCACCAAGAACTCAGTGGAGGGAAATTTTGAGACACTCTGTAGGGTGTATAAAATGCATTATCACACAAACAGAGCCATGTAAAGGGAAAGCAAAGTATCAGCACTAGTATCTGTACATCACAATGAGATGCCTACAGACGTGAAGAATGTAGCCTTGTAGAATGGTTTGCTTGAAATTTTCACCTGAAGCCTCAACTGGTTTTAATTTCCTGTTGGCCATAAAGATCACACCAGATGACACAACTGGATGCGGGCTGCACGGTGATGTGGCTCGAGTGGAAAACTCCTAATGGGACACAAGACTGGATCCCTGCTTCATGTAGATGGTTGGAAATGATAATAGCTGATACCCCAGAAGTCACTGTATATCTAACTTGCAAATTCACCGTGGAGTCTGATACGAGTGGCCAGCTTGTTCACCGGACTTAAGTCGATTCAGCATGGGATGCATGCGGCAGACGCATTGCAGCTAGACCAGCACCTTGCAACGAACGGTTGCAGAGCTGGATATTGCACTTATGGAAGACTGGCCAAGTATTCCTCAAGAACTTATTGATAACCTCGTGAAGACCGTAAACTCCACAAAATACCTAGGAATTACTATTACTTCAGACTTAAACTGGAAAGAACACCTAGATAATGCCGTGGGAAAGGCGAACCAGAGACTGCGTTTTATTGGCAGAACCCTTAAAAGATGCAAGAGAACTACAAAAGAAACTGCATACACTACGCTTGTCCGTCCATTTTTGGAGTATTGCTGACCAGTGTGGGATACTTATCAGCTGGGTTTGACGGAGGACTTCGAAAGAGACTAGAGAAGGGCAGCTCGTTTCGTATTGTCACGATACAGGGGAGACAGCGTTACGGAAACGATACAGGATCTGGGATGGAAATCATTACAACAACGGCGCTTATCGCTGCGGCGTGGACTACTTACGAAACTCCAATCGCCAACATTCTCCTCCGAATGCAAAAATATATTGTTGATTTCCACTTACACAGGTAGAAATGACCATCAGAATAAAATACGAGAATCAGAGCTCGAACGGAGAGATTCAGGTGTTCTTCCTTCCCGCGCACTATTCGAGAATGGAATGGGACATAAATAGTATAATGGTGGTTCGATGAACCGTCTGCCTGGCACTTAAATGTGATTTGCAGAGTATCCCATGTAGATGTACTGCCCATGCCACGCAGGTGTGCAACTGTCCTTTCACTATTATGGTAGCCCCTACGGTGCCTCACTCTAAGTAAATGCCGTATAAACCTCAAGTAAAGAGTAATTGTAAGCATTATCCGAATAAAATGTTACCATATGTATATTGTGTATGATATCTCACCGGATCCCCTAATTGTGTTGAGCAGTGTACAATTCCATTCACTAACAGAGAGCAAGAAGACAGAACACTTAAATCTCGCCGCGCGGAATGGCCGCGTGGTCTAAGGCGTCATGCTACAGACTGCTCCCTCGGGCATGAATATGTGTGAGTGTTGTCCTTTGTGTAAGTTAGTTTTAAGTATTTTGTAAGTCTAAGCAGTTTGGTCCAATAGGTTTACATAAATTTCAACAACTCTCCGTTCGAGTTCTGATTTCTATCATTTCATTATTATGATAATTTCTTCCTATGTAGTCTGAGGTCAACAATATATATTTTGCATTCGGAGGAGAAAGTCGGCGTTCGAAATTTCGTTAGCAGATCTCTCCGCAACGAAAAACGCCGTTGTAGGAATGATTTCCACTAGTTCTCTTGTATCATTTCCGTGACTCTCTCCCCTGTGTCGCAATAGTACAAAACGAGCTGTCTTTCTTTGTACCATTTTGATGTCCTCCGTTAATCAAGCTTGATAAAAATGCCACACCACGCAGCAATCCTTCAAACGACGACAAACCTAGTGTTGGCTGTCCATTAAGCAGTTTTGTTACATCTTATAAGTGTTGTGCCAGTAAAAGTCTTTTGTTCGCCTAATGCACAACATTTTCTGTGTGTTTCTCTCTATTTAATCTGTCTTAATAGTAATTCCTAGCTATTTCGTTGAATCTACTGCTTTCAGGTTTGAATGATTTATTTTTTAAGTGAAGTTTAACGGATTCCTTTTAGCATGTGGACGACCTCACATTTTTAATTATTTAGGGGCAATTGTACTAGAGAGATATTTTATCTAAATCGCTCTACAGTTAGTTTTGGTCTTCGGAAGACTATAATGGACAATACATGGCAGCATCATCTGCATACAAGCTAAGAGGGCTCCTCCAATTTTCTCCCAAATCGTTAGCACATAGGGCCTATAACACTACGCTGGAAAGTGCCAGATATTACCTTTCTGTTATGAACATCTTGTGGACGTTGCTGTTCTTAATTCCGTGCTTGCTAACAAACTGGAGAGGAATTCAGCTTTCTGCAAGACATTTTTTTTTATTTTTTCGGCACTTATTGTGCCATCTTCCCTGGGTTTTCTTGTCTTTAATTTCTACATGAAGTTAATGACAGTGTTTACAATTTGCTATAATTAAGCAATAAAACGCTTTACAGCTTGTAATTTTCGTGCTGTGCTGTTGTTGTCTTTTGCATGGGTCCTTTTATTACTTTTTCTGATGTTATAATTGTTTGAGTTTGGCACTATTTGTTGTCAACTCGCACCGTGCGAATCCGAGACAGAAAGAGAACATTTCATCACATCGTTTCAGGTAAAAACATGTCATACCTACCTCCTGGTAAAACCTTATTCTGACGCTAACGTCTCTTCGTGTATAACAAGAACAACATGTACAGGATACGACTTCTAGTTACCACGAAATTTCTAGTGACGTTGTCTCTAGTACAACTGCGTCCACATTTAGCTAAGTAAGTAAAGCAGTCCACAATCCGAAGATTGGTTTGAACTCCACAGTGCTTTACTAGGCATGGTCCTGTTTGGAGGTGGTATGCCGGTGCCTTCCTCCGACCTTCGAGCTGACTTACCCAGCCAGTTATAGGGGGACCTACAGTTTAACGTTGGTTCCGACCAACGGTGCTACTCGGTAGTTTTCACATGAGCAATACTGCCAGAGGTGAAAGATGCGGATAGTGCCAGACACAAATCCACGACCTTTGGATTTGTAGTCTGGCACTTACCACTCGACCTGCGTGCTGTTTTCTGCGGTGGGACAATTACTGAAGCAGCCGACAGGTTGGTGAAATAACTCTTAGAACTGGCGCATTACTCAGGGCGGTAGCAGCAACAAGGCGCCTCACGTTATCCGTAGTCTTGTTACAATCGGGAACGAGTTCACGGTGTCCATAGTAATATGGAGGATGTTCTGTTAAAATAAATTTAAGAAGAGAATAGGTAGGGTTTTCAATTACGATGAAAGTAGAGAGAGAACCACAGCTAGTTCTCGCAATCCTAATATCAAGTAAAAGTTAAAGCCACCCCAACCAAATCTTTTCATTTTTTTCTTTTACCGGCCGTAAGGTGACGCGTTCTTCCAACAGGATAATGCTCATCCACACACTGCTCGTGAAACTCGAATGCTGTGCAAGACATGCAACAACTTCACTGGCCACCAACATCTCCGGACCTGTCTCCAATCCAGCATGCGTGGGATATAATGAGGTGACAACTGACACGTGCTACCCGTCAGTCCTATAAATTTTGTAGAATTATCTCAATAGGTCGAGCAAGCGTGGAATAATGCATTCAAAGACAGTATTCGCCATCTGTATGACCGAATGGATGCCGGAATTAGCGTCTGCATTGCCACCCATAGAGGCTACACCAGTCCACGTACTAATATGAGCGTTTCAGCTAGAATCAACACCTGGTACCTCAGTACCACTTGAGCTATTGATCCGTAAATGTAATCGTTTCATGTAGGGTACAGCGGGGCTATAAAAAGAATTTCAACTTACTATATGTCCACGATAACTTGGCGAATCGCGCGGTGAATTCTGAGACCGGCCTGCCGCGGTGGAGTAGCCGAGCGGTCTAAAGCGTCTCGCTGCGGAGCGCGCGGTTGCTCGCCGTGGAGGTTCGAGTCCTCCCTGGGGCATGGGTGTGTGTGTGTGTGTTTGTCCGTAGGTTAGTTTACCTAGGTTTAAGTAGTTTGTAGGCTACGGACTGATGACCACGCAGTTTGGTCCGATAGATTTACAAACATTTGAACATTTGAGAGCGGCTTTAAAAGCGCTTTACGGCTGCCGCGCGAAAAGAAAGGGTATGGGGAAGGCAGCATCGGCTGCTTGCAGCAGTGCTGCCACAGTCACCCTCATAATACGAAATCGGAAGCAACACTAACGCAAATCCTGTTCACTTAAATGATGCTAGGAAATACCTAATGTACTGACATATTACTGACCAAGTGTTTCACCTACAGCTACGGTATTATACACGTAAGTATCGAAAATAACGAAAAATGGAAACAGATTAAGTTAATGTCAAAATTACTACATCGTAATTTAGTGTGCAGAGTTTCTTTAAACAACTGAGATATACTGCTTTGTCTCGAGTACCCGTGACGTAGAGATTTAATGCAGCAGGTAGTTTAAAAATCAGCGTACTCTTCGCCGCAGAGCGAAAATTCGTTCTAGTATTCGCCACATTGCCAGTATGTGGAAGTTTAACTCAAATGTGCTGAGTTTGTGTGTATATACTACCAGTGAGAAATACCAATGTGGGAAAGGAGACAAACCGACCGAATCAAAAGTACCATTGTTACTCTTTAAACACATAACTGACAGTACTACGCAAGGAGGAATGAAATGAATTGACCAATTAATTTGTTACACTGGAAGGAAAAATTGACTGTAAATTCATCTTTAAATTTAATCTAATTTTTAATGTCACTGTAAACAAAAACACATTACATTTGTAAATAAATAAAAAAAATGGGAATTCTTACTGTGCCAATGTGGCGTAGGGAGGACCCAGGAGCATGCTTCAACTTTTTTCACGACATTCATTTCCTACAAACTGCAGGAAATCCATAGTGAATACTATGTCCATTTTACAGACCGTGCAATGACCAGTTGTGAGCCACTTACCTTCGACACTTTAAATAAATGTTGCGTAAAGGTTTAAAGTCAGAAAAGGAAACTGGCGTGTTCAATGGATAGACAAAATCTCCGACAATAAGAAACGCTCACATAATGACGCCTCCACTTAGCTGTCTGTTGTTGCGGCACACGGCAAAACCTTGCATATTTTCATATAGCCCCTCTATTCAATTATCCCCGCTCTACCCTACTCCATATGGACTGTGCCAACAATAAATATTCAGTGAATTAAAAAAGAAACTCTGAGAGGTTGCACTAATTTTCATTTTTCGGCAGTGTATAATTTTATATATGCCTTTTGTGCACAAATGACAAGTTTTGTGCGGATGCACAAAAATCTTCTGACCCCTTATGGGAATATAGGTACAGCTAGCGAGAAGAGGGAGAATGGTCGGGGCATACTACAACAGCGGTGGTTGGTAAGATGTGAACTTTGGTAGGACAGGAAGCGCGTCCGGATGGCCGAGGCGGCCACTAGTGACAACTGGAAATCCGGGTTCGATTCCCGATCCAGAAAAAATTTCAATTCTTGCTGTTGAATGTATTTCAACGCCCTAGAACAATAAGAAAGTCAGAAATTTCTATTTCTTAGTATTTGCAGTCAAGGTGTACAGAACACCGAAAACACTGAAATAATCTATTCCAGTAATAGCGAAATTATAAAACGTCATACGTGTTCCCTATTCGTGCAGCAAAAAGCCGGGTGGAAAACTAGCTACTTTAACTGATACATTGCTTAACACGAAAGTAATCCATACCATAGTAAGTGTGTTTTTATTGTGTGGAGGCTAGCGAAGACAGCTAATGCAGCTATGGAAAAGCACTCTTCGACTATTTAGTTGGTACGGTGGTTAGCAAGGCAGAGGGCGACAAACAGAAAAGCGCCGTGCTCGATGTAATGTATGGAGGAGAGGTGAAATAAACGGCAGGAGGAGAATATAACAGCAGCTTTGCCACCAGAGGCCGCTACAGTAACATCAGCACAAGGCTGACATGTGTCCCGGCTGTAAAGCCTGCCTACCAACAATGCCATGTTGTGTGTACATAATCTTGAGAATGGCTTGGCTGCAGTCTTAAAGGAAGTAAAAGTGATGCTCACTAGCCCTCACTCTACTATACAGCAACGGAGCCGAATTTGTGGACAGAAACTATGTAGAAAGTCAAGCACGGAAATCTTCCCGTCTATGAAAGAAGACACTATCATTGCCGGCCGCGGTGGCCGCGGGGACTGAGGTGCTTCAGTCACGGTCTGCACGGCCACTACGGTCGGGGGTTCGAATCCCCCCTCGGGCATGGATATTTGTGCCGTCCTAGTTCGTAAGTAGTTCATAAGTAGTTTGTAAGTATAGGGACTGATGACCCCGTAGTTGAGTCCCATAGACTATACAAACATTTGAACATTTTGAACACTATCATTCAGTTCCGTATCCACTCCAATGCCATCGAATTACATTGCCTGGTGTTTGATAAAGAGTAATCTATATCTATAATGTGAATCATCACATCACGTGAATTATCACGTCCGAACGACAAGACGCAGAGACAATACAGTTACTAATTTATATGATATACTAGCTTAAACCCGCGGCTCCGCTCGCGTGTTGGTTGATTATGATACATAAGCTATCTTTCATTAATGTGCTATGAGACTGGTTTTGAAGGATGAAATGAAATACAATACCTTCTTTAGAAACAAACATTTTTAATCAACATTCAAATACAAAAATGAAATTATGTGAAGTGCTTAATGATTTACAATAAATAATATATACATTATTCCTTATAGTCTGTGTTGCAATATCTCAACACGTATGTGAGAGTAATGTCCAAATTCATTTTAATTTCATTTTAGGGCATTCTGGTAAAGTACGTTATTTGTAGTATTGTTTGGAGTGTAAATTTAGAGATTTTTTGGGTTGCCCACCCTTGAGCAAGCGACGTATAATTGACCATGTGAAAAACATGAGGGCTGGAAACTGATGTCTTTTGAACTGAAACGGCACATCTGAAGGGATTAAGGGAATGTGAAGCATAAAAACAACGCCATATCGCCATAAAACCGTGCCTAAAGCCTTCCCCGGGTAGACATTAGCAACTGTACAAATTTTTAGATCTTTATGTCTTGTGGTTCAGACGTGATAAACGTACACCGAACATTCACATCCACGCACGGCCTCCGAGGAGGCCGTGCATCTCGTTTCGCTGTATGTAACCTCCTTGCTAGAGTCGCAAACGTCATCGCTAGCGTTCAGTCCGAATTTTTTTATAATTTGACGACTTTCAACCACCATATCTTCCACCCCCTTATAGCTATCGGCATGGAACTTCTATGGTATACAACGGGAGACTTCGGACAACAATTACACACAGACCATTCGTTTGCGTTCTGTAGTTGTTCGCTGCAGAGCGAAATATTAAAACACACGCGCGCGTAGAATTTTATATACACCGATAACTTTCCATCCCAATATGCTTCACCCTTTTATCATTATCAACCTTCAAGCAACAATGCAACCAATAAAAGCATTTTCAAAGAGTAATTATTGTTCCGCATTTCGCGTTATATTCTTAAAATTACTAAATATCTATCAGATCGCTATAAAACCGTGCCTAAACCCTTCCCTGGGTAGACATTAGTAACTGTACAAAATTTTAGCTCTTTATGCCTTGTGGTTCAGACGTCATAAGCGCCGGCCGCGGTGGCCGAGGAGACTGAGGCGCTCCAGTCACGGTCTGCACGGCCACTACGGTCGGGGGTTCGAATCCCCCCCTCGGGCATGGATATTTGTGCCGTCCTTAGGATAAGGTAGTTAAAAAGTAGTTTGTAAGTTTAGGGACTGATGACCCCGTAGTTAAGTCCCATAAACTTAACAAACATTTGAACATTTTTTTTTTAGACGTCATAAGCGTACACCGAACAGACATTCACATTTATAGATATAGATGACTGTTTGGGAGACAAGCATTAATTATCGTTGGATGGAAAGTAATAAACGAAAACACTAACTTAAGATCAGTTAATTCAATTTAAGCGGTTAACCGCATAGTAAAAAGTAATCTGCTATAAGATCATACAGTACAGTTATGTGGAATGTGGGATATGTGAGCATTAATAAAAATATCGCAATAATTAAGAGATTATTTGCCGCATTTAATAACTCTTTAGTGTCCTGTTTCAGCTCGGTGTGTGAAACGTACTACAGACATGGAAGTACAGCACTTTTAAGTAAATATTGAAATCCGTATTAAATTTTAGACCTATTAATTTCTTATGCAAATTTACAATACGTCGGTATCTCCATTCCACTGATTACTGCTAACGTTTATATAATATTGGTCCACAGAGTGAGGAATAATAAAATAACGAATGATAAACGCAGCACTGTCTTTAAAATTAGTATAAACCGAAATTTGAAGACCTCCCCTTTAAACAGTGGTGACAGTCGATTAGTAGCAGAACTAGTGTACGTAAAACATGGGGGATTAGTTATTTGTTTTATTTATATTAGTTACTACGCTTGTAGTAATAACAAGAACAGTGTTCGTGCCAGGAATATACTTTTGCATCAGTCCGTAGCTTACAAACTACTTAAACCTAGGTAAACTAACCTACGGACAAACACACACACCCATGTCCCAGGGAGGACTCGAACCTCCACGGCGAGCAACCGCGCGCTCCGCAGCGAGGCGCTTTAGACCGCTCGGCTACTCCACCGCGGCTTGGTGTTTTCCGCAGATAGCTGAAATATATATATGCCATAGGTATTCGGGTAATAAAAATGCCAATTTGCACCATGTAGGTACGTACCCTGGTGTTCAGGAGACACGCGTACATTTTGTAGTCGGAGTTTAAAAACAAGTTATGGGCCGAGCCTCGTTCAGAAAATGTGGTCTTTGGCTTTTGGAATTAATATCAAAGAACCCTCACTGATACTTTCCAGAAGATTGACAAACGTGATCAGTGAAGTGAAATCAGTAAATTCAGTCTATTGAATCTTATACTGAGACGTATAGTTCACCATCCTTTTACTTGTTTGGTGGAAGGGCCTATGAGCGTTTCTTCGTCTCCTGGATTAAGGTTATGATTTAACAATAAGGTAAAGAAATCAACAATCCGAAGATTGGTTTGAACACCACACCTTCGAACTGACATACCCAGCCAATTGTAGGAGGACCTAGTTTACTTCTTCATGCATACTCCGCAAATCACCCGATGGTGTGTGGCGGAAGGTACCTTGAGTACTACTATCGGTTCTCCCTCCTATTCCAGTCATGCATTGTTCGCGGGAAGAAAGATTGTCGGTATGCCTCTGTGTGGGCTCTAATCTCTCTGATTTTATCTTCATGATCTCTTCGCGAGATATACGTAGGAGGGAGCAATATACTGCTAGACACCTCGGTAAAGGTATGTTCTCGAAACTTCGACAAAAGTCCGTACCGAGCGACAGAGCGTCCCTCCTGCAGAGTCTTCCACTGGAGTTTATCGATCATCTCCGTAACGCTTTCACGATTATCAAATGATCCTGTAACGAAGCGCGCTGATCTTCGTTGGATCTTTTCTACTTCCTCTATCAACTCCACCTGGTACGGATTCCACACCAGTGAGCAGTATTCAAGCTGTGGGCGAACAAGTGTACTGTAACCTACTAGTCTAACGTGGGTTCCGGTGCTACTCGATATTTTACACATCAGCAGCACTGTCCCTGCTGGGGATCAATGCCGGGACCTTTGGATTCATATTGTGGCGCCCTACTACTGCGCTATCGAGCCACACACGTTCAACACTATTGCTTTCATATTTCGCGTTGGTTGGTGTCTCCGCAGTGGTAACACACTGGACTCGCTTTCTGGTGGGACGGCGGTACAAACCCGCCTCCAGCCATTCTAATATTGATTTAACGTGATTTCTCTAAATCATTCCAGGCAAATATCAGGATATTTCCTTTCAAAGGGCACGGTCGAATTCCTTTCCCATGCCTGACGAAACTATACAAACGTGTGGTCTGTCTCTAATGACCACGATGTTGGTGGGACGTTAAACCGAATCTTCTTTCCTTCTGCACACAGTGATGAAATGTGTGAAAGTATCAGATTTCTTAGGTCAGCTTGTGTCTCAAGGAAAACTCTTCGTTTTTCAGTTAAGTGCGAAATGAATTTTTGTTTGGCGCGTTTGTATTCCAGAAATATACAGAAAATGTAGGTTTTCTCGTCCTTTAATTCGAAATCGTTACGTGCTGTTACATTTCTGTCCTGCATAATTTGCCTGGATAACTTCGACCATTTTAATTTAAAGGAAACTCCTTTGAAATTTATTGTATTGGTGTGGTGTCTGTTCTTTCCAACAAGTTCTAAAACACAGACAGCACACCTGCTTCGCAACCATTTTGCATTTCCAAATGCTTAAGGTGACCACTGGCCCGAAGTGGGAGACCCAGGTTCGATTTCCGGCACGGCGCACATTTTCACTTATCGCCATTGTTTAATTTCAATGTCCTTATGCAGCCACTGTCAATTCTTTCCTTTCTGATCCGTCATCCTTCCCCTCATTCATTAATAATTTCCTTTGTAATTTGTCGTGGTCGTCTTGCAGTCTCTCAAGGT
The DNA here is from genome assembly GCA_026315105.1 of Locusta migratoria. NCBI lineage: Eukaryota > Metazoa > Arthropoda > Insecta > Orthoptera > Acrididae > Locusta > Locusta migratoria. The sequence goes on from CM048755.1 coordinate 292,125,132, forward strand.
ACATAGATTAATATTCACATGGTGCCCATTTTCAATGCTGCCTCTGTTGTAACAAACACATTTAGGTTCAATGTCCTGTAGCCACCAAGGCATAGCACAGCGCTGGAGTGCCAAATTGCAGATACGGAGACCTCGGGTTCACTATTTAGTCATTCCTAGGACTTTTGTCGGTCACTTATGACTACTTTCGTATCTAGCAAATGTTTCTTGACGCGAAAACTGCCGAGCTGCACCTTGGTTGGAATCTATGTTTCTACGGCATATCCATCTTGTCCGCCCATGACTGGCTGTCAGGGGACTGATGACCTCCGTAGTTTAGTCCCCCTAAAACATCCCAACAACAACATAACTGGCTGTCATTGTAAAGGTTGGAGGAAGGTATTTGCATACTACCTCCAACAGTTTCGTGCTTAATAACGCAGTGTGGAATTCAAAACATTCTTCGGATTGCTGGCAACTTTATTATTAACTATCAATATACTTATCAGCCAGATAATCGATATAAACCCGTCCAGGCGATAGCAACATCTGCTAAAGAGAAATGACGACAAGTCATACACACGCGGGTTCATCTTGTTTCAGTGACCGTGCTGTCCGTGTGTTGAGTGGGGAAGGTAGGAGATCAATCTGAGTTTGACAGACGGTAGATAATGTTGGTCTATAGATTCGGCAAGAGTATTTCGGAAGCTGCGCGATTTTTTGGGTGTTCAAGATGTGCTGTAGTGAATGTCTTCAAAAGCAGTGAAATTAAGATAAAACCACGACCACACTTCGAGAGGCTGGTCGGTCACCCAACATTGCAGATACCAGAAGTTGTAGAATGGGCAGATTCCTAAAATGATACTGGTGAACTGTGGCGGAACTGACATCATACTATAGTACCGGTCAGAGGACAAATATGTGAACACAGTGTGCACTGAACACTCCAAACGATGGGCTTCCACGGCTGAGGACCCATGCCTATGTCAATGTTAACACCATGACATTGGCAACTACGGCTAAAATGGACACGCGACCATAGTCACTGGACATTGGCGCAATGATAAAACGTTTCATGGACTGTTGAATCCTGATACCTTCAGCATCATGCCAACGAGAATGCGCGAATCCACCACCTACCATGGAAACAGCTCCTTGACACCTGTACTGCAGGACATAGCCAAGCTGGCGTATTTATGCTCTACGGAACATTTGCGAGGGCATCCATGGGTCCAGTGGAGTTCGTGGTGGCCAATAAGTATCGTATACTGGCTGCAGACCTCATACATACACCCCTTTATGATGATCATGTTTCTCAATGGCAGTCGTATTTTCCAACAGGATAAAGCATTATGTCAAATAGCCAGAAGGGCTGTAGAGTAGTTCGACGAACACAGTGACGAGATGCGTTGATTTGCTGCCCTCTCCCCACACCTAAACCTGATAGAACACATCTGAGATGTCCGCCTCCGTAGCCCAGTGGCAGCGTTGCTGACCGCCGAAGCAATGGGACTGGATCCGATTCCCGACAGGGAACTTGGTTTTGTCTGTTTGCCCTCATCATCACTTTCATCATCATCATCGTCGACATGGAAGTCTCCGTAATGGCGTTAAGAGAAAGACTTGCAGTAGGCGGCTGAACCCCTATGAGATATCCCGGCCACTAAAAGCCATACAATAATTTTACATCTGGGTGTGACTGAAAATGGCATCAAAGCTCGTCACCCTCTCTCAGGAATTTACTGGAGTTAGGTGATTTGTGTGTCAGCAGATGTGTTGCCAGCTTCCGACAGTAACCTATCTAGGTATCACTGCCTCGAGCCCAAGATGCATAACCATTATTATCCATGTCAAAGGTCGGGGTACAGGCTATTAGGTAGGTGATCATAATGTTCTGGGTTCTCAGTTTAATGGTTTAATGATACCTTCATCCTCTGCCAGATTTTCAGCTGCTGCAGATCTCTACTATGGTAGAGGTTTTTTTGAGTTACCTTTAAACGAAACATGGCGAGGGCAATTCTCCGAAATACATACTGACCATAATTACATGTTTGACATCTCAAAGTGAAGTGTCTCGAGTACATAAATTCTATGCAATCAGCTATCCAATTTTGGCATTCCAAGCCTGGTCCATTCTGAATTTGGAGACTTGGTCCTGCTTAAGACCCAATTAATTATTACTCAATTAATAACACCTTGTAAAATTATTTGAAGCTGCAGAGGTGCTAGGTGCATAACTATCTCATCTTGGAAAATTTGTCGTATCAATGTTCTATTACTGTGAGTAAATGTTCATTAATGACTTATAAACCTATTGCTATTCCTCTCGCCTTATTGAACATGGCTATGGGTTGTTCTGATTTCTTTTATCAGAAAGCGTGACTGTTCCTTCCTATTGTTCTATGTAAAATACTACTTGGTTATGTTTGTAAAGCTTATGGGACTTAAGTGCAGGGTCATCAGTCCCTAAACTTACAAACTACTTATGAACTAGCTTTTACTAAAGACGGCAAAAACATCCATGCCCGAGGGGGGTTTCGAACCCCCGACGGGGAACGGCCTCGCGCATCGTTGCATAGCACCTCAATGCGCTCGGCCGCGGCTACTACTTGGTACTCGTATGTTTCGTTTATGTGAGCGGTTGCTACTTCTTCCAAAACAATGATGTGTATGCCTGCTTTTCATACGTTTTGTGCAAGCTTTATTACTTGACTATTGACTGCATACCACTGATGTTAATTGTTGCTATTTAATAATCTTGGATTTTTTCTAATGTGGATTAAGTTTGTGTTATTTAACCTGTGAATCGTTGATCCAAAGGAAAAAAGAATGCAACTCAGGCTGTGCAAGATCAGTTGGTTTCCATTGCTTCTTCGGAGATGCTTGCTGAGGTGATAGTTGGCTCCCCTTTCCAGAGTATGGTTTGTGTTTCCTTAAGCCCCTCACATGTTTGTCTGCTAAATTATCATGTAGTTTCCCAGTGCACATACATTTTTTTTCTACACTATGTGATCAAAAGTACCTGGGCACCTGGCTGAAGATGACTTACAAGTTCGTGGCGCCATACATCGGTAATGCTGGAATTCAATATGGTGTTGGCCCACCATTAGCCTTGATAACAGCTTCCACTGTTGCATGCATACGTCCAGTCAGGTGCTGGAAGGTTTATTGGGGAATGGCAGCCTATTCTTCATCGAGTGCTGCACTGAGGAGAGGTATTGATGCAGGTCAATGAGGCCTGGCTCAAAGTCGTCGTTCCAAAACATCCAAAGGTGTTCTATACGATTCAGATAAGGACTCTGTGCTGGCCAGTCCATTACAGGGATGTTACTGTTGTGTAACCTCTCCGCCACATGCCGTGCATTATGAACAGGTGCTCGATCGTGTTGAAAGATGCAATCGCCATCACCGAATTGCTCTTCAAAAGTGGGAAACAAGAAGGTGCTTAAGACATCAATGTAGGCCAGTGCTGTGATAGTGGCTCAAGTTCCCTCCATGGAGCCGGCCGCGGTGGACGAGGAGACTGAGGCGCTCCAGTCACGGTCTGCACGGCCACTACGGTTGGGGGTTCGAATCCCCCCTCGGGCATGGATATTTGTACCGTCTTAGCTCGTAAGTAGTTCATAAGTAGTTTGTAATTTTAGGGACTGATGAACCTGTAGTCAAGTCCCATAAGATATACAAACATTTGAAACATTTTACGCTCCTTACAGCAAGCGAGGTATCTTTTGGCATTGACCTGCATGATGTGTGGCTTATTGGCAGCCATTAAATTAAAGTTTTCTCACCTCCCGCATCACTGTCATAGTGGACTGGATCCTGATGCCGTTTATAAAAGGGAACGTGGCGCAATTTACGCACGCGATGGAGAGTGGAAGAGACATTTTACTTAATAGTTCTTGTATAGTCTTACAAGCCTAAACGAATCATTATACGCGAACGCACTGTGAACAAATTATCTGGGACAGAAAACGGGGAAGCATGTATACAATAAATGATTTTACCACCTACATACTCATCACTACTGCTCACATAAAGACAGGAGTCATAGTTTTAGATGTAAAATAAATACGTCGTTACCATGTTAGTACGTCATCCACAACACTATATTGCATGTCGTCGAACCTGTTTCTTTGCATATCCCTATCCTATAGGATAGGAATAAATAGAATAGAAATTAATTTTGACAAAAGTCCTATTCCAGTGGCTAGTTTTGCTGGTATAGACTAATCAGCTGTAACATTATGACCACCTAGTTAATAGCCGGTATGACCACCTTTACCACAGATAACGGTGGCTGTGTGTCTTGAATTGGCAACAATGGCGCACTGGTAGGTCACTGGAGGGAGTTTACACCACAACTGCACACACAAGTCACCTAATTCACGTACATTCTGGGGGGTCTAACGCCACATTCAATCACACCCCAGACCTGTTCAATCAGGTTCAGATCTGGCGCGTTGGGGGACCAGCATATAAATTTCAATTCGTCACTGTGTTTCTCAAAACCATTTCATCACACTCCTGGCTTTGTTGAAAAACACAAATACTGTTGATCATCATGAAGGATTGCCCGTGGTCTGCAACCAGCGTACGATACTTGTTGGCCGTTGTGGTGCGGTGTTCAAAAATGTTCAAATGTTTGTAGAACTTATGTGACTTAACTATGGGGTCATCAGTCCCTAAGCTTACAAACTACTTATGAACTACCTAAGACTAAGGACGGCACAAATATCCTTGCCCGAGGGGGGGATTTGAACCCCCGACCGTAGTGGCCGTGCAGACCGTGACTGGAGCGCCTCAGTCCCCTCGGCCAGTGGTGCGGTGTACGAGCAACACTGGACCTATGGATACCCTCGTGAATGTTCCCCGCAGGTTATTTGAGCAGCCGCCTGTTTTTTTCCGCCCACAGGAGAGGTGTCAAGGACCTGTTCTCCTGGAAGACGACGGATTCGCATATTCCCATCGGCACGATGACGAAGGTATCGGGATTCGTCATACCTTGCAACGCTCTGACCCTGTGCCACAGTGCAATGACGACGGTCACGTTCCATTTAGTCGTCGACTACAGGGAAATCGATAGGAATGTTCGGTGGACTGTGTACAGACACAATTGTACTCTGCCCAGTATAAAAGTGTGATATTAGTTCCGAAACAGTTCGCCGCCTGTCCTGTTTTACCATTCTGCCCAGCCAACGACGCCCGACATCTGTAATGAGGGGTGGCTACCTAATCCATCGCTGTTCGTATGTGGCCTCAAATGTTCAAATGTTTGTTAAGCTTATGGGACTTAACTGCGGGGTCATCAGTCCCTAACCTTCAAACTAGGTATGAAATACCTTATACTAAAGAAGTCCCATAAACTTAACAAACATTTGAACATTTTTTTTTTAGACGTCATAAGCGTACACCGAACAGACATTCACATTTATAGATATAGATGACTGTTTGGGAGACAAGCATAAATTATCGTTGGATGGAAAGTAATAAACGAAAACACTAACTTAAGATCAGTTAATTCAATTTAAGCGGTTAACCGCATAGTAAAAAGTAATCTGCTATAAGATCATACAGTACAGTTATGTGGAATGTGGGATATGTGAGCATTAATAAAAATATCGCAATAATTAAGAGATTATTTGCCGCATTTAATAACTCTTTAGTGTCCTGTTTCAGCTCGGTGTGTGAAACGTACTACAGACATGGAAGTACAGCACTTTTAAGTAAATATTGAAATCCGAATTAAATTTTAGACCTATTAATTTCTTATGCAAATTTACAATACGTCGGTATCTCCATTCCACTGATTACTGCTAACGTTTATATAATATTGGTCCACAGAGTGAGGAATAATAAAATAACGAATGATAAACGCAGCACTGTCTTTAAAATTAGTATAAACCGAAATTTGAAGACCTCCCCTTTAAACAGTGGTGACAGTCGATTAGTAGCAGAACTAGTGTACGTAAAACATGGGGGATTAGTTATTTGTTTTATTTATATTAGTTACTACGCTTGTAGTAATAACAAGAACAGTGTTCGTGCCAGGAATATACTTTTGCATCAGTCCGTAGCTTACAAACTACTTAAACCTAGGTAAACTAACCTACGGACAAACACACACACCCATGTCCCAGGGAGGACTCGAACCTCCACGGCGAGCAACCGCGCGCTCCGCAGCGAGGCGCTTTAGACCGCTCGGCTACTCCACCGCGGCTTGGTGTTTTCCGCAGATAGCTGAAATATATATATGCCATAGGTATTCGGGTAATAAAAATGCCAATTTGCACCATGTAGGTACGTACCCTGGTGTTCAGGAGACACGCGTACATTTTGTAGTCGGAGTTTAAAAACAAGTTATGGGCCGAGCCTCGTTCAGAAAATGTGGTCTTTGGCTTTTGGAATTAATATCAAAGAACCCTCACTGATACTTTCCAGAAGATTGACAAACGTGATCAGTGAAGTGAAATCAGTAAATTCAGTCTATTGAATCTTATACTGAGACGTATAGTTCACCATCCTTTTACTTGTTTGGTGGAAGGGCCTATGAGCGTTTCTTCGTCTCCTGGATTAAGGTTATGATTTAACAATAAGGTAAAGAAATCAACAATCCGAAGATTGGTTTGAACACCACACCTTCGAACTGACATACCCAGCCAATTGTAGGAGGACCTAGTTTACTTCTTCATGCATACTCCGCAAATCACCCGATGGTGTGTGGCGGAAGGTACCTTGAGTACTACTATCGGTTCTCCCTCCTATTCCAGTCATGCATTGTTCGCGGGAAGAAAGATTGTCGGTATGCCTCTGTGTGGGCTCTAATCTCTCTGATTTTATCTTCATGATCTCTTCGCGAGATATACGTAGGAGGGAGCAATATACTGCTAGACACCTCGGTAAAGGTATGTTCTCGAAACTTCGACAAAAGTCCGTACCGAGCGACAGAGCGTCCCTCCTGCAGAGTCTTCCACTGGAGTTTATCGATCATCTCCGTAACGCTTTCACGATTATCAAATGATCCTGTAACGAAGCGCGCTGATCTTCGTTGGATCTTTTCTACTTCCTCTATCAACTCCACCTGGTACGGATTCCACACCAGTGAGCAGTATTCAAGCTGTGGGCGAACAAGTGTACTGTAACCTACTAGTCTAACGTGGGTTCCGGTGCTACTCGATATTTTACACATCAGCAGCACTGTCCCTGCTGGGGATCAATGCCGGGACCTTTGGATTCATATTGTGGCGCCCTACTACTGCGCTATCGAGCCACACACGTTCAACACTATTGCTTTCATATTTCGCGTTGGTTGGTGTCTCCGCAGTGGTAACACACTGGACTCGCTTTCTGGTGGGACGGCGGTACAAACCCGCCTCCAGCCATTCTAATATTGATTTAACGTGATTTCTCTAAATCATTCCAGGCAAATATCAGGATATTTCCTTTCAAAGGGCACGGTCGAATTCCTTTCCCATGCCTGACGAAACTATACAAACGTGTGGTCTGTCTCTAATGACCACGATGTTGGTGGGACGTTAAACCGAATCTTCTTTCCTTCTGCACACAGTGATGAAATGTGTGAAAGTATCAGATTTCTTAGGTCAGCTTGTGTCTCAAGGAAAACTCTTCGTTTTTCAGTTAAGTGCGAAATGAATTTTTGTTTGGCGCGTTTGTATTCCAGAAATATACAGAAAATGTAGGTTTTCTCGTCCTTTAATTCGAAATCGTTACGTGCTGTTACATTTCTGTCCTGCATAATTTGCCTGGATAACTTCGACCATTTTAATTTAAAGGAAACTCCTTTGAAATTTATTGTATTGGTGTGGTGTCTGTTCTTTCCAACAAGTTCTAAAACACAGACAGCACACCTGCTTCGCAACCATTTTGCATTTCCAAATGCTTAAGGCGACCACTGGCCCGAAGTGGGAGACCCAGGTTCGATTTCCGGCACGGCGCACATTTTCACTTATCGCCATTGTTTAATTTCAATGTCCTTATGCAGCCACTGTCAATTCTTTCCTTTCTGATCCGTCATCCTTCCCCTCATTCATTAATAATTTCCTTTGTAATTTGTCGTGGTCGTCTTGCAGTCTCTCAAGGTACATAGATTAATATTCACATGGTGCCCATTTTCAATGCTGCCTCTGTTGTAACAAACACATTTAGGTTCAATGTCCTGTAGCCACCAAGGCATAGCACAGCGCTGGAGTGCCAAATTGCAGATACGGAGACCTCGGGTTCACTATTTAGTCATTCCTAGGACTTTTGTCGGTCACTTATGACTACTTTCGTATCTAGCAAATGTTTCTTGACGCGAAAACTGCCGAGCTGCACCTTGGTTGGAATCTATGTTTCTACGGCATATCCATCTTGTCCGCCCATGACTGGCTGTCAGGGGACTGATGACCTCCGTAGTTTAGTCCCCCTAAAACATCCCAACAACAACATAACTGGCTGTCATTGTAAAGGTTGGAGGAAGGTATTTGCATACTACCTCCAACAGTTTCGTGCTTAATAACGCAGTGTGGAATTCAAAACATTCTTCGGATTGCTGGCAACTTTATTATTAACTATCAATATACTTATCAGCCAGATAATCGATATAAACCCGTCCAGGCGATAGCAACATCTGCTAAAGAGAAATGACGACAAGTCATACACACGCGGGTTCATCTTGTTTCAGTGACCGTGCTGTCCGTGTGTTGAGTGGGGAAGGTAGGAGATCAATCTGAGTTTGACAGACGGTAGATAATGTTGGTCTATAGATTCGGCAAGAGTATTTCGGAAGCTGCGCGATTTTTTGGGTGTTCAAGATGTGCTGTAGTGAATGTCTTCAAAAGCAGTGAAATTAAGATAAAACCACGACCACACTTCGAGAGGCTGGTCGGTCACCCAACATTGCAGATACCAGAAGTTGTAGAATGGGCAGATTCCTAAAATGATACTGGTGAACTGTGGCGGAACTGACATCATACTATAGTACCGGTCAGAGGACAAATATGTGAACACAGTGTGCACTGAACACTCCAAACGATGGGCTTCCACGGCTGAGGACCCATGCCTATGTCAATGTTAACACCATGACATTGGCAACTACGGCTAAAATGGACACGCGACCATAGTCACTGGACATTGGCGCAATGATAAAACGTTTCATGGACTGTTGAATCCTGATACCTTCAGCATCATGCCAACGAGAATGCGCGAATCCACCACCTACCATGGAAACAGCTCCTTGACACCTGTACTGCAGGACATAGCCAAGCTGGCGTATTTATGCTCTACGGAACATTTGCGAGGGCATCCATGGGTCCAGTGGAGTTCGTGGTGGCCAATAAGTATCGTATACTGGCTGCAGACCTCATACATACACCCCTTTATGATGATCATGTTTCTCAATGGCAGTCGTATTTTCCAACAGGATAAAGCATTATGTCAAATAGCCAGAAGGGCTGTAGAGTAGTTCGACGAACACAGTGACGAGATGCGTTGATTTGCTGCCCTCTCCCCACACCTAAACCTGATAGAACACATCTGAGATGTCCGCCTCCGTAGCCCAGTGGCAGCGTTGCTGACCGCCGAAGCAATGGGACTGGATCCGATTCCCGACAGGGAACTTGGTTTTGTCTGTTTGCCCTCATCATCACTTTCATCATCATCATCGTCGACATGGAAGTCTCCGTAATGGCGTTAAGAGAAAGACTTGCAGTAGGCGGCTGAACCCCTATGAGATATCCCGGCCACTAAAAGCCATACAATAATTTTACATCTGGGTGTGACTGAAAATGGCATCAAAGCTCGTCACCCTCTCTCAGGAATTTACTGGAGTTAGGTGATTTGTGTGTCAGCAGATGTGTTGCCAGCTTCCGACAGTAACCTATCTAGGTATCACTGCCTCGAGCCCAAGATGCATAACCATTATTATCCATGTCAAAGGTCGGGGTACAGGCTATTAGGTAGGTGATCATAATGTTCTGGGTTCTCAGTTTAATGGTTTAATGATACCTTCATCCTCTGCCAGATTTTCAGCTGCTGCAGATCTCTACTATGGTAGAGGTTTTTTTGAGTTACCTTTAAACGAAACATGGCGAGGGCAATTCTCCGAAATACATACTGACCATAATTACATGTTTGACATCTCAAAGTGAAGTGTCTCGAGTACATAAATTCTATGCAATCAGCTATCCAATTTTGGCATTCCAAGCCTGGTCCATTCTGAATTTGGAGACTTGGTCCTGCTTAAGACCCAATTAATTATTACTCAATTAATAACACCTTGTAAAATTATTTGAAGCTGCAGAGGTGCTAGGTGCATAACTATCTCATCTTGGAAAATTTGTCGTATCAATGTTCTATTACTGTGAGTAAATGTTCATTAATGACTTATAAACCTATTGCTATTCCTCTCGCCTTATTGAACATGGCTATGGGTTGTTCTGATTTCTTTTATCAGAAAGCGTGACTGTTCCTTCCTATTGTTCTATGTAAAATACTACTTGGTTATGTTTGTAAAGCTTATGGGACTTAAGTGCAGGGTCATCAGTCCCTAAACTTACAAACTACTTATGAACTAGCTTTTACTAAAGACGGCAAAAACATCCATGCCCGAGGGGGGTTTCGAACCCCCGACGGGGAACGGCCTCGCGCATCGTTGCATAGCACCTCAATGCGCTCGGCCGCGGCTACTACTTGGTACTCGTATGTTTCGTTTATGTGAGCGGTTGCTACTTCTTCCAAAACAATGATGTGTATGCCTGCTTTTCATACGTTTTGTGCAAGCTTTATTACTTGACTATTGACTGCATACCACTGATGTTAATTGTTGCTATTTAATAATCTTGGATTTTTTCTAATGTGGATTAAGTTTGTGTTATTTAACCTGTGAATCGTTGATCCAAAGGAAAAAAGAATGCAACTCAGGCTGTGCAAGATCAGTTGGTTTCCATTGCTTCTTCGGAGATGCTTGCTGAGGTGATAGTTGGCTCCCCTTTCCAGAGTATGGTTTGTATTTCCTTAAGCCCCTCACATGTTTGTCTGCTAAATTATCATGTAGTTTCCCAGTGCACATACATTTTTTTCTACACTATGTGATCAAAAGTACCTGGGCACCTGGCTGAAGATGACTTACAAGTTCGTGGCGCCATACATCGGTAATGCTGGAATTCAATATGGTGTTGGCCCACCATTAGCCTTGATAACAGCTTCCACTGTTGCATGCATACGTCCAGTCAGGTGCTGGAAGGTTTATTGGGGAATGGCAGCCTATTCTTCATCGAGTGCTGCACTGAGGAGAGGTATTGATGCAGGTCAATGAGGCCTGGCTCAAAGTCGTCGTTCCAAAACATCCAAAGGTGTTCTATACGATTCAGATAAGGACTCTGTGCTGGCCAGTCCATTACAGGGATGTTACTGTTGTGTAACCTCTCCGCCACATGCCGTGCATTATGAACAGGTGCTCGATCGTGTTGAAAGATGCAATCGCCATCACCGAATTGCTCTTCAAAAGTGGGAAACAAGAAGGTGCTTAAGACATCAATGTAGGCCAGTGCTGTGATAGTGGCTCAAGTTCCCTCCATGGAGCCGGCCGCGGTGGACGAGGAGACTGAGGCGCTCCAGTCACGGTCTGCACGGCCACTACGGTTGGGGGTTCGAATCCCCCCTCGGGCATGGATATTTGTACCGTCTTAGCTCGTAAGTAGTTCATAAGTAGTTTGTAATTTTAGGGACTGATGAACCTGTAGTCAAGTCCCATAAGATATACAAACATTTGAAACATTTTACGCTCCTTACAGCAAGCGAGGTATCTTTTGGCATTGACCTGCATGATGTGTGGCTTATTGGCAGCCATTAAATTAAAGTTTTCTCACCTCCCGCATCACTGTCATAGTGGACTGGATCCTGATGCCGTTTATAAAAGGGAACGTGGCGCAATTTACGCACGCGATGGAGAGTGGAAGAGACATTTTACTTAATAGTTCTTGTATAGTCTTACAAGCCTAAACGAATCATTATACGCGAACGCACTGTGAACAAATTATCTGGGACAGAAAACGGGGAAGCATGTATACAATAAATGATTTTACCACCTACATACTCATCACTACTGCTCACATAAAGACAGGAGTCATAGTTTTAGATGTAAAATAAATACGTCGTTACCATGTTAGTACGTCATCCACAACACTATATTGCATGTCGTCGAACCTGTTTCTTTGCATATCCCTATCCTATAGGATAGGAATAAATAGAATAGAAATTAATTTTGACAAAAGTCCTATTCCAGTGGCTAGTTTTGCTGGTATAGACTAATCAGCTGTAACATTATGACCACCTAGTTAATAGCCGGTATGACCACCTTTACCACAGATAACGGTGGCTGTGTGTCTTGAATTGGCAACAATGGCGCACTGGTAGGTCACTGGAGGGAGTTTACACCACAACTGCACACACAAGTCACCTAATTCACGTACATTCTGGGGGGTCTAACGCCACATTCAATCACACCCCAGACCTGTTCAATCAGGTTCAGATCTGGCGCGTTGGGGGACCAGCATATAAATTTCAATTCGTCACTGTGTTTCTCAAAACCATTTCATCACACTCCTGGCTTTGTTGAAAAACACAAATACTGTTGATCATCATGAAGGATTGCCCGTGGTCTGCAACCAGCGTACGATACTTGTTGGCCGTTGTGGTGCGGTGTTCAAAAATGTTCAAATGTTTGTAGAACTTATGTGACTTAACTATGGGGTCATCAGTCCCTAAGCTTACAAACTACTTATGAACTACCTAAGACTAAGGACGGCACAAATATCCTTGCCCGAGGGGGGGATTTGAACCCCCGACCGTAGTGGCCGTGCAGACCGTGACTGGAGCGCCTCAGTCCCCTCGGCCAGTGGTGCGGTGTACGAGCAACACTGGACCTATGGATACCCTCGTGAATGTTCCCCGCAGGTTATTTGAGCAGCCGCCTGTTTTTTTCCGCCCACAGGAGAGGTGTCAAGGACCTGTTCTCCTGGAAGACGACGGATTCGCATATTCCCATCGGCACGATGACGAAGGTATCGGGATTCGTCATACCTTGCAACGCTCTGACCCTGTGCCACAGTGCAATGACGACGGTCACGTTCCATTTAGTCGTCGACTACAGGGAAATCGATAGGAATGTTCGGTGGACTGTGTACAGACACAATTGTACTCTGCCCAGTATAAAAGTGTGATATTAGTTCCGAAACAGTTCGCCGCCTGTCCTGTTTTACCATTCTGCCCAGCCAACGACGCCCGACATCTGTAATGAGGGGTGGCTACCTAATCCATCGCTGTTCGTATGTGGCCTCAAATGTTCAAATGTTTGTTAAGCTTATGGGACTTAACTGCGGGGTCATCAGTCCCTAACCTTCAAACTAGGTATGAAATACCTTATACTAAAGAAGTCCCATAAACTTAACAAACATTTGAACATTTTTTTTTTAGACGTCATAAGCGTACACCGAACAGACATTCACATTTATAGATATAGATGACTGTTTGGGAGACAAGCATAAATTATCGTTGGATGGAAAGTAATAAACGAAAACACTAACTTAAGATCAGTTAATTCAATTTAAGCGGTTAACCGCATAGTAAAAAGTAATCTGCTATAAGATCATACAGTACAGTTATGTGGAATGTGGGATATGTGAGCATTAATAAAAATATCGCAATAATTAAGAGATTATTTGCCGCATTTAATAACTCTTTAGTGTCCTGTTTCAGCTCGGTGTGTGAAACGTACTACAGACATGGAAGTACAGCACTTTTAAGTAAATATTGAAATCCGTATTAAATTTTAGACCTATTAATTTCTTATGCAAATTTACAATACGTCGGTATCTCCATTCCACTGATTACTGCTAACGTTTATATAATATTGGTCCACAGAGTGAGGAATAATAAAATAACGAATGATAAACGCAGCACTGTCTTTAAAATTAGTATAAACCGAAATTTGAAGACCTCCCCTTTAAACAGTGGTGACAGTCGATTAGTAGCAGAACTAGTGTACGTAAAACATGGGGGATTAGTTATTTGTTTTATTTATATTAGTTACTACGCTTGTAGTAATAACAAGAACAGTGTTCGTGCCAGGAATATACTTTTGCATCAGTCCGTAGCTTACAAACTACTTAAACCTAGGTAAACTAACCTACGGACAAACACACACACCCATGTCCCAGGGAGGACTCGAACCTCCACGGCGAGCAACCGCGCGCTCCGCAGCGAGGCGCTTTAGACCGCTCGGCTACTCCACCGCGGCTTGGTGTTTTCCGCAGATAGCTGAAATATATATATGCCATAGGTATTCGGGTAATAAAAATGCCAATTTGCACCATGTAGGTACGTACCCTGGTGTTCAGGAGACACGCGTACATTTTGTAGTCGGAGTTTAAAAACAAGTTATGGGCCGAGCCTCGTTCAGAAAATGTGGTCTTTGGCTTTTGGAATTAATATCAAAGAACCCTCACTGATACTTTCCAGAAGATTGACAAACGTGATCAGTGAAGTGAAATCAGTAAATTCAGTCTATTGAATCTTATACTGAGACGTATAGTTCACCATCCTTTTACTTGTTTGGTGGAAGGGCCTATGAGCGTTTCTTCGTCTCCTGGATTAAGGTTATGATTTAACAATAAGGTAAAGAAATCAACAATCCGAAGATTGGTTTGAACACCACACCTTCGAACTGACATACCCAGCCAATTGTAGGAGGACCTAGTTTACTTCTTCATGCATACTCCGCAAATCACCCGATGGTGTGTGGCGGAAGGTACCTTGAGTACTACTATCGGTTCTCCCTCCTATTCCAGTCATGCATTGTTCGCGGGAAGAAAGATTGTCGGTATGCCTCTGTGTGGGCTCTAATCTCTCTGATTTTATCTTCATGATCTCTTCGCGAGATATACGTAGGAGGGAGCAATATACTGCTAGACACCTCGGTAAAGGTATGTTCTCGAAACTTCGACAAAAGTCCGTACCGAGCGACAGAGCGTCCCTCCTGCAGAGTCTTCCACTGGAGTTTATCGATCATCTCCGTAACGCTTTCACGATTATCAAATGATCCTGTAACGAAGCGCGCTGATCTTCGTTGGATCTTTTCTACTTCCTCTATCAACTCCACCTGGTACGGATTCCACACCAGTGAGCAGTATTCAAGCTGTGGGCGAACAAGTGTACTGTAACCTACTAGTCTAACGTGGGTTCCGGTGCTACTCGATATTTTACACATCAGCAGCACTGTCCCTGCTGGGGATCAATGCCGGGACCTTTGGATTCATATTGTGGCGCCCTACTACTGCGCTATCGAGCCACACACGTTCAACACTATTGCTTTCATATTTCGCGTTGGTTGGTGTCTCCGCAGTGGTAACACACTGGACTCGCTTTCTGGTGGGACGGCGGTACAAACCCGCCTCCAGCCATTCTAATATTGATTTAACGTGATTTCTCTAAATCATTCCAGGCAAATATCAGGATATTTCCTTTCAAAGGGCACGGTCGAATTCCTTTCCCATGCCTGACGAAACTATACAAACGTGTGGTCTGTCTCTAATGACCACGATGTTGGTGGGACGTTAAACCGAATCTTCTTTCCTTCTGCACACAGTGATGAAATGTGTGAAAGTATCAGATTTCTTAGGTCAGCTTGTGTCTCAAGGAAAACTCTTCGTTTTTCAGTTAAGTGCGAAATGAATTTTTGTTTGGCGCGTTTGTATTCCAGAAATATACAGAAAATGTAGGTTTTCTCGTCCTTTAATTCGAAATCGTTACGTGCTGTTACATTTCTGTCCTGCATAATTTGCCTGGATAACTTCGACCATTTTAATTTAAAGGAAACTCCTTTGAAATTTATTGTATTGGTGTGGTGTCTGTTCTTTCCAACAAGTTCTAAAACACAGACAGCACACCTGCTTCGCAACCATTTTGCATTTCCAAATGCTTAAGGCGACCACTGGCCCGAAGTGGGAGACCCAGGTTCGATTTCCGGCACGGCGCACATTTTCACTTATCGCCATTGTTTAATTTCAATGTCCTTATGCAGCCACTGTCAATTCTTTCCTTTCTGATCCGTCATCCTTCCCCTCATTCATTAATAATTTCCTTTGTAATTTGTCGTGGTCGTCTTGCAGTCTCTCAAGGTACATAGATTAATATTCACATGGTGCCCATTTTCAATGCTGCCTCTGTTGTAACAAACACATTTAGGTTCAATGTCCTGTAGCCACCAAGGCATAGCACAGCGCTGGAGTGCCAAATTGCAGATACGGAGACCTCGGGTTCACTATTTAGTCATTCCTAGGACTTTTGTCGGTCACTTATGACTACTTTCGTATCTAGCAAATGTTTCTTGACGCGAAAACTGCCGAGCTGCACCTTGGTTGGAATCTATGTTTCTACGGCATATCCATCTTGTCCGCCCATGACTGGCTGTCAGGGGACTGATGACCTCCGTAGTTTAGTCCCCCTAAAACATCCCAACAACAACATAACTGGCTGTCATTGTAAAGGTTGGAGGAAGGTATTTGCATACTACCTCCAACAGTTTCGTGCTTAATAACGCAGTGTGGAATTCAAAACATTCTTCGGATTGCTGGTAACTTTATTATTAACTATCAATATACTTATCAGCCAGATAATCGATATAAACCCGTCCAGGCGATAGCAACATCTGCTAAAGAGAAATGACGACAAGTCATACACACGCGGGTTCATCTTGTTTCAGTGACCGTGCTGTCCGTGTGTTGAGTGGGGAAGGTAGGAGATCAATCTGAGTTTGACAGACGGTAGATAATGTTGGTCTATAGATTCGGCAAGAGTATTTCGGAAGCTGCGCGATTTTTTGGGTGTTCAAGATGTGCTGTAGTGAATGTCTTCAAAAGCAGTGAAATTAAGATAAAACCACGACCACACTTCGAGAGGCTGGTCGGTCACCCAACATTGCAGATACCAGAAGTTGTAGAATGGGCAGATTCCTAAAATGATACTGGTGAACTGTGGCGGAACTGACATCATACTATAGTACCGGTCAGAGGACAAATATGTGAACACAGTGTGCACTGAACACTCCAAACGATGGGCTTCCACGGCTGAGGACCCATGCCTATGTCAATGTTAACACCATGACATTGGCAACTACGGCTAAAATGGACACGCGACCATAGTCACTGGACATTGGCGCAATGATAAAACGTTTCATGGACTGTTGAATCCTGATACCTTCAGCATCATGCCAACGAGAATGCGCGAATCCACCACCTACCATGGAAACAGCTCCTTGACACCTGTACTGCAGGACATAGCCAAGCTGGCGTATTTATGCTCTACGGAACATTTGCGAGGGCATCCATGGGTCCAGTGGAGTTCGTGGTGGCCAATAAGTATCGTATACTGGCTGCAGACCTCATACATACACCCCTTTATGATGATCATGTTTCTCAATGGCAGTCGTATTTTCCAACAGGATAAAGCATTATGTCAAATAGCCAGAAGGGCTGTAGAGTAGTTCGACGAACACAGTGACGAGATGCGTTGATTTGCTGCCCTCTCCCCACACCTAAACCTGATAGAACACATCTGAGATGTCCGCCTCCGTAGCCCAGTGGCAGCGTTGCTGACCGCCGAAGCAATGGGACTGGATCCGATTCCCGACAGGGAACTTGGTTTTGTCTGTTTGCCCTCATCATCACTTTCATCATCATCATCGTCGACATGGAAGTCTCCGTAATGGCGTTAAGAGAAAGACTTGCAGTAGGCGGCTGAACCCCTATGAGATATCCCGGCCACTAAAAGCAATACAATCATTTTACATCTGGGTGTGACTGAAAATGGCATCAAAGCTCGTCACCCTCTCTCAGGAATTTACTGGAGTTAGGTGATTTGTGTGTCAGCAGATGTGTTGCCAGCTTCCGACAGTAACCTATCTAGGTATCACTGCCTCGAGCCCAAGATGCATAACCATTATTATCCATGTCAAAGGTCGGGGTACAGGCTATTAGGTAGGTGATCATAATGTTCTGGGTTCTCAGTTTAATGGTTTAATGATACCTTCATCCTCTGCCAGATTTTCAGCTGCTGCAGATCTCTACTATGGTAGAGGTTTTTTTGAGTTACCTTTAAACGAAACATGGCGAGGGCAATTCTCCGAAATACATACTGACCATAATTACATGTTTGACATCTCAAAGTGAAGTGTCTCGAGTACATAAATTCTATGCAATCAGCTATCCAATTTTGGCATTCCAAGCCTGGTCCATTCTGAATTTGGAGACTTGGTCCTGCTTAAGACCCAATTAATTATTACTCAATTAATAACACCTTGTAAAATTATTTGAAGCTGCAGAGGTGCTAGGTGCATAACTATCTCATCTTGGAAAATTTGTCGTATCAATGTTCTATTACTGTGAGTAAATGTTCATTAATGACTTATAAACCTATTGCTATTCCTCTCGCCTTATTGAACATGGCTATGGGTTGTTCTGATTTCTTTTATCAGAAAGCGTGACTGTTCCTTCCTATTGTTCTATGTAAAATACTACTTGGTTATGTTTGTAAAGCTTATGGGACTTAAGTGCAGGGTCATCAGTCCCTAAACTTACAAACTACTTATGAACTAGCTTTTACTAAAGACGGCAAAAACATCCATGCCCGAGGGGGGTTTCGAACCCCCGACGGGGAACGGCCTCGTGCATCGTTGCATAGCACTTCAATGCGCTCGGCCGCGGCTACTACTTGGTACTCGTATGTTTCGTTTATGTGAGCGGTTGCTACTTCTTCCAAAACAATGATGTGTATGCCTGCTTTTCATACGTTTTGTGCAAGCTTTATTACTTGACTATTGACTGCATACCACTGATGTTAATTGTTGCTATTTAATAATCTTGGATTTTTTCTAATGTGGATTAAGTTTGTGTTATTTAACCTGTGAATCGTTGATCCAAAGGAAAAAAGAATGCAACTCAGGCTGTGCAAGATCAGTTGGTTTCCATTGCTTCTTCGGAGATGCTTGCTGAGGTGATAGTTGGCTCCCCTTTCCAGAGTATGGTTTGTATTTCCTTAAGCCCCTCACATGTTTGTCTGCTAAATTATCATGTAGTTTCCCAGTGCACATACATTTTTTTTCTACACTATGTGATCAAAAGTACCTGGGCACCTGGCTGAAGATGACTTACAAGTTCGTGGCGCCATACATCGGTAATGCTGGAATTCAATATGGTGTTGGCCCACCATTAGCCTTGATAACAGCTTCCACTGTTGCATGCATACGTCCAGTCAGGTGCTGGAAGGTTTATTGGGGAATGGCAGCCTATTCTTCATCGAGTGCTGCACTGAGGAGAGGTATTGATGCAGGTCAATGAGGCCTGGCTCAAAGTCGTCGTTCCAAAACATCCAAAGGTGTTCTATACGATTCAGATAAGGACTCTGTGCTGGCCAGTCCATTACAGGGATGTTACTGTTGTGTAACCTCTCCGCCACATGCCGTGCATTATGAACAGGTGCTCGATCGTGTTGAAAGATGCAATCGCCATCACCGAATTGCTCTTCAAAAGTGGGAAACAAGAAGGTGCTTAAGACATCAATGTAGGCCAGTGCTGTGATAGTGGCTCAAGTTCCCTCCATGGAGCCGGCCGCGGTGGACGAGGAGACTGAGGCGCTCCAGTCACGGTCTGCACGGCCACTACGGTTGGGGGTTCGAATCCCCCCTCGGGCATGGATATTTGTACCGTCTTAGCTCGTAAGTAGTTCATAAGTAGTTTGTAATTTTAGGGACTGATGAACCTGTAGTCAAGTCCCATAAGATATACAAACATTTGAAACATTTTACGCTCCTTACAGCAAGCGAGGTATCTTTTGGCATTGACCTGCATGATGTGTGGCTTATTGGCAGCCATTAAATTAAAGTTTTCTCACCTCCCGCATCACTGTCATAGTGGACTGGATCCTGATGCCGTTTATAAAAGGGAACGTGGCGCAATTTACGCTCGCGATGGAGAGTGGAAGAGACATTTTACTTAATAGTTCTTGTATAGTCTTACAAGCCTAAACGAATCATTATACGCGAACGCACTGTGAACAAATTATCTGGGACAGAAAACGGGGAAGCATGTATACAATAAATGATTTTACCACCTACATACTCATCACTACTGCTCACATAAAGACAGGAGTCATAGTTTTAGATGTAAAATAAATACGTCGTTACCATGTTAGTACGTCATCCACAACACTATATTGCATGTCGTCGAACCTGTTTCTTTGCATATCCCTATCCTATAGGATAGGAATAAATAGAATAGAAATTAATTTTGACAAAAGTCCTATTCCAGTGGCTAGTTTTGCTGGTATAGACTAATCAGCTGTAACATTATGACCACCTAGTTAATAGCCGGTATGACCACCTTTACCACAGATAACGGTGGCTGTGTGTCTTGAATTGGCAACAATGGCGCACTGGTAGGTCACTGGAGGGAGTTTACACCACAACTGCACACACAAGTCACCTAATTCACGTACATTCTGGGGGGTCTAACGCCACATTCAATCACACCCCAGACCTGTTCAATCAGGTTCAGATCTGGCGCGTTGGGGGACCAGCATATAAATTTCAATTCGTCACTGTGTTTCTCAAAACCATTTCATCACACTCCTGGCTTTGTTGAAAAACACAAATACTGTTGATCATCATGAAGGATTGCCCGTGGTCTGCAACCAGCGTACGATACTTGTTGGCCGTTGTGGTGCGGTGTTCAAAAATGTTCAAATGTTTGTAGAACTTATGTGACTTAACTATGGGGTCATCAGTCCCTAAGCTTACAAACTACTTATGAACTACCTAAGACTAAGGACGGCACAAATATCCTTGCCCGAGGGGGGGATTTGAACCCCCGACCGTAGTGGCCGTGCAGACCGTGACTGGAGCGCCTCAGTCCCCTCGGCCAGTGGTGCGGTGTACGAGCAACACTGGACCTATGGATACCCTCGTGAATATTCCCCGCAGGTTATTTGAGCAGCCGCCTGTTTTTTTCCGCCCACAGGAGAGGTGTCAAGGACCTGTTCTCCTGGAAGACGACGGATTCGCATATTCCCATCGGCACGATGACGAAGGTATCGGGATTCGTCATACCTTGCAACGCTCTGACCCTGTGCCAGAGTGCAATGACGACGGTCACGTTCCATTTAGTCGTCGACTACAGGGAAATCGATAGGAATGTTCGGTGGACTGTGTACAGACACAATTGTACTCTGCCCAGTATAAAAGTGTGATATTAGTTCCGAAACAGTTCGCCGCCTGTCCTGTTTTACCATTCTGCCCAGCCAACGACGCCCGACATCTGTAATGAGGGGTGGCTACCTAATCCATCGCTGTTCGTATGTGGCCTCAAATGTTCAAATGTTTGTTAAGCTTATGGGACTTAACTGCGGGGTCATCAGTCCCTAACCTTCAAACTAGGTATGAAATACCTTATACTAAAGAAGACACAAACATCCATGCTCGAGTGGGGATTCGAACCCCCTGACGGGGTACGGCCTCGCGCATCGGAGCATAGCGCCTCAATGCGCTCGGCCACTCCGTCGCGGCTGTATGTGGCTTCACGTTGTTTTCGTCACGTTATGAAGACACTCATCCCAGCACTTCTCGAACACCAGTCGTGTCGAGCAGTTTCCGAGACGTTCGTGTCGAGCATCCAGGCCATCACAAACTGCTGTCAGTTAAACTCAGGGAGATTGCGGGTCTTCCCCATTCTACACACGAACAAGACGCTCACTAATACTAATTGCACCGTACGTCTGTCTCACACGCAGTCATTACTGGTCAGGTGCCGCTGCTATCGACCAACTGCCGAACACGTCTCTGAAAAGAAATTTCTGGCATATCTTGACCAAAAGAGAGAGAGAGAGACAGAAAGTGATCGATTGGTAGGACGCATTCTGAGGCATTAAGGAATCGCCAATTTAGTATTGGGGGGGGGGGGAGCACAGGATAGTGTAGCGTCGGGATCTGCATCAAACCAGTCCCTCAATGAAGGCCACAACAACTCTTTTACAATTATTGATATGGTGTCTGTTGTTTCCGGATATGCCCCCAGCAGACAAATGACAATTTCAACGCGGACGGGTTCATACGCTCGGTCCCTTGCGGGAATCCAGTATAGGCTGCGAACATGAGGAACCAAGGGGCAGAGGGCACAAGCATCGTAATGTGCTACAAGTTGAGAATTTGGACTGGAAGGAAAGCGTGCCTGGATAGCCGAATTGGTTAACGTGACCGCTGGCACGAAGGGGGAAATCCGAGCTCGAATCCGCGTCCAGCACAAATTTTGAACTTCGCTGTTGAATTTATCAATGCCCTGAAACAGTCGAAATGTTTCAAAATTTCGAATTTGCACAACAACTTTCTCTCCCTCTCCCTTTCTCGCTCGCTCACTCACTCACTCACACACACACTGCTTAGTCTAATATTGATCGTCTGCAAATACTGCACTGTATTATGATTGAGTTATATCCTGCGCGCGCAAACACCAGTGTGTGTGTGTGTGTGTGTGTGTGTGTGTGTGTGTGTGTGAGAGAGAGAGAGAGAGAGAGAGAGAGAGAGAGAGAGAGAGAGAGAGAGAGGGAGTGCGTGCAGCTGTACACACCCGTGTGTGTGTTACCTAACGTAACCATGATGCCAACTGAAGAAGAGCAATAGGAACTATCTTTGAAAATAATGCCAGTATACTTCATTCAGAGCAAATATGTTTCAAGCTTGCGCAGTTTTTTGGTAAAATCTTCACCCTTGATGCCATTTTTACGCAGTGTTGTTTGTAAATCTATGGGACCAAAATACTGTAGTCATCTGTCCCTAGGTTCACAAACTACTTACACTAATATAAACTAAGTTAAGGACAACACACATACCAATGCTCAAGGGTGGATTCGAACCTCCGACAGGAGTGGCCCGCAGCCCCTGATGTTGCGCCTAGAAAGGTGCGGGATTTTTCCGTCCTTTTATGCAGTTCTCGTTTTAATACTATACTGTGACTAGAGAAGAGAGGGGGAGCGGTAGGGAAAGGGAATGCGCGGCTTTTCGTGTGATTACCATTATACGCCACTGATAAGCCTGGCGAGGGCACTGACCTGCGCACTTGACGTCACAAACGTAAATAAAGTTATGTTCAAATGTTTGTTAAGCTATGGGACCACACGGCAGTAGTCACACTTTAATAGATATATTTGCAACAAGGTTTCCAGACAGAGTAATTCGAACGTCACAAACATCTGCGCCTGGTATGTCTGCCCATGATGTAATTTTCATGACGTACTCGCTAGAATGTCCTAGGAAGAAACCACTGTTAACTGCATACCGTGACTTAAGACGCATCAACTTACCTGAACTGACAGCTGATGCACTAGAAATAATTTTCGAGCCAACCTCCGACACCCTCCCGGATGTAAACGAGAAACTTCACAAAATTACAAATAAACTTAACCAGCTGTATGATAAATATGCGCCCATCAAAACCAAAAAAGTGAGAAGGAAACCCGCACCATGGCTAACTGATGAACTAAAACAGCTCATGAATCTCAGAGACACTGCACATCGGACATACAAACTGCACCCTACACCTGAAAATCACACCTCGTACAAGCAGAAACGTAACAGAGTCAGCCAGGCTGTGAGAAATGCTAAACTCAGATACCCCCATTCATTAACCGACAACATAAATAGACCGGCTGTCCTCTGGAAAAACCTGCGCGGTCTTGGTATTGGGAAAATAAAAACTGCAGCCGAACCCACTGTCTCCATTGAGGAACTAAATCATTATTTCACAACGCCTACCACTTCAATCGATCACCAAACGAAACAAACACTTATTGACCATATCACGAGGATCAACAACGCTAACCATGATAAGTTTTGTTTTAAGCATGTTACTGGAAATACTGTCAAAAAAGCCATTATGCGTATTACATCAGCATCTAACGGGGATGATGGTATCACTATCCAAATGATAAAGCTGATTATTGATCCACTGCTGCCCATCATAACATATATATTTAATCAGTCCTTAGCCACAAGTGTTTTTCCTGATGCATGGAAACGTGGACTAGTTAAGCCACTGCCAAAAAAGGACATTGCCACAGCACCCTCTGATTACCGACCTATCTGCATTCTTCCGGCACTGTCCAAAGCCCTAGAATATATAGTACATGATCAGCTAACCAGCTACTTGACTACTAATAAACTTCTTGACGAACACCAATCAGGTTTTCGCAAATATCGCAGCACAACATCTGCTTTGATAAAAGTAACAGACGATCTTAAGCAGGCAATGGATAGACAAGAGGCGACTATTATGTGCTTCTTAGACTTTAGCAAAGCTTTCGACACTGTGGACTTCGATATTTTACTTGCTAAACTTAGTAGTCTAAATTTCTCTCAAGGCGTGGTGCAATGGTTTCGCTCATACTTGACATCGCGTCTTCAGTGCGTCATGTCCGGCACCGAAAAGTCACAGTGGAGAAAAGTTCTATCAGGCGTACCACAGGGCTCGGTGTTAGGCCCACTTCTCTTTTCATTGTACGTAAATGACGTATCATCGGTCTTGTCCTTTTGTAAATACCACATGTATGCCGATGACCTCCAGTTGTATTTAAGTGCAAAACCAAAAAACCTGAAGGCAGCAATCGAGAATTTTAATTCTGACCTATGTGCACTATCAAAGTGGGCACAGAATATAGGATTAAAGCTCAATCCAAGTAAAACACAAGCGATTCTGGTAGGTCATCCTAGACTCATTAACCACAAATACCGCGAATCTCAACCACCATTAATATTAAATGACACACCTATCTATTTTTCGCCCTCGGCAAAAAGTCTGGGAGTGATAATAGACGACAAACTAAATTGGGCTGAGGACACAGCCGCCGTGTGTAGGAAGGCATCAGCATCTCTTCATGCCCTACAGAGATATAAGAAGTTTTTTCCTCTCGATCTTAAAAAGAAACTTATACAAACGCTTGTAATTCCAATTATTGATTACGGTGATGTTATCTTGCAAGGTCTCTCTTGGGAAAGCTCACGACGTCTGGAACTAATCATGAATGCCTGCGTTCGATATATATGTAACATGCGTCTCTTTGATCACATTTCACCATCTTATAAGCAACTATCCTGGCTCCGTGCTGACAAGCGCAGAGATTTTCATACACTCTGTTTCCTCTACTCTCTTATCAACGTACACTGTCCCTCATATCTTTCCTCGACCTTAACACTCTTATCTGATCAACATAAAAGAACTACTCGTTCCTGTCAGAGCAAAACCCTTTCTGTCCCTATCCATCACTCAGCCGGTTTCTCAAAATCCTTTTCAGTAGCAGGAACCAGGCTCTGGAACAATCTACCTCAGTATATCAGAGAACTGAATAACACTGCCAGCTTCAAACGACAGTTAATGGATTATCTACTAAAGCAATAATGACGCCAGTCTTTATTACCCTACGGTCCAGGTACGTCACATCCATTACTCCTCCCAGATATTCTTCAACTGCCATTGCTCTCGCCAGGTACAGCTTCTGTCAGAATTCGCCATGCGTTAACCAGTCTCGATATATTCAAAAGTAAATATTGTATCTGCTAATATAAATGTTGCTACTTCTATTATTACACCAGCAGCAGCAGCAGAAGGTGTCTCAGTGGTACTGTTAGTATTAATCCTATTTAGAGTTAAGTTATTACATACGTAGAGTTAAGTTATTACCTTTTATTTACATCCTTTTACATGTAATCAACCTGTATAAATAATGTTATTAACTGTTCATCTGTAAAAATCATTATTATGTTATAGGTAACTCACATGTAAAGAAATACTGTATGTGTAAAACCCTGGTCCGATGTAAGAGAGGGCCTGATGGCCCTAATCTGATCAGGCTAAATAAATAAATAAAATAAATAAATAAACTTAGAAACTACTTTAACTTATTTTAAGAACAACACACACACCTATGCCCGAGAGAGGACTAGAACCTCCGGCTGGAAGCAACCGCGCAATCCACAGCAAGGCGCCTTAGAGCTCACCGCCACTCCCACGCGGCTAAACAAAGTGATCCATACTGTTGCTAGCCGTATTACTCTAAAAGTTCCCATTCGTAGGTCCGAGCAACCGCATGTACTCATTCCATGAGAAACTGTGTAAAATCCTGAGTTTATTATACAGGGTATCAAACAACAATATGGTGAATCAATATTTCGCAACTTCTTTTGCCAGGATAAATATTAGTGAGAAAATCGTTTCCACCACGTTAAAGATAATCGATCGTGACAGAAATATAGTGGTACAGCGATTTCATCTGCAGAAGCGGGTTAACCGCCAACCGTCGGCAGTGAACATATGGAGAGAGAAACAGTTGCCATATAGGAAGCAGAATGAGTGATTGTCATGTCTGACGAATGTTGTGGGACAATACATTTAGTTTTGAGAACACAAGGCTGTAGCAGCTAAAGACAGTACTCCAGGACGGCCGGTAAAGAAACTCCGAAGTAACACGGGTGTAAGACATGACTCCTTCTCGTCACCAGGCGCATACCCTCTGCTGGCGAGATAATGAGGTTCACTATTAGCGCAGCGGGGGTGCATGTAATGATCTCTAGGCGCCACGCCTGCCACCAATGCTGCATACCATTCCCTATGAAAGATAAATGGCTGCGTCTCATTACTCGTAGCAACCATTATGTAACAAAGCAGCCAACTGCAGAGATGTGTTAAATATAAATAACGATTTAAGGAAGGCAGAAAGTCGCCTTTCAGATGATGATATAGTCTCTTCAGAAATAACCTTATTACTGCTTCTCTAAACACGTTCGAAATAACAGTACTGTGCCTTGATTTATAACAGAAGATAGATGGTACCAAATGTCCTCACATATGTAACAGAGTTCCCGCTCGTTATGAGGAAATAGTAACGTATGAAGTGGTGCCCTATGAAATCTCAGATTGATCCACCGAATTACAGAATAAGAAAATAAATCAGAAATCAACATATACTCTTCAACCCTCTGTAGTGGGCCAATAATTATATTAGCCTTCTGACACCAGAAATTATTTTCGAAGATATATATAGATGAGAAGACTTCAAACAGTATCTAATGAAACTTTCTGGCAGATTAAAATTGTGTGCCGAAACCTGAGACCTTTGCCTTTCGCAGGCAAGCGCTCTACCGACTGAGCTATCCCGACATGACTCACGATACCGCCTCACAACTTTACTTCCACCAGTACCTCGCCTTCTACTTTCCAAAGATCCCAGGTTCGAGTCACAGTTCCGCCACACAATTTTAATCTTCCAGGAAGTTTCAAATCAGCGCACACTCCGCTACAGAGTGAAAGTTTCATTCTGGAAACATCCCTTAGGCTGTGGCTAAGCCATGTCTCCACCATATCCTTTCTTTCAGGAGTGTTAGTCTTGCAAGTTTCGCAGGAGAGCTTCTGTGGTTTGGAAATTAGGAGGCGAGGTACTGGCAGAAGTATAGTTGCGAGGCGGCATCGTGAGTCGTGTCGGGACAGCCCAGTCGGTAGAGCGCTTGCCCGCGAAAGGCAAAGGTCCTAGGTTCGAGTCCCGGTTCCGGCACACAATTTTAATCTGCCAGGAAGTATCAAATCAGCGCACACTCCGCTGCAGAGTGAAAGTTTCATTCCAGTCTCTAATGATATTACCTAATAGGTTCCTTATTTAACCAACACTGGTTCCCGAGAGGCCCAGTGAAGGTGCGTCACGGCAGCATATTACCACTAACTGCATGAATGCCTAAATGCATTTCTTTATACATGCGTGAGGTAGATTTTCCTGGAAAATTGCATATAATCGCAGTTGTTTCGAACTTGCGTAATGGAAAATGCGATTTTTCAGAGACCGGAACTGTTTTAATATTTCCACGATTCAGTTAGGATCTTCTATTGTTGCATCCATTTCAATCGAGACTTCTGATGTCGTTGGGTGAACAGTGTGTCATGTGCAGGCCATCAGTTGTACCTGACCAGCACAATGATCGTCAGTTACTTAGTTGCGTGTTCCACTGATCGTAATTACAATAAACACAATGATGTAGAGTATGTCAACATATTGCACGAATTAAAAGAAAAATCTAAAGATAAGAATACATGCTGTGTCTTTTGATGTATCAGTGACCGATTATTTCTATTCAAATCAAATGTTTGTAGAGTCTATGGGACTTAACTACGGGGTCATCAGTCCCTAAACTTACAAACTACTTATGAACTAGCTACAACTAAGGACGGCACAAATATCCATGCCCGAGGGGAGATTCGAACCCCCGACCGTAGTGGCCGTGCAGACCGTGACTGAAGCGCCTTAGTCCCCTCGGCCACCGCGGCCGGCTATTTCTATTCAAGAATTGCTCTATGGTCTAAAAGAAGCTGTTAAGAAGAAAAGAATTTTAATCGAAATTTGACAAAACTTTTGCTGTGTGTGAGAGATTTTATTTCTATAGGTAGGTCTGCGCTGTTAATAGTAATCCAAGCTGGCTCTTACTTTGCTTTATGCTGGAAGCAAATTCCCGACGTCCATGTTTCTGGATAAAGCATCGGTGCGGTGCGTAATGCCCTGATGTCTTCTACAGATTAACTGACATACAAACAAACAATGTTCAGCCAGAACCTACCGACTATCGATATAAACCCATCCAGGCGATAGCTGTGTCATCCAGTGGAACAGCCAGGATACGGAACTGAGGGGGGGGGGGGGGGCTAATTTTTTTTAAAAAGCATAGCCGACTGCAGAGGTGCCCACCCCTCTTGGCCAGAGACACCCTCCCCCCCTACCCAACTGTGACCAAACCGCCCGTACCCCTCCCCCTCCCCCCGACACCCGAGTTGTTAGGTCCTGGATTCCTAGTTTATTATCTAATAAAATGATTTTGCCGTTTCATATTAAAGTGAAATATCTTTCATTTCACATTTTGTAAATTGTTTTATAAACCCCCCCCCCAGGCTGGCCAAAAGTACTCATTTTTCACCCTTCTCCCACCCCTCCAGAAATTTCGATGACGCAGTTTGCATCTTGAAGCCCCTCCCCCCCCCCCCCTCACCTTGGACACCACCTGCCTACTGAATTTATTAAGGGTAAAGGGCTGTTATCATTCGCGATAAGAAATATAAGAAGCTCGCCGATGTTATGTTTAATTAACATGAGACTATATGTAAAATTTGAACTAAAATAACACTATTGTTGTTCGTAGTTTTTGGCGGCCTTCATAAGATTAGACTCGGTGGCGCCGCTGACCTGCTAAGAAGCGGGTCGTCGTTTATGAAAAATCGGCTTGTAACTTCAGCATAGCAGTGTCAATAGCGGCGACATCAAAGCTGCTCGAGGTGCACGGTGCATGTAGTATTAGTGACCGTATTGTCCGTGTGTAGAACGGTGATTCCACCTGCTCTAAAGGGGAAATAAAATTTGCCTTCCTTTGCTTGCCTTGCAAATAGACCTAGTTTTGTTTTAAATACTTTGATATGTGTCCACCTTTCATATGCAAACGCCGGCCGCGGTGGCCGAGGTGACTGAGGCGCTCCAGTCACGGTCAGCACGGCCACTACGGTCGGGGGTTCGAATCCTCCCTCGGGCATAGATATTTGTGCCGTCCTAGTTCGTAAGTAGTTCATAAGTAGTTTGTAAGTTTAGGGACTGATGACCCCGTAGTTAAGTCCCATAAGCTTAACAAACATTTGAACATTTTGAACATGTGCAAACAACCCCATTCCCTGCAATGTCACATTCAGCACAGTCAGTTTAAAAAAAAAAAAATCAGCTGCAAAAATCATCTCATATCTCCACTCTTCACATTCTATTTTTGCAACAAAATCATGAGATGTCTCCTTAATGTCCAGAAATAAAATAATTTCATCCTTTAATGACCAGACCCTTTTTAATACTTTGCCCAAGCTCAAGCACCTCACACTGTGATGGTAAATGACATCTTCATGTTCTGCCCCCACCTCCTCAAGAAGTGATTTGAACTGTGGTGGAGTGCCCTTGCTCTGATTATGTTCACAACACCAACAACAGGATCTACGACATGCTTTAAGTCGAGTGCAGTCTTGTAGAGGCTTTCCTGATGTGAAATACAATGGAAATCCAAAATATCACTGTCTGTGTCTTCGGCTTGTAACTTGTTTCCGCGGTGGAGTAGCCGAGCGGTCTACAGCGTCTCGCTGCGGAGCGCGCGGTTGCTCGCCGTGGAGGTTCCAGTCCTCCCTGGGGCATGGGTGCGTGTGTTTGTCCGTAGGTTAGTTTACCTAGGTTTAAGTAGTTTGTAAGCTACGGACTGATGACCACGCAGTTTGGTCCGATAGATTTACAGACATTTGAACATTTTGTAACTTGTTTTTTTTTAAGTTTCACCATACCTATATTTTTCCAACAGAAAGCTCTGGCCCCATCTGTTGTAATGCTTACCATTTTGTTCCAGGATAAGCCACTTGTTTCCACACAATTAACAACACATTCTAATAAGTCCTGACCAGTGGTTCTATCTTTCATGGATACTATACTAAGTAATTCCTCGGTGATGACGAAATGTTCATTAATTCCACGGATAAAGATGAGTACTTGTGCAGTGTGTTCAATATCTGTGCTTTTGTCCATTGCCAGTGAAAACCAAACGAAATCTTTGCTCACAGTCTTTAGCTGGTCTGCAAGTTCGTCACTAATTAAATCAATGCGTCGCGCTATAGTCAGTGGCGTAGCTATGTCACCAAGGGCTCCGGGGCAAAAATAACATTGGGGCCCTCTTTAAACTATAACCGTATACGGATGCAAAAGTATTTCTTCAGCTCCTTACTGCCCACTGTAAGAAATAATAAGGCAAATCTAAATACTGCTAAGTAAATTATGTGTCACGGAACAGATAATATAGTTGTAACTGTAAAAGTTTTTTTGTTTGGTATGCTTTTACGCAAAAATTACTGGGTGCGTTTGAATGAAATTTTGCCGAGGGATAGAGTTAGATCTGGGCAGGACATGCAGATACAACGACCCCATGCTCCATACCGATCAGACTTATTTTGTTTAAAGCCCAGTCAAAGAAAGGAAATAAAGGAAATATTCGTGTAGGATGGTTTCAGCAAAAGGAAGTTGCCGGAGTTTGTATGATAAAACATTTTGTATTGAGCCATGCCGCTACCAGGCTGTATGAAGTAATAAGTAAAATAACGTAAATCGACATTTTCGCTTATTATGACTGGGGCAGAGGGCAGCAACTAGAATGCACAATTCACTATTGTGACAATGTAACCATATTTTCTCTTGTTTTTGCATGCTTTTCAGAGTGCA
This sequence comes from Locusta migratoria, assembly GCA_026315105.1. Taxonomy (NCBI): domain Eukaryota; kingdom Metazoa; phylum Arthropoda; class Insecta; order Orthoptera; family Acrididae; genus Locusta; species Locusta migratoria. The sequence goes on from CM048755.1 coordinate 292,156,467, forward strand.
GTTGGTTACAGCACTTCATTGGGTTACAGCACTCCCTTGAGGGAATTCACTATACAAACAGTTCAGTTACCATAATAATACCGTTCTGTAATAATTCAAATGTGCTCACACCGTGACAAACACACTGCTAGTAATTCGCCGCCATTTATTGTTACATCGCAAGATTGTCAGCCATGGCAACTCCGACTTCAACCGACAACACTCTAACGATAGGAGGGTCGCGTCATAGTGGACAAGCAATAGACTTTGTTATGTTTATATTGTGAGGTGGGAATAAAATTTGGATTTCACTTCATGCATTTGAGGTTTGTTGCTCAGGGTTCAAAAAGTTAATAAAACTTGAAAATCCTTCATTCAACTAAAATATTATATACAGTAGATCATCGATTATCCGAAGTAATTGGAAGACATGGATGTTCGGAAAACCGATTATTGGTATAATCAAACTGTACATTTCAATTTTCCAATAAGAAGTACTGTAGAGTAAATGTATTTATTCAGTATTTGGATCCTTCGCACTGTGCCGAGCGGCACGCCGCAACACTTGGAAGGCGCAGTGAGCAGCTTTGATGCTTCCTCTGCTTCTGCTGCAACGCCGACTGAGGTGTGCCGATTGTTGTACACAGCAACTGGCGACTTGGAAGATCAGCAGCACCACCGAGCGGCGTCTAGTGAAGGCCACACTAAAAGCAATGTTCCGCCACCCGGTGGCCCAAAGCGGCTACTGTGGGAAACTTGGTTTGAGGGCAGATGGAGATAAAGGACGGCAGGGTGGGAGAGCAAAAACAAAAAATCGATAGTCTACTGTACTTTTTTGAAACGTCGCTCACGGAGGCCGAGGGGCCCCTAGAGCTCGGGGGCCCCGGGGCACTGCCCCGCCTAGCCCTATGATAGCTACGCCACTGGCTATAGTCCTCCTTGACAACGAAATGCTCTCAAATTTGGTTTTAACCTCAGGACACAATACACTTGCACGCTCTACCACGCACTGTTTAATAAACTCGCCATCCTAAAAAGATTTGTTTCGTTTAGTAAGGTTATAGGTGACACTATTTTGAAGCTGTGTTTGCTTCGTAAATAACGCTTGTTGCTTCTTCAAATTCAAATGTTCAAATGTTTGTAAATCTATTAGACCAAAGTGCGTGGTCATCAGTCCGTAGCTTACACACTACTTAAACCTAGGTAAACTAACCTACGGACAAACACACACACCCATGCCCCAGGGAGGACTCGAACCTCCGACGACGACAACCGCGCGCTCCGCAGCGAGGCGCCTTAGACCGCTCGGCTACTTCACCGCGGCTGTTGCTTCTTCAAGCGTTTCACGAACTCCGCTGCTTTTATTTTTCGTTCTTCATCTGAAAGTTTGCAACCAAAGTCACTGTGTTTTGTTTAGTGATGTCGTTTCAGATTGTACTCCTTGAATACAACAACTGTATCTTTTGCCGGCCGCGGTGGCCGAGGAGACTAAGGCGCTCCAGTCACGGTCTGCACGGCCATTACGGTCGGGGGTTCGAATCCCCCCCTCGGGCATGGATATTTGTGGCGTCCTTAGTATTAGCTAGCTCATAAGTATTTTGTAAGTTGAGGAACCGATGACCCCGTAGTTAAGTCCCATAAGCTATACAAACATTTGAAATATTTGAGAGGCCTGCCTACTGATGAGTCCTAGTGCCTATCCTATAGCCAAGTGTTAACAGGTCCCTGTCTCAGTCCCAAGTGGACGATGCAGTTCAGTGGTGGCCACGAGCGGAGTTGCAGCAGAGGGCGCTCGAGGCTGACGTCGTAAGAACGCCGCGCCGTGCGTGCTTGGCGGCGCGCGCCGTAAGTACGTTGCACGCTCTTCATACTTGTGCGACACCACAGTATCATGGCATAGAAAGCATGCAACTTTTATTTCCTGCATCAATAAAGGAATATTTGGTCCTCCAGACTTCATTAAACAGACGGAACTTATCACTGACTTTACGCTTCTTGGCAGGAGTCATGATTGCACTGAAATATATACTGCTGCACAGACAAAACACAAGTAAACCACCCGAAATAGAAGAAAATTGCTCTGAACGTCGTACTATTTACTCGGCGCGGGAAAAATACAGCGCTCCCATCATCCACCGCGTGGAGCAGAAATTTGCGCCAATAGCAGGATGCACAGTGCTTTTTTTCCGTGCCCGTGGTGGCTAATGGTAGTGCTCCCATAATCCACCGCGCCCACATGCAGCTTCGTTGGTTGCGTGACTGTACAGACATCTGTCGGTCGTACGCACTACCAAGTAGCGCAGACGCTCGCCGATTTTTTTAGTCACGCGGGAAAGGGAAATTTTGTTTTTCCTAACATTTTTGTAAATGCCTTGGCGGGCCACGCAAAACCCCTCCGCGGGCCGCTATTTGCTCACCCCTGTCCTAATTGATTAGTATATCTGATAATTACTAACAGGAGGAACCGTGCGAGTTCTTCGTACCGTTAGTGGAATGACAAAGAAAAGGGGGTGGGAGGGGAGGGAAACGGACGTAAGGTTGAATGTTCAGGCATAGCTTTCTTCAGAATCAATCAATGCAATTGTTTAAAAGCGCAAACGAAAGAGCCTGATCTGCTGCGTGTTGTTAGGTGAAAAAGAACTGCTACCTTAATTAGAACTGAATGTATCGTAAAACAAACCGATTAAAATATTCAGTGCAAGGACAGGATACCGCGTTTGAATAAAAATAAAGAATGGAGAAACTTAAGTTAATTCTGATACCTGATGTCAAACCTGCGTATGAATACCTTTAGTTTAAAGCAAAAATAAAGGAAACCGGTCGGATATAACGCCCTGACCAACTGGCTTTATTTTACAGCAAGGACGTCCCCATAAGGAAATCGCGTTTGAGTGTAGGAAAACGAAGGTGAGAGTTATGTAAATTCTGTGGATGAAAACTTTTCGTTTAAAACAAAAATGAAGGAAATCGGCCTGGTAGTTTGGTTTGGTCGACTGATTTTAGTTTTCGTATATTCTTGTAATATATAAGATGATGGCAGCGGGTGAATTGTGAAAAAGTGGACGGGTAGAGGTTGAGTACTGTATATTTAGATTTTAGTTTTAATATTGTCTCCACAGTCATGTGTGTTTTTTCACTTTAAGTGATGAGAAAAGCCTATTTTTATGTGGTCTTCGCGACTCTCTCTCAGAATTTAGTTAGAAAACAGACGAAAACAGGTTTAATAAAGGTTCCGGGTACAATGCCATTTTACTTCAAAGAAATGTTTGTCTGTATGCTGATACGTATGTCTAGGTAAACAAAGTCGTGAGTTCAGCTAGCTAAAAGTATACTATTGTGAATATATGAACCAGTAAGATCTACCACATTTCTATTTTGTTAACTCGGACACCCAATGGAGTATCAATTAATATGAATAAATAAACCCTGAGACGGATTTTCGTCTCAAATATGTCAAAGACATTATTGATAGATGTGAAGCATTGAATTAAAATTTGTGGTGCGGCCGCTACATGGAGAGCCTTGGCAGTAGTGACAATTATCTTTGGAACAAAGAAGCTGAATTAAAGTTTGTGTTGTGGAGGGAAATCGTACATAAACTATTCCAAGGCGCCTTAATCGTTAGTGGTGTGGTAGTCTAACGGTTAAGACGTCTGCCTAGTAAGCATGGAGGTCCGGGTTCGATTCCCGGCCGCACCACAAATTTTAATTCAATGCTTCACATCTATCAATAACCCAATGGAGTGTTTGTGGTTATTGTTGTTCCCCCATTTTCTTACTACTGTTTGGTTATATGTTTGATGTTTGTTGTTGGTTATAGACCGAGTCAAGATTCCTTTCGTTCGTTTAATTAGTAACGAGTGAGATGGCGCAGTGGTTAGTGCAATGGACTCGCATTCGAGTGGACGGTGACTCAGATATACCTCTGGTCATCCAGATTTAGGTATTCCGTGATTTCTCTAAATCGTTCCAGCCAAATGCCGGGATGCTCACTTTGGATAGGCAAGACAGATTTATTCCCTCATCCTTATTCAAACAATCTGATCTTGTACTCCGTCTTCAATAACCACGCCGTCGACGGGACGTCAAACCCTCATATTCCTTCCTTATCTTTTCGCCTAACTGTTCACACATTGCTAGGTCCCTAACGTCAGGATAGCTTCTCTGTGTTACAAATATCAAGAAAATGCATTAGTGATTTCGTCTGGGATGATGTATAGAATTTGATGGAAAACATATAACTATGGGTGTTTAAGGGTTTGGTCTCCTCTGAAAATAAATCCAAATTTCTGAAAATAATCTTTTCTGTTACTGCGTACGCACTGAAATCTCTAAAATTAAAATGCAGTAACAAACTTAGGCAGGGATTTTGAGGTATTAGCTGAGTATTGTAATTCGGATTGTTGTTGCAGTAACAAGTTTAACCGTTTGTCAGTGATGACGAGCTGCAAAATTACTATATTATCTCTATTAAGATCAGCCACGACACCGAAACAAACTGTAGTATCAATAACTGTTATTGTAGTGTTGATTACAGCTAGAGGAAAGTTACCTTCAGTAATCTCTGAACAGCGTGTATGTGCGGGTGGCTGTAGAATGGAACGAAGTTGGAGGTGACTGTGACGCTGTTGGTCGCTCCAGAGGCTTCGTGAGCGCTGCAGCTTGTGGCGACGAGCAGGATGGAGATCTGCAAAAGGACGCCGTCAAACACATTAGTCAACCAATATCCCAAACATAGGGGCGCACATTACGTCTACATAGGAGAGGCATGGTTTCGCTACCGTGATCCTTTGCGATGGCGGCTATTTAGGGTCTATAATGCGGCAGCAGCAGACTGTATTCATGGAATGTGTTAGTTATTAAAGCAGTCCATGTAAAATTACGATGGAGTATGCATGTTACAGAGAAAGTGGCTATATCAGTTCTCGTTGGAATTATGTATCTGACTAGAGATATAACCGCCATTGTAAGGAAAAAGTGACCATTTAATCAACAAAATTGTGATTTCCCCAAACGTATCTTTGTAACATAATGCTGTATGTATTATCCATTGAGTTTTTTGTCAAGTTTACGAAAGATCTACGAATGTTTCTTGTGTTGAACTATCCGAAAACATAATCTTATATGGAATGTCGGCTTCCATTCACATGAAATTTTCCTGGTGTGTGCGTTTCCAGTCATTCGACATTATGTAATTAAAGAAATTTCGATAGCGTAAATCCGGGAGATATGAGGCGCATTTTCAAAATTATTCATAAAAAATCCCACAATGTACTCCAGTCAACATAATTTCTTTTACAAGTAAACAAACCTGTTTTCCTCAAAATAGAATTTTTTGAGAATTTTACATGCACTCATTCGTCGTGATTTTTTGAGAATTTTACATGCACTCATTCGTCGTGATATTTGACCATTCAGAAAACCTTACAGTGCGACATCTATCCCTTAGGCTAAGGATGAGATGCCGCGTTCTTATGGGTAACATGCCACATGATGATATTTGTTGAAATTTATAATTTTTTAAACAAAATATGTTAAAATGTTTATCATTGTAACAATTGCGGAATAAAAATAAACACTGAAGAATTGACAAACAAATAATTTATTTTTGTTATATGAAAAGAAATTAAATTTTAAAATATAAACTTAGGCCTATCAGAGTTTTTCAGAAGAAATAGTCTCCATCATTAGCTTTTATTCTTAATTTCCCTGCCACAGTCAACACAATAAGTATTAAAGAATGCGGCATGTATCCTGACCTATCAGGGATAGACGCCGCACCCTATGACTCTGTGACCGTAGAAGGCAAGTTGGCCTGGCTAGAATCAAAAACCCAACAGAAGTTATTGTTTGTGCAGCTACTCAGATATTTAAAATACGTCACTATTTAGCACCATCCAATAATTAGCCGTAACACTAAAAAGATTGCCGGCCGCGGTGGCCGAGGTGACTGAGGCGCTACAGTCACGGTCAGCACGGCCACTACGGTCGGGGGTTCGAATCCCCCCTCGGGCATGGATATTTGTGCCGTCCTTAGAATAAGCTAGTTGATAAGTAGTTTGTAAGTTTAGGGACTGATGACCCCGTAGTTAAGTCCCATAAGCTTAACAAACATTTGAACATTTGAACTAAAAAGATTTCCATGCAAGTAGAGAGACTTACCTTGTTTATTAACACTAATACTAGGGTGGGGGGGGGGGGGGCAGTGCGCAGTCTGTACCGCATGCGGCAACTCTTCCGGACTTACTATACACTAATCCATATTAGACAAAAAGAGAGCTAGAACTTAGTGTTTTAACTGAAATTATATTAGAAGAGGTAAGAGAGTTATTGGAAAGAACTCCGGGAAAATCATTGCGCCAAGTGCGACAGCCGTACTCCGACGTCAAATATGATGAAATATTAAATTTTCTCCATGCAGTAATTTGTATTGCAAATGATCAATGTTTTAATCCACTAATATTATTAATTAAATTAAAGGGCTTAATAAATTGTTGGCTGAACACAAATGGGTAGGGTTGTATTGTAAAAGTCAGTGACATGCCACAGACTGAGAAGAATGTCTTGTGTTGCCAACATAGGCGAGCTGCGAAAGCACCGCTGACGTTTCGCCTGTACATCTGGCCTTTAGCCGACAGTAATACTAAATTTTGCGTAATGAATTGTCTCAACTATTTGGCTGAAAGTGCATGAGAAGCAGGTAGACGGACGTTCCAAAGTGCTAAATATCTCCCCGTGGGGGGTCCTAGGAAAAGAGAGAATGCTTGGGACGGATTTCTGAGCACAATTATACATGCAGTATAAACAAATTTTGAGTGTCATCATTAAGTCAACGTAGCACAGCGGATAAGGTGTTGAACTATTAATTTTGCAGCTAAATTTCAATTCCCACTATGTCCTTGTTATATATTACAATGTTAAACTTTTAATTATGAAATTTACTTAATCATTTCAGTTTGGAATGACTCAGTAGCACACTGGGCGCCGAGGTTCAGTGTGCCCACAGGGAAGGGGGAAAAACGCTTGCATTTAATACACATACAGTTCCCTTGACTTTAATGTTAATTATTTATAAACATTTGTTATTATTAAATATTACTTACGAGCAGCATGGCAGATGCCGCTGCTCACTGATTATTTCCGAGAGAAAACGGAATGTTCTTTCTGGAAAATTATTAATGCAAAAACATAGGTTGTCACAGTTAAATTTAAATGCAAATTAGGATTTACAAAATTAATTGGAGGCTGTTGGTGCTGGCGGGCTCAAGGATGTTGGGAGCGGATGCGGGGGGCAGTCATTCCCCGAGTGAGTGAATGTGGGACCGGTTGTCTGTACTGTTTATGAGATTTCAGTTGGGGTTGTCAAAATTAATTTGATATGCAAATATATAATATAAATTAATTAGGGCGGCGGGCAGGAGTCGGTGGGAGCGACTGCAGACAGTAGTCGCACAAGTGATCGTTTGTGGGGACGGGTAGGGGTGTTGGGGAGGGTGGCGGGGAAGGAGGTAGCCCAAGTACGCAACAATCGGGAGTACGGAGCCGGACAAGTGTCCGAGGGGAGAGGGTGGTGGCGCTAACGCTACCCCGCGCAATGCATTGTGGGTACCCTGCACTGAAACCGGCATTACGATACTACTATTGGTCGAGTGTTTTGGATCCCTGCCAAATCGGATTAATGGAAGAGACAGAAACAATTCAGAGACCGCCTGTTGGGGCAGTTATCTTTAGGTTGGAGCAACACGCGCGTATAACGGAGCTGCTTCTGGTATAAGAACCGAAATTGCTGAAGGTGATGCACTTTTGAAGGAAGACTGTTGAGAAAATTTACAGAACTGGCATCTAAAGCTGATTGCAAAACAATTATGTTGCCACCGAATATATTTCTTGTACGGACCACATCTCTCTCTCTGCTCTGGAGAGGAACAGGAAAAAGAAGTAAGAAACAGACTAGTAGTGATACGAGATACCCTCCCCCATGCACCATACGGCAACTTCCCGAGTATGTAAGCAGATGTTGAGGAAAACTTGTGATTCTTCTACTCCGCTTACGTTTCTTTCGAATTCATTCAGTTTTCTCCAGAAAATAATCATGTGAACAACTGTTTTATTCGATACAACAGTTTGTCTATGAGTCAGATACAGCTCAAATTCTACACTGCTGCTTATATGCGAGTTAAATTACGGTAGAAGATAATGGCCATCTACACAGAAAGCAGTGACAAGTCTGTTGGGTTGCTGAAACAATATCACATGAATGATGAAATTCCTGAACCGACAGGGAATATAAGAAAGATGCCGAGGTTTCAAAAATGTTCAAATGTTTGTAAATCTTATGGGATTTAACGTCTGTGGTTATTAGTCCCTAAGCTTACAAACTACTTAAACTAAGTTAAACGTAAAGACAACACAGACACCCATGCCCGAGGAAGCGGCGGCGAGCAACCGCTTGCTCCGCAGCGTGGCGCTTTAGACCGCTCGGCCACTTCACTGCGGCACCGAAGGTTTCTTAAAAAAAAAAAATACCTACAAATACAAAAATAAGCAGATTTCAGTGAGTCACCAACCAATGCCCTATAAGCCCTTGCAGAAAACTACAGAGGTTCCAACTTTCGAGTATGGCAAATGGTAATGCGGCCTAATATGAATGAGGGGGGAGGGGGATAAGGAACTGAATTGTGAAGACAGTTTCGTCGCCTCCAGGTGACTTTAATTCTTACATGGGTGCAATCTAAAGCATGCAAAACTTTAGGGAATTTAGCAACACAAAAATAATTTCATTTAGTGTTTTCGATTTCGTCTTCAGTTTCCTGCAGTTTTATATACTCTTTCGCCGATCTTGCGATAGCAGTGCTCACTGTTTTCACAATTTGAGAAGCAGTTGTTGTGTTAACCCCAATGAAATCGGCGAGTGCAATCAGTATCCTTCCTAGAACGTGAAATCGCAAAGTTAACTGTAATTGTTCCATCGGCGATACAGCAAAATTCCTGAAATAGAAATGTAGTGCAGTCTTACATTTACCGAGTGTTAGTAATGTTTTAAAGAAATATTATAGCTAAACGAAAAAGAACAATTAAAATTGTGATAACACAGAATTTACCTTTATGTTTTATGCTGAAGTTGATCGCATACAAGACGATGCAGCAAGTAAACTGTTGGTTTTGTTAGGCGGAATCGCTTAAAGAATTCTTGATCTTTTAACGTTTCGTAATAGTTTGTTCTTGTTTTCATTACCTTATGTCGCCTGTTATGTATTGTAATTTGACCGCCATCGCTATCTTGAGAGTCACTTTCAAAAAACTGGATGTAATTCCTGTTAGCCATTTCGCTCGTATCCTTAAGATAAGCCTCCGTTAAGAGTATACTGGGAGACGATCTTCCGGTAAAGACTGCTACCGGTTAGCGAATAGTTTACAGACAATGTATCTTAACTGGACATTGTAAAACGAAACTGTCGGTAAAGTTTCTGTAAAAGTTCCCGTAAACAGTTTACTGGAGATTGTAAGAACGGGCCTAAGCCTAGTTCTCTACCATTCCACGATCGAATAGCGCGTGCGAAAAACGACCATGTAAATCTTTCCATTTGAGCTCCGATTTCTTTTTATTTTCTTATAATGATCATTTCTCCTTATGTACGTGGGGATCAACAAAAAATGTTAGCATTTGGAGGAGAAAGTTGATGACGGAAGTTTCGTAAATAGAGGGCGTTAGAGCAAGAAAGCTTTCATTTTAATGATGTCACCGCAACTCATGGTATCCGGAACTCTCTACCCTGTCGCATGATGACACAAATGAGCTGCTTGTCTTCATACTTTTTCCGTATTCTGCATCAAGGGTACCATACCGCGTAGCAACACTCCAACAGAGGACGGACTATTGTTGCATTTTCTAAGTGCTCTACCAACAAAACACATCTTTTATTCGACTTCAGCGCAGATTAGATTAGATTGATACTTGTTCCATAGATCATATATACGACATTTCGGAATGATGTGGTACGTGTCAGTCTAGTAAATATTGTCTACACTTGACAATCAATATTTTAAGGATTGTTTACTACATTTTTGTCGTTTTTTATTTTTTTATTTTTTTTAAAGTTTTATCTAAAAATTCATCTACATTGTAGACGGAGTTCCATTCAGAAATTCCTTTAATTTCTTTTTAAATACTAGTTGGCTATCTGTCAGACTTTTGATGCTACTTGGTAAATGACCAAAGACTTTTGTAGCAGCATAATTCACCACTTTCTGAGCCAAAGTTAGATTTAACCTTGAATAGTGAATATCATCCTTTCTCCTAGTGTTGTAGCTATGCACACAGCTATTACTTTTGAATTGGGTTGGATTGTTAATAACAAATTTCATGAGTGAATATATGTATTGTTAAGCTACAGTGAAGATCCCTAGATCCCTAAATAAATGTGCGATTACACGCTTTTGTATAATGAATACTTTCTTACTCATTGTTGAGTTGCCCCAGAATATGATCCCATATCTGAGCAATGAATGAAAATAGGCGTAGTAAGCTAATTTACTGAGATGTATATCACCAAATTTTGAAATGACTGATAGCATAAGTAGCTGAATTCAAATGTCTCAGGAGATCTTCATATGTTTCTTCCAATTCAGTCCCTCGTCAATGCAAACACCTAAAAATTTTGAATATTCTACCTTAGCTACAGATTTATGTTCAAAGTCTAATTTTATTAATGGTGTCATGCCAATTACTGTATGAAACTGTAAATACTGGGTTTTAGCAAAATTTAATGAGAGTCGATTTGTAGAGAACCACTTAATAACTTTATGAAAGATATCATTTACAATTTCATGACTTAATTCCTGTTGGTCAGGTGTGATAGCTATACTTGTATCATCAGCAAAAAGAACTAGCTTAGAATCTTCGTGAATGTAGAATGGCAAGTCATTAATATATGTTAAGAACAGCAAGGGACACAAGACCGAACCTTGTGGGACCCCATTTTGGATAACTCCCCTGTTAGAAGAATTAATTGTTTTATCTATATCAGGTGAACTGCTTATTTCATCTTTCTGCACTCTTCCGTTTAAGTATGATTTAAACCATTTGTGCACTGTCCCACTCATACCACATAATACAGTATTAGCTTCGCGGTCTTGCCAATCAAAGCTTTTCGCAATTTGATTATGGTTGCACATTATAATGTAGAAAGAAGTTTTCACTCTGCAGCGGAGTGAGCACTGATATGAAACATCCAGCCAGCCAGACCAGACCAGAGCGCGAACTCAGAAACTTTGCCTTTCTCGGTCGCGCGCTCTACCGACTGAGCTGTCCTAGCACGCTTCACGGCCCGTCCTCACAGCTTTACTTCCGCCAGTACCTCGCCATCTGCCATCCAGGCTTCACAGAAGTTTCTACAATATCTTTTCTTCCGTGAGTGCTAGTCCTGCAGGTTCGCGTGAGAACTTCAGTGAAGTTTGGGAAGCAGGAGGCGACGTACAGCCAGAAGTAAAGCTGTGACGGCGGGCTGAGAGGCTTGCTCGTGTAGTTCAATCGGTAGAGCGCGTGTCTGCAAAGGAAAAGGTCCTGGGTCGACTCCCTCTCCGGCGCACAGTTTCATATTTGAATCCTTTCACATCTGCGTCTTGAGTCCAAGAATGAGTACACATAATTTTAGAAAATCATGTGAATTTAGTTGCTGAATTATTTATTTAGTAAAATTGGTAGAGGTTGGCTTACCACATTTTTCCAGAACCAGCATTTCTTCTCACAAGCCATGTGTAAGCTGTCTCGTACAGGCCTGATGTTCTTGCTGTATTGATGGCTCTGGAACAAGAGAAAGCGATGTAGCAGTAGTGTTTTAAACAAAAGAAAAAGTCGTGTTTGAAAACATCCCATAATTACATGTTACTATAAAAAAATTTACGAAATTATTAGTCACATCACCGATTACAAAGGAACTCATATGTATTCGTTTAAGAACCATAAGTTGAAGTTTATACAAGTCAGTAAAATGATGAGTTCGTTCAGTACATATTTTAAGAAGGTACGAATATTAGGGTTTAACGTCCCATCGTCATAGCGGTCATTAGTAACTTTACAGGTGACCATATTTGCGTAACGTTATCTTGCGTTATCTCTATGTCAGTAGATACTGAGGGAAGAGGTACAGCAGTAACTCAGCTTGGTAACTAATTTGGCAGAAATCAGCGGTCAATTCAATTCATTTTGTACGAACGCTGATTGTCGGAAATGCTTCGCATACTGTTCGATACATAACGCTCTAATTCGTTACGATGTCCAGTACATAAATATTAGAAAAAAATGATTTCACAGTTCATTTTAGTTGGTTCAACTGTGGGTTCTTGATTAAACATTATATATTGTATTGAATAAACGAAACACTTTATAGTTTGTTTCACGAACTTTATTATTACTGTAATACTTTGATTAATTCATTTCATCAATAAACAGTTGCGTACGCGGTTGTTTACTAGAAAATGGACTTATAACTAGAATCCTTGATGGTACAGTATTGATAAAATTCATGAAACAACACTAAAACGTGTTTCGTCTAGTTAATACAGTACAGTTGTTTAGAGTTTCACAGAGAACATTAAGCAACGACTGACTAAAACAGCGGAAAGTAACACTGCAGGAGACGAATGAGAAATGAAACAGTAAAGACATCCAGTGGATCAAATAGGTAAAAATGCAAGGCTTTACAGAAGTCACTGGATATACTGAATGTAGTTAACGGCAGAGAAAAATGTAAAAAATTTAGCAAATGAAGCAGGTAAAATGGAGTTCATACGACTAAAACATGAGACGGACAGGAAGTGCAAAATGACTAAGCCAGGGTGCCCAGAGGACAAAAAAGTCCGTAGAAGCATGTATAGCTATGGGAAATATAGATACTGCCTACTGGAAAATTAATGAGACGTTTGCAGAAAAGGAAAGCAGCTATTTGAATAACAAGACCTCAGATTGACAATCAGTATTCAACAAAGAATGGAAGGTAGAAGGTGGAAGGAATATATAGAGGGACTTTACAAGGAAAACGGACTTGAAGGCAGTATTGTAAAAAGGGGAGGGAAAGTAGATGAAGATGAGATAGGAGATAGTATACTGCGAGAAGAATCTGACAAAATACCGAAAGACCTATTTATTATTTTGAAACAAGGCCCTTGGACTGACGATTTTCCCTCAGAGCTACTAATGTCTCTTGGTGTATGACCACATTCCGTTTAAAGTACTTACTTGAATCAACATGATTCAACGAATTCTCTTGTGTTTTTTACAACAGTTGCAGACATTAGACTAAAGCCCTTATTATTAATTATTTACTTATCTTCATTTGTTTTGATTATTTTATTATTTCGGAATTCCATCCGATACATAGACTATTTAACTGCAGGATAACAGGTACAAGTAGTTATTTGCAGTGTGTTTGGCTGCTGGATATGAAAGTAGACATGCACGGTCCAACCTTGCCGCGGTAGAGTGACCGAGTCCTCTAAGGCGCCTTCTACATCTACATCTACATACATACTCCGCAATTCACCGTAAGGTGCGTGGCGGAGGGTACACTGTACCACTACTAGGCATTTCCTTTCCTATTCCACTCCCAAATTGAACGAGGAAAAAAAGAATGCCTATATGCCTCCGTACGAGCCCTAATTTCTCTTATCTTGTCTTTGAGATCTTTACGCGAAATGTAAGTAGGCGGCAGCAAGATCGTACTACATTCAGCTTCAAATTCCGGCCCTCTAAATTTACTCAACAGAAATTCACGAAAAGAACGTCGTCTTTCTTCCAGCGATCCCCAATTGAGTTGTCGGAGCATTTCCGTGACACTCGCGCATTGGTCGAACCTACCGGTAACAAATCTAGCTGCTCGCCTCTGAACCGCCTCTATGTCTTCCTTCAAACCGATCTGCTGCGGGTCCCAAATACTTGAGCAATACTCAAGACGTGGTCGTATAAGCGTTTTATACGCGGTCTCCTTTACAGGTGAAGTACATCTTCCCAAAATTTTCCCAATAAACCGAAGTCGGCTGTCTGCCTTACTCACAACTGTCCTTACATGCTCGTTCCATTTCATATCGCTCTGCAATGTTACGCCTAGATATTTGAACGACGCGACAGCATCAATAAGCTCACTACTAATGCTGTATTCGAACATTATAGGATTGTTTTTTCTACTCATGCGCATCACCTTACATTTTTCTACATTGAGAGCTAGCTGCCATTCTTCGCACCAACTAGAAATTTTGTCTAAGTCAACCTGTATGCTATTACAGTCAGTTACAGACGACACCCTCCCATACACCACAGCATCATCAGCAAACAGCCGCAAATTACAACTTACTCTGTCCATCAGATCATTTATATAGATAGAAAATAATAGCGGTCCTATCACACTCCCCTGGGGCACGCCTGACGATACACTCGTCTCTGATGAACACTCGCCGTCGAGAACAACGTACTGCGTTCTATTACATAGGAAGTCTTCCAGCCAGTCACAAATCTGTGAACTTATTCCATAAGCTCGTATCTTCGTTAGCAGTCTGCAGTGTGGCACCGCGTCGAACGCCTTTTTGAAGTCGAGAAAAACACAATCCGCCTGTTGCCCTTCGTCCATGGCTCGCAAGATGTCATGTGAGAAGAGGGCAAGCTGAGTTTCACATGAACGATGTTTCCTAAACCCGTGCTGATTCATGGAAAGAAGCTTTTCCGTTTCAAGGAAATTTACTATATTCGAACTGAGAATATGCTCCAAAATTCTACATGAAACTGATGTCAACGATATTGGCCTGTAATTGTGTGGGTCAGTTCTCTTTCCTTTCTTATACACGGGAGTCATCTGCGCTTTTTTCCAATCACTAGGAACTTTGCGCTGAATTAAAGATTCGCTATAAGTGCAAGCTAAGTAGGGGGCCAACGCCGCAGAATAGTCTTTGTAAAACCGAACTGGTATTCCATCCGGACCAGCAGACTTTTTCGTATTTAGCTCTCTCACCTGCTTCTCTACACCGGAAATACCTATTGCTATGTCCCCCATTTCGGATGTTTGTATAGTCTATGGGACTTAACTACGGGGTCATCAGTCCCTAAACTTACAAACTACTTATGAACTACTTACGAACTAGGACGGCACAATTATCCATGCCCGAGGGGGGATTCGAACCCCCGACCGTAGTGGCCGTGCAGACCGTGACTGGAGCGCCTTAGTCCCCTCGGCCACCGTGGCCGGCTCCCATTTCGGAATTAGTACGTTGATCAAATGATGGTATATTTGTGCGGTCCTCCTGCGCGAAAGATGTCTTAAAGGTTAAATTTAGAACTTCAGCTTTCCGTTTGCTTTCTTCTATTACTGCCCCGGAATGATCAACTAGTGACTGGACAGTGGGCTTTGACCCGCTTATAGATTTTACATAGGACCAGAATTTTTTCTGGTTCTCGAAAAGATCTTTTGCTAAGGTATGGCTGTGATAATTATTTTATGCTTCACGCATCGATCTTTTTATAGACGCACGAATCTCTACTAACTTTTGCCTGTCATCATTTGCGTGTTCTTTTTTGAATCGAGAGTGCAACAGCCTTTGCTTTCTCAGCAGCTTTCTAACATTATTATTATACCACGGTGGATCATTTCCATCCTTAATCGTCTTTACTGGCACATATTTCTCTAAACCTTTATTAATAATGCACTTAAATTTAGTCCACAATTCCTCTACATCCATAGTCGCGGAATTAAACGATGCCCATTCATTTTCTAAGTCCGATAGTAACATTTGCTTATCGGCTCTTCCCAACAAAAACACGCTCCTAGCCTTCTTGATTGGTTTATGAACTTTGGTCATCATCGACGCTATGACAATATCATGATCACTAATTCCTGTCTCTACACAGACATCGCGGAGCGCACGGTTGCTCACCGTCGGAGGTTCGGATCCTCCCTCGGGCATGTGTGTGTGTGTGTGTGTGTTTGTGTGTGTGTGTTTGTCTTTTGATAGTTTTACTTAATTTAAGTAGTCTGTAAGCCTAGGGACTAATAACCAAAAAGTTAAGTCCCGCCGGCCGCGGTGGCCGAGGGGACTGAGGCGCTCCAGTCACGGTCAGCACGGCCACTACGGTCGGGGGTTCGAATCCCCCCCTCGGGCATGGATATTTGGGCCGTCCTAGTTCGTAAGTAGTTCATAAGTAGTTTGTAAGTTTAGGGACTGATGACCACGTAGTTAAGTCCCATAAGCTTTACAAACATTTGAACATTTGATTTAGTTAAGTCCCATATATTTACAAACATTTGAACATATTGGTTCATTCCTAAGATATTATGGAGCCATATTTCCGTCTCTAATCACTACGCTGTCGATGAGACGTGAAACACTCGTCTTCCTTCGAGACATATTTATTAACACAGTCGTGCATAGTTCAATTGCTTGATGTGTTGTGTTTAGTCTCGTCTGATCTATTTCGGTTAGAGTGCAGTCCAAGTAAAATAACAATTGGTTTCCTTGTCCCTAGTAATGTCTCAAGTTAGAGTAATACGATCTACACTTGGAGGACATTCTGTGATCTGTGATCATCTACATCTGCACTGCCGAAAATAAAAATGAGTTTTTCGAGGTTTATTGTTGAAACAGTGGAGTTCATGAAATGTATATACTGATGAATTGCTCAAATTGTAGTGAGGGACCAGTAGTCGCTCCATGCTGCAACACGCATATTAGTCTGTGGTGTAGCCTCCGCGAGTGGTAGTGGAGGCGCTGATTCTGGCATCCATTCCGTCATACAGATGGCCAATACTGACTTAAGATGCATTATTCTACGCCAGATCGACCTGTCCATTTAGTTGTGCAGAAGTTGTGGGTTGATGAGTACAGAAGTTGTGAGTTGATGAGTACCATCATATTTCACAAGTGCTCTATTGGAGACAGATCCGGAGGTCGTGCTAGCCAGGAACTTTGCTTACTTCTTTCAGAGCACGTTGAGAATCACGAGCAGTGGTGGATGAGTATTATCCTGATGAAACAACAGATCACCTTCCTTTTGCACGAATGGAAATAACGGGTCCAACAACATTTTGCACGTACCGAGCGCTGGTCAGCGTTCCCTCCACAAGCAACAAAGTTGAACGAGAGTTGTAGTTTATCGCGCTCCATACCGTAAGGCCTGGGATGGGCCCGAGCGTTATGGACGAATGCACTCTCCGAGACAGCGTTCAACAGATCTATGTCGTACACTCAAAATGCCATCACTTGGGTGCAGTCAGACTCTGTCGTCATCGTTGAAGACCTCGTCTCGCCATTCCATCTTCCAGGTGATCCTCTGACGGCACCAGTCAGGAGTCGTGCTCGTCGATAGGTTCATTCGAGTGGCCCAAACGCTCATAGTTTCTACATCTACATTCATACTCCGCAAGCCACCCGATGGTGTGTGGCGGAGGGCACCTTGAGTACCACTAATGTTTCTTCCTCCTATTCCAGTCACGTATTGTTCGCGGAAAGAAAGATTGTCGGTAAGCCTCTGTGTGGGCTCTAATCTCTCTGATTTTATCTTCATGATCTCTTCGCGAGATATACGTAGGAGGGAGCAATATACTGCTAGACTCCTCGGTAAAGGTATGTTCTCGAAACTTCGACAAAAGCCCATACCGAGCGACAGAGCGTCTCTCCTGCAGTCTTCCACTGGAGTTTATCGATCATCTCCGTAACGCTTTCACGATTACCAAATGATCCTGTAACGAAGCGCGCTGCTCTCCGTTGGATCTTTTCTACTTCCTCTATCAACCCCATCTGGTACGGATCCCACACCGGTGAGCAGTATTCAAGGTGTGGGCGAACAAGTGTACTGTAACCTACTTCCTTTGTTTTCGGACTGCATTTCCTTAGGATTCTTCCAATGAATCTGAGTCTGGCATCTGCTTTACCAACGATTGATTTTATATGGTCGTTCCAATTTAAATCACTCCTAATGCCTACTGCCAGATAATTTACGAAATTAACAGCTTCCAGTTGCTGACCTGCTATAGTCTAGCTAAATGATACAGGATCTTTCTTTCTATGTATTCGCAGCACATTACACAATTGCCATTCCCTGCACCATGCGTCAATTCGATACAGATCCTCCTGCATTTCAATACCATTTTCAATTGTTTCAACCTCTCTATATACTACAGCCTCATCCGCAAAAAGCCTCAGCGAATTTCCGATGTTATCCGCAAGGTCATTTATATATATCGTGAACAGCAACGGACCCACGACACTACCCTGTGGCACACCTGACATCACTCTTACTTCTGAAGACTTCTCTCCATTGAGAATGACATGCTGCATTCTGTTATCTAGGAACTCCTCAATCTGATAGTTACTGACCGTTTGGAAAGCCTTCACTGCGCATGCGCGCTTTTCGACAGTTTGCCAACTCTTATGCATATTTCACCTATTTCGCAGTTTGGCCACCCACAGCGCTAGTTGGCACCTTTGCTCTCTTCGGCAGTAGCCCAACTTGCTTGTCTTACCGTACCCATTAACCAGCATTAAACCATGCAAATAACTTGTTAAATTCTTGATACTTCACCTTACATTATAAATCGCTTGAATGTGAAACAGCAAGCCACAGTGTCTCTCACTAATATTTCCCTCATTTAGAAATAATGTAGTAAATTCAACCCGACAAAACCACATACAAAAGTGAGGTAAATTAGGATAGTGGTGTGTGAAAGGAATTTTAAGTAACATACAATTTTATATGCATTTTGTCCCATTATTATGAGTTAGAATAAAATTTAAAAAATGAAATATATACAAATTTATTTACAAAAAATACAAAAAAATTGCAGGTGTAGTGTAGGAATTATCATCTTACGTAATTTTCCCAGAAGTTATACAGGAACCTTTTTGGTGTAGGAACGTCCACATTCGCACTAATAGATTCTATAGTAGCCACAAGGAGAAACAGACGGAAGCAGCAATTGTGAGACGCTATAGTAGCACATATTCGGCTACATGTTGGTTATAAAAATCTATCAGTGCCAATGCCTGTTGTGAAGGAAATACTGCCCAACACATTATACTCATGTATCATCAAAAAAAAAAAAAATGTTCAAATGTTTGTAATGTCTATGGGACTTAACTACGGGGTCATCAGTCCCTAAACTTACAAACTACTTATGAACTACTTACGAACTAGGACGGCACAAATATCCATGCCCGAGGGGGGATTCGAACCCCCGACCGTAGCGGCCGTGCGGACCGAGACTGGAGCGCCTTAGTCCCCTCGGCCACCGCGGCCGGCATGTATCATCCACTTCATTAACAGACACCACAGAAAATTTCAGTGGGACTATTTTGACTTCATTCTCAGGCCAATATAACACAATCCAAACTGTAAAAACATCTGCATTCACCTTTAAATTTGTATGTTATTCAAATGTCCACAACTCACTGTCATTTATAATCTGCATGGATGTAATAAAAAGCGGATGCACTGTATTAGAAGGCCAAATAAGTTGAAATAATGCCTGTCTAATATACAAAACTCAGTTTATTACAGATATTTTACACAGTGTGAACAGAAAAAACACTATAAACTCTTCGCAAATGTGCAGGCTTGTCTTTTGGAGCAAGTTTGTTTAAACGCTTTGAAGTCAGTCAGAAATCGGTTTGACGAAAATCTGGTGACTTAAATAAACGATTTCAAACTATCAGCTCCACCACTCGAACACCTAATTGGTCAGTCAGATCTCGTCAGAAAGAGCCACTCGAACGCCTCAAACCGTTTCAGATCGTTGGGAGCGCCATTCGAACGAACCTAATGCTGCGGTGTGAGTGTAAGATGGGCTACAGATGTGCAGTCCCACTACTAGTGACAGCTTGGAAACAATTATTTGCTCACAAACCCTCTTATCTGAGTTGTGGCAGCTGTACGATCTTGACGGACGTCTGTGCTGCGTGGACGTCCAGAAACTCGTCTTCAGTTATGAGAATGTTGAAGTCAGCATTGCAGCCAGCACCGTTGCACAACTGACGCAACACATGCAAATTGTGTGGAAATTCTCCGAAAGGACCTTTCCGCCACTCGAAAGGACAAAATTTTACCCCTTCCAAACTCACTCAGTTAGCCGTAGGAAGCACGAATGCGTCTGTGTGGCATGGCATCTGATTGCTTCCCACGCTGATATCGCACTGAGCATAATGGCTGTAAAAATTCGCGATCAATGGGTACACACATATGACGCTTTCGCAGCGATGTCACTACATTATCTGTTTAATGGAGCAAGTCGAAACTATTTGCAGCTCATTTTCTACTCCCCAGGCGTCATCTGCCGACGTAGAATAGAAATCGACGTCATCATTCCAGGTGTAATAATCTTTCTTCCGGCAGTGTATATTCCGCAGTACACCTTCCGTAGAACAGGGTGTTTCAGATACCGCTATCTTAACTGTTCAATTCGTGAATGGTGCATTAGAGGAAAGAAACATTGATGCTGCTGTATAAAAGCACAAGAGCTCATTAACACCCTTATTTCTGACACCTTGCGAATTTGTTTACTATTTTGTTTCAGTGCTGTTAAACATAACTTAAATATTCTTCGTTTGTGTGGCCATAATGTCCGTAGTTGCTTTCATAATTATGAATGGCAGTGATTTTCCGTCTTTGCAACTACAATAAAATGCGATTTTTTCACACCAGACGCGTTTCGTTTTATTTACATTCAATAAAACGAAACGCGTCTGGTGTGAAAAAATCGCATTTTATTGTAGTTGCAAAGACGGAAAATCACTGCCATTCATAATTATAACTTAAATATACGACACATACAGTTACCGCGCCGTGCTATATTGCTACTCGTCTGGACTTTGTGATACTTGGTGTCTGGGTAAGGAACACTACTCGACTGTGCACCATTTAAGGAACTTTTCCAGAAGCACAACTGACATGACGTCATTGCCGGATCGGTCAAATGAGTACCGATTTGAGACACAATGAGAACAGCCACTAGCTGGTAATCTCCCTTCAACTGCATGTGACTCTACAGCTACAGGTCTGCACGGATGCAGATATATGCGCGGATATCCGCAGTAAGTCCCTAGACTTACACCAAAGACAACAAACATACCCATGCCTGACGGACAACGCGAACCTCCGACGCTAACGGACACTCGATACATAATGTGACGGCCCGGGACTACGACCGTACCCGCGTGGTGGTTCTTTTCTTGCCACCGAACGAGGGGGCGCAGTGGTAACACAAGGAGGGAGAAGGATATCACACACACACACACACACATAGACACATACACGACAGTTGATAACACATTTAGAAGTTGGCAACAAAACATAAGCGTAACATCAATATTTTGATGTGGCAGAAATTAAGGTAAAGGTAAAGCAGTCATCAATCCGAAGATTGGTTTGAACACCACAGTGGTTTACTAGGCATGGTCCTGTTTGGAGGTGGTATGCCGTTGCCTTCCTCCGACCTTCGAACTGACTTACCCAGCCAGTTATAGGGGGACCTACAGTTTAACGTGGGTTCCGAACCACGGTTCTACTCGGTATATTTCACATGAGCATTACTGCCAGAGGTGAAAGAAGTGGAAAGTGACAGATAAAAATCCCAGGAGCTGGCGGGGATCGAACCCGCGACCTTTGGATTTTTAGTCTGGCACTCTACCACTGTGCAACCGAGGCGCATTAATAACGGCGAAAACTTAGGAAATGCAGTACCTATAGCACACATCTAGACCAATATCTACAAAAAATTTAAGTAGAATGTGCCAGAACTGTTTCTAACCTCCATACAAAAAAATGTGAAGACAATCGTTTGTAAAGAAATTACTGTACATTTAAGACCACTGATGATGCCTTACATAAAGTAAAGGCGAAACGCGCATGGAAAACAAAATTATTGGTTTATTTCACTTAATTTCCTCTTGTTTGGGTTTAGCGATCTTCTTCTGAATTCAAATTAATAATATGCCCCGCCGGGGTGGGGGTTTGAATCCCTCCTTGCGCATGGATGTTTGTACTGTCTTTAGTCACAGACAAATATACTCTGTGCTTTAGTATAAGGTAGTTCGTAAGTAGTTTGTAAGTTTCGGGACTGATGACCCCGCAGTTAAGTCCCATAAGCTTTACAAATATTTGAACATTGAATAATATGCCAAGATCGCAAAAATTATTTTATTTATTTGATTTGACGATCGGTTTCGTCACACTGAGGTACCATCTTCTGGTCTGGTATCTTAAGATCATTTATGCCTTAATAGATGTGCTCGACATAATTGTTATTAGTGCAGATGGTGAGTCAAATATATAATAAATACAAACAATAGAATACACCATCACAAGATGATCATTATATGTCCTGTTCAATGTCAAAGTGACTTATAAGACTTAGTGCAGATGATGAATCAAGTAGAAAATCATAAGACTATGTATTATCCCTATCCCTCTGCAATTATATCAATTATTTACTACTTTTCCTTTAATTAACTCCACATGCAGTGCTACACATGCAAAGTTATAAAGACACAGATGTATTCCATGGCATCTTACAATCTCTTTAGTGTTAATAATCTATGGAAGAAGGAGACTTGGCTATTCTCTGCTGGTATTCAAGGACGAAACTGATATATGATTCACGCATTCATGTAGCTACGGAATGTAAATCGATGTCATGAGTTGTAAACTATTATCACGTTGCGATCAGTAATAAACGGTACGAATGAAACGTAAGCAATTTTGTAACTTACTCACTGAGCGAGATAACCTCATTTCTTAGATCTTAATGTCTGTGCATGTCGTATTACGGAGAGACCTATCAACCTGGAACGGATAGAACCTGTACACGGTCAACTTTGAAAGTCTCACAATATTTAGCACCAGAAAAAAAGCACGCAGTTTTTACGCCGTAAACCAATATTGATAGCGATCGACTTTGATTGCACAACCAATGATCTACACCCCGACGTACTGCTAATATTTATCTGAGATTGGTTTTCAGAATCGATGAGTCTGTCATTTCGACGCAGAGTATCAGAATCGGCGGCGTCGGATCATCTCATCTGGCTACGAGAGAATTACAGCAAACTTTAACCCGTTCTTTTTCAGCTTACTCAGAATACTGACATAGTCACTCCCCTCAGATAAACACTGCGCATTACCTGATAGTTCAACTAATTTTGACTCTGAAGTTTATTGACAGGCTGAATTTTACGATTTTTAATTATTCATACTATAAGAAACCAGAGACTTTTTTCTTCTTTTTAGTATTCTTTCACAACTAACAACTATGTCGAATACTTCTATAAAGTCATAAATGCCGGCCGCGGTGGCCGCGGGGACTGAGGCGCTCCAGTCACGGTCTGCACGGCCACTACGGTCGGGGGTTCGAATCCCCCCTCGGGCATGGATATTTGTGC
The DNA here is from genome assembly GCA_026315105.1 of Locusta migratoria. Classification (NCBI taxonomy): domain Eukaryota; kingdom Metazoa; phylum Arthropoda; class Insecta; order Orthoptera; family Acrididae; genus Locusta; species Locusta migratoria. The sequence continues at coordinate 292,179,858 of CM048755.1, forward strand.
CGTCCTTAGTATAAGGTAGTTCGTAAGTAGTTTGTAAGTTTAGGGACTGATGACCCCGTAGTTAAGTCCCATAAGCTTAACAAAAAAAAAAAAAAAAAAAAAAAAAAAAAAAAAAAAAAAAAAAGGTCATAAATGCTCAAAGATACCAGACCAGAAGACGGTACCTAAGTGTGGCGAAACCGGTAGTCAAGACAAATATTTTTTGCGATCTTGGCATATCTAATATATAAAGCAGAGTGTCCGTTATGTTTATACGTCTTGCATACAAATCTACGGTTTTGTTCCAATCTTTATGAAATTTTGTACACGTAAGCTTCAATCCATAAGGACGGTCGCCGTAAGTGTAAGAATCACATACGATATATAGTTCACGAGATATGACGTCATAAACAATGAGATGCGCGAAAAACTGCTGCATTTTGCTACAATGCTGCTCATTTTCTCCTAAACCATTGGACCGATTTCAACCAAATTTGATACACACTTCTTACCGTGAAGTAACAATTGATGCATCGTTCAGAATCACATACGGCCAATGGTTCAAAAGATATTACGTCTTAACCAATAGAAATCGCAAAAAATGCCATATAATGCGGCAAGAATTTCGAAATACACTGTATGAGAATGACGGTACTTAGCGACCTGCAACAAACTTTAAACATAATTTCAAACTTTTTCTCGCTGGCAACCATAGTAAAATGATGAAAAGAAAAAAGTTTCTAGCTTACTACTTTTCCGCTGTTTATGGAGTAATACTACGGCTCTCGGTATGGAGTTGCAATTTCCAATGTGAACACGACACGTTGTAGCGACAGGGAGGTTTACAGACGCTATACACATATATTGTTGAATGTAGCTTCCAAATGGTATCGCCGGCCGCGGTGGCCGAGGGGACTGAGGCGCTTCAGTCACGGTCTGCACGGCCACTACGGTCGGGGGTTCGAATCCCCCCTCGGGCATGGATATTTGTGCCGTCCTTAGTTATAGGTAGTTCATAAGTAGTTTGTAAGTTTAGGGACTGATGACCCCGTAGTTAAGTCCCTTAAGCTTAACAAACATTTGAACATTTTTGAACCAAATGGTATCACATTCCGACACGTAGTTCATGAGACATGGGCACGTCGACGGCAACTTTTCGCTACTGATAGACTAAAACAACGGCATTGGGTATGATGTTACAATTTGTCACTTCAACACTACAAATTGCAGCCGCATGGAAATCGTACAGACACTATACACGTATACAGTTGAATGTCGCTTCTAATTGTATCACAGTGCGACACGTAGTTCATGCGATATGAGCATACAAATGGTAACGTTCTTGGAGATCTGTCCCATCACGCACCACGTTTTACTCCGTTACTTCTTTACTACTAATTGTAATCTGCACGGCCACTACGGTCGGGGGCTCGAATCCCTCCTCGGGCATGGATATTTGTGCCGTCCATAGTATAAGGTAGTTGATAAGTAGTTTGTAAGTTTAGGGACTGATGACCCCGTAGTTAAGTCCCTTAAGCTTAACAAACATTTGAACATTTTTGAACCAAATGGTATCACATTCCGACACGTAGTTCATGAGACATGGGCACGTCGACGGCAACTTTTCGCTACTGATAGACTAAAACAACGGCATTGGGTATGATGTTACAATTTGTCACTTCAACACTACAAATTGCAGCCGCATGGAAATCGTACAGACACTATACACGTATACAGTTGAATGTCGCTTCTAATTGTATCACAGTGCGACACGTAGTTCATGCGATATGAGCATACAAATGGTAACGTTCTTGGAGATCTGTCCCATCACGCACCACGTTTTACTCCGTTACTTCTTTACTACTAATTGTAATCTGCACGGCCACTACGGTCGGGGGCTCGAATCCCTCCTCGGGCATGGATATTTGTGCCGTCCATAGTATAAGGTAGTTGATAAGTAGTTTGTAAGTTTAGGGACTGATGACCCCGTAGTTAAGTCCCATAAGCTTAACAAACATTTGAACATTTTTTTTTACTAATTGTAATCAATAGGCGATTTTACATACAGCCCTGATACAAATGAGTACGCACCTGAAAAAATGACAGGGATGAATAAATACATACCCGCGCAACGCCGTGTTTTCAGCTAGTTATTAATATGCTTTATTGACTGTAAACCCGGCGTTGGCCGTTATTTATTCTGCACTCTCGTAGTCCACCTCCCCTTCCCTCCTCTATCTGCATTCATCTCTTTCTTTCCCATGTCTCTGTTCGTTTCCACATTTCCCTTTCTCGGCAATGTTTATTGCAAGGCACCCTCTGTCATGTACACACGAACATATATGTATCTTGTGACCTTCCTCTTGGTATAAGTGTCGTGCGTGCAAAAATTCATCAAGGTCTGAGAAAATCTATTCATTTTGTCAAAGTTCGCATGTTAACTACCCTCCACCGTGCACCGAACGAAAATTTATGCAGTGACATTCCTCTTGTTTTTATGGTGAAGTGTGCAAAATAAATAAATATCGGAACAAAACTATAGATTTGTATGCAATAGAAACACAGAGTCACATTGAAAAACGCACTTTGTAATTCTCAAATTTTCCACAACCTGTGCTCTGAGAATAAGGAAAACAACAAAAAAGGGATCTGTGAAATCGGTCGAGCCGTTCTCAAGTTATGGCGCGACCAACATACTTAGGGATCCGTTTTTATCTCGCAAGATACTCACTCTCCCCCATGCACCGTATGAACTTTAGGTAGACAGTGACCTACCTTTTGAAGGTCAAAAGTGCAAAGTTTCGTGAAGGTCGGAATGAAACTGTAGATTTCGTCAGTCTGTATGAAAAATATCCTCCGCCATGCACCTTCTTTCCGTCCTATTGTAAATAATTTCTTAGCTAACATCTTCTACCTTCAAACTACATATCGGCAAAATTTCAGCTTCATAGGTGCAGTAGTTTTAGAGAGTTCGTGTTTAATCAGTGAGTGACTGACCTTTCGGTTTTCTGTATATAGCGTTATCTCCTGAACTATGTGTCCTACAAAAACATACTTTACTAGATTCGTAGAGTGAAATATTAGGCAGCTGCCTGCGAAATGTGCTGTAAATTGATTTGGTAGTAAAGACGTAGTAAATTATAACCTTATGCTTTTTAGGGCGAAGTTTCATGTATTTAAATTTAAATGTCTTTGACGTCATAGCACCTGACTTATATGTCATAATACGATATTATTTCTAAGGTACATCAATTGGTGTATATGTAAAACGTTTGCAAAATACGTTGCGAATAGAGTTAGTAGGAAAGACGTAACACATCAAAACGTCCTGCGTGATGTGGCGGTTTTTCATTTACGTAATTGTTTGTTACTCCATTTCTCATGAACTGTGTGTCGTACTATGATAAAATTTCGAACGTTCGTTCAGTTGTATGTGTGTATACTGTATGTAACATTTATCGCAAATGCAATTAATAGTTAACGAGTAATAAATTGAAACTACATGCCAAATGCCGTAATTTTACTTCATGAACGCCGAAAAAGTAGTAAGTGACAAACTTTTTTCCTGTCATAATTTTGCTGGGGTTGTCAGGGAAAAAAAGTTTCCTAAAGGTTTGAAATCATGTTTGAAGTTTGTTGCAGTCGCTAAGTCCTCTTCTCTTTCTCAAATAGTGGACTGATAAAGGCACACTATCAATATGGGAAAATTTTCATTGTTTATGACGTCATATCTCCTGAACTATCGGCCCTATCGCAAAATCCTTTCTTAGCTGACGTCTTCTACCGATGAACTACATTACTGCCAAATGTCAGCTTCATAAGTGAAGTAGTTTTCGAGATATCGTGTTTAGTCTGTGAGTGAGTGTCTTAATGAGTGTCCTTTAGCTTTTATATAAGTAGAGATTTCAGTTCCAATAGACAAAAAAAAAAAAAAAAAAAATCGCACTGACGTGTTTTACGCCCACTTTAGATTTGTAGTTTTATAAGTTTTTGCAAACATTCTGGACCAAAATAGAAATCTAAATAATAAAAAATTAATTAATAATTGTGTCTGAAACCCTTTTGGGAAAAAAAATTAGGTAGTGGTGGGTTCCGAATAACTGACCTTTACCGTCACAGTCCAACGCCTTACCCATTACGCTACAGATACCAATCGCAAGTTGAACCATTTAATTTTATGCTATAGATGGCCGTTGTTAACTGATGCTAATATGGCATTTGTATACATTAAATTATCATTTATCGTTTTTGTTAATTCTTCAGTGCACCATTGTTTTGAAATGACAACGTGTAAGTTACAATAAGAAAATCATCAAATACGCAACGCAGGAAGGCGTATGTCAGAGTGTTCTAAGCGAGGAATGTCACGTGACATCTCCGAACGGCTGGTTTTCGTTAACTCAATGGAGGCTGTCAAATCTCGGTTATTTTTGCAAATATCTCTCAAACGACACGAGATATGAAAAAAAATAAGGTAACAAAGTTGTAGAGAGTTTTCTCCTCTACAAATTCAGTTATTCAATTTTTGCGTCAGATGAACGGTTTATTTGTAATTAAAATTACGTTACAAACGGCTTTTTTTGGTATTACTAACGTATTTCTTGTCCGAAATAGTTGAAAAAGCGAGGTTCTGGTCTCTGGTAGCCAACCATTATGTCTGTAAAATTTGGTGCTGATCGGTTGAACGGTTCGACTAAAAAGTGGGAACACGTTACAGAGAGACAGACATCGTCAAATCGCCCTTATTTTTGCAAATATCTCTGCAACTATGCAAGATAGGAAAAAAAAAAAAACATAATAGAGCGAAGTTGTAGAGAATTTTCCCCTCTACCAATTAGGTTATTCAATTTTCGTGTCAGATGAACAGTTCGTTTGCAATTACAATTATATTACAAACGGCTTTCTTTGGTTGTATTACCGCATTTTTTGTCAGAAAAATTTGGAAAAGGGAAGTTCTGGTCTCTGGCGGTCTACAATTATGTCTGTAAGATTTGGTGCCGATCGGTTGAACGGTTCGACCTCAAAAGTGGGAACACGTTACAGCCAGACATACATCGTCAAATAGCCGTTATTTTTGCAAATATCTCTGCAACGATGCAAGATATGAAAAAAAACATAATAGAGAGAAGTTGTAGAGAATTTTCCCCTCTACCAATTAGGTTATTCAATTTTCGTGGGGGACTGATGACCGTTGCAGTTTGGTCCCCCTTAAACATCCAACCAACCAATTTTCGTATCAGATGAACAGTTCGTCTGCAATTACAATTATACTACAAACGGCTTTTTTTTTACTACCGTATTTTTTGTCAGAAAAATGTGAAAAAGTGAGGTTCTGGTCTCTGGCGGCCTACAATTATGTCTGTAAAATTTGGTGCTGATCAGTTGAACGGTTCGTCTTAAAAACACGGAACACGTTACGGACAGACAGACAGACATCCCAAAATCGCCGTCATTTTTGCAAATATCTCTGAATTTTTTCCTCTACAAATTCGGTTATTCAATTTTCGTGTCAGATAAATGGTTAAGCCGTTTATTTTCGAGCTGTCAAAAGACGATCGCAAAGGCCCACTTTTAGTGTTACTAGCGTAACCTAAAGTGGACCAAAATATTATATTACGCAACTGAGGAAGACAGGAGAACAGCATTTACTATGCTATCTATATTTATGTTAGAGAAGGCATTTCTCGCTGTGCAACCCCAGTGACTGGCCACAGAGAAGCCCTCGGACCTCGCGACTCGGCGGGGGCGCGCAAGATGTGACGGAGGCGCGTGGTTCCCTCAGAAGTTGTGCCGGTAACTTATGGGGACGGAAACAGACAAGGGAGGCGCGCAGGAATGCGCGAGGCGTGGCCGGGGTAGGCCGTTGTAAATTACCGCCGGCAGGTACCTTTCAGAGCTTTTGTGGAACGCTACTCGGATTACCATAAGAAGCGTTTTAAACGCTTGCCGCCCGATCTTGAAAAGCCTTTAAGTCCCCGGCATTGTCTGGCAGGCATGTGTCCGCGGGAGGTTTCCTCGGGATTATCGCACAAGAAACGCTGACGGGGGTTGGTGGCTTTGAGGCGGCTCTGTCTCTCGCAAATGCTGGAGCGTGACCGGGCACACACGCGGCCCCCAGCTAAACCTTTGACCCTGTTCCGCCCGTCAGCGCGCCTAATGACGCCCTTCCAAAAAGATCTGTCCCAGTCCCTGACTCGCCTTCTGGAGGGGGTCGACAAAATAATTTGAACACCTCATACAGACACAATAATTATTTACTAGTAAGGAGCTGGCCCACAATTGGATTTGAGAACAGCTGAAACCTCGCGAGGAATAAATTTGTAGGGTGTCTTTATAGTTTTAGAGTCATTCAAAGAAAGTCTACACCAGGTAGTGCGCAGGTATCCGGGCCATGCAATATTAGTCGGGGGAGACTTCAACCTTAAGAGTATAAATTGAGACCTCCCTTAGCACAGAATAGGGAGTATACAGAAAGGAAACTCCCGCTGCAGCCTGTCGTCCAAAATTTAGTGCGCATGCGCGGAATCGGCCATCTTGAAAAGCAGTAAACGTGTGATCACTCCCTACTCTGTGGCGTGGTAATGCGCCGTCTTTGTTTGTTAATTCTGTTTTTTAACCGCCTGAATCGCATAAAAGTAAACAAGTATTTGGTACAGTGAGAAGAAAGAACTGTGTGTCAGTAGTTGGAGCTGTTCCGTTTTTATTATGAGCAGCAATAAAAGAAAAGGCGGCCGATGGTGTTCAGCACCTAATTGCCGCAATAATTCGAATACAAATAAGGATATAAGTTTCTTCACCTTCCCAAAAGATGCTGAGCAGTAAGTGAACGTCGCTATATGTGTAGTGAAAGTTAAATGTTATCAGTTTCGAATCAGAGTAATGTGTGTGTAATTATTAAAAGTAGCCTTGCTTCTTCTCTTGACGATAACTCTCGCTGTTGCTGTTGCTGCAGCAGTTCAACAGCATCGAAATGTTGAAGTACATTTACATTTTATAAGTTTAACGTTGCAAGGAATAATATAAAATGAATGACAAAGAATAGTGCGTAAGGTAAAATTTTACTTACGGCATTGGAGGCGTAGTGTGCTAATGTTGGCAACGAAAGCTCTTCGGATACTCAAATAGATGAAGGGGAATAATTATTTTATGCTGTTCCTGCTCTGTGGTTGACAGATTCCTCTATCTGTCCTTCTCCGATCAGTAAATTAATGACACCCCTAAAGCAAATACAACTTTTATATATGCCCAGACGTCATTAGTTCTGTGTAATCACATTGTACTGCTAAGTCTGACTCAATATTGTGTGCGAATTTATTCGTATCAAATAAAACCTGGCAGTTGTAAAGTCACTTTCTTGTTTATACCAAATTTCCCACACATAACTCCGCGTTATTTGGAATTTTTCTAGAGATAAGCACCAAATAAAACGATCATCGATTCCACTGCACATTTTCGAAGTTGTATTAAAATTTAGGCCTATTTTTTTTTCGTTGGATTACAGTACAATTAGGTGCAAGAAGATGGCGCAAAATAGATGAAAGCCGTTTCCTTTCGTAAAAGTCGGTGAGATTAGCTGCAGTTCGTAAAAAGTCCATTTCCAACCAAAGTACTAAGTGGCTATAGTTCCGCGTTTACTGCTTTTCAATATGGCGTCGAGCGTAACGCTTGGTAACATACAGATCAAAGGCGCCGCCCCCAGCTTTCCCTTCTGTATCCTCCCTATTCTGTGCCCTTAGACTGTTCGCGGCAGCACATGGGAGCTCTCTTGGCAGGGAGGGGCGGGGGAAAACGCCGCTTTTAACATTGCCGTTGGAGCTGGTAGAGACAGCAGCTCCTGACTACTCGAGCTCTGGCGGTTATTCATGAACGGTCCCCAAGGAAGACAATGGAGCTACTGCCCACCTCGTCTTGCGCATGCGCATATCCTCCACGAAGGTAACATCGGCCCTTCATATTTGTTTTATGCGCATTGAAGATTCATCAAAAACACGTCATATTTGGCAAAATATTTTATAACTATAAATTAAAGACGTATCAACTGCAAACGTCTTCAGAAAATCATATCATTTATAATAATAATAATAATAATAATAATAATAATAATAATAATGTCACTGCTTTCCACCTAGCAAGAATAGCCGTGTTGTTAGCGGCATCGCGCAGCGCCGTTGAAGGTAGTGGATTCGAGACTAGTGATGGGACAACCGACTGTTTTTAACAACCGATTGGTCAATAGGTTGTTTTTTCGTTCAGTCGGTTTTTTTTCAGTTAAATGAAACAACCGAATGAAAATAGTCTCTGTGGCGGTATGAATGTTTTCACTCACTGGAGGGGTTTGAGTGGTTTCAGTCGATGCGAAGCAATCGAATGAAACCAGTCTCTGTCGGTTGCAGCCGCTATATGAATGTTTTCACTCATTCAGCGGGTTTGAGTGGTTTCAGTCGATGCGCGACCACCGAATGAAACAAGTCTCTGTCCTTTATATGAATGTTTTCGGCATTGAGTGGTTTCACTTGATGCGATACAACTGATTGGAATAAGTCTCTGTCGGTTTCTGCAGTTATATGCATGTTTTCATTAATTCACCGAGTTTGTGTGACATTATTTGCTTACTCCTTCAGCCTTTTCGGGTATAAATGAACCGTGATTCAGCATGAAACTTTCTTAGAGACAAATCTTATAAATATAGCAGTGTGTCCGTGTGTATGTTTCTATTGCATGCAAATCTACAGTTTTGTTCCAATCTTGATGAAAATTTGCACACTTGACCTTCAGAGCAAGAGGAAAGTCACTGTCTACACCAAATTTCATTCGGTGCATGGCGGAGAGTACATTACATACTGACTTCGACAAAAACCACAATTTGGCTGCGATCTTGATGAAATTTTGCACACTTTACCTTTAAAACAAGGTGAAGGTAACTGTGTACAATAAATTTCGTAGATGCATGGCGGAAGGTACTTTACCTACTAACTTCGACAAATTCCGTTTGTATTCGAATTTTAATGATATATTTCACTCTTCACCTTCAAAGAAAGAGAATGGTCGCCGTCTACATCTACTTTAGTTCGATGCATGACAGAAGGTATTCCAGACTTTGACGCCAATGTAGAGTTTGATTCCAATCTTGATGAAATTTTGCATATTTGACTTTCAAAACAAGTGTCAGTTCACTGATCATCTAAGATTTTGTATGGTACATGGCGGAGTGATGGAATAAACCTCCACACCGTTTCACCGATAACCACAGAAATATCTGTGACAAGAGTGAATAATTATGAAACTTGAGATTAATGATAATGTTGACGAATACAGACACGCTGAAGAAAATTTACAGCACTGTAAATGTTGTATGTCTTCTCGTACTTCTTCAAATTAGATGGAATTAACAAAACAATTTTTATAAGAAATATTTTTATACAAAATATTTTAATGAAGGCTTTTTTTTACAATATCTAATGTTTTAGTGATGTTCGAATTTGGATCTAGCAAATATGCTCAAAGTTAACATACTTAACTCTGTCCTACTAGAACCTTAGATACGTATGAATAATAAGCCGTAAACCGCACGTTTCTACCTGTTCCTACTTCGGAGATACAGTATGTGAGATTAAACTTGTAGCGATAATTTTGGAACACCCTGCAGTTTCCACGCTTCTTTACAGAGACAGTAAGAAACCGCGCCACCGCCAGACACTTGTGTGGAGTTCGGCGCGCGCCTGCTGCCGCTGTCAGCAGTTGAAACGCAAGCGAGGCAGCATCGCCTCTCGTGTTCCCGCTCCCCGCGGTACTTCGTAGTCATTGGCCACTTATCTTCTATAGATTGTGGGTGTCTGCGAAAGTAACCTGATCGCAGGCCTGTCAAGCAATATGACATCAATTAGTTACTCGTTGATGGCCCCTCGAACAATTTAATCTACAACAAAATATGAATCACTGTTACTGTATATTATAAAACGACAAGTTGCTTCATTCAGTACATAATTAAATGAACATTGTAATACGCATTTTAACTTTGGCATAACCCATTTCCATGGCGGTATAATGTAGCACTGCTGTAGTTATCCGATGTGCATGCCAATTTCATTCGTACAAATAAATGGATAGCTGTGTAAGCTAAAACACTAAGTCGTTTCAGTTGGGATAATGATTACATGGTTCAACCGACAGAAAAACTTACTGCCTGTTTTCACTTGAAAAGAAAGAATGAGTAATTCAGTCAATGTATAAAACTGCAAAAGTGTCGCATGTTTTCATTCGGTTGTTCCGACAGACTACTTTCATTCGAAAAAATAAACGAATATTAACCCAACATAGTAAAACTACGACCGACTGACTGTTTCATTCAGTTGCTCCCACTGACTGGTTTCACTCAAAAGAACGAATGAAGAGGCCAACGTACTGTGTCAATTTTTTCATTCGGTTGGTCCGACCGACTGATTTCACTCAAAAGAAGGAATGAGTAGTCCAACCGACTGCGTCGATTTTTTCATTCGGTTGATACCACCGACTGGTGTAACTCAAAAGAACGAATGAATAGTCCAACCGACTGCGTCGACTTTTTCATTCGGTTGATACCACCGACTGGTGTAACTCAAAAGAACGAATGAATAGTCCAACAGACTGAATCGGTTGTTTCATTCGGTTGGTTGTTTCAGTTATGCGACAGACTGATGAAAATTTGAGACGTAAGGTTTTCCGGAAAGCCACGCATACGGACAGAGACTTGCACAAGGATTCCAACCATCATCCAGAGCAAAAAAGAGGTGTCAAAAATGTTCAAATGTTTGTAAAGCTTATGAGACTTAACTGCGCGGTCATCAGTCGCTAAACTTACAAACTACTTATGAACTACCTTATACTAAAGACGGCACAAATATCCATGCCCGAGGGGGATTCGAACCCCCGACGGGGAACGTCATCGCGCATCGTAGCATAGCGCCTCAAGGCGCTCGACCGCCCCGCCGCGGCAAGAGAAGTGTCATTGAAAGTCTTATTGACAGAGCCAAAAGAATTTGCACGCCAGAACACCTGGATGCCGAGTTACAGCATCTGATGCAGGCTTTTAAGAAGAACTGGCCGCGACAGAATAGCCGTGCGCACTAAGGCGCCCTCCTGCGATGAGTGCGGACGTTCGCCGTCGGCGGGTTCGAGTCCTCCCTCGGGCATGGGTTTTTGTGTTGTCCTTAGCATAAATTACATTAAGTTAGTGGAAGTAGTTTGTTAGCCTAGGGACTGATGACCAACGTAGTCAGGTCCCTTAGATTTCCAATGTTCAAATGTTTGTATAGTTCATGGGACTTAACTACGGGGTCATCAGTCCCTAAACGTACAAACTACTTATGAACTAGCTACAACTAAGGACGGCACAAATATCCATGCCCGAGGAGGGATTCGAACCCCCGACTGTAGTGGCCGTGCAGACCGTGACTGGAGCGCCTTAGTCCCCTCGGCCACCGCGGCCGGCTCCCTTAGATTTACAAACATTTGAACACTTGAATCTGATATACACGGAAAGAAGTAAGTAGGGTTCTGCGACCAAGGAACGGTAGACAAAAAGATAGCAATCAAACACAGCGACGGATGAACACGGTTCCTCTCCCCTTTATTAAAACTGTTACGAATCAGATAGGAAATATTTTACAAAAACACGATATCAGACCGGTTTAAACCAACAAAAAAGATGTCAGACACTCCGATCTGTAAAGGACAAACGCCCTCCTCTAAGTGGGGTGTACACAATTCCGTGTTCTTATGGAAAAGTGTATATTGGAACTACAAAAGGAGTGTGAATACAAGACTGAAAGAAAAGTATTTGCCGACTAGATAAAACTGAGAAATCAGCTGTAGCTGAACATGTTTTTCAATCAGCACATCATGACATTTTTCCGAAACGGAAAATTTTATCTACAACGACGAACTATTATCCACGACTGTACAGAGAAGCAATCGAAATATGCATACATGAGGATAATATTAATAGAAAGGGAGAAGCTACGAAACTTAGTGACATATGGACAGTGGCTCTTCAGAGTAGGTAGATACACTTTTATCCTTGGCCATCGACTATCGATAGTTATGGTTTTATCTCTGACAAGGCTTATTTCTGCTGCGCATGTGAACACTTGACCACTCTCCGATGCCCGACTCGTTAATCGACAAGACTCACCGCTACCTGAAGCACCTCTGAAGATGGCCAGCGCCGTTCTGGACGAAACGTCAGGAGCAGAAATGTTTCTTCGACCACGACTATACCAGCCGGAAGATTCAACAACAACTAGTTAATGTCGGCTTTCCAAAAACTGAACTGTGTCCACACCACTGTGATGACGCGACAACACATGACGCTCGCCGTGTCAAACTTTCCTTGGCGACCGCATCATCTCTAGGCATTTTCAACATGTTTGACATTTTAGATCCCCCGACCTAAATCCACGTGACTCCCGGTTGTCAGGTTATTTGAAGGATCGTGTCTACAAGGGATGTAGATATATCACCACATTACATTGGATATGTTATGGGCAACTATCGACCAAGGCATGTTATGTATGCCGCATGTTGTAACTTTTGACCATATCCTAATAAAAGTTCTTGACACACAGTTATCATATGTTTGATCTTTCCTCCTCTATTCCTACACCCACACCACATTCTGACTGCTTACAGCACCATATTTTCGCCTGATAGCAGAAAGTGCAACTATATATATATATATATATATATATATATATATTTTTTTTTTTTTTTTTTTTTTTTGCATCATACTCCGCGAGCGCACCGATAACTGAACATACGCACGAAGTTTAGCGTCCTGCGATGTATACAGCTCGCACTGCAGCATCCGGTACACCGACAGTTACTCCCTGTATATGTGGGCCAAAGGGCATAAAGCGAGTGAAAATCACAGGGACACGCGGGGCATGTGTGGGGATGACTGCGTGGATCGTGGCAGTGTCTTCAGATGCCATGCATTCTTTAAAAAGGGCCGTATGAACTAGAGGTGGATCGTTTGCGAACGAACGGGTTCAAAGGAACGGAATGACTGAAGAACTACTTACAGCCGGCCGCGGTGGCCGAGGGGACTGAGGCGCTCCAGTCACGGTCTGCACGGTACCTACGGTCGGGGGTTCGAATCCCCCCTCGGGGATGGATATTTGTGCCGTCCTTAGTGTTAGCTAGTTCATAAGTAGTTTATAAGTTTAGGAGCTGATGACCCCGTAGTTAAGTCCCATAAGCTATACAAACATTTGAACCTCTTCCTGTCCGCACTGTTTATCGTCCATGTTTCAAGCCCATACAAGGCAACACTCCACACAAATGCCTTCAGAAAGGACTTCCTTGTGCTTAAATTAATATTCTATGTTAACAAATTTCCCTTTTCAAAAACGCTTTTCTTCCCATTGCCATTCTGCATTTTATATCCTCAGTACTGCGACCATCATATGTTATTTTACTGCCCAAGTAACAAAACTCATTTACCACCTTTATTGATTCGTTGCCCGAATTAATTCCTTCAGCAACGCCTGATTTTGTAAGACTGTGCGATCTTCTTATCGGTACTCACCAATAAGAATTACGTAATACATAACTCAGGTAGTAAAAGGTTTATGGCTTGTTGTCTCTGTTCATAGGGGTGAGTTACGTATGTCAGCTTCTATGCCATAAACAGCTACCCAATATGTTTAAACAAGATCAATAATTAATCTGTAGTTTAGCCAGTCTATCAATCTGCACATGATGACGCGAAAATATATTTAAACAAACATAAATTAAACCTCTGAATAAGCAACAAAATAGATTCTTAGGCCGCGGTGGAGTAGCCGAGCTCGCTGCGGAGCGCGCGGTTGCTCGCCGTGGAGGTTCGAGTCCTTCCTGGGGCATGAGTGTGTGTGTTTGTCCGTAGGTTAGTTTACCTAGGTTTAAGTAGTTTCTAAGCTACGGTCTGATGACCACGTAGTTTGGTCCGATAGATTTACAAACATTTGAACATTTTGATTCTAAGATAAAGAAGTGAATCCCTCACGAAGTAATTCTTTATAATTGGAGTTTATTACTCTTTTTGGACATGAAAATGCGGAGGTGGTTCTACTTTATACATCGGTAGATAACTGAATATTTCCCTAACTATTGTTCATGAGAGCCACAATAAGTATCACACGCACTCGAAAGTAAAAGTTCCACATTATAACTCGTAAATTAGTGAAGTCAATCGAACATTGCAGTTCCAAATTAATCCCGGATTACAGTACATCAGATCGTAGAGATAAATGTACCGAATATAAAGTAAATATAGAAAAAGGGGAAAGCATTTATTAAATTCTCCAGGACATTGGGGTCTAAGTGTTCAGCGAAATGTGGGAAGTTTCTGGAATTGTGTAACTGGTTATGGTCTCTTTAGGAGTCCAACGAAGTAGTACCTGTGCCAGTCACTTAAAGAGTTTACTAGATTATTTGGTTCAGTTCCAATATCTTAGCAACGATGGTTTAACGAACTAAGGAAAATTTTCCTCGGCTTGCAACAGCGTCACGCTTCAAGAGGTAGTTAAAGTTGACACAGTCTTTGCCCGTCGCCTCTTTACGTCCCTCGTTTATCGGGTCTGGCGGTAATAAACGTTTACGGGCGCTTTCGCTGATACTCGTTAGCCTTTAGTAGCCACAAAATGCAAATTATCCATTCACAAAGCGACTTAAGAAATGTAACTGAAATTATTATCTGCGATAAACAGAAATCGCTACATTCGTAGTTCGCATAATAAGTTCAAATGTTCAAATTTTTGTATAGTCTATGGGACTTAAATACGGGGTCATCAGTCCCTAAACTTACAAACTACTTATGAACTACTTACGAACTAGGACGGCACAAATATCCATGCCCGAGGGGGGGGATTCGAACCCCCGACCGTAGTGGCCGTGCAGACCGTGACTGGAGCGCCTCAGTCTCCTCGGCCACCGCGGCCGGCGCATAATAAGTAAGTGAGATGTACATATTTTATTTGTTAAGGAACGTAGTTAGTAGATTTAGGGCCTACTGATTTTTACCCCATATTGTAACAAGAATCCCTGTGTCCGGCATGCTTTTGAAGATCCGTCCTCATTGGAGTAAACAGTCTCTTATAGATTTTACGTTAATTGGGGCACACATTCATTCTTTCATATTTTGAAGACAGAGTGGATAAAAATCATTGCCTGATCAAAAGCATCAGGGCTCCCATAATGTAATGCGCAACTGACCTCTAGGTATCACAAGATGCGGCCTCATCAATGTAATGGGATGCGAGGAGTGTTGCGTTATTACAATCACTAAAATTCTTGTGTTATTGGTTTGAAAATAGTAACAGCACTGTGATTTCGAACGTGGATTAGTCAGTGGTTGTCATCTCAGTAGTAAATCCGCCAAGAAAATTTTACACCTTACAAACGGTGATGTGATTATGAAGTAGAAACACGAAGGAACAACCACGTTAAAGTAAGTCCGTGTAAACTGCATGTATTAACGGACAGGGGACAGCGCATGAAGTCAGTATAAGGCAGGGGTGGGACTGTCAGAGGAGAGTAGAGCCGGCGATGAAAAACATTTTCCAATGATGTACAGCGTTTGCATATTTCTGCTTAATGTAACCGCCACTAGTAAGTTTCGTTGCTAGTAGGCAGATTTAGCACATTTAGGGCTACTGGAAAAATCGAAATACTTTAGGCAATAACACTTTAAATTTTAAAAATAAATAAGTAAATAATCTTAAATTTTTTATAAAATAGTGATGAAAACAAAGTGATCTGATGCGGCGCACCACAAATTCCTCTACTGAACTAACCTCATTATCTCGGAGTGGCTCTTGCATCGTATGTCCCCAGTTATTTGTTTCATGTATTCCAATCTCCGTTTTCCTCTACAGTTTTCACCTTGGATGCTGTCCCCTGGAATGTTAACACATGTCCTATATTTCTGTCCCTTCTACAATAGCTTTTTAGAATTCCAGAAGACTTTACTTTCTTCTCAGCAAAGAAGTCCGGACGACATAATTATAGCGAGCCACAGCGTCCATGTTTTACCGCGACTGAAAGGCTTTACAGCAGCCATTTCGCCACTTGCCCTTACTCTGAGTCTTTTTACCAGTCCATAACAGATCTACAGTTTACTGTCGCACCTATCTGTGTTATGGGAGTGACGTAAAAACACTGCCGAACATGCCCGGATCCATTCCTCATTGGCAGTAGCCAGATTTAGTCAAGTGAGGCAGAAAACTATAGCACGTTGCTCAGCAGCGAGATTTGAAGTACCAGCTACCTCTTTCGGGTCCAGGGGCAGTTAGCTAAACGCTTTGTTCTCGGCGGTTTGCGACCTCACTTTCACGCATTCTCTGTATTTAAATAGCTCTCCAACTCGGGGTTATGTTCATATTAACTGAGAAAGTCAACGACTGAATTATGAAGACCCGGGATTTTTCAACAATGTTCCCTCTGCTGCAACGAGGGGATGGGGGGAAGGGAGGAGAGTGAAAGTAATCATTTGGGACTTTTGAAACTGCTACCAGCAGTTCAGCTAACACATTGACCGTGCGCAGGGAGAGAACAAGAATAGGGCTCAGTGATCGATGACCTTAAAAACTACATATTTCTGAACTCATAAGTAAGCGGTGTTTAAGGTAGTGTAAAGAGTTGGTGGCTGCATACTCTTCCTGATACCATCCCTCCCTGGGTCGAAATTCATACACCCCACCTGTCTGTATGTATAGTTTATTACATGTTCAAGTGTGATTTCGTAAGTGTTTGCACTCTATCTTAGGTGAGACACCGCGTGGGAGTTGCCGCGTGGTCTAAGGCATCATGCTGCGGAATGGGTGGCCACTCCCGTCGGAGGTTCGAGTCCTTCCTCGGTCATGGGTGTGTGTGTGTGTGTTGTGCTTAGTGTAAGTTAATTTTGGTAGTTCGTAAGTCTAAGGACTGATGACCATAGCAGTTTGGTCCAGTAGGTTTACAAACATTTGGATTCAGTCGGCCGCGGTGGCCGAGGGGACTGAGCCGCTCCAGTCACGGTCTGCACGGCCACTACAGTCGGGGGTTCGAATCCCCCTTCGGGCATGGATATTTGTGCCGTACTTAGTCTTAGTTCATAAGTAGTTTGTAAGTTTAGGGACTAATGACCCCGTAGTTAACTCCCATAAGCTATACAAACATTTGAACATTTGGGTTCAAAATGTTCAAATGTTTGTAAATCTATCGGACCAAACGGCGTGGTCATCAGCCCGTAGCTTACAAACTAGTTGAACTAAGGTAAACTAACCTACGGACAACACACACACCCATGCCCCAGGGAGGACTCGAACCTCCGACGGCAAGCAACCGCGCGCTCCGCAGCGAGGCGCCTTAGACCGCTCGGCTACTCCACCGCAGCGAACTTTTGGGTTAGACGCGGAAAACAGCGAGGTATTTACGTAGCTGAATGTAGAAAACCGCCTAAAAACCACATTCACTCTAGCTGTTATAAGACCTTTGCGTAAACCTACCAGGCGGACTCGAGCCGGGACCCGTCGTTACAACTCTCAGTAAAGCCGCTAAATTACACAAAATTGTTCATAGATATATGCATACTATATTCAAAACTTTTCAGGATCACATGGTACAAGAGTTTATCAATAAGATCTCAATAATCATCACATGATCTTCCGAAACTATCTGGCAGAAAACAGAGCCGATTTTTCGTGGGAAATAAATATACAGGGTGCATCTAAATATGTGGTAAAACTCTGGGTATTCGATGCAGGACCGGACAACAAGCAGAATGTGTTATAAGGCTCCCACTGGATTTTCCATGTTGTTGCCACAAAAATAGAGCCAGTTACATAGTTTAGAATGATTGTTGCCTAATAGATAAAAGCTGATCGGCTGAAATATTAGCAGGAAGTATTACAATCGAGTGGTGGCTGTCCAATACCATACACAGGTCAATACTTGAGGTTTTCCACAATAATTCATAAGCAGATTTGAATTGGTAGAAAGTTGTGCATTGATAAATAAAGAAACTATCACGGCCTTCGTCTCACAATTCTGAATAATGACTAATCTTCATACAATACAGCATTAGCTTGTAGCCATTGATTAGTAGCATCATGCATGTCATACGTCTCTAGTAGTAATTCCAATTTTACCGGCGCGATAGTCGCGAAACCGGATTCTTGATATTCACCTCATTTAGTAGAAACACTTGCCTCCAATCGGTGTATGTTGATGGGTCTACCGACGGTGTTGGGGACACACAAATCAGCTGAATATTCTAGCACATTAGCTTGCCGCCGCGGCGGAGTGGCCAAGCGCATTGAGGCGCTATGCTCCGACGCGCGAGGCCGTTTCCCGCAGGGGGTTCGAATCCCCCCTCGGGCATTGATGTTTGTGCTGTCTTTAGTAGTTTGTAAGTTTAGGGACCAATGATCCCGCAATTAAGTCCCATAAGCTTAACAAACATTTGAACATTAGCTTGCCAGCATAACAAGTCACGACACGACACAGTATGCACCGCTGCCGGTTGGTGCGCTCACCTCACTATCGATATACACACGCACTTGACACTTTGACTATGTGAGTATCAAAAATGTTCAAATGTTTGTAGAGCTTATGGGACTACGGGGTCATCAGTCCCTAAACTTATGAACTAGCTTATACTAAAGACGGCACAAACATCCATGCCCGAGGTGGGATTCGAACCCTCGACGGCGAAAGGCCTGGCGCATCGTAGCATAGCGCCTCAATGCGCTCGGCCGCTCCGCCGCAGCTGTATCAGCATAAAGGGCTATCGGCCCCTTACAGTATCCTGGAAACTTATGGTTTATTGGCTTCCGTTACCGTGATACAGGCATTTGTTGTAGTGTACATAATACAGATCATTTCACTAGGCAGGTTGGTCATGGTTTGTTGAGAGACGTTCCACTAATTTAATTCAGCGCAAGTGGTTCATGCTTGATGGAGCACCGCTATTTTGCTGGTGCTGCTAGAGCAATTTTACATCAGTGATTCCGAAACATAGATAGGGCGTCAGGGACCGACATCGTGGCCGGCTCGTTCTGCAGACGTCAATCCATTAATCGTCTGCTTATAGGGTCATTTGAAGGTCACTGTGTATACCACACGTATTCACAACGTGGAAATGCTGCGTCAGTGCATAGAGCAAGGGTGTCAGCAGACACGGCAGACGCCTGGAATATGGGAACGAGTGATAAGAGTTAATGAAACGGCGCATAGACGGATAGTAAATTACACTGTATCGACACAAATTACCAGCTTGCATAGTGAAGTACTTACTTACAATGTATGTTTGTAGAGCTTATGGGACTTAACTATGGGGTCATCAGTCCCTAAACTTACAAACTACTTATGAACTAGCTAATACTAAGGACGGCACAAATATCCATGCCCGAGGGGGGATTTGAACCCCCGACCGCCGGCCGCGGTGGCCGAGGGGACTGAGGCGCTTCAGTCACGGTCTGCACGGCCACTATGGTCGGGGGTTCGAATCCCCCCTCGGGCATGGATATTTGTGCCGCCCTTAGTCTTAGCTAGTTCATAAGTAGTTTGTAAGTTTAGGGACTGATGACCCCGCAGATATGTCCCTTAAGCTTAACAAATATTTCAACATTTCCTCCCTCGGGCATGGATGTGTGTGTTGTCCTTAGGTTAGTTTAACTTATTTTAAGTAGTCTGTAAGCTAGTTGAGTCCGATAGATTTACAAAAATTTCAATTTTTTAACTTGCGGATGAGTGTTCATTTGTTGTCACTCGACATTGGGAACAGTTCACACGCTTGCACTTGATGGGACGTTCGATCGACTTTCGACGGCGGTGTTTCAAACACACACAGTTAATGACAGAAGCACTGCGATAGTTTGCTAAAAGTTATTAACGTCAATATTAGCAATCGATTGTCAGTCGAATTTCAAACATTCGCATCTCAGAATAGCAGTTATCATTGGAAGTCAGAACTGCATGCGATATGAACACAAAGGGCGAGTAGAACCTCGGAAATTGAAAATCCTGAAAAAATTATGTTCATCCGAAACACCGGAAAACTACCTCAAAATCCGGAAATTTTCCGGGAAAACCGGAAAACCTGACAGGTATGCATCCTGCATATTTTAACCAAAAACAAAATATAAGTGATACATTATCACAGCTTGATACTACACGTAGTCGACCACGGCTAGGTAGTTTAGTCATCGCGTGCCCAGGTCGGACGCGCCGCACTGCTCTCCACCTCTGAGTTCTAACAGCTCGCTCGTACAGCGCAGTCGCCATGGAAAACTCTTTGCTTAATAAAACAGCAGCGTCGATAGCCATCGCATCCGCTGATAGGGATCCTCAGGTTTTTTTAAAGGTAGATCTGAACTTAGCGGTCGTTGGTCCAGATCGTTCTTTATTCTTCGTTGCATATTTGCCTCAGCATTTTTATTGCAGAGGGCGTATAGCCCCCTGATCTGGAGCGCTGAGCCACGGCGCCCGACTAACCTCTTGGCTACCCGTGCTCGCCTCCCGTCTATCTCAAATTTCCACGTGTCGCACGCTATGGCTGTAGCACCCGTGCCGTTCCTGCCCTCTTACACTTGCCATTACGGATTTCCGTGCGATGACAAACGTATGACCGCATACTTCACCGCAGATACGGTCACACGTTCGACCTCGCACGGGAATCCATAATGGAGAGTGTAAGAGGGCATGACCGGTATGGACGCTACAGCCATAGTGTGCGACATGTGGAAGTTTCGCCGGCCGCGGCGGCCGAGGGGACTGAGGCACTCCAGTCACGGTCTGCACGGCCACTACGGTCGGGGGTTCGAATCCCCCCTCGGGCATGGATATTTGTGCCGTCCTAGTTCGTAAGTAGTTCATAAGTAGTTTGTAAGTTTAGGGACTGATGACCCCGTAGTTAAGTCCCATAGACTCTACAAACATTTGAACATTTTTTTTTTTTTTGTGGAAGTTTCAGACGGACGGGAGGCGAGCATGGGCAACACCACTTAGAGACAAGGCCTCACAACAGCCCGTGCTACGTCACACTGAACGGGTCGCGTCCGAACTCTGAATCGCTGGCCGCTACGAGACAGTGACCGTGCCCAGCGGCTAGCCATTCAGCTGGTGGCCGGCGAGAAAGACAGGACTCAACGGACACATAATGCCACGTAAGCAAGGTAGTTCCGAGCCAGCGCGATTTCTAGTCGATTGGCCGGCCGCTGGGGCACAGCCCACTGCGTCAAGCGGGCAGCCACTGAGCTAGCGATCGCTCCGGCTCGGAACTACCTTGCTTACGTCGCATGACGTCTGCGCTGGGGCCTGTCTTTCTCGTAGGCCTCGGCCTCGTCAGTGTGATGTAGCACGGACTGTTGTGACGCCTTGTCTCTAGGTGGTGTTGGCCAACGCCACCTAGATACAAGGCCTGTGCGCTGCCTGCCAAGAGTGGTCATAACACATGTAAACTACTTGTCTTACGTAGCGTTGTAATGAGTTTGGGTATATGTATACGTTGCACAGTGTGTTTCACAGTGGTCTTAATGTTATTCATGTGATTCACAGACAAATTTGTTTTGGTATAAGATATTTATGAACTATTAGTAAGATATCGTACCGATATTGGAATCAGACGATTCATATTAGGCATTTTGTCTCATACAAGCGTAAATTTGCACGGAGAATCAGATAGATAAACCGAAAAACATTCCGAAACACAGTGTGCAAAGTGTACGTAATCCGAAACTTAGTACAACGCTACATAACACAAATAGTTTGCTTGTGTTATGACTACTCTTGGCAGGCAGCGCGAAGGCCCTGTATCTAGGTGGCGTTGTGTTGGCACGGGTCGCCAAGTGGTTAAGGCGACCAGTGGCCCGAAGCGGGAGACCCGGGTTCGATTCCCGCCCCGTCTCACATTTTCAGTTGTCGCCGTTGTTTAATTTCAATGCCCCAATGCAGCCACTGTCAGTCTTTTCCTTCCTAATCCTTCTTCCTTCCCCTCGTTTATGAACAATTTGTAAATGCTATATGGCTGCGAAGCAGGTGTGTTTGTTCTTTCGGACATGACACCAATACAATAAGTCTCATAGCCTTCTTTGCAAGACGCGGTGGCAATATTAGAACGGCAGGATACATTAGATAAAGCTACGGCCTCGTTCGAGGCTTCTCAGGTTTGCTGTGTGCGCCGGCGTACCGCATAGCCACGTTGTCAACAGCAGCGCCGCAGGACACTGCGTCCTGTTTCCCCAAAGATCTTGTAAAACGTAAGTGTTTTCCTTGCAATAAGCCGCCCCCTGTTAGTAAAGTTAAATCTTGCCCTAAATGTAGCAGTAAACATTCCCGCAAATCCTGTATATCACGACAGGCAGTTTTTATTTTTATTATTATTATTTTTTTTTCTTTCAATAGAAATAAACATGTTCAGGCAGTTTCTTAGAAGCGCACTTTCTAGGACTACAAGCCGCACTCGCCCACGCCTTTCCCGAAGTCACAACGGTTTTTACCATTCGCGTGAACATGTACCTCCACCTATGGTCATTAATGTTTTTGCCTTGTCAAGTGATTCACTCCTCAGACAGCCCTCCATTCTCTCGTGTGCAAGTTCAACAATATTTGTAAATCTATCGGAGCAAACTGCGTCATCAGTCCGTAGCTTACAAACTACTTAAACTACGGTAAACTAACCTAAGGACAACACACACACCCATGCCCCAGGGAGGACTCGAACCTCCGACAGCGAGCAATCTCGCCGTGCGCAAATAATTACATCGTAAGTTGCTAATGTGTTTCAACGAGATATGAATAAACTGTTTGTAGACTTAGCTGTAACAAAATGTTCAAATATTTATAGAGCTTATAGGACTTAACTACGGGGTCATCAGTCCCTAAACTTACGAACTACTTATGAACTAGATTATACTAAAGACATCCATGCCCGAGGGGGGATTCGAACCCCCGACCGCAGCAGCCGTGCAGACCGTGACTGGCAAGCCGCAGACCGCTCCGCCACTTGGTCGGCTAGCTGGAACACGTCATACAATACGCATGCAATTAGACACTGGTACATTTGTTTCATTGCTTAATAGACAAACTAAAATGAAGTGCTTGGTTCACCGTCATTGCGTAGTGCTAAAGTGAAACTTTCTCAAAACGTTCAAATGTTTGAAAATCTGTGGGACTTAACTACTCTGGTTATCAGCCCCTCGCTTACAAAGTACTTAAAATATCTTAACCTAAGGACAACACACCCAGCCATGGCCGAGGGAGAACTCGAACCTCCGACGTAGAAGCAAACGCGCTCTCCGCAAAAGGCTCCATAGAGCGTTCGGCCACCCCACCGCGGTGTCAAACTTTCTGCTTATAACGGTCAGGACAAACGAATATTAGGACTTTGTACGTTACCTGTACAGTTTCAGTCGTAACACAAACTGGCTTCTTTTCATGTGCTGCGTACGTGCGACGCAATGAACAGTTTTGGAATGAACTTTTTTGATTTGTTCGTCTTAACTATCCAAGACAGTGTACAGTCAACTGATTCTACTGTGCCCACGGAAAGTGTAGATTTCTTATGCAACGATTTATCAGATTTTTCATCTGTTCTGGGTTGCGCAAGAGACTTCGCTGCGTATATGGAATTGAAAGACAATGCCCAATCGAAATTTTTTTCTTGCTCGTCCTGTGCCACACGCGCTACGTGACGAGGTTGCACAAGCCGTTGCAGACTTACAGTAACGAACTGTTCTAGAACCTATTGCTGCTTCTCATTGGGCATCGCACTTAGTAATTTTAAAGAAACCATCCGGCAAATTAAGTTCGTACATGGATTTCAAAGCTACATTAAGTCCACAGACTATGATTGCTTCTGTTCCTTTGCCACGCCCGGAAGACATATTTGAGAAACTATAGGCTGGGAAGAACTTTTCCATGACAAACTTGAAAGATGTTTACTTGAAATTACTCCTAGATGGATAATAGAAACGTATGATGGTATTCAACAAGCATTTGGGACTGTATAACTTCAAACGTCTACCTTTCGTGTGGGCTTCCGCCCCATCTATTTTTCAGTGTTTCACTTTATGCTAAAGTGCCTTGCTGTTCAGACTACATAGATGACATTGTCGTCTACAGTCTAAAGCCGGAAGAACATCTGCACAATCTCAGAGCACTGTTTACAGTGCTTCGATACCATGGCCTCAAAGTGAGCAGAGGCGAGTCAACTTTCAAATGTTTGTAAATCTATCGGACCAAACTGCGTGGTCATCAGTCCGTAGCTTACAAACTACTTAAACCTAGGTAAACTAACCTAAGGACAAGCACACACACCCATGCCCCAGGGAGGACTCGAACCTCCACGGCGAGCAACCGCGCGCTCCGCAGCGAGGCGCTTAGACCGCTCGGCTACTCCACCGCGGCGAGTCAACTTTCTTTCAGACTGAACCGGCTTACTTAGTTTATGTGCTTGGCAGTCAGGGAATTCACAGCTCTCCCGCGCATCTGCGTGCTATTAAGTACTAGCTGAAAACCCGGCGTTGCCCGGGTATTTATTTATTTATTCCTGCCATTTTTCAGATATATATATTAATTTGTATAAACTCTGTATGTCTGTAAAATCTCTTGGGAATACATTTAGTAGTAAGGAAGTAATAGATTAAAACTTGGTGCGAGATGGGGCAGTTTTCCATGAGCGTTACTGTTTATGTGCTCATATCTCATGAACTACGTCGTACTGTGATGCAGTTTAGAAGGTACACTCAACTATATGCGTGTATACTGTTTGTAAAATTTACTGCGGCTACAATGTGTTGTGTAGAAATTATAAATTGTAACGTCATACCGAATGCCGTAGTTTTACTCCATAAACAGCAGGAAAGTAGTAAGCGAGAAACTTTTTTCCTTTCATCATTTTGCTATGGTTATCAGCGAGAAAAAGTTTAATAAAGGTATGAAGTTATGTGTAACGTTTTTTGCAAGTCGCTAAGTACTTTCATTCTCATATAGCGTTTTTATAAAGTCTCGCCGCATTATGTTGCAGTTTTTGTTCATGGCATCATATCGCCTGAACCATGTGTTGCACGTGATCTTAACCTTGCAGCAATTGTGGCCTCGCGGTAAGGAATGTGTGTACCAAATTTGGTTGAAATCGGTCCAGTGGTTTAGGAGAAAATGAGCAGCATTGTCGGTAAGTGCAGCAGTTTTTCGCCCATCTCGTAGTTTATGACGTCATATCTCGTAAACTATGTATCATACTTGATTCTTACACTTACGGCGAACGCCCTCATGGATTGAAGCTTACATGTACAAAATTTTATAAAGATTGGAGCAAAATTGTAGATTTGTATGCAGCACGAACACACAAACCTACGGACATTCTGCTTTGTAGATTAGATTTCCTTATTCGTATGCTTATCTTTACAGAGAAAGAGCTGAAGACATTGTAGCACGCATAGACCAAAGATATGGTCTGTAGCATCACGTTTCGCTGTATTTAACCTCCTTGATATACAGTCGCAAACGTCATCGCTGGCCTTCAGCCGAATTTTTTTATAATTTGACGACTTTCAATCACCATATCTTCCACTCCCTTATAGCTATCGGCATGGAACTGCTGTGGTGTACAACGGGAGACTTCGGAAACAATTACACACGGACCATTCGTTTCCGTTCTGTAGTTTTCGCTGCAGAGCGAAATATTAACTCTAACATACGTAGAATTTTATATACACCGATAACTTTCCATCCCAATATACTCCACCCTTTTATCATTATCAGCCCTCAAGCAACAATGCAACCAATAAAACCATTTTCAAAGAATAAATATAATTTTCAAAGAGTAATTATTGTTCCCCATTTCGCGTTATATTCTTCAAATTACTAAATATATATCAGCTCGCTATAAAACCTTCCTCAGGTATAAATTAGTAACTGTACAAATATTTAAGTCTCCGCGTCTTGTCGTTCGGACGTGATAAGTGTACAACGAACAGACATTCACATTAATATATATAGATGAATAGTTATCCCATCGCCATAAAACCGTGCCTAAAACCTTCCCCGGGTAGACATTAGTAACTGTACAAATTTTTAGCTCTTTATGTCTTGTGGTTCAGACGTGATAAACGTACACCGAACAGACATTCACATTTATAGATTTGCCCGCAACAACAAATGTGCGTGACTTGCAAGCAGGTTTAGGCAAACTTACGTATTACTGTCATTTTATTCTTCAGTCTTGGCATCGACTTCGTCGCAAAATTGTTCCATTTGTCTGGTCTTCTGAATGTGAAACAGCATTCCAGAAATTTAAACATACTTTGATTTCAAATTATTGGTTGGCACCGTTCGGTCCGAACAAACCAGTGGTGTTCACAGAATTAACTTAGTTGATCGGCCGATCGCGTTTGCTTCTAAATTGCTCTCATCTGCGGACAAAATTATTTGCAGATCGAGAAAGAAGCCCTTGCTTCTTGGGCTGTCTACGTTTCATAAATTTTAGTACTCTCGTAAGTTCTTCTTAGAAATCGACTGCAAGTACTTGACGTCTTTGTTCCACCCGGCAAAGCCAGTGCCTCCCCGCACTGCACAGAAATTTCAACGCTGGGCAGTGTTTTTGTCTCAATAACAACACGAGATTATGTACCGCCCAACGTCTCAGCATGGCAACGCTAAAGAGGTATCTCGCTTACCCTTTCGCCATGACGGTATGTTTTATGGGTCTGAAAAAACTTACATGAATTTGGTGTGAAAAATAATGAAGTCGTCGTTTGTGTCCCTATTGACTTACGTTGCCTTGTTTCTGCCACCTCCTCTGATGCTTCTTAGAGCATCAATTATCTGCTACTCAGCGGCCGACGCCGAGGAAAAACATTTCTGGTCCGCTTATCTACGGTGTATTACTGTTTGATCGCTGCGAGGTATCACTTTGATTCGTACAGAGAATGATCACACCATCATTGTGCCTCATCTACATCTACATCTACATAGATACTCTGCAAATCACATTTAAGTGCCTGGCAGAGGGTTCATTAACCACCTTCATAACTTTTCTCTACCGTTCCATTCTCTAATAGCGCGCGGGAAGAAAGAACACCTAAATCGTTCCGTTTTCGATCTGATTTCTCTTATTTTATTGGGATGGTCATGTCTCCCTAAGTAGGTGGGTGCTAGCAAAATATTTTCACATTCAGAACTAAAAGTCGGTGATTGAAACTTCGCAAACAGATCACGCCGCAATGAATAACGTCTTTCTTTTAATGATTTCCACCCCAATTCGTGCAACATTTCCGTGACGCTTTCCCCCCCGTAACGTGATAAAACAAAACCAGCTGCCCTTCTCTGAACCTTCTCAATATCTTCCGTCAGTCCCACCTGGTGAGGGTCCCACAAGGGGCAACAGTACTCCAAGAGAGGACGCACAAGTGTGATGTAGGCAGTCTCTTTGGTGGAAGCGAGAAGTCCTTCGGCTTCTGCACATTAGTCGTTGGGGTATTGTGCGGACGAAACAAGTAGCTCACCGCATTGTGAATGCAGGCGGAATGGATAACCATAATGAAAAATAGTGTTCTTCTCTTTTCGCGTGTTCCGAACATCAATCGGCACCGCGTCAGAGATTTTTTGCTTGGACGTCCGCTACCGGGCCTTGGCAGCGTATGTGTATTGACTTTGCGGGTCCATTTTGGGACACGCTCTGGTTGATTGTCATTGATGTCTTTACCAATTTTCCATTTGTTGTTACCATGCAGTCAACCCATCTACTATTACGATCCAAACTTTGGCTTCGATTTCTTGCATTGGGGGTTTACCTGAAGCAATTGTCTCCGATAGTAGTCCTCAATTTCTTTCCTATGAGTTCGCATCTTTCTGGGCTGCCAATGGTATTCGTCATTTGACGTTTGTCCCGTTCCATCGTCTGTCGGAGAGGCGGAACGATTCGTTCGCACATTTAAATCGCAAATGGCGAAGTTACGTGAGTCTCAATCCCGTGAAGAAGCTTTATGGCTTTTACTTTCCTCATACCGTTACGGAACAGCGCTACGGTGCGTCACCTGCATAGTTGTTGCATGGCCGTCCTCGTCGAACATTACTGCATCTGCTGCACCCTCCGCAGGTCCCCTCGTTGCCCCGGCAACCCTGCACGTTTGCACCTCACGACACGGTCTATTTTCGCCTTTTCAACGGCCCTCCCCGCTGGGCTGAACGTCGCATTCTTTGCCACATTGGCCGCGCCACGATTTTGATCACAGGTCAATCTGGTACCGTGCGCAGTTACCGGAAGCAGATAAAATTGTGACGTGGAGGAGATTCTGGTACTTGTCCTCGTTTCATAAAATGGATGGCGGCGCAGCTACCGCCGTCCCGGGTCCAGCGGCTGACACGACTGCGCCTGCGACGCGGGCGCTCCTCATTAGGCCAGTCGCCAGGTATGTTTAGATCCATAAAAAAATGCAGGAAGCTGAATTTTTTTAACGAAAAGTGACTGACACCTCTATTAATGAAGATAAAATATTCCAAAGTTTAAGCCCAATTGCAGCTCTGTAAGTCCAAGTTCCCGAGATACTGGACTTCAAAAACTGACTTATTTCTCCAAAAAGTTCAAATATTCGATTTTAGTCATCTTTCGGCTAGAATATTGGCTCTAATGATCACTCCACGGGGAAAGTCACACACAAAAAAGAATTTCGAAGCTGCAAACTTGGTTTAATACTACTCTCATATGTCCTTACAACACATCAAAAATTCAGCTTCCTGCAAATCTTTGGACCTAAGGCTTTTTTGTATAGGCTAAAGCTGTGTTTGTATACGCATGCCTATACCACTTTCTTTGGCTCTTGAGTGTAGAATAAAACCTTAAGAAAAGACTTTTCTAAGAAGAGTGCAAAAATATACAAGGGGAGATGATTAAAAAAGTGAAGAATGTATATATATTATATACGTGGGAATGTATAACCTAAACGAAGAATAATGAAGGAAAATGGGATAGAATGGAAGAAACACGCAGGCAATTTTGGTGGAGAAAGACTCTCAGTAAAGTACACTGATTGTTTCTACTGAGATCGATGTTTAAAGTAACTGTGAAGTTATCTGGGCACGTATAACAGGTCTATAAGAAGTAAAGTTAATAGTTGGCTTTTTTTTCCGGCCCCCCAGTGTTTCTGTAGCAGTTTCAGAATCATTCAAAGAAAGTCTACACCAGGTAGTGCATAGGTATCCGGGCCATGTAATATTATTCGGAGGAGACTTCAACCTTAAGAGTATGGATTGGGACCTCGCTAGTTACATTTCAGGCGGTACAGACAAGCAGTCTTGCGAGCTACTTTTGGACACATTCTCCGAAAACTGTCTTGAGCAGTTAAACCGGCAACCCACGCACAATGGAAATATTCTAGACCTTATAGCCACAAACAGGCTTGACCTTATTAACGATGTCTGTGTAGAGACAAGAATTAGTGATCATGATATCGTCATAGTGTCGATGGTGACCAAAGTTCATAAACCAACCAAGAAGGCTAGGAGCGTGTTTTTGTTGGGAAGAGCCGATAAGCAAATGTTACGATCGCACTTAGAAAATGAGTGGGCATCGTTTAATTCCGGGACTATGGATGTAGAGGAATTGTGGACTAAATTTAAGTGAATTGTTAATAAAGGGTTAGAGAAATATGTGCCAGTAAAGACGATTAAGGATGGAAAAGATCCACCGAGGTATAATAATAATGTTAGAAAGCTGCTGAGAAAGCAAAGCTGTTGCACTCTCGATTCAAAAAAGAACACGCAAATGATGACAGGCAAAAGTTAGTAGAGATTCGTGCGTCTATAAAAAGATCGATGCGCGAAGCATACAATAATTATCATAGCCATACCTTAGAAAAGATCTTTCCGAGAACCCGAAAAAATTCTGGTCCTATGTAAAATCGATAAGTGGGTCAAAGTCCACTGTCCAATCACTCGTTGATCATTCCGGGACAGTAATAGAAGAAAGCAAACGGAAAGCTGAAGTTCTAAATTTAACCTTTAAGAAATCTTTCACGCTGGAGGACCGTACAAATGTACCACCATTTGATCAACGTACTAATTCCGAAATGGGGGACATAGCAATAGGTATTTCCGGTGTAGAGAAGCAGCTGAGAGAGCTAGATACGAAAAAGTCTGCTGGTCCGGATGGAATACCAGTTCGGTTTTACAAAGACTATTCTGCGGCATTTATCGCGAATCTTTAATTCAGCGCAAAGTTTCTAGTGATTGGAAAAAAGCGCAGGTGACTCCCGTGTATAAGAAAGGAAAGAGAACTGACCCACACAATTACAGGCCAATATCGTTGACATCAGTTTCATGTAGAATTTTCGAGCATATTCTCAGTTCGAATATAGTAAATTTCCTTGAAACGGAAAAGCTTCTTTCCATGAATCAGCACGGGTTTAGGAAACATCGTTCATGTGAAACTCAGCTTGCCCTTTTCTCACATGACATCTTGCGAGCCATGGATGAAGGGCAACAGGCGGATTGTGTTTTTCTCGACTTCAAAAAGGCGTTCGACGCGGTGCCACACTGCAGACTGCTAACGAAGATACGAGCTTATGGACGAGGTTCACAGATTTGTGTCTGGATGGAAGACTTCCTAAGTAATAGAACGTAGTACGTTGTTCTCGACGGCGAGTGTTCATCAGAGACGAGTGTATCGTGCCCCAGGGGAGTGTGATAGGACCGCTATTATTTTCTATCTATATAAATGATCTGATGGACAGAGTAAGTTGTAATTTAAGGCTCTTTGCTGATGATGCTGTGGTGTATGGGAGGGTGTCGTCTGTAACTGACTGTAATAGCATACAGGATGACTTAGACAAAATTTCTAGTTGGTGCGAAGAATGGCAGGTAGCTCTCAATGTAGAAAAATGTAAGGTGATGCGCATGAGTAGAAAAAACAATTCCATAATGTTCGAATACAGCATTATTAGTGAGCTTCTTGATGCTGTCGCGTCGTTCAAATATCTAGGCGTAACATTGCAGAGCGATATGAAATGGAACGAGCATGTAAGGACAGTTGCGAGTAAGGCGGACAGCCGACTTCGGTTTATTGGGAGAATTTTGAGAAGATGTACTTCACCTGTAAAGGAGACCGCGTATAAAACGCTTGTACGACCACGTCTTGAGTATTGCTCAAGTGTTTGGGACCCGCAGCAGATCAGTTTAAAGGAAGACATAGAGGCGGTTCAGAGACTAGCAGCTAGATTTGTTACCGGTAGGTTCGACCAATGCGCGAGTGTCACGGAGATGCTCCGGCAACTCAATTGGGGATTGCTGGAAAAAAGACGACGTTCTTTTCGTGAATTTCTGTTAAGTAAATTTAGAGGGCCAGAATTTGAAGCTGAGTGTAGTACGATCTTGCTACCGCCTACTTACATTTCATGTAAAGATCACAAAGACAAGATAAGAGAAATTAGGGCTCGTACGGAGGCATATAGGCATTATTTTTTCCTCGTTCTATTTGGGAGTGGAATAGGAAAGGAAATGCCTAGTAGTGGTACAGCGTACCCTCCGCCACGCACCTTACGGTGAATTTCGGAGTATGTATGTAGATGTATATGTAATGAGATAAAACAGAACACCTTAAAAGACTAGAGTAAGTAGGTTGATATTAAAGGGACATGTAACTACATTAGCATGTTCGGCAAAAATATTAACATCTGAATTATGAGGGTCATCCAAAAAGTAAGTTCCGTTTATATTTCTATCCGCGGCAGCGCTACGATCGCAGTTCCGAACATGCGGGGCAGATAGCTCTCTTAGGTTGTTTGCAGATGACGCCGTCATTCACCGTCTAGTAAAATCATCTGAAGATCAAAACCATCTGCAGAACGATCTGAAGAAGATATCACTATGGTGTAAAAATTGGCAATTGACTCTAAATAATGAGAAGCGTGAAGTCGTCCAAATTAGAACGAAAAGAAATCCGTTAAACTTTGTTTACAAGATAAATCAATAAAATGTGAAGGGCCTAAACTCCACAAAATACCTAGGAATTACTATTACTTCAGACTTAAACTGGAAAGAACAAGTAGATAATGTCGTGGGAAAGGCGAACCAGAGACTGCGTTTTATTGGCAGAACCCGTAAAAGATGCAACAGAACTGCTAAAGAAACTGCATACACTACGCTTGTCCGTCCTTTTTCGGAGTATTGCTGCCCAGTGTGGGATCCTTATCAAGTGGGTTTGACGGAGGACAACGAACGAGTCCTAAGAAGGGCAGCTCGTTTAGTATTGTCACGATACAGAGGAGACAGCATGACGGAAATGATACGGGTTCTGGGATGGGAATCATTACAACAACGGCGCTTATCGCTGCGGCGTGGGCTACTTCGAAACTGCAATCGCCAACATTGTCCTCCGAATGCGAAAATATATGGTTGACTCCCACTTACATAGGTAGAAATGATCATCAGAATAAAATACGAGATATCAGAGCTCGATCGGAGAGATTCGGTTGTTCTTTCTTCCCGCGCCCTACTCGAGGAATGTGATTTGCAGAGTATCCCATGTAGTAGATGTAGATACTCTGACTCAAGGAGAAGACGTACACCATTTTCAGATCGCTGCTGCCGAAGTGTGCTTTGTAATGGTTCTTTATAATTTCAGCCGTAATTGAAAATGACACCACATGACAAATCAGATCTTTGATTAGTTTTCTAAATCCAAAGAAAGTTAAACGAAAGGAAATTCATCGGCAAATCTGCGAGATTTGCGGACAAAATGCGACGAGGGATTCAATGGTTAGAAGATGGGTGAGAACTGTTCAATGAAAAGGTAATCAAGTGCACGATGATGAACGAAGTGGACACCCGTTTGTCGTTGGATGAACTGGGTCATACAATTGAAGAGAAGATTAAGCACAACCGTAAATTTACACTTAGTGGCCTTGCTAAGTAAGTTTGGCAAATCTCAGGATCATTAGTTCATGAAATTGTTACTGAAAAACTGAAATTTTGAAAACTTGCCTGACGTAAGGTACCCAAAATTCTTATTGAACAACACAAAAAATAACGGATGGGCAATCTACTTCAGTTTTTCACACACTACAATAAAGAAGGCGATGGGTTTCTTTCTCGGATAGTCACCAGGGATGAAACATGGGGACCGTACGACACCCCTGAAACAAAACGGCAATCAATGGAATGCAGGCATACTTCATCCCCTACGAAGGTTAAGCCTAAGCAAATCTTGACACCTCGAAGTGTCATGTGGACAGTTTTTTTTGGGACATAAAAGGCATTTTTGCTGATTGTTTGGCCTCATGGTAAGAATTCAATCAATGCACATGGTTACTGCGCGCTGCAAAACACAAAACAAGCGCTGAGGGTTACTGTCAGCCGGCCGCGGTGACCGAGTGCTCTGCGGCGCGCCAGTCACGGTCCGCACGGTCACTACAGTCGGGGGTTCGAATCCCCCCTCGGGCATGGATATTTGTGCAGTCCGTAATCTTAGCTAGTTCATAAGTAGTTTGTAAGTTTAGGGATTGATGATCCCGTAGTTGGGTCCCTTAAGCTCTACAAACATTTGAACATTTGGTTGCTGTCAAAATGTTTTTACTTTTTTTTTTTTTTTTTTTTTTTCCTTCACGATAATGCCTGACCTCACATGGCCTATTTGACGAAACAACTCTTACGAGAATTTCACTGCGACTTTCATCTCTTCTTACAACT
The DNA here is from genome assembly GCA_026315105.1 of Locusta migratoria. Lineage (NCBI taxonomy): Eukaryota > Metazoa > Arthropoda > Insecta > Orthoptera > Acrididae > Locusta > Locusta migratoria. Next base: position 292,213,518 of record CM048755.1, read on the forward strand.
AAAATCTTTCCTTGATGGTCAACACTTCAACGATGATGACGAGCTGAAAGAACATGTTACCACATTTTTGAATACACAGGCGGCAACCTTCAATGAAGAATGCATACAAAAACTAGTGCCACGCTATGACAAGTGCCTACAAAATTTCGGAAGCAATGTAGAAAAGTAGTTTACCAGTTTTAGATTTTTGTACAACAAATATTTTTTTTGTATCTGTACACGTTTGTTTTATATAATCAAACCCGACTTTGTTTGTGGACATACCTCGTATATCGGCCCGTGGGTTCGAGTTTAACATCGACATCGCGGTGCAACACCAACTACTGGTAAAATGTAGCTTGGAGCTGTCGTTGGCCTTATATAAAAAAAGGCAAAGGCACCCTGCTTTCAGCAGATGTGCTGGATGCCTCGAACACATACGAGCGAATCGTACCGTCAAACCAATGGGTATGAAAGAGCGTGCATTGCTCACATGAGAAATGTGATGTATCCGAGCGTGGAATTGCTGTTTGTGTAGGATTAACTATTTCGGTACGGGTGTGTGCAGAATGGTTCACACGAGATAGATCAAGTCGCGCCACCCAGACCCCCCCCCCCCTCTTCTCTTTGAAGATCGACACCTCATCCGAATGGCATTTCAGACAGATCTGCGTCCTCGTCGGTTCAGGCGCAAAACGGGAACACTAGAACACAGCGTACACATCAGGCGTGACATTCCGATGCCGTTCATTACGGCACAGGTTACGTCCACGTCTCTGCCTGCCGTTGACCGAAGTGCAGTAACACGTTAGACGGCAACGGTGTATGAAACGACGTCACTGGTGACAAGAATGGTATCCAGTTCTGCTTGGCCGGCCGCGGTGGCCGAGGTGACTGAGGCGCTCCAGTCACGGTCAGCACGGCCACTACGGTCGGGGGTTCGAATCCCCCCTCGGGCATGGATATTTGCGCCGTCCTAGTTCGTAAGTAGTTCATAAGTAGTTTGTAAGTTTAGGGACTGATGACCCAGTAGTTAAGTCCCATAAGCTTGACAAACATTTGAACATTTTTGAGTTCTGCTTGTTTGAAAAAGATGGCCGCATTTTGGTTCGCCGCAGACAGGGAGAACGGCATCACCGTGGCTGCATTCACGCAAACATACACTATGTGATCAAAAGTATCCACACCCCATATCAGCGACCTCGGTAGTCATTAGACATCGTGAGAGAGCATAAAGGGGCGCTTCGCGGAACTCAAATGTTTGTAAATCTATCGGACCAAACTGCGTGGTCATCAGTCCATAGCTTACAAACTACTTAAACTAAGGTAAACTAACCTAAGGACAAGCACACAAAACCATGCCCCAGGGAGGACTCGAACGTCCGACGGCGAGCAACAGCGCGCTCCGCAGCGAGGCGCCTTAGACCGCTCGGCTACTCCACCGCGGACTTGGAACGTGGTCAGGTGATTGGGTGCCACTTGTATCAGAGGTCTGTACTCGAGATTTCCACACTTATAAACATCCCAAGGTCTACTGTTTGTGATGTGATAGTGAAGTGGGAACGTGAAGGAGCAGGTACAGCACGGAAGGGTACAGGCCGCTGTAGCGTACTGTTTGTTGACAGAGCCGCGGCGGAGCGGCCGAGCGCATTGAGGCGCTATGCTACGATGCGCGAGGCCGTTCCCCGTCGGGTTCGAATCCTCCCCTCGGGCATGGATGTTTGTGTCGTCTTTAGTATAAGCTAGTTCATAAGTAGTTTGTAAGTTTAGGGACTGATGACCCCGTAGTTAAGTCCTATAGACTCTACAAACATTTGAACATTTAAACTGACCGAGATTGCTGACAATTGAAGAAGGTACACAGTGTAATGGGCAGGCATCTATCAAGACCATCACACAGGAATTCCAAACTGCATCAAGGTCCACTCCAAGTACTATGATAGACGGGAGGTGAGAAAACTCGAATTTAATGGTCGAGCGGCTGCCAACAAAGCACCCATCACCCAGGTCAACGCCAAACGACCTACACTTGGTGTACGGAGCGTTAACATAGCGCGTTGGAACAGTGGAAAAACATTGTGTGGTGTGACGAATCGCGATACACAATGTGGCGATACGATGACAGGGTGTGGGCATGTTGAATAAATACCCAGTGAACGCCATCTGCCAGCGTGTCTAGTGCCATCAGGAAAATTCGGAGGAGGTGCTGTTATGGTGTGGTCGTGTTTTTCATGGAGGGGGTTACACCCCTTGTGTTTTGCTTGACACTGTCGCATCATAGACCTACATTGATGTTTTGAGCACCTTCTTGGTTCCTGCAGTTTAAGAGCAATTTGGGGATGGCGATTGCTTCTTTCAACACGATATATCACTTGTTCATAATTCTCGGCCTGTGGCGGAGTGGTTACATGACAGTAACACCCTGTAATTGAGTGGCCTGCACAGAGTCCATACTTGAATCCAACAGAACACCTTTGGGAAGTTTTGGAACGCGGACTTCGTGCCAGGCCTCACCGACCTACTTCTATACTTCCCCTCAGTGCAACAATCCGTGAAGAATGGGCTGCCATTCCCCCAAGAAACCTTACAGCACCTAATTGAACACATGCCAGCGAGAGTGGAAGCTGTATCAAGGCTAAGGGTGGGCCGACACTGTATAGAATTCCACGATTTCCAATAGACGGCGCCACGAACTTGTAAGTCATTTTCTGCCAGGTGTCTGGATGCTTCTGATCACATAATGTACAGCGCCAAATCAAGGCCTCACGGTGTGGGATGCTATTGGGTACAACAACGAATCACAGTTGGTGCATGCCAGGGGCACTGTGACAAATTTGACCTATATGAATGACATCCGTGCAGCACTACACCCCAGAAAGCATTATTTGTTTTGTTTTAAAGCTATGAGACTAAACTGCAGTGATCATCGGTTCCTCAGCATTTTTAGCACAATCACACGTTGATGCATGGACACGAGTCTTCTTGGTGTCACAGGGTATCAGCCTTATACCCTAGGCCGCCAGATCACCAAACTTGTCGCCAATCGAAAATGTTTGGGATATTGTGAAACGACGGATGCAGCACTGTGGCACAGTGGCAAACACCACAGATAAACTTTAGAAACGGGTGAATGCAAAATGCATGGCTATTCCATATGAAATCATTCGAGTAGTATACGGGTCAATGCGATCATATATGGAACAAGTTATCAGGGACCGAACGATATGGCGCACTGGTGACGCACTGGACTCGCATTCATGGTTCAAATCTATCTCAGACCATCCTCATTTAGTTTGTCCGTGATTTCCCTGAATCACTCCAGGGAAATGTCGGAATGGTTCCTTTCAAAGGGCACGGTAGATTTCCTTCCAGCTCTTTATCCAAACACTTTGAGCATAAGGTTCATCTTTAATGACCACGCTGTGGACGGGAAGTAAAACCCTAAGCTTTCTTCCTTCCTTTATCACGGTCCAAGTCAGACTTTGTGCCTACTAAATGTTCAAATGTTTATAAATTTATCGGACCAAACTGCGTTGTTATCAGTCCGTAGATTACAACTACTTAAACCCAGGTAAACTAACCTAAGGACAACACACACATCCATGCCCCAGGGAGGACTCGAACCTCCACGGCGAGCAACTGCGCGCTCCGCAGTGAGACGCTTTAGACCGCTCGGCTACTCCACCGCCGCTTGTGCCTACTAGGCAACAGAACACATATCGGACCGAGGTAATTAAAATGATCATTATATCTTCAGAACATAATAATGAACATGTCCTGTGAATATCAACTTCCTATATTTAATCTTTCAATTGATTTTTCTGAACATCGGAGTATCTGACTTGTAAATGCACTGGAAGAGGAAATGTAGGAGGACAATACAAGAGATGAGTATCATAATCGAAGATTGCGTAAGAAGAAGAAAAGAAGGAGGAAGTGTGATAATTTTAAAAGACACTGAAATAAACCTTCAATGTAACACAGATCTCCCACATAATGTGAAAACAGTGTTCATTATCTACTGAAATGTATCACACACACAAGACTAAAAAAAGAAGCAGAAAAATATTTACGGTATAGATAAAGCATTTTAATATAAACGGATTAAAAAGTATAAAATTATATCTACTAGCTCCATACAGATTCCAAACCCATAACCTGTAACTGAGAAATTTTAAGAGTTTGGTAAATACTTGTACCATTCGTAACGAGAAACATAGCTATTTCATCCCCTAACTATTCTCTACCACACATGTTCATCGTTTCCCGATATCAATTGTAGAAGTATTTTCATAGCTATTTTTAAAACGTATGTTTATTTTTAAAACAAATGTGTTTAAGGGTAGGAATCTGTATGGGGGCAGGAGATACCTTTTATCTTATACTTTTTCGTAAGTTTAAAAACTTTTTCTATTGGAATTTTTGTATTTAAATAGTTTGTTACTCAGCATCACAGTGCACTTTTCATTGCCTCAAACGGCTGGTAGGCAGTCAAAGGATGAAAAATTTGTGTAAATGTCATTCAGTCAGCATTTCTATTTTAACATTTTATGTGCCTCCTTTCTGAGTTCTCAGCCAGGCTATTTGTCTAATAAAGTGTAGAAAACCGTCAACACACCAAGGCTGACGAGTATGCATGACCAACAGCCGTCAATCGACCGTGTATATTCGATTCAAGTAAGGTTCAACTCCTTGTCTCGTTAGCCAACACGCTGCACTTTAATTTATACTGACTGGTCTTGACCATGGCCCCCACATTCGATTACGGGCCCTGGATGTGCCTGGACTAGCGATGGGCAATCTGCTCCTGAACTGATTCAAAGAGCCAGATCCTTCTAGGGAGTGTGTGATGGATGAATCTGCAAAAAAGTGTGGTAGTTTATCCGATCCGAAAAGTCCCTCTGATAGCAGCAATGAGCTGCATAAGCACCCCTTGCCACATGCTTCAGAAGTTTCCTAAACCCCTTGCAATGTGCTTCAGAAGTTTCCTAAGCTACAAAATAAATGTGCTATAGACCATTTGCAAGTATAAAACTGCAAAAAATGAGCGCCTAAACACGTGCAGCGAGTCGAGAGCCGACAAGTCACACAAGCACCGCGGTTCAGTGAGCGCGCAGCTCCCGAATCCCACTAGCTCGCTGCTCCGCATGACTCCGGCGATCGAGGTGATCCGACCAACTGAGTCGGTGAGTTAGCTGGTTCACCGGTTCATCTCTCCCCACCACTCTCACGACTCCGCTCGCCCGTGTGGCGCGCTGCTTATTATTCCCCCAACTCCTCTGCCGAACCGCATGGTGCCGAACAATGTGACTCCGCGCATCTCTCTGTTCTCTAAACCCCTGTGTTTTGATAAAGCTTGCAGCTCGCTTACAGAAACGATCATCTGAAGCAACAGAAACCGTCATATAGGCTAATGTATTTATTTAATGTTACATGTTTTTTCTTAATGACAGGAAAAATGCAGTCTGTAGCAAAAACGCGTTACTGTACAAAATTAAACCATATAAACTTTCCGCGAAAAAGATCCTACTCCATTTTTCTTGAAGACTTGTAGTTTGCATGAAGGGAGAAAGAATGACAAAGTCTTGTAAAATGTGCATTCTCTGTTGCTTAGATTTTGTAAGCCCATATCACGCAGTTTCCTGACTTGATAGACGAGTGTCCTGTAACAAATTATACGTCTTTTATGCATCTACACTATTTTGGCCCATTGAAACAATGACTATATAATCGAAAAACAAAGAAAATAACAATATGCATTAATGTTATCTATCTCTGAAACCATTCAGTTTCGGGAATGTCTCCATTTGAAATTTTTGCTGCTAGCGTCAAATCTTTGACAGAAACAACAAACTTGTTTCCCAAGAGAGAGACAACACTAGGATGTCAAACGAGATCTCTAAAATTACGTTTCTGAGTAAAATATCTTGCTATAATGTTTCATTACTAATTTAATGTGTTTGGTACAGCGGGGTGTGTGTGTTTGCAATTACAGATAAAATATATTGGGAAGAACTTAAAAAAATATGACATGCTCTGTATAGAGAATATATAAGACTTGCACAAAAAACAGGTGAAAGGGATGTAGTTACAGGAATTAAAATATAAGATGGATCGGAAATCGTACCAGCCCGCACGCTACCCCTGTACTACGCTGACTGTATGAGTATCTCCGCAGTTATTTACCTAATTATTTCTTTTGGTAAGACTCTCTTCGAACTTAATCAGTTGTTGATGGTTTGTACTCACAAAAGAAAAAACTCTTTGACGACATAGTCGAAACTATCTGTACTCGTCGTCGTATTTTCGAAGAATTTGGCTGGATATCTTCACAGTCTTTTTTTCGTATTTGAAGTTATGAATGAAATAGTCCACGAACATTTCTCGCTTTGTCAATTTAATGGACATTAACTTTTTTGACGCCTTATTTCCTAAATTAAATAAACCTTTATTGCTTACTATGGAGCTATCATTATTTTACTGTTTATGAGTGCCAGACTTTAGAAACAGGTGATCAGTTCTAGCGGCCATCTTGTAGCGAGAATCTGTCGCGCTCAAGTAAGACACCCGGCCGTGTCGCCAAATGTCGCTGCTTGTAGCTGCCGTGTCGCTCGCTTTTGCTGCTCACGTAGCACGCGGCATTAGTGCGTATGGCTATTTTGCTGCAGCAGTTGCCACGTTCTGCATGGACCTCTCGCGCTATGACGTTTCATTCAACTCGCTCAAACTCGCAAACTACTCACTGTATAAATATGGAACTAGTAACATTTTATTCTGCAAAATACTGTATTTTTTGAATGAAAGTATACAAATTTAAAAATAATATTTTTTTCTGTTTCCAATTATTTCACCTTCAAAAATATTTAAATTCTGTTATAACATTTTTAAATTTTAATTTAGGTGTAACTAACAAATTTTAATTCTCGAAACTACTAAGGATTTACAAAAAAATTATTACTCTTCTTTATTCTTTCACAACATGGCCAAATCAGATAAAGGTATAGTGACAAAAAAGCAATGTGACATCGTTTAATGATTTTTATCAGTTGATGAGTCGGTGAGCCATGAAAAAGAACTAGTTCATCCCAGTGAATGGCTATTTCTGATCCGATCTCTGAAAATATCGGTTTTGCCCATCTCTAGCCTGGACCCAGCATAGGTGGACGGGCTCCGTCTCCCCTCCCCCCCCCCTACTTTACAGTTGCGTGCTACCTTAAAATTTAATGGTTATTTGTTACCAATACTGAGCTCACAATGTAATTTAACTAGAAAATATAGGATATAGTTACAATAACTATTTAATTAGTGCATACTAGACTTTATTTATAAAATCGTTTTTCTTAAAAATGATCACAGCAAGTACACTATTTATCTGGTAAGCCTGTTAAAGGCACCGCTAGGAAGTTCAACTATCCTGAAGCTACTTTAGGTCACTATGTAAAAGAAAAAGAGGTTTCGTCAGTTTTGTATATTTTGATGACAGCCTCGCTGTGTGTGTACAAGATGAAGAGAGTATTGCTGATGTGTGCCGACAATGCAGCGATGATCAAGAAGGTAAATGGGAGTGATGGAGATGACGACATTAATCTTGAAATACCTGAACTGAGTGAATTGTTTAGTGCAATCGATCTGTGAAGGCGTTAAATTAGTACAAAAATTTGTAGTGAAAAATATCTGAAATAATTAATAAATTCGCAAAATGAGATGTATGCATATAGTGCATGGAAGGTGAAACAAGCCAAATATTTTAATCCCTTTAAAACATGATCAAGTTCAAAATAATATCTTGTTAAAACAGTGTGAAGTGCTAGATTACATTATCATATCTATCTTTTTTTAACAGGACAAAATGAAAAGATTTTTTTAAATACTGTAATCTATCTTTATTCTTTATAAATTTTATAAATACATCCTGTCTGGATTATTCGGCCGCCTAGTGCAAGTGTGTTTACTTGCCGCCACTTCGGCGACTTGTGTGTCGATGATGATGAAAATGATGATAAAGACAACAGACAACAACAGTTTCCTGCTGAGTATCGAATCCGGGTCCCTGCGTCGTAGTCAGCGGTGCTGTCGACTGAGGTCATAAATGATATCTGTATCTGACCTCTAAGTAATTCTCAGTTACAAGTAACTTGACATACGTTTAAATTAGGTTCTGCTGTATTTAATTTTTTCTCAATATCTCTGAGTGTTTGTTTCACTCTATTTTATAAATCAATTAGCTCATAACTCAGGTGCAAATATTACGTATATAAAAAATTTGTTAATATTTTTATTTACAATAAGTTTTTGACAAAATAGGCAACGGACATAAAAACTGCTCTTCCCATAGAGAAATCCTGGATACGCGCCTGAATACACAATCTACGTATTTCGAATTGAATTGTTAGTTCAATGTTCAAATGTTTGTATAGCTTATGGGACTTAACTACGGGGTCATCAGTCCCTAAACTTACAAACTACATATGAAATAACTAATACTAAGGACGGCATAAATATCCATGCCCGAGGAGAGATTCGAACCCCCGACCGTAGTGGCCGAGCAAACCGTGACTGGAGCGCCTCAGTCCCCTCGGCCACCGCGGCCGGCGAATTATTAGTAATGGTATCTCTTACCTTACGTTGTTGAAGAATATTATCACATAAAAATAATCGTAGCAAAACGAAGTAGTTTCTGTAATGAAAATTTACATCAGACTTCACCAAATAACGTAAGCAGGAGAGAAAAATGTCAAATTCATCACACTTCACAGGAAGCTGACAGGCGGAGTGCATGCGCCTGGTGTCCAGAGCAAGCGGCTTGGCCGTGGCGCAGATGGTCAGCTATCAGTGGAGAACACGTACTGTTGAATGCGCCAGCAGCTGCCGCGAGTCTGAGGCAACTGCACCCTGACGTTAGCAGCACGCCGCGTCGGTTGGCACACAACTTCACACGACATACGCAGTGCCAGTAACTGCTAGCACCAATTTCATGAAACTTGTTACAATATACAGTTTGTCATAAATATCTAGTTTAAACATTTGTCTGTTAGTTAAACAATGCTCTAACATTCAGCTGGATAAAATATTTTTCCAGTTTGAATTAACATAATTAAAATATTATACTGCATTTGACCGCTCCCGGGCCCCCTTCAGGTCCGGGCCCTGGACCCAGGGGTCCACCCAGCCCCACCCTCGTCGGGACCATGGTCTTGACGGGCAACATTTTCACTTTATGCTGTGGGGAGCAACAGACCAACGTATGAACTGCTCTCGGCGCCTCGCGGGAAACTCAAGTCAGGATGACGAGGCGCAGAGGTGAATGCTACACCGGTGTACCACTGCACCACCTCGCTCGGTATACAGGGTGTCCCAAAAGAAACACCTACAAACTTTGGCGACAGGTTACTCGCCGCGGTGGAGTGGCCGAGCGGTCTAAGGCGTCTCCCTGCGGAGCGCGCGGTTGCTAGCCGTGAAGGTTCGAGTCCTCCCTGGGGCATGGGTGTGTGTGTTGTCCTTAGGTTAGTTTACCTAGGTTTAAGTAGTTGTAAGCTACGGACTGATGACCACGCAGCTTGGTTCGATAGATCTAAAAACATTTGAACATTTTCACAGGTTACTTACATAAAATCAAGAAAAATATCTAGTAAAGAGCTGCTCTAAGATGCATACCTTAAGAACTAGGAACAACTGCGCGAGGATGGCGCCGCGGTCTAAGGCGCCTTGCCTCGGATTGCGCGACCACCCCCGCCGGGGATTCGAGTCCTCCGCGGGCATGTGTGTATGTGTTGTTTTTAGTGTAAGTTCGTTTAGAGTGGTGTTTAAGTCTTAGTTACGCAAACTTTGAACTTTGAGCTTGTACAATGGCAGAGACGTGTTTCACACTATCCTAAGGTATCGATCTAAGAGCCCACGTTCAAAAATGTTCAAATGTTTGTAAATCTATCGGACCAAACTGCGTGGTCATCAGTCCGTAGCTTACAAACTACTTAAACTAATGCAAACTAACCTAAGGACAACACGCACACCCATGCCCCAGGGAGGACTCGAACCTCCGACGGCGAGCAACGCGCGCTCCGCAGCGAGGCGCTTTAGCCCGCTCGGCTACTCCACCGCGGCGAGTCCACGTTCACTGTACTCTGGGCACCCTGTATTTAGTACAGCTAGTTTATAAGCTCTCGTGATAAAAAACGAATTTGTTACATTTTCGATGAATTCTTAAGTCGTACGATCTGTTCCTAGCTCTGTGGGCGATACATATTACTGTGACGTGTTATGTTCAACTGCGTCGCTGTTATCTTCCAGTTACGCATCTGGAAAGATTACCATATAAGTCTGTTTTCATTTACAGTTTGTGGCCCTTAGATGATCCTATAAACTGCTGTCTGTTAAAAATGTTAAAATGTTTGTAAATCTAAGGGACTTAACCGCTGACCGAGCGAGGTGGCGCAGTGTTAAGACACTGGACTCGCATTCGGAAGGACGGTGGTTCAAATCCACCTCCGAACATCCAGAATTAAGTTTTCCGTGATTTCCCTAAATCACTCCAGGCAAATGCCGGAATGGTTGCATTGAAAGGGCTCGGCCGACTTCCTGCCCTATCCTTACCCAAACATCCGAGCGTAAGCTCCGTCTCTAATGACTACACTGTCGATGGGACGTTATATCCTAAACTTCCCTTATTTACCTGCTGCGGCTATCAGTCCCTAGATTTACAAACGACTTATACTTAAACTAACCTAAGGACAACACACGCGCCCATGCCTGAGGAAGGACTCGAACCTCCGACGGAGAGCAACCGCGTGCTCCAAACCAAAGCGCCATGGATCATGAAGGGTTCTCCATACCCGTTACAACTTGACTGGTAGAAAATTTATTTTAAATGACTTCTAATGAAATAAGAGTTCATCAAGAGGGGAGAAAATAGTCACTGGCCGAGAGCAAGTCTTCGTATGCGATGTTAACACTGTCTAGTTGGAAAGTTCCTAACAGTCTCTCAGCACAATCCTCCACCGTCTTATAAATTTCTCCTGCTTTACCCTCTCTCCTATTACTAGGTATATATGCACTTACGGTTCTATTTGCACTAGTTAACGCAAACTGCATGAGGGGCCGTAGGTTTTACCAACTCTTCAGACTGGTGAAACAAAGTTATTTTGTTTGTTACTGATCTTAGATCTCGAAGTAGATTATGTCCTACGCAGTTGCAGCACACAGGTCACAGATTCTTGATGTCTGAAGCTAAAAAATGCTGTGAAAATTATTTAAGGACTCTAACTACGACTTTTTTTCATAAAACACCGGATGCCAGTGGATTTTAAATTTATTCTTCCAACGTTTACACGCTCAGCGAAATCCACAAATCTAAGCGGTGCATTGAACGATAGTCACTTTACAATAAATACTAGTGCCATGATGATAAATGTGCAAGGTAATGAGACAAGGTGCTACATGTTAACAGTTGGAAGGTCGGCACAGGACCGTGCTCAGCCAGGCGTGGCTGCTAGTTCTTGCCTCTGTATTTTTGGCGCCAAACGAACCTTCTAGATTCGTCGCTCGTATTTTGTTTGTATAAATTACACCGAACAAAGTACCAAATGGGTTCAAATGAAAGCTTATTAACAGAAAAGTGTTACATTGAAATTACGTTATTATCTAAAGTTTACTTTTTTAAATATTAATAAATGAAATGTAGGAATGGCAGCACCGGGAAGGGACGCGGCAGCCAATCAGATCACGTCTATGCTACACTGACGTGTTTTCTCACGGTCCATACATGATCTGTGCCATCTGTTATGCTTTTCCCACTCCTTCCATCGGTTCCATCATGTTACTGCCAGCCAGATACTTGGCTTCTATAAAATTTACAAGTCCAAACTAATATATGGAAACTCTGAATACTATTATTAAACTAATAAAGATATAAAATCAGACTTGTCACACCGTACACGTCCATTCGCTCGATACAAATGGAAACGAGACTGGTCAGATCAGGCAACATATCCAGTCATCAACAGTCCAAAGTCGGTGTTGGCAGGCCCATCAACGTCTTAGATTTCATTACACATTTTACAGAAATCAACTCTTATAAGTTATATGTATCGATCCTGCAGTTATTACCTATTCATATTCAGGAAATGTATGATATTAAATGGAAATAGGTAAAGTTGAAAATGTGTACCCAGCCCATATACGAACTTGAGCCTCCTGATTTCTTGGCAGTTGCGCTGACCCCTACAATACTGGGGACAGGGATCAACGCCCCTGCACCGATTACTCTAGCACGCCTCCCGTCAGATACAGCTTAACTTTACACTGCCCATTATTACTTAAACTCTTTGTTTTGTTTTGTAAACTGATTCCCGTAAGAGTAAGGGCCTAGGAGTGCCTCGCACTGAAGAAAGGATCATTATCCGTCATCGGCATATTGTATAAGTTATATATCCGTGGTCTCTGTTCTTTCAGACATCTCTGAAAGAGCAGAGACCCCACACACACACACACACACACACACATATATATATATATATATATATATATAGGTGTAGTGTAGTGTAGTGTAGGGGTGAGCGCAACTGCCAGGAAAGCAGGAGACCCGGGTTTGAATCCCTGCTGGCTTCACATTTTCAACTTTACTCATTCGCATTTGATGTCCGTGAAGAGTAACTTTTTTTTTTTTTTTTCCTGACCTAGGGCACCAAATCGAAGGTATTTGCACACTAGCGGAGAAAAAGTTAATATAGCTCCATAAACGACTTTTTTTAATACACAGCTGCCAGAGCGCCATCTATGTGTTCCCTTCAATAGAGAATGTTTACACCCATGAGGTTCAGTGTGATATCAGCGTGTAAAGCAAACAGGTGCCATGTCACGGAGACACACTCGTGCTTCCTACAGCCAACTGAGTGAGTTTGAAAGTTGTCAAATTGCGGCCTTCCGAGTGGCGGGATGGTCCTCTCGGAGAACTGCCACACAAGTTGGAAGTGCTGCGTCAGCTACGTAACGATGACGGTTTCAATAGTTACGTGCACATTCTCACATCCGTAGACCAGGTTTTGGACCTCCAAGCAGATAAACGTATGCCAAGGTCGTCGTATAGTGCAGAAGTATCCGTACGGCTACCACAGCACGGATCAGAGGGTTTGTGAACCCAGAACTGTCATCGCGCAGTGTTGGCAACCGTTTATTAGCAATGGGACTACGGAAGCGCCGACTAACGCCACGGTATCGACATGCACGGAGAGACTGTTGCCGTCAGAGTAGCATTTAGAAGCTGGGAATGCCGCGGTGGAGTGACCGAGAGCCTTAAGTAGCCTTGCTGCGGAGCGCGCGGTAGCTCTCCGTCGGAGATTCGGGTCCTCCCTCGGGCATGGGCGTGTGTGTTGTCCTTAAGACGTCTGCATGGATCTGAACAAGTGTGGCCAACGTGGCGAGGTTTTGACGTCACAACGTGTGAAACACTTTCCCAACGCGTGGGCCAGTTCTGGCATGCGAGAAATGCCAGAAATACTCAATGTTCGTCTGAACGCACCGACATCACACCTCGTGACTATTCGAGGGAGAGGGCAGCTCTTTTTGGTACAGAGATGAAGACTCCATACTGTCCGTCAATATACAACATTTCAAAGCAAGTAAAAGTAACTGAGAATCTCCGGAAAACCGATCATTACAGGTGATATTTTTTGATATAAATGACTGGAAACGTCTTATATGTGGTAAAAATTTCTTTATTACAGTAATCTGCCGCTTCAAGGCAACATCGCACTGAAGATCCGTCAAAACGAATTGTTCTTTATATGATTTGTTGTAATCACGTGTCAATAACCGGTATATCTACCAGTGGTGTATACAACATGTCTAATATATCGTAACGCAGGTAGTATAGTCGTCGATTGTGCAATAGTAGATAACCGGCGGCTCTGGTTCAATGCTCACTGTAGGTAATTTTATTTTTCTCGTAGTCAGGTTTTCTAATAGGCTCAAAGACTTTCTTATTGAAATGTTCAAATGTTTGTTAAGCTTATGGGACTTAACTACGGGGTCATCAGTCCCTAAACTTACAAACTACTTACGAACTAGGACGGCACAAATATCCATGCCCGAGGGAGGATTCGAACCCCCGACCGCAGTGGCCGTGCAGACCGTGACTGGAGCGCCTCAGTCCCCTCGGCCACCGCGGCCGGCTTGAAATGTTCAAATGTTTGTAGAACTTACGGGGCTTAACTACGGGGTCATCAGTCCCTAAGCTTACAAACTACTTATGAACTAACGAAGACTAAGGACGGCACAAATATCCATGCCCGAGGGGGGATTCGAACCCCCGACCGTAGTGGCCGTGCAGACTGTGACTGGCACGCCTCAGACAGCTTGGCCATCGCAGCCGGCCTTTCTTATTAATTTCTTAGAAGTATACTGTATAATATTCGATGCTAAACATTTATTGTTGTGGCGTAAAGTCAGCGCCACACGCCAGACGTAGAGAACTATCATGGAGAAGGCAGCGATCAACCGAAAGCCAATAGCAAGCAGGCGCCACGCATCCTGGAGGGAGTAACCGAAGATGCGCGCCCTCTACAAGCGGCTATATCTAGGCCGACGTACGTCTGGACGCCGGGAAGTTACTATTCAGGAATACGTCAGATACTATTCAGGAATAGGTCAGTTACTAGTGAGCACTCGGCAGTTACTATTCAGAACTCAGGCAGTTACTTGGCAGCTAAGACGACAGAACTAGGACAGTACTAAGTAAGAACGCGGCTACGAACTTAGCAGTAACTAGGTTTCAGCGCAGCTAGCATCATACGAACGACGCCGCAAGAAGAGAGAAGAAACAGACACAAGTTCCAAAGTTGAGTATTGTCCTTTTCAGTCAATAAAACTTGTATTACTAATCTGATAGTTATTTCAGTAAACATCGATTCCTGCACCAGTTCCTTTATTGACTACACCAGGACGAGAAAAAAAAAGCGACGATTTCACAACATTTATTGTTTCACGTCTTACGTTTTCACGTTATAAAGCTTCTACTACTGAATAGTAATACTGATCGAGGAAGAATGACCTTTTAGTTTTACTAATAAGCGAGACTTGCAATAATGTTTATGTTGTGTGAAGGCCTATTCGAATTTTATATTGCACAGTGTGTCATGAAACTTTTATTGTTCGCTGCAGTTATTGACATAACATGCAACTCTTCTAACAGTCTTACATTCATGGGTAATTCGTTGTTACTTGTGTAGGCCTATATTACAGAGCATAACAATCATATGTACAACTGCGGAAGATGTAATAGAGGTAAAGCATGATTTCCATTCCTTTCATTTCGTAAACAGCGTGATTATAACCATATGCCACCAATTGTCGCTGGGACGCGTTTTTTTGAAGACGGAATGGCGGGCTGTGTTCTCCTGCGATGAAAGCAGATGCTGCTTGCGCGTAAGGAATGGTCGTTTCGACGCACGGCATAGACCTGGCAAACACTGCATTCGTCCAAGACGCACTAGCTACTACTCCCGTTCGCCTTTGTTAGTGGAAGGAAGGCTGATCAACGCTCGGTACGTGCAGAATGCTGTAAGACCATTTTGTAGCCATTCTTGCAAAAAGAAGGTGATGTTTTGTCCCTCACGCACTGCTCGTGAAACTACTTGCTTTGCAAGACGTGTAGTAACTTTACTGGACAGCACCATCTCTGGACTTGTCTCCAGCCGAGCACGTGTGGGGTATGATGGACGACAACTGACACGTGCGAGTCGTCAACACACACCTCTTGCAGGACTACGTGAACAGGGCGAGCAAGCATGGACTATTGTATCCCAAGACAGTATTCACCATCTGTGTGATCGAAAGGAAGAATAAGCACCTGGTCTGCCGCCCGTGGACGCTACATTAAATACTAAATGGGTGTTTCAGCGTAGGTTCGTTTGAAGAGCTGCATTCATGCTGCAGCGCATGCGCAGTACGAAAAGTCGTGTTTGAAGAGCTGCAGGCGCCGCTCCTGCAGCCTGCCTGCAGTCTGCCGGCTGTTCATGCAGCCAGACTCGCGCATGCGCATAACTCTCAGGATTGTAGTGGGGGTATAAGAAGCGCCTTTGTTCAAACTCTTCGGAAGTCCACAGCGTTGTAGTATGTAAGTGTACTACATGTTACTTCTGTCGTTCTGCATTTTTTCTACTGTTTGTAAAGGAAGTTCATTATTTGTTTGTGTATATTGATGGATTAGTATTTTATTTTATAAGTATTATATTTGTTTGTATGAAATCACCTCTAAAAATTGGAAGAGCAAAATTGTCTATAATAGGTAATTCGTCTTATGCAGACTGAAATTAAAGACATTTGTTTTACACCAGACGCATTTCGCTTTTTATTTTAAAAGCACCTTCAGTGGACTGTAAATGATATAGAGGTTGTACAGTTTGTTTTCTATACGTAGATTAAAAACAGTTATATATAAAAAATAAAAATAAAAACTTTGTGCATGTTAGTCCTATGCGTTTTTAAATTGATATTCGATCTACTCAAGGTGTTGTCTCTTCTTTACATCTCACTACTGTTTTCCGTCTCGTTGTCTGATGTTGTTTGGTTCCTGGTGTGTAACCATTGTAATGGGCAAAAGGCCTGCCCTTGGCCATTGTAATAACTTTTATACTGACGGTCACACTATGAAATGCGGAAGCGACCAGTGTGCAGATGTCCGAACGGATGGCGGTGGCTGGGGGGGGGGGGGGGGAAGAAGAAGACCCGACCCCCTTCGGAGCAGGTAAAAGTGTGGCAAATGTCCGGCGTGGCAAGTGTCCACCGATACGCCGGCCGCGGTGGCCGAGGAGACTGAGGCGCTCCAGTCACGGTCTGCACGGCCACTACGGTCGGGGGTTCGAATCCCCCCTCGGGCATGGATATTTGTGCCGTCCTTAGGATTAGCTAGTTCATAAGTAGTTTGTAAGTTTAGGGACTGATGACCCCGTAGTTAAGTCCCATAGACTATACAAACATTTTTTTGGACACCGATACACTTACCATACAGTTTATGGTGAGGTAAGCTTGGCCGTTTGGCCCCTGCTCTGGTTATAGTATTACGACTTCATGGCTAGCAACATTCTCTTTGATTCAACCACTCTGCTCTCTCTAGGGACTGAAAATGTATCTGTATAAAATGTGTTTATTTATTGACTATTGTTAGTAATTCCTTGTCCTACAGCAAGGTAGTTTCGTGGCAAAATAGTCTTATTTGTGACACAATATTAAACATGCAACAGGACTACCTCAATTTCGTCATACCTTTATGAATACAGATTTCACCACAGTTCTGCCTATTTGTTCTATAACTTTCCTACTGTCCTCTTTTCAATTAATGAATCTTCAACAACGCGACGAAACACCTGCCAAGAGAAGAAGTGCAACGCCTTTACGGTCCAAGGACAGCAGATCGGCAGGAGAGTCTAACTTCCTGTCTGAGAGGAAAGGCGATAGGCAGCAACCCTTCTTTAGTAAAAGTTCAACATTTACAAGCGTTGCAGATTGCCACGCAGGCGGGTCGGTGATTTTCTCCAATCGGGGTTGGGTTTTGTGTTGGCCTCATCATCATCGACGCGCAAGTCGCCCAAGCTGCGTCACCTAAAGACTTGCACCTAGCAGGACGAACACGATCTCGGCTGGGGTCTGAGCCGTGTCATTTCGGCTCGCCTAGTCTTTTGTCATCTTTCACCCCTTGCTTCCTTTCTTCTGGACTGGCGCCAGTTCGAGTCCGTCGTGTTTAGGTTGGTACGGCCAACGATCCTCTGCGCGTTTGTCTGCTGTTTCTTCCGTCTAAAGTCGTTGCCGTCTTGGCGCGATAAATAGGAGTGCGCAGGGCGGAAGAGTGATCAGTTCCGGCTTGTCTCTGGGGCAGTGTGACGCCTGTCATCTGACGTCAGCCGTTGCGGCCGGTCCGCAGAATTCATTTCGTCCTCGGCTACCAGAGGGAGGTACATGGCGGCTTGCTAGGAGGAAGCCTGACGCTGTCGCCGCTCGGGAGAGGTGATTCGCTGTTCGCCTAGCGGAGGCAGGGGCGTCGTCGCTTCGCCCGTTGCGCCGCGAGGAGGAAGGCTTTGTTGTCAGTCGTTCCGAGGCCGTACTCCACCGTCCTTCGATGGCGTCATACTCTGCCGGGTGGGATTGCTAGTCCTGCTGTTTCTTCTCATCGAGATCTACAGTGCGACACTTAAGTTCTATTCTGTCTTTTGCTGGGTAGAGCAGCACACCGGTGACTGTGTTCCCTCTCGCTTGAGCGGCGTTGTCTTGTGTATGTTTATGTGGGGTGTGCCGATGGCGCCCCAGCGTTGGCATACCTCGTGTCTTCGTCTTTAGTGTATTGATGTGGTTGGTGATAGTTAAAGGAGGTGTCTTGATATTACATTGTGAATTGCTTCAATTAGGTTTTTTGGGGACTAACGTTCACTGAGGTATTTATCTGGCGATGTGCCCGCTGGTTGACCGTTTCCTTCCTGGGAGCCTGCCCCGTACCCAGGTCGTAGTTTTGACTGTGTTTACATCTGAAGGTCCACCAGGATACCGGCTAGTCCCGTGTGGTTGATCTTATTAAGTGAGCCCTCCTAGTCCTTTTCCTTATCATCCTTTGTTAGCGGCTGCCTCCTTCGCCATTTAATCACGTTGGCTACTGTGTAAAACCTGATCAAGCTCAGCCAAAGTTAGATCGGATTTTTGCTATTCTGAGCTGTACATGTTACATCAAGTTGCAGTTTGTTCTATGGGCCTGTACTACTGTCAAGGCTGAAGTTCGTTCGTTATGAATATGTTTACTGAAATAACTATGCACGGTGCAGTTTAACTATCTAC
Source organism: Locusta migratoria (assembly GCA_026315105.1). Classification (NCBI taxonomy): domain Eukaryota; kingdom Metazoa; phylum Arthropoda; class Insecta; order Orthoptera; family Acrididae; genus Locusta; species Locusta migratoria. The sequence goes on from CM048755.1 coordinate 292,232,310, forward strand.
ATCTACATGGGATACTCTGCAAATCACATTTAAGTGCCTCGCAAAGGGTTCATCGAACCCCCGTTATACTATTTATCTCCCATTCCATTCTCGAATTGTGCGCGGGAAGAAAGAAGACCTGAATCTCTCTGTTCGAGCTCTGATTTCTCGTATTTTATTCTGATGATCATTTCTACCTATGTAAGTGGGAGTCAACAATATATTTTCGCATTCGGAGGAGAATGTTGGCGATTGGAGTTTAGCAAGTAGCCCACGCCGCAGCGATAAGCGCCGTTGTTGTAATGATTGCCATCCCAGATCCTGTATCATTTCCGTAATGTTGTCTCCCCTGTATCGTGACAATACGAAACGAACCGCCCTTCTTTGGACTCTTTCGATGTCCTCCGTCAAACCCACCTGATAAGGATCCCACACTGGGCTGCAATACTCCAAAAATGGACGGACAAGCGTAGTGTATGCAGTTTCTTTTGTAGTTCTGTTGCATCTTTTAAGGATTCTGCCAATAAAACGAAGTCTCTGGTTCGCCCTTCCTACGACATTATCTACGTGTTCTTTCCAATTTAAGTCTGAAGTAATAGTAATTTCTAGGTATTTTGTGGAGGTTTACGGCCTTCACTTTTCATTGATTTATCTTGTAAACAAAGTTTAACGGATTTCTTTTCGTACTCATGTGGACGACTTCACACTTCTTATTTAGAGTCAATTGCCAATTTTTACACCATACTGATATCTTATTCAGATCGTTCTGCAGTTGGTTTTGATCTTCAGATGATTTTACTAGACGGTAAATGACGGCCAACTTAGTCTTAAGCTTCAATTAAAGTTTAAAGATTCTTACTTGCTACGGTTCCTTCTGAACCTGTGTATTCAAGGCCTTGTGACTGTAATTCTAACAAAAGTTTAAATTTGTTTACCACAATTTCAAAATTGCCTTACTTAACCACTGTTGTTTAAAAGTCGATTTGTCGACGCATTCATGCTCATATTCAGGAAGGCCTGTGTTTAACTCAGTCCGTGTATGTATTTCAAATATATACATAAATTTAATAAATGTGCACTAGCCACTTGTAAAACAAGCATTGACTATTAAGGTAACCCCGCCCACCATTCCACTTCCGGTATTTTCTTTCCCACTGTTGGTATAGTTAGGCTGTTGCGACGAACATGTGTTCGTGCGGTAGAGGTGAGAGTGACGAGTGTTGGTAAAATTATTTCAGTTGCTGAAATTAAAGAAAAATTTTCCTTTTCAATTTTTTTTCCTCACCGCCCCCCCCCCCCTCCACCCCCTATCAGGGTCAATCGGCCAAAAATGCCACCCGAAAGCATCAAATCATAAGCATGGCTCGACACCTGATACCTCAGTAGCGATTGGGCAGTTTATCTGTAAACGTAATCGTTTCGTGTACTCCATTTAAATTTTGAGTGAATTGGAAAACTCTAACAGGATATACAAATTTTTTTTCCCCGCCTAGTGTAGTTTTGTTACAAACAAGCAGCACAGTTCTCTCTTTTGAAGATTATAAAGATAATGTCTTCTTTATAGACAAAGAATGTATTTTTACCTGTAACGATGGTCATGATACACAGATGGCTGGCAGACATAAAGAAAGGAAAAGAATGTCGCCTTGGCAGACTGGCCAAGACCATAAGGGGCACGGCGCGCGACCGCGATCCCGATATCCCACCCGTGGCGGTACACCACAAAGGGAGCTGCGCCGGCTGCTTTCCTACTGAATACTTCGGGCGCGTTTCCTTCAAATCTGTCAAGGCTGTTTTTTGGTACATCAGTCCAACGAATACATTAATGCTTTAAAAGTAAAATGCTTTGCATTCGTTTCTAATGATTTTACAACCAAACTGGTGACAAATAAAGAAAGAATAATACCTAAGACAGAACAACGAAACTATTTATTAACCTGTTCTTGTGGTCTTCAGGCCGAAGACGGGTTTGATGCAGCTCCCCAAGCCAAGCTTCTCACGGACGCATTAGAGTGGGGGAGGGGGTGGGGAGAGCTAAGGCCCTCGACACACGAAGCAGGTATCTGAACGAGTGTGGTCAACGTGCCGAGCTTCTGACGTCACATCATGTGTGGGGGGGTAGTATCAAACATGCCAGAAATTCTCAACATGCGCCTGAACGTTCACCAATAACACGGGAGAACGCCCTCGACATGTGACACCATGTGGCTATCCTGTGAAGGGCGCCGCTCTTTCTGGTATATACAGGGTGTTACAAAAAGGTACGGTCAAACTTTCAGGAAACATTCCTCACACACAAAGAAAGAAAATATGTTATGTTGACATGTGTCCGGAAACGCTTAATTTCCATGTTAGAGCTCATTTTAGTATTTCTTTTTCAATGTAAATTAAAATAATTCGTGCAGACAATTGTCACAATATCCCATTGTTTCGTTAGTATGTACTGTACTTCCTCGATTCACCGCCAGTTAGCCCAATTGAAGGAAGGTAATGTTGACTTCTGAGCTTGTGTTGACATGCGACTCATTGCTCTACAGAACTAGCATCAAGCACACCAGTACGTAGCATCAACTGGTTAGTGTTCATCACGAACGTGGTTTTGCAGTCAGTACAATATTTATAAATGCGGAGTTGGCAGATGCCCATTTGATATATGGACGTGTTCGTACGCTTCTCATCAACAGATTCGGTGACCGATGGATTGGTAGAGGCGGACCAATTCCATGGCCTCCACGCTCTCCTGACCTCAACCCTCTTGACTTTCATTTATGGGGGCATTTGAAAGCTCTTGTCTACGCAACCCCGGTACCAAATGTAGGGCCAGCCGCGGTGGCCGAGAGGACTGAGGCGCTTCAGTCACGGTCTGCACGGCCACTACGGTCGGGGGTTCGAATCCCCCCTCGGGCATGGATATTTGTGCCGTTCTTAGTTGTAGGTAGTTCATAAGTAGTTTGTAAGTTTAGGGACTGATGACCCCGTAGTTAAGTCCCTTAAGCTTAACAAACATTTGAACATTTTTTAGCCAAATGTAGAGACTCTTCGTGCTCGTATTGTGGACGGCTGCGATACAATACGCCATCAGGGATTCCATGCGACGGAGGGTGGATGCTTGTATCCTCACTAACGGAGGACATTTTGAACATTTCCTGTAAAAAAGTGTTTGAAGTCACGCTGGTACGTTCTGTTGCTGTGTGTTTCCATTCCATGATTAATGTGTGTTGAAGAGAAGTAATAAAATGACCTCTAACATGGACATTAAGCGTTTCCGGACACATGTCCACATAACATATTTTCTTTCTTTGTGTGTAAGGAATGTTTCCTGAAAGTTTGCCCGTACCTTTTCGTAACAATATATATATATATATATATATTATATATAAACTTAGGTCTTATGAATAGATGTCATTTCAAAGCAAGTAAAAATAATGAGTAAATTAAGTATCTCTCGAAAACCAGGCATTATTTGTACTATTTGTTGGAATAAACGACTGGGACCGTCTTAAATGTCGCTAAAAATGTCCGTTTTATGGAAATCTGCCGTTTAAAGACAACGACACACTGACGATCCGTCAAAACCAATTGTTCTTTATACGATTTGTTGCAATTACGTGTCAGTAACCAATATATCTACGAATTGTGCAAGGGTCGTCCACAAAGTACGATCCGTTTCCGTTTCTATCCACGGGAGCGCTGCGATCGCAGTTCCGAGCATGCGCAGCAGTTACTCTGACTCAAGGAGAAGACGTACGCCATTTTCAGATCGCTGCTGCCCACGTGTGCTTTGTAGTGCTTCTTCATAATGTCAGCCGTAATTGAATGCCGCCGCGTGTGAAATCAAATATGTGATTCGTTTTCTAAATGCAAAGAAAGTTAAAAAGAAAGTTACAAATGTTTGTATACTCTATGGGACTTAACTACGGGGTCATCAGTCCCTAAACTTACAAACTACTTACGAACTAGGACGGCACAAATATCCATGCCCGAGGGGGATTCGAACCCCCGACCGTAGTGACCGTGCAGACCGTGACTGGAGCGCCTTAGTCCCCTCGGCCACCGCGGCCGGTAAGAAAGTTAAACCAAAGGTAATTCTTCGGCAAATCTGCGAGGATTACGGACAAAAGGCTGCGAGTGATTCAATGGTTAGAAGATGGCTCAGATTGTTCAATGAAGGATGTGATCAAATGCACGATAAAGAATGAAATGGAGTCCGTCCGAGGTTACTGATAACACTATTAAACAGAAGATTGAGCACAACCGTAAGTTTACACTTAGTGCCCTCACTATGAAAGTTCCGCCAAATCTCACGATCAATCCTGAAAACTTTTACTTACGTTGGGTGCCCAAATTTCTTAATGAACAACACACAAAAAAAAAAACAAAAAAAAAAACGGATGTGCAGTGCACTTCAGTTTTTTACACGCTACAATGAAGACGGCGATGGTTTTCTTTCACGGATACTAACGGGGGATGAAACGTGGGTATCATACGACCCCCCCCCCCCCCCCAGAACAAAACGGCAATCAATGGAAGGTAAGCCTACGCAAATCTTGACACCTCGAAGAGTCATGTGCGTCGTGTTTTGGGACTGAAAAGGCATTTTGCTGATTGATTTCTTACAACGAGGCCAACAATCAATGCAAGTGGTTACTGCGAGACCATTTAGAAATTGCGCCGCGCAATACAGAACAAGCGCCTAGGTCAACTGTCAAAAGGTGCTGTATTTTTCGACGATAATGCCCGACCTCACACGGCGAATGTGACCGATCAAATCTTAGGGGAATTTCACTGGGACGTATTTGATCGTCCCCCGTACAGCTCAGACTCGCTCCTAGCAACATCCATCTCTTGTTACACCTAAAATCTGTCCTTGGTAGTCAACACTTCAACGATGATGACGAGCTGAAAGAACATGTTACCACATGGTTGAATACACAGGCGACAACCTTCTATGAAGAAGGCATACAAAAACTTGTGCAATGTTATGAGAAGTGCCTAACAAATTTCGGAATCTATGTAGAAAAGTAGTTTAACAGTTGTAGGTTTTTGTACAATAAATATTTTTTCTGTATCTGTACACGTTTGTTTTATGTAACAAAACGGAACTTAGTTTTTGGACATAATTCGTTTATTTAATAACTGTAATATCTATGTTGGAGAGGCGAAATGAGGCTGATTTGTGTAGCGTATGCAGTAAAGTTACGAACTGTGAAACTGTTGGCAGTGGCGCTGGTTCGAGACTCGCCGTATGCAAATTCTTTTTTTATATTCGGGTTTTATAATAGGCTCAAAGACTTTCTTATCAATTTTGTAGAAGTTTACTGTATAATATTAGATGCTGTATAAATATAAGTGCACATCTTCAAAGGATTGAGTTTGTTGGATTCGTTTTATGAACAGAACAAGACAGTTTGCACCTCACTTAGAGTAAAGTAAGACCTTTATTGTTACACGTCTTGTATTTCACACTTTCTGAAGATTCTATTACTGAATTGTAACAGTGCTCGAGGAAGAAAGACTTTCACGTTTTACTAAAAAGCGAGACTGTTGCAACAATGTTTGTGTTCAAATGTTTGTGAAGCTTAAGGGACTTAACTACGGGGTCATCAGTCCCTAAACTTACAAACTACTTATGAACTACTCAATACTAACGACGGCACAAATATCCATGCCCGAGGGGGGATTCGAACCCCCGACCGTAGTGGCGGTGCAGACCGTGACTGAAGCGCCTCAGTCCCCTCGGCCACCGCGGCCGGCAATGTTTGTGTTGTGTTTGTGTTATGTGAAGGCCTATTCTAATTGTTTATCTCACAGTTTGTCATGTAACTTTTATAAGTCACTGCCCTTACTGACATATCAATCCTGCAAGTTTTCTAAGAGTCTTATATATTTCGTTGTTACTTATGTAGGCCTATATCACAGAAAATGACTAAAATAAGCACGGGCATAGAAACATGCGTTTTAATAGAGGTAAAGCAACAATTCCACTCCTTTCATTTCGTAAGCAGTATTATTCCAGGTCCTGATGCCGCCGCCCCCCCCCCCCCCCCCCCCAGGGGGGCTCACGGTTCTTTCGTGAGTTCGTGCGTGGAGAGCACGAGGTCCCGAGCTAATGCAGTCTTCCTTCCTTCTTTACTTCCCGGGCTGCATTTCCTTTCCCCCTCCCCTCCTTTCCTATCCTCACTCCTTCCCTTCCCCACCGGGGGACTTATAACCTCAGTAGTTTAGTCCCCCTATCCCAACCAACCAACCAAACCCAATGCTGATGCCGCCGACAACTGTCGCTGGAGCGTGTTGCGATCGCGTGTAGCTCATTGAAGTACAGTCTCGTATGCACAAGTCGCGTCGTCTCCGAGCGTTCAGCGGCACGTTAGACTTGGTAACAGTGGCGTAACTAGGACTTGGCTTTGGGGGGAGGGGGGAGGATAGATCTCCTTGACGAGCAAAATTTGCAAAATTTTAGTTAGTTTCCAGACAAACTACCATCTACCACTCCCATTGAAGAAACTAATTCACTCCCATCCAATGAAAGATTAGGTAAAACACCCCAAGTTTTCTTTCAACCTCTTCCTTTACCAGATTGCTGTTATACGATTCTTTTTTTTCTTTTTTCTTTTCTTTTTGAGTGGGGTTCTGGGGGGGGGGGGGGTTCTATCCCCCTCACCCCCCCCTATAGTTACGCCACTGCTCGGTACGTTGACTGCACACGTTCACACACACCCTCCGGCTTAAAGGGCTGTAGCCCCGGGCCTCCAGGTGGACGGAGGTGTCCACTCTGATCGAAACATCAACTGAATGTCTAAAACGATTCGTCAGGTCATAGCAAAAATATGAGCAAAAATATTAAAATATATTTCTTAGTTTGTTAAATTAGCACACATCAGCCATAAAAAATTTAATATTGTACATGAGGCTTGTGATACTTGTTTTCTAATTGAACGAAGGAATATTTGGTGCCTTTTGTCTCATCAAAACTTGTGAGCATCCAGATGTTTTGGTAACAGGAGAGGAATGAAGCGTCAGTGGTCTTTACAGGGAACTGTAAAACCATAGGTTGGCCGGCTCAGTGTTTGAATTCGGCCCTCCAGAATGCGCTAATTACTGCGCTAACCCGCTGAATGCAATGTTCGGCATTCTCATTTAAGTATATAATATCCCGTTCCCATCCAGAAGAAAATAAAATCACTGCTTATGTGCATAATACAAGGTAGAAATCGTTACACATAATGATGCGGTAAATAATGTGTTTGTAAACTCTCTATGTGTAGAGTGGAGTAGAATTTTTTACCAGAGTAATAGCGGTTTTACTTCAGAATCGTTTGTGCCGTGTGAGATACATTCACTCACGCCCCGTCCTTTTCTTTTTTTCCTCTTTGTTTTTGTTGGGTGCTTTCATCACTTATCCGTTGTAGAGTGAAACTGTTTACCCGCGCGACAGTATTGTTTGGAGCGTTGTACTGTACACTTTGTTTGCAGATCAGCTGCGTTTCGTAAGTGAGGTGATATTGTTTATTGTAATCAGTTAGTGCATTACACATATCTGAAGTTCATTTATGGTATTCGGGTCTTGAAATGCAATCGTCTTGCGTGAGAAACTCTGTTAGTGGTGCCAGCAAAAGAAAGGCTTGGAAAGAAGCACCAGAATTTGTGAAGAAACTGCAAAGTTACTTGGTACTTTACAAAAATAAAATAAAAAAAAAATAAAAAAAATTGTGTAGCTGAGGCAGTGTTCAATACTGGCAGGGTTGCACACTCGCCCCTTCGTTATTTAAGATCTATCTAGTGAAGGCACTTAAATCCTGGAAAAGGAAATGCGGAGAAATGGATATCCCCATAGACGATGAGATCTTGTTCACTTTATTTTTTACTGACGACCAAGTTTTAGTAGCTGGGGATATGGAAGATGCTAATTACATGTTTCGCAAATTAAAAGAAGAATACAAAAAATGGGGTCTTGTCATTAACGTAGGTAAAACAGAATATCTGAAGGTGGGAGAGACTGCGGTTAATGACATACAACTAGGTGGCCGGTGCTAATATTGTTAAAGGGTGTCGTAACTTCAAATACTTGGGAGTGACATTGTCGTCCAACGGTAGAAGTATGGATGATATAAAAACTAAAGTTGGCCATGGCAGGCGAGCCATAAAACAACTAAATGGTATTCTCTGGAATAACAACATAACGCGCAAAATAAAACACATTATCTACCATTCAATTATTGAAAGTATCACCACGTACGGCGCAGAGTTGTGGGAACTAAAAGGCAAAAAGAACGGCTACTGGCAGTTGAGATGGGTTTCTGGAGACGGAGTTGTGGATATTCCAGCCATGATCATGTTGGAAATGACAGGATCAGAGAGATCATGGGAGTGGATAGCACGATCTTAGACTGCATAGAGAGAAAGCGCCTGTTCTTGTATGGTCATTTGCAACGTATGCCTGACACAAGATGGCAATGGACTCCTCATCAAAGAAGAAGGCGTGGCACACCTGCGAGATGCTGGAAAGATGACGTCAGCGAAGTAACGGCGGCGAGAGGTCTTAATGAAGGAGACTGGAACGACCGAAATATATATATAAGTAAATATGTGGGAAATCTTCGGGCATGAGATAAAGGACGCGAGAACAAGTAGAATCCGTCCGGTATACATATGGTTTATTTGCTTTCGTTACCGTATTATAGGCATTTGTTGTGGTGTACAAAACCCAGACCACATCACTATACAGGTTGGTCATTTTGTGTTGATACAGAGTAATTTACTACGTGCTCAAAATGGCTCGCACGAGCTGTAATGCAGGCTTCTATGCGCCATGTATTGACTGTGATACTTATTTTCATAATTTAGGCGTCTTTCGAATCTGTTGACACCCTTGCTCTATGCGTTAACGTAGCAGTTCCACCTTGTGAGTGAGTGTGGCATACGCAATGGCATTCAAATGATCCCATACGTAGAAGTATAATGGATTGATGTCGGGAGAATGTCAGTAACAGCTGACAACACGTATCACTTAACTCCAACTACGACCTGTGTGGAGGTGATTTTCTTTGCTGCGCAACGAACATCACGTGGCTTTGAATACAAAGAAAATTCACACACACGAGATTAGGGATGTAACGTACCTGTGGCCTGTGCACCCTACACAAATAATCAACCTGCATAGTCAAGTGATCTGTCTTATATGCACCACAACAAACACCTATAAAAAAGCAACGAAAGCAAATGAAACGTATGTTAAGCCGCGCGGAATAGCCACGTGATCTAAGGCGTCATACTACGAACTTGGCGGCCGTTCCCGCCGGAGATTCGAGTCCTCCCTCGGGCATGGGTGTGTGTGGCTTTCCCACATATTTAGATACACCCTGTGTATATATACGAGGCGCGCCCAGAAAGTAAGTTCCGTTTGATAATAAAATGAAATTGTACGCAGATACAGAAGAAATTTTGATTGCACAAAATTCTACAACTCTTAAACTACTTTTCCACATAACTGCCGAAATTTTGTAGGTGCTTGTCATAGCGAATGGTTCAAATGGTTGTTAAGTTTAAGGGACTTAACTACGGGGTCATCAGTCCCTAAACTTACAAACTACTTATGAACTAGCTACTACTAAATCAAAAATGTTCAAATGTTTGTATAGTCTATGGGACTTAACTACGGGGTCATCAGCCCCTAACCTTACAAACTACTTATGAACTACTTACGAACTAGGACGGCACAAATATCCATGCCCGAGGGGGGATTCGAACCCTCGACCGTAGTGGCCATGCAGACCGTGACTGAAGCGCCTTAGTCCCCGCGGCCACCGCGGCCGGCGGCTACTACTAAGGACGGCACAAATATCCATGCCCGAGGGGGGATTCGAACCCCCGACCGTAGTGGCCTTGCAGACCGTGACTGGAGCGCCTCAGTTCCCTCGGCCACCGCGGCCGGCTTCTCATAGCGTGGCACAAGTTTTTGCATACATCCTTCACAGAAGGTTGCCGCCTGTGTATTCAACCATGTGGAAACAGCAATTTATCATCGTTGAAGTGTTGACCACGAAGGACAGATTTTAGGTGTAAGGAGAGATGAAAGTCGCTAGGAGAGAGGTCCGAGCTGTATGGAGGATGATCATACAGGATCCATTGAAATTTCCGTAAGAATTGTTTGGTCACATTCGGTGTGTGAGGTCAGGCATAATCGCGAAAAAAAAAAAAAAAAAATCTTTCCACAGTAATCCTCTTCTTACACATAAAATCTGGCCTTGGTGGACAACACTTCAACGGTGATGACGAGCTGAAAGAACCACATGGTTGAATATGCAGGCGGCAACATTCTATGAAAAAGGCACACAAAACCTTGTGCCATGCTATGACAATTGCCTACAAAATTTCGGAAGCTGATGGATAAAACTAGTTTAACAGTTGTAGATTTTTGTACAATCAATATTTTTTCTGTATCTGTACCCGTTCGTTTTATATAACCAAACGGAACTTACTTTCTGGACGCGCCTCGTATATTTCCACGCAACGGTCAGTTCGTGATCCTACCAAACATCGTAGAGTCGCGCCGACTTATGTTGTGAATCGAGACGCAAAGGAATTAAAGACATTAGCTGCCGGTGGTCATTGAATTACATCAACGTGAAAAGCTAAAAATTTGTGCCCGACAGGGTTTCGAACCCGGTTCCCATGCTCATTAGACAGGTGCGCTGGCCACTATGCCATCCGGCCACTGCGGACGCCTCAACTACACGGACCACCCTTGCACTACGCGAGTCTGATCCAAATTCTGAAGTAATATAAACACTACTAACAATAAATAACAATACTGCTACTAGTCACGGTTTAATTCCGCCATTAACTCCATATATAGATAACCATAAAGTAAAATCGGGAGTATTTATATATTACAGCAACGACATCAGAATGAACAGGCACTTACACACTCAAAACATCATAAATAATATGAAACAGCACAAAAAACGCACTTGAAGATGGAAATTATTTCTCGAAACGCGTCGTGCTAAATAAATAAAAAAAAATCGTGACTGGTAGCAGTATTGTTATTTATAAACAAATCCATTTATCTCACAGTCGCAGGCTTTAAAAACAAACATTTTCAAATGGATAAAATCCAACTACTGACCGTATTCCGCGTCATTATTTCCGTTATACGCTTTTCCCGTAAGAGTTCGAATGTGGAGTCTATTTCCACTGAAGGAATCATTGGCCATAAGTTGGAATCATCGAAGGTTTTAGTGACAGAAAGCAGAGTCCCAAAGAAGCTAAAAAAACCAAAATTTTATATGTATTCAGGCAAGCGTCGATTCTTCGTGTCACCAGACCGCTGCGTAACATCGCAGGATCGGCAGACGTATTTCATGCTTGTGGTTTGTAAGGTCTGGTGCTGTTTATTTTATCTGATACAAAGGCCTCTATGTATAACCTAATGTAGTAATGAGTAATTATGGCTAAATTCGCAGTGTCATGGAAATGATCCCTGGTCCAAGTGCATGATCTGCTACTACGCTAGTATGTAGGCCTACAAGAAATACCTGCAACAGGAAAGAGAAGGGATTGAAATTAGTCAGGTTTTGGGCCCTAGTTCTAAACAAAACAAACAGCGTCAAGTCTTCACCATTACAAGGTGCAGCGCAACTAAGCGATTTTGAGCAGCGATCTGATCCATCGTTGAGTGGAAAAGTATAAACATTTCGACCCGCTGAGCTTGTTTTAGGGAGTACCTGCTTTCTGAGACGTTAAAAGCTGTGATGTTTCCACATTGCGAAAGACAATGTTAGTACACTTACAGTTAGGAATTGGACCACTGCCTAATGCTAAATAAACAAAAATCGGCACAAATTCTTTCGTGTTTTTAAAGTGTCATTCACCATATTGTCAAATTGGAGATTCGAAAGACGGAGGTATACCGTCCCGACGCATAAAAACGAGACTGCTGTCATTATTTAGGCAGTATTTTCTGTCGCACACTTCAGACAGAACTGAAAACAGCGATCGCTCGAGCAGACTTCGCTACGAGCACGCAAGGTGCCAGTGTAGTCAGAACGAGAGGCTTTTGCTCGTTTTCCGGGTCGTTTCCCGTACTGGGTGGGACTGTTTTCCACATTCAACTGTGCCCTTATACTGAAACAAGATTCTTTAAAATCATTCTACTCACAAGCAGTGCAGAAGAAGTTTATTACAATCATGCTATTGTGCTCCGCTAGATGGCAAAAACTGTGCAGCTCCTGATCAGAATCGCGAAATACGACATCACAAACTACTTTAAGCATCGAAAGGATCAACTGCAGACGAGTGTGCGACCTGCTTGGAATGCTGTCACCACTAACTGCACAAATTTAATAAATAAACAACTTATTTTTTATGCCAGGCCTTGTATAAGTCAGGAGAACCTATCTGTTCGTCCACGTCCACTGGGCTCATATATTTTGATGCAACTTGTCACACAGTCAAGGCGCAGTTCAACGTCGAGAAACTAAGAAGCTAAGGAAATAGTTTCATAGCTCGGCGAGAAGTCTCGTTTCCTTTGTGTCGGTGTAGTATATCTCCGATCTTCATAAAATGGATAAGCAGCATGTCACTACTGCAAATTCAAAATAAAAAATTCACGTTTTAAACTCGCAGCCACTCGTATGAGGCAATTCAAAAACTGCTAGCTCGTAGGACGGACAGACTGGCCAATCGTGGATCGAATCCGTACACCGTTCCGAAGGCGGCAACTTCATATGCTGGTCACTGTGCGTCTGTTTCTCAATGCTTCCGCGCATCAATGTAGTCAAACGAAAGACTGATTCCCCAAACTCTGCATCAGAATTACATCAGAAAAACAGTAAATCACACTGGGTATTGTCACAGATGCCGTTCATTACCTTCTTTTCTATAGAGCACCATGTCGCAACGGCTTGACTCTTCGAGGTAAGCTACAACGTTGGTGAATTGTGGTTGTTCAAAAAAAATCTTTATTGTATCCATGAAATGTAAATGGCTATCGGTGTGCGTCAACACACAACAATGATTATTGCAGTACGACACGTGTATATGCTCTTATACATTTATTCGCCACAGTATACACACATAAACACACACAACAAACACACGTACACGTGCTACCAAAATCTCCGAAACAACTGAAACATCGACACATCTACTGCAATAAAAGGGAAGAAACATTATCTCTGTTTCCTATCAATATTTCATCTTTTACACACTTTTCGACACGAAATAAAATTCGAGTGAGGTCTGAAGACGAAGACAGTTTGACAATTTCACCTAAACAAACTTTTCTTAGTAATTGGTTAACAAAATTCTGTATTTCTACACGGATATGATATCTAATTTTTATCTATTACACAGTCCACAGTTGTTCTCGATACGTCGAGGATATATCAGGACGAATTCTTAGAGAAAATAATGGACGATTAGTTCATTGACATTTGACAAATTAAGTTCTTTTTTATAAATAATCTCAAAAGGGTGGCATAATATCGTTGTGGTAGTGTACATTTATGTTCCTTATGAAGTATACACGTTCTGTTCTTTCCAATTATATATTCTGGCTAGTGAATACTCATAAACTTCGTACTGACGTTGTTAATGTCAAATTTTCACTTCTTTCAGTGTTGCAAAAATTTTCAACATAGATATCTTATGGCAATCAATTTACAGTAACTACTATAAACATATACAATCAAGAAATTAGGATGCACACTTAAATCCTAAGAAATTCAAACTAAGAATTGTTCCTGGAAGTTTTCTATTACCTTTGCATAATTATTTACTGAATGTTATTGCTACTGATTCGTCAACGATTTTCGAAAAAAATGAAATTATGTAAATAATTTTTCATTTCTATACTCAGAACAGAGATCAACAGATTTAAAAACGTGGGCGACAATTGTTTGTAACAAATCATGTAGTTATTAATTCAGGTGTCAGAAACTACGTTTTGATCTATAAATACAGCGTATTGCTTTGTGTACTGATAACATTACTAAGTTGGACAAATTAGTTGTCATGCTATATGAATGTACACTGTCGTTGTTGGAAAAAAGAACGTACATATCGCCCCTGTTTTGATTTTTCAGATTTTTTTAATACACTACGCGTTAAAAAAGAAAGTGTGTAAGGGAATTTCTCTGCGGGCAAATTATGAAGCAGACGTCCTCAGATCACAAGTTACGACTGCTTCAACAGGTCTAAATCTAAGGGAAATATTTTTAAAAGACTAGTTGTGTTTACAATAGAAAACTGACACAGTGGTGTATCATTTTATTACATTTATAGTGACTTCTCAAGGCGTATTACGCTTAAGTAACTATTTGTTAGCGATCTAGTCTTCGTTAGCACCTTTATCTTGAGGATTTAAATCTCACTCATGTTTCCAGCAATAACAAATCGAAGGGCAGTATTGTTACGGTCGTTCGTTGTATGGAGACGACGGAGAATTTAGCCGCTATGTGCAAAGATACAGGTAAATTACAATCTCCATCGTAATTGCATTAATATTCGATGTTGCTGTTACAAGAGTATCTTCATTTCTAACGCAAGAGGTTTCTACGGTTATAAGGGAACGTAGGAGCATTCGGTTGTAGAGACAAACTACAAATAAATTACAAAGTTCGTAACTGGAATAGCTCAAACCTCTTCGCACAAAACAGAAAATGTATTGAATTAGTCACAATAACTGTTACAGCGTCAGAAATAGGCTGTGCGTAAGTCAAGGAGGTTAGAATCTCTGGAGATGCCCTAACACTGAAAAAGTGAAGCCAGCAAACTGCGCATTCCGGCATTTCTTTGTGCCCAAAACAATGGTCGTACTGTGTGGTAAAGTAGTTAGCTAGTCATTGAACTGTAGGCCATATCTAAGTAAATACTCCGATGTGACTACTAATTTAGTGACTTAAAGTAAAGAGGACAATATTCACCCAGGATTTTAAGCGAGAAATCCTTGTTTTGGGCACAAAAGCATGACCCCTGGCTTCAGCCAATGCCTATTCTCAGCATAAGTAACGCCATCTCCGTTTATTCTAACCTCCTTGGCGTAAGTGCTGAGTGTAACGCTAGAGGGGGTAAGGCGGGGAGAACAGATGGAATGCAGCAGCAGGTGTGCCGGCGCTCCGAGAATGGATATTCTCCGAAAAACCGAGTGGCTGAGGCTATAAAATCGGGTCATTTCGTGACGAATGTTGATTTGCCCTACTTCCGACTACCTGACTGTTTATATATGTGTATAAAAAAGGTTTATGGCGTAAGTAGCTTTCCTTGCGTAGAGCGTGAGTTGAGTCTGACGCCTAAGGTTGTCGGCTCCTACGCTAGGACGTCACGTGCCACAATTGCTTACGGACGAGAGGAAAATAATGCCCCAGCCAGGAGCATCTCCGTTGCGGCCTCTATTACGTCACGTTGCCGGCGCTGCGGGCAGCTACGCACGCATAAATTACTGTATCTTTTGGTTGGCGTCGGCTGCCGCGGTCAGCGTAAACACGCCAGCGTCGACACCTCCACACACCGCCGGTCTTTAGCGATGCAGGTCCCGTCTTCATTATTCAAAGTTACGCGCCATCGTTAAACACCCGAAAAGCCTCTCTTCGCTTATGTCTTCTGCTATTAACGGTTTCTTTGACCCCACTGTTTGTATGTCACTTCCGCCGTGCCTCATTCACCTGGAAAGCGTCCGAAAAAAATATCGGAAGACCATAGAGAGTTGCACCAGATTTGATCTAAAACTATTTCCCGCCGCTTTTCTCTTCACTGAACTAACGATAATACTATTTCAGTCGATTATGACGCGGTATACCGACGGGCAGTATAAGGTGATGGATATGCTTTCAGGACGCTCTGGATATAAGTCAAGGGGAAACTCAGCATTGTCCTTTACAAAGGGACCATCTCGACAATTTCCGTAATAAAAAATCTAATGTTTGTAAATCTATCGGACCAAACTGCGTGGTCATCAGTCGGTAGCCTACAAACTACTTAAACTAAGGTAAACTAACCTAAGGACAACACACACACACACACACACACACACACAAACACACACACACACACACACACACAAACACACACACACACACACACACACACACACACACACACCCGTGCCTCAGGGAGGACTCGAACCTCCGACGGCGAGCAACCGCGCACTCCGAAGCGAGGCGCCTTAGACCGCTCGGCTACTCCACCGCCGCAATTTCCGTAATAGATTTAGGGGAACCATAGAAAATATTAGAGTAATGTTTGGTTCTCGAGGACATGGACGTTTGTAGAGTACACTAGAGTTTTCACCTCACTGCGTCCAATACGCACTTATCCGTGGAAACTGACCAAAAAGTTATTAAAACATGTAGCATTATCAACTGCACCACAATTGAGTAAATATTTACATAAATTGTCTATGAAAGCTTATAACCGAGCGAGGTGGCGTAGGGGTAACACACACTGGACTCGCATTCGAGAGGAGGGCGGTTCAAACCCGCCTCCAGCCGATCCTGATTTACGTTTTCCGTAATTTCCCTAAATTACTCCAGACAAATACTGGGATGATTCCTTTCAAAGCGTACGGCCGATTTCCTCCTCCATCCTTGGTAAACATCAATCCGAGCGCGTGTACCGTCTCTAATGCCCACGCTGTTAATGGGACGTTAAAACCTAATCTTCCTTTTGAAAGACCATGTAAACAGGTGCTCTACATGGAAGAGTACGAAGACAAAATTTTTTTTAGACAACACATATTATTCGACAAGCGACTTTCCCTTTAGTAGCGTACCACAAAATGTGATTGGTCGCGTTTTGACGTACATTTGCCGGTACGTAACATTAGGAGAAGATCCGTGGAAAAACGTCTAGAGAAGACGCAGCGGGGCGAAGCGTGTTTGAAGGTAGCGTGCGCGCGGCAGGGTGGCGTGCTCACCTGTTGGCAGGCGGTGGTCAGCATGGCGCTCCCGGCGACTCCCGGCGCCGCACTGAGGCCTCACAGCCCGCTACGCCAGACCTGGCGCCGCGGCCCAGCATCTAGGCTCTCCGCGCAGGATCTAGGCGCGCCCGAAACAGCCGCGCCGGCACCTGCTTTTATGTGTGCCGCAGCGGTTCCTTCCAGCTCACAGGCCTAAACAGTTAACGTCTCCAGGATTACAATACATGTAACCTTTATTTCGTCGGTGAGTTTAACCTGTCAACATATCTTATCTTTCAATTATTACGAAGAAGTTCAAAAATGTTCAAAAGTTTGTAAATCTATCGGACCAAACTGCGTGGTCATCAGTCCGTAGCTTACAAACTACTTAAACCTAGGTAAACTAACCTAAACACACGCACCCATGCCCCAGGGAGGACTCGAACCTCCACGGCGAGCAACCGCGCGCTCCGCAGCGAGACGCCTTAGACCGCTCGGCTACTCCACCGCGGCCTACGAAGAAGTGTTTCATAAAGCCAATCGAAGCAAAATGTGGGAAATTTTTTAGAAATTAGAGGGATCCCATCTCATCTATTAAGAGCAATATAAAAATGTGTATACATTAGCAACAAAATACAAATTAAAATATCAGGTAGCATGTATAACATGGATAAAATAAACCAAGGAATTAGACGAAGGAGTCCCTTTTCACCGACTAAACTGAATATTTACAGTAGAACTCCAACCATCCGTACTCCAACTATACAGATCGTCAAATATCCGAATCACTTGGAGGATTTTGTATATTTTTTATTTTTGTTATTTTATTTATTTATTTATTTTGTGTGTGTGTATTTTGGTTCTCACTACATCTACCGTCTTTCGTGTGTTTTGTTTTACGGTAATTTGTGCGATTATTTCAATTTACTGTTCGGCACACACAGGAAAGGCGTTGTCTTATCGTAGGCAGACAAAATATAAATCGTTGAACAATTAGACAAAGGCGTGGGTGGTAAGCAGTTAACCGAGATGATTGGTGTGGGAACTGCGACTGTATCAGACATAAAAAAGAACAGCCATCAATTCTAAATATTGTTGTTGGCCTTGTGAATGAAGATGGGAGTTCATCCAGAAAAGCAATAAAAACAGCAGAAAACAAAGAGCGCGAAGTGGCTGTTTTCAACCCTCTTTCAGGGCCGGTTGTTTGCCTAAACAAACATTTTAGCCAAGAAAATCGGCAGTTATCCTTCATTTTAAGGTGAGGCAAGGTACCCGTGAGTCGGATATAAGTTGTGATAATTTATCAGCAGACCCAAAAGCAACAGGGATTTTTATTGGAACGTTGAAAATTGAAGCATAATCAGATGACCCTGAATTTTTATACAACTAAGGTCAGACAGGCCTAATATGAAAGGTTTTTCCTGAAACAACTTTAGCTTCGAAAAGGGAAATTAGTGCTCCTGGTCATACGATTATTAATGAGTGTGTTATCGTGCTGTGTTGTGTTGTGCTAATTCTACGCAAAACCATATAATACCCCTTTTGTTGATAGGAAAATCGAAAAGTCCACAGGCTTTAAAAAATGTGAAAAATATTCCTCTTTTTTCAAAAATCAACAAAAGGCGTGGATGACTGCTGCTTTGTTCAGTGAATGGTACAATTAACGTTTTATACCTGATGTTTTAAAAAATTACCAAAAGGCCATTGGGAAGGAAGGCAGTAAGGTGATGTTAATTCTGGACAACGCACCCACAGAAACCCTCCGTGATCGAGATGACGGACGTTTCAAAACAATCTTCCTGCCACCAAACGTAGCGAGTTTGCTGCAGCCAATGGACCAATCGGTCATCGAAACAATGAAGCGACATTACAGAAAACAGCTGTTGAGGAAGCTTTTGATAGAATATGCAAATGAAGAAGGAATTGTGGCTCAGCACCAAATCTGAATGTAAAAGACTGCCCTTCTATGGTAACGGAAGCGTCGAATTTACTAAAGACAATCGCATTAAGAAGAGCTTGGAATAAATTGAAGGCATTTCTACCAAGGAAGAGGTACTGAAAGACGAAGATAAAAAGAAGCGAGAAAAGGAAGAAGACAGAGAAGCATAAGAAAACTAAATATCCCTCGAGAACATAATAAAAGTACTTTTGAAAATTCCTGGCCGTACCGATTTCAGAGTACAGGAAGTAGACGAGTGGCTGGCTTGTGATTCTTCGGACCCGGGATTCCAAATTCTCTTTGACGACGAAACCGTTCAAAGTGTGATGGAAGAAACTGATGACCGATAAGGTGACATTGTAACTGAACCAAAAGATGGCCCGTCAGCTGCTG
Organism: Locusta migratoria; assembly: GCA_026315105.1. Lineage (NCBI taxonomy): Eukaryota > Metazoa > Arthropoda > Insecta > Orthoptera > Acrididae > Locusta > Locusta migratoria. Next base: position 292,251,518 of record CM048755.1, read on the forward strand.
AGGCGTGCATTGACACGGCGCTAACATGGATGGAGCGCAGACTGAATGCGACCACATACAGCTGATAGCCTTAGCCTGCACGAAAACGAGTGAAGACAGCAGACAACTGACTTTAATTGATACGTTCAATAAATGACGCTGTGTAAGTGCACTGCTGTGCCCAAACTTAACGATATTGTTTTATAGTCACTAAATTAATTTTTAAGTAGTACAGTATGTAAATATAAAAGTAATCTTCCCTTTGGCCCACTTTAGGTTAGCATTAGTTAACAACGGACATCAGTAGGATGAGATTAAAGGACTCATCTTTTGATTGATAGTCGTAGCGTAGTGGGCAAGGCGTTGGACTATGACGCATCAGTTGTATGAAATTAAAGGACTCATCTTTCGATTGATAGTTGTAACGTAGTGGGCAAGGCGTTGGGCTATGACGCTAAACGTCGGTGGGTCGGAACCAACCCCTACCTATTTTTTTTTTTTTTCTAAAATGTTTTCAGACACTCTTATTAATTAATTTTTTATTTTTTAGATTATTATTTTGATCCAAAATGTTTGCAAAAATTTATAAAACTACAAATATAAAGTGGGCCGTAAAACACGTCAGTGCGACCTTTTTTTTTTTTTTTTTTTTTTAAGAAATGACCTATTTTCACAATTTATCCTGTTATCCGGATAGGTTCTGGCCCCGAGTCATCTAGATAATTGGAGTTCTACTGTACATTGAAGGTGTAACGAAAACTTGGTTATGGACAATAAAAAATATTAAAATTAACAATGTGGATGTTAGTACGCTACGTTTCGCCGACAACAGAATACTTGTTGCGTAGAATGAAACTGGCTTACAAGAAACTGTCAAGTTAAGTAAAATTGCCAAAAATATAATTTGACTACCTCTAGTACAAAGACAAAAGTGATGGTATTTTTATGACACTAGCCCATGTGTGTTAGGACTGAAGTCGTGAGCCGGCCGCGGTGGCCGAGCGCTATGCGGCGCGCCAGTCACGGTCCGCACGGCAACTACGGTCGTGGGTTCGAATCCCCCCTTGGGCATGGATATTTGTGCCATCCTTATTCTTAGCTAGTTCATAAGTAGTTTGTAAGTTTAGGGGCTGATGACCCCGTAGTTAAGTCCCATAAGCTATACAAACATTTGAACATTTTTTTGAAATCGAGAATCAGATCATTGTACAAGCGAATACTTTTAAATATTTAGGGCGCAATATTACATATGGTCAAGCAATGAAATCCAGAAGAATTAGACTTAAATAGTAACAACACTGCTGCGGAGACTCTACGCAATGGAATCTACTATTGTCGGTGATCGCACACGTTGTTGACATATCTACCTTACCTCTGAGCAAATGGACTCGCCCGTCCCATTCACCGGCGTGCGCACAATCGAGGGAAAAACAGTCACTTGCGAGCGAGCGGTCTAACGTAAGGCTAGGCTCGCACAGGCGATTTTTCAAACAAAAAAAAAAAAAAAAAAAAAAAAAAATTCAAATGTTTGTAGAATCTATGGGACTTAACTACGGGGTCATCAGTCCCTAAACTTACAAACTACTTATGAACTACTTACGAATTAGGACGGCACAAATATCCATGCCCGAGGGGGGATTCGAACCCCCGACCGTAGTGGCCGTGCAGACCGTGACTGGAGCGCCTTAGTCCCCTCGGCCACCGCGATTTTTCAGTCGCGCCAGTACGTTGTGTTGCGCACACAGCGACAGGAAAATCGCAGCTACTCTCCGTACCAGCATAGATTCCATCGAAACAGCTTGTTTAGTGGCGCTTTTACTGCAAAGAAGAGCGAGAAACCAGCGCAAATGTCGTTACTGGCTACATCCGATTGCGAGTCAAAGACTAGTGAAAGGGCAGTTTCACAAATTACAGAAAGAGTTACAAATCACCCAAATTCTTTGAATTCTATAGAATGAGTAAGTATAGTTTTGATACACTTCAAGCAGTAGGACCGAATATAACAAAACGAGATACGACATGGAGGAAGTGTGTACCACCTGAGAAGCGCTTACCAGTAATTTTGAGGGTAGCACACATTATTTCATTGCCCTTTTACATTATTGATCAGATAGATCAAGAAAATCATTTCACTCTGGAAGGCTGTGAGCCTGTAGGAATAAGGGCTGATGTGAGTGGTATGCAGATAAGGGATTATTTTGCAATCTACTTTGTGACTCCACAAGGATTATTACCTGGGAAATATGAAAATTTTAAACTGTTATAATTGTGATGTCTACACGAATGAATAAAATAAGTGAAACATGAAATACCTTTGATATTTTTTGGTCGAGACGGTTCAGTCCAGTTCCTAATTAGGCTGCAGCATATTTCTCCCCATAGTTTCCTCTTTCAAATTGCGATCACTGTATTCTTTTAATTTCCTGTTGTAGAGAGCTGGTGGCGTTTCTGTTTCTGTAATTAGTCTTTTTGAATCGACAACAGAACCTACAATGTCAGACATGCTACTGGCGCACTGAACGTACTTGTATGCAGCACAGGGCGGGAGGGACTGAGAAATCGCGCCCGCTAGTGCGTGCGGCCTCATACTGTTGCCTGTGATTCATTCCACACCTGCGACAATCGCGTCGAGCGTGAAATAGGGCCGGTTGCGTTTTTTAAATCGCCGCTACTTTTTTGTCGCACGTGCGCGCGCTCATATTCCAGCCACCGTGTTCCATTCTTGGCGACAAATAAATCGCGCGATGGAAAATCGCCAGTGCGCGCCTGGCCTAACGGTGTCACAATGTTTTCGAAACCAGCACAACGGAGTTCGATCAAGTTGAGTGCACCTGGGCATGCGAAAAACTGCATCGCGATGGGTTCCGTATCAATTGACGTAAATGCAGAAATGGATGCGTTACGACGACGCTCAGACGTCATTTAAGCCTTTATGCCACAGTCTAACATATACAGTCGCCGCGGTGGAGTAGCCGAGCGGTAAAGCGTCTCGCTGCGGAGCGCGCGGTTGCTCGCCGTATAATAATTTCGTGTGGCTCATTGGCCTGGTACAAATCTTTCAATTGGACGCCACTTCGGCGACTTGCGTGTCCCTAGCCTACCCCAGTTATCCAACCGGGGAAAGGGGACCTACGGTTTAACGTGGAATCCGTTTCTGGCGACTCCTCACATCGTTGAGAGGTGAAGGATGGGTTAAAACGCAGACTGAAAAAATTCTGAGGTCCGACCGGGAATCGAACCCACGACCCTTCGGTTTCCAGTTGAGCACTTTACCCCAAGACCACCCGGGTTGCTCGCCGTGGAGGTGTGGGTGTGCATTGTCCTTAGGTTAGTTTACCTAGGTTTAAGTAGTTTGTAAGCTACAGACTGATGACCACGCAGTTTGGTCCGATAGATTTACAAACATTTGAACATTTTTGAACATATACAGTCACGACACTTACGCAGATTTTTGTTATACACTGCGACAGTAGCGCTCCAAGCGGCCGGAAAGCTACATTTCTGAATACGACATTGGATGAGTGCGAATAATATCGGTTTATATTCATTTTAACATACTTTTTAGATTAGGAAACGTATGTAATACCTTATAATAGGTAATAATGAAGTTTCCTAAGATCCCTAGCAAGGTACGAAACGGTACATTACAAGATAGCGGTAAATAAACTATCTTGTAACTACGGGCTTCTGATAAATAATTTCATTTTCTATTAAAAATTTAAAAAATGGCTAGGATACACCAGAAGACCTTTCTTTTGGCAGAAAGACGTCGCTTTTCTACTACCGAAAGTTAAGGTTTCTTCTTTATAATTCCAGTCGAATCAGTGAGTTTGAACGTAGCAAACGTATGCAGAATGCAATAACTACATTATATAATGTACCAAATCAGCTTCAACAGTTGTAGCTGAAGGAAACACGTCACAAACGTGGCAATAAAACGGCAAAAGCAATGAAACTGTTTTCTATCAGAGACGTAGGCAATTCCACAATTGCCGGCCGCGGTGGCCGAGGTGAATGAGGCGCTTCAGTCACGGTCAGCACGGCCACTACGGTCGGGGGTTCGAATTCCCCCTCGGGCATGGTTATTTGTGCCGTCTGTAGTCTTAGCTAGTTCATAAGTAGTTTGTAAGCTTAGGGACTGATGACCCCATAGTTAAGTCCCATAAGTTGCACAAACATTTGAACATTTGAATTCCACAATTGTTGCTACAGCTGAACCACAACTGGCAAGAATCATCAAAACTTTGCCTTTTTAAGCTAAAGTAATTACACTGAACATAATATGCACGTTTAAGGAAGACGTACGAGGTGTAAACTGTGTGAATCATTAGACTCCACACCGAATTTATACACGTCAAAAACTGTGATAGTAAGAAAAGACCATAATAGAAATTTATTATTCTCTTATGTTTATAGTCTACTTGATTTGATTTTCTCAGGGAAGCCAAAACAGTCTTGGTCCAACCCGCCACTGCCCGCACCGAAACTAAGTTTATTGTGCGGTATCGCTCCCTGTATATCTAGTAAAGCCAACCAATGCCCTTGAACAGTGCAAGGAGTCCCTTTACCAGTTCTTTATTAGACACAATTTCTTCGGGTCTGGTTGTCCCAAATGTTCCGTGCCTTTTACTCTCCAATGCAATGCATTCGAAGATTATATGCGATGCAGTTTCATCACCGTCATCAAAGATCCTACATGTCGGGTCCTCTTCTGTTATTCCCATTGAATGTAGGAATAGTCTACTTACTTTCAGCGGAATAAGATTGAAATACACACATATTCGTAAGTATTTGTTCTTTTCTTTTTTCTTTCTTTTTTATAACTTATGGGACTTAAGTACGGGGTCATAAGTCCCTAAACGTACAAACTACTAATGAACTAGCTAATACTAAGGACGGCACAAATATCCATGCCCGAGTGGAGACTCGAACCCCCGACCGTAGTGGCCGTGCAGACTGTGACTGACGCGCCGCAGAACGTTCGGCCACCGCGGCCGGCAGTATTTGTTCAAGACGAAGTTGTTATTTATACCACTGAATCAGTAAAATTGACTGTTTTTACATTAATTTCCGTATTAATGTACTAATGCATTTTACTAATGCTTGTAATGCAAAAATTGTACTAACTATTTCGTTAATTACGTACAAAAGTAATTATAAACAAACATCATAACTATGGTGGCTTTCCCACCGCTAGTGTCGTTGCATCTGTTAGTTGGTAACAACTTTTACAGCAGTGAGTGTCGCGACTGTTTACGTGAGACTGTGCTTTATGCTCGCTCGTAGCTCGTTCACGCCTTGCGCCTGACTCGTAGCCACGGGGGGGGGGGGGGGGAGGGGGGGGGGCAACGGGGCAATGCACAGAGTAACATATATTTGTCTGTGGGTACTGCGAGTCAGCCGCGGCCGGCCTGCTACGAGTTTCCCCTGCGATCGCGAGTCTCGCAGACTCGTTTACGCTCGTAGAGAACTCGAGCGCTCGTGAGACTCGCAGACTCGCGACTTTCGTAGAACCTCGCAGCGCAACGACGACGAAAGATGACGTTCTGCGACTGTTGGCAGACGGGAAATACGTTCTGCTGAACAGGACCAGAACAAGCCGCGGTAGTTCTTGCTGGGATAACTTTAAGGTACTTATTTAATTAGAAATGTATGTCATTTCATGTTACATGATCGCGGTGCTGACGTTATTATATCGGAATATTCTTAAGTTCATTTTATAGCTATTTTAAACAAGAGTGCGAAAGATTTGTTTTCATATCACTTACTTTATAAACAGTTACACTTTAAACTTGCAGTAATGATGATATTTAAGTATTCAGTTCGTTTTCTCGCCATATCGACAATATGGAATCTGCAGTCGGTTTTAGTGGGTTCTTTAGGATACTGATGTTAATTCTAAGATTTAAAACAGATTAAAGCCTTATTGCCAGTAAGTTGGACGTGCAAATTACAGACTGTAACAACTGTAGCATTTCTTCCGCTCATAGTCTAATTTAACTTACTTCCACATAAGTTAAAAGCTCAGTATCAGAAAAAAAGCATGCTATTAAAACATTAAATACAAATTATAATGGACAATAATTTTTGCGGTAAGAATTAGAAAATGTGTTCTTCGATTTCACTGAAATTTGAATCATAGTTTTCATTTACTGAAGGTAGTGGCGACGAGATTTCTACTTGGAACCATTATGGAAGTAATAATAGCATTTTGCGCTTTCCTTTTTGTTGACTTGCGTCATTATTTTAAATAGATATAAGAAATAGGTGCTGCATTCGACAGAATAGATGTTTATTACTGCTGTTTTTAATTGCAGATAGTGGCAGAAAGGGAGACTAGCAATTCTGTGGGTTATGTACAGTGCCAAAGAGAAGGATGCAAAGCGTTACTCCTATACAAAGGAACCACCACGAGCATGAAAAGGCATTCGTGCAGAAGGATCACCCATTCTGTGTGTACAACAGTTCCGAACAGCGACAGAGACAATCAGGGGCAAGTGCGTGGAAATGTGTGCGTTGGATCTACGGCCATTCACCTTTGTTAGTGGTGAGGTTTTTTTTTTTAATAAATCTATCGGACCAAACTGCATGGTCATCAGTCCGTAGGTTACAAACTACTTAAACCTATGTAAACTAACCTAAGGACAAACACACACACCCATGCCCCAGGGAGGACTCTAACCTCCACGGCGAGCAACCGCACGCTCCGCAGCGAGACGCTTTAGACCGCTCGGCTACTCCACCGCGGCAGGGGTTTACTAACCTTGCACAAGGAGTAATTGACATTGGTGCCAAGTACGGTGCGGTTAAAGCAGAAGAGATACTTCCTTCACCAAGAACTGTGTCTCGACATATACAAGATATGGCTGATGAAGTGAGAAATGAAATCTTGCCTCAGGTTTTAGAAGGCTATTGACCAAAACGAGCGTGCTATGACATGCAACCTTTGGACTGACAATTATCGCAAACTACATTATCTGACAGTTACTTTTAGTATTATTGCAGATTTTGAGGACAGGTGTGAACTAAGAAACAATGTGCTCCTCACAACTAAGTTTCCTGACGTTTCACAAACTAGTGAGAATATTGTGACAGAGTTATATGAAAAACTGTGTGAAATAAATATATCTCCTCTGCAACTAGCGAAAGGACATTTGTAACGGATCAAGGGACAAACATAAAAAAGCTCTTGAAAACCACAACTGTCTGGTATGCGCAGTGCACTTAATAAACACAGCATTAAGGCATACATTTTATGAAACATTTCTTAGTGAAGAATTGCCTGATATTTGTATATCCATACAGGCCGTGCGCAAAACAGTGGGATATATGAAACGCTCGGGATTGGTGGCAAGGTTAGGGAAAACACTTCATCAAGAATGGAATAGCATGTACATGATACATGATGTTAGTCATATCATTCTCAAAAAAAAAAAAAAAAAAAAAAAAAAAAAAAATGAACCGAGCGAGGTGGCGCAGTGGTAACGCACTGGACTCGCATTCGGAAGGATGGTGGTTCAAATCCACCTCCGGCCATCCAGATTTAGGTTTTCCGTAATTTCCCTAAATCGCTCCAGGCATATGCCGGGATGGTTCCTTTCAAAGGGCACGGCCGATTTCCTTCCCCATCCTTACGCAAATACTCCGAGCGTAAGCTCCGTCTTTAATGACCACGCTGTCGACGGGACGTTAAACACCAAGCTTCCTTCCTTCCAAAAAAATGAAATTGAGAATTTGTCCTATGGAAAAAAAACATGAAATGATAGCTTCATATCAGGCGGATATAATGGAGGGCATTATTAAATTTCTCGAACATTTTAAAGAGGCCACAAATGACCTGGAGAGTGAAAAAGAGCCGACCCTCCCATTTGTAGTGCCGTGGGCATTTAGTTTACTAGATATATGCCAAAGTGAAGATGAGAATGCAGTAGTTAAATTGTTGAAAGAGCGTGCAGAAAGATTCCTAAAAGAGAAAGTCATTAGCGAACTGCAAAATTCTCATTACATTGCTACAGTTTCGCATCCGTATTTCAAGGAACTACTTGTGCTAACTGAAGAGAAGAGAGAAAATATATAGGAAACCGTTCGTCAGAAGCTCACTGATGTAATCGTGGAAGAAGGACGAGAAGAACCCATCCCTTCTCCTGTTAAGAAGTTCCGAGGCTGGCATTCATCATATTCCAAACGTAAAGATGAATTTGATAAATATTTGAATATGGATCGGCCAGGTGATAACTTGAGGAACATTTTGTCCTGGTGGAAGGCCAATGCCTGCGCACTCCCCAAACTGGCCAGAGACCAAATGCATTCCCGCGAGCAGCGCTGCAAGCGAGAGAAATTTTAGCAGGGCTGGATTAATTGTAACAGAGAAGCGCTGCTCCATCGATCCAGATCGTGTCAACGACATTTTGTTTATTCATAACAATAAGAGGGACAAGTAAATAATTTTAATTTTATGTAGACATTTTATATAATACAAATAATGTGTGTCAATAACCTCCAATTATATTATTTAAACGAAAAGAGTTGTATCAATGTTGTATTTAGAAGTTTTTGTTACTATAATTTTTTTCTTAAATTTTGGATTTCATTTTTATTTGCTGTTAAATTGTGGCTTCACGTCAAAGGCAATATCAAAACATTTATTTTCTGAATTGTTAGTCGATAACTCTAAAAATAATTAAATTTAAAAAAATAAAGCTACTGTTTGCTGATAAGTATGTAATCTACCGAACTCTATTGGTTTCTTTGACAGAAGGCACAACAGGGTTCAATCTATATCTATAAATGAGAATGTCTGTTCAGTGTACGTTTATCACGTCTGAACTACAAGACATAAAGAGCTAATAATTTGTACAGTTACTAATGTCTACTCGAGGAAGGCTTTAGGCACGCTTTTATGGCGAACGGATAGCTATTTATCTGTATATATTAATGTGAATGTCTGTTTGATGTACGCTTATCACGTCCGAATGACAAGACGCAGAGACTTAAATATTTGTACAGTTACTAATTTATACCTGAGGAAGGTTTTATAGCGATCTGATAGATATTAATAATTTGAAGAATATATCGCGAAATGCGGAACAATAATTACTCTTTGAAAATTATATTTACTCTTTGAAAATGGTTTTATTTGTTGCATTATTGCTTGTGGGTTGATAATAATAAAAGGATGGAGTATATTGGGATGGAAAGTTATCGGTGTATATAAAATTCTACGTGTGTGTGTGTTAATATTTCGCTCTGCAGCGAAAACTACAGAACGCAAACGAAAGGTCTGTGTGTATACGTTGTCCGAAGTCTCCCGTTGTACACCATAGCAGTTCCATGGCGACAGCTATAAGGGGGTGGAAGATATGGTGGTTGAAAGCCGTCAAATTATTAAAAAAGATTCGGACTGTAGGCCAGCGATGACGTTTGCGACTCTATAGCAAGGAGGTTACATACAGCGAAACGTGATGCCACACACCATATCTTTGGTCTATGCGTGCTGCAATGTCTTTAGCTCTTTCTCGGTAAGAATAAGCATACGAATAAGGAAATATAAGAATAAATAAATAAAGCAGTAAAAGAGAAAGTTCTTTTAATACATCTCTTTATAAAAAAATCGATTTGACTTTTCGCGCATTATCTATCACAATCAACCAACACGCGAGCGGTGCCGCGGGTTTAAGGTAGTATATTATAACTGCAATACATAGTCTTGTTTGCTGTTTTCAAATTCAGATGAAAATTGTATTGAAGTTGTGGGGCGTGACCGTGAGTCGTGCCGGGATAGTTCAGTGGTAGAGCGCTTGCTCGCGAAAGACAAAGGTCCCAGATTCGAGTCCCGGTTCCGGCACACAATTTTAATCTGCCAGGAAGTTACAGATTTAAAATAGTTTGTCATTCTGCTGGGTACAGAGAAATCCGCAAAACTGAAGCAGAACCGTTGGCAACCTGTGAGTAGCTTGCACATGGCACGCCCGCGCTGCACCTGTCCTGCAGGCACCGCCGCTGCCCCATTTGACTGCTGCAGTGTGCTCAGCTGGAGTTCGGGCGGGATGCGTATCTCGTGGCAGGTCACGCATCCCGCCACATCAGCCAGGTGGTAAAGAGCACTGTAATTCTATTTATAGTGCTTTACAGGTGGCAGAGCTCTGTCTTACGTCGTTTGACAGCGCTCGCGGATGTTCAAATTCAAATGTTCAAATGTTTGTAAGGTTATGGGACGTAACTGCAGTGGTCATCGGTCCCTAAACTCGCGAGAGGAGTCGAACCTCCGTCGGCGAACTGCCGCACGCACCGCAGCAAGGCGCCTTAGTGCGCACAGCTATTCCTCCGCTGTTCGCGGATGTTCCTTGCTTATTTCGTCACGAAGTGGTATTTCTGACCTTCGAATACTTTTATTGTGGACTCTCGTAAGAAGTAATGTCTCCATTATCCAGTTCACAAGTGGAGAATATAATACAGGAGATTAAGAAAGGGGTGTTAACGCGTACCCTCAGCCATGCATCATATGATGACTTGGGAACTGTACAACTCCTATCCATCCATCCATACATACATGCATTCGTCAGTTGTCAAACAAAGAGGGAGGTGAGGTACTGGCGGAAGTAAAGTTGTGAGGTGGCATCGTGAGTCGTGTCGGGGTAGCTCAGTCGGTACAGCGCTTGCTCGCGAAAGGCAAAGGTCCCAAGTTCGAGTCCCGTTTCCGGCACACAGTTTTAATCTGCCACAAAGTTTAATGTCGAAGTCTGTTGTAAAGTATCCTGTCTCAAGCAGCATACAAAATGTTATATGGCCAGTGGTTTTCCTCTTGTTTTGAAGGTCAAGTGTGCAGAAGTTCATCAAAATCAGTACAAAATTGTAGATTTGTGTGCAAACACACACACACACACACACACACACACACACACACACACACACCGGACATCATACATAAGATGTTTCTCCTTTAGATGTTAGTGGTTCCTGTGATCCTATTTGTGTGAAAATGTATTGGAGGCATTCAACAACAGTGGATTGAAGAAATGTACTAATCTCGGAAGCAAATAATGCAATAAGAGTAATGTGCGGGATAGAATACTATTATACATTAATAAAAACATGTAAACGTAGCTAAATATATTTTCTTTTAAAACTAGTCGTTAGAACCATGAGTAGCTCGACATCAGTACCACCAGACTAGCAGACCACCAGACAAAACATTGGCACTTTCCGTTATCTAGTTTACCGGTATAATACTTTTTTTACTTCTGCCGTCGTTCACCAATATTCAGTCTTTTTTTTTTTTTTTTTTTTTTTTTTTGCCCACTTTAGGTTACGGTAGTAACACTAAAAGTGGGCCTTTGGATCGTCTTTTGACAGCTCGAAATTTAAATGAAAATAACGGTTTCACTATTCAACCGACACGAAAATTGAATAACCAAATTTGTAGAGGAAAAAAGTCTCTACAACTTTGCTCTCTTATGTTTTTTTTCATATCTCGTAGCGTTTCAAAGATATTTGCAAAAATAACGGCGATTTTGGGATGTATGTCTGTCTGTCTGTCCGTGACGTGTTCCCTGTTTTTAATACGAACCGTTCAACCGATCAACACAAAATTTTACAGACATGATTGTAGGCCGCCAGAAACCAGAATCTCCCTTTTTCAAATTTTTCGGACAAAAAATACGGTAGTAATACTAAAAAAAAGCCGTTTGTAATATAATTGTAATTGCTAACGAACGGTTCATCTGACATGAACATTGAATAACCTAATTGGTAGAGGAGAAAATTCTCTACAACTTAGCTCCCTTATGTTTTTTTTCATATCTCGTATCGTTTGAGACATATTTTCAAAAATAACGGAGATTTGACACCCTCCATTGAATTAACGAAAACCAGTCGTACGGAATGTCACGTGACATTCCTCGCCCAGAACTCTCTCTGGCATACGCCATCTTGCGTTGCGTATTTGATGATTTTCTTATTTTAACTCACACGTTGTCATTTCAAAGCAATGGCGCACTGAAGAATTAACAAAAATACATCGTTCTTCGTACGATAAATAATAATCTAGCGGCCACAAATGCCATATTAGTATCAGTTAACAACGGCCATGAATACTATGAGATTAAAGTACTCCCGTCTTGATTGATAGGCGTAGCGTAGTGGGCAAGGCGTTGGACTATGACACTAAAGGTCGGTGTTTCGGATCCACCCACTACCTATTTTCTTCCTAAAAAGGTTTCAGACACTCTTATTAATTAATTTTTTATTGTTTAGATTATTATTTTTGTCTAAAATGTTTGCAAAAACTTATAAAACAACAAATCTAAAGTGGGCCGTAAAACACGTCAGTGCGATTTTTTTTTGTAACATTTACTATCGCCGTATTTTTACACAGAAGGAATATTTTCTCAAAAGATTTAGTTTATAACACACAGTAAAGCTGTTAACAGTTTATCAAGTTTATTATTAAGTCTCTTCCTAAACCACATTCCAAGAGACGGGACACCACACTTGGCCGATTTCTCCTCCGCTACGAGTCCGTGCGAGTCGCCTCGCTCGCTCACGCCTGTGCTCGAGCTACGAGCTGCTCGCTGCGCCACTCCCGAGTAGCGGCCGCGCAAACGAGTAACGAGCGAGATTCTTGCGCTTGCTGACCGGCCCTATCAGTCGCACTTGGAGCGCTATGAGCGCGAAGTAGAGGCTTTCTTACGCCGTATCGTAACACTGGATGAGACATGGGCCACATCCTACGAGCCAAAACTGAAACGCCAATCCAACGAATGGCGTCATTATGGGTCTCCGCGAAAGTAGAATGTGCGTCAGAGCGCCAGTATGGTGAAAGTTATGGCGATTCTCGTTTACGGCTGTTATGGTATTATCCTAACGCACTACGTTCCTCCACGGCATACCGTCAATGCACATTATTACTGTTCGTTTATGGAGCATCACATGCAACCAACCTTGTGTAACAAGCGACAACACTTTCTGCGCAACCCCTTTTTGCACGACAATGATCGGGCGCATACAGCGCAAGCTGTTCTGTTCGGTCGATGGAACTGTGAAGTACTGTACCACCCACCATACTCCCGAACGTAAGTGCTTGTAACTTAGATTTGATTCCGAAGATGAAGGAACCACTTCGTGACATTTGCTTCAAAACTGTTCCAGAGATCAACAGGCAGCAGACTGTTCCATTCGCACCATCAACAGAACAGGCTTTTCTAATAGTATACAACCCCTTCCAAATCGCTGGCAACGGGTTTTACACGACAGTAACAGGAGCAAACATGTAATGCTTTTGTATAGGTTGTGAGTAAATAGTTGCCACTATTTAAGTTTCAACACGCGTACTTTTGGGGAACTATTCAGAGAACAACGGGGAAAAATTCTATAAAGATACTCTATTAGTTTTATGGTGTTATGGCTATACTAGCACTATTCTATGCTTCCGAAAGCTGGACGCTTAAGAAGAGATATGAGAAGAGAATAAATTCTTTTAAAATGAATTTTCTTAGATATATGCCTGAAAATAGTTTGATGGGTAAAAGACAATCGATGATATCCGACCTGAACTGAATATTACAACAATAAAACAATTCTGTTGAGGAGAAAGAACACATTTACTGTATGCCAGATGGAGGAACTACTAAAACTGTAAAGCAATATAAATCAAAAGGTAAAAGATCTTTGGGAAGAAATGACTGGACTCGTTTTGAAAGGGACGGAACTAAATGTTCAAATGTTGGTATAGCTTATGGGACGTAACTACGGGGTCATCAGTCCCTAAACTTCCAAACTACTTATGAACTAGCTAATACTAAGGACGGCACAAATATCCATGCCCGAGGGGGGATTCGAACCCCCGACCGTAGTGACCGTGCAGACCGTGACTGGAGCGCGTCAGTCCCCTCGGCCACCGCGGCCGGCACGAAGCTAAAAAGAAGGCGCAGTCCCTAATGTGATGATGGTCTCAGGCTGTAAACCCAAGATATTCGTATCTATTTGTATTACGCATGATACGTCCTAGATATTGCAACTCTCGCTGTTTCACTATCTTGATTGATTGAGGTATTGTGTTAATTGTTCTCACTACTTCTACGTCTGTCACTCTCTGGGTCCAAGGTGTTCTCAGGATCCGCCTATAAACTCACTATTCAGTAGCCTCCAGCTTCTTATCCGTGTTCCTGTTTAAGGTCCATGTCTCCACACCCTATAGGAGGACAGAATATTCATAGCACTTCAAAAGTCTCGTTTTCGTTCTTAGAGATAGATTATGGCTTTTGAAGACAGCACTCATTTTCTGAAACACACTTCTTGCATTCCCGGTATGAATCTTGATTTCTCGTAAGTTGATGGCCCCCACAAGGGTGGGGCTGGGTAGACCCTGGGTCCAGGGCCCGGACCTCAAGGGGGCCCGGGAACGCTCACATGCAGTATAATGTTTTAATTGTGTTAATTCAAACTGGAAAAATATTTTTATCCAGCTGAATGTTAGAGTATTGTTTAACTAACAGACAAATGTTAAAACAGATATTTATGACAAACCGTTTATTGTCAAGAGTTTCATGAAATTGGTGCTAGCAGTTACTGTCCCTGCGTATACCGTGTGAAGTCGTGTGTCAACCGGCGCGGCGTGCCGCTGACGTAGGCTGCAGTCGGCTCAGCAGACAGACTTGTCGCACCGGCCCGCGGCAGCTGTTGGCGCGTTTGACTGCAGTGTTCTCCACTGACAGCTGACGACCTGCGCCAAGGCCAAGCCGCTTGCACTGGTCATCAGGCGCATGCAGTCCACCTGTCAGCTTCCTGTGATGTGTGCTGAATTTGACATTTCTCTCTCCTGCTTCGAAACTGATTACATTATTTAGTTAAGCTTGATGTAAAGTTACATTACGGAACGTACTTAGTTTTGCTACGATGATTTTTATGTGATAATATTCTTGAAAAACGTAAGGTAAGAGATACCATTACTAACAATTCAGTTCGAAAAACCCAGATAAACTATATATTCAGGCGCGGATCCAGGATTTCTATTAAGGAGGAGCAGTTTTTTATGCCTGTTGCCTATTTTCTCATAAAACTTATTGTATGCAAAAATATTAACAAATGTTTAGTCAGTGGCGGCTGGCGCTAATGTGCTGCAGCACACTGTAAATATATTACTAAAATTATGCCATTTCTCTTCGAATGCAAACGAGAAATCGCTGTAAAATTACATCCTTTCTCTTGGAATACGAGCCAGATATCACAATAAAATTATGCCAATTCCCTTCCAATGCGTATTAGAATGCTAGTAATAACGATGAAAACGCATTTTGGAGCGCTCTCGCCGCGATAGCTGGAAACCAGCTCTGGAAGTGGGATTCAGCCGCGCTGGTACGTGCGCAGATAGGTGGCGCAGTCGTCTGTTCGCGAGTGCGCATGCGCAGACGTGACGTCAGGCCTGGCGACTCATGTGTGCCGAGACCGACTGCAGCACCACATCAATATTTCTCTTCGCGCTGCGTGTAACGGCTGCGGAAGAATAAAATATGACGTATATTGCGGCTTACAGCGTCAAATAGCTCGCTGGCTCAGGCGTCTTGCGCGTTGTCTCTCAAACCTACCTGTGTGAGGCTCGTATTCAAATACCTCTGAGTCTAAATTTTTAATTTCTGTAAATAAAATTAATATTTTTCAACGCTATATTTACTACCTGCAGTGAATAAATGCAGTTGGCAGCGCTGTTACAGATTACCCTGAAGGTTTTTACTGTCAATACAGTATTAATTGATATTTAATTAAAGGCAATCATACAAAGCTTGACTTTCTATTTTAGTATATTTTGTTTCCTTTTTATTTTTGTAATATTGTAGCACACTGGTCAAATTTTGCACGAGCCGCCACTGTGTTTAGTCTGTTATATACGTAATATTTGCACCTGAGTTATGTTCTAATTGATTTATAAAGTAGGATGAAACAAAAACTGGGAGATATTGAGAAAATTTTTGAATACAACAGAACCTAATTTGAACGTATGTCAAGGGGAAAGATTACTTGTAACACATAATTACTTAGAAGTCACATACAGATACCATTATTTATGAGCTTAGTCTACAGCATCGCTGACTCCACGCATGGGCCCGGATTCGATTCCCAGCAGGGAGCTGGCTGTTGTGTGTTGTCTTTATCATCATTTTCATTGTTATCGACACACAAATCGCCCAAGAGGCGTAAACACTTTCACTATGCGGCCGAATAATCGAGATAGGATCTCCAAGCCAATAATTCCATATCATTATTTCATTTTTTTTACTGAAAATAAAGGATACAGTGGTGCTATATTTATAAAATTTATAAACTATAAAGATAGAATACAGTATTTAAATAAAATCTTTTCATTTTGTCCTGTTACAAAAAAAATAATAAAAAAAACAAAAATAAATAAATAAATAAAAAGTAGATACAATAATGTAATCTAGCACTTCGCAATGTTTTAACAAGATGTTATTTTGAACTTGATCGTGCTTTAAAGGGATTAAAATGTTTGGCTTGTTGCACCTACCATGCATTATATGCATACACCTCCTTTCTGCGAATTTATTAATTATTTCAGATATTTTCACTACAAATATTTGCACTAATTTAACTCCTATACAGATCGATAGCATTAAACAATTCATTCACTTCAGGTGTATCAAGAGTAATGTCGTCATCTCCATCACTCTTACCTTGATCATCGCTGCGTTGTTGGCGCACATCAGCAATAGTCTCTTCATCTTGTACACAGACAGCGAGGCTGTCATCAAAATTTACAAAACTGACTAAATCTGTAGAGCTAGTTTATTACTAGACATGACTTAACAGTCACCAATGTCATCATCATCAACATTATGTGGAATGTCAACTTCTATTACCACGAAATTTTTATTGGTGTGCATCTGTAATCAAATTGAATCGTGAGAAGCGTGTGCAGCTGTCTTTCCCCAGGTGAGGCAAGTGAAACAGCTTGTAAACACGTTTCCTTTTCTGTTTCCAGTATTGCATTTAATATTTATTTTCATGTTACTTTAATGTGTACAGTTGAATCGCTCACACCGACCCCTATCGCACTCTAGCCAACAATGCAACCCGTAAACTAAGTTTATATCACCAGAATAGCAGACACACGGCCGCGGCGGAACGGCCGAGCGCATTGAGGCGCTATGCTACGATGTCGTTCGGCGTCGGGCGTTATAACCCTCCTCGGGCATGGATGTTTGTGCTGTCTTTAGTATAAAATAGTTCATAAGTAGTTTGTAAGTTTAGGGGCTGATGACCCCGTAGTTACGTCCCATAGACTATACAAACATTTGAATTTGAGTTAAGTCCCATACGATTAACAAACATTTAAACATTTTAGCAGACACAGTCAGTAATGATTAAGAATTTTTACATTTCTCAGAGAGTAATATTACTTCATTTCATCATATTGTCTCTCTAAAATTCTTAGAATAAGGCCAGTTAAATATGTCGTCTGATTGTTCTCTATGCACAGTTACATTATTTCCGACATCGAAATTCTTTCAGACAATTGATAATATTGTGCAACAAAAAAAAATGTTCAAATGTTTGTTAAGCTTATGGGACTTAACTACGGGGTCATCAGTCGCTAAACTTACAAACTACTTATGAACTACTTACGAACTAGGACGGCACAAATATCCATGCCCGAGGGGGGATTCGAACCCCCGACCGCAGTGGCCGTGCTGACCGTGACTGGAGCGCCTCAGTCATCTCGGCCACCGCGGCCTGCTATTGTGCAACACACACACATAAATAGAACTGTGGAATTTACAAGAGAGTCTTACACTTGTTTCTTTCCATTTTGTCTTTTCCATTTTACAGGCTGTCAAGACCTGTTCCTAGCTTTGCCCTCTGAGGCTAGGGAAATATTTCATTTCATCGCACTCACTTAAAAGTTAATTATTATACTCTGACTAAAATTACTTGCTAGTTGACAGTTCACGGGCTGGAGCTACCTTCCTCCAATCAGAGCGCTCTACGTCACGCCCAGACTGTCCCCTGTTGCCAAGCTGCCACAACAGCTGGACAGCTCGCGTCCATTGTTTGGCTAGTGCTGTGTAGAAGCGTGCGTCTTAGGTTAGGAACCTTTTTCATTGCTGTCGTGCGTATGTGTTGTTATTTAGTGTCGTCGTAATGTCTGGACTGGAGGGCTGTTATGACACATACAAAGCAAGTAATAGATGAAGCATAGAAAAATGAAGGTCTTCTGGAAGACAATGTGACGGAACTTATTACTTTCAGCGATTCATCCACCTCTGAAACTTCTAGTGATTCGGAAATGAGTGGTGTCTACCGTCTTTCCGATGATGCAACAGCTTGCAGTTAGCAGTCGGTGAAGGTATTGTAAGGGTAATTAGTGATTATAAGTGTTTTCGTAATGGAAACGGAATAACCTATTAAAGTGGAAATGTAAAGCCTAACGCAAAGTGTAAAGCAGGGAAGCGGCCAGCAGCAGGCACGTGGAGTCTCGAGTCGCTGGAACAGCAGATCACCACGCAGAACTTTCCGACGGCGTCGCGCGCCACGGCTCACGTGTTCGAGAAATCGCGAAGTTGACGAATCAGCTCAAGCGGTCATCGGCCAGCCATCTCACGAGCAGTAAGAATAGCGAAACGTGACCAAGAAGAATGCATATAACTACAAAGTCATACAATTGTGGAAAATATAATTCAATAAATATGTGATCATATATACCTGTCACATCATGCACCACTTATTAATACATTTTCGTATTTACCACTAAAACGCTCCTGTATTCCTGTCAACTTAAGGAAATTCCTGAAAGCTGACTGCTCTTGACAACTCTAAACCAACTTTGAACTGTGAAGCGCACACGGCTGCAGGTTAAAGCAATAGACTTCTATAGAGCTACAAGAAAATGAAGAAAATGAAACAGTGTACATCCAAAGAACACCTATTATTTCCGAGACATCTAGCTTTTAACTTTCAGAGACTGCAGTGTCCACTGAGACTTGGATTTTCTATTACGGCCGGCCGCGGTGGCCGAGGGGGCTGAGGCGCTCCAGTCACGGTCCACACGGCCACTACGGTCGGGGGTTCGATTCCCCCCTCGGGCATGGATATTTGTGCCGTCCTAGTTCGTAAGTAGTTCATAAGTAGTTTGTAAGTTTAGGGACTGATGACCCCGTAGTTAAGTCCCATAAGCTTAACAAACATATGAACATTTTTCTATTAAGATTAATAAATCCCAGGGTAATCTATTCAATGCTGTGGAGTGGACAATTTTTCGTCACTTTCTCAGGGCTGGGTTCATCAAAGAAATTATTCATAATACATCCTGGACACGTTACAATAAATATTGTTCATAGTAGAGTTGGGAATTAAATGAATGTATGAAAGTTACATATCATTGGTATTTTGATTGCTATCTTTCTTTGTTTGAATAATGCACTTATAATTTTGTACATTATGCAAGACAGCCTTATTTCTTATATTTTATCTGATAAATATAACATGTTATTAGAAAAAAGGAGATGGACAGCAAGAGAAGGGACAGAAGTACTAACTCAAGGCTTCAGTAAATAAATAAACAACGGGGCAACGCCGGGTTTTCAGCTAGTTCATTAATAATTGTAGCTCTTGAGTAGTGTCAGCAAATAGCATAGTATCATCAGAACATCGAATGTTGTTTAATCGTACTGTAGGTATCAAAATTACTTCATCTACTTCTTTCAGGGCTTCTCTAAATATGAAATCTCAGTATATATTAATTCGAGACTTAATGCCGAGAGAATTTTGACTGCTTTAGTGTGCTATCCATCAATACGCAGCACCGCAGTTTGATTCCAGTTCAGGTTCTTAATGATTCGTAGATTTTTTTCGGCCATTCCAGTAAAGGCCACTTCACACTGTCCCTCATGTCGCGGTACCGTCACGTCAACGTTAATTCGCTTAGCTTAATACTTGACGGTGAAAGTAAGGTTATGAGTTACCATCCGTGATATAAAACGTCATAGTTTAATATCAGAATTGAGGAAACAACAACGTTAAGTTTTATTGAAGACCAAGGCAAACTTTATAATGTATGTATTTTGGTGTACTTAGTATGGTAAAATGCTCATTTCAAAAGACTGGCATCTGTTTTCAAGTGAAAATATAAATGTACGAACACATCTACATCTACATAGATACTCTGCAAATCACATTTAAGTGCCTGGCAGAGGGTTCATTAACCACTTTCATAACTTTTCTCTACCGTTCCATTCTGTAATAGCGCGCGCGAAGAAAGAACACCTAAATGGTTCCGTTTTCGATCTGATTTCTCTTATTTTATTGCGATGGTCATGTCTCCCTAAGTAGGTGGGTGCTAGCAAAATATTTTCACATTCAGAAGTAAAAGTCGGTGATTTCCACCCCAATATTTGTAAGGGAATAAATAATCCCTGATTATAGTTATGTTTTCCCCCTTAAATTGCTAATAGAGTCAAACAATTGAGTTTTTCTCCTTCTTTAGTGCTGACTCTTTCATTTAAAATGTTATTTAATGGAAATCTCTTCATCAGCTTACCATCTTTTTCATATACACTGTTTTCGTTAGCCTTTACAGTCATTCTATTGTACAACATAAATCATTTTTGGTTTCAGGTATCCGACCTCGCTTTTGGAAGAACACCCAAAAGTCGGCATGGAACAATTGCAATTTGTCACTAAAACAAAGTACAATAATAAAATAAAGATTAATGCGTATAATCGAGTACTGTAACATGAGTGAGCGTGACTGAAATTGGTTAACTTCCGATGTAAGCAGACGACCGAGAAAACAAAACGTGACGTGAGGATCCTGTGACAGTGTGAATGCCACCATTAGAAATGGATTGTGGAATTTTCTGACGTAACGTGACGGGACAGACGGCGTGAATTTGCCAGAATTCTCAAAATCTCCATCAATTTGGCATGTTTTACTCTATCAAAAGTCTTCTGGTAATTTATTGCGCCAGCAAATACATTTTTAGTTACATCTCTGAAACAATAATTGAACACCGAACAAGGCTTTTCTCTTGTACCCACAGCATTAACAAACCTAAACGATTAGGGGCTAGCTTTTTCTCACATAGTTTATATATAAGTACGCTAGTTTTTGTAAAAGAAGTCTGTTGATTAGTCATTGCGTCGACATCGATATTTACATAAGTAGGGGGTTTGATAAAAAAAGTAACTGAAGTTTTTTCTTTTTATTTTGCTGGCTTTATAATCCGTTTTTCATTTTTCTTTCTTTCAAGGTGGTACACATGTGTGTGTTGAGATACTATGTCACTAGCCGTACGGAATATGTAGGAGATCCGTCATGCTGAAAGTAGATACGAGCTTGTGTTGCCAAAGGGATATCCTCCACGGATTCTGGTTGCAAAATTTGAAGAAAATCTAGGTACTTTTGTGATATTAAAGATACAGGGGGAAGCTGATTGTTTACATGTGAAAGGCGGGTTTTGCCTGGGTATTGGGTTCCCCAGCCGGCCGGCTACCAGTTTGTACCTAGTGAATGGGATAAAATGTTCAAATGTTTGTTAAGCTTATGGGACTTAACTACGGGGTCATCAGTCCCTAAACTTACAAACTACTTATGAACTACTTACAAACTAGGACGGCACAAATATCCATGCCCGAGGGGGGATTCGAGCCCCCGACCGTAGTGGCCGTGCTGACACTGACTGGAGCGCCTCAGTCACCTCGGCCACCGCGGCCGGCTGAATGGGATACAGCAGGTAGTCAGGTTTTTCCTAATGTGGTCGGAAACCGGAAGCAACGCTCTTGAATGAGCAAGGGCGGTTGACCCAGAATGCAACTGAAATACAATATAGCCACAAACATTATTCTAAAAAGCCATATAAAATCAGGGAGTGATCATACGGCAAATATAATTATATGCATGGATTCAAGAGACTTGGGAGAATCAAACTCCGTAATTACAATTTCAACATCAGTTACAGATAAAAAGCCGATAAATTAGAGTACTATAATTATAAGACTTATATTTACAATTATTGATACGTAGTGTTTATCAGCAACAATTTAAGAAGCAAATGGGCAGCATTGTACCATGCTACCTATCTTAAAAGACATACCACCTTATTTCCGTATTCTTTCAATAAACTTTGTTTTACTCTATTGTTCTGCTTTTCGTTGAGGTAGTAATATTCATGGTCAGAACATAGATTCCACCATAGAAACACAAAACATGACCCATCGAAGCGCATTACATTTATATATGAATTTTATTATATTTAATATTCTTTGTAACCTTCATTTTTTATGTTGAAGGCTGTCACTTAAATATTTCATGGCCGACTAAAAATAGAAGGTATGCAGCAGATAATTTATATATATATAAGCAATTATATGTATTTGTGGACAAGAACTGAATTATATTAGCGTGAAAAGCCATGATAAATTAAATATTAATTGTGTAACTATATTTCGACGGCGGCAGTATATTTGAACAGTGAGACGCCACGCTTAATGGCTATCTGAGCAAAGAGCTTCAGTCTCAACCGTTTTTTAGTATTGTTAAGTATATATTTGTTTGTTAAACGTAAACAATATTTGTAGGGAGGTTGTCAAAGCAGTTAATTCTGTGATATTTATGTGTATAAAATTTTGGAAGGGAAATTGTATTTTAAAGATGAGGTGTTAGCATGCGCGGAAGGATACAAATTTGGGAGCAGATAGAGCACGCTTTCGAACGCATGGGAAGGGACTCGTAACTTGGACGTGGTGGTGAAAGGTTGTAACGCTAAGCGGTCTGAAGCCGCGTTACGAACTTGTGATTTGAAGAAATAGGCATATGTGGACTGTGACTGCAGAACTTAGTCTCTGCTTGAAAAGTGATCAACTATGCACGGTAGTAGGGCTGGAACTGTGATAATTCAGCAATCGTGTATTCGTGTGATGAGAAACTGTGTTTTATAACAAATACTTTCATCGCTTATTAACGTGGAACTGCAAAGTTCGATGGACAACAGTAACTTACGAGTGATAATTTGGAAGTTTTACTCTCGAGTGCGTGTGATACTTATTGTGCCTCTCATGAACAATAGTTGGGGAAATATTTAGTTATTTACCGGTGTATAAAGTAGGACCACCTCCGCGTTTCATGTCTAACAAGAATAACAAACTCCATTTATAAAGAATTACTTCCTGAGTGAATCACGTCTTTATCTTAGAATCCAATTTGTTGGTTATTCAGAAGTTTAATTTATGTTTGTTTAAATATATTTTCATGTCATCATATGCAGATTAATAGACTGGCTAAACTACAGATTAAGTATTGATGTTGTTTAAAAGATTGGGTAGCTGTTTAGGGCAGAGAAGCTGACATACATAACTCACCCCTATGTACAGAGACAACGAGCCATAAACTTTTACTACCCGAGTTATGTATTGCCCAAGTCTTATTGATCAGAACCGATAGGAAGGTCGCACTGTGTCCCATTAAAACGGTTGTCTAAAAGAATTGGACCGATGAGTTGGTCGGCAATAATATCGTACCACACGATCACTGAGAACGACGCCGGCCGCGGTGGCCGAGGGGACTGCGGCGCTTCAGTCACGGTCTGCACGGCCACTACGGTCGGGGGTTCGAATCCCCCCTCGGGCATGGATATTTGTGCAGTTCTTAGTTGTAGCTAGTTCATAAGTAGTTTGTAGTTTGATTTGCGCGAGAATTTTAACTTTAAAAATTCAACTTCATTAATCTGAAAATCATAGCAATATAATACACAGTAGTAGTATTGAGGAAATATTCTTCATCGAATGTAATAATTTGATGTGGCTCATTGATCTGGTGCGACTTCGGCACTTAAAATGTTATTTATTTTTATAACTATGTTTATAACTAATCCCGTAGTTAAGTCCCATAAGCTCTACAAACATTGAGAACGTCTTCTGTGAGGAAATTTACACAACTAAACGAACCATTACATGACAGTATCTCAATTTACTGTCACTTCAATTTTCCCGTTCCTAGATATTTCCATTGGTTTACCCGGAAACGGTTAAAATGTTAAATGTTTGTACAGCTTATGGGACTTAACTGTGGGGTCATCAGTCCCTAAACTTACAAACTACTTATGAACTAACGTATAGTAAAGACAACACAAACATCCTTGCCCGAGGTAGGATTCGAACCTCCGACGCGGGAAGCAGCGCGATCCGCAACATGGCGCACAGACCGCTCGGCGGAAACGGTTTAGAAAAGGGAATGTGTTTATTAGAAGTTTTTTGTTCATAATCAGCAGTAGTATCAGCCCTCAAAGCATTTCCATTCTTCCTGACTCACCGTGTATAAATCCCGGGTTACATTGTTTGGCAGCGATGATCTGCAAAACTACTCAACTGATGAAACTTCCTGGCAGATTAAAATTGTGTGCCGGAACCGGACTCGAACCTGGGACCTTTGCCTTTCGCGGGCGAAAGGCAAAGGTGTCAGATTCGAGTCCCGGTTCCGGCTCACAATTTTAATCTGCCAGGAAGTTTCATATCAGCGCACACTCCGCTGCAGAGTGAATGTTTCATTCTGGAAACATCCCTTAGGCTGTGGCAAAGCCATGTCTCCACCATATCCTTCCTTCCAGGAGTGCTAGTCTTGCATGTTTCGCAGGAGAGCTTCTGCGAAGTTTGGAAAGTAGGAGGCGAGGTACTGGCGGAAGTAAAGTTGTGAGGTGGCATTGTGAGTCGTGTTGGGATAGCTCAGTCGGTAGAACGCTTGCCCGCGAAAGGCAAAGGTCCCAGGTTCGAGTCCCGTTTTCTGCACACAATTTTAATCTGTCAAGAAGTTTGATATCAGCGCACACTCCGCTGCAGAGTGAATGTTTCATTCTACTCAACTGATCTTAATGACATGTTACACAGCGTGTGTGGTTTGGTCCAACTTAAAAGATAGTTTTTATCCCGATAAATACCTGAAATATTATTTATACTCGAAACTAAATGGTTATTTCTAGGTTGTGTACGTATCCAATGATTGAGACTGCTCTTCAGTTTGAAGCCTGTGCTACCTGCGAAGTTTTCAGTTAGTGATCGAAAAGTCACTGGTTCCAAACTTGCTGGAAGCAATGATTTTTTTTTTCCATTTCGAGTTTTAAAGTAACCTTTACCTCTCAATGATGTGAGGAGTTGCCAGAAACGACACTTGGTTCGGTTTCCACGTTAAACTGCAGGTCCTCTTTTGCCGGTTGGATAACTGGAGTACGTTAGGAACATGTTAAGTGCCGAAGTCGCACCAGATCAATGAGCCACATCAAATTATTACATTCGATGAAGAATATTTCCTCAATACTACTACTGTGTATTATATTGCTATGATTTTCAGATTAATGAAGTTGAATTTTTAAAGTTAAAATTCTCGCGCAAATCAAATGTTCAAATGTTTGTAAATCTATCGGACTCAACTGCTTGGTCATTAGTCCGTAGCTTACAAACTGCTTAAACTAAGGTAAACTAACCTAAGGACAACACAAACGCCCATGCCCGAGGGGGATTCAAATCCCCGACGGCGAACTGCCGTGCGCACCGTAGCACGGCGCCCCAGTACGCACGGCGAATCCGCCGCGGCAAAATTCTTGCATTTGCGTACATTATTTCTGGACTGAGAGATGGGAAGGAGTTAATTCAGATAGAGAGAGACAGGCAGACAGAAGAAGTAAGAATATAGATAAGGGGGGGGGAATGAGGAGATGGGTGGAGAGAAGGACAATAGGAGGCGAACAGAGAGAGGAGAGAAGCAGATGGACAGAGAGGGAGGGGAGGAGATGGAGTAATTGAAGATTAGGATAACTGAATGATGTACTAAAGGTTACTGTGAATTATACTTACCATCGTACATCAATAGGAGAGGAGGATTATATTACATTAAATTAATACTTCTTCCATAGATCATATTGTCGCGTTGCAATGGAAGCAGGCTTGACTTCGAAGGCAACTAAACACAGCACTTATACTGAAAGCACGTTTATTACGAACTCAACATACACGCAGCACTGACTGCCTCTCAGGCAGAGTGCTCTGCTATTTATACACAGACAGAATTTACCAGAAATTAGAAGAACAGTTAACATAAGAAACAAGTAGAATTTACAAGTGAACATAAGAAAGATGTAGAACCTTCTGGAATTGTCAATTACAAAGAAACAAATTGTTTGCCGGTGGGCGGGATTGAACCGGCGACCTTCTGCTCCGCAGTCCGTGACGCTATCCCCTGCGCCACGCCGGCAGTTGGTGTTCGGGGTCTCTCGCGGCATTGCTCCCTCTCCTGGAGAAACAGCGACCCGCTGTTATGATCCCTGTGGAGCCAGCTGCAATGTCCTGGATCTTGACCGTGTCATGGGTCCTCTGTATGACAGTTCAAGAGAATCCTTCCCTTCTCCGCGATTATCGACGACAGACGTTCCTGTCGTGGCTTCATCAGGAACATTACCGTCCTTAAAGTCCTTGAACAAGAAGACATTGTCGTCTACCTGCTTTTCAGGATCATAGTAAGGCTTCATGCGCAGGGCGTGAACAATGTCTCTTCGTTTTTGACGTTTCGAAGACGGCTCATAATCTTCAACTTCGTATGTGACGTCTGACAGGCGTCGTATGACACGATACGGACCAAAGTATCGCTTCAATAACTTTTCTGACAGTCCAACCTTCCGTGCAGGGGTAAAAATCCATACCAGATCTCCTGGGCTGTACACAACAGGTCGGTGCTTGTCTTTATACCGCAGACGGTCCTTCTCCTGGGCGTCCAGTGTCCGTATGCGAACCAGCTGTCTTGCTTCTTCGACCCTGGTGATGAGCTGTTTAACATAGTAATCCTGAGTGTCGTCCGGTTGGAACGGGAACAGTGTATCCATTGTCGTCTCAGCTTCACGGCCATGGAGCAGGAAAAACGGAGTGAAGCCTGTGGTGTCTTGACTTGCGGTATTGTAAACAAATGTCACGACTGGCAGAATTGTATCCCAATCCTTCTGCTCAACATCGACGTACATCGACAGCATGTCGGCTAACGTTTTGTTAAAACGTTCCGTAAGACCATTTGTTTGAGGATGGTATGCAGTTGTCATTATGTGGACAATGTTGCACCGTGACATTACCTCGCCGATAGTCGACACAGAATCGCCACGTGCCATCCTTCTTCTTTACGAGGACCACCGGAGACGACCAAGGACTCTCCGAAGGTTGAATAATGTCATCTCGCAACATCTTCTCCACTTCCTTCCGAATTATCCGTCTTTCTGCTAGCTACACTCTATACGAACGCTGGCTAATTGGCGGATGATCCCCAGTATTGATACGGTGCTTTATCGTGGGCCGTTGCGTCTGACTTTTCCCCTGCTGAGGTGTGAATGCACCCGAAAATTGGCGTAGTATACCTAACATCCGCTGGCGTTGTTCTTTGGTCAGTCCAGGCCCTATTGGCAGTTCCACGTTTGTTTCCTCCAGCGTGTTGTCTGTACTAATAGCAGGGCATGGGTCTTCATTGATGACATTGAGCTCACCGTTCTGGATTGGTTCAGCTGTCCCGATACACATTCCCTTGGGGATAAGTTGTGACTGCTCGTGACAATTTGTGATCCAAATCTCTCCTTGACCACCGGTAATGCTTATGATAGCCGCTTGTATGTAAATTTCTTTTGTGAGCCTGATAAACTTTTTACTATCAACAAGAACTTCACAGTTTAACCAGTTATCTGTGTTTGTGACTGCAACTCTTCTCATTGTCAACGGCGGTATCCTCACATTGTCAACGACGAATAACTTCCCACAAAATTCTGTATTACGTGTATCTGACGGAACAACTTCTTCAATTTGCAGCTCAGATCTTCCACAGTCAATGATAGCTTGTGATGCCTGAAGGAAGTCGCATCCGAGGATGACATTGTGACTACATTCTGTTAACACGACAAATTCAAACGGCTGCGTCCTGTTGTTGATGGTTATTCTTGCGACACAAGTTCCTGCTGGATGGACGTACTTTCCATTCGCGACCTTCAGCACAGTTGCTCCCGTATCACAGAACATTGTCTTCTTTAGTGTGCGGCGGTAATTATCCGATAATACAGAAAAAGAGGCTCCTGAATCAACAAGTGCCCGGACAGGTTGGCCGTCGATTATGACGTCGATGAGATTTCCCGACATCTTGGCGACTGTCGTCCATGGAGGATTTTCATCTGCGGCGGCCTCACCTCCGTAGATGGTCGCCTCGCTTAGTTTTCCTGGGCGCGGCGGCTAGGGGAGCGGCTGGTACCTCTGTACGGCGACGGTGAACGGCTGCGGCGCATCGGAGAGCGACCTCGTCTAGGGTACGGCGATGGGCTTCTTCCCATAGGTCGACTGAACTCATCAGCAGGTGACTGCCTTGGATAGAACTGCTCCGACGGCTGACGTCTTGCGGCAAAATAGTCATCGAATACTCACCTCCTCTCTCTGCAGTAGCGTACGACATGTCCAGGGCGTCCACAGTGGAAACACAGTGGTGTGTTGTCTTCTGTCCTCCAGACGTCTGTTCTTCTGCGGGGCGTCATAGTTGCCGGGGAAGTTGGCTGTGGTCGCGTCGTTCGGTTCATGGGCTGCCGTTTGGTGGCTGTAGCGTAAGTCATAGCAGGGCGACGTCATTCTTCACGTCGGGTGCGATTGACGGGGCAGACAGGAGCTAACGTTTGAAATACCTCGTCCTCAGCGGCGTCGGCTACCTCGTGACTTACAGGGCTCACATCGATGGCCATAATCTGATGCTCGCTCGGTCTAATAGTCCCGGCTGCCATGCAGTGTTGTAATTCTTCTCTCACGATTTTTCGTATGAGAGAAGCCAAGTCCTGCTGGTCTTCCACAACGGCCATAGGGACTACATTTGGGAGTCTGTCATACTTCTTGCGTCCAACCCTCCTTTGTTGCATCTCTTCAATGCGCTGGCACCACTTGATGAACTCTTCTGTCGTAGCGACGTCTTTTATCAGAAGAGCTTGGTACATATCTTCTGCAATTCCCTTCATCAGGTGCGTGATTTTGTCCGCTTCAGTCATGTTCGGATTGATTACGTTACACAGGGCCAAAACACTCTGTATGTACGATTGTGTCGGCTCACCATGTCGTTGGGCCCGGTTATTCAGTTGTTCCTCCGCCGAGCGGATTTGTCGCTGGCGGTCTCCAAACGTCTTCTTAAGTTCCTCCTGGAACGTCTCCCAGTCATTCAATTTGTCTTCGTTGTTCTCGAACCATTGCTGGGCCGTTCCGTCCAGATAGAAGTAAACGTTGGCCAAGCACATCGTATGATCCCACCTGTTGTACTTGGCGACTCGGTCGAACCCTTTTAGCCATTTGTTTGGGTCCTGTCCAGCGTCTCCAGAGAACACCGACGGGTGCCTGATGTGTAGCTGGCTTACTGCTGGTTTCGTTTCCATAGTTCGTCTGATGATACGGACTCTTGGAAGGACGTACTCGGTGTATCCCTTGTATTCTGGTTCCAGGTCGTGTAAGCGACGGCTTTTACGTTGCCTAATCGGAGCCACGGTGATGCAGCTGTTGCACAGTGTACCCGGCGCCTCCACCAAACAATGTCGCGTTGCAATGGAAGCAGGCTTGACTTCGAAGGCAACTAAACACAGCACTTATACTGAAAGCACGTTTATTACGAACTCAACATACACGCAGCACTGACTGCCTCTCAGGCAGAGTGCTCTGCTATTTATACACAGACAGAATTTACCAGAAATTAGAAGAACAGTTAACATTAGAAACAAGTAGAATTTACAAGTGAACATAAGAAAGATGTAGAACCTTCTGGAATTGTCAATTTCAAAGAAACAAATTGTTTGCCGGTGGGCGGGATTGAACCGGCGACCTTCTGCTCCGCAGTCCGTGACGCTATCCCCTGCGCCACGCCGGCAGTTGGTGTTCGGGGTCTCTCGCGGCAATATATACGACATATCGTAATGATGTGGAACGTGTCCGTTTAGTAAATGATGTTTACACTTGACAATCAATATTTTAAGGGTTTTTATTAAAATTTTGTAATTTTGTTTTATTTTTTAATTTTTTAAATTTCTTTTAAAGTTTTATCTAAAAATTCATCTACATTGTAGAAGGAGTTACAATTCAGAAATTCCTTTAATTTCTTTTTAAATAATAGTTGGTTATCTGTCAGACTTTTGATGCTATTTGGTAAGTGACCAAAGACTTTTGTGGCAGCATAATTCACCCCTTTCTGAGCCAAAGTTTGATTTAACCTTGAATAGTGAATATCATCCTTTTACCTAGTGTTGTAGCTATGCACACTACTATTACTTTTGAATTGGGTCAGATTGTTAATAACAAATTTCATGAGTGAATATATATATAATGAAGCTACAGTGAAGATCCCTAGATCCCTAAATAAATGTCTGCAGGATGCTCTTAGGTGGGCTCCAGCAATTATTCTGATTACACGCTTTCGTGCAATGAATACTCTTTTACTCAATGTTGAATTGCCCCAGAATATGATCCCATATGAAAGCAGTGACTGAAAATAGGCGTAGTAAGCTAATTTACTGAGATATCACCAAATTTTGCAATGACTCTGATAGTATAAGTAGCTGAACTCAAACGTTTCAGGAGATCTTCAATATGTTTCTTCCAATTCAGTCCCTCAGTCCCTAAAAATTTTGAATATTCTACCTTAGCTACAGATTTATGTTCAAAGTCTAAATTTATTAATGGTGTCATGCCATTTACTGTATGAAACTGTATATACTGGGTTTTATCAAAGTTGAATGAGAGTCCATTTGTAGAGAACCACTTAATAACTTTCTGAAAGATATCATTTACAATTTCATCAGTTAGTTCCTGTTTGTCAGGTGTGATAGCTATACTTGTATCATCAGCAAAAAGTACTAGCTTAGCATCTTCGTGAATGTAAAATGGCAAGTCATTAATATATATTAAGAACAGCAAAAGACCCAAGACCGAACCTTGTGGGACCCCATTTTTGATAACTCCCCAGTTAGAGGAATTAATTGTTTCATCTATAACACGTGAATTGCTTATTTCAATTTTCTGCACTCTTGCAGTTAAGTATGATTTAAACCATTTGTGCACTGTCCCACTCATACCACAATACTTAAGCTTATCTAAAAGAATCCCATGATCTACACAATCAAAATCCTTTGAGAGATCACAAAAAATCCCAACTGGTGATGTCCGGTTATTCAAAGCATTTAATATTTCATCAGTGAAGGTATATATAGCATTGTCAGTTGAAAAGCTTTTTTAAATATCAAACTGACATTTTGTTAGAACTTTATTTTTAGTAATATGTGAAGATGTGTGAAGATATGGACAGAGGAGAAAGAGGAGTTGGTGGTGGTGGGTGAGGCAGAGGGGGCAGGGGAGATGGACAGAGCCACAAACAGTCCTAGTGTAATATTTTACTACCTCTTTTGGCATATTTTTATACGCTACTCGGTTGGGTAAAAGAAATTTCCGTTACGTAAACGAGTGAGTTGCTATCGAAATGACTTGTGTCAGATTTTCCGTCGTCTCAAATATTAGTGTTCTTTTTTTTCTATGTTTCGTGCTTTGTTTGGCTGTAAGTAATTACTGTTTAACTGCGGGTAACGCCGTGGGACAAAGGTAGTAGGAAATGAATTGGAAAATGATTAGGAAAAATACCCTACAGCCACGTTTGTTTTATCAACATCCATATAAACTTAGTTTAGTTTATACTCGCAGATTTTTTACCACTTCTTTAATTTAGATAAAAAGTAATGTTTCATTTTTATGGGAACTTTGCGAAATTGCAGGCCGGAGCCGGAAAACAAAACATTACACTTTGGTCTGATGGTATCTCTTTCACCACTCCATAAAGTAGACAGTGAGATTACTAATAACGGAAACCTTTGACCTCGCACGTTCGGAACCGCACGAAACGTGCTTAGAATAACAATCAAACAAAACAGTGGTGTGCGTCATTTGCTTGCAAAACATGACACTTCTTTGCTAGGGCCACTACATGGTTACATGGTGGCCTATTATTGTGTGATTTCTGGGCGGATCATACAGATCGTACCCTTCTAGATGTAAGTTTTCCGAACAAAGATGTTACGATGAAGATCTTGCCACCGAAAACAATAAAATATTATCAACTCCTTGATATTTACTTCTTTCAACAATATGAACTCTATATCAGGATTACCGATTTTGTAAGACTACAAGGTGCCAAACGACAAGTGAAGATACATGATCGTTATTTCGTCGTGAAACTTCACTCTATGATTTGCAACCAATTTGCTGCACCTGCGTATAAGCCTATGTTGCAGTATGCTTGGCGAAAGCCAGGGTATGAGACTCACATATCATCATCATCATCATCTGTAAAACTTAATGGTTGGCTTTTGTTATTGGAGTGCGTGAATGCGAAAGTGGTTTGGAATGTGATAACGTGGCTTTAGTGAGGTGTGAACATTGTTCTCTTCCACTTTGTTTTAACCACTTCATCGAAATCCCGCATCTGAAATTTGAGGACTAATATAAACACTTTCAGGTGTGTGGTGCTGCTGTATATGTGTGTTTTCCAGTATTATTAGAACTTTAAGCAGAGAGTTTTGGCGCTGCTGATTGAATATATAATGATACACTGAAGTCATTAAATTTCATATAATTTCCTTTATATGGCATCGTACTCATATGCTACTTTGCTTTTTTCTGTTGATATGTTACTTGAGGTACAATACAACGTTTTGCATGGACGCACACCACTGTCCTGTGTATAAATGCCTGTTATTCCAAGCACGGTTTCATGCGGTTCCGAGAGTTCCAGGTCAAAGGTTCCCCTTGTAAGAGTAAACATGCATCGTAATTATTACCCAACAAAGCTGCAATTTGTATCATAATATTAATACGTAAACACAATAACTGGAGTACCTTTTTGTAGTATTAATTATACAATGAGACCAATGAAACTTTTATAATTCGAAAAATGTTGTGCCATGAATGTGCACAAGAAAATCATATCTATAGCCCTAATGTCACCTTCTCTATGACGTATTAAAATCTTCAACTCTCATAATAACTGAACATCGAAAACTGAAGTGTGACCAACTTCTGCCGTGCATACCAATCAGGTACTATGGAAAAAAGGTCATTGGCAAGAAACAGCGTTTCATGAAACCGCATTCTGCGGTAACTGATGTCTAAATGGCAGCAACACAGGCACAGCGAGCAACTACACTTCCTCATGTGTTCCGTGGCTGATTTTGTTGGCAGCGAAATGAAAACATCATAGTGCCAATGACTGTAATTAGCATTATTTCATCATTTCGTTTAGTTTTATGTGAAGGTAACTTTGTGGTCATTTTCCGCCGTTACAACACTGCTTAAAACAATTAGGGGATTAGGTAATATATCATACACAATACACATACGGCAACGTATTTTATTTATATATTTGTTACATTTGTAGTTTGTGTGTGATACAGTACGATATATTGCTGCCTCAGCTCTTTACTTGAGGTTTCATGCCGTTTACTTAGAGCATGGCACCATGGGGGTACCATAATAGTGAAAAAGTCATTCTGTTTGCTCTATAATACGGTGTGTGATGACCTCGGACGGTCAATACAGCTGCACGCCTTCATGGCATGGACAGTATGAAGTTATAATCAGCTGTTGAGGGTTATTTGGCCAGTCTTCCACGAGTGAAATATCCGGCTCTGCAACTGTTTTTGGAGGTTCTGGTCTGGCTGCAATGCGTCTGCCAAGTGCATCCCAGGATTGCTCAATCTGGTTTAAGTCCGGTGAACAAGGTCCGTACGTCCGCCAGTACTGACTCCTGCTGACACCACTTATCCACCACCATTACATGGTGACGTTTCCCGCACATAAGCAGGATTGTTCCGAGTTCCACGTTCTCTACAGATGAGAGTCATCTGGAGTCATGTTAGTCATCTGTAAACAAAACCCGGCGCCATTCCATAAGACTTCAATCCTGATGTCCCTCCGCCCAGTGTGAAGTGTCTTGCAAACTAAGTCGTGACTGTTCTATCCAGACACAATTTATTGACTGAAATAGTGGTGCTAAGCCACGCAACAATCAAAACAATAATTCTTCTTGTAATTATAAAATAACAATTTACCTTAGATGTTTTTGTTTAAATTCTTCTCATAACAGTTTCTTCGGTGTAACTCTCTTGAAAATATTGCAATGTACGTGACAACCAAAATTCACAAGCAATGCAGCTGCTCCTAAGGCAGAGTAATGAAAGGTAGAAATTATTACGATCCTTTGGTTCCTGCGTTCCTGGCCTAGCCTCCCGTGGAGAGCAGAGGTGGCCGGGAGTTGGGCAGCGCGGCGTGGCGAGACGACAGCCGAGAGACTCCAGCAACTTCCAGCAGCGACTCCGTTCCTCGACGGCGGCGTGGTCCAGGACGCCTTGACGTGGCTGTAGGGCCGGTATTTAACGCGGCGCGGAAGGAGACACTCGAAGCTGCCTGGCGGTCCGCGGCGTGCTGTGATAGGCCGCTTTCGTGTCTACTTCCCTCACGTCAAGTAGTCCGTGGTGTCGCTGATACTGCGCCGGCGCCCGGCGGGAACGGCCCAGCGACATCTCTCGGCCACGGCTGGCCTGCGTGCCTCGTGACGTAGCTGAGTCGAGGCGAGGCGCGGGGTTTAAGCAGGGTACGCGCGGTGATATTGTTGCGCCGTGGCGCGTGTACTGGCGCTCTTTTGTCTGTTGCCGTTGCGTGCCACGGCATTCCTCCCCCCTCAGGGCGGATACGCCGAGACACTCCTCTTCGCTGACCTCCATGTCTGTCACATCGGGGCATGGATCGATGTCCATCGGCGTCTCTGTTGTAGGATGGCTACGTGCGTCCTCCAGTGTGCGTCCTCCTCCTGGCAGGAGCGGAGAGGCCGCTCCAGGCAGCATCTGGAACAGAAACCGGTGTGAGGGAGAGTCGTGTAGGGCTGTTGTCTCGTCGTGGTCGGATCTGGTTTTGGTGGCAGCGGTGGGTGTTGCCTCCAGTACAGGTGACCTCATACATCACTTTCCCAAATGTGCGACTGACTCTACCCGGCAGCCAGTGGGGTCGGCCTCTGGTATATACGTTGACCCACACCTTCTGGGCGACCTGGTACCTTGGGTCTTGCACTGGCATCGTCTCAGGCTGGTCCTTGGGATGCAGGAGGGAGAGTGCAGACCGAGGTTGTCGTCCATGTAGTTTCTCTGCAGGAGATCCTCCCTCCGTGGGTTGACCCCTGTAAGAAGACAAGAAGAGTGAGAGGGCTGCAGTAAGGGAATGATGTTGGACGAGCTTTGACATCTGCGACTTAAAAGTTCGCACAAATCTCTCCGTGATGCCATTGGAGGCAGGGTGAAAGGGTGCCGTATGAATGAGTTGAATCCCATTGATTTTACAGAAATCTCCGAATTCTGCCGAGGTAAACTGAGATCCATTATCCGAGACGCGTCTGGCAGCCCCTCTATGGCGAAAATGCGCGCCAGCGCCTGGATTGTGGCAGGTGCAGTCGTGGATGACATTTGGGAAACATAGGGAAATCCAGTTACAGCATCCACTACTACAAGCCATGAGTATCCCAAAAAAGGTCCAGCGTAATCTATGTGTATGCGAGACCAGGGCGTAGACGGTTCAGGCCACGAAAAAAACCGCTTAGGGGGGGGGGGGGGGGGGGCGCTTGATGCTGCTGACACGTCACACAGCTGGCAACCGTGTTTTCAATGTCGCGGTCCATGCCTCTCCAATAAATGTGCTGTCTGGCCAGTTGTTTAGTGCGAACGACCCCCCAGTGACTTTTGTGGAGTAACTCGAGCGCTTTCTTTTGGAGTGAGATCGGTATCAGGACTCGGGCGGCGTTGTTCTCACTGTGTAGAAGGACGATTCCCTGCCGCGTGGACAGCAGATGTCTGCGGTCCCAAAAGGCGCGCAAGTCCGGATGTTGCAATTGCTTTTTGTTACCAGGCCATCCGAGGTTGACGAACCGCACGAGTTTTGAGAGGACGGCATCCTGCGCCGTGTGGTGGCGTACGAGCTTGGCGTCCAAAGGCAGTCTGGCGAGGGCGTCCGCATCCTCATCGTCCAGGTGGCAGCACATGATGGGATCTGCATCGAAGGATGGATCGTCACCTACCGGCAACCGGGACAGGAAGTCTGCATTAGCATGCCGTGCGGAAGAGCGGTATTGAATATCATAATCATAGGATGATAAAAATAGAGCCCATCTCTGGATTCGGCGTGCCGTCTTAGTTGGTATGGCAGCTGAGGCTTGAAATAAGGGCAACAGTGGCTTGTGGTCCATTTGGAGTGTGAAATGCCGGCCATATACATAGTCAAGGAATTTTTTTATGCCAAAAACGATCGCCAAGGCTTCCTTTTCGATGTG
Source organism: Locusta migratoria (assembly GCA_026315105.1). Lineage (NCBI taxonomy): Eukaryota > Metazoa > Arthropoda > Insecta > Orthoptera > Acrididae > Locusta > Locusta migratoria. The sequence goes on from CM048755.1 coordinate 292,287,888, forward strand.
ACTGTAGTTTCTTTGTGCTGCCGTGAGGGATTTCGAGGCAAAGGCGATTGGTCGTTCCACTCCGTTGATAATATGGGATAAGACGGCGCCAACCCCATAATCAGATGCGTCAGCAGCGAGCACTAATGGTTTGGAGGCATCGTACGCACAGAGGCACGTGGTCGTGAGCAGCGCTTTCTTCAATGAATTGAAAGCCTGATCGCATTGTTTTGACCAATGCCATTTAACTCCCCTTCGGAGCAGGCGATGTAGGGGTTCCGCGATGGAGGCGGCATGGGGGATAAACCGCCGATAATAATTCAGCTCCCCGAGCACCGACTGCAATTGCGTAGTGTTTGTAGGTGGAGATAAACGCTGCACGGCTGAAATGTGCGTCGGTGTTGGGTGGATACCAGACGGACTGAAGATATGGCCAAGATATTCGACCTGGGAGACTCCAAAGACACATTTCTCGATGTTGCACTTCAGGTTGGCCTGTTGGAAGACCTTGAATACTTCGGAGAGCATGGACGTAAGTTCTTCTTTATGCCTACCGGCAACGAGAATATCGTCTAAATAGTTCACCGTACCGGGAATGTGTCTGATGAGTTGTTCTAAGTAGCGCTGAAAGATCGCTGGTGCGCTAGAGAGGCCGAAAGGTAACCTGTTATATCGGAAGAGTCCGAACGGCGTGTTAATGACGAGCTTTTCCTTGGTTGCCGCGTCCAATGGTAGTTGCAGATAGGCATCCTTTAAGTCGATTTTGGCAAAGATTTTACCACCGGCCAGCCGCGTAACAACGTCGTCCAGCTTCGGAATTGGGTACGATTCAGTGGCGGATTGGGCATTAATAGTGCGTTTAAAGTCACCACAGATCCTGATGGAACCATTTGGTTTCTCGACAAGAAGAATCGGTGTGGCCCATCTGCTGTGAGTCACTGGTGATATGATTCCCTCATCTTGCAAGCGGACTAGTTCCTGCCGCAGCTTGTCCCGGAGTGCAAATGGCACTGGACGGGCTTTACAAAATTTGGGTACAGCGTAAGGCAGTAGGGAGATGCTTGCTTGAAAATTGTGGACCCCTTCAGTGGAATGTTGAAATACCGAGGGGAAGAGTTGCCGAAAGTGCTCCATGAATTCGCGTTGATGAATGTTCTGTACCATCGGTGCTGAGTCATGGATCTCCATGCCTAGTGCATGGAACAAGTCCAACCCGAGGATATTGGTCGTTGCGGGGTCCGCTACCACCAGGATTTGTGCGCTGACAACGGTCTGCCCATAATGTACTGAGGCGGGGAAGGACCCGTCGACCGATATGACATTGTTCGTGAAACTCCGTAACTTTATATGGAATGGATGAAGTGGAGGCGAACCAAGCTGGGCATATGTTTGCCGATTGATGATCGTGACTGCCGACCCCGTGTCTACCTGAAGTTTGACGTCTTTGTCATTGATAGCGACAGTTAGGAACATTTTATGAGGAGACGGCGGTAGCAGCGCCTGTACAAGGTGCACTTCGTTGCTGTCCGATCCTGTGAGGGAGGCTGTTTCCTGCGTGAGATCTACGTCCATGCTACAGGGTGATCTGCACACCTCAGCTTTGTGGCCTTTCTTGCCACAAGCTGCGCACTTGGTCTTCCTGAAAGGGCATTGATGTCGTGGGTGATTGACAAAACACATTTTGCAGGAGGGCAGCGATTGGCGGCGTCGATCGTGAGGTGTGGTACCCGACGGTGGTGACGATCTGACGTAATCCTGTCGTCTAGGAGGGGCGGATTTGGTGGAGAAAACCAATGGCAGGTCCTGTATAGTTCCCACTGCTCTCAGGGACTGTTCATAAGCTCGAATAATGGGGAGGCAGGCCTCCAACGTAGGGTCTCTCAGCTTGAGGAGATCGTGTCGGAGAGCCTCATCTGGGGCGTGGACCAATATCATGTCACGCACCAGCGCCGATGAATAGGATTGCCGGTATGCTGCATTGGTGCATGCGAATTGGCAGTCCCGTGATAAGCCCTGAAGCCTAGCAATCCATTCCCTGTACTATTCGGTCGACAACTTCTGGCAGTTGAAGAATTTATGCCTGGTTGCCGCTACATGTACGTGGGCATCAAAATAATCCGCGAGGCTAGCCTGGATTGTCCCATAGGAAAGATTCTCCGGACTTTCGTCGGGGTGGAGGTGCTTTATCAATTGGAAAACTACCGGTCCTGCTTGAGCTAATAAAAAGGCGCGCCGCTGTGTCTCACCTGTGACAGCGTAGGCATGGAAATGCTGGCGATGTAACAAGACCATGGCTCCAACTGTTTGTCGAAGGGCGCAAACGGCGGAAGTGGCTGCCGCGGTTCTGCAACCAAGGGATCCTGACGTGGGACCGGCAGGAGTTGTTCTACACGCTCCAGCAACTTTTCATTCGCTGACTGCATACACCGAAGCAGCATTATCATTTGTTGTGTAAGGTCTACAGAATCTGGCATCCTGAAACAATACAGTCAAACCGTTTTCCTCGTCGCCAAAACTGAAGTGTCTTGCAAACTAAGTCGTGACTGTTCTATCCAGACACAATTTATTGACTGAAATAGTGGTGCTAAGCCACGCAACAATCAAAACAATAATTCTTCTTATAATTATAAAATAACAATTTTCCTTAGATGTTTTTGTTTAAATTCTTCTCATAACAGTTTCTTCGGTATAACTCTCTTGGAAATATTGCAATATAATTGACAACCAAAATTCACGAGCAATGCAGCTGCTCCTAAGGCAGAGTAATGAAAGGTAGAAATTATTACGATCCTTTGGTTCCTGCGTTCCTGGCCTAGCCTCCCGTGGAGAGCAGAGGTGGCCGGGAGTTGGGCAGCGCGGCGTGGCGAGACGACGGCCGAGAGACTCCAGCAGCTTCCAGCAGCGACTCCGTTCCTCGACGGCGGCGTGGTCCAGGACGCCTTGACGTGGCTGTAGGGCCGGTATTTAACACGGCGCGGAATGAGACACTCGAAGCTGCCTGGCGGTCCGCGGCGTGCTGTGATAGGCCGCTTTCGTGTCTACTTCCCCCACGTCAAGTAGTCCGTGGTGTCGCTGATACTGCGGGAACGGCCCAGCGACATCTCTCGGCCACGGCTGGCCTGCGTGCCTCGTGACGTAGCTGAGTCGAGGCGAGGCGAGGCGCGGGGTTAAGCAGGGTACGCGCGGTGATATTGTTGCGCCGTGGCGCGTGTACTGGCGCTCTTTTGTCTGTTGCCGTTGCAGCGCCACGGCACAGTGTCTGTGGGTTAAACGGTATCTTGGTTTTAATGGGACACATACCATAAACTTCCGTGCGTAAACGTCACGTTCTCCGAGGCGATTTCGGACTGTTTGTATTGATATTGGATGTCCTTCTGTTGCCTGGAGAGTGCGTTACAGCGGAGTTGCATTTAGTCTCCTGTTTCCACGAACTGTTACCCGTAAGTAAGGGTCATTTCTTGCTGCTGTTACCCGTGGAAGATCTTGACCTTGTCTTTTTTAACGGTTCTTGTTGTCTGAAATCTCGTCCAGTTCCTGAAAATTAAATCTTGGGACACTCGAATAGCTGCAGCCAACTCCCTCTCTTTGTGTCCAAATGTTGAAATGTATGTAAATCTATCGGACTGAACTGCGTGATTATTAGTCTGTAGCTTGCAAACTACTGAAACTAAGGTAAACTAACCTAAAGAGAACACACACACCTATGCCCGAGGGAGGACTCGAACCCCCGACGGCGAACGGCCGCGCGCATCGCAGCACGACGCTCCAGTGCGCACGGCTAATCCGCCGCGGCTTCCCGATTTCAGTTCAGGCATATAAAGTGGCACAGGCTCCACGAAACCACTGATCCGAGTTGTCAACAAGGACGTGGAAGATGGAGGTGGCGAGGGCTATTTTCACATGATATGGATGAGATCTCCTCCGCAGCTGACAATATCACTGACCGAAAATGTTTGTGTTCGACTATTTGATACCATTCATGGAGTTGATATTTCTAGACAAAGATGACATTTGTATGTGTGACCATTGTTAGCGACTGTTTTGAACATCCAGGACAATTCCAGCAAGTGATTTGACCACACAGATCGTTCGACATGCGTCTCACACAACATTTATGCGCGTAATCGAGAGGTCTGTGTTTGCAAAAAATCCTACACCAGCAACGCTTTCGGATATATGGATGGCTATAGAGGTAGCATTGCTCAAAGTCCTTGCACAGGACTTCTAACGTTAAGGTACTGGACTTCGATTCGCAAAAGGAGGTCGGATACGACCTCAGTATAACACATTGGCGTCAAAAATATTAAATTGTGTTTCTTCGAGACATATACAGTTAGCTTTCCTGTCACATATTTAGTTATTTCTACAGATATCTCGTAAAATTGTCGATGCATTATTGTACAATGGCGGCAACGGAAAGGGTTTTCTCTGTTCAAATGTTTGTAAATCTATCGGACCAAACTGCGTGGTCATCAGTCAGTAGCTAACAAACTACTTAAACTAAGTTAAACTAACCTAAGGACAAACACATACACCCATGCCCCAGGAAGGACTCGAACCTCCGACGGCGAGCAACCGCGCGCTCCGCAGCGATGAGCCTTAGACCGCTCGGCTACTCCACCGCGGCGGTTTTCTCTGTCATTACCACTCTGCACTGAGTATTTTACCCATGAACATAAATGAATTTCAGTCACGAATAGTGTCGTTTAGACACCATAGTTTTTGCCCCCCTAAAACATCCAAACAACAAACACCATAGTTGCCGCGGTGGAGTAGCCAAGCGGTCTCAGGCGCCTCGCTGTAGAGCACACGGTTGCTCGCCGTCGGAGTTTCGAGTCCACCCTGGGACATGGGTGGGTGTATTGCCCTTAGGTTAGTTTACCTTAGTTTAAATAGTTTGTAAGCCTAGGGACAAATAACCAACGCAGTTAAGCTCCATAGATTTACAAACATTTGAACACCATAGTTGTGAGACTGAAGTATTGACATTCAAAGCATACGAACAAGCCAATTAGTGTCACATCCCTGTTCAAAGAAAAGCTGAGTGAAACCCGTAAGGTGCTGGCCAAACGGTATGATACAGGGCATACGGATCTAACGAGAATTAAACTACTCTCACCTTGTCTATAATGTTTATTGTGTAAGTTTAACTTTTACTTACTGCTAGGAAAAAAAACTATCTCCAGGAATGAATTCTTCACACTCAGATATGAAATATTTGATCATAGTCATGTTCAAAAAAAAAAAAAAAAAAAAAAAAAAAAAAAAAAAAAAAAAAAAAAAAAAAAAAAAGAACCATAACACAAAGAAAGACTGAAGAGAGGAAGTTCAAATTCATAGGACATGTTCATAGAATTTTGTGAAGGAATGATTACTATTTCACGCTTCTCGGTGCAGCATGGAACCTGTTGCCTAGTTGGTAGAGGGTCCGTCTTGCGACCTGAAAACTTTTCCTATGCGCATAAGACGCGAATTGCATCCTGTGGTATAGGCATCCATGCCGTATTCATTTGGTTCCAAGCACCAGAGATGGTGTTTGGCATTGGTGTCAGAGCACTGCTCCCGTCGTTTTACCATATTCCTCACATTTTCGATTGGAGACAGGTATGGTGGGTCAGGGCAAAAGGTTCCACCCTGTGGCACCACGAAGGCTCGTGTTCGTGCAACAACATGTGGCCGTGCTTTGTCTTGCTCAAAATGGCGTCTGGGGTGTCGCGCAAAAAGCGCATGGCTAAGGGTCGCAGGATCAGGCATTCCACGAGTGAGTGAGCCTATGAGTGAAAATTGAAAATCTGAAAGTCATGGCTATGAGTACTTCTACAAAAGTCTTAAGGTACTGAAATTACCTGTACAGGACAGAAACATTCTGCAATTTCCTTTTTTTCCTTTAATCTATCACCATCAACTTAGAGATGTTTTAAGACATCTTTCTTTCAATTAAGCATTATTTGTGTTACTACCACAATTTTGTGTAATGTTCTCTCTCTCAAAGGTCTAAAATATAATTTGTAAGTTAGGTCATTGGACAAGTCCCGTCCGTCACGTAACATTTATTGTTTTAGAAACTTAAATTTATTAATGGTGCTTTTTTGTCATAGCACATGTTAAATTTTTGAGTTTGAAGTTCATGTACATGCTACTTATAGTTTCGTATGTATACATTAATCACAGAAATAATGGAATGCTTTTCATGCTGCAAGAATTGAAGCTTATTTTTTGTCCCGTCCATCATGCCATTATTTTTCCATATTGCAGACAAAAATAATGATGGACTACCAAAATTTCCCATTAATCTCCTGTACCAAGTAATGAATGTTTGGATTCCATAGAGAAACAACAGAATAAAATAAAAACAAATATTTTATTTTGATTTTCCTGGGACTGAATGTCCCGTCCGTCACTCATAGAATGCCTGCGATGTCATTCACATAGGTCAAACTGGTCAAAATGGCCAGTACACGCACAAACTGTGATTTGTTCTTGTACCCAATAGCACCACACACAATGAAGCCATTAGTTGGAGCTGTGTGTCTTGTGCTAGTCATTTCCAAACAAACAGAACCTGTCTTAGTCCGGAAAGACTTTATTCTTGTCCTCAATGACGTTCTTCCTTAGACTATAGCCGTATGACGTGGACATTTGTCAAAACTACGACGCGCACGTAACCCATGCCGTAATAAACGGCGAAGGACTGACACTACTCAGTTGTACAATACGTTCCACTGTTGCTCCAGTACTAAGGAGGACACAGACCTGTCTTGCAGTTCCACTCGGCTGAGGTGTCGTTTTTCCTTGCTGGTGGTCTGGGTAGTGAGACCTGACTCATCTCATCGTATTCTATGGTCTTCCGTGAAATATTTTAGACACGCACGTAGCACTGGCGGTGGTGGAACAGGTATGTGCTGAATGGTAGGGCATGGCGTGTTGTACCTCTCAGGCCACCCCCAGAGGAGTTAGACACCTCATCTGAACGACACTGCAGGACAGATCTCCGTCCTATTCGGCTCTGGCGCAACAGTGGAACCGTGGAACACGTTGTACACTGTCAAGGGCGACAGTCCGTCGCCGTTTATTATGGGTTACGTAAGCGTCGCTTACTTCTCCGCCTGAAAACTAAATTTCACTCCACACAGGCTTCGAGGGCCCAACAGGTACCAACCGGCCACCGTGCCATCCTCTACCCGAAGGTTCACCGGATGCGGTATGGAGGGGGACGTGGTCAGTGCCCCGCACTCCCGGCCGTTATGTCGGTTTTCCAGACCGGAGCCGCTGCTTCTCCATCAAATAGCTCCTCAGTTTGCCTCACAAGGGCTGAATGCACCCCGCTTGCAAACAGTGCTCGGCATAACCGGATAGTTACCCATCCAAGTGCTACCGAAGCTGGACAGTTCTTAACTTCGGTGATCTAATGGTAAACGGTGCATTTGTTGTAGCCAAGCCCGAAGAACGGGCAGGTCGCGAATTGGCTGGCCATTTCGCACTTTGGCCGAGTGTATTGGCCAAAATCCGATTACTTGGAAGAATCGACGCATCTCCGACTTTGCCCAGCCAGTTCGCGACTTGGCCGGAGGTTGCTGGCGAAAACGGGATGTGACGTCACGTATATTGGGGAATCCCTGTCTAAATCGCACAGTGCCGTGATGTACGATAGGCAGCATATGTCTCACTCCCACTGTTAACTGTGCCGTGCACGTGATAGTTGTTTCTTATCAGTGAACGTTCTGCCCCTGCGCCTTGTTTTTCTTCCTGGCCAAATTGATTAATTGTAAGTGCCGTTACGTTTTGTGGCATTTTCCTTCCTGTATTAGTGCGTCTTTCAGAAGTCGCAAGAGTACGTCGGTTAATTACGTGAGTAGTCCTATTTTTATTTTTTTATTGTCTGACCTTCGTAGCTCAGACAGCAACGTCGCTGACCACCACACAGGGGGCCCGGGTTCGATTCGTGGAAGGGGTCTGGGTGTTGTGTGTTGTCTTCATCATCATCGACATGCAAGTAAAAAGTGGCGTCAAGTAAACAGACTTGCACTATGTGGCCGGACAATACCACGCTGATCTCCCGGCCAAAAAATGCAATACGATCATTTCACTTAATTATTATTATTTGCCCTTACTTTGCCCTAAATCAGTAATCGAACATACTGGTATAAATTATTTGCTTGTAAGACCTATGCTGATCCCACGCCTACGTCACACTGGGGCGATATTCACGATGAACGTGGGATACATGCATATAGGGAAACGATATTTGATATGAAAAGCAGGTTCCTAGCACTCTGTGTACGCTGCTGCAGGAAAAAGGAAATGATAGAGGAGAAATCACAAAAAAGTAGGGACTGATGACCCCGTAGTTAAGTCCCATAAGCTCTACAAACATTTGAACATTTTGAACAAACAATATATACTGTTTTTTCTAGAGGACGTTACAGAAGCCAAAGCAAAGCACAGAAAAGATAGTGTTGACTATCGTCGACTAAGAAAGTATGACATTATTGAAGGTGCAGGAAGAGAAAAACATATTGCACCAGTAAAAGTACACAACAACCCTATTTTGTATTACACTAGTGGCCATTAAAATTGCTACACCACGAAGATGACGTGTTACAGACGCGAAATTTAACCGACAAGAAGAAGATGCTGTGATATGCAAATGATTAGCTTTTCGGAGCATTAACACAAGGTTGGCGCCGGTGGCGACACCTACAACGTGCTGACATGAGGAAAGTTTCCAACCGATTTTTCATACACAAACAGCAGTTGACCGGCGTTGCCTGGTGAAACATTGTTGTGATTCCACGTGTAAGGAGGAGAAATGCGTACCATCACGTTTCCGACTTTGGTAAAGGTCGTATTGTAGCCTATCGCGATTGCGGTTTATCGTATGGTGACATTGGTGCTCGCGTTTGTCGCGATCCAATGACTGTTAGCAGAATATGGAATCGGTGGTTTAAGGAGGCCAATACGGAACGCCGCGTTGGATCCCAAGGCCTCGTATCACTAGCAGTCGATATGACAGGCATATTTTCAGCGTGGTTGTAACGGATCCTGCAACCACGTCTCGATCCATGAGTCAACTGATGGAGACGTTTCCAAGACAACAACCATCTGCACGAACAGTTCGACGACGTTTGCAGCAGCATGGACTAACAGCTCGGAGACCATAGCTGCGGCTACCTTTGACGCTGCATAAGACAGGAGCGTCTACGACGGTGTACGCAACGACGAACCTGGGTGCACGAATAGCACAAGTCATTTTCTTCGGAAGAAGCCAGGTTCTGTTTACAGCATTATGGTGGTCGCATCCGTGTTTGGCGAATTCGCGGTGAACGCACATTGGAAGCGTGTATTCGTCATTGCCATACTGGCGTATCACCGGACGAGATGGTATGGGGTGCCATTGGTTACACGTCTCGGTCACCTCTTGTTGGCATCGACCGCACTTTGAACAGTGGCCGTTACATTTCAGATGTGTTACGACCCGTGAATCTACCCTTCATTCGATGCCTGCAAAACGCTACATTTCAGCAGGATAATGCACGACCGCATGTTGCAGGTCCTGTACTGACCTTTCTGGAAACGGAAAATGTTCGACTGTTGCCCTGGCCAGAACATTCTCCAGATCTCTCACCAATTGAAAACGTCTGGTCAATGGTGGCCGAGCAATTGGCTCGGCGCAATACGTCAGTCACTACTCTTGATGAACTGTGATATCCTTTTGAAGCTGTTTGGAAATCTGTACCTGTACAAGCCATCCAAGCTCTGTTTGACTCAATGCCCAGGGGTATCAAGGCCGTTATTGCGGTCGGATGTGGTTGTTCTAGGTACTGATTTCTCAGGATCTATGCACCCAAATTGCGTGAAAATTTAATTACATATCAGTTCTAGTATAATATATTTGTACAATGAAGACCCGTTTGTCATCTGCATGTCTTCTTGGTGTAGCAGTTTTAATAGCTAGTAGTGTATGTTCATATAGAAGAACTGTTCGAAATACTGCGGTACTCACTTGAAAATAGGACATGGAGGTCGCACATGAATGGAAAATTAACTGCGCGTACAGTACCAAAATGTCACCAAAGAGGCCATTACATTGCAAACTTTGTCAGACTAAATTATCAAATCCAAAGAAACGTTTAGTTTCCAGACCTGTAATATTTAAAGAATTTAATTCAAGATACCAGGTATATCTGACAGACATGCAAATTAGCCCTGACGAGGAGTACGAGTTCATACTCAATTACCAAGATCACTTAACTAAATTGGTAATATTGCGAACACTGAAAATAAAAAGAGCAGAAGTAGGCGCTTACTATTTGCTTGACATTTTTACCATTATAGGTGCTCCAGAAGTGCTACAGACAGATAAAGGTAGAAAGTTTTCGAACCAAGTTATAAATGTGCTGTATAACATGTGGCGTGAACTGAAATTGTTACATGGAAAGTCGAGACATAGCTGAAGCTAAGGTTCTATCGAACGGGCCAACCAGGGTGTACAGAATATGTTAATGACATGGATGCATACATATATCTTACGCATTGGGCTGAGAGTCTGCGATTCATCCAACTCATGAAAAACCGTTCTTTTCATCGTGGAATTCAGCAATCCCCATACGAGGCTGTAAAGCAAAAGTTGTTGATATCATAGTGACAGAAGAAGAGCTTGAGAAAGTCGAAAGAGAAATGAAACTGACGTCGTGGAGATCAAACCATTGGAAAGTCAAGTCCGATTACCTGACAATAACCAGCCGAAAATATACTATGTGGTTTGCGAAGAAGAGTGTAGTGCAGTTCATTGTCTATTCTGTGGCAAACATGTGCATGCAACATGTGGAAGAAGTAGTGCAGTAGAGGAAGGATATGGAGGAAACGTTACTTGCTGACTATGTTATAAGAAACAATAAATCAGGAATTAGAGGGCTGGAGCTCACAAAAATTTGTAAGCATAAGGTATTAAGATGCTTAAAATTTCTGACTCGAAATTCCCACCATCATAAGTTGGAGAAGATGTTTGCATCCGTATACCAGATGTTGACGAAGGTCGCGGAGAAAATGCTCACGCTGACCTGTAGCAAAGGAAAAATCGAAGAAACTGCTCTACTAAATGCGCCACAAATCGCTGCAAATCTAATATATATAAATGAATGTTTGTGTGTTCGTATTTTATGCGCGAACGTACCGTTCAACCTATTGTGATGAAACTTTGTCAACATATTGCTTGCACTTTCGCGACGGTCATAGGTGCCATTAAATGACTGTACGACAAATAGTTCAGGAGTTATGACGTAATAAACAATGAAATGCGCGGAAAAATGCTGCATCATGAAACGTCTGCTTCTAAACCACTGTACCGATTTCAACCAAATTTGGTACACATGTTCCTTCCATGATGTAACAATTGACGTAGAGGTAAGAACTGATTACGACTTATAGTTCATGAGATACGACGTCAAACACAATTATATGGTTTAAACCCTGTGGCATCGTGCGACATATGAATAAGGACACTTTATTCATCCTAAAATCCTTATGACATTTTCGACACTTGACCTTCAAAACAAGAGGAAGATAAAGGTCACATAAAATTTTTGTTGGTTCATGACGGAGGATACTTTACATATGGACTTCGTCAGATTCCACAGTTGTATTCCGCTCCTGGTGAAATTTTTAAATACGATTGAACAATTCAGTTTATCAGTGCAGTGTTAATATATTCAGATTACCTACAATCATTTCAATTAATTATCGTGACTAAATAGTTAATTTGCAGATTTCGGCGAAGTTTCGGTGAAATAAAATACCTGAAAATTCCAGCAGCTCTCTCTGGAAGTTACGATACATTTTTCGTGGTGAAAATCATCAAAGAAACGTTTAAAACATAAATATTATTCACACCATGTGAATTTTATGTAAGCATTTTAAAGTAAGAATTAAAAAAAAAACTGCTTCAGTGGAAAGCATACTTCGTTAAGATTTTTAAATGATGATTTTTTGGCTGTCAGCCTTGATGCATACGAAGCGTACTGTATGATTGGGGTGAAAATCACCAGCCGCGGCGGATTAGCCGTGCGTACTGGGGCGCCGTGCTGTTCGCCGTCGGGGGTTCGAATTCCCTTTCGGGCATGGATGTTTGTGTTGTCCTTAGGTTAGTTTACCTTAGTTTAAGTAGTTTGTAAGCTACGTACTAATAACCACGCAGTTGAGTCCGATAGATTTACAAACATTTGAACATTCTTTTTAACCACCAGCAGAAGGAATTTGTTGTTACTAACGTATGGTTTTAATGCCATTTAGAAAATAAATAAATAAATAAATCTAATATATAAAAATTAATGTTAGATTGTTTGTCATTTTTTTCGTATTTTATGCACGGCCATACCGTACATCCCATTGCGATAAAACTTTGTGAACTCATTGCTTCCACTCGCGCGAAGGTTATAGGTATACTATAATTAATTAATTCGTTTCTTACGCCTTCATAATGAAATGGCTGCACGGATCGCAATCGTAGCATAGCGCCTCAATGCGCTCGGCCGCGGCAGGCAAATTAATGTAACGAAATGTGCAGTGCTGTGGCCCAATACCAACTACCACAGACGAACTTCAGAACCAGCTGAATACAGCATGGATGGTAATACCGCAGAACACCGCTTGCGTCATACGCGTGCATGCCTTCATGCATGGAACAAGTTACCAAGGAACATGACGGATCTTGTGCCGACTAGACAGCAAGACACTTGTTGAGCAGAGGTGAGTAATATGTTAATCAGTCCTTCAGAATATACTAATGAACATATCCCGTTCATATGAACTTCATGGCTACAGTCGTTCAAGGATTTCTGTTTGTTCATTTTTTTCTATTTTTTTTTTTTTCTTTTTACATGACAGTGCGTTACATGTGCAAGATGCCTTAGTGGACAGTATCAAGTGTTTGGTATGTGGCCTCAAAGCTGTTTATTTAAGGTTTCATCTCATCAGCTACCAACAAACTGAACTGAATACAATTTAACCGCGGAACCCGAAAGAGCAGAGATCATTGCCCGACCACGGCCTGCAGTGCAGCAGTCCACAGCCGGAATGACGCAGCCCACACCACAGCCCAACCGCAGTATATAGCAGTTCCTCCCACCCCACCCTGTCTACCGCGAACGAAACGGTTATTGTGTGGTTTATTCTTCCCTTCTCCATCCCAGAATTTACAATTTGATGAATAATTTAATATTATAATATTGTAAGCTTAATAAATTTGAAATTAAAAGAAAAATAAAATATTTATTATGAGGGCTGTTATAAAGCATACGGGATGGAAATGGAAGAAAACCTTGAATGCTTCCCATCTGGCGAGGTAGGACTGGATACCTTGGAAAACCGTTGGATTGTCGAATTCTGGACGGAACTTGCATGCTGTAGTTCTCACTACTCGGGCAGACATAATACATATTGTCTGAGAACACTGTTAAGACAGCTACTAATCTCTATGATTACTACTTAACTCTTAAGATGTGGCCGCGGTGTAGTGGCCGTGTGGTCTAAGGCGCCTTGCTGCGGAGCGCGCGATTGCTTGCAGTCGGGATGTGTGTGTTGTGTTGTCCTTAGGTTAGTTTAACTTAGTTTAAGGAGTTTGTCAGCCTAGGGACTGATGACCAAAGAAGTTAAGTCCTACAGATTTACAAACATTTCATATTCAAAGATGTGTGTGTATGCATAGGGTAGGGTCGGGGTGCTATGAATGGTAGGTATGGGTGGTATTTGTCGTTTCTCCACGAACAAAGAAAAAGAAGAAGAAGAAAAAAACTCAAGCATTGGTTGTTAGCCTCCATACCTGAGTGATCAGCACGGCTCACTGCTATGTGGACTATCCGGGTTCGATTCCTAGTACTTCGAGGGAGATTTCCTCGGTGGAAGGATGGGAACGGGGTGTAATCAGCTTCGTGAAGCTGAACGAGAAATTACTTGATTTCGAAGCAGCGACTCTTGGTAACAAAAACAGACCTGCCGTATGTTGACCCAACTGCGTAGAATGTGGAAACATTAGAGCCAGTTTCTGCGAAATTTACAGGAAATGCCTGATCAGAGCATTGGCGTCTATTGCCATATACCTCCGAAAAACTACGAAGAAGTTGTCGAATCTCTTTCATGCTGATCACATTCCTTACGGTTTTCGGAATGTGGAACAACCTGCTGGGAAGCAAGTGTCATAATTCTTCAGGATATCAGTGTAAATAAAGAGCGCTATGATTGAGCAAATGACAGAGCAAACAATATGATCATCCCTACGCTTTTCGCCTGCAGCGATAACATCATACTAATTGTTCGTAGAAACGATCGATAAAAGGACGCCACGAATGTATGACATATATTGTGCTTGATACCCCCTTAAGTTGACGGTTTAGGTTACTCAGGTATTGTTGACCTATGTTATACAATCAATCTTTTCGTTCACAGTTATTGCAGATTTATTTCATTTGTTTTTTCGACTAAGCATACACCAGTGTAGATAACGTAGAGGTGACAAAAATCATGGGATAGCGATATGTACAGCTGAAGATGGTGGTAGTATCGCGTACACACGTTTGGGCCAGCGGTCGCCTTAACCAATTTGGCTAACCAAGCACGCTTCCATACCAATCCAAATTCTCAACGTAAAGCACACTGCGGTGATAGTGCCCCCTGCCCATTAGTTAGGAAGGAGGAAGCTTAGGGTTTAACGTCCCGTTGACAGCTTGGTCATTAGAGACGTTTTTGGGTAAGGATTGGGAAGGAAATCGGCCGTGCCCATTGAAAGCAACCATCCCGGCATATGCCTGGAGTAATTTAGGGAAATCACGGAAATCCTAAATCAGGGTGGCCGGAGGTGGATTTGAACCACCATCCTCCCGAATGCGAGTCCAGTGCGTTACCACTGCGCCACCTCGCTCGGTGCCCAGTAGTTCCGCCGCGGTGGACTAGCCGAGCGGTCTAAAGCACCTCGCTGCGGAGCGTGCGGTTACTCGACGTGGAGGTTCGAGTACTCCCTGGGGCATGGGTGTGTGTGTTTGTCCGTAGGTTGGTTTACCTAGGTTTAAGTAGTTTGTAAGCTACTGACTGATGACCACGCAGTTTGGTCCGATAGATTTACAGACATTTGAACATTTTGAACCCATTAGTTCCACTTGTTCTCAGCCTTTAATGGATCCCTGCAGCCGGCCGCGGTGGTCGAGCGGTCTGCGGCGCGCCAGCCACGGTCTGTACGGCCACTACGTTCGGGGGTTCGAATCCCCCCTCGGGCATGGATACTTGTCGTCCTTAGAATTAGCTAGTTCATAAGTAGTTTGTAAGTTTAGGGACTGATGACCCCGTAGTTAAGTCTCAAAAACTCTACAAACATTTGGACATTTTGGATCCCTGCAAGAGTCCGAGCGTGTTAATGCGTCCGCATTGAAATTGTCAACTGCCTATTGGGGGAATATATACAATTAATGATATGATGTCTCTTATTTTGGACTTGTCCGAAAGATCAGAAATTATTTGCTGACATTAATGGTCGTAATTTTACGAATTGATTAAATATTTCGAATTTCTGTTCTTTCTGACATGTCCGAAAATAATTTATATAATTAATATAAATAATTAATGTAATTATTGGTCTAGGGATGCCTGCACTGCTAGCGGAAATGACTACTGGCCTCTCCTAGCAGTAAAATGTAACTGTGTTATAAAAGAGATTCCACTGTCAACGTGCCGCACATGAAGAAGCAAAACGACTGTGAACGGTGGTCTAAGGGAAGTCCACTGTGTCTAACCTTTCAAGGATCCCTACCAACGAAAGTATACACCTGTGACACTTATGTCTTATAATAAATATGTTTTTTTTCCCTACTTCAAAATAACTCAACCAAATTTTCTACAAAAAGTTTTACGCTCTATATATGTTCAAATGTTTGTTAAGCTTATGGGACTTAACTACGGGGTCATCAGTCCCTAAACTTACAAACTACTTATGAACTACCTACAACTAAGGACGGCACAAATATCCATGCCCGAGGGGAGATTCGAACCCCCGACCGTAGTGGCCGTGCAGACCGTGACTGAAGCGCCTCAGTCCCTGCGGCCACCGCGGCCGGCGTGGGTCCTTTCATCATAAGATTAACACTATAGTGATAAAGTAGGAAGCTGGCCACCTTAAATTTTTACTTAATCTGATGCACCACAAGGACGAAACGCGTTATTATCTTTATGTACAGAAATGAATAGCTGTCCGTTATTCTCGATTTGAATAACTGTTGGTTTTATTTTGGTCGCTTTAACACTAGAATTACCATGTGGATTGTTTTAGACCCATGGGGGTGTTTCAACTTCCCTAGCCCCTGCTATATTCATCGCAGGACAAAACCCACTTGAGACTTTTAATAATTTATGGAGTTGTACAGCTCAACAAAATTTCATTCCCCTAAGCAACTTTAAAGTATAAAAAATTCATCTGTCATTCACAGTTTAACACAATTTGATATCCGTTAACACCCATTTTTAGATACAAAATAATTTCTGAGTGCCTGGACATTATTTACGAGATGTTGGAGTATATTGCCGCGGCGGTGTGGCCGAGCGCATTGCGGCGCTACGCTGCGATGCGCGAGGCCGCTCCCCGTTGAGGGTTTGAATCCCCCCTCGGTCATGGATGTTTGTGCCGTCTTTAGTATAAGATAGTTCATAAGTAGTTTGTAAGTTTAGGGACTCATGACACCGCAGTTAAGTCCCATAAGCTTTACAAATATTTCAACATTTTTGGAGTATATTGCGGCACTTTAGGACAATGGGACGTGAAATTAAAAATAAATAAAATTATAATAAAGGAGTTTGGGCGATGCCTTAAATCAGCGCGGCTTTCGTTTTTTTTGTGGGCTGAGGACAAGCTGGAAGTTACGGAATAACCACAGCTTTGTCTGAGGCAATGCTATTGGTTCTATGACACGTCAGCAAATGTTAGGTGCGAAACTTCCTTGCAGATTAAAATTGTGTGCTGGATCCGAGACTCGAACCTGGGACCTTTGCTTTCCGCTGGCAAGCGCTCTACCAACTGAGCTGTCCCGACACGACTCACGATGCCGCCTCACAACTTCACTTCCGCCAGTACCTCGCCTCCTACTTTCCAAACTTCACAGAAGCTCTCCTGCGAACCTTGCAAGAGTAGCACCCCTGGAAGAAAGTATTTGGTGGAGACATGGCTTAGCCACAGCCTGAGGGATGTTTCCAGAATGAAACTTTCACTCTGCAGCGGAGTGTGCACTGATATGAAACTTCCTGGCAGATTAAAATTCTGTGCCGGAACCGGGACTCGAACCTGGGACCTTTGCTTTCCGCGGGCAAGCGCTCTACCGACTGACCTAAGATTCCAGTTTCGAGTCCCGGTTCCGGCACACAAATTTAATCTGCCAGGAAGTTTCATATCTGCGCACATTCCGCTGCAGAGTGAAAGTTTCATTCTGGAAATGTTAGGTGCGTTGCCCGTGTCTAAGTTCCTGTGTATCTTTTATAATGGCCAAGCCCAGTACAAAGGAACGTGAGGTTTGAAACTACTATGACAATAAGACGGGGTCTTAGGGATGTCAAGTTTCTGAACTGTATGCAGAGCGGTTCACCGACGCAATCGAGTGGCGAATCCGGTAGGGAGACGAGTGCAGAGGAGGAGGTCAACGAATTTTCTCAAGTGAAAACTTCTGACCAAATGACTCAGACGCATCAAATTAACGTAAAACAGAACCTGAAACATCGACGATGATTCCACGGCCAGAACGTATTCTCAGAGTAACAGATGTGCTTGCCGCCTCTTACAAACTTCTGGAGGAGCCCATCTCCCTTTGTGAGCAATCGATACCGGCGCTGGTCAATGTAGAATTTGAAGTCAGCAAATTCACGCTTCCTGCAAACAATAAAAGCGGACTAAAACAACAAACGCGTATTTCAAGAGCAACAAATGCGTGTGCAAAAGCAGTCAAGCCAAAATTCTTGTCCCATGCCTGAACTGTGAGCCCAACCCACCTTAGAAATGCTGACAACTATCTGTTCATAAATATTTCCAAACACTTTGAAACAAGTCCACTGCATGTGCGGTCGTGTTCCGTTTTGTGTTATTCATTACTCTAAAGTGTTTCTCCGCCATTAATATTGTCTATTTGTATGTCAATTATTTTATTTCTTTATTAATGATCAATGCCCCAATCTATATCTATAAATGTGAATGTCTGTTCGGTGTACACTTATCACGTCCAGATGACAAGACGCAGAGACTTAAATATTTGTACAGTTACTAATTTATACCTGAGGAAGGTTTAAGGCACGGTTTTATAGCGATCTGATAGATATTTAGTAATTTGAAAAATATAACGCGAAATGTGGAACAATAATCATTCTTTGAAATTATATTTACTCTATGAAAATGGTTTTATTGGTTGCATTGTTGCTTGAGGGTTGATAATGATAAAAGGGTAGAGTATATTGGGATGGAAAGTTATCGGTGTATATAAAATTCTACGTGTGTGTGTTAATATTTTGCTCTGCAGCGAAAACTACAGAACGCAAACGAATGGTTTGTGTGTAATTGTTGTCCGAAGTCTCCCGTTGTACACCATAGCAGTTCCATGCCGATAGCTATAAGGGGTGGAAGATATGGTGCTTGAAAGTTGTCAAATTATAAAAAAAAATCGGACTGAAGGCCAGAACGTTGCAACGTTTGCAACTCTATAGCAAGGAGGTTACATACAGCGAAACGTGATGCCACAGACCATATCTTTTGTCTATGCGTGCTACGGTGTCTTCAGCTATTTCTCTGTAAGGATAAGCATACGAATAAGGAAATATAAGAATACATAAATAAAGCAGTAGAAAAGAAATTTCTTTTAATACATCCCTTTAAAAAAATCGATTTGACGTTTCGCGCATTACATCAACTGATTCATCTGTGATATTATTACAATCATTATTGTTGAATTTCGTGATGGGATTATTCAAAACGAGTGCATTTTTACCTGTGATTTCTTATATATTCTCTGATGAATTTAAAATGTTTTTAGAAAAAAGGAGATGGACAGAGAGAGAGAGTGGATAGGAAAAGTACTAACTCAAGGTTCGAATAAATAAATAAATACCTGGGCAACGCCGGGTTTTCAGCTAGTATTATACATGTTTACACCCGTGTGAAAACTTGTGTGTTCATATGAATGTGGAAGATTGCTTTTAATATTGACTGACTGCTGCGCAAATGGATTACAGTCACCGCCTCGCGCTTTAGGCCTCGTTTACTTTAGTTAAGAACGCATGGCTTCGTATGTCGTCTGCACTGCGTCGGCTGGGCGGCCACGGACAAGCTTACTTGTCAAGATGGCGAGGTGGCCTGTTCTTAGTGTAGTACCAACATAATCATTGACGAAAGAGGTGACAAAAGAGACCTCTCTGGAGCTCTAGTGAAGGGTATTATCTTCCTCAGGTAGCAAGGGTTGGTAGACAGTAGGATCTGAACGAGCTCTGCATCGCTTTTAGCGCGCCCTACATCCGGTGCATGGAGGGGAAGGATTTTGTGGTGGCCTGAGGCTTCACTCTTGCCGTGATCGGCGAAGTGAGCATATTGTCGAATCATGCTGAGGGGATGGCATGCTGTTAGAACTATACTTTGATCATGACCAGGCAGTCTTGGTTGATCAGTAATAGTTTCTCTTGAGTAATTCTTTCGCTATGCAAGGCGAAGTGTTTCTTAGCTAACAGAACTAGAGTAATTCAGTATAAATTTAGTAATTGCATTTTAATTCTGGTGATGATTTTGTATCCGATTTTCTCAAGTTAGAATTCACGTGAGTGCCCTTCAGCCTTTGTGTAAACTTAGTGTGTATGAATTTCCTTGCTGTTTTTTTAACTAACGTTTTCGCATCGTTTCTGTATCCGCAAGTATGCTAAACATTTCTCAGATTTTCTGTATTGATTCCATCTTTCCTGTCTTGGTATGACCGATTGCACAACGTGCTTTTATAACGGTCATTACTACAGCCTTCAGCCATGCTTTTACTGATACCAGCTTTCTTCTACATGAATTCTCGTGTGTGTTGTACTCACTTATTCTAAATTAATTCCTTTTGTAAATTATATGTAATTCACTGTGGTCACACACCACGTGGTTCTTAAGGATATTATGCCGCTGCCTTCCCAGACATGAGTTCGTTTGTTGCATAGTGTAATTTTATTTGTGCTTGAAAACACCCGCCATATCGTCAAAACGCCGCCGACGCTTCGTTTGCTGCTGCTATCACGTGTTCCCACATGAGTAATGTGTCGCAAGCATTATACACATGTCTGTGAGCGAATGAATGTGTTTTCCTTTACCCACTGTGTATTTGCAAATTTCCTCCCACGTTACCTCCATATTCGTGAAGGGCAGAAACAATCGTATTATGGGCAGTAACGTTATGATTTAATTTCACTTTTGTACAAGGTGTGTGCTTAATATGGTCTCCACACATTTATTTGCTTGTTCATTTCATTGAATAGATAATGATTCAAATTATCAGACCTCTGCTTTATAATTCCATGATCCCCATCCCATGTTTAATTATCTATTTCTTCTTTAACATTAATTCTGTGTTTGTTAAAACTTTGGCTGCTCCCTTAAGGAGTGAGCAGTTAGATAAATTTCCATTGTGCAAGTAATGTGGCGACTCGTAGAGTATTTTAGAGCAGTAGTGAGCGTTTTAACTTGCATTTACAGATCTCTAATGCCAGAGATCTGTCACAGAAAATTTAACAACCTTCTCTCAACTTTAAATTATAGACTAAAAAATAATAAAAAAAATGTTGTACTTGAAATCTTTTACATATGCCGCAAGACCCAAAGTTACTCGACTGCCGGCGTGGCGCAATGGATAGCATCGCCGACTGCGGTGCTGAAGGTCACCGTTTCAATCCCGTCCACCAGCAAAAATTTCTTTACTTGTAATTACCATTTCCAGAATATTCTACATGTTTGTTACGTTCACTTGTAATTTCTACATGATTCTTATTTTTTCTATTCTTCTAATTTCTGGTACATTCTGTCTGTGTGTAAATAGCAGAGCACTCTGCCCGAGAAACAGTCAGAGCAGCGTGTATGTTTCAGTTCGCAA
The DNA here is from genome assembly GCA_026315105.1 of Locusta migratoria. Classification (NCBI taxonomy): domain Eukaryota; kingdom Metazoa; phylum Arthropoda; class Insecta; order Orthoptera; family Acrididae; genus Locusta; species Locusta migratoria. The sequence continues at coordinate 292,308,986 of CM048755.1, forward strand.
TAAACCTGCTTTCAGTATAAGTGCTGTGTGCTCTTGACAACCCTGCCTTCGAAGGATGGATGTGTGTTATCTCCTCGCTCCATTTCCAATACGATCGCAAATCTAGCACATGTTAGTAAGACGTTTTAAGTTTATTTTCATATGTAAAATCATCTGCCATGTTATGTGACATTCCTCCTGAATTAACTTGCATAATGCCGCGGAGATGATCAGCACTTCGAAAGATTAATTAATCCATAGCTGTGGAAAAGAATAAAGTTCACTATTCGGATTTTAATTATACAAGATAATAGAAAATCGAACGTTTGTAAACCTCTTGGACCAAACTTCTATGGTCATCAATCCGTAGACTCACAAACTACTTAATCGATCTTACACTAAAGACAACACAACCACATACGCACACACACACATACACACATGCCTGAGGGAGTACTAGAACCTCCGGCGGAAACGGCCGCACAGTCTGTAGCCTTAGACCACGTGACCATTCCGCGTGGCCGAGATACTATAAGGACGAATGTGAGGTGACACCAGCACATGCCTAGTAGATTGTTACTGTGGTGGCAGACGCAGTTAGAGAAACTCCCTGTACTGCGGCTGCGAGAAGCAATATACACACTGCACAACATCGCCTGTAATTTGGGGTTATTTGGTGAGTCGTACATCACACACGGCTCGGGAAGGGTGTAATAGACACGTGATGGTACGCATGCATGCCAGAAAAGCTTTCGTGAACAGACAGACAGGGCTGTTTGTCATACAGAAGTTACGAAAGTAGCTAGAAGTTTCCTTACGAAATCCTCAGAAGTACCCAGAAATGCCTACATATAAAATGCCCTGAAATATACCAATTTTTTGATTGCGATACACAGAAAAAAGTAAGTGGTAGAATATGTGTTGTGTGCTGGAGGAAATGATGCGAAGGATTAGTGGATGAAAGTTCCAAAACGACGAATAACTTCTGTAATGATATGACAGACCTGAAATCAATGCGATACGTCAGATGAGAAACATATCAAAGGGAGTTTTGTCAGCTGTGTGAACGTTTTCTGTGTGTTGTAATCAAGTGGCGGAAATTAAACAGAACACCTGAAGCATTAAAACCACCATCGTAATTTCTATTTGTAGTTAATGCAAACTCGAAGCTGTTTACACTAACGGGATGTGTATAGTGTGACTAAATATCTTCCACAGAGCTTCGCCGGAAATGCTATAACACCAAGACAGTTGCTTTCTTTCTGGATAAGACTAAATTTGTGATAATAGAGACAAATTGATGGAAAAGAAAACTACTCGTCCATTTATCACTGCATAATACATGATGACTATCAGTTCATTAAAAAAAAAAAAAGGAAATACAAGGTGAAGAACGTCACTGGTTGGTATAAAAATAGTCACGATAGTCCTAAAGTAGCAGTATCTAGTGCTGTAACGTATTACAAGCGTAATACAAAATTTTAATCTGCTTCAGTTCATTAGTTCAAAACCATGAACTACTGCACATTCACTTTTATTCACTAAGATAAATTAATTCCAGCAACATTTACATAACACTTAAATTCATAATGAGTTCAGGAGCTCAAACTGAGACGCCATTACAAGGTTTCCCTCTTCTTTTGAAAAGTGAAATGAAGCAAAGCGACTCCATATTTTGGCTACAAGAGTTTGGTAGGCTGTATAGTGCGATTGCCATCTCGTAACCGTGTCGGTGGACAACGGTCGGCAATGGACGTTAACACAGGAACGTAGCTAGACGTTAGGGGCGTAGATAATCCATTCTTATGGGGGAGGAGGAGATGGTGGTTCATTCAGAAAAAGTTTCCAAAAAATCTTCTTCTGAACGCCTTTTAAACGTATGAAACTGGAACACAGGTTGCACATTGAACTACAAAATAAAAATAAATAAATAAATAAAACGATAGAATAAATATAATCAGGGGGGGGGGGTGAGGGCGAGGTTGTTCGGACCCCTGTCACCCCTCCGTTATAAGGTCGGGAGTAGCATTTCATCTGTTGCATCGACGTATAACTTAACAAATATTTACAGAGTATCACTGAAATTATCAGTTTAGTTTCTGGAAATTTGTGACATAGCACTATGAATGACGTTCACTTTTGAGCGACCCTATTAGAAGACTCTTATTCATTACATTTCGAACTTAAAAATAGTTGAACGACAATGCAGTTGTGATATGCTCGCCAAGTCAGCGGGGAGTAAAAGGAAGAAATATTAGTGTTTAACGCCCTGTCGACATCAGGGTCATTAGGATCCACCGAGCGAGGTAGCGCAGTGGTAACTCACTGGATTCACATTGGGGAGGAGAGTGATTCAAATCCACCTCCGGCCATCCAGATTTAGGTTTTCCGTGATCTCCCTAAATCACCCCAGACGATTTCCGCGACGGTTCCTTTGAAAGAACACTGCTCATTTCCTTCACCATCCTTACCCAAATATCCGAGCGTCAACTCCGTCTATAATGACCACGTTGTTGACGGAACGTTAAATCCCAATCTTCCTTTCTTCCATTAGGAACGGATAACTAACTTGAAATGTCACAAGGATGTTGAAGGAAATCGGCTGTACCTTTTCTAAGGGACCATCCCGTTATTTGTCAGGCGCGATGTAATCAAGGATGGCTGGATGCGGATGTTAATCGTCGTCCTGCATAATGAGAATCCGCCCAAGTGTTTATTAGGCTTCCAAGCAATTTGGATCTCACATGGCTCTATATTAGGAGTTGACACTTACTATAAGAGACCAGAATGGGCTAGAGAAGACATTCTTGGAAATTGTACTCATATGTAATGATGCTTCCTTCCCTCGACACTTTGGCTTATGCACAGATAATTGTATTTGCACCTTCTACACCTGTATATACATACATCTATATTGCGAGCTCTGCCCCCGCTATATACATGTAAGCACTAAATTGCTCTTCCTGCCGTTCGTATCGGAATGTTTATAGTATAGTCAAATATTCAAAAGTTTGTGAAGCTATGGAACCAACCTGCTATAGTCATCAGTCCCTCGACTTACAAACTACTTAAAGTATCTTATGCTAGGGACAACACACCCATGTTCGAGGGAGGAATCGAACCTCCGACGGCGAACAGCCACATGCTCTGCAGCAAGGCGCCTTAGAGCGCTCAGCCATTCCCACGAGGCTATAGTGTAGTCCTCACTGAATGAATTGGCATTGGCGGTGTTAAATCAGAATACCAAGTACTTAAGAAAACTTTGATACCAAAGACAGATTGATTTTGAATCAGGTTAATTTACTCAACCAATTAATTACCTAAGGGCTCTTATTCCAAAATAACAGACAAGTTTGATAAAATGCCAGAAGTTATCAGCAAGTGTCTAAATAGGACGAGCCTGGGCAACTAATGTATTGTTCAAATGTTTGTTAAGCTTATGGGACTTAATTACGGGGTCATCAGTCCCTAAACTTACAAACTACTTATGAACTACTTACGAACTAGGACGGCACAAATATCCATGCTCGAGGGGGGATTTGAACCCCCGACCGTAGTAGCCGTGCTGACCGTGACTGGACCGCCTCAGTCACCTCAGCCACCGCGGCCGGCTAGTGTATTGTAACTATTGAAAAGGTCACTTCCAAAACTCTTTTACGTACTGGCTATTCACTAAATGTTTGCGCTTATATTAATGAACTAAATGTTACACAGCAAATAATCACTTTGGGGGGGGGGGGGCACCGATTGATTATTAACTGTTGTGGCCCTGATACACGTAACTACAACACTTATCAACTAGAAAACCAGCGATAAAAAATAAAACGCTAAATCAAAACATCAACAGCAGTGAGCAATAAAACTGGTCATCCTTTCTTCCAGGAGTGCTAGTCTTGCAAGGTTCGCAGGAGAGCTTCTGTGAAGTTTGGAAAGTAGGAGGCGAGGTAATGGCGGAAGTAAAATTGTGAGGCGGCATCGTGAGTCTTGTCGGGATAGCTCAGTCGGTAGAGCGCTTGCCCGCGAAAGGCAAAAGTCCCGGGTTCGAGTCCCGGTTCCGGCACGCAATTTTAATGTGCCAGGAAGTTTCTAAATTTTATTATTGTTATTTTCGTGCCGAGGAGAAATACAGTTATATAAAAACTATACACACAGATATTACAAACATATATACATTTTAAATGGTCATTGAGGATCAGTATTTAGCAGCCTTGACACCACGAACACTTGCACGTAGCAGGTTATCCATTGTACAGGTTTCAGGTAAACCAGTAGGTGAGTAAAGTCTTGTAGTTCTCCACATTCACAAGTTGCATCTCCAGCGATGTACCCCTAAATCAAAATGCTATACGTGGCAAACAGTGGCGACAGGCGTCTGTTTCTTGACAAGCCTCATGTTCTCCTTTAGAAGTTATAGTTGACGACGTAATTCCACCGCCTCTTTCTTTGTGGCAGCCCTTTCAACCTCTAGGCGGCTTTGAGGGCGTCTGCGGTGTCGTCTGTGGCGTAGTTTCCACGTTGCCGGTAAACGAGTTTTGGTTGCGACGGCGGGGCCATTTCCTTCTCTTGGGCGAGGGGTTGGGGCGTTGGGCGCCTCTTCTTTCTCGCTACCGGATGCTTCGTTGATTTTCCGGTGCGACGCCTCCATTAACTGTGGCTGCTGCTGGAAATGAAGCTGCATTTGCGGTAGTTGTAGACGCGTGCGCCACCGCAATTGACTCATGTCTGGGATATCTCACGCGTAACAGTACAGTCACATGTGTCGATGGGTTTTGCGCACTTCATGCACGCAATATTACCACGACAATATTTGGCGATGTATCCGAGCTTTTGACAGCGCTGGCACTTTTCTGCCTTCTTCTGCAGTGGCGGCTGCTATGTTGGAGAACAAGAGTACTCCATTTACTGACTCCTTGCGGATCTACTTCTTATTATTGTTTGAATGCTGCTAAACGTTTCATAGGTGGAGCAATCGTAAATATACGGCTCTTAACTGAACGACGCTATGATACTTTGTTACTGGTTTTAGAGTCTGTGGTGATACACGGCATCAGGGCAGTGGCGTAGCTATGTCACCAAGGGCCCCGGGGCAAAAATGGCGTTGGGGCCCTCTTTACACTAATACTGTACAGATGCAAAACTACATCATCATGACATAATAAGGCAAACCTAAATACTACCAAGTAAATTATTGTGTGTCACGCAGCAGATAATGTTTAATCGTACTCTCTAATATAATTGTGAAAGTTGGTTTGTTATGTTTCCACGCAAAAATTACTAGGTGATTTGGACGAAATTTTCCAGAGGGATAGATATAGAGTTGGACCTTGGTAGGACATACAGATGAAAATGCCCAATGGGATATTTTCAGTCAGCGGTGACAGCAGGAGGACTTTGTCAGTGCCGGCCACTGACTCTCGTGCAGCTACTACGCTGTTGGCTCATTTCGTTGACAGCCCGGGCAAAGAAGGAAAATAGGGGAAATATTCGTGTAGGACGGTTTCAACAAAAGGAAGTTGCCGGATTTTGTTTGATGAAACACTTTGGATTGAGCCGTGCCCTTACCAGGCTTCTTGAAGTATTTTAGTGTCTGGCCAGGAAAAAGTAATAAGTAAAATAACTAAGTCGATATCTTCACTGATTATTGTGACAGTGGAGTAAAGGGCAGCGTCTTGATGCACAATTCAATTGAGACAAAGCAATTATTACATGAAACTTCTGATACGTGAATGTAATTAAACATTTAAATGGCAGAATAAACAGCGTGCGGGTAGAAATGTACCTTAAAAGATTGCCTGAAGTGCTGAATTCTCACCACAATGAAGTTATTTGTTTTCATATACAAGAACTGAGCAGAATGCGGCGGAGTGTACAGTGTTAGTATGAACGTAAATTGAAGAGCGAATATTTCTCATAGTATGGGAAGCCGCCGTTCCCAAAAAAAAAAAGCCACAGAATGCCGAATCCATTTCCCGCCTACTATTGCAAGGTAATGTGTAGAAAGGTACGCTCTACTGTAACTTTTTTCGATCGTCGCTCATGAAGGCCGAGGGGCCCCTGGAGCTCGGGGGCCCCGGGGCACTGCCCCGCCTAGCCCTATGATAGCTACGCCACTGCATCAGGGCCAGCAACACTGTCGTATGTGTATCTCCTAACGGTCTTCTGTGCATGCGCAACTGCCATACCGTCATTGATTTGGGGCGAGCCCTGGCACGTGCGTGACGTCACATCATGAAAGAAGGCTTGAAACTAGGTGACATGCTGGCCACTGGGGCACAGCCAACACCGTCTAGATGCAAGACCTCACAAAAAGTCCGTGTCACATCACACCGATGGGTTCGATCTCAAGCTCACTGGATGGCTCTAGGAGGCAGTGGGCTGTGCCGCATAGAGGTCTGCAAATCGCCAGTTTCGCTCGCTCGTACTCGGTCGAGTGCGCAACGGTCGGCGGTGGCGCGCCGAGTGTGTTACGCTCGCAGCGAGCGTGTTGACACTCGAAGCAGGCTACATGGGGCGGGGCGGGACGAGCAGAGGCAACACCATCTTCTAGGTGGTGTTGGCAGAGGCCGCACAGCGTGGCGCTGCCGCTGTACTCAGTCAGCGGCTCTGTGGCTCTGAGGAGTGGGCTGCACCCCCACTAACTAAAACAACTAAAATCATTTATGCTGTAGACGTGTATTCCTGCATAGTAGCATGTAACCGCAATATCATTATACCGCAAACGAGACAAAAATGTCGTTTTCACCAACTACGACATTTGGAAGTAATGTAAAGGATCCAGAGAGAAACTACGGAATGAACAACGTTTTAATGCAATGTAAAAAACTGAATGTTACCGCACAGAAAAGTATACATCGAAAAGTAACAATATTATCCCCAAACTATTGGTTGATGGCACTGTAATTGCAATGTATTGTTAAAATATCATTGACACGTAGTGGATCGAGTCGAGTTCCTCTATCAGACATCCGGTTCCCTGCCGTACTGAAAGTGTGTTCACTAGCTGTATTTGAGGTGGGCACACCAAATACTCTTTTTGCCAATACAGCTAGCTTAGGAAAGAGAGTACTGTTGCGTTTCCACCATCGTCGTCATCACCATCAATTCGTGCTAAATGACGGTCCACCTCATTAGTGGATTGCGCCTCGCTCATTTTACAGACCAGCCATTCCGAAAACATGCACTTCATTGTTTTGGCTGGTGCACCCGGGTGACATTCTTCAGACGGCCTTAAATAAATATAACACAGATATCACTGAAACACAAGGAGCGCCATAAATTAGTACAGCTGTCTGAAGTAAACAATTGGAACAAGAGGATTTAAAATAGGTAGAGGATGTATGATCATTAGACTGGCATATTACCTTGACGACGTAAGAAAGCGCGGATCCTATGTTTTGCACAAAGGCTTGCATGTGTTCTTTATTATATAGGCGAGAAAGACGACAGTGGCAGTGGGTTATAGATGAATGCTGCAATTGGAAAAATTCCCGTTAAGGACTCACTCGGAAAAGGTAGAGGTGCAGCTCAAAAAAATATTCAAATATTTGTAAATGTATTTGACCAAACTGCGAGGTCATCGGTCCGCAGCTTACAAACTACTTAAACTGAGATAAACTAACCTAAGGACAACACACACACCCATGCCCCAGAGAGGACTCGAATCTCCGACGGCGAGCAACCGCGCGCTCCGAGGCGAGGCACCTTTTTAGACCGCTCGGCTACTCCACCGCGGCAGAGGCGCAGCAACCACGCACAGTGCCAAAATTCTACGAGAATATGTATTAACGGAGTTCAACAGGCTGAGATGCACAAACCTAACCCAATGGGTGTGCATCAAACTCGGATTATTTAATATCAATATAAAAGACGGACAAAGTATTCCAGGACGTGAGAGTGATAAGAGGAATGGATTAAAATACAATCATTTCCTCGTTAATACCTATCAATAAATAAGCAATAACAGCCCAAAAATGGGAACAAGAAAGAAACATCATGGAAAACTCATTTATTAAACAAGCTTAGAACAGGAATTTTATATTAATTACGTATAATAATCTGTATGATAAAGTAACCTATGGGTACAGACTACAAAATGCGAAACTTAATGGCTAGTTCAACTGGAACGAGAGAACAGCTTTCGGAGCAACCGGGAAAGGAAACAATTCCAATATACTAAAGTGACGTACCGGTACGTCATACATTTATTCCTGAAATTTCATCATAAATTTGACACACAGCATTGAAGTCTCATTCCTCTCTGTAACGAACATCATAAATGTTGCTAGTTTGTGCAACGTCTGAAGTGCCACTTTCTCTTCCATGAGTCGGAGACAACGCTCTTTGAGCAATCGTAGCACACCTACAGTAACATTAAGATAATACGACAGGTGTACCATATCGCTAAATACTAGTGTCAGTACTACTGATGCTTGCCACTCACTATAATTTGCATTCACTAGACATGCACCGCATAGTGAAAAGGAAAAACTGGATTGGCAATAAGTACAAGATACGTACCTCTGTGTCGTCAGGCACTGCTTTGCAGTGACTTTTCAGTTCCTGCAGCCATAACACAACAAACTGAATTGTAGGGTACTTCTCGCCTTCTAGCACGTGAGTTGCTTCTTTGAATGGCTTCAAAAATATTCCGAGCTCATTCGAGTTTTGTTGTTGTGACCAATTAGTTTCTCAGAGACGCCTTTGCCGCAAGTGTCTCCACGATTTTGTCGTATTGGCTAACTACAACATTCTAAATAAGCTATTCCACCTCGTCTCTTTCTTGCTTCGGGCTTGTGTCTAATGCATTCACGTTGTTGTTGTTTTTTTTTTAATTGTAACGGACGGTGTCTTTGCCGGAGATAATCGTGGAATAAACCACTGGAACCTCTGTCTTCATAAAAAAAAAAATAAATTAAAAAAAAACCTAGTTGGTTTCCTGTAAGACGTAAGGTCTCACGACTTTCTATGGTGGAAGGAATTCGTCACTAGACTTTCATTTTTGTACATTTTATGTTTTTGATGGGATATCATTTCATTTTATAGGTGGTCCTTTTCAGTAATTTTTTTGTACATCAGCCACGGATTTTCTTAAAATTCATTCCCTGTCTCTTTGGTTTGGTTTGGTTTGATGTAACAGTATTTGGAAAGTCTGGAATGTCGATTACATTGTTTAGCTCTGTAGTTGCCTACAAATGCACACTACGTCACCGTAAGTAAATTTTAGAACTCCAAATTTTACGAGCTCTTTCGAGTTTTGTTGTTGTAACCATTTAGTTTGCCACGATTTTGTCGTATTGGCTTAACTACAGACTGCTGCGACCGCCACCTTCTGCAGTCAGGAGGTAATCTATAGCGTCTTGTTTGCTCCTGACGCTCGCCTTGGACTCGAGTTCACACGACGTGGCGTTGCGGTGGGCGATTGAGTTGTGAGCGGGCAGTGTGGACGGTCGGGCTGGTCGATCGTGCCCCGCTCGACCGAGCGTGGAGGGAGTCGAGCGCAGCCACACGCCTTGTCGCAAGCTGCACTACCGACACCTGCCGGACTGTCATAGAACGACATGTATCAAGCTGTGAGGATACAGGGTTTTAGGTTAGTAACCTATTTTGGTCGAACGATAGTTATCATTGATGTGCAGCGAGAGCTGCTGGCAACAATGCTTCAGTTGGAATGTTCTTTGTTTGTTGGCCGGTGTGCGGCAGTCTCCCGCCGACCACAGAGCGAGGCGGTAGCATGTCGGCAGTGAGTTCGTAACCTGCGTTTAGTGGTGGCTAAAGTTTTTGCCATTCCGTCGTATCGCATACGGGTTGCAGTTATATATTGAAATGTTTCAGTGGGGACTTGTAGCCATTCATCGTAGTGGCAAGCGGTTATTAAATCAGTGTGTTTAAAGGGAAGAGTTTTTAACATTTGTCGTTCCATAATAAAGGAAGTTAATAAAGTTTACTGTTATGGATCAACCTCGTAATTGTCCGCATCCCATACTGTCAAATCATTGGAACAATTATTAAATGATTAAGCATAAAAATAGAATGTAACGGCAACTTCGCCCATTGAGGATTAGGTGGACGCAGCTGTGACGTTACAAAGCGATTCGAGCGAGCAACCGAGCGAGGTGCAGACCTCTAGTGCCCCAGTGTCCAGCCACTCGGCTAGCGATGGCAGCCTATCGGTGAGACGTGACATGGACTTCTTGTGAGGCCTTATATCTAGACGGTGTTCGTCCAGCCCACTGTCTCATAACGATCAGCCCGTCAGCTATCGATCGCGTTGTCTCAAGCCTTCTCTGATGACTTGAAGTATGCTCCACGGTCTGTCTTTCTCATTAGCCACGCGAACCACTTCAGCTGCAGGAGACATTATATCCTGCTCTCTCTTTCTCAAATAGCTGCACCTAAATGTTGTTTCTGATGCACAGAGGTTATATCGAAAACGCATCACCCTTGGTATGATTTCTTATAATTAAATGTCAATCACTAGTGCATTAGCGGTAGAATCCATCAAGAATATCTAAATACACTACTGGCCATTACAGTTGCCACACCAAGATGAAATGCAGATGATAAACAGGTATTCATTGGACAAATGTATTATACTAAAACTGACATGTGATTACATTTTCACGCAATTTGGATGCATAGATCCTGAGAAATCAGTACCCAGAACAACCACCTATGGCCGTAATAACGGCCTTGATACGCCTGGGCATTGAGTCAAACAGGGCTTGGATGGCATGTGCAGGTGAAGATGCCCATGCAGCTTCAACACGATATCACAATACATCAAGAGTAGTGGCTGGCGTATTGTGACGAGCCACTTGCTCGGCCACCATTGACCAGACGTTTTCAATTGGTGAGAGATCTGGAGAATGTTCTGGCCAGGGCACCAGTCGAACATTTTCCGTGTCCAGAAAGGGCCGTACAGGGCCTGTAACATGCGGTCGTGCATTATCCTGCTGAAATGTAGGGTTTCGTAGGGAATGAAAGAAGGGTAGAGCCACGGATCGTAACACTTCTGAAATGTAACGACCACGTTTCGAAGTGCCGTCTATGCGAACAAGAGGTTTGCGAGACGTGTAACTAATGGCACCCCATACCATCACGCCGGATGTTTCAAATGTTTGTATAGTCTACGGGACTTAACTACGGGGTCATCAGTCCCTAAACTTACAAACTACTTATGAACTAATTACGAACTAGGACGGCACAAATATCCATGCCCGAGGGGGGATTCGAACCCCCAACCGTAGTGGCCGTGCAGACCGTGACTGGAGCGCCTTAGTCCCCTCGGCCACCGCGGCCAACACACGCCGGATGATACGCCAGTATGACGATGGTGAATACACGCTTCCAATGTGCGTTCACCGCGATGTCGCCAAACACGGATGCGACCATCATGATGCTGTATACAGATTCTGGATTAATCCGACAAAAATTACGTTTTGCCATTCGTGCACCCAGATTCGTCGTTGCGTACACCATCGCATGCGCTCCTGTCTGTGATGCAGCGTCAAGGGTAACTGCAGCCATAGTCTCCGAGCTGATAGTCCATGCTGCTGCAAACGTCGTCGAACTGTTCGTGCAGATGGTTGTTGTCTTGCAAACGTCCCCATCTGTTGACTCAGGGATCGAGACGTGGCTGCACGATCCGTTACAGCCATGCGGGTAAGATGTCTGTAATCTCGACTGCTAGTGATTCGAGGCCGTTGGGATCCAGCACGGCGTTTTTTATTGCCCTCCTGATCCCACCGATTCCATATTCTGCTAACAGTCATTGGATCGCGATCAACGCGAGCAGCATCACAACAACGTTTCACCAGGCAACGCCGGTCAACTGCTGTTTGTGTACGAGAAATCGGTTGGAAACTTTCCTCATGTTAGCACGTTGTAGGTGTCGCAACCGGCGCCAACCTTGTGTGAATGCTCTGCAAAGCTAATAATTTGCATATTACAGCATCTTCTTCCAGTCGGTTAAATTTCGCGTCTGTAGCACGTCATCTTCGTGGTGTGGCAATTTTAATGTCCAAGAATGTCTTATAAGGAAGTGATAAGCGATCTTCAGTGTGGCTGTGCGGTCAAAGGCTTGAAGTTCATAGGTAGAAGGTGATGGTAGATGATATGTGTCATGCTTAGGACAATTTTTTTTCTTTCATCCTTCTTTTGTAACAGATACTAGCAAGGCTACTTATATTCTTACTCATAAAATATATTTGCCTACTTTTTCCGAATATTTTTTGATTTTCTAGGTAGTGGTTAGGCAGGAACCTAAGAGTAAAGCTTAAATAATATTTATATTTCATTACTTGTCATAAAGATCTGCTTTTTATTTCTGAACTAGCTGAAAACCCGGCGTTGCTCGGTTATTTATTTATTCCTGACATTCTTCAAGCATATAGTTATTTGTATAAGGACTGTATGTAAAATCTCTTGGGAATACAATTAATAGTAAAGAAGTAATTGATTAAAACTTGGTGCGTGATGAGACGGATTCCCATGAACGTTACTGTTTATGTGCTCATATCTCATGAACTACATGTCGCACTCTGATACAATTTAGAAGGTACACTCAACGTTATGCGTGTATACTGTCTGTAAAATTTCCTGTGGCTACAATTTGTAATGTAAAAACTACCAATTATATTGTCATACCGAATGCCGTTGTTATAGCCTATGAACAGCTGAACGTTATTGTTTACGTACTCATATCTCATGAACTACGTGTGTAAAAGAATTTAGAAGCTACATTCAACTATATATGTGTATACTGTCTGTAAAATTTCCTGTAGCTATAATTTGTAGTGTTCAAATTATAAATTGTAAAGTCATACCGAGAGCCGTAGTTGTACCCCATAAACAGCGGAAAAGTAGTAAGCGAGAAACGTTTTTCTTTTCATCATTTTACTATGGTTGTCAGCGAGAAAAAGTTTAATAAATGTTTGAAATTTTTGCAAGTCACTAAGTACTGTCATTCTCATACAGTGTATTTCGAAAGTCTCGCCGCATTATATGGCATCTTTTGCGATTTCTATTGGTTATGGCATAATATCTTTTGAACCATGTGTCGTATATGATTCTTAACCCTGCATCTATTGTACCTCACGACAAGGAATGTGTGTACCAAATTTGGTTGAAATCGGTCCAATGGTTTAGTAGAAAATGAGCAGCACTGTCGCTAAATGCAGCAGTTTTCCGCGCATCTCATTGTTTATGACGTCATATCTCATGAACTATGTATCGTACGTGATTCTTACACTTACAGCGACCGTTCTCATGGATTGAAGCTTACGTGTGCAAAATTTCATAAAGATTGGAACGAAATTGTAGATTTGTATGCAACACGTACAAATATAGGGACACTCTGCTTTATATATTAGATATACTGATATTTCTGAAGGTGTCATTAGACAGCAACCTAAGAGTACATTCTAGATTGCTCTGAGTGAAATGAGCATCAAAAATATTTATATTCTTTACCATTGACATAGATATTTAGCTGTTTTAGAAGGGTAGTGGAAAGCTGTCTTTGTATTTCAGCAAGATGAGGTGCGAATTTTGGGCCATGGATTTTACGGATGATTTTTCTTTTGTTTGTTGATATTCTCGAGGTCCCATTTGTAATTGAAATTTATTTCGCTGACATAGTATGTTGCAGGTTTCATAAATGACGTGTAGTGTCGAATTTATGTCTTTATGTTAATGCATTTAATGTTGTAGATGCTGGCGATTTTCCCATAGGCTTTCCGAATTTTGAGTTTAAGTGTTTTCTGTGCTAATCTTTTCGTACCTGTAGGTTCGATTATTTCACCTAACTATTTCAAATTATTAACCTTGTTTATTGTGCCGTCTTCTGTAATCAAATTTTGTGTTTCGACGTGTTTTGTGGCTGTAAATTCGGTTATTGAGAATGAAACTTGTAGTCCAACAATCTCAGCACATTCTTTGAGGATTTCGATCTGGTGAACTGTTGGTTTTTCATCTCCTGAGAGGATTTCGAGATCATCCGCAAAGGCTAGGCACGGGTCGTAGATGTTATCCCGATCTCTTCCTAGCCTAATGGGTCTCCAGCTGTTTCGATTTTTCATTTTTTCCCCATTTTTAATGGCTTTGTCTAGAACGATATTGAAGGGCAATGGGGAGAGGCCGTCATCTTGGCGGTCAACAGCCTTTATGGGGAAAGGTTGTGAGGTTTCAAACGTTCAAATGTTTGTAAATCTGTGGGACTTAACTTGTTGGAGTATTAGTCCCTAGCCTTATAAACTACTTAATCCAAGTAAAACTAACCTAAGGACAAAAAACAGTCACACGCGCCCCAAAGAGGAGTCGAACCTTTGACGCTAGAAACCGCGTGCTCCACAGCAAGGCGCATTAGACCGCTCGGCCACTCCACCGCGGCTGTGAGATTTCTCCTTTGAACTTGAGTTCGGAAGTTGTGTCTGTTAAGGTTTATTGGATGAGTCGTTGTGCTTTCGGATCCAGATTGTCTTCGTCGAGTATATTGAACAGAGATCGTCGTCGTGGAGTCGTAAGGTTTCCTGAAGTCGACGAATGTTCAGAGAGTTGGAAACTTTCTGTGGCTCGAATTTTCAAATTAAATTTCAGGTTGAAAATTTGTTCACTGCCTGATCTGTGTGACCTATCTCACTTGGCATTCACCCATTAGGGGTTCGAGTTGTTCTTGTGCCCGTTGTTAGAGGCAAGCGGAGTTGATTTTGTAAGGGAAGGAAAAGAGAAAAATTCCTCTTTAGTTATTTACAACAGAATTCTCTCCTTTTTGTGGAGTGGGTGGATCAATGCACATTTCCAGTCGTCTGGGACTTTTTCACTTTGCCAGTATTCCTGACTCTTGGTCCAAGATTTTTCTGTAGTTCTGCAATGATTTTCGTCTTTCCTGGTGGCTATCCCTTCTTTAGTTTTTTATGTGATGCTGGATTTCTTCTTGTGTCGGTGGCAGGCGTCGTGTTTCGTGTGTCTTGGAGATGTGTGCGGAAATCGTTCGCGTGACTGGAGGCAGCTAAATGTTCAAATGTTTGTAAATCTTTCGGACCAAACTGCATGGTCATCAGTCCGTAGCTTACAAACTAATCTAAGGACAAACACACACACACACACACACACACACACACACACACACACCCATGCCCCAGGGAGGACTCGAACCTCCACGGTGAGCAACCGCGCGCTCCGCAGCGAGGCGCCTTAGACCGCTCGGCTACTCCACCGCGGCTGGAGGCAGCTAAGGAGGTTGGAAAGTTAGTGTGCCAATTCTTCGCAGTTTTCGTGGTTGGTGAGCGCGAGTTTTCCATCTTGTTTTTGAAGGTAAAATTTCGTGGTGAGTAGCCTTTAACTTTGATTTCGAAAGTGATATAGAAATTTCTGCTGTTGTAGTTTCGAATTTGTCCTTAATTGACTCTAATTGTTCGGTGATGTAATCGGCTTTGGTTTTCCTGAAGATTATGTTTATCAGTTTGCGTATGTCGATGAAGTGTTTTAATGTTCCTGGAGTTTTGTTGCTGTTGTATTTTTGGAAGGCAAGTCGGCGATTGACGATGGCTTGATTACAGTTGGAGTCTCACAATAGATGTTTTGCCTTTTTCTGAAGTGGGATTAATTCTTTGGCTTTTCTGATAATTTTGCTCCATAAGTCGCTCCAATTGTTCGTTTCTCCCACTCTTCTGTGATCTCAGTTTCTGGAAATTTGGATGTATCGAATTTTTGGATTCAGGGATTTTTGTGGTGATCTTCCTTCGGAGAGAATTTCACTTCAAGCCGTGTGAGGTAATGGTCTGAGTCGATATTTGCACCTCGTCAGACTTGAACGTTATGGATGATTCTAAAGTGAGCGTATGATATGGCAACGTGATCGATCTGGTATTCATTAATATGCTGGATCGGATGCAACTTCTTTTATTATTATTATATGCAGTAGTCCTATAACACTTCTATCACCATTGTTTTTGTTCTATTTGTGTGGAACTTTGCTCTAACGAGAAATCAGGAATAAAGTAGAGTCGTTTTTCTGTAGAGTACTTCCTGTGAAACAGAAATAGGTTTTTTTTCTCAAAGCTGGGGATTCTTATTTATGTGTTCTTTATACTGGACTCTGTGTATCAGTCCAACGATAGTATGTGTGTATGATATTCCTGCGTGAGTGGTTATTAAACGGGAAATATAAAACTTCTGCTTTCCCTCTCTTGTACTCTGATGCCATGCAAAACTGGTCGACCAGTGATTGACCAGAAATCTTCGACAGTGATTGACCAGTAATCTTCGAATCGCTTCGTGATTTTGCGTAGTTAGAAAATTCCCCTTTCACTCTTTATTTATTTATTTTATTATTATTTGGCACGATCGGTTACTAAGGTGTGAAGGTTGTTGGATGCTTCGTGCATTCCTCGGCAAACATTCCTGTACTGGAAGTTTATACTCTACCTATAATTCCTCTGTACCCAGCATACTGGACCTAAATGAAATTATTTCTGTTTGCTGATACATGAATTGTTGCGATACGCCGCGCGGGACTATCCGAGCGGTCTGGAGCGCAACGTTGCGGATCCCGCGTCGGATGTTCGAATCCTCCCTCGGTCATGGATGTTTGTGTCGTCTTTAGTATAAGTTAGTTCATAAGTAGTTTGTAAGTTTAGGGACTGATGACCCCGCAGTCAAGTCCCATAAGCTTAACAAACATTTGAACATTTTTTGACCGCTGCTATCCAGTTTGGTCGTCATAAATACCCGCCCCCCCCCTGCCACTACCTTGTATACCAACAAGAAATAATAACCAGCGTAGAGATTTCTGAATTCTTAGGCATGCATATTGATGAAAAATTCTATCGGAAATACCCTATTGCACATATGTTAAAATGTTTGCATTTATATCTTCGTTAACATAAATACTCCTCAAGGTGCGTGGTGCAGTGTACCTCATACCACTACGTCATTTCCTTTTCTGTCTCACAACGAGATATACAGAGGTATAAACGAACGCTTATACGCTTCCGTACGAATTATAATTTCACTTATCTTTCTAGTCTTTACACGAAAAGTAAGTTGCTGGCAGTAAAATAGTTCTGTAGTCTGCTACAAATGCCACCCTTTTAAATTCCTTCAATAGTCTTGATCGGAATACTTTTACCATAATAAGTATTGCAACTTTTTGTACATACAGAAGTCTGTAAATAAACATATTTTCATTCATTGATTTCATGTGGGATAATCTTCTTTGGTAAATTTTGAATTAGTCACAAAGCATTCATCGCTAATATTAGTTTCAAGAAAGTCATAAAATGCTTCGTATTTCAACTATAGGCATGTGTTGAGTGCTGTTTAAAAATTTATATGACTACGTGTTGGCCATTTACAAGTGCTTTTGTAAAAATAATTGAATCCTAATAAAATAAACCGAATTATAAGGAAAATTCACGCATACATATTTTCCTGTTATCTCTTTAATCAGTTAGGAATATAGACAGCCTCATAGTATATGATTTCACTGTATGACGTTTGGTATCACCTGAGTGACAGATATATTCAGAAATTCAACATTACAGCGTAAAGAATCTGCACTGTCTTTCAATGAATATATCTTCGATAGGGGTGATGTGTCTCTTTAACAATGTACCTACGAAAACAAAATGTCTGTCCGATAGGTGAAGTTATCAAATGTATGTTAACGATGTTTATCCATACAAGTTTCTTCTATTCCGTAGATAATTGATGTATATGAAGAATTCTTTGTTTTTACAAAAAAGAAAGAAAAGAAAAGAAAAAACCAAACTCCTGTAAATGGCCAGGACGTAGCCATATAATTTTTTTAAACCGTCACTCACACATGCCTGTTGTCAAAATACTGGACGATTTTATGACGTTCTTGAAACTAATGTTAGCTGGATATCACCATCCCAAACGGTGCAATGAAACGTCCCTTTGGTACAGTGCTGAACGTTGTCAGCCGATACCCAGAAGAGTCTTCTCTTCCCGCTATCGAGACAGCTGTCGATGTAATTATTACTGACATGATTAACTAGCGGCGGCATGTGAAAAGAATCGTCTGATGAGAACGCATCGTGTCTGACAGAGACACACTTCACTAACGAGGCCCATTATATGCTATTTACATCGTGATATCTGGCGGCTTCTTCTGTGTCGTAGGAACACCAACGTAGTCTGGCACTTGAGTCAGTGTGAGATGACAAGGCGGAGGGGACTGACGTCCGTAAACAGCATGATAACTATTCTTATTTGAAAGTTTTCCGACAACGTACAAAGCACCAAGTGTGCTCAATATCATATTAACTAACTCATTTGTAAATAGGATGGTCTATTGCAGTTTTTCCATCCTCCAAGCGCCATGTATAAAGTCCTTTGCGTATCTGCTTCACATGAGCTTTTCCATGCAGATATACCCAGTTTTGACATCATGCGTTTGTAATAACTTTGTGAACTTAGTACTCGAAGAAACGTTGGTATTATGTAACAAACAAACAAAAAAGAAAAAAAACTGTCTGTAAACAGTCACTCTCTGTTGGGTTGAAAACATGCACAGACTCTTCAAATTGAATAGTTCTCATAGTTTACTGTCGAGTTGGTGATATACTGGAAAAGACAGTTCGACGGCAAGGATTTAATTGTAAGAATTAAATGAAAACTGTACTGATGATATTTGAGGGTTGCAGCCTATATATATTACCAGCTGCAATTACCCGGCTTTGCCCAGGTTTAAAATAAGGTTTTCTGGAGAAGCGTACAAAACCGTTTATTTGCATGTAATAGAAGGGTGCATTTATGTTAAAGCAATGTGATAAACAACATTTTTGTCAGTTACTACTCTCCCCCATGCATCGAACGAAATTTTATGTAGACAGTAACCTTCATCTTGTTTTCATGGTCAAGTGTACAAAATTTCATTAAGATCGGAGCAAAACTGTGGATTTTGGCAAAATCCATAAGTACCCTCCACCATGCACTGAACGAAATTTTATGTAGACAGTGCCCTTCCTCTTGTTTTGAGGGTCAATTGCGCCAAATTTCATCAAATATCAGTGCGAAGATATAGATTTACACAGAAACATTGAAAACGCACTTTCACTTTTTCTCAGATTTCCAGTTGGTTTTCAAAAAAATGGAACGAAACCTGTTTAAGAACCTTCCCCACGTAATGTTGTGTACGTGTACCAAATTTCACGTTTTTTGGTTGTCTGGATCTTGACTTATAAGATAACAGACAGACAGACAGACAACAAATGCTTCTTATAAGTATAGAGATGCAGAAACGAAGAGGGCTACTTCCAGTAATCAAGATCATAAAGCAATGCCAACATGCACACTCATTGTCAGGCCAAAGATACGGGACAGTTCTCATTCTGTGCTCCTGTCTAACGAAAACTGTGAAGATAAATAACTGATAGGAAACATTTCGTTGTAGTTACCCTGACAAAATTCGATAGCGATGATATTAGTACGTTGGGCTTATAGTACCAAAAGATATTTAAAAAATGTCAATGGATTGCTAGAAAATGTGCTGTATTTGCTAGTTTATTGATCGATAAAAATTCGAGTCGCTTGATAGTCTTCAGAAAAGCTGCGTACACATATATGTACAAAATAGTAATGTTAAAATAAACAGAAGGCTTTATCAAATTAGTTGTCACTATGAGAACACTCAAGAAGTTTTATTTTTGCAGCCGAACTTTCATGCCGAAATCCTTAGACTCAAATATTGAAAACTGTTACTGGAAAACTGCTAAAACTTTGTTACTGTAATCATCAAATATGACTGTCTCTGAATATCATTGTTTGAATTTATATTACTGTTAGCATATCAGCATTGTCACTCACCAATCGCTGCCCTGCAATCTATGGACACGATTAAATTTCTAAGGAGCTCTTTATCCACGATTTACGTAGTGCGACGGCGATAAATTATACACCCCTCTTACAGGCAGTCGGGAGGTACATGCTGCTAGCACTAAGCATGGTCCTACGAGTGACCTTCGCCAATACTCTATGGCACTAAAAATACTGCGTTTGGCTCACATAACATTTTCCTAGTGACGACAGTGTGTCACAATGACTACTGCCGATACTCCGTTGTTTCTTCCACGTTAGACGAAACCCTCACTCAAGACGGTGGATTGAGGCTCGTCAATGTACGTGAAAGGCCAGTGGCACTGTACGTCAGCACTATGGTTACCCATCGCCACAATTAGCCACAGGTCTCCTGATTGAAGCACCGATGTCTGCGTCCCGTATTCTTCCCATTACTTCGTCGCTAGACTTAGGTGCCGAAAGAACAGACATTACACACACAAACAAACACACACTTAGAGAACCGAAGTTATACGCATCTAATCGCTGCTTGTTGTTGTGGTCTTCAGTCCGCAGACTAGTTTGATTGAGCTCTCCATGCTATCCTATCCTGTACAAGTCTGAGGATGAGAACGGCAACCTACATCATTTTGAATATGCTTACTTTATTCGTCCCTCGGTCTGCCTCTACGATTTTTACCCCACACGCTTCCTTCCAGAGCTAAGTTGCCGATTTTTTTAGGTCTCAGAACGTTTCCTACAAAGCTATCCCTTCTCTTAGTCAGGAAATGCCATAAACTCCTTTTCTCCCCAATTCTGTTGAGTACCTCCCCATTAGTTACGTGATGTACCCATCTAATCTTCATCATTCGTCTGTAGCACCACATTTCGAAAGCTTCTATCATATTTTTGTCTGAACTCCTTCTCGCTCAAAATGTTCAAATGTTCGTTACGCTTAAGGGACTTAACTGCGGGGTCATCAATCGCTAAAATTACAAACTACTTATGGACTACCTTGTACTAAAGATGACACAAACATCCATGCCCGAGGGAGATTCGAACCCCCGACCGGGAACGGCCTCGCACATCGAAACATAACGCCTAAATGCGCTTGGCCACTTATCGCTCACATTTCACTCCAATACCGTGCTACACTACAGACTAATGCTTTCAGTAACGACTTCCTATCATTTAAATTAATATTGGATGTCAACAGATTTCACTTCTCCAGAAACGCTTTCCTTCTCATAGCCATTCTGCGTTTAATATCTTCTTTACTTCAGCCATCAGAAGTTATTTTGCTGCACAAATAACAAAACTCATCTACTACTTTTATTGTGTCATTACCTAATCTAATTCCTTCAACATCTCCCGATTTTCTGACACACATTCCATTGCACTTGTTTTACTCTTGTTAATGTTCATCTTATACCCACCTTTCAAGACACTGTTCAGGAAGTTCAATTGCTCTTCCAGGTCTTTTGCTGTCTCTGACAGAATTACTGTCTTCGGAAAACCGCAAACGTTATTTTCTTCTCCATGAACTTTAATTCCCTCTGCAAATTTCTCCTTGCATTTTTTTCAAAAATGTTCAAATGTTTGTAGAGCTTATGGGTCTTAACTGCAGGGTCATCAGTCCCTAAACCTACAAACTATTTATGAACTAGCTTATACTAAAGACGGCACAAACATTCATGCCCGAGGGGGTATTCGAACCCCCGACGGGGAACGGCCTCTCGCGTTGTTGCATAGCGCCTCAACGCGCTCGGTCGCTCCGCCGCGGCAGCATTTTTTCAATGCTTGCTCAATCTACAGATTGAACAACATTGGGGAAAGGCTACAACTCTGTCTTACTCCCTTCCCAACCAATGCGTTCCTTTCATGCCCTTCGACTCTAATAACTGCTGTCTGGTTTTTTTACAAGTTGAATATAACTATCTTCAAAAGTAGAAAGCCAAGATCGCGATATGATTTCAATGGGCTACGTCATTATCATCTGGTCACATAAAATTATACAATGTGGCTATCTTATGTTATTTAAAAACAAGCCGTTGATGATTTAACTTATGTATTTTATATTTCGACTAAGTGCTACGTTGTACGTACTATTTAACCTTCATTTTTTAAATAACGTAAGATGACCACACTGTATAGTTTTATATGACCAGATGATGGTGAAATAGCCCATTGAAGCCGGTCGTCATAAAAAAATAATTATATTGCGACCTTGGTTTTCTACTTTTGAAGATAATTAATCAACCATATCACCTCCACAACCTACGATGTCAGGTAATGTTGAATGTAACTCTTTCAAATGTTCAAATGTCTGTAAATCTATCGGACCAAACTGCGTGGTCATCAGTCCGTAGCTTACAAACTACTTCAACCTAGGTAAACTAACTTACGGACAAACACACACACCCATGTCCCAGGGAGGACTCGAACCTCCGCAGCGAGGTGCTTTAGACCGCTCGGCTACTCCACCGCGGCTGTAACTCTTTGCTCCCTATATTTTACCCCAGATAGTTTCAGAATTTGAAATTGTGTACTCCAGTCAACATTGTCGAAAGCCTTCTCCATATGTACAAATGCTAAAAATGTGGGTTTGCCTTTCCTTAACCGATGTTCTAACATAGGTCGTAATGCAAGTATTGCTGCCGTTGGTCCTATATTTCTCCTAAACCCAAACTGATCTTCCCCAAGGCCGGATTCCAGCTGTTTCCATTCGTTTGAAAATAATTCGTGTTACTATTTTGCAGCCATAACTTATTAAACTGATAGATCTGTAATTTTCACATTTGTCAGATAATCACTGATTATCAAGCATTAGTTCAGATTCATACCAGTTTTTTCCTACAACTTTGATATCCGTTCAAAGTGGCACACTTGTGAATTAGCATAGGACTTTCTGGGGGGGGGGGGGGGGTATTTGAATTGGTTACATAGTTAATCACGGACACTGCATGTCTTATTTAGGCCAAAGCAAGGAATGCGACATTTGAAAGAAGTGTCTCTCCTTGTGCGGGAATTACATAATGGAATGTACGTCCCGCAGGAGGTTCTAGTCATCTCTCGGGCAAGGTTGTGTGTGTGTGTTGTCATTAGTGTAAGTTAGTTCAAGAAGTTGTAAGTCTAGCGAAAGATGACCATAGCAGTTTGGTGCAGTAGGTTTACAAACATTTGGAATGTACAAACACTCATGAGTGGTAAACAATTTGTGGCGTATATGAGTATGGGTTGGTCCGGGGGGCGTGCACGGATAGCGTAATGGTTAACACCACCCCTCACCAATGGGGGAAATCGAAGTTTAATATGTCACCAACAAATTGTACAGCTGATGCTCATATGAACAATTGCGAATACATTTCTACTACTCTCTCACTGATAAAACTAACTTATACTAAAGACAACACAAACATCCATGCCCGAGCCGCGGTGGAGTAGCCGAGCGGTCTAAGGCGCCTCGCTGCGGAGCGCGCGGTTGCTCGCCGTCGGAGGTTCGAGTCCTCCCTGGGGCATGGGTGTGTGTGATGTTCTTAGGTTAGTTTACCTTAGTTTAAGTAGTTTGTTAGCTACGGACTGATGACCACGCAGTTTGGTCCGGTAGGTTTAGAAACATTTAAAATTCCATGCCCGAGGGAGGATTCGAACCCCCGACGGGAAACGGCCTCGCGTATCGGATGACGTACGCCAGCAATGCCTAGAACAGTGGATGATAGAAGGGTACGGGTAATACATTCCTCTAAAGTAACACCCTGTTTTCTTAAACAGTTTAACACTTCTCCAGCTAAAGTTACGAGACGTCTGCAAAACTTGATTCACTTCCACTTGAGAAAAATGTGGACATTTCGCCAATAGCACAACTAATGTTATTGTGGTCGCAGATGTTTTGAAGAGGAACATGTTTGATGGGGGAATCCAGGTCGCGGGGATAGAAATTCTGAATATACCCTTCATGTGTCACAGTTGCTTTGTGATCAAATGAACTGCTGGAAACGAGAAGCGGCCGCATAAATCTCGTGTGAATGGAAAAGTAAACAAAAAGGAAGGGGGTAAAAAAAAAAAAACGGAAATGTAACTAAGCTGTGGGCCGTGGGCGCATGCCGCCGGTAGCTGAGTGGTTCTGCAGGCGTACTCGCGCCGTGTTTGCCGTCCCGTGTTTACACGTCATGTTTGCTTGTCAACATGGCTCGTCAAACAAGTAGGAAAGCGCCTGCGCCTGCACGAGTTCTCAGCCAGCATGTAGGACGCTAATAACTTGTTTACAGGCTTTATTTATCTGCAGCCTTCCTCCACAGAATGTTTGCAAAGCGAGTTTTCGTGTAGTTCCGTTGTACCAGTACGCACTACACTCGACACTAGCACTGGTGGGCGCAAAGGGAAGTAGATATTCTAGTAAATGTTTCACTAACGAAAGATGGGCCTGAAAAACAGACGTAAAATGTTGAAGGACGTTGCTAGTTCATGAAACATTTTTTGAAGATCTCATCTCACCACACAACACGCAATTCTGTTCAAGCCTCTCCACAACACTTTTGAATTCCACAACCAACAACACTCTCGAAGAGAAACTTTTATTCCTGGTTTGGTAATCGGCATTCAGTTTTCTAACCTTCAACTACATCTACTTTCGTATTCCAGATGAATGATCACCTGGTTGATTCAGTAGTTCCATATACTGTTCTCTCTTTACCCTTCTAAGTAATAACTGAATCTATTCAGTTACATAACTACTGTAACTCAATCTCAAAAACGAAAGTTACGAGACAGAACTTGAAAAGTTATTGAAGTTGACAGCAAACAGTAATGAATACGTTCTTTGACCACAAGATGCAGTATACAAAAAGGTGTACAACTTTAGCGACATAATGCAAGAACGAAAATAATACGGAGAATGGACTACAGATATCTTACAATGGCACTTTAAATGGTTTCACAAACAAACCCTCATTTTTTAAGCGTGATTCAGTACGTAGAGAAAAAAATGAAATGAATAAATAAATATATATATATGTGTGTGTGTGTGTTGTCCGTAGTGTAAGTTAGTTTCCGTAGTTTGTAAGTCTAGGACTGTTGACCACAGCAGTTTGGTCCAAGAGGTTTACAGGCATATGAACATTTAACTGCGCGGTTTAAGGCGCAATTTTCTGAGGCTGGGAGGTATGCAGGCTCCATTTCAAATCTGTCCGGTGGATTAATGATATGGGGTGGTGTGAGCCAAGATGCACTTTTTAGGTTGTTTCTTACATCCCAGTATGTGAATATCGGGCTGATACCCTAGTTCTGACTTAGTTACTCGATTCACAAGCGTTTAGACAACTTTCGCACCCTTTACGTATAAATCACTATACGCAGACAGTTTGAGATACACATATTTCATCCTATTAAAGCAATGAGTGGTGACAGGAAGGGCAACCGTCCACCCCTTAAAAATTAACCACCCCAAATACGTAGTTAAATGTTTGTTAAGCTTAAGGGACGAACTGCGGGGTCATCAGCCCCTAAACGTACAAACTAAAGACGACACAAACATCCATGCCCGTGGGGGATTCGAACCCCTGACCGTAGCGGCCGTGCAGACTGTCACTGGCGCGCCGCAGACCGCTCGGCCACTGCGGCCGGCAAAATACGTAGTTAACCCCACCAAACCCGCGCAAGCGGAACACAGGCCTGAAAGTTCATTCATCACGTAAGTTGATCCCGAAACTAGTTTGTAAATTTAAGCTCCCTCAGATAATAATTTGCGAGCGAAATGTTTGTCTTCTTAGGCGATAAAGGAATAATTACAACAGTTAAAGCACGATGTAACGTTATGAAAAATACGTAATGGATGAAACGTGCATATAGAATGACTTACTCCAAGTAAGTTAGGAAAATGTATTCCTAAGAGTGTATGACTTTTAATTGGACATTAACTTAGAAAAATGCGAAGTAAGTAAGAAACATAATTTTGTTAATATCCTGCGAAGAGTAGAGTAATTAATGATCTACACTTAGTATCGAATCAGCATTTAAAAAATTGATTTTTCTAGGATAATAAGAACGGAAATAGAACAAAAATTGTAACATAAATTCTGTGAAATACATCATTCAGGTATTCTATTTTTCAGACAATGAAAAACGAACTCAGGTTGACCATCTTCACTATCCACTTGAATTTTCAAAGATTGCATATTAATTAATTCCCGCTTTGGTTCTACTTATCTGGGCTAATAGCGAAATCACTGAAACATTCTGGTGAATCTAACAAAACTTCATTACAAAGAAACACTAGCGCTATTTGCAGCACACCTTAAGATGTGTCAGTAAATGTGCCTTCTACATTGGTCTAATATATTAGACGTAAGTAGGAAGAGGTAAGTTTTCATCTCAGATGCTTCTTTCAATAAGATTGTCTGCATCTGCACGGGGATTGAGCGCATACCAGAGAAAAAGGTTCAGTTCTCGTGTCGCCATCGAGGTATCTGTTTCCTGCAGTCACTCATTTCACACCATGGTAATGCTGGGATGGTTCGTTACGACGCCGTAACCGCTTCCTTCACCTCCTGTAGTAATGAATCTGATCAGAGCTCCGTCTGGGATATTGTTAGCTGTAGGCAGATTATATAACACTAATATTACCCCTTTGCTTCTTGTTATTTACATATTTAAGATTGTCGTAACCCGTCATCAACGGTGTCCGTGAAACTATCAACGTGTTAAATTAGCATCGTATTTTGGCGTATTATGTTTTAAAGCCATGAGCAGCAACGCAGGACCGCACGCCAGCCCTGCAGGTGTGTAGATTTCCAGCCATCATGTGGCACGCAATATTTGTAATTTTCAGCATTTAGGCAAAATAATGGCAACCAGTCGTAGCGGATTCTTCCAGTGTACCTTTCCGTGTATTCGACTGAAAAAATCGGAGGAAGGTGGACTTGATTGTTCCCTTGTGATTGTTTTAGGCGATTTCACCTCTTATTTCATTCTCTACTCGCAGACCTCGACGACTAGTAAGTCAAACACCTGAAGCTCACGACGATTTTTATCTGATCATCGACTCAACATATATGTTTGCAGCCCAGTTCGAGGACTGTCAAATCACTTTCCTTCGTATCAAAAAGTTCAAGCTTCCCCGTTAATTCATATATATACTGTGAATGACTTTAATTATTCTTGACTGACGTCTCCGTTGGCCATATAACTAACTGTTGACCCATAATTATGATAAAAAGTTTAATGTATTAAATAATTATCTCAGTAATAGGTAAAAACACTATTTTCATTAATATGCAACCAAATACAAATTACTAACTGTGCCAGTACTGATAGACTCTAAACTGCCTAACTATGCAGTCACAGCCAACTGCTGCTTCGAAACTCTCTAGGTTCGCTGCACCCCACAGTCCACATCAACAGTTAAATAACAAAGAAAGTCAAAGAATGTCGTCGCTTCTCCAATATACAATGTAACGTTGCAAATCACAATTAAAACAAGGCTTGAGGTATAAGATTTTGGAGGGATACAAAATTACATAGGAATTGAAAACAAATCAGTGAAAAGAAATGTGTTCAAAATTTTACATTTACTACTAATTTTTATTAATCAAATAATTTTAATTAAACGCCCTAATTAATCATTAATGAACTCAATTAGCGGAATCTAATTAACTGTTTTATAGTTTTACATTAATTTATATTTGCATATCGGTCACTAAAATGGCTTTATAATTAGTGAAGTTATTACTAGTGACTTACATCAAATTAACACAGTTGCCATAAGTAATATAGGCAGTGAACACAACGTAACATCGTACCACAAATGCAAAACAATGTATCTTGGTTATCAAATGCGGTGGTGTAAAACTATGTAATATTATATTCCTTAGTAAATAATATGTAACACAATTTACTATCCTGAGCAATCCTAACTAAGAAATCTGCAAATATTCCCAAAATTCAATGCGGTTTTTACAACTGCAATTCCCTGCAGCTCAGTCATGTGATACTTCAAATAATGAAACATAGAAAAGTTAATTATTTTGGCACACTGAGTACAATCTATGTTAATAAAAATCAGTTGCTATCATGTATATAAGTGCATCAATTGAGAACGGCCTTGTGGATTTGTTTGGGCCGCGGTGGAGTAGCCGAGCGGTCTAAAGCGTCTCGCTGCGGAGCGCGCGGTTGCTCGCCGTGGAGGTTCGAGTCCTCCCTAGGGCATGGGTGTGTGTGTTTGTCCGTAGGTTAGTTTACCTAGATTTAAGTAGTTTGTAAGCTACGGACTGATGACCACGCAGTTTGGTCCGATAGATTTATAGACATTTGATTTGATGCATGGTGAAAGGTACCTTGGAATAGACTTCGATGGCAAATCATCGCTTCAGAACGGCTCCACCGATTTGTATTATCTTGTTGTTATGTTCGTAATTACCACGACATGGTTTTTATGAAAGAAAAGCTTTAGAAAATCTCAATTAGAGAAATGTGATTATCAGTTTGAAAGTTACACTGCCACCTATTTTCACAAAAAGAAAAGTAAAGTTTGTTTAGTCAGTTCCGTTATCCCTTGTTTTCATGACAATAACAAAATCCTCGTTGAATACTGATATTTTGAGAACAAGAATACAACTGGAAGCGATAGTTCATTGAGTTATTGGTAGTGATCAAATCTTTGAGTTGCAATGATTTATATCATTTCGTGGTAATTTGGTGTGTTTCAAACATGGAGTTGATTTCCTTTCGTGGTGTATTTCTTTAGAAGACAAAAAAAGAAACCAGTGACTCGTCGGATCGTCGGTCGGCGTACGCTTAACACAACAATAAATTCCGGAGTGACTATTGACGTTGTATCGAAGAAGAAAACAAGTGAAAGCGACATTTCAGTGTCTTAACCGTGCATACGCGCAACGCAGTCCAAGTACGTGATCGTTGATTCAGTGAGACTGACGAAGATCGTAGACAGCGTTAAATGGATATATGTTATGAGGCTGGAAAAGTTTCGAAGAAAAAATAATTCGGGGCAGTTACAAAGTAAAGTCGGAAAATTCGAATAAAGTGCAAAGAGCATAATTTTTGTATGATACACTATCATAGCTGACGATCGGAATCAAATTTGGCACCTTTCAGTATTTTTTAAAATCGAGAATGGTTTTAAGCTCCGCTACCCACCGTTGTTTATATCAGAAGGAGATGTACATAAACAAGGGCGATGGATGCAAAAAGTAAGGAGGAGGAGACGTAGGTGGAGGTAGATAGAAATGAGGAGAGGAGATGTAGAGAGAGAGGAGGGAGGAGATAGACGGAGATGAGGGTATGAAATGGATATAAAGAAAGTGAGGGAGAAGATAAACTCATAGAGGAGGAGATGAATAGTTAAGGCAAGAGAAATACAGGGAGTTGGGTGAAGGTGATGGACGGAGATACGAGGAGATCGACAAAAGGGAGGGGCGATTGCGTTTGAGTTATTAAACGGTGTACTGTCTTGCTACTGTCACGTTTTCGTTAGCCTACCCGTTATATTCGTTCCCATAATAGCTATAGTGAAAGAAATTTCATCTGCTTGCAACATTAGAGGGAAGTTCAAATGAGGAGGTACAAAACGTCTTAACGACCAAAACCGGTTGAAATTTGAATATGGCGCTGTGGGATAACGTAGAGCGACATCTACAGACACGAATGTAGTGCCGTCAGCTTCCCCTAAAAAATTCAAGGCTATTCCTTCGGCAGGCAAGGGGATGCTCACCGTCATTTTCGACGTCCGGAGACCATTATTCATCGAATTCTTCGAGCACGGAAAAACCATTAATAGTGACTTGTATTGTGAGACACTCCGTAGCCTACGCAAGTCCATCAAGAGCAAATGGCCTGGGATGTTCACGGATGAAGTGATTCTGCTCCATGCTAAAGCGCGTCAACACGTCTCGAGGGTCACACAAAGTGTACTGGCCACGTTCAATTGGGAGCAGTTTGAGCATCCGCCCTAGAGTTCGTACATGTCGCTCTGTGACTTTCATCTACGTGGTCCGCTAAACAATCATCTCAAAGCGAAGCGCTTCAACTTGGACGACGAACTGAAGGACACAAAATCGCACTGACGTGTTTTAGGCCCGCTTTATATTTGTAGTTTTATAAGTTTTTGCAAACATTTTGGACCAAAATAATAATCTAAATAATAAAAAATTAATTAATAAGAGTGTCTGAAACCCTTTAAGGAAAAAAAAAAATTAGGTAGTGGCGGGTTCCGAACCACCGACCTTTAGCATCATAGTCCAACGCCTTGCCCACTACGCTACGGCTATAAAAAAAAATGGGTCCTTTAATCTCATTCTATTGATGGCCGTTGTTAACTGATGCTAATGTGGCATTTGTAGACACTAGATTATCAAAAAATGTTCAAATGTTTGTATAGCTTATGCGACTCAAGTACGGGGTCATCAGTCCCTAAACTTACAAACTACTTATGAACTTGCTAACACTAAGGACGGCACAAATATCCATGTCCGAGGGGAGATTCGAACCCCCGACCGTAGTTGCCGTGCAGACCGTGGCTGGAGCGCCTCAGTCCCCTTGGCCACCGCGGCCGGCTAGATTATCATTTATCGTACGAATAACGATGTCGTTTTGTTAATTTTTCAGTGCGCCATTGCTTTTAAATGACAATGTGTAAGTAACAATAAGAAAATCATCAAATATGCAACGCAAGATTGCGTATCCCATAGAGAGTTCTGGGCGAGGAATGTCACGTGACATCTCCGAACGGCTGGTTTTCGATAATTCAATGGAGGATGTCAAATCTACGTTATTTTTCCAAATATGTCTCAAACGATACGAGATATGAAAAAATCATAAGGGAGCTGTGTTGTAGAGAATGTTCTCCTCTACCAAGTAGGTTATTCAAATTTCGTGACAGATGAACGGATCGTTTGCAATTACAATTATATTACAAACGGCTTTTTTGTTATTACTACCGTATTTTTTGTCCGAAAAATTTGAAAAATGGAGGTTCTGGTCTCTGGTGGCCTACAATCATGTCTGTAAAATTTGGTGCTGATCGGTTGAACAGTTCGTCTTAAAAACAGGGAACACGTTACGGACAGACAGACAGACGGACAGACAGACATACATCCCAAAATCGCCGTTATTTATGCAAATATCTTTGAAACGCCACGAGATATGAAAAAAACATAAGAGATCAAAGTTGTAGAGAATTTTCTCCTCTACAAATTTGGTTATTCAATTTTCGCGTCAGATGAATAGTTAATCCGTTATTTTCATTTAAATTTCGTGCTCTCAAAAGACGATCGCAAAGGCCCACTTTTAGTGTTACTACCGTAACCTAAAGTGGGTCAATAGAGGACAGGCTCTTGTTACAGCCTTAGGAATTCTGGGAACAGGGAATCCTTCGGTTCGTTAAACAGTGATATAGCTGTGCTAAGGCCTCGGGTGATTACGTTTGAGTAAAGACTGCAATTATACTGACGGTGTCATTTCGTACGTTTTCATTTGAACACCCCTCGTAGAACCAGAATGGAATAATAGCGTC
The DNA here is from genome assembly GCA_026315105.1 of Locusta migratoria. Lineage (NCBI taxonomy): Eukaryota > Metazoa > Arthropoda > Insecta > Orthoptera > Acrididae > Locusta > Locusta migratoria. Next base: position 292,340,289 of record CM048755.1, read on the forward strand.
ACCACGGTGATTTGTATTTAATCACTGAGGCAGATCAACTACCTTACTAACCTCTGAAGGGGAGTATGGGAAGAACTAAAGAACTATGCATTAAATGTAGGGCCGAGAAGCGAACGAGGAAGCGAGCGTGACAAAGGATCGATGTCGGCGGCTGATTTTGTACCTGGCCCAGGCATTTGCTGCAGCATTCAGGCCAGGACACCTGGCGGGCCCCGCTTTGTTAGCCACCCCTAGTGCGCGCTCACCACTCCACCCACGCCAGGCCGGCAAACCAATGGATACCGGCTGTAGCTCTCATCTGCCGGCGCGGTGCTTACCACAGGATGAAATCACTTCCAAGCCTTCCATTTAGTAACATATCGCCAAAGCATCGCTGAGTATGGTCGTAAATATAAAATGTGGGAAGACACTGCTGTAAGGTGAGACCAATAATTTTACAGGGGGATCTAAATATAGAAATTACAGATATCAGCCGCCTGCTTTAAACAATTACATCGTCAAAATGTTTGACATAAACCAGTCATTGAAATCAAATAAACTTAAAACATATATGTTCAACAACATTAATTACAGTTGTCATGATTACGACTTTACAAGTACCGGGCTACTATGCAAATCGCTCTCCGATTTTTATACAGCTTTAGGTTTCAAATCATTATTTGAACTATTATCTGTGATAGTATTTGCTCTATAAGTTTGTTTAATGTTTGTTAAGCTTATGGGACTTAACTACGGGGTCGTCAGTCCCTAAACTTACAAACTACTTATCAACTACCTTATACTAAGGACGGCACAAATATCCATGCCCGAGGGGGATTCGAAACCCCGACCGTAGTGGCCGTGCAGACCGTGACTGGAGCGCCTCAGTCCCCTCGGCCACCGCGGCCGGCGCTCTATAAGTGATTCATTTGTGGAGATTTATTCATCTTAACTTTTGTTGTGCCGATATTGCATCGAGCGGCCTGTTATTCGTTAGCGTGTTTGCGGCGTGCATAGCAGTCGCATTTGTGTGTTTGCATTCATCGGCGAGCAGCTGCAGGTATAACAATTTCCGAAAGCTAAGTAATGAAAAGCTGTTTGTTCAGTGCAGTTAATTATCAGAGTTATTAATTTTCAAGATGTTTTGTACATGTAGTTAGTTATTAAATTTTGTAGTTTTCAACAAAAACCTATTTTAAATTTCAATGTTATCATATATTAACAGTAGACAACGTACAGATTTTATCAGTCATTTGCTTCATGCAGTGTATTGTTACGGTTGGAATAAGGCCTATGGTTTGAAAATGGACGAACAAGTCCGAAACTAGTTACCAACTTCTAAATAGTGCAACTGTGACGAAAAAAAATTAAATGGTTTTTATTACATATCCAGTTGTTGATCCTGCCCCATCTTCACGATGAATTTTCATAACTTTAAACTTGTTTCTCAGATGTCGGTATTTGCTAAAGTTACTGAAACGGCTGTATATTCAAAGATAATTATCATGTAAGTTCACAGAATTTGCTGTCAAATGCACAGTTTGGTTTTAGGGATGGTTTCAAAACTTAAATTGCTATATTCTCTTTTCTGTCTTAGGCAGCGGATGCATTAAATAAAAGGCTGCGAGCTCATCTTCCTAGGCTTCTCTTTAGATTTAGCCAAAGCGTTTGAATGAGTTAATCACAAAATATTATTTCAGACGTTGGATCATCATGGAATAAGAGGAGTAGCTCACAATTGGTTGACCCGTTACTTTATGAACACACAGCAGAAGGTAATACGCCACAGTGTCGAGAATGGCCACAGTAGTGTACAGTTAAGTGGGGGCAGGGTGTGGCCCCAGGGGTCAGTTTTTGGGCCACTTCTGTTTCTTCTTTGTATAAATGATATGCTTTCTCGTATAACGAGTAACTCTAAAATATTTCTCTGATGACACCAGCTTGGTAGTTAAAGTTGAAAAGATTGAGGAAGAGGATTTCTGGGATGGTGTTACAATAAAAGAAGCATTTGCCTCAAGAAATGTACTTCAAAATCCACACTTTTTGTTCCCTCTAAATTTTTTCGGTGATATTATGAAACACGTTGATATTTTCTATAACGCAGTTCAGATGCAGAGTGCAAATGCCGTTACCATATCCAAAGCATTACACCATTTTGAGTGTGCTGTATCTGAAATACGAGAGAACATTCAACGGTTTTGAGTTTCTGGTGATGAGTGAATTACTCCTCCAAGAAAACGTTCCAAATGTAGCAGTGGACTTAATCTGACAGCAGATGCCAAAGAAGTGTGTGGCATTATGAGCAACCAACTGAAAGGAAGATTTCAAAACTCCCATGTATTTAGTAGCTTAGAAATCATTGATCCTAAAAAGTTTGCTTCTTTTAGAGAACATTTCCCAGCCACTTTAGTCAATACTTTTTTTATTAAACTACAGTCCGCTTATTTACCAGGATAAATTGAAAAATGAACTGTCAATGATTTATCGCAATGATACATTTGCAGGCATTACATCGGTTTGTGAGCAGTTTACTTTGTTTGTGGAACATTGCTTTGAAGAATCGGTCACAGAAGTGCACAAAAAAATTACAAATTGCGCTAACTACACCAATTTCAACAGCAGAAGCAGAGCGCAGTTTCAGCACCTTAAAAATAATCAAAAACCTTCCTCAGGAACAGTATGGGTAAGGAAGATCTGAACTCACTAGCTTTTTATTTCATTCACAAGGAGGAAATCAGTGATATTCCAAACTTCAACAACAGAATAACTGACAAGTTTGCTAGTCAGAAGAACAGACGTGCACATTTACTGTATAAATAACTTGTCAGAACACAGACCTCATTAGTTAACGTGCTAGTTAGGTAAAACACACACGAAACTGCTCCTAGCCAAGGTTTTTCCCAGAGTTTTTACCTTGGCCATAATACAAAAGCCAGGAGGATTTCTGTTGCCTCTCTGTTGTAGTCCCAATGGGAAAGAAGTCACATACGTCCACCCACAGTTAATTTTGATTTTGGCATCACAATCAATACACAGAAGTACAACTACAATAAGCACGAACTTCAGCATGACAAGAGCTGATGAACTTGGGTTCGAATCCAAACACCTCCAAGCCCCCCAAGTTCTTCAATTAGTTGTGTCACCACAGCAAAAAATCAGACGCCCACAAAAGTACACGCAAAACGAACGGAGCTGGTGGACTAGCCCAACTACAATATTACACACACGGAAATCCCCCCCCCCCCAAAAAAAATAATAGTAATAAAATAAAAATGTTTATTGCAAATTTGTATAAATTTTTATCAACTACAGTGTTTCATGGATTATATTAATTAATGCATAATTAGCACATTTAATATTTTTCGAATGTGTTTAAATGATATATAAATGGAGGTTATATAATGAACACTTCAGACTGATTCCATTACACTTTTTGTCTGGGCCCAACCAACAAAATTGACCACAAGCCGCCACTGGTCCACACGCTGACACTTGTTGAAGACCCAGCACTGAAATGCGCAACACTTTGCTGTATAGTTGCTCTTTTGTCACGGTGAACCCGTCTCACCAGTCGTGGTTGGTCTCGTTCTTGCGAGATCCTTTTTCCTCCGCAGCGATTCGGAGATTTGATGTATTACCGGATTTCTGATATTCACGGTGCACCCATGAAATTGTTGTATGGGAAAATACCCAACTTATCGCAATCTCGGAGATGCTGTGTCCCATCTCTTGTGCGGCGTCTATAACACCACGTTCAAACTTACTGATATGTGTCATTGTAGCAGCAGTTACTCATCTAACGCCTGCCCCAGAAACCTATTGTCTTATACATGGTGGTCTATTGATAGTGACCGGGCCAAATATCTCACGAAATAAGCATCAAACGAAAAAACTACAAAGAACAAAAATTCTCTAGCTTGAAGGGGGAAAACAGATGGCACTATGGTTGGCCCGCTAGATGGCGCTGCCATAGGTCAAACGAGTATCAACACCACTTTTTTGAATAGGTACCCTCATTTTTATTACTTGTTCGTCTAGTACGTAAATAAATAAGAATGTTTTATTTGAAACACTTTTTCGCTTTGTGATAGATGGCGCTGTAATAGTCACAAACGTATAAGTACGTGGTGTCGCGTAACATTTATCCAGTGCGGACGGTATTTGCTTCCTGATACATTACTCGTATTAAAATGGACCGTTTACCAGTTGCAGAAAACGTCGATATGGTATTTATGTGTGGCTATTGTGATCAAAATTCCCGACGGGCCTGTGCTATGTATGTTGATCGTTATCCTGGAAGACATCATCCAAGTGTCCAGAACTTTCGTCGGATAGTTACGTTATTTAAAGAGACAGGAAGTGTTAAGCAACAAGTGAAACGTCAACCACAACCTGCAACAAATGATGATGCCCAATTAAGTGTTTCAGTTGCAGTTGCGGTTAATCCGCACGTCAGTAGCAGACAAATTGAGCGAGAATCGGGAATCTTAAAAACGTTGGTGTTGACAATTCTACAAAAATGTTCAAATGTTTGTATAGCTTATGGGACTTAACTACGGGGTCATCAGTCTCTACACTTACAAACTACTTATGAACTAGCTAATACTAAGGACGGCACAACCGTCGACCGCAACGGCCGTCCAGACCGTGACTGGAACGCCGCAGACTGCTCGGCCGCTGCGGGCGGATGACAATTCTACATCAACATAAATTTCACCCGTACCATATTTCTGTGCACCAGGATTTACATGGCGAAGACTTTGAACGTCGTGTACAGTTTTGCCACTGGGCACAAAATAAATTACGGGACGATAACAGATTTTTATCTCGCGTTCTGTTTAGTGACGAAGCGTCATTCACAGAGGTAACGTAAACCGGCATAATATACACTATTGGGCAACGGAAAATCCACGATGGCTGCGAAAAGTGGAACATCAGCGACCTTGGCGGGTTAATGTATGGTGCGGCATTATGGAAGGAAGGCAAATTGGCCCATATTTCATCGATGGCAATCTAAATGGAACAATGTATGCTGATTTCTTACGTAATGTTCTACGGATTTTAGTATAAGATGTTTCACTGCGTGACTGAATGGCGATGTATTTTCAACATGATGGCTGTCCGACACATGGCTCGCGTGCAGTTGAAGCGGTCTTAAATGGGATATTTAATGACTTGTGGATTGGTCGTAGAAGCACCGTACCATGGCCCGCACGTTCACCGCATTTTACATCCTCGGATTTCTTTCTGTGAAGAAAAATTGAAGTATATTTGTTATCGTGATTGAGCGACAACGCTTGAAAACATGCATCAGCGCATTGTCAATACATGTGAGAACATTACTGAAGACGAACTACTCGCTGTTGAGAGGAATTTCGTTACGCTTTTTGCCAAATGCAATGAAGCTGAAGGACATCATTTTGAGCATTTATTGACGTCATGAGGTAATTACAGGTAATCACGCAGTAACAGCATGCGATCTCATAATGTATGATAATTTCACAAAGGTACATGTATCACACTGGAACAACCGAAATAAAGTTCAAACGTAATTACGTTCTGTGTTTTAATTTAAAAAAAAAGTACCTGTTACCCACTGTTCGTCTAAAATTGTGAGCAATATGTTTGTGCATATTACAGCGCCATCTATCAAAAAGCGAAAAAAGTGTTCCAAATAAAACATTCATATTTATTTACGTACTAGACGAATATGTAATAACAATGGGGGTACCTATTTTTAAAAAATGCAGTTGATATCCGTTTGATATATGGCAGCGCCATCTAGCAGGCCAACCATAGCGGCATCTGTTTTCCCCCTTCAAGCTAGAAAAGTTTTGTTCGTTGTAGTTTTTTCGTGTGATGCTTATTTCATGAGATATTTAGCCCAGTCACTATCAATGGACCGCCCTGTACAGGTGTTGCCTACCGTAGCACGGTCCTGTTAAGTGTTTACATATGTCTATGTTTGCAGACGCATGCCTATAAAACTTTTTTGGCTCTTCAGTGTGTTGCTTACCATCTATGAAGATCTTCTTTTTTTTCATAAATAAGTGTATTCGCCTATCGAGCGAGATGGTGACTCGATTTCTTGAGGGCGGTAGGTAAAATCAGCCCCAGCCATCCAGATTTAAATTTTACGTGACTTCATGAAATCACTTCTGACAAATGCCAGAATGAAAGGGCACGGTCTGTTTCTTTCCCCATCCTAAGTCTATGTACTAACTAATTGTAAGTACAGTGATGCATTGTTATACGCAATACATACTTCATCTCAGAGCGAATGATCCCCTTATTTACGCTATTTTTAAGTACTTTTTCGTTATATGTTGATGTTCGTTTAATTTTGTTTGAGTTTCGACAGCTTCAGCTGTTGCAGCAATGCTGTACATATAAAATATAGGTTCTATTTTCAGTATTCCGTTGTGGTACGTATATTCTCTGTCATTTTTTCATGCCAGAATTTACCCTTTTACTTTTATAATAGCAATAAAATATTCTACGTATTTTTTAATTTAATTTTCTTTATTTTTTAAGGGTATTCTCAGGACATTTGTCTATATAGTGTAGATTTCTGTTATCTCCAAAATGTTCATTATTTGTTCTTTAGTTACTCCGTGTAAACTTTCATGAGCATTTTTTATGTTCTTTGCTTTGTGTTGTGGCATAACAGATACATACTCCATATGTCACATAATTATTCCAATTTCGGAATTGAATGGAACGCAGAGCGACCCTCTTGCAAGCGGGCGAGATGTACAGCTTAGCTTTAGGAAGGGGAGATGAGCCCCGAGGGAATGGCCGCTTGGTCTAAGGGTTATATTACGGACTGGGTGGCCGCTCCCGCCAGAGGTACGAGTCCTCCCTCGAGCATGGAGCTTTGTGTTGTCCTTGGTGTAAGTTAAGTTGTTTGTAAGTCTAGCGACTGATGACCATAGCAGTTTGGTCCTGTAGTTTTACCAAAGTTTAATTATTTTGCGGTAGACGAGCCATTTTATCAGGTAGCTGGGTTTCGCTGATACAATGGCGTAAGACACTAGTGGACAATGGCGAACCGCCAGAAGTGGGTAAACCCGTGGTTCTAAAGGGAGCTGAGACGACAGGGAAATGTAATGGACGCTGTGGCAGAATACTAAATAATAGACACTCTCTTATATTAGAAATTAATAATAAATCACAGTTTTATGTTCCGATCAGTTCTGAAGGCGTCTACGATGTCAGAAAAATTAGGCGTATGTCATAGACCAACAGTAATTTTCAGATCTTCAAAACTACAGAAATTTATGTTCACAATATCAGAATGTATCAAAAATTACCAACTTTTGAATGCCCTATGTGATTTCAACAAACTGTGTCGAACGTGACAGTTTTATTTTCTCAGCCTATCATCCCGAAAGGAACGCACTCGTACCTATTTGTTTACGGATTTATTACACTGGTTTTATCAATTTATTGTGGAAATATATCATCGTACCACCACATTAACGCAGCAGTTGCAAGTAGCATGATATGCACCTCTTGTTCTGATTTTCGTGTAACTATTTAATGAATATTTATCTGTTTTGTCAGTAACTTTAAAAGCTGTACGTGTGTTGTGTGGATGTTGAACCTGTCGTTAGATCAGACAACAAATTGTTCCTTGACACAGCAATTTGGTTTAATTATGGCCCTGATACTGATGTATATGCTATTAAGTGAGAAACAGTGCATGAAACTGATTATGTGCGCAATGGATAATTTTAACAAAACAACTGTGACATGTAGCCTTTTGAAACAGACACTGACTATACTCAAAGATTTTGACTGCGAGAAAGATATAAAAAAACCACAAATCACTTTCTTAATGCTTGACTGTGAGAATTTTATGCAGATCAGTTTCTAATTATTGAAATTTAGTATCAATTTAGTATCATAGTCAATTAACTATCATTTATCCATGGCACCAATAATGAAATACGTTCAACAATATTATTCACATCAATACTGCACTTTAAATCCACTAATAATTGATTATCAAATGAAGGAAGTAGGTTAATTTTCTAACTACGTAAATGAGAGATGAAAGAAAGTTTAAGTTACTTATTATTAATAATCAGCATTACATTACCTACATAATACAACTTCTGACTTGCTGGCAAAGCAGCCTCTGCTCTACATCGGAGCCATACTCACAACCCAACCGCTCTCTAAGCGAGCTGAACCACTAGTCCTACTCTCTCTCAGTGCGAGCTACAATGCTATGCAATACATGATCTTTGCCAAAGATGAAACTTCATAAAGGACACATATCGATACATACAGTAGAAGCGATATTATACATTTTCTTGCAAGCAAGTTACTCGATACAAAACAGGAGGTACAATATTGGACATTTTCTTACAAAATAATTTTTTTATGGACACGTTTCAACTTTACATAAAGCCGCGGCGGAGCGACCGTACGCATTGAGGCGCTATTCTCCGATGCGTGAGGCCGTTCCATGTCGGGGGTTCGAATCCCCCCTCGGACATGGATGTTTGTATCGTCTTCAATGTAAGGTAGTTCATAAATAGTTTGTAAGTTTAGGGACTGATGACCCCGCAGTTAAGTCTCTTCAGCTTAACAAACATTTGAACATTTGAATAAGATACCTAGACTGTTCGTGAGGAGAGGTCCTCGGAGCAATAGGAACACTTAATGTCTCATCTTGGAAAAAGCAGGACCTGCTTGGGTGACTGAAGTGATTCGTTTGCGATAGAGTTTGAATCTGCGCGGCAAACGGCCTCTTGGTCCGGATTTCAACTTTGGCAAATGCGAATGAGTGCCAGTTTAAGAAGTTTAACTTTTTCCGATTTCATTAAGGTGTTGTGACTGAAGAGTGTACGTGATTCTGTACGAGAATTTAAAGGTGTTGATTTATTATTCATGGAGTACCATTTATGTGATGTAATCGGTGGCGCAACCACGAGGTGTGGGGGTGGGGGGTTGGGGGCTAATGGGGCTGAAGTCCCCACCACCTGCACCTCCCACAGATTTTTTAATTTTATTATTGTTTAATTTTTTTATTTTTTAAGCAGGTCTGCACAGAAATTTTAAATAGTACTTACGTATTAAATCACAACGTAACTATAATATGCCAAGAACAATTGAACGTGACAATAGGTCGCCAACGTGATGCCGCCACTGAGAACGTGTGCTGCTGTTACTGTGAGCGGTTTTAATGGCTCCGCGACTATATTTAAAACCGAGCGAGGTGGCGCAGTGGTAACACCCTGGACTCGTATTCGGGAGTACGGTGGTTCAAATCCACCTCCGGCCATCCAAAAAAATTATCAAATGTTTGTAGAGCTTATGGGACTTAACTACGGGGTCATCAGCCCTTAAACTTACAAACTACTTACGAACTAGCTAATACTAAGGACGGCACAAATATCCATGCCCGAGGGGTGATTCGAACCCCCGACCGTAGCGGCCGTGAAGAACGTGACTGACGAGCCGCAGACCGCTCGGACATAGCGGCCGGCTCCGGCCATCCATATTTAGGTTTTCCGTGATTTCCCTGAATCACTCCATGCAAATGCCGGTATGGTTCCTTTCAAAGGGCACGGCCGATTTCCTTCCCCCATCCTTCCCCAAAACTCAGAGCGTGAGCTCCGTCTCTAATGACCAAGCAGTCGACGGGACGTTAAATCCTAATATTCCTAACCTCCAGATTTGAAGCTGCCGCTATTCTTACTGTTATGCTGAATTTACGAGCTGGTTGTTCGTATGCGGCGATTCGTTGCTTAGCAGGTCAGCGGCGCCACCGAGTGGAATGTTATGAACAACAGTAGTGCTATTTTAGTTCAATCTTTAAATATAGAGTCTCATGTTAATTAAACTGTAAATACCTTCCTCTTTGGCTAGTAACATATAAGCTGCTTAACTATTTTACGAGCTGATTATATACACGTTGCTCCTCTTCCACTTTCAAATTAATGTTAGCCTACTCATTTTATTTCTTGTGCAATTGCTTTCGAAGTATAATTGAATTATAAAAAGTGTAAAAATAAATCATAGATTAATACATTCAATGTTGTTATGGTCTTCAGTCCGGAGACTGGTTTGATGCAGCTCTCCACCCTACTCTATACTGAGCAAGCCTTTCCATCTCCTCATAAGAACGGCAACCTACATCCCTTTGAATCTGCTTACTATATGCGTCTCTTGTTCTCCTTCTGCGATTTTTACCCCACACACTTCCCTCCAAAGCTAAATTTACGATTACTCGATGTGTCCTAGCACGCGATCCCTTCTTTTAGTCAAGGTATGCCAAAAATTCCTTTTCTCACCAATTCTGTTCAGTACCTTTTCATTAGTTACGCGATCTACCCACTTCTGTAGCACCACATTTCAAAAGCCTCTATTCTCTTCCTGGCCGGCCGCGGTGGCCGAGGGGACTGAGGCGCTCCAGTCACGGTCTGCACGGCCACTGCGGTCGGGGGTTCGAATCCCGCCACGGGCATGGATATTTGTGCCGTCCTTAGTATAAGGTAGTAGATAAGTAGTTTGTAAGTTTAGGGACTGATGACCCCGTAGTTAAGTCCCATAAGCTTAACAAGCATTTGAACATTTATTCTCTTCCTGTCCGCACTGTTTATCGTCCATGTTTCACTCCCGTACAGCCGCGACGGATTAGCCGCGCGTAATGGGGAGCCGCGTAGCGGTGCGCGCGGCCGTCCGTCGTCGGGGTTTCGAATCCCCCCCTCGGCCATGGATGTGTGTGTTGTCAAATGTTCAAATGTTTGTATAGCTTATGGGACTTAACTACGGGGTCATCAGTCCCTAAACTTACAAACCACTTATGAACTAGCTAAGAGTAAGGACGACACAAATATCCATGCCCGAGGGGGGATTCGAACCCCCGACCGTAGGGGCCGTGCGGACCGTGACTGGCGCGCCGCAGAGCGCTCGGCCACCGCGGCCGGCTGTGTGTTGTCCTTAGGTTAGTTTAACTTAGTTTACGTAGTTTGTAAGTCAAGGGACTGATGACCAACGTAGTTTGGTCCCATAAGAATTACAAACATCACTCCAGTACAAGGCACCACTCCACACAAATGCCTTCAGAAAAGACCAGCTTACACTTAAATTAATATTCGATGTTAGCAAATTTCTCTTTTTCAAAACTGCTTTTCTTCCCATTGATATTCTGCATTTTATATCCTATGTACTGCGACCGTCATATGTTATTTTACTACCAAGTAATAAAGCTCATCTATCACCTCCCTTGTTTCGTTACCTAATCTAATTCCTTTAGCATCGCCTGATTTTCTAAGACTTCATTCCATTTTCTTTTTTTGCTCTTGTTAATGTTCATTTTATACGCTTTCTTCAAGAAATTGTCCATTCCATTCAACTGCTCTTCCAGGTCCTTTGCTGTCTCTGACAGAAATACAATGTCATCAGCAAGACGCAATGTTTCTATTTCTTCCCACTGAACTTTAATCCCTATTCCAAATTTTTCCTAAGGCTTTATTTTTAAAATATAACCGAATCATGGCTGCGCTACTGGATCTGATGATACCGCAAAAGAGCTGAACACGATGTAAATGTTAAAAAAACAAATTCGCTACCGTGACTGCATGCTTTCACGAATTTGATGTTACTATAGAGGGTGTTTCACTAACTGTGTTTGCCTCTGTAACTTATAAAATAATAGGTGACAGGAAATTTTAATGCGGTAGGTCAACACAAGAAATGTTACACTTTCTGCGGAGCTATGAACATAGTTTATTGTATCATTTTCCAAAGATTTACACCACAAAGATATAATTTTTAAATGGAACAATAGTTTTTTCTATCGTGCAGTGGATTCGTTGAAATCAGCTGCGTCCAAATCAATTCAAACTACATTCCTATCACTGTTAATTTGGGAGCTACAACCCTTCAAAGTTTAGGGGGCGGAGGCTGCGATAGCGTAGCTGACTGGCCGAGTGGCTATCCCCTGGGGCACGGCCCACTGTCTCATGACCACCAGCCAGTCAGCTACGCTGTCGTAGCCTCCGCCCCCTAAACTTTGAAGGGTTGTAGCTCCCAAACTAACAGTGATAGGAATGTAGTTTAAATTGATTTGGACGCAGCTGGTTTCAACGAATCCAATGCACGATAGAAAAAACTATTGTTCCATTTAAAAAATTATATCTTTGTAGTGTAACTCTTAGGAAAATGACACAATAAACTATTTTCACAGCTCCGCAGAAAGTGTAAAATTTCTTGTGTTAACCTACCGCATTAAAATTTCCCGTCACCTATTATTTTATAAGTTACAGAGGCAAACACACTTAGTGAAACACCCTGTATTTCGCCCTGCATCCGCGTTATGTTTAGTAGTTATGTTAATCTCAAATTCGCCACGTCTGGGTATTGTCGATGAGCTCTGTTATTCATTGTATGAAATGAACAGTTACCTTTTATTTAAACTATTTTACGACTAAAGGTTCCTCATTGGCCAATGAGAAACACTGGTTCCTTGAATGGTGCGTTGTGCTGGCAGTGAGACTCAAGTGTCGGCTGGAGGATGTAATTAAACAGACGGGTGTAGACGCAGAGGCGATTTGCAAGTGTAATTGCGGCCCGCCACGCTGCTGATGAGCAGAGCAACTGCGCTCTCGCCTCGCGCCCCTCACCGCTCGGAGTGGAGCACGACGCGGCCTGTCTGCTGATGCATTATTCACCACCACAAACTGACACGTGGGATCACCGCCTTCACTATTACACGAGCATTTAAAAATACATTTTGCGCGCTCTTAGCTATTTAAATCGTAACACCAAGAAGCTTAACAGACAAGCAAAGTGTGTAATATTTGGGTCCTGCAGCGTTAATTATGTCAGTTAAAGACATAATATAATTTTCAATGATCCAAATCGCGCGTGATATTTTATTTTTATTTAACAATGGCCATTTCGTCAGGGCGACCTCATTTTTAAAAAAAAATAAAGCCTAAGGAAAAAATTGGAATAGGTATTGAAGTCCAGGGTGAAGAAATAAAAACATTGTGTTGTACTGATGACATTGTAATTATGTCAGAGACAGCAGAGGACCTGGAGGAGCACTTGAATGGAATGGACAGTGTGTTGAAGACAAAAAAATCAAATGTTTGTAAATCTATCGGACAAAACTGCGTGGTCATCAAAATCAAATCAAATGTTTGTGTAGCTTCTGGGACTTAACTACAGGGTCATCAGTCCCTAAACTTACAAATTACTTACGAACTAGCTAATACTAAGGGCGGCACAAATATCCATGCCCGAGGGGGCATTCGAACCCCCGACCGTAGTGGCCGTGCAGACCGTGACTGGAGCGCCTCAGTCCCCTCGGCCACCGCGGCCGGCTGCGTGGTCATCAGTCCGTAGCTAACAAACTACTTAAACCTAGGTAAACTAACCTAAGGAAAAACACACACACCCATGCCCCAGGGAGGACTCGAACCTCCACAGCGAGGCGCTTTAGACCGCTCGGCTACTCCACCGCGGCTGTTGAAGACAGCGTCTAAAATGAACATTAACAAGAGCAAAACAAAGATAATGGAATGCAGTCTTAGAAAATCAGGCGATGCTGAAGGAATTAGATTAGGTAACGAAACAGTGAAGGTGGTAGACGAGTTTTGTTAGTTGGGTAGTAAAATAACATATCACGGTCGCAGTACAGAGGATATAAAATGCAGAATAGGATTGGGAAGAAAAGTAGTTCTGAAAAAGAGAAATTTGCTAACATCGAATATTAATTTAATTGTAAGGAAGTCTTTTCTGGAGGCATCTGTGTGGAGTCTAGCCTTGTACTGGAGTGATGTTTGTAATTCTAATGACGTCAGTCATCAGTCCCTATAAAGCCATCATCAGGTTAACTGCAATCGTGTAATATAAAAGTCGTTAGATAATATAAAAGTCACATGGTACGATATTTACATAAATTTTGATTATACATACTTCATGGTTTTTCCATATAAGATCGTTGTCATGCCACCAATACGGTATAGTTATAATAGTAGCTAGCTATAATAAATTACTTTAGTTGTCATTTGCTGGTGTATGTCAACGACATTCTATGGTTACAATAGCTTGTTTATATTTGTATCAATGATATATTAAACAGGTCAAAGTGTATTAAATTTTGTCTCTGATTATGATAGGCAACGATATGGCATGGTTTGTTTACCAATGATATACGAAAATAATTTAGAAGGTGCTCTTTGCTGTAATATGCGTTAAAATTTATCACTGGGTGTGTTCTTATTAACCTGGTTCCGCTTTGAATATTTCAATAAAATTTTCGAGGAAACTTTTATGTTTTAGATCTGTTTGTTCATTAATTACGAGAAGTGGTTCTTTTTTGAGATGTAAAAGTATCTCCAATTCTTCCAAGATGTTCATTTTTGGTCATTTAGGTGTAATGTGTAACACTTCAATAGCGCTTTGAAGGTCGACCACTGTGTGATGTTCAGGTTTTAGATGGTGAAAGAAAGTGGACGACCTTCAACGTGCTATTGAAGTGTTACACATTACACATAGAGGACCATAGCTGCGGTTACCCCTGACGCTGCATCACAGACAGGAGCGCTTGCGATGGTGTACACAACGATGAACCAAGGTGCACGAATGGCAAAACGTAATTTTTTCGGATGAATCCAGGCACTGTTTACAGCATAATGATGGTCGCATCCGTGTTTGGCGACTTCGTGGTGAACGCACATTGGAAGCGTGTATTCGTCATCGCCATACTGGCGTACCACCCGCGTGATGGTATGGGGTGCCATTGGTTACACGTCTCAGTCACCTCTTGTTCGCATTGGCGGCACTTTGAACAGTGGCCGTTACATTTCAGATGACGCTAAAAAGGAACTCGAAGAACTTCTTACATTATTCAATTCACTTCACAAAATTAAAATTCACAACTTAACATGAAAAAAACAAAACCATAAATTTCTTAGATATTACAATTACAACTGAACGACAAGAACAGATGTTTTACATTTACAGGAAACCAACTTATACTGATGTCACAATACACCAATCGTAACACAATGCAAAGATACGCAAATATGTTGCGCTTAGATCCATGTTACATAGAGAACACACAGTGCCTGTAAAACCTGAAGCATTAAAATAAGAAATACACTACTGGCCATTAAAATTGCTGCACCAAGAAGAAATGCAGATGATAAACGGGTATTCATTGGACAAATATATTATACTAGAACTGACATGTGATTACGTTTTCACGCAATTTGGGTGCATAGATACTGAGAAATCAGTACCCAGAACAACCACCTCTGGCCGTAATAACGGCCTTGATACGCCTGGGCATTGAATCAAACAGAGCTTGGATGGCGTGTACAGGTAGAGATGCCATGCAGCTTCAACACGATACCACAGTTCATCAAGAGTAGTGACTGGCGTATTGTGACGAGGCAGTTGCTCGACCAACATTGACCAGACGTTTTCAGTTGTTGAGAGATCTGAAGAATGTGCCTGCCAGGGCAGCAGTCGAACATTATCCGTATCCAGAAAGGCCCGTATAGGACCTGCAACATGCTGTCGTGCATTATCCTGCTGAAATGTAGCGTTTCGCAGGCATCAAATGGAGGGTAAAGCTACGGGTCGTAACACATCTGAAATGTAACGGCCACTGTTCAAAGTGCCGTCGATGTGAACAAGAGGTGACTGAGACGTGTAACCAATGGCACCCCATACCATCACGCGGGTGATACGCCAGTATGGCGATGACGAATACACGCTTCCAATGTGCGTTCACCGCGAAGTCGCCAAACACGGATGCGACCATCATTATGCTGTAAACAGTGCATGGATTCATCCGAAAAAATGACGTTTTACCATTCGTGCACCTAGGTTCATCGTTGTGTACACCATCGCAAGCGCTCCTATCTGGGATGCAGCGTCAGGGGTAGCCGCAGCCATGGTCTCCAAGCTGATAGTCCATGCTGCTACAAACGTCTTCGAACTGTTCGTGCAGATGGTTGTTGTCTATCAAACGTCCCCATCTGTTGACTCAGGTATCCAGACGTGGCTGCACGATCCGTTACAGCCATGCGGATAAGATGCCTGTCAACTCGACTGCTAGTGATACGAGGCCGTTTGGATCCAGCACAGTGCTCCGTATTGCCCTCCTGAACCCACTAATTACATATTCTGCTGACAGTCATTGGATCGCGACCAACGCGAGCAGCAATGTCGCGATACGATAAACTGTAATCGCGATAGGCTACAATCCGACCTTTATCAAAGTCGGAAACGTGATGGTACGCATTTCTCCTTCTTTCACGAGGCATCACAATAACGTTTCACCAGGCAACGCCGGTCAACAGCTGTTTGTAGATGAGAAATAGGTTGGAAACTTTCTTCACGTCACCACGTTGCAGGTGTCGCCACCGGCGCCAGCCTTGTGTGAATGCTCTGAAAAGCTAATCATTTACATATCAAATGTTTGTTAAGCTTAAGGGACTTAACTGCGGAGTCATCAGTCCCTAAACTTACAAACTACTTATGAACTACCTTATACTAAAGACGACACAAATATCCATGCCCGAGGGGGGATTCGAACCCCCGACCGTAGCGGCCGGGCAGACTGTGACTGGCGCGCCGCAGACATTTGCATATCACAGCATCTTCTTCCTGTCGGTTAAATTTCGCGTCTGTAGCACGTCATCTTGGTGTTGTAGCAATTTTAATGGCCAGGAGTGTAGTTACAATCAAAACAGTTGCGTCAAATAATGGGTACTCAGAAAAATCAATCAACAAAACTATAAAGGAAACTACAAGCTAAGATTACTAACAAAAACAGAATAACTAAAGCCACTGAAAAAACACAAATCTTCACTAGCCTTACCTATTTAATAACAGCATTACAAAAAATAGCCAACTTATTCAAGAACACCATTATTACAATATCCCAGTGATAAAAAACACTCCAGATACAGAACACAGCAGGATGTATAAATTACAATGTAATAGTTACCCTGTATTTTACATAGGCAATACTGGAAGATCTTCCCACACACATTACAAAGAACACACTGAGGGTTTAGACTTAACCATTTTCACAAATCCACAATAGCTAACCATCTATACCTCAATAAACACAAACTAAGTGACATCTACAGTAGCCTAAGAGTACTCCAAACACAAGTAAATGATAAAGAACTTGATTTACTTGAACCGTTAGAAATATTGTTATATAAAGAAAAATATACTGAAAACATGTTAATTGAACATTTCGAATTTTGTAGCCACAGTTTTCCAGTAATTTAAAAACTTGATTTCTTCCTAGTAACACCAATACCTAGCATTACAGACCAATTGCCAACATACCAACAAATTAATGTTTCTACAAACCTCTTACGAAGTAATACCAATTATAAATTTGTAATGTCGAAAGGTTAACATATAAAATCCGTATCTTTTTTATAAACTAAAACATCTTTGTGTATATAAAAATGTACACCTTTGTATGTATAGAGCATCTTAGTACTATAGAAGTGGAACATCTTCATAGCTATAAATTTTTGAGTTGTTATTTCACAATATGCTTCAAGGCGGAAAGTGTTTGCGATGATGGATATTTATACCTGCAAATGTGCTCCAGGGCATATAGTTCTCACACTGCATCAGACGTATTTGTGCACCACTATCAATAAGTAAGTCAATTGTTAAATCTCTTTAATTATATGAACCTGTGTTTAAAATTTTTCATACTTGCACCCATATTTGATCTTGACAGGCCCAGGTCTTTATATATGTGTAAAGACACATAGAGGCACCTAATGATGAGCTCTCAGGGCTCGAAATGTATCGTGCACAAACAAAACATGATTATTGTGACTCAAGGTGGGTGCGTTTCATTTTACAGAAGAAATAGAAGTTGGATGAATCCTCGGTTGAGAAGAAGGGATGAAGAACGACATATGTACTGCAAGATAATGAAGGAACTTATGCCAAAGGACCCCAATGAATTCCGATTTTTTTTAACGAATGAATGTTGAGTGTTTTTCCAAGTTGTTTCCGTTCGTTAAAGGACAAATTGAAGGCCAAAATACGATGATGAGAGAGAGTGTTTCGCCAAGCCAAATGTACAAAATACTTACGCTCCGGTTGCATTCAGAGCTTTGTTCAATTCATGCATCACTTACTTCCTGTAAATGTTATCTTTTGTAGGATTTCTTTAACGTTACAGTTTCTGGCAGCAAGGAAATCCTCCCAAAAATCCTTTCCTCTGGACGCAGAATTTCTGTACTAATTATTTAAAGTGCTGTTGTTGATGATTGCGAAGAATTTTTTTTCTGCCTCTTAATAAGACCTCAGCGAACTAAATTTTGCTTTGCACGATTGTGGAGTGACTCCTGCCATCACGCTCTTGAGTTTTCGTGCAACTCTTCCAAGCGTCCCTTTCAATCTTTTTGTAAGATCAAGTTCATTAAAGAGACGTATTGAAACTTTGTTTTAAATAAAGTCCGCCTCCGTAGCTCAGCGGTAGCGTCGCGAACTACCACGCAGGAGGCTCGGGTTCGAATCCCGGCAAGGTACTGGGTGTTGTGTGTTGTCCTAATCATCATCTCATCATCATTGGCACGTAAGCCGCCCACGCGGCGTCAAATAGAAAGACTTACACTCAGGCGGCCGAACAATCCCGTAAGGGATCTCCCGGCCAAGTAAGCCATACGCTCATTTCATTTCCATTGTAAATAAAAACTTTACTGTTATTTTCCTTACGAATAAACGCTCTTTATACATTATCATACAGAGGGTATTCTGCGTCGAACAACGAACGTTCGTCACTGTATGCCTCAGAAAGCGTAATTCAAGCTCTTTTGCACTTAATTGATGCAAGATGTATGCCTCCAGGACAAAATCAATTTCAGTCTTGCTGTGTCGATAGCTACGATACGGCGCCTGAGGCGAGAGAAGTAGCACCCCGTCAGGTTGGCAGTAACGTGTCCGCGGTCTACCACCAGAGGTCGCCTGGGCCTACAGCAGCACACACCTTGGAAGGATACTTGCTAGTTTTATTGTTGTTGTTTTGAGGGGACTAAACATCTAGGTCATCAGTCCCCGGGTCCTAGATAACAGCTCACGGTCAAAGGCTAAAAATAGACATCAAAAATGGAGTCTCACAAAAGGGACAGACTGACAATGAACAATTCACTGACAACAAAAAAGACACATAGGTAAAAAACCAAGTCAGGAACTAAGTTAAAAAACTGGACAGCAGAATACCATGGCTGGCTGCTCACAAAGATAATAGAGATGAGCCAGCCATTCTGCACACACTAAAAACGCATAGAAATTGTACATAACACTCTTAAAAAGCCTTTAAAAGCGCTGGATAGGTGGGGACCTGAGATATCAGGCTACAGCACCCACCACTAGATGGAATTGTAAAAACCAGCTGCGCGAATAAAACGTAATACGGTATTAGCCATGGAGGCATCGTCACCTAAAACTAAGGGTAGCGCGTGTGGTAGGTTAAAAGATTGCCGCAAGTTGGCTAAAACTAGACGGTCCATCAGAAGATGGACTATTGTCAGCGCTGCTCCACACCGATACACGGGCGGGGCCTCATGGCGAAGGAGATAGCCGTGGGTAAGCCATGTATGACCAACACGAAAGCGGCAGAGGACAACCGACTCTCGACATATGGTCCGCAGTGAAGATTTCCACAGAGCCATGGAGGGCTTCACTGCTCAAAGCTTATTAGTTGCACTCGTGGTAGACCATTGAGCACGCCAAGCCTCTCGCACCTACCGGTGCAAAGCCAACTTTTCAGATCCGATCCCGTGACGCCAGTGGGGAAAGGTGGCACAGTGGTGGCCTGCTTGGCCAGCCGATCGACATGTTCATTCCCCGGTATGCTGATGTGGCCAGGGGTCCACGTAAGACCACAGAACGGCCAGTTTTCCCAAGTGAGAAAACAGTATCTTGAATGGACCGCACTAATGGGTGGTAGGGAAGCACTGGTCGATTGCCTGCAACTCACTCAGGGAGTTACTACAGATGACAAATGACCCTCTAGGAAGGGTTCAGAGATGTTCTAGAGCCTTTAGGATGGTGACCAGCTCTGCGGTAAAGACACTGCTTTCACGGGGTAGTGAACGCTGTTCGACACGGTCACCATAGAGACATGCATACCCAGCACGAGCATCTGCTAGGGAACCATCAGTAAAAATTACTTCAGTGCCACGGAACGAATCAAGGAGTTCTAGGAACTGGCGACGGAGTTGTTTTGGAGAGACGGAGTCCTTCGACGCATGGGACAGATCCAGACAAAGCTGCAAATGAGGAATGGACCAAGGAGGGGTTTGAAAGGAATATTGGAAAGTGGCAGGGAGTGGATGGGATTAAAGGGACGAAAGGTCACTTTGCCGGCCACCAAGCCACTAGACCCCATCTCCTATTTCCTGCGTATTCAAAATGTTCAAATGTTTGTTAAGCTTATGGGACTTAACTACGGGGTCATCAGTCCCTAAACTTACAAACTACTTATGAACTACTTACGAACTAGGACGGCACAAATATCCATGCCCGAGGGGGGATTCGAACCCCCGACCGTAGTGGCCGTGCTGACCGTGACTGGAGCGCCTCAGTCACCTCGGCCACCGCGGCCGGCCCTGCGTATTCACTACTAATACAACAAATCAGAACGCGACCGATTCCACACTTAAACATGGAAGCGGCACGACAAGATCACTTCTGTGCATGCGCACTCAGGTCACTACTAGCAAATTTAGAACCTGTCCCATAGCGTGAGAAACGCCTTTTGCACTCGCGAAATGCTGGAAATTCGGCGTTTACGTCGCTAGATGGTGTGCAACGTGAGCTGTTCATTAGTAGCTCGATCATTGCATAAACTGCGATTGAGATGATGACGAATGCAATCGAGCAATGTTAATTCATCTCTCACAAGGAGGCAGTGTCAAACTGGGGACACGGAATTTGAAGTACTCTGTAGGACAGTGAGCATCAAGTTAGCAGTGCTACGATTCAGTGGAAAGTGAACTCGATGTAGGACAAAGTACTACGTCACACGGAACATAGAAATTCTTGAGGACAGCAATGGAACTTTCAGTTATTCAAATATGGTTAGACTTTAACTTTTCAGTCTGGTTGTAGAGCTACAACTCCAAAATTTATTTGTAATGAATTTCACGTGATTTATGGAAGTGTTAGGATCTTTCTGTAAAAAGTTTACCAACGTACGTTACTAATGACACTCCCACAACAACAAACAGTACTCGTTGTAAGTAAACTTAAGACTCCCGCCTTCTGGTCATCAACGCTCAAACTTTTCCAATGAAAGTCAGTTCGAATAGCGTTACGCTATTCATACACCGGTAGATGAACCTTACTGATTCATGTGTTATCGAGAAGGTTCCATGACTCAGAGGATGAGCAACTCATTACTAACCGGGTGGTTGCTGTTCGATTTCCAGGCCGGACCTTACGTTTATTTCTTTTTCTGATGCTATCTGACAAAGTGTTATTCATTCTGCTACAATTCTGTCGGCAAATCTCGGATTAGAATGCTATTGATTCTTATTATTTTCTTTTTGCTTCGAATTAATTTTCCTCTTGATTTACGTATGGTTGTGACGAATATTTCTATCGACAGATGAAATTTTTATGAAGTGATTGCAAAACGTCTCTATAACAATAGGGAAACAGCCACGGTGGAGTAGCCGAGCGGTCTAAAGCGTCTCGCTGCGGAGCGCGCGGTTGCTCGCCGTGGAGGTTCGAGTCCTCCCTGGGGCATGGGTGTGTGTGTTGTCCTTAGGTTAGTTTACCTAGGTGTAAGTAGTTTGTAAGCTACGGACTGATGACCACGTAGTTTGGTCCGATAGACTTACAAACATTTGAAACATTTAAAGGGAAACAGCTCCAGGCGAATCTTCTATCATGATATATTCTTTGACTATGAATTAATTAATCGCGTCAGTACATCAAATTATGTTGGAATATACTTGGTTTGCCGCCAGTCTGATAGAACAGGAGCCTGCTTTTTTTTAAATGTCAAAATGTGTTCATTTTACGGTCGTAAAAACAAGTTATCAGTACAAGCGTAATCCAATATATAAAAATTAATGTATGTTTGTTTGTTTTTTTGTTCGTATTTTATGCACGGCGTTACCGAACATCTGTTTGCAATAAAACTTTGCCAGCTCATTGTAAGAACATGCGCGAAGGTTATACGTGCACTAAAATTCACTTCGTATGGTGGCTGGCGGAGGTGTTTTACAATTAGTTACTTCGTTTCTTACACCTGCACGCTCAAATGGCTGGACGGATATGAATGAAATTTGGAACAGAGATAGCTTATACCCTGATCAATACTTGGGTACCTTCATGGTTTAATACGTTTGCTATTCCTTCATGCTGAAAGGGATGGACAGATTTGAATGAAATTTGGAATGGAGATAGCTTATACCCTACATTAATACATGGGCAACCTTTCGTAAGCCACCATACGGTGCATGGCGGAGGGTACCCTACTGTGTGTTAACACGTTTGTTACTCTTCACGCTGAAACGACTAGACGGATTTGAATGAAGTACTGAATGAAGATATCCTATATTATTATTATTACAGGGTTAATTAATATAAAGATTAATTAATAACAACATATTGTCGCATTCCTGTTATCCTCCGCCAGGCCTCTTTATCCAGCGCTTCTTTCTTGTCGATGCCGCGATGTTCCATCACTCCATTTATCTGGGCTTACCAAGAGCGTCGTGGTCTTCCGCCCTTACGTCTGCCGGGTGGTTTCCATTCATAAACTTTCTTAGGCCACCGGTGATCTGGCATTCTCATCATATGTCCGTACCATTTGAGTGATTTTCTTTCAAATCTGTCGATCACTGTATCATTTGCCTTAATTATAGCTCTTACTTCATCATTAGTTTTTCTTTTGACTCTTGATATTCTGGCACTCATACGCAAAGATAGCTTATACCCGTTATTAATACATGGGCGTCCGCATCCGTAGTCCATTGGACAGCGTGCTAGATTGCCACGCAGGGGGACCGAATTCGATTCTCGATCGGTTTCATTTTCTCTAATCGGGGACTTTTGTCGTACTCATCATCAATTCATCGTCATCGACGGGCAAGTCGCCGCGGCGGATTAGCCGCGAGAACTGGAGCGCCGTGTTCAAATATTCAAATGTTTGTAAATCTATAGGACCAAACTGCGTGGTCATCAGTCCGTGGCTTACAAACTACTTAAACCTAGGTAAACTAACCTATGGACAACACCCACACCCATGCCTCAGGGAGGACTCGAACCTCCACGGCGAGCAACCGCGCGCTCCGCAGCGAAACGCTTTAGACCGCTCGGCTACTCCACCGCGGCAGCGCCGTGCTGCGGTGCGTGTGGCCGTCCGCCGTCGAGGGTTCGAATCCCCCCTCGGGCCTGGATGTTTGTGTTGTCTTAAGGTAGTTCATAAGTAGTTTGTAAGTTTAGGGACTGATGACACCGCAGTTAAGTCCCATAAGCTTAACAAACATTTGAACATTTTTTGACAGGCAAGTCGCCCATGTGTCGTCATTTAAAGACATTCACCAGGCAGGTCGAACACGATCTCAGATGGCGTCTAACGGCCAAGAATGCCACACGAAATTGTCATTAGTACATGGGCTACCTTTCGTAAGTCTCCGTAGGTGCACGGCGGAGGGTACGTTACAACAAACATACAAATTGTTTCAACTGGTTACTGTGGTGTCGCACAAGTCTAAAGTGCATGCCACCTACTTTCGCCGCGCGCCGCCGTGCACGCATGGCACGGCGTTCTTACGATGTCAGCCACGAGCGCCCTCTGTTACAACTTCGCTCGTGGCTACCACTGAACGACATCGTTCACTTGGGACTGAGATAGGAACCAGTTAACACTTCTGAACCAGATAGGCACCAGTGAAGACTTGGCTATCGGACAGGCACTAAGCAGGCCTCTCGCTCAACTATGTATCAGCATTCTGCAGTACTGAGCTATGTAAAAGTTAAGTATTGTATAAATTCTGTGCAATATGTATCTCGTTCTAATTTACTCTAGTGTTTCTAGTTTCTGCTGTCCCACTGGCTGCTCACCTCCGTACCTGCACAAGCGTGCATCCTTATTCCTGTGTCGGTACTTTTCTACTCTGCCACCGACACCTACGATGGAAACGAGACACAAAAGCGGCGACGAGGCAGGGACACAAAAGTGGCGACGAGGAGTGATAGACGAACCTTGGACCAGCCCGCTTGCAGCAGCCAGACAGCAGCAGTCGGAGCACGCAGAAATTGCTCCCGCCCACCCACCCTTATTATAAGATTTTTGGGGGAACGTTTTCAGTTACGTGTTTTGTGGACTTTTTTGTTGCAGAGCGCCCTCTTTCATATTGCATTTGTGTTTTGTTATAAGTTACTTGTATGCGCAATGCCTAATCGGTCAGCATGGCCGCTAACCCGAATCCAAACTTAATGGAAATTGTTCAGTTACAGACGGCGCAAATCGCGCAACTCCTGCAAGCTGTGTCCCAGCTAACAGCGCAAGCAGCTAACCAACAACAACAGCCGTCGCTTCAGCAGCCCACACCTGCCGCTGCACCGCTTCCTACTTTTCGCCAGTACAACGAACGTGAGGAAGAATGGAGCGACTATTTTACGCAGTTTCAAGAACTCGTCGCGGCTCATCAACTAACAGGTCTGACAGTCAAACATTTCTTTCTCGCCGTAGTTGGCACCATGACTTTCGTGTTACTGCAGAAACTTTTCCCCCACGCATCTCCTCGTGATGTAGACTTTGAACAAATAGTAGAGGCACTAAATGCTCATTATGAGAAAAAAATTCTCGTAGCTGCGGCACGGTACCGATTTTTCAGACTGAAAAAATCACCGGCACAGACCCACACGCAATGGATTACGGAATTGAAGGGCTTAACCCACCAATGTCAGTTTACTTGCTCTTGTGGACTTTCTTATAGTGACGTTATGTTGGAGATGCGATTACGCAGAACATTCAGGACCCCAGAATTAGGGCAGCAATTCTGAAACAGTCTGACCCCTCATTAGACAGTGTACTGCAGCTTATTGAAGCGCATGATACCTTTGACTTAGCAGATGTAGAAAGGCAAAGCCACAGTGTAAATTCAGTGCGCCGCAACGGACACTTTCCTAGCCATAGTTCTCAGTGTAGCCCTAGTGATTCTTATTTTTCAACCGGCCGTACTGCACAGACAGTGAATAGTAGCCAGTGTAAAAGTGCGACACAAAGGTCGCCCCGTCGTGTTAGAAACAGTAATTTGAATAACGGGCGCCAACGCTCATTTCAGAAAAATGTACATAAATCTTGCCCCCAGTGTGTATCTCGCAACAAGCGTGCGCAATGCCCTAGTCGCAACGCAACCTGTTATCAATGTGGCAAATCAGGACATGTACAGTCAGTGTGTATGCAAAACAAAAATTCTAAGAACGGTGCCGTTAAGTACAGTGCTTCGCAATATGCAAAAACAGTTCATACAGTAAATGTTCGGGACAAGCAAAATGACTATGTACAGTGCAATCCTGTAGTGAACCTAGTGCCTTCTACAACTTATCCTTGTAAAAGTTCCCAGTACTGTGTCGATAGTGACAGTAGACTTGTTGTAGCTACTCAAAACTTTAGTGCAGTAGTTAGTGAATCTGTAGTAGCCTCGCAATGTGCGGACGCCGATCCGGTGGTAGTGACATCTAGTGACAGTGTTGTTAATCCGCTGCGTGCCGAGTCTGCGCAGCTTATTTCACTACGCTGCCCGCGCATGCGCAGCAAATAAGCTGTATTAGACGTTGCCCACATTCGCGCACCTGTCGAGCGCCACAAGCAAAAACTCTTAGTGACTCTTTCTATAGAAAATAAGACTGTGAAATTTCAGCTTGATACTGGTTCCGCTCTCACATTAATAAATAAAGACTCTTATGACTTCCTGGGTTCGCCAAAATTGTCGCCGTTTCAACAAGTGTTAACAGCATATACAGGACAAAATATTCCCGTGCTAGGAACGTGTAGCCTGTCTGCCTCTTTTCAAGGTGTAACAAAAACAGTTGCTTTTGTAGTTCTTCGGGACAAATCTACACAGCACATTTTTGAACTAGATGCATTTGACTTGTTTGGTTTATCAATTCAAAGAGATGTGCTTCAAATTTCGTCAGTAGTGCCTCAGGAAAAAATCAGTGCATTGTGTGAAAAATATAGTGATTTGTTTTCGCCAGAACTAGGTTGTGCAAAAGACTTCGTGGCACATGTAACTTTAAAAGAATCTGCAGTTCCAAAATTTCGTAAAGCTAGACCAGTGCCTATCGCAATGCGTGATGCAGTTGCCGAAGAACTTAAACGTTGGCAAGATAGTGGGGTGATTTCTCCTGTTTCTGCGAGTCAGTGGGCCTCGCCTATAGTAATTGTAACCAAGCCGTCAGGAAAACTTCGTCTCTGTGCGGACTTCAAATCAACAGTGAACAGTCAAACAATTGTGGACACTTATCCTCTGCCCAGACCAGAGGAACTGATGGACAAATTAGGACAGTCTCGCTTCTTTTCCAAGATTGATTTAGCAGAGGCATACTTACAGATTCCACTTGATGACGAGTCAAAAAAGTTTTTCGTCATTAATACTCACATGGGCCTTTTTCAATTTCAACGCCTACCCTTTGGCAGTTCTTCCGCCCCCGCTATTTTTCAGCGCTTTTTGGAACAGCTGACAGTTTCTGTACCTTGTTGCTCGAACTATTTAGATGACATTGTGGTATCCGGACGTACAGTTGAAGAACATTTATCGAACCTGGAGTGTCTTTTCAAAGTGTTGACTGCAGCAGGTCTACGTTGTAATAAAGCAAAGTGTTCGTTTTTTCAAACTGAAATAGAGTACCTAGGCCATGTGATGAATGCCCAAGGAATCCATCCCTTACAGTCACATCTTCGAGCAATCAAAGACTTGCCTCCTCCTAAGAATGTGCATGAATTGCAAGCAGTAATGGGAAAGCTTAACTACTATTTCAGGTTTATTCCCAATGCCTCTCAGATTGCAGCTCCACTGCATCACTTACGTAGGAAGAATGTTCCTTTTGTATGGTCCAAAGATTGCCAGGTTGCCTTTGACAAATTAAAGTCTGCACTACTCAGTGATGCATGTTTGATTCCCTTTGATCCACAGAAGCCTGTAGTGTTAGTAGTTGATGCCTCGTCGTACGGTCTGGGTGCAGTATTGTCGCATCGTATTGGATGTCACTATCGTCCTATTGCCTTTGCATCCAAGCCACTGACGCCGACGCAACAGAATTACAGTCAGATAGAAAAGGAGGCCTTAGCAATCATTTACGGCGTCGCAAAGTTTCATCATTATCTCTATGGCAGGAAATTCTATTTGTTGACAGACCACAAGCCTCTCACGTCGTTGTTCTCACCCACAAAGCCAATTCCGCCACGAACGGCACAAAAGCTTCAGAGATGGTCCTTGATATTGTCAAATTATCAGTATGAGATTTTGTACCGGCCTACCTCTCAACATGCCAACGCGGACACACTTTCCCGACTTCCGGTTGGCCAGGATGTGTCGTTTGATTCTTCAGAAATGGCATGTTGTCAGATAGACTTTAGAGATGCTTCCGCTGTCGCAGATTTCCCTTTGAACTCTTGTCGGGTTGCACAGGAAACAGCTGCGGATGCAGACCTAAGTGTGGTAGCACGTTTTGTTCGCTCAGGGTGGCCTGCCAGAGCCAAAGACATTGATCGGCCTCTGGTTCGACGTTATTTTGCACAACGTCATGCATTATCCTTAAGTCAGGATGTTCTGTTGTTGCATACCGACAACGACCAAGCAAGAGTGATTGTTCCTCGTTCCCTGCAACGAGAAGTATTACGCCTCCTGCATCAAGGACATTGGGGTATTGTTAGGACAAAGCAACTGGCCAGACGTCATTGTACCTGGGTTGGTATGGATGCACAGATAGAGAACATGACGTCACAGTGTACTGTTTGTGCGGAGCATCAGGCGGCTCCTCCGCAACGTTTCTCAGACTGGCCACGCCCCAAGGGACCATGGCAACGTTTACATATTGATTTTGCCGGACCTTTCTGGAATACGCGCTGGTTAATTGTTTTAGACGCTTTCAGCAAGTTTCCTTTTGTGTTTGCCATGAACTGAACGACAGCGTCTAGTACAATCAGTGCCTTAACATCAGTGTTTTGCATCGAAGGTTTGCCTGAAACTATCGTCAGTGACAATGGACCACAGTTTGTTAGTGCGGAATTTCAACAGTTTTGTCGTGTGAATGGCATTCAGCGTATCACCACCGCACCTTTTCACACTCAGTCCAATGGTGAAGCAGAACGTTTCGTTCGAACATTCAAGTCTCACATGGAGAAGATGAAAGGTCAGCACTCCAGGCAGCAAGCTCTTCAAATTTTCCTGTCTACGTATCGGTGCATGCCACGTGACGACCCATCTCCTGCCGAGCTGCTACACGGCCGCCGTCACCGCATTCTCCTTCACCTGCTGCAGCCTCCCACGCACCGAGTCGGTTCGTATGGCGCTTCGCGTTTTCAGGTTTCGTCGCCGGTGCTGTACAAGGTTTTTGCTGGACGTACGCGATGGATGCCGGGCATCATTCAACGTGTGCTCGGTCGCAATATGTATGTTGTACGTTCTTCCACAGGGTCGGAGCTGCGGCGCCACGCAAACCAATTGCGCCTGCACAGGCCGCGCGATCCTGTCTCGGGTTTCTTGATTCCAGACCCAGTTCACCGCCAGGGAGCACCTCCACATCGCTCGCCGCCGGGTCCAGCGTCCCCGGATTACGAGACAGTACCCATAGAAGTCGACGCGCCTCCGAGAGGAACTCCGGGACCGTGCGTGCCCCCGCCGCCTGGGCCACGCGCCTCAGAAGAAGATGACCTGCTCCCTCTGGGCGGAGGGGTGCGTCCTTCCGCTGGTTTGGGTGGGTTTCCCGGCGGATCGCAAGGTGTATACCGGGGCGCGGACTGCGTCTCGATCCCAGCCTCAGCTACGACGCCCGTCCCACCAGTAACGCCCCCGTCCAGGCCCTCCTCCCAGTGCCGTCGCCGTGGCCCTCAGCCCTACGCCACGACGACGCGGCGGTTTGGGGGAGAGGGATGTGGTGTCGCACAAGTCTAAAGTGCGCGCCACCTACTTTCGCCTCGCGTCGCCATGCACGCACGGCGCGGCGTTCTTACGACGTCAGCCACGAGCGCCCTCTGCTACAACTCCGCTCGTGGCCACCACTGAACGACATCGTTCACTTGGGACTGAGATAGGAACCAGTTAACACTTCTGAACCAGATAGGCACCAGTGAAGACTTGGCTATCGGACAGGCACTAGGCAGGCCTCTCGCTCAACTATGTATCAGCATTCTGCAGTACTGAGCTATGTAAAAGTTAAGTATTGTATAAATTCTGTGCAATATATATCTCGTTCTAATTTACTCTAGTGTTTTTAGTTTCTGCTGTCCCACTGGCTGCTCACCTCCGTACCTGCACAAGCGTGCATCCTTATTCCTGTGTCGGTACTTTTCTACTCTGCCACCGACAGAGGCAGGGCCACAAAAGTTACCACGAACGTCAACCGATAAATGTATGTTTTTGTGAAGGAGATTTTTATAGTCTGCATGGCGGAGGGTACCTTGCAACTTTGACACAGTTTGACCAGTCACCATGAAACGTGGTGCATAATGTCTGTTTTCATATATAGGAGGGAGAGGAGTAGGTGGAGGAGGAGACGGACAGAGAAGGGAGGGAGAAGGCAGTGGACTGAGAAGATGGAGGAGTTCAACAGAGTGACAAGGGTGTGATTGGCAGAGAGAGGGGAAGGGGGAGATGGGCAGAGACAGCGGTAGGAGGAGATGATGAGACAGAGGGGAGATGAGATAAAATACACACACACACACACACACAGACAGACACACCGACACACACACACACACAGAGAGAGAGAGAGAGAGAGAGAGAGAGAGAGAGAGAGAGAGAGAGAGAGAGAGAGAGAGATAGGGGGGGGGAGAGAAAGTGGACAAGGAGAAAAAAGGGTAGGAGAAATGGACAAAAGACTGGAATAAATAAGTACCCATGGGACATTCGATTTTCAGCTGTAAATATTTATTTCTATCATTCGTAAAGAAACAGGCTAAGACTTTCAAATTTCAAACGTTACTTATTCAATTATTTCTTCTGCGGCAGCAAAGCGCCGGGTACCAGCTGTGCTCCAGAAGACGGCAGCGATGACGACTAATACCGTAATCAGAAACGAACAATATTCTGCAATATGTAAAATTCTATAGTAATATATCATTGAGTATATCAATCGCATCACGATATTCAAAAAATGTTCAAATGTTTGTTAAGCTTATGGGACTTAACTACGGGGTCATCAGTCCCTAAACTTACAAACTACTTATGAACTAGCTTATACAAAAGACGGCACAAATATCCATGCCCGAGAGGGGATTCGAACCCCCGACCGTAGTGGCCGTGCTGACCGTGACTGGAGCGCCTCAGTCACCTCGGCCACCGCGGCCGGCCATCACGATATTCAAACCGACTTTCCTCGAATACTGCTGATCGAAGGTGACCAAAACGGTAGCTTTATAGTTCTCATCCTAAAATAACCTCTACACCGTGACCACAAATTAAAAATTTCTCCTTATCAAATTCCATAAATTGATACGCCCGCCATGATGGTGGGAGCAGCACTGGGTGCCGTCTAAAATGACTAAGTCATGTCAGGGCATGCAAATGTCGCTACACTGTACTTCCGGATACCTGTCGTTCTGCACGACAGAAAAACGGTATGTATCACCATTCGGGCTCTAAACGCATAGGGCAATTTATATCTTTCATGGGATTGACTGTTCTTCTTCTATATCTTTGCCTTTATTCCTCATTCACGTGGAATCGGCTTGGTTACTATGGTTTTGTCATGGTTAGTTTTTAGGTGTGGCCGGACGCGCTTACTTCTTGCACTCTTACCCCCACGGGAGGAAATACGTGATCCCAACTGTTTAACGATGCGCGAGACCATTCCCCATGGGGGGTTCGAATCCTTCCTCGGGGATGGATTGTTTGTGTTGTATTTAGTATAAGTTAGTTTATAAGTATTTTGTAAGTTTAGGGACTGATGACCTCACACTTAAGTACCATAAGTTTAACAAACATTTGAACATTTCTTTTAACTGTTTGCGTATAGTGCTATACATGTGAAAGTTGTTGTTTTTGTGGTCTTCTGTCCTCAAACTTGCTCGATGCAACTCTCTACGCTATCCTGTCCTGTGCAAGCCTCTATCTTCATCACCTCATAAGAACGGCAACTTACATCCTTTTGAACCTAGCCGCGGTGGAGTAGCCGAGCGGTCTAAGGCGCCTCGCTGCGGAGGTTTGAGTCCTCCTTGGGGCATGGTTGTATGTCTTGTCCTTAGCGTAGTTCAAATGTTTGTAGAGCTTATAGGACTTAACTACGGGGTCATCAGTCCCTAAACTTACAAGCTACTTATGAACTAGCTTATACTACAGACGGCACAAACATCCATGCCCGAGGGGGGATTCGAACCTCCGACGGCTGCGGCCGTACAGACCGTAACTGGCACGCCGCAGACCGCTCGGCCACCGCGGCCGGCTCCTTAGGTTAGTTTACCTTAGTTTAAGTAGTTTGTAAGCTACGGACTGATGACCACGCAGTTTGCTTCGATAGATTTACAAACATTTGAACATTTTTTTGGAACCTACTTATTTTATTCGTCCCTTGGTCTCCCTCCACGATTTTTATCCCACACACACTTCCTTTTAATGCTAAGTTGACGATTCCTTGATGTCTCATAATGTGTCTCACCAACCTATCTCTTCTCTTTCAGGACATGCCAGAAACTTCTTTTCTCCCCAATTCTGTTGGGCACCTCCTCATTAGTTACGTGATCTACACATCTAACCATCATTCGTCTGTAGCACCACATTTAAAAAGCTCCTATTATCATTTTGTCTGAACTCCTTATCTTCCACGTTTCACTCCCATACAATGCTACAATCCAGACAAATGCTTTCAGAAAGGAGGATGTCAACAAAATTGGCTTCTTCAGAAACGCTTTTCTTCCCATAGTCATTCTGAATTTTATTTATTCTTCACTTCGGCCATCAGAAGTTATTTTCCTACCCAAATATCAAAACTCATTTACTTCCTTTGTTGTCTCATTACCTAATGTAATCCCTTCAGCATCGCCTGATCTTCTGACTCTACATTCCATTACCATTGTATTACTCTTTTTAATGTTCCTCCTCTTATACGCTCCTTTTAGGATACTGTCCATTCCATTCAACTGATCTTCCAGGGCCTTTACTGTCTCGGACAGAATTACTATGTAAACCGAAAACCGCAAAGTTTTTGTTTCTTCTCCTTGAACTTTGATTCCCTCTCGAAATTTCTCCTTGCATTCCTTCACAGCTTGCTCAATGTATAGATTGAACAACACTGGGGAAAAACTACAACCCTGTCTTACTCCCTTCTCAACCACTGCGATTCTTCCATGACCTTCGACTCTAATAATTAATTGATGTCTGTTTTTTGTACAAGTTGAATATAACTCTTCACTCCCTATATTTTACCCCTGTTACCTTCATAACTTGAAAGAGTGATTTCCAGTAACATAGCCAAAAGCTAAAAATGTAGGTTTGCCTGTAATTAATCTATGTATTGCCTCCAATGTTCCTAAATACAAACCGATCTTCCCCAAGGTCGGATTCCAACAGCTTTTCCATTCGTTTGGAAATTATACGTGTTAGTATTTTGCAACCAATACTTATTAAATTGATAGTTCTGTAATTTTCACATTTGTCTCCAGTTCCTTTCTTAGGAATTGGAATTGCTATATTCTTCTTGAACTCGGAAGGTATTTCCCCTGTCTCAAACATCTTCCGTACCAAGTGGAACAATTTCTTCATGATGGCTATCCTAAAGACATCGACGGTTCAGACGGAATATCATCTACTCCAGTGGCCTTGTTTCGGCTCAGATCTTTCAGTGTTCTGTCGAATTCTTCTTGCAGTATCGTATCTCATATCTCATCTTCCCTTACTTCGTCTTCCATTTCTAGAATACCGCCTTCATATCCCTTGTATAGGCTTTTTCTTCTTTGCTTAGTACTAGTTTTCCATCTGAACTCTTGGTATCCATGCTGCTGTATTTCTTGTCTCCAAATGTCTCTTTTATTTTCCTGTAGGCGGTATCTATCTTTCCCCTAGTTATACATTCTTTTATGGCGTTTCATTTCTACTCAAGCCACTCCTGCTTAGCCAGTCTGCACTTTTTGTCAACCTCATTTTTCAGCCGTCTGTACTCCCTTTTACATGCTTCACTTTTGCATTTTTATATTTTTTCCTCTCATCAACTAAGTCCAGTATATCCTGTATTATCCGAGGATTTCTATTAGGCCTTGTCCTTCCGCGTACATGATCCTCCTTCACTACTCTATCTCTCAGAGCTACTCATTCTTCTTCAACTGTGTTACTTTCACTCTTTTCAGCCAATCTTTACCTAATGTTCCCTCAGAAAATCTTAACCACCACTGGTTCCTTCAATTTGTCCAGGTTCCATCTCCTTAATTTTCTATCTTTTTGCAGTCTCTTAAGTACTAGGCTACAGTTTATAACCAATATGTTATGGCCAGACTTTAAATCTGCCCCTGGATATGTTTTACAGTTTAAAACCTGGTTTCTAAACCTTTGCTTTACCATTATAAAGTCAATCTGGTACCTCCCAATGTCTCCTGGTCTTTTCCACGTATATAACCTTCTTGCATGATGGTTAAACCAAGTGCCTGTGATGATTAAATATGTTTTACAGTTTAAAACCTGGTTTCTAAACCTTTGCTTTACCATTATAAAGTCAATCTGGTACCTCCCAATGTCTCCTGGTCTTTTCCACGTATATAACCTTCTTGCGTGATGGTTAAACCAAGTGCCTGTGATGATTAAATTGTGCTCTGCACAAAATTCTACCAGGCGATCTCCTATTTCATTTCTTTTCCCCTGTCCATATTCACTTACTACATTTCCTTCTCTTCCCTTTCCTACTACCGAATTCCAACCCCGTAACAATCACGTTTTCCTCTGCCTTAACTGTCTGAATAATTTCTTTTATCTCCTTATACATTTCTTCGATCTCCTCATCATCGGCAGAGCTAGTTGGCATACAAACGTGTACTACTGTGGTAGGTGTTGATTTCCTGTCTATCTTTGTTTGCTGCGATAATGCGTTCACCTTGCTGTTCATAGTAACTTATCCGCATTCCTATTTTCTTATTCATTATCGGCTATACGCCTACGTTACCACCAACTGGTTTTGTGTTTATAATCATGTACTCGCCTGACCAGAAATCCTGTTCATCTTTCCACCGAACTTCACTAATCCCCATTATAAGTAACGTCAACCTAACCATTTCTCTTTTCAAATGTTATAACTTACCTACCCGATTAAGGGATAGAAGAATCCAAGCCCCGAACCGTAGAATGCCTATTTTGTTTTACTTGAGTAGTCTCCGCTCAGAGATACGAATAGAGGACTACTTTACCTTTGGAATATTTTATACAAGAAGGCGCCATCATCTTACACTACTGCTGATTAATTTTAATACACCCTGGTATTTCAGACTTACAATACAAATCAAACGTTATTTCTCACAAAATATAATTATATTAACTTGCACATATATAATATAATCACAATCATTATATTTTACTTTTATTAAAGTATCCTCCTTTGGATTTAATGACTGCCTCAAACACAAAACAATCAGTTTTTGTAGGTATCGTGAATCTGTATGATTCCACATATCTTTAACAATATTCCAGAGGTGTTCCTTGCTGGATGTATTAACTTGCCTGATACGTCTGTCCACTTCATCCCACACCATTTCAATGGAATTATAGTCGTGGCTTTGGGACGGCCATACCATATCTTTCAGTACTTTTTCCTTTTCCTTTGATGCAATGTAGTGCCTACAGTATGCCGACCGATGTTTTGGGTCATTATCCTGTTGTAAGGTGAGCCCTTTCCCTATTATGCGCAATCCAATCGGTACGGCATGATTCTGAAGTATGCGGTGGTACTGCTTCTGATCGATACATCATTCTATTTTCACAATGTCGCCAACTCTTCCTTCGGAAAAACATCCCCAAACCATAACAGAACCTCCACCGTGTTTAATTGTAGGTAGAAAACACTGCTGGGCTACCCTTTCCCCTACAAATCGGCGAACAAATGTTCTCATTCTGGTTCCAAAAATCTCGAACTTCGATTCGTCGGTGAATAACACCTTTGTCCACTCTTCCGATGTTCAATTACGATGTTTTCTAGCCCATTAAAGTCTCTTCGGTTTATTTATGGGCCTCAGAAGGGGTTTTCTTGCTGTGACACAACCTTTCAAGCCGGATTCAGTTAGTCTCCTTTTTACTGTTGCAACAGATATTGTTGTCGCGTTCATTTCTACCAATTATACATGAATTTGGGGCGCTGTTTCGAAACTATTTCTTGTACGAGTAATTCTGATATATTTATAATCACTTATAGTTGTTTTACGAGGTCGTCCTAGTCGTGGTTGTGGTGTCGCACAAGTACAAAGTGCGCGCCACCTTCTTTCGCCGCGCGCCGCCAGGCACGCACGGCGCGGCGTTCTCACGACGACAGCCACGAGCGCCCTCTGCGACAACTCCGCTCGTGGCCACCACTGAAGGACTGGTCACTTCGGACTGAGATAGCAACGAGTTAGGACCTTCGTAATCAGATAGGCACCAGTGAAGACTTTGCTATCGTACAGGCACTAGTTTCTGGCTGCTCCCCTCCGTACCTGCACCAGCGTGCTGTCTTTGTTACTGTGTCGGTCTCGTTCCACTCGGCCACCGACACCTACGACGAGGCTGGGACACAAAAGCGGCGACGAAGTTGGGACACAAAAGTGGTATATCCGTATTGCTACCTGTTGTCTTCTGGGGCGAAGGGCGTATTTCATTCACCCTATAGACACACCACACGGTTTCGCAATTTGGCGAATAGATAAACCTTCTTGGCTAAGTGTTACAATTGCAGCACGTTTTTCTATGGATATCTCCACTCTTGGAGCCATACTAGCGATGTCTACACTTCATCTGTCACGAAGGAACTGACATGCAGGAACCAAATGTTGTGTATCGTAGCAGTGCTTGACGTTCGCTGCGGACACCACATCACTAAAGGGAACAACACTGGTGCAACAAATGCGGCATCCCTCGGCAAATAGGTAAACAAACGTATCAGATGGCTACATAACGTTTATGTACACAACATTGTTTGTTGGGTACTATTGTATCTCGATGACTACAAACAAAAATCATGACATGTGGACAACTGTTGTACTATTCCTTTGCTTCCTCAACGGCAAGGGCCTATCCAAGGTATTAGATCTTATCTACGGAGAACTAGATGCAAATTATTGGGTGTATTGAAATTTATGAGCGGTAGTGTATGTTCATGCAGTAGAGCAGCAAGTCCTCGGGAAAAATAACGACTGTAGTTTCCCCTTACTTTCAGCCGTTCGCAGTAATTGCATGGCAAAGCCACGTTAGCTGAAGTTACAAGGCCAGCTCAATCAATCATCCAGACTGTTGCCCCTGTAACTACTGAAAAGGCTGCTACCTATCTTCAGGAACCATACGTTTGTCTGGACTCCCACAGATATTCTTCTTCTTTGGTTGCACCTACGGTACGGTCATCTACATCGTTGAGACACGCAAGCCACCCAACGCGGCATTGATTGTGGTTCATGAGGGTGTCTGCTGAAACAGTGGGCGTTTCCTAAATGTTGGAAAATCATGCAGCTGAGGCGGAAATTGGGAACCAGCTCTGTAATGACATAGTGGGATGTGGAAAACTGCCTAAAATCCACATCCAGTCTGGTCGGTATATTGGCCCTCGTAGTTAATATGCCGGGCGGATCCGAATGGTGGTCGGCGCACCTCTTCGATCCGTAGGTTCGGCAACGAAAACATAAAGAGAGGATATATACACTTCTGGCCACTACAATTTTAACTCCAAAGAAGCTTAGCTAATAATGATATTTTACTTCTTGCGCGGATACGTTGGGCCACTGACGTTGGCAAATACAGTCGAAATACGGTATATTCATTTTCTTCAAAATGTTCAAATGTTTGTAGAACTTATGGGACTTAACTACGGGGTCATCAGTCACTAACCTTACAAACTACTTATGAACTAGCTAAGACTAAGGACGGCACAAATATCCATGTCCGAGGGGGATTCGATTCCCCGACCGTAGTGATTCATTTTCTTCTCATGGTCCACACACTGATACGCCGAACATGATAATGTATGCAGTGCCGGGGGCCTCCAAAAAGATAATTTCAGGTGTAGTCACGCCGCTACTATGGCTGCCATTCTGTCAAACAGATCTAAATGAGATACTGTTGCGCTGGACGTCTGGATATCTGTCTTCACGGGCGAACGAACGATATACCTGACCTTTCGGGCTCTATTCGCTTGTCGCAGCTTATGTCCTGCATGGTTCTGACTGTGTCCCTTTGAAACCTTCGATTCCACGTACGCATGACAGTTATGATATCCTCACCAATGTGACGAGCAATATCTTAGAACTATGAACCACAGTCTCGATACAGTCCTCCAGCTGTTGCGTTCCTGCACAAAAGAGAAAGAGAGAGAGAGAGAGAAAACGAAAAAGTATTGAAATGCGATTTCTAAATGAGGAAACTACTATTTTCATTTCTTATGTGTAGAAAGTACATGCCATTAATCTCACATGCTTGTGATGAAATTCTGATTAGTTATACATTTTAAAGATAATGATCGCACTAAAATATAATTACAACTTGATGATGAGCAGTTTAGACCGACGAACGACCATACTGCGATTTATGGAAATAAACAGAATCATTGTTTTTTAGTTAATGTGCACACATGACAACCTTTAAAAAAACCCACATTTTTACGAAAGTTTTAATGCAGGTTGTAGTTGTTTTGGTCCTCAGTCATATAACTGGTTTGATGCAGCTCTCCATGCTAATCTATACTCTGCAAGATCCTCTTCGTCTCCTAACAGCTATTGCAAAAAAATGTTCAAATATTTGTATAGCTTATGAGACTTAACTACGGGGTCATCAGTCCCTAAACTTACAAACTACTTATGAACTAGCTAATCCTAAGGACGGCACAAATATCCATGCCCGAGGGGGGATTCGAGCCCCCGACCGTAGTGGCCGTGCAGGCCGTGACTGAAGCGCCTCAGTCCCCTCGGCCACCGCGGCCGGCCAACTATTGCAACCCAAATCAATTTGTATCTGGTTCTGTACTCGTCTCGTGGCCTCCCTGTCCCTTTGTTATCACACGCACTTCATTCCAATACGAAATTGGCGCTTCATTGATGTTTCGGACTATCCCTTATCGACCGACCCCCATTTTTAATCAAGTTATGGCACAGATTTCTGTTCTCCACAATTCTATTTGGTAGCTTCTCGTTTAGTACGTTATTTACCCTTTTAATTTCTAGCAGTCTCTTGTAGTACCAGATTTAAAGAAAAGAAAAAAAAATCACTTCTCGTCTGACCGGTTATTAAAACACGTTTTTAAAAAAGAAAAAAGAGGAAAAAAAAAAAACGGAACATGCTTAGTCTAGAGTCAGTACTAATTTAAGCGTTGTCCACACCATCGTTACAATATGTAACAAGGTCAGAGAATGACAATTTGTTTCTAAAACTATCCGACGACTAATCAGTGTTCCTCACTGCGTTCATCCTCCTCTATTTTCCAGTTATACTGACAGGTGACACACAAGGACGCACAGTTACAATTTTAGGAATAACGAAACATGGTCACTGATCTTAGTGACGTGTCTGCTACTGCGCCCCCTTTATTCCAGTTGCTAAAATGAGTATCATTTCGCAAAAAAAAAAAAAATTACTATAAATTTTTGTTTTCAGAGATTATGCTGGTTGTATATAATATATGTTTATAACACTAAAGGTTTTTAGGCCGAGGGGACTGAGGTGCTTCAGTCACGGTCTGCACGGCCACTACGGTCGTGGGTTCGAATCCCCCTCGGGCATGGATAATTGTGCCGTCCTAGTGCGTAAGTAGTTCATAAGTAGTTTGTAAGTTTAGGGACTGATGACCCCGTAGTTAAGTCCCATAAGATTTACAAACATTTGAACATTTGATTTTTGAAAGGTTTTTAGCACATGTAAATCATTATCTTTCATGGTGTTGAGTTTTGTTCGCTGAAGTAGTTTGTTCACGTATTATTGTTTGTTGCCAAATTGCAATGAGAAGAGCTGTGTCAGCCACCTACTTTCATAAGTAGTCCACAGAAAACCACTCTGTTAATGGACTTTGCCCTAATACGAATGAAACATTTACTAACTGCATATGGGAAAGAGTACACACGAAATTTTTATAGGACTCAGAACATTGAAAGAGGGTATACTAGATGCAGTGGTATGTTTCACTGATGGAGTGATAGGTAGATGGGAAATCCTGAGAAGTTTGGGCGTAAATGTTGGCTCTAATGTGAAAGATCACTTGCTTGTCAGTGACAGAAAACGGGTGCATGTTGAAGCTGAAAGATTGGCTCTTAAGGTCGTCAAAAAAGCAAAAAGTCCTTAAAAGATTGCCAAAAAGAAGCATGAAGATGAAAAATGCAGCAGAATGAAGACTGCTTCAGGATTGTTTCGAGGAGCAATTTAATTGGACTCTTATCTTCGTTCGCAATTTCTCGCAACTTGTATTATCCAGAATCCAGAAGTACCAATACCTCCTACAGTTTCTGTAACTTGCAATAGGCTATAAATATGTAGTAGACATAAAATTTAATGCAGTTCCTACTAAATTATAGAAAAACGAAAACTTTTATCAGGAAAAATATAAAAAAAATTTAAATGTAAGATTTAATATTTTTATTGCTTTGAATATGCATAACAGAATTAAACAGGTCTAGTACCTCAGCCGTCATGTCATGCGTATCGGGAAAAAATTTAGTCTCCTTCACTTGTGTAACATGGGTTTAAATGGCACCTGAATTTGAGGAACAATTTTCGAAAGGATAAAAAAAAACCTGCATTATGTTTTTGTTATTTTAATGACTATAAATATGTACACAATGTTTCAAGATGCTTGTAATTTGTTTTGAAGTTGTGCTGCATTACTTTAAAAAACTTAAATTCTGTAAAACATTTACAACATAAACAGTGCAGGGAGAAGTAGGTGTTGATTTTCACGTAGTATTGAGCCGGAAATATATTGTGAATCCGTAATAGTGTTATAAGGCTATAAGTGCATTAGTTATTCAGTTTATGTAACATTTCTATCTTCTGCACCAGGCTTGCTACGCACTCTAATGTGGTACTGATCTACTGAATGTAGTAGTTTCAAATATCGGCCGTGAAATAATTTTTCAGCAGCTGAATTTAGGCATCAGGGCGTAAACAATATCCCGAATTAAATCCTAAGTTTCAGTACAAAGCGTAATGGAATGAGGCTGTGAGCTACAATAGACTGCAATCAGTCGGACGCTGCCTGAAAACTCGGTGCCATCCGTGTGGATAATTAAGAACGGCAATCTACGCTCTTCGTCGGGTTTCATCCTCATCCATTCCTTCCCTCTTTCATTCGCTACAACAAAAACGTAATGATGCAGCGTACTGCATAAGATAAACCACAATTATTTGCACAAATTTGATACTTCATTGACAAGTCGGAGGAGTAGAAAGACAGATCCTCTTTACTAAAACTTTACGAGAAATACGGTTATGTACACTACTGGCCATTAAAATTGCTACACCAAGAAGAAATGCAGATGATAAACGGGTATTCATTGGACAAATGTATTATACTAGATCTGACATGTGATTACATTTTCATGAAATTTGGGTGCATAGATCCTGAGAAATCAGTACCCAGAACAACCACCTCTGGCCGTAATAACGGCCTTGATACGCCTGGGCATTGAGAAAAACAGAGCTTGGATGGCGTGTAAAGGTACAGATGCTCATGCAGCTTCAACACGATACCACATTTCATCAAGAGTAGTGATTGGCGTATTGTGACGAGCCAGTTGCTCGGCCACCATTGACAAAACGTTTTCAGTTGGTGAGAGATCTGGAGAATGTGCTGGCCAAGGCAGCAGTCGAACATTTTCCGTATCCAGAAAGGCCCGTAGAGGACCTGCAACATGCGGTCCTGCATTATTCTGCTGAAATATAAAATTTCGCAGGGATCGAATGAAATGTAGAGCCACGGGTCGTAACACATCTGAAATGTAACGGCCACTGTTCTAACGACCGTCGATGCGAACAAGAGGTGACCGAGACGTGTAATTAATAGCACCCCATACCATCACGCCGGGTGATACGCCAGTATGGCGATGACGAATAGACGCTTACAATGTGCGTTCAACGCCATGTCGCCAAACACGGATGCGACCATCATTTTGCTGTAAGCAGAAGCTGGAATCATCCGAAAAAAATGACGTTTTGCCGTTAGTCGTTGCGTACACCATCGCCGGCGCTCCTGTCTGCGTTGCAGCGTCGAGGGTAACCGCAGCCATGGTCTCCGAGCTGATAGTCCATGCTGCTGCAAACGTCGTCGAACTGTTCGTGCAGACGGTTGTTGTCTTGCAAACGTCCCCATCTGTTGACTCAGGGATCGAGACGTGGCTCCACGATCCGTTACAGCTATGCGGGTAAGTTGCCTGTCATATCGACTGCTAGTGATACGACGCCGTTGAGATCCAGCACGGCGTTCCGTATTGCCCTCCTAAGTCAACGATTCCATATTCTGCTAAAAGTCATTGGATAGCGACCAACGCGAGTAGCAATGTCGCGATACGATAAACCGCAATCGCGATTGGCTACAATCCGACCTTTATCATAGTAGGAAACGTGATGGTACGCATTTCGCCTCCTTACACGAGGCATCACAACGTTTCACCAAGCAACGCCGGTCAACTGCTGTTTCTTGTATGAGAAATCGGTTGGAAACTTTCCTCATGTCAGCACGTTGTAGGTGTCGCCACCGGCGCTAACCTTGTGTGAATGCTCTGAATAACTAATTATTTGCATATCACAGCATCTTCTTCCTGACGGTTAAATTTCGCTTCTGTATCACGTCATCATACACAACCGCTTGCTCAGTGAAAGATCCGTATCCAAGGAGTGGAAAGTTGCACAGGTTACTCCAATATTCAAGAAAGGCAATGGGGCAGGCCTATATCATTGACTTCGGTTTTCAGCAGGAGTTTAGAACATATACTTTCCTAAATATTATGAACTACCCCGAAGAGAATGTCCTATTAACCCATAGTCAACACGGAGTTAGAAAATATGGTTCTTGTGAAACACAACTAGCTCTTTTCTCACATGACGTGATGGGTACTATCGACATGGGATCAGATACAGATTCCGTATTTCTACATTTCCGGAAAGCTTTTAACGCTGTACCTGACAAGCGTCTTCTAATTAAAATTGCGTGCTTATGGAATATCGCCACAGTTCAGCGATTGGATTCGTGATTTCATGTCAGAAATGACACAGTACGTAGTTATTGACGGAAAGCATCGAGTAAAACAGAAGTGATATCTGGCGTTTCCCAGGAAGGTGTAATAGGGTCCCTACTGTTTCTTATCTTTACAAACGATTTAGAAGACAGTGTGAGCACCTCTCTTAGACTGTTCGCGTATAATTCTGTTATTTTTCGGTTGGTAAAGTCACGCCGGCCGCGGTGACCGAGGGGACTGC
Source organism: Locusta migratoria (assembly GCA_026315105.1). Lineage (NCBI taxonomy): Eukaryota > Metazoa > Arthropoda > Insecta > Orthoptera > Acrididae > Locusta > Locusta migratoria. The sequence continues at coordinate 292,383,086 of CM048755.1, forward strand.
GGCGTACCAGTCTCAGTCTGCACGGCCACTACGGTCGGGGGTTCGAATCCCCCTTCGGACATGGATATTTGTGTCGACCTTAGTATTAGCTAATTCATAAGTAGTTTGTAAGTTTAGGGACTGATGACCCCGTAGTTAAGTTCCATACGCTCTACAAACATTTGAACATTTTTAGTAAAGTCACAAGAAGATCAAAAAATGTTCAAATGTTTGTAAATCTATCGGATTAAACTGCGTGGTCATCAGTCCGTAGCCTACAAACTACTTAAACTAATATAAACTAACCTAAGGACAACACACACACCGATGCCCCAGGGAAGACTCGAACCTCCCACGGCAAGTAACCGCGCACTCCGCAGCGAGGCGCATTAGAGCGCTCGGCTACTCCACCGCGGCACCAGAAGATGAAAAGCAACTGCCAACTTATTTAGATAATGTATGTGCATGGTGCAAAATTTGGCAATTGACCTTAAACAATGAAAAGTGTGACGTCATCTACATGAGCACTAAAAGAAATCCGTTATACTTGATTTACACTATAAATCAGTCAAATTTACAGGCCGTAAAATCAACTAAATATCTAGGAATAACAATTACGAACAACTTAAATCGGGAAGAACACATAAAAAATACGAAATCAATGCTTCACAAGGAAGAATCCTAAATCGCATATTCATGAACTAGTTCATAAATACGTGATCTGGGCTGTCTTCGCGGCGGATTGTCCGTGCGCGCTGGAGACATGATGCACGGGGGGAAATGATGCACGGGATGGGGTGGTAATCATTAAAAGAAAGCCGTTATTCGTTGCGCCGAGATTTATTTGCAATATTTCTTTCACCGACTTTCCCTTCCGAATGCGTACATATTGTGTTAGCACCCACCTACATAGGGAGACATGATCATCATCATAAAATAAGAGAAATCAGATCGAAAACGGAAAGCTTTAGGTATTTTTTTCCCGCGAGATATTAGATAATGGAACTGGAGATGAATATCATAAAAGCGGTTCTAAGAACCATCTGCCAGTCACTTAAATGTCACTTGCAAAGCATTTATGTAGATGTAGAAAATTTTCATCTGTGAAGACTGATACGTTGCGCAGACATGCCTATTGAGATTGCTCTGTTTTATGTATACTGAGCCTGAAACTGTGGCAGTTGTTGGACAAACGGGCTTCAAAACAAAAAAATCCTGATTGAGATTGACCTAGTTCCTGAAAAGAAGAAAGGTAGTGGTTAACGACCCGTCGACATCGCGGTCATTAGAGACGTAGCACACGCTCGAATAGTTTTTGTAAGGGACGAGGAAAGAAATCGGTCCTGCCCTTTGAAAAGAACCATCCCGTCAATTGCCTGGCGCGAGTTTGGGAAATCAGTGAAAACCTAAATCAGAGTGGCCAGAGGTAGGTTTGAATCGCTGTCCAGTGTGTTACCAGTGCGCCACTTCACTCGATCTCCTACTTCATAGAAACATTTTAAGGTATTTACAGAGCACTTACTTAAGTGCACCTCATATATTCAATAATATTGTCGTACCGTCCATATACGTTGACCGACTAAGGGTGCATGTTGACGTATTGTCAGAATTAGAAACATGGCCATTATTGAAATACGAATAGGCTAGCTCAACGTTTTATCTGATCCAGGGCGATGAATTAAATTCAACGGCGTATCTAAAATTCGGTGTCGGACGGAGATCGAACCCCGATTCCTCACTTTGGAGCAGCGGTCACCTTAACCATAAGGATATGAGGATACTCTTTTCGCCTGCCCACATCGCACACTACAATAGTAGTGCCTCTGATCATAATTCAACAATTTTTCTACTCTATCTGTATTGCCGTAAGGGGTCAGACTTAATCGTGCATCCGAACAGATATTGTCATTTGCCTGTTCATTTACACATATAGTATCCGCTCTTTCTGACTACAATGGAAGTGTGCTATGAGATGTGAATTTTGGCGGGACAAGGAGCGCGTTCAGATGGTCTAGTAGTTAAGGCGACCGCTGGACCGAAGCGGAAAATCTGGCTCATAGTCCTAGTCCAGCACAAATTTTCAACTTCGACGTTCAATTTAATACATCGCTCTTAAAAAGCTTTGATATTGAAATAATTCTGATTCATAAATCAAAGGCTGTTGATGTTAACAAATGGTGTCTGTTCATTCGTAAATTGTTTAACAGTTTGACAATATTTTCCATTCGGATGTTGACGGAGTTTCATTAACCAGCCACACGGCGTTTGTGGGCTCTGTTTATGTTCGCATTCGCGTTTGTGCATATCATATGATACATTCCAGAATGAAACTTTCACTCTGCAGCGGAGTGTGCGCTGATATGAAACTTCCTGGCAGATTAAAATTGTGTGCCGGAACCGGGACTCGAACCTGGGACATTTGCCTTTCGCGGGCAAGCGCTCTACCGACTGAGCTACCCCGACACGACTCACGATGCCGCCTCACAACTTTACTTCTGCCAGTACCTCGCCTCCTACTTTCCAAACTTCACAGAAGCTCTCTTGCAAACACGCAAGACTAGCACTCCTGGAAGAAAGGATATGGTGGAGACATGGCTTAGCCACAGCCTAAGGGATGTTTCCAGAATGAAACTTTCACTCTGCAGCGGAGTGTGAGCTGATATGAAACTTCCTGGCAGATTAAAATTGTGTGCCGGAACCGGGACTCGAACCTGGGACATTTGCCTTTCGCGGGCAAGCGCTCTACCGACTGAGCTACCCCGACACGACTCACGATGCCGCCTCACAACTTTACTTCCGCCAGTACCTCGCCTCCTACTTTCCAAACTTCACAGAAGCTCTCTTGCAAACACGCAAGACTAGCACTCCTGGAAGAAAGGATATGGTGGAGACATGGCTTAGCCACAGCCTAAGGGATGTTTCCAGAATGAAACTTTCACTCTGCAGCGGAGTGTGCGCTGATATGAAACTTCCTGGCAGATTAAAATTGTGTGCCGGAACCGGGACTCGAACCTGGGACATTTGCCTTTCGCGGGCAAGCGCTCTACCGACTGAGCTACCCCGACACGACTCACGATGCCGCCTCACAACTTTACTTCCGCCAGTACCTCGCCTCCTACTTTCCAAACTTCACAGAAGCTCTCTTGCAAACACGCAAGACTAGCACTCCTGGAAGAAAGGATATGGTGGAGACATGGCTTAGCCACAGCCTAAGGGATGTTTCCAGAATGAAACTTTCACTCTGCAGCGGAGTGTGCGCTGATATGAAACTTCCTGGCAGATTAAAATTGTGTGCCGGAACCGGGACTCGAACCTGGGACATTTGCCTTTCGCGGGCAAGCGCTCTACCGACTGAGCTACCCCGACACGACTCACGATGCCGCCTCACAACTTTACTTCCGCCAGTACCTCGCCTCCTACTTTCCAAACTTCACAGAAGCTCTCTTGCAAACACGCAAGACTAGCACTCCTGGAAGAAAGGATATGGTGGAGACATGGCTTAGCCACAGCCTAAGGGATGTTTCCAGAATGAAACTTTCACTCTGCAGCGGAGTGTGCGCTGATATGAAACTTCCTGGCAGATTAAAATTGTGTGCCGGAACCGGGACTCGAACCTGGGACATTTGCCTTTCGCGGGCAAGCGCTCTACCGACTGAGCTACCCCGACACGACTCACGATGCCGCCTCACAACTTTACTTCCGCCAGTACCTCGCCTCCTACTTTCCAAACTTCACAGAAGCTCTCTTGCAAACACGCAAGACTAGCACTCCTGGGAGAAAGGATATGGTGGAGACATGGCTTAGCCACAGCCTAAGGGATGTTTCCAGAATGAAACTTTCACTCTGCAGCGGAGTGTGCGCTGATATGAAACTTCCTGGCAGATTAAAATTGTGTGCCGGAACCGGGACTCGAACCTGGGACATTTGCCTTGCATATTTGTTTGGGGTGGCCATCAAACAAAACAGATTTTTCGACCTCTGCAAGGGAAATCGCTGCATATAGCAGTATAGGATGGTCGACGGAGGATTTCCTGTAACACTGAATGCTTCATGAATTTTAAAAATAAGTTCGTGAATTTGATAGCAGTTTGGAGAAACATTTCCACTCCGAATACTACGGCATACGAGTATATGTGCAATGACTAGTAAGAACTCAGCGAGATGAACGTCAATTTCACAAAATTATCACAAAACAGTAATATGTTTTAGTTAATTGCCTGAAGATATAATTTTCTGAAATACTTGCGTTACAGGTTTCTACACCATTGCAGTAATTTGGTTCGCTGACATTACAGAATTAAATTTCAAGCATTCCAAAGACATGCTTGTCACCACCGAGCATGTTGGCGCATTGGTAAAACACTGGACTAGCTTTCGGGAGGACCGTGGTTCAAATCCATCTCCGGCCATCCAGATTCAGGTTTTCCATGATTTCCTTAAGCCACTCCCGGCCAATTGGTGGCTGGTTCCTTTGACAGGGCGCGTCCGGTTTCGTTTCCTATCCTTAAAATCGGGAATGAGCTCTGTTTGTAATGACCACGCTGTGGACGGGAAGTTAAACGCAAAGCTTCCTTCCTTCTTCTTTGATTGTCGCCAGAAATCTCGAAGTTACTTCTAGTCTCCGCCGACAGTGACTGCTCCTGGTTTAACGTAGTTTATTTATGTCATAACGTACCGGTGTCGCCCTTAATAATTTGTCATATGATGGACTGGTTTGAAAGTAAAGTAGTCGAAGGTGTTAAATATTTGGGAAACATTATACTGATTTCAGTCAGTAACTAATCACGCTTTTTTAGCCATTCACTGGCCAGTTTAATTTCTTTCGTTGTTTTCTGATGTTTCCTTTAAGTATTCTACTTCTTAGCCTAGTAAATTGCGTTGCCAACTGAGAATATTATTGATGGTGAAAAGTTCGCTTCAATTTATTATAGGTCCATCACACTAGTATCTAATTTATAAAAAATGTAGGAACACGGGAGGCAATACTCACTTTACGGCTTATCCTAGAAGATAGATTAAGAAAAGGCAAACTTAGATTTCTAGCTTTTGTAGATTTGGAGACGGCTTTTGACAATGTTGATTGGAATAAACTCTTTCAAGTTCCGAAGCAAGTAGGAGTAAAATATAGGGAGCGTAAGGTTATTTACAACTTGTACAAAAACCAGACAGCGGTTGTCAGAGTTGAAGGGCATGAAAGGGATGCAGTGGTTGGAAAGGGAGTAAGACAGGGTTGTAGCCTTTCTCCAATGTTGTTCAATTTGTACACTGAGCAAGCTATAAAGGAAAGCAAGGAGAAATTTGGAGAAGGAATTAAAGTTCAGGGGGAAGAATTAAAAACATTGCGTTTTGCCGACGACATAGTAATTCTGTCAGATACAGCAAAGGACCTGGAAGAGCAATTGAACGGAATGGACAGTGTGCTGAAAGATGCTTATAAGATGAAGATTAACAAGAGCAAAACTAGGGTAATGGAGTGCAGTCTAATAAAATCAGGTGATGCTGAAGGAATCAATAAAGGAGGTAGATGAGTTTTGTTACGTGGGCAGTAAAATAACAAATGATGGTCGCAGTACAGAGGATATAAAATGCAGAATGGCAATGGGTAGAAAAGCGATCTTGAAAAAGAGAAATTTGTTAACATCGAATATTGATTTAAGCTTAAGGAAGTCCTTTCTGAAGGCATTTGTATGGAGTGTTGCCTTGTATGGGAGTGAAACATGGACGATAAACAGTGCGGACAGGAAGACGATTGAGGCTTTTGAAATGTGGTGCTACAGAAGAATGCTGAAGATTAGGTGGGTGGATCGAGTAACTAATGAGGAGGTACTGAACAGAATTGGGGAGAAAAGAAATTTCTGGCATACCTTGACTAAAAGAAGGGATAGATTGGTAGGACACATTCTTAGACATCAAGGAATTGTGAATTTAGCATTAGAGGGAAGTGTGTGGGGTAAAAATCGCAGAGGAAGACCAAGAGATGGATACAGTAAGCAGATTCAGACAGATGTAGGTTGCCGTTCTTATGTGGAGATGAAGAGGCTTGGTCAGGATAGGGTGTTGTGGAGAGCTGCATCAAACCAGTCTCCGGACTGAAGACCACAACAACAACACAACAACAATGTTTGTTTGTCTTTTTGTTCGTATTTTATGCAAGGCCATACCGTACATCCATTTGCGATAAAACTTTGTCAACTCATTGCTTGCACTCGCACGAATGTTACAGGCACACTAAAATTAACTTCGTATGGTGAATGGCGGAGACTGCTTTACAATTAGTTAATTCGTTTCTTATGCCTTGCTGGACGTATATGAATGAATTTTGGAACACAGGTAGCTTTTACTCTGACTAATACATGGGCAAACTTTCGTAAGCTACCAGACGTTACGTGGCAGAGGGTAACTTACAATGTGTCAATGCGTTTCTTTCTCTCTCTCTCTCTCTCTCTCTCTTTTTTTTCTTTTTTTTTTTTTTTTTACTGATCCTCACATCGCTTCTTGGTAGAACATAATCGAATGAATGAAAAAAACACAATATTGTGTATGTTCTACGAGTTTATTTTTGTTTAAATAACCGGTTTTCGGCTTATTCGGCCATCTTCAGAGTATTGACTACTGTGTCAAAGAGGTTACAATGTTTAGATAGCCGCGGTGGAGTAGCCGACTGGTCTAAAGCGTCTCGCTGCGGAGCGCGCGGTTGCTTGCCGTGGAGGTTCGAGTCCTACCTGGGGCATGGGTGTGTGTATTGTCCGTAGGTTAGTTTACCTAGGTTTAAGTAGTTTGTGGGCTACGGACTGATGACCACACAGTTTGGTCCGATAGATTTACAAACATTTGAACATTTTTTTGAATGTTTAGATACATTATTGGAAGAAATGATAAATGTCTACTCTTAGATCTAGATACACAGTAAAACAATTTTTTGACATTGTGTTATTACAGTTATTAACTTAAAAACTAAACAGTAATAAATGAATATACAATGTTTGGAGGATAAAATTTGAATGTAACCTGAGGAAAACAAATCTGTCTAATGAAATTAGTATTCTAAAAATTCAGGTAGCTGAAAATGGATATATTGTGGTAAGCAACACTGGGACCAAATTTTAAAAACTTAAAAATACATAGTAATAAATAAACACACAGGAGTGTGTGTCTGTGGGGGTAAACAAGGAATCCGTTTTTAGAATTAATATCTAAACTGTGATTGTCTGACTTTGATCTATTAGTTATACAAATAAATAAAAGGCTAGGTCAAAATTTAGGTTATTTTGTATGAAACACAGGCACCTTGAAATGAGTATAGTATATGAATTCGAATGTATAGACGACTGAGAACATGAAATTACACTATGAATATATATACAGGAGGGTGGAGATGGAAAAGGTTGACATACATTTTAGCTATGAAATGGAAACTCTGACACTCTGATTAAAATTAACAGTTCCAACATATAAATGCCTAGATATTAATGTTGCAGATTATTTTGTATAGATGTTAACTCTGATAATTATAAGCACTTAAGTAGCATCTGTAGTATACGCATAACCAAATAAATGTTCAAATGTTTGTATAGCTTATCGGACTTAACTACGGAGTCATCAGTCCCTAAACTTACAAACTACTTATCAACTAACTAATACTAAGGACGGTACAAATATCCATGCCCGAGGGGGGATTCGAACCCCCGACCGTAGTGGCTGTGCAGACCGTGACTGGAGCGCCTCAGTCCCCTCGTTCACCGCGGCCGGCGCCTAACCAAATCTGCAAGTGAAATACGTACAGATATTTAGGTTACTAACTGAAAAATGGGGATCTTAATGGAGAAATAGAACAACCATTGTGGTAGTTGACAGAAAACTTAGGTAATTGATTGTACTATAAGAAAATGTATGAAGAGACTGGAGCTGACAGTGTGGGATGTAATGTAACTCAGGGATGAATTAAGTGAAATCCAATAGGGGTGAACTGTTGAGTTGTGCTTGATCATTTAATATTAAATCAGGGCTATGGGCTAGGTGTTTATTGATTTCAAGAGCTTCTAATAGATTGCGTTTTTGGCCCTTGTTTGCTATGTGAAGGACTTGAAACTGTGGCTGGTAGTTATGGCCCTTATTCAGTACATTCTCACCAAATGTGGACTCCTGATTCTGTAGTCTCCAGCTACGTTCAAATGTTCAAATGTTTGTAGAACTTATGGGACGTAACTACGGGGTCATCAGTCCCTAAGCTTACAAACTACTTATGAACTAGCTAAGACTAAGGACGGCACAAATATCCATGCCCGAGGGGGAATTCGAACCCCCGACCGTAGTGGCCGTGCAAACCGTGAATGTAGCGCCTCAGTCACCTCGGCCACCGCGGCCGGCCCAGCTACGTTCATGTTCAGCTAGTCTAGCTGTTATGCTTCTGCCTGACTGACCAATATAAAACTTATCACAATCTTGACAAGTAATTTTATAGGTTTCAGAAATTACTGCAACCAGTCGCCTTTTGTTTCTTCTTAATGAAGATTTATTTAGACCATTACCGGTTTCAAGCTGCCTAGCAGCTCATCTTCAGATGGTATACAATTATTACAAGTTACATTTGAATAGCTATGCACTTTACATGTAGTTTGTCCATATTTGGTCCGCTTATTGATAGGATATCAGAACACTTGCTTTCCATCATCATGCCACAACAAATCCCACGACTTTTAGGTGGTAAAATTAATAAATATTTCACACACATTACGACTTTATAGCCACTAGCACAACTTTCAGCTTGTAAACAACTCTTTGGTTGTTGCTAGTGGCTATAAAGTCGTAATGTGTGTGAAATATTTATTAATTTTACCACCTAAAAGTCGTGGGATTTGTTGTGGCATGATGATGGAAAGCAAGTGTTCTGATATCCTATCAATAAGCGGACCAAATATGGACAAACTACATGTAAAGTGCATAACTATTCAAATGTAACTTGTAATAATTGTATACCATCTGAAGATGAGCTGCTAGGCAGCTTGAAACCGGTAATGGTCTAAATAAATCTTCATTAAGAAGAAACAAAAGGCGACTGGTTGCAGTAATTTCTGAAACCTATTTCAATAAACAGTCGCAGGTTCCTACACAATGGATAAGAGTAATTTTATATACTCCACTGTTGGTTAGTAAAGGAGTCTTGTCTTTGCTATTAAAGATACACTGAGCTGTGGTGTTTTTGATGTGGTAGGAAACTCTGTAGTTGCAGGATTTCAGTGGTTTAGATACTTGTTGTGATATTTGTCGTAAGTTTGGTATTGTACACCATTTCCTACATTCATTGGAGGGGAAGTCAGAGGGCTGGATTGTAGCCATTGGTTGAGGCAATAAATTTGATGGTGTTTAACTCTGGTCGGAAATCCTCTTTAGACATGGGAACAGATATGAGGTGATGTACCATGGAGTGTTTGTATGTAACTGGGTGTTGTGAGGAGGCTAGTATTACTGTGTCTGTAGCAGTAGTTTTCCTGTAGATTCTGAAAGAGTGTATATGTTTAGTGATGTCTGTGGTCAGATCTAAGAAATTTATGAACTTGTTACCCATCTCCATTGTGAATTGAATGTTTTGTGTTGGCTGTTTTAAGTTTTGAAAAAATGTGTTGAGCTGTCTTGTGGTACCTGTCCACAAACACAGTACATCATCCACATCATTTGTTTCTCTTCATTCTCTTCACGCTGAAAAAGCTGGACGGTTTTGAATAACATTTGGAATGCAGGCAGCTTAAACCCTGAATTAACGCATGAGCTACCTTCAGGAAGCCACCGTATGGTGCATGGCGGAGGGTACCTTGTGTTAACACGTTTGTTACTCTTCGCGCTGAAACGGCTGGTACCCCCATTTTTATTACATATTCGTCTAGTACGTAAACAAATTTATTTGGAACACTTTTTTCGCTTTGTGATAAATGGCGCTGTAATATTCACAAACATATTGCTCACAATTTTAGACGCACAGTGGGTAACAGGTAGGTTTTTAAATTAAAACACAGAACGTAGGTACGTTTGAAATTTATTTTGGTTGTTCCAATGTAATACATGTACTTTTGTGAAATTATCATACATTATGAGAACGCATGCTGTTACTGCGAGATTACCTGTAATTATCTGATAACTTCCATAAATGCTCAAAATGATGTCCTTCAACTTCAGTGCGTTTGGAAATACGCGTAACGAAATTCCTCTCAACAGCGAGTAGTTCGCCTTCAGTAATGTTCTCACATGCATTGACAATGCACTGACGCATGTTTTCAGGCGTTGTCGGTGAATCATGATATCAAATATCCTTCAATTTTCCTCACAGAAAGCAATCCGGAGATGTAAGATTCGGTGAACGTGCAGGCCATGGTATTGTGCTTCTACGACCAATCCACCTGTCATTTAATTTTCCATTTAAGACCGCTTCAACTGCACGCGAGTCAGACATCCATCATGTTGAAAGTACATCGCTATTCTGTCATGCAGTGAAACATCTTATAGTCAAATCGGTAGAACACTACGTAAGAAATCAGCATACATTGCACCATTTACATTGCCATCGATAAAATAGGGACCGCCGCGCGGGAGAAGCCGAGCGGTCTGGAGCGCCATGTTACGAATCTCGCGGCCTCCCGCGTCAGAGGTTCGAATCCTCCCTCGGGAATGTATGTGTGTGTTGTCCTTAGGTTAGTTTAACTTTGTTTAAGTAGTTTTTAAGACTAGGGACTGATGACCAACGTTGTTTGTTTCCATAGCATTACAAACATTCGAATTTTGAAATAGGGGCCAATTATCCTTCCTCCCATGATGCCGCACCATACATTAACCCGCCAAGGTCGCTAATGTTTCACTTGTCGCAGCAATCGTGGATTCTCCGTTGCTCAGTAGTGCATATTAGGCCGGTTTACATTACCTCTGTTTGTGAATGACGCTTCTTCACTAAACAGTACGCATGAAAAATATCTGTTATTGTCCCGTAATTTATTTTGTGCCCAGTGGCAAAACTGTACACGACGTTCAAAGTCTTCGCTATGCAAATCCTGGTGCATAAAAATATGGTACGGGTGAAATTTATGTTGAAGAATTCTCAACACCGACGTTTTTGAGATTTCCGATTCTCGCTCTATTTGTCTGCTACTGATGTGCGGATTAGCCGCAACTGCAGCTAAAACTCTTTTTGGGCATCATCATTTGCTGCAGGTCGTGGTTGACGTTTCACTTGAGGCTGAATAGTTCGTGTCTCTTTAAATAACGTAAGTATTCGACGAAAGGTCCGGACACTTGGATGATGTCTTCCAGGATAACGATCAATATACGTAGCACAGGCTCGTTGGGCGTTTTGATCACAATAGCTATCCATAAATACTGTTTCGATCTTTTCTGCATTTGGTAAACGGTCCATTTTAACACGAGTAATGTATCACGAAGCAAATACCGTCCGTACTGGCGAAATGTTACGCGATACCACGTACTTATACGTTCGTCACTGTTACAGCGCCATCTATCACAAAGTGAAAAAGTGTTCCAAATAAAACATTCATATTTATTTACGTACTAGACGAATATGTAGTAAAAATGGGGGTACCTATTTTAAAAGATGCAGTTGATATTCGTATATGATCTATGGCAGCGCCATCTAGCAGGCCAACCATAGCGCCATTTGTTTTCCCCCTTCAAGCTAGAAAAGATTTGTTCTTTGTAGTTTTTTAGTTTAATGCTTATTTAGTGAGATATTTGGCCTGATCACTATCAATGGACCACCCTGTATAGGATCGAGAGGAAATGTTCAAATGTTTGTATAGCTTATGGGACTCAACTACGGGGTCATCAGTCCCTAAACTTACAAACTACTTATGAACTAACTAATACTAAGGACGGCACAAATATCCATGCCCGAGGGGGAATTCGAACCCCCGACCGCAGCGGCCGTGCAGACCGTGACTGGAGCGCCTCAGTCCCGTCGGCCGGCGATCGAGAGGAGTAGGTGGAGGAGGAGACTGACAGAAAGGAAAGAGAGGAGACGGACAGTGAGAGGGGAGAGTAGGGGATTGAGAGAGGGGAGATGTTGCACAATTATTTCTTCTGTGGCAGCAAGAGGCACATAACAGCTAGTTGTCAATAAAAACTAACTTGTACAGTCCCTTCAACGGATACAGTCACTTCCGTTCTTATATCGATTCCAAACCAGTGCTGTTCTGTATCACACAATACGAACATCAAGTATCTGCTAAACTCTTGAGCCTTATTTCATTGAGCTCTTATATTCCGGACAGAGCGCTGTTCAAATGTTTGAACAGCTTATGGGACTTAAATACGGGGTCATCAGTCCCTAAACTTACAAACTACTTATGAACTAGCTAACACTAAGGACGGCACAAATATCCATGCCCGAGGGGGGATTCGAACCCCCGACCGTGGTGGCCGTGCAGACCGTGACTGGAGCGCCTTAGTCTCCTCGGCCACCGCGGCCGGCGCTGTGTGCTGTCATTTAGCAATTCGTCGTTCACAGTTCCTTATTTTCTCCCTCTACGATCGTGTTCGTTTGATAACACCCAACACATGCCATCATTAAACCCTTCGAGGTCGATGACAAGTTGCGTCGAAACGAACTGCCGGGAATGCAGAGAACGCAGATGGTGTTAGTGCGCAGGCGCCAGCGGACGGAGAAACAGTTTGCCCTAGATCCTGCGACGCGCCGGCTCGGGCAGTCCTGGATCCGTTGGCACGGCACGGCGGCGACTTCAAAGTGGCGCCGTGTTTACATAATAGTGGCGGCGCGCTGGAGGGGGAAACAATATGAGCCCCGTACCTTCAAAGCGCGCCGCCGCCTCTCTAATGAACTGAACAGGCGGCCGCCACATTGTCGTAAATCAACGTAATTTTGATGATTGATTTCCGGTAACATTAGTCGCTCGCCTCGCAGCAGTCCGTCAGGGAAGCTAATAAAGCCGGCGCAGCGATCAGCCCTCAGGTGGACAGCATCCCCCGGCAGACCTTGAGGGCACATTCGAGGTTCAGCTGAGACCGCGGTGTTAGTAGCAAATGTTTTCTGAGCGGCTTCCGCGAGAAAGCGTTGGGGATCCTTCGTCAAAAATTTTCTTTCCATCTTCCGGTAGGTTTCTGCACTTTTAATCGTCGTAACAGTTGACTGCGGCCGCGGTGGAGTAGCCGAGCGGTCTAAAGCGCTTCGCTGCAGAGCGCGCGGTTGCTCGCCGTCGGAGATTCGAGTCTTCCCTGGGGCAGGGGTGTGTGTGTGTTGTCCGTAGGTTAGTTTACCTTAGTTTAAGTAGTTTGTAAGCTACGGGCTGATGACCACGCAGTTTGGTCCGATTTACAAACATATGAAGTTGACTGCGATATGATGTAGACTAGTTAAAAGCAGTAAGCTGGTATTTTAAAAGAATCGAACCAATACGTATGAACAACTTCAGACGTAAATAACAAAGGAGTTAACACTAATTGCGATCGCAGTCGCAGTTGGGTTTGTCTGAAAATGATTGAGGTGCGGATTACAGAAACGTATAAACTAAGAGCCATCGCCGATTACTCTGTAAGCTACGAAGTAGCAATATTCCGCCTACTGTGGACCATACCTAATATGACATCGTGCCTTTAGGACCTTTAGTCATGGCTAACAGATTCCTCACTACGGTCGGGGGTTCGAATCCCCCTCGGGCATGGATATTTGTGCCGTCCTAGTTCGTAAGTAGTTCATAAGTAGTGTGTAAGCTTAGGGACTGATGACCCCGTAGTTAAGTCCCATAGACTTTACAAACATTTGAACATTTTGAACAGATTCCTGTGTTCCCTCTGGCATGGTTGTGTGTATTGTCCTTAGCACAAAAAAAAAAAAAAAATAAAAAAAAAAAAAAAATAAAATAAAAAAATAAAAAAAAAAAGCAGCTCAAATGTTTGTAAAGCTTAAGGAACTTAACTGCATGGTCATCAGTCCCTAAACTTACAAACTACTTACGAACTATCTTATACTAAAGACGACACGAACATCCATGCCCGAGGGGGGATTCGAACCCCCGACGGCGGACGGCCGCGCGCACCGCAACACGGCGCTCCAGTACGCGCAGCTAATCCGCCGCGGCTAGCATAAATTAGTTTAAGTAGTTTCTACACCTAGGGACCAATAAACTCGGTACTTTGGTCACTTAGGTTTACAAACAATTTAACATTTGTAAACAAATTTTCTCTAACTAACATAGCTATTTGCAATGTATAGTAGGTGTTTCAGAAGGAGTGTTTAGTATTTTATGAAGTGGTAGTATAGAAGAAATGCAATAAAGATGCCATATAATATGTGTCCAATTTTATTGAATACGGAGATATAGCTGTTAGTACGTAAAATCAAATGCTTGTAAATCTAAGGAAAGTAATTACTGCGGTTATTAATCCCTAGCCTTATGAACTAAACTAACTTAAACTAATTTATGATAAGGTCAATTAGCACACACTTTTGACCGAGGGATGACTTGAACCTCCGACGGCGAGCAATCGCGCGCCGCAGCAAGGCGCCTTAACACTCTTGACCACTCCACCGCAGCTGTTAGTATGTAACCCAAAAAAACTTAAAGAAAACAGAAATGACACGTTCAGTGATTATTCCGTCGGTTCTTATTAGAGCATCAGCATACTGAAAATAAACTTGTAGAAAATAAACAAAATATTGTGATTTCAATTCAATATGATGATGTTCTACCAAGAATCGACGGAAGAATCGAAATGTTCAAATGTTTGTAAATCTATCGGAACAAACTGCGTGGTCATCAGTCCGTAGCTTACAAACTATTTAAACTAAGTTAAGCTAACCTAAGGACAACACGCACACATAGACACCCATGCCCCAGGGAGGACTCGAACCTCCGACGGCGAGCAACCGCGCGCTCCGCAGCGATGCGATTAGACCGCTCGGCTACTCCACCGCGGCGACGGAAGAAAGGCCACGCAGGAATGGCTGTGTGGTATGAGGCGCTCTGTCACGGACTGCGTGGCCCTTCTGTCGAAGGTTCGATTCCTCTCTTGGGCACGGATGCGTGTGTAGTCCATAGCATAGCTTAAAATTTGTTTATGTAGTTCGTAAGTCTAGGGACCGAGGACCTCAGCGGTTTGGTCCCTTAGGTTTACAATCATTTGACTCAAGAATTAGTGAAAATGTTTCATTTGATTTTGCTTTAAGTTTATTTTGGTTCAGTACTAACAGCTGTAAATCTATACTTAATAAAAATTGTACACCCGTGAGACAGATTTTATTGACACTAGTCTGTATATACTTCTCGTTCCGAAACACCCTGTGTTGTGGTCGATGCCGATTAAAATGGTATATGGAAAGAGTTTAACTCATTACGAGCTCTACAACTCGACAAAGAGAAGATGATAAGGAGATATTTTGACGGGACTCACATCAATGCTATCCAACCTCAAAGCCGCGCAGGAATGGCAAAAAAGTTCAAATGTTTGTAAATCCATGGGGCTTAACTGCTTGGTTGGCGGCCGCGGTGGCCGAGGGGACTGAGGCGCTCCAGTCACGGTCTGCACGGCCACTACGGTCGGGGGTTCGAATCCCCACTCGGGCATGGATATTTGTGCCGTCCTTAGTCTTAGGTAGTTCATAAGTAGTTTGTAGGCTTAGGGACTGATGACCCCGTAGTTAAGTCCCATAAGTTCTACAAACATTTGAACATTTGAACTGCTTGGTTATTAGTCCCTAGGCTTACAAATTACTTAAACTAAGTTGAATTAACCTAAGGACAACACACACACCTATGCCCGAGGAGGCCGGTCACAGTGGCTGAGCGGTCTGCGGCGCGCCAGTCACAGTCTGCACGGCCGCTACGGTCGGGGGTTCGAATCCCCCCTCGGGCATGGATGTTTGTGTCGTCTTTAGTATAAGCTAGTTCATAAGCAGTTTGCAAGTTTAGGGACTGATGACCCCGCAGTTAAGTCCCTTATGCTTAACAAACATTTAAACATTATGCCCGAGGTAGGACTAGAACCTCCACGGCGAACGGCCGCGCCCACCGTAGCACGGCGCCTCAGTGCGCACGGCTGTTCCGCCGCGGCGTAGGAATTGCCGAACTGTCTAAAGCGCCTTGCCACGGATTTCGCGGCCGTTCCCCGTAGGAGGTTCGACTACTCCTTCGGTCGTGGGTTTGTGTGATGTTCTTACCATATGTTAGTTGAAGTAGTTTGTAATTCTAGGGACTGATGACCTAAGCAGTTAGGTCCTTTATCTTTACAAACATCGGAAAATTGAACAGCCTTAAAACATATTGTACACGCTTAAGACCATCCGTCCTTACATTCAGACACAGGATGTATTGTTCTTCCGCTGGTGAATCGGATTGAGGATCACCAGTATCCCTTACTGCCATCACTTTCCACCATCGTCGAGGGAGTAATTTCGTCGCTGATCTGCATTCTAAAAAATCAGTTTAAGAATTCCGACGTCTGTTCTTTAGGACATGTCAGAATGAGCAGACGGCACATTTCGTAAATTGTAATTCACCATATGGAAGACTGATGCTTATTTCAGTGCTCATGTACATGAAGATCGTATAGCTGGTGGCAATACAGGGTTAGCTCAAATGTTCAAATGTTTGTAAAGCTTATGGGACTTAACTGCGGGGTAATCAGTCCCTAGAGTTACAAACTACTTCAACTAACATATGGTAAGAACATCACACAAACCCACGACCGAAGGAGCTTGTTACTCAGAGACTGTAGTCGGATATGACTTGACTCAAAAAAAGTTTGAAACACATGATACTTTGTGGCCATATTAACTCCCTAGAAGTGCGGGAATGGCTGCGCGGTCTAAGGCGTCATGCTACGGATTGCGCGGCCGCTCTCACCGGAGGTTCGATTCCTCGCTCAGATATGAGTGTGTGTGTTGTCCTTACCACAGTTTAGTTTAAATAGTTTGTAAGTCTAGGGACCGATGACCTCATCAGTTTGGTCCCTTAGGTTTATAAATATTTGATTTTTCATGTTCGTAAGTGTGGCTCGGGAGCACAGCGGTTGAGTGCCAGACTATGAATCCAAATGTCTCGGATTCGATCCCCACCAAGTCCTAGGATGTTTATCTGTCATTTTCACTTCTTTCAGGTCTGGCAGTGTCGCTGATGTGAGAAATATAGAGTAGCATCGTGGTTCGGAACCCATGTTAAACTGTAGATCTCCCTATAACTGTCTGGGTAAGTCAATTCGAAGGTCGCAGGAAGGCAACAGCATACCACCTCCAAACAGGACCATGCCTAGTAAAGCACTGTGATGTTCAAACTAATCTTCGGATTATTGACTGTTTAATATTTTGCCAAGAACTAACAACAAACAATTTTTGAACCCGGTGACTGAGCATGCGAAAGGCTGTTAAATACAGCGTAATTGTCGATGGCATGTATTATGTGCATATATTTAATATTGTACACGGAAAATCGTACAAGCAAACCGCACCTTTTTGCAATCGCAACTTGTGCTAACTCCTTAGTAAGTTAACAAGTGATTTATATTTAATTTTAAGCATTTAAGAGAGAAAAAGTTCAGGAAACGTTTGAAATTATTGTTTGAGTTTATTGGAAATCCCTAAGTACTGTTATTATGAAACAGTCGATGAATGTGGAATGGGTAATTTGCCCGCTTTTTCATGTTCACCTTCTTTATCTCAGCCATTTCCCACGTCACGTGGGGGTCCGCAATGGTTTGTTGGATACTTCTCTTCCATAAATGTCTACCCAATCCTTGTTCCCTCTTCTAAGCTTTTGCTCTTAGCTCCCCTGCTTTCTCATCTTTCCACCTTTGGTTTACTCTTCCTGTTCTCCTTGACTCTTCAGTTTTTAGGATTTCTGCTCTTTATCCCCCACAGTACTCCCTTCTTCTCTGCACATACTCATACCACCTTATTCTCCTTTCTTGGATCTTCTTCCCTATGGGCCTCACTTTCGCTGTTTCCCTGATATTCTTTCGTTTCTAATGATTCCACTCATCAACCTAAACATATTCATTTCTGCCACTTCCATCTTTCTCTCTAGGGCGTTACTGATAGGTCAGGTTCCTGCAGTATAGAGCATCGCAGGCCTTACCACAGATTTCTACACCTTTCCTTTCATACTGCAGAATTATGGGTCACTTGCGACCTGTTTTAAGAAAAAGTTAGATATTCAAGCTGACATATGTTGCACTACGTGTTATCATGTAATTTTAGTGGCAGGTGTGGGTAGCGTCTGCAAAATGTGTTACGAATAGAGTCTGCAGTGAAGAAGTAATAAATTAGACCGTATGAAGTTGAGCCAGGGCCGACTCCAAGGATTTTGCTATACCGTGCGAAAATTTTAAGCGCCGCCAACCCCTCCCCCCCCATCCCCACTCTCCTCCTCCATCCGCAGTTATTATTCTACAGTGTGATTGATCCGTGACGACTTATTTTCACATACCACACTTACTTGTCGACGAAACTGGTTGAACAGTTATGCTGCTTCAACGACAAAATACGAGGCGCATTCAGAAAATAACTTCCCTATATAAAAACCATAATTACCACGAATAATTTTAATCAACAGGTACTGTATTGTTTGAGCTATTTTGCGATGCAGTCACGAAGAGACGCCAACGCAGGTCGGAACAGAGTTACCAGATTTTTTCATGGCTCTGTTGCCAAATTTTAAACACAAAATGGCCAAAATATCGCCATCTTTTCGTCAATAAAATGCCAAAATATAACCATCTTTTCATCACTAAAAGTAGCCAAATTTCGCAATTTTTAATCAGTTAATTTATTATGCTGTGGTAATTATGACCTGTAACTCGACAATAATAATCCTGAAATTCAGGGAGTTAGTTGGTTACTGAGAAAAAAGTAACACAAACTGTGGCACTCTCACATTCACAGACACCAGACTGAACTTTCCACAGAACCTCGTTCTTCACAGAAATATTTATCTGAGTCCATCCAGGAACTGAACCCAGGAACACCACCAACTGACCAATGAGGCCAGTCAAAATATAATCATATTGTAAAAATAATAGAGAGACTACGGAGATTCAGTTACATGTAACCATCACATTTATTAATTTCATAACTTATAAAAATTACAACCTAAAACTGTTCTAGAATAATTCTATCAAACTTACACAAGGGATGTTCTGATGCATAGATTCGATTACCAGTCACTTCCATCTTCTTCTAAACTGATATTTACAATATTCAATAGAATTACCGAATCTTTCAAACTTTTCTTTAATACACACAAAATCATTACAACATTTTGATTTGAGATCGACTGTAATTCATAATAATACACAAAGCTTTTCGAGGTGAGGTGGACTTTAATTCGTAATAATGCGTCATGAAACACTGTAAAATCAGCCATGAGAATGACTGGGACATCACCTTGCGTTCTACATCGACATTTATATACCGCAAATCATTGTTAACCACTGTGAAGTGCGTAGCAAATGTTTGTAAATCTATCGGACTCAGCTGCTAGGTTATTAGTCCGTAGGTTACAAACTACTTAAACTAAGGTAAACTAAACTAAGGACAACACAAACACCCATACCCGAGGGGGGACTCGAACCCCCGTCGGAGAACGGCCGCGCGCACTGCAACACGGCGCCCCAGTACGCACGGCTAATCCGCCGCGGCGAAGTACGTAGCAAAGAGTTCGTTTAACAGTAGCAGTTATTACGAATTTCTGTTCTGTTGACGTATGGAACGCCTCCGTGCATGCTGTAATTTATATATCTCCTATATTCTCGATCTCTGCGGAAGCCATACATATGGCGTTGTAATATATTTCGAGTAATCGTTCAAAGCCTATTCCTGAACCATTGAAAGTAGGCTCCTCGGGTAGTTTACGCGTATCTTCAAGAGCCTTCCAGTTGAGTTTCTCTGCATCTGTGACAATCTCCGACAGATCAAATATATTTGCAAACATTTGTGCTAAGTTGTATATGTTGATTACATATCCCCATCATTCTACCGATGTTCAGTCGGTATCATTGACGCAATGTCTCAAGAGTGATTGCTTTACATTAGTTTTATTTTAAGTAAAATAAAGTAGCCATTAAGTCGCCAACTAATTCCTTTACTAGCCAAATTTAATCGCCAGTCGCCAGAGTGCTAGAATGGCTACTATACTAAGAAAAAGGTAGGCAAGAATGCGAAAAATCGCCCTAGCTGGCAACCCTGGGCCAGAGGACAAGAATTTCTTAAGGTGCAATAAACGATATAAATCGCTGGAAGCAAGATAAGGATAGCCGAACTTCTGCGAAGTAATTGCTGTGCGCCGAACCGTATGGGCACAAGCACTGTCATCGAGCAGCACAACAATTGCAGTGAGCATTCCACACCTCTCGTTTCGAATGGCACGTCGCAGTTTCCGCAATATTTCATAGTGTTCAGATGTTTGTAAGCCTATTGGAAAAAATGTGCAAATGTGTGTGAGGTCTTATGCGACCAAACTTCGTGGTTATCAGTCGTTAGACTTACACAATAATTACTTGACTAACTTAAACTTACTTACTCTAAGGACAACACAAACACCCATGCCCGAGGAAGGATTCGAACCCCCGACCGTAGAGGTCGTGCAGACTGTGACTGGGGCACCGCAGACCGCTCGGCCACTGCGGCCGGCAAACCTATTGGACCAAGCTGCTATGGTCATAAAAAATGTTCAAATGTTTGTTAAGCTTATGGGACTTAACTACGGGATCATCAGTCCCTAAACTTACAAACTACTTATCAACTACCTTATCCTAAGGACGGCACAAATATCCATGCCCGCGGGGGGATTCGAACCCCCGACCGTAGTGCCCGTGCAGACCGTGACTGCAGCGCCTCAGTCCCCTCGGCCACCGCGGCCGGCGTATGGTCATCAGTTCTTAGGCTTAACAACTACAGGGTGTCCCACAAAAAACAGGATATTTCTTTAGATTCTATAATATGGGTTGGACAAATATATAGCCGGCAGCAGTGGCCGAGCGGTCTGCGGCGCGTCAGGCCCGTTCTGCACGACCACTACGGTCGGAGGTTCGAATCCCCCCTTGGGCATGGATATTTGTGCCGTCCTTAGTATAAGTAGTTTGTAAGTTTAGGAACTGATGACCCCGTAGTTAAGTCCCTTAAGCTCTACAAACATTTGAGAATTTTTTTGGATACATATATAATTTATATTTTACCTATTAAATATTATTAATACTTACATACATATAATTTATATTTTACATAATACATATTATTAATTTATATTTTAATGACACTTTCAAATGTTTGTAAATCTTTCAGACCAAACTGCGTGATCATCAGTCCGTAGCTTACAAACTACTTGAACTAAGGTAAACTAATCTACGGCCAAACACACACACACACACACCCATGCGCCAGGGGGACTCGAACCTCCGACGGCGAGCAACCACACGCTCCGCAGCGAGGCGCCTTAGACCGCTCGGCTACTCCACCGCGGCAATAGCACTTTCACTCGAATGTTCATAATCGATGCAAGTGCTAAAAATCATTCCCTTTGGCTTCCACATAGCGGCGTCGACGTTGTAGCCAATATTCGATGGTATTCTGGATAGTTTGAACTATAACATTATTCCAAGCGTCTTTCAGTTCAGCTTTCAGGCGATCAATGTTTGTGATGTCTCCCCTGTGTGCCTGAGACTTCTGTAGCAGTATACCCCAAATGCAATAATCCACCACGTTGAGATCCGGACTTTTAGACGGCCAATCGTTAGGTTCGGTGAAGTCAGTAGTATTAATTCTTACCCATGTCACAGAATCCATCGCTGTATGTGCCTTCGCACCGTCTTGTTGGATGTCCATTCGTGATCACCCATAACTGTGTTAATGTCTTGGAACATCTGGGTGCACATCTCGTTTTTATACACCACCTTGTTCACTGTTTCTCCCTTCTCCTCTATCTTGGTATATGTCCTTGACCAGGTGCGTCGCCTTCAGAGAACCGTAATTCTGTTTTTCGATGCTAAGACACCGCACACTAGCGCATCATTGATGGCTTTTGCTTATCATATTCCACTATTAGATCTTTCTCTGAAATGTTTGTTTTAACTTGAACAGCATGGTAAATTCGTTCATTTTGTCGGTTTATCGTAGCATGGAGAGATACATGCTTCATCAGAAAAACCACACTTATTTCCCCTTATCGTGTTCGTGGAGACATTGTATCAGAAACGGACATTTCACTTCTCGAGCTGCCTGGTATGCTTCAATAAGAACTTTATTCTTCTGTTGTATTTCAACGCGAATGCTTGATTAATGCGAAACACTTCAAATGTTTGTAAAGTTATGGGACCTAACTGGAGTGGTCTTTGGTCACTAAACTTACAAACTACTTCAACTAACTTATCCTAAGAACAACACACACACACACACACACACACACACACACACATGCCGTAATGAGGACTCAAAACTCTGACGGCGAAATGTCGCGCGCACCACAGCAAGGCGCCTTAGTCTGCGTGGCTATCCTGCCGCGTCTGCTAAACACTGAACCTTTAGATATGTGTAGTTCACGAGCAAATTCACGCTGGCTGCTGTGTCTTCTATTTTGTCCTTCTGGTATCACAGAAAGCTCCATCACTTTCCGTTTTGTAGGCGTCGCGATTTGACCGTCATGCCAGATCCTTGCTTACGCACTTTTTCAGCAGGTGAACCTTCTCTCTTTATTACTCACACAACCTCGGAAAACTGATTTTTACTTATTGCATTGAAGAACTGTGGTAAAATGTCCCCGTATTTCTTCAGTTCCCACGTCGGATGTCCTTATTTGAAGAGGACTATCACCTCGTGTTGGAAATTCGCCAGTTGATACATCCTGAAAAGAAACAACAATGTGTGGATTACATACGTAATATACACAAAGGAATAGTACAAAACTATACAATTACACATAATACACATTAATGCAAATACAATCGTTCTTGTTCTAGAAAATCCAAATTCCCATATTATCGTGGGCGCCCTGTACTACATATATATCGTATGGTATAATGTCAGCTACATATAATACTCTAGTAAAATATACTAGCGTCTAATTAATAAGATAAAACATATCTCTGTCACAGAGCTAAGTCCAACTCCTTTAACCACTGGACAGCTTCCTGGCTGACTAGACGGAGTTCGGTCATCCCTCCGGAGAATGATCGTCATGGGCAGTTAGGAAGTATGTGGGTCATCGTTTGTATGTCTGCTCCACACTCACATGATTGGTCGTCTGCCTGTCCCCATTTGAATTTCCAATAGTTACAGCGACCAACACCAGTTCGGAAACGGTTGGTGAAAGACCATTCTCTCCTGGGAAGGTCAATTCCTTGAAGCTCCTTCGAGGGATCGTCTATCCAGATGCTGTTTTGTTCATTAAACGAATCCCAAATTCTTTCCCAGTTCGATTTAGGTGAGAAGCTACTCTCGTGTAGTTGCACAGCTCTTTTTAGAGGTGGTTTACGTGATTTCAACCGGCTTACCTGTGATGGAAGGTCTTGCAGGATAGGAAGTTCAGGAGTGCACAAGATCTTATAATACTCTCTCATTAGGGCTACCGTCCGTCTTAGATCAGGAAGAACGATGTTGCATAATATTGTACTTAAACTCACTTACTCTAAGGATAAGACATACACACACCCATACCCGAGGGAGGACTTGAACTTCCCACGGTAACGGCCACCCAGTCCTTAGCGTGATGCCTTAGAACACGCCGCCATTCCGCGCGGCCACATTGTTTCACAGTAACCGACAGGTTTATTGGTCAGGAAGTTAATTAGCAGAATGGTCTTCCTGTATCAGCGTACCGTACATATCACTTTTGTATCGACGCAGTCTGTATGAATTGTGTCTTGACCGGAGATCCACTGTGCCTGCAACGCATTGACTGTTCCTTGGATTCTGGGGTAGAGTGAGAAAGCCACGTGTCATGGCCTATGACGATTCTGTCGAGGAGCAGAAATATCAGTGCTGCCTCAAAGCGTTTTGTCTTGTTTTCGGTTGTCAGGTTTTTCGGCACCCACCTGCCACACGATTTCTTGGACAGCAGCTGCTTAGTGACACTGTCATGCAGCAAGGATCGCGGTATCTGCGGAAAAGGGCTGCTGATATCCGTATCGTTAAACGACGGTTCCCCAGGATGCGTTGCCGCAACCGTTTGGACGACCTTCGGAAAAAGTCTACAAAATTGACAAACCGTGAGTTTGCTTATGATGATCTACCCGTAGACATGACAGAGCTGACGAGGAATCTCGATGGGCGGAATGTTTTGTGCACTAAGGATCCTCATCACTGACCAGTCCTCGTAGGCGGCGGGAGAACGAAGTAAGAGACACCACTTCGGGGCACTGCTGGCGCCGTACTGGCACAAGCAATTGATTGCCACGTCACAGATACGTCGCGCATCAACAATATTCCTGCCTAAATACGTATACTGTAAAGGAACCAACGTTGTGAAACTTGCTTTCTGGAAGCGCCTCGTAAGATGTGTCGGTATTCTATCGATTATAGCCTCAACGCAGAGAAATACAGGGAAATGAGAGCAAGCAGAAAAAAGAGGAAAAATGAATATAGAGGAGCGTGACAAGAAGTGAAAAATTTAAGTGACATTAAGGGGAGATGAAAAGGAGAAAAAAGACGCAGGGAGCGGATGCCATTCATCTCTCCACGTCTAAACGCTGCTTAACTACAATGTCTGCATTCAAAAGACTGTGGCACGAAATGGACAGCGTGTATTTCATTTAGCTTTTCTTGGCGATACTGCTACATTGCCGCGGCGGAGTGCCCGAGCGCATTGAGGCGCTATGCTCCGATGCGCGAGGCTGTTTCCCGTCGGGGCTTCGAATCCTCCCCCGGGCATGGATGTTTGTGCTGTCTTTAGTATAAGCAAGGAGGTTAGAATAAAGGGAGGTGGCATTTGCTATGCCTAGCACATATGTCAATTGACGCCTGTCCACCATCTTGGTCAGTTCAGGAAAGCTATTTCTCCGTTACACCAATGCGTTAAGTCGACCCTCTTGCTGATAATGCATAGCACTGACAGTCACTTCAAAGTATATACATTCAAACAATATATTTTATTGATTAAATAGTAATAAATACTCGTTATAATATATTTCAAAACTTAATTTTTAACGGCTAATTTGCACTCTTTTAACGCGTTGTACATCACGGCAAAACCGTTGGCCGTCTTATTCCGGTTTTAAGTGATATCAAAAATTAGCTCTACAATACAAACACTTCTCTAAAACTGACCAATATGGCGGAGGCAGCCTTCACTTTTTCAGCATAAGGGCATCTCCCTGTATTCTAACCTCCTTGAGTATACGTTAGTTTATAAGTAGTTTGTAAGTTTAGGGCCGGCCGCGGTGGCCGAGGGACTAAGGCGCTCCAGTCACGGTCTGCACGGCCACTACGGTCGGGGGTTCGAATCCCCCCTCGGGCATGGATATTTGTGCCGTCCTAGTTCGTAAGTAGTTCGTAAGTAGTTCATAAGTAGTTTGTAAGTTTAGGGACTGATGACCCCGCAGTTAAGTCCCATAAGCTTAACAAACATTTGAACATTTGAACTGCTATATCCTATAGGCAGAAGAGCTATTAGGCCATTACATGCTTATGTCCATCTTTATAATATATATTTTTACTTTTCATCGCCTTTCTACAGGGCGAGTCGCAGTACACCATTTCATTGCAAAAACTCTGTTGGATTTGGGAAACATGAATATTCCAGTAAGGTATGAATGACCGCACAATAAACTTAGTTTCGGTGCGAGCAGTGGCGGCTTAGACCAAGACTTTTTTGGCTTCCCTGAAACAATCAAATCAAGGTATGAATGAGGTGGTCTGTCTTTTACGGTATGCATCGAACATTGGTACCATCTTGAAATCGGTCCTCGGTCGAGTGATATATCAAAGAACATCAGAATTTTCTGATACGTTCAATCCTGTAAACAGATTCGACGTAGCACTTTTGGTTTAAAAGTGCAACATATACTGTTTGGAGGTACAGGCTGGACTCTTCTCCATAAAGAAGTCATTTAATGTATTCAAGTGATCCGGTGCGCGCGGCTGTATGCCGTCGGGTGTTCAAGTCCTCCCTCAGGCATGGGTGTTTGTATTGGCCTTAGGTTAGTTTACCTTAGTTTAAGTAGTTTGTGAGCTACGGACTAATAACCAAGCATTTGAGTCCAAAAGATTTACAAACATTTAATTTTTTCAAAAAAATATGTTCAACATGTTGTACCTCTTCGTCAAAGCACATCTGAAGGCGGTGCAGCCAATGTCGTGCACTCGCAAATAATTTCTGCAACAAATTTGGAAATGTTTTGCTCGAGTTAGTGTCGGTTTCTTACTTTATCTTCATACACGATTTATTTTAAATGGCCACACAGATAAAAGTCAAGTGGAGTGAGATCAGTAATCTGGGTGGCCATTTCACATAATCACGTCTGCCATTCGAGTGACGAGGAAATTGAGTATCAGATCACTGACGAACAACTTCTCTGTAATGTAGTGGAGCTTTATCCTGTTGAAAATAAGAGCGAAAGCTGCTATCTTCATTCAGACATCAGGGAAACATTACTTCTTGTAACATTTCCAGGTTATGGTCAGTGACACTGGTAACTCTTTGTTTCACATCACACCATAACCTTTACGTCACCATCTAGTGTGGATTCTGTCACTCCAGTATCCGTGGATGTGTCGTTTGAACTCATCACTGAAAAAAGAAAAAAAAAAATGGTTTGCCTTGAAACCAAACTGCAACGTCGACTCTGTTTACAGGAATGAACTTGACAGAATATGCTGATAGTATTTGATATATCACATGATTCCCTTTCTATTAAGGAAATTGACTTAGAGGAGAGGGAATAAAAACCTTGCGGTTTGCTGACTACATAGTAATTCTGTCAGAGACAGCAAAAGGCCTGGAAGAGCAATTACACGAAATGGACAATGTCTTGAAGGGAAGGTATAAGATGAACATTAACAAGAGTAAAACAAAGGTAATGGAATGTAGTGTCAGAAAATCAGGCGATTCTGAAGGAATTAGATTAGGTAAGGAGACAATAAAAGTAGTAAATGAGTTTTGTTATTTCTGATGGCCGAAGTGAAGAAGATATGAAATTCAGAATGGCTATGTGAAGAAAAGCGTTTCTGAAGAAGCGAAATTTGTTGACATCCAATAGTAGTTTAAATATTACGAAGTCTTTTCTGAAATCATTTGTCTGTAGTGTAGTATTGTATGGGAGCGAAACGTGGACATTAAGGAGTTCAGACAAAAAAAAAAAAAAAAAAAAAAAAAAAAAAAAAAAAAAAAAAAAAAAAAAAAAGCTTTAGAAATGTGGTGCTACAGACAAATGATGAAGATTAGATGGGTAGATCACGTAAGTAATGAGGAGGTGCTCAACAGAATTGGGGAAAAAAGGAGTTTGTGGCATATACTGACTAAGAGAAGGGATAGGCCGGCCGCGGTGGCCGAGGGGACTAAGGCGCTCCAGTCACGGTCTGCACGGCCACTACGGTCGGGGGTTCGAATCCCCCCCTCGGGCATGGATATTTGTGGCGTCCTAGTTCGTAAGTAGTTCATAAGTAGTTTGTAAGTTTAGGGACTGATGACCCCGTAGTTAAGTCCCATAAGCTTTACATACATTTGAACATTTGAGAAGGCATAGGTTGGTGGGACACATCTTGAGACAACAAGGAATCGTCAACATAGCATTAGAAGGAAGTGTGTGGGGTAAAAATTGTAGACGGAGAACCGAGGGACGAATACAGTAAGCAGATTCAAAAGGATGTAGATTGTCGTACGTTTTCTCAGATGAAGAGGTTTGCACAGGACAGGGTAGGATGGAGAGCTGCATTAAACCAGTCTGCTGACTGAAGACGATAATAACAAATAAGTTAAAGATGGGCTATATCAAGATGGCGATCTTGTTCAGTTGTTGTCGTGGTCTTCAGTCCGCAGATTAGTCTGATGCAGCTCTCCATCCTTCTATATCCTGAGCAAGGCTCTTCATCTCCTCATAAGAACATCAACCCACATCCATTTGAATCTGCATACTATATTCATCTCTTAGTCTCCCTCTGCGATTTTTACCCCCACACACTTCTCTACAATCCTAAATATATGATTCCTTTATGTCTAAGAATGCGTCCTACCAATTGACCCCTTATTTTAGTCAAGGTATGCCAAAAACTCCTTTTCTACCCAATTCTGTTCAGTACCTCTTCATTAGTTACGCAATCTTCCCACCTAATTTTCAAGGTTCTTGTGTTGCAACACGTTTACAAAGCCTATATCCTCTTCCTGTCTGATCTATTTATCGTCAATTCACTACAGTACAAGGCAACACTCTACACAAATGCTACCAGAAAATACTTCCTTAACCTAAAATTCTTTGTTAGCAAATTTCTCTTTTTCAAAAACGCTTTTCTTCCCATTGTCATTCTGCATTTTATATATTTCGTACTGCGACCATCACATGATATTTTACAGCCCAAGTAACAATACTCATCTACCACATTTATTGTTTCGGTACCTAATCTAATTCCTTCAGCATCGAATGATTTTCTAAGACTGAATTCCACTACCCTTCTTTTGCTCTTGTTAATATTCATTTTATACGCTTCTTTCAACACACTATCCATTTCATGCTCGTCCAGTCCTTTTGCTGTCTCTGACGAAATTACAATGTCATTATCAAAACGTAATGTTTTTCTTTCTTCACCTTGAACTCTAATGCCTTTTCAAAATTTCACACTGCTTTCCTTCACAGTAAGGTAAAGATAAAGCAGTCAACAATCAGAAGATTGGTTTGAACACCACAGTGCTTTACTAGGCATGGTCCTATTTGGAGGTGATATGCCGGTGCCTTCCTCCGACCTTCGAACTGACTTACCCAGCCAGTTATAGGGGGACCTACAGTTTAACGTGGGTTCCTGACCGCGGTGCTACTCGGTATTTTTCACATGAGCAAGAAGTGGAAAGTGACAGATAAAAATCCTAGGACCTAGCGGGGATCGAACCCGCGACCTTTGAATTTGTAGTCTTGCACCCTACCACTGTGCAACCGAGACGCACTCCTTCACAGTACAAATGTACAAATTGAATAACATTGGAGAAAGGCTTTAAACCTGTCTTCCTCCCTTCCTAAAAACTGCAACCCTTTCATGCCCATCGACTCTAATAACTGCTGTCGGTATTTGTACAAGTTGTAAATAACCTTCCGTTCTCTATATTTTACCCTTGATGATTTCAGACTTTGAAAGAGTGTTTTCCAATCAACATTGTCAAAACCTTTCTCCAAATCTACGAAAGCTATAAATGTAGGATTGCCTCTCCAGAATCTATCTTCTAAAACAAGTCCTGAGTATTGCCTCCCGTGTTCCTGCATTTCTCTTAAATGCAAAATGGATTTCCCCGAGGTCAACTTCTACCATCCTTTGCATCCTTCTGTAAATAGTCGTGTAAAAATTTTGCAAGCATGATTGGTTACAATGATGACACCTGCTTTCCTCGGAATTGGGATTATTACATTTTTCTTCAGGTCTGACGGTATTTCGCCTGTCTTATACATCTTACACACCAGATGAAATAGTTTCGTCATGGCTGGCTCTCCTAGAGACTTCAGTAGCTCTGAGGGAATGTCATCTACTCCAGGGACCTTGTTTCGACTTATGTGTTTCATAGCTCTAATTCATCTCTCAGTATAGCATCTCCCATTTCAACGTAATCTATTTCGTGTCCCCTTCCTACGACATTTTCTCTAAGTTTATTTCCTTTGTAGTGTCCCTCTATAGACTCTTTCCACCTTTCAACTTTCCCTACTTTGCTCAGAACTGGTTTTCCTTCTAAGTTCTAGATATTCATACAACTGCTTTTCTTGTCTCGAAATATCTCTTTCATTTTCCTGTAGGCGGAATCTATTTTTCCTCGAGTTATACGTTCTTCTACAGACATGCATTCGCTTTCTTGCCACTCCTTCTTAGCCATTTTGCACTTTCTGTCAATCTCATTTCTTAATCATCTGTACTCCATTTCACCTTCTACGATTACTCCATTTTTATATCTTCTCCTTCCATCAATTACATTTAGTGTTTTCTGTGATATCCAAGGATTTTTTGAAGGTCTTGGCTCTCTATTTGGTCCTCTGCTGCCTTCACTATTTCATCTCTCAAAGCTACCATTCGTTTTCTAATTTTTTATTTTTCCTTGTTTCAGTTGATTGTTGCCTAAAGATGCCTCTGAAACTCTCAGGAACTTCCAGTTCCTTCAATTTACCCAGGTTCCATCACTTTATTTTCATATCTATCTGCAATTTCTTCAGCTTCAGTCTACAGTTCATAACCAATAATATATGGTCAGGGTCTATATCTGCCCCTGGATATTCCTTACAGTTTAAAACCTAATTCCGAAATCTGTGTCTTACCATTATAAAACCTGGTACCTTCCGATGACTCCTGGTTTCTTTCACGTATGCAACCTTCTTTCATGATTCTTAAACCTAGTGTTTGTTATGATTAAATAATGTTCTGTACAAAATTCTACCAGACTACTTCCACTTTCATTCCTTATCACCAATCCATACTCACCTATTATTTTGCCTTCTCTTCCGTTTCCTACTACCGAATTACAGTCCCCCATCACAGGTAATATTTCCTCTTCCTTAACTGTCGGCATAATTTTCTCTGTCTCCTCATACATTTCTTCAATCTCCTCATAATCAGCTAGTTGGTATATTAACTTGTACTACTGTGGTCGCTGTTAGCTTCGCATCTATCTTGACTACGATAATGCGATCACTGAGCTGTTCGTATTAGTTTACTCGCATTCCTATTTCCACATTCCTTATTAGACTTACTCCTGTAGTACCCTTAACTAATTTTCTATTTATAATCCTGTACTCGCCTGACGATAAATACTGTTCCTCTTTCTACCGAACTTCAGTAATCTCCACTATATGTAACTTCAATCTATCCATTTCCCTTTTTAAATTTTCCATCCTCCCTACACGATGAAGGGATCAAATATTACATGCTCCGATCCGTATAATGCCAGTGCTGTCTTTAATGATGACGACATCTTTCTGAGAAATCACCCCCCCCCTCCCCCCACGGAGATCCGAATTGGGGATTATTTTACCCCCGGAATATTTTACCCGAGATGATGCTATCATCATATATTCATACAGTAGAGCTGCATGTCCTCGGCAAAAGTAACGAAGTAGTTTTCCCTTGCTTTTAACCGTTCGCATTAACTGTATAGCAAAGTCACATTAGCTGATGTTACAATGTCAGCTCAGTCAATCATCCAGACTGTTGCCGCTGCAACTACTGAAAAGGCTGCCGCCGCTTATAAGAAACCAAACATATCCTATTCTGTGGTTGCACCTACAGTATGGCTATCAGTATCGTTGAGACACGCAAGGCACCCCACCTGGGCAATTTTTGTGGTTCATGGGCGAGGCATGTTCAGTACATACCGTGAAAGAACACCTCAATCATGCCTTGCTGGACTATGTAGATTTACCAGTTCCGGTAGAGTTGTTGAAATAAAAGGGTGAACTTTGACTTTTGACTCACCCTGTAGATACCTCAGGTATTTTTGAACTTTATGTAGGCTATTGTAGAAACTAATTTAGCAACAATGCCATTAGCAACTAGCAAGTTTCGGTATTTGAAAGACGAAGTCAGGCCTACAATCTCCAGAGCTTCATTTATTATCTGTTTCACAGTATTGTAGATGATTTCCAGTAACGTACCAGATTTTATGATTAATTTGTATTTACAACTTGTTTTCACTTTTCGCTTCTGCAAGAGCTTCATTTCCTTATTAATTCATCCTTTGGGAACCATATTATGTCATTTTACCGCCCTAAAACCTTCCGCCCTGGGCGGATCCACGGGTCGCCTCTTCCCCCAGCCCTCTTTCCCTCCGTAGAGCAGGGCTGGTGCTGAGGTTTAACTGCTTCAACAATGAAAATGTAGTAAGCGATAATATTTTATCATACTTTGTGTGTGTGTGTGTGTGTGTGTGTGTGTGTGAGAGAGAGAGAGAGAGAGAGATAGAGAGAGCGAGAGAGAGAGAGAGAGTGAGTTGGGGGGGGGGAGGGGGGCGTTAGCGAGAAAAAGTTTCGTATCTGTTTGAGTGTTAAGTTTGTTGGAAGTGCTAACACTCTCAACTACTGGATCAATATAATTCCGGTTCCTGCGACTCGTCAGTTACGCTGTCGTAAGACAGATGCTCAGATTATAAATGTGCGAGACCTCAACGTCTTTATTTCTACTACCTTGACAATAGTTCATTCCCTAAATTTTTCTTTGGTGTCCCTTACTCCTTGTTTTAAAATTTTAAGTTAGGAGTGTACTTCTTGATGTATAGATTACGGCACATTAAAATTTTTGTTTTGGTCAATAATTACTCAAATCTTGAAAGGGAAATCGCTTTTGCCCTTGGAAGTCGTTAGATAGGCAACCCGTAACTAAATTTGGATACCTGAGTAATATGATACTTTCACTACGTTTACATGCAACTCATCTTCTGTAAGAAAAACAAATGTTTGTATAGTCTATGGGACTTAACTACGGGGTCATCAGTCCCTAAACTTACAAACTACTTATGAACTACTTACGAACTAGGACGGCACAAATATCCATGCCCGAGGGGGGATTCCAACCCCCGACCGTAGTGGCCGTGCAGACCGTGACTGGAGCGCCTCAGTCCCCTCGGCCACCGTGGCCGGCTCTTCTGCAAGACGAAAATCGATTTTCGTAAACCGTTTTCCGCTGTCGTGTATACATGGCATAGCCTGAATCGGATTTCCTAGCCCACTTAATACGGCGGCTGAAAAACAGCTGATTCAGTTCCTGATTTAGTCCGCACAATCGCTGTTTTTCTTTATTTATTCAAAAATGTTCAAATGTTTGTACAGCTTAAGGGACTTAACTACGGGGTCATCAGTCCCTAAACTTACAAACTACTTATGAACGACTTACGAACTAGGACGGCACAAATATCTATGCCCGAGGGGGGATTCGAACCCCCGACCGTAGTGGCCGTGCAGACCGTGACTGGAGCACCTCAATATCCTCGGTCACCGCGGCCGGCAGCGCTTCAAAAACGGTTGCGTTTACATGGGCATGAAAATCGATTGTGGAACTGGAAAACCGCTTTAGAAAAGCGGATTTCCAGAATCGATTTTGGAGTGTTTCCATGACCAACCAAAAGCGGAATTGGGAAATCGGTTTACTAAATCCGGTTTTGGGAGCCCATGTAAATGAGGTCATTGTATAAAATTACTGCAGCCCCAACAAGGGTAAAATGGGTGCGCTGGGACATCGGTGCACTGTTATTAAAGGGAAACGGGTTGCAATATAGTAATTTGCAAAGCTAAGATCATCAGACCCTAGACGTACAAACCACTAAAACTAAATGAAACTACATTATGCTAAGGAAAACTCTCATACCCATGACCGAGGGAGTACTAAGAGCCTCCGTCGGGAACAACCGGGAAATCCGTGACTTGGCACCCCAGACCACGCGGCCATTCCCGCGTTTTTGTATTGCAGATTGCAGCATAACAGTGCTCGTCCTCTTGAAATCGCCGCGGCGGAATGGCCAAGCGCATTGGGGCGTTATGCTCCGATGTGCGAGGCCGCTCCCCGTCGGGGGTTCGAATCCTCCCTCGCGCATGGATTTTTGTGCTGTCAGTTTGTAAGCTTAGGGACTGATGACCCCACAGTTAAGTCCCATAAGCTTAATAAATATTTGAAATTATGCAATCCTGTATTCGTCGTGACATATTGTCCACTAGACCATCAAGGGGCTGTTGGTCCAGACTGTTCCACTCCTCAACGGCGATTCGGCGTAGACGTCTCAGTGGTTGGTGGGTCGTTTCGTCCAGAAACAGCCCTTTTCAATATATTCCAGGCATGTTCGATGCGGTTCATGTCTGGAGAACATGCTAGCCATTCTAATGTTGCGATGTGGTTATTATGAAGAAACGCATTCACAAGCGTTTAGGAAATAAAAGAAGTTTGATACGTATCTATCACCATATGCATCTTATCAACTGTCCCTGTGAGGACACGTTTAGGAAGCGGTGTTTGGACCACCGTCGCCGGGCGCTGTGGCTCAGGGCGCCCGGTCAGGAGCTAAACACTCTCTGAAAAAAAAAAAAAAAAAAAAAAAAAAAAATATATATATATATATATATATATATATATATATATATATATATATATATATATATATATATAAAGCTGAGCCGAATATTCGACGAACAACCAAGAAAACATTCAACCAATGACCGCAATTCATGGATCTAAAAAAAAAAAAAAAAAAAAAAAAAAAAAAAAAAAAAAAAAAAAAAAAAAAGGTGGAAAATTCTTCTCTGCTCCTTGGCAATGCATACACCTACATATTGTTCCAGTAAGGATCATGAGGACAAAATTAGATTAATTACAGCATGCACGGAAGAATTTAAGCAATAATTCTTCCCACGCTCAATACGTGAATGTAATGGGAAAAATCCCTAGTAACTGGTACAGTGGGACGTATCCTTTGCCATGCACTTCACAGTGGTTTGTAGAGTATTGATGTATATGTGGACTGACATCACAATTGACCGTAATACCATACGGTTTATTTTATTAATTTACATAAGCAAAAAAAGAAAGGGCATTGGATGAAATTTGGGACTACAAACATTTAAAAAGGAACTGTAGTTAACGCGTACTTGGGAACGTCGTGTATGTAAATCGATACTTCCATTCTTTTGCAATTGATCAATTACATGTAGCGTGGATATTCATCGACAAAACAAGGGAAGCAATAATTTTGACCGCATCTTACGCACGTTATGAGTGCCGCCCTTTTGCAGTTACATGTTTTTTTTAATGTCTTCATAGAAAAACAAATTTGATTGACACTATGAAAGCCGCTTCTTTCATCACACAGTCCAGCAGCGAAAAACACGTAACGCAGCATGTCGCTGAATACTTGCGATAACAGCTGGTGATGTATAATGGAATGTAGTTTGATGCAAGCTTCTCGGGAAGTGATTTCTTCCCCTTTCTCAATTAGGTAAGTGCTGTTTTGAAATTTTTTTAATAAATTTTTTTAACTGACGATCAAAATATACATTGCATTGTTGCATTAGTGACGTACATTTGGGTGGAATTACATTGATACTGCGTATTGGCAATCTGTCTTGATATGGAACAGTTCATCATATATTTGTGAATTTGTTTGCCTTCCCAACAGGTCAATCAACAAAAGACATTTATTCTCTTGCACGATGAAAGTAGCTTGTTATGTTTTCTAAGCAAGATCTCAGGCAGTTGATATCTGCAAATGTAAGTTAAAACGCTCACTACTGCTCTAAATTACTTTACAAGTGATCGCAGTACTTGCACAATGGAAATTTATCTACCTGCTCACTCCTTACGGGAGCAGCCGCTGAGGGGACTGCGGTGCGCCAGTCACGGTCTGCACGGCCACTACGGTCGGGGGTTCGAATCCCCCCTCGGGCATGGATATTTGTGCCGTCCTTAGTATAAGGTAGTTGATAAGTAGTTTGTAAGTTTAGGGACTGATGACCCCGTAGTTAAGTCCCATAAGCTTAACAAACATTTGAACATTTTTGTTATGCTAACACATAAATGAATAGATGATTACATGTGGGATGGGAGCATGAAATCAGGTTTGATACTTTACAATCATAATCTATTCAGTAAAATGAACAATCAAATAAATTTGGGGAGACCAAATTAACCACACACCTTGTACAAAAGTGAATTAAATCATAAAATTACTGCCCGGAACAAAATTGTTTCTGTCCTTTATGAATATGGAGGTAGCATGGAAGGAAATTTGCAAATACACAATGGATAGATGAAAGCACATTCATTCATTCACAGACATGCACATACTGCTTGCAGTACATTACAATGCGGGAACACTTGATAGCAGTGGCGAAACGATGTGTCGGCAGCGTTTTGACGAGATGGCAGATGTCTTGACCACAAATTTAAGAACAGTATGCACCAAACGAACTCATGTGTGAGGAAGCAGTGGTATACTGTTCTTAAGTACCACGTGGTGTGCGACCACGCAGAATTTCATACCATTTACAAAAATAATTTAATTTAGAATGAGCAAGTAAAGCACACGTGAGAATTCGTATAGAAGAAAGCTAGTAGTAATAAAAGCATGGCTGAAGGCCAAAGTAACGACCGTTACTAAAGCACGTGGTGCAATCGGTCATACATGACAGGAAAGATGGAATCAAACTAGAAAATCTGTGAAATATTTAGCATAATCGTGGATACAGACGCGACGTGAAAAGTTAGTTAAAAACAGCAAGGAAATTTAAACATACTAGTTTTACACAAAGGCTGAAGGCCACACACGTGTTTTCTAACTTGAGAAAATCCAAACACAAAATCATCACTGGAATGAAAATGCAAATACTAAATTCACACTGTATTACTCCAGTTCTGTAAATTACGAAACACTTCGCCTTGCATAGCGAAAGACTTACTCAAGAAAACTATCACAGAAAAACCAAGACTGCCTGGACACAAAGAAAGCAAAGTTCTAACAGCATGCCTTCCCCTCAGCATGATTCGACGAAGTACTTACTTCCACGGTCGCAGCAAGAGTGTCACTCTCAAGCCACGGGAAAAACCTTCCCCCGCCACACACCGGATGTAAAGCGCGCTAAAAACGACGCAGAGTGCGTTCAAGAGCCTCCTGTCTACCAACCGTTGCTACCTGGCGAAGACAATTCCCTCTACATCTGCTCCCAGAGAGGTCTCCTGTCACCTATTTCGTCCAAGATTAAGTTGGTGTAACACTAATAACACGACGACCTCGCCATCTTGCCAAGTAAGCTTGTCTCTTGCCAGCCAGCAGACGCCAGCGCAGACGACAAACCGAAGCCATGCGTTCTTAACTACAGCAAAACGAGG
Source organism: Locusta migratoria (assembly GCA_026315105.1). Classification (NCBI taxonomy): domain Eukaryota; kingdom Metazoa; phylum Arthropoda; class Insecta; order Orthoptera; family Acrididae; genus Locusta; species Locusta migratoria. Next base: position 292,420,044 of record CM048755.1, read on the forward strand.
CCTAGAGCGCGAGGTGGCGACTGTAAGCCATTGCGCGGCAGTCAGTCGATATTAAAAGCAACCTTCCACATTCATACGAACACACAAGTTCAACCACACGGGTGGAAACATATATAAACATGGGACATTGATCAATAATACAAGGAATAAAATAATAAACACACAAATAGATAACATTAATGATGCAGAAACACTTTAGGTTAATTAATGAATCAAAATGGAACACGACCACACATTCAGTGGACGTGTTTCAGCTTAGGACTTTATTCACGTTTGCACTTTATGGACCGATCACAACCCCAAGTTTGCAAGTTAGTATATTTGTTTTAAATAATGACGTCCCATGCTTTTGTTGTGCACACATGAATACAAAATAACGTATATGATGTTGCGGTTAATTGTGAAGTCAGTTGTGTACGCATTGCCTAGGAGCAAAAAAGTATTTGCCACCGGTCGCAATCGATCCCGCGAACATGTCAATAAAAATCCGATATCTTACCGCTGAGGCCATCACCGCTTCCCAAACAGACTTTCTGAGGGGCAGTTGATAAGGTGCATATGGTGATAGATCCTTATCAAAATTCCTTTTATTTCCTAAACGCTTCGCAATCTGGAGTTCCCACTTGGTGCACTTTCATACATTTTGGACGAATTTGCCGATGACGAGTAGGCGTGCTCTCCTTGTAAGAAGTTGAAGCTGACCAGGGCTGCAACCAGGAAAGACACCGACGATTATCTTGTTGATAGCAGGTGCGAGCGTCATCTGTGAATGGCACTTAATGCCAATTTTGACGAGTCCATTCAGCATGTTGGTGGAACCATCTGTCCCGCGTTGCATTGTGTCAAAGATGGACCTCGCCATTGACGTTTGAGTCGAAACACGACGTGGCAGCACTAAAATCATTATTCAGCATCTTAAGGTTCTTCTGAGCTGAAATCGTAAGTAGCTGTCACTAGATGCTGGGGCCAGAGCGAGGCAAATCATCGATTACAGTTCCTGTACCTCTCTATCTCCTCCGAGGCCGGCGAGAAAGACAGACCTGGGCACTCAGCCAGGTGATATGGTAAGAGTAGTGCTGCGCCGACGCTATCGCGGGTTTGACTGGGCCATGCCCCAGCGGCTAACCAGTCAAATCTGCGATCGCGTCGGCGCACACGTCACCTGACTCAGTGCCCAGGCCTGTCTCTCTCGTCGGCCACATACCTCCTCCCACTGACGTGGGATAATATATATATATATATATATATATATATATATATGAGGTGTCCAACACTGCTCTTTAGAATAATATGTGAGGTGTCCAACACTGCTCTTTAGAAAGGTAATTTTTTCCCTCTAACTTCGTTCACGCTGTTAACCTCAATAAAATCAATCAAATGGAAATTAAAAATCCTACAAACTCGTTGGAATCTATAAATATGCAAGTAAGTCTGCAGGCAAATATTAATTAATCAAAACACCTTAGCAGGAAACAAATGGAATGTAAGTATTAACGAAGTTATTTATGACGAAAGTAACAAACCTAAACAGTAGGTAGACATATATTTCACATTATTGCATGTTTGTATTTAGGTTTGCAACAGTTTGGCATTTAGTTATAGCTGTGTCATACGTTCAAGTACTTTAAAAGTCATAACGTATATAGACGACTTATTGTTTGTGATGAGGTCAGCTGTAGCTTTGGCAGTACATTATTTTTTTTTTTTTTTTTAAGGAAATGGGATTGACGGTTGGCCGCAACTTTTGTGCCTCGGAGGCTTTTTTGTTTTAACGGTTATAGGCACATGATGGTGTGGCTCTAGACCACGAAACCGGCAGTGCCTGATTAAAAATATATATATTATAAGCACGGCAGCGGCCGCGAAATGACAGTCATCCACTTGACAATGGCAGAGAAGTTCTCTGTCGAGAGCTCGTGGGCAGTAAACTACATGACGCGGCTTGTAAACCGAGAAGATTTCATTAATGGATACATGATTTCCTATAAAGATCACAATTCACAGTAATAGACGGAATATCATAATCAAATGTTTGTAGAGCTATGGGACTTTAACTACGGGGTCATCAGTCCCTAAACTTACAAACTGCTTATGAACTACGTAATACTGAGGACGGCACAAATATCCATGCCCGAGGGGGGATTCGAACCCCCGACCGTAGTGGCCGTGCAGACCGTGACTGATGCGCCTCAGGTCCCCTCGGCCGGCGGAATATCATAGACAAATATTTTGATAACTAGTGTACCCCAAGGAAGTGTCATAAGTCCTCTGCTTTTCTAATGTATGGGAATGTTCAAGGAAATAATCTAAGCAACGCTTAGGTTGTTTGCACATGATGATAGTTTTTACAGTCTAGTAAAATCATCAGAAAATCAGTACTATTTACAAAATGTTATAGAGAAGGGATCTGTAGTGCGCGAAAGGCAGCAAATGGCTAAGCATTAACCCAAAATATCAAACTTACTCGTTTCATAGTTGTTTCAAAAGTGACAATTCAGCTGGCCGCAGTGGCCGAGTGGTCTGCGGCGCCAGTCACAATCTGCACGGCCTCTACGGTCGGGGGTTCGAATGCCCCCTCGGGCATGGATGTTTGTGCTGTCTTTAGTATAAGCTATTTCATAAGTAGTTCGTGACAATTCCACAGCTGAACAGTAACACATTCACGCCAGTTATAGGATACAGCTATTGTTTTGTTGAATCATACCTCCATACAGATTATTGCTATGCAAACCAAGCACATTACATGACCACAATTTTGTGGCACAGGATTTAAGAATGCTGATTGTAAGCTAAGGGGGGGGGGGGAGTGTCCGGACCCCCTTGGATCCCTCCCTTATATGCGTCCATGCCTCCTCCACGTCTGAACAGCATGGCTCTGGTTCAGTCAGAGACGTCTGGAATTCTTCAGTGATGAGAATCCCTCCTGACACAAAGTAACGATGCAGATAATTGTGTTGTGTAACATTGGAAATCTATTGGACCAAACTGCTACAGCTATCAGTCCATATACTTAAAAACTTCTTAAACTAGATTACACAAAGGACAACACTTACACACCCATGCCCCAAGGGAGGTCTTAAACATCCGGCGGGAACAGTCGTCCAGTACATAGCATGACGCCTTACACCACTTGCCCATTCCGCGCAGCAGGATTGGAGATATCAAAGTCAATTTATTTGGGAGATAACAACGTTGGACAACGATCACACGATTGAAAATAAAATCCCGCGTGAAGTGAGAGCGATGATGAATTCAGTATTGACTACAACCACTCCTGCACGCCTCGACACTTAGTCAAAGAGAATCTGGATAATTGTTGGTGTATAAGAGTCCATGCAGCTTCCACATTTTTCCAAAGTTTACTTGGTGTACCATTAGGTGGTGCATGCCAGGTCAGTCGTAGCCCTGATGTTTTCGATAGGCGAGAGAGCGGAAGATCAGAAAACCAAGGCAGCAATGTAATTCGATGTGCGACGAAGAAGTCTTCAACATTGCGTGACACATGTGACAGCGCATTATTCTATTGCAATGTGGCAGTCAGAGAGCGCGGAAGGTATGGGAAGACAAGAGGCTCCAGAACTTGAGAGATATAACACAGGATGTTTAGTGTACCGTTAATGCGTAAGAGGGGGAGCGGTATTGGAATTCAGTACCGCCCTGGGTGCAGGCCCATATGTCGCTGCATAAGGCAACAGTTCAACACCACGGTGTTACCAGACTCCAATGCAACCGTCGTGGTGGTGCAGCACGTTCAGAAATCGGCAATAAAAAACAATGTCGTTCCTATCTGTTGTCCACGCCCATCGTCCAACGCTCCACTGCCCGCGCAAATCCCAATGGCAGTGTCTCAGTGGCTCAGTGGTAAACGCAGCCAAGATGGTCGGATTAGAGTTTGGTGACACAGTGTTGATCGCCACCCTAGTTTGCACCCTGCATCCGGTGTGGCCACCCTCTATGACTGTGGCTGGCGCCATATGAGACGGATCTCAGTAGGGCAGAAGGACAACAGCGCAACAAATCACGGAGCAGTTCAGCGCAGGACGTGCTAGACACGTCTTCCAGTGGACAGTCCGTAGGAACGTAAGTGCACCATGCCCATAGGAGGTACCGCGTGTGTCGCCGATCACATGACTCGATGTAATTTAGACTTGCGCATAATAGTTCGCGATCTGGAGCCGCGAACTAGTTCATTTTTGTAGTTCGTCCGCTCTCAGTGACGGCTGAGCAGCGTGGTCTGCGCATGCAGGTGGAGGGAGAAGTTCCCCCACCTAGCTGCTTCATGCGCTTGCTGCTTGAGCCGCTAACGATATCACGCAAACCAAAAGAAAGTTTGTGGATAACTTCTCGCGTTTAAGTTTAGAGTTATCTCTATATCTTGGCATTATGGACTTTATTAGTTAGATATTGCAGAGTGCAGAATACTTCAAAGCAGAAATTTTGTAGCACTGAACTATGTAATCTAGCAGGCAGACACGAACCTCTAAATGGCTCTCATCAGCAGAAGGCAAACACGTGATTTTTAATTCTGTTCGCGACCTATCGCGCATATTTTACTTCGCGACCTATCACGCATACTTTAGTTCGCGACCTATCGCGCATATTTTCGTTCGTGACCTGTTTCGCATATTTTAGTTCGCGACCTGTAGCTCTCGTTTTAGTTCGCAGCTCGGCCGCGAAGTGGGTCGCTCTTTTTAGTTCGCTCTTTTTAGTTCGTCCGCTTGTTTTGGCTTTTGCTACCGCTACTAAAACTACAGCTGAGCTGCATCTCAGCTCGAAATGACGGCAACTGGCAAGAGGGAATCACGCGATTCTGCGCGTTCTCGCGTCCTCTCGCTGTTACCCGTCAGTCTTCGGAAAAGGAGCGGACGAATTAAGAGGCGAGGGATCTGCGAACTAGTTCGCGTAGTTCGCCTGTGGGAGCGCTCTTCCGAACTAGTTCGTTCGCGGACTACACAAGACTAATTAATGTACTCCCTGCCAAGGAGGAGTGATCGAAAGCGGCGGTGTCTCTGTTATGGTACAGGGTGCGTTTAGTTGTTCCAGAAAGCACTTTGAATAATTTGCTGCATGTTGAGCTGTTCGTCTCCGCCCAGTTTCAGACCTTCAACGTTTTAAAGAAAGAAGAAAGAAAGGGTTCAACGTGCCAGATGTAGCATTGTGTTTCCGTGCTTATAATGGGACTTTGTTTAATTTTGTACTACGTTTGCGTTTTCTGTTTCACTATAGGTGGGAAGATTAGGACTAGCTCGTCGCATATCGAGTCCGGAGGGAGAGTATCAAGTTACAGCTTTGCAAATTAATGAGATCCACAATTAATGAGTTATGTGAGCGTACATTTTGCAGTTGGTTTTTTGATAAAACAAGGAAATAAACGTTGCGTGATGAACGATTTATGCCTAAAATTATCATATATAGAATATGATTCAACTAAGCTGTTCACCTCAAATATTTCTGGAGCGGTTTTTCTGTTTTTACATAGATGAGTTGTAACAAAGTCCTCACTAAACGACGTATAGTCTTTTGTCATAACTATATTAATTACATAGATATCGTTATCAAGTTCAATTTTTTTCAAATGGAACTATTGTTTCTGCTGGTAATATCGTAGATCTTAAAGAGACACGGCGTTTCACAAATCGAAATCCGATAAAAAAAAATTACAGTATTTAGACCCCAAGACTTACCTGTTTTGAACATCAAACCAATTGCTGTCTTATGCGAAAGTCCGTGATTTGATACCTAAATAACGAAACTTATGAACTACCTACAACTAAGGAAGAACAAATATCAATGCCCGAGGGGGGGATTCGAACTCCCGACCGCAGTGGCCGTGCAGACCGTGACTGAAGCGCCTCAGTCCCCTCGGCCATGAATTCGTGTCTTTGGGATTTACGGTACTAGCAGCAGAAATTACTGTACTTCCATTTGAAAAAACGATCGATATCTGTGTAATTAATGTAGTTTGACAAGAGACTATATGTCGTTTAAAAGGGAGGAAGCTTAGAGTTTAACGCCCGCCGACAGCTTGTTCAATAAAGAAGGAGCTAACGCTGGGACTTTTTGGTAAGGACGGGGAAGGAAATCGGACGTGCCCTTTCACAGGAACCATCCCGGCATTTGCCTGGAGTGATTTAGGGAAATCACGGAAAACCTAAATCTGGATGGCCGGAGGTGGATTTAAACCACCGTCCTCCCGAATGCGAGTCCAGTGCGTTACCACTGGGCCACCTCTCTCGTATATACGTCTTTTAGTGAAGACTTTCTTCCAATTCATTTGGGTGAAAGCAGAATTGCGATATCTTAAACAGTTCCGGAAATATCTCGGGTGAACAGCTTAGCTGAATTACTATATATTTGTTTGAGGGGCGTTTATATAAGGGGTGGGGTGGGAGGGGGCCTTGACGCCTTCCAACACAAGGAACATCAGGAAAAAATCTATATTTTTTTATAATTTAATGTCGAAAATAGAAAAGTTTGTCTACTTAAAATTGCTTAACTTATATCATTATATAAATACGCTAATACGAAAATGGTGGTACAGATTACTAATTTTTTCGTACAAGAAGGCCAATGAAAGTTACATAATTCGAAAGATTGTTTGTCGTAGATTTCACTAATATAAATATTATGTGTCCATTTAGCCATTAAAAGTGGTAAAAGGAAGTAGAAATTTTCCTATCTACAAGTTCTACATTCTCCAACAATCAGCTCACTGATCGGCTATTCGCCTCGACCAAAGACGCTGTAATGCAGCGCATCTGCAGTATTAAAATAACGTATTAAAATAAGTGAATATCGAAACATGGAGTGCTCCCAACTCACTTTTTTGTGCCGTTCAAATTCTTCATTTTCGAAGTGATTAAGAGTGGTTAAAGGAAATGGATGTTTTCATATGAATGCCGATATAAAGGATGATGCGCCGGCAGAGGCATCTAGCGGTGCTCGGGTGGAACTATGAAGTCGAGAATGCCGAAATAAATGATGATGCGCCGGGAGAGGCATGCAACGGTGCACGGGTGGAACTACGAAGTCGACATGTTGTCAGCTCTGGAATTCTGAATATCGCAGTATCGAAATAACATTATTTCTTGGCGTTGTATAAATATACGAACACCGAAATTGTAGTTCCATTTCAAATATTAGGCTAATGAAAGTTATATAATTCGAAAATGGCATGAGAAGTATATACTTCCGTTTTTATTTGTTGTTATTGTGTCAGGCATTTTCCCTAACAGGTAAAAGATACCGTTTCATACCTCCCAGTGCCGGTTAAATTTTACCAAATATCCCAGCGGCCTCCTATGATAATGTTGGCAACAGGTGCTGAATAGTGAGAATCCTGTGATTCTTCATTTTAGCCAATCGCTTGACAACGCTGATGTTTTTTCATGGAATCTCCGCTTTCACATGTTCAATGTTTGTAAAGTCTATGGGACTTAACTACGGGGTTATCAGTCCCTAAACTTACAAACTACTTATGAACTAACTATGAATAAGGACGGCACAAATATCCATGCCCGAGGGGGGGGAATTCGAACCCCCGACCGCAGTGGCCGTGCAGACCGTGACTGAAGCACCTCAGTCCCCTCGGCCACCGCCGGCAATCTTCGCTTTACGAGGGTGATTATTTTTACTGAGCGGACGAGGGTACATACAAGAACCTGTCAACCATAAAGCAGGAACAGCATTATTTGTTTACTTCATGGTCTGTACGATACACTAATCGAGTCATTTTATGTGGTTCGAACAAATGGGTAAAGATTTTCTATCGTGTTGTTGAAGTTGCCAACATAATCACGCGAGGCCACCGACATGATACGTAAAATTTTACCCCCAGTGACCATTGTAAACACAATTCGTCGATTTTTGACCACAGGCAATACTAGTTTTCATAAATTTTGCCCCCCGCCCTCGAAAATATCTAATATATAAAAGCAGAGTGTCCGTATATTTGTACGTGTTGCATACAAATCTACAGTTTTGCTCCAATCTTTATGAAATTTTGTACACGTAAGCTTCTGTCCATAAGGACGGCCGCCGCAAGTGTATGAATCACATACGAATATACTTCACGAGATATGACGTCATTAACAATGAGATGCGCGAAAAACTGCTGCGTTTAGAGACAATGCTGCTCATTTTCTCCTAAACCACTGGACCGAATTCAACCAAATTTGGTACACACATTCCTTACCGTAAGGTAACATTTGCTGCAGGGTTAAGAATCACATACGGCACATGGTTCAAAAGATATTACGTCATAACCAATAGAAATCGCAAAAAATGCCATATAATGCGGCGAGACTTTCGAAATACACTGTATGAGAATGACAGTACTTAGCGACTTGCAAGAAATTTTAAACATTATTTCAAACCTTTATTAAACTTTTTCTCTCTGGCAACCATAGTAAAATGATGAAAGGAAAAACGTTTCTCGCTTACTACTTTTCCGCTGTTTACGGAGTAAAACTACGGTTCCCGGTATGACCTTACAATTTATAATTTGAACACTACAAATTGTAGCGACAGGAAATTTTACAGACAGTATACACATATATAGTTGAATGTACCTTCTAAATTGTATCACAGTACGACATGTAGTTAATGAGATATGAGCCCATAAATAGTAACGTCCACGGAAAATCGCCCCAACACTCATGAAGTTTTGATCTATTACTTCTTTACTATTAATTGTATTCCCAAGAGGTTTCACAGACATACAGCCCCTATACAAATGAATATTTACCTGAAAATTGGGAGGAATAAATAAATAAATACCCGGGCAGCGCCGGGTTTTCATCTAGTATGCTATATTCGCTACTGGTGTATGTATGGAGGCGAAAAAGTTTCCAGGATGACTGTGGGTCCCAATAAAAAAAAATCGCACTGACGTGTTTTACGGCCCACTTTAGATCTGTAGTTTTATAAGTTTTTGCAAACATTTTGGACCAAAATAATAATCTAAATAATAAAAAATTAATTATTAAGAGTGTCTGAAACCCTTTTTGGAAAAAAAATTAGGAAGTAACGGGTTCCGAACCATCGACCTTTGGCATCATAGTCTAACGCCTTGCCAACTACGCTACGGCTATCAATAAAAAGATAAGTTATATAATCTCATACTATTGATGGCCGTTGTTAACTGATGCTAATATGGCATTATCATTTATCGTACGAATAACGATGTCTTTTTGTTAATTATTCAGTGCGCCATTGCTTTGAAATGACAACCTGAAAGTTACAATAAGAAAATCATCAAATACGCGCAAAATGGCGTATGCCACAGAGAGTTCTGCGCGAGGAATGTCACGTGACAGCTCCTAACGGCTGGTTTTGGTTAATTCAATGGAGGGTGTCAAATCTCCGTTATTTTTGCAAATATGTCTCAAACTATACGAGATACGAAAAAAAAACAAAAAAAAAAAAAAACAAAAAAAAAAAACATAAGGGAGCTATGTTGTAGAGAATTTTCTCCTCTACCAATTAGGTTATTCAATTTTCGTATCAGATGAACGGTTCGTTTGCAATTACAATTATATTACAAACGGCTTTTTTAGGTATTACTACAGTATTTTTTGTCCGAAAAATTTGAAAAAGGGAGTTTCTGGTCTTTGGCGGCTTACAATCATGTCTGTAAAATTTGGTGCTTATCGTTTGAACAGTTCGTCTTAAAAACAGGGAACACGCTAAGGACGGACAGGCAGACAGACAGACAGACAGACAGACAGACATCCGAAAATCACCGTTATTTTTGCAAATATCTTTGAAACGCTACGAGATATGGAAAAAAAATAAGAGAGCAAAGTTGTAGAGAATTTTCTCCTCTACAAATTAGGCTATTCAATTTTCGTGTCAGGTGAATAGTTAAGCCGTTATCTTCATTTAAATTGCGAGCTGTCAAAAGACGATCGCAAAGGCCCACTTTTAGTGTTACTACCGTAACATATAGTGGGTCAAAAAGACTGCGAACTACTGCACTAGACAATTGCATGATTACATTGGCGTTTCACAGGCCCTACCACTGTATGTGTGGTGAGATACGTGGTCTAGTAACGCCACATGTTCAACACTTGCAATAAAAAAAAAAAAAAAAATAAAAAAAAAATAAAAAAAAAAAATGTTCAAATGTTTGTGTAGCTTATGGGACTTACGGGGTCATCAGTCCCTAAGCTTACAAACTACTTACGAGCTAGCTAATACTAAGGACGGCACACATATACATGCCCGAGGGGGAATTCGAACCCCCGACCGTAGTGGCCTTGCAGACCGTGACTGGAGCGCCTCAGTCCCCTCGGCCACCGCGGCCGGCACACTTGCCAACTACTTTTGTGGTAATTCCCGGCCAGATGCGTCTTACACTAAATTGCTTTTTCTCGGCGTCATTTACCTCGCCACGGCAGTTCTCGGACGTTAATAAGGAACACCCTGTGCACTGTGAAACGCAACGGTGCTATAACTCTGGGTGTGGGCGCGGCAGAAATCACTTTGGTGATTTTTGTGTGGGAGTTGCGGCAGCTCTCATTCAGGAGGCAATTAGCGGCAGGTGCGCGTGCAGATAAATGGGAAGACATCTGGCGTGTTTCGGCAGATAAGCCGAGCCGGCAAGGCACGCAATACGCCCTCCCCACTCCCCCGCCGGCGGTCTTTCTTTGTCCTCCGCGGCGCTTTTTTGCCTCGCCGAGGGAGGGCGGACGCGGGTCCATATTTTTCCACGGGGAACAACCACTTAACGGCCGGGGATCTAACCTCGTGACACATGCAGCCCGTCTCGAAAGCCGTTGGCACCGAATGCCGCGACTGAGTTACAACTCGGCCGAGGATGCGTAATCTTAGGACGCCGCCGGCTCGTCTTTCTTGCGGAATGAGACGTGAGGACGAGTTACCCGACTCCCCGCCATATTCGTCCTCGGACGCAACGGCGCGGGGGAGGCGACGCTATCGTCCGGGCATTGTGCAACACGTGGTGCACGTGTTTTGGAAAGAAAAGGAGACGGTCACTGAGTAGATACAATCGCATAAAAAAATATGACAAACAGCTTCAAAAAGGAGGACAAGATAAGAAAAAGAGGACGCACAAAACATACGATCAAATTTAATAAATGAGTTATTATTAATAGACAATACATACATTCCTTAACAGTTGTTCATACTCCATCCACAGAAGATCCAGTTTTCTGCAGACGCTTAGGCTTGCTCTACAGATACACATGAAAATTCTTTTCAGTTATATTGGACCATCAACACATCTTTAACAGATTCAACAACTTATTATATCTTGGGCCCACAGTGTTACAGATGTCGTAGATTGACATATTTGTAATTGGTTGGTCCAAAACACTGTAATATATTATTTATTTATTTATTCAGTGTATATCTTTCGGCGTAAGTGCCGTCGTCAGGGGTATTTCTGCAAAAACGTTTCCTGTTATCAATATGTATCCAAGTACTATATAAATAAAATTTACAAATTAAAAAAAAAGTTCAAATGTTTGTATAGCTTATGGGACTTAACTACGGGGTCATCAATCCCTAAACTTACAAACTACTTATGAACTAGCTGATCCTAAGGACGACACAAATATCCATGTCCGAGGGGGGATTCGAACCCCCGACCGTAGTGGCCGTGCAGACCGTGACTGTAGCGCCTCAGTCCCCTCGGCCACCGCGGCCGGCTACAAATTTCAATTTTTTATAGTGCAGTACATATGGTATTCAGAGGTTTTTAACTGCTTTAAGTGACTGTTTATGACGTGCTCATTTATATTTCCATCTACGAATTTTAGTCAGTTGCCTGTCAGTCCTCAGAATACTGTACGTTTACAAATGTTTTTTCATAGAGAATGTATAGAAGTTAACAGAAGTAGCATAATTTAAGTATTATTTCCTTGTATGTTATTATGTAGGGAGTATGGTTCAATTTCCTAATAAAAATCTTTAACCCTAATCTCTGTTAAGTTCTATATATACCCTCTTTGAAAATATTTGTAAACGTACAGTATTCTGAGGACTAACGGGTAACTGACTAAAATTCGTGGACGGAAATACAAAAGATCACTTCATAAACAGTCACTTTAAGCAGTTATAAACTCTGAATACCATATGTACTGCACGATATAATTGAAATTTGTTTTTTTATTTATGTAAATTTTATTTATGTGGTACTTGGCTACATATTGATAACAGTAAAAGTTTTTTGCAGGAAGACACCTGACGACAGCACTTACACCGAGAGATATCTTGGGAATAAATAAATAAAAAAATATATTACAATGTTTTGGACCAACTAATTATAATTTTGTCAATTTTTAACAGAGTCAAGATTAAACCTATTTCTTTCATTAGCCCACTGCGTGGAGCACATTGCATTGTGGCCTGATATACTGATAAAAAACAGTTTACGATATTACTCGTAAAAAATAATCACGTCCACAACACTGAACTGTTCACAAACCGAAAAACGAAAGACCTACACCAATCATCATTCATTGCGCCGCTACCAAAATCTACAAGTCAAGCATCAGCCGCCTACATGGTAACTGCAGTTTTAACCTTCAGAATGGAAAGAAACTGAATGACTAAGATACCATAAAATTAAATCACGACAGTAAAGCAATCTGTCGAGTTATTCAATACCTTTATTGGAAACTAAGACGTTAGCTCCACGACTTTTACTTACTTCTTCGAATTTATTCTCTCTTTCTTGAAGACAGGATTTTTGCAAGAAATATGATCAATGCAAATTTTAAATAATCGATATTTTCACTTCCTTATGACTCAATCCATGACACAATCGACGATCCTGCTGCCGTATGGAGCACTGCTTTCGTGCGTATTTATGACGATAACAATGTTTACAGGTAAAGTATTTAAGAAAAGAGCAAAATTTTAAGTGTAATTTCATCACGCTCAACTTTGCAACGAATAGGGCTACGTAAAAGTCAGCCCTAATCCCGGACAAAAACTTAAAAAGGAGGACATGTCTGGATTAATCTGGACGTCTGGTCACCCTATCACTGAGTTATTGTGAAGTTGTGTTCAGTTTTGAAAATAATCTTATGACAATGTCTGAATTTGTTCCGGCCCAAAGTGATCATCTATAGATGCTACAATACAAATAATAAATATGAAAAGCTCATATTAAGACCAACAACGGATGCAGTTTTTACAGTAAAACAGCTAGTGGAAAAAAAAAGAGTAGAATAGCAAAACAGGTTTGGCATTCATTGACTCCCTTGAAGACTTTGATAATGTTGATAAAGAAACTACGGAGAATCACGAGGTAAGATGATAGCTAACTAACGTTTTAAACAGCATGTACAAACATACGAATGTAATCTATATGTATCTGTAAAAATTGATGTGTGCTTGTATGTTACCTACGAGTTATTATGTAACGAATCCAATCCTGATGTTGCTCTACACAGTTTCTGTGAGATAAACAGTGTCGTGATTTTAATGGGACACACATGATAGAAGACCTCCGAGCTTAGAGGTCACAAACCCTAAGGCTATTTCGGAGTGTTTGTGTTGATACTACGCGTCCTATTGCTGCCTGGACGGTGCGTTGCAGCTGAGTTGCATTCAGTTCCTGTCTCGACGGGCTGTTTAATGGAGGTAACAGTCATCTCTTTCAGATGTTACCCGTGGGCGACCTTGGCCTTGTTTTCTTTTAACGGTTCCTGTCGCCTAAAATCCTTTCCAGGTCCTGGGAATTACACTTTAGGGCACTCCAGTAGCGGCAGCTACCTCCCTCTGTGTTTGTTTCTCTTCCAACCTTCCTATGGCTTTCCATGCCATAGCTACAGGTAAGTCACGGTGTTGTTGCATTGCACTACCTACACACTACAATATCTGAACGCAACTGCTTGTGTAATTCGTTTGGTAAACACAAGTCAATACCAAACCCCTATACAGCAACTTTCTTTTGTTACTACTCAAAAGTTCAAATGTCTGTAAATCTGTCAGACCAAACTGCGTGCTCATCAGTCCGTAGCTTACAAACTACTTAAACCTTGGTAAACTAACCTATGAACAACACACACACACACACACACACACACACACACACACACCATGCCCTATGGAGGACTTGAACCTCCGACGGCGAGCAACCGCGCGCTCCGCAGCGAGGTGCCTTAGACCGCTCGACTACTCCACCGCGGCTTGTTACTACTATCTCTGTTGCCGTAATGTTGTTGTCTCCACTCCGTAGAACCGACAGAAGGACGTCGAAACAATTTTAGTTCATTCTGCCGTTGACAATACTTCAGAACATAGATATGTCACTCATCCCCTAATTGTTTTGATCAGTATATTTAGGTTGTGATGTCACATATGATTATGACAAACACATAGAAAAGAAATCAGCGAAGTTTGGAAGTATATGCGGAGCAATAAACGTAAGTCTGTCAAATAAAACGAGAAAGTAATAAGAAGATTGAAGTTTTATTGGACAATGGAAGTTACAATGATTGTATATGGAAGGGAATAGTAGGTTACATATACATGCCGTGAAAGTCGCATACAAGTATCAGAGATAAGATTGCTAAAAACTGTAGAAATATGCACGAGTGCTGACAGATTGCGAAATTCAGAAATTAGGAAAGACCTGAATATATTCAATATCCTCCATAAAATAGAAGAAAAGAGAAGTTGAAGTGGACATCTGAAAAGAATGAGTGCAGAAAGACTGCCTCAACTGGTAAGAAGATTCAACCAAGTTCGGAAAAGAAGTCAAGGAATACCGAGGAAACGATGGGTACTGTATAAGGCAAAACTAAGGCCTAATCTCCGAAGTGAAGAAGAAGATGATTATGATGATATCAACAACTCAAATTAACGAAACTGCAAAATAATACTGGATTTTTGGAAATCACCTTTACAAACTTCGAGGACTTGGAGAGGGGTGGAGTATGTAATGTTCGTATATGTCAGTCAGTAATGTTATAAGCACTTCTTTAGTTTTTAAATTGTGAACAAAATCTCCCCTACTGAAAGCTCTTTGCCTTCCATATTTCAGGGAAGTTAGTACCAAATAAATCATCAACAAAAATATTAAAATGGTTGTAAACATATTGGACCAAACTGCTATGGTCACCAGTCCCTACACTTACAAACTCCTTAAACTAACTGAAATTAAGCTAAGGACAACACACATACATCCATGTCCCATGGAGGACTCGAACCTCAGACGGCAAGCAACCGCGCACTCCGCAACGAGGCGCCTTGGAGAGTTCGTCCACTCCACCGCGGCAAAATCATCAACAAAATGTCTGATAAACATGGGCAGTAAAATGCATAAATTAAGAGCTATACCGGGAACACGTCTCCTCTACTGGTCAAGTGCTGCCGGCCGCGGTGGCCGAGGGGACTGAGGCGCTCCAGTCACGGAATGCACGGCCACTACGGTCGGGGGTTCGAATCCCCCCTCGGGCATGGATATTTGTGCCGTCCTAGTTCGTAAGTAGTTCATAAGTAGTTTGTAAGTTTAGGGACTGATGACCCCGTAGTTAAGTCCCATAAGCTTAACAAACATTTGAACATTTTTTTTTTGGTCAAGTGCTTATAGCTCTTAAGGTAGGCTATGTTTACCAGACATCGTTTTCTTGGTTTGGCGCATACTATATCCTCCACAAATATGCAAAGCAAAGAAACGGCAGTAGAAGAAGGAAGAAGGAAGCTCGGAGTTTTACGTCCCGTCGACAGCGTGGTCATTAGAGACGGGCAGTAGAAGATATCTAGGAATTTCCGAACGCTATATTTACATAAACTATAGAACAATGCATAGAGGTCCACAAGAAAATATGCAACGAATTCATGAAAGATTGCCGGCCGCGGTGGCCGAGGGGACTGAGGCGCTCCAGTCACGGTCTGCACGGCCACTACGGTCGGGGGTTCGAATCCTCCCTCGGGCATGGATATTTGTGCCGTCCTTAGTTCATAAGTAGTTTGTTAGTTTAGGGACAGATGACCCCGTAGTTAAATCCCATAAGCTTAACAAACATTTGAGCATGAAAGATTTTGGGAACAGAGAATGAAAAATAAGATATCACCAAGTTCAAACGTGCTCATTAACTGGGCACGACCAGTCAAAGAGAATAAGAAGCAGAAAAGGAACAATAAAAAGAACAGTGATAATTGGCGAACAACTGTTCATGTTAGTGTGCCTTATCTATGAGCCAGTCCTTAGTTCTGAAAGCCATAAAATATGACAAATTTACAACATCATTTCAATCAGTTTTTTGCAATTTAAACAGAGTACAGGCCGTTCAAGTAGTAAAACTACCTTTAAAACAGAGAAAAAGAGTCTCACGGAACATAATGGCGCTTTAGTTCGGAATGATAAATACCCGCTCGGTTAGCCGTGTGGTCTAACGCACCGCTTTCCGAGACGGGGAGGCGTACTGGCCCCGGTTCGAATCCGCCCGGCGGATTAACGAAAGGGGTCGGAGTGCCGGCCAACCTGGATGTGGTTTTTAGGCGGTTTTCCACATATTCTTAGGTGAATACCGGGCTGGTCTCCAACTCCCGCCTCAGTTACACGGTTCGCAAGCATTTCGTAACACTTTACACTTCCGCACACGCGGCAGGCAGGGCATCCGGTCACCCTGCAAATATTAATCTATGCCTAATCCGCGTTTAACACAGTACCGACCCTGATTGTGTGGGGAAAAAGGCCAAAGAGTTGGGAATTATAGATGTTTACATGAATATTCACTATTTATATTTATTTATTCTTTTGTCTTCTGGGCACGCTGCGTCGTAAACGTCATTTAGAGATATTGTCAAAATTATTTATTCCAAGGACGCTGCTTTAAAATAAATTGTTTATTGTGACAGACCTGTTTCAGTGTGAATGCCATCGTCAGGTTAAATTGGTAGCTCTTTTTCTCTTTGTAATATCGCTGTTTATCTATTCTGTTTGGTTATTGTGTTAAGAGATATATTAATATTATTCGTAGGAAAAACTTCAACCTTCTTAACCTTTACTTTACACTAATAGTCAATTTACAAACGACATAAATAAGTGACCAACAGCATACTGATGTCAAACCAGAAAACATTTCACATTCTGTCTGCGCCTGCTGGCAGAAAGTGGAACTACAATTTTTTCATCATACTCCGAGAGCGCACTGATTACTTAACATACCCACGAAGTTTAAGCGTGTTGCGATGTATACAGCCCGTACCATAGCTTCCGTTCATAAAATACGAACAAAAAGAGTAACAAACTAACATTAATTTGTGTATATTAGATTACGGACTTTCACATTACATAATTCCCTTCAAATGCGCAAGCGTGCACTGACAGAGCCAGGACACAAAGTCGAGGCGATGGCGGGCGGTGGCGATGAGGAAATGGTCCAGCCGGCTGGAGAACGAGCTGGAGTCGTAGGTGGAAACATACTGATGGACCTCGCAGTGATGTCGTCGATCCCGCTAGAGGAGTTTGCGAATACGATTGCTGAAGTAGTTGTAGGTACAAGTAGGGAAAACCATCGGCACTGGTATCTGGTTCAGTTGACAAACAAGGTATATGCGCTAAGTGTCTCGCGGGCACGTAGGCATAAACCGATGCATTAGCTGGCAGTAACACATATTTTAGCTGCCCAAGCTGACTGTTGAGTAGCAGACTGTCAATTGCAGGTAATCCACGCGTGCGGAAGCATAGTGTGTTGGCAATGCTGGATAAATATGTTCCGACTCTTATTGTGTTTCTTTGTGAGTGATATAGAGAATTTTAAGTGAACATTTTGTATTTATGTTTGTATCGTGGACAATGAGAATTGATGCAAGAGAGGTGTTAAAGGATTTACACCAGACTGAATTAATCAAGTGAAGAACATGAAGTACATTGGAAACGCTATCTTCGGTTGGATCATGAAACTTGAGGCTGCCACTATCGGTATCCTGGAGGATGAAGAACGGGTGAAAATGCCTTCCAAGAACATTATGTGAGATTACCGCCCAATAGAAATGCTGGTAATTAATAGCATTTGATAATTAAACAGTATGAAGTTCACTGCAAACATTGACGATGCCAATGCACTAAATGTTACACAATTTTAATCTTATTAATTATGGTAGCAATGTATGTACACAGTTGGGTGACAACATTTATAGTTAGGCCATAGGTAGAAATTCTCCACGTTGAGATTTGCTGTGTGCTTGTAGCTGACGGGAGGCCAGCGAGCAGGCCGATGTTGGTGGCTTGTTCCAACTTAGGATTTTACAGTTCGTTTCCAGTGAGGGGAGAGAGGGACAATGGCGAGTGCCAGGCACAGTGCAGTGCACAAATATTGTAATACTACTGGCATTTGAAGTAATACGATGCAGTTAGGAACCTTTAAGGCCCTCATTACAAAATAGCCTGTTGATAAATAAACAATACATTAGCTGATATAGTCACATCTAACGTAATATGTTTAATTGACAATGAAAAGTAATAAATTACCAACGAAGACAAGACAGTTACACAACTAGCATGGCAATGTTTGTTTATAAAAATAATATATTAACTATTTCTCATTTTATTTTCAATTAATCTTTTGTATTTTATCTTGAAGTATTCAGTTAAATCACTTATCTGTGGTATAAGAAATTGCACAATTATGATAAACAGTACAAAGGATGTTTATGTTAATATAAAAACGTAAGAAAATATTTGTTTAATGTGTAGTGTAATTATTTTGATTTTAAGTAAAGTTTTAGAAATGTATTGGCTGAGCGCTGTACGTTGGCAAATCGGTTACAACAGCTTACATGGGGAAGTTGATGACGTAGGGGAAAAAACCCCGGCAGTTGAGTTTTGGCGCGCGCGCGCGCGAGGGCAGGAAGTGAGGACTCCAGAGAGCACGTGGAGTAGCTGGCCGGGCGGCGTCGCTCGGCATGCTCAGTCGGCATGTGGATCTCGAGGTGGTGACTTGAGTTTTGTGTGTGGCAATCGCCACAGGTGGTTTCTCGTCGTAGACTGCACCAAGTTAAATCGAGTGCTACAGTGTGTTTGTGAATATTTAGCCGGTGGAACAAGGTGTGCATCGCATTAAATTAAAGTGACTGTGATTTGTTAATGTAACACGTGTCGTCGCATAGGCATGAACATAAACGGTGTTTGAGACAGCCACGTGGTGTGAAATCAATTCGCGACAAATATTCATTTTGTCTGGGGGCTCACGAGCTATAACTTTATTTGGTACATTTACCGACGTACAGACGCGACAGCCACAGGGTTCAAGTATTGTGAAATAAACAACATAAAGTGAACTTTCACGTGTTTTCTAAAATAGTAGTTAGTACACCCTTTTCTCTCATGAACTTAAACTAATTATGAATTTGTTTTGTTAATCATATGCAGGGAAGGAAAGCTGCGAACGTGTGATATCATCCCCTAGAAAACGAGTCAAACAGTCGCAATAACAGTTCCAGTGTTTTTGCATGTTTAGGAATTTGGTTCGCAGCTGGTGGTTGTGAGTTTCAAAAATTAAACTTTCCCTATTTTAAACTCTCACCCCGACCTTCACGCCTCGCAATTACTGATGTCGAATCAATTTAAGACCCTTTTACTGCTGATGTAGATAATGAATAAGTTCATTTCGAGTATATCAATAAGGTAACTGAAACGAAACAGAAGGCTGGTCCCTGAAAACAAGTATGAATCATTTCAAAAGGGTCGAGGACAGTAAATAACTATCTCGTTATAAAAAGTATTATGAACAATAAGGAACCAATAGTGAGAAAGTCAAGGTCTTATCGAAGTATGTATAGTCTAATTTTCAAGAGACAAGGACTTATAGGTGTTGATGCTTCTATTGTAAGGCGGAAGGTATGCACGAAAACTAAGGCGCTTGGACTGCCCAATTAGAAAGCTAGACCTACCTGGGCGTGGGAGATTGTAGCTGTGGCGACTTTCGTTACTAGCCAAGATACGGAGTCGTTAGAATTCATAAACTTGCCTAACTTCTGCTCCTCATTTAACAGGTAGGCTTATCTGAGAATCTTCAGCTTCTATGACCGTTGCCAGCATCGAACCTCCTCTCTTATAGCAGGGACTTCTGTTTATTATTTAAGGGATAAAAATTATAGCAACAGCGGAAGACTACAGACCAGAAGTGGGACAGTTCAGCTGAAATAAATGGTCATTATATTCCGAAATTGACTCACTGAAAGATGAGGTAGACTGTTACACTTGATAATGCAGTCAAGCAACAAGATATAAAACACAAGCTGTCACTGAGAACGTCTTGCTGCAGGACAAGATAAAAATGAAATCACATATAGAAGTAAAGGGTTCTAATAATTCGTCCAGCCCTTAATGAGACTACTTAGGATACTGATATTATCTTTTAGCCAAGAGCATGAACAACTGAGCACAGGCATGGTTAGCACTAGTGCTACAGAGAGAGCATGTTTTACTGATCTCACTTATCTTTCTGTATGCAGACCGATGCATTTCTATAAACTCGAGGGCAGCAAGTAAGTTAGCAGCAATATCTACTACAACAGCGTCAGCTTACGCGCAACAGCAGTTCGTCAACCTCTACCTTTCAATACTAGCAAGAACTGAGGACGAGATGGTTTCTCTCGTTGGTTTTGTTATCTCGGACGTCCGCAGTATTCGACCGCTAACAAGGTTTCCGGCCAGAGCGGTCAGATTTCACGCGCCTTAGGTTGCTGTCCTGAAGAGACGGGTAATGGCCGAAGTAAGGGCGGTCAAGTGAAGAAGCCGTGTCTAGTCGTTCTGACTAACGGCCTTGTGGCTGTTCGCCTTGCGGCCGAGCGCATTGAGGCACTATGCTGCGATGCGCAAGGCCGTTCCCCGTCGGGGATTCGAATCCCCTCTCGGGCATGGTTGTTTGTGCTGTCTTTAGTATAAGGTAGTTCATAAGTAATTTGTAAGTTTAGGGACTGATGACCCCGCAGTTAGGTCCCGTAAGCTTCACAAACATTTGAACATTTCAGCTGTTCGCCATATTAGGGTACTAATTAATTTGCGGGCAAGCGCTCTACCGACTGGAAAGTAGGAGGCGAGGTACTGGCGGAAGTAAAGTTGTGAGGCGGCTTCGTGAGTCGTGTCGGGATAGGATAGCTCAGTCGGTAGAGCGCTTGCCCGCGAAGGGCAAAGGTTCCAGTCCCGGTTCCGGCACGCAATTTTAATCTGCCAGGGGGTTTCATATCAGCGCATAATCCGCTGCAGAGTGAAAGTTTCATTCCAGTGGTATCCTATATTACAATTTAGTATCCTGTTTCTTTCCACATTATACTTGAAAATATGTAAGATAGTTTATTTGCTCTGCAAATTTGGACTAATCCCACTGTCTATAAATAGAGATATTTTGTATTGCTATTTCATATCTGGAGTTCTTTTGTCTAAGGCATTTTGATTGTTTATTTGTAATTACCATGTTCCTACTGGAGCGCAATATGTAAGAGACAGGCAAAATACCCTCAGACTTAAATAAGCGTGTAATAAATCAAATTTCAAAGAAAACATGTGTAGACAGCTATGAAAATTACAGAACTATTAGTTTAATAAGTCCTGCCTGCAAATTACGGATACAAATTATTTATAGAGGAGTGTATAAACCTTGGGGAATATCATTTTGGATTTAGTAGACATACAGAAATACGCAAGGCAGTACTTACCTTACGGCAGAAGGAAAGGAAAACCAACGTTTATAGGTTTTGTAGATTTGGAAAAACGTTTTGACAATGTTGACTGGAATACACTCTTTCCAATTCTGAAGGTAGCATGGGTAAAATATAGGGAACGAACGATTTTATACAATTTGTACAAAAAGCAGTCAGCAATTGTAAGAGTGGAAGGACATGAAACTGACGCAATGGTAGTGGAATAATACTGGACTGTAACCATTCCTCAATGTTACTCTATCTGTACCTTGAGCAAGCTGTGAAGGAAGGCGAGGAGAAAGGCAGAAAACATCAAGTCGGTTTTTCGTGACGTCAGAGGGCCTCAGCTTGAGAACACAGGTCGCGAATGCGTGGCTCTAACCGCGCGGACGCGAGAATCTCGCTGATTGGATGCTCGAGAGATCAGTGACAGTTTCATCTACCCATCTTCCGAGGGCAGCCCGACATTAGTCAGACATTGCTAGCTCGTAGGAGAGTGGAGTTTATACTTTAGTAAGGGCGGAGCTTTGTACTTTTGATTTCTAGAGGAGCGAAAGGAAGTGTGGAGTGAGGACTCTGGTTTGTGAAGCCGAGGGGAACAGTCGCTTCTCGTCTGCACACAGCCTCTTCTTCCGTTTCACTGTACTTGTAGTATTGGTGCAACGTCACGATGGAGTAGCCGAGCGGTCTGACGCAGTCGGCCACGATTTCCTACGAGCCACGATGGTAGCGATGGAAATACCAGTACGTTTCATCGCGACTGTAATGCGGCTTCTGAATGGGACGAAGTCGATGATACTTGTGAATGGTAGTCAGACACTATCCAATGCTCCGTCAGACAGGGGTGTACTCTTTCCATGAGCCTATTTTCACTCGCAATTGGGCCACTTCTGATGCAGTTACATCGCACGTTAAGCGGCGTCAGTGTAAGACGGGATAAATTTGTGTACCGTGCATATGCAGATGATGTGGTTCTCCTGGTCCGTTCAGATGAAGAGATTGCCACAGCCATAGCTCAGGTAGAGAGATACGGGTGCCCAGATGAACATGAGAAAATCAGGAATCATGAACCTCGGCTGCGGGTTACCTGCGCAACCTGACGGACGCATTAAGATAGTCACTGAGATGAAATGTTTAGGAGTGGTGTACACTAAGACCACTCGCCGCACGATAGCTCTCAACTACAAACGCCTCTTGAACAATATCCGTGCATTTATTCGTCTACACTCACTACGCTCCTTGGATGCACTGCAAAAGATCGACTTGATAAACACCTATTTGGTATCAAATATGACGTACTTGGCAAGGATTTTTCCGATGCCATGAGCGACTGCGGACAGAATCCAAGCGGCCTTTGGACATTACGTGAACCAAGGACATCTCTTTAAAGTCAGCTACTCAGCGCTCACACTCCCGGTGGACTAGGACTCACCAACGTGTATGTCAAGGCGATGGCTTTGTTTGTGAGGCTGACGCTGTGCCAATGGAAACGGCATCCCAGTAGTCTGATCGCTTTTCTTCTCACGGAAATTGCGCCACCCAATCTGGACCCGCCGATAGATCTCCATCATATTCCCGCGGCAATGTTCTGCTGCAGCACATTTTTACTGGAATACAGTTACCTCAGACGTATATTACGCACTGATGACCTACCTGCGGTGTACGGAACCCTCATGATGAGACAGCGACGGAACATTGTGGAAGGCAAACACCCAACGGTCGACTGGAATGCAGTCTGGTGTAACGTACACTCCCCTAACTTAACCGACAGCGGCACGGACTACATGGTACCACTACGTGAACTGCAAATACCCCACGCAGTCACGTCTGCACAACATTCACCTCGTGGCGACGCCACTGAGCCAGACGTACAACGTGCATGATACGGACACACACCGACTAGTCTGCGGAACGGCAAAGGACATTTGGTATCTGCTCTGCCGCCTTTTAGCCTTCGTTCAACCCATTGCCCCTCATGCTATTCAGATGACGACCTTACTCTATCCTCATGACGTTCCATACACGAATACGAAGAGAAATGCAGCAAACTGGCTGAAGGGAATGACAGTGTACTATATATTATGCACAATGGAACACGACGTCGATGATTATAGAACTTTTATAGAGAGCCAACTTTCTAACATTAAGAGGAATGCAAACTACCCGAAAAATTACGCGAAATTTCTCCTGAAGGTGTTTGATGACTTCTTGGTGGTCCGTTGAAGACGGGAATGAACAGATATTAAGTAAAGTAACTGAAAATAAACTGATTCATTAATAAAAATTAGATTTATGACAGAATTTACCGGCAACACACACACCGAGAAGATGGCCAAGGCTCCGGACAGTTCAGAAAGTCTCCTTAAATACCTTCCTTACGTTCAAGGAAAAAAAGAATTTTCTTTTTCAATTTAATTTATAATTAAAAGAAAACAGTAAGACTTAAAACACAATGGCTAGGATGGGCCTTTTTGTTTCTTTTGTTGTCTATTTGTATTAAAAAATACCTTGAAGTTTCAATAAAATAACACATTATTTCTTTTCCATTTCCTTAATTTCATCCTTGATTTAGTATAGGGTAAAAGTGGCGGTGGCACTATACCGCCTGTCTTTCTTTTTCTTTCTAATTTATTTATTTATTTATTTTTTTGGCAGGTGAGATGTTTAGTTTATGTGGGATATAGTACTTAGGCACCAACGTCTGAGGTGGAAAAGATTAGGCGAAAAAAAAAAAAAAAAAAAAAAAAAAGCGGTCTGGAGCGCCACGTTGCGGATCACAGGACCTCCCGCGTCGGAGGTTCGAATCCTCCCTCGGGCATGGATGTTTGTGTTTTCTTTAGTTTAGATTAGTTCATAAGTAGTTTGAAGGACTGATGACCCCTCAGTTAAGTCCCATAAGCTTTACAAACATTTAAACACTTTATTGCTGCAACTTTCGGACTTGTACCGAAAGTTGCGCATTTACACTGAGAGATAGCGAGTCGAGAACACGTTCGGCCTGTCTGATGTTGGCCACATCAACGCGCTGATAATGTATTTCATAGGTCTCATGTCAACCGAACATTTAGTAATCTCGAGTAGCAACACACATTGGCTAAAGCGGCTAGACGCAGCCGCACGCGTGTATTCATTGTCTCTGACATCCACCGGGATCACAGGGGCTGATTGTAGTCAAGTACTGCTTCTGTAATACGAAGCGTATTCGTTATCTTCCACGGCAGCGAATTTCAGTTATTATCACACGAAGACTGCCGCCGACAGCGTTCAAATGTTCAAATGTTTGTAAATCTATCGGACCAAAGTGCGTGGTCATCAGTCCGTAAACTAACCTAAGGACAACACACACACACCCATGCCCCAGGGAGGACTCGAACAACCACGGCGAGCACGGCAATATTGGTTCCAAGTACGCCACTGCATATCAGTGATTGCGGGTTGTTTTCTTGGACAGGTATTGTATGCAAACGACTTGTCAGTCATTTACTGACGGAATTTTGAACCACATTGTATTATTTTTTTATTCAATTAAATTTGTGATAATTGTAAAATGTTTTGATGATATTCTGATGTGTGCAGTTTCATCATAAGATAAATACTTGAAATACAGTCTAGTTTATTTCAGATTAAAAATATAGTATCCCTTGTCAATATTTCGGATATTTTTTTAATAGGGGATTTTATGCAGATGAAAACTGAGATTAAAAGCAGAATCAAAGTATTTGAAGGATCGCCCAAGCCTAGCCTTTGATATTGAGATTTGCTTTAAATCCAATTTGCATCCCTTTCTATAACGCGTCCCCCTTCCAATACACACAAATTTTATCCCACACCACACATTTAGCAGACCCTGCCAGTATCTTCCCCCTCCCCTCTCTTACTGACTTTTATCCTACACCTTTTAGAACTCTGTCGCGTATGAATGAAACTGGCGTATGAAAGTCATCAACTCTTCGTCGATATCAAAACTCTGGCCGGAGGGAGAGCCATTCGGAAAAAGGGGTGTGGAATGTTTATTTGTAGACTTTATGCGACTTAACTACGGGGTCATCAGTCTCTAAACTTACAAATTACTTATATACTAACTAATACTAATGACGGCACAAATATCCATGCCCGAGGGGGGATTCGAACCCCCGACCGTAGTGGCCATGCAGACCGTGACTGGAGAGCCTCAGTCCCCTCGGCCACCGCGGCCGTCTGTGGAATGTTTAGTGTACGTGTTCTGTTGCTCCATGAAAATTCTCGTCTCGATACTGCTCGGCGTACAGCAACTGTTTTACAGAAGTTCGTCTGGGAACTGTTTGATCATCCAGCATACAGCACAGATCTTGCTACCAGTGACTTCCATCTCTTCTTGCACCTCAAGAAATTCCTGTCTTCCGTCCAATGTTTTGACAACGACGAACAGCTAAAGGCGACTGTCACGCGCTGGTTCCATTCTCAGGCGGCAGACCTCTAAGCGAAAGAAATACGAAAGATGATCCACTTAATGACAAGTGTATCAATTCTTTTGTTGACTCGTCGGAATGTAGCTCAATAATTTCTGTACCTATTGCCAATAAAGTTTTCATGCAACTATGTTGTCTGTATTAAATATAAGGAGACGCGCTGAATTAAAATTTTGACTGTGGCCACGAATCGAACCCAGGACCTCCTGTTTCGTAGGCAGGTACTTTACACCGCTCAGCTATCACACCATTACGGACAAAGCGACTGCACGAAATCATTAAGTACGTCTCCCTACACACCACATACTTTAATTCTGCCTCAATGTCACCTATGAAATACGTATGAAATTGCCAAGGCTCTCCTATATTGGAATAGCACCCCAGCAAAGAACGTGAATGAGAACAATCCCTCCTTGTTATTCAAGGCAGAGGGATGATAGAAGACCGCAAAACGAAGTCCGGCGTTTTAAATTTATCATTTATGAAATCTTTAACGCAGAAGGACCATGCAAACATACCTTTATTTGATGGTCGCACTAACTTCCAAATGGAGGACACAGTAATAGGCATTGCTGGTGTAGAGAAGCAGGTGAGAGAGTTGAAAACAAACAAGTTGTTGTTTTGAAGGTTCTGAGGGGACTAGAACAAACAAGTCTCCAGGTCCAGATGGGATACCAATCCGGTTTTACAAAGAGTACTCGGTGGCATTGGCCCCTTGATTTGATTTTTTCAGGGAAGCCAAAACAGTCTCGGTCCGACCCGCCACTGCCCGCACCGAAACTAAGTTTATTGTGCGGTAGTGGCCCCTTACTTAGCTTGCATTTATCGTAAATCTTTGATCCAGCGCAAAGTTCCAAACGACTGGAAAAAGTCACAGGTAAATCCCGTGTATAAGAACGGCAAAAGAGCGGAACTACGAAATTATGAAAATGTTTGTATAGTCTATGGGACTTAACTACGGGGTCATCAGTCCCTAAACTTACAAACTACTTATGAACTAACTAAGACTAAGGACGGCACAAATATCCATGCCCGAGGGGGGATTCAAACCCCCGACCGTAGTGGCCGTGCAGACCGTGACTGGGGCGCCTCAGTCCCCTCGGCCACCGCGGCCGGCTACGAAATTATAGACCTATATCACAGACATCTTATGTTCTTGCATCATCACGGCTTTAGGATGCTTCATAGACCGTGCGAAAACCAGCTTACCCTTTTCTCTCATCACATCTTGCGTGCTATGAATGAAGAGCAACAGATTTCGAATTACGAACAGATGCCGTAATGAGTAACATAGAAGTAGATAGCATCGGAGTAGTGCAGTAACTAAAATCACTTAATAACAACAAGTCTTCTGGTCCGGATTGTATACCCATTAGATTTCTATCTGATTATGCTGAAGCGATAGCTCCTTACTTAACAGTCATATACAACCGCTCTCTCATAGAAGGATCTGTACCAAAAGATTGGAAAGTTGCACAGGTCACACCTATATTCAAGAAAGGCAGTTGGAGTAACCCACTAAACTACAGGCCTATTTCATTGACGTCAATTTGCAGCAGGGTTTTGGAACATATCCTGTATTCAAATATTATGAATTATCTCGAACAGAACGATCTATTGACCCAAGGTCAACACGGATTTAGAAAAGATCGTTCATGCGAAACACAACTAGCTCTATATTCACACGAAGTGATGGGTGCTATCGACAAAGGTTCGCAAATCGATTCCGTATTTCTTGATTTCCAGAAAGCTTTTGACACCGGACCTCACAAACGGCTTTTAATCAAATTGCGTGGTTATGGTATATCGCCCCAAATTTGCAATTGGATAGGGGATTTCTTGTCAGAGAGGACACAGTTCGTAGTAATCGATGGTAAGGCATCGACTAAAACAGAGGTGATATCGGGCGTTCCACAGGGTAGTGTTATTGGTCCTCTGCTATTCCTTATTTACATAAACGATTTAGGGGAAAATCTAAGTAGCTCTCTTAGGTTGTTTGCAGATGACGCCGTCATTTACCGTCTAGTAAAATCATCTGAAGATCAAAACCAACTGCAGAACGATCTGAATAAGATATCAGTATGGTGTAAAAATTGGCAATTGACTCTAAATAATGAGAAGTGTGAAGTTGTCCACATGAGTACGAAAAGAAATCCGTTAAACTTTGTTTACAACATAAATCAATCAAATGTGAAGGCCGTAAACTCCACAAAATACCTAGGAATCACTATTACTTCAGACTTAAACTGGAAAGAACACGTAGATAATATCGTGGGAAAGGCGAACCAGAGACTGCGTTTTATTGGCAGAACCCTTAAAAGATGCAACAGAACTACTAAAGAAACTGCATACACTGCGCTTGTCCGTCCATTTTTGGAGTATTGCAGCCCAGTGTGGGATCCTTATCAGGTGGGTTTGACGGAGGACATCGAAAGAGTCCAAAGAAGGGCAGCTCGTTTCGTATTGTCGCGATACAGGGGAGACAGCGTTACGGAAATGATACAGGATCTGGGATGGGAATCATTACAACAACGGCGCTTATCGCTGAGGCGTGGGTTACTTGCGAAACTCCAATCGCCAACATTCTCCTCCGAATGCGAAAATATATTGTTGACTCCCACTTACATAGGTAGAAATGATCATCAGAATAAAATAAGAGAAATCAGAGCTCGAACAGAGAGATTCAGGTGTTCTTTCTTCCCGCGCGCTATTCGAGAATGGAATGGGAGATAAATAGTATAATTGTGGTTCGATGAACCGTCTGCCAGGCACTTAAACGTGATTTGCAGAGTATCCCATGTCGATGTAGATGTAGATGTAGGTGGACTGCGTATTTCTTGATTTTCGAAAGGGATTTGACATGGTACTGCACTGCAAACTGCTAACGACGGAACGAGGGTGTGAGTGTCTCGAAGACTACTTAAGTAATAGAAACCAGTACGTTGTCCTCGATGGCGACTGTTAATCAGATTAGGGTGTCGTCAGGGGTGCCCCAGAGAAGTGTGATAGAAAGGTTATTTTCTATCTATATAAATGATTTGACGGACAGAGTGAGTTGCAATCTGCGGCTGTTTGCTGATGATACTGTTGTGTACAAGAGAGTGTCGACATTCTACATCTACGTGGGATACACTGCAAATCACATTTAAGTGACTGAAGGAAGGTTCATGGAACCACCTTCATATACTATTTACCTCCCGTTCCATTCTCAAATAGCGCGCGGGAAGAAAGAACACCTGAATCTCTCCGTTCGAGCTCTGATTTCTCGCATTTTATTCTGTTGATCATTTCTACCTATGTACGTAGCAGTCAACAATATATTTTCGCATTCGGAGGAGAATGTTGGCGACTGGAGTTTCGTAAGTAGCCCACGCTGCAGCAATAAGCGCCGTTGTTGTAATGATTCCCATCACAGTTGCTGTATCATTTCCGTAACGCTGTCTCCCCTATAGCGTGAAAATACAAAACAAGCTGCCGTTCTGTGGACTCCGTCAAACCCACCTGATAAGGATCCCACACTGGGCAGCAATACTCCAAAAAAGGACGGACAAGCGTAGTGTATGCAGTTTCTTTAGTAGTTCTGTTGCATCTTTTAAGGGTTCTGCCAATAAAACGCAGTCTCTGGTTCGCCTTTCCAACGACATTATCTACGTGTTCTTTCCAGTTTAAGTCTGAAGTAATAGTAATTCCTAGGTATTTTGTGGAGTTTACGGCCTTCACTTTTGATTGATTTATCTTGTACACAAAGTTTAACAGATTTCTTCTCGTACTCATGTGGACGACTTCACACTTCTCATTATTTAGAGTCAATGGCAAATTTTTACACCATAGTGATATCTTATTCAGATCGTTCTGTAGTTGGTTTTGATCTTCAGATGATTTTACTAGACGGTAAATGACGGCGTCATCTGCGAACAATCTAATAGAGCTACTTAAATTTTCTCCCAAATCGTTTATCTGTATAAGGAACAGCAGAGGACCAATAACACTACACTGTGGAACGCCGGATATCACTTATGTTTTAGACGATGCTTTACCATCGATTACTACAAACTGTGTTCTCTCTGACAGGAAATTCCCTATCCAGTCGCACATTTTGGGCGATATACCATAACCACGAAATTTGATTAAAAGGCGTTAGTGAGGTACGGTGTCAAAAGCCTTCTGGAAATCAAGAAACACGGAATCGATTTGAGAACCCTTGTCGATAGCACTCATCACTTCGTGTGAGTAAAGGGCTAGTTGTGTTTCGTATGAACGATATTTTCTAAATCCGTGTTGACCTGGGTTCAATAGATCATTCTGTTCGAGATAATTCATAATATTTGTATACAGGATATGTTTTAAAACCCTGCTGCAAATTGACGTAAATGAAATAGGCCTTTCTTGACTATAGGTGTGACCTGTGCAACTTTACAATCTTTTGGTACAGATCCTTCTTTAAGAGAGCGATTGTATATGGCTGTTAAGTAAGGAGGTATCGCTTCAGCATAATCAGATAGAAATCTAATGGGTATACAGTCCGGACCAGAAGACTTGTTCTTGTTAAGTGATTTTAGTTGCTTCACTACCCCGATGATAACTACTTCTCCTTGAATGACTGTAATAGGATGCAGGATACCTTGGACCAATATTCTAGATGGTGCGAAGAATGGCAACTAGCACTAAATGTAGAAAAATTCAAGATGATGCAGATGAGTAGGAGAATCCATCCCGTAATGTTCGATTACAGCATTAGTAGTGTGCTACTTGACAAAGTCGCGTCAATTAAATATGAAGGTGTAACGCTCCACAGCGATGTAAAATGGAACGAGCATATAAAGACAGATGTGGGGATGGCGGATGGTCGACTGCGGTTTATTGGGAGAGTTTTGGGAAGGTGTGATTCGTCTGCTAAAGAGACCGCATATAAAACGCTGGTATGACCCCGTCTTGAGTATTTGTCAAGTGTTTAAGATACACACCTGACCGGTTT
This sequence comes from Locusta migratoria, assembly GCA_026315105.1. Taxonomy (NCBI): domain Eukaryota; kingdom Metazoa; phylum Arthropoda; class Insecta; order Orthoptera; family Acrididae; genus Locusta; species Locusta migratoria. The sequence continues at coordinate 292,451,094 of CM048755.1, forward strand.
GAAGGAAGATATACAAGTACTTCAGAGACTGGCGGCTAGGTTTATAACTTCAATGCGCGAGTGTTTCTGAAATGCTTCGGGATAAAAAAAAAAGTTCAAATGTTTGTATTGCTTATGGGACTTAATTACAGGGTCATCAGTCCCTAAACTTACAAACTACTTATGAACTAGCTAACACTAAGGACGGCACAAATATCCATGCCCGAGGGGGGATTCGACCCCCGATCGTAGTGGCCGTGCAGACCGTGACTGACGCGCCTCAGTCCCCTCAGCCTCCGCGGCCGGCGCTTCGGTATCACTGAAGGGAAGGCGTCGTTCTTTTCGAGAAACGCTGTTGAAGAAATTTAGAGGGCCGGAATTTCAGGCGGACTGCAGAACGATTTTATTGCCGCCAACCTACATTTCGCGAAAAGACCACAAAGATAAGATCAGAGAGATCAGGGCTCGTACGAATGTATACAAGCATTCATTTTTCTATATTGGAGTGGAACAAGAAACCAAGTTTTCAGTGGTGGTACTGAGTACCCTCCGCCACGCACCTTTGGGTGGATTGCCGAGTAAGTATGTAGATGTAGATGATGTAAGTATCAACAATAATTCAGTTAATAATTTGTAATCTTATATATTTAAAAAATCTACGAAAACTAAATTCAGACGGACAGACCAAACTATCCAGCCGATTTCCTTCATTTTTATTATAAGCGAAAGGTATTCATCCACAGATTTGGCATCAAGTATCAGAATTTACATAACTCTCGCCTTCATTTTTCTATATACAAACGTTATTTCCTTCTGCATATTTCTGATGGGGATGCCCTTGAAGTAAACTAAAGTCAGTCGGTCAGGTCATTCTATGCGACCGATTTCCTTCATTTTTGCTTTAAACTAAAGGTCTTAATTCGCAGATTTGTCATCAAGTGTCTCCATCGTTTATTTTTATTCCAACGCGGTATCCTTCCGTCCTTGCATTGAATATTTTAATCGGTTTGTTTTATGATATATTCGGTTCTAATTAAAGTACGCAGTTAGTTTTGGCCGCGGCGCAGCGGCCGAAAGTATTGAGGCGCTATGCTACGATGCGCGAGATCGTTCCCCGTCGGGGGTTCGAATCCCCCGTAGGGCATGGATGTTTGTGCCACTCTTTAGTATAAGCTAGTTCATAAGTGGTTTGTAAAATTTAGGGACTGATGACCCCGCAGTTAAGTCCCATAAACTATACAAACATTTGAACATTTGAGTTAGTTTTGATATAACAAAACTCAGCGGATCAAACTTTTTCATTTGCACTTTTAAACACTTGCATTGATTGCTTCTGAAGAAAGTTATGTGTGAACATTCAACTTTACTTCCACTTTTCCCAACGTTTTTGTCATTCCACAAACGTTGCGAAGTATTCGCACGGGTCACCTGGTAGAATATAATAATTATTCACTTTTAATTCAGTGCCTCTCCTTATATTCAATACCTTTGGTATAACGAGCAATATTTGTATCAAGGAATGTGTTGTTGTTGATATTTATGTTGTCTGCTTTAAAAAAAATGAAATAAAATAAGAAAAGAAAATTATATAACTGAACACAAAACTATTTTTACGATCTAGGTTTCGGGTTATGAGCCCATTTTCAAGTACTTTACTGATTCCAAAGTTGTTACACCAGTGAAGACAAACCATTATGATACAACAGGTCTCTGTTTATCGATTTTAACATTACAAGAAAATAATTTTACCTTGCAATTTAGGAGTAAGGAGGTCCCACCATTAATTTTCTTGACATCAGCATACTAATAGAAAATAGAAGCCATAAATTTAAGATATTCAGGAAAGACACCTTTACTGACACCTTCGTCCCGGCTTTCTGTCAGCACCCAACAATGTACAAACATGCAGCATTTCACCATATGATAAACCGACTTCTGTCCATTCCCTTGACCCAAGAAGACCATGAACAAGAACTAAAAACAATAAAAACCATAGCAACAAATAATGACTTTCATTCCTTCATAACTGACAAAATTCTTGACAAGAAAAAGAAGAAAGTAGCAAGATCCCTACTCTACCCAGTAAGCTCCACTGAAAAATCAAAAAGTAAATGGTGTAGAGCACCTTTCATAGGTAAAATTTCCAATAGGCTATGTAACATTTTAAAAGCAAAGGACTTTTCAGTATATTTCTATGTCCCACATAACTTAGGTAAAATGTCTGTTCAATTCAAAGGACAGCCAGCCAGCCATTATGAACAGTGGTGTATATAAAATCAGATGTAAATAGTGCCAGTCCTGTTATACAGGACAGACAGGTCTGTCAATTTGTACCAGGCTTAGGGAACACCACAGGAGCTGGAGATTAAGAAAACCAGATTCTGCCTTTGCCCAACAATGCTTAGAACAAGAGCACAAATACGCTATAGAGGTAAAAGTCTTACATGTTGAAGGTAAAGGTGCAAAACTGACCCAACTAGAAATTTTGTAGATTAAAAAATAGATGTGCACAGCCCCAAATTTGATACTGAATGAACAGACAGAATTCAATTATTCTTCTCTTTTAGACTATGAGTAATTTATGCATAGTTGATAATAACAATATCACTAACAATAGGCAAGAAGCAAGGTCTTGTACTATAAACTGTTCAATTTTTCGAGGTACAATAATGACCAGTAATTTCATTAATTACTGATTAATTAAACACAATTTTCATAAATATATAATTAAGGTTATTCTAATAAGGTAACGCAAGTGTAATAGTTCCTAAATTGCAAGGTAAAAGTATTTTCTTGTAATGTTAAAATCGATAAACAGAGACCTGTTGTATCATAATGGTTTGTCTTCACTGGTGTAACAACTTTGGAATCAGTAAAGTACTTGAAAATTGGCTCATAACCCGAAACCTAGGTCGTAAAAATAAAGTTTTGTGAAACAAGTCAATAACAAGTGTTCAGTTATTTCATTTGAAATGTTTCACCAAGAACCGACAGAAGAATCAATCAATATGAAAAGAAACTTACTTTCTGTATGTGTGTCGTACAACGGAGGTCCTATAATCCCGGAGGAAATGCCTGTTTCCCTCTTGAGTGCCTCGTATTTAGGCGAGGAACACTTCTCAGTCTCTGAATGATATCTTTTTAATGGCGCTTTTTATAAAAATACTTTGAAGACTGCTCTGCTAAGTGTCGTGACAAAATATTCCGAGCAAAATAATTTTATTTATAAAATCAAAAATCTCCATTTTTTGCGATCAAAATTGTGCTACTGAAAGATTTTTAGAATTAATTTTTGTTGATAGTCGCCAGTGCCTCGTGTACTACTACAATTTTAAGAAGCAAGCCGCTGTTGGAAGTCCTCCCTCGAGCATGGGTGTGTTTGTGTGTTCTTTGCGTAAGTTAAAGATAGTTTAAGTAGTTTGTAAACCTACTGATCAATGACCTTGCCCTTTGATCCCTTAGATTGACAAACATTGGAACATTTTTGAAGAAGCAAGTGTGTTTTTCCAAAGCTCACTGGAATTTTGAGAAACGAAGAAGCAGTGAAGTTTAGCCTTGAGGTGGCTTGGAAGCGTCTTGGCACTCATTACGACGTGACGTTCTTCGGCTTTGTGCTGCACGTGGCAAACATTTTAGGACGCGATGTGACTGGGGAGCCCAGTGCGAGAGCATAGCTAACAGCGAGCCGGCCTCTTAAGAGTCTAGCACTCTCCGGAAGTAACGAGCACGGCTTCTTGTTAAAAAGGGCGCACCCGCCAGCGCTTAATACACGAATGTTTAAATGACAACCGACAGAATTATTCAACTTCCACGGACAAACACTGTTCGGTGCATTCTCTAGTTAGGAAAGAGGTGCGTTCCGTGTTCATTTCCTCTTAAAGCGGATCTCCGCTCCACTTCATATTTTTACGTTTCATTACATTCAAAAGTAAGCTTCAAGTTTAACCCTCTCAGGTGCACTGCAACGTGACAGATTTAAATCTGCGCTAGCAGAAAATTTACTGGGTAGACGCAACGAGACGTTTTTTTGAGTGACACTTCTGTTAATTTCTTTTACCATTTACAGTTGAAAAAATATTCTGCTTCGAAAATTATGATATGACCTCAACCGAAAGTAATCCAGTATGACGTAAGAGTCTTCTGCGAAGTGTATTTAGTGATATACACAAAAGAACGAAAAAACGGTCCTGAAAAGTGGCAAGTACCAGGAAAATTACGTTCTAATTTCGACCTCTTACGGGAGCTGAGGGCCAGTAAATGCTCTCACGGTTATTTCGTGTCAGCATTCGGCGAGGCGGTACTGACGTAAATCAACTCTCAAAGCATTCTTCGCGGCGGACGATTACAGTGGACCTTTCTTTGTTACTGCAATAGGATGACATATGCTGGAACACCGTAACAGCTGTTAATTGTTTTACCGGAAAATACTGCTTAAGTCGATATTAACAGATAGGTTACTAATTATTGTTATAATAACGAGTATATTGATGTGAGGCAAGAGTGGTAAGACACAAAGGAATTAAGGACAGTAGTTGCCTGTGAACATGAATTAGATCAGTGGGGAAAGTTGCAAATCTGTGCTAGACTGGGATCCAAACCGAGGAATCTGGACAGTAAGCTGTCAGCTGGACCATTACACCACTCCAACACAGTTTTTTTTTAACGATTTCGAATATGCAACCTCCTTCTAAGTAAAATTGGCCCACTTTAGGTTACGGTAGTAACACTAAAAGTGGCCTTTGCGTCGTCTTTTGACAGCTCGAAATTTAAAATAAAATAACGGCTTAACCATTCATCTGACACGAAAACTGAATAACCGAAATGTGAAGGAGAAAATTCTCTACAATTTTGCTCTTTTATGTTTTTTTCATATCTCGTATCGTTTCAGAGATATTTGCAAAAATAACGGCGATTTACCGTCTATCTCTCCGTAACGTGTTCCGACTTTTTAGGTCGAACCGCTCGACTGATCGGCATCAAATTTTACACACATAATAGTTGGCCGCCAGAGACCAGAACCTTCCTTTTTCAAATATTTAGAACAAATACGTTACTAACACTAAAAAAGCCGTTTGGAATGTAATTTTAATTGCGAATAAACCGTCCATCTGGCACAATAATTGAGTAACCGAATTTGTAGAGAATATTCTGTACAACTTTGTTATGTTTTGTTTATAACTCGCACTGTTACAGAGATATTTGCAAAAATAACGGCGATTTGACACCGTCATTTGATTTTACGTATTCCAGGGGTTCGGGGATGTTACGTGACATTCATTGCCTAGAACTCTCTCTGGCATACGCCATCTCGCTTGCCTTTTTTTTTATTTTCGTATTACAACTTAAGCAGTGTCATTTCAAAATAATTGCGCACTGAAGAAGTAATAAAAACACGTCGTTCTTAGTGCTATAAATTATAAGCTAGTGTCTAAAATGCCATATTAGTACTTAACAACTGCCAGCAATAGTACGAGATTTAAGATATCATATTGTAACTGTCGGCCGTAGTGTAGTGTGCAGCGCGTCATGTTCGGTAGTTCGATACCCGTCACTACTATTCTTTTTTGCCTTGGCTCCTAAAAGGGTTTCTGGCACACTTGTTAATTAAAAAGGACTATGTTCTGCAATGTTTAGAATTTGTGCATATGAAAGAGTTCTCCCTCTAAAATGTGCGTTTGTTCTATTTCGTGAAATACGTAACAACGAACTGAACAGTGGTCTTCTGCAGCATTTTCACAACGGGGAGGTTACTGTGATAATGAATATTCTAAGCAACGTGGAGATACTGGTGGTTTCATATATAAATGGAGTCTTAGATTTTTGTGGCAACTGTCGTTCCTTAATGAAACGCAAGGGAAGTGTATACATTGCAACAAATAACCTGTTTCTTCCCCTAGTTTATGTTTACAATTCGTTGGTATGTATTTCATGGCATGTTCTGGAAACAGAACAAATGCAATTTCAGAGAAAGCGCCGTTACCTTTGAACAACTCGGAATCTTGCAGTATATAGTTGTGTTTAGTTAACAAGAGTGTGCGAAAATCTTCTACGAAGCAAGAGAGGGAAAAATTGTCAGTGGTAACTATTTTTTTTTCTTTTTATATTTTTTGTCTTCAGTGAGATCGGTGCTTTGTGGTCGTTTGGTCATCTTCGTTTTTATGAAGTTCATTTAATTTTTTAATATTACTTGCGGTTTTTTGTGTTAATCCATGTTTGTCTTTATGGAGCTATTTGTGTATTCTCCAGATGAAAGGATATTTTCTAGATTAACACATTTTTATCATCACTTCACTTTGTACTCATCTTATGAGATTTATTAATGTCTTGCAATTATTCACCGTGAACTGTGGTTTACAAGACTTGAAGCCTCATGTATTTTCGTGAATCTTCCTCTACTGTTTTTCTTCAACTTCTTCGCACCTGAAAATCCTTTCACTTGACTTTCGGCCATAACTACAATGAATAATATTAAGAAACCATTTTAGCACTAGAAAATTTCCAATGTATCTAGTATAGTCCCAAAATTTTCCCGAGTTTTCTGAGGAATACTATCCAGGAAATTTAGAGGGCCGACATTTGTACTGCCGCAACTTAAATTTCAGATAAGGACCACAAAGATAAGGTAAAGAAATCCGAGCTCGTACGAAGCCATATAAGCATTCGTTTTCCCCTCGCTCTGTTTGGGCGGGGAGCAGCAACGGGAATGACTTTTAATAATATTAAGTACACACCGCCACGTATCGTTGGAGCCTTGCGGACTGTGTTTGTAGATGTACAAGCAGAAGCACAATCTATGCGGACAAAAGAATCTATACTTTAAACTGGAATCAAACTAGCACATCAGTATCACTGTACAGAGAAATACACACACAGAATTCTCTATAACACTGATCCTTTCCACAAAATGTTAGGCAGATAGCTATGAACGTCACCAAAACAAAGAAAATGCTACAACGATGTGTTCAGCTATTAAGCAGCATTTTCAATACCATGCTCTCCATTGTCTTGATAGTGAAGAGTTACATTTTTAAGTTTATATCCAATCTGATTCTGCAGTTATTACAGGAGAAAAACCAGGCTGGAATATGTTACGACGAGTAATGAAAAAGACACCCTTTTGTCTATTTCTGTGGTTTTTTCGTGACTAGATTTCACATCATAAACATCTGCGCTTTTTTTAGCTCCTTCCACGAGGAGCGAAAAACAATTTCTGAACATAATGGAATATATCAGATGTGAGTACCAGCAGAATATGTTCAAATGTTTGTAAATCTACGGAACCAAACTGCAGTGGTCATCAGTCCCTAGACTTACAAACTACTGGAAAAATTAATGATTAGGACATCGCCCACACCCATGGCATGCCCGAGGGAGGACTCGAAACCCCAGCAGAATATGAACTTATTTTCAGTGCACCTTCACCGTAACTTTGTTCTTTAGAAACTTATACCTAAACACTGCTTAACTAAATTTAGTTTTAGGTGCTTTAAAACATAATATTTCTAACGACAGTTTCTTACAACTGTTAGGGAAAAATCTCTTTTGTTCAAATGTTTGTTAAGCTTATGGGACTTAACTACGGGGTCATCAGTCCCTAAACTTACAAACTGCTTATGAACTACTTACGAACTAGGACGACACAAATATCCATGCCCGAGGGGGGATTCGAACCCCCGACCGTAGTGGCCGTGCTGACCGTGACTGGAGCGCCTCAGTCACCTCGGCCACCGCGGCCGGCAATCTCTTTTGTAACAGTAGGCTAAAAAATAACCATTTTTTAAGTTCTTATAAAACTTGTCAAGTTTTATCGAGAAGTCACATCGCTAGAAAAGGGGAGTGAAATACAGAAGAATGTTCGAATGTTTGTGTAGCTTAACTGCGATGTCATCAGTCCCTAAACTTACAAATTACTTATGAACTACCTTGTACTAAGGACGGAACAAACATCGATGCCCGAGGGGGGATTCGAATCCCCGACGGGGAACGGCCTCGCGCATTGCAGCATAGTGCATCAATGTGCTCGGCCGCTCCGCCGCCTCGAAATACAGAAGTATCTGCAGCGTATTGTCACATGGTGCAGGGGATGGAAATTGAGAATCAACATAAATAAGTGTAAAGTTATGCGTTTACAGAGAAAGAAAGATCCTTTGTTATATAACTACGCAATAGCAAGACAAACAATAGAAGTAATTTCTTCCATAAAATATCTGGGCGTAGACATGAAGGACCATTGAAAATGTAAGGACAATATAAAAAAGTCGCGGGCAAGGCAGATGCCAGACTGAGATTCATTAGAAGAATTCGCAAGAAGTGTAGTCCGTCAGCAAAGGAAGTAGGTTACAAAACTCTTGTTCGTCCAGCGTTTGAGTTTTGCTCATCAATGTGGGATCCGTACCAGGTAGGCTTAATAGAAGACATAGAGAAGAACAAAGGCAGAGCGCCACGCTTCGTTACGGGCTCAATTAGTAAGAGCGCAAGCGTTACAGAGATGATTCAGAATCTCCAGTGGCAGACGCTGCAAGAGAGACGTTCTGTATCGCGGTACACGGGCTTCTGTCGAAGTTTCGCGAGCGTACGTTTCATGATGAGTCAACCAAAATATTGCATCCAACTACGTATATCTCGCGAAGGATAAGATCAGAAAGATTATGGCCCACACAGACTCATACAGGCAATAATTTATCCCGCGAACCATTCGTGAATGAAATAGGAGAAAGTGACAGTGGTACGAAAAAAATGTTCAAATGTTTATAGAGATTATGGGACTTAACTACGGGGTCATCAGTTCCTAAACTTACAAATTACTTATGAACTAGCTTATACTTTTTTATTTTTTTCCCATCCTTACTCTTACCATGAACGCCTTCTTCGGCGAGCTTTCTTACGCTTTAGTCTGGAGGTACTGGCTTCTGCTGATCCATCGTGGAAATATGTAACTAAAATTCTTCTTTTTCGAAAATCAGAACAAAACGAAATTTTCCTTGATTAGTCCACAGTACGTCTTGAAGACGAACGGAGAACTCATTTTCATCAGTAGAGAGAGACAGGCGGCACAAACATCCATGCCCGAGGGGGGATTCGAACCCCCGTCGGCAGCGGCCGTGCAGACCGTGACTGGCACGCCGCAGACCGCTCGCCCATTGCGGCCGGCACAGTGGTACGAATAGTACCATTCGCCATACACCGTTAAATGGCTTGCCGAGTATGGGTGTACATGTACTGGAAATCACTAGGAGAATTAAATGTCATATTATACAAACTCAAATTGATAAGATAATACGTGCAAAATTTCGGGTTTATTACACAATTGCGTCTCGAGATACCGATAGATGAGCTTCAAATTTATTTTCAAGCGTCGGATTGTTGTTGTTGCCGTTGTGTTCTTCAGTTGGCAGACTGGTTTGATGCAGCTCTCCACGTTACCCTGTCCTGTAGAAGCCTCTTCATCTGAAAATAAGAAAGGCAACCTACATCCTTTTGAATCTACTTACTGTATTCGTCCCGCGGTCTCCTTCTACGATATTTACCCAACACACTTCCTTCTGATGCTAAGAAGACGACTCCTTGATATCTCAGAATGTGCCCCTCCAAACTATGCGTTCTCTTACTCAGGACATGCCAGAAATGCGTTTTCTCTCACATTCTGTTGAACACCACCTCATTAGCAACGTGTTCTACCTATCTAATCATCATTCGTTATAGCACCACACGTTTCACTCCCATACAATGCTACATTCCAGACAAATGCTTTCGGAAAGGACTTCCTAACATTGCAATTAATATTGGAAGTCAACTAAGCCAGCTTCTTCAGAAGCGCTTTTCTTCCCATAGCCATTCTTCATTTTATACTTTCTTTACTTCCGCCATCGGAAGTTATATTGCTACCCAAATAACTAATCTCATCTACTACTTTTATTGTCTCATTCCACAGCAGATTTTCTGACACAACAGTCCAGTACCCTCTTCGCGAGCGTACGTTTCATGATGTTAATGTTCATCTTATACCCTCCTTTCGAGACACTGTCCATTCCGTTCAACTGCTCTTCCAGATCCTTTGCAGTCTCTGACATATTCAATTGCCGGCCGCGGTGGCCGAGAGGACTGAGGCGCTCCAGTCACGGTCTGCACGGCCACAACGTCGGGGGTTCGAATCCCCCCTCGGGCATGGGTATTTGTGCCGTCCTTAGTGTTAGCTAGTTCATAAGTAGTTCGTAAGTTTAGGGACTGATGACCCCGTAGTTAAGTCCCATAAGCTATACAAATATTTGAACATTTGAACATATTTAATTACTACGTCATCGGCAAACAGCAAAGTTTTTATTTCTTCTCCCTGAACTTTAACTCCTCCAAATTTCTCCTTGCATTCCTTCACAGCTTGCTCAATGTACAGATTGAACAACATTGGGAAAAGGCTAGAATCCTGTCTTACTCCCTTCCCAACTACTGCGTCCCTTTCATGCCTTTCGACTCTAATAAGGTTTTTGTACAAGTTGAATATAATTGCTCCCTATATTTTACCCCTGCTACCTTCTGCATTTGAAAGAATGTATTCCATTGAATAATGTCAAAAGCTTTTCGCATATGTACAAATCCTGGAAACGTACGTTTGCTTTTCCTTAATATAAATCAAATGTTCAAATGTTTGTGTAGCTTATGGGACGGGGTCATCAGTCCCTAAACTTACAGACTACTTATGAACTAACTAAGGACGGCACAAATATCTATGCCCGAGGGGGGGATTCGAACCCCCGACCGTAGCGGCCGTGCAGACCGTGACTGGAGCACCTCAGTCCCCTCGGCCACCGCGGCCGGCTTTCCTTAATATATCTTATATGATAAGTCGTGATGTGAATATTGCCTCCCGTGTTCCTACATTTCTCCTAAATCTAAATTGATCTACCCCAATGTCAGATTCCACCAGTTTTTCCATTCGTCTGCCTCCGAATTCGCTTCAGTTATCCATAAAAAAAAAAAAAAAAAAAAAAAAAAAAAAAAAAAAAAAAACTGATCATCAATTTCTGTGCTACTATTTTGCTTAAGAGAGCACAAAAAGCGTACAATATGACCTGGTCTTGTTGGTTTCAAAAAGGGCTTAATTTCGGCCAGAATTTTATTCCCCTTTTTTTTATTATTAAATAGGTCGACACCGGAGATTTCAAATAGTACTCGTGTGTTAAATCGAAACGTAACTATAATTTTCCGCTGCGCGAGCAGAAGTGAAGGGGACAATAGGCCATAAACGTGATGGGAAGAGCAGGGTTGGGGGGCGAGGTACCGTACTGCCTGCCTGTATGTGTGTGTGTGTGTGTGTATGTGTGTGTGCCTGCGTGCGTCGTGCGTGCATACAGTATACCCAAGATAAGCCTCGTTGAAAAGTTTTGGTAGGTACCTAAAGCCTTTTGTTTACGACTGCTGATAACCTCACCGATGTAGTAGCAGGGAGGCGTGTCATGTTTGTGAATCAGAAATAAATAACGTAAGGCGTGTTGGAATATGAGCGCCTGTATAATGTGCTTTCACGAAATATTTATATTCCGTGTCTTAATTTACGTCATAGTTGCTGATCAACTGAGCGTAGTCTGAAGCACGAAAGACAGAGTTGGCAGCCTTTCGAGCCGATACGTCGCTATGCCCATGGCACTGATGACCTTCCATTCTTTCCCTGCCCCGCACCCGCACATCGTTGACACTCAACTTATCTACATCCATACTTCGCAATCCACCGTAAGGTGCGTGGCGGAGGATACACTGTACCACTACTAGGCATTTCCTTTCCTATTCCACTCCCAAACAGAACGAGAAAAAAATGAATGCCTATATGCCTCCGTACGAACCCTAATTTATCTTATCTTGTCTTTGTGATCACTACGCGAAATGTAAGTAGGCGGCAGCAAGATCGTACTACACTCAGCTTCAAATTCCGGCCCTTTAAATTTCCTCAACAGAATTTCACGAAAAGAACGTCGTCTTTCCTCCAACGATCCCCAATTGAGTTGCCGGATCATTTCCGTGACACTCGCGCATTGGTCGAACCTACCAGTAACAAACCTAGCTGCTGGCCTCTGAACTGCTTTTATGTCTTCCTTTAAACTGATCTGCTGCGGGTCCCAAAAACTTGAGCAATACTCAAGACGTGGTCGTACAAGCGTTTTATACACGGTCTCCTTTACAGATGAAGTACATCTTCCCTAAATTCTCCCAATAAACCGAAGTCGGCTGCCCGCCTTACTCACAACTGTCCTTACACGTTCGTTCCATTTCATATCGCTCTGCAATGTTACGCCTAGATATTTGAACGACGCGACAACATCAAGAAGCTCACTACTAATGCTGTATTCGAACATTATAGGATTTTTTTCCTACTCATGCGCATCACCTTACATTTTTCTACATTGAGAGCTAACTGCAATTCTTCGCACCAACTAGAAATGTTGTCTACGTCATCTTGTATGCTATTACAGTCAGTTAAAGACGATACCTTCCCATATACCACAGCATCATCAGCAAACAACCGCGAATTACAAGTTACTCTGTCCATCAGATCATTTATATAGATAGAAAATAATAGCGGTCCTATCACACTCCCCTGGGGCACGCCTGACGATACACTCGTCTCTGATGAACACTCGCCGTCGAGAACAACGTACTGCGTTCTATTACTTAGGAAGTCTTCCAGCCAGTCACAAATCTGTGAACCTATTCCATAAGCTCGTACAATCGGATTGTACGAGACTCAGATCGAACAGGAATACCTTCATCGTCATTAATCGCTAAATAACTTGGTGATCAATACTGAACACACGTTCACAGAGTAGCTACAAACCAACTGTTCGAACATTGCGGCTGGCTGCAGTGAAAAACGTGATATCACAGTAACGAATACTACCCACTTGTGCCAATACGTATGAAGCAGAATTAGGAAGCGAAGTGACGCTAGCCGCGGCGGAGTGGCCGAGCGCATTGAGGCGCTATGCTCCGATGCGCGAGGCTGTTCGAATCCTCCCTCGGACATGGATGTTTGTGCTCTCCTTAGTAAGTTAGTTTATAAGTAGTTTGGGGACTGATGACCCCGCAGTTGAGCCCCATAAGCTTAACAAACATTTGAAGTGACGCCAGTACGGCGTTTTGCGGTACATTGTGTCTCAAGATCGTTAAAAATCAAGCGTGCACTGGTGATCGCTCTGGTATAGTGTTTAACAAATCACTATATCTCTGCGAGTATTATATTGACGAAATTAAAACTTCACCAATGTTCACAGGAAGCCTGTACAAGTGTTCACACACAATTTTAGCAAATTAGGTAGTGGTCACGCGGGATGCTGTAGACCACATGCATGGTATGATCTACATGTAGTTTATAGCCTTCGGTTTCCCATTTGAGAATAAATAAATAGTTTATACAGTAATGCGTGAAACATATTGATGTGTCAGGGTTCAAATTTAATAGCACCTCCACACTGAAACTGACATTACCTGTCCCATAAAAAAACACTTAGTCTTCCGAGAGAGCAATTATTGAATTTCTTTCTATTTGGATTTAGTGTCTTCCAGTCCTTCAGACAAGTTTCAGGGAGTTTAATTTAAAAGTTGCAGCAATTTAACTTTCCAAGCAGAGACTTAAGTATCGGAGAAAGCTTTTGACATGGAGGAAGATGAAAGTTCGACGACAGATTCGTCGTGTCTCTTCAGATGAGGGTGGCCAGCTGCCGGCAGAACGGCGAGGGAAAAACTCATGCATAATCAGAGAAAGACAGAGAGGCAATGAAAGGAAAAGAGGGAAAGAAAGAGAGAGGGAGAGGGAAACAGATACGGAACCCATTACAGTCTGTAGAGAATCATATACAGTGCAACCACACTTAATATCACATGTCACGTTCAACCTAATGCAAGTCATGACAGTATAATTAAACTTTCAAAGGGAAACTGTTCTCTGAATTTCGTAGCTACTCTTCCAACAAGTATGTTGTTACAGTTGGTAATGGTCTTCGCCGTATAATATAATAAATGAAATTTCATCTGGAGAGTTGGAAGCGCCAGCCGCGATGGCCGAGCGGTCTGTGGCACGGCAGTCAAGTTCTGCACGGCCGCTACGGTCGGGGGTTCGAATCCCCCCTCGGGCATGGATATTTGTGCCTTCCTTAGTATTAGCTAGTTCATAAGTAGTTTGTAATTTTAGGGTCTGATGACCCCGTAGTTAAGTCACATAAGCTCTGCGAACATTTGAACATTTTTGAGAGTTGGAAGCAGTAAACATAGGTATGCACTGATGAAAATGATGATTTATTAATGTCACTTCAACTACAATCTTGATTCCAAATATGCCATTTTAAATATTTATTCCTTTTTAATGCTGCATTATTATTATTATTTTATTTATTAGTTGTTATTTGTGAAAAATTTAATTGCCTCTTGTAGAAGTAGCGTTACATTTGTCTGGATGAGGCCAAGTTGTCATCGTGGTTACTCGTTTTCGTTGAGACGGATCGCCATAAACCAAAGTATTTCATTATAACGTATGTATTTTTAAATTCCACCAGATACTTTTCGAAATCTAAGTGTCATCTGCCCTAGGTGTCTCTTAACTTCTGTAAAGTTTCAAAGTATATTTTTTCTGTTTTAGGAGTAAAAACTGCAACTTGTACGAGATGTTTGATTTGCTTCGATCCCCACCTGAATTTACATTACTGTTGAAAGATGGCTTCCTCCTATAACTTTTTATCGTTTTATGAGCTTATCATCACTAAAGTAGTAGTAAACAAATTCATTTTTAACAGAATTCTTCGTGCGCATGGGTTGTTAATCACAAAACGTATAATTGTCCGTTCAATTGTGCACCTCTGGTAAGCTGCTCTGTTGAACACCTGGTCTGGAGTAGGGACTGTAGCGTGTTCTTGGAGGAAATGAAAGTTCAGGAAATGAAAACAGCGAAGCACGTTTCCTATGCCGAGGCCAAAAGGAACTTTAAAGCCGCGCACCTTCCTGGATTTGTCACCTCTTTTGCTGCTGTTGTTCAGAATCCGGTTTTAAAGTTAATGCTTCCGCACAAACGGAGGTTGCTAGTGTCGGCACTAACACCTGGGTTTGTGAGTGCACTTTTAAGGTTACAGTCGTTACAGACCACGACCCTCCCCTCCCCTAGTATATAAGGAGAGTGTGGAAGTACAGTGACCTTGCTTCTAGCGAGAAAGTTGAGGACGCAGATCGCAGTCTGCAGACGGGCATTGTCGTGTAGGAAATTCCACTTTCTACTCCGAAACAGTTCTGGTCGAAACTTCTGTAAGCGTTGCAGCAGCCGTTTCAAAACTCCATCGTAAACTTCCGCATTGACAGTATGATCCACGGGTTGCTCCATTTTGCTCTCCATGCTGCAGTAACACGAGTTCTCACACTCACCCTGTCAGCTGGGTCGCAGCATGTACCACCGCTTCGCGGCAGTGCTTTGAACGATAGGGGGCGCTTTTTGACATCTCCCTCAATGTGTATGCGAGGACGCCTCATCCTCGCCAGAGGAGTTTGTAAAATATGGGACCATTCACCGAACTTTTCAGATGTACCTTGTATTTACTATTCCTACTGAAACAACTTGTACACCACCATGAGACAAATTTCAAGCCTTCAGACTAACTTGAGATACATTGCTACATTACACACAGAAAGGACGACCTTACTTGGTTGGGTGTTTGGTTGGTTGATGAAAGGAAGGGACCAAAAAGCTAGGTCATCAGTCCCAAAGGACGACTTTAGTTGAGGAAGAACTCATGGAAGAGTGGTGGCTGAGTCAACACAGCCTACCACGCTGAACTCCTCTTTCTCACCACAAACCCATATGCAGTCAGTGTCAGTGCACGTGCATCATCGACTGACTATATGTTCCCTATATCTGCCTGCACGTGATGCACTCAATGTAGAGGATCACAGAGACCTTCTTACTCAGCACCCCCAGAGATCTTATGAGCCATAGATGAAGGGCTACAGGCAGACTGCATATTGCTTGATTTCCAAATGACGTTAGACCAACACCGCATTGAGACAAGGCCTCGCAACAGTCTGTGTCACGTCAGACTGGAGTTTGTGAAACTTGCGAGGAGTGACACTTGCGCGGAAAGGGAATTTGTAGACACTTGCGCGGAGACCCGGACGCTGCAGGTAGTGAACAGGGTGTTCCAGAAGTAGGGATACACCACCCCTACTCCACGCCCTCCAGCCGCTACCTGTGCCGTATTCAGGGAAAGGCCCACCGAGCGAGGTGGAGCTGTAGCAACGGCCCGGAGATATCACAGCCTCATTCAACAGGGAGATAACACATCATACAAATATCACTCAATTTACAATACAGCACCATGTGTAGAGGAATGTGATGAAATCGGAATTGAGCGCAACCGTTGCTAACTACAATTTCGGATTTACTGCATTTTGAGTCAGAATTCGCATCTATATTCGCATTTATCGCAAATGCGAATTTTTCCTGTCCCTAGTAATACCTCTAAAAATAAACAGCTGATCAAGGCACTAAAAGCAAGGGCAGATCTTTGGGTGTATTACTACAAATAACTAAAACACAATTTAATCGTGGAATTATATACAATATCATTATAAAGGTTTTTTTGTAGGTGGTTTTGAGCAGCTTTTAAATATGATAGGAATAGCATTATGAAATACAGACGGCCGCGGTGGCCGAGGGGACTGAGGCGCTTCAGTCACGGTCTGCACGGCCACTACGGTCGGGGGTTCGAATCCCCCCTCGGGCATGGATATTTGTGCCGTCCTAGTTCGTAAGTATTCATAAGTAGTTTGTAAGTTTAGGGACTGATGACCCCGTAGTTAAGTCCCATAAGCTGTACAAACATTTGAACATTTTTTTTCGAAAGTACAGACATCACACCAATACATATATAGCACTCGGTAAAGTGGAACAGTACGATGTCGTTACGTAGCACAGCACAGCCGACTGGAAACGCAGGAGAAGTGCAAACAACGTTCTATCCTCAGAGGTATGTTTATAATTAGGTTCGACGTAGACATCTACAACATACAGTCTACACGGCGAAGATTACACCAAAAAGTTTAAAGTTTCGTCTACTTTGGCGATAGCAACCAAATTTTAAAATCGTGTCTACTATGTAAAGATTTAGCAACACATAACGCTTCAAGTCCATAACTTCACTGATTTTCGAGTTCTGAATTTTTAAAATGTTTTTAATGTTATTACAGAAAAAACAAATTTGGGACTCACACTACATTTTTCATATGGCAGATTTTGTAGGTACATTCACAAGACATAATTCAACAGTTGTGTGCATTCATCTTATGAGAAATATCAATCATTTGTTTTCAGTGTTTATTTCAAATTTCTACATTTAAGTTTCTTTAATTATTAGTACTTAAATGTGGTTATGAAGTAAATAAATTACGTGTATATGTGTAGTCTTATGCGGCCAAACTACTTAGGTCATTGGTCGCTAGAGTTACACACTACTTAATCTTACTTAAAGTGACTTAGGCAAAGTACAAACAAACATACCCATGTCCGAGGAAGGACTCGAACATCCGACCGGACCGGCCGCGCAATTTATGACACAAATTACATGTTTGATAATATTAACGCATAGAAGTATGAAATCACGTCAAGACTACTTCCTGCAAAAATTTCGTAAAAAAAAGTTGGCACTGAGTTTAGAGAAACAAAATTCTTGTATATTGGATTTTAACATTTTATCAAAAAATGAATGTTCCTTTTTTTTTTTTTTTTTTACAAGAGATACAGCCATTCAAATTTACGGCCACCATAACGTTTTCCCTTCCTGAGTAAATGAGCTGCTTCTTGTAGTTTCAACACCTTTTTCTTGAATGTTCTGAATATAAATCTTCACACAGACTTCTTGAGGAGGAGAGTGAACGGACCTTAGACCTTTTCGACTGTACTGAACAGTAATTCCTCGTATTCCGTAATTTATATTTATTCAGTTAACAGGCAATGTAACTTATAACCAACTATTGGCTGCCAATTTCGCTTCATTTTTCATGGAAGTCTTGCAACTTGTTTCTCCCTGTTGGTTTATGCCGAGTTTGGAGTAAAAATGGTTCTATATGACGGTGATGGAAAATAGAATTTATCTTCAGCATTTTTCGGTGTGTGACATTCCCTTACACATTCCGTATTTAATGTATTTCATAGATGTATTTGTAATTCGAATACTGCCAAATCGTTTTGGGGTCTACGAATAAACGCTTCAAGTATGTAAAATACTCATTGATTTATTATTAACGTTTTGTAATTGAAGGTTTGAGGTTGCGTATCCTATTAAAAAGCATAGTAGCTACTTTTAAAGAGATGGAAGTTGCGTGATAGTAGGGTTAACTACATAGCGGTCAATTACATCAACATATCTGTGCAGGATGCCTAATATATTTATTGCTTGCGCAGGTGTCTTGATATGCTTAGTGTTCTGAGTAATATGCTTTTAGGAGGTATGAATGTGGAAAGTCATCGTCTTGTAGTAGCAGAGACTGTCTTAATAACTCTCCAAACATTATCACTATTAAAATACCTTTTTGTTTACAGGAGGAACACTCAATGGATTAATATGTAGTTAGAACAAGTTACTATATTGCTCTTCAGCTTTGAAAGGGTTGTGCAATTTCACTGAGTTTCGTGTTATGTTGACAGTGTGGAAACTTGACAACAGCAGTGCTAGACTTGTTGGTGTGCCTGTACCCAGGAAAAGCCATTAGCCGCCCCAAGGGCCCCGGGTTCCGCGCAAGTGTCACTCCGCGCACTCCGCGCAAGTGTTCCAACCCCGTCAGACCGATCGACCAGGCCGCGAACGCCAGGTAAGTGGCTGCCCGCTGGGGAACAACCCACCGCATCGTAGCGGCCAGCCAGTCAGCTGGCGGTCGCGGGCTGGTCAGTGTGACTTGACATAGGCTGTTGTGAGGCCTTGTATCTAGGTAGTGCTGGTTAGACCTGGGCCCAAAAATGTTCAAATGTTTGTATAGCTTATGGGACTTAACTACGGGGTCATCAGTCCCTAAACTTACAAACTACTTACGAACTAGGACGGCACAAATATCCATGCCCGAGGGGGGATTCGAACCCCCGACCGTAGTGGCCGTGCAGACCGTGACTTACCTGCCGTAGTCTCCTCGGCCACAGCGGCCGGCAGACCTGGGACCGCACTGCATACTGTTAATGAAGGTACGAGCATATGGGATATACTTGCAGATATGAGAGTGGCTCGAAGACTTCTTAAGTAACAGAACTCGATTCCTAGTGTTCAACAAAAATAAGGTATCGTTAGGAATGAGTACAGGGGCAAAGAGATGCTGTTCAGGACGATTGACAGCTGACATTAAGTTACACTAGCCGCGGTGGAGTAGCCGAGCGGTCTAAAGCACCTCGCTGCGGAGCGCGTGGTTGCTCGCCGTGGAGGTTCGAGTCCTCCCTGGGGCATGGGTGTGTGTGTTGTCCTTAGGTTAGTTTAGCTAGGTTTAAGTAGTTTGTAAGTTACGGACTGATGACCACGCATTTTGGTCCGATAGATTTACAGACATTTGAACATTTGAAGTTACACTAAACTCTCTCACCCTTTCTGACAATGGCAGTTTCTGTCACAACAAAGAATTGTGCCTGGATAATTGGCAGCTAAAATGAATTGGCAGTTATTCTCCCTTTCCACGTAAGCCATCAGGCTTAACTTCCAGATGATTGACAGTTGCCATGATATTGCCAGTAACTCCCCCTTCCCCTCTTCCACCTCCGCCGCCACTCGAACCCCTCAGTTAGAACACTCCACGCACTTGGCTGACCAATGTCTCAGGCTGCACCTGATGGCCCCACCAACATCAACACTGCTGCCATCCCCGCCTCCCATGATGTAACTGGGCAGCCACACTCATACTCGGCTTACCACTTCAGCTGCCCTGACACAGCTTTGAATTTTTTTCTCTCTTGCACCTCCTCCATCCTCACTGCCCCTACTAGGCCTACCATTTCGGTTACTGGGACACAGACGAGAACTGTGATTGCATTGATTCAATAAACAATTTACCCAATGTATGGATACCTTGAACAAGTTCTAAAGACAATGGTGTAAACAATGTATCTCTTTCATAGATACCTTAACAATTTCTGGACTCATTTGTAATAAAACAATTTCCCTCCTTATGCTTTAACCAATTTCTAGAACTAGTTCTGATAAACGATTTCCATCACCCTCAATACAAAGATTAAATATACATTTTCTCAAGCTGTATCTTTAACTAAAGGCCCTCAAATAAATCGCTGCCTTAAATAAATTCTCTGCCCATTTCTTTTAAACAACTTCCCTCCAACAATGCCTTAAACAAATTTTAGCACGTTTCTTAAAAAAAAGTGCCTGGTTATCTTGAAGAAACTCTACTGCCGTTTTTTTAAAAACATTTTAATCGTTCTCGTTATATTTGCAATTCGTGGAGTGAGCAGGACGATAATCTAGCGTTTATGAATGTCTCGAACAAAAATCGCATTACTAAAAAGAAAAAAATGTAGCGCGATACAGCTTCATTCTAACTTATGTCTTGTTCCTCAGAAAGCTGCACGAAGGTATCGACGAGAAAACACAGCTGATAAATGTGGAATATGGGTAAATACGCTAGATATGGGTAAATACTTTTCTAACCAAAGAATCACAACTAGCGCTTCACATGAATTCTCGAAAGAAGGCTATGTTAACGATATGACGCATATTGTACCTCTCAGAGCCCAATAAACACTACAACAGAGCTTCGAAATTTACGTTAAACCACAGCCTCACCTCTAACACTTTCTGGGTAATTTGAGTCACAGATCAGAGGAAACCACATGACTTCTATTGTATCCTTTCCTAGTAAAGCACCGTTGGGTTCTTCAAAAAATGTTCAAAATGTTCAAATGTTTGTTAAGCTTAAGGGACTTAACTGCGGGGTTATCAGTCCCTAAACTTACAAACTACTTATGAACTAACTAATACTAAAGACGGCACAAATATCCATGCCCGAGGGGGGATTCGAACCCCCGACCGTAGTGGCCGTGCAGACCGTGACTGGAGCGCCTCAGTCCCCGCGGCCACCGCGGCCGGCTTGGGTTCTTCGAATTGACAAATATTCCAGTAAAGTTTCCACAAAACATCTAAAACATAATGGAAAATAGGTATGCAAGATGAAACTGAACTAAGTCGTAGCATTCTCTTAAGAGGCGGTATTGATGATCTTTCGATTTCCAACCCTCCCACTAGGTTGAACTCTGAATTTTAAACCAATTAGTACACGTTGTTCTATGTCAAAAACAAAAGTACCTGCTCCATAAATTGGCTGTGTATGATGGTAACTTTATTTTACCTATGAAAAAGCTTCATCACATTATATAAATAAAATTTTTCTTCCTCCACGTCGGGCTACACACTGTCATTACACAATTTTTTCACCCTCGCCACAACACAAGTTCCACATACTTCGAGTTCCTTTGTATTAAAGAAATAAGCCGCAGAATGACTTGCTGGAGATCCCAGTACAAAATATTTGCATTAAATAGTAAAAAAAAATTGCAATGAAATAAATGAAAACACGCCGGATCAGATTTCAGATCGAGTGCACTAACATATTTCAGAAAACGATGTCTTGGATGATCTAGATTATACACAGGCATACATAGAATAACTCCTCTTCACGACGGAAACAGCCAATCTTGCTTTCCAAAGACAAAATGAATACTGATTTGCCACACAATACTTATCGCGAAAGCAGGCCGCTGCCGATGTCGAGCGAGGGGTTGTATTTGATACCTATTATGTCAAGATATTCTGAAGCGAACCTGAATAGTATAGTACTGAACCGGAACATTTGCTTTATTAAGTGATTTGAATTGCTTTACGACACACATGATATTTACTATTATACTGACGCTAAAAGCTGTTCGTGTTTCAAATTCAAGAATACTTGCTTCGTCTTCTTTAGTTAGGGTCTTTAGGAAACCTGCAATTAATATTTCTGCTTTATCGGCATTGTCATCGCTAATATTTCCATCGTTATCACGTAATGAAGGAATTGACTGTGTATTTCCGCCGATGTTCTTTACGTAAGAAGAGACTAATTTTGGATATGCGGCTATATTTCCAGACAAAGTTTCGTTGTGGAAACATAAATGCATCACGTGTTGAAATCCGCGCTAAATTTCAAGCTTCTGCGAAGCTTAGCCAGATTTGCGTTCTTGGCATTATATATTCGTTTCTTCCGCAGTAACATTCTGGTCTATTTTATTTAGCACGGGGTATCAGTTCCGTCTCTTATTATCATCAGATATCAGGTTGTTTCGATACCTATCTGTATGAGTGATGTTATTACTGTCAGATGAGGGAGCTCTGCATAATGAATTTCGCACATTGTGTGTCCTCAAAAATCAAATTTTTGTATAGCTTATGGGACTGAACTACGGGGTCATCAGTCCCTAAACTTACAAACTACTTATGACCTAGCTAACACTAAGGACGGCACAAATATCGATGCCCGAGGGGGAATTCGAACCCCCGACCGTAGTGGCCGTGCAGACCGTGACTGGCGCGCCTCAGTCCCCTCGGCCTGTGTGTCCTCAAATAAGCTACAAATTTTTCCACGTATTCTTCCAACGTTACTTCATTTACTACTGTCTATCGCGCTGTAATTTTAATGGCTTGCAGCGTTTGACACGGTTATGAATGTCTGCCTGTCGTATATATCTGAGTTGGATATGAAATTTTCTACAGGTCAGGTACTGTCAACACGCCAAACATCTACAGACACACGGAGATTTCTAAGCGATAGTACACCATATTACGATAGCTCTGTTTGTAGAACGGCTATCATCGACAATTGCTGGAAACAAAATTTCTCCGACGATGTGGTACATTCGCATTTCGAGGACCATGCCTAGTAAAGCACTGTGGTGTTCAAACCAATCTTCGGATTGTTGACTGCTTTACCTAACAAAAATTGACCTTGAGATTCCCGCCTGGTCGTTATACCAAAGTTCCACATTTTGCAGAAACCGTGGAGACTTTCCGGAGCGCAGGTTTAAGCAAAGCGCGCATGCGCTTCGTTATATTTAGCTGAACGTCGGTTGCGGTGACAGAGGCATGCGGGACACCGCTGACAGCAATCCAGCCCGCTCCAGGAGCAACACATGGTAAGTGCTTCTGTCTCTAACTAATCCTTCTCGATC
Source organism: Locusta migratoria (assembly GCA_026315105.1). Classification (NCBI taxonomy): domain Eukaryota; kingdom Metazoa; phylum Arthropoda; class Insecta; order Orthoptera; family Acrididae; genus Locusta; species Locusta migratoria. The sequence continues at coordinate 292,474,282 of CM048755.1, forward strand.
TCTTTCTCGTCATAATGCGTACCTACGTGGCGGACTTCACACTCAAGCGGACAATAATTTCGATATTATTTCAGCACAGGGCGAAGTTGTGTGTTTTGTTGTTAAGAAATCTCTACTCGTATTAAGCTCATTGCTTCCAAAATGGAATATAAAACTTCTACATTAACTTCTAAATTCATATTTCTGATTCGTTTCCTACGTAAAACAATGTCCGTCTGGTATCATTAGCGAAGAAATGTCGGTCATGGTATCGTTAACGAAGAAGAATAAAGGCAGTCAAAAACGGAACTTGGGTTACTTATTTCAGAGCAAGAAACTTCCTTTCATAACGTCACTAAAGAATACACCGACACAACTTCCAGCATAATTGCAAAACATTACTATAACTTTTCAGTTGTCGAATGTGACAGAAATTCGCTTGTGTATCACCGAGTCATTGAACTGTCCCTCTTTGCTCATCGTTAGCAAACTAAAGACCTCAAAATATAATTCTAATGAGCGAAGAACGCAGTAATTGCTGAACACGGAGATCGTCACTCAGAATACTTGCTACTGAAACATATCGCGTGGAACTTACGTGTGTTGAATCTGTGACTCCATTGTTGCGATTGTGGCAGTGTTGAGAGTATAGGTCGGGGTTACATGCATGTAACTGTCATCTGTATGTTACGCTGACAGGACATCTGAAAGTCAGATTTGTAACGACAGACTTGTGCGAACTGTGTTCTAGCTACGGCGACATAATCAAGGAGTGGGGAGATGTCGCGAATCACTCGAAATATTGGTGAAAACGTAACGATCCTTCAAAGATTTTCTTCCATAATAATAAGATATACGCGCAGTGTATTGTGTAGTTCTATCTCTCAGAAGCTGAAAGACACATCACTGTTTGATGCCCCTTCGTCCTAATTCTCATTTCATTTGAAGTGAGGAATAAATACTATTTCATTTTGCATCTACGAATATTTTACATTGTTATTAATATAATATGGAGATACTCCGAACGATCACATGCGGTGTGTGGTAATAGAGATGTGCTGTGTTATTATCATTTTTCATCTTCATATACTATTATCAGATCGTGTGCGGGAATGACTATCGATATGCTTCCATTTAAGTCTCGACTAATGCAATTTCGCTTGCAAGGAAATTATGATTGGTGTATGCAGAATTAAGTAATAAGTATTTTAACTTGCTTCTAAAGCTTTACTCTTGGAATTTTGAGAGAAAGTCTTTCGTTTTTCATAACCTCTTTGTCATAGTGTCTCGTAGTGGACTATGTTGGTCATTGTAAGTACAGTACTGCACTGAGAACATTAATTCCAATGTAATCGGACAGTGCAACCTATAATCTCTCCCTCCCTCTCTTTCTCTCACTCACTCTTTCTTTCTTTCTCTCTCACTCTCTCTCTCTCTCTCTCTCTCTCTCTCTCTCTCCCTCTCTCTCTCTCTCTCTCTCTCACACACACACACACACACATACAAACACATATATGTGAATACGAATATGATGAAATTATTTAATATTAAAATTCTGTAGCAAAGAAGATTACGAGCCTTCACTAATAAATAAGCGAAAAGAAGACGATCCGTTTATAAGACGTACTTTGGGCGAGATTCGTCTGAAGTAGGGTCAGAGAATTCAAATGTGTTATAGAAAAGCATTTGAAGTTCCAAGTTCCAATAGAAGACCTCACGATGAATCATCTATACAATGTTTTGAGCCTTTTGGGCTTATAAGACCATCTTCAGACTTTACTGTTTATCTCAAAGAAGTTGCAATGGTTTGTTACAGACGTGAAAGATATTCTATTCGTTATACTTATATACAAGCACAAAACAATTATCATACTTGGCTCTATTATGGTAGTACAATTAAAGTGTCCCAATAAAAGAATCATTAATAAATATACAGGAAGGGGAACCAGGAATAAACTTAATGTTAATCTCGAAAATCTACGTGTAAAACATTTCGAACAATAAACCACTCCAGTTAATAAATTACTTGAGAGACTGCTGACAAATATTATAAATAACTTTCATTATCGGAGGTAATGGAAATCATGGAATAAAAGTGTGGTTGTGGTCTGAACAGCTTTACATACTCATTAACAATTTCAATTTAAAAATTACTGACTGAATTGCTGATGGATATTTTGGAAATTTGAGGAACAAACCAGAAACAGACTTAAAACTTTAAACTTATCAATGGACAAGTATAACAAAATTAATCAATTAATATTCACATAAAATAAATTGCTCAACCACACTTTTAACTGGAATATACTTGTGTAATACTTGGGGGTAGGGGTTTCACAAAACATGGATCATTAAGTGAAACCCAGCAGAGGGGATGTGTTCAGTTGTGTTTAGTTATTTAATATTAATTCAGAGCTGTGGATACATGCTTATTGATCTCGACTGGTTCTAAGAGGTTGCGTTTTTGATGTTGGTTTGCTGTGTGAAGGACATAGGACTGTAGCTGGTAGCTGTGTCCCTCACTCAGTACATGCTCAGCAACTGTTGAGTCATTATTCTGCATGCTCCAGCTACGTTCGTGTTCAGCAAACCTAGTTACATCTAAAAGTGTAGCTGTGCAATTTATGTTATGTAAATATTAACTGATGAATTTTGTTATACTTGTTCAGTTGCAAGTTTAAAGTTTTAAGTCTGTTTCTGGTTTGTTTCCTAAATTTCCAAAATATCCATTAGGAATTCAGTCAGTAATTTATAAACTGAAATTGTTAATGAATATGTAAAGCTGTTCCGTTCACAGCTATACCTTTATTCCTTGATTTCCATTACCTCCCAGTTCCCACAATGTAAGATTTTTTAATTATTTTTAAGCAGTCTCTGAAGTAATTTATTCATTGGAATGGTTAATTGTTTAAAATATTTTATGCATAGATTTTCGTGATTAAAATTAAGTTTATTGCTAGTTCCCCCTCCTGTACACTTATTAATTATTGTTTTATTGGAACATTTTAATGGCACTACCACAGTAGAGTTAAGGATGATAATTGTTATATGCTTGAATATAAGTGTAAAGAGTAGAAAATATTTCTAGTCTGTATCAAAACTTGAGATAAACAGTGAAGTTTTAAGATGGCCTTATATACCGAAAACCGGTTCACGAATTAAAATAAACTTGTGGAACATACTCAAAACTGATATTTTTAATTCAGCCATGTCGAAAGCCGCAGTTTTATTGTATGAACAGTGGGAAAGTAAAAAGCGATAAACTTGTTTTGTTTCATCATTCTGCCAGGGGTGTCTGCGAGAAGAAGTCGCATAAAAGTTTGAAATTATGGGTACTTGTTGAATGTCACTAAGTGCTCTCATTCCAAAATAAAAGCCAATTTATTCACACGTCACATGATGGAGACCATGGTGGGGATTCTCCTTGAAAAATGCCACAAGAGTCCGTCTCCGTAGTGAGAGAGAGGAAGGGGTTATTTACTGCACCTGTCAATCAAACTTTACTATACATATCAATCAAACCTGATCCCAAACAATCATCATCCCACTACTCATGGATTTTACTGGACTTGTCATTCAGTTTCGTTTACTCTCAACTTTCTCAGATACTCCAGCTCTTTCATCTTCTGTGTCTCTTGGCCCTTGTTATAGTTACTTTATATTGTCTAAGTAATTTTCTTAACTCTGGTTATTTCAACTTGTCAGGGAGCATATCCACAAGTTTCTACATTTCCCAATTCGAACTTAATCTGCGTTACACAAGTAATAAATTTCTGCTAGAATCTATGTCAACCTTGGTCATGTTTTAAATATTTGTTTTACGATATATTCCTGGACGTCCTCATGAACTTCAAACAAAATGTTTATAGTGACTAGTTTCATGATTCCAATTCTTGAACTATTTTTTATTCTTTTCTTTTTCCAGATATCGAACAAAATCCTCAACTACAGTAAAATATTAGTCTCCTTTAACATATAAATAACTTCCCTTATCTCATAGTCTCCTTCTTGTACTATTTTATAGGTCATGGGAGTGTGTCTCTTTCACTGTTTACTACCCTGTTCGTAGTAATGTCCCTGTATTCGTATTTCTTTCTCATATTAGAACTGCTGTTACATTACCGTTATTGATTGTGGGTTGATAACCCTCATCTCCCTTAATAATGAGTCCTGACCTGAAGGACATAATATATAGTTTCCTGATGTCATCAACTTTCTTTCACTGATTCAAACTCAAGAAACTATTCATAGAGATTCATGTAATCGAAAAATATAACAGTTTCAGTTTTTTCTAGCTGTCCAAAGGGCCACAACAAAATCATACTTTTGTCTGGCATTTAGATGAGACGTGTTAGCTAGGAACAGGGGACTGATGACCTACAGTTTATTTTCCTTTAAAATACCAACAGCAATACAATTATGCCTAGATCATGTTGGTTAATTTCGTGAGGCCAGCTTCGACATTTATCTAGTCCGTTACACCAATGACTACTTAAAACTATGTCGCCCCATTTAAGGACCTGTGTTTTACTCTGGCTTCTTGTAACTATGGTTGGTTGAATGCTGCGTCGTAAACAATGTGGGAAATGTAAATATTTCACAGTTAGTATTAAACGTCATTTGAATCCAAAAACAGAGTACAAAACATAAATTATGCATTCCTGGTGTATTTGGATTATGGTATAAGGTGACGAAGATAAGCAGTTCTGACCTACTACCAATAAAAAATACTCTCCTTGATTGTCACTGCATTAGTCGTATTTCCATGAAACTGTCTGGATTTTTATGGGCGAGAAATGGAAACTGATTACTCTGCGATCGAGTGTACGAGCATGCCAACTGAAGTTACTTGTTAAACATTGCTGTTTCCTATCCTGGTACATGGTACTATTTACATACTTTATCGTGTTTGCTGTCTAACAACTAAGAGTACTGCCACTTCTGCTTTTCTCAGAGATAAGTTCTCTGCTGCCTTTGAAATCTTCCTAAAACTCAATAAATATCTTAGAAGAGGAGCTTCCAAACAAGTATGAATTGAACTCTCAAAACAAAGACTTCATCTGAAGTCTGGAATAGAAGTTTCACGAAGAAGTCTTAGGACTGAAGACGTAGTGACTTTTGAAGGAGCGCTAATGACCAACACAGATCAGATACTCTCCTGCATGACACTAATATTTACAGTTATCAGTTAATCAGAAGCTCTGTTATTTTCTTTGCTAAATTCCTCCGTGGTCTCGACTAGCGTCTCACGCTTTACAAAGAAAGTTACTGTCTTTCTATTTCTGAATTTAGCGGGCCACAAAATCCTTCCTTTTCACCATCCCGCTAAGATTGTGCGGAGCACTGCTGCAAACGGCTGTCGTGCCATATTTTGCAGGCACTGGTCGTCCACGGGATGGAGTGTCTTCCGCTAAAGGCAACATCTGTTGCTCTGAGCTTCCGCACAAAGCTGACCGCAGGGTGCTGCCAGTGGTTTATGGCACTTCAGCCGAGTTGCGTCCCTTGCATCCGCCTCTAGATCCATGCTAAGCGGCATCTGTCCACGTAGGCTTTGTGAAACAAGTTTCTCCGTAACTCTCTTGTATTTATAACCCTTTAACATTTCTATTATTACACTGTCAGAAATGAAATCACTGTAGTACTACTTTCTCTAACCTTTAATATGACACGGGGTGGTAAACAATAAGATTCGTTCTTCGTTTTTCTTTAATTTGAATATACGTTTGTCTATCATCACTTGGGTGGTAATGGACTCATTGCAATAAAAACGACAGTTCAAAGTACACTCCCATTGTGTTTTCTAAATTTGTGTCGATGCAATTGCACTAAGACCTTGTTCCAAGCGTAATTGTTCCAAGAAACTTTGACACTCTTTATGCGTCAGGGCTATTTGATTGCCGGGGGAAAATAACTCTTACTTTGATATCTCTATTTCAGCCACACTTGATGAACCATTCTCTCAGTCACGTGATTGTCTCTGAGTTCTTTATTTCACAGTTATCAAAACAGTTACTGTCGACGCGTATCACTCATACTTCAAAATTTTAAACACACTGGATGTATTGAGCAGCATTGGCCGTTAATGTTTTATTTATAAACAACAGATCGATTTCAATCACATAGTGATTATCTTCAGTGTATCCTTCAAACAAGCATTGTGAATGCCCTGAATGTAACTGCAACTGTGTCGAAATAAGTTTCGGCAAACATAAAACAGAGCCAATGCTGCTCAATATATCTGGTGTGTTCATCATTGTGTGGTCGTTGAGCACCATCCTGAAAATGGAATCAAACCTCAAAATTTTAACTTACAAACATTGTATTCCCTAACATTGAATCTTAAATCAATTTGATGGTTTTTACCTGTAGTCACTTTTCTTCGCATTTATACCACGTTCGTATAAGCTAACATATTATAAAGCTCTAATTGCTATTTAAATGTAGGAGCATTTTGTCTGCGGTTCCTAACCGAGCGAGGTGGCGCAATGGTAACACACTGGACTCGCATTCGGAAGGATGATGGTTCAAATCCACCTCCGGCCATCCAGATTTAGGTTTTCCGTGATTTTCCTAAATCGCCCCAGGCAAATTTCGGGATGGTTCTTTTTAAAGGACACGGCTGATTTCCTCCCGCATTCTTCCCCGAAAATCCGAGCGTAAGCTCCGTCTCCAATGACTACGCTGTCGACGAGTCGTTAAGCCCTAAGCTTCCTTCCTTCTGAGGTTCCTACCATTTTAAAACATCTGACTTATACGGCAGCCACATACTGTACATAATAAAATATTAATTGCTTGTACTTTAAAACCTGTGCAAAAGTTTCATCAAAAATCATCTTGTGAAAGACCACTTTACTATAAGGCAGGTATGTACAGCACGGTACGGAAGTGCAAAAGAATCACTTCCTTGACCTAAAAAGCAACCCAATGAAATTTACTTCCATGAATACAAGCAACTGACAGTAACTGCGGTGGAAGGATGTAATACACACTCAGAAATACTACATACTAAGTTTCAGAAAGCATCATCATTCAGTATATCCGGACACCCCCAAAAACATTGGTTTTTCACATTAGGTGCATTGTGCTGCCACCTGCTGCCAGGTACTCCACATCAGCGACCTCAGTAGGCATTAGACATCGTGAGAGAGCAGAATGGGGCGCTCTGCGGAACTGACGGACGTCGAACGAGGTCACGTGATTGAGTGTCTCTTCTTCAGAAGCCTGTACACGAGATTTCAACACTCCTAAACAGCCCTAGGTCCACTGTTTCTGATGTGATAGTGAAGTAGAAACGTGAAGGGACACGTGCAGCACGAAAGCGTACAGGCCGACCTCGTCTGTAGACTGACAGAGACCGACGACAGTTGAAGAGGGTCGTTCAGTGTAATAGGCAGGCATCTATACAGACAATCACACAGAAATTCCAAACTGCATCAGAATCCATTCCAAGTACAATGATAGTTAGGCGGGAGGTGAGAAAACTTGGATTTCATGGTCGAGCGGCTGTCCGTAAGACACACATCCCGCAAGTAAAAGCCAAACGCCGTCTCTCTTGGTGTAAGGAGCGTAAACATTGGACGATTGAGAGTACATATTCACTCTTTAACGTCACTTGTGTTCCAAATTCGGACACTCGTCTCGCGCTGTGGTCGCATTAATCATGGGCTCGACATTGTACACTGGGCTGCGTACTTTTTCTCGTCAACAAAATTCAAGTGGAAAAACATGTGGAGTGACTTATCACGACTTATCTGGCCATCCGAATGACAGGGCGTGCGAACGGCGAATTCCCGGTGAACATTATCTGCCAGCGTGTGTAGTACCAACAGTAAAATTCGGAGGCGCTGGTCTTATGGTGTGGCCGTGTTTTTCATGGAAGGGCATGCAACCCTTGTTGTTTTGAGTGGCACTATCACAGCACAGGTCTACATTGATGTTTTAGCACCTTCTTGCTACCCACTGTTGTAGCACAACTCGGCGATGTCGATTGCATCTTTCAACACCACCGAGCACCTCTTCATAAGGCACGGTCTGTGGCGGAGCGGCTACACAAGCCGCGCGGGAGTAGCCGAGCGGTCTGGAGCGCCACGTTGTGGATCTCGCAGACTCCCGCGTCGGAGGTTCGAATCCTCCCTCGGGCATGGATGTTTGTATTGTCTTTAGCATAAGTTTGTTCATAAGTAGTTTGTAGGTTTAGGGACTGATGACCCCGCAATTAAGTCCCATAAGCTTAACAAGCATTTGAACATATTTTGACAAGCTGAGTTTGCATCACTTTCGGTGATGCTTAGTGTAGCAGAATCCTGTTTCTTATTTTTCGCTTCATGGCTATATATTCTAATTGGTCGGCGGAATTCTATTGTACTGGCGAGTGCAGTTAATCGCGGGTATCCAATACGTATGCATAGTGCAGCTAAATCACCTTTCTTCTTTCTCTCTTCATGGATACAAATTGTCAACGGCAGATGGAGGTTTTTTTTCGGGCCAGAGCAGTTACTGGCATCCAAGATATATGCGTGACTATCGTCTACACTGACTACACTGCAGTGGCGGTGAATATATGAATATTTTAGAGATGAAATCAGATGAGGGAAACACACTGTGTGATCAAAAGTATCCGGCCCAAAGACATACGTGTTTCATATTAGGTGCACTGTGCTGCCACCTACTGCCAGGTACTCCATATCAGCGACCTCAGCAGTCATTAGCCATCGTGAGAGAGCAGACTGGGCGATCCACGGAACTCACAGACTTCGAACGTGTGTCACTTGTGTCAGAAGCATGTACGCATTCGAGCGCTGATGACCTCGCTGTTGAGCGCCCTAATACGCCAATCATCTTGTACGCACTGTTTCTGTTCCACTGTTCCACTGTTTCTGATGTAAATGTGAAGGGACGCGTTAAACACGAAAGCTTACAGGCCGACCTCGTACGTTGATTAACAGAGACCGCTGTCATTTGAAGAGGGTGTAACATTGTAATAGGCAGGCAGCTATCCAGACCATCACACAGGAATTACAAACTGCATCGGGATCTACTCCAAGTACTATGGCAGGCGGGAGGTGAGAAAAGTTGGATTTCATGGTCCAGAGGGTGTCCACAAGACACAAATGACGCAGGTCAATGCCAAAAGACGCCTCGCTTGGTGTAAGGAGCGTAAACATTGGATGATTGCACTGTGGGTAAACGTTGTGTGGAGTGATGAATCACGGTAGACAATGTGGCGATCCAAATGGCAGGGTGAGGGTATGGCGAATGCCCGGCCACCGTCATCTGCCAGCGAGTGTAGTTCCGACATTAAAATTCGGAGGCGGTGATGATATGGTGTGGTCGTATTTTTCATGGAGGCGGCTTGCAACCCTTATTTTGCGTGGCAGTATCACAGCACAGGCCTTCCACTGTTGACGAGAAAAACGTAGAAGGCGACTGCATCATTCAACACGATCGAGTACCTGTTCGTAATGCACGGCCTGTGGCGAAGTGGTTACAGGACTAAAACATCCCTGCCTGGCTCGAATCCTATAGAACACCTTTGCGATGTTTGGGAACGCCGAATTCGTACCAGGTCTCACCGACCTACATCGATACCTTTCCTCAATGCAACACTCTGTGAATAATGGGCTGCCATTCTCCAAGAAATCTTCCAGCATCTGATTGGACGTATGCCTGCGAGAGTGGAAGGTGTTATCAAGACTTAGGCTGTGGCTAAGCCATGTCTCCACCATATCCTTTCTTCCAGGAGTGCTAGTCTTGCGTGTTTGCTGGAGAGCTTCTGTGAAGTATGGAAAGTAGGAGGCGAGGTACTGGCGGAAGTAAAGTTGTGAGGCGGCATCGTGAGTCGTGTCGGGATAGCACAGTTGGTAGTGCGTTTGCCCGCGAAAGGCAAAGGTCCCAGGTTCGAGTCCCGGTTCCGGCACACAATTTTAATCTGCCAGGAAGTTTCAAAACTAAGGTAGGTCAACATCATATTGAATTCCAGAATTACCGATGGAGGGCGCCACGATCTTTACGTCATTTTCAGCTAGATGTCTTGATTATTTTGGTCATAGAATGTAGTTTTATGTTCAGATATTAAAGCAGAGACACACAAGGAAAGCCATTCGACATGGGATGGAAGTGGAGGAATTCGCCAAGTGTCAGTAGACATTTTTATGATCGCAGGAATGAGTCTCACACTCTAAACACTAATTAAAAAACAGCCTGACAAGCTTTCAGAAGGTAAAGAGATTTCCATCCAGTATATATATATAAAGTACGAAGAAGAGCAGATAGAAGAGGTTGACAGTATAAAATTCCTGGTATTACAGCTTGATAATAAATTCAGTTGGGAGAAGCACACCAGAGAACTGTAGAAACGACTTAACGATTCTGTATTTGCAATACGAGTGATATCAGACAAAGGAGACATAAAAATAAAAAATCTTGCGTACTTTGCTTACTTTCGTTCCATAATGTCATATGGTATAATATTTTGGGGTAACTCTTCAAAGTCAAGCAAAAGTTTTCAGAGTCCAGAAGCGTGTAATACGTATTATTTGTAGTGTAAATTCACGGACATCCTGCAGAAGCATCTTCAAAGAAAATGTTCAAATGTTTGTATAGCTTATGGGACTTAGCTACGGGGTCATCAGTCCCTAAACTTACAAACTACTTATGAACTAGCTAATACTAAGGACGGCACAAATATCCATGCCCGAGGGGGGGATTCGAACCCCCGACCGTAGTGGCCGTGAAGACCGTGACTGGCGAGCCGCAGTCCCCTCGGCCAAAAGCCTCTTCGAATCACTGGGTATATTAACTACTGCCTCTCAGTATATTTATTCCTTGATGAAATTTCTCATAAATCATATATCCCTTTTCCCAACAAACAGCTTAGTTCATACCTACAATACTAGGAACAAAAATCATCTACACAAGGACTTAAAAGCACTTACTTTAGTTCAAAAATGGGTCCACTGCTCAGGAACATACATTTTCAATAATTTACCAACAACCATAAAAAATTTAGCTACAAATAAAGATCAGTTTAAGAGGAGCCTGAAAGACTTTCTAGTGGCCAACTCCTTCTACTCCACTGACGAATTCTTAAACAGAAGCAAATGATGCATGTATCTGTATCCATACTATTAGTATTATTACATTATCAGCTTGTAAAATGGTATGTACCTGTATTAGTAATATTGTATTATTAACTAGTAAAAAAATAATTAAAAAAGACATGTTCCACATCCACGAGTATCACCTCAACACGGATGTATGGAACGAACCAACTAATCTAATCTAAGTCAGTGCATGAAAACCATAGAAAAAGTCTTCCATTGTGACTCTCGAATAATTCAAGAATGCACCCCAAATGTCTTAGAACGGTCTACGAATCAACTCAAACCAATTACAGACTTCCTGATCACAGTTGTGCTCTTCTTTCCTCGTCCAGACTTGTCATCCAGAGCGCTGAATTTTCTTTAAAATCGTCTAGACATTTGTGGTTTCAGTTTTCAAAGTCCGCCATCAAACAATCGACATTTTTATTATATTGGTGTGGTGTATTTTTTCGAACATGCCCGAAAGAACAGACACCACATCAGATTCGCAGCCATTCGACATCCAAAAAATACGTTCAGGTGTTCATAAACCTATGGGACCCTAAACTTAAAACTATTTTAACTATTTTCCGCTAAGGACAAACATATAGCGATGCTTGAGGGAGGACTCGAACTTCGGGCTGGAGCGGCCGCTCATCCGTGGCATGGCGGCCATCCCCGCGCGACTGTATACCCCCTACTGTCAATGTTGGTAAAGTGTGTCAAACTCTTTGCTCTTACTTTGGCATGTGTCTGATCAGATACCGGCATAGAGCACGAGAAGTCAAGCAGAACATACGGCATTCCCATCACATCAACTATCCACACCTGTACATATCACCGATTTCGTTATTTCGTAACGTGAGGCAGTTAAGCTGACGCTTTATGTTTAGTTACCGAGTTACGTCTACACCTAGTTAAGTCGGCCCTGTGGATGTGGTTAACCTGTAATGGAGACCAAGTATGTAACACTAGTGCGAACCTTTCTCAAATACTGCTCAAACGTTTAGAATAGTCAACAAATCGATTTAAAAGTAGACATAGAAACAGTTCAGAGTCGCTCTTCTAGATTTGTTACTGGTAGGTTCGCGCAACACACAAGTGTTAGCGGAGATGGAACTAGAACTGAAATGATGGGTATCATCGGAAGAAAGACGACGTTGTTTCGGAAAAACATATTGAGGAAATGTAGAGAGCAGAAATTTGAAGTTGACTGCAGAACGATTATACTCTTGCCAACTTACATTTAGCGTAAAGATTTCACTCAGGCAACCCTGTAGCACGCACTGCCAGTACACTAACCAGCCGGCGCTACATCTCTTAAGTGTTGGAGCTTCTTGTCCTCCCACACTTATGGAGCTTGCTGCCAGACACATTTCAATAGAATAATGCACGACCACACGTCGCACGCAATGTTCAAGACTTTTTCGTCGCTCATTGGATTACATTGCTGATTTAGCGTCTCTGTTCTACGGATTTCTTGCCTAGCAAAAACGCCTCGTCGATGAATCTGAAGTGACTATCTCGGGATACCTCATCCGCTGCTGCAACGGCTCAGTTTTGACTATAGTTGGAAGCAGTGTGGACTGTTATAGTCTAATAATACATCCAGAGCGTCATTGATTCAATGACTATGCGTGTAGCAGCGGTTATAGCCAGCAATGGCGGTAACATTAAGTACTAATTTCATGACCTTCCTTACTTCATATTGGTCTTTATTTTCAATCATGTGATAATTGTATAATACGTTATCTCTCATTTGGCTATGATATCTGTGGTCCTTTTTGGTGATAAACTTCGGATGGCTAACAATGTAATTGATATTTTAACAAAAGGGTTGTCATTTGCATCGCCAAGGATCAGCGTCACAACAAATTACGAAAGCAAGGGTAATTTTTATTTATTGAGGATCCCATACCTAGGACCAGTTGTACAAAAATGGTTTGGTTCTATGTTTCAAATTAACTCTGAGTATAAGAAGCCACTTATTTACTCTAATTACTCGATACATGACATTAATAACATAGAGAATAAGTTACAACCAAAATGGGCAAAATTTCTCGAAAAATATCTGACACATTGCTCCAACACATCGAGCACACAGACACCTAAAGAACTCAAACACAAAACTTCCTAAAAACTAAATGCAATCAATAATATCCCGCTATCACTATGGGGAGGCTCTTCGTGTAGAGTCGCGGTGAAGTAGCCGAGCGGTCTGAAGCGTCTCGCTGCGGAGCGCGCGGTTGCTCGCCGTGGAGGTTCGAGGCCTCCCTGGGGCATGGGTGTGTGTGTTGTCCTTAGGTTAGTGTACCTAGGCTTAAGTAGTTTGTAAGCTACTGACTGATGACCACGCGCCGGCCGCGGTGGCCGAGGTGACTGAGGCGCTCCAGTCACGGTCAGCACGGCCACTACGGTCGGGGGTTCGAATCCCCCCTCGGGCATGGATATTTGTGCCGTCCTTAGTTGTAGGTAGTTCATAAGTAGTTTGTAAGTTTAGGGACTGATGACCCCGTAGTTAAGTCCCATAAGCTTAACAAACATTTGAACATTTTTTTTTTTTTTTTTTGATGACCACGCAGTTTGGTCCGATAGATTTACAAACATTTGAGCATTTTCCTCGTGTAGATGTAATCCTTGTACAAGCTTTCCCAATCTGTGCAGATCGAAAATGCAAAGTAACAAATCTAACACCTACGAAAAAATGCAATTAATATCTACACAACTTTCGTTGCAAATCTCCCAAATTGTGAGCTGTTAAAGAAGCAGATATCGCTAAGGCAGCACTTACCACAACCTCGGAAAACATATGCCACACAAGAAGCCAGCGTCCCTCATTCTCAGCAGTAAGACCGCAAGCCTCCCACACGGCTTCGCCACGTAAAGTGCTAATTTTCCTACCTAAATACAACTCCCAACTATTTCAAAAACTAAAATAAATGAAAAAACACATTTTTTGGGTTACTTTCCATGGTTTGCGCTCCACGACTGTGATATGTTTCCAATACTCTGAGATTTTCAGTTATCAGTCGATCTTTTCTTTATTAGCAAATCATGATTTCGGCCAGTAACTGGCCATTATTAATGCTAAAAAGTACAAGAAAAACACACTATTACTATATGAAAATGTTACATAAGCACCACTTACGACATTATGACAGACATAACAACGTTTTAATTAATTATCCATAACATGTGTTTAACTGAAGATATTATCCATAACTCACACCACTCCAAGAATGACAACTGGACAGTTTTACCGTTTTAAATGTACACAAACACTATTTCAAAACAAAAGTGGGTGACGTCATAGAACATCAAATGTTCAAATGTTTGTATAGTCTATGGGACTTAACTACGGGGTCATCAGTCCCTAAACTTACAAACTATTTTTGAACTACTTACGAACTAAGACGGCACAAATATCCATGCCCGAGGGGGGATTCGAACCCCCGACCGTAGTGGCCGTGCAGACCGTGACTGAAGCGCCTCAGTCCCCGCGGCCACCGCGGCCGACCATAGAACATCATTTGGGCATGTGCTGCCCTCTACAGTATAACGAATATAACAGCTTTTCTCAACAGAATAAATAAATTAGAGAAGTCATGTTGTTTTACTACTTCGACTTCTCTAATTTATTTATTCAGCTGACAAAAACTGTTATATTCGTTATACTGTAGAGGGCAGCACATGCCCAAACGATGTTCTTTGACGTCACCCACTTTTGTTTTGAAATAGTGTTTGAGTACATTTGAAGTGGTAAAAATGTCCAGTTGTCATTCTTGGCGTGGCGTGAGTTATCCGTATTAATAACATCTTCAGTTAAACATATGGTATGTATAATTAAGTAAAACATTGTTATGTCTGTCATAATGTCATAAGTGGTACTTATGTAATACTTTCATGTAGTAACAGTGTGTTTCGCTTGTACGTTTTAGCATTGATAATGGCCAGTTACTGGTCGAAATCATATTTTCTAATAAAGATTATTAAAAAAGATCGACTGATAGCTGAAAATCTCAGAGTATTGGGAATTTTGTGTGTGTTGTATGAGTTTATTTTTGTTTACTTAACCGGTTTTCGGCTTATAAGGCCAGGGTTTTGACTCTGAAGATGGCCTCATGAGCCGAAAACCGGTTCAGTAAACAAAAATAAACTATTATAACACACACAAAATTGTGTGTGTGTGTTTTATTTATTTATTTGCTTATGTTCTACCAAGAAGCGACGGAAGAATCAGTCAAAATGATTTCAGAAACTCTACGTGGGTCCAGATATTGACACAATGAACAGCGCAGATAAAGCTCTTTTACATAAATACTGGGTATGCTAC
The DNA here is from genome assembly GCA_026315105.1 of Locusta migratoria. Classification (NCBI taxonomy): domain Eukaryota; kingdom Metazoa; phylum Arthropoda; class Insecta; order Orthoptera; family Acrididae; genus Locusta; species Locusta migratoria. The sequence goes on from CM048755.1 coordinate 292,489,675, forward strand.
AGAAATTTTTCATTCTTGACTACATGATTAATTTTATCATACAATAGATTTGCATCGGTTTCTAGCTGTTCCACACGTTTGTCGAGTCCTTCGCATGGAAATACGTGGGAGAGCAAACCTTATCCGGTTGGATAACAAGATTTTAAGTGATATGCAACGAAACTGCTCAAGGTGGCTGACCACTGTCGCTGACAGATGGACTCAGCCTTGTTCGAAGGAGTCAGTGAGGACGATTGCTGTATTACCTATTCCTTCGTCTATTGGAGATGATGTCCTTTCTTGTAGAAGTGTCCTCTGTGCCGCCAATGGTCTGTCGGTGGATGTTAGCAGCGGGATTTCGCACCCTGTCTCATTTCTCGGCTGCTTCTTTTTCTTCTTCGTGGACAGTTTCCCGGGCGAGTGAACCTGGATTTCGTTTAGGGTGACTGGCCGATTAGTCATCGCGGTCTGCCTGTTGGCCGCGGCAGCCTTTCCTTAGATCTCTCTACGGGAAGATGAATTCGTTACGCCCAGTGGCAAACTAGTGACCTGTAGTGGGACAGCGGCAGACTGCCTTCAAAGGAGAAAGCCGACAAAGCGAAGCGCGGGCTCGGGACTAACCGCGAGAAACTTCTGCTAACTGCGGTGCCCAATGGACGCACGGCCTCTGCGACTGACACCTGCAGTCAACAGACCACAGATAACATAAGGTTAGTTCGAGTTGCGGGAAATTTACCAATCGCCACCGTTGGAAACTACGTCTACTGCGCATGCGCAGCCTCTGCTAGTTGCAACTACTTTGCGAACTCTGACGCCTATTCCTCGTGTTTCGTGGTTTGGTCACCTGTAGTGCTAGTTGACACATTTTGGCGACAGGAAGGGCATGATTCACAATGCTGACCCTGCATGTGCGGGAACATGGCTCAAAAGAAAGAAGAGTGCTGGTTGACATAATGAAACACTGCAACAGCAACGGCTTTTTTTTTTTTTTTTTTTTTTTTTTTTTTTTTTTTTTTTTTTTTTTTTTTTTTTTTAAATAGCAGTATGGCTTTTGAGACTTTACTACATGGTTAAGTGATGACGTACAAATATTTATGTGATGTCGACATATATATTATTCTGCCTACTTTGATCTGTAGTGTTTCGTATTTTAGAGGTTATAAGGTAATGTGCCTCCTCCATTACGCAGAAAACAACACACTGAAAACTCCAAATCGAAAACAGTGGTAGTGATGGTTATATGTGTGTGCGTGTGTGTATGTGTGTGTGTGTAATAGAGGAGTCGCAGTACTTTGTAACGTTAAGCTGATTACAGTACGAGAGAGGCAGCGCACTCACAGATATACAGTGCAGACATAATTATTTAATTTGTTATCATAAATTTCGTTGTTGATTGATAATAATTATCTGCTATTTAATGTCAATGTTGATAAAATAAAATGTTGTTAATGCCCAAACATAACCAGTGCTAAAAATAGTCGAACTCCAAGTAAGATTAAAAATTATAATTAATTAGATTATAGGAACTGTATAAAATATGTCCAGTATGAAAATGCATGGCTGGTGATGGAGGTATTAGCTATATAACGAATTGTCACATGCTAAGAGCAATGACTATGAAAGCTATTCGTATTTTAAAAGACACAAAATGGTCAGTACCACACCTCAGTACATTGTCACGTATATGCCATTCAAAATGTGTTCAATGCACAGGGCGTGCATTTTATAGTAAGTAAATCAGTGGTAGTGTATTTTTAATTATGAACAAAATGTTTGGCAAGCAACTCATTTCCTATTTGTGTGCACATCTGTTGTTTCACACGTGAATATTAAATTTGCACATGTGTGTAACCAACAGTGGTTATGAATCTGGTATTTCAAAGTGTGTGTGAAACAGAAAAGGATACAATTTTCTACCTGTGCCATCTTCCCTTTAAAATAAAGGATATTCACGTGCATACGTCATTTCTGCTAACGAGTGTAGTGCGTGATCCACAGTTACTGGATTTTGTGATATGAGCCGTGTATGGATGAGGATAAATTTATTTGATTTTTAAAGTGAGTTCCTCTTATTTTCGATATTCGTGGATTTATCTGAACTACATATATCTGCAGAAAAATCCCTCAAGGGAATAAAATAACGCCGTAATATATCAAATTTTCGCGAGCCTGCTATGAACCGTCACTTTAAAAGAATAGCCGGAATTTCGCACTTTGTTTCGTCAACGAATAGACAAAGGGATTGCAAACAAAACGCTTTGCATCTATGCGCGTTTGTCTCTTTGGAGCAACGGTATTAAACACTTTGGAGTCGGCTATAAGATTTCCAATGGAAACTGGCGATCTCAGCTCAGAACGCTTGAGATCCGTTTCGACCATTGCACCCGCAACTCCAACGAAGATATAGACTGCGCATATCGCTACCTCTGCCGGATTGTGGTTTGAAACCAAAATATTACGTTTCTGCCCTGAGTCACGTGACTAAGCTGTCACCATTACTCAGAAACGTTTTTCTCGTTTACAACTGGAATAAGGCACTGACTTTAATAATAAAACTACTTCTCGTATACCTGTTTCACGTGTAGCAACAAAGGTAGCGTAATTTATCCAACGATAGTAATATTTATGGGATTGTTAATCTAAGTAATGCCAAAATGCTGCTTCACTTTATAGATGTTAAAAACTGTTTATTATTATAGCAATAGGCCTATTTCGGCACTGTGGCCATCATCAGGCTATTTCCATATGGCATCGTGGAGGTATAATTTATTACAATGACTGCATATAATTGCAGTATATATGCTCTTTAGATGGTATATATATTACGTTTATCAGGTATTAATTATTTACTGCTAATCTGTCAGTTTGACATATCCTCCAGCGATGCACTCTTTTTACGTCGTATTTCATAAAGTAAATAAAACGTTATTGACTTACTCTGGAGATATCGTTATTCTACGGTTTATGGGTGCCAAATTTTAGAAACAGCTGATCGCTTCTAGCGGCCATCTTGTAGCGAGAAGTTGTCGCTCACGTAGGGCACCTGGCCATGTCGCCGAATGTCGCTTCTTGTAGCTGCAGTGTCAGTTGCTGTATGTCACGCTCTGTCGCTCGCTTTTGTCGCCCACGTAGGACACGGCCTAAGACAGCCACGAGCGTCCTATGCTGCAACCCCACTCATGGCCACCACAGAAATGTATCGGCCACTTGGCAATAGGACAGGCACTAGATAAGACTATAATCAGTACGCAGGCTTATACACAATCTTCTTAAACCATGTACCTGTGTCTGCACTCCACTAGTCTTCAGTTAACAAAGTTAATAACTGTACTATTACTACGAAATATATATCTTGTACTAATCTAGCTTAGTGTTTATAGTTTCTGTTGTGCCACTGGCTGTTCACCTCATACTCCATACCCGCACACGCGTGCATCCTACTTCCCTGTGTCGGTCTCTCTCCACTCGGCAACCGACACCTAGGACCACTGGCGACGACAAGACACAAAATTATGTCAGCACCTAAGTCATTGTTGCTGCAGATCTGCTGGTAATAGTGATATAAACAGTTCAAGGTGAATACAATTTATTCATGATGCCTATAAAAGTAGTAGTACCCTACTGGGCATTAAAATTGCTACACCAAGAAGAAATGCAGATGAAAAACGGGTATTCATTGGACACACATATTATACTAGAACTGACATGTGATTACATTTTCACGCAATTTGGGTGCATAGATCCTGAGAAATCAGTACCCCGAACAACCAACTCTGGCAGTAACAACGACCTTGATACGCCTGGGCATTGAGTCAAACAGAGCTTGGATGGCGTGTACAGGTACAGATGCTCATGCAGGTTCAAAGCGATACCACACTTCATCAAGAGTAGTGACTGGCATATTGTGACGAGCCAGTTGCTAGGCCACCATTGACCAGACGTTTTCAGTTGGTGAGTGATCTGAAGAATCTGCTGGCCAGGGCAGCAGTAGAACATTTCCGTATCCAGAAAGGCCCGTACAGGACCTGCAACATGCGGTCGTGCATTATCCTGCTGAAATGTAGGGTTTCGCAGGGATCAAATGAGGGGTAGAGTCACGAGTCGTAACACATCTAATATGTAATGGCCAATGTTCAAAGTGCCGTCGTTGCGAATATGAGGTGACCGAGACGTGTAACCAATGGCACGCCGGGTGATACGTCAGTATGGCGAAGACGAATACACGCTTCCAATGTGCATTCACCGCGATGTCGCCAAACACGGATGCGACCATCATGACGCAATAAACAGAACCTGGATTCATTCGAAAAAAAAATGACGTTTTGCCATTCTTGCACCCAGGTTCGTCGTTGCATATACCATCGCAGGCGCTCTTGTCTATGATGCAGCGTCAAGGGTAACCACAGCCATGGTCTCATCCAGTAACTGTGGATCACGCACTACACTCGTTAGCAGAAATGACGTATGCTGCTGCAAACGTCTTCGAACTGTTCGTGCAGATGGTTGTCGTCTTGCAAACGTCCCCATCTGTTGACTTAGGGATCAAGACGTGGCTGCATGATCCGTTACAGCCATGCGGTTAAGATGCCTGTCACTGCTAGTTATACGAGGCCGTTGGGATTCAGCACGGCGTTCCGTATTGACCTCTTGAAGCCACCGATTCCATATTCTGCTAACAGTCATTGGATCGCGACCAACGCGAGCAGCAATGTCGCGATACAATAAACCGCAATCCCGATAGGCTACAATCCGACCTTTATCAAAGTCGGAAACGTGATGGTACGCATTTTTCTCCTTGCACGGGGCATCACAACGACGTTTCACCAGGCAACGCTGGTCGACTGCTGTTTGTTTATAAAAAATCGGGTTGGAAACTTATCTCATGCCAGCACGTTTTAGGTGTCGCCACCGGCGCCACCCTTGTGTGAATACTCCGAAAAGCTAATCGTTTGCATGTCACAGCATCTTCTTCCTGTCGGTTAAATTTCGCGTCTGTAGCGCGTCATCTTCGTGGTATAGCAATTTTAATGGCCAGTAGTGTATTTATGAAATGCGTCGATAATGTTTGCCCGTCACATTATTTTAATGTAATTAGTCAATATTTTGCTTGTTTTACTTGTTGGGATCACTGCAAGTGGCAAAGTTCATAAAATATAACGCTCAGGTTGTTTTAAAATAAGAGAACATAAATACTAACTCTTTCCACTTCATATAAATGCTTAACGAAACATTTCACACATAGTGTTTAGGAATCGTGTGAAAGATGTTGCTTGTTACACTGATATATCGTCTTTAATCCTGAAGAAACTAGAAACTAAAAGGCTCACAGTGCAACGAAGACAAGTATTCACTTAATAACTGCAGTTCTGTTGGTTGTAAAAGGAATTGTCATTACGTTTCACTTAGGTGCATGTAAAAACTGAAACCATCGCAATAATTTTAGGGATTAAAGAGAAATAACGTTTAACTGCACCACTAAATGTGTAATAAGAATATGATAAGGCGTTGTATTGGCAAAACCTCTGCTTGCTTTAAGATATAAATGAGAAATATTACAACGGCCAGCTCCACATTTCTCGTATGATGAAAACGACTTTGTAACCCGAGTCATGTGATTTAGGTAACTATCCATTAAATGAGCAGAAAATTATGAAATATCGCTCAGTCATATCTATCTGGAAGTTCAAAGTGTAATGTAATATTTGTGTTATATAATGGTGATGTGTGAGGTTGATACCGTGTGCCAGCATATAGGCTACTTGTCTGGAACAGCAAGAAAGGGATCACCAAGCTTAAAATCTCTATCCGACTGACGGCACACCTTCAAGAGTGTCACGTGTCCCCCCATCAAATCATGAGACTCTGCGAGAAAATCAGTGGTGCAGAAGACTGGTGATCAGGAACTTTAACTTCGCGGCCCCTTCCATTACCGCTCAGTTAGTGGTGGCTCGGATTGAAGAGGTCTGAGAAAAAAAAATCGGGTGTGTCCTCCTTGAATGACCTGCCCGGGAATACGTCTTAATGAACTGAAATGATTGTATGGCTTATTGACCAGGAGATTCCTGGGGTTCTTCGGCGCCAAGTGCATTCTCTTTATTTGAAGCCAACTGGGCGATTTGCAGGCCGATTCTCATAGAGTGATGCTCTGCACAACACAGAACACCCACTCCACTGCCTGGAGTCGCATTCGGCCCCCTCATGGTAGTCAGCGATGCTATCCATTAAGCTATACAAGCGGATAATTATTAAGATAAGCCACGGAAAACCGAGTGTATTTGGCTGCTATTCTCTGGAATATGATAGCTGTGATTTATCACTTTGCTACTTAAGTCTACATGTAGCCGTTCTTGTTGCAAAGATTATTAAAAACTGTGCTTACTGTTCTGCAGAATTTTGTAACAGTTTCCTTGTAAAGATTGAAAAATAAACGTTATGGGTTTCGTTCATCAGCTATTCCGTCAGGGATTACCTGGGAAAGCCCCAAGACCTCAGCCTATACAATATCGAATAAATTTGTGGGCGCTGCCGGCCGCGGTGGCCGAGGGGACTGAGGCGCTCCAGTCACGGTCTGCACGGCCACTACGGTAGGGGGTTCGAATACCCCCTCGGACATGGATATTTGTGCCGACCTTAGTATAAGGTAGTCGATAAGTAGTTTGTAAGTTTAGGGACTGATGACCCCGTAGTTAAGTCCCATAAGCTTAACAAACTTTTTTTTTTTTTTTTTTTTTTTTTTTTTTTTTTTTTTGTGGGCGCTACCTGTTTTCAAAGTACAGAAGAGGGGAAAGCAATGGTTGAGAAGGGAGTGAGATAGAGCTGTAGACTTTCCCCTAATGTTATTCAATCTGTACATTGAGCAAGCTGTGAAGGAAAGCAAGGAGAAATTTGAAGAAGGAATTAAATTTCAGAGAGAGGAAATAAAGAGACTGCGGTTTGCCGAGGACATTGTAATTCTCTTAGTGACAGAAGGGCAGTTGAATGGAATGGATATTGTAATGAAAGGAGCGTATAAAATGAACATTAAAAAAAGCAAAACAAGGGTAATGAAATGTAGTCTATGAAAATCAGGCGATGCTGAAGGAACTAGATTAGGCAACAACAAAATTAAGGTGGAAGATGAGATTTGTTACTTGGGCAGTGGAATTATTTACTATGGTCACTGTACATATGATATAACGTCCAGAATGGCAATGGGAAGAAATAAGAGAAATGCATTGACATCAAATATTAATTTCAGTACTAGTAAGTCTTTTATGAAGGCATTTGTGTGGCGTGTAGCCTTGCACGGGTGTGAAACATGGACGATAAGTATTTGAGACAAGCAGAGGATAGAAACTTTTGAAATGTAGTGTTACAGACGAATGCTGGGTGTTAGATTCAATATCGCATAACTAATGCGGAGGTACTGAACATAATTGGTGGCAAAATAAATATCTGGCGTACCTTGACTAAAAGAAGCGTTCGATTGGTAGGACTCATTGTGAGACTTAAATAAACCGTCAGTGTAGTAATGAAGGAAAGTGCATGGGACTAAAAATCGGAGAGGGAGAACAAGAGACGAATACAGTAAACAGGTTTAAAGGGTTGTGAGTGGCCGTTCTTATGCGGAGATGAAGAGGCTTGAACAGAATAGAGTAGGGTGGAGAGCTGCAGCAAACGAGCGTTGGGACTGAAGACCACAACAACAATTCTACAAGTTGACGTCAATTATGAAAGTCTATAATTATGCTCGCGTGTCCGACTGTCTTTATTTGAAACGGAAATGGCCTGGACCTTTCTTCTAATCGACTAGTTTACCCAGTAACGTACGATAAATTACTGGTAGAAGGCGGTAAATTCTTTAGTGTGGCCTCTGGTGAGCCTCACAAGTATTTCAACTCTGCAGTTACCTCTCCACAGGTGAACGGTTTAGTCAGCTGTCCATTCCGCGTCTGCTTATCTTCATATCTGTCATTAGGTCATTCGTGCCGTAACTGATAGGGGGAACCTTAACTTTCATCTTCTTTCTCGGTATCAGTATGGTCACTGATCGATTGAAAAGATTATTTCGCTCCATTTAGGGTATAGCGCGGCTAATTGAATAGAGGGACTATCTGAAGGAATGCAAGCTTTTTCGCTTATACCGTAACAACAGAAAAATGGAGTCGCCGTTGTGTTAGCTTTTGTCGTTGTCAAAAGTCTTGTCTCTCCTGTGAACACGTCTATTTCGTTTTCTGACTTCAGAAATTTCCCAAGATTAATTTAAAATGTAGAAGGTAAGTGGCTCACAATTGGTCATTGGACAGTTTGTAAAACTGATGTGGTATTCGCTAGGGATTTGCTGCAGTAAGCAGCTACAAAAACCCAAAACCAAAATAGTCAAAGTTCTTTTCAATGAGACATTCAGCAAACCATGAACGTCTACTGTGTCATTCCGCTTAGCTGTGAGGATTTCCCTTTAACCCTACTGGGATCTACCCATTTAAGGCCGATACGATTGAAGATTGTCAGTTTTCATCTTCTGAAGCCCTAACAGCAAAAGAAGAAACAACCACAGAAAATTATGCAGCAATCGGTAATTCGTCAACAGATATTGTAGAAGACTATACTCGGTGTATCCTTCCTTCTCAACAGAAACAAACGGAAAAAAAACCTAAAAGCAGAACCACGCACTCATCGTACAACATCTCCAGATAACATAGCCATAGTGAGGGCAAAGAAGGAGGTGGTCTAATGATGCAGAGTGTACCAAAAAGTAACAGAAACATTTCATAAAGGCCTCTTTCCATGAATGTCAAATTAGTATTGTAATTATTACTGTATTATTAGACTAATAAGTATTAAGTGAAATTAGTGTATTTTCAACTAATTTTCCACGTAATTTAGTTGTTTATTTGTCCATAATTTTCCTTATTCAAATAGACCCGTCCACTATCCAAATAGCCCCACTTTTGTCCAATCGGGAGGGTAAACATAATAACATAACTGTTTGACAATCGTGTGCAACCACCTTTCATCAATGGAATAGTTATGTCCATAGAAGAGATGTTATATGCCATAAAAAATCATTCATATTTTTCTGGAAAATACGGGTCACAGAAATGGCAACGTGTGGCATAATGGTACGCTGACCCCACACGCGTCCATACCAAATCCAATGACGCTACTGTCAGAAGATGACACGGCGGTCGGTCGGTACCATTGGGCCTACCAAGACCTGTCTCCGAGTTTAAGTCTTAATGACAATACAGAATGCCAGAACTTCTTAGGACTTCAGTCAGATCCTGGTGATGTCTATGTCGATAAAGTCTGAAAAATCAAACAAGACAAAAGAAGCAAAAATGCAAACACGAGGAACAGTAAAACGTTATCAATAAATATTTTTTTCGTTGCATTGAGGAGCTTTCCTATTTACTTTTTTGATGCGCTTTCCAGATCTATGTGACGGCCTTTGCTAAATGTACTTCATCGTGAAATAGGTTGCTACATATGTATTCCACATAAATTAACATGTTACTTATAGTACCGCTAACGGTCACATACTGGTAGCGGTAATATAAGTAACCTGTTAATTATGGACACACAGTCACGGTCGAAAATGTTCAAATGTTTGTGTAGTCTATGGGACTTAACTACGGGGTTATCAGTCCCTAAACTTACAAACTACTTATGAACTACTTACGAACTAGGACGGCACAAATATCCATGCCCGAGGGGGGATTCGAACCCCCGACCGTAGTGGCCGTGCAGACCGTGACTGAAGCGCCTTAGTCTCCTCGGCCACCGCGGCCGGCAGTCACGGTCGAGACAATTTCATTGTGACTTTAAATTATTTCACATAAAGTTGATTGACATACACCTAAAAATACAAAAATATACACATACGAGAAATACACTACACAGATATTGTCTAAATCAATGCGACGTACTCCTGCGAAGAATATAAGTAGTGAGCCTCACAAAAACCTTTCAACTTGTATCTACCTATATATCTGTTTGTTTGAAACATACAGAAGAGCACAATCTTTTCCTCTGGCATGAATAGTAACGTGTAATTCATGTTCATGCACATTTTATTTCTACTGATAACTTAATGTGTAGTGATTAGGTCACAGGACTTGTATTAGGGAGGACTACGATCTAAATTCTGTCCCAGCAATCCACATTTTAGTTCTCCTTAATCACTGAAGGTGAATATTGGAATCGTTCCATTAAGAAGGATAAGGCTGAATTTTTTCTCTAACTTCACTTTCTCTTCATAGTTGACGGGACGCTAAACTCGAGCTTTCCTTTTTCTCTAGACGACTGAATCTGATATGAATGGTTGTTAGGAAACAATTAGACATAACCAGCTCCAGTCAAAGTTGTACAATAAAACGAGCCGCAGACGATCACCTCTTCCCGGTTCGTAAATGTGTGACCACAGAAAAAGTGTTCCTCCCACAGAACGGCGCGACAACGTTGATAGCGCTGCCGCGTATGCATCTGCAGTTGCTGGACGTGTTTTTGCCCACTGATCGTTATAATCAATCTTGGTTGACATGATGGATGTGGTAATTAGCAGGCATCTCTCAAAGGTGTCAGAATTAATGTTCAATTATTAGCGTGTGCAGTGATGTCTCCTGTAACGACTACACGAAGCACTACGGATGAGGCTGTTCTCCCTTAATTAATGAGGTTCGTCTGTAGCTGCTGTGCCTGACAGGCCGTTGTAAATTTCACAGCGTGCATAAATTCGTTTCGCTGGCAAACGTGTTGACGAATTCAGAACTCCACGAGGAGAAAAAAGGATAGCCGCGAGAGAGATATTCCGCGTCTACTGTGAATTGGCGTGCTACGCAAGAGGTGGACTTCATGGCGCTGGAGACGTCAGCGTAAACCCAAAGACTGAGAGTATGTTCACGAAGCTAGGAAGCTAGCACACTTTCACATGAGACAGGAATGTTACATTTCAGCGTCTTGTCGAGCTTTCTGGAACATAAGGTCAGATTGGACTAGGATGAAGAAGGAAATCTAACGTGCCCTTAATTAATGAATAAAAGGTAATAAATCTAATGAAGTCAGACGAAAATCTTTTTGCTACCCATGCATCTACACAGTATACAGCCGGCCGTGGTGGCCGAGGGGACTGAGGCGCGCCAGTCACGGTCTGCACGGCCACCACGGTCGGGGGTTCGAATCCCCCCTCGGGCATGGATATTTGTGCCGTCCTTAGTATTAGGTAGTTCATAAGTAGTTTGTAAGTTTAGGGACTTATGACCTCGTACTTAAGTCCCATAAGTTCTACAAACATTCGAACATTTTGAACACACTTTACAGCCGAAAATAGAAGGTATCAAACCATTATCAACATGAAAACTAGCAAAGACGCTTTACAACTCAGTCTCATACATGATACACTTGCGGAAATGGAAAATATTAGCCGCACGGGGGTAGACGAGCGGTCAGGAGCGCCACGTTACGGATTGCGTGGCCTCCCACGTCGGAGGTTCGGTTTCTCCATCGGGAATGGGTATGTATGTTGTCCTTAGGTTATACACTCCTGGCCATTAAAATTGTTACATCACGAAGATGACGTGCTACAGACGCGAAATTTAACCGACAGGAAGAAGTAGCTGTGATATGCAAACGATTAGCTTTTCAGAGCATTCACACAAGGTTGGCGCCGGTGGCGACACCTACAACGTGCTGGCATGAGGAAAGTTTCCAACCGATTTTTCACACACAATAAGCAGTTGACCGGCGTTGCCTGGTGAAACGATGTTGTGATGCCTCGTGTAAGGAGGAGAAATGTTTTACAAACTAGGTCTCTCAGCTAAGTACTGTTCAGACGAAGCTGCCTTCTTGGGAACATGTGTGGTAAGTTCAATATTAACCGCATCGTTTTGTTAACCGTCACAGGGATATTTTCAGGCTAATGCTTCAAACCTCCACTGCAAGGAACAGCTTCAACCTGCTTTATTTATTTATTTTTTCGTTCAGAGTATTTCAATCGCTAAACTTAGCTAAAAAAAATAATAAAAAAAAAAAATAAAAAAAAAAAATAAAAAAAATAAAATAAAATAAAACAGGGTGGCTATGAACGTAAATTTCATAGTTGCTATAGGCGTAGAACAAACACACCCACAAGGAAATGGAGATACCACATTTAACAAATGCAATAAAGTGTTTTCATCCCTGGAATATCAGTCACCTCGGTATGCACGCCAATGTTCCACAGTTGAGGCTTTTCAGCCATGTACTGTGCATATAACGCTGCATTTTTTGTAATATTTGCAATAGGTTTAATATTTAGGATATAGTTTTCTGTTACTATTACAGGTATGCCCCATTTTATGCCAATGGTTCAAAACTCGACTGCAAAGAAAGCATGGTTTTATCACCGTTACTGGTATAAACGTATTCTCCTTTACTTAGTCCATCACGTACCTGAGTAACAGTGAATGGCCTCTCATCGAAGAATACTAACATCGCCCTCTGCATGGTATATTTATGCTCAGGGTGCTTATATAATAATTACGTGTAAGAGATTCCTGTGACTGATGTGTAATGGCGACGAACCATAGACAGTTTCTCCAGTCAGATTATATATAATTTACAGTCGAATTTGTGATGTATGAACACCGCAACTCAATACCAATTAACAATTAGGTAGAGAGGAAATTTCGGTACACGTACGAAGATAAGCTGTGTTCAACCATTAAGAAATTCATCGAAGACTGCAGTATGTTATGCAGAAAGTGAAATTTTGAGACAATCTTGCTGTAGCGGAATCAATACCCCAATACAGTGATTTGGACGCAGCATTATGCACAATGACTGAAGTCAGCAGATCACAACTGAATTCCTGGATTTTGCTATCTGTGAATTATGAGAACAGATATGATGATATCAACATAATTAAAAATATATGTATCAACACTCTGGACCACTACAAGATTATCGGTATCATATTACAACTGACGTAATGGACAGGTGATGGAGCTCATGAGGGCACGTAGGGGAGGGTGTGTGATCCCAACTCCCTCTCTGAAAATTTTCCAAGAAATGATTTCCAGGCTGTTATATTACACAATTATGTGACGTCTAAATATACATGTATTGCAACTCTAAATACCCAGAAGAAACTATATCTTAGAAATTATAACGCACGTCCAATATTGAAATCCCCCCACCCCCATGTAAAACTGCTCCTTTAAATATCCACCATCAGCACCAACTGAGTCAGGTGCAGAGAGAATGAATATATACATATATATGCATATGTGAGCGTACTTCATTCTTATTTCGCCGCGGTGGAGTAGCCGAACGGTCTAAAGCGTCTCGCTGCGGAGCGCGCGGTTGCTCGCCGTGGAGGTTCGAGTCCTCCCTGGGGCATGGGTGGGTGTGTTGTCTGTTGGACTGTTTCTATCGCAAACCGTAAGTGTGGAAGAAAGCAATCGTACAAACGGAGGGAGAAAGGATCTATATTTGTGGTTGGAAGAACTAATTACACATTGACATAGCCGACGGTATTGCTTTCGTTTCCAAAATATTTACAAATATTTCGATTTCGGGATATTGAAAGAAGTTGTAAATTTCGGCGAGATGTCGAACAAAAATATCCCTTTCGTTTTGGCTGTATCGTGTAAGATCAGAGACGGAGGTTTGGAAGCAAACAGCAGCAGTACGGGGAAGGGCGTCCCTTTCCTGAGGGGTCGCGAATCCGACTACCTGGGGAAGGGTCCGGTGTGGCAAATGTCCGGCGTGGCAAACGTCCGGCGTGGCAAGTGTCCGGCATCCGTTGCAGGCAGACAACATTAAGACTTGTTTCTTTGAGGGGAGGGGATTCATTATCACACGGCTTAGAACAGGCACACGGCCAGAGTGAGATTGGAATGGAACATAACCTATTTAAGAACCTTCCCCATGTAATTTTGTGTACGTGTACCAAATTTCACGTTATTTGGTTGTCTGGATCTTGCGTTATAAGGGAACAGACAAACAGACAAAAAATGCATCTTATATGTAAAGAGATTTCACTCGAAGTCTGTAAGTAAAGTACTCTCCCCCATGCACCGAACGAAATTTTACGTAGACAGTGCCCTTCCTCTTGGTTTGTAGGTCAACTGTGCAAAATTTTATCAAGATCAGTGCGAAGATATAGATTTACACGGACACATTAAAAAAGACACTCTCACTTTTTCTCAAATTTTCCTGTTGGTTTTCCAAAAAATGGAACGTAACCTGTTTAAGAACCTTCCCCATGTAATTTTGTGTAAGTGTACCAAATTTAAGGTCATTTGGTTGTCTGGATCTTGAGTTATAAAAGAACAGACAGACAGACAACAAATGCGTCTTGTAAGTATAAAGATATCAAACAAACTGTCTTCTCCACGATTACCAGTGTTGTATCTAAAATGCAACGTTCTCAAAAATAATCTCTATACTTATAAGACACATTTGTTGTCTGTCTGTTCTCTTATAACTCAAGATCCAGACAACCACTAAACGTGAAATTTGGTACACGTACACAAAATTACATGGGGAAGGTTCTTAAACAGGTTACGTTCCATTTTTTGGAAAACCAACCGGAAAATTTGAGAAAAAGTAAAAGTGCGTTTTCAATGTGTCCGCGTAAATCTGTATCTTCGCACTGATCTTGACAAAATTTTGCTCAATTGACCTACAAAACAAGAGGAAGAGCACTGTCTACATAAAATTTCGTTCATTACATGGTGGAGTGTACTTATGGATTTCGCCGAAATCCACAGTTTTGCTCCTATCTTGATGAAATTTTGCACACTTGACCTTGAAAACAAGATGAAGGTTATAACTCGGGCAAAGCCGGGTACTTGCAGCTGGTATTAAAATATCGTGGGACATAACTTTCATGAAAATTAGAGTGCATCTCTGCAACAGTATTCATGTATAGAAGCGAAATAGCAATGAAGAAATACAGTTACTCAAATCCAATACATTTCCAAGTAAACAGTCGAGAATGGGCTGATTATGACGTGTTTGCCATCGTGACCGCGTAAAATTGGTTCAAGTGTTATGAATTTCATCATATTTTCTGATAGAAAAGGCTTGATGAAATGACATAATACTTGACTCAGGCTCTAATTGGCTATTATGGCCGGCCGCAGTGGTCGAGCGGTCTGCGGCGCGCCAGTCACAGTCTGCACGGCCGCTACGGTCGGGGGTTCAAATCCCCACTCGGGCATGGAAGTTTGTGACTTCTTTAGTATAAGGTAGTTCATAAGTAGTTTTTAAGTTTAGGGACTGATGATCCCGCAGTTAAGTCCCTTAAGCTTAACAAACTTTGAACATTTTGGCAATTATGTCCTGAAGATAAGTCACCAAATGCATGTACTACTGACCTAAGGCATGTCTTTGCATATCAAACTTGTTATTAGGCATGACGTTTTCCAGATCGTTTCGCCTTCACTTTCAGAATCTGCACAACTATCCTGGTAAGCTGTACTAAGTAGAGGCTGAATAATCATCGTCACCACAAAAGTTATTAAAGATATCACTGTCATTCCTCTTGAGTTTTTGCAGTATCTCTTCATGAGTGTAGCCAAGTGTGCAGTTCAATTTTTGTCTGTGGATCATGTAAAAGGCCGCGGTGGAGTAGCCGAGCGGTCTAAGGCGCCTCGCTGCGGAGCGCGCGGTTGCTCGCCGTCGGAGGTTCGAGTCCTCCCTGGGGCATGTGTGTGTTGTCCAAAGGTTAGTTTACCTTAGTTTAAGTAGCTTGTAAGCAACGGATTGATGACCACGCAGTTTGGTCCGATAGATTTACAAACATTTGAACATGTAAAGGCACATTTACACGAGGAAAACATTTTCTCACATATTTAAAATCTTTTATGTATTCGTATGAATAAAGTAAAAACGTTAAACATAGATTATAATATAGGGTAACGTAATCACGTGAGGTGCATTCGCTGGAAAACAGCGGAACAAAACACAATTCTTATGTTCTAGCCTTTTTGAGAAAGACAGACTGATTAATTATTTATGTAGTTCGAGTATCAGTGTATGCAGTGACTTGATATGGCGTGGATGTTCCGGAATAAAATGTTTTGAGTCATGATGGGCCAGTACGAGCTGTACGTCTTTGGAATAATTTACGGAATTCGAAAAAATTAAAAATATACTAATCGAACTGGAACGGATCGTCATCATACTGTCATGATCAAGCAAGTAGTGAATATTAAGCATTTAGCATAATTGAAAAATCAAGTTAATCATAATATTTTATTAGTGTAAATTGAATATTTCTATCAGGCTCCAAACTCGTATCACCTTATTACAAAAATTATTCAAAACACAAAGCACTCAAAAAATCCTCACGAACAGACAGAAAAGTAAACGAGACTATAGGAGTTGAATGCACATGAACATGGTTAGAGCTAATGGGTGCCGAGTCTAGTTGCGCGATAATGGATCCCCCCATTATTACAGTTATCTCAAAACGTATAATATGTACAAAAAAGTTATTAGGATTTTCTGTAGAACTCTTTCGGTGCTGTTCACAACTGTGATCAGAACTAGCCAAAAAAGTATTAAAAAAAACTAAAATATGTTGTAATTTTTCCCGAATTTGTTCAGAACTATTTAAATTTTGTACAGAGAACTCCAGAACTATTGCATACTGACTAGAACTCAGAAAAAATGTACATTTTTAGAAAAAGGGGTGCCAACTTCACAGTAGCGTGTAAATGGATTCCCCATTATTGGAATTATCTCATAAAGTATGATGTGCACAACAAAAATCATTCGAATTTCCTGTAGAACTCTTTGAGAGCTATATAGAAACGTGATAAGAACTATGTTTGTGCTAATATGCAAATAATTTTTTGAAAAAACTAAAGTTTGTTGTAATTTTTCCTATTTTTTTCGCGAAATTTTGCAGAACTATTTAAATTTTGTACAGAGAACTCCAGAACTATTGCGTATTTGTCTGGAACTCTGAAAAAATTTACAGCTTTACAAAAAGGGGTGCCAACTTCACAGAACTCCACGTCAGGGACTACGAGGCCGTTCCTGTCGGAGGTTTGTTCTCCCTCGGGCGTGTGTGTGTGTGTGTGTGTGTGTGTGTGTGTGTGTTTGTGTGTGTTGTCCTTGGGTTAATTTAGGTTAGTTTAAGTAGTTCGTAAGCCTAGGGGACTGATGAACACAGTAGTTTGGTCCCATAGATTTACAAACACTTTTTTTTTCTTTTCTTTTTAACTCTCGGTCAACATGGTGGCAGCCGGCGCCTGAACGTCTTTGAAGCGCTTGTCAGTTTAAGAACAGAGAGGCTAGGCAGGCGTATTCTGCTCATTGCCAGTCTAAGGTGATGTTGTAGAATACTAAGTGACCGGCGATAAATTTCTTGCTGATGTTCCATTTGTTCTGGTAAAATCACTCGAAAAAAAATTGGTATTTGGATTAATATTCTGAATGATTCTTGCTAAAAAGCGGCTGGAACCAAAACAGTAACCGAATATTCGGCTCCTCTTCTTTTTTCGGCCGAAACCAAAACTTGCGTCATTAAGTTAAAATTTCGGTAAATTTACGTTATATCGCAAATCACTAATTTTCGGACATTTTGCAAGATGCCCTACTAAGTCGCTGTACTAAGTCTTCTTGAGTGTGTGTAACCATAGTCAGAAGTACGTATAAGATGGCATAGGAGGCTTACAGATTTACTGACCTAAACTTTCCATCCAGCAGTTGCGAATGTTAAGCCAACCACCCCTTAAGTTGGACTTGTGAGCCAGCGCATACGAGTACCTCATAGCTGTTATTAGTGAAGCTATGTCGTTTTCCCTCACAGTTCTCGTAGCGCTTTGCATTTCTAAAGAAAGTGCAAAGCGGAATAAATGAAAATGTACTAAGTTGTTGCGAGCAGGTATTTCTCCTAATCCTTTCCTGCCCGACGGGTCTTAAAATTCCCTGCCCATGTCCAGCGTCATAAAACAAAGTGGAAATTGATATCTTGCTTGTGTTCCAGACGAGACGTTGGCTCCCTCTGATGTATCATATGGAACTCTCGCTGACGGTGATTGTTCAGTATCACTGCTCGCAGACAGCAGTAAACAACGGACTGTCTTATGACTTTGTGCACGATTTCGTCAGGCGAGTTTTATTGTAACAAAAAGACGTTGTTGTGTTTTCTCACGCTGCTAATTTTGTTTTGTATTATTTTAGCTAATGGAAACTTATATTACTCAATAAAATAGAGCTCTTTTTATTTATATAGTGTTCAAAACTGTGCCTGGAAGCTTTTAGTACTTACAGTATGTAAAAGGTATTTTGTGCATGTTATATTTGTAGTTGTCTTTGTTGCTAGGTTTCAGTATAAATGGTTGTAGTGTTGTTTTCTTTTGTTTACGAGTTACGAAATTTAAATACTGTTCAGCGATAACTAAAGTTTGCTTTTTCCTCCTTTCATATCGATACCAAAAATCACATTCTGATATAAAAATTTTGCTATTTGTTGGTTATTGGTAGATCCTTATATTAACAGAGATAAGAGTTTCATAACGTTTCCGAATTGCATTATATCCTCTTGGACTTTGAACTGTCATTTTTTAATTTTTTTACTTAACATTTTTTGCGACAAATAAGGAAAACAAAAATGTGTGAATAGACTAATGTGCTTTTATTCACTTTGAAGGTAAAATAACCAAATATGAAGTTATGTGCTAGAATATTTGATAGCTTGGGCAGAAAAGGGTTAAAATAAAGTCCAGAATCCCAATTACGATACGTTTATTACTGACGACGCTTTAATACAGAAATAACGTTTATACTTTGCTAGGGATATGTAGTTCGTGAACGAACTAGTTCAGCTGAACTATTCGGTGAAATGAACGATAGTTAATTCTAGTTCACTTTGGTAAAATATACTTCTTCCTCTCTACTAGAAATTAGAACGTGGATCCTCAAATATCCCTTCCCTTGACACTGAGTACTCCCCACCCCCAGGACCTAAAAGTATGTATTTCACAAGTCCTACCTTATAACTGCGTAAACTGCATCGGATCGGTAGACCGAAACATTTCACTTTATTCAGCTGATGAACTAGTTCCGAACTGAGCAAACTACGTCCGATCCGAAGGCCGAAACAGTTCTGCTCGTTCACTTATAAGGAGAATGTATGTCAGTCTGATTTCTTTATCAATCTTCAAATATACGTATCTATTAACGCAATTATACATCTATTACTAAGAAAATTCGTGTATAGGTTTTCAAGCTGACATAAAAATACGTATGTAAAAAATTAGAAAACTGAACCGGTAAGGGTGGGAGTTTTTTTTATTGAAAATAAAGTGAACTGTGCAGTTCATCTGAGCTAGTTGACTGAACTACTTAAAGTGATCTATATAGTTCATTTGAACTCATTCAGTAAGTAGAACTATTTCGAAATGAACGGTTCCATAAAAGGAACTACTTTCCCCACCTCTACACTTTACGCTAGCATTCAAAATTGTGGAGAACGATCACGGCAAGACAGACTAGTATTAGGTCCAGTTGCCGACAGAATTGACTCTTTCGCAGCTAAGACCTCGTATGTATACTTTGTAAAATTTCATTGGGAGTTCGTATCTCTATATTAACATTAGTATTTTTCATTTGTTTAGTACAGTACTTAGATTTAAGCAAAGTAAGGTTGTTATTGCTGATGACTAATAGGCTGATGACTAATAGGCTTCTTTCCTGTCAGTAAACCGACTTCAGTCAATGTTGCATAAAGTATCTCGAAAAATAACGTCACAGTTCTTACCAACACTTTGATTGTTCTCAGTGTAAATCCACGCAAACGCAATAGGAAAAGCTGTGTACCACAAGATCAATGTATCCTAAACCCGTATTCGTTATTAAAAAATTACTCACTTTCAAGGAAACACATTAATAGAATTATTCAAATGTTCAAATGTTTCTTAAGCTTATGGGACTTAACTGCGGGGTCATCAGTCCCTAAACGTGCAAACTACTTGTAAACTAACTTATACTAAAGACAGCACAAACATCCATGTCCGAGGGAGAATTCGAACCCCCGACGGGGAGCGGCCTCGCGTGTCGGAGCATAGCGCCTCAATGCGCTCGGCCACTCCGCCGCGGCGAGAACTTTTCATCATAACTGTATGGGAACTCGATCCAATAATATTTAAAGAGGTAAATTGTTAAAAACACAGTCTAAGATAGGATTGTGTTATATTGTTAGTAACAACAAAATACATTTTTTCGTGCTCTGAATCCATCTTGAAAGCGACCCGACTTCATCTGTAAGTTCACGAAAGCTAGTTTCGGCCAAGCCGAAGATTCTACTGATTTCTGGGCGGTCGAAACTAATATTTTGGGATAAACCAATATTTTGGACGAAAGCAACATATTCGCCGAAACCGAATAGTCGGTCGGTCCTTACTTAAAAGTGATATAGTAGCATGATTTTTATGTTTTTGTGCCAACTAATCTACTCAACAGAAACTACAATTTACTTCGCCACTTAAGTTGCGAATTTTCTATTTTGCACAGAATTAGGAAAAAAAAAGGAAGTGACGTCTGCTGCAGTTGTGTGTCAGTTAAGCAGCGTCACACGTTAGGGTTAGCGTGGATCAACGGCAGGCAGGTTGCAAAGGAGACGAGGACACTGAGCATAAAATCTGAATAATCTTTGCTCAATTTTATGTAAGAAAGAGAATATAAAGGTATGACTTAAGCTGCACCAGTGCATTCCTAACAAGTGAACATTTGAGACGGACAGGGATACGAAATCTGGGTCTCCCACTTCGCGCCAGCTGTACCCTTACCCGTTTTGCCCTTCGGGTTTATCGGTTCTTTGTAGACGCGGAATCGTATTCTTCCATGTAGATGGATGACTGCTTCGCTCAGCTTTTATTTTAATTTTTTCTGTGTTTTAATTAGACGGAGGGTAGCCCTCTGACAGAACGCGCTGAACTACCCCGCAGGCATGTTGCATTCGCCTCCCGTCCGTCTCAAATTCCCACAAATCGCAGTAGCTCTCTTGTTGCCCATGCTGTCTTATGGTCGGTACATAGGATTCCCGCACATGGTCGAACGTTATTACTGTATTTGCGCTGAAGAAAAGCAACCGTAAAAAAATGATCAAATGTTTGTAGAACTTATGGGACTTAACTACAGGATCATCAGTTCCTAAGCTTACAAACTACTTATGAACTAGCTAAGGCTGACGGCACAAATATCCATGTCCGAGGGGGGATTCGAACCCCCGACCGTAGTGGCCGTGCAGACCGTGACTGGAGCGCCTCAGTCCCCACGGCCACCGCGGCTGGCAAGCAACCATAGCACGTCGTCGCGTAGAAGAACGTATTATACAGATTTTTGTGTTGTCTGTTCTTTGTGACAAATCCAGAACAGAAGACACCGCACGAATCTGTATAGTGTGGTCCAAGGCGGCGGTGTATCTGTTATGGACGGCGGTACATTTTCCTATTACGGAGTGAGCGCCCCAGTTGTACTTGAAGAGCCTTTTTTTGGTCCACAATACGTTGAGTTACTCGTGGAACATCTCCACCGATTATGGTCTTCCGACCCCCCTCCCCACCACGATGTTTCAAGATGATAACGTGCTGTCACATCACTGCCACGCCGCCCGAGAATGGTTCCAGGAGCCGGCAGCGGTGGCCGAGGGGACTGAGGCGTGCCGGCCGCGGTGGCCGAGGGGACTGAGACGCTTCAGTCACGGTCTGCACGGCCACTACGGTCGGGCGTTCGAATCCCCCCTCGGGCATGGATATTTGTGCCGTCTTTAGTTGTAGCTAGTTCATAAGTAGTTTGTAAGTTTAGGGACTGATGACCCCGTAGTTAAGTCTCATACGCTATACAAACATTGAACATTGAACAATGGTTCCAGGAAAATATAGGGGAGTTTAAAAAACTGAGAGTGCCTCGCCGGGGCCCAAATTTGAACCCGATCGAGCATATCTGGGACTTCATGGTACGCAGGCTCAGTGCCATGTGTTCTGCACCCACGAACAAACCAGAACTGGCTGCCGCTCTGAAACGATTTGATGGCACCTGCGTCCAGACGAATACCAGGGACTTGTAAGCTCACTTCTATGGCTTCTAACTCAGTCTCCTGGGCCAGAAGAGGCCCCACATGATATTGAATACCCCATTATTTGTCAAGTCAGTGTACTTCTTCGAGGGAAAGTGAGGACATCTGGAACAATCATTATATGGGTCACTGTAAAGCGACCAGGCCAAAATTTTAATTCATTACCATTCAAGGAAGTTTGAGAGATTTATTTGTTTCTGTTCCATGTGTTGTTGTGGTCTTCAGTCCGGAGACTGGTTTGATGCAGCTCTCCACCCTACTCTATCTCGAGCAAGCCACTTCATCTCCTCGTAAGAATGGCAACCCACATCCATCTGAATCTGCTTACTATATTCGTCTCTTGGTCTACTTCTACGACTTCCCCCACACGCTTCCCTCCAATGCTAAATTTACGATTCCTTGATGTCTAAGAATGTGTCCTAGCAATCGATCACTTCTTTTAGTCAAGGTATGCCAAAAATTTCTTTTCTCTCCAATTCTGTTCAGTACCTCTTCATTAGTCACGCGATGTACCCACCTAATCTTCAGCGTTCTTCTGTAGAAACACATTTCAAAAGCCTCAAACCTATTCCTGAACTATTTATCGCCCATGTTTTATTCCTGTACAAGGCAACACTCCACACAAATGCCTTAAGAAAAGGCTTCCTTACACTTAAATTAATATTCGGTGTTGGCAAATTTCTCTTTTTCAAAAACGTTTTTCTTCCCATTGCCATTCTGCATTTTATATCCTCTGTACTGCGACCATCATATGTTACTTTATTGCCCAAGTAACAAAACTCATCTACCACCTTTATTGTTCGGTGCTATTCCATATTGATTTATATACCTTACTAGCTGAAAATCCGATGTTGCCCGAGTACTTATTTATTTCAGTTCTAAGTTAGCGCTTTCTCTCTCCGTCCATTGCCTCCTCCCCCCTCTCATTCTCTCTATTAATATCCTTTCCTTCTCTAATGACCACGCCGTCGACGGGACGTTAAACTCCAAGCTTCCTTATATTAATATCCTCACCTCTCCTCTCACTGTTCATCTCCTTCTGCCCTCTCTTTGCCGATCTACACCTCCCCGTTCCTCTGCCAGTCACCTCTTCGTCCCTCTCCCGATCTCCTCCTCCACCCCCTCTTACATCTGTGAAAAATTATACAACTCTGTTAACTGTCTTGGTGGTGAAGTGGTGTCTATTTATTGCAAGCTACCTTCCACTATGCACAGTATGAAATCTGAGGTAGAAGGCGATGTTCCTCTTGTTTTGAAGGTTAAGTCTGAAAAATTTCATCAGGATAGGAATAAAACCGTAAATTTTATCGAAGTAATAACGTAAGGTACCCTTTGCCATGCACCATACCAAATTTTACATAATCAGTTACTTTCCTCTTCTTTTGAAGATCACAATTAATGTCAGTCAGATGAATAGTACAGCAGCGCATAAAATACGAACAAACATACAAACAAACTAATATTCTTAAATAACTGTATATACTATGTATTTGTTCCACAATAATATTTACTTTTGTTGTGAACTAGCTTTCGGCTTCTTAGGCCATCTTCAGCCAACTTGATACTGCAGATTATCCACATCACACCAGCTGCTATGTTTCGAGTACAAAGATTTTACAAAGATAACTGTCAGTCAGAGACCATGGAGCCGTTAGGTATTTTATAAACAGAGACGTCTAACCAATTAAAACAAAACTGTAACTAAAACATAACTGTACATTAATTTTCAACAAATAGGTTGAAACAAGCAATGGTTCAGTGAATAATAGTAAATACAATTACATATTAAATTAACTTATATATACGAACAAAAGTAGGAGTGGAACAGATGAGTGAGGAAAACATTTAAAAAAAAGTTGGTGGGGGGACAATTACATAAGTTTGGAGTCTGTGAATATGTAATAAAGGAGAATATTGAAGTATATAGCCTATATTAAAATTCGCTGGTTTTCAAGATAGTGGTGTAACACATGAAAGGAAAACATTGGAATGTGGGTGAGAGACATTACACAATTTCAACAAACATGGTAGCAGAATTATACACAATAGGTTACTTTAATAATGGTGAATACTGGAACTGGGTCTGATCATTGAGAATTAGGTTCGGTTTTTGAGCTTGGTGTTTGTTGATAGAGAGGATTTCGAGCAATGTTAGCTTTCCGCCTTTATTTGCTCTGTGGAGAACATGACATTTAATGTCAAAGGCATGGCATTCATTTAAGGCATGTTCTGCAAAGGTAGAATCTCTCTTTTTAAATCTCCAACTCCTCTCATGTTCAGCCAGTCTAGCAGTTATAGCCCTACCTGACTGACCTACATGTACTTTGCCATAAAGATTGCAAGAGATCCTATATATGCCATTCCTTTCCAAAGGTGGAATCTTGTCTATGCTATTGAAGAGAATGTTGGCAATAGTATATCTATTATAAAAGGCTGGGGTGTATTTCCTGGACTTAAGTTTGCTGGTAAGCCTTTCTAACATTCATTTTATACATTCAAAATATTCAAATGTTTGTAAAAAGTGTTGGACGAAACTGCTATGGTCATCAGTCCCTAGACTTAGAAACTGCATAAATTAATGAAAGTAACCTAAGGACAACACACACATCCACGCCCACGACGAGCAGTCGCGCGCTTCGCAGGAAGGCGCCTTAGAGTGACCGGCCACTCCAGCGCATATTTTTATACAACCGATTAACTCTTCTTCTCTACCCATATCCCTTATCCCATTGGTTTCTTCCTTTATCTACCAAATTCGAAATAAATACTGTCTGCATTTAGAAATCCAACACTGGTTCTCTGCTCCCCAGCCTTGTTAGCTCTTTGAAAGGCGATCCCGCTGAGTACAGTTTAACTTACGTAAACAGCAGTAGTAAAAGTTCGTTTCCTTGATTTCTCAAAAAGTTTTCATTGGATACATCATATAATTATGATGATGAATAATGTTTAATACCAGCTCGTCAATATTCAGCCGACTGCGCGTATGTACTCTACTGGTGGTTTTCTCAAAAACAGGGTGTATAAACAAAAAACCTTAGAGTCCTTGACTTCAGGTTGTACTAAATCGATATGCCTAATATAAAGCCGAATCGGTTGGCTGTGTCTGAGGCTTTCCCCTTGAGAGTGTAGTGACGTAGGACAGAACAATGTACCGTAAAACTTCTAAATATAAGCGATTCATTTTGCACTCTCGTTAGTTTCTTTGCTGGCGGTGGTAAGGTATGTTCGTTTTACACCGAGGGTTGGTGTGGATTCAGAGGGGCAAACGCTATGGTACAAGGTGACTATTATTGAACCATACGTATGAAAAAAAAGTCCAAGAATGATAATAACCAAGAATTTGATTCGCAAGTTTTAGAGAACGGTAAGTGTTCGTGGTGACAGTGTTGGTAATGTTGGTCGCCCAAAAAGGGCGAAAACGCTGAAAACATCGAGAATACACGCGTTTCATGCCAGCCCCGGGAATTCGATCCAGCGAGCTGAATAACAGGGGGATCAACGGCGAAACTCTACTACACATTGTTATTGAAAACCTGCCTTTCTTCCTATGTAGCCGCGCGGGAGTGGCCGAGCGGGCTAAGACGTCTTTCTGCGGTGTGAGCCACCGATCTCCGTCCGAGGTTAGAGACCTCCATCGGACATGGATGTGTATATTGTCTTTGGCAAGTTAGGTTAAGTAGTTTGTAAGTCTAGCGACTGATGACCCTAGCAGTTTCGTCCAATAGGTTTGCAAACATTTTCCTCCCATACAAAATTCAAACCCGTCAGCAAATTGCGCACAGGCTCATGGAACATCGACTGTGTTTCGCCAACACTATTGTCCACAGAACTGACAAATAGGACTTTGATCTGAATATAGTTTGATTTTGCAACGAAATAAAATACAAGTAGTTGTAAAGCTAAGGGACCAAATTACATTGGTCATCAGTCCCTAGACTTACAAACTACTGTCACTTATGCTAAGGACAACACACACAACCATTCCCGAGGGAAGACTCGAACCTCCGACGGGGAGCAGCCACGCACTCCACAGCAAAGCGCCTTAGAGCTTAGAAACGTTTCCGCGCGGCGTAGCAACGAAGCTCTTATTCCTTTGGATTGGTTTGTCGATATGCAAAATTTGTGCATTTGGGAGACGTAAAATCCGCAGTCATATACAGTTTGAACAAGTGAGGAAAGAACGTGTTATGTGATTGTTTTTAACACTCTCATGCACGAATTACCAACCCGATAATTAACAAAATTTCTGATACATTATTTGGTAAGTTAAGACCTATCTTTTGCAGAATTCATAATAATTTATCTAAAAGAATGGTTTGTAGACCAATAGAGAGATGTCCACAAATGAGGACAGTGAGTACGAAAACTGCTATATTTTACATGGAACATCTATTATTAATATCAAAGAATACATCAAGAGTGTATACTGTTGCTCGCCATGCACGTACTCACGAAAGAACCGTGAGCCCCACCCCCCCCGGGGGGGGGGGGGGAAATCATGACAAGTCTTTGCATTGGGATCACCTGACTTGGCTGGCCAGTGTTATACCCCATTGAAGCGTAATTCGTTGGGGTACCCGAATAACAGGCTTTCTTTTCTTTCTTTCTTTCTTTTTTTTTTTTTTTCGAAGTACAGACCGCAATGTACTTTCACGTGAAGGCCTGCCTCTACTTTTTCTCATAATCTCGACTTTCCATTTCTTTGTTAGCCCAACGACTAACACTGCCGTCTAGGAGACATTCTAGCATTCATTATCAGTCCAGATGTACCTGTGCTTTTACGGTCACCTCAGATGTAAAAATTGACAGAAATGAGACAAAATTTAAGTACAAGAAATGTATTCGCAATTGCGAATATTAATCATCATCAGCTGTATGGTGTAATGGTGACATATGAAAATTTGTGCTGGGACGGGACTCGAACCCGGATTTCCCGCTTATCGCGAGCGGTCGTGATACCTTCACGATACCCGCGCATGTTTCCCGCAACGACCCGAACCTTTAATGCCACACATTGTCTACTGCCCATGAGTGCTCGTACATTCTATGATGTAATTCCCGCACAGGGTGAGACTTTTTAGTACATTTGTCGCAAACCTTGCTATGACTGATTTTAAATACGATGTGCAGTGTCCGTGGTTATTGATAGAACTAAGCAATGCATGTCTGAAGGAACGGACACTGCGGCGACTACAGCTGCTAATGTAAATACAAGAATTGTACTCGCAATTGCGAATAATAGTTAGCATCAGCTGTATGGTGTAATGGTGACACATGAAAATTTGTGCTGGACGAGACTCGAACCCGGATTTTCTGCTTATCTCGAGCAGTCGCGTTACCATTACGCTTCCCGGATCGACCCAAACCTTCATATGCCACACATTGCCTACTGCCCTTGAGTGCTCGTACATTCTATGATGTAGTCCCCGCACAGGGTGAGACTTTTAAATGTTCAAATGTTTGTATAGCTTTTGGGACTTAACTACGGGGTCATCAGTCCCCAAACTTACAAACTACTTATGAACTAGCTAATCCTAAGGACGACACAAATATCCATGCCCGAGGGGGGATTCGAACCCCCGACCGTTGTGGCCGTGCAGACCGTGACTGGAGCGCCTAAGTCTCCTCGGCCACCGCGGCCGGTGGTGAGACTTTTTAGTACATTTGTCGCAAGCCTTGCTATGACTGATTTTAAATACGATGTGTACTGTCCGTGTTTATTGATAGAACTAAGCAAATGTCCTTCAGACATGCATGTATATCTGAAGGACATTTGCTTAGTTCTATCAGTAAACACGGACACTGCACATCGTATTCAAAATTTAATTGTCCTCATTTGAAGACGCGACGCATGAGAGGGTTAAAAGTGATGACCTCTGACATTTGATTTTAAATAACGACTCATCGAGTTTACACGACGATGTAAAAATCACAAACGACGAACAGACGCTAATTCTGATAAATCACGACACAAAACGACTGAACTGTGCAGTCATAAGTAATGTATGGAGAGGTGCTATTTTTTTTTTTTTTTTTTTTTTTTTTTTTTTTTTTTTTTTTTTTAATATAAAGATCTGAAGATGGCAACTAAGTTTGTCGAAACCAGTTATCTAAAATAAAATACTGAACACAAGAACTTGGCATATTTATTTCTCAACTAATATCTGTTTATACGGCCCTTTGCTTTGAAAAATGTTAGGCATATACAACTTAGTCTGAAGAGCAGACCGGTTTAAGTTACAGGTGCTGCTTTACGTGAAACAGACAATGGCAGAAACAGACAAGCCGGCCGCGGTGGCCGAGGGGACTGAGGCGCTCCAGTCACAGTCTGCACAGCCACTACGGTCGGGGGTTCGAATCCCCCCTCGGGCATGGATATTTGTGCCATCCTTAGTATTAGCTAGTTCATAAGTAGTTTGTAAGTTTAGGGACTGATGACCCCGTAGTTAAGTCCCATAAGCTTAACAATCTTTTTTTTTAAACAGCCAGCTGGCCAGTAGACGGGCTGGGCAGGTTAATGAGCTGATTGTTAGCGGTGTGTTGCAGGCGCGGCTGTTGGTGTTTGTATTGATCTGCGCGCTGGCACCTCGCGGCGGCGGCGGCGCGCTCTCACCCTCGCCGCGAGCGGTGCGTCTCGGTAAGTCGCAGCCGCCCACGCGCCACGCACCGCGCACCGCCACCGCCTGCTAACACGCCGCTGTTTCAAAACGTGACGTGCCAGCCTCACTCTACAAGCTCAGTCGATGCTGAGTACCGGCACGTCTTAATTCTATTTCATCATCTCCATCGCATGCGCGCGCATGTCATCGAGTAAAACAGAAGTGATATCTGGCGTTCCACAGGGAAGCGTTATAGGTCCCTTACTCGTCCTCGTGTTTATAAACGATTCAGGAGACAATCTGAATAGCTCCCTTGACTGTTCGCGGATGATGCTGTCGTTCATCGGTTAGTGAAGTCAACAGAGGATCAAAAGCAACTGCAAAGCGATTTAGACAAAATTTCTAAATGGTGCGAAAATTGGCAATTGACCCAATTGACACTAAATAAAGAAAAGTGTGAAGTAATACACATGAGCACTAAAAATATCCGCTGAACTTCAATTACACGATAAATCAGTCAAACTTTAAGGTCGTAAATTCTACCAAAACCTAGGAGCTACAATTACGAACAACTTGGACTGGAGAGAACACATAGAAAATATTGTGTGGAAGGCGAACCAAAGGTTACGTTTCATTGGCAGAACGCTTCGAAGATGCACCAGCTCCCCCAAAGAGACTGCCTACATCACACTTGTGCGTCCTCTCCTGGAGTACTGTTGCCCCTTGTGGGACCCTCACCAGGTGGGACTGACGGAAGATATTGAGAAGGTTCAGAGAAGGGCAGCTCGTTTTGTTTTATCACGTTACGGGGGGAAAGCGTTACGGAAATGTTGCACGAATTGGGATGGAAATCATTAAAAGAAAGACGTTAGTCATTGCGGCGTGATCTGTTTGCGAAGTTTCAATCACCGACTTTTACTTCTGAATGTGAAAATATTTTGCTAGCACCCACCTACTTAGGGAGACATGACCATCCCAATAAAATAAGAGAAATCAGATCGAAAACGGAACGATTTAGGTGTTCTTTCTTCCCGTGCGCTATTAGAGAATGGAACGGTAAAGAACAGTTATGAAAATGGTTAATGAACCCTCTGCCAGGCACTTAAATGTGATTTGCAGTGTATCTATGTAGATGTAGATGTCATTCTAAACGCCGAGTAGTCTTCCGAGGGGAAAATGATTTCAGGCGTGCCCCAACCGAGAGGTTTAGGAACTATACTATTGACAAATTATACAGGGTGTTACAAAAAGGTACGGCCAAACTTTCAGGAAACATTCCTCACACATAAAGAAAGAAAATATGTTATGTGGACATGTGTCTGGAAACGCTTAATTTCCACGTTAGAGCTCATTATAGTATTTCTCTTAAAATATAAATTGAAATAATTCGTGCAGACAATTGTCAAAATACCCAATTGTTTCGTTAGTATGTACTGTACTTCAATCAACAGCTGATTGGCCTCCAGGGGTACACTTCTGCGAATGGTTCATCCAACAATATGTCACTCCTCAATTCAGTGCAAATGTTCTATTTACGGACGAGGCCAAGTGACGGTTATATCTGCGTCATTGCCATTATAATTTTGAATTATTATGTCATATACCATACCGCGTACCCAATATCCTCGAAATGTTCAAATGTTTGTAGATCTATCGGACCAAACTGCGTGGTCATCAGTCCGTAACTTACAAACTACTTAAACCTAGGTAAACTAACCTAAGGACAAACACACCCATGCCCCAGGGAGGACTCGAACCTCCACGGCGAGCAACCGCGCGCTCCGCTGCGAGACGCTTTAGACCGCTCGGCTACTCCACCGTGACCCAACGAGATCATATTGTAAATTTTCACAATCAAAATGCGTGGGCTGACGAGAATCCGCACGCAATTGTGCAATCACGTCATCAACACAGATTTTCTGTGAACGTTTGGACAGGAATTGTTTGTGATGTCTTGATTGGGCCTCATGTTCTTCCACCTACGCTCACTGGAGCACGTTATTATGATTTCATACGGGATACTCTACCTGTGCTGCTAGAACATGTGCCTTTAGAAGTACGACACAACATGTGGTTAATGCACGATGGAGCTCCTGTACATTTCAGTCGACGTGTTCGTACGCTTCTCAACAACAGATTCGGTGACCGATGGATTGGTAGAGGCGGATCAATTCCATGGCCTCCACGCTCTTCTGACCTCAACCCTCTTGACTTTCATTTATGGGGGCATTTGAAAGCTCTTGTCTTCGCAACCCCGGTACCAAATGTAGAGACTCTTCGTGCTCGTATTGTGGACGGCTGTGTTACAATACGCCATTCTCCAGGGCTGCATCAGCGCATTAGCGCATCAGGGATTCCATGCGACGGAGGGTGGATGCATGTATCCTCACTAACGGAGGACATTTTGAACATTTCCTGTAACAAAGTGTTTAAAGTCACGCTGGTACGTTCTGTTGCTGTTTGTTTCCATTCCATGATTAAAGTGATTTGAAGAGAAGTAATAAAATGAGCTCTAACACAGAAATTAAGCTTTTCCGGACACATGTCCACATAACATATTTTCCTTCTTTGTGTGTGAGGAATGTTTCCTGAAAGTTTGGCCGTACCTTTTTGTAACACCCTGTATAATTGATTATAATTATATAATGTGCTAAGGGAATTAGATTAGGAAATGAGACACTTAACCCTTTAATGCATAGTGTAGCTGATCAGCTACATACCTTATTTTTCCCATTGTCTCTCAAAGTGATCAAAATTTTACCATACATTTATTTGTAGCTGCTTGTATACATAGTGGTACATATGCTGGTAGCTCGTCCTAGAAATTATAAATCGCAGAACGCTACTGAATCAATTCTACAGTTAGCTCCATTGAGTTAATCCTAAAATTTGCGTTTTTTTACGTTACTATTCCTCCTTTGCCATATAAAAGTAGTCACATACTACTGTTGCATTATGAGTTACTTTCTGTAAAGATGAGTGGCACAATAGTGACATTTTCTGCATCGGGTACATATATATGCCATATAAAAGTAGTCACATACTACTGTTGCATTATGAGTTACTTTCTGTAAAGATGAGAGGCACAATAGTGACATTTTCTGCATCGGGTACATATATATGCCATATAAAAGTAGTCACATACTACTGTTGCATTATGAGTTACTTTCTGTAAAGATGAGAGGCACAATAGTGACATTTTCTGCATCGGGTACATATATATGCCATATAAAAGTAGTCACATACTACTGTTGCATTATGAGTTACTCTCTGTAAAGATGAGAGGCACAATAGTGACATTTTCTGCATCGGGTACATATATATGCCATATAAAAGTAGTCACATACTACTGTTGCATTATGAGTTACTTTCTGTAAAGATGAGAGGCACAATAGTGACATTTTCTGCATCGGGTACATATATATGCCATATAAAAGTAGTCACATACTACTGTTGCATTATGAGTTACTTTCTGTAAAGATGAGAGGCACAATAGTGACATTTTCTGCATCGGGTACATATATATGCCATATAAAAGTAGTCACATACTACTGTTGCATTATGAGTTACTTTCTGTAAAGATGAGAGGCACAATAGTGACATTTTCTGCATCGGGTACATATATATGCCATATAAAAGTAGTCACATACTACTGTTGCATTATGAGTTACTGTCTGTAAAGATGAGAGGCACAATAGTGACATTTTCTGCATCGGGTACATATATATGCCATATAAAAGTAGTCACATACTACTGTTGCATTATGAGTTACTTTCTGTAAAGATGAGAGGCACAATAGTGACATTTTCTGCATCGGGTACATATATATGCCATATAAAAGTAGTCACATACTACTGTTGCATTATGAGTTACTTTCTGTAAAGATGAGTGGCACAATAGTGACATTTTCTGCATCCGGTACATTGTGGAAGCACTATACAGCTGACTAGCTTGTTTCTAGTAATGCATAATAATTTTAAGGTTTTTTCAATAATTTTTTCAGTATATACGCACTATATATTAATCGTGGTAATTTTTATAACTTCAATAAAAAGTCATGCATTAAAGGGTTAAGATAGTAGAGGAGTTATGCTACTTGAGCAGGAAAATAACTTTTGATGGTCGGAGTGCAGATGATACAAAATGATGAATGGCAACGGGAGAGGAAAGGATTTCTGAAGGAGAGAAATTTGTTAACATCGAATACTAATTTAATTAGTAGGAAGTAATCATTTGTCTGGAGTGTAGCCTTGTACGGGAGTAAAATGTGGACGATAAATAGTCAGACAAGAAGACGATTGAAGCATTTGAATTGTGGGGCTACAGACGAATGCTGAATATTAGATGGGTAGATTGTGAGACTAGTGAGCAGGTACTGAACAATATTGGGGAGAAAAGATATTTATGATATACCATGACTAAAACAAAGGATACATTGCTGGGACATATTGTCACGTTGAAAACTGCAGGTGTTCCGGAATTCGAAGGCTGGTAACTAATAGAGCACAACACTTTATACTTAGAACACGTTTATTGCTAACACAAGCGTACACTCAGTGCAGACTATCATCCATCGGTTACCGGTTGTCGACTTAGGGAACCTACGTAAAAGATCGTTTCCAATCTTTTGGAATGGAGCTACTGCAGGTGGAATTGGTACCAGATGACCTGTAGGTAACTGCGGCAATATTGTCAGACATCCAGGAATCGTTAATGGAGTGTTGGAGTGAAGTGTGTGAGGAAAAAATAGCAGAGGGAGACCAAAATACGAATATAGTAACAAGATTCAAATTAATGAGGCTTTCTGTGCTTATTCGGAGAATAGAGCAGGGTGGAGAGCTGCATCAAACCAGTCTCCGAACTGAAAACAACAACAAAACTACATACAACCTCTGACAATAAAGTTCGGTGAATACACCTGTAACAATATCGGAGATGAAATAAGAACTACAGTTACATTACTGTCCCTCAAAATAGATGATCACACTCAATTTCCATTTCTCCCTGTACTTAAATTAAGTTTGTTAAAATACTGAATTAATATATTTCATCAGTTGTTAAATGTACCTAAAGATGAACAACATGCTTTCCTTTTTTAGTTAATAAAATTTTTGGAAGCATTTAACGTAATACATTCTAGTGTCAAAATTTCTGATTTCTGTCGATATAAGCTTCTAAGCTGTATACTTTATTTGTGTCTGCTACATTCAACTGTCAGTCATATGAATATGGCTCAGGAATCCGAAAACGGTTTAGTGACCTAGTAAATAAATAACTATTATTTGCAGAACATTTGGAAGAGATTTGCTATTGTAATATCTAATCCATCATATTGTAGACGGTTTTGAGACAAATAGGACACTGGGCAAAGGTTATTGACAATCACCGTTGACATGCTCCGTTGCAAATGTATGGAATAACTAAAGATTACTATCTCATTCGAATAATTTTACATCCCCTTCACTATAAAATGTTTTTCGTGGAATTTAAAGATTAGTCAGCGGAGTCGATGGCGGGCCCAAAGCGACTGGCTGCCGTGGGGAAGTGTTTGGTTCCTCTATGATTTAGTATTTATTGCAACTATCAACAATTGCATGTTTTCACATAAGATTTCATTTATGCGAATGAACTTGTCTCCTGTTCCTAAAGTGAGACCTTTGAACACGTGGAACTAAATCTTAACTTTATTTTAGAGGAATTGTGTTCACATTCCGTTTTAGGAATAAAAAGGCCCAGGAGTGCACTGGAGCACACATTGCTACTCATATGGAATCACTGTTGACTGTACTCTGACATTCATGCAGCAACATATTGCGTGAAACAACGGAGCCTTCTATGAATTACCCACAAAAACAGTTAAATTACAGCTTTTTCTCTGTGGTAAACTGCAGATGAATGTGCTAGCACTAGTTTGTATAGCTGTGCTCTTGTCAAAGTAAACAGATGCAGATGTGAAGCATTCAAGATTATATCTTTCAGTGCAATGCGATCATTCAAGAAGTTGAAACTTCCTAGCAGATTAAAATTGTGTCCCGTAACAGGGATTCGAACCTGGGACCTATGCTTTTCGCGCGCCCTTGCCCGCGAAAGGCATAGGTCCCAGGTTCGAATCCCGGTTGCGGCGCACAATTTTAATCTGCCAGAAAGTTTCATATCAGCGCTCACTCCGCTGCAGAGTGAAAGTTTCGTTCTGGAAACATCCCTTAGGCTGTGACTAAGCCATGTCTCCATCCTTTCTTCCAGGAGTGCTACTTCTGCTAGGTTCGCAGGAGAACTTCTGTGAAGTTTGGGAAATAGGAGGCGAGATATTGGCAGAACAGACCGTGATGCGTGCCGGGATATCTCAGACGATAGAGGGCTTACCCGCGAAAGGCATAGGTCCCAGGTTCGAATCCCGGTTCCGGCACACAATTTTAATCTGACAGGAAGTTTTATGTCAGCACCCACTCCGCTACAGAGTGATGAAAGTTTCAATCAGGATTCAAGAAGTTGTCTGCTGAAATCGCTTGAAGTGATTAGAAGTTGATCATTTTAAGTTTGATTGTGGTCATATTGTCACTGCAATATTTTGCAGTTTGGTAGATGTTTCAAATATCGTTGTTTCATTTGAGCGCCTCACTTTTCTGCGATCACAAATGTCTTGAGATTTGTTTTATTACGGAACTGATATTTATTGTTGAACACCTACGTTTTGTAAGTAGCTAGTATCTTTAACCTGTTCCAAAGCCCGGTTTTGTAGCATATTCTGTTCGTAGACGAGTCAGCAACAACCGTCAAACTCCTCCCATCTGAGGTTAACCCACTTGTGTTCAGGCTGACTACTTACAGTACCTGGATCGCCCCTGGGCGAACTGCCTGTCTGGCTGAGCCGTATTGACTTTATCCTGTCAGTGCGATCTCCTGCCATCCAGACAGAAAATTTCTCGTCTTCTCAATTTGGAACAATCGTGACTGAATCTTTGCCAGTATTCCTAATGTTACACCCGTATTGCGCAGAATGACACACTGAGGTGGCAGAAGGCAAATGACACTCCCTTTTATCGTCCCGAACCTACTTTGGCCCGGTGAAGTGCAATAACCCGACGTTGTACATACTCAAGTCGTTGGAGGTTTTCATAAGAATAATTAATGGCCGGCCGCGGTGGCCGAGGGGACTGCGGCGCTTCAGTCACGGTCTGCACGGCCACTACAGTCGGGGGTTCGAATCCCCCCTCGGGCATGGATATTTGTGCCGTCCTTAGTATTAGCTAGTTCATAAGTAGTTTGTAAATTTAGGGACTGATGACCCCGTAATTAAGTCCCATAAGCTTTACTAACATTTAAACATTTGAATAATTAATCCATATTGCCTCTATAAAAAAAGGTAAAGCAGTCAACAATCCGAAGATTGGTTTGAACACCACAGTGCTTTACTAGGCATGGTCCTGTTTGGAGGTGGTATGCCGTTGGCTTCCGCAGACCTTCGAACTGACTTACCCAGCCACTTATAGGGGGACCTACAGTTTAACGTGGGTTCCGAACCACGGTGCTATTCGGTATTTTTAACAAGAGCAATAGTGCCAGAGGCGAAAGAAGCGGAAAGTGACAAATAAAAACCCTACGATCTGAGATCGAACCCGCGACCTGTGGAGTCATTGTTTTATCACTGTGCATCGAGGCGCTTCCTCTATAAGCGTCCATAATTGCGAAAGTATTGCCAGTGAAATATTTTGTGCATGAACTTATGCGCAGATTATGTCGCATATCTGTTCAATGGGATTCATTTTCGACTGTCTTGGTGGCCAAATCATTCGCTGTAACTGTCAAAAATATTTTTAATCGAGTTACGAATAACTTTCTTTAGAGACGTCATGTCCATAAATGTTTTCAAATGGTCTACAACTAGAAGAACATAACAATATCCAGTCAACTGGACTAGAGGACCCAGTCCATTCCATGTAGAAACAGCCCGCACCATTATCGAGCCACCAGCAGCTTGCGCAGTGCCTTGTTGACAATTTTGGGCCATGGCTTTGTGGGGTCTGCGCCACACTCAAATTCTACCATGAACATCTAAACTATACAAATCACATTGAAGTGCATAGCAGAGGGTTAATCGAACAGCTATCATGATATGTCTCTACAGTTCCATTCTCTAATAGCGCGCCGGAAAAGGAAGACCGAAATCTATACGTTTCCGATCCGATTTCTCTCATTTTATTATAAAAATTTAAACGTTCAATGTTTGTAAAGCTTATGGGACTTAACTGCGAGTCATCAGTCCCTAATCTTACAAACTACTTATTAACTAACTTATACTAAAGACAAAACAAACATTCATGCCCGAGGGAGGATTAGAACCTCCGAAGCGGCAGGCCGCGCGATCCGCAACATGGCACTCCAGACAACTTTTTTTCCCCCCTTGTTCATCTGGTAGATCTATGCATTGCGGTCGTTGGTTCAGTTTGTTCTTGGTTGTTCGTTGATTATTTGGCTCAGCTTTTTATTACAAAGGGTGTTTAGCCCCCTGACCGGGCGCGCTGAGCCACAGCACCCGGCACTCCCGCGCGGCTTCTATTATCATGATCATGTCTCCCTACGTAGGTGGGCGCTAACGAAATATGTTCGCATTCGGCAGAGAAATTTGGTGAAATAAATATCGCAAATAAATCTCCCCACAACAAATAACGCTTTTTTAAAATGATTTCCACCGCAAATCGTTCATCATATCTGTGACACTCTCTCCTCTCTCCCCTATATCGAACAGTACAAAACGAGCTGCCCTCCTCTGAACTTTATCTACATCCTCCATCAGTCCCACTTGGGGGGATCCCACAACATGCAGCGTTACTCCAAAACAGGACGCATGAGTATACTGTAGGCAGTTTCTCTTGTAGAACTATTTTATCTTCTAAGTGTTATGCCAATAAAACTAAGCCTTTGGTTCGCTTTCCCTACAATATTTTCCATGTTTCATTTCCAATTTAAGTTGTTCGTAATTGTTATTCCTAGTTATTTAGTTGAATTTACGGTTTGTATATTTCACTGATGTATCGCATTAATGAAGTTTAATTGATTTCTTTTAGTGCTCATATGGATTATTTCACATTTATTGGTATTTATGGTCAACTGCCAATTTTTGCACAATATAACTATCTTTTCTAAATCATTTTGCTCACTGCGGGTCGGACCTTCGGCCGGCCGCAGTGGCCAAGCGGTCTGCGGCGTGCCAGTCACGGTCTGCACGGCCACTACGGTCGGGGATCCCAATCCCCCCTCGGGCATGGATATTTGTGCCGTCCTTAGTATAAGCTAGTTAATAAGTAGTTTGTAAGTTTAGGGACTGATGACCCCGTAGTTAAGTCCCATAAGCTCTACAAACATTTAAACATTTTGAATCTGACCTTCGCTGCTGACGATCTCATTGCACTTCATCGTGTCTGGACGTGGAAAGGGACGCAAGAGAATGCAGAAGAGTGGTCTTCTTGCAGACGTTATGTAGCATCTCGTTGGAAATAGCTGACGACGGCAGGAAGACGAAGAATCCGAGGAAGAAGAAGCAGCAGCCTACGCAATGCTTTTACTGCCAGAAGATGGAGCACATCGCTGCGCAGTGTCGGGGTCAAGTGGCGTGCATGCGTTACGCCACAGAGTAACATATACAGAGGAGCAGCCCCCCCTAAACCACTGTCCTACACTCCCCGTGTAGTTCCGTAAGATGCTAGCAGGTGTCAGGCGGATCGCAGGCTTAGGGTGCCTCTAGCACGTCAGAGGGTAGCGTGGAGGGGAGGCTGAGGGGAGAGCTCGTGCCGCCTGCCACGAGGCCACGGCTGTGTCCGGCTTGCTGGCGTTTGAGGGGAGGTGGTGGTGGGGGCAGCCGCTACCTGCCGCCTACTCTGGCCAGTTTAAAGGGCTGCTTCTGACCGCAGCGCCATCATGGGACATCTTACGGAACTGCTGGAAAACCTCTCTCCCCGCACCCCTGAGGGTAGGACCGGGCCCTTACGGAGGTTTCCCGTCTGTATATATTGGTCTGTGGTGGCGCACGTCCCGACACAAGGCGAGCGGTGCGTTTCCATCATGCATCACTGCGGCGGCACCCACGCCTCTAATAGCCGCAAATGCAGCTAGCTAGTTAGCTGGAGGCGCGCCCAAGAGATTAATGGGTGTCGCC
Organism: Locusta migratoria; assembly: GCA_026315105.1. Classification (NCBI taxonomy): domain Eukaryota; kingdom Metazoa; phylum Arthropoda; class Insecta; order Orthoptera; family Acrididae; genus Locusta; species Locusta migratoria. The sequence continues at coordinate 292,528,460 of CM048755.1, forward strand.
AAGGAAGAGAAGTCGGACGCCAAAAAGAAGAGGCGGCTGCCGCCCCGCCCCCTCACCCGAGAGAGGGACGCGGGTCGCGCAGACGCGACAAAGCTTCGCGCACCGACACGCCGACTGCCGCTGACGACACAGTGGCTGCTCTGCAGGCCGCCCTAGTGGCCGAAACGGAGTACGAAGAAGGAGCTTGCTGCTCTGCACGACCAGATCCAGCTCCTGAAGGAGCAGCTGAGTGTGGTCGAGACTCAGGCGGCGCCAGCTGCTCCCATCCTGTGTGACGCGGCTGCACGGACGGACGTCATCGTGAAAACCACGGAGAATCGAGAAGATGCCGCTGTAATTGCTTTCGCAGAAATGCAGGTGGCTGTGGAAGAATCCAGGGAAGAAGAGGCGGCGCCCGTAGCAGCGCAACAGGCATCTCAAGCAATCGATCAACCGCAGGAGCCGAGGACGACGCCAGCGGCCGCACAAGGCGCGGTCAGCGAAGACAACACGTACGCCGCCCTCGCCGTGGGACAGGAAGAGAAGGCTGACGACGCGGGGAGCAAGTGGTCCTCAGGACACACTTCAGCAGTGAGCAGATACAGCTACTACTCGCTGTTATAGACAAGAAGGATCTTGCGGACTGCTACTCCAAGTACTCCCCTGCTGAGTGGGATGCACACGTCGCCTATCTTGCAGCAGCTACGAAGAAGAAGAAGAAGAAGAAGAGAGGTGGCAACAAGCAGAGTTAGATCGCCTGGAACCCTCCAGGAGCTCCAAGACAGCCGGACGCTGTTATCGAGACGAGGTAGCTGGACCAGCGAATTCCTAACGGCTCCATCGTCATTTTTATCATGACCCAACTCATTCTGCGCTAGACCAGTAGCTAGCAGTTCTAGTAAATGAAAAATGTTCGCCGGCCGCGGTGGCCGCGGGGACTGAGGCGCTCCAGTCACGGTCTGCAGGGCCACTACGGTCGGGGGTTCGAATCCCCCCTCGAGCATGGATATTTGTGCCGTCCTTAGTAAAAGGTAGTTCGTAAGTAGTTTGTAAGTTTGGGGACTGATGACCCCGTAGTTAAGGCCCATAAGCTTCAAAAAAGTTCAAATGTTTGTAAATCTATCAGACTCAACTGCTGGGCTATTAGTCCGTAGCTTACAAACTACTTCGACTAAGGTAAACTAACCTAAGGGCAACACAAACACTCATGCCCGAGGGGGGACTCGAACCCCCGACAGCGAACGGCCCCGCGCACCACAGCACGGCGTGCCAATACGCACAATTAATCCGCTGCGGCAGTTTTAGTAAGACAATACGCTCATCATACTCAGAAATTTTCTGAGCCGTCCCAAGATATTCCCACCCATCCTATTTGGAGTAAATGTCCAATGACAAAGAATCCACTTGAGTCATCCTCAAAGAGAGGATAACCCACTGAGCTGAATGCATGGTAGTAATTTAGCTAAAAAAAAAAAAAAAAAACTTGAAAAACAAAAACGAAAATAATCCTTAAAATATTGTGTGGCATGTATAGACGTCATTTATTAAACTGACACGTTCCACATCATTACGAAATTCCGTATTTATGATCTATGGAACAAGTATCTAATGTAATGTAATCTAATCTAAGTCTGACACCTCAGAAATAAATTTGGTCCTTGCTGTCCACTGACTGAAATATCCTTCAATATGCAGTGAAATAATTTATACAGATAATTCTACTTTAGCCAGAATTTTTACCAATTCTAGATATTTTTTTAACACGTACCAGTTCCTGTTCCCTCTTATAACTTCGAATTTTATAGAAATTAAATAAGACACGTTTACTACCAAAAATTACAAGTGGTTTAACCATGAAGTCTTCTCTAACTGCTCACAACACTTGTAAGTATTACAAAATATTGATCACAGATGTTACAAAAAGACCTCAAGCACTTCTGGAAAAGGGCTTCATTTCATACAGTGACCTTTTTTACACTGAAATTAGTGTACATTATTATAATTAGGTACCTTTTCGAGTGTTCAAGAGACTATACGTGGAGCCACCTCTTCTCTGTTACGGTAGCCATGAATTACTGTGCAGTCCGTAGCAGAGCTATGTGACTCATGCCTGTCTCTACTCACGAACTATCGCTGCGTTCAACACTGTAACAATTAATAATAGGGCTAAATCATCGCTCTACGTACTAGTCGCAGTATCTCTACTGCCTATAATAACTTGCATTGCGTATATCCACTATAACAGAGATTAGGAGTGGGTGCTATTTTATATTAATTACTTAGTTACATATAATACACTGAGTAAATCCATCCGAAGACCAATTACTGGATTTTAGTCAGAGGTTTTTCCCCTTCGTATTCATTGTAGTTTGAACTCTGCGGAGCACAATTTTAAAGTGGTGTCTGAGTTTGTGGATGAATCGCAATCCATTCTTCACAAAAACCTAAACGGGGCCAGTAGGGATGATGAACGCTGGGGTCTCTAGTGATGACGACATTCTAACGCATCCCAAAAGAGTACAGGGAGTGATAATTGACCCCCAATATAAACAAATGTAACGTAATAGTGAATACAAAGTATGACTACAAAATTTCAGAAAAATTACCGGAAGCCGTTACTCCCAGAATATACAGGGAGAGAGACTTTAAACTGTTTTTCAGAATATTTGGAGAAATACAAATCGGATTTAAAAAAGTTGCAATAAAAGTTGTTCACTTGGAAAAGGGACATCCATTAACATGAAGTTCGACACACATGCACCAATCCCCGAGAGGGAGAAGGGGGTTACTTTGAAATCTTAACTACGAACCCCTATTTTTACTGCAGATTTAGATTCTCCGTGAAAAAATATGCAACTTTTGATTGAAACATTTTTATCATTTCGTGATGGATAGTGCTGTAATGGGCAAAAACTTTAATTTGGTGGGAATGGCAGCTAGCACTAATGTAGAAAATCTATGTCTGTGCTGATGAGTAGGAAAAAACAATAGCGTAATGTTCGAGCACAGCCTCAGCGGTGTGCTCTTTGGTAGAGTCACGTCAATTAAATGTCTAGTTGGCGCGTTTGAAAACGATATGAAATGGCCAAATTTTTACTGAGATGTGTGTTAACAACAGTAATATTGTTTGAAAAATGCATATTGACAACCATAAGCTGTTTATTACATTTCCAACTTTCCCGGTTTCGGGTATTAACCATCCTCAGAAAAGTAAATTAAACAGACTGATTACGTTGGTACATTTTCTGCCACCATATCTATGTCAAACAATGAAAGATACGTAAAATGTCACTTGTCATTAGGTCTTGATGATACATAAAACAAATTTATCAATTACCAAGACCTAATGTCACGCTTGGTATGTCAGCCGGCTGTCAACTGCGTCCCGCGACCAGTAGGCAACGCGCCGCCCCCCCCCCCCCCCCCCCCCCCGACGTAATTTGAAGTATAATAAACGTTCATTTCGGCTTCTTAACTACTGTACTGTTACGGCTGTGAATAACATACCAGTTGTAACATACCTAAAATGAATATGTAATACGTCGATTTATTGTTTGGTCGACAGAAAAATATTAGAAATTTAAAGTAAATTAAATTAAAGTGAATTGCACTCAATAGCTCGGCACATGAATATTTGTATTAGTCACAACTTTTGACGTCATACTTAGTTAAAATACAGTTTGTCGGCTTCCTATGGAATAAAGCACGTGTATAATAGAAAGTAGTTGGCATACAATAGGGGATAACATGATGTAATAAAATACAGCGTGAAAGATACCTGCTATGGAAAGGTATACATTTCATGTTCAAATGTACCGCGAATTTGAGACCAGTGTCTCTAGCTAGTCAGGCATGGGTCATTTAGCTTTGGTTGCAAACTTATTTTTCGATGGTAGTACTATCGATATTGGAGGCGGTGATAGTATTGTTGCCGGGAAGTAAGGTTGTCATTATTGAGAGTGCAGACTTTGCTAGGGGCGCGGATGAGATTGCAGAAGCGTGGGGACCGTGGTTGTATGCAGTTGTCGTTCCGGCGGGATAACCGAGGAGATAAGATTTTGAGACTTGAATGCTGAGCCATGCTGTTTGTTTAAGATATGGAGACGAAAGGTATAGATGACTCCGGAGAAACGATCTTCTGAAGTTTTTATAAGGTAAATTTTTTCATGAAATACTTCGCATGTTTCTATGGCACAACTTCGCATTGTTAGGCTGAACTGATGCTAACAGTAACGGTGGGGAAAGATCTTGCTGTTAGCTTGTGGTCTCACGATTAATCCTAGGGACCCCTTTCTGTGTAATAGTTTAGTTTTGAAATTGCTTTTTTTTTTATGAAATAGGAATTTCATGGGTAGTGTTCTTGAAATATGGTATTGTTGTAACATTGTTTGTGTAAATCGAGTTAAATTTATTAACAGTAAAGAAATGTTTATCTTTGTTTAAAAATAATTTTGTAGGCAGATTAAATATCTGAGTTATATTTTTCCCTGAAAGATTTTAAAATCATAAACATGACATTGTTAGTAATTTTCATGAAGTTACATCAGTTAGAAAATAAATCAGATATTTCATTTTTAATAATTAGTTAGAGTTTCTTAAACAGATTACCAGTTTATCCCTCCTCACATTTTCATTAAAAGTGCCATAGATGTTTTCTGTGGTTAGTTTTCCAGTAGTTAGTACAGCAGGAAGCAGCTTGGTGTTGCGCAGATTTATGCAGTAAGTGAAGGTGAGAAAGAATCAGTTGTTCTCATTCTTACAGTTCAGTATGATTTACAGATTTCAGGGTATGACAATTCGTACAGTGTTCAGGTTAACAAGTGTTTGCACTGAGTCAGATTGCATTGATAAATATCGTGTTCGTCACATTCCGTTAAAGATTGTTAGTTCAGTCAGAAACAAGTTTGTAGGGCCAGAATTATTAACACAGTGATTTTTATTATCCGTAATTTTCAGACAGTTAACTTTGTTACGACATTTCATACAGAAACAATTAGCAGTTTGTGTCTAATTATAATAAACATTACGCAGTCAGATAGGTTTTGCAATACCTTTACATTCACATAGAATACAGTTAAAAATACGCAGTCAGATTAACATAACGTTGTACAAAGGCATTCAGCTAGAACAAGTTCAAAGACACAGCAGACGGAAATTTTGTAAGAAAGAAGGAGAAGCGAGAAATTTTTCAAGCGTACAGTAAAAGGAATGCACAAACTCCCAGGAAAAAATGTTCAAATGTTTGTAGAGCTTATGGGACTTAACTACGGGGTCATTAGTCCCTAAACTTACAAACTACTTATGAACTATCTGCAACTAAGGACGTCACAAATATCCATGCACGAGGGGGGATTCGAACCCCCGACCGTAGTGGCCGTGCAGACCGTGACTGAAGCGCCTCAGTCCCCTCGGCCACCGCGGCCGGCAAACTCTCAGGAAAAATTCTACACATACAGGAGTGTTACGCTCTGGTCTATTTCAGGGTGCTACCTGTCAGGCGATGAAAAAATATTGACGCCAAAGCGCATGTTAACCGTGGTCGCTTTGACAACGTTTGTATTCCTCTCTGCACATACACCGCAAAGGCGCCTGGGGCGGTCATCGCGCGTGCAAACGCAGCGGTATGTTTAATGTGCTGCTATTGACTCAGATAGCAACTTTCTGCGCCGGATCAGACGGATTGCACCCGATATGACGGACAAGCTGCCCCCCTATAAAGGCATCCAGTGGTTGTTTGGCTAAGCATCCCCACGAGTTCTGCTAGTGGCCGTGTAGTGCACTCATGTACAGTAACCGACTAGAGGCTTTTGTTACTGGGCAGCCGTGGCGGCCGGTAAGCTAGCAGTGGTTAACCAGGATGATGGACGGCGTTGTCTCTGCAGCTGGGAGGGTGAGGACCACTTGGACGCCTGCTCCCAGAGAGCAGAAGCCGGTCCAAGCCTTGTCTAGCGCATTGACGGACTTCAAGTCTCACTGCTGCCACGCCAGAGGTATCGCGCCAAAGATCTCCATCAGCGGATGCTAGCCTTGTTTCCTCTGCAATTTAACAGATCGCCATTTCGTTCAATTCAAAATACGAATGAAATGGCACCCCTGGATTCGGGGGTTAGATGTGGCAAACACCGAATTAGACCATAGACGTAAGTTAGATGTAGGTTTTTCTTAAATAGTAGAATAAGACACACAGGGGGAAAATTTTTGCGGGGGGGCTGTGGTGACAAAAGAAATTGGCCGCCCAGTGCCAGGGGCATGCTCACTGGGATTCGCTCGGTGAGCTGGCCACCACAAGCAGGTTTGTAATGCTGGCACACATGTAAGACCACAGCAGTAGCATAAGACACAACATATCATACACGTCACCCAGTATAAACATCAACAACCAGCAAGATGTCCAGTGGTTTCTGCAGAAACATGTAATGTAATGAAATGTAATGTCACCATTTAGCCGTAAGAAATTTATGTATTATACTATTGCCCATTTTAGTCTTAGGTAATGGGTTGTATTGTTTGATATTATAATAAATTATAATTATTAAAAAAATGGCACCGTGACTGTATGTTTCAAGCCTCCAAGCTCTCTTATGTATACAGTTATTGCTGTGCTTACTGCGTAGTCTACTGCAAGGCGCTCGTGACATTGTTTTAACATTACTCTCTCCACCAACTCTTTTCGTCCGCTTTCGGGCCCTGCTTCGAGCATGAGTTCCTACTTTGAGGTTATAACTGCAGTACGTAAGTTTGTGGTAGCGGCCAGTGTTCTAACTTACGGCATGTTACTACACAATAATCGTTGTGACGTTAGTTTTCCCTGACTGTCATCCACTGTGTTGTAACCTTGTGCAGTTGGTGCGCCGTTACATTATGCCGCGCGGGAGTAGCCGCGTGGTGTGGAGCGCTATGTTACGGATCGCGCGATCTCCCTCGTCGGAGGTAAAGCTCAGTTTACACGATGATCGTGCTAGTAATGAACAGATCACGTTACGCGGTAAACGCGGAACTGCTAGCATTTCGTGAGCGCAGACGGCATTTCGTACTAGCTAGTACGCTACAGAACAGGTTCTAAATTTGCTAGTAGCGAAGTGGGCGCGCGTGCGCAGAAGTAAATTCGTTGTGTGGCTTTCATGTTTGTGTTTGGAAATCTCTGCGTCCTTAAGGCTCCTACACACGTTACGAATTGTTGGGACTAATTTATCGGCGGTCCGATAAATTGGACGTGTGGAGGCGCTTGCTTGCTTTGTTGGAGTGATATGTCTTGCATCAGTGGAGTGGAACAAAGAAGGAACTGCGCTTTCGATTGAGGCGTACAGGGTCGCTGCAGAAAATCCTCTCTATTGTAAGAAGGTACAATGACTGTTATTTATGAAGAAACTAACAGAAAAGTGTAGATTTAAATGAATTTTGAATACGCCTTGTTCATTAACTTCATATTTTTAAAATTCCATGTCTTAGCATGTCAAAAAGACAGTCGCACATAAAATCGAGAGTGTGATGCTAAAAGCAAAGCAAAATTTACTTGACTGAAGTCCCATTATGGATCGGAAATTGAAATTGCTGTGCAGAGTTCAACATAAATTCTTTCCTGTCGCCAGAAACCGCAAAAAATAACAATTAAAGGAAGTAACTGACGCTTAACTTTAACAAAACTGCGAATGTAATGCAAGTGTAAAAAGTATTTCGTACCTTCAGTTTGCCGAAATTCTCTCTCTTGATCTAGGTACTCTCTCCCTCTCTTTCTCTCTCTCATCGCCGTATTTTTGTTCTTGGACGGATTTAAGCAACTCAGTACTTATTCATAAAAAAATTCAAAATTCATTGGGATCTTCTGGTATGATTACTTCATTATCTGCAAGCAGTACACATCTCATTCTTCGTCTCTTCCTCGCAACCAAGGACACATCCAACTTCTGTTTCTTCTTCACTGTTGTGTTCTAACAAACATTGCCACAGCTCCCGAAACCGCCGACAGTGAAAGCTTCATGCGTTCAATATTACCGCGTATACAAACAGTAATAAGCCCGTGTTTTCGCTCAGGTGCTGATGTCAATGGTAATCAGACGTGTAGACGGAAGTTTATCGTATACACGCAACCAAGCATGTATGATCACACGTCATTAGTACCGAGTTAGTACGCTTGAAGCGCTGCAGCAGACAATGATCTTTCTTGTGAACTTTCGATCGTCGTGTAAACTAGGCATTAGTTTAACTTACTTTAAGTAGTTTGTTAGCCTAGGGGACTGATGACCCAATAGTTTGGTCCCACAGAATTACAAACATTTGAACATTTTTTTCGTTACATTAAGTCAACGGCCTGCTCAGCGGCCTACTGTTCGCTTGTACTGCTTTGAATGAATCCTTACAAAGAGAGAGAGAGAGAGAGAGAGAGAGAGAGAGAGAGAGAGAGAGAGAGAGAGAGAGAGAGAGAGAGAGAGAGAAAGCATTATTCCCGCATCGAACTTATTACTGGCGCAGCAGGAAAATAATTTGTTACATGGACTGAGTTAAATCTCTCCAACTATTCAAAACAATAAGCCCCGCTGGAAGGGCCACGCGGTTTCAGGCGCAAGCGAATGAATTGTGCCGCCGCTCCCGTCGGAGGTTCGAATTCTCTCTCGCTCATGGCTGTGTGTGTTGTCCTCAGCATAAGTTATTTTAATTTGTTAGTCTAGGGACCGATGACCTTAGCAGTTTGATCCCTTAGGTTTGCAAACATTTGAACGTTTGGTACAAAACAGTAATCTATTTTGCAACGAAGCCTCATCCGTAAGCAACACATATGCACTACACTTCATTCATTTAGTACGCACGAAAGCGACTCATAGGTGATCAGGGAAAACAAGTGTCAGACGCTGCAAGAGTGGCGTTGTGTATCGTGGTATGTGCTCTAGTCAAAGTTTCACGAGCATACGTTTCTCGATGAGTCAACCAATGTATTGCTTCTTCTTACGTATATCTTGTGAAAAGACCACAATCATAAAATTAAAGAAGTGAGAGAGCACACGGAGGCCTACCGGAATTTTTATTTATTTATTTTTTTTTTTTTTTATGCCGCAAACCATACCTCACTGGAATAAGAGAAAAGAAGAGATGAAGGCTCACAAATTAAGCCCCGCAACAAACCGTATGGTGACTTGCGGAGTATGGATGTACATGGGCAAGTAGACAGTGAGGTCCTTGCGAACAATATTCCATACGATTCCATGCAATGCTACTTCACTGGCAGAATTTATTATAAAATTAAAAAAAAAGTTTGATTGAAATGACTTGCATTCCGGCATCTAATATCTACAGAGCATTACTCTTAGCGTTTTAAAATGTTCAAATGTTTGTTAAGCTTAAGGGACTTAACTGCGGGGTCATCAGTCCCTATACTCACAAACTACTTATGAACTACCCTATACTAAAGACGACACAAACATCCATGCCCGAGGAGGGGTTCGAACCCCCGATCGTAGCGGCCGTGCAGACTGTGAATGGCGCGGCGCAGACCGCTCGGCCACTGCGGCCGGCTCTTGGCGTTCTGACTATTGTTGTAATGAAATGTAATTATCAGGAAATGGCAATACACATCATTTATAAATATTCGGCTGGAAGTTACCACTGCAATAATAGCTGTACCAGAAACGAATATTCCTCACAAATGTGTCCACGGAAATTTTTGAGTCTGTTTGCTCTCCAATCAAAAACCAACAACACGTCTTTGTTCGTTGTCACTGCTCATCAGTAACAGGGCTCAGATTTCCAAGCACGGCGTCTCTGCATGAGGACATACAGAAAAGCCGACTCATTATCTCCAGCTTCCTGCGTTCGATGTCTGTACAATTAATTCCACGTCTGTAGCTGTTACAGAGAGTTCGTTTCTCCTCGTCTGCGTAAGAGACTCTCCGAACAGCGTAGCCTGCGAACAGCGTTACCCATAAGTTTCTTGCGGGTTCCACTGATACAGAAATTACTTTCAAAGAAGTGAAAATTTGCACCTAGACTCAAGAGAAAAAACTATTTGACCATTCTAGAAACGATATTTTTAAGGCGTATAAAACAGGTATGTTATACCACAGCGCAAGAATTTTGTATAAGGTTAAAAGGTGTACTTGAAGTTTAAAGTGGAATCTATCGTTTAATCAGACAACAAAAATAGTTTATTTTAAAGCTACTCATTCAAAACCTGATCTGATATTAGTTGCAGTCCAAATAGTTGTCATATATTGATGTTTAACAGTGAAGATCACTAAGTCATCAAATAACTTCATCAAAATATAACTAAACACGTACATTGTTCATTAACATAGTAATTTGGTTTAATTATGACGCTAATATTGATGTATATACTGTTAAATGAGAAACAGTGCATTAAACTAATTATGTGCGCAACGGATCTTTTAACAAAGCAACTGTGACATGTAACCTGCATGAAACACACAATGACTATACTCAAAAAATTTGACTGCGAGAAAGATATTAAAAACACAAACCACTTTCTTATATTCGACTACGAGAATTTTATGCAGATCAGTACCTGATTATTAAAACTCAGTATCATACTCAATTAACTGCAGTGTTGCATAACAATCATTTACTACGTTACCAATAAAGAAATCTGTTCAACAAGATTACCAAAATCAATACTGCACTTTAAATCTACAAATAACTAATTATCAAATAAAGGAAGTAGGTTAATCTCCTAACTACGTAAATGAAACAGGAAAGAGAGGTCAACTTTGTTACTTATTATTAATAATCACCATTACATTACCTAAGTGATACAACCTTTTCATAATTACATGAAATGCTATTACCTTCATTCCAGAGGTGGTACAACCTTTTTCACAATTATATGAATTGCAAGATATTCCAAATACAATCAAACCAACTTGCTGGCACTGCAGCCTCTGCTCTACATCAGAGCCATACACACAACACAACTGCTCTCTAAGCGAGCTGAACCACAAGTCTGACTCTCTCTCTCTCTCCGCACGAGCTACAATGCTATGCGATACATAATCTTTGCAACTTCACAGATTTATGTACACATATCGATACACACAGTAGATGCAATATTATACATTTTCTTGCAAGCAAGTTACTCGACACAAAACAGGAGGCACAATATTAGACATTTTCTTACAAATTCAGCAATATACATTTTCTGTGGACACGTTTCAAGGTGGCACTAGACGGTGGTGCTAGATACCACAGACAGTAAATTAAGTTGGTACGACGCCGCCATAAGTAGTTAGTAGATGCCAACTAGCATCAAACTTTTAACTAAAGAGGGATAAGTACTAACTACTGAAGAAGATAAAGATGAACTTCTAGTAATAACTTCATTCAAGAAACCTGAACAACAATGGAATTACAATTATAAGTTACCCAAAATTACTACATATCAAGTAATCTTGTTTCTTTACGTTTGCGATTAATTTTCTTTTCAGAGGTACTATATAAAATTTAACAATATTCAGCCTCTCTGAGTATATCTGCCTGCTGCCAACTGCGGACAGACTATAAAGTGGACCAACGTCCAAACACTTCAAAGAACAGACCAGTAGTATCGTGCTTCCGCGCTTACGCACTGCGCCCCAAGGATAATGTTCTTACAATGTTTGAGTATCGTTGGCATCTACTGCCAACCTATGGTGGCGTACCAACTGAGTGCAGTGTGTTAGCGGTCTGTTCTTCGAAGTGGTTGGACGTTGGTCCACTTTATAGTCTGTTCGCAGTTGGAGGCAGACAGATAGACAGAGAGGCTGAATATTCTTAAATTTTATAAAGTACCTCTTAGAAGAATATCACCCGCAAAGGTAAAGAATGAAAATGTTTCATGTGTTCTTTAGTCATTAGTCCGCTTTTGCTTGCCTACATATCAATGTTTCGTGGACATGTTGTTTCTAGTTTTAAAACATTTGGTCCTAAAGCGTCTTGTGTTGCTTGAAGACAGATTTACTACTTGTTTGCTAGTCTGCATGCCATTGATAAAGCCACATCAGTTGTGTAGCCTGTGGGTAAAGCTATGTACAGACTGCAACACACGACTTGTAGTTCTCTCTCCTCTGTAGAACAGTGTTGATGCTGAAGGCATTTCATATTGGAATTGACTATGGTCACAGTTCCAAATAATATCTTTTCCCACACTTTCCTCTGTTATAAACATGTTCACTTCCTCCACAAACTATGGTGCCTTCTAACGTATAATGTTATTGCCTTCTACGTCCTTACGTGTGAAAAATGTAGTAATTTGCCTGGATGAAATGCCATATTCAGCTTTGAGATGGTCAATAAAGGAAATGGACACTTTGAAATTGACCAAGCTAACAATTTTAGCCTCTTCTAATGCCTACATCTGCAGATGCCAATAGTGAACTATAGATCGAGATCTCCTTGCACCATCAAATTTTATAGTTTGTAATTGCGACAGTCTCTTTTCTCTGAAATGAGCACCTGCTCCCAGTCCTGTGAAGTTGGCACCCCTTTTTTGGAAAATATACATTTTTTCAGAGTTCTAGACAGATATGCAATAGTTCTGGAGTTCTCTGTACAGTTCTAAATAGCTCTCAAAGAGTTCTGCAGAAAATCCTAATGATATTTTTTGTCCAGATAATAGTTCATGAGCTAATTGCGTAAATGAGGGACATAAACTACACAAAATTGCGCCAGAGTCGTGTGAAGTTGGCACCCCTTTTTTCAAAAACGTAAATTTTTTTCAGAGTTCTAGACAGATATACAGTAGTTCTAGAGTTCTCTGTACAAAATTTAAATAGTTCTGCAGAATTTCGTGAAATATCGCAATTCAGAATAGTGGGAGAGCTGTGAAGTTGGCACCCCTTTTTTCAAAAATGTAAATTTTTTTCAGAGTTCTAGACAGATATGCAATAGTTCTGGAGTTCTCTGTACAAAATTTAAATAGTTCTGCAGAATTTCGCCGAAAAAATAGTAAAAATTACCACAAACTTGAGTTTTTTTAGTTTTTTTTTTAAATAATTATTTGCCGATTAGCACAAACATAGTTCTGATCACAGTTCTAAATAGCTCTCAAAGAGTTCTACAGGAAATCCTAATAACATTTTTCTGTGCAGATTATACTTTATCAGATAAATGCAGTAATGTGGAATTCATTTTCACGTTACTGTAAATTGGCACCATTCTTTTCGAGAAATACACAATGTTTTGGGGGTTTTGTGTACATATACTATAGTTCTAGAGTTCATGTGAATATTTCTATGTAATTGCCCGAAAAAAATTATGTTCACAATTTTGAATATCTGATAAGCTGTCTTATTTGTGCCCCTTATTCGAGAAATACACATTTTTCTTTGGTCTTGACAGATATTCTATCCGCTGAACATTCAATTTGTTGTTTTTACGTCTGAGTGATTACTGCTTATCGTAAACAAGATCTATTGCACATGTCCCTAGAACTCTGGAAAAAAGTATAATTTTTAGAAAAAAAAAACGTGCAAATTCCACAGTAGCAGGTAAATGGATACACCATTATTGTAATTATCTCATAAAGTATAATCTGCACAGAAAAATGCTATTAGGATTTCCTGTAGAACTCTTTGAGAGCTATTTAGAACTGTGATCAGAACTATGTTTGCGCTAATAGGCAAATAATTATTTTAAAAAAATTTAAAAAACTCAAGTTCGTGGTAATTTTTACTATTTTTTCGCCGAAATTCTACAGAACTATTTAAATTTTGTACAGAGAACTCCAGAACTATTGCATATCTGTCTAGAACTCTGAAAATAAATTTACATTTTTGAAAAAAGGGGTGCCAACTTCACACGACTCTGGCGCAATTTTGTGTAGTTTATGTCCCTCATTTACGCAATTAGCTCATGAACTATTATCTGGACAAAAAATATCATTAGGATTTTCTGCAGAACTCTTTGAGAGCTATTTAGAACTGTGATCAGAACTATGTTTACGCTTATAGGCAAATAATTATTTGGAAAAAACTAAAATTTGTTATAACTTTTTGTAATTTTTTCGCGAATTAGTGCAGAACTATTTAAATTTTGTACAGAAAACTCCAGAACTATTGCATCTCTGCCTAGAACTCTGAAAACATGCACATTTTTGAGAAAAGGGGTGCCAACTTCACAGTAACGTGTAAATGGATTCCCCATTATTGCAATTATCTCATGAAGTATAATCTTCACAGAAAAATATCATAAGGAGAGCTTTGAGAGCTATTTAGAACTGTGATCAGAACTATGTTTGCACAATTAGGCAAAAAATTATTTTGAAAAAACTAAATTTTGTGGTAATTATTCGTATTTTTTCGGCGAAATTTTGCAGAACTATTTAAATTTTGTACAGAGAACTCCAGAACTATTGTATATCTGTCTAGAACTCTGAAAAAAATGTACATTTTCCAAAAAAGGGGTGCCAACTTTACAGGACTCCTGCTCCCCGATTCCTAGACTTATAATCGCTGTATGTGTGTGTGTATGTATGTTCCACATCTCCTCCTAAACTAATGGACTGATTTCAACCAAACTTGGTACACATGATCCTTATTAGCAGGCAGCAATCGCTGTCGGGGTAATAACCACCTACGACACATACGTAAGAAACAATGACAGTCGTGAAAAACGGCCGCATCATGCGATAATATTCTACACCTGCTCCTAAACTAATGGACCGATTTCAACCAAATTTGGTACACATATTCCTCATGTAAGATAACAATTTCTGTAGGAGTACAAACCACATACGACGTATGGTTCAGGAGATATGACATAATAAACAATAAGAATTGGAAGAAACTGCCACATAATGCGACGAGACTTTACGAATACACTATATGAGAATGAGAGTACTTAGCGACTTGCAACAAACTTTAAACATAATTTCAAACCTTTATTAAACTTTTTCTCGCTGACAACCATAGCAAATGATGAAAGTAAAAAAGTTTCCCGCTTACTGCTTTTCCGCTGTCCATGGAGCAAAACTATGGCATTCGGTATGACGTTATTATTTATAATTGCTACACTACAAATTGTACTCGCAGGAAATTTTGCAGACGGTATACACACTTAAAGCTGAATGTACGTTCGAAATTGTATCACAGTACGACTTGTAGTTCATGAGATGTGAGCACGTAAAGAGTAACGTTCATGGAAAACCGCCCCACCAAGCATCACGTATTAATCCATTACTACTTTACTAGTAACCGTATTCGCAACAGATTTTACCGACATACAGCACTTATACAAATCAATATATTCCTGCAAAATTATACAATTGGACAACACATCTATAAGAATAATAAATCTGTAAATGTAGGCCTGTCGCTGTTCGCTTCAATCACTGCACGAATTTTTCATGCGGTTACACAGGAAACATATGCGAAGATAGGTTCATGTTCTAGGCATGATTTCATCAAAATAGAATCACAAAAAAAGAGAGATATCGTAATTTTAAGTGTTTCCAGTGACCGCCGTGTCTGTCTGTTCATCTATTAGAAACCACTTATAGCCAAAATTACTTCACAAATTCGCGTGGGGTTTTCACAGGCAACTTCTGCCTACTTAGTTTCATAAAAATCGGATCACTGTAAAAATATCATAATTTAACGTTTTTTAACTATAACCGTCATGTCTGTCTCTCTCTTTCACCACGTTAGTCTCCAAAACTAATAGTCGAATTTTCAAAAGTTTTTCACGGGTAACGCGAGGATGTCGTGCGCTTACATAAACGCTTCATTTCACAAAATCGGATCAGAAAAA
The DNA here is from genome assembly GCA_026315105.1 of Locusta migratoria. Taxonomy (NCBI): domain Eukaryota; kingdom Metazoa; phylum Arthropoda; class Insecta; order Orthoptera; family Acrididae; genus Locusta; species Locusta migratoria. The sequence goes on from CM048755.1 coordinate 292,544,168, forward strand.
GTAAGATTTTGCAATTTAAACATTTTTTTAAAGCAGTCGCATGTGTCTATTTGTAGAGAGCAATCTCCGAAAGTATTACACGAACATTCGTGGGGCTTCACACGTAATTTTCGAATAGCTTGAAGCATAACGTAGGCTTATTTGCATCAAAATCGAATCAGGAAAATAAAAGATATCGTAATTTGAAGTTTTAGGTTAATTTTATTCTAGGAAAGAACGGCCTAATGCAGCAAAGAACCAATAGACGCACTGTTACTTTCGTAGTGCACCAGAAAACTTATACATAGGATTCAATGTAATGAATATAGAACTGATACAATCACATACTGATATCACAGTCTAATGCATACGTTCAACTGCTATGGAAGTTTAATTCTCACGCTTGGAGAGACAATAGTGCATATAGCGAAATGAGAGCCAACCATAAGAATAATAATTGTTTTCAGTTATGTTTCTACTTCATTAATGAAATACTTATTGCTTGTTATATTTCAGCTTTTCATGCCTCAGTACATTGTCAAGAGATATGAATGATCATGAAATAAATGTTTATCATGGCGAATATCACTGATGTATGGTGTAAGCTACACCATATTCATGAATATATGCCTATTTGTAACACGTTTCGCAAACTTATTACGGAAGAAAAAAAAAAAAAAAAAAAAACCTGCTGACACATTTTCATACGGTTTTCATAGGAAATTTGAACTAAGTCATCAAAATCAGATCTAGGAAAGAAGGTACATCGTAATCTTAAGTGTTCTCAGTAACTGTCTGTTTATCTACTACTAACACCTAATCTCCTACACTACTTCACGGATTTGCATGGGGCAACTTCGTTTCATAAAAGTGAGATCACGGAAAAATATTTAGATGTGGACTACGCTTGAAGTATGGATGGCATAGTACAGCAAACAAGCGATAGAGGCGCTTTAGTGCACCAAAGAACTAATAGACGCCGCTGCTGTGAAATAAGTATGGGGTAGTACAGCAAGAATGCGAACTTCTGTGATAGAATTAAGCAACCTTATCTCTGCGAATACCAACAAACATTGAACATAGTGTTACTGATTTAGCTTTGTGTATTAAATAATTAACGACATTTCTTTGCTTCTTTTGCAATGTTTCATTTTGTATCAAAAACTGTATGAAGATACATCGTTTCGGAGGATGACTTTTACTTACATTTGACATCTTTATGAAGATACATCGTTTCGGGCAATGACTGTTACTTACATTTGACATCTTGGCTAGGATAACTGAATTTATTGACAGAGCGATGGCCGGCCGCGGTGGCCGAGGGGATTGAGGCGCTCCAGTCACGGTCTGCACGGCCACTACGGTCGGGGGTTCGAATCCCCCCTCGGGCATGGATATTTGTGCCGTCCTTAGTATAAGGTAGTTGATAAGTAGTTTGTAAGTTTAGGGACTGATGACTCCGTAATTAAGTCCCTTAAGCTTAATAAACATTTAAACATTTCTTTTTTTTTTTTTTTTTTTTTTTGACAGAGCGATCCAACAAGGAATTTTACTGAAGGAGGTCTGGAACCCTAAAAAGCCATGATACGCATTTGCCCTTCTTTGACAACCGTTGCAAAGCACGGGCATATAAGCTAGTTTAGAATAAATATGCAATTTGATTTACTTTTAATGCTCTTAGAGCGCTTAATTAGTTCAAATGTTCGTAAAGCTTATGGGACTTAACTACGGGGTGATCAGGCCGTAAACTAACAAACTACTTATGAACTAGCTAATACTAAGGACGGCACAAATATCCATGCCCGAGGGGGGATACGAACCCCCGACAGTAGTGGCCGTGCAGACCGTGACTGGCGCGCCGCACACCGCTCGGCCACCGCGGCCGGCGCTTTATTAGTTTGCTATAAGAATTGAAGCCACGACTGTAATAGTACCCATAAATGTTCTCTAGTACGCTGTCATCAATATCTTAATATACTAGGCCTCATCTTTTTGGGTGGCGAGAGTTCGTAATTACTGTGATTTGAGTGTTCCTGTTGCTCTGGACATGAATGTCGTGTATTGCTTCAGGAGATACCTTCAGGTTCAGGTTCCTCCTGCCCTTCAAATTCCTTATATCTATCCAGCCAAGTGACGGTTATATCTGTGTCATTGTCATTATAATTTTGAATTATTATGTCGTATACTATATCCGCGAACCCAATATCCTCGGCCCCGATGTTATTTCCACATTGAGCACTTCGCAACTTGTTCCTTAATAACTGGACGACATGCATAGGATTAATTGTCTTACTGATATCACTGCACTGTACACAGTTTACACAGTAACTCACTCGCGAACACTCCACCTCCGCAGCTATAACCCTCACATAACTGGAGCACTAGTTAGTGCAGCTACACTACGCCACCATCTAGCAGACAAGTGCGGCTTGTTGCATGGAAATGACGCACACGACTGTTGTTTATGATTGCTTGTTACTCTAAGCATGGTTTCCTGCGGCTCCGAGCGTTTGAGTTCAAAAATGCCCTTTGTTAGTCTCAATACATGAACATGCGCCGGCTATTTAACTATAGTATAGTCTATTAGAGTAAGTCCGCGTGATTGTATATATAAAGTGACTTACACTGCCTCTGACGGGAACGTAGGAAGTGGTGTTTGTGCCGTCTTATTTGCTTGTCTTTTGTGGGCCGCATAGGAATGGCCGCGCTGTTAGGGGATCCATGTCGCAGCTTACGCTGCTGCTCCTGTTGGAGGTTCGAGACCCTCATCGGACAATTTGTGTTTGTGTGTGTGGTGTCTTACAATATGTTAGTTTAAAGGCGACTTATTGGACCAATTCGTTGGTCACCCGATGAATTGGGCGGTTTTAGGCGCTACCCGACCAACTTTCCTTGTCGGCCGGTTGGTTGTGCCTGACCGCCCGATCTCCGATTCCCTCAGCGCTTCATCCGACAAATTGTGCGTGTGTAGAGCTACCCGACCAACTTCCTGCCTACGATCGTCTGAACAGCGAACACGCGAAAACAGAAACAGTTCGACAAACAGACAGCAGAACAGGGAGGTGCTGCGTGCAGTTGGTCGGCCTGTGTGTAGGCTGCTTCCAATTCGTTGGTAGCCGAGCGGTCTAAAGCGTCTCGCTGCGGAGCGCGCGGTTGCTCGCCGTGGAGGTTCGAGTCCTCCCTGGGGCATGGGTGTGTGTGTTTGTCCCTAGGTTAGTTTACCTAGGTTTAAGTAGTTTGTAAGCTACGGACTGATGACCACGCAGTTTGGTCCGATAGATTTACAGACATTTGAACATTTTTCCAATTGTTTGGTTCGTTGGACAGCTTGTTGGTTGGGCAATAAATCAGAGCGTGTGTAGTGGCCTTAAGTAGTCTGTAAGTCTAGGGAGTGATGACCTCAGCAGTTTCGTCCCTTAAGTTTACAAACATTTGAGCATTTTCTTTGGTGGAATCACCATCTGCGATACTTCATTAACAAATTATGAGCCAACCAAATCCATATCCCGAAACGTTGGAATGTTAAAGCAAAACGGTCTGAGTGCGCTTCGTCATAAACCCCATATACAAACTGTGTGAAGAATTGTTAAATACAGAATGGAATGGATAACTGAAAATGCTGGCACATGGGCAGGCGGCCTTAAGTTGGGAAAAGATGGAGACGAAACAACAAAGAGTCCTTCCAAGACTCCCCACTACCCACGGTACCACGCACACTTCTTTCTTGATGACATTAAAGATCTACCTGTACAGACACTTACCAAGCACATTCAGTGGAACGGCCCACAGCGCCCGTGATAGCGCAACACCTTCTAGAGTACAGGCCTGCGCGCATGCCCATGACGTCACCAACTGAAGGCTGGCTGCCGTGCAAACGGCTGAGTCTGCGTCGGAACTTCGCTGTGATGCAGGCGCTATACGAACGTTTTGCATTTTAATGCGCCAACTGCGTCGGTATTTCCGTGCTTTCTTCTCCTACACGGCCTTGCAATTACACTAAGGGAATTAATACATGCAACACTCGTTCAATTTTGTTTTGAGCCTGTGAAATTCTTTTGACAATTTTCAGCAAATATTCATCTGTCGGTCTTTAAGACAAACTGGAAAATCAAATTAGTTCTTTGCCTTGCCTCGGACATAAAACTTTTCCTGCAATAAATTGTCACTGAAAAGCAACAAGATACCGATATTTACGATTTTAATGAAGCAAATTGGTTCTTAGAATATATAAGGATTTATTTTTCGGTAATTTTTGAAACCTTTGTCTCCAGGTATCACTAGTAAAGTACTTACTACTTATGAAACTCAGATCATTTGATGGATTGTATCGTCTTCTGAGAAAATATTCATTAAATAAATTAAGAACTGTTACAAGGATCCTACCTTTCACTTATTTTCCAGAGCTGTAGAAACTTTATTTCTTTTGCAACCTTGATGAGAAATGCTACCAGAGTTCCATTAATTTCTCTAGTAAGGAACTTAAATCGAAATTGTGTATCGTATATTTCTTTGTTATAAAAACGCTAAATACTTTGAAACAACTGTTTATTTCAGTAATAGCTATTTTTGTGTAAACAGCCAAAATGATTTAGTAAATATGGTAGTTCTAGTATTGTTCAAAATGATTTAATAGCTCTTTTAAGATAAAAATCCAGGAAAGTAAAAAACATGACAGGAATGTTAAGGAATACTAAACTTTTTTGAAGCACAGAGTGAACAGAAATTTATTTTTAACACTGAAAAGTTCTAAGACAACATGCAGCAGCAAACCATATAAATATTTGTACAGCAACAAGAAACTTGGGAATTAAGTACATCAAGATGTTTGACTTACAGTAGAACCAAACTTTTCCCCCCTTATCAGAATGATATTAAATTGAATGTGATAAAATGTTTTATTTCTTAAATACTAAAACCACAAGTATGTTCATCCAATGCAATGCAGAAATGGTGATGTGTTACCAGTACACAATCAGTGAGGGCCAAAAATTTAACTACATAATTCCTTGTAACTCTCCCACAACACACCGGCACTGCAATATGATTACTTAATGTAGGCACACCACATAAAAACCAATAATGGCAAACTCAGAATATGTCATAAGTTATTCCAGAAAATGGACACATATTTCATTGTCAGGCATACTGATAACTGAAAGTTGGACAAAACATGCAGTGTACTCTTAAATAAAACTATGCTGTCTTTAACTTTGTGGAATACATCAAAATACATTCTGATTTTTTTCATCAAAACTTAAGCAGCTGAAAGTTGTGATTACTATACAGTATATCTACAGGAAACTGAAGAATCAAAAGATATTACTGTACATACATTTTATGCACAACAAAATTTAACAGTATCATACAAACATAAAAACTGGAATAAAGTTCCAGGTCATTGTTATAATTTATTCTAGTTCTGTCAGTCTAGAATACCATGACAGATTTGTTTTCTACTTCACTAGGAATTTAAGGTACCATATGCCATCCAACCTTAATGGAAATAAGTAGGAAATCACTGTACACACATTTCGTTTTGGACTATATGCCTGATTTCACATTATGTCTGACTGATGGTCAACTGACGACAATAAAACAGCGTCATCAGTTATCTTTAGTTAAGAGAGAAAGTACAGTTTTTCAGAATCATGAGTACCAAGTCACGTATCAGAGAGAATTTGCTACATGAACAATTGAGGAACTGTGTTACAGACACACAAGAAATGAGAGCTGTAATTTCCTCCAAAAAATATTCTTTTAAAAGTGCAAACAGAGGAAATGTAGCCAGCATGCTTGCATTATAAAACTTAAGATGTTACTTTCTGACTGCTGTCTGTCAGTAAGACACCACAACATATATGAAACAAACCAGAAGGGTAACTAACTGCATCAGAATATTCAGAGTCAATTATGTAACTTCTAGTTCACAGACAGTCCCAAATTAATGAGTTTTTAAGTATTGTAGAATGTAGATGGATGAGAATGTTGTCTGAAATACCTAAGGATACACAAATGCTTAGCATTATGCAGTAAACAAAACTAGCAACTAGGTGTTAGAAACCAAATGTTGGTTAGGTTTCTTGCCCTCAAAGCAACTCTTTCTCCTGTCATTATTTCTTATTTCTATACTTCTCAGGAATTGCATAAACACATAGAAAAAGTGACCTCTCCTTTGTACATCATTTCTGATCACTATCAAGATTTTTAGCAACTCTAGTCATTAAAATAAGACCCTCTATACAAAAAACATTAATATCAAATTTGTTCAATACATTTTTGGCATAACTGAAAGGGGGGAGGGGGTACCACATGTCAGCTTTGACCAAAGATGTCATATGGATGACAATTACTGAACATATGTGTCAATTTACATTACCTAAAGCAAACTGTTTCATCAATGTAGTGACTCATGCTTGATCTACTTATCCAAATCATGATAAGGCAGCAATCTGTATTACTGAATAAATTCTGTGAACTTGACTATCATGTCATTTGTCAAAGATAATGGGTGGTATCCCGATCTTCAATTGACCCACCTTATCTTTTGCAGAAGGTCTCTTCTCACAGGACAATGTCTGTTAAGAATTACTTATTTTATATTAATGGGAATTTCATTTGCACCACTGTAGAACTGCTCCGTAAAGAAAATTGCAGTTTTTAGGTTGACTGCCTTGCTCAGCTGCTCTTTTGTTTCTATGTTGTTAATTTGCCAAAAAGGCTGTTTAGATGTTGGAAAATTACTTGTGAATCTCTGAAGTTAATCAGAGGACATTTTCCTGGAGTACTACATCAAATTAAAACCTGTTGATCCCCTATCAATTTCAAGTATAGGCGTAGCTATGCTTATGATCTACATTTTTCTATCACAAACATTTTTTTGTAACTTGACATTTTTATTCCTGAAATACAATACTTTACCATACCATATGAACATTGCTGTTTCACTGTTCTTTCTCAGTCTTACGGTCAAACTACTACCGTACTTAGTTTGAAAATTCCATCTGAGGTGTATTTAGAGAAAAACTTAAACAAGATCCTATTATGTAAGCAGAATATTGTTTAAAATAGCATTGTTTAAATTGTGAAGGATGATAGAAAAATGAGCACTTCAATCCAATAGAAATGAAAACTCAAACATTAGCAGGAAAGAATAAGACAGAAATAGTGATACGGAGCTAAGACCAGTAGACAGGAGAGACAAAGCAGGCCAGATTGTAGGATACACCACTCTGTTCTTGTTCACAGTGTGAATAATGGTAATGCCTTTGCTAATGTAGTAGGGATCACAGTACTAATGTAGACAAGTCTTTTCTAGTATGGCAATCAACTGATAGCCAGAAAGATGAAATTTGAGAAACTGGTTATAGTGACAGACTAATCTGTAGCAGAGCCCAAGCTCAAGGTTTGGTCGGGAGGCAAGAGTTTGTGAGTTGCCGAACCCAACGACAGTGAAAGCAGAAAACCTGGTTGTGATCAGACATGTTATGTTAAAATCCAATTTTTAAAACTAAAGCAATGGTATTCTCTAAACACAAATAATTTGTCTTGACATGTTAACTTCCAATGACCATTCACAGTAGGCATTACTACCATACACATAACAGTAGTACACAGGCTGCCCTTTCTAGAATTTTATCACAAAGTATCTCCAGATAAATATTAGCAGTATATGTCATAAGGATATGTGTTTGTGATGACATTAGTATGACTGAAATTCTATGTCTTCAGATAAAGGATTATAAATAAAGAAACATTAAGTGCTTTTCAAATTGTTTTTTTGCAGTTGAGTGCCAACCTTGAAAAGATGAAATAGCAGTGACTAATGCTTTTGAAGACTATGTCAAACACATCTGACACATACACATCAAAAAGGCACAACACAAGAAAAATGCATGAAAGAGAAGCAAAATATAGTAGGCCTATAACACTAAGAAATTAATATGTCTTGTACTGCCCATTCATGACCAATTTAAAGCAGCAGCAGATATCAGCTCTAAAGTAATTAGATATTTACAGTAAGAAAGAATTGGTATAAATAATGATGAATAAGTCAAAGAAAAATAAATGACAGTTTCATTACCAAAGCTCAGAACCCATGCAAGGCAACCACTTCTTTAGCACAGTTACTGGAAGAGACAAATAACAAAAGAAATCCCTTATTTATTTAGTATCGTTTCCAGTTTTCTCTTCTTACCACCTTTTGATGTTATGCCTTGAGTGTTAAGTTTTTGATTGCAGTAATTTTTCAATAATGAATTTGTTGCAACCCATATAATCATTTTGAGAATATTTTCAGATGTATGAGTGCCACACAAATCAAGCTGATCAAAGTTAGAGGATAAATTGTGTAGAATCAAACTTGTAGCCTGTTGTCTTTGATTTTGTTCCTGCAGGAACAGTTTTTCATATTCAGGACCAATGAGCTTTGAAATAGTGATATAGCTGTACATGACAGCATTAACAACAAATGGACGTGGGTAGAGTAGGCCTCCCCGATCTAAGTTTCTAATAAGCTTGAAGGATTCCTCATAATGCATGATTTTTTGGAAAACCAGACAATCCTTGCATATATCACATTTCAGTTTTTTTATGACTGAGTATGCACAGTAGCCTCCGAGATATGTAATTACGGGCAAATAACTGCCAACATCAGTGATGTCGGACTCTGTCACAGAGAGAGATGCAAAGTTGTTAGAAAAGGGAGTATTTTTTGAACTGTATTGCTTCCAGGGTTCTAAAACATCAAAATAATTAACTTTGATTTCTCCTTTTGTTTCAGATCTTAATGAAATCCTTAAAATTGTAGAAAATCTTAGTTTTTTCTCAACTTCAAAAATTTGCCTTATTGAGACATGGTATTGTGCCCCTGCCAGTTGCCTGTACTTACCAAACCTGTCCTCAAGAAGGTCAGTTTGAAATTTTCCAGGCAAAATGTATTTTAATGCAAGTTCATCCACACAGTAATTTGTGATTTCAATAATGGAATGTGTAGACAATTTCAAAGCAGATAATGTTTCTTTTGAAAGGATGCCTTCACCATTTGCTAACTCTTCCCATTTATCTAGCCAAATCAAAAAATTGTTTAAGAAGATAAATTGTTCATCTGTGTTTGAATTAGTCAAAGGTTCTTGCATTTTATCCCTCTTCAGTAAGCCTTTGTAAGGAGCCTTTACATTTAAAATTTTCCACCACAGAGAGATGATTCTGATGAATTCTGCTGTGCCAACATGTTTGCTCAAATTATTAGATGGACCCAATGTCTTTAATGCTTCCACAGTGTACTCATTGAATATTTGGATCACTAATTTCACATTTTGCTTTTCTAGAGAAGAAGGATAGAGAGCTTTCAGTGATAACCCATAACCATATTTCAATAACTTGTCTGATTCTAAATTGTACAATTTTCTTACTTCTGAAAATGAGGCTTCCAAAAGTGAATTTGAGCTGCCATCAAATGGAGGAAATCTGAAAGAACATGCATCAGTTTTCTGGTTGAGCCAGTTATTTCTGATACATTTCAACAAATGCACAGGATCAAGAACAAAAAAAGAGGCCTTGAGCTATCAGCAGGATGTGGATACACAATACTCAGCTTAGGCTTGTTTGAGAAGAATGTCATAGCCTTCCTGTTCACAGAATTATTATCACTAACAACTGCAAGCACTTTAAAACCTACCTCTTCCAAGCCAAGAACTACCTTCTTCAAAACTCTGTGCAACAGTTCAGCGGTAACAGTCCGAACAGGCAAAATGTGTACAACGTCTTTGTATGAAGACATTATGCTGCTAATCATAAATGTATGGGCACTAGAAGCTAGCTCTTGTGAATCAAAGGCATTTCCAACAACATTACCCCCCTTGTAATCAAGATATTGCTTAATATATATCTCATCAACCATTAAAGTTACAATCATATCTTGGGACTGCAATAGAGGAACTTTATTCTTAATGTAGCACAAGAAATTGCTGTCCAGTTTTTCCAATTCAGGGCCAACATTTAGTGAAGAACAAAGTCTTCTTATTGTGCTTTGATGAGGCATTAATAAGTTTCCAGATTCCCTCATGAACCTATAGGCAGCTGGAGAAATAATTTGAACAAGAGAAAAATACAACAAGTCCTCTGGTTTGTATCTTATTCTGTCCCTGCTACTCACAAGATGTATTTGAGACTTTACAAATTGAAAAAAGGCTTTATCATCACTGCCTTCAATTAACTTATCTAAAATATTTTGCATTATCTCTAACAAATGGTGTTTATCTTTTGTATCTACAGCTTCACAGGTTTCAACACATTCCAATATACTTTCAATCTCATGAAAGTAGTTTATTTTGCAAGGAAATTTGTACTTGTTCTGGATGTTACTTTTAAGACTCCTTTATAAAAAAACTGACACTTGCAACTGCTCATTGACAACAACGGAATAATGCAACTGAGGTACAGATCCTGGTGTCTCGATATTGACAAAAATTACACTGTCTGCTTTACCAGTCATAGTCCAGAATGAAGAAAAGTTGATTTTACGTCCCCTTGTTAAGTCCAATATACATGAAATTTTATTTTCACTGTCGTACTGTTCGGCTGAGGTAACACTTTCATTAAGAGCTTCCTGAAGTTGTGCTGCTTCCACACGCATTCGCTTTTCATCAGGAGATTCCCGGAAAGCCAACTGTGACGACAAATAGGACGGACAACCAGGAAATATCGACGGAACACAGCCTTCTTTTATCCTCGGTCGTTCCAGGTTTACTGTTAAAATCCGTCCTGTTTTCTCATCAAAGTGTTCGGCAGTCCATAGAATGCTTTCCGTTTGGAAATGTTTGTGGCAAATCTGTAACAGCACATCACCAGCCAATGTAACTATCCTTTGTCGAAACATTGTATGGCTACCTTAGTATTAATGTTGTCCGCATTGGTGTTGAATGAACAAATCAGTTACACACTTAGCGCCATTTACTCACCCTTGAATGCTCAGTAGGCACAAATCCTTTCCTCGGTATTGCAGCAATCCAGCGATTTCTCAGGTTCTCACATTTGGGAAATCGAAAAACGTGCACTTTTATTCCTCCTTGAGAGTCATAATTTCCCTGGCAGAAGGGAACGCAGCACTTGTACCCCATACTTCAAATAACTGCAGGCGATACTATATGAAAGGTAATACTTTACGTAGCACACGCTTTCAACACAACACAGTCGCGGACAGAACCAGCCAACTGTTGATGACGTCACGTGCCAATATGGCCGCTATGCGTAGGCCTTGTATTTTAGAAGGTGTTGGATAGCGCCGAGAGGCAGGCAACACAAGAGCATCCGCACGCCCGTAAGGATGCAGTAGAGCAGGTAAGATGTGTTACTGAATGGGTGTAGAAGTCACTTTGCAGTTTCCTTTTTAAAGTGGCCAACAAAGAAGAGTGGGTGCACATACACACTCACACATTGAACACTGCTAAAGTTAACTAACGTGCTAGTTGCGGGGCAATGGCCGCGCGGTCTATGGCGCCATGACACGGATTGCGCAGGCACTCCCGTCGGAGGTTCGAATCCTCCCTCAGGCATGAGTGTATGTGTGTTATCCTTAGTTTAAGTAGTTTGTAACTGTAGAGACCGTAGAAGTTTGTTCCAATACGTTTACAAACATTTGAAGAATTCAGTCGTTGTTTGGGAACATGAAGTCTATGAATGGCTGCTAGTGGTCTTTACCCATTCCATTCCCACATTATGAATTCAACTTTGCAAAAATTAAAATTCAGTATTTTCTGTATTAATAAAATGCACTAAATATAAAAAAAATATTTTGTAATATGTTTGACCGAACAGTTATTACTTATTCTGTTATTCATGCACAACACACGCTTATGTCGAGGTATATTATTACTTCAGACATTATTTAGTTAATTTTTAGTTTTGTCAGATCAATACTGTTACCACAATCTTCACCACAGCACAAAAACAAGACAGTTCTCTGCTGAAAAAAAGTAACACGATCAACACTCTAACTCACAGCCAAATATAGAAAGCAACGTAACACTACCGCCAAGTCCAGGAGGTTATACCTCTGAATTTGGTACATACCCAACACAGCTGCAAAATGTCGTTGTAGAAGCTTGTTGGTCCTAAAGAACAATGCGAGTTTAACGACTGGTACACATAATACTTTGTAAAACAGTCTTCAATATCGTCTTATCAAGAAACAAACTGGTAATGAGAGGGTTACGCAACCGAATGTAATCAATTCAAGTCAATGATCGCTTCACTTGGACCAGAGGATCCAGTCAATTCCATCTGAAAACAGCAAACACCATTTTGGAGCAATTTAGGCACTATTAACTTACACAGTGTGCTATTGACTACTTGGGTCAGTGACTTCGTAAGGTCCACGTCAGACTCGAGCCCTCCATCAACTATTAGGCTGGCCGCAAGTTGAGACGCAGGCCCGTGACGTGAGTCACGGTGAGTTTCTGCTAACCGCGCAACTGACTGCAGCCGCGCACGTTGCAGGGCAGCGTGACGTGACGTGCCGCAGCTGCTGCGCGCGGTGAGCCTGCGGACCGCAGTCACCTGTACGCAGTTTCCTGCTCGAGCCACGGTGACTCTGCCTCTTGATATTGTGTTTGCTAGTTCGCAGTGGAAGAAAAACTAACTGAAGCCGTACGAGTGCTGACCCTCTGTACCACTTCTTCATGTCACCATCAACTCAATTTGTTGTCAGAAATTACATTTTCCGTGTGGCTACGGAAATGGAGGCCTCATTACTGAGCATTCCCGAGAGAACTCCACAGTCCATCACAGATCAGCGGCTATCATATAACGAGTTGTCCCCGTACAGTAACCAGACTCCCCGTCCATCCCACACCACTTCATCAACTCCACCCCATTCATCCCATTCCAACAGTCCATCCCAAACCCCACAGAAGAATTTTGAACTGCAACAAAGCACTTCAGCTACGGCTTCAAATCGGCATGAGTTCCTTACATTTATTAATCATTTCTCTGAAAACTGAATTTCTGTTAGTAAAAATTTCGATATTTACGCGTACATTTGATGTACATAGGCAATTTTTGTTTATTATTAGAGAACATTTTGGCTGTTAGAATATTATTATTTTTATTCAATAAAGGTCTTTCCATAAACGCTGAACTGCTACTCTCTGTCAATGGTGATCGTAATAATATATTACATAATGCAGTGTAGGCAATATAGGTGACTCATTTCTTACCTTAAAAACACAGCTAGTTTCTCCTCGCTTCCAATCGGCCTTGACACGTTGCTTCCCTTACTCTCAGTTTGATTCTTGATGAGATCATGCATTCTTGGAATTGATCACGGTGTAATCTAAAATAGTTCGTGAATTGTTCATCATCAAATTCCTTGGTTTAAGCGAATTTCCTGTGACTTTGTCTTCTTTTCATGTATGCACATTTTCTGCGTTTTGTTTCATCAAATTGATGTTTCGAGCAAACACTCAGAATCGGATTCCGATTCTGAACTTGTATTTATTACACAGCAGAAGTACTCACCATCTCCGTCAGGTGCACGTGAGCCGCGTCTTCCCCTCTCCACCCCCCCCCCCCCAACCTAACCCTCAGCACTTTCACTCAGCGCATCTGACGTTCCGCTGCAAACAGCAGCATGGACCTGCGATCCAAGTGGCGGCGATTGTAGCCGTGACACACGTTACGTGAGGAATTTGACGTGAGTCCTGCGTCTCATCTTGCGGCCTGCCTTACCATCTGAAAGTGGAGCTCACCTGACAGTGACGGTTTTCCAGCCGTCTAAGGCCCAACCGATTTTGTCTCAAGACCTGGAGAGTCGATACAGGCAATAATGTTGTGACATTACAGATAAAGGGGGAAGCTGATTGTTTCCATGTGAAAAGCACGTTGTGGCAAGCTGTTGGGTTCCCAAGCCAGCCGGCTAACAGTTTGGACCTAGTGAATGGAATACAGGTCGTTAGGAAAACCCTAATCTGCTCGGAAACAGGAAACGGCGGTCTTGGATGAGCGAGGGCGGAAATCCTAGATTGCTACTGAAATACAATATAGCCACACACATTATTCTAAAGATCCATATAAAATCAGAGAATCATCATACGGCAAATATAATTATATGAAGGGATTCGGAAGACTTGGGAGACTCAAACACCGTAAATAAAATTTCAATATCCCTTACAGATAAAAAGCCGATAAATTTCAGTACTATAAAAATAGTATTATAAGACATATATTTACAATTATTTATGCGTACTGTTCATCAGTAACAGTTTAAGAAGCAAATGATCAGCGTTGCACCATTCTACCTATCTTAAAAGACGCACCATGATCCGTATTCTTTCAATAAACTTTGTTTTGCTCTCTTATTCTGCTTTTCGTTGAGGTAGGAATATTCTTGTGTCAGAACGTAGATTCCACCACAGAAAAACAACATGAACCCAAAAAAGTGCATTACATTTATATATGTATTTTATTATATTTAATATTATTCTTAGTAACGTTCGTTTTATGTTGTAGACTGCCTCTTAAATATCTCATGGCCGACTAAAAATAGTAGATATGCAGCAGATAATTTATACATATACAATTATGTGTATTTGTGCACAAGAACTGAATATATTTCCATAAAAAGCCATGATAAATTAAATATTAATTGCGCAACTATATTTGGACAGCGGCAATATATTTGAGCAGTGAGACACAACTCTTAATGGCTACCTGAGCAAAGAGCTTCAGTCTTAACCGATTTTATTATTGTTAAATATATATTTATTTGTTAAATGTAACCAACATTTGTAGAGAGGTGGTCAATGAATTTAACTCTGTGGCGTTTAAATGTATAATATTTTGGAAGGGAAATTGTATTTTAAAGATGAGGCGTTAGGATGCACCGAACGATACAATTTTGGGAGCAGGTAGAGCACGCTTTCGAACGCTTGGGAAGGGACATGGTGTGAGAGGTTGTGACTGGGCGGTCTGAAGACGCGTTACAAACTTGTGGTTTGAAGAGATAGGCATATGTGGACTTCGAAATTTACGGGGCTGTTACAAACTTGTGGTTTGAAGAGATAGGCATATGTGGACTTAGAAATTTACGGGGCTGTGACTGCAGAACTTAGTCTCTGCTTGAAAAGTGATAAACTATGCACGGTAGTAGGGCTGTGGAACTGTGATAATTCAGTAATCGTGTACTCGAGTGATAACAAACTGTTTTGTAACAAATACTTTAATCGCAGATTAATTTGGAACTGCAATGTTCGATGGACTTCATTAATTTACGAGTGATACTTTGGAACTTTCTTAGACATCAAGGAATTGTGAATTTAGCGTTGGAGGGAAGTGTGTGGGGAAAAAATCGCAGGGGAAGACCAAGAGATGGATACAGCAAGCAGATTCAGACAGATGTAGGTTGTCGTTCTTATGTGGAGATGAAGAGGCTTGCCCAGGATAGGGTATTGTGGAGAGCTGCATCAAACCAGTCTCCGGACTGAAGACCACAACAACAACAACAACAACAACAACTTTGGAACTATTACCCTCAAGTGCGTGTGATACTTATTGTGGCTCTCACGAACAATAGTTGGGGAAATATTCAGTTATTTACAGATGTTTAAAGTACGACCACGTCCGCATTTTCATGTCCAAAAAGAGTAATAAACTGCATTTATATGAAAATTACTTCGTGAGTAAATCTGTTCTAAACATTATCTTAGAATCCATTATTTGGTTATTCGGAATTTTATGTTTATTTAAATATATTTTTCGCGTCACCATCTGCAGATTGATAGACTGGCTAAACTACAGATGAATTATTGATCTTAGCTTACATACATAACTCACCTCTATGAACAGAGACAAAGAGCCATAAACCTTTTACTGCCATGATTTATGTATTGCCCAATTCTTATTGGTGAGTACCGACAGGAAGGTCGCAAGGTGCTGTTAGCAAAGGCACTAAACTCGAATCGGCTACCGTAACCCATTAACGCTAAATTGGCTCGTACCAACCTTACGGAGACTTCCGTCGTACATCCCACACTGACGTATGCGGTTATTCCATGTAGTGTTGTTTGTCTGTTAGCACTGACAATTGTACGCAGACGCTACTTAACTCGGTCATTAAGTCTACGGCATTATCTGTGGTGAGAGCTAATGCCTTAAAAATGGTACTTCCAGCATGCTTTTGACACTGAGGATCTCTGAGTGTTGAAATCCCTAATGACTTCCGGAACGGCACGTCCGATGGGTCTAACTCCAATTATCATTCCGCACTGCCGCGGCGGAATAGCGAACATCGAGTTGTAGTAGCGAGACTGAATATCGAAATTCCCAAATGCACCAAAAATAAACGAAAAATATATCTATTCAATAAAGCAGATAAAAATTCGCTTCACGCATTCCTGAGTAATAGTCTCCAGTCCTTCAAAACTAAAAATGCGAGTGTAGATCAGTTGTGGCTTACTTTCAAAGACATAATATCAGTAGGAATCGAGAGATTTATACCGAATAAATTAATAAAAGAGGGGGCTGACCCCCCGTGGTACACAAAACAGGTCAGATCACTGTTGCAGAAACAAAGAAAAACGCATGCAAAATTTAAAAAGACACAGAATCCGCAAGACTGAAACTCGCAACCTAGCGCGGACTTCAATGCGAGAATCTTATAGTTGTTTCCACAACGAAATCCTGTCTCGTAATCTTGCAGAAAATCCAAAGAAATTCTGGTCATATGTGAAGTACACTAGCGGCAAAACACAAACAATACCTTCACTACGCGATAGCAATGGTAATACTACCGACGACAGTACTGCTAAGGCAGAATTACTAAACACAGCTTTCCGAAATTCTTTCACCAAAGAAATCGAAGTGAACACTCCAGTATTCAATCCAAGAACAGCTGCCAGCATGCGAAACTTAGAAGTAGATGTTCCTGGAGTAGTAAAACAACTTAAGTCACTAAACAAAAATAAATCTTCCGGGCCAGATTGTATACCAACTAGATTCCTCTCAGAGTATGCTGATGCAATAGCTCCGTACTTAGCTATAATTTACAACCGATCACTCAGCGAAAGATCCGTACCCAAAGTCTGGAAAGTTGCCCAAGTTACTCCAATATTCAAGAAAGGCAATAGGAGTGATCCCCAAAATTACAGGGCTATCTCATTGACGTCGATTTGCAGTAGGATTTTGGAACATATACTTTGTTCGAATATTATGAACTACCTCGAAGAGAACGACCTATTAACCAATAGTCAGCACGGATTCAGAAAGTATCGCTCTTGCGAAACACAGCTTGCCCTTTATTCACATGAAGTGTTAAGTGCCATCGACAAGGGATCTCAAATCGATTCCATATTTCTGGATTTCCGGAAGGCTTTTGACACTGTACCTCACAAGCGGCTTCTAATGAAATTGCGTGCTTATGGAATATCTCCCCAATTGTGCGATTGGATTCACGATTTCCTATCAGAAAGGACACAGTTAGTTGTAATTGACGGTAAGTCATCGAGTAAAACAGAAGTGATATCTGGCGTTCCACAGGGAAGCGTTATAGGTCCCCTACTCTTCTTCGTGTTTATAAACGATTTAGGAGATAATCTGAATAGCTCCCTTAGACTGTTCGCGGATGATGCTGTCGTTTATCGGTTAGTGAAGTCAACAGAGGATTAAAAGCAACTGCAAAAAGATTTAGACAAAATTTCTACACGGTGCGAAAATTGGCAATTGACACTAAATAAAGAAAAGTGTGAAGTAATACACATGACCACTAAAAGAAATCCGCTGAACTTCAATTACGCGATAAATCAGTCAAACCTTAAGGTCGTAAATTCTAATAAATACCTAGGAGTTACAATTACGAACAACTTTGACTGGAGAGAAGACATAGAAAATATTGTGGGGAAGGCGAACCAAAGGTTACGTTTCATTGGCAGAACGCTTAGAAGATGCACCAGCTCCACCAAAGAGACTGCCTACATCACACTTGTGCGTCCTCTCCTGGAGTACTGTTGCCCCTTGTGGGACCCTCACCAGGTGGGACTGACGGAAGATATTGAGAAGGTTCAGAGAAGGGCAGCTCGTATTGTTTTATCACGTTACTGGGGGGAAAGCGTCACGGAAATGTTGCACGAATTGGGGTGGAAATCATTAAAAGAAAGACGTTATTCATTGCGGCGTGATCTGTTTGCGAAGTTTCAATCACCGACTTTTAGTTCTGAATGTGAAAATATTTTGCTAGCACCCACCTACTTAGGGAGACATGATCATCCCAATAAAATAAGAGAAATCAGATCGAAAACGGAACGATTTAGGTGTTCTTTCTTCCCGCGCGCTATTAGGGAATGGAACGGCAGAGAAAAGTTATGAAAGTGGTTAATGAACCCTCTGCCAGGCACTTAAATGTGATTTGCAGAGTATCTATGTAGATTTAGAATAGCCGTGCGCACTGAGGCGCCGTGTTGCGGTGCGCGGGGCCGTTTGCCATCGGGGGTTCGAGTCCTCTCTCGAGCATGGGTGTGTGTTGTCCATAGGTTAGTTTAAGTAGTTTGTAAATCTAGGGACTGTTGACCATAGCAGTTTGGTTCAACAGGCTTACAAACATTTTGCAGTTTGAAGAATTTCTAGTTACACTTTCCTGGTGGCCCATTTGTGTAGAATCTCATCCCTTCCCCCCGGGTACACACGGTTCTTTCGTGAGTACGTCAGTGGCGAGCACGAGGCCCCGAGCTAATGCAGTCTTTCTTCCTCGTTTCTCCCTGGACTGCATTTCCTTTCCCTTCCCCTCCTTTCCTACCCTCACTCCATCCCCTTCCTACCCGGGGAATGATGATCTAAGCAGTTTGGTCCCCCTGTTCCAACCAACCAACCAGAATCTCACACATATCAAACGTCACAACTAATATTTTTTTATAAATGTTTATAAAACAAAGATACATAAACAGTTACAAAGATGCTCCTAATGGAGTTAAAAAGAAAAAGTAACACATTTATCGTACCATATGATACATTTTGAAATAAGATTTTTTTTCTTAATAATCTTTTCTATAATTTGTTTGTGGCTATTTGCAATGGTGGTTATTTCTATTTCTTAGCATTTTATTTATGTATATTTTCGAAACATCTTATTCACTTTCCAGTTTTTCGTTTAGTATTTTACCTTCCTATTTCTTGTGATGTGAATATATTTTCAATTATTCAAACAAATCCATTTTATGTCCCTTACTTAGTCGGTGAAGTACTTTGACGTTTTGGTAGATTTTAGTAAATAGGTGGCCATTTTAAAATGTATAAAATCAAAGAAAACGTATATTTTTGTGGGTATCCGGACACTTTTGATGACATAGTGTATCATTCCGCATTCAAAGTGTGTTAACCTTTTCCAGCCCAATGATGCCATATGGCATCGTCACCTTTATCAGTTACTCCCGGGCCAACCATTTGACCAAAAATTATAAAGAACACTGCACAACTTTCCAAAATTCATTTCGGGTAGTTTGGCTACCATTATTTCGACGAAACAGAGGATCATTAGGCTACAACTCATTGACAAAAATGCATTGTTGCTTAATGTCTAAGTTGGAGTACAAACAGCAAGCCTTTCAAAATATAGCAAGGTAAAGAAAACAAAATAATTCGATAATATCATTATTAAGCTATTGTAAAGTGTTTAAATTAGTTGTAAACATTTGCTTTATAGGTTTGGTCCGCCTTGAGCAAACACAAATGTTTTTTTCATTTCTCCCATACATGTTTCGCTGGCGTTGCAGCATCATCACTGGGATGTTTATTGTCTGTCAAATTAACAGTGGAATGATTATTACTTTTTTACATTAACAGTAAAAACTACAGATAATTGTGGGACTAAACTACAGGGTCATCAGTCCCTAAACTTACAAACTACTTATGAACTAACTAAGACTAAGGACGGCACAAATATCCATGCCCGAGGGGGGATTCGAACCCCCGACCGTAATGGCCGTGCAGACCGTGACTGAAGCGCCTCAGTCACCTCGGCCACCGCAGCCGGCTATCTAGTAAAGCCAACCAATGCCCTTGAACAGTGCAAGGAGTCCCTTTACCAGTTCTTTATTAGACACAATTTCTTCGGGTCTGCCTTTTACTCTCCAATGCAATGCATTCGAAGATTAGGTGTGATGCAGTTTCATCACCGTCATCACAGATCCTACATGTAGGTGTTTTTTGAAATTCCCATGGCCTGTCAGCAATCCAACCATTAGTCTAATCTCTCTCCTGTTCAGGCTCAGGATTGCAGGATTGTTTTTTGAAATTCCCATGGCCTGTCAGCAATCCAACCATGAGTCTAATCTCTCTCCTGTTCAGGCCCAGGATTGCAGGATTGTTTTTTGAAATTCCCATGGCCTGTCAGCAATCCAACCATGAGTCTAATCTCTCTCCTGTTCAGGCTCAGGATTGCAGGATTGTTTTTTGAAATTCCCATGGCCTGTCAGCAATCCAACCATGAGTCTAATCTCTCTCCTGTTCAGGCCCAGGATTGCAGGATTGTTTTTTGAAATTCCCATGGCCTGTCAGCAATCCAACCATGAGTCTAATCTCTCTCCTGTTCAGGCCCAGGATTGCAGGATTGTTTTTTGAAATTCCCATGGCCTGTCAGCAATCCAACCATGAGTCTAATCTCTCTCCTGTTCAGGCTCAGGATTGCAGGATTGTTTTTTGAAATTCCCATGGCCTGTCAGCAATCCAACCATGAGTCTAATCTCTCCCCTGTTCAGGCCCAGGATTGCAGGATTGTGTTTTGAAATTCCCATGGCCTGTCAGCAATCCAACCACGAGTCTAATCTCTCTCCTATTTAGGCCCAGGATTGCAGAGCTTCTTTTAAAACATGGCTTTGGCATCATTACCTTGCCATGTTTTTGTTGGTAGAAGGGTGAGCGTATTCTTTTGATCCGATCCTCGCGCGCAGTCGTAAATTTTACAGCAAAGTAGCGACGCAATTGTTGTATAGCCTGCCTGGCCACGTGAAACATACAGGAGTGAGCTACCTAAGGCAGCTGGAGTGGAGTACACTTTAAATACCGCGCGTGCGGTAAATGGAGCGCGCAGAGGCGTGAGACCGGATATGAGGGCGCCTGGAGCGGCGCCAGCCACCACCGGATGTCTGCTCGCATTCCTGCCGCGACTTACTGCCAGCCTGACGGCATCTCCTGCCATATAGACGCCTCCTCTAATAGCGACATTTCATTTCAGACTTACAACAGGAGGCCACCACATTCAGATCAGGGATTTTCTTCAAACTCTGTACTCTTTTAGCAGACCACAGTGCGCCTCGCCGGCCGCGGTGGCCGAGGAGACTGAGGCGCTCCAGTCACGGTCTGCACGGCCACTACGGTCGGGGGTTCGAATCCCCCCTCGGGCGTGGATATTTGTGCCGTCCTAGTTCGTAAGTAGTTCATAAGTAGTTTGTAAGTTTACGGACTGATGACCCCGTAGTTAAGTCCCATAGACTATCAAACATTTGAACATTTGAACAGTGCGCCTCGGTTGCACAGTGGTAGAGTGCCAGACTACAAATCCACAGGTTGCGGGTTCGATACCCGCCAGATCCTAGGATTTTTATCTGTCACTTTACACTTCTTTCACCTCTGACAGTATTGCTAATGTGAAAAATACCGAGTAGCACCGTGGTTCGGAACCAACGTTAAACTGTAGGTCCCCCTATAACTGGCTGGGTAAGTCAGTTCGAAGGTCGGAGGAAGGCAACGGCATACCACCTCCAAACAGGACCATGCCTAGTAAAGCACTGTGGTGTTCAAACCAATCTTCGGATTGTTGACTGCTTTACTTAGGACAATATAGTGTGCAAGGACTAAAGCCGTCGGCACACGGAGCGTGTATCTGAACGAGTATGACCATCGTGGCGAGTTTCTGACGTCACAACGTGCGAACCGCATACTGTTTTAGTGCTCTGCTGTGTCATTCTATTAGTGATGAAAATCAGGTCTGGATTATATCGTATTCGAGAACCGTCACTGTTGAAGGAAGGTGACAGTTTATTATCATCAATTAGATATAATTGGCTAGCTTATGCCCATGGTTGTGGTAGTTCACCATTATCGGTAGTGTGCCAAGTAAAATCTCCCTGCCGGCCGCTGTGGCCGAGGGGACTGAGGCGCTTCAGTCACGGTCTGCACGGCCACTACGGTCGGGGCTTCGAATCCCCCCTCGGGCATGGATATTTGTGCCGTCCTTAGTTGTAGGTAGTTCATAAGTAGTTTGTAAGTTTAGGGACTGATGACTCCGTAGTTAAGTCCCTTAAGCTTAACAAACATTTGAACATTTTTTTAAATCTCCCAGCACAAATTTGACTTTCTGCTGCCTAAAATTCTCTCCTTCATTGAATGGGAGAAAGTCATTTAGTGGTTTCTAGACTGACATAACTGCGTAGTTTAAAAGTCAATTGTTATAATTTCGATCTCAATCTCTAATGTCAA
Organism: Locusta migratoria; assembly: GCA_026315105.1. Classification (NCBI taxonomy): domain Eukaryota; kingdom Metazoa; phylum Arthropoda; class Insecta; order Orthoptera; family Acrididae; genus Locusta; species Locusta migratoria. The sequence continues at coordinate 292,566,605 of CM048755.1, forward strand.
TGGTATTGTTAGGATCAGGATTTCAGTTTTTCTGAATAGACACTTCCATAGTTGCTATGAAGAATTTTGGTTGCGAGTCGAATGCCCTAAATTATACCAAGCGAGGTGAAGTATGGTGTATCACACTGGACTCGCATTCTGGAGGACGAGGGTTTAAAATCGCCCCCAGCCATCCAGATATAGGTTTACAGCGATTTTCATAAATCACACCAGGTGAATGCTGTATTTTTTTTCTTTTTTTTTTCTTTCAAAGAACACGGCCGATTTACTGCTCATCTTCCTTTTCTCCCTCAATTACGGGTTGTCCTTCTCTGCTGTCTGTGGGTTTTATGGATTCATGCAACGTTCACATTGTGCCCTATATATTATTGGCTCAGCAATTCTTCATTACCGAAGTATATGCCTTCGGTGATAAAGGTCGGCCATATTCGGGTCCTGAAAATGGCATGCTTTGATGTTTTCTGATCATATTGAGGCTAGGTTCAAATGTCAGTAATTCTAAGGGACCAAACCACTCTGGTCATGGTCTCTAGACTTACCATCTAATTAAATTAACTTATACCTATGAAATCACACACCCATGCCCGAGGGAAGACTACATGCCACTACGCGAGCGGCCGCGCGTGACGTTCGAAATCGCGCAGCCATTCACGCGAGGCATGAAGCTAGGTATAAGCCTTACTGCATTAGTTATTGCCAAAGATGTTTCTGGACAAGAAGAATAAAGCAGTAGATGACTACTCTCCCTACCGTCGTCCAGGAATCACCGTTAGTTCCAGTTTGTATATTCCTTCTTAATGGATCAGCTGCACAGCTGTGGCTGTACACTCTAAAACTACAACAATTCCACTGGATTTAGGACGTTTTCCTTGATTGTCGGCTTTTCACATAAAAACGTAAGTCGCGTACAAACACAGCTAACTGCTACAAAATACGATTAATTGTTCCCGTGGATGTGTCGCGTCCCTGGTACACACCTGACAACAATTTTAACAGGAGTAGTCGCAGCACAGGTCCTGCTCTTCAATATAGAGTTGAAGGGGGTTTGAGTAGTGCAGTAAGGACATTGACGACAAAGTGGTTTTGTGCTTCCCTTAGCCTATTTTTGTAGCGGAGATGTGAGGGAGGGAATCTCCCGGGCGGCTAAGAGTAGTGGTTTAATTGCAACTGGGATTCCTTTTGACAAGTGAGAAGTAATAATAATAGAAATGGGTAGACTTGAAGTTTTGTTACAGTTAGAGTTGCTTTAAATTAATTTATTGAATAAAATACACAATTTATGTGATGTGTCAAAACCTTCCCCCTTATGATGTCTATTTTTACTCTACAGATTCAGTCAGATTATCATATCCTTCTTCACTATTCTTTGTCATTGCAACATCGAAACTACTTTCCGCTATTTTCTGGAGTCAAGTCCTGCACCATGAGTTGGTCCTAATTATAACGAAATCTACCCATGGGCTATTTGAGACACAGACCAACTATCTCTGTTCAAGACTAGTCCAATGGAAATTACAAGTTCTAGTCTACCCCACTGTTTCTCCTAGTGCCAACTGGAGTGCTACCGTCTTCTCGTAGTTGAAGTTTATCTGTCCATCAATAGCGACTGCTACTGACGACGAACTGCATCGTCAACAGCTCATTTGCCACCACTCTCAAAGACCTACATCATGAGGTCAATGAGAGCTATGCACAGCCAAGCCAAGGCACCTAACTTAGCTCTTTTGCCACCAATATCAACGACCTAGATCATTAGGTCAGTAAGATCTATGCTCGGGAGAGCTTCTGAAGCTCTGGCGTGTGCCTTTTATATCCGATTTCGAGACTCCCTTTGCACACATTCCCCTTTGCACACGTTCCCCTCCTTCTCGTTTTCTGATATAACTGTTCTAGAAGGTTCTGGACAGTCTAGTCATGTACACGTTTCGTGCCGGCCCGTATCCACGACTGAGTCGCAGATAACAGCTGGTCATGCGCTTACACATATTTACTCGCCCCTATGGCTCTACTGGTAGCGTGTCGTCTCCTCAGCGTTAACTGCCTACTGAATCCTGACTGAATAATCCTATCAAGAAAAGTCAATTTTTCTAAATGTTCCTTTTTGTTACATTTTTGCTTATTCTGGATTTCTCTGAGGACCTGACAGAGGACGGTAAAACGAGTTACATATTAAGCGGTTCTGAGTATTTGTCAGTCAGTATTCATGGGACTTTCGTTAGAACCGCTGGGGAACGGCCGCGCGGTGTAAAGCCCAGTTTACACGATGATCGCTCTGCTAGTGAACACACCACGTTGCGCGCCATTTAGCGACGTAAACACGGAACTACTAGCATTTCGTGAGCGCAGACGGCGTTTCGTACTAGCTAGTACGCTTTAGGACAGGTTCTAAATTTGCTAGTAGCGAAGTGGGTGCTCATGAGCAGAAGTGAACTCGTTGTGTGGTTAGTATTTCGTACCTTCAGCTTGGCGAAATTCTCTCTCTCTCTCTCTCTCTCTCTCTCTCTCTCTCATCGCCGTATTTTTGTCCTTGGATGAACGTAAGCAACTTTGTAGAACTCTCAGCACTTAATATTTGTAAAAAAAATTCTGAATTCATTGAGGTCCTCTGGTATGAGTTGCTTCTTCATTATCTGCTTGTAGTACATATCTCATTCTTCGTCTCTTCGTCTCAACCAAGGACACATCCAACTTCTATTTCTTCTTGACGTGGAGTGTTCTAACAAACATTGCCACAGTTCCTGCAACCGCCGACAGTGTAAGCTTGTTAAGTTGAATATTATCAGCTATGACATACACCCAAACGTGAACAATCCACGTATACAAAGAGTAATAAGCCCGTATTGTCGCACAGGCCCTGCTGTTAGTAGTAATCAGACGTGTAAACGGAAGTTTATCGTGTTAACGCAACCAAGCCTGTATGATCGCACGTCATTAGTACCCAGTTAGTACGCTTGGAGCGCTGCAGCAGACAGTTATCTGTCTTGTGAACTTTCGATCGTCGTGTAAACTAGTCATAAGGCGCCATGTCACAGTTTGCTCGGACGCTCGCGCTGGAGATTCAAGTCCTCCCTCGGGCCTGGTTGTATGTGTGTGTTGTCCTTAGCGTAAGTTAGTTAAAATTAGTTTGTACTTATAGGAACTGCTGATCTTAGTAGTTTGGTCCTTTAAGTTCACAAGCATTTAAACGTTCTTCATTACTAACATGTAGAAGCCCCAACCCTCCGTGACTCGTCAGAGTGTACTGCTCGGGTTTGAGTCTACGGTAGAACGCTTCATACCGAATAGGTTTGGCGACGCGTTTCTAGTTTCTGTGAGTAAAACGGGAAATAAGATGCTAAATCAGAATGTTTGCGCTTTCCGATTTCAAAAATTGTTAATAGGTGTTGCAGCCCGATGAGCGTGTAACGTAAGGAATTGCAAAAATTTTATTAAAAATGCCTCCATCGAAGACGCCGATGTCCTGAGTCGAGCCGAACCCAACCTTGCTGAAATAGCTGGTGATAAAATTCAGAGGCAGAAAATATTTTCCGATCTGAAGAGGAAAGCTAATGAAGTTAGAACTGAAAGGTCATCAAAACTGACATATAATCAACGGAAGATACAAATGCCGTTCGATAATAGCCTTGCGATCAGAGACGACATGTCACGGATACGCGGCCGCTCCCGCTGGAGGTTCGAGTCCTCCCTTGGTCACGTGTGTGTGTGTGTGTGTGTGTGTTATCTTTATAAGTTAGTTTAAGTAGTGTGCTACCTTACGTATAAATGACCTGAGTAGTTTGGTCCCTTGGGTCTTACACCAATTTAAGAATATTTAAGAAAATTCAACACCCGGAATAGACAACCATTAAAGATATCGAAAGCTTTCGTTTACCCATTTACGAGACTAGGAGGAAACTTATACCGAAATTTCCTGCAGGTATTCATGAGCTCCATGTTATTCTTAACACAACGAAAAACTCATCTATAGCTTTTCTTGCCTCGTTTCATATTCTAATTCCTCCAACTTCCCCTGATTTCCTTAGACTACATTCCTTTACCCTTGCTTTGCTGTTGTTAATGTTCATCTAATACCCTCCTTTAGAGACACTATCGATTCCGTTCAATTGCTCTTCTAGGTCCTCTGCCATCTCCGACAGAATTACTATGTTAACGGCAAACTGTAAAGTCTTTATTTCTTCTCCCTGGAACTATAATTCCTACTCCATATTTCTCCTTTGTTCCTTCACAGCTTGCTCAATATACAGACTATATAACATTTGGTAAAGACTACAAACATACTCCCTTCCTAACCAATGCCTCCCTTTCATGTCCTTGTAAGAGCTGAAAAGCTGTCCAACTGTTTGTATGTCTAAGGGACTTAACTGCTTTGGTTATCAGTCCTTAGGCTTACAAAATACACACCCAACCATCCCCGAGGGAGCAGTCGAACCTCCGACGGGCTCACCGTAGCAAGGCTTCTTTGAACGCTCGACCACTCCACCGCTGCTTATAATAGCTGTCTGATTTCTATACAAAATTTATCTTTATATTCAAACGTTGAAATGTTTGTAAATCTATCGGACCAAATTGCGTGGTCATCAGTCTGTAGCTTACAAACTACTTAAACTAAGGTAAACTAACCTAAGGACAAACACACACACCCATTCCCTAGGGAGGACTTGAATCTCCGACGGCGAGCAACCGCCCGCTCCGCCTTAGACCGCTCGGCTACTCCACCGCGGCTATTTTTATATCTTGTAATACCTTTCTCTCCCTATATACATGTAATGCCTTCGTAATCCATATGTTGTAAAACCTAACTGTGTTGTAACATCTTTGTGCTCCTTAGATATAATCTCTTTGACCAGAAACTCTGTATCCAAATGTAAACAAAGTCTGTAGTGTGAGTCAACATTTCTGTGCAGTGATCGTCATAAATTATAGTCAAAAAATGGAAATCAGAATAGTATTAAAAGTAAGGAGGTTAAGAAAGGAAATTATGTTTGCAAAAGTGTGTGAAAAGTGAGTTACACGGATAATCGCGATTTGGATACAAAAGTAAACAGTGCTTTTGTTCATGTCATCTCGCCACCAGCAGTGGGATTCGCTATTATTAATACCAAATAATTTGTTTTCAAACAGTGAACTCCACCAAAATGCAACACACATAAAATTCTGAATATTTAAGCACCTGAAGATTAGCACAAGCCCGAAACTGGTCGTGTAATAAATACATAATACGATCTTTAATGTGACTAGTAGCGGTTTTTATTCTCAGCCCTATATTAGCAACAGTCACGGAATTCAAACACATCCATCATGGAAAAAACGCACTTAATTATAACTTTTCGTTCTCTATATTTTACCCCTGCTGTCTTCAGAATTTTAAAGAGTATATTCCAGTCAACATTAATAAAAGCTTTCTCCAAATCTATAAACGTAGATTTTCCTTTCTTTATCTTATAAGCAGTAAGTTTCTAAGAAAAGTCATAAGGTGTGTTTTGCCTCATGTATTTCTACAATATTCCTAAGCCCGAACGGACCTTTTCTGAAGTCGGACTGTACCAGTTTTTCCGCTCTTCCGTAAATAATTCGCGTTAATATTTTCCAACCATGACTTATTCAACTGATAGTTCTGTCATTTTCACACCTGTCAGAACTTACTTTCACAATATACAAAAACCGGTATCTATACTGAAAGAAATTCTTCGGCATGTTACTTGCAGTCCGTGTATGAATCCAAGGAGGTTAAAATAAGGGGAGACGGCGCTACTATACAAAGCTTAGCTGTCGTTGAAGCCAGTCCGCCAACTTGCGGGGCCAAGGGAATATGTTTTAGATTAGGGCACTGTGTGGTTCTTGCACTGTTAACTTTCATACATTTAAATGATAGTCATTTCTCAGTTGTTGTTGTTGTTGTTGTTGTGGTCTTCAGTCGGAAGACTGGTTTGATGCAGCTCTCCACAATACCCTATCCTGAGCAAGCCTCTTCATCTCCACATAAGAACGGCAACCTACATCTGTCTGAATCTGCTTACTGTATCCATATCTTGGTCTTCCTCTGCGGTATTTACCCCCACACACTTCCCTCCAACGCTAAATTCACAATTCCTTAATGTCTAAGAATGTGTCCTACCAATCTATCCCTTCTTTTAGTCAAGGTATGCCAGAAATTTCTTTTCTCCCCGATTCTGTTCAGTACCTCCTCATTAGTTACGCGATCCACCCACCTAATCTTCAGCATTCTTCTGTAGTACCATATTTCAAAAGCCTCAATCCTCTTCCTGTCCGCACTGTTTATCGTCCATGTCTCACTCCCATACAAGGCAACACTCCATACAAATGCCTTCAGAAAGGACTTCCTTAGGCTTAAATCAATATTCGATGTTAACAAATTTCTATTTTTCAAGAACGCTTTTCTACCCATTGCCATTCTGCATTTTATATCCTCTGTACTACGACCATCATTTGTTATTTTACTGCCCAAGTAACAAAACTCATCTACCTCCTTTATTGCTTCGTTTCCCAATCTAATTCCTTCAGCATCACATGATTTTCTTACACTGCACTCCATTACCCTAGTTTTGCTCTTGTTAATGTTCATCTTATATGCACGTTTCAGGACACTGTCCATTCCGTTCAATTGCATTTCCAGGTCCTTTGCTGAATCTGACAGAATTGCTATGTCATCGGCAAAACCCAATGGTTTTAATTCTTCACCCTGAACTTTAATTCCTTCTCCAAATTTCTCCTTGCTTTCCTTTATAGCTTGCTCAATGTACAAATTGAATAACAATGGAGAAAGACTACAACCCTGTCTTACTCCCTTTCCAACCACTGCATCCCTTTCATGCCCTTCAACTCTGACAACCGCTGTCTGGTTTTTGTACAAGTTGTAAATAACCTTACGCTCCCTATGTTTTACTCCTGCTTGCTTCAGAACTTGAAAGAGTTTATTCCAATCAACATTGTCAAAAGCCTTCTCCAAATCTACAAAAGCTAGAAATGTAGGTTTGCCTTTTCTTAATCTATCTTCTAGGATAAGCCGTAAATTGAGTATTGCCTCCCGTGTTCCTACATTTCTCATGAACCCAAACTGATCTTCCCCGAGGTCGGCTTCTATCACCTTTTCCATCCTTCTGTATATAATTCGTGTTAATATTTTGCAACCATGACTTATTAGACTGATGGTTCTGTAGTTTTCACACCTGTCTGCACCTGCTTTCTTAGGGATGGGGATTATAACATTTTTCTTACAGTCTGAGGGTATTTCACCTGTCTCATACATCTTACACACCAGGTGAAACAATTTTGTCATGGCTGGTTCTCCTAGAGACTTCAGTAGCTCTGAGGGAATATCATCTACTCCAGGGGTCTTGTTTCGACTTAGGTCTTTCAGGGCTCTGTCAAATTCTTCTCTCAGTACAGTATCTCCTATTTCATCTTCATCTACATCCTCTTCCCTTCCTACAATATTGTCTCGAAGTCCATTTCCTTTGTAGAGCCCCTCTATATACTCTTTCCACCTTTCAGCTTTCCCTTCTTTGCTGAGAACTGGTTTTCCATCAGTGTCCTTAATATTCATAGAGCTGTTTTTCTTATCTCCAAATGTTTCTTTTATTTTCCTGTAGGCTGTATCTATTTTTCCCCTATTTATACATTCTTCTACATCCTTGCATTTGCCTTCTAGCCACTCCTGCTTAGCCATTTTGCACTTCCTGTCAATCTCATTTCTTAGTCGTCTGTACTCCATTTTGCCTGTTTCATTTACTGCATTTTTATATTTTCTCCTTTCATCGATTAAATTTAGTATCTCCTGTGATATCCAAGGATTTTTTGTAGATCTTGCCTTCCTACCTATTTCGTCCTCTGCTACCTTAACTATTTCATCTCTCAATTTTACCCATTCCTCCTCTACTGTTTTATTTTCCCCTGTTTCTGTCAATTGTTGTCTAAAGCTCCCTCTGAAATTCTTAAGAACCTCAGGTTCCTTCAATTTATCCAGGTCCCACCTCCTTATTTTCCTACCTTTTTGTAGTTTCTTCAGTTTCAGCCTACATTTCATAACCAACAAGTTATGGTCAGAGTCTATATCTGCCCCTGGGTATGTCTTACACTGTAAAACCTGGTTCCGAAATCTATGTCTTACCATTATAAAATCTATCTGGTATCTCCCGGTGTCTCCTGGTCGCTTCCACGTATACAACCTTCTTTTGTGATTCTTGAACCAGGTGTTTGTTATAACTAAATTATGTTCTGTGCAAAATTCTACCAGGCGGCTTCCTCTTTCATTCCTTTTGCCCAGACCATATTCACCTACTATCTTCCCTTCCCTTCCTTGTCCCTTCCAGTCTCCCATAACAATTAAGTTTTCCTCTCTCTTAATTGTCTGAATAATTTCCTTTAGCTCCTCATATATTTCTTCGATTTCCTCATCATCGGCAGAGCTAGTTGGCATATAAACCTGTACTACTGTTGTCGGTGTTGGCTTCGTATCTATCTTGACAATGATAATGCGATCACTGTGCTGGTCATAGTAGTTTACCCGCATTACTATTTTCTTATTCATTATCAATCCTACTCCTGTGATACCCCCAATTGATTTTGTATTTATAATCCTGTACTCACCTGACCAGAAATCCTGTTCATCCTGCCACCGAACTGCACTAATCCCCACTATATCTAACTTCAACCTATCCATTTCCCTTTTTAAATTTTCTAATTTTCCTACTCGATTAAGGGATCTAACATTCCACGCTCCGACCAGTAGAATGCCAGTATTGTCTTTCCCGATGATCACATCCTCCTGAGTAGTCCCCGCCTGGAGATCCGAATGGGGGACTATTTTACCTCCGGAATATTTTACCCGAGAGGATGCCATCATCATATGTTCATACAGTAGAGCTGCATGTGTCCTCGGGAAAAAAACGGCTGTAGTTTCCCCTTGCTTTCAGCCGTTCGCAGTAACTGTGTGGCAAAGCCACATTAGCTGATGTTACAAGGCCAGCTCAGTCAATCATACAGACTGTTGCCCCTGTAACTACTGAAAAGCTGCCGACCCTCTTCAGGAACCACACGTTTGTCTGGCCTCTCCACAGATACCCCTCCGCTGTGGTTGCACCTACGGTACGGCTATCTGTATCGTTGAGGCACGCAAGCCACCCCACCTCGGCAATGTCTGTGGTTCATTTCTCAGTACATATTTGATGTAGTATACTTTTGTGGTCAAATACAAGCCTTCAAGATAGCTGCACTATGAATTAAAAAAAAAAAAAGTCTATAAGTCTATCGGACCAAACTGCGTGGTCATCAGTCCGTAGCAGCCGGCCGCGGTGGCCGAGGAGGCTGAGGCGCTCCAGTCACGGTCTGCACGGCCACTACGGTCGGGGGTTCGAATCCCCCCTCGGGCATGGATATTTGTGCCGTCTTTAGTATAAGGTAGTTGATAAGTAGTTTGTAAGTTTAGGGACTGATAACCCCGTAGTTAAGTCCCATAAGCTTAACAAACATTTGAACATTTTGGAGTCCGTAGCTTACAAACTACTGAAACCTAGGTAAACTAAACTACGGATAAACACACACACCCCATGCCCCAGGGGGTACTGGAACCTCCACGGCGAACAACCGCGCGCTCCGCAGCTAGGTGCTTTAGACTGCTCGGCTACTCCACAGCGGCCACTATGATTTATTAATGCAAAATCTCATTCGATAAGTATGACATTCATATTGGGATAATACCCAAAAGTCTTCCAAGATGTGGTGTCGCACAAGTATAAAGTGCGCGCCACCTACTTTCACCGCGCGGCGTTCTTACGACAGCCACGAGCGCCCTCTGCTGCAACTCCGCTCGTGGCCACGACTTCTTCATCGTTCACTTGGGGCTGAGATAGGAACCAGTTAACACTTGAGAATCATGTAGGCAGCAGTTAAGACTTGGCTATCGGATAGGCACAAGGAATCATCAGTAGGCAGGCCTCTATCTAATCTATGTATCAGCATTCTGCAGTCAAGAACTATGTAAAATTTAAGTATTACTAAGTCTCTATAAAATATATATCTCGTTCTAATTTACTCTAGTGTTTCTAGGTTCTGCTGTCCCACTGGCTGGTCACCTCCGTCCCTGCACACGCGTGCATCCTTTATTCCTGTGTCGGTCTCTTTGTAATCGGCCACCGACACCTACGACAACCGCCGGCGGAAGCAAGACACAAATGTGGCGACGAGGATGGGATACAAAACAAGAACTGTAATTGCCAGCTGTAGTAGTTCACAGGAAAAGTAGAAAAAGTTTTTCCAACAATGGCAGAAGTACGCTGTATCATTTCCTTAAGATCAGTATTGAAGAGACTTTTTTTTTTTTTTTTTTAATGTTGAACACATCAAAAATCCTTTCTACAGGATCCACGACGTTAAATATTCATACTAAAATTCTGTACCACCAGGTCTTTGAAATTTCAAGGGAACCTATATCTCATAAAATTGAAAATTAGAAGTCATTGAGGGGAAAACACTGAAACAAACACTAAGCATTATTTTAGCAAAGTAAATAAATAAAATACTGTGTAAAATAGTACATGTCTTTCTTGTTCTGCTTGCACAGCGATAGGTAATGCAGGCAACGTATGTTTTCTTTTTAGATAAGTACAACTTTCAACTCGTCACCACAAATGTTATTGGCTCTGTAACATGGCGACAATGGCTTAACTTGTGTGAAAGGGCATCTCCCCTTATTCTAACCTCCTTGTATGAATCAGGGAGGCGAGACTTTCCGCTTTCACGCAGCGCAGGTGAGAGGGGCGAGTGGCCTTGTCGTGCCCTTGGCAAAATGTTGTATGGCGCTGCCCGCAGTGAAGTGCAAAGTGTAAATGCAGGGGGGTCCTGGGCGGGCCCTAGGGACAGGCCAGCCTTTGGAGCGAGCCGCCGCGGAAAACAGGAAGCCGGCAGGTAGCCTGCTTCCGCAAATACTCCCGGGACGTGGCAGGTATTTGCTTTTTCCCGCCGACTTCAATTTGGGAGGTATTCGCGGAATTGGCCTGACCCTCTGAGGCGAGCCGCCTAAAAGGTCTTCCGGCCGTGGCTGCCCCGCCTGCAGGTGGACCGTGACTCGGGGAACTCGCCATGACTCGTAGGAACGGACACTTCAGCGAATGGCCTCATCAGCAGAGGGCCGGACCAGGCTTTGTACGCTACCGGCTTCCCTCCTTCCTGTTGAAGTTTGGGAAGGTTGTCAGCTATTGCTACATATTTACTCTGCAAATCACATTTTAGTGGATGGCAGAGGGATCATCGAACCTCTTTCGTAATGTTAACCTACTGTACCATTCTCCTATAGCGCACGGGAAAAAGGAACACCTAAATATTTCCGTCTGAGATGTCATTTTCTGTCTTATTATTACGACCCTGGCTCCCTATGTACGTTGCTGCTAACAACATATGTTATCAACATCTACATACATACTCCGCAATCCACCGTAAGGTGCGTCGCGGAGGGTACACTGTACCACTACTAGACATTTCCTTTCCTATTACATTCCCAAATAGAACGAGAAAAAAAAAGAATGCCTATTTGCCTCCGTACGAGCCCTAATTTCCCTTATCTTGTCATTGTGATCACTACGCGAAATGTTAGTAGGTGGCAGCAAGATCGTAATACACTCAGCTTCAAATTCCGGTCCTCTAAATTTACTCAACAGAAATTCACGAAAAGAACGTCGTCTTTCCTCTAGCGATCCCCAATTGAGTTACCGGAGCATTTCCGTGACACTCGCGCATTAGTCGAACCTACCAGTAACAAACCTAGCGGCTCGCCTCTAAACTGCTTCTATGTCTTCCTTTAAAGTAATCTGCTGCGGGTCCCAAATACTTGAGCAATACTCAAGACGTGGTCGTACAAGCGTTTTATACGCGGACTCCTTTACGGATGAAGTACATCTTCCCAAAATTCTCCCAATAAACCGAAGTCGGCTGTCCGCCTTACTCACAACTGTCCTTACATGTTCGTTCCATTTCATATTGCTCTGCAATGTTACGCACAGATATTTGAACGACGCGACTGCATCAAGAAACTCACTACTAATGCTGTATTCAAATATTATGGGATTGTTTTTCCTACTCATGCGCATCACCTTACATTTTTCTACATTGAGAGCTAGCTGCCATTCTTCGCACCAACAAGAAATTTTTTCTAAGTCATCTTGTAAGCTATTACAGTCAGTTAAAGACGATACCCTCCCATACATCACAGCATCATCAGCAAACAGCCGCAAATTACAAGTTACTCTGTCACAAATCTGTAAACCTATTCCATAAGCTCGTATCTTCGTTAGCAGTCTGCAGTGTGGCACCGCGTCAAACGCCTTTTTGAAGTCGAGAAAAACAAAATCCGCCTGTAGCCCTTCATCCATGGCTCGCAAGATGTCATGTGAGAAAAGGGCAAGCTGAGTTTCACATGAACGATGTTTCCTGAACCCGTGTTGGTTCGTAGAAAGAGAAGGTTGTTGAAAGAAATGTCGCAAATAGATCTCGCCGTAACGAATGACGCCTTTCTTTTAATGATTTCCACCTCAACTCGTGCATAATTTCTGTGACACTATGTCCCCTGTATCGCAGTGATATGAAACAAGCTGCCCTTCTCTAAGCCTTTTCTATGCCCTTCGTCAGTCTCACCTGATGAGGATCCCATAATGCGCAGCAATTCTCCAAGTGTAGTACAGGCAGTTTCTTCAGTAGAATTACTGCATCTTCTAAGTGTTCTGTCAATTAAAAGTAACCTTTTGTTCGTCATCTCTACGATACTTTCGATGGGTTCTCTCCAATTAATGTTGTTCGTAATTGTAGTTCCTAGGCATGTAATTGTATTTGTCGTCTGCAGATTTGACTGATTTAAGGTGGAAATGCAGTTTAACGGAGTTATGTTAAAATGTTCAAATGTTTGTAAAGCTTATGGGACTTAACTGCGGGGTCACCAGTCCCTACACTTAAAAACTACTTATGACCTAGCTTATACTAAAGACGCCACAAACATCCATCTCCGAGGGGGGATTCGACTCCCGACGAGGGACGGCCTCGCGCATCGTAGCATAGCACCTCAATGCGCTCGACCGCTCCGCCGAGGAGATTTATATAAAGCTCATATGGATGACTTCACTCTTTTCATTATTTACGGTAAGTTGTCAATTTTGGCACCATGCAGATAACTTATCTAAATCGTTTTGCGGATGCTTTTGATCTCCGGGTGACTTCACTAGCCAATAAACGACAACACCACCCGCGAACAGTCTAAGAGAGGTGCTCAGATTGTCTACTAAATTGATTATAAAACCAAGAAAGAGCAGGGGCTCTATAACACTTCCTTTGGTAACTCCACATATCAATTCCGTTTTACTTGTTGACTTTCCATCAATTACTATGTACTGTGCCTCTTCTAACAGGAAATCACGAATCCAATCGGATGACTGAGTCTATATTCCTTAAGCACGCAATTTGATAAGAAGCCGCTTGTGAGCTACAGTGTCAAAAGCCTTCCGGAAATCTAAAAATATAGAATGGATTTGAAGGAAGGCAGGAAGGAAGCTAAGTGTTAACTCCCCGTCGACAGCGTGGTCATTAGAGACGGAGCTGATGCTCGGATTGTTTGAGTGAGGATGGGTAAGGAAATTAGCCGTGCCCTTTTGAAAGGAACCATCCCGGCATTTGCCTGGAGTGATTTAGGGAAATCACGGAAAACCTAAATCTGGATGGCCGGAGGTGGATTTGAACCACCTTTCTTCCGAATGCAAGTCCAGTGTGTTATTACTGCTCCACCTCGCTCGGTCGAATGGATTTGAGATCTCTTGTCGATAGCACTCTTCATTTCATATGAGATAAGAGCTAGCAGTGTTTGGCATTAACAATATTTTGTGAATCCGTGTTCACTACGGGTGAATAGGTCCTTCTCTCACTCTAAGCTGTAGAGGCCCCCCAAAAGCCTCACTGATTGTTACATTGACGTGCATTGTACTAAGAATAAGCATATTTTTCTTACTCTTTCCTTTGTAAGAGGTTAGAGTAAAGTCAGCAACCTTCTAAAGAACACTTAAATGAAGTTCATCTGGTCCTTTCCTCACAGATGGTGGCACTTCCCTTCTACCCCTGTTCAAAGTGCCAACAACTCTTGTACATGTCTTTTTTCAGCTCTTGTGTGTGTGTGTGTGTGTTTCATGTTCTCACTAAAAGTTAGTTTCATTATGTGTAAAGCGAAGGACCGATTTCCTCAGCAGTTTCGGCACTTATAACTTTACAAACATTTTATTACTAAAATGGATATGAATTTTTTATGATTTTTGTTTCCGAACAGGGCAGTGATTTGATTTAAATGTGCGATAAACCTCTTGTTATTTTCGCATCAAGTATGTTATTCGGCTGTTGAACCACATCGGATCATCTCTACAATAAGACACAACCTCTTGCGACTCTTGATTGCTTCATGGATCCTTTAAATTTGTTTACAACACTATTGAGATATTTCACGTGCTGTCATCAAATTCAAACGTAGACATTCTGAAATAACGTACAGTGTTACTTGCAATTACTACTATGCTCATGCTAGGCTATTTATTGCAACTGATACAAAACTTCGATTGCCACGATATAATTTTGCATTTGTTAACTAATCGACTGCACATTTCGATAATGAAGTTAGGCAAAGAAAAAGACAAATGAAATGATATAGGCAGAGTTCTTAACATAAATTTGTATTGCTGGCACCCGTAAATCATGCATTTTTTCCTCTATTAATAACTTCTTGATCCAGTCCACGTATTTCGGTCCTCGGCCAGTGAAAACTAGTTTCTACTGATACTGTGGCCAAATATATCTACTTCTCCCACTCACTAAAATAAAAAGAAATCCGAAATTAGCTTCAGAAACCAGTCTGGAAACCTCTTGAAAGTTTCTTACCATCTAGCGAATCCAGAATACACGCACGTTTGGGTAACAGTAGTTTTGTTGTTCATACAGTAATTTCCAACACTAATTTACTGCAAAACCCAAACTATATATCCAGCCACACAAAATTATAAAATGCTTCAGTTTCACCTTTTATTAATTAACATTTGCGGCTTTGTTCATTATGACGCTGCAGCTGTTCTTAATATACCGTAGGTTTTTAAATGAGATGTTTCACCTTTAACTGACGGAAGGTGTTATAACATTACAACATGGGCATATAGAAATTTGTACCATGGCCGGGATTCGACCCCGCGACCTGTTACTTACTATACACTTGCGCTGCAGCGGTGGAGTGGCCGAGCGCTCTAAGACGCCTTGCTGCGGAGAGCGCAGCCGCTCGCCGTTGGAGTTTCGATCCTCCCTCGGGCATGGATGTGTGTGTTGTCCTTTTGGTTTACGTAGTTTGTAAGCCTAGGGACTGACAACCACAACAATTAGTTCGTTAGATTTTCAAACATTTGAACATTTACACTTGCGCTAAACCCATGCGCAACCCCGGACACACGAGCACAATAACCTGCAAGAACTACCCAAGCACGTACCCCGTCCGACCCCAACCTTGACATGTCCTACTACATCGACCATTGTACTCCATGTCTCGCATAACCGAAAGAACAGACGCTTCAGTTGTTAATTGTAAGTCTACAAGTCGATGACTGATGCAAATTACCGAATTACTGGAGGAAGTACAGAGTAATGGAGTACAATGGTATATGTTGGAGGACATATGAAGGTTAGGGCCGGAGAGAGTACGTGCTTGGGCTGTCCTTGTATGCGTGATGAGCCCGTGTGCCTGACTTGGCTCTAGGTTTTAGCTTCACTGCCTATTAAACATGAGGTGCCGGGTTCATATAACCTTGATATACGCATGCTGTGATATGCTTAGCATCCGCATGTCTCCTCGCCATTTCCATGTTTCCTACTGGGTGTTGTATTTTGGGTTTACACAGAAATTAATAAAAAGTGGCTAGTTGTTTTTGTTTTGATCATTAGTCCGGAGACTTGTTTGATACAGGTATCCACCCTACTCTGACCTGAGCGAGAATGGCAACCCACATTTAAATGAATCTGCTTTCTGTATTCGTCCCTTGGTCGCTCTCTGCGATTTTTACCCCACACACTTCCCTTCAATGCTAAATTAACGACTCCTTGATCGCTAAGAATGTGTCTTTCCAATCGAGCCCTTCTTTTATTCAAGATATTCAAATTGTTCGTTCCGCAAGTCGATTTCTACCAGCTTTATCATAAAGCTGCAAATAATTCGACTTAAAATTTTGCAACCATTACTCATTGAATTTATGATTTTGTAATTTTCACGCTTGTCTGCGCCGGCTGTATTTGGAATTGTGGTAATTACATTTTACTTGAAGTCTGAGGATATTTTGCCTGTCTCATACATCTCGCATACTAGGTGGAATAGTTAAGTAATTGCTGGCTCTCCCAGAGAATTCAGTAGCTCTGAGGGATGTCGTCTACTCCAGGGGCCCTCTTTGGACTCAGGGCTTTCAGTGCTCTGTCAAATTCTCGTAGGATAATATCTCCTGTGTGATCTTCATCTACTTCCTCCTCCCTTCCAACAATATTGCCTTGAAGTTAATTTCCTTTGAAGAACCTCAATATTCTTCCTACCTTTCAGCTTTCCCTTCTTTGTTGACAACTGGTTTTCCATCTGAGTTCTTGATATTCGTCTAGCTGCTTTTTTTCTCTATAAATGTCTCTTTTTATTTTCCTTTAGACGGTATCTAAGACTGTTGTTCAATCTGTACATTGAGCAAGCTGTGAATGAATGCAAGGAGAAATTTGGAGAGGGAATTAAAATCCAGAGAGGGGGAATAAAAACCTTGTGGTTTGCTGACTACATACTAATCCTGTCAGAGACAGCAAATGACCTGGAAGAGCAATTAAACGGAATGGTCGGCGTCTTGAAAGGAAGATGAAAATTAACAAGAATAAAACGAGGGTAATGGAATGTAGTGTCAGAAAATCAGGCGATGCTGAAGGAATTAGATTAGATAATGACACAATAAAAGTAGAAGATGAGTTTTGTTATTTGGGTAGAAAGATAACTTCTGATGGCCGAAGTAAAGAAGATATAAAATATAGAATGGCTATGGGAGGAAAAGCGTTTCTGAATAAGCGAAATTTGTTAACATTCAATTTTAGTATAAATGTTAGGAAGTCCTCCTGAAAGCTTTTGTCTGGAGTGTAGCATTGTATGGGAGTGAAACTTGGACAATAAGGAGTACATAGCTGCATCAAACCAGTCTGTGGACTGAAGACCATAACAACAACTTATCTGTACTCGATTTTTGTGTAAAGGGTTTTGAACCCCTAGAATCGTAGTGATGCAACACTTTTGTTGATGTTAGTATTGTGTCTTTCAAACAACTATATAGAGTTTATGCAGAGTAATTATCTGTATCTAATTTATGCGCCGCGCGGGTGTAGCCGAGCGGTCTGGAGCGCCACGTTGCGGATCGCGCGGCCTCCCGCGTCGGAGGTTCGAATCCTCCCTCGGGCATGGATGTCTGTGTTTGTCCTTAGGTTAGTTTAACTTAGTTTAAGTAGTTTGTAAGTCTAGGGACTGATGTCCAACGTAGTTTGGTCCCATAGAATTACAAACATTTGAACATTTTTTTAAAGATATTATGCATTTAGGGTAAGTGCTAATTTGTAGATACACTTTTTTTTACAGTTTTAATGAATTTTTTTTTCAATGAACACTTCTTAAGCTATGGCTTTATATTGTTCTAAATATTAGTACCTATATAGATTTCTCACTTCTTGTTGTCCGCATTCCTCACATTACACAGGTGTACTAACACTGGAACTTGCACTGACACTAACCATTTTACATTATACTGCTAATAATAACCGCCGCCGCGCGGGAATGGCCGTGCGCTCTAAGACGCCTTGCTGCGGAGTAATCGGCTGCTTCCCGTCGGAGGTTCGAGTCCTCCCTCTGACATGTGTGTGTGTGTGTGTGTGTGTGTTTTGTCCTTATCATAAGTTATTTGAAATAGATTAATTCTACGGACTGATGACCACTGCAGTTTGGTCTCTTGGTTTTTTTTTTTTTTTTTTTTTTTTTTTACGCCAAGCAACTGGCCATTTCATGTTTTCTTTTAGGATGTTGCCAGATGCTTTTTTCTTTTGTTCAATTTTTAGTGAATGGATCGTCTGGTAATCACTGTTTGTCTCTTTGTGGATCGTATTATTCAACTGGTGTGTGTTCCTACATTTGTCGACTTTCGTGGATGTCCGTTTCTATCAGTTGGAATCAACATTTTATGTACCGATGAATCTCGATTCTGACTAATGCCCTACGACTATTGTTCTCCCTTTACCTTCGGTGCTTGACGACGGCCACATTCCAACAGGATAATGCGCGACCACATGCAGCATGTACTGTTCAAGAGTTCCTCGTCGTCCATCGGATCGCATTGCTGCGTTATCCTCCCTGATCTCCCTATCTCTTGTCTCTCGAAACGTCTGGCCGAATGATTGTGGAACGACAGGCCTGGGACACACCACCTACTGCAACATTAGATCAGGTTTGACTGCACAAACTCTTGCACGCTGGAAATAAGATTTTCTAGCGTTTATGCAGATGGTCCAGTCCAATACATCTATAAATTGTCCCACAGATCTTCAGCGTTAGGTGTCTTTAGTTTTATGACCTCTCTATGAAGTTCATCCCATAACAGATCAATAGGGTGTAAGTGTAAGTCAAGTAACTAACTTGGCCATGTCCTACTCTTCACTTCCGCACATCTCTCTTTGCTCTTGACATACGCTCTGCATGTGTGGAATAGCTGTCTTGCTGCGGAACAAACCCACCGAAGGTTTGTGGCTCACCATCCTTCTTTAATGTTCCATAGATTCTCTCCAGGCCACTGACTTTATCACCTGCAAAGCACTCACAAGCAATAACCGACTCTCCACCACGCTTTACTGTTGCCATCACGTACTGCGTCTTTATGTACTCTCTACGAAGTTGAACAAACATAAAAAAATGTTTCTAAATACATCAAACTTAGTTTCGTCTACGAGAAGCACCTTGGAGCACTGCTGCATGCTTCAGGTTTCATGCTGCTGTGCGTACTGGAGTCTTTTCTCCCTCATATGACCAGCGTAATAAAGGTTGTTTTGCTTTTTAACCGTTGTTCAGGAGGAAGACATTGCACTGTCGAGAGAGAGAGAGAGAGAGAGAGAGAGAGAGGGACTGGAACTGTTCCCACCTGTGCGTACTGATTGTCGTGTAGGGTGCATAACATTCCTTCCAATTTACCCTGTACGTATATGACTTAATCTTCCCTGCACAATGTTACTCGAGGTTTACCAGGTCGTTAAATACTTGTCTGGGCAACAGCAGTTCCAACTGCTGCAGGGTATATACCGCTGTAGGTGGGAATACGGCAACTGTTATTCCTAATGTCCTACTAAAATAGCACCATTACGTGGTAATGAAATGAAACTAGTCAGAAATACAAATATGCACTGCTAAGTACATATAGTGCATTGCAAACTAAAGAGAACCATTTTCAACACAGACAGCTGAAGGAATGAGGTGTATTGAGAAAAGAAACGTCTTAGGCATAGACACAGCATTGTTTTTTGTGGATGCTCATCAGCACCTTCCTATGCGAATAACCAAATACACCACAGCGGGTAATACTACTTCAAATGATCAAATGTTAGTAAATCTATCGGACCAAACTGCGTGGTCATCAGTACGTAGCTTACAAACTACTTAAACTAAGGAAAACTAACCTAAGGACAACACACACACCCATGCCCAAGGGTGGATTCGAAGCTCCGACGGCAAGCAACCGCGCACTCCGCAGCGAGACGCCTTAGACCGCTCGGGTACTCCACCGCGGCGGTGATACTACTTACATTTTCTGTTTGTTGTGTAACCAGAACAGGGATAACGTAGAATATTCAAAACGAAATCCATAATTATGTGAAGTGATGGAAAACTATTGAACTACTCTGACTTAAACGTCAGTGGAATTATCATTTAAGTGGTCAGTCACTCTTTATCTTCTTGAATGTTACTTTAGAGGTGTGACAGATAAGTTGTTTTTGTAAAATAGTAAATTAAATGAATATTTATTTAGAGTTCAAATGTTCACATGTTTGTTAAGCTTAAGGGACTTAACTGCGGGGTCATCAGTCCCTAAACTTACAAACTACTTATGAACTACCTTACACTAAAGACAACACAAACATCCATGCCCGAGGGGGGATTCGAACCCCCGACGGCGGACGGTCGCGCGCACCGCAACACGGCCCTACAGTACGCGCGGCTAATCCACCGCGGCTTTACTTAGAGTGACAAACGTAAGAGATGTTGCTCTTTCTATGGAGATATGAACATAGTGTATTTTGTAATTTTTCGGAGGACGGTAATTAGTTATAATTTCTTAAAGAGATTGTTGTTGTTTTCTATCTTGTGGTTGATGTATTCAAACCAACGCAATTAAAATTTCTATCCGTTGCGTTTTGCCGACGACATAGTAATTCTGTCAGATACAGCAAAGGACCTGGAAGAGCAATTGAATGGAATGGACAGTGTGCTGAAAGGTGCATATAAGATGAACATTAACAAGGGTAAAACTAGGGTAATGGAGTGCAGTGTAAGAAAATCAGGTGATGCTGAAGGAATTAGATTGGGAAACGAAGCAATAAAGGAGGTAGATGAGTTTTGTTACTTGGGCAGTAAAATAACAAATGATGGTCGCAGTACAGATGATATAAAATGCAGAATGGCAATGGGTAGAAAGGCGTTTTTGAAAAAGAGAAATTTGTTAACATCGAATATTGATTTAAGCCTAAGGAAGTCCTTTCTGAAGGCATTTGTATGGAGTGTTGCCTTGTATGGGAGTGAAACATGGACGATAAGCAGTGTGGACAGAAAGAGGATAGAGGCTTTTGAAATGTGGTGCTACAGAAGAATGCTGAAGATTAGGTGGGTGGATCGCGTAACTAATGAGGAGGTACTGAACCGAATTGGGGAGAAAAGAAATTTCTGGCATACATTGACTAAAAGAAGGGATAGATTGGTAGGACACATTCTTAGACATCAAGGAATTGTGAATTTAGCGTTGGAGGGAAGTGTGTGGGGTAAAAATCGCAGAGGGAGACCAAGAGACGCGTATAGTAAGCAGATTCAAGTGGATGTGGGTTGTCGTTCTTATGAGGAGATGAAAAGGCTTGCTCAGGATAGAGTAGGGTGGAGAGCTGCATCAAACCAGTCTCTGGACTGAAGACCACAACAACAACATCCGTTTCAACAAGGAAGAAACAAAAACACTCGAGAATATAAAATCCATGCTTAGCTACAAATGCTCTCCAAGTGGTTGAACATAATTATTTCCAGTCAGAAATAGATACGATTACTCCGAAGGACCCAACCCTTTCCCTGTGAAGACAAGATAAATATGAAGCAACCACCAAGTTGCGAAGTGCTTCTAGTCCTTCATTTTGTAATGGCTGTGTCACACACGAACTATCTGCTCTTACCAACCCAAATCCGGAATCATCTGACCAATCCACGGTTTTCCAGTCGCCTAGGGGCCGATCTATATGGTCAGGAGCCTAGGAGGAGTTTGTGACACTTGCGGGGAGTGACACTTGCGCGGAAAGGGAATTTGTAGACACTTGCGCGGAGACCCGGACGCTGCAGGTAGTGAACAGGGTGTTCCAGAAGTAGGGATACACCACCCCTACTCCACGCCCTCCAGCCGCTACCTGTGCCGTATTCAGGGAAAGGCCCACCGAGCGAGGTGAAGCTGTAGTAACGGCCCGGAGATATCACAGCCTCATACAACAGGGAGATAACACGTCATAAAAATATCAGTCGATTTACAATACAGCACCATGTGAAGAGGAATGTGATGAAATCGGAATTGAGCGCAACCGTTGCTAACTACAATTTCGGATTTACTGCATTTTGAGTCAGAATTCGCATCTATATTCGCATTTATCGCAAATGCGAATTTTTCCTGTCCCTAGCAATACCTCTAAAAATAAACAGCTGATCAAGGCACTAAAAGCAAGGGCAGATCTTTGGGTGTATTACTACAAATAACTAAAACACAATTTGATCGTGGAATTATATACAATCTCATTATAAAGGTTTCTTGTAGGTGGTTTTGAGCAGCTTTTAAATATGTTAGGAATAGCATTATGAAATATAGACAGCTACACCTTATGTTTATTATGAGATATCGATTTCGGCTAATTTCAGGTCATCTTCAAGTCTCAAACAACAGGTGTTACTTATGCATTTTTCCAGTGGCACTCATAACCTTTAACTGTTGACACACGAGGTCTAACGTTGTTAGTCGCGTTAACGAAAACAGAACCCAGAATCTTTGCGTCTAAATGATACATATATTGGTGTGATGTCTTATTTCGAAAGAACAAACATCACACCAATACATATATAGCTCTCGGTAAAGTGGAACGGTACGATGTCGTTACGTAGCACAGCACGGCGACTGGAAACGCAGGAGAAGTGCATACAACGTTCTCTCCTCAGAGGTATGATTCTAATTAGGTTCGACGTAGACTTCTACAACATACAGTCTACACGGCGAAGATTACACCAAAAATTTAACGTTTCGTCTACTTTGGCGATAGCAACCAAATTTTAAAATCGTGTCTACTATGTACAGATTTAGCAACACAATACGCTTCAAGTCCATAACTTCACTGGTTTTCGAGTTCTCAATTTTTAATATGTTTTTAATGTTATTACATAAAAAACAAATTTGGGACTCACACTACAATTTTCATATGGCAGATTTTGCAGGTACATTCACAAGACATAATTCAACGGTTCTGTGCATTCATTTTATGTGAAATACCAATCATTTGTTTTCAGTGTTTATTTCAAATTTCTACATTTAAGTTTCTTTAATTATTAGTACTTAAATGTGGTGATGAAATAAATAAATTACGTGTATATGTGTAGTCTTATGCGGCCAAACTACTTAGGTCATCGGTCGCTAGACTTACACTACTTAATCTTACTTAAAATAACGTAGGCAAAGTAGAAACAAACATACCCATGTCCGAGGAAGGACTCGAACATCCGACCGGACCGGCCGCGCAATTTATGACACAAATTGCATGTTTGATAATATTAATGCATAGAAGTATGAAATCACGTCAAGACTACTTCCTGCAAAAATTTCGACAAAAAAAGTTGGCACTGAGTTGTATATTGGATTTCAACATTTTATCAAAAAATGAATGTTACTACAAGAGATTCAAATTTACGGGCACCATAACGTATTCCCTTCCTGAGTAAATGAGCTGCTGCTTGTAGTTTCAACACCTTTTTCTTGAATGTTCTGAATATAAATCTTCACATAGACTTCTTGAGGAGGAGAGTGATACGGATATCTGATTGTAAACCACTGCCTATTACCTTAGACCTTTTTGACTGTACTGAACAGGAGTTCCGCGTATTCCGTAATTTATATTTATACAGTTAACGGGCAATGTAATTCATAAACAACTATTGGCTGTCAATTTCGCTTCATTTTTCCTGGAAGTCTTGCAACTTGTTTCTCCCTGTTCTTTTATGCCAAGTTCGGAGTAAAAATGGTTCTATATGACGGTGATGGAAAATAGAATTTATCTTTAGCATTTTTCGGTGTGTGACATTCCCTTACACATCCCGTATTTCATACATTTCTTAGATGTATTTCTAATTCGAATACAGACCTATCGTTTTGGGGTCTACGAATAAACGCTTCAAGTATGTAAAATACTCATTGACTTATTATTAACGTTTTTTAATTGAAGGTTTAAGGTTGCGTCTCCTATTAAAAACATAGTAGCTATTTTTAAAGAGATGGAAGTTGCGTGATAGTGGGGTTAACTACATGGCGGTCAATTACATCAACGTATCTGTGCAGGATGCCTAATATGTTTATTGCTTGCGCAGGTGTCTTGATATGCTTAGTGTTGGGAATAATATGCTTTTAGGAGGTATGACTGTGGAAAGTCATCGTCTTGTAGTAGCAAAGAATGTCTTAATAACTCTCCAAACATTATCACTATTAAAATACCTTTTTGTTTTCAGGAGGAATACTCAATGAAATCAAAAATGTTCAAATGTTTGTATAGTCTATGGGACTTAACTACAGGGTCATCAGTCCCTAAACTTACAAACTACTTATGAACTACTTACGAACTAGGACGGCACAAATATCCATGCCCGAGGGGGTTTTCGAACCCCCGACCGTAGTGGCCGTGCAGACCGTGATTGGAGCGCCTTAGTCCCCTCGGCCACCGCGGCCGGCTCAACGAATTCATATGTAGTTAGAACAAGTTACTATATTGCTCTTCAGCTTTGAAAGGGTTGTGCAATTTCACTGAGTTTCGTGTTATGTTGATAGTGTGGAAACTTGACAACAGAAGTGCTAGACTTCTTGGTGTGCCTGTACCCAGGAAAAGCCATTAGCCGCCCCAAGGGTCCCGGGTTCTGCGCAAGTGTCACTCCGCGCAAGTGTCACTCCGCGCAAGTGTTCCAACCCCCCTAGGAGAAGGGCTGCAGTCAATGTCCTGCTGGTAGCAAAGGCACTCGAGTTGGTCGTCTGCAGCCATAACCCATTAACGCCAAATTGCACCGCACTGTCTTAACGGATACGTTCGGCGTTCGTCCCACATTGATTTCTGATTTATTTTACGCAGTTAAGAACTGCTGCGTCAATTCTTAATTATAATCCACCTTGTCGAGATTTGATGCTTCTTTCAGTGCGGATGCACATGAGGACCGGCCTCATGGCGGGAATACAGGGCCTGCTTTGAGCCATGGAGTACAGTTGGGAGTTGGGTTGGGTTGTGTGGTCGGGATAAGGGGAATGAACTGCTGGGGTTGGAACACTTGCGCGGAGTGACAGTTGCGCGGAGTGACACTTGCGCGGAACCCGGGCCCTTGGGGCGGCTAATGGCTTTTCCTGGGTACAGGCACACCAACAAGTCTAGCACTGCTGTTGTCAAGTTTCCACACTGTCAGCATAACACGAAACTCAGTGAAATTGCACAACCCTTTGCAACCTGAAGAGGAATATAGTAACTTGTTCTAACTACATATTAATCCGTTCAGTGTTCCTCCTGTAAACAAAAAGGTATTTTAATAGTGATAATTTTTGGAGAGTTATTAAGACAGTCTCTGCTACTACAAGACGATGACTTTCCAGTCATACCTCCTAAAAGCATATTATTCAGAACACTAAGCATATCAAGACACCTGCGCAAGCAATAAATATATTAGGCATCCTGCACAGATACGTTGATGTAATTGACCGCTATGTAGTTAACCCCACTATCACGCAACTTCCATCTCTTTAAAAATAGCTACTGCGCTTTTAATAGGTGACGCAACCTTAAACCTTCAATTAAAAAACGTTAATAATAAGTCAATGAGTATTTTACATACTTGAAGCGTTTATTCGTAGACCCTAAAACGATTTGGCTGTATTCGAATTACAAACACATCTAAGAAATATATGAAATACGGAATGTGTAAGGGAATTTCACACACCGAAAAATGCTGAAGATAAATTCTATTTTCCATCACCGTCATATAGAACCATTTTTACTCCGAACTCGGCATAAACCAATAGGGAGAAACAAGTTGCAAGACTTCCAGGAAAAATGAAGCGAAATTGGCAGCCAATAGTTGGTTATAAATTACATTCCCTGTTAACTGTATAAATATAAATTAAGGGATACGCGGAACTCCTGTTCAGTACAGTCAAAAAGGTCTAAGGTAATAGGAAGTGGTTTACAATCAGATATCCGTATCACTCTCCTCCTCAAGAAGTCTGTGTGAAGATTTATATTCAGAACATTCAAGAAAAAGGCTACTGTGGTGTTGAAACTACAAGAAGCAGCTCATTTACTCAGGAAGGGAAAACGTTATGGTGCCCGTAAATTTTAATGCCTGTATCTCTTGTAGTAACATTCATTTTTTGATAAAATGTTCAAATCCAATATAGCAGAATTTTGTTTTTCTAAACTCAGTACCAACTTTTTTTGTCGAAATTTTTGCAGGAAGTAATCTTGACGTGATTTCATACTTCTATGCGTTAATATTATCAAACATGTAATTTTTGTCACAAATTGCGCGGCCGGTCCGGTCGGAGCTTCGAGTCCTTCCTCAGACATAGGTATGTTTGTTTGTACTTTGCCTAAGTTATTTTAAGTAAGATTAAGTAGTGTGTAAGTCTAGCGACCAATGATCTTAGTAGTTTGGCCACATAAGACTACACATATACACGTAATTTATTTATTTCATAACCACATTTAAGTACTAATAATTAAAGAACTTAAAAGAGAAATTTGAAATAAACACTGAAAACAAATGATTGATATTTCTCATAAGATGAATGCACACAACCGTTGACTTATGTCTTGTGAATGTACCTACAAAATCTGCCATATGAAAATTATAGTGAGAGTCCCAAATATGTTTTTTCTGTAATAACATTAAAAACATATTAAAAATTCAGAACTCGAAAATCAGTGAAGATTTGGACTTGAAGCGTTTTGTGTTGCTACATCTTTACATAGTAGACACGATTTTAAAATTTGGTTGCTTTCGCCAAAGTAGACGAAACGTTACATTTTTTGGTGTAATCTTCGCCGTGTAGACTGTATGTTGTAGAAGTCTACGTCGAACCTAATCATACCTCTGAGGAGAGAACGTTGTTTGCACTTCTCCTGCGTTTCCAGTCGGCTGTGCTGTGCTACGTAACGACATCGTACCGTTCCACTTTACCGAGAGCTATATATGTATTGGTGTGATGTCTGTTCTTTCGAAATAAGACATCACACCAATATATGTATCATTTAGACGCAAAGATTCTGGGTTCTGTTTTCATCGCTAACGCGATTAACAACGTTAGACCTCGTGTGTAAACAAAATGTTCAAATGTTTGTATAGTCTATGGGACTTAACTACGGGGTCATCAGTCCCTAAACTTACAAACTACTTATGAACTACTTACGAACTAGGACGGCACATATATCCATGCCCGAGGGGGGATTCGAACCCCCGACCATAGTGGCCGTGCAGACCGTCACTGGAGAGCCTTAGTCTCCTCGGCCACCGCGGCAGGCGTGTGTAAACACTTAAAGTTTATGAGTGCCACTGGAAAAATGCATAAGTAACACCTGTTGTTTGAGACTTGAAGATGACCTGAAATTAGCCGAAATCGATATCTCATAATAAACATAAGGTGTAGCTGTCTATATTTCATAATGCTATTCCTAACATATTTAAAAGCTGCTCAAAACCACCTACAAAAAACCTTTATAATGAGATTGTATATAATTCCACGAGCAAATTGTGTTTTAGTTATTTGTAGTAATACACCCAAAGATCTGCCCTTGCTTTTAGTGCCTTGATCAGCTGTTTATTTTTAGAGGTATTACTAGGGACAGGAAAAATTCGCATTTACGATAAATGTGAATATAGATGCGAATTCTGACTCAAAATGCAGTAAATCCGAAATTGTAGTTAGCAACGGTTGCGCTCAATTCCGATTTCATCACATTCCTCTACACATGGTGCTGTATTGTAAATCGAGTGATATTTGTATGACGTGTTATCTCCCTGTTGAATGAGGCTGTGATACCTCCGGGCCGTTACTACTGCTCCACCTCGCTCGGTGGGCCTTTCCCTGAATACGGCACAGGTAGCGGCTGGAAGGCGAGGAATAGGGGTGGTGTATCCCTACTTCTGGAACACCCTGTTCACTACCTGCAGCGTCCGGGTCACCGCGCAAGTGTCTACACATTCCCTTTCCGCGCAAGTGTCACTCCCCGCAGTGTCACAAACTCTAAACTGCTAAGGTTACCAGTACGCTGGTGGGGAGGGGAAGGAGTGAGGATACGAAAGGAGGAGAGGGGGAAAGGAAATGCAGTCCGGGAAATAAAGAAGGAAGAAAGACTGCATTAGCTCGGGGCTCCGTGCTCGCCACGCACGTACTTACGAAAGAACCGTGATCCCCGTGGGGGGATGGAATACATTAGTGGAAGTAGTACATATTGGTTATTTTTTGGGTGGTATACGTGCTTGGGTAGTCCTTGTAGGTGTGTTAAGCCCGTGTGCCTGGGGTGGCGCAGGGATTTAGCACAGCTACCTAATAAACATGAGGTCCCGGGTTCGAATCCTGACCCCAGCACTAATTTTCATTTGTTTATGTTGTATGATTACAACACGAACGAGTAGCTGAAACTCAAAAATCCCAGTTCCAAATCTATATTTCAGACAATATTGCTTGTCTCTTACCGCTGATAACTTTACGCAAACACCATTTTACTGGTCACTACATGTAGGGCTCGGTCTCTGTGCTGTCTATGGTGGGAGTAAATTACTGAAATATGGTATTGTCGGAACACTCTTGATGCTGCGTATCTCGAGATATTGAATTAACCTAATGATTTCCGAAACGGAATATCCCATCCCTGCCGGCCGCGGTGGCCGAGGTGACTAAGGCGCTCCAGTCACGGTCGGCACGGCCACTACGGTCGGGGGTTCGAATCCCCCCTCGGGCATGGATATTTGTGCCGTCCTAGTTCGTAAGTAGTTCATAAGTAGTTTGTAAGTTTAGGGACTGATGACCCTGTAGTTAAGTCCCATAAGCTTTACAAACATTTGAACATTTGATTTGATCCCATCCCTCTAGCTCCATTTACCACTCCTCGTTCAGAATATGTTAGCTGTCGTCGTGTGGTAATTATCTAGTGGAAACTTTTTCATATGATTCTTCCTGGTGCAAATGTCAGTTCTACAGGTCCACCGCTCTTTTCTACCTTGTGTAGGGTTACTGTCGGCACTTATATCTGTGCATATCGATTTCCCTTGATGTTTATCCCATCAGTGTACAAACGGAAACTGTGCTGCCTGAACATCTTTCTAAATACGGATAACTGTGTACATCATTTACACGTGCAACTAAAGCTTTGAGTGTATGAAGCACTCAAACTGAAATTGACAGAATTTTTAATTAAATTGTACGCAGTTTGTTTCGTTAAGAAGAATGTTAAACCCCGTTTTTGGTTCGTGTTTGCTTTTATTCAAGTTAGTTGCTTCTGGATAAGGATCTGCCTTGAGCAAAACACTATTTTTCTTTTCTTTTTCTTTCTTTTTTTTTTTTTTTGTATGCCCATACATGTTTCGCTAGAGTTGTAGCATCTTCTTTGGGTCCTTTTTATTGCCTTAAAAGTGAACAACAGAAAATATTTTTGTTTTTTTACAGTTATTATAAGTTCATTCTGTTAATTAGAATTGTGTACAAGAACTTCATATGTGTAGTTATTCCTAGATACGTAGTTATTTACATGTTGGATTGGTTGGTTTTTCTACAGCATCCAAATCAAATGTTCAAATGTTTGTAGCGCTTATGGGTCTTAACTACGGGGTCATCAGTCCCTAAACTTACAAACTACTTATGCACTAGCTACGGCACAAATATCCATGCTCGAGGGGGGATTCGAATCCCCGACCGTAGTGGCCGTGCAGACCGTGTCTGGCGCGCCGCAGAGCGCTTGGTCACCGCGCTCGGCCCTACAGAATCCCTATAGGTCTTTGTTTACCATAAAATAACACAAGAAAGCAGATTAAATATTTCAATAACAAGCAGTTTTGTATATAAGTTCCATATGGTTGCAGATGACAAAATATTTTCTTTTGATCACTTTTAAAGCAATAAAAAGGACCCACTGAAGATGCTATAACTGTGGCGAAAGATGTATGTGCATACAAAAACAATAAACCAGTGCAGTGTTTTACTCAAGACAGATCCTTATCCAGAAGCAACTAAAATAAAAATAAAAGATTATTTTTGCCCCTTTTTAAATAACAGAGTAAACTATATTTATTGATTGGAAGGAAGAGTACAATTTTTTTAGGTTTTCATACCGGAATAAATATTCCTATAGCGTATTGTATTATGTTAAAGAGGAAAACGCCTTATCTTACACAAACTGTATTTCAGAATTTAATTCCGTGCGCGGCACAGGACAAAAATTAATCTCAGTAGCGCAGTGAATGAGGTTTTCGGCACAGGGCAGAACTTAATCTCAGTGAATGAGGTTTCCGAGGTCGGTATTGGCTGTATCTGATTCCTTTCCTGTGGTGGTGCCGCCTCTGCTGTGCCGCGACGGCGATCGATACACATTCCGCCCACTGAGCCTGCTCAAGAGTGCGTGTAGAGTGTTGTTGATGATGCTGAGAGAGACGGACGACGGAGTATAGCCTACTCTTCTCGAATGGCATCGAGAGGGAAGCCGAGCTTAATGTTGCCACACGACGGGCCCAAGGAAGGAAGAAGGAAGACTCGGGCTTAACGTCCCGCCAGTCAACGAGGTCGTTAGAGCCGTAGTACAAACTCGGATCGGGCAGGGAGGAGAACGGAAATCGTCCCTGATAGTTTTGAAGGAAGTAGCCCAGCATTCTCTAGAAGTAGTATGAAGTCTTTGGGGGAACCGCGATGCTAAATCAGGAGACTCGAAGGAAGATCTGAATCCAGTTTATCATGAATATGAATGATGTTACTTTATCAGTGTTCCATCTCGCTGGATGATTCGGACGGTACAATAAGCATGGACAGCAACATGTGTTACCAATTTCTGTGGAGGACTGTTATCAACACAGTAAGTCCTAACGAAATGTCAGGTTTTACCTATACACGTTTGTTCTTTTTCGTTGATGATGTTGTATACTTTTAATTCGATCGTCATCTACGTCGTTTTTGATTTCAGAAAATGCTACATAGATTTTTGTGAGTCTATCTTTCGTTAATGTGCCTACCGGTCGCGGTGGCCGAGGGGACTGAGGCGCTTCAGTCACGGTCTGCACGGCCACTACGGTCGGGGGTTCGAATCCCCCCTCGGGCGTGGATATTTGTGCCGTCCTAGTTCGTAAGTAGTTCATAAGTAGTTTGTAAGTTTAGGGACTGATGACCCCGTAGTTACGTCCCATAAGCTATACAAACATTTGAATTTGAATTTGAATGTGCCTACCTCCATTTTCAGCCCAGCTCCATTTCAGTCTAATAGCCGCTAAGCCACCGTTCCTATCGCTTGTTTTACTTGTCTTGTTGTTCTCGCATTTCCCAACATGTTCTTCTCAGCTTTCCTAATGAACGAACTCCAAGTTATTTTTGGTACTTATCATAGTACTTTGTGCTTCCACTGCTTTCAGCTCTTTATTGAACTTCAACAGAAGAATACCTTGGTTATCTTCCAATTTTTCCACTTGGAACTCCATTTTCTAGCGTCCATACCTCCATTCACTTACTCTAAATGATAAAATGACAATATATTAAGTTCAAAAGCATTACTGAACTGAAAATAAAAATGACAATCAATAAATGAACTCACAGCAACCACAATACTAACATGCGAAACACAAAACGCTATGAATCAACGCGCCCACCTACCACTTCAAACCCAATTACTGTTTTGTTGCGCCGCGGCGGATTAGCCGTGCGCACTGGGGCGCCGTGCAGCGGTGCGCGCGGCTGTTCGCCGTCGGGGGTTCGAGTCCCCCTCGGGCATGGTTGTTTGTGTTGTCGGTAGGTTAGTTCAAGTTAGTTTAAGTAGTTTGTAAGCTACGGACTAGTAACCCAGCAGTTGATTCGAATAGATTTACAAACATTTAAACATTTGTTTTGTTGCTTCTTTCAGTACCTCAGTCAGTGCAGAGAAATGGGAATATGAATGAAGGGGGGGGGGGGGGGGGGGGGGAAGACACAAAACTGGCGAAGAGCTATACTTTAAGAACATTTCAATAATATTTTCTTTGGTTTTAAGTGAAGGATTCACGTTTACGGTAGTCATCAAAGCTCAAACTTGGCTTCTTAATCGTGGTGGCAGCATTACGAAGTTAGTAATGTTAATACAGCAGCGTTTAGTGTCTTTAGCTCGACACTGTTGATCCATTACTACTCACAGTGAAGTAAGGACTTTTTCTCATCATATTTGATTTCCAGAAAAAAATATCAGTACTCAGAAATTAATCCATTTCAACGTTTAGTAGCCAGTATATCACTCCCGTGTAGGAACACTCGAAGATCCGTTTTTGTGAGCTACTGCTAGCGACTTCTCTTTACTACAAACCCGCACTACAACAATCGGTATGTCATTTGACCAGTACCTCACCACATTATTAAAGGTTTACATCGTTTGAATATACATTTTTCATTACAACTACATATTTAGTTTTGGCTAACTTTTGCTACACTTATAGTTTAATGGCTCAATATTATGCAGTAAAAATAACCTATGAAAAATAATCTTTTTCAAATTAAATAGACACGGAATGCCTACGTGGCCTAAGGCGTCAGGCTACGTGCTGGGCGGTCGTTCCCGCCGGATCATCGCGTCCTCTCTCGCCATGTGTGTGTGTGTGTGTGTGTGTGTGTGTGTGTGTGTGTGTGTGTTGTTCGTAGTGTAAGTTAGTTTAATTAGTTTGTAAGTCTATGGACTGATGACTATAGCAAGTTGGTCCAGTAGGTTTACAAAGATTTGAAACATTTTAACAAATGTACACAGCTTAAAATGCAATAAAAGACTTAGATTCATTTCAATGCTAGCGTCATTACAATAGCAATCGGAACTTTTCTTGTCCTTTCAGCTCAGAATTCGAGTGAAAGCAGATTTTTGCGGAGCTGAGGTAACTCTCACTTTTACAGTTTCCCAAATTTAAGTCCACAAAATATCATATTCCTAATAACCGGCTTTATTAACAAATCCACATAGTTTCCGAAGAAATATAAGGATGTTCGTAATCCTTATTAAATTTGACAACGATGGAAACTGTCACATGTCATTTCATCGAAAACATGCAGTTGTAGAAGAAAAATATGATGTTATGACCGAATTGTAAAAGAGGATGTTGATTAGGGCAAGTTGGGAAAGAGGGGGCATACTGTGTTTGAATTATGTTCACAAAACGGCAGCGAATCAGCAGTGAGTGCACAGAAACTGACACCCGGAAAAGCGATCGTTAGATCTTATGAAGCCACGACAGTCAATTGCAATACGCCAGGTATTTTCAGCGGGATTAGAGAATCATGCTTTGCAGTATATATATTTCGTAGCAACGCTTGAGGCCTACCTTTGGAGTTGTTGTGGTCTTCAGTCGTGAGACTTGATTGATGCAGCTCTCCACGCTACTCTGTCCTGCGCAAGTCTCTTCATCTCTAAGGAGTATTTACTACATAAAACGTTATTTGTGAAAACAAGAATATTTATTTTTCATTAGTGTTAGCACTTTAGGGTTTTTATCTGCTTGTTGTAATTAAAATTCATTCAGATTGCACGTGCATTTGAAGATTATAACAAGAAGCCTACAGATTTCATTATTAAAATATGCAACTTAAAATATCATATACAAGAAATGTATTCGCAATTTTGAATTTATTCAACACCAGCTGTATGATTAAAATAGTGACTCATGAACATTTATGGCTACCCGAATCGAACTCAGATTTCCCGCATTTCGCGTCTGGTCGCGTTTACCATCACGCTATCCCCACACGCCTGCCGTATCAACCCAAACCTACGACATTTGCATTTAGTTCCATCAATATTGAAATAAGCCACAGTAAGGCTTGCAACAATTATAGTCAACCTCCGTCCCTGTGCCGGACTTCCTAAGTAAAATGGACCAGAACTTATGAGCAATAGGCAATATGTTGCATAAGGAATATTGGATAGTCCGGGACGCGTAATCGCTAAAGGGGCCTCTCTCGGAAAACAGAGCGAGGTGGCGCAGTGATACACACTGAACTCGCATTCGGGAGGACGGCGGTTCAAATCCACTTCCGGCCAAGCACATTTAGGTTTTCCGTGATTTCCATAAATCACTCCAGTAAATGGTTCCTTTAGCAGGGCACGGCCGATCTCCTTCCCAGTCCTTACCCAAAACTCCGACGGGACGTTAAACCCCAAACTTACTTCCTTCGCTCGCGAAAGCCGGGAAATCCGGGTTCCAGTTCCTGTCCAGCACAAATTTTCAAACGTCTCCATTCAATCATTCTCCTGATGCTGAATCATATTTGCATCTGCTAATAAATTTCTTGTATTTAATTTGACAGCTGTAGTCGCCGCATTCTCTGTTCCTTCTGATACGCATGCATGACCGAGAGACATTGCATTAGCTCCATCAAAATGCAAAGCCACTGTACATCGTATTGCAGTACCTTATGTCAACGCATTACAGACATTCTCTTCATATTCTCCCAAGAAATTAAGGATATAACAGTTCGTATAGGGCAGTTGATTTAACCATCAATCTTTATGCGATTAAATCACAGAAAAATCGCGACTAATTAAATAATTCGTAGATAGGAATTTACAGTTTGTTTAACTGTAACTATTTAATTCCGTTAATTACCTTGAACTGATTCAAAAAGTGAATGCGCTCTTTCTTTCTCTCTTTCTCTTGAGCCATATTCCCACATATGCAGGGTCGGCTTTGTTAATCGGATGTGGAGTGTTAATAGTTACAAGGTGGCCGTATGCCCTTCCTGTGGCCACCCCGTGCCACCCGGGAGTTAATGTGTACTGTAAATGTCTGTGTGTAGTGTTATATGTGTGAAAGTGTTACTAAATGTTTGCGAATCGTGGAACTGAGGCGGAACTTGGGGACCAGCCAGGTATTCACCTAGGGGGAATGTGGAAAACCGCCTAAAAACCACATCCAGGCTGGCGTTAATCCGCTGGGCGGATTCGAACCGGGGCTGGTACGTCTCCCCGTCTCGGAAAGCGGGCGTTACACCACACGGCGATCGGGCGGGTTCAAAAAGTAAACGCGCTATTTAGCGTAAAAAGTATTAGCTGGGTCAAGTTAAGCTAAATGAATATATTTTCACATGAGAAATGGTGACTGACTGTGATTTCATAATCATAGCTCCACAATCATATCTGATCTATGTAGATAAGACTTTGCTTCATTCGACGTTTCTTTACCTCCTCTGACAAGGTCATCAGTTTTCCCTGTACTCCTAAACTTTAGATTCATTCAATTACGCCACGAAGAGAGCCTTCATCTCTTACTCTCATGTCACGAATAGGAGAGATGCAGTGAATGACTGGGCTTTTGTCGAACTGCTCTCCTCAGTTTGACAATATCTTGCGATTTTGCTCAAATGTTCAAATGTTTGTACACCCAATGGACCAAACTGCTGAGTTCACCGGTCGCTAGACTTACAAACTACTTAAACTAAATTATACTACGTACAACACACAAACCTATGCCCCAAGGAAGACTCGAAACTTTGACACGAGGGGCCGCGCAATCCGTAACGTGTCATCTCAGGCCGCACGGCCATTTCCAAGAGGCGTATTCTGCTTCTGTTACGTGATTCACTCTTTAGGTCCTAACATTTTCATAGTAAAACTTTAGGCATCACGATTAGGTTTCACATCTGAAATATGTACCAGACACTTCGTGGTCGGTTTTAGAAATATCGTCTTGGAAATGTGGATACCATATCGTTTGTGTTCTACCGGATTCAAACTTAGCTGGAATTACTTTGCCTTAATATACATTTGCTCATGCCAATGACAAACGTCAGATACCAGAATTTATGTGTGCATCTACATATTCTGCAAATCACATTTAAGTGCTGGCAGAGGGTTCATCGAACCACCTTTATACTATTCATTTACCATTCCATTCTCGAGTAGCGCGTGGAAAGAAGGAACATCTGAATCTCTCTGTTCGAGCTCAGATTTCTCGAATTTTGTTCTGATGATCTTTTCTACCTATGTAGGTTGCAGTCAACAAAATATTCTCGCATTCGGAGGAGAAGATTGGTTTCGTAAGCAGCCCACGCCGCAGCGATAAACGCCGTTGTAGTAATGATTCCCATCCCAGATCCTGTATCATTTCCGTGACGCTGTCTCCCCTGTATCGTGACAATACAAAACGGGCGGCCCTTCTTTGGACTGTTTCGATGGCTTCCGTCAAACCCACTTGATAAGGATCCCACAATGGGCAGCAATACTTCAAAAATAAGGACGGACAACGCAGTCACTGGTTCGCCTTTTCTACGACATTACCTACGTGTTCTTTCCAGTTTACGTCTGATGTAATAGTAATTACTAGGTATTTAGTGGAGATTACGGCCTTCACATTCGATTTTTAACCGATTTCTTTTCGTACTCATGTGGACGACGTCACACTTCTCATTATTTAGAGGCAATTGCCAATTTTTACACCGAACAGGTATCTTATTTAGATCGATCTGCAGTTGGTTTTGATCTTCAGATGACTTAACTAGACAATAAATGACGCTGTCATCTGCAAGCAGCTTAAGAGAGCTGCTCATATTTTCTCCCAAATCGTTTATGTAGATCAGGTGCAGTAGAGGACCAATAAAACTACCCTGTGGAACGCCGGATATCACCTCTGTTTTAGAATATGCCTTACCATCGATTACTAAAAACTGTGTCCTCTCTGACAGGGAATCCCCTATCCTGTCACAAATCTGGGACGATATTCCATAACCATGCAATTTGTTTAAAAGCCGTTTGTGAGGTACGGTGTCAAAAGCGTTCTGGAACTCTAGAAATACGTAATAAGTTTGAGATCCCTTGTCGATAGCACTTAGGACTTCTTGTGAGTAAAGAGCTAGTTGTGTTTTACATGAACGATATTTTCTAAATCCGTGTTGACCTTGAGTCAACAGATCATTCTGTTCGAGATAGCCGGCCGCGTCCTTAGTATAGGGTAGTTGATAAGTAGTTTGTAAGTTTAGGGACTGATGGCCCCCTAGTTAAGTCCCATAAGCTATTCAAACATTATGTTCGAGATAATGTTTTTATTTTTTTTTTTATTTTTTTTTATTTTTTTTATTTTTTTTTACAGCATATGGGACTTAACTACGGGGTCATCAGTCCCTAAACTTACAAACTACTTATGAACTACTTACGAACTAGAACGGCACATATACCCACGCCCGAGGGGGGATTCGAACCCCCGACCGTAGTGGCCGTGCAGACCGTGACTGAAGCGCCTCAGTTCCCTCGGCCACCGCGGCCGGCTCGAGATAATTCATAACATTTGAATACAGCATATGTTCCAAAACCCTTCTACAAATTGACGCCAATGAAATAGGCCTGTAGTTTAGTGGATTACACCTGCTGCCTTTCTCGAATGTTG
Organism: Locusta migratoria; assembly: GCA_026315105.1. Lineage (NCBI taxonomy): Eukaryota > Metazoa > Arthropoda > Insecta > Orthoptera > Acrididae > Locusta > Locusta migratoria. The sequence goes on from CM048755.1 coordinate 292,603,779, forward strand.
TGTGACCTGTGCAACTTTCCAGTCTTATGGTACAGAACCTTCGCCGAGTGAACGGTCGTATATGGCTATTAAGTAAGGAGCTATCGCATCAGCATAATCAAATAGAAATTTAATGGGTATACAGTCCAGACCAGAAGACTTGTTCTTGTTAAGTGATTCGCCGGCCGCGGTGGCCGAGGGGACTAAGGCGCTCCAGTCACGGTCTGCACGGCCACTACGGTCGGGGGTTCGAATCCCCCCTCGGGCATGGATATTTGTGCCGTCCTAGTTCGTAAGTAGTTCATAAGTAGTTTGTAAGTTTAGGGACTGATGACCCCGTAGTTAAGTCCCATAAGCTTAACAAACATTTGAACATTTTGTTAAGTGATTTCAGTTGCTTCACTACTCCGAGGATATCTACTTCTTCGTTATTCATTATGGCCTCTGTTCGTAATTCGGAATCTGGAATATTGGTTTCGTCTTCTTTTGTAAATGAGTTTCGGAAAACTGTGCTTTGTAATTCTGCTTTAGTAGCGCTGTCATCGGGGGGATCGTCATTTCTATCACATAGTGAGGGTATTGTTTGTGTTTTGCCTCCATTATATTTGACATATGACCAAAATCTCTTTATGTTCTCATTCAAATTTCGAGAAAGAGTTTCTTTGTGGAAAGTATTGTAAGCATCTCGCATTAAAGTCCTCCCTTAATTTTAAGCTTCTGTGTAGAATCGCCAATCTTGAGGATTTAGTATTCGTTTAAATAACACAGTAGTTTGCCTTTGATTGTCCTTTGGTAGGTTGTCTGTTTGTTTGGGACAGGGGACCAAACTGCCTAGGCCATCAGTTCTTCAGTGGGGAGGGGATGGAGTAAGGACAGGAAAGGGTGGGAAGGGACAGGAAAGGAAATGCAGTCCAGGGAGGAAACAAGGAAGAAAGACTGCATTAGTTAGGGACCCCGTGCTCGCCACGCACGTACTCACGAAAGATACGTGAGACCCTGGGGGAAGGGGGGAATTGTCATTTAACTATATGCCATTTCCTTCTTCGACATCACACCTCAAGTAGGCTATCAATGCAATGCAAAGTACTGTGAAGCTAGATGTATTTTACGCGTAAAACGTGTTACCAGACCTGAAATCAAACTTTGTCATAAAAAGGATTAAAAGAGAGTCGAAAGTGGAATCCCTTAGTATCTGTATATCCTTTTTTTCCAGCTACACTTGGGCCCATAAATCAAGGACGACAGTATTGTGTGTAAGCAGAGTCCATTTCGTTAATTAGTATTGGCTATTTGTGTACTGTTTTGTTTCTCTTATGGTCTATTTTGACTCTGGTAAAAATCTTGATATAAAAAAATCATTTAAAGACATTTATGTTAATAATAAGGCCATAAAATAAAGTCAGAAAGTCAGTTACTGTGTAGCTTCCACCATACGTTAGTAGGAAGGCACCAAATACAACATAGAGACTCTGAGCCGAATGTCTTTTTTTCTTTGCTTGTCACGAAGACGATCCGCCTTGACTGAACTTCGCTAATTAGGTAGCTTTCAGAGCGATGTTCCGTTTGTAGTGGCGCAGGGATAGGGCAGCGTAATTGCTCGATCACTGCTGCTTCACAGTGGAGACCAATTAGTAGCAACTGTTCGTAGCAATCAAGGTCCGAGCTTGTCAGCCTGATGTGGCAGTTTCATGCTGTGGGCGTATCAGGAAGAAGACGGCGAGCATTCTCTCTGTAAGTGCAAGAGGCTATATATCACATCGGTAGAATGCATCATTTCTACAATCCCATACGCTTCAGTACTAATGCAACTTAAATAAACTCTAAGATATCCATTTTTCAAATATTAACTACAGTTTAGCTTTATTAAAAATTCAAAGAGAAGTTAACAGAAAACATTGTTAATGATAAATCATGCACTTCCACACAATTTGAAATAACTGAAGATTATCATTATCAGTGCCTGAGAATACTGCAAACCCGCAAATTAATCGATCCAAAACGAACGAAACGTAATTTACAAACTATTGTGTATATGTTGTTGTCGTCTTCAGGCAAGAGACTGGACTGATGCTACTCTGCACGATACTCTATCCAGTGCAAGATTCTTAAGCTATGAATAAGAAATCTGTGTACGTATTAAGAATAATTAAATGCAAAGAGCAAAGACATTATATTATGAGTTCCAGATGGGGATTTGGTAAAACTGACGCACACATTGATATACATTGACACACTTTGAAAAATTATGGCCGCAGCGGGATGGCCGAGCGCGACGAGGCGCTATGCTACGATGCGCGAAGCCGCTTCCCGTTGGGGGTTCGAATCCTCCCTAGGGCATAGATGTTTGTGCTGTCTTTAGTATAAGTTAGATCATAAGTAGTTTGTAAGCTTAGGGACTGATGACCCCTCAGGTAAGTCCCATAAGCTTTACAAACATTTGAATAAATTATTCAGGAACAGCTTTTATCCCTATTAGTGACTGTTGTTGTTGTTGTGGTCTTCAGTCCGCAGACTAGTTTGATGCAGCTCTCCACGGTAGCCTGTCCTGTGCAAGTCTCTTCATCTGAGAATACGTTCGGCAACCTACATCCTGTTGAAACTGCTTACTATATTCGTCCCTCGGTCTCCCTCTACGATTTTTACCCCACACGCTTCCTTCTAATGCTATGTTGACAATTCCTTGATGTCTCAGAATGTGCCCAACCAACCTATCCCTTCTCTTAGCCAGGATATGCCATAAACTCCTTTTCTCCCCGATACGGTTAAGCACCTCCTCGTTAGTTACGTGATCTACCCATCTAATTTTCATCATTCGTCTGTAGCACCACATTTCAAAAGATTCTATCATCTTTTTATCTGTACTCCTTATCGTGCACGTTTCACTGCCATACAATGCTACACTCGAGACAAATGCTTTCAGAAAGGACTTCCTAACATTTAAATTAAAATTGGATGTTAACAAGTTTCGCTTCTTTAGAAACGCTTTTCTCCCCATAGCCATTCTGCATTTTATATCTTCTTTACTTCGACCATCAGAAGTTATCTTGCTACCCAAATAACTAAATTCATTTACTACTTTTATTGCCTCATTACCTAATCTAATTCCTTCAGCATCGCCTGATTTTCAGACATTGCATTCCATTACCTTCGTTTTACTCTTGTTAATGTCCATCTTAAATCATCCTTTCAAGACACTGTCCATTCCATTCAATTGTTCTTCCAGATCTTTTGCGGTTTCTGACAGAATTACTATGTCATCGGCAAACGCAATGTTTTTATTTCTTCTCCCTGCACTTTAATGCCCTCTCCAAATTTCTCCTTCCATTCCTTAACTGCCTGCTCAATGTACAGATTAAACAACATTGGGGAAAGGCTAAAACCCTGTCTTACTCTCTTCCCAACCTCTGCGTCCCTTTCTTGCCCTTCGACTCTAATAACCGCTGTCTGGGACGAAATCACGGAAAACCTAAATATGGATGGCCGGAGCCGGGTTTGAATCGCCGGGGTAGGACAAGAAAAGCCGTGCTGTGACGCATAGTAGCATTCTCGGTAATTCTATGCAACACATAGCTCATCTTTATCCTATGGCAATTTTAGGTCAGGAATATTGGTTATTTATAACAACAGGTGAAAGTACCCACTGTTATGAACTGTTGGTACCAAACAAGTCCCTCACTGTGTTACAGAAAATGACATCACATATATATGTGGTATATTCATCCTATTGGACATCACACATGAGCAGCTAGAATGGGTATCAATACTGAAGCGAAGTTTGTAAGGGAGACCAGCACACTAGTGTCTGTGGTAATGAAGTCATCGTAGCTAACTGTCTCTTTCATTTATAGTCAATGACATCCTGCATGAATTACATATATCCATGATACAATAGCAAAATAATAGATCATCAGAAACATTTTAAAGGTAAATACTCTTTCAATATCATCCCCCCCCCCCCCCCAAAAAAAAGTGCTTTTAAGGAAAGAAGAAGTTTTAACAATCAAATGTTCAAATGTTTGTAGAACTTATGGGACTTAACTACGAGGTCATCAGTCCCTAAGCTTACAAACTACTTATGAACTAGCTAAGACTAAGGACGGCACAAATATCCATACCCGAGGGGGGATTCGAACCCCCCGACCGTAGTGGTCGTGCAGACCGTGACTGAAGCGCCTTAGTCCCCTCGGCCACCGCGGTCGGCTTTTAACAATCAATTGCTCGGTTCCCCCAAAATATGTACCAGACAAAACGGTTCCTCCAAAAAATGTACCAGACAAAACACGGCAAGAAATTCTTCACAAGAAAATTATTTGTGAGAAGGATTATATTTTCTGAGGAAAATGTGACTTACAAGTTTTGTAAATAACGAAATGGAGACATGTGGTGGTTATTTGTTTTGAAAATAACTTCTTGTTATTAAATTTCAACACTAAATTCCCGGTTTTCGCCAACTCAGGTCATTCTCAGATCATAAAACAGATGCCGTAATTCTGCAGACTTGTTGAAGAACGTGTTTTTAAACATAGTTTAGATAATTAAATAATTAAATGACTATTACTGTCAGATGACGTAGGCATGCGCTCAGAAAGGAGCGTGTAAAATGTCACTGATTATGTGTATGGCACGAAACTACTACAGGAATTAATACATAAATAAGAGTTACACCTGTTGTTTTTCATTATTTCATTTTCAAATCAAATGTCCAAATGTTTGTAGAACTGATGGGACTTAACTACGGGGTCATCGGTCCCTAAGCTTACAAACTACTTATGAACTAGCTAAGACTAAGGACGGCACAAATATCCATGCCCGAGGGGGGATTCGAACCCCCGACCGTAGTGGCCGTGCAGACCGTGACTGAAGCGCCTCAGTCCCCTCGGCCACCACGGCCGGCCGTTTCCTTTTAAGAGAGCGTTTGAACTTGAGTAGTAACTTTTTCATCTTTCTTCGTCGTTCTTCCCACTTAACGATGCTAGTGTTTAATTCCTGTTCTCTTCTTCGTGTGTTTTTGTTTAAGTGTATGATTTAGTTATTACGTTTCTGAACTGTTCTCTATTCTTTATGTTATCTTGTGTGATTTCCAGTTCTTTAATATTTTCTTCCGTTTCAGGGATCCTTTTTGCACTGTTTTTTTCTAATGTCTGCTGTCTCGAAGATTTGCTTTTTGTATCTGTTGTTATTCATCCTATCCTTGTTTTCTCCTCTTTCTAAAAGTGGCCGATATTCTTCGTAAGTGTTTGTAGATCTGCCTTGAATGTTTCTTCTTGATGATTCCTTGACGGAAAACTGATCCCACAACTGTCCTTAGAATTTACCTTTCCGGTTTTTCAAATCTCTTACTTCGGTTTGACCATGAGTCACTGTAGTTTCTGCAGAGTGCTCCCAGTAGAACTACTGAATTCTAATACTTCATTCTTGCGTTGACCGAAGAAGATTGCGTGTGTATTATTCTTCTTATGATTATTTTACATTGACTCAAAATGATTGGCTGTTGTGTTCAATCCTGATGATTGATCTCTCCAAGATGTGTACTAGTTGTTACTCTTATGATTCTTTCTTATAATCTGAACAGTGTTTCTATGTTTCGTATATGGCACCCTCAGAAAATGTTTTCAGAGGGCATATAGAAAGAGCATGTAACGATAAGGCATTAAAAATTAGACACCAGTAACATCTCTCAAAATATAGTCTAGCTAGTGCAGTTGTTGAAATAGTAAAGGTTGTTTTCTAAAAAAAAAATTATTTACCATACAGTCTCTGGCACATTCATTCACATTTAATTTTACAGAATTATTTTTCCTCTTTAAGCAGGAATTCGCGCAGTTTGTATCTTTTTCTTGAGTGTGAGTTTCTTTCACGATCAGTTGTGAACGTCCTTTAGATTTTGAGTTTCTTTCCCTGGGAGGAGTTCAACTGTTGTATTTGCGATTGTAATATTGCTGTCATCAGGAATAAGAATTTTTTCTCCAATTCTAAAATTTTCTTGCTTTACTGGAGCCTTTGGTTCCTCTGCCTACGGTACCACCCTGTTCAGATGTGCTTGGAATTCCTGTTATTCCTAACGATTCTATCATTTTTAATGGAATTTTATAGTTGCTGTTTCAAATTCGCCAAGACACTTTGCTTTCTGCAGATTTGCCGTCTATTGGGAGGTTGATGTTTTCACCAACAGGTTAGCATTCCGCAATCTTTTAACAGATTTCAAATTGCCTGCAAGACCTTCTAAACCCTTCCTGATGTAAAAAGGCGAAATCTTTTCAAAATAACCTTTTTTATGTTTAATTATAAGCATCACATTCTGGCTAGCAGCCTGTGTTCTGTTACTTTTGACGAAAGATTTTTACTACTTCCCAGGTCCGGGGGACTGGCCACCCCAGACCTTTTTTTCTTTCATTAGGTGTTGGTAACACCCAGCGGTACACAAATCCCACCAGGAGGTGCAAGAGACAAAGTAGACATATTCATCTCGATCCCACGAGAAGTTAGGGAACTAAAGGTCGGCCTAAACAGAGCCTGGGTAAGCCTGATACAATTGATGTTCGGCAGTATCACCGGAGGTTGCCCGCTAACGAGTGTTCCACCTCAACAGCGATGCTTCCCATCAGCACGTTGCACACCTTGGGATTAAGGGTACCGGCCGCGGTGGCTGAGGAGACTGAGGCGCTCCAGTCACGGTCTGCACGGCCTCTACGGTTGGGGGTTCGAATCCCCCCTCGGGCATGGACATTTGTGCCGTCCTAGTTCGTAAGTCGTTCATAAGTAGTTTGTAAGTTTAGGGACTGATGACCCCCGTAGTTAAGTCCCATAAACTATACAAACATTTGAATTTGGATTAAGGGTCTTTTTAGAGGTATTTTTCTTCCTCGTAGTTCGGGCGGTTAAGCCAAGATCCCCATTGCCCCCATTGTCCAGAGGTTCAGTGACAGAGGACTGGCAGCGCTTACCAGTCCCCAGGTTAGGGACCCCAGGTTCGCCAAGCCTGTACTCAGCAAATTAATGCTGATCTTCCTAACGGGTCCATATGGTCTTGGCCCACACTTAGCCTCGATTACAGCTTCCAATCTTGCAAGCATACTTTCAATCAGGTGCTGGAAAGTTTCTTGAGGAATGGCAGCCCATTCTTCACTTAGTGCTTCACTGCGGAGAGTTATAGATGTAGGTCAGTGAGACCTGACACCAATTCGGCGTTGCAAAACATTCCAAACATGTTCTAAGTTAGGACCCTGTGCAGGCAGGCCATTGTCGTGTAACCACTCTGCCACAGGCCGTGTACTATTAACAGGTTCTCGATCGTGTTAAATCATGCAATCGCCCTCCCTGAATTCAACAGTGAGAGCAAGAAGGTGATTAAAACATCAGCCTGTGCCGTGATAGTGCCACGCGGCAGATAACGTTTCACCCCACATTCGTCATACCCACACGATGCCATCGGATCGCCACACTGTGTACTGTGATTCGTCATACCACACAACGTTCTTCCACTGTTCAATTCTCCAATGAAAATGTTCAAATGTTTGTAAATCTATGGGATTTAACTACTCTGGTCTTCAGTTGTACACCAATGCCCGAGGGAGGACTGGAACCTCCGACGGCGAGAAGCGACGCACTCCGCAGCACGGCGCCTCGAACGCTTGGCCACTCCACCGTGGCAATTGTGCAATGTTTATGCTCCTTACACCAAGCGATGCGGCGTTTGGCATTGACTTGTGTGATGTGTGGCTTATCTACTGGGTGATCAAAAAGTCAGTATAAATTTGAAAACTTAATAAATCACGGAAAAATGTAGATAGAGAGGTAAAAATTGACACACATGCTTGGAATGACGTGGGGTTTTATTAGAAAAAAGAAGTTCAAAAATGTACGACAGATGGCGCTTCACCTGATCAGAAACGCAATAAGCAAATTAAGACAAAGCAAAGATGTTGTACTTTACAGGAAATGCGCAATATGTTCACCATTATTCCTCAACAATAGCTGTAGTCAAGCAATAATGTTGTGAACAGCACTTTAAAGCATGCCCGGAGTTATGGTGAGGCATTGGCGTCGGATGTTGTCTTTCAGCATCCCTAGAGATGTCGATCGATCACGATACACTTGTGACTTCAGGTTACCCCAAAGCCAATAATAGCACGGACTTGGGGACCTGGGGGGCCAACAATGACGAAAGTGGCGGCTGAACACACTATCATCACCAAACGACGCGCTCAAGAGATCTTTCACGCATCTAGTGATACTTTTTTTTCTTCTAATAAAACCCCATGTCATTCCAAGCATGTGTGTCAATTTTTACCTCTCTATCTACATTATTCTGTGATTTATTAAGTTTTCAAATTTATACTGACATTTTGATCACACGGTATATCTACACCTACGTAAATAATCTGCATGTCACATTGAAGTGAATGGCAGAGGGCTCATCGAAACGCGTTTTTTATATTTCTCTACAATTTCTTCTCTAATAGCTCGTGGGAAAAAGGAACACCTAAATCTTTTAGTTTTTTTTTGGGCAGCCACTCGACAATAAAATCTACGTTTTCTCACCTCCCAACTAAATGTCAAACTACTTGGAGTGGATCCTGACGCAGTTTGGAATTCCTGTGTGATGGTCTGGATAGATACCTGACTATTACAGTGTACGACCCTCTTCAACATCGGCGGTCTCTGTCAGTCAACAGACGAGATCGGTTTATACGCTTTCGCGCTGTACGTGTCCCTTCACGTTTCCACTTCACTATCACATCAAAAGCAGTGGACCTAGGGATGTTTAGGAGTGTGGAAATCTCGCATACAGACTTCTGACACAAGTGACACTGAATCACCTGAACACCTTTTACGGCAAAAGTCATAATTGCAAAAACTAGACTAATCAGTATTATTAGTACAGAACTCGCGCAGTAATTCTAAACTTCAACACAGCAGTTCACAGACGTGTGGCGATAAAACAGTCACGAAATAACTCTTGAAGTCTACACGGTTAACTGAAAGCTAGTGCAAAGCAAACAACAAAAACATAGACAATACAGTTCATGAACCACCATAAAGGTTTGACTCTTGTGAATTTATGTTTTCGAGCGCAAACGGTACATCGGCAGACCGGAATGGCATAGGTTTTATTCCTCATGTGTTTAACTGCAGACTGACTGAATTCTAGATTCTTCCGGCTATTTGTAGAAAGGCATACGATCAATTATTTGATCTCGGAATCGGCAATAATAGTTTATAAAACGGCTAAGTTATAATTTGATAATTGGATTAAATTACATGTTGCTATTACATTTTGGTTTATGGAACATGTTGTAGGACTACAAATTAATAAAGTATCTGAAATCAATTATTGTTCTACATGGGGTTCCCCCATATCCATTGTAACTGGCAGGAATATTTAAAAAAATATGCATAAAATAATTCAAATTTCTAATTAGCGCCTAAATCAATTCATATGGCGCATCAAAACAAAGAGGAAAACAGTGTCATCCAGAGAATATTCTCAGAGCAACAGAACGTTCACTGAGTAAGTTCTCAAATCCTTATGAATAAAAACTTCGAAGCATATGCTCTGAGCAGGAAGTTCATTCTCGCCAACTCCCCTCCTCCCTGAGTAAGTTATCCGTGTGTCAGGTCCAGCACAGAACAGCTGTTCAACCGTGTATTTCTTCAAACTAGCCAAATTATTAAGTGTATAAATATAGGGTGGGAATCTACGTGTTCAGGAAGAACTGTTCTATGTTTAGATATTAGTTTGTTGTGAAGGAGCGTATTATTAAGACTAAATCTGCAATGTTTATGAAAATATATTATTCTGACGATACAAAATTTTCGTCACGCGAGAAACTTTTTTGTTATTAAAGTTGCGTTAGCATAATTTGCGAACGAAATTTTAACAATGCATCACACATTCATTTGTTTCAACGTGGAACGCTGTCGGAGGTTTCTAACATGAGATACTTGTTGTTAGCGTGAGGCCATGTGATTTTGTTACAAGAAACAGGCTGCTAGGTATGTAATTAATCAGTTATTAATTTTCCTGTCGGGTCTACATACTACTAACATACCGGTAGCAGAAGTTACGATTACTAAGTCAGAAAACGCATTTTGAATAGGCCAACCGGTTTGGATAGAAACAATACTTCAGTAGGCCTTCCTGGTATTGCAGCAATATTTACTTTGTGATAGAAACTGTGAAGTCCTGGGATGCACTTTATTTGGAACTAACATCATAAGGCATTGCTAATAGACCGTATTTAAAAACACAATATTATTTTGCTATGTAGCTGTTTACAACTGTAAATATACACTCCAAACAAATGGGTAAAACACGCAGCTGAATCCACTTGTATTTCATTTCTATGTCGGTAACGAAAACATTTCTCTTACATCACTCGTCACTATGCAAAATGCTTGAATTGTAACACGATTTCTCTGAAAGAAGCTACTCGTCAAGAAAATGTTTTTATTTGCGTTACCGTTTTACATCCCCTCGTATTTCTTAAAGACTACGTATAAAGGAACTTGTTTTTGCCTTCTAAGTAACACAAATGTTGTCATTTTTATTACAAACCACTCTAAAACGTAGCCTTAATAGAAGTTACTCAGCGTGAAGTATGGTAGAGTGCTCACTTCAGAAATCGGACAATGTTATCCGGTCGCAAGAAACTTCTCTAGCTTTATTCATACGAAATTGGAAAATGTTCTCTGCTGTGAGCAGCTTCTCCCACCCTGTTACTCACGCCGAGAACTTACTCGGCTGACATATATTCTCCGACTACCTTTATTCATGCGAACCTGAGTATGTTCTCTGGAATTCAGAGTATAAAGTAGATACTCCGTTTTATTCATACGGCCCATTGGGGAAGGCTTCTTTACGTATAGGCTGTAGTTAGTGCGCCTCCTACGCTTACTGCTTATGTCAAGTGAATAAATAGAAGATTGGAGAAAAATAACTAGCCTACAAAACAACAACACTAATAAAGGACATAACACAAAAACCCAACAAATGAACCGGTACACACTCACGTATGGAAATAAACTGACACACAGAATAGGAAATATCCTCAAAAAACATGGAATGAAAATAGCATATCAAAGCCATAACTCATTATAGAAAAGCCTAACAAAAACCTAGAGCCATGACATCTACTGATAATCTGGTATTTACCAGCTCAAATGTAACAGATGGCCACGTCCTAGTGGCCGAGCGCATTGAGGCGCTATGCTCCGATGCGCGAGGTCGTTTCTCGTCGGAGGTTAGAATCCTTCCAGGGGCATGGATGTTTGTGTTGTCTTTACTATGAGTTAATTTTCAAATAGTTTGTAAGTTTAGGCACTGGTGACCCCACAGTTAAGTCCCATAAGCTTAATGAACATTTGAACATTTGTAACAGTTGTGATGCTCTCTACTTGCGACAGACCAGCACGGAATTTGAAACACGATATAAAGCACACAAACGGTTATGGAAATATGGCAACAGCCATTTAACACTTGCAGAGTAACTTAGGTAAGAAGACCACTATCCCACCACCATAGAAACGGACATGAAAGTAGTCAGATTTAGTAATAGGAATCATCTCAACCCTCCAAGAGAATTTCCAAATTCAGAAAGCATTAATGGAAAAGAAACACATATTAAACGACCAAGTAAACATTAGCAACCAAACACTATTTAAACTAATAAAATACATAGTAGACAAAGGTAAACCTGCACCAGCCTCAAACCCACCACATAATATGATCACAAAACAAGAACTCATCTCACAGTGCGAAGCAAAGAACTTATAAGCAAGTAACACACACGCAGACGATTAACAAAACAAAAGACAAATGTAGCCCACCAGCCTACAGAAATGGCGAGTTTCCATCAACTTTTATAGAAAAGTGTAATTGAAAACAGTGACTGCAAGTGGCAATGTGAGTGCTACAAAAATACATTAAAAGTTCATCATAAAAAGTGAGTAATCTTAATAGAGCATTTTATTCAGCAGAAAATAAACCGATAGAATGACAACTTTTCATGATGAATCTAGTAAAAACCACCCAAAAATGTAGAAAAAAATTCCTGTATAGTTGACCACTGAAGATACTTTAAAATAAAGCGAAACACATCTTTTCTAAATTAGACTAATTTACAGTTGCAAAAGATGGGCACCTAATCTTCACAAACTGAATAATTTAAAGAGGTATAAAGTAAAATAATGATGTGGGGGTGTGGCGATACATAATTGTTTTCAAAATTTTAACTAATTATTTGTTTTGTAGTTAAAGAACGGAATATACTTCAACTTACCTTATTGATGTATATTTCAGGTTGAATATGTCATGAAATTTAATGTAACATTCCACTTAAGGTCGGAATCGGCGGATGTTGTATTTTGTTTACTATTACAATCCATGTATTTAAAAGATTATTAAGAAGAAATGGCTACTGACGAGCATATGTTTGCCGATCGTCAACTTTGGTTTTGAAAAACGACTTTCACAGTCATAAACATACAGCAGGGGCTTATGAAATTAGGTACTATCAGTCTAAAACGTAAAGAAATATTGTTTTCAACGGAAAATTATGTTTTTTAAATGGATATCCCATATTATTTCTTAAGCAATCAATAGCATGAAAAATCACTAAGAGAATGGCGTTGGTTGCATCGCGATGTGTCAATTACATCCAGAGAAACTGCGAAGCAAAGTTGACATTTGAAACACATTAAGCACACAGCTAACGCGTCCCGAGACTCAAGCAAGACTCACGATTGATTTTCTTACATGCGCTAGCAGCGCACCTCACGTATTTCAAACGCTTCACAGTTTTCAGTAGATGTCAGGGCTCTCGGTTTTTGTTAGTCATTTCTATAATGAGTTATGGCTTTGATATGCTCTTTTTTTCCTTGTTTTTTGAGAATATTTCCAATTCTGTGTGTCAGTTTATTTCCATACGCTTAACAGTTTCTACAGATGTAATTGGTGCATCGCTACGCAACTGACATCATTCTTTGCGTAATTTTTCATTCTATTGATTGCTTAAGAAATAATATCGGGTATCCATTTAAAAAATATAATCTTGCGTTGAAAATAATTGTTTTTTACATTTTAGACTATCTCTTAGTATCTACTTTCATAAGCCCCTGTCATACATTCATGGCCGTGAAAGTTTTTCAAAATATCTCTTGTAGTTCCAGAGATATTTGGGGTGAAGGAGTTGTGTGGGACATCCTGTATAGGTATTATATGAAGCGTAATATGCCAAAACCCTTAGATTTGTGTCACATGACGTGACGCAATTATGACGTAAACTGTATTATATATAGGTACACTGGTACTGCAAACACTGTCTGTGTCTGTGTTATGAAGTTTATTATGCTGAAATGATAGAACCAGTGAATAAGTGGGAGATGTATATCGCCAGTATACGTGAGATAAACTAGCAAGGAATATTTTACGTTAGTCAAATGATTGACGCTCCAATGCTGTGATCGGTTACCTGATGTCAATATTCAATATGATAACTATTCTGGGCTCTGTAACGGAGGTAATATTTGCTTGAAAGGAAGTCAATTTAAAATTTTAATTTGGACCAAACAAAGAGGATTTAAATAAAAAGTTTTTGTCTTCTAAGAGCATTTATGAGTGCAGTATGGATAGAAGAACCTGGCAGTTTTATCCCGACTTATAAACATTTTTTAACAGTGGACTTTTTGTGAGTGTTTACAGTTCTGTTTGCATGAAGTGTTCAGCTTACACGTTGAGACATTTCAGGCTTGATTGATTTGATTTGATTTGATTTTTTTCAGGGAAGCCAAAATAGTCTTGGTCCAATCCGCCACTGCCCGCACCGAAACTAAGTTTATTGTGCGGTATCGCTCCCTGTATATCTAGTACAGCCAACCAACGCCCTTGAACAGTGCAAGGAGTCCCTTTACCAGTTCTTTATTAGACACAATTTCTTCGGGTCTGGTTGTCCCAAATGTTCTGTGCCTTTTACTCTCCAATGCAATGCATTCGAAGATTAGATGTGATGCAGTTTCATCACCGTCATCACAGATCCTACATTTAGGGTTCTCTTCTGTTATTCCCATTGTATGTAGGTGTTTTTTGAAATTCCCATGGCCTGTCAGCAATCCAACCATGAGTCTAATCTCTCTCCTGTTCAGGCACAGGATTGCACAGATTCTTTTAAAAAATGGCTTTGGCATAATTACCTTGCCATGTTTTTGTTGATAGAATTTGGTCCAATATTCTACATGCTGTCTTCTGAGCCAGTTACGTAACTCCAATTTGATCATTGCCTTGGTGATTGTCAGTATAGGTTCCGGTTCAATAAATGGAGTCTTTGCCCCCATCCTGGCTAATCTGTCGGCATGTTCGTTGCCACTGATCCCCGAGCGGCCAGGGACCCACAATAGGTTTACTCTATTGCTTTCCCCTAGCTCCACCAGAATCCTGTGACATTCTGCAACAATTTTAGACCTTGTTGCAGGAGCTGCCAGTGATCTCAGGGCTGCCTGGCTGTCTGAATAGACATAGATGCTACGATCTTTGTAGAACCTACGCAAATTCTCCTCCACACACGCCCTGATGGCAGTGATTTCGGCCTGGAATACTGAAGCCAGTTTCCCTGGAGAGATGACGCCCTCCAGTCTTGGCTGCACCCCGTATACCCCGGCCCATTTCAGGCTTACTGACATTGCTGTGTCACAAACTGTGCAGTGGCCCTGCTGGAGGAGGGCGAGAGCGGCGTGTCGGAGCGGCGCGTGGCGCTGGAGGCGGCGGTGGAGGCGATCAACCGCCAGACGGCGTCGCTGCTGCAGACCTCGGGCGTGCTGCGGCCGCTGCTGCGCATGCGCGTGCACCTGCTGCGACCCGGCGACGGCTTCTCCACCGGCAGGCTCGGTCAGTACGCGTATTGCTCCTCTACTCACACTCAACTACACCATTTTCCAAAGCTACCTAACAGTGAAACTACAAGGTGCGTCTGAAAAGTTTGGCGAATAGTCCCATATTTTAGAAACCGCACTGGCGAGGATGAGGTGCCCGCGCAAACATATTGAGGTACATCACAGTCTATCACAGACCATTGCAAAACTCTCTATGGAAAGATTGCAACTGTAGTGATACTAGCACTCCAAGTGGCCAGTAGGATGTAACAGAGGAATGGCATGATACAAACTGAGAAGTTGCTGTTTTTAATGCTGTTACTTTCATATTTCCTATTCACTAAACATTGGTGCGAACTTTCTAAGACAAAATCATCATAAAGTACTGTCACTGCTTCTGGTAATGGCAGTCTATAATAACATACTCAGTACAAAGCAATTCATACTGCTCAAAATAGCTGAGTCGTTATCATATCGTTCGAAAACTTATTGAAAGCAGAAATGAATTGCAACCTGATCTGCTCAAGTATAAAAGGCAATGATTGAGATTATGTTCACATGCTCAGTGTGTACTGTCACATTGCATGAGTTTTGTTTTAGCGGATTGCAGACATTGTAATATTTCAAAACTACATATTAACAGTATACATCTGGAAATATTACTTACTTGTAGCTACGCATCTTTACTTTATCATACTAGTTAGTAACCACCAAAACATGTTGGTAAACAAGCCTATAATTTTTGTGAAACTGAGATACGAAACTAAGCAGGGAGTACTGAAATAGTTGATGAAATGCTATTTGGAAGCATTTAGACATTACTTTTATACAGCAGAAATATTATGAAATAGCAGTCTAGTTTTTGCGATTCTGATTAAGAGTAGAGGTTTTGACGTGAATGAAGTTTTAAAGATTTATCTATGCCTAAAAGTATATCTAACCACCGAAAATTAACACGTGTTATTCTTAACATTATTCTCTTACTTCTGACATGAGAGAGTTTCGAATTATTAGTTGCTACAATTTATAATGCAACAAAAGCTCCTAAATTCGAAAGTATTTTGAATGTGCTTCTTCACTCCAAATACAAATTCATTACTCAATCGTTTTGGGCATATTTATATGATCCAGCTGCTTGGCAGCATTGCAGTCTCGAAGTTGCAGAAATTCACTGGGAGTTTCGTGACTCTTAAGTTAGACTCTGGGGACATGTCAACAAGCGCCTATGTCGTGCAAAGCATTGCAGTCAAGCAGTGGTACATGCTGCGATCCAGATAACAGGGTCAGTGTGAGAACGGGTGTCATTACAACATGAATAGCAAAATGGAGCAACACATTAACATCAAGTTCTGTCTTAAATTAGACAAAACGGTAACGGAGATACATGGGATTTTCGTGCAAGTGTATGGTATTGGAGCAGTGAGTAAAAAGTGTGTGTCTGATTGGTTACAATGCTTTAGAGATGGAAAGGAAGGTGTTGAGGATGAGCCACATTCGGCTCGACCGTCCACAATTAGTCTCCCAGACAACATCGAATGAGTGTGATGGATGCTTACAGATGATCGGCGGCTGTCTTTGAGCATGATGGCAGGCGAGCTGAAGATCAGTACAGACAGTGTGAGTACTACTTTCCACAAGCATTTGGGAAGCGTCGGCGGCGTCTTGATGAGATGACAGGTGACTTGATCGCAAATTTTTAAATATACTGTGCACTAAACGAACTCATGTATGGGGAGGCAGCGGTGTCAGACCACACTGAATTTCTTAACATTTACAAACAGAAATTAATTTAGAATAAGCGAGTAAAGTAAACGCAAGAATTCGTTTAGAAGAGAGCTAGTATTAACAATAGCATGGCTGAAGGCCGAAGTAACGACCGTTACGAAAGCACATGGTGCAATCGGTCATACAGGACAGGAAAGATGGACTCAAGCTAGAAAATCTGAGAAACATTTAGCATACTCGTGGATACAGAAATGACATGAACATGTTGGTTAAAAACACGAAGGAAATTTGAACGTACTAGGTATACACAAAGGCTGACAGCCACACACGTGTATTCTAACTTGATCAAAAACCGGGCACACGATCATCACTGGAATGAAAACACAAATAATAAATTTACACTGAATTTACTCGAGTTCTGTAAATTAAGAAACACTTCGCCTCTCATAGCAAAAGAATTACACAAGATAACTATTACTGAAAAACCAAGACTGCCTGATTACAAGTAAATCAAAGTTCTAACAGCATGCCTTCCCCTCAGCATGATTCAGTGGAGTACTTACTTCCACAGTCGTCAGAGCCAGAATGAAGAGTCCACTAAAGCTCCAAGGCCTCAGAAAAACCTTCCCCCACCATACACTGGATGTAGAGCACGCTAAAAGCGATGCAGAGTGCATTCAGAGACTAGTGTTTACCAACCCTTGCTACCTGGCCAAGACAATTCCTTCTACAACAGCTCCCAGAGAGGTCACCTGGCACCTTTTTCATCCAAGATTAGGTTGGTATGACACTAAAGAATGCGGGCACCTCGCCATCTTGCCAAGTAAGCTTGTCTTTGGCCAGCGATCAGACACCTGTGCAGACGACAAATGAAGCTATGCATTCTTAACTACAGCAAAATGAGGCCTAGAGCAGGAGGCGGTGACTGTAAGCCATTGCACAGCAGTCAGTCAGTATTATTAGCAACCTTCCACATTCACATGAACACACAATCACATGGGTGGAAACAGATATAAATATGGGGCAAACATACATGAACATGGGGCATTGGTCAATGACAAACGAATAATAAAATAATTAACACAAAGATAGATAACATTAATGGTGCAAAACACTTTAGGTTAAAGATTAAATAAAAATGGAACACGACCACACAATCAGTGGAAGTGTTTCATAACCCTCAGCTTAGGGTCGATAAATAATCTGGAACCAATCCTGTCATACTGGATTAGATAAAGATTAAAATTAGTGACACATACATAATGAGAAATTTAAAAATCTACCTACTCTGGGCATTCAGTGAAGTTATGGGTATCTTATATTGTTAAAAAAATGATCAATTAAGACACATTAAACACAAGATTTTAAATTATTTAAACGACAATTAGAAATAGGAAAGAAGTTGGTGTGCAAAAAGATTCATATGGGACAGTAACAATACATTCATAAACAAAAATTTTACAAATTAACACAAAAGCAATGACATACAAATGATACGTTTTTCACTCCTGAGAGTGTCTTTAAAGAAAAAGTCAAGTTCGCTTCACAATGGTGAGTGTTCGCTTTCTTTCTCCTTTTAAACAACATTTATGATCGAAGTTTATCCACACATTGATAAAAACTTAGGGGCATCGATGGGGAGGATGTACTCTTCGGGATAACTGTGTGGAAACTACAACCCGCACGTATTTAACACTTTACCACTGTCAAGTTGCTGTTCAGTGTCCATGGTCGTAGTTGATTGTCCCTCTTTCCAGCTCCAGGTGCATGTCGCCTCGCCATCATTTCTTCCCCTCTGTCTCAGTGTCAATGGTTGGATCAGTCCTCATGCATTAGGCACAGAGGAAGAGGAACATTCCGACCACCCTCGATGGCGAGTGATAACAAGAGGCATTGCCATGCCTTTGTGGCATAGTATTTGTGAGTGTCTGACATCAAAGCAGGAACCAAGGATGTGGAATGTCTGCTGCTCTCGTTGAGTGCCATTCAGCAGGGTGTGTGTCGGCAGCCGGACCAGCAGCGACCTCGTCTCCAGAGATTTCCGGCTGCAGGCGATGGCTGTGTCAGGGGGCGTTGCCCACTGCCATCAGCGCACATGGGGCGAAGGTGCACAGGACATGCCATCCTGCAGTGCCCAGTTCACTAGCGGCACAGACAAATATATACAGACGGGAAACCTCCGTAAGGGCCCGGTCCCACGCTCAGGGGTGCGGGACGGGGGAGTGCCGAAGCAGTTCCGTAAGATGTCCCATGATGGTGCTGCAGTCAGAAGCAGCCCTTTAAACTGGCCAGAGCAGGCGGCAGGTAGCGGCTGTCCCCACCACCACCTCCCCTCAAACGCCAGCAAGCCGGACACAGCCGTGGCCTTGTGGCAGGCGGCACGGGCTCTCCCCTCAGCCTCCCCTCCACGCTACCCTCTGATGTGCGAGAGGCACCCTCAGAAGTGCCTCTAGTGTGGTCTACTGGTACTAAGCCAGGGAACCGCCTGACACCTGCTAGCATCTTACAGAACTACGAGGGGAGCGTAGGACAGTGGTTTGGGGGGGCTGCTTCTCTGTATATGTTACTCTGTGCTATCGGGCAGTGTGGCCGCTGACAGCCACTGTCAGCCGCTCGTCAGCATGTCGGTGGTGATGCACCCCGCTGTCTGCGGGTGACTCCAGAAGTGTGGCGTGGTCGGCCCTCGTGACATCAGTGGCTGCCCATATGGCTGGTCTGCTGGCGACGCCACCGCTGCCTGCACTGCGCTGTCCGGTCGGGACAGCATAGCGAGCCTCTCCTGTGCCGTTGGAGGCAGGATGGTCTCCCCAGTTCTTACGCCGTTGCGGTGTTGGCGACCGCGGAGGACACTGCCCCGCGTTACTCGTAGTAGTGTGGCATGGACCAACTGTTTCCCTTGGCACTTAGAAAATACTTCACGACACATATTCGTTGCCCAGCAGTGTTCATTACACTGGTGCATCCTAACACTCACAAACATCACAACATGCAAATACTAAAATTACACAGATAATTTATAATCAAATATTTGAAAACAATAAAGTAAATTACACAATCGTAAATAAACTACATTACTCGGGTCAGTTAGTCAATCGTGACCTACAGTTATCAAACAAAAGTTATAACATATGATAAATGTTTAAGAAATTTCCTAATACTATCACAGGCACTTAAACAAAGCTAATTTATTAGTGCTGATGCTGTGGCCACAGTCGGACAGAGATACACCCACAGTCACACTTAAAAGGGGGGCGCCAGCAGGAAAGTAAAACATTGGCAATGAGCAAATAGCAGACGCGAATTGGCACGGAATGGCGCTGCAATACTTATTCATGATATCAAATTAAATTGACCTACCACCAGCCTAAGCTCGCGCTGCTGCAGTCTACCATGGAAACTACATGCTGGGCATAACTACTGCATCTTCTGCCTACAGTCTAGTTCCCGACCCCTTGCAGATCACTGGGTTCTTCTTGTCTCTCCGGCGAGTACATCTAGAAACTTAATATAACCAACAGACAATTTATTATGATTGTTAACACTCCACCCGCTTACTGCCCATTTGGAGCAGCAGCGTCAGAATGTGATGGCTGCTCCAGCGGTCCTTTGATTTCTAAAAACATTTTCTCTTCAAAATGTTAAAATACATAGCAAGGTTGGTATTAGAATAAACAAATGGATAAATTGACATCCTAATGCTACAATCAGAGAAACAATAAAACAAGACATGAAAATACTTCAAAACCTGTAACAATAAAGAAAATAGAACAGTTAATTAAGTCAGACATATAAACTACCAAATGCTCTAAAAACATAAATCAAAACACACACTAGCTATTAGATGTGCTAGTTCAAGTTTCATCATGAAAAAAAATTATGAGTATCATAAAATTTAAACATGTTACCTCGGTCCCAGCTAAAATCTATAAAAGAAATATATTATGGAGTACATATTTCTAATCTGTACCTTGCATAGGTTGCCAGATTCGGGCATTCATCCCGCACTGTGGTCGCATAAATCATGGGCTTGACCTTGTACACTGGGCTGCGTACTTTTCCTCTTCAACAAAATGCAAGTGGGCCTGGGAAGGTATATTGTTCAGTACGTCATTCTCATCTTCTAATATATAAAGCAGTGTGTCCGTATGTTTGTACGTGTTGCATACAAATCTACAGTTTTGTTCCAATCTTTATGAAATTTTGTACACGTAAGCTAGAATCCATGAGGACGGTCGCCGAAGTGTAAGAATCACGTACGATATGTAGTTCGCGAGATACGACGTCATAAACAATGAGATGCGCGGAAAACTGCTGAATTTTGCGACAATGCTGCTTATTTTCTTCTAAACCATTGGACCGATTTCAACCAAATTTGGTACCGCGAGGTAACAATTAATGCATGGTTAAGAATCACATACGGCACATGGTTCAAAAGATATTACATCATAACCAATAGACATATTAAAAAATGCCATATAATGCGGCGAGACTTTATAAATACGCTATATGCGAATGGGAGTACTTAGCGAGTTGTAACAAACTTTAAACATAATTTCAAACCTGTATTAAACTTTTTCTCGCTCACACCCACATAAAAAAAATGGAAGGAAAAAAGTTTCTCGCTTACTACTTTTCCGCTGTTTATGGAGTACAACTACGGCATTCGGTATGACGTTACAATTTATGAATTGTACAGTACAAATTGTAGCCGCATGTAAATTTTACAAACAGTATACACACATACAGATGAGTGTATCCTCAAAATTGTATCACAGTACGACGCGTAGTTCATGAGATACGAGCACATAAACAGAGACGTTCATGGAAAACAGCCCCATCACGCACCAAGTCTTAATCTATTACTTCTTTACTACTAATTGTATTCCCAAGAGATTTTACAGACATACAGTCCTTATACAAATGAATATATACCTGAAAAATGGCAGGCATAAATAAATACCCGGGCAACGCCGGGTTTTCAGCTACTCTATTATAATGCACCAAACACAGTTTCCTGTAAAAAGGCAAGGGGGGATATCCATTAGGATTTCACACAGTTACGTTCCTCATGTTAAAGCCTGCGTTACGATTTGTTGATTAATTGGTAAATTAGATACGCCACCCAGTTGGCATTACAAACCCTTGTCACAACTACGCACAATGTTCCTTAACACCTTTTATGCTTCACCAAGTGCTAACCCGTTTCTGTCCGGGAGGCGGCACCATCACGGCGACTTACAAAAGGCAACACACTGGGCCGCGGTGTAGTCGAGCGGTCTAAAGCGTCTCGCTGCGGAGCGCGCGGTTGCTCGCCGTGGAGGTTCGAGTCCTCCCTGGGGCATGGGTGCGCGTGTTGTCCTTAGGTTAGTTTACCTTGGTTTAAGTAGTTTGTAAGCTACGGACTGATGACCACGCAGTTTGGTCCGATAGAATTACAAACATTTGAACATTTTTTGAAAAATCTTTATATATAAAAAAACCATTTAAGGACATTTATGTTAATAATAAATCCATAAAATAAAGTCAGTTACTCTGTAGCTTCCACCTTAAGTTAGTTAGGTTTAAGTACAAATCAAATGTTCAAATGTTTGTTAAGCTTAAGGGACTTAACTACGGGGTCATCAGTCCCTAAACTTACAAACTACTTATGAACTACCTACAACTAAGGACGGCACAAATATCCATGCCCGAGGGGGGATTCGAACCCCCGACCGCAGCGGCCGTGCAGACCGTGACTGAAGCGCCTCCGTCTACTCGGCCACCGCGGCCGGCTAGGTTTAAGTAGTTTGTAAGCTACGGACTGATGACCACGCAGTTTGGTCCGATAGATTTACAAACATTTGAACATTTGAGCAACACATTGGCAATTTCAAGGATGCAGGGCGCGCACATACTGGCTGTGGCAGTACTAATTACTGTCCTCCCTGCTCTGGAGGAACATGCCTTTCCCATTCGTTCACTGATGGTACTGGACATCAATGCAAACTGAAAACATTAAATTTCCGTAGCACAGTTGAAAAGAAAGATACACCCTAAAATATTACTCTTTGTTTTGATTCTAATTGCATTTAGATAGCATATCTGGTGCAGCCGTGGAATAACACGCACGAATGACTGAAAAAAATTTAACTAAATTTACCCATTACATAGGCGCTCCACGGTAAAGTAGTACTCAAACGTCTGTTTAGCGGAGCCAACATTACTGATGGCACCATAACTTTTAAGTGCGCACACCGAATCAGCATGCCTCACGCGTCAGCTGATTGTTCAGAACACAACTCGTTTCACCCAGTGCTGCATGTGCTCATATGCAGGATAACAAACATTACAAATGCGTCTTCTGGGCGACCCATTGTCGATGCATTCTTTAACGCCGAAAAACAGTGGAAAAACACACCCTAAATACACAATTGTAAATGCGCCTTCTATGCGACACGATATTGACGCGTCCTTTAACGGCAAAAACAGTGGAAAACATACACAAAAAACGCAATTGTAAACGCATGTTCTATGCAATTCGTTATCGACGCGTTCTTTAACGCCGAAACACAGTGGAAAACACAAATAATACATAAAAAATGGAACACGACCACACAATCACAGGACGTGTTTCACAGGAGATGAGATTTGGTGCAACAAAAAGTTCAAATCTTTATTAAGCTTATGGGACTGCGGGGTCATCAGTCCCTAAACTTACAACTACTTATAAACTACCTTATAATAAAGGTATTTACTAAAGGTAAATGCAGAATGGCAATGGGAAAAAAAGCATTTTTAAAAAAGAGAAATTTGGTAACATCGATTATTAATTTAACTGTAAGGAAGTCTTTTCTGAAGGCATTTGTGTGGAGTGTTGCTTTGTACGGGGGTGAAACATGGACGATAAACAGTGCGGACAGGAAGAGAATAGAGGCTTTTGAAGTGTGGTGCTACAGAATAATGCTGAATATTAGGTTGGTAGATCGCATAACTAATGAAGATGTACTGAACAGAATTGGTGAGAAAAGGAATTTTTGGCATACCTTGACTAAAAGAAGGGATCGCTTGGTAGGACACATTCTTAGACGTCGAGGAATCTTAAATTTAGCATTGGAGGGAAGTGTGTGGGGTAAAAATCGCAGAGAGAGACCAAGAGACGCGTATAGTAAGCAGATTCAAGTGGATGTGGGTTGCCGTTCTTATGAGGAGATGAAAAGGTTTGCTCAGGATAGAGTAGGGTGGAGAGCTGCATCAAACCAGTCTCCGGACTGAAGACCATAACAACAACAACAATACTAAAGACAACATAAACATTCATGCCCAAGGGAGGATTCGAACCCCCTATGGGGAACGGCCCCGCGCATCGGAGCATAGCACCTCAATGCGCTCGGCCACTCCGCCGCGGCCGTTGGTGCAACCAATACAATCTGGAGACCAGGCGACTGTCAATGGCAAGGTGTTCATCGTCTTTCCCACCTCACAAAATAAGTCGCCTGACAAAATCCAAGATAAAGTCGATATTGATCGCCTCTTTCCAATAACAAGGGCGTGATCCATCTCGAGCTTGTACCAGAGTGTGATATTGTCAACGCGGAAGTTTACGAGGGAGTTTTGAAACGACTGCTGCAAAGCATCTGCAGTGGTCAGCCAGAACTGTACAGCAATGGACAGTGGAATTTCCTGCACGACTGCAATACGTGTGCTCAACTTTCCTGCAGGACGGAATGTCACTGTGCTTCCACACCCTCCTTATTCTCCAGATTTGGCCTCAGTGGACTTATTTCTGTTTCCCCGCCTTAAATTAGCTCTGAAAGACCTACGCTTCGCAACGGTTGTGGAATCCAATAACGAGTGACCTCAGTGCTTCAAACGATTCTACGAGGATCGTTTTCTGACAGTTTCCAACAGCTTTACAACCGATGTCAGAAGTGTATTGTTGCCAATGGCGATTAATTTGAAAGCCAGTAAAGGTATTTTGCTTGTAACTCTTGTTTCCTATATTTACTGAGACGATTCACCGAACTTTTCAGACCACTTTGTATGTGAAAATATGCATTTGAATATTAAAGGCCCTATAAAGACAGAAATCGTGACGCCGCTGCAGTCCAGTTGTTGCCACGTTTTTGTATGACAGACACGATGCAGTAACGAGCATTTCAGCTGCAACTGTTGAGGGTCACAGTCAGCCCCCGCAATAACTAGGCCGCGTTCTGTCTGTACAGGTCAAGGATGTTAGAATAAAGGGCCGGCCGCGGTGGCCGAGGGGACTAAGGCGCTCCAGTCACGGTCTGCACGGCCACTACGGTCGGGGGTTCGAATCCCCCCTCGGGCATGGATATTTGTGCCGTCCTAGTTCGTAAGTAGTTCATAAGTAGTTTGTAAGTTTAGGGACTGATGACCCCGTAGTTCAGTCCCATAGACTATACAAACATTTGAACATTTAGAATAAAGGAAGTTGGCGTCACCTATGTTGAGGAGATGTATTGGTTTACGTCAGGGTCGGCCACAATATTGCTATGCTGTATGACAAGAATAAGACGCCTATTTGTCAGGCGAC
Organism: Locusta migratoria; assembly: GCA_026315105.1. Lineage (NCBI taxonomy): Eukaryota > Metazoa > Arthropoda > Insecta > Orthoptera > Acrididae > Locusta > Locusta migratoria. The sequence continues at coordinate 292,628,884 of CM048755.1, forward strand.
CACATTTCTGGTACATGAAGCGCGTGCTGAGACATGAAACTGCTCCTAGTAGGAACTCCAGATGATCAAGCGTTTATGAAATAGAATGAATTTTGATACAGATCTATATGCACATTATCAATTCTCCCTGTGAGATTGGGGTTAGGAAGCGGTGTTTGGCTCAGCGGTAAATGATCGGATTCGTATTGAAAGGCTCACGGGGTCGACTCCACACAATGGAAATTATTTTTTATGCTGCTTGACAATGCGTACACGACTGACGTCACAATTAATCGGAACATCATATATGTTATTTTATTGATTTATATAAACACAAAAAGTATATGAATAAGATGAAATTCGTGACTGGAAACATTTAAAGAAGGATTTTAGTTAACGCGTACACTGGAACGCCGTGTTTGTAAACAGATACTTCCATACTTCTACAATTGAATACCGGAGTAATATTCGTCGAAGAAACAGGGGAAGCAATTATGCGCTTGTTCTAAATAATGACTGCCATGATGACGTGCACATATAAAAACAAAATAACCTATCTGATCTTGCGGTTAACTGTGACATCAGTAGCGTTCGCATCTCCAAGGAGCACACGCTTAGCCATCTGCAGTTCCCACGTGGGGCAATTGCATATTTCACCACGCCATGCATGTTCCATAAATTTGGACGACTTCTGGCGATAACTAGAAGGCGTCCACTATTTGTGAACAGGAACGTTTCAGAAATAAGTTGCAGAGTCGCCACTTTGGCGGCAGAACCGTAGCTTAAAGAACACGAGAGTGCCTTGCATGCGGCTACGTATTATATCGTCACTGAATGTTATTACAAAAGAAAACAGTCACGTTTGTTTTGAAACTGCTTTACACTAATAATACTACGCGAGTCACGTTGTTCCATGTAAAATTCTTACATTTTAAATGAGCTACAGAGATAGAGGCAGTAAAAAAATGTCGTTTCTACTGAATGATATTGGGGATAGAATAGATTATTACACCAACATGGGAAAAAAAAGAATTACCTAGATCTTCTCTACCGAAATTTCATCATTACAGCCGGCCGCGGTGGCCGAGGTGACTGAAGGCGCTCCAGTCACGGTCAGCACGGCCACTACGGTCGGGGGTTCGAATCCCCCCTCGGCCATGGATATTTGTGCCGTCTTTAGTCTTAGCTAGTACATAAGTAGTTTGTAAGCTTAGGGACTGATAACCCCGTAGTTAAGTCCCATAAGTTGTACAAACATTTGAACATTTTTTTCATCATTACAGTTCTTAACAAAAAGATCAGAGGAAAATTGAATTACGTTTGTTTCGCTGAATAAAATTTGTACCTGGTACAGACAATGGGTAACTGAGATGTAGCAGTAGTCTACCAGAAATTCATTACTCAGGCTGCCTCATAATACATTCATTATTGAAAAAAGTCTTTCACACATATATGAGCCAAACACGGATATAACTTTTTCACTCTCATTATGAAGACGTGGAAACTCTTCTCGACAAAATCCTTCAAAGAACTCTTGAACAGCTTTAACATAATACAAGCTTTCTTTCACTCGGAAATTAGACTGCAGATCTATAAGTTCCATTTGCTAATAGACTGGTGAACTTTCGAGTTGTTCAGTAAATGGTCTTGAAAACGTCTCAAAAAGAGATGCGACATTGGCTTGTATTCTGACAACGGTCTAAAAATCCTGAAATGAATTTTACAAAATTTACATTCTCTTTAATATCAGAGAGCTTTAGGCAAAAGGGGGATGGCAGCCGGAAAAAATATCTCCCCAGAGGCCGCAAAAAACAGAACAGCATCGCTCTGCAACATGAAATGTCACGCTGAAGCGAGTAATTCCGAGGAGTGCCGAGCAAAGCCGAGGCAGTCCGAGCCTGGCTTAGCCCGCACATACAGATTTTTGTGCTCAATATTTTCTGTAACTGATGAGAAGAGATGACCTGTTTCCCGCCTACAGGGCGTGTCCACATCAGCAGATTTGGAAAGTGCAAGGACCTCTGTTTGATAAAATGTGGAGACGATCGGTTTCGAGTTCACTGATTCAGTTATCTGGAAAGGTGAATTTGCATAATGCAGTAAAAGTTGTGAACCCCAGTCATTTTAAAAACCAGTGGCCACTGGGTTGAAACCTGGGGACCATAAAATGTTCAAATGTTTGTTAAGCTTATGGGACTTAACTACGGGGTCATCAGTCCCTAAACTTACAAACTACTTATGAACTACTTACGAACTAGGACGGCACAAATATCCATGCCCGAGGGGGGATTCGAACCCCCGACCGTAGTGGCCGTGCTGACCGTGACTGGAGCGCCTCAGTCACCTCGGCCACCGCGGCCGGCTGGGGACCATATTTTTGGCCCAAAGCATGGACTTCTCTCTAAAAACCGTGTGTGAATCTTGCCCTCTTGACCTGAAGCCGTTAAATAGACACTCATTTCGAAGTATTTACTTAGATATGACATACATTTCAACGATTGTAACTACAATACACAGAAATTAGGACCAATGTTTTGGACACAAAGAAATGGCATAATGCGTAATTATCTGGCTCCACGTTTACAATATTAGGGCATATCCAGAGATTCTAACCTTCTTGGTACAGCACTTAAAATTGCTATACCAAGATGGATGTCATAGCGAAAATTTAATTATTGTTTGTGTATTAGGATTTTTATCTGTTACTTACCTCTTCTTTCGCCTCTGGCTTGTTGATTGATGTTAAAAATGCCGAGTTGCTCCGTGGTTCGGAATCCATGTTAAACTGCAGGTCCCCCTATAACTGTCTGGGTAAGTCAGTTTAAAGTTCGGAGGCAGGCAGCGGCATAGCACAGAACCATGTCTAGTAAAGAACTGTGGCGTGCAAGCCAAACTTCTTATTCCAGCACCTCACCGTACATTATAATTGAAGGAATATGTAATTCAAATGTTCAAATGTTTGTAAATCTATCGGACCAAACTGCGTGGTCATCAGTCCGTAGCTTACAAACTACTTAAACCTAGGTAACCTAAGGAACACACACACACCCATGCCCCAGGGAGGACTCGAACCTCCACGGCGAGCAACCGCGCTCTCCGCAGCGAGACGCTTTAGACCACTCGGCTACTCCACCGCGGCTAATATATGTAATTAAAATTGCAGGTGAATTAGGGGTGAATATTCTCAAATTACTGTACACAGTCCTGCCACTTATGATTGAGCATGTACTCGAACTAACAAATAAACCTGTCCAAGGGGTATGCTTCAATTGTGATCGGCTTTGAATAGATAGAGACATTGAGAGGTCCACTTGATTTTCCTTCACTGGTAGCCTACTGTTCTTGAGTGTCATTCTCTTCAGGATCAGCTCAAGATAGGCTTAGAGCTGGTCCTCGGCCATCTGCACTTTGTTAGGTTTTATGGGCTCCTCCATGAGCGTGATGTTGCGCTGGACTACATATGTGGTGGCATTCACCTTATCTTCTGCTGTGCAGGTGTACCCGTTGGGGGTTGCAAGTCAAGATATCTTGGCACGCCTTTACGTGAACATTGAGACGAAGTCGAGAGGACCAATGCCACATTGTCAGCCCAAACAGTGAATTCAATGTTCTATCAGGGTGCTTTTGATGCGCCGCTGGAGATGATTAACTATCGTCTGTACATCACTTTGATTCGAAGCGTCATTCTTTATACATGAGATTCTTCTCCTGGAAACTCTGTGGAAGTATTTGAGGTCGATGACCTGTGCCAGAGTGAATGGTTGTGGTGTGGAGGAGGTGATGACTTCTGTGATGTCCACAATGACGAATAAAGCAGCCTCATTAACATCGGCAATAGATGTTTAGTTAGGGTAGGATGCAGCACGCTATAAATGTCACCTCAATCACTCATGGCTGTGCTAAAGAGTTCGACGGTCGGGAAAATCACCCCACTGCTGAATGAACCGGAGGCATGTGGTAAAGGGAAATCACATGGATAATATTAGTTGTGATGGTTAAAATTAAAAACAGTCCAGATCGCAAAATTGTTGTTCTTATTTCATAGCCGCTTTTAGTCAATGATGGCCATATTCAGATGAATACCACTACAATGCAATATAGAAGTTCACGGGGCCCAAACAATACCAGTAAACATGTTGTAGAGGACATCTGAAATGCCGCGGTGGAGTAGCCGAGTGGTCTAAAGCGTCTCGCTGCGGAGCGCGCGGTTACTCGCCGTGGAGGTTCGAGTCCTCCCTGGGGCATGTGTATGTGTGTTGTCCTTAGGTTAGTTTACCTAGGTTTAAGTAGTTTGTAAGCTACGGACTGATGACCACGCAGTTTGGTTCGATAGAATTACAAACATTTGAACATTTTGAATATCTGAAATAACAATAAAAATACAGAAGTTTATATTCATGATGGCAGTCGATGGCACTAGACGTAGCAGGCCGCAGAAACATTAACTGTTGGTGAGAATGGTGGGGCTATGATTTAACTACTAGATGATCCGCCTACTGCCCATCATGTGTTGTCAATATCACCAACCAGACACACAATGTGTAAAACACATTAATTAGAATTAAATACATGTTATACAGTAGTTATGGTTTCAATAGCTATGGCATGAAAGCATCGATTGGCATCACAACGGGCTAATTGAAGACCCTGTCAAAGACGCGCCGATATTGGCGATTACATTGTGCCAGTAAAAAAAAAAGTAGCTGTGAATGTGCATTAATAAGTCCAACAAAAATGTTGTATTCTAGGCGATAAGCTGATTTGCGAGAGAAAATAATTAATATTGTGTACAGAGTAATAAAATACATAGAATACCAGTAGAACAATAATCACTGGCACCGTATATTGTGTTACGTAAATATTATGAATTTCAATTGATAACAACAACAGTAATGTGAGAAGTTTTCAAATTGAAACAGATCAGGATGCAAAAATGACTTTAACAGTGTCAAATTAGTCATAAAGCTAAAATCACAGTACACAGTATAAAAGAAAAAAAAACGTAAGACTTAAATGAGTGTTTACAGTGTAATTGGTTTTCAGGCAAAACCGTAGAAGCCAGTTATTATTGTTGAACCAATAAAGTGAAAGTTCAGTATATTAAATAATAAGTTTAAATAATAAGTAACATGCAGTTACAATAGCAAGTAGTTACTAGGTCAGAAACATGTCAAATCATAAAAACAGTCAAAATGTCAGCAGTTTTAAAATTCTGACAGATCAAAATACTAAAATAAATTAAAAGGTAATTAATTTTTAGGCCATAAAGTTGAGAACTTACAAATGAAGCGTTAATAGAATACTTATCTATTTGATCTATAGAAGCAGAAGAGTAAATAATTCTATAGTTGAAATGTTTGTAGAGCTTATGGGACTTAACTACAGGGTCATCAGTCCCTAAACTTACAAACTACTTATGAACTAACTAATACTAAGGACGGCACAAATATCCAAGCCCGAGGGGGGATTCGAACCCCGACCGTAGTGGCCGTGCAGACTGTGACTGGAGCGCCTCAGTCCCCTCGGCCACCGCGGCCGGCAATTCTATAGTAAGTCATCGAACAAATCATAAAAATATCTTTCTCTGAAGTCCAGCTGTTCATTCAGTAGGGACATAGAATCATTTTTGTAATGACTATAGACTTTAATCGCTTCCAGATTATTTACTAACAGGTCTTTTGATGCACTTTGGAGAATTTTCGTGTTTTTTGTTATGCGGCCTTCAGAATGATTGCAACTTGTTGAATTCTGGTCAAATATCCACTTATCCCGTGAAGTGCTTGTTGTTCGTGATATTCTCTCTAAATCGAATATTAAAATTATCGCTTGTTTGTCCAGTGTAGTGTTTATCACAGTCATTTTATGACATTTTACAAGCTCCACTGCTGAAGTATTTATTACTGCTTTTGACAACTGTATATTTCAGCAATGCTGAAATAGAATAGGATAAATAAATTATTCAAAAATAGTGAATTGACCATAGTCTTCAAAACTACTGACCATTTACAGCATATGGTATTAACATTTGTAAGTTATTTTAGATGTCCCTCTAAAATTTGTTTAATGTTATCGTATATGTCCCCTAACTTCTATATTGCATTTTTAGTGGTATTTATCTGAAGACAGTATTTTTAGATTGAAACCGGTCATGGGTCTGGACTGTTTTTATTTTCAACCGTTATATTAAGATCGCTGTTTTCTCCATTATTGTGCGTAATTTCTTCTGTCCTTGATGATGTAATGGGTGAGGACATCTGGATGACTCTCATTTCTGAGATAGCTTATTAGTTCGTAGGTGACATGGAGCCAATCAACTGATTTTCTAAAGTTGCGGCCACCGTGATTTATGATCAAAGGAACCTCGCATTTCATGTCTGCTATTAAGGTCAACAGCGTTGACATGCTTTTCCCCACACCGGATCAGATTGTCAATGTCATCTTCAGGTAGTGGTAGTGATGGTAGTAAATGGCACAACACCTTGGCTGATCTCAATCATCACGAAGATGGTTTCCACAGCGCGGGACTCAAAATGAAAAGTGGCGCAGCAACTTCCTTCACTGACGGCTGTCTCACCTCCAGCAGTAAGGCGATCCATGCAACAGCATAGGTAATTTGGAGTGTTGGCCTCCAAGCTTGATTTCAGTCGTTACACCATACAGAATTCAAAATACTTGACGCGGAGGAGGAATTAGAATTCTTTTCGTTTAGAGAAGATGCTTTCAGCATCCCAGGTCACGTAAATCACTGCTGAATGAGACAGCCTGTAGTCCTTAAATACTACTGGAAGAAGATGTTTGCGTAATGTTATTGGGTATTAATCATGAGGCGGAAATTTAAACGACTTTTATTGATCTCTGTTTTACTTCTTGTAATTCATGGAAACATACGTCCTTGATTGGTCTTTGCGTTTTGCCTTGGCGTCGGTGGAAATAGGCGAATGAGAAAGGACTGTCAGTTGTGGCGTGGCACTGTTTACTTGTTGCCTAGAGCGGAATGGGATGTGTCTGTACTGTGTACCTACGCCTCTGCGGTCCCTGGCGCGGATGTATGGATCGCTTTGCGAGCTCTGTCATACCATAGCGTTGTTAGTGCTACCAGCGAATATACTGGTATTCTGTAGCCTTCTCTATTCATGTTGGGGGGTAGAATGGATTTATATAATGCCTCTCTAGTCCCTCACCTCAATGTAAATTATTGTTTCACCATTACTCTAGTTTCTCGAAGTATTACGTTTCCCGCAAGTCATCCAGGTGTTACACATTTGCTGACTTGGTTTGCTGTATCAGAAAAAAAGAATGTTCAAATCTTTGCTTAGCTTAACGGACTTAACTGGGAGCCATCAGTCCCTAAACTACTTATGAACTACCTTATACTAAAGACGACACAAACATCCATGCCTGAGGGGGCGGGGATTCGAACCCCCGACGGGGAAAGGCCTCGCGCATCTCAGCATAACGCCTCAGTGTACTCAATTGCTGTATCAATTGAAAATTCCTTTTCCCATGTTCAGATATTCGTGTGAAAATAGGTTGCCCCATCTCGCCTACATACATCCAGTCCACGCTCACATCCGACCTCATAGAATCTAGTATTATATAGATTGCTAATTACATCTTAATATAAGTAAAATTTAATGTGACTGAATATGGTGGCAACATCAGCAGCTCTAGTCCGGGTTATTGGTTTCCCCATTGGCCGTTAGGCGAATGCCGAAACTGTCACCAAGGCCTTCTAACGAACATCTCTTTCCCCCAACCAAACCAGGATAATGCTACATCAAAAAATGTTCAAATGTTTGTTAAGCTTATGGGACTTAACTACGGGGTCATTTGTCCCTAAACTTACAAACTAGCTAATACTAAGGACGGCACAAATATCCATGCCTGAGGGGGGATTCGAACCCCTGACCGTAGTGGCCGTGCAGACCGTGACTGGAGCGCCTCAGTCCCCTCGGCCACCGCGGCCGGCGATAACGCTACATCACCCTGGTCCAAATGTACCTATGTTATTGAAAATCAAACTGCCACCATATATATAAGTGAAATTCGCACACTCGAAATTCACAGTGCGATTCCTTACATGCCAAAATGTAGTTCACGAAATTACGTTCTGCGCATACTTCCGGCAATAAATGGACGTCGAAGACAGATGGGTGTGTGTTGAAATATGTTCAAATGTTTGTAAATGTATGGCACCTAACTACTCTGGGCATCAGTCCCTAGGCTTACAATCTACTTAAACTAAGTTAAACTAACCTAAGGACAACGCACACACACACATCCATGCCCGAGGGAGGACTCGAACCTCCAAAGGGGAGCAACGCGCGCTCCGCAGCAAGGCGCCTTAGAGCGCTCGGCCATTCCACCTCGGTGTGTGTGTATTTGTGTGTGTGTGTGTGTGTTCCATACGTCAATGTGTTTCAGAATTACACGATTATACCACCAAACTTCTAGCAGATGTATAAGACGTCTTCAGGAACAAAATGAGCATAGAAACCCAGCTCGGAAATGTCGTCCAACGACGGTACAGTGTCGAAGTAGCTGGAGGGGGGCGTTTAGCGGCGCGCGCCGGTACATGTAACTTGGACCACAGACACAGTTACTCTGTGCTTGGACTCTCCGTAGCGTCGTTGAATGGTTTTTCCAGGCATAGCTTTCTATGCTCATATTTGTTCCTCAAGACGCTTTCTACATCTATCAGTAGTTTGTTGGTGTAATTGTTTAATTCTGAAATATATTAACGTGTGGTACACACAACCATCTTAGTCTTTCACATCCATTTACTGCCGGAAATATGCGCAAGACGAAATTTTGTGAGAGGTATTTTTTATTGGTGGTATGTCAAGAATCGAGCTGCGAAGCCCGACTGCGCCTCTCTGACTTCATCCTTTGTCACCATAATTCTATATTCTTCATCCCATAGTCATCGGCTCTTAAGACGAGTCTTAGGTTTCGTAGCTCCGCGTTCAGATGTTCTTCATTGCTGATCCTGTAAGCTCGCTTGGTTGAAGTTTGAGGGACGCCTGAGACCCTTACTCGTCATCCTCAGTACGTTCTCCCCTTACATAAACCGCTTCTTCCGCGAGTATTCAAGGATTATAATCTCTCTTATTAGCAGTCAGTATACCGCTCTGAGCCATGCCAATTACAAGTATCTAAACCGTCGGAAAATTTTATATATTGAAAATGCGGTCACATATCTAGAAGAATAAAACTGACAGTGACAACGGTAGTGGAAGCGTACATTTAAGAACTGGTTAGATGTGAGTTCATCCTTATGCCCTTCAAACCACAGTATCTAGGTTCTTGCTTTGTGAAACGGACAGTTATCTTGCTAGAAGATGCAATCACCGTCAGCCCCATGGAAGAAAAAAACGCGAGAGACGTAGATGGTTTGCAGTAATGTTTAAGTAGTCGACAGCCAACAGCTTACGAGCACAAAGTCATATGGAATTACAGTTTATGTCTCGTATACCCAACGCTGCCACCATCTTTCTGCGTTTATGAAATGCCTGTTTCACTTGCTGGATTTTTATGTTTTCTACGCTCATCAATTAAGTTCAATATATCCTGTGTTATCCAGAGATTTCTTTTAGGCCTTGTCCTTCTGTCTATATGATCCTCTGCGGCCTTACTTCCCTATTAAAACTGAAGAGACTGCAGAAAGGTATAAAAGTTAGGAGATGGAACTTGCACAAATCGAAGGAACCAGAAATGGTTGAGAGTTTCAGAGGGGAGGACAAGGATTGGCTGAAACGAGGGAAAGTAATACAGTAGAAGAAGAATGGGTAGCTATGAGAGATAGGATAGTAAACGGCGCAGAGGTAGAGTCACAGCTAGACGTACGTGATTTTCCATTCTGTTATTAAATTCTGTGTTCCGAGATCCACAGCTTCCGCAGCAGTGAGTAGGACGGCGGCACGTTGAATATAAACACGTCCAGAGCTCCTGGCGGGAGGATCTATTGCGCGCGTTAGGTACCGGGGACAGTGGCAACAGAGTCCGGACACTTGTTCAAATGTTTGTTGAGCTCATGGGACTTAACTGCGAGGTCATCAGTCCCTAAACTTACAAACGATTTATGAACTAATGCGCTCGACCAGTCCGCCGCTGCCCGGAAGCTTGTAATTCCGGACATTGACAACCTCGGAATTTGCGGCTTTACTTACTCTTTAAGTGTTGGGTACCCATCCTTCTCCTCTTCTCCAACGACATGGCGTCTAGATACTGTCACTTCTTGTCCAGATGCTGGCGGTTTTCCCTGCCGCGAATGGATAACGCCACGCTGCACAGTGGTTCAGAACGGCCTAATCCCTGGCCAAAAGTCGAAAAGTGAGAATAATAATTTCAAATTTTCCAAGTTCATGTTTTTGGGGTCGCTGATTACGAATTTGATAATAGATTCATGATATTTGAAATTCTAAAATGAAAAACAATTTTGTAGAATATATAAATTTCTATTTTATGTACATAATTCCATACAACACATCCCATTAGACTGAATTAAAACGGTATGTATCAATGTTGGTATCTGGTACCAGGAATATAGCTCAACATATCGTTTCGCGACCTCTAAGCAATAAACCCTGAACTTGTCGATATGTACAGCGAAACCGCTCATCATTGTCTGCAAAATTACTTTGCAGCTTGATAAGAATTTATCGTCCAAATTCAAAATATCTGCTGTTAGGGCAGCATTCTCAAAAATAAATAAATAAATAAATAAATAAATAAATAAATAAATAAAAATAAGTCGGGCTCTATTGCCGTCGTTTGTACTGCCAAATCCTTACTTAGGCATATCGATATGTAAACCTAAAGCAGTTTTAAAATTTCTTTCGTATTTGTTCGTTACGATCTTTAACTACTTTATTTCCATCAATTAGTAACCATCATTCAGTTTATATGCAATATAAACCATCCATTCCATAAACCTTATCCACGCGTGTAAGGAAGAAATTCTAAAATTTAGTTTCGAGCTATCACATTTTGTTTGTTCCACCAATTGTAAATTGTTGAAATTTTTCGACGTCAAATTACATAAATAACATCTATGTGCAGATTTAGAGTCAGTAATACCATATCTCACGTTTACATCTATCATTGTAAACGGTAAGTACGTTAGTACCCTCCGTTACCATAGTGAATGTGACGAGAGATGCTATCTACTTATCATTGATATTTTTTTCATCAACAGTTGACTGACGGTTTCTTTCAAAACTTGCAATCTCAGTGGTCCGCAGTAACAGAATGAAGAAGGCCTTTGGTTCACCCAAACATATTTGTAAACATATTTCTGTCAAAATGGTCATTACGGTTGGAATTTTATTTAAAATCTTTATTCACAATGCAACACCGTTGCAATAATATACCGTACTTATCTCCTCAATACTTTAGAAAGAGGTAGAAATCATCTACAAAAAAACCTTCATACGTGGGACCTTTCAAGCCTCAAGTATAGGAGGTTGAGTCACAGTGCGCAATGCGCACGACAGCGTGCACAGTAACACTAAAATCTTTATTATTCTAAATGGGCAAATTTCGAGCAGCTAATTCTTGAACATTTCATTAATATATAGTTCAAATATCATGTCCCTGTTAATTCAAGCGTTAAAATGTGTTGAAATTTTTTTTGTATCGACACAAATGTATTTCTAAAGAAGCGAAAAAACATGATAATCACGATTACCTTCAGTATAACGTTTCATAAACAACAACATACATTTTCGAACATTGAAGTACATAAACTGTTTCTACATACCTTCGTAAACATTTTCCTTTTTGGAAAATTGGAATCGGACGCTTCGTTGTAAAATTCTGTATGATTTTCTGAAGCACTGTATAACTGGGCACTGACGCGTCGCGAGTGTGTTTCTACGAAAGGCAACTGACGACTGTCGCAGGGAAGCAGGTGGACAGTATTGTGACCTCTGCTAATGAGATCTGAGAGCCCCAAACCCTACTTAACAAGAACCTATTCCAAAAACATTGATCTTTCAACCTTCATTTTTCGACTTTTGGCCAGGGAATCGGCCGATCTGAACCACTGTGCGCACCCATGTAGCAACACCGTTTTTAAAGTGCTTCACTTTACGATACACTTAACCACTGCAATAAGAAGTTGGGCTGCCCTAGGTCGTTGTAATAACGTCCATACTGATGGTCCACTAGGAAATTCGGAAGCAAAGTTAGCATATCGACATGTGTTTCTACCAGCGCGCTGGTAGAAACACATGTCGATATGCTCACTTTGCTTCCGAATTTCCTAGTGGACCATCAGTATGGACGTTATTACAACGACCTAGGGCAGCCCAACTTCTTATTGCAGTGGTTAAGTGTATCGTAAAGTGAAGCACTTTAAAAACGGTGTTGCTACATGGGTGCGCTTATGCCATAAATCGGATCACTGCAAGGAAAGGATATATTCGAAGAACAAGAAGTGTGAGACCCAAATGACGAATCAAATATTCTTTCTGCTCCTGCATGAATTGAATAGTTTCGTTCAAACTGCTTGCTGCAGTTCTTAAACGTTCCATCCGTTAAAATAAATGGAAAGACTTTATCACCTTTCCTTTACTTTGTTTCCATTAAAAATTAGCACACTCTCCTCTGTACAACCGTCTAGAAGGAAAGTTCTGCCATCTCCCATTTTCAAGAGATCTTCACGAGGAACGACTTCATAAGATAAATTCGAAGTATTGAAATATTTTGACCTTTCAGGTCATTGAAATAAATTCAACGGCGAAGTTGAAAATTTATGCTGGGACGGGATTCGAACTCGGATTTCCCATTTCAGGCCTGCGGTGACCTTAACCAATAGGAACGATTCCCTTCCAACGGCCGCGGTGGAGCGGTCGAGCGCATTGAGGCGCTATGCTACGATGCGCGAGGCCTTTTCCCGACGGGGGTTCGAATCCCCCTAGGGCATGGATGTTTGTGCCGTCTTTAGTATAAGGTAGTTCATAAGTAGTTTGTAAGTTTAGGGACTGATGACCCCGTAGTTAAGTCCCATAATCTCTACAAACATTTGAACATTTGAACCCTTCCAACGCAGATTCTGAACTTATAGCGCACTATCATGGTAGTGCGCCCTGCCCGTTAGTTCCTCAAGCTCGCAGCCTATACTGGATTCCCGCAAGGGACCCAGCGTATTTATGCGTCCGCGTTGAAAATGTAAATTGCATGTTGGGGGCATTTCATAAGAGTTCTTTTGCTCTTGTTGGTTCCCCGGCACTTGATCCCGCTGACGGCGCTAGTTTCTCTTCATAGATTGTGAGATAGGTAAAACTGTCACAATATCATAAGTTCCTTTATTATGAGGTCTCCAATTTCACCCATATATATCTCGGATAACTGCGTAGTTACTTCACGAGCCCTTCTTTGCAGACATATGTTTATTAGAGCTTGAAAGCTACTTGAAAGCTGCTTTATCCATGTGTGAAATAACCTGTATAAAAGTGCCCATTAAGAAAAGTTACAAAGTTATTATTTATTTCCTACTGAACAAAGATGAAAACTAAACAGAGACGATGTGTGGTTTTATAACATGTCAATTACAGAAAAATGCTTTTATTTTAAGGATGAACTTGTTATTCATTGACTGTACGATAAATTGTTTTCAGCATCTGTTTTCTTAACAACTGGCAGCACTGTACTTGGGTAATTCTCTACAATGATATAGTCTCCATAGCAAACGTTCTGTCAGCTATTTGTTTACTGATGTTTGGGTACCTACTTAATCAAGAATTATTTGTTTTTGGCGATTTCATTATTTCAGATTTCATTTTGTAATGCATTGTGTTCCATATCATGTTGGGCTTAGGCAGTTGATTTCATGTGTACAGTGTGCAGTGCCCGTGTGTTACGATTAAAACCAATACGATGCCCTTCATACATGGATGAAAGTCTGAAGGACATTACATTGGTCAAATCGTAAATCACTGACACTATCCATTCTATTTCAAGCCAAAGTAAGGCCTGCGACAGCAAATTAATGACTCTCCCTATGAGGGAATCGCAGATATTGTGCGAACACTAAGGGTAATAGTAGACTATGCGTGGCATATGGACGTTTGGGTTGGCCCAGGAGGAGTGCACGGATAGCCCATTGGTTAAGGCAAATGCTAACGAAAAGTGGGAATTATAGATTCGAGTCCCGGTCCGACACAAACTTTCATATGTCTCCAACAAATTGTACAGCTGTTGCTTTATCATCTTCGCAATTGCGAATACATCTTTTGAATTCACGTGTGTTGTACAGTCTGCGGTCTAACGAGCACTGGTTTATCGGGCATTATTGGACCTCGACATTCTGCGTCCATGGACATCGTGCGCTCCATCTGCGATACTCTGGAAATCCCACAGATCGTAACCAACTGGGATCCAAGCCCGCCGGTGCCTCGGAATTATCAGATAAATCTTCATCCTGCAGCTCATTTTGTTTCCCAGGTAAGAAATGTTTGCATATGTTCGTTTGTGCGTGTCTTGTTAGTCGACATGTGCCCAAATTTGTAGTCCATGAGATTAATGAACAAGACATTGAGTAGAATGAGAGCTGTTCTCTGAGTCTTCATGAACAAAACATCCCAAGTTTCTACATTCCAACCAAACATATGTTAAGAATACTTCGTATGTAAAACTAACATAAAACTTACTTTAACGTGAATAGTTAATTGATATTGATTTGTCTGCAACTATCATTTCCACCTGAATAATTTACATGTCTCGTTCCAGTCCATTATCATGATCTAAGCATTTTACTCCTCGAAAACGTACACGTAGTACAAATATATTATCCCCAATAAACTTACTTTCTTTGTCAGCTGATAATATTATGAAACCATGCCTGATCTGGTAAGTTTCTTAGGTAGATGGGCAATATTGAAGAATCAGTCGATCGAGTGTTTAGTGAGCACCTTCTTTCATGATTGGTGATTTTAAATTAGTCGCCCCGGTTTTTATGAAAAGATTTAATGACTATTTTGAATCTATTACTCAGAATAATTGTTACTAAATACTACCTAGGGTTTGTATCTATTCAGATATTTCGCATATGAAGAAGGTGACTAATACATCTTGTAAACATTTAAATATTTTGTGAATACTTTACAGATACTGTTTGTGCAGTTTTTTATTGTTCTCAATTATCTCACGGTGGTGAACATACATCCAGCTTGAACGTCACAATTCTCGTTGTTTGTATTGCACACTTGTCTTCTTTTACTTTCTGCCTCATACACACGTCATATACCAAATTGTTTTAGCGGCAATACTGCATCTTGTGCCCAAATCGTTACATCTAATCATGTAACACTGGTTTGTTGCAGTTTACAATTACATAATAGAGTGAAAAAATTGAGAGCAAATTTTGTAAATATTTCCCGCAAATTTCCTAGTCATGTTATACTATTAGGCGGTGATTTTAACTTACTGGGTATTTTCTGAGAGACTGGAATATTTAAGATGCATGGTAGGATATAGAATCGAGTGAAGCTGTTCTAAGTGCTCTACCCTAAAATTATTGTATGCAGTTAAAAATACAACGACTCAGGGAGATAACATCTTAGACCTGCTGGTAACAAACAGACCAGAACTATTTTACTCATAGTGCAAACAAGAAATTTGTGATCGCAAGGCCGTCACAGCATCACTGAATACATTTGTAAATAAGGATATCAAGAGAGATAGGAAGGCCTTTCTGTTTAACAAAAGCGACAAGAAACAGATTTCAAAGTACTCTACAGTTCAACAAGAAACTGACAGTGGCGAGCATCAATGGGCGAAGTTCAGGAACGTCATACAATACGCTTTAGACAATTATATGTCGTATAAAATGGTGAGAAATGGGAATGATTGAAGGTGGTTCAACAAACGAGTTAGAAACTAAAGTTAAGTTTTATTTATAGACCTGGCAGAAAATCCCAAGAAGTTTTGGTTATAGATTAAGTCACTGAACGTATCAAAACCATATATCAAGACACCGTGACCATGACGGCGTTGAAACAGAAGATCACACAGAAAAGGCAGGAATACCAAACGTGGATGCCGTATATCTTGACTATCGGAAGATGCTCGATAAGGTTCCAATAGTCGCCTAATGAATAAAATACGAGTGTACGGAATATCAGAGACCAATTGTGTCATTGGATTGAAGCGTTTCTAGCAGGCAGAAGAGGGAAGTCTTCCAACGTGAAAGTTATTTCTGACTGGCTTCAAGGGAGTGTTATAGGACCATCATTTTCCACAATATAGATAAATGACTCACTAATTTGGAAAACATTGTCATAGGAGGGAAACAGCGATCTTTTATAAAGATATTTATGTCGAAAAACAGTCTACATTACAAAAGGTTATTTTATTCAACCATTTCGACCTTATCTTAGTTCATCTTCAGAAACATATATACAGCCTACAAGGATAGATATAACCAAGTTACATGAAGGTCTACAGAATTTTAGTACTCGTCTCAAACTCGCTTTATAAGGAAAGAGATTTGACGATGTTCCTGACATCCAAAGAACTGTGACAAGGCTTATTAACACCAACCCGAAGGAAGACTTCGTGCAAAATTTCCAGGACATGTATCGTAGAGCTCAGTGGTGCATAGTTCTTGGAGGTTACAAGACTCCGGCTCTTAACTTCATGTGGAGTTTGATGATGTAATTACGCAGTGAGTCCCACATGTTGACCTGTTAATTATACATGTCAGTTCGTTAAGGCATGCAGCCCGTACATGTATTTAATTACCTAAATACTCGCCAGAATTCGTTGCACCGCTGACACGCACACACACACATACACACACACACACACACACACACACACACACACACACACATACCAAACAAAGATTTCATACAACAGTTATCACCTCTCAGTGTCGTGTGTCCATTCCCACTCAGTCAGTCTTACCTCAGTTTTACATGTCCCATTGAATACACTTCTCCTCAGCGTACTCTCCAGCGTTGCACATAATGACAAACAACCATTTATTTAATCTACCTATAATAATCATTATGGGTTCTAATTATTCAACACTTAATTGTAAAATTCTAGGAAAATTATAAGGCGGCTCTTATACGAATTGTTATCACAGAAAAAAAGTATTTATTAAATTATTTGAATGTGTAACTTACACTTTCAAAATATTTTTGGAGGTCCAGTTTTTGGCCTTCCGCGGTCCGGATGTGCACCGCGGTCCGCCAGTTGCCGACCCTTGGGCTAAAGCGTAGAATTAATATTTGTACCAGAGCTGGGATTCGAACTCTCCTGCTCACCAGACAGATAAGCTTACCAAATAAGCCATCCTCGCTCGCCAGCAAATACAACTTCTGACAATAAAGTTCTATGAATAGTCCTGCAACATTAACGTAGACGGACTATGAACAACAGTTACCTTAGGGTCCTTTCAGAAACACTATTACGCACAGTTCATTGTATTTCATACTTTTTTTAGTTATAATTAAACAGATAATGGTATGTTTATTACATGACATATTACTGGTTTTTCTATAGAACTTGGACTATACATTTTGTATTGTACTTTTTGCGAGTGAATAAAGACAAATAAATAGCAAATAAGATAAGTTTTACTGGGTTATTATGCATTTTCAGTTTACATTTATTGTATTTCATATTAGTTTGGGACTGAAAATTAAAATAAAAAAATGATAACGAATATGTGGATCTCGATAAATAATTTTCAAAAGAATCCGGACCCCCATCCAAGATTACTTGCCGACCTCTGCTTTAGCCTATATTCGTGTATTTTGACGATGATTTGTTGTCAGGTTGTAAATGAGGAGAAAGATGTGTGAGGAGTGTGTGTGTGTTGTCAGGCGCTGGCGGACGTGGTGCGGGCGCTGGGGTGGCGGTCGCTGGCGCTGGTGTACGAGCGCGACGACGCGCTGGCCAGGCTGCGCGGCCTGCTGCAGGCCAGGGAGCGGGGGCAGCCGCCCATCGTGCTGAGGCAGCTCGCCGCCGACGCAGACCACAGGCAGGCTGCTGCTCACTCGACGCGCACTCCGCACCAACGCGCCTTATGCTCATAATTACGATTCTTACTTTAAACACGACACTCGTAGAACGCAACTGCCCACCACTCTTCCCTCTCATCTTCCGCAAATGAAACGGATATAAGGTAAATACAGGGTGTCAGAAAAAGTATTTAATACATTAATTGGCGGTAGTACGGGGCAAAGCAAGAAGCAGTGTTAAGTAAATATGGACTTCAACAGGCTTACCCTAAGACCTGGCACAACTTGTCCATTTTCGCTAATGTGAAGTACACAGGGGCTCCGACTCCGTGGGTGCTCCGGGGCTCGTGCACCCCCCAAGAATTTTTGAGGGGTGCTGAGCACCCACATAAAATTCAGGTGGAAAATAAAATTGAATACATTTTTTAAAAAAATCGGGAAAATCAAAACCTACCTTATGATTCAAGAGGCAATGCAAAACGTGACCATAGCGAGAGACGATATTTCATACGTGAAAGAAATGATCACTTTTGTACGCGGGTCCCCAGGCGAGTGTCTACACAGATACTCTGCAAATCACATTTAAGTGCCTGGCAGAGGGTTCATTAATCGCTTTGATAACTTTTCTCTACCATTCTATTCCCTGATAGCGCGCGGGAAGAAAGAACACCTAAATAGTTCCGGTTTCGATCTGATTTCTCTTATTTTATTGGGATGCTCATGTCTCCCTAAGTACGTGGGTGCTAGCAAAATATTTTCACATTCAGAAGTAAAAGTCGGTGATTGAAACTTCGCAAACAGATCACGCCGCAATGAATAACGTCTTTCTTTTAATGATTTCCACCTCAATTCGTGCAACATTTCTGTGACGCTTTCCCCCCGTAACGTGATAAAACAAAACGAGCTGCCCGTCTCTGAACCTTCTCAATGTCTTCCGTCAGTTCCACCTGGTGAGGGTCCCACAGTGGGCAACAGTACTCCAGGAGAGGACGCACAAGTGTGATGTAGGCAGTCTCTTTGGTGGAGCTGCTGCATCTGCGAAGCGTTCTGTCAATGAAACGTAACCTGTGGTTCGCCTTCCCCACAATATTTTCTGTGTGTTCTCTCCAGTCAAAGCTGTTTGTAATTGTAACTCCTAGGTATTTGGTAGAGTTTACGACCTTAAGGTTTGACTGATTTATCGCGTAATTGAAGTTCAGCGGATTTCTTTTAGTGGTCATGTGTATTACTTCACACTTTTCTTTATTTAGTGTCAATTGCCAATTTTCGCACCATGCAGAAATTTTGTCTAAATCGCATTGCAGTTGCTTTTGATCCTCTGTTCACGTCACTAACCGATAAACGACAGCATTATTCGCGAACAGTCTAAGGGAGCTATTCAGATTGTCTCCTAAATCGTTTATAAGCACGAGGAACAGTAGGGGACCTATAACGCTTTCCTGTGGAACGCCAAATATCACGTCTGTTTTACTCGATGACTTACCGTCAATTACAACGAATGGTGTCCTTTCTGATAGGAAATCGTGAATCCAATCGCACAATTGGGGAGATATTCCATAAAATTTGATGTCGGTCTTCAAAATCTCAGAATATTTGAAAGATTTCTTTAAACTTTGGTGACGGTGTTCAACCAAAACGCTTTTGTCAGAAAGAATAGCTTCGCACAAAAAGTGTTAGTGCGCAGTGAAAAATTATTTCGTTGGTCGTGTAGAAGTTTTGGGGTGTTACTTATATCGAAATATCCACTTAGGCCAATTAGATCGCGTTATTATAGTGTCCTAATGCAGCCACGCTTTTCTTTTCTTCCTCCTCCTTCTTTCTTCTATCTTTAAAAGGCCAGACAACTGACTATTTACTTTTATCAAGGATTGCTCATTCAAAAATGCATGAAGATGATTTTCAGGAGGGACATTTGTGAACCGTGATACAGAGCACCCACACTGCATTTCAAAAGTCGGCGCCTCTGGAAGTACACTTCTTTTACCACATTTTTCCATATTTTGGAAGGTGATGGAATAAGGAAATAAAATCAGAAAATATCCATTAAACGCGGACTCTAAAAATCGTAGTTTAAAATCTGGGAGCACTTCTTCAGTTTAAGAGGCGTTTCACAGACGATGGGTAAATGCTCATAGCCCATTTTAGAGCCCTTTACTTGACATCTCTGTTTTGTTTTACTCCGTAATAATACCTCTCTAAATATTTAATACTCTTTTTAACACCATGTATAAATACAATAATGCCAATAATATTCTCTGCAGCATAAGGAAAGGTGTACTGCGAAGTATCGCTGCAGATGTAGACGTTCCCTTGTCTTTCGGTTCTCCCAAGTTTTTTTTTTATTTTTATTTTTTATTTTATTTATTTATTTATTTTTACGCTTTTAGACGTTCAAATCATCTCACTGTCTAGCTGACACTGCTGCATGTCTCACTGTTTTGGAAAATTCATGTACTTTGGTGTCTAAAATTAAAGCAACAAACGAAAATTGTGTCATGTTATGTTTATTTTGCCACTCGATAAACCGGACAGGTTTCTGTAAATAATACAGAACGGAAACATTTGTAGACAACAATGTGTCTACAACTCGTTCAGGATGCTGTGTGATCACCTCTGATAGCAATATACGCCTCACAACGACGGGGCATACTGCGAATGATGTCAACAATCCCATGTTGAGGCAGTGGCGTCCATCTTCCCGCAGAGCTGCTCGCGAGACTTTGAGAGAGGTTGCTGGACAATCCAGTAATTAATTGATACTTTCTAATGGTATTTCGCTATACCTTTCAAAATATGGAAAGCAGACAAAATATCTGTAAACCTGTTGGACGAAACTGCTATGGTCATCAGTCCCTAGACTTACAAACTACTTAAACTAACTTACACTAAGGACAACACACACACACACACACACACACACACATGCCCGAGGGAGGACTCGAAGCTCCGTCGGGAAAGGCCGCCCAGTCTGTAGGATGACGCCTTAGATCACACGGCCATTCCGCGCGGCTAAAGCAGACAGCTTATGATAGAAGAGGTGTATTTCACCTTATCGAAGATCTTCAAGAGGTCACACAACTTAAGGTAAGCCTGTTAAAGTCTATGTACTTACCATCGTTTCTTGCTTTGTCCCATACTACTACCTCTAAAAATATATATATTTTTTTAAAATTTTACACTGTATTTAACTGACACTTCTTTCATTTGCGGAAGATGAGAAAGCAGAGTGATGGTCAGTGGCGTTATGTGAGGGTCATTTTTGAAGTAAGAACTTATTTCTTATGGCGTAAGAGAAACATTGTTTATGAGCATAGATTGCATCACAAAGTACCTTATGTACCAGGGTTTAAGTCACAGTCGCTTTTGTCGCATTATGCTACTCGAGGTCGAAAAATGCGAAGAGCTCTAAAATAGCATTGGCAAAAATGCGACATCATTCTACCACAGAAACAAACAATACGGATTAAAATTGTAACCTTTCAAGCTTTAACAGGCCGATTTCTCTCTCAGATTCTAGATCTCATTTCTAATCTGCTCTACTTAGTTTGCTTATTCTTGTCAAATGCAGACTGGTTATGTTTGTACATTTGAAGAAGCAATGAATAAATTAGTTTCAGGAAAGAAAAGGTAACTAACTCTTAGTTGGAATGATACTGAAAATGGTCACACAAAATGAAAAACAATCGCAATAAGCAATTCACAGAAATATATGTACCAATTAATTCTGCCAAATCTATCAATATAAATAATCAGTTACTGGAATGGGCATTGTTTAAAAGTAATGAATAGTAGATGCAATCGAATGATAAAAGGATCGTAGAGTTCATTTATGTTAATAAGATGAGTGAACAATTCCGTATTACGGATTTAATTATAGAATACGTTTCTAGTATTTCCCTGCACACAGCTGACTGAGCGATGGTTTAGTTGCACGAACAAAATAAAACCAGAAATCAGAAATCGTCTTTCTATGGAAGGAGTAACTAAACTTATAATATTTCCATATTGAAGACCCACCTCCTTGTCTGATATATCAAAATGTAAAATACGCAAATCTATACACGCAATTTAGTGTAGTGTAGATAAAATATGGAGGGTGTGAATGTACACGTGTATAAGTTTTTTTAAATAATAAAAATTAATTTAACAGATTACTGTTAACGTCACTTCATTATAAACGTATTTCACTATTAAATCCTCATTAATAGCATAATGTATAAAATTTTTCTACTACCAGTATAATGCAAAAATAAATAAATAAATATGTCATATTTTTCTCAAACATAAATTTCGATTTGTGCACTTTTGCGAGATTAATTTATTTACTGGCTTAAACACTGTCATGTACGTTCTTTCGCTATTCAGCTTTATTACCATGAACATGTAAATATTTGTCAAGACTGGCATCGCCGCGGTGGAGTAGCCGAGCGGTCTAAAGCGTCTCGCTGCGGAGCGCGCGGTTGCTCGCCGTGGAGGTTCGAGTCCTCCCCGGGGCATGGGTGTGTGTGTGTTGTCCTTAGGTTAGTTTACCTAGGTTTAAGTAGTTTGTAAGCTACAGACTGATGACCACGCAGTTTGGACCGATAGATTTGTAACATTTGTACAAGACTGGCATCAGCTGTTGGATACCAGTGTCACAAAGACCCCTGCCACCTCTGACCGTCATTTTTGTAGTGAAGTTTTTCAATAACAATGTGATAAATTACTGATTCTTATGTAGTTCATCAGCAGTGAAGTGCCTGTTCTGGTGAATTGCCTCATACACCTAGTGTGTCAAGTCTACACTCAAGACAGAAGGCCATCCAGCTCGAAACAGGCGCTTCACTATTCACAAAAATTTAGAAGCGAAAGCAAGTGGTGGTTTCATGTTGGCCAGAGAGCACGACGGCATCCCGTCCTTTGATGTCTAAGACAAAATTGGCATGCTCGATCACTGTGTTGGGTCGGCACGGCGGTCTGGCCAGGTGCCTCTAGAGCCAACAAAGGCACACAGCAGGCCGCCGCCAAACTGCTAACTCCCTGGGGGACTCCCGCCGACAAACAACAACTTGAGACCACACCGGGAGTGCCTCTTTCCTGGGAGAAAACGAAAATATTTCTTCCTTAGAAGTCATAAACAGTTCTCTCGACAAACTAACCACAAATTAAAGGTAAAGGAAAGCAGTCAACAATCCAAAGATGTGGTCTCTCTTGGGCCTGCAGCATTATAAATGTCTTTTAAAGACATTATGCAATGAAACTCCAATTGTTGCTTTAAATACAAGCATATTTATTACACTATAGGACCTATTTCGGCTTTAGCGCCGTCTTCAGGTGATGTCAGATGGTCGTGAGATCCACATACATTAATGGTTTTCGTGCTGTCAATTTATTTATTGCTTCGTAAATTCTATTAAAACAATATTTGTTCTGAAAATATTCTACGATTATCTTCTTGATGTTTGACAGCTTCTTGAAAGATAACCAGAGATATGACATCTATGGTTATCTGTCAAGAAGCTGTCAAACATCAAGAAAAAAATCGTAAAATATTTTCAGAACAAATATTGTTTTAATAGAATTTACGAAGCAATATATAAATTGACAGAGGTATAACATCTCTGGTTATCTGTCAAGAAGCTGTCAAACATCGAGAAGATAATCGTAAAATATTTTCAGAACAAATATTGCTTCAATAAAATTTACGAAGCAATAAATAAATTGACAGCACGAAAACCATTGATGTATGTGGATGTCACGACCATCTGACATCACATGCAGATGGCGAGAAAGCAGAAATAGATGCTATAGTGTAATAAATATATTTGTATTTAATGCAGCAATTGTAATTTCGTTACATAATCCAAAGATTGTTTTGAACATCATACAGCTTTATTAGGCATGGTCCTGTTTGAAGGTGCTATGCTGTTGCTTTCGAACTGACTCCTCCAGCCAGTTACAAGGGGCCGACAGTTTTACGTGGATTCCAATCGATGGTGCAACTCGGCATTTTTTACTTCAACGTCTTTGCCAGTGGTGAAGGATGTGAAAAGCGACAGATGAAACACCTAGGAGTGAGCGGGAAACAAACCTGCGACTTTCAGATTCATAGTCTGGCACTGTGCCACTGTTCCACCGAGCCACCTACCACAAATTATGAAGTAATATCGCATAGAGTGGTGACAGTCATTTTATAAGATTTTTTTGGCCTTGAAACTTTCCTAGGATCAAGAGCATCACTACAGAATATCGACGCGGAGCTTCCCACATTATCAACCAAATAAATTACAAATATTTCGAAAGTACTGAACCTTTAACACTCCCTTGAGATACTCCAGAAATTAATTTCATATAGTATAATTTCATTAGTTAGCAACTATGTATTATGGTCTATCTGCTAGGAAGTCTTCAATCCATTTCACAAACTAATCTGATACTAATCTTGTACTATGTTTTCTTGAGAGCAAGGTAGCGGTTCCGTGCCTACTTACAGAAATTGTCCACTCACATTTAGATGAATTTCTCCTTTTATTTGTCCAGTCCATACATACTCTGTTAGAAGAATGCGTAATGTTCCTTGGCTAGAATAAAGCAGAATAGAAAACTAGCCACACTACACGTATCTGCAGGTTGTATAAAATAACATTTTTCAAGCAACAAACCTGTCTAAGCATCTAATTCTAAATGATGGATGAGTTTTTCGAGTAAATTTTACTATGATTGCCATAAAAATACAACGAACCACTGCCGAGAACGTACCAATTGTCCAATATAGTACCGTTCATCAATCGCAGTAGCACTCACTCTGATGGACAATTTATGGTAAAATGAAACTTTCACCGGAATAATTATACACCGACCGAATCGGTTACCTGTACTTCGAACGTTCATTTCATTGCACAATATGTCACGCGACTTTAAAGATGTTCTAAACCAGAGTTCACATAAATAGTCCAGATTTTTTCACATTAATTCTTTATAATTGCCAATAAACATTTATCAACACTCTGCGCTCTACAAACTTGCTCATTACCTCGCTATCACCTAAAGTTTACAGACCTCTTGTTATTAATGACATATCTCCTCTCTATCCATAAAATACTCGCTAATAAACGATTTTTATTTTATTAGCTGAAAACTACCGTAGCCAGTCAGCTTGAAATTATAGACCGTGCTATACCGCCTGTGTACTTCATTTTTCTAGAACAATCACTAAGTAAATCAGTTCAGAAAAAATACTATTAATACAAAATATATTAACTAACGGAAATATTTACTTACGTTTCCCCAGTTACATAAACGTGTGAAATATATCCACAGACTTCTTTAAAACATTTTCGTTATTGGTGAATGTTATAATTTTCTTCCTCACTTTTTATTCCACATTCATACCTAACAGATATTAAAAATAATGAAATATACAATTCACAATTTTTACTGAAGGGAATATTAGATTTTTTAAATGCATTTATTTAGATTAGTGGCCAGTTTAAGGTCTCAAATTGAATTTGAGACGCACACAAGACCTACACAACACATGTATTGTACAGGAATGTAGTAGTGATGAGTAATTCAACTTGCTACCGTGGGGGAGTAGCCGAGCGGTCTGGAGCGCCATGTTGCGGATCGCGCGATCTCCCGCGTCGGAGGCTAGAATTCTCCCTTGGGCATGGATGTTTGTGTTGTCTTTTGTATATGTTAGTTCATAAGTAGTATGTAAGTTTAGCGACTGATGACCCCGCAGTTAACTCCCATAATCTTTACAAACATTTGAATATTTCAACTTGCTGGCTGTACTGTTGCCATAACAGCGATGTCAGGCGCTACACCTCAAAACACTAACTTGAATGCCTTATGACAAAACGATATTAACTAGGACACATTTTCAACTGTCTTATCTTTAACATAGGCAGATATTGGGAATTGTGTTTTACATGCTCATTGGTTTAGGTAAGAATACTGATTACCGAAGAGAAGATTTTTATTCTTCAGAATGACTGTAGGCTTAACAAGTAGGTATAAAACGTGACTCATACTTCTGCAACAGATTTACGATGCTGAATTAGTTGGTAGTTACGTGCCCCTATCTGACTACTATTATTCAAAGCGGGAAAGACCACGGCGTCCTAAAATAGGTTGGAGAAACATTATAGTTTCAGAAAACTATGATAAACTACGGCAAGATGTGGAGCATGCTCTTTCACGCAAATTCTCAAGTTTATTAAAAACGTTCTCATTAGTCCTATTATACCATAGATCTTTTTTGTCCCCCATTTCATTATTCGGCATATACATGCATAAAGCTAATTGCTAGACGCGGTGGAGTAACTGCGGAGTGCGCGGTTTCTCGCCGTCGGAGGTTCGAGTCCTCCCTGGGGCATGGGTGTGTAAGTTGTCCTTATGTTAGTTTAACAAAGTTTAAGTAGTTTGTAAGCCTAGGGAATAATAACGAAAGAAGTCCTATAGATTTACAAACATTTGAACATTTGATAATTACTAAATATTACTGAATTTAATGAAGCGATAAGCTTGTTCCATATCTTCCACCCCGTAGCTAAAATATTGATGCTTTCATCTCAGGTAATCTATAATTAGTTTTCAGTCACATTTAGTAAGTGAAATTTGTTTTTGACTGATTCATCCGTCGTATCTTTGTGTAACATCAACATATGGAATTAAAAGCACAAATTTGTGTATGTTTCACAGGTTTACTTTTATTTCCTCAACCTGTTTTCGGCTTACACACTTTAATATTTCGTCAATTAAGCTACATTATTATGTTACAGATATAGAAAAGATGTTCTCCGTCTATACTTAGATTAATACATATAGTAAAATGGCATTATAGGATCTACTGTGGTAGTAGATCTATACAGGAGGCTAGCAAACCAGGAATAAACAGTAAGGTTAAACTCGAAAATGTACATGTACAATATTTTTAAATAATTCACCACTCTTACAAAATTAATTACCCGACAAAATTGCTGAAGAATATACGAAATAGCTTTTACAGTTGTAATCAGAGAATATTTGTGGCAGTTAAGTAGCATCAATAACACAAAAATTAATTACATGTGAAATTTGATACAGTTAGAATCAAAGATGGAATAGACATTTATAGAAAACATAATGATCAGGAAAACTTAGGCAACTCAAAATGAATATAATGTGGGATAATGTCTGGAGTGATAGGATGATAAAGTGTGGTAGGTAATGGAAATCCAAGAGTCAATTTTAACTGTGAACTGAAGAACTTCACCTATGCATCGTTGTAATAAAATAAAAATAAAATGTAAATAATTTACTTTACAATATCTGAGGAGCAAACGATGAATTAACTCACTAAAACAGGAAAATACATCTGTATAAGATTTTAAATACCGGTAACTAACCATTCCAATAAAATAAATTACTCAAACTGCCGACGATTGTTTTCAATATCTGTTATGTTCAAATGTTTGTGAAGCTTATGGGACTTAACTGCGAGGTCATCAGTCCCGAAACTTACAAACTACTTATGAACTACCTTATACTAAAGACAGCACAAACATCCATGCCTGTTGGGGGATTCGAACCCTCGACGTGAAACGGCTTCGCGCATCCCAGCATAGCGCCTCAATGCACTCGGCCGCTCCGCCACGGCTCAATACCTGTTACATTTTATTATTGTGAGCACATAATATTTATGAGTACTTAGGTAACATCAATAACATACAAATAATTTATACGTGGAATGTGATATAGATATTAGAGTCAAAGACCATTCTAGCAAACAAAGTGTTCTAGATAACTTAGACAACTAAAATGTATATAGATTAGATTAGATTAATACTTGTTCCATAGATCATATATACGACATTTCGTAATGATGTGGACGTGTCAGTTTAGTAAATGGTGTCTACACTTGACAATCAATATTTTAATGATTTTTTATTAAATTTATTTTCTTTTATTTTTTATTTTTTATTTTTTAAAGTTTTATCTAAAACTTCATCTACATTGTAGAAGGAGTTACCATTCAGAAATTCCTTAATTTTCTTTTTAAATACCAGTTGGCTCTCTGTCAGACTTTTGATGCTACTTGGTAAGTGACTAAAGACTTTTGTGGCAGCTTAATTCATCCCTTTCTGAGCCAAAGCTAGATTTAATCTTGAATAGTGAATATCATCCTTTCTCCTAGTGTTGTTACTATGCACACAGCTATTACTTTTGAATTGGGTCGGATTGTTAATAACAAATTTCATGTGTGAATATATATATATATATATATATATATATATATATATATATATATATATATATATATATATTTATTTATTGTGAAACTACAGTGAAGATCCCTAAATAAACGCCTGCAGAATGCTCTTGGGTGGGCTCCAGCAATTATTATGATTACACGATTTTGTGCAATTAATACTTTTTTACTCAATGTTGAATTGCCCCAGAATATGATCCCATATGAAAGCAATGAATTAAAACAGGCGTAGTGAGCTAATTTACTGAGATGTAGATCACCTAATTTTGCATTGACTCTGATAGCATAATTAGCTGAACTCCAACGTTTCAGGAGATCTTCAATAAGTTTCTTCCAATCCAGTCCCTCGTCAATGCAAACACCTAAAAATTTTGAATATTCTTCCTTCGCTACAGATTTATAATATTGGAAATGAATGCAAAGATAGGGACAGACACTTTGGGAAGTAATTCAAAACCAGAGATGATTAATGAAACTCAGAACA
Source organism: Locusta migratoria (assembly GCA_026315105.1). Taxonomy (NCBI): domain Eukaryota; kingdom Metazoa; phylum Arthropoda; class Insecta; order Orthoptera; family Acrididae; genus Locusta; species Locusta migratoria. The sequence goes on from CM048755.1 coordinate 292,657,556, forward strand.
GGGTCTGTGTTGTGTTTGGCCATTTGATATTAAATCAGGGCTGTAGACTAGGTTTTATTGATTTCAAGTACTTCCAACAGGTTGAAGTTTGCTAATCGAATAATCGAATTCCCTGACTATCACCTGATTTCATTCAAAATGTTCCAATGTTTGTAAACCTATTAGGCCTAACCACTACGATCATCAGTCCCTAGACTTACGAACTACTTTAACTTAGACTGGAACATCCATTCCATTACCCTAGTTCTTCTCCGGTTACTAGAAACCTCATGCCCTTAATTTAAGTCACTGTCTAATCCGTTCAGTTGCTCCTCCAAGTCCTTTGATGACTCCGACAAAATCATAATGAAGTCGGCAAACCGCATTTTTTAAAACTTTTTTAATTTTTTTTTATTTCTGCTTCTGACATCCCTTCACAGCTTGATAAATGTACAGATTGAATAACACTGGATGGAAGCTACAACCTTGTGTCACCCCAAGCACTGAATCCCATTCATGATCTTCGAGCCTTATAACTGCTGTCTGGGTTTTGTATAAGCTGTGAGACCTCATTTGCTCACTAATTTCAGCCCTATAACCTCCAGAAATTGAATGAGTGTATTCTACACAAATTTGTCAAAAGCTTTCTCCAAAACTGCTAAACCTATAAACGTATGTTTGTCTTTCGTTAAGCTGTCTTTTAACTTTAATGGTAGGGTAAATATTGTCTGGTATATTTCTACATTTTTCTTAAATCTATAAATAATTCGTGTTATTATTATGCACCTCTCACGTAATAATTTACATACCTATCTGCATCCAAGTTATTCGAAACAGGAATTATTATATTATTCTTGAACTCTGATGGTATTTCGTCAGTCTCTTATAATCATCATCATCATCATCATCATTAGAGACTGATTATGCCTTTCAGCGTTCAGTCTGGAGCATAGTACCTCTAATAAAATTCCTCCATGATCCCCTATTCAATGCTAACATTGATGCATCGTCTGTTGTTATTCCTTTTACTTCAAAATCATTCTGCGCCGAATCTAAGTACTTCCTTCTTGGTCTACCTCGACTCCTCTTACCCTCCGCTGCCGAGCTCATGAGTCTCTTAAACTTGCTTCTCCCATGCGTATAACATGACCCCACCATCTCAATCTGTTCGCTTTAACTGCTTCATCTGTTGTGTCCAGTCCCAGTTTTTCTTTGATTTCCTCATTATGGACACCCTCCTGCCACTGTTCCCATCTATTAGTACCTGCAATCATTCTTGCTACTTTCATATCTGTAACTTCTACCTTATGAATAAGGTAACCTGTATCCACCCAACTCTCACTCCCATACAACACAATTGCTTGAACAAAAAAAAATTTTTTAACAGTTATGTTCAGTTTTTTCAGTGATATTCCGTTAAATAATACTATTTAAAGTCAGGCTATCGATATTTAAGCGGTGTGTCAGCCCGGGGTGTCATGACATTTTTAACCATCGAATTGCAGAAAATGTCTGTCATCCGCCTGGCCGCTTTTCTCCCAATACGTCATTGTTCCTCTTCAACATTTTCTTGGTCACTTTTCCAGGTGACTTGGGACCAAAAGTTGCAAAGTTCACATTTATGCAGTGACACTAGACGTCAGTTACTCATATGAATCTCCCTGAGATAAGTCATTACACTGCTACTGGGACTACTGAAAACGTTATGATAGTATTTTTTGTGACAAAAGTGTAACGGTACAAAAAAAAAAAAAGAAAAAAAGAAAAAAACATCAGTGTTCTTCACAACAGCAAGCACTTGCTGTGTGCTATGCCGCGGTGGAGTGGCCGAGCGAATTGAGGCGCCATGCACGGATGCGCGAGGCCGCTGCCCGTCGGGGGTTCGAATCCCCCCTCGGGCATGGATGTTTGTACTGTCTTTAGTATAAGGTAGTTTATAAGTATTTTGTAAGTTTACGGACTGATGATCCCGCAGTTAAGTCCCAGAATCTTGACAAACTTTGAACACTTGCTGTGACAAAAATCTTACACAATGGAAACAAACTACAAAGGTTATGAAGTACTCCAGAATGTTTACATGAGTGTTTTAGTTGTCTCCATACAAAATGGTGCGTTGCTATACGTATACTGCCGAAATCGAAACTAGTTCGATCAGTTCGATGACCAAGATGAATGTCACCATTTGCTGACAATAACGGCCGTAATTTTAAAAATTCGAAATATTTAAACATTTGACCGGTCAGGGCATTGAAATATACTCAATGGAAAAGTTGAAAATTTGTGCTCAATCGGGATTCGAACCCGGATTTACTGCTTCGTGCCAGCGTTTGCCTCAGCCACTTGGGCTATCCAGGCACGCTTCCTTCCTATCCCAAATTCTGAACTTGTAACAAAATCAAATGTTCAAATGTTTGTATAGCTTATGGGACTTAATTACGGTGTCATCAGTACCTAAACTTTCAAACTACTTATGAACTAGCTAACACTAAGGACGGCACAAATATCCATCCCCGAGGGGGGATTCGAACCCCTCAACTTGTAGCACACTACGATTGTAGTCCCCCCTCCCCATTACTTCCTATGGTCGCAGCTTATACCGTATTCCCAACTGGCAATTTCAATGCGGACGCATTAATACGATCAGCCCCTTTCGGCTAGAAATAGGCACAGGTAACTCCCGTGTATAAGAAAGGCCAAAGAACGGGCACAAGAAATCATAGATCTATAGCTTTAAAATCCGTTTGCTGTAGAATTCTTGAACATATTCTCAGTTCTTATATAGTAAATTTCCATGAGACGGAAAATCTTCTGCCCATGCATAAGCACGGCTTTAGGAAAAAATGTTCAAATGTTTGTAAAGCTTATGGGACTTAACTACGGGGTCACCTGTCCCTAAACTTACAAACTACTTAGGCACAAACTAGGACGGCACAAATATCCATGCCCGAGGGGGGATTCGAACCCCCAACCGTAGTGGCCATGCAGACCGTGACTGAAGCGCCTCAGTCTCCTCGGCCACCGCGGCCGGCCGGCTTTAGGAGACCGTACATAAAACGCTTGTACGATCCCGTCGTGAGTATTGCTCAAGTATTTGGGATTCCCATCAGATAGGTTTAAAGAAGACATAGAGGCAGTTCAGAGGCAGGCGGCCGATTCGATCAAAATACTTCAGGAACTCAGATGGGAATCGCTGGAGGGAAGGCGATGTTATTTTCGAGAAACGCGAGAAACGCGAAGCACGGGCTTATAAGCTAGTAATAATAATAATAATAATAATAATAATAATAAATGGACCCGATGTTGAGTTCAGCCTTCGTATCTGCAATGCCTTATATATTGTAAAGACTGCATCATTATAATATTCTAACCTGTAGTGAATTAGTGCCTTTGGACAAATACATAGCAACACGAGTAAAATATGGCGTCTGAAGCAATTTTTAAGGAACAAAAGAATCTAAAAATATTATCATCAGATTTTAGATTTACTGATAACTTGCAGTGAAGTAGAGGAAATTGGTATTATAAGTGTGTTTGTAGTAATTTTTAGAAAGTATTCCGTAAAACGCAGTGAACTAGCAGATCGTAGTATTGCACGCTAACCGTTGTAGTCAGTGCAGAAGTCTCATCTTTCGCAAGACGTCTGCTCCTGAATGGCAGGCAACCCGCATTATTAGTGCGTATAAAGGGAAGTTGTCTATGTCTGTCTATAGCATGCCTCAAGTTAGGGATGGCGGTTATTGCTGAAACGACCGGTTTTCGGTTATACCGGTTCTTTTCATATACAGTTTAACCGCACTGTAAAAATTGCTCAAGATAACCGGTTTTTTAAATAACCGGCTTTCGGTTTTTTATTGCTATTATTTCCAGTAGATTTCGACCGAAACATATTTTGCGGCCGAAACAGAAACCGTAATCGAATTTTCGGTTCTTCTAGTTTCGGCCGAAACCGAAACTTACGAAATTTAGTTAACATTTAGGTAAATTTACGTTATACGACAAATCACTAGTCTGTCCATATTTTCCAAGATCCCCTCCCAATACCTCGCCTTCTTGAATGTGTGTAAGCCTATCCAGGAGGCCGTAGAAGACCATATACAAAGCATACAGATTTACTGGCCTAGTATTTCCATCCGACAGTTGCGAATATTGAGCCAACCACTCCGTAAGTTGGACTTGTGAACCAGCGCATACGAATATCTCGTTATATACACAATATATGTATAAGTTACAGTCAGTAAATGCACTTCAATCAGTGCTGCAGAAGTATTTCGAAAAATAAAGTCACAGAACCGACTAACAGAATGATTGTTGTCAGTGTAAATTTACGCAAATTGAACTAGGAAAGCTGTGTACCACATGATCAAAGAATGTTCAAATGGGTGTGAGTTCTTATGAGACCTAACTGCTTAGGTCATCAGTCACTAGACTTAAAAACTACTTACTCTAAATTAAACTAACTTACGCTAAGGACAACGTACACACCGATGTCTGAGGGAGGACGGTGGACTCGAACCTCCGACTGGAGCAGCTGCGCAGTCCGTAACATGGAACCTCAGACCGCACGGCTACATCACGAGGCACCACATGATCAATGTTTCCTAAACCCATATTGGTTATTAAAAAAGCCCCTCGCTTTCAAGGAATCACATTAATAAAACTTGTTAGCATAACAATATGATAATACATTAAAAGTTATTATTCCAAGCTTACATAATAGGTATATGAATCGAATTGACCTTTTCTTCCAAGGAACATGTTGGATGCTTTCTCCTTAAATGACACAGCATGTTTGTAGTACCTCCACCCGTTTTCAGCTTTTTAAAGCAAATTGTACCTCATTGCTACTGTACTTCGTGAAGTACTTCCACACTCGGGATGGTGCCATTCAAGACACAACGGATGCCTGGCGACGACAGCAAGGAACTGCCGCATGACCAGACGGAGGCAAGTCTTGTACACTGCCGGTTCACGCGTGTCGTCTAATAGGCCACGCCACACGGCAACAGGTGCATCAATGCCTCAATAGCTGCACAACTCCATAAGTTCTTATGCCACGCGTTTGTTGCGCTTTCCTGACTGCCGGGATTGTTCTTAAATTATCACTGATCGCTTTTCTTAGTTACTGCGATGACCTAATATTTCACAACTGTGGAAATTTTACGAATAGTTCAAAATATTAGGGTCAACTAATTTTTTTTTAATTACTTACAAAAAACACATTTTGAACTACTACTACAGGAAGTAGTCATACCGGTTTTTTTACCCGGTTCTTGGCAGTAACTAAAAAAACCGGTTACAACCGACACCAAATAAATACCGAAAAAACCGGTTATTCAAAACTAAAATACCGGTATCGGTTTTAATCGGTCGGTTTTTCCCATCCCTACCTCAAGTTCAGGAAACCGAAAACTCAAACTAGCCTACTTCCGTTTGCCCCAGTACTTATTTGCCGCTTACGTCATGCATGTTTACGGGCTTATATGGCTCAAAACTTTGTGGTTGTAAATGAGTGAGCAACTTCAGTATGTGAAGCACAAAAGAGATTATGAGATAACCGCACGGAACGACCGCGTGGACTAAATCGTTTTGCTACGGACTGGTCAGTCGTTCCCATAGGAGGTTCTAGTACACATCGGTGTGTGTGTTGTCCTTAATGACCGGCCGCGGTGGCCGAGGGGACTGCGGCGTGTCAGTCACGGCCACTACGGTCGGGGGTTCGAATCCCCCCTCGGGCATGGATATTTGTGCCGTCCTTAATGTTAGCTAGTTCATAAGTAGTTTGTAAGTTTAGGGACTGATGACCCCGTCGTTAAGTCCCATAAGCTATACAAACATTTGAACATTTTTTGTCCTCAATGTAAGTTAGTTAAAGTAGTTTGTAAGTCTAGGGAATGATGACCATAGCAGTTTTGTCCATTAGGTTTTTCAAACATTTGAAGGTCATGAGAATTTTTTATTAATGCTACAAAATTGTGCCAGCATTAACTAATGAAGTGCATTAAGAAAAATAAATATTTACATTCAAAAAGGTTGTGGTGGGATGATAGTAAATGGCAAAAAAAAAAAATAATAATACAAAAAACAAGAATAACGGAAATATTCGTACATCTGCTGGAAGCCGTGTTATAATGTAGAACTAGTGGGCAGCCTAACAGTAGTGTTGATTCTTCGGAAATGGAGGACCTGGATGCACTGACGTTTGGAGTGCAGGACATTTTATATGCCCAGAAAGATCATTTCACTGTTAAGTTGTTCAATCACGATTAACCCTGTTTAAGAAATGTTAAAATGTTTATAAGGCTATGGGACCAAACTGCAGTGGTCTTCATTCCTATAACTTACAAACTAAGCACAACACACACACACACACACACACACACACACCCATACCCGAGGGAAGACTCGAACTTCCCCCGGGGAGCAACTCGGTACTCCGCATTAAGACGCGGTCCTATTTAAGAAATTCCAAATACTACTCACATATTATGCCTGACTTTGCACAACTGAAATCGCAAGTATCTCGTAAAAAGATAAAGTAACTTTCAATATGAAAATTTACGGAACTATGAAGTAATAAGAATATTATGTTTAGGGTATTCAAAATTTGTAAAAATATTAAAAATAGCCTTATGGTCTGGGGCGGTCTCTTCCACCGAAGTTTCGAATCCTCCCTCTGACATGGGTCTGTATATTGTCCCTTGCATAAGTTACTTAAGTGGTTTGAAAGTGTAGAGACAAATAAGCAAACCAGTTTGGTCCCTTTAGGTTTACAAATATTTGAAAACACATAAATGCACTTTTATAAAAACATTAAGACATCATAATGTAGTATCGCGTGTTGCGAGGGAACCAAAGAAACTACACTAGTGTCGATAGGGCCTAGGAAACACCGACAGCTGGCAGCACAAGTTTGTAGATTCCCGCTACAGGTCGTGCAATTATGAACAGCACCGCGTGTCAATAACCTAATTGGCCGAATCATAGTTAAATAGTAAATAGTCGGCAGCTTACGGTCTGCACACTGCCTGTGAATCGTGTTGTTACTGCGTGCACCGAATCACCAGTGCTACGATCCAGCAGACACAGTTCTACGATTCAGAACAAAGTGACAGGCTGTGCGGAACAGTGCCTCAACACTTATTCACGTATTGACGCTTATGAATTCTCGTGAACAGCACTGGAACTCAGTTTTAACGAACAATGGCTAAAATTTGTCTTATCGTGCATCTTCAACGCTAACTTTGAGTTTTCATTTATTTGTAATAAATTTCGCATGTGGTACTGAAGTTGTGGGATTTTTATGTTGTGAACTGTCTCTAAAGGAGTGAGAAACAGATGCATTCCGACGCCTGTCTCTAGTGGCGGTACGTGTCCAAGTACTTATTAGACTGACAGAGATGGATCATGTTATACCATGAAGCGACAATCTGGTATTTATCAAAATTTGCAGAAATATTCAGCAAATAACAGGTATTAAATATTGAAACTTTCATTCCCTTTGTACCTCTTCTTCATTGTTAATTTCAATACCAGGTGTGAGCCCACGTGTACAAATACACACTTGTAATAGCTATGAAATGGAAGTAAATTGTGTCTAAAGGTCATACTGAACAATTGCTTGCCATTCGACAGGATGTTTCCGAAATTTCCGTAAGAGCGTGCAAAAATTTAACAGGACGTGAAAATGCTCCAATCAACAATTTGAAGCAAGAAACATTTACAAACATTTGAATATTTGATATCTAAAGTCACTTGTAAACGAGTCTCCATTGGATACGGAGATGGAATTAATTGCCAGAATTGCAGATGGTTATTATTTGAATCGAAACACACAAGGGGCAGTTGTTAAGGTTCGTTAGAAACTTGTTAGCTATGTCATGTTTGCAATGAGGCTGATTGACGTGTTTCAACACTTTTTTTTTTTTAAGATACAGTGAATGATACTTTCATTGTGTCAGTGATGATCTTTGCAGTGGACAGTAACTAATGTAAATTAAGTGGTACACAGCAATGTGAGTGTATTTATTCCTATTATTTCCTTAAGCTGGCTACTACGACGTCAGGCGCTTTTTAAACTTTTCATTTAATTTTTTTTATTATTCAAATGTTTTAAAATCTATCGGACTTAACTGCGTGGTCATCCGTCAGTAGCTAACAAACTACTTAAAGTAAGGTAAACTAACCTATGGACAACACAAACATCCATGCCCGAGGGGGGATTCGAACCCCCGACGCCGGACGGCCGCGCGCACCGCAGCACGGCGGTCCAATGCGCACGGCTAACCCGCCGTGGATTATTTGTTTTTTTTTTTTTTAAATCGGTGGGACCAAACTGCACTGGTCATCAGGATAATACACACACCCATGCTCGAATCCCAGGCCCCCTACCTCAAGTTGTTCAGTGAGGCATTCTCTACGTGATAACTTTTTACACGCTGCGTCGAGTGGCACGCTATGTCAGGCGATGAAGGTTTCTGCATATGCGGTACACATTTTCTCATCTCATCGCATGGTTGTATGATAAATCAGGGTACTGGGAACGCCAGTCAAGGATTCGTACATTCTTCAAGGCGTAAAATGCAATGTGAGATCTTGCATTATCCTGCTGAATAATCCCATTTAGAGGAATTATGTTCAAACTGTACGCTACAGAATTTGAATTTTTACTAATGTTTGTTTCATGTGTTCCCTGCATGCGACGGTACTGATGCAGCAACACAAACACGAGTGTTAATTACAGTTGCAGAAAGTCAACATGGGTCTGCTTGATGTGAACATGGCTTTATTCGTAGAAGCAGTGTTCTTAAAAACAGAAAAAAAGCGCTGCTGTTCTTCGCGAGTATCGACGCATTAATGAAATAAAGGAAGATGTTCTTTCCGCACGTACATTGAAGATTATGATTGTGGATTTCGAATTAACTGGGGATTTGGGAATTACGGCTGGGAGAGGCCGAAGGGCAATTTCACAATACGGTGTTGAAGATGGAGTGGCTGAGAACGTAGGATGCAGCGTTCAATTTTCAAACAGAGCGCGAGCTGTGATAGGAAAGCTGAACAATTCAGTCGGTCATTTCTTGCCGGCCGCGGTGGCCGAGGGGACTGTGGCGCTCCAGTCACGGTCTGCACGGCCACTACGGTCGGGGGTTCGAATCCCCCCTCGGGCATTGATATTTGTGCCGTCCTTAGTCTTAGCTAGTTCATAAGTAGTTTGTAAGCTTAGGGACTGATGGCCCCGTAGTTAATCCCCATGAGTTCTACAAACATTTGGACATTTTCAGTCGGCCATTACAAATGTACTGCTGACAGCTGCGAAACGTTGTCCGTACGAACTTCCTAGATGCAGTTGGTCGTGACATTAAGCGAAGTTTGTTGCCTGGAACGTGTACATGGCACACAATTAACAAACGTCACATTCTAACGAGTAAATGAAAATGAGTTACTCTCAATGGTTTATTCGTTATTTCTCTCCAGCATTTCCTTGCACATGTTTGCTTAAGCCCTACACTCAAACTTTATTAAGGCGATCTTCTCAAGTAGTGAACGTTTAGTTATAGACACCCTGCATACAGAATTATGTGCCAAGCCTCCAGAATTTTCCGTTGCCCATAAGTCGCCTATTTGTGAACTATCTATATCCATTGAGATTGTCATTTGCTAAAAATTAGAATGATTACAGGAATAGATTTTCGATAACAATAGGATTCTGTACGCTTCTCGGCATAAAATGAAATGTGTATCTTAACCAATTCCAACTGTGATCTCATTATATTTGCTGAAATGTTTAATAGGGTCTACCCGGTTCTTGCAACAGATATGGCAGTTAAAAATCCTGTTAAAAACTGTCACAAATTTCGTTGGGATGCAACGGAAAAACCAATAAGAGAATATCTGAGTTTAATACATAAATGTCAACGCCTAGTCGATACTCAAATCTCAAGAAAACCGACGTCTAAATGCAATAGTTCCACCCATTCCACTACAGTATTGATTTCGTCTCCCAATCACTTGGTAGAGAAATTTCCTGTTTATTCGATATTGCAGGCCATTAAACGTTGAATCTCTCTTTTGTGTCCTGTGAAATACATTACCGGTGATAAATTGAGATCCTAAGGAAAAGAAGCTTTCAAAGAGGGCAAGTTAGGTTCTGCATTATTCATTCCGCAAAGCTTAACACGTTGGCGAGGAGTAAGCACAGCCTTAAACGGTTCTTCCGCTCTGATTCAAGTAGCGTAACCGGATTCGACTGTAATGGGCCTGCGGACAAAAGCAGCTGTACAGTTAGACGGGTTTCCGTTGTTATACGCACCACTGAAACCTATACACACTTTTACGTAGACGAATACGCAGAGCGTTTAATCGAAAATGGGCATTATCTTTCAATTACTGAAAAAGGCAAAGGCAGTCGATGATCCGTTCTTTAGTATGAATGCACACCAGACCCGAACGGGAATCGTCGAAATGCCGCGAGTAGTGAGTGTAGAGGAGTTTGGAAAAGTTCCACATTTGCGTCTAGAGGGGGAGGGGGCGTGTTCTGGTAGTCCGTGCATCACTGTGTCACACTGACGTAGTGCTCAGCACCAGTGTTGACAGATGGCAGAGAGAGAAAAAATACCTACAGTCTCACCTACGTTTTCCCTACTTTCTCCCTACCACCTCATTAATGCCCGTACACCAGGGTCGTAGCCAGGATTTGGGTCTGGGAGGGGCTGAATCCAGGAGTCCAGCCAGCAGAGGTTAACCAGTTGATTGCCGGCCGCGGTGGCCGAGGTGACTGAGGCGCTCCAGTCACGGTCAGCACGACCACTACGGTCGGGGGTTCGAATCCCCCCTCGGGCATGGATATTTGTGCCGTCCTAGTTCGTAAGTAGTTCATAAGTAGTTTGTAAGTTTAGGGACTGATGACCCCGTAGTTAAGTCCCATAAGCTTAACAAACATTTGAATTTTTTAACCAGTTGATTAATGTGACATGTTACAATTATGAAAAACTTTAAAATAAATATTTGGCATCGTGCTTCACTTGCAAGATATGTTTTTCCAGTGACTGATCGTTACTGATTTGATGGAGTCAAGTGTAGATTATGCCGCGAATTCCAAGTGCTTTGTTACAAGAGGGTTACTGATTTATCGATCGGACAAGGGTACATCAAGAACCTGTCAACCATAGAGAGGAACAGCATTAATTAGTTTCGCCAAATATGCCGCTAATTCCGAGTGCACTGTTACGCGAAGATAACTGATTTATTGACCGCACAAGGATACATCGAGATACTATCAACCATAGAGTAGGAACAGCAGTAATTATTTAGTTCACAGTCAGCACAAAAAAGGAAGTCAGTCACTCTACATGATTCGATTTTCAAAGAGTAATGCTATGTTGACAACGAATTGTTCAGTATAACGTTCGCTGTTGCAAATGTTTTTGCGTTTTCTTGTCTGCGTCTTCTCATTTACAAGTACTACCTAGTATATCGTCCTGCCGTAAATAAATAAGTATAGTCAAGGTAATAAAACGTCTTTCGTTCATGAAAACAATAAATTTTTCTTGTGCTGACATTTTCTAACACTATTTCCAAACCGACTCTCCATTCCACTGATACACATTGTAATCATCAAATTTCGCATCGCCGGCCGCGGTGGCCGAGGTGACTGAGGCGCTCCAGTCACGCTCCGCACGGCCACTACGGTCGGGGGTTCGAATCCCCCCTCGGGCATGGATATTTGTGCCGTCCTAGTTCGTAAGTAGTTCATAAGTAGTTTGTAAGTTTAGGGACTGATGACCCCGTAGTTAAGTCCCATAAGCTTAACAAACATTTGAACATTTGATTTGAAATTTCGCATCAATTTTAATGTGTCTGAGACAAAGTTTTCAAATTAATATTGTTTACTATGAACAGAAAACAAATATGCCTTCTAAAATATCACTGGCTACTTCAAACTTTGTCACAATTGGTCGTCTTCATTCCCGCGATCTGACAACTGTTCTGTTGTCAACATTACCCGCTACGCCTGTGTCGGCAATTGTAAAATTTTACCAAAGTACCTATGCGTTGGGGACTTTTAGATGAAAATTCCCTACATGATTTTAATACTTAAAAGTACGTACGTGTAGGGAAAATTCCCTACGTCTGGCAACACTGCTCAGCACAACTTACTAGTAGGCAGGAGACCCGGGTTCGAGTACCGGATGGGCGAAAATGTTGATTCTCCTAATTGATTTAATTCATTGCCCATTGGCAGCTATTATAACTTCCTTTGTTCATCAATAGTCTTATCTCAGCCTTATTTTGAGCAGCAAAATTCTCTCTATAGTAGTGGATGGGAAACACGTTTCTGTAAGTGCCGTTAGAGAAGTATGACATACTACTGACACTTCTTTCTGACTATTCAGCTTTAACGTATTCCAAGGACCTAACTAACGTTTATATTGACTTCATTTAGGAGCTCAACACGTAATCTTGCTTTAGTGAACGTAGTTCACTGATTACTAAGAACAGACTCTTCAATCAAGCGTCTAAATCAGCAGTCCTCCATATTTTACACACAGATTTATTCCGGGTTAAAACAAATAAATATTTTGTTCTTTTACTATTACTAGACAAAATAGTTTCTTTGATTTAACCGGAAAGATGGATTTGTTCTACCAAGATGTAACGGAAGAATCCATAAAAGAAATAATATCCCGGGTGATCAAAAAGTCAGTATAAATTTGAAAACTTAATAAATCACGGAATAAGGTAGATAGAGAGGTAAAAATTGACACACATGCTTGGAATGACATGGGATTTTATTAGAAAAAAAAAGTTCAAAAAATGTCCGACAGATGGCGCTTCATCTTATGAGAAAAGCAATAATTAGGATAACAAATTAAGATGATGTTCATTACAGGAAATGCTCAATATGTTCACCATCATTCCTCAACAATAGCTGTAGTCGAGGAATAATGTTGTGAACAGCACTGTAAAGCATGTCTGGAGTTATGGTGATACATTGGCGTCGGATGTTGTCTTTCAGCATTCCTAGAGATGTCTGCAGATCACGATACACTTGCGACTTCAGGTAACCCCAAAGCCAATAATCGCACGGACTGAGGTCTGGGGACCTGGGAGGCCAAGCATGACGAAAGTGGCGGCTGAGCACACGATCATCACCCATCGACGCGCGCAGATCTTTCACGCGTCTAGCAATACTTTTTTTTTGTTCTAATAAAACCCCATGTCATTCCAAGCATGTGTGTCAACTTTTACCTCTCTATTTACATTATTCCGTGATTTATTAAGTTTTCAAATTTATACTGTCTTTTTGAATACCCGGTATATATTCTGTTATAATATTTCATTACAAATATATATAGAAAACCATATTTCGTGTGATAAATAATGTAAAAAAAAACCTCATTCCATGGAGTTATCTAAAGATCCATAACTGAAAATTCTGTTCCTATAATATAATCACCGAGCTCAACTGCTGCACAGGAAGTTATCTACAATAGGTTTAAATATGTATATGAAAATGAACGAGTTACTAATTACTTTTCCTTAATGTTCTCCTTTCTACTATTAATGATACCCAACAATAATTTTGTATCAGAACATAGCTGCAGTATTGGCCGTTCAAAATGCAACACCAAAAAGGACCAGAAATATCACAGCCAAACTGATTTCGGAGATTGTACGAAGATCACAACATTAAAAATACAGTTCCACCTACGGTGAGGAAGATGATGAAATCAGTACTGAGTATATTGCTCCCACTGCTGATGATAACCGCTTTTACGCGCTTCTGCATTGCGTCAAACGGCTTAAGATGTGTTGCTGGGGCATAGCGGTCCATACTGCTTCCACCTACTGCCAAAGTTGATCCGGTGTAGCAGCAGGTGATGGAACCCGGCCAGCCGTTCCGCTATCATCGACTAGATGTTTCCGTTACGGTGAACTAGGAGGCAAAGCAGCAATGCGATCCGATAGGTGACGAAGACGTGTGAGGTCGCGTGTTGTCCTGTTGAAACGTGGCAGTCGTTAAGCTGCAAAAGTCGGCAACGAACAGACTACAGCACTTCAGTAACGCTGGCTGTGTAGTGCACCGTCACTGCATGTTAGAGTGGGGGGGGGGGGGAGGGCGGTTGCAAGATTGAAATACGAGGGGGAGTTGTGAAATAAGTGTCCCCTGTCGACTCTGGTCAGAGTTGCATATGAGAGGAAAAAACTAGATGAGACATTAAAGATAAGACATATATTTATTTTTCTACATAATTTCCAAGTACACTGAGGCATTTTTGATACCGCTTTATAAGCTTCAAAAAGCTGTCCGGAAAAAAATAAGGGCGTTGCATACGGAAGAAGAGTTGAACGGCTTGTTTGGCGTCAGCACTGCTTCCAAAGCGCCTTCCGCCGAGAGTCTTCTTCAAAGCTGGAAACAGATGGAAGTCACTTGGTGCGAAAGGCGCTCCCAGCCAAGAGTTGCAATATGGTTTTGCGTTGCCGTCGCCGAATGTGTGGTCTCGCATTGTCATCCAACAGCAGAACGCCAGATCTGAGCAGTTCAGGCCGCCTTTTCCGAATTACCTCTTCATTTCGACAGAGTGGCGCAGCATTGATGGTTGCATCCTCCAAAAAGTCCAGCAACAAAACTCCTTGGGCGTCCCAGAAAACGGTGAGTAGCACTTTACCTGCAGACGGAGTGCTTTTGAACTTCTATCGGATAGGTGGTGACGGAAGTTTCCGCTCCACAGATGCGGCCTACAATTTGGGCGTGTAATGGTGGACCCAATCCGAAACAGAAAGTCATTGTCATATTCATGGTCGACCTCTATCCAATGGTGTATCGGTGTCTTGCACGTGCGCGTTCACCCATAGCCGTTCAACGCTTCTTCCGTACGTAACGCCCAGATTTTTTCCTCGACGGGTTTTTGAAGCTTATAAAGCAGTTTGACAAATTAATGATAAATCTGAAGCATTGAATTAAAATTTGTGATGCGACCAGGAATCGAACCCGGACCTCAGTGCTTACTAGGCAGACGTCTTACCGCTAGACCACCGCATGACCAGCGATCAAAGCACCTAGTAAGCATCGAGGTCCGGGTTCGATTCCCGGTCGCATCAAAAAGTTTAATTCAATGCTTCAGATTTATCATTAATGTCTTTGACATATTCGAGACGAAAACCCCCCTCAGGGATTGTTTATTTGTATTTAGTTTGACAAATGTCTCAATGTACTTGGAAATTATGTAGAAAAATAAAGATATGTCTTATCTTCTACTTTTTTTCCCTTTCATACAGAAATCTGCCTACTGTCGAGAGGGGAAACTTATTTTCCAACTCCTCCTCGTGCCTGGTGCAGGACCAATATGACGATGCCGAAGGCAAAAGTTCAACAGTGTCTCATTACGGTGTCTCCAGACCAGATAGAATCGATATTCATCGGTAAAACCAATGTCGTTCCATTCGGTACTCCCTACCAGCCGCTCATTGCACCAAACGCCAGAGGTTCTGAGACAGTGGTAAACACAGCAACGGACGCGTTGCGGACGGTCCTCTCTGTTGCAAACCAAGTCGAATTGTTCGCGCGGGCATTGCTTGTCGCCAAACAGACCGAATTTCTTGTGATATAGTTTGCGATGTGGCAAAGCGAACCATTACTAAACAATACGCCTGTCATCATGTGCAATCGGTCCCGCCGATTCGTCGTCACCTCCAGCATCCAGCAACTACATATTCGCATCACAGTTGCTCGATTACGTCCGACAGGATCATTGCTCTCCATGAAAGGTAATCCGCAATCCCTATAGGTAAATACTCTTCCTCGGTCGCACTCCGAAACGTGATTGAGAATCAAATGTTCAAATGTTTGTAGAGCTTATGGGACTTAACTGCGGGGCCATCAGTCCCTAAACTTACAAACTACTTATGAACTAACTTATACTAAAGACAACTCAAACATCCATGCGCGTGGGAGGATTCGAACCTCCGACGCGGGAGGCCGCACGATCCTCAATGTGGCGCTCCAGACTGCTCGGATACTCCCGCCCGGCTGTGATTGAAAGATGCTCCCTGTCTTCTACCATGTAGAATGGATCTACTTTTGCAAAACATCTGCACGATAGCTAAATTGCTGCATTTTTGGTGACTAGCGGTGTATTTAAAGTATTACTATATTCAGCTAATCTTGAAGCCCGCGTAGAATCTATTGCCAACCACCCACAGGGGGCTCACGGTTCTTTCGTGAGTACGTGCGTGGCGAGCACGGGGCCCCGAGCTAATGCAGTCTTCCTTCCTTCTTTACTTCCCGGACTGCATTTCCTTCCCCCTCCGCTCCTTTCCTATCCTCACTCCTTCCCCTCCCCCCCGGGGGGACTGATAATCTCAGTAGTTTAGCCCCGTATCCCAAACAAACAACCCCAACCCCAATATTGCCATCTGTCAGGATTTATCTGCCCTTAAGAATCAATCTGTTTCTCATAGGTAAAATAAAATGCAATTTACCATAGTATACTAAGATATCCGCTGTGCGGGATGACGGCTACTGATATGAGTATTTTCAACAGTTTAAATAAAATCGTTGTCGGCAATTTCGAATGAGACTTCTCGAATTAACTTTTTAACTTTAAATCACTCATATGTCTTCCAGCTGAAAGTCATCTTCCTTTTTACAGCCTTTTCAGTTTCTTTTCCATTTGTAAATGGTAACAATAGGGCAGCTGAAGTAGTGCTTTCTTCGTCGTTCATAGCCGTCACTGAAACCTTCAGTATTCATGGTCACGTACCACTGCAATGTAGATACTTGAAGCGATGTGGATCGGTATGGTGCATTCGGGATTACCCATATAATTTACACCGTAGCTAAATGGACTCCGTCCAAAGGGGCTAGAGTCAAGTGCAATGGTCGTACTTTGCACCCCTCTTGTTGTGATCTTCAGTCCGGAGACTGGTTTGATGCAGTTCTCCACCCTACTCTATCCTGAGCAAGCCTCTTCACCTCCTCATAAGAACGGCAACCTACATCCTTACTGTATTCATCTCTTGGTCTCCCTCTGCGGTTTTTACCCCAAACACTTCCCTCTAATACTAAATTCACGATTCCTTCATGTCTAAGAATGTGTCGTACCAATCGATCCCTTCTTTTAGTCAAGGTATACCCGAAATTCCTTTTCTTCCCAATTCTGTTCAGTACTTCCTCATAAGTGACGCGACCCTGTATGTTGGTGATGTATCAGTTACTGTAAAGTATCACTACACAGTGTCTTTCAGCAACAATAAAATACTCGTAGCGCCATTTGTTGAGGGGAATATATATATATATATATATATATATATATATATATATATATATATATATTTGTGACATGTAATATTTTTGTAAAGTAACGTCTTGTACAGACACCCTTCATTAATCTGACACGTTCCACATCATTACAAAGTGTCGTATTCATGATCTATGGAAAAAGTAGTAATCTAATCTAATCTAGTTAGTAACGCTGCTGAAAGATCAATGTCTTCCTTTTTTTCTTGTTCTCTCTTATTTCTGTGAGTTTTGTACGGTGACGTACAGGGTGGCCGGCCGCGGTGGCCGAGGGGACTGAGGCGCTCCAGTCACGGTCTGCATGGCCACTACGGTCGGGGGTTCGAATCCCCCCTCGGGCATGGATATTTGTGCCGTCCTTAGTCTTAGCTAGTTCATAAGTAGTTTGTAAGCTTAGGGACTGATGACCCCGTAGTTAAGTCCCATAAGTGCTACAAACATTTGATTTTCGTACAGGGTGTCCAAAAAAGGACTCCCTGATTTCAAAATTAAATATCTCGAAAACAAAGATCGATAGAGGAATGTAGTAAACGGTTTTTTTTTTTTTTTTTTTTTTTTTTTTTTTTTTTTTTTTTTTTTTTTTTTTTTGCGAAAGCTGTAAGAAGTTTATACAGCAGTTTGAAATAATAGTTACAAAAGCTGCTAACAGATGGCGCTGTAATCGTCATACGTAATTTAGTATAAATAGTGATCCGAAGCCCAGAGCGATCAGTTCCACTATTGAAACGTGAAAGGAGGTTAGCGTACCGAAGGAAGAGATTAAAACCAGTACTCCATTGAACAACGCGTTTTTTCTGGTGCTAGAGTACCGCAGGTTAGAAGAGAGTCCTACGGCAACAAGGCGAAGTTTTCAAGCACGATTTAATGTTCCGAAAGGACCCGATGCGAAAACAATTCGTACGCTCTTCGCAAAATATCAACGAACAGGCAGCGTAACTGATGATCTAGTGGAGCATGTTGGCCGCAAGCAAACCGCAGTTACGCCTGAAAATATCGACACAGTTTCTGGAATTATTCAGCGAAATCCAATGTCATCCGCCCGTAGAATTGCATCTGAGACTGGTTTGAAGCGTTCCAACACGCAGAAAATACTGAGAAAGAGCCTACACATGTTTCCATGCAAAATTCAAACGCACCAGGCCATACCCGTCCGAGCTGTGCAACAAAGGGTTGCCTTTGCTAATCAGATGCTCACAATGATTGATAGTGAAGGATTTGATGTTGGCTGCATCTGGTTTACAGATGAAGCACACTTACACCTGAATTGATACGTGAATAAGCAGAACTGGCGATTTTGGGGTTCCGAAAAGCAATATTGGTGTAAAGCGAAACACCTGTATTCTCCTAAAGTTACTGTATGGGCTGCAGTATGCAGCAGAGGCATTATTGGCCCTTTTTTCATACGAGGAACGGTCACTGGTGCACGTTACGTTGCAATTTTGGAACAATTTGTCGCCACACAGCAAGCGTTAGAGGATCGACCAGGTACTGAATGCTTTATGCAAGATGGAGCCCGACCACATTGGACCGAACAAGTGTTTCTCTTTCTTGAGGAATACTTCGGGAATCGAGTCATTGCTTTGGAATATCCCAAATTTACTGGTGCAGGCATGGATTGGCCTCCATATTCGCCGAATTTGAATCCCTGTGACTTTTTTTTGGGGGGGGGGGGGGCGGGGACACAGTGAAAGACATGGTCTACCCGAAGCATCCCACCGCGCTGGACGAACTTGAATCGGCGATCTCTGTGGCATGTGAATCCATTTCGGTTGAGACACTACGAAATGTGATGGCGAATTCCATTCTTCGTTTGCGCCACCTCTGTAGTGACAATGGTGAACATTTTGAAAACATTGTGATGTGATTGTTTGTAAAGAGTGTTTACATAGGATTATTTCCCTTATGTGTGCTGATATGAGCTGTACAGCGTACAGCGGCATCTGTTAGCAGCTTTTGTAACTATTATTTCAAACTGCTGTATAAACTTCTTGCAGCTTTCACAATAAACATACCGTTTACTGCATTCCTCTATCGATCTTTGTTTTCGAGATATTTAATTTTGAAATCAGAGAGCCCTTTTCTGGACACCCTGTATAAAATCCTCTCTGCTGCTTTTGTGTCCCAGCCTCGTCGCCGCTTTTGCGTCTCGTTTCCGTCGTAGGTGTCGGTGGCCGAGTGGAATGAGACCGACACAGGAATAAAGATAGCACGCTGGTGCAGATACGGAGGGGAGCAGCCAGAAACTAGAAACACTAGAGTAAATTAGAACGAGATATGTATTGCACAGAATTTATACAATACTTAACTTTTACACAATTCAGCACTGCAGATTGCTGATACATAGTTGAGTTAGAGGCCTGCCTAGTGCCTATTCGATAGCCTAGTCTTCACTGGTGCCTATCGATTCCGAAGGTCCTAACTGGTTCCTATCTCAGTCCCAAGTGAACGATGTCGTTCAGTGGTGGCCACGAGCGGAGTTGTCGCAGAGGGCGCTCGTGGCTGACGTCGTAAGAACGCCGCGCCGTGCGTGCATGGCGGCGCGCGGCGAAAGTAGGTGGCGCGCACTTTGTACTTGTGCGACACCACAGCTGCCTGCTGTTATGACATTTCAGTCAGAAAATCGTATCCTCGATTGTGAAGGTCACCTAAATCTTCGGTGTATATTTTTGAAATCAAAGACTCCTCCTCTCGTGATCTCTTCTTCGCCTGACTGGCAGTCATTTGCACTTCTAAGTGAGCATTATCCGGTGCTCCACACTGATGCTCGTTTGCACTAAGTCCGTACAGTCTTTGGTCTTAAGGATTCCTGGAAAGTTCGTTGTTCTGTGTTTTGAACAGCGCCAAATCACTGTTCCATCTGGTTTTATTCTCTTTGTGATATAACAGTAACCTTCATAGTAGCCACGTGGTTTATCCTGGCGCCGCCCGACAGTAGCCAACTCCACCTAGAGACAAGACCTCACAACAGCCCGTACCACGTCACACGGACCAGGCCGCTACTGCCAGCTTACTGGCTGGCTGCTACGAGGCAGTGGGCTGTGCTCCAACGGCCAGCCATTCAGCTGGCGGCCGCGGACTGGTCGGTGTAACGTGGCACCGGCTGTTGAGAGGCCTTGTGTATAGGTGGTGTTGGAGTAGCCATGGGGGCTAAGGCATCATGCTACGGACAGGGCGGTCGTTCCCGCCGGAGGTCACAAATTTGTGGTTGGTTGTGAATGTCACTGGGTGCATTTGTCACATATCCACATGTTGAGATTCTTAGTGAGAATTTTGTGGCAAGTACTATGGCTGACCCATACTGCTGCTGCGAGAGCGGCTACCGCCTGGGAACTGTTAGCACGCACCAACGGGGAAACTTCCTGGATCTTACCTTCCGTTCGGACTGTTAGTGGCCGACCAGTACGCACATCATCTTCCAAACTGTCTCGTCCTTACACAAAACATCGGTGCTACCTAACCACAACATTGCGACCCAATGAGTCCACACCGTACACCTGCTGCTTAATTTCTGGCAGAACTTAATATTTAGCCGTTGCTGAAACTGTGACATGTCAAGGTTCGACTCGCACAATCAACTCACCGTCACAACAACGACCGTATGTCTGCTTCCAGTGCATGCACTCAACTGTGGCTTGCAGGGACGACAGACTAACTGACATGGTGCCATTCCACGGCGCCACCTATGCCCTACAGTACAACACAGGGCCGTCATGCGGTCAATCTCAGAACGTATTGACTGTACCACATATAAATATCTACTCATTCTGTAATGTGATAGCAGTGCGGGAATGGTCATGCACTTCTAGGGCGCCTTGCTGCGGAGTGCGCGGCTGTTCCCCGTCGGAGGTTTGAGTCCTCCGTCGGGCATGTTTGTGTGTGTGTGTGTGTGTGTGTGTGTGTGTGTGTGTGTGTGTGTATGTGTGTGTTTGTTTGTGTGTGTGCGTGTGTGTGTCTGTCTCTCTCTGTGTGTGTGTGTGTGTGTTCTTAGCGTAAGTTAGTGTATGTAAGTGTAGGGACTGCTGACCACTGCAGTTTTGTCCCATAGCTTTACAAACTTCTGAACATTTTTTTGTAATGTGGTCATAACGAAGCAATGTTTTTTTTTTCCATTTACAGGCCGCTTCTTAAGGAAGTGAAGAAGTCCTCGGAAACACGCGTTGTCCTGGACTGTGAACCAGACCACATTCTGGATGTTCTGCGACAGGCAGATGAGGTCAAGCTGATGCACGTTTACCAGTCATTTTTCATTACATCCTTGGTGAGACTTCATGTCTTAATCCCTACAGGATTACTATTTCGTAGATAGTGAGAGGTTAACAGATTTTTATTTTACTTTCCAACTAGAAATCTAATGTTGATCAGCATGTTTTTGTACAGACAGTATATTACAATCAGTGAGAATATTATGACGGTTATGTAGCTGATACAATATGCATTTATACCTCTCTTGGATTGTAGTACAGTGACTTCAAATTTCGTGATGACAGAGTGCATTTGGTAAACTAAGTCCAAAGAATGACTTATAAACATAGGGGAGGTGGATAAGATAGCTGTGAATGCGTACGACAGAAATGACAGGGCTCATTTGACGTACTCAGATTCGTACGGTTAACTTTTATCTAATGTGGTGCAACTGTACTACACAAAAAGGTGTAAAGTTGTGTGCTAATGAGTTTTCTGGTCTGAGGAAGTACACAGTCTCAACAGTTTCTGAGAAAACGAGAGCTTACGTTTTCGACGTACTGAAGGTAACTTTAGGACGTAGCTGAACTGGTGGCTGAAATAATAGCATCGTGGTTTGTAAGTTTGCGTTCTTGTTACTGTTTATTTGTTTATTTACGCATATGCGAAGAAGATTGATATGTCAATGTTTTCTTCGAATGCATGTTTAAATGACGTCCTCTTTCGTCTACCAATTGTCTCTGGTGAATTTATTTAACAACAAACAAATAAATAAACGAAAATTTGTTTTCAGTGAAATTCCTTTACTGTGTCTTGTCAATAATATCGTCGGTGATGTTAACAAAGTTTCTGTCCCGAGTAACATTCGACGAAGAAATGTGACTATGTTAAACCTGCCTTCGGCCAGTGCCCAAGATGTTTCATATATCTATATTTTGAATGTCTGTGCGGTTGGTAACATCCAAGAAAAGGCAACAAATATACCTGAAAGAAAATATAAGAACTAATGTTGGAATAAAATACAGTATAAGAATCAATCTAAGAATTAGTATAAGGATTATTGAATAAATTTAAGTAAGAACTGATGTAAGACTGAAATATCAGAATATGGACATTTAAAAAGATCGTGTATCCTGAAAATATCAAACACACATACTGGGCGTTTCTAAAATACACCGACAAACCTCAAGCCATCAGTCATGTAAAACTGCCGCGGCGGATTAGCCGCGCGTACTGGAGCGCTGTGTTGCGATGCGCGCGGCCGTCTGCCGTCGGGTGTTCTAGTCCCCCCTCGGGCATTGGTGTTTGTGTTGTCCTTAGTTTAGTTTACCTTAGATTAAGTAGTTTGTAAGATAGGAACTAATGATGCTGTAAATAGAACCTGGATTCATCCGGAAAAATTACGTTTTGCCATTCGTGCACCCAGGTTCGTCGTTGCGTACACCATCGCAGGCGCTCCTGTGTGTAATGCAGCGTAAAGGGTAACCGAAGCCATGATCTCCGAGCTGATAGTCCATGCTGCTGCAAACGTCGTCGAACTGTTTGTGCAGATGGTTGTTGTCTTGCATAGATTTACAAACATTTCATTTTTTTTTCATGTAAAACTTTTTAGAGGAATTCACCGCCATTCGACTCTAATAACTGTTTATTTCCACAACCAGGTTTCGGCCTTAGGCCATTATCAAGTGATAACTCTTCAGACAGGTTTATTAAGTCATTGTCATGGCAATAAAATCGTTAGGACAAGTTGATAAGTCCTTGTCACTAACATAAAATAGGCACCACATTTGTACCCGCATGTTTGTTTTGAAAACAATTATTTCAGTCAAATGGCGGTGAATTCCTTTAAAAACGTCAAGGCGTTGGTGAGAGACCTTAGTAGATCACGTTTTACATACGAATCCATGTCCGCAGAAGTCATCCGATGATGCTATGACCCCTTCGATACTGAGAAAGAAATTTCTTTTACTGTGAGCTCTTGTAGTTTTACAACCAATATAAAGTTCATATATACTCTAAATTGATAAGAAACATTTGTGTAATAATGTTTTAAGTATAGGGCAGATAAATTATAAACAAAAAAGTAAATAAATATCAGGGCTTCTAACAGCCGCGCGGGAGTAGACGTGAGCCCTAAGGCGCCTTGCTGCAGAGTGCGAGGCTACTCCCCGTCGGAGGTTCGAGTCCTCCCTCGGGCATGTGTGTGTGTGTGTGTGTGTGTGTGTGTGTGTGTGTGTGTGTGTGTGTGTGTGTGTTTTAAGTAGTTTGTAAGTTTAAGGATCACCACTGCAGTTTGTTTCCATCGCTTAACAAATATTTGAACAGGTTTTGGTTTCGAAAACGGGACGCCAAGGCGCGAAACCGCGACTTTAGCTGCATGCTATGCCGCGACTTCAGTTGAACAATCCACTCGATGACTGCCACCTAACAACGTACAATATTTAACCGTCGTTTTCTCAGTAAAGGTAGATAATTTAGGAATAAGCCCTGTTTCCTTATTTTGGTCCCTGTTCAACTGATCGAAGTTTCTATGAAATCGGACTATGGCATGTGGCGTCTTCCTAAGCATAATTTTATTTATCCCGAGGGAATACGTCAATGCTTGGCAACTGATAAAAACACATTGTAATAGGATACACATTGGATGGACAAAATTATGAACACCTAACATAGTAACGTTACTTATTTACAAGTAAAGAGTTGGCGCATCAGTGGCTATGAGAACAGTTGCAACTCTTCCAGCAATGAATTCGTAGTGTGTCTTCATGGTTTCCAACAGAATGTTATCCATTCTTGTATCAAAACATACGTCGATTGTATAATAGATGTTGGAGCTGCAAATTTGTTTCTCACTGACCCCATAAAGGCTTAATTATGTTAGAACATGAAGATTTTTCTTATAACGTTGCCCTTGCTTCGTATGATGCCATAATTGTTAAAGTAGATTCCGCGATTATATTTTTTGGACGAGGAATTGATGGTACCGAATGTTTGAATTTGAAATAAGTTAGTTAAAGCACAGCACAAAATGAACATTAAAGCAAATAAACCGCGGGTTGCATATTAAAGTTGGGCACCAGAGAAGCAACAGCACGTTATAAGGCTTACGGAAAGCATGTAGCTGGATCCTGCACTTCGTATTGTAGAAGCTGTAAATGATAACTTTTTCTTATTTAATCCGTGAACGTTCGAGATACTTTCCGTAGGAGATCAATGTTCAGACTGCTCACTTCGCTTTTCATTGTTGTGTGACCGTGGGTGGAACATGAAGTTACTGGTAATGATAAAATAATTTAAAAAAATGATCGGACTTCGTGAAATTACAAAATAAATGACTGCAGGTTCTAAAATCAAGCATAGTATAGTATAAGGATGATTGATTGATTGAAATTTTGCAGACAATGCGAAGCGATTGTAATGGCGTCTGAACATTAAACTATTACGGTTGACGAGGAGCTGAAAAACATCAAGAAATTAAATATTTGACGTGGAGGAGTTTGATTTAAATGAAACCCAAGGAGAGGGAATGCTTTTAAAGTTAAATAATATATTTTCAGCAACAACCTGCATCATTCTTACTTACATTAGTGGATACAGGTATGAAAGACGTCTACACCGATTAGATACAGACCAGAGAGTGAGTAAAACTACTATTTCGGTTCCGTCATCTCGCTTGCTTGTAAGTAAAAAATGACGAACGAAATTAAATTAGTTGCATTGCGAGTCAGAGGGAACCGGAGACGATAAGCATCGCTGATCAAAGATAAATTTTTTTTAAAAAAATTAGTGTATCGTTACACTTGCCCCCTCTGGCTTTGTGTGGGGCAAATGCAATCTACACAAAGACATAATAGTTTGGGTATCATTTAAATTTTTTTAACAATATTTACATCAGTTTGTTGTTTACATTTGTTTGTTTAAGATTCATGTATACAATTCAAATAAGTTATTTTCTTTATAAGTATATTAATGAAATAAAGAATCGTAGCGACGTCACGGTGAGGAAGCCGAGGGTGGTGAGGACAGGTGCGAAACGCGCGACAGTTAGCGATGACGTCAGACGGTAGCGCGGCGGTGACGACAAGGGGTGGCTGGATGGTGTGTGACGTCAGCGGGTCGGGAGAAGCATGACGTCACGGCCAGCGGCGTTCGAGCAGGGAGCCTCTGCATCCCGAACACCAATCTTTGGCCTTCGGTACGGCGCTGCATCGCGCCTCCGATTGTGGTTAACATGTAAACAAAATCATACACACAAAATTACTCAAAGACTGTGTTACAGCACTTAAGAAATTATCATTATGATAAAAATATTTTGTTCACTTTTTAACTTGTCAATATTTAAAATAATTACTTCACGTGAATGAATAAATGAACATATGTCTGTAAACAAATGTACATAGTAGATAGATGATTTTTAAATGACAAATTATGTAACGGTATGAGTTCATGTCAGAAAGATAGCCGTACAGCTTGCATCACATTCTGTTTTTTGCATAGACGTTAGTTTTCCTTCTGAAATATGAGGACACTTTAGCTTTCCGACTTCCGTGAATCGTAAATTGTGATTTCTTGCCGTTTTTTCCGTTTGTGAACTACTAGAATTTTCCTAACAATGAACTGGCTAACTATGAAAAAATTTGGAAAAAAGACAATATTGCTAAAAGAAATGCTGAATAGAAATGCGCATACAAGCGACAGATAGGAGAATCTATTAAAGCACCAAATAAGCCAAATTACTGGTCCGTCCTTACCTGTGTGATGTGATGTCTTTAAAAAATGATCGGACTTCGTGAAATTACAAAAGAAATGACTGCAGGTTCTAAAGTCAAGCAAAGTATAGTATAAGGATGATTGATTGATTGAAATTTTGCAGACAATGCGAAGCGATTGTAATGGCGTCTGAACATTAAACTATTACCGTTGACGAGGAGCTGAAAAACATCAAGAAATTAAATATTTGACGTGGAGGAGTTTGATTTAAATGAAACCCAAGGAGAGGGAATTCTTTTAAATTTAAATAATAAATGTAGTGTATCGTTACATTCTGATCACGGGATGTGTGTTATAATTTCCTTATACTTCATAAAGCACTCCTGAAGCTTTTCAGCTGTGTGTGGACCCATTATTTTAGAATATGGGAGCAGCGTTAGTTAGTAATATGTTAGTCATAGGAGCAGTTTGTGGTCGAGGATGTTGAAATATTCATTCACAGTTAATCAACCACTGAGGATAATGACAGAACAAATTGAATACCACAATATAGATGCCTAAACCATGATGAAACCTTCTCCATTCTTGACTATACGAAGCTGCTATTGGGGTTCTCGATAGATAAACATGGTTGTTTGTAGGACACAATGTAAACGATGGTTCATCAGATCATACCACATCCTTCCAACCAACAATTGCCCATACTATGTTTGTATTTGTGGTCATCTTACAGTTAAAATCAGTTGTCCACGTCTTATTACAGTGCCACCACTAGCTTCGCAGCATTTCGTTGGCTACTTATTACGGGTTTAGGGACTGCAGTTCTTCCATCGATGATGCAGTGGAGTGCTCGAGCGTTCTAAAGGTGCCTTCACACTGAAAACCAACTCCAACAAACTCGGTTGACAACTGTTTTCAACTCGGAGTTTGACTTTGTTTTCAACTGTTGTCAACAGTTGTGTAAAATCGCGAGTTTTAAAAACTAGTTGAGGCAAGTTTTGTCTCGAGTTTGTAGTTTATGGTCAGTGATCAAAAATTCGGCGGAGTTGGTAACTTGCGCATGCGCATTGCCATGTTATCCTGTCGTTTGCTGTGCCGTTACGCTTGTATTTCTCGGCAAGGATAACGAATACTAAATATTTCTTAATACAAAGCACAGTGGCTAAAATAAGTTAGATTCATATAAAGAAAAAGCTACCGCAATCGGTGGTATCCTAAGTGGCCCACTGTTAATGAACGGGAAGAAATTAAATGGACTAAAAGATTTATGGAGATGCATACGTGAAATAAATGTTCTTATTTTCACTCTAAACTAAAGGTAAAGCAGTCAGCAATCCGAAGATTGGTTTGAACACCACAGTGCTTTACTAGGCATATACGTGAAATAAATGTTCTTATTTGCACTCTAAACTAACCTACTTAATTCCTGAAGTGATTTGCACGATTCAATTTTGTCTGGAATAATACGTTAAATGGTATACGTTAGGATTTGAGTATCGGTACCTATTTTACTGTGTGCTGCAATAGCTTTTTATCGGCAGAAATGGCATTCAAGATTTGCATAATGAAACCTGCACCAGTTAGCTCCGTACGTTTTCGTTCTTAGTACAATGCATTTACAGAGTTAGCCACAAGAATAGGTAGTTAGATATTTATTGAGATGCTTCGAGAAATAGAAATAAATGTCAGACTGTAATAAACAGCTATAAAATGACTTTTGGAGGAGGCAAAATGACTCACATGCAAACATAACATGATAAAACAACGAAAATATTTTCTCCACTTCATTAAAATAAATTTTCTGAAGAGGTTATGTTAAGCATGGGAAAAACGTTTAACTATTTCTGTGTTTCATTATTTTTACACTGACACAGATATAGGGCTTCCTGAAACATCCATTATGAGAGTTTAAGCTTTCGTATATATGTGGATGAACTGAAATGTTTGATCGCCCATTCTCAAACAATTTTCGTGATTATGACATCGCAGTGTAGGTCCTGTAGTACATTTGTGCGAGTACTTTTTTTCTCTTCCTCTCGCTATCCACGGATCCACCTACAATTGTTTTCATTTTTCGTTCTTTTCAAGGAATGAACTCGCCAGAAACATTAATTTAAATGGTGTTCAACAAACGATTATTAAAATAAAAACGCCGAATATGTCTTCACTAGAGTTTGAAACTGTTTTCAGCACTTTGCAACAGTTGTAAGTTTGGCAAACTCACAACTGTTTTAAGTTTGCTAGACTGACAACTGTTGCGAGTTTTTGTTTTTTGGAATTGGCTTTCAGTCTAAAGGTACCTTAAGGCGCCTACCTGCATAGCGCGCCGCTGCTCTCCGTCGGAGGTTCGCGTCTTCCCTCGACCATGAGTGTATATGTTGTCCTTAGCATAAGTTAGTTTAAGTAGTTTGCAGGCCTAGGGACTGGTGACTGGAGTAGTTAAGTCCCACAGATTTACAAACATTTGAATTTTCTTCCAGCGACCTTGAGCTCCAGCCGTACTGTTTTGATCGAAACAGAATTACTGAAGTGGTTTTCGAGATTTGTAGTCGCTTTTGCCGTTGTAGTTTAATGTTGTCAGTCGATGTTAATGCTCGTCTGTCGTTATTAGTTAACTTCTGGTTCCGCCCACTATTCCTTTTCACCAATTGTATTTTTACCTTGCATTGTGTACGCTGCCATTACCGTGGATAGTGTCGCTAGTGAAACGTTGAACAGTGTTTCCATTTTCGTCACAGATGCTCCTTCCACCCGCGCACCGAGTCGGTCTCTTTAGAAGTCTGAGAGAGTACCATTTCACCGATCATGGGCGTTCACCGTCGCAGAACAAGATGTATAATATACTGAGAGGTAACGTCCAACACTGTTCACAATTGTTCACTGCGGTCGCACCTCATTGTTAACACGTACGATCTGACGCCTGTTTTGAAAAAAGTGTAATAATATTCGGTCCACCCCTTGTATGTCCTAATCTGGTTATCCACTGGAATTGTGTAAGAATACAAATGAAAATGAATCGACGCAACTCAAATCCGTCGTCAGCTGTACTGAAATATCAGGAAACAAAGAACGAAATCAAATGAATGGAAAAAAATTTACTCATGAAACGAATGCTATAATAAACGACACAGTTCCAAACGGAAGCGTGGTCGCAATAAATAACAAATAGATGAAAATTCAATTTGCTGACGCATTCGGAAACAATGAAAGTGCTAAATGACAGCTGCTGTTGAGCAGAACCCTGTTAGGCATGTGCTATATTTAGTACTGCGCGTGTTTCTATTAGATTTTACAGATGGCGCTGCATTTGGCATATCAAGATATGCGCGTAACTGAATGGAGTGTTGTTCGAAAATTTAAAAGCAAAAGGGAATAACTTTCGGAAATTTAAGATTTTGAACAAATAAACGTTACATTTTTACTTATATTGAATAGCCAAGTTTACAGTATAGACGGATGATTTCTTAATCATTGTTAAGATATACAAGAGCGGAACATAATATTAAAATAGTTATTACTCAAATTTTGTAGTAAAAGCAGTGTATTTAGCAAACTTAGAAATTGGTTAATTTAATTTCAATCATATAATATCAACGGGAGGCATATCACTTCACCCTGCGAATGTGGAACGTAATATGTTTCAAGAAATAATTAACAGAGAAAACCTTCGTAATATTGTAGTGGTTTTACGGCAGATTTTTAAAGCAGCCAGAATTTAATGCTACGCGACAGTTATCAATTTCTAAACTGATTGACCTCTTACCCTCGACGGACAAATTTACAAGAGGAAAAATTGGAAATATTTAAAGTATGAAACTTAATATACGGATACACACACACAAAATCAAACACCTACCCACCCACTTCCCATCCACAGCAGGCATACTTCTTAATTACATGCAATAGAGGAATAAAATAAATTATCGTTTTGAAGCTTATACAAACGCAGGCCGCGGTGGAGTAGCCGAGCGGTCTAAAGCGTCTCGCTGCGGAGCGCGCGGTTGCTCGCCGTGGAGGTTCGAATCCTCCCTAGGGCATGGGTGTGTTTGTTTGTCCTTAGGTTAGTTTACCTAGATTTAAGTAGTCTGTAAGCTACGGACCGATGACCACGCAGTTTGGTCCGATAGATTTACAAACATTTGAACATTTTTTTTACAAACGAAGTGGTTAAGGCAACGTGCAATGACGAAAAATACAGACTTTGTTGTATTGCAGAGGTCAGGCATTAAATGTCACAGTGGAAGAAACATGGTGTAACAAAAATGTAAGGCACATATCCTCACATGTATACGAAGACATAAAGTTATATGAACATGTGTCCGAAACGCTTTGTTTCCATGTTATACCTGAATGTGTTCAGCGCAGTAATCAGAGGACTCACAAAAATACAGAATGCACCAATATACCATATTTAACTCTTTGCCATATGAGGTGCTCGATATGCACTTTGTGAGCGTTGTTGCATGCATCAGCCAGTCGTCGTAGTGAATCTCGCACGCGCTGGTGTATCACTGGAGCATTGCGTGTTGTTTCGCAGCCTTCCATACTACGGGCAGGGCAACACTGAACACTTTGTACTGGGGTTCGATACACAAGAGCTTTCAAATGTCCCACAAATAAAAATCCAGTGGGTTTTGGTTTGGCTATATATATGTTCATTGATGAAATATTAAATGCTTTGAATAACCGTACATCACCAGTTGGGATTTTTTTGTGCTCTCTCAAAGGCTTTTGATTGTGTAAATCATGGGATTCTTCTAGATAAGCTTAAGTATTGGGGTATGAGTGGGACAGTGCGCAAATGGTTTAAATCATACTTAACTGGAAGAGTGCAGAAAGATGAAATAAGCAGTTCACATGATAAAGATGAAACAATTAATTCCTCTAACTGGGAAGTTATCAAAAGGGGGGTCCCACAAGGTTCGGTCTTGGGTCCTTTGCTGTTTTTAATATAATCACTTGCCATTCTACATTCACGAAGATGCTAAGCTAGTACTTTTTGCTGATGATACAAGTATAGCTATCACACCTGACAAACAGGAATTAACTGATGAAATTGTACATGATATCATTCAGAAAGTTATTAAGTGGTTCTCTACAAATGGACTCTCATTAAACTTTGATAAAACCCAGTATATACATAGTTTCATACAGTAAATGGCATGACACCATTAATAAATTTAAACTTTGAACATAAATCTGTGGCTAAGGCAGAATACTCAAATTTTTTAGGTGTTTGTATTGACGAGGGACTGAATTGGAAGAAACATATTGAAGATCTCCTGAAACGTTTGAATTCAGCTAGTTATTCTATCAGAGTCATTGCAAAATTTGGTGATATACATCTCAGTAAATTAGCTTACTACGCCTATTTTCATTCATTGCTTACATATGGGATCATATTCTGGGGCAATTCAACATTACTTTTTTTATTCATTGCACAAAAGCGTGTAATCAGAATAACTGCTGGAGCCCACCCAAGAGCATCCTGCAGACATTTATTTAGGGATCTAGGGATCTTCACTGTAGCTTCACAAAATATATACTTATTCACTCATGAAATTTCTTATTAACAGTCCGACTCAATTCAAAAGTAATAGCAGTGTGCATAGCTACAACACTAGAAGGTGTGATATTCACTATTAAAGGTTAAATCTAACCTTGGCTCAGAAATGGGTGAATTATGCTGCCACAAAAGTATTTGGTCACTTACCAAGTAGCATCAAAAGTCTGACAGATAACCAACTAGTATCTAAAAAGAAATTAAAGGAATTTCTTAATGGCAACTCCTTCTACAACGTAGATTTTATATATATATATAATTAAAAAAAAACTTAAAATATTGTCAAGTGTAGACAACATTTACTAAACACGTTCCACATCATTACGAAATGTCGTATATATGATCTATGGAACAAGTATTAATCTAATCTACTGGTCCACCTCTACCTATCCACCTGTCACTGAACCTGGTATTGAGAAGGCAATGGACATGAACATTAAAAGAGCCTTAAGGCACATACACTAATGGACATAGATTAATATTCAAATTTCAGTACTTCAGTTCTTAAACAAAATGAAGACAAGAAAACTAATTAATAACTAAAATATATTTATACGCCAAAAGTGGTGTATGTTTTCGACAGCTGCAGCTAAACTAATAGACATAGCTTAAGTTACGGTTTATAATGATGTTACGCAGTATTTGAATAATTCGCAGGATGCCCACACTGTAGACTACTCGCAGTTCCTGAAGAGTGGAATAAATATCACGACGTTGCGGCTAATCCAACCCGGGCGAGAGTCAGTTGTCAAGAAAATGCAAGACTTTACATATGGAAAGTATTACAACAGAGAACTCCTGAAGCCGGAAAGAATCAGGGTGAGCTATGTTCTGTTTCTACTTTCTGTACCGCTTATATCTAAGATTTAGGTATGTAGTTATTAATAACCACTGTCATCATGACATTATGAATTATGCACCAAGGGAAAATTTTCTTTTTCATATACATTACTTTAACACAACTTTATATTCCTAACAGTCTTTTTAACATATCCGTCTATAATGCTCGTTGATAGCTCTAGAAGGTGAGGCAATGAAATGGTAAGATTCATTTAATTAAGTACATAATTTTCGGTTGCCATCAAAGCACCTCTGACCACCATGATCAATATACCGTTCAACAGAACATCGTTTTCCTATTCAGCTAATAGTATCTGAGCCGTAGTTTGCATCTGATTGTCTCACGGGTGCGCGTTCTTGTAGGTCGATAACGTACTATGAGGGAAACAAAGATGGTTCACAGAAGATGGCAATATTAAGGCCACAGGCTTCATACACCAGTATTCGTGTGCTGTAGACGTATGTGACTCATTTCCCAAACAAACAAACAAAAAAACAAAAAAAACAAAAAAAAAAAAAAAAAAAAAAACACTTCTTTGCATTGCTGCAATAGAGAATAAAATCTGCCTCTTGAGCATGAGTACTTAGTAACATA
Source organism: Locusta migratoria (assembly GCA_026315105.1). NCBI lineage: Eukaryota > Metazoa > Arthropoda > Insecta > Orthoptera > Acrididae > Locusta > Locusta migratoria. The sequence goes on from CM048755.1 coordinate 292,690,721, forward strand.
TCATTTGAAATTATATAAAATACTTACAAACCTCCGTTTTTACGTTTTACCACCACTGTTCTATTCAATTCGAAATCATAGTGATTCATATTTTGTTTGCAACGGTCATTTATTCTGATTGACGATACCTTTCATTACACTTATATATATCAACAATGATTAAGATGCACCCAGTCAAAAAATACTTTTAGCAGACGGAAAACTTCCCACGAATACCAGCTAAAATTAAATGTCTTACAGATACACACATTTGTGGGTGACCTATTTCAAGATGATGTCATTAAACCTATACAGTAGACGTCTTCCAAAAAGGTTAAAGGAATCAATTATAAAATCTAGTTGCAGAGAAACTCATATTACGAAGAAAGAGACGATGGTTGTGAAATGTTCTGTTGACCCTGTTCGACATTTAAACTGCTTTTAGTGGACACGACGTCACAATTTAGCTTATTAACGATTCAAAGGACAGAGGTCATAGGTCAATATTAATCAAATCGCGCAGCCAGGTATACGCATTCGCAACGTTTTGAAAATACACACATCTGTCTCACAGGTCTGTTTACATATTAGGCTGATTCCAGTGAAATTATGTAGATTCGCTCTATCGGTTTTTTCGTGGTGACGAACTGATACGGAAAGAGGTATGAAATCCATCTTGTCACGTGTGGAAACGCTGTAGTCTTTGGTACTATTTCCTCATATTCCAACATCTTAAACGGCAGAAACTATTTCTTAAATGCAATGAGGTTAGCGGACAAGTATTTGCAAATCAATCAGTCTACCAGCATTGTGATAGCTTGCTCTATCCAAGCTGACAGTAACTACTAAAACATGAAGAGGTTCTCCGATGAATCGGCGAAGAAAGGAACATATGCAAAACTTGGTCGTAATTTGGTATAATAAATTATGGTAGTACATGTATTAAGATAGCAGGGAATAATCTGCAGCTGCACGGGAATGGCCGTGCGGTCTGGAGCGTCACTTTACGGATCGCGCGGTCGCTCCCTTCAGAGGTTAAAGTCCTCCCTCGGGCATGGGTGTATGTGTTCTCCTTAGTATAATTTAGTTTAAGTAGTTTGTAAGACTAAGGATCGATTACGAGAGTGGTTTGTTCCCACAGAATTACAAACATTTTTGAATAATGGTCATGGTACCAGTCGGAGGTGTAGAAGGGTAGGGTAAGACAAAGACTGGAATACATATAGCCAATAATTTAGGGTATAAGTGCTACTCTGAAATGAAGAGGCAGACGCAGGGTAGGAATTCCTGGCAGGCCGCATCAAACCAGTCATAAGCAGAGATATCCATTAGTATACTATGTGATCTAAAGTATCCGGACACCCCCCAAAACACACGTTTTTCATATTAAGTGCATTGGGCTGTCACCTACTGTCGGGTACTCCATATCAGAAACCTCAGTGGATATCACCAGAGAGCAAAATAGGGTGATCGGCGGAACACACGGACTTCGAAAGTGGTCAGGTGATTCAGTCACGTGTGTCAGAACTCTTTACGGGATATTTCACACTCCTAAACATCCCTTGGTTCACTGTTCCTGACGCGATAGAGAAATGGAAGCGTGAAAGGACACATAAGCACGAATACGTACAGGCCGACTTCGTCTGTTGACTGACAGAGACCGCTGACAGTTGAAGGTCGCACAGTGTGATAGGCAGGCATCTATCCAGACCAACACACAGTAATTCCAAACTGCAACAGGATCCACTCCAAGTACTATGCCTGTTAGGAGGGACGTGAGAAAACTTGGATTTCACGGTTGAGGAACTGTCCATAAGCCACACATCACGCAGGTCAATGCCAAATGACGCATCTCTTGGTGTAAGAAGCGTAAACATTGGACGATTGCACAGTGGAGAAACGTTGTGTGAAGTGACGAATCATGGTACACAATGTGGCGATATGATAACAGGATGTGGGTATGGCGAATTCCCGGTGAACGCCATCTATCAGCGAGTGTAGTGCCAACTACAAACTTCGGGAAACTAACATATGGATGTCCTGAGGCTGATTTCAACAATCGTCCTCCCGAATGCGAGCCCAGTTGGGAAATTACTGGGCCACGTCACTCAGACGACACGTTCTCCAGATAAATCGTCAATGTAAGTTGCTTTTGGAAACATCATTGACACCCATGATCAAGGATAGCGTTTTCCGCCAACAATCATCACAATAGATGAGGCCGGCCGCGGTGGCCGAGGGGACTGAGGCGTTCCAGTCACGGTCTGCACGGCCAGTACAGTCAAGGGTTAGAATCCCCCCTCGGGCATGGATATTTGTGCCGTCCTTAGTATTAGTTAGTTCATAAGTAGTTTGTAAGTTTAGGGACTGATGACCCCGTAGTTAAGTCCCATAAGCTATACAAATATTTGAACCATTTTTGAATAGATGAGACATAGGTCTATTATGTCGATCCCTGGTAAGGTATTCAGTCACAACTGTCGAAGCAGATGTCGGTATATACCATATTTCGATGGGTATCCAGACGCTTATGGCATCAATGTATCTGTATCAATACAACCCTTTTCAGTAGCTTCATAGACGTTACATTAATTGTGTCGAGCACATAAAGGTTAGTTTAGAGAGGAAACGAGCAACTTTTTTGTTTCTGCTGTTTTCTTGTTTTTAAAAGAAACGTTCATTGAACTTTTAGTCCCATGTTATGTTAAGGGATGTCACATTGAAGAAGCGGGCTAATCCTTGACAAATAAAAACAGATTATATTACTTATGGGACCGGAGAGTATAATGGAGGCATTGGGGAGGAAAGCGAACGTTTAACGGTCACGTATCGTAATTTTCTAAGACATCTGAGTCACAAACCGATGTAGGTTTTACGAAGAATTAGATGATAATGCTTTAGTTCCATACTTAGTAGAAAAAATTACCATATCCTCTGTTTAACTGAAGCTACATGAACTGCGAGACACTTTCGTTCCTAAATGGCTATGCGCTTTTTCCCCCGTGTACAAACTACCTCGATTTTGAATATTGCACTCCAATTTCCGTTATTTACTCCTTATGTAAACAGCTCATTTGTGACGGAATGATTTTTATATATGGAAAGTACTTGTGAAAGTCTGTCGAGGCTGTGGAATTATTGATAACGTGATAAATTTCATTGAATTGCTATCTATTACTTTTTATTTTGATCGATTTATTTAAATCGATTACCACTAATTATACACCCAAACAATCTACAGATATAAAATAATAAGGAAAACTTCAGTGATAAGAAGATAAAAGGTAACAATTAACTTCAATGTAAAATTATTGATTACTTTTAGGAATATTAATGAGATATAATTATCTTGTGGATGTTGCATTTCTTGCTAAGATAAATTGGAGAGGAAATCTACCTTATCCAAGACACCTTTTATGTTTTATAACCCAAAAATGTCTCGGCACTTACTTTGATATCATCCGTGGATTTTGACTTTAATTTCTACATGAAGTTATTGACAGAGCTTACATGTCGTGTTCGGTTAAATGCAGACATAAACAGTGCGAATTAATAACAAACATTGCAAATACAAAAAACATCAATAATAATATCTGATAACGTGATAAAACGACGCAAACAAACGAGACCACCACCGCAGCAGAAAAATGACACGCTGTAAAACATGTTATTGCTTAGTTAAAGCAACATGTAAGCCCTGCCAATAAGTGCCGAAACATGTTTGGGTGAGTAAACATAACAGGTGTCTTGTATAAGTCGGATTCCCAATCTAGATATGAATGGAATAGTGACCTTTTGATGATTGTAAAAGTTGTCAACATTTTCCAAAATGCAAATAATGAGACCAGATCATTTTTTATATTACAGCTGGAAACAGCGTTGGCATATGATGCAGTGCACGTTTATGCCAACGCCCTGTTCAAGCGAGAGACAGCTGTACCAGTAACTGACGAAATTCTCTTCTGCAACGAAAGCCTCGTGTGGGACCATGGCATCAGCGTCCGTGATTTTATGTTGAAGGTGAGACCTAAACAATAACGAATTTCGTTCCCAACTACATCGTTAATGAGTTGTCTAGCCAGAACATTATAACAAATCCTCGATCACGAATAAAAACGTGCTTTGATTACTTAAAATACATTTCATTATTCACTTAAAGTATACCAATAGCTTACTGATAAACTGTAAATTATTATTATTAACTGAGATTCTCCCGGCGTACAGAATAATAAAAAAACTTACAGGTATGCAGCCGAGTGGCAGGATCGACGTATGCTAGTATTTAGACTAGACCACACGCAGCCATTTTCAAGGCAACTACATAGTGCCAAGCACTGTGCATAGACATTTAATACCTCGGTTTTCAATACAGAAGGAAAGATATCACGCCGCGGTGGAGTAGCCGAGCGGTCTAAAGCGTCTCGCTGCGGAGCGCGCGATTGCTCGCCGTGGAGGTTCGAGTCCTCCCTGGGGCATGGGTGTGTGCGTGTTTGTCCTTAGTCCTTGTCCTTGTCCTTAGTATACCTAGGTTTAAGTAGTTTGTAAGCTATGGACTGATGACCACGCAGTTTGGTCCGATAGATTAATAATAATAATAAAAAAGATATCACACAACGAACAAGTACGAAGCATCACTACGCGATGGTAACGGTGATGCTGCTGATGACAGTTCTGCTAAAGCAGAATTGCTTAAAACAGCCTTGCAAAGTTCCTTCACGAAAAAAGACGAAGCAAATACTCCAGAATTCGTATCAAGAACAACTGCCAGCATGCGTAATTTAGAAGTTGAAACGCCTGGTTCATTAAAGCAACTTAAATCACTTAACAAAAGTAAGTCTCGTGGTCCCGATTGTATACCAATCAGTTTCCTTTCAGAGTATGCTGATGCAATAGCCTCATACCTAGTTATCATATACAACCGCTCGCTCAGCCAACGTTCCGTACTCAAAGACTAGAAAGTTGCAGAGGTTTCGCTAATATTCAAAAAAGGCAATAGGAGTGGTCCGCAGAATGACAGGTCTTTATCACTGAAGTCGGTTTGCAGCAGCATTTTATAACATATACTCTCCTGAAATATTATGAACTACCTCCAAGAGAACGACCTATTGAACCATAGTCAACAAGGATTCAGAAAGTACCATTCATGTGAAACATTATGTGATGTGTGCTATAGACAAGGGATGTCAAATAGACTCCGTATTTCTAGATTTCCGGAAGGCTTTTGATACTGTACGTCACAAGCGTCTTATAATCAAAGTACGTGCTTATGGAATACCGTCACATTTGTGCGATTGGATTCGTGATTTCGTCAGAGAGAACATAGTACGTTGTAATTGACGAAAATTCATCGAGTAGAACCGAAGTGACATCTGGCGTTCCACAGGGAAGTGTTATAGGTCCCCTACAGTTCCTTATTTTCTTAGGTTGTTCGCTGATGATGCTGTCACTTATCGGTTAGTAAAGTCACCAGAAGATCAAAAGTAACTGCAAAATGATTTAGATATCTGTATGGTGAAAAAATAGCAATTGACCCTTAATAATGAGAAGTGTGAAGTCATCCATATGACCACTAAAAGAAACCCGTAAAAAAACTTTTACACGATAAATCAGTCAAACTACAGACCGTAAATTCAATTGAATACCAAGGAGTAAGATTAATCTGACCAAAGCTTGGGAACCAGCGATTATATTAATTAAGAGTAAATCTAGCAAACGTAACGAAGTGACGACCACGGCGGACAGAGCCCTCACACCGACGTCATCTCAGACGCCGTCGCATCGGTTCCACTGCGCGGCCGCGGCGCGGGGCGCGGACCACGGAGGGGTCGCTCCGCGGGCCGAGGGTATTTAAATCGCCCGCTACCGGACATAAAATAAAGATGTCATATCCTTTCCAACCCCTCAAGTAGCAGGAAATGCTAAAAAGGAAACTCTGCACCTATTAGCTATAAGAAGTAGCCTCAAGAAAGCGGAGTGAGGGCTAGAACCCAGTTCCCTTCGAGCCGCCGGCTCGTTTCCAGGAGCTCAGTCCGTCAGTTCACCTGATGATGGCGACATGTATGATCGCGAAATATTGTGCCCGTTGGACACTATAGACCCGCACTACACCCGTGGATATTTTGATTAGTTCGTAAGTAGTTTGTAAGTTTAGGGACTGATGACCCTGTAGTTAAGTCCCATAAGCTTTACAAACAAATGAAACATTTGGAACTTTAGAGAAATATCATAAAAGCGGTCCGATGAAGCCTCTGCCATGCACTTCAATGTGGCCTGCAGAGTATGTGTGTGCCGGCCGCGGTGGCCGAGAGGACTGAGGCCCTCCAGTCACGGTCTGCACGGCCACTACGGTCGGTGGTTCGAATCCCCCCTCGGGCATAGATATTTGTGCCGTCCTTAGTATTAGGTAGTAGATAAGTAGTTTGTAAGTTTAGGGACTGATGACCCCGTAGTTAAGTCCCATAAGCTTGACAAACATTTGAACATTTTTAGTATTTGTGTAGATGTAGGTCACACACTCCGTCCGACAGGCCTCAAGGGGCCCACTGGGTACTGACCAATCCCGCGAGTGAAATGGCCAGGGGCAATATCTTAGTAGTGGTGTGATTCTGGTGGGAGGCGTGTTAGCTCAGCCCATACAGTGGTGGTGATCGCTGCGCCTTTATGGCTTAGTGGTCGGCACGACTGCCTAGTAACCGGCGCGGTGGCTCTGGGCGTACGTTGAGAGCGCTTGTTCCGGTTCGTAATCCCGGCTCGTCATAGATTTTCAACTTCACCCTTGATATCTTTCAATGCTTACTGGCAGCTAAAGTCATAAGTTTATTTGTATATTTAAACAACTTTCTCCAATATTCGCATTACATTCAGCAATTTACAGTTACGCTGGAAGCAAATCCAACAAGTATTTTACAGGTGTATATGTGTTATCTGTTCTTTCGGGCATAACTTGAAGGAGGTGTGTGGATAAGTTTGAATCCAATAGCAAGAATGCTAGGGCAGCGCCCATTGATAGTGATCGCTGTGTCCGAGTGGCGTAGTAGTTCAAAGTTCAAATGTTTGTATAGCTTATGGGACTTAACTACGGGGTCATCAAAAAAATGTTCAAATGTTTGTTAAGCTTAAGGGACTTAACTACGGGGTCATCAGTCCCTAAACTTACAAACTACTTATGAACTACCTACAACTAAGGACAGCACAAATATCCATGCCCGAGGGGGGATTCGAACCCCCGACCGTTGTGGCCGTGCAGACCGTGACTGAAGCGCCTCAGTCCCCTCGGCCACCGCGGCCGGCTACGGGGTCATCAGTCCCTAAACTTACAAATTACTTATGAACTACTTACGAACTAGGACGGCACAAATATCCATGCCCGAGGGGGGATTCGAACCCCCGACCGTACTGGCCGTGCAGTGCAGATCGTGAGTGGAGCGCCTCAGTCCCCTCGGCCACCGCGGCCGGCGACGTAGTAGTAAAGCGATTGTCTAGTAAGCAGGAGAACACGGGTTCGAACCCGACTCGGCACAATTTTTCAACTTTCCTCATTGATAAGTGGTAGGAAGAAGGACATGGTGGCTGCTAGGTGGAGTTGAAAATATAGCAGTCTGTAAAAGCCGCATTTATTAGTTACACCCAAAACAATGCTAAACCTGATACATAACTTTAAAGTGACGCCTTCTCTGAGTAGTTCGTGGAGTCTTGACGCATTTGGCGTAGTGGAATCTACCTAACAGGACAAAGTCTGATACTTCGGAGATTGGATTATCATTTGCTAACTGTAACTGCTGCAGGAACAGGAGAAAGACTAAAGATCCCTATCAATGGATGCGATGGCTGCCGACACTAACTGTTCTGCTAAGCAATGAGTTTTTTCGTGGCGACTGCACTGTACTCGCGAGCACTTGCAACTGAGGGCAGAGTGCAGTGCGTCGTGCCCGACCTGGACCAACACCGTCTGAAGAGAAGGCCTGCGCACTGCCGTGCCACGTCACGCAGAGTAGGTCGCGGTCGCGTAGCTCACTGGCTGCTTCACATCGGCCAGCCAGTGAGCTACGCGACCGCGACCTACTCTGCGTGACGTGGCACGGCAGCGCGCAGGCCTTCTCTTCAGACGGTGTTGCCTGGACACGCGATGGCGCTACAGTCGCTATCTAGCCGTGGTCGACTACAGGCTTACGGCGGCTGGTGGAGGGACCTGACGGTGAAACAATTGAGGCAGGGGACCAACAACGAGCTTAAATTGCATAGAGTGGCTAAGACACGAGTTACAGTGCTCTTTGGCGCAACCTGTGTAAGCTCGGCCACCATATTGGCGGTGGTCAGTACACTTGAGAGGAGTCTGTCCACCGTATGTTGTTGTTGAAAGTGAAGTGCTCTACTTAGTGTATATTGTATTTAGTGTACATTTTCTGTACAATTTTTGTTTCTGCAGTATGCCTGAAGTGTGTTCAACAAATAAATACAAAAAAGTAAGTGTTAAAATGACAAATATTTCGAGCAAGAACACCAGTTGCTTTGCCTTGTCTGAGCTCTGTCTGCGTACACAGAAACAAAATTCGTGGGTAATGGAACATAGCTTCCTAAAGAATGAAGCTTCAGATGAGTTATCCTGCAATTCCTTTGAAGTACACACCATGGCCCCCACATTCGATTGCGGGCCCTGGACCCAGCCACAGAGACGCCCCGCCGGCCGCGGTGGCCGAGGGGACTGAGGCGCTCCAGTCACGGTCTGCACGGCCACTACGGTCGGGGGTTCGAATCCCCCCTCGGGCATGGATATTTGTGCCGTCCAAGTTCGTAAGTAGTTCATAAGTAGTTTGTAAGTTTAGGGACTGATGACCCCGTAGTTAAGTCCCATAAGCTTAACAAACATTTGAACATTTTTTAGAGACCCCCCCCCCCCTTATTTTACAGTTGCGTGCTACATTAAAATTTCATGGTTATTTGTTACCAACGCTGTGCTTAGAATGCAATTTAACTAGAAAATATGGCGTATAGTTACAGCATCTATTTTATTAGTCCATACTAGACTTTATTTATACAATTCCTTTACTTAAAAATGATCACGGCACGTATATTTATCTGACGAAGATTAAAATAATCATAGTTACAAAAAATTAAAATTACAATCAGTGTCAGCCGTAGACATTGGCTACAGAAAAGACTACTTAATAATAGCCTTGCGCCCTTTCTTCTGACTACACTGATCAATTACTTCTGAAAAGTCGACCGTTTTGGCCAACTCATTCTCACTTGATAAAACTGCTAAATGATTAAGACGACTTTGTTCTGTTGTACTCCTTTGCCAAGTTTTTAGTCACCAGTTTACTAAACGATCTTCCAGCCGCAGACACTGTCACTGGAATGGTACAGGAAAGTCTAATTGCAGTACATAGGTTCAAAAAAATTGAGTGAAGGTTTTTCTCGTATATGGAATTCAGAAGTCTAATCGGGTCGTTTTCTGATTGAAGACTGTACTATGGACTCTCATCATGTGTAGAATTTCTTCAACTAAGCTGTCTGAATCTGAGCAGTCTGAAGGATATTTTCAGATAAGATTGGTGGTTTTAATTTGCAGTTCATCATTTTCTAAGTCCATGAAATCTAAAACTGGTGAAAAAAGATCACAAATTTGTTCACAACTCGTAAAACGTATTGTCAAGTATGTCATGATGAAATGCAAATCAGAAAGTAAAACAGATAATTTGAACTCATTTGACGTTTCCAGCTGAAGGTGTTCAGGCATCTGATGTTAATATCATCTGCCTCAGCAACTACTTTAGCTTCATTTAAAATGGTTTCCCAAGAATCTCGAAGGACTTGCATTTCATTAAGTAAATCTTTAATTAGCTTTATCTCTACTTTGAGAGAATTTTAATTTTAATTTTTGTTTAATGAAGTTTTTCTGATAAATAGAGGCCAAGATCTTGTGCCAAAATGATGTCATCAACAGGCCTTTGAAGGATTCAGAGTACTTCTTAAGTCCGAAAATAGTATTTCTTGCGGATGGAGTTTATGTGGGTAGGTTATCCACTCTGAACAAGTTTAAAAGTGTGAGGACTGAAGGATAGTTCTTCAGAATAGGCCGCTCAGCTTGTAGTCTTTCACTCCATCGAGTTTCAGAAAGGCTTTGCAGAGACAAAGGGACATTCTTCTTCATCAGTTCCCAATGATCAGGGCTGCTAGAGAAGAAATTACAAAAAGTTCCTATGTTCCAATTTTTTTTTTTTTTTTTTTTCAAGTATTCTTGACTGAACACCACTTGTGTGACCTCACATGTTGGAGCCATTGTCATAGCCCTGCGAACGACAATCGGCAAGTGGTATTCCATGAGTTTCCAACGTGGACAGTTTTTCATCATTTATGGCCTGGCCTGTTTTCCCGTTAATATTCATAAATTCAATGAATCTTTCACAAATTCCGAATGACTTTTTTCTGTATTTTGGTATACATTGTGCAGAATGAGCACATCCTGTTCCTGGTGAGAAATGTCAAGAATTTCATCAACAATAATTCCATAGAAAACAGACTCTTCTCTTTGATGTAATATGGTTTTAAACAGTTTTTTGCACATAGGGAAATAAATTCATTTTGTGAGTACCATGACAGATAGTGAGCTTGACCTGTCATACTTTTATTATTCAGTTGGTTTTACTATGACGAGATGTTCAGGAGTTACTGCCTCACATTTGCCAATAAGTTCCAAAATTCCTAAAAAATATTCGATTGTGAACATCGCCAAAAAATAGGTTCAAATGTTTGTTAAGCTTAAGGGACTTAACTGCCGGGTCATCAGTCCCTAAACTTACAAACTACTTATGAACTAACATATTCTAAAGACAGCACAAACATCCATGCCCGAGGGGGGATTCGAACCCCCGACGGAGAACGGCCTTGCGCATCGTAGCATAGCGCCTCAATGCGCTCGGCCGCTCCGTCGCGGCGTGAACATTACCAATCTGGGTATTTTCGCCTTGGATAGCTAATCCTCTACTTCTCAAGAATAAAGTTGTGTTTAGAATCCTTTGTAATAAGTTTTCCACCTTGTCACTTCACGAGTAATCATCTGTTGAAGATTACAATCGACACCATGGCCTTTCAGTGATAACTGAAGGGTTTTCCATTCTGGGTAAAGTTTTCTATGCTCAGAGCTTTCTTCATGCATCGGTAACAACGTTTTTTGTGGAAAGAATTCTTATTTAGCAACTTTGCTTTGCTTTAAAAATACTGCTAGGGTAACCATGAATTCTGTTTTTCGACTCGCTCCACATTAACCATTCACGTGATCTGGTTTCAAAAGCTGAAAAACCAACGCAACACGAAGCTATTTCCTGTCGCAGTTTGTCACTCACCACTCCAGGCCAAGTACTAGGATCGTTCAAAATACAACAGTTGCTTTCATCAATTTTGATTGCAAGGTCTAGATTACCACATTGTTCACTATATTCACGAAGGAAATCTGTGTCATCTTTTCTTTGTTCCGCTTTAATCAGATGTTCATATATCACAGTATCGTGTTGTGGTGCGATTTCTCTTACATCTTTTTGGGCTGAAACCGAATGAACTACAGAACACGAAGGTCCGTTGTCTGGGGCTGTTGTTAGTTCTGACATAGCATGAAGCTGGACTTCTTGCAACTCTCCTGTATCATGATACTTCAAAAATTTTGTAATAGTCTGGCGACCTTTTGCTACTTTTTCGAATTTGTCTTTTTGTAGTTTTCTTTTTAAAGCTCCTGATTTAAGTTTGTAGCTCAACATCTTAAATTGTTGCGTTATGTCATATGAAAACGAAACAATACGGTAATGGGATCTCGGGGCAAGTGTCCTCCTTCTTTGGATTACGACCCGAATACTCTATTTTTATTAGTTGCAAAATATTGTAAGAGTAATATAATTTCTAAATGTTTGACAGAATCGTCACAACTACGTAAGTAATACAAAAAAGTCAAACATTTTGAAAGGATGACTGAAACATCAACTCGAAACACCCCGCCGCACAGTGGTTCAGAACGGCCGATTCCCTGGCCAAAAGTAGAAAAATGGAGGTTGAAAGATCAATGTTTTTGGAATGGATTCTTGTTAAGGATGGTTTGGGGCTCTCAGATGTCGTTAGCAGAGGTCACAATATTGTACACCTGCTTCCCTGCGACAGTCGTTAGTTGCCTCACGTAGAAACACACGGGCGACGGTCAGTGCCCAGTTATACAGTGCTTCAGAAAATCATACAGAATTTTACAACGAAGCGTCCGATTCCAATTTTCCAAAATGGAAAATGTTTATGAAGGTATGTAGAAACATTTTATGTACTTCAATGTTCGAAAATGTTTGTTGTTGTTTATGAAACGCTATACTAAAGGTAATCGTGATTATCATGTTTTTTCGCTTCTTTAGAAATACATTTGTGTCGATACAAAAAATTTTTTAAGACATTTTAACGCTGGAATTGACAGGGATATGTTTGTTGAACTATCTATTAATGAAATTTTCAAGAATTAGCTGCTCGAAAGTTGCCCATTTAGAATAATAACGATTTTAGTGTTACTGTGCACGCTGTCGTGTGCATTACGCACTGTGACTTAATGGCGATACTCTCCCTTCAACTTACTATACCTGAGGCTTGAAAGGTCCCAGGTATGAAGAGTTTTTCTATCTCTTTCTAAAGTATTGAGGAGATAAGTACGGTATATTATTGCAACGGTGTAGCATTGTGAATAAAGATTTTAAATAAAATTCCAACCGTAATGACCATTTTTACAGACATATGTTTACAAATATGTTTGGAAGAACCAAAGGCCTTCTTCATTCCGTTACTGCAGACCGCTGAGATTGCAATTTTTGAAAGACACTGTGCAGTCAACTGTTGTGTGAAAAAAATATCGTTGATAAGCAAATAGCATATCTCGTCACATTCACTAAGGTAACGGAGGGTACTAACGTTCAAGTGAAATATGACTTATCGTTTACAGTGATATATGGAAACGTAAGAAATACTATTACTGACTCTAAATCTGCACAAAGATGTTATTTATGTAATTTGACGTCGAAAAATTTCAACAATTAACATTTGGTGGAACAAACAAAATGTGATAGCTGGAAACTAAATTTTGGAATTTCTTCCTTACATGCGTGGATAAGGATAAGGTTTATGGAATAGATGCTTCATATTGCATATAAACTGAATGACGAAACTAATGGATGGAAAGAAAGTAGTTGAAGATCGTCAGGAACAAATACGAAAGAAATTTAAAACTGCTTTAGGTTTACATGTCGATATGCCTAAGCAAGGATTTGGCAGTACAAACGGCGGCTATACAGCCCGAAGTTTTTTGAGAATGCCGCCTTAAGAGCAGAAGTTTTGAAATTGGACGACAAATTCGTAGGAAGTTGCGAAGTAATTTTGCAGACAATGATGAGCGGTTTCGCTGTACATATCGACAAGTTCAGGGTTTATTGCTTAGACGTCGCGAAACGATATGTTGAGCTATATTCCTGGTACCCGATGCCAACATTAGTACATACCGTTTTAATTCATGGATCCGCGGTAATTGAAATGAGTGTCTTGGCAATCGGACAACTTTCCGAGGACACTCAAGAAGCGAGGAACAAGGACATTCGTCGGTACCGCGAAAATTTTTCTCGAAAATATACGCAAAAGAAGACAATGTCTGACGTTTTTCGTCGGGTTCTTGCATCGTCGGACCCACTGATAACTAGTTTTCAGAAATTTAAAGTAGTGCACCATCACCTTCTGATGTAACAGAACTTCTACTGGAAACACCAGAAGAGTATGTCACAAATAGTAGCTTACCCTCAGCAGAAATCGAAACATGTACGACGGATCCATCTGACGCAGATTATGATTTTTAATTAATCCAATGGATCAATCTAATGGAATGTATTGTATGGAATAATGTACATAAAATAAAATAGATATTTATATATCCTACAAAATTGTTTTTCATTTTAGATCATGAATCTATTATCAAATTCGTAATCAGCGACACAAAAACCTAAAACTGGAAATTTTGAAATTATTATTCTCACTTTTCGACTTTTGGCCAGGGATTAGGCCGTTCTGAACCCCCTGTGCGCCGTTAAGATAACAAACGAATTACGAATAATACTGTAGTAGCTACTCCGACATGGACTAGTTGTAGAGTGCCAGGAAATTCACTAACTGGTAAATTACTATCTTAAATGCTCTAGGCACAGAAAGTTGAAGAAAAAACCTAAAATGAAAGGAAATATGAGTGGCCTAATATCAGACTCAGACATCTGACCCCCAGGTCAAAATTTAGTTATTAACGGATTCTGAAAGGAATTTTCTCGCCTTTGCATTGGCGAAATCCGTTTGTTTCCTTAACAGATTCAAGTATGATATATACTGTTCACTTAAAAAGCGGACATCTACACAAATGTTTGGTATTATATACGGAAATCTGCTGCATAAAGCAACCTGCACTAATCTAAGAGCGTATATGATCAAATGACCCGGAAAATCTATCATGCCGACAGTCTGTCCCAGGTATTAAGGTACGCTAGCCGGTACTTCCACCCCCATGAACCACAGACATTGCCGAGGTGGGGTGGTTTGCGTGCCTCAACGATGCAGATAGCCGTACCGTAGGTGCAACCACAGCGGAGGGGTATCTGTGGAGAGGCCAGACAAACGTGTGGTTCCTGAAGAGGGGCAGCAGCCTTTTCAGTAGTTACAGGGGCAACAGTCTGGATGATTGACTGAGCTGGCCTTGTAACATCAGCTAATGTGGCTTTGCCACACAGCTACTGCGAACGGCTGAAAGCAAGGGGAAACTACAGCCGTTACTTTTACCGAGGACATGCAGCTCTACTGTATGAAAATATGATGATGGCATCCTCTCGGGTAAAATATTCCGGAGGTAAAATAGTCCCCCATTCGGATCTCCGGGCGGGGACTACTCAGGAGGATGTTATCATCAGGAAAGACAATACTGGCATTCTACGGATCTGAGCGTGGAATGTTAGATTCCTTAATAGGGTAGGAAAATTAGAAAATTTAAAAAGGGAAATGGATAGGTTGAAGTTAGATACAGTGGGGATTAGTGAAGTTCGGTGGCAGGATGAACAGGATTTCTGGTCAGGCGAGTACAGGATTATAAATACAAAATCAGTTGGGGGTATCACAGGAGTAGGACTGATAATGAATAAGAAAATAGGAATGCGGGTAAACTAGTATGAGCAGCACAGTGATCGCATTATCATTGTCAACATAGATGCGAAGCCAACACCGACAACAGTAGTACAGGTTTATATGCCAACTAGCTCTGCCGATGATGAGGAGATCGAAGAAATATATGAGGAGCTAAAGGAAATTATTCAGACAGTTAAGGGAGAGGAAAACTTAATTGTGATGGGAGACTGGAATTCGGTAGTAGGAAAAGGAAGAGAAGGAAAAATAGTAGGTGAATATGGACTGGGCAGAAGGAATGAAAGAGGAAGTCGCCTGGTAGAATTTTGCACGGAACATGATTTAATTGTAACAAACACGTGGTTTAAGAATCACAAAAGAAGGTTGTATACATGGAAGAGACCAGGAGACACCGGAAGGTATCAGATAGATTTTATAATGGTAAAACATAGATTCCGGAACCAGGTGATAAACTGCAAGACGTACCCAGGGGCAGATATAGACTCTGACCATAACTTGTTAGTCATGAACTGTAGGCTGAAACTGAAAAAACTGCAGAAAGGTAGGAAAATAAGGTGATGGGACCTAGATAAATTGAAGGGACGTGAAGTTCTGGTGTATTTCAGAGGGAGATTTAGGCAACAATTGACAGAAACAGTGGGAAGTAAAACAGTAGAAGAGGAATGGGTAGCATTGAGAGATGAAATAGTGAAGGCAGCAGAGGACAAAATAGGTAGAAAGGCAAGACCTACAAAAAATCCTTGGATATCACAGGAAATACTAAATTTAATTGATGAAAGGAGAAAATATAAAAATGCAGTAAATGAAACAGGCAAAATGGAGTACAGACGACTAAGAAATGAGATTGACAGGAAGTGCAAAATGGCTAAGCAGGAGTGGCTAGAAGCCAAATGCAAATCTGTAGAAGAATGCAAAAGAAAGGGAAAAGTAGATACTGCCTACAGGAAAATAAAAGACACATTTGGGGACAACAGAAACAACTCTACGAATATCAAGAACTCAGAAGGAAAACCAGTTCTCAGCAAAGAAGGAAAAGCTGAAAGGTGGAAAGAGTACATAGAGCAGCTCTACAAAGGAAATGAACTTAGAAACGATGTTGTAGGAAGGGAAGAGGAAGTAGATCAAGATGAAATAGGAGATACTATACTGAGAGATGAATTTGACAGAGCCCTGAAAGACCTAGGTCGGAACAAGGCCCCAGGAGTAGATGACATACCCTCAGAGCTACTAAAGTCTCTGGGAGAGCCAGCCATGACTAAACTATTTGAACTGGTGTGTAGGATGTATGAGACAGGCGAAATACCCTCAGACTTTAAGAAAAATGTAATAATACCCATTCCAAAGAAATCAGGCGCAGACAGGTGTGAAAATAACAGAACCATCAGTTTGCTAAGTCATGGTTGCAAAATTTTAACAAGAATTATCTACAGGAGAATGGAAAAGCTGGTAGAAGCTGACCTCGGGGAAGATCAGTTTGGATTCAGGAGGAACGTAGGAACCCGGGAGGCAATACTCACTTTACGTCTTATTTTAGAAGATAGATTAAGGAAAGGCAAACCTACATTTTTAGCTTTTGTAGATTTGGAGAAAGCTTTTGACAATGTTGACTGGAATACACTCTTTCAAATTCTGAAGTCAGCAGGGGTAAAATACAGGGAAAAGAGAGTTATTTACAACTTGTACAAAAGCCAGACCGCAGTTTTTAGACTCGAAGGGCATGAAAGGGAAGCATCAGTTGGGAAGGAAAAACAGGGTTGTAGCCTTTTTCCTATGTTATTCAATTTGTACATTGAGCAGGCAGTGAAGGAAAGCAAGGAAAAATTTGGAATAGGGATTAAAGTTCAGGGGGAAGAAATAAAAACATTGCGTTTTGCTGATGACATTGTAATTCTTTCAGAGACAGCGAACGACCTGGAAGAGCAGTTGAATGGCATGGACAGTGTGTTGAAGAGAGTGTATAAAATGAACATTAACAAGAGCAAAACAAAAGTAATGGAATGCGGTCTTAGAAAATCAGGTGATGCTGAAGGAATTAGATTAGGTAACGAAACAATGAAGGTAGTAGATGAGTTTTGTTACTTGGGTAGTAAAATAACATGTGATGGTCGCAGTACAGAGGATATAAAATGCAGAATGGCAATGGGAAGAAAAGCATTTTTGAAAAAGAGAAATTTGCTAACATCGAACATTAATTTAAGTGTAAGGAAGTCTTTTCTGAAGGCATTTGTGTGGAGTGTTGCCTTGTACGGGAGTGAAACATGGACGATAAGCAGTGCGGACAGGAATAGAATAGAGGCTTTTGAAATGTGGTGCTACAGAAGAATGCTGAAGATTAGGTGGGTAGATCACATAACTAATGAAGAGGTACTGAACAGAATTGGCGAGAAAAGGAATTTTTGGCATACCCTGACTAAAAGAAGGGATCGCTTGGTAGGACACATTCTTAGACACCGAGGAATCGTAAATTTAGCATTGGAGGGAAGTGTGTGGGGTAAAAATCGCAGATGGAGACCAAGAGACGCGTATAGTAAGCAGATTCAAGTGGATGTGGGTTGCCGTTCTTATGAGGAGATGAAAAGGCTTGCTCAGGACAGAGTTGGGTGGAGAGCTGCATCAAACCGGTCTCCGGACTGAAGACCATAACAACAACAGCCGGTACTTCTGTTTTTGAATCATTTTTACAGGATTGATACTAATAATTAACTTTTTAAGTGAGTGCAATGAACCGAAATATTTCACTAGCCACAGAAAGCAAAGCTAGGAAGAAATCTCGACAGCCTGAAAAGTGGAAAAGACGAAATGGAAGGAAACAAGAGTAATACTCTCTTGTAAATGCCACAGTTCTATTTTCGTATGTGTTGCACAAATTTATCAATTGCCGGAGAGAATTTCGTTGTCATAAATAATGTAACGGTGCATAGAAAACAATCTGACGACAGATTTAACTGGCCTTATGCTAAGAATTTTAGAGAAACAATGTCATGAAATGAAGTAATATTAGTCTCTGAAAAATCGACAAATTCTTAATCATTACTGATTGTATCTGCTATTCTGGTGATAGAAACTGAGGTTACGGGTTGCATTGTTGGCTAGGGGCGCATAGGGGACGGTGTGAACGATTCTACTGTAAACAGTAAAGTAATAAAAAAATAAATATTAAAAAATAAATATTAAAATGCTAAACAGGAAACAAAAAAAACAAAAAAAAAAACGTATTTACAAACTGTTTTACTTACGTCGCCTGGGGAAAGACAGCAGCGCGCGCTTCTCATGAGTAGAGAGTAAGCAATGATTCAATTTGATTGCAGTTGCACAGTGCACACCGATAAAAGTTTCGTGGTAATGCAAATTGGCATTCCACATAATGACGATGATGATGATGATGAGGACATTGGCGATTGTCAAGTCGTGCCTAGTAATAAGCTAGCTCTACAGATGTCGACAGTTTTGTACATTTTGATGACAGCCTCGCTGTGTGTGTACAAGATGAAGGAATTACTGATGATATGTGCCAACAACGCAGCGATGATCGAGAAGGTAAGTGAGAGTCGTGGAGATGACAATCTTGAAAGACCTGAACTGAGTGTTTAGTGCAATCGATCGGTGCAAAAATTAGCCGTGAAAAATATCTGCAATAATTAATAAATTCGCAAAATGAGGTGTATGCATTTAATGCATGGAAGGTGAAACAAGCCGAATATTTTAATGCCTTTAAAACATGATCAAGTTCAAAATAACATTTTGTTAAAGCAGTGCGAAGTGCCAGATCACATATTGTATCTAAATTTTTTAAACAGGACAAAATGAAAAGATTTTATTTAAATACCGTATTCTATCTTTATCATTTATAAATTCTATAAATATAGCTACACTCTATCCTTTATTTTTACTAAAAAATGAAATAATGGTATGGCATTATTGGCTGGGAGATCCCTTGTGAATTATTCGGCCGCCTAGTGCCACTTGGGCGACTTGTATGTCGATGACGATGAAGATGATGATAAAGACAACACAAAACAGCCAGCTCCCTACTGAGAATCGAATCCGGGCCCCTGCGTTGTAGTCAGCGGTGCTGTCGACTGAGCTAATAAGTAACGATATCGGTATCTTACTTTAAGTAATTCTGAGTTACAAGTAATCTTTTCCCCTTGACATACGTTTAAATTAGGTTCTGATGTATTTAATTTTTTTCTCAATATCTCTGAGTTTATGCTTTGCCATATTTTATAAATCAATCAGAACATAACTCAGGTGAAAATATTACGAATATAACAAACTAAACATTTGTTAATATTTCTGTTTAGAAAAAGTTTTTGAGAAGATAGGCAACGGATTTAAACACTGCCCCTCCGTAAGAGAAATTCTGGATCCGCGCCTGAATATACTGTTAATCTACGTGTTTCGAATTGGATTGTTAGTAATGGTTTCTCTTACCTCACGTTGTTCAAGAATATTATCATAGTAGCAAAACGAAGTACTTTCCGTAATATATCTTTACATCAAACTTAACCAAATGACGTAATCACTTTCGTAGCACGAGATAAAAATGTCAAATTCAGCAGACAAGAAGCTGACCGGTGGACTGCATGCGACTGATGACCAGCGCAAGCGGCTGGGATGTCTGGCTCATTGGCCGTGGCGCAGATGGCCAGCTGTCAGTGGAGTACACAGCAGTCAAATGCGCCAACAGCTGCCGCAGTCGAGTGCGGCGAGTCTGTCTTCTGAGGCAACTCCATCGGCACGCCGATTGGCACACAACTTCACTCGACATACGCAGTGACAGTAACTGCTATACTCTAATTAAAATTACTTGCTAGTTGACAGTTGACGGGCTGGAGCTCCCTTCCTCCAATCAGAGCGCTCTACGTCACGCCCAGACTGCTCCCTGTTGCCAAGCTGCCACAACAGGTGGACAGCTCGCGTCCATTGTTTGGCCAGAGCTGTGCAGAAGCGTGCGTCTTAGGTTAGGAACCGTTTTCGTTGCTGTCGTCGTGCGTGTGTGTTATTTGGTGTCGTCGTAATGTCTGGCGAAGTGCGGAAGAGGAGGGACAGGCCCAGACTGCGAGATGAAAAGACATCAGCTAAGAAAAGAGGGCAAGAAATTGCGTTTAAAGGGCAAAAATGGAGGTCTTCTGGAAGACAGTGTGACGGAACTTACCATTACTTTGCCGGCCGCGGTGGCCGAGGGGATTGAGGCGCTCCAGTCACGGTCTGCACGGCCACTACGGTCGGGGGTTCGAATCCTCCCTCGGGCATGGATATTTGTGCCGTCCTTAGTTGTAAGTAGTTCATAAGTCGGTAGTGCGCTTGCCCGCGAAAGGCAAAGGTCCCAGGTTCGACTCCCGGTTCCGGCACACAATTTTAATCTGCCAGGAAGTTTCATATCAGCGCACACTCCGCTGCAGAGTGAAAGTTTCATTCTGGAAACATCCCTTAGGCTGTGGCTAAGCCATGTCTCCACCATATCCTTCCTTCCAGGAGTGCTAGTCTTGCATGGTTCGCAGGAGAGCTTCTGTGAAGTTTGGAAAGTAGGAGGCGAGGTACTGGCGGAAGTAAAGTTGTGAGGCGGCATCGTGAGTCGTGTCGGGGTAGCACAGTCGGTAGTGCGCTTGCCCGCGAAAGGCAAAGGTCCCAGATTCGACTCCCGGTTCTGGCACACAATTTTAATCTGCCAGGAAGTTTCAGGGGACTGATAACCCCGTAGTTAAGTCCCATAGACTATACAAACATTTGAACATTTCAATTTGAACCATTACTTTCAGCGGTTCAAAAAATGTTCAAATGTTTGTAGAACTTATGGAACTTAACTACGGGGTCATCAGTCCCTAAGCTTACAAACTACTTATGAACTAGCTAAGACTAAGGACGGCACAAATATCCATGCCCGAGGGGGGATTCGAACCCCCGACCGTAGTGGCCGTTTAGACCGTGACTGGAGCGCCTCAGTCCCCTCGGCCACCGCGGCCGGCTTCAGCGGTTCATCCACCTCGGAAACTTCTAGTGATTTGGAAATGAGTGGTATCTACCCTCTTTCCGATGATGCAACAGCTTGCAGTTAACAGTCGTTGAAGGTATGTACACACAGATAATTTCATTAATTTTAAACGGTAAGCTTCGTTTGGAAAATTTATGTGTCGTGACTGTGTCGCCTAAGCTCTAACTCGTCAGCTCATTGAGGACAGTTTCTTGTAACTAGTTAAGGCGAGAAATTATAGCTTGTTTTTAGCATTGACTATTGTTTCGCATTTGCTTGTAGATATTAGTTTTAATCGTCGAGTATTGACATATTGACAGCATTCTACATTCAGATGTTGACAAACGTCATGAACCAGCCACACAGCGTTAGTGTGTTCATTATTTCACTTAATCTCTAAGTTTAACGACTGTCATATTCAGTTTTACAAGGGGTCCTTTAACTCTGGACAGATTTTTTATAAAACTATGGAACAGTGGTCGTATTAACAATTTACAGTGGTGAACTGCGTATTCATTATGGCATGTCTTTCTTTATTAATTTGGAAATATGGAAGTCCCTGCAGTATATATGTAAATATTCAGTGACTGCTAAATATGAATCAGCATTATCAGATTACGAAAAAGTGTAAAAATTTACGTTTGTTACCTGACTGTATCGTTGCAGCCCAACTATAATTACTTCACTGGTTTTAATAACAGATTTGCTACTTGTGTTGGCTGATATTGCAGCACTAAACTGCCTGTCGCCAATAATCTCAGTTACGCTACACTTAATCTCTCATCCCCTTAAAGATTTTTGTTTATCGCTCATTCCATTAACGAATTTTATCACTCGTATACCAGATCAACATTTTATTCAGTAAATAACACAAAACAACTCTGTTCTTTTACATCCATTCAAAGACGTATGTTTTTCATCCATTCTTAAGTATTCCGTCTTTTTCGTGGAATTCGTTACAGAGAAAATAATTGCGGTATACACTTTCGTTTTGGTGTTCGACATCATAGCCTTGTAAAATCGCATTGTCAACAGTAAAACGCCGGCCGCTGTGGCCGAGGGGACTGAGGCGCTTCAGTCACGGTCTGCACGGCCACTACGGTCGGGGGTTCGAATCCCCCCTCGGGCATGGATATTTGTGCCGTCCTTAGTTATAGCTCGTTCATAAGTAGTTTGTAAGTTTAGGGACTAATGACCCCGTAGTTAAGTCCCATAGACTCTACAAACATTTGAACATTTGAATTTCAACAGTAAATGTTAACAGTACTATTCATGTGGACAGTGTTAACAATATTCAACTGTGAAGGTAATCTCAGTGCATTTAAAGCGTGACTAATAAGTATTAACAACTAGCGGTACTGAACGTGTGCAAATCGCCAGCATTACTCGGCGCAGTGCCGCCTGTACGGAGCGCCTGCTGTCGCGGCAACACTGTAGCCGCAGCTGACAATCCTCAACTTGCAAGTTATTTTAAACGGACTATAGCACCAGTTTCTTCAATCTGTTACAATAAACGGTGTATCATAATTATCTGTTTTAAACATTTGTCTCTTTGTTAAACAATATTCTGACATTCAATTGGATAAAAATATTTTTCCAGTATGAACTAACATAATTAAAAAATTATACTGCATGTGAGCGTTCCCGGGCTCCCTTCAGGTCCGGGCCTTGGACCCAGGGGTCCACCCAGCCCTACCCTTGTGGGGGCCATGGTACACACCATAAAAAAGGCTCATTTTTCTGCCTAGCGTCTATGTGTTTCATCTTATGTTGCTGCTGTGATTGATGAAAGAGTATCTCATCTGTTGAATAATAAAACAAAATAAACATTTTTCGAGTGTGCAAACCTTCTTTAAAAATATTGTCATTTGTTGTTCACAATACTTGATCAAGCATGGTTAACATATAATCATTGCAAATTGTGGAAGCAATAGTAACAGGCGGAATTTTTCACTTGTTTTTTCACTTGTCTGTGTTCTTTGTATCAAATATTTACGTATATTAGCGTGACAACAGCGTATGTTATCAAGGAAACATTATTTCGGTGTCGAATGTTTTTGTGGCAGCTGACCTAGGCGCATTTATGATTGCAGTATACCGATATTTCGTATTTGTATTCAAATTTGTTCCACAAATCTGTACATGTTCCAGCAAGACAACATCAAAAGTTATTAATGACGCCTTATTTGGGCGTGGAATGCTTTTGTGGCAGCTGACCCTGGCGCACTTATATAACTGCAATATTTTGTTGTCACTTTCGTTTTTGTACTCAAATTTCGTCAACCAAACTTCACATCCAAACCCTTTAACAGCAATTTTACCAGTATGTGGACTTAATACTTTTAATAAGTACTACATAAATGTGTACTAGACTTTATGAAAGCAGTTGTTACAACACATTAACAACAGATGCAAGTCGATGGTCAAGATTGTTCATAGTAACAATTACTGTTCACTGTATACGTTTCGCAGCACTTATGGACTATGAACTTGCATTATAATTAACACAAATATTTTCAAAGCGGCACTTTCGTTGTTGGGACAAACCTCAACTTCAAGTGTTTGTAAATCTATCGGACCAAACTGCGTGGTCATCAGTCCATAGCTTACAAACTACTTAAACCTAGGTAAACTAACCTAAGGACAAACACACACACCCATGCCACAGGGAGGACTCGAACCTCCACGGCGAGCAACCGCGCGCTCCGCAGCGAGACGCTTTAGACAAACCTCAGCTAACTGTTATTGGGTAAGGTGGTATAATTTCGATCATTTCGGACTAATGTTATTATAACTGGAAATAAATTGGGAAAAGGAATAATTTTAACTATGGCCCTTGTTCTTGGATGTTTAATGAATATGTAACACAAATATTATACAGTTACAAATGTTGGTATAAACACAAAAAAAGGTTACGGAATTGAGAAAAATCGATCGAAAATGTACCACACTAGGTACAATTGTGATTACTTCCTCGTACAATTTTGATTACGGGCATCTTCCACATAAAAAGCACTTTTTCTGTCACGCACCGACGCGTACTTCGTGGTACCAAACATTGAATTTTTGGCAGCCAATCCAGTCACCCTTAACTACATAATTTATAAGAGCATGTTAGACTAAGTAGCTTCACTTACCTCTTAAAGGGAAAACATTTATATCTCCTTACCGCAAAGCGGTGTATTTTTGGAAAAGACAGGAGGAGCTGTAGAAACCTGCTACTCTACAACGCGACACAACGAGACACTACGAGACAGATAAATGGCGCGAAAACTCATGTTGATCGGAATTGTACCTATATCGAATTTGTACCACCTTACCCTACTTCGAATTAGAAGAGTATTACTGACAGGAGCCGCGGTGGAGTAGCCGAGCGGTCTAAAGCGTCTCGCTGCGGAGCGCGCGGTTGCTCGCCGTGGAGGTTCGAGTCCTCACTGGGGCATGGGTGTGTGTGTTTGTCCTTAGGTTAGTTTACCTAGGTTTAAGTAGTTTGTAGGCTACGGACTGATGACCACGAAGTTTGGTCCGATAGATTTACAAACATTTGAACATTTAAACTGACAGGTTCATGAAATTTCATTACCGCATTTTTAGAAAATACACTATCTGACTCATCAATTAGCAGCTTTGATAAAGTCTGGAGACACCGACAGACCTGCATGCACATCCGTACTCAATAGTCAGACAATTTAAAACGTGAAACTGTGTAAATAGATAAAATTCTCTAGTGGGTGTGGCATACCAGCTGTCAGCCGATACCCTAAATAACATGGCGGACACCAGATCAATTTGCCTCAAACACGGCGGACCTTTCGCCACTCTATGAAATTCAAGATCGTCGGGGGCCAATCATGAGGAGAGGTACGCCTACCGCGCTCTGCCATTCTAGTTGAGGCGAGAACAGGAACTCCTCTAAAATGTCTCCAGAGGCGCTCCACTGCGCGGTGTGTGTTCTTACGTTATTAATGACGAAAGTGGTAAATCGATGTCCATCTGGGGTGGCGTCTACATACATCTACATCTACATACATACTCCGCAATTCACCGTAAGGTGCGTGGCGGAGGGTACACTGTACGTCAGCGTCCTCGACAGCGGCGGCGACGCTCTTGGTGGCGCCCGTCCAGGCGTTGCCGACCGACCGCAGCGCCTTGCTCTGAGTGTTTACATATCTCTGTGTCTGCATACACATGCTTATACCAGTTTCCTTGGCTTGTCAGTGTATATATACTGTGAAAAGGAACGATCTTATAACGCTTCCCTGCTCTACACAATCCTATACACCCACCGTTCCTCGAAGCGTCCCGTCCTTTGCAGTTTCCACCCCGCTTGGATTTCCACCTCCCCCAACAACTATAAATCCCTACAAATCCTAGAACGCCACGCCCTCTGCTCGCTTACCGCAACCGTCTCCCTTCTGCCACACGGATCCTCTATGATCTCATTCCTTTTCCTCACCTTCTAAAGTTCCTTGAGCATATCCAATTCTTATACATTACCCAAAAAATATAATTCCGTCACTCTCTGATCTCTCCCTACCTCCAGATCCCTGGGCCTCTACCACACCAATACCAGCATATCCCTCCCTCACACCTTCACGCTCTTTTTTTAAATATTTAAATGTTTGTATAGCTTATGGGACTTAACTATTGGGTCATCAGTCCCTAAACTTACAATACTTACAAACTAGCTAGTACTAAAGACGGCAAAAATATCCATGCCTGAGGGGGGATTCGAACCCCCGACCGTATTGGCCGTGCAGACCGTGACTGGAGCGCCTCAGTCCCCTCGGCCACCGCGGCCGGCCTTCACGCTCTCCAAATCCTCTCTCAGGGTAACTTTCGCCACCTCCCTCTCCAGGATGAAGCCCTTCGTCTCGATATTGACCCATCCTATCAGCGCTAATCCATCACCTCTACATAACGTGTCACCCTTCCCTCCCACACCCGTCCTTTACCTCCACCGCTTGGATCTCCCTTCCCCTCCCTAGGAGTTCTTACGTTTTCCTCTGCTTTCTGTTAGCTAGAAACGTTTTAATCAAGTCAAACAGATGGTATCATATTTCATACACGCGCAACAGTGTCGAATGCCTAGCGAAAGTTCAAATGTTTGTAATTCTGTCGGACCAAACTGCGTGGTCATCAGCACGTAGCTTACAAACTACTTAAACTAAGGTAAACTAACATAAGGACAACACACACACCCATGCCCCAGGGAAGACTCGAACCTCCACGGCGAGCAACCGCGCGCTCCGCAGCGAGACGCTTTAGACCGCTCGGCTACTCCACCGCGGATTTGCGGAAGTCAAGAAACACGGATCAGCCTGGAAACTTGTATGTACTGCCACTTGAATGTCGTGAATGAATAGTATAACAGGGTTTCACTTGATCGTTACTTTTTATTTATTTATCGTATGGTTTTACAAGTTTACAACAAATATATATATAATTAAATGGAAATGTGCAAATTTGACAACCAGTCCAGAGCACTTTCTGTCACTTGATGTAAACCGCTTAATGCTCCAGCGGACACTGTTTGACGATGTGTTCTATGGTTTGCTCCTCCGCTCCGCTGTCACAGTCAGAAGATGAAAGGAAACCCCACTTATTCATGGTGTAAGCAAACCTCCCTTGACTAGTCCTGATGCCGTTCAGCCTCGACCAGGTTTAGCGTAATACATGGAATCCCTCAACCTTCTCTGATGGATCTTGCATGTGGTGGGCGTTCCAGTGTTCTTGCCATTTGGAGGTCACATAGAAGGAACTGGTGCTTTCTGTGTCACACCAGGGAGGTTTTCGTGATTTGAGACGACATGCTGGGGGATCCTGTAGAGCATCATACAACGGAGTGTTCTTGTGAGCCTTGATGTTGTTGATCAATTTTGTCTTAGCTGCTTCTCACCTTAGATCTTGCGGAGCAATGTTAGCCAGGACAGGTAACCACTGATTGGGCGTAGATGTGCCAGTGCCAGTGATAATCATCATGGCCTCATTAATTTGGACGTCAATCTTTGTTGTGTGAGCGCTGTTTTCCCACACTAGAGTGCAGTATTCCCCAGCAGAATACACAAGAGAGAGCACAACAGAGCGTAGGATATTGGCGTCTGCACCCAAATTGCTGCCAGCAATCTTGCGAGGCAAGTTTCGTTGAAAGCTTTAAGCACTGTTCTTTGAATTTCGAGGACCGATCAAGAGTGATGCCTAGGTATACAGGATTGCAGTTATGTGGCACTTCAATTCCATCAAAAGTCACTTGTAGCTTCCTTTGGGCTTCTTTGTTATTCAGGTGGAATGCAGTAACCTCAGTTTTATTTGGGTTTGGTTGATGTCTCCATTTATGAAAGTACTCAATTTAATCAGGTCACTCGTCAGTACCTGCTCTCAGTGCTTGAGGTCTTTAATCTGGAAGACTAATGCTAGGTCATCTGCATACTGGATTTTCGTGGAGTCCGTGTCTGGCATGTCATGCATATATAGGTTAAACAGGATGGGGGCCAGAACAGAGCCCTTAGGTAGGCCGTTATTTAGCGTCCTCCGTCTGATAGATTGTCCGTTCAGGAATACCTTAAAGCGTCTGCCCGAGAGCATGTTGCTCACTAGGAATGCAAGCTTTTGGCTTGGGATGATTTGAATAAGCTTCAACATCAGTCCATCCCTCCACACAGTGTCATAAGATGCTGTGCGGTCCATAAAAACTGCAGCTGATTTCAGACCCCGTTGGAACCCATTTTCTACCAATGTTGTCAACGTTAAGACCTGGTCACAGCAACTCCGATGTTTCCTAAAGCCACCTTGTTCAGCAGGGATGATTTGGTCAATGGTCTCTTGTATGCGGTTTAGAATGTGCATTTCAAGTAGCTTAGAGGTTATGCTGAGTAGCGATACAGGTCGATAGTGAGAAGCATCTGTTCCATCTTTACCTGGTTTCAAGATGGAAATTAACTTAGCCTGTTTGAAAAGCTTTGGTAGTTTTCCAGTTCTCAGTATCGCACCGAAAAAGTCAGTGAGCCATAATTTTGTTTTTGAGCCTGCAGCTTTCATAAACTCTGGATACACCCCATCAAAACCAGGAGCTTTATTTACCTTCAACATTTTCAAAGATGTCTCAAATTCCTCAATGCTGAATTCTCGTGAATAGTCTGGATGTAGCTCTAGCTGGGACCTTTTTATGTATAGTTCCTTTTTTTACAGTTCCTGTGTATGCCTTGTCTACTATAGACTTCGAAATATTCATTAGTCTTGCTGCAACAGAATTGTCATTTACATGTGCGACTCTATTTGACAAACTTGAGTCTGTACCAAGTTTTCTCATAAGGCTCCATGCTTTCCGACTAGAATTCGTACAGTTGAGTCCTGCTGTTGTTTTGTGCCATTTTTCTCTTCTGTTCTTGTGGTGTCGCACAAGTACAAAGTGCGCGCCACCTACTTTCGCCGCGCGCCGCCATGCACGCACAGCGCGGCGTTCTCACGACGACAGCCACGAGCGCCCTCTGCGAGAACTCCGCTCGTGGCCACCACTGAAGGACTTCGCACTTCGGACTGAGATAGCAACCAGTTAGGACCTTCGTAATCAGATAGGCACCAGTGAAGACTTTGCTATTGTACAGGCACTAGGCAGGCCTCTAACAACTATGTATCAACATTCTGCAGTACTATGTAAAAGTTAAGTATTGTTACATTCTGTGCAATATATCTCTTTCTAATTTACTCGAGTGTTTATAGTTTCTGGCTGCTCCCCTCCGTACCTGCACCAGCGTGTCGGTCTCATTCCACTCGGCCACCGACACCTACGACGAGGCTGGGACACAAAAGCGGCGACGAAGTTGGAACACAAAAGTGGCGACGAGGAGTGATAGACGAACCTTGGACAAACCCGCTTGCAGCAGCCAGACAGCAGCAGTTGGAGCACGCAGAAATTGCTCCCGCCCACCCACCCTTATTATAAGATTTTTGGGGGACATTTTCAGTTACGTGTTTGTGGACTTTTTTGTTGCAGAGCGTCCTCTTTCATATTGCATTTGTGTTTTGTTATAATTTACTTGTATACGCGGCGCCTAATCGGTCAGCATGGCCACTACCCCGAACCCAAACTTAATGGAAATTATTCAGTTACAGACGGCGCAAATCACTCAACTACTGCAGGCCGTGTCGCAGTTGACGGCACAGGCTGCTCACAAACAACAACAGCCGTCACATCAGCAGCCCACACCTGCCGCTGTACCGCTCCCTACGTTCCGCCAGTACAACGAACGTGAGGAAGAATGGAGCGACTACTTCGCACAGTTTCAAGAACTCGTCGCGGCTCATCAAATTACAGGTCAGAGAGTGAAGAACCTTTTCTTATCGATTGTGGGCCCCTGGACCTTCGTATTATTGCAAAAACTTTTCCCTCACGCCTCTCCTCGTGATGTAGACGTTGAACAAATTGTAGATGCACTGAATGCTCATTACGAGAGGAAAGTTCTCGTAGCCGCTGCGCGGTACCGATTTTTCAGACTTAAAAAATTACCGCAGCAGTCACACCAAGAGTGGATGACGGAATTGAAGGGCTTAACCCGCCAATGTAAATTTTCTTGCTCTTGTGGACTTTCTTATAGTGACGTGATGTTGAGGGATGCGATTACGCAGAATATTCAGGACCCCAGAATTAGAGCAGCAATTCTGAAACAGTCTGACCCTTCATTAGACAGTGTACTGCAGCTTATAGAAGCGCATTATACTTTTGACTTAGCTGATGTAGAAATGCAAAGCCATAGTGTAAATTCAGTGCGCCGCAACGGACGCTTTCCTAGCCGTAGTTCTCAGTATAGCACTAGTGATTCTTATTTTTCTACCGGCCGTGCTGAACAGACAGTGAACAGTAGCCAGTGTAAAAGTGCAACACAAAGGTCGCCCCGTAGTGTTAGACACAGTAATTTGAATAACGGGCGCCAACGCTCATTTCAGAAAAATGTACGTAAATCTTGCCCTCAGTGTGTGTGTCGCCACAAGCGTGCTCATTGCCCTAGTCGCAACGCAACCTGTTATCAATGTGGCAAATCGGGACATGTGCAGTCTGTGTGTATGCAAATTAAAAACTCAAAGAACGTTACCGTTAGAAACAGTGCTTCGCAGAGTGCGAGAACAGTTCATTCTGTAAATGTTATACGGGCTGTGGAATTGAACAGTGCTTTGCTTGGTTCTCAATTGCAAGAAAGTAGTTGTGCGCCTCCTGCAAAACTATGTAGTGAGCCACGCCGCAAGCGCCGACGAGCGCGTAAATCTGTGCAACGGAAAAGGGTTCGGGACAAGTAAAGTGACAATGTACAGTGCAATCCTGTAGTGAACCTAGTGCCTTCTGCAACTTCTTATTGTAAAAGTGCCCAGTACTGTGTAGCTAGTGACAGTAAACATCAAGTAGCTGCTCAAGAGTGTAGTGCAGTAGTTAGTGATTCTGTAGTAGCCTCGCATTGCGCGGACGCCGATCCGGCGGTAGTGCCATCTAGTGACAGTGTTGTTAATCCGCTGCGTGCCGAGTCTGCGCCGCTTACTTCACTACGCGGCCCGCGCATACGCAGCACACAAACCGTAGCAGACGTTGCCCACATTCGCGCACCTGTCGTGTGCCAGAAGCACAAACTTTTTGTAAATCTCTCCATAGAAAATAAGACTGTGCAATTTCAGCTTGATACTGGTTCCGCTGTTACATTAATTAATAAAGATACTTATGAACTTCTGGGTTCGCCAAAATTGTCGCCGTCACAGCAAGTGTTAACAGCTTATACAGGTCAAAATATTCCCGTGCTAGGAACGTGTAGCCTGCCCGCCTCTTTTCAAGGTGTAACAAAAACAGTTGCTTTTGTAGTTCTTCAGGCCAAATCGACACAGAACATTTTTGGACTAGATGCTTTTGACTTGTTTAGTTTATCAATTCAAAGAGATGTGCTTCAAATTTCGTCAATAGTGCCTCAGGATAAAATCAATGCATTGTGTGACAAATATAGTGACCTGTTTTCGCCGGAACTAGGTTGTGCAAAAGACTTCGTGGCACATGTAACTTTAAAAGAATCTGCAGTCCCAAAATTTCGTAAAGCTAGACCAGTGCCTATCGCAATGCGTGATACAGTTGCCGAAGAACTTAAACGTTGGCAAGATAGTGGGGTGATTTCTCCTGTTTCTGCGAGTCAGTGGGCCTCGCCTATAGTAATTATACCCAAGCCGTCAGGAAAACTTCGTCTCTGTGCGGACTTCAAATCAACTGTCAACAGTCAAACAATTGTAGACACTTACCCCCTGCCCAGACCTGACGAACTAATGGACAAATTAGGACAGTCTCGCTTCTTTTCTAAGATTGATTTAGCAGAGGCATACTTACAAATTCCACTTGGTGACGAGTCAAAAAAGTTTTTCGTCATTAATACTCACATGGGTCTTTTTCAATTTCAACGCCTACCCTTTGGCAGTTCTTCCGCTCCCGCTATTTTTCAGCGTTTTTTGGAACAGCTGACAGTTTCTGTACCGTGTTGTTCGAACTATTTAGATGATATTGTGGTATCCGGACGTACAGTTGAAGAACATTTAGCAAACCTGGAGTGCCTTTTCAAAGTTTTGACTGCAGCAGGTCTACGTTGTAATAAAGCAAAGTGTTCGTTTTTTCAAACTGAAATAGAGTACCTAGGTCATGTGATTAATGCCCAAGGAATCCATCCCTTACAGTCACATCTTCGAGCAATCAAAGACTTGCCTCCTCCTAAGAATGTGCACGAATTGCAAGCAGTAATGGGAAAGCTTAACTACTATTTCAGGTTTATTCCCAATGCCTCTCAGATTGCAGCTCCACTGCATCACTTACGTAGGAAGAATGTTCCTTTTGTATGGTCTAAAGATTGTCAGGTTGCTTTTGACAAATTAAAGTCTGCACTACTCAGTGATGCATGTTTGATTCCCTTTGACCCACAGAAGCCTGTAGTGTTAGCAGTTGACGCCTCGTCGTACGGTCTGGGCGCAGTAATCTCACATCGCATTGGATCTCACGATCGTCCTATTGCCTTTGCATCCAAGCTACTGACGCCAACGCAACAGAATTACAGTCAGATAGAAAAGGAGGCCTTAGCAATCATTTACGGTGTCACAAAGTTTCATCATTATCTGTATGGCAGAAAATTCTATTTGTTGACAGACCACAAGCCTCTCACGTCGTTGTTCTCACCCACAAAGCCAATTCCGCCACGAACGGCACAAAAGCTTCAGAGATGGTCCTTGATATTGTCAAATTATCAGTATGAGATTTTGTACCGACCTACCACTAAACATGCCAACGCGGACACACTTTCCCGACTTCCGGTTGGCCAGGATGTATCATTTGATTCTTCAGAAATGGCATGTTGTCAGATAGACTCCAGAGATGCTTCCGCTGTCGCAGACTTTCCTTTGAACTCTCGTCGGGTTGCACAGGAAACAGCTGCGGATGTAGACGTAAGTGTGGTAGCACGTTTTGTTCGCTCAGGGTGGCCTGCCAGAGCCAAAGACATTGATCGGCCTCTGGTTCGACGTTATTTTGCACAGCGTCATGCATTGTCTTTAAGTCAGGGTGTACTGTTGTTGCATACCGACAACGACCAAGCAAGAGTGATTGTTCCTCGTTCCCTGCAACGAGAAGTGTTACGCCTCCTGCATCAAGGACATTGGGGTATTGTTAGGACAAAGCAACTGGCCAGACGTCATTGTACCTGGGTTGGTATGGACGCTCAGATAGAGAGCATGACATCACAGTGTACAGTTTGTGCGGAGCATCAGGCGGCTCCTCCACAGCGTTTCTCAGACTGGCCACGCCCCAAGGGACCATGGCAACGTTTACATATTGACTTTGCCGGACCTTTCTGGAATACGCGCTGGTTAATCGTTGTAGACGCTTTCAGCAAGTTTCCTTTTGTGATTGCCATGAACTCAACGACAGCTTCTAGTACAATCAGTGCCTTAACATCAGTGTTTTGCATCGAAGGCTTGCCTGAAACTATCGTCAGTGACAATGGACCTCAGTTTGTTAGTGCGGAATTTCAACAGTTTTGTCGTGTGAATGGTATTCAGCATATCACCACCGCACCTTTTCACCCTCAGTCCAATGGTGAAGCAGAACGTTTCGTTCGAACATTCAAGTCTCACATGGAGAAGATGAAAGGTCAGCACTCCAGGCAGCAAGCTCTTCAAATTTTCCTGTCTACGTATCGGTGCATGCCACGTGACGGCCCGTCTTCTGCCGAGCTGCTACACGGCCGCCGTCACCGCACTTTCCTTCACCTGCTGCAGCCTCCCATGCACCGAGTCGGTTCGTATGGCGCTACGCGTTTCAGGTTTCTGCGCCGGTGCTGTACAGGGTGTTTGCTGGTATGAAGAAGACATGGTTGCCGGGCACCATTCAGCGCGTGCTCGGGCGCAATATGTATGTTGTACGTTCTTCCACAGGGTCGGAGCTGCGGCGCCACGCAAACCAATTGCGCTTGCACAGGCTGCGCGATCCTGTCTCGGGTTTCTTGATTCCAGACCCAGTTCACCGCCAGGGAGCACAACCACATCGTTCGTCCCCGGACTACGAGATCCCTATGGAGGTGGACGCGCCTCCTACGCAGTCCGCCTCTCCGCCTCCGTCGCCGCCGCAGCTGACAGCATCACCGAGAGGGACTCCGGGACCGTGCGGGCCCCCCCAGCTTGGGCCACGCACCTCAGAAGAAGATGACCTGCTCAATCTGGGCGGCAGGGTGCGCCCTTCCCCAGGTTTCGGTGGGTTCCCTGGAGGATCGCAAGGCGGATGGCGGGGCGCGGACGGCGTCTCGATCCCAGCCTCAGCTACGA
Organism: Locusta migratoria; assembly: GCA_026315105.1. Lineage (NCBI taxonomy): Eukaryota > Metazoa > Arthropoda > Insecta > Orthoptera > Acrididae > Locusta > Locusta migratoria. The sequence continues at coordinate 292,724,682 of CM048755.1, forward strand.
CGCCCGTCCCACCAGTAACGCCCCCGCCCAGGCCCTCCTCCCAGTGCCGTCGCCGTGGCCCACAGCCCTACGCCACGACGGCGCGGCGGTTTGGGGGGGGGGGGGGGAGGTGTGGTGTCGCACAAGTACAAAGTGCGCGCCACCTACTTTCGCCGCGCGCCGCCATGCACGCACGGCGCGGCGTTCTCACGACGACAGCCACGAGCGCCCTCTGCGAGAACTCCGCTCGTGGCCACCACTGAAGGACTTCGCACTTCGGACTGAGATAGCAACCAGTTAGGACCTTCGTAATCAGATAGGCACCAGTGAAGACTTTGCTATTGTACAGGCACTAGGCAGGCCTCTAACAACTATGTATCAACATTCTGCAGTACTATGTAAAAGTTAAGTATTGTTACATTCTGTGCAATATATCTCTTTCTAATTTACTCGAGTGTTTATAGTTTCTGGCTGCTCCCCTCCGTACCTGCACCAGCGTGTCGGTCTCATTCCACTCGGCCACCGACACCTACGACGAGGCTGGGACACAAAAGCGGCGACGAAGTTGGGACACAAAAGTTCTTATTGAGAGCTCTCAAGAGGTCATCAGCTGTTGAGGCACTATGAGAGTCTTGGTACTCAGCATATAGCTCATCACATTCTTCCGACCATCCTGGGATGTACTCCTTCTGGAACCCACGTTTGGATTGTATCTCTTGGCATTAACTTTTATCGCTCCCAGAAATCGTTCGTAATTGGATGGAAGCGGGGGAATCCACTGATTGGAGTTAATCAAGACTTTTCCGAAAATATTCCCAGTTTGCAAGTTGAAAGTTCCATCGCGGTAGAGTGACGAACTCCACTAAGGGAATTTCAGTGCCAAAGTGGATGATGACTTGCCTGGTTGGCTGTGTGGGAAAGATTTGATAACCTTACGTTGTGATGTGTTGTTATTTCCAGATTTTGATGCACAAATCAGGGGAGTAATCCTTCTGCCATCTACCAGATCGAAATGTTCCTGGATCTTTAGCGTTATGCACAAGCTGGACATTATAAATATCCATCCATTTGTTAAGGATAGCTCCATTTCTGTCTTCTTCTTCCTGATATCCCCAGACATGACTATAACTGTTAAAAACACCAACATACACAACTGGGGGACTGGAGGACCTAACAGGTGGATTAGGCCAAATAACGTACGGAGATTTGTAGATATTCACAATAGAGTTACCTACCATCTCTATAGCCAAGACAAAGACATCTGAGGTTCTGTCTTGATGAGTGACTTTATAGTCGGAGAAATGGGATCTGACATATGTTGCAATGCCGTATTGTTCATCATTTATAGCCCAAGCCAGAACATATCCAAAGAGATTTCCATTTCTGCAGAGATCTGCGTCATTCTTGGAATGAATTTCCTGAATTCCTACAATATCTACCGAATTTTGCAGCATCAGGCGTGAAAGATACTGAGTATTAGTAGATGAAATCGACTCATTGTTCAAGTGACAATTCTTGAGTTGTTACCAATGATAATTGCTGGATGTTCTGAGCTTGGTTGGTCCTGAAAAGGACTATTCACATGTAGGTTTTCTTGCATACTTGTTGCTGTGTAGCAGCACCTTGGTGGAAGAATTAGCCGGTACTAACCGTTGCCCAGGAATCGCCCGATTGCAGTGATCGCAATCTTCGGGGAGGCTTCTTCCTTGAGCCCCATCGTTGCTTTAAGAAACCATGTTGATTCTTACAAGGGAGATTACCGGTCTCCAGAAATGTCATAATACTGGAACATAAAACGTGTTACAAAATTCTACAACTGATTGATGTCAGAGATATTGGCCTATTGCTTTGGGCATCTGCTGCGGAGTCCCATGTTCAACCCTTAACGCTGTGAGAATCTTACGATTGAACTACCACTCTAGTGTGTCGCCAGAAATGTCACAGATCGCTGCTCCGTGTTGTACATTGTAATAACGATATGGGTCATCAGTGTGTGTGAGCTGTTCAGTCAATTTTAGTGTCTGCTCATCATCACTGACGAGTAAAACAACTGGTTCCATAGTTACATCAGGACATTATTCACTTCCAGATAACACTTATACTAGCGCTTATATATTTAATGGGTAAGTCTCAGCGATATCATCCTAGAGACTGTGATATGTATACAAAGATGAGCCTACGTCAACATCTTGTTAACAGTTTTGCAGCACTGTTCTCTTTCTTCCTGCGAACATGATGTTTCTCGATAAGAAAACTGTGCAGACATAAAGAGCAGACTTGCATTTTGCTAACATCACAACTATGATACCCACTTTTAGTTTATGTCCTAACGCAGACACTCTAAGATCTTGTAGAAAAGAAATGGAACTTCATAGAGGACCACTTCAAAGATAACAGACCATCTCCTTGTATTCTATGGGAATGTGTGTGCATGGACGTCTTGTGGTATTCTCGGCAAAGGTCCCAGGTTCGAGTCCCGGTTCCGGCACACAATTTTAATCTGCCAGGAAGTTTCAAATAAAATGAATTTAATGCAATAACAAACTGCAGCAATTTTGCGTAGTAGCTAACGACCGCTACGTTAGATGAAAGGTCACAATATTGGAGCTGATTAATGTTGTATGTGGAACTGAATAAATAATTTATTACGTAAATTACCTACAGTTACTGTGTATATCGCTGACAGTGTACACAGCGCAGACAAACGAGTGACCTCATTAAACACAACTGACAGGCTCCATGATACACCTCTAATTCCAAGAGAAGCCAATAAAATTAGTTATTTCGTTAATGATTCAAATATTTATATTTGTACTCTTATTTAAAATTACTTACTGCAGATAAAATGCAATGGTCTTGTGACTGCCTCGTATGCTATACCTAATGTCTTTATACATACACAGTAGCCGGCTGCGGTGGCCGAGGAGACTGAGGCGCTCCAGTCACAGTCTGCACGGCCACAACGGTCGGGGGTTCGAATCCCCCCTAGGGCATGGATATTTGTGCCGTCCTTAGTTGTAGCTAGTTCATAAGTAGTTTGTAAGTTTAGGGACTGATGACCCCGTAGTTAAGTCCCATAAGCTTTACAAACAGTTGAACATACACAGTACCGATTCGAGATATGGTCCTACAACATATAGCGGCCAAGGAATTCTGTTTTGAGACGCTGAAGAACATAAATACCTCTTTGGAGAAAATCGTAACATATATCTTCGAGACCACATGCTTAGCGTAACATCCATAAAATGCTCCTGAAGTTTTCCTAAACAGAATGCAACGGCGAAAGACGAAACGAAGCTTTGACTCCAAATTTGTAAGGCACGATCTAAATGTATATCTAATTAACTGTAAACCCGGCGTTGCCCGGGTGTTTATTTACCCTACACTCTCTCTGCATGCTCCTCTTTCTTTTCCATCTCTCTGTTCGTTTGCTCCTTTCCTCTCCCGGCAAAGTTTTCTGCAAGGTACCCTCTGAAATGTACCATACAAACATTTATGTACATAGTGATCTTCCTCTTGGTTTAAAGGTCATGTGTACAAAAATTCATAAAGACTGGAGCAAAACTGTGCATTTTGTAAATTCCGTAAGTTAAGTACCCTCCACCATGCACCGAACGAAATTTTGTACAGAGACAGTTTCATTCATCTTGTTTTTAAAGTAAAGCGTACAAAATTTCGTGAAGATCGGAATGAAACTTCTATATTTCGAGAGTCTGTAGGAGAAGTATGCTCCGCCATGCACCTATCAGAAAATAATTTCTTAGCTGACGTTACCTACCTACAAACTACATTACTGCCAAATTTCAGCTTTATAGGTGAAGTAGTTTTCAAGATTTCGTGTTTAGTCAGTGAGTGAGTGTCCTTTCGCTTCTATATAGATAGAGATTAAGAAAACATATTGCTTAATTTCGGATTCAAGAGAATTAAGGGAGATTTGCAGACAAAAGTAAATAGTAACATGCAAATCTAATGCTAACTTTATTTGATACAAGGCCATGCCTGATGCGACAGTTTTACGGCATCTACAGCGAAACTGTTGTGAGCGGTAGAAAATTTTCGTTTCATAATTTTGTGTATGTGTGTGTGTGTGGGGGGTGGGGGAGGGGTGGTATAATTTACAAAACGCTTCATAAACGTCCGAAATTACATGCAAACTTTATTGCAGGTCCCTAACTACTCCGATTTTCCAATAATTGACGCATAAATCTGGGTATTCTCACGCGGTGGCTGCTCATTATTTACGACGTCATATCTTATGAGCTACGTGTTGTGCTCTTTTGTTTTTGGCTCAGGAACCTTCGTGGGGGTACGGTGAAAAGTTCACCAAAGTTTCATTGCAATCGAATGAATGGTTTGTGAACACATAGAAGACATACAGTAAACATATATATATATATATATATATATATATATATATATATATAATAGAGCTACAGTGTGCTAAATTTAATGATTCGTATCTGAAAATTACTGAAGAATGAATTCACATCAGCTGTTCTTCCGAAAATTACTATCTAATTCGTTTCTATAAATACCTGAAAAGATATTATAGTATCTGTAGAAAATTGCTAGGTAACTTGTGTCTTCCCCAACTGTTATTTGTTTCCGCTAAACGTAACATTTATATTGTGGCTGACTTGCAAATTTGTCATAAATAAAAAGGACATCAACAACATGGGTATCACATGTACGTACAGTGGATCTCTTCCGTGAAGGGACGAAAATTCAAGGAAATGAAAAAGATTGAAATAATTGTAACACAGAAAAACAAAAGATTCTTATGTGTTAGTGTTACTGGATACATGCCTAGGTTATAGCGATGTGCGCTATTTATAAATGAAAGCACATTGCAAATGACTCCATTAAGGCATTATGGTGAGCAAACAATAACTGTAACTATATTTGTATTTGTATGTCTACGCTGGTATTCAGCTACCATAGAAATTTCTGCATTGTGTTGTCGAGACCTGGAATGCGAGAACGTTAAGGCGACTGTAGAGATTTTATGCCACAGCAAGCAGTGCCAATTTAGACCTTATGTTATTATGATTATTTAATTTTCTAGTATTAGTTGATGTACGAATGGGTTACGTATGTATCATTTTATTGCAAGTGAAATGAATTTGGAATTCACTAATTTAAGATTGCGAAATATTAAGGTTGAACAATGAGATGCAGAATTTAGTTCAGGGTAACAGGAGTAGTGTCCATTGTGATCCTGGTATGATATTTGAGCTGTAATGGGTAAAGCGTTAGTGCTTGGAATGGGTGAGCTATTTGCGAGGTGTTTCTTGAGTACGGCGACTGAGCAGTTTGTTGTGTGATTCTGAGGCAGAATATCTTTCACGAACCTGGTCTGAGTATTGATGCCGCTGATGCAATCAGACTGCTGCATTGTATGAAATATAGCTGACTATGCAGTTGTTTTTGCTATTAAGTGTACACGAGATGGTCATAGCACAATGCATTAAACTACAGCTCATTACAAGGTGGTACAAATACGGAAGTGTTAATACTGCAGTGCACATTGACGTAGGAAGTGTTGGACGTTACCTATTATACCTTTTTGTTCTACACCGGTAACGCAAATAACTGGTGAAATGCCTGATCTCTGATTTGAAAGAGGCTAGCTCGATGGTGTGCAGATAGTGGGAGCAGATGGGACGAAAACGGCGCTGTTTAACGTTTCACTAGCGACAGTATACTCGGTAATGACTAAATACACAAATCTAGGTAAAACGTCATTGGTGAACAGGAATAGTGGGCGAAACTCAAACTTAACTAGCAACAACCGACAAGCATTAATAACGATTATGACAAAACAGCGTTTGCAAAACTCAACACTCACTTGAGTAATACTGTTTCGGTGAAAACAATGCGACTGGAGCTTAGCGTTCATAGAACGGCTGCACTTGGTAAACCCTTAAAAACGAATGCCAGCGCAAAGCTGCGAAGGAAGTGTTGCCACGCTGGAGTGGCCGAGCGCTCTAAGGCGCCTTGCTGCGGAATTCGCGGTTGCTATTCGTCTGCGTTTCGAGTCCTCCCTCTGGCATGTGTGTGTGTGTGTGTGTGTGTGTGTGTGTGTGTGTGTGTGTGTTGTCCTTAGAATAAGCTAGTTTAAGTAGTTTGTAAGCCTAGGGACTGATAACTACAGAAGTTAAGTCCCTTAGATTTACAAACATTTGAATTCTGATGATAAAACCTGGTCACATGATGACTGGAACTATGTCAATTAGTCCGATCACTCATCCTCTACATTGATTCCCACGAACAACCGGGTTTATGTATCGAAAACCCAAAAAGATTCTTACAGTACACCATTCCTGCTTCCTTCAGTACAGCATCGGAGAGATGATTTGGGCATCAGTATCATGGTGCTGAATTGTTTCTATCTCTACGGAGACTGGGCAGATAACTGCGAATGAGTAATTCACCATCCTCGACAGAAAACTGCTTATTATGACTAATATATGGCTAGCAACTACATCCACATTCCATAATGATAATGCGCGCGCGCGCACGCAGACAAAGAGGTTCGGACGTGCTTTCTAAAGCATCTGAAAATTATCAATCATTTCCTGTGGACAAAAAATTCGCCTAGTCTCAAAAGAATTGAACAATTGTGGGGAATTATAGAACAGAGAGTGATGGATGGTTGACTTGTCGTTCAAGGGACCAAATTACAGTGGTCATCAGCTCTGTTTCCATCCACAGAGCGTGAATTGAGAAACCAGTGAGTAGCTCGTAAATATTAAAAACAGTAACTTAAGTGAAAGAAATGGGTGATATATTAAAGCAGATTATCAGAGGCTTCTAGCTAGCTGAAAACAGCAAGAAAAGGATGATCCAGCCGCTCTGTAACACGTTAAAATATTTTGCCTAAGAGTAGCAGGTAAGAGAATGACAGATAGGAAACGGACCAACACTAAATCTTAAATTCCGCCTCAAGGCGTACAGTTCAGGATATTCCAACAAGGTGTTGGACAGAGTAACTGCAACAACGCCACCGAGGGAAAGGGGGGGGGGGGGTTCTCACGGCGGTGAAGGAGGCCTTGTGTCAGCCAAATATGGTCATTGCTGAGCCGACAAAGAACAATCGAGTCCCTGTGACAGGCCTGCATAGAGAACCCCTATACAATCGAATCCTCCTCGCTGCGGTGTAGCCGAGCGGTCTAAAGCGTCTCGCTGCGGAGCGCGTGGTTGCTCCCCGTGGAGGTTCGAGTCCTCCCTGGGGCATGGGTGGGTGTGTTGTCCTTAGGTTAGTTTACCTAGGTTCAAGTAGTTTGTAAGCTACGGACTGATGACCACGCAGTTTGGTCCGATAGATTTACAAACATTTGAATCCTCCTTGATAACCCGTAACTTGTTTGCCACTCTGAATTCCATACCTCCAACCCTTTCCGGTGTAATATCGATAGAGTATCGGTTACTGGGATGCCGATCTCGAGAGTCGGTTTACTGGTAGCCTGGTTTGCAAGCCTGTCTACCAGTTCGTTCCCCGGCATTCCGCGGTGTCCTGGTGCCCAGATAAAGAACGTCAAACGTCCGGATCGACAAAGGGCGTAGATAGACTCCTGAAGCGCCACCACCAAAGGATGGCGGAGGTAACACATCTGAGTCACCTGTAAGCTGTACAGCGAGTCACTTCAGATGAGGAATGAATCACCGGAACAGGAGCGCATATGCTCAACCGTGTGATAGATAGCTATGAGCTACGCAGTATAAACACTACAGCCAACCGGTAAGGAGCGAAGATCATTATAGTCTGCATGCGAAGCCGACATGACCGTAGACATTCAAGTCATCGGTATATACTATTTAGGGGCCCTAGGACCGTCGAGAATGGATATAAATTGATAGCGGAGGGTTGCATGGTAGACGCAATCTTTTAGGCATTGTGGTAAGTCTAATCCAAGTTATGTTTGTTATATAAACCACGGAGAGGACATGAGTGGGACCGGAATAGAGATAGTAGAGGCCAAGATCAGAGGTCGGAGAGAAGGAAAGGAACGCGAACTGTGACCGCCTCTCCTGATCTCGAACGTCGTTACAGGTGTTGGATATCCATATCTGGGAAGATGGTAATTTTGATGCTTCTATGAACTAACAGTGTGTGCAATATAATTCGAAAGCAGTTGGTTGCTCCGGATCCGCAATGGAGGGACCCCATCCCTTGACAAGTAAGCTAGTTCCCAGAATGAAACTTTCACTCTGCAGCGGAGTGTGCGCTGATATGAAACTTCCTGGCAGATTAAAATTGTGTGCCGGAACCGGGACTCGAAACTGGGACCTTTGCCTTTCGCGGGCAAGCGCTCTACCGACTGAGCTACCCGACACGACTCACGATGCCGCCTCACAACTTTACTTCCGCCAGTACCTCGCCTCCTACTTTCCAAACTTCACAGAAGCTCTCTTGCAAACACGCAAGACTAGCACTCCTGGAAGAAAGGATATGGTGGAGACATGGCTTAGCCACAGCCTAAGGGATGTTTCCAGAATGAAACTTTCACTCTGCAGCGGAGTGTGCGCTGATATGAAACTTCCTGGCAGATTAAAATTGTGTGCCGGAACCGGGACTCGAACCTGGGACCTTTGCCTTTCGCGGGCAAGCGCTCTACCGACTGAGCTACCCTGACACGACTCACGATGCCGCCTCACAACTTTACTTCCGCCAGTACCTCGCCTCCTACTTTCCAAACTTCACAGAAGCTCTCTTGCAAACACGCAAGACTAGCACTCCTGGAAGAATGGATATGGTGGAGACATGGCTTAGCCACAGCCTAAGGGATGTTTCCAGAATGAAACTTTCACTCTGCAGCGGAGTGTGCGCTGATATGAAACTTCCTGGCAGATTAAAATTGTGTGCCGGAACCGGGACTCGAACCTGGGACCTTTGCCTTTCGCGGGCAAGGGCTCTACCGACTGAGCTACCCCGACACGACTCACGATGCCGCCTCACAACTTTACTTCCGCAAGTACCTCGCCTCCTACTTTCCAAACCACACAGAAGCTCTCTTGCAAACACGCAAGACTAGCACTCCTGGAAGAAAGGATATGGTGGAGACATGGCTTAGCCACAGCCTAAGGGATGTTTCCAGAATGAAACTTTCACTCTGCAGCGGAGTGTGCGCTGATATGAAACTTCCTGGCAGATTAAAATTGTGTGCCGAAACCGGGACTCGAACCTGGGACCTTTGCCTTTCGCGGGCAAGCGCTCTACCGACTTTTTTTTTTTTTTTTTTTTTTTTTGCCGTGGGCTTCGAAGCCATACAGAAAGAAAAACTGTGTCTTCTTAAATAACTAAATGTCTTCTTCCAAGAAAAAAATAAGTATTTCTGCCTCCATGTTTTATGTTTACCTGAAAGGTCTTATGGCTCCATTGCCGTTAATAACCTAAAATCTTTTCTCTTGTTAATGTTGCCATTTAACAGTTCAAAATAAACCAACAGAAATGAAAAGCATGTCCTATCTTTCGGTAAAACGTGGAGACCATCCTGTCTTCAATATTAAAACATAATACTTTGACTCCTGAACTGAGGGAAAGGTAAAACAATGGCGATATATAAATTTGGCTTCGAAACAAACATATAAGGAATGTTGTGTAAATAAAAAATTTCCTTCCTTCCTTGTTATGGTAATGTGTTTAGTAAGAAATTAGCATAATGTTTCTTGTAATGTCTTGTTTTCATCAGCTTGTGATGCTCCGTGGTAAGGTATACCCAGAAATCTTCCAATTTCATGTCCGTGTTTGAAAAAATGTAGTGGACCGATGCCCCCTTTAGCCAGTTGATGGCGTTTCTTTTTGTTTTGGGGAACGGTACGTCTTCAGGGAAAAGAAAATCGGAAGCTGTTATGTAGTTTGGCGACGTTCTGCTGATGGATGCCAATTTCCGTCTTATATACATCCACATTTCTTTGACTTTGTCGCATCCGAATCGGTGTTCTTCGGTATACAATACGTCGCACGTGATACAAAGTGGTGAGTTTGCCAGGTGGATGTTGTAAAGTTTTGTGTTAGTTGCAATTTTGCGATTTACAACTAAGTACCACGTAGTCTTCATCGTGGAAGGTAAGTTACGACAATGGATATTTTCCCAAATTATCTTCCAGTTGTGAGATCTGTATTTGTCTTCTATGTTGTTTTTCTTTTTATCTTTCATTAATTCGCAGTATATGTCTTTAACTTTCTTCTTTGTGACATCGGGGATTCGTGCTTGTAAATAGCTATACTCTAATAGAAAGTATTTCAAGTGATAAAGTCCGTTCGGGACATGTTGTACACTGATGGGTGGACTGAGGTCAGCCGGAGCTATTTCATCCAACAAGTGTGCAACAAGACTGTTGGTACAATTCTTCCATTGTTCAGTAGTTTTAGCGATGTATAACGCCTGTGCCTTCTTACCAATGTCCGTGAGATTGAGACCCCCACTTATCGGCGGAAGCGTTAGGGTGTCATAATGCACTTTGAAAATGTGACCGCGACTGACAAAGTGGCCAAGTGCGGACATGAATTGTTTTGTCATAGTTGCAGGTATGGGCAGGACTTGAGCGACTTAATTAAGTTTTGCAGTTAGGCAGATGTTGGCTACTGTTACTTTCTGGATTTCATTGAGTTTCCTGATACTGTATGTCTGTGCACAGGCGCGTAGTTTATTTAACAGTGCCTTGTAGTTTGCTGCTATGGTACGACGAATAGTATTGTGAAAGTCAATACCTAGGCACTTGAAAACCGTCAGCTCACGTAGATGTCCAGATGGATGTGGCCCTAAACCACGGCCGATATTAAAAATTCCAGATTTTGTTCTGTTGAGCAGCGCGCCAGATGCACGTTCATACTATTGTACGATCTGCAAAGCGGTCTCTATTTCATGTCTGTTGATGACAAGGAAACCTACATCATCCGCATAGGCCTTGCAAACTAGTTTGTTTCCATGTATTTGTAATCCTTGTAGACGCTGCATCAGCGTGGCAAGCAAGGGTTCAATTGCGATGGAAAAGAGCGCCATAGAAACTGGACAACCCTGTCTAACAGAGCTGGCTACTTCTATTTTCCTGGTAGGCTGTCCATTGATGATGATTTGGGATGTATTGTTCGTTATCATATGTTGCAAAATAGTTACGAACCGAGGCGGAAAGCCCATCGCATGCATGGTACGGAGGAGATACTGGTGATTGACCCTGTCAAAGGTTTTGTCAAAGTCTAATGATATTATGGCACATTTAAGTTTACAGACCTCGGCCGTTGATATGAGGTCGCGGTAGTCGCACAGGGTGTGGAAGAGTCTCCTATCTTGGCCCACACTCGTCTGGTAGGGTCCAGTTACGCTGTTAATTGTCGATTTAAGCCTGTGTGCTAAAAGTCGAGCAAAGATTTTGTAATCACTGTTTAGAAGAGTGATAGGTCTCAAATTGTCAATTTTTTTACTAACAGGATTTTTTGGAATCAAAACTATGATGCCTTCGCGAAATTCTTGTGGGATCCCATTGTGGGCTCCAACAGTTCGTTACAGAGAAGTGTAATTTTTGTTTTGATCTGATCCCAGAACACTTGGTAGAATTCCGCTAGGATGCCATCCGCTCCTGGAGATTTATTTTTGGCACTTGCCCTAACGGCGTATTCCACGTCTTCTTCGGTCGCCTGTGCTACGAGTTTCTCTACTTCCGTGTGGTTGACTCTGCCTTGCACATTTTACAATAGAACATTTTGTGCTTCTTCGTCCACTTCTTTATGAGACATCAAGGCTGTGAAATGGCTTAGAATTGCTTCCTTAATTTGTCTATGTGTGGACAAAGTTGTACCATCTGCCTCTGTTAGTTCTGTCAGTATCTTGCTGCGTCCACGTTTCCTTTCTTCTATGACATGATAAATGGAGGTATTTTCTTGTTGCGCCATGGTTTGGACCCGTGATCGAACTATGTATCCTTCTAGTCGTTTGCGACGCAGGGCCAAAATTTTGGCCTGTATTCTTTTGATTCGTTCGTAGTAACCAGTAGCCGATGTTCCTAGCATGTAGATTTCTCTTAAACAGTGAAAATAAAATTCTATTTGTTTTTTTTGTGCCATGAATATTTATCTTTAGAGTAGTTAATAAAACATCTCCTTATTTTAGGTTTTGCACACTTTAGCCACCATTCTATTGCCGAAGTATAAGAGGCGAATCTGTGCTCGCACTCCCTCCAGGTGTTGAGGAAGGCCTCTTGACATGCTGGGTCTTGTAGGTGTGAAACATTTAATTTCCACAGGCCTCTGTATCTGCATGTGCCTTGTCGTTCCATATTTACGGTACATAAATATGCTGCGTGATCTGTAAAGGCCACTGGCCAAACTTCAGTCTGCAGAATATGAGTGCTTAAGGCAGACGTGACATATATCCTGTCCAAACGGCTTGCTGAATGATTGGTGATGTAGGTAAAACCAGGTGCCACTCCATGTTTGTACTCCCACGAGTCAATGAATCGCAGGTCTCGGACAATGCGCTCCAGCTCAATAGATTTGTTCATGTTGGGAATTTGATCTTTAGCGCTGAGGACGCAATTAAAGTCACCTCCTAAGATGACGTGTTCGTTGTGAGTACCAAACAGGGGAACAATGTCTTCCTTAAAGAATTCTGCTCGTAATCGTCTATTACTGGACCCAGATGGAGCATAGATATTTATTAGCCTGATGTTATGGAAGGTGCCAGCAATACCTCTACTATTGGGTAATTTCGTAACATCCTTGATAATGATGCCTTCCTTCACAAGTAAGGCTGTACCCATTTCAGAACCCATACCAGGGTTAATGAAGGAATTATAGCCTGGTATACAGTCAAGCCTGATGTCTGTTACTTCTTGCAGGAAGGTAATGTCAACGTCTGCTGCATGTAAGAAGTCTTTTAAATTTTGTAATTTTAGCTCACTACGTATCTTATTTAGATTTACCGTTGCGAGCCTATAGGCCTGTAGTGGAATGATTGGTGGCTATACGCAATTTAAGCTTAGAGAATAAGAATGTGGTAGTAACCATGAAGTAAGTCTAAAGGAAAGTGTCTAAACGCTTGTCGAAAGATGCTTGTGCAAAAATCTGCCATCGGGCACAGCAAGAGCTGTTTAATAGTATTCGTCATTAGGGAAAGGATCAGTCGAAAGTGCTTGTTGTGCGTTAATTTCTGTAGAATCATCGTGGAGGAATTGACAGTCGCCGTCCGTTTGGAATGGAGCTGTGGGAGTTTCGGTTACAGAGGTATCCATCTCCTCTTCCGTACTAGACTCCATTTCTTCGGTCCATGTAGGTGGTAGTAAATTTTTGGACGTGTTGAGTAGCTTGTCAGGAGAACGTTCGGCGACAGTCCGGTCATCAAGTTCGGAGTCGGGATGTGAGGTGTTTTCAGTAATTAATATCGTAGAAGTCGAGGCCTTTTCCATTGTTCCTGTCACATTTGCGGACGTGTGTGCTGAGTTCCTTAGTTGAGCACCTATCTCCCTTGCCTTTTCCCGTAAGGGCGGTGCAGTGACTTCCGCTCCCTGACGCGCAAGCCTCCGTTTCCTTCTTCTCTTGGGAGATGAGCCTCTTGACGGACTTTGTTCATTTCCAAGCGGAGCTTCCGTCGGCGTATGAGTCTCTGCTGGTGGGTGCTCTACAGTGTTTGGGACAAATAGCTGTTCCTTAATACCCTCAATAGGTGTTGGTTGGTCCAAAACTGTCGGTGCGGGTTGTACAAACGTTGGAATAGTTTCCATAGAGGCCACTGGTAGGGCATCGGAGGTTGTCGATTCGGTTTCTTGTATTGCAGGGGCCTCTTCTTGTACGGCTACAGCAGATGTCGGTGTCACAGAAGTCTGAGGGAGGGTCCGTTCTGTTGGTTCAGTTGTCGCCGTCGTCATCTCTACCTCAGGCACTTTAAGACAAGCATTGACTTCGGGGCCGGCGGCAGCAGGGAGACCGCGCGCCGCGGCCGCATACGTCACCGGCAGAGTCGACAACACGGGCGGCCTGGCCGCCTCGCCGGCCGGCAGCTGCGCCACGCGCCGCTGCACGCACTCGGCTCTCACGTGGCCCGTAGAGTTGCACGCGGCACACGTCTTAGGCTGGTCATCGTACATCACAATTGCTCGGTTCCCACAAACCTGAATGTATGACGGAATATGCTTATGCAAGTCGACTTTCAGCTGTCGCACCCCATTTAGTACCGGAAAGCGATGGGCAGTAGACCACCTTTCAGCAATATTACTAATCACTCTACCGTATGGCGAGATCACTGCGTCTATATCGGCACTTGTTATCTCAAAGGGCAGTTTGAAAATGCGCACAGTTCTGATTCCAAGGCCTGCATAAGAAACGAAAACCTTTCCAACATTGCCATCACTATATTTATATTGCATAACTCCACCACAGGATTCGACTATTTTGGCACACATATCGGATCTAGCGAGTTTCACAAAAACCACGCTGCTAACAATCGATAGATGGATGCCAATAATGTCCTCAATTCCTATTTTAACGCATCGTTCTAGCCATTCCTCAATTTCAAAAGAATTCGGTCGGGCAAATTCTCTTTCAAAAGTAAACTTCAGGGTATCCTTTCTATTCCTTTCAGACATCACTGTTCCGTATTCATCTTCTACAACACGAATAACTGCAGGTCGCTACAGCAAGCGCAAAGACTTACCACGCGGAAGCAGCAAACGGCGCAGCGCACAGCACGGCGTGTGTTTCCTCCACGCTGTCCGCCACAAGACTGACCGACTGAGCTACCCCGACACGACTCACGATGCCGCCTCACAACTTTACTTCCGCCAGTACCTCGCCTCCTACTTTCCAAACTTCACAGAAGCTCTCTTGCAAACACGCAAGACTAGCACTCCTGGAAGAAAGGATATGGTGGAGACATGGCTTAGCCACAGCCTAAGGGATGTTTCCAGAATGAAACTTTCACTCTGCAGCGGAGTGTGCGCTGATATGAAACTTCCTGGCAGATTGCGTGTTTGCAAGAGAGCTTCTGTGAAGTTTGGAAAGTAGGAGGCGAGGTACTGGCGGAAGTAAAGTTTTGAGGCGGCATCGTGAGTCGTGTCGGGGTAGCTCAGTCGGTAGAGCGCTTGCCCGCGAAAGGCAAAGGTCCCAGGTTCGAGTCCCGGTTCCGGCACACAATTTTAATCTGCCAGGAAGTTTCATATCAGCGCACACTCCGCTGCAGAGTGAAAGTTTCATTCTGGAAACATCCCTTAGGCTGTGGCTAAGCTATGTCTCCACCATATCCTTTCTTCCAGGAGTGCTAGTCTTGCGTGTTTGCAAGAGAGCTTCTGTGAAGTTTGGAAAGTAGGAGGCGAGGTACTGGCGGAAGTAAAGTTGTGAGGCGGCATCGTGAGTCGTGTCGGGGTAGCTCAGTCGGTAGAGCGCTTGCCCGCGAAAGGCAAACGTCCCAGGTTCGAGTCCCGGTTCCCGCACACAATTTTAATCTGCCAGGAAGTTTCAAGTAAGCTAGTTACTAGGCTTGCCTAGAAAGAGTGGAGTGAAGATTGGGAGTGTGCCTTGAGACCCCACTCGTATAATGTCATGAAGATATGTCTCCAAGTCGTGTCATAAGCTTTCCGTAAATAAAAAAAGACTGCAATGAAGTGCTGGCGTTGGGTAGAGGCTGTACTGATAGAGGACTTCAGGTAAAGAAGACTATCCAAGGTGGAGCGGTCTTGACGGAATTCACTGTGGCATGGAGCTCGTAGACCTCATGAAGCTAACAAAACCACCGTCCCACAGTACGTTTTAGCAGTTTACAAAGAACATTGGTTAGGCTGATGGTTCGATAGGCGTCCACATCAAGCAGAATTTTTCCGGATTTGAGCACTGGAACTATGGCACTGTCTCGCAAATGTGACGGGAGTACGCCATATCTGCAGATGTGATTGAACATGGCTAGAAGTGTTTCAACATCTGGTTGTGTATGCGGTGCGGTCCAGGGACTCAGTCAGGGCAGTGTGGAAGTGCACTGAGAAAGTCCCACTCACTGAATGGAGCATTGTACGGTCTGCTACATAAAATGGCGAAGATCTCCGTCAGAAGTTGCCTCAGTGTGTGCACGTCGCTCTGAACTTTGTCAGACTTTAATTAATCTCAAGGCTGTACAATAACAAAAAGAACAATAACTGACCTTCCAATGTCTAAGAAAAATGTGTTACATTTTAGAAGACGATCAACTTAAACTTACTGATTCCAGGATTGCATTGTGTCCAGAACTTTAACAGAATGCTAGCAACTGCATTTGCAACTAGAAAACTGTACGACAGTAGCAGGAGCGTGTTGTGTCGTGACGTCATGGGCATCACATGGCTCTCAAATGGAACGTTTTCACGGTCCTTGAAATTACTTTAATTCCAGTTTTTTTTAATTTATTTATTTATTTATTTTGTGGAAAACCAAAAACTCATGAGGAAAAAATCGAGTTATAGCATTACATTTATTAACAATTTAAAATACTTTCCAGAAAATGGTCAGATACCATATTGAAGTCGCGTATAAAATATGAATAAATGAGTTGGGATCAGTCATATAAAGGGTTTGAGAGAAGGTTTCCGTTGCTGGATCTGTTAGTATAGTAGCTTCAACGACATGATTCGCATAATTTAGTAGGAGTATAAAGGTTTACACGATTCAGATTCTGTGGAGGTACTTCTATCAGAAGCCTACAAGTCATAAATGAAACGTTCCTATTTCCTGTTAAAATCGATTGCGAGAAAAAAAAAATACAACACTGCTGTGTATACAAGATATTACATATAAGTACAAAAAAAAACTTCGCTAAAAGTTTAAATACACAGCCATTGTAGTTAGTACTAAGGGAAACAAAGAAAATGAACCACGTATTCTGATAGCAAAGCCCTTTGTCCTGGCAGTCGGTTTTATCAGTATTCTTCTTTAAAATTCAATGTAATGTACACGTTTGTCTCAATGTATATTAGAGTATCGTGTAAAATTCTGAAGAAAATTCGTCAATAAATTTTAGAGATTTTTGGCTACAACTTTATAGAATGTCTTGTCTTTGCACAGTAGTTTTGAAGTGAAGATAACGGTCTTCCATTAAGAAGGAAAAGCAACGTGTTATTTTATTGGCCCTACCGTTCCACCGGCCGCGGTGGCCGAGGGGACTGAGGCGCTCCAGTCCCGGTCTGCACGACCACCGGCCGCGGTGGCCGAGGGGACTGAGGCGCTTCAGTCACGGTCTGCACGGCCACTACGGTCGGGGGTTCGAATCCCCCCTCGGGCATGGATATTTGTGCCGTCCTCCTTATTAGCTAGTTCGTAAGTAGTTTGTAAGTTTAGGGACTGATGACCCCGTAGTTAAGTCCCATAAGCTATACAAACATTTGAACATACCGTTCCTGTAAAGGTATCCGATTCTCCCTATTTGAAAGTTTCTCAAAATTATAAATGCCTTAATAGTCCTCGTGCATACCGTTGGATACTGCTCTTGTAAATTAAGATGGCCGTAACAACATCCAGCGTTATGTAAACAGTTATTACGTAGGAACGGCATTAAAATAGCTGACACTATACACTGGCTTCAGCCACACGTCTATCCTATTGATTATGCTGTACACTATTGACTTGTAGTAGTATTAATTGGAGTACTTGGGGTAATGCAGCTTTGCAGCAGGGTGTGCGATGGGTATGGAGTGTCCCGTGACCTGTGGCTCTCGTATGAGCGGCTTGTGCGACTGCTAAGGCCGGCTCTGTTTGCCCTCAGTAACAAGCGCCGAACGGCCAAGCTCCGTCACTAATTGGTTTCTGCGGGCTCTCTTTGATGTGCCCAGCTCTCCCTGCCGCTTCCACGTCAAAAGCACTTGGTCGCCCACCGTTACCGAGGGCCTCGTCAGCTAGCGGATTTGTTTAAATGCCACTGGCTGACAAGGAAAGCTTGAAACGAGATACCGCGGTGACAGGGATCGCACACATTCAACTTCTGTGACAGCTTTGTTGTCTGAGCTCTGAGCATCAAGTGCTCGTTACGCAAGCTGTTGAAACACAGCGCCGGCCGCGGTGGCCGGGGGGACTGAGGCGCTCCAGTCACGGTCTGCACGACCACTACGGCCGTCCTTAGTATTAGCTAGTCCATAAGTAGTTTGTACGTTTAGGGACTGATGACCCCGTAGTTAAGTCCCATACGGTATACAAACATTTGAAACACAGCAAAGTCCCCAGTCAGCCACAGCAACATTGCTTTCTTAGATTACTCGCTGTGTGTCATTTGCTACGAAGTAGCTTTATGTAACAAGCATAAATTGTTGAATATTTAATTATCATCTTGCGGATGTTGCAGTTCTTCTCATCTCCATGCTCGGTAAGATAAACTGGAGAGGAATTCCGCCTTATAAAATACACCTTTGTTTTTATCACCCCAACATATTTCGGCCCTTATTGTTCCATCTTCGGTAGGTTTTCTTTCCTTTAATATCTTAAAATTGTTTCACGTTATTCTTTTGTGTGGGTTGTATAAACATTTGTCGAAATTGTTTTCATTTGTTGCTGGAGTTTCAAATCCACAAATAGCGTTTTTTATCATTTTAAATTAAAAAGGTACACGAAAGGATTAAAAAAAATGAAATGTTTGTTGAGCCTATGGGACGTTACTACGGGGTCACCAGTCCCTAAACTTTCAAACTACTTATGAACTAGCTTATACTAAAGACGGCACAAACATCCATGCCCGAGGGGGGAATCGAACCCCCGACCACAGCGGCCGTGCAGACCGTTACTGGCACGCCGCAGACCGCTCGGCCACTGCGTCCGGCGAAAGAATTCAATTAAATTACTATTTGTGCATTTGAAACACCATCAACAAATGTAATCAGTTTACCGAAATTTTAATACAACCCTTACCAAACCGTGACAACTAACGCCGCGGTGGAGTGGCCGAGCGCTCTAAGGCGCCTTTCTCTTGACCGTGCGGTTGCTCGCCGTCGTAGGTTTGAGTCCTTCCTGGGGCAAGTGTGTGTATATTGTTCTTAGGTTAGTTTAAATTAGTTCAAGTAGTTTGTAAGTCTAGGGAATGATGACCATAGCACTTTGGTCCAATAGATTTACAAACCGGCAGACCAGCCGTGTGCGCTAAGGCACCTTCCCGCGGTGCATCCGGTCGTTCGCCGACGGAGGTTCGAGTCCTCCCTGGGACATGGGTGTGTGTGTTGTTCTTAGCATAATTTAGCTCAAGTAGTTTATAAGTTAGGGACCGTTGACAACTGCAGTTAGGTCCCATAACTTTACACACATTTTAAAGGCAAGAAGACCCAAAGAAGTTGGTACAATAAGTGTCGAAATGCTTTTGGGTGATGATAAAAGGTGTCCAGCGTAACGCGGAATTCCTCTCCAGCTTTTTGAACATTTATTTTGAACTAACTGAGATTAGAAAATCACCGACAAGTTGAAGTAATGAGCTAGAGTAAATAAATCTTAAGAGAAAGATGCATCACGAATGATTTGGAAGGTGTAAAGATCTTTAAAAATACCAAGTATTAGAGAGATAATAACTGTTAAACATAAATGCTTATGACGATATTTCGAGAAATGTGTAAATTTCATATAGTTAAGCAGCATTTCGTGTACCTTTGACAACTGTGTGCATACGCATTACACAATAAAAGGGCAGGTTAAATAGTAGTGACAACTATTATTTTTCTCTGAAATGACTTTATGCGCAGAGGTACTTGTAGTTAGACACCTTCAATATAGTCGCCTCCGTTATTTATGACCTTTTGCCAAATGTCCTACAGACGTCGTATACTAATTTCCGACTACTTCTGTCGATGTTGTGTATTGACCGCCCTATACCACGAATAATGTCAACTCTGGTGTTACACAGGATCCCTCGCAGTGGATCTTTCACTTTGGGAAATCACAGGAACTAACGTCTAATGAGTACGGCAGATGTTCCAGGATCTGCCATTACCAGAGGTCTTGGACAGCGGCCGCGGCGAGGCATCGTGTAGAATGATGGCGTGCTGTTAGATGAAATGCCACGTTCCCGCAACACCATCTTCGTGCAGCGCTCATACGGAAGCGACGGACATTTCATGGATCAGCACCCATCTTCTGCACGACAATGCACGACGCTGTTGCTGTCCAAGGTTTGGTTGGGATAGGGGGACTAAACTACTGAGGTTATCAGTCCCCCGGTGATGAGGGGAAGGAGTGAGGATAGGAAAGGAGGGGAGGGGAAAGGAAATGCAGTCCGGGAAGTAAAGAAGGAAGGAAGACTGCATTAGCTCGGGGTCCCGTGCTCGCCACGCACGTACTCACGAAAAACCGTGAGCCCCTGGGGGGAGCTGTCCAGGACCTCATGAGCCGCTGGAACTGCGAAATTCTGGAAATCCCACCGCACTCACATGACATGAGTCCCTGTCACTAAGATTGTTTGCCAAAGTGAAAGAACCACTGCGACGGATGTGATACAGCACCAGACATGACATTATTTATGCCATAGGGCAGCCAGTACGGAACATCAACACAAAGAGGCCAGAAATGGTACGCAACGCCTTGTCAAAATTCATAAATAATGACGACGATTATAATGAACGTGTGCAGCTGTAAGTACCTCTGTCGAAGTCATTTCAACGAAATACAATAGTTCTAATTACTTTTTCTATCCAGCTCTCCTACAAACAATGACGTTTCATATCGTGTGCGATGTAACACTTGGTGTTGATTGTGAGATTCCAGTTGTCGATCGAAGTTAGATAACATATATCACATGCATTGTCTCTCCCATTTCCAAGCGAAATTACAATAGTCCTCACAAAGTATTACTTTCACTGTAAAATCAACTACGCCACAACAAACGACTATTTATTAATCGATCTACACCTCAAGCACGAAAGAAAAAGGCATTACGCAAGACTGGCTACTATTGACCACGCGACCTCTGCACGATGATTTAATTCTTTGTGCATTCCAAAACGATACGAATCGTGAATACAATTTTACTTCAGTACATTTATCAGAAAAAATGGATAAATTTTGTCAGAATTACATTCACCACTCGAAGCATTATCATGGTTTTCACCAACTTACAAACTACTTATTAACTAGCTAATACTAAGGACGGCACAAATATCCATGCCCGAGGGGGGATTCGAACCCCCGACTGTAGTGGCCGTACAGACTGTGACTGGCGCGCCGCATAACGCTCGGGCACCGCGGCCGGCGAATTTGAGAACTACTCTGCAGTCTGTCACATTAACGAAGCTGCGTTCTGAAGAGCAAATTCATTTATATGATGCAGTTTTTAATTATGACATTGTGAATCCGAAGAAATAGGGAAAAATGGTCATGTATATTGCAGGGAGTCCACGGCACTTGTATGTATACGCACAATATGTAATGACATAAGTCCGCTCATATAGAGCACAGATTCTTTTTACACTCAAGTAAATATCAAATGTAGAAAAAGTATTATGGGCTCCAACAAATTATTAAAATTCTCTGTGATATGCACACAGAAGATTCAAAATTCATGTAAAAAATCAAATGTTTGTAAATCTAAGGAACTTAACTACTGCGGTTATCAGACCCTAGGCTTACCATTTACTTAAACTAACTTATGCTAAGAACAACACACACACCCACGCCCGAGGAAGGACTCGAACCTCTGACGGCGAGAAACCGCGCGCGCCTTCGAGCACTCGGTTATTCTACCGCGGCCAATCATATAAAATTCATTGCGGAACCATACCAATTTGGTGAATTATACTGAAGAATTTTGAGAATTTCGTGCCATTCATTTGGCTTAAAGCGGATAAAGTGATGATTACGTCTGTCATACACGGTGGGGGTTCGCTGGTGTTTTACGCAGCCATACCGTATTATTCCATGGACTCTTACTTCGCAAGGTTGCATTAGTGATGAGGGTTATGTGACCATTTTGGTTTATTTAGTTCAGGAGTGTCCAACTAAATTTCGACGTGGGCCACATTACCAACTTCTATCACTGTGGCGGGCCAGACAAAAGAAAATTGCAAAGGAATCAGTTACTAAACCAGTGGAAATAAAACACTGTTTTTCTAGCTAAACAGGTAGGATGTATTTATAACTGAACATAATAAATTTCAAAGAATAATTATATTAATGAAAAAGGAAAACTAATGAGACAAATAACGTTTTTTGCGTACAGAGTTCCTCGACATTTGGCAGCCCCAAAAATACAATCGATGAATTTGACATCATTATCAAAAATATAAGAAGACTGGGGAAATAAATTTAGCTGGTAGAATGTGACGTATTCAGTCATAGAGATTGCTCCCGACGTCGAGTCTTTTGGAGCTACACCTTACTAGGCTGCAGTATTTAATAAAATTGTTGTGCGTGTCATAGTAAATGCCTATCACCATTGGTTCTTCAAGATATTACAAATTAAAGTCTAGTCAATATAATAATAAAAATTGATGTTTGTATGTTTGTTCGTATTTTATGCGCTGCCGTACCGTTCATTCAATTGCGATTAAAATTTCCACACTTGATTTTCATCAATCAGAGGAAAGTAACTGTCTACGTAATATTTTGTATGGTGCATGAAAGGGGGCACTTTAGCTTCGAAAGTAGACGAAATCTACGGTTTTATTCCAATCTTGATGAAATTTTGCACACTTAAACTTCAAATCAAGAGCGACATTATCGTCTACTCAAGATTACGTAATTTCATACAATGCATGGCGGAAGGTACGATGCAATAAACTTAGACACCACTCCACTGATCACCCCTACAGTCAACAGAGTTATATTATTTTACATAGATGGAGGAGGCAATGGACTGAGGAGGTGGAGGAAGTGTTGGACATAGAGACGAGGAAGTGATTGGCAGAGAAAACGAAGGTCGAGATGGACAGAGAGAGGTAGGAGGAGAAGTACAGACAGCTACATCTACATGGGATACTCTGCAAATCACATTTAAGTGCCTGGGAGAGGGTTCATCGAACCACCGTTATACTATTTATCTCCCATTCCATTCTCGAATAGCGCCGTTGTTGTAATGATTCCCATTCCAGGTCCTGTATGATTTCCGTAATGCTGTCTCCCCTGTATCATGACAATACGTAACGAGCTGCCCTTCTTTGGACTCTTTCGATGTCCTCCGTCAAACCCACCTGATAAGGATCCCACACTGGGCTGTAATACTCCAAAAATGGACGAACAAGCGTAGTGTATGCAGTTTCTTTTGTAGTTCTGTTGCATCTTTTAAGGGTTCTGCCAATAAAACGCAGACTCTGGTTAGCCTTTTCCACGACATTAACTACGTGTTCTTTCCAGTTTAAGTCTGAAGTAATAGTAATTCCTAGGTATTTAGTGGAGTTTACGGCCTTCACTTTTGATTGATTTATCTTGTAAACAAAGTTTAACGGATTTCTTTTCGTACTCATGTGGACGATTTCACAGTTCTCATTATTTAGAGTCAATTGTCAATTTTTACACCATAGTGGTATCTTATTTAGATTGTTCTGTAGTTGGTATTGATCTTCACATAATTTTAGTAGACGGTATATGACGGCGTCATCTGCAAACAACCTAAGAGAGCTGCTTAGATTTTCTCCCAAATCGTTTATGTAACTAAGAAACAGCAGGGGACCAATAACACTACCCTGTGGAACGCCCGATATCACCTCTGTTTTAGTCGATGCCTTACCATCGATTACTACTAACTGTGTCCTCTCTGACAGGAAATCCCCTATCCAATCGCAAATTTGGAGCGATATACCATAACCACGCAATATAATTAAAAGCTGTTTGTGAGGTACGGCGTCAAAAGCCTTCTGGAAATCAAGAAATACGGAAACGATTTGCGAACCCTTGTCGATATCACTCATCACTTCGTGTTAGTAAAGAGCTAGTTGTGTTTCGCATGAAAGATATTTTGTAAATCCGTATTGACCTTGGGTCAATAAATCATTCTGTTCGAGATAATTCATAATATTTGAATACAGGATACGTTCCAAAACCCTGCTGCAAATCGACGTCAATGAAATAGGCCTGTACTTTAGTGGGTTACTCCTACTGCCTTTCTTGAATATAAGTGTGACCTGTGCAACTTTCCAATCTTTTGGTTCAGCTCCTTTGAGAGAGCGGTTGTATATGGCTGTTAAGTAAGGAGCTATCGCTTCAACATAATCAGATAGAAATGTAATGGGTATACAGTCCGGACCAGAGGACTTGTTCTTGTTAAGTGATTTTAGTTTTTGCACTACTCCGATGATACCTACTTCTACGTTACTCATTACAGTCTCTGTTCTTAATTCGAAATCTGGAATATTGGTTTCGTCTTCTTTGGTGAGATGAGGAGAAATGAGGAGATGAACAGAGAGAGAGAGAGAGAGAGGAGGGGGAAGAGGAGGTGATAAACAGGGAGGGAAGGAAGAAGAAGGTGGACAGAAAGAGGGAGAAGGAAAAGGAGAGTTGCACAAACTTAGGACTCGAATAAATAATTTCCCGGGCGACGCCGGGTTTTCAGCTGCTTTATTATAAAAATCGACCGCATATATTAAAAGTGATTTACTTGTGGAAAGACTCATAGGGACAGTTAAAGAAATGGGCATGTAAAAAAATCTCATAGTGCACAATTGAAAATGCACTTTCGGCTATCGTAGGCACTAACTCAGTGAAATACCTAAGGTACGCAACAGTATTTTTAAGTAGGCTGCAAATCAGACGAATAGTAAAAGGCATACTGTGTACGGTAATCAGCGAATATATTGTTTTGAACGCTACAACGTTGGAATGTTACCGGAAGCCTTTGTTGCAGATGGAACACGAGGGCCTTTCGGGCAGCATCACGTTCGACAGCATGGGAACCCGAGTCGGATTCACACTCGAGGCCGTCGAGCTATCCTCGGCAGGCTTCAAGCGCATTGGCACATGGACTCCAGAAAACGGCTTCTCTACCGCCAGGACTGAAAAGGAAACTATCGATGACACTCTGCACAAAATTTATGGCCGTCATTTGATCGTGGCCTCCAGACTGGTAAGTACGGAGACACCTCGTCACTTATTTACTTTCCCTTCAATATGTTCAAATGTTTGTAAACCTATTGGAATTAACTGCTATTACCTTTAGTCCCTAGACTTACAAATTACTTTAAATAACGCTAAAGACAACGCACACACACCCGAGGGAGGACTCTAACCTCCGTCGAGAGCGGCCGCCCAGTCCATAGCATGATGCCTTAGACCACGCGTTTAATCCCGCACTGCTTGCTTTCGGTTTACTAGTGTGTTGTTTTCTTTTCTTCCACTCACACATTGCCCTGGAATCGCCCTACTACCAGACATAATAACAGTCTTTGCTGACGGTACCACAAACGAATGCCTGAGAACTGGCACTCAACTCGAAGGTAGTTGTTTAAAATTCTTGAGGTCAAGCATTTTCATCGACAGTACTTTCTCGGAAAAGAGAAGAGGCTGTGACATTAAGTTAGTTATCATCAGCGTGTACACTGACTTTGCCTTTGTATTGTCCACTGTGGAACGTGTCTAGCACGTAACGTGTTGCTCAAATGTCTGTAAATCTATCGGACCAAACTGCATGGGCATCAGTTCGTAGCTTACAAACTACTTAAACCTAGGAAAACTAACCTAAGGACAGACACAGACACCCATGCCCCAGGAAGGACTCGAACCTCCACGGCGAGCAACCGCGCGCTCCGCAGCGAGACGCTTTAGACCGCTTGGCTACTCCACCGCGGCGTAACGTGTTGATTTGACCGTAAGACTTGTGTCACAATTGCCCTTCTGTCACTATTGACTATATGTCTGAAATGTCACTAGTCACGGTCATTGATTGTAGTTGGACGGACGGTAGTTCGTATGTTGTAGACTGTGACGCCATAATTCAACCATTCACTATACGCCCTGTACACGGTTGACGATCTGAAGCCACATTCCTTCACCACTGGCGAAATCAAAATTTCCATCTGTCGGGCATTGACCACTATAAACCCGCCCTGTTAGCAGTGTGGTCTAACGAACCGCTTTCCTCGACGGGGAGGCGCACCGGCCCCGGTTCGAATCCGCCCGGCGGATTAACGAAAGGGGTCGGAGTGCCAGCCAGCCTGGATATGGTTTTTAGGCGGTTTCCCACATACCACTAGGTGAATACCGGGCTGGTCCGCATGGCCCGCCTCAGTCACACGATTCGCAAACATTTCGTAACACATTACACTTTCACACACATCTCACACTATAGCCGGCCGCGGTGTCCGAGGTGACTGAGGCGCTCGAGTCACGGTCAGCACGGCCACTACGGTCAGGGGTTCGAATCCCCCCTCGGGCATGGATATTTGTGCCGTCCTAGTTCGTAAGTAGTTTGTAAGTTTAGAGACTGATGACCCCGTAGTTAAGTCCCATAAGCTTAACAAACATTTGATTTTTCTCACACTATACGCAGACATTTGGGGTACACATTTCCTCCTGAGGGACATGGGGTGGCGGCAGGAAGGGCATCCAGCTACCCTGTAAGTATTAACACATGGCAAATTCGCTTTTTACACAATGCCGACCCTGCATGTGCGGGAGAAGAAATGATCAAATGTTTGTTAAGCTTATGGGACTTAACTACGGGCTCATCAGTCCCTAAACTTACAAACTACTTATGAACTAGCTAATCCTAAGGACGGCACAAATATCCATGCCCGAGGGGGGGATTCGAACCCCCGACCGTAGTGGCCGTGCAGACCGTGACTGGAGCGCCTCAGTCCCCTCGGCCACCGCGGCCGGCTGCGGGAGAAGGGCCAAAGAGATAGAGAGAGGGCATCGACCACCATAACCCGTTCTAACGGCGACAGTCACGACGACATTGTATGTTACACAAGTCTCTTGTACAGCCCTGTCTCAGAAGAAAAAATATATTTGCGATTGCGAACATGAATCAGCATCAGCTGTACAATTTAGTGTTATAATTAAATCTTCGTTCTTCAACACAAGTTTATTGGTATGACTTCTTACACTATACTCAAATGTTGCTATTTGAAAATAGTTCGAAGGTCCGTCGATGTTTGCCGGAGTATGGTCTCTCTCGGACATTCTGTCTTCAAATAGAGGAGGCGTCTTATTCATAATCACTGACGACTGACTTCGTAGCGAAGCGAGAACTGCCGGGGTAGCCGTCTGGGCGGGCCTATCGGGCCTATATAGTGGTCGTAGACCATCACAGGCTGGCGGAAGGATACGCAACTAGTACGGTTGGCACAGCGATCTCTGCAAGACATGGTGCCTATTAGGATCGCGAACATTCTGTTTATTTCCCTGCTATGTGTTTGTGGATGTTGCGTCGCCTACAGACAGGAGTGTATGTTGTCCCGCCTAGGCAATGTGTTAGCGGTGCTGCCTGCTTGACAGGAACTGCCTATGGCCGGCAGTACAATTTGTGAAATTTGAAAATGTGTATCGGACCAGGATTCAGACCGGGATTTTCTGCTTTTGGGAAGCAATTGCGTTAACGATTGTTCCATCCATGCACACCTCTCGGATCAAACCAAAGTTCAATATGCCATACAATACGAGGTATGTCCTCAAAGTAAGTTCCGTTTGGTTATAAAAAACAAACGTGTACTGATACAGAAAAATTACTTCTTGTACAAAAATCTACAACTGTTAAACTACTTTTCTACACAGCTTCCGAAATTTTGTAGTCACCTTCATAGCGTGGCACAAGTTGTTGTATCCCGGATATTTGTGCCGCCCGTGTATTCAACCATGTGGTAACATGTTCTTTCATCTCTTCATCACCGTTGAAATGTTGATCACCAAGGACAGATCGTAGGTGTAAGAAGAGATGACAGTTGCTAGGAGCGAGGTCCGGGCTGTACAGAGGATAATCAAACACGTCCCAGTGAAATTCCCGGAAGAGTTGTTTGGTCACATTCGCCGTGTAAGGTCGGCCATCGAGAAAGAAAACCATCGCCTACTTAATTGTAGTGTGTGCAAAACTGATGTGCACTGTCCGTCCGTTGTTTTTGTGTCGTTCAGTAAGAATTTTGGGTACCCACCGTGAGCAAAGTTTTTGAAATTTCAGTATCTGAGAAACAATTTCAGCCGTCCGCGGTGGCCGAGGGGACTGCGGCGCTGCAGTCACGGTCTGCACGGCCGCTACGGTCGGGGGTTCGAATCCCCCCTAGGGCATGGATATTCGTGCCGTCCTTAGTATTAGCTAGTTCATAAGTAGTTTGTAAGTTTAGGGACTGATGAATCCGTAGTTGAGTCCCATAAGCTATACAAACATTTGAACATTTGAAACAATTTCATGAATTAGATGGAGGCCTATTGTTGTGTGATTCCTGGGCAGATCATACAATTCTAGATACAAGTTTTCGAAATAAAGATGTTACGCTGAAGATTTTGCCACCGAAAACAAGAAAATATTGTTAACCCCTTGCTGAGGTCGTGAGATTTGTGGAACATCCATAGCAAGTGCACTAACTGTAAATTTACGCTTGTGCTTAATCTTCTCTTCATTTTTGTGAACCAGTTCATCAGTAACCACAGACGGGGTTCCACGTCATTCTTCATCGTGCACTTGATCACGTCCTATAATGAACAGTCTCACCCATCTTCTAACCATTGAATCACTCATAGCATTTTGTTCGTAAACCTCGCAATTTTCCCAATGAATTTCCTTTGGTCTACTTCCTTGGCATTTAGAAAACAAATCACAGATCTGATTTCACACGCGGCTGCATTTTCAGTTACGGCTGACATTATAAAGAAGCGCTTCGAATCCTCCCTCGGGCATGGATGTTTGTATTGTCTTTAGTATAAGATAGTTTCTAAGTAGTTTGTAAGTTTAGGGACTGATGACCCCTCAGATAAGTCCCATAAGTTTAACAAACATTTAAACATTTTGTAAAATTGGGAAAAATGTGTAATGTGAAATAAATGTGAAAACAAAACGAAGGAAACGTCCTGAATAAAATATAATAATAATAATTTCATGTGTCTCAGTGACGTGTAAAAAGTCTTGCGATTGTACAACACTTCGGCACCTACATGTCCCAAACGTACTCCAGTTATCCAACTAGGAAAATGAGACCTACGGTTTAACGTAGAATCTGAAACTCGTCCTTTTTGGTGAGCCCTCTTTTTTGTGTGTGTGTGTGGGGGGGGGTTATGGAAGATAGGGTCCTTCGGTACCTCGGTTCCTTGCGGACGTGATATCTTACTTGTTGAGCCTTGAATTCAGGGCTCAGATTTTGTACTAGAGAAGACATCTCGCCCCCTCTCCGAACGCACTGAGCCACCGCGCTGTAACTGTTTGAGGGGTGACGGCTAAGTGAAAACTCAGAGTAAAAAATTCGGTGATCCCAATGATTTCAGAACCCTTGACCTTTCGCTCTCCAGACGTGACCAAATCACACACACTGTGTAAAGTTTCATTAAGTTCAGTTCGGTAGTTTCGGAGTTCATCGCAAGCAAACAATGTGACATGGGATATATAAATAAATAAATTTTAAAGAAATACAAAATTTGGTGTAACACTGTTGGAAGAGAGACATGAATTAGGAGAAGATTTAGGGTGGGGAGAGGTTCAGTTATGTAGGGGGAATATGGATAATAGGTTACCTTAGGTTGGGGCCAAGATGCATGTAGCGCAATTACAAGGAGCTCCAAACATCCAAAAACTAAATAATCCTGACTGCATAATAGTGACTGGTTTTTATGCACGCACTGAAAGGCTTTCAGCCCTCAGCTGTATGAATTTTGGCCTAACACACAACGGATAACTTCTTCCTCACCAACTCTCCACTATTCGCACTCTTTTATGTCCTGGATTCCTACTCGTTAATGTTGGTGCCACTTTCCTATACACCAATGCCCCTGATGTTCATGGTCTTGCAGCTCTCGAACACTACCTCTCCCAACGTCCTTCATACTCCAAACAAAATACGTCATTCCTCATTACTCTTACCAACTACAAACTCACCAATTCCTTCCTTTAATGAGAAACTGTACAGTCAAACACGCGACACAGCCATAGGCACCAGCATGGCACCCTCCTATGCCACCTTATTTCTTTACCGTCTGCAGGAAGCATTCTCAGTATCGCAAAACTCTAAACCCCTGGTCTGGATCAGGTTCATTGATGATATTTTAATGATTCAGGGCCAGGACACCCTATCCTCGTTCTTCACAGCCTCATCTCCTTCTCTCCCAACAGCTTCACTTGGCCCTCCTCAACCCGGCATACTACCTTCCTGGACGTTAATTCCTACCTCACTGATGGCTCTGCTCACATCCATGTCCACATTAAATCCACCAACAGTACCTATACTTCGACAGCTGTCATCCATTCGGCATAAAACAATCGATCTCACATAACCTTTGCAGCGTATCATCAGTGATGAGAGTTACCTTATCCAACATGACGAAGGTTTCACAAAGACCTTCACAGACAGACAATACCGACCGGACCTATTCCACAAACAAGTTTCCCGTGTGATATGTCCACATACCACCAGACACAAAGGAGTGTCCCCTTGTCATCCAATACCACGCCAGACTGGAAAAACTGAACCACATTCTTCGTCAGGGCTTT
The DNA here is from genome assembly GCA_026315105.1 of Locusta migratoria. Taxonomy (NCBI): domain Eukaryota; kingdom Metazoa; phylum Arthropoda; class Insecta; order Orthoptera; family Acrididae; genus Locusta; species Locusta migratoria. Next base: position 292,755,200 of record CM048755.1, read on the forward strand.
GGTAATCTGTCATCGTGCCTTGAAATTAGAGACACCCTACCCAAGATCCTTCCAACCCCTCCTAAACTGGTGTTCCGTCGCCCATCCAACTTGCACAATATCGTAGTTAATCCTTATGCCACAATCAAACCTAACCAATTACCACAGGAATCACATCCCTGTGGAAGACCACGATGCAAGACTTATTCATATCCTCTCACCCAGCACTTCCTGTTCCAGTCGCATCACAGGCTTATCCCACCCCATCAGAGGCACAGCCGTCTGTGTTATTAACCACGTGATTTATCAACTGTTTTGCAGTCATTGCACAGGCTTTTACATTAGTATGACTACCAACCAGCTGTCGATTAGAATGAATGGCCACTGTCAAACTGTGGCCAAAAGTATGATGGACCAGCCTATGGCACAGCATGCAGCTAAACATATGCTCGATTTGAATGGCTGCTATACAATTTGAACTGCGTAGGTGAGAATTATCCTTACAGTACACATTAAAGTCTGGAAAACTGGCCTCAACCTAAGTCAACCTATCATCCCTATACCCTACTCGTAATAGTCCCCCTCTCTCACCGTCTAATATATCCTCCCGATGCATGTTTCACTTCCAACCGTGTGCCGCCTATTGCATTATTTCTTTTTACACATTTCATCATATATATATTCCCCCTTCACGTGCATATTCTTTTACTGCGTTTTAAGCTGCATCTTATGTTCCCGTCCATCAATGCCGGTGATGCGGGATGTTCCATCCAGACCCTTGCCTTGCATCCTTCTCCCTCCCTTCCCCCTCTCTCACATAAATTGTTTACCTGAGTCTTTGTGCGATTGTAGTATGTTCTCTTCCTGATAAATATTTTGGAAATACGTTGATGACACTTTTACAGTTTGGCCTCATGGCGTGGACAGTGGGCGAGATTTCCTGCAACACCTAAACTCCGTGCATGAGAACATCGAATTTATTACGGAGATGGAGAAGGATGGTTTTATGCCATTTTTAGACGTCTTGGTGCAACGTAAGAGCGATGGGACGCTAGGGCATTCGGTGTTCTGAAAATCCACTTATACCAATCGTTATGTACAAGCGACAAATTGACATCATTCGGCAACAATGCTGGGCGTTGTGAAAAACTTAATCTGCCGAGTCCATTCTACAGCCGCAATGGCCTGTCAGAGCGATCTAAGTAGTAGTCCCATAGATTTGCAAACATTTGAACATTTTGATCACATTCTACATCAGATTCCGGTAGTTTGCAAACTGTGTTCAGTACAATGGTTATTCATCACAGGAAGTAGAGAAAGCGCTATGGACGCATAAACGACAGCACAAAGAAGAGGACGAGGCCTGCAAAGCGACTGCTTGTTTACCATACATTGGAAATGTTTCAATGTAAGTTGGAAGAATATTAAGATGATATAGAGTCGTTTATTGTCCTCCTTCCAAACTCTTGGCCCTTCTGTAAAAGACGACATACAATTCCGCATAGCTGATGTGTCCAGTATTCAGTGGGTATGCAGCATATTTCATTTAGGGCAGACGAAGCGCGCTGTATAGGATCGTATTTCCGAACTTCAACGGCATACCCGCTTGCGTCAAGCCAATACGTCTGCCGTCGCCAAGCATTGCATCTTCACTGGTCATCTGATGAAATATAACGGCCGGCCGCGGTGGCCGAGGAGACTGAGGCGCTCCAGTCACGGTCTGCACGGCCTCTACGGTCGGGGGTTCGAATCCCCCCTCGGGCATGGATATTTGTGCCGTCCTAGTTTGTAAGTAGTTCATAAGTAGTTTGTACGTTTAGGGACTGATGACCCCGTAGTTAAGTTCCATAAACTATAAAAACATTTGAACATTTGAAATATAACGATACTAAAATTTTGGCCAGGACCTCTAACATTTGGAGCTCTATCATGCATCAATCAGTAAACTTAGACTGTTATCAATCGTGTCGGTAGCTTCCAGCCAGTGGCGTAGCGGTGAATTTCTGCACCCGGTGCAAACCTAAATTTGCTGCCCCTCCCTCCACAAATCCCCACTATTTTTGGAAATAAAGCAGAAAATAACAGATCTTTCACTATGCATACAAACATTAGGTTTTTGTTCATGAAAAGAAGATAAGGATGGTGTAATTTATTTTCCTGTATAACTTTTGTGTTTCTTCAATAGCTTCCATTACGCTAAACAAAACATTTAGGAAGATTACATATATGACTTACCTTACTTGTCCGTAACAGCAAATGAAAACTTCACAAATTTAAAAGACACGTTCAACGAAGAAAAAGCATGTTATGGGAAGAAAATAATTTGTAGCATAGAATTTATGAGCCTGCGGGTTTTTTATAGAAGTAAATTGTGCTGTTCTAAGTCCGATGATTAGTTTTGTCTATAATTGCCGCGCGGCAATGGCCCTAGTACAAACATATGTATATTTTGTACCATAGGTTTACACATATTTTAACATTTTTTGAAATATATAATCATTCCTTGTCAGTGGGACGTCAGTGGCCATAACACAAGATGTATCCATTCTGCGTATAGACAGACACGCCCCATTTTGTACGCTTACGGGGTTAACGGGGTTAAACCAGTTTTTTTTTTTTTTTTTTTTTTTTTTTTTTTTTTTTTTTTTTTTTTTTTCAGCCGGCCGCGGTGGCCGAGGGGACTGAGGCGCTTCAGTCACGGTCTGTACGGCCACTACGGTCGGGGGTTCGAATCCCCCCTCGGGCATGGATATTTGTGCCGTCCTTAGGTTTAGCTAGTTCATAAGTAGTTTGTAAGCTTAGGGACTGATGACCCCGTAGTTAAGTCCCATAAGTTCTACAAACATTTGAACATTTCTCTTCCCCATTCACAAGAGCTTTCCTTCACATGCTTACATTTCGTACAGCAGGATAAAAATAATAGTAACGGGTGGTCACGCTAGGAAAAGAGAACATGGAGTAAAGTACTAGTGGCAGAAGAGCACAAGGAAACAATTGGACTGCTTTTACTGAGGCGAAAGTCAATCTGTTACCACAGCACTTGGCTGAAACAATTAATCTAAAATGAACGGCCTTCAGACAAGAAACATCGAGGACCTAATAACAAACCCATGTGGCGTCATGTAAAAATTTATCTCAGTCTTAATCACAAACATCATTACATCCACCAGCACAATCTATCATAGCTATATCTTATGTCTTCCAACCAAACTTCAGTAAGAGAACAATCCCCAGCCAAAAGTAATGTGAGATCTAAGTTGGATATTGACTATTCTGTCATAACATTTGTCAATTCATAACCTAATATGTATTATTGTAATAAATATTTTGACTGTGTTGCTTTGATTCTACTTACTAACAAAACTGCCTTTAAAGTAACTACTCGTCTCTCTTCTGCACTAGCACAATTTCCTGTGATCGTATTTGTTTCATGAATGTTACTTTCCACCCTAGATAATAGTTTCTCGAATGAACTCACCTTCGATAATAGAAAAAATTGGTATATTCCTTTAGTTCCTGATGTGGGAGAATGAACTTTCCTTTTATTGCCCTGTCAGTATAGGGTACAGCCACCCCTTCAACGATGACGATGAAACAAACAGGTGTTTGGTGTCTATCTGCTGTGATATGTTACCGCCATCAGATGCTGTGGCGATTCCAAACTTATACTTCAAATTTGTATAAGTTGTAAGATACGTGCTATGGGATGGTATACATTTCATATCCAAATCTACTGCGAATTTGAGACCAGTGTCAAGCTAGTCAAGCATGGGTCGTTTATCTTTGGTTGCAGGCATATTTTTCGATGGCAGTACGATCGATATTGGAGACGGTGATAGGATTGTTGCCGGGAAGTAGGGTTGTGATTATTGAGAGTGCAGATTTTGCTAGGCGCGCGGATGAGATTGCAGAAGCGTGGGGACAGTGGTTGTGTTCCGGCGGGATAGCCGAGAAGATGAGATTTTGAGACTGGAATGCTGAGCCAAGCTGTTTGTTTAAGATATGGAGACGAAAGGAATAGATGACGTTGGAGAAACGATCTTTTGAAGTTTTTAGAAGGTAATGTTTTTCATGACATACTTGGCATGTTTCTATGGCACAACTTCGCATTGTTAGGCTGAATTGATGGTTACAGTAACGGTCGGGAAAGATCTTGCTGTTAGCTTGTGGTCTCATGATTAATGCTAGAGACCCCTTTCTGTGTTAAGAAAAGTATTTATGTAATAGTTTAGTTTTGAGATTGCGTTTTTTTTTTTATGAAATAGGAATTTCATGGGTAGTGTTCTTGAAATATGGTATTGTTGTAACATTGTTTGTGTAAATCGATTTAAATTTATTAACAGTACAGAAATGTTTATCTTTGTTTAAAAATAATTTTGTAGGCAGATTAAATATCTGAGTTTTATTTTTCCCTGAAAGATTTTAAAATCCAAAACATGACATTGTTAGTAATTTTCATGAAGCTACATCAGTTAGAAAATAAGCCAGATATTTCATTTTTAATAATTGGTTCGAGTTTCTTAAACAGATTACCAGTTTATCCCTCCTCACATTTTTACTAAAAGTGCCATAGATGTTTTCTGTAGTTAGTTTTCCAGTAGTTAGTACAGCAGGAAGCAGTTTGGTGTTGGGCAAATTTATGCAGTGTGGCTAAAATTAAGAAAAAAAACAGGTTAGTGAGTGAAAGTAATCGAAAAGTTAAAGTGAGAAAGAATCAGTTTTTGTCAAGCTTACAGTTCAGTATGGTTTATAGATTTCAGGGTAGGACCAATACAGTGTTCAGGTTAACAAGTGTTTGCACTGAGTCAGATTGCATTCATAAATATTGTGTTCGTTACATTCAGTTAAAGATTGTTAGTTCAGTAAGAAACAAGTTTGTAGGGCCAGAATTATTAACACAGTGATTTTTAGTATCAGTAATTTTCAGACAGTTAACTTTGTTACGACATTTTCTTAGAGAAACAATTAGAAGTTTGTGTTTCATTATAATAAACATTACGCAGTCAGATAAGTTTTGCAATACCTTTACATTAACATAGAATACAGTTAAAAATACGCAGTCAGATTAACATAACGTTGTGCAAAAGCATTCAGATACAACAAGTTCAAACACATTCAGTTACATTTAAAAAAAAAAGTTCAAATGTTTGTAAAGCTTATGGGACTTAACTACGGGGTCATCAGTCCCTAAACTTACAAACTACTTATGAACTACTTACGAACTAGGACGGCACAAATATCCATGCCCGAGGGGGGATTCGAACCCCCGACCGTAGTGGTCGTGCAGACCGTGACTGGAGCGCCTCAGTCTCCTCGGCCACCGCGGCCGGCGTTACATTTCATTCAAGTAGCGTCAGTCAGTCACATTTCTTAGACCATATGGTAAAACACACAACTTTCGCAGCAGACGTAAATTTTGTAAGAGAGAAGAACAAGCAAGAAACTTTCAGTGTTACTAATTGCTAACTTAAGCCCGATCCTTTTCCCAGTGATTTAGTCTCCATTTGTTTTGTTTTTTGGCGGACAGGGCAGAACTTTTGAAGGAGGATTATAAAAAATATTGTTAACACGTTTTATGTTGAAACATTTGGGTACAGAATGTAAATAATATTGTCATAGAAACAATAAACAAATTTTAAAAATTCGAGATTCTTTTATGCATTTATGTATTGTGCCTCAAAGTAACTGAAAAAACACTTTTCTCCACAAGTTCTGAAGATATTATTTTCTCAACTGTGTCTTTTAAAGAAGAAAATATTCTTCAAAGCTGACCTTTTCCAGGCTATATTGGTTGATTCCGTGCATATGACGAGGACGACCTCGTCTTCTATTTGGTACTCAATATGGAATATCTCCCCAATTGTGTGATTGGATTCACGATATCCTAGCAGAAAGGACACAGTTCGTTATAATTGACGGTAAGTCATCGAGTAAAAAAGAAGTGATATCTGGCGTTCCCCAGGGAAGCGTTATAGGTCCCCTACTCTTCCTTGTGTTTATAAACGATTTAGGAGACAATCTGAATAGCTCCCTTAGACTGTTCGCGGATGATGCTGTCGTTTATCGGTTAGTGAAGTCAACAGAGGATCAAAAGCAACTGCAAAGCGATTTAGATAAAATTTCTACATGGTGTGGAAATTGGCAATTGACACTAAATAAAGAAAAGTGTCAAGTAATAGGCATGACCACTAAAAGAAATCCCCTGAACTTCAATTACGCGATAAATCAGTCAAACCTTAAGGTGAGTAAATTCTAACAAATACCTAGGAGTTACAATTACTAACAACTTAGACTGGAGACGACACATAGAAAATATTGTGGGGAAGGCGAACCAAAGATTACGTTTCATTGGCAGAACGCTTCGAAGATGCACCAGCTCCGCCAAAGAGACTGCCTACATCACACTTGTGCGTCCTCTCCTGGAGTACTGTTGCCCATTGTGGAACCCTCACCAGGTGGGACTGGCGGAGGATATTGAGAGGGTTCAGAGAGGGGCAGCTCGTTTTGTTTTATCACGTTACCGGGGGGAAAGCGTCACGGAAATGTTGCACGAATTGGGAGGGGGGGGGGGGAATCATTCAAAGAAATACGTTATTCATTTCGGCGTGATCTGTTTGCGAAGTTTCAATCACCGACTTTTACTTCTGAATGTGAAAACATGTTGCTAGCACCCATCTAGTTAGGGAGACATGACCATCCCAATAAAATAAGAGAAATCAGATCGAAAACGGAGAGATTTAGGTGTTCCTTCTTCCCGCGCGTTATTAGAGAATGGAACGGTAGAGAAAAATTATGAAAGTGGTTAATTAACCCTTGCCAGGCACTTAAATGTGATTTGCAGAGTTCTATGTAGATGTAGATTAGGAAACCGATTCATATGCTACTTTTTGTGTGGCACTCGCTACTGCGTAGTATCCGTCATACAGGGGGTGGCGCTGACCATCGCCCGCCAGCGGGTGTTGCGTGTACATGTTGTCCTTCGCCGCTGAACGCCTTCCGCATATCTTCTTGCAGCTAGGCCGCTCCAGCTAGCTAGCTCTCCCCCCCTCCCCATCCACATTAAGTGCCACCTGAGGACATGGTCCCCCTGCCGTCCCCCCTCCCCCTTCGCTACGTTACTGCTTCCAGCTAAATACTGCGAGGAAATACTGTAGACAAATTTCGTACTCGGCGTAGCAGGCGTAGATCGGCGTCTTTTAAAATCTGAAGACAATCGAAATGTTCGTAAGGGCGTCAAATTACCAATAAAGAAAAAAATCGAAATGATATCGATACGGAGAGCTTTCACCACTGAGGGCTCGCGGAACAACGCACAGACTCGAGTAACGCATCTGCAACGACACCAGAATACGCAACGATTGTGCCGCGAGCACTTGAACACATTAGCTCATTGCATCTGAAGAAGGCCAGAAATCTCTGCGCCGAAATATCGTGCCAGCATGCTACGGCATAATTCGCGAAATTCAATAGAGCAATTTTTCTGAATATTTAATGTTATCATCCTTGAATACAATTTTCTACTGACATAGATATTCGAGTTTGGTGTCGGTAGAAAACAAAATTAATATGTAATTATTGAGGATAAAAGTATTGCCATTTACAGTTGTCACCTCCATTTGGCATTAGACAGTCTGTACTTCCGTCGCAGATTTTGGCTGTTTCGCCACACTTTTCAAATGAGGCGATTTCTCTCTTTCTTTTTTTAAGCCCAGGAGGTGCAGGCCGGCCGAGGTGGCCGAGGGGACTGAGGCGCTCCAGTCACGGTCTGCACGGCAACTACGGTCGGGGGTTCGAATCCCCCCACGGGCATGGATATTTGTGCCGTCCTTAGTATAAGGTAGTTGATAAGTAGTTTGTAAGTTTAGGGACTGATGACCCCGTAGTTAAGTCCCATAAGCTTAACAAACATTTGAATTTTTTTTTTTTTTTTTTTTTTTTTTTTTTTTTGAAGAGGTGCAGGCTGGTACCGGCCCATACGCCGCTCTGCAGCCGAGAGTATATACATTTGGCAAGGGGTGATACGAATACAAAGTGAAAATGGAAGAATTAATTAAAAATACACGATGCATAAAATACACAACATATCCAGAATAAAAAGATGCCACAGTGGCTAAAATACACGTATGCCAGTCTTTAAAATCATGACGGCGATACAAAGGGAGACAGTAGTTAAATACATGAACACAACACTTGTTCTACCTGTTTAACTGTTGGATGAATCGAAACGTGAGAGTACATGACACACTCGCTGGACTTAGCACACAATTAAAACTGCAAGCAGTGGGCAGGCCCCGCAGTGGAAAGGAAAAACAGAGGCGCAGGAAGACACGAAGGAAAGGTGACGGGCGTGGTAAAGCACTCCAGCGAGGGGGTGTGGAGAGGGAAACCAAGTGGGGGACGGAAGAAGGAGCGATTAGGAGAGAGGGGACACGTCATATATGGGGCATATATATGGGGAGGACGAAAGGATTAGGAGTGATAGGAGGGATAGATATCAGGACTGAGGGCGTCATCCGGGAGGGGTAGGTGGTGAAAGTTACCCTGGGAAAGAATGCAGAGAGTATGGAGGTTCAGGGAGGGAGGGATATGTTGATATCAGAGGGGCAGACACCCGGAGCTCAAAAGGAGGGGGGAGACCAGGGGGTTATGAGACTTTATTTTTAGGATGACATAAAGGATATGTTTAAGGAACTTTAGAAGGTGATGAAAAGGTATAAGATAGTACAGGATCCATGGGGGGGGGGGGGGGAGAGGGCAGATGGTTGTGGTAAGTGAGGCAGAGGGCGTGACGTTCAGAAACCTGCAGGGATTTGTAGTAGGTGAGGGGGGGGGGGAGGAGTGAGAACCCAAGCAGGGTGGAAACTACTAATGATGTGAAAAATCAAGGATGGTCCAGCCTGGGAAGGTTGAAGCAGGAGATGGCTTTCTCATGGACAGTTTGGAGGTAGGGTTTCCAGGACTGGGTGCGGTCGAGGGTAAGGCCAAGGTACTTGAGGGTGGAGGTTTCACGGAGGGGACGGTCATGTAGCGTAAGGTACAGGTCGCGGTGGCAGAAGGAACAGGGGATTTGGTGAGGTTGACAAAGAGGAGCCACAAGTTACACCATGTGGAGAATTAGGATAGGTGAGACTGGAGAAGGTGTTGGGAGCGAGCTAGGGAGAGGGCAAGGGCAAGGAAGGAGGTGTCATCAGCACGTTGAAGGAGGTGGACTGGAGGCTGAGGTTGCAACATGTCTGCTGAATAGAGGGTGTAAAGGATAGGTGAATGAATGGAGCCCTGGGGCGCCCCAGCCGAGGGGTAGAACAAACGGAAGTTGGAGTTATTGACACTGATGTAGGGTAGGTGGTAGGAGAGAAAGGACGCAATGGAATGGACATAGTTCATAAGAAGAGCGTAGGTTTGGAGTTTGAAAAGGAGACTGGAATGCCATACATGATAGTAGGCCTTCTCGATATCAAGGGAGATGGAAATTATGGTATGATGGGAATTAAAACTGGACTGAAAGGAGATGGGTGAGGCAGAGGAGCTGGTCATTGGCCAAGAAGGAGGGCAGAAGCCACATTGTGAGAGGGGAAGGAGTTGGTGTTGATGGAGATGTTGGTGTATGTGACAAGAGAGGATGGTTTCCAAGACCTTGCTGAACACCAAGGTGAGGCTGATGGGATAATAGGAGGCGGCGTCATAGAGAGGCTTGCTGGGTTTAGGGAACATGAGATTTCGAGAGGTTTTCCACAGATTGGGGAAAAAGCCTGTGTAGAGGATAATATTTTATAGAGTCATGAGGTGGATAGGGAATGAATGGGGGCAGGCATGGAGACGCCTGTAGGTTAGGCACTCATGGCCAGGAGTAGTGTTGCATTTCAAGTAAAGTGTGAACTGGATGTCAAGGGCAATACTGGTAGTATTGAGTTCTGAAGTGGAGATGTGGTCCAAGTACTAGAAGCTGGGGGCAGAGGTATCGGTACGATTGTGGACCTCTGCCAGCCACTTAAATGTGATTTGCAGAGTAACCCATGTAGATGTAAATGTAGATATTGGTTAAGTGGGAGAAGTCAAATCTAGGAATGTCGGGAACGGAAAATCGGTTGGATAGGTAGTTGGCAAAGTGTTCTGCCTTACTGGAGTTTTCAGGAAAGGGATGTTAATTGTGGAGGAGAGGGTATGTCAGGGAAGGGCGACTGCTAGTAAGGCGATGGAAGGCTTGCCAGTATGTGGAGGAATTAATGGGTAGTGTAGCATTTAGAAAGGTGCATATATGACACCAGACCCGGCGTTTTTTCATTGACAGGAGGTTTCTAATGTGACGTTGGAGTTGCTGATGGTGTAGTAGTGTGTCCCAGTCACGCATCTGCAGGGAAGAGCGGTAAAGGCAGCGGGATTCGCAGAGCAGGAGGATGGCCTGAGGGGGGGGGGGGGAGAATGGGGCGTTGGGGGTGGATGGCTCTGGTAGGAATATGGACTTGAATGGTGTTACCAATTGTCTGGTGGAAGAAGGATTAAGCCTGGTGTGGAGCAGCAGGACTGGCTGGTGACCGAGGTGTCAATGGAACGATGGTAGGCATCCCAGTCGGCGTGGGAGTAGTCATGCATAAGACTGGGAGGGGGTTGGGATGGGGAGTATGCCCTGGGCGACTGTGGCGGTCAATGGTCTAGAGTACGGGGGCATGGTCACTAGCAATGATGTCAAGGACGTCCACCTGTATGTGCCTGCGGAGGTTGGGAGAGGCGAGTACAACGTCAGTGCCACCGCCAGAGTTCAGCGACAGAGCAGGAAGAAAGGTTAAGACCACATAGGTCATAAAGGTACGATTGATGTGGGAGAGGGAGTCATAAGCGCGGGGAGGATTGCTGCGGTTATGTGTGGTGCGCAGGGTAACAGTTAAACAGTGAGGAATAGGAGAAACAGGCTGAGGATAAGGTGCTCAGTGTGATTGTTCAGAGGAGATTGAAGCCAGACAGGGTGATGGCGGACGTGACCAATCGCCACTCTGTCTCGATCAAGTGGAGGGGGCCATCTATGTGGGGGAGGAGGTAAGGAGCAGTGTTGTTGGAGCGATGGTGTTAGAGGAAGGTTTCGTTTAGGAGGAAGGCGTCCACGTGGTGTTGGGTGAGGGCGTGCATGAATAGGGATTTGTTGGTGGGACGAGAGTGCACATTGTGGTAAAGGAGAGTATAGGAAGGGTGGGCCATGAGGGGGCTGGTTGGAAGGTATGGGTAGACAGAAAAGAGATGTTGAAAAGGATGGATGTTTTGCAGAACGATAGGAGGGGGCTAGTGGGAATTGTTGGGGTGGAGCAGGGGGTCGATGGGGCCGTAATGTTACGAAACGACAGAGACCAATCATTCTGCCCGGTTCGAACGCATCAAATGCCGATATTCTCCTCTGTGAAATGATCGTATGGTTTTTAGTGACCGGGATGAAGCCCGATTTACATTATCAACTTTGTTGTGAAATTACACTACTCAAAGTGCGTGCGCCTTTGCGTCTGCGTGTAAATCAGCAGCCAAACTCAACGCGTGTTCTCATCACACAAAAAAGATTTCACCCCAGCCTAGATTTTTTTTAGTAGTGTTCTTTTACAAAACAGACGAAATATCTACAATCAGAAAGATATTTCGTTTTGCGAAAATGCGTTCATTATGCATAAATACAAACGTAAATCGTAAATATATAAATGAGTTTTAACGAAATTTATTTCAACAATGAAACAGAATTATTAGAGGAGAAAATTATTTTCGACGATATTTGTCCCTTGGCAAGTAAACAAAACATGAAAACTGACGTAAAAAGGGGCTTTCAACTGAATTTCCAATACTGATTGAAGTGTTTGCAAGTATAAATTTCCTTCAGCAAATAAATGCATACGTTTTGAATTGTTTGGACAACACTTTTCCTATATTTTAGGTACTCAATATTGTACAGATTTCAACACAAGACACTTGACGAGAACATTAAGTATATATTACCTTTTTGTCATTAATAAACTCAATTATCGTTTCCTGATCCTACGTGAAAAGTGCTCCCATAACTCCACTTCATAATTTAGATGCGAAACTAGACAGCAGACAACTCTACAGTTTTGGTGCTAAGGTCTAAACGAAAACGACCACTGAAACAGACAAGACTCATTACAGAAATAACACTCAAGGGGCGCTGAGCTAACACGAATCGGCAACTTTTACCTGCTGGTCGTAAACCAAACACCTGACGTTGGCAACTCTCCCAAATCTATTCTCAAACGGCACTTTCAAATTCGGCAACTCTACACCTGATGCTGAGGGGGGTGTATTATGGATTCCCTCCCGCTTGCTGGTCGCCCGGTCAGGCGAAGCGTGACGTCAGTGGGGAGCCATGTGTAGTTTTTGCAGTACGCGCGTTGCTATTTCTGACGTGCGCTCGCGTGTAATGTGTCATTCGATACCAACGCTGTCTTACGTCACCTTTTTTTTGCAATCTTCTGAATCGTTCACATTGTTTTGCGAGTACAATTACTTGTCTTTAGAAACGATTTGCCGCGGCGGAGTAGCCGAGCGGTCTAGAGCGTCTCGCTGCGGAGCGCGCGGTTGCTCGCCGTGGAGGTTCGAGTCCTCCCTGGGGCATGGGTGTGTGTGTTTGTCCGTAGGTTAGTTTACCTAGGTTTAAGTAGTTTGTAAGCTACGGACTGATGACCACACAGTTTGGTCCGATAGATTTACAAACATTTGAATTTGAGAAACGATTTAGGAGACAATCTGAGCAGCTCTCTTAGACTGTTTGCAGATGATGATGCCCTTTACAGGTTACTGAAGACATCAGTAGAGCAATAGCAACTGAATAATTTAACAGATCACTGTGAATTGTTACCGCAGCTTCGCCATGCATTCTCTTCGGATCCCTAAACGCTTTTACTTATGAGGTTTGAGTTTATAGACTTCGCAAACAAAGTAAATGTATTGGACTACGTTTAAAATAAACTGGTCGAAAAATGTGACTCTTTTTTTTTTTTTTGTCTTCGACGACCTTAATTTGAAGGACACAGTGGGACACGGCACAAGTGTGCTGAGACGCTAGCCAGTTGACGAGAAGGAGACGAGGCACGTTTACAGCCAGAGGTCCTTCCCCTGGTGCCTCACTGAGAGGGTCCGCCCGCCTTGCTACCTGTGTGTAGACTTGCCGAATTCAAAAATGTTTCAAATGTTTGGAAAGTCTATGGGACTTAACTACGGGGTCATCAGTCCCTATACTTACAAACTACTTATGAACTACTTACGAACTAGGACGGCACAAATATCCATGCCCGAGGTGGATTCGAACTCCCGACCGTAGTGGCCGTGCAGACCGTGACTGGAGCGCCTTAGTCTCCTCGGCCACCGCGGCCGGCTTGCCGAATTCGAGTGAGGGACTAACTGGCCCTTCTCCAATCCCATATTGTGCTCATTAGAAGTTGCCGAGTTCGAGTCTGCCCGGGGCGCTGCCGTAGACCCACTCGTCTCGAGTAGTCAACTGAGACAAGAAAGTAGATAAGTAGATAGTGTAAAATGGTCATTACTGTTTGCGTATCGCGTATCTGAGGCGGCATGTGAGAACCGGTCTGATATTCACGAATTAATAGAGTTTCAACATGTTGTTGTTGTTGTTGTGGTCTTCAGTCCGGAGACTGGTTTGATTCAGCTCTCCACAATACCCTATCCTGAGCAAGCCTCTTCATCTCCACATAAGAACGGCAACCTACATCTGTCTGAATCTGCTTACTGTATCCACCTCTTGGTCTTCCTCTGCGGTTTTTACCCCACACACTTCCCTCTAACGCTAAATTCACAATTCCTCGATGTCTAAGAATGTGTCCTACCAATCTATCCCTTCTTTTAGTCAAGGTATGCCAGAAATTCCTTTTCTCCCCAATTCTGTTCAGTACCTCCTCATTAGTTACGCGATCCACCCACCTAATCTTCAGCACTCTTCTGTAGCACCATATTTAAAAAGCCTCAATCCTCTTCCTGTCCGCACTGTTTATCGTCCATGTCTCACACCCATACAAGGCAACACTCCATAAAAATGCCTTCAGAAAGGACTTTCTTAGGCTTAAATCAATATTCGATGTTAACAAATTTCTCTTTTTCAAGAACGCTTTTCTACCCATTGCCATTCTGCATTTTATATTCACGAATTAATAGGGTTTCAACATACGGAACTCTAAATATTTAAAACTTTTGGGAAATGAAAGCAATACCATCGAATATGTCAATATTCCAAATTCGCGCACTCGGGCTTCGCAACGCGATTCCTCACATGCTAGCAATAAAAAATGTCTCTAACAAAATTTCGTTCTGCGCATGTTTCCGGCAGTAAATGGATGTCGAAGATAGAGATGGGTGTGTGTTCCATACGTCAGTGTGTTTCAGAATTACACTACAACACCAACAAACTTCTAGGGGAGGTGTCTTGAGGAACGAAGTGAACATAAAAACGCATGCCCCGGAACATCATCCAATGACGCTACGGAGCGACGAAGTTGCTAGAGGGGATTTCTAGCGGCAGGAGTTGGTGCCTGTAACTTGGACTCTCCGTAGAGTCGTTGAATGTCGTTTCCGGCATGGTTTCCATGCTTATTTTGTTCCTCAAGACGCCTAATACATCCCTTACAAGTTTGTTGGTGTAATTATGAAACACATTGACGTATGGAACACAAAGCCATCTCAGTCTTTGACGTCCATTTACTGACGGAAATATGCGCAGAATGAAATTTTGTGGGAGACATATTTCATTGTTAGCAGGGGAGGAATCGCGCTGCGAATCCCGAGTGCGCAAATTTAGATTCACCCTGTATAATTACTTTCACCAAGCAAATACCATAGCCTCATAATCCCTCCGTCTATATCCTAACTTCTTTGTTGTTGTTGTTGTTTAGAGGGGACTAGACTGCGCGGTCATCAGTCCCTAACTTCTTTCCACACTTACTGACTGAAATAGAAACATCTATCGTAATGGAAGGAACAGGAAAGGAAAGATGTAAAATGAATGGAAAAGTTTTAAATAACAACCGGAGGAGGACACTGTAACGGGAGTAGAACGATCTTATGCAGATAATATATTTACGATAAAGGAAATAACAGAGTAAACAAAAGTGAGAGGCGGGGATATTCATAGATTTACAAAAACATACGACACAATAGCAATAAACAGCCTATATCGGTATCTTGCTGAAAGTACTAATTCCAGTAATTGTGGCAGTGAAAGATGTATACGGTATTAAAGACAAGAATTAAAGTAGGCTATGATATCTCTTGAGTAGTATAGCAAATAAAAGACTTAGGGGGCTGCATTGAACTATATTTGAATTGTATATTAACGAAGGACTTAAAGAATGGATGCAGAAGTGTGGAAGAATGGGCCTAGACATCGATGGAGATATCATATATTCTGTGTTATATGCCGATGATCAGGTAATTTTGGCTGTAGTTGAGTATGGCGTAGAGGAAACTGTTGGAAACATGTATTAACACTATTTTTGAAAACATTTCTGGATAGTAAGCGATCTTGGTAAACAATTAAAATTAATTTGAAACCACTCTAGATCTCATGTTTTATTTATTTATTGGTTACCCGTTTCGTCTTTTTATAAAATCATCTTCAGACCAATCTGGAAATGCGATGATGAATAAAACTGAACATTCCATTCCCAGTGTTGCCTGCTCCAGCTTGGTCTTGACATGAGCTTATAAATGGTCGAAACCGGTAACAAATAAAGTAAGAAATGCGACCGAGACTAGTTTTAAATTAATTTTAGCATTTTAACCTCTTTCTGACTATAAATTTTCCAAAAACCAAATGTCTTTGCATAGTAAATTATCAACATGAAATGCATATACGAGGAAATAGCATTAAAGCTTTCCTGGAGTATAAATATCAAAGAACATTAATATCTAATCAGGGAACCAATGAAAATGAAATGACACAGAGAACAATATAACACAGACAAGCAATGAATACATTCAATTCAATCCACTGGTCAGATAAAATTAAGAAACAGGCAAAAAAGGTTATATGAGTCATTAATACGGAGCATAAGTTTATATGGAGCCTAAACACGGAAAAAGACAAAAATAGAAGACTGGAGCCGGCCGCGGTGGCCGAGGGGACTGCAGCGCGCCTGTCACGGTCTGCACGGCCACTACGGTCGGGGGTTCTAATCCCCCCTCGGGCATGGATATTTGTGCCGTTCTTAGTATTAGCTAGGTCGTAAGTAGTTTGTAAGTTTAGGGACTGATGACCACGTAGTTAAGTCCCACAAGCTCTACAAACATTTGAACATTTTTTTGAAGACTGGAAGTCATGAAAATCAACTTTTTGAGGGCCTTTGTAAGGTCACAAAGCTGACCAGACATTGAAATCAAAACGCGAATGCAAGCCCCTTAAAGTATCTCTGAAGGAATGGAAAAACAACTTTTAAAGTGGTATGGTCAAGTGATAGCACTAGAAGATGAAGGTTCATCAAAAACTATTGGCAGTCTCCTTATAAATGGAAAAGAGATAGATCATGCGCAGAATGAGTGAATAAATTGAAGTAGTGAGGGCTGAGAGCTCTGTACAAAAGTAAGTGAAGTGTAATGAGCTGTAATCAACCTGTGCCTATACATATAGAAAGAATACGAACGTTTTCTAGTTCTTTTCAAAGTTACATTTGCTGCAATTTTAATTACTATATTGACGTCCGAAATACCAATAAGGACAAAGGAAAAGAGTATGTGAATGGTATCTGAAGAACAACGACATAATCAATGTTAACTTACTCAATATAATCCTGTATCACTTGGGGTCAAAAGTTCATTACTAATGTGCCGCGGGAAACGTTCAAAATAGGGAAAGAAATTACAATTGTAAAAGTTAGATGTCTCTTTAATTACAAGTGACAGGAAGGCCATTTTAGTGATGTTTAATGTTAACTTATGCCAAATCCCGCTGCTAACTGATTAAATGCCAGTGAACCCAACTGCGACCAGCTAGTATCATCATTAAGCTACTTAGGAATACTGTTACCATGCGTGAAACGCTGTTCGACGTTTATTACTAATATCGGCTGGTTCCAATCACACATTCCATGATAAATACTCATTCACTCCTTTGGATTGTTTAAAATCAGCCTAATAAGGCTTTAAAATTTCATGCAAGAGCTACAGTACATTTTACTTATAAGATAGTTTAACGTTAGAGCCGATATGTTGATTCAATATACATAATAATTATAATTAAATGATCTACAAGGACTCAGTGGTCTTCATTAATTCCATTAGCCGAATGGTGGGGGAGGAATAGGAGCCAAGGGTGATCCACTGTGCGGAGCAGGTGAAACCGCAAATGTCCGGAGTAGCAAGTGCCCCAACACCGCTTGGAACTCCCAGCCTCGTCGTTAATGCCCCGAGTTAATTCGATTTGGAGTTGGCGCAACTCCTCAAATCCCTGAAGCAGAGAGTTAACTTACTCAGCTGTCCCACCAGGTTTACATACCCATGCAAAAGGGTTCTAATTCCGTTGCTAATATATATACGTATGTCTCAGTCCCTGTTAAAGGATTATCTACCATATCCTACAAAGTGGTTGGAAGATAGCAATATTTGCTAGTAGAGATACATGCGGTGGACAAAACAAACAGAACACTCTTCACTATACTACATCTTGGTACAAGTTGGCACCACTGTAACTGCAATGCACAATTTACGTAGGAAACCTTGGACGTTAGCTGTCAGTATATTATACGTCATGATATGCGACGTTCAACACAAATGATTAGTCAAATCACTACGGTCGGCGGTTCGAATCCCCCCTCGGGCATGGATATTTGTGCCGTCTCTAGTGTTAGCTAGTTCATAAGCAGTTTGTAAGTTTAGGGACTGATGACCCCGTAGTTAAGTCCCATAAGCTATACAAACATTTGAACATTTTGGACATTAGTCAAATACGTGATCTCTAAAACATCCATACAGGCAGGTGGGATGGTGCGCAGTTAGCGGGAGCATCTGTAACGAAAGCGAGTGCACTGTTTAACGTTTTACTATCTACAGTATCCTCTGTAATGACAGCGGACACAAAACATGGTAAAGCATCATTGACTAAGGGGAACAGTGAGCGAAACCCGAAGTTAACCGTCAACAACCAGAGAGTATTAAGAATGATTGTGGCCAGACATCATAAAATTACCACAACAAAAGCGACTGCAAAACTCAACACTCACTTGAGTAATACCGTTTCGAATAAAACAGTACTGCAGGAGCTTTCATGGAAGGCCTACAGTTGTTAAACCCTTGATAACGGAAGCAAACGCAAAGCTGCGAAGTAAGTGATGCTGCAACCATAAAACCCGGACACTTGGTGACTGGAAGTATGTGGTAAGGTTCGACGAATTATCCTTAAAATTGATCCTAAAAAAAACCGGGTTTATGTATGGGAAACCCCAAAAGAAGCTTACGGTACGGCCTGCCTGCTTCTTACAGTCAAGCATGGTGGAGGTTCCGTAATGATTTCGGCATCAATATCGTGGTGTTCAACTGATTCTATTATTGCCATCGGTGGTCTGATAATTGTAAATGAATATGTGACCATCCTCGGCAGGAAACTGCTTACTGTGTATAACATATTGCTAACTTACGATGACATATTCCGAAATGATAAAGCGCCCCCCCCCCCCCCCACACATACACAGCCAATAAGGTTCAATCGTGCTTTGTACGGCATCAGAAAATTATCTCAAAATGTTCAAATGTTTGTAAATCTATCGGACCAAACTGCGTGGTCATCCGTCCGTAGCTTACAAACTACTTAAACCTAGGTAAACTAACCTAAGGACAAACACACACACCCATGCCCCAGGAAGGACTCGAACCTCCACGGCGAGCGACCGAGCGCTCCGCAGCGAGACGCTTTAGACTGCTCGGCTACTCCACCGCGGCAGAAAATTATCTAAAATCGCCATGTCTCAACATAACTCAACCGTTATGAGGAGTTTTAGAACAGTGATTGAGGACCACATTTACAGCTCCAGAATCAATGAAGTAATTGACGGACGTTTTGGTACAAGAGAGGCTAATATTCTGTTGGAAACAATAAAGAAACTTTGCGAATCTATTCCTCGAATACTTGTAGATCTTATGAAAACCATTGGTGGGCCAACTAGTTACTAAGAAATGAATATTGTATTTATGTTAGGTATCGATATTATTTTCTCCACCCCTATATTTAATAAATATTTAGAAACAATAAAAAATTGAAAGAAAATCATAACAATAAAGTCGTCCACTTTGTTTTTCGTAATGTATTTTGTTCTCCAATATACATTTCTAAACACAAGTTTCATATTTTGAGCTTCTGTTGGCTAAAAGGCTCTACATAGGCATCATAATTCTACATACATACTTTGCAAATCACATTTAAGTACCTGGCAGAGGGTTCATTAACCACTTTCATAACCTTTCTCTACCGTTCCATTCTCTAATAGCGCGCGGGAAGAAAGAACACCTAAATCGTTCCGTTTTCGATCTGATTTCTCTTATTTTATTGGGATGGTCATGTCTCCCTATGTAGGTGGGTGCTAGCAATATATTTTTAAATTCAGAAGTAAAAGTCGGTGATTGAAATTTCGCCAATAGAACTCGCCCCAACGAATAACGTCGTTCTTTTAATGATTTCCACCTCAAATCGTGCAACATTTCCGTGGCGCTTTGCCCCCCCCCCCCCCTCTAACGTGATAAAACAAAACGAGCTGCCATTTTCTGAACCTTCTAAATGTCCCACCTGGTGAGGGTCCCACATTGGGCAACAGTACTCCAGGAGAGGATGCACAAGTGTGATGTAGGCAGTATCTTTGGTGGAGCTGTTGCATCTTCGAAGCGTTATGCTAATGAAACGTAACCTTTGGTTCGTCTGTCCCACAATATTTTCTATGTGTTCTCTCCAGTCTATTCATTTACTTGCATCTGTTTTATCAACAAAAGCCACGTCGTCTTTCATGAAATACTTCATTCACGATAATACGATGTGTTTCAGGGCCCTCCATACTTACGTGAAAAGCCAAAGAGAGTCCCACCAAGAATTGGAAATGACCGTTATGAGGGATACTCTATGGATCTGATAACACAAATATCAGAGATACTAAATTTTACCTTCGAGTTTAAGCTGGTGCCCGATGGCGAATATGGTACCTACGACCCACGCACACAGAGATGGAATGGACTCATTGGGGAACTCATTTCCAGGGTAAGTAACAATCTGCATTTGCCATCAGTATAAAGCAATTTAAATATTACTTTGACTTTATATAGGTACATAATGTGTTAATATGTGCAATAAACTAAAATCATCTTAATTTATTTCATTTAGATTATGGATGAATATGGTTTCATTATTCCATTATAAACAGTATGTACAGGCGATAATAGTATGATATTATGTCCAGTGCTAATCGGTCATCATTTTGTAATTCATTATAACATTATAAACAGTATGTCCAGGCGATAATAGTATGATATTATGTCCAGTGCTAATCGGTCATCATTTTGTAATTTCCATTATCTTAATGAGTACAATACTATGGCAAATTACTTATAGTCTTTAAGGGAATTATTGTAGAACGACGAAAAAGCCACATCAGAAAACGTCACAAAATTTTGAACCAAGTTCCTATAAATCAGTTTCTGGTCATACGTAAAACTATTCTGACAATATCAAACAAAACGGTAAAGCAAATGTAGCGACAACGAAAAAACCGGCAATATGAAATTAAGTGAGTCAGAAATGTTGATTGAAGAGCTCATAGAATTTTAGCCTCGAAGTTAAATTACAAATATGATGCAAAAGATATGTACAACTATACACCGTCGTAGGTATGAATGAGATGTTTAAATTATGGTACAATATTTATGAAAATCCGATTGGACAGGTATAATGAGTCAAAAAAGGTTACGAAACTGTACCCTCTTACAATTGATAGAGCAAACGTAGAATACGTATTTCCAGCGGAACTTTATGGTTCGTTTGTCCGTGTTTTTTTTTTTTTTTTTTTTTTTTTTTTTTTTTTTTTTTTTTATGGGACTTAACTACGGGGTCATCAGTCCCTAAACTTACAAACTACTTATGAACTACTTACGAACTAGGACGACACAAATATCCATGCCCGAGGGGGGATTCGAACCCCCGGCCGTAGTGGCCGTGCTGACCATGACTGGAGCGCCTAAGTCACCTCGGCCACCGCGGCCGGCTCCGTGCTTTTCAAAGAAAAACGAGGTCAATAATTTCGGTACTCTACGAATATGAAACCACAGATGCCAGATGAAGGAATGCGGTACTATTTTCCTTACTCAAATTACTGGATGGTCCGAATAAAAGTGGCCCCGAGAATAACATTGCAATGTACAAAGAAACACAGCAAAGGAAGGAAATACAGTACTAACTTGATTGTGGTAGAGCAAATAATGAAAGTGACTACCAGTTATCTCTTGGCACTTGTGTGCCCAGGTCAGCAAGTTGCTGTAGGCTAATCGAAACTGGACTGCTGTATTTGCAGTCATCTGATGGAAAATGCTGTGTAGCAGTTCTGAAAGACTATGAGGGTTGTTGCGATACATCAGAGGCGTGAGGGCTCCCCACACTGACAGGTCACGTGACTTGGTAACCAGCTACGGTCGTCACCAGACTGGCGTTTGCTAACATCTCTGGCAGCAGTGAAGATTGTATAATTTGCTTCACGTTTCGGCCGGCTGTATGGGCAGTTGCTACATTTTATTGGATGTAACTGTAAGTCCTTTCTTCCTTTCCCTACCCTGCAGTAATCACTTCCTGACGACAAACGATTGTCTCGGTCGGAAAATGGTTAGAGGGTGGCATACAATGTAGGCGGAACACTTTTCTGGTCGTTCGGATACTTGGAGCACGTTATTGCATCTAAATCTATATTCTGCAAACTACTGCTAACAGCATTACAGAAGCTACTTCTATATTTTCGTGTGTGGAATGCAGGATATAAGACTATACATTTTTCTGTGTGCAGTGTAAATTATTCTAATCTGGTCTCACTGTCCCTACATGTGCGATGCAAGTAAGGTTCTAGTATGTTTCTAAATGCTTCACTGATTGCTGATTCACAAGGAGGCACCTGTGAAGTGGTTGGGGTCTATCTCCACGAGTCTGACAAATCACGTTATCAGCAATTCGGTTGTACCCTTGCGAAACTGAAACTAACCTGTAATGACCATTCATGCTGCCTGTCTTTCGTGTAGTTCTGAATAATACACATCAACAGTTTGCAGATATTCAGCATTTTGCTATTCTATGAATGAACGGAAGTCATTTACCTACTTTACCTAGAAAGGAGCCCAGGCCATCGGTCCATTTAATATACTCCGAAATGGTTCACGATATCATTTGTATGAATCGACAGCTTTCAGTCCTTAATCATACTGCTGTCAGAGGAAACTAACGTTTACGTTTTATAGGCTGTGCAGTTGTACATTTTTAAGCATTTAAAGTAACTTTCAAATATGTGCGCCAAATGCTGTGCAGTTCTTTAGCAGACATTGCTTATTTGTAGTTCATTACACTATCTGGAAAATAACTGAGGTTACTATTACTATTGTCCTGTTCATTCATGAACAACATGAAATTCGATGTTGCCAAGACATTTCCTTCGCACACCCCAGAAAGTACTTTCATTTCTGTTGGTGACTCTTCATTCAAAACACAATGCTACATCCTATTATCAAATATTCATTAATCAACTCATGACATTCGTTTGATACCACTGAAGACTTTAATTTCGTCAGTAAGTGTCGGAATACCACTGAGTGAAATGCTGATTGGTTCCATCCTTGGTTTTTACGGTGCCATATGCGAAAAAGGAAAAGTTTGGTTTTGTATGACCAATGTTTTCGGCATCCCTGCTGGTTTGCACGTTCGTTCAAGATAATTAATTTGAGTTCGGAATGTGTTCTAAGATTCTACAACAAATTTTGGCTGTCTAGAAATGTTTACTCTTGTAAAAGAGTGATCAACTGAGGAGAAAAGCCAAAGTTAAAACACGTGATACAAATAAGGGTGATGTTGGTTACGATAAATTTTCAATATACGTATACAGGGTGTTACAAAAAGGTACGGCCAAACTTTCAGGAAACATTCCCCACACACAAAGAAAGAAAATATGTTATGTGGACATGTGTCCGGAAACGCTTAATTTCCATGTTGGATCTCATTTTAGTATTTCTCTTTAAATGTAAATTGTAAATTTTCACAATCAACATGTGTGGGCTGACGAGAATCCGCACGCAATTGTGCAATCACGTCATCAACACAGATTTTCTGTGGACGTTTGGGCAGGAATTGTTGGTGATGTCTTGATTGGGCCTCATGTTCTTCCACCTAGGCTCACTGGAGCACGTTATCATGATTTCATACGGTATACTCTACCTGTGCTGCTAGAACATGTGCCTTTACAGGTACGACACAACATGTGGTTCATGCACGATGGATCTCCTGCAATTTCAGTCGACGTGTTCGTACGCTTCTCAACAACAGATTCGGTGACCGATGGATTGGTAGAGGCGGACCAATTCCATGGCTTCCACGCTCTCCTGGCCTCAACCATTTTGACTTTCTTTTATGGGGGCATTTGAAAGCTCTTGTCTACGCAACCCCGGTACCAAATGTAGAGACTCTTCGTGCTCGTATTGTTGACGGCTGTGATACAATACGCCATTTTCCAGGGCTGTATCAGCGCATCAGGGATTCCATGCGACGGAGGGTGGATGCATGTATCCTCGCTAACGGAGGACATTTTGAACATTTTCTGTAACAAAGTCTTCTGTTGCTGTGTGTTTCCATTCCATGATTAATGTGATTTGAAGAGAAGTAATAAAATGAGCTCTAACATGGAAATTAAGTGTTTCCAGACACATGTCCACATAACATATTTTCTTTCTTTGTGTGTGAGGAATGTTTCCTGAAAGTTTGGCCGTACCTTTTTTAAACACCCTGTATTAATATGAGACAGACAGGACTGAAGGACATCTTCGGGCTAATAGTAAGCTGACTTTTGCATGGGAGAGCTATGGTATCTTTCTGAATGTTGTACTCTTCTGTCTGATAACGAATACTTTGAAATATAGAAATGTCTCTAGTGATTATGAATGCTGGGAAATTAAACGTTTTCTATGCTTTAATTATAAAACCTCCTACATCATATTTTCGATTGAACTCACAAAGAAGTTTTTTGTCTTTCTTAAACTACAGAGAGCGGACCTGGCCATATGTGACCTGACAATAACTTTTGAGCGGGAATCAGTTGTAGACTTCACAATGCCTTTCATGAATTTAGGTAAGTAGAACTTGGGTATCTACAGTTTACCATACAAAATTCATTTTGATTTTGTTTATAGATTAGATCACATATCAACTCTGGAGATATATTTTTGTGCTATTTTACCCAAAACGTTTCATTTTATTTAATACAAGCAATAAATGATAAATGTGTACATGTACCACAAACTGTCCATAGATGGGTATCTGCATATTTTATCTGTGTAGTGAGGCATTTTCTTTGTATACTTGTTGCTCCGCAGTTTGTTAGTATTTCGTAAAAGTCGTCTTATTGCACATCACAAGTAGCATGTACAATCTGTAATTGCCAGACCGGTATTCCAGCATAGATCCCATTGTTAGTGGCATTTGATATTAGTGGACAAATTTATTCATATCGATATCTACAACATGGTAATATTTCGTATAAGTAACAGAAGAAACATAAGGTTCTTACATACTTTGTATGCCCACATAATAACGTTATGTTTCAACAGTTACGTATACAATATGCTATTTCTTGTCTCCTGTATCAGATGATTCAGAGGGTGGGCTCCGAAACACGTATGACAATTACATACCTTACATGCACAACATAGTGCATAATAAGATATCTTCCAATATATATATATTATACTAATTATCCTATTTGCCTAAGTTTCTTTTGTATCAAATGGTGGATTAAGCAGTTGGTGGAGGAATATAAGTAATAGGCAATCATAATTCGGTCTCATTCTACCGAGAAATATGAAGCATTCTAACAAGGCAGTCCAGTTGTACTCTTATCGAGGAACCATCACTGTATTATACTTGAGTTATTTAGGAAAACAAGTAAAATGTAAATCGGGATAGCTAGATGAGGATATGTAATTCCGTTCTCGGTATATAAATCCAGTGTCTTACCACTTGTAACCACTCAAGACAAGATACAATGTTTGACTTTCCGACCAGACTGAAATAATATTACACCTGTTAATCAGCATACGTTTGCATGGATGGCGAGACAGTTCTTTTAAGATTCACAATTAGAACTCGAAATACATGCATCACATATGGTGCTGAAAGAGTTGGAAGCACGCAACTAAGGCCTGATACAAAAATGGCATACAGAGTAGTTACGTAGCCAACTCTAATAGTCAAAATCAATTGCAAACGTGCAAAGAATATTTCCTTGTTTTTCTTTCTCTTTGGCCATGTTCCCAAACATGCAGGGTCGGCTCTTTGGGGTTTGTTAATATTTACATGGGGGCCGGATGCCCTTCCTGTCGCCACCCCATGCCCACCGGGAGGAAACGTGTACCCCAAATGTCTGTACATAGTGTTATATGTGTGAAAGTGTAAAGTGTTACGAAATGTTGGCGAATTGTGTAACTGAGACGGGACTTGGGGACCAGCCCGGTATTCACATAGTGCAGAGGTGGGCAATGAGCGAGCCACGCTCTCGGAGCTGCCTGCCTGAGCGGGAGCAGAGCCGCGACCAGCTGGCGTCCATCATGTAGTTCCTGCTGAAAAGACTAGATGGCGTTATGCGCAGCCAACGCGCTAACGTAGCGGCAAAGTGCGTTATAAAATAACTTACAAAGGTAATAGTGCAAACTCCTTAGTATCCAACTCGAATGAACAGATTCCACTGCTAGGAGTATCTCCTGAAAAATGCTATTATGTTTATAAGTAAGTAACTTATAAACATAATACTGGAAACTCTTCTCTAAAACGTCCAGCGCGTGCAGCTGTAAAGATAAGAGCGTTTTTTTTTTTTTGTTTTTTTTTTTTTTTTTTTTTTTTTTTTTTTTTTTTTTTTTTTTTTTTTTTTTTTTTTTTCAGAAGACGTCGCTGTTAGTTCGACTTTTGTACTTAAGGGTTTTCGTTATAATCTGTGATATTACGTTATGGTACAGTACGCTGTGGAGTTGAAATGGCTAGTCAAATCGGCGCGGTAAAGCGGCATTCTATTTTCCAGTTCAACTGTAGTTGTGAGTGTGATTACTTGTTCACTTAAAACGAAGGAGCCGGCCGCAGTGGCCGAGGGGACTGAGGCGCTACAGTCGCGGTCTGCACGGCCACTACGGTCGGGGGTTCGAATCCCCCTTCGGGCATGGGTATTTGTGCCGTCCTTAGTATTAGTTAGTTCATAAGTAGTTTGTAAGTTTAGGGACTGATGACCCCGTAGCTAAGTCCCATAAAAAAAAAAAAAAACAAAATAAAAAAAAAAAAAAAAAAAAACGAAGGAGGAGCAAAATGTTTGGTATGTGGTAAAATACTAGGCATAAAAAGTACAATTTAGAACGCCACTATAGAACACATCACTTCAACCAGTATGGAAGTGTAGAAGATGAAATGCGACTTAATCTTCTTAATAATCTACGCGAGGAAGTAAAGTAGAGGTATGTATTATAATGCTGTACCTACTTACGAGATAACTTAATCACAGTGTTTTGTTTAATAAAACCAATTCCTTTGAAATGACAACTCTGTTACTTTCATAAACATGAATGTGATGCCTCATTCTCCGATGCAGCTGTTCGTGCTAGTTACAGAATAGCTTTGCTGATAGCCCGTACTTCCCGACTATTTTGTGACGGTGAATTTGTGAAGCAGAGTTTGGGAGTGGTAGCAGACGAACTATGTCCACAGTTATCACGTTCTTTCGCAAGTTTGAGTCTGTCGCGGCGTACTATAACTAGCCGTATCGAACGTTTGTCAGGTGCGCCAGCAAGCATGCAGACCTCTAGCGGCAACTAGGATAACTACCGGCCGAGCGCGAACGCTGCCCTTTTTCTGGCCTGAGCCGGAGCGCTGCTCACTGAGCCGATTTGTGCCCACCTCTGACCTAGTGGGATGTGGAAAACCCCCTAAAAAACCACATCCAGGCTGGCCGGCACTCCGACCCCCTTCGTTACTCCACCGGGAGGATTCGAACCGGGACTGGAACGCCTCACCGTCTCGGAAAGCGGTGCATTAGACCACACGGCTAACCGAGCGGGTTAGAATATTTCTTTGGACCTGTTTTAATAGCTATAAAGCCATTCACGTCTACAACTTCGCGTG
This sequence comes from Locusta migratoria, assembly GCA_026315105.1. NCBI lineage: Eukaryota > Metazoa > Arthropoda > Insecta > Orthoptera > Acrididae > Locusta > Locusta migratoria. Next base: position 292,782,543 of record CM048755.1, read on the forward strand.
TAGCTGCTGATGGTCAGTATGCCAGCCTCGCTGCATTGTAATTGTGCGCACGGCACGGGTGAAACTGTGGCTCGATTTGGTACATTAATGCAGGTACTAACGGCAAACATGGCTATGCGGTCGCCATTTAATCCCGTGAAAGTTGTTAAGCTGCAGAGCGAAAAGGCCCGCTGCGTAATGAAAAAGTAATTGGACTGGAGAAAGGACCGTTTGCATGCACTTTACATGATATCGTGATGGGGAAATGCTACGGAGAGTTAACAGAAACAGAAACCGGCGCAGTGAAGGAGAGCAGTGACTTCGCCTGCCGGTGTAGAAGCAGCGGCACATGCGTATGAGAGTCCAAATATAATTATATGTATACAGCAACTGAAGGAACTACAAGCTTAAAGTGTGAACGCACCAGTACGCAAAATATATCAAAAACAATTGATGACCGACCACTGGCCAATATATGATAAATATATTTATTCAGAGTATGATAACATAGGCTACAATTCTTGGATGAAACTAACGAACTGTTATAGCTGCATTGGTTTGAGATCAAAGAGAAACGTTGAAACACGTCCACTGATTGTGTGGTCGTATTCCATTTTGATTTATTCTTTAACCTAAAGTGTTTCAGCACCTTTAATGTTATCTATCTGTGTGTTAATTATTTTATTACTTTTATCAATGATCAATGCCCCATTTTTATATATGTTTGCTCCATATATTTATATGTTTCCACCTGTGTGATTGAACTTGTGTGTTCATGTGTATGTGGAAGGTTACTCTTAATATTGACTGACTGCCGCGCAATGGCTTACAGTCGCCGCCTCCCGCTTTAGGCCTCGTTTCGCTATAGTTAAGAATGCATGGCTTCGTTTGTCGTCTGCGCTGGCTTCTGCTAGCTGGCCAGAGCCAAGCTTACTTGGCAAGGTGGCAAGGTGGCGAGGTGGCCGTGTTCTTAGTGTCGTATTAACCTAATATTGTCGTGTTGAAATAGAAGCAGGCTTGACTTCGAAGGCAAGGTTGTCGAGTGAACACAACACTTATACTGAAAGCAGGTTTATTGCGAACTGAAACGTACACGCAGCACTGACTGCCTCTCGAGCAGAGTCCTCTGCTATTTATACACAGACAGAACGTAACAGAAATTAGAAGAATAGTTCAAAAATGTTCAAATGTTTGTTAAGCTTATGGGACTTAACTACGGGGTCATCAGTCCCTAAACTTACAAACTACTTATCAACTACCTTATACTAAGGACGGCACAAATATCCATGCCCGAGGGGGGATTCGAACCCCCGACCGTAGTGGCCGTGCAGACCGTGACTGGAGCGCCTCAGTCCCCTCGGCCACCGCGGCCGGCAGAAGAATAGTTAACACAAGAAACAAGTAGAAAATACAAGTGAACGTAAGAAAGATGTAGAGCATTCTAGAATTGTTAATTACAAAGAAATAAATCTTTGCCGGTGGACGAGATTGAACCAGCGCCCTTCAGCACCGCAGTCGGTGACGCTATCCTCTGTGCCACGCCCGTAGTCGGTCTACGTGCGGTCTCGCGGCATTGCTCCCTCTCCTGGAAAAACAGCGACCCGCTGTTATGTTCCTTTTGGAGCCAGCTGCAGTGTCCTGGATCTTGACCTTGTCATGGGACCTCTGTATGACAGTTCCGGGAAATCCTTTCCTTCTCCACGATTATAGACTACAGACGTTCCTGTCGTGGCTTCATCAGTATCATTACCGTCCTTAGAGCCCTTGAACAAGAAACCATTGTCGCCTATCTGCTCTTCAGGATCGTCGTAAGTCTTCATGCGCAGGACGTGTCGTCCGTCTCAGCTTCACGACCATGGAGCAGGAAAAACGGCGTGAAGCCTGTGGTGTCTTGTCTTGCGGTATTGTTAGCTAATGTCACGATTGGCAGAATGGTATCCCAATCCTTCTGCTCAACATCGGCGTACATTGACAACATATCGGCTAACGTCTTGTTAAAACGTCCCGTAAGACCATTTGTCTGAGGATGGTATGCAGTTGTCATTCTGTGGACAATGTCACACCGTGACATTATTTATGATACTAATTTTGACTGGAATACTTTTCCACGGTCAGATATCATGACACGTGGTGCTCCATGCTTCAAAATAATGTCTTCTACAAGGAATTTTGCGATCTCTGGAGCTTCTGCAGTCAGTACAGGTTTGGTGACAGCGTAGCGTGTGAGGTAGTCGGTGCAGACTATTATCCAACGGTTACCGGTTGTCGATTTCGGGAACCTCCCTAAAAGATCGATCCCAACTCCGTGGAATGGAGCTGCTGCCGGCGGAATCGGTACGAGATGTCCTGGAGGTAATTGCGGCATATACTTCCGTCGCTGATACTCTTTACAGTGACTCACATAGTGCTTGACAGATCGGTAGAGACCTTTCCAGTAATATCTGCGCCTAATTCTGTCTAGAGTCTTCACGAATCCCAGATGACCGGATATGCTTGACAGATCGGTAGAGACCTTTCCAGTAATATCTGCGCCTAATTCTGTCTAGAGTCTTCACGAATCCCAGATGACCGGATATTGGAGCATAGTGGAAATATTTGAGAATAGCTGGCTGGAGATGATCTGGAACGACCAGTAGCCATTTGGGGCCCAGTGGATCGTAGTTGCTCTTATACAATGTTCCGTTTATAAGTTGGAACACTCCATTGGTCGGTTCTCTTTTCTCCAAGGCCTCTATGATTTTTAATAGTGTTGGATCTCCCCTCTGTTCAGCTGTAACATCATCTAATTTAGTGAGGGCTGAAATTTCATTCATGTTGTTGTGTTCCACTAATGGATTCCTCGAAAGGCAGTCGGCATCCTTGTGTTTGCGCCCGTTCTTGAGTACCACTGTCACATCTTACTCTTGGAGTCTTAGTGTCCATCTTGCTAGTCGACCTGATGGATCCTTCAAGCTAGTCAGCCAACACAAAGAATGGTGGTCTGTCACGACGGTGAATGGTTTGCCGAATAAATATGGCCGGAACTTGTTGATAGCTCAGATAACTGCGAGACATTCTTTCTCAATTGTAGAATAGTTTATCTCTGACATGGAGATTACTCTTGATGCATAGGCTATCACTTTTTCAGCACCTTCCTGAACTTGTACAAGCACTGCAACAATCCCATAACCACTGGCGTCTGTGTGAAGTCGTCTGCATTCTCGTCGTACAAGGCTAGCACTGGTGCGGAAGTTAGAGCCTCGTTAAGTGTCCGCAAAGCTCTTTCTTTTGTCTCATCCCAGTAAAACTTGGCGTTTCCCTGCAGAAGGTCTTGTAATGGACGTGCCTTGTTACAAAATCCTTTTATGAAACGTCGGTAGTATGAGCATAGCCCAAGAAAACTTCGCACATCACGAATGTGCTGAGGAGTTGGAAATTCTGTGACTGCCATTACTTTATCAGGATCAGGACGGACACCATCTCCGTTGACTAGGTGCCCCAGGATTTTTATCTCTTTGGCGACGAAGAGGCACTTCTTTGGATTGAGGCGGAGTCCTGCAGCCTGAACCTACTTCAACACAGTTGACAGGTGACTCAGATGATCTTCAAATGTTTTCGAGAAAACGACAATGTCATCTAAATAGCAAAGACACGTCGTCCAGTTAAGGTGTCGAAGCAAGTTGTCCATCATGCGTTCGAATATGGCCGGAGCATTACATAATCCAAATGACATTACTTTGAATTCATAGAGCCCGTCAGGTGTAATAAAAGCCGTCTTCTCCCTGTGAGATTCGTCAGCCTCGATTTGCCAGTAACCTCTCTGCATGTCCATAGTTGAGAAGTATGTAGCTCATTTCAAGCAGTCTAAGGTGTTGTCAATGCGCGGCAGTGGGTAGACATCTTTCTTTGTGATTTTGTTCAGCCGCCGATAGTCGACACAGAATAGCCACGTGCTATCCTTCTTCTTTACAAGGACCACCGGAGACGACCAAGGACTCTCCGAAGGTTGAATAATGTTATCGTGCAACACCTTCTCCACTTCCTCTCGAATTATCCGTCTTTCAGCTGCCGACACTTTATACGAACGCTGGCTAATCGGTGGATGATCCCCAGTATTGATATGATGCCTTATCGTGCTCCGTTTCGTCTGACTTTTCCCCTGCTGTCGTGTAAACACACCCGAAAATTGGCGTAGTATAGCTAACACCCGCTGGTGTTGTTCCTTGGTCAGTCCGGGCCCTATTGGCAGTTCCACGTTTGTTTCCTCCAGGGTGTTCTCTTTACTAACAGCAGAGTATGGGTCTTCGTTGATGACGTTGAGTTCACCGTCGTGGATTGGTTCAGCTGTCCCGATACACATTCCTTTGGGGATAAGTTGCGACTGCTAATGACAATTAGTGATCCAAATCTCTCCTCGACCTCCGGTAATGCTTATGATAGCCGCTGGTATGTAAATTTCTTTGGTGAGCCTGATAAACGCTTTACTATCAACAAACACTTCACAGTTTAATCGCTCATCTGTGTTTGTGACTGCAACTCTTCTCATCATCAACGCCGGGATCGTCACATTGTCAACGGCAAATAACTTCCCAGAAAATTCTGCATTACATGTACCCGTCGTAACAACTTCCTCAATTTGCAGCTCAGATCTTCCACAGTCAACAATAGCTTGGGATGCCTGAAGGAAGTCCCATCTGAGGATGACATTGTGACTACATTCTGTTAACATGACAAATTCAAACGGCTGGTCGTGTTGTTGATGGTTATTCTAGCGACACAAGTTCCTGCTGGATGGACGTACTTTCCATTCGCGACCTTCAGCACAGTTGCCCCCGTATCACAGAACATTGTCTCCTTTAGTGTGCGGCAGTAATTCTCCGGCAATACAGAGAATGACGCTCCTGAATCAACAAGTGCCCGGACAGGTTTGTCGTCGATTATGACGTCGATGACATTTTTCGACATCTTAGCGTCTGTCGTCCATGGAGGATTTTCATCTGCGGCGGCCTCACCTCCGTAGATGGTCGCCTCGCTTATTTTTGCTGGGCGCGGCGGCTAGGGGAGCGGATGGTACCTCTGTACAGCGACGGTGAACGGCTACGGCGCGTCGGGGAGCGAACTCGTCTAGGGTACGGTGATGGGCTTCTTCCCATAGGTCGATTGAACTCATCAGCAGCTGATTGTCTGGGATAGAACTGCTCTGATGGCTGACGTCTTGCGGCAAATTAATCGTCGAATACTCGCCTTCTCTCGCTGCAGTAGCGTACATGTCCAGGAGGCCCACAGTGGAAACACAGTGGTGTGTCGTCTTCTGTCCTCCAGACGTCTGTTCTTCTGCGGGACGTCATAGTCGCCAGGGGAGTTGGTTGTGGCCGCGTCGGCCAGTTCATGGGCTGCCGTTTGGCAGCTGCGGTGTAACTCATAGCAGGGTGACGCCTTTCTTGAAGTCGGGTGCGATTGATGGGACAGACAGGAGCTAACGCCTGAAGTACCTCTTCCTCAGCTGCTTCAGCTGCCTCGTCACTTACAGGGCTTACACCCATGGCCATGATATAATGCTCGCCCGGTCTAATAGTCCTGGCTGCCATAAACGGTTGTAATTCTTCTCTCACAATTTGTCGTCTGAAGGAAGCGAAATCATGCTGGTCTTCCACACCGCTATAGGGACTACATTGGGGAGTCTGTCATACTTCTTTCGTTCAGCCCTCCTTTGTTGCATCTCTTCAATACGCTGGCACCATTTGATGAACTCTTCCGTCGTAGCGACGTCATTTATCAGAAGGGCTTGGTACATGTCTTCTGCTATACCCTTCATTAGGTGCGTGATTTTGTCGGCCTCAGTCATATTCGGATTGATTATGTTACACAGGGCCAAAACATTCTGTATGTATGACTGTGTCGGCTCACCATGTCGTTGGGCCCAGTTCTTCAGTTGTTCTTCCGCCGAGCGGATTTGTCGATGGCCGTCACCAAACGTCTTCTTGAATTCCGTTTCCCAGTCATTCAGCTTCTCTTCGTTGTTTTCGAACCATTGCTGGGCTGTTCCGTCCAGGTAGAAATAAACGTTCGCCAAGCACATTGTATGATCCCGCCGGTTCTATTTGGCGACTCGGTCGAACCCTTTCAGGTATTTGTTGGGGTCCTGTCGAGCGTCTCCAGGGAACACCGACGGGTGTCTGATGTGCAGCTGGCCTACCGCTAGTTTCGTGTCCATGGTTCTTCTGATAATACGGACTTTCGGATATATCCCTTGTATTCCGGTTCTAGTCTGTGTAAGCGATGGCTTTTACGTTGTCTAATCGGAGCTACGGTGATGCAGGTGTTGCACAGGATACCCGGCGCCTCCACCAATCAGTGTCACTTTGAAATGAAAGCAGGCTTGACTTCGAAGGCAAGGTTGTCGAGTGAATACAGCACGTATACTGAACGCAGGTTTATTGCGAACTGAAACGAACACGCAGTAGTGACTGCCTCTCGGGCAGAGTGCTCTGCTATTTATACACAGACAGAATGTACCAGAAATTTGAAGAATAGTTAACATAAGAAAAAAGTAGAAATTACAAGTGAACATAAGAAAGATGTTGAACATTCTGGAATTGTTAATTAGAAAGAAATAAATTTTTGCCCGTGGACAGGATTGAACCGGCGACTTTCAGCACCGAGTCGGTGGCGCTATCCCATGCGCTACACCAGTAATCAGTTTACATGGTGTCTCGCGGCATTATTGAATAGAAGAGGTGAGAGGAGACCTCTCTAGGAGCGGTTGTAGAGGGAATTGTCTTGGCCAGGTAGCAAGGGCTGGTAAACACTGCTTTCTGAATGCATGCTCCATTGCTTTTAGCACACTCTACATCCGGTGTATGGCAGGGGGAGGTTTTCTCGTGGCCTTAGAGCTACACTCTTCACTCTGGCTCTGTTGATTGTAGAAGTAAGGTCTCCGCTAAATCATGCTAAGGGGAAGGCATGCTGTTAGGACCTTGCTTTCTTTGTTATAAGGCAGTACTGGTTTTTCAGTGATAGTCTCTTGAGTAATTCTTTTGCTATATGAGGCATATTGTTGCTTAATTTACAGACCTCGAGTAATTCAGTGTAAATTTGTTATTTGCATTTTCATTCAAATGATGATTGTGTGTCCGGTTTTGCTCAAGTTAGAATACATGTGTGTGGCCTTCAGCCTTTGTGTAAAAGTAGTATGTTTGAATTTCCTTCTTGTTTTTAACTTTTCACGTCACGACAGTATCCGCGAGTATGCTAAATATTTCTTAGATTTTCTGATTTGATTCCATCTTTCCTGTCTTGTATGGCCGATTGCAACAAGTGCTTTCATAACAGTCATTACTTCGGCCTTCAGCCATGGTTTTATTAATACTAGCTTTCTTCTATATGATTTCTCGCATGTGCTCTATTTGCTTTTTCTAAATTAATCTCCTTTGTAAATTCTATGTCATTCACTGTGGTTGCACACAGCATGGTACTTAAGAATAGTATGCCGCTGCCTTCCCACACATGAGTTCGTTTAGTGCACAGTATAATTAAATTTGTGATCAAGATACCTGCCATCTCGTTAAGACGCCACCGACGCTTCATTTTGCTGCTGCTTTCATGTGTTCTAGCATTGTAATGTACTGCCTAGCATTATGTGCCTGTCTGTGAATGAATGAATGTGTTTTCAGCTATCCAGTGTGTGTTTGCAAATTTCCTTCCATGTTACCTCCATATTCATAAAAGGCAGAAACAATTTTACTACGGGCAGTAATTCTATGATTTAATTCACTTTTGTAAAGGGAGTGCTTAATTTGGTCTCCCCACATTTAGTTGCTTGTTCATTTTTCTGAATAGATTATGATTTTGAAGTATCAAACCTCTGCTATTATGGAGCTATTGCATCAGTATACCCTGAGTCGAATCTAGTTGGTATTCAATCTGCCCCAGAAGATTTGTTTTTGTTTAGTGACTTAAGATGTTTTACTACTCCAAGAACATCTACTTCTAAATTTCTCATGCTGGCAGCTGTTCTTGGTTCGAATTCTGGAGAGTTTTCTTCGTCTTCATTGGTGAAAGAATTTCGGAAACCTGTGCTTCGCAATTCTGTTTTAGCAGTACTGTCATCGGTGGCATTACCATTGCTTTCGCGTAGTGAAGGTATTGTTTGTGTTTTGCCGCTAGTGTACTTCACATATGACCAGAATTTCTTTGGATTTTCTGCCAAATTACGAGACATTTCGTTGTGGAAACGTACGTACTCTTCTATCAACATTTATATATTAAAATACATTTTGATGATAAAACAAACAGATGAAGTTATTTCGCAGTGTTATTTTGTCCTGTAATAATGTTGTGGCCCATTTGAAATAAAACGTTCGAGAATTTGGCCCGAGGAGGAAACAGGTTGAGTAGGGTTGCGTTAGAGTAAGCCCTCTACAGAACAGAAAAGACGCGTTCAATGTCAATTTAGGAAAGAGTTTGAAATCACAGAATGGAGAAAGAATATGTCGATATACCAGTAGTTAACTGTAGTAGGATCTATGGAGAGATTCCAGAAATGGCTTCTCTTATAAAAGGCCATAATACCAACATAGTAATAGGGGCAGAAGGTTAACTGGAACCAGACGTCATTTGCAATGAAACCTTAAACTCCCGCTGGAACGTGCATCGAAAAGACAGTCTCAATGAATAGGGAAGGTGGAGGCGTGTTAATAGTTGAAAGAAAAATCTCATGAGATCAATACAGATGCAGATGTGCAATAATTTGAGTGAAGGTCAGGGTTGAATGTGGATCAAACATAATCATCAAATAATTCAAGCCCCTCTCTCCCTCCTGCGTCAATACCAGTAACTACGGAGCATCCGAGGAAAAATTTAGAAAATATTTTGTTTAAATTTCCTGTCGATATTATAGAATTATGATGAGATTTGAAGTCATCGGATATAGACTTAGAGAGTCAGCTCAGATGTTTAAAACAGTTGGTGAAATTGTTTTAGGTGCCTCATCCAAAAAATTACTTACAGCAGTGAAATAGATAACTGACTCGTAGAGACAACATCTTAGACCTGCAAACTTTTCGACTCAGTGCAGAACAGGGAGTCTATGGTCATAAGGCCGTTATAGCGTCAATGAATGTAGATGTGAAGAGGAATAACAAGAAAGGCGAGAAGGTATTTATGTTTAGCAAGAACAACAAGAGACACATATCATTACTTGACGGCTCTACATGACAGTTTCGTGTCCTAACGGACCGTGTTAACCATCATTCGACAAAGTTCAAGAGCATCGTACAATATGCTTTAGACAAACATCTACCGAGAAATATCCACTTAAGTTCAACAATAGAGTTAGAAAACTGCTACGAAAACAGAGAGAACTTCGCGGAAAATATAAACATAGTCAAAACCTCGCAAACAAGCAAGAACTAAAAGGTGAAAAAGTTTCCGAAAAAGATAGGATGAGGGGGCGGGCGGAAGATATGTGATGCGTTCAGCGAATCCTAAAGTAGAGTTCTGTGTACCTGTACAACACAAAATCCGAAGAAGTTTTAGTCTCATGAAATGTTCAAATGGTTGTAGAACTTATGGGACTTAACTACGGGGTCATCAGTCCCTAAGCTTACAAAGTACTTATGAACAAGCTTAGACTAAGGACGGCACAAATATCCATTCCCGAGGGGGGATTCGGTCCCGTGACTGGAGCGCCTCAGTCCCCTCGGCCACCGCGGCCGGCTTTAGTCTCATGTCAAATCAGTAAACTAATCGCAGTCATACGCCCGGACACTCTTTGACGAGACTGGTATTAAAGTGGATCATCATCTATATAGGTAGTACGCAAACAGTCACCAAAACGTGGCCTATAAGTCTCTTAAGATGCTCAGTTTTCTGTTGAGAATAGCGAAAATGTGAGATTTTTAGGTGAAGTCCTTAGGCCAGTTGTTACTATCTTCTGCCCACGTTATTGTGTGGTTCGTATAGTAACAGGGTGGTGCTCGCGGAAGGTTTAGCGTTCGTCGTGTAAGGGATATAAAATGCTGCCACAACTGAGCAGTCTGAGTTCAAATGTTTCTAAATCTATCGGACTCAACTGCTGGGTTATTAGTCCGTAGCTTACAAACTACTTAAACTAGGGTAAACTAACCTAAGGGCAACATAAACACCCATGCCCTAGGGGGGATTTGAACCCCCGACGGCGAACGACCTCGCGAACCGCAACACGGCGCCCCAGTACGCACGGCTAATCCGCAGCGGCGGAGCAGTCTGCCGCGGTAGAGTAGCCGAGCGGTCTAAGGCGTCTCGCTGCGGAGCGCGCGGTTGCTCGCCGTGGAGGTTCGTGTCCTCCCTGGGGCATGGTTGTGTGTGTTTGTTCTTAGGTTAGTTTACTAAGCTACGGACTGATGACCACGCAGTTTGGTCCGATAGATTTACAAACATTTGAACTTTTTATTTATTTATTTATTTATTTGTTTGTTTTTGCGGAGCAGTCTGAGTTACTATTTCGGTGCACCCATGTTTTTGACAATTTTTTTATTCCTATTTGGAGCTATTGTTCACTGGGCACAGGAACAAGTGACAACTGACTATAGACATGTGTGATCTGTGAGCTCCTGGGGCATCCAAACAGTTGCTGTTGGCGCGGATAACGCATCTTCGGAAACACTTGGTGTTGTTTTCATTGGCAGTGATAGATCTGTTTCCGGCTAGTCTCATACACACACACACACACACACACACACACACACACACACACACACACACACACACAAGACTTCTGCAGCAACTATGGACGGCTCCGTGGTACAAGAGGTTGTCACAGACGATGATCGATGAGCTGTGCAGTCTTCGAGGCCAGAACAGTGGCTCGAATATGTTTACTTCTCGTATGTTGAAAAGCGGCAGTTACGGTCTGCTAGGATGTGATAGAGGCACCCCATACACTATTTCAATAAATGTAACGCGAGATGTATGGAATGCGCATCTTTAGAAACCTGTGTGTATAGCTAAGCTTGGCGGCGGGGATACACAGATAATCTGAAGACATTGTTGCCCGTGGGTAAATTACTAATACTTCTACGCAATCGACATTTACTTAGCGCAGTATATTGTATTTTTATTTCCTCGTATAAAAATAAACATTTTTATCGATACTTAACATTTCAATATAACTTTTCCTCAAATTAAAAATACGCCACAATCGCAAAAAGTTTTATTTATTTGTCTTGACGACCAGTTTCGGCACACAGAGGTACCATCTTCTGGTATATTGAAAAATGAAGTACAATGTATACTGATGTCTAAGTCATAACATTAGTGCTGCGGCGGAATAGCCGTGCGCTCTATGGCGTCTTGCTGCGGTGCGCGCGGCCGTTCGCCATCGGAAGTTCGAGTCCTCCCTCGGGCATGGTTGTATGTGTTGTTCTTCGGATATGTTAGTTTAAGTAATTTGTAAGTTTAGGAACCGATGACCACTGCACTTAGGTCCCATAGCTTTACAAACATTTGAACATTTTGAACCTTACATTGGTAACCATATTTCACATATCAATCACATACCTGGTATCTTAGAGCATTTGTGCCTTTATAGAAATGCTCGACATAGTTGTTGTCAGTGCAGACGGTGAGTCAAGTATAAAATCAATGCAAATATACACAGCGAAAATCACCATCATATCTTCTAATATATAAAAACTAGCTTTTACGCCCGTGCTTAGCAACGGTTGTTAAAGATGGACCTGTGTATATCATGGTTTTTTAGGGTTCCGGACCTAGGTCAGCAAAAATAGAATCCTTGTTGGATCCCTCTGTCAATAAATTCTGTTCTCATAGCCAAGATGTCAAATTTAAGTAGAAGTCACTGTCGAAAACACAGAATGTTCATAAATTTTTTCATACAAAAAGTGAAATTAATTAAAGTCCGTACTCCGGAAAGATGTAAATTCAATGTTAGGCTGTGTTCATAAAGTTAACACTGTGGTGTGTAATTGTCTGTTTGGCGTAAACTTCTGAAAACTCTTCTATCGTTGAGATGTGAAATAGTAATAATAATACCAGCGCCATGTATTTTCTATGGTGTAGTACTAAACTGATATCTCTCACAGTAAGTATATGCTGAAGTATTAGTATGCTGGGAACACTGTAGTTATTCTTTATGCAGTGCTCCCTATTATTGAAACCTCGAAGAATGCTGAAAGTCTGGTAATTCAATCAACAGAGCAGTTCCTGTCTGTTTAAATAAGATGTCATGGTGTTAATGTGCGATAAAGTAAGTCTGGGTAATCGTCGAAGGAATGGCGTCAGCTAATCGTCTGTATAGAATATTCCATTAAATATAGTATTTCCAGTGAATTGTCTTGACTGTGTTAACAGCATCGGCCACTGTATCAGATAATACGTGTCCCCACGTCCTGCAGTGATTACTTCGTAATTCACGAAGTTGAAATCGACCTTGTGTAGTAGAACTATATATTCAGAAGTCGGATTATAACTAAGTGAAATTGTCTCTGCAAAAGAAGACGTCTTTCTCTATCTTAATGTAGTCCGCAACAAAAGTAGGTAATTACAAATTTTAATTGCAGTATTGTACCGAACAATTATGAAAGCAGAGAGTTTTCTGATGAGTTTGTCGCTCGAGTGTGTATATTATCTCTAGTGGCAGGCAGAGAGCAGAAATATCTCTGGAGTGAGCATTCAGATGCGCAGAACAGTTTTTGTGTTCTCAACATTAAGGTGGAAATGTCCCGTGATATTGGAAAAAATCTACTAATTGATGACTTTATCTTGGTCCCTTTTTGTTCGGTTAAGACGCTATGTGTAAATGGCCGTTTTAGCGACGTTTCCTCAATTTTCTTGTTGCTTCTGTGACACATTTATTTAGATATTATTTCATGTTATGTGATTGCTCTGCGAAAAGCAGGTGGGGCTTCTTTGCAGACAATGCTGTACAAACCAGGAGGAAAAAGCAATTGTGTCCTACCTGGATTAAATTTTACTTGCAGTGACAGCGGTTTAGTTTGCTATCGTTGACGACGAACTATTCGCTTTAGGAGGAGGATTAATTTACTGACCAGAACAGCATACATTATTTATTTCATCGTGAACATAAAGAATTATTCCCCTCATTCTATGGGACTGATTTTTGAAAAAGCATTCAACGGCCGTTGCCAACATCAGCGCACAACGCCGCCGCCATAAGTAAAATTGTACCCCTTATTGTAGTGTATTACACCATAGTTATCAGAATAAAAAACGCAGCATCGTCATCTATTAGTTATTTGGTACACTATGTAAGTAACAGCGCCTCTATCGGATCTTTGCTCTACTACGCTGCAATTCAAGCTTAGCTCTTTAGGGTACACCAGAAACTACATATTACGATAACTTTTCTTCCCCTGATCCGATTTTGATGAAATAAAGCTTATATTTTGCCCCAAGTTACTCTCAGGTGAGCTATGAAACCCCATGAAAGTTCGTATAGTACTCTTGGCGATTTGCTGTACTACACCATACTTGTAAGCATAGTATATATAAAAACTTCAAATTATGATTTGCTTTCCCATCCTTACCCAAACAATCCTAAGGCATGCTCCGCCTCTAAAGACCACGTTGTCGACGGGGCGTTAAACGCTAATATACCTTCCTTCCTGACTTTAACCAATATTTTCTGACTTATCCAGGATACAATATGAATATTTTCTGTGGATAGCCCATGCCTGCGCTAGCGAATAAAGCTGTCCATGTGAGCAACATGGAGATTTCAAATACACTCCACAGTATTGGTAGATTGCCCTGTGATTTATTAATCATGATAAAAAATGCAAGTCCCACAGCAAACTGCAGTTTCTTAAAATTAAAAGCAATATCTGTCGGAAATAGTGGGTATACGTCGGATGTATTCTATTTCATTCGATTCCTTTCCTTGTAGCTGTATAGATATGTATTGCTTCTTCCTACAGCGGTATGCGCTTCACAGTTCAAAGTTGCTTCAAGGTTTTCAACAGCACTCTCATCTTTCAGGAATTTCCGTAAGCTCACTGGAATACAGGAGTGTCTTAGCAGTAAATAAGAAATGTAATAAAACGTGATGCCTGATATGTCTGATGCGAAAAGTTTTTACCCGTCGCAGTATATATGATCTCGTATTTACTGAGTTATATGTTGTACAATTGTATAATTTTTCAGGTATATATTCAATTGTATAAGTGCTGTATGTCTGAAAAACCTGTTGCGGATGCAATTAGTAGTAAAGAAGTTATAGATTAAAACTTATTGCGTGATGGGTGGTTTTCCATGAACGTTACTGTTTATGTGCACGTATCTCATGAACTACGTGGCGTACTGTGATACAATTTAGAACGTACATTCAACTATATGTATGTATACTGTCTGTAAAATTTCCTGCAGGTACAATATGTAGTGTACAAATTATAAATTTCAACGTTGTACCGAATGCCGTAATTTTACTCCGTGAACAGCGGAAAAGTAGTAAGCGAGAAGCTTTTTTTCCTTTCATCATTTTGCTATGGTTGTCTGCGAGAAAAACTCCCTCGAAAAGAAGGACCTATTGACCCATAGTCAACACTGATTCAGAAAGTACCGTTCTTGTGGAACACAACTATAATTGAGTTTCTGCAAGTTGCACCCTGACAGTTTCGGTAAGTCGGCCACAGTAGCTTCGCGCGCCTACTATAATCAGCTGTACTATGCAATTTTGTATATATTTATTTGACAACTGCATATCATAGTTTTCGCCCGAAGCCATTAGTTTTTGAAAGCTTGCAACAGCATTGACTTTTGTGAGGATCAATTTACGCCTCAGTTGTGCGATTGGATTCGTGATTTCCGGTCAAAACGGACACAGTACGTAGTAATTGACGAAAAGTCATCGAGTAAAACAGAAGTGATATCAGGCATTTCCCAGGGAAGTGTTATTGTGCCGCTACTGTTATTTGTCTTTATAAACAAATTAGAAAGCAATCTCAGCAACCCCGCGGAAGATGCTGTCGTTTATCGGTTAGTAAAAATGTTCAAATATTTGTTGAGCTTAAAGGATTTAACTGCGGGGTCATCAGTCCCTAAACTTACAAAGTACTTATCAACTAACTTATACTAAAGACAGCACAAACATCCATGCCCGAGGGCGGATTCGGGCCCCCCGAAGGGGAGCGGCCTCGCGCATCGGACATTATCGGTTAGTAAAGTCATCAAAGTCATCAGAAGATCAAAAGGAAAACGATTTAGATATCACCATGGTGCGAAACATGGCGGGTAACCCTAAGTAATGAGAAGCGTGAAGTCATCCATGTGAACACTAAACGTAATCCGTTAAACTTCATTTACACGACAAATCAGTCAAATAAGAAGGCAGTAAATTCAACTAAATACTTAGGAATTACTATAACCAAGAATTGTAACCGGAAAGAACATACAGAAAATATCATGGGAAAGCTAAGCAAAGGCTACGTTACATCATCAGTTGTGATTTGCAACAGTTCTACATAAACTGATTACGCTACACTTGTCCTCATTATTTTGAAGTATTGCTGCGCATTGTGTGATCCTTACCATGTTGGACTGACGGAGGAGATAAAGAAGGTTCGCAGAAGGGCAGCTGGTTTTGTATTATCGCGGAAATTTTGTACGAATTTGGGTGGAAATCATTAGATGAATGGCGTCATTCGATGCGGAGAGACCTATTTGCGGAATTTATTTCACCAGCTATCTCTTCCGATTGCGAACATACTTTTTTTTAGCACCCAACTACATAGGGAGACATGATCATCATAATAAAATAACAGGAAACCGTTCGAAAACGGAAAAATTGAAGTGTTCCTTATTCTCGCGCGCTGTTAGTGAATAGGACAGTAGAGAAATATTATGAAGGCAATCGATGAACCCCCTGCCAGGCACTTAAATTTGATTTGCAGAGTAAATATGTAGATGAAGAAGTTGTAGACGTAGACCATCCAGCAACATTGCATTTCGACAGATAGGCTACCCACGGAAAAATTCTTCATTCTCCCATGAATGCCGGCCGCGGTGGCCGAGGAGACTGAGACGCTTCAGTCACGGTCTGCACGGCAACTACGGTCGGGGGTTCGAATCCCCCCTCGGGCATGGATATTTGTGCCGTCCTTAGAATAAGGTGTAGATAAGTAGTTTGTAAGTTTAGGGACTGATGACCCCGTAGTTAAGTCCCATAAGCTTAACAAACATTTGAACATTTCCCATGAATGTCTGCCGGTGTTTGTCTTTCGGCAGCCTAGTAAAGGAAAACCAGGACGTTGGTCCAATTTGGTAATAACGTCACCATAGTTAATACTTTCACATTTACAACACGTACATCGGAAACATACGAATGCCATTGTAATGTTTTAGCTATATTTTTGCACTCATACACCTGAAACGGAGACTCGCTTCGTTGCATATACACTGCAGCTATGCCCTTAGATTGATACTTTTTGATCGCCCCTCATAAAAGCAACCGGGAATAGAAATTTCAAAAATGTTCAAATGTTTGTATAGTTTATGGGACTTAACTACGGGGTCATCAGTCCCTAAACTTACAAACTACTTACGAACTAGCTAACACTAAGGACGGCACAAATATCCATGCCCGAGGGGGATTCGAACCTCCGACCGTAGTGGCCGTGCAGTCCGTGACTGGAGCGCCTCAGTCCCCGAGGCCACCGAGGCCGGCAATAGAAATTTACTGGGGCTGCCTCAGAAATCACTTTGACATTCAATACTTCTTTTGGATTTAGCTGCATCTAGTAGTAAGTTCGAACGTTCAGAAAAAATTAATGTAGATGCAAATTCAAGGAAATTAGTAGTTGATTTACTCCTTTAAGTGGTGGGTAATTACCGTATATATGTAAATGTGCAATTCATCGGCATCAGTGTACGTACTTAATTATTACAAAACACACTTGCAAGCTGTTGGTAACGTCGCTATGTAGCAAATATTTTATTACACTCAGATATAGGCAATTCCACTTGTTTTTATTATGTTAATTGGAGGTCAGACTATATGGATGCTGGTTTGAGCGCGCTTTCAGGTGAAGACATGGTTGATGGGACGTGTAAAACAGTTATTAACGGTAGGGAGAGCGGTGGAACGAGCTGTGGTTGGGGTTAGAGATGGAGGACCTTGATGACCTCATCCAGGGGCGCCATGTTTGATCGCCTCGCAAGTCAACTGTCACTAATGTGCGGGTCGCCAGGCGCGAATCTGGGGTAGTCGACGTAGGTAAACAACATTCCATGAGAACGAGTACCTCGTCCCTTAATGATAAATTTGTTTATACGAGGCGTGTTTTTTAAAGTAGGTACCGTTTTGAAATAGAAAAAAGACGTTCTGAGATATGTCCATAATTTTATTTTTACATGAAAACCTGTACCTTAATCTACATTTCTACATAATTTCCGTCAATATTGAGGCACTTGTCATAATGTTGTACCAGTTTTTGAATACCTTCCTCATAGAAGTCTGCCGCTTGACATGTTAACCACTGCATCATAACTGTTTTCACTTTGTCATCGTCTTGAAACACTAGGACAGTCATCCCTGCCGGTCGCGGTGGCGAGGGAACTGAGGCGCTTCAGTCACGGTCTGCGCGGCCACTGCGGTCGGGGGTTCGAATCCCCCCTCGGGCATGGATATTTGTGCCGTCCTTAGTCTTAGTTAGTTCATAAGTAGTTTGTAAGTTTAGGGACTGATAACCCCGTAGTTAAGTCCCATAGTCTTTACAAACATTTGAACATTTCAACAGTCATCCCAAAAGGAGGAAATCGTAAAGCGTCTGTTTTCTCTCACCTTATTGTCCACTTCGTGCACCAAACTTTCATTAACGACCGAAGGGGGCCCACTCCGTTGTTCATAATGCACATTTGTGTGGCCATCTTTAAATGCTCTCGCCCACTTTCTTAGCATTCCATCACTTATAATGTTTTCTCCGTAAAATGCACAGATCTCACGATGAATATCGATCGCTTTTAGGCCTTTAGCACTAAGAAATCTTATAACAGCCCGTACTTCACAGTCGGCCGGACTCAGGATTATCGGAGGCATCTTAAACACTCAGTACACAACGTAAACAAGGAGGAATCAGACTGTAATGACGTCAGTGCGTAGACGACAGATGTAGGTACCCAGTGCGCATGCGCAGAACGCCGACCATAGCGCTGCGGCCGCGGTGTGGCAAAACGGTACTTAATTAAAAAACAAGCCTCGTACATATTACCTACATGAGTTATCCTTTGTAGCTGATGTGAATCACAATCAGGGATGTCAGAGACCTTTCAGCTGCTTTTACTGGGCATTGAAATCAATTCAATGAGGCAGTTTAAAATTGTGCCGAAACCGGAAATCGAACCCGGATCTTCTGCTTACTAGGCGGATGCTATATCCACTTTCTTCTCCTTGTGTACCTTGATTTCCTTGGGTAATTGGGTTCCTTGGGGACTCGGTATCTTACTTGTTCCTGATGATGTTTGATTACTCGGCTCAGCATTTTTTATTAGATAGAGCATTCAGCCTCTCACTGAACGCACTAAACCACCTTACCGAGTCGACTGACACCCAAACCTCCAGATGTCAGACAGTCAGATCAGTAACAAACGTTGTATATCGATGGAGTATCAACCAAAACTCCGATATAACTCGTGCTATGTGCTGCCGTCCAGGAGAACTTGCATAAACTATAATAATAGCACCTGACCTACGGAGTAGAGAAAAAGCATACCTGTGATGCCATAAGACTTCGTGTGGGAAAGTTGATAAGAACGTTAGTTTGTTATACCGAGGATACTAGGTTCAAGCCCTGCTACTGGTACTTTTTTAAATTTATTTTTATTTTACTTTTTTAAATTTTTATTTTTTATTTTGTTTATACTGGAGTACGTTCACCATTGTTATATGGGGTAACAGATTCCTAGCATGTAAAAGGACGGTTCGGGTTTTGTAGCAGTGTATTATCGGCACTTTTCTTTTACTTCGTATATTTGAAAGTGGCAAACATCTGGGGTTTATTTGTAGTTCACAGAATAAACAAGCAAAATAAAGAAACATCTGTATCACACGTGCAGCACTGTTAATACTAATAATAGTAACAACAACAGTAATAGTAATAGTATAGTTAAAGTAAAAACAATAGCAATAACGTCTATAAAAATAAGTATCAAAAGCTTAGGCATGAACACAAACAGCACCAAGACGCACAATATCGTTCATTCATTAACGAAAGTTTCACAATAGTGACTGTGCACAAAGAAGTATGTGAAGCAAGTTGGTGTATCCCATATTTGAACATTGAACCTTTAGATTGCAGAATGTAAGAGAAACGCTGATAACACATTGCTGTAAGATTCTAACAGTACTTTTACATGTCAGGAACATTTTGTCCCATTTAACACTCGGTGTACGTAGATCTGGGCCGGCGCAAGGCACGTGCGAAACGTGCGGCCGCACAGGGCGCCATTTTTCAAGGGGCGGCAAATCTTCCCACCCCACTTTTTTTTTTAGCACAAACTGAACATTCTTGCCCAAGAGAGGATTGGAAACCAAACGTCGGCGGGAGCGGCTTCTGAAACTACCATGGCGCCTCGACTACCTACCGGCCGCCCCTGTTGAACAAGGCAGTGTTTCGAATTTTCCCCATACCAGAAAAAAAACAAAAAAAAAAAAAACAAAAAAAAAAAAAAACAATATGACACTATTTTGGCAACTTTTCCTCAAACAGATTAAAACTACCTTTTTCTTTAAATTAGCATTTATTGTCAGTAATGGCAACTTGAAGGGGTTTAACTATGTGTTCAGGGCCATAAAATTATCGTATGTATCAGAAATTATAGTACATAAAACAAAATTATTAATTTACGGCAACAATGTTAATATTATTGCGTACGCTTTTTATATTAATGGTACAAAAACCCACAGAGCAAACTAGGAATGAAACCAGTCTTACATATTTCATTACGTTTCTCTAGGATCTCAATAAGTAGGTATTAAATAATTTTGTACAGTCTAATTTCGCTGTAACTGTACTAATTCCAAAATTAAAATTAATTTATTCCAGCTACGTTGCTTAACTTCAGACAAGATTTTCAGTCTAGTATGCATCAGCTTAAGCACGTAGAAAATGTAGAAATATATTAAATAACCAGAAAATTGTGGTTCGGCTTCCCATGCAGGTCGATATCTTTGCATGATAATTTTTTGATGTCCACTTCCTCTCTAACCCTCTGATGCTGTGTTCGTAGTAAACTACTTCTTTGTGAAGGGCCAACAAAGAAGGTTCTGCATTGTTGTTATAGTCTGGGGAAATGACAACCAGTTCTCCAATGTTCGCAGAAATCACTGCTTACTATCATATAAACATACTTCTCTGTTTACTCCATAAGCAATAAGTAAAACTTTGTATTACGGATTGCATAGTATGCTAGTCTCAGCTAGCAAAGTTAGACGTGATATACAGCTGCCACCAAACACAAGTGAAATCGTACTTACGGCAGTGGCGGTGTAGTGTGCTAATGTTTTAACGACCGTTGAATGCTCTTTGAAAACGCAATAAAATGTGGGGAATAAGTAAATAATTAATGCTTTCCCTGCTCTGTGGTTTACAGGTTCTTGTATCTACCATTATTTGCTACGTAAGTTAATTACTCCTGTAAATGGAACATTTTGTTGCCAACATGACCACACAACACTGCCACTGCCGAAAATAAAAATGTAGCCCCAAATTTCCCCAGTACAGAATTTTTTCCCCCACGTTTTTTCTTTCCCCAACAGTTCCCCACAATTTTTTTCCCCAAAGTGGGGGAAAAAATCCAATCTGGAGACACTGGAACAAGGGGAGGGAAGAGGACAAATTTCTTGCTCGCCATTGTGGCAGAACCTTGGAGTTTACGCTGAAGGAACAGACAGGGGGCCAGTATTCCCATGAGTTGAGCTCTACCATCCTGTTACGCGCCGTGCGTTTACTCACAGCTAATTTTGCAGTAGACGAAATCTAATTTGGAAATTCAAATGCAATGTTCGATACTGCGATTTTGTGTCAGGCTTGGAGCAATTTTACTAAGCCCTTGAATGGCAGTTTCCGAGAGTTATATTCATTTCCGCTTTGTGGAAAAAAGTCGTCGAACATTACTACAGTCAAACATGTCCAACACCTACAATGGTTAGAAGTATTCCGAAAGGGTAAATACGCTGCGAGTAATTACAAGGGATAAAGACATTGGTAGTAAGCCTGGCATAAGTTGGGTTACGACTCATTTTTCAAAAAAATTTTCTATCGGTTTCTCAGTGACAGTCGGACATTTTGGTTTTTGAAACACCTGTCTCCGCCTGCATGAACAACAATTAAAATCTGACCGGCACTTTTGTTTGACCATACTACTTGCACACTATCACTTTGGCAAATTTTATTGACTTTATACTGTTTTCCGTTGAATACATTATCTGTTCACAACCACTGAAGAATGTTTATTTACGTTAATTCTAAATTCACGCCGCGCGGGATTAGCTGAGCGGTCTAAGGCGCTGTAGTCATGGACTGTGCGGCTGGTCCGGGCGGAGGTTCGAGTCCTCCCTCGGGCATGGGTACGTGTGTTTGTCCTTAGGATAATTTAGGTTGAGTAGTGTGTACGCTTAGGAACTGATGACCTTAACAGTTAAGTCCCATAAGATTTCACACACATTTGAACATTTTCGTAAATTCGGAAGGCTCATTAATATTAGCTATATTTCTTCAATCAGGTTTGACTAAATTTTTGAGCAGGTGCCCAGGGACTGTTTTGTTCACATCTGTAGAGAATGTCACCAATCAGTTGCAATTTTTGTTTTCATTTTCCACATGTACATAGATTTCGGGCACTGTGTGGCTATTCTCAGTGCTTTGAAAAAATGTTCAAATGTTTGTAGAACTTATGGGACTTAACTACGGGGTCATCAGTCCCTAAACTTACAAACTACTTATCAACTACCTTATACTAAGGACGGCACAAATATCCATGCCCGAGGGGGGATTCGAAACCCCGACCGTAGTGGCCGTGCAGACCGTGACTGAAGCGCCTCAGTCCCCTCGGCCACCGCGGCCGGCAAACGCGCGATCATTCATGTATGACGCCTGTAACGGTACGGACCTTTAAACTAACTAACTTTGTCGTAGGGGATGACTTATTCCTGCTACTTTTAGCTCGTTGCTATCCATACACATATTTATTTGTAAAACTAAACTTCCATTTCAAAGTCAGGGAATGTTTAACTAGGGCGGCATCTACTAACTGTGTAGCTATTCTCAGTGCTTTGAAAAAATGTTCAAATGTTTGTAGAACTTATGGGACTTAACTACGGGGTCATCAGTCCCTAAACTTACAAACTACTTATGAACTAGCTAAGACTAAGGACGGCACAAATATCCATGCCCGAGGGGGGATTCGAACCCCCGAGCGTAGTGGCCGTGCAGACCGTGACTGGAGCGCCTCAGTCTCCTCGGCCACCGCGGCCGGCTCAGTGCTTTGAGTTATGTTTACATCAACATGACGGTTTAGATGTAAGCACATATTAACAGCTTTGAGACTGATCACTCAGTTGCCGAAACGTAGGTAGATCTGAAAAGAAAAACAAAATTTGCGATTGATTGCCAACATTTTCTGCAGATTTGTTTAAATCAAGTTCTACAACAGCTTTGTAAAAAAAGAGAAAAAAATAAAACAAAAAGAAGAAGAAAAAAACGAGGGGGGGCGGCAATTTAGCAGCTGGCACGGGGCGGCGATTAGGCTTGCGCCGGACCTGACGTAGATGTAGAACAGCCGCGGTGGAGTAGCCGAGCGGTCTAAGGCGCCTCGCTGCGGAGCGCGCGGTTGCTCGCCGTCGGAGGTTCGAGTCCTCCCTAGGGCATGGGTGTGTGTGTGTCTGTGTGTGTGTGTGTTTTGTCCTTAGGTTAGTTTATCTTAGTTTAAGTAGTTTGTAAGATACGGACTGATGACCATGCAGTTTGGTCCGATAGATTTACAAACATTTTGAGATGTACTGTAATGCAGAAAATAAAATTTCACCTCACCAGGGCTTGAACCCAGGACAGTTCAAATGACAAACGTACGCTCTACCGACTTCTCCACGGAAGCTCAACGTGGAAGCTCTAGCGTGGAAACCATTCATTTCGGGACACAAGTTGATTAGACACTTTTCGTTCCTTATCATCTCAAATCAATCCCTAGAGCTTTTACACGGTAGAAAACATCACCCTGTATAGGCCTACACTTCCACTCCCCTTCCATTTCTGCTAAAATTGGCTTTTGAATTCTGTTTGCGCTTCTTCATCTGTTATCATACTTTCACCGCATCTCTAAATTATATTTACTGGTATGTATGTGATAGTCTGGTCATGCTTGGGCGAATTTTAACTGCCATATAAAGTGCCTGCAAAGATGGAAAGAGGGGGTTATGTTAATTTATGGGGGTATATTGCATGTTAGTGTATGGTCCTCTTACTTCGAGTAAATCTATTAGCATACTCGAAAACGATTATAGAAACCATCAGCATGACAATGTAGCCTGTCATACAGCATCACATGCAAGACAATCATTTTTGGATGTGAGCATTCTCTCTCTTTTTATTATTATTATTATTAGCGAATGTCCCCATGGGAGAACGATAAGCAGGTGATTTATCAATATTTCTTAAGGTTCTTCTTATTTTACGAATATTTCTTCATTTTCTCCCCAAAGTCCTTCGTTCTTTCTTCGGTCCACTTTGGGCGGTATGGTTTTGGTGCCGTCTCTGAAGTAAACTTCCACTTGTCAATTTTTCTTCTGAATGTATCCCTGTCTGATGTGTTTGTTATGTCAATTTTTGCTTTTGTAAAATCCTTAACATCAGTACCGAGGGTAGTGTTGCTTTAAGTGATGTCACATAGACCAGTAGACGTTTAGTTAGCCTTTTTTCCAAGTAATCTGTGTAAATGTCCATAAAATTTCATTCGTCTCTTTCTGATGTCAGTTTCGATATTTGATAGTTTTTCGGTTGTCTCGATGGTCTGCAGTCTGTATCCATATTGCGTGTATCGTGGTCCCAGAATTTTCCTAATAATTTTTCTCTCTACTTTCTAAATTTCTTGTAAATCTAGTTTTCTATTCAGTGAGAACGTTTCACTTGCATATGTGACTGTAGGTTTGATAACTGTGTTGTAGTGTTTGACATTAGTTTCTTTTGACAGGCATTTTTTGTTATATATGTTTTGAACAAGGCCGGCCGCGGTGGCCGAGGGGACTGAGGCGCTCCAGTCACGGTCTGCACGGCCACTACGGTCGGGGGTTCGAATCCCCCCTCGGGCATGGATATTTGTGCCGTCCTTAGTCTTAGCTAGTTCATAAGTAGTTTGTAAGCTTAGGGACTGATGACCCCCTAGTTAAGTCCCATAAGTTCTACAAACATTTGATTTTTGAACAAGTCCAAATGCTTTCTTGATTTTCTGTAATCGGTTGTTTTGTGCTATTTTCTCGAGTCCTGTTGGTTCAATAATTTCTCCGAGATACTTAAAGTGTTTGACTCTGTTGATTTCACCATAATTTGTTTTGAGTTTCTGAATATCTAATTTAGAGCAAATAAGTTCACTCTACTCAAAGGAGATTTGCAGGCCAACCTTCTCTGCACATTCTTTGAGGATCTCAATTTGTTTTATTGCGGTTTCTTCACTGTCTCTCTTTTTATTATTATTTTTTCCCTTTGTATTGGGCTGGCCTGCAAAGATGCTGGACATCAACCCAAAGGAACACACAAGCGCTTTAGTGGTTCCTTTTTATCACCACGAATATTAATGACGCCAAGGCAAAGGAGAACAATAGGCAACTCATGAACCAGTATCCGACATAACAAGGAGACCATACGACATTACACGGAAATTAATTTTATGTGGTCGTCGAACACTGAGAGGACAAAAGTTAAACTATAGCGATATGTACACAAATAGACGACGATAGCATCACATACACAAGATACAAAAAGGCGGGTCTTTGGCAGGGTTGTCATTTCTACTTCTGTGGGTCATCTGAAAAGTTTTTTGGTGTGATTATGGTCGCAGGATGCGAATTAACAGACTTTGAACGCAGACTGGTTGTTGGAGCTAGACGCATATGGAATTTCATTTCGGGTATCGTTGGGGAATTCAATATTCTGAGATCCAAACATAGCGCAATATTTCGTGAAACAACCACAGTTATCAATGTGAGCTGCAGCACATTTTGGGGATAATGGGATATGCCTGAGCTAAAGGGAAGACATCATTCTGCAGCGCCTCTAGATGGACTTTAGATAACTAGAAAATCGTAGCTTGGTCACACGCGAACGACTTCAGTTGGTAAGAGCTGGTGGTACGGTTCGAATGTAGCGCAGAGCTCACTGAGTCATGGATCCAAATTGTCAACAAGTGAATGTTGAAGGTGATGATGGTTCCACATCGGTGTCGTCTGTTTTACCTGAAATGGAGTCGTTACGCTGGTCCAACCGAACCGATCAATGGTCATAAGTGGCTACGTTCGGCTACTTAGACGGTTTTGTAGCCATTCATAGACTTCATGTTCCCAAACAAGGATGGAAGCAATATGAATGACAATGTGTCATTTGACCGTATCACAGTAGTTCACAAATGGTTAGAAGAACATTATGAATAGTTCCAGCGAATGATTTGGCCCGCCTTGAAGCCTATCGAACAATTATGAGACATAAGCGAGGGGTCAGATGGTGTAAAGTCCACTGTAAAGGCAACCCTTTCACAGTAATGAACGGTTGTAGAGACTATATGGCTCAATATTCCTACGGGGACTTCCAACGATTTGCTGCTCCCATGCCACATCGAGGCCGCGGTGGAGTAGCCGAGCGGTCTAAGGCGCCTCGCTTCGGAGCGCGCGGTTGCTCGCCGTCGGAGGTTCGAGTCCTTCCTGGGGCATGGGTGTGTGTGTTTGTACTGAAGTTAGTTTACCTTAGTTTAAGTAGTTTGTAAGCTACGGACTGATAACCACGCAGTTTGGTCCGATAGATTTACGAATATTTGAACATTTGAGCCACATCGAGGAGTTGAGCTTCGTCAGGCAAAAGGCGGTCCTATTCGAAATTAGCAACTATCCCATAACGTTTGTCACTTCAGTATATATTTACTGAGTGACATTTTCAGGTGATGGGAGAAACGAACCGCAACTAGGTTCATGACATTGTGACCTTTAACAACTCTAAAACTGTCATTAATGTGTTAATGGTCATAATGCTAAAAATTGAATACATTAAATGAATGAATGGATTTGATCTGTTTTGTTAAGGCCTTTGTGAACAGAAGTAGGTTAATGTTTCATTGTGTCTACATGAAGTTAAGTTTGGTTTATTTAAATATTTTCTTATTGGAGTTTGTTTTACGTGGTCTTCATGGTCACTGCTTCCATGGAAAGTGAGTTTCATCCAATACGTATATTCCTAAAAATGTACTTTGATGTATGCTTATATGTCCCGAAAGGGTTTTAAATTATTTACTCACTACTTTAGTAACAGGGGTGCATCTCATTATAACCCAACGTTGCTAAAGGCTGTCGGGGTATTTCTCTACCACTACGACACATCCGTCTTGGTTGCAGAAATTCAAGGAACCAAATAAAGTTACAGCTCAAGAGCGTCTCTTATAAGATGCAAACGCTGCCACAAAAATTCCAAGCTCCAGGCTGTTAAAGTCTCCTCGAACGGTGTGATGAGTGTTTAATTTACAGGTGGAGTCAGCTGAAAAGTAAATCAATTTTCAGGCTTGTAAACGCAGTACTGGTGTGCCTACCTCAATTTGCGACTTATTTACTGACTCAAAAAAAAAAAAAATTTCAAAGTTTGTAGAACTTATGGGACTTAACAACGGGGTCATCAGTCCTTAAGCTTACAAACTACTTATGAACTAGCTAAGACTAAGGACGGGACAAATATCCATGCCCGAGGGGGGATTCGAACCCCCGACCGTAGTGGCCGTGCAGACCGTGACTGGAGCGCCTCAGTCTCCTCGGCCATACTGACTCATCCTCGTAATTAATGAACCTAATAGAAAAAATCCGTATGTGTCATAGTCCAACTGAATGTGATTGTTTGAACGAGCCTGTTTTCCATTGATGTAATAGGCGTTTCTTCCTGTAACGACGTATCAGTAAAGCAAGTGGCTTCACTAATATTGCCTGGGCCGGTGGTAGCCACGCAGAAGTTAATTTGCATACGCGTCATTTGGCATACTGTAAACCATGTCGGAGGCGCTGTCGCTGTCCGGCCGGCTGATGTAATGTCGCACACGGCTAATTGTTGGCCGGACAAATGACTGCCGTGTTGCTACATGTGTACTGACGCTACCTTCCGCTTCGCTCCCACCCCAACGGCCACATCGACGCACTGTTAAACACGTTTTAGCTAAGTAGGCCACCGAGCTGCTCTCTCGTCTGACACCACAAAATTTTAATATGCCAATTTTTTCTGATCTATGTGTATACAGGGTGTTTCACTAAGTGTGTTTGCCTCAGTAACTTATAAAATAATAGGTGACGGGAAATTTTAATGAGGTAGGTCAACACAAGAAATGTTACACTTTCTGCGGAGCTATGAACATAGTTTATTGTATCATTTTCCAAAGATTTACACCACAAAGATATAATTTTTAATTGGAACAATAGTTTTTTCTATCGTGCAGTGGATTCGTTGAAATCAGCTGCGTCCAAATCAATTCAAACTACATTCCTATCACTGTTAGTTTGGGAGCTACAACCCTTCAAAGTTCCGGGGGCGGAGGCTGCGATAGCGTAGCTGACTGGCCGAGTGGCTATCCCCTGGGGCACGGCCCACTGTCTCATGACCACCAGCCAGTTAGCTACGCTGTCGTAGCCTCCGCCCCCTAAACTTTGAAGGGTTGTAGCTCCCAAACTAACAGTGATAGGAATGTAGTTTGAATTGATTTGGACGCAGCTGATTTCAACGAATCCAATGCACGATAGAAAAAACTATTGTTCCATTTAAAAAATTATATCTTTGTGGTGTAACTCTTTGGAAAATGATACAATAAACTATGTTCATAGCTCCGCAGAAAGTGTAACATTTCTTGTGTTGACCTACCGCATTAAAGTTTCCGGTCACCTATTATAAGTTACAGAGGCAAACACACTTAGTGAAACACCCTGTATACACAAATTAAACTACTGTAATGCATCTGAGAGTATCAGTTGTACAAATGGCGAATATAAAAGTTCAGTCACCTAAATCGTTCACCTCGTTTATATCGTAAATGGTTCAAAACCTCCAAACGAGGTTTTGCGCAGATTGTAGTACGCTGAGGGTGACGTACTTTGGTATGTTATAAAAGAGCCCTAACACTTGTATAGATCGAGATATTGAAGGAAATATGTTTTGCTACTGGGGCGGTATACTTTTCATAATTGCATTCAATGGCTTTTGGGAAAACAAAAGTACTTATTAATTTTGACGTTGAAACTTTCCGCAAGAAAATAAGAATACAAATGAACAATTAAAAATATGAAAAACGTGGAGTAATGTACTCAATTGGAAATGACTGCGGGCGTAGACGGCTGTTGCCATGTGAACGCCCCCATGCAGAGGTTTCTCACAGCAGGTATTTTACCATTATTTAGCTTTTAGACGTTTGCTGTAAAAGACAGGCCAGGTATTTTTTTCCTACCCTAAGAATGTTAACGCAGTACTTTCCTTCATACAATCTACAGAGCTGTTCATCAGATGTAATATGAACGACCGACGTTTCTGTTTCGGTTGTGACACATAAATAGCAGAAATAATTTAAATGGAATAGTATATGGCCAAATTTGTATTATATTTATATCCTATAAATAAGATAAAACTTTTTTTTCCATAAACGGCACACTTTGTGGACATACTTATAATGAACCTCCTAACTGTAAGTAGCAACTAGCAGACAAATTAATATTATAAATGATCAGTATAACATAACACATATAGTGTTTACTTGTTCTCGTTTTCTGTCTTGCCACAGAGACACATCAATCCTCACAGAGTAAGTTAATAGCACTAATATGTTTTGTATTTAGCATCTGATGATGAGTTACTAGGCAGCTCGAAAGCGATTATGGTCAATGAATAACTTCATCAAAAGGAAAGGCGAATGGTTGCAGTAATTTCTGGAACTATTAAAGTATAGTTGTTTTCACAATTATCTGAAAACGTACGCTAGGCACATGTGAAATAGTGGTGCCTTAACCATTGAACCAGAATCTAGCATACACCGCAGTTCCATATACGAAAATTATAACTCATCCACTACGTATGCAGTTCAGAAAATGAGGTTATATTTTAGTTGCGTTAGCCTGTCTTGCATAACTAAGGAACGTGGCATTAGAGCTCTTTTGGGAGGTGTTTACATGACAGTCGAGTCCGATCGCATTACTTTTCAATTTTAGTATATTTCTCGATTGTTTTGCGAGAGGTTTCACTGCAAATATTGACTTGCTATATAATTGTAATTACCTTTCCAAGAGCTATTTAATGCAGTAATGAAAAGTATACGGTTCTATTAAAAATGTATATACTTGATACAATCTGTCAATCGATATGAAAGGACTTTTTATTACATACCAAAAGTTCGTCGCGCTTGGAGTGTTATCATTTGCCGAAAACCTCGTTTCCGTATCTGGATCCGTTCACGAAATGAAAGAAAGAAGTGACCCTGCATAAATTCAAGTGGTAAATAAGTCGACAGTGCGACTTAAGTAAATTGAAATATACTGCAGTTTACATCGGGTAATTTTTTTCATATTTTCTTACCTATTTCTGAATTACACAGTCTCAAAAAAAAAAAAAAAAAAAAAAAAAAAAAAAAAAAAAAAAAAAAAAAAAAAAAAAAAGATTCATCAAAATATAGTTGTCTACCTGATTGACTCTTCTAGAGCTACTAACCGAAATTCCCACGACTTCGTCGAATGAGATAAAACAGAACGTAAATGTTTTGTTGAAACACATCGAGATTACTGTGGAGTCATTTAAACAAATATTTAGTAAGTATTTAAATAAATTTCTTATCCTTTAGGTGCATGTACGTTGACGTTCCATTGCTTTATAATATGTTGTAGGATTCGAACTCTCAGATTAATGTTCAAATCAAATGTTTGTTAAGCTTATGGGACTTAACTACGGGGTCATCAGTCCCTAAACTTACAAACTACCTATCAACTACCTTATTCTAAGGACGACACAAATATCCATGCCCGAGGGGGGATTCGAACCCCCGACCGTAGTGGCCGTGCAGACCGTGACTGAAGCGCCTCAGTCCCCTCGGCCACCGCGACCGGCATCAGATTAATGTTTTTGAAACCAATAAAACAAAATAAATTTCTTAATTGTGCAAATGACAGCTAAATTAATTCTGATATATGTACCACAGTTGAGAATATTACAGCTAATAATAAAGTCATTTTCATTTACTTTTCAAAAACGTCGTATATTTCCTCGTTTGGACGCACACCAACGAGACAGTAGTCGGGACTTACCCCATACTTGTGTGGGCATGACTGCGAATACAAACTTACGACTATTTGGCTGTTCCAGGGTATTGAAATACATTCAACGGCGACAAGTGAAAGTTTATGCCGAAACAGGACTTCAGATCGGATTTCCCACTTTATGAGAGTGGTTGGCTGAACAAGTTTGGATATTTAGGCAGACTTGTGCCATGCTTCTGCGGGCATGGCTGGAAATAGGAACTTATCACTTTTTTCTGAAGGAACTGAGATACCAACAGCCGTATGTATAATAAAATATTTATTGTATCACAACCAGTTTCGGCATTCCACTATGCCATCTTCAGGTCCCTACATCGGAGCATAATATCCCAAAGTACGGATACTAAAACTAGATTCGTGGTCTTCTGTCTCTTAGCGGGAAACAATTTGTATCTATAACCAATTATGGAGCTTTCTACTGCATTGTTTTTTCTTTGCGTCCTTGATTGCAAATATATTTGTACAGTATATTTGCCATTAAGGTGTTCCCCAAAAATGATAAATTATGGCCCAATGTCTACAGGTCTCTCAAATTAACCATTCTATAGGAGGTATAAATTCTTTTGTTTCTAATGCTCTTTCCTTGAAGTGTATGTTTCGTCTGCTTTCAGAACTTCGTTCCTGGCAGAATGAAAAGTAACTTCAGTTTAATGACATTATGGAACTACTACTTTAAAGACGGTAAAATAAAAATATCATGAAAGTTGTTTTCAGATTGTATTCATTTTTACTATTCTAATAAATACCTTATATTCGAGCAGAACATTGTACATAATAATAATAAGAAGTTGCTATCAATTTACTGTCTTTTACAGGAATCAGCATACTGTATACAAAGTCGGAGAAGCCACAAAGAAATATGTTTTCATTTCTTGAGCCATTCACCATTGATGTCTGGATCTACATGGCTACAGCGTTTCTCGGGGTATCTGTGATGCTATTTCTACTAGCACGGTAAGCTCAATAGCTGTAACTGAACCATATAACCAATGAAATTATTGTATATCAATATCATTTGTCTGTAATTCAATAGTGAGGATATTGTAACAGAAAAACTGAGCTGTTTAATTTATTTTTTATTTTTATCTTTATTTATTTATTCGTGAAAAGTCATCTAAAAGCGCCCTCCTCTGTAGCTGAGGAGTCATAACGGCTGACTACCAGGCAGGAGATTCACGTTCGATTCCCGGCACTGCCATGGTTTTTCCCCTCGTAGGAGGTCTGAAACAGGGTGCAGTCAGCCTCGTGACGCCCACTGCGGAGCTACTTGACAGATTAGCAGCGATTCCTAGTCCAGAAACACGACAAAGACCAGAATAGTGATACCCCTCCATACCTGATCCAACTGACATCATTGCAAAAGAGGACACGGTAGTCGGTCTGTTCCGATTTGCCCATATGAGGTCAAATGTTCAAATGTTTGTTAAGCTTAAGGGACTTAACTGCGGGGTCATCAATCCCTAAGCTTACAAACTACTTATGAACTACCTTATACTAAAGACGACACTAACATCCATGCCCGAGCAGGGATTCGAACCCCCGACCGCAGAGGCCTTGCAGACTGTGATTGGCGCGCCGCAGACCGCTCGGCCACTGCGGCCGGCCATATGAGGTCAGAATCCCGAACTGCACTTTGGAAAAAAAAATTTAATCACTCTTCGTTTATTTTAATTTGTTGCAAAGTGTGAAACAATTTACCATAAACTGTACTTAAAATATAATTACAGTGAATTATCACGACCAAAAACTATAGTACATGAAGTAATGAAGTAATATTGTAAAACTCTTCAATGCCATTTTTCGAGTGACTTCTTCAATAGTTGTTTTGTTTTGGCTCATCGCTTGACACTTCGCTTACACATCGAACATTAGCTTTATGTTTTCCAAGGCAATCCAGCCCAAACATGACACATAACTCACATACATTACTACTACTTCAGTATTAATTATAGGTTGGATTCTTTCTGAAATATTTAGTTTGAGTTATGTTTCAAGCAAAAGATCTCCTAGCTATGGTATTGTGCACCACTTCCTGCACAATGTGGAAGAAGTATCATAGGAGTATATAAGAGGCGCTAATGTTCTTTTTCTGTGCAAGATGTTGTCAATTAGGATAGGATTGTAGTCTCTGGTGGAAGCAATATATCTGATAGTGTCTTCTCAGCTTTGAAATCTTATTTTCACATTGTAACAGGTATGAGACGGTGTACCATAGTGCCGAAAGTAGCATGTTTGTGGATAACTACATGTTGAGAGCAAGAAAGTGTGACGGTATCTGAAGTTATACTTCTTTTCTAAAGTTTGAAAGAATGTATTTGGTTACTTATGTCAGCAGTTTGATCAAGAAAATTTATTGATTTGTTAGCAATCCCAATTGTGAATTGAATATTTTTATGTTTACTATTTAAGTCTTGGAAAAATGTGGTGCCTGTCCACAAACACAGTATGTCATCTAAATATCTGAACCAGTAATTAATATTGGCACTAATAGGTTTATTGTTCAGAATAGGTTTATTGCACAAAGGATCTTCGTCAATCTAATAAATGCAAACATTCATAACGGTAAACATCTGTTTTCTTGTAATAATTCAACATCCGTATTCGCAGCAAATATTACATTCAAAGCATCATGATATTCAAGACTACTGACACATATCCATTATCAAATTCATGACTGAATCGTCAATATCATAAATCAAGTTTCTTGTTATTCAGCAAATGTTCTTTGTTTACATAATCATATTCAACTATCTGCTGTCCACACGTCGCAACTAAATGACTGTATTACCTCTTTATCCACAACATCTACAAATGTTCAAATGTTTGTTAAGCTTAAGGGACTTAACTATGGGGTCATCAGTCCCTAAACTCACAAACTACTTATGAACTACCTACAACTAAGGACGGCACAAATATCCATGCCCGAGAGGGGATTCGAACCCCCGACCGTAGTGGCCGTGCAGACCGTGACTGAAGTGCCTCAGTCCCCTCGGCCACCGCGGCCGGCCACAACATCTACAAGATAATTAATATTATATTCAATAAGAATGATACACGTTGTAAGCAACATAACTGATATCATCAACTGCAGTGTATTCTTCACAGTTTCGACAGTAAGATAAATCTTTGCAGCTGTCATTGGCACTTGTGTCTATTCCAGTCATGTCCATCCAGTAACACACCAGCCACTGTCTCCCCATTTGCAAATAATGGGGTGCATATCACTACAAGTAAATCGTTATTATTCCTGTTGCTATTCATAAACTCATTCATCGCATTACAGCAAACATTATTTCATCTGGTACCAAAGCGTATCCACAAGCTTAATTCTCATAAGATAAAAATGTTCAAAAGTTTCTAAATCTAAGAGACTTAACTACGTTGATAATCAATCCCATGGCTTACAAACTACTTAAACTAACCGAAGAACAACACACGCCCATACCCGAGGGAGGACTCGAACTTCCGACGGCGAGCAACCGCGCGCTCCGCGGCAAGGCGCCTTAGAACGCTCGGCTACTCCACCGAGGCTATCATAAGATATTAGAGAGTCTAATCCCACCCTATTCTGTTTCACATTCATAAAAATTCAATTTCCCATTTTCTTCAAATGTTCAAATGTTTGTTAAGCTTATGGGACTTAACTACGGGGTCATCAGTCCCTAAACTTACAAACTACTTATGAACTACTTACGAACTAGGACGGCACAAATATCCATGCCCGAGGGGGGCGGGGGGGATTCGAACCCCCGACCGTAGTGGCCGTGCAGACCGTGACTGGAGCGCCTCAGTCCCCTCGGCCACCGCGGCCGGCTCCCATTTTCTTATATGTATGGTGAAGCGGAGGGGCCAAGCGCATTGAGGGGCTATGCTCCGACGTGAAGGGCCGTTCCCCGTCAGAGGTTCGAATCCTCCCTGGGGCATATATGTTTGTGCTGTCTTTCGTATAAGTACGTTTATAAGTAGTTTGTAAGTTTAGGGACTGATGACCCCGCAGTTAAGTCCCTTAAGCTCTACATACATTTGAATTTTTTTTTCTTATATGTAAACAAACCTCCCTATAAATCAGTACTCTGTCATGCGTGTCGAACGGTCCGTTAATTCTTAGGTAGCAACATTAACTTTTCGAATTCTACATACAAAATTCCCGACAGTACTGTCTAGTTGAACAGTATTTGAATCTAGATGTGAACAATTAATCCCCTTTGTAGGAGGGATGAAAATTTTAATAATAGGAATTATTTATTTACAACTACCGTAGTAAATATATATGTATGTTTCAAAGTTTTACAGTCCTTCTAAGTAGTTATCAACATCGTGTATTTCCCACTGCCAGGAATTTGGAAGCCGTAGGACACCCTCACTGATGCCAGTTGTGTTTATAGTTCAACTGGAGTGTTCAATTACACGACGATTCTCCGCAACAATTCTGAAGCGAATACCATGAAGTACTTCCTTTAATATAGGAATCAAGTTGAAGTGTCTGGGGCTGAAGTTCGGGGTGTGTGATGGGTGGTACATCTGTTCGCTGCACCATCGATTCAACAAATGTGTCACAACTGGCGTTTCATTCTCCGGAGCATTGAGTGCAAAATAATGAGCAAGAAGTTTGACCACATCTTTCCGTCAGCTGGTCGAAGACTTGTTACAAAAACGAATGGTAGTAGAGCGGTCTTCTCGAAATACTAACACAACTGACGCTGCTAAACGGTATGCTGAGGAATTTCACGTCACTGGCAAAGTGTTATATATAATGATGGAGACTACTCTCAAGGACGATATAACTTTCAAACATATATCTATATATCCTCCAGACCACAGGTTCCCACAGGGGGGATCATGACGCAAATTGCGTCATTGAAATTTCTAGGGTGGTGGTGGGGGGGGGGGGGGTTTATAAAACAATTTACAAAACGTGAAATAAAAGATATTTAATTTGATTATTAAATGCCAAAACCATTTTATTAGGTAATAAACTAGGAATCCAGGACCTAATATCTTTGGTTTGACGGGGAGGATGAGACATTGGCCAAGGAGGTGGATGAACACCTCTGCTCCAGACTACGAACAAGAAATCATCATATTAGTTTCGATACGTTGATGATACTTTCGTTGTTTGACCTCATGTAGAGGAAGAACTTTCTCAGTTTCTAAATTTTCTTAATAATATAAATTCCATTATAAAATTCACTACGGAGTATGAGAAAGAAGGCCAAAATTGATACTTTTTATGTGTATACACTAAAAAAGCTAGGAAACTGCTGAAGGTGTGCGTATGCAAACACAGAAATATACATTCATTCAGAGGACGGTTACTAAATGTTCAAATGTTTGTAGAGATTAAGGGACTTAACTACGGGGTTATCAGCCCCTAAACTTAAAAAAATACTCATGAACTAGCTGATACTAAAGACGGCACAAACATCCATGCCCGAGGGAGAATTCGAACGCCCAACCACAGCGGCCGTGCAGACCGTGACTGACACGCCGCAGACCGCTCGGCCACTGCGGCCGGCCGTCAACAATACAACCTGTTAAAGCGTATTCACTGTGATACTTCTGTTTCAAAGTGGAATTTGCACAAAATACAGAAATGAACACCTAAAGTAATTTTAGTTACTGATATATCTGAAGCACTCCTCAACAAGGGGAGACGGCGCTACTATGCAAAGCTTAGCTGTCGATTGAAGCATTTCAGAGGTAGCGATGAGGTGGGAATTTTTACGTACAACCATTTCAATAGTTCACCACAATATCGGGAATCCGTTGCAACGATAAAGCTCCGACATCGATGCGGCCGGAGAAAGATCTTGCAATATCGGGACTAATAACTAATGAAGAGAGACGTTCAGCGTGACAGAAGTGCAACCCTTCGGCAAATTGCTGCTGATTTTAATGCCGGTTCATCAAAAATTGTCAGCGTGCAAACCGTTCAACGATATATCATTGATATGGGATTTTGGAGGCGAAGAGCCGGCCGCGGTGGCCGAGGGGACTGAGGCGCTCCAGTCACGGTCTGCACGGCCACTACGGTCGGGGGTTCGAATACCCCCTCGGGCATGGATATTTGTGCCGTCCTTAGTATAAGATAGTTCGTAACTATACTCGGGCCGCTGAAACGTTGCACTTGACGTTTACAAATAACAAGTGAAGAGCAAGAAGCGCGAGGCGCTAGTCGCTAGGAACGATCCAATCACAGCGCGATAAACACCTCCAGTGATCACGTGCCGTGACGTCAACGTTCCCGCGTTGCCGGCTTTGTTCAGTTCTACCGTAAACAAAGTTGTTTATCGCGTGTTTATGTTGTATGTGCTTTTTCGCTGCGATTTGTTTTACTGTGAGTGGTTTGACTTTCCGAGTTAAAGTAATTGGATGATGTCACCGAAAAGACGTTTGTCTAGTGACGTTTTCTGATTAAGTTCTCAATTTCGTACGAATAAAAACTTCGAGCTTATGCTCTGAGCAGGAAGTTCATTCTCGCTTCAAACGATCGGAAAGAAGTTATGGTGCAGTGGTTACAAGAAAGAAATATTGCTGCAGATATGTCAATGTCAAAATTTCTTTTATATTTGCTCGTGAAACAAAATAAGCCTATTACACCCACATATGCAGCAGAAGAAATCGCAAAGGAGCAGCGTCACAATGAAATAAATCTGCTACCATTTCACTGCCGTTTTAACTCTATAAAATTGATATGGCGTGACGTGAAGAATTAATTAAGAAACTATAAGTCTTTCCCAATAACGGAGGTGGAAAAGCTGTTGCCAATGTGGATGCTGCATCTTGAAGAAAAAAAAATTGTCGAGCAGGTTGAAAAACTGATTCGGGCAGCGCAAACAATGGAAGGGACCATGAACAGATAATGATTTGTCTTGGTGATGACGACGATTTTGGCATTGACGACAACAGTGAAGATGGCTAGCTGGATGTAATTGTACCACTGTCGCCGTAAATTGGTGAGTGAAAAGCATTGTGATTATAAAACGTAGAGAAGTTACTATCATGATTACTGTTTATTTCGTATCTGTCGTGATCCAGTGCTAATTTTCTATATGGCTTTACTCCGTTATTGAAAGCGTGTGCATTGTTGTGCTCTGGTCTTCATTAATATGCCGATAATTAATTGCTGCTCAAGAACGAATTATTATAGGCACGTTTATTGCTCAATAACGTACATTTACGAGATGCAACTGAAAACCGTTTCGTCTGCTGTGTGTATAGATGCTAGTGTTGCAACGTCGCTAAAGCAGTGTAGCCAACTTAACTCGCCGTAATGCGAAACGTCAAGTGCAATGTTTCAGCGGCCCGGGTATAGTTTGTAAGTTTAGGGACTGATGACCCCGTAGTCCCATAAGCTTAACAAAAATTTGAACATTTTTGGAGGCGAAGAGCCACTCGTGTACCCTTGCTGCCTTCACGACACAAAGCTTTACGCCTCGCCTGCACCCGTCAACACCGACATTAGACTGGAAACATGTTGCCTGGTCTGATGAGTCTTGTTTCCAATTCTATTGAGTGGATGGACGTTTGCGGTTACTGAGACAACCTCATGAATCCATGGACCCTGCATGTCAGCAGGGGGCTGTTTAAGCTGGTGCAGCCTCTGTAAAGGTGTGGGGCGAGTGTAGTTGGAGTGATATGGGACCCCTGATACGTCTAGATACGACTCTGACAGGTAATACATTCGTACGCATCCTGTCTGAACATCTGCATCCATTCCTGTCCATTGTGCATTCAGACGGACATAGGGAATTCCAGCAGTTCATTGCGACACCCCAATCGTTCTGAATTGCTACAGAGTCACTCAAGCAACACTCTTCTCCGTTCAAACACCTACGGTGGCCACCAAACTCCGCAGACATGAACATTATGGAGCGTATCTGGGATGCCTTGCAGCGTGCTGTTCAGAAGAGATCTGCACCCCGTCGTGCACTTACTGATGTACGGGTCGCCCTGCAGAATGCATGGTGTCAGTTTCCTTCAGCACTACTTCACACATTAGTCGAGTCCGTGCCACGTTAAGTTGGCGACTTATGTGTAATCGCGGGGTACCTACACAATATTAAGCAGGTATACCAGTTTCTTTGCCTCTTCAGAGTTCAACTATAACGTGTTTTGATTCATGCTTATGTATAACTGAAATTTGATTTTATATATTTGGCGCTGATGATACCCACACAGTGGTTGAAAGGTTGATCTCCAACAAACAGATTATCAGCGGCTGATTACTACACATTTTCTCATATTGGATAACGTATAGTGTGTCTCACAAACTGATTACATCTTAGATCTGCTTATCTTCAGAAACACTTATTGAACATTGCGTATTACTTCTTTGACTTTGTTAACTGTTGGCACGAATGGAATTCTGCTGACAGAAAGGATATTTTGTATTGACAACGCCACCAACTGACACTGTTGCAGTGCAGAATATTCAATAAATACTTCGACCCTTGCACTGTTACAATCGTTAAATAGTAATATTGTCATTATGGAGCTACGTAATTCTCATGACTTTACTAAATGCAGCAAGATCAAAACGGGAAGAGACAGTGCATCTGTCAAAGGCGAAATACAATTTTAAGTAACTATAATCGTTGGTAACGCCTTTAATACCAACTGCAGGGAAAGTCAAACACATCACATCAGGCAAGACGGAGAAAAGTGTGTTGCTACTAAGGATGTGCGACTATGGCCGTTGCTTTCATCTGTACACGTAATAAGGGTGGACACGCAGCAGGCGGTATTTAAGTCTCCTAACGAGACGAAACAAAATGTTTCAGTGACAAAGAAATTTTGAGACATTTATTACAAGTACCCTGTTATTAAATGACAGACAATTGTATTTCTCTTCACTCCAGCAGGCAAAAGATAGAGTAGAACTGTGGTATAAATTTAGAAGCGAAAATAATTTTATCAATTTCTTTCGAGAAGTGGATTCAATACTGGCACTTCTGTAACCATCTTCATATTTTGAAATTTTTGATTATTTTTATATAGCAAAGAAAAATGATTCTGCTGTCTCTCTATGCATTATTGCTGTATTTATCTGTAATTTGCTTGTTTGAGAAATATCAGAAGACATTTGTAAATTTGTTGCAGCATAAATGAATAAAAGTTGTAAATATGAAGGTAATAATTTCCCTCTAAATAACTTTATGGAAACAAAGCAAATAAATGTCACAATAAATATAGTCACACTTATGGCAGAAAAAGTATCATATAAGTAGCTGTAGAGGTATCTTGAGATTTTTTCATATTCTTCGAATGTGTGTTATTGAAAAGACCGTGAGACAACGTCCGAGCACATACGATTAACTTCTACATTTACGATTTACGTATTAACAACAGCTCTATAGCGTTTCAATGTAGCATAAGGAAGTAATTCTAGACAAAAATCCGATTGCTGACACCACTGTCAACATTCCGACAGTTTTATCTGGACGTTTTAATCTATATCTATAAATGTGAATGTCTGTTCGGTGTACGTTTATCACGTCTGAACCACGAAACATAAGTAGCTAAAAATTTGTACTGTTACTAATGTCTACCCGGGGAAGGCTTCAGGCACGGTTTTATGGCGATCGGATAGCTATTTATTTATGTATATTAATGTGAATGTCTGTTCGGTGTATGCTTATCACGTCTGAACGACAAGACGCAGACTTAAATATTTGAACAGTTACTAATTTATACCTGAGGAAGGTTTTAGGCATGGTTTTATAGCGATCTGATAGATATTTATTTAATATAACGCGAAATGCGGAACAATAATTACTATTTGAAAATGGTTTTATTGGTTGCATTATTCCTTGAGGGTTGATAATGATAAAAGGGTGGAGTATATTGGGATGGAAAGTTATCGGTGTATATAAAACTCTACGTGTGTGTGTGTGTTAATATTTCGCTCTGCAGCGAAAACTACAGAACGCAAACGAATGGTCTGTGTGTAATTGTTGTCCGAAGTCTCCCGTTGTACACCATAGCAGTTCCATGCCGATAGCTGGAAGGGGTGGAAGATATGGTGCTTCAAAGTTGTCAAATTATAAAAAAATTCGGACTGAAGGCCAGCAATGACGTTTGCGACTCTATAGCAAGGAGGTTACATACAGCGAAACGTGATGCCACAGACCATATCTTTGGTCTATGCGTGCTACAATGTCTTCAGATCTTTCTATGTAAGGATAAGCATACGAATAAGGAAATATAAGAATAAATAAAGCAGTAAAAAAGAAATTTCTTTTAATATATCTCTTTAAAAAAAAATCGATTTGACGTTTCGCGCATTACATCAAGTGATCGATCTGTGATATTATTACAATCATTATTGTTGAATTTCGTGATTGTATTCTTCGAAACGAGTGCATTTTTACGTGTGATTTGATCTACACTGCTTACTTTCCTGATAAACGGTAAGTCCGTAGACTTCTGCAGTCTGATAGGAATATTTTTCAGTTCCGCTCTATCAGCGACATTTCCTCAAAAGTGAGTGAAATTAATTACATTAATTTAATTGCTATAATTCAATAAATGTGACATCGTACGAATTTTAAAAGTCATTTGTATTTTGATTACTATCTTTCTTTGTTTGGATATTGCAGTTATAATTTTGTACATTATGCAAGACAGCGTTATTTCTTATATATTCTCCAAGAAATATAACATCATTTTAGAAAAAGAGAAATGCACAGAGAAGGGATAAAAGAAGTACTAACTCAAGGCAGGAATAAATAAATAAACACCCGGGCAACGCCGGGTTTTCAGCTAGTTATTTTTATATTTGTACTGTAATAATCTAAACAAATGAGTTGAAATATTAGCCGGGCATTTAATGTTCACTTGCTGTTTTTTTAATTACCCCTCCTATATTTATGAGTATGTCATTATTTGATTACGTGGATTATGTTTTCTTGTCACGTAGTCTATTTGTACGAGGTTATCACTTAAGCTGTACAAGTGTTTCTCTGCAGCGCTACACCGTCAGAGTGGAAATCTTCGCATCCCTGCTCTGCGGAATCAGAGGAGCTGGAGAACACGCTCACCATGAGCAACTCCATCTGGCACAACTGTGGTTCTATAATGCAGCAGGGATCCGACATAGCTCCACAGTAAGTCTAACGTATTCTCGATATTATACAAACAGTCTTAATCATTGTACGTGAAAGCTGTAAGTAGCGTAAAAACACCAAGTCCTAGCCACTCACTATTTAAATTATTAATATTAATTTAGCGTTTGTCGATTTGGAGAAAGCTTTTGACAATGTCGACTGACATACACTCTTCTAAATTTTGAAGGTATCAGGGGTAAAACATAGGGAGCGAAGGGCTATATTCAACCTACACAAAAACCAGACAGCGGTTATTAGAGTCGAAAGGCAAGAAAGGAACGCAGAGGTTGGGAAGGGAGTAAGACAGGGTTGTAGCCTTTCCCCAATGTTGTTCAATCTGTACATGGAGCAGGCAGTGAAGGAATGTAAGGAGAAATTTGGAGAGGGCATTAAAGTGCAGGGAGAAGAAATAAAAACATTGCGGTTTGCTGATGACCTAGTAATTCTGTCAGAGACCGCAAAAGATCTGGAAGAGCAATTGAATGGGATGGACAATGGCTTGAAAGGAAGATATAAGATGAACATTAACAAGAGTAAAACGATGGTAATGGAATGCAATGTCGGAAAATCAGGCGATGCTAAAGGAATTAGATTAGGTAATGAGACAATTAAAGTAGTAGATGAATTTTGTTATTTGGGTAGCAAGATAACTTCTGATGGCCGAAGTAGAGAAGATATGAAAAGCAGAATGGCTATGGGGAGGAAAGCGTTTCTAAAGAAGCGAAACTTGTTAACATCCAGTATTAATTTAAATGTTAGGAAGTCCTTTCGGAAAGCATTTGTCTGGAGTGTAGCATTGTATGGCAGTGAAACGTGGACGATAAGGAGTTCAGATAAAAAGATGATAGAAGCTTTTGAAATGTGGTGCTACAGACGAATGATGAAAATTAGATGGGTAGATCACTTAACTAATGAGGAGGTTCTTAACCGAATTGGGGCGAAAAGGAGTTTCTGGCATATCGTGACTAAGAGAAGGGGTAGATTGGTTGGACACATTCTGAGACATCAAGGAATTGTCAACTTAGCATTAGAAGGAAGTGTGTAGGGTAAAAATCGTAGAGGGATACCGAGGGACGAATATAGTAAGCAGATTCAAAAGGATGTAGGTTGCCGAACGTATTCTCAGATGAAGAGACTTGCACAGTACAGAGTAGCATGGAGAGCTGCATCAAACCAGTCTGTGGACTGAAGACCTCAACAACAACAGATTGTAAAATACGTTTCGCCTTTTCATAGCTGACATTTAGCTATGTGTTATTAAGGAGCCCATAATGGATACCAATTTACATGTCGTTGACGAGGCGTCAAACGAGTTAATTACGGAGAGGAAGTGTTTTGTGCTATAAGCCAGCGAGACGGGACTGCGTTTAACTGGATAATGATAGTTTTCACGACAATTTGTACTCCATTTTGTAATTTTATTCTGCATGAAACTTACGAATCTATCATACATGGCGTCAGGTTTGAGATCGATAAGTACATGTTGTCAGCTAACTTTTCATAAATTCAGTTCCGATACGAAGCCAATAGATGTTAATAACTTGGATCTAAATCATATTATTTTAACTATCCCTTGCGCGCTCACACACACACACACACACACACACACACACACACACACACACACAGACCTATTATGAGCAGGACGTCGTTCTTTCATCATACAGAAATTATGTAAAACATCTTGATTGTCAGCGGTTCTTTTCCAGTGTCATATTTTTCTTTTGACAGCATGATTTCGTAAACTAATAGGGCTGTATTA
Source organism: Locusta migratoria (assembly GCA_026315105.1). Lineage (NCBI taxonomy): Eukaryota > Metazoa > Arthropoda > Insecta > Orthoptera > Acrididae > Locusta > Locusta migratoria. The sequence continues at coordinate 292,825,903 of CM048755.1, forward strand.
TTTTGCGTTCTGTATCCATTAATACTTTATAAATCTGATAGTTTGCTGGTGTCTTATACTTTTCTACCACATCAGAATAGTGTTGATGCCTGATACATGTACATTTGTAAACACAATACAATTACATTGCTTTCACTTTATTCCCAAGAAAGTTAAGCAAAACTCCGAAATTCCGTTAACTTAATTTCAAATTTTCAGGTTGTGAAGACTGTTGTAAATCAATAGTTCCTTTTTAATGCCAGGTGTAAAGTCAAGCATGGACGTGGATTTTGTTTATATTGACATATGCATTCGGTTTAAAAAAATATTCACTGGGAAAGTTATAGTACAATATAACGACAACATGATAGTATATGTTCTTGACAATGATTCAAGTTGGACCATGGAAAAAGTCAAGCATGGACGTGGATTTTGTTTATATTGACATATGCATTCGGTTTAAAAAAATATTCACTGGGAAAGTTATAGTACAATATAACGACAACATGATAGTATATGTTCTTGACAATGATTCAAGTTGGACCATGGAATCAGTATAAAATAGAAGCCAACAGAAAATGCGTCACAATATTGATTACTACTCCATACGAATTTTACGAATGCAAATAAGTCTAAAAACTGTCATGACTACTAAATAACGTTAAATTAAAGTTCTGAACATATCTATCCATTGTATTAATTAACACAATGTAGAGTACACTTTTTTTATTATTCTTACAGTGAATTTAATTCATATGTTCTCATAATTATTACAATAAAAAGTGTCGTGTGTTGTGGTCTATTTTCAGAGCTATTTCAACGCGGATGGTAGCAGGGATCTGGTGGTTTTTCACTCTGATCATGATCTCTTCGTACACTGCCAATCTTGCAGCGTTTCTTACAGTGACAAGGATGGACTTTCCGATCAATAGTGTTCAAGATCTCGCGAAGCAATCCAAAATTAAGTACGGAACGTTCGAGAGGGGATCGACTGCAGCCTTCTTTCGTGTAAGTTTGTTTGTTTCTTGCTCTCGTGCTGCCACTATATATATTAATACTCTGAGTACGATCACCGATCTCCAGCTAACACATAATATACATAATATTTTGTAGCTCACTGCATTTATACTCATGTCTTATAAACTAATAACTTGAGATAATTTGCTTGAGAATCTTCCTCCTATATCTAATATGCAGCATATCTGCAGTGTACAACCCTTTTTTAGTACTTCTGAACGGCTGCTACCGTTGACTTAGTATAATGAGTGAGACATGGGATAGAAAGCAGGCTCCTTTATTTCGCAGTATTCGTTGTAAATGAAATATGGGTAATTTGAAAACTCATGACCGATAAAAACATTGTCACACTTCTTGAAAGTTCACTTTGCTGGTTCATATGATCTCCTCTAGCAACATTCTTATATTTATTCCACATAATCGCTATATTTTAAGGGTATTCACACCCTTCTCACGCAACATTCTACAGACTACGGAATTAGTACACCTCGCATATCATAAATGTGTTACAGTAAGTGTTGTAGGTAGTGGTTGTATTAAGGTTAGTAACAAAGTGTTCATTGAGCGGAAGATGATAAACACTAAATGGACGCATGAATGCAGGAAAATTTTTCTGACCTTTCTTGTTAGAGTAGTTTATATGCCAAAATGTTCACTTATTTGCAAAATAAAAATATGTAAACAGGCAGCACAATCGAAACACCAGAAAATCAAAACTTAAATGGTTCACATTGAAGGGTATACGTTGTGATCTCTTACTTAAGAGGCACAAAAACATGTTGAGTTACATATATCATTCCTGTGCTATAGTAACTGATTGAAACTCGTACAAAATATTTGAAAGCTGTTACATATACTGAAATCTACGGTATCAAGGAAGAAAAATTAGGATTTCAAATGTTGCGAAGTTATGAGACCTAACAGCAGTGGTTATCGGCCCCTAACTTACAAACTACTTTTAACTTATACTAAGAAGAACACACACAGCCATGCTCGAGTGACGACTCTAATCTCCAATGTAGAACGGCCACGCGCACCGTAGCAAGGCGTCTTAGTGCGCACGGCTGTTACGCCGTAGCAATTAGCATTTAACCACTCGTCAACATCGGTGTTATGACTGAGCCGATGCTAGACATGACGGAAGGACTGGAAAGGAAATCGGCCGTTTCCTATCAAAGGAACCATCCTGGTATCTATTTCAAGCAGCTTACACCCCTGGCCATTAAAATTGCTACACCAGGAAGATGACGTGCGACAGACGCGAAATTTAACCGACAGGAAGAAGAAGCTGTGATATGCAAATGATTAGCTTTTCAGAGCATTCACACGATATTGGTGCCGGTGGCGACACCTACAACGTGCTGACATGAGGAAAGATTTTAACCGATTTATCATACACAAACAGCAGTTGACCGGCGTTGCCTGGTGAAACATTGTTGTGATGCATCGTGAAAGGAGGAGAAATGCGTACCATCACGTTTCCGACTTTGATAAAGGTCGGATTGTAGCCTATCGCGATTGCGGTTTATCGTATCGCGACATTGCTGATCGCGTTGATCGCGATCCAATGACGGTTAGCATAATATGGAATCGGTGGGTTCAGGAGGGCAATATGGAATGCCGTGCTGGATCCCAACGGCCTCGTATCATTAGCAGTCGAGATGACAGGCATCTTATCCGCATGGCTGTAACGGATCGTGCAGCCACGTGTCGATCCCCGAGACAACAGATGGGAACGAACGTTTGCAACACAACAGCCATCTGCACTAACAGTTCGACGACGTTTGCAGCAGCATGGACTATCAGCTCGGAGACCATGGCTGCGGTTACCCTTGACGCTGCATCACAGACAGGAGCGCCTACGATGGTGTACGCAACGACGAACCTGGGTGCACGAATGGCAAAACGTCATTTTTTCCGATGAATCAAGGTTTACAGTATTATGATAGTCACATCCGTGTTTGGCGAAATCGCGGTTTACGCACATTGGAAGCGTGTATTTGTCATCGCCATACTGGCCTATCACCCGGCGTGATGTTATAGGGTGCCACTGGTTACACGTCTCGGTAATCTCTTGTTCGCATCGACGGCACTTTGAATAGTGGCCGTTACAATTCAGATGTGTTACGAGCCGTGGCCTTACTCTTCATTCGATCCCTGCGAAAACCTACATTTCAGCAGGATAATGCACGACCGCAGGTCCTGTACGGGCCTTTCTGGATACTGAAAATGTTCGACTGCTGCCCTGGCCAGCACATTCTCCAGATCTCTCAGCAATTGAAAACGTCTGGTCAATAGTGGCCGAGCAATTGGCTCGTTACAATATGCCAGTCACTACTCTTGATGAACTGTGGTATCGTGTTAAAGCTGCATGGGCATCTGTACCTGTGAACACCATCCAAGCTCTATTTTACTCAATGCTCAGGCGTATCAAGGCCGTTATTAAGACCAGAGGTGGTTGTTCTGGGTACTGATCTCTCAGGATCTATGCACCCAAACTGCGTGAAAATGTAATCACATGTCAGTTCTAGCTCAATATATTTGTCCAATGAATACTGGTTTATCATCTGCATTTCTTCTTGGGGTAGCAATTTTAATGGCCAGTAGTCTATGAAAATCACAGAAAACCTGCATCTGGGTACAAATCGGAATCGTTGTGAACTGCGACATGTCGCTCGGTAAAGACAGGTTTATTTGCCGGTTTCACAATTAAAAACATAGGTAAAACATTCTCCTGAACTTTATATAACGCTAGACCCCTTTATCTGTAGTGCGTGAACATCGAGTCATTAGTTAATCAAAAATTTTTACCTGAAATGAGAAACGTGGAAACGAAAGATGCTACCAGTTTGTCTGAAAACTGTAGAAAATTGTTACGAAAAACTTGCTTAGCTATAAAGCATTTATTGGAAAGCTGAAATGAGGAATCCAGTGACTTGGTATAGAGCTGTAGACTTAAATGAAGTTTTGTCTTGAGGAAGCTAGTTACGGAAGTACAAGTCGGTTTGTGGCTATTTGCGGGAAAGTGCCTCTATCTGTAACTCAGTATGAAATATTTACATGCATATCATTGGAGGACTGATCTTCAATAAGGTAAAAGTGCAGTTTATGAGTCCGCGAGTTGTGGTTCATGAAGACGTTGGTAACGGCGCGATGAATGACGCAGGCGAAGGCAGCCAATCAGAATGTTCAAATGTTCAAATGTTTGTTAAGCTTAAGGGACTTAACTACGGGGTCATCAGTCCCTAAACTTACAAACTACTTATGAACTACCTACAACTAAGGACGGCACAAATATCCATGCCCGAGGGGGCATTCGAACCCCCGACCGTAGTGGCCGTGCAGACCGTGACTGAAGCGCCTCAGTCCCCTCGGCCATCGCGGCCGGCAGCCAATCAGATTCCGCGTTTCATGTGTTGTAAATTTGGCCTTTCTTCACACGCTTTTTCGTTCAGATTTAATAATTTCTTGCCGTGTAAATTCAATTGTTTCTCTCTCAAGTAATACGACTGACAATTTTTCCAATGAAATTCAATACGTGAATAATGACCGTTATTAAAATTAGTGTTCACTTCCCTAAGAAAAAACCAGATGTTGATTAATTTGGAAGAATCCGTGTATCTCGAAGTTCCGGTTCTGAACCGCAGATTCGGGCGCTACGCACCACCCTCACGTAATAAAAAAAAAAAATAATAATAATAATAAAATAAAATAAAAAAAAATAAAAAAAATGCCTTGTTTAACCTATACCCAACCATATGAAGGCTACGCTACAGATCACTTTTTTAAGTGAAAGGATGTTTCCAACAAACTGTCAGACTACTCTTTAACAAACTTCAAAAACAACAGGCCAGCGTAGCCTTAAGGTTAGGTACACTTGACAGCAAAAGAAAGTGGATCACTGCTGAATGCAACCCAACTAACGTAGCTGTGTTGCGGGTACTCCACATTCAAAACCCCTGTAGAGTACAGTCGTTCGACTATTCACAATGGGTACCAAAGAAGCAGTAGAGAATATTCCTCCTTATGGCAGTCAGTCCACAACAAAAACATTAGAATACAGGTTATTAGAGAAGAGAAAGCAACGTAAATTCAATTTCATTACAATAAGTGACAAATCGTACACCTTACCAAACTCATTCAATGACACAATGATTTTTTGTTCATGCTCTGAATTTGAACGCACTGTTGACAAAAAACAGCTTGCGTTTCTGATCGAGACTCGATTAGGCATAAAGAGACGTAAAACATTGACGTTTTCATTGGTATCGGTTTACAAGGCCGATGTCCGAACCCAGAAATGTATGGTTAACTTGAGCATTGCATCTGCATGAAGTTCAAATTGTTGCTGAGAGGTAACCACTAAAGGTATATAATACAGTGCAACTCAAAGGTGAGTATATGAATCGTGAACTAAGCACGATTACAAGTCAGATATTAAATAAATTGAGAAACATCGCTATATTTCAACTTGTAACGACGATACAATTGACTTCCTTCCCGGCAGGGACTCGAACCCGGTTATATTCGCTATTTATTAAATATATATACACGCAAAGAGATGAAATAGTTACTGTTTCTCACCATTTGCGGGATGTGCCAAATATTTTGAAGTAGCGCAATAAATAACTTTGTGCAGCCTGGGACTCAAACCCCGCGTCTATCTTCAGCGTTGACCTCGGACGACAAGGTAACAACTCGTCCATTCTCTGACATTCCAGGAAGCAACACAACTATTAGAATGACCAGACATGATCCACCATGTTGTCATTTCACTGCCATATTCGTACCAGGAAGACAATTTTTCTACAGGCCATGTCTTTCTCGAGTGGTCCAACACCATAGGAGAACATCTTTTTCACACATTATGCAATGACTCGATTACTTCTCCTACGACGTGATGTCGAGCATATAAGTATTTACAGTGAGGGAGACGAATGGAATGTTGCACAGATACATAAGAAAGAAAATAAAAGTAATCCACTGATTTACAGATGCATCGTATTGATATCGTCTGTAGCAGGACGTTTGAACAAATACTTTTCCCAACGTCATGAGATATGAAGAAATATATCACGTATTAACTAACATCAAACCAGCATGGATTTCGAAAACTTTACTCTTGTGAGACTTTAGTGATACTATATTTGCATGAAGTACTGAGTAATCTCAAACTAATTCAGTATTTATAGAGTGCCAAAATGATTTTTGGTATCTTCAGTCGTAATCAACTTCGAACCATATCACTTTCATAAGGAGTATAGTCACAGTTGTGCGATTGGGATCGTGATGTCCTGCCTGGAAGGTAATTGTCTGCAGTAACTGACGAGGTGTCAACTAGTAGAAAGGACGTGATAAGTGTAATTCTTTCAGCAAAGTGAAGTAGACTTCTCCTGTTTCGAATATATATTCTAAATATTTAAAGAGCAATCAGAACATTGCTCTTAGATTTGAGGAAGTTAATGCTGCCGACTAGTAAACTTCTCACAAAAGCAAAGTCAAGTGCGAAATGATTTTGAATTTATATCTTCACGGCGCAAATGGTGACAATTGACCTTAAACATCAAAATGCATTTGGCTCTGAACGTGTATACCAAAAGAGTTTCGTCAGCATTCTAGACATCGACAATCAAAATAAATTTAAAGGTTATACATACAACGAAATTCCTGTGGTGCAATTAAAAACAACGTTAATTGCGAATAACACGTATTTTGACTAAGGTGAAATAAACGGTATGTTATTGACCCAATCATTAGAAGATTTAAACGTCTCCTAGGGAGACTGCCAACCCTATAATTGTTCCACCTCTTCTGCAGTATTGCTGAGCAGTGTCCCATTATTACCTGACGGGATAGAGGGAGGACGTCGAAAAAGTAGAAATAATATATCAGATTGTGCAATGTAGTGAATTATGGGAATAAAGGTCTCGGTTGTTATCCGATTTTTTTCCCTTCAAGTTGGGGTGGGGGGGGGGAGGGAAGGGGGATGATGTGCGGACGCAAAATTAAAACTAGAACATTTTCACTGCTCTCCGATTTTTCAAATGTTCAAATGTTTGTAGAGCTTTTGGGACTTAACTACGGGGCCATTAGTCCCTAAACTTACGAACTTCTTATGAACTAGCTAATACTAAGGATTTCACAAATATCCATGCCCGAGGGGGGATTCGAATCCCCGACCGTACTGGCCGTGCAGACCATGACTGGTGCGTCGCAGACCGCTTGGCCACCGCGGCCGTCTCCAATTTGTCCATGACATTTCAATCACCAACTTTCTCCTTCGAGTCCAAAGAGCTTTTTTCCCACTCCCGCACGAAGTATGTTATTACCACTGTAAGGATAACATAAGAGTAAGTAGAATTCGCGCATACGCTTTTCGGCACTTTTTTCGAGCTTTGTATAAGCGTGAAACAGTCGAGAAATTGAAGCGACTTTATAAACCCATTACGGATCACTTATCTCTGAATAACAGTACAATCATGTAAATGAAGGGCATCAGTCGTGCAGCACTTATTGTTTCAGAGACACTTTATAAGTGCACAATGATACAGTTTGTGCTGCTGCCATGAAAACTGTTTAGTCTTACAACTCGCTTATTTATCTTGGTTCAATACGTTTCTTAACTCTAGACCACAGAGTTCTTACAGGAGAGAATAGTTTCCTGCATCGTGTCATTGTTAGCTATGTGAAATATTAGGTTGTAGCTTCATCATCATTATATTTTTTTATATATAGAGAACAGTCTAGAGTGCAATAATTTATTTTATTCGACTATTTTCGGTCCTCTTTCAGAACATCTTCAGGAATTTTAGCTCCACCGATGTTGTGGAGCTGGCGGGTAACTGGGGGCCTTCCAGTGCGTCACTGCTCCAGCGCTGGAGCCGCAATGCCTGTCGCTATCGTAGTGATTACTTTTGCTGATATTAGTTACAATAGCGCCTGCGCGATAAACGGCGGTAACTAACGCACAATGTATGGAGGAAACGTGTATGATCGTTTTGGGGCTTTCTGATTCGTACTTGTGTTGCCTTTGGCGCCTTCCAGTGCGTCACTGCTCCAGTCACGCACTGGAAGGCTTCCAGTTACCTCCAGCTCCACAACATCGATGGAGCTAAAATACCTGAAGATGGTCTAAAAGTAGACCGAAACTAATCGAATAAAATAAATTATTGCACTCTAGACTGTTCTCTATATATGAATTTAAATAAGAGTGCTGTTGGTAAAAAAAAAAAAAAAAATAAAATAAAATAAAAAATAAATAAATAAATAAATAAATAAATAAAAATAAATAAAACAAAAATGTTTAAAAAAATCTGATTATATTATTTAACTTCATTAAATATTTGAATGAAACGTCAAAGGGTTATGTAACAGCTCAGGTTGCTCCATCAGAGAGGCTGGCAGAAGATCTGGAGCATCATATACCACTGTTGCTAGATGGTGGAGGAATTACCTTAACAGAGACACCACCAAGTGAGCCCCTGGCTCAGGCAGGAAGAGAGGAAGCTCACAGCAGGAGGATCGCGAGCTACTGTCTACGATCACACTAAATCCGTTCTGGAATGGAAAGCAGTTGCGGCTCCAGTGACACGATTCGCCGAAGGCTGAGGGACACTGGACTACACGGACGACTGTCCACTGTGAAAAAAAGAACTCAGCGAAGAAATTGTTACATACCGGCTAGCATTTGCAGAGCTCCATCTTAGGGCATCATGGGAAAACATTATTTTCACTGACGAAAAAGTGTTTTCCACCAGTAACGATGGTCCAAGGGTCGTTTACATGCCTTGAGGGACTCACCATCGACGAGAATATGTAACAACGACGAGAAGTGGGCGCATATCCATTTCCTGCTGGGGCTGGATATCTGCACGAGGAGCAGGAATCCTTCATAGGATAGAAGGCATCCTCGACAGTGTACACAACGCCCACATACTGGAAAACGTGATGCTTCCGTCAGTGAGAATGCTGTATGGAGAAGAGGACCTCATGCTGCAATAGGACCATTCTCCTGTTCACAAGTCTGCATTCGTCCAGAAGCGGCTATCCACGACTGGCGTCAATGTCATGGACTGGCCGTCGTGAGCGGCTGACATGAACACCATGCAAAATATGTGGGCAGAGGTCGCCAGGACGTTAATAGAGAACTGGCCATCAAACCAGCCAACTACGCCGGACGCTCTTTGGGACTGCGTTCTGGAGGCATGGGAGGAAGTTGCTTCTTCAGGGTGTTACGTCCGACGACTTATAGAGTCTATGCCAAGACGCATGATAGAAGTAAAAATAATGAGGGATTCTGGATAAAATTTTAAGTCCCTATAAAGCTTTCTTACGTCTTCCTTTTCTTCCTAACTGAATGCCGGTGGAAGATCATTTGACAAAAGGAATAAAATATGTTAGTTATTCTTTTTAGTTTCCTTTTTAATTGGAGTGTTCTTTTTTAATATAAAGTCCGTTTATTAATCTAAATTTACTTAATTTATATCCATACATACAGAGTAATCGGTTTACATTAGCGCACTCAAAGCATGTCTTGTTGTTTCAAATGAGCCTCTTTCTTCCCCTCCATTAATTAATACACTCTCTGACCTTCACAAAATATGCAAATGCAAACGATTCCATCTTGCATTTATTCGTTGTTAATTTCTCCTCCATTCTCCCTCTCCCTCTCTTTCTCTCTATCACCTCCCTTACATTACAACCTCACTCGTCCGTCTGGTCTATTCCTCCAAGACGTAAAAAAATTAGTGGTTTCCGTTAAAACAATACTGCCTCTTTTAATTTCTGCTTTCTTTGCTGTACATCTGTCCTCTCTATGAAACAGTGTTATTTTATATATCCGATAATCCATCCATCGTTCTGTAAAACATTCGTTGCTTTTCTTTCGGACCTAAAACAAACTGTGATATATGACTAAGTAAGGAGTACTTTGGAGCATTTCACTCTTTTATTTTCCAGTTCTGCACTCTTATTCATTCTTAGATCCCGCCCTCTCACCTACTACCCCTCCCTTGATATATTTATCTGCATCTACGTGCTCCATTTCACAATTTTGTGCTTGGCAGTATTTTATTTTATTTATTTTTTAAATCACTGTCGTTATTTCTCTGCCGTTGACTCTCGAAAAGCACGTGGATATAATGGACAACTGAACCTTACCGTGCAAGCACTGATGTCTCCATTAAAATGGCCATCTATTCCGATAAATCCCAGTATCCAACCTTTGAAAGGGCAGAGACTGAAGTTCTCCCCCATCATTTCCAGTTGGATATTATACTTAGCATTGCAGTTTCGATGCGACATTGTATCAGAATCCACAATTCTGTTTTTTTTAATCTCAATATTGAAGGCAACCACACCGAGAAGAATAATTGCTCGACACACTTGCCAGTTATCGGATACCTTGTCATTGACCATACTAGTAAATCACAGAAACCTCCTTCATCTTAGTCTGTTTTTGTTCATGAACGTGGTGAATAATAAATGTCAAAACGAAGTTATTCCCCCAATTTCAGAATCCTTTTTCTAATGCATAATCAACGCTCCTCATAACTTTAAAAATGCGTAATATTCAAGTTACCGTGGCAACAACTACCCAACATTCTTGATTAAAATGAGCCCACAGTTGAATAAGCTTATAGAAAAATGCCATACCTAATCGTAATGTAGCATACTAAAACGTAATATAATTTCACGCAAAATTCGCGATAAGGCGCCTTAGACTACGTGGCCTTCCCGTGCGGCCAAGAATGTGTTACCTAGCCAGACACCTCTGAGCTCTTTGACTGGTTGTACCGTCTAATGAGTAGTCCATTATGACAAAACATTATGCTAACACATCTGTAATTCGATGGAGGTTAACTTGTAATAGCTAAGGTATGGTCCCGATTCCCGCGGGAGGGAACAGTTTTTAACGGCCACAAAAATACCATCTGCACCTACAATAACGACAAGTAAAGAACGCAGGACTCTGCATTTTTTCAAATCAACATTGATCATGTCCATGCGCTACTAAGTTAAACAAATTTTTCGCAAAATACCAAACCCTTCCATGTCTCCTCGAACGGTATGATCCTAACTACTAGTGAACGACAATGTGATAGTTGACGCCTCATCGTGTCAGGTCAAGAGTGACGGTGTGTTCGGGGTTGGAGTCCCCGGAAGAAACAATATCAGCAGTATTCCTTCCTATTATACAATAGCAAATAGAGCCGGTTTCGAGTTCCTGTCGGGAAAAAAATTACTTGTATCGCCGTTTCAGGTACTAGTGTAACACTATTTGTGAGCATATTTAATATCTGACTTCTGATTGCGCTTAGTTAACAAATCATCAATATACTGCATTCTGTTCCACAACTTTATGATGTATGACTACATTACATATCGTCAGCGGTTACCTCTCAGCAACAATATGGGCTTCATGCAATTCCTAGTGCAGTGGTAGGATTATTATTTATCTCTGAAATCGGTCTTGGAAACCGATACCAATGAAAACGTCAGTGTTTTACGTCTATTTATGCCTAGAGATCACGCACTTTCGTGCTGACACTATATTTTAATACTCTGAGTGCTATCACCGATCTCCAGCTAACACATAATATACATAATATTTTGTAGCTCACTGCATTTATACTCATGTCTTATAAACTAATAACTTGAGATAATTTGCTTGAGAATCTTCCTCCTATATCTAATATGCAGCATATCTGCAGTGTACAACCCTTTTTAGTACTTCTGAACGGCTGCTACCGTTGACTTAGTATAATGAGTGAGACATGGGATAGAAAGCAGGCTCCTTTATTTCGCAGTATTCGTTGTAAATGAAATATGGGTAATTTGAAAACTCATGACCGATAAAAACATTGTCACACTTCTTGAAAGTTCACTTTGCTGGTTCATATGATCTCCTCTAGCAACATTCTTATATTTATTCCACATAATCGCTATATTTGAAGGGTATTCACATCCTTCTCACGCAACATTCTACAGACTACGGAATTAGTACACCTCGCATATCATAAATGTGTTACAGTAAGTGTTGTAGGTAGTGGTTGTATTAAGGTTAGTAACAAAGTGTTCATTGAGCGGAAGATGATAAACACTAAATGGACGCATGAATGCAGGAAAATTTTTCTGACCTTTCTTGTTAGAGTAGTTTATATGCCAAAATGTTCACTTATTTGCAAAATAAAAATATGTAAACAGGCGGCACAATCGAAACACCAGAAAATCAAAACTTAAATGGTTCACATTGAAGGGTATACGTTGTGATCTCTTACTTAATAGGCACAAAAACATGTTGAGTTACATATATCATTCCTGTGCTATAGTAACTGATTGAAACTCGTACAAAATATTTGAAAGCTGTTACATATACTGAAATCTACGGTATCAAGGAAGAAAAATTAGGATTTCAAATGTTGCGAAGTTATGAGACCTAACAGCAGTGGTTATCGGCCCCTAACTTACAAACTACTTTTAATTTATACTAAGAAGAACACACACAGCCATGCTCGAGTGACGACTCTAATCTCCAATGTAGAACGGCCACGCGCACCGTAGCAAGGCGTCTTAGTGCGCACGGCTGTTACGCCGTAGCAATTAGCATTTAACCACTCGTCAACATCGGTGTTATGACTGAGCCGATGCTAGACATGACGGAAGGACTGGAAAGGAAATCGGCCGTTTCCTATCAAAGGAACCATCCTGGTATTTATTTCAAGCAGCTTATACCCCTGGCCACTAAAATTGCTACACCAGGAAGATGACGTGCGACAGACGCGAAATTTAACCGACAGGAAGAAGAAGCTGTGATATGCAAATGATTAGCTTTTCAGAGCATTCACACAATATTGGCGCCGGTGGCGACACCTACAACGTGCTGACATGAGGAAAGATTCTAACCGATTTATCATTCACAAACAGCAGTTGACCGGCGTTGCCTGGTGAAACATTGTTGTGATGCATCGTGAAAGGAGGAGAAATGCGTACCATCACGTTTCCGACTTTGATAAAGGTCGGATTGTAGCCTATCGCGATTGCGGTTTATCGTATCGCCACATTGCTGATCGCGTTGATCGCGATCCAATGACGGTTAGCATAATATGGAATCGGTGGCTTCAGGAGGGCAATATGGAATGCCGTGCTGGATCCCAACGGCCTCGTATCATTAGCAGTCGAGATGACAGGCATCTTATCCGCATGGCTGTAACGGATCGAGCAGCCACGTGTCGATCCCCGAGACAACAGATGGGAACGTTTGCAACACAACAGCCATCTGCACTAACAGTTCGACGACGTTTGCAGCAGCATGGACTATCAGCTCGGAGGCCAAGGCTGCGGTTACCCTTGACGCTGCATCACAGACAGGAGCGCCTACGATGGTGTACGCAACGACGAACCTGGGTGCACGAATGGCAAAACGTCATTTTTTCCGATGAATCAAGGTTTACAGTATTATGATAGTCACATCCGTGTTTGACGAAATCGCGGTTTACGCACATTGGAAGCGTGTATTTGTCATCGCCATCTGGCCTATCACCCGGCGTGATGGTATAGGGTGCCACTGGTTACACGTCTCGGTAATCTCTTGTTCGCATCGACGGCACTTTGAATAGTGGCCGTTACAATTCAGATGTGTTACGAGCCGTGGCCTTACTCTTCATTCGATCCCTGCGAAACCCTACATTTCAGCAGGATAATGCACGACCGCAGGTCCTGTACGGGCCTTTCTGGATACTGAAAATGTTCGACTGCTGCCCTGGCCAGCACATTCTCCAGATCTCTCAGCAATTGAAAACGTCTGGTCAATAGTGGCCGAGCAATTGGCTCGTTACAATATGCCAGTCACTACTCTTGATGAACTGTGGTATTGCGCTTAGTTAACAAATCATCAATATACTGCATTCTGTTCCACAACTTTATGATGTATGACTACATTACATATCGTCAGCGGTTACCTCTCAGCAACAATATGGGCTTCATGCAATTCCTAGAGCAGTGGTAGGATTATTATTTATCTCTGAAATCGGTCTTGGAAACCGATACTAATGAAAACGTCAGTGTTTTACGTCTATTTATGCCTAGAGATCACGCACTTAAACATGGCCTCTGAGCGGAGATTGTTGGGAGCTGAAGCTTGCATTCAGCTCGTAGAGTATTGGCTGTTAGAACAAGACCCGCATCTTTCTACCAGTGCCGCCAACTTATGGCGTATAGATTATAGGTTTTAAAAGAAACAACATGTGAGGGGTTAAGGCGTCACACATGTAACACGAAATTATCACATTAATGTTTGAGTAATAGAAAACTGGAACGTATATCTACGAAATTTTAATATTTTAAAGGGACTTATTAATCAGGTGTAGCAACACTTCATGCTTCATTTTACTGTCGTAACTTAATAACAATCAGAATTAACATTCATCATACCACCTTCAAGGACAGCCTTTATTTTTTCTAAAAGAAGTCGTCGGGGTAAGTGAACGTATTTTAGAAAATTTCGAAGTGTAAACAGTAATCAATACCAAGCATGAATCAACAATACATTGACGAGGCCAACGGTGTACAATGCTGTTACGAGGTAAGGTTGGTAGAGAGAATAAACATTCTGTAGACACGCGAACTTAGCCGACTTCCGCCGATCAGAGAGGGGCCACGAAAAAGTGCGTGATCTGTAATCGCAAACAACTGTTGTTTGCTTAACAGATTCAGATCACGAACAAAAACATATCATGTCATTAAACAAGTGTGATAACGTATCTAACTTTTCATTTATTGCTACGAAATTAAATTTACAAGTGTTACTGTGTCATCTCTAATGACGTGTATTCTAATATTTGTATTGATTTGCACCTTGCCTGAATGCCGTAAGGAGAAATAGGAGACTTACTTAGTACCTATTGTGGGTAGATAATAACTGTACTGTGGAATGATTTGACGACCTGCCACACAGCTATGCTATTGTGGTTGCATAGCGTCAGGTGCAACCTCCACTTTGTGATTTGCGCCGGAATATCCGGTTCAGAATCGCTCAGTATAAAGGCTAATCTACACGATGTCATTAGGTTGTGACACTCGTTTCATGAAATGAATTGCGCGCAACTGGTTTCGTGTCTGTCTGTAAACACGGCGCCGATACTATACACTTCAGTTTCGTTGTTTGTAAGTGCCGTAGTCGCCGTAGAATGAAAGTTTTGATAGCTGTAAAAGTTGTGGCGGAGCTATTGCTTCTCTGTGTGAAGTCGCTGCATAAGACTAAACATAAAAAGAATAAGAAACGTGTTTGGGTTTGTGATTGGATTAAAAAAAGACGTCAGCTCGGTTGGTTAGCGACCTAGCTGAAAGATGGAAGACCCTAGAAGTTATTTATTCAACTCAGAATGTCACCAGAGCAGTTTACTTTCCTTTTAAACAGAGTTAGTAATGCAATAAAAAAAAAAAAAAAAAATAAAATAAAATAAAAATAAAAAAAATAAAAAAACAAGTTACTGATATGCGCGAAGCATTGTTACTAAAACTGAAATTACAAATTACATTACTTTTCTTGTAAAACAGATATTCGTCTCTACAGTACCTGTACCGTGTTCCCAAATCCACAATTTCCATAGTTCGTTTGTATAGGTATTTGGAATTGAATATACGTTAGTCTGCAATTCACTAATTGTCAACCCATCAATATTTAATTCACGAATAATTGCTTCAAGAGCAGAAAATGTCGCTGCCTATTCCTGAAATTTTCATCGTTAAAATGGCACAAACACCTATGGATCGCATATATGTTCAAAAACCTCATTATTTCTTCCTTTCCACCCTTTATGTCGTGTTTTGTTCTGTACTGGTTATCACCTAACATCAAAACACCTGCATTCAGTTTCGCCAAAGTTGGAAGGTGCCAAAACTGTTTAGTTTCGCCAACGAGTTGCGCGAACGCCTGCTGCGCATGTGCTCTGGCCAGTAGAGCAGTTTCATGAAACGTAGTGTCGTCGTGTAAACTAGCCTTAAGTAGAAGAATGAAAATTCACTCTGCAGCGGAGTGTGCGCTGATATGAAACTTCCTGGAAGATTAAAATTGTGTGCCGGAACCGGGACTCGAACCTGGGACCTTTGCCTTTCGCGGGCAAGAACACTACCGACTGTGCTATCCCGACACGACTCACGATGCCGCCTCACAACTTTACTTCCGCCAGTACCTCGTCTCCTACTTTCCAAACTTCACAGAAGCTCTCCTGCAAACACGCAAGACTAGCACTCCTGGAAGAAAGGATATGGTGGAGACATGGCTTAGCAACAGCCTAAGGCCATTCTGGAAACATCCCTTAGGTTGTGGCTAAGCCATGTATCAACCATATCCTTTCTTCCAGGAGTGCTAGTTTTGCGTGTTTGCAGGAGTTTGGAAAGTTTGGAAGTTTGGAAAGTAGGAGACGAGGTACTGGCCTAAGTAAAGTTGTGAGGCAGCATCGTGAGTCGTGTCGGGATAGCACAGTCGGTAGTGCGCTTGCCCGCGAAAGGCAAAGGTCCCAGGTTCGAGTCCTGGTTCCGACACACAATTTTAATCTGCCAGGAAGTATCATAGCCTTAAGTAATTTGCGCTCGTAAAGGCTGCGAAAGTAATGCAATCACCACAACTAAAATCACTGGCGAAAATAATTTTGACTACATAGTACAACCAGTATGCTCAATCTCCATTACAGAACGTAAATATAAATCCCACATTTATTGCAATGCAATTTGTTGATCTAAAGATCTTTACATCCACTACGCCGATTTGTTTTCAAAACATAAAGAGAAAGCTATTTGTTATTGGCCGCGCCAACGCGACTGCTGATTGGCGCAGGCGCTGTTGCCAACGTCCAAACATGAAACGCCACTCGCGGACTCATAAACTGCACTTCAGCCCTTCAATGACAGCTACATATCATGAAACATGTTTTATGTTCTCCGGACGCGGTGGCCGAGGGGACTGAGGCGCTCCAGTCACGGTCTGCACGGTCACTATGGTCGGGGGTTCGAATCCCCCCTCGGGCATGGATATTTGTGCCGTCCTTAGTCTTAGCTAGTTCATAAGCAGTTTGTAAGTTTAGGGACTGACACCGTAGTTAAGTCCCATAAGCTATACAAACATTTGAACATTTTTGTTTTGTTTTGTTTTATGTTCACACATATTCAACAGAACATATAGATGGCAAACACGTGTGCAGAGTTTCACCACATGGAAAATTCTGCGCTCTTACAGACTTCACGAAGGATAAGAGGCTGACAACAATGAGTGCAATCTTCATATTCAGCAATACCTGCTCTTAAAGTATTTACCCCCTTGTCGTCTCTTTTGTTCCTGTCCTGTGAGGTTGCTGATTACGCCCAGCGCTTAACAAACGACAGAGACAAAAAGGAAAGCAGGAGGAGGCTCGTGTGAGCGGTAGTTAGTGCTGTTCACTCAACAGCGCAGCCTCTCGCCAGGAGGGCCATACAGGCTGAGGACCCGAGCCGCGCACGCAACGACTCTGCACAGCCCTCCCAACAACCCACTTGTCCCATCCTCTTTATTTACATTATTTACGTTTACAATCATTATTTTCATTAGGTGGTTCAAGCAACTTGTTTTTGGATCAAAATTATGTGGTGACTGTACAAATTATTCATTAACTGCTCTACCTGTCAAACGACGATGCAGTTATGTATAAGCACGTTCACCTTTTCCCTTGTTATAGAACATAACTGCCTTATAATCTTTCGTCCATATTTATTACTAGCTTATATGGCCTTGCTGCGCAACGGTTGTTAAAGAGGGGCCTGTGTATACATGTTTTTTTTTTTTTTTTTTTTTTTTTTTTTTAGGGTTCCGGACCTACGTCAGCAAAAACAGAATCCTTGTTGGATCCCTCTGTCAACTAACTCAGCTCTAGTAGCCAAGATGTCAAATTTAAGTAGAAGTCATTGTCGAAAACGATGAATGTTCGCCGGCCGCGGTGGCCGCGGGGACTGAGGCGCTCCAGTCACGGTCTGCACGGCCACTACGGTCGGAGGTTCGAATCCCCCCTCGGGCATGGATATTTGTGCCGTTCTAGTTCGTAAGTAGTTCATAAGTAGTTTGTAAGTTTAGGGACTGATGACCCCGTAGTTAAGTCCCATAAGCTTAACAAACATCTGATGAATGTTCATAAAGTTTTTCATACAAAAAGTGAAATTAATTAACGATGTTCATTCTGTGTTCATGAAGTTGTGTAATTGTATGTTTTTTGCCGGCCGCGGTGGCCGAGGGGATTGAGGCGCTCCAGTCACGGTCTGCACGGCCACTACGGTCGGGGGTTCGAATCCCCCCTGGGGCATGGATATTTGTGACGTTCTTAGTATTAGCTAGTTCATAAGTAGTTTGTAAGTTTAGGGTCTGATGACCCCGTAGTTAAGTCCCATAAGCTTAACAAACAGTGAACAGTTGAATTGTATGTTTGGCGTAAACTTCTGAAAATACTTCTATCGTTGAGATGAGAAATAGTAATAATAATTACAGTGCCGTGTATTGGTTCTATGGTGCGAATGTAATTGGCAGTAAAGAAGTAATAAATTAAAACTTGGTGCGTGATGGGGCGGTTTTCCATGAACGTTACTGTTTATGTGCTCATATCTCATGAACTACGTGTCGTATTGTGATACAATTTAGGAGGTACATTCAACTATATGTGTGTATACTGTGTGTAAAATTTCCTGCAGGTACAATATGTCGTGTAGAAATTATAAATTTCAACGTTATACCGAATGCCGTAGTTTTATTCCGTGAACAGCGGAAAAGTAGTAAGCGAAAAACTTTTTCTTTTCATCATTTTGCTATGGTTGTCAGCGACAAAAGTTTCCTATATGTTTGAAATTATGTTTAAAGGTTGTTGCAAGTCGCTAAGTGCTCTCCTTCACAAATAGTGGACTGATAATGTCACAGTATAACGTGCCGCAAGACGGGGAAGTTTTTATTGTTTATGACGTCATATCTCCTGAACTATCGGTCCTATCGCAAAATCGTTTCTTAGCTGACGTCTTCTACCTATAAACTACATTCCTGCCAAATTTCAGCTTCATAGGTGAAGTCTTTTCGAGATTTCGTGTTTAGCCAGTGAGTGAGTGAGTGAGTGTTCTTTCGCTTTTATATAGATAGAGATTCAATGGGTTTGATTAATTGCGTAGTACTATTTTCCTTTTGACACTTTAATGCTTAGTGTAGCTGATAAGCTACATATTTTTTACCATTATCTCTCAAACTGATCAAAATTTTACCACAAATTCATTTGTAGCTCCTTATATACACAGTGTTACATATGCTAGTAGCTCGTCCTAGAAATTATAAATCGCAGAGCGCTATTGAATCAGTTCGTCAGTTAGCTGCAGCCGCGACAGATTAGCCGTGCGCATTGGAGCGCCGTGCTGAGGTGCGCGCGGCCGTTCGCCGTCGGGGGTTTGAGTCCCCCTCGGGCATGGGTGTTTTGTATTGTCCCTAGGTTAGTTGACCTTAGTTTAAGTAGTTTTTAAGCTACGGACTAATAACCCAGCAATTGAATCCGATAGGTTTACAAACGTTTGAACATTTTAGTTAGCTGCATTGAGTTACTCCTAAGATGTGCGTTTGTTTCCTTTAGTATACCTCCTTTGCCATGTAAAAGTAGTCAATCACTTACTACCGTTACATTATAAGTTACTTTTTGGAAAGATGAGACGCACAATAGTGACATTTACTGCATCGGATACACACACAAAATTACAGGCCAATATCGTTGACATCAGTTTCCTGTAGAATTTTGGAGCATATTCTCAGTTCGAATATAATAAATTTCCTTGAGACGGAAAAGCTTCTTTCTACGAATCAGCGTGGTTTTAGGAAACACCGTTCATGTGAAACTCAAATGTTAAAATGTTTGTAGAACTTATGGGACTTAACTACGGGGTTATCAGTCCCTAAGCTTACAAACAACTTATGAACTAGCTAAGACTAAGGACGGCACAAATATCCATGCCCGAGGGGGGATTCGAACCCCCGACCGTAGTGGCCGTGCAGACCGTGACTGAAGCGCCTTAGTCCCCTCGGCCACCGCGGCCGGCTGTGAAACTCAGCTTGTCCTTTTCTCACATGACATCTTGCGAGCCATGGATTAAGGGCAACAGGCGGATTGTGTTTTCCTCGATTTCAAAAAGGCGTTTGACGCGGTGCCACACTGCAGACTGCTAACGAAGATACGAGCTTATGGAATAGGTTCACAGATTTGTGACTGGCTGGAAGACTTCCTATGTAACAAAAAGCAGTATGTTGTTTTCGACGGCGAATATTCATCAGAGACGAGTGTATCGTCAGGCGTACCCCAGGGAAGTGTGATAGGACCGCTATTGTTTCCTATCTATATAAATGATCTGATGGACAGATTAACTTGTAATTTGCGACTGTTTGCTGATGATGCTGTGGTGTATGGGACGGTGTCGTCTTTAACTGACTATAAAAGCATACAGGATGACTTAGACAAAATTTCTAGTTGGTGCGAAGAATGGCAGCTAGCTCTCAATGTAAAAAAATAAAAAAAGAAATAAAAAAATAAAAAATGTAAGGTGTTGCGCATGAGTAGGAAAAACAATCCCATAATATTCGAATACAGCATTAGTAGTGAGCTTCTTGATGCTGTCGCGTCTTTCAAGTATCTAGGCATAACATTGCAGAGCGATGTGAAATGGAACGAACATGTAAGGACAGTTGTATGGCGGACAGCCGACTTGCAGAACATTATATCACAGCACATTGCTACTAGTGTAACTTAACATATTTCGTAATTTGTTTACTTGGAAATAGGTTTTCAGGTTCAGAAATTAAAAATTGTCATTCATTTACAATTCCAAATGGGCGAGCTGATACTGTGAAAACATTGAAACTTCAGTCTTCATGCCCCGTCATCTTAGTCGTTGTCGAGTCTAAATAAGAGACGAAAACTTTCCTTAGCTTTGGTGCGTTTCCAGAACCAGAACAAGATACTTCGTTATGCCGTTCTACGTTCAATCATGTACACAAATATTTATTCAGTCATTAGTAACGGAAAATGACTGGTGATACGTTGTTAATTTTGATATTTCCATCGTTAACCGCTGTTAATGGCTTTCTGTTTAATTGATTAATTTAACAACCGGTTTATTCAAAGCCACTCGCCACAGGAATGCAGTTTCGCAACTGTGAACAAACTATTCGTAGCCAAAATTACCTGGATTTGTTTTGAAATGTCTTGTTCATAACAGTATTTAATATTGTGTAAGTATTAGGCGATTTTTAACTGACACCGTTGGTTATATACGACTCTGTAATGAGTATTCTAATATTTTTGAAGTTTTACTTATCGTAATGAAGCTGAGATTATAAGCGATAAGGACCTTCTTATCTTTAATCGACTGTTTCCTTATATTTCCAATATTGTGGTGTTAATTTACGTCTTTCTTCTCATATCCATTTTGTGTAGTCGAACGACTGTACTGCGAAGCGATTAGAGGTCCGCAAGGCAGCTACGCTATATGATACGTATGCATATTAAGCGAAACGCAATTCAAGTAATTAGGTTTTTCTTTTGCGGATGATAGTAAGTGAACAAATAAACTCAGTTAGCAATCAGCCAAAGCCATTCGATGCAACTCTCAAAAACTCTCAAGAAAATTGCAAAGCAAATTTTCTGAGAACCTGTATTTCCCTGTCTTTAAGGCGTGGTATCTGATTGGCAACGTGGCTCATTCGATAGCGTTGAAGATTAACAATCAGGTACTGGAACGTTCGGTGGTTCGACTCCCACCATACCTTAATTTAATTCGTTGTGTTCGAGTATCTCCACTTTGAAAATAAAAAAATAAACATATACATGGTAAGTAACAAATTGTGAGTTTTGTGGTCGTCAGTCTGCAGACTGGTTTGATGCATCTCTCCATGCTATCCTGTCTTGTGCAAACCTCTTCATCTCTTAATGAGAACGGCACCTACATCCATTTTAACCTACTGAATTTGTCTCTCGTTCCAACTGTACGAATTTTACCCCACACACTTTCCTCTAATGATAAATTGACGATTACTTGATGTCTCAGAATTTGCTCCACCATTTTGTCCCTTCTCTTAGTCAAAATATTCTAGAAATTTCTTTTTTTTCCAATTCTGTTCAGTACCTCATTATTTGCGCGATCCATCCACCTAATCTACAGCATTCTTCTGTAGTACCACATTTCAATAGCCTCTATCCTCTTCTTGTCCGCACTGTTTATCGTCCAACTTTCACTCCCATACAGGGCAACACTCCACACAAATGCTTTGAGCAAGGTCTTCCTTATGCGTAAATTAATATTCGATGTTAACAAATTCTCCTTTTCAGAAACGCTTTTCTTCCCATTGCCATTCTGCATTTTATACCCTCCGTAATGCGACCAGCATGTGTTATTTTACTGCCCAAGTAACAAAACTCATCTATCACCTTTATTGTTTCGTCACCTAATCTAATTCCTTCAGCATCGGCTGATTTCCTAAGACTGCACTCAATTACCCTTGTTTTGATCTTGTTAATGTTAATCTTGTATGCACCTTTCAACACATTGTCCATCCCGTTCAACTGCTCTTCCAGGTCCTTTGCTGTTACTGACAAAATTACGTCATCGACAAAACGCAATGTTTTTATTTCTTCGCCCTGAGCTTCAATTCCTTCTCCAAATTTCTCCTTGCTTTACTTTATAGCTTGCTCAATGTACAAATTGAATAACATTGGAGAAAGGCTACAATCCTGTCTTACTTCCTTCCCAACTTCTGCATCCCTATCATGCCCTTCAACTCTCATAACTGCTGTCTGGTTTTTGGACAAGTTGTAAATAACCTTCTGTTCCCTATATTTTACTGCTGCTGATTTCAAGATTTGGAAGAGTGTGTTCCAATCAACATTAACAGAAGTTTTCTCCAGATCTACAAAACCTAGAAATGTAGGTTTGCCTGTCCTTAATCTATCTTCTAAGATAAACCGTAAAGTGAGCATTGTCTCACGTGTTCATACATGTCTCCTGAATCCAAACTGATCTTCCCCGGCGTCGGATTCTATCACTGTGTCCCTTTCGTACACTTCGACTCTAATAACTGCTGTCTGTTTTTGTACAAGTTGATTATAACTTTACATTCCCTATCTTTTACCCCCGCTACCTTTAAAATTTGAAAGAGCGTATTCCAGTCAACAATGTCAAAAGCTTTTTTCAGATCTACAAAAGCTAAAATCGTAGGTTTGCTTTTCCTTAATCTATCTTCTAGGATGAGTCGTAATGTGAGTATTGCCTCACGTGTCCCAACATTTCTCTTAAATCCAAACTGATATATAATCATACTTTCTGTTTATTCTTGATCATCGATATTTTATAGAAATATTATTAATAACGATGGTTTTAATTGAGCCGGCCGCGGTGGCCGAGGAGACTGAGGCGCTCCAGTCACGGTCTGCACGGCCACTACGGTCGGGGGTTCGACTCCCCCCTCGGGCATGGATATTTGTGCCATCCTTAGTATTAGCTAGTTCATAAGCAGTTTGTAAGTTTAGGGACTGATGACCCCGTAGTTAAATCCCATAAGCTATACAAACATTTGAACATTTGAATTTTGTTTTAATTGAAAAATTACACTTTGTGGCAATTGCTGTAATTCAGATGCTCTTCATTTGGACTATAATAAGTATTTTTCTAGTTTTTCTTTTCTTTAATACAGATGTGGCTTCACACACTACTCCAGAGTGATATGCACGGTAAAAACAGAAGAGAGTAGTTTTCACGGTATACAGGACACTTTAAAAATGCTGCATTTTTATGGAGTTGAATAGAATGGTCTTGGGCGAATGGTATTTGAGTTCTGAACTTCAGGTACTATAAATATGCAAAATTACAACAATTTTATATCCATGAGTTCTCTTTGTTAGCTTATTGAAGGAATCGCCAAAATATTCGACGAAAATAATTTAAAGCTCCTGAGGAAACATGTATGCTCTTGAGAACACTCCTTGCTGGGAAATAAATATAATCTGTACTCCGTCCCTCCCTCTCTCCTTCCCCAACGCTCTATTTGGTCAGAAACACGAAACATTTTAGCAAATTAGATGAAACTCTAAACTCGTAAAATGTCTTCATTTATAAATACTATGGAAATATCTGTCTGATATCTTATGTAGAACTGAAGGTATTCATAACTGCATTACAAAGAAATGACTGTTATTGACGGGTGTGCTCTCTCACTTTTTGTTTGTTTTAACGAAGCGTTGTCATACCTGAATATAAGCGTTTCTCAAACTCGGTATAGATAGACATTGAAGGGGTACATGAAAGGCTATTTTTCAGTTGTATTCTACAGATCGGATAAGTGATAAGAGAAATTAGCTTTTCGACAGAACCTTACCTGCCTCAATTAATTTAATACTTTTTCTGAATTTCTATCCGATATTTACGTTAGTAGCTTTGTGACTGTACCAACCAGGATAATTAATTTCGTAGCTAATTCTATTTATACGTCAAGTGTTCGGTTAACACCAGCTATTTCCAGTGCAATTTCCGTTAAATGGAGACTCATTAACGCTTTACGTACTTCTGGTCTCTATGTGCTTCGATTTCCAGTTATATTTGAAGCGTTGGCTGTTTCACATACGCAACTACAGGATTAAAAGTGATGGTGATGTGTGAGTGCTGTGCATGTGGGTTTTATTTTTAAGAATTTCTAGATGGACATACAGCGCAATTATTCGTAATAGATTTAAAATGTGAATAAGAGTCAATAGCGGCACTCAGTGGATTCACTGTATCATTGCGCGTTATGTTAACGCATAAGCCAAAAAAGAATAATGGGAAATTTAAGTGTGAATGGATGTTACACAGTAATTGCTTTCAGGCCAAGGTTGATATGAATCGATGTTTATAAAGAGATGGGACACTTTTCAATTGCTTGACGCAAATACTGTACGCTGAGTTATGTTTCCGAACTTTGCTTTACTTTACAGTACCAAATTTCGAAAGCAATGCCATATTGGCCGACGCATCATTATTTAATAACATCGTTTCTGTTTGCCCTAATAACACAGTGCGGTATTATGAAACTTGTTAATATTTTCCAGTTACATTTTCTTTGAAATTAAGAAACTTTTTGATAATCAATAATTAGTATTGTTGCAAATGACTGAGTCCCATGATGATGGAGACAGCTGGTGCTTTCGAGAACTTCGGGTAGCCGTAAATTATCCTTAGAAGGAGTCAGAATATTGTCAAGATTATGGACATGGTGGAGATAAGCAGCATTATTTACATGTAAACGTCTAAGAAAGACGACGTATAGAGACGACTGCAAATATCTGACTACTGATGCACACAGAAGTGGCGTCAAACCTTAACACTACCATCACGACGAGAGCCATTCGACCTTATTTGACAACAGACGAAGATGAAATTGTAAGAATAATCATCTTGATGTTTAAGCCCTTTTGATCTGTGTTTGCTTTATAAATATCTAACCATAAAAATATAATGCAGATCAAATGTTTTGATATAAAACAGTTCTGTACATAAGAAAAAATGGTCAAATGTTTGTATAGCTTATGGGACTTAACTATGGGCTCATCAGTCCCAAAACTTACAAACTGCTTATGAACTAGCTAATTCTAAGGACGGCACAAATATCCATGCCCGAGGGGGGATTCAAACCCCCGACCGTAGTGACCGTGCAGACCGTGACTGGAGCGCCGCAGTCCCCTCGGCCACCGCGGCCGGCTGTACATAGGAGCCATAAGTTGCAGATGAAAACTGTCAAGGGGGCCCTACACACATAATTTAAGTAAAACAATACGAACTTATAATAACCTGTACAAACTAAAATATTTCGATTGTTCAATTTAAAGCAATAAAAAGACCCACTGAAGACGCTACAACTGAAGCAAAACATATATGGGTATGAAAATAAAAACCATTGATTTGCCCAAGGCAGATCCTCATATAAAAGAAATGAAATACGGGAACAATAAGCTGTAAACAGAGGAAATATATTCTCGTACTGCGACTACCACCTACCCATGATTAAATTACAAGCTATTTCATATGTTGTAATCCAGTATTGTGGAAGTGGCAGACTCCAACATGCTTCTCGCGATACCATTACTGCCTTTGTTTCGCATTCATTTTAAAATGCCAGTTCTCCAAATTATTCCCAACAAAATTCATCATTTTTTCGATTTGCCGCTCTTATTATTGCTGTGTTTGCAGTAAAAATTCTGGGTATGAGGTACGCCTGGTATTCAAAACAATGTTTAATTTTACACCCAAACTAGTTTCAGCACCTCTACGCCATCATCAGTGGGTTTTTCATTTATTTATTGCCGTGAAAGCAAAATACATTGATTTTTCTACTATTTTAAAGTTAGTGGTGGTTCCCTGATGTTTTGGGGTGTGATTATGTGTGGTTACCGTACACCTCTGGTGTTCGGAGAAGAAAATCAAACGGTTTTACGATGCAGGGATGAAATCCCTCAACGTATATTGCAACCATATCGGCAGCATTTTGGTGAGGGATTCGTCTTAATGGATGATAAATCTCGCGCTCATCGTACACATTTCGTGAACGCCTTCCTTCGGAATAAAGACATCGCAAAATTAGAAAAACCAGCACGTTTTCCTGACATGAATCCTATCTAACATGCCTGGGCTCTGTGTTCTTGATGCAATATACCCAGTCAACGCCAGTGTAAAGGTACGTTTACACTGGGATTTATATTGGCACATGTATATGCGACTTCGAGATATGTATCGCGACTTCTATGAGCTGACAAGTAGCGATCTGTGACGTTACAACAACGTGGAAGGCCCAACTGCAGCCGGCCGCGGTGGCCGAGGGGACTAAGGCGCTCCAGTCACGGTCTGCACGGCCACTACCGTGGGGGTTCGAACCCCCCCTCGGGCATGGATATTTGTGCCGTCCTAGTTCGTAAGTAGTTCATAAGTAGTTTGTAAGTTGGGGGACTGATGACCCCGTAGTTAAGTCCCATAGACTATACAAACATTTGAACATTTGAATTTGCCCATCTGCAGCGCAAAGCGCGCTAGTTTGACAGCGGAGAGCGTCGAAAGTTGTGACAAGCGAGCAATCGGCCGTGGCGAGGAGGTAAGCCTCGCCGGGTTTCCCACAACACCATCTAGATACGCCTTGTATCTAGACGGTGTTGGTTTCCCATCAGCGCGGCGCGGTGGGCCGAGAGAGTACGACGAGACCATGCTGGCGGGCCGCGTGCAATGGAAAGCACTTGACGTCGAGTCCAACTGACACTTTTCCCGCCGAAAAATGGCATTGTTATTACTTTTAGATACTACGCTGACACTATTAGAGTTAGAGACGTGTTATTCAGAAAACTAATATTTATTCACTTGGAAAAATCCAGAGGCTAAACTAATTGAACAGCAGTAACGAGCGAGGGCTCAAATGAAAGGTCTCATCAGAACACAATGTTTGGTATAACCATGTTATATGCAACATTTATATTGCGCATAATAAAGCATTTTTAAGGAGGAACAATAGTGATTTGTTAATAACAATTAATACAAGACAGATACACAAACAGCGAGGCGGTGGTAAGTTGCAGGTGTCGTAAACACACACTACGACCTGTTTAGAGTATATTATTTTTCTTTATTTTAATATGTTGTCTTTGTGTAAAATAAATTAATTCGTTTATCAACTGAAATTTGTTTAAATTTATTAGCACAGAAATGCTGAACAGTGCATTGAAAAGAGGACTGGAAAATCTACGTGAAAAACACTTTACCTAAGTGATTACTTGAATATTCATTGTGCGACGACCGAAAGACTCATTTGTCATGCTAAAGGTACTAGTTTGTTTAAACTTAATATTTTTGGGGTATTATTAGTGTTAGAAATTAAAGTAAAGTATGTATTTGCTTTAGTATCTTAGCGCGCATCTAACGACGCCGTCTTATCAACAGTTCAATCATTATTTAAAAAGTTTTGTACGCTACTGGGAGATGCACTGAACCTCGTTTCTGGGACGTATTACTGGAGAGACCCCACATATCGTACATAAGGGGTGCCGCGAGCGGCCCAGGATCGGTCGACGGCAGTTCAGTCTTGATGGCAGACGTGTGTTGCGAGTGCAGTGAAATCGAGTGAGACGGTAGGTGATGAACATAGCCGCAGAATCCGCCTCGCCCGACTCTGAAAATTTTCGGACACGTGTGGACTATGATTTTGAACAGTAGTCGGAACTCATAATTTTTTATCGCATTCTGACTTAGTGTTTTTTGATAGAACAACGAACTTTAATAGCAATCATTTTAGGAACATTATCCAAATGATTAAAATTTCTGCATAAAGGGAAAAAGGTTAGAAAACTCACATTGTTGGAAATTCTGGCCATTAACAAACACCAGTCCAAGAATCCTGACCTAGTGCTTAATGGCCAGTCACAATTCCATTATTCACCTTTACTAAAATAATGTCAACATATTAATAGGCCTTTTATTCTCACTGTGTGTAAATAATTTTGTCATATGTGTTCCATACCAATACTCCATATACCTTTCTCCTCCTTGCCATAATTTACAGTTTGCTTGTACAATCATACATCACTCACCTGGACATTTATAATATTTGTAACCTTAAGGGACCCCATTTATGTTTTTCTTTTTTTAATTATTAATATTATTATGCACGTTCTGTAGTATTGATAGTTATTCATAACAAACCAACATTTTGTTTCTACCATCACCAGCTGACAGTACTTTCTTATACAATTACACAGTTTTAATATTTTAATACCATTGTAGCCCAAGATATGTTGATTTAAAATCCATTTGTTTTGTTGGAGTACGTTTGTTACGTAGTATCGATTCATATACATAATTAATTTGCAGTCCACATTTCTTTGAAAAACCATCTTTGTATATGTAACCTCAATGCCACGTGTGGACTATCTGTTTTGTATGAAGTTATCTTACGATGGCCTAAGAAGCCGAAAGCTGCTTATAACAAGCAAATAAATAATATTGTGGAACAAAAATACTACGTATTTAAGTTTTTAATATGTCTTTGGTCTTCCAGGTACCGACGGAATATTCCATAAAGAAGATTAAATATTCCTATAGCTTTATTGTTAGCAATGTTGGGGGCACGAGCTAATCATACCAGACGGAGTATAACGAATTTAGTGGTTCTCGCCAGACATAATCATGCAATGGGCAATAAAAAACTATAGTAAGAACGCAAGCCTCATGTTGTAGTCAGTTAGTTAGTAGATGCCGCCCTAGTTAAACATTCCCTGACTTTGAAATGGAAGTTTAGTTTTACAAATAAACATGTGTATGGATAGCAACGAGCTAAAAGTAGCAGGAATAAGTCATCCCCTACGACAAAGTTAGTTAGTTTAAAGGTCCGTACCGTTACAGGCGTCATACATGAATGATCGCGCGTTTGTCGGCCGCGGTGGCCGAGGGGACTGAGGCGCTTCAGTCACGGTCTGCACGGCCACTACGGTCGGGGTTTCGAATCCCCCCTCGGGCATGGATATTTGTGCCGTCCTTAGTATAAGGTAGTTGATAGTTTGTAAGTTTAGGGACTGATGACCCCGTAGTTAAGTCCCATAAGCTCTACAAACATTTGAACATTTTCGAACTCTCGAGTCTAGAACGATACAAAACTTCGGAAAGTAATTCCAACAGAGGATCAGTTGTCAGTGACACTGCCGCGGCCGATCGCATAGTTCCGCTTGGGCAGCGGCCGTGTGCACACGCGCCGGTGTGCTTGCTCCGCGAGTGTTTACGCCGCCTGCAGCTACAGGAACTGTGAACATTATGGCGTGCGTCATCGACGATCAATTACGACGATACACGCTTCGTTTTCAATTTCCGGATGGATGTCCGCTGGCTACCACGCAGGGGCCCGGGTTCGATTCCCGGCAGGGGACTGGGTGTTGTGTGTTGTCCTCATCATCATCATCCCATCATCATTGGCACGTAAGTCGCCTACGCTGCGTCAAATGCAGTGTTTGTGGAAGTCGTTAGTGACGATTCCTGTTTACGTGTCATGGAATTAACTGAAGGTACCGCCGAATTTGAGAATTACAGAGGCGAAATCTGCAAAGTATCAGTTTCTCATGCCGGGCTCGGTCTGCGCACGGTTCGCATATTTACTCTACCTTTTGAGATTGAACTTGATAATATACGAGGCGGCTGCGGTGGCCGAGTGGTATACGGTGCGCCAGTCACAGTCTGCACGGCCGCTGCGGCCGGAGGTTCGAATCCTTCTTTCGGGCATGGGTGTTTGTGCTGTCCTTAATGTAAGTTAAAGTTAGTCAAGTAATTAGTGTGTAAGTCTAGCGACTGATTACGTATTTTGGTCGCATAAGACCTCACACACATTTGAACATTTTTTGATAATATACGAAAAGCTATTTCTGAATATGGTGACGTGTGGAGATTCACGCGGAAAAGTGGTCCAGGTTGAGCCATTTCAATGTGGATAACGGCGTGAGGAATGCTGAAGTAGATCCCATTCAATATTCTTGTCCGCGGATTTCGATCTCTCGTCACGTACGACGGGCAGCCGCGAACCTGTGTCCTCTGTGGCTCCCCCGACCATTTGAAATCTGTGTGTCCTGTCCTTAGGAGCGCACCCACTGCGGTGGATGGGCAGGACGGTATCAGAACATGCTGGTGGGAACGCCTGCCGTGAGCGCGGCACTGCAGGAGCCGGCTGCGGCCCCAGCGCTGCCCCCAGTTGACGTAACCAACACAGTGCCGGTCAAACAGACTCGGTTCTTTTCAATGTCTTCCCCTTCTCTAACTGTCGTCTGCAATAAAAGTCCCTCCCGCCACAGAAGTCTTGACACAGGGCGCGGCCGCCGCTTCTCCGGCTGACACCCAACACGGCTCTGACAAGGACGCACGCCCACAAAGAGCGTCTAAGGCGAAGAAAACTTCACGTAAGCAGAGCGAGGAGGAGGTCCGCACCATGCAAAAGAAACTGCAAATCATAACTCAGGGAACCACAAACGTCAAGGACGGCGGGACGTGAAGACACGGACGCCGGTCGCTCGCGTATGTCAGAGAGGGCCACCTCCTGGTCTAAGGAAATGTTCAAATGTTTGTTAAGCTTATGGGACTTAACTACGGGGCCATCAGTCCCTAAACTTACAAACTACTTATGAACTACCTAAGACTCAGGACGGCACAAATATCCATGCCCAAGGGGGGATTCGAACCCCCGACCGTAGTGGCTGTGCGGACCGTGACTGGAGCGCCTCAGTCCCCTCGGCCACCGCGGCCGGCTGGTCTGAGGATACGGAATGATGTGCAGTTCTCTCTCTTGCATAATGCAAGATTATAAAATAGTGACTGTGAACCTAAACCGAGACGAATCTGACGATAAAATTAAGTGCTTGACAGACTATTTGTATGCTGCCGATGTGGACATTGCTTTCCTTCAGGGAGTTGTAACAGCGAACATAAGTCAGATTACGGTTCAAAATGTTCAAATGTATGTAGAGTTTATGGGACTTAACTACGGGGTCATCAGTCCCTAAACTTACAAACTACTTTTGAACTAGCTAATACTAAGGACGGCACGGGAAGCGAACACGGGTAGCTTAATGGTAACGCGACCGCTCGCCGGCCGCGGTGGCCGAGGTGACTGAGGCGCTCCAGTCACGGTCAGCACGGCCACTACGGTCGGGGGTTCGAATCCCCCCTCGGGCATGGATATTTGTGCCGTCCTAGTTCGTAAGTAGTTCATAAGTAGTTTGTAAGTGTAGGGACTGATGACCCCGTAGTTAAGTCCCATAAGCTTAACAAACATTTGAACATTTTGCGACCGCTCGCGATAAGCGGGAAATCCGGGTTCGAGTCCCGGCCCGGCGCAAATTTTCGTATGTCACCATTACACCATACAGCTGATGCTGATTAATATTCGCAGTTGCGAATACATTTCTTGTATTTACATTAGCAGCTGTAGTCACCACAGTGTCCGTTCCTTCAGACCCTTTGCTTAGTTCTATCAATAAACACGGACACTGCACATCGTATCATAAATTAAAGTGGTATCTTCTATGCTGGTACCATGAAATGTACGAGTGGAGGTTGCGAGAGTGAAGGTCGAGGTGAGAGTTTAAAATACGGAAAGATTAATATTTAAAACTCACAACCACCAACTGCGAACCAAATTCCTAAACATGCAAAAACACTGGAACTGTGATTGCGACTGTTTGACTCGTTTTCTAGGGGATGATATCACACGTTCGCAGCTTTCCTTCCCTGCATATGATCAACAAAACAAATTCATAATAAAATCAAGTTCATGAGAGAAAAGGGTGTACTAACTAATATTTTTGAAAACACGTGAAAGTTCACTTTATGTTGTTTATTTCACAATATTAGGACCCTGTGGCTGATACGTCTGTACGTCGACACATTTATCAAATAAAGTTATAGCTCATGAGCCCCCAGACAAAAATGAATATTTGTCGCAAATTGTTTTCACACCATGTGGCTGTCTCAAACACCATTAATGTTCGTGCCTATGCGACAACACGTGTTACATTAACAAATCACAGTCACTTTAATTCAATGCGATGCACACCTTGTTCCACTGGCTATATATTCACAACACACAGTGGCACTCGATACAACTCGGTGCAGTCTACCACGAGCAACCACACTTGGCAATTGCCATACAAAAATCTAAAGTCTCCACCTGGAGATTCACATGCCGACTGCGCAGAGCGACGCCGCCCGGCCAGCTGCCCCACTTGCTCCCGCCACATCACTTCCTGCGCGTGTGCG
Organism: Locusta migratoria; assembly: GCA_026315105.1. Taxonomy (NCBI): domain Eukaryota; kingdom Metazoa; phylum Arthropoda; class Insecta; order Orthoptera; family Acrididae; genus Locusta; species Locusta migratoria. Next base: position 292,858,732 of record CM048755.1, read on the forward strand.
CGCGCCAGAAGCTCAACTGCCGGGGTTTTTTTCCCTGCGTCATCAACTTCCCCATGTGAGCTGTTCTAACCGATTTGCCAATGTACAGCGCTCAGCCAATACATTTCTAAAACTTTACTTAAAATCAAAATAATTACACTACACATTAAACAAATTTCTTATGTTTTTATATTGGTATACACATCCTTTGCACTATTTATTACAATCGTGCAATTTCTTATATCACAGATAAGTGATTTAACTGAATATTTCAAGATAAAATACACAAGATTAATTGAAAATAAAATGAGAAATAGTTAATATATTACTTTTATAAACAAACATTGCCATGCTAGTTGTGTAACTGTCTTGTATTCATTGGTAATTTATTACTTTTCATTGTCAATTAAACATATTACGCCAGATGTGACTATATCAGCTAATGTATTGTTTATTTATCAACAGGCTATTTTGTAATGAGGGCCTTAAAGGTTCCGAACTGCATCGTATTACTTCAAATGCCAGTAGTATTAGAATACTTTATTTCACGCTGTGCACTGCACTGTGCCTGGCACTCGCCATTGTCCCTCTCTCCCCTCACCGGAAACGAAAACTGGAAAATCCTAAGCAGGAACAAGCCACCAACGTCGGCCTGCTCGCTGGCCTCCCGTCAGCTACAAGCACACAGCAAATCTCAACGTGGAGAATTTCTACCTATGGCCTAACTATAAATGTTGTCACCCAACTGTGTACATACATTGCTACAATAATTAATAAGATTAAAATTGTGTAACATTTAGTGCATTGGCATGGTCAATGTTTGCAGTGAACTTCATACTGTTTAATTATCAAATGCTATTAATTACCAATATTTCTATTGGGCGGTAATCTCACAAGGTACCAATTGTGCCGTACGATTTCCGCAGTACGTTGCCTTCGAAGGGATGCCAAGTCTCAGAGTTCATCTTCTCAAAGTGCTAAACTTCATATGCCACACATTGTCTACCGCTCCTGAGTGCTGGTACATTCTAAGATGTAATTTCAGCACAGGGTGAGACATGCATGCATGACTGAAGGACATTTGCTTAGTTCTATCAATAAACGACACTACACATCGTATTTAAAATCAGTCATAGAAAGGCTTGCGACAAATGTACTAAAACGTCTCACCCTGTGCAGGAATTACGTCATAGAATGTACGAGCACTCATGGTCAGTAGACACTGTGTAGCATATGAAGGTTTGGGTCATTCTGGGAAGCGTGCGCGGGTAGCGTAATGGTAACGCGACCGCTCGCGATAAGCGGGAAATACGGGTTCGAGTCCCGGCCCGGCACAAATTTTCAAATGTCACCATTACAACATACAGCTGATGGTGATTAATATTCGCAACTGCGAATACATTTCTTGTATTTAATTTACATATATGGCGTACATAGATAAGGGAAACAATTTGTTTTAAGAGGGCTTGAAGCCGACGCCCCAGAAGGCGATATTGGCGAGCGAAAGGATGGGCTTTAATGGGAGAAGAGAGGCAAAATAAATAAATAAATAAATAAATAAATAAATAAATAAAAAGAAAGAAAAAGTACGCGCATTGAGGTGCTGTGCTGCGATGTGCGAGTCCGTTCCCCGTCGGGGTTTCGAATCGCCCCTTGGGCATTGATGTTTGTACCGTCTTTATTATAATCTAGTTCGTAAATAATTTGTAAGTTTAGGGTCTGATGACCCCGTAGTTAAGTCCCATAAACTATACAAACATTTGAACATTTTTGGCAGTGACACTTCGCTTTGTGGTCACTGGGGATTCCTTTTCAACGTTAATGTATTTGCATAGAATATCAAAAATCTCAATATTCAAGGTCCTCATGCAAGTTCGGTGAACTATTGTATGAGATGGTGTATCGCGACATGTCAAACTGACATGTTGCTCATACAATTTGCGATACATGTATCCCAGTGTAAACGTACCTTAACAAGTCCGCTTCCGTAGTCTAGTTGACTGCGTGGGTGGGTTACCACGCAGGAGGCGCGGGTTCGATTCCCGGTCCAGTCAGAGATTTTCCCCGTTCAGAGACTTGGTGTTGTGTAGTCCTCATCATTATTAACACGCAAGTCACCGAAGTGGGTTCAACTAAAAAGACTTGCACCAGGCAGGCCGAACGATCCCAGTTGTGGTCTCACGTCCATAAATGCCACACGGCCGGCCGCGGTGGCCGAGGGGACTGAGGCGCTTCAGTCATGGTCTGCACGGCCACTACGGTCGGGGGCTCGAATCCCCCCTCGGGCATGGATATTTGTGCCGTCCTAGTTCGTAAGTAGTTCATAAGTAGTTTGTAAGTTTAGGGACTGATGACCCCGTAGTTAAGTCCCATAAGCTTTACAAGCATTTGAAATGCCACACGGAATCATCATTACGGCATCTGTAATGTGCGCGTCGTCCACTGTGACTAATATACAGAAACGTACAAGGCAGAAGTGGTGTTTGGGATGACGTTATTGTTGACAGAATGACATCAGATAATATTTGTTTGAAAATGAAGGCCGCACTTTGGTTTGCCGCAGACAGGAACAGCGCCATTACAGAGCCAATTCCAGGCAATATGCTGTGGAGTGGTGTTGGGTACAACCAAAAATCACAGTTGGGGCCTGTCCAAGACACAGTGACCAGTATGATCTACGTGATTGATATTCTGCAACCCGTAATCACACACTTTCTGCACGACATTCATAAAGGCCACGATAGTACACACCACACGTAGCTACATGAACACGTGCCTTCCTGGTGTCACAGGATGTCAGCCTTTTGTCCTGGAACACCAAATCGCCAGACTTGTTGTAAATCTAAAGTATTTGGAATATGTTTAAAGGTAGGTGCAGCACTGTGCCACTGCAAATGAAATTTGGAGCCAAGTGAATGTATTATGGACATTTAACCACTTCACTACTTAGGTCGTCAGAGAATTTGTTGAGTGGGGCACAATACATAAATATGTGTTTACCACCAACTATGCAAAGAAAATCTTATTCTTTAAGTTACTAAGAGTGTGGTATGTGTTGGGAGTCCATAGTAAGAGAGAAACGTATTCTACCTGTCCCACAGTACAGAGGAATTACGTCTTCCTCCAAATTTTACAATTCCAACATTCTGATTATACGATTTGAGATCACATTTCCAATTAACGGACAAGGTTCATATTGCGGCTCTCTTTGGCCGTTATTAAGAAAAACATATCTGAAATGTGGCTTTCGTATTCTCGTGCAATCTGAGAGTGTGTTGCGTCTCTAACGAACTCATCGTCGACGAAACGTTAAACCTCTACACGCAACTTTAATGAGATATTTGAGAAACTCTGAGACGAGGGTGTGGATGAAAGATTCAATAAGTTAAAATTTTTAAGCATAATGAAACTGATAAGTAATGTTCACTTCTCATTACTGATTTTAACTTCATTTAATCTAGCTCTGCTTGAGCTTGTGCACAAAAAACAAAGTTTTCGAACTTTCGGGGATGACTGCAACATTTTACGATGGATAATCAAACTAAATAGTATCAAAACTTTTTTATTTTTTTAGCTTATGGGACTTAACTGCGGGGTCATCAGTCCATAAACTTACAAACTAATTATGATCTACCTTATACTAAAGACAGCACAAACATCCATGCTCGAGAGGGGATTCGAACCCCCGGCGGGGAACGGCCTCGCGCATCACAGCATAGCAACTCATTGCACTCGGCCGCGGCCAAAACCTAATTGCAATGTTTCAAACTACGAGGTTTAAGTACACAACATAGACAAAGACAAACGAAGTGACTGTAGCATAATGCCCATATTCTGTAACAAATGTGAAAAGACTAAGTGGATTTCGGCAATCATCGTCCACAGGCGAGAGTAAGTGTTGTGCCTTACAACACACAACGGAACGATACAGTGTTTTGAGGCACGCCGGTGAACCGAGTGCCGAAGCGTTCGACATAATAGGCTCCAAGAGGCCGAAGGACCAAGCCTTTCAACATAGCGAGCCATCACAAAGATTAAACCATTGAGGTGCCAAGAGTCATGATACAGCTCTATGCACATTTGTGCCCCCATAGATTCATGTGAAAAGATTTCCGACGTCATTATGGATGCAGGCAGGAATTAATGGATTTTTAACGCGGAATAGTAGTTGTAGCTAGATGCACGGTACATACCACTTCGCAAATCTTTTGTAATGTCAAAAGATCGACAATGTCAAGAACGTCCCGAGAATATTACATTTCAAGGATTATCCCTCTCTCAGCACAGAGGGCGCGGTGGCATACGGCCTGCACATTATCACCGACAGCGGCATTTGCGGAGAATTGTAACTGCTAACAGACCAGCATCACTCCGTCAAACAAGCGCACAAATGATTATGGGTCGCACGACCAACGTATCCGTTAGGACAGCAAGCTGACAATTGGCGTTAAAGGTCTGTGGCAGTACACGACCGACTAAATTCGTTTCTTTGGTCAAACCGGAACGATCGTTTACTAGATATGGCTAAGTAACTACCTGTAGACCAATTTCTTCCGTTAGTGGTGCTCCCAAACAACAATGAATAATGGACTTTTTATTAGCGGCCATGAGACTTGTCACCACGTCACAATAATTCGCGATTGGTTTGAAGAATTTTCTGGACGTTCCAAAAAGTTCAAATGTTTGTGAAGCTTATGGGACTTAACTGCGAGGTCATCAGTCCCTAAACATACAAACTACTTATCAACTACTTATACTACAGATAGCACAAACATCCATGCCCGACGGTGATTCGAAACCCCGATGGGGAACGGCCTCACGCATCGCAGCATAGCGTCTCAATGAGCTCGACCGCTCCGCCGCGGCTTGGACGTTCCAGCGAAAATTTGGATCACGCTTATCGTCTGACATGACTGGTTGTTTGTTACTTGGGACCGGGGGACCAAACTACTAAGGTCATTAGTCCCCCCATGGGATGCGAAAGGAGGGGATGAGAGAGGAGGGGATAAAATGTTTAAATGTTTGTAGAGCTAATGGGACTTAACTACGGGGTCATAAGTCTCTAAACTTACAAACTACTTACGAACTAGCTAACACTAAGGACGGCACAAATATCCATGCCCTAGGGGGGAGTCGAACCCCCGACCGTAGTGGTCGTGCAAAACGTGACTGGCGCGCCGCAGTCCGCTCGGCCACCGCGGGCGGCAAAGAGGGGATGAGAAAGGAAATGCAGACCAGGAAGGAAAGAACGAAGAGAAATTGCATTAGCTCGGGGCCCAATGCTCACCTTGCACGTCCTCAGGATAGAACTATGAGCCCCCTAGGAAGGTCTGACATGAAATGCATCAAACATTCGAGAGACATAATCGAGAGATCATTTCGTTCTCAATTAATGGCTAATCCTATCCACATTTACAGACAATATCACAGACTCACATCCTGTGATCTCCTCGAATAAAATACAAACACATGTAGGTAACAGCGCCTGCCTTCTCTTTTTCTCAAGAATGAAAAATATTTTAAAAAATTAAAATAAACTTGTCATCTGGTGCTGTGCCGCCCGACAGACAGACAGAGGCCAGATATGCTGTTCGGGGTCTGCAGTTTGATGCTATGACGGGACAGTCGACCCAGATAACCTACCGAGAAGTTCAACAGCTGATCCGAATAGCATTGCAGGACAGATTTGTGTCCTCCTCGGTTCTGGCGCAACAATGAAACGCGCAGTACGCTATCAGGGGTGACAGCACATCGCCGTTTATCATGGCATGGGTTCCGTGGGCATCGTCCACTTCTCCGTCGATCTTTGACTAATGGGCAGAAACTTGCTGCACGGCAATGGTGTATCGAAAAACATCAATGCGGACGGGAATGGCTTCGGATACAATTTTCGGACGAATTCAGGTTCTGTTTGTTTTTCTATTAGGTGCACTACGCTTCCGCCTACTGCCAGGTACTCCATATCAGCGACCTCAGTAGGCATTAGACTTCGTGCGAAAGCAGAACGGGCGCTCAAGTCTGTACGCGAGAGTTCCACACTCTTAAAAATACCTAGATCTACTGTTTCTGATGTGATAATGAAATGGAAACGTGAAGGGACACGTACAGCACGAAAGTGTACACACCGACCTCGTCTGGCCGGCCGCGGTGGCCGAGGAGACTAAGGCGCTCCAGTCACGGTCTGCACGGCCACTACGGTCGGGGGTTCGAATACCCCCTCGGGCATGGATATTTGTGCCGTCCTAGTTCGTAAGTAGTTCATAAGTAGTTTGTAAGTTTAGGGACTGATGACCCCGTAGTTAAGTCCCATAGACTATACAAACATTTGAACATTTTTTGACCTCGTCTGTTGACTGACAGGGACTCCAACAATTGAAGAGGGTCGTAGAGTGTAATAAGCAGGCATCTATTCAGAGCATCACACAGGAATTCCAAACTGCATCAGTATCCAATTCAAGTACCATGAAAGTTAGGCGGGAGGTGAGAGAACTTGGATTTCATGGTCGAGCGGCTGCCCATAACCACATATCACGCAGGTCAATGCCTAACAACACCTCGTTTGGTGTAAGGCGCGTATAAACATTGGTCATTGAACAGTGGAAAAAGGTTGTGTGGAGTGACGAATCACGGTACACAATGTGGCGAACCGATGCCAGTGTGGGGGTATGGCAAATGCCCGGCGAACGTCATCTGCCAGCGTGTGTAGTGCCAACAGTAAAATTTGGAGGCGAAGGTGTTATGGTGTGGAATTCTTTTTCTCGGAGGGGTCTTGGACCCATTGTTGATTTGGATGGCACTATCACAGCACAGGGATACATTTTAAGCATCTTCTTGCTACCCACTGTTAATGAGTAATTCGGAGATGTTGATTGCGCTTTTTAACACGATCCATCGAGGTTGCTCGCCGTCGGAGGATCGAGTTCTTCATCGGGCATGGGAGTGTGTTTGTGTTGTTCTTAGCATAAGTTAGTTTTAAGTTGTTTGCAAGCCAAGAGACTGATAACTGCAGTAGTTAAGTCTCTTAGATTCATAAACATTTGAAGTCATCGTTTCCTGAACTTTGTTCAAAAATGTTCAAATGTTGGTAAATCTATGGGACCAAACTGCGTGGTCATCAGTCCGTAGCTTACAAACTACTTAAACTAAGCTAAACTAACCAAAGGACAACACACACACCTATGCCCCAGGAAGGACTCGAACCTTCGACGGCAACCAACCGCGCGCTCCGCAGCGAGGTGCTTTAGACCTATCGGCTACTCCACCGCTGCCTTGAACTTTATCTCCATTTATCCAACTCAGCCTGTACACGTTTCTTATAGGTGGCAAGATTGCCTAGACTCGTAGACATGCGGTGAAAATAAGAGTAGTACAAACAATGCTGCCATGAATTTCTCAGTCCCCCTGCAAACCGCTCAAGTAATGAACTCTGTCCTACATGCCTCCAAAGTCCAATCGACAATCGTGTGAAGTGCAGCCCTGAGGCGTCGGTGAATGAGGTGTGTAGGGCCACACCCCTCTCACAGCTGCCGTGTCAGCTCCGTGATCGAAGCCGCTACTTCTCACTCAAGTAGCTCCTCAATTTGTCCTCACAAGACTTGAGTGCACTCCGCTTGTCAACAGCGCTCGACCGTCCCGGTCGGTAATTCGTCTAAGTTGTATCCAATCCCGACAGTTCTTAATTTCTGTGATCTGGAGGAAACCGATGTATCCACTGCGCCGCAACCGATGGCATGTAACACTCACGTTTTGTAGCTTCAAACACCATAAGGTTCGTTGAATTTTTGTGGCTGACACGAGCTTTGACGCCGCAAAATTTGCTTAAATACTGACTGTAACTGCCGGCCTCTCTTCATTGTCTTAGTCGATGATCATTTGAAACGTCAATAACAACAATAGCCGCGGCAGAATAGACGTGCGCACTAAGGTGCCCAGCAGCGGTGCGCGCGGACGTTCGCCGTCGGAGGTTCGAGTCCTCCCTCGGGCATGGGTGTTTGTATTTTCCTTAGCATAAGTTACTTTAAGTTAGTGCAAATAAATATACAATCATTACTTCGCAATTTGCGAGAATTTCCGGCTTTAGCTGGTCTTCTTCAGTTGGTCTATCATATTATAATACATGAAAATTTGTGCCGGACCAGGACTCGAACCCGGGTCTCCCGCTTTACGCGAGCGGTCGCCTTAACCACTTTTTTTTTTTTGTTCCATTTCTTGGACTTGAAAACAATAATAACAAAAATGTAGCTGATTTGACGAATTTCCGTCTCGCTGTTCCACAGCTTTATATCGAAAATATTGCAAACCAAAAGACCAGTGCTTGCCACCTTTTTTTTTTTTTTTTTTTTTTTTTTTAGGGTTTAGTATGGTTTTCTTAACTTTGCGTGTGGCGTGATGTCAAAATAGAATAAGATAAATAAGAAAATAAATTGTAAAGAATTAAAAACTGTAATGAAAAGAAAATCTCTTTTCCGGCGTGTCTTGTAGGAAATTAATAATCATTTGTATGAATACATAAGTTCGTTTCCTCGTAGATGTAATGTGGTAACATACTTAAGTTTTTTCTTCTGATTTACCAATGATTTAAAACTGTGTTGATGTTAGTCTTGATTAAATTAGATTTCTTCTTCTTGTTATACTAATTAAACTAAATTTGTAATTGCAACAGAACGTCCAGTTTCGTCACTGGGTTATATAGAGTCGTCAACGCAGTAACGTATCTGAATTTAAATGATCCATGGCGGTCTTCTCTTTGTTTCCCTAAAAACCTTCTCTTGTTGCGTGTAACAGAAAAGTCAAAACAATTACATTCTTCTAAATGTAAACTTCTTGTAATACTTTACATTATTGTTCTAGTCAAAAAATTTGCAAAAGTTTCCTTGTATTTTTTATTACGCATCAGCATGTGGTGTTCAGTTGTAAGATACACCCAGAAATCCTCCACATTGCTTGATTCTTTGGTTAGGATGTAATGAAGAGTTTGCCCTTTCAACCAGTTGACAGCATTTCTTTTAGTTATTGGATATGGAATGCTATCCGGTGTTAGGAAGTCAGCAGCTGTGAAGGCGGTGGGTGTCGTTCTGCTGATGCTAGCTAACTTTTGTCTAACATAAAGCCATATGTCTTCAACCTTTTTACACAAGAGTCTATGTTCTTCATCGTCTACTACGTTGCAGAGTGGACACAGCGGTGAAGGTGCCAGCAGAATTGCATGTAGTCTAGAGTTCGTTGCAGTTTTCCTGTTGACCGCGAAATACCAGGTCGCTTTCACGGACGTTGGTAAGTTCCTGCTGTGAATGTTTTTCCAGATTATATTCCAGTTATTCGACGGATATTTCTGTTCTATATTATTTCCGAGTTTGTTTTTCATCAGCTGTTTGTAAAGATCTTTAACCTTTACGATTTCTTTTTCTGGTATCCTGCCGTGTATGTAACTGTATTCCACGAAAAAATATTTTAAGTGGTGCAATCCGTTAGGGATGTGTCGGACACTGACAGGTGCATTGAGGTCGACAGGAGCTGTTTCGTTTACCAAGTGTGCAGTAAGGCTACCACCTTGCTTTTTCCATTCCTTGTACGTGTTGGAGAGGTACAGAGCTTTCGCTTTTTAACTGACATCTGTGAGGTTTAAACCCCCAAGTATCGTGGGAAGCGTCAGCGTGTCGTATTTCACTTTGAAGATTCGTCCGCGGGTCACGAAATGTCCTAGAGCAGATATCATGCTTTTGGCCAAGGTTGCAGCAAGGGGCAAGACTTGTGCTACATAGTTTACTTTAGATGTAATGTAAACATTTGCAACTGCGACCTTTTGGAGTTCGTCGAGTTTCCTTATACTATGTTCTTGTACACAGGCTCGCATGCTGTTCAGTAGTTTCCGATAATTAACTGCAATAGTTTTCTGGATGGACCGTTTAAAATCAATGCCAAGGCATTTCATTGTTGCGAGTTCTGGTAGCAAGCTTTGGGTTTGTAACCTGATGCCACGTCCAATATGAAATATCCCGGACTTCGCTTCATTAAGTTTTGCGCCTGAAGCTTGTTCGTATTTCCTGACTATCTCCAGCGCAGTCACGACTTCATTGCCACTCGTGGCGAGGAATCCGACATCATCAGCGTACGCATTGCATACGATCTTTTCTCTCCTAATTTGTAATCCCTGGAGATGTTGTGTGAGGGAAGCGAGGAGTGGTTCGATAGCAATGGCAAAGAGTGCCATGGACATGGGGCACCCTTGCCGGATGGAGCTGGTAACTTCTATCGGTTGGCTAGTCTGTCCATTAATTACAAATCTCGCTGCGTTGTTCGTTAGCGTATTGCGGATGACGGCAATAAAGCGGGGTGGGTATCCCATTGCGCTCATAGTCCGGAGTAGGAACTGGTGATTGACCCTGTCAAAAGCTTTGTCAAGGTCAAGGGACACCAGGGCACATTTTATTTTGCAAACGTCGGCCGTGGCAATTGTATCCCTGTAATCACAGAGGGTCTTCAAGATCTTTCTATCTTAACCGACACTCGTTTGGTAAGGGCCGGTGACAGTAGTCATTGTGCTGTTTAATCTTCGCGCTAGTACTCGACCAAAAATCTTATAATCGCTGTTCAGCAATGTTATTGGCCTAAGACCGCTTATAGTCTTAGTACCTGATGTTTTGGGCACTAGCACTACGATGCCTTCCCGAAGCTCTTTTGGGATATCGTTTTCAGGGTTTAACAGTTCATTGCAAATGAGAGTGAACTTGTCTTTTATGAGGGAACTGCATGTTTTATAAAATTCGGCTGGAATACCGTCCGATCCCGGAGATTTGTTCGTCTTGCTTTCTGCTATTGCTTCTTCGACGTCTTCTGCAGTCACTTCTGAGATGAGGGATTGTGCTTCCGCGTGGTTTATTCTCCTTTGTAGGGTGGACAGAAACTCGTCTTGAAGGCGTTCGTTAACTGGTTGAGAGGACATGAAGGAAGCGAAATATTGTACGATCGCCTCCTTAATCTCAGAGTTTTTCGTTAGCTTCCTTCCGTCATTCAGTTGTATTGCAGTGAATATTTTGCGCGACGCTCTTTTGTGCTCACGGATAACGTGATATACGGAAGTTATCTCATTCGGCGCCGTATCCTGCACTCGTGACCGTATTTTGTAACCTTCCAGTTGTTTACGTCGAAGGGCCAAGATTTTCGCCTTGACCTTTTTAATTCTTGCATAGTTTTCAACAATCGTGGCATCTGATTTGAATAAATCTCTTAGGCATTGAAAGTAAAATTCCATAGTACTTTTGTACCAGAAGCTTTTTTCTCTGGAGTAGTTTAGGAAAAATCTCCGTATTTTCGGCTTGACATGTTTCAGCCACCAGTCGGTAGCAGTGTTGTACGAGGCGAACCTGCTCTCACACTCCCTCCATAGTGCGTGGAACGCCTCCTGGCATGCCTGGTCTTCTAGGTGAGACACGTTCAGCTTCCAGGTCCCTCTACCTCTGTAAGTCCCCTGTTTGGCCATATTGATTGCGCAGATGTACGCTGCATGATCCGAGAAAACGACAGGCCATATTTCCGATTGCAGGATGTTGCGCTTTAAATTATGTGAGATATACACTCTGTCTAAACGACTCACCGAGTGGCTGGTCACATGAGTGAATCCGGGGGCTGCACCGTGCAAGTGTTCCCATGAGTCTACTAGACGTAGTTGCGTGACTATCCGTTCAAGTTCGATAGACTTATTGAGATTGGGAGTTTGGTCTTTGGCATGCAATACGCAATTAAAATCACCCCCGAGGATAATGTGCTCCTGTCGGGATCCGAACAGAGGGACAACTTCTTCTTTAAAAAACTCCGCCCTGCGTTGTCTATTGCTAGATCCCGATGGGGGATAGACATTAATGATTCGTACGTTATTGATTGTACCTGCTATGCCTTTACTGGTGGTTAATTTTACAACATCTTGGACTATTATGCCCTCTTTCGTGAGGATAGCTGTACCCATTTCCGTTCCAATCCCTGGATTTGTGAAAGCATTGAATCCCGGTATATGTTCAAGGTCAATATCTGTGACTTCTTGCAAAAGGAGAATGTCTACGTCAGCGGCATATATAAAATCTTTGAGGTTTTGTAATTTGAATGAGCGATGAGCCTTATTGAGATTTACTGTGGCTATCTTGTACGTTTGTACTTCTGTCATCGGTCGTTCTGGCTGTTCAATCATGAATTCGTTCTTCAGTTCTTCGTTCCTTCTCTAAAAGTCGTATAGTAAAAAACAGCTTAATAATAGTCATCAGTATCAAAAGGATCCGGAACATAATCTTGTCGCTTTGAGAGATCTGTCATGGAAGTGTCTTCTTTCCGAGTGTCGTCATCTTTTTGGAGCTGTGCATTATCTATCTCAGATTCGTGAATTTCGCTCATTTCTTCATCCGCTGGGTCATCTGCCACTTCGTCCGCCCAGTTGGTGTGCGTAGGCGTCTGGGGTGGGTCATGGGGAGCCTCCGGAGAAGGAATTCCTTCTGGTTTCTGTGTGGGTGGTTCCTTTGGTAACCGTCCTTCAGCGCCTTTTTTCCCCAGTGCAGAGACAGGGGATTTTTCGGGCGCTGGTGTCGCTTTCTTATCGGAAGAGGACTTTTGACTTAAGCTGGCTGCTATTTCTTTTGCCTTTTGTCGCAGAGGTGCAGCGGCCTCCTCTGCGCCTTCGGATGCAATCCTGCGCTTCTTGTTTCTCCTTCCGGACTTCCTTTTTGGTGAACTCTCTGTGGATTCAGACCCACTTTCTGGTTCCTGCGGAGTGGTAAGCTCTTCATTTGCCGAAGGATCTGCACCATTTACAGGTTCGGTTTCCTGTGTCCGTCGAACTTCGTCTGTTGCTGTTGGCGGTCGGGAATCGAGTATATCGTCGGCTATAAGTGTGCTGACATCCATTGGGATTTCTGGCTCTGCAACGATTGCTCCTGCAGTTGGATCAGGGACCAAAACTGTAGCCGGTTGCGCTCGAGCTGCAGCGGCGTAAGTTCCAGGCAGTGACGTCATGGCTAGTGGCCTGGCGGGCTCGCCGGCGGGTAGCTGCGCCACGCGCCTCTGTATACAATTGGCGCGCACGTGGCCAGGCTTGTTACAGACCGAACAAGTTCTGGGTTGATCGTCATAAATAACAATCCCTCTATATCCGCAGACGTTTACATACAAAGGAATATGTTTCCGTAGTTCTACTCGGAGTTGTCGTACACCGTTTAGAACGGGAAATTTATGCGCGCTCGACCACTTTTCAGCAAAATTGCTAAGCACTGTACCGAACGGAGAAATTACAGCATTTATCTGTTCCGCAGTAATTTCAAAAGGCAACTCAAAAATTCGGATAGTGCGTATTCCAAACCCAGCATGAGTGATAGCAACCTCCCCAACACGTCCGTCTGAATACCTAAATTTCATAGTACCTCCACAGGATTCAACTACCTTCGAGCATAGCTCCGCACTACTCAACTTGACAAATACCACACTCGCTATAATCGACAGATGAATACCAATAATGTCGTTTCATGATAGTTTTACATCCTGCTCTAACCAATTTTCTATCTCATAAGATTTCGGTCTAGTAGATCGATTCTCAAATGTCAATTTCAATGTATCCTTCCTAGTCGGTCGTTCCATTTCTTGTTCCATCATTACAATCGGTTCATACCTTTCCCACAGTTCAATAACGAAAGCTATTTGCTGCAGCAAGCGCCGACACTTACCACGCGAAGACAAGCTGTCGCAGCGCACGGCACGGAGCGTCCTGCCCCTAGCAAGACCGCGAGCAGACTCCGACCACTCGGCCAACCGGACACGCTCCCCGGCCAGACCCAAACTTCCATATGTAACAGTTGTCCACCTCCCTTAGTGCTCGCACACATTTAGCAGTGATTCCCGCGATGGGGAGAGACATACTACACCACCTTTGGCCAGTCTTGGCTGTCATATCTACAATGATACGTCTGTTCCTAAGGGACAGACGTTGCTGATGGTCCGCAGCTATAAATGTTAAATATACATTCATACAGAGCAGCTAAAGTCGTAAATTCTCGTAAATTGCGAAGTAGTGAATGTATATTTAACATTTATGGCTGCGGACCATCAGCAATGTCTGTCCCTTAGGAACAGACGTATCATTGTTAGTGCAAATAGTTTGTAAGCTTAGGGACTAATGACCAACGTAGTTAAGTCCCTCAGATTTACAAACATTTGAACATTTTAACAATAATACGGTTACCATAACAGGAGCCCATTGCTTAAATCCTATGGGATGGACGCCACCTAAGTAGCAAACACTAGCAGCATTATCGAAAGACATCCTATCTGGTTCCTCACTTCAAGTGAAGAGACAGACTTTTGCGGAGCCTACCCCGAGGCTGATGGGTGAATGACCCGGCTGTTCTGCCCAACACGTCTGACTGAGGATTTTCTCTCGAATACGAAATACAGGCGCTTTAAAAGCTCGTGAGGACACACTTTTTTCCACTCTTACAGGTTCCCTGCAAATTTATTGTCCCCTTCCATGTTTTAGAAAATAAATCGTCCGACTTGGCAACTCTCCGAGGCCTCTAGCCAACTCCTTTCTATTCTGTCCCCTCTGCTACTCCTTACTGGCCTTTACATTAAAGCAGTCAACAATCCGAAGATTGGTTTGAACACCACAACAATGCTTTACTGGGCATGGTCCTGATTGGAGGTGGTATGCCTTTGCCTTCCTCCGACCTTCGAACTGACTTACCCAGCCAGTTATAAGGGGAACTACAGTTTAACGTTGGTTCCAAACCACGGTGCCACTCAATATTTTTCACATCATCAACATTGCCAGAGATGAAAGAAGTGGAAAGTGACAGATAAAAATCTTAAAACCTCGCAGGGATCGAACCCGCGACTGTTGGATTCTTAGTCTGGCACGCTACCACTGTGCAACCGAGGCGCCCGCCTTACGCAATTACATTAACAACATCCATATCTTTGAAGCAACAGGATACAGATGAAAGCAAAAGGTCATTGTTTTCCTAGTTTGGGTAGCAACAACATTGTTGTCTGACCTGCTGTCTGTACGATCTATAGATCCCTAATATGAAGAGAATCCCTTAGTTTCTCATAACCGCAGATTAACTACGTCACACTAAATAGTCAATACGTGGGAGTACTGGTAATTTTTGTGATACTGTTATGCTTAGTTGTGAGTCTTGAATGTCAGTGATTCACTACTTCGTCTGTCTCTGTCGCATGCTGGCTTTCGCTCTGCCTCTGCCACTGGCGGAATTGCTAAGCACGTTGGAATCATCCAGACCCACCTTGTACGCTTGTTTCAGACATCCAACGACTCGCTGTATCAACGGATGTGGACTGTGATGAAGCAGGCCCGCCCGGATGTTTTTACCAACGACAACATGGAAGGGGTGGATCGCGTCAAGAAGCAGAAAGGTGACTACGCCTTCTTCATGGAGTCCACCACTATAGAGTACCAGACGGCGCTCAACTGCGACTTGCGCAAAGTTGGCGGCTTGCTTGACTCCAAGGGCTATGGCATAGCTCTACCTCGCAGTAAGTGCTTCTCTCTTTGACTGTTTCTAATATTTCTTTCAGTTCATTTTTCGTATATTTCTAACTACTTGGTGTTTGTATGTATGTTATAGTCAGAGACTAAAGATATCAACAAATCTATGATGTAAATAAAACTTCATAGTAAAATGATTAAAAACTGCAGACAACCGTTGAGCATTTGTTTATTTACAACATCTAGTTCGCCACTTAAACGAGCATCATCAATCTCCAAATTGTTAAGGGGAGAGTGTACAGCCGACCACCTCCTATGCTGCGCACCACCACACACAAATTCCGAGTTTTCCCCTAAATTTGGTTCTAGTATCGCAAGGATTTGCCTGTTCGAATTACCGTGTGGTTATAATTAAACATTCGCTGTTTAACACGTTACAACACGGAAACTACAACGAAGAACTAAAACATTGTTTCACTTACTAATATCGTATAGGGTCCCCGTGGGCATACAGAAATGTCGAAACACGACGTCGAATGGATTCGCCTAATGTCTGACGTTGTGCTGGAGGGAAAGGACACAATGCATCCTGCAGGGCTGTCTATAAATCCCAAAGTGCAGCACGTGATGGAGATCTCTTCTGAACGGCACGTAGAAAGGCATCTCACATATGCTCAGTAATGTTCATGTCTGCTGAGTTTGGTGACCAGGATAGGTTTTTAAACTCAGATGGGTGTCCGTGGAGCCACTCTGTAGCATTCTTGAAGTATGGGGTGCTACACTGCCTGCTGGTATCTCCCAAGCCTGTTTTTGGCTTTTGCTACCGCTACTAAAAGAGCTCTCTTTTTATATAATGAATCAGTGTTGCCAAAGCGTGTGCTATTACCCATATTTTTGGGCAATTTGAGATCAAATACTTAGGCAAATAATCCAGTTATTTACACGAATGGGTGATACAATGGTATTCAACTACTTTGCATACAGAATACTCCTAGTACTTTATTTTTTATGGATTTTTATGGATTTCAGGTGGCAGCGAACTATGAAACTACAGCTGAGCTGCATCTCAGCTCGAAATGAAGGTGACTGGCAGAAGGGAATCACGCGATTCTGCGCGCTCTCGGGTCCTCTCGCTGTTCCCCGTCAGTCTTCGGAAAAGGAGCGGACGAACTAAGAGGCGAGGGATCTGCGAACTAGTTCGCGTAGTTCTCCTGTGGGAGTGCTCTTCCAAACTAGTTCGTTCTCGAACGACACAAGACTACAGCATTGATATCCGCAGCAGTTTGCGGAAGGGTTTCACTTGGGTCACGTTGAACGATTCTCTTCTGTCGTCATTGGTTCTCTTCTTGCAGAATCTTTTTCCGGCCACAGCGATGTCAGAGATTTGATGTTTTACCAGATGCCTGATGTTCACGGTGGACTCGTGATATGTTTTTTTACGGGAAAATCCCCATCTCATCGGTGCCTCGAAGATGCTGTGTCCCATGTCTCGTTAACTGACTTTAGTATCACGTTCAGACTCATTTAAGTCGCAATAATCTACCATTATAGCAGTAGTAACCGAGTAACGCCTGCGTCATATACTCATTGTCTTATAGGCGTTGCCGACCGAACTGTAATCCTCTGATTCTTCACATATCTTTGTGTTTGCATATGCATGCCTATACCAGTCACTTTGGCCCTTCAGTGTAATTACCTTGCCGCGGCGGAGTGGCCGAGCGCATTGAGGCGCTATGGTCCGATGCGCGAGGCCGTTCCTCCTCGGGGGCTTGAATCGTCCCTCGGGCATGGATGTTTGTGTTGTCTTTAGTATAAGGTAGTTTATAAGTAGTTTGTAAGTTTTGGGACTGGTGACCACACAGATAAGTGCTATAAGCTTAACAAACATTTGAATATTTCGTAATTACCTTAAAAGTGCAAAACTTGGTAGCATTAATATGAAGGATATGGGGAAGAGAAATAATTCAGAATCAGTTCAGTTGAAACACTTTTAATGTACTGCTACGGTACATCATAGGATTACAGGCTGATACCATTACTGCTACAAACTGTTCTCAATATGGTTTCCATCAGTGTTCAGAAGAATCTGAAAGCGCAGAATTGCATTCAGCGCGGCAGAACTAGGCATGTTCGTAGGTATGCAGGCTACCTGTCTTGATATGCTGGACTTCAAATCAGCATATATGAGAATGCTCCCCTTCACCTTCAGGTACCTCCATAACCGAAAATCATAGGGGCTGAGATCTGGTGATCGTCCCGGCCAAGCATCTGCAAGCGATAAGCTGACAATTCGATAGTTTACAAACGTATTTCCAAGAAGCAGTTGAACTTCACGAGCGATGTGCAGCGGTGGCGTCCCATCTTGCATGAAAACTATTGAGTTTCAAAGCGTCTCTTTCCTGTACGGTGAGTATGACATGATGGGGAAGAATAGTGCAGTAACGCTACCTAGACACACTGCACGTCTTTGGTCACTGAACGCCAAACTGTTCAAAATAGAATGGTGATGAACACCGCCTAGCAGATATAGTTGTAACCGGACGGCGACGCTTGAAAATCATGCACTCCAACTCTAGCCATTTATGCTATCAAATTTGGTGTTCGTACGGTAATTAGTTTCCGTGTTATAAAGTGATAAACAGGGAAAGTTCAATTATAACAACGTGGTACTTTATTGCGCTTTATCCTCCGCACTACTAGCCAATGATGTTCTGTCAGCTTTTTACAAGGATCTGATGAACAGTAATGAGTACCTAACAAGATACCGGAGGTCAGGTAAGAGACAGGCAAATTAAAATGTCGGTCGTTCCACACGGGCGAAATGTTTTACTGCTCGAGATCAAAGTAAGTACAAAAATAACATTTTATCCAAGCTCGTAGAGTAATGTAAATGATTATATGAACAGACCCTTCAAAACTGGAATAAACATTATAGTAAGGATGATAAAGAGTTACATGATTGCTGACAAGAAAGCGGAACTATGCATATTCTATAAATTTGGTTTTATTGAAAATTTGGTGTTTCCTCAGCTTGAAGTTATGAGATACAAATGTAGCTAACTTGTAAATGGAAAGGTAACAACCATGCTTTGCTGAAGGCATCGGATTGTAATTCGCCTACAGATGGCCAGACGGGTGTTTCCTCCTGATTGTTTCCGAATACGATCGATCTGAACCACTGCAACACTTCGCAAGTTCTGATGGAACTAACAAAGAATAGTACGACATTAACTCAGAAAGTAATGAACTCAATAAAGGTTTACGAATCAAACAGTGAGCTTATCCGTAGAAAAATAGAGAAAAATGTAGCAGTGGACAACAAGAGGGAGTAACGTAGTAAACAAACTTAGTAAACAATTTGTGCATAAAGTATTTTATGGAGGAGGAGGAAAATAAAACCTTAACAACTAGAAAAACGAGGCACCACCGCAACAAATATTATGCTTAGGGCCGCACGGGAGTAGCCGAGAGGAGATTCCTGCTTCGGCCGCCGTCCTGTCAACACCTCCGGGACAGCGGGCCGTTTGTTTACGTTTGCGGCGAGCGGTGCTTCGCGGCGGCCGCGGCAGTTTCGTTGGTGATTTGTAAGTATGGAATTCGATAATTCCGAGGAACGCAAAAACAACGTTCAATGTGAATTCGACAGTAGCGTTGCTAGGCCCTCAGCTTACGATATTCATCACTGGTTAAGAAACGAAATGCGATTACCGGAAAAGGACGTTCTTGGAGTGCAACTAGACACTTTTCTAAATTCAGTGTTTCTAAAATTGATATCTACCGAACTGTGTGACGCTCTTGTTCAATATAACGACGGTATCAGAAAGTTCAAGCACTTTGATGGCACTGTCAGTAATGTCAAGATTTCTAGTGCAGGATACGGCATACGTACTGTGCGAGTTTTCAACTTGCCATTTGAAATTAAGAATGATACCATTAAGCGACATTTAAGCCTGTATGGTGATGTGATAGACGTAACGAAGGAAAAGTGGTCGAGTGCTTATGTGTACCAAGTAGAAAACGGTGTCAGAAGTGTCAGGATGATAATGAGGACACACATTCCGTCATTTGTGTACGTTAACGGCCATCGAGCGTTTGTCACTTACAGTGGGCAACCTCAGACTTGTTCTCTTTGCAATAGTACGGGACATTTCCGGCAAGACTGTCCGAGGCGCAAGCGGCCAGTCCAACTGCCACGGGACGGTGGTGAGGAAGACACAACGTATGCGGCGGTGGTACTTGGTTCTGTTCCCGCCACCCCGAGACCAGTAGTACTGGAGACAGAATCGGAAGTGTTGGGACACGTTGCACCTGCTAATGTATCCGCATCGATACCGGAATTTCCACTTCTTGAAGTTCCGCGAGACACAGACGGAAAACCCGTTCAAATCTTTAAAGCGCCGATAGTTACCGAACCTGAACAGACAACTGAATCCCTGACTGCGTCCGAGATTATTAAAATTCCCGATGTGACGTTAGTTGCAAATTCGAATCAGGCTTTGGCTTGTGGGACAGGATCGCAACCCGGACATGGAGCTGACCCCGACGTATCACGGCCACAACGCGATGGAGCTTCGGAAGAGGATAGTTCTTCTACTCGGTCACGCAGTGCCAGCAGCTTTCGCAAACTGGAGTCGGACCGTCACCAAGACAAAGACCGTAGTCCGTCGCCGGGAAAGGAGTCTGCGTCTTCCAAACGCAGACGAAGGAAAAAGTTGTCAGAACACACCGGAAAAAGCGGCGACGTAGACCCTCGGCAACATACGGAGGGGCGGCAGACTTCGCTTCATACGCCAGAATCGCAAACAAGTGACGCGGAACAGCGGCGCGAGGAGACCGTTCGCCAATTGAAAGAATTTTTATCGAAAGCCGTGACGGAAGAGGAGATAGAGATGGCAATAGATCCTCCTTCGGGTGCACCGATAAAGAGGAAAGCCGAAGAACAACACCACCGAAGAGCTCGCCCATCCATGCTTCCTTCCAGGCCTGAATCGTCTGTAGAATCTGTGACTGTTCAATCAGGACGTTTAGGTAGTGACTTGTCTATGGACGTGGAGGGAGCGTCATTGCAACCCCCTGTCGTCGACAGGATCGACTGGGCGGAGGAGGAGGATTTGCGGTGACGGGACTCAAACCCGCACAAAAAGTTCGAGCTGTGGTTGGGGTACAGAACCGCAAAGATGGTATCGTGTGTATAAACGAAATAGATATGCGTCGTTCCATCCGCGCCGTCTGATGTTGGCAGTTGGAGGCTTTGATTTTAAAATTCAAAGTTTTAACTGTGCTTAATGTATTTGTCAGTGTTAACGTTGATACCCTGCATCGTTGATATGTTTTATATACGCAATGTGGTTTTTATGGCCTTATGTTGTACTTTTTATGGTGTTTTTTTTTTTTTAGTGAACGCCACGGATATCAACGTATTATAGTAACGAACGCCAGTGTTCCGCGGTGTCTCTCATACCCCAACACGAAACAAATCGCCATTTTCTGGTTCCATCAATTTGTCGATCATTCAATTATTCTCTAACTTTGAATGAATACCTAGATTTGTAACTTATTCTTGGACAAGACATTATAAGGCACAAATGCGACGTATTTATCATATGAAATATACTTTTGTACGTTTCTCTTGGACATGCATCTTTTGACAAATGATATAAGATGTAATCTTATAATGACTTTACAGCCGGATAATATGAACGAAAAGAAAACGAAAAGGAAAGCATGAAAATCAATAGAAGGAAAAACAGTCAAGAGTAAACTGTTTCTTATGTTCTGTGAGATGATTTCGTGCGTTTTGATTTTCTGCGTGAAACCCTGACAGAAGGGAAGGACTCACGTCAAAGCTTAAAGCACATTGAAGTGCATTTTCGTTGCAGTGCATGCTTTCAATATTTTATGTTATAATGTTTATACGCACGAAACGATTTAACCAAACTAAAGCATTTAAATTTTATCAATGTTTCATTTGCAAGTGTGGAAAGAAGACACACACTGATAACTGTTTATTTTTATTTTTAGAATATACAAAGACTATCATTAAAGTAAAGTTTCTTACTGCAGTCGCCGAGGGAAGCATCCTGAACTATGGCTTCGTCTACTCAGATGTCTAATGCACAGTGTTTCATTTTTCACATTTGCTAAAATCTCTCTTCCTGAGGACAATGCGTTCCACGTTCGTCTTCAAGAGGTAATTGTGGATAAATCATGAATAAGTTTGTTTTGATGTTATTTTCGAAGAAGAAAAATTTTAGTTACTTATTTCCACGGTGGATCGGAAAAAGTCAGTACCACCAGACTAAAGCCAAAGAAAGCTCGCCGAAGAAGGCGTTCATGGTGAGAGTAAGGACGGGGTGTAGGGGAGAAGGGAGCCCCGAAAAAAAAAAAAAAAAAAAAAAAAAAAAAAAAAAAAAAAAAAAGAGGTCTGGAGCGCCACGTTACGAATCGCGCGGCCTCCCGCGTCGAAGGTTCGAATCTTCCCTCGGGTATGGATGTGTGTGTTGTCCTTACGTTAGTTTAACTTATTTTAAGTAGTTTGTAAGACTAGGGACTGATGACTAACGTTGTTGGGTCCCACAGAATTACAAACATTTGAACGTTTGAATAATGCTTAGTAAATCAGTGGAAGTATCGCAGTGACATCTGTGGGTCGATGTGGAATTAATCAGTGATAAAGCAACTATACTAAATGATATCAGTACAAACCTTTCACATTTGCGAAAACTGCTGAGATATGAATGTGCCGTGACAGATGAACATGTGATCCAGACCGAAACGTGAACTTTATCGCTAGCAAGCATCTTATCTTTGGTTGCTGAGGGGAGCTCTTATGACTAATGTGAGTAATTTAAAGAAAAAGCGAACATAATCGTTGGGTAAGACAGAAACTTTTATAAAACGTATAAACATTAGCAGAGTGGTATTTCTGTCACTAATTCGGATTTATGAAACAAAGTTGTAAAAAGATACTTTCGTTCCCGATCGAGTTACCAAGTCGGTAAAGCCAACTCGTGTTCATATGAAATTTTTTACCGACTATAGCTAACTCATTCCATTCTTAATATTTAACAACTTGTTAGACTAATGCAACTAGTTAATCAAACTGTCGCGCCCTACTGGTTTCTTCTGCGCTGTATCTACATTTACCAATCGCTATCACATGTGGGCTGCGCAGAATGTGTATTTTATTATATTTTTAATTTTTTTTCTTTATGAAACTGACCTACCTCATTAAAATTCCTCCCTGGCTACTCTGCTGGTCATCTGTGTGTTTCTCCTTCATTTAAATTGCGCCGGCCGCGGTGGCCGAGGAGACTGAGGCACTCCAGTCATGGTCTGCACGGCCACTACGGTCGGAGGTTCGAATCCGCCCTCGGGCACGCATGTTTGTGCCGTCCTTAGTCTTAGCTAGTTCATAAGTAGTTTGTAAGTTTAGGGACTGATGACCCCGTAGTTAAGTCCCATAAGCTATACAAACATTTGAACATTTTTTAAATTGCGGACATTGCTGTGGATATTAATTTTCCTGAATTCGGTTTTTGGTGTTTATTAATTTATTTTCTAGCTTCAGACTACATTTCACACAACAACGTGCAGTGCAGAGAAGGGAGGAAGCAAGGAAGTTTAAGGCTTAACTTCTGGTGGAGAACTTGGCCATAAAAGACGGAGCTCAACCTCAGACTGTTTTGATAAAGGTGGAAGAGGACGTCGGTCGTGCCCTTCCAAGGGAATCGTACAGGCATTTTCCTGGTGCGATTTGGAAAAATTATGGAAAACCTAAATCTGGATGACCTGAGGGGGATTTGATCCGCCATCCTCCAGAATAAGAGTCCAGTGTACCTACTACTACACCACCTCGCCAGTGAACAGAAACACATTTGTTTACAAAGATCGAAATGTTCAAATGTTTGTATAGTCTATGGGACTTAACTACGGGGTCATCAATCCCTAAACTTACAAACTACTTATGAACTAACTAAGACTAAGGACGGCACAAATATCCATGCCCGAGGGGGGATTCGAACCCCCGACCGTAGTGGTCGTGCAGACCGCGACTGAAGCGCCTCAATCCCCTCGGCCACCGCGGCCGGCTACAAAGATCGATAACCGCATGTTGACAGTACATAATTATATAAAAAGAAGAGATATTCTTTTGCATTTGAGAGTGTGTTGTAAAAGTAAAGCTTGCAACTTGAAGCATGTTGTGTATTAACAGTTGTAACATGTTCGAGACACATCTAAGCTACGTTTCAACAATTTTTATTGCCTGGCCTAAACATTTTAGAGCCTCTTTTTCTATGTGTATTTCATATCGCAGCTTTACTGTCACCTAATCGCAGTCTTGGGCATAAGAATATGTGTCGACATAAACGTTACCAGACTTGACAGCGCTCAAGGCTTACGTCGTAATAAATGTCAGCGCTCGTTGTCTTTTCTCGCACAGCCGAAAACACAAGTTAAAGAAGATGCTATAAGTGTTTTGATTGGACATTGAATTACACTCAAGAGCCAAAGAAACTGATACAAAGTGCGTATGTATGCAAAGAGATATGTAAACACTCAGAGGACGTCGTTGCAGTCGGCAACGCCTATTTAAGGTTGTTGTCTGGCGCAAGACGATAGATCAGTTACTTCTGCTACAGTGGTAGGTTAGTACGATTTAAGTAGATATGAATTAATGTTATAGTCAGCGCACGAGAGATGGGTCACAGCATCTTCATGGTCGGCGATAAGGTGGGGATTTTCCCGTACGACCATTTCATGAGTACACTGTGAATATAAAAAATCCGGTAAAACATCAAATCTCCGACATCACTGCGGCCGGAGAAAGATCCCACAAGATGGGACCAACGACTACTGAAAACGGCCACTACGGTCGGGGGTTCGAATCCCCCCTCGGGCATGGATATTTGTGCCGTCCTAATTCGTAAGTAGTTCATAAGTAGTTTGTAAGTTTAGGGACTGATGAACCCGTAGTTAAGTCCCATAGACTATACAAACATTTGAACATTTGAACTACTGAAAAGTTCAGTATTCAAATGTGTGAAAACCTGTTGCACCAAACTGCTGTGTTCCTGTGTTGATCAGTCCCTAGACATCAAACTACTTAACCTACCTTACGCTGAGGACAACACAGAAACTCCCAGGCCCAACGGAGGACTTGAGCCTCCAACGGAAACAGCCGCTCAGTCATTAACATTACGCCTTAGAACATGCGGCCATTCCGCGCTGCCGAGAGTCGTTCAATGTTACCCAAGTGCAACGCTTCCGTAAAAGGCAGAGGATTTCAATGCAACAACTGTCAGCGTGTGAACCAATCAACGAAACATAATCGATATGGACTTCCGGAGCCGAAGGCCCACTCGTGTATCCTTGCTGACTGCACGAAGCAAAGCTTTACGCCTCGCCTGGGCCTGTCAACACAGACATTGGACTGTTGATGTCTGGAAACACGTTGCCTGGTGTGACGACTGTCGTTTTTCAATTGCATCGAGCGGAAGGAGTCAGTTGAAGCACGCGATTGTACCGTCGATTGCACGTCGACTTGTTGTGTTGTGACGTCAGCGTTGAACGAAAATCTTGAGTTGTCTATGTATGCAGGTAGAGTGTGTTGGCATGTAGTGGCAAGCTCTTGTGGTTACAAGTTAAATGGTTCGTTGTCGTATTTGGTTGTACTGGCCATTAGGTGTGTGACACTCTTCGTATTCGTGCGGTGTGGTGAAAATGCAAAAATACAAAATGGACATAATGAACAAAGATTTTATAACATGAAAATGGAGACAGCATTAGAGACATGTGAAAAGTAAGTCAGACGAGATTAAAAACACCGGTGATAGAAGGTAAAAACGAGCCTCGGTAATATAAGATGTACACATATGAGACGAGGACTCTGGAGCACTGATGGACATTTAGGGCCCCTACACAGGTTCGGGACTAATTTATCGGCGGTCCGATAAACTGGACGTGTGGAGGAGCTTCTCGACCAACTTTTCTTGTCGGATGGTTGCTCGGGCTGACCGTCCGACATCCGACTCCCCCCCCCCCCCCCCCCACAACCCCACCACTCCACAGGACAAATCGTACTGTGTGTAGTGGAACCCGACCAACTTCCAGCCTGCGATCGTCTGCTGTCTGCATAGCGAACGCGCGAAAACAAAAACCAGAACAGGAAGCCACTGCAATCGCTGCGTGCAGATGGTCGGAAAGTGTATAGTCTGGTACAAATTTGGTTGGTAGACTGTTCAGTTGATTGGTCGGATGATAAATCGGAACGTGTGTAGGGGCCTTTAATGGACACAGGCGTCACTGTTATTCTGTCGAATGTGGCTGGCGCAACACTTTACAATACAGTTATACACTCCACACTGTACACTGACGAACGGTGTCATTAAAAGAAATGTGGGCGTGACGGGGAAGTTCTGTAGGAAGAGGAGACGAGGGGAGGGGAGGGAGCAGGCAGGAGCGCTGGGGGTGGCAGAGAGGGAGGGGGTGGGAAGCGCAGGGACTCCAGGGAGGGTGTCGTGGGGTTTCCTAGCGTGGCGTTTCCTACCGACCTGGGCCGGCATAATAAACTGAATCTCCCCTTGCCGCTCCCTCCCCCTCCCTCCACGCACAGGAGTTCTCCGAGAGTTTCAAACGCAAGAAGGAAGTCCCACATTGGTTATAATCTTTATTTATTTATTTATTTGTCGTGACAAGTTACAAGGTATAACGTAGTTTTAAGGCGGTAACATTGAAATTGACTGTTCTTATAATCTCGTCACTATTACCGAGCGAGGTGGCGCAGCGGTAACACACTGGACTCGCATTCGGAAGGATGGTGGTTCAAATCCACCTCCGGCCATCCAGATTTAGCTTTTCCGTGATTTCCCTAATTCACTCAAGGCAAATGCGGGGATGGTTCCCTTGAAAGAGTACGGCCGATTTCCTTCCACATCCTTACCCAAAATTTCAGAGCGTAAGCTCCTTCTCTAATGACAACGTTGTCGACGGGACGCTAAAATCCAAGTTTCCTTTCTTCCTTCCTTCACGCCACTATTCTTTAACCATTACACGATTTCTGTTGTTCGAATCTATTATTACATGTTTCGCAACTAAATCGCCATACAGCGTGAGGGGTGCACCCCTTTAAGGTGCTGATCACATAACGAAATAAAGATTTACGTAATATTCGTCTGAAAGAAATTACACAATGTTTTGCTACGGTTAGTTCCGGCGTATAAAGCCTAGAGAACTAGAGTGTTGTACTTAATGTCTACAGATGATAAAATTCATTGCTTAATATAGATGAGTCCACGTAAGTTCATCTAGTTGGAATTTCATCTTTATAAAATGAACCATATGACAATTATATATGACCTTTGAAGAAGTAATTTTTTTGAAATGTAATACTTAAGCTGAAAAACTAAATCACTGGCAACCACTTCAATGGAAAAATGTGCTTATTTACACACGTGTGTAGATAGTACAGGTATAAAAAACGTTTCACATAGAATACTTGAGTCTAGTAGAAAACTGGGAATTATTCTACGCTATTTAAGTATCACTCAAAGTTTTACAAACGATCTAAAAATTCTGAACACATCTACAGACACCATGACGTGATAATAGGGCAGAAGGTAGATATGTTTATATTTTCCATAGATGCAAACACTAGACTTTCAGCCGCTAGCTAAGAGGCAACAGAAATATCAGTGCACCTAGCATTGTTGTTCTGAAGATTAAATTACACTGGGGTTGTTGAAACGGTTGTCAATAGTTGTTTATTTGCCATTATGAAGGGAGAATCTCCGTAAGCAGCCTGGATAACTAGTTCGTCACCAGCTGAGCAACAGCCAATAACTATAAAGTTGTTGTTATGGTCTTCAGTCCGGAGACTGGTTTGATGCAGCTCTCCACCCTACTCTATCCTGAGCAAGCCTTTTCATCTCCTCATAAGAACGGCAACCCACATCCACTTGAATCTGCTTACTATACGCGTCTCTTGGTCTCCCTCTGCGATTTTTACCCCACACACTTCCCTCCAATGCTAAATTTACGATTCCCCGATGTCTAAGAATGTGTCCTACCAAGCGATCCCTTCTTTTAGTCAGGGTATGCCAGAAATTCCTTTTCTCACCAATTCTGTTCAGTACCTCTTCATTAGTTATGCGATCTACCCACCTAATCTTCAGCATTCTTCTGTAACACCACATTTCAAAAGCCTCTATTCTCTTCCTGTCCGCACTGCTTATCGTCCATGTTTCACTCCCGTACAAGGCAACACTCCACACAAATGCCTTCAGAAAAGACTTCCTTACCCTTAAATTAATATTCGATGTTAGCAAATTTCTCTTTTTCAAAAATGCTTTTCTTCCCATTGCCATTCTGCATTTTGTATCCTCTGTACTACGACCATCGCTTGTTATTTTACTACCCAAGTAACAAAACTCATCTACCACCTTCATTGTTTCGTTACCTAATCTAATTCCTTCAGCATCGCCTGATTTTCTAAGACCGCATTCCATTATTTTTGTTTTGCTCTTGTTAATGTTCATTTTATATGCTGTCTTCAACACGCTGTCCATTCCATTCAACTGCTCTTCCAGGTCCTTTGCTGTCTCTGACACAATTACAATGTCATCAGCAAAACGCAATGTTTTTATTTCTTCCCCCTGAACTTTAATCCCTATTCCAAATTTTTCCTTGCTTTCCTTCACTGCCTGCTCGATGTACAAATTGAATAACATCGGGGAAAGGCTACAACCCTGTCTTACTCCCTTCCCAACTGATGCTTCCCTTTCATGCCCTTCGAGTCTAATAACTGCGGTCTGGCTTTTGTACAAATTGTAAATAACTCTCCTTTCCCTGTATTTCACCCCTGTTGACTTCAGAATTTGAAAGAGTGTATTCCAGTCAACATTGTCAAATGCTTTCTCCAAATCTACAAAAGCTAAAAATGTAAGTTTGCCTTTCCTTAATCTATCTTCTAAGATAAGACGTAAAGTGAGTATTGCCTCCCGGGTTCCTATGTTCCTCCTGAATCCAAACTGATCTTCCCCAAGGTCAGCTTCTACCAGCTTTTCCATTCTCCTGTAGATAATTCGTGTTAAAATTTTGCAACCATGACTTATCAAACTGATGGTTCTATAATGATCACACCTGTCTGCGCCTGATTTCTTTGGAATGGGGATTATTACATTTTTCTTAAAGTCTGAGGGCATTTCGCCTGTCTCATACATCCTACACACCAGTTCAAATAGTCTTGTCATGGCTGGCTCTCCCAGAGACTTTAGTAGCTCTGAGGGTATGTCATCTACTCCTGGGGCCTTGTTCCGACCCAGGTCTTTCAAGGCTCTGTCAAATTCATCTCTCAGTATAGTATCTCCTATTTCATCTTGATCTACTTCCTCTTCCCTTCCTACAACATCGTCTCTAAGTTCATTTCCATTGTAGAGCTGCTCTATGTACTCTTTCCACCTTTCAGCTTTCCCTTCTTTGCTGAGAACTGGTTTCCCATCTGAGTTCTTGATATTCGTAGAGTTGCTTTTCTTGTCCCCAAATGTCTCTTTTATTTTCCTGTAGGCGGTATTTACTTTTCCCCTTGCTATACATTCTTCTACAGATTTGCATTTGGCTTCTAGCCACTCCTGCTTAGTCATTTTGCACTTCCTGTCAATCTCATTTTTTAGTCGTCTGTACTCCATTTTGCCTGTTTCATTTACTGCATTTTTATATTTTCTCCTTTCATCAATTAACTGTAGTATTTCCTGTGATATCCATGGATTTTTTGTAGGTCTTGCCTTTCTACCTATTTTGTCCTCTGCTGCCTTCACTATTTCATCTCTCAATGCTACCCATTCCTATTCTACTGTTTTATTTCCCCCTGTTTCTGTCAATTGTTGCCTAAATCTCCCTCTGAAATTCTCCAGCACTTCACTTTCCTTCAATTTATCTAAGTCCCATCTCCTTATTTTCCTACCTTTCTGCAGTTTTTTCAGCTTCAGCCTACAGTTCATGACTAACAAGTTATGATCAGAGTCTATATCTGCCCCTGGGTATGTCCTGCAGTTTATAACCTGGTTCCGGTACCTATGTCGTACCATTATAAAATCTATCTGATACCTTCCGGTGTCTCCTGGTCTCTTCCATGTATACAACCTTCTTTTGTGATTCTTAAACCACGTGTTTGTTACGATTAAATCATGTTCCGTGCAAAATTCTACCAGGCGACTTCCTCTTTCATTCCTCCTGCCCAGTCCATATTCACCTACTATTTTTCCTTCTCTTCCTTTTCCTACTACCGAATTCCAGTCTCCCATCACAATTAAGTTTTCCTCTCCCTTAACTGTCTGAATAATTTCCTTTAGCTCGTCATATATTTCTTCGATCTCCTCATCATCGGCAGAGCTAGTTGGCATATAAACCTGTACTACTGTTGTCGGTGTTGGCTTCGTATCTATCTTGACAATGATAATGCGATCACTGTGCTGGTCATAGTAGTTTACCCGCATTCCTATTTTCTTACTCATTATCAATCCTACTCCTGTGATACCCCCAATTGATTTTGTATTTATAATCCTGTACTCACCTGACCAGAAATCCTGTTCATCCTGCCACCGAACTTCACTAATCCCCACTATATCTAACTTCAACCTATCCATTTCCCTTTTTAAATTTTCTAATTTTCCTACCCGATTAAGGGATCTAACATTCCACGCTCCGATCCGTAGAATGCCAGTATTGTCTTTCCTGATGACAACATCCTCCTGAGTAGTCCCCGCCCGGAGATCCGAATGGGGGACTATTTTACCTCCGGAATATTTTACCCGGGAGGATGCCGTCATCATATTTCCATACAGTAGAGCTGCATGTCCTCGGGAAAAATAACGGCTGTAGTTTCCCCTTGCTTTCAGCCGTTCGCAGTAGCTGTGTGGCAAAGCCACATTAGCTGATGTTACAAGGCCAGCTCAGTCAATCATCCAGACTGTTGCCCCTGTAACTACTGAAAAGGCTGCTGCCCCTCTTCAGGAACCACACGTTTGTCTGGCCTCTCCACAGATACCCCTCCGCTGTGGTTGCACCTACGGTACGGCTATCTGTATCGTTGAGGCACGCAAGCCACCCCACCTCGGCAATGTCTGTGGTTCATGGGGGTGGACTATAAAGTTATAGCGGTATAACATTTCATTACAGTCAGTTGAGCTTAGGTTTTAATTATTAAAGAAGCAGCAGGTCAATCGTAAAATCTTTATTGTTTAATTCTGCGTAAGACTATATGAGACACTTTTATATTATGCTTTAATAATTATATTTAGTTACGTTTATAATACAAATTAATGGTGTTTTCAATGACATCGCTAGGAACTGACTTTATAACTATCATAAACCGTTCGTAATTGACGCACATTCAGTTCATATATTCTTCAGTTTTCTTATAAATACGGTAGCGATGACCATCCGTAATAAGACAGGCCTCCCTTTTGTTGTTGTTATCACTTGCATCACGGAGAATGCACAAAACAGAAATCGACGTGAAAATACACGGAGAAAAAGCTACCGGCGGCGACACTGTCTGAGAAACGGTGACAAAACCTGCATTGATGGTGAGCGACTAGGGTAGACAGGCAGTGGGGGAGGCTCTGTTCGCAAACATCTTTTTCAGAAACCGGTTGGTCGGGACAGCTAAGCTAAGGTAAGCTAAGCGAAACCCTTGTAGGAAACCCCACAGTAGGAAACCCCACGTAGCCCCAGGGAGGTGGATGGGAGGCGGAAGGGAAGGGGAAGCACCTATATAAGAGGGGAGGGTAAGATGAAATTTGGTAGGATGCGTAAACGTCAGGATCCGTGGTTAAATATAATTCGCACTTTTACCGAGAGAAAGGAACTCTCAACTATCCCCGCTCGCATTCCAACCGCCTCAAATTCGCAGAAATCGCAAACTACATCCTTATCGCACCTATCGTCCGTGCCCTCTTACGCTCGTCATTTTGGATTCGGCATGAAGTCCATTATTAACGCTTCTGTGTTGAAGTAATGCACCACATAAACACACTCACTCACACACACACACACACACACACACACACACACACACAAAGTTAATTTTTTGTCTGGGACAAGTCTAACGACCACAGCTCTTCTGGAACATGGATTTAACTGTTGAAATGAAGTTTCCTAAAGGCCGGATACATATTCCATTTCAACAGTCAGAATTTTAGCAATCCACTTCACTTTAGATGGGGAAGATCAAACATAAATATTTTATTTATCTTGGTTCTTGAAGACCGACATTTGCGTTGTTGATGCTCAGCATTCAGCTAAATAGTAGAATATGTTTCAGGAGATTCAATTAAATAATCACAGACATTCTTGATGATAGTTCCATTGTGACAAAAACAAATTTATTTAGTTGTGCAATATTATAATGTTCAAAGCATCCAGCAGCAGATAACAGAGCTGTTTACAGGTTTGAAACTATGAACAGAGTGACAAAACATGGCTTCCACTCAAACATTTTCTGCGTAACCGCGAAATAAGGTTAATAATATTTTTTAGATATTAAGTAAATGTTACAATCATACTCGAAATATGCCAAATTACATAAATTAAAATATTACTATTTATCTCAATGAGTGTATGTGTTTTATGAAATTTGCATATAATAGTATACGCAAATTAAAAGTCGTGTTTTGACTCATTTTAAACTTGTTCAAGTTATTTCCATTATTTGTGTTTTCTAAGTGCACACATATCTGTTTTGACAATATTGTGTAGGTGTACTATTATTGAGACATGGAATTTTAATGTATTTCAATTTGTGGTCTAATTTTTTATAAATGCGGTTTTGTATAAAGTCTTAGTAGTTTTGTCTATTTCGATGATAGCTCCTTAGTACCAAACGGATTATTATTTTCAGTGTGTGAAAAAAAATGATCAGTATTTAATTTAGGATCCAGTGATATATGAAACATGGTCTGCCCTAATTTATTTAAATAAAGGTAAACATGTAATAATGTTGTGCAATAGTTCTAAGATGTAGTAGTGTTGTTTTTATACTAACAAGTATCTTTATAGGCTCAGCATATTCCGTAACTAAGTGTAATGCATTTTCTTAGTGTTTCTAGTTATTATTTACGAAAGTACAAAAACTGAAAATTACGTAAAAATGACAGACAAAGTTATGTTTAAATCAACATACTATTTATAAACTTGTTCTACTAATAGTGTTAATAGTATGTTAAACTGAACGCGAAAATGTGATATTTTTACTTGTCCGGTAGTGAAGTTTTTATTTAGATGTCCGATAGTTCGTGTTTGTAATGTTGGTAATTTATTTGTAGGGAGAGCGCAACATAGCAGAAACGTTACACAAGGACAACGTCCAGAAATATGTTACAGTGCTCCCAATCTCCTGTTACCGACTAAGATTTTTAGGAGATTTCGCTTGGTTATAAGGCATATGTCGGAAATGGTAAGACTCTCCCATTTATTCTCAACTGGTATCCCCATTTGCTCCACCATCAGCTTGGCTGTTAATTGGCCGAATAGAACCGCGACTCTCAAATGTTTGTAGAGCTTATGGGACTTAACTACGGGGTCATCAGTCCCTAAACATACAAACTACTTACGAACTAGCTAATACTAAGGACGGCACAAATATCCATGCCCGAGGGGGGATTCGAACCCCCGACCGTAGTGGCCATGCAGACAGTGACTGCCGCGCCTCAGACCGCTTGGCCACCGCGGCCGGCCCGCGACTCTCAATGGATCTGAAACGACCCGATCGACAACTTAGAGTGGAGAATGAAAAGAATAGTAATAGAAATAGTGGCGCTAAAGCCGTAGTGTGTCACTTGTCGGAATTTAAGGAGGCCTGGAGGCGAGAACGGCTGGCCAACAGGATGGGGCGTGGTAGTTCGTGCGGTAGCGCATACGGGGAGAGGGCACGCCGTTCGCTATAATAAAACAAATCCCATTCAAGAACTCATGGAAAGATACGATGCAACGAATTAAAAATAAAAAGGAAAGAAAGGTAAGATCTGCATCTCAAAACGAAAGTAATGTCTGTGAGAAAGAGATTTAAACAGATTGAGTGCCAAATAAGAGGAGCAAAGTTAGAATAGGTAGACAGTTTCAAGTACCTGGGATGTATTTTCTCACAGGATGGCAACATAGGGAAAGAACTGGAATCGAGGTGCAGCAAAGCTAATGCAGTGAGTGCTCAGCTTAGTCCTACTCTCTTCTGCAAAAAGGAAGTAAGTACCAAGACTAAGTTAGCAGTGCACCGCTCTATCTTTCGACCAACTTTGTTGTATGGGAGTGAAAGTTGGGTGGATACAAGTTACCTTATTCATAAGGTAGAGGTTACAAATATGAAAGTAGCAAGATTGATTGCAGGTATTAATAGATGGGAACAATGGCAGGAGGGTGTCCATAATGAGGAAATCAAAGAAAAACTAGGAATGAACACCATATATGAAGCAGTTAGAGAGAACAGACTGAGATGGTGGGGTCATGTTACACGCATGGGAGGAGCAAGGTTACCTAAGAGACTCATGAGCTCGGCAGTGGAAGGTAAGAGGAGTCGAGGTAGACCAAGAAGAAAGTACTTAAATTCGGTGAAGAATGATTTTGAAGTAAAAGGCATAACATCAGACGAGGTATCAATGTTAGCATTGAATAGGGGCTCATGGTGGAACTGAACGCTGAAAGGCATAATCAGTCTCTAATGATGATGATGATGATGATGATGATGAAGGAAAGATGGGAATTGAGGCGACTGCTGGCCCCAAGCGGGACATCCGCGTCTGAATTTCAAAAGTAAACCTCAGATATAGGGCAATATTTACTTGAAAAACACGCCATCTCGCGAGCTGACACCTGATATTCATTGCTTCCTGGCGACAGGAATCCTGATAATCAATGTGTTACCTTAGATTCCCTTGGTCGCCAAAGGTGAGAGATGCCCTGGCGATGCAAGCAAATGACTCCCGTTTCAAAAGTAAACAGCCTCTTATATAGGGCGGTCACTACTTGAAAAATACGCAATCTCAGGAGCTGGCACTTCTCTGCAATTTTGATATTCCGTGTACCGGATTCCAAGCCTTGTCTAAATGACAACCATTATGTTCAGTAATCCTTTCGCGACCAGCGGGAAATATCTGCTCACTATACGAATTTTGAAGTAAAAGGCATAACATCAGACGAGGCATCAATGTTAGCATTGAATAGGGGATCATGGTGGAATTAAACGCTGAAAGGCATAATCAGTCTCTAATGATGATGATGATGATGATGAAGGAAAGAGGGGAATTGAGGCGACTGCTGGCCCCAAGCGGGACACCCACGTTTGAATTCCGACCCGGCTGAAATTTTCACTTGTTGCCAGTGAGCTATCCTAATTCCCTAGTGCTGCTGAAGTCATTACCCTTCCTTCTTCTTCTTTCTTCCGTCCTTTCATTACATGTGGCAAAGCGTAAGTAGTTGAAAACCAAGTGTGGTGTCTGTTTCTTTGGACATACGCAAATGAAGACTACACGGAAAGAAGGGGTTAAGTCCAAATTTCACGAAAATAAGTTACTGGTATCCTTATGAAGTTCATGAGATGTACTTTCAGTTAGGTGAACTTAAATGAATGTAATGGGTTTAGTCACTGAGTTATAGCGAGATCAAAATATGGTATACACTGACAAAACGGGTCAAGTCCATCCAAACACGGAAAGAAAGGGTGAAGTCCAGCCGGTGTCGATTTCTCAGCAGTCAGCTGTATTTTTTTCCTTGCTGTTACGGAAGTATCATTGTTGACATCGTTAAATGCAATGTCATTGTTGATTTTCATATGTATTGTCGAAGCAAACACGGAGCAGATTCCACATTAGCTTCTTTGATTTGTGCTGTGGCAGAACCGAATATCGTGTTGTGATTTGTGCTAACACAGAGTAGCCTTGACAATCACTTGAATTCTTTGTGGTGTAGTAAATTGAATTTCATTTGATATTCAACTGAGGACGGTGTTTCAACTGGCGATGGAAGATCCAGATTCAAGCTGCAGTGGTAAGTCTAGAAAAAGACAGAGCTTTGGTAGAGAGTGTGAAGTATCTACAAAGCTAAGAGCAATGTCACATGAAATAGGGGAGCGTTGTAACTGCAAGAAGAATTGTACTGATTTGCTAACTGATACAGCAAAATGTACATTAATATCTAAATTTTGCCGGCCGCGGTGGCCGAGACGACTGAGGCGCTTCAGTCACGGTCTGCACGGCCACTGCGGTCGGGGGTTCGAATCCTCGGGCATGGATATTTGTGCCGTCCTTAGTCTTAGCTAGTTCATAAGTAGTTTGTAAGCTTAGGGACTGATGACCCCGTAGTTAAGTCCCATAAGTTCTACAAACATTTGAACATTTTGAATATCTAAATTAAATTTGCTGAAGGACTGGAATGAGCAAAGTTGTCACCTGACATGACTGATTTCTGTTGACAGTGTACAACGGCGTAGGCCTCGCAGGGATGACCACACTCAAATATGAATAGAATTTCGTCAAGGTAATTGCAGGGAAGTTATATAGTGAAATATCATCCCAATATCACATAACAATCTGACTATGACAATCTTATTTTTGCGTTACACTAAGAAATTAAAAAATAGATTTACAGATAAAAAGTCGTAAAGGGTCCAGTTTTTTTTATAAATATTGTTTTATACTTTCAGGGAATATTAGAGAAAGGTCGTAGAATGTACTGTATAAATTACAGAAGCGTATGTCAATAACCAATGAACAGTGGCGGCGCCAGGCGTCGGCGACGTCGGCCACCGCCGACGGCCTCGCGCCTGTGGGGGCCTCGCAAAACATTGTTAACATTTTAGCTTTATTTTCTTTTTTTATATTTGATGTTTAACGAAGCTTTTCAACTGCTAGGTTATCTAGCGACGACCTAGATCAAACTTAACACTAGCTTAATCAAAGGACGAACACAACAGCCGTACCCAAGAGTGGGATTCGACCCCAACAAGAGCGACCTGGCTCACCACGGTATGACACCTTAGTGCGCTCGGCCATCCCCCCCCCCCAGCAGCTATTTAGTTTTCCTATTTATTTGCGAATGAATGCAGCAGTGATGAAATTTTTAGTTAAATATTTGCAAAACAAATTCATCAGTACATTTTAGAAAACAATTTGGAAGAAGTATATCCAAACGTTTATATAACAATCAGAATCAAGGTCACATTTTATCAGTACAGCTTAGGCCGAGAGAAGCTTCTCAAAGTTAAATTGATTAAGACTTACTTGAGAAGAACAATGATCCAAGAAATACTATCTGCATTGTCAAAAAAATTGTTCAAATGTTTGTATAGCTTATGGGACTTAACTACGGGGCCATCAGTCCCTAAACTTACAAACTACTTAGGAACTACTTACGAACTAGGACGGCACAAATAACCATGCCTGAGGGGGGATTCGAACCCCCGACCGTAGCGTAGTGCTGACCACGACTGGAGCGCCTCAGTCCCCTCAGCCCCCGCGGCCGGCAGCGTTGTCAGTACTATCAACTGACGCCGAAATAGCGGCTAGTATTAATTATGATGTGATTTTAAAAAATTCAGTGAGGCAAAAAGCGGAAAAGTTTGTCTATGTTAATTTGTTTGTTTATTGTAATTTTTGTCATTGCAATAATACTTTTATATTATACTAGTAAAATTTTAGTATAATTATTAATGATGTATAATGCAGCTCATTTTATTTAACATTTTCTTCCTTACTGAAAAAATGAAAGGGGCCTCGCAAAGACGTGTTCGCCGACGCCCAGTTTTCGTCTAGCGTCGCCACTGCCTATGAAACTGTAACGTTTTAAACTTTGAAATTACTCTCCTGAAAAGTATGTAAAATGGACTTAACCCCTTCTTTCCGTGTAGTCTTCAAATTCAATTCAACTCAGAACTGGAATTACTTATACGGGTTGTTGTGACAGTAAGAGGACGTCCTGGTTCGCAGACTCCCCGTTCCGCACGGCGGTGAGCGGCGCGGTGCTGAAGCTGCAGGAGCGCGGCAACCTGAGCGCGCTCAAGGCGCACTGGTGGAAGGCGGAGGGCCCCGGCTGCGACGACACCGACGACGACGGCGTGCAGAAGTCCAGCGACGAGCTCGTCCTGCTCAACGTGGGCGGCGTCTTCCTCGTGCTGCTCGTCGGCACGCTCGCCGCCTTCCTCATCGCCATCCTCGAGTTCCTCTGGAACTGCCGCAGGATCGCCGTCGACGAGCAGGTCTGCAAATCTATTTTTATATACTTTTGACGACGTTACAGCGTTCATTTTTAATGAAATAAATCGCTATTTGCGATAAATTATGGCTTCACTGTACTAGGTTTAGATGGAATACCAAAGTGCGGCGAATGAAAATTTGTGCGCGGCCGGGATTCGAACCCGGGCTCTCCTGTTTACTAGGCAGACGCGTTGACCACTCCGCCACCGAGGACACAGTGACCAAACCGACTGCAGAGGACTCTTCTCGAAAGTATATAACTGTATACAAGCCGAGGCGGGGTTCCTGACGACAATTAATTGTGTCTCGATACCTCATGGTCTCTTCTCCCTGATGAGGGAATACAGTATTGTGGTTGCGAGCATTACAGAACAAATAGGCTGTGGTAATAGGAAAGAGACAGCGTGGTGAATGGAGTTTTGGGTGTGGCGAGAGACGTGCAGGGAAGAGTCCTCTGCAGTGGGGCTGGTCACTGTGTCCTCAGTGGCGGAGTGGGCAACGCGTCTGCGTAGTAAGCAAGAGATCCCGGATTAGAATCCCGGCCGGGCACAAATTTTCATTCGCCGCACTTTGGTATTCCACCTAAACTGCCGCAGGATCGCCGTCGACGAGCACGTCTGCATTCGCCCAGTACGAAATCCAAATATATTTTTATATACTTTTGACGACGTTACAGCGTTCATTTTTAATGAAATAAATCGCTATTTGCGATAAATTATGGCTTCACTGTACTAGGTTTAGATGGAATACCAAAGTGCGGCGAATGAAAATTTGTGCGCGGCCGGGATTCGAACCCGGAACCTCCTGCTTACGAGGCATTCGCGTTGACCACTCCGCTACCGAAGACACAGTGACCAGCCCGACTGCAGAGGACTTTTCTCAAAGTATATAATTGTATACAAGCCGAGGCTGGGCTCCTGACGACAATTAATTGTGTCTCGATCCCTCATGCTCTGTTCTGCCTGATGCGGGAATACAGTATTGTGGCTGCGAGCATTACAGAACAAATAGGCTGTGGTAATAGGAAAGAGACAGCGTGGTGTATGGATTTTTGGGTGTGGCGAGAGATGTGCAGGGAAGAGTCCTCTGCAGTGAGGCTGGTCACTGTGTCTTCGGTGGCGTAGTGGTCAACGCGTCTGCGTAGTAAGCAGGACATCCCGAGTTCGAATCCCGTTCGGGCACAAATTTTCATTCGCCGCACTTTAGTATTCCACCTAAACCTAGTACAGTGAAGCCATAATTTATCGCAAATTGCAATTTATTTCGTTTAATCTATTTTTGTTGTAGTGTCCAGTGGAAGTCTGTATATTGGGGATTATGCTCGCTCGTACTCGCTCCGTGCACTTCTCGCGGGCTTAGCCTCTTCTTAGCCACACTGAACTTTTAAATATTACACAAACTTTCTTTCTCAGCTATTTCCGATCCGTGGACTTGTTAACGGATTTTTTTTTTCCTTCGTTGAACAATAATAAACTCATATTATCAGCATGTATGCTCAACAGTTATTGATATATTTGAGAAAATACGTTTGAAATTCTCTGCAAACCAATTTTACAGATTTTGAAGAAAGTATTAAGAAATCTGTGGGTTTTGTATGGAGTGATAGAACAATCCAAGATTGTAAATTTCATCTAATACAGACCTTGTGGCGAACGGTACAAATATTGCGACTTGCCCATCATTTCTGTTCAATAAATGATGTGGCCGAGGGGACTAAGGCGCTCCAGTCACGGTCTGCACGGCCACTACGGTCGGGGATTCGAATCCCCCCTCGGGCATGGATATTTGTGCCGTCCTAGTTCGTAAGTAGTTCATAAATAGTTTGTAAGTTTAGGGACTGATGACCCCGTAGTTAAGTCCCGTAGACTATACAAACATTTGAACATTTTTCAAAAAATGATATTGAGACGTTTCTCTCTTACATAATTGGTTTCCCACTGCTGGATTCTAATATGGCTGATGACTTTAGTTGGGGACAATGTCAGCGATGCCACTGTATGAAAAACTACTAATGTTCTGCGACTACTGAGTGCATACATTTTTAGACGAAAAAGCATCAATGTACGCACAATTAAATTGCAGTAAACAGAAAACAACCAATACTTGCGAAAGTTTCCGCAGCAACAAAAGTAGTCATTTCTATTCATGAAGCCCAGACGCAGAAAAATTTATTAAGGTACTGAATCAAATTCTACTCGATACCAAAATTGCAGTCATTAAAAAAAAAAAAAAAATCGCACTGACGTGTTTTACGGCCCAGTTTATATTTGCAGTTTTATTAGTTTTTGCAAACATTTCTGACCAAAATAATAATCTAAATAATAAAAAATTCTGGTGATATGATTACGAGTCTACTATTGTCGTAATATCTATGCACCCAACACGTAATATTCTTTCTGACCCTATTTTAACAAACAGCCAAAATTACATGATATTTGAGTATAGCTTTGACAAACATACGCTTTTTTGAACTTTTACCTCTTTGAACTATCATTTTAATATCTCCCCCACATTTTCATTACATTTTCCGTTAAAATATTATCCCCTGTCTTGCCTTCGTAGTTCTAAGTTTATTTTCTTTGCCTGTACTGGTTACGAATGACTATAGCCTGGAACTAACGTAGCGTAAACTTTTCGTTCCGAAAAGATGAAAATAGGACAAAAGGAACCAACGTCCGCAAAGTACGTGTTCAAATCGAAGAACCAATGAATAGAGAGAAAACGAAAGACGGCTCAACTAACACCATCTGACGAGAAGGCCTGTGCGCTCCCGTGCCACGTCACGCAGAGTTGGTCGCGATCGCGTAGCTCACTGGCTAGCCGCTGTGAGGCGGTGGGCTGTGCCCCATGGCTGATGGGGTACAGTCTACCGCCTCACAGCGGCCAGCCAGTGAGCTACGCGATCGCGACCAACTCTGCGTGACGAACGTGGCACGGCAGTGCACAGTCGTTCTATTCAGACGGTGTTCGTTCAACGCCATCTGTAATAAAAAAACTGAGTAAAATTCTCAACGAACAACCTAGAACGAAGATGAACAAACGGCCACAAAGCATCGGTCTCACTGTAGAAAAAATATATATATATAACCACTACTGTCAATTTTTTTGGCCCACTTTATTTTTCCTCTTGCTTCCTAAAAGGTTTTCGCACACTCTTGTTAACTGAACACAACTATATTCTGCAAGATTCCGAGTTGTTCAAAGGTAACAGCGCTTTCTCTGAAAAATGCATTTGTTCTGTTTCGAGAACATGCCATGAAATACATAGCAACGAATTGTAAACATAGACTTCTTTATCACATGTACATAAACTGGGGAGATACTGTTACAATGACTGTTATAAATGACGTATTGATAGTACTAACTTTGTATATAGTATATTAAGTATTAGAGTTAAGTGGAATTCAGTATTACCACAATTATCCCGTTTGTGATTTTCGCTGTAAAAGAAAACGTAATCACGGTTTGAAACAGAATATTTGCTCTTTATTTTAGCGCAGAACAGAGTACCATCAACGAAGTCATATCTGAACTACAGAAAAGGTAATACCATCTACGTTAAAAGCGTCCATAGCAACCATGTCAAAGACTAACATTTTAGTAGATGAATTGATTCTAATTAATGACTTTCAATATATTCCATAAATAGTTAATAAACACTTAGAAAAACAACAAAGAAGGTAATTTGTTGGAATGTATACACATCCCTTCCGTTTCAACTACACTTCCCACAGAAATCTGAAACTTCCTTTATATACGAAACTACCTGTATCAGCACGTTGTTCAGAACGTTCATTATTATAGTAGCCTCCCAGTTTACGTGCATATGCTTCAGAAGACTATTATTCAATTCGTTGTTACGTATTTCACGGCATGTACACGAAATTGAACAAACACGCATTTTAGAGGGAGCATTCTTACATATGCCCAACTCTAAACATTGAAGAACATAGCTCTATTTAATTAATAAGAGTTCCCGAAACTCTTTTAGGAAAAAGGAAGATTTTTTTAAGGTAGTGGTGGGTTCCGAACCACTGACCAGGGGCGCCGACTCCGTGGGTGCTCCGGGGCTCGTGCACCTCCCAAGAAATTTTTCGGGGTGCTGAGCACCCACATAAAATCCAGTTGGAAAATAAAATTATATAAATTTTTAAAAAAATCGGGAAAAATCAAAAGCTACCTTATGACTCAAGAGGCAATGCAAAACGTGACCATAGCGAGAGACGATATTTCATACTTGAAAGAGCCGGCCGCGGTGGCCGAGGAGACTGAGGCGCGCCAGTCACGGTCTGCACGGTGACTACGGTCGGGGGTTCGAATACCCCCTTGGGCATGGATATTTGTGCCGTCCTTAGTCATAGCTAGCTCATAAGTAGTTTGTAAGTTTAGGGACTGATGACCCCGTAGTTAAGTCCCATAAGCTATGCAAACATTTGAACATTTTTTTGAACATACTTGCAGAAATGATCAGTTTTGTACGTGGGTCCCCAAGCGAGTTGTAATGAGTGTCCGTGTTTTACCCACTATGCTAGCTTTATTCATACTGAAGCACGTCGGTCTTTTTGACCTTTCAGTTGTACGTATTTATGAACATTCAATTGTGTTCATTCCGGAATTTAGCTTGAAGACTCTGATGCTGATGCTAAAGTTAATCGTTTCTCATTTATCTTTGTCACTTCCCTTGTTATTAAAATTATAGATTCAGTTGAAATTTGTAATGCTTTTCTCTCATGCTTAAAAAAACTTGGACTATATTAATACTGTCAGAGATGTCATGAAGTTATCTCGAAGTGATAAAAGTTTCGATGAAGTATACAGCTCTTGCTTGGAACTGACGAAAAAAATTTATATTTGATGTCGGACTTTAAAATCTCAAAATGTTGCAAAGATTTCTTTAAACCTTGGTGACGGTGTTCTACCAAACGCTTTTGTCAGAAAGAATAACCACGCACAAAATTTATTAGGTTAGTTTACAGTGAAAAATTATTTCATTGGTCGTGTAGAAGTTTTGGGGTGTTACTTATATCGAAATATCCACTTCGGCCAATTAGATCGGTTTATTGTAGTATTCTAATGCAGGCACACCTTCCTTTTCTTCCTCTTCCTTCTTCTTTCTATCTTCAAAAGGCCAGACAACAGCCTATTTACTTTTATCAAGTATAGTTCATTCAAAAATGCATGAAGATGATTTTCAGGAGGGTTGGTTGCGAACACTTGTAAGCCGTGATATAGACCACCCACACTGATTTTCAAAAGTCGGCGCCTCTGCCACTGACCATAAGCAGTACAGTCAACGCGCTGCCCCCTACACTACGGCTGACAATTAGAACATGCGACCTTTAATCTTGTACTATAGACGGCAGTTATTAACTGATGCTAATATTGTATTTTAGACACTAGATTATCATTTATCGTACGAAGAACGACGTGTTTTTGTTTATTCTGCAGTGCGCCATTGCTCTGAAATGACAACGTCTATGTTAAAATAAGAAAATCATCAAATACGCAACGCAAGATGGTGTATGCCAGAGAGAGTTCGGGGCGAGTAACGTCACCTGTTATCTCCGAACGGCTGGTTTACTTTAATTCAATGAAGGGTGTCAAATCTCCGTTATTTTTGCAAATATATCTGCAACGATACGAAAAAAAACATAATAGAGCGAAGTTGTAGAGAATTTTCCCGTCTACAAATCAGGTTATTCAATTTTCGTGTCAGCTGAACGGTTCGTCTGCAATTACAATTACATTACAAAGGGCTCTTTTGGTGTTACTAACGTATTTCTGTCCGAAAAATTTGAAA
Organism: Locusta migratoria; assembly: GCA_026315105.1. Taxonomy (NCBI): domain Eukaryota; kingdom Metazoa; phylum Arthropoda; class Insecta; order Orthoptera; family Acrididae; genus Locusta; species Locusta migratoria. The sequence continues at coordinate 292,902,230 of CM048755.1, forward strand.
AAGGGAGGTTCTTATCTCTGGCGGCCTACAATTATGTCTGTAAAATCTGGTGCTGATCGGTTGAACGGTTAGACTAAAAAGTGGGAACACGTTACGGACAGACATCCCAAAATCGCCGTTATTTTTGCAAATACAGTATCTCTGAAACGATACAAGATATGGAAAAAACATAAGAGATCAAAGTTGTAGAGAATTTTCTCCTCTATAAATTCGATTATTCAATTTTCGTGTCAGATGAATGCTTAAGCCGTTATTTTCATTTATATTTCGAGCTGTCAGAAGACGAGCGCAAAGGCCACTTTTAGTGTTACTACCGTAACCTAAAGTGGACCAAAAAGGCAATCTTCAAAGAATAGAAAATTATCAAAATGTAGTTTCCTATAAAGTAAAACTTGTAAACAGAAACGGAAATTTAAAAAAAAAAATGAAATTTTTAGTGATGAGCACGCAGTAGTAGTTTGACAAGAAATTTGTAAATTTATTGAAACATTAAAAAAAAAATTAAATTTGAATGCAAGTATGTAAAAAATTTTGCTGTGTAACACAGCTCGTTTCCTTGTAGTGCAAACTAGGTAACACTAAACGAACTGGTACAGAAATCACTAATTATCATTTCTTTTGATCAATTTTTTTTAATAAATATTCTTCAAAGTTGCAGTTGACGACCGATTTCGGTCACATTTTAGTCCGTTTTCATATGAACCAAAAAAAATCCCAAAATTATGAAGTAGATAGCTGTTGGCGTAGTGGATTTTGTGTGGGTGGACAAGACTCTCTACTACACAGTATAGAAGCCTGTCCACTGGCACATCAAAACATGACGCCAGTGTCTGTGTACTTCGTTATTCAAATCTTCAAATGTCTGTAAACTCTCTGGAGCAAACTGCTGTGGCCATCAGTCACTAGAGTTACAAATTAATGAAACTAACTTACAGTAAGCACAAAACACACACTCTTGTCCGAGGGAGGACCCTAACTTCATTATAGCAGGACTTATTTGTTGATTTGAAACGGACAAAAATATTTCCGAAATCGATTGTAAACTATAATATATATATATATATATATATATATATATATATATATATATATATATATATATATATATATATATGCTACTTTGACGGATAGTTACAGAAAGAAAAATAATTGCTCCCTGTATAATCCAGCATTCTGGAAATATGTATGTATTACTCTGATCTCAACATACAGGTTAATCAGAGTTCCTTATTACTTACGACATAAGAAAGTTTTACATTGTCTGCGAGAAGTTTGTAAATTACTACCTGTTTTGAGCGAAGGACTGAGTTCTACTTCATTGACCCCTCATCGATGGTCCTGGGGCCACTGAAACACGAGTTTCATGTCGGATCGATGATAATGATGAATCCGTGGCTATGAATGCTCGGTTGTCATGTTCTTCCGTTTTTGTAGGACGACTTGCTCCCACTGACGCTGCGTTCGGCCATAGGTCAGTCATTGCTGCCAGCATGGTCGCATAGTGCTATTCAAATGTCGAGCGAGTGGCTGATTACTCCAAGCGGCCTTTTTGAGCACAACTTCCCGTTCTCTCTCAAATGCTGATTGCTGTGTATTGTTCGCACCCATATCTGTGGTTCACGGATACTGATGCGCAGGTATCGACGTTTGCCCTGTTTACTGTCCTTGCCAACTGCGCGGTGAAATTTCCCTGCAGTCTCACAGATACATCCATTGGCAGCCACAGTTTACAATACCAAATTTTCCATCGATACCTGTATTTTGAATAACTCCTTCATCGTGAGTCTTTTTAAGTAAATATTTTAGTAATGCAAGTATTTATTTCAACACAATATTATTATGTACTTATCAAAACATTCCATTTCAATGGATTTTCAATGATGCTAAAGTAATATTAAGATCTTTCCACGTTTGATGTTCCACCTGCAATTAGAAATGAAAATAAATTGCTTAACAATTTGTAATAAAGTGGTTCATCTCTTACATCGGTTTGGGCATTGGCGTGGGGTCTTTTTCCTGCTCTGATGTTTAAACATATAGGCAAGTTTTCGATTAAAAAAAAAGTCGACTTGGAGAAGTAAAGATTAATAAAGACAGTTGTTCTTGCTTTCTGTTACACGTCTTCGTGTTGCATTCACTTCCTTTTGTTCGACTACTGCAGAAGATCTCAGTGGAAAAACCCTGAGAGAATTATCGAATAGAAGTCGAAGTTGTGTGTGTCTAAATTTAACACTTTCCATTACAATGTCGTACTACGTCCGACGATACGATTTTCCGCTGTAGTGCCTACTATCTGGTCAGCTGTAATATGAGACAAATGACACTGAATTAGACTAGATATTCAGTACTATAGTTGAAAATCGTAATGTTGGACGTACTCCGACAATGGAGTGGAAGAGGCTAAATTCATTTTCAATCAGCTAACGTCTTTTCTGCCAACGAATCTTTTCCGTTTTGTAACAAATTTTTAAGCTACTGAGTACTACATACTGCATAACCGTCACCAGAAATGGCTGCCATTTAAACGTATGTACTAAATACGAATAATAATAGTTTCCGTTTTCTTCTAAATAGGAATTTTCTGAATTGCCACAAGCATTTGTAGTAGTTTTTAAGTAAACAGCTTCGATCCAATTTCCCCTATATCCGGGTGATGTAACACTAGCATTTTTCCTTCATTTGCATGTTAGGATAAAAAAGGCTGTGATGTTTCGGCACTTTATACGAAAATCGGTCAATATGTGGTGTAAGCTAGCGAACCTCTTGTCAATCCCTGTTCAGTAGCTTGAGAATTCTGACATTAGCCTCTCAATATCTGTTTTCTTTAATGTCGTTTGTTGTTATGAAAACCACCTTCTTCTCAAAAGTTAGTATATTTCACTTAGTTAATACCAGGAAGAAATTAAATCTGCATTTGGGTTATACTTCCCTGTCTCTTGAGTAGAAAGTCAAGCAGATTTTATTGCATCCATTTTCAATAAGCTACCACATAAATTTAAAGTAAAAAATTTCTTTTAATACACCTCTTTAAAAGTATATTTGACGTTTCGCGCATTACATCAAGTGATCGATCTATGATATTATTACAATCATTATTGTTGAATTTCGTGATTGGATTCTTCGAAACGAGTGCATTTTTACGTGTGATTTCTTATTTCTTACATATTCTCTGATAAATGTAACATGGTTTTTTTTTAGAAAAATGGAGATGGACAGAGAGAGTGGATAGGAAAAGTACTAACTCAAGGCTCGAATAAATAAATAAATACCAGGGCAACGCCGGGTTTTCAGCCAGTAGAATTCTATAAATGAATGACAGTAATGTTGTTCAAGATGTATCAGTTCACATTATGCTTGTTAAGATCACTTACTACGTTTAAAAATTATTCATTTTTAAAGGCAATAGGTACCTCCGTAATTTCATGGTCAATGTTAGCAGAGGGTTGATGTTAAAACATGCTTCGTCGCTTCGCTTTTCTCCTGCATGTGATACCGTTGCCTGTTGTGTGTACTTATTGATAGGAATTTTATTTATGCAGCAGTTGTGAAGTAGCTTCCGGTTGTAGAGTTTACGCCACTGGGGGACCAGCATCGGCCATTCACCCGGGGAAAGGCACTGGCAGTACCCCTTGGTCTTATCAGCTGCCCCCCTGGGAGCCAACTTTCTCCGTGGCCCGCCAGTGGGGGAGGCTGCAGCTCTCCCGCTACCTCTTCGTGAAATATGCTTCCTGCTCCGCAACTTGCCCCATCTGTCAAAGTACCGTATAGATGCGTCTGACATCTTACAACACCAATTCCACCGCATCATGGACACCATAATAGTGCTGAAAACACAAAACTTCTCTAAACGCACAGCTCTTCTTTGATCCTGTATAACAGAGGTCGGTAAGTAATCTTAGATGGGGTGCGGATATTTTTGAAATTTTTTATCGAGGTCCAGATGTAAAATCCCTTGTTCCTTATTAATTTTTTATTTTAACTTTCACTCACAAAATAATATGAAATGCAACAGACAGGCAAAGTTGTATTCAAAAATCCAGAAAAAGTCATTCTTCAATTATTTTAATTTTAATTTTCAGTCTCAAAAATATGAAATACAACAGATGTAAAATAATAATCTATAAAATATTCCAAAAAAACTCATTTGCTATTTACTTATTCTTAGTTTCACTCGCAAAAAGTAAGAAAAAAGGGATAGTCAATATTTTATTTAAAAGTCCAGACAGGCCATGCATTATACAACCTATTTTAATTTTAATTTTCACTAATGAAGTATGAAATACAATGAAATGTGCGTATATATGTTAAAAAACTCCTTGGGGAAAAATGACATTTGCGGACTTGAGGTGGTTCTTAAAGTTAAGTTCACGTGCGGAGCAGCTTATGCGAATAGTGTCTTCAAAATGGACGGTTGTTAGTCTTGAGCGAAAATTATTCTTCAAGAAATTCATTTTTGAAAATGTAATTTCACAAATATATCTGGAGCTAAACATAGAAGCCAGGTAGGTCGCTAATTTTTTGCAATTTTCATATTTGTCCGGGACACGTTGACGCCAAAATTCTTCAGTAGACACAGTTTTATCATTTGCAAGGAAATGTCTTCCTGCTATTCTATTATCTCCATTTGGAGTAAAGGCTTTGAAAGGTGGAACAACTTCGCAGCCACATCCGTCCATTCTGCTATAGGAGAAACCTCAAAAGTTGATTTTAAGAATCGTGATAACTTGTCTATTTCGAAAAGTCTTTGAATCTTACTGCATATTCCTTAAGATCTGCTAAGAAATTTAATAATATGGAAATATCTATTTAAGAATTATTTTTATAATCAAAAATTGTTGCGAAACGAAGAAATTCTTGTCTTAAAATGTCTCCTTGAAAGAACCTGCTTGCGACGTAATGGTACACTTTGAAGCTAATCACATTTTAGTTTCCCATTACCTTGCAGCTCGGTGTTAACTACAGAAAAATTGTTTTTTTTTTTTTTTAATAATTTGAGTATGTAACTTCCACTTTGAAAATATTTTTGGCGGTCCAGTTTTTCACCTTCTGCGGTCCGGACATGGACCGCGGTCCGCCATTTGCCGAACGCTGCTGTATAAGATCTTCTGACACTCACAAGGAGACCACATGGGTATCGGTTTTTAGAATTTCTCTGTATTTATGGTACGTGAAGTTGAGACCTTAAATAACAATCAGCCAAAGCCATTCGCCCTAACTCTCAAAATTTCTCGAGAAAACCGGATTTAAAGTTTTGCAAGTACACGTAAGTACTATTAATTAAATCACTTGCACCATCTGTCGCTGTAGGTAAGGGGGAGACAGATGCTGGCTTTGATTGCCCGTACGACCCCTCATCACATACTTCCTCAATTCCTCCTCTTTCCAGACTCGAGACATTACCCACAAACGAAGACAAACGCTGTGAAATGGATATGTGGACATGCGGTTCACTACTTGTTTGTACATGGAGAGAAAAGCGAACTTGCTTTTGGAACTTTCTGAACGAACGACACTGCACAGTTGTCCGCAATCCAAAATACGGGCAATATTTCTCAAATTTTCTTTATAGTGTTTTTCGCTATCCACCCAGAAGTTGGGGTGTTCCTGCCATGAAGTAGTTGATCCTTACATTTTATTTTGACGAAACATAAAGGAGAAAATAAAATAAAAATAAATTGAATAAAATGAATTAATACACTTCATTTTTGTAGCTACACTGAATGTCCTGCAATTTTTTACCCTTTTTTCCCTATTAGAAATAGGTTAGTTGCACTGGGCCTAGGATAAGATAGGGCCAACAATTGCACTATATATATAGTAGCGTTCAAAAAAAATGGGGGTAGCTTTCTGGCCTCATAACCATAGATTCTTTGATTCGAATCCTGGCGCGATAAGTTTTTATTTTTTTTATTTTTCTCGTTGTGTTCGAATACTTACCCAATTTTAATCTCTAACGGTAATTTTTACGAAAAATGCAAGTTTTTTAGTTCATTCGGAATTTTCTGTATTTTATAAAAGGTCATTAACAATGAAGGTTTCAATCAAAAAACATAAGTTACATTTTTTACAGTAATGGCTTCACTATTTGCTGACGACGGTAGTCTTTGATTGTTGAGTTTGTGAAGTGCTACGACACTGTTTCTTGAAGGTTCCATCCATAGCTATTAATGGCTTTCGAAGCAGCTAATCTACTCAACCATCGATTTAAGTGACGACAATGTGTTCAGTTCGTCTACATACACATAAACGAAAATTGACACGATACGTGGAATTAGAGATCCCAAGACGTTTCATATAACTGAATTTGAAAAGGAAAAAAAAAATCTGTGACAGCAGGATTCGAACCACAGACACTATGAGTGTAAAGCCAGAACGCTACCACATTTTTTTTTTCTTTTCATCTGGTAGATCTATGGTTTGCGGTCGTTCGTTCAGTTTGCCCCCTGACCGGGCGCGCTGAGCCACGGTACTCGACGCCACATGGGTATCGGATTTTAGAAACCACATGAGCTACACCGACAGTTGCTGAAACTGCTTTAATTATCAGTACTTACGTATACTTGCAACTAGAATTTTTGAGAGTTGCGTCGAATGACTTTGACTGATTGTTATTTGAGTTCTGAACTTCACGCAACATAAATAACAAAAGGTTCTAAAATCCGATACCCATGTGGTCTCCTTGTCAGAGGAACTTAGTTTAATGCCATTAATCTGACTTCTGCAGATGGGCAAATTCAAATGTTCAAATGTTTGTATAGTCTATGGGACTTAACTACGGGGTTATCAGTCCCTAAACTTACAAACTACTTATGAACTAACTAAGACTAAGGACGGCACAAATATCCATGCCCGAGGGGGGATTCGAACCCCCGACCGTAGTGGCCGTGCAGACCGTGACTGGAGCGCCTCAGTCCCCTCGGCCACCGCGGCCGGCTGACTTCTATCCTGCTGTCGGTGTTCTCCACCAACCAATGAACTCATGTGTCCTGATGTACCTCCTATCTCTGAATAGTCCCGTTGTGCACTGCACACAATAGCGGAGCAAGTCTGTCGGGCGTTCGTTATGAGCAACTCAATTACAGTCACCAGAAACATGTGGCACCAATTAGTCTGGCAGAACCACATTTACCACCCAAGTCGCGTAACTGCATTAGACTACGTCGTAGTCGTTTTGAAACCTCAATTCAATCTCAGTGCAAATGAGTAACGCACGCACGTACGCGGACACACACGCACCACACACACACACACACACACACACTCATAAGTTTCATGCCAGAATCTCTGTGTTGCTAAGTTCCATAGGATAACAGGTGCCTTGAATATCATTTCTGCCTTCTCTTTGTTGGTCTACACTTTACTCACACAAATCTTCAACAGATGATGATTTACTGAATGAACAGTTTGAATTTTTCCAGTATGTCAATTTTCTTTCCCCCCTCCCCCCCTTTTTTTTTTTTTTTTTTTTGTTTTTTTTTTTTTTTTTTTTTTTTTTTTTTTTTTTTTTTTGTTCTGTCATATCATCTGTATGAGTTACGCTTTCCGTGGTTCTTGCATTTGATCGCTATTATAGGAGAATAAAACAAGAGCTCTGTATTGCGTTTTAATGAAGGTAACGTCACGTAGATAGTGAACTTTGGTAATTTCTTAAACAGCTCTTCAGAATAAGAAGTGTATTACAGACAGTGGTCTACCCACATGTTCGTGGGGACCCATAAGATGGTTATTCACAGAAATAACAGTAACCGTTACTCCCATGAACCACAGACACTACAGACGTGGAGTTGCTTGTAACCCTCAACGATACAGGTAACCCTTGCAGCCGGCCGCGGTGGCCGAGGGGACTGAGGCGCTCCAGTCACGGTCTGCACGGCCACTACGGTCGGGGGTACGAATCCCCCCTCGGGCATGGATATTTATGCCGTCCTTAGTTCATAAGTAGTTTGTAAGTTTAGGGACTGATGGCCCCGTAGTTAAGTCCCATAAGCTGTACAAACATTTGATCTCATTGGCGTAGCCAAGTTGATACGAAGCCAATATTCACCATAAAAGTACAGTTTTACATGCCAACTGGCTCTGCCGATGGTGAGAGCGAAGAAACATACGAGGTAAAGGAAATTATTAAGAATGTTAAGCGAGAAGAAAATATCATTGTGATGTGGTACTGTAATTAGGTTGTAGAAAATGTAAGAGAAGAGAAAAGAGTGGAAGAAATATGGACTGGGCAAAAGGAATGAAACCTCGGAAGCCTTGTGGTATAATTCTGCATGGAACATAATTTAATTATATCAATCACTTGGTTTGAGAACAATGATAGATGATTGTATACATCGAAGAGATCAGGAGACGCCAGATAATACCAGTTTGATTTTATAATGGTAAGATATAGATTTCGGAACCAGGTTTTTCACTATAAGACATATCAAGAGCAGATATACACTCTGACCATTCCTTATTGTTTATGAATTGTAGACTGAAATTGAAAAAACCGCAAAAGGGTAGCAAAACAAGGAGATGGGACCTGAATAAATTGAAGGAACGGGAGGTTATTAAGAGTTGAAGAAGGAGCTTTAAGGAACAATTGACGCAAACGAGGGGAAGTAAGACATTAGAAGACAAATGGGTAGCTTTGAGTGATGAAATAGTAAAGGCAGCAGATAGCCAAATAGGTAGTAAGACAAGTCCTAGAAGAATTGATTTGATGTCACACTAAATACTGAATTTAATTAATAAAAGTAGAATATAAAAATTCGGTAAATAAAGAAGATGAAACGGATTACAGATGACTAAAAAATTGAGATTGATAGAAACTGTAAAATGGCTAAGCCGGAGTGGCTAGAGGATCAAATGTAAGTCCGAAGAATGTATAACTAGGAAAAAGATAGACACGGGCTACAGGAAAATAAAAGAGACATTTGGAGAGAAGAAAATTAGCAGTATGAATATAAAGAACTCAAGACGGAAAACTAGTACAGAAGAGAATGCTGAAAAGTGGAAAGAATATACAGGGTGTCCCAGCTATCTTGTCCACCCATAATATCTCTGGAACAATAACAGCTATTGGAAAACGACTTTCACCGGTATCAATGTACGGCTGGGGCCCGTGAATGTACCTATTTGTAAACATTCTAAAACGAAAGCAAATGTGTTTTTTAACACAAACTTATGTTTTTTTTTTTAAATAGACACCGTTTATTTTTTTCTTCAGCAATCCATAGCATGACAAATCACATAAAAATGGCGTTGATTGCATCGCAATATTCCAATTACATCCCGAGATATTACGACGCGAAGTTGACGCTTGAAATACGCGAAACGCGCGGCTAGCGCACGTCCTGAGCAGCATGGAGTTCTCTTCCTGAGTCTCAGGACGTGTGCTACCCGCGCGTTTCGCGTATTTCAAGCGTCAACTTCGCGTCGCAATATCTCGGGATGTAATTGGAATATTGCGATGCAATCAACGCCATTCTTTATGTGATTTGTCATGCTATGGATTACTGAAGAAAAAATATACGGTGTCCACTTAAAAAAAAACATAAATTTGTGTTAAAAAACATATTTGCTTTCGTTTTAGAATTTTCCAAATATGTACATTCATGGGCCCCAGCCGTACATTGATACCAGTGAAAGTCGTTTTCCAATAGCTGTTATTGTTCCAGAGATATTATGGGTGGACAAGATAGCTGGGACACCCTGCTGTATAGAGGGGCTCTACAAGGGAAGTGAAATTCGAGACAATATTGTAGAAAGAGAAGAGGGAATCGAAACAAGGCCCTTGCAGTAGACGACATTCCCTCAGAGCTATTGAAATCTTTTGGAGATCCAGCCATGACAAAACTGTTCCGCCTATTGTACAAGATGTACGAGACAGACGAAACACAATCAAATTTCAAGATAAATGTAATCTTCCCAATTCCAAAGAAATCAGGTAATGATTGCAAAATACTAACACGATGTAGGAAAACGTGAAGCAATATTCACTTTACGATTTATTTATCTTAGAAGGTAGATTAAGGAGAGCTAAACCTACATTTCTAGCTTTCATAGATTTGGAGAAAGCTTTTGACAATGTTTCCTGGAATACACTCTCTCAAATTGTGAAATCACCAGGGGTAAAATACAGAGAAAGGAAGGTCATTCACAATTCTCACAGAAACCAGACAGTAGTTATTAAAGTCGAAGGGCATGAAAGTGAAGCTTTGGTTAGGAAGGGAGTAAGACAAGTCTGTAGCATTTTCCTAATGTTATTCATTCTGTAAACTGAGAAAACTGTGAAGGAAATCAAAGACAAATTCGGAAAAGCAGCGTATAAGATAAACATTAATAAGAACAAAACAGTGGTAATGGAAAGTAGCCTAAGAAAGTCAGGCAATATTGAAGAAATTAGATTAGATAACGAGACAATAAAGGTGGTAGGTGAGTTTTGTTGCATAAACAGTAAAATAATTTACGATGGTCGCTGTTCAGATGATGTAAAATGCAGAATAGCTATGGGAACAAAAGCGTTATCGAAAAAGAGAAATTTGTTAACATCTAATATTAATTAATGTGTAAGGAAGTCTTTTTTGAAAGCATTTGTGTGGAGTGTTGCTTTGGACTGTAGTGAAACATGGACGATGAATAGTTCAGACGTGGAGAGGGTAGAAACTTTCGAAATATGGTGCTACAGACGAATGCTGTACATTAGGTTGGTAGATCGCGTAACGAATGAGTTGGAGAGAAAAGAAATTTATGGCATACCTTGACTAAAATAAGGGATCAATAGAAAGGACACATTCTGAAACAGCAAGGAATCGTCAATTTAGCACTGGAGGGAAGTACGTGGGGTAAAATCGCAGAGACCAACAGACGAATACAGTAAACAGTTTCAAACGCGTGTGTGTTGCCGTTATTATGAGGAGAGGAAGAGGCTAGCTTAGGGCAGAGTTGGGTGGAGAGCTGCATCAGTCCAGTTTCTGGACTGAAGATGACAACTACAAAAATGTATGTTTGTCAACCGATGCGTCCCAATTACTGTAGTGATCGGTGGCTAGACTTACAAACTACTTAAACTAATTAAAAATAACCTTTCCTAGCGACAAAACATGTTGGAGCAAGAACTCAAATCTCCGGCGGGAGCGGCCGCGCAGTTCCTGACATGAAGCGTAGAATGACGCTGCCATTTCCGCGCAGCCAACAGCAACAGTAACAACATTAAAATAAAAATAGACGAACTACTGTTCATATCTTACAAGGGGAGGCCACAACGTTCCGATCGCTATACATAAGATATTAAGTAGCTCACTATGACAACATAATATGCAAGTAGTAAGGGATATAATTTAATATAATAACCATAATCGGCGTCATGTTAGAAGGCGCTTCCGCACATGGAGGCGGAGCAATAGGGGAAGCTTGGAGGGGAGGAGCTACGGCCGAGCGCCAACAGTGGAGCCTGTGGGAGAAACATTGGTTAACTCGCGGCCAGCCATGTGCGTAGTGTATGAATATTATTGGCTGCCAGTGCAGTTATGGAGGGGGGTGCGCAGAACAGAAGAAAATTGGACCGCCTTCCTATGTGATGCGGACTATAATGGACTACCCTAGTATGCTACCCATCAGACGCAAATCCTGAACTCACCGACACACTACTGACATAGAGCCAGTGCCCATTATCCTCATTATCCGCCGAGTCCCATAAGAGTTAGTATTTTGTACATCCAGGCTGAAAAGCTCATTGTCATGGCCTTAAATATATGTACAAAAAACGGACACCACTTGTATATATCCTTTTATTTTGTAGAGTTGTTTTATCACTGGTTACATTATTTAATATACATTACATAATATCATAAAAATAGGTGTTTTTATAAGAAGAAAAGACATTTTTAAATATGCACCAAAGCTGCTTTTATTTAAATGCTGACGACTAGTTTCGGGCTTTGCCCATTTTCTAAGTCACCTATTACAGAGAACAAAGTGTGTTTTACATGAAAATACATTAATATAGTATGCCTGTATGATTTCCCAAATCCCTCACTCCTGTGTAGTTAAGGTATCCGGAACAATTTTGCATGTGGACGTTTCGACCTCAAGGCACAGGGTTCAAGGACGAGTGAAATGAAAGTCCAAGTCAAGAATCGATAAATAAAATAGTAAATGACCTTATTCAATTACTCATTGAGTTGTAATATACCCGAATTTAAGGGTAATTTATCGTCAGATGTGTTTTCGACATGCAGGATGATATTTTCCATATAAACACGTAAGACATAAATTCAAACGGCATCTACTATATGAAATGAATGTAGTTTTCCTGCATGAACAATTAACCTAAGAGACTTTCTAAGAAAATAACCAAATCTAGTTCATATTTCGCACAATTTCCCTTTTCACCGACAATTTGAATATAGAGTATGTGTAACCCAACATTTTCACAAAAATGAAAGTTTTCTATTATATTGTCTTTCAAACGTAATATATACATGGTACAGTCAACAAGTTCTGACACTGAAAGCCTGGAGAATAAGCACCTACATGACTCTGTATGTTGCACCCACATTTCAGATGGCAGATTGTCGCTTTAGCTGTGGAAACACCATGTTTCATCTCCAGTTATTATACGGTTGAGAAATGTTGGATCATCGTCCGTTCAACTGATGAGGTCATCACAAATCGTCTGCGATCTTCACGTTAGACTTGCGACAGGATTCGTGGCACTCCATGCTGGGTAACATGAGACATGTTGATATCGTCCATCAGAATTTTGTGGCATGTACCATGGCTGACCTCAACCAAAACCACCTAGACACTTCAGCCTGTGTCACGTCACATCGACCAGGCCTGGGCGAACGAGAAAGACAGTCCATGGCCTGCCTGTCAAATCACGTAAGCAAGGTAGGCCTGAGCCGGCGCGATCACTAGCGAAATGGCCAGTTGCTGGGGCATAGCCCACCGCCTCATAGAGACAGGCCACTCAGCTAGTGACTGCGCCGGCTCAGGCCTATCTTTCTTACGTGATTTGACAGGCGCGCCGTGGCCTGTCTTTCTCGTTCGCCTCGGACCAGGCCACGACCGCCAGATAACTAGCTGGCCGCTAAGAAGCAGTGGGCTGTGCCCCAGTAGCCGGCCAGTTCACTAGTAGTCGTGGCCTGGTCAGTGTGACATGACACAGGCTGTTGTGAGGCCTTGCGTCTAGGTGGTGTTGCCCCAACTGCTGCTGTGAGAGCATCTACTGATTGGGAGTGGCAATCATGTGCAAACGTAGCAGCTTCCTGGATCTTACGTTCCGCTCGAACGGTTTATGGCTGACCAGTATGAACATCATCTTCCAAACTTTCCCGTCCTTGTACAAAATGTCATTGGCACTTGAACAGAGCACTGTGACTCAATGCAGACGTACAACTGCTGCATCATTTCAAACGTTTCCGCAGCAGTTTTGCCTAATTTCTGGCAGAACTTGACGTTTGCTCAAACTGTGATATGGTTAAAGTCCAACTGGCACAATTAACTCACCCTCACAATAACGACTGTACCTCTGCTTACAATACATGCATCCAACTGTCTCTTGCAGGGACTGACATGGTACCATATCACTGAGCCATCTATGTGCTATAGTGCACCACAAGGTTTTCATAGGGCAATCAAAGAACTTTGTCTGTACCACGTATAATGTGACTAGTGTAGAACAACATACAAAATTAAAGACACAAAAATGAGCTGAAGTCTATTTGCAACTTAAGCATTAACTACATGACCCCCTATATCATGCTTAAGATTGCAGTGAACCGCTACATAAAACATCTATAAAACTTTTTTTGTGATTTGTTAAAATAGCCTAAGTAGTACTCCTTACAACTTAAACATTAAGTTGTCTTAATGGACTGCGAAAAACTGTACAGGGTTTAAAGTAAATACATGATCTGTAGGATACCTGCTCGGTTAGCCATGCAGTCTAACACACCGCTTTCCAAGACGGGGAGGGGTACCGGCCCCAGTTCGAGTCCGGCTGGCGGATTAACGAAGGGGGTCGATGTGCCAGCCAGCTGGATGTATATTTTAGGCGGTATTCCACATCCCTCTAGGTGAAAACCGGGCTGGTCCCCAAGTCCTGTCTCAGTTACACGATTCGCAAACATTTCGTAAACTTTACACTTTCACACATATAACACTATACACAGACATTTAGGGTACACATTTCCTCCCAGGGGGGGGGGGGGGGCATGGTATGGGGACAGAAAGGGCATCCGGCCACCCCGTAAATATTAACACACTCGAAATCCGGATTTAACACAGAGCCCACCCTGCATGTGCAGGAACATGTCCAAAGCAACGAGAAAGAAAGACATGATGTATAGGATTATGTATGTGGTATCTGTTCTTTCAGATATGTCCGAAAGAAAAGACACCATTTTTGACTGCAGTCATTACGAATCAAGACACAAAGGAATTTACGACGTTATCTGCTAGTGGGTAGTGAATGAACTCAATGGGGAAATTTTAATGCCGCGTGGAATAGCCGCGTGTTCTAAGGCGTCATGCTATAGACTGGGCGGCCGTTTCCGCCGAGGGCTCCAGTCCTCCCTCAGGCTTGTGTGTGTGTTGTTCTTAGTGTAAGTTGGTTTAAGTAGTTTGTAAGTCTAGGAAGTGATGACTATAGCACTTTTTTCCAATGGGTTTACAAACATTTGAAAATTTTTAAAATTTCAAAAAAGGCAGGCGTCACCTGGACTCAGAGAACACCACCACTGCACGGACTATCGTAACATGCCTCCCTACACACCCAGTATGTGCTCCCTTTTCTTTGGGACATGTAAGATGTCCCAAAGAACAGACAGCACACACATACACACACACATGGAGAGAGAGAGAGAAAATGTTCAAATGTTTGTAGATCTATCGGACCAAACTGCGTGGTCAACAGTCCGAAGCTTACAAACTACTTAAACCTAGGTAAACTAACCTAAGGACAAACACACACACCCATGCACCAGGGAGGACTCGAACCTCCACGGCGAGCAACCGCGCGCTCTGCAGAGAGGTGCTTTAGACCGCTCGGCTGCTCCACCGCGGCAGAGAGAGAGAGAGAGAGAGAGAGAGAGAGAGAGAGAGAGAGAGATAGATAGACTGAGAAACTAATACAGACTAAGTCACTTAAAACTTAACACCCGTTTTATTTCGTGAACGGTTATACACATGGAAACGCTATTTTCGGAAAATGTTAGTGTGTCAAGGGACACCTTAAAAATCGTGTACTTGTTACAACTGTATACGAAAATTCTTTAGAACACACTTAAAGTGATATAGCGTTTGTTTATGCTGATGTTTAATCCTGTAGTAAAACAAAAAATTCGAGAAATATCCTATACTTAGAGAGAACAGTCGCCGGAATTAGCATTAGTGGTGCAAACATCTCCAAGCAGAGCTCTCATGCTACCTTGTGTCAAAGTCGACACATTTCACTATTTACTTGTTTGTACTGCAGGCCGCTTATTTCCACTTCAACATTCGATGCATGTAGGCATGTGCACCAATGAGGAGTTGAATTTACTAGTTTTTTATGGTGAATGTAGCTGAAATGACGTCAAATCAGTACAGCGGTATAGGTCTATCTAAGCTTATCGCTAATGTTCGACGCGCCAGGCAATTGCACGAGTGATTAAGACGTTACTGCGGACAGGTTGCTTGGACGTAGAAAAGAGGACAAGAAAGGCGACTACACATAACAGAGAACACGAAGAAGTTGTACTGGCTACGTCACCAATGAATCCGAATAGTGGTACGAGACATATTGCCAAGGAATATCGAATTAGTCAGAGAAGTATCAATCGCATTTCACATCGACAGAAATCCCAACCATATTTTGTCAGTACATCAGGCACTCAACGACGTGTGCTGTTTAGCGACGAAGCAACGTTTATTAACAACGTTAATGTAAATTTGCATAACATGCACTACTAGGCAGCTGAAATTTCACACTGGCTTGTCAGGTGCAAATCAACGGCCGTCGAACGTAAACGTTTATTATGGCGCCATAGAAAATTAAATTGTGGGACATTACTTCATCCCAGTCGTGCTAAATAGAAAATCGTATGCACAATTGCTGGCAAATATTCTGCCGGTTTTCCTGGAAAAAGTGTCACTGGATATTCGACATTGTTCAAATGTTTGTAATCCTAAGGGACGAAACTGCTAAGGTCATCGGTCCCTAGACTTAGAAACTAAATAAACTAACTTACGCTAGGGACAGCACACACACATACTCCTGCCGGAGGGAGGACACCAACCTCCGGTGGAAGCGGCCGCGCAATCCACAACGTGACGCCCCAGACTGCGCGGCCTCTCCCGTGTGGCTGCGACAGTGAATGTGGCTGCAACATGACGGTTGTCCAGCTCATTCGTTCCATGTTGTGAGATAAATTCTCAATGACAGCTTTCCTGGAGGTAGGATAGGACGCAATTCTGTTATAAAATGGCCTGCGACGTCCCAGATTTGACTCCTCTTGATTTCCCATGTTGAAGACGCAGCCCATGACGAAGCCCCAACTCTTGATCAAATTCCAGTGTTTGTAAATCTAAGGGACTTAACGGCTGCGGTTATCAGTCCCTAGGCTTACAAACTACTAAATAAACTTATGCTTAGGACAATACACATACGCACGCACACACACACACACACACACACACACACACACACACACACACACACATATCCATGCCCGAGGGAGGACTCGAACCTCTGACGGCGACGAACCGCGCACTCCGCAGCAAGGCGCCTTAGAGCGCTCGTCTACTACACCGCGATCGAACTCTTGTCAGACGGTGTGTATTGTCGATTCGCCAGTGCATCCGCAATCAGCCACTGTTGGTTGGTTGGTTGTTTGGGATAGGGGGGGGGGGGGGCAAACAACCTAAGTCATGAGTCCCCCGGTGGGAATAGGAAGGAGGAGGGGTAAGGGAAAGGAAATAGAGTCCAGGTAGGAGAGAAGGAAGAAAGACTGCATTAGCTTGGGTCCCCGTGCTCGCTATGCATGTACTCACGAAAGAACCCTTAGCCTCTTGGGTGGGGTCATCCACTGTAATTACATCTATTATACCAGGTGATCAAAAAGTCAGTATTAATTTGAAAACTTAATAAATCACGGAATAATATAGAAAGAGAGGTAAAAATTGACTCACATGCTTGGAATGACATGGAGTTTTGTAAGAACAAAAATAAATAAATAAATAAATAAAAATTAAAAAATTAAAAAAAAAGTTCAAAAAATGTCCGACAAATGGCGGTTCATCTGATCAGAAAAACAATAATTAGCAT
Organism: Locusta migratoria; assembly: GCA_026315105.1. Classification (NCBI taxonomy): domain Eukaryota; kingdom Metazoa; phylum Arthropoda; class Insecta; order Orthoptera; family Acrididae; genus Locusta; species Locusta migratoria. The sequence continues at coordinate 292,919,523 of CM048755.1, forward strand.
AACAAATTAAGACAAAGCAAAGGTGATCTTCTTTACAGGAAATGCTCAATATGTTCACCATTGCCGGCCGCGGTGGCCGAGGAGACTAAGGCGCTCCACTCACGGTCTGCACGGCCACTACGGTTGGGGGTTCGAATCCCCCCTCGGGCATGGATATTTGTGCCGTCCTAGTTCGTAAGTAGTTCACAAGTAGTTTGTAAGTTTAGGGACGGATGACCCCGTAGTTAAGTCCCATAGACTATACAAACATTTGAATTTTTTCACCATCATTCCTCAACAATAGCTGTAGTCGAGGAATAATGTTGTGAACAGCACTGTAAAGCATGTTCGGAGCCGTGGTGGACTAGCCGAGCGGTCTAAAGCGTCTCGCTGCGGAGCGCGCGGTTGCTCGCCGTGGAGGTTCGAGTCCTCCCTGGGGCATGGGTGTGTGTGGTGTCCTTAGGTTAGTTTACCTAGGTTTAAGTAGTTTGTAAGCTACGGACTGATGACTACGCACTTTGGTCCGATAGATTTACAGACATTTGAACATGTTCGGAGTTATGGTGAGGCATTGGCGTCCGATGTTGTCGATCACGATACACTTGCGACTTCAGATAAACCCAATGCCAATAATCGCACGGACTGAGGTCTGGGGACCTAGGAAGCCAAGCAAGACGAAAGTGGCGGCTGAGTACACGATCATCACCAAACGACGCGCGCAAGAGATCTTTCACGCATCTAGCAATACTTCGTATATATATATATATATATATATATATATATATATATATATATATATATATATATATATATTGTTCTGATAAAACCCCATGTCATTCCAAGCATGTGTGTCAATTTTTACCTCTCTATTTACATTATTTCGTGATTTCAAATGTATACTGACTTTCTGATCACACGGTATGTCTTTCGAAAGGCGATTGCAGATGTGTCTTATTGCATGGCAAACAGTTCGAACACATGCTTAAGTAAAGGACAATGTTACGTTTTTGTAAGACAAAATTCGTGTTGGGTGATTTCAGTGTTTACTAAAGAATTCAAATGTTTGTTAAGCTTAAGGGACTTAACTACGGGGTCCCTAAACTTACAAACTACTTATGAACTACCTACAGCTAAGGACGGCACAAATATCCATGCCCGAGGGGGGTTTCGAACCCCCGACCGTAGTGACCGTGCAGACCGTGACTGAAGCGCCTCAGTCCCCTCGGCCACCGCGGCCGGCACTAAAGAATTGTTAGTTAATTAATTATTACTTTTACATGCGTACTAAATTGCACTGCAGTGTCAAATAAGTCGACAGTGAGTATGACACATAGTTGGTAACACAATTACCAGCTGGTTTATTTTCGAGTGTACTGGTGGTCACCAAAGTAATTTTGTAAAATTTTTAGTTCAATAAATTTATCATATATGAATTAATCTAGAGCAGTGTGAGAAAAAACTGTTGTTTGACAACTTTTATTCTACCTCTGATTAAAATACAGACACATACGGGAAGAGATAGATCAAATCTTCCTTCGAATATTTAGATATTTATTACAGTAATTGCTTTTGCAGCCTATAACACCTTTATTCTTGAAGAGTTAAGTCGATTTTACTTTATCAGCTGCATACCGGAACCGGTTCGAATCCAAAATGTTCAAATGTTTGTTAAGCTTATGGTACTTAACCGCGGAGTCATCAGTCCCTAAACTTACAAACTACTTATAAACCAACTTACACTAAAAACAACACAAACATCCATGCCCGAGGGAGGATTCGAACCTCCGACGGGGACGTTGGAGTGAAAGCAAGCGTGAATGTGGTTTTTCGGCGATTGTCCACATCCCTCTAGGTGAATACCAGGCCGGTACCCAAGTTCCGCCTTAGTTACAAGATTCAAAAAAATTTCGTAACGCCGCGCTTGAGTAGACGAGCGGTCTGGAGCGCCACGTTGCGGATCGCGATGTCTCCCGCTTCTTAGGTTCGAATCCTCCCTCGAGCACGGATGTATGTGTTGTCTTTAGTATAAGTTAGTTGATAAGTAGTTAGTACGTTTATAACCTGATGATCCCGCAGTTAAGTCCCAGAAGCTTTACAAACATTTGAACATATCGTAGCACTTTACACTGTCACACATAAAACACCATATGCAGAGCTTCGGGGTATATATTTCCTCCCGGGGAGGGCATGGGGTGATGACAGGAAGGGCAACCGACCACCTCATAGATATTAACATGCCATATCCGAATTTAACAATGCCAACCCTGCATGCGCAGGAAGATAGCCAATGAGAAATATTTGCTCTAGTGAAGAATATATCGCCGGCCGCGGTGGTCGAGGGGACTGAGGCGCTCCAGTCACGGTCTGCACGGCCACTACGGTCGGGGGTTCGAATCCCCCCCTCGGGCATGGATATTTGTGCCGTCCTTAGTCTTAGCTAGTTCATAAGTAGTTTGTACGCTTAGGGGCTGATGACCCCATAGTTAAGTCTCATAAGTTCTACAAACATTTTATGAATATATCGTAGGAAAATAATTTTTATAATGAAATAAAAAGTCGCTATGGCCCTTTTCACGGCCCAATCTTGAAAATATTTGGGACAAAATATAATAAACATATGAATAATACAAACAATATACAATAAAACAAAGAAAGTAATATATATTGGATTACATAACTGGTCATTAAAATTGCTACACCAAGAAGAAATGCAGATCTAAACCGGTATTCATTGGACAATATATATTATACCAGAACTGACAAATTGATTACATTGTCACGCAATTTTGGTGCATAGATCCTAAGAAATCAGTGATCGGAACAACTACCTCTGGCCGTAATAACGGCCTTGATACACCTGGGCATTGAGTCAAACAGAATCAAAATGTTCAAATGTTTGTAGCGCGTATGGGACTTAACTGCAGGGTCATCAGTCTCTAAACTTTCAAACTAATTATGAACTAGCTTATACTAAAGACGGTACAAACATCCATGCCCAAGGGAGGGTTCGAACCCCCGACCGCAGCAGCCGTGCAGACCGTGACTGACACGCCGCAGAGCGCTCGGCCACTGCGGCCGGCGAGTCAAACAGAGCTTGGATGGCGTGTACAGGTACAGATGCCCATGCAGCCTCAACACAATACCACGGTTCGTCAAGAGTAGTGACTGGCGTATTGTGACGAGCAAGTTGCTCGGCCACCATTGACCTGACGTTTTCAGTTGGTGAGAGATCTGGAGAATGTGCTGACCAGGGCAACAGTCGAACATTTTCCGTATCCAGAAAGGCCCGTACAAGACCTGCAACATGCGGTCATGCAGTATTCTGCTGAAATGTAGGGTTTCGCAGGAATCGAATGAAGGGTAGGGGCCGACCGCGGTGGCCGAGGGGACTGAGGCGCTTCAGTCACGGTCTACACGGCCACTACGGTCGGGGGTTCGAATCCCCCCTCGGGCATCGATATTTGTGCCGTCCTAGTTCGTAAGTAGTTCATAAGTAGTTTGTAAGTTTAGGGACTGATGACCCCGTAGTTAAGTCCCATAAGCTGTACAAACATTTGAACATTTTTTTTTGAAGGGTAGGGCCACATCTGAAATATAACGGCAATTGTTCAATGTGCCGTCAGTGCGGACAAGAGGTGACCGGGACGTGTAACCAATGGCACCCCATACCATCACGCCGGGTGATACGCCAGTATGGCGATGACTAATACACGCTTCCAATGTCTGTATGTTCAAATGTCTGTAAATCTATCGGACCAAACTGCGTGGTCATCAGTCCGTAGCTTAGAAACTACTTAAACCTAGGTAAACTAACCTTCGGACAAACACACACACACCCATGCCCCAGGGAAGACTCGAACCTCCACGACAAGCAACCGCGCGCTCCGCAGCGAGGTGCTTTAGACCGCTCGGCTACTCCACCGCGGCACTTCCAATGTGCTTTCACCGCGATGTCGCCAAACACGGATGTAACCATCATGATGCTGTAAACAGAACCTGGATTCATAAAAAATGACTTTTTGCCATTCGTGCACCCAGTTTCGTCGTTGCGTACACCACTCAGGCGCTCCTGTCTGTGATGCAGGTTGAAAGGTAACCACGGCCATGGTCTCCGAGCTGATAGTTCATGCTGCTGAAAACGTCGTCGAACTGTTCGTGCAGATGGTTGTTGTCTTGCAAACGTCCCCATCTGTTGACTCAGGGATCAAGACGTGGCTGTACGATCCGTTACAGCCATGCGGATAAGATGCCTGTCATCTCGACTGCTAGTGATACGAGGCCGTTGGGATCAAGCACGGCGTTCCGTATTGCCATCCTGTACCCACCGATTCTATATTCTGCTAACAGTCATTGGATCGCGACCACCACGAGCAGCCAGGGCCGGCCTAAACAAATTCGGCGCCTTTGGCAAATTATATAAATGGCGCCCCATTTAATAAAATCGCAATAAAACATCAATGTAAAATACACATTGCATCTTTTCTTATTCAAATACATAATCACAATATATACATTACATAAACATATTTCCCTATTAAAATGGGACACATGATACAATTTTATACAATAATGTTAATTTTTCATCGTTTTTCCATTTTGTCTTTTAAAAAAGTTTTTGTTGATAGTTACAGAAAGTGATACAATTATAAGCTTCATTGTACAAAGAGTGGGTGGGTCTGATGGACGATTTAGGAAAAATTCAGAGAAGGGAAGCTCATTTTGGATTATCGCGTTATAGGGGAAAGAGTGTCACGGAAATCATGCACGAGTTGGTGTGGAAATCATTATAAGAAAGGCGTTATTTGTTGCTAAATTTCTTTCACCAACTTTGTCTTCAGAATGCTAACATATATGTTAGAAACCAACTACATAGTAAGACATGTTCAGCATAATAAAATAAGAGAAATCAGAGAGAAAACAAAAAAAAAATTAGGTGTTCCTTTTCCCCGCGAGCTGTTAAAGAATGGAACTACAGAGAAATATCATGAAAGTTGCTCGATGAACTCTCTGCCATGCACTTCATTGTGACTTGCAGTGTATCCATATAAATGTAGACGTAGAAGAGTCACACAAATTTCGTTTTTCTTATCTTGGCTTATGCAGAAACTGAGACGATCTTCTTTCAATCAATTGTGTCTGCTGTTTTTCGTTCAGTTGACTTAGTTGCCAACCCCACAACTCTTTCTTGAGTCATTGTGGATCGCAGATGTGTTTTTGTGATTTTTAATTTCGAGAATCTGCGATCACCACTGGATACAGACACAGGAAAAGTAAGCAACACTCTTAGTGCAGTAACTATTTCAGGTACAACATCTATAAGTCTATTTTTACGAATCTAACTCAGAAGGTCCTGTGTCCCTGAATTATTGAGTACTCTGCTAGCAATGATTTGTAATTCATTGCATAGATCAGTAGCATCAATATCTTTAGAATCTTTGTGAGTTAGAGACTCTTCCAAATTAACACATACATCAAGAACACCTTTTGGAATTTTATTTTGTACATCATATATGTTCTACAGACAGCCAAATACACGATTTAGGTTGTTAATCTGATGAAATCTCTCGTCATTTGAATTTATTGCAGTATCGCCAGCTTTGATCAAGGGGTTGATTAATAGCAAACTGCTACCTGTCTATTCATTAAAAGCTTACTTGTACAATTCTGAAGAGTCGAAGAGAAAGCATGTACCATTGACTTGCGTCTTGTGTCTTGCCTGTTGCTCTGTCTATATGTAGTAACTGGAATTCGTTGCTCCGGAAACCAGAGCGCAACAGCAAAGTAAGCCGCACCGGGAGTGCACGAAGGTTCGTAGCGCAGAACAAATTTGCCGCCCCTCGATTTCGAGCGACCTAGGCAATTGCCTAGTTTGCCTATATGGACGGGCTGGCCATGCAAGCAGCAATGTCGCGATACGATAAACCGCAATCGCAATAGGCTACAATCCGACGTTTATCGAAGTCGGAAACGTGATGGTACGCATTTCTCTTCCGTACACGAGGCATCACCAGGCGACGCCGGACAATTGCTGTTTGTGTATGAGAAATCGTTTGGAAACTTTTCTCATGTCAGCACGTTGTAGGTGTCTCAACCGCGCCAACCTTGTGTCAATGCTCTGAAAAGCTAATCATTTGCATATCACAGCATAGTGCCAAATAGGAGGAACAAAGTTATAACAGGTAGACAGTTTCAAGTACCTGGGATGTATTTTCTCACAGGATGGCAACATAGTGAAAGAACTGGAATCGAGGTGCAGCAAAGCTAATGAAGTGAGTGCTCAGCCAAGATCTACTCTCTTCTGCAAGAAGGAAGTAAGTACCAAGACTAAGCTAGCAGTGCACCGCTCTATCTTTCGACCAACTCTGTTGTATGGGAGTGAAAGTTGGGTGCATAGAGGTTACCTTATTCATAAGGCACTAATAGATTGGAACAATGGCAGGAGGGTGTACATAATGAGGAAATCAAGGAAAAACTGGGTCTGAACACCATAGATGAAGCAGTTAGAACGAACAGACTGATATGGTGGGGTCATGTTACACTCATGGGAGAAGCAAGGTTACCTAAGAGACTCATGAGCTCGGCAGCTGAGGGTAAGCCGGCCGTAGTGGCCGAGGGAACTGAGGCGCTCCAGTCACGGTCTGCACGGCCACTACGGTCGGGGTTTCGAATCCCCCCTCGGGCATGGATATTTGTGCCGTCTTAGTTCGTAAGTAGTTCATAAGTAGTTTGTAAGTTTAGGGACTGATGACCCCGTAGTTAAGTCCCATAAGCTTAACAAACATTTGAACAATTTTAATGCCCAGGAATGTATTTTTTGTTGTATATTTACTTTTGTATTATTTCATGAAATATTATGTATTGTATTATTTTCATATATTTAATTTAATATTTGTATTTCTATTATATTTTTGACGAAAACATTTGTAAAAATCATAAACGTACAGTAGAATCTGAAGTGGGCCGTGAAACACGCCAGTGCGATTCTTTTTATTTCCGGCAGTGTACCTCGATATGAACTGAGCTGCAAAGTGCAGCCTTAATATGAACAATAGTGGAAACATTTGTGAAATTGTTGGCAGATGACGCCGTGGGAGGCGGTGGTGAGCGAGCTGCGCTTCGTGGTGCAGTGCGGGAACAACAGCAAGCCCGTGAGGCCGCGGCGCGCGGGCTCCACTTCCAGGACGTGCAGCTTCGACGGCTCCTACCTGCGGGAGTAGCGCCTGCTCAACACCTTCTGCCGCTGAAGATGCACCGTACTGATAAAAGCAATATGTAGCCAACATAGTAAATTCAGCCGTAACAGTGATATGTTACGCGTAGGAGGTACACATTCTTGTAAACAAATAGAAGACTTGAAACTGTTCGAAGACCCTAATCTAGTGAATTACGCATTCATTTCAAAATAGATTAAACATTAATGTATGCACAATAATTTTTGTTAATGGTTATTTTACTAATTAATCTTTAGGCCCTAACTCACGCTGTCAGCCACAGTGTAAATTTGTGGTTCATTTTTAGTTACTAAGTTATTCACGATGCTGTAAAGTTGACTACATTAAGTACTGAATACTGTTTGTTTCAATCTTAACGTTCCTCTAAAGTAAACTTGGTACTAGGTTAAAATTGAAAGCAGCAGTAAAACAGAAATATAAAAAATTCTGCAGTTTCATTTTCTTAGGAGAGCTTCCTTACCTACCACCTGTAAAAATGTTCACCAGAAAATTATTTTGTATCCCCAGTCCAGTAAAGCAACCTAACATTCATTCCTGTGCTCCGACAGTCCACGGGTGTACTGCCAGTTCATAGTGTCCAACGGGCACATTATTTCGGCGATCAGATATGTCCGAGAAAACGGGTACTCAGAATTGTAGATTCGACCCGCTCTCCGCCCCACCATTACTGTAAAGCCTGTGGAGAGCGAAGAAGTCACGGAGGAAGAGGTTTCCACGGTCTTTATACCGTACACTGGCTCACTATAGGGAAAAATAGGAACCATATTAAAGAAACACCTAGTACAAAACTGTCTTTTGCCTGCCCAAGAAAACACGAACCTTATTGGGAAGTGTCAAAGACGATCGTAGTTTGCGGAAGAGCCGGCATATACCAGATTCCATGTCAGTGTGGGAAGTATTGTATAGGACAGATAGTGCACACCATCGAGGATCATTCCCGTGAACATCAGAGACGCACTCGACTTAAGTACCCTCACAAATCGGCGGCTGTGGAGACTGCTACAATCTGAGCAAGGCCTGGGAACCAGCACTAAGTCTGATTAAGAAGTGGATATTCAGCAAACAAAAAGATGTGGCGACTAAAGATAGCGAGGCAAGTACCTCGACGCGGCCACAGACACCGACACCAGCGTCTCAATGACCGGCAACTACTGACCATGGGCACGGACTGCAAAGTGAATGGCTCGCGGGGGCCGGTGATATAAGCAACACCACCTAGAGACAAGGCCTCACAACAGCCCGTGCCACGTCACACTGACCAGGATACTGCTGTCAGCTTACTGGCTGGCCGCTACGAGGCAGTGGGCTGTATCCCAGTGACCAGCCATTCAGCTGGCGGCTGCAGCCTGGTCGGTGCGACGCGGCACAGGCTGTTGTGAGGCCTAGTCTCTAGGTGGTGTTGATATAAGATGGCCGCCCGCCCTCAGGTCCTCAGTACGTCAGCGCACCTCACGATGACGACAAGTCTGATCCCTGAAATATTGTGCCCGTTGGACAATACAAACCGGCAGTACACCCGTGGACTGTTCAAGTAACAAATATGCCAGGAGAAACTGAATAATCACATTCAGTCTTCTGTCTGCCAACGTAAGACAGGCATGCAACATTAGTAAAAATATTTTCGTAAACTTAATTCCTTTCTTAACGATTGCCATAAGAGCAATACATACCGAAGACCCATACCAGGAGAAAATAAAATTGGGAATTTCACTATTCGTCATTAAAATTTACCGCTATTCACCATACATTACACATATATCTTTAAACTTAAAACCGAACAATATGCACTAAATTACCTTTCTTTAATGGTTTCCTTTAGCACGTACATTTCATCATCATCATCATTATTAGAGACTGATTACGCCTTTCAGCGTTCAGTCTGGAGCATAGTACCTATTTATTCTAACAAAATTATTTGTGTTAAATTAATTTGGAATTGTATAATTCATTTCTCATATAATTCTTCAAATATTTTACTGTCTTTTTAAAACAACAGAAATAAAAATGTTAACATTTTGTATCATATGTATGAATACTCAGTTTCAAAAATACATAGTTTCGAAGAGTAAATAATATTGCTATTTCCATTGACTTAGCAATCACAATTGTTATTCATTTGTATAATGAAAGTGAAATACCACGTTATATGTGCTTACCAAGCCCAAACATACACAGTCAAAAATGCGCAGACGTGCTTTGTGTAGCATCAGAAAATTATCAAACATTTCCCCTGCAAATCGAAATCGTTATGTTTCAACATAACTAAGTCCTTGTGGAAAGTGGGGACCTAATTTACAGCTCCGACATTGTTCAAGTAGTTGGCGGATATTTTCGTACTTCAAGTACATTCAGCTGGGAACTACAAAGACGCTTTACGATTATGTTCCTCGAAGAGTGGCAGCTGTTCTCAAAGTCAATTACGGGTCAACTCTTTTCAAATAAATAAATATTGTGTCTACGTTAGGGGTTAATATTATTTTGTCCACCCCCTGTTGTAGCGGGACATATCCTGTATACCTGGGTAGGGGCTATTCATGCACTAGCTCCTAGTTTTCGGAAAATTCGAGGTTGACATTTCCTGTACGTGTAACGCTAGTCACATTTCGAATAAGTTTATGGTTTAAATTATTTAAAAATAGTAACCGAGCAAGGTGGAGCAGTGGTAACACATTGTTATATTCGAAAGGACGGCGGTTCAAACCCGATCCCAGCCATCCCCATTTAGGTTTTCCGTGAATTTCCTAAATCACTCCACTCAAATGGCGGGATGGTTCCTTTAAAAGGGTACGGCTAATATCCTTCCCTGTGCTTAGCAAAACCAACACCACCGTGTGCTCCGTCTCTAGTGACCAAGATGTCGACGGAAGGTTAAACTCTGATCTTCCTTCTCTCCTTCCTTCCTTCAAACACTGTAATTTTCGGCATAATTATTACGGATATTTATTAACATTTTCTTATACAATCAAGTAATCTAAGGGAAATTTGCGCGGGTAATTCAAGAAAGAGTTGAAGATTTGACTTGTAAAATTAAATTTTTGTACATTATTCAATCGAGGTTAGCGTAGACTGACCAAACACTTTCTAATGAAACCACTGTATAGGAAAAAATTTAAACTTCCAAATTAACTCCTTTTTGTCATCCCTGTGATGCTTATTACAAGAGGACTAAGATTTTGACGAACTAATTCAGTTTATCCGGATTTGCTCTATACTAATAACGAAATCCCTTCGAGGAAAGATTACATAAAATACATTATTTAATTCTGCATCAATTAAGTTCATATGCTTTCACAGGAATAATCAAATGTGCGTGACTCAAATCGGTTTCCATAGTAATAGTTTTGAATTTATTTATTTACTAGCTGTAAACCCGGCATTTCCCGGGTGTTTATTTATCCCACACTCTCGTAGTCCACATCCCCTCCACCCCCCTCTCTCTCTGCATCCACCTCTTTCTCTCCCATCTCTCTGTTCGTTTCTGCCTTTCCCTCTCTCGGCAAAGTTTTCTGTAAGGTACCTCTGTCATGTACCATACAAACATTTATGTATCCCGTGATCTTCGTCTTGGTTCAAAGGTCATCTGTGCAAAAATTCATAAAGATTGGAGCAAAACTATGCATTTTGTAAAATTCCGTAAGTTAAGTACCTTCACCGTGCACCGAACGAAATTTTATGCAGACAGTGACATTCCTATTGTTCTTGAGGTAGAGTGTGCAAAGTTTCATCAATATCGGAACAAAACTATAGATCTGTGTAGAACCCATTGAAACGATGTGGAAGGCGTATTATACCGTTAGCAGAGCCTGTTCTCTTGATGGTTTTTACTGCTTTATTTATTTATTCTTATATTTCCTTATTCGTATGCTTATCCTTACAGAGAAAGAGCTGAAGACAAGGTAGCACACATAGACCAAAGATATGGTCTGTGGCATCACGTTTCGCTGTATGTAACTTCCTTGCTATGGAGTCACAATCGCTGGCCTTCATTCCGATTTGTTTAAAAATAATTTGACGACTTTCAACCACCATATCTTCCACCCTCTTATAGCTATCGGCATGGAACTGCTATGGTGTACAACGGGAGACTTAGGACAACAATTACACACAGACCATTGGTTTGCGTTCTGTAGTTTTCGCTGCAGAGCGAAATATTAACACACCCACACGTAGAATTTTATATACATCGATAACTTTCCATCCCAATATACTCCACCCTTTTCTCAATATCAACCCTCAAGCAACAATGCACACCAATAAAACCATTTTCAAAGAGTAAATATAATTTTCAAAGAGTAATTATTGTTCCGCATTTCGTGTTATATTCTTCAAATTACTAAATATCTATCAGATTGCTATAAAACCGTGCCTAAAACCTTCCTCAGGTATAAATTTGTAACTGTACAAATATTTAAGTCTCTGCGTCTTGTCGTTTGGACGTGATAAGCGCACACTGAACAGACATTTACATTAATGTATATAGATAAATAGCTATCCGAACGCCATAAAACCGTGCCTCAAGCCTTCCCCTGGTAGACATTAGAAACTGTACAAATTTTTAGCTCTTTATCTCTTGTAGTTCAGACGTGATAAACGTACACCGAACAGACATTCACATTTATAGATATAGATTTTACTCTATTTCCCGCATTTGCTTGTGAAGGCAAGGCAGTAAGTTACATTAATTATGCCTGGTGCTACACGAAGTTGTGTTTCGGTTGCTTCAACGTCAAATAATATACTGTATTTACAGTATTTGGGTTAGTTATTCCCTCTTGGTGTGCACTGGCACACCGAGTGGAACTGAAGTGCACACGTCTTACACATAACGTGCGAGATGTTTCTCTCTTATTTTTAGGTTAAGTTCAAATGTTCAAATAATTTGTAAACTTAAGGGACCAAATTGCTAAGGACATCGGTCCCTACACTTAAAAACTACTATAACTTACGCTAAGGATAACTACACGCAACCACAGACAAATATATACAGATGGGAAACCTCCGTAAGGGCCCCGTCACACGCTCAGGGGTGCGTGGCGGGGGGTTCTGAAGCAGTTCCGTAAGATGTCCCATGATGGCGCTGCGGGCAGAAGCAGCCCTTTAAACTGGCCAGAGCAGGCGGCAGGTAGCGGCTGCCCCCACCACCACCTCCCCTCAACCGCCGGCACACCGGACACAGCTGTAGCCTCGTGGCAGGCGGCACGAGCTCTCCCCTCAGCCTCCCCTCCACGCTACCCTCAGAAGCGCCTCTAGTGTCGTCTACAGGTACTAAGCCGGGGAACCACCTGACACCTGCTAGCATCTTACGGAACTACGAGGGGAGCGTAGGACAGTAATTTAGGGGTGGGGGGGGGGGGGGGCTGCTTCTCTGTGTATGTTACTCTGTGACGCAACCATGCCCGAGGGAGGACTCGAACCGCCGACAGGGAGCAGCTGCGCAATCCCTAGCCATTCCCGCAAGCCTTTGGATTAAGTCTTAGAAGTTTAAAATACATATACTTTTCTTTATTTCGTTATATTCAACCACGTAGTAGTGTGAAAGGTTTGTAATGAGGTGCTCTGGAGTACTCATGAATTTAATAACTAGTCTAGTTAGTGGTGCTATTACATTCAATAATATTGCTCAGCGTATTTCGCCATGTATGGAAGCTTTTAGCTCTAATAGAAAGCAAGCAGGACCATTATAAACAACATTGGCTTGCTTTGCCACTTGACGCTGAATGTAGTAACAAAATGAATGGCAAATATTAATTCCAAACGTTCTGTACTCGTTTTTTTAACAGCTATACTGACAGAATGGACTAATGTCAATGACATATTGCTAACAGACAGTTAATGTTCAGCATCAAACAGTCAACAAAGCAGTAACTGTTTATCAAACGTCTGTCTGTCTCTCTCTCTCTCTCTTTCGCTTTGTGTGTATGTGTGTGTGTGTGTCTCGTTGCATCACATTCGCACTCACGTGTATTTATACAACAAACGGTCGAATGAAACAGCAAATAGTGGTACAAATACTATTTATTTAATTGACATAGCCGAGTCACTTTATCGCGGTTGGATGGGTAGTGGTTCAACAAATCACGGTGGAAATTGTTTCATTTAGATATTCTCTAAATTAATGAAGCTAAATTTATAGATGTACCGCAAACAAAGGGCATTCGAAAATTATAACAGTTTACTGTAATGCATACTCAGCGTTGCTGATTACTGTTAACGGAAAACAGGAGTGAGGTGGTTTACTTGATTTACCACAATACTCAAGTTATAACTTTTACTAATGTAGTGACGTAATTTTGTAGTGCCCATAAGAGGGCGCAGCTACCTACGTTAGAAATTATTTAGGCCATTCTGCATATGACCTGCGCATTTTTCTGATGCTTGTCAATCAGATCTCGCTCAGGATTACGTTTACCTTGTGTTGTCCATTATGACGTTACTTTCTGATACAGCTTGGTGCTTCACTTAGGTCCTTGAGTCGTGGTTCAGCGTGTTCGTACCCGATTCACTGGAAGTTATTATCCGGGTATATCTTGGTATATCTTAAAACTGCAGCTTTTCTCGAGCGTCCGATTTAAAATATTCACCGTTTTTAAGCTAAAAATTCCCCAAACGCAATTCTTTCACAGATTTTAAATAACTTTGAAAGTATTACTATGGCTACACTTTAGGGGTCACTCCTTCAATATTACATAACATTGCGAATTGCATGTGAAATATCGCACAGTAATATAACAATCATAAATTTTCCTTTACAAAGCAACATCGCCGGCCGCGGTGGCCGAGGGGACTGAGGCGCTCCAGTCACAGTCTGCACGACCACTACGGTCGGGGGTTCGAATTCCCCCTTCGGGCATGGATATTTGTGCCGTCCTTAGGATTAGCTAGTTCATAAGTAGTTTGTAAGTTCAGGGACTGATGACCCCATAGTTAAGTCCCATAAGCTATATGAACATTTGAACAAAGCAACATCAATTCTGTGTTACTAGCACCATAAACTAAAGACAATGTTTCATGTTTAAATGGAAATCAGTAAACATGTTGTAGAGACCGAAGGTCCTAAGAGTAACCATTGGAAACTTTCTAACAATGCTGTGTCCAACAGTATAAAAAAACACCCAGCTGCCTACAATTTTCAAAGCATATTCGCAAATCAGAGAAACTTATTTTCCTATAGAGGAAGGCATCGCAGAGCAATATAAGAATTGTAATTCGTAAGGTTTCTTTACAGTCTCAAGTCTACCTCCACGCTGTCAATTGAAAACTTAAATCCGGATCTCCGTTTCTCTTCTTCTTCTTTTTTTTTTTTTTTTTTTTTTTTTTTTTTTTTTTTTTTTTTTTGCTTTAGATTCTCGAATGATAGGAACATTACGCCAACAGAATAGTCGAAAAAAGTTATATTGCTTTCTTATTTCTGCATCACTAAGCGTACATTTTTCCTTAAAGGACTTCCGTTCTTTTTAATTATTATTATTGATTTAGGATCGAGGCAAATTAAGCGGTAACTCAAAAACGCTCCAGGACAGCTGTATCGGTTTTCCGCGTTAATTTCCGACTTTTTATTAGATAGCGAATTTCTAAGTGAAATTGAGTGTCTTACCTCGTTCATTTCCAGTTTTTTTTCCTTGTTTAGTTGCCACATTTCCTAATGGTTAATGACATTACTGAGGTAGGATCCGCAGTGATAAGCTCCAATCCGCAAGATTCCTCATTTTCGAAATAGAGCTCATTTTCTGTTTCGGAAGAAGAAGGTATTGAATTTGTTCCGGAAATTTAATCTCTCGACGCAGAAACGAACCACCGTCAAAACTTATTTCCGATGTTGGCCGGAAACCGCAATCCCCAGCCACCACAAGCTGATTACAAAAGGGGAGAAGGAGGCACAGGCGCTCTGGTAACACTGCGAAAACAGCAACATTTCTGCGAGATTAAAGCACGTAGTAAAAGGAGCGAAGATGGGACAAATAAAATATTCAGTTGCGCGGTAATTACAACAGCTGTTGTCAAATACGTATGCTGGAGAGATTTCTGGCGTGAATAGTCAGTGAAACAAAAATTTTCCCAAATAACTCATGTCCCTTATATTGACAATACACTAGAGGTTGCACAAGGATAAAAAAAAAAAAAAATAAAAAAATAAACCGGGACTGCTGCTCATGTCCCGTTGCCGCCATCATTTTGTATACAATAACGTCCAATTAAAACCTCTAGGTACATTTCTTATCTACGGAACATTAACAGTAACAAAAATGTTAAGAGATTGTAGCATCAAGGGAAAAAAATCGCACTGTGGTGTTTTACGGACCACTTTAGATTTGTAATATTATAAGTTTTTGCAAACATTTTCGACCAAAGTAATTATCTAAATAATAAAAAATTAATTAATGCCTGAAACCCTTTTAGGGAAAAAAAATAGACAGCGGCGGATTTCGAACCTCTGATCTTTATCGTCACAGTCCAACGCATTGCCCACTACGCTACAGCTGGCCGTTAGAAGCAGTATTTTTTATTTTCATACTATTCATGGTCGTTGTTAACTGATGCCAATATGGTATTTGCAGACACTAGATTATCATATATCGTACGAAGGACGACGTCTTTTGTTAATCCTTCAGTGTGCCATTGCTTTGAAATGACAATGTGTAAGCTACAATAAGAAAATATTCAAATACGCAACGCAAGATGGCGTATGCCACAGAGCACTGGGCGAGGAATGTCACGTGACATCTGCGAACGGCTGGTTTTCGTTAATTCATTGGAGGGTGTCAAAACTCCGTTATTTTTTCAAATATCTCTCCAGTGATACGAGATATGACAAAAAACATAAGGGAACAAAGTTGTAGAGAATTTTCTCCTCTACAAATTCGTTTATTCAATTTTCGCGTTAGATGAACGGTTTATTTACAATTAAAATTAAATTACAAACGGCTTTTTTTGGTATTACTAGGATATTTTCTTGTCCGAAATATTTCAAAAAGCGAGGTTCTGGTCTCTGGTAGCCAACAATTATGTCTGTAAAATTTGGTGTCGATCGGTTGAACGGTTCGACCTAAAAAGTGTGAACACGTTACAACCAGGCAGGCATCGTCAAATCGCCGTTATTTTTGCAAATATCTCTGCAACGATGCAAGATATGAAACAAACATAATAGAGCTAAGTTGTAGAGAATTTTCTCCTCTACCAATTAGGCTATTCAATTTTCGTGTCAGATAAACGGTTCGTTGGCAATTACAATTCTATTACAAACGGATTTTTTTGGTATAACTACCGTATTTTTTGTCCGAAAAATTTGAAAAAAGGAGGTTCAGGTCTCTGGCGATCTACAATTATGTGTGCAAAATTTGGTGCTGATCGGTTGAGCGGTTCGTGTTAAAAACAGGGAACACGTTATGGACAGACAGGCAGACGGACAGACAGACAGACATACATCCCAAAATCGCCGTTATTTTTGCAAATATCTCTAAAACGATACGAAATATGAAAAAAAACATAAAAGAGCAAAGTTGTAGAGACTTTTCTCCTCTACAAATTCGGTTATTCAGTTTTCGTGTCAGATGAATGGTTAAGCCGTTATTTGCATTTAAATTTCGAGCTGTCAAAAGACGATCGCAAAAGCCCACTTTTAGTGTTACTACCGTAACCTGAAGTGGGCCAAAATCACGGCATTTGCACAGCCTAGAAATCAGGTTCAAATAATGGACCGACCTTAGTGATACAGATGTTCACGATTTTTCGGATTTGCTCTATAAGAATGGGTCGAAGACAATACCACGGAATATTCTGTTCCTCGCTCATTTCAAACTAATCTCAAAAGTGAACATAAAGGCTTCTCTCTCAACGAAAAAATTAAATCTCTGCTAAAAGTTAAGGTTTGAGCGACTAACCTAGAAACTAAAGAAATTTCTTTGTTGCCTTTATAAGTATGGGCGTAATATCGAACGTGATTCCACAGCACACCAAATCACTTATTACACCGTATCCATCATGTTGCCGCACTGATGAGAGACAGAATAGAGGATGTCGCACTGATGTAGGGCCAAGTGTCATCATGTTTCTGAAATTTTCCCTGCCATTCCAAGACAACTCTGCGCTGGGATGGGATGCATGGCTGTGTTTCATAAAGTACTAGCTTAAACCCGCAGCTCCGCTGGCGTGTTGGTTGATTATGATAGATAAACTATCTTTCAGTAGAATGCTATTTATTTATTCTTATATTTCCTTATTCGTATGCTTATCCTTACAGAGAAAGATCTGAAGACATTGTAGCACGCATAGATGAAAGATATGGTCTCTGGCATCTGCGAGCGTGAAGGTCGGGGTGAGAGTTTAAAATAGGGAAAGATTAATTTTTGAAACTCACAACCACCAGCTGCGAACCAAATTCCTAAACACGCAAAAACACTGGAACTGTTATTGCGACTGATTGACTCGTTTTCTAGGGGATGATATCACACGTTCGCAGCTTTCCTTCCCTGCATATGATTAACAAAACAAATTCATAATAAATTCAAGTTCATGAGAGAAAACGGTGTACTAACTACTATTTTTGAAAACACGTGAAAGTTCACTTTATGTTGTTTATTTCACAATACTTGAACCCTGTGGCTGATACGTCTGTACGTCGGCACATTTATCAAATAAAGTTATAGCTCGAGAGCCCCCAGACAAAATGAATATTTGTCGCGAATTGTTTTCACACCACGTGGCTGTCTCAAACACCTTTTATGTTCATGCCTATGCGACGACACGTGTTACATTAACAAATCACAGTCACTTTAATTCAATGCGATGCACACCTTGTTCCAACGGCTAAATATTCACAAACACACAGTAGCACTCGATTTAACTTGGTGCAGTCTACGACGAGCAACCACACGTGGCGATTGCCACAGACAAATCTCAAGTCACCACCTCGAGATCCACATGCCGACTGATGCAGAGCGACGCCGCCCGGCCAGCCACACCACGTGGTCCCGAGTCCTCACTTCCTGCCCAGGCGCGCGCGCGCCAAAAGCTCAACTGCCGGGGTTTTTTCCCCTACGTCATCAACTTCGCCATGTGAACTGTTCTAACCGATTTGCCAACGTACAGCGCTCAGCCAATACATTTCTAAAACTTTACTTAAAATCAGAATAATTACACTACACATTAAACAAATATTTTCTTACGTTTTTATATTAGTATAAACATCCTTTGTACTGTTTATCATAATCGTGCAATTTCTTATATCACAGATAACTGATTTAACTGAATATTTCAAGGTAAAATACAAAAGATTGATTGAAAATAAAATGAAAAATAGTTAATATATTATTTTTATAAACAAACATTGCCATGCTAGTTGTGTAACTGTCTTGTCTTCGTTGGTAATTTATTACTTTTCATTGTCAATTAAACATATTACGTTAGATGTGACCATATCAGCTAATGTATTGTTTATTTATCAACAGGCTATTTTGTAATGAGGGCCTTAAAGGTTCCTAACTGCATCGTATTACTTCAAATGCCAGTAGTATTACAATATTTGTGCACTGCACTGTGCCTGGCACTCGCCATTGTCCCTCTCTCCCCTCACCGGAAACGAACTGTAAAATCCTAAGTTGGAACAAGCCACCAACATCAGCCTGCTCGCTGGCCTCCCGTCAGCTACAAGCACACAGCAAATCTCAACGTGGAGAATTTCTACCTATGGCCTAACTATAAATGTTGTCACCCAACTGTGTACATACATTGCTACCATAATTAATAAGATTAAAATTGTGTAACATTTAGTGCATTGGCATGGTCAATGTTTGCAGTGAACTTCATACTGTTTAATTATCAAATGCTATTAATTACCAGTATTTCTATTGGGCGGTAATCTCACACATCGCGTTTCGCTGTATGTAACCTCTTTGCTATAGAGTCGGAAACGTCATCACCGCCTTTCAATCCGAATTTTTTTAATATAATTTGACGACTTTCAGCCACCATATATTCGACCCCCTTATAGCTATTGGCATGGAATTGCTATGGGGTACAACGGGAGACTTCGGACAACAATTACATTCAGACCATTCGTTTGCGTTCTGTAGGTTTCGCTGCAGAACGAAATATTAACACACACACGCGCGCGCGCGCGCGCGCGCGCGCGTAGAATTTTATATGCACCGATAATTTTCCATCCCAATATATTCCACCCTTTTATCATTATCAACCCTCAAGCAACAACGCAACCAATAAAACCATTTTCAAAGAGTAATATTGTTCCGCATTTCGCGTTATATTCTTCAAATTACTAAATATCTATCAGATCGCTATAAAACCGTGCCTAAAACCTTCCTCAGGTATAAATTAATAACTGTACAAATATTTAAGTCTCTGCGTCTTGTAGTTCGGACGTGATAAACGTACACCGAGCAGACATTCACATTAATATATAGCTATCCGATCGCCATAAAACCGTGCCTAAAGCCTTCTCCGGGTAGACATTAGTAACTGTACAAATTTTTAGCTGTTTATGTCTTGTGGTTCAGACGTGATAAACGTACACCGAACAGTCATTCACATTTATAGATATAGATAGATAAACCATCTGCAGATGTTCGTTGCCATCGAGCGGATGCACATGATCGTGCTGCTTTTTGTTCTAACTCAAATAGTCATCTTCCTTGCAGCTACACATCATTATTTTGTGTTGTGAGCTATCCTACCGTGGGCTTTACGTCTCATTAAGTCACCGTGATATTTCCAACTACAAATATTTTTACCGTGCGTTCTCCGGCCATTAGTGGAAGTCGGAACAATTGAGGAGAGAGCCTACAAGCCAATCTGCAATAAGAATATCCTTCACATTATATGCAGTCTATACAAATGGTACATGGGATTGCGTAAATCTTTGTTTTCTTTTGTTTCTACCTTTTTTGTTTATACACTATTACTGCAGCAGATGATTTAACTTATTGCTGTATTTTATGAATTTAAATAGAGGGAGAAATTTGGAGAGGGAATTAAAGTTCAGGGAGAAGAAATAAAAAGTTTGCTGCTTGTCGATGACATAGTAATTTTGTCAGAGACTGCAGAGGATCTGGAAGAGCAATTGCATGGAATGGACAGTGTCTTGAAAAGAAGATATAAGATGAACATTAACAAGAGTAAAACGATGGTAATGGAATGCAATGTCAGAAAATCAGGCGATGCTGAAGGAATTAGATTAGATAATGAGACAATAAAAGTGTTTGTTTGTATAGTCTATGGGACTTAACTACGGGGTCATCAGTCCCTAAACTTACAAACTACTTATGAACTACTTACGAACTAGGACGGCACAAATATCCATGCCCGAGGGGGATTCGAACCCCCGACCGTAGTGGCCGAGCAGACCGTGACTGGAGCGCCTCAGTCTCCTCGGCCACCGCGGCCGGCTCAATAAAAGTGGTAGATGAATTTTGTTATTTGGGTAGCAAGATAACGTCTGATGGCCGAAGTAAAAAAGATATAAAATGCAGAATGGCTATGGGGAGGAAAGCGTTTCTAAAGAAGCGAAACTTGTTAACATCCAATATTAATTTAAATGTTTGGAAGTCCTTTCTGGAAGC
Organism: Locusta migratoria; assembly: GCA_026315105.1. Taxonomy (NCBI): domain Eukaryota; kingdom Metazoa; phylum Arthropoda; class Insecta; order Orthoptera; family Acrididae; genus Locusta; species Locusta migratoria. The sequence goes on from CM048755.1 coordinate 292,940,305, forward strand.
ATTTGTCTGGAGTGTAGCATTGTATGGCAGTGAAATGTGGACGATAAGTAGTTCAGACAAAAAGATTAAATGTGGTGCTACAGACGAATTATGAAGTTTAGGTGGGTAGACCACATAACTAATGAGATGCTTCACCGAATTGGGGAGAAAAGGAGTTTCTGGCATATCCTGACTAAGAGAAAGGATAGACTGGTACGACACATTATGAGACACCAAGGAATTATCAACTTAGCATTAGAAGGAAGTGTATGGGGCAAAAATCGACGAGGGAGACCGAGGGACGAATACAGTAAGCAGATTCAAAAGGATGTAGATTACCGAACGTATTCTCAGATGAAGAGACTGCACAGGACAGGGTAGCGTGAAGAGCTGCATCAAACCAGTCTGCGGACTGAAGACCACAACAACAACAAATCTCTCTCTGGAAGTTTTGCAAGAGAGCCAGAGATTTCAAACATCGTCTTGACCCACCCGATTTCTTATTATCTAGTGACTCCATGAAGATGTTGCAAACTGCCAGCATGATACAGATCAGTAAACGTACGAATTTGTGGAACGGTGCCCTGACCCGAAAATGACAAGAGTCGAAAGTTAAAAGCGAAAATAAATCTAGAAGACGAAGAAATTTAAGACATTGGCTGAGCATTCTAGTAAATCAGAGGAGAAATTTGAAAATTTGTGCCCAACCGGAAGCCGAGCCCGAGCCTCCTGCTTATTAGCAGTCGAACCCACTCGGACTTGCCTAGCACATCTCCCGCCAGACGCACATTTTCAACTTTTCCATACACTTCTGTCAGAGTGTCACTTCTCATTTTCGCTTTATACTCCCGGCGTTTCACCAATTCCTGAAAGATTTCGGGTCTGGTGTCCATTCAAACAGAAGATAAAATCAGTGGCCGTCTTCGCCTTATACACAGTATGTAACTAAATATGTGTGAAAGCTCCGGCGATTTGACAGAGGACCTGGAAACAAGCGGAACATGTCCGGTACACGTGTGGTTGTTTTCGTTGCCGTGTTACCGACATTTGTTGTGGTGTAAATAACAGAGAACACTTCACTTTACAGTTTCGTCATTTGTATAGGGCGCACAGGCCACATGTAGGTTTCGTCCATATTCACGTCTGTGTGCATATGCTTTGCATTCAAAGCCGTGTGATGTCTGTTGCGTAGCAAAGTAAATACGTCCGCACAGGTCCTAAGCTACAGTGCAGTGACACTGACTCCAAATGTTCAAATGTTTGTAAATTTAAGGGACTTAAGTACGTTGGTCATGAGTCCCTAGGCTTACAAACTACTTAAACTTACGCTAAGGACAACACATACACCCATGCCACAGAGAGGACTCGAACATCCGACGGCGAGAAACAGCGCGCTCCGCAGCAAGGCGCCTTAGAGCGCTCGGCCACTCCAACGTGACAGGTACATTAAACCGAGCCCGACCATACAGAAGGTGCATATCTGCCATTTCCTGATTTGAGTACCTCATTCAAATAATACACGACATACTGCACGTGCACTCACTGACGGCCGCGCTAGAGTGGCCTAGCGTTCTAAGGCGCCTTGCTGCGGAGCGCACGGTTGCTCGCCGACGGAGGTTCGAGTCCTCACGTGGGCGTGGGTGTTTGTGTCACTTTAGGTCAGTTTAAGTAGTTTGTAAGTCTAGGGACTGATGGCCATAGCAGTTTGGTCCAATGGGTTTACAAACATTTGAACATTTTGAACGCCCACTCCAACACAATTATGGCAAAACAGTCTGACTCATTCTACAGCCCACATTTCCCTGTTAGTTTTAGTTCTTGTAGTTACCTCCACAGATACTGGTTGTAGAGAGAGCTACAATTGGAAATGAAAGTTTTGTGGAATGCCGTTTCCTTAGCTTTCATTGTAGCGACGTCGAAGTTCAGCAACACAGTTTTTTTGACCACCCAGGCATTTTTCTTTTCAGTCCAGGAAAAAGATCTTCATATTTATTTTGGATTAACACGAATTATTTACAGAAGGATGGAAAAGATGGTAGAAGCCGACCTCGGGGAAGATCAGTTTGGGTTCAGGAGAAATGTAGGAACACGGGAGGCAATACTCACTTTACGGTTTATCATAGAAGATATATTAAGAAAAGGCAAACCTACATATCTAGCTTTTGTAGATTTGGAGAAGGCTTTTGACAATGTTGATTGGAATAAACTCTTTCAAGTTCTGAAGAAAGCAGGAGTAAAATACATGGAGCGTAAGGTTATTTACAACTTGTACAAAAACGAGACAGCGGTTGTCAGAGTTGAAGGCCGTGAAAGGGATGCAGTGGTTGAGAAGGGAGTAAGACAGGGTTGTAGCCTTTCTCCATTGTTGTTCAATTTGCACATTGAGCAAGCTATAAAGGGAAGTTGGGACTGATGACCCCGTAGTTAAGTCCCATAAGATTTACTCAGTGCCTCAGTGCCTATAAAGGGAAGCAAGGAGAAATTTGGAAAAGGAATAAAGTTCAGGGTGAAGAATTAAAAACATTGCGTTTTGCCGACGACATAGTAATTCTGTCAGAGACAGCAAAGGACCTGGAAGAGCAGTTGTACGGAATAGACAGTGTGCTGAAAGGTGCATATAAGATGAACATTAACAAGAGCAAAACTAGGGTAATGGAGTGCAGTCTAACAAAGTCAGGAGATGCTGAAGGAATTAGATTAGGTAAATGTTTCAAATGTTTGTCTAGCTTATGGGACTTAACTACGGGGTCATCAGTCCCTAAACGCACAAACTACTTATGAACTAACTAATACTAAGGACGGCACAAATATCCATACCCAAGGGGGGATTCGAACCCCCGACCGTAGTGGCCGTGCAGACCGTGACTGGAGCGCCTCAGTCCCCTCGGCCACCGCGGCCGGCTGATCAGGTAACGGAACAATAAATGAGGTGGATGAGTTTTGTTCCTTGGGCAGTAAAATAATAAATGATGGTCGCAGTACAGAGGATATAAAATGCAGAATGGCAATGGGTAGAAAAGCGTTCTTGAAAAAGGGAAATTTGTTAGCGTCGAACATTGATTTAAGCCTAAGGAAGTCCTTTCTGAAGGAATTTGTGTGGAGTGTTGCCTTGTATGGGAGTGAAACATGGACGATAAACAGTGCGGACAGGAAGAGGATAGAGGCTTTTGATATTGGGTGCTACAGAAGAATGCTGAAGATTAGGTAGGGACGCGGTGGAGTAGCCGAGCGGTCTAGAGCGTCTCGCTGCGGAGCGCCCGGTTGCTTGCCGTGGAGGTTCAAGTCCTCCGAGGGGCATGGGTGTGTGTGTTGTCCTTAGGTTAGTTTACCTAGGTTTAAGTAGTTTGTAAGCTACGGACTGATGACCACGCAGTTAGGTCCGATAGATTTACAAACATTTGAACATTTGATTAGGTGGGTGGATCGTGTTACTAATGAGGAGATACTGAACAGAATTGGGGAGAAAAGGAATTTCTGGCGAATCACAGTCGTGTGCGCTGATCCGGTTTCGTGGGCGAGCTCACAAATCGTCTGTCGTCGATCACTGTCCACTAACGAGGCAACAGTATGCACTTCTTCTTCAGAGACGCTAGAACGACCTGCCCGATGTATGCCTGCCACAGCCGCGGTGGAGTAGCCGAGCGGTCTAAAGCGTCTCGCTGCAGAGCGCGCGGTAGCTCGCCGTGGAGGTTCGAGTCCTCCCTGGGGCATGGGTGTGTGTGTGTTGTCCTTACGTTAGTTTACCTAGGTTTAAGTAGTTTGTAAGCTACGGACTGATGACCACGCAGTTCGGTCCGATAGATTTACAAACATTTGAACATTTGATTAGGTGGGTGGATCGTGTTACTAATGAGGAGATACTGAACAGAATTGGGGAGAAAAGGAATTTCTGGCGAATCACAGTCGTGTGCGCTGATCCGGTTTCGTGGGCGAGCTCACAAATCGTCTGTCGTCGATCACTGTCCACTAACGAGGCAACAGTATGCACTTCTTCTTCAGAGACGCTAGAACGACCTGCCCGATGTATGCCTGCCACAGCCGCGGTGGAGTAGCCGAGCGGTCTAAAGCGTCTCGCTGCAGAGCGCGCGGTAGCTCGCCGTGGAGGTTCGAGTCCTCCCTGGGGCATGGGTGTGTGTGTGTTGTCCTTACGTTAGTTTACCTAGGTTTAAGTAGTTTGTAAGCTACGGACTGATGACCACGCAGTTTGGTCCGATAGATTTACAAACATTTGAACAATTTTTTATGCCTGCCACAGTTTGCCGACCACCGTTGATAGCTTTTACCCAACGTGTCACTGTTCTGTACGGCAATGCCGATTCCCCGCACGCCTCTTGAAGACCTTGATGACACTGTAGTGCTGTACGTCCTCTGGCACATTCAATCTTGATCCAACTCCGTTGTTCCTGTTTCGAAAACATTGTGACACCATTACGATAGACCGCTCGCTCACAAGTGACTGTTTCCGTCGATTGTGCGCACGCCGGCGGCGTAGGACGGGCGAGTCCACTTGCTCGAAGATAAGGTAGGGATGTCAACAACGTGTGTGATCAGTGACAATAGTAGATTCCATTGCATAATGTCTCCACAGCATTGTTACCACTATTTATGTTACAACCTTCGTATTACTGACAGGTGAAGTATCATCCCAAACAGAATTTCCGAGACCGAAAGATCTCCTTGTAAGTGTCGCCGCCATTGATGGCTATAAACGCTTCTACACGACTCGCCATCGAATCAAAGAGGTGCTGGGTGTGTTTTTGGGGTGTAGTAGTCAGTGATGGTGTAGCAGCGGGTGGTGTATCCCGGGCTATTCGTGACGCAGTGCACTCCAATCGGCATCGGAGAAGTCTTGCAAATTGCGTGCCACGTGTGGTCATGCATTATCCTGGTGCCATGTGGCCATCGACAAGCTCCAAAGGCATCAGACAAAAGGCTCCAACGCTTGAGAGATGTAATGCTGGCAGGGCAGCTCGCGTCGGAGGTTCAAGTCCTCCCTCGGGCATGGATGTGTGTGTGTTGTTATTAGTGTAAGTTAGATTAAGTAATTTGTACGTCCAGGGGGCATTGCCCACTGCAGTTTGGTCTCTTACGGTTTCAGAGATTAGAACATTTGAAGATGTAACTCTGGACGATTAGCTTACCGGCTACTAAAGGGGTGCGTGAGTGGAATCCAGTACCACCACTAACCACAATACCGGGAGCAGGACCATTAAGTGATGGAAAAGGCCACGCATCAACAGTTTCTCACCACAGTGTCTCCAGACTCTAATCCGACCATTGTGTTGGTGCAGGCAGAATCTGGATTCTTCGTTAAAAGCGATGTCGTTCCTGTCCCTATTCTAACTCCACCACCACCATGATCGGAAGATACTGAGGGAGACAAAGAGGGCAGACCGACGATAATTCATCTGATAGGAGAGGAGTTGGGTGAGGCGAAGAAGCTGGTCATCGTCAGTGAAGGATGGTGAGAAGTCACATTGAGAGAAGGAAATGAGTGGTTGTTGATGAAGATGCTGGTGGATGCGGAGAGACAGGATGGTTTCCAGGACCTTTCTGAACATCGAGGTGAGGCTGATGGGGTGATAGAAAGAAGTAGTGAACGAGGGTTTTATTAGGTTTCGGGGACATAACTGTGCGTGAGGTTTTCCACAGTTTGGGGGGGGGGGGGTTGTAAAAACTATTATGGAGGACGATGTTGTACAGGGCGGAGAGGACAATGAGGAAGGAATAAGGGCAAGCCCGGAGGTGCTTGCAAGTAATGCGGTCGTGACCGGGAGCAGTGTTGCTGCGTTTGGTGTTGAGTGTTAATTGCGTCGCTATGGCAGTGATAGGTGTATTATCTGAAATATATCAAGTTTATTACAGTGTTTGTATACCTGTTGGACCAAACTGCTATTGTCATCAGTCCCTAGATTTATAAACTACTTTAACTTATGCTAAGGACAAAACACACACGCACACACGCCCGAGGGAGTACTCGTACGTCCGTCGGGAACGGCCGCCCACCTGTAGTATGACGCTTTAGACCATGCAGCCATTCCACGCGTTTGAATTTATTACAAAACATGAAAAATAAAGAAGGGAAATAGAAGAAAAAAGACGACTGCAGTAGTGTTGTGGGGCATCGCGGCAACATTAGCACGGTGGGAGACCTCTGAACAATAGTGGGACACTAACTGCTAGTCATTAACATACCAAGCGAACAGAGAGAAACAAAAATACTATCGGATATCATTACTCGTGCCTTGTGTTCAACGTGAACTGTTGACCACCCGTTAATTGTAACATGCTCTTGGTGATGATTGTGAATGGATAATTATAAGTGGGGCGTTGACAAAGAGGATTACATCTCATGACAGACATAGCATATTGATCTCATATTCATTCAACTCTCTTCTCCTGCTTATAGCGTTTAAAGCAATTATGTCAACCACACGGCCTATCTTCGAAATTGATTGTACCAACAACTGCGGAAAATCCAGCAAGGAGCTTTATTATGCAAATCTGGCACATTTATGGGATTATGATAACCTGCATTCAAGCGACAGCTATTACGCAGCAGTAACATGTTTTGTCATATAGCTATGCAAAACCACCTCAAGGATGCACGAGATTCATTACTTATATGTCTGATGTAACTATTTCCAGCAAACATTATTCTTTTTCGATTTGCACACATGCGAGTTACGGTGTCATTAAGGCCAGCTATGTCGTTACTCTGACACCCTGTTTCATTATTTGACTAAACATTGATCAACTTTTCGCCCTCTTCGTGTTTATGGACTCTGAGTACAATTGATAAAAAAAAAGAAGCCACGTAGTTCTGAACTCTGCACCTTTTACGTTGGTGAACCACTGCTGTAAACACGACACGAGCAGAGACTCACGGACTTGTTATAACTTGTGCTACAAACCGTCCAGTCAAGGAAGATTATTTACGTGGCTTAAATCGTTATTCCGAAATGTACAGAGCTATCAGGTTGCGAAAGATTAATATGAGCGAATTTAGAAGAAAAAGTTACTGGTAAATTTGGTATTTCATTCCTAGTTAACCGTGGATGGCTGATATTGGACCCTTGTAACCATAGTCTTATTTTACATCTTCCGTGCCATATATTTCTTGGAATGCTACTGCTGTGGTTGCGGTTTGAACATTCAAAGCAGTCTATAGAACCGGGGAAAAGGTGAATACAGAGTAGTTATGAAGCAGTGACACGCTTCTCGTGTCTGACGTCACTCAGTGGTCCGCTTTTTATGCTGCTGTAGCTAAACTTTTTACCCTTTTGTCTACAGTGGTCTTTTTTATTTATTTATTTATTTATTATTTATTTATTTTTGCTGTCGAGTATACAATAGCCAATCATTATTTAGGTGAATATAAATTTATTTTTAATTCTTGAATATTTTCAAGTTCATATTCGGAATGATTGTAAATATCAATAAGAGCCCAGGCATTTAATGTAATTTCCGTTAACGAAGTATTTGTGAAAAAAAAAAAAAAAAAAAAAAAAAAAAAACAGTTAACATCTATTTTGCAGAAATTACACGCTCAGTTCTCTGTTAAATCACCCACAAATGACAAATTTCTTCAACAAAGGTATAGCATATCCTGTCGAACTTTAATGGATGTCTCAAAAATAGACGGTAAACGGAGCAGGAAAAATATTCGCATGTATAATAAACAATGTTATTACTAATTTTTGCAGCTATTTATTTTCATTTATATTGCAATGTGAATTAATTTTCCCTCCCGTGGTCATTTTACTGGAAAACAGGTTTTAGGAAAGATAAAGGACTATTTGGGGTTTTGTTTTTATTATTTCAATAGCTCGATTTCAGGAAATATTACGAAATTCATAGTAAATTTGCCATATGAAAGTTTTGTGCGCTCGGTTGCACAGCGATAGAGTGCCAGACTATGAATCCGAAGGTCCTAGGATTTTTATCTGTCACTTTCCACTTCTTTCACATCTGGCAGTATTGCTCATGTGAAAAATACCGTGTATCACCGTGGTTCGGAACCCACGTTAAACTGTAGGTCCCCCTATAACTAGCAGGGTAAGTCAGTTCGAAGGTCGCAGGAAGGCAACGGCATAGGACCTCCAAACAGGACCATGCTTAGTAAAGCACTGTGGTGTCCAAACCAATCTTCGCATTGTTGACCGCTTTACCTTATGAAATATTTATACATCTGACGACTACAGTTCACTAAGTTTCGTCTCTGATACTTACAGAACGTTAAAGATATATTTTGACTTCTAATCTTCTCAAAGCCGAGCTTCATGTGTAATCAATGACAAAGTTCCAAAAAAAAAAAAAAAAAAATGTTTAAATGGTCTATGGGACTTAACTACGGGGTCATCAGTCCCTAAACTTACAAACTACTTATGAACTACTTACGAACTAGGACGGCACAAATATCCATGCCCGAGGGGGGATTCGAACCCCCGACTGTAGTGACCGTGCAGACCGTGACTGGAGTGCCTTAGTCCCCCTTTTTTTTTTTTTTTTTTTTTTTTTTAGATCTATGATCTGCGGTCGTTTTTATTGCTCGTACTTGGTCGTTCGTTGATCATTTGGCTCAGCTTTTTTGTCACAGAGGACGTTCAGCCCTCTGACCGGCCGCGCTGAGCCACGGCGCCCGGCCCCCTCGGCCACCGCGGCCGGCGACAAAGTTCATTTCCTGGAAAATGAACTTTGACGTGCGACGAACGTAGTGCCAATATTGGCAAAAAGAATCACGAAAATTCGCAGATACATCGAATCTGATCGGAAAAAACACCGTATTTGCCAAAAAGTAATACCTAGTATGGCAATACAGACAACAAAATTTAACAAAAACAATACCGAATCTTTAAAACAATCCAAACAAAGAAATCGTATTTAAATGGCAAAAAATCACTGAAGCGTACAAAAACCCACCGAATTTAAAGGTAATTTTAAATTTTGAAGTTAACTTCGTATTTGACAAAAAAACACCAATGATTTTGGCAACAAGACACCAAGATTGACAATAATTACACTGAACATGGGAACAAACAACACAGGCTTTGGAAAAAATGACACCAAAATTGACAAAAAGAAAAAAAAAAACAATAATTTGGTACCAAAGACCTCAAACTTAGCAGAAAAGACAAAAGTTAGAACAGTTTTGGTATAAATAATAATTCTTGTCAAAAAGACGATTGAGAGAAAAATAACACGTATTTTCAGGAAAAATTGCGCTGAAGTTTGAAAATAATTATGACGTAATGTCTAATTGAAAGTAAATATAAAGTGCAGTAACAACCAGCTCACATCAGTATACCCTGATAAAGGCCACTGTAACGGTGGCCGAAACGTCGGTTATTAAAGTAATATTAGCCTTCTTACATCATGACGCGGTACAACACCAAAATGTTCAAATGGGTCATCAGTCCCTAAACTTACAAACTACTTATGAACTAGCTAACACTAAGGACGGCACAAATATCCATTCCCGAGGGGGAATCGAACCTCCGACCGTAGTGGCCGTGCAGACCGTGACTTGCGCGCCGCAGTCCCCTCGGCCACCGTGGCCGGCGGTACAACACCCAGAAAACTTTTATGTCATCTGACTCTGACCGCGGAAGCCTACGTAATTATAAAAGAACACTTGTTTCTCCAAGAAAATAAAACGGCTCTCCCTGCAGGTATCTCGCACTTTTATTGAGTGTAAGATGACTCGGATTTTTATTACTATTTAGCCGCGGTGAAGTAGCCGAGCGGTCTAAAGCGTCTCGCTGCGGAGCGCGCGGTTGCTCGCCGTGGAGGTTCAAAAAATGTTCAAATGTTTGTTAAGCTTATGGGACTTAACTACGGGGTCATCAGTCCCTAAACTTACAAACTACTTATGAACTACTTACGAACTAGGACGGCACAAATATCCATGCCCGAGGGGGGATTCGAACCCCCGACCGTAGTGACTGTGCAGACCGTGACTGGAGCGCCTTAGTCTCCTCGGCCACCGCGGCCGGCCGTGGAGGTTCGAGTCCTCCCTGGGGCATGGGTGTGTGTGTTGTCCTTAGGTTAGTTTACCTAGGTTTAAGTAGTTTGTAAGCTACGGACTGATGACCACGCAATTTGGTCCGATAGATTTACAAACATTTGAACATTTTATTACTATTTACCTACTGCAAACTAATGCTTGTTGCAGATTGAATACTATTTCATCTGCAAGCCTGAACGGAAAGATACAGTATTGTGGGATATCATTCAGTTACTAGTAGCAGTTTCCTTTCTGCAACATCAGTTTCCAACTACATAAGTCTCATATTCGAGTAATTACTGGCAATTTCACTTATCGTTGGTTTACAATTAGGTACTATTCAGAGCTATTCCGAATGAAATGTGGTATTTGGCATAGCAGCTCCGTAGTGTGACGCAGGCAGTCGCAGCGGGAAGGCGTTATTTTTTGATGGCGCGCGTTTCAGCACACACAAGCGACGTGTCCGTCGGCCCCGAGCTATGCGGGGCTGACACGCTTCCCCACCCCTTGCGCACAGCGCTGCATTTCCTCTCTATCTCGCTGCTACAGCGTCGGAACAATAGTTCCGCGTAAAAAACCTTCCTCTGTACAATACGGTAGATAAAGAAATAAAAATACTCTAAATGTAATCAAACAAACTTTACTCCTCTACTAATGATTGTTGTTTCCTTTTCAACTAAACGCTAACACCATAAATCGCGATGATGTTTTCCTTACAACAGAAGATTAAATTAATATTGGCCCCTGGAAATTAACTTAATACGCGCGTTTAATAATATTTACATAATACCAACGCGCGACCCCTACGGTGCTGATACGGTTCTTGCTGTGGTGTTGTTTGATACTCTGTTTGATAGTCTCTGACTCAATGAATAGTCTGTCTGCAATTATCAATGTTCAAATGTTTGTAGAGTCTATGGGACTTAACTACGGGGTCATCAGTCTCTAAACTTACAAACTACTTATGAACTAGCTACAACTAAGGACGGCACAAATATCCATGCCCGAGGGGGGATTCGAAGCCCCGACGTAGTGACCGTGCAGACCGTGACTGAAGCGCCTCAGTCCCCTAGGCCACCGCGGCCGGCTGTCTGCAATTCTACTATTTGACTAAGTTTCATTGGTTCTATTCTCGGATCTTAAAATTAAGGTGACTCAATATTTAGACGATCCATCGATTCGCCATCTACATCTACATCCACATCTACATGGGATTCTCTGCAAATCACATTTAAGTGCATGGTGGAGGGTTCATCGAACCAACATTATACTATTTATCTTCCATTCCATTCTCCAATAGCGCGCGGGAAGAATGAACACCTGAATCTCTCCGTTCGGGCTCTGGTTTCTCGTATTTTATTCTGATGATCATTTCTACCTATGTAAGTGGGAGTCAACAATATATTTTCGCATTCGGAGGAGAATGTTGGCGATTGGAGTTTCGTAAGTAGACCACGCCGCAGCGATAAGCGCCGTTGTTGTAATGATTCCCATCCCAGATCCTGTATCATTTCCGTAACGCTGTCTCCCCTGTATCGTGACAATACGAAACGAGCCGCACTTCTTTGGACTCTTTCGATGTCCTCCGTCAAACCCACCTGATAAGGATCCCACACTGGGTAGCAACAGTCTATAAAAGGACGGACAAGCTTAGTTTATGCAGTTACTTTAGTAGTTCTGTTGCATGATTTAAGGGTTCTGCCAATAAAACGCAGTCTCTGGTTCGCCTTTCCCACGACATTATCTACGTGTTCTTTCCAATTTAAGTCTGAAGTAATTGTAATTCCTAGGTATTTTGTGGAGTTTACGGCCTTCGCATTTGATTGATTTATCATGTAAACAAAATTTAACGGATTTATTTTCGTACTCACGTGGACTAATTCACACTTCTCATTATTTAGAGTCAACTGCCAATTTTTACACCATACTGATATCTTATTCAAATCGTTCTGCAGTTGGTTTTGATTTTCAGATGATTTTACTAGATGGTAAATGACGGCGTCATCTGCAAACAACCTAAGAAAGCTACTTAGATTATCCCCTAAATCGTTTATGTAAATAAGGAACAGCAGAGGACCAATAACACTACCCTGTGGAACGCCCGATATCACCTCTGTTTTATTCGATGCCTTACCATCGATTACTACGAACTGTGTACTCTCCGAGAGGAAATTCCCTATCCAGTCGCAAATTTGGGGCGCTATACCATAACCACGCAATTTGATTAAAAGCCGTTTGTGAGGTACGGTGTCAAAAGCCTTCTGGAAATCAAGCAATACGGAATCAATTTGCGAACCCTTGTCGATAGCACACATCACTTCGTGTGAGTAAAGAGCTAGTTGTGTTTCCCATGAGCGATAATTTGTAAATCCATGTTGACCTTGGGTCAAAAAAATTACTCTAAATGTAATAAAACAAAATTTACTCCGCCTCTAAGGATTGTTGTTTCCTTTTCAACTAAACGCTAGCACAATAAGTCGCGATGATGTTTTTCTGATAACAGAAAATTAAATTAATACTGGCCTCTGGAAGTTATCTTAATAGGCGCGTTTAATAATATTTACATAATACCAACTCGCGACCCTTCGGTGCTGTTACAGTTGTTGCTGTAGTGTTGTTTGATACTCTCACTTCTGTCTCTGTGTACTGTCTGGATAAACACAATGCATAGTTTGTCTGGTGTCTGCAAGTCTACTATTTAACTAAATTTCATTGGTTCTGCTCTCGGACGTTAAAATTAAGCTGACTCAATATTTCGACGATCCATTGGTTCGCCATCTTCAGAAGGAACTGCTGCTGCTGGATCCACCTGACGACTGATGCCGAAGGCTTTATTTATTTATATATTTATTTTTTTAATATTTTGAAACCACATTTCGGGCAGGCTGACAGCAGCCTCTACGCTGCTCTACAGCCGAGAGAATACATAACTGGGCAAAGAAAGTCAAATGTTCAAATGTTTATTAAGCTTATGGGACTTAACTGCGGTGTCATCAGTCCCCAAATTTACAAACTACTTATAACCTAACTTATACTAAAGACAACACAACATCCATGCTCGAGGGAGGATTCGAACCCCCAACGAACGGTCTCGCTCGTCGGATCATAGCGCCTCAATGCGCTCGGCTAATCCGCAGCGGCTAACTGGACAAAGAGTGTACTACAAGTTTCAAAATGTTCAAATGTTTGTTAAAGTTATGGGCCGTAACTGCGGTGTCATCAGCCCTTAAATTTACAAACTACTTATGAACTTTCATCAGTCCCTAAATTTACAAACTACTTATGAACTACCTTACACTAAAGACAACACAACCATCCATACCCGAGAGGGGAATTCGAACCTCCGACGGGGAACGGCCTCGCGCATCGGAGCATAGCGCCTCAATGCGCTCGACCACTCCGCCGCGGCCGGCGATTACAGATGTGCCGTTTAGTCCATGGCTTAATTTTCACAAGTAAAAATAAATCCAAAACCTATGGTACCTTTTTTGTAACATCATGTATACAGTAGGAAACAGCAAATTTTATACAAATACAATGTCTGAAATAAAGTTCGGTGAATGAATTCAGAACGGTCGATCGGGCAACACAGACGAATCACAATGCTGCACCTACGTAGTGCCCGGTGTCGACAACCTGCCCCCAACCACAGTTTGTCTGTGCCCCAACGCAGATAAGTATCGTGTGAGCTCCGTTCAAATGTTCAAATGTTTGTAGAGTCTATGGGACTTAACTACGGGGTCATCAGTCCTTAAACTTACAAACTACTTATGAACTACTTACGAACTAGGACGGCACAAATATCCATGCCCGAGGGGGGATTCGAACCCCTGACCGTAGTGGCCGTGCAGACCGTGACTGGCGCGCCTCAGTCCCCTCGGCCACCGCGGCCGGCTGTGAGCTCCGTATCAGACCTGTTGGACGAAGTGCTTGTTTAGTGCGTTGGTCCTGAACTGAGAACAGGTCAATGAGCGAGCATAGGAGCAATTTAAAGTTTTATTTTAAGCTTGCCAAGACAACCAAAGAAACGCATGTGATGCTTGTACGTGTTTTTACGGGGATCAAATATTGTCCATTAAGTGTGTGTACGAGAGGTTCGCCCGTTTTCGAACAGACGAGGAAAGTGTTTCTGATAATACCCGTAGCGGAAGCCCGGCGATCGGTGTCAGTAACAGAAACATTGAGCAAGTAAGGCATTAATCACGACCGATCGCTAGTTAAATGTGCGCATGTTAACGGATGAACAGCAGGCTAACCGTGAATCCGTGCGACAAATCCTTACTCAGAAATTAGGGAAGAGAAAAATGTTTTGTCGACTTGTCTGGCGATTAGCGGCTTGGCAGGATTTTGCCGCCACTGTGGATGAAACTTGGTGTCTCCAGAACGATCCAGAAACGAAATGGCAAATTACGTAATGGCGTTCTCCGACGTCATAAAAAGGTCACAGCCGAAAAATCACGCATCGGAACGAAACTTATCAGCTTTTTCGATAGTCAAGGCATTATCCACAAGCAATTGCTGAAGGAAGACGTTGAACGCAGAAACGTATGTAGAAATTTTTTACTCGTATCATGCATCGTTTACACAGGGTTCAGCTGTTTGTAAATCTATCGGACCAAACTGCGTGGTCATCAGTCCGTAGCTTACAAACTACTTAAACCTAGGTAAACTAACCTAAGAACAAACACACACACCCATGCCCCAGGGAGGACTCGAACCTCCACGGCGAGCAACCGCGCGTTCCGCAGCGAGACGCTTTAGACCGCTCGGCTACTCCGCCGCGGCTTACACAGGGTACTTACTACCACAGTACACACAACGACGTCCGTGGTATTTTGTTCACGACAACAGTCGTCCACATACATCCAATTTCGTCATACAGTTCCTGTAAGAAAAGGGATGAGGCCGGCCGCGGTGACCGAGGGGACTGAGGCGCTCCAGTCACGGTCTGCACTGCCACTACGGTCGGGGGTTCGAATCCCCCATCGGGCATGGATATTTGTGCCGTCCTTAGTATTAGCTAGTTCATAAGTAGTTTGTAAGTTTAGGGACTGATGACCCTGTAGTTAAGTCCCATAAGCTTAACAACAACAACTGATGACCCCGTAGTTAAGAAAATTCAATGTTCAAATGTTTGTATAGCTTATGGGACTTAACTACGGTGTCATCAATCCCTAAACTTACAAACTACTTATGAACTAACTAAGACTAAGGACGGCACAAATATCCAAGTTCGAGGGGGGATTCGAACCCCCGACCGTAGTGGCCGTGCAGACCGTGACTGGAGCGCCGCAGTCCCCTCGGCCACCGCGGCCGGCCCGTAGTTAAGTCCCATAAACTATACAAACATTTGAACATTTAAAAGGGATGGTGCAACTTGAACATCCTCCATACTCGCAGGATCTCAATCCTCCTGACTTCTTCCTGTTCCCTCGATTCAAACTCGCTTTGAAAGGAAAGAGGTGTGACGATATTCCTGACATTCAACCAAACGTGACGAGGCTTTCGAACACCATTCCAAAGAAAGACTTTTTGCGACGTTTCTAGAACATCAATCGCAAAGCTCAGCGGTGCATATTTACGAGAGGTGACTATTTCGAAGGACTGTAAGGTAACTGTAGTTCAAAGTTCATATACGTTAATGTTACAGGACTATTCACCGAACTTTATTGAGCCGCGCGGAAAGGCGCGTTGTCTAAAGCCGTCGGTACACGGAGCGTGTATCTGAACGTGTGTGGTCAACGTGTCGAATCTAACGTGCGGCTGAACACTCGGAGACTGCGCGTCTTGCGCAAACGGGACGTGTGCCTCAACGAGTTACACGCGACCACAGCGCGCTGCAGAGACAGTCCTTGAATCACAATGTTTACGAAATCAAAAGAGTGGAATT
The DNA here is from genome assembly GCA_026315105.1 of Locusta migratoria. Taxonomy (NCBI): domain Eukaryota; kingdom Metazoa; phylum Arthropoda; class Insecta; order Orthoptera; family Acrididae; genus Locusta; species Locusta migratoria. Next base: position 292,956,180 of record CM048755.1, read on the forward strand.
CCTGCTTTACCTATTAAATCGCTTGTTTCCGCGCTTGTGCATATGTTCATTATTTTCTATGATATACGCCTACATACGTAACAACAAAATATATATTAACATAAGCCTCTTATAAAAGTTGCATTTTATGTCAATAAGTGCAGCGAATTATAAAAGTTTCATGACGAACTGTGCTATGCAAAATTAAAAAAGGCCTTTACATGAGGCAAACATTACTGCAACAGTCACGCTTTTTGTAAAACTTAAAGGTCACTCTTCGACTGTCAATGTTACTATTCAGTAGAAGAATGATAAGAAGGCGTAAAATACAATACGTTAAAGAATAAACTACGTATTTTATTGCAAGTAATGTGCAAACTTTCCTGTTCATAAAACGAATCCAACAAACTCACTCTGAGGATGCGCACTTACGTTTACATAGCATCGAATGTTATGCAGTATACTTCTATGAAATTTATAGGAAAGTCTGTGAGTCTATCACAATACCCGAATAAAAGAAGAAAAAAATGTTTGATTCCGAAGAGCCTTGCACCAGCTCCGAGACCAATCTCCTATTGTACTGTGCGTGGCGTTGCTGCGTACGCTACGGCCAATAACTTGGTCCGCTCACCCTCGCAATGGCAGATTACTGTAATACAGATATTTTATAACCACAAATAAGACTTTTCCAGTCATTTATTCCAACAAATTGTAGCTCTAAGGACCGGTTTCCGAGAGATTTTCAATTTACTCGGTTACTTTTACTTGCTTTCAAATGTCATACATTCATAAGACCAAAGTTATGTACATAAAACCTATGAAATACGACGGTCAATATGGAGTCTTGATTCCGAAGAGCCTTGCACCAGCTCCGAGACCAATCTCCTATTGTACTGTGCGTGGCGTTGCTGCGTACGCTACGGCCAATAACTTGGTCCGCTCACCCTCGCAATGGCAGATTACTGTAATACAGATATTTTATAACCACAAATAAGACTTTTCCAGTCATTTATTCCAACAAATTGTAGCTCTAAGGACCGGTTTCCGAGAGATTTTCAATTTACTCGGTTACTTTTACTTGCTTTCAAATGTCATACATTCATAAGACCAAAGTTATGTACATAAAACCTATGAAATACGACGGTCAATATGGAGTCTTGATTCCGAAGAGCCTTGCACCAGCTCCGAGACCAATCTCCTATTGTACTGTGCGTGGCGTTGCTGCGTACGCTACGGCCAATAACTTGGTCCGCTCACCCTCGCAATGGCAGATTACTGTAATACAGATATTTTATAACCACAAATAAGACTTTTCCAGTCATTTATTCCAACAAATTGTAGCTCTAATGACCGGTTTCCGAGAGATTTTCAATTTACTCGGTTACTTTTACTTGCTTTCAAATGTCATACATTCATAAGATCAAAGTTATGTACATAAAACCTATGAAATACGACGGTCAATATGGAGTCTTTATCTCCGTACTGAAAAGAGCTGTCCCCTCCCCGGACAGCCACGTGGTGTGACGTAGGTGGTGTTCTCCCAGCTTATTGGTGATCGTTGAGATGCACGTTGAAAATATCTGGCATGCTTGATACTGCCAGACACGTTGGGAAAGCCTCCCAAACGTACGGTTCGCACGTTGTGACGTCAGAAACTCGCCACGTTGGCCACACTCGTTCAGATACACGCTCCGTGTGCCGACGGTTGAAGGCGTAATGGTACGGACTGGGCGGCCGTTCCCGTCGGAGGTTCGAGTCCTCCCTCGGGAATGGTTTGTGTGTGTGTGTCTGTGTGTGTGTGTGTGTGTGTGTGTGTGTGTGTTGTGTATGTGTGTTTTCCTTATGGTAAGTTAGTTTAAATAGTTTATAAGTCTAGGGACTGATGATCATAGCAGTTCTTCAACAAAATAATCTAGTAGTCTAGTGTCTGTAGGACAGACAGCGTGACCGATACCATTATATGAATTCAAAGCATGGATATATATCAGGCTGAAACAATCCAGCGATTCAGAGGTAGCAAAACACCTGATTGAGTGCCGACAATCAGATATTTTTCAAAACGTTCAAACGTTTGTAAATCTATCGGACGAAACTGCGTGGTCATCTGTCCGTAGCTTACAAACTACTTAAACTGAGGCAAACTAACCTAAGGACAACACACACACACACACACACACACACACACACACACACACCCATGCCCTAGGGAGGACTCGAACCTCCGACGGCGAGCAACCATGCGCTCCGCAGCGTGGCGCCTTAGAACGCTCGGCCACTCCACCGCGGCTCACATATTTTAACAAGAAGCCAGAGATGTAATAGAAATAGCCAAGCGAGCCGACAACAAGACTCAGTGAGCTTCTTACTAAACAGGAGAGTCTTCTCGACGAATCCAAGCCGTGACGCTAGACGAAACAGCCGCCATTTTGTGTCGGGACACGTTGTGAAATATTCATATTGAACAGGAAAAATCATATAACTATTTACTGATAGTATGTGACACTGTCCAGGTTTAGTTTTTAGTGCAATGAAAGAATGGCTCCAAAGTCGCTCGCACTGGCAGTCTTAACAACCCAAAATGCCCCTCGCCAAACTTTGCCGAACCGCAAAATTCTGTAACGGATTTCTACGCAAAGATGCCTCTCAGCAGTAACTACAGTTTAGTATTGAGATCACTGACTTGAATAGAAGGGATGGTTACAGACTGGCGGCCAGCGACAGTGCTAGGGGGTGGGATTGCGCGCAAGGGAAGCCACACAGGCGCGAGGGAAACCGCAGCGGCCGTACGTACACACAGCACCGGCTACCCGCAGCCCGCAACAGCCAGTAAGTAAACAGACCTGTAGAGCTGAGATTTCTCCCAGCCGAACACAAAGGTGCCAGTATGCCACCTTGTCCAGTTTGTATGACAAAGAGAGTATGCACGAATTAATTATTAACTTTCTGATTATTGATTCAAACAGTACGCATAAATACGACGCGACTAATATGTTGCCAGGTACGATCCGATCACAATTGCCGGGCGCAGTGGCCGAGCGGTCTGCGGCGCGCCAGTCACGTTCTGCACGGCCACTATGGTCGAGGATTCGAATCCCCCCTCGGGTACGGATATTTTTGCCGTCCTTAGTATTAGCTAGTTCATAAATAGTTTGTAACTTTAGGGACTCAAATGTTCAAATGTTTGTAAATCTATCGGACCAAATTGCGTGGTCATCAGTTCGTAGCTTACAAACTACTTACACTAAGGTAAACTAACCTAAGGACAACAGACACACCCATGCCCCAGGAAGGACTGGAACCTCCACGGGGAGCAACCGCGGGCTCTGCAGTGAGACGCTTTAGACCGCTCGGCTACTCCACCGCGGCATATAGGGACTGATGACCCCGTAGTTAAGTCCCATAAGCTCTACAAACATTTGAACATTTTTTATCACGTTTGTTAAAGCCGATAAAATTAATAGGCAATGAAACCGCATAAAACTAATTGTCCCTGGCAATCTAATGTCACAGAATGCTTGCGTAACCGGAGGACGTCGTCTTGTGGGGGCGGAGTATTTTTCCGGGTCCCAAATTAATTAAAATTTCGCAGTTCGGCGAGCAGCCACTAGAGCCGTTGAAAACGTTATTTTGAACGATTAGACACGGTTTCTTCGCGGTGGAGGGTCACGACGTGACTGCCCTTACTTGGGAAGTTTCCCGCCTCAGCTGGACAGCAACATAACAAGCCAGACCACACATCCGGAACCAATGTTTGTGGTCCCTCTAGAGAGGTTAGCCACAATTTCCTAATTTTGTCGGCGGACAAATACTGCGGTTCGGCGTGCGAGACAACAAAGCCAATGTGAGATGCGTTCTCATTCTCAGTTACTTGCTAATCTTGGAAGGTATCAGTTGATGAACTACGGTTGTGCATGAGTTGCCGCCATTGTTGCAGATCTTGGTACTGATTTATTGCAAGATGATCTGCAGCAAGATGTTCTCTGTGTCAGTATGTGTTTTACTTCTTGTTGTTTGACTGCATCATCAAGTGGAACAGTCCACCTCATCTTTAAATGCGACAGTTTCAGAGTATAAAGACCATTTATTTCAACTGAACTGTCCGACTTCTGGTCTATAGTCTTTCCCTGCTGTTACCACTTTATCCATTAATTAACAAACAGAGACATCTACATCTACATGGGATACTCTGCAAGTCACATTTACGTGCTTGGCTATTCACCTCCTACTCCGTTCTCGAATAGCAAAAATTGTTCAAATGTTTGTTAACCTTATGGGACCTAACTACGGGGTCATCAGTCCCTAAACTTACAAACTACTTATGAACTACCTACAACTAAGGACGGCACAAATATCCATGCCCGAGGGGGGATTCGAACCCCCGACCGTAGTGGCCGTGCAGACCGTGACTGGAGCGCCTCAGTCTCCTCGGCCACCGCGGCCGGCTCTCGAATAGCGCACGGGAAGAAAGAACATCTGAATCTCTCAGTTCGAGCTCTGATTTCTCGTATTTTATTCTGATGATCATTTCTACCTATGTAGGTGGGAGTCAACAATATATTTTCGCATTCGGAGGAGAATGTTGGGGATTGGAGTTTCGTAAATAGACCACGCCGCAGCGATAAACGCCGTTGTTGTAATGATTCCCATCCCATGTCCTGTATCATTTCCGTGACGTTGTCTCCCCTGTATCGTTACAATACATAACGAGCTGCTCTTCTTTGGACCACCCTCATGAACCACAGACATTGCCGAGGTGGGGTGGCTTGCGTGCATCAACGATACGGATAGCCGTACCGTAGGTGCAACCACAGAGGAGGGGTATCTGTGGAGAGACCAGACAAACGTGTGGTTCCTGAAGAGAGGCAGCAGCCTTTTCAGTAGTTACAGGGGCAACAGTCTTGATGATTGACTGAGCTGGCCTTGTTACATCAGCTAATGTGGCTTTGCCACACAGCTACTGCGAACGGCTGAAAGCAAGGGGAAACTACGGCCGTTACTTTTCCCGAGGACATGCAGCTCTACTGTATGAAAATATGATGATGGCATTCTCTCGGGTAAAATATTCCGGAGGTAAAATAGTCCCCCATTCGGATCTGCGGGCGGGGACTACTCAGGAGGATGTTGTCATCAGGAAAGACAATACTGGACTTCTACGGATCGGAGCGTGGAATGTTAGATCCCTTCATCGGGTAGGAAAATTAGAAAATTTAAAAAAGGGGAATGGATAGGTTGAAGTTAGATATAGTGGGGATTAGTGAAGTTCGGTGGCAGGATGAACAGGATTTCTGGTCAGGTGAGTACAGGATTATAAATACAAAATCAGTTGGGGGTATCACAGGAGTAGTACTGATAATGAATAAGAAAATAGGAATGCGAGTAAACTACTACAAGCAGCACAGTGATCGCATTATCATTGTCAAGGTAGATACGAAGCCAACACCGACAACAGTAGTACAGGTTTATATGCAAACTAGCTCTGCCGATGATGAGGAGATCGAAGAAATATATGAGGAGCTAAAAGAAATTATTCAGACAATTAAGGGAGAGAAAAACTTAATTGTGATGGGAGACTGGAATTCGGTAGTAGGAAAAGGAAGAGGAGGAAAAATAGTAGGTGAATATGGACTGGGCAGAAGAAATGAAAGAGGAAGTCGCCTGGTAGAATTTTGCACGGAACATGATTTAATCATAACAAACACCTGGTTTAAGAATCACAAAAGAAGGTTGTATACGTGGAAGAGACCAGGAGACACCGGGAGATACCAGATAGATTTTATAATGGTAAGACATAGATTTCGGAACCAGGTTTTAAACTGTAAGACATACCCAGGGGCAGATATAGACTCTGACCATAACTTGTTGTAACTGTAGGCTAAAACTGAAGAAACTACAAAAAGGTAGGAAAATAAGGAGATGGGACCTGGGTAAATTGAAGGAACCTGAAGTTCTTAAGAATTTCAGAGGGAGATTTAGGCAACAATTGACAGAAACGGGGGAAAATAGAACAGTAGAAGAGGAATGGGTAGCATTGAAAGATGAAATAGTGAAGGCAGCAGAGGACAAAAAAGGTAGAAAGGCAAGACCTACAAAAAATTCTTGGATATCACAGGAAATACTACAGTTAATTGATGAAAGGAGGAAATATAAAAATGCAGTATATGAAACAGGCAAAATGGAGTACAGACGACTAAGAAATGAGATTGACAGGAAGTGCAAAATGGCTAAGCAGCAGTGGCTAGAAGCCAAATGCAAATCTGTAGAAGAATGCAAAAGAAAGGGAAAAGTAGATACTGCGTACAGGAAAATAAAAGACACATTTGGGGACAAGAGAAACAACTCTACGAATATCAAGAACTCAGAAGGAAAACCAGTTCTCAGCAAAGAAGGAAAAGCTGAAAGGTGGAAAGAGTACATAGAGCAGCTCTACAAAGGAAATGAACTTAGAGACGATGTTGTAGGAAGGGAAGAGGAAGTAGATCAAGATGAAATAGGAGATACGATACTGAGAGATGAATTTGATAGAGCCCTGAAAGACCTAGGTCGCAACAAGGCCCCGGGAGTAGATGACATTCCCTCAGAGCTACCTGAAGTCTCTGGGAGAGCCAGCCATGACCAAAATATTTCACCTGGTGTGTAAGATGTATGAGACAGGCGAAATACCCTCAGACTTTAAGAAAAATGTAATAATCCCCATTCCAAAGAAATCAGGCGCAGATAGTTCTGAAAATTACAGAACCATCAGTTTGATAAGTCATGGTTGCAAAATTTTAACACGAATTATTTACAGGAGAATGGAAAAGCTGGAGGAGGCTGACCTCGGGGACGATCAGTTTGGATTCAGGAGGAACGTAGGAACCCGGGAGGCAATATTGACTTTACGACTTACCTTAGAAGAGAGATTAAGGAAACGCAAACCTACATTTTTAGCTTTTGTAGATTTAGAGAAAGCGTTTGACAATGTTGACTTGAGTACACTCTTTCAAATTCTGAAGTCAGTAGGGGTAAAATACAGCCGGCCGCGGTGGCCGAGGAGACTAAGGCGCTCCAGTCACGGTCTGCACGGCCACTACGGTCGGGGGTTCGAATCCCCCCTTGGGCATGGATATTTGTGCCGTCCTTAGTATAAGGTAGTTGATAAGTAGTTTGTAAGTTTAGGGACTGATGACCCCGTAGTTAAGTCCCATAGACTTTACAAACATTTGAACATTTGAACATTTGGTAAAATACAGGGAAAGGAGAATTATTTACAACTTGTACAAAAGCCAGAACGCAGTTATTAGACTCGAAGGGCATGAAAGGAAAGCATTAGTTGGGAATGGAGTAAGACAGGGTTGTAGCCTTTCTCCGATGTTATTCAATTTGTACATCGATCAGGCGGTGAAGGAAAGCAAGGAAGCCGGCCGCGGTGGCCGAGGAGACTGAGGCGCTACAGTCACGGTCTGCACGGCCACTACGGATGATAGGAAAATTATACAACCCATCCCAGTGCTGCATAAATGAAATGGGTTGGAAGCGTTGTCAGGATGGAAGGCGGAGCGGTGAGGGCTTATGGGCGCCCTAGGAAAGGGTGGCTGATTGGCAAATAAAAGATAGAATTGAAGTTAATATTTGGTATATTCTGAAGTACGGAATACATGGCGAGACTCGCCCTGAGTTCGGATGCAAAGAATGAATGCCAGTCTAAACGGATTAGAAAACGGAAAAAGGTAATGTTTTTCATGTATTTATGCAAATTTCATAAAAATGGGAGAGCGGTAGGTTTCCTTGTGATTACAGCAGCAGCACTACGCTGTGCGGCCTGTGCCCGCGCCGCCCCGCGCAGCCTCGTTCGAGTGTCAACACGCTCGCTGCGAGCGTAACCAACACTTCGACCGAGTACGAGTGAGCGAAATCGGCGATTTGCAGACCTCTAGTGTAGATGTTTGTGTTGTTTGGCAAATATTAATCTCGTTATTACACAGTTTAACAAATGTAAAATAAGAGCTCAATGAAATCAATCCAACAGGAAACTCACAAATACAGATAACACACAATTTTAAAATGCTTATACTCAGACAAAGGCTACACTTTCCATAGATTAACATGGACTTAATAATTCAGTATAAATATAAAGTAGATTGTTAATTCTAATAGCAGAAAAGAAATCTATTGTAAAGAGTAATATTGGTTTTGACTTCATTAACTGACCAACTACATTTAAGTAACAACCTTTTCTAAAACCAGTAACATCACTCATTACATAAAATATTTTGGAAGTGACAAAATACACTAATGCAACTGTAATGGTTGGGTTTAAAAGTATTTTCAACAAGGGATAGAAGTAAGGAAGTAAAATATGGAAGTAAAACAGAGGTTTTATCTACCTAGTTCTCAGCATAATACACAAGGTCTAAAAATATAAATTGGTACGTAATACTTAATTATTCACTTTGAAATATTGCAAGTTACTTAAAGAGGGAACAATCCTTCCATATAGGTCATGTAGGAAAACTACACAATAATATTACCACTAGATCAAAGTCGCATTTCGAAAGTGATTATTACACAGTCGACTTCAAATGTTGCTAACACCAAACTAAATATGGGTGTCTTAACGGTGTATGAAACACAGCAAAAACTAAATTACTTGATACTGTGACACGAACAGGAAAAAGGGTACTCTTAAAAATAGTTATAATATTATCTTGGATAAAAATTAAGGTTTTTTCTCCAACATAGCTGCTTTTAATAAACGTCTACAATCATTAGGCAGAAGAAGAGTTAATAGTGCTTATCACAAAATAAACGAATTCTTATAGAATTTCATAAGGCGTATCACTTTTGAGCCTCAATTAGTATTATTTCGTGAATCACCAGTGTTGAGATACTTCGCGCATAAATGCAGCTTACTCGGCACGGGAACTGTTTGTAAACAAATACAACTGTCAGACGCGCACGTGGTGCGTAGCGCGGTAGGAGAGATGATAATCAGAAAAGTATCATGGTTACCTGAGGTAGGCGGGGGGAGAGGAGAGACAAGTCTGGGCTACACGCATGGCGTAAGGGGAGAGAGGAGAGGCACAAGTGATAGGTGGCGGGAGGTAGAGGGGAGTAGGAGCAACACCACCTTCTAGGTGGTGTTGGTAGGAGGGAGCGGCAACAGCTGATTGCAATAGCCTTGAAGGAGGCAGGTGGTCTAACGTCAGGTGACAGCGTATTAACACGCGCCTTAACAATGCAAGGAAATAGAATTCTGGCGGAAATTCACACAGGTGCACTTAAAATAAAACAGAAGCACAATAACATCGGCTACAAACAGCGGATAAAATAAATAACGTATCAGAGATTTGGAAATGAATTTCGTTCAAATGGATGGAAAGGAGGTTAACATCACTTTGACACGTAATGGACAATAGATCAGGCAATTAACAGTACACATTTTAAAATTTCAATACGTCTCAGGGCTTCTATGCGTTGAATTTCAGCAGCACAAGGTTCCAAAACGTTGGCCATTCGTTTTGAGAATCTGTCATCTGCATAAATATCGTTACATAGTAGCTCTAGGATGAAGAAATTGTCGATACAGTCTCAAAAATTTCTATTGAATTGATACTAGTTAAAGCCAGAAAACAGGAGGTGTGTTAAAATTCTATGAAGAAAGAGTTGAAGGGACAAGACGGGTCGATTGATTTTAAGAATTAAAAAGCGCGCACTTATTTTTTAATCCTTATAATCACTAACTTCAAATTTGAATTGATAGGCACTAAAAGGTCTCAAAGAAATGAATGTAGCACAGGAAAGGCAGATAACAACGGAATCATTCTAACAATTGGAAATGTAAATGGTAAACAATGCTGCGTTGACATTAGAAGCAACAGCATAAACTCCAATACAGAACGTTGGACATTATTGATTCGGTAACAGAACATGATACTTCACAATGGCGAATAAGAAGGGATAAATCGTTAATGGTAGCAAAATGTTAACTCTTCCTCAATTAATGACAGTATACTTAAAATTCTCAAGGATACTTAAGATACTCTAAAAATATAAATGTGAACTAAACAGACATACGTCTGGAAAACCTTACACACTAATAAATCTTAACGCAAATCTATATTATGAGTGACTGGAGCACATTTTAATTGATACTTCATGCTTAATAATGTGGTGCTTTGAAAGAGAACAGGATGTACTAACATCTGGGATACTCATCATTACAAAATAGCACTCGATCTCGCTACATTGGATAAGGACAACATTTCTTCACTATTAACACATCACAGCACATTATAAGTACCTCTCTTGGAGTACTGGATACAAATTATTTACACATCAACTTAGGCTGTCTCTGGCCGTAACAACTGGAAATAACTTCTCATAATTCTGATGTGCGTTGTGTTTCACGTACATTTAATGTCAATGTAGTGACACAGGAAATATGATGAACCCTGTTATGGAAGTTTCGGAATCTGACAAAGAAAAGGCGTGTATGAGATATATAGAAGCAGAATGGCAGCAATAGAAATAAGGAAAAAGTGGTTTTTCTTGGTTTCTCGCTATGTGCAACAGTTTTCTTCTTCAAACTCCTCTTAAGGATATTACGCTCACAGGCGGTACTCGACTCACCATGTGGCAACTACATATAGGCTCCTTTACATCGGCTAAAACATTACTCAACTTTAGCTGTCCTCTGGAGGGTAACAGCTTGAAGGGTACTTACTTGCACGTCACATAGGGTGCAGTAGGAATTCGGGTATCTCTCAAAGGTATCTTAAAACATCTCAACCAGGCTTCTCTCCGGTAAAACATTTTTCGAATCAACAAGATTCACATTTCGTGCCCTTAAGCACACTGTAGTCACATGATTTGGTAACCAGTTTGCGAAAACTACCACGTTTACGGAACGAAAAGCTCATACAGAAAGAAATACGTTGGGGGGGAAAAGAGAAACACACATAGAGTAGAGGAGGGAGGGGAGAAAGTTTAATTCTTGTGTTTACAATGTGGTGGATCAACACAGCGTTCTAACGGTTTCGGCGGTTTCAGACGCTAGTCGTGTGTACGACTGTTTGTGCGGCTACGGACTTCAGTCTAAACTCGTCAGCAAATCTGGTAGACAACCACGACTGAAAACTTTGTTTGTACGTGGCGCGCACTTTAGACTTGTGCGACACCACACCGATCACCTGATCTTAATCTGTGTGACTTTCGGCTGTGGGGCTGTCTGAAAGATGTTGCGTTTAGTGTTCCGAGTGCGAACTTACACTCTGATGGAGTACACTTGCAATAGCGGACGACGCGTCTGGAATTTTATAACTGACAATGCGGCCACATACCCTGAAGAGACAGTGTCTGCGGAAGCCTACACATACATTTCGTTCATTATGCTACTATGCCTCTTGACTTTGATTCAGTATACCTTCCACTAGCTTTAAGAATAGTGTGATGCCACCCCAGAGAAATGTTCATCCAGTCCTACCGGTGAATTTTATTATTTGAGCAAGAATTCTACAATCTGATCTATGAACTGACATGAGGATGGTTCATTACGAGAGGGGAAGCAAAGCTGGCCTATGTGTGCTACTAATAGAGCGAACGCTCCCTAGACTACTTCAAATGGTGTCTGATGATTGTGTGCGTAAAATATGGAGCTACTATCGAACGATGAAACAAGGAAATATTCCAATCAAACATAGGACCAGAAGGCAATACTTCCCGTCACGACGTATTATGACTGAGTGCATGAACACATTGAAAAATAGTCCCCAAAAATCCAAAACTATTATGAACAAACATCTTACAATATATGCTCCAGTCGTCTAGGCGCGCTGAAATGGCTGCGTGATCTGAGACGCCATGTCACGGATTGCGTGGACACTCCCACCGGAAGTTTGAGGCCTGGGTGTGTGTGAGTGTAGTTCAAATGTTTGTGATGATGATTTCGTGTGGCATTTTTGGCCGTTGATGATTATGAAAGGATGATGAAGAAAACACAACGCCCAGTCCCTGAGTGAAGAAAATCTCCAACCCGAACCCTAGCTGCCTGCGTGGCAACCTTCCAAGCTGTGCACTGGACAAGGTAGGCGTATTCAAATGTTTGTAAATCTAGCAGACTTAAGTACTGAGATTGTCAGACCCTACGCTTACAAACTACTTAAACTAACTTTAGCAGAAAATATACAGTATAGATCGGAGGAATAAGATTTTAAGTTCTAGGCATCGCCATCAGGGGCAAAGAGGTTCAAAGCTAAACACAGAATACGCCAACGCAAAGTCGCCAAATATATCTCCAAAGTGGAAACTGACATCAAGTAAAAAACACTTGACACTACAGAGCATTTTCAACGACAGACGAAAGCCTTAATTGCAACCAGTGATCGAAGGTTTGTCACAAATACAGAGCAAACAGGGTGTGAATAACGTGTTAATATAAGACGTACGCTGAGACATCTAGGTAAGACGACAACGCTAGTTGCAGTTAGTAGTGTGAACAAAGTTACGCACTCGTACACTGCGCAGTGTTCTATCAGTGCAAGCGGTAATCTGATACCCACAGTAATCTTCTGTCTACAAAATCTCAATGGAAAATTCGGTCAATGTGTCTCGCAAGAACTTGAGGACCTCCGGAGAGAATTTGGAAATGTTTTCGTCACGTGCTCAAAGTCTGGAAAGCTGACCTCTGAACTGTATCAAGTATATTTCAATCCTGTTATGAAACCTTATGTGCAGAAAAATAAATTTTACTTGCTACTGCCGGCCGCGGTGGCCGAGTTGACTGCGGCGCGCCAGTCACGGTCTGCACGGCCACTACGGTAGTGGGTTCGAAAATGTTCAAATGTTTGTTAAGCTTATGGAACTTAACTACGGGGTCATCAGTCCCTAAACTTACAAACTACTTATGAACTACTTGCGACCTAGGACGGCACAAATATCCATGCCCGAGGGGGGATTCGAACCCCCGACCGCAGTGGCCATGCTGACCGTGACTGGAGCGCCTCAGTCACCTCGGCCACCGCGGCCGGCTAGTGGGTTCGAATCCCCCGTCGGGCATGGATATTTGTGCCGTCTTTAGTATAAGGTAGTACATAAGTAGTTTGTAAGTTTAGGGACTGATAACCCCGTAGTTAAGTCCCTTAGACTTTACAAACATTTGAACATTTTTACTTGCTACTGAATTCATGGGCTGACCAAACCGACTTTACGCGCTACGACAGGACTTTTGTCGATGATGATGCTCAGTCGACCTGCACTGTTAAAGTGATAGCAGCGAAATGCATCTTTTTTGTCAACTTTGTGACGTTTACTTGTTTCGACAGTTCAAGTACTTTACCGCAAGAGTTCAAAATCATGTCACAGTACGCGAGAGCAGCTTCTATTAAAATTCAGGTCTTGACACCATACTCAGTAGTTCTCGCCTGCTTTATACTCTTGTTAAGTATTGAAATTAATATCTGATAGAGCTGTCTTCAGTAATATAAATCAGGTACGTATTCCATGAACTTTATCTCGGACAACATGTGAATGTGACAGTATGTCGTTCTGTGTTGTGCATGGTGTGTGAAATATTTGTGATTTGGTTGTCTTTGTGATGTGTTTCACCCTACTGGCTGTGAGAACGCTGATGAATAGACTGATTGAAACATAAGTACTTTCGTCTCATTTCGTTCGAAAGTTTTATTCCTTGCTGCCACGTAATTCTTAATCCGTGCTCAGACAAGTTCATTGACGTTCAGTTCGCGGTTCACAATATGGTGCCACCCTTGAATTATTTTTGTCTATAGCATACGCATTTTTTCATGGACAACAGCCAGCAGTTCTCACTTAGAAATCTCACATACAAACTTTTTAATACGAAAGCCAGTCTACAATATTACAATTCGTAATCTTCACTATGCGATCAAAAGTATCCGGACACCGCCAAAAACATACTTTTTTCATATTAGGTGCATTGTGTTGCCGCCAGGTACTCCATATTAGCGACCTCAGTAGTCATTAGACATGTGAGAGAGCAGAATGTGGCGCTCCGCGGAACTCAGTTCGAACGTGGTCAGGTGATTGGGTGTCACTTGTGTCACAAGTCTGTCGAGATTTGAACACTCATAAAAGTCCCTAGGTCCATGTTTCTGATGTGATGGTGAAGTGGAAATGTTAAGGGACACGTGCAGCACGAAAGCGTACAGACCGACCTCGTCTGTTGACTGACTGATACCGCCGACAGTTGAAGAGGGTCGAACAGGGCAATAGGTAGGTATCTATCGAGAACAATCACACAGTAATTCTAAACTGCATCAGGATCCACTCCAAGTACTATAACAGATAGGTGGAAGCACGTGGTCGACCGGCTGCCCATAAGTCGCACATCACGCAGGTCAATGCCAAACACGCCTCAATTGGCGTAAGGAGCGTAAACATTGGAACAATGGAAAAAGGTTGTGTAGTGTTATTGGTCCTCTGCTGTTCCTTATTTAAATAAACGATTTAGGGGAAAATCTAAGTAGCTCTCTTAGGTTGTTTGCGGATTACTACGTTATTTATCGTCTAGTAAAATTATCTGAAGATCAAAACCAACTGCAGAACGATGTGAATAAGATATCAGTATGGTGTAAAAATTGGCAATTGAGTCTAAATAATGAGAAGTGTGAAGTCGTCCACATGAGTACGAAAAGAAATCCGTTAAACTTTGTTTGTAAGATAAATCAATCAAAAGTGTAGTCCGTAAACTCCACAAAATACCTAGGAGTTACTATTACATCAGAGTTAAATTGGAAAGAACGCGTCGATAATGTCGTGAGAAAGGCGAACCAGCGACTGCGTTTTAATGGCAGAACCCTTAAAAGATGCAACAGAACTACAAAAGAAACTGCAGACACTACGCTTGTCCGTCCATTTTGAGCATTGCTGCCCAGTGTGGGATCCTTATCAAGCGGGTTTGACGGAGGACATCGAAAGAGCCCAAAGAAGGGCAGCTCGTTTTGTATTGTCACGATACAGGGGAGACAGCGTTACGAAAATGATACAGGATCTGGGATGGAAATCATTACAACAACGGCGCTTATCGCTGCGATGTGGTCTACTTACGAAACTCCAATCGCCAACATTCTCCTCCGAATGCGAAAATATATTGTTGACTCCCACTTACATAGGTAGAAATGATCATCAGAATAAAATACGCGAAATCAGAGCTCGAACGGAGAGATTCAGGTGTTCTTTCTTCCCACGCGCTATTCGAGAATGGAATGGGAGGTAAATAGTATAATGGTGGTTCGATGAACCCTCTGCCATGCACTTAAATGTGATTTGCAGAGTATCCCATGTAGATGTAGATTATCAATAGTGGGCGCCACGAACTTGTGAGAAATTGCCAACCAGTTATTCAAAAATGTTCAAATGTTTTTTAAGCTTATGGGACTTAACTACGGGGTCATCAGTCCCTAAACTTACAAACTACTTATCAACTAGCCTATCCTAAGGACGGCACAAATATCCATGCCCGAGGGGGGATTCGAACCCCCGACCGTAGTGGCCGTGCAGACCGTGACTGAAGCGCCTCAGTCCCCTCGGCCACCGCGGCCGGCCCAACCAGCTGTCCGGAAACATTTGATCACATAGTGTACTATGTGTAGCAAACTTTATGCAAATGATAGTAACGGAAGGCAAACGGCCACTATTGTCGTCAACTAGGTATTACTATTATCGGCAACTAGGCATCGTGTTGCGGGGGTGGGTGAAAGAGGGGACGGGGGCAACACGCTTAGTCGGCCACTGTGTCTACGACATTGCACATACGTGTCTGGGTGGTGCAGGGTTCGTTGCTCTGCCCCCTGCTGTTCGCGTTGTACACGTCCGACGTTCTCGGTATGGCGCGCGTCCAACTGACGATGTTAAGTGCTGTAGGAGCATTGGGGAGGGCGAGCTGCAGCAGTACAGCTAGCGCAGTGACTGTTCCTAGTGAGTTACAAAGAATGAGGCGACACTGTAAAGAAGTTACTCAAAAGCCATACATTTGTGTAGTTGGTGCTAAGTGAGGTTTTAGGCGGCGCAAAGAGTGCTGACCGTGGACAGCAGGTAATTGTCGTCGTGTGATCTTTAGTCTTGAAACACGTCATATCCTGTGGCATTCCTGTGTAACCGGTTCAGTTGCAACGAAAGCGTCGAGAACATTACCTGCATCATGTGTCGTGCCAGTAGTGAAGTTCGGAGGAGCTGGTGTTACGACTTCAAAAAGGCGTTTGACGTGGTGCCAGACAGCAGACTACTAACGAAGATACGATCTTATGGAATAGTTTCACAGATTTGTGACTGGCTGGAAGACTTCCTAAGTAATAGAACGCAATACGTTGATCTCGACGGCGAGTCTTCATCAGAGACGAGTGTATCGTCAGCTGTGCCCCAGGGGAGTGTGATAGGACCGCTATTATTTTCTATCTATATAAAAGATCTGATGGACTGAGTAACTTGTAATTTGCGGCTGTTTGCTGATGATGCTGTGGTGTGTAGGGGGGAGTCGTCTTTAACTGACTGTAATAGCATACAGGATGACTTAGACAAAATTTCTAGTTGGCGCGAAGAATAGCAGCTGGCTCTCAGTGTAGAAAAATGTAAGTTGATGCGCATGAGTAGGAGAAACAAACCTATAATATTCGAATACAGCATTAGTAGTGAGCTTCTTGATGCTGTCGCGTCGTTCAAATATCTAGGCATGACATTGCAGAGCGATATGAAATGGAACGAACATGTAAGGACAGTTGTGAGTAAGACGGATACCGACTTCGTTTTATTGGGAGAATTTTGGGAAGATGTACTTCACCTGTAAAGCAGACCGCGTATAAAACGCTTCTACGACCACGACTTGAATATGCTCAAGTGTTTGGGATCCGCAACAGATCAGTTTAAGGGAATACATAGAAGCAGTTCAGAGGCGAGCAGCTAGGTTTGTTACTGGTAGGTTCGACCAATGCGCGAGTGTCACGGAAATGCTCCGGCAACTCAATTGCGGATCGGTGGAGGAAAGACGTCGTACTTTTCGTGAATTTCTGTCGAGGAAACTTAGAGGGCCGGAATTTGATGCTGAGTGTATTACGATCTTGCTGCCATATACTTACATTTCGCGTAGTGATCACAATGACAAGATAGAGAAATTACGGCTCGTACGGAGGCATATAGGCATTCTTTTCTTCCTCGTTCTCTTTGGGAGTGGAATAGGAAAGGAAATGCCTAGTAGTGGTACAGTGTACCCTCTGCCACGCACCTTACGGTGGATTGCGGAGTATGTATGTAGATGTAGTAATGTTTCTCGTTGTTACACGTTGGTACCATTACTGCATTTAAGAAAACGCCAAATGCGGGACTATCTAAGCACATTTTACAGGCAGTGATGATGATCGTGTGGCATTTATGACCGTTAGACCCCAACTGGGGTCGTGTTCAGCCTGCCTGGTGCAAGTCTCTTTATCTGACGCCACTTCGGCGACTTGCATGTCAATGATGATGGAATGATGATGAGGACGACACAACACCCAGTCCCCGAGTGGAGAAAATCTCCTACCCGACCGGGAATCGAACCCGGGCCCCCTGCGTGGCAATCTACCACGCTGTCCACTGGACTACGGAGGCGAACTTTACAGGCAGTGTGGCAATAGAACCTGTCTTAAAGTGTACTAGGCAATGGTTTGCGGCAGTAACGTTCTTTAAATTGGCTGACTTGTCCAGAATCCCAACCAGGAATTACTGTAACACCTTTTTGATGAATTAGAACGTCAACTTCGCTTCAGACTCCAGCGCCGAACATCATAACTTCCTCTGTTTTTGACGGAAGACAGAACAGCCATTCCTCCACAGGCATACATAATTGTCCCTGTAAAAAGTTCAAGTAGTCATAAAAAATAAGACTGAAAACATTTCATATTAATGACCACATATAGGTATCGGGATACAGTTTAGCATTCATTGTAGATACATCACCCAACTTACGAGTTCAAGTTCTAATTGCTTGTCATAATTACTGATGGTCTCACTTAGCACATAGGTCAGGCCTCTCCGGCTCAAGTGCTTCGCAAGCACCGGCAGGCACCGGCAAAAGCACCGGTACTCTGCTGCAGTTCCGGTCGTGTGGGGCACGTGAGCGAGGCGGACTCAGCCACCACCAACTAGAGAGAAGGCCGCGGCGCTCTCGTGTGACGTCAGGCAGAGTAGGTTGCGCGCGCATAGCTGACTGGGTAGCCGCTGGGGCACGGCCCACTATGCCGAAGCAGCGAGCCAGTCAGCTATGCGCGCGCATCCTACTCTGCCTGACGTCACACGAGAGCGCCGCGGCCTTCTCTCTAGGTGGTGTTGACACAGCGCGGTGCGACCGTAATAGGAGAGGAACGTGACGTGGCAGCGCTTCACAAGGCGAGAGAGCTGTTGTTGTTTGTGAATTATTATAACCAATAATAATACTGCCAGTTTTTGTGTATAGTCAGGAAGAATAGTTTTTGTGCACCAATTTTGAACATTCATTGTTGATCTTTGGAACCGCTTTGAAGCTACTAATTTTCTCATCTGGCAATTGCAATTCGAAGTATAGCTTCCAACGAAGCATCAAAGTTGGCGTTGTTTTTGTTTTGTTAATATTTATAATTGAAAACATTGAAACGTGTCCATAAAAAATTTGTAAGAAAATGTCTAATATTGTGTCTCCTGTTTTGTGTCTCACGGTCTACACGGCCACTACGGTCGGGGTTTCGAATCCCCCCTCGGGCATGGATATTTGTGCCGTCCTTAGTATCAGCTAGTTCATAAGTAGTTTGTAAGTTTAGGGACTGACGACCCCGTAGTTAAGTCCCATAAGGTCTACAAACATTTGAAGATTTGTTTTGTGTCGAGTAACTTGCTTGCAAGAAAATGTATAATATTGCTTCTACTGTGTGTATCGATATGTGTACTTAACTCTGTGAAGTTTCATCTTTGGCAAAGATCATGTATTGCATAGCATTGTAGCTCGAGCAGAGAGTGAGCGGGACTTGTGGTTTAGCTCGCTTAGAGAGCGGTTGAGTTGTGTGTGTGGCTCCGATGTAGAGCAGAGGCTGCTGTGCCAGCAAGTTGATTTGATTGTATTTGGAATATATATTGTATTTTTTATTACTATGAAAACGTTGTACCACCGCTGGAATGAAGTTAATTGCATTTGATGTCATTAGGAAAAAGTTGTATTATGTGGGTAGTGTAATGGTGATTATTAATAATAAGTAACAAAGTTGACCGTTATTTCCTGTTTCATTTACGTAGTTAGAAGATTAACCTACTTCCTTTATTTGATAATTAGTTATTTGTGGATTTAAAGTGCAGTATTGATTTTGGTAATCTTGTTGAACAGATTTCGTTATTTGTGCCATAGTAAATGATTGTTATGCAACACTGCAGTTAATTAAATTTTGATAATCAGGTACTGATCTGCATAAGATTCTCGCAGTCAAACATTAAGAAAGTGGTTTCCGTTTTTTTTTTTTTAAATATCTTTCTCGCAGTCATATTTTTTGAGTATAGTCCGTGTCTGTTTCATATGGTGACTTGCCACAGTTGTTTTGTTAAAAGATCCGTTGCGCACGTAATCAGTGTAATGCACTGTTTCTTATTTAACACTATATACATCAATATCAGGGCCATAATTAAACCAAATTACTGTGTTAATGAACAATTTGTTGTCTGATTTAACGATAGGTTCAACATCATACAACACACACACAGCTTTTAACATTTGTTCACAAACGAACATTGTTCAGAAAAATTAAGACACATTTCAAGGCAACGGCATGAATCCTTGTCGATCAACGCCTTTGTAAAATAAAATGAAATCACTATTGTGATGGTAATAGCGGTCTGTCACAACTGAATCGCACTGTAGTTTCATCAGCTCAATTTGGAGCTTGATGGGGTATACTATGGGCGCACAGGAAAATAAGCCATCAAAACTTTTGAGTGCAAGTTTAGTTATTTTATTTCTTCAATTCTATCTTCTAATTCTTTATGCAATGAGTATAACGTTTTTGTGTACTTACTGATGTGGTCGCAAGTATTGACATTCAAGGATTTTAGAAAGGAAAATTGTCCAAATTTCCTTGTTGAAACTGGCTTTTGAAAAACAAGATCTTTTCTTTGAAACTTTCAGTACTGTCACACACAGTATCGATTTATTAATTTTAAACCTGCAACGATTTACTTAAATCATGTAAATACCTCGTGATGTCTTTCATGAAGTTTGCTCGAGCTACGTTTACTGACATGCAATTTAGATCAGATATTTGCAATACAATACTAGCAATAATTTTAGAATATGACCACCAAAACTATATGTACAAGTACAAGTTAAAAGTGTTTATTATTGTTTTAATTTTAGAATGAACAATATAAATAAGACTTCCTCTTAATACTGTTGCATTTCGGATTTTAATATAGTAATCAATTCCCTTTTTGTCCAGTCCATCAATTCCCTCGTGTGTTACGGAATGTTAATTTTTGTAGTGAAGGCGCTTGTTGATGCTTTAATATTTACGGTACTATAACATAAATTGTTTCTCTCTTACATTTTACTTGAGGTACAAGCTACGTTTTGGATGGAAATGACGCACGCCCCTGTCCTTTTCTACGATTGCCTGTTATTCCTGGTATGGTTTCGTGCGGCTCCAAGCTTTCCAAGTCAAAGGTGTCCCTTGTGATAGCTCGAGTTGGCGGGGTCTGATGTAGATGCTTCTCAGACAACAGAACTTCAGATGCGTAACTAGCAATTAATACTACTTCATTCAATTGCTTCAAATTTAATAAAATACTACTTTATATCTCTACAAGCTTTCCGAAAGCAACCCATGTGGTGCCAGAATAATTTTCTATTTGTATCGCTCACGCACAGTACCGCTCCGTCTGCACCGAACTTACAGTTTCATAATCCTCTCGGTATTATAAGAGGTATAAGTTCGAGTAAAGTAATACGTTTCTTGGCACGGAAAATGTTAAAACTCGGTATTTCGAGTGTAAGTTCTTTCGAGGTCTCTTCACCTTTTTTCTAACTTTCTAGAGCGTTCCAGAATGAAACTTTCACTCTGCTGCGGAGAGTACGCTGATATGAAACTTCCTGGCAGATTAAAATTGTGTGCCGGAACCGGGACTCGAACCTAGGACCTTTCTAGTTTTTGAGTGTTTCTACAACCCTATCTTTCTCAATAAACAAACATATAATTAGATGTTCATCCTTTTACTGACTATCCTCTGTCTCTTATTCGAAATAGCAAAGGTCTCAAAACGACGAACAACATTGGTGGAACGAGGGTTTCTCCCCCATTCCTCCTTCCCTCTTACGCATACTGCTGGCACTAAACTCGACAGGAAACTGCGGATCATATAGAATAGACCTCGCAGTGGGTATGGTTGATGTGCAGACTCACTTTACAAATTGTGTGTTACAGAGTTTCCAGACTGTGATGGTGAGGCTGTGAACCAGACAATGAAGCACAGTTTTCCCAGAAAAGGCCAATTATTTTGTAGGTAATTTATGTATTAGGATTCATTCCCTAAAGCCCAATATGGCACGTGCATTCACTACAGTGGCCTATAGACCTTATCGTCGTTCCAATCTTACCAAACGCTTTATGTTTCTAATTAACTATATTGACCGAGCAAGGTTGCGCAATGGTTAGAACTTCAGACTCGCATTTGGGAGGACGGTGGTTCAAATCCATCTCTGGCCATCCAGTTTTAGGTTTTCCATGATGTACCTAAATCACTCCAGAAAAAAGTCGGAATGTTTTCTTTGAAAATGCACTGTCGATTTCCTTCCCCAACCTTACCTAAAAACAACCCGGGCGTCACCTCTGTCTCTAATGACCACGCTGTCGACGGGACGTTAGATCCTAATATTTCTTCCTTAATCGTATCGACGTATCGCGTGCCTTATACTTACCGGTATAGAATATATTCTTCTACTTGTGTGCTTTATATAATGTTTGCCGCTGCGGATTAGCCGTGCGTACTGGGGCGCCGTGCTGCGGTGCGCGCGGCTGTTCGCGGTCGCGGGTTCGAGTCCCCCCTCGGGCAGGGGTGTATGTGTTGTCCTTAGGTTAGATTACCTTAGTTTAAGTAGTTTGTAAGCTACGGACTAATGACCAAGCAGTTGAAGGAAGCTTGGAATGTAACGTCCCATCGACAGCGTGGTCATTAGAGACGGAGTTTACGCTCGGATGTTTGGGTAAGGATGTGGAAGGAAATCGGTCGTGCCCTTTCAAAGGAACCATCCCGGCATTTGCCTGGAGTGATTTAGGAAAATCACGGAAAACCTAAATCTGGATGTCCGGAGGTGTATTTGAACCACCATCCTTCCGAATGCGAGTCCAGTGTGATACCACTGCGCCACCTCGCTCGGTCAAGCAGTTGAGTCCGATAGATTTACAAACATTAGTTTATGTGCGGTGAGACTCGGACTTGATGTTCAGTCAAAGTACAGTGTACTTAGAGATAAACTTTGAGATAAACGTTGTGTGAAGACAGTTCACATACTGTTCCTAATATCTAGCTGTATGTGAACGCTGGTATTTCTGCAGCAATCGTGGGTGAGAAAAGCACTTGCAGGCAGATATCAGAATTTTGAGGAAATTTCGACTGATTGGCAGCGATATATGAAACTCGAGTCATGATTTCTCCGGCAAAATGTTATGTCAGTTCACATTTTCTGCGACAAGTAAATCGATATTGTGGCAATCTAGAAACAAATTTCTCTTGCTGGGCAGTAGATCACTGGCTGCACAGTTGAGTCTTCTTATTCACTACTGGTTTTTGCTGTATCAGAGGCACAGTTCCGATATCTGGAAAAGGCTAGAGTAACTTTTATAAAAGAACTCACGCCAGCAACTTCACTCGTTAGAATGTTGGTTTCTAGTTGACTTGGACTATATGCCAGATCAAGTGGAGTTTGTACATAACTTTTTCCGGCAGCGACTTTCCATCGACGCTTTCTCGTCGAGAGCTGACCATTACGCCAATGGCACACAGTTTTTACCACGACAGTCGTCCTGTAGGTACGTCGTTCACGATCGGAATAATGATATCTGGAGCGTGCCGGCGTAGCCTTAAATAAAGGCGGCCCACCAATTGGAGCCTGGCGTAGGAATACGCCGGTGTGCAGTGACCCGGAGTCATCTGCAAGAAGAGGTATCGTGTAAGCAAGCTCATGTTCTTGTCTTCATAATGTATTTACCTCCGGCACGCCGGACGCGTAGGTTGTCCGAATCTCTCCTGTGTAGATTGGGTTGTCGACATTTCAGGCGTTATGGAAAGCCGGCAGAACGGATGCGGATACGAACTTGCGGATGCGGATAAAGTGCCGCGGATGCGTTTGCGGATATGGGGCTTGGAAATATGGTGCGGATAACACTTTTCTTATCCGCGCAGACCTCTACATATAAGGCACAGCAGAGAGGCGAAAAACCTCGCCAACATACGATCATGTTCCAAGTGCCTTGCCGTTCTATTCGAATTCACAGCGAGCAACGCACGGAGCGATGCGCAGCTCAGCCGAAGCTGGAACCGCCTGTCTTGTGAGAAATGAATGCTAACGGACGGATGTAGTGCTTCATTATTAGTCACAACGATGAGTAGGAAGGGCGCGGAAAGACGATGCGAAACGGCCAATCGCGTATCTTTTAATTTAAGAATGAGCAATATTTTTGTGTTGACACTCGATATTATTGTCGCACATCAGTACCATAACCCCTGGTTCCTTCGACTTCGATGCTGGCATGTAATATATAAAGCAGAGTGTCAGAATGTGTGTACGTGTTGCATACAAATCTACAGTTTTTATCCAATCTTTCTCAAATTTTATACAAGTAAGCTTCATTTCATGAGAACGGTCGCCGTAAGTGTAAGAATCACGTACGATACATAGTTGACGAGATATAACGTCATAAACAATGAGATGCGCGAAAAACTGCTGCATTTTGCGACAATGCTGCTCATTTTCTCCTAAACCATTGGATCGATTTCAACCAAATTTGGTACACACATTCCTTACCGCGAGGTAATAATTGCTGCATGGTTAAGAATCACATACGACCTATGGATCAAAAGATATTACGTCGTAACCAATAGAAATCGCAAAAAATGCTATATAATGCGGCGAGACTTTCGAAATACAATGTACGGGAATGACAGTAGTTAGCGACTTGCAACAAACTTTAAACAAAATTTCAAACCTTTATTAAACTTTTTCTCGCTGGCAAATGATAGGAAAAAAAGTTTCTCGCTTATTACTTTTCTGCTGTTTATGGAGTAAAACTACGGCTCTCGGTATGCCGTTACAATTTATAATTTGAACACTACAAATTGTAGCGATAGGAAATTTTACAGACAGTACACACATATATAGTTGAATGTAGCTTCTAAATTGTATCACATTCCGACACTTAATTCATGAGATATGAGCACGTAAACAGTAACGTTCCGCTGTTCATGGACTAAAACTACGGCATTCGATATGACGTTACAATTTATAATTTCTACACTACAAATTGTAGCGACAGGAAAATTTACAAACAGTATACACGCATGTTGTTGAGTTTACGTAATAAACTGTGTCATAGTACGACACGTAGTCCATGAGATATGAGCACATAAACGGTAAAGTCATGGAAAACCGCCCCATCACGCACCAAGTTATAATCTATTACTTCTTTGCTACTAATTGCATTCCCAAGAGTTTTATAGACGTACAGTTCTTATACAAATCAATGGCAGGAGTAAATAAATAAATACCCGGTCATCGCCGGGTTTTCAGCCAGTAATTTTCTAAACCTGAGACGTACTGCAGTTGCAGTAATCGTCTCACAGTGGGTATATGCTTGAATTACATTACATTGAAAGCAGTTTCAGAAACAAAATTACCGTTGACAGTTTTCAAATTACGTTCTAATGTTTTGCGCGGAGCCCCTAAAAGCGCGGCACCCCGTGGGGCTCATGCCTAAGTCCGGCCCTGCCGCCATTAGATATTCATTGTGGAATGTTGAGACGGAACGTGACGGGCAGTGAGAGTTGGTCTTCTTGTGATTTTTGGAAATGGATTCGGCACAAAACGGTAAGCCATCATTTAAACTTTGCACCGGAGCGCGCGATTGCACCTTGTCGAAGGTTCGAGTGCTCCGTCGGGCATGGATGTGTGTGTTGTTTGTAGGTTAGTTTAGTTTAATTAGTTTGTAAGGCTACGGACTGATGAGCACAGTAGTTTTGTCCCACAGATTTATAAACTTTTGAACATCATTCAAACCTGCGACCAATGGCATACCAACTATTTCTTTAGAGGGGGGAAGGGGCAAGAAAGAAAAGGACTTTGGTCTGGGGGAGGTGGCGAGGTCATGGGACTTTCATTTAGTTTTTACTGACGGCAGTATATTCACTAGCTCGGTTAGCCGTGTGGTCTAACGCACCGCTTTTCGAGACGGCGAGGCGTCCCGGCCCCAGTTCGAATCCGCCCGGCGGATTAACGAAAGGGGTCGGAGTGCCGGCCAGCCTGGATGTGGTTTTTAGGCGGTTTTCCACATCTAGGTGAAAACCGGGCTGGTCCCCAACTCCCGCCTCAGTTACACGATTCGCAAACATTTCGTAACACTGTACACGTTCACACACATATAACACTATACGCAGACATTTGTGGTACACATTTCCTCCTGGGGGGCATGGGGTGGCGGCAGGAAGGGCATCCGGCCACCCTGTAAATATTGACACACGCCAAATCCACGTTTAACACAGTGCCGACCCAGCATGCGTGTGGGAAAGGGCCAAAGACAGACAGACAGTATAATCACTAGCTCTGCCAAAAGATCAAATAAAACCAAACGAATAATATGGGGGGGGGGGGGGGGGCAGAAACCGTGTCTTGTCCCTCCAAAGTTAAAAGTGACGACACAATGCTATTTTCTAATTAAAGCAAAATTATGAAATGCCCCTTGTTTTCCGTCTCCCTGTTTTCCGTCCCTCATCGCTTCATTCAGTAGTTGGTCATGCTACCCACGCCCTTGGCATTAAATCTACCTCGTGTGATACAGGTACATTAATTAGTTTCCATGTTATAACGTGTTAGACAGGGAGAGTTTAATTATAGCCACCCGATAGACGTACCAAAACAATCCGAGCCTGTGCTCCACTAATAATTACCGCGCTGTCGTCGGGGCGTAAATCCCTAATCTAACTTCCTCTTTAGTTCACACGGGGCTGTATTTTCATTCATGCAATCTTTCTGCAACGTATAACTCCAGAATAAATTTGGCTGCGACGTGTCTGGTCCTTCTCGGTTTCGAATTTTGGATGGGGAGCAGGGTATTTATTCCTTTACTTTTAATATCTGTGCAGCAGTTAATGTTAATTTCGGCATGTACTGGGGAGAGCTGCGGGGGCTTTCTATAGTTCGAGAAAAAATTTTAAAGTAGAAGGACATAATTTTTTCTGCATGGTCATCAGACCGTACCTTACAAACTACTTAAACTAAGGTAAACTAACCTAAGGACAAACACACACACACACACACACACACACACACACACCCATGCCCCAAGGAGGACTCGAACTGATCGAAGCAAGTTGCACAAGGTGTTCTCTAAGCTATGCAAGAGGACGTTCAGTATTTCTGACGGAGGATTCTATGTCGTGACGAGACACTACAAAAGCCAAGAGCCGCGGTGGAGTAGCCGAGTGGTCTAAAGCACCTTGCTGCGGAGCGTGGGCTTGCTTGCCGTGGAGGTTCGAGTCCTCCCTGAGGCATGGGTGTTTGTGTTTGTCCGTAGGTTAGTTTACCTAGGTTTAAGTAGTTTGTAAGCTAGGGACTGATGACCACGCAGTTTGGTCCGATAGATTTACAGACATTTAAATTTGAAAAAGGCCAAGAACAGGAGAAAGCAATAAGCTTATCCTTACAGAACATGACGATACCATCATCACTTTAGTGACAGTACTGTTGGTCAAAAATGGGGAAATTGACAACACAATGCTATTGAAATTAAAATAAAAAATCGTTATTTTCTAATTAAATCGAAATTATGAATTGTACTTTGTTTTCCGTCCCTCATCGCTTCATTCAGTAGTTGGTCATACTATCCACACCCTTGGCATTAAAGCTACCCTTGTGTGATATTCGTATGTTAATTAGTTTCCATGTTATTACGTGTTAGATAGGAAGAGTTTAATTATAGCCACCCCGTAGTCGTACCAAAACAATCCGAGCCTGTGCTCCACCAATAATTACCACGCTGTCGACGGGGCGTAAATCCCTAATCTAACTTCCTCTTTAGTTCACACGGGACTGTATTTTCATTCATGCGATCTTTCTGCATCGTATAACTCCAAAATAAATTTGGCTGCGACATGTCAGGTACTTCTAGGTTTCGAATTTTTGATGGGGAGCAGGGTATTTATTATTTTCTTTTTATATCGCTGCAGCAGTTAATCTTAATCTCGGCATGTAATGGGAGGAGTTGCAGGCGCTTTCTATAGTTCGAAAAAAAATTTTAAAGTAAAAGGACAGAACGTTTCTGCGTGGTCATCAGTCCGTAGCTTACAAACTACTTAAACCTAGGTAAACTAACCTAAGGGCAGCACACACACCCATTCCCCAGGGAGGACTCGAACCTCCACGGCGAGCAACCGCGTGCTCCGCAGCGAGATGCTTTATACCGCTCGGCTACTCCACCGCGGCTCGCTTCATTCAGTAGTTGGTCATACTACTTAGGCCCTTGGCATTAAAGCTACATCGTGTGATACTCGTACGTTAATTAGTTCCCATGTTATAACGTGTTACATAGGGAGAGTTTAATTATAGCCAACCGATAGACGCACCAAAACAATCCGGGCCTGTGCTCCACCAATAATTACTACGCTGTCGACGGGACGTAAATCCCTAATCTAACTTCCTCTTTAGGTCACATGGGACTGTATTTTGATTCATGCGATCTTTCTGCAACGTATAACTCCAGAATAAATTTGGCTGCGACATGTCTGGTCTTTTGGATGGGTAGCAGGGTACTTATTCCTTTCTTTTAATATCTCTGCAGCAGTTAATCTTAATTTCGGCACGTAATGGGGGAAGACCTGCAGGGGCTTTCTATAGTTCGAGAAAAAAAAATTTAAAGTAAAAGGACAGAATTTTTTTGGCATATAGAACTGTGACCATCACTGAGATCGGTTACAAATGGCGTAGTGCGTTCGTCTGCTGCGTGGCGTGCGAAGTGACGAGGGATATAATAGAGCGACGTGAGTTAACGCGTGGCGACCGCGTGGTATTGGGCGGCGGCGGCGGCGGCGGCGGCCGGGTTGCGATCGACCTGGTAGTTGCGGAGGCGGCCGCCAGGGGAGGTCCGGAGCGGAGGCTGCAGCAGTCGCGGGCGCGCTCCGGCCGGCACCGGCCCACAGGCAAGTCTCGCTGCGCTGCACGCTCCCGCCTCGCGCATACAACTGCCAGCCCGCTGCTCCACCTACAAACGCGCTTTTCCTTTCCGCACACAACTCTTGACACGTACTTAAATATTGCCATTGTGTCATAGCCAAAAGCTTCTTCTTTTCCTTTTTTTATTTGTTTACGTTTACGACTCATCTAGTACTTAAGCACCCTTAGTAGACACTATCTCGATCAATCAAATTATAAACTATTAATTAATTAATTGGTTAATTAATTTTGCCCTACACTGACGCTGAGCGAAGAAACGAAAAGTAATATGCAGCATTGGTCGTTAATTACTTTATTCAAAATCAAATGTTTGTATAGTTTATGGGACTTAACTACGGGGTCATCAGTCCCTAAACTTACTAACTACTTATGAACTGACTAATTCTAAGGACGGCACAAATATCTGTGCCCGAGGGGGGATTCGAACCCCCGACCGTAGTGGCCGTGCAGACCGTGACTGGAGCGCCTCAGTCCCCTCGGCCACCGCGGCCGGCAATACTTTATTGTTATAGCAGCGGACCAATGCTGCATATTACATTCGGTTCGTTCATCATTGATGTGGTCGTTGATCACAACCATTCTGGAAATGGAATAAAAGTTTAAAAATAATTATAGTGTGCTTCTTAAGTGCAAAGCAAAATATTTCCAGCTTCCATGGCATGTTTTAGCCTAATTGCGATGCTTTTATTTTTTTTTTTTTTTTTTTTTTTTATGTGTAAAGAAACACCCATGGTAATAATGCTTAAAACTGTAAGAACATGCAAAATCTGCGAAGACAACTCTCCTTTCATCGTCTTCTGTTTTTCTTTGTCCCTTTATCACTAACCTAAATTACGTCACCATCATCAAAATTATTATAGCATTTTTACGTGATGCTCACACCAGGATATCTCTTTTCATTTTTCTTCTCCTGATCAAGAATACTACATTTTACGCAAAAAATTCCACAGGAATGTGACTGCATTTACTATAGTTTAATGGCCGCTTGTTGTTTCTTGCAGCTACTAGGACAAACACTAGGGTGTCTATCGTGAACGATAAGTCACGCTTGGACATTCTTAAAGTACAAAAGCACAAGTCTGTGTTTAAAAAATGAGTGGCATTTGTGGCTTAATCGAGGGTCACGGGGTTCGTAAATAGCGAAATCGTATATAACACCTCGAATACGTTCTGGTAGCCTCAGAAACGGGAGGCGGCGTAGAGTTGCACGGGCTCGGCTGCATCGGCCCATTCACAAGTAGTCGACGCCAGCGCCTACGGCTTGCCAGTGTGAGCACTACCGCCTGCTGTCGCCACATAAACACCACACTCATCCCGAAAACGCTCTACTCGAAGCATGAATCTACCACAGCCGTATACTTGCAGCAACTTCTGCACAAAGTAGCATTTCTTTCTCTGGAAAGCGAAACAAAGCATGGGCTCAGGGGAAACGTTTACGAAAATACAAATTTCAGAATTTTCTAACTGTGGCTTTAAATAACGGAATGCTATAAATATACGAACAATTTTTTCATTATTTATTAAGTCATAATTTATTTTTTATGGTTGTTTTCCCTTCAGTTTAAACAGAAGTGATATCTGGCGTTCCACAGGGAAGCGTTATAGGTCCCCTACTCTTCCTCGTGTTTATAAACGATTTAGGAGACAATCTGAATAGCTCCGTTAGACTGTTCGCGGATGATGCTGTCGTTTATCGGTTAGTGAAGTCAATTGAGGATCAAAAGCAACTGCAAAGCGATTTAGACAAAATTTCTGCAAGGTGCGAAAATTGGCAATTGACACTAAATACAGAAAAGTGTGAAGTAATACACATGACCACTAAAAGAAATCCGCTGAACTTTAATTACGCGATAAATCAGTGAAACCTTAAGGTCGTAGATTCTACCAAATACCTAGGAGTTACAATTACGAACAACTTTGACTGGAGAGAACACATAGAAAATATTGTGGGGAAGGCGAACCAAAGGTTACGTTTCATCGGCAGAATGCTTCGGAGAGGCACCAGCTCCACCAAAGAGACTGCCTACATCACACTTGTGCGTCCTCTCTTGGAGTACTGTTGCCCATTGTGGGACCCTCACCAGGTTGGACTGACGGAAGACATTGAGAAGGTTCAGAGAAGGGCAGCTCGTTTTGTTTTATCACGTTACGGGGGGGAAAGCGTCACGGAAATGTTGCACGAATTGGGGTGGAAATCATTAAAAGAAAGACGTTATTCATTGCGGCGTGATCTGTTTGCGAAGTTTCAATCACCGACTTTTACTTCTGAATGTGAAAATATTTTGCTAGTACCCACCTACATGACCATCCCAATAAAATAAGAGAAATCAGATTGAAAACGGAACGATTTAGGTGTTCTTTTTTCCCGCGCGCTATTAGAGAATCGAACGGTAGAGAAAAGTTATGAAAGTGGTTAATGAACCCTCTGCCAGGCACTTGAATGTGATTTGCAGAGTATCTATGTAGATGTAGAGGTGTGCCCTCCTGCGCCATAGCATGGATATTCTTCAAAATGTTCAAATGTTTGTATAGCTTATGGCAATGGCGTAACTATGGGGGGGGGATGAGGGGGATAGAACCAATCCGCCCAAGAACAAAAAAAAAGAAAAAAAAATCATACAACAGCAATCTGGTAAAGGTAAGGATTTGAAACTTGGTGTGTTTTACCATAAGCTTTCATTGGAAGGAAGTGAATTAGTTCCTTCAACGGGAGTGGTAGATGGTAGTCTGTCTGGGAACTGACTAAAATTTTGGTCGTCAAGCAGATCTATCCCCCCCCCCCCCCAAAGCCAAGTCCTAGTTACGCCACTGGCTTATGGGACTTAACTACGGGGTGATCAGTCCCTAAACTTAGAAACTACTTATGAACTAATTAATTCTAAGGACGGCACAAATATCCATGCCCGAGGGGGTATTCGAACCCCCGACCGTAGTGGCCGTGCGGACCGTGACTGGAGCGCCTCAGTTCAACTGTTTGTTAAGCTTATGGGACTTAACTACGGGGTCATCAGTCCCTAAACTTACAAACTACTTATGAACTACTTACGAACTAGGACGGCACAAATATCCATGCCCGAGGGGGGATTCGAACCCCCGACCGTAGTGGCCGTGCTGACCGTGACTGGAGCGCCTCAGTCCCCTCGGCCACCGCGGCAGGCGGATATTCTTCCAAACTAGGGTAAACGGAAAGCAAAAAGCGTCGTTCAAATATCTAGGCGTAACATTGCAGAGCGATATGAAATGGAACGAACATGTAAGGACAATTGTGAGTAAGGCGGACAGCCGACTTCGGTTTACTGGGAGAATTTTGGGAAGATGTACTTCACCTGTTAAAGAGACCGCGTATAAATCGCTTGTACGACCACGTATTGCTCAAGTGTTTGGGACCCGCAGCAGATCAGTTTAAAGGAAGGCATAGAGGCGGTTCAGAGACGAGCAGCTAGATTTGTTACCGGTAGGTTCGACCAATGCGCGAGTGTCACGGAAATGCTCCGGCAACTCAATTGGGGATCGCTGGAAGAAAGACGGCGTTCTTTTCGTGAATTTCTGTTAAGTAAATTTAGAGGGCCGGAATTTGAAGCTGTGTTTATTACGATCTTACTGCCGCCTACTTACATTTCGCGTAAAGATCACAAAGACAAGATAAGAGAAATTAGGGCTCGTACGGAGGCATATAGGCATTCTTTTTTTCCTCGTTCAATTTGGGAGTGGAATAGGAAAGGAAATGCCTAGTAGTGGTACAGTGTACCCTCCGCCACGCACCTTACGGTGAATTGCGGAGCATGTATGTAGATGTACCGTGCTCATGTCCGTACAAGAGTCTTATTTATTTCTGGTTGCTGTGAGTGGACTAAAAGGCATGTTTGGTTTGATTTTGTATGAGGGTGAGAGAACATCCGAATATTTACTTTATAGACGCCCCTACTAAATGTGGAAGGAAAGTTTTATTTTACTATGCAACAGGATTTTCAGTTAGCATTATAGTTACCGTCCACAACTAGAAGAAAAAGCAACTACAACGTGCGACAGTCACATCATTATGCTATGGGACAATGAACGCTGCAATACTGCGTTCCCGGCAACTGGTGCTTTTCGGGCTAAGTGAGGATATTGTAGGCTAAGGACTTCGGAACTCGACGTATCTCAAAATAACGAAAACATTAGCCAATATTTTTACAAGAAGTCCAGCTTTGAGAAGCCGCAGTGCTGAGATTCTTGACATGATGTTTGATTAGTATTATTATCATAAAAATTGTTCTTGATGACAATATTCTTTTGTTTATTTCTCTAATGAAGAGGGATACACCAGTTATTTTTATTACAAGAGGAAACAATTTTAATTATGTGTAAAATACATAAACCGAATTACGTTAAAAATTTATTTGCCGTAGGGCAGAATTCAGCAAGAACAGTTTATTTTCAGTGTGGCTGCATTTTTTCTTTCTACTGCTCCGTATCAAGGACGATCGTTGTCATTTTCATTTAAAATCAATAACATTTACTTCGAAGAAAGCAATAGAAGCTCGCCGAAGCAGCCGCAATTTGGAGAGCGTAAGGAAGGGCTGTGAGGGGAGAAGGGAAGCGCGGTCTAAAGCGTCTCGCTGCGGAGCGCGCGGTTGCTCGCCGTCGGAGAAAAAGGGGGCAGTGTTCGACTGCTGTTTACGGTATAACGTAGGCTTTCTCCTATCTCTCAAACGCGTCAGACCCTCACATATACTCACTGTTTATAATTATTGTAAGTTCTGTAGACGTCGTTCGGTAAATAATATTATTTGTGCAGGAATTCTTATTCGAAGACGGGCTGTGAGCTATCTCACAGCTCACGCTGCATGAAAATGTAATTTACTCTTACTCTAAATGTTCAAATGTTTGTTAAGCTTATGGGGCTTAACTACGGGGTTATCAGTCCCTAAACTTACAAACTACTTATGAACTACTTAAGAACTAGGACGGCACAAATATCCATGCCCGAGGGGGGATTCGAACCCCCGACCGTAGTGGCCGTGCTGACCGTGACTGGAGCGCCGCAGTCACCTCGGCCACCGCGGCCGGCTACTCTTACTCTAGTAGTTACTACAGTTCAGTGGCGTAACTATGGGGGGGGGGGGGGATGAGGGGGATAGAACCCCCTCCAGAACCCTAAAAAAAAAAAAAAAAAAAAAAAAAAAATAATAATTGTATAACAGCAATCTGGAAAGGTAAAGATTGGAAACTCGGAATGTTTTACCATAATCTTTCATTGGATGGGAGTGAATTAATCTTCAACGGGAGTGGTAGATGGTAGTCTGTCAGGAAACTGACTAAAATTTTGCTCATCGAGCAGATCTATCCCCCCCCCCCCCCAAAGCCAAGTCCTAGTTACGCCACTGCTACATTTGCAACATACAAATTAATGCCATCGCAAACGCCCAATGTTAAGCACAACTATAGTAGACGGTTAAATGTGTATCATCAGTGGACGGAGCTGTACCGTGGGTGTGACGTAGAAAATGAATACAGTATCTTACGACTGAACTTAAATACATTAATATCTAGAATTCTGTCCAATCACGTCAACTGTTGTTCACTTGATTTTTAAAACAGCAGCAACCAGCTGTACTTAAATTGATTTTAATGACAGCTTTGGGGCACTTAGTGCCCTTCTTCACGCCTGAGTTTAGTGTCCTTCAATCACGTTCAGACTTAACATAATAGGTTGCCAATATATGTTTGATGAAGATCGTAACAGATCAATAAAATCAATTTAAGTACAACTAGATGCACCAAACAGCATTAATAGTTAATTTAAAATGAATTAATTACCAGAGTCACAGTATGTGGCTATAATCCTTTCACCGAGCAGTCTCAGGTTTGAAGATCGCATGGTCAGTCATAATTGACTGACACAGAAAAGCTCGTGACACAGAAAAGTTCGTCTCCCGAGACGAGATCCTATTCGAATCGGTGTAGAATCGATGCATACAGTAGACGATACGCAAAATATTTCATGTATCTAGGAAAATAAATATTATCTTATAATTTCTTAAGCGATTTCGCAGTTGCACAAAAAGAAGAGTTCAGGGTTTCGCGACGAAGATATTTCGAGAGAATAACGTGTGAGGAACACAGGATCAGCTGGACTCTGTTGCTCTCTGTTGACTTATCAGTAGAGCTGAAACTTTCTATGTCCGCAACCCATGTTCTGTCTCTCTCTCTTTGGCCCTTCTCCCGCACATGCAGTGTCGGCGCTGTGTTAAACGCTGATTTGGCATGTGTTAATATTTACAGAGTGGAAAGATGCCCTTCCTGCCGCCACCCCATGTCCCCCAGAAGGAAATGTGTACCCCAAATGTCTGCGTACAGTGTTATATGCGAGGGGAAAGTGTAAAGTGTTACGAAATGTTTGCGAATCGTGAAACTGAGGCGGGTCTTGGGGACCAGCCCGGTATTCACCTAGGGGGATGTGGGAAACCGCCTAAAAATCACATCCAGGCTGGCCGGCACTCCGACCCCTTTCGTTAATCCGCCGGGCGGATTCGAACCGGGGCCGGTACGCCTCCCCGTCTCGGAAAGCGGTGCTAAAAACCACACAACTGAGCTCCACAACCCATGTTCTCACACTGAGAAAATTTCACAGCGTAGATTTACAGGAACTTCCACTGGATATTATATTTGTGTGTCCCTTTTGCTTTATGTAAACATCTCGAATACCATGGAAATGATATTTCGTTCTATTTTAAATTAAAACTTTAAAAATAGTTACGAGTGTGAAAATATTTGCCTTTTGCATATATCTTGAATTTCTTTTCAGCACATCATAGACGTCACGAAATACCATGGAAGTCTAGGTTATATGGTTGGGAGAATCCCGCCTAAGGGTATTTAACTAAAATATTTGTTATGTTTATGAGCTGTAGGTGCGTCGCGGCGGAGCGGCCGTGCGCATTGAGGCGCTATGTCACGATGCGCGAGGCCGTTCCCCGTCGGGGTTTCGAATCCCACCTCGGGCATGGATGTTTGTGCCGTCTTTAGTATAAGCTAGTTCGTAAGTAGTTTGTAAGTTTAAGGACTGATGACCCCGTAGTTAAGTCTCATAAGCTCTACAAATATTTGAACATTTGAGCTGTAGGTGGAGGCAGCCGAAATTAAGACTCTTCACGCGGTATTTATACGTTATCTCATATCAACAGAACACATGATTTTGGTTCTAATTATTTTCAAAGTGTTAACGAAGTATTAAATTTTTGTCCAGTCAGTCGAAACAAGTTTGACTCGGTGACAATAAATCCCGAATAAGAATCAGCATTTTTTATTCGTTAGCTTCACTATTGTACTTGATGTATCTATGACAGTTAACCTATTGTATCATCAGAACCATTTCAATCTCCGTAGCTCTGAGGAAGGAAGGAAGGAAGATTAGTTCAAATGTTCAAATGTCTGTAAATCTATCGGACCAAACTGCGTGGTCATCAGTCCGTAGCTTACAAACTACTTAAACCTAAGTAAACTAACCTAAGGACAACACACATACCCATGCCCCAGGGAGGACTCGAACCTCCACGGCGAGCAACCGCGCGCTCCGCAGCGGGCGCTTTAGACCGCTCGGCTACTTCACCGCGGCGGAAGATTAGTGTTTAACGCCCCGTTGACAGCTTGGTCATTAGAGACGGAGCTTAGACTCGTGTTGTTTGGGTACGGATGGGGATGGAAATCGGCCGTGCCCTTTGAAAGGAACCATCCCGTCATTTGTTCAAATGTTTGTTAAGCTTATGGGACTTAAAACTACGGGGTCATCAGTCCCTAAACTTACAAACTACTGATCAACTACCTTAAACTAAGGACGGCACAAATATCCATGCCAGAGGGGGGATTCGAACCCCCGACCGTAGTGGCCGTGCAGACCGTGACTGGAGCGCCTCAGTCCCCCCCTCATCAACATTTTCATCATCATCGACATGCAAGTCGGTGAAGTGGCGTCAATTAGAGAGAGACCTGTAGTAGGCAGCCGAACTTCATTGGACATATTCTGATCGATAAAAGGCATACCATCGTTTCATTTCCTCGGAACACTCTTAGTACGAAAGTAGCGCATCATATCGTCTAGTCCTCCTCGTGGCAATGTATAATCAGTTGAGTTCATTTTAAGCAATCACGATTAGTGCAAGATGATAATAATAATAATAATAATAAAATTTCGTGTGGTCCATTGGCCTGGTGCAAGTCTTTCAATTGGACGTCACTTCGGCAACTTGCGTGTTCCTAGCCTACCCCATTTATCCAACCGGGGAAAGGGGACCTACAGCTTAACATGGAATTCGAACCACGTTTCGTTTCTGGCGACTCCTCACATCGTTGAGTGGTGAAGGATGGATTAAAACGCAGACTGATGATTTGACAGGTTACTTTCGTGGTAAGGAACTGATTATGATGATTAAATGGGTAAAACTGTCATAAAGTCACCAAGGCATTTGAATACCCCTGCTGTAAACAATGGTATGAGACAAATTGGTTATTTCCAAAAATGGCGCAGTAAATTTAAAATAAAAAATCAAAAGATGAGATATTGAAATTAAATGCAGTGTAATTTTTCTATTCAATTAACTTACTGGTTTCAAATATATCAACAGTAATAACATGTTTTAAAATCGAATGATATACCCAAAATGTTATACTTAAAAATACCTCACTTGAAACTTAACATTATTTTACTTACTGAGCGAATTAACAAAACATTACTGCGAAAACAGTCAAAAATAAAAATTTAGAAGGTCCGAATTGTTTCAGTTGTTCATACTAAGATTCATACTAACAAATTATGCACTAATAAAGTGTAAAAGCCGGTCGCGGTGGCCGAGGGGACTGAGGCGCTTCAGTCACGGTCTGCACGGCCACTACGGTCGGGGGTTCGAATCCCTCCTCGGGCATGGATATTTGTGCTGTCCTTAGTTGTAGCTAGTTCATAAGTAGTTTGTAAGTTTAGGGACTGATGACCCCGTAGTTAAGTCTCATAAGCTCTACAAACATTTGAACATTTGAAGTGTAAAACCCCAAAATTATCTATGATTTTGCTCACTCTAAGCATTTTATCAAACATTCTGTTACAGCACTTAAACATTCTTCAGGATAGCACTTAATATTTCTACCCTCACTATACTAAGGGACACGAAATTGTTACATTGCTCAAGTAATGTACACATTTATCTAATTAGCAACAAATTTGGAAGCTTGCCTGCATGCAAGAATATTTTCAGACATTATATCTGAGTTTTAATTATGATCTTAATCTCAGATACATTAAGTTTGACCCTAAAAGACATTTTCGTCTTAAAGATACTGCCCGGGTTACAACTACTGGCAGTCTCGTTTTTGCCTCTTGCCGATATTTAAATGCGCACGCCTTGGCAAAGTCTCCCTTAGTGTCAATTGAAATTTAAAAATAGAGCTCCCATATCTTCGTTTAACGCGCAACTATCTAATAATATGAATTAATGCCACCACTTGTCATGTTTTAATACAATAATCCTGTTTTCGTATGGAGACCTCATTTTGAGTCGTGTGCCCACACCACCACAATATTGTAATCATAACAGTAGACATTGCAGCTTGATGGTTATGATATAAAATATTTATTGACAGGTTACAGGTTACAGGTTAAATTTAAAATATATCATACTGATTTCGTTCATTGAATTTACATCATCAGTGCAGTATTATGTCCAGGGGACTCATGAACACCGCATAATTTTTTCAACAGTTAAAATACATAAAATGACATGTCAGGTGTGCATTACATGTTCAACTCGTCTAATGCAGACTGTACAACTCATTTTATGTATTTTAACTGTTAAAAATGTGATTTATATGAGTCGTCTGGACTTGAATCTGCACTTATTGTTCATCCAATGAACGAAATCGATATTATATATTTTAAATAAATACTTTGTTCTGTAACCACCAAGCTGAAATTTGTATTATTCTGCTCCTCATCGTCTGTTCCAAACGCTTGAAGACGGAACTTTAAGCCATGGCGATCCTTGCTTTGGAGCCGAGGAACTAATTTGTGACTAAAGAACGTTTAAAAAAGCTCTGGCCCCAAGTTTGAGATTGTGCGATGTCTGTTCTTTCGGATACATCCAACATCAAACCAGGGCTCGCAGTCTGATATAAATACCTTCTAAGGGGAGAAGTAATAGGAAATGGAAGTAAATAATTATCTCTGGCAGTTATAGCGCAATGAAGTAATTCATTGGCGACGAGTAATAATTTGTGCTGCATCGGGATTCGAACCCAGATTCCTGCTATGGGCCAGAAGTCGCCACAAGCTCTTGGCCTTCGGCCAAGTCAGTATGGCCATAAGGACTCATTATTTACTGCGTATACGGAAAAATCGTTCGACCTCAAGCGGAAATGTGAATGGCAAGCATAAAGGACTATCGACTATAGGGACGTTACTTTCGTAACGTGCAACTTCTGCGAATTTGGGGCGAACAGGAGTTGTGTTTCGGACAGCTAAGAGGTTAAGCCGATCGCTGTCCCCAAGCGGAAATCACGGGTTCGAATCTCGTTAGAGCACAAATTTTCACGGTTCATCATTGAATTGCTTCATTGCCCTATAACAGCCGAAGATAATTATTTCCCACCTTTCCCTGTTCCTTTTCCCCATAGAATCTCATGTCCAATTTCATTACAGAATCAGAAAAGTCAGCAACTAGTGAGCAGTTATTTTGCTCCGCAACGCTCTCTTTATACGGCTACACTTGGTGCAGTTTCCTACTGAAATTGTCTGTCATGTAAAACAACCCTTGAGGACTAATCCCCCCTCGGGCATGGATATTTGTGCCGTCCTTAGGATAAGCTAGTTGATAAGTAGTTTGTAAGTTTAGGGACTGATGACCCCGTAGTTAAGTCCAAATGTTCAAATGTTTGTATAGTCTATGGGACTTAACTACGGGGTCATCAGTCCCTAAACTTACAAACTACTTATGAACTACTTACGAACTAGGACGGCACAAATATCCATGCCCGAGGGGGGGATTCGAACCCCCGACCGTAGTGGCCGTGCAGACCGTGACTGAAGCGCCTCAGTCTCCTCGGCCACCGCGGCCGGCTAGTTAAGTCCCATAAGCTATACAGACATTTGAACATTTGAAATAATTGTGAAATCCATTTCAGGAGAGGTGGGTCGGAGTTGACCAGCGATCTAGTGTATTTATGTTCAAATGTTTAGAAAGCTATGGGCCAAACTGCAGACTTAAAAACTACTTAAAATAACTTATGCCAAGGACAACAGACTCACTCAACTCACTCACTCACTCACTCACACACACACACACACACACACACACACACACACACACATGCTGGAGGGAGGACTCGAACTCCGGCCACGGTGGCCAAGCCGTCTGAGGCGCGTCAGTCACGGTCTGCACGGCCACTACGGTCGGGAGTTCGAATCCCCCCTCGGGCATGGATGTTTGTGCCGTCCTTAGTAATAGCTAGTTCATAAGTAGTTTGTAAGTTTATAGACTGATGACCCCGTAGTTAAGTCCCATAAGCTCGATAAACATTTGAACATTTTGAGGACTCGAACCTCCGACGGGGAGCATCTGCGCAATCCACAACAAGGCGCCTGAAAGCGCTCGGCTCTTACCGCGCGGCAGCCTATTTATTGTAGCGTCTTCTCGTTTACTAGCTTGGAACGCGTATCGTACACCTTCCCTCGTCTTCTAAGTAATTGCTAACTTGCCTGTGAGAGTGCGAGAAGCCATTAGGAACCTCAGAACCTTAAACGATTGTTCATATCCGAAAACACGCTTTCCGTAAATAAGTGATTGTCTCCGTAAGTGCACTGAAAATAAAACGAGGCTGTCCATAACTGGTAAGAAGCAAACGAACGGACACAAAACATTTACTCATTAACGCGACGTCCCGTGTCAGACTTAAATAGCCTTTTTTTTTTCTTTTTTTTTCAAATAAATGTTCAAATGTTTGTAAATCTATCGGACCAAACTGCGTGGTCATCAGTCCGTAGCTTACAAACTACTTAAACTTAGGGAAACTAACCTAAGGACAAACACACACACGCATGCCCCAGGGAGGCTTCGAACCTCCACGGCGAGCAACCGCGCGCTCCGCAGCGAGACGCCTTAAACCGCTCGGCTACTCCACCGCGGCAGCCTTTTTTTTTTTTTTTTTTTTAAGTGCACCTAGAAATGTTCATTTTGCGTATCATAAATATAAAGAGATATGTGACAAAGAGGTCTTACATTATTACATTGATGGAGGGCACGAATACTGCGGTGCATTATTGCTAAGCTTACTGTGGCAGTTTTATACACAAACTGTAATCTTAAGTGGGGGCACGCAATTCAATTTTACGAAGTCATAATGTCAGACATATCAATACTCTTCACGTAATAAGTAAAAGTTGCACATTCAGAGTTATTATAAAATGGCAATATTCCAAAAATTGCCTTCATTGTAAACTTCCGCTACTACTTTCCCCGAATAGCTCCGTTAACTAAATGAATGGAGGTGGCTGAACTTTCCTTTAATGGCGCTATAAACAATGCTCTGAGAGCGCTGGCAGGCAAACACGTAGTAATTAAATTCCTCATTCATACTCCTCCACGGTTATGGGAATTCTTCTCTTTAGTTTTCATTTTATAGTAAATAAAGCGCGATAATCTTTTCGCGAATCTTAAACTTTTACTAACCTTAAAAGCGTCGTTAATCTTGGGTAACAGCAAAAGCTCCTTCAAAGCATTATAGGGCAACCGCTTGTACAGAATGCTCAATCTGTGCGTTTCAATTTGGAATACTTTATACGCAAGAGGTCGGTATGGATGAATTTGGGAACGATGTGTTCATTGTTAGCACAGATTCACCTCAGCTTGAAGCAGACAGCTCAGTTATTTGCTATAAATACTGGACTATGTAAATATAGAAAATAATATTTTTCTTCTTAAGTCTTAAATTTGCCCCACAATGGTATTAGTCATTAATGCTCAAAGGGAATATTGCGGTGCTAAGACACTGGTCTTCTGTTCGGGGGACGGCTGTTCAAATCCCTGCCCAGACATCGATATTTAGGTTTTCTACAATTCTTTCAAGTCACTTAAGGCGAACGCCGGGATGATTATTCCGAAATAAAACGGTATACTTTCGTCCCCACTCTTCCCTAAAAAGAGATTGTGTGCAATACATACCTAATTATAAACGGGACGTTGAAGCTTCCCTATCCTACAGAATTTGTTATCGCAAGTAACCCAAATAAATTTTCCATTTGTTCAAGAACGCTTCATATGACAACACGAATACAATCACCTGAAGATGAGTGGCAGGTGTTCAGTTGAAATATAGTGGGATGAAGTTTACGACGACCGGCTGCAAACCCGAAAACTTTTTGAACATTTGATACGCCGGGAAAATTTCAAATTTCACCTCAGCATGTTATTTGATTACTGGGCCTCATTGCTTATTGATTTCTAGGAAGCCGGTGTCTCCATCACTGGATAACGGCACTTCGTAACGCCGGCTAAATTACGGCGTGCAATTAAGGCGAAACGTCCAGGGGCACTGCTGCTTCATTATAATGCATGTCCCCGAGTCGCATATATCGTAATGCACAAATTACGCCAACTTAAGTCGCAGAGACTCGAGCACCCTCCTATATGAGATTATCACACTTTCGGCCCTTAAATAAGGATTCCAACAGAAAGAGGATATGCAGCAAGCAGCTACACGCTCCTCCACACGGTGCTTTACAAAACGTGTATGTAGTAGGGCTTCGGTGGGATGGCTGCCTTCGCGTTCTTGGCGATTCTTCATGATTTGAATAACAGTTCTGGAGTGTACGGCCTTCGCATTAGATTTTCTTTATAAAGGGTGTCCCAGTTATCTTGCTTACCCAAAATATCTCTGGAACAATAACAGCTATTGTAAAACGACTTCCTCCAGTATCAATGTAATTCAGGGGCTCATGCATGTAAATATTTTGAAACATTATAAAACGAAAGCATATGTGTTTTTAACACAAACTTATATGTTTTTAAATGGACACTCTATATTATGTTCAAATGTGTTCATCGCAGCATAGTGCCTCAATGCACTCGGCCGCTCCGCCGCGGCCACTATATAGCATGACAAATCAGATAAACCATGGTGTTGATTGCATCACAATACGCAAATTACATCACGAGATATTGCGAATCGAATTTGACGCTTAAAATACGCAAAACGCACAGCTAACGTACGTTCTGAGACTCAGCCATGAGTCACATTTGAGTCTCAGGACACGCTAGCTGCAATCTTCATGTATTTCAAATGTCAACTTCGCTTCGCAATATCTCACGATGTAATTGGCATATTGCGATGCAATCATCGCCATTGTTTATGTGATTTGTCATGGTATAGATTGCTGATGAAATAATATAGGGTTCCATTTGAAAACAAATAAGTTTGTGTTAAAAAGTACATATGCTTTTGTTTTAGACTGTTTCAGAATATTTACATTCATGAGCCCCTGCCTTACATTGATACGGTGATAGTCGTTTTACAATAGCTGTTGTTCTTCCAGATATATTTTGGGTGAGCAAGATAACTGGGAAACCCTGTATATACAGGATGTCTCACGAAAGACGCCTGCCAGGCGTCCGCGAATCGCTTGGTACGGCTCCCGGCCGCCGCCACCGCATCCGCCAGCCATGGCAGCGCCCGATTCTCGGACTCTATTGTGCCGCGAGCGCATACACTGAGTTAAAGTCTAAAAATCATTGCCATCTGAGTAACTTAAGCTTACCTTTAATACAGTAGATGTTCAAAATGATGTCCCTCTATGGAAAGAGCGGCCTGAGATCACTTGAACACATTTGCGAACACTCGACGAATTTCGGCTGCCGAAATCTGGGAAATGACTTGTAGAATCGTTTTCCCCAAACAATAAATTCTGACAGGTATGTGAACAATATCCTGCATCGATTTTTTCAAGAACTTTCACCCAACGCAAAGATGTACGGTTATTTCAGGACAATGAAAGACCACACATTGCCAATGCTTCTATGGCAGCAATACGAAGCGTTTTTGATGATAGGATAGTTTACTACTGGCCTCCTCGTTCTCCAGATTTGTGACTTTTACCTTTGGGCAATGTTAAAAGACAAGGTGTATGCAAGCAATCCCCATACACTCGAAGAGTTGGAAGACAGGATTCGACCAGTAATTTTCCCAGATTTCGGCAGCCGAAATTTGTCGAGTGTTTCCAAATATGTTCATGAGATGTCAGGCCGCTCTTTCCATAAAGGGACATCATTTTGAACATCTAATGTAAATAAAGGTAAGCTTAGGTTCTCAGATAGCAATGTTTTTTAGACTTCAACTCAGTGTATGGGCCCGCGGCACAATAGAGTCCGAGAATCGGGCGCTGCCGTGGTCGGTGGAATGTGGCGGCGGCGGCCGCGAGCCGTACCGCGCGATTCGCAGACGCCTGGCAGGCGTCTTTCGTGAGACACCCTGTCGATTGATGGCCTGAAGAAGAGACACCACACCATTTTATATGTGCAAAAGGGACATTCGAATGAAACCTGGTCACTAGTGTAAAGTAATGTTAACGACTTATTTAACTCGAAATATAGTTAAACACAGTACACACACTCAAAAACAGTCGCCAGAAGTGTTGGCACATTGATATCATTGCGACACTAGATGGTCGATTCCATCTTTGAAGAGGCTAGTAGGCTGCTGTCGGATCCAGTTGGACAATGCGTCGTCCGTTGCGAATCGTTGTCCGCGAGTAGCTTGTTTTAGAGACCCAAACACATGAAAGCGATGACACGATGCGCCTATCCAGGACGAAAATCGTCTTCCAGTAACTCGCGCCCCTCAAAGAATCTTTTGCGCCATTCCACGTCACTTGCACGACTCAGATGTAGTCACCGTATATAGCCTTCATCCGTCGATACATTTCACACCCTCCAACTCCCTCCGCCACCAAAAAGCGAATCACTCCTCGCTGTTCCTGCTTACTCGCCTGCATGTCCGCTAGTGGACGGTAACTTGTGTGACCACTTTCTCTTCGGCGCAACGTAAAATGGTGCGCACGCGTCAGTCTCTCTACCAGTATATGGCGCCATCATATCTTACGTGTAAGGCAAATTTAGACGGTCTGCACGGCCGCTACTATCGGGGGTTCGAATCCCCCCTCGGGCATGGATGTTTGTGTCGTCTTTAGTATAACGTGGTTCATAAGTAGTTTGTAGGTTTAGGGACTGATGACCCCGCAGTTAGGTCCCTTAAGCTTAACAAACATTTGATTTCAGCAAAGTTGGACGCATTGACCAGGTATCATTTGAATGAACCTCATATTTACACGCTACGACGGCGTATGGTTGACTTACTTCACTGCAGATGGGACAACGTTCGACGTGGTGCTGCAATCCGAAATGGCGAGCGTAAGTAGACATGTGTCTTGTAGGAATTTGAGGCGGACGGAAGGTCTAAGGCGCCTCGCTGCAGAG
Source organism: Locusta migratoria (assembly GCA_026315105.1). Classification (NCBI taxonomy): domain Eukaryota; kingdom Metazoa; phylum Arthropoda; class Insecta; order Orthoptera; family Acrididae; genus Locusta; species Locusta migratoria. The sequence continues at coordinate 293,001,087 of CM048755.1, forward strand.
CGCGCGGTTTCTTGCTGACGAAGGTTCGAGTCCTCTCTGGGGTAAACTAACCTAACAACAAACACACACACACACACACACCCATGCCCCATGGAGGACTAGAACCTCCGACGGCGAGCTACCGCGCAGTCCGCAGCGAGGCGCCTTAGACCGCTCAGCTACTCCACTGCGGCAATTTTTTTTACTTTTCATTACTGATTTATTTCAGTGCCCTAGATCATTCCTTTCCTTCCTCTTCCTTCTTCCTCTATGCCATGAAACGTTGAAAATAGGATCGTTTTGACTACCACTTATTATAGATTGCATTCGTAATACGTCAAAAATCTCAGGAAATACTGCAGGTATTTTGATTTGTTTTCAGTAATATGTAGAACCACTGACGAGGAAACTTTTTGTGTATAATTTACAAATGTTTCGTGACAACTGACTAAGCCACAATTACGTGCCGCGGCGGAGTGGCCGAGCGGATTGCCGCGGTGGAGTAGCCGAGCGGTGTAAAGCGTTTCGCTGCGGAGCGCGCGGTTGCTCACTGTGGAGGTTCGAGTTCTCCCTGGGGCATGGGTGTGTGTGTTTGTCCTTAGGTTAATTTACCTAGGTTTAAGTAGTTTGTAAGCTACGGACTGATGGCCACGCAGGCCGGCCGCTGTGGCCGAGGGGATGGAGGCGCTCCAGTCACGGTCTGCACGGCCACTACGGTCTGGGGTTCGAATCCCCCCTCGGGTATGGATGTTTGTTCTGTCTTTAGTATAAGGTATGAGGTAGTTGATAAGTAGTTTGTAAGTTTAGGGACTGATAACTCCGCAGTTAAGTCGCATAAGCTTGACAAACATTTGAACACAATTACGTGAACCCCGCCGCTGTGGAAACGGAGCATTTGCCGTCTAGTGTTAATACTTGTCAGGAGTTGTCAGTCCACGCCGGTTCGGTCTGAATACAAACTTTTCCCAACAATGCATGTCTACGACGTGATAGCATCTGTAATGTTCCAGAGAAATGTAATGTCAAAAATTATCATCGGACTGCAGTTCCGTTGTTTGGGATGTTGTTCTTATATCCTATAATATATACACTGAAGAGATGTACAGAAGTCTTTGAAATCTGGCTAACAACAATAGCCCTATACCCGACTGTAGTCTTTTATTTTCCAAAGGTTATTGTGAAATCCTACCATTAATCACAACAGGGACCAGAGGTGACGAACTAATCACATCTGCAGATGCCAATTAGCATAGCACGTTAATATAACTCCTAAATAATAAATCTAATGAAATATTATACAAAAATTTAAACTTAAAAGTAAATTAAATATAAAATTAATTTCAGACACATTGGCTGTTACAGGGAGCTGAAATAAATTCATCGGCATGGTTGAAAATTTGTCTCGGATAGGGAGTCAGACGCGGATGGTCCGCTTCTCGCGGACGGTTACCATAACTGTTTCTGCCATCCTGAAACGTTTCTCTTCGGACCGAAAATCTCAGCCTATCACACATTGCTGTTACAGTGGCCCCCGGCCATTGTTCAGCATTTTCCGAGCCCTTCCAGGATTCCCGCAAGGAATTGGATCCTGTTTTTGCATCAACACAAAAACGCCTACAACTTGCTGTCTATTGTTTCGGACATTTCAGAGAGAACAGACTCCATCCATATATTCTTGGAATGGATTCACAATCGATATCCATACATAAGTTACTGTTGAACCCTCGGAGAGCGAGTCCTACTGTCACGTGTCCATGTATTATTTTGAGTAGGTTTATTAAAAGTTGTCGTGCTTCTAGCCCTGTTCATAGCATCGGTGAACTCCAGACACGCACTGTGGATGTTATCTAATGCATCTTGAAAGGCTTGGAATTTTGAACGTGTACAGGTATCGATATAAAGACGTTCAGAAGTTTATTTTCACATGAACGGTGCCCACGAATGACAACGTGACAATGTGTTTTTCAATACTAATAAAACTGTCTATATCGCTAAAATTGTCTTTATTTATAACGTCGTTTCGGCATCTGGAAATCAAATGTTCAAATGTCTGTAAATCTATCGGACTAAACTGCGTGGTCATCAGTCCGTAGCTTACAAACTACTTAAACCTAGGTAAACTAACCTAAGGACAAACACAGACACGCATGCCCCAGGGAGGACTCGAACCTCCACGACGAGCAACCGCGCGCTCCGCAGCGAGGTGCTTTAGACCGCTCGGCTACCCCGCCACTGCTCGGCATCTGGCATCAGCAGATATACATACCTATGAACTTGAGAAAGATAAAATTTTATCATTGACACTAAACTTTGCATCGCAAGTTCGGAGGTTTTTAGATCTGATGATGACAGATGCCGCAACCACGTTATAAATAAAGACAGTTCTAGCGATATGGACAGTTTTATTAATACTGACAAACACATTGTCATTCGTGGCCACTGTTCATGTGAAGATAGGCTTCGTGACGTCTTCTCACCAATGCCTGTACACGTTAAAAAAACTCAAAGCGTTTCAGGATGCATTAAATAGGTCGACAATGCGTTTCTGGAGTTCAGCGACGCTTTGAACACTGAAATTTGCATCGCAAGTTCAGGGGTTTTTCGATCTGAGCCCACACAAAAATTGTAGCGATATCTGTAGCTAAAATCCAGATGACACATAATGACTCCGTTGAGGTGGTACACAACGCCATGGTCTCACAGGCTGACATCTGGCATTGATGAACTGTTTTTCTGCATCTCTCGCGCCGCTACTAACTACTGATATGCGTGTGGCATCCGCATTGAACTGGGACAATGGTGGCCAAAAAATTGTTGTACCTATGTGCATGAACGTACGCAGTGTGTTACAGGTCTTCTCTATTACTGCTGCTGTTAAATTTCATGCCAATTTAAACCACAGGTTAAGTACATGTCGTCTTTCTAGCCTTGATATTTTGCCTAATTTAAATGATGGATGCTGAGTTAATGACGCATGTTAACATGTAGGTAATTCCGTGTGCTGCAATGGAAGCTCTTTTGTTCACAACACATTCTCATTTGCTCCAACACCGTGCGCTGTATTCTCTGGAGCCACTCATGTGTTGTCAGAGGTGAATACTACATCATCACAATTAACTTGCTTTTAATTCATCCATACTCATCAGTTTATTCATAGACGCGCCCTTTCCTTTAGTAACAATAAGTTTCTATACATTACATCGAATAAATCCGTTACCATTCATTTTCTTTGCGTAATAAATGAGAGGTTGTGAAATTTGTGAACCTGTTGTTTAAACGCCAAAACCAGCTCCATCCTCCCTTCGGTATCAAACGTTTGTGCGACTGCGTCTTCAATATTTCTAATGTGTTTGAAATCCCAAAAAGTCGGTTCAAATGAAGACATGGAAGCAATTCAGAGGCGAGCTGCTTGGTTTGTTGCAGGTAGGTTGGATCAGTGTACGAGTGTTATAGACATAATTGCAGCGGCAGAATAGCCGTGCTCACTAAAGCGCCAAGCTGCGGTGCGCGGGGCTGTTCGCCGTCGGGGGTTACAGTCCTCCCTCGGGCATGGATGTTTGTGTCGTCCTTAGCATACGTTAATGACCAACGTAGTTACGTCCCTTAGATTTACAAACATTTTACTCTCTCTCTTTTTTTTTTATTTTTATTTTTTTTAATTTTTTTTACAGGTATAAAGATATAAATAATTTTTTAAATAAAATTGGAATCACGCTGTTGATGAAATTTAAAGGGCCGGAATTTGAAGATGACTGCTGAAATGTTATACTGCCACAAACTTTACATGACGCGTAAAGACCACAAAGTTAATGTGAGTGAAACTAGGACACGTAATGAGAGATGCAGCCATTCGTCTTTCCCTCTTCTATTTGGGAATGTAACAGAAAAGCAAATGGCTAGTAGTAGTACGAGGTACCCTCCGGCACGCACCTTACAGTGGATTGTGAGGTATGCATGTAAATGTCGCTGTAGCTGAACCTACATGCATGGTCTGGGAATTACTATGAAGTGCATGGTGCAGGATAATTCCCGTTGTGCCACATGCTAGGCTTATTTCCCCTTTACATTCGTGTACGGATCATGGAAAGAATATCTACTTACATTAATCTGTGTGTCCTGTAATTAGTCTCTTCTTGTCCTCGCGATCCAAGCCAAAACCCATACAAAGAGCCCGTAGTATGCTAAAAGCCGCGGCGGAGTGGCGAAGCGCTTTGAGTCCCTATGCTCCGATGCGCGGGGCCGAACCCCGTTGGGGGTTCGAATCCCTCCTAGAGTATGGATATTTGTGTCGTCTTTAATATAAGGTAGTTCATAAGTAGTTTGTAAGTTTAGGGACTGATGACCCCGCAGTTAAGTCCTTTAAGCTTAACAAACATATTTACACTAAAAAATAAATTTAAAAAATAAAAACATGCATCTCGAAGGAACTATCCTAATTGAATGGAAACCGTTGCATGTTCAGACAAGCAAATGATTACAATTTCACAAAGGAAAGTGATTTATTCAAGAGAAAGAGTTTCAGAAATTGAGAAAGTCAGCAACGCGTTGGTCCACCTGTTGGCCCTTAAGCGAGCAATAGTTCGTCGTGGAATTGATTGAAAGAGTTGTAGGTTGTCTTCCTGAGGGATATCGTGCTAAACTCTATCCAAATGGCGTGATAGATCGTCAAAATCGCTATCTGATTGGAGGGGGGGGGGGGCGCTCTTCATAATGCTCTTAGCGTTCTTCTGCAGAGAGATCACGCCACATTGTTGACCGTGGTACGATTTGGCATGCATGAAGAAAATCATTATAAGCTCTCGCCGTGTGTGGGCTTTGTAACGGCATGGACCGTTAAACTAACTCACATTCACATGTTTGTACAACTTATAGGACTTAACTACGGGGTCATCAGTCCCTAAGCTTAAAAACTACTTATGAACTAGCTAAGACTAAAGACGGCACAAATATCCATGCCCGAGGGAGAATTCGAACCCCCGACCGTAGTAGCCGCGCTGACCGTTACTGGAGCGCCTCAGTCACCTCGGCCACCGCGGCCGGCCTTAAACTAACTAACTTCGTCTTAGGGGATGACTTATTCCTGCTATCTTAGGCTCGTTGTTGTCCGTATACATATACATTTATTAGTAAAAAATTAAACTTTCAATTTCAAAGTGAGGGAGTTTTTAACTAGGGCGACACCTACTAAATAGCTGACTACAGTATTTGGGTTGCGTTTTTACTAAAATTGTTTATTTCCCATTGCATGCCGCGGTGGAGCGGCCGAGCGCATTGAGGCGCTATGCTACGATGCGCGAGGCCGTTCCCCGTCGGGGGCTCGAATCCTTCCACGGGCATGGATGTTTGTGTTGTCTTTAGTATAAGGTAGTTCATAAGGAGTTAGTAAGTTTAGGGACTGATGACCCCGCAGTTAAGCCCCTTAAGCTTAACAAACATTTGAACAACCCATTGCATGATTAAATCTGGAAAGTACCGCTAAATCCGTTAAACTATGTCTGGTAAATGGCTGGAGCCCCCAAAATTGCTAAAAAAAAAAAAAAAAAAAAAAAAAAAAAAAAAAAAAAAAAAACAGCTGTATGAATATTTAATCTTTTGGGTAATGTTCCTAAAATAATTGCTATTAAAGTTCATTTTTCTATCCAAAAACTGAAGATAGAAAGCGATGAATAATTTCTGACTTCCGACTACTGTTCAAAAACAAAGTCCAGTGCGCCGGTATTCTGAGGCTATGTAAAACACCTATCTCTTACTCGATTCCACTGCACTCGCAACACGTGTCTGTCATCAAGACTCAACTGCCGTAGACTGATCCTGGGCCGCTCCCGGCACCGACTTATATATGATATGCGACGTTATACCAGTAATACGCCCCCCTAACGATGTTCAGTGGCTCTCCCGGTAGTGTACAAAGCTTTTTAAATAATGGTTGAAACGTTGATATGACCGCATAGTTAGATACGCGTTAAGATTCTAAAGCAAATACATACATTACTTTATTTTCAAACACTAATTATACCCCCAAAATCTTAAGTTTAAACAAATGAACATTTTCAGAATGACCGATAAATAAGTCTTTCGGCCGTCGCACGCACAATGAATATTTAAGCAATCACTTAGGTAAAGTGTTTTTCAGGTACATTCTCCAGTCCTCTATTCAATGCACTTTCCAGAATTACTGTTCTCATAAATTTAAACAAATTGCGGTCGATAAACAAATTAATATAGTTTTCACAAAGATAACATATTAATATAAACAAAAATAATATATTCTAAACAGGTCATAATGTGAATGAAACTTTCACTCTGCAGTGGAGTGTACGCTGATGTGAAACTTCCTAGCAGATTAAAATGGTGTGCCGGAACCGGGACTAGAACCTGGGACCTTTGTCTTTCGCGGGAAAGCGCTTTACCACTGAGCTATCCCGACATGACTCAGGGTCCGTCCTCACAACTTTACTTCTGCCAGTATCTCGCCTCCTACTTTCCAAACTTCACAGAAGTTCTCCTGCGAACCTTGCAAGACTAGCACTCCTGGAAGAAAGGATATGGTGGAGACATGGCTTAGCCAGAGGCTAAGGGATGGATCCAGAATGAAACTTTCACTCTTCTCACTAGCTCAGTGGGAGAGCGCTTGCACGCAAAAGGCAAAGGTCCCAGGTTCGAGTCCCGGTTCCGGCACACAATTTTAATCTGTCAGGAAGTTTCATATCAGCGCACACTCCGCTGCAGAGTGAAAGTTTCATTCTGGAAACATCCGTTAGGCTGTGACTAAGCCATGTCTCCACCATATCCTTTCTTCCAGGAGTGCTAGTCTAGCTAGGTTCGCAGGAGAACTTCTTTGAAGTTTGGAAAGTAGGAGGCGAGGTACTAGCAGAAGTAAAGTTGTGAGGACGGCCCGTGAGTCGTGTCGGGATGGCTCAGTGGTACAGCGCTTGCCCGCGAAAGGCAAAGGTCGTAGGCTCCAGTCCCGGTTCCGGCACACAATTTTAATCTGCCAGGAAGTTTCATATCAGCGCACACTCCGCTGCAGAGTAATAGTGCCATTGTGTTGTAGAAAGAACGTAGTGTTTTTATTTAGAGGAACACAAAAAAATTTTGCATTTCTTCATAAACAGGTCGAGCGTTGCAATGTTCAAATGTTTGTATAGCTTATGAGACTTAACTACGGGGTCATCAGTCCCTAAACTTACAAACTACTTATCAAATAGCTTATCCTAAGGACGGCACAAATATCATGCCCGGGGGGGGGGGGGGGGGATACGAACCCCCGACCGTAGTGGGCGTGCAGTCCGTGACTGACGCGCCGCAGTCCCATCGACCACCGCGGCCGTCCGAAGCCTATTAGTTATCGGCATTATAAATCAACAATTTTTTTCGCTTAAATCTAATAACGCTGATAAACAAATTAGAAATAATATTGTTAACGAGGAGATACGAACATCCTACGAAATTTTTCATGGTGTATAGGATGTCTTGGCTGCGCGCGAGTTAAGTCTGTCGGCGACAAGACCTAATGGAGTTTGTCATGCAGTGACCGTGATCCACAATTTTGTTTACATATCAATGTTATTTCTATATTACAGCGTCGTTAGCAATAAACGTATCGTAATTGGGATCACAGACTATATTTGAAGATATAAATAGCTGCTACAACTTAGTATATTCTTAGCAATCCTATTCTGCACTTTCGTTAGAAATGCAAATCGCGACGAGAACTGAAGGAAAGCTACATAGCTTCACTAATAAAAGGTACCAGGTAGTCTTATGCGCTGTCTCGTTGTTTAGTAGTTATGGTCTTCAGTCCGGAGACTGGTTTGATGCAGCTCTCCACCCTACTCTATCCTGAGCAAGCCTTTTCATCTCCTCATAAGAACGGCAAACCACATCCACTTGAATCTGCTTACTATACGCGTCTCTTGGTCTCGCTCTGCCATTTTTACCCCACACACTTCCCTCCAATGCTAAATTTATGATTCCTCGACGTCTACCAAGCGATCCCTTCTTTTAGTCAGGGTATGCCAAAAATTCCTTTTCTCACCAATTCTGTTCAGTGCCTTTTCATTATTTATGCGATCTACCCACCTAATCTTATCGTCCATGTTTCCCTACCGTACAAGGCAACACTCCACACAAATGCCTTCAGCAAAGACTTTCTTACATTTAAATTAAAATTCGATGTTAGCAAATTTCTCTTTTTCAAAAATGCTTTTCTTCCCATTGCCATTCTGCATTTTATATCCTCTGTACTGCGACCATCGCATGTTACTTTATTACCCAAGTAACAAAACTCTTCTACTGCCTTCATTCTTTCGTTAACTAATCTAATTCCTTCAGCATCGCCTGATTTTCTAATACTGCATTCCATTATCTTTGTTTTACTCTTGTTAATGTTCATTTTATAAGGCCTCTTCAACACACTTTCCATTCCATTCAACTGCTCTTCCAGGTCCTTTGCTGTCTCTGACATAATTACAATGTCATCCGCAAAACGCAAAGTTTTTATTTCTTCACCCTGAACTTTAATCCCTATTCCAAATTTTTCCTTGCTTTCTTTCACCGCCTGCTCTATGTACAAATTGAATAGCATCGGAGAAAGACTACAGCCCTGTCTTACTCCCTTCCCAACTAGTGCTTCCTCTTCATGCCCTTCGCGTCTAATAACTGCGGTCTGGCTTTTATACAAGTTGTAAATAACTCTCCTTTCCCTGTATTTTACCCCTGCTGACTTAAGAATTTGAAAGAGTGTATTCCAGTCAACATTGTCAAACGCTTTCTCCAAATCTACAAAAGCTAAAAATGTATGTTTGCCTTTCCTTAATCTATCTTCTAAGATAAGACGTAAAGTGAGTATTGCCTCCCGGGTTCCTACGTTCCTCCTGAATCCAAACTGATCTTCCCCGAGGTCAGCTTCTACCAGCTTTTCCATTCTCCTGTAGATAATTCGTGTTAAAATTTTGCAACCATGACTTATCAAACTGATGGTTCTGTAATTTTCACACCTGTCTGCACCTGATTTCTTTGGAATGGGGATTATTACATTTTTCTTAACGTCTGAGGGTATTTCGCCAGTCTCATACATCTTACACACGAGTTCAAATAGTTTTGTCATGGCTGGTTCTCCCAGAGACTTTAGTAGCTCTGAGGGTATGTCATCTACACCTGGAGCCTTGTTTTGACCTAGGTCTTTCAGGGCTCTGTCAAATTCATCTCTCAGTTCAGTATCTCCTATTTCATCTTGATCTACTTCCTCTTCTCTTCCTACAACATCGTTTCTAAGTTCATTTCCTTTGTAGAGCTGCTCTATGTACTCTTTCCACCTTTCAGCTTTTCCTTCTTTGCTGAGAACTGATTTTCCTTCTGAGTTCTTGATATTCGTAGAGTTGTTTCTGTTGTCCCCAAATGTGTCTTTTATTTTCCTGTAGGCAGTATCTACTTTTCCCTTTCTTTTGCATTCTTCTACAGATTTGCATTTGGCTTCTAGCCACTCCTGCTTAGCCATTTTGCACTTCCTGACAATCAGATTTCTTAGTCGTCTGTACTCCATTTTGCCTGTTTCATTTACTGCATTTTTATATTTTCTCCTTTCATCAATTAAATTTAGTATCTCCTGTGATATCCAAGGATTATTTGTAGGTCTTGCCTTTCTACCTATTTTGTCCTCTTCTGCCTTCACTGTTTCATCTCTCAATGCTACCCATTCCTCTTCTACTGTTTTATTTCCCCTTGTTTCTGTCAATTGCTGCCTAAAGCTTCCTCTAAAATTGTCCAGAACTTCAAGTTCCTTCAATTTATCTAGGTCCCATCTCCTTATTTTCCTACCTTCATGCAGTTTTTTCAGTTTCAGCCTACAGTTCATGACCAACAAGTTATGGTCAGAGTTTATATCTGCCCCTGGGTATGATATACAGTTTAGAACCTGATTTCGGAATATATGTCTTACCATTATAAAATCTATCTAATACCTTCCGGTATCTCAAATCAAATGTTCAAATGTTAGTACAGCTTATGGGACTTAACTACGGGTTCATCAGTCCCTAAACTTACAAACTACTTATCAACTACTTACGAACTAGGACGGCACAAATATCCATGCCCGAGGGGGGATTCGAACCCCTGACCGTAGTGGCCGTGCAGACCGTGACTGAAGCGCCTCAGTCCCCTCGGCCTCCGCGGCCGTCTCCGGTATCTCCTGGTCTCTTCCACGTATACAACCTTCTTTTGTGATTCTTAAACCACGTGTTTGTTACGACTAAATCATGTTCCACGCAAAATTCTACCAGGCGATTTCCTCTTTCATTCCTTCTGCCCAGTCCATATTCACCTACTATTTGTCCTTCTCTTCCTTTTCCTACTACCGAATTCCAGTCTCCCATCACTATTAAGTTTTCCTCTCCCTTAATTGTTTGAATAATTTCCTTTAACTCCTCATACATTTCTTCAATCTCCTCATCATCAGCAGAGCTAGTTGGCATATAAACCTGTACTACTGTGGTCGGTGTTGGCTTCGTATCTATCTTGACAATGATAATGCGATCACTGTGCTGGTCATAGTAGTTTACCCGCATTCCTATTTTCTTATTCATTATCAGTCCTACTCCTGTGATACCCCCAAATGCTTTTGTATTTATAATCCTGTATTCACCTGACCAGAAATCCTGTTCATCCTGCCACCGAACTTCACTAATCCCCACTATATCTAACTTCAACCTATCTATTTCCCTTTTTAAATTTTCTAATTTTCCTACCCGATTAAGGGATCTAACATGCCACGCTCCGATCCGTAGAATGCCAGTATTGTCTTTCCAGATGACAACATCCTCCTGAGTAGTCCCCGCCCGGAGATCCGAATGGGGGACTATTTTACCTCCGGAATATTTTACCCGAGAGGATGCCATCATCATATGTTCATACAGTAGAGCTGCATGTCCTCGGGAAAAGTAACGGCTGTAGTTTCCCCTTGCTTTCAGCCGTTCGCAGTAACTGTGTGGCAAAGCCACATTGTCTGATGTTACAAGGCCAGCTCAGTCAATCATCCAGACTGTTGCCCCTGTAACTACTGAAAAGACTGCTGCCCCTCATCAGGAACCACACGTTTGTCTGGCCTCTCCACAGATACCCCTCCGCTGTGGTTGCACCTACGGTACGGCTATCTGCATCGTTGAGGCACGCAAGCCACCCCACCTCGGTAATGTCTGTGGTTCATGGAGGTGGGCGCTGTCTCACAAGTCCAAATTATGGAGTGGTTGGCTTAATATACGCAACTGCCGGATGGAACGTTTAGCCCAGTAAATCTGTATGCCTCGTATGTTATCTTCTACGGACTCCTCGTTAGGTAGACCGACCAAGGTGGCGCAGTGGTAACACACTGGACTCGCATTCGGGAGGATGGTGATTCAAATCCACCTCCGGCCATCCAGATTTAGGTTTACCGTGGTTTCCCTAAGTTGCTTCAGACAAATGCCGGGATGGTTCCTTTCAAAGGGCACGGCCTATTTCCTCCCTCATCCTTCCCCGAAAATCCGAGCGTAAGCTCCGTCTCTAATGACCACGCTGTCGACGGGACGTTAAACCCTAAGTTTCCTTTTCATTTCCTCGTTAGGCTTACACACATCCAAGAAAGCTTATTACACGGAGAGGATCTTGCTAAACGTGAAGAAAACTGGTGAATTGCGGCATATCGTAATTTACCGGAATTTTAACTTAATCACGTCAGTTTCGGTTTCGGCCGACACTAGAAGAGGAGCGAACATTCAGCTACGGTTTCAGTTTTGACCGCAAATCATGTTTCGTTCGGATTTTAATGCTAATTCAGACGGAAAATCCTGTGGAACAAATTCCTCAAGGCCGTATCAAAGGAGACATGCTAACATGCTACATCAGGTCTGTACTCTAAACATTGCAGTCTGTTCCAGAATTCGTTTTTATATATAAAAGTCATCCATCTTTTTCATTTCGCTTCTTATGACAGGAAGGTCAGTACAGTCATGAAAAAGTGGCGAGGCTAAATAAAGTGCGGAACTTCTCTTGCAGATAAAGAGTAAAATTCTGATAATTAAAAGTACCCAAGCAATGAGAACGCAGCTTAACCCAAATGATCCTGACGTCCTACCAGAAGGATGGAGTTCAGTTTTTTAAAACATTTAAAGTAAATATTTACGGCACAAAACACTTCATCCAACATCAGACTGTCATTTGAATGTCCATCATTGACATGCATATATATTATCAATCACTGTTTCGCACGTTGTGCTGTGCTACTCACCTTTGAATATATGGATTCACAAGTAATGTGTGAGTTAACTCATGATTTTGGTTGTGTAAGTACTTACACATCAATTATATTTTTATTAATCAGAAACATATGGATGGCTTTACAATTAAAATGTCATATCTAAAATGTCCACTCCCATGAACCACAGACATTGCCGAGGTGGGGTGGCTTGCGTGCCTCAACGATACAGATAGCCGTGCCGTAGGTGCAAACACAGCGGAGGGGTATCTGTGGAGAGGCCAGACAAACGTGTGGTTCCTGAAGAGGGGCAGCAGCCTTTTCAGTAGTTACAGGGGCAACAGTCTGGATGATTGACTGAGCTGGCCTTGTAACGTCAGCTAATGTGGCTTTGCCACACAGCTACTGCGAACGGCTGAAAGCAAGGGGAAACTACAGCCGTTACTTTTCCCGAGGACATGCAGCTCTACTGTATGAACATATGATGATGGCATCCTCTCGGGTAAAATATTCCGGAGGTAAAATAGTCCCCCATTCGGATCTCCGGGCGGGGACTACTCAGGAGGATGTGATCATCAGGAAAGACAACACTGGCATTCTACGGATCGGAGCGTGGAATGTTAGATCCCTTAATCGGGTAGGGAAGCTAGAAAATTAAAAAAGGGAAATAGATAGGTTGAAGTTAGATATAGTGGGGATTAGTGAAGTTCGGTGGCAGGATGAACAGGATTTCTGGTCAGGTGAGTACAGGATTATAAATACAAAATCAGTTGGGGGTATCACAGGAGTAGGATTGATAATTAATAATAAAATAGGAATGCGGGTAAACTACTATGAGCAGCACAGTGATCGCATTATCATTGTCAAGATAGATACGAAGCCAACACGACCACAGTAGTACAGGTTTATATGCCAACTAGCTCTGCCGATGATGAGGAAATCGAAGAAATATATGAGGAGCTAAAGGAAATTATTCAGACAATTAAGGGAGAGGAAATCTTAATTTTTATGGGAGACTGGAATTCCGTAGTAGGACAAGGAAGGGAAGGGAAGATAGTAGGTGAATATGGTCTGGGCAAAAGGAATGAAAGAGGAAGCCGCCTGGTAGAATTTTTCACGGAACATAATTTAGTTATAACAAACATGTTGTTTAAGAATCACAAAAGAAGGTTGTATACGTGGAAGAGACCAGGAGACACCGGGAGATACCAGATAGATTTTATAATGGTAAGACATAGATTTCGTAACCAGGTTTTACAGTGTAAGACATACCCAGGGGCAGATATAGACTCTGACCATAACTTGCTGGTTATGAACTGTAGGCTGAAACTGAAGAAACTACACAAAGGTAGGAAAATAAGGAGATGGGACCTGGATAAATTGAAGGAACCTGAGGTTCTTAAGAATTTCAGAGGGAGCTTTAGCCAACAATTGACAGAAACGGGGGAAAATAAAACAGTAGAGGAGGAATGGGCAGCATTAAGAGATGAAATAGTGAAGGCAGCAGAGGACATAATAGGTAGGAAGGAAAGACCTACAAAAAATCCTTGGATATCACAGGAGATACTAAATTTAATCGATGAAAGGAGAAAATATAAAAATGCAGTAAATGAAACAGGCAAAATGGAGTACAGACGACTAAGAAATGAGATTGACAGGAAGTGCAAAATGGCTAAGCAGGAGTGGCTAGAAGGCAAATGCAAGGATGTAGAAGAATGTATAAATAGGGGAAAAATAGATACAGCCTACCGGAAAATAAAAGAAACATTTGGAGATGAGAAAAACAGCTCTATGAATATCAAGGACACTGATAGAAAACCAGTTCTCAGCAAAGAAGGGAAAGCTGAAAGGTGGAAATAGTATATAGAGGGGCTCTACAAAGGAAATGAACTTCGAGACAATATTGTAGGAAGGGAAGCGGAGGTAGATGAAGATGAAATAGGAGATACTGTACTGAGAGAAGAATTTGACAGAGCCCTGAAAGATCTAAGTCGAAACAAGGCCCCTGGAGTAGATGATATTCCCTCAGAGCTACTGAAGGCTCTGGGAGAACCAGCCATGACAAACCTGTTTCACCTGGTGTGTAAGATGTATGAGACAGGTGAAGTACCCTCAGACTTTAAGAAAAATGCTATAATCCCCATTCCAAAGAAAGCAGGTGCAGACAGGTGTGAAAACTACAGAACCATCAGTTTAATAAGTCATGGTTGCAAAATATTAACACGAATTATTTACAGAAAGATGGAAAAGCTGGTAGAAGCCGACCTCGGGGAAGATCAGTTTTGGTTCAGGAGAAATGTAGGAATACGGGAGGCAATACTCACTTTACAGCTTATCCTAGAAGACAGATTAAGGAAAGGCAAACCTACATTTCTGTCTTTTGTAGATTTGGAGAAGGCTTTTGACAATGTTGATTGGAATACACTCTTTCAAATTCTGAATCAAGCAGGAGTAAAGTATAGGGAGCGTAAGGTTATTTACAACTTGTACAAAAACCAGACAGCGGTTGTCAGAGTCGAAGGGCATGAAAGGGATGCAGTGGTTGGAAAGGGAGTAAGACAGGGTTGTAGTCTTTCTCCATTGTTGTTCAATTTGTACATTGAGCAAGCTATAAAGGAAAGCAAGGAGAAATTTGGAGAAGGAATTAAAGTTCAGGGTGAAGAATTAAAAACATTGCGTTTTGCCGACGACATAGTAATTCTGTCAGATACAGCAAAGGACCTGGAAGAGCAATTGAACGGAATGGACAGGGTGCTGAAAGATACATATAAGATGAACATTAACAAGAGCAAAACTAGGGTAATGGAGTGCAGTGTAAGAAAATCGGGTGATGCTGAAGGAATTAGATTAGGTAACGAAGCAATAAAGGAGGTAGATGAGTTTTGTTACTTGGGCAGTAAAATAACAAATGATGGTCGCAGTACAGAGGATATAAAATGCAAAATGGCAATGGGTAGAAAGCGTTCTTGAAAAAGAGAAATTTGTTAACATCGAATATTGATTTAAGCCTAAGGAAGTCCTTTCTGGAAGCATTTGTATGGAGTGTTGCCTTGTATGGGAGTGAAACATGGACAATAAATAGTGCGGACAGGAAGAGGATTGAAGCTTTTGAAATATGGTGCTACAGAAGAATGCTGAAGATTAGGTGGGTGGATCGCGTGACTAATGAGGAGGTACTGAACAGAATTGGGGAGAAAAGGAATTTCTGGCATACCTTGACTAAAAGAAGGGATAGATTGGTAGGACACATTCTTAGACATCAAGGAATTGTGAATTTAGCGTTGGAGGGAAGTGTGTGGGGTAAAAATCGCAGAGGAAGACCAAGAGATGGATACAGTAAGCAGATTCAGACAGATGTAGGTTGCCGTTCTTATGTGGAGATGAAGAGGCTTGCTCAGGATAGGGTATTGTGGAGAGCTGCATCAAACCAGTCTCCGGACTGAAGACCACAACAACAACAACATCTAAAATGTAATTTTAATGTTTTCATTTTTACTTCGTTCCAGAAGGACGGCCTATTATGACGAGACAAACGGTACAATTCGTGTAAAATCAATGTTACAACATTTGAACGATCTATTACAGATATAATAAACTATATTTTAAAACAGAAGTAATCGAAAAAATTTCATAACATCTGGGTTGAGTGCAGTGCGGTATGTTAAACATTCACAAGTGATACCGCTGGAAGACAGGCGCAATTAAAAAGCTAGTCGGGAAGTAACACAGTCATAAAAGCAGCCAAAGGGTATTATTTGCAGTATTCACAACGAAACAGTGAATTTAATACTATCTTTTTAGAGAAAGCGCCATACCGCTATCTTCAACGTAGCAAAACAATGCAAGTTGCCACACTGCTCGAGAAGCCTTATTTTCTCTAGCTCGCGTTTCAGTCTACAAGGCTGACAGAAGACACAGTTTGTAGCTTAGGCGCGCGCGTGTCCGAGAGCCTCAATTGTGTTGGCACGTGTCCTGCACGACAAATGGACTTCTCTTCTGGGCACACGCGCCTTTTATCGACTTTCTTTGCCTCCAGATGTTTTCTCTCACCAAGTTGCTACGCTTTGTTTACATTCGGAACATCAAATGGAAAAGTATCAGCTATGTACGGAGATTGCATAATGGATCACTAATGTCCTTCGGGGTCCAGAGATCGTGTATGTAATGAACTGCATATGATGAAATCAAAGTTGAGCTTAAGCTTGCTAGCATGGTCTGTAGTGACTCTAGGGTCTATAGATTGCTGTTACATTGTGTATAAAAAGCAAAGTGCTGAAAGTAACGTGCATATGCCTAGTGTTGGAGTACGTCCTACCTATCCATATGGAGTCTTCTTTTTCTAATACATAATGACGGGACAAACGCAGTGAGGCGACAGGTGACATCACTGAAGGTGATATGATAATAGATTGAGACCAAACTCAAAACACGGGAGTCAATAAAGGGTCTGTCCAAACATTCGCATCAATAATTCCGTGTATTCGCCTCTGGTGGCTACACATGCATACACTGTCTCATGCGAACGATGATGAAAGTGCCGAATGGCACCCTGTAACTGATTCTCTTGATCATCTATCGAATTACTGTGTGGCGACGAATTACAGTGATGATAATGTTATCAATATTTTCTCGCAATAGCGAATTGCTTTTAGCTCTAATGTATAAGGTATAGATGTTCTACCAAATGATGTCATATGAAAATTTGTGCCGGGCCGGGACACGAACCCGGGTTTCCCGCTTTTCGCGAGTGGTCGCCTTAACCACTAGGCTACCCGAACACAACTCCAGGACTGACCCAAACTTCCATATGCCACACTGACTGCACATATGTCGCCATTTGGTAGAACATCTATACCTTATACAGTGGCGCTAAAAGCTATTCGCTATTGCTAGAAAATATTGATATTATCATCACTGTAATTCGTCACCACACAGTAATTTAACAGATGCCTAAGCGAGGCAATGACGATAACAGCGTAGGTTAAGGCCTCGTTGTTTTCATTCTCCCTGGTGCGGGAATACAGATTAAGCTGCTAGTGCTGAGGGATGAATGCAGTTGACTCATTGTGCAGTCAGTGTGGCATATGGAAGTTTGGGTCGGTCCTGGAGTCGTGTTCGAGTAGCCTAGTGGTTATGGCCACCGCTCGCGAAAAGCGGGAAACCCGGGTTCGAGTCCCGGTCCGGCACAAATTTTCATATGTCACCATTTGGTAGTACATCTATACCTTATACAGTGGAGCTAAAAGCAATTCGCTATTGCGAGAAAATATTGATAAGATCATCTATCGCCTTGTGTTGCAATTCAGCAATAGTTCATATAGTTCACACAAGCCCTGTAGAACGTGCAAGTTTCCGATGTATCATGTCACATACGTGTGCATTTGGTGAGAGATGTAGCTGGCCAGGGCAGTAAAAAAAAAAAAAAAAAAAAAAAAACAAAAAAAAAAACAAAAAAAAAAAAAAAAAAAAAACTTCATCTTCCGGCCTAAGAAAATTGCAGTAGTTTTGGGATAACAATTTGGGTAACTTAGTCAGCACGAGTTACATCACCCTATAAAACAGCAAATGTGACCATGAGTTGTAACTTACGCCACGCTCCCTCTCCTCCCAATACAATGAAGCCTGAGATGCTTCCTGTGCGTTGCAGGCGAATGTACTATGGCGTAGACAGTTCACCACGTACAAGCCAAATATGTGTACATGTATCAGTCACATAAAGTCTGAGCCCACTATCATCACTGAATACAGCTGAACGCCACTTGACTCTCTAGTCTAATCCTTGTCGACACCAGAGCAGCTATGCTTGGCGGTGTGGTTACCGTTGCCACAGGAGATGGAACATGTATGTGCCTGGCTGGATGAAGTCTCTTGGAGTCAATCCGTCGACCACCATTTTTTGGACATACGCCGATCTTGACGTCTGTGTTACGCGTACTTCTTGAACAGTTGGGCGCACAATTTTCCTGCCCAGGATAGCCGGGTGTGACGTTACAACAACGTTCAACAGCCATTTGAAGCCGTTGTGAGGAGCTAAGACTCGCCCATCTTCGCATCGGCGGGCGTTAAGACCGCATGGATAGCACGCTGCTGAGCATGACGTCATGTCCAACTTCCACTTCTTTATTTTTAGATAAACGCTGAAACTATTAGAGTTTCAGACTATCACGGAGAAGCAAATGGAAGAGGAGAACAGCGCGGTTCAGATGATGTCAACATTTGTAGTAATTTTACACCAAAACTTATCGAGAAAACTAATATTAATCCAAAGGCTAAACTAATTGAAGTACAGTAACGTGCGATGGCCCAAATAATACTTCTCATCGAGACGCAAATTTTGGTATAACCATATTATCTGCAACATTTATATTGCGCATAATAATGCACTTTTAAGGAAAAACGATAATTATTTGGTTCAAATGTTCAAATGTTTGTTAAGCTTAAGGGACTTAACTACGGGGTCATCAGTCCCTAAACTTACAAACTACTTATGAACTACCTACAACTAAGGACGGCACAAATATCCATGCCCGAGGGGGGATTCGAACCCCCGACCGTAGTGGCCGTGCAGACCGTGACTGAAGCGCCTCAGTCCCCTCGGCCACCGCGGCCGGCAATTATTTGGTAATAATATTTAATACAAGACAGATACACGAAGAGCGATGCAGAGATAAGTTCAGGTGTCGTAAACACACATTATGACCTCTTTAGAATATGTTATTTTTGTTTATTTTAATAAGTTTTCTTTTTGGATAGTAAATTATTTTGTTTATCGACCGTAATTTCTTTAAATTTATGAGCACAGTAATTCTGAACGGTGCATTGGAAAGAGAACTGGAAAATCTACCTAAAAACAATTCACCTAAATAACTGTTTAAATATTCATTGGGCGACGGCCGAAAGGCTTATTTATTGGTCATGCAGAAAATATTCATTTGTTTAAACTTCAGATTTTGGGGTATAATTAATGTTAGAAATTAAAGTAAGGTTTGTATTTGCATTAGAATATTAGCGCGCATCTAACGATGCTGTCATATCATTATTTCAGTAATTATTTACTCACTAAAAGTCGTTAGGTGACGTGATACAGGAATGACGTCACAGATTGGATATAAACAGCAGCCTGGAGCGGCCGAGGTTAGACGACGGCAGTTAAATCTCGGTGTTGGTCGATTTTGGAGTCGTCTTGACGGCAGACATGTATCAGGAGTGCAGTGGAATCCAATGAGACGATAGGTGTTCAACATAGCCGCAGAATCCGCCGCACTGGACTCTGAAATATTTTCGGACGTATATGGACTTTAATTTTTGAAACACTACTCGGAACTCAGACATTTTTCATCGCATTCCGACATGGTATTTTTGGATAGAACAATGAACTTTAACAGCAATCATTTGAGGAACATTATCCACATGATTAAATATTCATATAGTTTTTTTTATGCTTATGGGACTTAACTACGGGGTCATCAGTCCCTAAACTTACAAACCACTTATCTGCTACCTTATACTAAGGACGGCACAAATATCCATGCCCGAGGGGGGATTCGAACCCCCGACCGTAGTGGCCGTGCAGACCGTGACTGGAGCGCCTCAGTCTCCTCGGCCACCGCGGCCGGCTTCATATAGTTATACTGTTAGCAAAATGGGGGGCTTGAGCTAATATCAGACGGAGTCTAACAAATTTAGTGGTTCTCGCCAGACATAATCATGAAATGGGTAATAAACAATTTTAGTAAAAACGCAACCCTCATGTTTAATCACTTTGGAAAACATGGTTTCCTTATTTGGAAAAACCAGCGAATTTATAATTTTTTAAGATAAAAATAACGTTCTAGTTCGCAATATTTGACAATTTATTACTACAGGTAACCGGTTTCGATCTAAGATTAGATCATCTCCAGACCTCACGCTGTAGATGTTCAAGCTGTGAGCGCCTACGATGGTGTACGCAACGACGAACCTGGGAGCACGAATGGCAAAACATCATTTTTTCGGATGAATCAGGTTCTGTTTACAGCGTCATGATGGTCGCGTCCGTGTTTGGCGACATCGCGGTGAAAGCACATTGGAAGCGTGTATTCGTCATCGCTATACTGGCGTGTCACCCGGCGTGATGGTATAGGGTGCCATTGGTTACACGTCTCGGTCACCTCTTGTTTGCATGGACGGAACTTTGAACAGTGGCTGTTACATTTCAGATGTGTTACGACCCGTGGCATTACCCTTCATTCGATCCCTGCGAAACCCTACATTTCAGCAGGATAATGCACGTCCGCATGTTGCAGGTCGTGTACGGAAAATTTTCGACTGCTGCCCCGGCCAGCACATTCCCAGATCTCTCAGCAATTGAAAACGTCTGGTCAATGGTGGCCGAGCAACTGGCTCGTCACAATACGCCAGTCATTACTCTTGATGAACTGTGATATCGTGTTGAAGCTGCATGGGCATCTGTAGCTGTACACGCCATTCAAGCTCTGTTTGACTCAATGCCCAGGCGTATCAAGGCCGTTATTACGGCCAGAGGTGGTTGTTCTGGGTACTGATTTCTCAGGATCTATGCACCCAAATTGCGTGTAAATGTAATCACATGTCAGTTCTAGTATAATATATTTGTCCGATGAATACTCGTTAATCATCTGCATTTCTTCTTGGTGTAGCAGTTTTAATGGCCAGTAGTGTATTATTATAGTTCATGCACGTCCTCCTGGACGACAGCACATAGCACGAATTATATCGGAGTTTTGTTTGATACTCCATCGATATACAACGTTTGGTACCGATCTCACTGTCTGACATCTGGATGTCTGGGTGTAAACTATGCGACCGCGGCTTACTCTGCGTAAAGTCAAACGAGAGCCCAGCATAACCAAAGAGGCGTTGGAAATAGTGGCGATAATTGTTATATTACTCACTATGTATTTACTCATTATGTATTGACCTTACAAAGTTATGTTGATTTTCGTTTACGACTGTGATGCTATGTTAACGCATTACGTTCCTCCACGGAGACTTTCAGTGCACAGTATTACTGTTAATTTTTAGAGCATCACCTGCGAAAGAAGCAGCAAAACGTTTTGCGCTTCCCACCCATCATTTTGCAAGACATTGCGCGGGCGCATACAGCGCAAGCTGTGGCTGCTCTGTTCGGTCGATGGGACTGGGAAGTACTGTACCATCTACCATACTCCCCGGATTTAAGTCTGCGGGACTGATTTCATTCCGAAGAAGAAGGAACCAATTCGTGGCCGGCCGCACCATCAACAGAACAGGCTCTGCTAATGGTATACTACGCCTTCCTTCCACATCGCTGGCAATGGGTTCTACACAACGCTGGTGACTACTTTGAAGGGCAGTAACAGGTGCAAACATATAACGCTTTTGTATCGGGGGGGGGGGGTTTCGAATCCCCCCTCGGGCATGGATATTTGTGCCGTCCTAGTTCGTAAGTAGTTCATAAGTAGTTTGTAAGTTTAGGGACTGATGACCCCGTAGTTAGGTCCCATAAGCTTAACAAACATTTGAACATTTTTTTGTATCGGTTGTGAATAAATAGTTGCTACTATTTACTTTCCAACTCTCGTATTTAACCGACGCGACCGTGTCAAGCATAACACTATTCATACTATATTTAACATCATGGAACTGTTCTTTCTAATAATCTGCAATACCTCACTTTTTTCTACTCTGAGTCGTCTTGTGTTCTCCTACAATCACTCAACGGCGACACCTTCCCGTACACCACAGCATCACCCACAAATTACTAGCCGGCCGCGGTGGCCGAGGGGACTGAGGCGCTTCAGTCACGGTCTTCACGGCCACTACGGTCTGGGGTTCGAATCCCCCCTCGGGCATGGATATTTCTGCCGTCCTTAGTTGTAGGTAGTTCATAAGTAGTTTGTACGTTTAGGGACTGATGACCCCGTAGTTAAGTCCCATAAGCTTAACAAACATTTGAACATTTTTGAACAAATTACTAATCACCCTGTCTGTAAGATTTTTACTACAAACAATTAATGAGATAATATCCATTTAGCTGCACAATTAAACTGATGTTGGAATATTAAAATAGTATTATTAAGAACAACTCCAACAGCTGTGGTTATGGATTTGTGTTACAAATGTATCTGGTTTCGGTACCTCACTGACGCCATCCTCAGGCCCTTTGGGGTGACCCCTTCATATAAACATGTTCTGTTAAATGTGATTGTAGCTGTCGTTCTCATCAAAATATCTGCGGGACTGTCCAATTATCTGGTGTGGTGCGTCTTATGAATAAAACTCCATGTACCATACCAGATGATGGTTTGGAAAAATTAATAAAAGAGATTTTTATAACACTAGTGAAAGTGAAACTAGAAAACCGATGATGGGACAGTCACGTAGATTTCTTGTGCTTCTGTTGAGAATCGATCACATTCAACTGCAGATGTTTATATGAAGAGGGCCCCACCCAAGGGGCTGAGGATGGTCTCAGTGAGGCACCGAAACAGGTTGCTTTTGTAATAAATAAACCATAACCGCAGCTGTTGAAGTTATTTTATTCATAAATATTGATGATCTGCAGTCCCGGCCACAGAAATATGAAGCAACTAACAAGGGAAGTACTTGGGCTCGAACAAACACATATACATCAAAATCGTATGAGGGATAATGTAAAGATCCCTTATTGCACTAGTCACACTCCCGCATTTTCAAAACTCTGCAGTTGTCCGTTAGAGGCCTCTGCGTGTGCCTTGCCGCATTGCACTTTGACAAGTCTGTTCGCCAGTAGGGACGGTGCAGTGTGCCTCCGAAGTTGCGTTTTGTGACATTTGTGTGGTGAAGCGTCAGATGGAGCGGCGATTGATAATCAATCCTGTTAAAGTATTGCGATTGGTTGAGATGAATTTACGAAGAATCATTCTTCGTGAAGATGGTATCAGTGTAGAAGATGAATCATTCGCATGCTTTCTCGTATCTGTTATGGTACAGAAATATGAACATAAGTTAGATGGTGTTGTAACACTAACACATAATGATGATAATAGGGATGATAATGACGAAGAACTCATTGCTAGCGGTAGTGCTACGGTAAGTGCGGGAAGAGGCGATGGAAGCAGTGGCAGTGAATACCAACAGTCTTCCGAGAAGAAGGTTAAAGTTGCAACTATCATCACGGCTTTTGATGACAATACGCTAGCCGGCCGCGGTGGCCGAGGGGTCTGAGGCGCTCCAGTCACGGTCTGCGCGGCCACTACGGTCGGCGGTTCGAATCCCCCCTCGGGCATGGATATTTGTGCCGTCCTTAGTATTAGCTAGTTCATAAGTAGTTTGTAAGTTTAGGGACTGATGACCCCGTAGTTAAGTCCCATAAGCTCTACAAACATTTGAACATAAGTTATAGTTCAGATATCTGCATTACGTATGGCGTCTACAATTACATCTACAGTGCTATCTATAGCATGATTGCAAAGTTTTGCATAAAAACGACACCCACCAGCACATAGAGTTACTGTAACCAAACGTTCATACAGATATGTTTGTTCGAGCCCAAGTACTTTCCTTGTAAGTATTATTTAAGGTCAAGAAGTGCTCACTTGTTAAAAATGATAAGTCAAGAGAAACGTCGGTGTTTCCAACAAAGGTCGAACTTCAGGCATATATAGAACCAATCTTCTACTAAAGCACTGTTAATAGACAGATATTGAAGTCGGTGTTTCATAAGATACACTAGACAGAAAATTAATGGCTTTAAAAGCCGTGAAAGGAAGTAAAAGTATCACTAAGAGAGCGTCACTGAACGGGAATTTGATGGATTACAGCGTGAGTATCATGCCACTTGTTGACGCGTGCTTAATGATTACGCAAATTTGACGTTACCTCGTAAATCACTGTGGCCTCCGCATACGAGACTCCACTTCCGATCGTTTTTTTCCTCGTTCTGGATGGAGGTGAAATGCAAAATGTTTGACAGACAACGATACAGCGGTGCAGAAAATAAAAGAGACGTAACGTTATTAAATCCATTATTCCATTCTGTCCAGGACGCACACAATATAAATTGCAAACTCACAGTATTTCCGACTGTTAAAGTGTGAAAGCTACCGTATGGTAATTTTTCGGGTAATGATATCATTGAATTTTGTGCTGAGAGATGTCGCCTATCAATACTGAACTGAGTGAATTCAAAAACCACAATAAATCTATGAGAAAAAATTACTTGCGGTTGTTCGTGATTCCTCTTGGCGAAAAAGAACCTACTCGTCAATAGTGAGAGTTGCTTCTTGATTGTTACTACCACAATAACGGAGGTGTTACGAAAAAGTTGAAACCACATTCTTTCTTGCTTCAGGACTTATCAAACTTAAATGTTATGAAATGACGCAAACCTATTTCAGTTTCCCAGCAGTGCAATGCTATCACTGAATGATAATATTTTATAACCGTACATCACCACTGCCTATTCAAGATGTTGTCTACTAATCGTACATGTACCCGTTTGACGCTCTTTTGAATGAATTAATCATTCTCAAGCAAAGAAAACTTTCAAATGAATTATATCATAATTAAGTCTATCAGAATACAGTAGATTATTATAATGCTGTTAAGTAGCAAATTGGGACAACTAACTGTTTCGAGCTTTTCGTCAACATACGTAAAGTGATTGTATTTAAGGACTGAATTACCATTAAATACTGTTTGGTCTCTTTATAGAGGGAAACTGAGATCTCAAATTAACAAACAAACTGTATATTTCCAAAGTATGGGACCGATAGTAGGCGATGCATTATCTAAATCCCCTTTTCAGCCTTGAGGACTCAGTGTAGAAACTGAACAGGATTTCTGGACAGGGTACCATAATCAAAACCCTATTGTTTTTGTCCTTCATAAAATTCATTATTATGAAATGCTTAAGGACGAATGAAATGAGCAGTATTTATGATTTAATTGCACTTACGCACATCATATTCCTCCGATTTGTTTCTGTTTCTGCAACTGTAGCAAGTTAACACTGGGTATTGCTATCACAATAGTTAGTTTATAGCTTGCGTATTCACCGAATACAACTTGCCCTTTTAACACTTTGCCAATGCTGAAGGGTAGAAGTGACACTTTAAGCTTTTTCGCAGCAACACGAAAACGTAATGTTTCCTAACACGAGTTTATATTCAAAATGATACTCAATATTTCCCTACTGGTATCACTCAGTACCGAATGTAAATTTACGAACTGTCTGTACATATAATCTAACAGTCACAGAACAGAACTCACAGACCGATTATTGGTGTAACATCGCCAAGTAACTGCAGAGAAGTCGGGAACGATTTAAAAAGCTTTTCATTTATTATACTTAGAGGCACCTTACCTGAAACGTGAATGAAGCAAGAACTGTAAAATGTAAACTTTCACGGCCGGAATGGTCAAAATTACTAAAAATTTCCGGGCTGTTATGCCGTGGTCTAGTGGATTTACTGTTAAAACCCAACGTTTCGTCCCCGACTGCGGAGGACATTCTCAAGGGGGATCGTGGCACTTTTGGATATCCGATTCACACCCTGGCTCGCTACTGATTGAACCAGTAGCGAGCCAGGGTGTGAATCGGACATCCAAAAGTGCCACGATCCCCCTTGAGAATGTCCTCCGCAGTCGGGGACGAAACGTTGGGTTTCCACAATAAATCCACTAGACCACGGCATAACAGCCCGGAAATTTTTAGTAATTTTGAAGCAAGAATTGTTCACACAACTCAGACAAATAAGCTGTAGCTTTCCCTCTCAGCATCATATAATCCGCTTCTCGCCTAAGCCACATTTACCAACTACCAAGGAGAGTAGAAAATAAAATCACCATTCCACATGAAGTATTTGGAGAGAAAGTGATAGAACAGTTGTTTTGAGAAAAATGTGGGTGAAGGAAACAGTATATAACAAACTCATGTGTTCAGTTTGTGGTATTACAGATACAGGGGGAAGCTGATTGTTTCCATGTGAAAGGCTGTTGGGTGCCCCAGCTGACTGGTTAACACTTTGAACCTAGTGAATGGACAGGTAGTCAGGGTTCTCTTAATGTGCTCGGAAACCGGAAATGCTTGGCTGAGCGAGGGCGGCTATTCCAGATTGCAACTGAAATACAATATAGCCACAAAAATTATTCTAAAAATCCATATAAAGTCAGGGAATGATCACACCGCAAATATAATTATATGAATTGATTCAGGAGACTTGGGAGAATCAAACACCGTAATTACAATTTCAATATCCCTTACAGATAAAAAGCTGACAAATTTCAGTACTATAATAATAATATTATAAGATTTATATTTACAATTATAGATATATAGTGTTTATCAGTAACAATTTAAGAAGCAAATTGGCTGCATTGCACCACGCTTCCTATCTAAAAAGACGCGTTACGAACTTGAGATTTGAAGAGATAGAAAATTTACGGGACTGTGACTACAGAACTTAGTCTCTGCTTGAAAAGTGATAAACTATGCACGGTAGTAGGGCTTTGGAACTGTGGTAATACAGCAATCGTGTACTCGTGTGATAAACTGTGTTTTGTAACAAATACTTTTATCGCGGATTAACTTGAAACTACAAAGTTCGATGGACTACTCTAACTTACGAGTGCTAATATGGAACTTTTACTCTCGAGTGCGTGTGATACTTATTGTGCCTCTTATGAACAATAGCTGGGGAAATATTTAGTTATTTACCGATGTATAAAGTAGGACCACCTCCGCGTTTCATGTCTAATAAGAGTAATAAACTCCATTTATAAATAATTACTTCGTGAGTGAATCACTTCTTTATCTTAGAATCAATTTTGTTGGTCTTTCAGATGTTTAATTTACGTTTGTTAAATATATTTCCACGTCATCATATGCAGACTGGCTAAACTACAGATTAAATATTGATCTTGTTTAAACAGATTGGGTAGCTGTTTAGGGCATAGAAGCTGATATACATAACTCACCCCCATGAACAGAGACAACGAGCCATACTTTTACTACTCTGATTTGTGTATTGCCCAAGTCTTATTGGTGAGAACCGATAGGAAGGTCGCAAGTTCTTTCATGTTATCGATAGCTTTGAATCACAACTAAAGTCATGCATGAGGTATGCTCCCATTAAGGTAACTTTTAATTGCTGAAGCGATAGTGATAGGGACGCTTTAATCAGGATGTAACACCCACTGTTACGTTGCCGATGGCTTTGTTTTTACGTTCGCTTCAAGCATGCTATGTTGCCTATAACTCTACTGTTCTAAGATTGGCAACCTTTCTATGACATCCTTGGGATCTTTGCATTTTATGAGTATATATTGAATTTATAATTTTTTTTTTCTGCTGTGAATAATGATTACCGTCCAGATCCACCACTCTCCCATTCACACCGTGTTTGTTTGTTTGTATAGTCTATGGGACTTAACTCCGGGGTCATCAGTCCCTAAACTTACAAACTACTTATGAACTACTTACGAACTAGGACGGCACAAACATCCATGCCCGACGGGGGGATTCGAATCCCCGACCGTAGTGGCCGTGCAGACCGTGACTGGTGCGCCTTAGTCTCCTCGGCCACCGCGGCCGGCCTTCACACCCTGCCATTGGTCGCTTTTCCCATGTACATTCCTGTAACAGCGGCTATTTTATTTAGTGCTGTGATAATAATTTAAAAAGATACTACTTTTGTTTGACAATTGATGCCTGCTTCATAACATCTCAGTTCTATATTAATTTTATAACATGTTTCCTGCGGCCATAGACATTACTATGTACATACACTGGGGCCTTCGTCTTTAGCCTGTCTCAATCCACTGATGGCTGTAGATCTCTTCCATTTGTTTCCATTGTCTTAGAGTTTGAGTTACCTGGTTGCATCTTCCTCCAGTCACCAACTCCATGTCATCACTGCATCACGCCGTGTTTATTGGTGTATTCCAATGCTTTTGTGGTCCCATGGTCTTCAGTGAACAATTCTAGGTGGCCACCCGCTGCGATGGCGTCCGACCCATTTCCACTTCAGTCTTTCAATTCTCTTTAGGATATCTGTTACCTTCATCCTCCTCCTAATGTCTTATGATCGGATCTTGTCCCTCAGGCTGACTCCCAGCATCCGCCGCTCCATGGCTTATTGTGTGCGTTCTAGTTTAACAAAGAGACCACGTGGATATCATATTTCTGTATTTTTTTTTTTTTTTTTATATTTGTAGCACCTATGCTTACATCTCAGTTAGCAATCAGCCAAAGCCATTTGTGCAACACTCAAGAATACTCGAAAAACCTCCTTTGAAATTCTTTGTTTACTTTGAATTACATATAAAATCAGGAAAGTCTTGGACAGTCGCTGTGGCTCATAGCTAGCGCTGAAATTTTATAATTATGAAGTAATAGGACAGTCGATTGGAATTCTACTATGCCCAACTATTTTTACGAATACATACACCATTTAAAATGCGTCAAATGGATGGTAACCAACTCATATCTTATTGTAATGTTTATAAAGATATAAGTCTTTTGTTTATAGTTAATTTTATGTATTGTATAAAAGGTTGTTAATAACTATGGTTTCAATTAAATAAACATCACAAATGACATTTTTGAAGCAATACTTCACAAAGTGAACAACCAAAGAGAACCGATTTCAAATAACAATGAAGAGCATACTGTAGAAATGTTATTTGTAAGTTTTTAAATTGTAATCATTTCATAAAATGTTGAAAATTAAGAATAAACAAGTCCCAGTTTTTTCATCAAAAATTACCATATACTTGATTAAATTTAAATCTAAATGGTGTCGTTATTTGAACACGAGGAAAGTACAAGAAAATAAACAATAACTACCGGGATGCGAACTAACTACCCTAAATTTGTTTTGGGTTGTCAGCCTGGAAGCTTACTAACAGGACCTAAAAAAATTTCAAATTCGATTTTCTTGAGAATTTTTGAGAGTTGCATAGAATTGCTTTGTCTGATTGTTGTTTCTGTTCTGAATTTCACACCAGACACCCATGTGGTCTCCTTGTAAGAACACTTGCCTTGGTGAAAGTCATAGTTTCCAGACCGATAACTGTAAATGACAATATCCACGTATTATATACCTTAGCTTTCAGATTATTTGGGACGTTTATGTTTGTCGGGATAGATCTTAGTTTCTGGAATTCTACCTAGCTGGATTCTGTTCTGCGAGGAATTTCTAAGATGTCCAAATGTTTGTAATTCTATGGGACCAAACTACGTTGGTTGTCAGTCCCTAGTCTTACAAACTACTTAAACTAACCTAAGGACAGGAGACACACCCATGCCGGAGGGAGGATTCGAACCTCAGACGCGGGAGGCCGTGCGATCCGTAACGTGGCGCTCCAGACCGCTCGGCTACTCCCGAGCGGCAGAGGAATTTCTGCTGTTCGATTTTTTCCCCCTAAACTAGAGCCACCTGGTGGCAGTTCTTTTTCCCTATATGAAACTGTTTGCCCTTTGCTTTTAGTCGAATTCCGCATGTGCTTAGGTCATGACGTGATACGTTTTGCGCCGAACTTTGGTCCATGTTTCGGTATGTATTGTTACACCTTGCAGTGTTAAGCCTTTATAATGTTGCTGTAAATTGTTCAACCTGCTTTCGTAACCCTTAAGATTCTGATGGCGATATATACGAAAAGCGTGAACAAACAATCCAGTCACATCAACATCATACACCAAGATTACAGCGTCCTTACCAGCATGATTTCAACATTTAAGAGTAACAATAAATCTGTTGAAAAGGTTTACAGAAATTCATTTACACGAAGGCCATACAAAATAAGGAAGATCTAGTTACATACAAGTATTAAATCTGCCTTTTTTTCTGCAGCTCGAATGAGAAAAGTCTCCACGTACTACAACGTAGCCTGTGGACTGTATAGCAAGGGTCGATATCAGGGACTTTTCCGCACTGTACAAAAATTTCAGCTACGCTCCGTTCCTCACATTTTTCAACATTGTACACTTACTTCATAATATAATTCATTTTCACGCATGAAATTCATACGGTCTCTTTGTCATGAAGATGTTTTTAAGACCAAAACTGTGTCAGTGATACGTTTGTAGTGCAATATATTTTAAACTTTAACTCCAAAATTAATATCAACCAAGAGTAATTTTTTGTCACCGGCAGAACATAAAATCTGTTCACTTTGTTTAGTTCCATGAGCAGAGGGAGAGCATCTTGGCAATTAATTGTGTAAATTACAGTTTCCTTGAAAGTACTCTACAGAGACGTTTATCTTCACATGCAGCATAAAGAAAGAAAAGCAAGCCTCTTCACTGCGCTCTGAACTACGGCCTGGGCATTGAAAGATAATTATTATATTCGAACAAATCTACTGTTGCTACTGTCAATATCGATACCTACGATTACGTGAATTATAAATATCTCAGGGAACAATAATAATTTTACAGGCAGATGATATTTGTCAACCTATTTAACCATTAGAAAGAACAGATGCAGGAATATTCTACGCCGGCCGCGGTGGCCGAGGGAACTGCGGCACGGAAGTCACGGTCTGCACGGCCACTACGGTCGTGGGTTCGAATCCCCCCTCGGGCAAGGATATTTGTGCCGTCCTTAGTAGTAGCTAGTTCATAAGTAGTTTGTAAGTTTAGGGAGTGATGATCCCGTAGTTAAGTCCCATAAGCTCTACAAACATTTGAACATTTGAATTTGAATATTCTACAACAAATTTACACTATGAAAATGTGTGAAGAAGTATGACATACATAAATAATTCTAATCTCAAATTAATGAAAAAGTAATAAAACACCTACCTTACACGACAGATACCTTTCTTCCTTTGGCACCAGACACCTCTTGTATGACTTCATTCAAATCCAAATTTTCAGCTAGTTCATGTACAGATGATACTGTTGTCTGGCCTATTGTTGATCTCGCGCACTATTTTATTAATATAAAATTCCAGAAACTTCTTTCTCCACTTTCCCACCGTCATCGATTGTGTCAGGAAAATTTCTAATGCTACATTTACGTTGGGCGCAAAGCCGTACTCTTTTATGAGTTTCAACGTTTCGTTTGACGTGCTACTGAGCTGCACCATCGTTGAGACTACATTAACTTCAAGTTTAAAATCAAGCAGACTTGAGGACTGATTGTAGGATGACAAATAGCACTCATGTTTGTATCAATGTGTACAGCAATAAATATCTCAAATTTTTATAGGAGTTAACGTTTGGAACGTGTCCATAGAATATGTATATTGCTGAATTTGCAAGAAAACGTCTAATATTGTGCCTCCTGTTTTGTGTCGAGTAACTTGCTTGCAAGAAAATGCATAATATTGCATCTACTGTGTGTATCGATCTGTGTACATAAATCTGTGAAGTTTCATCTTTGGCAAAGATTATGTATCGCATAGCATTGTAGCTTGTGCGGAGAGACAGAGAGTCAGACTTGTGGTTCAACTCGCTTAGAGAGCAGTTGTGTATGTGGATCCGATGTAAAGCAGAGGCTGCAGTGCCAGCAAGTTGGTTTGATTGTATTTAGAATATATTGTATTTCATATAATTGTGAGAAAAGGTTGTACCACCCGTGAAAGGAAGGTAATCGCATTTCATGTAATTATGAAAAGGTTGTATCATTTAGGTAATGTGATGATGATTATTAATAATAAGTAACAAAGTTGACCTTTCTTTCCTGTTTCATTTACGTAGTTAGAAGATTAACCTACTTCCTTTATTTAATAATTATTTGTGGATTTAAAGTGCAGTATTGATTTTGGTAATGTTGTTGAACAGATTTCTTTATTGGTAACGTAGTAAATTATTGTTGTGCAACACTGCAATTAATTGAGTATGATACTGAGTTTTGATAATCAGGTACTGATCTGCATAAAATTCTCGTAGTCGAAAATTAAGAAAGTGGTTTGGGTTTTTAATATCTTTCTCGCAGTCAACAAATTTTTTTTTAATTTTTTATTATTATTATTATTATTTTTTTTTTTTTTTTTTTTTTTTTTTTTTTTTTTTTTTTTTTTTTTTTTAGTATAGCCTGTGTGTTTCATGCAGGTTACATGTGACAGTTGCTTTGTTAGAAGATCCGTTGCGCACATAATCAATTTCATGCACTGAAACTTCCTGGCAGATTAAAATTGTGTGCCGGAACCGGGACTCGAACCTGGGACCTTTGCCTTTCGCGGGCAAGCGCACTGCCGACTGTGCTATCCCGACAAGACTCACGATCCGCCTCACAACTTTACTTCCGCCAGTACCTCGCCTCCTACTTTCCAAACTTCACAGAAGTTCTCCTGCGAAAGTTGCAAGACTAGCACTCCTGGAAGAAAGGATAGTGGTGGCGAGGTACTGGCGGAAGTAAAGTTGTGAGGCGGCATCGTGAGTCATGTCGGGATAGCACAGTCGATAGTGCGCTTGCCCGCGAAAGGCTAAGGTCCCAGGTTCGAGTCCCGGTTCCGGCACACAATTTTAATCTGCCAGGAAGTTTCATATCAGCGCACACTCCGCTGCAGAGTGACAGTTTCATTCTGGAGTTTAATGCACTGTTACTCATTTAACAGTGTATACATCAATATCAGGGCCATAATTAAACTAAATTGCTGTGTTAATGAACACTGTACGTGTTCAGTTAAATTTTGAAGTTATTTGATGACTCAGTTCAAAAATGTTCAATTGTTTGTTAAGCTTAAGGAACTTAACTAAGGAGTCATCAGTCCCTAAACTTACAAACTACTTATGAACTACTTACAACTAAGGACGGCACAAATATCCATGCCCGATTGGGGGATTCGAACCCCCGACTGTAGTGGCCATGCAAACCGCGACTGAAGCGCCTCAGTCCCCTCGGCCACCGCGGTCGGCGATGACTCAGTGTTCTTGACTGTTATACATCAATATATAACTATGTGTACTGTAACTAATATCAGACCAGGTTTAGAATGAGTTACTTTAAAATAAACTACTTTTGTTGTCTGATTAAACGATAGATTCAACTCAAAATAGCACGTACAACTTTCACGTTTATTTCGTAAAATAGAAAAGAGTGTTTCTGTAATACTCTCACATTCCTTCATTTGCGCAAGATACTTCCATTTTTCGTGGTCTTGTTTAGCTTAACATTCTAGAACTAAGCAAAAATAGAAAAAATTGCCGATCTCAAAAATCTGCCGCCCTTAAGTCCCCCCCCCCCCCTCCCCTCATAGAGTCGGCTCTGTGTATAGCTGGCACTGATGAAGATGTATGCGATGAAGACAATGACTGACAGTGAGATGCTGTCAGGGCCGAGGGAATCTCGACCCGCGAAATCGATGGCCCTCGTTCGACGCCGGACGATGCTCCTGGACACTCGAGGGTGCGGCGTCGATTTTGAGAAGCCATTGTCTCTGGCAGCTGCAGACCCCTCCAGCGGACGCTCCGCTAGGCGCCTCTGCACTCACCGCCGTCATCCCAACAGCCGCGTCAGCACCACTGCCTGAAACAGGCGTACCTATGAACGCGTAATAATTACCTCCTACGTAGGCTGTCGTTTCACTCTGAAATAACCATTTTATTTCGTAATTTAGTAATGAGCTAATATTGCCTCCTTGGCCATTATGAAGCTACATCACAGTAAAAATTGTAATGTATATGGCATTATATATTCAACACATCCGTGCTGTAAGGAAATTGTGACATGGGCCTTTATCAGCACTGAAATATCCGGTATATTAACATTACAAACAGGGAAAGTACTTGGGCTCGAACAAACACATATACACCAAAATCGTATGAGAGATAATGTAAAGATCCCTTATTGCACTCGTCGTCCGTTAGAGGCCTCTGCGTGTGCCATGCCGCATTGCACTTTACCTGTCGGTTCGCCAGTAGGGACGGTGCAGTGTGCTTCTGAAGTTGCGTTTTGTGACGTTATTTGTGTGGTGAAGCGTCAGATGGGGCGGCGATTGCTAATCAATCCTGCTAATGTATTGCGATTAATTGACATGAAGTTACGAACCCTTCTTCGTGACGATGGTATTAGTGTAGAAGATGAATCATTTGTACGCTTTTCTCGTATCTGTTATGGTACAGAAATATGAGCATAAGTTAGATACTGTTGTTACAAACTCATAATAATGATAATAGGGATGATAATGACGAACAACGCATTACAAGCGGTAGTGCTACGGTAAGTGCGGGAAGAGGCGATGGAAGCAGTGGCAGTGAATACCAACAACAGTCTTTCGGAAAGAAGTTGCAACTATATTCACGGCTTTTGATGACAATTCACTAGAGAACATGTACGATGATAATTACATAAGTTGTTGTTAAGATATCTGCGTTACGTATAGCGTCTACAATTACATCTACAGTGCTATCTAGAGCATGGTTGCAGAGCTTTGCAGAAAAACGACACCCACCAGCACATTGAGGTGTACGTAGAGATTCTGTAACCAAACGTTCATACAGATATGTTTGTTCGAGCACATGTACTTTCCTTGGCAGACCTATCGATACCAAATATTTGTGTTGTCTTTCGGAAAACTGCTGTCGTAACTTTGATTGGTCTAACTTCCAGATTTGCGTTCAACTTCTTATTTCATTTCCTTCTATGTTAATGGAAAGAAATACTAATTTAAAAATAAATACTTTTAAAATCACGTTGCCAATATTGTAAACAACATATTTGTACATAACCCAATATGGACTTTTTAAATATTTCTATGTAAACCTGTAAGTACTGCATGATTATTACTAAATATTTGGATTGTAATTATTCAGCTTTTACAATCAAAATATACAAAAATGTATAATGAAATTAACAAACTTTGAAAATCACGTAATCATTGATGCGCTGCCAAATATATTTGTGTACGAAATGTTCTTTGGAGTTAGTAGTGGTTGTTTCAGGCCAGAAGTTTGTTGGCAGCGGGTTCTGTCTAGGAAGTCGCCTCTTGATTTAAAGCAACTTGTACAAAAATGATTTCAGTGTGATTAGAACCAATAAATGCTTTAGAGCATAATCAACATTTATGCCGAAAACTCCTAATTAAGCCTGTGGACTTCATTTCGCTTTGCGTAAATCGTCCTACGAGTCAAGAAACATCAATTTCTTGACGACTCCTGAAGTCACTGATTTAACATGTCCTCAGAACAACCAATTTATTAGCAATCATGTGGAGACAGTTATAACATAACATTTAAATTTAAATTAAACGATCACCATTTCACGATATTTTTCTTTTATTGATTACTAGAGGACCCGTGCGAATACTTCGCACCGTTAGTGAAATAACGAAAAGTTGGAAAAAATGGAAGTAAAGTTGAATGTTCACGCATAGCTTTCTTCATAATAAATCAATGCAAGTGTTTAAAAGCGCAAATGAAAGAGCTTGATCCTCTGAGTGTTATTAGGTCAAAAAGGACTGCGTACCTTAATTATAACCGAAGATATCGCAAAACAAACCGATTAAAATATTCAATGCCAGGACAGAAGGATAGCGCGTTTATATACAAATAAGGAATCGGTAGACTTAAGTTAATTCTGATACGAATCTTCGAATGAATACCAAAATGTTCAAATGTTTGTAAATCTATCGGACCAAACAGCGTGGTCATAACTTCGTAGCTTACAAACTACTTAAACCTAGGTAAACAAACCTAAGGACAAACACACCCATGCCCCAGGGAGGACTCGAATGAATACCTTTCGTTTAAAGCAAAAAGGAAGGAAATCGGTCTGATAGAACGGCCTGTCTGAGTGACTTTAGATATTCCGAAATCAATAGAAGATGTAGATCCATACAGAAAACCAGGAATATACCAACTGAAATGCAACACATGTGATGGAAGATACATGTGATGGCCAGACTAAAAGAACATTTGACACCAGATATAAAGAGCATGTATGAGCCTGAAAGTATGAAACAAGTCACTCAACATTTGCAGAACACTTACACCAAAACCAACATAAAATCACCACCAGAGACACAGACATAGAAATCTTGAGGAAAAAAAAAAAAAAAAAAAAAAAAAACCCTGCTCACCCTTCAAGAAAACTATCATTTCCAAAAAACAATAACATAAAAGAAACATCTCATAAATGACCAAACCAATCTAGCAAACAAGACACTTTTCAAGCTTATTGATCACCTATCATAAATATAAACATTATGAGAGTCAAGCCCCGTTCATAAAAACACAAATCGGGATACCCGCACCTCCCCCCCCCCCCCGCCCCACCACTACAACCCAGTTAAAACTGCATTTACTCATCTGAAAAAAACATCTTAACACTCTGTTCACGAAATTAAATATTTCTCTCTCTCTCTCTCTCTCTCTCTCTCTGTCTCTGTCTCTCTCTCTCCCTCTCTCTCTCACATACACTC
Source organism: Locusta migratoria (assembly GCA_026315105.1). Lineage (NCBI taxonomy): Eukaryota > Metazoa > Arthropoda > Insecta > Orthoptera > Acrididae > Locusta > Locusta migratoria. The sequence continues at coordinate 293,037,646 of CM048755.1, forward strand.
ATGTTGAATTAAGACGTATTTATGTATTATAAATATATAACGTTGGCAACACTCACAGACCACACGAAAACCAAATGAACAGACGAAAACATAGCCACACTGTAGTGAAATTATAAATAAACAGACAGGCATTCCACTTATAACAGGTGATATGTAATCTGTATACATGTCAAAAATGTGAAGTGATGTGATGTGCTGGGATGAAAATGAAGAAACGAAACAAAAACACACGAAAAGTGCTGTACACAGCCGACAAACACACGCAAGGAACAAATTAACTCCAGCCAACAAGACGGAGAAACTGTAGTAACATGTAAAGTAGAGACATCAACGCCGTGAGTAGACCGAATATTAAGTTAATAACACTTAGGCCTAACCTGCAAAATGTTTTTCTTTTTAACTGTTTTAATCTAGTTATCGAAAACAAACTGTACAAACCTTTGTATCATTTACAGACCACAGAAGATGCTTTTAAAATAACAAAGCGAAACGCGTCTGGTGTAAAATAAATCTCTTAATTGCAGTCAGCATAAGACAGATTACCTCTTGTAATCAATAGTTTGACTTAGTTTAAGTAGTTTGTAAGTCTAGGGACTTATGACCAAAGTAGTTTGGTCCCATAGAGTTACAAAAATTTGAACTGTCCGATAAATGTTTGTAAGCCTGTAGGACCAAACTGATATGGTCATCAGTCCCTAGACATACAAATTACTTAAACTAACAGACATTAAGTACAACACATACTGACACCCATGCCCGAGGGACGACTCGAACTCCCTGCTGGAACGGCTGCCCAGTCCGTAGCATGACGCTTTAGACCACGCGACCTTTCCGCACGGCAAACTATCCGAAAATTTTCATTTAAAACAATTTATTTTCGAAGTTCTTTAGTATCCTTTTTGTTTGGTACTAAATTGTGGGCGACTTAAGTTTTAAAATCGGTTTGAGCAACACGGTACTCGATTGACAGTCTGTAAAAATTCATAGTGACTTATCTCCATCAAAAAGTTCCGAGCGAGTTGTTGCAGTCGTTAAGGCACCGAATTCATTTTCTGGAAGAACGCGGATGAAGCACCCCCTTCAGCCGTCCTAATTTATGTTCTGTAAATAAGACCAAGAGAATGCCGGCTTTCTTCCCCAAAGCTACTCACGACTTCTTCCACGAGTCTTATCCATTCCGAGAAAGTCCTCCGTCTCTAACGACATTTCGTTACTTCCGCTTTAATAACAGCAGATGCGAAAATAAAAATATAATAAGCAGGCTACGATCACTACAGATTTTCAAGCAGTCAGTCTGCAGTCAAGGATCTTTGTTCACAGGAAGGCTAATGAAGCTGCAGACTTACTATAAGTACGGAAATGAAATGTACGATAATCTGAGAACGAAGAAAGGTATCGCTACTACATCCAGTCAAACGACACGAGTACTAATGAATAAGAAAATAATTTAGGAGTTAAACATCATAAACTATAGTGAGCTTCAAACGTGGGTCTTCCCAGAAAAGGAAAAGACGCATTAAAAAGGACAATACTACGCTGACTGTTAAAGAAGAAAAATATAGTCATTACGTATGGAAAACGAATGTGACGAAACTATCCCGCTATAATTTTCATATTTATAGGCTAAGTTAAACCAGCTTCTATTCTTAGAAGAAATTTTAGGAGCTTCAACGAATCTCCCTTAACATACGTAAACAAAAGTGGTCCTGAAACTGAAACACCTGTAATGACTTTATTTACTTTAGCGGGCTTACTAGTATTCAGTTTTTCCTTCTCATAGTATTTAAGTAGTTCTATATACACCTCCTTCTCACTATATGTACAAAGCACAGGCGAAGGACTCCAGTTTTCCATCACGTTCACTGATTGGTTCGTGGACGTAAACAGAACAGTTCGTTCTTCGCATAGGCAAATACAAAGTTTTGAATACACAGTAACATTACATCTTCTTTTTCTGCGTCGGGGAGGGGGGGGGGGGGTTCTTGAAACGTTCTAATTATTTTGTCCCTTTCCTAATACTTTTCTGTTTGAGCATTTTTATTAAACTTTTTCGTAAGGGACCGAACTCCTGAAGTCACAGATCCCTAAATTTACACACTACTTAAATTATTTTATGCTGAGGATGAAACACACACACATATTCCTGCCGAGCGGTCTGAAGCACCTCGCTGCGGAGAGCGCGGTTGCTCGCCGTGGAGGTTCGAGTCCTCCCTGGGGCAAGGGTGTGTGTGTGTGTTTGTCCGTAAGTTACTTTACCTAGGTTTCAGTAGTTTGTAAGCTACGGACTGATGACCACGCAGTTTGGTCCGATAGATTTACAGACATTTTGAACACATTGCGGAAGGAAGACTCGAAACTCCGGTGGGAGTGACCACAGACCCGTACATAGCGCCGAAGATTCTCATTGATGACCAAGGGAAGCTTCCGCTATTTAAGGGTTTGCGAACTGTAGCCCTTCCATGAATGTTCAGCTCCAGCCGTATATCGAAACTGTATTACTTAAGTGAGTGTCGACTTTTGCAGACGTGTTTATGCTGTCCGATTACAATCTTTCTTAATGCTCGTTGGTCGTTGTCAGTTAACTTTGTGTTTCGCCCACTGTTCCTCTTCGCCAATATGTTTTACCTTGTTTAGCGTATGCTGACATTACCGAGGATACTGACGATAGCGAAACGTTAAATAGTGCAGCCGTTTCCGTCACAGATGCTACAACTAAATGCGCGCCATCGACCTGGCCTCTTTGGTGGTCTGAGAGAGTATTCATTTCGTTGTACGTTATTTTTGTCAACGTATTGGACCAAACTGCTATGATCATCAGTCCCTAGACTTACAGACTGGGGAGGACTCTACAGTGGGGCTTCTATTTTAAAAGACAGGGAGGGAAGGTCAGTGCATAGTTGACAAAGTCCCTAAAACACCTCCTCTCTTTCATGCCTTCCCTCGGCGATGTTACCAACGCACTTCGTGCCAGTGCCCTGGTTTGTAAACGGGGCAGCACTGCACGCGAGGTGCCGTGTCGATATGCAACTTCAGTGCACATCTAAAATCACTCTTTTACTAACCTCGAGTCTTCTGTCGTAGTTGATGTCCCATTGCGCAGGTGAATCACATAGGTCGCGCATCCGTTGTACCTGAAGTGATGCTTAAAGAGGTGTTGAAATGTGGCTAGGAAGTACTGCACTACGATTAACTTAAGCTTTTGTAGGATGCCAGTGCTTGTTTTTATTGAAGAAATGCCAGTGTATATCCAAGCACAAATATACAGACTGAGTAATATTAAAAATATAAACGATACATAACGTATAAACTGTCCCTGGCCCGCAGTGAAGTAACATGAATGTGCAAGGTATCGCGGTCGGCGCTCGACTGACTGCCGCCGCCTCTCGCTGCGCGCCACAAGCCACCGTTTTGGCGCCAAGCGAAGCTTCTAGACTAACATTGTTCAGCTTATTACAAAATATACAAATAATTAAATCTTTGAATTAACCGAAATATAGCTTAGCACAAAAACATTACAGAAAGTATACAGATAACTTTTAATGGACATAGGAAAGTTAAATATTAATAAAAGAAGCTTAAAGTTTTGGCGGACAACTAGTATAGGCGGGAGCCAACCAGATCTCAACTTGCAATAGGGGCGAAGCTTTCCCACGGGATACAAGCTCATCTACTGTCTCTCTCTCACACCCTTTCTACTATTGCGTTACACAGTTCTCCAACCAAGAAAACTTCTTTAACACTCAATACACTGATATGCGAAATAAGCGGCTCCATGTCAGCCCCCTCACTACTCGAACCTCCGACAGGGAGCAGCCGCGCGCTGCGCAGCAAGGCGCCTTAGAGCGCACGGCCATTCCCGCGTGTCTACGTGTTACCTCTCCGGTCCTTCTTGGGGTTGTATTTTGGATGGTCAGCAGTGTATACACCGTTTCTAAGCACCAAAACATTGAATCTCTCAAAAACAGTAGATTCTTTGTACGATTTGTGTAATAAAACGACGGAAGCGGCACGTCAAACGAATTTACTTAATTATGTATACATTGTAAGAACTTGAATACGTCGTATTCATGTTCCGCAATAATATTAATTAATTAATTATCTTCATAAGTAGGAAGCCTAGATCACAATATAGTTATTTATTTTATGACGACCGGTTTCAGTGGGCTATGCCACCATCATCTGATCATATAAAATAATACAATGTGGTCGTCTAATGTAATTTGAAAAACGGAGGTTAAAAAGTACATTCAACATAGCACTTAGTCGAAATATAAAATACATAAGTTAAATCATCAACAGGTTGTAAGAGACTGAGATCAGATCGCCTCCACAACCTACGATGTCAGGTAATGTCAAATTATTTATTAGTTTGTTATGAAATGGATTTTCGATGTTTAGCCCATCGTCAGATAATTTAATACTGAAAAAGATAGTTACGCTACAACAGTGACAGTAAATATTTAAAAATGATGGTTTTCCTAAGATATTAGTACCTTATAACAATGTAACGATACCAGAATACAAGTGAAATATAAAACACAAAGGGAATATGAATAAGTACTTCAAATATTACTTTGAGTTAATATACTATAATTGTTGGACAGTATTAGCAAAAATATTGTCCAGATAACTAACAGTACAGCTTAATGTAAATTCAAGAGACGTATTTGAATAAATTGAGCTTATACGACTCTGAGTATAATAATTATTGGACTATTGTCTGTCTGTAAATCTATCGGACCAAACTGCGTGGTCATCAGTCCGTAGCTTACAAACTACTTAAACCTAGGTAAGCTAACCTAAGGACAACACACACACCCATGCCTCAGGGAGGACTCGAACCTCCACGGCGAGCAACCGCGCGCTCCGCAGCTAGGCACTTTAGACCGCTCGGCTACTCCACCGCGGCTTGGACTATTCGACTAGGTATTTATGAGACAACATTTTGCTTTATAGATGATTAACGGAACAGCCTAGTGCTTGTATGTATAAAATGAAGAATGTGTTGAAGAGTGTAGAAAAGGGGAAGGGGTTGAGGAACGATAGAGAGGAGAGAAAGGAGTCTATGTAACGTAGGTATGGGACAGTTATAACGATATACTCAGTCATATAAGGTTAATTTATTCAAATGATTCCTAGGGAAGTACATCAAGCTTGTATCATAAATAATCAGCATAATATTTAGCTTATACTGTCGAACAATTATAATATTTAAACTCAAAGTAATATAAGATGTATTTATTCAGATTCGGTTTATGTTTCGTATGAGGCTTCTTTACTGTCATTTTTAAATAGCCACTAAATTCACATAAATTTGGAAAACCATCTCTGTATATGTATTCGTATTATTGTTGTGTGAATTGTATGTTCAGTGTTAAGTTATAAGACGACGGCCTAAAAAGACGGTTGGTAGAAAACTAGTAATTAAATATATTATTGAACATAAATACAACGTATTCGAGTCTTTTGTGTGTCTATGTTCCTCTAAGTACTAACAGAGTATCTCATAAATAGGTATACATTCATCATAACATGAATTCTGACATCATTATTCAGCATGGTGGTGTTCAACTTAGGGTTCCGTCGACCTGAAATCCGTAAGTAGCGGTCATCAGCTGCTGTGCTAGCCTTTGGGCAGGTCATCGATGGTTCTTGTATCTCGGTACCTCCTCCACGTTCGAACATCATCGCTATGGTTCACACCGAGAATTCTCAAAATGTTCAAATTTTTGTATAGCTTATGGGACTTAACTACGGGGTCATCAGCCCCTAAACTTACAAACTACTTATGAACTAGATAACACTAAGGACGGCACAAATATCCATGCCAGAGAGGGGATTCGAACCCCCGACCGTAGTGGCCGTGCAGACCGTTACTGGCGCGCCTCAGTCCCCTCGGCCACCGCGGCCGGCCCGAGAATTCTGAAAACTTACCTTGACGAAAGCCTCTCCTGACACAAAGTAACAGTACGGTTTCGACCAAACGTCGGAATTGACCTTCTAGGCATGGAAGAACTACAGCCAACAAGAGCAGTCTACTTCCTTCCGGCGGTATGGCTGGAACTGATCGGCCTTCATAGCCGCTCCGTCACATTGGCACTGGTCATGCGTGGTGTTTACATCTGCGTGCGGGTTGACTGACATCTATGGACAAATTTTCAAATGTTTATAAACCTATGGGACCATACTGCTTAGGTCATCGGTCCTTAGACTTACAAACTGCTTAAAGTAACTAAGGCTAAGGACAATACACAAAAAAAACCATTCCCGAGGGAGGACACGGACCTCCGACGGGAGTGGCAGCACAATCTGGAGCATTATTACTTAGACCGTGTGGCCATTCCCATGCGGCACCTATGAACACTCTAAGAAACTGTGTTCTTGTTGCATTATACACATTCAAGTAACTTTTCAGGAGAACTTGGAACCAAGGTGATGCAACACCTCTTTTGTTGTTGTTGTTGTGGTCTTCAGTCCGGAAACTGGTTTGATGCAGCTCTCCACAATACCCTATCCTGAGCAAGCCTCTTCAACTCCACATAAGAACGGCACCCTACATCGGTCTGAATCTGCTTACTGTATCCATCTACATCTACTACATCTACATAGATACTCTGCAAATCACATTTAAGTGCCTGGCAGAGGGTTCATTAACCACTTTCATAACTTTTCTCTACCGTTCCATTCTCTAATAGTGCGCGGGAAGAAAGAACACCTAAATCGTTCCGTTTTCGATCTGATTTCTCTTATTTTATTAGGATGATCATGTTTCCCTAAGTAGGTGGGGGCTAGCAAAATATTTTCACATTCAGAAGTAAAAGTCGGTGATTGATTCTTCGCGAACAGATCACGCCGCAATGAATAACGTCTTTCTTTTAATGATTCTTGGTCTTCCTCTGCGGTTTTTACCCCACACACTTCCCTCCAACGCTAAATGAACAATTCCTTGATGTCTAAAACTGTGTCCTACCAACAATCGATCCCTTCTTTTAGTCAAGGTATGTCAGAAATTCCTTTTCTCCTCAATTCTGTTCTGTACCTCCTCATTAGTTACGCGATCAACCCATCTAATCTTCAGCAATCTAGTACCACCACATTTCAAAAGCCTCTATCCCCTTCCTGTCCGCACTGTTTATCGTCCATGTTTCACTCCCATACAAGGCAACACTCCACACAAATGCCTTCAGAAAGGACTTCCTTAGGCTTAAATCAACATTGGATGTTAACAAATTGCTCTTTTTCAAGAACGCTTTTCTGCCCATTGCCATTCTGCATTTTATATCCTCTCTACTGCGACCATCATTTGTTATTTTACTGCCCGAGTAACAAAACTCATCTACCTCTTTTATGTGTGTATAATCAGGCAATGGACGGCCAATGACACTTTCTTCAGTGCGGATGCTACATGCTGCGAGTTCTGAGTGATAATGGGGCACTCTATCAGTAATATGCGGATAAATTGAGAATTTGCGTCTGACGGGAGGCGTGCGAGGATAGCCCGCGCTGATCGTTATGCCCCAGTGGCGTAGTGGTCCCTGCGAATGCCTGTAAGTGCTGGCGCGGTAGCTCAGAACGTTAGTTCGAGTTAGTCGCCACATGAAATAAAGAACTGAAGAACTCATCGATCGACATAGAACAAAAACGATCCCACATTCGCAACAAACCGATCTACTACAAGAAAGAAAGGAGGAAAGAAAAGTAAGCAGGAAGACCCGGATTCGAATACAGGCTGGGCGTGATTTTCCAACTTTCTCCATTGAATTATTTCAATCACCGGTAGCAGTTAATATCGTAAATTATTTGTGTACTTTTTTAATGTTTGCGCAGTTCTATAAATTAATCAGTAACACAGCGGTGTTAACTATATTATTCTGACATAATTATTTGGGCGTCCTCTCCTGGAGTTTGTAACGTTTCTGCTATGTTGCACGCTTCCTACAAAATCCGTTACCAATATCACAAACACGAAACATCGGACACCTAAATAAAACTTCGCTACCGGACATGTAAAATATCAGATTATCGCGTTCAGTTTGAAATACTATTAACACTATTAGTGAAACATGTTTAAGAAACAGTATGTTGATATAAACATAACTTTGTCTGTCCTTTTTTACATAATTTTCAAATTTTATACTTTCGTAAATAATAACTACAAACACTAAAAATGCATTACACTTAGTTACGGAAATTGCTGAACCTATGAAGATACTTATTTGTATAGAAACAACACTACTACATATAACTATTACACAACATTATTACATATTTACCTTTTGTTTAAATAAATTAGGGCAGATCATGTTTTATGTATCACTGGATCCTAAATTAAATACTGATCATTTTTCACTCACTAAAATTAATAATCAATTTGGTACTAAGAAACTTCATCTATCTTCGAAATAAACAAAAGTAAAACGACTTTATACAAATCTGCATTTGTAAAAAAAATAGACCGCAAATTGAAATACAATTAAAATTCCATGTCTCAGTAATAGTACGTTTACGTAATATTGTTAAAACAGATATGTGTGCATTTCGAAAACACAAATAATGTAAATAACTTGAGTAAATTTAACACTAGTCAAAACACTACTTCTATTTTGCGTATACTATTAAATACAAATTTTATAAAACACGTACATACATTGAGATAAATAGATAAAGCCTAAATGTAATATTTTAAGTTGTGTATTTTGGAATATTTCAAGTATTGTTATATTATTTATTTGATAACCGAAGAACTTTGTCATTAGCCTTCTTACGCGGTTACGCGAAAAAATGTTTGAGTAGAAGCCATGCTCTGGCACTCTGTTCCTAGTTACAAACCTGTAAACACCTTTGTTATATTGCTGCTGAATTTTAGAGATTGTGCAAGGAATAATGATAATAAAACATTTATTCAGAAAAGTTTAAATAAACGAGTTCGTCATTTTCATCATTTAACGTCTACCACTATTTCATTTAAGTGAATGTAGCTCCGAAGTAAACCTGGATCAACGGACTTCACAACGCAGACCGGCCATCTCATCGAACATCTGAATCAAACCTAAGTGTTTTTCTTTGTTTTATAACGCGTACCTCACCATCCCCCGGCGTCCTGTTAATGGAACTGTGTCTTGTAATACGGACACAGTTCGTCTGAATGCACCCTGGGATTCGTCAAAAGTTCTGTTGCCCAGTGTGGGACCCTCACCAGGTGGGACTGACGGTTAAGAAGGTTCAGAGAAGGCAGCTCGTTTTGTTTTATCACGTTACAAGGGGGAAAGCGAGACGGAAATGTTGCACGATTTGAGGTGTAAATCATTAAAAGAAAGACGTTATTCGTTGCGGCGAGATCTATTGGAGAAATTTCAATCACCGACTTTTACTTCTGAATGTGAAAATATTTTGTTAACTTCCAGCTTCCTGATAAAATAAGACAAATCAGATCGAAACCGGAACGATTTAGGTGTTCTTTCTTCCCGCGCACTATTAGAGAATGGAACGGTAGAGAAAGGTTATGAAAGTGGTTAATGAACCCTCTACCAAGCACTTAAATGTGATTTGCAGAGTATATATGTAGATGTAATAGGATAAATTATAAAACACTGTTATCTTTAAGTATTACGTATGTTTGACAGTATGAGCTGCTCGTATCGGCAATGTGCCATTTTCAGATGTAATGCTTATACATAATGCTTCGCAGTTTTCTTTTTTTGTATGTAATTGTACAACACATAAAATTAAACGTGAATTATACATATTATATTCTGAATAGCTACTGCAGTTGTTATTGTAACGACTGATTATATTATATCCTGTAAATTTACTTTAACGGGTCTTGTACGAGAGATATTTATCGACATCCAAACTTACGATGTTCTGACAGCTACTTTACAGCTCTCCAGAGATATAGTACGTTTACAATTTCAGCAAAGAGAATTCAAATGTTCAAATGTTTGCTAAGCTTATGGGACTTAACTGTGGGGTCATCAGTCCCTAAACTTACAAACTAGTTATGAACTAACTTATAATGAAGACAACACAAACATCGATGCCCGAGGGGGATTCGAACCCCCGACGGTGAACGGCCACGCGCATCGGATCATAGCGCCTCAATGCAAAGAGAATAATATCTTACCAGTGTTAAAGCGTAGAGTATAATTTTGTGCTAGTGCGTGTGGTATATTGTAGGTATTCTGGTGAAGTTTTTAATCGAAATTAAAGGAAAACATTAAACAAAATTGAAGTCAGGTGGCATTTTTCTTAATTAGTCTCTAGTTGTAGATTTTTGATTTTATACTATTATCTTTCAACAGTGGTTAATTTGTTTACCCATAGTAGTGTAAAAGATATATTTTTGTAGTACTATGTTTGAACAGTGGTTTATTTGCTTATCCATAATACTAGAAAAGAAAAACACTGCAATCAGTAAATAATCAAGAAAAATCCAATCTGACGTAAATTTTGTTTAATATTTTCCCTTAATTACGAAAAAAAAAATACTCAAATCCCTGCAATAAACCACATACAGAAGCAGAATATTATGTTCTCCCTTTTAACACTATTAAGATATATATTATCTTTGCGAAAATTGTAACTATATTTCTGAAGAACTGTCGAATAGGTGTCAGAACGCCGTAAGTTTGGAAGACAATAAATATCTCTCGTACGAGACCTAGAAAAATTAAATTTACTGGATATAATGTTCCGTAAACATTAATTCGTCACAATAACAGCTACAGCAGCTGTGCAGAATAACCTATATATAATGTTACGTTTACGTTCCTGTGTATTGTGCAATTCCATACAAAAAATTACGAAGAATTATGTATTGCAGTCATTACACCTGGAATGACCACCTCATAGTGTAAAATACAAGCAATAATTAAAGATCACAGTCGTTTGGAAAATCTCCTATTATTATCTCAATGCATATTGTTAACATTGTGGATCCAGAAGACCACAAATTGTGTTTTATGGTCGTGGGGACATGATATAAACAGTGAGGAGGAAGGTATTGTATATGATACTGATAGCGAGTAGCTCCTCGTAAACTATCAAAACTGTGGTAACTTTCTGAGATGAGAACTCTAGGAAGTGCTGGAAACGTCTAGAGAAATATTGACCCACACATCTTGTTGAGCTAGCAACAACTATTCTTCTTAGTTGGTGTAGTGTTCAGTGAGCGTTTACAGCTTTCCATCAATGCTCGACTGGCATAAGATGAATAATCTACGCAAACAGAACGTGGACGCTAATTAGCTGCAGTGTTAATCGAGAAAGAGAGCTGACATTTCCCATTGTCATGCTGAAACGTATGGTTTCAATTAGGGTACTGTAAATCATATGCACGGTATCTAAGAACTCCACATAATGTGGATCTGCCATTCCTCACTGCTGTACAACCAGGAAAGAAGGAAGATTAGGGTTTGACGTCCCGACAACATCCTGGTCATTAGAGATGGGACAATCTGGCGTACCCGCAAATGTGTGTACACAGCCCACACAATGGGTTGTCTAGAAACCACCCCGTTGATGTGTGGGATCCATTTCATGGGGCATACGCCTCTCTTGGTCGAGCGCAGGGCTACCAGGAACTGGCCAGCACACCTGCTACGCTCTCTCGCCTAAGTGCACATCCCCGTATCGCGCAGCGCCGTATTAGGGCGAAGGGGAATCTTCCAACGTGAACCACCTAATGGCATTACCGTCGCGCTACGAACATTGATCGTCTTGCATGGGGCTTAGTTTAGTATTTCTCAACAACGTAACCCTACGATGCATGAATTTTTATTTTGGCACAAAATAAATAAATAAATAAAAGTGGTAGAAAATGTTCACCTATGCAGGGGAAAATATTGAAAAAATTATATAACTTATTTAACAATGTGAAAGTCATTATTTACCTATATACATGTGGCGTCTGTTCCGAAAGAACAGACGTCACTTCTGATCCTGCAGTTGTTATTATTTAATATTCACAGAATATATGACATCAACTGCCATAGGGCAAAGCTGAAAATGTGTACCCAGCTGGGATTCGAACCAGGGTCTCCTGCTTTCTAGGCAGTTTTTTTGTGGGTAGTTCTGTTCGTTGCGGACGTTGCTCGTGTTTGTTCTTTATTGTTCGGTGTGTTCTTGGCTCAGCTTTTTTATTACAGAGGGCGTTGAGCCCCCTGGTCGGGCGCGCTGAGCCACGGCGCCCGGCAAACCACTGAGGACACAGTGATCACCGCACCTGCAAGGACTACCTAAGCACGCCTCCCGTCAGATACAAATTCCCAGCTTCGCCCTGCCCACAGCTCTCAATCTCGTAGTTATGAAACTAATTCACGTAAGAGTAAGGGCCACAAACTTGCCTGCCCCTCCCCATTAACGAAAGGATCATTGCCCGTCACCTATATATAGCGTCCGTTCCGAAATAATAGACGATCCGGGTTGGAATCCCGCCTGGGTACACATTTTCAGCTTTGCCCAATCGCAGTTGATGTCATATATTCTGTGAATATTACATTATTTACCTGTTGCCATTGTCAACATCAAGCATTTAGACATAAGTCACTTTGCAGGAAAATATTGGTATCTAACATGTTTTCTACTCTGCTTAGATGTCTGCAACATGATAAAATTTTATTCTTGACAAAAGTCGTATCAGTTTGTAATTACATTGATGCTCAACAGTGAACAAAATCCGCTGCAGCGCTCTTTGTTGCATTTCTCCTCAATTAATGACTACGCTGCCTTCTAAGGAGGAAACAATCAACTAAATGCTCAGAACAAAAATAAAAAATAAAATGTTCACATGTTTGTATAGCTTATGGGACTTAACTACGGGGTCATCAGACCCTAAACTTACAAACTACTTATGAACTAACTAATACTAAGGACGGCACAAATATCCATGGCCGAGGGGGGATTCGAACCCCCGACCGTAGTGGCCGTGCAGACCGTAACTGGAGCGCCTCAGTGCCCTCGGCCACCACGGCCGATTGCTCAGAACAGACTCCAATGTATACGATATGCATAGTGTTGCCATCTGTCAACAAGAAGTATGTCTGAAAAAGTAACAAAAATTTGCGTTGCCAAACGGCAATACCATGCAGTGTAGGGTTAAATCACAAAAAACAAATATTACACTTATTTAAATGTTTTTGGCGTGCTACGACACGTGAAAGTGACTTACACGTAACACTACATCTGCATATACACTTCGCAATCCACCGTAAAGTGCGTGGCGGAGGATACAAGGCATTTCCCTTCCAAATACAACGAGAGAATAAAGAATGTCTATATGCCTCTGTACGAGCCCTAATTTCTGTTATCTTGTCTTTGTGATCTTTACGCGAAATGTAAGTAGGCGGCAGAAAGATCGTTCTACACTCAGCTTCACATTGCGCCCCTCTAAATTTCCTCAACAGAATTTCTCGAAAAGAACGTCGTCTTTCCTCCAGCGAGTCCCATTCGCGCATTGGTCGAACCTACCTCAACGAATCTTGCTGCTCGCCTCCTGAGTTGTGAGTAAGGCGGACAGCCGACTTCGGTTTATTGGGAGAATTTTGGGAAGATTTACTTCATCTGTAAATGAGACCGCGTACAAAATGCTTGTACGACCACGTCTTGAGTATTGCTCAAGTGTTTGGGACCCGCAGCAGATCAGTTTAAAGGAAGACATAGAGGCAGTTCAGAGGCGAGCAGCTAGGTTTGTTACTGGTAGGTTCGACGAATGCGCGAGTGTCACGGAAATGCTCCGGCAACTCAGTTGGGGATCGCTGGAGTAAAGACGATGTTCTTTTCGTGAATTTCGGTTGAGTAAATTTAGAGGGCCGGAATTTGAAGCTGAGTGTAGTACGATCTTGCTGCCGCCTACTTACATTTCGCGTGGTGATCACAAAGACAAGATAAGAGAAATAAGGCTCGTACGGAGGCATATATGCATTCTTTTTTTCCTAGTTCTATTTGGGAGTGGAATATGAAAGGAAATGCCTAGTAGTGGTACAGTGGACCATCCGCCACGCACCTTACGGTGAATTGAGGAGTATGTATGTAGATGTAGATGAACTGCTTCCTTTAAACTGATCTGCTGCGGGTCCCAAACACTTGGGCAATACTCAAGACGTGTTCGTACAAGCGTTTTATACGCGGTCTCCATTACAGATGAAGTACATCTTCCCAAAATTCTTCCAATACACCGAAGTCCGCCTTACAAATGTCATTACCCAAATACTACTCGCCTATTTCGATACACTTCGAATATGTTGTAGTCTAGGTCAAAATATGAGACAAGTGTTTTTCTATAAGACCGCTGAAATGAAAATCCTCCCGAAGAAAACGAGGTTGTTGTCTTTCAGAGCACTTATCGTCGAAAGATACAATAAAAGATATAACAAAAATATTGAAACATAATTTCCATGGTTTCTACTGTACTTTACAACTGTGCAATCACATCTTTAAATATTTTTAATTATTTTGAAATCCTCCCATCACAATTTTTGTAACGGTAGAAATTTTATGTGTAGTAAATCAACCATGTTTCATAAAGTTTCATTCCGAAGTAGCAGTAATCAGTTATACGTTGGCAGTACCCCTATATTTCGCTATACGTGCACTCTGTCAGCGGGATATCGCTTGGCATACATGGCGATAGTGGTATTTGCAATTTCATAGTGTTGCCATAAAAGACGGGGTGCTGCAGAATTTTATTAAAACAATAAAGTCTCGCTCCCTGTCGAGACCGTATTTCATGGTTGCACTGTGAAATTGCAAACAACACAACGCCATATTTGACGCGCGTCATACGGCTGACAGAGAGCACTTATAGAGTTGTGCAGGGTTATTCAGACATACATCTGACTACTGGGACTTCGGGAAGTAGCTTTATCATACCTATGTGATAAAAAGTATCCGGACACCCCCAAAACATAGGTTTTTCGTATTAGGTCATTGTGCTGCCACTCACTGCCAGGTACTCCATTATCAGCGACCTCAGTAGTCATCAGATATGTGAGAGAACAGAAAGGGACGTTCCGCGGAAATCATGGGCTTCGAACGTGGTCAGATCATTAGGTGTCACTTGTATCATAAGTATATACGCGAGATTTTCACACTCCTAAACATCCCTAAATCCACGGTTTCTGATGTGATAATGAAGAGGAAACGTAAAGGGACACGTACAAGCACGAAAGCGTACAGACCGACCTCGTCTGCTGACAGGTGAAGTGACGTACATTGTAATAGCCAGGCATCTATCCAGACCATCACACAGGAAGTTGACGCGGGATATGAGAAAACTTGAATTTCATGGTCGATCAGCTAACCATAAGCCACACATCACGCAGATCAAAGACAAACTACACCTAGTTTGATGTAAGCAGCGTAAACACTGGACCATTGAACAGTGGAAAAACGTTGTGTGGAGTGACGAACCACGGTACCCAATGTGACGATCCGATGGCATGGTGTGGGTATAGCGAATGCCGGTGAACGTCATCTGCCAGCGTGTGTAGTGTCAACAGTAAAATTCGGAGGCGGTGGTGTTACGGTGAGGTCGTGTTTCTCATGGAGGGGCTTGCATCCCCTGTTGTTTTGCGTGGAACTATCACAGCTCAGACCTACATTGATGTTTTAAGCACCTTCTTGCTTCCCACTGTTGAAGAGCAATTTGGGGAAATGGCGATTGCATCTTTCAACACTACCGAGCACCTCTTCATAATGCACGGACTGTGGCCGAGTTGTTACACCATAATAAAATTCCTGTAATGGAAAGCTTGCTCAGAGTCCTGACTTGAATCTTATAGAACAAATTTGGGATGTTTTGAAACGCCGACTTCGTGCCAACCCTCACCGACCTACATGGATACCTCTCCTCAGTGCAGCACTCCGTGAAGAATGGCCTGCCATTCCCCAAGAAACCTACCAGCACATGATTGACGTATGCCTGCGAGACTAGGAGACATCACGGCTAAGGGTGGACCAGCACCATATTGAATTTCAGCATTACCCATGGAGGGCGCCACCAACTTGTAAGTAATTTTCAGTCAGGTCCGGATACTTTTGATCACATAGTGAACATGGTTAAATTTGTTCTTAAATATACTATTAGATTTAGTACATATAAAAGTTTTACCGTTTCAAAATCTTGAGGAGATGGGAGGATTTCGGAATATAGCAAAATATTTACAGATCTGATCGCAAAGAGCCGGCCGCGGTGGCCGAGGAGACTGAGGCGCTCCAGTCACGGTCTGCACTGCCACTACGGTCGGGGGTTCGAATCCCCCCTCGGGCATGGGTATTTGTGCCGTCCTAGTTTGTAAGTAGTTCATAAGTAGTTTGTAAGTTTAGGGACTGATGACCCCGTAGTTAAGTCTCATAAACTACACAAACATTTGATCGAAAAGTTGTGAAGTACAGTGGCAACCATGGAAATTATGTTTCAGCATTTTTGTTGTATCCACTACTGTTTAGTCGATATGTGCACAGAAATATAACTACCGCGTGTCTTCGGATTTGTTTTCACCACTTCAGCGGCTGTGTGGGCACGTATAAAAGCTACATGTCCCATATTTTCACCGAGACTACAACGTATTCCAGGTGTATCGGATTCGGTAAGTGGCACTTGAGTTGTTTGTTACTTTCATAATTGGAGAAAAGCGTTTCGCGCTCACACGTTCAGCGAAACAGTGAAATCACGTTTGAAGTCTCATTATAGAGATGGAAACGTTTACCGAGGAAAACGACGTAGTGCTTCTGGGCAGTTTTAACATAAAAGAATTTGCCCTTTAAACAGCAGCTCCATTTCAGATTGACGCTCTGTCTGTACATGAACAGTGGCGCATGCGGCTCAAATATCAAACAGCCTCGAAAACAGATCAGGAACATATATAAGACTGATAGCTTCATTAAAACCTTTAGAAAATTAAACCTGTAATTCTTGAAAAAAAAAAGTATGACATTGAGATTAGAAAAATTTAGAGTCTATATCTTTCACAATGTGATGCACTTTTTAAAATATATGCAGTATCCCTTCAAATCAGAAAGAAAGTTGTAAAATATTACTGAGATTAGTCTGCTGTTAGCCCTGTTTGAAATGTGACGTCCGAAACTCAGTACGGACCTTATAAGTTTAGTTCTCGCTTTGCTTTTCCTGTCACAGATTCTACAGTTGCGGGTCTCAAATTGTATTTACATTCCAGGCGTGGTCGTTGCCTTAGCCCGTGTACTTCGTGGTTCCGTCAAAATGTTTTGTATCTGACATCGTGACAATGCATACTATCAATAAAAATTTACTATTCGTATCACCGATTTCATCATGTGTTTCATGCCTTCAAATTTAGTACAAAGTAAGGAATAATGAATATTGTATAAATCGACTGCCGCTCGTTGCAATCTTTTTGTTCTTTTATCGTCAACTAAATCTTGAAATTCTTTTCGTATAGTGTTCAGAGCAAATCTGCAATAAGCGTCGATTATGCGATATCAAAATGGTTAATGATATTCTCATTCTTCTTTTCTGTAATACCCGTTCGTTTTGAAGGACTTGTGGCGATAGACCGCTAGACTACTTTTTTAATTTTTTTTTTAAATTTTTTATTTTTTTTATTTATTTTTGCGGGAATCGCAATACCACCAACAAACAAAGACGGATAAACAGCAGCGACTGCGATACAAGAATTCTGCTGGACTGAAGAAAGCCACGCCAATGTAAAAATTCCACCAAAATATTGGAATAAAGAGTGGCATCGCACTAAAAAATGAAAATCCGTGCGACATCGAGTATATCCAGGAAGAACCGTACAATGCTGAGGATTATCGAGTACTGACGATACAGGCCGAACCTGTACAGCATACTGCGTATGTTGACAGTTTCGAACGCCGTCGCCACCGCTGCATCTGCTCGAGAAACTGAAACCGGGATTCATCGAAGAATGGTACCTGTTGCCACTGTTTCAAGATTAAGTTATGACCTGAGGTGTCAGGAAAAGTACACGAGTCAGTCATTGTCTGTGGAAGCCTTTCCTTCCTTACAGACCTGGTGGAAAAACGAGTAGTTTACTTGACACTGCACGCTCAAATTGACGACAATGTGACTCGCAGGGCTACGAGGGATTTCCGGCCGTAGGGTTTCCGTCCAGGGTGCCGCAGTTAGCTTATCTGTTTGGAACAACAGCTAAAATAACAAGGCATTTGCCGACAGAGGCTACCACACTGCTTCTCTGTTTCAGTGGGTTACCACCAGTGCATGTGTTGTCAACCGTTTCTCAGTGTCGTCACCGATAGCTTTCGCTCCGGAATTTCCGTACGCTACTTCTCTGCATTGTACACTATGGAAGTGACAACAGCAACGACAGGGAAGTCGTGTATTACCAAAGATGGTCATTGCTATCGTATCCAAAGGAAAAAAAATCGCACTGACGTGTTTTACGCCCCACTTTAGATTTGTAATTTTATAAGTTTTTGCAAACACTTTGGACCAAAATAATAATCTAAATAATAAAAAATTATTAAATAAGAGTGTCTGAAACCCTTTTAGGAGAAAAAAAGTTAAGTAGTGGTTGGTTTCGAACCACTGCCCTTCAACATCACCGTCCAATGCATTGCCTACTACGCTACGGGTAAGCGTTAAAAATTGTGTTCTTTATCTCATACTACTGATGGCCCTTGATAACTGATGCAAATATGGCATTTGTGGACATTAGATTATCATTTATCGTACGAAGAACGACATGTTTTTGTTAATTCTTCAGTGCGCCATTGCTTTGAAATGACAACGTGTAAGTTACAATAAGAAATTCATCAAATACGCAACGCTCGATGGTGAATGCCAGAGAGAGTTCTGGGCGACGAATGTCACGTGACATCTGCGAACGGCTGATTTTCGTTAATTCAATGGAGGGTGTCAAAACTCCGTTCTTTTTGCAAATGTCTCTCAAACGATACAAGATATGAAAAAAAAACATAAGGAAACAAAGTTGTAGATAACTTTCTCCTTTACAAATTCGTTTATTCAATTTTCGCGTCAGATGAACGGTTTATTTGCAATTAAAATTACATTACGAACGGCTTCTTTTGGTGTTACTACCGTATTTCTTGTCCGAAATGTTTCAAAAAGCAAGGTTCTGGTAGACAACAATTATGTCTGTAAAATTTGGTGCCGATCGGTTGAACGATTCGACCTAAAAAGTGGGAACACGTTACAGCCAGACAGACATCGTCAAATCGCCGTTATTTTTTTTAAATATCTCTGCAACGATGAAAAATATGAAAAAAAATAATAGAGCGAAGTTGTACAGAATTTTCCCCTCTACCAATTAGGTTATTCAATTTTCGTGGCCGGCCGCGGTGGCCGAGGGGACTGAGGCGCTTCAGTCACGGTCTGCACGGCCACTACGTTCGGGGGTTCGAATCCCCCCTCGGGCATGGATATTTGTGCCGTCCTAGTTCGTAAGTAGTTCATAAGTAGTTTGTAAGTTTGGGGACTGATGACCACGTAGTTAAGTCCCATAAGCTGTACAAACATTTGAACAATTTTCGTGTCAGATGAACGGTTCGTTTGCAATTACAATTATACTGCAAACGACATTTTTTTGGTAAACTACCGTATTTTTTGTCCGAAAATTTTGAAAAAGGCAGGTCTTGGTCTCTGGCGGCCTAAAATTATGTCTGTAATAAAATTTGGTGCTGATCGGTTGAACGGTTCGTCTTAAAAACAGGTAACACGTTACGGACCGACAGACAGACATCCCAAAATCGCCGTTATTTTTGCAAATATCTCTGAAACGATACGAGATATGAAAAAAATATAACAGAGCAAAGTTGTAGAGAATTATCTCCTCTACAAATTCGGTTATTCAATTTTCGTGTCAGATGAATGGTTAAGCCGTTATTTTCATTTAAATTTCGAGCTGTCAAAAAACGATCGCAAAGGCCCACTTTTAGTGTTACTAACGTAACCTAAAGTGGGCCAATTAACATTATACAAACTGAGTGTGCACCAATTCCCAGTGTAGTATGCGCAGAGGCCAAGTTCCAAGGGAATTGACAACCGTTTCAATAACAACAGTGTAGCACAGACCAACGAAAGTTACTGTAGTTGCTCAGTTCCCTTAGCCGTTGGACTGCCGAAGCTGCTGGACGCTCGGAAACCCCACGACACCGACTCGCAGTATACAACAATCACCCTCATATGGCTCTGTGGAAGCAACGTGAAGGTGGCAGTTCGGACACTTGTGGGGTGTTCTTGTGAGAAGGAATACCTGCCTGTAAACATTGTCTCCCGTGTACTAAGATCTACCCTAGAGACTGTAGAGCTCAAAAAACTGAATTCTTGTGTAATTTCCGATGTGCCATGACCAATTACAGCGAACCAGGATTCTAAGTCAGTTATCACCTGATCGTTTGCACAAAACAGTTTTTACTAATTAATACGACCAAAAGAAATTATAAGAGAAACTCCTTGTTATCAATTATTATTTACAGAGAAGAAAGGTATCGTTGAGCTCCCACAACATAAAAAAAAAATGCAGATGTGATTGAAGTTCGCCAGTTGAAACGGTCGAGAATCGCGAAGGTGCTGGAAACCAATCTCATTCCAATTAGAATCCTCACTCGTCCTGTTAATGAAATTTCAGTTCCCCTCCCTAGCGGCAATTTGCCGTCCGGCGATCGATCGTGCAGTGGGTTACAGCATCTACTGGGCGCTTCTGAGAGCAACAAGGCGCCCAAGCAGGAGTAAGTGTAGCACTAATCGCCACTGTCCGACTAATGGGCTCTTTAGCAATTATATGCGTATTTTAAATTGTTCAACTGAATAGTTCCATCATCTGCAGAAAAAAAAAATGTTTTGTCCCAATGGCGATAAAAAGTACGATTGAGCGTGGATAACAAGGTTTCAGCGCATTTTGCACTGCCGATCACTGATACGAAAGGCGCATCTGATATATGTAATTATTTTGAATTAAACTGTTTGTTATTACAGGGACTTGCGCATATCATTACGAAACCAAATTGATTCAATTGGCGTATCATAGTAAGCTACAACTAATATTGTAGTATTAAACATGATATTTAATGTGAATCCCCTTAAGAAGCTGATAGCCGGTACACCTATCCTACATAGTTGCGCTCCAGCATAATCTGAAGATGAATTTTACGAATATTTTTGTAGTAAATAAAGGTAATGAAATATTAGCTCTTTTCCTTTATTTACTAGAATATTTATAGTCTTTTACATTGTGTAGCCCCTACGGTAAAGCGATTAACTTCCGTATAAAGTTATTAATATGCGATAGCTAGGAGAGCGACATCATACCTGTACTTTTGGTACTTAAAGTTGATTTTTGCTATAAATATTAATTTAAAGACTGAGCGAGTATAATGGACAGGATACGAGGCTTGCGCTCTGCTGGAGAAAGCCTTGTACATCTAGGTTTTCGGTGCTTTTCAATAAATAGGTTGTTATGAATACCAGGACATTTCTTGTAAATAATGTAACCGACGTTGTCTTGTTCCTTATGAGGTTTTGCTACGTGTTTTGAGTTCCCACTTCGAAGTACGTCACCGAAGCGATTATAAATCTTAATATTTTTCTTTTCTTACTCGCATTTACTAAGAAATAGGATACGAGTCAAATTTCCTGGAACGTGTGGGGTAGTTATGGTGTAATGGTGGTGAAGTGGACAGTCGTCGACGAGGCGGTGGTGGTTGCCAGGGGAGCGTAAGAAATCTACACTGAAAGATACAACATTTTATTTAGTATTGAGCAATAATCCAAAGTTTTCTAAAATTTCTTTCATGACCAACTTGCATTGTTACGGGTCTGTTTATAAAATCTTTCATTTTGGTGTCTAATTTACAGTACCATTACGAGACACCCCCCAGACATATTTGGTAGAACTATTACTACATGCGAAATACCATCTTAATAAAATACAGTCCCTTGAAGACACACACAACACAAAACAGGATAGAAAACATTGCAAGTATGAGGAAACAATGGCCGAAGGGACTGCGGCGCGCCAGTCACGGTCTGCACGTCCACTATTGTCGGGGGTTCGAATCCCCCCTCGGGCATGGATATTTGTGCCTTCCTTGGTATTAGTTAGTTCATAAGTAGTTTGTATGTTTAAGGACGGACGACCCCGAAGTTAAGTCCCATAAGCTCTACAAAAATTTGAACATTTTAAGGAAATAATCCTATCAGTTTACTTTCACTGAGGTTCCGACGTAATCTTAAACGACGCATAGGTCATACACTATAGCTACGACTCCTTAAGAATTACCTGAGAGTTTCCCACGCCATCTCCACATAACATTATATGAACTTGTAACATGTATGGCTTCGTGATCGCTAATCACTAAGAAAAATCTGACACCCGTAAGACACATTTTCTGGCTACATTAAAAAGTAAGTTTGCAGGGCAAATAAATTTCACTGATTCTGATGCACACTTCAAAGCGACACAGATCAATGACACTGTTTTATACAGCTTGAAATCTGTGAAACGACAGTCAGTGCTTTCAATTCCTCCAAGACAGAAACGTATTACTTGGTCTGGTCGTGAAGCCATTCTGTAACATCTATGTGACCGTCCTAACCGTCGGAAAATTCTGCAGTTGCTGCGAATCTATTCATCGATTGCCCGTACTCTGTCGTCTATAATTGATGTCGATGGCTTTCCTACCCGATTATCGTCAACAACATTTGCGCGGCCTTGATCAAATTGTTGGCACCATTTCCCTGTATCTGACATGACCCTGCACTCAGTCTATACACAACTGGATTACAGGTCTGCATGGTTAATGAAAGCGCTCTCCGCATCCTCATCGCACCCGTGCTTATCCGCAACTGCAACCGCGCCCGTTTCGGCAGATATCGAAGTTTGAATGAGTAATACAGTAGACAGCAGTAATAAATACCGTGTTACGACATAGCTATTGTTAGGAAGTAATTTCTCCGACATATTAGCTACTTCTGACTTCTTAAATCATGGGAACTGATCTGTACCTACTCGAGCAGGCTATTCTAAACATAGCCGCAGTGGAGTAGCCGAGCGGTCTAAGGCGCCTCGCTGCGGAGCGCCCGGTTGCACACCGTAGGAGGTTCAAAAATGTTCAAATGTTTGTTAAGCTTAAGGAACTTAACTACGGGGTCATCAGTCCCTAAACTTACAAACTACTTATGAACTATCTACCACTAAGGACGGCACAAATATCCATGCCCGAGGGGGATTCGAACCCCTGACCTTAGTGGCCGTGCAGACTGTAACTGAAGCGCCTCAGTCCCCTCGGCCACCGCGGTCGGCGTCGGAGGTTCGAGTCCTCCCTGGGGCATGGGTGTGTGTGTTTGTCCTTAGGTTAGTTTACCTTAGTTTAAGTAGTTTGTAAGCTACGGACTGATGACCACGCAGTTTGGTCAGATAGCTTTACAAACATTTGAACATTTTATTCTAAACAGAGAAATATTGACCATCGGGAGCACACAGTCAGCCCCGGATCTAGGGGGGCAAACCGGAGTGTCTGCCTCGCAGATAGGCGCCAAATGATCTCCAAAATATCGTTCTGCTGTAGTTTTATGATATTTGGAAAAATCTCGGATAAATAATAATAACAATGAAGCAAGCAGGAGTAAAATATAGGGAGCGTAAGGTTATTTACAACTTGTACAAAAACCAGACAGCGGTTGTCAGAGTTGAAGGGCATGAAAGGGATGCAGTGGTTGGAAAGGGAGTAAGACAGGGTTGTAGCCTTTCCCCAATGTTGTTCAATTTGTACATTGAGCAAGCTATAAAGGAAAGCAAGGAGAAATTTGGAGAAGGAATTAAAGTTCAGGGTGAAGAATTAAAAACATTGCGTTTTGCCGACGACATAGTAATTCTGTCAGATACAGCAAAGGACCTGGAAGAGCAATTGAACGGAATGGACAGTGTGCTGAAAGGTGCATATAAGATGAACATTAACAAGAGCAAAACTAGGGTAATGGAGTGCAGTGTAAGAAAATCAGGTGATGCTGAAGGAATTAGATTAGGTAACGAAACAATAAAGGAGGTAGATGAGTTTTGTTACTTGGGCAGTAAAATAACAAATGATGGTCGCAGTACAGATGATATAAAATGCAGAATGGCAATGGGTAGAAAAGCGTTTTTGAAAAAGAGAAATTTGTTAACATCGAATATTGATTTAAGCCTAAGGAAGTCCTTTCTGAAGGCATTTGTATGGAGTGTTGCCTTGTATGGGAGTGAAACATGGACGATAAGCAGTGTGGACAGAAAGAGGATAGAGGCTTTTGAAATGTGGTGCTACAGAAGAATGCTGAAGATTAGGTGGGTGGATCGCGTAACTAATGAGGAGGTACTGAACCAAATTGGGGAGAAAAGAAATTTCTGGCATACCTTGACTAAAAGAAGGGATAGATTGGTAGGACACATTCTTAGACATCAAGGAATTGTGAATTTAGCGTTGGAGGGAAGTGTGTGGGGTAAAAATCGCAGAGGAAGACCAAGAGATGGATACAGTAAGCAGATTCAGATAGATGTAGGTTGCCGTTCTTATGTGGAGATGAAGAGGCTTGCTCAGGATAGGGTATTGTGGAGAGCTGCATCAAACCAGTCTCTGGACTGAAGACCACAACAACAACAACAACAACAACAACACAAAATAAAAAATATAAAAATAATATAATACCGGGTTGTCAAAAAGTCAGTATAAATTTGAAAACTTAATAAATCACGGAATAATGTAGATAGAGAGGTAAAAATTGACACACATGCTTGAAATGACATGGGGTTTTATTAGAAAAGGATCTCTTGCGCCGCGGTGGAGTAGCCGAGCGGTCTAAAGCGTCTCGCTGCGGTGCGCGCGGTTGCTCGGCGTGGAGGTTCGAGTCCTCCCTGGTGCATGGGTGTGTGTGTTTGTCCATAGGTTAGTTTACCTAGGTTTAAGTATTTTGTAAGCTACGCAGTTTGGTCCGATAGAATTACAAACATTTGAACATTTTTTTTTTTTTTTTTTTTTTTTTTTTTTGGATCTCTTGCGCGCGTCGTTTTGTGATGATCGTGTGCTCAGCCGCCAGTTTCGTCATGCTTGGCCTCCCAGGTCCCCAGACCTCAGTCCGTGCGATTATTGGCTTTGGGGTTACCTGAAGTCGCAAGTGTATCGTGGTCGACCGACATCTCTAGGGATGCCGAAAGACAACATCCAACAACATGCCTCACCATAACTCCGGACATGCTTTACAGTGCTGTTCACAACATTATTCCTCGACTAAAGCTATTGTTGAGGAATGACGGTGAACATATTGAGCATTTCCTGTAAAGAACATCATCTTTGCTTTGTCTTAATTTGTTATGTTAATTATTGCTTTTCAGATCAGATAAAGCGCCATCTGTCGAACTTTTTTTGAACTTTTTTTTTGGTTCTAATAAAACCCCGTGTCATTCCAAGCATGTGTGTCAATTTTTACCTCTCTGTCTACATTATTTCGTGATTTATTAAGTTTTCAAATTCATACTGACTTTTTGATCACCCGGTATATAATGTCAAACAATAATTTAATTTCTAGACACATTCATGGTGTTCCAGTTATCTTGCCCAACAGAAATATCTCTGGAACATCAACAGCTATTGTAAAACGACTTTCACTGGTATCAATGTAAGGCACGGGCTCATGAATGTAAGTATTTTGAAACATTCTAAAACGAAAGCATATGTGTTTTTAAAGCAAAATTCAGGGTTTTTAAATGGACACCCTATATTATTTCATCAACAATCTATAGCATGACAAATCACATAAACAATGGCGTTGATTGCATCACAATACGCCAATTACATCGCGTATTTCAAATGTCATCTTCGCTTTGCAATATCTCGGGATGTAATTGCCGTATTGCGATGGAATCAACGCCATTGTTTATGCTATTTGTCATGCTATACATTGCTGATGAAATTATATAGGGTGTCCATTTAAAAACACATAAGTTTGTGTTAAATAACGCAATATGCTTTCATTTTAGAATGTTTCGAAATATTTACATGTATGAGCATCTGCCATACATTGATGCTAGTGAAAGTCGTTTTACAGTAGCTGTAGTTGTTCCAGAGGTATTTTGGGTGAGAAAGATAACTGGAACACCAGTGGCGGCGCGTCGTAGGTGTTTACTGGTTCAGTGAACCCCCGGAAAAAAGCTCGTAGTGAAAAAAACGAAATAAATAAATAAAAAAAGTGTTTTTTTAACTATCATTTTTTGTTTCGTTCTTCTATCAGATCATTTTAGATGCACATTCAAAGCATTTTTATCGCATGAGAAACGTTTCACGTCGCGGAGACAGCACGTATACGAGTCGTAGCGCGGCCGCTTAATATGGACGGCAGTGGCCGCAGCGTTGCAATGCGCATGCGTGGATGAGGTTTAAGTACTCTTCTGAACCCCCTGGAGGCAGCATATGGGCGTCCCGCGGCAGGGAGGGGCGAGGGGAAACGCCGCTTTTAACATTGGCGTTGGAGCTGGTAGAGACACCAGCTCCTGGGTACTCGAGTTCTGGTGGTTACGCACGAATGATCCCGAAGCAAGACAATGGAGCTACTGCGCGCACCTAACCCTTGCGCATGCGCAAATCCTCCGTGAAAGCAACATTCGCCCTTCATATTTGTTTTTGACGCATTGAAGATTCATCAAAAACACGTCATGTTCGGTAAAATATATTATAACTATAAATCAAAGCGCGTCAACTGTAAAAGCCTTCAGAGGATCCGATCGTGAATAGCAAGAATAACCGTGTGGTTAGCGGCATCGCGCTACGCTGTTGAAGGTAGTGCGTTCGAGACCAACTGCAAGTAATTTTTTTATAAATCCAGCCTTCTCTTTAACAGATACGTTAACAACAATGACATCTGTATTATTACCTGCCACATATCTTTGGATGTTTTAGAAAATGTGTCGCTATTTTGAGGGTAAATGACATTTATGCAGATGTTTTAACGAAATTATATCTAAAAGGGGGGAGGGGCAAAGCGGGACGCTTTCCCCCGGTGATACTAGCACAGGTGCGCCGTCATCTGAAGCACCAACCGCCAATGTGCAACACCCTATATGTCGTCTCAATATATCAATGGCTCTCCTTAGATTCATTTTCCATAATATTTAATAAAATAAAATAAAGTATATAAAGAAAGAATATAATGTAAAATATTTTTACATATTTAATTTTATACTATTTATATTTTTATTATTTTTTTTGTCTGAAAATATTTGCAAAAGTGAACCGAAAACAGGCCAGTGGGATTTTTATAATTTCCTCTACTTTTCGACGTTCTTGGAAGAACTTTTCAAAGAAATTTAATGACGGCAAAAATTTAATGTATCTCAGTGACGCATTCGGAGATAACA
Source organism: Locusta migratoria (assembly GCA_026315105.1). Taxonomy (NCBI): domain Eukaryota; kingdom Metazoa; phylum Arthropoda; class Insecta; order Orthoptera; family Acrididae; genus Locusta; species Locusta migratoria. The sequence continues at coordinate 293,065,008 of CM048755.1, forward strand.
AAACCAATCCCAATAATCATTAATCATTATTATTAATAATTACAGTTCGTGATTTTTTATAATTTTTTATGTCTGCATAAAAAGGTATTTTCCTGCGATGTATTCATCCCTAGATGAAATACCAGCCTCAAACCTTTATTCGAAGCTCCATTAAATAATTTACAGAATATGACGGTAGAGCCATTTGAAGAATTATCTCTTCCGACTTGTGTATTAACTTTCAGAGCTAAATATGTAAATAAAAATTTCAAACAAAAGTTACTCGACGTTCAGTTCTCAACAAGTTTTACTTGTGATTTTTTTTCTCTTTTTTATTTTTATTTATTTATTTCCAACCGACGCATAATGGATGAGATTGGGCTTCGGCGTCCGGTTATGCCACCAGTGGGAGGTTGTTGTCGCTAGCGCCCAACAAATACGTCTGTGAAAATTGGTGCACATCACTCACGTTATAAAGACGGCGTCTTTGAAACGATAGGAGATATTGAAAAAACGTAACACAATAAAATTGTACACCACTGTGGACTGGCCTAGCGTTCCAAGGCGCCTAGCTGCGGGGCGCGCCGCTGCTCTCCGTCGGAGTTTCGAGTCCTCTCTCGGGCATGGGTGTATTTGTCGTCCTTAGCATCAGTTAGTTTAAGTAGTTTGAATGTCTAGGAGCTGATGACCAGACTTACAAACATTTTATTTTGAAATAAGCGACAGTTCAACACAGAAGGTAGTCCACTTTGTTTATTTTCACTCGCTTTTGACATATAGTGTGATTAAGGTGACATTTCTGATTCAAATTCAGCATTTTTGGCTCATAAACGGGCGATTCGATCAATATATGGTATAAGCTTGAGAACCTCTTGTCAGCCCCTGCTGAGTAGTCTGCGAAAACTGACAATGGTATCTCAGTTCATATTTTCTTTAATATCGCTTGTTAACAATATCGGTTTATTCCCAAGAGTTAGAAGTTATGAGTTAAAAGTAGGTAGAAATCCATTGCGCATTTGGATCACACCTTCTTGACTCTTGTAATATTTTACTGCATCGATTTTCAGAAAGCTGCCACAAGAATTTAAAACTCTTAGCAGTAATCTACGCACTTTCAAATCCAAAGTTAAGAGAATCCTCATGGCTCACGTTTTCTATTCTGCCGTGGAAATCACGGAAATTTTTTAAAAAGTAGCTAATTCCTTTGTTTCGTTGTTATGTTTCACTTAAACCTACGGCTTGGCGTCTGTATAGGATTCGTATAGTTCCATTTTATCTATCACTAACCTTCTGCCGGCCACGGTTGCCGAAAGGACTGCGGCCCGCCAGTCACGATCTGCACGGCCATTACGGTCGGGGGTTCAAATCCCACCTCGGGCATGGATATTTGTGCCGTCCTTAGTATTAGCTAGTTCGTAAGTAGTTTGTAAGTTTAGAGACTGATGACCCCGTAGTTAAGTCCTATAAGCTTTACAAACATTTGAACATTTTGAACTAACCTTCTGTTACAGTTGTCTGCAAAGTACGTCGCGAATAGATTTAGTGGTTAAAATGTTATAAATTATAGCATAACACCAGATGCTGTTACAGTTGTCTGCAAAGTACGTCGCGAATAGATTTAGTGGTTAAAATGTTATAAATTATAACATAACACCAGATGCTGAAGCTTGATCGCATGAACAGCAGAAGTAAAGAAGTTGAGACTATCCAAAGGTCGGATTTTACTAGGCACGGTCTGCACCTCAATAGGTATGGGAAGGGGAGGTTGGCAAAGCTCATAGGTGACAGTGTAGTAGGGGGTGGGGGTGTCACTCATGGAAAAATTCCTGTAGTAGTTGGTGTTAGGGCTGCACCTTTTTTAGACTGAAGACAGCTGATAGGTATTCCTGCTTAAAGGAAGTCCCACTAAGAAAGGAACCACATTTGACAAAGTCTAAGAATATAAGTAATAAGGGAATTACTGTTTTTCATCAAAATATACAGGGTATCAGAGATAAAGTTAATGAACTGCTTATTGATACTGATTCTGACATTATTGGTATTTCAGAACACTTTTTAAGTGGTGTGACAATTCAGAGACATCCTTTGTCAGGATAAAGGTTAGCTGCCTTCTACTCTAGGAGTTCCTTGCAGTGTGGGGGAGTGGCCATGTATGTAAAAAACGATTTTTCATCGGAGTCAATCGATTTTTCTAAACACTGCACAGAACAGATATTTGAATGTTGTGCAGGAGTTGTTAATGTTAATGGAACTAAACTAGTAATAGTTATTATTTATAGAGCCCCTGATTCAGATTTTAAAATGTTTCTGCCCAAGCTGGAATTGGTTCTGGGTTCACTGTATAGGAAGTATAAAAATTTAATTGTGTGTGGAGATTTCAACATTAATTGTGTAGGTGATAGCTCAAGGAAAAGTCAGCTGTTATTTCTATTTAATTCCTATAACATGATGCAAACAGTATTTTTTCCAACGAGAGTGCAAGGAAATAGCAGTTTTACCATTGACAATATTTTTGTTCATTCTTCATTATTAGAGGGGCACTCTGTGAGCAGAATAGTAAATGGCCTATCAGACCACGATGCCCAACTTTTAATTCTAAAAATTATTTGTTCTCAAACAAATGTTAAACATACATATCAACTACTCAGAAAAGTTACTCCAGTTGCAATTGAGACCTTTTTAAGCCTAATTAAGGAACAAGAATGGCAGGATGATTATAGTGCTGATAATGCAGATGATAAATATAATGCTTTTCTGAACACATTTCTTATACTGTTTGAAAGTTGCTTTCCGCTAGAACGCTCAAAACAGGGTACTTCCAGTAACAGACAGCCAGGGTGGCTGACAAAGGGGATAAGAGTATCATGTAGAACTAAGCGGGAGTTGTATGAAAATGTTAGAATAAGTCAGAATGAAGATGCAGTAGCTCATCACAAACAGTACTGTAAGGTTCTGAAAAATGTCATTAAGAATGCAAAAAGTATGTGGTATGCAAAAAGAATAGTAAACTCTCGGGATAAAATTAAAACTATCTGGTCAGTCGTGAAGGAAGTGTCTGGTCAGCAGCAGCAGGTAGAAGATAAAACGTCAGTGCGTAGTAGGAATGTTTGTTACTGACAAGTTAGATATATGTGCAATATTCAATAATCACTTTCTGAATATATTAGGGGAACTAAACAAAACTCTAGTTTCTACAGGTAATCATATAACGTTTTTAGAAAATGCCTTTCCGAGACTGTTACCTGAAATGGTCCTTCATGAAACTTCCATAGGTGAAATTGAGTCAATAATTAAATCACTAAAGACTAAGGACTATTGTGGGTATGATGGGGTATCTAGCAGAATTCTAAAGTACTGTTCTCCATATGTTAGCCCGGTACTAAGCTATATTTGTAATTTTTCATTTCAGAATGGTCAGTTTCCTAACAGATTAAAGTACTCAGTAGTGAAACCACTTTATAAAAAAGGAGAAAGGGATAATGTAGACAACTATAGACCTATTTCTATGTCATCGGTCTTTTCTAAAGTTATTGAAAAGGCTGTATATTCAAGATTAATTGATCATTTCAGTTCACATAATTTATTGTCAAACGTACAGTTTGGTTTTAGAAGTGGTTTAACGACTGAAAATACTATATTTTCGTTTCTCTGTGAGGCACTTGGTGGGTTAAATAAGAGGCTACGGACATTAGGCGTCTTCTTTGATTTAACAAAAGCGTTTGATTGTGTTGATCACAAAATATTGTTGCAGAAGTTGGAACATTATGGAATACGGGGAGTAGCCCACAACTGGTTCACCTCTTACTTTAATAATAGACAACAGAAGGTAATTCTCCGCAGTGTAGAAAATGGCTATGACGTGCAATCCCAATGGGGCACAATTAAGTATGGGGTGCCCCAGGGGTCTGTTTTGGGACCATTGCTGTTTCTTATTTACATAAATGATATGCCATCGAGTATAACAGGTGACTGTAAAATATTTTTGTTTGCTGATGATACCAGCTTGGTAGTGAAGGATGTTGCTCGTAATATTGACACAGTATCAAATAATGCAGTTCAAGAGATAAGTTCATGGCTTGTAGAAAACAAGTTGATGTTAAATCACAGTAAAACTCAGTTTTTACAATTTCTAACACATAATTTGACGAAAGCTGACATTCTGATTACACATAATGGGCATGTGATAAGTGTGACTGAACAGTTCTAATTTCTAGGTGTTCATATAGACAGTAAGCTGTCATGGAAAGCCCATGTTCAGGATCTTGTTCCAAAACTAAATTCTGCTATATTTACCATTAGATCAATATCTGAGATAAGTGATTTTTCAACACGAAAAGTAGTCTATTACGCTTACTTTCACTCACTTATGACGTACGGCATTGTATTTTGGGGTAACTCGCCTGATGCAAAAAGGATATTTCTGGCTCAGAAACGGGCGGTTCGAGCAATATCTGGTGTAAGTTCGCGAACGTCATGTCGACCCCTTTTCAGTAGTCTGGGAATTTTGACTCTGACGTCACAACACGTTTTTTCTTTAATGTCGTTTGTTGTTAATAATATCAGCTTATTCTCACGAGTTAGTAACTTTCACTCGGTGAATACTAGACAGAAGTCGAATCTACATTTGCATCACACCACCTTAACACTTGTGCAGAAATGTGTACAGTATTCTGCGGCATCCATTTTCAATAAGCTGCCACAAGAACTAAAGAATCTTAGCACTAATCCACAGGCTTTCAAATCTAAATTGAAGATTTACCTCATGGCTCACTCCTTTTATTCTGTCGAGGAACTCCTAGAAAAGTTAAACAATTAAGCTAATTCATTTCTTCTTTTTTGATTCTTTTCACTTTGTCTTAAGTTTGTCGTGTGCAAAGGACTACTTAAAATTTTCTGTTACCATTCTTGTGTAAAAATTAATGTACTGACTTGTTCCATGACCATGGAGTCTCACTCCTCAATTGGGTCCTATGGAACAGAAAAAAAAACAAATAAATAAATAATAAAGTAAACTTTTAAACTTTCATTACTTTGCTTGGGGTGTTAGCGAAAAAAAATTTCTTATACTCCCAAAAGTATATGTGAAGTTTCTTGGAAGTCTGTGAGAGTTATCAGTTTCGAGTAATGGGTGAACTAAGTTGGCATATTTGAATGTCGTCAATTTCAAGGAATTGCATGCAGTTTCCGAATGTGATAATGTCGTATCACGCTAAAGTTTAGAGAACGTCATACCGCTTCATGAGTGAAACAGGACGTAATTTTAAATGTTTGAGAACGGTCAATAATTACGTCAATTATTGAAAGTCTAATTTTTCTGGCTCCTAGAAACCGTGAGACGCGTGTCGTGCGATATATGGGAACCGGGATAGACTTAGTATTATAGACATACGTATATATGTGTAAGTAATGCGACGACGGGCTGAAAGATCCTCACATTTCATTGCGTATGCCCTCGAAACTCCATCTCTTAATGGAAATCGGCTAAACGTGGCCATGAGTAAACTAGACTAAAGATCAAGGGACATGGCGAGAGCAGTGTAGGATATAATTTGAGAATATGTGTATGGCTGGGAGCGCGCCAGGATAGATTACATTAATACTTGTTCCATAGATCATGAATACGAGATATCGTAACGATTTGGAACGTGTCAGTTTAGTGAAAGATAAAATTACATGACATATTTATTCATTAATTTTTTAAATTGATAATTTCTGTGTCAAAATTCATCTACTTAGTAGGAAGCGTTGTCATTCAGAAATTCATAACTTTGTTTATAATGCTGGTTGGCATCTCTCAGACATTTGATGTTATTATTGTGAAGCTACTATGAAGATACCTAGATCCTTAAATAAGTGTTTGCAAGATGATCTTCTGTGGACTCCAGAAATTATTCTGATCACACGCTTTTGTGTAATGAATACTTTTTTGCTCAATGATGAATTACCCCAAATTATGAATGCCATATGAAAGCAGTAAATAGAAATAGGCATAGTAAGGTAGTTTACTGAGATGTTTGTCAACAAAATTTGCAATAACCTTAATAGCATAAGTTGCTGAACTCAAACGTTTCAGTAGATCATCAATGTGTTCTTTCCAGTTCAAATTCTCTTCAACACACACACCAAACAAATTTAAATATTCTACCTTAGCTACAGACTTCTGTTCACAAACTATATTTATTAACGTGTCATGAGGTTTACCGTATGGAACTGTATACACTGTGTTTTATCAAAATTTAGTAAGAGTCCATTTGAAGAGAACAGCTTAATAATTTTCAGACATACATTATATACAATTTCATCACTTAATTCTTGTTTATCAGGTGTGATAAATATACTTGTATCATCAGCAAAACAAAACAAAAAACTAGCTTTGCATCATTGTGAATATAAAATGGCAGATCATTTATAAATATCAAAAACAGCAAAGTACCCAGACCGAACCCTGTGAGACCCCATTCTTGATAACTCCTCAGTTTGAGGAATCATCTGATTTTTTGTTTTCATGAACCACTTATTTCAACCTTCTGCACTGTTCCAGTTACGTATCAATTAAATCATTTGTTCACGGCTCCAATAATACCACAATAAACTGGGGAAACAGTTCTCAAATACCTTTACACGTGTATCATTAAATACGTTATATTTCAAATTGATGGGTTCTTTGTACACCTCATCCCAGTCTAACTGCTGTAAGCTTTCCCTAAACGTGGCAACTGTTAAATCATTAATTGAACGCACTAGTTTGAATGTCTGTTTTAATTTGTTGAAACTGCGATATCCAACATGCCCAAGTGGCTTAGTGGATAGAGAATATGCCTAAGAAGCAGAAGACTCGGTTTCGATGCCCAGTCTAGACACAAATTTTCAACCTCCTGATTGAATTTCATTCGACGCCCACAATAACCAGCTAAAACGATAAATTTAACTGTGTCTAAACTTGTAAGGTGTTATGTATTTCACTGTACTAGTTTTAAAGAAAATGCCTTTTGCTACTGCAAATGAAGGGTTTTTATTTTTATATTTCACCCATACGCGTTTCGCCTTTGTCACAAGACATCATCAGTGGGTGTCCTGAAAGAGTTACGTGTTTCTGTTTACACATAAAGGTTAGGTTTTTTACATATGTCCAAAACATTTGGTTTATGATTCAAAACAGTTCGTTGTTTGCTATAAAATGGTGTACTTATAGCACTTGCTACTCCATATCAGTCTCTTTCCGAAAAACCTTTCGACCTGGTTTTCGGAAAGAGACTGATATGGAGTAGCAAGTGCTGTAAGTACACCATTTTATAGCAAACAATGAACTGTTTTGAATCAGAAACGAAATGTTTTGTACATATTTAAAAAACTTAGCCTTTATGTGAAAACAGAAACATGTAAATATTTCAGGACACCCACTGATGATGCCTTGTGACAAAGACGAAACGCCGGCCGCGGTGGCCGAGGGGACTGAGGCGCTCCAGTCACGGTCTGCACGACCACTACGGTCGGGGATTCGAATCCCCCTTAGGGCATGGCTATTTGTGCCGTCCTTAGTTGTAGGTAGTTCAGAAGTAGTTTGTAAGTTTAGGGACTGATAACCCCGTAGTTAAGTTCCTTAAGCTTAACAAACATTTGAACATTTTTTGAAAGACGAAACGCGTATGGGTGACTTATAAAAATAAAAACCCTTCATTTGCTGTAGCAAAAGGCGTTTTCTTTCAAAACAGTACAGTGAAATACACAATATTCAGCTGCTGCTCAAATGGCCATTAAAAGCAACCTATTGTAAGGTGTTACTGCGTCACGCCTCTGCACAGCAGTAACTGAAAAATAGTCCAGTTAAGTGAGGCTAACAGGACGCTTGTTATTTTATTTGCCGTGTGTAGCTACAGCACAGGTCACCGCTTATCCTGTTAACGCCAAATAATTGCCCAAACTGAGGTTACAGTATTTTGAGAACTCACACATACGAAGGCTAATCTCCTGCACTCTTATCAGGGAACACGAAGGAAATATTTTATGATCTACTACAAATCTGATAAAAATCAGAATTTCGAAAGACATACTGAAAGAGTAACAGATATCAACATACCAAATACAGGTAAGATAATCTTTATTCAAAAGAACAATGCGTGGTGAACAATTCACATCGATTTACACCTGGAACTAAATGACTAAGTTTGAGGGTTTTTATACGACTACGAACAATTTAATTACGAGTAACGTTTCAAAATAAAATAATAATTAACTAACTTATTTTCAACTGTCAGAAAACACTTGTTTCATTAATATGCTTCGTCGATTATTTATCCACCGTTTCCCTGAAGTGTTTCCTGTCACACTACTCTTGCGTATTACAGAGAAAAAACACACAAATAAACAGTTGAGGTGCTCCGCTTGATTTCTAATAGAATCCTTTAAATTTTGGTTATGGGATAACTCAGACAAATATGAAGGCTATCTTTTTGACCCCGCGTGCAGTGATTACTTTTACGAACAACTTAAATTTCAACGATTGCATAGAAAGTGTTGGTGGAAAGGCGAATCAAAAATTTCGTTTTATTGGTAAACACTTAGAGGATGCAAGAAATCTATTAAAGACACTGTCTACACTACGTTTTTCCGTGCCCTGCTAGAGTAAGTATATGCCGTAATTGATCCTTATCAGATAGGGTTGACAAAGGAGATCGAAAAAGTTAAAAGAAGGGCAGTTAACTTTGTATCACCTGGTAATACGGCAGATAGTGTAACGGCTATGGTACGCTAGTTGGGATGTTGATAATTAAAACAGTGGCGATTATCGCTGCAGCGAGATCTTTTCACGAAATTTTATTCACCAACTTTCTCCTCCAAAGGCGTACATATTTTGTTCGAGCCCATTTACATAGGGAAACATTATGATCATACGGAAATAAGAGAAACGTGAGCTTACGCGAATAGTGTTAATATTTCGCTCCTGCTACTCGAGAATGAATGGGCAGATAATGATACCTAAGGAGATTCGGCGAACCTGGTTTCAAGCGCCTTTGTGAATAATGCAGTGTAGTAAATTACAGTAAACGCTGACGTAAATGACTTTGCGAATCGGGAACGTCTAGGGTGGATACCAATAAGGAAATTCAGTTGTAAGTTCGTAAAGACTTCTCTTTGCAATCTGAATTGAATTTAACTATATAGCTTATCTCGTGTGATAAACTGAGGTAGCAATCACACAACACATATTTCAGAAATTAGATGTTTCTTCCTTAATTAAAATACACAAAAGAGTGCTTTCTTTGACATGAAGTTGACCCGTTGAATTTTGAAGCGCAGAAATCATTTGGGTTTCAAATGTTTGTATAGCTTATGGGACTTAACTACGGGGTCATCAGTCCCGAAACTTACAAATTACTTATGAACTAGCTAATCCTAAGGACGGCACAAATATCCATGCCTGAGGGGGGATTCGAACCCCCGACCGTAGTGGCCGTGCGGACCGTGACTGGAGCGCCTCAGTCCCCTCGGCCACCGCGACCGGCAAATCATTCGGGTCTTATTATTTTGTTAATACGATTATATATGTTGTGTCTGTTCTTTCGGAAAATGTATTGTGTTAATGTCTGTCGGTCGGGGGTTCGAATCCCCCCTCGGGCATGGATATTTGTGCCGTCCTTAGTATAAGGTAGTTCGTAAGTAGTTTGTAAGTTTAGGGACTGATGACCCCGTAGTTAAGTCCCATAAGCTATACAAACATTTGAAACATTTGATTTTTGTTAATGTCTGTCAGATTTCATTGGTTATGATGGTGGACTTTCATTCGAGAGGAATGTTGCTCAAATGCATCCGGCCATATGCGAGTAGTTTTTTGGAGATTTTTCTAAATTTCTACAGACGAAATCCGCGTGGCTTCATTTGGAAAATTTATGGACGATTTCTTCCCTTAACCTCCTCATGAGGTTGTGCTTAATCTCTAACGAACTCGTTGTTGATAGGACCTTAATCTCTAATACCTGTGTTTTTTTGTCCATAAATCACAAACGCTTCAATAAGCAAAATGTTCTTGACAAGTATTGTTCGCGTACACAACGAAAAAAATGTAGAGACTGAAAACGACTGCGGCTTCAGTTTGTCCTATAGCGGCGGACGAATACTTGGTAGAAACTGCAAGGAAAAAGCCGTCGGTCTAACGACAAGTGTGATATTTTAATGTGATATTGGTTGCTAAATGCGATTTGTTATTTATAGGGAGCAATCTGAAAAGTAGTTGCTACAGCCTAGATATCTTGGAATCCGAGGTACATGCTTTCCCACGAGCAACACTATTTCATTAGAACAAAATCCGACCATATCTGGCGTCCATGAACACGCCATCTTGTTCACATGGCCATCCATGGAAATTTCTAGAATACCACGGTTCGCAACTTGTTCTTCACTATCACCAAACAGCTGATACAGATGTTTATTCCTTCGAATTGCAGATCTTTCTCATCGTGTCGGAAATATAAAAAGATCTGTTTTCTGCACATGAGAGCTACACAGCTCACTGTATTCTGAATGTCTGATATAATACTTAGTTCCGTAATTCGAACATATGTGTGTAGTCACACATGTAAACTGTAGTCTGCCGGCCGCGGTGGCCGAGGGGACTGAGGCGCTCCAGTCACGGTCTGCACGGCCACTAGGGTCGGGGATTCGAATCCCCCCTCTGGCGTGGATATTTGTGCCGTCCTTAGTATTAGCTAGTTCATAAGTAGTTTGTAAGTTTAGGGACTGATGACTCCATAGTTAAGTCCCTTAAGCTTAACAAACATTTGAACATTTGAACAAACTGTAGTCTGTCTCTAATGACGACGCAGTCGATGGGGCGTTACACCATAATCGTCCTTCCTTTTTTGCCCCCCTAAACTGTAGCGAGTTCACTTTGGTCTCGTGTTACAGTTTTCGCCACTATTAGTATAGGATATTTGTATCTCACGTAAAGTACAAATGTTCAGATGTTTGTAGACCTATTCGACGAAATTGCTATGGTCATCAGTTCGTAGACTTACAAACTACTTAAACTAACTTGACACACACACACACACACACACACACACACACATGCCCGATCAAATGTACAAATGTTTGTAGAGCTTATGGGACTTTTAACTACGGGGTCATCAGTCCCTACTACTTATGAACTAACTTATACGAAAGACGGCACAAACATCCATGCCCGAGGGGGAATTCGAACCCCTGACCGCAGCGGGCGTGCAGACAGTGACCACATGCCCGAGGGAGGACTTGAACCTCCGACAGGAACGGCCGCCCAGCCCGTAGCATGATGCCTTAGGCCACGCGTCCATTCTGCGCGGCTCATATCGTTGCAACAAATTCAGATCTGTTATAGCGCTTATTGAAGAGAAATACTACACTACTGGCCATCCAAAACGCAACACCAAGAAAGACGAAGATATCACACCCAGATTGATTCGGGATATAATACGTGCACAGAGATCACTTAATCAAAATGTTCTGTAAGGTAGATGATGAAATCAGTATTGAGAGTGGCCGCCATTGGTGGCTAAACCGTCGATGGGCCCCTCGGCGTTGAATCAAAGAGGCTCTGCATGTGTTTTTGAGGTTTAGCAGTCCATATTGCTTCTACATATTGACTAATTTAATCTGGTGTAGCACTGCGTGGTGTACCCCGGAGCTGTCGTTCCGTAATCAGCAATGAAATTCTTAGTAAACTGACGGTGTTGCAAAATTTGGTTCACCAACTTTCTCCTCCGGATGCGAACATATTTTGTTATAACCCACCGACATAGGGAGAAATGATCATCACAATAAAATAAGAGAAATGAGATCTAAAACGGAAAAAATTAGGTTTTCTCTTTTCCCAAGCACTAGAATAGAAAGGTAGAGAAATATTTTGATAGCGTTTCGATGAATCATCTAAGACGCCTCGCTGCGGAGCGCGCGGTTGCTCGCCGTCGGAGGTTCGAGTCCTCCCTGGGGCATGTGTGTGTGTGTGTGTGTGTGTGTGTGTGTGTGTGTGTGTGTGTGTGTGTGTTGGCCTTAGATTAGTTTACTTTAGTTTAAGTAGTTTGTAAGCTACGGACTGATGACCTCGCAGTTTGGTTCGATAGATTTATAAACATTTGAATTAAGCCTAGTTATACCGGTCCTGCGTCATTCGCAACAGCCAATAGTAGAACACGGCGATTGTTAGTAGTGGCCTCAGCAGAAACGGCGAGTGTAAAGTGAGCGGCTGATGTAGTGGCACCTGTGTCCTTGGTCGTTAGCAGCATATTTTGTTATAACCCACCGACATAGGGAGAAATGATCATCATAATAAAATAAGAGAAATGAGATCGAAAACGGAAAAATTTAGGTTTCCTCTTTACCCAAGCACTAGAATAGAAAGGTAGAGAAATATTTTGATAGCGTTTCGATGAACCATCTAAGGCGCCCCGCTGCGGAGCGCGCGGTTGCTCGCTGTCGGAGGTTCGAGTCCTCCCTGGGGCATGGGTGTGTGTGTGTGTGTGTGTTATCCTTAGGTTAGTTTACCTTAGTTTACGTAGTTTGTAAGCTACGGACTGATAACCACGCAGTTTGGTTCGATAGATTTATAAACATTTGAACATTTGAATGAAGCCTAGTTATACCACTCCTGCGTCATTCGCAACAGCCAATAGTAGAACACGCCAATTGCTAGTAGTGGCCTCAGCTGAAACGGCGAGTGTAAAGCGAGCGGGTGATGTAGTGGCACCTGCGTCCTTGGTCGTTCACGCTGTCTTCAGTGGCTGGTATCCCCGGGGCGGGTGCCCTCGGGCTCTGCGCTGTCTGGCCAATTTGCGGGCTGTGCAGTGTGCGATCGCAGCGCTGCGCCGCGTCTTCCAAATGAAGAGTAACGACCCTGCGCCACCTACTCCTCTATATATCACTCACAAAGAGGAGGCTCACTTTCCCTTGTGGCTAGCAGTTACTCTGTTTACAGCATATTTGCATCGGCATCAAACATGCATACGCAGTTAATTAAATACCATAAAAGGGATTTAATCGACAACGCTCTACTGCAGCTCACAAATAACCCAAGCTCTGAAGTCTTCGTCATTTAAAAAAAATCACACTGACGTGTTTTACGGTCCACTTTAGATTTGTATTTTTATATGTTTTTGCAAACATTTTGGACCAAAATAATAATCTAAATAATAATTAATTTTTTAATAAGAGTGTCTGAAACACTTTTAGGAAAAGAAATTTAGGTACTGGCAGGTTTCGAACCACTGATCTTTCGCGTTACAATCCAGCACCTTGCCCACTACGCTACGACTATTTTTTTCAAGAAAAACTTTATTTACAAATTGTGTTTACAAATAGTTATAATTCTGTGAAACAAGTGGTCTTACAAAAAGTGAATGAACGGAAAAAATTTATCTCTTTACCATGGATCGTTGAGGATTTTTCTTCTTGCACGGAGGATGTATTGTCGAAAGTCGCTCACAGATCCACCTCCCGCAAGGGCGTAGTTGATGAACGAATATGTTGTTATTGTCTTCAGTCAGGAGACTGGGTTGATGCAGCTCTCCACCCTACTCTATCCTGAGCAAGCCTTTTCATCTCCTCATAAGAACGGCAACCCACATCCACTTGGATCTGCTTACTATACGCGTCTCTTGATCTCCCTCTGCGATTTTTCCCCCATACACTTCCCCCCAATGCTAAATTTACGATTCCTCGATGTCTAAGAATGTGTCCTACCAAGCGATCCCTTCTTTTAGTCAGGGTATGCCAAAAATTCCTTTTCTCACCAATTCTGTTCAGTACTTCTTCATTGGTTATGCGATCTACCCACCTAATCTTCAGCATTCTTCTGTAACACCACATTTCAAAAGCCTCTATTCTCTTCCTGTCCGCACTGCTTATCGTCCATGTTTCACTCCCGTACAAGGCAACACTCCACACAAATGCCTTCAGAAATGACTTCCTTCTCCTTAAATTAATATTCGATGTTAGCAAATTCCTCTTTTTCAAAAATGCTTTTCTTCCCATTGCCATTCTGCATTTTATGTCCTCTATACTGCGGCCATCACATGTTATTTTACTACCCAAGTAACAAAACTCATCTACCACCTTCATTGTTTCGTTACCTAGTCTAATTCCTTCAGCATCGCCCGATTTTCTAAGACCGCATTCCATTATTTTTGTTTTGCTCTTGTTAATGTTCATTTTATACGCTCTCTTCAACACACTGTCCATTCCATTCAACTGCTCTTCCAGGTCCTTTGCTGTCTCTGACAGAATTACAATGTCATCAGCAAAACACAATGTTTTTATTTCTTCCCCCTGTACTTTAATCCCTATTCCAAATTTTTCCTTGCTTTCCTTCACCGCCTGCTCGATGTACAAATTGAATAAGATCGGAGAAAGGCTACAACCCTGTCTTACTACCTTCCCAACTGATGCTTCCCTTTCATGCCCTTCGAGTCTAATAACTGCGGTCTGGCTTTTGTACAAGTTATAAATAACTCTCCTTTCCCTATATTTTACCCCATATGAACCAAGTTAGAGTTCTGGTCTTGGACACTGGGAAAGCCTTGACATCCATATACACCAGTTTCTTCGTGTTGATGTCGTTGACACTCAGAGACAGCAATCCTGCCTGCAATCCATTTCCACAGATCCACTATTTTGGAGCAGCCTACCACACGGTGGCACGAGTTCTTTAATACTATTCATGGCCTTTGTTAACTGATGTTAATATGACATTTGTACACATTAGATTATCATTTATCGTACGAAGAACGATGTGTTTTTGTTAATTCCTCAGTATGCCGTTGCTTTGAAATGACAACGTGTAAGTTACAATAAGAAAATCATCAAATACGCGAGGAATGACACGTGACATTTCCGAACGGCTGGTTTTCGTTAATTCAATGGAGGGTGTCAAATCTCCGTTATTTTTGCAAATATGTCTCAAACGATACGAGATATTAAAAAAAACATATGGGAGCTAAATTGTAGAGAATTTTCTCCTCTTCCAATTAGGTTATTCAATTTTAGTGTCAGATGAACGGTTCGTTTGCAATTACAGTTATATTACAAACGGCTTTTTTTTTTACTACCGTAGTTTTTCTCAGAAAAATTTGAAAAAGGGAGGTTCTGGTCTCTGGCGGCCTACAATCATGTCTGTAAAATTTGGTGCTGATCGGTTGAACGGTTCGTCTTAAAAACAGGGAACACGTTACGGACAGACAGACGGACGGACAGACAGACAGACATACATCCCAAAATCGCCGTTATTTATGCAAATATCTTTGAAACGCTACGATATATATATATATATATATATATATATATATATATATATATATATATATATATATATATATATATATATAAACCATAAAAGAGCAAAGTTGTAGAGAATTTTCTCCTCTACAAGTTCCGATATTCAATTTTCGTGTCAGATGAATAGTTAAGCCGTTATTTTCATTTAAATTTCGAGCTGTCAAACGACGATCGCCAAGGCCCACTTTTAGTGTTATTACCGTAACCTAAAGTGGGCCAAAATGAGATTCATATACACTGTTCAGCTACATTAACAGTAGAATGATCAGACCGGCCAATTAATCTCATACATAAAAATAAATGTTCGTGTGTTCGTATTTAATGCGCGGCCGTACCGTTTCAACCGATTGTGATGAAACTTTGTCAACATATTGCTTGCACTTTCGCGATAGTCATAGGCACCATTAAATGAATGCATGACAAATAGTTCAGGGTATATGACATAATAAACAATGAAATGCACTGAAAAGTGCAGCATTATGCGACATCTGCTTCTAAACCACTCTAACGATTTCGACCAAATTTGGTACACATATTTCTTCCATGAGGTAACAATTGACATAGGGGTAAGAACTGCTTACGACATATAGTTCAGGAGATATGACGTCATACACAATTATATGGTTGAAAACCGGTGGCAACATGCGACATGCGAATAAAGACACTTTATTCCTTCTAAAATCTTTATGACATTTTAAACACCTGATCTTCAAAGCAAGAGTAAGGTAACAGTCGACTTAAAATTTCGTATGGTACGTCGCAGAGGATACTTAACCAATGGACTTCAGCAAAATCTACATTAGTTTTTCCGATCTTGATGACATTTTCCACACTTGAGCTTCAAACTACGAGAAAGGTCACTGCGTGCATAATATTTTGTATGGTGTTTGGTGGAGGGTACTTTACTTTCGGACTTCGACAAAATCTACGGTTTTAAACTGACGGAAGTAGAGTTGTGAGGCGGTATCGTGAGTCGTGTCGGGATAGCACAGTCGGTAGTGCGCTTGTCCGCGAAAGGCAAAAGTCTCGGGTTCGCGTCCCTCTTCCGGCACACAATTTTAATCTGCCAGGAAGTTTCATATCAGCGCACACTCCGCTGCAGAGTGAAAGTTTCATTCGGGTCTACGGTTTTATTCCAATTTTGGTAAAATTTGGCGCACTGTACCTTCAAAATAACACTTCATTATCTACTTAAAATTTCATTTGGCGAGTAACTTGCAGTGAACTTAGACAACACTTCACTGATCACCATTAAAATTAACAGAGTTATTTAATTTTTCACTGATAAATGGAGGAGTAAATGGGCTGAGGAGGTGGAGAAGGATTTGGACACAGAGATGAGGCCATTTCCGGCAGATAAAGGAAGTGTGGAGTTAGGCATTCAAAGGGGGAGGAGGAGACGAACAGAGAGAGGGGAGAGGAGGAGATGAAAAAGGAAATGAATTGAGCGTATGGCTTGCTTGGCCGGGAGATCTCTTATGGGATTGTTCGGCCGCCTTAGTGTAAGTCTTTTTATTTGACGCCGCGTGGGCGACTTACGTGCCAATGATGATGATTAGGACAACACACAACAACCAGTCCCCTGCCGGGAATCGATCCCTGGCCTCCTGCGTGGTAGTCAGCGACGCTACCGCTGAGCTGCGGAGGCGGACATAAACAGAGAGAGAGAGAGAGAGAGAGAGAGAGAGAGAGAGAGAGAGAGAGAGAGAGAGAGAGAGAGAGAGAGAGAGAGAGAGAGAGAGAGAGAGAGAGAGAGAGAGAGAAAAAAATAGGCTGTGAAGATTGGAATAATAAGTCCCGAGCAATGCCGGGTTTTCAGCTAGTGTTTAATAAATCGCCTACGTTTTAATTTGGTTAGCCTGTATTTCATGACATTTAATGTATTTCAGTGGTCTATTATTTCCATAAAATACTAATGTCTATTACGAAAACTGAATCAATTATTTATACACCATACTTACCTTAAAGGACCGCAGCAGGTCATTTTGATCCGTGAGATATTTTTTTACGTTCCATGTCCATAAGTGCGTAGCAACTGGTTTCTTCATCTACATAGCGTATGTTATTTCATCGTTGTGATCTCACTCCCTCCCTCCCTCCCTCCCTCTCTCTTTCTCTCTCTCTCTTTCTCTCTCTCTCTTTACAAAAAAATATTCAAATGTTTGTAATTCTATGGGACCAAACTACTGGGTCATCAGCCCGCTTGCAAACTACTTAAACTAAGTTAAACTAAACTAAGTACAAATCACACACACACACACACACACATGACCGAGGGAGGACTCGAACCTCCGACGCGGGAGGTCGCGCTATCCGTAATGTGCCGCTGCAGACTAACTCCGCGGGGCTTTCTCTTTACCTTTTCCTTATTTCGTGGCTGAGTGGACATACTTTGTTGTTGTTCTTCGTCAGTACATTGCTGTGCTCTATAGAAGTTTAGCTTTCCTCATCATTATGACTCATGGTTTTTTTCGTTCAGATTAAGAATTACTGAATTATTTGAATATCTTACCAGAAGGTTCCGAAGGAGAAGATATTTTTCAATGAGCTGGGTGGTAATGATATAGAATATCACCCTAATGATGCACAATACGGCAAATCGTCAAATTCTAAAGCTGAATCTTCAGAACCAGTACAAAAACACGCAAATAAGATAGCACTTAGTAACTCGATTCCAGTGTGCCGCACGGGAGTGACCGCTTGGTCTAAGGCATCATACTCCGGACTGGACGGTCGCTGCCGGCGAAGGTTTGAGTCCTTCCTCGGATTTGGGTGTGTGTGTTGTCCTCGGTGTAAATTAGGTTAAGTAGCTTGTACGTATAGGGACTGATGGCCGTAGCATTTTTGTCCAATTTGTTTACAAACATTGCAACATTCCAGTCATCAGAAATTGTTACTCGCAACACAGAAAGAAAACAAAGAGAATTACATCCAGTAGCTAGAAGTTTCTTCTTTACCTAAGTTTTTTTATATTTTTAATTAAATAAAATGTTTGTACAAAATCTGAGTATAGAACATTGGTACGGCAAACACAATAGCCCAGTGACATTTAAATACATTGAACAAAATGTAATGCAACAAGAAAAAGTTTCTTGTAGTTAGTTCGCTAATGCTGGTCCTCCTAGTGTTAATGTGACCATCTGTCAAAATCCTGAATAACAGCCCTTTCAAGAGCGGATCGCTGCGAGGCATGCATGAAAAGTTTGTGATATTATGGAATGTACTCAGAGGGCTGTGAAACCGTTCTGACTCTAGTGTAGCGTTCAGCAACGCTAGATTTCTCGATTGATGATCCGTGGTATGAACAGCCCGATTCCCTATTCAATTTAAATACTAGCGGTAGTCTTCAGCGGTATATAGTAAACTCATCCTCGTGTTCATCGAACCACATCATGGTTTTCTCAACAACAAAAAATGTTTGTAAATCTATCGGACCAAACCGCGTGGTCATCAGTCAGTTGCTTACAAACTACTTAAACTAAGATAAATTAACCTAAGGACAACACATACACCCATGCCCCAGGGAGGACTCGAACCTCCGCAGCGAGGCGCCTTAGACCGCTCGGCTACTCCACCGCTGCTTCGGACCTGATTATCCTACTGGTAGACGCCACCATTCCGAGGAGAAGCAAACTGCATGCAGAAGTAACCACAGTCCCCGACAATACATACATCATTATATTGATCCATTGTATCTTCCAGGATGATATCACTTTGAACATGCCATGAAACGTTCCCCTCCTCCGACATAGACCCTTCATAGTGTTGTCGCATGGTGTTTGGTTTCAGCCAGTTCAGGATGGAGCACAAAAGGTGCTTCACCTGACAAAGACACCGGCTGCCACCAAGGGTACGTTAAGTTGCGTTATGGGCATGGAAATTCCGGCGTTCGTCGCCAGAGAGAGTGGTTGAACCAGGCGCCTGATGCGGAGGCCAATAGGCAGCCGGGCGCAGTGACCGAGCGGTCTGCGGCGCGCCACTCACAGTCTGCACGCCCGCTACGGTCGGGGGTTCGAATCCCCCCTCGGGCATGGATGTTTGTGTTGTCTTTAGTATAAGGTAGTTCATAAGTATTTTGTAAGTTTAGGGACTGATGACCCCGCAGTTAAGTCCCTTAAGTTTACAAACATTTGAATTTAGCCAATACGCAGCAAGTTTCGCTAAACGGCCTTTGAGTAAGCCGTGTTGGTAGTCCCTTTGTTCATCTAGGCAGTTAGTTGCTTAACAGTTGCCCATCTATTCGTCCGTACACAACTCCGCGGCCATTGTTCAATGCTGTCGTCTATGGTCAGTACTGGCGCCGGTTTTCGGTAGTTCTATTTTGCCGTTATACAGTGAAATGTGAACTGGTGGTAGTGGTGGTGTGACTGGATCGTGTAATTCACACTTCTTATGTCGTACTGAACCGATTACCGCCCAATGGCTTTGTGGCGGCATAAGGCGTACGACAGTAGATATGTAAGCGATGAATGGGTAAATATCTTAGCGAGTTACAATCAAGGATGTCAGAGACGTTTTCTCTCCTTGTTTGTGGGTATTGTATTAAATTCAGTGAAGCATTTGAAAATTTGTGCATAGGCCTGGGATCGAAAATATATATCTTTGGATGTTGAAGTACGTAGAAGTTAGACGGTACAAATATAATGAAAAGGAAGGCTATTCATCCAGTCATCTCCATATTGGTGCGTATTCTTATCGCCAAAGGCCGGCCGCGGTGGCCGAGGAGACTGAGGCGCTTCAGTCACGGCCACTACGGTCGGGGGTTCGAATCCCCCCTCGGGCATGGATATTTGTGCCGTTCTAGTTCGTAAGTAGATCATAAGTAGTTTGTAGGTTTAGGGACTGATGACCCCGTAGTTAAGTCCCACAAGCCTTACAAACATTTGAACATCTTATCGCCAAACCACTTTTATGTACAGAAGTATTTGTTCAGAAGAAATCAAGTCACCTCCTCTCACTTTCATTGTTTACAATTTTGATGAAAAGCAACACACTTGTACCAGCTTCATCTGGAATGATATAAATTGCAAAACCGGCCCGAGGGCTTATCATGTAAGTTTCGTAATCAGTTCATGTCAAATCAAGTAAGGTGACTTAAATTACAAGACTGAATATTTGGCTCATAAAGGTTAAGCAATAACAGTTCGTTTATCCCTTCCTTTCTCCAAGAACGTAACGCTAAACTTGCGTACAGTATTAATTGATTGAAAACGTTCATCTACATCTACATCTACATAGATACTCTGAAAATCACATTTAAGTGCCTGGCAGAGGGTTCATTAACCACTTTCATAACTTTTCTCTACCGTTCCATTCTCTAATAGCGCGCGGGAAGAAAGAACACCTAAATCGTTCCGTTTTCGATCTGATTTCTCTTATTTTATTGGGATGGTCATGTATCCCTAAGTAGGTGGGCGCTAGCAAAATATTTTCACATTCATAAGTAAAAGTCGGTGATTGAAACTTCGCAAACAGATCACGCCGCAATGAATAACGTCTTTCTTTTAATGATTTCCACCCCAATTCGTGCAACATTTCCGTGACGCTTTCCCCCCCGTAACGTGATAAAACAAAACGAGCTGCCCTTATCTGAACCTTCTCAATATCTTCCGTCAGTCCCACCTGGTGTGGGTCCCACAAGGGGCAACAGTACTCCAGGAGAGGACGCACCAGTGTGATGTAGGCAGTCTCTTTGGTGGAGCTGGTGCATTTTCTAAGCGTTCTGCCAATGAAACGTAATCTTTGGTCCGCCTTTCCCACAATATTTTCTATGTGTTCTCTCCAGTCAAAGTTGTTCGTAATTGTAACTCCTAGGTATTTGGTAGAATTTACGACCTTAAGGTTGGACTGATTTGTCGCGTAATTGAAGTTCAGTGGATTTCTTTTAGTGGTCATGTGTATTACTTCACACTTTTCTTTATTTAGTGTCAATTGCCAATTTTCGCACCAAGTAGAAATTTTGTCTAAATCGCTTTGCAGTTGATTTGATCCTCTGTTGACTTCACTAACCGATAAATGACAGCATCATCCGCGAACAGTCTAAGGGAGCTATTCAGATTGTCTCCTAAATCGTTTATAAACACGAGGAAGAGTAGGGGACCTATAACGCTTCCCAATGAAGTGTTCTTACTGTCTTTCAAAAAATGGTGAAATGTTTGCAAATCTATCGGACTCAATTAGTCCGCAGCATACAAACTACTTAAACTAAGGTAAATTAACCTAAGAACAACACGAACATCCACGCCCAAGAGGGGACTCGAATTCCCGACGGCGAACGGCCGCGCGCACCGCAGCACGGCGCCCCAGCGCGCACGGCTAATCCGCCGTGGCTTACTGACTTTTGACCTTGGTCATAGAGACAAATAGTTTTGATTTAGGAATGTAAATTTCGTGCATTTGCTCCATTATATCGGAGAAATATGCAAGATGTTTCATTTACAGTAGTTTCATAATGTTTGGAAACGGTGTAATTGTATGAAGAAGTCAGTTACCAAAAATGCATCTATAATGTGAGCACGAAATGGCGGGGATCTTCTGATGGGCGTTTCTAGCTACCCATTTGAACATCAGTACCGCCTTTTATTCTAATAATTGGCTATTAAAAATACTAATTGCCAGCCTAACAGCGGACTAATTGGTAATCATTACTGTTACTTTTACGTACTGCCTCCGTTTGCAAGCCCTGACCTCTGGTGCGACGAAATTGCTTCTAATCACACTGTTCTCAGTTTTCTTGATTAAAACGAGCGAAGCATAGCAATATAATGAACCACCTGTTTGTGCCTTTTACTGTCCCGATTTCGATTTCCTGCAGTTCCGGTAACTGTCGCTACGCAAATATCGCACTGGGCAGTTTTTATTTTCCATAGAATCCTTGATATATTGTATGCGAATGTCACAATGGTCTTTACCAACACTGACAATTTTATGATTCGCATTTAACAGTACTATTCACTGAGAATATTTATTGACCCTGTAAGACTGAGAGAATGGCAGAAGAAAAAGCAAGCACATGCCTTTCATTACATAACATTTCCATAGGTGTATTCTTGGAATACACGCACTCGGAACTTCAACAGTGAAATTAATCTCATACACAATGTCAATCTTGTAACGTCAGTCACTGTAGTTTTTAAGCATCCCTGTAACGCTTTTGGTTGACTAAACAATTCTCTGACGAAAAGCGACACTCTTTATTGGATCTTCTCAGTATTTTTACATTAATATAGCAGATTAGGGTCTCCAAACTGATAAGCAATATCCACGAACCGTACGATCAAGTGTTTTGGATGTCAGCTCTTTCGTTTCTTAAGATGCTTCAATTAACTTCCACTTGGCATCTGCTTTTCGTACAATTAGTTTTATATGGTTGTTGCATGTAGGAGTACTCCTAGGAATTTTGCGGTTGTTCCAGTGATTTATCGTCAATAGCGTGATCAAACATAAATGAACCTCTTCACACACTTACGTGCAACACGAAAGTGACGTTTCCTTATAAAACATAGAAAACACCTAATATCAGTGAACAGTATACCCTTTCCGGTATTTTCGGCGTAATTTCTGTACGCATTCAAACATTTACCACATTTCTTCACAATTTTCGAAATCCTTTCTGTGTAAAATTCTGCCTCCCGTGGGTGTAACAACGCAGTGATGTTCTCCTAGAGCTTCTCATCCGTTCGAAACAGCTGCGATCCAAACCATTACGTAATACATAATTTTGTATATCCCAGGGTTCTTACATATGGAATTCACCATGTTTGTTGTCGGGCCCGGTGGTCTTCGGGTAAACTGCGCTTCAGTCACAGTCTGCGCGGCCACTACGGTCGGGGGTTCGAACCCCCCTCGGGCATGGATATTTGTGCCGTCCTTAGTTGTAGGTAGTTCATAAGTAGTTTGTAAGTTTCGGGACTGATAACCCCGTAGTTAAGTCCCTTAAGCTTAACAAACATTTAAACATCAGTAACATTCTTAGTCTCTGAATACATAATGAATCCCACATACTACTTATAATTCGGTAACGCGTGTGCTGTAGGTAGCATAACTTAAAGTAGTTTGTAAGTCTAGGAACCGATAACGATATTAGTTCGGTCCCTTAAGGCTACAAACAGTTGATTTGGATAAAATTCGGGGGCCGCGCCTGAGCGGCCGAGCGCATTGAGGCACTATGCTCCGATGCGCCAGGTCGTTCCCCGTCGGGGGTTCGAATCCTTCCTCGAGCATGGATGTTTGTGCTGTCTTTAGTATAAGATAGTTCATAAGTAGTTTGGAAGTTTAGGGACTGATGACCCCGCAGTTAAGTCCCATACGCTTGACAAACATTTGAACATTTTTTAATTTGAAAATTCGGGGAAAGCTTTAGACGAAAGAGCCTAAGAACTGGTACAGGTATGCGTATGCAAGCACAGAGATGTGTAAGAAGACGTTTCTGAGGTCTGCAGTGCTTATATAAGACTACAAGTATCTGAAACAGGCGTTAGGTCGGCCGCTGCTGCTTGGATCCCTTGCTGTTCTTAATATGTATTAGTGTCTTGCCATTCTACATTCACGAAGTTGCTAAGCTAGTACTTTTTGCTGATGATACAATTATAGCTATCACACCTGACAAACAGGAATTAACTGATGAAATTGTAAATGATATCTTTCAGAAAGTTATTAAGTGGTTCTCTACAAATGGACCCTCATTAAACTTTGATAAAACCCAGTATATACAGTTTCATGAAGTAAATGGCATGACACCATTAATAAATTTAGACTTTGAACATAAATCTGTAGCTAAGGTAGAATATTCAAAATTTTTAGGTGTTTGCATTGACGAGGGACTGAATTGGAAGAAACATATTGAAGATATCCTGAAACGTTTGAGTTCAGCTACTTATTCTATCAGAGTCATTGCAAAATTTGGTGATATACATCTCAGTAAATTAGCTTACTACCCCTTATTTTCATTCATTGCTTTCATATGGGTTCATATTCTGGAGCAATTCAACATTGAGTAAAAAAGTATTCATTGCACAAAAGCGTGTAATCAGAATAATTGCTGGAGCCCACCCAAGAGCATCCCGCAGACATTTATTTAGGGATCAGGGATCTTCACTGTAGCTTCACAATACATATATTCACTCATGAATTTTTTTTATTAACAACCCGACCCAATACAAACCGTAAAAGCCGTGTGCATAGCTACAACACTATGAGGAAGGATGATATTCACTATTCAAGGTTAAATCTAGTTTTGACACAGAAAGGGGTGAATTATGCTGCCACAAAAGTCTTTGGTCACTAACCAAGTAGCATCAAAAGTCTGACAGATAGCCAACTAGTATTTAAAAAGAAATTAAAGGAATTTCTGAATAGCAACTCCTTCTCCGATGTAGATGAATTTTTAGATAAAATTTAAAAAAAAAAATAAAAAAAATGTAATAAAAATTCCTTAAAATATTGATTGTCAGCTGTAGACGACATTTACTAGACTGACACGTTCCACATCATTACGAAATGTCGTATATATGATCTATGGAACAAGTATTAATCTAATCTAATATAATCTAATCAATAACAGCTTATCACGATTGAAGTGAGTTTGAACGTGATGTTCATGTAGGTCACGAGAGATGGGACACAGCATCTCCGAGGTAGCGATGAGATGGGAATTTTTCCGTACGACTTTTTCGCGAGTACATAGTGAATACGGGAATCCGGTAAAACATCAATCTCTGGCATTCCTGCGACCGGAATAGGATCGTGCAACAACGGGACCAGCGACGTCTGAAGAAAATCGTTCGACGTTAGATATGTGCAGTATATTCGCAAATTGCATCCGATAACAGTACAGCATCATTAACAGGTGTCAGCGTGCGAACGATTCAACGAAACATCACGTATATGGGATTTCGGAGTGAAGGTCCTCTCGTGACCCTTTCTGTCTGCACGACTCAAAGCCTTACGCCTCGCCTGGGCCGTCAACGCCGACATTGAACTGTTGATCACTGGAAATAAGTTGCTCGGTCTGACGAGTCTCATTTCCAATTGTATCAAGCAGATAGACGTGTAGGGTATGGACACAACCTCATGATTCCATGGACCCTGAAAGTCAGCAGGGAAATGTTCAAGCTGGCGGAGGTTCTGATGATGTGGGGCGTGTGCATTTGGAGTGATATGGGAACCCTGATTCGTCTAGATATGACTCTGTCAGGTGACATTTAAGTACGCCCACTGGCTAATCACCTTCATTCATCCATGTCCAACATTCATATCATCCGTAATTAAAACTTCCGGGCTGAGAGGCCGTGGTCGAACAGTAGAAATTCTTTCCTCTGACGTTTCGTTGTCGTCTGCGGACATCTTCCGAGGTGAGTCGACGACTGGGTGCTGGGCCGTGGAGGTCCTGCTTATATGGACGCATAGAGGGCGCCACCACTCGTCACGTGATGTCAACAGTAAAACTATCTCTGTCTGGCGTCATTACTCTCGATCGAACGTAATCGATTGTCACATCTTTGGTACAAAGTCGACCGCCATATCTTATATAACTTAAACATCACGTGACAAGTGGTGGCGCCCTCTATGCGTCCATATAATCAGGACCTCCACGGCCCAGCAGCCAGTCGTCGACTCACCTCGTAAGAAACGTCGCGGGAAAGAATATCTACTGTTCGACCACGGCCTCTCAGTTCGGAAGTTTTAATTACTGAAGACGCCGACCGTGAAAGCCTACACGTTATGATTCATGTCATCATTTTCGAAGACAAAAGTTTGATAAAAATTATTCCTCATTTAAAACAATTTGTGTCAATGATTTACATCATTGCATTTCAAAAGATCTTGAAAATACCTGTTCCCAGAACATTTATTTCCTACAAAACCAAGTGCATACATCACAGAAACTTCTACGCATCACCTACTGTGAAGTTTGTGGCATAGGGTATGAACAAACCGACATGTTGTAGGCATAGAGTTGTGCTGTGACAAACCTGCGCTACGGTAGATCGCCACACAGGAATGACCACGCGGAAGAGGCGTCAAGTTACGAACTGCGTGACCGCTCCCGCCGGAGTTTCGAGTCGTCCCTCTGCTATGGACGTGTGCTTTGTCCTTACCATAAATCAGTTCAAATAGTTTGCAAGTCTAGGGACAGGTGACCTAAATAGTTTGGTCTCATATGTTTCCAGCATTTGCACATTTTAGCTACAGCAGTTTGGCAAATTATGTAAATGGTGAGGCGACAGTATGTACGTGCCTTTGCAGGAAAAATATGGTCTGGGGATATGTATTTTAAAGATATGTTTAAAAGTAATGACGTATATTGTGTTAACCCTTAAGTGCATTTTTTATTTAAAAAAATATATTCGTGTTTTCTAAGTTGCACAAACAAAGGAAAAAAATAGTTTCCTATGTTGCTAATTTTCCTAAAAAGCACATATGCAACATACAGAAACTTATTACATAACTTTCAAAGTTGGGTAGTATAAACAATTTTTTGTGCTTATTATGGTTCTCCATACATGTCTTAATTGTTGTGATTTTTCCTCCTTCCAAAACACTCTTTGTATGAAAAACAAAACGTCAAAATCTGCAATATCTGCCGTTTTCTTCAAACACAAGCAAAGATGTAAACAGAACTTCACACTTTCTACAAACTCTGCTGCATCTGTTACAGACGTGTGAGCTCACAAAATTCTCACAACACCCAGATAAAACTATATTACAATCGAAGTTCCAGGTATGCAACACCATGCATTTAAGGGTTAAGTGAGAAATAATTTGTAACAAAGTTTTGCCTTCGAAAATGACGACAGTTGAACCGTTGAAGGTTTGAAGGATTGAAACATACTGAGTGTGGTCGAGACATTTATACTATTTTCAACTCATCCATAATTTTTCGGTAACACCTTCTTTTACAAAACTTCTATTTTCTTTTTGGCTGAACAATTTTTTACCCACGTTTCATTTCCATACAAGGTTTCTTGCTTGATAAATAATATATAATTCACATCCTTAAACTGAAATTGCGTAGTTATGGTATATCGCCCCAAATTTGCAACTGGATAGGGGATTTCCTGTCATAGAGGACACAGTTTGTAGTAATCGATGGTAAGGCATCGACTAAAACAGAGGTGATATCGGGCGTTCACAGGGTAGTGTTATTGGTCCTCTGCTGTTCCTTATTTACATAAACGATTTAGGGGAAAATCTAAGTAGCTCTCTTAGGTTGTTTGCAGATGACATCGTCATTTACCGTCTAGTAAAATCATCTGAAGATCAAAACCAACTGCAGAAAGATCCAAATAAGATACCAGTTTCGTGTAAAAATCGGTAGTTGACTCTAAATAATGAGAAGTGTGAGTACGAAAAGAAACCGTTAAACTTTGTTTACAAGGTAAATCAATCAAAAGTGAAGGCCGTAAACTCCACAAAATACCAAGGAATTACTATTACTTCAGACTTAAACTATAAAGAACACGTAGATAATGTCGCGGGAAAGGCGAACCAAAGACTGCGTTTTATTGGCAGAACCCTTAAAAGATGCAACAGAACTACTAAAGAAACTGCATAGACTACGCTTGTCAGTCCTTTTTTGGAGGATTGTTGCCCAGTGTGGGATCCGTATCAGGTGAGTTTGACGGAGGACATCGAAAGACTCCAAAGAAGGGCAGCTCGTTTCGTATTGTCACGATACAGGGGAGACAGCGTTACGGAAATAGTACAGGATCTGGGATGGGAATTATCACAACAACGGCACTTATCGCTGCGGCGTGGGCTACTTACGAAACTACAATCGCCAACATTCTCCTCCGAATGCGAAAATATATTGCTGACTCCCACTTACATAGGTAGAAATGATCATCAGAATAAAATACGAGAAATCAGAGCTCGATAGGAGAGATTCAGGAGTTCCTTCTTCCCGCGCGCTATTCGAGAATGGAATGGGAGATAAATAGTGTGACGGTGGTTCGATGAACCCTCAGCCAGGCACTTAAATGTAATTTGCAGATTATCCCATGTAAATGCAGGTGTAGAAATTCATGTTAGATGTTGACAAAAATCTTCTTTCCGGAGAACCTGCTTAAGTTGCTAAAATATGAAGAACTGTTTTATCGGGTGTTACACATTTAGCATTTACGAAGTAGAACATACGGCAACATGTAGGAAGCCCCGTGTAGTTTATGCATTAATACAACCAAATTCAGGAGTAAAAAAGTTATAAGTTTCAGCGAAAAACTCGTCGGCAAACTCGGCCCTGAAGAGGTGGAGCGGGACCTGTGAGTGGTGGTGATAGCCGATCGTCCTTCGGCGCCTCGCCGCCTTTGCCGGCAGACCGTTTTCGCACGTTAGAGAGCGCTGCTGTTTGCTCTCCGCCTGGGTCAACGGCGAGTTCCCTTTGCCGGATAACTTGCCGTTTACTCAGCTGCAGGGACGCCCTGCCCCAACTCCTCCCTAGCTGTAATTGCCGCTGTGCGCGCCACAGATGCATCGCGGGAGCTTTCTACGTATCAGCCACTGTGAGTGCGTAGCGGATGGTACTTAGCGACGCAAATGTGTCATACTTACACGAGGAACACCAAGTATGGTACCAACGGACTTTGATGGGTCGTATGTATGTTGTGAGGGAATTTCTCCAGACCATCAAGCTAAAAGGATTTGTTCCAATGGGCCTTGATTTCTAAGAAAATCGAAATCAAATTCGCCGCAAATTGCCACGCGTAACGTATCTACTTATACATGGCGGTTACCGCTCAGCGAGACAGCGTGGTGTAATCGGCAAGGTGCTAGACTTCTATGCAGAAGACCCGGCCTCGATACCTAGCGACAGAACATTTAAAAAAAAAATTGTAATTGCTACTTTTTATATTTAAAAAAATAATTAAGCAAAGGAAAAGATATAAAGAAAGAAAAACAAAAATAATGAAAAGTCAAACGATTAAAAAAATAACCATGAAAATAAAAGAATAAAAATAAAAAAAATCTTCACTTTCGGGTCATTTATTTTTCACTTTTCTTCATTTCTCTTCTTTTATTGTGCATACGTATATGCCTTTATACCCACTCCTATGTTACAGCTTGAGTAATCAGTCAGGATAATGGCACAGTAGCAACTGATTGTTTTAGCCGTAGCATAATAGTCCATATGGACGCGTCACGTGGGTACACACGTCATAGGAGGAGATAAAAACAGCACGGTCAGGAACTGTAAACATAGGTATTAAATGTTGCCAAATATTATAAGTATTAACAAAAGACTGTTTACTAATTTAGAAATATGCTTCAATCGCCTTAAATTGTACTTCGAAAAAACAACATGAATAAAATAATCGTCGCGCAATACATATTGAGCGAATGTTACATGTTTTAATCCTGACCATTTACTGCAAACGTTTACATAATAATGGTTATAAAAATACATAATTATGTACAGTCATCGGACAGGTGTGAAAAGTAATTGAGCCATGTCGGACTTCAACCCAGGTCCCCTGCATCTTGCCGATTACACCACGCTGTCTCGCTGAGCGGTAACCGCCATGTATAAGTAGACACGTTACGCGTGGTAATTTGCGGCGAATTTGATTTCGATTTTCTTAGAAATCAAGGCCCATTGGAACAAATCCTTTTAGCTTGATGGTCTGGAGGAATTCCCCCACAACATACCTACGATCCATCAAAATCCTTTGGTACCATACTTGGTGTTCCCATTGTTAGAGTTTTGCTCTGCCAAACGTCGGCTACTTTAGTTTCGGAACATTACATTAATGAAGAGGTGACAGGAAAAGACGAAAATGGCCACAAAGTGCAGTTTTTCCGAACCAACATATGACTTTGTTTTAAGCATACATAGAAGTGAAAATAACATATTGCAATGGAAACACCTTTGTTTCTCTGGCAAAAGATTATTCATAACAATCAAATATACAAGGAAGAAATTCCGCCGGCCGCGGTGGCCGAGCGTTCTGCGGCGCGCCAGTCACAGTCTGCACGGCCACTACGGTCGGGGGATCGAATCCCCCCTCGGGCATGGATATTTATGACTTCCTTAGTATTAGCTAGTTCATAAGTAGTTTGTAAGTTTAGGGACTGGCGACCCCGTAGTTAAGTCCCATAAGCTCTACAAACATTTGAACATTTTAAGAAATTCCTTTATAATGTAGATTTAAAAATATGGACACGTATTCATTTGCATGAAACAATTGGGCATGTTCAGCTTCGAATGGTTTTCAAAAGCAAATCTCTTGTTTCTCGTGGTAACTTACATAGTATTGAACTATACAGCTATGGACACTGGTACAGGCATGCGTATGCAAACAAAGAGATATGTAAACACCCAGAGGACGGCGCTGCGGTCGGCAACACCTGTATAAGACGACAGATGCGTGGCGCGGGCGTCACACAGCTTACTGCTGCTATGGATTTTTTTTCTTTATTTTTTCTTTGCTGCCCTACTTGACCCACCACCTAAGAAATAAGGTGGGTCGTGGAACGGCCTCTTAGCCGCTGCGGCTGAGCCCTGAAGGAAGCTGTGATTGGCATCCTCCAGTTCCCGCTCCACTCGCACCGTCGCCCGTATCCCACCACGTGGTGGAGGCGGGCCATTCCTTTTGCATTACAGTAATTTTATTTTACAATATTCTTATACAGCTTTGGAAAAATGAGTGAACAAAAAGAAATAAAGGAAAGTAAAAAAAAAAAAGAATAGTAAGAGAGAAAGATTGTGTAAGAAATCAGGGGAATATAAAGTATTGGCGGGGATGATTACAAACCGATAACAATTTGGATTCCTGCTAGTTTAACTGGACAGGTCTGAGCGGCTCGGAATATACATCGAGCCAGTCAGCCATGTCAGTTTTACATCCCATTACATGAAATAATTATAGATCAAATAGTGGTACAATATACTCAATGTTGTTTATTACTCTTCTGTGTAAAGTCAATGGACCATAGCAATGCTATGGATATCAGGAATCCGGCAAATCACCAAATCTTCGATATCGCTGTGGCCGGGAAAAGATCCTGCAACAACGGGGCCGCCGCAGCGGAGTGGCCGAGAACATTGAGGCACGATACTCTGATGCGCGAGGCCGTCCCCCGTCGGAGGTTCGAATCCTCCCTCGGGCATGGATGTTTGTGTTGTATTAGTTGTGTTAGTTCATAAGTAGTTTGTAAGTTTAGGGACTGATGACCCCGCAGTTAAGTCCCATAAGCTTCGCAAACATTTGAACATTTTTGAACAAGGGGACCAACGACGACAAGAGAATCGTTCAACGTGACAGAAGTCCAACACTTCCGCAAATTGCTGCGGATTTCAGTGCTGGGCCATCAACAAGTTTCAGCGTGCGAACCGTTCAACATCATCGATATAGGCTTTCAGAGTAGACTTGCGCATAATAGTTCGCGATCGGGAGCGCTCACTTTAGTTCGCAGTAGAGTTCGTTGTTTTAGTTCGACCGCTCCCAGTGACGGCTGAGCGGTGTGGTCTGCGCATGCAGGTGGAGGGGGAGGTTCCCCCACCTAGCTGCATCACGCGCTTGCTGCTTGAGCCACTAACGATATCACGAAACCAAAAGAAACTGTTTGTGGATACTTTCTCACGTTTAACTTTAGAGTTGTCTCTATATCTTGGCATTATGTAATTTATTAGTCAGATATTGCAGAGTGCAGAATACTTCAAAACAGAAATTTTGAAGCACTGAACTACGTAATCTAACAAGCAAACGCTCACCTCGAAATGGCTCATGAGCAGAAGGCAGATTTTTAATTCTGCTGCGTGCCCTCTCGCTATTGGCCGTCGGTCTTCGGAAAAGAATCCAACGAACAAAGAAGCGAGATACGTTTGCCATAATAGTTTGCGACCGGTAACGCATGTTTTAGTTCGCGACCGATCGCGCATAATTTAGTTCGCGACCGATCGCGCATATTTTAGTTCGCGACCGATCGCGCATAATTTAGTTCGCGATCGATCGCGCATATTTTAGTTCACGACCGATCGTGCATATTTTAGTTCGCGACCGGTAGCTCTCCTTTTAGTTCGCTGCTCGGCCGCGAAGTAGGTCGCTCTTTTTAGTTCGTCTGCTCTTTTTGGCTTTGGTACCGCTACTAAAAGAGCTCTTTCTTTTGTTATGACGGTTTTTTTATATAATGATCAGTGTTGCCCAAACGTGTGCTATTACCCGCATTTTTGGGCAATTAGACATCAAATATTTCAGCAAATAAACCAGTTATTTACTCGAATGGGTGATACAATGGTATTCAACTACTTTGCATAGAGGCAAAGGCAAAGGTCCCAGGTTCGAGTCCCGCTTCCGGCACACAATTTTAATCTGCCAGGAAGTTTCATACCAGCGTACACTGCGCTGCAGAGTGAAAGTTTCATTCTGGAAACATCCCTTAGTCTATGGCTAAGCCATGTCTCCACCATATCCTTTCTTCCAGGAGTGCTAGTTTTGGAAGTTTCGCAGGAGGGCTTCTGTGAAGTTTGGAAAATAGGAGGCGAGGTACTGGCGGAAGTAAAGTTGCGAGGCGACATCGTGAGTGCTCAGTCGGTAGAGCTCTTGCCCGCGAAAGGTAAAGGTCCTAGGTTTTTTTTTTTTTTTTTTTTTTTTTTTTGGGGGGGGGGGGACATACGAAGTCAAAACAGTATTCTGTGAATACCCAAAAGTGGTCGATAGAGGTCGCCTCTGTTTTGATGGCAACATTTCTTTGGGTTCGAAGAGTTCCCACAAGTGTCAGTTTCTTAGCAAGTAGTTCTTGTCCCAAATCAAAACTTGTAAAAAAGTTATCATTCGTAATGTTCCTACCACTTCCGTTCAGGTTATCAACTAAATCATGTACCACTCGTTTACCTTGATTCAGTTCCCTTCCGTCAGCAGATTTACCCGTATACACCTTGCATTTATGACATCATTGGTGTCACAATCAACGGCAGCCCACACTTTCATCCCACACTTTGCAGGTTTCGAAGCATTGTACACCTTGAATGGACACCGTCCCCTGAAAGTATACAGATGCTCATCTACATCTACATCTACATAAATACTCCGCAATTCACCGTAAGGTGCGTGGCGGAGGGTACACTGTACCACTACTAGGCATTTCCTTTCCTATTCCACTCCCAAATTGAACGAGGAAAAAAAAGAATGCCTATATGCCTCCGTACGAGCCCTAATTTCTCTTATCTTGTCTTTGTGATCTTTACGCGAAATGTAAGTAGGCGGCAGCAAGATTGTACTACACTCAGCTTCAAATTCCGGCCCTCTAAATTTCCTTAACAGAAATTCACGAAAAGAACGTCGTCTTTTTCCAGCGATCCCCAATTGAGTTGCTGGAGCATTTCCGTGACACTCGCGCATGGGTGGAACCTACCGGTAACAAATCTAGCTGCTCGCCTCTGAACCGCCTCTATGTCTTCCTTCAAACCGATCTGCTGCGGGTCCCAAATACTTGAGCAACTGTAATATAAGGTCCAAGAACAAAAGACGAAATGTATGCATCAACGAACATTTCTAACACAGCCCTTATAGGTTGATCCAGAAGCCGCTTTTCTTTCTTCCCTGGTAAGTTTAACATCGAACCGGAGGCGAATCAAAATATCACGAAATCGTGAAAAGATCATTGTGGCTCGACAAACAGGTAAGCCATAGTCTTTGACCCAAATTCACTCAAAGGCTTACCACGTGCCTTATGCAAACCAGCTATTATTAGTAAACCAAGGAATGCCTGCAGCTCTCTAGAATCAAGTGCAATCCAGAGTTCAAGAGTTGGGTACAGAATTTTATTATCTTTTGCATGATTAGTGGAATGCATTACAATTACACTCTGCATGTGATTGGTGATAAAAAGTCTGAAACAGTCTGCCCTTGTCTGTAATTGTGGTCTAAGGTGACGTGGAATATGCGCGGTTTCACGTAGCCTATTACATTCCTTGAAACCTGCTTTCGCGCTGCAGGTGGTACTGTGTTATATGTTATTTGCTCGCTTCTAGACACTAGAAGTAGATGCACTAGTTACGTGAATTCCGTTATCATCTTCTTCACAGTCACACATATCCACTTCATCTCCGATCTGTACATCTCCTTCTATCACATCTCCATCAACATCACTATCATCCACTTTTCCAAAAAATGATTCATTATCACTGTTTTTGTGTCCCAGCCTCGTCGTAGGTGTCGGTGGCCGAGTGGAATGAGACCGACACAGTAACAAAGATAGCACGCCGGTGCAGGTACGGAGGGGAGCAGCCAGAAACTACAAACACTAGAGTAAATTAGAAAGAGATATATATTGCACAGAATGTAACAATACTTAACTTTTACATAGTACTGCAGAATGTTGATACATAGTTGTTAGAGGCCTGCCTAGTGCCTGTACAATAGCAAAGTCTTCACTGGTGCCTATCTGATTACGAAGGTCCTAACTGGTTGCTATCTCAGTCTCAAGTGACCGATGTCTTTCCGTGGTGGCCACGAGCGAAGTTGCAGCAGAGGGCGCTCGTGGCTGTCGTCGTAAGATCGCCGCGCCGTGCGTGCATGGCGGCGCGCGGCGAAAGTAGGTGGCGCGCACTTTGTACTTGTGCGACACCACAACTGTCACCCTTCTGTATATCTGCCAAAGCCTGTTCGAGACTGTATCCTTTCAAAACTTATGTCACCATCCATTACAAATAAACTATAACACCACGTCTTTACACAAAACTCAATTCCAAATATTCAAATGTCTGTTAAGCTTAAGGGACTTAAATGCGGGGTCATCAGTCCCTAAACTTACAGACTACTTATAAACTAACTTATACTAAAGACAACACAAACATCCATTCCCGAGGGAGGATTCGAACCCCCGACGGGAAACGGCCTCGCGCATCGGAGCGGAGCGCCTCAGTGCGCTCGACCACCCGTCGCGGCCCTCAGGTCCAAACTGTGAATTTGTCGTAACAGTGCACGTAAATGTATTTTCTATTCATTGTTTACAAAAATGTACAAAGGAATGTCAGTTTATAAGTTACGTTGTTGCCAAGATTTATTTTCGTAACAAAACTTATACATGACACTGAAAATCACTTATTGTATACCTGCGGTATTTTCTGAACCCACTGCAAAAATTTCGAATGTTGTTCTGCAAAATGAGATATAACCATAAATATTTTACCCAATTATAACAAGGTTTTCGCAGCAGTGAGTGGCCGGTAGTTCACATGGACCTTTTGCTAATTTTACTGCTAAAATTAAGATTTTTAAAAAATATATGTCAGTTAAATCTTATGTGGGTACCTAATACCAGAATTAAGCTTTTATTTCGTACAGTGGCCTACTTTTAAGATAAAAGTTTGCCGAACTCTATCTGCCGTTTCCGATTTTTCCCACGAATGTTGCATACTGCATTCGATATAGGAGAAAATTCTCTACAATATATTTCAAAATCAGAAAAATCCATCGGTTTGATTACAAAAAAAACCGAAATATGCCTAAAATGACTCCTCATTTGTTTTTCTGTGTTTGTTTTTGAATATTAAAAAAAAAAAAAAAAGACTTGGGATTTCGATTCCTGGGGTTCGGATTTCTCTAATAAAGCTGCAAAACTATTCAAAATCGCATTTTCATTATTATCTTTTTAAACCTTTCTATTTTGAAATTACCCCTCGAAACGTGCCGAATACCTCTTTTTCGTATTTTTCACTGTGTTCCCAGCGGTCACATTATCTGACTGGCCGATGAGTTGTCTATA
Source organism: Locusta migratoria (assembly GCA_026315105.1). NCBI lineage: Eukaryota > Metazoa > Arthropoda > Insecta > Orthoptera > Acrididae > Locusta > Locusta migratoria. The sequence continues at coordinate 293,100,993 of CM048755.1, forward strand.
CCCACATTAAAACTGGTTATTTATAGTTAAATGAGCCTTGAGGCTAAAAAGACCCCAGGCATCATACGAGGGTTAATGACCCAAGAAGTACTCTTGTACTTTACCAACACACGTTCCTATCACGAGAAATAAGCGCCTGAATTAAGCAACAATACAGCTATTGTTGTAGAATTCCATGTCAGGCATTTACTCAGTCTGTGCAATGCCCGCTCTCTTGACTTCCCCCTCTCAGTTAATAGCCTTCTCCGAGAGACCAACTTCCTTTATAGAGCGACTCCACAAAGAAGGGCGCGGAGCTTTGATATGTACCCTGTCTTGACCGGCACCTCGGACAAAGTGTTCTCAACTTCGCACAGAGACCAGCCATAAATCACCCGGAAACTTCTCACATTCCAACTTTACAATCTTTCAGCAAAACAAGGAGACCGGCGTCCACTGCCAACGAAGACAAAGCCATTCAGTCTTCCAATCGATTTCAACAACGTTTAGGCACGTGTACTCTACGTTCAGTAAATACTGCTAAATAACTATCCATATAAAGGCCGTGCAACTCCATGCATGGGAACTCACATACGATTCAGAATACCTCGAAATCATCATTGCCGGCCGCGGTGGCCGCGGGGACTGAGGCGCTCCGGTCACGGTCTGCACGGCCACTACGGTCGGGGGTTCGAATCCCCCCTCGGGCATGGATATTTGTGCCGTCTTTATAATAAGGTAGTTCGTAAGTGGTTTGTAAGTTTAGGGACTGATGACCACGTAGTTAAGTCCCATAAGCTTAACAAACATTTGAACATTTGAAATCATCATTTATGAAAGACTGAACATGTAGAACCATTTGCAAAGGTTTGTAAACAAATGCTTTAATTTTCGTGTAGCTTTTCTAGAATACCACATTGCAGATGAGTTTTGAACGTTGTCTTAAACTACTTGTGTCACTCATTTACATCTGAGAAGTTAAACACAGAAATGTAGCAAGCCAAAGGACACAACAACAAATCCTCCTATAAATCTACTTTCATTTTCTGATAAAAATTTAATTATCACATTTCTTATAATGATTCCAGTGCATAGAAATCATAAAATCATAGGAAAAGGCGAGGAAAATCTGGACAATAAATGTAATATGCCGGAGCCTACACGTGATTAGACTGATCCATATACTTGTACTTATGACAATGTTGTAAAGAAATACATGTATGAAAATACAGTTCCTCACGAGGTATTTTTTTCTTCAGATATTTATTAAAAACTCAAGATTTAGAGGGCATTTACCGTCGTCACCCCAAGGAAATCATTAACATACAGATACTGCGTCTTTTTTTTTTTTAATGAAAAGAAAAAAATCGCACTGACGTGTTTTACGGCCACTTTAGATTTGTAGTTTTATAAATTTTTGCAAACATTTTGGACCAAAATAATGATCTAAATAATAAAAAATTAATTAATATGAGTGTCTGAAAGCCTTTTAAGAAAAAAAATTGCGTAGTGGCGCGTTCCGAACCAACTACCTCTCGCATCATAGTTCAACGCCTTGCCCACTACGCTACGGCTATCGACCAAAAGACGGGCCCTTTAATCTCATAGTATTAATGGCCGTTGTTAACTGATGCTAATATGGCGTTTATAGATACCAGATTATCGTACGAAGAACGATGTGTTTTTGTTAATTCTTCAGTGCGCCATTGCTTTGAAATGACAACGTGAAAGTTACAATAAGAAAATCATCAAATACGCAACGCAAGATGACGAACGCCACAGAGAGTTCTGGGCGAGGAATGTCACGTGACATCTCCGAACGGCTTGTTTTTTGTTAATTCAATAGAGGGTTTCAAATCTCCGTTATTTTTCCAAATATGTCTCAAACGATACGAGATATGGAAAAAAACATAAGGGAGCTAAGTTGTAGAGAACTTTCTCCTCTACCAATTAGGTTATTCAATTTTCGTGTCAGATGAACGGTTCGTTTGCAATTACAATTATATTACAAACGGCTTTTTTGGTATTACTACTGTATTTTTTGTCCGAAAAATTTGAAAAAGGGAGGTTTTGGTCTCTGGCGGCCTACAATCATGTATGTAAAATTTGGCGCTGATCGGTTGAACGGTTCGTCTTAAAAACAGGGAACACGTTACGGACAGACAGACAGACATACATCCCAAAACCGCCGTTATTTTTGCAAATATCTTTGAAACGCTACGAGATATGAAGAAACATAAGACAGAAAAGTTGTAGAGAATTTTCTCCTCTACAAATTCAGTTATTCAATTTTCGTTTCAGATGAATAGTTAAGCCGTTATTTTCATTTACATTTCGAGCTGTCAAAAGACGATCGCAAAGGCCCACTTTTAGTGTTACTACCGTAACCTAAAGTGGGCCAAAAAAGATAATAGTCGATCGACGTAGGTGATATTGATGACATATATTGCTAGGTCGATGCGCACAACGGAGAGATACTATGTTAATAACGCCATTAATACCGCTGCATGACAAAGAAATCGGCTTCATTATTAAACCTTAACTGCAACCATTCGTCATCTCATGTCCACTTCTATCCATGAGTAAGGATATGCCCCTGTCTAATTAACTGTCGCAGTTTTTACTCTCGATACATTCCTCATGACAGAATGCCAGCAGATTAACGCAGTGCGTAATATTTTTATTCCGGCGAATACAATTTATGCTTGCTCGTGAGAGTGATCTCGACAACCGCTAATTATTAAAAAACTTATAATTCAGTGTGTTGTTGTTCTCCAAAACATTTGGACAGTACATTTAAAATTATACCTGTCGCAGAACACACAAATAAGTTTTAAGTCCAACGAAACCTGGCACCAACACTTCTCCTTACAGTGTATAGCAACCGTTTTATATTCGTGGCTGGTCGGAAGATAGGTCGAACATTTTTCCTGCCTAAGTCTTCAACTACCTCGTTAAATATGATTCACTAAATCACTAATCGACTAATTCTAATGCCTTGAACATGATTTCTGGTGCACAAAACAGCAGTTATACAGGATGTACAACAAAATTTGTGACTGAATTGAGGAGTCCTTGGTAGAGACTACACGGTATGTTAAATTTTATAAAACACTGCAAATAGCCACAAGGTTTTTTTTCGAAAATTATTTATTACTTGTTACGGGCCTGAGCCCATAACCAGATGATGGCTTTGATTTCTTGCACGGCTTTACATTTGTGTCGCCACGGTAGAATGGCCTAGCGGTCTAGAGTGCCTTGCTGCGAAGAGCGCGGTTGCTCCCCGTCGGAGGTTCTAGTCCTCCCTCGTGCATGGGTGCTTTGTTGTCCTTAGGTTAGTTTAAGTTATTTCACGTAGATAGTAAGCCTAGGGACTGTTAACCACAGAAGTTATGTCCATAGATTTACAAACATATGAACATTTATGTCCTAAAATGTAAAAAAGGTTTTGAACGTTAAGACATTGACAGACGAAATTACTTCGGTACCTAACGCATTTTCAGGGGAGATGGAGTTGGCTTTCATCAACCCAATCATCTTCCACACATGACCACCCTTCTCGACAGATCCGCAAGAAAGTGATTTCTTTCTGCCGGTTTCTTTGAACAATAGCGTTCAGTATCCTTCTTTGCTATCTATGTATCCTGCATCAACAACATCGCAACAGTCGGAGATAACTTGAAGAGAATAGACATTCCATTACTTGGAGGAATTGATGGGGAGGTGGGCATTGAGCCGAGTACATGTCTGACGCCAGTCCTGGCATTATTTGGCAGGCAAAAGGCTGCACACGTGTCTTTGTAGTTGTTGTTGGCGAAGGAGTGTATCCCAGTCACGGGTCTGGACGAAGGAATGGTAGACATGGCGAGATTTGTGAAGGAGAAGAACGGCCTCTAGAGGGACGGTTGGGCGAAATGGGTGGATGACTTTGGTGGGGATGTCGGAGGTTATGGTATCAGACAATTTGAGGTGGAGGAAGGAAGCAGCATGATCAAATTCAGCAGAAGTGTGGAGGAGGACGGGGTGGTTTTCAACTGCACAGGTGATGAAGTGACAGAAGGCATTCCAGTCTGCTAGTGGATAGTCATAGACGAGTTTGGGAGGAGGAGCAGGATGGGGTCATGGGGTGATGACAGCTCTGGGCAATGGTGAGAAAAATGACGTCACGGTCATTGTCGATGGGTTTAAGGATTTCTGCAGTGATATAGCCAAGGAGGTTGGGGGAGGCTATGATGATGTAAGGGTTGTATTACTGACTAGTTGGGTGCCGAAGGGAAGGGGAACTACGTCACCATGGAAGGTGATCAGGAACTGAGTTCGGGGGGGGGGGGGGGGTGCAGGTGTGGATGCTTAGGTCAGTGGCGACTCATAGGTCTTGATGGTGCGGTTGGTGTAGGTTAGGAATGCATAGGGGAGTGGAGAGTTGGCGTGGATATAAATGGTGGCACATGTGACTGTGAGTGACGGATGAAGAGGCTGAGGAGTAGGTGTTCAGGAGGATCGTTGAAGGGAGGATGGAGCCACACCAGCTGATAGGTTGGGTGGCCGAAGGCAACTTTGCTTCATGCTAGTGGTTGAGGGAGGTAAGTGCGTTGGAGGATGTATGGGGTGATACTGATGGTGTGGAGGGGTTGGAGAAAGCTCTCATTGAGGAGGAAGGCGCCCACATAGTGGTGGGAGAGAGTGTCTACAAGGAGGTGCTTATTGGTGTGGAGGGAGTGTATGTTCACTACGGTCGGGGCTTCAAATCCACCTCGGGCATGGATATTTGTGTCGTCCTTAGTCTTAGTTCATAAGTAGTTTGTAAGTTTAGGGACAAATGACTCCGTAGTTAAGTCCCATAAGCTATACAAACATCTGAACATTTTGGAGTGTATGTTGCCGAAAATGATGGGATAATATTGCTGCGCCGTAGGGAAAGGAAAGGGAGTGGAGGTGTTGGGAAGATAGGGAGTGTTACGGAAAAGGAAGGGGCTTAAATTAGTGTGTCGAGGGGAATAAAGTGAAATGGGCTTGGTTCTGGCAAAAGGTGGCAAACATTTTCAGCTAGAAGACGGAACACGCAGCAAGAATGACTTGTAGGTTGTGGGGCGTTACAGTGGGTGAATGTTTTGGAGGAAACGTATGATGCCCTAGACTGTGAGGGTGGGAAATATGGAGTTACTGCGATGGAGGGGCTGCTCTATGTATCGGATGGGAACGGTGAGCTCGGAGTTGATAGCAGGGGGACAGTTCTTACATTTGTAGGAATGTTTAGGGTGCGTCAGGACTCAGGCGTTACAGGAGGGGAAGAGGGGCAGGTTTGGGCAATTTTTCTGGAGGTGCCAGTACATGGTAACGCTTTTATAGCGAAAGGTGGTGAGGAGACGCATGCTCAAAAGCGGCCGTTACATGAGCGCCCTCTATTGTGTTTCGCACCCTCTACATATAGAGATCTAAATGTGCAGTGCAGGAGCATTTGCAAAGATGAAACATCTCCGTCCTCTGTCGGAACGTGCACTAAATCTCAGATGTCAAATCATAAAATTTAACTGTCTCTAGACGTTGAATGTCAGATGTCAAATCATAAAATTTAACGTCTAGCGACAGATGTCAAATCATAAAATTCAACTGTCGCTAGACGTTAAATTTTATGATTTGACATCAGAGTTTTAGTGCGCGCTTCGACAGAGGGTGGACATGTAGTTTTACCTTTGTGCATACAGCTGCGCGCCACATTTAGATATGCAAGTATTCGAGAGAGAGGGCTCATGTAACGACCGCTTTTGTACAGGCGGCTCCGCTATAAAGGCGTCTTCGTGAACTAGCAATCTCCAGTGTCTGACACTCACCTGAAGATGGCTGAATGATTGTCAGCCGAAATATCGCACCAGGAAGTCATCATCCGGCTGCAGTTCCGAAACTTCATCGAGTACTCCTTACGCCGGGAAAACTTCAAGAATCACATCCGATTCACTGTTTGCTGGCAACTTTCAAACCACGTATCATTTCGAATTGTTACTGGAATGACTCCTCGGCACTAGAAAAATATTTTATTTATTTACTGCACATTTTCAAAACCTACTACCTAATATTTAAAAGCAAGTCGTACATCTCATAATATAGCATACAATGACATACATTCTTTCGTGTTACTATTTAGATACTTTAACGAGCAATAATATGAAACCGAAAATATCTAAATAAAAGAGAAACACAATACAAAGAATATTAGATAATTACAAATTGAAAAAGATAAAAAAATCGCACTGACGTGTTTTACGGCCCACTTTAGATTTGTAGTTTTATAAGTTTTTGCAAACATTTTGGACAAAAATAATAAAAAATTAATTAATAACAGTGTCTGGAACCCTTTTAGGAAAAAAATATAGGTAGCGGTGGGTTTCGAACCACTTATCTTCAGCATCACAGTCCAACGCACTGCCTACTACGCTACAGATATCAATTAGCAATTGCGTTCTTTAATTTCGTACTATTGATGGCCGTTGTTAACTGATGCTAATATGGCATTTGTAGACACTAGATTATCATTTATCGTACGAAGAACGACGTGTTTTTGTTAATTCTTCAGTGCGCCATTGCTTTGAAATGACAACGTGTAAGTTACAATAAGAAAATCATCAAATACGCAACGAAAGATGGCTTATGCCAGAGAGAGTTCGGGGCGAGGAATGTCACGTGACATCTGCGAACGGCTGGTTTTCATTAATTCAATGGACGGTGTCAAAACTTCGTTATTTTTGCAAATATCTCACAAACGATACGAGATATGAAAAAAACATAAGGGGACAAAGTTGTAGAGAATTATATCTTCTACAAATTCGTTTGTTCAATTTTCGCGTCAGATTAACGGTTTATTTGCAATTAAAATTACATTACAAACGGCTTTTTTATTACTAACGTATTTCTTATTCGAAATATTTCAAAAAGCGAGGTTCTGGTCTCTGGTAGCCAACAATTATGTCTGTAAAATTTGGTGCTGATCGGTTGAACGGTTCGTCTTAAAAACAGGGAACACGTTACAGACAGACAGACATCCCAAAATCGCCGTTATTTTTGTATATATCTCTGAAACGATACGAGATATGAAAAACACAGAACAGAGCAAAGTTGTAGAGAATTTTATCCTCTACAAATACGGTTATTCAATTTTCGTGTCAGATGATTAGTTAAGCCGTTATTTTCATTTAAATTTCGAGCTGTCAAAAGACGATCGCAAAGGCCCACTTTTAGTGTTACTACCGTAACGTAAAGTGAGAAAATACAAAGAGTGTACATATTTATTTCTTTGTCAGGCGGTTCCAGGTGGGGGAGTGTCCCACCTGAAATTTCCTGTATTTAATCTGACATTGTTACAATACTTTTTTATACTATTCATAATGATGGATATTGACAGACTGGAAAAGGATACACCAGTACCAACTGAATGCCGGCGTTAAGTCGAAAGACGCACCTTTTCCTCTTTCTATTTCGTCCACATTTCGAAACTAGTTGGCTCATTGTGCGTCGTTCTTCCGATTGTCCGAGACGTATGCCACGAAATTACGGAAAGCACGAAGATGGCTATCGATTTCGTAGGGAACGAATTCCTGGTCGTTAGTATCATTGCTCTGTTTACGTATAGTTTGTCTACCGAAAATATGTCGGACGTGTAACCATCTCTGCAGTGAGCGTTTCCTTTTCCTTCTCCGGAGTTGGCTCTGTTTGTGCAGGGTGCTGGGATGTGTGCGGAAGGATCGCCAAATGCAATAGGCCTGCCGGCGGATATTGACGCCCGGCCAGACCTCGTAATTTCCTTTCCCCAGCCAGTCGGAAATCACAAGTTCCTGCCATCGACCGCCCTGACGCGCCGCGGAAGCCGCTGTGTCCCAGCGAGCAACGGCTGGGATTCTGTCGCCTGCTCTCACATTCCGCTCCGCGAGGCACGAAGGGGAAAAACTGCACGGTCGAAACGTCTTTGTTATTCCGAGAATTCAGCCTAAATGCTTTCATACACTTCTCGCGATATTTATGACAATTTCCCGATGTTAAATACGAGGCGCGTCCAGAAAGTAAGTTCGTTGTAATTGACGGTAAGTCATCGAGTAAAACAGAAGTGATATCTGGCGTTCCACAGGGAAGCGTTATAGGTCCCCTACTCTTCCTCGTGTTTATATACGATTTAGGAGACAATCTGAATAGCTCCCTTAGATTGTTCGCGGATGATGCTGTCGTTTATCTGTCAGTGAAGACAACAGAGGATCAAAAGCAACTGCAAAGCGATTTAGACAAAATTTCTGCATGGTGCGAAAATTGGTAATTGACACTAAATAAAGAAAATTGTGAAGTAATACACATGACCACTAAAAGAAATCCGCTGAACTTCAATTACGCGATAAATCAGTCGAACCTTAAGGTCGTAGATTCTACCAAATACCTAGGAGTTACAATTACGAACAACTTTGAGCCGGCCGCGGTGGCCGAGGGGACTAAGGCGCTCCAGTCACGGTCTTCACGGTCACTACGGTCGGGGGTTCGAATCCCCCCTCGGGCATGGATATTTGTGGTGTCCTAGTTCGTAAGTAGTTCGTAAGTAGTTTGTAAGTTTAGGGACTGATGACCCCGTAGTTAAGTCCCATAGACTATACAAACATTTGAACATTTGAACAACTTTGACTGGAGAGAAAACATAGAAACTATTGTGGGGAAGGCGAACCAAAGGTTACGTTTCATTGGCAGAACGCTTCGAAGACGCACCAGCTCCACCAAAGAGACTGCCTACATCACACTTGTGCGTCCGCTCCTGGAGTACTGTTGCCTCTTGTGGGACCCTCACCAAGTGGGACTGACGGAAGACATTGAGAAGATTCAGAGAAGGGCAGCTCAGTTTTGTTTTATCACGTTACGGGGGGAAAGCGTCACTGAAATGTTGCACGAATTGGGGTGGAAATCGTTAAAGGAAAGACGTTATTCATTGCGGTGTGATCTGTTTGCGAAGTTTCAATCACCGACTTTTGCTTCTGAATGTGAAAATATTTTGCTAGCACCCACCTACTTAGGGAGACATGACCATCCCAATAAAATAAGAGAAATCAGATCGAAAACGGAACGATTTAGGTGTTATTTCTTTCCGCGCGCTATTAGAGAATGGAACGGTAGGGAAAAGTTATGAAAGTGGTTAATGAACCCTCTGCCAGGCACTTGAATGTGATTTGCAGAGTATCTATGTAGATGTAGATGTAATAAAATGAAATTGTACACAGATACAGAAGAAATTTTTATTGCATAAAATTCTACAACTCTTAAACTACTTTTCCACATAACTGCCGAAATTTTGCAGGCATTTGTCATAGCGTAGTACCAGGTTTTGTATACCTTCTTCATAGAAATCTGCCGCCTGTGTCTTCAACCAGTTGGAAACAGTTTCTTTCAGCTCGTCGTTCATAGCGAGAGCACTAATTGTAAACCTACGGTTTTCCTGGATCTTGTCATCAATCACGTGAACCAGTTCTTCTGTAACCAAAGGTGGACGCCCACTTCGTTCTTCATTGTGCACATCACTACGCCCGCCATTGAACAGTCGGAGCCATCTTCTCACCATCGAATCACTCATCGCATTTGGTCTGTAAACATCGCAAATTTGCCGATAAATTTCACTTGGTTTCACTTTCCTTGCATTCAGAAACCGAATCACCGACCTGATTTCACAGGCGGCAGGATTTTCAATCAACGCCGACATTTCAAACAAGCACAACAAAGCGTACGTAACTGACAGCGATCTCCAAAAGTCGCACGTTCTTCTCCTTGATACACATCGTCTACAGTGCATGTGCGGAACTACAATCGCAGCGCTGCAGCAAGGATAAATTGAAACGGAAATTACTTTCTGGACGCGCCTCGTATATAAACAGATTGATGTGGTGTCTGTTCTTTCGGACATGTCTGCAAGAACAGACACCACACTTGGTTCACAGTAGTCTTGTGTAGTTCGCGAACGAACTAGTTCGGGAGAGCGCTCCCACAGGCGAACTACGCGAACTAGTTCGCAGATCTCTCGCCTCTTAGTTCGTCCGCTCCTTTTCCGAAGACTGACGGGGAACGACGAGGGGACGCGAGAGCGCGCAGAATCGCGTGATTCCCTTCTGCCAGTCAGCGTCATTTCGAGCTGAGACGCAGCTGAGCTGTAGTTTTATAGGCATTTCCCAAAAATACGGGTAATAGCACACGCTTGGGCAACACTGATCATAATATAAAAAAGCTGTAATAACAAAAGAAAGTGCTCTTTTAGTAGCGGTAGCAAAAGCCAAAAAGAGCGGACGAACTAAAAAGAGCGACCTAATTCGCGGCCGAGCTGCGAACTAAAAGGAGAGCTACCGGTTACGAACTAAACTATGCGCGATCGGTCGCGAACTAAAATATGCACAATCGGTCGCGAACTAAAATATGCAGAATCGGTCGCGAACTAAAATATGCACAATCGGTCGCGAACTAAAATATGCACAATCGGTCGCGAACTAAAATATGCACAATCGGTCGCGAACTAAAATATGTGCAATCGGTCGCGAAGTAAAACTTGCGTTATCGGCCGCGAACTATTATACCAAACGTATCTCCTTCTTAGTTCGTTGGATTCTTTTCCGAAGACCGACGGGCAATAGCGAGAGGGCGCGCAGCAGAATTAAAAATCACGTGTTTGCCTTCTTCTGATGAGAGCCATTTCGTTGTGAGCGTCTGCCTGCTAGATTACATAGTTCAGTGCTACAAAATTTCTGTTTTGAAGTTTTCTACACTCTGCAATATCAAGATATAAAGATAATTTTAAACTTAAACGCGAGAAATTATCCACAAATTGTTTCTTTTGGTTTGCGTGACATCGTTAGCGGCTCACGCAGGAAGCGCATGAAGCAGCTAGGTGGGGAAACTTCTCCCTCCACCTGCATGCGCAGACCACGCCGTTCAGCCGTCACTGGGAGCGGACGAAGTAAAAGAACGAACTTGTTCACGGCAGAGCCGCGAACTAAAGTGAGCGCTTCCGATCGCGAACTAGTATGTGCAAGTCTAGTTCACAGTCATTTATGCATTTGCACATTTAAATGAGAGCAATGAAGAAGGATGAGAAATGAAAACAATTATTTTAGCTGCACGAGGGCAGTGAATTACCTCAATGGTGATGTAAGAAAAATTTGAGGTGCGCCGGGAGTCGAACCGGGGTGTCCCGCGTTGGGTCAGCGGTCATCTGAACTTTTTGGCAAACCGCACGCAGCCACCGTGCGCGTCAAATTCCCACGAGTCTCACACTACGTCTGTACGCTCGCCATTTCGGATTTCCTCACAAGGTTAACGTCATTACGGCATCTGCGGCGAAGTAATGGACCATACGCCATCGTCGAGTAGAAAAACTAAGGGACGACGGCGTATGGTTCCAAACTTCACCGCATATGCGGTGCTAACGTTCGATCTAGTGCGGGAATCCGAAATGGCAAGCGCAAGATGGCATGGGCAATTGGGGTTGCTACGGCCGTAGTGTGCTGCTTTTGGGAATTCGTGCGAACTGGAAGCCAAGAGGTTAAGGCGACCGCTGACCCAAAGGAGGACACCCCGGTTCGACTCCCGGCGTACCTAGCATTTTCACTTGTCGCCACTGACTTATTTCACTGCCTTTGTGCAGCTGAAGTCATTCCTTTCCTTCCTATAATTTAAATGTGCAAAAGTAAATATAGAAGCAGTAAGAGGAGATACGCAACTCTAAGAAAAAAGGGTTCAGCATACCTAAAGATATTCCCGGATGCAGTTTTCCTTTGAAACATCACAGGAATATTCTATAGAAGATATTACAACTAGCTATTTACACCTAAGATGCTATATGTTTGAAAGAAACATTAATGTGATGCATTAATTACAAAGAAAACAGGACGGAATAACTTTTCTTATATAAATAAAAGAAAACAGCTCATACACCGATAATTTGTACAATGAATGTAAGCTTACCTCCGCTGAAGATTTGTAATCCTATATTCTGAAATAAATATGTAATACAGAACTGTATTATTATCCTTCTAAATAGCTCTGATCGTAATATCAATTTAATTTTGAATTTTCATAAATTAGGTACTTGTTAAGCTCTGGGAGTGTTAAGGGAGGAGATTGAAAACTTACAAGCTTGCTTGAACTGCTCTGCTATTGGTAAAAAGAAAGGAAATTTTGAAAACGTCGTAATTGTTCATGAAAACTGAGATTGCGTGTTTACTCGACAGTCCACCCAAGCCTTGAACTCCGATTCTGAAGGTGCTGGCTTAAAACATTCGACTGTGCACCAAGATTTACATTTTCAGCTTAACCTTATAAACTTCGGAGGAATGCCGCAATAGTGCTCTAAGACAGCTACAGCTGCTGTTTTTCCCCTCGTCCTGTTCCACATCATTTCCTTCATATTACGACATTGGCATCAACGAGACTGTATTCTAATAAGCTCTATTTCTTTAAGTTAGTATTTACGCAGAACTACAAAGCATTGAAACATATTAACGTAGACGTAGGAAACAAAGGTACTGACGAATAGTAGCACCATTAGAAAATTCCTATCGTTACTAACAAGAGCGAAATTTGTTACAGAAACCATCAACAAGTGTAAATAATTAAAGGCTCACGCGTTTGCTCCGATTCAAAATTCTAATGTTTGTAAATCTATGGAACTTAACTTCTTTGGTTATTAGTCCCTAGGATTACAAACTACTTAAACTAATATGAAATTTCCTGGCAGATTAAAATTGTGTGCCGGAACCGGGACTCAAACCTGGGACCTTTGCCTTTCGCGGGCAAGCGCACTACCGACTGTGCTATCCCGACACGACTCACAATGCCGCCTCACAACTTCACTTCCGCCAGTACCTCTCCTCCTACTTTCCAAACTTCACAGAAGCTCTCCTGCGAACCAGGAGTGCTTGTCTTGCATGGTTCGCAGGAGAGCTTATGTGAAGTTTGGAAAGTAGGCGGCGAGGTACTGGCGGAAGTAAAGTTGTGAGGCGGCATTGTGAATCGTGTCCGGATAGCACAGTCAGTAGTGCGCTTGCCCGCGAAAGGCAAAGGTCCCAGGCTCGAGTCCCGGTTCCGGCACACAATTTTAATCTGCCAGGAAGTTTCATATCAGCGCGCACTCCGCTGCAGAGTGAAAGTTTCATTCTACTTAAACTAAGTTAAACTAACCTCAGGACAACACACACACACCCATGCCCCAGGGGGGACTCGAACATCCGACGGCAAGTAAACGCAGAAAGGCGCCTTGGACCGCACGGCCACTCAACCGCTGCCGCTTACTCCGAGATACGAACATTTCCGTATTACTCTCAAATGAGTTTTATTACAGTCGAAGAAATTATGGGGTTTGGCCCAATTTATATTGGTAACACTTGAAGTGGGCAATTTGCGATTGCCTTTTGAGAGATCGTGTCTGTAACGTGCTCCCACTTTTTAGATCGCGCCGTTCAAGTGATGGGCACCAAATTGTACAGACGTATTTGTTGTTAGCCATGCCCCAGGGGGGACTCGAACATCCGACGGCAAGTAAACGCAGAAAGGCGCCTTGGACCGCACGGCCACTCAACCGCTGCCGCTTACTCCGAGATACGAACATTTCCGTATTACTCTCAAATGAGTTTTATTACAGTCGAAGAAATTATGGGGTTTGGCCCAATTTATATTGGTAACACTTGAAGTGGGCAATTTGCGATTGCCTTTTGAGAGATCGTGTCTGTAACGTGCTCCCACTTTTTAGATCGCGCCGTTCAAGTGATGGGCACCAAATTGTACAGACGTATTTGTTGTTAGCCGGCCGCGGTGACCGAGCGTTCTGCGGCACGCCAGTCATAGACTACACGGCCACTACGGTCGGGGGTTCGAATCCCCCCTCAGGCATGGATATTTGTGCCGTCCTTAGTATTAGCTAGTTCATAAGTAGTTTGTAAGTTTAGGGGCTGATGATCCCGTAGTTAAGTTCCATAAGCTTTACAAACATTTGAACATTTCGTATTTGTTGTTCGCCAGGGACCAGGACTTTCCTCTGGTGCCAGCTAGAGAGCATCAGGGTGCTCCATCTCAGTTGTTATGCGGAGGATCGGAAACTATTGTTTGAAATTTTTTCCCATCTTTTGACTATGAAAGGTGCTACACCTATAAAGATATAAATCTTCACATGATCCTACGATCATATTCTTTTGCTGTTAAGTCACCTAATGTATGTTCGAAGAATGACCTGAGAATGATATTTTAAAACAATGTTCAAACGTTCGTAAATCTATGGGACTTAACTGCTTGGTCCTTAGATTACAAACTACTTAAACTGAGTTAAACTAACCTAAGAACAACATATACACCCATCCCCTAGGGAGGACTCGAAGCTCTGACGGCAAACGGCCGTGCGCACCTCAGCACGGCGCCTCAGTGCGCACGGCTATTGCGCCGCGACGATTGATATTTCATCCGTGGATGAATATATATCAGGAAAGTTCCTTTTTATCGAAAATGTAAACAGTATTTTAAAAAAATCACATGGGCCTGTTTCACGGACCTTGAGGTTTTCCAGTGATGATATGATTTTGCAAATATTTCGGACGAAGAATAATAAAAATATAAGTAGTGTAAAATTAAATACATGAAGATTACGTACGAGGCGAAGGAGCACAGTTAGTGACAGTAGCACAAATAAATTAATAAATTCACACACACACACAAACGCTAGCTTTCGCAACCCAGCTGCTTCTTCAAAATGTTCAAATGTTTGTTAAGCTTATTGGACTTAACTACGGGGTCATCAGTCCCTAAACTTACAAACTACTTATGAACTACTTACGAACTAGGACGGCACAAATATCCATGCCCGAGGGGGGATTCGAACCCCCGACCGTAGTGGCTGTGCTGACCGTGACTGGAGCGCCTCAGTCACCTCGGCCACCGCGGCCGGCGCTGCTTCTTCAGGCAGAAGGGAAGGAGAGGGAAAAGGAAATGATGAGGATTTTAAGGGAGTGGGTAACGTGTCATTTCAATCCCGGGACAGGAAAGACTTACCTTGGGGGAAAAAAAGGAGGGTAAACAAATACACACACACTCACACATATACACAAACGCAAGCACACCGAGGCAGACATACTGTAGAAAGCAAAGAAGTTATTTGCTTCTATCGAGAACCGGTGTAATCTCTGCGGTACGGCCCCTCTTATAACTGCTGTCTGGTTTTTTTTATAAGTTGTAAATAACCTTACTGTATCTGTGTTTTACCCATGCTGACTTAAGATTGTCAAAAACCTTCTCCAAATCTACAAAAGCTAGAAATGTAGGTTTGCCTTTCCTCAATCTGTCTCCTAAGGCCTCGTAAGGCGAGTATTGCCTCCCGTGTTCCTACATTTCTCTTGAATCCAAACTTATCTTCCCCGTGCTCAGCTTCTACCAGTTTTTCCACCCATATGTAAATAATTCCTATTGGAATATTTCAACCATGACTTATTAAACTGATATTTCTATAATTTTCACACCAGTGTGCACCTGCTTTCTCTGGAATTGGGATTATTACATTTTTCTTGAAGTTTGAATGTACTTCGCCAGTCTCATACATCTTCCACACCAGGTGAAATAGTTTTGTCATGTCTGGCTCACCCAGCGACTTCAGTAACTCTGAAGAAATATCTTTTATTCCAGGGGCCTTGTTTCGACTTAGGCATTTCAGCGCTCTTACAAAATATATAAATTCTAAAACTGTATTCTTGGTAATCTGCGATATGACTAAATTCTTTAGTGTAGCACAGGGCAGTAGGTAGAGTAAATTCGTTGATACAAACTTGCAGCAAAGGAAGAAAGGGCTGTTCCTAGGTACTGTTACCGTCAGGGTTTTAGCAGACGATTGCACTAGAACTAACAGACATACAAAAACTATAAAAATATCTGTGGGCTGAGTGTGTCGCCGTGTTTTAACTGACATTACAGGTGCTTATCGTGGACACAATTTGCGTATATATGCCTCAAATAGGCAACTGACAATTTATGTGCGGATGCAAAATTATGGCGATCCCTTGCGGGAATATACAGTAGACAAGGCTGCAAGCCTACTTTTTGTAAGCCTCTAGACGGTGTATGGCGGAGAGTACCTTGCAATACATTTCGGCACCATGTTTTCATGGAGAAGCTTTCGATACTTCGCGAACCACTGCACGGTGCATATCAGAGGATACCATGGAATGGACGTCGACCAATATGACCGATCACCTTGTAAGTTGGCACATGTATGCCTATTTTATAGAGAAGAATTTTAGAGAGGCTATAAAACTCCTCTAGATTTCTGACGCATTGTCAGTGTATAAAAATATCCGACGTTTATCCCACCTGGTGAAAGAGGCCCTTTTCGGTTTGTGCTGAGTTAGCGCAACGCTCTAAGGAAAGCCACTTGCAACAATGGCCGAAACGTTGGAAAATCTTTTACATGTACAATGCGGTCACTAACCCAGAAAAATTTCATGGCGGTCCTAATGGCAGAGAAAGCCTGTGGTTACAAGGTTCCTAACAGGATTTGATAAAAAAAATTACAATTTGTGTTTTTCTTAAACAATCTTTATTTCTTAAACAACATCAAGTTTTTCCCCTCAAATGTAATACATTTCTGCCGGCCGCGGTGGCCGAGGGGACTGAGGCGCTCCAGTCACGGTCTGCACGGCCACTACGGTTGGGGGTTCGAATCCCCCCTCGGGCATGGATATTTGTGCCGTCCTTAGTCATAGCTAGTTCATAAGTAGTTTGTAAGCTTAGGGGCTGATGACCCCGTAGTTAAGTCCCATAAGTTCTACAAACATTTGAACATTTTTGAATACATTTCTGTCAACACTTTTTTTCAAATCATGGATGCACTTGTGGGAATCACTTTTCCTTTTGGTGTTACAGCGATTCTGTTTTTTATCTCGTCACTGATGATAAAACGACGTCGTATCACGATTCTCTTCAGACTCGAAAACAGAAGTCGCAGGGGGAAATGTCCAGTGAATACAACAGGCTACATAACTGTTTTGTTTATTGACAAAAAGTTACGAGCAAACTTTTTAGTTTGAGCGGGTGCATTATCATGATGTTATTTCCAGGAGTGGTTTTGCCACAATTATGGTCGTTTTCTTCCGATTCCTTCACGAAAACGACGCATAACTTCCACGCAGTATATTTCATTGGCCATACTACCATAAAACACGATCGCATTATGCTCCATCCCACTTTAATCGAATAAATCAGTGATAAAAAGCTCGACATGTATCAAGCCAATCCAATTTTTTTTCTGTGTTCGCTCTTCAGGCAGTTGACATTGGGCCAAATGGGTTACTGTTATAACCATCTTTAGAAGTTCTGGATCGTTGTCGAGTTAGTTCAGAAATTCGGGAGTAATGTCTTCAACTCATGACGTCCTTTTTCGTTGGAATCCAATAACGTAGAAACATATTCTGCTGCTAAACGTTTCTTGCCCGAAGCAACATGAAAAATTACTTTGCATGATCCAAAGGATATGTTGACAGCATCAGCAACCTCATAGATGGGGAATCTTCGATTGTACAGACCCATCGTAGTCCAAGAAAGTCATCGTCTTCAGCCGGCGGCGGTGGCCGAGGGGACTGAGGCGCTTCAGTCACGGTCAGCACGGCCACTACGGTCGGGGGTTCGAATCCCCCCTCGGGCATGGATATTTGTGCCGTCCTAGTTTGCAAGTAGTTCATAAGTAGTTTGTAAGTTTAGGGACTGATAGCCCCGTAGTTGAGTCCCATAGGCTTTACAAACATTTGAACATTTTATTCATCGTCTTCAACTTCTTCTCGACACTCTCTGAAACGTTTGTAGCACCCGTAACCTGATATCTTACTCATACACTGAAAAGCCAAAAAACGTATATAGTCATGCCAATACACACACACACACACACACACACACACACACACACAAACACACACACACACACACACAGACACACACAGAGAGAGAGAGAGAGAGAGGACGGTGTTGTGCAGAGCAATGCCTATATAAGACAAAAGGTGTCTGGCACAGGCGTTATATCGGTTGCTGGCAGATTACCACGCTTTAAGTGAGTTTGGAGGCGGTGTTATAGTCGGTCACGATAGATGGTACACAGCATTTCCGAGGTAGTGATGAGGTGGGGATTTTACCGTACGACTATTTCATTAGGGCACAGTAAATATAAAGAATCCGCTAAAACATGAAGTCTTCGACATCGCCACGGACGGAAAAAAGATCCTGCAAGTACGGGACCAACGGTAACTGAAGAGAATCGTTCAACGTGACAGAATTGCTGTGGGTTTCAATGCTGGGTCATCAACAAACGTCAACGCGCGAACCATTCAACTAAACATCATCTATATGCGTTTTCGGAGTCGAAGGCCCACTCGTGCACCCTTTCTGACTGTACGACACAAAGTTTTACGCCTCCTCTGGGCCCAACAGCAGCTGATGAGTGGCAACATGTCTGGTCTAACGAGTCTTGTTTCCTGTTGTCTCGAGCGGATGGACTTGTACTGGTATGGAGACAACCTCATCAGTCCATGGACCCTGCGTGTCAGCAAAGGGTCTGTTCTAGTTGTTTGAGGACCTATAATGGGTGGGACTTGTGCAGGGTGAGTGACATGGGTCCCCTGATACGTCTACATGCGACTCTGACAGGTAATACGTACGTACTCATCCTAATGTTCAAATGTTTGTAGAACTTATGGGACTACTTATGAACTTCCTAAGACTAAGGACGGCACAAATATCCATGCCCGAGGGGGGATTCGAACCCCTGACCGTAGTGGCCGTGCAGACCGTGACTGGAGCGCCTCAGTCCCCTCGGGCCGGCCGCGGTGGCCGGGGGGACTGAGGCGCTCCAGTCACGGTCTGCACGGCCACTACGGTCGGGGGTTCGAATCCCCCTTCGGGCATGGAAATTTGTGCCGTCCTAGTTCGTAAGTAGTTCATAAGTAGTTTGTAAGTTTAGGGACTGATGACCCCGTAGTTAAGTCCCATGAGCTTAACAAACATTTGAACATTTGAGTCCCCTCGGCCACCGCGGCCGGCCATCCTAATGTCACCAGATGGTGAAAAGAGCCTATTGTGTGATTCCTGAGATGCTAATACAGATCGTACATAGTAGATGCAAGTTTTCCAAACAAAGATGTTACGCTGAAGATTTTGTCAGCGAAAACAACAAAATATTGTCAACCCCTTGATCTTTACTTCTTTCGGCATTATAAACTCTATATCAGAAGGATTGCTAATATTGTAAGACTACAAGGAGCCAATCCACAATTGAATGTACATGATCGTTATTTCATCGTCATTTCCAATTAATTTGCTGCAATTACGTATAAACCTATGTCGCAATATGCTTGTCGAAAGGCAGGGTATGACATTAACATACCAACATCATCATTTGACAATGTAATTAGTGTGGATTTTGATATTTGATTGCGTGAATGCGAAAAAAGATACGGAATGTGATAACGTGGTTTTACTGAGGTGTGCTCATTTTTTTCTCCCACATCGTTTTAACCACTTCATAGAAATTCCGCATCTGCACTTTTAAGACTAATATAAGCACTTTCAGGTGTGTGGTACTGCTGCATATGTGTGTTTGGCGCTACTATAAGTACTTTCAGCATAGAGTTTGGGCGCTGCTAATGGAATATGTAAGATACGCTGACGCTATTAAATTACATATAATTTCCTTCCTATGGTATTGATATATTGGTACTTTGTTAAAATGTTACTTCAGGTACATTGCAACCTTCTGCATGGAAATGACGCAAACCACTGTTCTGTTTATGATTGCGTGTTATTACAAACATGGTTTCATGCGATCTCGAGCGTCCGAGATCAGAGGTGCCCCTTGTCAGAAATCTGGGGTGAATCACTACTCACACAACATTCGCTTAAAGGTCTTGCTGATCATAGACTGCGCTGTTAACACTATCTCACGCCGAAGTAATTACGAAATTAATTATGCAAGTGGAGGTCTATACGTACCCCAGGCTGCTACGAGACTAGCATGCACGCCAAAGGTGGACCTCTAACTACCAATGACAAGGGTAAACAACAAGGTTTAGCTACTACTGTTGTGGAGTACACCTCTGTCTCTTTGAGTAGCTGCCGCTCATTGTAGCGTCTTTTCAGTAAATGAGGCGAAGACCTCAGTTTACACACCGAGCCATTAACTATAGTAACTGCTCACAATTTCCTGTTATCAGTAGATGGAGTATCCTGAGGAGCATCCCTTTATGAAATTACAGCAGTAGCCTCCTGCATTTCCTTCAACCAACGGCATGGCTAGCCATAATCTGGAAATCTTCATGTTTCTTCAAAATACCCACGGGTGCACTGCCCATCTACAGTGTGCCGTTGGACACTGTGGGTGGGCAGTGCATCCGTGGATATTTTGATTATCAACTACGCCGGGAGAAACTCAAGAATCACTTCATGTTTCTTACCAAAACATCATTATTTCGGTGCCTGTTTCGCGCTGCTGCAATATGTAATTTTTCTAAAGGTATGTAAATTATTGAAGAGATGCAAGCAGTGTCACAGTATGCTTCCATGCCACGACAGGACATCACACGCAGGCATAGAACTATCATCAGGCTGACAGCGGCATCTGGTCTGCGCAGTTTCATAGTTTACAGCGACCAGTATCCTGCTACTAGATTTGGTACAGGTCGGTGTAAATTGTGTGACTGTGTGGACACAAAACATCGCTTTCTATGCCGAGAAACGGTGTGGTCGTGCAAGCTGCTTTGCCTGCAGACGTTGGATAACTTTTCGTAGCTGCATCCTGGAGGAACATGGCAATCATATTTCACTACTTATATCTTAGAAAGTGAGTAGAACTTTAAGGACAAATTTTCTTAATAAGTTATAATATTTTCATTTCATTAAAAAAACTAGTTTTTGGTGCAGTGTGGTTTTGGCGTGAACGTAGTCACATATCACCACAAACTGGTCACATGGTAATATCAGAGCCGGCCGCAGTGGCCGAGCGGTCTGCGGCACGCCAGTCACAGTCTGCACGGCCGCTACGGTCGGGGGTTCGAATCCCCCCTCGGGCATGGATTTTTGTGTCGTCTTTAGTATAAGGTAGTTCATAAGTAGTTTGTAAGTTTAGGGACTGATGACCCCACAGTTAAGTCACTTAAGCTTAACAAACATTTGAATTATTAATATCAGAAAGACTTTGTGTTGTTAGTCACATTCGATAAAAAGCAGTCCCATACTCCATAAATTAGCGTTGGGAATAGATACAAAATACTGCATTTTTGTCTTCTGCAGGTTGGAAGCTGGTTAACTGTGATAAATGTAACAGTGTATTGTTATGTTTGTGTTTTTATGAACAAAGAGATGAGAGAGGGTAAGACACAGTTCGCAACACCTATATTCACGTGTTTACTCAGCGATTCGCACCTAAGTGTTTGGTTCCTTTTCGAATTTTACGCGGTAGAAATGAACGCCTAAATATGAATCTTCTTGGGAGATTAAAACGGTAAGCTGTGCCAAGAGTCGAACTCGGTGTCTTTGCCTTTCTTGGGCAAGTGCCCTACTGACTGAGCTTCCCTAACACGATTCACAGCCTGTTCTCACAGATGTACTTCTCCTAACACCTTCACATCCAAGCTTTACAGTTCCCCCGCGACCTCTGCATAACTTCAAATGTTCAAATGTTTGTAGAACTTATGGGACTTAACTACGGGGTCATCAGTCCCTAAACTTACAAACTACTTATGAACTGAAACTTCCTGGCAGATTAAAATTGTGTGCCGGAACCGGGACTCGAACCTGGGACCTTTGCCTTTCGCGGGCAAGCGCTCTACCACTGAGCTACCCCGACACGACTCACGATGCCGCCTCACAACTTTACTTCCGCCAGTACCTCGCCTCCTACTTTCCAAACTTCACAGAAGTTCTCCTGCGAAACTTGCAAGACTAGCACTCCTGGAAGAAAGGATATGGTGGAGACATGGCTTAGCCACAGCCTAGGGGATGTTTCCATCAGCGCACACTCCGCTGCAGAGTGAAAATTTCATTCTGGGTACTTATGAACTACTTACGAACTAGGACGGCACAAATATCCATGCCCGAGGAGGGATTCGAACCCCGGACCGTAGTGGCCGTGCAGACCGTGACTGGAGCGCCTCAGTCCCCTCGGCCACCGCGGCCGGCTCTGCAGAAGTGCCACTCCTAAAAAAAGGGGGATATTACGAAGACATGGCTTAGCCACTGCCTGGGGGGATGATTTCAGAATGAAACTTCGTGCCACAGTTGATCAGTTGAACAATCTATTTTATTTTTAATCTGTGTAGTGTTAACGCCAATGTATATGTTAATTTTCAATCCCACCCTTTTTTTTGGGGGGGGGGGGAGGGGGGATACTAGTTCCTGTACAATAATTCGCTCATGGAACAAAAGATTTTGTCAAAAACAAATTATTGTAGGTTATATGTAACTTGCTTCGCTACCTGCTACACATTTATGTAACTGTGTAACTGATGCAACATTGTTTTGATACTTACTGAATTCTTTTCTGAGCCACCAGCGACTTAAATAGTGGCTAATAAAGGTAAAATTTTCTTCTAGGTTTGTAGTTACATACATTACTAGTTCTCTCACATTGTAGTTCTTTATTAACGACAATATGTAATGTAATGTGAGGGGGCAGTTATAATGCCTAACCACATAAAGAGATACTTTCGAGTTGGATGACGGCGAACGTCAAAATTATTGTTACTGATCACTTCTGGGCACTGAATATTTTCTTGCTAAATGATGAGTTACCTCACAAATTATTATTTAGAACATCATTGAGTGTAATATTCAAAACAGGTTAGGAGATTGATTTGTCTATTTCCAAAACTCGCATCTGCAAAACGAGCAGCTCAGTGACACCCTTCTTTCAGTTAAATTTTCCTCAACATGTATCCAAAAAATGCTGAAGCATTCTACCTTCTTTACTGACTCCTTTTTCAAATGTTCATATGTTTGTAAACCTAAGGGACGAAACAGTTTCTAGACTTAAAAACTACATAAACTTAGCTAAGGACGACACACACACACAGACACTATATAATAATCCCCATTACAAAGAAATCAGGCGCAGACAGGTGTGAAAATTACAGAACTATCAGTTTGATAAGTCATGGTTGCAAAATTTTAACACGAATTATCTACAGGAGAATGGAAAAGCTGACCTCGGGGAAGATCAGTTTGGATTCAGGAGGAACGTAGGAACCCGGGAGGCAACACTCACTTTATGTCTTATCTTAGAAGATAGATTAAGGAAAGGCAAACCTACATTTTTGGTTTTTGTAGACTTGGAGAAAGCGTTTGACAGTGTTGACTGGAATACACTCATTCAAATTCTGAAGTCATTAGGGGTAAAATACAGGGAAAGGAGAGTTATTTACAACTTGTACAAAAGCCAGACCGCAGTTATTAGACTTGAAGGGCATGAAAGGGAAGCATCAGTTGGGAAGGGAGTAAGACAGGGTTGTAGCCTTTCACCGATGTTATTCAATTTGTACATAGAGCAGGCGGCGAAGGAAAGCAAGGAAAAATTTGGAATAGGAATTAAAGTTCATGGGGAAGAAATAAAAACATTGCGTTTTGCTGATGACATTGTAATTCTGTCAGAGACAGCAAAGGACCTGGAAGAGCAGTTGAATGGAATGGACAGTGTGTTGAAGAGAGCGTATAAAATGAACATTAACCAGAGCAAAACAAAAATAATGGAATGCGGTCTTAGAAAATCAGGCGATGCTGGCGGAATTAGGTTAGGTAACGAAACAGTGAAGGTGGTAGAGCAGTTTTGTTACTTGGGTAGTAAAATAACATGCGATGGTCGCAGAACAGATGATATAAAATTCAGAATGGCAACGGAAAGAAAAGAATTTTTGAAAAAGAGAAATCTGCTAACATCGAATATTAATTTAAGTGTAAGGAAGTCTGTACTGAAGGCATTTGTGTTGAGTGTTGCTTTGTACGGGAGTGAAAAATGGACGATAAGCAGTGCAGACAAGAAGAGAAAAGAGGCTTTTGAAATGTGGTGCTACAGAAGAATGCTGAAGATTAGGTGGGTAGATCGCATAACTAATGAAGAGGTACTGAACAGAATTGGTGAGAAAAGGAATTTTTGGCATACCCTGACGAAAAGATGGGATCGCTTGGTAGGACACATTCTTAGACAGCGAGGGATCGTAAACTTAGCATTGGAGGGAAGTGTGTGGGGTAAAAATCGCAGAGGGAGACCAAGAGACGCGTATAGTAAACAGATCCAAGTGGATGTGGGTTGCCGTTCTTATGAGGAGATGAAAAGGCTTGCTCAGGATAGAGTAGGTTGGAGAGCTGCATCACACCAGTCTCCGGACTGAAGACCATAACAAAACACACACACACACACACACACACACACACATATATATATATATATATATATATATATATCTCCGAAGGAGGACTTGAACCTCTGACACGAGCGGTCGCTGAGTCCCTGCCATAGCGCTTAGAACCGTACGGCCATTCCCTCACAGCGACTCCTGTTGACACGCGATATCAGTATTACTATTAAAAGATCGCCTACGCCCGGAGCCAAGGGAAGAGGAATTGCCCAAACCTTCCACTCCCCTCCCCCATTTTATAGATGCCTGGAGGAGGAATTAATGTAGTGTATTCAGGTGTTTTTCCTACAGGAAAGTTATTTCTAAGCTGGTACTTTAGCGGCAGGACAAAGTTTTTAACCGGATGGCAACTTGAACTATTTTACTACACTCTACGGTACGGTCTCTGCTCTTGTCCCCCATCCTCCTTCACCCACCTCCCGTACAAACTGCCATATTCGTAGTTGTACAGATCTGAACTAAAGCACATGACTCGTGAAAGTAAAGCCTGGTGTGAACGTTGAAAGCGTTTTGTCACGTCACCTCCTGCTGTCAGTCGCTATTCATTTAGTTTGGAAATATTTGCGAACACTTGAACGGAGTAGCATTTGTAAACGTAGCGGAGAGAACCGTTCACCGCGGCAGAATGGCCGTGCGCACTGATGCTCCCTGCTGCGGTGCGCGTGGCCGTTCGCCGTCGAGGGTTCGAGTCCTCCGTGTGACATGGGTGTTTGTGTTGTCCTTAGCATAAGTTACTTTAAGGTAGTGTAAGTAGTTTGTAAGCCTAGGTACTGATGACCAGCGTAGTTAAGGCCCTTAGATTTACAAACATTTGAAAATTTGAGAAACGTTCCTCTATGCAAGATACGAAACAAGTACGTCATTCTGGACTCACATGGGTATTCAAGCAGGGATCAGAAAATTTGAATCCACAAAGTAAAGTTGATTTGTTAAGATACATTAATTCAAAATGTGACGTGATAACCGTGAGGGATGTAGTAGTGATGACTACAAACTAGCACCCGATAGGAGCAGAGTTCATATCCCCTCAGGTCATCTACCTATATCTTTCCCCAGATGTGTTAAGGCACATGTAGCTATTTCCTACCCCTACTCTTTCCATTTCAGACATATACACGCTCTCCACAGTTTCGTCTGCGTATGGGTTATATTATAAAAGGCGTTTCCTGTTCTTTCTTACCATCAACCATAGATTTGCAGGAAGATTCATAATGCACATATTAGATACGCGACATTTAACTCCACCATTTATTTATAAACTAGATTTTCTGTAAAGAAACATTTGGTGGCACTTGCGCCGGTAGAGATATTATCTATATCATGTATAATTCTTGATCGTATTTAGGAGATTGACAAACATGTTCAGCAATCTAGACAGCAAATTTTGACGTTTGATTTTTCACACATTTTTCATAGAGACTGTCATTTACCTGCAGCATAGTATTAATAATGTGACTAACCGTTTGTTTCTTGTTGGCCATTTTCAGGCTGTCAGCTACC
Organism: Locusta migratoria; assembly: GCA_026315105.1. Classification (NCBI taxonomy): domain Eukaryota; kingdom Metazoa; phylum Arthropoda; class Insecta; order Orthoptera; family Acrididae; genus Locusta; species Locusta migratoria. Next base: position 293,126,897 of record CM048755.1, read on the forward strand.
AATGAGTGATTTGCACATCAAAGTCTACAGCAGCAGTCTTTGATTTCCGTCGAAACAAGTGTGAGTGCTACTTTAAGCCCTTCAGAGTAGCAAGAAGCGACTGCGGCCGTCTGCAGAAAGTAACTACGGACGCCCATATCCCAAGAAACGACGGCTCTTCACGTCTTGCAGGTAAGATGGGGGACAAAAAGAGACTCTTTGCATAGAAAAAGCAATATTTTACCAGCAAAGAATACTCTTCCGTGCCGGTATTGATTTAATTATGACACCTGATTGTCGATAAGTGTTAGGTTTGCTTATATGTTAATTCGTGTTTTTGAAGGTATATTCGTCGCTTCATCAACTAGTTACTATGCTTTAGTTATCACAGTTCCATTCTAAATGCCAGCTGATCCTTTCATTTGACGTGAGCATTTAAAGTCGCGGATCATGTTTTCCCATTCGAAGAAAATTCAAATGTTTGTAAATCTATCGGCCGGCCGCGGTGGCTGAGGGGACTGAGGCGCTCCAGTCACGGTCTGCACGGCCACTGCGGTCGGGGGTTCGAATCCCCCCTCGGGCATGGATATTTGTGCCGTCCTTAGTCTTAGCTAGTTCATAAGTAGTTTGTAAGTTTAGGGAATGATGACCCCCCAGTTAAGTCCCATAGACAATACAAACATTTTCAAATCTATCGGACCAAACTGCGTGGTCATCAGTCCGTAGCTTACAAACTACTTAAACCTAGGTAAACTAACCTACGGACAACACACATACCCATGCCCCAGGGAGGACTCGAACCTCCACGGCGAGCAACCGCACGCTCCGCAGCGAGACGCTTTAGACAGCTCGGCAACTCCACCGCGGCCCATTCGAAGATGTGCCGAATATAACGACTAACTAAAAGGTACGTCTGAAAAGTTCGGTGAATGGTCCCGTATTTCACAAACCGCGCTGGCGGAAATGAGGTGCCCGTGCATACACATTGCCTCCTATCATGCAAAGCACTACAGTGAAGTGACAGCAAAAAATAAATAAATAAATAAATAAATAAATTAAATAAAATAAAATAAATAATTAAGTAAAAAAATAAATAAAAAAAAGTTTATCACCCCTGAATTCCAAAGTGGAGGCCGCACCTGACGCTATGCAACCAACATGGCGTAGCTGTGTCACAGGTCGTCAAATCATTCCACAGTATAGTTATTACCTATGCACAATAGGTACTAAGTAAGTCTCCTATTTCTCCTTATGACTGCCAGGCAAGGTGCAAACCAGTACCTTCGTACAACACATATTAGAATACACGTCATTAGAGATGAGACAGTAACACTTGTAAATTAAATAACACACACATAACTACCCATGCCCAAGAAAGGAGTCGAACCTCTGGCGGGAGCGGCCGTAACTCCACGACAAGATGCCTCAGACAGAGCGGCCAAGAAATTACTGTTACGTAGACAGATACCGAAGAACTATTTTACTTCTCGTACGAAGTGTTCTGCACTCTATTTTGACAAAAACATTATACTACCACATATGAAAATGAGCAGTTGGCCGGGATAATGGTAGCTTGTAACGGCTAAGATATGGTTTGATTCCTGCTGGGGTAACAGTTTTTAACAATCGCAGACATTCCCCTCACCACCTGAATTTAGGACTGTGGCGTGTTTCAAATCAACATTACACATGTCCATTCGCTACTGACTACAACAAAGTTGGATTAGTTTTCGTTGTTTCCTCAAAATGCCAAACCCCTCCAGGTCTCTATGAACGGCGCAATTGGGAGAGTTGTTACCTAGTCGTCTGAGGTCAACGCTGACGATATGCACCGGGTTGGAGTCCCAGGCAGCATAACGTTATTTATTGCGCTACTTCAAAATGTTTTTAAATCTATCGGACTCAACTGCTTGGTCATTAGTCCGTTGTTTACAAACTACTTCAACTAAGGTAAACTAACGTAAGGACAACACAAACACCCATGCCCGAAGAGGGGACTCGAACCCCCGACGGCGAACAGCCGCGCGCACCGCAGCACCGCGCTCCAGTGCGCACGGCTAATCCGCCACGGCTTGCGCTACTTCTAGCCGATCATATGCACATCCCGCTAATAGCGAGAAAAGTAACTAATTCATCGCTTCGCATTGTGTGTGTGTGTGTGTGTGTGTGTGTGTGTGTGTGTGTGTGTGTAATAAATAGCTAATAGAGTCGGTGTTGAGTTCCTGCCGGGAAAGAAGTCAACTGTATCGTCGTTTCAAGTTCAAATATAGCGCTATCTGTGAATTTATTTAATATTTGACGTGTTATCGTGCCTAGTTAACGATTCATAAGGTACTGCGTTCTATTCCACAATTTTATGACGTTTGACACCTGTGAGTTGCACTGTATTATATACCTTTAGTGGTTACCTCTCAGAAACAATTTGAACTTCATGCAATTCCTGGTGCATTGGTAAAGTTAACCATACATTTCTGGGTTCAGACATTGGCCTTGTAAACCGATACCAATGAAAACGTCAATGTTTTACGTCTCTTTATGCCTAATCTAGTCTGAATCAGAAACGCAAGCTTTTTTTGGTCAACACTGCGTTCCAATTCAGAGCACGAACAAAAACTCATTGTGTCATTGAATGAGTTTGATAAGGTATCCGATTTCTCACTTATTGTAATGAAATTGAATTTACGTTGCTTTCTCGTCTCTAATAACTTGTATTCTAATGTTTTTGTACGACGGTATTGAATTACATGTGGACTGACTGCCATAAGGAGCAATGTTCTCTACTGCTTCTTATGGTACCCATTGTGAATAGTCGAACGACTGTACTCCACAGGGGTTCTGTGTGTAGAGTACCCGCAACACAGCTACGTTAGTTGGGTTGCATTCAGCAGTGATCCACTTTTTTTTGCCGTCTAGTGTACATGCTTCGACCCAGCTATCAGAGCCAGTGTGAGAACTTGAATCACTGCAACATGAAGCGCAAAATGGAACAACAGGTTAACATCAAGTTTTGTTTCAAATTAAGCAAAACGACGACGGCCACACATGGGGTATTAGTGCAAGTGTATGGTGCTGAATCTGCGAGTAAAAATGTGTGTTTGAGCGGTTTAAACGCGTTAGAGACGGAAAGGAAGGTATCGAGGATGAGACACGTTCGCGTCTACTGTCCATAATCACAATCCGAAACATTGAACTAGTGCGACGGATGCTTGCGGATGATCGGCGGCTGTCTTTGAGAATGATGACTCTGAAAGGCTTAGGCTTCGCAACGGTTGTGGAGATCCAACAACGCGTGACCTCAGAGCTTCGAGCGATTCCACAAGAAGCGTTTGCTGACGGTTTCCAAAGGCTGTGCAACCGATGTCAGAAGTGTATTGTAGCCAATGGCGATTACTTTGAAGGCCAGTAAAGGGATTTTGTTTGTAACTCTTGTTCCCTGTCTTTCCTGGAACAATTTACAAGTGGCGTATATTGTGGGCTATCAAAGCTATCACCGAATCCCATATCTAAAGCAAACCAGAAATTAAGAAACAATATTAACAAAAATGGCAATATAAGCCGGTTTTTGTCATGAAGAATTAGCGCTTAGTGTGGAATATGCCTCGTTCGCTTCATTCCAAAAGTGGAAGAACAAAGCTGGGTAGTGCGGCCAACAGCAAGCCAAAGCTTCGGAATCACTCGTCGCAACACAGGCACGAGTGCTTCCGAAATTTTCCGAACGAACACGACTCGCTCTTATCGAACTCCGCATCAGTTTTTTTCGTTTCATGATAGATGGCGCTGTAATAGGCAAAACTAAAAATGAGGAAATTGTTGAAAAACGGTAGTATCTCAAACAAATACACATGAGATCAAGAAAATCAGAGTATAGTTTTCCATGTTTCTGTTAATGTTATCTCGTGACATTGCCCACAATCGAATGAAACACAAACTATGATCATGCTACTAGTCCGCGGCCAGACAGTTTGTTGTATTTCAATGATTCGGACTGTACCCACCTCTATGCAATTGTTCCCCGATGTTAACGATTGCAGAGAGCGTATTCTATACTGTAGTCATTCGTATTAGATAGCTCTTCTTCCCCTGAGCAGAATGAATTGTTACACGACATGTGTCGCGTTTTTATTTATTTATTTTTATTTTTTTGAAATTGTAATTTTTTCCTTTTCCAACTGTTTTGTGATCCACCCCGCGAAGTTCTGTAGGATTATGTAACCTTGCTTATTAGCTAGATATCATCCCCCGGAGTAGATCGAATGGTTACACGACCTGTCTCGCGATCTTATTTTTTAAGAAACTGAATTTTTACAACTTCTTCAAATTTCGCGATCCGACCCCGTAGCATGTCCTACCTTTTTGCAACCAGTTATAATAACATTTGTCCGAAATGATCGAAATTGTACCACCTTTCCAAAGGTGGTACAATTTCGATCATTTCGGACAAATGTTATTATAACTGGAAATAAATTGAGAAAAGGAATAATTTTAACTATGGCACTTGTTCTTGGATGTTTAATGAATATGTAACACAAATATTATACAGTTGCAAATGTTGGTATAAACACAAAAAAAGGTTACGGATTTGAGAAAAATCGATCGAAAATGTACCACACTAGGTACAATTGTGATAACTTCCTCGTACAATTTTGATTACGTGCATTTTCCACATAAAAAGCACTTTTCCTGTCACGCACCAACGCATATATCACGGTACCAAACATTGCATTTTTGGCAGCGAATCCAGTCACCCTTAACTAGATGATTTATAAGAGCGCATTAGACTAAGTAGCTTCACTTACCTCTTTAAAGCGAAAAAATTTATATCTCCTTACCGTAAATCGGTGTATTGTTGGAAAAGACAGGAGGAGCTGTAGAAACCTGCTACTCTACAACGCGACACAACGAGACACTACGAGACTGACAAATGGCGCGAAAACTTATGTTGATCGAAATTGAAACTATATCGAATTTGTACCAACTTACCCTAAATATATTGGTATTCTAAGGTCTTACTGTAGAGTGCTGTTTTGATCTGAAACTTTTACCATTCAGTAGTTCTCTCCCCCCTGCGCGAAACGAACACCAGAACGCCCATTTTTAAGTATTATTTAGCGAATTTTCCTATTTAATCGATATCTTGAATTTCTCTGGAAACTTATCCTTCGCGGCTGTATCGCACGCCATGTGTCTTCTGTCACGTGCGTTTGTTCCCGCTGATAGCTAGCCTGAGCCTAAGCCGCAAGACCATACGCTACGGAACAAAGTTTTTCTATTATTGATGCGCGAGTGAACCTGCTGTTCCGTACAACATCCTGCTGCTGGCGTTGCTGTTTTTTGTGTTCGGTGCTGGTAAGTAACTCCATGGCTTGGCGCATGTATCTGTGTGTGAATGTGTATCAATTCCTCCCTTCTCCCATTTGAAAAATAATCATTATTAATTAAGCTAGTACTACTTTTGCAGGTGGGCAGTATTAGGGCCATATAATCTTATGTAAATGTGGATTCTTTGTAAGGCGTGTGTTTATAATGTTTACATCGGTCTCTCCCCCTTTTGTTGTTTATTCCTTGGACACCACATCATTTTGTTAAACGTTAACCCTTTGTCCTAATTTAAATTCTTTCACCACTATAAATTTATAAATGTTGTGTAGTTGATCAAATATCTTGTCTCTTGCTCCCTTCTGGAGGAGAGGAAACTAACCCGCGTTTCCGATGCCACCATTCAATATGTTATTTAAGATCCATAGATGGGTATCATCAATAAATTTAGTGCAGTTACATTAAGAAAAACAGTAGAGTTACGCTTCTTTCACTTGTCTATCTGAGCCAGAATTTTCCTTAGAGAACTGCACGCTTCTTTCAGGCTGTGCCCCAGCGTCCAGAAAGTCAGCTGATGGTCGCGAGCTGGTCGGTGTGATGTGACATTGACTGCTCTGAGGCCTTGTATCTAGGTGGTGTTGGCTGTGCCCCAGCGGCCAGCCAGTCAGCTATGTTATCGCTGCCGACTCTATGTGAGGTGACACGACAGCGCTCAGGCCTTCCCTGTAGCTAGTGTTGGGCCATTTAGTCAGCTACGCGGTCGAGTTGGCTCTGCTCTACTAGCGTCAACTCACGTGGTGTACGCGTTCTGGCCTGTATGGCAAAGACGATTTGACGTCAGACTGGCAAAAACGTCTGGTGATTCTATGTGGTAGTTAACAGGTGAGAAAATATTGTGTCCTCTGTAATGAAGATTCACTCAATTCGTTTCTGAAATAGTAAAATGAGAATTCTTTTGTAATCTCTGACACATTATTACCGCCGCTCCTATCACCGATTACCATCTCATATTCTGTCTGGATTGACTTGTTACGCAATGTTGATTTCACTACAAACTTTACTGTTCAGGTATTGTGTCTACCCTTGCACCACACAACATCTAGCAGTTATACAAGTTGCGTCAGAAGAGTTCGGTAAATTGCAGTGGCGTATGCTGGGTTTCTAACTTTGGCTATCACTACTATCTCACTTTTTAAGGTTGTTCAAAATGTTCAAATGTTTGTATAGCTTATGGGACTTAACTATGGGGTCATCAGTCCCTAAACTTACAAACTACTTATGAACTAAGTAATCCTAAGGACGTCACAAATATCCATGCCCGAGGGGGGATTCGAACCCCCGACCGATGTGGCCGTGCAGACCGTGACTGGAGCGCCTGAGTCCCCTTGTCCACCGCGGCCGGCTGTAAGGTTGTACCGAGAAAGAAATGCTAAGAAAAAAAATCGATATCTTTCGCTGTTTCCTACATATTGATAGTGACCGTGCCAAATATCTCAAGGAATTAACAGCAAACGAAGAAACGGTTACCGGCAAATTTTAAAACGTTGACGGGGACATCCAATGACACTACACTCAGCCCCTCCCGCTACTGAAACGTGTGATGGGTGGCAACTTTGAAATCTTTTATAGGAACGTCTACTTTTTATTGCAGATTTGGATTCTTCGTGAAAAACTATGTAACTTTCGTATGAAACATTTTTTCGTTTCATGATAAATGGCGCTGTAATCGGCAAAAATGAAAGTGTAGCATACCTGTGACGAGATTCTTCAGCATTTCTGTGGGCCTCATAGTACCAGGAAATGACTTCTACTCTCTCTGCAATCGTTAATATCAGGGAACAATTGCATAGAGGTGGGCACAGTCCGAATCATTGAAATACAACAAACTGTCTGGCCGCGGACTAGTAGCATGATCAGAGTTTGTGTTTCATTCGATTGTGGGCGATGTCACGAGATAACATTAACAGAAACATGAAAAAATTGTACTCTGATTTTCTTGATCTGATGTGTATTTGTTTCCCAACAGTTTCCTCATTTTTAGTTTTGCCTATTACAGCGCCATCTATCATGAAACGAAAATACTGATGCGGATTTCGCTAAGATCGAGTCGTGTCCGTTCGGCACATTTCGGAAGCACTCGAGCTTGTGTTGCGACCAGTGATTCCGAAGCTTTAGCTTGCTGTTGGCCGCACTACCCAGCTCTGTTCTCCCACTGTTAGAATGAAGCGAACGAGACATATTCCATACTAAGCGCTAATTCTTCATGACGGAAACCGGTTTCTATTGCCATTTTTGTTAATATTGTTTCTTAATTTCTGGTTTTCTTTAGGTATGGGCTTCGGTGATAGCTTTGATAGCTCACAATATACGCCACTTGTAAATTGTTTCAGGACAGACAGGGAACAAGAGTTACAAACAAAATGCCTTTACTGGCCTTCAAAGTAATCGCCATTGGCTACAATACACTTCTGACATCGGTTGCACAGCCATTGTCACCAAATGTTTCTTGAGGAATCGCCCGAAGCACTGAGGTCACGCGTTGTTGGATCTCCGCAACCGCTGAGAAGCCTAAGCCTTTTGGGGCTATCATTCTTAAAGACAGCCGCCGATCATCCGCAAGCATCCGTCGCAGTCGTTCAGTGTTGTTTGGGATTGTGATTATGGACAGTCGACACGAACGTGTCTCATCCTCGATACCTTCCTTTCCGTCTCTAACGCGTTTAAACCGCTCAAACACACATTTTTACTCGCAGCTTCAGCACCACACACTTGCACTAACACCCCATGGGTGCCCGTCGCCATTTTGCCTAATTTGAAACAAAACTTGATGTTAACCTGTTGTTCCATGTTGCGTGGATGTTTGCGCTGTCTTTAGTATAATGTAGTTCATAAGTAGTTTGTAGTAATGTAGTAATGTATTTTACGTCCCACAAGCTTCACAAACATTTGCACATTTTTTGGCTCTCCTCCTAGTCGGCACAGCAGCTTTTATAGCTCGGACGAATGCCTTAGTCAGGTCTTCCGCGGCTAAATCCACATCGAAGCCAACGTCATCCGGCAATATCGGCAAGTCGCACTCTCTGGCTAGTTTTTCCCAGTCAGTCTTATTGTAGTTTAATTGCCACTCCCATCCAGGTCCCAGCCACACTCAGCTGAGCCGACACAGAAAGTGATGAGATTGTGATCGCTAGTTGTTATGCGGTCATGTACCCTCCATTCAGTGATCTTGTCTGTTACGTTTGGAGTCATCAGGGTGACATCCACATTTGTGCCTTCTCCTCCTTCCACGTACTTGGGTTGATTTCCAGGTTTGTTAGCAATGACAATTGGAGGGCCATTATTGCCTCTTCTGCGAGGTTACCCTTGGCATTGCGGGTGCGACTGAACCATCGGGGGAGTGAGCATTCATGTCTGCCACAACTACAACCCTCCTGCCACGCAGTGCCGTCATCACAATGGTAAGGTGGTTCAGGTGCGGCTCAATAGGGTCCGAATATTGGAAATAACAGTTGACCAGGACGATCAGTCCCACTGGCGACTGTGATTCGACAACACTGCAATGGTCATTGGAGGCTGCGGCATTATAGTGGTTCTCAAGGCTTTTTTAGTAATGATGATTGTAGTTCTGGGATTTCTTCCTGTGGCAAACACTTGCCAGCTTAATGCAGTGAAGGAAAATTTTCCTGCCAGAGAGTACGGCTCTTGCAGACGGAGAACATCCAGTCTCCCCTCATCCACTACCCTACGAAGCTCTTGCATCACGAGCCTGCTGTTGTGGGCGTTCATACGTCCAACCTCGATCTTATTCATGTCTTAGGGGAAGTACATATGAACGTTGCAGTCTGGCCAGCTTTTGGTGCTATCCTCCCGCAGGCCAGAACTGCCAGATTGTAAATTTCGTTGAGGTCATATACCTCCTCTCTTCTCTCAAAGACTTTCTTAAGCAGGCTCTGCAGGTCTCCGAGTTCAGTGGGAAGATTCTTCGACGATATGTGAATCCTGTCCACTGCCTCCATCATCGGGAACGTGACTTTCCTACCGCACTTATGCCCCACCCTGACGACATGACGCAGAGCGGTCGCAAGGACGGTGGGCTGCTCCAGGTTTGCCATCTGGAGCTGTAAATTCTTTCAGGGACCACCGCGGCCCACTTGGCTGGAGAACGTGTCTCCACCACCTGGACCGTAGGAGACCCACAACTGCTTGCATCCGTGTTAGTGATTTCATGTTTTTGAATTTAATGTTCCGAATTCACTGGACGACCTGCCTGCCACGAGGGTTTCGTTGGTGGTGTTTCACTCCGGCAAGGGGGAGGGGCTTCAGGGTGTGTTTTCGTGGTCGCATCCACAGAAGTGGTCTTGAGCCATCGCTCGTTCTTCACTCTTCGTAGGTACTGTTTAAAGATCTCTGCCCTTTCGGCATCCTTCTCCTCTTCCTCGGAGATTTATGCTTGGGTGCAGACATCCGCGTGATAGACATGGACTCAGCCATAATCTATCCTCGAAATCAGCCTTTGTTCCAGCATCTTGTTTGGCAGGTTCGTACAGTGGCTCCACATGTCTTTTTTCCCCTTTTCAGGCATGGGATGCAAGCCACTGCTTTCTTGCAATCTTTTCTTGCATGCTCCTCCGACCCGAACCTGGGGCAGGCCGCTTTTCTGTTGCAGTACTTCGCAACGTGACCGAGATCTCCACAATTGTGCCATCGTGTGACGATGATGTAGTCTTCCAACATTTATTTACTGGGGATAAAATAAATGGAACACGCTATATGGACGTGTTTCAAGTCCACTGCCTCATAGCGGCCAGCCAGTCAGCTGACGTGACACAGGCTGTTGTGAGGCCCTGTATCTAGGTGGTGTTGGCACAGCCAACTATCTCATAATGTTCAGCCAGACACCTATGCGGTCGCAGCCAACTCTGCATGACGCGACGTGACAGCGCTCAAACCTTCTCTTCAGATGATATTGGCTGGTCAGTGTCCAACGATAAAGACTAATTTCAGCGTTACTCAGTTAAATTCTGTTCTGCTGTGTAGAAGAACTCTTTGGTCTGCAATAGAGTGTGCATAAGTCCTAATGACGTTGGGAATTCATGAAAAATAGGATTGTGAGTACCATTCAGAAAAATACCCCAAAAATTCATTGTATAATGTATGATACTTTACATTTGTTTATAAGAAACTTGTATCAACAGAAGAAAATTTAATTTGTTGCCTCTGAAATAACACACATAATTGTCTTACGGTTAGAGGTGGGTAGGTTCGGCAGAATATTTTTACTTGAAAGGGTGCTGCGTATTCAAAATGGTTGAGTGACACACGTATCAAACAATCATACTGTCATTCGTCCACTACGCCGTGCAACAATGCATGCCGTCAGACTCAGGAAATCATCATAGCATAAACGCTGCATATTAGAAACGACGTTAACGTGTTCAACTGTAGCGTGAAGCGTTTCTGTTTCCTGATAACATACGCAATACCATGCGGGCGTACAGTCCACGCCACGAAAGGAGTCGCATTGTCGACGAATTAAGGTTCTTGCCGGTCGCAGTGTGCTAACGTCTAGATTACGCTATGCATGAATGAGTCATTTCCGACGCCGCGGTGGAGTAGCCGAGCGGTCTAAAGCGTCTCGCTGCGGAGCGCGCTGTTGCTCGCAGTGGAGGTTCGAGTCCGCCCTGGGGCTTGGGTGTGTGTGTTGTCCTTAGGTTAGTTTACCTAGGTTTAAGTAGTTTGTAAGCTACAGACTGATGACCACGCAGTTTGGTCCGATAGATTTACAAACATTTGAACATTTTTTTCCTTTCCGACGCAGCCCTGCAGACAGGGTAGTAGCAATTCTGTGTTGATCACAATGTACTCGTCGTTATGTACGTCTCTCTCTCTCTCTCTCTCTCTCTCTCTCTCTCTGCGCATCACCTCCTCCGCGCGCACACACCTACACACACGGCACGCACACACACACACACACACACACACACACACACACACACACACACACGCTACACATTCCCATGCATCGACCTTTACGAATAATTGATTAACACTACGACTAATATATACTATGTGATCAAAATTATTCGGACACCTGGCTGAAAATGACTTAAAAGTTCGTGGCACCCTCCAAATGTTCAAATGTTCAAATGTTTGTTAAGCTTATGGGACTTAACTACGGGGTCGTCAGTCCCTAAACTTACAAACTACTTATGAACTACTTACGAACTAGGACGGCACAAATATCCATGCCCGAGGGGGGATTCGAACCCCCGACCGTAGTGGCCGTGTAGACCGTGACTGTAGCGCCTCAGTCCCCTCGGCCACCGCGGCCGGCGTGGCACCCTCCATCGGTAATGCTGGAATTCAGTGTGGTGTTGGCCCACCCTTAGTCTCGATGACAACTTTTACTCTCGCAGGCATACGTTCAATAAGGTGATGGAAGGTTTCTCGGGGAATGGTGGACCATTCTTCAAGGAGTGCTGCACTGAGGGGAGGTATCGATATAGCTCAGTGAGGCCTGCCACAAACCGGCATTCCAAAACATCCCAAAGGTGTTCTATAGGAGTGAAGTCAGGACTCTGTGCAGGTCATTTCATTACAGGGATGTTATTGTCGTTGTAACCACTCCCCCACAGGCCGTTCACTATGAACAGATGCTTGATGGTGTTGAAAGATGCAATGACCATCCTCGGATTGCTCTTCAATAATGGGAAGCAAGAAGGCGCTTAAAACATCAATGTAGGCTTGTGCTGTGATAGTATCACGCAAAATAACGAGGGGTGCAAGCGTCGTCCATATAAAACACGTCCACACCATAACACCATCGCCTCAGAATTTTACTATTGCCACTACACACGCTGGCAGATGAAGTTCACCATAACCACACCCTGCCACCGGAACGCCACATTGTATACCGTTATTCGTTATTCCACGTACCTTTTTTCCGCTGTTCAATCGTCCGCTTCTAACACCAAGCGAGGCGTCGTTTGGCATTGACCTGCGTGATGTGTGGCTGATGCACAGCCACTCGACCACGAAATCCAAGTTTTCTCACCTCTCGCCTAACTGTGATAGTACTTGGAGTGGATCCTGATGCAGTTTGGAATCCAGGTGTGATGACCTGGATAGATGCCTGCCTATTACACTGTACTACCCTCTTCAACTGTCAGACGAGGTGAGCCTGTACGTTTCGTGTTGTACGTTTTCCTTCACGTTTCCACTTCACCTAAGGATGTTTAGCAGTGTGTAGATCTCGTGTACACACTTCTGACACAAGTGACACCCAAACATCTGACCACGTTCGAAGTCCGTGAGTTCTGTAGAGCGTCCCATTCTACTCTCTCACATTGTCCAATGACTACTGAGGTCTCTGACACATAGTACTTGGCAGTAGGTGGCAGCACAATGCACCTAATATGAAAAACGTATGTTTTTGGTGGAGTCCGGATACTTTTGATCACATAGTATATCTGAGTTCAACCTAGGTAAGATTGTGATGACCTGAAATACAGACAAGAGCATTTCGGAAACTACAAGACCTGCCGGGTTTCAAGGAATGCTGTGGAGAGTGTCTTCAACAGGTTATCCAAACCGAGGTGAAACCATGGTCAAACGTCGAAGGGCTGGGCGTCCACATTGGAGTCGTCGGCCGTCGTAGGTTGGGTAGACTGGTAAAAGAGGATAGGCGGTGAACTGTAGCTGAACTAACATCGGACTTTAATGCTGGGCAGAGTGCAAGTGTGTTTCAACACACAGTGCACGAAAGACTCCTAATGATAGGCCGCCGACGATGACGAACCATGCATGAAGCAATATAAACACCACTTTATCTTCAACAACAACTGAAATGGGCACGTGATCATCGTAAACAGACATTGGTGTAGTGGAAGAGAGATGCATGGTCTGATGAATCCCAATACCTTCTTGATGATGCGATGGAAGAGTGCGAATCAGTTGTCTTCCAGACGAACAGCTCCTTGACACCTTACTGCGGAATGCAGACCAGTTGGCGGTGACTCAGTTATGCTGTGGGGAACATTCACGTGCGCATCCGTGAGTCCAATTCTCGTTCAAGGGACCATGATGGCCAAAACGTATCGTACACTGCTTGCAGATCACGTACATGACATGCTTCCCAACAGAAGTGGCATTTTCTGGCAAGATAATGTACCACGTTACAAGGCTAGGAGTGTGATGGAGTGCTTTGAGGAACATAGTGGCGAGCTGCAATTGGTGTGTTGCCCTCCAACTAGCCACATCTAAACCCAGTAAAACATATCTCAGATTTGAATGAATGTGACGTCAGAGCTCATCCCCCATTTCCTGAACTTATGAAAAAAAATGTCGGGGTTAGAACCCCCCTCGGCCATGGATGTTTGTGCTGTCTTAACTGTAAGTTAGTTCATAAGTTTAGGGACTAATGACCCCGCAGGTAGGTCCCATAAGCTTTACAAAAAATTGAACATTTTGAATCTGGTTACTGAATTCGTCCCTCGATCTCCCTCTATGATTTTTACCCCCACACACTTCCTTCCAAGTTGACAATTCCTTGATGTTTCAGAATGTGTCCCACCTATCCCTTCTCTTACAAGGAGAGGACTTCATTTATTTATTTTGATTTCCTTCAGGTCATTGGATTCACATAGCCAACATGTTGTATTGTCTTTGGAGCATATAAATAAAAAGAAAAAATGATAAGAAACATAATAAACCGAACTTAATACATGCTTTTGGAAGGATGACAGAAGAGTGACGTCCTCTTCAGGTATCAGTAATAAACATTCTTCGGGTCCGACTCTCCGCAACGGGGACCAGAGTATGTCTTCGCGTAAATAATTCTTCCTCCGTGTTCTATTTTGGTTCGAATTAGTGTTCGCTTTAATTGACATCTCTTACCCGTGTCGACCCAGCTACGGAGGCACCTTGATATGTTGCGTAAGTATTTGGCAAGGTCTGGTGATTGGTCCTGTTCTCCGCTCGTTTCATTGATTTGATCATGTTGCGTTATACGTCGCGTCAAGAGTGATAGCAATAGGAATATGTTAAATAGCTTCTAGATGCGTATAGGACGCTGGGCCCTGCACCTTTCAGCTCCGATCTCCAGGGAGGTTCCATCTGCGGGGCGGATTGGTAAAAATGCTTCCTAAGTAGTTAGCAAAGACAGACCGGTATATTTTGCGTGCCGTCTCATAATGTCGTGTCGTGTTAGTAAGAATGTCCAGAAATCTATCCCGTCCTTGGGTCCATCTCGCAAAAGGTAATGGGTGGCCATGCCCTTTATCTAAGTGACTGCATGTATCTTCGGATGGAGTATCATCTTGGTGGTAATCATGTTTGTTGGTACCCGGAGATAAAGGGCTAATATCTGTTGGATTAGGTGCCATACGGCAGCCGTCTCGCCGCAGAGTAGACGGTGTTCGTCGGTATCGTCTTCGTTGCACCTCAGCGGGGTGTTCACCAGGGAGATGGCATGGAACCTGTGACGCCTCAGGTATTTACCATTGACAAGGGTATACCAAGTGCTGCTCGTTTCTGTGGTGAAGTATGGTTGGTTCACTGAGCGCCACACCGTAGTCCACATAACCTCTGGTTGACGTCCTTCGGCGGCGTTCCGTGGGTGCGTTCTCATTAACCGTTGATAAACATCGTGCGTAGTGGGAGCTCTGGTACGAGGGAAGTCGTGATGAATGTAACTATATTCAAGAAAAAAGAATCTGATGTGAGAGCGCTGGTGCTATATAGGCCAGGAAGATAGGTGGGTAGCATGAAGTAGGTGCAAGTTCGTCAACCAACAGACGCATAATACTGTGGGGTCTGTGATTCCAGAGCTTAACGATTGTACGCATATAAAGCGCCGTCGCCCCTGCCAGGACGTTGACCAATGCTAGACTCCTCTCCACTTAGGGAGTGTGAGGGAGTTGTACTTGACCTTGAAGATGTGACCGGTACTGACAAAGTAACCAAAGGCTGCTTGGATCTGGCGTGCCATCACTCTAGGGATTGGTAAAATTTGTGCAATGTGTATTATGCGGGATGCCATATAGATAGTTATGAATTTCACCTTTTGTGTAATGTCCGTCGCTCGCAACAACTGACTTCGAACTCCAGTCCTGATGTTCTGAAGTTGGCGCCGAAAGTTGATGGCTGTGGTACGACGGATGTCTGGACTGAAAACTATTCCCAGACAGCGGAGAGTCTCTGTAGTTCTGAATGGGGCCACACTTTCATCCGGGAGTCGCCGTCCGATGTTCATCGCGCAGGATTTGGCTATGTTCATATGGCTACCCGCTCCACTGACATATACCTCGATCCATCGTGTCACCTCCTGTACCTCCTCATTGGTACGTACGATGAAGACGAGATCGTCTGCGTAGGCGCGGCATTTGAATGTGTGTCCCTGCAGGGTGGTCCCTGATAACAGTCTTTGCAAGTCGCAGAGAAGGGGTTCTAATGCGATGGCATACAGAGAACAACCCTGTCGGACTGATCATGCAATTGGTACTGATTCTGACGTTCGTCCATTGACCATCCCGTTGACGAAGCCCCACGAAGGAGACGCATAATTACGAGGAGAAAAGCGGGAGGAAAAGCCATCCGTTCCATTGCCTTTGCGAGGAAATTGTGGCTCACGCGATCGTTGGCGTGGTCGAAGTCAATAGAAATTATGGCTCCCTGCAGTCGACAGACTGATGCCGTGGCGATGACGTCTCTGTAATCAGATAGTGTTGTTTGTGTGTTGGTGTCTCCACCCAAGGACGTCTGTGCGGGTGAAAGGACTTGGTACAGGACTCGCCTGAGTCACATCGCGAGTATCCGTGAAAAAATCTTAAAATCGGAGTTGAGTAACGTGATCGGCCGATAGCTGTCAGGTCGTTTGCCTCCGGCGGGTTTTGGTATCGGCATAATTATGCCTACCAGAAATTCTGGCGATGTTAAGATCCTATTGGACAATATCTCCTGATACATCTCTCTCAAATCGTGGGAGCATCAAGTTTTGAAAGGTCCTGTGGAATTCTAACGGCAGCCCGTCTGGTCCTGGCGATCGGTTAAGAGCTCCCTTGGCGAGTACATCAGTGACATCGTCAGTAGAAATGTTTGCTAAAAGAGAGTCCACCGCGTGAACATCAAGGGTACGATGGATCGTCCGTGGTACCTCTGTCAATGCCACAACATCAGGCTCTTCTTCGAGACAGAAGTGGCGGTAATGAGCTGCGAAGGCCTTTGCAATGTCCGCCTGTTAGTCCAGTCGACGGCCGTGAGGTAAATACAAAGAAGAAATCAGCGCTTGTCGACGGCGTCTGAGATCTGTGACAACGTGATGCATGGAGGGTGTTTCGCCATTGATGTCGTGACAGCGCGCTCTTACCACGACACCCTCCAATTGGCGCCGAGTGAGGCCCAAAATCTTTGCATTGATACGTTGGGCTTCGATATGACGTTCTGGCGACGGCGGATGTTCCATAAGGTCCCGCAGAATTGCGTAATAAAATTCTGTGGTGTGTCGGTGCCACTGCATACGTTCCTTGCATACTGGAGCAGAGCGCGGTGTAAGGCAGGCTGTACACAATGTACCCACCATAGAAGAATGGGCGAGTATTGTGTGAGGTGTCTTTGGCAGGATTCCCATGTATCCTTCACCCTGTCTCGACATTCCGGTTCCTTTAAATAGGCGATGTTTAGTTTCCATTGACCCCGACTGCGCCATATAGTTTGACGTCTAAGGTTTATCGTGCACACGAAACACTATGGTCTAGGAAGGCTGCAGGCCATCTTTCGGTGTTTAAGACGTCCGAGGTGAGCGGAGAAGACACGTGGATGCGATCCAGTCGACTGGCCGAGTGACTCGTGACATGCGTAAATCCCGGGCGTTCGCCGTGCACCACTTCCCAGGTCTTTGCACCAAGTGTCGGAGTTCGGGACAGGTGCAAAAATTGGGATATTGGTCCTTCTTCGCTAGAACACAGTTGAAATCTCCGCCAACAATGACGTTCTCATATCGTCCCAGAAAAAGCGGTGTAATAACTTCAGATTAAATGTGTGATCGTTCACGTCGTTTTCCTATACCGGATAGCGCGTAGATATTGACCAGCTTGATTCCATGTACTGTTAGTGCCAGCCCTCGAGCTGACAGCAGGTAAGTAATGTCTTCGAATGCCATGCCATCCCGAACGACAATCGCTGCTCTCGCCTCTCCGTTGGTGGTTTGGGTTACATAGGCGGTATAACCATATAAATCGTGCCCGGTGTCCGTCCGTAGCTCTTGTGCAATGTCAATGTCCGCAGCTCGTAGTGTGTCACGTAACAATTGAAGTTTTGGATAGGAGCCAATGGTATTCAAATTAATGGTGGCAA
Source organism: Locusta migratoria (assembly GCA_026315105.1). Taxonomy (NCBI): domain Eukaryota; kingdom Metazoa; phylum Arthropoda; class Insecta; order Orthoptera; family Acrididae; genus Locusta; species Locusta migratoria. The sequence continues at coordinate 293,144,543 of CM048755.1, forward strand.
TCCTTTACGCTTGTACGTTATCCCGCACGTTTATGTGCGTAGGAACGGAAGTTGTTGGGCACTGCGTATTTCGTGCTTAGTAATCATGCCCAGTTTGCCGGGGCATCCTGTGGCATTTCTTCATCAGGTGGTATGTCATCTCCCCAGGAAATGGGGACACATCCAGTCATAGTGGATCCGCGAGTAGCTGCTCTCATCCCGGTATCCATTTTGCCTTCTCGGGAAGCATCGGCATCCGGGTCTTCAGAACACTGTTGTGTTCCAGAGGCGCTCGGTCAATCGTCCTGCACGTGTTGGGCAGTGTTGACTGCGCTCGAGACATCGTCCTGGGAATCCTCTGGTGGGAGCGTGACAGGTTCATCCTCCAGTCGTGATTCCGTTGTCGATGTTTTCCTCCTCTTCTTGCGTCGTTGTGGCGACTTCTGTTTCCGAGGATGTCGTTCTGAATCAGATAACGGAATGGAGTTGCGACGTTCAGGAACGAAAGCGGCTGTAGGCACGACGATGGCGTCAATGTCCATACCAGTGTCTCGTTTGTTGACATCTTCCTCCCGTATCGGAACCTCCGGGCTAGGGGTCGGTTGTTTTGGTGCTCACCGGCCTCATCTCGTCCAGTTGTTGCTGGTTGTGAACGTTCTTGTGGGAGTTCTTGAGCCAAGTCGTGAACTGACGTCTGAAGTTCATCCGGCCTCATTGCCGCTGCATAGGTGAGTGGCAGGAGTGTTGTGGGCTGCGGAAGTGCGACATCATCGTTCCGAAGTTGTGGAATCCTGCGTTGGGGACATTCGTTTCTTATGTGTCCCTCTTTACCGCATCCGGAACAGGTCTTAGGCTGCCCGTCATATATAACTATGGCCGGCAGCCACCGATGTAGATGTAGGACGGGACGCGTTTCTTTAGCTCGATTCTCACTTGCCGCACGCCGTTCAGGACTGGATACGTACTGAAGTGTATCCATTTCTCTGCTACGTGTCCGTTTACTGTTCCGTAAGGGCGGAGCGCCGCCACCACGTCTTCTGCTGGCATTTCGAACGGAATTTCGAAAACTCGGACCGTGCGTAAACCTAGGCCGACTAGTTCAACCGTTACTGGGCCGATGTGTCCGTCCGAATGCCGGAATTTAAGGCCGTCTTTCGTTCGTGCTAGTATTCTGTCGCAGGCGGCATCGGATGTCAATTTGACATACACTATACTGCTAACGATCGAGAAGTGTATTCCAATCATGTCCTCACAAGGGATCTTCACTTCCTCACGTAGGAATTGTTCGATATCGAGTGCTTTTCGTCGTACATATTCGAAAAGGTGAACTTCAGGCCGGCCGCGATGGCCGAGGGGACTGAGGCGCTCCAGTCACGGTCTGCACGGCCACTACGGTCGGGGGTTCGAATCCCCCTCGGGCATGGATATTTGTGACGTCCTTAGTATTAGTTAGTTCATAAGTAGTTTGTAAGTTTAGGGACTGATAACCCCGTAGTTAAGTCCCATAAGCTATACAAACATTTGAACATTTGAAACATTTGTGAACTTCAGTGTGGTTTTGCGGTGCTATATACCCATTCTAGTGTTGATTGTAATACAAGCGTCAAGCGCTGCGAAGGTAAACAACCGCGTAACATGCGCAACGGCGAGCCGGTAAACAGTACTTTCCGCGCCGTTAGACTGTCCGAGTCAGACTGATTTGGCTCAGCGGTAAGAGATCGGATTTTTTAATAAAGGTCCGCGGGTTCAATTCAGTCCGGCGACAAATATTTTTTTGCTCCTTGTCAATGCGTACATTACTGACTTCACAGCTAACCGCAACATCATATATGTTATTTTGTATTTATATGTGCACAAATGTGTGACGAACTGTTTCCATATGAAAACGGTTTGCCAACATGCAATATCAAAGTAATTCCCCCAAAATGTACGCCACCAGTGCAACCATGTGATGTATATTTTTATCGTCAGGTAAAAAATTTAATAAAAAAAGTTCAAAACTGCACTTACCTAATCGAGAAAGAAGAAGAAATCACTTCCCGAGAACCTGGCATCAAACTACATTCCATTATACATCATCAGCTGTCCTCGCAAGTATTCAGCGACGGGCTGCGTTACGCGTGGTTCGCTCCTGGACTGTGCGGAAAAAAAAGGAAGATTAATGTTTAACGCCCCGTCAACAGCGTGATCATTAGAGACGGAGCTTACGCTCGGAGTGTTTGGGTAAGGATATGGAAGGAAATCGGCCGTGCCCTTACAAAGGAAACATCCTGGCATTTACCTGGAGTGATTTAGGGAAATCACGGAAAACCTAAATCTGGATGGCCGGAGGTGGATTTGAACCACCATCCTTCCGAATACGAGTCCAGTGTGTTACCACTACGCCACCTCGCTCGGTGCTGTTGGACTGTGCGATGAAAGAAGCTGTTTTCAGAATTTCAATCAAGTTTGTTTTTCTATGGAGACATTTATTATAAAATGTAACTTCAAAAGGGCGGCGTTAATAACGTGTGCAAGATGCGGTCAAAATTATTGCTTCCCCTGTTTCTTCGATGAATATCACCCGGGTACATGTAATTGATCAATTGCAAAAGAATGAAAGCATTACATACACGACGTCCCCATGTACTCGTTAACTACAGTCCCTTTTTAAAATTCTGTAGTCCCGAATTTCATCCAATGCCCTTGCCTTTATATATATATATATATATATATATATATATATATATATATATATATATATATATATATATATATATAATGTGAATAGAGGAGCCAAATACTGAGCATAGAAGCGCTTCAACGTTACCAACTTTATTTATCTATGTGAGGAGTAGTATGCGATCTCTTGGGTACTAGTTAATACATGTTGTGGAAATGCCATATTGTTGCCTTCAATGGGTGTCACTTTTCTAATAAAAAAACTAATGCTGACGATCTTTTAATTTTGCTCTCTATATCTGTTGAGGTATTACATGCCGTGCATATGATTCTATCGACCTCCCAGCTTCGGTAATACGAGTTTGCAACATTCTGCCACTAGAGTACTCCGAAATGTAGCGTACAACATGGCAGTGTGTAACGCAATTACGCCGGTGCGTGAGAAACAGCGTGCTGTAATCGAGTTTCCAATTACAGTAAAACGTGACTCCAATTGAAATCCACAGAAGAAAGAAAGCTGTGTTCGGTAATGGTTGTATTGACATCAGTAATTTGGTGCGTCGTGTTGTTCGTGCTCGTAATGAAGGAAACGTTATTGGTGACTTGAACGTGTGTGGAGAGGGAGAGAAGTGGACTACCGCGTGTAGCATCCGTCAGGAGTAATCGGAATCGGGTTGATGAACTCATCAGAGAAAATGGTCAGCAGACACAGACAGATCTCTCAGGTAAGTGTAGCGTATCACGAGACCGTCTAGGGGCCGTCAGTGCCGTACAGAAAACTTGGGTTCACTGTCACCGATTATCCAATATACAGATCCGACTTTGTCCCATGCGATTTTCGTGCGTTTCCGAACTTACAGAACACCGCCGAAGACTTCACGTTTGTAGTAGTCAAGCGGTGAGATTGTGACTCCGTCCTCTATGCTCGTCATGCTGATTCCTGCATGAGGTCGAACGATTATTTTTTTTTTCAACTGCGGTAAAGAAATGAGCCCTGACGCCGTCTTGTCCGAAAGCATAGACACCACGCCTATATATCTAAAAATTACTTCAAGTATTGCAGATTCTGCACAGTCGCCTTCTGCAACACAAGAGGTCCTCATGAATGGCCCAGTACATAAAAAGTGAATGTCAAAAAGTCACACTTGGAGGAAGACATGCGACGATTCATCCAGATTCAAGACAAAAGTTTATCTAGCTAAATCATATAAAGTGCATTTTGAAAACACTTGTATGAAAACTAGGAGTTGTCAAATCAGCCACATTGTGCAGCGCATCGGAATCTACAGAACATACCGTGTGATCAAAAAGTCAGTATAAATTTGAAAACTTAATAAATCACGGAATAATGTAGATAGAGAGGTAAAAATTGACACACATGCTTGAAATGACATGGGGTTTTATTAGAACAAAAACAAAAGTATTGCTAGACGAGCGAAAGATCTCTTGCGCGTGTCGTTTGGTGATGATCGTGCGCTCAGCCGCCACTTTCGTCATGCTTGGCCTCCCAGGTCCCCAGACCTCAGTCCGTGCGATTATTGGCTTTGGGGTTACCTGAAGTCTCAAGTGTATCGTGATCGACCGACATCTCTAGGGATGCTGAAAGACAACATCCGACGCCAATGCCTCACCATAACTCCAGACATGCTTTACAGTGCTGTTCACAACATTATTCCTCGACTACAGACTTTGTTGAAGAATAATGGTGAACATATTGAGCATTTCCTGTTTTTTTTTTTGTTTTTTTTTTTTTTCCTAATAAAACCCCATTTCATTCCAAGCATGTGTGTCAATTTTTACCTCTCTATCTAAATTATTCCGTGATTTATTAAGTTGTCAAATTTATACTAACTTTTTGATCACCTGGTACATCACCCAACACCATTGTACCAGCGTCGTAGCAGACCGCTGGGATATCAGACCCACATTCACCATGAAGCTATGGCTCAAATCCTTGTCCGGTCCCTTTATTTGGTTTTCAGGCGACCATTGCCTAAACAGTGTTGCCAACTCCTCATTTTCATACCTTTGTTTTAAAAAATGCAACCGATCTAGTTTTGCTAGATAAACTTTCGTCTTAAATCTGGATGATGAATCGCATTTTTCTTTACACTTCTCAACGTTCGTTCCGAGCGCAGTGGACCTTCGGCCGTGATAGTTTGCGGACCAGCGCCGTGTGCCGCTTAGCGCTCCACGTCAAGGTTGTTCGTCTCCACGTGGCGGTTTTTACGAGTATTAAGTCCTTCACTGTTGTGTCTCCGAGTGCAGCGGGTTCAGGAAGTGGACCGTGACGAGCAAGGTTGTGGACATAGGTCTCTAACTAAAAGAACTGGTTAGACCACAAACATTTATTTCAGATGAAATGAATACTTACCTTTTCTATGCTTCTGTTGGTACAAAACACTTCTTATCTGTTTAACAGTACTGTGATGAAACTTTCTGGCAGATTAAAATTGTGTGGCGGAACCGGAACTCGAACCTGGGACCTTGGCCTTTCGCGGGCAAGCGCTCTACCTGAGCTATCCCGACACGACTCACGATGTCGCCTCACAACTTTACTTCCGCCAGTACCTCGTCTCCTACTTTCCAAACTTCACAGAAGCTCTCCTGCGGAACATGCAAGACTAGCACTCCTGGAAGAAAGGATATGGTGGAGACATGGCTTAGCCACAGCCTAAGGGATGTTCCCAGAATGAAACTTTCACAATGCAGCGGAGTGTGCGCTGATATGAAACTTCCTGGCAGATTAAAATTGTTTGTCGGAACCGGGATAGCTCAATCGGTAGAACGCTTGCCCGCGAAAGGCATAGGTCCCAGGTTCGAGTCCCGGATCCGGCACACAATTTTAATCCGCCAGGAAGTTTCATATCAGCGCACACTCCGTTTCAGACTGAAAGTTTCATTCTGGAAACATCCCTTAGGCTGTGGCTAAGCCATGTCTCCACCATCTCCTTTCTTCCAGGAGTTCTAGTCTTGCAAGGTTCGCAGGAGGGCTTCTGTGAAGTTTGGAAAGTAGGAGTCGAGGTACTGGTGGAAGTAAAGTTGTGAGGTGACATCGTGAGTCGTGTCGGGATAGCTCAGTCGGTAGAGCGCTTGCCGGCTAAAGGCAAAGGTCCCACGTTCGAGTCCTGGTTCCGGCTCAAAAAAAATGTTCAAATGTTTGTTAAGCTTATTGGACTTAACTACGGGGTCATCAGTCCCTAAACTTACAAACTACTTATGAACTACTTACGAACTAGGACGGCACAAAATATCCATGCCCGAGGGGGGATTCGAACCCCCGACCGTAGAGGCCGTGCTGACCGTGACTGGAGCGCCTCAGTCACCTGGGCCACCGCGGCCGGCGCTGGTTCTGGCACACAATTTTAATCTGCCAGGAAGTTTCATATCCGCGCACACTCCGCTGCAGAGTGAAAGTTTCATTCTGGAGTTCTGTGATGTATCGTAAGAGTTCTTCTGCCAATACTGTTCCAGCTTGTGCTAAGGCAGACTGCTCGCTCCCGTTGACGCAACTCTTCTGTTCACATGCTCAAATGTTTTGTGAAGCTTGAGGGACTTAACTGTGGGGTCATCAGTCCTTAAACTTAGGACTACTTATGAACTACCTTGTACTAAAGACGGCACAAACATCTATGCCCGAGGAGGGATTCGAACCCCCGACGGGGAACGGCCTTGCGCATCAGAGCATAGCGCCTCAATGGGCTTGGCCGCTCCGCTGCGGCTCTCCTCTGTTGACTCCTGGATCGAACTGTAGAACTGCTCCGGTGTTGATGTGGTGCGCCGGCATATGTAGGCATGCCACCTTCTTCCTATTGGCCGGCGCGTGAGGCAAGCAAAGAGGTACAGAGACTACGGGCGCCCCCGGCGGCCGAAGTTCTACAGAGCGACTTATCGCCCGTCTTGTACTGGCGTGGCGAATTGCGTGGAGTGCTGGTGTTGTGCCGAACAGCGACGCCACAATATTCACCAGTGTACCTCATGTCGCACTGTTACCGCCGTGCGATGATAAAAGTAACATTTGCAGTTGAACATCCACGACCAAAAGCATTTGAAGCCTAACAGTTCATTCGAGAAGATCTGCTTTTGAACCCATAGGACGTGATCGGAACACTTTTTTCCATCACAAGAAGCATCTTTTACATTAAGTTAATGACGGGAGCACTATAAAATGTTACTAGCCTGAAATTCAAGCACTCTGATGGAACCAAAGGTGTGATGACGGCGGGCCAAGTAGGATTCGGTTTATGGACCCTGCAGATTTTCGAGGTAGCTCAAGAAACGGCCATTACCGCTTTCCGACCTTATGGCAACGTCGTGGGTCACCTCGTAAAAAAAGTTCAAACATTTACGACCTAACATGCGTTAAATGGCGTCCGTCAGATAAATGGTGAGCTGATGTAACGCATTCCGTCGTCCCTGAAGATTGATGGTGTGTTGGATATCATGTGCGATGGCCAGCCACGGATGTATGCAGGTTGTGGCCAGGAAGAACATGTGCGGTCTGAATGTATGCGCCGACATTTGGTACAGACGCCACCAGGTGAGGTGGCTCAGCAATGGCAGTCACGTCTGTACCCCTCACAGTAGCACAGAACCAAGACTCCAGGTTATACCTGAATCCTCGTCACCTCTACCCAACACAGATGAAAGTACCGACGAAACAAACACAGAACTACCTCTTCAGTAGGACCAGCACCACTACAGACCATGCCGAATGATTCTTCTGCAACCATGGACATCGACCTAGATGTCGTGCTGACGTCTGATTTTCCTCCAGATGGGTATGGCGTTAGACAAGGGGCAACCACATTATGACTCAGAACAACACCTCTAGAACCATCAGTCATCACAAAAGTGTAAGAAACGCCGTCGCATAGCCTCCGGTGACGACTTCCATCGGACGACCTGTTCAAAATAACTACCAAATGTCTGACAGTGACCTCCCATTTCCTGACCAGCAGCATAGTACTGCCATGCCAGACACTCCTAGTGTGGGGCACCCATCCTCAGGCCTGAACATGCACTCACTGCAGTCAGCACAAACGGACGATTGTCCCTCCACTGCATTGGTTGGAATGCCCACGTGGCCTGTTGGAAAATAACCAAGCCATCACATGTGATCGACATCCACATCCTGGACCGATGACGACGATAGAGCGGATCAGACCGGCAGAAGGCCCAAGTGGGTGCATTCCATTGAAGGCACCTGATTTGGCACATAACTAGAAATCACGCCCACTGTGGGGGACCCAGCAAGTCAGCGACTTTCGGCAACCGCTGCTATGCCTTCTGTATTACTTGCAAGTGTCCATCCACAGCAATATCGTATCGCCACGATGAATCTTGCCACCATTCTGGCCCCACACAAACTGACGATGACACCATCTACTCACGGATGTTGATACATGAGGTGTTCGTCGCTGATTTACTAATCCCCACTGGGTACAATAGCTATATTTTGAATGCCTCCAACTCCGAAAGCAGCGTCGCCATCCTCCAACGCAACGGGCTTCCACGACAGGACGTTGTACACCTCCATACTGTTCGAGGAACGCCCATTACAGTATTTGGCGTTCGTATCATTAATATCTATGACTATCTGGCTCTAGCCACCGTCAACACCGAAATGCGTTATTCGCCAAATAGGTCACACCACTTTTCAGGGCTCCCTAAAATGACATGGTGCTTCGTAGGGATTTCAACTTGACTCATGGACTCGCTGGGCAACTCATAGGACACTCAACCTATGCGGTCCACTCTGTCGTCATCTACCGCCTGCGACTCACTGACACCTGGACAAAGCTCCACTGAACCCAATCGGACTTTTCATTTTACACTGCTCACTCCTCAAGTCGCCAAGATCACATCTACCTCATCTAACCCTCGGAGATTGTACCCGTTATACAGAAGTCTGGTGCACAGCCTTTGCAAACTACGCGGCATATAACTGCGACGTCACTCTCACTCGACAGCGTGTGTGTCATAGTCGTGTTTTGTTGAAACTCAATGTCTCTCACCTGACCTTCACAGATTTTTTTCTGTACGGTCGAAAAAGCATAGACATTATGTTGGCGTCATCGTTACGCCTATAACTCCACCTTGGTGACTCTCCCTTGCAAAGCCTACACTCCATAAGACACTGATGAGATATGGTCGGGAAGTCAAGGCATGGCGAAGCAATACATTGCTCTTTTATTATTCCATCATACGTGATTGTGTGACGATACTGTCCTCGCCAGCCTGGCAAACGATGGCTCACCGAACAAAGGCAAAGATCGCCTTGATGATGAACTGCTTGGAAGGGTCTGTAGTCCGATCCCATACAAGTAATTTGAATAGTTCAAGAACAACTGTCGACGTACCACCTCCTTCAGGAAAACTAAAGATAACTCCGTGCTCTGATGAAAATTCTCAGCGATGCGGAAGGCCACCGGCACAATAGCCAACACACAATAGGTCGTGCCTTTCATACCCATTTCACCCAACGTTGCAGGTGTGCCGCATTCTTCAGAACTTTTCAGAAGTCGCACAACTTACTTTGAGTACCTACCCAGTGTAGGTAACGCGTGAATTCCAGGGAGGCGTGACCACAGATGAAGTACTAGACGCTATTAAATTGACACCTAATAATACGTTCCCAGGACTCATTTTTATCCCCACTGAATTTTATTAAGCTATTTGTCAACAGCTATATGCACGACCATTGACCAAGAACTGATGTCTCCGACGACAGTGGTGCCTGACACCTCCCTTGACGGCATCATTATTCCTGTTCACTAACCACACGGGTTATCGAGGATCCGAGATTATCGACCAACAACTTCGCGCAACAGCGATATTAAAATCTTTACACGGTTGTAAACATCACGACTCAAGAATGTCACACAGTACGTCACATCCCGTGATCACATGTCCTTAGAAGCAGAGAAGAACATCCGCACAGCATTTTCTTGTTACCAAATCATAATAGCGACTTGCCTGCTACAAACCCTGATGCCTTGGCTTCACTCTAATGTAGCCAGGCTTCGACCGTATCCTATTTGCAGAAAGATATCCAGCATATGTGTATCCCTGATGATATTGTGACTGTAGTTTAGCGCCTATTGACCGGCGCGACTTCTAAAAACATGTACAACGTTCTCCTCACGCCAACCTCGGTAATAGACCGATTCGTCCAACAAGGCTGCCCACTTTCAACTATTTTATACGCTTTCGCTTTAGTACCGCTGCTCCAGGGACTGCACCAGCGTTAGGGACTATGATGCTTACGGCGGGAGGAGAAAGGAAAAATCGATATGAAAAATTTTGTTCTATTAGAGATATAGAACCTGCAGCTCAAAAGGAGACATGTGAAATTTCGATGATTTGTGCTAACACTTCCCTCTTTGTCTCTAAATATCTTCCTTCGTTTACCCTCACTGGAATTACTGCGAAACTGTACGTATATGTCCCTGTTTGTACTAGAGAAGCACAATGTATGAGGGGGTACTTGTTCTGCCGCATCATGGTAGAACACTAAAGTCTCATACATTTGGCGCAGTTTCCCATGGGATCTCTTCTACTATTTGTTATGTCTCTCATCCATGCCATCTCTTACGTCACCTTCTTGTTGCTCTGCAGAAGTTGAAATCATATCTAATACGAACATAATGGATAAAAGCCATTAATACCACACTCTATAGGGGAACGGCCTACCTGCATAGTGATGACGATGTACGAGCAGTCCTGATATGGGTGGCAACTTACGGCGAGGCATGGGGCAGCTTGCTCATTATGTCCAAATTCAAGATCTCTCTTATTGGTACGGGGCTACAAGAGAGATGCGTCGTCCCTATAAGTGTCACCGCCACCGTCTGATATTTTGACGTTGATTTTTCAGCCGATCTCCACCACTCATCGTCTATCAACGGTAGGCGAGTGCCACAGACAATAAGGGCAAGTCTTATAGATAACCAGCTACGGCGCGCCAGTCACAGTCTGCACGGCCGCTACGGTCGGGGGTACGAATCCCCCCTCGGGCATGGAAGTTTGTGTCGTCTTTAGTATAAGGTATTTCATAAGTAGTTTGTAAGTATAGGGACTGATGACACCGTAGTTAAGTCCCTTAAGATTAACAAACATTTCAATATTTTATCACGTAATCGTTATGAGCAGTGTATAATGTCTTTAAGAGAAATTTTCTTTGCTGCAGGCCCACTGATTCGAAAATTATTTTAACTGGTTTGTAAGTCTAGCTACCGATGACCTTAGCAGTTTGATCCATTAGATCCACAAGCATTTGAACATTTGAATATGTATATCTTTCTTGAGCTGGTGTGGAAGCCCAATGCAGCCAACACACGCCGAGCAAGGAGAGTTGAGATTGAGACTTACACATGGGGTATGCGGGAGACATGGTAGGTGGTCAGATAGTATGCACGTCGAATAAAATTAAATAAAATATAATGATTAATTATGGAACTAGGCTGGTTGAGACATATGATTCAAGGGACTGATTTGAGAACAGAACAGTTTACACAGAGGATTACCACATGTAATTTAGTTTCATTTATTAAAAGATTTGCAAAACAATTAGTTCACAGGGCCGATTTGACTGGGCATGGGCACGACTCAGATATGGATGGGGAAGGGGAGTAATTTCCTATCTCACCAACGTTAAGTTGTCATAGGCGTCAGGCAATGGATCGTGCGTGGTGGCGGCGTGTCAGAGCAACACCACCTAGAAGACTAGGCCTCACAACTGGCCTTGCTACGTCACACTGACCAGGCCGCGGCCGCCAGCTGAATGGCTGTCCACTGGGGCAATTATGGAACTAGGCTGGTAGAGACATACGATTCAAGGGACTGATTTGAGAACAGAACAGTTTACACAGAGGATTACCACATGTAATTTAGTTTCATTTATTAAAAGATTTGCAAAACAATTAGTTCACAGGGTCGATTTGACTGGGCATGGGCACGACTCAGATATGGATGGGGAAGGGGAGTAATTTCTTATCTCACCAACGTTAAGTTGTCATAGGCGTCAGGCGATGGATCGTGCGTGGTGGCGGCGCGTCGGAGCAACACCACCTAGAAGACTAGGCCTCACAACTGGCCTTGCTACGTCACACTGACCAGGCCGCGGCCGCCAGCTGAATGGCTGTCCACTGGGGCAATTATGGAACTAGGCTGGTAGAGACATACGATTCATGGGACTGATTTGAGAACAGAACAGTTTACACAGAGGATTACCACATGTAATTTAGTTTCATTTATTAAAAGATTTGAAAAACAATTAGTTCACAGGGCCGATTTGACTGGGCATGGGCACGACTCAGATATGGATGGGGAAGGGGAGTAATTTCCTATCTCACCAATGTTAAGTTGTCATAGGCGTCAGGCGATGGATCGTGCGTGGTGGCGGCGCGTCGGAGCAACACCACCTAGAAGACTAGGCCTCACAACTGGCCTTGCTACGTCACACTGACCAGGCCGCGGCCGCCAGCTGAATGGCTGTCCACTGGGGCAATTATGGAACTAGGCTGGTAGAGACATACGATTCAAGGGACTGATTTGAGAACAGAACAGTTTACACAGAGGATTATCACATGTAATTTAGTTTCATTTATTAAAAGATTTGCAAAACAATTAGTTCACAGGGCCGATTTGACTGGGCATGGGCACGACTCAGATATGGATGGGGAAGGGGAGTAATTTCCTATCTCACCAACGTTAAGTTGTCATAGGCGTCAGGCGATGGATCGTGCGTGGTGGCGGCGCGTCGGAGCAACACCACCTAGAAGACTAGGCCTCACAACTGGCCTTGCTACGTCACACTGACCAGGCTGCGGCTGCCAGCTGAATGGCTGTCCACTGGGGCAATTATGGAACTAGGCTGGTAGAGACATACGATTCAAGGGACTGATTTGAGAACAGAACAGTTTACACAGAGGATTACCACATGTAATTTAGTTTCATTTATTAAAAGATTTGCAAAACAATTAGTTCACAGGGTCGATTTGACTGTGCATGGGCACGACTCAGATATGGATGGGGAAGGGGAGTAATTTCCTATCTCACCAACGTTAAGTTGTCATAGGCGTCAGGCGATGGATCGTGCGTGGTGGCGGCGCGTCGGAGCAACACCACCTAGAAGACTAGGCCTCACAACTGGCCTTGCTACGTCACACTGACCAGGCCGCGGCCGCCAGCTGAATGGCTGTCCACTGGGGCAATTATGGAACTAGGCTGGTAGAAACATACGATTCAAGGGACTGATTTGAGAACAGAACAGTTTACACAGAGGATTACCACATGTAATTTAGTTTCATTTATTAAAAGATTTGCAAAACAATTAGTTCACAGGGTCGATTTGACTGTGCATGGGCACGACTCAGATATGGATGGGGAAGGGGACTAATTTCCTATCTCACCAACGTTAAGTTGTCATAGGCGTCAGGCGATGGATCGTGCGTGGTGGCGGCGCGTCGGAGCAACACCACCTAGAAGACTAGGCCTCACAACTGGCCTTGCTACGTCACACTGACAAGGCCGCGGCCGCCAGCTGAATGGCTGTCCACTGGGGCAATTATGGAACTAGGCTGGTAGAGACATACGATTCAAGGGACTGATTTGACAACAGAACAGTTTACACAGAGGATTACCACATGTAATTTAGTTTCATTTATTAAAAGATTTGCAAAACAATTAGTTCACAGGGCCGATTTGACTGGGCATGGGCACGACTCAGATATGGATGGGGAAGGGGAGTAATTTCCTATCTCACCAACGTTAAGTTGTCATAGGCGTCAGGCGATGGATCGTGCGTGGTGGCGGCGCGTCGGAGCAACACCACCTAGAAGACTAGGCCTCACAACTGGCCTTGCTACGTCACACTGACCAGGCCGCGGCCGCCAGCTGAATGGCTGTCCACTGGGGCAATTATGGAACTAGGCTGGTAGAGACATACGATTCATGGGACTGATTTGAGAACAGAACAGTTTACACATAGGATTACCACATGTAATTTAGTTTCATTTATTAAAAGATTTGAAAAACAATTAGTTCACAGGGCCGATTTGACTGGGCATGGGCACGACTCAGATATGGATGGGGAAGGGGAGTAATTTCCTATCTCACCAACGTTAAGTTGTCATAGGCGTCAGGCGATGGATCGTGCGTGGTGGCGGCGCGTCGGAGCAACACCACCTAGAAGACTAGGCCTCACAACTGACCTTGCTACGTCACACTGACCAGGCCGCGGCCGCCAGCTGAATGGCTGTCCACTGGGGCAATTATGGAACTAGGCTGGTAAAGACATACGATTCAAGGGACTGATTTGACAACAGAACAGTTTACACAGAGGATTACCACATGTAATTTAGTTTCATTTATTAAAAGATTTGCAAAACAATTAGTTCACAGGGTCGATTTGACTGGGCATGGGCACGACTCAGATATGGATGGGGAAGGGGAGTAATTTCCTATCTCACCAACGTTAAGTTGTCATAGGCGTCAGGCGATGGATCGTGCGTGGTGGCGGCGTGTCAGAGCAACACCACCTAGAAGACTAGGCCTCACAACTGGCCTTGCTACGTCACACTGACCAGGCCGCGGCCGCCAGCTGAATGGCTGTCCACTGGGGCAATTATGGAACTAGGCTGGTAGAGACATACGATTCAAGGGACTGATTTGACAACAGAACAGTTTACACAGAGGATTACCACATGTAATTTAGTTTCATTTATTAAAAGATTTGCAAAACAATTAGTTCACGGGGCCGATTTGACTGGGCATGGGCACGACTCAGATATGGATGGGGAAGGGGAGTAATTTCCTATCTCACCAACGTTAAGTTGTCATAGGCGTCAGGGGATGGATCGTGCGTGGTGGCGGCGCGTCGGAGCAACACCACCTAGAAGACTAGGCCTCACAACTGGCCTTGCTACGTCACACTGACCAGGCCGCGGCTGCCAGCTGAATGGCTGTCCATTGGGGCAATTATGGAACTAGGCTGGTAAAGACATACGATTCAAGGGACTGATTTGAGAACAGAACAGTTTACACAGAGGATTACCACATGTAATTTAGTTTCATTTATTAAAAGATTTGCAAAACAATTAGTTCACAGGGCCGATTTGACTGGGCATGGGCACGACTCAGATATGGATTGGTAAGGGGAGTAATTTCCTATCTCACCAACGTTAAGTTGTCATAGGCGTCAGGCGATGGATCGTGCGTGGTGGCGGCGCGTCGGAGCAACACCACCTAGAAGACTAGGCCTCACAACTGGCCTTGCTACGTCACACTGACCAGGCCGCGGCCGCCAGCTGAATGGCTGTCCACTGGGGCAATTATGGAACTAGGCTGGTAGAAACATACGATTCAAGGGACTGATTTGAGAACAGAACAGTTTACACAGAGGATTACCACATGTAATTTAGTTTCATTTATTAAAAGATTTGCAAAACAATTAGTTCACAGGGTCGATTTGACTGTGCATGGGCACGACTCAGATATGGATGGCGAAGGGGACTAATTTCCTATCTCACCAACGTTAAGTTGTCATAGGCGTCAGGCGATGGATCGTGCGTGGTGGCGGCGCGTCGGAGCAACACCACCTAGAAGACTAGGCCTCAAAACTGGCCTTGCTACGTCACACTGACCAGGCCGCGGCCGCCAGCTGAATGGCTGTCCACTGGGGCAATTATGGAACTAGGCTGGTAGAGACATACGATTCATGGGACTGATTTGAGAACAGAACAGTTTACACAGAGGATTACCACATGTAATTTAGTTTCATTTATTAAAAGATTTGCAAAACAATTAGTTCACAGGGCCGATTTGACTGGGCATGGGCACGACTCAGATATGGATGGGGAAAGGGAGTAATTTCCTATCTCACCAACGTTAAGTTGTCATAGGCGTCAGGCGATGGATCGTGCGTGGTGGCGGCGCGTCGGAGCAACACCACCTAGAAGACTAGGCCTCACAACTGGCCTTGCTACGTCACACTGACAAGGCCGCGGCCGCCAGCTGAATGGCTGTCCACTGGGGCAATTATGGAACTAGGCTGGTAGAGACATACGATTCAAGGGACTGATTTGACAACAGAACAGTTTACACAGAGGATTACCACATGTAATTTAGTTTCATTTATTAAAAGATTTGCAAAACAATTAGTTCACAGGGTCGATTTGACTGGGCATGGGCACGACTCAGATATGGATGGGGAAGGGGAGTAATTTCCTATCTCACCAACGTTAAGTTGTCATAGGCGTCAGGCGATGGATCGTGCGTGGTGGCGGCGTGTCAGAGCAACACCACCTAGAAGACTAGGCCTCACAACTGGCCTTGCTACGTCACACTGACCAGGCCGCGGCCGCCAGCTGAATGGCTGTCCACTGGGGCAATTATGGAACTAGGCTGGTAGAGACATACGATTCAAGGGACTGATTTGACAACAGAACAGTTTACACAGAGGATTACCACATGTAATTTAGTTTCATTTATTAAAAGATTTGCAAAACAATTAGTTCACAGGGCCGATTTGACTGGGCATGGGCACGACTCAGATATGGATGGGGAAGGGGAGTAATTTCCTATCTCACCAACGTTAAGTTGTCATAGGCGTCAGGCGATGGATCGTGCGTGGTGGCGGCGCGTCGGAGCAACACCACCTAGAAGACTAGGCCTCACAACTGACCTTGCTACGTCACACTGACCAGGCCGCGGCCGCCAGCTGAATGGCTGTCCACTGGGGCAATTATGGAACTAGGCTGGTAAAGACATACGATTCAAGGGACTGATTTGACAACAGAACAGTTTACACAGAGGATTACCACATGTAATTTAGTTTCATTTATTAAAAGATTTGAAAAACAATTAGTTCACAGGGCCGATTTGACTGGGCATGGGCACGACTCAGATATGGATGGGGAAGGGGAGTAATTTCCTATCTCACCAACGTTAAGTTGTCATAGGCGTCAGGCGATGAATCGTGCGTGGTAGCGGCGCGTCGGAGCAACACCACCTAGAAGACTAGGCCTCACAACTGACCTTGCTACGTCACACTGACCAGGCCGCGGCCGCCAGCTGAATGGCTGTCCACTGGGGCAATTATGGAACTAGGCTGGTAAAGACATACGATTCAAGGGACTGATTTGACAACAGAACAGTTTACACAGAGGATTACCACAAGTAATTTAGTTTCATTTATTAAAAGATTTGCAAAACAATTAGTTCACAGGGTCGATTTGACTGGGCATGGGCACGACTCAGATATGGATGGGGAAGGGGAGTAATTTCCTATCTCACCAACGTTAAGTTGTCATAGGCGTCAGGCGATGGATCGTGCGTGGTGGCGGCGTGTCAGAGCAACACCACCTAGAAGACTAGGCCTCACAACTGGCCTTGCTACGTCACACTGACCAGGCCGCGGCCGCCAGCTGAATGGCTGTCCACTGGGGCAATTATGGAACTAGGCTGGTAGAGACATACGATTCAAGGGACTGATTTGACAACAGAACAGTTTACACAGAGGATTACCACATGTAATTTAGTTTCATTTATTAAAAGATTTGCAAAACAATTAGTTCACAGGGCCGATTTGACTGGGCATGGGCACGACTCAGATATGGATTGGTAAGGGGAGTAATTTCCTATCTCACCAACGTTAAGTTGTCATAGGCGTCAGGCGATGGATCGTGCGTGGTGGCGGCGCGTCGGAGCAACACCACCTAGAAGACTAGGCCTCACAACTGGCCTTGCTACGTCACACTGACCAGGCCGCGGCCGCCAGCTGAATGGCTGTCCACTGGGGCAATTATGGAACTAGGCTGGTAGAAACATACGATTCAAGGGACTGATTTGAGAACAGAACAGTTTACACAGAGGATTACCACATGTAATTTAGTTTCATTTATTAAAAGATTTGCAAAACAATTAGTTCACAGGGTCGATTTGACTGTGCATGGGCACGACTCAGATATGGATGGCGAAGGGGACTAATTTCCTATCTCACCAACGTTAAGTTGTCATAGGCGTCAGGCGATGGATCGTGCGTGGTGGCGGCGCGTCGGAGCAACACCACCTAGAAGACTAGGCCTCAAAACTGGCCTTGCTACGTCACACTGACCAGGCCGCGGCCGCCAGCTGAATGGCTGTCCACTGGGGCAATTATGGAACTAGGCTGGTAGAGACATACGATTCATGGGACTGATTTGAGAACAGAACAGTTTACACAGAGGATTACCACATGTAATTTAGTTTCATTTATTAAAAGATTTGCAAAACAATTAGTTCACAGGGCCGATTTGACTGGGCATGGGCACGACTCAGATATGGATGGGGAAGGGGAGTAATTTCCTATCTCACCAACGTTAAGTTGTCATAGGCGTCAGGCGATGGATCGTGCGTGGTGGCGGCGCGTCGGAGCAACACCACCTAGAAGACTAGGCCTCACAACTGGCCTTGCTACGTCACACTGACAAGGCCGCGGCCGCCAGCTGAATGGCTGTCCACTGGGGCAATTATGGAACTAGGCTGGTAGAGACATACGATTCAAGGGACTGATTTGACAACAGAACAGTTTACACATAGGATTACCACATGTAATTTAGTTTCATTTATTAAAAGATTTGCAAAACAATTAGTTCACAGGGCCGATTTGACTGGGCATGGGCACGACTCAGATATGGATGGGGAAGGGGAGTAATTTCCTATCTCACCAACGTTAAGTTGTCATAGGCGTCAGGCGATGGATCGTGCGTGGTGGAGGCGCGTCGGAGCAACACCACCTAGAAGACTAGGCCTCACAACTGACCTTGCTACGTCACACTGACCAGGCCGCGGCTGCCAGCTGAATGGCTGTCCACTGGGGCAATTATGGAACTAGGCTGGTAAAGACATACGATTCATGGGACTGATTTGAGAACAGAACAGTTTACACAGAGGATTACCACATGTAATTTAGTTTCATTTATTAAAAGATTTGCAAAACAATTAGTTCACAGGGTCGATTTGACTGGGCATGGGCACGACTCAGATATGGATGGGGAAGGGGAGTAATTTCCTATCTCACCAACGTTAAGTTGTCATAGGCGTCAGGCGATGGATCGTGCGTGGTGGCGGCGTGTCAGAGCAACACCACCTAGAAGACTAGGCCTCACAACTGGCCTTGCTACGTCACACTGACCAGGCCGCGGCCGCCAGCTGAATGGCTGTCCACTGGGGCAATTATGGAACTAGGCTGGTAGAGACATACGATTCAAGGGACTGATTTGAGAACAGAACAGTTTACACAGAGGATTACCACATGTAATTTAGTTTCATTTATTAAAAGATTTGCAAAACAATTAGTTCACAGGGCCGATTTGACTGGGCATGGGTACGACTCAGATATGGATGGGGAAGGGGAGTAATTTCCTATCTCACCAACGTTAAGTTGTCATAGGCGTCAGGCGATGGATCGTGCGTGGTGGCGGCGCGTCGGAGCAACACCACCTAGAAGACTAGGCCTCACAACTGACCTTGCTACGTCACACTGACCAGGCCGCGGCCGCCAGCTGAATGGCTGTCCACTGGGGCAATTATGGAACTAGGCTGGTAAAGACATACGATTCAAGGGACTGATTTGACAACAGAACAGTTTACACAGAGGATTACCACATGTAATTTAGTTTCATTTATTAAAAGATTTGCAAAACGATTAGTTCACAGGGTCGATTTGACTGGGCATGGGCACGACTCAGATATGGATGGGGAAGGGGAGTAATTTCCTATCTCACCAACGTTAAGTTGTCATAGGCGTCAGGCGATGGATCGTGCATGGTGGCGGCGCGTCGGAGCAACACCACCTAGAAGACTAGGCCTCACAACTGGCCTTGCTACGTCACACTGACCAGGCCGCGGCTGCCAGCTGAATGGCTGTCCACTGGGGCAATTATGGAACTAGGCTGGTAAAGACATACGATTCAAGGGACTGATTTGAGAACAGAACAGTTTACACAGAGGATTACCACATGTAATTTAGTTTCATTTATTAAAAGATTTGCAAAACAATTAGTTCACAGGGCCGATTTGACTGGGCATGGGCACGACTCAGATATGGATTGGTAAGGGGAGTAATTTCCTATCTCACCAACGTTAAGTTGTCATAGGCGTCAGGCGATGGATCGTGCGTGGTGGCGGCGCGTCGGAGCAACACCACCTAGAAGACTAGGCCTCACAACTGGCCTTGCTACGTCACACTGACCAGGCCGCGGCCGCCAGCTGAATGGCTGTCCACTGGGGCAATTATGGAACTAGGCTGGTAGAAACATACGATTCAAGGGACTGATTTGAGAACAGAACAGTTTACACAGAGGATTACCACATGTAATTTAGTTTCATTTATTAAAAGATTTGCAAAACAATTAGTTCACAGGGTCGATTTGACTGTGCATGGGCACGACTCAGATATGGATGGGGAAGGGGACTAATTTCCTATCTCACCAACGTTAAGTTGTCATAGGCGTCAGGCGATGGATCGTGCGTGGTGGCGGCGCGTCGGAGCAACACCACCTAGAAGACTAGTCCTCAAAACTGGCCTTGCTACGTCACACTGACCAGGCCGCGGCCGCCAGCTGAATGGCTGTCCACTGGGGCAATTATGGAACTAGGCTGGTAGAGACATACGATTCATGGGACTGATTTGAGAACAGAACAGTTTACACAGAGGATTACCACATGTAATTTAGTTTCATTTATTAAAAGATTTGCAAAACAATTAGTTCACAGGGCCGATTTGACTGGGCATGGGCACGACTCAGATATGGATGGGGAAGGGGAGTAATTTCCTATCTCACCAACGTTAAGTTGTCATAGGCGTCAGGCGATGGATCGTGCGTGGTGGCGGCGCGTCGGAGCAACACCACCTAGAAGACTAGGCCTCACAACTGGCCTTGCTACGTCACACTGACAAGGCCGCGGCAGCCAGCTGAATGGCTGTCCACTGGGGCAATTATGGAACTAGGCTGGTAGAGACATACGATTCAAGGGACTGATTTGACAACAGAACAGTTTACACAGAGGATTACCACATGTAATTTAGTTTCATTTATTAAAAGATTTGCAAAACAATTAGTTCACAGGGCCGATTTGACTGGGCATGGGCACGACTCAGATATGGATGGGGAAGGGGAGTAATTTCCTATCTCACCAACGTTAAGTTGTCATAGGCGTCAGGCGATGGCTCGTGCGTGGTGGCGGCGCGTCGGAGCAACACCACCTAGAAGACTAGGCCTCACAACTGACCTTGCTACGTCACACTGACCAGGCCGCGGCCGCCAGCTGAATGGCTGTCCACTGGGGCAATTATGGAACTAGGCTGGTAGAGACATACGATTCAAGGGACTGATTTGAGAACAGAACAGTTTACACAGAGGATTACCACATGTAATTTAGTTTCATTTATTAAAAGATTTGCAAAACAATTAGTTCACAGGGCCGATTTGACTGGGCATGGGCACGACTCAGATATGGATGGGGAAAGGGAGTAATTTCCTATCTCACCAACGTTAAGTTGTCATAGGCGTCAGGCGATGGATCGTGCGTGGTGGCGGCGCGTCGGAGCAACACCACCTAGAAGACTAGGCCTCACAACTGGCCTTGCTACGTCACACTGACCAGGCCGCGGCCGCCAGCTGAATGGCTGTCCACTGGGGCAATTATGGAACTAGGCTGGTAGAGACATACGATTCATGGGACTGATTTGAGAACAGAACAGTTTACACAGAGGATTACCACATGTAATTTAGTTTCATTTATTAAAATATTTGCAAAACAATTAGTTCACAGGGCCGATTTGACTGGGCATGGGCACGACTCAGATATGGATGGGGAAGGGGAGTAATTTCCTATCTCACCAACGTTAAGTTGTCATAGGCGTCAGGCGATGGATCGTGCGTGGTGGCGGCGCGTCGGAGCAACACCACCTAGAAGACTAGGCCTTCCTTGTAACTTCAGAGCCGCTATTGGCTCCTTAAATTATCATGTTTGTTAAACTGATAAGATACACTTTAGGTTTTAAAAAGAATCTGAACTTTAGAATCGGACCTAAAATACACACCCTAAAACAGATCTGCTCTTAAGATTGACTAGTTCGGCAGTTATAGCGTTGAAATAATTTATCTTTAATCAGGCCAGTAAAAGCTATTGAAACAAGACAAGGAGCTTACTATTCAAAAATAATTGTTACAAAAATATCATAAACAAATGTATTAGACGTATTTTTCTTGTGAATTAGAAACTTTTGAAAACATTATTTATCATTTCGTCTGCAACATCACTTATTTGATAGGGTGATTTGCTTTGCATCACCAAGGGTCTTTACTTTTATGTTATGTTTGCAGCAGTTATCATTTCGAATTGTGGAATATTTACTTCGTCTTATTTGATGAAATAATTTCTGAAAATTGTATTTAATAACTCCGATTTATGGGCACTGTGTTCAGTAATATTACCGTCGCTATCGCGCAATAAAGGCATTCACTTAGTCTTTCCGCTGCTGTGGATAACATAGGACCAGAATCTCTCTGGATTTTCCGCCACATTTCAACAAAGAGTTTCGTTGTGAAAAATATTAAACGAATGTCGCATTGAAGGCCGCGCTAAATTTCGAGCTTCAGTAAAACATCGGCAATCTTAGGGATTTTGAATTCGTCTAAATTTTCTGCAAAAGCTTTCTGATCTGTTTTATATACCATGGGTGACCAGTTCAATCTCTTATTGATTTATTCGGCAGGAAACCCTCCAATACTGTTGATACTATTTCTTTGAATGTAAGCCATATATGGTCTTCACTTACATAGTTAATTTAGAAAAAAATGGAGACTCTCTCCTAGGTAGATGTGAACCGAATTTTTATCATTTTTTTCGTTTTTTAATAGACGTATTTAGCGTTTTTGATGAATATCTTTGTTACAGATTTGAGCTCGCTACAACTTTGGTTTCACTTATCCCTGTATCCGTCGTGATGCTCAGGAGTATTTCTGACTAAGAGCTCAAGTGTGTTTCCGAAACCATTTACAATTTCAATGGGCTCGTGAATTAATTGTCCAAAATATTTTTTAAAAAAAGCTTTTAGAACAATATCGGAAGATGTATCTGTCACCCTGTCAGAAGGTGTATTTTTGTCAACATAAGGATGGTAGATTTAAGTCACCGCCAACTATAATTGTATGAGTAGTGTATCTATTTGTGTTAGGACTCAAATTTTCTATGAACTGTTCAGCGGCTGCATCATGAGAGTGCCGGGGTCGGTAAATTAAAATGTTCAAATGCTTGTTAAGCTTAAGGAACTTAACTGCGGGGTCATCAGTCAAACTTACAAACAACTTATGAACTACCTTATACTAAATACGACACAAACATCCATGCCCGATGGGGGATTCGAACCCCCGACGGGGAACGGCCTCGCGCATCGCAGCATAGCTCCTCAATGCGCTTGGCCGCTCCACCGCGGCAGTTATTAATTTATTCCGGTAGTCGAGTATAACATCTGCTCACACTATCTGACAGGAACTATCGACTTCAGTTTCGCTTGTGAGCTAGTACACATATTACATTGTGGTTTTTGTTTCTTTTGCAGTGCAGATCTACATCTACATCTACATACATACTCCGCAATTCACCGTAAGGTGCGTGGCGGAGGGTACACTGTACCACTACTAGGCATTTCCTTTCCTATTCCACTCCCAAATTGAACGAGGAAAAAAAGAATGCCTATATGCCTCCGTACGAGCCCTAATTTCTCTTATCTTGTCTTTGTGATCTTTACGCGAAATGTAAGTAGGCGGCAGCAAGATCGTACTACACTCAGCTTCAAATTCCGGCCCT
Organism: Locusta migratoria; assembly: GCA_026315105.1. NCBI lineage: Eukaryota > Metazoa > Arthropoda > Insecta > Orthoptera > Acrididae > Locusta > Locusta migratoria. The sequence continues at coordinate 293,168,042 of CM048755.1, forward strand.
CTAAATTTACTTAACAGAAATTCACGAAAAGAACGTCGTCTTTCTTCCAGCGATCCCCAATTGAGTTGCCGGAGCATTTCCGTGACACTCGCGCATTGGTCGAACCTACCGGTAACAAATCTAGCTGCTCGCCTCTGAACCGCCTCTATGTCTTCTTTCAAACCGATCTGCTGCGGGTCCCAAATACTTGAGCAATACTCAAGACGTGGTCGTACAAGCGTTTTATACGCGGTCTCTTTTACAGGTGAAGTACATCTTCCCAAAATTCTCCCAATAAACCGAAGTCGGCTGTCTGCCTTACTCACAACTGTCCTTGCATGCTCGTTCCATTTCATATCGCTCTGCAATGTTACGCCTAGATATTTGAACGACGCGACCGCATCAAGAAGCTCACTACTGATGCTGTATTCGAAAATTATAGGATTGTTTTTTCTACTCATGCGCATCACCTTACATTTTTCTACATTGAGAGCTAGCTGCCATTCTTCGCACCAACTAGAAATCTTGTCTAAGTCAACCTGTATGCTATTACAGTCAGTTACAGACGACACCCTCCCATACACCACAGCATCATCAGCAAACAGCCGCAAATTACAACTTACTCTGTCCATCAGATCATTTATATAGATAGAAAATAATAGCGGTCCTATCACACTCCCCTGGGGCACGCCTGACGATACACTCGTCTCTGATGAACACTCGCCTTCGAGAACAACGTACTGCGTTCTATTACTTAGGAAGTCTTCCAGCCAGTCACAAATCAGAGAACCTATTCCATAAGCTCGCATTTTCGTTAGCAGTCTGCAGTGTGGCACCGTGTCGAACGCCTTTTTGAAGTCGAGAAAAACACAATCCGCCTGTTGCCCTTCGTCCATGGCTCGCAAGATGTCATGTGAGAAAAGGGCAAGCTGAGTTTCGCATGAACGATGTTTCCTAAACCCGTGCTGATTCATGGAAAGAAGCTTTTCCGTTTCAAGGAAATTTACTATATTCGAACTGAGAATATGCTCCAAAATTCTACATGAAACCGATGTCAACGATATTGGCCTGTAATTGTATGGGTCAGTTCTCTTTCCTTTCTTATACACGGGAGTCACCTGCGCTTTTTTCCAATCACTAGGAACTTTGCGCTGAATTAAAGATTCGCTGTAAATGCAAGCTAAGTAGGGGGCCAACGTCGCAGAATAGTCTTTGTAAAACCGAACTGGTATTCCATCCGGACCAGCAGACTTTTTCGTATTTAGCTCTCTCAGCTGCTTCTCTACACCGGAAATACCTATTGCTATGTCCCCCATTTCGGAATTAGTACGTTGATCAAATGATGGTATATTTGTGCGGTCCTCCTGCGTGAAAGATTTCTTAAAGGTTAAATTTAGAACTTCAGCTTTCCGTTTGCTTTCTTCTATTACTGCCCCGGAATGATCAACTAGTGACTGGACAGTGGGCTTTGACCCGCTTATCGATTTTACATAGGACCAGAATTTTTTCGGGTTCTCGGAAAGATCTTTTGCTAAGGTATGGCTGCGATAATTATTGTATGCTTCACGCATCGATCTTTTTATAGACGCACGAATCTCTACTAACTTTTGCCTGTCACCATTTGCGTGTTCTTTTTTGAATCGAGAGTGCAACAGCCTTTGCTTTCTCAGCAGCTTTCTAACATTATTATTATACCACGGAGGATCTTTTCCATCCTTAATCGTCTTTACTGGCACATATTTCTCTAACCCTTCATTAACAATGAATTTAAATTTAGTCCACAATTCCTCTACATCCATAGTCCCAGAATTAAACGATGCCCATTCATTTTCTAAGTGCGATCGTAACATTTGGTTGTCGGCTTTTCCCAACAAAAACACGCTCCTAGCCTTCTTGACTGGTTTATGAACTTTGGTCACCATCGACGCTATGACGATGTCATGATCACTAATTCCTGTCTCTACACAGACATCGTTAATAAGGTCAGGCCTGTTTGTGGCTATAAGGTCTAGAATATTTCCATTGCGCGTGGGTTGCCGGTTTAACTGCTCAAGACAGTTTTCGGAGAATGTGTCCAAAAGTAGCTCGCAAGACTGCTTGTCTGTACCGCCTGAAATGTAACTAGCGAGGTCCCAATCTATACTCTTAAGGTTGAAGTCACCTCCGACTAATATTGCATGGCCCGGATACCTATGCACTACCTGGTGTAGACTGTCCTTGAATGATTCTAAAACTGCTACAGCAGCACTGGGGGGCCGGTAAAAACACCCAACTATTAACTTTACTTCTTTTAGACCTGTTATGCGTGCCCAGATAACTTCACAGTTACTTTCAACCTCGATCTCAGTAGAAACAATATCTTTGTCCACAGCGATGAACACTCCTCCTCCAGTTGTATCAGATCTATCTTTCCGATATACATTCCACGCTTCACTAAATATTTCTGAACTTGCCACATCATCATTTAGCCAGATCATAGGAATTGTGGCATTTCCATTAAAAAACTAGGGTGTTTCCTCTGCGACTCAGCTGAACAATGTAGAACAACAGTGTACTTTACAAGCATAGCATTCTATATTCCTTCATTTCTTTATTTCAAATTTGTATGTAGACTTTAGGTGATCTGTCAAACATAAACGCTCTTATCTATATTTTGTAAATGTACTTTCTGCCATTGATTTGAGCATTGTCGCAATTCACTTTATTAACTTATATTTCGCCGCAAAAGAGTAAATTTATGAAGTGTATCGTTTTTCTTTCCTCCTTTTTTCACGCAGTTGTAGCAATTAATATATGTACATATGCAGTGATCAAACTTGAATGATAATCGAACATTCGAATTATCTTTATATCGATCTTTTCATGTTCCTTCCATGGGATGGACTGTTTCTATCGCAATCGGTATGTGTGGAAGAAAGCTGCCATACAAAGGGAGGGAGAATGGATCCATATTTGTGGTTGGAAGAACTAATTACATATTGACATAGCCGACGGTATTGCTTTCGTTTCCCAAAAGTTATAAATATTTCGATTTCGGGGTATTGAAAAGAAGTTGAACATTTCGGCGAGATGTCGAACCAAAATATCTCTTTCATATTTGCTGTATCGTGTAAGATCGGAGACTGAGGTTTGGAAGCAAACAGCAGGAGTACAGGGAAGGGCGTCCCTTGCCTGAGAGGCCGCTAATCCAACTACCTGGCGAAAGGTCAGGTGTGGCAAATGTCCGGCGTCACAGAGTAACATATACAGAGGAGCAGCCACCCCTAAACCACTGTCCTATGCTCCCCTCGTAGTTCCGTAAGATGCTAGCAGGTGTCAGGCCGTTCCCTGGCTTAGGGTGCCTCTCGCACGTCAGAGGGTAGCGTGGAGGGGAGGGTGAGGGGAGAGCTCGAGCCGACTGCCACGAGGCCACGGCTGTGTCCGGCTTGCTGGCGTTTGAGGGGAGGTGGTGGTGGGGGCAGCCGCTACCTGCCGCCTGCTCTGGCCAGTTTAAAGGACTGCTTCTGACCTCAGCGCCATCTTGGGACATCTTACGGAACTGCTGGAAACCCTCCCTCCCCGCACCCCTCAGCGTAGGACCGGGCCCTTACGGAGGTTTCCCGTCTGTATTTATTTGTCTGTGCCGGCGTGGAAAGTGTCCGGCATCCGGTTTCGCCAGGCTGCCCCCTGTCTGGGGGATGAAGGGAGGCGGGCGCTGCTGAAGGTGAAACTTGGGCTACTTCCTGCTGGCTTCCCGAGGCCGGTCCCTCCACCCCTTGGGCCGGCGGGCCGGAAGGGGCGCTGGCGTGGCGTGCGTCATTGGCAAAATCCCCGAACAAAAGCGACACTGGCCGAAATATTACAATGTACAGTTAGTTCCGGCAGCAGATTATTAAGACTATATACTGACAGTTTTACGAAAACGCATTTTCTGATAATGTTACCGAATTTTGGACACGCTGAAAACTTTATTGTTATTTCGGTTAGGTGAGCACATTAAGCAAATGAAATGTTAAGAAAACAAATTTGCATCTACTACAAACTGGAACTCTGTCCACGTTTTGAAATATCATGCAATTTCAGATGAATATGACACACGTGAATTAGGCCTACTGAGAAATTGCCCATACTCTTTCGTTCAGAAAAAAGGATCGGTATGTTTATTATTCACAAGTATTTAATTTTTTTGACTCTGGTAGTTATTTACCAAATAACAAATGTTGAATTTATGCGTCATTGTCGGTGCAAGCGGTGAGTGTTATGGTATTGGGTAAAGGTTTGCCAACTTTGGGTTATCAAATTTTCAAATGTTTGTAATTCTATCGGACCAAACTGCGTGGTCATCAGTCTTTAGCTTACAAACTACTTAAACTAACCTAACCTAAGGACAACACACACACCCATGCCCCAGGGAGGACTCGAACCTCCACGGCGAGCAACCGCGCGCTCCGCAGCGAGACACTTTAGACCGCTCGGCTTCTCCACCGCGGCTTTGGGTGATCCCTGCAGCTGCAGATACAATGAGACTAGTAGACTGCGGTCTGTACCTACCGCGTGAACTCCCCCTCTACCACTTCTATTGTATCCAAAAGATTAGACACCATTTTGATACTGCAACCAGTTTGACGCAAGGCGAAGGAAATACCGACAATGCGTGCCAGAGGCATTGAATTAATTTCTTGGGGAAAGTTGAAAATTGTGCCCAAATGGGAATCATATCCGGTTCTCCGGTTTACTAGGAGTTGCGCTGATCACTATACCACCCAGACACAGTGGCCTACGCGGGTTGCTGCGTTGGTGATTCTAGTGCTCCCTCGGGCATGGGTGTGTGTGAGTTGTCGTCAGGTTAGTTTAAGTAATTTGTAAGCCTATGGAATGATAACTGCAGATATATTTATAAACATTCGATACACAGTGAACCCCCAACAGACCGAAGTTCTTAATTTATCCACACTACTGTCGTACTGCCCCTGCTCATAATCCTCATTGGCATGAAACAAAGAACAGACAGCACATAAATACAATGAAGGCAAAGACCCCCTCCCCAGTGATTCCTTCAGTGCAGATGCACACCATTCTCTTATGGGAATCGGCAAAATGTCGTAAGGGGGAGAAATGAACAAAGAGACACACGTCAGTAGGGAGTGGATAAATTGAGAAAACTTTCGTGGCACATAATGCCAGTAATTCGTTTATATCTTGATTTATGCTGCGCGGCATTAGCCGAGCGGTCTGGAGCGCCATGTTACGGATCGCACAGCCTCCCGCGTCGGAGGTTCGAATCCTCCCTCGGGCATGGATGTTTGTGTTGTCTTTAGTATACGTTAGTTCATAAGTAGTTTGTAAGTTCAGGGACTGATCACCTCGCAGTTAAGTCCCATTAGCTTTACAAACATTTGAACATTTTTTTCTTGATTTATGTGAATGCTGGCACTGTGGAACATTCTGAGGTTCTGCTTTGAGACGCCCAAAGAGTAAGTGGTATGTCTTTGTGACGACTTTTCTATCTTTTCAGAGAAGACATTCAGCATAGTGAGTGTGGCCAACACCACTGAAAGAGTAGGGCGCGGTGAGCTCATGTGATGTCACTCAGAGCACGCCCATGTCCAACGAAAAAGACAAGCCTCAGTACATACGGACTACATGTTATCAGGTTAGGAATGAACTAACGCGATCGCTAGCTGTTTGGCTGGCCACTATGGGACAGAGGGCTGTGCCCCAGCGGCCAACCAGAGAGTTAGCGATTGCATCGGCCCATTCCTGCCCTGATGATCGAGGCCAAAGAGAAATATAGGCCGTGGCGCTCACGTCATGTCATGCGATCAAGGTAGGCCTGAGCCGGCGCATACTCTAGCTGACTTGCCGGCCACTGGGGAACAGCCCACTGTCCCATAGCAGCCAGCCAATCAGCTAGCGATCACGTCTGCTCAAGCAATCCTTGGTCACGTGACATGATGTGCATGCCATGGGCTGTCTTTCTCGTTGGCCTCACTGCTGATTTAGTGGCGTAAGCACTGCGGCCTGTCTTCCTTCTCGTTCACATCGGAGTAGGATGCAGTTGCGTGGCAGACAAACTAGCCACTAGGGCAAACCCATTATGCTAACCAGCCAGCTAACCAGTCAGCTGTACGATCGCGGCCTACTCTGTATGGCATTACACAAGCCTGCTGTGGACTTCTCTTTCGGTGATGTTGGTGTGGCAGCAATACGACGCTCTGGTACATAATAGACGGTATACAGAAGGAAAAACAAGAGAGCAGCTCCTTTTTCTGTATGCAGCCAAGTGTAAGCGATCGACCCCACATTGAAACTGAGTAAACGCCAAACGATAGCTGCTTACTAATTCCATTTGAAATAGACATTTTTGCTAACATTTTTGCTGACCAATTAAATAATGCCTTTAAGCAAAAATGTCTATTTTGAACCTTAGTGATTTCAATATGGCGTCGAGTGCAGTAGTTGGTTGTGTACAGATCAAAGGAGCAGCCCTATGCTTCTTGTTGTTGTTGTGGTCTTCAGTCCGGAGACTAGTTTGATGCAGCTCTCCACAATACCCTATCCTGAGCAAGCCTCTTCATCTCCACATAAGAACGGCAACCCACATCTGTCTGAATCTGCTTACTATATCCATCTCTTGGTCTTCCTCTGCGATTCTTACCCCACACACTTCCCTCCAATGCTAAATTCACAATTCCTTGATGCCTAAGAATGTGTCCTACCAATCTATCCCTTCTTTTAGTCAAGGTATGCCAGAAATTTCTTTTCTCCCCAATTCTGTTCAGTACCTCCTCATTAGTTACGAGATCCACCCACCTAATCTTCAGCATTCTTCTGTAGCACCATATTTCAAAAGCCTCAATCCTCTTCCTGTCCGCACAGCTTATCGTCCATGTTTCACTCCCATACAAGGCAACACTCCATACAAATGCCTTCAGAAAGGACTTTCTTAGGCTTAAATCAATATTCGATGTTAACAGATTTCTCTTTTTCAAAAACGCTTTTCTACCCATTGCCTAATTCCTTCAGCATCACCTGATTTTCTTACACTGCACTCCATTACCCTAGTTTTGCTCTTGTTAATGTTCATCTTATATGCTCCTTTCAGCACACTGTCCATTCCGTTCAATTGCTCTTCCAGGTCCTTTGCTGTCTCTGACAGAATTACTATGTCGTCGGCAAAACGCAATGTTTTTAATTCTTCACCCTGAACTTTAATTCCTTCTCCAAATTTCTCCTTGCTTTCCTTTATGGCTTGCTCAATGTACAAATTGAATAACAATGGAGAAAGACTACAACCCTGTCTTACTCCCTTTCCAACCACTGCATCCCTTTCATGCCCTTCAACTCTGACAACCGCTGTTTGGTTTTTGTACAAGTTGTAAATAACCTTACGCTCCCTATATTTTACTCCTGCTTGCTTCAGAATTTGAAAGAGGTTATTCCAATCAACATTGTCGAAGACCTTCTCCAAATCTACAAAAGCTAGAAATGTAGGTTTGCCTTTTCTTAATCTATCTTCTAGGATAAGCCGTAAAGTGAGTATTGCCTCCCGTGTTCCTACATTTCTCCTGAACCCAAACTGATCTTCCCCGAGGTCGGCTTCTACCAGCTTTTCCATATGCTTTTCCTTCAAAAAATATTTGTTAAGCTTAAGGGACTTAACTGCGGGGTCATCAGTCCCTAAACTTACAAACTACTTATGAACTACCTTATACTAAAGACGACACAAACATCCATGTCCGAGGGGGGATTCGAACCCCCGACGGCGGACAACCGCGCGCACCGCAACACGGCGCTCCAATACGCGCGGCTAATCCGCCGCGGCGCTTTTCCTTCTGTATCCTCTCTATTCTGTAGGTAATCCCAGCGACTAAAGTGCACAATTAACAAAATAAACAAAACATAATATCCAGTCGCACTTTGATTCAAACATACCGCTTTACTCGGTGTGAATGTGGCAGACTTGTAGCACAGGTTTGAGGGAGGTGACGCAGTGTGTGTGCGTGTTGCAGGCGGTACTGGAGGCGTAGGGAGGGTGGCAGCAGCGCGGCGCCATGCTCGTGGCGCTCCTGGCGCTGCTGCCGTTGGCGAGCGCGCTGCCGGAGGTCATCCGCATCGGTAAGTACCCTATCTGCTGCACTCCTCGCTTATATCACCTTATAGCTAATAATGTGATTATCACCTATAGTTGTCCGCCTCCGTTGTCCAATGGACAGCATGGTAGATTGGCATACAGGGGGTGGGGGGGTGGGTTCGATTCCCGGTAGGGCTGGAGATTTTCCCCACCCAGGGTCTGGATGTTATGGTGTCCTGATCATCATTTCATCATCATCAATGAGGAAGTCGCCCATGTGGAGTCAACTAAAGACTTGCACCAGGCAGGCCGAACACGATCTCAGCTGGTGTCTAACAGCCATCATCATCACCTACAGTTGAAAACTACTGGTAAACACCAAAGAATAGGAGCCCCTCCCGCTGTCAAACTAGCACTGTGATCAATTAAAAAGCTCTACTGCCACCCTTGCGTGTGTTTGTAAGTTATTTAGGAGTCGCAAGAGCGGGAAATGTGATGTCCGCACGTGTGGGTAGGATTATCCATTAATACGGTCCACCAGGAGGTAAAATGTGGTCAAAAGCTTTTAAAATAAGAGCGATTTTAAAGGAAAAAGGAAAAATTTCTAAAGGGAAAAAAACCTCTTCTACAGGCGTGAGCAGATGGTAAAGGAGGTTGGGGTACTTGCTAAAAGCAACAGTTCATGCAAGGATGGTTAATAGTACACTTCTCAAAATAATTAGATCAGGTGAGATATCATGCACAATATACATACAGTTTGTTTCACAAAGTGTGTTTGCCCCTGTAACTTATAAAATAATAAGTGACGGGAAATTTTAATGCGGTAGGTCAACACAATAAATGTTACACTTTCTGCGGAGCTATGAACATAGTTTATTGTATCATTTTCCAAAGAGTTGCAGCACAAGGATATAATTTTTAAATGGAACTATAGTTTTTTCTATCGTGCATTGTAATCGTTGAAACCAGCTGCGTCCAAATCAATTTAAACTACATTCCTATCACTGTTATTTTGGGAGCTACAACCGTTCAAAGTTTCCGGGGGAGATACCACACGCTGTACATAATACTTGGCTGTGTGGTGGGGTCGGGGCGCCATGGTCCTCATTCATGGCCCGCAAGGTCGCCCGATTTAACACCAGTAGATTTCTTTTTGTGGGGATATCTAAAGGATCGTGTTTATGTCATTGAGCCCACATACCCAGATGATATAAAACGGCGCATCGAGGACGCATGTCGCTCCGTCACACCGGCGATGTTACATCTCGTCCGCAGATCCTTTCGACGGCGCATTGCATTATGCATTGAGGAACATGGACACACATTTGAACATCTCATGTAAATCAACTTCCCACCGTCATAACATCGATCACCTACCACACAGCCATGTATTATGTACAGCGTGTGGTATCTGCCTCTGAAACTTTGAAGAGTTGTAGCTCCCAAACTAACAGTGATAGGAATGTAGTTTAAATTGATTTGGACGCAGCCGGTTTCAACGAATCCAATGCACGATAGAAAAAACTATTGTTCCATTTAAAAAATATATCTTTGTGCTGTAACCCTTTGGAAAATGATACAATAAACTATGTTCATAGCTCCGCAGAAAGTTTAACATTTCTTGCGTTGACCTACCGCATTAAAATGTTCAAATGTTTGAAATCTATCGGACCAAACTGCGTGGTCATCAGTCCGTAGCTTACAAACTACTTAAACTAAGGTAAACTAACCTAAGGACAACACACACACACACACCCATGCCCCAGGGAGGACTCGAACCTCCGACGGCGAGCAACCGCGCGCTCCGCAGCGAGGCGCCTTAGACCGCTCGGCTACTCCACCGCGGCACCGCATTAAAATTTCCCGTCACCTATTATCTTATAAGTTACAGAGGCAAACACACTTAGTGAAACACCCTGTATTTGGTAACGTATTTTATTCAGATATTGGTTACAACTGTAACTTGTGTGTGATGCAGTACTACATTTTACTAACTCAAATCTTTACATCAGGTTTACATGGCGATAAGCCGGCCGCGGTGGCCGAGGGGACTAAGGCGCTCCAGTCACGGTCTGCACGGCCACTACGGTCGGGGGTTCGAATCCCCCCTCGGGCATGGATATTTGTGCCGTCCTAGTTCGTAAGTAGTTCATAAGTAGTTTGTAAGTTTAGGGACTGATGACCCCTTAGTTAAGTCCCATAGGTTATACAAACATTTGAACATGGCGTTTACTTAGAGCGAGGCACCATTGAGCTGCCATAACAGTGAAAAAGTAATTCTCGGTGCCCTCTAATATCGTGTGTGGTCACCTCGGACAGCCAGTATAGTTGCAGTGCAGTTGTTATGAGTTCATCGTTCTCCCCGGATGAGAGAACGACGATTGTCCGAATATACACAAATCTTGACTCATCTGTGAACAGAACCCGGCGCCATTCGTTACGACTCCAATCCTCATGATCCTCCTCCGAATTTCTGCGGACTAAACGGTGACGTAGTTTTAAAGGGACACACACCATAGGCCTCTATGTGAAGAGGACACATTGTTAAAGACGATTTCGGACTTTTAATGTTGATATTGCGCGTCCTGTGGCTGCCTGCAGGGTGCGTTGCGGCTGAATTGCATTTAGCCTCCTGCCTCAACTGGCTGTTAACAGAAAATAACGGTCGTCTGTTTCTGACATTACTCGTGGATGACCTTGGCCTTGCCTTCTGTAAACGGTTCCAGGTCTTGTAAATTACGCTTTGTGACACTTCAGTAGCTGCAGCTTCTTCTCTCTGTGTCTGTGCCGTTTCCGACCTTCCTGGGGCTCTCCATGCCATAGCTTCGGGTCAGACACGTTGCTGTTGCGTTGCACTACCTGCCCACTACAGTATCTGAACCAAACTGCTTGTATAATTCTTTTGGTAGAATAAAGACTTCCGCAACGCTAAGAGGTGCGTGAAGTGTACTGGTGAACACAACATTCGCAGGTGGCAAGAAGACACGCCGATGTGTGCTCCATGTGGTAGGCCCCATGTTGCTAACTGGCGCGGCTGTCCAGCTGTCTCAAGACACAGGAAGCCCAATGGCAGGATGGTGGTCCCAGCCGCAAAGACGCGCAAACGGATAAGAAGACGGAGACGACGAAAAATGCAGCGAAGTAACGATCACAGTAAGCAGATGAGGCAATCGAAAAGTTTTCGTTTGAGGGCGTTCTTGTAGTGCATCTGAAACGTAGCGTGAAGCACCGACATGTACCGGGTGAGCAAAAAGTCAGTATAAATTTGAAAACTTAATAAATGACGGAATAATTTAGGTAGAGAGGTAAAAATTGATACACATGCTTGGAATGACATGGGGTTTTATTAGAACCAAAACAAAAAACAAAAGTTCAAAAAATGTGTGACAGACGGCGCTTCTGATCAGAAAAGCAATAATTACCATAACAAATTAAGAAAAAGCAAAGATGATGTTCTTTACAGGAAATGCTCAATATGTTCACCATCATTCCTCAAGAAAGCTGTAATCGAGGAGAGTTATGGTGAGGCACTATCAGTTCCGATCGGAAGATTCGCTTGAATGCCAGTCTTTTTTAAACAACTGTATTACAGCACCGGTGCATACCCTGTTACCGAAACATTCAACACCAGATTAATCGAGGGTAAAACCTATGACTTAGAAGGATTTTAGTAGTGAGAGCTTGTCATCTGCTGCACTCTCATGTCATTCAAACATGTGTGTCTATTTTTACCTCTCTATCTACATTATTCCGTGACTTATTAAGTTTTCTAATTTATACTGACTTTTTGATCACCCGGTAATAAGGAATCTGTGTGGATTTCGTCTCTTGCCAATGTGTGCGTGGTAAATGCGGAAACGCGACGTACGGTGGCTATTATCAAACGCGGGCAACCCGGACCAATATGCTGTTATTCTTTCCCGGTATGCATCCACCAGAGAACAAACAATGTGTATGGATCGGCATGTCTGTCAAAACTGTGACGTAGGATACTACTACCTCATAATAACGCACGTCACAAATGTCACAGATACGCCAAATCAAGTGGGAGGTACTCTAGCACCCGCCCTGTAGTCCTGATCTCTCGCCATAGTTATCATACCTTCGGTCCTAGAAAAGGCCTTGATGTGTCTACGATTCTGTCGGATGAGGATGAGCAGCAAGCAGCGGACTTCTTCACGCAGCAGGACTGAGCAGTGGTAGTAATGGGAACAATCGAATGAAAACAATCGATTCATTCGGTTGTTGGAAAAAAATCGATCATTCGGTTGTAGTTTCCCCTATCGGTTGAATTATTCATTCATTCTTTTGAGTGAAACCAGTCGGTGGAAACAATCGAATGAAACAACCGATTCAGTCGGTTGGACTATTCATTCGTTCTTTTGAGTGAAACCAGTCGGTGGGATCAACCGAATGAAAAAATCTACGCAGTCGGTTGGACTACTCATTCCCTTTTTTGAGTGAAATCAGTCGGTCGGAGCAACCGAATAAAAATATCGACACAGTCGGTTGGACCACTCATTCCTTTTCTTTTGAGTTAAATCAGTCGATGGGGCCAACCGAATGAAAAAATTGACACAGTACGTTGGCCTTTTCATTAGTTCTTTTGAGTGAAACCAGTCGGTGGGAGCAACCGAATGAAACAGTCAATCGGTCGTAGTTTTACTATGTTGGATTAATATTCGTTTATTTTTTTTTTTTTTTTTTTTCGAATGAAAGTAGTCTGTGGGAACAACAGAATGAAAACATGCGACACTTTTGCAGTTTTGTACATTGACTGAATTACTCATTCTTTCAAGTGAAAAGAGGCAGTAAGTTTTTCTGTCGGTTGAACCGTGTAATCATTATTCCAACTGAAACGACTCATTAGTGTTTTAGCTTACATTTCTATGAATGAAACTGACATGCACATCAGATAACTACAGCAGTGCTACATTATACCACCATGTAAAAGGGGTATGCCAAAGTTAAAATGCGTATTACAATGTTCATTTAATTATGTACTGAATGAAGTAACTTTTCGTTTTATAATACACAGTAACAGTGATTCATATTTTGTTGTAGATTAGATTGTTCGAGGTGCCATCAACGAGTAACTAATTAGATGTCATATCGCTGGAGCAGGCCTGCGATCACTTTAATTGCCCGCCCCAGACTTCAGGAACGCCGATCATGTGGGCCCGATCAGATTACTTTCGCAGACACCCACAATCTGTAGAAGATAAGCGGCCGATGACCGCGAAGTATCGCGAGGAGCGGGACACGGGAGGGGTTGCTGCCTCGCTTGCTTTTTCACTGCTGACAGCGCTAGTCCAGCAGGCGCGCGCCAAACTCCACACAACAGTGTGCCGTCGCGGGGCGTACCATCGCCGATTGTTGTCGGTTTCTTACTGTCTCAATAAAGAAGCGTGGAAACTACAGGGTGTTCCAAAATGATCGCTACAAGTTTAATCTCGCATACTGTATCTCCGAAGTGGAAACAGGTAGAAACGTGCGGTTTGCGGCTTATTGTTCATACATATCTAAGGTACTAGTAGGACAGAGCTAAGTATTTTAACTTTGAGCATATTTGCTAGATCCAAATTCGAAGATCACTAAAACATTAGATATGTAAAAAATGTTTATTAAAATATTTTGTATAAAAATGTTTCTTATAAAAATATTTTTGTTAATTCCATCTAATTTGAAGGAGTACGAGAAGACATACAACATTTATCAGTGCTGTAAATTTTCTTCAGCGCGTCTGTATTTGTCAACAGTGTATGAAAACATTCATCTCAAGTTTCATAATTATTCACTCTTGTCACAGATATTTCTGTGGTTATCGGTGGTGAAACGGTGTGGAGGTTTATTCCATCCCTCCGCCATGTACCATACAAAATCTTAGATGAACAGTGAACTGCCACTTGTTATGAAAGTCAAGTGTGCCAAATTTAATCAAGAGCGGAATAAAACTCTATATTGGTGTCAAAGTCTGGAATACCTTCTCTCATGCATCAAACTAAAGTAGATGTAGGCGGTGATCATTCTCTTTCTTTGAAGGTGAAGAGTGAAATATATCATTAAAATTCGAATACAAACGGAATTTGTCGAAGTTAGTAGGTAAAGTACCCTCCGCCATGCACTTACGAAATTTATTGTACACAAGTTACCTTCGCCTTGTTTTAAAGGTCAAGTGTGCAAAATTTCATCAAGATCGCAGCCAAATTGTGGTTTTTGTCGAAGTTAGTATGTAAAGTACCCCCCGCCATGCACCGAATGAAATTTGATGTAGACAGTGACGTTCCTCTTGCTTTGAAGGTCAAGTGTGCAAAATTTCATCAAGATTGGAACAAAACTGCAGATTTGCATGCAATAGAAACACACACACACGGACACACCGCTATATTTTTAAGATTTGTCTCTAAGAATGTTTCATGCTGAATCACGGTTCATTTATACCCGAAAAGGCTGAAGGAGTATGCAAATAAAGTCACACAAAGTCGATGAATTAATAAAAACATCCATATAACTGCAAAAACCGACAAAGACTTTTTCCAGTCGGTTGTATCGCATCAAGTGAAACCACTCAATGCCGAAAACATTCATATAAAGGACATAGACTTGTTTCATTCGGTGCTCGCGCATCGACTGAAACCACTCAAACCCACTGAATGAGTGAAAACATTCATATAGCGGCTGCAACCGACAGAGACTGGTTTCATTCGATTGTTTCGCATCGACTGAAACCACTCAAACCCCGCCAGTGAGTGAAAACGTTCATACGGCCATAGATACTATTTTCATTCGGTTGTTTCATTCGACTGAAAAAACCGACTGAACAAAAAAACAACCGATTGACCAATCGGTTGTTAAAAACAGTCGGTTGTCCCATCACTAAGCAGTGGTAGCCGAACAGCGGTGGCGAGCGCACCCCTGTGTGGAGAGCTCCCGGTTTTGCGACAGGGCGTGCGTCAGCCGTAGCGCACTAATAAGCAGATTGGCTTGTGTCGGTTGAACGACGCAAAAGCAAATTTTCGCGTTCCGCGCTACAACATTGGTAGAAGAGACGACAAGGCAAAGAAGGCTAGCTTCGTGGAACCACAGTCGGTAATTCAGCGTGCTGAAGTCGCTGAAAGGAACTGTAAGAAGAAGCAGGAAGAAGAGGGTTGCACAATCGTTCTTATTATGTTCATTCATCGTTACGGCATAGGATGGGTTGAGCTGTTCGACCGAATAGAACACGGCTGCACGCCGAATTGACGTGAAGAGTTCACCACGGCTCTAATGTTCTAATATTTGTAGAGCTTATGGGACTTAACTACAGGATCATCAGTCCCTAAACTTACAAACTACTTATAAACTAGCTAATACTAAGGACGGCACAAATATCCATGCCCGAGGGGGGATTCTAACCCCCGACCGTATTGGCCGTGCAGACTGTGACTGGCGCGCCGCTGACGGCTCGGCCACCACGGCCGGCTCACCAAGGCTCTCCTGATGTGGTTGCCTCGTGAGGCTGCTGTACAGGAGGGCAAGGTCTGACGACGCTTTCGTCCGATTCCGTAGTCGGACGAACAAGAAGAGGCCTCTTATTTATTGTATTCGTTCCTGCGGCAGACAGCCATGATAGAATCTACATCTATATCTACATAAATACTCTGCAAATCACATGTAAGTGCCTGGCAGAGGGTTCATTAACCACTTTTATAACTTTTCTCTATCTTCCATTCTCTAATAGCGCGCGGGAAGAAAGAACACCTAAATCGATCGGATTTCTCTTATTTTATTGGGATGGACATGTCTCCCTAAGTAGGTGGGTGCTAGCAAAATATTTTCACATTTAGATGTAAAAGTCGGTGATTGAAACTTCGCAAACAGATCACGCCGCAATGAATAACGTCTTTCTTTTAATGATTTCCACCTCAATTCGTGCAACTTTTCCTTGATGCTTCCCCCCCCCCACCCCCGTAACGTGATAAAACAAAACGAACTGCTCTTCTCTGAACCTTCTCAATGTCTTCCGTCAGTCCCACCTGGTGAGGGTCCCACAAGGAGCAACAGTACTCCAGGAGAGGACGCACAAGTGTGATGCAGGCAGTCTCTTTGGTGCAGCTGTCGCATCTTCGAAGCGTTCTGCCAATGAAACGTAACCTTTGGTTCGCCTTCCCCACAATATTTTCTATGTGTTCTCTCCAGTCAAAGTGGTTCGTAATTGTAACTCCTAGGTATTTGGTAGAATTTACGACCTTAAGGTTTGACTGATTTATCGCGTAATTGAAGTTCAGCAGATTTCTTTTAGTGGTCATGTGTATTACTTCACACTTCCCATTATTTAGTGTCAATTGCCAATTTTCGCACCGTGTAGAAATTTTGACTAAATCGCTTTGCAGTTGCTGAATCTGAGAGATTCGCAACATTTTTGGATCCCTGGTCAAATCAGAAGCTCTCCCGCCAGATCTGCAAGCCACAGTGCTTCAGGTGCCAGGGAAAAGGGCACACCTGGAAGTTTTGCCGCACTGTCGTCAAATGCGAATATGACCGGACTCGCGTCTTGCGGCGAGGAAATACACCCGAGTGCTCTCGCTGTGGCGAAACCCATTGTTGCCGAAGCTGTACGGCTTTCTCAAGTGGAGGCCAAACCGGTGGCAGGGCGGCGGTCCCTCCTCCCCCCCCCCCACCCCGTGAAAAAGCTCCAGCGAAGAAGAAGATGACGCCAGCCAACAATGACTCCGAAGCCGTCGAGGGGAGCTGAGACGGCGGCATCGTCTGCCCGTGAACGGCCGAAATATCTCACCGCTGGGAGGTGAGGGGAGCGGAAGAAACGGCGGCGTTCATTCGCCACCGAGATGAGAGAAGCCCGCCGCCAGCTGCGGCAAATGCGCGAGGAACTTCCGCACGGCTTCCCCGCAGAAGAAAAGGACTCACCCGCTACCCCGCTACGGAGGGCGGGGAAGGGCGCCGGCGCCGATCACAAGAGGAGGAAAAGCTGCCCGACTCTGCTACTGTGGGGAACGGCACCTCACCGAGACTGCCCGAACGCAGCACGGAGGCCATGACACCGACGACACTTCAAATTTACTAAAAATTTACGGGCTATTATGCCGTGGTCTAGTGGATTTATTTTCGAAACCCAACGTTTCGTCCCCGACTGCGGAGGACATTCTCAAGGGGCATCGTGGCACTTTGAATGTCCGATATACACCCTGGCTTGCTACTGACTAGTAGGGTTGCCAGATCTCCGGGCGCCGCCCGGAGTGCCCGGGCTTGGAATGAATTCTCCGGGTCTACGGGCCAATCACTCTCATCTCCGGGCTTGAATGTAACCTTCGTCATAACTTTTTTTTCGACGCTTTTTAAGTACTATACTCATGTAGCGACGATCTACATCGAACTTAACGTAACTTAAACTAAGGACGAACACAACATCCATGCCCTAGGGGGGGATTCGAACCTCTGGCGGGAGCAGCCTCGCGCACCGCGGCAAGACGCCTCAGTGCGCTGGGCCATTCCCGGGCGGCTCCTCTCTAGTAATTATGAATAACTTTACATAAATGTCAATTTCTTATTGCAACAAAACGCTACTTTTCTGTTCTTCCTCTGAAAATTTTTCATTGTTGCGTCGGTAGTAATCGGCTAGCGTATTATTAAGCAAACACTGTTGCGGCACGTCTATTATTTGTGTTCGTTCGTTCATTGTTTATTATCAGTTTACCGGCAATTTTTGGAATACTCGGATCGTGTGAGAACAGACAAGCTTACATTAACTCAGATTAGTGAGTAATAACAGTGAAATGAAGAGACCATATCTAAGTTCGTTCCGTGAAGAATGGTTGCAGAAAGAAAATTATAAAGAGTGGCTACAAAAAGTCGATACTGATCAGTGTATGTGTAAGTGCAGAATATGCACTATCTCATTTATTTGCTGGGAGGGAGGAGATGGTTAGGTGTTTCTCCCTCTCTCTCTCTCTCTTTTTTTTTTTTTTATAATTCACGTGTAATCCTGGTTGGGGGGGGGGGGAGTTGGTCGCAGTTGGGAGGGACCGGTGAGTCATTGGCCAAGGGGGAGGGGTCACGTCTGGTCTCCGGGCCTGCCTCGAGTTCAATCTGGCAACCCTACTGACTAGGCCGCGGCCTGCGTGGGCTACACATTCTAGCGACAGCGCGCTACCACAGCCGACTACTACACACACTACGTTTACATGTAACACATCTTCCGGAAGACGAAAACCGATTTTCGTAAACCGTTTTTCGCTGTCGTGTTTACATGGCACAGCCTGAATCGGATTTCCTAATCCACTTAAGATGGCGGCTGAAAAAACAGCTGATTCAGTCCCCGATTTAGTCAGCATAATCGCTATTTTTCTTTACTTAAATACACAGATTCATGCTCACTCTAATATTAATACTTTTATTTCACATTAGACAATATCACTCTGTTCATATGTGCCGAAAATTCGTACCAAAAAAACCCAATCTGACAAGCCAAGAACGCTTCAAAAACGGTTGCGTTTCCATGGGCACGAAAATCGATTGTGGAACTGGAAAACCGCTTTAGAGAAGTGGATTTCCAGAATCGATTTTGGAGTGTTTACATGACCAACCAAAAGCGGAATTGGGAAATCGGTTTACGAAATCCGGTTTTGGGAGCCCATGTAAACGGTGTGACAGAGTCGGCTGTGGTGCTACAACCGGCGACGCGACACGCTGCTACCCGCGGCGACATTCGGCGACATGGTCGGGTGTCCTACGTGAGCGCGACAACTTCTCTCTACAAGATGGCCGCTATAACCGATCAGCTGTTTCTAAAGTTTGCCATCCGTTAACAGTAGAATAATGATAGCTCCAAAGTTAGGCAATAAAGTTTTATTAACTTTAGGAAATAAGGCTTAAAAGGAATGCTGTGCATTACATTTACAAAGCGAGGAATGTTCGTGTACTATTTCATTCGGAACTTCAGTTACGAAAACAGACTATGAATATCACCGGCCAAATTCTTCGAAAGTACAACGACGAGTACAGCTTTTTTCGACTATGTTTTCAATGAGTTTTTGTGATTACAAACCATAAGCAACTGAATAAGTTCGAAATATGTCTTATTAGACGACAAAGTAAATCACTTAGCACGCAATCTTGCATTGTCGGTCGGTGTAGTGTAGGGGTAGTAACTGGGGCTACTAATTTGTTCTACTAGCAATTTTTTCGGTCGCTGGTTCGCTTCCCGTTCCATCTTATATTTTAATTACTGCAATGACAACCCTTTCACCTTTTATTTGTGCAAGGTTTTATGTATTACCTTTAGAAAGCACCACAAATTATTTTATTAAAGTTTTTACCCCTAGTTCATCTTCATTGCAAACACACGTACCCAACTGTACACCTACCAAACACATTAAATTGCTACTGAAACATTATATCCTGACATTTTACTCAGAAATGTAATTTACACGCATCTCGTTTGACATCCCAGAGTTATCTCTCTCTCAGGAGTACTGTAACTTTGTTGTTACCGGTACTGCAAATGCACAAAGCACACAAATGCGAGTAATTCTTCAAATCACGTTCATCGTGGTGTAAATGAAACTATCACTCAGAATAAAAATACAGAAGACTGATATATTAGAAACAATTTAAAAATTTAACTTCAGTCGTCTATAAAAGCCAAAAGAAAATTTACGAGCTAATTATCCAAAGCAAAATACTTCATTATATGTGCAAGGTGAATTTTATTTTCTGTTATTTCACAAACAGTTCCCGTTTCATAAACTTCAGGGACTATTAGCTCGCAGAAATCTTGCGACAACCTTCATAACCTCTAAAAGCAGTAGACTCTCAATTAAACTCGGCACTTTGTAGCGCGTTCGACAGCGACAAGATTCAAACATATCAAACGTCGCTCGTTGTAGCGCGCGACACGAAGCGACAGGCAGCGCCACAGTCGGTGCTCACGCAATGCGGCCGTCTTTTGTCGCGTGAAGCTGTCGCGCGCTGTCGCTAGAATGTGTAGCCCACGCAGGCCGCGGCCTTCGACATGCGCGCGAAATTCGTCGTTGCCGATTGCCGCCGTCTGTTAATATAGTCCCATGGTGGAAGACTGTTACATTTCTTCTTCAAAACCGGAATCTAGATTTCATTTAGTTTCACACCCTCCTCCACCCTATTGAAATTATTGGGGTGTTTTACAATTTATATAGCCTCCCTGTACAGTCTTTCGTGGTATCCATTTGTGGCTGCTAAAACCTGAGTCTTATCAAATTGAATAAGGTTGTCCCCTGGTTGAAAAACATGTTCAGCAACAGCTGATCTGTCAATCTCTCCCTTTCTACAGTTCCCCTTGTGCTCATCTAGTCGTTTTTTGACTGTTCTTTTTGTGGTAGCCACGTATACGTCTCCACAGTTACACGGAATCTTATAAATTCCTGCTTTTTCCAGCGTTTTGCGAGCATCCTTTGCCCCCTTGAGAAAGTTCAAAAATGTTCAAATGTTTGTAAAGCTTATGGGACTTAACTACGGGGTCATCAGTCCCTAAACTTACAACCTACTTATGAACTACTTACGAACTAGGACGGCACAAATATCCATGCCCGAGGGGGGATTCGAACCCCCGACCGTAGTGGCTGTGCTGACCGTGACTGGAGCGCCTCAGTCACCTCGGCCACCGCGGCCGGCCTTGAGAAAGTCCTCCGCAGTCGGGGACGAAACGTATCGCCAATAAATCCACTAGACCACGGCATAATAGCCCGGAAATTTTTAGTAATTTTGACCATTCCGGCCGTGAAAGTTTACATTTTACCGGCGAGGAGGTGTGTGGAATCTCCGAAAAGTGGCCCGATATGGCTACAAAGTCTCTCACTCACACCGTTTACATGGGCTCCCAAAACCGGATTTCGTAAACCGATTTCCCAATTCCGCTTTTGGTTGGTCTTGTAAACACTCCTAAATCTACTTTGAAAATCCACTTATTTAAAGCAGTTTTCCAGTTTTACAATCGATTTTCGTGCCCATGTAAACGCAACCGTTTTTAAAGCGTTCTTGGCTTGTCAGATTGTGTTTTCGTGTTAAGAATTTTCGGCACATATGGACAGAGTGATATTTTATAGTGTGAAATGTTGTTGTTGTTGTTGTGATCTTTAGTCCGCAGATTGGTTTGATGCAGTCTCTTCATCTGAGAATACTTTCGGCAACCTACATCATTTTCAATCTGCTTACTGTATTCGTCCCTCGGTCTCCCTCTACGATATTTACCCCACACACTTCATTCTAATGCTAAGTTGACAATTCCTTGATGTCTCAGAATGTGTGCAACCAATCTATCCCTTCTCTTAGGATACGCCAGAAACTCCTTTTCTCCCCGATTCGTTTAAGCACCTCCCATTAGTTACGTGATCTACCCATCTAAATTTCATCATTCGTCTGTAGCACCACATTTCAAAAGCTTCTATCATCTTTTTATCTGAAGTCCTTATCGTTCACGTTTCACTCCCATACAATGCTACACTCCAGACAAATGCTTTCAGAAAGGAATTCCTAACATTTAAATTAATATTGGATGTCAAAAAGTTTCGCTACTTTAGAAACGCTTTTCTTCTCAAAGCCATTCTGCATTTTATATCTTCTTTACTTCGGCCATCAGAAGTTATCTTGCTACCCAAATAACAAAATTCATCTACTACTTTTATTGTTTCATTACCTAATCTAATTCCTTCAGCATCGCCTGATTTTCTGATATTGCATTCCATTACCTTCGTTTTACTCTTGTTAATGTTCATCTTATATCTTCCTTTCAAGACACTGTCCATTCCATTCAATTGCTCTTCCAGACCTTTTGCGGTCTCTGACAAAATTACTATGTCATCGGCAAACCGCAATGTTTTTATTTCTTCTCCCTGCACTTTAATGCCCTCTCCAAATTTCTTCTCCCATTCCTTCACTGCCTGCTCAATGTACAGATTGAACAACATTGGGAAATAAAAAGTATACATAAGTGAAATAAATGTATAAATACTACAGTGAGCATGAATCTGTGTATTTAAGTAAAGCAAATAGCGATTGTCCTGCCTATATCAGGAACTGAATAAGCTGTTTTACAGCCGACGTATTAATAGGGCTAGGAAATTCGATTCAGACTATACCATGAAACACGACAACGAAAACCGGTTTACGAAATTCGGTTTTCGTCTCCCGGAAGATGTGTTGCATGTAAACGTAGTGACAGACTGGCTACGTCGCACAGTGGGATGGAATCACCAAAACGGGCCAAAACCCCAAGAAGACGTTTAATTTACACAATACTCATCACTCGGGGGTTTTTGAGGTCGCTGATTACGAATTTGATGGTAAAAATAGTCTAAACAAACTGGCGGAGCTAATATAGCAAACGGGACCCATGAAAATCCATATTAATTCATTAATAATAGCTTATATATAGTATTTAGACACTAATAACTAATACACTGGCAACGTGATTTGTTTATTATAAGATAATAACCGGCCGCGGTGGCCGATTGGACTGAGGCGCTCCAGTCACGGTCTGCACGGCCACTACGGTCGGGGGTTCGAATCCCCCCTCGGGCATGGATATTTGTGCCGTCCTTAGTCTTAGGTAGTTCATAAGTTTAGGGACTGATGACCCCGTAGTTAAGTCTCATAAGCTTTACAAACATTTGAACATTTTTAAGATAATAGAATATTTGTCGGAAATACAACGGAAAAAATTCTTTGATACTACACACATTGTAATTCAATAATATAATGAAACAATCTTCAAAGTTGGTGACAGAACACAAAATAAGTTAAATAGTATAATCTGCTATAGAAGTAACAAGTGTAGCTAATAAAGACAATCGTTCTTAACATTCAAAACTTATTATGATTAAAGATATTGTTCTGATGCATACAAAATGGTATGACTGGTTTTATAGCTAGCAATCAGAGTAAATATCGCTCTCTAAGTTCTCAGAATCAAAGCCATATCGAAATTTTCCACGGGCGATCGTGGTGTAATTGGAATTGCAGGGAACAGTAACAACTTTATTGCCTCCTTTGACAAAAATTTAACATGTGTTTATGGCGGTTTTCTAATATTAGATATGTATGGATCCGGAGTTACCAGAAGCCTCTATAAAACTTCTTCTATTGTTTTTATACGTTAACATTTTCTGAAAATGTATTCCCGATAACTTTAATATCTTTGTTCCTCGCTTCCTGCCCTTATTCGGATAATTCACCGATCGGCAACAGTGCGTAGGCTATTATTTGTGGTCCGTGAATCAATATCTTAAGCACGGACGTAGGCATGTAATACCATGGACATAGCTCAACGAAGTTTCTCGCAGTTATCAGCGCATAATAACTGTGGAACTTATTAGTATCGAGTTCATGTTCACTCGCAATGACTTGTAAGATGACGTTAAACCGTTCCATCAAATCTATATACAATGATGTTATGAGAGCAGATGTTTTGAAATTTGAAAAAAAAAAAAAAAAAAAAAAAAACGCTGAGCTGTATTTCCATCGTTGGAACGTTCGTATCCAGGTTTCGGATGATCGACAATAAGCCTACAGCGCCGCGGGCTGTATAGATCATGTTGTGCTACGAAATGTCGGCCGTAGGGGCACATGAAAATGTTCAAATGTTTGTTAAGCGTATGGGACTTAATTACGGGGTCATCAGTCCCTAAACTTACAAACTACTTATGAACTAACTAAGGACGGCACAAATATCCATGCCCGATGGGGGATTCGAACACCCGACCGTAGTGGCCGTGCAGACCGTGACTGGAGCGCCTCAGTCTCCTTTTTTTTTTTTTTTTTTTTTTTTTTTGCTCGCCAATGATTTGCCTTCTCGGCCTGGCTTCAATGCCATTCGTTCCTGTTGACATGGAATTTCGTTCCAAAGAATGATAAGTGAAAAAAGAATAAAATAATATTAAAAAATGAAAAGGAAAAATAAATAAGTGTCTTTCTCTTATATATCTGCTCCTGGGGAAAAACTTCACTTCAACATCCCAGCGCATTGACAGCTGCAGAGTTCGGCTTCACGTAATATTTGTTTAGGAGGTGTTTCCCCCACTCCGTTCTTGATCGATCCATGCTTCTGTTTTCTGGAATTTGTGTTTTACCACTTTACATTTTTGGTTTCTCACAACTTTACATTTAATTTTATTTGTTTATTTTTCCTCGTCTCTTAACTCTGCGCTTGTCTCGTGCCGTGGGCGTCGTTTCAGCAAGGTTTCGCCAAGGGACACATGAAACGGTGTAATCGCTCCTTCTGGCGTAGGAACTCCGAAAAGAAATTTTCAATGTGAAATAAGACGACAGATTCTGTCGGGGGACATTTTTCCCATACGAAACGGAAAGCACTTCTGATGCATCTCGCAAACGTCAGAAGGTTGAAAACAGCACTGAAAGGAAAACACCACAAAGAGCAAAAAAGAAATTTTGTTTAAAGCACAAATGAAAATCTCGGCGTGTTCTAATTCTTCAGAATGTCACAATCTGGGTCTTGTAGTGGGAACAATTATGATTCAAGTCCTTCTTCCTGTGTCAAACAATAGAATTTTCAGAAAATTGGCGAAATTTTTCTTATAGTGCCGCGATGTCATTAGAATATGGTGCTGCAGCTGAAGGTATAATAGAAAATCCTCTTTGCTTTTATTTGCTTCAGTGAGGATGTAGTGGACTGTTTGACCTTTTAACCAATTGACGGCGTTCCGTTTTGTATATGGATAAGGCACACTGTCGGGAGTCAAAAAATCTGCAGGCTTGATTGTGTCTGGTACGGTTCGGGTGATTGTGGCTATCATTTGCCTAGCGAGTAGGCAGACTGCTGCCACGTTATTGCAGACAAATCTGTGTTCGTCAGTGTCTGGTATGCTACAGTTTCCACACAGCGGCGAGTCCACTAAATGGATGGCGTGAAGTTTGGTCTTGGTGGCAAGTTTTCTGTTCACAGCTTTGTACCATGTAGTTCTCACATTGGTCGGTAAATGACGGGTGCTGATATTCTGCCATATTATGCGCCAGTCATATTGAGGGTACTTTTCTTCTACCATGTTTCTACTCTTGGTTTCCATTAATTTGTCATATACTGCCTTCACTTTGGTTAAGTTCGTGGTACAGACTCTGGTCCGAATGTAGCTAAGTTCAATTAAAAACTGTTTAAAATGGTGAAAGCCAATAGGAACGTGGCGCACATCAATTGGTGGATCCATTGCCCCAGGGGCTATTTCCTCTAGTAGATGGGACGTTAAACTGTGTTGCGTCTTCCGCCACAGTTTATATGTGGTGCACACGAATAGAGCTCGGGATTTCAGAGCAACATCAATAAGTTTAAGTCCTCCCTTATCCGCGGAGAGAGTAAGAGTGTCAAACTTGACCTTAAAGATACTTCCTTGACTTACGAAATGGCCCAGAGCAGACATGATTCTAGCTGTTGTTTCACCGGGTAAAGGTAAAACTTGTGCCACGTAGTGTAGTTTCGAAACTATATACATGTTAGCAAAGGCTGCCTTTTGAATGTCATCAAGCTTTCTTACACGTTGTTCCTTGACGCATGCCCGCACACTTGCGAGTAGTTTCGTAGAGTTGGCAGCTATGGTATGCTGTATGGTGGACCTGTAATCGATGCCCAGTATTCGTTTGTTGGTGACCACATTGAAGTCTTCTATGCCCTGCAACGACATTCCAGCCCCTATGCTCATGATGCTGGATTTCGTTTTGTTGAGTTTCGCACCCGAAGCAAGTTCGTAGTTAGTGAGCACCTGAAGTGTCTTCTCGATGTCATTTGCACCCGTGATAACAAGACCTACATCATCGGCGTATGCCTTGCAGACAATAGACTGACCATGGATGCACAATCCTTGCAGTCGTTGCTGTAGAGTGGCTAGGAGGGGCTCAATGGCAATGGCGATCAAAGCCATGGACAGTGGACACCCTTGTCTGACTGAACGTGTGAAGTCCAACGGTTTCGTCATTTGTCCATTGATCATAATCCGGGACGTGCTATTTCGCAAAATCCTTTCAACGACGTTGACAAAATTATGGGGAATCTCCATCGCGGACATAGTTTTGAGAAGGTAATTATGGTCCACCCTATCGAAAGCTTTCTCAAAGTCAAGTGTCATGATAGCGCACCGTAGTCGGAGAACATCTGCTGTCGCAATGATGTCTCTATATTCGCAGACCGTTTGAATGATTGACCTCCCCTTACCCACACTTGTCTGATATGGGCCAGTGACCTCGTGCAGTATCAATTGTAATCTTCGAGCGAGTACGCGCGCCATAATTTTGTAGTCGCTGTTCAGGAGACTAATGGGTCGAAGATGGTTTACGGAAATGCTGCCGGGGCGTTTCGGAACTAGCACGATAATACCTTCCAGAAACTCCTTCGCGATTTCTCTGTCAGTGGTCATTAGTTCATTGCATACGAGGAGCAGTTTAGACTTCATCTGCGCTTGGAAGGCCTGGTAAAATTCTGCTGGAAGGCCGTCAGGACCCGGCGATTTATTTTTGGGGCTCTGCGCGATAGCTGTTGTCAGGTCGTCATCGTCAATCTCCGCGATAAGTCGCTGCGATGCCTCTCTGCTGAGTCGGCCCTGCAGGTTCCGTAACAAGTCCTCTTGAGCTTCGTTATCTACTGGGCAGCCTAACATGATGGATGAAAGATGGCTGTAGATTGCCTCTTTAATGTCTCTCTGTGTTGTGAGGACGGTACCGTCAGTTCCTTTTAGTTCCGTGATTATTTTTCTGTGTGCCCTTTTCCTTTCGCGCATAACGTGGTACATCGAGGTTTCTTCATGTGGGGCGGCGGCCTGCGGTCTCGCACGAATTTGGAAACCCTCTAATTGTTTGCGCTTCAGAGCCAGAATTTTGGATTTTATCCTCTTGATAGCGACGTAGTTTTGAATGACTGATTGGTCCAATTTGTAAAGGTCCCGCAAGCATTGGAAATAAAATTCTGCCGTTGTCTTGAACCAAAAACTTTTTTCCTTCGAGTAATCTATGAACATTTTCCTCAATTTCGGCTTCGCGCACTTGATCCACCAGGTCAAAGCAGAATCATACGAAGGAAATTTATTTTCACAGTCCTGCCATGTTTTTTGGAAACGCTCGCGGCATTCGGCATCTTTTAAGTGTGATACGTTGAGCTTCCAGTAGCTTCTTCCTCTGTAGGTACCCTGTCTCGCCATATTAATGGTGCATATAAAGGCAGCATGGTCGGTGAAGCTGGTGGGCCACACTTCTGTGTGTAAGATACGAGTCGTCAAGTTGTTAGAAACATACATTCTGTCTAAGCGGCTGGCCGAATGGTTAGTGACGAACGTAAACCCGGGTGCATCCCCATGGCTGTGCTCCCACGCATCGGTTAAACTGAAACCGTTGATGATGTGTTCCAGTTCGGGAGACGGATTGAAGTTAGGGAACTGATCTTTGCGGTGGAGGACACAATTGAAATCACCCGCAAAAGGGATCTCGGCTTGATGCTCTCCAAAGAGAGGGACAATTTCGTGTTGAAAAAATTCTGCTCGGTGACGGCGGTTGCTGCTCCCAGATGGCGCATATATATTTATAATCCGGGTATTGTGAACAGTACAAGCGATCCCCCTGTTGTTGACGAGTTTTTCCACATTCGTTACTATTATTCCTTCCTTAGAAAGTATAGCAGTCCCTAGGTCACCATCGCTTCCAGCATTTATGACAGCGTGGTATCCATATATTTCTTGAAGTGCAATGTCGGTTACTTCCTGCAGTAAAATGATGTCGATATCCGCCGCGTACAGAAAGTCTTTCAAGCTATGTAATTTTAATGTACTGCGTATGCTGGTGATGTTCAGAGTCGCGATTCTATAGGCTTGATAGGTGGTCATGACGTAGTGCGTTTTACAAGGATGACTTGCGGAGTTTCGCACCTGTTAGTAGGTGTCGGACACATGACCAGCCTCCGTTTCCTGGTTCTGGAGGGGTGTTCGGTCATCTGAGGTGGCTGGCACGGCGGCAGTAAAGTACGTAGGTTCCCTCATTTCCTCATCTCCGTCCATATCGTCCGCCCAGTTTTTCTGGAATGACGGAGAGAACGTGTTTGTTTCAATAACACGGGAATTTGTTGGGTTAAGGTTGTCGGGTGCTACTCTGGCGAATTGTTGTGCGCCCACAGAGGCGCCACCGGATGCCTTGGGAAACACGTTGGGCTGAATACAGTCGGAAACTTTCCCTGGACCCTCATTTAACTTCTGCACTACTTGTTTGACCTTCTCCCGCATTAATGGGACAATTTCTTCGGCAGCTTGACGCGCGATTCTGCGTTTCTTCTTTTTCCTGGGCGACTGGCTCTTCGTAGGGCTTGCGGAGTGTTGTGGAACACTTTCCTGTTCGGGATCGGTGGCAGTTTCGTCAGCAGAAGGTACATCTGATTTCGAACAACTTTCCTGTACTCTCTCGCTGGAGTTTTCCGCAGGGGGTTCTTGCGGGTGTGGTGCGACAGAAACTGCAGCCGCGTAGTCAGTGACGTCCATCAGAGTAACGCTCTGGACTTTGTCAACGGGAGCTACCTGTGAGGGCTCGGTAGGTTCCCGGTCTCCAGAGACTGCCGCCGAGGCCTCAGATACTTCCATCGGGTTTTCACGGTCAGCATAGTTGTTATCCTGAGAAGTATGCAGAACGGGGGCGATGGGTGGGGATCCCACGACAGCCGCCACGTACGAAATCGGCAGTGAGGACATAGCAGGAGGTCTGACAGATTCACCGGCCGGTAACTGCGCTACGCGCCTCTGCATACACTGTGCACGCACGTGGCCCGTCGCCCCACACCCTGCGCACGTTCTGGGCTGCCCATCATACATGACAATGGCTCGGTACCCACACACGTCGATATAGGACGGGATATGTTTCCGTAAATCGACCTTCAGTTGTCTAATGCCATTTAGTACCGGAAACCTATGCGCACCTGACCACCTTTCTGCAATGTTGCTGAGTACCGTGCCATAGGATGACACTACCGCATTAATTTGTTCTCCTGTGACCTCAAAAGGTAATTCAAATATTCTGACTGTTCTTATACCGAAGCCGGCATGGTTAACAGTAACTTCACTTATGTTGCCATCCGAATGCTTGAATTTATAGCTACCGCCACTAGACTGTAGTACTGTCTCACAAAGATCTGCTGTCCTCAGTTTGACGTAAATAACTGTACTCACGATCGAGAAATGAATACCGACAAGCTCATCTGAGGTAATCTTCACAACTTCTTCAAGAAAACGTTCAAATTCGTAAGAGGTCGGTCTAACGAACGTACGATCGAAGGTGAACTTCAAAGTGTCTTTTATATTTGGCTGATTCATGGTGTCATCTTCTAATAGTCACACAAACACAACGACAACAGCGAAAAGCCGCAGCAACACTCCGACTTACCACGCGCGAGCGAGGCGGCCGCAGCACACCGCGGACTTCCTCACGGTACCGCTGTCGCAAGCGGACTGTCTCCTCGGCCACCGCGGCCGGCATAGGGGCACATGTAAATATTCATTATACAAGAGAGATAGCAGATTTTGGCAGCTGATTTTTGTCAATTCCAGAAGATAATTAATCAGTCTATAGTCTGGGAGTTGAAATTCCGCGGTATATTGCGGTATATGCTACTTTTGCTCTAGTTGAAAATGCTAGTTCGGCATAGTATGGTCGTTTTGCACAGGCATTGGAAAAAATATAATATGCATAGGATAACCACGAAATTTATACCGATTTAGTGTACGAACACTTTGTACATACCTGTAGCAACCGTTTCCATATAATATAACTAAAATTCTTTACTTCAGTGCCAAAATATTTACCCACAAACCGAGAGTAAATTTGCCTTGCTTCACAGCGGCCGGCCGCGGTGGCCGTGAGGAATGCCGGGCGCCTTGGCTCAGCGCGTCCGGTCAGAGGGCTCAACGCTCTCAGTAGTAAAAAAGCTGAGCTAACAACGCATCGAACTTGAACGAACAAAAACGATCAGCATCCGCAACGACGAGAACTACCCATAGACAAATAAAAAAAGAAGTTTGCAACTATTATCACGACTTTTGATGACAATACGCTAGAGAACATGTACGACGATTATTACATAGTTATAGCCGGCCGCGGTGGCCGAGCGCTCTGAGGCGCGCCAGTCACGGTCTGCACGGCCACTACGGTCGGGGGGTTCGAATCCCCCCTCGGGCATGGATATTTGTGCCGTCCTTAGTGTTAGCCAGTTCGTACGTAGTATGTAAGTTTAGGGACTGATGACCCTGTAGTTAAGTCCCATAAGCTTTTTTTTTTTTTTTTTTTCCACAGCGCCGCGTGTGCTCTCGACGAAGGTCAGTTTTGAAGTGTCGTAACTCGACAGGTATCGAAGGCGGTGACCTCTCCTGAAATGAGATGCACCAAACCTTCTCCTACCCAACCCAACCATCAAAATTCCGAGAATCGAAAATTTATTTTTCGGGGTTTTGGCCACATTTTGGTGATTCCGAACCACTGTGCGTCGTCCGCTTCGCAGGGGAGTTCCGGAAACAAGCCGCCCCCCCCCCCCCCCCCGCTGCCGACCACCGGAATTTTACAGACGTAATCATTGGCCACCACCGACCAGAATCTCCACTTCACAAATATTATGGACATACAATAGGTTAGTAACACTAAAAATAGGCCGTTTGTAATGGCCTTTTGAGAGCAAGAAATTTAATTGTAAATAACGCTTTAACATTTCTTCTGAGACGAGAATTGATTAAACTTTTTTGCAGAGGAGAAAATTCTGAACAACTTAGCTCTGTTATGTTATTTCCATAACTTGCACCTTTTCAGATATATTTGCAAAAATAACGGCGATTTGTTACTGTCAAAAAATGTTCAAATGTTTGTAAATCTATCGGACTCAACTGCTTGGTCATTAGCCCGTAGCTTACAAACTACTTAAACTAAGTTAAACTAACCTCAGGACAACACATAGACCCCTTGCCCGCAGGGGTACTCGAACCCTCGCCGGCGAACGGCCGCGTGCACCACAGCACGGCGGCCTAGTGCGCACGGCTAATCTGTCGCGGCTTTGTCACTGTTGATTGTAAGTAAACCAGAACAGGCAAAGAGAATAAATTTGGAAAAGAGGACAAACTACCAAGGTACGACAAGTGATGATATTATAAGGGAAGAAGAGAATGAAAATGTGGGAGATATATTAAAATAATTGTTTTAAGAGGTAAATGTCAAAAAAAGGGTGTGTTTGGTAAAGTTGAACTCAAATATCAAATTGTTTTGGCGTTTCTTAAAATACTGTCAGAGATAATATTACGTGTTGAGTGCATAGATATTATCCATATTATCGTCCATAATTTTTTTATTTTTTGTATTTTTTATTATTTTTGTCCGAAAAGTTTGCAAAAAGTGTAAAAACCAAAAGTGGTCCGAGAAACACGCCAGTGAGATTTTTTTTTTAATTCGCGGCAATTTATTGGATGTAATACATAGCACAACTGGAATAATACTAAATACACGAAAAATCAAAAGCATGGTAATGTATTATGTAAATTAGGAAAACACATGTAATGAGAAATAAATTGCATCATGAAGAAAACGTTTGAAATTGATAATTTCATGTGGCTCAGTGGCCTGGTGCAACTGTTTCACCTGGACGCCAATTTTGCGATTTGCATCTCCCTTACCTACCCCAGTTATTCAATCATGAAAAGAGGACCAACTGTTTAATGCATGTCTGAAGAAATTGTCGTATCTGTCGACTGCTCACACCATTGAGAGGTGAAAGTTAGGTTTAAAGGGGAGTGAAAAAGAAATCCGTGATGCGAGCAAATTTCTAACCCGTGACCTGTACCTTCGCTGTCAAGCGCTTTACCGCACACTTGACGTCGATACACGGCGCAATCTATAAGATAATTACCGAACCGAGATAACATCATTTAATTTCCAATAAAAATCTGTTGAAGTTATTATTTTTGTTGTTGTTTGTGTTTTCCTCTATATCGATTGTTTTCCAGTAAAACTTTTAGTTTTCGCACAAAAAACTAAAAACCGCAATACTGGGATTCGCATGTGTTCTGTTTCGTGGAACCTATATCACTCCATTGCGGCCGCGACGGAGCGGCCTAGCGTATTGAGCCGCTATGCTACGATTCGCGAGGCCGTTCCCCGTCGGGGGTTCGAATCCCCCCCTCGGGCATGGATGTTCGTGCTGTCTTTAGTATAAGCTAGTTCATACGTAGTCCATACGTTTAGCGATTGATGACCCCACAATTAAGTACCATAAGCTTTCCAAACATTTGATTTCACTCCATTGTGCGGAAATTATTCGGTAAAAATACATTATTTTCAAACATATTACATTTGTTATTTCTCATAACTATTGCGATACTTAAAAATAAAGTATGGCACAGCAGATATTTTGAAACATATGCAATGTAAATGTACTCGCTGACCAGTTTACGTTCGTATATTTTAGGTCCTGCCGGCCGTGGTGGCCGAGGAGACTGAGGCGCTCCAGTCACGGTCTGCACGGCCACTACGGTCGGGGGTTCGAATCCCCCCTCGGGCATGGATATTTGTGCCGTCCTAGTTCGTAAGTAGTTCATAAGTAATTTGTAAGTTTAGGGACTGATGACCCCGTAGTTATGTCCCATAGACTACACAAACATTTGAACATTTGAACATTTTAGGTCCTGCAGTACTGTGTATGAAATGAAGCCAACCTACTGAAATTGTCCTCAGTGAAGGTGTAGTTATATTTTGTACTTGGCAGCTACGGGCTACGACATCTCATACTCAATGTTATGGCCACGCACTGTGTGGAAGGAAGACAGTAAGATTTGCGTTTAACGTCCCGTCAACAGCGTGGTCATTACAGACGAAACTCGCGCTCGCATTTTTGGATGGCGAAGGAATTCGGTTGTGCCCTTTTAAAAGAACAATCGTAGCATTTGCGTGGAGTGATTTAGGGAAATCCCGGAAAACGTAAGTCCTGATGGTTGGAGGTGGATCTGAACCGCCGGCCACTATGGGGAGTTGTTTCTTCTTTCTCTTCAGTTTATGAAGTCGGTCACAAGCACATTTGATATTAACATTGCATTAAAGGTTTTCATTTTAAAAGGAGATTCGCAAACGTAATTTCTGTTGCTTCTAGTACCAGTTTTACTGGCGAGATATGCAGCAACTATTGTCCTGAACAGTGTTTAACAAATTAAGAAAGCCTGCTAGAAAAAAAAAACTTTATCTTGTGATTAAATGACAACAGTAGTTCAAGACACCAATGGAAATTTACAGTTTTTATTCTAGTAGAACGAGGTATGTTCTGAGGCAAAAGTTCAGTTCAAACAATCGACAAAACCTAAAAAGTAAACTGAATTTTTCCCTTTTATTTCATTTTTTGTTCTCGTGGTTTAGATGCTACACAAGATGCAGTACTGACGTTGTTAGGGTTAATAATTTTCATAAAATAGGAAAATACACCGAAGGTAGTTGTTACAAAGCGAGTATTACGTTTTGTTTAATGACTTACGACGAGAAAAAAATTGTTCAAATATTTCACAGTCTCTCTCTTAATCTCCAGTGAATCAAGGTATATTGCACGCATATTATTTATAAACACTTTGGAAAATGAAACACGAACCTGAAACTCGATAACCTTCTATGGAGATGTTCGCCATTACCTTAAGGTACGCGAATTCAAATGATTAAGCTGAAAATGATCTCGTCTACAATTACAGTAAGTGAGTAATATCTATTTCTATCATGTCATTTTTTTAATGATAATGATTAGCCCAGTAAAGGAACAGCCGGCCGCGGTGGCCGAGGGGACTGAGACGCTTCAGTCACGGTCTGCACGGCCACTACGGTCGGGGGTTCGAAGCCCCCCTCGGGCATGGATATTTGTGCCGTCCTTAGTTGTAACTAGTTCATAAGTAGTTTGTAAGTTTAGGGACTGATGACCCCGTAGTTAAGTCCCATAGACTCTACAAACATTTGAACATTTGAGTAAAGGAACAAGTTGTTTCCTTACTGATGGCTTCGCGGAATGGCCGCGTGGAGTAAGGCATCAAGCCACAGACTGGGCGGCCATTCCCGACGGTGGTTCGAGTCCTCCCTCAGGCATGGGTGTGTGTGTTGTCCTTAATGTGAGATAGTTTAAGTAATTTTGGACGCGGTGGAGTGGCCGAACGCACTGCGGCTCTATGCTTCGATGCGCGTGGCCATTCCCCGTCGGGGGTTCGAATACTCCCTCGGGCATAGATGTTTGTGTTGTCTTTAGTATAAGTTAGTTCATAAGTAGTTTGTAAGTTTAGGGACTGATGACCTCACAGTTAAATCGCACTAGGTTAACATACAACAACCTTACTGATGTTAAATGAAAAGTTACATGGAAGTTGCACATTTGTTTATGGCGATCGTCGACAGCGATCTATTTCAGGAAATGCATTGTACACTTTGCTGTCATGTAAAATTTAATTTATTGTGCTACCGGTTTCGGGAGTGTCCCATCTTCCAGGCATTTCTATAATAGTACAAAAATTAGTTCAGCTTCAATATGACACAAATATAAAATATAAAGATCTTCATCCATGGTAGAAGTACTTACAAAATTACATGAACAGTTTAGTTTTACACATTTTCTGAATAAGTTGACAGTGTCGTCACATCTATAAAACAAATTAAAATACAAGTTAAAAGTGATAGTGATAACGACAACATCAAGGGGTTCGTGCACTTAACGTAAATAAAAACAGTACTATTTCGTAATACAACAAGTCAAAGATAAAATGAAACAGACTCAGAGGACAGGGTATGTCAAAGATGTAACAGATTGGCAATGTGCTCGCTTCTTGTATCGTTAACACATGTGTAACGGAATTTACGCAGTAATAGAAATAGTTTTTTTATATACGATTACAACAAATGAAAGCAATCACATTCCAAAATGTGTGTAAATGTATTATTATAATAAAAAACTATTACTGTTACTGTGTAAATTTCGTTACACATGTGTTAACGATACAAGAAGTGGGCACATTGGCAATCTGTTACATCTTTGACATCTGTTCTCTGAGTCTGTTACATTTTATCTTTGACTTGTATTACGAAATAGTACTGTTTTTATTTACGTTAAGTTCAAAGTGTTCAAATGTTTGTTAAGCTTATGGGACTTAACTACGGGGTCATCAGTCACTAAACTTACAAACTACTTATGAAGTACTTACGAACTAGGACGGCACAAATATCCATGCCCGAGGGGGGATTCGAACCCCCGATCGTAGTGGCCGTGCAGACCGTGACTGGAGCGCCTCAGTCCCCTCGGCCACCGCGGCCGGCTTACGTTAAGTGCAGGAACCTTTTGATGTTGTCGTTATCACTATCACTTTTAACTATTTTTTAATTGGTTTTATAGATGTGACGACACTGTCAACTTATTCAGAAAAGTATAAAACTAAACTGCTCATGTAATTTTTAAGTACTTCTACCATGTATGAAGATCTTTATATTTTATATTTGTGTCAAATTGAAGCTTAACTAATTTTTGTACTATTATAGAAATGCCTGGAAGATGGGACAAGAGCGCGCGGTTGCTCGCCGTGGAGGTTCGAGTCCTCCCTGGTTTACTTATGTTTAAGTAGTTTGTAAGCTACGGACTGATGACCACGCAGTTGGGTCCGAAAGATTTACAAACATTTGATTTGAAGATGGGACACTCCCGAAACCTGTAGCACAATAAATTAAATTTTACACGACAGCAAAGTTACAATGCATTTCCTGATACATGGAAGTTGTCTTTTTTCTGATGAGAGATGTAAGTTAAATTCAAATACAGGGCTGTTGCGACCTAGCACTTGTCACGGGGCAGCAAGCATGATCAGGCCCCATCTCCACAAGGACCGGGCCCCAGGAATTTCGCCTCCGCCTCCCCATGTTGATAAATGTAACCATCTTTGGAAATATTCTAAAACCAATTTATATCTATAAATGTGAATGTCTGTTCGCTATACGTTTATCACGTCTGAACCACAAGACATAGAGAGCTAAAAATTTATACAGTTACTAATGTCTACCCGGGGAAGGCTTTAGGCACGGTTTTATGGCGATCGGATAGCTATTTAGCTATATATATTAATGTGAATGCATATTCGGTGTACGCTTATCACGTCCAAATCACAAGACGCAGAGACTTAAATATTTGTACAGTTACTAATTTATACCCGAGGAAGGTTTTAGGCACGGTTTTATAGCGATCTGATAGATATTTAGTAATTTGCAGAATATAACGCGAAATGCTGAACAATAATGATTCTTTGAAAATTATATTTACTCTTTGAAAATGGTTTTATTGGTTGCATTGTTGCTTCAGGGTTCATAATGATAAAAGGGTGGAGTATATTGGGATGGATAGTTATCGGTGTATATAAAATTCTACGTGTGTGTGTGTGTGTGTGTTAATATTTCGCTCTGCAGCGAAAACTACAGAACGCAAACGAATGGTGTGTGTGTAATTGTTGTCCGAAGTCTCCCGTTGTACACCATAGCAGTTCTATGCCGACAGCTATAAGGGGGTGGAAGATATGGTGGTTGAAAGTCGTCAAATCATAAAAAAATTGGGACTGTAGGCCAGCGATGACGTTTGCGACTCTATAGCAAGGAGGATACGTACAGCGAAACGTGATGCCACAGACCATATCTTTGGTCTATGCGCGCTACAATGTCTTCAGCTCTTTCTCTGTAAGGATAAGCATACGAATAAGGAAATATAAGAATAAATAAATAAAGCAATAAAAAAGAAATTTCTTTTAATACATCTCTTTTAAATAAATCAATTTGACGTTTCGCGCATCACATCAAATGATCCATCTGTGATATTATTACAATCATTATTGTTGAATTTCGTGATTGGATTCTTCGAAACGAGTGCATTTTTACTTGTGATTTCTTATATATTCTCTGATAAATGTTACATGTTTTTAGAAAAAAAGGAGATGGATAGAGAGAGAGTGGATAGGAAAAGTACTAACTCAAGGTTCGAATAAATAAATACCCGGGCAACGCCGGGTTTTCAGCTAGTATGCTATAGCAACAGTGTGAATATTTGCCAGTTCAGAAGCCGCCCCCCCTCTCTCCAAGGGCCAGTTGACAGCAAGGAGGCCGCAGCAGCGCTTGCCGACGACCGCGCCCCCGCAGTAAGGCTACCCCAGCACCCAGCATGCTATTGTCTTCCCCTGCCTGCTATCGGCCGGGCCCTCCTCGCACTCCTGCCGCTCTTTCCGTGTGGTCTGCCCCACTGATGCCAATCACCCACACCATTGACCTCTTCCCCCCCCCCCTCCCTCAACCCTTATGGACTGCTGCTGCGGTGTCGTGGGGTTTCCTACTGGGCCACCATAACAAGTTGAGGCTCCCCTTGTCGCTCCCCCCGTCCCGCCACACCCCTTCGACCACCCCTCACGCATATTAGTTCTCCGAGAGTTTCAAACACGTTACAAGGTATAACGCAGTTCTACGGCGGTAACAGTGAAACTGACTGTTCCCTTATATGACAACAATCATTAACTTAATTTCAACTCTTATACATTATATTCACGGAATGTATGACATTAACTCCGAAATGGGTAAAGTTGAAAATTTGTACCCAGCCGGGATTCGAATCCGGGTCTCCTGCTTTCTAGGCAGTTGCGCTGACCCCTACACCACAGCGGTCATCGCACCTGCACGGAATTACTCAAGCGCGCCTCCCGCCAGATACAAATTTGCAACGCTACCCTGCCCACTAGAACTCAAACTCGTAGCAACGTAGTGCTTATTCCCGTAAGAGTAAGGGCCTAGGATTGCCTCTGCACTGAAGAAGAAAGGAACACTGCCCTCCGGCCGCGGTGGCCGAGGGGACGGAGGCGCTCCAGTCACGGTCTGCGCGGCCACTACGGTCAGGGGTTCGAATCCCCCCTCGGGCATGGATATTTGCGCCGTCCTTAGGATAAGGTAGTAGATAAGTAGTTTGTAAGCTTACGGACTTACGACCCCGCAGTTAAGTCCCTTGAGCTTAACAAACAAACATAACGTGCGTAAGATGCGGTCAAAATTATTGCTTCCCCTGTTTCTTCGATGAATAGCACCCCGGTACATGTAATTGATCAATTGCAAAAGTATGAAAGTATTACAGACACGACGTTCCCAAGTACGCGTTAACTACAGTCCCTTTTTAAATTTTTGTAGTCCCGTATTTCGTCCAATGCCCTTGCTTTTCTTGCTTATACAAATCAATAAAATAATGTATATGATGTTGCGGTTAATTGTGACGTCAGTCTACATGTACATCAAAAAAAAAAAAAAAAAAAAAAAAAATATATATATATATATATATATATATATATATATATATATATATATATATATATATATATATATATGTGTGTGTGTGTGTGTGTGTGTGTGTGTAATATTATACATTACTTTACGGCTTATCCTAGAAGATAGAGTAAGAAAAGGCAAACCTACATATCAAGCTTTTGTAGATTTGGAGAAGGCTTTTGACAATGTTGATTGGAATAAACTCTTTCAGAAAGCAGGAGTAAAATATAGGGAACGGAAGGTTATTTACAACTTGTACAAAAACCAGGCAGCGGAGTTCAAGGGCATGAAAGGGATGCAGTGGTTGGGAAGGGAGTAAGACAGGGTTGTAGTCTTTCTCTAATGTTGCTCAATTTGTACATTGAGCAAGCTATAAAGGAAAGCAAGGAGAAATTTGAAGAAGGAATTAGAGTTCAGGGTGAAGAATTAAAAACATTGCGTTTTGCGGATGACATAGTAATTCTGTTCAAAATGTTCAAATGTTTGTAGAACATACGGGAGTTAACTCCGGGGTCATCAGTCCCTAAGCTTACAAACTACTTATGAACTAGCTAAGACTAAGGACGGCACAAATATCCATGCCCGATGGGGGATTCGAACCCCCGACCGCAGTGGCCGTGCAGACAGTGACTGGAGCGCCTCAGTCCCCTCGGCCCCCGCGGCCGACAGTAATTCTGTCAGAGACAGCAAAGGACCTGGAGGAGGAGTTGAACGGAATGGACAGTGTGCTGAAAGGTGCATATAAGATGAACATTAACAAGGATAATAGAGTGCATTCTTAGAAAATCAGGTGACGCTGAAGCAATTAGATTAGGTAACGAAACAATAAAGGAGGTAGATGAGTTTTGTTAATGGGCAGTAAAATACAAGTGATGGTCGCAGTACAGAGGATATAAAATGCAGAATGGCAATGGGTAGAAAAGCGTTCTTGAAAAAGAGAAATTTGTTAACATAGAATATTGATTTAAACCTAAGAAAGTACTTTCTGA
This sequence comes from Locusta migratoria, assembly GCA_026315105.1. NCBI lineage: Eukaryota > Metazoa > Arthropoda > Insecta > Orthoptera > Acrididae > Locusta > Locusta migratoria. Next base: position 293,207,387 of record CM048755.1, read on the forward strand.
AGGCATTTGTGTGGAGTGTTGCCTTGTATGGGAGTGAAACATAGACGATAAACAGTGCGGACAGGAAATGAATAGAGGCTTTTGAAATGTGGTGCTACAGAAGAATGCTGAAGATTAGGTGAGTGGAACGCGTAACTAATGAGGAGGTACTGAACAGAATTGGGGAGAATAGGAATATCTGGCACACTTTCACTAAAAGAAGGGATCGATTGGTAGGACACATTCTTAGACATCAAGGAATTGTGAATTTAGCGTTGGAGGGAAGTATGTGGGGTAATAACCGCAGAGGAAGACCAAGAGATGGATACAGTAAGCAGATTCAGACAGATGTAGGTTGTCGTTCTTATGTGGAGTTGAAAAGGCTTGATCAGGATATGGTATTGTTGAGAGCTGCATCAAACCAGTCGCCCAACTGAAGACCACAACAACACATACATGTTTCGCAACTAAGTCGGCACAGAGCGAGCGGGGTGCATCCTCATAAGGTGCTAACCATAATGAAATAAAGATTTACGCAATAACGGGCGAGTTCGTCTGAAAGAAATCACAGAATGGTTTGCTACTGTTAGATACGGCGTACATAGTCTAGAGAACTAGTGTTGATGTCTACAGATGCTAAAATTCGTTGTTTAATGTAGATGAGTCCCAAGTTCATCTAGTCTGAATTTCATCTTTACGAAAAAAACTATATAATAATTATGTATGGCCTTTGAAGAAGTAATTTTTGGAATGTAAAACTAAACTGAAAAACTAAATCACTGGTACCACTTCAGTGTTTTTCATACTGTACTTACAGCACACCTGTGTAGGTAGTAGTAGTAGTAGTTGTTGTTGTTGTTGTTGTTGTGGTCTTCAGTCCGTAGACTGGTTTGATGCAGCTCTCCACCCTACCCGGTCCTGTGCAAGTCTCCTCACCTGAGAATACGTTCGGCAACCTACATCCTTTTGAATCTGCTTAGCCGGCCGCGGTGGCCCAGGAGACTGAGGCGCTCCAGTTACGGTCTGCACGGCCACTACGGTCGGGGGTTCGAATCCCCCCTCGGGCATGGATATTTCTGCCGTCCTAGTTCGTAAGTAGTTCCTAAGTAGTTTGTAAGTTTAGGGACTGATGAACCCGTAGTTAAGTCCCATAGACTATACAAACATTTGAACATTTTTGATTCGGTTAAGCACCTCATTACTTACGTGATCTGCCCACCTAATTTTCATCATTCGTCTGTAGCACCACATTTCAAAAGCTTCTATCATCTTTTTATCTGAACTCCTAATCGTCCACGTTTCACTCCTATACAATGCTACACTCCAGACAAATGCTTTCAGAAAGGACTTTCTAAAATTTAAATTAATATTGGAAGTTAACAAGATTCGCTTCTTTAGAAACGCTTTGCTTCCCATAGCCATTCTGCATTTTATGTGTTCTTGACTTCGGCCATCAGAAGTAATCTTGCTACCCAAATAACAGAATTCATCTACTACTTTTATTGTCTCATTACCCAATCTAATTCCTTCAGCATCACCTGATTTTCTGACATTGCATTCCATTATTTTCGTTTTACTCTTGTTAATGTTCATCTTATATCTTCCTTTCAAGACACTGCCCATTCCATTCAATTGCTTTTCCATATCTTTCGCAGTCTCCGACAGAATTATTATGTCATCAGCAAACCGCAATGTTTCTATTTCCTATCCCTGCACTTTAATGCCCTCTCCAAATTTCTCCTTCCATTCCTTCACTGCCTGCTCAATGTACAGATTGAACAACATCGGGAAAAGGCTGCAACCCTGTCTTACTCCCTTCCCAACCTCTGCGTCCGTTTCTTGTCCTTCTTCTCTAATAACCACTGTCTGGTTTTTGTATAGGTTGAATATAACTCTTCGCTCCCTATATTTTACCCCTGCTACCTTCAGAATTTGGAATAGCGTATTCCAGTCGACATTGTCAAAAGCTTTCTCCAAATCGACAAACGCTAAAAACGTAGGTTTCCCTTTTCTTAGCCTATCTTCTAAGATAAGTCGCCGGCCGCGGTGGCCGAGGGGACTGAGGCGCTCCAGTCACGGTCTGCGCGACCACTACGGTCGGGGGTTCGAACCCCCCGTCGGGCATGGATATTTGTGCCGTCCTTAGTCTTAGTTAGTTCATAAGTAGTTTGTAAGTTTAGGGACTGATGACCCCGTAGTTAAGTCCCATAGACTATACAGACATTTATTTTTATTTTTTATTTTTTATTTTTTTTTTAAGATAAGTCGTAATGTGAGTATTGCCTCCCGTGTTCCTACATTACTCCTAAATCCAAACTGATCTTCCTCGAGGTCGGATTCCACAAGTTTTTCCATTCGTCTGTAAATAATTCGTGTTAGTATTCTGCAACCATGACTTATTAAACCGATAGTTCTGTAATTTTCACATTTGTCTGCACCTGCTTTCTTTGCAATTGGAATTACGATATTCTTTTTGAAGTCTGAGGTTATTTCCCCTGTCTCTCACATCTTGCATACCAGTTGGTACAATATTTTCACGACTGGGTTTCCTAACGATATCAGCAGTTCAGACGGAATATCATCTACTCCTTCAGCGCTCTGTCAAATTCTTCTCGCAGTATCATATCTCCTATCTCATCTTCCTCCACTTCGTCTTCCATTTCTAGAATACTGCCTTCAAGTTTATTTCCTTTGTATAGGACCTCTATATTTTCCTTCCACAGTTCAGCTTTTCCCTCTTTGCTTAGTACTGGTTTTCCATCTGAGCTTTTGATATTCATACAGCTGCTTTTCTTGTCTCCAAATATCTCTTTTATCTTCCTTTAGGCTGTATCTATCTTTCCCCTAGTTATGCATTCTTCTACGGTTTTGTATTTGTCCACTAGCTACTCCAGCTTAGCCAGTCTGCACTTCCTGTCAATCTCATTTTTCAGACGTCTGTACTCCTTTTTCCTGCTTCACTTGCTGAATTATTATATTTTCTCCTCTCATCAATTAAGTTCAGTATATCCTGCGTTATCCAGGGATTTCTATTAGGCCTTGTCCTTCTGCCTATATGATCCTCTGCTTCCTTCACTACCCTATCTCTCAGAGCTACCCATTCTTCTTCTACTATATTACTTTCCCCCGTTTCAGCCAATCCTTGCCTAATGCCCTCTCTGAAACACTCAACCACCTCTGGTTCCTTCAATTTGTCAAGGTTCAATCTCCTAACCTTTGTACCTTTCTGCAGTCTCTTAAGTTTTAGTCTGCAGTTCATCTACATCTACATGGGATACTCTGCAAATCACATTTAAGTGCCTGGCAGAGGGTTCATCGAACCACGTTATACTATTTTATCTCTCATTCCATTCTCGAATAGTGAGCGGGAAGAATGAACACCTGAATCTCTCCGTTCGGGCTCTGATTTCTCATATTTTATTCTGATGATCATTTCTACCTATGTAAGTGGGAGTCAATAATATATTTTCGCATTCGAAGAAGAATGTTGATGATTGTAGTTTCGTAAATACCCTACGCCACAGCGATAAGCGCCGTTGTTGTAATGATTCCCATCCCAGATCCTGTATCATTTCCGTAACGCAGTCTCCCCTGTATCGTGACAATACGAAACGAGCTGTCCTTCATGGACTCTTTTGATGTCCTCCGTTAAACCCACCTGATAAGGATCCCACACTGGGCAGCATGACTCCAAAAAGGACGGACAAGCATATTGTGTGCAGTTTTAGTAGTACTGTTGCATCTTTTTAGGGTTCTGCCAATAAAACGCAGTCTTTGGTTCGCCTTTCCCACGACATTATCTACGTGTTTATTCCAATTTAAGTCAGAAGTAATTGTAATTCCTAGGTATTTTGTGGATTTTACGGCCTTCACATTTTATTGATTTATCATGTAAACAAAGTTTAACGGATTTCTTTTCGTAATCGTGTGGACGACTTCACACTTCTCATTATTTAGAGTCAACTGCCAATTTTCACACCATAGTGATCTTACTAAGATCGTTCTGCAGTTGGTTTTGATCTTCAGATGATTTTACTAGACGGTAAATGACGGCGTCATCTGCAAACAACCTAAGAGAGCTACTTACATTTTCCCCTAAATCGTTTATGTAAATAAGGAACAGCAGAGGACCAATAACACTACCCTGTGGAACGCCCGATATCACCTCTGTTTTAGTCGATGCCTTACCATCGATTACCACGAACTGTGTCCTCTCTGAGAGGAAATCCCCTATCCAGTCGCAAATTTGGGGCGATATACCGTTACCATGCAATTTGATTAAAAGCCGTTTGTGAGGTTCGGTGTCAAAAGCTTTCTGGAAATCAAGGAATACGGAATCAATTTGCGAACCCTTGTCGATAGCACACATCACTTCGTGAGAGTAAAGAGCTAGTTGTGTTTCGCATGAACGATATTTTCTAAATCCATGTTGACTTTGGGCTAATAGATCATACTTTTCGAGATAATTCATAATATTTGAATACAGGATATGTTCCAAATCCCTGCTGCAAATTGAAGTCAATGAAATAGGCCTGTAGTTTAATGGGTTACTCCTACTGCCTTTTTTGAATATACGTGTGACATGTGCAACTTTCCAGTCTTTTGGTAATGGTCCTTCTTTGAGAGAGCGGTTGTATATGGCTGTTAAGTAAGGAGCTATCATAACCAGTAAATTATGGTCAAAGTCTATTTCTGCCCCTGGATATGTCTTACAGTTTAGAATCTGATTTCTAAATCTATTCCTTACTATTATAAACTCAATCTGGCACCTTCCAGTGTGTCCTGGTCTCTTCCACGTATACAGCCTTCTTTCATGATGATTAAACCAAGTGTTGGTGATTATTAAATTGTTCTCTGCGCAAAATTCTACCAAGCGATCTCCTCTTTCATTCCTTTTTCCCAGTTCATATTCACCTACTACATTTCCTTCTTTTCCCTTTCCTACTACCGAGTTCCAGTCCCCCATCACAATCACCTTTTCGTCTCCCTGAACTTTCTGAATGATTTCTTTTATCTCCTCATACATTTTTTCGATATCCTCATCATCGGCCGTGCTAGAGGGCACATAAACTTGAACTACTATGGTCAGTGTTGGCTTCGTGTCTATCTTTACTACGATAATGCTTTCACTATGTTGTTCATAGTAACTTACCCGCATTCCTATTTTCTTATTCATTATCAGACCTACTCCTGCGTTACCACCAACTGATTTTGTATTGATAACTCTGTACTCACCTGACCAGAAATCCTGTTCATCCTGCCACCGAACTTCACTAATCCCTACCATATACAACATTAACCTATCCATTTCTCTTTTCAAATTTTGTAGCTTACCTACTCGATTAAGGGTTAGAACATTCCACGCTCCGACCCGTAGAATGCCTGTTTTGTTTTTCTTGATGACGACATTCACTTGAGTAGTCCCCGCCCGGAGATCCGAATGGGGGACTATTTTACCTCCGGAATATTTTACCCAAGAAGACGCCAACATCATATAGTCATACAGTAGAGCTGCATGTCCTCGGGAGAAGTAACGACTGTAGTTTCCACTTGCTTTCAGCCGTTCGCAGTAACTGCATGGCAAAGCCATGTTAGCTGATATTACAAGGCCAGCTCACTCCATCATCCAGACTGTTGCCCCTGTAACTACTGAAAAGGCTTCTGCCCCTCTTCAGGAACCACGCGTTTGTCTGGCCTCTCCACAGATACCCCTCCACTGTGGTTGCACCTATGGTACTGCTATCTGCATCGTTGAGGCACGCAAGCCACCCCACCTTGGCAATGTCTGTGGTTCATGGGGGTGGGTGTACAGGTATCAAAAAGTTTCACGTACAATACTTGAGTCTAACCGTAAACTGGTAATTATTCTAGGCTATTTAATTTTCACTCAAAGTTTTACAACGTTCTAAAAATTCTGAGCAAATCCACAGACGCCATGTCGTGATAACAGGGTTGTAGGTAGTAGGTATGTCTATATTTTCCATAGGTATGGAGCCACGAACTTCAGACTGCGTCCTGTGTTAGTAACTTTCGTTGAGCTGTGCTATACGTTAAACCGTTTTGGAAATACAAACACTAGGTTTTCAGCCGCTAGGTAAAAGACTACAGAAATACGGTATCGTGGCACTCAACCTTGTTGTTATGAAAACTACATTACACTGGGATTATTGAAACGGGTATCAATAGCTGTTTATTTGCCATTATGACGAGAGAATCTCCGTCAGCAACCTGGATAACTAGTTCGTCACCAACTGTGCAACAGCTAGTAACTACTAAGGTATACCAGTATGATACAACATTTTATTATGGACAATTGAGTTTAGGTTTTAATTATTAAAGAACCAGCAGGTCAATCGTAACACCATTATTGTTTAATTCTGCATAAGACTATATGAGAAACTTTTAAATTAGGCTTCAATAATTGTTTTTGTTATGTTTATACTACGAATTAACGATGGTTTGGATGTCTTCGATAGAACTTCTCATTTTATAACTTCCTATCATTAAACATTTTTGTCTGATGCCTTCAAAAAAGCTTTATTTTTAATGTCTTGACTTTAAATAATCCGCAGGATGACCTGAGAATAACTAAGTCCTTTCTAGAGAAAAACCAAGTGAAAGAACTCTAGTTGGCGACAGGCACAGTTGTGGTGTTCAAGAGTTTCTATTCCCGCTTGATACTCTGTATCTTGTGAAACAGTTCAGACATACAAAAGTTGCATGCAGTTTCCAGCCATCTGAAACTTTCAATGGACGTCCGTTTCTACTCGTTCCTCTGGCATTGTCAGCAACTTAGGTTGGAAGCTGCACAGGACGAGTAACCATATTATGTAAGAAATTAACCAAGTAAAATTTCAGTTTTGTTGAGTTAAGTATTCAGTAAAGAGCAGATTTCGTATTAGAACTTTAGAAACACTGCTAAAAGCGTACTTTTGTGCATGAAATCTGACAAATACAAATAATTAGTTTCATATGACACGCATGCCGAAACTCCAGAATCGGTTAGTTTACTTTGCGAAATTATGGATTCTGGTAAAATGTGTACTGTATCTACACAACCCTTTTCAAAACAACAATATTTTTACGGACCACAGAAAATTTTTCACGCAGAACATCACGGTAATTTTATGATTATCCACCTTTTCAAATCTCTATCCTCCCTCCGCCATGACGCTCTTGTTTCCGACTACAAATAAATATGGTAACAGTTAACTTTCCCACTGACATGGAAATAAGAACATACTTTGCTTGTAGTGGCCATTTGAACAGCAGCTGAATACTATGTTATTTCCAGGAACCGGAATTCGTAAACCGATTTGCCAAATCAGCTTTTGGTTGGTGATGTAAACACTCCAAAATCGATATTGGAAATCCAGTTCTGTAAAGCGGTTTCCCAGTTCCACAATCGATTTTCGTGTCCACACAAACGCAACCGTTTTTGAAACGTTCTTGGCAAAAATTCAAATGTTTGTAAATATACCGGAGCAAACTGCTTGGTCATCAGTCCGTAGCTTACAAAATACTTGAACTGAGGTAAACTAACCTAAGAACAACACACACACACACACACACACACACACACACACACACACGCCCCAGGGAGGACTCGAACCTCCGACGGTGAGCAACAGCTCGCTCCGCAGCGAGGCGTGTTAGACCGCTCGGCTACTCCACCGCGGCAAACGTTCTTGGCTTGTCAGATTGTATCTTCTTGTTGCGAATAACCGGCAGATATGTACAAAGCGACATTTTATGCAGAGAAAGAGAAGTATAAATATTAGAGTGAGCAATGAATCTATGTATTCAAGTAAAGAAAAATACCTATTCTGCAGACTTACATCAGGGCCGGCCGCGGTGGCCGAGGAGACTGAGGCGCTTCAGTCACGGTCTGCTCGGCCGCTACGGTCGGGGGTTCGAATCCCCCCTCGGGCATGGATATTTGTGCCGTCTTTAGTATTAGCTAGTTCATAAGTAGTTTGTAAGTTTAGGGACTGATGACCCCGTAGTTAAGTCCCATAAGCTTAACAAACATTTGAACATTTTGAACTTACATCAGGAACTGAATCAACTGTTTTTGAGCCGTGGGCTGGGAAATCGACTTCAGACTATAGCATGTAAACACGACAGCGAAAAACGGTTTACGAAATTCGGTTTTCGTCTTCGGGAAGTGTGTTGCATGTAAGCGTAGTGAGTCTGAGAAACAATGACAACACCTGCACTGATGGTGAGCGACTGGGGGAGACAGGCAGTGGGGAGGCTCTGTTCGCAGACACCTTGTTGAGAAACCGGTTGGTAGGGACAGGTAAACTACCTGCGGCACCCCACTGTAGCTTCGTTCGATTTGCGGTTGCAACCGCGCTAAAGCGTTCGAGTTGCGGTCGCCACCGTTTCAAACTAAATAAGACTGCCATTGAGGCGTTCGAGTTGAGGTGCGAAAGGAGTTGCAATCGTTTGCGACGGTAAGAGGAAATTCTTCTGACCGACTCCAAAGCGTTTAATAACCTTGCACCAAATAGATAAACCAGCACATGTGCAAAGTGTTTTGTATGCAGCTCGTTCCTTTTCCTCGAAGAAAGGAAGTGCGAAATTCGGGTTATTCTTTTAAACGGGCGGTAAATAGCAGTCTCATAAAAATTTAATCCATTATACTATCATTTTATTCTCTTTGGGGATTTTTCTGCCGATGTCTGACGATTACATAAATCTAGCGATATTGAAAGTAGGGTCTCACTTTAAAAATTAAATTTGGCTTCTTCCATAGAAGCATCGGATTACAAAAATCAACAATTGTGGGTCAGTATTGATGATTGACCTATCCAATTTTGAAAGCAACAACCGACCACTATTTCCTTTTGAATACAAATAGCTTTCATATTCATTGCTTCTAGCTAAAAAATGCACACTGGACACATTTCAGACTTTTTCTATCAACTTAATGAGTTCGAATTCATAACCTTTCTTGGAATTAGACAATTTACAGCATTGGTTACATTTAGTCATGAACAAAATTTTAGTTTATCAACATTGACATTAGACAGCAAATAATTAGTGCCAATCGACGGCGAAATCTATGACAAAATATAATCCACAACTAAAATTTTTCCAATTCCTTTAATTAAAAAAAAGTAAAGTAAAATAGGATGTTAATGGTGAAACTGGTGTCTGGAGTTATTAAAAGCTTTGTTTATTTAATTCAGTATAATTGATGATTTCAGATATCCATTACTTGAGTAATGAAACACTGAAAGAGTTATGCATGTTGTTATGCTTTACATGACCCGTATTGAGTAATTCTCGAGATGAAGATCAAACATTTACGTACGTAACGTACGTTATTTCTGTGATTAATTGCCTCTCTCGCACTGTAATCGGCTTTAGGTTATATGAAGTACTGCCTACTCCATCTCTCTCTCTCTCTCTCTCTCTCTCTCTCTCTCTCTCTCTCTCTCTCTCTCACACACACACACACACACACACACACGCAAATACCACCACTGTTATCCATGTGAAATTTTCAGTGGTGTGGTGCCTTAAAGGTAAAACAGACAACAATCCGAATAAGGGGACCTACAGTTTAACTTGGGTTCCGAACCATGGTGCTACGCGGTATTTTTCACATGAGATAAAAGAAGTGGAAAGTGAGAGATAAAAATCCTAGCACCTGCAGGGGATCGAACCCACGACCTTTGTATTTGTAATCTAGCACTCTAACACTGTGCAACTTTTTTTCTATTCGTTTATTAATTTTTTGCCTAAGCTTTTCCTCTTAAGGCCTTGGCGCCTACCAGCTATATCCCCCATAAACTAAACAACATCTCGCCTGCTAAAAAAAAAGGTCTAGTGCCACCGCCACTTTTACCCTATACTAATGAATGATTAAACTAAGGGAAAGAATAAGGGCTAAAGAAAGAAAAAAAAGTGTTATTTTATTGTTTTTTATGAAGGAGCGACACTCACGCGCCATTCTGCCGAGATGGCCATCGCTGCACAAAAGATCAGTTGATCGACAGTTTATATGAGACTTTTATTATTATTATTTTAACGTATATTACAGTAGAACTAAAGGAACTATTTCATGTCAATTACGTAAAGAATATAAAATAGTAAATAAGTAAACACAAAAGAGTGAAACTGAAGGTACCCTTCTGGTATTAAAATGATGACTATTCAAAGTACCTGAAAACAAAGTTTTTCTTGTCCCAACTCTTCATAGCGAGGATCCGAGTACGTCTTGACCCTCCAGCTATGAGGGGGATCATAGAATATACTACCTAAATAATTAGCAAAATTCTATCGATATCTAGAAAAGTACTGCAATTTATCGTGTCTTTCCTGTAAGAAGATCCAAAAATCAAGGACATCTTTCAGACCGTCACGAAAGAGATAATACACGGACAGTCCTTTTATCCAGTTTATTGTCTGTGTCTTTGATTGGGAAAGTACGTTTGGTCCGGTTGTAGGAGCATTTTAGGCTCAATCACGTGTGGTGGCACTCTGAGATAAAATGCAAGTATCTTCCGGATTAGAAGCCACACGTCCGCTGAAGATCCGCATTCCAGGCGATGGTTATCTGTGTCAGGCACACGACATCGCACGCACATTGGAGACTCGGCCAGTGCAATGTCGTGGAACCTGCTCCTTGTCAGATATTTTTCGTTGACGACGAGGTACCAGGTGGCACGTATCTCCGTTGTTAAGTGTTTTTGGTGAATCGCTCGCCACACCTTTGGCCACGTCACTTCTGGGTGTCGTCTCTCTATGGTATTCTGATGATGATTCCTCATCAGCAGGTTGTACACATCACGTGCTGTCGGTGTCCTGTTTCTGGGAAGTTCAGTGCGTATATAGCTGTATTCCAAAAAAAAAAAAAAAAAAAAAAAAAAAAGTTTGGATGTGGGTGAGCGTAGGCGCGATGTGCCCGAGTTCCGGCGGCGGTATGCAGGACGTAGGGGCGAGTTCGTCAATGAGGTGCCCAGTGAAACTGTGCTGACGATGGGTCCACATCTTGAGCATGGTCTTGCAACCGGCGCCTTACATCGTCTTAAACACGACACAGCACGGATCAAAATTAGCAGACTTCCACATGTAAACGTCGCATAAATATTTGTGTTTATCGATCCAGTAAAGTCTGAAAAGGTATAGTGCTCAGCATAATAAACCGTTACTGTTATTGTGTTTCATTATTTTAAATCGTAAACCTTTCGTCTACGCAGCTGAAAGAGCAAATGAGTCAACTAGCGCTACAGGTGGCCAAGTCACGAAACAAGAGAAAAAAGCGTACGAGTTGGCGTTTGCATTTGCAACTGTCGTTGGCCGCGCATGCGCAGTAGAGGTAGTCAGAAACAGTGGCGACTGGTAAATTTCTCGCCACTCAAACAGACCTAGTGGGAAACCCCACGTGGCTGCTGCCGCTGCCTTGTGCGGCACAGCGGCGGGGCCATTTACCGCGCACTTGACGTTCCTCAAATATTCAGGGTAGGGTAGGGGGGAGGGGCAGCTGTCAAATGCCACCCAGACTATATGGGCTGCCTGCGGGCACGATGCGCGCGCAGCTTCTATTCTCTTCCTCGCGAACGTGACTGAAGACTGCCGATTACAAACGATTAGACGATCGTCGGCAGGCGTTAGAATTTTTAATTGTGCTAAATTGTATTGTAATATTTTTAGTGCCACACTGGAAAGAATACTAACGATACAAACGGCTTTACCTATCTATTATTAGATTATGAAGTAGTTGCCTTATTTTCGTATGCTTCTCAGTGAGGCAAATTTGATTTTTAGTTTTTCAATATCTTCTACACTGAGAAACCTTTCTCTGAGGACAGGACTTCAGTAAAAGTGACGAAGCTTCAACTGAATTTCAGGATTATATATTTTTTACGACGTTACAGTGTTCAATGAATGAAATAAATCGCAATTTGAGATCAGTTATGGCTTCACTGTACTAGGTTTATATGGAATACCAAAGTGCGGCGAATGTAAATTTATGCCCGGCCGGAATTCGAACCCAGGATCTCCTACTTAATAATCAAACGCGTTGACCACTCCGCCACCGAGGACACAGTGACCAAACCGACTGCAGAGAACTCTTCCCTGCACGTCTCCCACAACACCCAAATCTTCATTCGCCACGCTGTCTCTTTCCTTTTATCACAGCCTATTTGTTCTGTAATGCTCGCAGCCACAATACTGTATTCCCACATCAGGAATAACATACCATGATGTATCGAGTCACAATTAATTGTCGTCAGAAGCCCAGCTTCGGTTTGTACACAATTATATATTTTTGACGACATTACAGCGTGCAATGAATGATATAAATCGCAATTTGCGATTAGTTATGGCTTCACTGTACTAAGTTTAGATGGAATACCAAAGTGCGGCGAATGAAAATTTGTGACCGGCCGGGATTCGAACCCGAGAGCTCCCGGAGATCCCGGGTTCGAATCCCGGCCGGTCACAAATTTTCATTAGGAGATCCCTGGTTAGAATCGCGGCCGGGCAGAAATTTTCATTCGCCGCACTTTGGTATTCCATCTAAACCTAGTACAGTGAAGCCATAACTGATCGCAAATTGCGATTTATTTCATTCATTGAACGCTGTAACGTCGTCAAAAATATATAATTGTATACAAGCCGAAGCTGGGCTTCTGACGACAATTAATTGTGACTCGATACCTCATGGTATGTTATTCCTGATGTGGGAATACAGTATTGTGGCTGCGAACATTACAGAACAAATAGGCTGTGATAAATGGAAAGAGACAGCGTGGCGAATGGAGATTTGGGTGTGGCGGGAGACGTGCAGGGAAGAGTCCTCTGCAGTGAGATTGGTCACTGTGTCCTTGGTGGCGGAGTGGTCAACGCATCTGCCTACTAAACAGTAGATTCTGGGTTCGAATCCCGGCCGGGCATAAATTATCATTCGCTGCACTTTGGTATACCATCTAAACCTAGTGCAATGAAGCCATAACTGATAGCAAACTGCGATTTATTTCATTCATGAATTTGAGGAGCTGCACTTTGAACGCCTACTGAAAAAAATGCTAAATCAGTTTGGTACGTTTTACCATAAAGATAAGAAACTCCCTTCTTTTGCAGATCAAATAGAAGTGCAGAATAAAACAGTTCAGTGACAAAAGACTCGAATGTCTTTTTATGGTCTTCAACAATAACAAACTTATATTTGATTAAAAACATATCAAATTGGATTAGCAATTGAAGAATGTGTCTACAAATACGAGGGTTGGAACTTAAATGGTGACAACACTGCTGTGGAGACACTATTAAATGGAATCTACTATTGTCGCTGATAGCACACGTTGCTGACATACCTACCTTACCTCCGAGTAAATAGATTTGCCCGTCTCACGTCATCGGCGTGCGCACAATCAAAATCAAATGTTTGTTAAGCTTAAGGGACTTAACTGCGAGGTCATCGTCCCTAAACTTACAAACTACTTATGAACTACTTTATAATAAAGACGACACAAACATCCATGCCCGAGGGGGGATTCGAACCCCCGACCGGAGCGGCCGTGCAGACTGTGACTGGCGAGCCGAAGACTGCTCGGCCACTGCGGCAGGCTGCGCACAATCAAAGGAAACACAGTCACTAACGTAACGGTGTCACTATGTTTTCGAAACAGAAACAACGAAGTTGAATCAAAATTGAATGTACCAGAGGTTGCAGAGCACGACAGTGTCATCAAGGTCTTCAAGAGGCGCGTGGGGAATCGGCATCGCCGTACAGAACAGTGGCACGTTGGGTAAAAGCCTTCAAACTGTGACAGACATGCATCGGACAGGTCGTCCTAGCGTCTCTGAAGAATACGTGCATACTGTTGCCGCGTTAGTAGCAGTGATCGACGCCAGACATTCCTGAGCTCGCCTTCGAAAATGGATTAGTGGCCGCGGCGGAGTGGCCGATCGCACTGGGGCGCTATGCTCCGATGCGCGAGGCCGTTCCCCGTCGGGGGTTCGAATCCTCCCTCGGGCATAGATATTTGTGTTGTCTTTAGTATAAGATAGTTTGTAGGTTTAGGGACTCATGACCCCACAGTTAAGTCTCAGAATCTTAAGAAACATTTTAACCGGATTAGCGCATACGACTGTGCTTCGCATCCTGGAGGAATGCTTGGGCCGGCCGCCGAGGGCACTGAGGCGCTCCAGTCACGGTCTGCACGGCCACTACGGTCGGGGGTTCGAATCCCCCACGAGCATGGATATTTGTGCCGTCCTTAGTATTAGTTAGTTCGTAAGTAGTTTGTAAGTTTAGGGACTGATGACCCCGTAGTTAAGTCCCATAAGCTATACAAACATTTAACATTTGGAATGCTTGGGTAAGCGAAAAATTGCATCACGATGGATTCTGCATAAATTGACGGAAACGCAGATATGGATGCGTTACGACGTTGCTCAGACGCAGTTGGAACCCTATGAGCGCGAAGGAAAGGCTTTCTTACGCCGTACCGTAACACTGGATGAGACATGGGCCACATCGTACGAGCCAAAACTGAAACGCCAATCCAACGAATGGCATCATTATGGGTCCCAGAGAAAGTTGAAAGTGCGTCAGAGCCCCAGTGTAGTGGAAGTTATTGTGATTATCGTGTACGATGGTTTGATGGTGTTATCCTAACGCTTTGCGTTCCTCCACGGCAGGCCAAATGTTCAAATGTTTTTAGAACTTAACTATAGGGTCATCAGTCCCTAAACTTACAAACTACGGCAGACCGCAATGGACAGTATTACTAATCGTTTTTGAAGCATCACCTGCGACTAGCTTTGTGAAAGAAGCGGCAACACTTTCTGCGCAAACCAACCATCATTTTGCACGACAATGCGCGGGCGCATACAGCGCAAGCTGTGGCTGCTCTGTTCGGTCGATGGGATTTGGAAGTACTATCCATCTACCATATACCCTGGTCTTAAGTCCTTGTGACTTTGATTTGATTCCTAACACTAAGGAACCACTACGTGACTATTCGCTTCAGACTGTTCCAGAAATTCGGCAGGCAGTAGACAGTCCTATTCGCAACAGCGACAGAATAGGTACTGCTTAACGATATGCTACGCCTTCCACATCGCTGGCAACGGGTTCTACACAACACTGGTGACTACGTTGTATCAGTTGTGAATTAATAGTTGCCAATATTTAAGTTCCAACCGTCGTATTAACAATATTATGATATATAAGTTTCAATCAATGAAAGCCGCTAAATCCAGTAACAAAGTTTTCTGACAAAGCGTGTAAGACAGCAACAAATTCATCAAACTATTCGCGCAACATCTCATTAACAGCATTTATTTAATTTAGAGTTATTGCAGTATTTCAAAAGTGCAATAATTTTCTTCCTGAAAGTTTCTCTAACCACAAAAGCAAATTTCGAATGTTTGTATAGCTTATGGGATTTAACTACGGGGTCATCAGTCCCTAAATTTACAAACTACTTATGAACTAGCTAACACTAAGGACGACACAAATATCCATGCCCGAGGGGGGATTCGAACCCCCGACCGTAGTGCCCGTGCAGACCGTGACTGGAGCGCCTCAGTCCCCTCGGCCACCGCGGCCGGCAGGAAATTTCTTTTAAAACCCCAAATCAGTGTTAAAATACCGGCAATTAGTTGATGAATATATTAGCAACGTTGCATTGAAGATGTTCATGTGCTTTGTGAGGTCATTAGAAATGCATTCTATTAATATCTACAGTAGTCAACATTCTCGTTTTGAAGATCTAAATTCCTCCTCAGTCACATTATATCCTCTAATTTTGCCGCGGTGGAGTAGCCGAGCGATCTAGAGCGCCTCGCTGCGGAGCGCGCGGTTGCTCGCCGTCCGAGGTTCAAAAAAATTCAAATGTTGGTAGAGCTTATGGGACTTAACTACGGGGTCATCAGTCCCTAAACTTACAAACTACTTATGAACTAGCCAATACTAAGGACGGCACAAATATCCATGCCCGCGGGGGGATTCGAACCCCCGACCGTAGTGGCCGTGCAGACTGTGACTGGTGGGCCGCAGAGCGCTCGGCCACCGAGGCCGGCGTCGAAGTTTCGATTCATCCCTGGGGCGTGTGTGTGTGTGTGTGTGTGTGTGTGTGTGTGTGTGTGTGTTGTCCTTAGGTTAGTTAGTTTCAGTAGTTTGTAAGCTACGATGGTTTTGTGTGTTTATCTTAGTTTAAGTAGTTTGTAAGCTACGGACTGATGACCATGTAGTTTGGTCCGATATATTTACAAATATTTATCCTCTAATTTTGTTCTACCACGAACTCCAATGAGATTTGGGCACCGGAAACAGTAAGAACACGAACTAGAAATGCTCGTCTTAGTGCACGCCTTGCTTGCGATGTTGGCGGGGAGCTGGAGTAGGGACTCCCCGCGGCAGTTCTGCTCGCCAGAGCGCATTTGCCCACCCCTGATCTAGGCCATATGGTTAGCACATAGCAACGTTTACACAGAGTCAATATAGGCATCTCACTTGTAAACATATTAACTTGTTCAAAGTCATAGCGAGTTGTAGCGAATATGGTCCACGGATCATGCAAAGAACAAACGAAAAGTGAGCCGCGGTGGAGTAGCCGAGCGGTCTAAAGCGTCTCGCTGCGGAGCGCGCGGTTGCTTGCCGTGGAGGTTCGAGTCCTCCCTCGGGCATGGGTGTGTGTGTGTTTGTCCTTAGGTTAGTTTACCTAGGTTTAAGTAGTTTGTAAGCTACGGACTGATGACCACGCAGTTTGGTCCGATAGGTATACAAACATTTGAACATTTGAAGAAAAGTGAGCTAAAGATTCACCCTCACGTAGTCAGAAACTCATACGTTTAACCCTCGGGCGGCAGCAAAAAAAAAGTTTAAATGTTCAATTACGGGGTCATCAATCCCTAAACTTACAAACTACTTATGAACTACTTACGAACTAGGACGGCACAAATATCCATGCCCAAGGGGGATTCCAACCCCCGACCGTAGTGGCCGTGCAGACCGTGACTGGAGCGCCTTAGTCCCCTCGGCCACCGCGGCCGGCCGGGCGGCAGCGCCAATTATTATACAGTAGCGCGGTGCAGATTTGCTACCACTGTGTATTCCGAGTTATAAACCTAGTATTTAGCTACTAAGTGATCGAAATGGCAAAAATAGTTTAATGTACAGGTAGAAATATTACATTCGTTAATATCTGAATTAGTATATCGATTACCTTCGGCGTATAAATATAACAAATATAACGTTAATTCGAAAGTGGACAATAATCATGTATAATAGACCCAGCAGTACTATCATTTCCTCTTTCGTTACTTCCCTGTAATTCCTGTCTCTTGAGTAATTAGTGTCAGCTTTTTTCTGTGTTTTGTGGAACTTAGTACACGTAATTACCTCATCAATCATATTATCATCAATCATGTATGAGAGAGCTTGCTTCTCTGACCTCATGCCCCTTGAGTTCCGTTTTGAACCAGGGTAGATTTTTATGATATTCTTTTCATTGTTTGGAGAGCTGCTAGTATGGTGTTTTACTCCACAGACTGGTACCGTCTTCGATACACATTCATTGCGTCTGAATTCTTGTTTGGGATCAGAACTAGGATTTACATTTGAATAATAGTATTCTGTTGATGATATGATGAGAAATCTAGATAAAAATCACTAAGAATTTCATTACTTGTCGAAATAATCTATTTCCTCATCTGTTAGATCCATACCACGTCTACGAGACCTGAATATTAAATTAAGTAGTAGAATAACACTCATTTTCGCATTGTGTAAGCCTTATAAAGTGTTAAATCAGGAGAAACTAGAGGACAATTTATCGAGAGTTAAACTTCTATTTACGAAATAAATTTTTGAGCATTCTAATATGGAGGGTAACATTTATACAATAAATATTTACTAGAAACTGCCACAAATCCATCTGCAAGGAAAACTAGACATAACACAAAACAATTAAAATCTACTTACATGACAGGCAGCGCGGTGCAAATCTGCTACCAGTGATGCACTCCTTAGTAAAAGTTTCTTTGGGTGGACACATCCGTACACTAGAAACTCAGAACCTTGACTGACATTATTGTTAAGGCTTAATTGAGGAATAGCTATAGCGGAAATACGGCATCTCACAATAATGGAGATGCATTAAAGGACAAGTGGTAGCATATTTGCACCAGCACTGCCGCTCGAAGGTTAAATCCCCCTTAATATAGCCACTTTATTTTGACCTTGTATCTTGAATAAATAAGGCAACTGTTCGCCCTCTGATCTAACTTCCATGCTACTCGTATGATAATGTGCCATAGAATCTTTATTTTATAAAATATTTTATATATACATTATCTTTATTTTATGTAAACATTATCTATACTACGTTTGATGTTTATTCTTATGTGGCACTACATAACAGTAATTTTAAATGACAAATTAAATAACTCAAGACTCATTATATATTGTATCGGTACGTAATTCCAAGTTATATAAAATTAATTACTATATATATAAATATTTTGTATTTTAATTATAAATTGCAAATAATTTTTGTGTGTACACTTACTGGTTATATATATATACTAAAAACCCGGCTTTTCCCGGGAATTTATTTATTTATTCCTGCCATTTTTCTGATATATATTCATGTGTATAAGGGCTGTATGTAGAATCTCTTGGGAATAGAATTAGTAGTATAGAAGTAATAGATTAATACTCGGTGCGTGATGGGGCGGTTTTCCATGAACGTTACCCGTTTTGTGCTCATATCTCATGACCTACGTGTCATACTGTGAAACAATTTTGAAGGTTCACTCGACTATATGCGTGTATACTGTTTGTAAAATTTCCTGTGGCTACAATTTGTAGTGTGGGAATTATCAATTGTAACGTCATACCGATTGCTGTAGTTTTAGTCCATGAACAGCAGAACGTTTCTGTTAATGTGCTCATATCTCATTAACTACGTGTTGTAATGTGATACAATTTAGAAGCTACATTCAACTATGTATGTGCATACTGTCTGTAAAATATCCTGTCGCTACAATTTGCAGTGTTCAAATTATAAACTGTAACGTCATACCGAGAGCCGCAGTTTTACTCCATAAACAGCGGAAAAGTAGTAAGCGAGAAACTTTTTTCCTGTCATCATTTTACTATGGTTGCCAGTGAGAAAAAGTTTAATAAAGGTTTGAAATCATGTTTAAAGTTTGTTGCAAGTCGCTAAGTACTGCCATTCTCATACAGTGTATTTCGAAAGTCATCTCCGCATTATATGGCATTTTTTGCGATTTCTATTCGTTATGATGTAATATCTTTTGACTCATGTGCCGTATGTGATTCTCAACCATGCAGCAAGGTAAGGAATGTGTGTACCAAATTTGGTTGAAATCGGTCCAATGGTTTAGGAGAAAATGAGCAGCATTGTCGCAAAATGCAGCAGTTTTCTGTGCATCGCATTGTTTATGATGTCATATCTCGTGAACTATATATCGTATGTGATTCTTACACTTACGGCGACCGTCCTCATGGATTGAAGCTTACGTGTACAAAACTTCATAAAGATTGGGAGAAAACTGTAGATTTGTATGCAACACGTACAAACATACGGATGTTCTGCTTTATATATTAGATATATGACATGTCACCAGATGATGGGCCAAGCCCGAAACATGTATTTAAAATAAATAGTCTACTAACAAGAACTAATAGATTATCAATGTTTCATCGCAATAGCGAATTTCTATTAGCGTCACTGTATAAGGTATAGATGTTCTACCAAATGGTGACATATGATAATTTGTGCCGGGCCGGGACTCGAACCCGGGTTTCCTGCTTTTCGCGAGCGGTCGCCTTAACCACTAGGCTACCCGAACACGACTCCAAAACCGATCCAAACTTCCATATGCCACACTGACTGCACATATGAGTCAACTGCGTTCAGGCGACCGCTCGCGAAAAGCAGGAAACCTGGGTTCGAGTCCCGGCCAGGCACAAATTTTCATATGTCACCATTTGGTAGACCATCCACATATTATACAGTGACGCTAAGAGAAATTCGCTATTGCGAGGAAATATTGATAATATTGTCATCACTGTAATTCGTCACCATACAGTAATTTAGCTAATAGATTATTCCAGCAACCTATAAGCAGTCTTCGAATCATAAAAAAATCTTTGATCAGTCTAAAATAAGCTTTATCGATGTATATGACATGTGTGTGCTCATGTGCAGGCGGACTGTTCCACCCGGCGGACGACAGACAGGAGGTGGCGTTCCGCTACGCCGTGGACAGGCTCAACGCCGACCGCAGCATTCTGCCGCGCTCGCGGCTCTCCGCGCAGATCGAGAAGATTTCTCCGCAGGACAGCTTCCATGCCTCCAAAAGAGGTAAGCCACCAACAGTCCGCTACAGGGGATGGACAAAATAATATGAACACTATGCAATATACCTAGCGTGGAGTGATCTACCCCTTAATCGGGTAGGTAAGTTAGAAAATTTGAAAAGAGAAATGGATAGTTTGAAGTTAGGTATGGTGTGGATTAGTGATGTTCGGTAGCAGGATGAACAGGATTTTTGGTGAGGTGAATACAGGGTTATAAATACAAAATCTGTTGGTGGTAACGCGGGAGTAGGTCTGATGTTGTTGTTATGGTCTTCAGTCCGGAGACTGGTTTGATGTAGCTCTCCACCCTACTCTATCCTGAGCAAGCCTCTTCATCTCCTCATAAGAACGGCAACCCACATCCATTTGAATTAATAAGAAAACAGGAATGCGCGTAAAGTTACTATGAACAGCATAGTGAACGGATTATCGTAGCAAAGACAGACACGAAGCCAACACCGACCATAGTAGTACAAGTTTATATGCCAACTAGCTCTGCGACGACGACGAGATCGAAGAAATGTATGAGGAGATAAAAGAAATTATTCAGACAGTTAAATGAGAGGAAAACTTGATTGTGATGGGGGAGTAGGAAAGGGAAGGGAAGGAAATTTAGTAGGTGAATATGGACTGGTGTAAAGGAATGAAAGAGGAGATCACCTGGTAGAATTTGTGCAGCGCACAATTTAATAATCACAAACACTTGGTTTAAACATCACAAAAGTAGGATATATACGTGGAAGAGTCCAGGAGACACGGGACAGGATTTAAAGCATATCCAAGGGCAGATGTAGACCAGACATAACTTACTGTTTATGAAGTGTAGATTAAAACGTAAAGAAACTGCGAAAAGGGAGAAAATTAAGGAGATGGAACCTGAACAAATTGAAGGAACCAGAGGTGCTTGAGAGTTTCAGAGGCAGCATTAAGGAAGGATTGTATCTCTCCTTTTGGCGGGACTCACACAACATGTTTTCGAACGTTTGGGGGATAGAGACAAGTGTAACTCATAGAAGTTTGGGTGTAATCAGGGAGCTTGCACAAGTGGCCGAGTGGGTAAGGCGACCGCTCGCGAATAGTAGGAGACCCGGGATCGAGTCCCGGTCTGATACAAATTTTTATGTGTTTCAGATCGATTGTCCATCGTTAGAAGAGCAGCAGATGTCAGAAAGTTTCGCAATTTGCGGTGTATATACATAGCAAATTGCGAAATTTCCTTGTGTGTGTGTGTGTGTGTGTGTGTGGAAAGACGTATGAAGATTTAACATGACCTTGAAGTATATTATACGTTTTGTTCTGAGTTGGATAAAACTATTTATCGGTAAAATGCGTGATCTTTCAGACTTCCAAAGTGGCCAACTCAATGGAGCGCGTTTAGTGGCAGTATCTATAACGTAAAACTATTCCATTGTTTATTGTTTTTATACTCAATAATGACAGCGTGCAGAAAAAAACGTAAACATAGTTGGCGAAGAGTTAGGGTGTGAAATACAAAGTTAACTGACAACGACCGACAAGCATGAAGGACGATTGTGGATAGACAGCATAAAACTGCCACGGCAAAAACGACTGCAAAACTCGACACTCAGTTGAGTTATACTGTTTCAATAAAAACGGTACGGCGGGATAGTAACATCTACAGAAGGGCTGCAGTTGCTAAACCCTTAATAATGGAAGCCAATGCAGAGCTGCGAAGGAAGTGGTACCACTATCATAAAAACTGGATACGACTAGAAGTATGTGGTATGGTCTGCAGAATTATCAGTACTTTGCTTCCTTCAAACAATCGACTTTATGTATCGAAATCGCCAAAGAAGCTTGGGATACGGCATGCCTGCATCATAGAAACAACCATGGGGGAGGTTCCGCCACGATTTGGAGCCTGTATCGTGATATTAGACTAACCTCACTAATTGGATAACTGTGAATGAATATCTCACAATGCTCGAAAACAAAATATTTATTATGACCAATATACTGCTAACAAACACTGTCGTATTCAAAATAATAATGCGCTTACAGATACAGCCACGAAGGTCCAGTAAGAAGGTCCAGGCGCTCTTTTTACAGTTTCAGGAAACTATCTAATATCTCCCCTGGACAGTACAACTGCCACGTATCAACATAACTGAAGTGTTATGGGCAGTTTAGGAGCAGTTTTTATGTAGCTCCAACATTGCTGAAGTAATTGGCGGATGCTCTGTTTCAAGAATGGATAAAACGATGTTGGAAACTGTAAAGACATTTCAAAAATCTGTTTTCGATGAGCTGCAGCTGTTCGCAAAGCCAATGATGGTCCAACTCCTTGCTAATAAATAAATATTGCGTCTGCGTTAGGTGTTCATATTATTTCGTGCTCCCCTGCAGTTATAATTTAAAATGTTTTGCAATTTTCTTTCTTCTAGAGCCTTTATAGAGTCCCATATGGAGGATATAGTGATAGGCATTCCTGACGTAGAGCAGCAACTGAACGGGTGTAAATGTTCCCCGTCGGAGGTTCGAGTCCTCCCTAGGGCATGGGTTAGTGTTTCTCTCTCTCTCTCTCTCTCTCTCTCTCTCTCTCTCTCTCTCTCTCTCTCTCTCTCTCTCTCTGTGTGTGTGTGTGTGTGTGTGTGTGTGTGTGTGTGTTGTCCTTAGCGTAAGATAGTTAAAGTAGTTTGTATGTTTAGGGTCGGATGGCCGCTGCAGTTAGGTTCCGTACGTTTACAAACATTTGAACATTTGAAAGGATTGAAAGCAAACAAGTCACCAGGTCTGAATGGAATAGTAATTCCGCGAATTTCGAATACAACATTGATAGCGTGATGCTTGTCATAGTCACGTGGGTCAAATATCTAACTTAAAGTTGCAAAACAATATGAAAGGGAACGAGCATATAAGGTATGTAGTGTGGAAGGCGAATAAATGTTCAAATGTTTGTGTAGCTTATGGGACTTAACTACGGGGTCATCAGTCCCTAAACTTACAAACTACTTACGAACTAGCTAATACTAAGGATGGCACAAATATCCATTCCCGAGGGGGATTCGAACCCCTGACCGTAGTGGCCGTATAGACCGTGAATGGAGCGCCTCAGTCCCTTCGGCCACCGCGGCCGGCGGCGAATAACCGGCTTCAGTTTATTGGGAGAGATTCAATAAAGTGTGGTTCATCTCTCAAGATCACCGAGTGTAGTATAACAGTGCGATTCATTCTTCAGTACTGCTTAAGTGTTTGGAGCCTCCACCAGATCGGATTAAAGGAAAGCATAGAAACAATTCACAGGCGGTTATTGATACAGCGTCTGTTCTTTGCGGACATATCCGAAAGAAAATACACCATTAGTTGACAGTAACGGTCGTAAATTTACGAAATCTAAATATTGAAACATTTCGATCGTTTCGAGGAGTAGAAATAAATTCAACGATAAAGCTGAAACATTGTGCTGGACCGGGATTCGAACCCGAATTTTCCGCTTTGGGTCAGCAGTCGCCTTAACCAATATCGACTTCGACTATCTAGGCACGTTTCCCTTCCAACCCAAATTCTCAACTTCTAGCCTCTGCCCATTGATTCCTCTTGCTCGCAACCTATAGTGGATTCCCGCAAGGGTTCGAGCGTTTCAAATGTTCAAATGTTTGTAGAACTTATGGGACTTAACTACGGGGTCATCAGTCCCTAAGCTTACAAACTACTTATGAACTAGCTAAGGACGGCACAAATATCCATGCCCGAGGGGGGATTCGAACCCCCGACCGTAGTGGCCGTGCAGACCCTGACTGGAGCGCCTCAGTCTCCTCGGCCACCGCGGCCGGCACAGAGCGTTTGAATGCGTCCGCATTGAAATTGTCATTGCCTGTTGTCGGCATATTTACAATTACTGATTTGGCGTCTGTTTTTTTTCGGACGGAAAATCCTGGTTCGAATCACGGTCCAGTACAAATTTTCAACTTTGTCGTTGAATTTATTTCAACTCGTCGAAACGGTCTAAACGTTTCAAATTTCACGGCCGTTACTGTTTACTAATTGCGTCTGTTCTTTCGGACATGTCCGAAAAGAACAGACACCATATCAATAATTGTAAATAATATGCCAAGAACAGGCAATGACAATTTCAGTGCGGACGCATTCAAACACTTGCTGCGAGCAAGAGGAATCAATGGACAGGGGGATAGAAGTTGAGAATTTGCGATGGAAGGGAAGCGTGCCTGGATAGCCTAGTTGGTTAATGCGACCGCTGGCTCAATTCGGGAAATCCGGGTTCGAATCCCTGTCCACTACACGTTTTCGACTTTGTCGTTGAATTTATTTCACCTACTCGGAACGGTCGAAATGATTCAACATTTCGATTTCGTAAATTCATAGGCGGGTTGCTAGATATGTTACAGGTAGTTTCGATCAGAATGTGAGTCCTACTGATAAGCTTCGACAACGCCTCGAATCCTTGGCGACAAGCCGTCGTTTTTTCGTGGAATACTGTTGAGAAAATTTACAGAAACTACTACTACTGCCAACTTAGATTTCGCGGAAGAACCATAAAGATAAAAGTAATTGCGGTTCATGTAGGGTAATGGAAAGTAGTTTTACTTGATATTCGAGTGGAAAAGGAAAGGAAACGTCTAGTAGTGGTGCACCACCATGCAGCCAGTGGTGTCTTGCGGAGTATGTACCGGGTGATCAAAAAGTCAGTATAAATTTGAAAACTTAATAAATCACGGAATAATGTAGATAAAGAGGTAAAAATTGACACACATGCTTGGAATGACATGGGGTTTTAGTCGAAAAAAAAATTTCAAAAATGTCCGACAGATGGCGCTTCATATAATCAGATAAGCAATAATTAGCATAACAAATTAAGACAAAGCAAAGATGATGTTCTTTTCAGGAAATGCTAAATATGTTCACCAGCATTCCTCAACAATAGCTGTAGTCGAGGAATAATGTGAACAGCACTGTAAAGAATGTCCGGAATTATGGTGAGGCATTGGCGTCGGATGTTGTCTTTCAGCATCCCTAGAGATGTCGGTCGATCACGATACACTTTCGATTTCAGGTAACCCCAAAGCCAATAATCGCACGGACTGAGGTCTGGGGACCTGGGAGGCCAAGCATGACGAAAGTGGCGGTTGAGCACACGATCATCACCAAACGACGCGCGCTAGAGATCTTTGCCGGCCGCGGTGGCCGAGGAGACTAAGGCGCTCCAGTCACGGTCTACACGGCCACTACGGTCGGGGGTTCGAATCCCCCCCTCGGGCATGGATATTTGTGCCGTCCTAGTTTGTAAGTAGTCCATAAGTAGTTTGTAAGTTTAGGGACTGATGACCCCGTAGTTAAGTCCCATAGACTATACAAACATTTGAACATTTTGCTAGAGATCTTTCACGCGTCTAGCAATATGGGGTGGAGTGCCATACTGCATAGAAATCGTACGTGCCAGCAGGTGTTTATCAGCCGGGCTGGGGATGATCGATTCTGTAACATATCGGCGTACCTCACTCCCGTCACGGTAGTAGTTACAAAACCAGAATCACGCAGTTCCTCGAAGATAAAGGGTCCAATAACGGTATATGTTGTTCTAATAAAACCCCATGTGTGTCAATTTTTACCTCTCTTTCTGCATTATTCCGTGATTTATTAAGTTTTCAAATTTATTTTGGCTTTTTGATCACCCGGTATGTTTGTCAAACAGTCACGTTGTTTTCTTTTCTGCCACAGAATTGCGGTCTTTATAGCCCTCCCAAAAGTCTTTCTACTCAAAACATCGTGATGACTCAATAGCTCTTTAATTATTCTCTAGGACCGTAATCTGAGAGTAAATCTAAAGTGGCAGAACCCCAGTTGCTACTTATTGTTATCCAGGCTTTAGTGACTTGAGGCAACAGAAGCTGAATGTTTGCAGTGTGCCACCTGCTGCGGAGCGGCGTGGCGGCCATCTTCGGGCCTCAGTCTGGCCAGACGGCGAGCCACGTGCAGTCCATCTGCGACACCATGGAGATCCCCCACCTGGAGACGCGCTGGGACTACCGCCTCCGCAGGGAGAGCTGCCTCGTCAACCTCTACCCGCACCCCACCGCTCTCTCCAAGGTCAGTACAACCAACAATACACAATGGCTTACGTCAGCATCGCAAAAGATAAAATTCATTTTTGTATAACAACTCCGTAATGGGTAATGTGCCCAAACACATCATTTTGGACATCTACTCTAAATAAAGGTAAGATTAGGTTACTCAGATGGCAATGTTTTTTAGACTTTATCTCATTGTATGCGCCCGCGGCACAATAGAGTCCGAGATTCGGGCTCTGCCATGGCCGGCGGATGCGGTGGCGACGGCCGGGAGCCATACCGCGCAATCCGCGGATGCCTGGCAGGCGTCTTTTGTGAGACACCCTGTATTTTGTACATTGCAAGACTTTAGTAGTAGTAGTAATTTGGTATTATGATTGTAATGCCTTATGGTACACGATAGCCTATTTTTTGTTTGATTGCCTGGCGCGTAAATAAATAAAGCTGTCGGTTTTCCGACGTGAGAGCAGGCAAAATACAACTGTCCATGAGAGAAGCATTGGTTTTCGAGATTGACGCCACAAACACTCAACGACTGACCCTGTGATTTATTTATGGTCATAGCGAAAGCAAGCCGCACTGGAAATTGAAGTCGTTTAAACTCAAGCGGTACGTCAGATGGTACCGTTGGGATGCGGGGTATCAACACAAGCTGACAAATTTGTCAAATATAAAATATTTATTTAAAAACTACCTGCCCCAGCACACGTTTCTCTGCCCTATTTAGTCTCCAAAACAACACTACATTGATTTTTTATGTTAATAGGTCTTCCCTGACAAACTTCGTTATAAGTTATTGCCCCTTCGCAGTAATAAAACATATTTCAGAGTAATCACTTTATTTATAGATTTGTGTCTCCATAATAAACAACAATATCTTATAAAATAAGTTTTCTACAGGGTGTCTCAGGAAAGACGCCTGCCAGGTGTCTGCGGATCGCGCGGTACGGCTCCTCGCCGCCGCCACTGCATCCACCGGCCACGGCAGCGCCCGATTCTCGGACTCTATTGTGCCGCGAACACATACACTGATTTAAAGTCTAAAAGACATTGCCATCTGAGTAACCTAAGCTTACCTTTATTTACAGTAGACGTTCAAAATGATGTCCGTCTATGGAAAGAACGGCATGAAATCTCTTGAACACATTTGCGAACACTCGACGAACTTTGGCTGCCGAAATCTGGGAAATGACTAGTCGAATCTTTTTTCACGAAACAATAAATTCTGACAGGTATGTGAACAATATCCTGCATCCATATTTTCAAGAACTTTCACCCAATGAACAGCTGTACGGTTATTTCATGCAGGACAATGCAAGACTACACATTGCCAATGCTTCTATGGCAGCAAAACGAAGTGTTTTTGATGATAGGATAGTTGACTGGCCTCCTCGTTCTCCAGATCTAAATCCCTGTGACTTTTATCTTTGGGGAATGTTAAAAGGCAAGGTGTATGCAAGTAATCCCCGTACATTCGAAGATTTGGAAGACAGAATTCGACTAATCATTTCCCAGATTTCGGGAGCCGAAACTCGACGAGTGTTCGCAAATGTGTTCAAGAGATGTCAGGCCGCTCTTTCCATAGAGGGACATCATTTTGAACATCTACTGTAAATAAAGGTAAGCTTAGGTTACTCAGATGGGAATGTCTTTAAGACTTTAACTCAGTGTATGCGCCCGCAGCACAATAGAGTCCGAGAATCGAGCGCTGCCGTGGCCGGCGGATGCGGTGGAGGCGGTCGGGAGCCGTGCCGCGCGATCCGCGGTCGCCTGGCAGGCGTCTTTCGTGAGACACCCTGTATTTTTTACGTTGCAAGACTTTAGTAGTAGTAATGTAGTATTTTGATTGTAATACCTTATGGTACACGATAGCCTATTTTTTGTTTGATTGACTGGCGCGTAAATAAATAAAGCTGTCGGTTTTCCGACGCGAGAGCAGGCAACATACAACTGTCCATGAGAGAAGCATGGTTTTGCTAGATTGACGCCACAAACACTCAACGACCGTCCCTGTGATTTATTTATGGTCATAGCGAAAGCAAGCCGCACTGGAAAATGTAGTCGTTTAAACCCAGACGGTATGTCAGATGGTACTGTTGGGATGCGGGGTATCAACACATCTTCTCCCTTATATTTTCCTTTTATAATGGTTGCTTCGATGACATTGTTCAATAATTTTTTCACTGCTAGCCGTGTGCCGTTACAAAGTCGCGGTTGTTTGATTTTCGTAACATAATGGTTATGAGATATACACAGTAAACTCTTGTCTTCTTCCCTTCTTCCCTCCCTCCCTCCTCTATTTCGCCATCTCCTCCTCTCCCTATCTTTTTCCATCACCTTCACATCACTCCCTCTTACCCCACACCATATCCATCTCCTCCCCCCTCCTCTCTGCGTCTACATCATCCCCCTTTTTAAAACCATTTCATTGTCCTACTCTTATCTTCTCCTCCCCCTCTTTCTGATCTTATTTATTGTTATTGAAATCGGGACCTTGATTCGGAATAGAAGTCAAAATAGATGGGTAAATCAATTGGAAACGGGTTATTGACAAACATTCTTCATTGTTCCGACGCCAACTGATGCATCCGGTGCATAATCGACTATTGGATCGTATGTGAACAACAAACGTTCAGTTCTAATCGTCACATGTTGCCGTCTGTTTTGTCGACGATCCAAATTATTTTGTGTATAAGTTGCAACTGAGCGAGTCAAACTCGACTGTGCCCGTCTTTCCAGAGTCATAACGGATCGCGCTTGAGAATTTCTTTGGGTATTGTAAAAAAATAAACCACGATCTCTACTCCATTTGTTTGTAACACTAAAAAATACCACGAATTGGCATCAATTCCATCTTTGCAACCCTCCAAAGATATGATCACCACCGACAACATCACGGAGGTAAGAATAATATTGAGGGGCTTCTAAAGAAACAACATTTCATGTTAAATCTGTCTGGCTGTTTTAAGCTTGAGTGCATTATTCCAACCTCCTTGGCGTATTTGTTCGCTCCGTTAAAGCGTACTTGGTCGCTAGGCGAGTAGCGAATGAATAAGCTGATTGTTGGAGAATCTAGAAAATGATCCGAACTGGAAACGAACTTTCAGTTTTTCTCAAATTGTGATATTTTCCGAGATATTTTCCAAAAAGTTTCTTTCATACAAACCTTGTCCTGAGAATTATGAACAAAACAATGAAAAGATCAGCCAAATCGGTGAAACCATTCTCGAGTTTTACGCTTAGCAACACATTTGGCGATTCATTCTTATTTATGTAGATATCGCATTTCGATTTCGTTCAATGACTGAACATCAACAGTGCAGTTTCGAGTCCTGGCGACGATTCACGCACACCACATAAAAACGTTTTTACAGTGAAAATACATAATAAAATCTTAATTTAAAAAACTGCCAAGTGCCTGTTGCAAGTATCATTTGCGCTAGCTGCCAGCTACTAGCTGGTTTTGGTTTTAGTATTGCTGATTAACCTTGGAACGCTTTCCATGTAGTGTGTGACTTCACGGAAGTAATGTCCATAGAGTCGCACAATTAGTATAAGTAATGGTATTGTGTGGATAGATAAAGAGGCGACAATGGACCGCGGCAAGCGGATGGGGCAGCTGCCAAAAGGCCAGGTATCGGGTAAAACGAGCTGCCGGTTGGTGTTGTCCAAATCGGCGGATATCGGGGAAAGACCCATACTTCGTACTAATGAGAGCTGTTAGCCGAGTACTTGGTAAGAGTGTCTGGAGGACTTCTGTGAGTTCCACACTCCAGTAATTCAGAATATAATAAAATAATCTATAAAATTATTTACCGTCAACACTGAAGATATCTATGATGTCGGAATAATTACACACAGGACTAAAATTTATGTTGTCAACCGATAAGAGGCTCTCTAAAAAAGAAATAACGAGTTAATTTGTAGAAATTCAATCACCAACTCTGAGGCTACTAGATGACCCACAATAGTCTTCGAAGCACACACGTATACAGGGTGTTACAAAAAGGTACGGCCAAACTTTCAGGAAACATTCCTCCCACACAAAGAAAGAAAATATGTTATGTGGATAAGTGTCCGGAAACGCTTAATTTCCATGTTACAGCTCTTTTCATTACCTCTCGTCAAATCACATTAATCATGGAATGGAAACACAGCAACAGAACGTACCAGCGTGGCTTCAAACACTTTGTTACAGGAAATGAAAACGTCCTCCGTTAGCGAGGATACATGCATCCACCCTCCGTCGTAAGGAATCCCTGGTGCGCTGATGCAGCACTGGAAAATGACGTATTGTATCACAGCCGTCCACAATACGAGCACGAAGAGTCTCTACATTTGGTACCGGGGTTGCGTAGACAAGAGCTTTCAAATGAAACTCAAGAAAGTTAAGGTCAGGAGAGCGTGGAGGCCATGGAATTGGTCCGCCTTTACCAATCCATCGGTCACCGAATCTGTTGTTGAGAAGCGTACGAACACGTCGACTGAAATGTGCAGCAGCTCCATTGTGCATGAACCACACGTTGTGTCGTACTTGTAAAGGCACATTTTCTAGCAGCACAGGTAGAGTATCCCGAATGAAATGTACTGACGTGCTTGTTGCTAATACTGTAGAGCAATGAGTCGCATGTCAACACAAGCACTGAAGTCTACATTACCTTCTTCCAATTGGGCCAACTGACGGTGAATCGAGGAAGTACAGTACATAGTAACGAAACAATTGGGTATTTTGACAATTGTCTGCACGAATTATTTCAGTTTACATCTAAAGAGAAATACTAAAATGAGCTCTAACATGGAAATTAAGCGTTTTCGGACACATGTCCACATAACATTTTTTTTATGGTAGTGTACACACAAGGATAGCTAGAAGAGTAGTAAAAGTCTTTTTTTTTAAGTCGAGGTCTTTCAAAAATAATATAGATGAAACATTAAAACTGCTTCTGTCCTGCAGTACTTTGTGTTAAAAAATAAATTTTCTGGTATCTGGGCAGACGGCTGCGTCAGTGAGAGCACGGGGTTGGTGGGCGGGAGTTCTTGAAAGTTGATTGCCGCTGTGCTGCAAGGGAAATTCCATTGCAAACTGAATAGCTGAGGCAACCGCGAAGAAAGAACCCGCCTAGGGCGTCAACTGTTCTCATTGTTTTACGATCTTATGTAGAGTGGGAAGAGGGTAAGAAATTGTTCCTTTAAATGTGACTTACAAGTAAATCTACGGAAGTGTCAGTCTCCGATTTCTCTGGAATTTGGATATGTTATACTTCATGAAAAACTAAGGAACACCTATTATTTTTTACCACTGGAAATAATATTTAAGGGGCGAAACGGTCCCTCCAAAGTTGGGACTAAAATGGAAAAATTGCGGTAACTTAGAGAGTAGCAAAACAATTTTAATGATTGTTATTATGAAAATATCTTCTGATAAAAGACTAAAATCGGCCTACATATATTGGAGGGGGGGGGTGAAATAGTGGACCAACTATCTAGAAAGAGACGAATTTTTTTGCTACAACATTAGTTTTAATTTAATTGAAGTAAAATCTACTTAAACTTTCAAAAGGAAGGCTAATTACAAAACTCGTTTTATGTATATGGGTAAACAAACCTTATATTGGCACGCTCATTTGATACTGCCCATGAAAACCTTGTGAATGTATATTTTGAACTGCTTCGTCTCTTTAACATACCTTTAACATACCTTAATACCTTACAGACGTTGAATCTGAAATCAGATTCTCAAAATTCAATATGGCTTATCCAGCATAGCGGAGGAAAACGCGGAAAAATGCTTGAATAGACAGTAACTCGATATGCGACTCTCAAAATACTGTAAAATCTACTTTTGAAATATATATATATATATATATATATATATATATATATATATATATGTGTGTGTGTGTGTGTGTGTGTGTGTGTGTGTGTGTGTGTGTGAAGTTTTAAATGTTTTAAATCAAAAATATTTTTTTTTTTTAACTGGTCTCTTTAACTCCCCCTTCTAACATACCCAAGCCGATTTTCGTCTTTTATCAAAAGATACTTTCGTTGCATAAATCGATAAAATCGGTTCACTAATCTCCAAGTTATCGCAATTTTTCCATTTTAGCCTCCATTTTGGAGGGCCGTTTCACCCCTTAAATAAGTTTTACCGCCGCTAAAAACGATACTTCTCCCTTAATTTTTCATGCATGCAAATTTAAGAAAAATAGAAGAGTGACACTTCCGTAGGTTTACTTGTTAGTGGTTTCGTAACTATTACACTCCTGTCTGTAAGCAGAAGATTTAATGAAAAAGTACCAGAAACTACTGTTACTATCTGTCGTTATTTCTGTCTCGCTGGTTTTGTGTGATTTAGTATGCACTCAGTCTTAAATTAATAGTTTTATCGAGAAGTTAAGGTGAATGTAAATTTTCCTTGTGGAATGATGGCAGGAGAGACGTTAGAACACACGGTATTCAGTTTATCACTCAATTTACACGTAAAATAAAAGACTTCTTACACAAATAACTGATTCCTGGCTCTTCGCGGTAGTCGATTAATGTACAAATGCAGAACCACTATCACCCATATTATACAATTTGCTAGCAACTTCTCTTCCCATTCTCAGCTTACCATCGTTGTTCTAGCTGTTTTCATTTACAGCTGAGATACAATGCGTTAATAGTAAATCATTTTTCACAGTAGGCATTAAATATTCTGCGGATTATTTGCCGAAAAAGAGAGCAAAAATGTAGGTAAAGGACACACGAGCAGTTTTATATTATAGCAATCGCCGTTATGTAGAGACGGTTTTTTTCACTACACGCAGTGGCGGCTGGTGCTTCAGATGACTGGGGGTTCATTTCTTTCAGTGCGGATCTTAATAGTAGCGCCGCACTTCCCCCCCCACCCTCCTCCACGGCGTCCAAAGAGACAATTTGGCGGCCAGCCGCGGTGGCCGAGGAGACTGAGGCGCTTCAGTCACGGTCTGCACGGCCACTACGGTCGGGGGTTCGAATCCCCCCTCGGGCATGGATATCTGTGCCGTCCTTAGTATAAGGTAGTTCATAAGTAGTTTGTAAGTTTAGGGACTCAAAATGTTCAAATGTTTGTTAAGCTTAAGGGACTTAACTACGGGGTCATCAGTCCCTAAACTTACAGACTACTTATGAACTACCTACAACTAAGGACGGCACAAATATCCATGCCCGAGGGGGGATTCGATCCCCCGACCGTAGTGGCCGTGCAGACCGTGACTGGAGCGCCTCAGTCCCCTCGGCCACCGCGGCCGGCGTTTAGGGACTGATGACCCCGTAGTTAAGTCCCATAAGCTTAACAAACATTTGAACATTTTTTTGAGAGCCAGCACCGGGCCCGGGGCAGGAAGCAAGATCTGGCCCCAACTCAAAGTATAGGAGTCAATTTTTTTTAAAAAGAAGGTTTTACTTTGTTTTTAACCCTTTATTTCCAATTTTCGCAAATTCGCAGCATACCGGTGTAACCTTTAAATGTGGAAGAATAAGTATGTTCGAGAGCCAGTGCCGACTACAGCAGATTCTACACGAACAGACCCGGTGCGTGTGACTGTGATGCCATTAAGTGAACGTTGACTGTACTTGTACGGCGAACCTCGTTTATCGTGATCGTGCTGCGAAGAAAGAGCCGAGTTTGTGTTCATTCTTTATGAGATAAAGCTAAATACATAGGTAAGTTTTTTGTGTCTGGTTGCCGCCGGTTGTCCTAGGTGTCGGTGGCCGAGTAGAGAGAGACCGACACAGGGAAATAGGATGCACGCGTGTGCAGGTGCGGAGGTGACCAGCCAGTGGGACAGCAGAAACTAGAAACACTAAGCTAGATTAGAACAAGATATATATTTCGTAGAAATGATACAATACTTAACTTGGAGGGCAGCAGACTAGTGGAATGCAGATACATAGTTTAACAAGATAGAGGCCTGCCTACTGATGAGTCCTAGTGCCTGACCTAATGCCAAGTGACCGATGCAGTCCAGGGTGGCCACGAGCGGGGTTGCAGCAGAGGGCGCTCGTGGCCGACGTCGTGAGAACTCCGCGCCGTGCTTGCATGGCGGCGCGCGGCAAAAGTACGTGGCGAGCACTTCAGACTTGTGCGACACCACAAGTTTCAATCTGAAAATAGTTTGTTTTGTTAGGTGTTGCAATTCACTTTTAGATGTGATAAAGTAGATAAAACTTTCAGTGGACATGAAAGTAATGTTTATGTAAAATACTATCATCAGGCACTTAGGCATCTTTATAGGCACATGCAAGAGATAAAATAAAATGTAGATAGTACGGTAATTTCTATTCATTTTTGGTGCTAAGATACTTCATTGCCAGATTGTGCTTGTGATTGACTTTTACGGTTTTCAATACAAGAAGCGTCGGTCTCCAACAAAACTAGCCCTAGGTATGTCTCCCCTTGTTGATGGAGTAGGTCGTTGGTCCTGCGTAACAGGAAGACAAAGATGAAAAAGATCCAGATGTAAAGGGCAGACAGTCGTTATGTATACAAAATGCAAGCCTCACCATTGCAAACAAATACTCAAATTGTTTCGACCGATTTCATGAGCTAAGTAACCTTTATCCCATGCATTAGGTTTAGACATAAACACACATGTAATTCAAACATACGTAATAATTTTTTCTATTCCTATAAGGAAGTTCAATAAAAAATTTCCCTCAATAAAGAGTTGTAAGCCTTTTAATTCTCAAATAAGGTTATCAAAAATTTAATAGGTACCTAATAATACCAACTATACATAACATGTATTACATTTGATATTGTTAATCGTCTAACATTCCAATACTAAGCACGATTTATTATTTTTTTATTGCAGTAGAAATTGATTCAGGCACTAAAGGGGTTAACACAACATCATTAGGGAACGTAGCTAATACTCAATATATAGTAATATAATTATAAAAACCTAATTTTTACTAAACATTTTCAAAACTTTCAAACATACAATTTTAAGAAGGATTGACTTGGTTTCAACACACCACAATTAGGTAAACATTACAAATACACTCATTAGAAACCAATACAGATATACAGTGATAAATATTGGTTAGGAGAGTAGTAATAGAGAGAGATTTCAAGAAGCGAAGACAACGACAGCTAAGGAAGTCGGTGATAGCTCGACCGAGACGTACAAGACAAAAGAGCAAACTGATACAACTTACAAATTAGATTTCAGATGGTACTCAGTAACTATTTATTTTTGTTAATATTTGTTCGCTTCATTTAATTCTGTTTAGAAAATTTGTTTGCCCTTCACTTTTAAACAGCCTGCCTAGTATTACATTGCTCAGTCAGTAACCTAAACATTTCCGTTAAAAAAATAAATAAATGAAAAACTCACTACATGTAAATCGCAATGAGTCTTGCAGCATGTAATATATTACAAGCTTTTTGCCTGTAACTCTGTCAGTGGTGCTTTCCGAACCTTCCGTTCAGCAAACGTTTGAATTACATTACCGAAGTCTGGTTGCCTTGTCAAATCAGATTCAGTAGCTAAGGTCCACAAATCTGTGAGACGTTGTTGATGCATGGTTGATCTCAGACAGTTTTTTACACAAGCCAGAGTGCTAAATGATCTCCCTCCCAGAGCGACAGTCACTGGAAGAGAGCAAAAGATGCGCAGAGTTACGTTCTTATTCGAGTTTGAATGGTTTCAAAGAAACGCCTTCGAAGTTCGAAGTATGTAGTATGCATTGTTTTTAAATATTTCACGTATTCTTTTAAATCTATTGTAGCACCATTATGGTATTCAGTGATGAATAAACTGCATGCCTCAGCGATCTATCACCAGTCATCTTTGCATATTTCCACAAAAATTCAAATGCGTCATCTAACAGCTTTACTGCTTCATATCGTGTTGTTAAGTTGGCGACTAAATTGTCAATAGTGACATAAAAAAACATTTACCTTGAAGAGATCTGAATTCAAAACTGTTACTTCTTTCATGCCTTCATCAAGAAATGATTTCCTCTTCTTACTTAGCTTTATGTTCGCGAAGAACTCGATATGCGGATGAGCTGCTGGCCGCAAAAAGCAACACCACCGAGCAATAGTCATACGACGTTAGAAACAAAGTTCAAAGTTCAAATGTTTGTAGAACTTATGGGACTTAACTACGGGGTCATCAGTCCCTAAGCTTACAAACTACTTATGAATTAGCTAAGACTAAGGACGGCACAAATATCCATGCCCGAGGGGGGATTCGAACCCCAGTGCAGACCGTGACTGGAGCGCCCCAGGCCCTCGGTCACCGCGGCCGGCAGTCTAGAAACAGTGAGCATTTTTGCGCTAATACCGTTTCTACCGTATCAGTAGTGATGGGAACAATCGAATGAAAACAATCGATTCATTCGGTTGTTGGAAAAAAAAATCGATCATTCGGTTGTAGTTTCTCGTATCGGTTGAATTATTCATTCATTCTTCTGAGTGAAACCAGTCGGTGGGATCAACCGAATGAAAAAAATCGACGCAGTCGGTTGGACTACTCATTAGTTCTTTTAAGTGAAACCAGTCAGTGGCAGCAACCGAATGAAACAGTCAGTCGGTCGTAATTTTACTATGTTGGATTAATATTCGTTTATTTTTTTCGAATGAAAGTAGTCTGTGGGAACAACCGAATGAAAACATGCGACACTTTTGCAGTTTTGTACATTGACTGAATTACCCATTCTTTCTTTTCATGTGAAAACAGGCAGTAAGTTTTTCTGTCGGTTGAACCATGTAATCATTATCCCAATTGAAACTACTCATTAGTGTTTTAGCTGACAGAGCTATCTATTTATTTGTATGGATGAAACTGGCATGCACATCAGATAACTACAGCAGTGCTACAATATACCGCCATGTAAAAGTGGTATGCCAAAGTTAAAATGCGTATTACAATGTTCATTTAATTATGTACTGAATGAAGTAACTTTTCGTTTTATAATACACAGTAACAGTGATTCATATTTTGTTGTAGATTAAATTGTTCAAGATGCCATCAACGAGTAACTAATTAGATGTCATATCGCTGGAGCAGGCCTGCGATCACTTTCATTGCCCACCCCAGACCTCAAAAACGCCGATCATCTGGGCCCGATCAGATTATTTTCGCAGACACCCACAATCTGTAGAAGAAAAGTGGCCGATGAGCACGAAGTACCGCGGGGAGCGGGGACACGAGAGGGGGTGCTGCCTCGCTTGCGTTTTCACTGCTGACAGCGCCAGCAGGCGCGCGCCAAACTCCACACAACAGTGTCTGGCGGGCGCGGCGTGCCATCGCCGATTGTTGTCGGTTTCTTACTGTCTCAATAAAGAAGCGTGGAAACTACAGGGTGTTCCAAAATGATCTCTACAAGTTTAATCTCGCATACTGTATCTCCGGAGTGGGAACAGGTAGAAACGCGCGGTTTGCGGCTAATTGTTCATAAATATCTAAGGTTCTAGGAGGACAGAGTTAAGTATGTTAACTTTGAGCATATTTGCTAGATCCAAATTCGAAGATCACTAAAACATTAGGTATTGTAAAAAAAAGCCTTCATTAAAGTATTTTGTATAAAAATATTTTTGTTAATTCCATCTAATTTGAAGGAGTACGAGAAGACATACAACATTTATCAGTGCTGTAAATTTTCTTCAGCGCGTCTGTATTCGTCAACAGTGTATGAAAACTTTCATCTCAAGTTTCATAAATATTCACTCTTGTCACAGATATTTCTGTGGTTTTCGGTGAAACGGTGTGGAGGTTTATTCCATCCCTCCGCCATGTACCATACAAAATCTTAGATGAACAGTGAACTGCCACTTGTTTTGAAAGTCAAGTGTGCAAAATTTCATCAAGATCGGAATGAAACTCTATATTGGCGTCGAAGTCTG
The DNA here is from genome assembly GCA_026315105.1 of Locusta migratoria. NCBI lineage: Eukaryota > Metazoa > Arthropoda > Insecta > Orthoptera > Acrididae > Locusta > Locusta migratoria. The sequence continues at coordinate 293,245,650 of CM048755.1, forward strand.
GAATACCTTCTCTCATGCATCAAACTAAAGTGGATGTAGACGGTGACCACTCTATTTCTTTGAAGGTGAAGAATGAAATATATCATTAAAATTCGAATACAAACGGAATTTGTCAAAGTTAGTAGGTAAAGTACCCTCCGCCGTGCACCTATGTAATTTAATGTACACACTTACCTTCGCCTTGTTTTAAAGGTCAAGTGTGCAAAATTTCATCAAGATCGCAGCCAAATTATGGTTTTTGTCGAAGTCAGTATGTAAAGTACCCTCCGCCATGCACCGAATAAAATTTGATGTAGACAGTTACTTTCCTCTTGCTTTGAAGTTCAAGTGTGCAAAATTTCATGAAGATTGAAACAAAATTGTAGACTTGCATGCAATACAAACACACACACGGACACATTGCTATATTTTTAAGATTTGTCTTTAAGAATGTTTCATGCTGAATCACGTTTCATTTATACCCGAAAAGGCTGAAGGAGTATGCAAATAAAGTCACACAAAGTCGATGAATTAATAAAAACATCCATATAACTGCAGAAACCGACTAATCGCGCATCGACTGAAACCACTCAAACCCACTGAATGAGTGAAAACATTCATATAGCGACTGCAAACGACAGAGACTGGTTTCATTCGATTGTTTCGCATTGACTGAAACCACTCGAACCCCGCCAGTGAGTGAAAACATTCATACGCCCACAGAGACTATTTTCATTCGGTTGTTTCATTCGACTGAAAAAACCGACTGAACGAAAAAAACAACCGATTGACCAATCGGTTGTTAAAAACAGTCGGTTGTCCCATCACTACGTATCAGTCACCTTACATCGTTCATTCAGTTGGATGGCCCACTCAGTGCACACGTTGTTTTATTCATTCGTAGAACACCCAATCTGCCACGTGGAACTGTATGGTAGTGGGGATAACATACAATATCGCTTACTTCACAAAACAGACATTTGTCATCTACAAATAAGTGCTAAATGTTCCCATGTGTGTAGATATTTTATTTCATAACAGCAGTCTGACATTCGCCATTTCAGAAGCCTAGGTCCTCACAAGCCCCCCTCCCTCCTGTAAGATTACCGCCCAATAGAAATACTGGTAATTAATAGCATTTGATAATTAAACAGTATGAAGTCCACTGCAAACATTGACCATGCCAATGCACTAAATGTTACACAATTTTAATCTTATTAATTATTTTAGCAATGTATGTACGCAGTTGGGTGACAACATTTATAGTTAGGCCAAAGGTAGAAATTCTCCATGTTGAGATTTGCTGTGTTCTTGTAGCTGACGGGAGGCCAGCGAGCAGGCCGACGTTGGTGGCTTGTTCCAGCTTAGGATTTCCAATTTCGTTTCCGGTGAGGGGAGAGAGGGACAATGGCGAGTGCCAGACACAGTGCAGTGCACAGCGTGAAATAAAATATTCTAATACTACTGGCATTTGAAGTAATACGATGCAGTTAGGAACCTTTAAGGCCCTCATTACTAAATAGCCTGTTGATAAATAAACAATACATTAGCTGATATAGTCACATCTGGCATAATATGTTTAATTGACAATGAAAAGTAATAAATTACCAATGAATGCAAGACAGTACACAACTTGCTTGGCAATGTTTGTTTATAAAAATTATATATTAACTATTTCTCATTTTATTTTCAATTAATCTTGTGTATTTTATCTTAAAGTATTCAGTTAAATCACTTATCTGTGATATAAGAAATTGCACGATTATGATAAACAGTACAATGGATGTTTATACCAATATAAAAACCTAAGAAGAAATTTTTTTAATGTGTAGTGTAATTATTTTGATTTTAAGTGCCGACGTACAGACGTATCAGCCACAGGGTTCTGAGATTGTGAAATAAACAACATAAGTGAACTTTCACGCGTTTCAAAAATAGTAGTTAGTATACCTTTTTCTCTCATGAACTTGATTTTATTATGAATTTGTTTTGTTAATCATATGCAGGGAAGGAAAGCTGCGAACGTGTGATATCATCCCCTAGAAAACGAGTCAAACAGTCGCAATCACAGTTCCAGTGTTTTTGCATGTTTAGGAATTTGGTTCGCAGCTGGTGGTTGTGAGTTTAAAAAATTAAACTTTCTCTATTTTAAACTCTCACACCGACCTTCACGCTCGCACCCCCCTAAGGCCCGGCCCCCGGGGGTTTTGTCCCCCATTTCTCTCCCCCCTCTCCTCGGCCCTGAACTGTAACTAAGTTAACTTTCAGGAAAGTGACTTGTACTTTAACGAAGTTACTTTAAGAAAGTAACTTTACCAATCCTGCTTTTCTTCACACAGCGAGCTTCTTTCGGAGGTCAGTGAACACACAGCAGAGCCGGCGCAAGCCCAAGTGCCGCCCCGTGCGAGCTGCTAAATTGCCGCCCCCCCTCGTTTTCTTTCTTTCTTTTTTATAAAACTTTTGTAAAATTTTATTTCACCAAATCTGTAGGAAAAGTCAGCAATCAATCGCAATTTTTGTTTTTACTTTTCAGATCTACCTAGGTTTCGGCCACTGAATTTTAGAGTTTCAAAGCTTTTAATGTGTGCTTACATCTCAAATGTTCAAATGTTTGTATAGTCTATGGTTAAGCTTATGGGACTTAACTACGGGGTCATCAGTCCCTAAACTTACAAACTACTTATGAACTACTTACGAACTAGGACGGCACAAATATCCATGCCCGAGGGGGGATTCGAACCCCCGACCGTAGTGGCCGAGCAGACCATGACTGGAGCGCCTCAGTGTCCTCGGCCACCGCGGCCGGCTCTTACATCTAAACCGTCATGTTGAAAGATCTGGAAAATAAAAGCAGTTGAAACGGCCATATAGTGGGGAGGAAGACAATGGAGAGAGGAAGAATAAGGAGATGGAGTAACATAATAATGCAATAAATACACACTCGGGAATCGACGGGTACTGATGCTAGTCGAAATATATTAACTCACTGCGATGCGGTTATTCATTTCAAAGAACTGACACTCGCCAGCTGTCATAATTTGCATGTGTCAGTTCTGTCGTGTCTGATTATGGAATAAGGGGTAACAAATTAGTCATCGCCGTATCACGTTACTTTTCTTCGCTTTATTTTCATTCTAGCTATTGAGGTGACGCGTGCTTATTTGCGAGTTGACAATTTTTTTAAGTAACAGATCATAAGAAAAATAAATTTTCCTTCAAATGTTCAAATGTTTGTATAGCTTATGGGACTTAAATACGGAGTTATCAGTCCATAAACTTACAAACTACCTATAAACTAGCTAATACTAAGGACGGCACTAATATCCATGCGCGAGGGGGATTCGAACCCCGACCGTAGTGGCCCTGCAGACCGCGACTGACGTGCCGCAGTCCCCCCGGCCACTGCGGCCGGCTGAATTTTCCTATTCTGCATTCTTAAAGGAGAAATATTCTAACTTATGAGTAACGAGCATGCGCAATACTAATTGTAGGTTACATGAAAAGCACGTACCTATTACATCCCAAGTTGCTAGAAATTAGAAACGCACCAATTCTTCTGTTCTTGTGAAACGCAACGAAATTGCTTCTGACCAATCTTAACTCTCTCGGCCAACCATCGAAACAGTTTCAGCAGTTTTCGTTGTAGAGAACGCAACGTATTGTCTGGAAAGGCGAAGTGGTGACGCGGCAGTACCAGGAACTAGGTCACGTGACGAGGTACAGCGAGGCTACGGTTAAACTAGCGCCCAAGAAGATAAAGCAATAAGCTCACAATCAGTATGTGACCGATGATATGGATAAATGTATTATCAGGCATTAATTTTTTATAGCATTACGAACAATAGAAAGAAATACGAACTTTGCAAAAACTGCACAACTTTTGTCAAACAGAAATGAGCTTCAAAGCTAGCAAGGAACCCCTTAGAAGCAATGTTCTGTCTATGGACTTCCGTTTTACAAGGTGTCAAAAATAATGTTTTGTTTCGCTTGGACGAGAAGGCATTGTTGCTAAAAGACCATCCTTTCTCAGATTTTCATCAGAATCAAAGTGGCCAGTAGTTTACTTAGACGAAACATGGATTCACACGCTTTATACAGTAAATAAATGTTGGGAAAGTGATAGTGTGTGAGTATTATTGTCACACAAAAGTGCTGGTCAGAGTTTAATTGTGTTCATGCAGGCGGAGACAGATGTTTCAGGGCTCAAAAACCAAAACGCCCGACTATCACTCAGAAACGTATAGCAAACATTTTCAAAAATACGTCGAAACCAAACTTATGCCAGGCTTACTATCAGTGTCTTTATCTCTTGTAATTACTCACAGCGTATTTACCCATTCGGAATACTTCTAGCCATTGTAGGTGTTGAACATGTTCGACTGTAGTAATGTTCAAACGTTTGTTAAGCTTAAGGGAGTTAACTACGGGGTCATCAGTCCCTAAACTTACAAACTACTTATGAACTACCTACAACTAAGGACGGCACAAATATCTATGCCCGAGGGGGGATTCGAACCCCCGACCGTAGTGACCGTGCAGACCGTGACTGAAGCGCCTCAGTCCCCTCGGCCACCGCGGCCGGCACTGTAGTAATGTTCAACATTTTTTTTTCTATAGCGCGGGAAGAATAAAACACTCAGCTGCCATTGAAGGGCTTAGCAAAAGTGCTTCAGGTTTAACATTTAACCGCAGTATCGAACATTGCATTCGAATTTCCAAATTAGATTTCGTATCCTGCAAAATTAGTTGTGAGTAAACGCACACGCTGGCAGCGCTCCACTCATAAGAATACTGGCGTGTGAGCCAGACTGCTTCCCTTCCGGCGTAAACACGACGGCGCTGCCACAGTGGCCAGGAACAAATTAGCCCTCCTCCCTCCCCTTGTTCAACAGTGGCGGCCGGCATGTAGTCGAGACGCCATGCCACAGTTCCCGAAGCCGCTCCCTCCGAGGTTTGGTTTCGAATCCCCTCTTGGGAATGAATGTTGAGTTTGTACTACGGAAAAAAAGGGGGCGGCAGATTTGCCGCCTCTCGGAAAGTGCCGCCTCGTGCGGCCTCACGTTTCGCACGTGCCTTGCGCCGGCCCTGACACACAGGAACCCGCCGCCGCTGAGTACGTGAGGTTAGGTGCGCTCAGCGAATGAAAGGTGCTGCCACCTACTGCCGAGCACCCGCCCTCACTCGTGCGTCACCGCAAGCCAGCGCCATACAACGCGTTTCGATGCGGCTGACATTGTGACACAGTAAAAACTGAAAGTTCTGAGGAACCTTTAAACACTCACGGCCAGCACAAAAGGCTAGCGTAACGCAAAATGGAATATTATGATCAGAAGGAAGTGAGCATTTTATTAATCCGGAAACCAAACACTGACGATAAATTCTTAAGGCTCTGTCAAACAGAGAGGGGGCAGCCCGCGCGAACACTGTGTTGCATTCGATCTAACCGCTTCGGTCAAACAGATAGCGGTCGCACGCACTGCCCGCCGCGTGCAGCGGGCAGGCTGTGATTTTGTACAGAGAACGCGGCAGGCAAGCGGGAGCGGAAGAAGTAGAAAGTGATCGATTCTGGGCGTCCAGAGCCATTCCTGTATGACACACGTCGCCCAGAACACAGAAATGCGTCTAAGAAGGCAGAAACAAGGAAGGAGAATTTTCATCAATGAAACAAGTATATGACTGAGCACACAGTCATTTTCAGTTATAGAAAACCCTGAAAGAGACATTTTCAGTCTGTATACGGACGTTAAGTTCTTTTTATTTTTATTATTATTTTATTTTTTGTAGAAATGTAATACTATTAGTACAGGATTGCCTTTGTTTGCCGGCCGCGGTGGCCGCGGGGACTGAGGCGCTCCAGTCACAGTCTGCACGGCCACTACGGTCGGGGGTTCGAATCCCCCCTCGGGCATGGATATTTGTGCCGTCCTTAGTATAAGGTAGTTCGTAAGTAGTTTGTAAGTTTAGGGACTGATGACCCCGTAGTTAAGTCCCATAAGCTATACATTTGAACATTTTTGCATTTGTTTGTCTCCTTAGAAATTCAAATGTTTGTAGAGTCTACTTATGAACTACCTTATATTAAAGACGACACAAACATCCATGCGCGAGGGGGGATTCGAAACCCCAACCGTAGTGGCCGTGCAGACTGTGACTGGCGCGCCGCAGACCGCTCGGCCCCTGCAGCCGGCCACAAACATTTTGATCTTGTCCGATTGTCAGTTCAACTCGCGAGAGTTTACTAAACTAATATTTCAAGCAAACTGATGCAAACACTCAAGTTTGCATAAACTAGTTAAACGCCGGCCGCGGTGGCCGAAGGGGCTGAGGCGTTCCAGTCACGGTCTGCACGGCCACTACGGTCGTGGGTTCGAATCCCCCCTCGGGCATGGATATTTGTGCCGTCCTTAGTATTAGCTAGTTCATAAGTAGTTTGTAAGTTTAGGGACTGATAACCCCGTAGTTAAGTCCCATAAGCTATACATTTGAACATTTTTGCATTTGTTTGTCTCCTTAGAAATTCAAATGTTTGTAGAGTCTATGGGACTTAACTACGGGGTCATCAGTCCCTAAACTGATTTATCATATTCTGCAGAACAAAATCGGACGTCTCCAAAAAACTGCTTTTATTTTCCAGATCTTTATAGATTTCGGGCACAGTGTGGCTATTCTCAATGCTTTGAGTTATCTTTACATATACCGTCGTGCTGAACCTAACTGTCAACATGACGGTTTAGATGTAAGAGCCGGCCGCGGTGGCCGAGGAGACCGAGGCCCTCCAGTCATGGTCTGCACGGCCACTACGGTCGGGGGTTCGAATCCCCCCTCGGGCATGGATATTTGTGCCGTCCTAGTTCGTAAGTAGTTCATAAGTAGTTTGTAAGTTTAGGGACTGATGACCCCGTAGTTAAGTCCCATGAGCTTTACAAACATTTGAACATTTTTGTTAAAGAATTTGATTAATTAGTTAACAGAATATCGGGCAGATGAACACTTTGAATTGGTTTAAAATGGAGCTGCAAAAATGGCACACAAAATAAATGTTGAAGCATATTTTCATCCTGTAATTATTCGTCCAAGAAGAAAACCAACAGTTTCGGTAGGAACATCGTAACGAAGATTTGTTAGTTTTCAAAACCAATTACAATATATATATATATATATATATATATATATATATATATATATATATATATATATATATATATATATATTTGGAATTATAAATCGGACATTAATTTCTTTAACAAACATATTGCAAGTGCTAAAAGCCTTAGATGGAGACTTCCGCCGGCCGCGGTGGCCGCGGAGACTGAGGCGCTTCAGTCACGGTCTGCAAGGCCACTACGGTCGGTGGTTCGAATCCCCCCTCGGGCATGGATATTTGTGCCGTCTTTAGTATAAGGTATTTCATAAGTAGTTTGTAAGTTTAGGGACTGATGACCCCGTAGTCTAGTCCCATAAGCTTAACAAACATTTGAACATTTTTTTTTGGAGACGTCCGATTTTGTTCTGCAGAATATGATAAATATAAAATAAAACAATGTGATGAACGCTTTATAATTTTATTATCAGGAAAATCTATTTTGTGATCCACTAACCATATTTAGTGTCTTTATAGAAATGATTTAATATCAATTTTCTCCAACACAGCTATAGTATTACAAATATTTTTTACTCCGCCATTTACAGATGCATCTGGTAAAAGATCATTTTCAATATTAAAAAATTAAAATCAACAATGCGCCTGCAGAGAACTACTGATTTGGTTTTTGTTCCAATAGAACATGATATCTTAGACAATCTGGATACCAGGCAGTTAACACAAGATCTTCCAAATGTAAAGGCAAGAAAAGTTCAATTCTTGTAAGATAAGTTCATTCTTCAGGGCCGTCTTTACCAGGGGGTGTAAGGGGTGCGGGGCATCCCGGCGCCGGTACACAGGCCGCGTGGTCTAAGGCGCCATGTCGTCGTGAAGAGCGTACCCGCTCCCGCCGGAGGTTCGAGTCCTCGCTCGGACATGTGTGTGAGTAAGAGTAGGCACGGATGACCTTAACAGTTATACTCCATAAGTACTCACAAGCATTTCGCCTGGCGATCGCCTTGTCCCGTGTGCAATCCGCCAATTTTGAAAATTACTGAATAAATATTTATTATGCCTGTAAGAATGTGGGACTGATGACCCCGTAGTTAAGCCCCATAAGTGCTACAAACATTTGAACATTTTTGTAAGAATGTAGGCACCGATATTGTCTACAAATACGCTTCATGGAGGTTTCAGCACAGCTTCGATATTCGATAGACAAGTATAAGTGGCACACACACAAAATAGATGGTTTCGCGTAAGAGTGAATGAAATAACTTCACTGCCGTTGTGGTAAGGGAAGGCGTGCAGCAGCAAATGTTAACCTAATACACTCCAGGTGTTGCCAAATGTCTGTAAATCTATCTGACAAAACTGCGTGGTCATCAGTCCGTAGCTTACAAACTACTGAAACCTAGGTAAACTAACCTACGGGCAACACACACACCCATGCCCCAGGGAGGACTCGAACCTCCACGGCGAGCAACCGCGCGCTCCGCAGCGAGGTGCTTTAGACCGCTCGGCTACTCCACCGCGGCCCGGTGTTGACGACAGAAACTGTAACGCTAGATTAACTACGCAATAATAATACTGAAACTTCTAACCATCGGCTGGGAAATGTAGCTGAAACATTGAGACGAAGTGAAGATATAAAATGTGAACCTGAATCCAAAAAATGTTTGTTAATCCTATGGGACTTAACTACGGGGTCATCAGTCCCTAAACTTACAAACTACTTATGAAGTAGCTAACACTAAAGACAGCACAAATATCCATGCCCGAGGAGGGATTCGAAACCCCGCCCGTACTGGCCATGCAGACCGTGACTGACGCGCCGCAGTCCCCTCGGCCACCGCGTCCGGCTAAGATATACTACTGCCGTCTGTATCCATGTATCGCTACCGCCGCGGCGGAATGGCCGTGCGCATTGAGGCGTCGTGCTGCGGAACGCGCGGCCGTTCGTCGTCAGGGGTCGAGTCCTCCCTCGGGCTTAGGTTAGTTTAACTTAGTTTAAGTAGTTTGTATACTAGGAACTAATGACCAAGCAGTTGACTCCCATAGATTTACAAACATTTGAACATATGCTATCCCATTTCACCTCAGTGTAGTGCCGTTATGCCGCTCTTGCATTGGATTCACTGAATCCCTTCATACCCGGCCGCGGTGGCCGAGGGGACTGAGGCGCTCCAGTCACGGTCTGTACGGCCACTACGGTCGGGGGTTCGAATCCCCCTCGGGCATGGATATTTGTGCCGTCCTTAGTATTAGCTAGTTCATATGTAGTTTGTAAGTTTAGGGACTGATGACCCCGTAGTTAAGTCCCATAAGCTTAACCAACAGTTGAACAGTTGAACATTAACAGTAAGAGGGTCGACTTAACGCATAGTTTTAACGGAGAAATAGCAATTCAGCACTAACCAAGATGGCGGACAGGCTCCAACTGACGTATGTGCTCTGCATAGATAATGCCACCTCCCTTTATTCTAACCTCCTTGGCATCACCAGGTAAAATCGTCTTCACTTTTCGAATTAATATACTTCCATCTACCTACCAATGCACTACTAGTTTCGGCGCACTCTGGCGTCATTCTCAAAAGCCTATGATTACAAAAAATATTACAATGATTCAACCACATTAAACAGTGAAAAGTTTAAAAATTTACCACAATAAAAACAGAGTATCGGGAGTATGGGACTGTATATTTATCAAAATGACAATCAAACCGGGAATGGCCGTGTGATCTGGGGCGCACCGTCGCGGAGTACGCAGCCGCTCCCGCCTCGAGAATGGGTGTGCGTGTTCTCCATGGAATGAGTTGGTTTAAGTATTTTGTAAGACTAGGGACCGAGACCTTAGCTGTTTCGTTCCTTAGGATTGCAAACATTTGAACTTATTTTTCGACCGTATTGTTCAATTGTTTGAGTTTTCAAGTGGTCAGTCTTATTCAATCTTCAATTATTCGAAGCCGGCCGCGGTAGCCGAGGGGACTGAGGGGCTCCAGTCACGGTCTGCACGGCCACTACGGTCGGGAGTTCGAATCCCCCCTCGGGCATGGATATTTGTGCCGTCCTTAGTCTTAGCTAGTTCATAAGTAGTTTGTAAGCTTAGGGACTGATGACCCCGTAGTTAAGTCCCATAAGTCCTACAAACATTTGAACATTTTGAATTATTCGAAAGTTGTAAAAATGTGGAGAAACCAATGCCAATTTCGTATGGATTCCTCGGTATAGGGGTTCGTATATACCCATCTGGCCAAGCTGAGAAACAGTTAAAAATCGAATTAAATTCAGATCCTTTATGATGATAAAGGAAGAAACAAATGTACCCACAGCCGAGCACAGGGCATTCAGACTGAATTCTGTTTTTTATTATTTTTTTTAAATATTATTTTTTTATTTTATGGTAAATTTTGAAACTTTTCACTATTTAATGTGGTTTAATCATTGTAATATTTTTGTAATAATGGGCACTTGAAAATGACGCCATAAAGCACATAGACTAATATTGCATTAACACTTCGAGTTAATTGACGGGATATGGAAATTTATGTAGAATGCCGATCACTTTATTTGACGTAATCTTCGTTTTCGTGCTTTTAAACACAAAATGAAGTTTATTGACGGTCTAGATCTATCTTAAATTCCTTACTTGGTAAATCTAGTCTCTAAAACAGCCTACAGATATTGTAAATTTAGTTTTTATATCGGCCGACTTGTCCCATTCATTGTATGAAACGGGGTAGGTAGAAAGTGGTGTCAGCTCACTCAGTAGATAACTGAATGGACGTGGCTTCACGCTCTCTTACTCTGGACGAAATTTTACATGAATTTGAGAAAGATTTTATTGATAACTAGCTGAATACCCGGCGTTGCCCGGGTATATATTTATTTATTCCAGCAATCATGTTATATTTATCGGAGAATATATAAGAAATAAAGTGTTCTGCATGATGTACAAAAATATAAGTGCAGTATCCAAAAAAAAGAACGATAGTAGTGAAAATACAAATGACATAAAATTCGTACGATCTCATATTTATTGAATTATATTTTGAACAACTGTATAATTTTTCATGTATATATTCATTTGTATAAGTGCTTATGTCTTTAAAATCTTTTGGAATTACAATTAGTAATAATGAAGTAATAGAATAAAACTTATTGCGGGATGGAGCGGTTTTCCATGAACGTTACTGTTTATGTGCTCATTTCTCAAGAAGTAAGTGTCCTACTGTGATACGGTTTAGATAGTACACTAAACTATATGCTTGTTTCCTGTCTGTAAAATTTCCTGCGGCTACAATTTGTAGTGTAGAAATTATAAATTGTAACGTCATACCGAATCCCGTAGTGTTAGTCCACGAACAGCGGAACGTTACTGTTTACGTGCTCACATCTCATGAACTACGTGTCGGAATGTGATACAATTTAGAAGCTACATTCGTACCGAGAGCCGTAGTTTTACTCCATAAACAGCGGAAAAGTAGTAAGCGAGAAACTTTTTCCCTTCATCATTTTACTATGGTTGCCAGCGAGAAAAAGTTTAATAAAGGTTTGAAATTATGTTTAAAGTTTCTTGCAAGTCGCTAAGTACTTTCATTCTCATACAGTGTATTTCGAAAGTCTCGCCGCATTATATGGCATTTTTTGCGATTTATATTGGTTATGACGTAATATCTTTTGAACCATGTGCCGTATGTGATTCTTAACCATGCAGCAATTGTTACCTCACGGTAAGGAACGTGTGTACCAAATTTGGTTGAAATCGGTCCAATGGCTTAGGAGAAAATGAGCAGCATTGTCGCAAAATGCAGCAGTTTTTCGCGCATCTCATTGTTTATGACGTCATATCTCGTGAACTATATATCGTATGTGATTCTTGCACTTACGGCGACCGTCCTCGTGGATTGAAGCTTACGTGTACAAAATTTCATAAAGATTGGAACAAAACTGTAGATTTGTATGCAACACGTACAAAAATACGGACACTCTGCTTTATATATTAGATGACAGTGAGGACAATGAAATCGACAATTCAGATGATGAAGCACTCTTTGTGCAAGTCGAATTGCGTCAAATTTGTAGTGAATATTTCGAGTTTGATGATTCTTGAACCGATTGTTTTGTTAGTTGTTTTTTTTTTTTTATTATTTGATGAAAAATGATTTTTTTCTTCGTTTTAAGGTTCATAAAAGGAGTGATTCCAAGACGAATGTAGAACCGCATGCAGAATGTCTGGCATTCTAAGGCACTGAATGGTATACATGGCCGGCAGACAAGGTGTTAATAGTACTAACAGTTAGATGGAAGTATATTGAAAAGTTTTTTCTAAGAAGCGACTTTTGGATTTGGAGCATATTTTGTGTGTTTTCTATATCAGTTATATGTGATAATGACTGTCATTATATATATGACGGTCAGTATCACATATAACTGATATCTATGTGTGTGTGTGTTTTAAAATTAGACTCACAACTCCTTTAAGGACATGTTCACCCTCCTCAGCCTTGTGCCCCCCCCCCCCCCCCTCCAGAAAAAAATTCTGTATCCGCCACTGGTACAATTGACGACAATGTTGACAGTGTCAATAGCCGAATTGTTATGAGTTTGAGTTGAAATTATTGCATTAGTAACTAACTCACAAGTGAGGCAACAACAGCAAATGTTTCCTGACAAACAACGACTAACGTTAGTGTCCTTGGGCCACATGTTTAGCAGTAAAATTTCAGATTTTCGTTACATTCTACAGCTATTACCTGCAACTTTTGTGGGGGACATGTAACATTAAATGTTAGGCTGCTATTATAGTTGGCGTCATGTAAGAAGACGCTTCCGCGCATAGAGGCGGAGCAATAGAGGAAGCGTGAAAGGGAGTAGCTACGAACGAGCGCCAACAGTTGAGCCTTCGAGTGAAACATTGCATAACTCGCGGCCAGCCACGCGCTTATAGAATGAATATTATTGGCTGCCCTGCAGTAATGGAGGGGGATGCGCAGAACGGCTGAAAACTCCGCCGCCTTCGTACGTGACGCCGAGTATAGTCGAAGGCAAGTAGCATCGCCACTCATGACGTCACAGGTGGCGACACTAGTCGCCGCAAGTTTATTGGACCGGACAAAGGTGGCGCAACAGTTGAACACCTGTTCCCTTCTCACCAGAGTAGGGCCCGTTGACAGAAAGGTGTCCTCTTTGCACTTTTTCAGAAAAGAAAAAGCGAAGGGGTATGAAGCTTCTCGATTTACTATAAGGAATACATTACACACTGTTTGACAATATATGTGTGGACGACAGTAAATTTTTCAGTTTTTTTAGAGGAAGTTCTAGTCGTTGATATATTCTTATATATTGCGCAGTTAACTATATATTTCGAAGTATTTATTAATGAAAAGAGCAATAACAACTGGCTGTAAATAATTTAGGCAAAAACAAATAGCAAAGACTTTGACAACCTTAATTTACTAATCAAGAAACAATAAATTTTTATATTAAATGTACAGTACTTTTCAAATTATTATTTTCCATAAACAAATTACTGAAAAATGCTCGTTTGTAAAAATCTGCCATCTTACTGGGTAGGTGAATCGTAGCTATGTGATTTAGTAGATAGTGATGGCAGTGCTGGTCATGGAGACACATAGTTCTGTTGGTGATTTCGGTTAGTTATAAAACTCACCTAGAACATTCTTCTCGCTTGCTGATCTGTCCTCTAACTCTGAAATGAACTTCCTTAAAGTACTGGACCAAGCACTCAGTTTCTCACTTTTGTCAGACTATGCTTCAGTCGTCACATCCCGTAGCGCTGGTTTTCTTTGTACTCCCAGCAATTAGGTCTTTGATATTTATTTTACTTCCGAAAAGCTTATCAGTTCCTTCAAGTCTCGATCTAGATCAGACGTATTCAGTGTGTCCAGTTTATAACAATATGGTAACAAAGTGCAAGTACAGTACTGTAGTACGCAAGCTACTGCAGGACAGCTGGCAGAGCGATGCTCACAACACAGAGTAACAGTGCCCACAAGCACGCGCTAGCACAGGGGTAGAAAAATGCCGACGCCATTGTCTCCCGTCTAATAGGCCGCATTTGCCGCAATGCCGCCGACCATGTAGTTATTGGATAGGAGAGGTATAGCGAAACAAATAGGACATGTTTTCTTGAAAAGAACCATCCCCCCGTTTACCATATTCGATGAAGGGAAACTACGAGGAGCCTAGAGATCGGTAGTTGGACGGGGATTATAATACCTCTCACATCTAGAACGGATCCAGTACATTAACTGCAGTGTCGCTTCTCCGTTTGCTGTATTACGTTAACAGCTATATTCGTTAGTATTCATAGGTTTTTTAATGGGAAGTATTTTCTCTACAACTCCGTACTTAGAGCTCGTAAATACACAGGCTGAATCGTCCTCCATGTTTTCCCCAACATGGTTGGAATCGCGCTGCAGTAACAGCGTAGAGGCACATGCCCTGCCATTTTTCACAAACGATTTCGCAAAAACTAATTGGTAAAAATATTTAATTTTTCCTCTACTTAAACCTTTATATGTCAGCATTGTGACGGAATTCTCGTCATTACGTTAATAGTCATAGTTAATAAGATATTGGCTTCGAACCAAGAGACTGCACTACATTAGGAAAAGTTTGCAGTAAAAAAGAGAGGCTGCTATGATATTCCGTTTGGTGCTTGTTGCACCATATGTTGCTGCGGATGAAACTTTCCTGATGGATTGAATTTTATTTTCGACTTAGGAGGAGATCTTTACCTTTCACTCATTCCGCTAAACTTTATTTTATTTAGCGCACTCATTTACGATGGCGATAAGGCCAGAATGAACCATTGAGTATCTCATACACGGTTAGAGGTATCAAAATGGTGTTTTGACAAATGGTAACATGAGGGGAGTATTTTGCCACATGGTTACTACGCAAAACTTCATTATCTGTCGCGTTATTCAAGGAAATACATAGTTGTAGAATGAAAAAGAGTAAAGTTAGTGATTTATTATTCGATTTGCAGATATTCCTTCGTGCCTCACAAATGTTTATTTCTTTGATTCTTGTCCATTGTGTTTCAGAGCTCCTACTCAGTTTCGAAAACCTAATAGGAGTTACATTTCCTTCTATTTAAAGCCTAGCAATAACAGAACGGAAGTTACTAGATCTAATGAGGATTTTATGTAAGAATACTTGAAAATGACAGATAGCAAGGATCTCTTCACTAGCTAATGAACTGACTTGTTCTCATTTCCTCACATATTAAAGCACTGTGTATTGAGATATTTAGAATATCCTTTTCATATAACTGAAAAATTGAAATTGCCTATTACATAGAGACACAACACCTTTGTAGTGTGCAACTATTACATTTAATGGGTTAAAAGTAGTCAGTACCAATATCTTCAAGTATGGATGTTATGCAGTAACAACAAGTGCTTAATTATTAGGAGCTTTAATACGAAAGTCATGTTATTACTAGACGGGCGGTCGGATCCCAGTGCGTTAGATTTAACTGACATTATCTCAAGTCATACATTTCTCACAGAGTTTCGGTTTGGAGAGGATGAAAATTTGATGTATTTTGAACATTTCATTAGCTTAATGTGTTCACCTAACTTCAACAGAAAAAAAAGTTCCTCGCATGTCGAAAATTCCGTAACGTCGTCAGAAAGTGCATGGTCTTAAACTATCAGTATAAGCTGTTTATAAACTATTGCGATAAATAAAACTAAAAAGAAAATGTACTGTAGTTCTTAACGAAGACATTGATGAAAATTCCAGGTTCATACAGTGAGTAGTTTGCGAGTGTGAGCGAGTAGAATGAAACACGAGATAACGCGTGAGCTCGTCCGGAACGTGGCAACTCCTTCAGCTTGGGGAAAAAAATGGCGGATAGTTCAGCTCGGGTTTATAGGAGCCTTAGCCGTACTGATTACGTTACCAGCGATGAGTTGACCTAATTATATTGTTCATTTGAAATACATTTTGTTTAACAGGATAAATTCTTAAATTTAAATTCTTGTGCACCTCATTATACCATATCATTTGCTGTACATCTTAACAAGCTTTCCTCACTTTCTGCTGTTTCCTCGATTGTAATTTTCATGTGTTTTTATATTTATGGAAATGATTGTACTTCTTATCCCAATTACAGTTGGCTGGCAATAAGAGAGACCCATTTTTATGTTGCAGGCTTACGTAGACTTGGTGAGGGCGTGGGGCTGGAAGTCGTTCACAATTATCTACGAGAACAATGAAGGATTGGTGCGCCTGCAGGAGCTGCTGAAAGCTCACGGTCCTTCCGAGTTCCCAATAGCGGTGCGACAGCTAGGCGAAGGCACGGATTATCGGTAAGCTGCTATTTCTCCTTCATTTCACGTTTCTGCGCTCGCGAACCTCACATTTTACGCCGCCTTCATCCAGACGAGTCTTACGCAAGTTACTGCACTGTAAGTCTTCATTAATTATCTCTGTAAGGGACAAGTAGAATACCAGAGTTATCTGTGAAAATCCCTGTCAGTTTTGCGCACCGAAATATTTTATTTTGTGACGACGCATTCCCCGCTACCCAGCCTTTTTCTGGAAGTAATCGGTAAGTCGTCAGTACTTTCCAGTAGACTTCTTGTTATACTTTTCCTGTCAGATAAAAAATACGTAGGAGTTTATTCTAGTGAGGATGCAGGTGGTTTTTTGGTTCTCGAACAGGTCAAACGAATGATTTCAAAATGCTCTTTTATGTAGGTCTGTAATAATCATTGGGGAACTGATGGGAACTCCGTATTATTTGATATCGCACTGAGTGGTTTATACACAGTAAGTTGTCTGTCAAAATGCTGTGACAGCATAACTGTTAGGAATTACAGAGAGTTGTGGTTACTTTGGGCCTCGTTAGTAACACATAGTCTAATAATTCGATTGCTAAGAACTGCACATACACATTTAGAGACTATGATCGCGTCGTTTCCACCTGTATCATCCTGCCTGGATTTTCAGCCAGCCAGTACTGCATGTTTCGAAATTTATTTGCTCTTTCTCTGTAAGCAATATATTATCCGGAAACAAAATCTTGCATAGAAGCACTTCATAGTTTCGAAGTTATCGTAGATTCAGTTCAGAAAATTTTAACCGATTTTGAGAATCATTGGCATGAAGCTACTAATGAAGGAAAATGTGGAAAGGATGATACGGGTTGAAAAGTAACCTTTGCAAGATACTGCTTAGGCTGATTCCATATTCAAACTACCCTAGAATGATCCATTGACTGTGTGTTTTCCCTGTTAAGTTGAAAGTAGCCTGTTATTAAATATAAGCAAGATCTGGGGCAGTTGAGATCTGCAAATGTAAGTTGAAACGCTCACTGCTGCTCTAAATTACTTTATGAGTGACCACAGTAAATGCGCAATGGAAATTTATCTACCTGCTCACTCCTTATGGGAGCAGACAACGTTTTAACAAACACAAAATCAATGTTAAAAATAGATACTAGATAGATAATTAAACATGGGACGGGAAGCATGAAATCATAAAGCAGAGGTTTGAAACTTTAAAATCATAATTTATTCAGAAAAATGAACAAGAAACTAAATGTGGGAAGACCAAATTAAGCACACACCTTGAACAGATGTGAATTAAATGATATAATTACTGCCTGTAATAAAATTATTTCTGCCCTTTATGAATATGAAGGTAATGTGGGAGGAAATTTGCAAACACTCAATGGGTAGCTGAAAGCACATTCATTCATTAACAGACACGTGCATAATGCTTAGCGGTACATTACTCTCCAGGAACACACGGTACATTGCTCTCCGGGAACACTTGAAAGCAGCAGTAAAACAAAGCGTCGGCGGCGTCTTAAAGAAATGGCAGGTGTATTGATCACAAATTTTTAAATATACTGTGCACTAAACAAACTCGTGTGTGGGGAGGCAGAGGCTCACTATTCTTAAGTACCACTTGGTCTGTGACCACACCGAATTTCATAGCATTTACTAACTGAAATTTATCTTGATTAAGTGAGTAAAGCACACACGAGAATTCGTGTAGAAGATAGCTAATTTTAATAAAACCATGGCTGAAGGCCAAAGTAACGACCGTTACTAAAGCACATGGTACAATCAGTCATACAAGATAGGAAAGACGGAATCAAATCAGAAAATCTGAGAAATATTTAGCGTACTCGTGGATATATTTCTGTGTGTGTGTGTTTAGCGTAAGTTAAAGTAGTTTAAGTTTAGGGACCGATGACCACTGAGTTAGGTCCTGTGGCTTTAAAACATCTGAATATTTTTGAGTACTACAATGCAACTAAACAGCACCAATGAGCAGGCTCGGTAAAATTTACCCATGCAGTTGGCCTCCCTGCACGAGCCAGTGAGTGCCCGTGGGCGGCCTTGCCCCATGGGGCAGACTCGGAATGGCCTGCTTTACAGTAAGTACTTTTTTCAGGTTCTTGTCTGTATCACTTATTTACCTGAAGCTCCAGTTTCTGGCATTGATGAGCCAATCGAGATGGACCGGACGCAGTTCCATCCTCTGCTAGTGGCGCCATTGGATCCAGTATGGCGGGGAGTGTGGTCATCACATTGCTCCGTCGGCCGTTGTAGCCTTCCTCGTCCTTGGAGTTGCTACTTCTCACGCAAGGAGCTCCTCATTTGCCAGCACGAGGTTCAGTGCACCTTATTCCAGCTCTCTCCACAAGGATAGATCTCTGGCAGTACCGTAAATCGCACCTCGGTCCTCTCCGTAGTAGTCAGACATGCCGACCACGGAGCAACAGAGGCGAAAATTTTACATTATGCATGAGCAGATTCCTATAACTTCACACTATGTTTACTGTTTTACGTGGTATACGCGATAAATCAAATGTTCAAATGTTTGTAAATCTATGGAAGTTCATCATGTTGGTTTTGCTGTACTCGTTTTTCCTTGTTGCAGTTAAATTAATGGGAAACGGTCCGACTTTTTTTTTCTTTTTGCAAATAATTATTTTTTTTTTACTTATTCCCATACATGTTTGGGAACCTTTGTTCCATCATCAGTGGGATATTTATTAAATCTGGCGTTTTTACATATTATGTTTCCGAGTGAAACATTCCAGTATTTTATGGCCTGCCATAATTGTGCTTGGGGAATGTTGCTCTCTTCTGTGGTAAATGCGTCCACACTTATCACAATACATTTTCGACACTTTAGTGTACTTTTTCCGCCACTTATCACTGTTCTGGCGAGTTTTTGTGTGTGAAGTCGTTAACAGATGTTTCACTTTCACTGTTATGGCGGTTTGTTAACTACTGTGGTTATTAGTCCCTACGATTACAAACTAATTAAACGAACGTAAGCTAACCTATGAACAACACACACTTCCATGCCCGAAGGAGGACTCGAACCTCCGACAGGGAGAAACCGCTCACTCCGTAGCAAGGTACCTTAGAGCGCTTGGCCATTCCACTGCGACTATTAATCAGATGCACTTATTTTCACTATGCAGAAGTGAATACGAAGTGTTTCTTCCTGAAAGTTAAAAGAGACTGGTTTTGCAATAAAAACGTTCTTAAAATAACATTTACTTTTTTCTTCTTTTAATGCTTCTTGGGACAGTCCCATGGCAACCAGTAGCAAAAAGAGGAAATCCTGCTGCCTGGTTCAAATAAAATAGTAGGTTTCTAACACGGAAACACCCAAGATGGAAGGTTGTGAGGCTCCATTGAAATTTTTTCCCGTAAAGACGATGTATCCTCCATTAAATTGTCTACACTGCAGAGTTCCAATAACTGCATTCTTTTTTCTAATTTAATAACAATAATAAGAAGAACTGAACCAGACACTTGCTGAACAATCTGTTCTATAGAAGATTAACTTATCTAATACTGTATCGCGATTAACACACAAATAAACCCTTACATAGATCGCTGAAGATTACAGTTGATGATAATGTATCATTTAAAGATTTTTCAAATGTTCAAATGTTTGTAAATCTATCGGAATCAACTGAGTTATTAGTCCGTAGCTTAAAAACTACTGAAACTAAAGTTAACTAGCCTAAGGACAACACAAACACCCATGCCCGACGGCGAACGGCCGCGCGCACCGCAGCAATGCGCCCCAACGCGCACGGCTAAGCCGCCGTGGCAAAGATTTTCAAGCAGGTTTAGTGGACCTATACATATCTACATTAGACGAATGATTAACATTCCAGGAATAAACTTTCAAAATACTCTGGAACATTATCTAAACATATATTTCAGACATTTCTGCCTTTGGGAGCGATATATATATATATATATATATATATATATATATATATATATATATATATATATATATATATATTCAAAACTGCAAAAAAAGTGTAGGTTCTCCACTTTTAAGAAATCTTTATTGTTGTGTTTCGGCAGATCTAAGTTGCCATCGTCAGATCTTGTATACTGTTAATAGAACATGATTCTCATGTCAACCATTGGCCCTAAATGATAATTGGAGGGTGCTGTGGCCATTAGCATGCGAAGACTAAAACCTACAGGAAAATAACGTGTAAAATACTTTGGTTGATTCCCCTTCACACTGTTCCATTTAATAACACAATAGCTAAAAAAATTACTTATCGTAAGCAACCAATTTTGGCATCTTATTGAAAAAATTGTCAACCGTAGATAAACGTTTTCTTGTTAGGGAATTTGAGAAAGATCTTAATTTTATTAATTTTTTAAATGCCGCTGTTGGATACGAACTAACTAAGAAGTATAACAGAATTAGTCAATGTGCTCACTGGTACCTTTAAAAGAGAGCCTGTGCTAAAGTCTATTATTCCCTTATCCGACGGAAACTAATGGAAGTCGCACTGCCCTTTCAAAAGCACGCCTGGTAGCTCTTAAATTAAATTCTGGTGTCACTTTAGCGGGCGTATCGTATCGATTGCTGCAGGAATGAACAGAGCGAACGAAAACGGGCGCACTTTGAGGTCGGCAAGCGATTCTTCATCCCCTTTCATGACAAACCTTTATCCGGCAAAATCAGACCGGATGTATTTTGAATACAATGTATGAAAACGAGGACTTGACCACACTGTCACATCGTGTTGCGCATCGGAATGTACAGAGGCAGGTGTATCACCCCGCACTACCGTACCAGCCATCGCAGCAAGAAGAAAGAGACATTGGAGTTTAACGTCACATCGAAAAGTTGGTCATGAGAGACGGAACAGATGCTCCGACTGAGAAAACTCTCCCGAGCTTAAATAAGTACCCTGTTTTTTCCGTTACCTCGAACAAACTGATTTTCAACCTTACAGAGGCCAGCCATAAATAACTCTGAAACTTCTCGCGTTTCAAATTTCTGAACTTTCGTGGAAGTATAGAGAAGCCATCGAGATTTACAAACACCGCAATAATTTCAGCAGAAAAGAAGAAGGTGTTAAACTGGACAAAATTTGTATTTCAACGTTTCACCAGCGGATGTAAAAGCGATTGCTCTCTTTCAATACCAGAGATAGTCTCGTAGCCGAAGTCACATGATGGATTGTGTCACCCTCTGCTCCACCTATATAGCCGGCCGCGGTGGCCGAGGGGAATGAGGCGCTCCAGTCACGGTCTGTACGGCCACTACTGTCGGGGGTTCGAATCCCCCTTCGGGCATGGATATTTGTGCCGTCCTTAGTCTTAGCTATTTCATAAGTATTTGTAAGTTTAGGGACTGATGACGCCGTAGTTAAGTCCCATAAGTTCTACAAACATATGAACATTTCCACCTATATATTCGACACTCTCTTGAGTTGTGCCGGCCGCGGTGGCCGAGGGGACTGAGGCGCTCCAGTCACGGTCTGCACGGCCACTACGGTCGGGGGTTCGAATTCCCCCTCGGGCATGGATATTTGTGACGTCCTTAGAATTAGCTAGTTCATAAGTAGTTTGTAAGTTTACGGACTGATGACCCCGTAGTTAAGTCTCATAGACTCTACAAACATTTGAACATCTTGAGTTGTGATTGCAGTTCGCCGCTTTAGCTCCGATGATGTCTTACGCATTCTAAGACGAAACGTTACAGGGGAAAGTTTTACTATTGGGCCACGGTCCGTCAGCCGCAGTGGTATCCCAACAGTAAGCACACTTACACAACATATAGCTTTGCACGCCTAATTCACTGCGATACACCACTGTTACGTTAATACACCTGTGCCAGGACTTTTAGTTTTGACCGTGATGTATGTCTAATGGACAAGGTATCGTTTTCAACGTCGTATCTAAAGATATGGAGAGAAAATACCTATCAAATAATGCTATTGGGTTCAATAAAAACTGCAAGCTAAATGAACTGTAACGTTTAACAAAAACGGTAGACACCCTGATTTAGGGAATAAATGTCCGCCTCCGTAGTCCAGTGGACAGCGCGGTAGGTTGCCACGCAGGGGGCCCGGGTTCGATTCCCGGCCGGGTTGGAAATTTTCTCCACTCGGGGACTGGGTGTTGTGTCGTCCTCATCATCATTCAATCGTCATTGACACGCAAGTCGCCGAAGTGGCGTCAGATAAAAAGACTTGCACCAGGCAGGCTGAACACGACCCCTGTTGGGGTCTAACGGTCATAAATACCACACGATCATCATCATCAGGGAATAAATATCTAATGTAACTAAAACTCGAATATCAGACCGAGTGTATTAGGCCCACAAAAGACACCATAGTCATCCAAGTACTTCAATACACACAAAAAAATAAAAAAAATAAATTATGGCAGTAAAACCTGGACAATTACTAGTATACACAACACAATGGCCCATTTAGTAGTCTGTTTAAGATTAAGAACCATTACTAAGACATATGAATATTACTAGTAAATATAACAAACGAACTATTGGTTGCCCTGTTCAATACTCCTGGATACAGTATGCCTGAATATATCATCAAGTCTGACCAACTAGCACCGATAGAAAATCTAATACTTTAAACATTTAATAATTTTATTTTTGACTGAACAGTATAACTGCACTTCAATTTGCCTACTCTCAGTTAAGACAAACATCTGTGGCCTTATATTGCTACAAAGGACTCTGTATTTTGACTGTGCACTAATAACACTTTCATTTAAGGCAAAAATAATACTGTATGATACTGTAAACTGGCACAATTACTACATATTGAACCACTGGCTTCACATACAGTTTGTTTACTTCATCATATTGAAACTTACCATTAGTTAAACACTTTTATTACACCACCTTACCTTACAATTTCTTTAGTAAGAAGAGAACAGTACTTTTCAAGGTTTTTGGTTTCAACAGAAATTCTGAAAGATATCTGGTAACTAGTTTGATTCTGGATCTTATAAGCAAAAAATGAAGCTACTCTTCCTAGAAATCTCATTGAAGACCTGAAGTTAGATTTACATTTGATTATGCAAATAAAATTAGTTGTTGACTAGAACTTCAAAAAAATTGAATTCTTTAAGATTACTCACTTTCAAACTGTTATCACTACCTGAACACTACTCATTTGATTATTACTTTATCACTGTACTTATAATATTTAAGACTAGTACTGTTCTGCCTAATATACCATATCTGCATCAAAAGTTCTTGCAATTAACAAAGCTGGTACTTAGGATCCTCGGTACTGTTATCACCAGGAAAGGAGCCTACTTGGTAGTGTGACTTGGGAAAATTAAGGTTTGGAACTCAGTTTTAGTTCAAATGTCTGTAGAGCTTAAGATACTTAACTACGGGGTCGTCAGTCGCTAAACTTACAAACTACTTATGAACTAGCTAATACTAAGGAATACACGACGTTACGCTGGATACATACACAGAATTTGAACGACAAGAGTAACCTGAACCTGAAGGTAGCTCTTCAAGCAGTACACGACATTCTTCTCCAGACCAACAGAGAAAGTCACGTCACAGTGACTGCGTGAATGCGAAAGTGATTTGGAATGTGATAACGTGGCTTTAGTGAGGTGTGCACATTGTTCTCTCCGACATTGTTTTAATCACTTCATTGAAATCCCGCATCTGCTCTTCGAGATCTAATATAAGCACTCTCAGAGATGTCGTACTGCTGTATATGTATGTTTTGAGCTATTACAAGTACTTTAAGCAGAGAGTTTTTGGCGATGCTGATTGAATATGTAATGATACGTTGACTCCATTAATAGTATTGCTATCTTGTTACGTTTTTCCCCTCAGTCAAAATGTTACTTAAGGTAGAATGCAACGTTTTGCATGGAAATAACGCACACCACTGTTTTGTTTAAGCCGCGGCGGAGCGACCAAGCGCATTGAGGGGCTATGCTTAAGCACAGAGTAACATATACAGAGACGCAGCCCCCTCTAAACCACTGTCCTACGCTCCCCTCGTAGTTCCGTAAGATGCTAGCAGGTGTCAGGCGGATCGCTGGCTTAGGGTGCCTCTCGCACGTCAGAGGGTAGCGTGGAGGGGAGGATGAGGGGAGAGCTCGTGCCGCCTGCCACGAGGCCACGGCTGTGTCCGGCTTGCTGGCGTTTGAGGGGAGGTGGTGGTGGGGGCAGCCGCTACCTGCTGCCTGCTCTTGCCGTTGCTTCTGACCTCAGCGCCATCATGGGACATCTTACGGAACTGCTGAAAACCCTCCCTCCCCGCACCCCGGAGCGTAGGACCGGGCCCTTACGGAGGTTTCCCGTCTGTATATATTATATATTTGTCTGTGGCTTAAGATGCGCGAGGCCGTTCCCCGTCGGGGGCTGGAATCCCCTCTCGGGCATGGGTGTTTGTGCTGTCTTTAGTATAAGTTGGTTCATAAGTAGTTTGTAAGTTTAGGGACTCATGACGCCGCAGTTAAGTCCCATAAGCTTTACAAACATTTATTTTGTTTATGATTGCTTGTTATTCCAAGTCTGGTTTCGTGCGGTCAGAGCGTTCGAGGTCGAAGGTATCTCTCGTTAGAGCACTCGGCCGCTCCACCACTACTCCCGTAAGCCCGGATATTTTAAGCGAAATTGTGTAAACGAATCCTGCTTCAGTATTGGTCTAAACAGCCATACGAGGATCCACAATCAATAAGCCTCTGAGATTTCGAAAGAAGTCATCATTCCTGTTAGCGAGAAGATGACCTGCATCTACATAGATACTCTGCAAATCACATTTAAGTGCCTGGCAAAGGGTTCATTAACCACTACCATAACTTTTCTCTACCGCTCCATTCTCTAATAGCACGCGGGAAGAAAGAACATCTAAATCGTTCCGTTTTCGATCTGATTTCTCTTATTTTATTGGGATGGTCATGTCTCCATAATTAGGTGGGTGCTAGCAAAATATTTTCACATTCAGAAGTAAAAGTCGGTGATTGAAACTTCGCAAACAGATCACGCCGCAATAAATAACGTCTTTATTTTAATGATTTCCACCCCAATTCGTGCAACATTTCCGTGACGCTTCTCCCCCCCCCTCCCCAAATAACGTGATAAAACAAAACGAGCTGCCCTTCTCTGAACCTTCTCAATGTCTTCCGTCAGTCCCACCTGGTGAGGATCCCACAAGGGGCAACAGTACTCCAGGAGAGGACGCACAAGTGTGATGTAGGCAGTCTCTTTGGTGGAGCTGGTGCATCTTCGAAGCGTTCTGCCGATGAAACATAATCTTTGGTTCGTCTTCCCCACAATATTTTCTATGTGTTCTCTCCAGTCTATGTTGTTCGTAATTGTAACTCCTAGGTATTTAGTAGAATTTACGACCTTAAGGTCAGATTGATTTATCGCGTAATTGAAGTTCAACGGATTTCTTTTAGTGGTCATGTGTATTACTTCACACTTTTCTGTATTTAGTGTCAATTGCCAATTTTCGCACCATGTAGAAATTTTGTCTAAATCGCTTTGCAGTTGCTTTTGATCCTCTGTTGACTTCACTAGCCGGTAAACGACAGCATCATCCGCGAACAGTCCCCGGGAGCTATTCAGATTGTCTCCTAAATCGTTTATAAACACAAGGAAGAGCAGGGGACCTATAACGCTTCCCTGGGGAACGCCAGATATCACTTCTGTTTTACTCGATGACTTACCGTCAATTACAACGAACTGTGTTCATTCTGATAGGAAATCGTGAATCCAATCGCACCATTAGGGAGATATTCCATAAGCACGCAATTTCATTAGAAGTCGCTTGCGGGGTACAGCGTCAAAAGCCTTCCGGAAATCCAGAAATATGGAATCAATTTGAGATCCATTGTCGATGGCACTTACCGCTTCATGTGAATAAAGGGCAAGCTGTGTTTCGCAAGTGCGATGCGATGCGATACTAATACTTTTGAGTGCCAAACTTTAATGTTAGTAAGAGTGCCATGCACTTTAATGTGATTTGCAGAGTAACTATGTAGACGTAGGGTGGCTCTTCTGTTTGTCAGTGGGACACGATGTCGTCAGACGGGTACCGGTACAGTTTGCTGTTGCCGTGATAGACTCAGCTAGTAGCAGAGCACAGATGAAAAGCGTCAGGTGCTGGCAGCATTCCATGCGGCTCTACCACACTCCGATCGCTGCGCGCCTCGCCACATGCCTCCTTCAAAACGACTCCATGTAGCTCACCGGCGAACACGCTTCTCTGATTCGAATTCCTTTCATTTCTAACAGTTCCTAGCATTACGTTCGAGTGATTTAAGAAAGTAATACTAAACATGGTATGCGACACGTACACGGGGAAAGAAGAGCCGCCTCAATACTCCACTGCTTCTGCCTTGTTTCTAAAAATAAAGAAGTAAAAAAAGTCCAACTTCTTATGCTGAGGATTTCTAGAGTTTAAAACTGAATACTTCTTGAGGCTGAAAGTCGTAACGCAAAGGAAACAGAACCCCACATTCTCAACATTTTTGTCCTTAGCTCTTCTGTTAATTAAAAAAAATTCAGAGGGTTATTGAGCCCTCGTATGACCTCCAGTTTACCGGCAGTGACTGTGGCACTGGTCCCAGATTTGTCCGGAATCCTTTACGTCGACTGTCCTTTCTTTTTCGTTGCTGCCAACGCCAGCAACGTTGCAGTTTCTGTTGGTAGCGCCGAGCGCCGATTAAGTCTGAATTTCCCACCATACACTTCTCTTTACCCCGCAGACCAATCTTACTTCCCGATAAACCTTGACGTGACGTGAGGTGCCGGCCGCGGTGGCCGAGGGGCTGAGGCGCTCCAGTCACGGTCTGCACGGTCACTATGGTCGGGGGTTCGAATCCCCCTCGGGCATGGATATTTGTGCCGTCCTCAGTGTTAGCTAGTCCATAAGTAGTTTGTAAGTTTAGGGACTGATGACCCTGTAGTTAAGTTCAAAATGTTCAAATGTTTGTTAAGCTTATGGGACTTAACTGCGGGGTTATCAGTCCCTAAACTTACAAACTACTTATGAACTAATTATGAACTAGGACGGCACAAATATCCATGCCCGAGGGGGGATTCGAACCCCCGACCGTAGTGGCCGTGCTGACCGTGACTGGAGCGCCTCAGTCACCTCGGCCACCGCGGCCGGCTGTAGTTAAGTCCCATAAGCTATACAAACATTTGACGTGAGGTGATAGTCCGGTAATGGACAGTTTGAATTGGCCGTAAGATTCCTTCACACAGAGAAAGTAAAATTATTTTTCTACTACAATTTCAACAGAAAAAATTCAAATATTCATCGAAAATGACGAAAAGATATAATACAAACTTAAAATATCGGCACTTGATAGATATCAAAATTTTTCCGGAGATATTTCATCAACAGCACTAAGTTGAAGTTAGGGTGCTAAAAAACGTGACCGCGGATCTCAAGAGTGCAAGAATGGAAATCAGGCTCGACCGCTTGCTTCGGTACGCGCGAGAGTTTCTTTATCCCAATTTTAAGATTACACCAGTGAAGAATAATTCGCCCTCTGCAGGAAAAGTTATAGCCACAGTGTTCTGGGAGTCGAAAACTGGCGCATGCTGTGTGACAATTCCTTGCACTTATGGACATCCAAGACCAGAAGCAGGATCGGCAGCTTAACACACGTTTCCATTCTTTTTATTCAAATTTTAAAGTTGCCTTTTTTTTTCATTTTTGGGCATTGGTATCATACCTTTCATCCATTATCAATCCAGAACCTTAATAATAAGAACATTGTTAGTTGCCGAGGGGACTGAGGCGTTTCAGTCACGGTCTGCACGGCCACTACGGTCGGGGGTTCGAATCCCCCCTCGGGCATGGATATTTGTGCCGTCCTTAGAATTAGTTAGTTCTTAAGTAGTTTGTAAGTTTAGGGACTGATGACCCCGTAGTTAAGTCCCATAAGCTATACAAACATTTAACCATTTTTAACCATTGTTAGTTCCTTTTTGTCCTGTTTTCCCACAGTAGCTGTATTATATTATAGTGTAGATTTTTAGGTTATCCGTCTATGCAACTGATTAATAATATATTTTATTGCCATATGCATTTCGCCTTTATTTGGAAGGCATCATCAGTGGCAATATTTCGTGCATCCTGCTTTCATGTAGTGCTAATTGGTGACTTCAGGTTGTTTTGCTTAAATTATGTTCCTTTTGCGTTTTTGTTTTCCAGCACTTCACAGTAAGCACCACTAGGCATATGCCATTTTGTTTAGTAATAAGTGCTGAAACATGTGACACAGTCAAGCTTAACTTTTGTCATTTGCATTCAAATTTGTAACCATCGTATCCATGCGGCTTTTATAATCGTGGAGTTGAAAAGGTCAGTCTCTCATCAATTTCATGATTTAAATATGAGACAGATATAAATGTTATGGATTTGATTTCTAATTATACAATTAAAATTTTGTAAATATTATATGTGTCACGTGTTTTAGCTATTTTTATTAAAGCTCCTGTTTTATAATGGAAGAAAAGTCTGAAACTAGTCAACAATAATAATAAAAAATTTTATTATGAAACTTTGACTGAAATGTGAATAAAAAGGGTAACATTCCTTGCATCGTAGGGCACGGAGATTACCAAATTTGTTTGATAAAACTAAAGGTACGCTACGACACATGTCTCAAAGTCGCAGGCGGAAATGTCGAAAAAAGATGTATAGTTAATGCATCCGTGGTGTATTTTTTTATTTTGCTTTTGTAAAGTTTTCGCATTCAAAACAATGAGGAAACTTACTTTCGTAACGTCCCTCGTATTATTAAGACCTTGATCTGTACTACATGTCTATTTCTGAGCGTGACAAAACATATAAATTGCCTTTTGATATTTTTCACGTCACCAAATATCAACAGCATTATATTGAAGAGAGTAGCCAAATCTGTTGAGCTGGTAAAACAACGTCCGCGTTTCCGTGGGGTCAACGAGTTACACAGGCCTGTGGTGTGTTTCACAGCACATAACACTACGGAAGACATTGAGAAGGTTCAGAGAAGGGCAGCTCGTTTTGTTTTATCACGTTACGGGGGGGGGGGGGGGGAAGCGTCACGGAAATGTTGCAAGAATTGGGTGGAAATTATTAAAAGAAAGACGTTATGCATTGCGGCGTGATCTGTTTGCGAAGTTTCAATCACCGACTTTTAGTTCTGAATGTGAAAATATTTTGCTAGCACCCACCTACTTAGGGAGACATGACCATCCCAATAAAATGAGAGAAATCAGATCGAAAACGGAACGATTTAGGTGTTCTTTCTTCCCGCGCGCTATTAGAGAATGGAACGGTAGAGAAAAGTTATGGAAGTGGTTAATGAACCCTCTGCCAGGCACTTTAATGTGATTTGCAGAGTATCTATGTAGATGTAGATGTTGATGTAGATGTCGGGTTCCATCGACATCTCAGGCGGGGACCGAGTTCCTTTAATAATTTAAAGTACATATTTAAAGACCTGCAAACCGTCGATAACCCACGACACAATAAAGACAATTAGTGCATTCCATTTCATTAGTAGACTCTTTTCCTATGACGGCTGCGGAAGGAGCGAAGTGTTTACGATGTATAGCGGGCAAAGCAACTAGTGTGACGTCAGAAGCTCGTTGCGGGGGTGGGGGACTATTTCTCGTGGACCCTAATTTACGCGTGACGACGTCGTAAGGCGTTATGTAGGTAATAAAAGAACCCAAACCACTACAGCGTTAATATAAACGTGTTCTTTAATGACGCAGAATGAAATATGTATATGTAATAAATGGAAGGTATGTCCTGTTTCCCATTTTAAGAGCTCTGTGGAAAAGGGACATAATGGCATATATAAATACAGGGTATTTCAAAAGGGATTTTAAAACTTTGAAAGTTCATATTAATTTTTTAAAAAGGGGCACAGAGCTAGTTTTAGTGTTGTGTCAAAGGAAAACACATCAAGTTTTTACCATAAACTAAAAGTGTTCGATGTGGCTGCCGTTGGTTATCCTGCAGACATCCCATCGGTAACTGATGTCTTCCCAAACTCCTATCAGCAGGTGTAATTTGCTCAGTGGCGGCGTAGATTCTTGCTCTAAATTCCGCTAGTGTGGCCGACAAAAGAGGTACGTACAGCCGGCCGCGGTGGCCGAGGGGACTGAGGCGTTTCAGTCACGGTCTTCACGGCAACTACGGTCGGGGGTTCGACTCCCCCCTAGGGCATGGATATTTGTGCCGTCCTTAGTATTAGTTAGTTCATAAGTAGTTTGTAAGTTTAGGGACTGATGACCCCGTAGTTAAGTCCCATAAGCTTTACAAACATTTTTAGGTACGTACACCATATCTTTGATGAAGCCCCAGAAGAAAATGTGTAGCGGCGTCAGGTCTGGGGAAGGGCAGGCCATGGAATTGGCGCAACACGGCCAATCCATTTACCTGGAAAACGGTCATTCAGAAAATCGCGGACGTCAGTCAGATAGTGTGGTGGTGCGTTGTCTTGCATGAAGTAAACATTTCGTTCACCAACGTCATCAGTCTGTGGTATCAAAAATTGTTGCAACATATCCAGGTACACTATACCGTTGATGGTTCGAGCTTGGGAAAAAAAGAGGCCGTACATTTTCTTCTTGCTCAACGCACAAATAACGTTTACCTTGGGCCTATCACGAGCACTTTGCAATGTTTCATGTGGATTTTCACTTCCCCAAATCGTACAGTTATGTGTGTTAACCTTGCCACGTAAGTGAAATGTTGACTTGTCAGAAAAGATTATGTTGTCCAAGAAATGTTCATCATGATCCACTCGGTCTAACATATTCGCACAGTAGTTCTCCCAGGCAATCTTATCAGTGTCTTTAATTGCTTGTAAAAGCTACAATCTATACGGTTTCAAATGCAAACGTTTTCTCAACACGCCAAACTGTTGTATGTGGGATTTGCATTTCACGAGATGCACGTCTGGTCGATTTCGTAGAGCTGTTGACAAAACTCTGTCTCACTTTCTCAACGACTAAGTCAGATGTGCTTGGACGACCTGGTACTTTCTTATGTCTTACTGAGCACCCCGTTTCTACAAAACATTTATGCCAATCATAAAATGTAGGCCTACTAGGAGGATCTTTAGCATACTTGGTACGAAATTTACGCTGAACTGTAGTCGCCGACTTTGATTCTTCAAACAATAACACGCAGCTAGCACGCTCGAGTCCAGTGAAGGCAGCCATCTTTAACGTAACTGCTGCTAGCGCTTGTTGCGGCACGATTCTGCACTTGCTAACTACGCGAGTCAAAACTTGATGTTTTCCTTTGAAACAACACTAAAACCATCTCTGTATCTCTTCTTAGTAAATATATATTAATTTGGAAGTTGTAAAGTCCATTTTGAAACACATATACAGTGAAATCCCCCCTGGACGTATTCAGAAGATAAAAATACTCGCCTCATATTCAAATGACGAAAGTTTTGTAAACCTATGGGAATAAACAGCTTTGGTCATCGGTCCCGAGACTTAAAAACTACTTAAACTAATTTACGGTAAAGACAATAAAATCACCCATGCCCGAGGGACGACTCGAACCTCCGACGGAAGCGGTCTCACAATCCGTGACATAACGCCCCAGGCCGCACGGCCATTCCCGCGCTCGCCCCATGTTACAGATCTTTCTTCATACAGATGACTTCTGGTACGACGGCAATAAATGAATCCATTTTAACAGTTCCTGATTGTATGTGAGAAACTGATGGGACAGTCTCTTCGTAATTGGAAATCATTGAACTTTATTCAGTTCATTTTGATTATCGTGTTAGGAACAGATACTATCTACAATGGATCTGTACCGTGATCAAACGAGGTTACCTCCAAACTGTGTTTGACAAATTGTAAGAAATGCCCTATGCAGTCTACAAGTTATGTTGTGTAACGTAAAGCTGTGATACAAATCATGAGCTAGAAAACGAGTATGCGAAATCAGACTGAATAATTGTTTTTTCTGGCTACCTGAACAACATGTCAGTCTGTTTCTGTTAAGGCTAAACTACAAGAGGCAGTAGCCCGGTCTTTATAATCGCTCGTTGCTCCGAAAAACAATAAATAATGCTATCTTCCATAGTACTACAGCTCCACCATATATGTCCCACTATTGGAGAAGACATGTCTTCGTCTATTTTACTATTTATCCAGTTAATGCTGAGGGGAATCGCAGCGATTTAACATTTTACACAAACACGAAGCATTGTTAGAGGTGCATTTCTTCTTCAATGTCCCAAAACATCCAGAATGCAACTTACAATGTAACTCACAAATTTCATGTTAATAAATTGTGTTTTCGTTATAATTTAATAACCTGCACCTAAATTGGCTGACCTAAGACACCATACCATCTAGTCAAGGGCAACAGATGCACTATGAGAATAAGGGAACGATCTGATCCAAGTTTGTGAATAGATTGCATCATGGATACCGGGTGTGAGTGCTTCTTAATCGTCATAAAGGTACCTCTCCTGTTTCAAACAGGTACTAGTACTGTACAATATATTTAGCACACTGAGACTCGCATTCTGGAGGACGACGGTTCATATCCGCCTCCAGTCATCTAGATTTAGATTTCCTGTAGTTTTCCTTAACCATTTCAGGCAAGTGTTGTAATAGTGCCTTTCAAAGGGTACGGCCGATTTCCTTCGGCAACCTTGATAAAGCACTAAGAGCCTGTGCTGCGTCTCCACTAATAACACTGTGGATTCGACGTTAAATCCTATTCTTTCTCCCTCCCTTCCTTTTGTACAATATACTGCAGAGAGGCTGGGAGATGTGAAAAGTGAGAAGAAAGGGACAACAAGGAATATTAGATTTAACCTCTCGCCGTCTTCGACGTCATTAGAGCCGCGGGGAAAGGTTGGACTGTTTCGCGGACAAGCTAAGAATTCGACGATGTCCTTTTAAAGAAACCACCCTGCATTTGCCAGGTGCGGTTTAGGGAAGTCACAGAATTCCCCAAATGCTTGTTCAGTGTGATGGCCACTACGCCAAATCGCTCGATGAAATCGATTGACTAAAAGTCGGACATCTTATCTCACAAGCTGAACGCTTTGATCTTCCTACAGAGACCAGTTTATTCTGCTATGAAAAAATTATTAAATACCGTCGGTATACCTTCACTAAGTTTATGTAAATTCATGTTAGTGACATGTTGATTTAGGATGACACACCCACTGACAGATTGAAAAAGCCCAAAACAGGTTCGATGAATTTTGTGAAAAAATTCAGTCTGTGGTTTAGTCACATGAACTCGAGAGATCATTAAACAGATGTGTTGAAAAAATCCATGTATACTGAAAATTGCCCATCTTTATACACCGAGATGTGAGATCTCCTAATAAGGCTGCGTACCTAAATATTGGTTCATAGGTCTTCCGTTACTCTACTAACTGAATTACTGTCTTGAACTGCTGGTGCTCACAATCTGAAAATGGGCGTTCTACATGATATAACCGTGCAGCAATTCGTTGCAGCGCAGCGAGGCGCTTTAGACCGCTCGGCTACTCCACCGCGGCAGTGGTTAAAATGTTTGTTAAGGGACTTAACTGCGGGGTCATCAGTCCCTAAACTTACAAACTACTTATGAACTACCTTATACTAAAAACGACACAAACATACATGCCCGAGAAGGGATTCGAACCCCCGACCGTAGCGGCCGTGCAGACTGACTGGCGCGTCGCAGACCGCTCGGCCACTGCGGCCGGCAGTGGTTGAAACCCGTGTCGTAGACAATCACGGTTGATATCACAGTCCGGTGATGTATGTCACGTTTCTCATGCTGTAACTATGTAATTTAATTTGAATGATGGATTGTTTCCAGCCGGCCGCGGTGGCCGAGGGGATTGAGGCGCTCCAGTCACGATCCGCACGGCCACTACGGTCGGGGGTTCGAATCCCCCCTCGGGCATGGATATTTGTGCCGTCCTTAGTTGTAAGTAGTTCATAAGTAGTTTGTAAGTTTAGGGACTGATGACCCCGTAGTTAAGTCCCATAGACTCTACATTTTGATTGTTTCCATTATAAACCGATACTAGACATTACATACTCCGCTTTTTTTCTTTTTTACAAAGGAGCTAGTATTCTTACTCTAATGACCTTGTAGTCGACGGGATGTTTGCTTCCAAACCTTCTCCCTATAACATACGAATTCTTACATAAGTTGGAATTTGCAAAAGTACATCCAGAGAATGCATCAAAAAGTAAAAAATATTTCTACGTATGTATGATTATCCAACTACTTTAAATAATTGCTCCATTCCTTGCTTGAAGAAACAGTGCCAAATCAATCGACTGATAAATGAGGGGTAAAATTTTGAAATTTATTTCTCAAATTTATTTTACTTAGATCTTTCAACAGTTCATCTGTTCGATGAAAATATGAGACAGAGAAATAACAGCAAAACAACCTACACTATAGAAGAGAATTGTGCGCGGCCATACACCTCTCAGAAATATACAAAGCGTCCTCTTGCTGTTGACCACGTTAGAACTTGGGATAAACATTGTGATTCTGGAAATGTCGCGAACTCCCAGTGGATTGAGGCAGTTTCACTCCCAGAAAAGTTTTATTTCACACTGCACACTATACACACTGTGAATATGAATTCCATCATCAATATTTTTTAGGTTGTTTTCAGATATATCCAGTTTATTTTTGTATCAGGAACCTGTTGTCTTCAGTGTTTCACTTCGCAGGTATTACATTTTAGATGATGTCTTGCCTTCATTTATCCTTGAACTGTTTTCAAAATACCTTCATAGCAGAGTAAATGTCGACGATATATGATGTATGTCTTGTCAAAAGAAAATATTGTCCCATTCAGTCACGACAGGTATTTTTTACGACAGTAATGTCCGCTTTATTTTTGTCGCTCACGCTTGCATTCAGTGCTTCTCGATTCTACTTCGGTTTTATTATT
This sequence comes from Locusta migratoria, assembly GCA_026315105.1. Lineage (NCBI taxonomy): Eukaryota > Metazoa > Arthropoda > Insecta > Orthoptera > Acrididae > Locusta > Locusta migratoria. The sequence goes on from CM048755.1 coordinate 293,280,969, forward strand.
CAACAATGTTAGGTAGGTCGTTAATAGCGATTCGCAGAAAAATGGAAAAGTTTGCAGATGAAGAGCAGGCCATTACACATCACATGAAGGGATTCGGTGAATCCAATGCAAGAGCGGCAGTACACTGAGGTGAAATGGGGTAGCGATATGTTCAAATGTTTGTAAATCTATGGGACTCAACTGCTTGGTTATTAGTCCCTAGTATACAAACTATTTAAACTAAGTTAAACGAACCTAAGGATAACACATACGCCCATGCCCGAGGGAGGACTCGAACCCCTGACGGCGAACGGCCGCGCGTACCGCAGCACGGCGCCTCAGTGCTCACGGCCATTCCGCATAGCGATATGCACGGATACAGATGGCAGTAGTATATCTGTGATTTGTAGTATATCAGTGATTTGTACTCCGATGATTCATGCGTAAAGGTTTCCGACGTTATTATACCAGCGCGAGAGGAGTTAACAGGCTTAAATTGTTCAAATGTTTGTAAATCTATCGGACTCAACTGCTTGGTCATTAGTCCGTAGCTTAAAAATTACTTAAACTAAGGTAAACTAACCTAAGGACAACACAAACACCCATGCCCGAGGGAGGACTCAAATCCCCGACGGCGAACGTCCGCGCGCACCGCATCACGGCGTCCCAGCGTGCACGGCCAATCCGCCGCGGCTTACAGGCTCAGAATGTGGAATGTTAACGGTAATTGAGATAGACGCATGGGACATTCCATTTCCAATATCGTTGATAAATTTCATTTTCCCAGATCCAGATTTGTCGGTAGGATCGACAATACCAAATTTCAGGCATTACTTCTCACCACGAACAACGCAGTGACCGATGGTCTGCACTTCATGACTGAGAGCAGCGGCGTTTGTGTAGAAACCTCACAGCGAAAAGAGAAGCAACACTGTGTGAAATAACCGCAGAAATCAGTGTGGGGGCTAGGAGGAACGCATCCGTTGGAAGTGTGTGGTGAAATCTGGCAACAGACGACCGACTCGAGTCAACACCGCCTAGAAGACAAGGCCTCACAACTGGCCATGCTACGTCATACTGACCAGGCTGCGGCCGCCAGCTGAATGGCTGTCCGCTGGGGCACGCCCCCTGCCTCGTAGTGGGCAGCCAGCAAGCTGGCGGCCGCGGCCTGGTCAGTATGACGCAGCACGGCCAGTTGTGAGGCCTTGTCTTCTAGGTGGTGTTGCTCGAGTGCCTTGGCTACCAGCACGAGGTAGCTTGCAGAGCCTCTCTGGGCTCATGATGAAAACAGTTGGACGCTACCCAACGACTGGACAACCGTGGCTTGGTACGATGACTCCCATTTTAGTTGACAAGAGCTTATGGTAGAGTTAGAATATGGCGCATACCTCACGAAGCCACGAACCCAAGTTTTACACGGAATCGACTTGGTCCTCTGGTCCAACTGCCACTTTTTAGCCTTTCATGATCTTCATGTCCCGAAACAAGAATGGAATTTTTTTTGGGTGACTATGCGCCATGTCACTGGCCCACAATGTTAGAGACTGGTTCGTAGAGTATCCTGGACAATCCAGCACGTAACACCCAGATCGAAAAAAAGTGTATGGGACTTAACTACTGTGATCATTATCCCCTAGGCTTATCAACTACTTAAACATACACACACATACCCGAGGGAGGGCTCGAATCTCCGACGGGGAACAACTGCGCGCTCCGCAGCAAGGCGCTTTAGAGCGCTCGGACATTCCGCCACGACCCGTCCAGATCGCCCGACAAGAATCCCATCGTGCTTTTATGGGACATAACATTCACAAAAATCTGTCGAGGCACTTTAGCAATTTACGAAATCGAAATATTGAAACATTTCGACCAATTCGGGGGTTGAAATAAATTCAAGTACAAAGTTGAAAATTTGTGCTGGACCGGGACCCGAATTTCTCGCTTCGGGCCAGCGGTCGCCTTAATCAGTTAGGCTATCCAGGCACGATTTCCTTCCAACCCAAATTTTCAATTTCTAGCCTCCTGGCCATTGATTCCTCTTGTTCGCAGCCTATACTAGATTCCCACAAGGGATCGAGCATTTGAATGCGTCCGTATTGAAATTGTCATTTACCTGTTGTGGGCATAGTTACAATTTTTGATATGGTGTCTGTTCTTTCGGATATGTCCGAAAAGAACAGATATGATATCAGAACTTTAGCAATTATTGACAGCTATAAAGCAGCAGGGCTCAACGTTCCTGCAGACGACTTAAGGGGCCATATAAATAAGAAAGAGCACATGCTCCAGATAAGATTCTCGGAGCAAAATAACGTTTTCTGAGTAAATTCTCAATTTCATATAAATGAAAGCTTTGAAGCTGATGCTCTGAGCAGGAAGTTCATTCTCGCTATCTCCCCTCCGTCTTGAGTAGGATCTCCTCTCGCTATCTCCCCTCCGTCTTGAGTAGGATCTCCTCTCGCTATCTCCCCTCCGTCTTGAGTAGGATCTCCTCTCGCTATCTCCCCTCCGTCTTGAGTAGGATCTCCTCTCGCTATCTCCCCTCCGTCTTGAGTAGGATCTCCTCTCGCTATCTCCCCTCCGTCTTGAGTAGGATCTCCTCTCGCTATCTCCCCTCCGTCTTGAGTAGGATCTCCTCTCGCTATCTCCCCTCCGTCTTGAGTAGGATCTCCTCTCGCTATCTCCCCTCCGTCTTGAGTAGGATCTCCTCTCGCTATCTCCCCTCCGTCTTGATTGGGTTTTCCGTGAGTAATGTCCGGCACAGAACAGCTGTTCAATCGTATATTTCTTTAAAGTAGCCCAGTCACACAAATTATTCAGTATACAAAAAATGAGTGGCATCTAATACTTCAATTAGAACTATACTATGTTGAGATACTAGTTTGTTGTACAGCAGCATATTATTAAGACTAAATAAGAACTTTTTACGAAAATTTATTCTTCTGACGATGTTACGAAATTTTCGTCATGCGAGAAACCACCGGCCGCGGTGGCCGAGGGCACTGAGGCGCTCCAGTTACGGTCTGCACGGCCACTACCGTCGGGGGTTCGAATCCCCCCTCGGGCATGGATATTTGTGCCGTCCTAAGTCTTAGTTAGTTCATAAGTAGTTTGTAAGTTTAGGGACTGATGCCCCGTAGTTAAGTCCCATAGACTATACAAACATTTGAAACATTTTGCGAGAAACTTTTTTGTTATTAAAGTTGGGTTAGCGCAATTTGCGAACGAAATTTTGAGACTGTATCATATTTTATCTGTTTCATCGTGGGACGCTGTCAGAGCTTTCTGACGCGCGATACTTTTTGTTAAATATGCCACGTAAAGGTCTGCTAATAAGCATAGGATATGCGATTTTGTTACAAGAGAAAGACTGCTAGGTATGTAATTAATCAGTTACGACTACGAAGTCAGAAAACGAATCTTTAAATGGGCCAACCGGTTTGGGTAGAACGAACAAGATGAGTACTTCAATACCCGGTATTGCAGTAATATTTATTTTGTGATACAGACTATGAAGTCCTGCGATGCAATTTATTTGGAATTAACGTAAAAGGCGTTATTAATAGACCCTATTTAAAACACGCAATATTATTTTGCTATGTAGCTGTTTATAACTGTAAATATGAACTACAAACAAACGGGTAAAACGCGCAGCTGAATCCACTTGTGTTTCATTTCTTCGTCGGTAACGAAAAAACTTCTCTGACATCTCTCTCGACACTATATAAAATGCTTGAAATGTCACAATTACGATTTTTGTGAAGGAAGCGACTCGTTAGCAAAATGTTTTTATTTGCATAAATTTTGGAGTTCCTCTCATATTTCTTCAGAGTACGTATAAAAGAACCTTCTAAATAAACCACATTAAAACTTAATCTTAGTAGAAGTTACTTAGCTCGACGTGTGCTAGAGAACTCACTTCAGAAAACGGAAGAATGTTCTCCGGTCGTGAGAAACTTCTCTGTTTTTATTCATACGAAATCGGAGAATGTTCCCTGTTGTGTTCAGCTTCCACCACCCTTTTACTCTCGCTGAGAACATACTCGGTTGAAGTATATTGTCTTACTTGCTTTATTCATGCGAACCTGAGCATGTTCTTTGCAAACCAGAGTATAAAGTAGATACTCTGTTTTACTCATACGGTCAAATAAGTATATGCCACGTCGAGTTGCAGCACATCGCCAGGAAAAAAGAGGTCCGACACGATATTAGGAGCAATCCAATAACTTATGTCACCTCCGTGATGTTTTCGCTGTGGAGACAACCACGCCACAAGTATTTTTGCCTCTGTATGTAATCTGTCAGCCCTCTATCTAGTGTCAAGCAGTCGGTTTCGACCTAAGCTTTACCAGAATCGAACACCGATCAATACAATGGGTCGATTAGAGAGAAAATACCAACGGTTCACATAGTAATCGGTGCCACATCTTCTGAAAACTGTTTTAGGAAGCGGTCGTTTAACAAGGGTGCGTGGTTCTATTGAAAAACAGACGTACTTCAGCAGTTCTGGCTGTTTAAAGTTACGCTACTCATCTCCACCTATCAAACTTACCAGATCTTACCTGCATAACAGCTAACGGCACGTCGCACTCCAACGTGCGCAGTCCGAACCTAGAGATTAAATCTGAAACGAATCTTTGGAGATGTAGGTAACCTCTGGAATAATGTATAGGCGGGACCGGTTAAAGGTAATACGTTCGCAAAAGAGGCGCCAGAAAAGAGCGACAATGTGGTGTAGTGACTATGGCGTTAGACTCTGAAGCGAAGGGTCCTGGGTTCGTGACCCACCCACGAATCAAAGGCTGGCCTAGATAAATCTCGTCGTATCGGACGAGTACGAGGTATGCGACAAAACAGATACACTAGAGTACGGTTTCACGTACAGAAACAACTACAAAACTTGGAAGATGTGCCAACAAATCGTACCACAAATAAAGAGGACGACTCTAGCAAGTAATACAGTTGAAATAATCATTACGCATCAGACCAACCCGTTACCGTGTCCGAAGAGGCTGGCAACCCTCTGGATCTTCGCCATGACGGACCAGACCGGCCGCGGTGGAGTAGTCGAGTGGTCTCGCTGCGGAGCGCGCGGTTGCTCGCCGTGGAGGTTCGAGTCCTCCCTGGGGCATGGGTGTGTGTGTTGTCGTTAGATTAGTTTACCTAGGTTTAAGTAGTTTGAAAGCTACGAACTGATGACCACGCAGTTTGGTCCGACAGATTTATAAACATTTGAACATTTTTCGGACCAGACCGAGTGGCCTTACTGAGCGACCTCTGGTAGGAACACAGGAGAGCCCAGCAGTACAGGCAGTACCACGAACTTCCTTTGGATTCCTCTGCATCCTTCCGGGTGTAAAAGCAGCTTAATCACAATGTCTGCATTCCAAAGAATGTCGCGTTTGATGCGCGGATCATATTTTATGTAGTTTTTCTCGGTGACACTGGTCCTATAGGTACAGGAAACGTCAGGCCATCACATACTGATATTTGGCTTTATTTCTTTATTATAAAGATATTCCCTTTTGTAGGAATTTATTAGCTCATATAGGTATTTTCAAGCATTGAGTAGGTGTATGGTAGTAACTGAGTTGGCAACATTAAAATTTAAAATTCTACCGCCCCCTGGAACCTTCCGCGCTGGACGCTGCCAGCGTCCGCCCCACCAAGCCCTGATTCCACTCAAACAGTCGTTAGCATCTCATTACTGAGGCAAGAAACATGGAATTAGTAGCAAAGCCAATCTACCTCAACTACTTTTCGAAATGTCACTGCGAGTATCTATCAGTGTGTAATCTAATCACTGCCGGATTTACGACCCCCCCCCCCCCCACCAAAAGTCCCTTTTCATTACCCCCTCCCCTACTCAAGCATTGCTTTTTGGCCCCTCTCCTCTCTCCCCCTCTCCCCCTACACGCTCGGTGTCCCACAGATCCAGGACTGCAAATCTTCAAATGTCCAAATGTTTGTAAATATATCGGACCAAACTGCGTGGTCATGAGTCCGTAGCTTACAAACTACATAAACCTAGGTACACTAACCTAAGGACAACAACACACACACCCATGCCCCAGGGAGGACTCGAACCTCCACGGCGAGCAACCGCGCGCTCCGCAGCGCGACGCTTTAGACCGCTCGGCTACTCCACCGCGGCTCCAGGACTGCATCTAAAACTATGTTTGTCACCAGTCAGAATATACTATTCAACATTTCGCATGTTCACTTCCTCGTAGGTTGACTTCCTCGCACCTTGACTAGCAAAGACATACCTAAACTAACCTCCATCCCACACAGACCACGAAAGGCCCATCAGGTACCGACCGGTCACCATGTCATCCTCCGCCCGAAGGCGTCACCGGATGCGGTATGGAGGGGGACGTGGTCAGCGCCCTGCACTCCCGCCCGTTATGTCGGGTTTCGTGATCGGAGCCGCTATTTCACAATAAAATAGCTCCTCAGTTGGCCTCACAAGGGTGAGTGCACTCAGGTTTCCAACAGCGCTCGACAGACTCCGTGCTAGCCCAGCCCGACAGTGCGTAACTTCAGAGATATAACGGAAACCGCTGTATCCACTCCGGAACTGCGGTTAGCTAGCAAAGACATACCGTGCCTTAATTGCTGCAAAGCATTACACCTGCCCCTTTCGATCTCTGACCGCCATTGTCCCCCACTTCGTCGTCCCACTTCCCGCGTTACCAAAAAATGTTTGTTTGTAATTCTATCGGACCAAACTGCGTGCTCATCAGTCCGTAGCTTACAAACTACTTAAGCCTAGGTAAACTAACCTAAGGACAACACATACACCCATGCCCCAGGGAGGACTCGAACCTCAACGGCGAGCAACCGCGCGCTCCGCAGCAAGACGCTTTAGACCGCTCGGCTACTCCACCGCGGCCGGCGTTACCAATTTCTATTGTATTTTATTACGTTTTACTGCATTTCTTTGTCAGAACACTTAGAAGATGCAACAGATCTACTAAAGAAACTACCAACACCTCACTTGTGCGTCCTATTTTGGAGTATTGTTGCTCATTGTGGGATCCCCATCAAGTGGGACTGACCAACACCCTCTAGAGACAAGGTCTCACAACAGCCCGTGCAACGTCATACTGACCAGGCGGGGTCGCCTCTGAATGGCTGGCTGATGGGGCACGCCCCCTGCCTCGTAGCGGACAGCCAGTAAGCTGGCGACCGCGGCCTGGTCAGAGTGACGTAGGACGGGCTGCTGTGAGGCCTTGTCTCTAGGTGGTGTTTGACTGACTGACGATTTCGAGAAAGTTCAGAGAAGGGAAGCTCGTTTTGTATTATCGCGATATAAGGGAGAAAGTGTCATGGGAATGATGCACGAGTTTGGGTGGAAATCATTAAAACAAAGGCGAAATTTCTTTCACCAACATTCTCTTCCGAATGCGAACATTTTATTAGTACCCACCTACATAGGAAGACATGACCATCAAAATAAATTAACAGAGATCAGATCGAAAACGGAAAGATTCAAGTGTTCCTTTTTCCCACGAGCTATTAGAGAATGGAACTATAAAGAAACATCATAAAAGCGGATCGATGAAGCCTCTGCCATTCACTTCAGTGTGACTTGCAGATTATTTATGTAGATGTAGTTTTAGATCTTCTTTCATCTCGATTGCTCTTGAAAAAGCTTCTGCGGAATTGTATCTCCCGTAAATTCACTTATCAGGATTCTGTATTGATTTCTACACTGCTTGTCATTCGAAATGCAACACCGAGAAGTACTGGAGATATCAAGCCAAATTTATTTAGGATATAACGCGTTGTTCCTAGCTTCAAAATACAGCCCGTAACGTGCATGCTCCACCTACCACCTCCCTACTCGGCGCACATGTGCGCTCTCGTACGCACTCAATTCGCGAATTAAGACAGTAAAGCCTAACTAAAACTTAATCTGCTGTTTTCGCTTTACTCGCTCTCACAAAAAGCAGACAGGGACTGAACGGCATGATTACTAAGTCATTAATTGCATGTCAAAATTACGGACGAGGAGTAATTGTGCGTGCGCACTGGTCCCAAATGACATCGCAGCGTCACTACGAGAGACCAGATACTTTTAAAGCTCTTCCGCTTTTGTGGACGCATTTCGCGGAGGCAGAGGCAATTAAGGTAACGAACTTAATAAATCATAATTACATTATTACTCTGCAACGAGCCACCGGAAACCACGGCTCACATAATTACAAAGTATTCCGAAAATGTCCCCAATCAGCATCCGAAATTTTGTCGGTGGATTTCAGCTTCACCCCGTACACCCTAGTTGACTGTAAAGTGTGTCTATTACAATGACTACATGCACACGTTGTCAAATTTCTAGGGGACAAATTCAAGTTCTAGTAACACGACAGGACCGTCTATATATTAATAAGAAAAATTACACCTGTGCAAAAATACGCTCAACTTGGCACATAACTGCATAACTGCAGCTGATGATCGATAAGCAATAACAAACACTATGCACACACAGTGTGCTCTCGAATGTCTTGTCTCTCCATATTTAAGTTACTGTTCTCACAGATCAATGGGCCGCGGCGGAGCGGCCGAGCGCATTGAGGCACTATGCTACGATGCGCGACGCCGTTATCAATCGGGGGTTCGAATCCCCCCTCGGGCATGGATGTTTGTGCTGTCTTTAGTATAAGGTAGTTCATAAATAGTTTGTAAGTTTAGGGACTGATGACCCCGCAGTTAAGTCCCATAAGCTTTACAAATATTTGAAGATTTTTTATGAAATGGCGTTCTGGAGGCCTAGCTGTGCACCCTCTGGTTTGTCTTTGAAGGCAATAACTGCGCAATGTTTGAACGTGAACACTGTTTGCAACATTTATTCAAGGGTACCACCGAGCACCAACTACTAATCAGTGCTAATGTGAAACAATTTTAGCCATTTAAAATAGGTCGCAATGTGACCCTGTGGAAAGCTGGATGAATTTATGGGAGGACAGCTGTCTATTTTGGGCACAATGTGAGGCGATGTCTCTTCTTTCATCGGCGGTGTGTGGAACGTTCTCAGACCTGTAGTTCAGGTACTTGGCTCCCGCATAGTACAGACGAACATCAGTTTTGTGTCCCAGCCTCGTCGCCGCTTTTGTGTCTATTTCCGTCGTAGGTGTCGGTGGCCGAGTAGGAAAGTACCGACACAGGAATAAAGGAAGCACGCTTGTGCAGGTACGGAGGTGAGCAGCCAGTGGGACAGCAGAAACTAGAAGCACTAGAGTAAATTAGAACGAGATATATATTGCACAGAATTTATACAATACTTAACTTTTACATAGCTCAGTACTGCAGTATGCTGTTACATAGTTGAGCTAGAGGCCTGCCTAGTGCCTATCCGATAGCCAAGTCTTCACTGGTGCCTATCTTATTCCGAAGTGTTAACTGGTTCCTATCTCAGTCCCAAGTGAACGATGTTCAGTGGTGGCCGCGAGTGGGATAGCAGCAGAGGGCGCTCGTGGCTGACGTCGTAAGAACGCCGCGCCGTGCGTGCATGGCGGCGCGCGGCGAAAGTAGGTGGCGCGCACTTTAGACTGGTGCGACATCACAATCAGGACCCACCCTCTCTGCAGCACCAAGAGAGGAGGCGCAGTGGTAACATAATGGACTCGCATTCGGAAGTACGGCGTGTCGAACCCGACCCAATTACCCTGATTTAGTTTTTCCGTGATTTCCAAAAAATGTTTAAATGTTTGTTAAGCTTATAGGACTTAACTGCGGGTTCATCAGTCCCTAAACTTACAAACTACTTATCAACTAACTTATACTAAAGACAGCACAAACATCCATGTTCGAGGGGGATTAGAACCCCCGACGGGGAACGGCCTCGCGCATCTGAGAATAGCGTCTCAATGCGTTCGGCAACTCCGCGGCGTCCGTGATTTCCATAAATCACTTAATGCAAATTATGGGATGTTTCCTTAGCCACAATCAATTTGAGCAGACCTCTAACTGTAAGGCCCACGATGTTATTTTGCATTGTGGCCGACCGATCATCATCCGGAGACGAAGTGTGGGCACATGTTATATTTACTGTGTCATTCGGGGCTATATGGTAAGGGTCCGTTTGCATCAGAGTCAAGCCTCTGGGCAGGAGACAACTGACACCATGGCTACTCTGCTGTTGTGGAAACATTGGCTGGAGAGTGGAATGGTACTCTTATGTCTTCAGCGATGAAAATGGGTTCTGTTTGTATGGCCGGCCACAGTGGCCGAGCGGTCTGCGGCGTGCCAGTCACAGTCTGCACGGTCGCTACGGTCGGGGGCTCGAATCCCCACTCGGGCATGGATATTTGTGTAGTCTTTAGAATAAGGTAGATCATAAGCAGTTTGTAAGTTTGGGAACTGATGACCCCGCAGTTAAGTCCCTTAAGCTTAACAAACATTTGAACATTGTCTGTTTGTATGAGAGTGATGGACATGTATGTGTTTCTTATAGACCTGGTGAGCTACCTATGAGTGCATTCGCCCAAGAAACACAGGTCCCGTCGCAGACTTCGTGGCGGAGAGGAAAGGAGCTGTAGCTCGTGTTCACATTTAGTTTTTCTGTAGGGGAAAGTAATGAGTGTCAACTACATTGTACAGGCTTCGATACCCGTGTTACTGCTATTACTTCCACAGCAAGATCACCAGAACTCACATGCGAGGGAAACGAGAACTGACTCGTCCCCCAGTGCCTGCAGGAACCATTGCCGAATTGCAATTAAAGGCGAAAGACGTTTGTAACTGTCTGTCGTAGAACAGTTGCCACTCGGCAGCTTAATGATCGTTTGCGTACGAGACCACATGCCTTTGTTATCGCCAGATGGAGAAAACCGTATATCGCTGTGTTTGGATACTCTTAACTCTGAGAGGTATGATTCATTTCATTTAAATGTAGAAAATACGGCAATCAGCCACATGTTTCTTTTTAATAATTTTATTGTAGCGTTACTACACTCCTGGCCATTAAAATTGCTACACCACGAAGATGACGTGCTACAGACGCGAAATATAAACGACAGGAAGAAGATGCTGTGAGAAGCAAATTATTAGCTTTTCAGAGCATTCACACAAGGTTGACGTCGGTGGTGACACCTACAACGTGCTGACATGAGGAAAGTTTCCAACCGATTTCTCATACACAAACAGCAGTTGACCGGCGTTGCCTCGTGAAACGTTGTTGTGATGCCTCGTGTAAGGAGGAGAAATGCGTACCATCACGACTTTGATAAAGGTCGGATTGTAGCCTATCGCGATTGCGATTTATCGTATTGCGACATTGCTCCTCGCGTTGGTCGCGGTCCAATGACTGTTAGCAGAATATAGAATCGGTGGGTTCAGGAGGGCAATACGGAACGCCGTGCTGGGTCCCAACGGCCTCGTATCACTAGCAGTCGAGATGACAGACATCTTACACGCATGACTGTAACGGATCGTGTAGCCACGTCTCGATCCCTGAGTCAACAGATGGGGACGTTTGCAAGACAACAATCATCTTTAAGAACAGTTCGGCGACGTTTGCAGCAGCATGGACTATCAGCTCGGAGACTATGGCTGCGGTTACCCTTGACGCTGCATCACAGACAGGAGTGCCTGTGGTGGTGTACGCAATGACGAACCTGGGTGCACTAATCCCAAAACGTCATTTTTTCGGATGAATCCAGGTTCTGTTAACAGCATCATGATAGTCCCATCTGTGTTTGGCGACATCGCGGTGAACGCAAATTGGAAGCGTGTATTCGTCATCGCCATACTGGCGTATCACCCGGCGTGATGGTATGGGGTGCCATTGGTTACACGTCTCGGTCACCTTTTGTTCGCATCGCTGGCACTCTGAACAGTGGCCGTTACATTTTAGATGTGTTACGACCCGTGGCTGTACCCTTCATTCGATACCTGCGAAAACCTACATTTCAGCAGGATAATGCACGACCGCATGTTGCAGGTCCTGTACGGGCCTTTCTGGATACGGAAAATGTTCGACTGCTGCCCTGGCCAGCACATTCTCCAGATCTCTCACCTATTGAAAACGTCTGGTCAATGGTGGCCGAGCAACTGGCTCGTCACAATACGCCAGTCACTACTCTTGATGAACTGTAATATCGTGTTGAAGCTGCATGGGTATCTGTACCTGTACACGCCATCCAAGCTCAGTTTGACTCAATGCCCTGACGTATCAAGGCCGTTATTACGGCCAGAGGTGGTTGTTCTGGGTACTGATTTCTCAGGATCTATGCACCCAAATTGCGTGAAAATGTAATCACATGTCAGTTCTAGTATAATATATTTGTCCAATGAATACCCTTTTATCATCTGCATTTCTTCTTGGTGTAGTTTCGCGACTGAGGCCATCGTCAGACGGTGATGTTGACATATTTCAACGTCTTAGTTTTGTGTCTTCATGAGAAGCGGTCCTTTACATATTATAAGACAGAGGTATGAATACCTTTTTCTTTCTGTGCTCATCTTTTATATAATTCAATTCTAAGATGAGCATGGAGCGAAAAAGGAATTCAGACGTCCTTCTGATAATATGTAAAGGAGAGCTTTTTATGGAGACACAAATGTGACTTCGTGAAAGAAGTCAACACTGGCATATGAAGAAAGGCTCAGGCACGAGAGTAGTAACGGTACAAAAAATACAACCTCCGACAAAGTTCGACGAATGAAGCGAGAATTGTCGAGTGGGCAACACAGGCGAATGACAACGCAGCACCTGCGCAGCGGCCGGTTTTGACAACCTGCGCCCTCCGTGGGTTAGTTGAGCATCGTGTGTTTTCTGTTAGACCTGTGGGGAGAAGAGCATATATAGTGCGTTGGTTGTGAACTGACAACAGGACAATGAACGAGCAAAGCTTCAGTGTTCAAATGTTTGTAAACCAATCGGACAAACACTACTATGGTCTCAGTCCCTAGACTTACAAACCACTTAAACGGATCAATGTGTATGCATCGCAAATCGCGAAATTTCCCGACGTCTGCTGCTCCTGTAAGATGGACAAACGATCTGCAACACATGAAAGAGTCCCGCAAGAGGGAGAGACACAATTCTACCCCCTCTTGCGGGACTCACACGATAACGTGTGCGAGCATGTGAGGGAAAGAGGCAAGTGCAACATATGGAAGTTTGGGTCTGGAGGGGGGAGCGTATACGGGTGGCCGATAGGTTAAGGCGACCGTTCGCGAAAAGCGGGAGACCCAGGTTCGAGTCCCGGTCCAGCACAAATTTTCATGTGTTGCAGATTGATTGTCCATCTTACAGGAGCAGCAGACGTCGGGAAATTTCGCGAAGCATACACATGGATATATTTATCTCTGCTGCGGATCACCGCCAACGTCTGTTCCCTTGGAACAGACATAATAGTATACTTAAACAGACTTACACTAAGGACTACGCAGACACCCATGCCCGATGGAGGCCTCGATCCTTCGGCGGGAGCCCCCGCCCAATCCTTAGCATGATGCCTTTAACCACGGGCCATTCCCGCGCGGTAACAAGGACCAATATAAAGTTTTGTTTTAAGCTTCGAAAGACAACTAAAGTAACGCACCCTATGCTGGTACGTGATTATGGGGCTCCAGCACTGCTTACGAAGTGTGTGTACGAGTGGTTCCCCCGTTTTCGAGGAGACTATTGAAGTGTTTCTGACAGTCCCCGTAGCGGACGACCGGCGACCGCCGTCAGTGACGAAAACATTGAGAAAGTGAGGACCTCAAACACGACCGAGCGTCGATTAACTGAGCGCTTGATAGCGGATGAACTGCAGATTAACCGTGACTGCGCACGACAAATCCTTACCCAGAAGTTAGGGAAAAGGAAAACTCGTTATCGTTTTGTGCCACTCACTTGACAGACGATCGGAAGCAGGCACGTTTAGAGGCTTCACGGGATATTGTCGTAACGGCGGATGCGACATCCAATTTCTTAAACCGTTCTGTCAGTTAGTGGTAGAGTGCCAGACTACAAATCCACAGGTGCCGGGTTCAAATCCCCCCTCACGTTTTGGAATTTTTATCCGTTACTTTCAACTTCTTTCACCTCTGGCAGTGTCGCTGATGTGAAAAATACCCCCCTGGGTAAGTCAGTTTGAATGTCGGAGGAAGGCAACGGCATACCACCGCCAAACAGGACCATGCCTAGTAAAGCACTGTAGTGTTCAAACCAGTCTTCGGTTTGTTGACTTCTTTACATTTTTATTGTCACTGAGGATGAAACGTGGTGTCTCCGGTACGACCCTGAAACGAAACGGCAAAGAATGGGATGGCATTGTCCGACATCACCTTGTCGGGAAAAGGTCAAAACCGGAAAATCACGCATCAAAACGATGCTCATTACCTTTTTCAGTAGTCGAGGCATTATCTGAAAGGAATTTCTACCTGAGGGAACGACGTAGAACGCTACAAGTTACGTTGAAATTTTGACCCGTTTCATATAACGTCTACGCAGGTTACGACCGCGGGTACGCGCAACAAGGTTCCCATTTTTATTCACGATAACATTCGCCCACACACAGCCAATATCGTCAAATAGTTCCTGAAAAAAAGTGGGTGATGCAACTTGGACATCCACCACACTCGCTGGATCTCAATCCTCCTATTCCTTCGACTCAAACTCGCTTTGAAAGGAAAGGGATTTACGATATTCCTGTCATCCAACATAACGTGATGAGAGTTCTGAACACCATCCAAAGGATGACTTCGTGCACGTATCGCAGAACTTAGCGGCGCATAGTTATGGGAGGTGACTATTTCGAAGGACAGGAAGGTAACTGTAGTTCACAGTTCATCGTCGTTAATATTACAGAACTATTCACCGAGCGTTATTGCCAGAGGTTGTAAATTTGAAAGAAACGTGTGACTGGTTGCAGTATTTTAGACACTGTAACATACGAAAACAGCTGCGGTGTCCTTACACCACGATGGATAAAACAATGTTTTATTTTATCTTAATTTGCTATCATACACTCATATACAAAGATCATTAAAATTACCGTGTCCTAAAGGGTGCTGCATTTTCCTCCGTAGAGCACAGTTTTAATTAGTTTGAGACTTAATTTATTTCCTAGTTGTGGACGAATGCTGTAATTTCAGTATCATAACTGGTAACAAAACTTTAGAATTTGTTTCTTTATAGAGATAATTATGCTGTATTTAATGAAGTTTTCTGTTTCAGGCCACTGTTAAAACAAATAAAAAATTCGGCAGAATCTCACATTGTACTTGACTGTTCTACATCACGGATATATGACGTACTCAAGCAAGCACAGCAAATCGGAATGATGAGTGACTACCACAGCTACTTAATAACTTCATTGGTAAGTATTGACCTTTAACATTGCATTTTTATTCCAGTTAAAATAGTCTTGTAGTGTTAAATTCTGTGTGCATATTAATGTAAACATGTCTACACGGGGTGTTTCCCGTAAAGAGGAGGATTCATTGTAATACATAAATTGTTTAAGACGACGCATAATATTATCAGAAAGTATTATCATGAAAATTAGATCATTATTTTTTGGTATCATTAAAACTCCTAACTTTTTTCTCACTACAATCATTTTGAAATAAAAATCGTTGTTTGAAGTTTTAAAATAATAAGGTGTGCATTTTAATTGCATTCGACAACGATTAGATAAAGAAAACAAAAATTCAAAGTTAATTTACTATTCATAAAATTAGTGCCGAGGGCCGACGCGGGATGCCTCATATCCAACATAAGAAAAAGCTGCGTAAAGGCATTATTGATTATTTCCTCCGACCTCTCATGTGTTGTGGGGGTGCCTGTGATGAGTGGTTGTAGAGGGTGGTGTTCAAAATGTTCAAATGTTTCTAATCCTATGGGAACAAGCTACGTTGTTCATCAGTCCCTAGTCTTACAAACTACTTAAACCAAGTTAAAGTAACCTAAAGACAACACACACATCCATGCCCGAGGGAAGATTCGAACCTCCGACGCGGGAGGCCGCGCGATCTGTAACGTGGCGCTCCAGACCGCTCGGCTACTCCCGCGCAGTAGGGTGGTGTTCAAAAAATGTTCAAATGTTTGTATAGTCTATGGGACTTAACTACGGGGTCATCAGTCCCTAAACTTACAAACTACTTATGAACTACTTACGAACTAGGACGGCACAAATATCCATGCCCGAGGGGGGGTGGTGTTCTCTTTGGTTGTTATAGACAAATAGAAGCCTTATTGCTGACACATCACCTATTTCTCTCGAATAAAGTACGTCAGTTCTGCCAACTTATAATAAGATGTAGTACGCTGCATGGCATTCATTTTTTTTTTTTTTTTTTTTTTTTTTTTTTTTTTTTTTTTTTTTTTGTCTTCCCCACCCCCTGTATATGTGGTGTCTGTACCTTCAGACATGTCCACAGTAACAGACCTCATTGCTAATGTTGCGGACATTATGAATCAAGACACAAAGCTGCCTGTGAGTCCTGTATTATATCAATGGAGAAAGTTGAGAATTGGTGCCGGGCCGGGATTCGAACCTGGGCCTCCTGCTTACTAGGCAGTTGCACTGAACTCTACGGTATCCAGGTACAGTGATCACCACACCTCCATGGACTATTCAAGCACGCCCAGTGACGTTTTCAGTCCATAGGCACACTACGCTTCAACACTTACGGGAATCGACAAAATGCCGCGAGTAAAGCAGGTAATGGCAGGGATACGGTGCCAGTATTGTGCAGGTAAGTTGAAGATTTGGGCCTGACGGGAGGCGCGCTAGCTTAGTCTGTTGAGGTGTGGCGATCACTGTATCTGAATGGCGCTGCAGTTGCCTAGTGAGCAGGTCAGAGCACAAATTTTCATCTGTCCCCCTTGTTATAATTCAATGCCCATAGACAGCGAACGTCTTTCATTCCTTTGTGTATTAACACTAGTGCACTCTTGTACCGGTTCTACATCTACATACGTACTCCGCAATCCACAAAATGTGTGTGGCGGAGGGTATTCAGTACCACTACTAGTTACTTGCTTTCCTCTTCCACTACTGTATAGAACAGGGGAAAAGCGAATGCTTACATGCATCTGTACGAGCCATAATCTTTCTGATTTTATCCTTGCTGTCTTTACTCGAAATGTAGTCTGGCGGCAGTAGAATCTTTCTGCAGTCCGCTTCCAATTCCTGCCCTCTAAATTTCTTCAACAGTGTTTCTCGTAAAGAACATCGCCTTCCCTCCAGCGACTTCCATTTTAGTTTCCGAAGTATTTCAGTAACACTCGCGCATTTATCGAATCTAGCAGTTACAAACCTAGCTTCCCGCCTCTGAACTGCCTTTAAACCTATCTCGTGGGGATCCCAAATATTTGAGCAATACTCAAGACGGGATCATACAAGCGTTTTATAGTTGTCTCCTTTACAAACGAGTCACATCTCTCCAAAATTCTCCCAATAAAGCGAAGTCGACCATTTTCCTACCTCAAGATTTTTCTTATATGCTCGTTCCATTTCATATCGCTGTGCAGTGTTACGCGTAGGTATTTAATTGATGCGACTCTGTCAAGTGGCACACTACAAATGCTGTATTCGAACATTACTGAATTGTTTTTCCTACTCATCTGCATTACCTTACACTTTTCTACACACCACCTAGAAAGTTGGTCCGAGTCATCCTGCATCCTACTGCAGTCATTCAATGACGACACCTTAAAATGTACACCACAGCATCATCAGCAAACAGCTGCAGGTAGCAACTTACTCTGTCCGTCAGATCATTTACATGGATAGAAAATAATAGCGGTCCTATCACACTTCCCTGGGGCATCCCTGACGATACCCTAGTCTCTGATGAACACTCGCCATCGAGGACGACGTACTGGGTTCTATTTCTTAAGCAATCTTCGAGCCATTCACATATTTGGGTAACTATTGCATAAGCTCGTACATTCTTTAGGAGTCTGTAGTGCGTTCAAATGTTTGTAGAGCTTAAGGGACTTAACTACGGGGTCGTAAACTATTTTCTTTAGAAGTCTGTAGTGCGTTCAAATGTTTGTAGAGCTTAAGGGGGCTTAACTACGGGATCATCAGTCAGTAAACTTACAAACTACTATTTAACTAGCTTATACTAAAGACGGCACAAACATCCATGCACGAGGGGGTATTCGAACCCCCGACCGTTGTGCACGTGCAGACTGTGAGTGGCGCGCCACAGAACGCTCGGTCACCGAAGCCGGCCTGTAGTGCGTCACCGTGTCAAATGACTTTCGAAAATCGAGAAATATGCAGTCTGCCTGTTGCCTTCATCCATAGCTTAAGGTGTCATGAGAGAAAAGGGCATGCTGAGTTTCGCACGATCTATGCTTCCTAAAGCCGTGCTACCTGTGATACAGAATTCCCGCTCTAAGTTTTTACATACTTCCTGAACATTTGTACCTGTCAAAGCTACATTGACGTAAGACCATCTCTGCTGGTTGGTTCACTTTGTTGTCAGACAGTTGGAACACCACTCTCGTAAGAGATAACAGCTTGATTGCCCTATGATGGCAGATGGAAGATTCTGTTGTCGATAGTTCAGCGTGTCGTCTGTTACTGGGGTGACCGTTCAAATTGTTCAAATATTTTTGTACGTAAGGGACCAAACTGCTGAGGTCATCGGTCCCCAGACTTACAAACTACTTAAACTAATTTATACTAAGAACCGCACACAAACCCATACCCGAGGGAGGACTCGAAACTCCGACGCGCGCGGCTGCGAGATCCGTAACGTGGCATCCCAGACAGCACGGCCATTCCCCAGCGATAGGGGTGACCCTGGTATGGTGTCATGTTTTAAGGGTATTTAGAGACCAAATAAAATGCCGTACTGCTGGCTAACACGGGATTGGATATACGTAGCTACGACGTACATACAGCACTTTTAAAAACGTATATGGCTTGAAGAAGGCAGTGTTTTGTAGCTTACCCAGACTTCATAACCGTTTTTCACGTACCAAAGGCCATAAAATAGATATTTTGTCTAACCAATATCTTCGAGCTATACAGCTGACGTTTTCTTCCAAATTGAGACCCTTTCACTTAACATATATGGATTGTAAGTACCAATTCGCTGCTTAACGGATGTGATATTGCATATCTCTTCATTCCGTCACAAAATGATGCTTCCGTCATCGATTTAAGACTAGGTAGTTTGTTTGACTTCTCCATTTTCAGACCGTTTCATGAAATATTCAATTTACGTCGCATCGTATCAATCACCAAGGCGAACAATATTGCGGAGATGTAACATTCTAGTTTTTAAATCTTGTGAAAGATACCTTTATGGTTACAATTCTGAATCCACGAATGCATTTGTGGCAAAATGATCCGACTCTATTATAATTTGCTGTAGAACCCCACATGTCTGCGTAAGTGCTAGTTCTAAATTGTACAAGTGGCGAAGTCTAGCAAAGGAAGGAAGGAAGATTCGGGTTTAACAACACTTCGAGGGCATGATCATTAGAGTGAGAGATTTATGGGGAAGGAATTTTGACGTGCACATGCAAGGGAACCATCCTGGCATTAGCCTGCAGTGATTTACGGAAATCACGAAAAACCTGAATCTGAATGGCCGATGGTGGATTTGAACCACCGTCCCCCTGCGTCACCTCGCTCGGTGCAAAGTCTTCAATCTTCCAATTCTATAAGACTGAATTATTTAAACTAACCTAAGGACAACACACACACCCATGCACGAGGAAGGAGTCGAACCTCCGACACGAGCGGCCGCGCGATCAGTGACGTGACGCTGCAGACCGCACGGCCATTCCCACGCGGCCGTACAAACGTACGAGAGAATAGGGTAAGTGCTTTCCAAGTCGCTGATATTTCATCACAATAAATGACCAGGGAAGAAGTCACATTTATTTTCGGTGTATCACTTATTCCATAACCATCCAAGAGCACAAGTATGATATTTTCAAGGAATAAATTCAATGCCTCGGAAAAGATTTTAAAATCGTGGTAAACCAAGTCATTGCTGGTAAAACTTCCGGATTATAAGACCGTGGTCCATAAAACTTTTCAGTTTTTCCTAACGTTTCGTCCAGAGCTGCGCCGGACACCTTCGGAGGCTCCTTACTTCCGTTTATGACCCACGGCCTTATAACCCGAAAGTTCTACCAGCAACTGTGACATCCGGTCGTGAAAGCCTTCATTGCAAAACCAAGTCATTGTTTGGTAAAGTTTTACAAAGTCTCTAGTGTTTCCTTTGGATTGAAGTTAATATTTTGTTTTTGACGGATTTTGTAAGTATATAACGTTTAGAAGTATTTATTATAAATTGATGTGTTGTCTGTTCTTTCGGACATGTCAGAAGACGGCGTTTTCTTTTCATTTACTTCACCGCAGATTCAATCACAAGTTCGACCTCGCACAGGAATCCGTAATGGCGAGTGTAGGATGGTATGGATGATGGGGGCCCTACAGCCGTAGCGTGCGACTTGGGGAATGCAGGGATACGAGCGCGGGTAGCCAAGTGGCTAAAGCTGGGCACCGCGGCTGAGCGAAGAACACATCCAATAACAATCAACAAATACGATCGGCGACCGAATTGAACAGAACTACGCATATATCAAAGGGGGGGGGGGGGGGGGGGGCAGGGGAATTAAGGTGAGCCGGCCGCGGTGGCCGAGGGTACTGAGGCGCTTCAGTCACGGTCTGCACGGCCACTACGGTCGGGGGTTCGAATCCCCCCCCCCCCGGGCATGGATATTTGTGCCGTCCTAGTTCGTAAGTAGTTCATAAGTAGTTTGTAAGTTTAGGGACTGATGACCCCGTAGTTAAGTCCCATAAGCTTGACAAACATTTGAACATTTGAATTAAGGTGACCGCTGGCCCGAAGCGGGAGACCTTGGTTCGATTCCCGGTCCGCCTGACATTTTCACTTGTCGTTATTATATAATTTCAATGCCCCAACGCAGCTAACGTCAACCCTTTCCTTCCTAATCCTCTTCCTTCCCCCTCATTAATAAATAATTTGCAAACATTTAGAAGATCATTTGCTATTAATTTCGATCCGATGATGTTCCAGTAACTCTTGTAACATCCACTTGAGAGTCCATCTGGTTCGGGCAATTCCACCGTCAGAGATGAAGTTGCCCTTTCTTGAATGTCATCAATAGCGAAGGGTTTCAACAGCTGATCTTAATCATCGAGATAGAAATACTTAAAAGATAACTTGAAATCAAAGCCCTGATTTATTTTTGGGAGCTTGCATACTCGCATATAGATAGAGTAATGATTGTGGATATGAGGTTTTATCTCACCTTGAAAATTATATTTATTAACTTCGTCAACAGTTACATTTGCCATTAATTAATATGAGAAACTTCGTCTTTTTATGCTCCATGGGTGAGGCGTTAACTTCAAATGTTCAAATGTTTGTAAATCTATCAGACCAAACTGCGTGGTCATCAGTCCGTAGCTTACAAACTAATTAAACCTAGGTAAACTAACCTAAGGACAAACACACACACCCATGCCCCAGGGAGGACTCAAACCTCCACGGCGAGCAACCGCGCGCTCCGCAGCGAGAAGCTTTAGACCGCTCGGCTACTCCACCGCGGCGAGGCGTTAACTCCTGTCTTCCGTCTTCCGTTTATATCATTTTATTGATAAATTGTATTTTTAATATATTTTGCTTTATAGAGGTTGATTCAATTACGCTTCTGCGGTTATACGTTTCGAATATTCATATGACTGTGAAATGGTTAGGAAGTAATAGTTTCGTATGTGGTTGTCCCATCGGGATGGCAGAAAGAGCGCGACATTATCAGTTTTCTTATTTCCCGTTTTGTATAATAGGTATACCGGGATATGCCATTTGAGAATTTCAAAGAAGCTGCAGTGCAAGTGTTGCATAGATCGATAAAATGTACATGTAACTAAAAGTTGATGAGGTGATTTAATTTAAAATGCCCTATGTCCCCCCCCCCTTTTTTTTTACTTTGGAACTGATAGTGGACTGATAATTCAATCAGTGAGGAAAAATTACAAGTATTTTCAAACTACATACAATCTGCCCAGCGATACAAAACTGATGATTGCGACCTTGAATGTCACCTCTCGAATAGTGGTCATTCCCTCGCGGTATCAACTACCCCCAGACAAAGAAAACAAGAGGAACATATAAAATAAAATAACAATGGCCCAGACGCCTGTCTCGATGGACAGTAATTAGTTTACTTCCCTTGGAGTGGTTGAGCGTAAGCTGAACCTTCCAAGATTCTACTAGTTAAAAGTTTCTAATGACCACGATTGCAACTGAACGTAACAACCCAATTCTCTTTTCTTTCAGCAAGGATACATCAAGCAATTCAGCGAAATGTCGACAGAAACGCTGTTCGAACACGCGCTGAATACACATACTTGCTATCAAGGCAATGGTGCTTCTCATTAACTCGCAATTACTCGTGAAATGAGACAGCTCTATTTCACTCGTGGTAATATATGCTGTAAAATGCATAGCTCAGTAAGCTGCCCGCTATCTAACTTTTTCAACACACGATTTGTAAAAGACGTGCACATACTTCACTAATAGCGTCATTTTAAAACGATAGTTACGATTATGAAAAGTTTCGCGCGGTTGCTCGCCGTGGAGGTTCGAGTCCTCCCTGGGGCATGGCTGTGTGTGTTGTCCTTAGGTTAGTTTACCTAGGTTTAAGTAGTTTGTAAGCTACGGACTGATCACCACGCAGATTGGTCCGATAGATTTACAAACATTTGAATATTTTTGCCGGCCGCGGTGGCCGAGGAGACTGAGGCGCTTCAGTCACGGTCTGCACGGCCACTATGGTCGGGGGTTCGAATCCCCCCTCGGGCATGGATATTTGTGCCGTCCTTATTCGTAGCTAGTTCATAAGTAGTTTGTAAGCTTAGGGACTGATGATCCCATAGTTAAGTCCCATAAGTTCTACAAACATTTGATTTTTGAAAAGTTGAATGTTTCGTTAGAAAGCTAAGATGCTGTACTATCAGATGTCCAAAAATCAAATTTTTTAACCTCGCAGATTATTCAGAATCGAGTGTGAAGCATTATAAAACGAAAAACTCATGCAGCATGAAAAGGTAGGTATTTCATTTTTTCACACACAAATTAAAGCTTGTAAGGAAAACCTAAATTCATAAACCCATGTGGGATTGTCGTGTGTACCGTCAACTGTTTTTACAGCGTGGAAATCGGAACAGTGTATTTCCTGCTAAGAGTGTAGCGAAAGGCGGGTGCGTGCCACGGCTGGCAGCAGAGCGCCACGGGCGGCCGGGCGGACCGGGGCTCGGCGGGTACCCGACCAACGCTGCCCGGCGTCGTCCGCTGCGGCTCGTGCCACCACCACCTAGAGAGAAGGCCGCGGCGCTCTCTTGTGACGTCAGGCAGAGTAAGTTGCGCGCGCATAGCTGACTGGCTCGCTGCTTCGCCATAGTGGGCCGTGCCCCAGCGGCTACCCAGTCAGCTATGCGCGCGCAGCCTACTCTGCCTGACGTCACACGAGGATGCCCGAGGCCGACAAGAGAGACAGGCCGCGGCGCGCACGTCATATCACGTGATCAAGTGAGGCCTGAGCCGGCGCGATCGCTAGCGGATTGGCCGGCCGCTATGAGACAGTGGGCTTTGCCCCAGCGGCCAGCCAATCCGTTACCGATCGCGCCGGCTCAGGCCTCACTTGATCAAGTGAGATGACGTGAGTGCCGTGGCCTGTCTCTCTCGTCGGCCTCGAGAACGCCCGTGGCCGGCGAGAAATACAGGCCTGAGCGCGCACTTCATGCTACGTAAGCAAGGTAGTTCTGAGCCAGCGCGATCGCTAGCCGATTGGCCGGCCACTGGGGCAAAGCCCACTGTCTCATAGCGGCCGGCCAATCCGCTAGCGATCGCGCCGGCTCAGGCCTCACTTGATCACGTGATATGACGTACGCGCCGCGGCCTGTCTCACTCGTCAGCCTCGAGAGCGCTCGTGGCCGGCGAGAAATACAGGCCTGAGCGCGCACTTCATGCTACGTAAGCAAGGTAGTTCTGAGCCAGCGCGATCGCTAGCCGATTGGCCGGCCGCTGGGGCAAAGCCCACTGTCTCATAGCGGCCGGCCAATCCGCTAGCGATCGCGCCGGCTCAGGCCTCACTTGATCACGTGATATGACGTACGCGCCGCGGCCTGTCTCACTCGTCAGCCTCGAGAGCGCTCGTGGCCGGCGAGAAATACAGGCCTGAGCGCGCACTTCATGCTACGTAAGCAAGGTAGTTCTGAGCCGGCGCGATC
This sequence comes from Locusta migratoria, assembly GCA_026315105.1. Lineage (NCBI taxonomy): Eukaryota > Metazoa > Arthropoda > Insecta > Orthoptera > Acrididae > Locusta > Locusta migratoria. Next base: position 293,305,184 of record CM048755.1, read on the forward strand.
GCTAGCCGATTGGCCGGCCACTGGGGCAAAGCCCACTGTCTCATAGCGGCCGGCCAATCCGCTAGCGATCGCGCCGGCTCAGGCCTCACTTGATCACGTGATATGACGTACGCGCCGCGGCCTGTCTCACTCGTCAGCCTCGAGAGCGCTCGTGGCCGGCGAGAAATACAGGCCTGAGCGCGCACTTCATGCTACGTAAGCAAGGTAGTTCTGAGCCGGCGCGATCGCTAGCCGATTGGCCGGCCGCTGGGGCAAAGCCCACTGTCTCATAGCGGGCAGCCACTGAGCTAGCGATCGCGCCGGCTCAGAACTACCTTGCTTACGTCACATGATCTGCGCGCTCAGGCCTGTATTTGCGGCCTCCTCTCTAGGTGGTGTTCCTCGTGCCGGCAGGCTGGGCAGCGCCTGGCCTGGCCAGGGCCGCCCGGGAAGCGTACCTACGTGCCCAGGCGGGTAGCGCAGGGCCGCTGCACGCCTCTGGTAGTGGGTCACCACAAGACTACATCTACATACATACTCTGCGTGGCGGAAGGTACGCTGTACCACTACGAGGCATTTCCTTTCCTATTCCACTCCCACATAGAACGAGGAAAAAAAGAACGCCTATATGCCTCCGTACGAGCCCTAATTTCTCTTATCTTGTCTTTGTGATCATCTACACTCAGCTTCATATTCCGGCCCTCTAAATTTACTCAATAGAATTTCTCGAAATGAACTTTGTCTTCCCTCCAGTGGTCCCCATTTGAGGTTCCGGAGCATTTCCGTGCCGGCCACGGTGGCCGAGGGGACTGAGGCGCGCCAGTTACGGTTTGCACGGCCACTTCGGTCGGGGGTTCGAATCCCCCCTCGGGCATGGTTATTTGTGCCGTCCTTAGTGTTAGCTAGTTCATAAGTAGTTTGTAAGTTTAAGGACTGATGACCCCGCAGTTAAGTCCCATAAGCTATACAAACATTTGCTTGAGCAATTCCGTGACACTCGCGCATTGGTCGAACCTACCAGTAACGAATATAGCTGCTCGCCTCTGAACTGCTTGTATGTCTTCCTTTAAACTGATCTGCTGCGTGTCCCAAACATCTGAGCAATACTCAAGAAGTGGTCGTACAAGCGTTTTATACGCGGTCTCCTTTACAGATGAAGTACATCTTCCCAGAATTCTCCCAACAAACCGAAGTCGGTTGTCCGCCTTACTCACAACTGACCTTACACGTTCGTTCCATTTCATATCGCTCTGCAATGGTACGCCTAGATATTTGCGACTGCATCAAGAAGCCCACTACTAATGATTTATTCGAACATTATGGGATTGTTTTTCCTACTTACATTTTTCTACGTTGAGAGCTAGCTGCTATTCTTTGCACTAACTAGAAATTTTGTCTGAGTCATCCTGTATGATATTACAGTCAATTAAAGATGACACTCTTCCATAGACCACAACATCATCAGCAAACAGCCGCAGATTACAAGTTACTCTGACCATCAGATCATTTATATCGACAGAAAATAACAGCGGTCCTATCTAACGCCTCTGGGGCACGCCTGACTATACACTTGTCTCTGATGAACACTCGCCGTCGAGAACCACGTACTGCATTTTATTATTTGGAAGTCTTCCAGCCAGTCACAAATCTGTGAACCTATTCCATATGCTCGTATCTTCATTAGCAGACTGCAGTGTGGCACTGCGTCAAACGCCTTTTTGAAATCGAGAAATACACAATCCGTCTATTGCACTTGATCCATGCCTCGCAAGATGTCATGTGAGAAAAGGGCAAGCTGAGTTTCACATGAACGGTGTTTCCTAAACCCGCACTGGTTCGTAGAATGACGCTTTTCCATCTTAAGAAAATTTACTATATTTGAACTGAGAATTTGCTCCACAAAACTACAGAAAACTGATGTCAGTGATACTGGCCTGTAATTATGTGGGTCAGTTCTTTTACCTTTCGTATAAACCTGATTGTTGTTGTATAAACGGGAGTCACATGCGCTTTTCTCCAATCACTTGGAACTTTGCGCTGAATTAAAGATTCGCGATAAATGCAAGCTAAGTAAAGGGCCAATGCCGCAGAATACTCTTTGTAAAATCGAACTGGTATTCTATTCGGACCAGGAGACTTTTTTTGTATTTAGCTCTCTCATCTGCTACTCTACACCGGAAATACCTGTTACTATGTCTTCCATTTCGGAGTTATTACGTTGATCAAATGATGGTACATTTGTGCGGTCCTCCTGCGTAAAAGATTTCTAAAAATTTAAATTTAGAACTTCAGCTTTCCTTTTGCTTTCTTCTATTACTGCCCCGGAATGATCAACGAGTGACTGGATAGTGGGCTTTGACCCGCTTATAGATTTTACATAGAACCAGAATTTTTTCGGGTTCTCGGAAATATCTTTTGCTAAGGTATGGCCGTGGTAATTACTGTATGCTTCGAGCAACGATCTTTTTATAGACTCACGAATCTCTACTAACATTTGCCTGTCATAATTTTCGTGTTCTTTTTTTGAACTGAGAGTGCAACAGTCTTTGCTTTCTCACATTATTATTATACTAAGGTGGTTCTTTTCCATTCTTAATCGACTTTACAGGCACATATTTCTCTACCCCTTTATTTACAATGCACTTAAATTTAGTCTACAATTAATGTACATCCATTGTACCGGAACTAAACGATATCCATTCATTTTCTAAGTGCGGTCCTAACAATTGCTTATCGGCTTTTCCTAATAAAAACACGCTCCTAGCCTTCTTGATTGGTTTATGAACGCTGGTGACAATTGACGCTATGACGATATCATGATCATTAACTCCTGTCTCTACACAGACTTCTTTAATAAGTTCGGGTCTGTTTGTAGCTATAAGGTCTAAAATATTTCCATTGCGTATGGGTTGCTGGTTTAACTGCTCATTCAGAGAATGTGTCCAAAAGTTCCTCGCAAGACTGCTTGTCTGTACCGCCTGAAATAAAACTAGTGAGGTCCCAATCTACACTCTTAAGGTTGAAGTCGACCCCGACAAATAATGCATGGCCCGGATACCTACGCACCACCTGCCGTATACTTTCTTTGGATGACTCTAAAACTGCTACAGCAGCACTGGAGGAACGGTGAAAACACCCACCTATTAACTTTTCTTCTCTTAGACCTGTTATACGTACCAGACAACTTCACAGTTACTTTCAACTTAGACCTCAGTAGAAACAATACCTTTGTCCACGGCGATGAACACTCCTCCTTCAATTGTGACCGATCTGTTTTTCCGATATACATTCTACACCTCGCTAAATATTTCTGAACTTACAACACCATGATTTAGCCAGCTTTCGGTGCCTAATAATTTCCACGCATCGCGGTAAATTCGGGAACTTTGTTCTTAATGCTTTGAAAGTTCACGACTAATATTTTGATAGTCGAATTTTTGTGCTGAATTCGGTCTGATTTAGCTGTCTGAATGTTGACAAGTGAGTGCTCATCAGAACTATCGCCTAGCCTAAAAAAAAAACACTCCACAAGTACTCTGCTACCCGAGTAGCTGCTTCCTTAGTCCAGTGCAACTCTGACCTATCTAGGGGCGTCCTACAATTCCTCACCCGATAACGCAGTTTTAGAAATCTGCATCCATGACTGTCACAGAGTCGGTGAAGTCTTTGATTCAGACACTCCACTCGGCTCCAAACCAAAGGACCCCGATCAACCCTGGGAACAATGCTACAGATCGACAGCTCTGCTTGCACCCCACGTGCGAGGGCAGCAGACTTCACCAATTCCGCCAGCCGCCAGTAGGAATTAAGGATGTTCTCCGAACCCAAGTGACAAGCGTCATTGGTGCAGTTGACCGCACACCGTACTGTCGATAGCCGCCGGCAAGGCCGCCTCCAAATCTCAGATGAGGCCTCCCAGCAAACACACCGAGGACACGTTGGACTTCTTTCCAGATCTCTACGCTATATGTGCTCCATCACGCGCCTAACATTGGAGCTCCCAATAACTAATAATCCCCTCCCCCCTTGCACCTGCTCGGGCCCTTCTGAAGGAGTGGCCACACGTCCACTCACAGGACGAACAGGCGTGGCCGGACGGCCAGGCTCCACATTGGCCTTCCCTCTCGAGCGACGCGAACGCCGTTCAACCCGCCACTCCCCTTACGAAGAGGGTGGCTCGACCACGTCCGGTACACCTGAAGGTGCTTCGACAGCAGGTACAGAGGGCAAAGCAGGAGACACCTGAGGTGTCCCACTCGACGCATCAGACTCCCCACCGCCGCTGCATCCCGAGACAGCAGCCTGAAGACGGCTGACCGTAGCCAACAGCACGCTCAGCTGTTAGCGAACTGCGGTCAACTCCTCCTTCCTCCGCACACAGCAGGCACGCATCCTATCCATCCTTTCGATACAACTGACTGTAGAGAGTAGAAAACTAATCAACTTCTAACTAGTCTGCCACTTTAATAAAGGCGGCTGGCAGCTGACTCAACTGTGGTTAGTAGTAACAATACTGTCAAAACGAGACTGTCTCTGGCGATTTTCAAAATAAACAAGAGAATCTATGGAATGCACTGTTATCAAACACGCGGAAATAAAAGTTTTCTGAAAGCGAAACACGAAATAAAGAAGTGACAGTTTGATACTTAAATTACGTAGCTTGCAGCACAAATGATATCTGTCAAGTACGTGAGAAGAAACCTCTTAAAAAACAGAAGCACTAACGAAAATTAAGAAACTGATTGGCAACGAAATTTCGCGCAAATTAAATTATGATACTTACCGCTCTGAACGATTCGACAGTGACAACGAACGCAGATGGCAGTGAACTGACTGATAACTAGTTGTTGTAAGTCTTTGACTTGTTTTGAAATACACAAGTCACAGACGAAAACTATACATAACGGTATTTACCAAAATACGCAAAAATATGTTAAAATGTTTGTACAGCTTATGGAACTTAACTATGGGTCATCAGTCCCTAAACTTACAAACTACTTATGAACTAGCTAATACTAAGGACGACAGAAATATCCATGCTCGAGGGGGGATTCGAACCCCCGACCGTAGTGGCCGTGCAGACCGTGACTGGTGCGCCGCAGACCGCTCGGCCACCAAGGCCGACTCGCAAGAAGAAACTGTTAAAACAGTAGTACAAATGAAATCTGCAACTACGTGAGAATAAACCTCTTAAAAAACAGAAGCACTAACGAAAATTAAGAAATTAATTGGCAACGAAATTTCACGCAAATTAAATTATGATACATAGCGCTCTGAACGATGCGACAGTGACAACGACAGCAGATTGCAGTGGACTGACTGATAACTAGTTGTAGTAACCGTCTCTGACTTGTTTTGAAATACACAAGTCACAGACGAAAGCTATACATGTTGTTGTTGTGGTGTTCAGTCCGCAGACTGGTTTGATGCATCTCTCCACGCTACCCTGTCCTGTGCACGTTTCTTCATCTGAGAATACGTTCGGCAACCTACATCCTTTTGAATCTGCTTGTTGTATTCGTCCCTCGGTCTCCCTCTACGATTTTTACCCCACACGCTTCCTTCTAATGCTAAGTTGACAATTCCTTGATGTCTGCCGGCCGCGGTGGCCGAGGGGACAGAGGCGCACCAGTCACGGTCTGCACGGCCACTACTGTCAGGGGTTCGAATCCCCCCTCGGGCATGGATATTTGTGCCGTCCTTAGGATTAGGTAGTTCATAAGTAGTTTGTAAGTTTAGGGACTGATGACCCCGTAGTTAAGTCCCATAAGCTATACAAACATTTGAATTTGAAATTTTGATGTCTAAGAATGTGTCCAACCACTCTATCTCTTCTCTTAGTCAGGTTATGCCAGAAACTCCTTCTCTCCCCGATTCGGTTAAGCACCTCCTCATTAGTTACGTGATCTACCCATCTAATTTTCATCATTCGTCTGTAGCACCGCATTTCAAAAGCTTCTGTCATCTTTTTATCTGAACCCCTTATCGTCCACGTTTCACTCACATACAATGCTACACTCCAGACAAATGCTTTCAGAAAGGACTTCCTAACATTGAAATTAATATTGGATGTTAACAAGTTTCGCTTCTGTAGAAACGCTTTCCTTCCCAAAGCCATTCTTCATTTTATATCTTCTTTACTTCGGCCATCAGAAGTTATCTTGCTACCCAAATAACAAAATTTATTCTTTTATTGTCTCATTACCTAATCTAATTCCTTCAGCAACGCCTGATTTTCTGACATTGCATTCAATTACCTTCGTTTTACTCTTGTTAATGTTCATCTTATATCTTCCTTTTAAGACACTGTCCATTCCATTCAATTGCTCTTCCGGATCTTTTGCAGTCTCTGACAGTATTACTATGTCATCGGCAAACCGCAATGTTTTTATTTCTTCTCCCTGCACTTTAATGCCCTCTCCAAATTTCTCCTTCCATTCCTTTACTGCCTGTTCAGTGTACAGATTGAACAACATTGGGGAAAGGCTACAACCCTGTTTTACTCCCTTCCCAATCTCTGCGTCCCTTTCTTGCCCTTCGAGTCTAATAACCGCTGTCTGGTTTTTGTATAGGTTGAATATAACTCTTCGCTCCCTATATTTTACCCCTGCTACCTTCCGAATTTGGAAAAGTGTATTCCAGTCGACATTGTCAAAAGCTTTCTCCAGATCTACAAATACTAAAAATGTAGGTTTGCCTTTCCTTAGCCTATCTTCTAAGATAAGTCGTAATGTATTGCCTCCCGTGTTCCTACATTTCTCCTAAATCCAAACTGATCTTCCCCGATGTCGTATTCCACAAGTTTTTCCATTCGTCTGTAAATAATTCGTGTTAGTATTTTGCAACCATGACTTATTAAACTGAAAGTTCTGTAATTTTCACACTTGTCTGCACTTGCTTTCTTCGGAATTGGAATTACGATATTCTTTTTGAAGTCGGAGGGTATTTCCCCTGTCTCATACATCTTGCATACCAGGTGATACATTTTTTCACGACTAGCTCTCCTAACGATATCAGCAGTTCAGACAGAATATCATCGACTCCAGGGATCTTGTTTCGACTCAAGTCCTTCAGCGCTCTGTCGAATTCTTTTTGCAGTACCATATCTCCTATCTCATCTTCCTCCACTTCGTCTTTCATTTCTAGAATACTGCCTTCAAGTTTATTTACTTTGTATAGGCCCTCTATATATTCCTTCCACAGTTCAGCTTTCCCCTCTTTGCTTAGTACTGGTTTTCCATCTGAGTTCTTGATATTCATACAGCTGCTTTTCTTGTCTCCAAATATCTCTCTTATTTTCCTGTAGGCAGTATCTATCTTTCCCCTAGTTGTGCATTCTTCTACGGCTCTGCATTTGTCCTTCAGCCACTCCTGCTTAGGTTTTCTGCACTTCCTGTCAATCTCATTTTTCAGACGTTTGTACTCCCTTTTTTCCTGTTTCACTTGCTGAATTTTTATATTTCCTCCTCTCATCAATTAAGTTCAGTATATCCTGTGTTATCCAGGGATTTCTATTGGGCCTTGTCCTTCTGCCTATATGGTCCTCTGCTGCCTTCTTTACCCTATCTCTCAGAGCTACCCATTCTTCTTCTACTGTATTATTTTTTCCCCGTTTCAGCCAATCCTTGCCTAATGCTCCCTCTGAAACTCTCAACCACCTCAGGTTCCATCTCCTAACCTTTCTACCTTTCTGCAGTCTCTTAAGTTTTAATCTGCAGTTCATAACCAATACGTTATGGTCAGAGTCTATATCTACCCCTGGATATGTCTTACAGTTCATAACCTGGTTTCTAAATCTATTCCTTACCATTATAAAGTCAGTCTGGTACCTCCCAGTGTCTTCTGGTCTCTCCCACGTATACAGCCTTCTTTCATGATCATTAAACCAAGTATTGGTGATCACTAAATTGTGCTCTGCGCAAAATTCTACCAAGCGATCTCCTCTTTTATTCCTTTTTCCGCCGGCCGCGGTGGCCGAGGAGACTGAGGCGCTCCAGTCACGGTCTGCACGGCCACTACGGTCGGGGGTTCGAATCCCCCCTCGGGCATGGATATTTGTGCCGTCCTAGTTCGTAAGTAGTTCATAAGTAGTTTGTAAGTTTAGGGACTGATGACCCCGTAGTTAAGTCCCATAACCTTAAAAAAAATCCTTTTTCCCAGTCCATATTCACCTACTACATTTCCTTCTCTTACCTTTCCTATTTCCGAGTTCCAGTCCCCCATCACAATCAAGTTTTCGTCTCTCTTAACTTTCTGAATGATTGTTTTTATCTCCTCATACATTTTTTCGATATCCTGATCATCGGCCGTGCTAGTTGGCATATAAACTTGCACTACTGTGGTCGGTGTAGGCTTTGTGTCTATCTTTACTACGATAATGCGTTCACTATGGTGTTAATAGTAACGTACCCGCATTCCTATTTCCTTATTCATTATTAGACCTACTCCTGCGTTACCACCAACTGATTTTGTATTGATAACCCTGCTCTCACCTGACCAGAAATCCTGTTCATTCTGCCACCTAACTTCACTAATCCCTACCATATCTAACTTTAACCTATCAATTTCTCTTTTCAAATTTTCTAGTTTACCTACGCGATTAAGGGTTAGAACATTCCATGCTCCGACCCGTAGAATGCCTGTTTTGTTTTTCTTGATGACTACATCCTCCTGAGTAGTCCCCGCCCGGAGATCCGAATGGGGGACTATTTTACCTCCGGAATATTTTACCCAAGAAGACGCCATCATCATATAGTCATACAGTAGAGCTGCATGTCCTCGGGAAAGATAACGGCTGTAGTTTCCCCTTGCTTTCCTCCGTTCGCAGTAACTGCATGGCAAAGCCATGTTAGCTGATGTTACAAGGCCAGGTCAGTCATTTATCCAGACTGTTGCCCCTGTAACTACTGAAAAGCCTGCTGCCCCTTTTCAGGAAACACAAGTTCGTCTGGCCTCTCCACAGATACCCCTCCACAGTGGTTGCACCTATGGTACGGCTCTCTGCATCGTTGAGGCACGCAAGCCACCCCACCTCGGCAATGTCTGTGGTTCAGGGGGGTGGAAGCTATACATAACGGTTTGTTAAGCTTATGGGAGTTAACTGCGGGGTCATTAGTCCCTAAACTTACAAACTACTTATGAACTAACTTATACTAAAGACAACACAAACATCCATGCCCGAGGGAGGATTCGAACCTCCGACGCGGGAGGCCGCGCGATCCGCAACGTGGCGCTCCAGACCGCTCGGCTACTCCAGCGCAGCTGTCTCCTTATCACTCTGCCTTATACTCATGTAGAGTCAGAGCATGTGCGGTTGAGCACATCTCTCGATCACTGCGCCTTCTGAAAATGTTTAACGATTCATTTGTACGTGCAAACTTTTGTTCGGTCCGCTTCTCTGGAGAGAAATGCTTTCAATAATTTTAGCTGTTAATATTTATCATTTGTTAAGATCAAAAATAGAACAGAAAAAAGTTAACGACCCGAGTCTGACAACATGTTTTGTTTTTTTACTTTCTATTTATTATTATTTTGCCCCAATATTTATGCGCTTGTGTTTCGATTAATCCTCCCGTGAATGCACGAGATATCAAAAGTATTGAATTTACAGATAACACGTCCCGATATATTTGTTTCAGGATCTTCATAGCGTTGATCTGGAAGAATTCAAGTACGGTGGTACTAACATTACCGCATTTCGACTTGTGGATCCAGAAAAGCCAGAACTCAAGAAGGTTATCCGCGATTGGGGCTACGGCAGTTATGGCCGAAAAGCAGACATGGGTCCAATAAGGGTAAGTAGTAACTATTTATAACTAATAAAGTCTCCAGAAAATTATAACACCTTAATTAAGAAATCATTTCTACGGAATGTACGTAAAATAAGCAATACAGAGACTACTTTATCACTTGGTTCATAAAACCTTCCATTTTTGCGGACAAGCGACCATACGTTGGCATGCATAACATTTTTTTGAAATGTCTTGGTCGCACTGTTTTTTATTTTGTCATTACGCGTTTCGATACATCATCATCAGATCTGTGGCACAAATAATAAAAATAAATTACATTTCGGATGTTTACAGATCTTAATCAAAAAATTCATATGGAACACAACACATTATATGCAAATATACTTCCAAAAGTTTTTAAAAACGATGGTAATTAAAATACACCTTATTGGAGATGACTAACTAAATTATAAACCACCATCGTGCATGTCTAGTGAAGGTGTTCAACTAGATTCTCATGCCAAACTGTGGTGAGAGGGGGGAAACACCATAACAGGTAAAGTAGGTCCAATAACCGCCAAATGGCGCAGGGTTAAAATTAAATATTATTTGAATGAATTTACAATAAAATCATCTTGCGCCCTCTGCACTGTCTACTGACATAGAAGCTACGAAAAACATGGCTACAAGATGTGTTGAGTCAAAAGAAAATTTTGTGTGTTTCCTGGACTAACAGAATGTCACATGAATATTTTTGTTCATAAGTTTGCTACTAAAACTTCTTTCTCTCGATAAAATCCCTCGATATTATTGCAAATAAAAACAAATGGTCTTGAGAAAGACCTGTCGGAATGCTGTCCATTTGAATGGATGCCGGTTGTGAAAGGATCTGCCGTCAGTGCGCTTCGTAGCATCTTCTGACGTTGCCCAGCGTACACCCAATTGCTATTCATTTCTTGTTCTTCTATTATTGCAATCTTCGTGGAGGTTCCTTTCATGTACCCCGTATAAAACACTGTCATGTAACAAGTCCACGGTGCAGAGTGGTGTCGTGTGAAAACTCGAACAAACGCCCGTGACCCCACGTTTGTGCCATTTGTAAAACAAGTAGGGAAGCGCTGGGGACATCACCGGTGTCCTAGTGAGAGCTTTCGAACGAACGTCAATATTTCGTGTGTTCTGGGGTAAGGAACAATAAGTTACAGACATATTAGCAAGTTATTTGCTTATATAAAAAAATCAATTTTTTTTAAATCTATGGGACTTAACTTCAGTGCTTACCAGTCCATAAGCTTATAAACTTAATCTAACATAAAGGAAATACACACACACACCCATGCCCGAGGAAGGCTCGTACTTCCGACGGCGAGCAACCACGCACTCTGCAACAAGGCGACTAAGAGCGCTCGGCCACTCCACCCAATGCTATTTTAGAAAAGCTCGTGCCCCCTGATAATGGCCAACGAAAGAGAAGACTGCTTGCCTGGTGTTCCAGCTGAATTTAAGAAATACACAGAAAAAGAAGACATAATATCGCCAGTAAAGGAAACAGAGTGAAGCGGAAAATTCGAATGGCTCTGTAATACGTATAGGAAGAAATCAACGAACGCTACCATAGCGAAGTGATATGGAAGAAACAGGCGAAGATCAATGAGTAGAATGATCAGGGTTGATTTACAGAGGACCAATAACGCATTTGAAACATTCTGGGTCGTTACGTATATTCCCAGAGATTTGTAGAAAGGTGAGTTATTGATAGCAAACGATTTGTTTGAATTTATTAGTACCGGAATGAGAGCGTACCGCAATAAAAATTCAGATAGGAGAAATTTGTTGACGTCAATGCAGCCGAACTTAATTCTTCGGGGAAACATAAAAAATCAAGGATGGTAGTTTATTGGTCGACGAATCCGTTGTTGCATCAATATTTTACAAAACAATGTCTCGTAATAGATTTACAACTATTGTCATTTTTACATTTTACAGTAATAAACAGTACAATTCCAACTTTTCATGGTGATAATTGTGTATCTTAATAGCTTCAAGAAAACTTTAATCTTGGTCAAAATATTTAGATTGATAATGACGTGGATGATTAAGTTTCAAAATTTACAATCCATCGAAAATTACAAATGAGGTATATCGGTCTGGATACTGTGCGATTCCATTATGAGATATATTTCCTCTTTCAAAATATTGGAAGCCTTTAAAGCAGACATGGACAACCTGCCATCGGGATTCACATCCTTTTAGGCCCGCCTAGTCTTATGGAAGAACGCACTGACTGAATCTCTCACCCTGTTCCCGACACGCCATGGCAACAAATTATTCCTCAAAATATTTTTTTAAATACATTGATTTTATGTACACCCCATTTCATACATTTACACATATTTGTGTTTCTTGAAAATTATTTTTTACCCTAAGAATCTTTACAATTGCTCGCTCTCTCTGTCCCAAAAATTTCTTCCGCGAACTGGATTGAAACTAATTGCAAGACGATTCGGCACATTTTGCGGGAAATGCATTAATCTATATGTGAATAATTACTAATGCAGTACGCTTAAAAGAAAATTCGGGTTTGTAGGACGTTGCGACGAAACAAAGAATAGCCGGCATAATTAATTAAAGAACTCAAAAACCAAATGTACTTACTTGTAACTAAATATTAATGAAAAGGTGAAGTACTCTCAGTATCACCCACAATGCCAATTTAATTGGCTCACAAAAAGTATTTAGAAAAACCAGCTGTACGGTTCAAAAGCATAAAAGTGTGTTGATTTTAAGAAATAGTTGAAAGGAGTGGATCGAGCAGGAAAATTATAAAATAGTCAAAGAAAGTTTTGTTGTACCTGTTTCATTGCGCTTTATGTAACGCGTCCATACTGCATCAAAATTACAATTCAGCTTGGAAGAGTCTCCGCTTTCACAATTTTGTACTTAAAATATGCGAATCTTCGATCAAGGATCATTTACCTAATGCTGAAGAGAACTTGGAGATCGTTACTACACTGCTCAAAACAATTATGGGATCAGGTGAGATATCACACATAATATACATATGGTAACGTATTTTAGTCAGATATTGGTTACAACTGTAATTTGTGTGTGATATGGTACGATGATTTGATGTCTCATCCCTTTACTTGAGGTCTACATGGCGTTTACTTAGAGCGGGGCAGCATGGGGCTATCATAATTATGAAGAAGTCATTCTCGTTGCCACCTCACACGGCCAGTACAATTGCACACCTGCGTGACATGGATAGTATGAGGTTATCAGTTAGCTCTTGAGGGTATTTGGCCATTCTTCCATGAGCGCAATATAAGCTCTGCAAGCGTTGTGGTAGATGCTGGTCTGGTTGCAATGCGTCTGGGAAGTACATCCCATACATTCTCAATCAGGTTTAAGTTCGGTTTACAACCTGGCCACTCCATTCGTTCAATGTCCTCAGCTTCCAGCTGCGGGGACGAATGTTATCGTCAACCAGAAGAAACCCCTCTCCTATGGCACCAGCGTAGGGTACATCGAAAGGTCGAAGAGTTTGGTCTCTATACCTCTGAGAAGTCAAAGCGCCATTCTCAACGACAAAGAGGTCCGTATCATCAGGCGTGCCCCAGGGGAGTGTGACAGGGCCGCTATAATTTTCTATCTATATAAATGATCTGATGGACAGAGTAACTTGTAATTTGCGGCTGTTTGCTGATGATGCTGTGGTGTATGGGAGGGTGTCGTCTTTAACTGACTGTAATAGCATACAGGATTACTTAGACAAAATTTCTAGTTGGTGCGAAGAATGGCAGCTAGCTCTCAATGTAGAAAAATGTAAGGTGATGCGCATGAGTAGTAAAAACAATCCCATTATGTTCGAATACAGCATTAGTAGTGGGATTCTTGATGCTGTCGCGTCGTCCAAATATCTAGCCGTAACATTGCAGAGCGATATGAAATGGAACGAACATGTAAGGGCAGTTGTAAGGCGGACAGCTCACTTCGGTTTATTGGGAGAATTTTGGGAAGATGTACCTCATCTGTAAAGGAGAACGCGTATAAAACGCTTGTACGACCACGTCTTGAGTATTGCTCAAGTGTTTGGGACCCGCAGCTGATCAGTTTAAAGGAAGACATAGAAGCAGTTCAGAGACGAGCAGCTAGGTTTGTTACTGGTAGGTTCGACCAATGCGCGAGTGTCACGGAAATGCTCCGGCAACTCAATTGGGGATCGCTGGAGGAAAGACGACGTTCTTTTCGTGAATTTCTATTGAGGAAATATAGAGGGCCGGAATTTGAAGCTGAGTGTAGTACGATCTTGCTGCCGCCTACTTATATTTCGCGTAGTGATAACAAAGACAAGAGAAATTAGGGCTCGTACGGAGGCATATAGGCATTCTTTTTTTCCTCGTTCTGTTTGGGAGTGGAATAGGAAAGGAAATGCCTAGTAGTGGTACAGTGTACCCTTCGCCACGCACCTTATGGTGGATTGCAGAGTATGTATGTAGATGTAGATGTACGTCTACCAACACTGACTCCTACCCACACCATTCGTCTACTACCATGATATGGTGATGTTTCCTGCACATAAGCAGGATTGTTCCGAGTTCCACGTTCTCTTCAGATGAGTGAACGACGAATGTCCGGCTCATCTGTGAACAGAACCCGACGCCATTCATTACGACTCCAATTCTGATGTTCCTTCTCCCAGTTTCTGTGGGCTAAACGGTGTAGCGATTTTAATGGGACACTCACCATAGGTCTCCGTGCGTAGAGGATACATTCCCGAAGGCAATTTCGGACTGTTTGTGTTGATATTGCGTGTCCTATTGCTGCCTGGAGGGTGCATTGCAGTTGAGTTGCATTCAGCCTCCTATCTCGACGGGCTGTTAACCGGGGTTAACGGTCATCTCTTGTTGATCTTACCAGTGGACGACCTTGGCCTTGCCGTCTTTTAACGGTCCCAGTTGTCTCAAATTGCGTCCAGGTCCTGGAAATTACACTTTTGGAGACTCCAGCAGCTGCAGCGACCACCCTATGTGTCTGTCCCGCTTCCAACGTTCCTATGCACCCCATAGCTTCGGATAAGTCACGTTGTTGTAGCATTGCACTAACTGCTCACTACATTATCTGAACCCAACTGCTTGTGTAATTCGTTTGATAAACACAAGTTAACACCATACCTCCAACTTAATGTTATTACCACTATCTTGGTGGCCGTAATGTTGTCTCCACTCCGTAGAACTGTCTGAACGATGTCGAACCATTATCGTTCATTCTGCCAATGACAATACTTCAGACCCTAGATCTCTTAAGTGATCCCCTAATTGTTCTGACCAGTGTACATCGCATGCTTCCAATAGAGATTCAATCGACGTTCTTTCAGAGTAGCTAAAGGTACTTCATGTAAAACAAACGAAAACCAAGAAGGTGCCAAGAAAAAAACTTACGATAATAAATTGACGTAAGGATTGTGGAGTCGCGTTACACTGTGAAGATTGTATTGCTTCCAATTATTTAAAAGAGAAATACTGAGTATTCAGGAAAATATAGATACATAAATATAAAGACGTACAAAATATTTGGTTACATACAGTCAAACCAATGCTAGGAATCGCTTATAAACCATTGGAAATATTCAGAAATTTTAAGTAATGAAAAATAATTGTTTACAACATAGTAAAGAAATTTTTACATTGCTGAGGATATCGCTTGAAAAAGTACCAATGAAAAACATGTCAAAAATATGTTACATAGCGAAAAAGTACTTCCAAAACAAAAGAAATAATTTCACACAAAAATTATTACTCAGTTTAAACATCTATAAACCTCCAAGGTTCGTAATGCACCTACGTTACTACCTGATGTACTATATATGTACACATAAGAAATGTTTGAGACAATTTGTTCATGCATTTTACATGTACAGTACATATTGTGTCAATCTACATATGTACAATGATAGTGAAATGTATAACAGTTTTTTAATGCCAACATCGTTGAAATTCATATACTGCATTTTAAAAAATTGCAGAAAAGAAGCCGGCCGCGGTGGCCGAGGAGACTGAGGCGCTCCAGTCACGGTCAGCACGGCCACTGCGGTCGGGGGTTCGAATCCCCCCTCGGGCATGGATATTTGTGCCGTCTTAGTTCGTAAGTAGTTCATAAGTAGTTTGTAAGTTTAGGGACTGATGACCCCGTAGTTAAGTCCCATACGCTTTACAAACATTTGAACATTTGAATTTGAGCAGAAAAGAAATTACGAAAAAACCTCGTATTCAAAAGGACTTCAAAAACAGGTTTGATTGAGTAGCCTCAAAAGATCGAAAAAACAGATACAAGATTGAGAAAGCATGAGAACTGACGATGAGATAGTAAAGGATGTATGATCTCCAGAGGACCTCGACAGACTGCCAGCGGCAAGCGAAATGATGACACATTGCCTGTTGTCTTCTATCTCGGGTTCCTCGTCCGACGTTTGTTTGATGGTCAAACAAACGTCGGGCGAAGAACCCGAGATAGAAGACAACAAGCACTGTGTTAACCACTGGCCACGAAAGGCTTAAGAAGCGAAATTCAGTACTACCGGCACCAAACTGAAGAATCGCGATTAGACGTGAGGACGGCATAGTGTTAAAGCCCAGTTTAAATATTAAGCTGTAGTTGCGCTTAGAAACTATTTGACTGTTGTGTGGCTTAAGATGAAGATGAAAACGGAAAACTTTCGGGTTTTTATTGGGAGATGTAAATACGTATGTTGGACAGATTGGCTAAAGAAGAAGTTAAAAAAAGGAATGAATCTCTAAAATACTAGACTGTTGTTCAGGCATCTTAGTATAGGTGTGTTTTCTAAAAAAAACTCTACTTGTTAAATAGGGTTGCTTAACATTCTTAAAAGCTCTCTGACTGGTCTGTTTCCAAGGAAAGTGATGTGGCTTATTAGAGGGCAAGGTCATGATGACATAACAAAAAAAGGGCTGTGGATTTTCGCATGGTTAGATTATGTGCACATTAAATGCATATATACACTGAAAAGTGTGTCAGAGTCGCCATTGCTACGTTCTGTGCATACATACTTTGCAGCCGCGGCGGAGCGGCCGAGCGCATTGAGGGGTTATGCTACGATGCGAGGAAGCCGTTCCCCGTAGGGGCTTCGAATCCCCCCTCGGACATGGATTGCTTGTGCCGTCTTTAGTGTAAACTATTTCATAAGTAGTTTGTAAGTTTAGGGACTGATGATCCCGCAGTTG
The DNA here is from genome assembly GCA_026315105.1 of Locusta migratoria. Classification (NCBI taxonomy): domain Eukaryota; kingdom Metazoa; phylum Arthropoda; class Insecta; order Orthoptera; family Acrididae; genus Locusta; species Locusta migratoria. The sequence goes on from CM048755.1 coordinate 293,322,135, forward strand.
AGTCCCATAACATTTGATTTGAACATACTTTGCAAGTCAGAAATGTTCAAATGTTTGTTAAGCTTATGGCTCTTAATTGCGGGGTCATCAGTCCCTAAACTTACAAACTACTCATAAACATCCATGCCCGAGGGAGGATTTGAACCACCGTCGGGGAACTGCCTCGCGCATTGGAGCATAGCCGGCCGCGGTGGCCGAGGTGACTGAGGCGCTCCAGTCACGGTCAGCACGGCCACTACGGTCGGGGGTTCGAATCCCCCCTCGGGCATGGATATTTGTGCCGTCCTTAGTTAGTTAATAAGCAGTTTGTAAGTTTAGGGACTGATGACCCCGTAGTTAAGTCCCAAAACATTTGAACATTTGAATCGGAGCATAGCTCCTCATTGCGCTCGGTCACTCAGCCGCGGCTGCAAGTCAGAATGAAGAATTTGTATACAGTATTTGCTTAATAATTGTTCTCAAAACTTGGCAAGTCGTAGTTCAAACGTCTATCATTTCAGGTTTTTCGTCATTTCCAGGACAGTCAAACAACTCTCTGACATGAAAGCACCCTTTGCCACACTTAGGCGATCCTGTATCTTCTGTGTAGGTTGTGTATAACGGCGATGTTCCGTTTGGTCGAGATTTTTCCTGTGCGTTATGTAACGTCCTTAATGAAAGGCATTACGTGATTTTTACGTGGCCGTCTTAGCGCTCTTTTTACCTCAGTGGACGAATCCAATTTTTGAGCAATGCATTAGTGAGGCGTTTCAATTCCGTGTCAAGTAGTTTCGGTTCGCAGATGTTCCTTGCTCTATCCGTCAAAGTCTTTCTGATTCCTCGCTTTTGTTGTGTATGGTGGTTCGAATTCCGCTGTAGATAACGCTCCGCCAGGTAAAAATCACAGCCATGTACTAACAACAGTGTAATAGAAAGTATTCGTTCACCACGTAGCAACGTCTGTTCTTTCGGATATGTCCGAAAGAACGGATGCTACAGATGCTGTACACACTGCTGCTGCTTCTTTCGTGCGGCATCAAAGAGTGGTGTGCTGAAAGTGGTGTGACAACAACACTAGACCCAAGTGTGGCTGTGGTTCCATGTCGTCTTTCCAGATTATTCCCGGTTTGACTTCTCTAGTGAGATGGCATGCTGCCAATGGTAACATGACATTCTTGAGACCCGGCATGGCACTGAGTATGGCTTTCCTGAACCCATCAGAACCATACGGAAACGTCCGTTGTTGGATGCCAACTACTGCGAGCAGAAATTTTGTATAACAGTCAGTCACAGTTTCGAGAGATTGAAGCAGTGTGTAATGGCATATCTGTATCTCTCAACAGAGTTCCAGTTTGACCCAAAGCCCAGCAAGAATATAGTCATTGTTGCTGTGTTATTGCTCTTTGTACTAAATGTTGCAACATGTATATCACCAGATCTTAATAATTTGTTCTTCATACTATGCCATACACTGATTCATAAGAAGTCGCAAGATAGACATTTAACTTAATACCGTGTGAGCCCTCCTCTGGACCTGCAAACTTCAGAGACATGCCATGGTATCTACATCTACATCTACATAGATACTCTGCAAATCACATTTAAGTGCCTGGCAGAGGGTTCATTAACCACTTTCATAACTTTTCTCTACCGTTCCATTCTCTAATAGCGCGCGGGAAGAAAGAACACCTAAATCGTTCCGTTTTCGATCTGATTTCTCTTATTTTGTTGGGATGGTCATGTTTCCCTAACTAGGTGGGTGCTAGCAAAATATTTTCACATTCAGAAGTAAAAGTCGGTGACTGAAACTTCGCAAACAGATCACGCCGCAATGAATAACGTCTTTCTTTTAATGATTTCCACCCCAATTCGTGCAACATTTCCGTGACGCTTTCCCCCCCGTAACGTGATAAAACAAGTGGTAGTGTGTCTACATATTCATGGTAATCCTCTGGATGCAGCTGCCACCAAATCGTTATCAGAGTGGCAGCCAATTCTGGTCTCTTCGTGTGTGCTGGGTCTATTGCATGGAGTTTGCGATACATGAGCTCCCAGATATGCTCAGTGTGGTTCAAATCTTGGCTCTGGCGTGGCCATCTCCCTTGAATATACTTGGAACCATTGCTTGGCAAACTGGGTGCGGAGCATGATCATTTTGAAACACCGCAGAACGTCAGGCTACTGGAAGGCCAGAAAAGGGTGGAGATGGTGCCCAAACAGTTCAAAATACAGAGGACCATTCAAAGCCCCTTCCAGAAAATCTAGAGAGCTCAATCCGTTCCAGGAAAATGGATCCCAAACGATAAAAGATATCACCTCCCTAGGCCAAATTTAATGGCAGTGCCTTCCATGGTTCAGTTGAAATCGTGATTCGTCTAACCATATCGCGTTTCACCATTGTTCCAGTGTCCTTCGAAGTCGGTTGGACTGCCCAGTGGAAGACGTGTCTATCACGTCCTTCGTTTGATTGGTTTGTTGCACGATTGCTCTTCAATTGTCTGTCTCAGTTTGGGCCAGTGACCGTCATCGAGGCTGGCTGCACAGCCGGTAGTTAGTCTGTTGTAGACTGTGACACTCTCATTCAACCATTCATGATAAACCCCACATACAGCTGAACGTCGGGGTCGGCCACAGACCACCAAAGGGTGTCAGCTCACGACGACGTTGCGTGTTACAAAAATCACTTCCTCAACCACGTCTGGGAAGCTCTCCTACACAACTGCAGCTGGCACATAGAGAGACTGGTATGGAGACAACACATCTGCGCCATCCGTGCTGTGCCATTTGCTAAATACGTGCATACAGTTAACGAGTTGTTCAAATGTTTGTAGAACTTAAGGGACTTAACTACGGGGTCATCAGTCCCTAAGCTTACAAACTACTTACGAACTAGCTAACACTAAGGACGGCACAAATATCCATGCCCGAGGTGGGATTCGAACCCCCGACCGTAGTGGCCGTGCAGACCGTGACTGGCGCGCCGCAGTCCCCTCGGCCACCGCGGCCGGCTCCAATAGCTCAGCAAGGGACTGTTAGTCCAGATTTTCTGACTCCTCAGGACGATTCGGCAAGGATTTCTTGTATTGATTGATGGGTCATCTCGTTCAAAAGCAGTCCTTGTCAATGTATCACAGGCATGTTTGATAGGGTTCATGTCTGGAGAACGTAATCTTGCGATGTCGTTAACATTAGAGAAGGAGGAAGGAAGCTTAGGGTTTAACGTCCCATCGACAGCTTGGTCATTAGAGACGGAGCTAACGCTCGGAGTTTTGGGTAAGGACGGGGAAAGAAATCAGCCGTGCCCTTTGAAAGGAACCATCCCGGCATTTGCCTGGAGTGATTTAGGGAAATCATGGAAAACCTAAATCTGGATGTCCGGGGGTGGATTTGAACCACCGCCCTCCCGGCTACGAGTCCAGTGCGTTACCACCGCTGTGATTTTGCGGAGGGTCCGCTCGCCACTCACACAGCAGGTGTTTCACCCGCAATAACCTTGAGCACCGTGTTCCCACCAGTCGCTCCTGTAAACGGATCCACACTGCCTTGTGAGAAACAGCACACTGCCAAAACGCCGCGATCCCTCCGCCGCGGTTCGCAGCAACCGCGGACTATAAACACAGCCACATTTACGCGGCTGCCATGAAGTCACTGAACAATCTCCTTACCTGCGTAATGGCTACAATGGACACATCCAGGACTTTTAGAACTCGCTCGTGCACGTGTATGTGTGTGTGTGTGTGTTTGTGTGTGTGTGTGTGTGTGTGTGTGTGTGAAACTCGAGGCTGACACTTCGAGCATCTGGTACAGTTCAAGCAGGAACGAAATTGTTGATGCACATTCAGTATAGACATTGGCGTTCTTTAAAAAAAACCTCTTCTAAACGGACATTTCAGGGTATGAGTCAATTACAAAGTGTTGTTTTCCGAAGTTCCCTCTACAGCACCTATAAGTGTGTAATAGATTTCCCAAATCAACTAGTATTTTAAGTATGTGAAAAATGATTAGTAGTACAGAACGTATGAATCATTCGTATTGTGTTATTTATTTTTCCGTAGACTTTTTACACTAAAAAAAAGAACATAAACATGTATTTTGTTTTTCGTCGTCAGTTTCGAGTAACCCTTCAGTGCCTTCACTACATACCAACCGGACAAAGCCCAATCCATGGCTTCAACCGAACAAAAGTAATAAATGAATTTGTCAGATATGTGGTAAAGTGTATTAGCAGAAGTTAACCCGATCCTCAGGTAGGCCATAAACTCGAAGAGTTCATGGATTTTCTAAGTGGAAACATGCGGCACAGTACATAAGGACACAAGTAACCAGCTTTCTCTATATTAATTGCAATGAAACATTAACTGGAATCACTACTAGCGTTTTATCGCTATCGTCATAACTGTTGAAACAAATAAAGTATAATGGAACAGTGTTAATAAAAATTTCCAGCATATTAAATGCACCCACATGATCGCGAGTCCCACTGTCACAGAGGCGGCAAACGAAGGGGTATGATGCACACTGAAAGTTTAATTCTGGAAACATCCCTTAGGCTGTGGCTAAGCCATGTCTCCACCATATCCTTTCTTCCAGGAGTGCTAGTCTTGCGTGTTTGCAAGAGAGCTTCTGTGAAGTTTGGAAAGTAGGAGGCGAGGTACTGGCGGAAGTAAAGTTGTGAGGCGGCATCGTGAGTCGTGTCGGGGTAGCTCAGTCGGTAGAGCGCTTGCCCGCGAAAGGCAAAGGTCCCAGGTTCGAGTCCCGGTTCCGGCACACAATTTTAATCTGCCAGGAAGTTTCATATCAGCGCACACTCCACTGCAGAGTGGAAGTTTCATTCTGGAAACATCCCTTAGGCTGTGGCTAAGCCATGTCTCCACCATATCCTTTCTTCCAGGAGTGCTAGTCTTGCGTGTTTGCAGGAGAGCTTCTGTGAAGTTTGGAAAGTAGGAGGCGAGGTACTGGCGGAAGTAAAGTTGTGAGGCGGCATCGTGAGTCGTGTCGGGGTAGCTCAGTCGGTAGAGCGCTTGCCCGCGAAAGGCAAAGGTACCAGGTTCGAGTCCCGGTTCCGGCACACAATTTTAATCTGCCAGGAAGTTTCATATCAGCGCACACTCCACTGCAGAGTGGAAGTTTCATTCTGGAAACATCCCTTAGGCTGTGGCTAAGCCATGTCTCCACCATATCCTTTCTTCCAGGAGTGCTAGTCTTGCGTGTTTGCAGGAGAGCTTCTGTGAAGTTTGGAAAGTAGGAGGCGAGGTACTGGCGGAAGTAAAGTTGTGAGGCGGCATCGTGAGTCGTGTCGGGGTAGCTCAGTCGGTAGAGCGCTTGCCCGCGAAAGGCAAAGGTCCCAGGTTCGAGTCCCGGTTCCGGCACACAATTTTAATCTGCCAGGAAGTTTCATATCAGCGCACACTCCACTGCAGAGTGGAAGTTTCATTCTGGAAACATCCCTTAGGCTGTGGCTAAGCCATGTCTCCACCATATCCTTTCTTCCAGGAGTGCTAGTCTTGCGTGTTTGCAGGAGAGCTTCTGTGAAGTTTGGAAAGTAGGAGGCGAGGTACTGGCGGAAGTAAAGTTGTGAGGCGGCATCGTGAGTCGTGTCGGGGTAGCTCAGTCGGTAGAGCGCTTGCCCGCGAAAGGCAAAGGTCCCAGGTTCGAGTCCCGGTTCCGGCACACAATTTTAATCTGCCAGGAAGTTTCATATCAGCGCACACTCCACTGCAGAGTGGAAGTTTCATTCTGGAAACATCCCTTAGGCTGTGGCTAAGCCATGTCTCCACCATATCCTTTCTTCCAGGAGTGCTAGTCTTGCGTGTTTGCAGGAGAGCTTCTGTGAAGTTTGGAAAGTAGGAGGCGAGGTACTGGCGGAAGTAAAGTTGTGAGGCGGCATCGTGAGTCGTGTCGGGGTAGCTCAGTCGGTAGAGCGCTTGCCCGCGAAAGGCAAAGGTCCCAGGTTCGAGTCCCGGTTCCGGCACACAATTTTAATCTGCCAGGAAGTTTCATATCAGCGCACACTCCACTGCAGAGTGGAAGTTTCATTCTGGAAACATCCCTTAGGCTGTGGCTAAGCCATGTCTCCACCATATCCTTTCTTCCAGGAGTGCTAGTCTTGCGTGTTTGCAGGAGAGCTTCTGTGAAGTTTGGAAAGTAGGAGGCGAGGTACTGGCAGAATTGAAGTTGTGGGGCGGCACTCTGACACGTGTCGGAATAGCTCAGTGGTAGAGCACTGGCCCGCGAAAGGCAAAGGTCCGAGGTTCCAGTTCCGGCACACAATTTTAACCTGCCTGGAAATTTCGTACCAGCGCACACTCCGCTGCAGAGTGAAAGTTTCATTCTGGAAACATTCCTTAGGCTGTGGCTAAGCCATGTCTCCATCATATCCTTTCTTCCAGGAGTGCTAGTCTTGCAAGTTTCGCAGGAGAATTTTTGTGAAGTTTGGAATGTAGGAGGCGAGATACTGGCAGAATTGAAGTTGTGGGGCGGCACCGTGAGTCGTTTCGGGATAGCTCAGTGGTAGAGCGCTTGCCCGCGAAAGGCAAAGGTCCCAGGTTCGAGTCCCGGTTCCGGCGCACAATTATAATCTGCCAGGAAGTTTCATATCAGTGCACACTCCGCTGCAGAGTGAAAGTTTAATTCTGGAAACATTGAACGAGTGCGACGGATGCTTGCGGATGATAGGCTGCTGTCTTTGAGAATGATGACACTGAAAGGCTTACGCTTCACAACGGATGTGGAGATCCAACAAAGTATGACCTCAGTGCTTCGTGCGAGTCCATCAGAAGCGTTTGAGACAGTTTCCAACAGCTGTACAACCGATGTCAGAAGTGTGTTGTAGCCAATGGCGATTACTTTGAAGGATAGTGAAGGTATTTTGTTTGTAACTCTTTTTTTCTATATTTCCTGAACTTTTCAGACGCATCTTGTATGAAGCGCCCGGCCTACTTTAGTGGGTCCGTCTGTACGCCCTCCACTGATCAGTCTTGTTACTGTACCCAACATTTAGCTCATAATTGAAATGGAAACCTAAATCATTTCTGCACGTTTAGTAGCTATACTAGCATGTGCAATTACACGATATTAAACAACTCGACCTCCACTATCTAAACTGTAATTTGATTTCGTCTTGACAATACATTAGGACTGCAGACTACTCTTCACTTCTGAATCACAATAATCTTATTTATTTGGAAATAATTAAGTGTGCAAATAAGCTCACGAATAAGTTATTAAGTTATATTCTTATAAATATATGTGAATATTAATATGTTAATTCAAACCTTAATAATTTGTTGACAGACAGAAACAGCGCTGATGTATGATGCAGTTCATCTATTCGCCAAAGCCCTCCATGACCTTGACAGCAGTCAAAGAATTGACATTAAGCCTCTAAGCTGTGACGCAGTTGACACATGGCAACATGGCTACAGCTTAATCAACTATATGAAGATTGTAAGTTCACACTATTTTACAGAATTTTATTAACATGTGTGCCTATATTATCAAAATTATATGACATGAATTGCGTGAATCGATACTGTAATATTCGTAAGGGTCAACTGGGTTGACACCATTACATACAGGAATTCATATTTAGAATGTACAGAGATCTTTCAAAATGTTTCAGGCTAGGGAAGAACATTGTAACTTCCCTTGCAACACTTCTCAGACTTTCATAAGAAATACAAACATATTTCTTTGTTCCATTTTTAAATCATTACATTCATTTTACCTCTGTTGCAGTCTTTTTCAGAAATCATAAAAATTACTTTATGAAAGTACGGCAAGGTTTTTACCAAATCTGGAAAAGTATTCCAAGGTACAACGTACTCATATGCTTAGGAATAATTTCTACTCAAATTTTAAAATCTTACAATCAATAAAAATTTTCCGCTACTGTATTTAAGGTACGAATGCATGGTCTCACGGCTATATGAATGAACAGTGGCGCAGCACCTCCCAAAGATTTTTAATAAATAGAAAAAAAAAAAAAAAAAAAAAAAAAAAAAAAAAAAAAAAAAAACAGGCCGGTACCGAAATTTGAAATAGTACACACGTAATAAATCACATCGTAACTATAATTTGCCAAGCACAAGTTAAAGTGACAGTGGGTTGGAAACGTGATGTTGCCACTGAGAACGTGTGCTGCTTTTACTGTGAGCGGTTTTAACGCCGCCGCGACCAGCTTTGATGCTGCCACTATTGTTACTGCTATTCTGAAGTTACGAGCCGATTGTTCATATGCGGCAACCCACTGCTTAGCAGGTCAGTGGCGCCACCGAATGATGGAATCTAAGCCGAGTCACACAAGTAACTAAATTGAGACAACAACAATGCGTGTCTTTCTGCAGTTGCACTGTGAGCTATCGTTCACACAGAACTTCACAATTACTACTTATAGTTGTGCAGTTTTCAACATGGCGTCCGCACTCTCAGATCGCGATTTGCACGGCTCATTTCATTCGCGGCCAAATCGTAACTATACTTTGTTCCACAAGCACACGAAGTGTTTTCTTAATTGATTGCACATTTTAGCCGCAAACAAAGACGCCAACACGTAAACCTCGAACGGAAACACACTGATACTAAGTAAAATGGTACGAAATACCCGGAAATACCCCACGAGGTGACAGTCGAATGTCGATATTTCGTGGTGGGGGAATAAAGTGGCGAAACTGGGCGAAACCAAGTTGAACTTTTTGTTGCGTAAAAAAAGTAGCGCCTCGTAAGTGGCGCTACTATAACCAAGAAGTTCACACTTGCTACTGAACTACAACTTTACTTCCAACTAACTGTTGCATGCTATTGGTTGTTTGTCTGAACCCGGCTTTATGAAGGCCGCCAAAAATTACAAACAACAATAGTGTTATTTTAGTTCAATTTTTACATATAAAGGCTCATGTTAATTAAACAAATATTCAAATCTTTGTTAAGCTTATGGGATTTAACTGCAGGGTCATCAGCCCCTAAACTTACAAACTGCTTATGAACTACCTTATACTAAAGACGACATAAATATCCATGCCCGAAGGGGGATCGAACCCCCGACCGTAGCGGTCGTGCAGACTGTGACTGGCGCGCTGCAGACCGCTCGGCCATTGCGGCCGGCTTAATTAAACAGTTATAACAACAGCTTCTTGTATTTCTGATAGTGTATGATATGAATCCTTTACCATTAATAAATTCAGTAAGCAAGACGTGTCCACAGGGGGGGGGGGGGGGGGGTTATGACACAAACTGCGTCAGTGAAATTTCGGGGGAGGGGAGGGGGATGAAGGCAAAACCATTTTTATTAGGTTATAAACTAGGAATCCAGGACCTAATATCTCGGGTGTCGGGGGGGGGGGGGGGGGGGGGGGAAGGGAGGGAGTGAGTGTCATTAGCCGTTACGTGCAATTTTTGGCTTCATGAAAAATACGCAAAAGTGAATCTGAAGATCATAAGTGATAACTCTCCCTGGACTTGATTAGACTATTTGTAATGTGAAGCAACTGAACTACCGTAGTAAGTACAATAAAGCCTAAAGTTTAAATAATAAAATTGTTGCTAAGTAATATTAGGACACTCTATAAAATAAGAAAAAAAGAAGAGTTAACATTTCTGGAAGAAGCAGATCCTAAGCTAGGAACTGTATCAGCATCCTTCATATGTGGAAAGACTTTGCAATCACAATGCAAAACTGTGACAACGCTCATGTGCAAAAAAGTGTAGAATACTTATAGTATGATAAATTTATAAACAAATATAGCTGACAAATAGCGAGACACAAGGAGAAGGACAAGCATAAAAACAACTTAACAAAACAGGTCCATGAATTAATTTCTTGTTGCGGTATTGTCAATTCCATACCGTAAGTGTAGTAGTTCCGAAATGTCGCATGGAAGCTCAAGCTGACATTCGACCACAACAAATTAATAATCATTAAAAATATCATGAAGACGAAACATTCAAACACAAAAAGGTGTTCAAATGTTTGTAAAGCTATGGGACCAAACGTCAGTGGTCATCAGTCCTTAGACTTACAAACTACATGCATTAATTTATGCCAAGGACAACACATACACCCATGCTCGAGGGAGGACTCGAAGTTCCGAAATGTCGCATGGAAGCTCAAGCTGACATTCGACCACAACAAATTAATAATCATTAAAAATATCATGAAGACGAAACATTCAAACACAAAAAGGTGTTCAAATGTTTGTAAAGCTATGGGACCAAACGTCAGTGGTCATCAGTCCTTAGACTTACAAACTACATGCATTAACTTATGCCAAGGACAACACATACACCCATGCTCGAGGGAGGACTCGAACTTCCGACGGGGAGCAGCCGCGCACTCCGCAGCAAGTTGCTTAGAGCGCTCGGTCATTAGGCGGCAAGTGATGATTCTACGTCAAGTTTCGAAGGTGTTATTATTCATGTCGGGTGAAACTAGATAATTAGCTACAGCTTGGGAGAAATCATAAATGACACACGAAATCTATTACGTTCAGCCAAATGTTTATGCACAAGATCTAGAATCCGAATACGTTGAATTTTTCAAAGAAGCTCGGTCAAGCCTACTCACATAAACAGTATGGACAATGGCGACGGTTTTCGCACGTCCCGATTAATCGAGAATGTCCCGATTTTGCACTACCTATTTGCTCCAGTGTCCCAAAAATCCTCAATCAAGACTATAAATGTACCGATTTTAAAGTAATGATTCAATATAATAATATATAACATAGCAGCAATCGCCAGCGGCTGACACATTATTCTAGTTTGATTACAGTTGGCAACACTCTGTAACAATCATTATTCACTTTTTCTTATTGTTGAATACAGTAACTTCGAGTTTCATAAATTTGTTTACCGTTACGGTGCCTGTGCGCCCGTTGTTATATTGTGTGATTCCGTGTGTTCTCGTTGTTTTGTGATGACAAAATCCGTAAACCCTCTTGTAACGGACAGATCTACACAGCAATATGTCCTTTATTTATTTATTTATTTTAAAAAGGGGGCGGGGGGTGTCAACAGTGGCCGGGAAACATTCGAAGTTCACAAACTTTTGTCTTGTTATTTCCGGCTTGAGAATGGTGGAAAATGACGTACGTCGTCGTAATGAGACCCAAAGCACAAATCAGGTACCGTTATCAGTACGGTACTCAAGGTAAGACGCCCGAATTGATAACATATATAACTATAAAACATAACAGTTCGTTTAACTCACTTGATTGTTCGACAAAATTATGTTCTATTGTGCCTACGTATCACCATTATCTGGCTAACTTACTAAAAAGTAAAGTGTGTTCACTGTTCAGTGTTGATTTCAGTAATGATATTTATATATCAACCCTAACAATGGCGTTAGATATTAATGCAATGACTTTCTGCAAATTTCGTCGACCCATACAAATTTGAATGACAAATGTCTGGGTTGGGATAGCGGACACCTAAATGAGCGAGGCAAGGTGACATTTAGTAAAAGTGGACAAATATAAGTAAAAATAACGAAAACTGACACGGTCTGAAGAGTGCGGGAAGGGGATGGCGATGACGATCCAAGAATATCTTTTGAAAATAAAAATTTTAATGTACTCAGAATAAAGAAACACACTGTTAAAGAAAAAGGAGGAAATGCGAAATGGAGACTGGTTTGATACAACTCTCCACCTTACTCTATCCTGAGCAAGCCTCTTCATCTCCTCAAAAGAACAGCATCCCACATCCATTTGAATCTGCTTAATGTATTCATCTCATTGTCTCACTCTGCAATTTTTCCCCACACACGCTTCTCCTAATGCTAAATTTACAATTCCTTATGTCTAAGATTGTGTCCTACTAATCGAGCCCATCTTGTAGTCAAGGTATGCCAGAAATTCCTTTTCTTTCCAATTCTGTTGAGTATGTCTTCATTAGTTACGTAATCTATCCGTAATCTTCAGCATTCTTCTGTAACACCACATTCCAAAAGCCTACCCTCTTCTTGTCTGAACTATTTATCATCCATATTTCACTCCACACAAATGCCTTCAGAAAAGACTTAAATTAATATTCAATGTTAACAAATTTCTCTTTTTCTGAAATGCTTTTCTTCCCATTGCCATTCTGCATTTTGTGAACTCCGTACTGTGACCATCATATGTTATTTTACTGCCTAAGGACCGTAACAAAGCTCATCTACAACCTTTATTGTTTCATTACCTAATCTAATTTCTTCAGCATCAGCTGATTTTTGTAGACTACATTCCATTACCCTTGTTAATGATAATCTTATACACTCCTTTCAACACATTGTCCATGCCATTCAATATCCCAGGTCCTTTGCTGTCTCTGACAGTATTACAATGTCATAAGAAAAATGCAATGATTTTTATTTCTTCACCTTGATATTTAATTCCTTCTCCAAAATTGTCCTTGCTTTCCTTCACTGCTTGCTTAGTGTACAAACTGAATAACATCGGAGAAAGGCTACAACCTTGTCTTATTGTCTTCCCAAATATTGCTTCCCTTTCATGCCCTTTGACTCTAATAACTGCTGTCTGGTTTCTGTACAAGTTGTAAAAAACCTTCCATTTCATGTATTTTATTTCTGCTACCTTCAAAATTTGAAAGTATATTCCAGTCAACATTGTCAAATGTACGTAGGAAAGGGAAAAAATGGCAGGTCAGGCATTATTGTTAAAGAGGTACAAGAGTCTCAAAAATTGATACCAGCACATTCTGTTCTGAAATGGATGGTGAATTCAGCTGGGTAAATCTTGTGGATCATAAGTTTACCATCAGCCTACAGCTATAGGTTTGCTCGATTCAATGATTTTACTATACAACACACAAATAATCAGTTAGTGAAATCAAATTGAGAAGAAATATGATCAGAAACCAGTTATAAGTTAAAAAAGTGAATACAAGTATTTGGCAACTAACACAAATTTCCATTTTTAGTACAGGGGAAATTGTTAACACATCATGAAACTGGGTTAATTTGCAAATAAAACAGTTCCATAACAGACAACCGACGTAGTGTTCACATATCGTATTAATATATTTTGCTTCATTTTATACCTGAACCCGATACAAAATTTTGAGGTAAGTAAATAACTTATAAAGACAGATAGATGACAATATTTCAAAATATTTTCTGTTCAGCTACAGTCTTAGAGTAGATGAATTTCATTAAAAATTAAAATCAGAGATACAAATTTGAATATAGTTTATATATTTTAAAATCATAATGTATCTTACACTAACATGCTGATGTATTTACACACCAAAATTTTGTGTCTTTCAGGTAGAGATGCAAGGTCTGACAGGTGTCATAAAATTTGATAATCAAGGATTTCGTAGCAACTTCCTGTTAGATATTGTTGAACTAAACAAAGATGGCCTGAAAAAGATTGGAACCTGGAATTCTACTGAAGGTGTCAACTTCACTCGAACATACGGTGAAGTGTATACCCAGATTGTCGAGAGTCTGCAAAATAAGACATTTGTTGTTACCACCATTCTTGTGAGTATATTAGGTTGCTTACTGCAAAACATTTTAGAATCTGAATATGATTTTCTTCAACATTCTTTTCGTATAAGAACTAAAACCAAGTACTACTTAAACTGTTTTGAACATGTAATTGCTTATCATAACTGCACAGAATTTTAAAAAATGCTAATCATAGCTTTCAAGTTAGGTATACAGTATTGGGAGGAACAGTTTAAGGATTCAATAGAAATTACATCTTGTCTGTCTGTATGCTGATTTAAACACTACAATCTTTTATTTTGCATGGTCCTGTTGGAATTAGAATGTCCAGTGCCGAAGTCTTTCTCCAACCTAAAAAACAGTTCACCTGGTTAATTTTATGAGTATACCATGAATCTTAACTCGGATTACAAACAGTTTTATGTTGCTGGCAGCAACAGCTGAAATGATTCATCCTTGAAAAATAATTCAACTCTTAGCCATCACAGGACCTTTATTTCAGGCACATAACCAATTTATTAATTTCAGCATCCTCAGGTGCATATATGTTAAAACATAATGTTTAAAATGAGGCACAAAGAGGCTCAATCTTCTGTCAATAAATACTGTAACTGCTAATAGCAGGCTATCGAACCACTCAAATTTACCAATCTGAGCACTTCATACTGAATAACCTGGCTGACATGTTACCAGGAAGGTGCAAACTGAGTTGACAAATTGACAGGATGGTATTGTGTCAGCCAGGTTCTTCTATATCAAGTGCTCAGATTGGTGAATTTGGTTTCTTGGGTGACATGGTGTTTGTGGGTACAGTATTTTAGTGACATAAGGTTTGAGTCCCTCCCATCTCATTTTATAATCTATAGTGCTTTAACATATATGCAAATGAGAATAAAATTGGAAATATCAGAAATAATTGTCTGCATGAAATAGGGGTTCTGTGACAGCTGAAAGTAGAATAGTTTTACAAGTATTAATCTGTATTCTAAAGCACAGCATAATTTGGATTTTTCATAAACACAAATCATTATTATATTTATTCATGGCCAATCATTTCACTAATTGCTTCAGTCTGTAACGAGTCTAGTGTCAGTTCATTAAAATTATCTGTTGGCAAAACTAGTACATTGTGCTAGCGCAGGGCCAGTGAGACGAACCAATATTGTTTCTGTCTCTTGGAACTAGCCTCCATAATGTAATGGACTATATAATGTGAGAATTATTATGCAAGCTGATAAAAAAAAAAGTTCAACAACCAACTGCACAGTTGAAATAATTCATTTCGCAACTGCGCAAATAGTTGCTGGTCTTTTTATCTACAAATTTAAAGATTCTGAGGATGGAAAAAATACTATATTATGTATGTCATAACTTGTCTGCCATGTAAGTGGTCATTGTTCAATATATATAAGCAGATGATTTGCTTTAATGCTAGCTCACTGTAAAGTTTTGGACACCTTTACTCAATATGCTTTATTAACGACCCTCATATTAAGTTATAGATGTAAAACAGTGTAAATGTTAATGGAGGACAAATAACTTTTTGCAAAATAACAGGTGAAGGGAAGTGAATAGGTTATAAAATATTTTTGTGTCCTGATTTTCAGATACAGATTACTTGGATGATGAAGCTTGCTGGGATTTCTATTCTGTGTGTTACAAAGTAATAAGGCCCATAGTTTTTCTGTTATATGCTTAAAATTCTATAGAAATTATTGTAATGTTGTGTGGTACATAATTCCTTTGCATAACATTCTGTACTTTAGAAATGGTTACTGTATCTATGGATGATATATAAGTGGCAGATCTTGATCAGGATCAGCACTTATGCAATGCAATTTGATAATATTCCTTTTGTGCATATGGAAAGACGAGACATTAGGTGCAGCTCTGTATTATAGTTGTCAGTTACTTTAAGATATTAATTTTTCATACTAAAGGCAGCAGTTAACATATAAGGCAATAAAACATAGGTTAATTGATTGTAGTCTGATTTGTAAACATATTTGTAGGACAAAAGATGATGAGGGATGAACAAGGAAAATGCATAGATTATAAACATCATATAAAAAAGTTAAGGCTACCTTTAGCATAAAATGCTTGAAGTTATATGAGGTATTTGAAATGACTTAAGGTTTAAATAGCCCTTAAATTGTTTTATCTTAGTGCTGCCACATTCATTTTTTTGTGAAATGTTTACATTTTTTGACACTTCAGACTGTGGTAACATTCATGAATTTAGCACCTCATATGACCATTTTGGGTTGAGTAATATTTTTATATGGAAGATTCTTCACAACATCTTTACAGAGTTTACAATTCCATAATTTGTTAACATGTTTATGATAATGACATGGGCAGAAATTTTTTTTATTGAGCCTGCTCAGTTGTTGTCTTATTCCATAAGTTATCACCAGGTCTAAAAGCATGTTACATCAGGTCCAATCAAACATTTAAAACTCTGTTTAGGAGGTTTGTTGTAGAAATTTACTAAAACCATCAAATAAAAACATTAAAATGTGCAAGACATTACAGTATTCAGTTTATTGAAGATATTGGTCCGGTAGATTATCCATGAAGCACTTATTTTTAGTACCAATAATTTTACTTAAATTGCCAGCACTTT
Source organism: Locusta migratoria (assembly GCA_026315105.1). Taxonomy (NCBI): domain Eukaryota; kingdom Metazoa; phylum Arthropoda; class Insecta; order Orthoptera; family Acrididae; genus Locusta; species Locusta migratoria. Next base: position 293,338,193 of record CM048755.1, read on the forward strand.
TATTTTGCATTGAATTGTAATTCTGTTCAGAGGTTAAATTTCTAAAGAATCAATAATATTTATGCCTAGCAGATAGCATTAATACTTAATTATCTATGATTGCAAATACCTTCTGAAAGCACCTAAAAACGTTAGTACATTATAATATTGTATTATTCCTTTGAATTCTGTTACTGAAGAAAGCATGTGTATCTGATAATCTCTTATGCACCTTATAAGGAGAGAAGGAAGATGGATAGGTTGGAAATGATTCTCTTGGGCTGCATTAGGCCTTTAAAATATTTCAGTGGCACAAGTGAAAATTTATGCTGGCCCCAAATTGTCACAACTAACAAGCTATGGAAGTAATGTTTCCATCGTCCATAGTCCTCTTTGCTCAACATCCAGAGTCCTACATGAGGTTAAATGATTTTATAACACCTGAAATGAAAAAATGAGCCCTGATGACATCATCATGTCTGTTCTTAACTACTGGTTGAGGTATTTTCCATATATGAGGAAAAGAGAACCTTTCATGCATGAAGGTCGATCTAGTAACAGACGTACACAAGGTGTGGATAGATTTGTTCCCCTCATTGTTTCATATAACATTTACACACATGAATTGTGCATTTATTGTATTACCTGCAAGAAAACCCATGAGTAACTCCACATCATAATCTCAAGCACATTTTTATTAGCTGTTACATTATAATAGAAAGAAAAACAATAGTATTTAACTGATCCATTCTATAAAATTATTATCTACAGAAGAGTACACGAGAAAAATATTGAGTAATTTTATTTTTATTTTTGGATTGTGATGCCTTCACTGTACATTTACTTCCCATTCATAAATCTGTGTTACAAAGCACACAACACTATGTCTGAAACACTTTTATCACTATTCTCTGGATCTAGTCTCATGAGACTTCAGTCCTTCTTGTGCCACCAGCTCAACAAAAATTAATGACAGATTATTTGACCAATTTCCTGGAATATTATCAAAGACATGTTTATTACATAACACAAACTTAATAAATAATACAGTTGCAGCAGTAATGAACACTTTAGAAGTATTTTGCAGAATGCAAACATATTATAACACACATGAAATCTAGGTAAGATGCTTATTATACTGGTAGTCACTATAATAAAGATCTCAGAGTACTGGACCAAGTTAATAAAATACTCTCTTTTTAATTTATGATGTAAAGTTCCTTGAATACAAGTTATTTAACTGTTAAAATACGATGCTTTTCAGTTCATTTTTACCCAAGATTTGGACTATATATTATTCTGGAATACTCAATTTTAAGTTTAATTAAAACACTGATTTTTCTGGCTATTTTAGGAAAACCACTGATATTATTAAAAGGCCAGTGGAAAATTCTTACCCACTTTTTAGAGAACATATGTTCAGTGTTTAGCACAATAATTTGTTTATTGAAGAAGCAAACTAATTGTAAATAATAGTTTGCTGTAACATCAGGATTTCTGCAGAAAATAGAAGTAAATGATAAGTTAATTTTTTTCCCAGAGGCAAGATTTTCTTAATAGGCATGTACTACACTTCTTTTAAAGTACCTGAAAAAGGATAAGCATTATGTGACAGACTTTTGAAATTATTTTTCTAAATTACCACTTCTGTGAGTGAGTTAATGTTCCTTCCAAATGACAAAAAGTTTTTTTTTCTCTTCTTAAATTTTCTGTAAATTTATGATATAAATTTGAAAACACATAATCGCGCAGCCTCCCACGTCAGAGGTTCGAATCCTCCCTCGGGCATGGATGTTTGTGCTGTCTTTAGTATAATGTAGTTCATAAGTAGTTTGTAAGTTTAGGGACTGATGACCCTGCAGTTAAGTCACATAAGCTTTACAAACATTTGAACATTTTTGATAACACATAATAAAAATACCAGGTGTGCATTCAATATTTATGGATAATAATTAAGAGAAAGAAGTAAAACAATGCTTCATTAAGCCTCCTAGATGCAGTTGCATGTTAATTTTACACATAGATACAGGTGTAATAACAAACTGCACAGTTTGTGACAATAGCAAGTGGTACACTGGGACTGATGACCTCTGCAGTTTTATCCTCCTAAAACTTCCAAATAACAAAAACAAATGGTACACACTTCATATTGCTTTTGACATCGCAGTTTGCCAGTTTGAATAAAAAACTGCTTATGTAAAATAATGGAAAAGGAAATTAAGGGACTAACTCTCAACTGCAGATCTCAGACTGTACATCAGACACATAAGCACTCACAAACATTAGCATTTTGCAAATTATTTGTTAAGGAGGGGCAGGAAGAAGGATTAGGAAGGAAAGGTTTGACATTAGTTGCATTGGGGAATTGAAATTATACAATGGCGACTGACTAGTGAAAATGTAAGCTGGGCTGGGAATCAAATCCAGGTATCCCACTTCGGGCCAACTGTCGCCTTAACCACTTGGCTACCTATGCTTGCCTCCCTTCACTCTCAAATTTACACAAGTTGCATGCTACAGCTGTAGTGCCCCCATCATGCATGCTCTCTTACACTCACCATTATGAATTCCCATGCAAGGTTGAATGTATGACTGCATCTGATGTGAAGTAAATGTACCAAATACAGTCTTCGTATGTAAATAGTTATTGTGTCTGTGTCTGTTCTTTTGGACATGTCTGAAAGTAAAGACACCACAACAGTCTATAATAAGTATTAACATTTTGTATTTTAATAATATTTAAACAACTGTACAGTAAACTGGTACAGTTCTTTTTTGTGTGCGTTTGGGGTGGAAGTGGTGGTGGGGGGGGGGGGGGGAGTGTCGGGAGTGTCGTGTATTGCAATTTCTGAGTGAATGATAAATATCTTCTCTTAACAGAAGTAATCTTTTCTCTACTGTTCTCAAGCTTCTTGGTAGATCCAAGCTGTGTTCCTATCCAAACCTCAACTTTTTAATGTACCAAGACATTTCAATCCAATGTACACTCTATTGTATATGGAAAGATTCATTCTGAAAACACTGTGGATATTCCATTTTTCCTACAAAATCCTACCTACCAAGAGTGATAGTCCAGCAAGCAATGACTAGAGCTTCTGTGACGTTTGAAAGCTAAGAGAGAGATACTGGTGAATGTAGAGCCATGAAGATGGGTCCTTTTTTGCCTGAATAGTGTTGCTCTGTAAAATGTGAGTTCCAGATTTGGCACACAGTCATTATCTTCCATGTCATTTCACATCTGTTATCTTTAAGTCATCACACAAGACTTTGTTGTTCTCTCCTCTTTATGAAACAGTCACTCTTATATAATTTGTTTCTTTGCATTTTTAATAGTTTTGTTAAACAGGAACACTCCAGTCTTGTCTGAAGTAGGCTAATGAGAAAAATTGAATTAAAATAGGATAACTAAGATTTTAGGACACATCTTATTTCAAACCATTAAATGAAAACCTATGACTAAAAAAACTGTATAAAATGTTTACTTATTCTAAAAAAAAAAAAAAAAAAAAAAAAAAAAAAAACATGTCATTTTAATAGCATGTAGGGAGTTCATTCTTAAAAACTTTTCCTTTACTATGTACTTGCCTTGTAGATACATTTTATAAATATGTACATTAAGATTGATATGGATATTTTGAAGTACTGTTTCATGTACAATTGAATTGCAGAGTTCTCCATACTGCATGAGGAAAGAGTCAAGTGAGAAACTTACAGGAAATGCTCAGTTTGAAGGATATGGAATAGACTTGATACACGAGATAGCAAACATACTCGGTTTCAATTATACATTCAAACTAGTACCTGATGGGAGATATGGATCATACAATTCTGAAACTAAGGAATGGGATGGAATGATGAAAGAACTCCTTGATCAGGTATTAAATTTACCCTTCAATTAAAAGTTTTTATTTTCTGCAACAGTCATAGTAATGAAAGTGTATCATGTTTCAGAAAGCTGACTTAGCTATTGCTGATCTGACAATAACATATGACCGAGAACAAGCTGTGGATTTCACAATGCCATTTATGAATCTTGGTAAGTGATAATTTCATTCTTGTGTTCATACAATTATATAACTAGATCCTGTACTTTCTCCAGTCCAAACAAGGCACCCTAGAACATGCCAATATGCTATAGCACACTAAAATATTTCAGAAGCTGCTGATTGTTACTGCAAACTTTATCTTTTACATTCACTGAACAAAACACAGTTTATTCATATACATTTTTAAATAATATTTTGTGAACAAGAGATGTATTTGAAATTGCAAAAATAACTGTTGTGTACAGTTAGTTGGGGACATGAAAATTTGTGCCAGACTAGGACTCAAACTCAGATTTTCCACTTATTATGAGTGGTTGCCTTTGTTTACACCTCCTGAACTGATGCAAACTTCTGTATGTAGCACACACAGTTTATATTTACCAATAGTGTTTGCACAGTAACTTGTGATACCTGCAAAGGGACAGACATCTATTTTTTGTTACAGTCATTAGCTTGGTGTAAATATTCTTAACAGAGAGCATTAAATTTAAGTTTTATATCTTTCTATACACTTGTAGTGCTCACACTACATATAAAGTTACATAACTGATTGAAATTAGTAATGGAAAGGCTATGAAAAAGGGTTGATTATGGCTGTCATAGGCAAAGCAATTTTCTTTCTTCCTAGTGGTGACTCAAGATTGGTTACGATTACTTTTTTACTATGCCAATAACGTAATCAGGACAGGTTCCATCTCATCATAAAGATGATCACTTAGCCACAGACAACTTCAAGTTTCATTAGCAGCCTTCATTAGAAAAAGAGCACACATACAGTCACTCAGGCACAACTCATTGCAAGCATGACCACCATCTTTGGCAGCTGTGGGAGGTGGTGGACATGTGTGCATGAGTTGTGACTGGGTGATTGTGTGAATGTATGTATGCTATTTTTTTGGTGAAAGCTGTGGCTAAACATGTAAGTTGTGCAAATTTGATTGTCTTTTCTATGTGCCAGTCTGTGGCTCTGTACAGTGCTTTACAGTGAGTTGCAACTTATGTTCGTTAAATTATTGACCCCCTCAGGGGCTCAGCTTTAATTTGCTGAGTACAGGCTTAGTGAACCCGGGTCCTGAGCTGGGGAACGTTGTATGTTTCAGAGCCTGGGGATCTTGTTTTAATTTCTTGGGTTGCGAGGACAGTACAAACCTCGATAAAAAGAAAACCTCAATCTCAAGGTGTGCTACATGCTGAGGAGATGCATGGCTGTTGAGGCTGAACAGTCACTAGCGGGCAACCTCTGGGGAACCTTCCACACCTCAGTTGTATTAGGCTTACCCAGGCAAGCATGGCTCTGTCTGGGCAGACATATAGTTCCCTAGTTGCTCGTGGAACCAAAATGAAATGAGAAAATAATAGTGTTGGCAGATGCAAAACCTCAAAGCGTGAGAAGATAGAATTTAATGATGAGAAATATGACTTCGAATCATTCCCTTCCTTGGCCATGCCATGGGAGGAATGTAGGGTGAGAAATCAAGGTGAGTCATGTGCCCCTCGATACTTGGTATGTACCCAGACTGATGGTGTATCATTTACCACTATGAAACCTATGTTTTTTGTTGAGAACATTGAGGACAAGTTTGGAGAGGTGGAGGGCATATCAAAGATGAGATCTGGCTCAGTCCTCATTACGACTTCATCCTCAGTACAGTCATGAGCATTGCTTGCCTGTGACAAGTTGGGTGATGGTCCCATAACAATCACTTCCCAGAAGAGCCTCAATATGGTACAGGGTATTATATTCCATAAAGATCTTTCATTTCAGACTGATGATGAACTACACAAGAACTTAGGGCAGTGAGAAGTCCACTTTATTCGGCGTGTTTATAGGGGTCCAAAGGACAATAGTGTTGCTACTGGTGCTTTCATCTTGTTCTTCGAGGATGATTCATTGCCTGAGAAAGTCAAGGTGATGATTTACCATTGTTATGTCAAGTCCTACGTTCCTCCCCCTATGTGCTGTTTTAAGTGCTGGAGGTTTGGGCACATATCCTCCCTATGTAATGAAACTCAACTTGTCAGGAGTATGGACGTGCATCACACCACAACGTCCCCTGTGCACCTCCTCCATTCTGTGTCATCTGTGGACAGCAGTACACCCCTTGATTACCTACTTGCTCCATTCTGCGTACAGAAAGAAAGATAATGGAACATAAAACCCTGGATAGACTGTTTTACTCAGAGGCAAAAAGAAAATATGAAAAATTGCATCCAGTCAGCATGAAGACAGCCTATGCTGCAGGTGCAATACCATTTCCATTCCTGCCACCTGACCAGCCATCAACATCTGCCCCCTTGGACGTTGGGGGCACCTCTCCTTCTGTTTACCCCAAAGTCCCTGCTTTGGGAGCGATAACCCCACAAGCAATGGGGCCATCAGTCCCCACCCCTGAGCCAGAGACACCACAGCCTGCTCTGGCTCCTCTTGCTAAAAAGGTAAAAAGGGGTTGCTTGGATCCCTTTCCTCTATGATTTCTCCCGCTGAAACAGCGGATACTGTTGAATGGTGGAAAGTTCTACCAATTGCTGGTTGTAGGACTTCATGGTCCTCCTCAGTTCCAGGGACTAAGCTGGCAGAGCCCTCCCAAACGGAGAAACCTAAAGAGAAGCGAGAACCGTAAAAGGTAATGAAACAGACCAAGAAGAAAGAAACCCTGGTGGCCACCGTACCACCACCCACCTCTACCTCTGGCTCTGAGGATGAGGTGGAGGTTCTTGTGTCCCCCGAGGACCTCTCTCTCGGGGACACTCCAGAAATGATGGATGTTGAAGCACACACATTGCTACTGGTGGATGAAGGTGATGCTGAGGTGTAATTAGCCACATCTTATCATTCATGTCTTCCCAGCTGTTGGAAAAGTCATCCTCCAGTGGAACTGCAGTGGTGTTTTTGCCCACCTGGCTGACTGACAATGTTTGAGCATAACACCTACTCTCTGCATTACTCTCCAGGAAACCTGGTTTCCAGCAATGTGAACCCCTGCCCTTCACGGCTACATGAGATATTACTGCAATCAAAGTGCATATAACAGGGTTTCAGGTGGAGTGTGTGTTTATGTCCGTACTTCTGTTCATAGTGAATCCGTGCCCCTTCAAACACCATTAGAAGCAGTGGCTGTCAGGGTGAGGACAATGCAGGAGATCACTGTCTGCAGTCTCTTTGTCCCTCCAGATGGCGATGTCCCTCTAAATGGTTTGGCTGCACTTACTGCACTTATATCACAACTCCCCCCCCCCCCCCCAACTTTGTTACTATTGGGCGACTTTAATGACGCCAATTCATTTTGCGGTGGTTCCACAATTTCTGTCCACGGCAGAGTCATCGATACTTTGTTCTCGCAACTCGACCTCTGCCTCTTAAACACACATTTTAGTGTGGCGCATGACACGTTCTCGGCCATCAATTTATCAATCTGCAGTAACAGCCTTCCACCATCCATCCACTGGACTGCCCATGATAACTTGTGTGGCAGTGATCATTTTCCAATCTTTCTGTCACTTCTACAGTGTCAGTCCACAGGGTGGCTGTTCAGGTGGGCTCTAAGCAGGGCTTAATGGGAAGGCTACACCTCTGCTGCCATCATTGGAACTCCACCACTTGACAACATTAATGTGGTGCTTGAGTGTGTAACTCGTACCATTGTTTCTGCTACAGAAGCAGCAATTCCTCACTTATCAGGGTGTCCATGGTGTAACACAGTACCATGGTGGTCGCCAGAGGTTGATGGGGCCATTGAAGACCACAGGTGGGCCTTAAGGGATAAAAGTGCCACCCATGTCTGGAGCATCTCATTAGTTTTAAATGGCTCCGTGCTCATGCTCACCACTTAATTAAATGACGTAAACAGAAGTGTTGGGAGACTATGTCTCCACTATTGGGTCAGGTACTTCCACCCAACAGGTTTGGAGCAAGATCAGCCATTTAAAGAGATGCCAGACACCAGTAGTAATCCCTAGGATCTCCAAGACTGGAGCTATATGTATGGACCCAGCCACATTTGCAGAGATGTTTTCTGAGCATTACACTCGTGCTTCTGCCTCTCGGAATTATCCACCGGCCTTCCATATGTTAAAGGAGCAGGTAGAACGCCAGTGCCCCTCTTTTACCACCCGGCACTCGAAGGCATATAATGCTCCATTCAGTGAGTGGAAGTTCCTCAGTGCTCTTGAATGATGTCCTGACTCAGTCCCCGGGTCTGATACCATCCATAGTCAAATGCTGAAACACCTCTCAGCAGAGAGCCAGCATTGTATTCTTGCTCTCTTTAACAATATCTGGTGTGATGGTGCTTTCCTGTCACAATGGCGGGAGAGTATTATCATCCCAGTGCTTAAACCTGGGTAAAACTCTCTTCACATGGATACTTATTGGCCCATCAACCTTACCAACGTTCCATGTAAAGTGTTAGAATGTATGGTCTGTCGGCAGTTGTGCTGGATCCTCGAGAATCGGGGCTTACTGACTCCATGCCAGGGTGGTTTCCGTCAGGGTCGCTCCACCACCTCAAGTCAGCAATCTGCACAGCTTTTTCCAGGCGCCACCACCTTGTTGCCATCTTTTTTGATGTCCACAAGGCATGTGATAGGACTTGTCAATGTCATGTACTTGCTACATTACGTGAGTGGGGTCTCCGGGGTTCGCTCCCAATTTTTATACAAAACTTTTTAGCTGTAAATACACTTCGCGGGTTTGCCGCCGGATGACATTGTGAATCTCCCACAATATTTCACCGACACAACTGTTCGACATCTTCAGGTGGTGGTAGCTGTCAGTACTTCAAGGCGCGACTGATGGTAATTGCGCGGCAGCGGCGGTATTTATCAGGGCGTGTGCAGAGATTACGCATGCGCGAGAGACCGTTCAGTGTTGGTCGGCGGCGGCACTTCTGGTGCCCCCTGCTGGGAGCCGAGGAGGTGTCTTCCGCGCGTGCGCTGTGGGCAATGATGTGCTGCCGGACGCTCCTGTGGTAGAAATTTCAACTAAGTATCTGCGTTGCGCTGCGTTCCTCCGTGTATCCGATTTTCTCCTTTTTCCTGTTTTGCTTTGATTGCAGCCAATAGTGGATTCCAGGCTGCGCTCATCTGGAAACCTGCATCCCTGTTGATAAGATTATCCGCCGTATGGATGTGTATGGCCTCCTTAAAAATACTGTCCCAGAATGATGATACTGACGATAGAACTTCCGTTTTCTCGTAACACATCCGATGACCTGTGTTCAGGCAGTGCTCTGCTACCGCTGACTTACTGGGTTGTCCTAGGCGTGTGTGGCGTTGGTGTTCAGTACAGCGTTCTTGCACAGTTCGACATGTCTGCCCTATATAAGATTTTCCGCACTGACATGGTATTTTATATACGCCGCGTTTGCGAAGGCCGAGTTCGTCTTTGACCGAGCACAATATATTCCTCAGTTTTGATGGCGGACGAAACACACATTTGATGTCGTGTCTCTTCAGGATACGTTCTATCCTAGATGATACTGACAGCTTGCCAGGTGAACTACAACATCTAAGAACTGTATTCCAGCAAAACGGTTATTCTGAGCGACAAATACTCAATGCTTTTCAATTGAAGCAATTTCAACGAAAGGATGTTGATGAAGATTCGGAGGCACCCACTGTAACGGCGTTCTTGCCTTATTTTGGTGGCATGTCATCTAGGATAGAACGTATCCTGAAGAGACACGACATCAAATGTGTGTTTCGTCCGCCATCAAAACTGAGGAATATATTGTGCTCGGTCAAAGACGAACTCGGCCTTCGCAAACGCGGCGTATATAAAATACCATGTCAGTGCGGAAAATCTTATATAGGGCAGACATGTCGAACTGTGCAAGAACGCTGTACTGAACACCAACGCCACACACGCCTAGGACAACCCAGTAAGTCAGCGGTAGCAGAGCACTGCCTGAACACAGGTCATCGGATGTGTTACGAGAAAACGGAAGTTCTATCGTCAGTATCATCATTCTGGGACAGTATTTTTAAGGAGGCCATACACATCTGTACGGCGGATAATCTTATCAACAGGGATGCAGGTTTCCAGATGAGCGCAGCCTGGAATCCACTATTGGCTGCAATCAAAGCAAAACAGGAAAAAGGAGAAAATCGGAAACACGGAGGAACGCAGCGCAACGCAGATACTTAGTTCCAATTTCCACCACAGGAGCGTCCGGCAGCACATCATTGCCCACAGCGCACGCGCGGAAGACACCTCCTCGGCTCCCAGCAGGGGGCACCAGAAGCGCCGCCGCCGACCAACACTGAACGGTCTCTCGCGCATGCGTAATCTCTGCACACGCCCTGATAAATACCGCCGCTGCCGCGCAATTACCATCAGTCGCGCCTTGAAGTATTGACAGCTACCACCACCTGAAGATGTCGAACAGTTGTGTCGGCGAAATATTGTGGGAGATTCACAATGTCATCTGGCGGCAAACCCGCGAAGTGTATTTACAACAGATCCGCCGTGAAAGCTTGAAAAGTCACATCTGGTACCTCTACGGGGAGGAGATGGCCAACGATATTCATGAATTTGACAAGTTACGCAAGAAGAGAGGTAGACTGCTGTGCTCTATGGCCTTCTTATTGAGATGTCGTGACAAGCAAACAATCCCGACGTTTGCCAAATTTAAACATTACATTGACTCTGCTGCCGCTGTGAGAATTAAACGACGAGCTAGTGCTGCCCTAGTGAGAGAGAGGGTACGTTATACGCGGCGGGAACTGCACTTGCTGTCCAAGAAATTACTATCACTACATCTGAAGATCTCTTCAAGGGTATCAGCTGTATCCTGGGATTGGATTGATAGCTCTACCTGGGCGCTAGCTGACTGGACTGAACAACAAATGAAGAACCGACAAGTGTCAAAATACAATCGTCTCGAGGCCCAAGCACAAGAAGAAACTAGAATTCGTCGACGCACCGTGTTTAATCTCACGGATAGAATTTTGGACGACGCAGCCGTTTCAGTGCTCGAGAAGGGTTTGAATTTTGCACCAACACCAGGGACAGCTCTGGTTCGAGAAGTTATATCTGGGATAGAGCAAGCAATTTTGAAGTTTCCCAGTGATGTAGCAGAAGAGATTAGGAGAGACACCTGCAGAATCCTGACCAAAGCTCAGCCGAAGAAGTTTAATATCTCTTCAGCAGAAAGGAAGGCTCTGAGTGACTTGAGGGCAGACAAAGACCTCGCAATTTTACCTGCTGACAAGGGGAACGCCACTGTCCTTCTCTCAAGAACTGAGTATAACTCCAAGATCGAGGCACTGCTTGACGACCATGCATATCGCAAGTTGAAAGAAGATCCAACTTGCAAGATTCAGAGGAAAACATTAGACCTCATTAAAAAGAGTTCTATTCCAAATAACCTTAGGAAAGGCCTGCGGCAACAGGCTGCAGTTCCTCCGAGACTGTACGGCCTACCGAAGATCCATAAGGAAGGGACTCCTTTACGTCCAATTGTGAGCAACATTGGTGCGCCTACCTACTTCTTGGCTAAATATCTTGCTTCTCAGTTGGCACCACTTGTAGGCAAATGTGAACACCACATAAAAAATTCGGAGGACTTCATACAACGCCTAAGGACTCTTCAACTACAACCAACAGATATCTTGGTCAGCTTCGACGTTGTTTCTTTATTTACTAAAGTACCTTTACAGGACTCACTGCAGCTCATCAGCAGTAAGTTTGAGAAAGACATTGTGGCATTGTTCGAGCATGTGCTTACCTCAACGTACTTCTTATTTAATAACCAATATTTTGAACAAGTTGACGGAGTCGCCATGAGGAGTCCTCTATCTCCCATGGTGGCCAACTATTTTATGGAAGACTTTGAGGAAAGAGCACTACTGTCAGCGCGTCTGCAACCTTCTTGTTTCTGGCGCTATGTGGATGACACATTTGTGGTGTGGCCTCACGGAATAGAGACGTTACCCACTTTTCTTCAGCATCTGAATTCACTCCATCCAAGTATCCAGTTCACCATGGAGTTGGAAAGAGACGGAAGTTTACCTTTTCTGGATGTTATGGTAAAAAGAAAACCTGATGGTACGCTGGGCCATAGTGTCTACCGCAAAGCGACACACACAGAGCTATATTTGCAGGCCACAAGTTGTCATCATCCTGCACAACACGGTAGCGTCTTACGCTCTTTGGTACACAGGGCACATGTGGTCTCAGATACTGACAGCTTGCCAGGTGAACTACAACATCTAAGAACTGTATTCCAGCAAAACGGTTATTCTGAGCGACAAATACGCAATGCTTTTCAATTGAAGCAATTTCAACGAAAGGATGTTGATGAAGATTCGGAGGCACCCACTGTAACGGCATTCTTGCCTTATTTTGGTGGCATGTCATCTAGGATAGAACGTATCCTGAAGAGACACGACATCAAATGTGTGTTTCGTCCGCCATCAAAACTGAGGAATATATTGTGCTCGGTCAAAGACGAACTCAGCCTTCGCAAACGCGGCTTATATAAAATACCATGTCAGTGCGGAAAATCTTATATAGGGCAGACATGTCGAACTGTGCAAGAACGCTGTACTGAACACCAACGCCACACACGCCTAGGACAACCCAGTAAGTCAGCGGTAGCAGAGCACTGCCTGAACACAGGTCATCGGATGTGTTACGAGAAAACGGAAGTTCTATCGTCAGTATCATCATTCTGGGACAGTATTTTTAAGGAGGCCATACACATCCGTACGGTGGATAATCTTATCAACAGGGATGCAGGTTTCCAGATGAGCGCAGCCTGGAATCCACTATTGGCTGCAATCAAAGCAAAACAGGAAAAAGGAGAAAATCGGAAACACGGAGGAACGCAGCGCAACGCAGATACTTAGTTCCAATTTCCACCACAGGAGCGTCCGGCAGCACATCATTGCCCACAGCGCACGCGCAGAAGACACCTCCTCGGCTCCCAGCAGGGGGCACCAGAAGCGCCGCCGCCGACCAACACTGAACGGTCTCTCGCGCATGCGTAATCTCTGCACACGCCCTGATAAATACCGCCGCTGCCGCGCAATTACCATCAGTCGCGCCTTGAAGTACTGACAGCTACCACCACCTGAAGATGTCGAACAGTTGTGTCGGCGAAATATTGTGGGAGATTCACAATGTCATCCGGCGGCAAACCCGCGAAGTGTATTTACAACAGATCCGCCGTGAAAGCTTGAAAAGTCACAACTTTTTAGCTGTCTGTACTTCTTGTGTTTTAGTTGGTGCCTCCCATAGCACCTCTCATGTCCTGGAAAATGGGGTTCCTCAAGGCTCTGTTTTGAGCATTCCATTATTTTTAGTGGCCATAAACGGTTTAGCAACAGCAATTGGCCCGTAAGTATCCCCTTCCCTTTATTCTGTATCTCTTTCAGCTCCTCCAGCAACTAAGTTGCCAAACACAGATTGCAGGGAGCTATTTGGAGGGTGCAGATCTGGGCTCTTGCCCATGGCTTCCAGTTTTCTGCCACTAAGATGAGTGTCATGCACTTCTGTCGGCATTGGACGGTTGACCCACACCCTGAACTGTATCTTAACAACCACTTATTGGAGATAGTAGAAACCCACAGATTTGTAGGGCTAGTCCTCGACTCCCGACTGACATGGCTCCCCCACATTCATCAGCTGCAACAGAAGTGCTGTTGCCATCTAAACATTCTCTGCCACCTGGATCATAAAGCCTGGGGTGCTAATTGCATAACACTGTTGTGGCTATATTGTAGGGGTGAAATAGGTAAAAGTGAATTATTGGAAGTATTGAAGTGACTTTGCTAGTGGACAGGTAGCACAGACAGTGGACAAGTGTTTTGCAACAAACAGTAAAGAGAAAGGAGCAGGCGCAGTTACACGAAAGATGGCCGCCGATGCATTTAGCAGTCCAAGTCAAAACACAGCAAGTTTATCAAAAGCAGCCTGACTAGAATGTACATGTAAACAAAGTGGTTTCAGTGAGTTCGTGACCAAAGAGAAGTTACCAGTGCTATGCAACGAAGTTCTTAACAGTTAGTGGGTCAGCAAGCTGCAACGGAAGCATCCAGAAACCTTCGTGGAATGTATAAAATAGGCAAGAAAACGTCGGAAATGCAGCCTCCGGCAGTATTTGCCAGAAGTTAACCATTAGACGACTGGCAATACTTCGTCATGTTGTAGGGAACGCCGTAGTCAACCTAGCCTTCATAGACCTAGAAGGAGAAGCCAGAAGGGCTCCGGAGGATGCAAAATCCTTCCTAGCAGCAGCGGCCCTCATACAGCGGTCCACCACGTAATGCAGCACGCAGCAGCAGGCCGGCTGGCTCCAGAACAGGCAGCTTCGGGAATTATGGAGAGCAACACAGAAGAAGGCCGTCGACAGAAAAGTAAGCCACTTATCTAGTATGCGGAGCAGCGCAGAAGAAGGCCATCGATGGGGAGACTAACCACTCACCTGAGTAACAACGAAGCAACCCGCCAACAGAGAAGCTGTTCACTTACCTGATCCAAAGAGAACGGGAGTACATCTTCCCAGCTCCACGTCAGCGGAGGTGCTGTCGTCGACGAACCTTGAGAAGCCGAAACATCATGCCGAGGTACGATACAGTAACACAATGTGGTGGGGAGCAGCGCGACCAGCCTGTATAACATCCCCTCGCGTTCTGAATAAGCCACGCTTCTGCAGCCGGCGCTGAGGCCCGAGTGGAGCGGCCGCCTCAACACCTGAATCAGCACTCATCGTCACTGGTAGCGCCGCGCGCACCCAACCCACGTCAGGCAAGATTCACACCCAAGTAAAGATGTTGTATTGGTAACATTCTGTCAAAGCAGAGAAGCTGTAGAGTCTGTCAAGTAATAATTGAATATGTGGAATTTAACACGATAACCAGTCTCCTTCAGGTACACGGGCTTTGTAAAGTTAGAAGTTAAATAAATATATTCAATTTGTACTCCTCTCTTATTCATAATCCTCTTCCCTTGAGTCAAGTGAACCCAGCCTACTAAGTGGAATATTCTGACAAGAACCACGGAAAAGTAAATAAAGTACAACAAATAACAAAGTGGCGGAAAACATTCTTCAATATAAATCACTGGTGCAGTCCCGTCTCGATTTTTGGTGCCTTGCATAAGGTTCTGCATCATCTTCGGCATTGCTCTTGCTGGACCCCATTCACAACTGTGGGGTTCACATCGCGACGGATGCCTTATGTACCAGACCCATGGACAGTTTACTTGTGGAGGCCAGGCTCCCACCTTTGCGGGTCCGCTGCCAACAACTTCTCACAGCATATGCAACCCATGTGTATAGCTCGCCAGTCCACCCGAACCATCATCTCCTTTTCTCCAGTGTGGTCGTCCATCCCCAGCACCGATGACCCAGGTCAGGTCATATGACCGCCTTTCGCACCCGGTCCCTTTTGTTGAAACTTGAGTATTTCCCTCTTTCGTCTGTGAATTGGGTCCACACACATACACCACTGTGGAACATGCTAAGGCAATGTACTTGGCTGTACTTGGCCGATGGATTGAAAGAATCAGTTCCCCTGGAGGCACTCTGCTGTCAGTTCTTTTCTGTCATTGCTGAGTTCACTGACTATGATCTGATCTACACAGATGGTTCACTGGTTATGGGCCGCACAGACTTTGTGTACATTCATGGATTCATGGTGACCATACTGAACAGCACTCTCTGCTGGATGGCTGCAGCATTTATACGGCAGAGATGGTGGCCATTTCCCGAGCTCTGGAGCAACTCCAGTCCTGCTCTGGTTAGTCCGTTCTTATCTTCAGTGATTTCCTGAGCAGCCTTCAAGCTCTGGACTAATGCTACCCTCGTTCTCCCCTAGTGTTAGCCATACAGGAGACCCTTTCAGCCCTTGAATGCTCTGTTCTAACAGTGCTATTTGTGTGGTCTCCAGGTCATGTTGGTATCCCAGGCAATGGACGTGCCAACAGGCTTGCTAAAGAGGCTGTTCATGAGTCTGTTCTAGATATCGGCCTAACATCTTCTGATCTCTGGTTAGTGTTGTGCCATCAGGTTTCTAAGCTTTGGAATACTGAGTGGCATACCTTGCCCAAAAAACTTCGGGCTGTAAAGGAGACCACGGCTATGTGGCATTCCTCCTTAGGGGCCTCTCGCTGGGACTGTAATCCTGTGCTGGCTCCGCAGTGGCCATACTTGGCTCACACATGGCCATATCCTTTGTGATGAGGATCCGTCCCAGTGTCGCTGTGGCCCCTGCTTGACTGCGGAGTTTTAATTTTCCTGCTGTTTTATCAGATGTCTTATGTGACAATGCCACAATGGCTGATTCAGTTTTAAGTTTTATTTGTGCTGGTTTTTTTTTTTATTGTTCTCTGTGAAGCTTTGCTTCAGTTCACCATCTATGTTCCCCTTCTCTTGTGACCTCTGATTGGAGGCTTTCTTGTGTTGTCACGTGGTCAACAACAGACATCAGATTTTTTGTATTGTGTTGTTTCAGTGTGATAGTCTCATTTTGTCTTGTGTCTTGTTGACCTTGTTAACATTTTACTGACTGAGTGGAATCATCCTCCCATTGCTATTTTTAATTCATTTCTTATGCCCCAGTTTTGTCCCCCTAAAAAACAACAAACCAACCAACCAACCAACCAAATTATTGACATCACAGCATGAATTTCCCTTTTCATTATATTTTATTTATTAACTTGGTTGGCTGGTGTGGGTAGGAGAGCAAGAAAGCCTAGAGGAGAGGAAAGAAGAATAAATTGTATTGAGCAAACACACAGGAAGAGAAGCACGCAAAGACAGATACATACAGGTAGTAATAAAGGGTCATGTGAAATACAAAGCATTTATGAAAATATGAATACAGCTACCATTTTGCAATAAAAAAGTTCACTTTTATTTGATTTTGACACTGTATTTTGCATTTTCTTATCAAGTATTTTAAAAGGAAACACATTTTGCATTCTAATGCTCACGTATGACACTTCTGGAGATGAAAAATATAATATGTAGGAATGAAGGTAAATTCTGAATACAAGGAGCCTAGACAAGACCTAGACAACACAGGGACACCTAGGTGGATGTTGTCTACTTCTTTGTACCGGCAGGTGTTTATCAAGAGTTCCTCAATGCCACCATCACAACCAAAGTATGAGATTACATCAAACTGTGGAATCAGAGATACAGCCCATGTGTTTGATGGTACTCCTTGAAAACAGAAATTACCTGCTTTCTTCCAACCATTAGTAATGCTTACTCTACCACAGACTGCATTGTACTGCTGCTAGAAGGGAAACAAGTTCCTTGAAACATATATTTTATATAGGATCCTGTTAGTATCCATGCTCTCAATGATCCGGCATTTCTACTAATCCAGTATTCATAAATGCCAGTAATGTCTGGATTAGTGAGAGTATAGTATACAAAAGTTGTAGGCTTTTTCCTTGGCTAATCAATGATGTCCTTGATTTGTTGTTGATCATGACTCTGAATGTCAAATTCAGTTTTTAAAGTGGAAATCCCAATTTCTTATTGTGAATTTTAAAAGAGCAGAATATTTTACATTTGAATATGACATTATTTTATGACAGTGCTTGGGAGTGCCGAAAGAGCAGTTTCCACAGGATTGACCAAGATGGCTAGATGCCTCTAACAGTGGATCATATAACATACAGTTCTCATCCACAGACCAGCACATTAAAGCCAATGTATTACCCTGGTTGCCTGTATGTCAGGGTCCTGAGTTCAGTTTAGATCCTGAGGTGTGTTTCCAAACAGGTACTGCCACCAAGGAAGTTGTGCTTAGCCTACCACTGGATACCCACATCGTCCAAGACGACACAGCTTCAGATATTATTGTGTGGCTACTCAACAGATACCTCATCAGAGGTTGGTAGATGAACAAGAAGATCTTACAACATCCAGATCCACTGGAATTCTGGACACAACACTAAAAATTGTCTGTGATGCAAGGTATTATCCTCCACCAGGGCAAAATGGTCACTCCAGGATCCACAAACCTACAGCACTTCAGCAACAGGCCCTAGACCTGTTACATCAAGGACACTGGATTGAGCCTTACTTTGTTACAAGGACACTGCATCTGGTTGCCAGCTAAAGACACATACCTTCTAGGTAGATTCATGGTGGAAGCAGAACTCATGACTAGCACCAGTGCTGTAAACATGTTAATGAAGTACATCTTTACTGAGGACTAGTTCCACAACAGGCCTCTGTTACTGATTATAGGCTGCAGGTCAACCCAGCCATTCACCCCATGGAAGTTGACCCCAGCACAACCGTACCATCCCCTCCATCCCCTTCAGATGAGGAGGACATAGACCTTTCAGAAGACTTGCTTCCATGTCTCCTTCTTTGTCCTGGCATGGAGGTTGGGTGAAATACCATAACAGTTTCTGCTGACAGCATTCACAAAACAGAGACTGAACCGGTGTGTGCCACATGCTCACAGACATACCACAACAGCTTAGAGGACCAGTTACAGAGGGTGACAGAGATGTGCTGGTCAGTACATTTGTTGGCACACACATTCTAGAAGACACATGCATTCAGCACTTATCTTCTTCTGCTAATGCTACAAGTGCAGCATGTGAGAAACTTATAGAACTGAGCTGCAACATATTTAATCTCATCATGCATCTGTTGAGGGCAGTATCATCATAGCCTATGACTGAGGACACACTGCTATCATCATGATGGGATTTTCTTGGTATTTTTTATTACTGTTAGACTTCCAGCATATTGTCTTGATTGACTTTTTGCTGGTTTTTCAGTCAGGCTTTATGTGAATCACTGTCTCAACTTCAAAATTTCAAAGAGATTGTGCTCTCTGAGTTGTGGAACAGAACTTAAGATTAACCATTTTTAAGTGTTATATTTTCAATTCAGTTTAGAAGATATTTAGTTTCAAACCAATTATCTTGAATTCATTAAGTCAATTGAAATATTTATCTGTTTTGTTATCTAGAATAACATTTTCTGTTTATTCATGTTCTGCCCGAGTGTATGAAATCTGTGAACTTAAAAGTCTTGAACTAAATTGTCAAGTGCTACCAACCTGTCTATTTTCTCCAGGGTACTGGATAAAGTGCCATATAGCATCTCTGAAGAGTATAAATGTTAGGCATATAAAAGTAAGATATTAATGAGCCAGAAACATTAAATGAGGTATTGCAACAAAACAATTAGAGAATTAATTACTTTAAAACATGTTTCAAAAATGCAGACACAACTACAAATTTGAGGTAAACTCCAGTAAGAGTGCAGAAGCTTCTATGACTTCTTTAGACCAGTCAGTGTAATTGGAAGTGCTACGAAAATAAAGATTTAGCAATTTCTATTACATCAATTTTTTTTTTTAGTTTAAAAAAAGGTAAAGCAGTCAACAATCTAAACATTGATTTGAACACCACAGTGCTTTACTAAGGCATGGTTCTGTTTGGAGGTGATATGTCATTGCCTTCCTCTGACCTTCGAACTGACTTACCCAGCCAGTTATAGGGGGACGTACAGTTTAACATGGGTTCTGAACCACAGCGCTACTCAGTATTTTTCACATGAGCAATACTGCCAGAGGTGAAAAAGTGGAAAGTGACAGGTAAAAATCCTAGGACCTGGCAGGGATCACACCCACGACCTTCGGATTCATAATCTGGCATTCTATCACAGTGTAACAGAGGCAAACATTTTACCAGTGTTATTTAGAATATCTAAAGTAAGTTGTCATGCAGTATAAAACAATAGTAATTTTTTACTGATGTACCAAAGCAAAATTTTGGTTATACTTTAGTAATATTGACTCTGTGAAACATTAACATTTATGCTACCTGGAGAGGTGATGACTCTTCTGATTAGAATATATTTGGATCTGAGAACCTTTACTCAGAACTCTGCTAATGAGAACTGAATGCTTTTGACTCAGTAGTTCTAACTCTATTTATGGGACATGTGTTCAAACTTACCTGTTTTATTTTTGTATGCATAATAGTACTTCATTTTTTGGGAACGCATTAAACAATCCAAAAAGTTATGAAACTTTTGTATGCCTAACTTACATTTGTTCAATTTCAGGTATCAGTATACTCTATCGCAAACCAATAAAACAGCCACCAAATTTGTTTTCATTTTTGTCTCCATTATCTTTGGATGTGTGGATATATATGGCAACTGCTTACCTAGGAGTTTCAGTCTTACTATTCATACTTGCCAGGTAATTGTTTTTATGTAAATGTTGATTTATCAATTTTTCAAAAAGGACTTTCACAATTTTTCTTAAGCTGCTTTAATTTTAATCATAATTAGCATAATATGCACACAATTTTTCTTAAGATATCTTAATTTTAATCAAAATTAGCATTAATATTCATTCTTAGTTTAGGAAATATGACCTACATTTCTCATTACTTGATGGTATTTCAGCAGCTGGTGAGTTTTTCATGTGCGATAAAGAACCATCCACCCAAAATGTGCTTTCGGTAACCAGCACTGTAACAGTCATGGCCATATTATTCATGATATTTGCTTGCATTTCTCTGACCTTCTGACTGCTTTAAACATAGTGTTAGATGGAGAATCTTAAATCCATTGATATTTTACATTTTTCACCTGTAGAAGTTTAATGAATGTTTAACTCCAGAAAAACTTCTAAGGCCTATTAGGATTCCAACAATAACAGCCTCTTCTTCAGCTTTGTTTGAACATAGATAATAAAAGTCATAAAAGCATTCAAAATATATAAATCTTATGCACCATGCATACTGAATAAAACATGCTTTGGTGTATGGATATGTCTGTTGCATAATAGTCCAAATAAAATAATGACAATGTGAATAAAAGTGTTTCTGAAAAAGAGAAATTTCATAACATAAAATATTAATTTAATGTTAGGATGTCCTTTCTGAAGGCATTTGTGTGTGGCATAGCCTTGTAGAGGAGTGAAATTTGGATGATAAATAGTTCAGACAAGAAGAGGATATAAGCTATAGTAACTTTATAACACAAGAAAACAAACTCTACACAGCTAGTATCTTTAATCATGGTTCACTGCCGACTGCCATGCTCCGCTGAGTCCAGGCGTGCCCCGGTTCACTTAGGTGGCGCTGTGTAATTTCTGTAGCGCCCCTATACTACTTTGTGTGCATTAAATACGGTGGTACATTTGAATTTACGATGCACTGTCATAACAATTTTCCCCCTTTGGGAAATTCATTTCACATTGCAGAAGTGTTGTACAGTGCGGAGACATCCATCTGCTCTTGATGTGTTGCGGCCAGGTCACGTGGTGCCACCCGAACGTATGGGCAAAAGTGCCCTGGATGTGGCCCTTTGTACGGAACACGGACCTGTGAGTGTATGATGGGTGACATCTCTAAAGTATTGGCTGCAGGTGGCGGAGAAGTCGGCATGCTCTCTGCTTGAGGCATATGTCCCCAGGACTGAATGACAGGTGACAGCTGCGATGCCTCTTGTGCATGAGACTATGATGCTGGCACACCTCCTTGCACAGTCAGCTCATGTGATGTAAGCACATCTTCTGCAGGAATGTATTGAGTGCTCGGAGTTGTGAGCAGTAAAGGTGGGACCCATAGATGGTGTCTATTGGTGTCTGAAGGAGTATGAATAGTCCTATGTGGAGACAACGTCGACAATAGCAGACTTATCTGGTCAAAATGGCGAACAATCATTCCTTCATCAGTATGGAAACTTTTTGATGGTACCTTTGATCCACTTGGCACAAGAGCCATACCCCCTCTAACAGTGTTACTCACCATTAGAACCTATTTTATAGGTATTTCATAAATAAAAGTCATACATCACCTTATGTCTCAGTTGTTCAGTGGTAGATACAGTAGTTTGAATAGCTCCAATAGTTCGAATAGCTCGCCTGCCTGTACATAATTATTAATAACATCAAGACGATGGGTACTTTAGAGTCTTTTGGAATCAAACATGATATTTGTTGAAGATGCACATAAACAAATACTGACATTTTTAACAAAGCAATAAATGACTGTAGACTGGTCTTTACAAAGAGTTGACTGATTGAATGCCAAAGTAAGACTGGGACTAAAGACTGACTGTTCACGCCAATTTCTCTAGTATATATATACATTACATATGTTCTAGAACATTTTAGAACAAGGAAGTTGCAACATAACATATTAAATAGTTTATCTGTATAACATAATCATACAGAAGATACACACAGAATTATGACAAATGTAATGATAGGATTTTCGTATCAAAACAAAACGGAAATTAAGATCGTAAGTACTTTACAATTAGTTACTGAACTGCATTTGTTGACATTATTTAAAATAATTAAATTAAAGTAATTACACAATTTTAATTTAAGTTGAGTATCGGAAACAAATCAGTACATTGCAAAAGGACATCTGATAATGTTAGTTAGAAATACGAGTAGCATAAACATTGTTGCATAATATTAATGTTATTATTTTTACAAACATAAACAGTTTAATGTAATAATATAAAATACCTCGTCATTGATGCAATTAAACAGTCTTGTATCATATTATCATGTTTTATGATTAGATTCATGGTTATGCATAGGAAAGGCTTAGTTGCAATTGGTATCGTACACTTCATATTAGTATTCTCGGGTACTAAAACCATTATACCCCATACCCAGACAGGGGCATCTACCTGGAACTTGTCAGGAGGTTGCGAAACAGCCTGAGACTGTTGGGAGTGAAGAAGATGTAACAATGTGGGCGGCTGACGACCATGTAAGAGCTCGGCCGGGCTGCGATCAACCATGGGCGTATATCAATAAGAACTTAAAAAGTGAAGTAAAGCATCTTTCGTAGAAAACACAGTGAGGAACTTCTTAATCTGACACTTGATTGTGCATACAAGACGCTGGACCTCCTCATTCGACTGTGGATGTAAGGGCAGCGCTGTGACATGACGGAACAGAAATCTGCATAAGCCTATGAGGAAAACTGAGGAGCATTGTCTGTGACAAGTGCAGAGGGTAGACCTTCAGGGGCAAACATCTTTGCCAATGCATTTGTGCTTGCCGCAGTGGAACGGGATGCACAGCAAACCACAAAAGAAAAATTGGAATAAGCATCGATGACAAGAAACCAGTAGGCACCAAGAAAAGGGCCGGCAAAATTAGTGTGGACCCGTTCCCACAGGCGTACGGGGGCATGCCACGGGGAAGGGTCAGCTCGGGGGCTGCTGACTGTTGAGCACATTTGGTACATAGCGCGACCATGTGTGAAATGTCTGCATCAATTCATGGCCAGTAAACATGTTTGCGAGCCAGATTTTTAGTGCGGAAAACACCCCAATGTCCGTGGTGTAACAACTGAAGAATATGTTGACACAGAGAAGCAGGAACCACCACCCTTGGAAACGCTCTCTCTGTAGAGAGGAGAACCACACCGTCACAAACAGACAGTTGCAGATGCAAGGCACGGAGCGGGTCAGATGCCTTGCCAGAGGGTCTGTCAGGCCACCCTCGTTGAATGAACCTAATCGCCTTACAGAGAACTGGGTCATCAGCTGTGGCAGAAGCAACATGGTCCCCTGTAATTGGAAAACTATCAACCACATGACGTTCGTCCTCATCCACATGAAAACAGAGTAACTAATCGCAGTCGAAAACGGGGTCAGGACCCATAGGTAGCCGCGATAAGGCATCAATATTTGCGTTCTGGACCTTGGGGCAGTAATGGATCTCATAGTGAAATCGAGACAAGTATAAAGCCCAATGTTGCAACCTTTGTGCAGCTTTATCCGAAGTGATGCTGAAGGATGAAACAGGGAGACAAGAGGTTTATGGTCGGTAACGAGATGAAACCTGGAACCGTACAAGAAAACGTGAAATTTTTTTAAGGCATTCACTATAGCAAGTGCCTCTTTGTCAAATGCCTTTGAGCATCATTGAGCGTCTTCGAAGCGTAAGCAATAGGCCATCTGATCCCTCACCATATTAGTGTGCAAGGACAGCCCCAAGACCATATTGGGACGCCGCCCTGGGCAAAACGTGACTAGACACGGTGCCAATTAAAGTTGATCTTTGAGGCGGAAAAAGTCACGTTCGCAGTCGTCAGTCCAGTGGAAAGGAATGTTCTTACAGAGCAGCTTATTTAATGGATGGGCCACACCAGCCGTGGAAGGAAGGAATTTATAATAGTAGGCAATTTTGCCAAGAAATACCTGAAGGTCTTTAACATTAGACAGCCACGGGAGGGCCGCAATAGCATCAACGTGATGACTTAAGGGGCAGATCCTGTCATGGGACAGTTGAAACCCCAGCTACACAACAGAGGATTAAAAAATTGAGATATAGTGAGATTACACTTCAACACCGCCAACAGGAGAATTTGAAAAAGCTCGCGAAGATTGGAAAGGTGCTCATCCGTGGAAGCCCCTGTAACTATGATATTATCTTGATAGTTTATGCAACCAGGCACGGAAGCCATCAGTTGTTCTAAAAAATGCTGAAATATAGCCGGCACACTGGCAACATCGAATGGCAACCATTGGTATTGATACAGGCCAAACGGAGCATTTAAGACGAGAAATTTTCTGGAATCTGTGTCCAAAACAGTTGGTGATATGCCTCCGATAAATCAATTTTGGAGAAGAATTGACCGCCCCAAGTTTGGCAAACAACTTGTCAGGATGAGGAAGCGGGTAAGTATCAATGAGACATGGAGCGTTGATGGTCTTTTTGAAATTACCACACAACCGCAATTTGCCATTAGGTTTGCAAACCACAACAAGGGGGGATGCCCATTCACTAGAAGTAACTGGTAGAAGAGCCCCCAAAGACACCAACCTATCTAATTCAGCCTTGACTGGGTCACGTAATGCTACTGGAAGGGGCCAGGCATGCAAAAATTTCGGGTGGGCTGCCAGTTTGAGCTTTATATGTGCCTCAAAATAAACAGCGCAGCCCAGGCTGAGAGAGAAAATTGAGGAAAATTCGGTACACAATGCATTTAACCGACTGTAAGGAATATCGTCAGATATCAGATGTACATCATTTGTAATGGAGAATCTAAAAAGTTGGAAAGCATCATTCCCAAACAAGTCTTCTGGTCCTGCATGATCAACAACCTAAAAGGTGAGAGAACGAACCAGCGACTTGTAAGAAGTGGATGCCTCAAACTAGCCGATAATCAGAATTTTCTTTTTGTTGTAAGTATGTGACAGGAGACAGGAGACAACAGCGGAGAGCCCAATTCCAAGCACTTGTGGGGATTTATGAGAGTGACAGCAGAATCTGTGTCTACCTGCATGCTAATATTTTTGTCAAGGACCTGAACATCCATATATAACATACTAGTATAGTAAAGTACACAATTAATAGTCATAACAGAGTCATCATCTTCAAAAACAGCAGGAGTGATACATGGCCCAGCGTTGCGGACAATCTACCCTTTCGTGTTTGATAAAGCAACACGGACAGGATGGAAGCGCCGAACATACCTGATTTTGCTGCCACGCCTGCTCTATCTGCCGTTGTTGCTTGTTTATAGCGTGCATTTGACCCACTCATTGTTGTTGATGCACGTGTACAGCAGCAACTTCCCCATCATCATACGAAACAGATGTGTAACCTGGGACAGCATCAGACTGCACAACACTGACGTCAATGTATTTGTCAATTTGGGCGCTGGCGGCACGAGAAATTTCATACGACTGGGCAGTACTCAATACTTCCGATAAAGAGGGATTCCAGAGCCAACCTAAGAATAGCATCTCTAACAATGGAATCGGCATAAGACTCATGATGCACATCTATAACAAATTCACATTTTCTAATAAGGCCTTGTAATTCCACGGCCCATGCACAGTATGATTGATGCGGCTGCTTGCGGCACTTGTAAAAAGCCACCCGGGAAGCAACAACATGGGTATTTTTGGAGGGAATGGAGGCAGAGAACACAGTGCGACCTGACTGGACAACGACATTGACACAACTGACATAAGTGTCTGTGGTAAGTCACATAACGACACTATGAGAGCAGTCAGTTGCTCGATGAGTGTGCGCAATAGCTGGTCTAAGGTCTCCATATTTATCAAAACACTGCCAATGACAACACTTGGAGTATTTCACAACTTGTCACCACTTAACTGTAGTAACTTTATTAACACAAGAAAACAAACTCTATACAGCTAGCATCTTTGATTATGGTTCACTGCCAACTGCCGTGTTCCGCTGAGTCCAGACAAGCCCCAGTTCACTTAAGCGCTGTGTAGTTGCTGTAGTGCCCCTATATTACTTTGCGCACATTACGCTTGCCGATAGATTTGAATTTATGGTGCACTGTCACAACAGAAGCTTTTGAAATATGGTGCTTCAAACAAATGCTGAAGATTAAGTAGGTAGATAGCGTAACTAATGAGGCAGTACTGAATAGAATTGGGGGGTGGGGGAAAGAAATTCCTGGAATACCTTGACTAAAAGAAGGGGTCAGTTGATCGGACATATTCTTGGAGTATACTGCTGCAGTGCACTATGTTTGACCGGTTACAGCTCACCTGGTTAAGGTGGGATCGAGCTGCCTGTGTCTGGGCCCACATGACTCTTCTTGGTTTCATAATCGCTGCAGGTCTGCTTTCTCCTTTTTATTTATTTATTTATTTATTTTGCTGTCTCTCCTATTCTTGCCTTGCCTTAAATGTTCCTGAATGCATTTACATGATGTAATTAATGTCACACAGAAAGAAACTAAGACTCGTTTCCAAACAGAAGATGTATTCTTACAAGACATGCACATGTAGTGAGTACTATTAGTAGTACCTAAAAAGACTTATTTATAAAGAAAATATGCAAAGAATCTTATATACAGGGTGTCTCATGAAAGACACCTGCCAGGGTCCTCTCATTGCGCGGTACGGCTTCTGGCTGCCGCTGCCGCATCCGCCGGCCATGGCAGTGCCCGATCTCGGAGTCTATTGTGCACACACACTGAGACCTATTACTACAATCTGATGAAGAACTTAGAAAGACGAGGAGTGCAGTTTATTCGGCGCATATACAGGGGTCCGAAGGACAACAGGGTCGCCACCGGTGTCTTCATCTTGGCTTTTGAGGGTGATTCATTGCCCAAGAAAGTCAAGGTGATGATCTACTGGTGTGACGTCAAACCCTACATTCCTCCCCCTATGCGCTGCTTAAGGATTGGCCATATGTGCATCCCGCTGCGAGGCCAACCCCACCTGTCGGGAGTGCGAACATGCATCTCATCCAGATGTGCCATGTACCCCTCCCCCGGTCTATGTAAACTGTGGCCAACAACTTTCTCCCTGTTATCCAACCTGCGCAGTTTTCCACAAAGAACGCAAAATAATGGAGTATAATACCCTGGACAGGCTGTCAAAATCAGAGGCTAGGAATAAATATGAAAAGATCCAACCAGTTAGTATAAAATCAACATATGCCACTGCTGCATCTCCATCTATATTAATGCCAACTCCTGTGACATCTACCATGCTGGGCCCTCAGGCCCAACTGTTAACACCTGCCACCTTGGTGTCTGGGGCCGGCTCTTCTTCTGTTGCCCCCAAAGTCACTACTTTGGGAGCAAAAATTACACATCCACAGGGGACAACGGTCTCCTCCCACGAGCCACCTCTGGCTCCTCCCGCCAGGAAGGGTTCCTTGGAACCCTTCCTTCTGCAGTTGATAAAGTTGATGCCAGTGAGTGGCTGAAAAAGCCACCAATTTCTGGTTGTAGGGCTTCAAGGGTGTCCTCAGTACCTGCGAATGAGTCCGCAAGGCCCTCCCAGCAGGAGAAGCCAAAGGATCAGTGGGAGAAGAAGAAGAAAGTAAACAAAGACTCCCAGGTGGCTCCCATGCCACCACAACAAACCTCTGCCTCAGAGGACGAGGTGCTGATTCTCGCATCCCCTGAGGACTTGGCCTTTGCTGAGTCCCAAGACACGATGGACGTTGATGCTCCACCTCCACCGTCAGCGACAGCAAACGGTCCTGCAGACACCTCTGCACCTTCACAATCAGCATGTCCCAGCGACCAGATACAACTATGATCATGCAGTGGAACTGTGGTGGTTTTTTCTGCCATTTGTCCGAGTTGCAGTGATTGTTGTGCCGCTTCCCCGCGTTTTGTGTAGCTCTGCAGGAAACCTGGTTTTCTGTGCAGAGAACCCCTGGCCTACGTGGCTACTGGAGATATTACAAAAATCGCAGTGTCTATGACAGGGTATCTGGTGGAGCTTGTGTGTACATCCTCACCACCATTCCCAGTGCAACTGTGCCTCTCAACACGACCCTGGAGGCAGTGGCAGTTCGCATCAGGGCAATCCAGAAATTCACCATTTGTTCCCTTTACCTTCCCCCCCCCCCCCCCCCCCCCCAGATGTTGCTGTGTCCCCTGCTGACCTCGCTGCATTGGTCACCCAATTACCCCAGCTGTTTCTCCTCTTGGGTGACCTTAATGCCCATCATCCCTTGCGGGCTGGAACTGAAATCACACGCCATGGCAGAGATGTTGAGAATCTGTTAACACAGCTCGACATATGTCTTCTGAACAGTGGAGCCCCCACGCACTTCAGCGTAGCATGTGGCACTTTCTCCGCTATTGACCTGTCTCTCTGTAGCCCTAGCCTACTCCCACATCTATCTTGGGTGGTCGACGACGAACTATGTGGGAGTGACAATTTTACCATCCTTTTGTCTCTCCGACAGTTTCACCCTGCTGACCGCCTACCCCGGTGGTCTCTCCATATGGCTGACTGGCAGAGCTACACCATAATTGCTGTGGTTACTACTCCGCTACCGGTTGCCATTGACATGGCGGTTCAACGGATAACTGAGGACATTGTTTCTGCTGCTGAGGCAACTGTACCAACTACCACAGGCTCACTTCGGCAGAAATCTGTGCCTTGGTGGACGATGGAGATCACGGAAGCTATCTGGGAGCACCGGAGGGCACTCCGGCGCCACCCCACTGTGGAACATCTGATAGCTTTTAAGCGTCTCTGGACCCGAGCCCAGCGAGTGTTCCAACAGAGTAAACAGGCCAGTTGGGAGTGATATGTAGCCTCCATAGGTTCCTGTGCCTCCCCTTCTAAAGTGTGGTCCCAGGTACGGCGCCTTTTTTGATACCACCCACCAAGTGGAATCCCATCGCTCAGGATTCAACATGCTTTCTGTACTGACCCAACAGTTATTTCTGAGCATATGGCAGAGCACGTTGCTCTGGAACTGAAACTTACAGTGCAAACTTTCGCACTTTCAAAGAGAGGGTCGAGCGGAAGCAGTTATCGTTCCGCACATGCCGCCAGGAACTTTACAACGCCCCATTTAGTGAGTGGGTGTTTGAAACTGCTCTTGCTGCATGCCCCGATACCTATCCGGGACCAGATCAGATAGACAGCCAGTTCCTCTGTCACCTTTTGGCTAAGTCTCAACACTAGCTTCTTGCCCTGTTTAATCCTGTCTCGGCAGATGGGGTTTTCCCCATCACAGTGGCGGGAAAGCACCATCATCCCAGTGTTGAAACCTGGATCAGATCCATTGGTGGCTGACAGATACCACCCGAACAGCCTCACCAATGTGCTCTGTAACTTGCGTGAACATATGGTGAGTCGGTGGCTGAGGTTGATCCTTGAAGAGCGGGGACTCCTTGCCCCGCAACAAGGGGGATTCCGTCAGGGCCGATCCGCCATTGACAATCTCATCTCGCTGGAATTGGCTATTCGTACTGCCTTCACCAGGCGCGAACATCTCGTTGCGGTATTGTTTGATCTGCGAAAGGTTTATGATACTACCTGGCGGCACCATATTCTGGCCACACTGCGCGGTTGGGGCCTGAAGGGCTCACTCCAATTCTCATACAGAACTTTCTATCGCCGCACTCTTTCCAGGTTCGTGTAGGCAGCTGTCTCAGCTCTCCTCATATACAGGAGAATGGTGTCCTGCAGGGCTCTGTTCTCAGTGTCCCCCTCTTCCTGATTGCAATCAACATTCTTGCAACAGCAGTTGGGTCATCAGTTTCCTCCTCCCTATTTGCGGACGAGTCTTGCGTCTACTTCAGCTCCGCCACTATTGGTGTCACTGAACGGTGGCTGCAGGGAGCCATTAGAAAGGCACAGCCTCTGCCCATGGTTTCCACTTCTCTGACACTAAGACACAAGTAATGCACTTATGTCGCCGTCAGGTGCTTCACTCTGATCCAGTGTCGTACCTGGGTAATGACCACCTTCGTGTTGAAGAAACACACCGCTTCCTCAGAATGGTCTTTGATGCCCGGCTCACTTGGCAGCCGCACCTTCATCAGCTGCGACAGAAATGCTGGAAACATCTTAACAACATCCAACACTCCTGCATCTCTACAAGGCCCTCATACAATTGCGCCTGGACTACGGGAGTATAGTGTTTGACTTTGCAGCACCTTCAGTGCTACAGGTCTTGGACCCAGTCCTACACAGTGGTGTCTGTTTGGCGACAGGGGCCTTTCGCACCAGTCCGGTGACTAGTCTGCTAGCTGAAGCAGGGATTCCTCCCCTGCGATTCTGCCAGCAGCATTTACTTGCTTCATATGTTGCCTGTGTACACACCTTACCCCACCATCCAAATTACAGGCTGACTTTCTGGATGTTGCCCTTCCTTCCCCACAACGCTGGCCAAGGTCAGGTCTACTGATCGCGGTCTGTGTTAGTTCCCTTCTCTCTTCACTTGAATCCCTTCCTTTACCACCCACTTTTCACTACCCTTCCCGTGCCCCTCCTTGGTCTGTACCTCATCTGCAGCTTGAGTTAGACTTGTCCCATGACTCTAAAGCCTCTGTTGCACCATTGAATCCCTGCCGCCAGTTTCAGGCGATACTCGATTCTTTCCATGGCACGGAAAATGTATACACGGACAGGTCTCTAGTTGACAGCTGTGGTAGGTATGGCTATGCCCACAGTGAGCACATTGAACGGCACTCATTACCCAGTGGGAGAGGTATCTTTATTGCGGAGCTGATTGCTATTTGTCAGGCACTTGAGCACCTCAGAGCCTGTTCTGAGGAGTCATATGTCATCTGTAGTGACTCCCTGAGTGGCTTGCAAGCCCTGGACCAGTGCTTTCCAAAACACCCCTTGGTGCAGTCAATTCAGGAATCTGTTTCACTTCTTGTTCAGTCTGGCCGCTCTGTGGTCTTTGTTTGAACCCCAGGACACATTGGATTTTTGGGAAACAAACACATGGATTGGCTGGCTAAGCAGGCAATTGGTCTTCATGAGAAGGACCTCCAATTGCAGTTACACAAGAAGATACTTGGGCTTTGGAACACTGAATGGGTTGACTCGACTGCCCCAAACAAACTCCGTGCAGTGAAGCTTTCTACAACTGCACTGAGGTCCTCTCGAAAGGAGTCAGTTGTCCTTTGTCACCTGCGTATTGGTCATACGTGGATGACACATGGCCATCTACTTTGACAGGAGGATCCTCCACAGTGTCGCTGTGGCACATTATTGACAGTGGTCCACATTCTGTTGGACTGTCCACTTTTAGCTGCCTTACGACAGTCTTTTGACCTGCCAGCTGTGCTTCCTTTTATGCTTGGAGATGACGCTGCTACAGCTGACTGTGTTTTACGTTTTATTCGTGCAGGTGGGTTTTATAATTTGACCTAAAGGTGGGTACATCAACCTGATCTCTCTGGCACCCATCTCTCACAGATTTTTAACCTCCTTTTATTTTGTGTTGCCTGACATGCTTTTACTCGAAAGTTTTAGCTGGCTCATCCTTTATTATCCTCGTGATCAGCCAGCTACGGTATTCTGTTGTAACTTTTTAGTCCAGTTATGTTTATTTTCCTCTTTGTGTTTTCTTCCTTGTGTGTTCCAAGCTAAGTGTCCCTTATAATTGTGCACCCATTGTGTGTTTATCTTCTGTGTAATTTAGCACTCGTTTTTTTCAGCTTGCATTACATTGTATTGTCTTTGCTCGCAACAGGAGACTGATGACCAAGCAGTCTAGTCCCCACTGAACAACAACAACACAATCATCACCAAACAATGCGTGCAAGAGATCTTTCACACATCTAGCAATATGGGGTGGAGTGCCATCCTGCAAAAAAATCGTACATTCCAGCAGGTGTTTATCAGCCAGGCTGGGAATGATGCGATTCTGTAACGTATCGGCATACCTCTGACCCCTTCACGGTAGCAGTTACAAAACGCAGTTCCTTGAAGACAAAAGGCCCGATAATGGTAGATGTGGTTCTAATAAAACCCCATGTCAATCCAACCATATGTGTCAATTTTTACCTCTCTATCTGCATTATTCCATGATTTATTAAGTTTTCAAATTTATACTGACTTTTTGATCACCTGGTATGTCATGAGAGAATAATCCTTTCTGAGGAGTATCAGTCTCCAGTATTCATACCACAATGATAGAGCAGCATTTTATATAGTAGAATAGAATTTATCTTCTCCATTGCACTTCTTTTGCACCAGCTCCCTGCCAGCATCAAATTGTATGTGTGAAGGCAAAATAAATCACACGAGAAAACTGGAATGATCCAAAACCAACATCCCACAGTTATCTTTGGAATGTCACACTAACTACCTGGGAGGAGCTGGCAGAAAATTGTATATTTAATACACACCTCATAGAATAATTTCCTCGCAGGGTGCAGACAGTAAAGTAGAAGGCTTATGAATAACATACTATGTGGTACAAAAACAACTGCCTTTACCCTTTTGAGTCCCAAAAAAGCCTCATTGAGACTTGACCCCCTGTCCCCCTTTTTTTAATTGTAGTGATTTCTGTCACTTAATAAAACTAATGTAGTAAAAATAAAAGTTAATTGTCAAAAGTGGAATTTTGTCTTGTGTAACCAATCAGTTGGCTATGACCATCAGTAAGGTCATTGCAAATCTGTAAATTAGGGATTCGAAAGTGATATGTTGTTAATATTAGATTGTTGAAGACTTGTATGTGAATGATTCATCAAGTATGACACTAACCAGATTTCTTTACTAGAGCTACAAATAAAAATACAACAAAACTTATTTCAAAAGTTTACACTATTTAAACAGCAATTCAATATAGTAATAACATTGTTGTCAGTAAAACTTATTGTACACACACAAAAAATGTGTTGCATTACCTTGGTTACAAGGTCTCCTGAACACTGAAATTGAGTGTATTTATTGCAATCAAGAACACAGTTCCGTAAATTGTCCATAGATGTCAGTCAACCCACACAAATAAGTAAACAACTATGCATGAGCAGTGCCAAAGCGATGGAGTGGGTACAATGGCTGATCACTTCCAGTCATAACACCATGAAAGAAATACACTGCCTGTGTTGACTGTATACAGGTGCAGGATCATTAGGCAACCTGCCAAGATATGTAATAGGGTATTTGAACTGATTTCTGGAAGTCATGTTAAATAGTTAATTTTGTCATCTCATACTCATAACATGCTTTTTGTCTCTTGAATCACATTATTTCTCATTTAACCCTTTTGTTGCTAAAGGTGTTCATCCAAACTTCTGGGTCGAGTGCGCCCTTGAATCCGACTAATCACACTATCTGCGTTAAAGGGGAACCACACTAACCACTGCCTGTGCTGATGTTACCACTCAGCTCCACTCTCCCTGCGCTGTATTTCTCTGGAGCCAGTCTCACCTTCTGAATGTGATCACTCACACAATGTATCTGCGTACTTTCTATGTGGCTTTCAATCTGCTGGTATATTACTGAACAGTCCTTATGTTCATTTAAACTGCTTACTGGTATGGGCCAGTCCATGTTAAATTGCCTAATTTCAGAATATTTTCCCCCTCAAATATAACGGATTTTGAAGAAATTTTATGTGAACAATTGTACACTTCCTCTATGAACATTGGTGAAGTTTAAATATCATTGAAATAATACTGGGTGAGATGTAATCACTTGCTTGATTTCATTCGCAAAGTTGCACATAGTAAGCGTGAATTTCTAGTGAATTTGAGCTATTATACCTGTGGTAAGCTTTTGTTAGAATAAATGAATTCTGGCCATCTCTGAAGAAAAGAATTTTACAAGGCATGTTCAGCCAGAAAATGTTACGCAAAGTCGCTAGAAAAATCGATACCAGAAAATATATCAAAATTCAGCTATTTATATCTGAGGGACCAGAAGTATGATGAATGTGAAACTTGGCATGTAGTAACCTAACAACACAAATTTCTCAAATATAAAGTTTTATTTATGTACCTCTTTACTGTACCGAGTAAATTTAGCTCAAATTTGCCTGTTAAGTCATACAAGTGACTATCTCAGTCAGTATTGTTTTGACGATTGTTGAATATTCTGAATATATTTTCCACACTTCTTTCTGATTCGGGCTTTGGCCTGGCACTGGTGACGTTAAGAACATATTTTTTTGTTTATATTTTTTCTCCATTTTTTTTAAATTTATTTATTGCTTATTTAGTTCTTTTTCTTTCTATTTTTAGTAATTCAATTAGAATGTCAATAAATTCTCTCTGATTTAGTTCCCAATTAGTAATACTTCTTTGTAAGATAAGTCTCGAAGAGGGTACAACACATAATGGAACATTGAAACTTTGGCATTGGTATCTAGTTTCCCGGTACACTTTCTGTTTCATGCAAATGACGCATCTGCGCTTTTACGTACTTTTCCACAAATGTTCACTCACAATAACGTCTGGAAAATATCTCCCTGTGAAATACAGAGGATTCTTGTTGTCGTGGTGCCTTCTCCTGCCAGCTTTTTTCCATTCAGTGGCATATTTTCATACAATCTCCCTTATGAGAGAAAGTTGAAACTCTGCAAGTGCCATTTTTCACTCTGTTACTGACCCGTGGAGAGCATGAGCATTTATAATGCACAAATCCAGAATGTGAAATAAAAATTCTTGTACCATTTCAGTCTTAGGGACTGATCCTACTGAGCTCAGTAACATGTCACAACGGTCATCTGAACCCATACTCAAATTGTGGTTTCCATATTTTTTCACCAGTATTCCTGTCAGACTTTCCTGTTTCAACCATTTGTGATGTGTGACATGTGGTCAACATCAACACCTCTCTCATCACACCACTTGATAGAAAGGATCTTCTCAGTGGACATAAACTCAGTTTAATTTCTTCTGCGGTTTTGGCATGTTGCACCTATTCTTACAAACAGTGCCACATGCAGCTGTTCCATGGTTGTGAAGCCAAAGGAACAGTTCTGGACTGGAGTACCAATTATCGACAAACAGAATATGACCCTTTTCCAAATATGGTCCCATAAGAGTTGCCACTTTCTCTAAATTGTGGAACCCAATTTCTGTTGTTGAGCCTGTATATACAATAAAATCCAAAATGTACCCTCTCTGACAGTCACACAGTGCAAATGTCTATTCCAAATCTACTTGGCTTGGATGGAATATATTGCTTAAAAGATAATCGTTCTTTGAACAGCAAGAGACTTTCATCTATACAAAGCTTGTGATGTGGACTAAATGAATTGCGGAATGTCTCACGAACTTTGTCAACAATTGTCCTAATTTTAAACAGACTGTCACCTCCGGTACTCGCACAGTTATCATTGAAGTGTAGAAACGGTCTCAGGACATAATTTCGCTGAAAACTGGTATGTCCAGAAGTGTATCTCTGGACCAATAATCATTTCCTTCTATCTTATTAACTTGTGCCATTAGAAGGCAAATAAGCAAATAGCAACAAAACAATATGTTTTCTGAGAGCCAGTGTCTTTCCACTTTGACTGATTCTCTATTTTTTTTCTGGTATAAACAGAAAATTGATTTGTTTCTCCTGCAATAAATTGCAACAGTTATTCAGACATAAATATCATAAAAAATGAAAGAATGCTTGAATAAGTATCTAGTTGACATTTGTGTCCTGCACTCGAGTCATCAAAGTCATGGTTTAACAGGTGGAAATCGGTTTCTTTCCAGCCAAATGTGTCACTAAAGTGAGCTCTTTTCCGAACCCTTTCACTGTCATTCTCTGATTCCTCGGATTCTGAGGAACTGCTGACTGCCTAGAGAATTCACACTCACTGTCACTCCTAGTGAGCATATCCAGGATCTCTTTATCCATGCAACCATGGTGATGTGACATTTCTGCGGCATAAAACAACAAATATGACAAAAACATGAGAACTAAAGTCAAATTCTCCAAAGATGGATCACAGCAACAAACGTATATGCACTCTTGAACTATACATCTACTTACATACTCCGCAATCCACCGCAAGGTGCGTGGTGGAGGCTACACTGTACCATTACTAGGCATTTCCTTTCCTATTCCACTCCCAAATAGAATGAGGAAAAAAAAAAAGAATCCCTTTATGCCTCAGTACGAGCCCTACTTTCTCTTATCTTGTCGTTGTGGTCACTACACGAAATGTAAGTAGGCGGCAAGAAGATCGTATTACACTAAGCTTCAAATTCCAGCCCTCTAAATATCCTCAACAGAATTTCTCAAAAAGAACGCTCTCTTTCCTCCAGCAATCCCCATTTGAGTTCCCGGAGCATTTCCTTGACACTCGCACATTGGTCGAACCCACCAGTAACACACCTAGCTGCACGCCTCTGAACTGTTTCTATGTCTTCCTTTAAACTGATCTGCTGTGAGTCTCAAACACTTCAGCATTACTCAAGATGTGGTCATGCGAGTGTTTTATACATGATCTCATTTACAGATGAAGTACATCTTCCCAAAATTCTCCCAATCAACCAAAGTTGGGTGTCCACCTTACTCACAACTGTCCTTACATGTTTGTTCCATTTCATATCATTCTGCAATACGTCTAGATATTTGAACGATGCGACTGCATCAAGAATCTCACTGCTAATGTGGTATTCGAACATTATGGGATTGTTTTTCCTACTCATGTGCATCACCTTACATTTTTCTACATTTTGTCTGAGTCATCCTGTATGCTATTACAGTCAATTAATGATGATACCCTCCCATACACCACAGCATCATCAGCAAATCACAAATTAGAAGTTAATCTGTCCATCAGATCATTTATATAGATAGAAAATAATAGTGATCCTGTCACACTCCCCTGGGACATGCCTGACAATACACTCGTCTCTGATGAGCACACGTCGTCGAGAATAACATACTGCATTCTATTACTTAGGAACTCTTCCAGCTAGTCGCAAATCTGTGAACCTATTCCATATGCTAGTATCCTCGTTTGCAGTCTACAGTGTGGCAACGCGTCAAGTGCCTTTTTGAAATCAAGAAAAACACAATCTGCCTATTGCCCTTCATCCATGGCTTGCAAGATGTCATGTGTGAAAAGGGCAAGCTGAGATTCATACGAACAATGTTTCCTAAACCCATGCTGATACATATAGAGAAGCTTTACCATCTCAAGGAAATGTACTATATTCGACTGAGAATATGCTCCAAAATTATACAGGAAACTGATGTCAATGATATTGGCCTGTAATTATGTGGGTCAGTTCTTTTACCTTTCTTATAAGTGGGAGTCACCTGCACTTTTTTCCAATCACTAGTAACTTTGTGCTGAATTAAAGATTCACAATAAATGCAAGCTAAGTAAAGGACCAATGTCGCAGAATACTCTTTGTAAAAGCGAACTGGTGTTCCATTTAGACCAGGAGGCTTGTATTTAGCTCTCTCAGCTGCTTCTATACACCAGAGATACCTATTACTATGTACTCAATTTGGAAGTTAGTGCATTGATCAAATGATGCTGCAGTGTGCGGTTCTCGTGCATGAAAGATGTCTTAAAGGTTAAATTTAGAACCTCAGCTTTCCGTTTGCTTTCTTCTGTTACTGCCCCGGAATGATTGAGTGATTGGATAGTGGGCTTTGACCCACTCATTTTACACAGAACCAGAATTTTTTTGACTTCTCGGAAAAATCTTTTGCTAAGGTATGGGCTGAAGTGCAGTTTAAGAGTCCGCAAGTGGTGTTTCATGCGTAGACATTGGCAACAGCGTCGCAGCCAATCAGTTGTAGTGGTCGCGCGGCCAATATGAAATAGCTTTACTCTTTATCATTTGTAAACAAATCTGCATACTGGATGTAAATAACTTTAGATGAACATATTGCATTTCAATAAATGTGAAATTTATATTTATGATAATGACCTGGCTGTACTATTTAGTGAAATTATTTTCACCAGTTATTTTAATTGTGATGATTGCATGACTTCTGCAGCCTTTACGAGCAGTTCTGAACTGGAGATTCGTGCGCTACTATGAGAAAAAATGTCTTGTGTAACTTATACCTAACCCTAATGTTATGCTGGCCTGTTGTTTGTTGTGAAGTTGTCGATAGAGTGTTAAACAATAGTCTGAAAGTGTGGTGGAGACAACCTTTCACTTAAAAAAGTGATCTATAGCATAGGTTAGGTATAGGTTAAACAAGAATTTTTTTAGTACGTGAGGGCGAATAGCGCCCAATTCTCTGGTTCAGAACCGGAACTTCAGGATACACAGAGTCTTCCAAATGACCCAACATCTTTTTTTTCTTAGGGCAGTGAAAACTAATTTGATTCATTATTAACATATTGCAAAGCAACTGGAAAAATTATAATTAGTCACATTACTTGTGAGAGAAACACATATTTCAATTTACATCGCAAGACAGTATTAAATCTAAATGGAAAAGTAGAGCATGTGAAGAAACGCCAAATTCACAACACATGAAACACAGAATCTTATTGGCCACTGGTACGCCACTCCTGATTGGCCACTTTCACCTGTGTCATTAATCACGCCCTTACCAACGTCTACACATGAAGCACCACTCGCGGACTCATAAACTGCACTTTCACCAAGGTATGGCTGTTGTAATTATTTTATGCTTCACGCCTCAGACACACGGATTTATGCCTGTCATCATTTACATGAATGCACCAAAATTAAATGTAAAATTACCAACTTTTGCTGTGTCATCAGATTTGAACAACTATGTCTTAGATGATAGCTTATTATATCAAGCTATCATCTTGAAATCAACACACTCATATCTATTTATTTAAGGATTTCTTACACAGGTTACATAAATTTAATATGAAAATATAGTCAGATAATCATATCCTCCACACTAACACAACAATTGCAAGTGTCATGATATGTCTCTTGTGTCCTCATTTTCCTGTTATTATTTAATGATTATTTGTCTATTTTGAAAGTAACTTTACATAAATATTGTGTGATGTGAATGGTCAAACTTATGAAGGCTGGCTTGTTTATTTATTTGGATGGAAGCTTATGGCTTAACATCCCATTGGAAGTGTGGTCATTAGATATGGAGCTCTCTCTCAGATTTTTGGGGAAGGAAATTGGCTGTGCCCTATCAAAGGAACCATCCCAGAATTTGCCTGGAGTGATTTAGGGAAATCACCGAAAACCTAAATCTGGATGGCCAGAGGTGGATTTGAACCACCATTCTCCTGAATGTGAATCCAGTGTGTTACCACTGCACCATCTCACTTAGTGTTTATTTATTTCATGCCTTATTTGTACTGAAGATAAATAGTCTCAAGGTAACTGGATGTTTATAACTTTTCTCGTTAATATTTTCAACATGTTCAGTTAGTGTGGAAGTGGTCAAAGTTAGGTCAAAACAAATCTTTCATGTTAAGAACTCTGCTAATTTTGGAGGGGATGGTGATCTACTAATGAAAGAGTAGCTAGGATGTAAAACTGCTGTGGCCAAGTAAAATACTTGGACTGCTCATGAGGAGAACTCCTTGGGGCTTTAGGAACACTTTATGTCTTATCTTGGAAGAAGGAGGACCCTCCTGGTTGGTGAAAGTGATTCATTTGCTATAGTGTTAGAATCTGCGCGGCAAACAGTTGCTTTGTCAGGACTTTAATTTCGGCAAGTGCTAATGAGTGCTAGTGTAAGAACTTATACATTTTCTGATTTGGAACCGTAACTGAACAGTGTATGTGATTCTCCACAAGAATTTACAAGTGCTCATATGTTAATTTGTTGGACTAAGATTTAAACTGTTTTGAGCTGATGATTATTTCAAGTCGACAGACAATGACATGTACAGTGTCTTGAGTCGTCAATGATTATTTAGCTGAGGATTTTGTGCCAGTGTCATAACGCACTTAACATATGTGTTCTAATAATTTTAAAAGGTTGATTTGTAACTCATTTCTTTTTTTTTGTGTAGGACCACTTCCAATTGCTCAATGTGTTTGAATAAACATTATTCAACTGAGTTATCTGGAATTGCCTGCCTCATTTGCAAACATTAGAGTAAAAACTCTTTTATTAATTAATCAATTTGGTTTATTTTATATCTTATTGTTATTTCACAAATGTTAGCCTATGCATAGTGTGTATTACTGTAGGATCACAGGTGCAAGGTAAAACTTGCAGCTACTGTAGTGCTGGGCATGAAAGCAGATGTGTACAGTACAACCCTAAGACTACAACAAACCACATTTCTTTAACAGAGCCATACATAGCCTAATATGTGTATATTATGTTTGACAAATACATCATAGTTTGGTCAACACATGAAGATCATGAGAAATCACAAAATGATACAGCACATCCAAATTGTGTAGCATTTCTCCGAAAGAACCATCCCACCATTCAGAGGGCCACAATTTTACTCTTTCAAACTCACTCAGTTGGCTGTAGGAAGCACAAGTGCATTCCTGTGGCATGGCACCTGCTTGCTTCACATGTTGATATCACTCTGAACCTTATGGCTGTAAACATTCTCTAGTTAAGGGTACAAGGGATGGTGCTCTAGCACATATATTACTGTGCTCTCTGGTGGAGGACAATATTGAAAACTTTATCAGTACATCTACTATCCTCCAGATGGCATCTACCACCATTAGATCAAAATCGAGGTTGTGTTTACAGATGTACTAATTGTTACCTATTTTTTCTTCTGTTAATGTATGCTTGGCTCAATATATTCTTCCGACAACTGTTTTCTGTCATGAAGAGGATAAACACTGCAGCAAGGTCAATAGCAGTCTTTATCTTGCAGCACTAAGAGATCTCACCCCAAGAATTTGATCTCTTGTAATCAGCAGAAATGTGTTGTTTCATTAATGTAGTAAAGTATCATATTTTCACTTCAACTGAAATTTTCTGTTAAACACATATTGGTACTATGTATTTACATGGCCATGGTCTCTTCACTATCTGACATACATTCACATGCAACTCGTTTTCCCATCCCTGCCCACATTCACATCTGCATTTTGTAAACTTCTGCCCCACAGGCATGGCCATACTCGCATGCATCCTGCTGCCTTCTGGAACAGTCTATTGTAAAGGAAATAATGACATTAAGTTGCAACTCACTGGAAATATGATAGCTCTCCACAAGCAGGCATGTACAAAAAACAATCTCACACATTTTTGTTACAGCAGCCAAAGATGACAGTCATATGCATATGATTTGTGCCCAAGTGATGGTGTGAGAGTATGTATCTTTTTTTTTAACTACTGTGACCAAAATTTTGAGATGCATAAATGTGTTTGCCTTTTCTAGGTGCCAGTCTGTGGCCCAGCGTTTGTCTGTAT
This sequence comes from Locusta migratoria, assembly GCA_026315105.1. Classification (NCBI taxonomy): domain Eukaryota; kingdom Metazoa; phylum Arthropoda; class Insecta; order Orthoptera; family Acrididae; genus Locusta; species Locusta migratoria. The sequence continues at coordinate 293,379,726 of CM048755.1, forward strand.
GGTGAACTGTAAATTGACCCCCTCTTATTGACATTCCAACCTGGACTTTCCATTGTTAGATACTTCTTAAAAGGTTTTGTGGACAAATAAATTTGCTGCTAATAGATACTGCTTATGTTAATGCATGTCTCCACTAAGTTATAACTCAGCCCCACATTTAGATTTGTGGAAGATGAGTTGCTGAAATTATGACTAAGAGAAATAAACATTAAAAATTACTGTTACACACATGTTATGTTCTTGGCAGCAGTTCTCTATAGTTGGAGTAATGGGAAATAATGCTGACTAAATAAAAACATTATGGGGATAGTGTAAATAAGCAAGTAAGTAAGAGAGAGGATATGAATAACATGTGGATATGAATAACATGCCATCCATTTAGAAACGATGGAAATTCCAGGAAGGAGTCAACAACATTTTTTAAGAGGGTAGGTTGTTACCACAGAGACTTCTCAATGAGTAGCAAAAAGGCACACATAGCAGATTACAAGTTAACTGAAAGCTTTTGGCCATTATGATCAGTCTGCCACAGCGGCTGGAGACAGCAGTCACGTTTGTGTGAATATGTGTGAGAGAGAGTGTGTTTCTCTGTGCTGTGCTGTGGTGTTGGGTACATTTGGCATGGAATCTCATTGACTAGAGTAGAATTCTCTTCGGTGATGAGCCCTATTTTGAATTGAGCCTTGGTGTCCACCAGAGACATGTCTGGAGGTGATACTTCCTGGTAGATTAAAATTGTGTGCTGGAACCGGGACTTGAACCTGGGACCTTTGCCTTTTGCGGGCAAGCACACTACTGTCTGTGCTATCCCGACACGACTCACAATGCTGCCTCAAAACTTTACTTCCTCCAGTACCTCGCCTTCCACTTTCCAAACTTCACAGAAGCTCTCCTGCAAACCATGCAAGACTAGCACTCCTGGAAGAAAGGATATGGTGGAGACATGGCTTAGCCACAGCCTAAGGGATGTTTCCAGAATGAAACTTTCACTCTGCAGTGGAGTGTGCGCTGATATGAAACTTCTTGGCAGATTAAAATTGTGTGCCGGAACCGGGACTCGAAGCTGGGACCTTTGCCTTTTGCGGGCAAGCGCACTACCGACTGTGCTATCCCGACACGACTCACGATGCCGCCTCACAACTTTACTTCCGCCAATACCTCGCCTCCTACTTTCCAAACTTCACAGAAGCTCTCTTGCGAACCATGCAAGACTAGCACTCCTGGAAGAAACGATATGGTGGAGACATGGCTTAGCCACAGCCCAAGGGAGTTTCATATCAGCACACACTCCACTGCAGAGTGAAAGTTTCATTCTGGAAACATCCCTTAGGCTGTGGCTAAGCCATGTCTCCACTATATCCTTTTTTCCAGGAGTGCTAGTCTTGCATGGTTTGCAGAAGAGCTTCTGTGAAGTTTGGAAAGTAGGAGGTGAGGTACTGGCGGAAGTAGTGTTGTGGGGCGGCATCGTGAGTCGTGTCGGGATCACACAGTTGGTAGTGCGCTTACCCGCGAAAGGCAAAGGTCCCAGGTTTGAGTCCCGGTTCCTGCACACAATTTTAATCTGCCAGGAAGTTTCATATCAGCGCATACTCCGCTGCAGAGTGAAAGTTTCATTCTGATGTCTGGAGGTGCCCCACATAATGGTGGATAATCAGCCTGATTGTCACTCACCATATAGCCTGACAACTAGGAATAATGGTTGAGGGTGTCGATCATTTCATAGCAGGATCCATTTGGTTGTTGTACACACTATTCATTGATGATACTGTGTACCCCATTTTCTTGTCCTTCATAGCAAGCTATTCTGGGCTCACAATTTGGGAAGATAATGCCTATCAGCACAGGGGAATGGGTTTTACTGGTTGTCTTCTTGCTTGCTAAACCCTACCTTGACCAGCAGGGTAACCAGATCCCTCTTCAATACAGAATGTCTGAAGCATGGATGGCCATCAAACCAGCTTGGGGTTTTTACAATTGGAAATAATTTAGCATGATATACCTTAGGAGGACTTACAAAAACTCTTTTAGTCAAACTGACTAAATGCTTGCACAAGTACCAGAGCTCTAACAACTGATTGTTGGCTTGCTCAATTTGTAAAACTGTTTTTCATGAATAACTCATCCAGTTTTACTGAAATTGTACTCATTTGTTTGTCTGTACAAATACATCACATCATTTCCATTCCATGTGGATAATTCCTTTTTTTAGAGTGTATATAGAGATTTAATATTTCATTATTTGTGATTTTCATTTAACTACTCATCAGAAGATGGTTTACATAAATGTAGTAATTAAAGTGTTACTGTGGATGGTAACTATTGTGCTTTTTATAGTAAAAAGTAATTTTTCAGGTTCACTCCATATGAATGGCAGAATCCCCATCCTTGCAACCCTGACCCAGATCACCTGGAGAATCAGTTCACTCTACTCAACTGCATGTGGTTCGCCATTGGTTCATTAATGCAACAGGGTTGTGACTTCTTGCCCAAGTAAGCTCTAGAATGCACGTCCTTCGTAAGCAACACGGGAAGTTCCACAATTTTACAAGTCTAAAACTTAGTTCCATGTATTCCATCACATTTACTGTAATCTACTAACAAAAACTTCAGTCACACTAGGAGATTTCTGTGCATTACAATGGCATGGTTACATGTGAAGGTGAATATTTGTGTTTAAATCATGATCTACTTTTTATTTACTTGAAGTAACTCAGTGGGGCAAAGTGGAACTTTCTATGTTGTTGCTCCGAAGGTCGTGCTTACCCTACATTTTTGCATGATATTTTATTATTCTTCCTTGCAGATTCAGTCCTTATGAGTGGGACAATCCTCACCCTTGCAATGATGAGCCTGATGTATTGGAGAACCAGTTCAGTCTCTTGAATTCACTATGGTTCACGATTGGTAGCCTGATGCAGCAAGGTTCTGATATAGCTCCCAAGTAAGGTTATGCTACATCCTTTGGTGTGGCTTCACAACAGACTTGATAAACAAAGATTTTGTATAGAGAAATTCCCACAGAAGCAAGTTCATGAAACTACATACATTCTCCATACTTTATTAATCCATTATAATTTTCAACAAATGGTTTTATTAAAAGAATTGTGTTTATTCTGTCAGCAAAAAGTAAACACATACATACAAACTATTTTAGGGCCCTCTTACTCATAAGACAGTATACAATAATGTATGGATCATAAGCTGTAACTTTGGCAGAAGCTTCATATTTCATTATAATGATGTTCACAGTTACCTGCATAAAATAGCCAGTCAACAATTTTCACTATCTTACACTCAAAAAATTTTTAATTTTTATTTCCTTAGAACACAGTTGCATGTTTCACACAACTGCTTCACTTTTTATTAGATAGTTCTCCTATTTTGTATGAAACACTTTTATAACACATTGGTATAACCCATCACTGATATTCTTAAGAAATGTATTAAAATTGTTGACAAAACTACACACACATTAGATATTATTGCATGTGAATCACCTTTTGAATATTTTCATAGTTACAGAGATAAGGAACAATAGCAATAATCAGTAGACTTAAATTACGGAGATATGTGGTATATTTCCAGATGTTATGTCTTATTTTAAGTTTTCCTGGAATCCTACATATAATTTTAAATCAGTACTCATTTGATTCTTTCCATGTGAAAAAAAGTTATCAGCAAAGAGTTTCATAGGTGTTTTCTACACCAAACTTTTGTAGTGTCTAAAAGAATACTAGAAATTTAATGAAGAATACTGTAATTATGATAGTAAATAACTTCTAAATAACTTTATTCTAACAATATTCCCCTTATTTTAAATAGAACTTTAACATTTATTTCCAATCATAATGTGTTTTATTTCTTTATTAATCACTCACTTCAGTTTTTTCATACTCATGAGCAACTTAATTAGAGATTCGACTATCTAGTAACATGTAGCACCTTGTTTCTCCATAATGAGCCATGCTAGCAGAATCACGTTTGAAGGGATGCTCTTCAAATCTGTCATTAGTTTGTAACAGCATGTACCATGACACATTTGCTCAGTTAACCTGTTTCTGTGCTATGGCAGTCTTTCAGTGCCCAAACATCTCTCTCTGACCTGTGATGTATGGTGAGCAGCTGAACACAAGTCACATGACTTTATTTGTCTGTGGGGTGCAGAAGTATGCTTCTGTTTGGGGGCAACAAATATTGGTGCCATGCAGGTGAGCTAATTGGCTATACGTGGCTTGCTTTAGATCTGCAGATTGTAGCACTTCCTGGTGGCAGACACTGAAAGCTTACATTTGCCTTTTGATTCATTCTTTGCATGCATTGAGTTGGTGATAGTGAGCACCAATGTATGAAATCAGTTCACAGCTGTGAAATTCAAAGTTGTGTTACTTAATTTATAATCTCGTGTACATTGTCACAGTCTTCACAGGGTGTCAAAGTGCTTCCTAGGCCACTTATGCAGTTTTTAGAACCTACAATTTATGGTAATGATGAACTTAACAACAACAAAATTTCCTAGAAGTAAATTGCACTATTAAAAACATAGGTAACTTATATTCTTCCCAAAGTAGAGTAATTTTTCATGAGACAAAAGTTCCAGTTTTTAGTGTCTTATCTGGACAATTCTGTACATTTCTGACTGCAGGAGACAATGCAGATAGATTGAATTGAATTCTGAATTTATCACTGTTGGCTGCAGAAACATCATGGAGCTTAATGTCATCTTTAGCAACTCACGCCCAACTACAGAATTTTACAGGCAGTTTACAGTTCATTCAGTGGATGATTATAACTAACAATTCTAGAGACAGGGAGATGTTGTTCAAGGTATTGGACTGGAGTGGAGAGCTATAACTAGAAACAACTGACAGGCTTTGTGATCCAGGATATTTTGCCAGCTGAGTTTATTATTAGAGAAAGAGTTATACAAGACCATTGTTGATGTAGTTCTGTAAGTGTGTGGAATATTTTGATAGCTGTGAGAAGTGCTTCTATAGTGAATAATCTCCATAGCATTAACAAAATAAATTTCCTCACTAAAGATGTTTTGGGCCAAGAAATTTCCAGTAAGTTTCAAACTATGTTGTGAGTTGATTACTCACCATAAAAACATTTTATGCTATTATCAAAATATTTCACACACTGACAGAACTACATAAACAATGCTATTGTATAGCTCTTGCTCTCATTACTCTAGCTACTCTGCATCATTAAGAGTATCAGCTGCTTCTAGCTCTTTGGTCCAGTTCAATACATTAATATTTAATACTGGAAAGTCCAGGTTGGAATTAATAACATAGTGAGGACAGTTTACAACTCACCGCAAAGACGTGGCGACAAGCTGCGACAGGCACATACAAAAGACACACACATACAACACATTCAGCTATTGGCCATGGCCTTCTTCAGAAAATAGAGCACTCACGCAATCACACAGGCACACAACACAGTCATACAACCATCACCTCCGACTGCCGCACTTCGAATCACGCTCTGCAGCGAATTGGGGACGGGAGGGGAGGGGAGGGGAGGGGGAGGGGATAGAAAGGTTACATCACAGTGGTGGGGATGGGTTAGATGGGAATAACGAGATGCAGCTTAGGAATGGAGTGGGGAGGCGGGTGAGGGGAGAAAATAAAATAATAAAAAAAATAATAAAAAAAGTATAATAAATATATATGTAGAAAATGCATGCACACTGCAAGTACACAAGACCACATACACACACATACACATGCACGCATGCGCGCGCGCTCGCACACACACATACATGCTCACACACACACACACACACACACACACACACACACACACACACATATACACACACACACACGATCACACATTCACACACCACTCAAAATAGGCGAGGTTTGGGATAGAGAGGTAGGAACTGTAAGGTATGGAAAATATATATAGGGAAGTTATCGTAGGTTGAGGCCTGGTTGATTTCGGGATCGGAGAATGTATTGTAGGGATAACTCCCATCTGTGCAGTTCAGAAAAGTTGGTGGTGGATGGGAGGATCCAGATGGACCGGGTTGTGAAGCAGCCATTGAAATCAAGCATGTGCTCCGCTGCATGCTGTGCCACAGGGTGGTCCACCTTGTTTTTGGCCACAGTTTGGCGGTGGCCATTCATCCTAATGGACAGCTGGTTGGTGGTCATGCCAATATAGAAAGCTGTACAGTGCTTGCAGCACAGCTGGTAAATTACGTAGCTGCTTTCACAAGTGGCCCGGCCTCTGATAGGGTAGGATAAGCCTGTGACAGGACTGAAATAGGAAGTGCTGGGTGGGTGGATTGGACAGGTCTTGCAGCGGGGTCTTCCACAAGGATATGATCCCTGTGGCAGTGAGCTGGGTTTTGGGGTGGCATAAGGATGAACTAGGATGTTATGAAGGTTGGGAGGGCGACGGAACACCACTTTAGGAGGGGTGGGAAGGATCTTGGGCAGGATGTCTCTCATTTCAGGGCACGAGGATAGAAAATCAAAACCTTGGCGAAGGATGGAATTTAGTTGTTCGAGACCAGGGTAGTACTGGGTGACAAGGGGAGCGCTCTTTTGTGGATGGTTACTGGTGTTAGGAAGAGGATTTGGGGTGTGTGAGGATATGGCACGGGAGATTTGTTTGCGGACTAGGTCTGTGGGGTAGTTTCTGTTTGTGAAGGCCTTAGTGAGACCTTCAGCATATTCAGAAAGGGAATTCTTGTCACTGCAGATATGCCGTCCACGGGTGGCCAGGCTGTAAGGGAGGGATTTTTTGACATGGAAGGACGCCCTATTGTGGCTGGTTACTGTGCTCCTACCGAACGAATTTCAGCCCTAGTTGACCAACACCTCCAACCTATTGTCCAAAACCTACCTTCCCACATCAAGGATACCAACCACTTCCTTCACCGACTCACCACCATTCCCACCCCTTTGCCTCCTGGATCTTTACTTGTCACAGTGGATGCCACCTCCCTATACACCAACATCCCACATGCCCATGGCCTTGCCGCTCTGGAACACTACCTCTCCCAACGTCCCTCTGAACGCAAGCCTGATACCTCATTCCTCATAACCCTTACCAATTTCATCCTACTTAACAACTACTTTTCCTTTGAGGGGTAAGTTTACCATCAAATCCAAGGCACAGCTATGGGCACCCGCATGGCACCCTCCTATGCCAACCTGTTCATGGGCCGTCTGGAGGAATCCTTCCTAGCATCCCAAAACCTCAAACCTCTGGCCTGGTTCCGGTTCATCCTACCCTATCAGAGGCCGGGCCACTTGTGAAAGCAGCTATGTAATTTACCAGCTGTGCTGCAAGCACTGTACAGCTTTCTATATTGGCATGACCACCAACCAGCTGTCCATTAGGATGAATGGCCACCGCCAAACTGTGGCCAAAAACAAGGTGGACCACCCTGTGGCACAGCATGCAGCGGAGCACATGCTTGATTTCAATGGCTGCTTCACAACCCGGTCCATCTGGATCCTCCCATCCACCACCAACTTTTCTGAACTGCACAGATGGGAGTTATCCCTACAATACATTCTCCGATCCCGAAATCAACCAGGCCTCAACCTACGATAACTTCCCTATATATATTTTCCATACCTTACAGTTCCTACCTCTCTATCCCAAACCTCGCCTATTTTGAGTGGTGTGTGAATGTGTGATCGTGTGTGTGTGTGTGTGTGTGTGTGTGTGTGTGTGTGTGTGCATGTATGTGTGTGTGCGAGCGCGCGCGCATGCGTGCATGTGTATGTGTGTGTATGCGGTCTTGTGTACTTGCAGTGTGCATGCATTTTCTACATATATATTTATTATACTTTTTTTATTATTTTTTTTTATTATTTTATTTTCTCCCCTCACCCGCCTCCCCACTCCATTCCTAAGCTGCATCTCGTTATTCCCATCTAACCCATCCCCACCACTGTGACGTAACCTTTCTATCCCTTCCCCCTCCCCTCCCCTCCTCTCCCGTCCCCAATTCGCTGCAGAGCGTGATTCGAAGTATGGCAGTCGGAGGTGATGGTTGTATGACTGTGTTGTGTGCCTGTGTGATTGCGTGAGTGCTCTATTTTCTGAAGAAGGCCATGGCCGATAGCTGAATGTGTTGTATGTGTGTGTCTTTTGTATGTGCCTGTCGCAGCTCGTCGCCACGTCTTTGTGGTGAGTTTTAAACTGTCCTCACTATATTATCAATACATTAATAAATACTTTTTCATCTCCAGAGCTTTGAAATATATTTACAACAGACAACTGAACTTCTATAGATGGATACAAGCTCCTCACAAGAAGTAATTAAAGATATACCACTTAAAGATCAAATTCACCTAAAATAAAAGTATAATAATAATAATAATAATAATAATAATAATAAGAAGTTGCTCAAGAGAGTCTGCTCTGGACTAGAATACCCACACAACACACACTTCATTATTTCAATATTGATTTTTGGATGTGGAGATACAAGTTTTTATTACTGTCATATATTTCAATGCACAAATTGCGAAAACTGTATAAACAGACAAACAAATAAAAATCCACTAATGTCAGAATGACCCAATGACAAGAGATTACTGTAAGTAAGCTTTTGTCATCTGCCACCATAAAGAACTATGAGCTGTAGATCCAGAGCGAGTCGAGCGCAACTGATCAGCTCACCTGAATGACAGCATGATTTGCTATTACCAGACACAAGTCAGAAGATATGGAAGTCAAAGATATGGCACCTTTCTGATTGTTATGGCCCAGCAGAGATTTATTTAGTAACTTTCTGCATTCTACTAATATATGGTGTGTGTTGGCAAATCCTGTCACCATTGCATTTTTGTCTTTGGCCATTTATTCTAATGACATTGATAATCCCTGATCAGTGGCTTTTAACATGGGACAATGAAAAAAAAAATCTTTGTTTGCACAACTTCAAAGATAGTGTCCCATATAGTAAGCATCAAAAATCCCCCTGTAATCAAATGCAGTAATACTATGTGTCATCCTCATCTTCTTCTTGAATCGCATACTAACTAGCAGGATAACTTAAAATGACTTTCAATTCCACTCATAATTTAATACAGTGAGTGGAGTTGTGTGACAATGAAAGAAACTATCTGTAATTCAGTTTCTCATGGGTGTAAATTTAACAATTTCATTCCTTCTGTATACTGCTTTATCAATAACTATATTTTGTTTTTATAGGGCAGTTTCAACACGGATGGTTGCTGGAATGTGGTGGTTTTTCACCTTAATTATGATATCATCATACACAGCCAACTTGGCAGCTTTTCTTACTGTTGAGCGTATGGATTCTCCAATTGAAAGTGCAGAAGACTTAGCAAAACAAACAAAAATAAAATATGGTGCTCTCAGGGGTGGATCAACAGCAGCATTTTTTAGGGTGAGTTATTTCAGTTTACAATAAAAAAAATAGGATTATTAATCTTTTGATCATATAAAATATAAAATTTTGAGATACTGAAGTTTTGTTCCATGTTGAACACAAGGTTGGTAAAAACACAAAATGGTGGAGTTAAATGAAGGAAAATATACAAATTTACTTAAATAGTGGAAACTATTTATTCACAACCGATACAAAAGCATTACAGGTTTGCACCTGTTACTGTCCTTCAAAGTAGTCACCAGTGTTGTGTAGAATCCATTTCCAGTGATGTGGAAGACATAGTATACCATTAGCAGAGCCTGTTCTCTTGATGAGAACACACTCGGCTGCCTGTTGAATCTCTGGAACAGTTCTGAAGCAAATGCCACGAAGTGGTTCCTTCATCTTCAGATTCAAATCAAAGTCACAAGGACTTATGTCCAGGGAGTATGGTGAATGGTACAGCACTTCCCAGTCACAATGACTGAACAGAGCAGCCACAGCTTGCACTGTGTGTGGCCACACGTTGCCATGCAAACTGATGGGTGGGTTGCACAGATAGTGTTGTCACCTCTTGAATACTTTGACCACACTGTCATGCTGTACAACCTCTCGCACATTCAATCTTGATCCAACTTCATTGTTCATGTTTTGAAAAAATAGTGACCCCGTTACATTAGACCGCTCGTTCACAAGTGACTGTGGTTCCCTCGATTGTGTGCACGCCAGTGACGTGGGACGGGCAAGTGCATTGGCTCAAAGGTAAGGTAGGTATGTCAACAACATGTGCTATCAGTGACAATAGTAGAGTCCATTGCATAGTGTGTCCACAGCAGTGTTGCCACTATTAAAGTTCCAATCCTCATATTTTTAAAGTTGGATCTTGTCCAATGTGGTTATGTATTTCATCTCAGAATACATAATCTATTAGTTCTATATAGAGACTGGTGTTTCAAGAGTTGCAGTTCCTTACAAAGGTAATTTGGATAGCTGAAATGTTCTTAAAAGAAATATTGCACAAAGTTAAAATCACTGAAGGAAATTTTGAGTAGACCATAATCAAACATGGCATCACCCAAAGAAAAGCCTACTCCCAAATACTCTCAATCAAATACTATAAAAGACTGACTGAAAATTAAAAAATCATCAACCAAGATGAATAAAATTAGGTACTACCTATACAGATAGTGTGCCAATGGAAACAAATTAAGCTGTTTTAATAAAATGTAATAATGTCAACTAGTTCTTACAATACTGGATGTGTGATGTAAAGGACCGGATTCAAATCCCTGGTGATTTGCCTAAATTGATTAACACAAATGCCAGAGTAATTCCTTTGAAAAGGCTTTACACACTTTTCATCCCTCTCCTTACCTGGCACTTTATCCCCATATTCAGTGACTTCACATTGTGTTATGCCAAGATCTTCCTTTCTTTTTCTATTTACATAATAAATGGCACTAAACCAATGTTACAAAATGAGAAAATTGAATACATGGTCAGCAGTAAGCTGGAAAATAAAAGGCACTTTTGGTAGTCAGTAATTTGATATTCTACACAATAGACATCTTTAAATGCTTGGGAAGCATATCTTAAACCAAAATTAACCTAAGATAGTCAGCAGCTGATAGAGCATAAATTAGTTTTGCATCACTTGCACAAAGTATCAAAATTGGACCACATTAATCTTTCATAAAACTAATAATCCTCTGAGCTTATAAACAAGATGTGAATGTACTGCAACACAAAATCTTTCTGGAGTTAGGAAGCAAATAGTGATCTGCGCTCATTTAGATATTTGTCTAAATATTCTACAATCTGTTTCTCAGAAGGACTTGTGTGAAGAACCAACCATTTTGCATCTACTAGCTTGAACATAGTAATATGAACTCTTTCTCAACATAATTGCTACAGTTCAACACCGAGTTAACATAGGTATCCCTATATGTCATTAATGTTCAGCATTGATGCCTAGTGCAACTGGATTTAAAAATGGAGCTGATGGCTTTGAAAAACCTTGTCAAATTAGGCTCAACATCAGAGTGGAAAACAAAATTTGTGATGTCAAGTCTCACTTTCCATTGGAGCAGGAAGGTTGAAACAAATCTGGGACAGAATACAACAATAGGAAACAGGGTAGATTGCCAATCACATCATAGAGAACACAGTGAGTGTCAGACATTGACTTCTTGATATTATCAGCTATCTGACCCCCTCCCCCTCCCCGCTTGGCGTCCAAAAAGACAATTTGGTGCACCTCTGCGAGTGGTGCCAGGATAAAACACCACGGTTTTCTTCCTCCTCCTCCCCCCCCCCCCCCCACTTTAGATATATTTTCATTAAAAGGTATGCAGACTGACTTATCTCAGCTTATTTATCTCGGCTTGTTTGCGCTTGCTTCAACTCGAGCTAGGTGTCGGCCTACCAAAAACACCAAGAAAATATGAATATGCACATGAACACTAAAACACAGTAAGTAACTGATTACACTGTTATGTGATAGTAACAAAATGAATCTGTTACAATAAAGAGTCAAGCTGCTTTCGGGTCACATGACACTGTAAGCAGCATCCCCTCCTAACCTTACACATGCACAAAGGCTGCTCTCTCCCACCTGTTTTCAAACAGTTAAATATTTGTTACAAGGAAGAGTATAAATGTCATTTCCCATCAAAATCATGACACATTTACTAAAATGTCCAAAGATATCTGGAAAGTAACAATAGAAAACTCATTATTGTTCCTGTATCTGTTAAAAAGAAGATTGGGTTAAAAAAAATTGCTTGTAGTCGGTCTCGAACCCACTACCTTCGATGCCACAATGTAATTCCACTATCCACATGGCTATTGCTGCTAGGCGAAGAGTAGTGACTTCATTATTACTCATTATCAGATCTCCTGAAGGCTTTTACAGTTGATACAACTTTAATTTACAGTTATAAGATATTTTACCGAATATGATGTGTTTTTGATGAATCATCAATCCACCAAAAACAAATATGAAGGGCAGATGTTGCTTTAATGGAGGATTTGCTGATGTGCAATGCGAGGTGTGCAGTAGCCCCATTGTCTTTGCTTTGGGACCATTTGTGCCTATAGGCCAGAGCTAGAGTAGCCAGGAGCTGCGTCTCCAACAGCTCCAACGCCAATGCTAAAAGCAGCACTTACCCTTGCCCCTCCCTGCCACGAGAGAGCCCATATGCTGCCACCAGGGGGTTCCGAAGAGAATTTGAACCTTAGCCATGCACGCGCTTTTCAACGCTGCGGCCACTGCCACCTATATTAAGCGGCCGTGCTACGACTAGTATACATGCTGTCTCCACAATGTAAAACGTTTCTCATGCAATAAAAATACTTTGAATGTGGATATAAAACAATCTGATATAAAAGTGAAATGAAGAATGATAGTTTAAAAACAATTTTTATTTTATTTATTTATTTGCTTTTTTTATGATTAGTTTTTTTTCAGGGGGTTCACTGAACCAGGATGCGCCGCCACTGCAAATGGGGCCCTGTCTGGGTGGACTTATAGTTTTGTAGCTGCTCGTAGGAAGAGGATGAAATGAGCAAAGAATGGCATTGCCGAACATACAACCACTGTTTCTAAGTGAGGAAAGACTGAGTTTAATGCCACGACATATGACCCTAAGTCGATTCCCAGCCCTAGTCACACCATGGGAGCAATATAGTGCACTGATGAGAGCCATACTTGTACCTTGTCTGCGCCCATACTGATGGAGAATCATTCAAGTCAACCAAGCCGAAATTCTTCGTTGAACAGCTCTAAGATAAGTTTGGCGAGGTAGCGTCTTTCTCAAAGATGAGAAGTGGAGCTGTTTTGATACAAACGGCATTGCCAGCCCAGTCAAAGGCATTACTTGCCTGTGACAAGGTGGGTGATGTTCCTCTGAGTATCACACCCCACAAGACACTCAACATGGTCCAGGGTTTGATATATCACTGAGATCTGCTGCCCCACACCGATATGAGTTGCGAGCAAACCTGCAGTGCTGAGGTGTTCACTTTGTCCAGTGTGTGTATAGGTGACCGCAAGATCATAAGGTTTCCACCAGTGCTTTCATCCTGGCCTTTGAAGGCGAAACACTGCCTGAGAAGGTCAAGGTAATGATATACTGGTGTAATGTAAAACCATATGCAGTGTTTCAGGTGCTGGAAGTTCAGGCACATGTTCTCCTGTTGCACTTCCAGCCCAACCTGCAGCGAATGTGGGTGTCCAGCACAACCAGACGCTCCATGTACCCTGCTTTCCCTTTTCGTGAATTGTGGGCAACACCATCTGCCGTGCTTCCCAGCTTGTACTGTTCTGCATCGGGAATGGAAAATAATGGAGATAAAGACTCACTTATTCTGAGGTGCGGAAGAAGTATAAGTGGCCCCACCCAGTACGTATGGCAACATATTTTGCCATAGTAACGTCATCATCAGTTCCCTTAGGAACAATGGCATCACCCATGCTCCCACCATCTGTAGGCAATATGGGCCATCAACTTTTCACTGCCCCCTTGACAAGTGGGCGTCCCTTCTCTCTGTTGGTGCCGCCCCCCCTCCCCGACACCACTTGTGGGGCAACATCACCCCCACCATCACCATCAGGGACATTAGTCCCCAGTACCCAGCCAGAGAAGCAGCAGGCTTCCCTGGTTCTTCTCACCAGGAAGGTGAGGCTTCCACAAGGATCCCAATCAGAGGCTGCAGGCTCTTCAAGTTCCTGTTCAAAGAGCTTTCCGCTCTGCGTCAATCGCTACAACCCCCCCCTGAGAAGTCCTCTCAGCCCCTGGAACACAAATGGCAGAGAGAGGCAAAGAAGGGCAAGAAAAAGAAGCAAAAGAGCCTTTAGTGGCAGCAAAGCCACCTCCTGCTACCTCTGCCTCTGAACAGGAGGTGGAGATCCTCACTTTTGCCCTCACTGGATCCCTAGAACGAATGGTTCTAGATAGTGTTGACTCCGACCCATTGGAATCAGGTGATTCTCTCGTCCATCGTAGCTTTTCGGAACAGAAAAAATGAAATTATTCTGTGGTGTCGCACAAGTACAAAGTGCGCGCCACCTACTTTCGCCGCGCGCCGCCATGCACGCACGGCGCGGCGTTCTCACGACGACAGCCACGAGCGCCCTCTGCTGCAACTCCGCTCGTGGCCACCACGGAAAGACACCGGCCACTTCGGACTGAGATTAGGACCTTCGTAATCAGATAGGCACCATTGAAGACTTTGCTATCGTACAGGCACTAGGCAGGCCTCTAACAACTATGTATCAACATTCTGCAGTACTATGTAAAAGTTAAGTATTGTTACATTCTGTGCAATATATATCTCTTTCTAATTTACTCTAGTGTTTATAGTTTCTGGCTGCTCCCCTCCGTACCTGCACCAGCGTGTCGGTCTCATTCCACTCGGCCACCGACACCTACGACGAGGCTGGGACACAAAAGCGGCGACGAAGTTGGGACACAAAATATTCAGTGGAATCGTGGCTTTGTCTTTTTCAACCATCTAGCTGAGTTGCAACAGTTGTGCCACTTCCCCGTGCTGTGTTTGACTCTACAGGAAACTTGGTTTCCTCCTCGGTGGACCCCAGCCCTTCATGGCTATCAGGTCTACTTTAAGAACCATGCCAACTGTGACAGGGCCTCTGGCGGTGTATATATATACATCCTTACCACTGTCCCCAGTACTGCTGTGCCTCTCCATACAACTCTTGAGGCCATTGCTGTTCGTATTTGAACCATGCAAGAATTGACTATTTGTTCTGTCTACCTTCTTCCAGATCAGGCTGTCTCGCCTACTGATATTGCTACCCTGGTTGCTCAGCTTCCCCACCATTTCTCCTTTTGGTGGACTTTAATGCCCATCATTCCTTATGGAATGGGATGGAGACAACCCATCATGGTGGGGATGTTGAAACTTCACTTGCACCACAAGATATTTACCTTCTTAATACAGGTGCCCCTACACACTTTACTGTGGCACATGGCATGTTTTCAGCCATAGACCTGTCAGCATGTAGCCCGAGCCTTCTCCCACAACTCACTTGGAGGATCTACGGTGACCTTTGTGGCAGCAACCATTTTCCTCTCCTTCTGTCGCTCCCACATTCTATACCTGCTGATTGGCAGTGTTACACCTCGTTTGTCATTCCTGACCCACTGCCAGCCAATGTGGATGTGGTAATACAAGTCACTGCCGCCATAGTCCCTACCACTGAGACCACTGTTCCAACCACCACGGGCTCCCCTCGGCTAAAATCTGTGCCTTGATGGACACAAGAAATTGCTGAAGCCATCTGAGATTTTGTTAATCTATGAAATGCCAAAATGCTGCTTCACTTTATAGATGTTAAAAACTGTTTATTATTATCGCAATAGGCCTATTTCGGCACTGTGGCCATCATCAAGCTATTTCCATATAGCATCGTGGAGGTATAATTGATTATAATGACTGCAATGATTGCAGTATACATGTTCTTTAGATGGTATATATATTACGTTAATCAGGTCTTAATTCTTTACAGCTAATCTGTCAGTTTGACATATCCTCCAGCGATGCTGCAATGATTGCAGTATACATGTTCTTTAGATGGTATATATATTACGTTAATCAGGTCTTAATTCTTTACAACTAATCTGTCAGTTTGACATATCCTCCAGCGATGCTCTATGGTTACATGTAACCATAGAGCATCGCTGGAGGATATGTCAAACTGACAGATTAGCTGTAAAAAATTAAGACCTGATTAACGTAATATATATACCATCTAAAGAACATTTATACTGCAATCATTGCAGTCATTATAATCAATTATACCTCCACGATGCTATATGGAAATAGCCTGATGATGGCCACAGTGTCGAAATAGGCCTATTGCGATAATAATAAACAGTTTTTAACATCTATAAAGTGAAGCAGCATTTTGGCATTTCATAGATTAACAATATGTTCTTAAAAGACATACACAATGCTGCAGGCCCAAATGAAATGAAACCATCTGAGATTGTTGAAGAGCACCATCGCCGCTATCCCACCATAGAACACCTGATTATTTTTAAACGGCTTCAAGCCTGAGCTTGATGGCTCATCTGACAAAGCAAGCAGGATTGTAGGGAGAGGTACGTAGCCTCTATTGGATCTCGTGCTTCTCCTTCTCAGGTATACTCCCAAGTTCGGTGCCTTTTCAGGTACCATCCACCAGCAGATATACCCTGTCTCTACATTCAGGGTACTATCTGTACAGAAACGATCGCTGTCGCTGAGTATATGGCACAGCATTATGCATGCACCTCTTTGGCCACAGCTTACAGTGCAGCCCTCTGCACCCTCAAGCGGAGGCCGCTATTATTTTGCACACATCGCCAGGAGCCGTACAATGCACCCTTTAGCGAGTGGGAGTTTCAATGTGCCCTTGCTGCATGCCTCGATATCTGTCCAAAACTAGGTTGTATCCATAGCCAATTCCTTCATCATCTTCCTGTGGACTCTCAAAACCAATTGCTCACCTTGTTTAATCATCTCTGGGCAGAACGTGTTTTCCCCTCCCAATGGCGGGAAAGCACCATCATCCCGGTGATGAAACCTGGTGTCAACACATAGGTGGCTAATAGTTACCATCCGATTAGCCTCACTAACATTCTGCGCAAGCTCCTTCAATGTATGGTGAGTTGGTAGCTTATGTGGATTCTAGAAGATCAAGGACTCTTGGCCGCACAACAAGGGGACTTCCATCAGGGCTGTTCCACAATTGACAATCTTGTGTCACTAGAGTTGGCTATACGTACAGCTTTTACGTCACAAACACCTTGTTGCTGTATTTTCCGACCTCTGGAAGGTGTACGACACCGCCTGGCACCACCACATACTGGCTACACCGACTGGGGCTTATGGGGCCCACTTCTAATCTTTATATGGAATTTTTTTCCCACTGCTTTTTTAGTGTTAGTGTTAGCCGCTCTTAGCCAACACCAGCTAGAAGACAAGGCTTCACAACTGGCCGTGCCTACGTCACACCTAAAGGCTGCGAACGCAAGCTAACTTCAAGAACACATATGGTAATGATGGCATGCCGCTATTCCATCACAGGTGTACACCTTGCAGAGAAGGCAGCCTTTATGGCTGTGAACCACAGCCGGGATATACTTTGGCTGGTGACAAAAGCCACATAGCTCAACTGTCACCCCCTGCTTGAATTGTGAGGAGGTGCACTTTGCCGGATGCAAGGGAGAAGGCTGGAGTAGATACAATGGTGAAAATCTTTAACTATTCAAAAAGCATGTGAAGGCCTTGATGGTGGAGGAATCGTTGACATATTTCTTCATTTGCACTTTAAACAAGCAGACCAGCTGCTCAGATTTCTCATTAGACTGGGTGTGAAAGGGAGGAATAGTGTTATGGCAAATGCCTTGATGGGTACGGTACTATCAAAAAGATTGAGACACAAACTGAGGACCATTATAAGATACAGTTGTAAAGGATGCCCTTAGATAGCAAAGTTGTGTGACAAAGCCTGAGTAGTATAATAACATACAGAAATGAGGACACTGTGTGACAGGCCATGGACAGAGTGATGTGTGCAATGCAGGCTGCTGATAAGCCCACTGCGAGCAAGCTGCAACCATGAGCATAATGTAATGGTTGATGCCAGGCCAGAACACATTCTGGCAGGCCCATTAACCTTAATGAAGTAACCCCATGACACCCCACTAAATCAGTCATAGCTAGAAGTAAAATACCATCAAAGACAGTAAGACGGTCACGAAGGGCAAAGTACTTATGAAGAGGATCTGAAACCTTGCCTGGAAGATGATTGAGCCACTCGCACTGTACACAGGAAACAATTTTAAGTAAAACGGGATTGCAGCATCAGTGGTGGCCAAAGCCAGTAATAGGGAACCCTTCAATAGCATCTTGCACTTCAACATCTATATGAAAGCACAGCATCTCACCCTGATCTAACAAGAGGTCCAGCCCAATTGGAAGTCAGGGCAGCACATAAACATAGGAATGCTGAGCAGTAGGCAAAAAATGTATTTCATAGTTGTAGTGAGACAAAAACAAGGCCCAATGCCAAAGGACTGAAATGCAACTAAAGGTTTGTGGTCAGTAACAAGATGGAACTTTTGCTAGTATAAGAATATATTAAAGTTTTTGGGAGGATAGAGTATTGCAAGCATTTCCTTTTCAGTTTAGGGCATATGCTATTGGGTGCTCAGAGCCATTATCAAACCAATGTGCAAGAATGGCACCCATCCCATGCTGTGACGCATTCGTGGCCAACACCAAATGTTGGCCAGAATTGAAGGTAGTCAGACATGGAGTGAAAGTCAATTTTCATTTCAAGAGGCTGAATGAATGCTCACAGGCTGGTTTCCAGTGGAAAGGGACATTTTTGTGAATCAACACATGAAGCAGATGAACCAGTGTGGTGTCACCTGGAAGGAATTTGTGGTAATAGCCAATATTGCCCAAAATGTTTGCGATTCATTAACATTTGTGGACTGGGGTATGGCAGTTACAGCATCAGTGTGGTGTTGCAGAGGAGTAATACTATTCTTATAAACCTCAAACCATAAATAAACAATGAAGGGCTGGAAAAAAAACTAGACTTGCACAAGTTGCACTTCAATCGAGCCATTTGGAGGATTCCAATAAATGTCTGCAAGTTACTTATATGCTCTTCCATAGATGCCCTGGTTATCACAATGTCAGTTTAATGGTTGATGCATGCCGAAACAGGCATCATCAGTTGTTCCAGGTAACAATGAAAAATTTTCACCCCAAATGAAAGACATACTGATACAAGTCAAAAGGTGTGTTAAGCACAAGAAACTGCTTAGAAGCCTCATCCAGTGGAACCTGTAAATACACTCCAGATAAATTAATCTAGGAAAATCACATACCCCCAGCAAGTTTAGCAAGTAACTCATCTGAATGTGCCAAAGGTTAAGAATTAATGGTGATTGAGCATTGACAGTCACTTTAAAATTGCCACAAAGATACTTCCCATTCGGTTTCTTGAGGATCACAATAAGTGATGTCCACTTTTTGAATAAAATATGCTTAATGGCACCTATAGAAGTCAGTCTATCTAATTCTCAGTTTTTACCTGGTCATGAAAGGCAACAGGAATGGAACACATGCGGGAAAAATCATGGTCTGCCCATGGATTTCAAGATAATTTGTGCTTTGAGATTTGCAACAGAAGGTGACCCTCCTCAAACAGAAGAAGAAAGAGAGATGAAAATCCAGACCTCAAGGACTCATTCTGCTAGTAAAGAACTTGGTCCAACACAAGGTGTACATTATACAAGATATAAAACCCAAAGGCATGAAAACCACCCATACTAAATGAACAAACCACTGACTTGTACATAGGAGGAGCCAAAAATCTCCAAACAAGAATGTGTTGCTTTTTGTAACTCACCAAACGTCTGTTAATGGGAGAGAGCACTGGAGATCCCACATCCATGTAGATTTTTAATTGAACAATGTCACTTCTGCCCCATTTGTAGTCAGAGCAACTTGTCCATCACTTGCACCTTGATAAACAGTTTTTGAGAGTTTGGAAATGTGAGAGACACAATTAATGTCCATGTCTGATGCATAAGGCTGGGAGTGACACACTGCTGCTGTGTGTTCTATTTTCTTACAGTTATTGAACAGTGCTTAGGACACACGACTGTCATGTTGCACAAAACAAGAAGGGCAAGATGGAGTACTGAATGTGGCCAAAGCTATAGCTGACGAGGCTGTTGTTGTTGCATGGTGTGCCACTATCCTATGCAATGCTGGGGCCATGTTTGAACTGTTGCTATGTCATCCACCTCCATTGATGACTGTATGTATGTATGTATGTATGTGTGTGTGTGTGTGTGTGTGTGTGTGTGTTTCATTTAGTGTGTATGGCATCCAAACGTGTCCAGACTTAAACAGAAGCTACTTTCTGTAACCTCCCATATAATACTTTAGTAAACTAAACTAATGTCTAACCAATAAGATAATCATATCTCCATCACAGAGCCAAGTCCAACTCCTTTAAACCACTGGACACCTCCCTGACTGACTAGATGGAGTTCGGTCACCTCTACTAACAATGTTTGTAATGGACAGGTAGTATGTATGTGGGACACTGTTTGTAAGTCTGCTTGTCTGCTTCACAGTCACAGGCTTAATCATCTGCCTGTCCCCATTTCAATTTCCAATAGTTGCACTGACCAATACCTGTACAGAAGAGGTTGGTCATAGACCATTC
This sequence comes from Locusta migratoria, assembly GCA_026315105.1. NCBI lineage: Eukaryota > Metazoa > Arthropoda > Insecta > Orthoptera > Acrididae > Locusta > Locusta migratoria. The sequence goes on from CM048755.1 coordinate 293,400,359, forward strand.
CCTCCTGGGAAGGTCCATTCATTGAAGCCCCTTCAAGGGATTGTCTATCCAGATGTTGTTTTGTCCATTAAATAAATTCCAAGTTCTCACCCATTTGGATTTATGTGGGAAGCTAATCCCATGTAGTTGGAATGCTGTTCACTATTTCATAGGAAGATTTGAAACCATCTAATCATAATTATTCTGTATATTTGGGAATTGAAAGGTTTTTATATATTATTTCCCAGTAAACTGTAAACATTTTCCACCAAAGTTTATGAGAAAGCTGAACAAATTACTGATAACTTAGTTTTGTTGACATGTAGTAATCAGCCTTCTGTGGGTCTATCACTCATTGATGACTCATAGTTGTATCTACAGACACATAGTTGTTACCTAGAGCTTTGTAATGTTTAGCTTTGTTGGATATACATTTTATCTGTGACTGTGAGACACTGTGTGTTTCCCACTATACTGAAATCATCACATTTATCTTCCTTATGCTGTAGTTCATAATATAGTGACACTGTACAGTTTATGTTAGATGAACAATAGGTTTTCACTTGTTTCTCCATGAAAGTCACATTCAATAATTTTGATATTTATAACAATTACAGCTTTCATACATTGCATAGTGTCCTGATGGTCTTTTGTTTTTGAAACTAGTTAGATTATTTTATAACAAGTACTTTGAAATAAGTTTGCATTTGTAATCTACACAATGTCAATGCCTTAAGATGTGTTTTGTGTACATACCATTACACACGATGAAGTGTACAACAGATCCTGATTCAGTTTGGAATTCCTGTGTGATGGTCTGGATAGATTCCTGCCTATTACACTGTACAATCCTCTTCAACTGTCAGCGGTCTCTGTCAGTCAACAGATGAGGTTGTCCTGTATGCTTCTGTGCTGTACATGTCCTTTCATGTTTCCACTTAACTATCACATCAGAAACAGTGGACCTAGGGATGTCTAGGAGTGTGAAAATCTCGCATACAGATGGCTGACACAAGTGACACCCAGTCACCCGACCACAATTGAAGTCTGTGTGTTCCACAGAGCACCCCATTCTGCTCTGTCACAATGTCTAATGACTACTGAGGTTGCTGATATGGAGTTCCTGGCAGCAGGTGGCAGCAAAATGCACCTAATATGAAAAATGTATGTTTTGTGGGTTTCCGGATACTTTTGATCACATATTATATTTTGTTAGCACCCACCTACATAGGGATACAATATCATCATAATAAAATATAAGAAATCATATTAAGAAGGGAAAGATTTTAGATGTTCCTTTTTCCTGTGTGCTATTAGACAATGGAACGGTAGAGAAGTATTATGAAAATGGATCGATGGAGTGTCCACCAAGCATTTAAATGTGATTTACAGAATAAATAGGTAGATACAGCTGTAGAGCCAAAGGAGTAGGTGCAGAAAGCTGCAGCCAAGACACTCAATTAACCTCCAAACTGAAGGATCCTGAAACTTCCTGGCAGATTAAAACTGTGTGCCGGGACTTGAACCTGGGACCTTTGCCTTTCGCGAGCAAGCACTCTATGACTGATATATCCCGACATGACTCATGGGCCATCCTTACAACTTCAATTCTGCCAGTACCTTGGCTCCTACTTTCCAAACTTCACAGAAGTTCTCCTGTGAACCACACAAGACGCACTCCTGGAAGAAAGGATATGGTGGAGACATAGCTTAGCCAGAAAGTTTCATATCAGTGCACACTCCACTGCAGGGTGAAAGTTTCATCCTGAAGGATCCTGTTAAAGTCTGGGAACAATGTTGTAAATCATGAGCTCTTGTTGCACTACGAATGTGAGGTCAGCATACTTCACGAATTCCAGTAGCCATCAATATGATCGGACAATCGCCTCAGAACCTGAGTGAGAGATGTCATTGGTGTCAGTAGCACCCATAGGGTGGATGGAAAAGGCTAGACAGTCACTCTCCACATTGACCCTCTGTCTAGTGCAAAATGATTGTGTTAGATCTGTGCAGTGAAGACGGATCCACTGTGTTGGGAACACTGGAAGGTATCTTCCACAGATGAATGCTGGTGTTTGCCTTGATTGATCCAGGAAAAAGCACAGAAAAACTAAACATGAATGATAGTATTAGGATATGAAACCCACACCTTCTACATATGAACATCATGTTTCAATAATTGTGCCTCATTACTTTATATTTTAGTGATTTTACATTAATAATATACATGTATCTTTACTTCCTTCAAATATTTCATCTTATGTGGCTATTATGGTAGGAAACTTTCAGTTCATTTTGTTTTTATTGTTTTGAAACATTTCATACTGGTTTACTTACGAAGTTACAAACAATTTGGTTCATGAATAACCACCCTATCACACATGTGTTTCAATGTGTTATGTATTTACTACAAATTCTTTTAATGACATATTTTGCAGGCGGTATGCACCTATATCACGGAATGAACTTCTGAAATTATATCATAGTACAATAAATTGATTAGAAGATATGACATCAAGAACAATGAAATGCATTGAAATGTACCTCATCACACATGAGGTTAAAATTTATTACATCTTTACTACCAACTCCATTCACAACATGTTTCACAGACAGTTTCATAATACTCAACTCCATGAATCTGAAAAAAAAAAAAATATTTTAGGGCACATAGTTCAGGAGATACATTACCACAAGGACTGAGAAGCATTAAAACAAAACTGAAATAGATAGGGAGTATGGCAGAATATGATGGAAGATGGAGATAGACTAACATAAGAAAGGAATAAAAAGATACCTGGATAATGCCAGGAACTGACACTAGTTTCTGATAAAATGATAATGATACTCAAGAACCTTGTCACACAGAAAAAAAATGCTAATTTTTTAGTTTCTGATAACTTGAATGGTTTGTGCTTAACTATCTACATAGGGCTGCATTCCCCCAATTGCCAGTGCTCGCTGTTTCACTGTTGTACCTATCCCTGTTGTGCCTAAGTCTTGAAGGGTACCTGGGCAAGCTGCAGGCTTAGATGGCATATCACTGCTTACGCACTCTGTCAGTTATCTTTCAACATAATTAGTGAAGTAAAGTACTACAAAAAAGCTCTCAGTTGGACAATTGTATAAGAGAAGAACTTCACAGTGAACACAAAGACTCATTTGCTAAAGAACAACTAAAAGAATCTGATAGAGATTACAGCAGTGAAATCAGCACATTGAGTGGAGTAGTTCTCATCCCACTACAGCCTTTCCTCCCTTGTATGGCACATTGTCATTAATGAGAATGGCCACTATCAAATTGTGCACAAAAGCAGGGTGGACCACCTGGTAGCACAGCATGCAACTCAGCATAACATGTTGATTTCCATTGCTGCATTTCTACCTGAGCCATATTGATCCTGCCCATCCACCACTAACTCTTCTGAAATGCACAGATGGGAGTTGCCCTTACAATACACCCTATAGTCTTGTAAACATATTACCCTCTACCGCAGGTAACCTATCAGCCCTACAACCAACACTTAAGTCCCCCCTATCCCCAGTCTAACCCCCTTCTCATTCTACACGTCTTCCCAATTCATGTCTCTCTTCTGACTGTGTGCCACCTCTTTCCTTTCTTTTTTTATGTATTTATTTATTTTCTCCTTCCTCCACCCCCTTTACTCCATTCAATGCTGCATCTCACGTTCCCACATAATCATTACCTCTTTGCTCCATCAGGCAATGTAGAACATTCCATCCCCACCCTTGCTCTGCATTCTTCCCCCTCCCCTCCCCTCCTCTCACCTGACAAGCTGTTACAATAGTCAGCATGTAGCGGTCAGAGATGGCAGTCATGTGTGCATGAGCTATGCCTGAGTTATTGTGTGAATGTATGCACATGTCTGCTCCTTTTCTGATGATATCTGTGTCTAAAAATTAAAGTTTTGTGAATGTGATTATTTTTTCAAGGTACCTGTCTGTGTATCATTTGGCTTTACAGTTGTCCCAAGTGTGGTTCTTCAACACAAGTTTGTTGATATAACTTCTTAACGATACTACAACCTTGCTATACGAAGATGGTTCGAAAGTCTCTCGAGTTCAGCTGGAGTATAATTTTCACTCAGTCAGCTTCAGACAGTCTTCAGTTCTTCAGACAGCAGATGATACTTCTTGATAGTTACTACTAGACTAACTGTTGGCTTCGTAGCGGAACAAGAACTGCTGGTATAGTCATCCGGCTGGACTTTTATAGTAGTCGTAGACAAATCATATGGTGTGCACAGTGACCTCTGCAAGTAACAGTGCTTATTAAGATTGCGAAGCTTCTATTTATTAACCCTGTTTGTGTTTTGTGGATGTTGGCAAGAGTGTATGATATCCCATTAAGCATCATGCTTTGCATTACTGTCAGCTTTCAGGGCTTCCCTATGGCTGACAGTACAACTGTGAATTGCTACCTATCCTCATATTGTTTTGAAGTTATCTGGATGCACATAACAGGTCTATGAGAAATCAAGTTAATTTGTGGGTGTTTTTACAGATCACCCCTTCAACTATGACAGTTCTAGAGTCAGTCAAAGAAAGTTTCTGCTCAGTACCACAAAAATACCAAGATCATGCAAGATTAGGTGGAGATTTCTTTGGCCTACTGAGTATAGACTGGAACATCAATAGGTTTATTGCATGTGATATAGACAAGCAGTCTTGTTTTCTGTAAACTGTCTTTAGTAGCTCATTTGACTGCTCACACACTGTAGCAATAAACAGATCTGACCTCATTCAGGGTATCACTGTACAGACAGGGATTAGTAATCATGATGTCATTTTAGCAAAATGATTACTAACGTTAATAAATCAGACAAAAGGCCTAGGAGAGTATTTTTTCTAGAAAGAGCAGATAAGCAGTTATTAGCAACCTCTCTCCATCCCACACAGGCCTTGAAAGGCCCATCAGGTATTGACCAGCCGCCATGTCATCCTCTGCCCAAAGGCGTCATCAGATGGAAGGGGAAATGGTCAGTGCCCCGCATTCCTGGCCGTTGTCAGATTTCATGACCAGAGCCGCTACTTCTCAATCAAATAGTTCCTCAATTGGCCTCACGAGGGCTGAGTGCACATCCGGGAGACCTTGATGGTTACCCATCCAAGTGCTAGCCAAGTTGGACAGTGCTTAATTTTGGTGTATACACTGCAGCACAGCCATTGGCTATTAGCACCCCACTAAGGCAATAAATGAGCATCATGTAGTTGCAGTATGATGGATGTAGTGGAATTATGAGCAAAGTTTAAACACTATCTAAATCACACTTTGGAGAAATATGTGCTGAGTAACTAGATTAAAGAAGATAAAGATGTACCATCTTTTACTACAAAAATTTGGTAAATGCTGAGGAAGCATAGTTAGTTCCACTCTTGATTGAAAAAAGAATGATCAAATGAAGACAGGCAAAAGTTAACAGACATTTGCATACCTGGATTTTTAAGGAACAGCAACCTGTTGCTGTTTAAATAGTTTAATTTTACAAGTTTTGTACCCTGCTTCAAATGTATGTTAGCGATAGAGCAACCAACTTTTGATCACAGGTTTAAGGGAGATGACCAAAATCTGACCATGATTATAAGGGAGAATAAGGGAGAGTTAGACATAGTGAATTTCAGGTACACAGTTATATGCATTTCCTTGGACTGGATGACAATGGGGATGTAAACATAAAGAAATCAGACATACTTTACTTATTTTTACTCATATATCACATTTTGGGGTAGCTCTTCAAGCTGAGAACAAGTTTTTAAGAGTGCAATGAGATTAATAAGTGATTTGTGTGGTAAATTCAAGAACAGTATGCCAAATCCTATTCAAATACTTGTTTATACTAACTGCTGTTTCATAGTATATTTATTCTTTAAAGAAGTATCCATTCCCAGCTAAGATCTCGGTAAACAAACAAACACAAGGTATAAAAATAATTTAGAGAAGACCTTAGTCAAAAAGTGGTTCATGAGTCAGAAAGTAAATTTTCCAGTAAGTTCCCAATAGCCATGAAGAGCTTAAGTATCAGACGAATCACAGTTTAAAAAATTGTTTCAGAGATTCTTTATTGGTTAACTCTGTCTACTCAATGAATCACTTAATAGGCCTAGAAACTGTAGAGTTTAGGTTTAAATCCCAATTGGATTTGATTTCTTATTCAGTTAATACAGTTAGGTAATTCAGTAGCCTACTTTTATGTATGATCAATATATTAAAAGTGCACTGAAATATGTGTTCTAAGCATGTTTGTTATATTTTCTAATATTTTTCACACCTACAAGGATCTACTCACTTTTTGGTCTATGGAATCAAAAAAGGAATTCAAACAAAACAATTTATTTTTCCTATTGCTCAAAAACAATCACAATAAAATGTACCAAATTTACATATACTCATTTACAGAAGCAGCACAACTCTGCAGTTTTCTGTCTTTCTGAGCAAGTTAAAAAAACTCTTTGCAATTATAATCAAAATTAATTTCAATTTTAAGCTCTGCTTTAATAAGTTCTAAGCTGCAGCTATTTCTTTGATCTGTCCACTTATTGAAGAAGTGCACACTCCGCTGCAGAGTGAAAGTTTCATTCTGGAAACATCCCTTAGGCTGTAGCTAAGCCATGTCTTCACCATATCCTTTCTTCCAGGAGTGCTAGTCTTGCAAGTTTCGCAGGAGAACTTCTGTGAAGTTTGGAAAGTAGGAGGCGAGGTACTGGTGGAAGTAAAGTTGTGAGGCGGCATCGTGAGTCGTGTCGGGATATCACAGTCGGTAGTGCGCTTGCCTGTGAAAGGCAAAGGTCCCAGGTTCTAGTCCCAGTTCCGGCACACAATTTTAATCTGCCAGGAAGTTTCATGTCCACTTATTGTTCATTAGAGAACTCTGTCTGTGTGAGCTTTTGACCCTGGAATACTTAATACAAAGCCTATGATTTTACTAAGGTTTGGAACATCAATTTGTTTTAATTTTAAATCTTTAAAATTTTTTACCCAACTTTCTTCTGTTGTTCCTGATTTCACCATGCTGACAGCACTTTTTACACTAGAAATGTCCTCATACAAAGCATCCTCATTTACAAAATCAAGAACAAATTCAACTATGGCTTGTAACTCTCTGAAAGAAAGATCAGTTTCCAACTTTAATGGTACAAGACAGTGAATAGGATTTGCATTAGATACATCAAAATTTTTTGTTATGTAATTATTTAAACAATGGTAGAAGTTAATGAAATCATTTTTGACACATTTTGCAATGTATGGGCTTAAACGTTCAATAATTTTTCTGTGGTAGTACCAAGAAAACTGTCTTCAATCCCTTGTTGAATTTTATTACACACATCTTTCATCACTTATAGCATTCCATGATGCAGAAATTGGAAGTTTCAAGAACTTTTCCAGACTGAACAAGTAAAGCACTTACACTGGAAAAGAAATTTAGATATGCTTCAGTAACACATTCCTTTTCAGGATCTTCCTCACTAAAAAAACTTTTTTAATATTTCTGGACAGTCATTCACACTCTTGAAGTAACTCTTAATTGGTAACCAGTTCTGGGTTAGTCTGTTCACAGCATGTGTTAATGACAACCAATGGGTAGAAACATGATGAACAATCTCTAGCCACTCAGCATCAACAAAACTGAAGAATGTTAGCAACTCTTCTCTTCTTTTTGCAGAGACAGAAAAGTGGCCATATATTTTCATAACAAGCATTTCAATGTCTACATCTAGAGCATCACAAGCATGTTTTGTGGCATTATGTAGCAAGTGATTAGAGCAATTTGCTTTCACCAAATACTTGTTGTTTTCTTTAAGCAGTTTAAATACAGAATTGTGCTTTCCATAATTAACATTTCTATTATCAGCACAGTATGCAGTCACGTTCTTTACATCTAAATCATGTAAATCCAATGTAGACTTGATCAGGCTGTGAACAGCATTAGCTGTCTCATCAGCCTGTTCAATAAAGCCCAGAAGTCTATTTTTTAATCCACTTTCGGGATCAAAATACCTAACAACAATAGGAAACATCTTCCTGTTTTTGTGGTTTGAAGCATCATTTACAACAGAAAAAAAGTTACTCGATTTGGATGGACCTTTTAAGAGCTCAGTGAAGCTCTGAACACTTCTTGTTGCTAAAACGTTTTTCACAATAGCTTCTGCCTTAGTTCGACCACATGACATCATATGGGCCAAATTAGAATAATGAAAAATATCCTTGGATAATTTATTTGCACAGTCCATACTTCTGTAGCTGATATTGTGTTTCACCGTATGAAAAATTGTTGCTAGCTCACCTGCCACGTTTTACATTTCCTTGCTGGTGTCACCAAAATATTTTAATAAATTGGAGTTGACCTTTACATCTCTTTCATTCCTCTTATATAGTTCTGTAGAAGAATGTTGGATGCAGTCAGATTTACCACCGTGTGCAATGCTACAGTCACGCTTACATAGCACACAGTAAGCTCGATATACATTGTTGGCCATGGGCTTTAACCACAAATTTTGTTCCTCCCATAACTTCAAAGGTAAGACAACTTACTGTTGATAGTCATCTGTGGAGGCACAGAATGTTAGTCTGATTGACTTGGCTCATATTCATTTTTATATATATTCTAGAAATTACAGAAGCAGAGGAAAAGAATTACTGCTGACAGAGCACTAAGCGACATTTCTTACTAGGAGATTTGAATATACAAATAATATACGAATTGTATTTGAAACGTTGCGAAGAGGAACAGGTTACTGCTACAAAGTATTGGCTCTGCAGAGAAATTTCATTACAGAGTTTAACTTATGATTTCATGTACCAAGAAACTATGCATGCGACACTGCGATCACTTTCAAAATCTGTCTGTAGAAAATCAAGAAGCAGAGAAAGACTAGCACTCAGGACACCTAAAGAGAAAGGAGGCAGTTAGAAAACAAAAAAATGAAATGAAGGAAAACAGGAAAATGTCATTTACTGGAGTTTAATCTAGAAGCTGTGAGATACTGCCCACACATAGCAGCTAAAGACATTTTTTTTGCAAAAGAAGACTGCCTGAATACAACCTCACAGTATGCAATACTGTTGCCAAAAGCTAGAAATTACATTTTGCATGAAGGTATAGCTAAATGCAGATCAGTTGAATTAGCATCATGTATATTTCATGAAGTACAGAAGACTGCATACGGCCGAGCAGTTGTTTTGTTCTCTGACACCCGTGGAGGATGGAATCAAAACGTCAACGTGAGTACCATGATTCTTCATGCTGTGCAAACATTCAACATTCCTATGATACAGCAATGCTTCTTTGAGCCTGGCCACTCTTTAATGGAGTCCATGCCTGAATTGAGAGTGCTGCAAAAAATTTTAATATCTATGATCCTTCGGCATTGTATACTGCTGCCCAGATGACTACAAATCAATGACTGTATTAAGTTGTTGAAACGGAGCAGAAGGACTTGGATTTTGATGCTATGAAGAAGGAAAAGATGACTAATACTAAAATTGACAGCGAAGCAAATCCTGTAGAATGGCTTAAAGTGATGCAACTTCAGTATCGCAGAAGTTATGTTAAAGACATCATTTTCAAACATTTCCATCATGACCAATTCAAAAGTTTGTTGGTTTCCAGAAAATCCAGAAATTCCGATACTATCTTGCAGTTGGGACTAAAATACCATGGGGCACTAATACTTCACGAAGAGAAGGTAATAGACCTCCTGGACCTGTGGCGCATCAGGATTATCAAGGAGCAGTATCACGCATTTTACAAGTGTCTACAAGAAGCGAAAACTGGAGATTTAGACTGTGGTCCCAACAATTGCGATGAAGTTAGCTAGAAAGTGAACATTCATTGCTGATGTTGGTACAAAATTCCATTATCATGATTTTATTTCAACTTTTACGCCATATATTTCATATGGGTAAATTAACATTTTATGTTATATTTTGGCAAACCTAATGCATATCTCCAAAATGTAAAACCTCGGTTGTAGACTGATTCATTTAGAGTCATAATAACGTATCTCCTTAGCACTGTATTAAACAATTAAGAACGGTAAACCAGTAATGAAATTTTCTATAGAAATACTACCATATGATAGATTTTACATGTATTCATGTGTAGTGCAGAAATATTTCAATAGAGTTTGTTTTACGTTACAGAAAGACAAAATATACATCTTAAAATTTAGTATTTTGCCTGTCCTGTGAAGTAGCTAAAATGGAGTTAACGTTCCTCTGATCCTCACATGACAATATATAAAGAAAACACACACACACAGAAATGTAGGCTACCAGTAATGTCACTACACAATTCATTTTTTGTTCAGTACTCTCAAAATGGTGCTGGATATCCATTGTGATCAGTAAAAACTACACATTTCAAGTCATCTACCAAAATAATTAGGATTTGAATGCACAGAGAATATATAATATACAATGACTTGAAAGTTCATATATTTGATTATAATTCTCACTTTAACCAAGTACACTGTACAACAAAATAAATAAATAAGATACACCACAAATGAATTATTTCAATGGAATTTTTTGTGTCCCGTTGTCACTGGTTGTCCTAGGTGTCGGTGGCAGAGTAGAGAGAGACTGACACAGGGAAATAGGATGCACGAGTGTGCGGGTACGGAGTCTAAGGTGACCAGCCAGTTGGACAGCAGAAACTAGAAACACTAAGCTAGATTAGAACAAGATATATATTTCATAGAAAAATTACAATACTTAACTTTGTAATCAAAAGTCTAGTGGAATGTGCTTTTCTAACATCTTAAAGACTAGTAGAAGCCTGCCCACTGATGAGAGTCTTATCTAGTGCCAGTCCTATTACCAAGTAGAGATGGGCAATCTGCTCCTGAACTGATTCAAAGAGCCAGATCCTTCTAAGGAGTGAGTGATGGATGAATCCAAAAAAAAGAGTGGTAGTTCATCTGTTCCGAAAAGTCCCTCTGGTGACAGCACTGAGCTGCATAAGCACCCCTTGCCACATTCTTCAGAAGTTTCCTAAACCCCTTGCCACATGCTTCAGAAGTTTCCTACGCTAAAAAATAAATGTGCTATAGACCATGTGCAAGTATAAAACGCAAAAAATGAGCGCCTAAACACGTGCAGAGCCTTCGTGCTGTGAGTCGAGAATCGGTGAGTTGTGCAAGCAGCATGATTCAGTGAGCGCGCGGCTCCCGACTACCGCTAACTCGCTGCTCCGCACGACTCCGGCGATCGGGGCGATCCGACCGCCAACTGAATCGGTGAGATAGCTGGTTCACCGGTTCACCTCTCCCCACCACTCTCCCGACTCCGCTCGCTTGCGGAGCCGCCCGTGTGGCGCGCTGCTCATTATTCCCCCCACACCTCTGGCGAACCGCATGGTGCCAAACAAAGCGACTCCGCGCATTTCTCTGTTCTCTCGACTCCTGTGTTCTGATAAAGCTTGCAGATCACTTACAGAAACGATCATCTGAAGCAACAGAAACCGTCACATGAGCTAATGTCCTATTACGAATAGTACTCGAGATGAAACGTATTTATTTAATGTTACATGTTTTTTCTTAATAACAGGAAATCTGCAGTCGGTAGCAAAAACGCGTTACAGTACAAAATTAAACTATATAAAATTTCTGTGAAAAAGATCCTACTCCATTTTTCTCGAACACTTGCATGAAGGGAGCAAGAGTGACAAAGTCTTGTGCAATGTGCATTCTGTTGCTTAAATTTTGTAAGCCCATATCACGCAGTTTCCTGACTTGATAGACGAGTGTCCTGCAACAAATTATGCGTCTTTTATGCATCTACATTATTTTGGCACGATGAAAACAATGACTATATAATCGAATAACAAAGAAAACAACAATGTGCATTAATGTTTTCTATATCTGAAACCATTCAGTTTCGGGAATGTGTCCATTTGAAATTTTTGCTTCTGGTGTCAAATCTTTGACAGTAACAACAAACTTGTTTTCGAAGAGAGAAAGAACACTAGTATGTCAAACGAGATGTCTATAATTAAGTTTCTGAGTAAAATGTCTTGCTATAATGTTTCATTACGAATTTAATGTGTTTGGTACAGTAGGATGTGTGTGTTTGCAATTAAAGATAAACTATATTGGGAAGCACTTAAAAAAATAATTCGCATTGCTCTGTATAGAGAATATATACAACTTTGCACAAATAACAGGTGAAAGGGTTGTAGTTACAGGAACTAAAAATATAAGGTGGAACGGAAATCTTACCAGCAAGTGCAAAACTTAGAATATAGGGGTCCAGAACGCTACCCCTGTACTACGCCGCAGTTATTTACCTAATTATTTCTTTAGCTTAGACTCTCTTCGAACTTAATCAATTGTTGATGGTTTGGACTCACAAAAGAAAAACTCATTGACGACATAGTCGAAAGTATCTGTACTCGTCGTATTTTTGAAGAATTTGGCTGGAGATTTTCACAGTCTTTTTTTCGTACTTCAAGTTACGAATGAAATAGTCCACGAACATTCCTCGCTTTGTAAATTTAATGGACATTACTCTTTTGACGCCTTATTTTCGAAATTAAATAAAACTTTATTGCTTACTCTGGCGCAATCATTATTTTACTGTTTATGGGTGCCAGACTTTAGTTTTTAGATAACAAGTGATGGGTTCTAGCGGCCATCTTGTAGCGAGAATCTGTCGCGCTCACGTAAGACACCCGGCCGTGTCGCCGAATGTTGCTGCTTGTAGCTGCCGTGTCGCGTCGCTGAATATCGCGCGCTGTCGCTCGCTTTTGTCGCTCATGTAGGACACGGCTTTATTGCGCACGGCTATTCTGCTGCGGCAGTTGCCACGTTTTGCACGGAACTCTCGCGATATACCACGTTTCATTCAACTCTCTTAAACGACCCACTGTATAAATACGGAACTAGTATTTTTATTCTGCAAAATATTGTATTTTTTAATGAAAGTTTAAAAATATAAAAATAATATCTTTTTCTATTTCCAATTATTTCACCTGCAAAAATATTTAAATTCTGTTATAACATGTTTAATTTTTAATGTAGGTGTAACTAACAAATTTTAATTCTCGAAACTACTGACTTACAATAAAATTATTACTCTTCTTTCACAATATGGCCAAATCAGATAAAAGTATAGTGACAAAAAAGCAATGTGATATCGTTTTACGTTTTTTATCAGTTGGTGAGTCGGTGAACCATGAAAAAGAACTAGTTCATCCCAGTGAATGACTATTTCTGATCCGATCTCTGAAAAGATCGGTTTTGCCCATCTCTATTGCCAAGTGGCCGATACTGATCAGTGGTGGCCGCAAGCGGGGTTGCAACAGAGGGCGCTTGCGGCTGACATCTTAAGAATGCTACGCCGTGCTTGCATGGCAGTGCGTGGTGAAAGTACATGGCGCGCACAGACTTGTGAGACACCACACCCCTCCCCGCCAAAATGCCACACCATCGTGGTGTAGGGCTGAGGGCCATGGCGGTGGCACTGGGAGGAGGTCCTGGGTGGGGGCATTACTGGTGGGGTGGGCGTCGTAGCTGAGGCTGGGATCAAGGTGCCGTCCATGCCCCAATATCCACCTTGCGATCCACCAGAAAACCCACCAAAACAATGGAAAGGCGCACACCTCTGGGAGCAGGTCATCTTCTTCTGAAGTGCGAGGCCCAGGCTGGGATGGCACGCACAGCCCCAGAGTCCCACTCGGTGACGCAGATAGCTGCCGCGATGACGGCGGTGGTGGGGACGATTGCAATGGAGACACGTTGACCTCAAGCAGGATGAACTCATAGTCCGGGGATGCTGGGCCTGTTGGCAAGGGATATGGCTGTGTTCCCTGGCTCTCGATTCAAGAAACCTGAGACAGGGCTTGTGGTCTCTCAACAAATATAATTTTCTACCATAGAGATAATGATGAAACTTTGTGATGCCGTAAATGATTTCTAAGGCCTCCTCCTTTTCTATCTGACTGTAATTCTGTTGCGTTGTCATCAGTAGCTTGGAAGCAAAGGCAATAGGACGATCATACCATAATAAGAGGCATCCACTGCTAGCACTACAGGCTTCTTTGTGTCAAAGGGAAACAAACATCCTTCACTGAGTAGTGCAAACTTTAATTTGTCAAAGGCCAGCTGGCAATCTTTAGACCATACAAAAGGAACATTCTTCCTACGTAAGTGTTAAGTGATGCAGTGGAGCTACAATCTGAGAGGCATTCAGAATGAATCTGAAATAATAGTTAAGCTTTCCCATTACTGCTTGCAATTCATGCACATTCTTAGGAGGAGGCAAGTCTTTTATTGCTCGAAGATGTGACTGTATGGTATGTATACCTTGGGGATTAATCACATAGCCTAGGTACTCTATTTCAGTCTGAAAAAAACAAACACTTTGTTTTATTACAACGTAGACCTGCTTCAGTCAACACTTTGAAAAGGCACTCCAGTTTTGATAAATGTTCTTCAACTGTGCGCCCTGAGACCACAATATCATATAAATAGTTCGAGCAGCATGGTACAGAAACTGTCAGCTGTTCAGAAAAACGCTGAAAAGTAGCTGGAGCAGAAGAACTGCCAAAGGGTAGGTATTGAAATTGAAAAAGGCACATGTGAGTATTAATGACGAAAAACTTTTTTGACTTGTCATCAAGCAGAATCTGTAAGTATGCCTCTGCTAAATCAATCTTAGAAAAGAAGCGAGACTGTCCTAATTTGTTCATCAGTTTCTCTGGTTGGGGCAGGGGGTAAGTGTCTACAATTGTTTGGCTGTTCACTGTTGATTTAACGTCCATGCAGAGACAAAGTTTTCCTGTCGGCTTGATTAGAATTACTAAAGGTGAGGCCCACTGACTTGCAGAAACAGAAGAAATCACCTCTATCCTGCCAATGTTTAAGTTCTTCAGCAACTTTACCACAAAGGGCGATAGGCACTGTTCTAGCTTTACTAAATTTTGGTACTGCAGATTCTTTTAAAGTTAAATGTGCCACGAAGTCTTTTGCACAACCTAGTTCCGGCGAAAACAACTCACTATATTTTTCACATAATGCATTGATTTTGTCCTGAGACAATACTGATGAAATCTGAAGCACATCTCTTTGAATTGATAAGCCAAACAAGTCAAATGCATTGAGTCCAAACATGTTCAGAGAAGATTTAGCCTGTAGAACTACAAAAGCGACAGTTTTGGTAACACCTTCAAAAGAGGTTGGCAGGTTACACATTCCCAGCACCAGAATATTTTGCCCTGTGTACGCTGATAGCACTTGTTGAGATGGTGACAATTTTAGCGAACCCAGAAGTTCATAATGTAACAGTGGAACCAGTGTTGAGCTGAAATTGACCAGTCTTATTTGCCACAAAAAGAGTCACAAAAAGTTTTTGCTTGTGGCGTGCAATAAATGCGCAAATGTGGGCGACATCTGATACAGTTTGTTTGCTGCACTTGCGCATGCACAGAATCAATGTATAGCAGGTTAACAACATTTTCCCTAGATGGCACTACCACCGGATCGGCTTCCACACAAGTGTACGAGGCTATCCCAGATTCACCAACTACTGCACTGAACTTTGAGTAGCTACATTAAGTCTACTGTCACTAGCTATACAGTACTGGGCACTTTTGCAAAGATAGGTTGCAGAAGGCACTAGGTTCACTACAGGATTGCACTGTATATAGTCATACTGCTTGTCCCGAACCCTCTTTTGTTGCACAGTTTGGCGCACTCGATGGCACTTGTGATGTGGCTCACTACCTAGTTTTGCCATAGGCATAGAAGAACTTTCTTGCATTTGAGAATGAAGAAAAGCACAGTCCAAGTCCACAACATGTATGACTTTTACTGTATGAACTGATCTTGCACTCTGTGAAGCACTCTTTTTAACGGCACCGTTCCTGGAATTTTTGTTCTGCATACACACTGCCTGTACATGTCCTGATTTGCCACATTGATAACAGATGGTGTAGCGACTGGGGTATTGCACACAATTGTGGCGAAATACGCACTAGGGGCAAGATTTACAAACATTTTTCTGAAAAGAGCATTGGCGCCCATTATTCACTTTACTTTGTCTAACACTATGGGGCGATCTTCATGTCGCATTTTTACTCTGGCTACTGTTCACTGGCTGTTCAGCACAGCCGGTAGAATTGTGAGAATCACTAGGGCTAGACTGAGAACTCTGACTAGGAAAGCATCCGTTGTGGCGCACTGAGTTAACACTGTGGCTTTGCATTTCTACATCTGCTAAGTGAAAGGTGTCATGCGCTTCAATAAGCTGCAGTACACTATCTAATAAGGGTTCAGACTGTTTCAGAGTCACTGCCCTAATTCTGGGGTCCTGAATGTTCTGCATTATAGCATCTCATAACATAACATAAGAAAGTCCACAAGAGCAAGTAAATTTAGATTTGCGGGTTAAGCCCTTCAACTCTGTAATCCATTGCTGATGTGTCTGATCTGGTGACTTTTTAGTCTGAAAATTGGTACTGTGCAGCAGTTATGAAAACTTTACGCTCTTAATGAGCATTCAGTGCCTCTACGAGTTGATCAAAGTCTAGATCACGAGGAGATGCATAAGGCAAAAGCTTTTGCAGCAGTACGAATGTCTTGGTGCCCACGACCAATAAGAAGAAGTGCTCTACTGTCTGACCTGTAAGTTGATGAGCCACGAGGAGTTCTTGAAGTTGCACCAAGTAATCACTCCATTCTTTCTCCTGTTCGGCGTATTGGTGAAATGTAGGGAGCCGTATTGTGGCGGGTGTGGTGGCTGATGTGACAGCTGTTGTTGCTGAGCTGCCTGTGCCGCCAACTAGGACACCGCTTGGAGCAGTTGAGTGCTTTGCATGCCTGGTTCCGAATCCCATCCTCGTCACCACTTTTGTGTCTCATTGCCGCCAGTTGTCCTAGGTGTCGGTGGCCTAGTGGAGAGAGACCAACCTAGGGAAATAAGATGCACACGTGTGCGGGTACGGAGTCTAAGGTGACCAGCCAGTGGGACAGCAGAAACTAGAAAAACTAAGCAATATTAGAACAAGATATATATTTTGCAGAAAAATAACAATACTTCGTAATCAAAAGACTAGTGGAATCTGCTTTCCCTAACATCTTGAAGACTAGTAGAAGCCTGCCTACTGATGAGTCTTATCTAGTGTCTGTCCTATTGCCAAGTGGCTGATACTGTTGAGTTGTGGCTGCGAGCAGGGTTGCAGCTGAGGGTCGCTCGCTGCTGACATCTTAAGAATGCAGCACTGTGCTTACATGGCGGCACACAGCAAAAGTATGTGTCACGCACTTCAGACTTGTGCAACACCACAGGATGGATATCAGAAGTTGTAATATACATATGTAGACAAACACATATTTACAATTTCGTAAAAAATGGTTTACTTAAGAGAAAGAGTTTTGCAAGTACTGTAATTCAGCAACACATTTGTCCACTTTTGGCCCCTACACAAGTAATTATTCAGTTTGGCAATTATTGGTGGAGTTGTTGAATGCCCTGAGGAATATCATGCCACATTATGTCCAAATTTTGTATTAGATTTTTAAAATTATCAGGTGGTCAGAGGGCTGTAACCATAGTGCTTAAAACTTTCCCAATCAGGATATTCTACCAAAATTGTTGAATATTGGCGTCACACCTATTAACATGTCAAATGATTAGTCCACTATCCCAGTTGACTTCTTTGAATTCAACTGCATGACCTGTCTCAAATCTCAGATACATATATTAATATACCGTGAAGAGCCAAAGAAACTATACACCTGCCTAATGACATTTATGGCCTTCGCGAGAACACTGAAGTGCCGCAACATGATGTGGCATGGACTCTACTAATGTCTGAAATAGTGAGAGGGAATTGACACCATGCATCATGCAGGACTGTTCATAAATCCTTTAGAGTATGAGGGAGTCGATATCTCTTCTGAACAGCAAGTTGCAAGGCATCCCAGATATGCTCAATAATGTTCATGTCTGGGAAGTTTGGTTTGCCATCAGAGGTGTTTAAATTCAGAAAAGTGTTCCTGGAGTCACTCTGTATCATTTCTGGACATGTGGGGTGTCAAATTGTCCTTCTGGAATTGCCGAAGTCTGTTGAAATGCATAATGGACACAAATGGATTCAGTTGATCAGCTAGGATGCGTACGTATGTGTCTCCTATCAGAGTCATATTTATGCATATCAATGGTCCCATATCACGCCAACTGCACATGTCCCACACAATTACAGAGCCTCTACAGTTGTTCATGACATTGTCTCCATACCCATACGTATCAATCCACTTGATGTAATTGGGAACGAGACTCATCAGAAAAGTCAACATATTTCCAGTCATCAACAGTCCAATGTCAGTGTTGATGGGTCTGGGCAAGCCAGAAATCTTGGTGTTGTGCAGTCAACAAGGGTACACGTGTGGGACATCAGCTCTGAAAGCCCATAATGATGATATATTGTTGAATGGTTCACACACTGACATTTTGTGATGGCCCAGCATTGAAACTCTCAGCAGTGTGCAGAAGGGTTGCATTTCTGTCATGTTGAACAGTTCTCTTCAGTTGTTTTTGGTCTCATTCTTGCAGGATCTTTTTCCAGACACAGCATTGTTGCAGATTTGATGCTGATGTTTTACTGGGTTTCCGAAATTCACAGGTCACTCGTCAAATGGATGTGTGGAAAAATTCCTGCCTCATTGCTACCTCAGAGAAGCTGTGTTCCATCTCTTACATGTCAATTATAACACCATGTTCAAAGTCACTTAAATCCTAATAAACTGCCATTGTAGCAGCAGTAACCGATCTCATACCTCCCCCAGGCATTGCTGACCACAGTGCCAGCCTCTGAATGTTTCAATATCTCTGTGTTTGGATACCCCTGCATATACTACTTTCTTTGTCTCTTCAGTGTATATTGTTCAAACACCCGTCTGTGAGGCATAGTTACTGTCCAACTCATTACACGTAATAAAATTTGCAAAATGTTAGTGGTGACATGTTTCCTATTTACTTTGTTTGGCAGCTGTGTGGTGAAATTTCAATGCACGATCATACATTCATCCGCTGGTTGCCAAAGTTTACAGTTTTGCATTTGTGACTGGTTTGTATAACTAGTGGTGAACTTTTTTTTCCTTAGAGTGTATATTTCTTTTGGCCAATTTTAATGCAGCTATTATTATCAGGAGGCCTAAGACACATTTAACATAAAAACATGTGTCAATAGTATGAAACACAAAAATTTTAAACACATAAATAATCAAAATTTGTGGGCCTAAATCCTCCCAGTATTACAGCTTATAGATCTTTGTACCAATTTATTCTAATGCTGGTATCTTCTTGATGCCACTCATTCTGTTACATTCTGACAGTTTTTAGCACCGTGAGAAAATATAATCAGCATCATGGAATTGAGTGTCAGGTAACAATGATAAACTCACTGATTTCACTGCTGTAGTCTATATCATATTATTTCAGTTGTTCTTTGGCAATTGAGTCTTTGTGTTCATTATGAAGTTCTGTTCTTATATGAGTGTCCAACTGAGAGCTTTTTTGTAGTACTTCACTTATTATGTTGAAAGATAATTGACAACATTTTACAAAACTTACCTTCACAAAACATCACTATAAGTTGAATTTTCAGTATTATCTATCTGTTAAATTTATACACTCTAACACACACACACACACACACACACACACACACACACACACACACACACACACAATGGGGTCAACACACTGTGAAAAATTTATCAAAATGTGACATACATTGGTAGATGTGATGAACAAGTGCAGACAAACAAATGATTTTCAATTGGATGATTAATTCAAGATAAAATTACTCACAAATTGAGTGAGTCACTTATGTGTTGGACCAAATATGGCCCTTGTGCAGGCAGTTATTAAGCTTGGCATTGATTGATAGTAATTTGATTTCCTCCTGAGTGATATCGTGCCAAATTCTATCAAATTACATGCCATATTGTCAACATCCTATGCTGGTTGGTGTCCCCTGCCCGTAATGTTTTAAATATTCTCATCTGGAAGAGCTCCGATGACCTTTCTGGCCAAAGTAAGATTCACTCCAGTCAATAAGATTCCAGACTGAATGTGCCCAACACCACTGCAGACAGGCTTGTTAGTGTACAGAAGTAATGGTAGCCAGCATAAGAGGCACAATGTGGTTAGTCCTATTTCTGTGAGCCACCTGTTGATAGTCCTTGTGCACAGTGCCAGCCAGTGATACCTGACGGGTGTTGCACCCATGTTTCAGTGTAACATTTTTATATGAAATGCTTACAAGGGAGAAAATTATTTACCTCAGTGCCTGGACTCTGGCCATTTGTCATGATATAAACATCCCTAGAATTCTTGATGTATGAAGGTCACAAAAATTCAATTTTTGCAAATCCAATTTACAGTTATGTGAAAAGTTAAGAGATATAATAAATGACAGAAAAATATCCTTGGCATAATGCATGCTACTATTTATTAATAGCCATTACCTCATCTGTCATGAAAATTTGCCCTCTTGTTTTTTATCAGTGCTTGATTCTTTTCAAAGTTGAAAAGCACCTTTCTGCTTCAACTGATGTAATGGGAATTATGAAAATTACCTTCTGTTGTTTGGAATACTTACTGAACGTATTCCCTTGGTTGTTGACTGTTGTAAACTCTGCTAGGCTAATAGCACTGGATATTGATCCATATTGTTATGTAATTTGTGAATGAAACAAAATTATTGTGGCTTCTGCTGAAATGTCAGTATTAGGTGGCACAGTGATGGCCTGGAAGAAAGAAGTGGTGCTAGAGAGCCTATATAGGGATACAGGTTCTGTGATGGCCGGTTTCCGAAACAGTAGTTACCTGTCCCATTATAGTTATCTGTGGGTTACCTGAACATTAAGTACAAAATGGGTTTCCGAAACAACAGTTACCGTCACAGCCGTAGTTACCTGTCTGTTAAAGATAAATGCGCGTTCCCCTGGGGTTACCTACACATTAACTTTAGTTTTAACTATATCCGTTACGTAGCGCTAGTGGGTTTCCAAACGCAAGTCCAGAAGTTATTTAACAGTAGTAATTTGTTTTTGTTTTTATGACTGGGTTCCGTATAATTTTCATACAATTTTAAAATTTTTGAAGTTGAAGAATGGAAATTCTTTCATCATCGTTGTCACCGCCGTCTTCTTCTTTTTCTTCTGATGCTTCGGAACAGTTGTTCAGAAGAAAAAAACTTAGCTGTACTTGGCACTGTTGAATCACCATGATGCGTTTTTCGTGTTAGATGACAATCATTTGATCTGTGTAATGAGAGGGAATTTCATATGCGTTTCAGAATAATAAAAAATGTACTGACCAATGACATTGCCAGGGCAAACGAGGAAAAACGCGGAAAACAACATTCCGGGTTAAATTTTACATTGCGCTCGGCAGTCGCGAGAGACAGGCCTAAAAATGTTGACAACGGGTGACGTTTACATTAGCTGCATTTCCCTTGTGATTGGTCAAGCAACATCTCGACACTGAGCAACAGTGGCCAACGTTATCTCTCGCGATCACCGATCTTGATGTAAAATTTTACCACATCTAAATCACAAAGCCATGCTCTCATAATAAAACTTTCAATTAAGCATAAAGATACTTCCCTTTGCAATAGTGTTCTGCCATGCAATTGCCAATGTTTCAAGTGATTAGTGTTTTATTATTATTATTATTATTATTATTATTATTATTACAATGTGGTGCTCCGGTAGGTGGATGGGTGGATGTAAATTGACCCGTCTGTGTTGTAAAAAGTAATGTCACATTCACAGAACAATGGGAAGAGGAAAACTTAAATTCATAAAAATATATGTTGACAACAGAATACGTATGATTTTATTGTTAACCCTGTCTTCGTTGTTGTTTGTCCTGTTTTTCTTTTTAAAAAAGAATACAGCTCTCTGAGTTGCCTTACCGTTTTTCTCTTGTCTGTTTAACGAATTGTACAGTTCTGTGACAACTTCCAAGGTGTGTGGTTTTTCCAAAATAGTCACACCATCTGCCGTTTCATTTACTATAACTACTTTCTAAAATCAAGTCGGTCAAAAGATTTTTCTCAAATAGAGTCAAATTTTTTCCTCACTTGTCGTCCATTGCCTTTGAAAACAGAAACAGAAAACTCGTAACAGCTATACAAACTAAGACGCATCTTCGATTTCACTTAATAATCGATAAAATTCGAGTAATTGCGATTTGCGTTAGTAGTGCCATTTGTTATCTGTTAAGACGTACTATTTGCTTTGACAGAAGGTGTAGTTACCTCATAGTGAACTAACGGTCATTGAAATCAGCTAAGGGAAACCCAAGGAAGTTATCTGGCATGTTAAATTATAATGTGACGGTAGCTAACGGCACGGTAACTATAGTTTTCCAGAAACCGGGCCTAAGTGTTGCCACCTGGCGGAGTACTGGGAACTGCTTCTGGCCAGGTGATAGGTTTGCAGGCAGCCTGCAACTCCCTGTGACATCACTGGTGCACATGTTACAAAGTGCCACGGTCAGACTTGGACTCGCCTCTACCATAGGTATAATGGGCTGAGCTATCCGCCAGGGAGTTGCAGGAGCAGTGCAAACCTTCTGAGCTGGTCATGAAGTCAGTGGCGTTTTCCAGCAGGTTACGTGGTAATGACACATTGTAAGATCACAGGTAGTTGATTATAACATATTTCATAGTATAGATTAGGCTTCCAAAATGAAAAATTATATAAGAAAAGGGCACATACATAGTTTTAAAAAATTGAGAGTTGTGCAACATTGCAGCAGTGCCTCCCACTGCCACTGCTTGTGCATGCATATTGAATCAATATTAATCTTGAATCTGGGACTCCAAATGCCTCTCTGACAATAGTTAATTCCTTATATTCTGTCACCTATTTACATCAACTACTTCTTCCTTGATGCTATGTTCAGCCATGGATCACCATTTCCTACTAACATAGTTGAACAGTTGTATCTCTCCTATTCAAATGCTGAGCGATTTGTCAGTTACACCAATTGACTTCTTTGAGTGCAACTACATATCATCTCTCAAATGCTGACATCTTCATATATTGTCTATGTGACTGTCTCGAAGGCAAAATAACTGTCCAATTCAATATACGGAATGAAATTCTCAAAGATTTTATGCCATAATATTGAAACATGTTCTGTTTACTATCCTTGCCAGTTGCATGTTGAAAGTGCACTGCACCAGCACACATTATTAATTTTAGCAGGTTTGCATATTCTGTTGATATCTGTATAAATATCAGTTTGTGACCAATTTGTAGAACGCCCCTGTGGTGTATCTGTTTTTCTTTTTTGCTCGTAGAAATTTTGTATATCTTTGTATAACTGTGCATCAAAAACTATTGTAAAATTAGTTATTTCTTTCATAAAAAATTATCAACAACTTGTCTTTTTGTAGTTGATTTAAAAGGATTCTTTATTCTGTTTTAGGATTCAAATTTTTCAACATACCAGAGGATGTGGTCATTTATGGAGTCAGCTCGTCCAAGTGTTTTTACAAGCTCAAATGTTGAGGGAGTGGATCGTGTTGTAAAAGGAAAAGGTGGCTATGCTTTCCTAATGGAATCAACATCAATAGAGTATGTTATTGAACGTAACTGTGAGCTGACGCAAGTTGGAGGTCTTCTGGATTCAAAAGGCTACGGTATTGCCATGCCACCAAGTAAGTACAAAAGTCTGTGAGTAGTAATCAAAAACTGACCTTAACTCTATTTGTACACTTTTAATTCTTTGTTTTAATTTTTAACTGTTTTAATTGTACCTCTAACATTTTCTATTGTGCTATTGTAATTTTGAAACACACGAAGTCAGAAGTTAATTACAGAAGGACCAATGAGCAGTATTGAAACAGAAAGCTACTTCCTTGTTACCTGTTATTGACAAATGTAATCAGTTAGGGTTAATAAGAATTGTGCAGTTAAATTGAGGAAGCTCAGACAGGTTTTCAGTACTGTTTAGATTACATTACTCCTTGTTCCATAGATCATGAATATGAGGTATTGTAATGATGTGGAACATGTTAATAGTCCTCTCTGTGCTGAGTAAACACTCCATAAAGTCAAAATATACATTGTTTCTCAAATTCCATGGTGCTGGTCATTGAGAATTGATTGATGTTCATTGCACTGGGCACATGTGTCTGCTTCCATATCTAAATTTGATTTGTTACACATGTCATAACACATTTGTTTTCATACCAGTTATTTTCTAGTAACCCCGATATAGGAAATGCAGAACTGTCAATGATTGGGGAATGGCCATGCAGCAGTCATTGAAATCTGTGGCCATTAATACCACCCCCACCCACTACAAAAATGTGTATTTACAAATAGAAGAAAGTCTGCAACAAAGAGTCTCAGGATCCTTGCAGGAAGGTAGACAATCTGGACTAAATAAATACAAGACTTGCTGGAATATTTGGCTGTGTTTAGTTTTATGGGCTACCAAGGTAGCTGTCATGGGAAAGTTTTGTGTGACCTTCTGTATTCGCAGTTTATCTGAAAGGTCTCTACCCTATGTTAGATGCTGGATAAAGAGCTAGGGGAAGATGTAACAAAGCATCAATATATCTATATTAACTGATGAGCTGATAATAGATTCTATGCCTGCAAATTATTAAGCAGCTAATCCCTTTTTTTCGAGTGCTGTGATTTCTTCTCCGATAACTTTTTGTACATACTGATTGATTCCCTCAGAGACTTACAATCAGTGATTATATACAAGTATGTTCTGTAGAAGTGTTTTTGGAATTTCCAGATCCCATTTACAGTGGCTAAAGCTGTTATGACTTTGAAACACAAGAAAATGCACAATTGTAGAATACATATAATTTACTGAGTCACGGCATGACTTATGCATGAATACAGAGAAGTAGTACCCAGTCTTGAGTACATTAACACCAGGATGTTCAGAGTCGTGTAATGATGACGACATTGATACAATGATAACAAATGGTTAACAACAAAAAAAAAAAAAAAAAAAAAAAGAAATGTTCAAATGTTTGTTAAGCTTATGGGACTTGACTACGGGGTCATCAGCCCCTACACTTACAAACTACTCATAAACTACCTTATACTAAGGACAGCACAAACATCCATGCCTGAGGGGGGGGGGGATTCAAACCCCTGACGGGGAACGGCCTTGTGCATTGGAGCAAGGCGTCTCAATGTGCTTGGCCACTCCGCCGCGGCAATTGTTAACAGTGAGACACAACAACAAGAGTACAGAGACAGGTTATGGAATGGTATCCCTTTGATACTATGAGAACCAGCAACACTTCGAGCAAACACAAAACAACTACAGTTGGCTCTGATAACTAATCACTATGATTCCCGACTGTGTCTTAATGGCCCATGCATGCTGCTATAAAGGCACTGCTAATGTCAGGTTGCACTGGCAGAGATCTGTGCTAGGAAGACAGAACAAATGACTGCTGTTGCTTTGTTCAGGCTGTTTCTGGTGACCATCCTGAGTAGTTGTGGTGCATTTGTTCAGATGTCATCATGCACTATGCTTGCTGCAGTGGTGTGACTTTCTTCTGATGTAAGTGGTATGTGTAGTATCTGTAGGGTTATTACTACACTCTTCCTTCCTTGTGGGGAGAGACCAATTGTCTAATCCCTGATGGTGTGATGCAAATGACGCCTATGCCTTATGTGGTGGAAGTCAAGAGAGGACCAATGAGGGCAACACATGTAGTACCCACAAGAGTACCACAATTCTCCTTCCTTATGAGAGGAGCCCAATCAGCTACTCAGGAGGCGACCACAGCAACAAAAGCAATAGTGGCAGCAGCAGTATTAGCAGCAGCAGCAGCAGTGGAGTTGCAGGTGAGAAAGATGGTTACAACAGGGCCAGCAGTGCCAAAGCAGATGAGAGGTGTGGAGAACACAAAACTAAATTGTTGAAGAACAGAGTCCACTGTTCACAGGGTAGAAGTATGAGGAGAACATGCAGTTTTAACACCATCCATAGTATGTGTAAGAGAGCTTATGTGAGTACAAACACTTAGAGTAAGAGTACTAAGGAAACTGCAAACAAACAAACATGAAACACTATACAACAACAGTGCCCTTGGCATACAAGTCAGTTTTCCTATTCTTGAGGGAATGAAGCGCAGATAAAAACTGTATTACCTGTATTACTGGTATGACTGGTGTGGTGCAGAGTCTGTACACATACTTCACTGGTATGCCTCATTTGAGGTGGATGAAGCACAAGCACCTGATTTTACAGGAAACAGCAGAATTCCATGAGTATGTGTATCCCGGTTGCTGTAGAGTAGCCCAAAGCTGCAGATGGAAATTTCTGGTCCTAAGGCATTAGACAAATAGACAAATGTCTGCATGGTGTGCAACCCATAGGATAGAGGGTATCAGACATGGAAAAAAAATTAATTGAAATCTTGGGAGAATTTGATACTAGAGATATAGTATCTGCATGAGGCACACCAAAAGCATCCATGACCATCAAGTGTGTTGTGGAACAAATAACTGACTAACCCATAGCAATTGTCCCATAAACAATGACGCTAGACGCATAGAAGCAGTGGAGAGTCCAACCCACTGTAAGTCTCTTGAATTGAGTAGTGGAACAGCAGCCATTTTGTCAACTCTTAAGGATAATGGCTTTTCCATCACTTGCACTTCACTGAAATAAATGTTCTGAATTGAAGATGAAAGTGAACACAATGATGAAACTGTGTGGATAATGAAGTTAACTGGTTTCTGTATTGACACACATGGAGGTTATGGTTGATATACTGGGGCTATTAAATCTAACATACACTTGCAGAGATTGTGGGTTGCACACTAATGGCCATGTTGGAATAGGCCAGCGGTCTAAGGCATCTCGCTGCGGAGCGCATGGTTGCTCGCCGTCGGGAGTTCGAGTCCCCCCTAGGGCTTGGGTGTTTGTGTTGTCCTTAGGTTAGTTTACCTTAGTGTAAGTAGTTTGTAAGCTATGGACTGAAGATCACGCAGTTTGGTCCTATATATTTACAAACATCTGAACATCTGAGCATACTAATGATTTATGACCTTCCATTGACACACAAGAAGACTGTGGTCAGAATACTGATGGTATCTGGCTCTCCTGGCACTGATATAAAGATTCTCATTGCCATAGACTGTCTGCTTGACCATGTTACATTATAAAATAGGTGCTCAAAGGAAGTATCAGTTATGAAACTGGTATGAAACACATCATTGAGGAAAATGCAAAATCTTAGAAAACTTTAAAACCCGAAAAATATGAGCCAACCCATATGCAATGGGCAAACTGCGTATGACTTAACATCATAGTCCTCTCCAATAGGCCAACATTTTGTATTATCTGTGTAAGTGAAGGAAATTAAATGTACAATAGGTAAGTCTATAAGAGCACCAGTGGCATACTTATGAATTTGCTGCAGGAATGTTATCAGCACTTGCCTTAAGGTAATAATGGAAACAAAGCAGAACAAGTCAGCTGTTTGTTCAATACATGGAATGAAGAAAGATTTTGTGATGTGAAGAAAAGTGTGATGAAATAAGAGATTTTGACTGTACACACAAGGGAAAGAAAAAAAAAAACTTTAAAAATCACAGATGTGTGACAGACAGCAAGTAAAAGCTTTAACAAAATAAATAAATTTGAAATTGTATCTGTGTACAAGGTATTCGACCTATTTTCAAACAAGTCATAACTAGAAATTATTCTCAAAAAGAACCATTTTTGAGAAATCTCTACAGTCTTTGGATGCTTGGAAATTATCAGTTCCCAACTGGGCAGCAATATACAGTGGCTTCTCTTTCAAGATAATGTAGTCAGTGGCAACATTTACTGTGTGGCCATGCTTGAACCATGTCATGAGAATTATTTCAAGTTCTTCAAGAGGTAATGACTTCATTGATTTCCTGGGCAATGTTAGAAGTTCTTCTCAGTGTCTTCACATTTCTTGACAAAAGTATTTGAGGATGTCAATGGAATTCCAAGAGATGAAGCTAACTGTGCATGAGTCCCTATACTAGAGTCAACTTGTTTTAGTATATATATCTTTCTTCTAGTAGAAACCCTAGGCATTTTGTTCAAATTATTCTTTGTGACCGAAACAAGATTTTTCACTTTTACTACTGACAATCACACTGTAACTACAACAATGAACTTTCAGTAATCCTTATTCTGCTGTTCTATATCTGTGGGTTGTTTTGGTCAGACTATTTTTTTGTTTTTGTTTTAATATAATTTTGGAATTTAAAAAAAATTATCCAATGATAAAAATGAATAAGTACTTTACAATGTAGTTTTCTGCTGCAAAAACACAAGATGCAAATAGATCATTGTAATACCATATCAGAGGTTTACTAATGTCATGCAACTCCATTGTTGATAGATACCACCTACCACATCATAAACTTAAAAAAATAAAAAATCTAATAGATGTGTCTAAAATGCAATGTGTTATGGTGGATATTTCTGTTTATTGGATTAAAAACTGTACTTGCAAAATAAAGTCTGCTTTAAAATGAGTGGCAGCTTTACATTTCTGCAGATCCATGCAATCAAATCAAACATCATGTATAGAAAGCTTCCTGTAGTACATCCGTGTGTGTATGCTGAGCTATCCCCATCTAGTACACCTACGCCATTTCACCAAAGTGCTGTGGTAAGCATTCCTCAACACCAGACAAGATGTGCAGTTTCTTAAAAGCTCATGTTGAGCCTTTGGACCAACACACTCTGCCATTGGGCTAACTCTTATAGATTGTGCACCTTCCCCATTCTGTACATGTGCAGCACACCCACTGATACTACATGCTCTGAGCATGTGTCTGACTAGCATTTATTCCTGTTCAGGTGATGCTGCTATTGCCTGGATGGATTATATCAATAGTAGGTAGGTGGTCAGAATGTTGTGGCTCATTAGAAGAAAGTATCGTCCAAAAACTTGTAACATAGTACAGATAATAACAACACTCTCACCAGAAGAGTTCGTAATAAAAGTCCAATGAAAAACCAAGTCTAAGTTGTGTGTGGAAACTCTAAAACACACTCTTTGTTGCAGGTAGGAGCATTAGATTGGAAGTGGTTGACTGATTTCATCATAAGGTTATAAGTAAGCCTTGATAGTGTCAATACTGTATAATCTTGCTCTACGTTGTGTTGTCATCTTCTGTTTCTGGCTGGGATATAAGAGTGATTTTCTCTGGCCTAAGTTAACAAGCATGCACATTCACATTTACAAAGATACACACATGGAGGCAGGGTTCCTTTTGATATAACATTGTGTTTGATGCTGTTAGTAATTTAACCTGAGAAGGTTGGAACTCATTAAGGACTGAAGAGAAAAACATAAAAGATTACAAACAATAGGAAGAGTGAGGATAGTAGAATTGTGTTATGGAAACACAGAGGGAGTTCTTATAAACAGTAGAGGATTAAGAAGAGAACAAACAATATAAGAAGCTGAGTCAAAAGTGTGAAACAGTAAGCAAGAAATGGCGAAATGGACCTATAGAAAAGCAAGTGACATAAACAAAAATAATAACAAGGAAAAAAAAACTAATGGAAAAACTGTGAAAGCCTATAGGCAAAGAGAAGAAGTAATCAAATTTTATCAGAAAAAAGAAGTGTGCACTGATTTGAAACTTCCTGGCAGATTAAAATTGTGAAGCGGCATCGTGAGTCGTGTCGGGATAGCACAGTCGGTAGTGCGCTTGCCCGCGAAAGGCAAAGGTCCCAGGTTCGAGTCCCGGTTCTGGCACACAATTTTAATCTGCCAGGAAGTTTCAAATCAGTGCACACTCCGCTGCAGAGTGAAAGTTTCATTCTGGAAACATCCCTTAGGCTGTGGCTAAGCCATGTCTCCACCATATCCTTTCTTCCAGGAGTGCTAGTCTTGCATGGTTCGCAGGAGAGCTTCTGTGAAGTTTGGAAAGTAGGAGTCGAGGTATTGGCGAAAGTAAAGTTGTGAGGCAGCATCGTCAGTTGTGTCGGGATAGCACAGTCGGTAGTGCACTTGCCCGCGAAAGGCAAAGGTCCCAGGTTCAAGTCCCGGTTCCGGCACACAATTTTAATCTGCAAGGAAGTTTCATACGATAATCACTTTCCACCCAGGCCATCATCTGGTTCTGGCCATGGATGCATATCAATGTGGCATGGGGACTGTTCTGGCTCATGGGTATGAGGGTGGCTATGAACCTCCAAATAGCTTATGCATCTGGGGTCAAAGCAGCTGTGTGTATGTCCACATGTGTGGTACTTTCAACCTTACCACCCAAAGATATCTTTACTCTGTCAATGGAGCCTATATATGTGTAGATGTGTCAGTGGTTTAGTGTAATTTCAAGCAAGCTTCCATCAGTTATAGTTCATGATGGTGTTCATAGAGGTGTGACATGCAGTGTGAGAAGCATTTTCAGTAATGTCTCTGGTATCATCCTTGGTGTATAATTAAGATTGTATTCAAAATGGTTGCTTGCAACTACTATTATTACATGATCTCCTTTACCAAACATGGCAGGTGACATTTCTAAGCCCTGCACTTGAATTAAACTTACTAGTTAACTGGAAATTATCAACCAAAGAATTTTGTGCCTGCTCTGACATTTCCCTCTCATTATTTTTACCATTTTTTTCTCTCCATCAGTTGTACCTTATGACCTGTGCACCCAGACTACATGTGAATGTGTTACATTTACAGCATGTTTTTTTCCAATGCCCCAGAACATTTGAGCTATCGGAAATTCCTGCATCATTTCATTGATATGGAGTGTATAAGTTTTAACCAGTCTTTTAATCTAGTCTTTAATCTACTTCTGCAAACTGCATCCCACAACATGGCCAAGTTCTAACTCTTCACAGTGCTGTGTCAATCATAAAATGTGCTGAAGTGGAGCATTAGCTCAAAAGCAAACATAGACTATTTCTGCAAATCAGAATTGTGGCAATTCCATAAACCAATAAATCTTCATACATTTCTCAAATTATTTATGTATTTCTTTACAATGTCATGGTCATCCAGGTTCTTTGTTGTTTGGTTTTAATTTTGTAATGAGAATGTTACAGATCCAGTAACCATTGCTTTTAATTAATTTGCTACACTGCTTAAAACAATTAGGGGCTCAAGTGATACTAAAGAAATGCTTATCGAAAATTGCATCAACACTGCATACATCTGTTACCCATGTGTTATCTACTCTTAAGGGCAAATGTAGGCCAAAATGCATACTGACATTTAAAATTTGATATCTCCTACAATGTTATAGTCACAAAGTTAAAACTTGACACTATTATGTAATATACAATGCACAATAATCTGTGCAATTTTTGCTTGATCAAGTTCCTTGAATTTCATTTATAAGGATTTGAATTTTTAATTACTGGTGTATGTATAATGTACCTTTCCTCATAAACTCTTCAAGCATTAAAGCTGGAACTTTACATTATATTTATGCATTAAAGGCTATTAAAATGTGTGCAACAGCCATCTTTTGGATATTTTCCTCTGTTGCCTGTGTTCTGTCAAGCTGCGCTTCATCAATACTTCAGAGTATCTTCACTGTGAATGCACCTGGATGGAAGCCTAATCTCTGCAAGAACTTAATCATACCTACATTTTCACTGTTAAACACTAGACAGGCATCACATGCAGCTATCTTCTCAACATTTGACGACACAAACACTGTTTTGGGACAAAACATCCATATAAGGTGATTGTAGCTCTCATTTGTATTTTGTGTTTTCCCATGCACAAATTATTTCAGAAGTTCAGGGTTGG
Source organism: Locusta migratoria (assembly GCA_026315105.1). Taxonomy (NCBI): domain Eukaryota; kingdom Metazoa; phylum Arthropoda; class Insecta; order Orthoptera; family Acrididae; genus Locusta; species Locusta migratoria. Next base: position 293,432,137 of record CM048755.1, read on the forward strand.
TTAGATATCTGAAAGTTTGTTTCATAACATTTAAAACAGCAAATGGCAAACCATGCTTATGGTTGTATGGCTTTCCACTGGCTTTTTCCTGAAGATGTTTGCACCATGATATGTCACAGAGGGGGTGTTGAGGAGTCTCATCTGCGGAAAGTTTGTGGAAGAATATTGCCCACACTGCTTGCTGCATTGCTTTCACACTGTGTACTTTGTTCCTGATGACTTTCCCATAATATATTTGTAGGGCATGAATTTCCTTGTCTGTCACTCTGTTAACACCTTCCAGTGGCTTTCCATCTTCTAATATTTTGCCCTACATTTCTTTCTTCAGTCTGAAAAGTCTGTCACCCATTCTCTTCTGTACATGTCCCACATATACGTCTGCTGTTTGTTTCGATTATATGATGTGCAGATGGTCAACGAAATGTTATTGTTAATAATATTTCTAAGCATATTTCAATAATGAAACTTTGAGATGTTATTCTTAAGCCATAAGCCTAATATATTATGCAATAAAATAAAATACAGATTTTTTCACTATTTTGCGCTACGTCTGCCCTTAATATTATGTGCTCGTCTTCATCTCTGGTTGTACCAATTTCCTCCTTCTCTATATCCAATATTGTCTTTATTTTCTGCATCTACATATATACTCTGCAATCCACTGTAAGGTGCATAGCAGAGGGTACACTGTACCACTACTAGCCATTTCCGTTCCTATTCCAAACCCAAATAGAATGAGGGAATAAAGAATGTCTATATGCCTCTATACAATCCCTAATTTCTCTTATCTTGTCTTTATGACTTTTACACGAAATGTAAGTAAGTGGCAGGAAGATCGTCTTACTCTCAGCTTCAAATTCTGATCCTCTAGATTTCCTCAACAGAATTTCTCAGAAAGAACACTGTCTGTTCTCCAGCGATTTCCATTTGTGTTCCTGGAGCATTTCCACGACACTCTCGCATTGGTCGAACCTACCAGTACCTAACCTAGCTGCTCGCTTCTGAACTGCTTCCACGTCTTCCTTTAAACTGATCTGCTGCGGGTCCCAAACACTTAAGCAATACTCAAGCCATGGTTGTACAAGCATTTTATATGCAGTCTCCTGTACAGATGAAGTACATCTTCCCAAAATTCTCCCAAATAAATGGAAGTTGGCTGTCTGCCTCACTCACAACTGTCCTAACATGTTTGTTCCATTTCATATCACTCTGAAATGTTACACCTAGATATTTGAATGTTGCATTTATATCAAAAAGGTCACTACTAATGATGTATTCAAACATTATGGGATTGTTTTTCCTACTCATGTGCATCATCTTACCTTGTTGCCTGATGTGACTATCCTATTCTGATAATGCATTTGCTGTAATGTCCGTATTACCACCTTCAATATTGTAAAATATGTTTTGCAATGATCTAACCCATTTACATCTGAACTTTTTCTAATTGATAGGTATAGTTTCCTAGTAGAGGTTAGAAACGGGCCGACTTTGAGCCCGGTCTTGCAGGTTGCATACACTACAAACGCCTCCCTTCAACCCCACTGTAATTGGGCAAGTACAGCGAGCCTAAGTGCGCTGGTGCAGCTGTCCCATCGTACTCACTGGCTCGTAGTCACTGGACATGAGCTCCACGGGTACTCTGACATCAATCCATACCGTGTGCTCGGTGACCATATGTTTGTAATTCATAGAAATCTACAGTTTTATTCTGATATTGATTAAATGTTGCACACTTGATCTTCAAAATAGGAGGAATATCACTGCCTACACAATATTCCATGTGGTGCATGGCGAAGACTACTTTACTTATAGAATTCGACAAAATCTACAGTTTTCTTACGATTCTTTTGAAATTTTCTTTCTGCATTGTGTCGAGACAACTTCATATCAATGTACTGAATATCATTTTCACACATTCTTGCTACACTGTCAACTCTTTTAATAAATTTAATAATTGTTTCAGCTCACTACAATGTTCTTGCAGATCAAGTGTAACATTTGTCACTCCATATTAAGAAAATAATTTGCAGAAGTAAATTATTTTTACATGTGCTATATTTTTATGTAATAAAGGTCTGAATTTATTTTCTTTACTGTGTAGCATCAAATTAAGTGAAGTATTTCACGAAAATTAAGAATATGCTTCGGTAAAAAACACATTACATAGAGGTTTTGGTACAGTGGATTTTTGCTCAAAGGTTGCTGCGTTTGAAATGTAGACAATATTCCGACTTTTCATTTGAAACCGAGCAGAACAATAAATGATAATTTGTTTTCGAGACACTGGCGCTCTCACTTCCATCCCTGCACATCGGGAATCGTGGTCATATCAATTGTCAAGTTTCATACTTACTTTAGCGACAAAGTACTACTTTATTCATTACTGCATTAAAATTCATATCACCAAATAAATGTATTAGAGTGAGCGGAAAATCTGGACGATGTCAAACTACTACGAAGTCAAGTGATTCTGATTTTACATCGGACTGACTAACAGGCAGTTTCCAGAAGTATAATATGAAATTATAAACGACGTCATTGACTTACATTAATGTAATTTGCAAGAGACTATTGCAAATTAACCGGAACTGGCAGTATTTTTGAGGTACGGTAGGTGATGAAATCTCACAGTTGTGTATGTTGTAACAAAACGAAAGCCTTAGTTCATAGTTCATTTATTAATAAAGAATGACCTAGGTTTTGAATAATACGCCCATTTGCAGTAAATAAAGATACAACAATGACAACCAAGAAAATATAATCGTACCAACTCTCGAAGATGTGGAATGTTGACGTGAGCTTTAAAACATATCTTTGAGAATCTAACCACATTAAGTATGGATTAAAAAATTCTTTAGCATTAATTAAAGTAACTATCACAATTCTGATAAAATTACCTAGATTTTTACTAGTTCCTTAGGAACAAAATGATGGATTTTCTATACTTAAGAAACCAAAAATGTTGCATCCATTTATCTATTACATTGTGGATGAATTCTTACTATGAAATTAAAATTTTCTGCGTTGGTTGTTGATCATATGATGTTAAATATTTCACTAAACAAAACTGTACAGATATAAGTACCCAGTAACTGAAAAGTATAATGCACAAATGAAAAAGAAGGAGAACAGAAATGTTTAAAAATGAATCAGTAGTCTATGACAAACACTTTCAGCCATAATGCAATATTGTTCTGACAGCCAATAATCTAAGGACTGGGCAGTCACCCCCGCCGGAGGTTCGAGACCTTCCTCAGGCATGTGTGTGTGTGTGTGTGTGTGTGTGTGTGTGTGTGTGTGTGTGCGTGTGTTGTCCTTAGTGTAAGTTGGTTTAAGTAGTTTGTAAGTCTATGGACTGATGACTATAGCAGTATGGTCTAACAGTTTTACATACATTGAACAATCAATAATAGTGCCATTTTCGATACAGAGCTGCTCACCCGCTCACCATCCCCCTCCCATTTCTGCCTGTTACGGTGCTGGACGCTGTGCCTCAGCTGCAGCGACACGCAGCCTGGCACAGGTGCAGGTCACATCACAGTGTCGCGTCCCCTCCCGGTCTGCGCGGCCCCATTAGGCAGTGCTATACTGCCCGGCTCAAATTTCGTCCGCGTCAACCACTGTGCTGCCTGGTTGTGCATGTGCACGTAGAACGAAACATTTCGATCACACTCCTTCGCGACGGATACTAAAGCATGTACTGTTACAGTTCAACTTACAATTGCCATTTCAGCTGAAGGTGCTGTGAACTGTTGACGTGTTCTGTTATTATTTATTTCGAATGGTGCACGGTCATTATAATTATGCTCATTGGTACACGTGCAACAGATAAAACAACTGTACATTCTGTTAACTCATTCTTGAATAGAAAAGCAATCAAAATGAATAATAAGAATTCAAATGTATTGTTTTACGATAAAACAATGCAGCAGCATGTTTGCAAAGAAAAAATGTTACAGTCGTATTTAATTTAGTCTTCTGAAAGAAAATATGTGCACATAAACTGTAATGTTACTATGGACTAACTGGAGCGAATGCATAATACATTTTCTGTTGATATATTATCCTACAGAAAATTCTATGGAATAAAAATAAAAATGTTATTTTGCGATGTAATAACTTGGTTTTGCGGGTATCTGATAAAAGTATATTTGCTGTTAATACTACAGTCCCCATCCGCCTCCATCTCAATAAATATCTGCCTTCTCCTGTCCCTCCTTCCACCCCCTCCTCCTCCTCCAACGCCACGACTACCTTTGCCACTGACACCTCATTTTTTTATTACCATCCATCCTGATGTCTGTGACATTCCGGAGCTCTCTGCCAGCCTGCTCCTGCCTCACCTCCATGTTCATCCTAAAAGATGGAAATTATATATTATCAAAATATTTTTGAAGTGTGGCCTAAGCTACCCACCCCTACTTAACAAAACAAAATCTCATATGTAATGGTTGCCCTGTTATGATTTAGAAGAATTCGTAAGTGAAGTACCTTCCGCCACGTACCAGATGAATCTTATGTAGTCAGTGACCTTCCGCTAGTTTTGAATGTCAAATGTGCAAATTTCATCACGATAATAATAAAAACGTAGATTGTAAGGAATTCTCTAACTGAATCACCCTCTGCCATGCACTACACGAATTTTATGTAAAGAATAACCTTCCTCTTGTTTTGAAAGTGATGACTGATCATTTCATTAAGTTTGGAATAAAGCAGGCTTAACTAATACAAAAGCATAGATAATTACTATGTCTAAGTTGTATCTGCCGCAAAATTCTGTGAGTCTTCTGTAACAGTGACAGGCTAGGCTTGGCTCTCCAGGCTCGTCTCGCCAGGCTCGCTGTACCCGTTGTGCCCGCCAGCTCGACTCGTTGTGCCCACCGGCTTGGCTCCTTGTACCAGTGTGCCCGCCAGCTAGGTGTGCCCGCCCCTCCAGCCCCCACGGATTCGTGTAACCAACAACTTGGCTTGTGAGTCTGTTGCGGGTACCGCCCGGCCCGGAAAAGGCAGGCTAGCCACATCTGCAAGCCCATGAGTTCAGCAGATCGAGCTGATGACGTCATAACACCCGCTAGCAGGCTTTAAGCAACATTTCGGAGCCTGTTTCGAATCTCTGTTTCCTAGACCTATATTTCTTGAGTAATCTATGGTTTCTATGTAGACATTGGTGTAACCTGGGTTAGTTTTGGGGAAAAATAGTTTTCAAATAAGTTAAGGACATTATTCATGAAAGTGTTGTATTTCTCATTCATTCTATGAGCACTGTAAACATCACTCAAATTCATGTCTTTGAGAAATTTTCTAAAATGATTAATTTTTCCCCTACTGACTTCTCTCTTAAACTCAAATTTTATATATTTTATATTGTGATCAGTTTTAACATCTAGCAAAAGGAATTGCATATCATGGACTGAAAGGTTTCTTATTATTGGTTTTATAGCCCTTAGCTATCCTAGTAAGAAAGTTAACAGTGTGAATTAAGTTGAATGTCCATGATACTGACTGCAATAATTTCTTACTGGGAGAGTTTTCAAGGAAGTAAACATTAAAATCACCATCCGACACTAATTCTGTCTTCTTTGTTTTCAAATAAACCAATAGAGCTTCAAAGTGATTTATGAACAGATTAAAGTTATCATTTGGTACTCTGTACATACTTACTATTATAAATGATTTACTATGAAATTCTAATTCTGTTGCAAATTCTACCATATACTGCTCTAGACAAAATTTATGTATATCTATGTTATTAAATGTGGCAACTCTTCCATCCTCCATTCCCACTCTCCCCAACTGTTTGTGTGATTTGTTTGGTAGAGTAAACACAAGTCAACATCAACCCCCTCTGTAGCAACTTTCTGCTATTACCACTATCTTGGTTGTTGTTATGTTTTGTTTCCTCTCCGTACAACTGACAGAAAGATGTTGGACCATTTTAGTTCATTCTGCTGCTGACATTACATCAGAATCAATGTTTTGACCAGTGTTTTTGTAAAAAGAGAGGCAACCACTTGGTTATACGTAGAGGTCGGTATGGATATGAAAATCACCATCTGCATCCTGTCCATATTCACAAGCATGTTGCCTGGATTGACATCCACAAGTTCTTTATCCACATCCAAAAATATATGACGGTAGCTGCGACAAAAACTCTTATATCTTCTAAGCAATGTCATTTTATCTTCCAAGTTGTGTGTAGAAATGGATTCCTTGGGATGACACCTCGGCTTATTCATGTAGGAGTAAAGTAAGATGCACTGGGTGCCATAGAGCATTAACGCTATGGAGTAATCTCTGCAGCAGCTCACAGACAGTATAGTGTGGATACTAGGAGTATGAGGTTGCCGATCATGTAAGGCATAGCCAATAGATCATAAGCCTGTGCTGTGCTGTGATGGCACATTTGATTGTTTACACCAAGCAATAAAGACCATTTGACTGCTCATGGAGAGCTACAATGCTCCACAGGCTGGAAGAGCTTGTTACTGAATATTGATACTGTTATGCATTTTCAAAGGTTAGGTAGGCACTTTAAGATTTTGCCATTTTCTTATTTTTTATTACTTCACAAATCTGATTTTTAAGGTAAATAATATTGTTGCAAATAGTAAAAATATTACAATATCTTGAGGGAGGTGTTTTTATATTACGTCAGAAATATTTCATCTTCTAACATATCTTTACCAACAGAGTCAAGCAAATTGTCCTAATTTATCCCAGACAAAATTACTAAAACTTCATTCCACTCTGAGTTAGTTGGCTCATCATATGTCCCTCATCTCTTTTCAAAGACATCTGCAGGTTGTTCTGGAGGTTAGTTCTTTTAAACAAGTTGTGACACCTTGCCAAGAATTTATTAATTGATCTGAATCAGTCATATCACTGATATCACTTTGAGTCACACTCCAATGCAGTAACTTATTGAGAATACACATTGAGAATAAGCTGCTACTTGCCAAATGTTTGAATTTTTGTTGGCAACAAAACAGTTTTTCATAGTTTTTACTGAATATTTTATACAGTTTTTAAATATGACTTTCAAAATCTCTGGTGCACAACACTTGATCTATAAGTTGCCCATTATCACACTGAATGTAGTGTGTAGTCACTACCATGTAGTTTATTTTATTATATGAATCACTGTCATTGCCCCTGCTACATGTCTAAAAAAATTATCACCACTCTAGAAACAACATTATGCAAACAATAGGCATTTTATTTCAAATTTCTAAAAATGTTGGTTAGATGAGGTCCAGAATACGACAAAGTCATTTGCAGATGCAGCATGGTAATTAGCACTCATCTGAAATAGAAGCTGAACCCTCTTGAGAAATTCATTTTCACACACAACTTTGAAAGGTAGGTACAGTAAAATGTCTTTTCTGACAGGATTAATGAGCATTGTTTTCAGCAGCTACCTCCTAATTTGTTGTGACTTGAGGATCTCTTATGTGCATCTTAGAATATAAATACCAATAAGTTTGTCATATAAGAACACATCTTTTCCATGATAAACAAACCACTATACCTTTCAGTTTTCCATTAGCATCAAACACACAATTAAATTTCTTCCAAATGAAAGATTAGATTTTCACTTTTTGCAATAACATGAATTCACCTTGTTTCTCATTAGATGAAATTTAGCTCATGGTGTGCATTATTTATGAATGAGGCATTCACAGCATGCGTGTTGGGATCTCTTTAGTTTTAAAAATCTTCTAAATAACGTCTGGTAGCTGTATTAGCTTTAATAATTCTTTTATTGCAGGATTAAACACAAATGGTTTTGCAATAATTTAATCACATCTGAGATTGTGAAAATGCCCACCTAGATTATCTTATATTGTGTCAATGAAGATATTCATTGTCCAAATATTCAGATGCCCATTTGAACAGCCAAACCATCTAAATTGGATGGTTATGAAATAATACATCAAAATCAAAAATTCTAATGCATAGTGGGTAAAGGCAGTTTTGAAGAGCACTATGAGCAGGAGTTGTAGGGCTAGAAAGGAGTACAAATAATACCACAGAATGTTTTGTTATACTTTTGGCCATTTTATAGGTTACTTTACAATTTTTACTTTGAATTGCTAATTTTTAGCACAGAAAGGTTATGTTACTTTTATTTCATCTTAAAACACACCCTGTAATTTCCCCTACACATACATATTACCATGTCAGTTACTGTCTTTATCATCTTTATTTTATACTGGTTCCCAACTATCAGTGTGTATGTAATTGATGTTTCTTCCGCCTCCATCTTTGCAACATCTAGTGACTTACTTCAATTCTTCCTGTTGGCTCTTCTCTCAGAAACACAATGCACCTGCAATTTTAGTATGACTAAGATGTGTTAACTTTGTTGTTTATTGGACCATAGACATAAGAAATGTGCTGCATATACTCACTTGGAACCCACCAGTGGGTCCTATGATGTCATCTTTGAACTTGATGTCTCCATGGGCTTGCTGACTTGGCTTGCCAGCTTATGCCACTACCGGTGTAACTGACAGCAGGGTTTATTCGTCTGTTGTTGGGTTCAACTGTACTTGACAAGCATAGAGAGTTTGTGAATATAAATGAGGACAAATGGAATTGTCCCTACACATACAACAGTTAGGCATGATGACTGTCATTGTATCTTTCTCTCTATCTGTATAGAGAACAACATCCATTTATTTGTTTGTTTGTAATTCATACACATCTACAATTTTATTCCAGTTTCAATGAAATTTTGCATGTTTGGTCTCCAAAACAAGAGGAACATCGCTGTCTAGAAAAGATTTCATAGGGTGCATGGCAGATGTTACCTTATAGCAGACTTTTGCACCAATGTACAGTTTTATTCTTTCTTTGCTTTCAGTTGGTCAAATGAAGATCTCCCTGATTCCCTAACTTCAGTGCTAATTAACTCAGAAAGATTGTTTGACTTACCCAAAGTACAGGCTCGTTGATAGAAACATAAATGTTTGTGTTTTTTATGTGTGTTTTATGTTTCTATTGACGAGCCTGTACTTTGGGTAAGTCAAACAATCTTTATTTCATACATATTTTTCCCACCAGGAAAGTCTCCTATTATATACTCATAGAAAATTAAAGAAGAACACAATGAATTCATCGTAACTTACACCTTGAAGAGCACATTGGGTGGTATGGAATAGGAAGGAAGAAAGATTAGTGTTTAACGCCCTGTTGACAGGTACGGTATACATTTAGACGTGCATTGCCCTGTTCGAAACACATATCAGCTTGTTAGTGAATGAAGGGTAGCAAGACAGGTTGAATGACGGTTTCAGTGTACCATACACTGTTCAATGTACCTTCAACGATCACCAGTGGAGAGCAGCCAGTGTAGGTTTTGGCACCCCACACCATGATGCATAATCATGCGTGCCATTAGGGTGTCTTCGCTCACACCCCAGCATCATTCACCCCCGCTCCAGTGGTGTTGCGGTAGGCATTTATGGAAGGACAAATGGAGATGTGTCCTCTTCAGTGATGAGAGTCGCTTCTGCTTCGGTGTTACTGATGGTCGTACACGTGTGTGGCATTGTGCAGGGGAGCACGAAGGTCTTGAGCGTATACGACAGGTACACAGTGCTGACACCAAGCATTATGTTGTGGGGAGCCACATGCTATGCTGGCCATTCTCCTTTGATGATCATCTAGCATACATTGAGCAATGCACGGTACAGTGACATCATCATTCAACCTGTCTTGCTACTCTTCGTACACTAACAAGGCGATATGCTTTTCCAACGGGGCAATACAAGTCTACATGTATCCCCTACCACCAAACATGCTATTCAAGTATGTCAACTAGCTTAGCCAACTCAATCCCCAGATCTATCCCCCATTAAGCTTGTTTGGGACCAGCTGAAACATCATCTTGTACAGTCTGCATGAACAGCACAAAATCTGGCCTAACTGAGGCATCAGGTGGTAACTGCATGACAGGCCATTCATCAAGATTACATTCAGCACCTCTACAATCATCTCCATGAGAGAATTGCAGCTTGCATTGCTGCAAAAGGAGCACACATGGTACTAGTGTCGACATAGTGCACGCTCTAGTGACTATAGTCATGTAATTATGGATCTGTCTGTGTGATTGTGTGTTGTATACATCTCAAAAATGTGTCAATAAAATTTCCTTCTGCTGGATCAATGAATTCATGGTGTTCTTTTTTCATTTTCCAGGAATGTATATATACAGGGTGTCCCAGCTATCTTGTCCACCCAAAATATCTCTAGAACAATAACAGCTATTGGAAAACGACTTTCACTGGTATCAATGTAAGGCTGGGGCCCATGAATGTACGTATTTGGAAACATTCTAAAACGAAAGCAAATGTGTTTTTAACACAAAATTATGTTTTTTTTAAATGGACACCCTATATTTTTCTTCAGCAATCCATAGCATGACAAATCTCATAAACAATGGCGTTGATTGCATCGCAATATTCCAATTACATCTCGAGATATTGCGACGCGAAATTGACGCTTGAAAAACCTGAAATGCGCTGCTAGTGCACATCCTAAGGCTCAGGCATGAACCCCATGCTGCCCGTAATTGCGATGTGATTGACATGCGTAATCGCACTTCCATACTTACCAAGAGGTCCGAAACGAATAATACGGTCTGCTGCCATCCTGCATTAAAGTCGTACATTCCAGCAGGTATTTATCCCATAGGCTAGGGGTGATGCTGTTCTGTAACATATCTGTGTACTGCAACGTTAGTCACAAAGTTAACTTGTCTTATCGTTAAACCATTACTAAAAAGGTAATGCCGTCCAACGTTAAAACTTTACTTTACTGTAGATGTAGCGCAAGTAAAATTCATGTTGATGGTTTTACTGAAATGAGCAAGTGGACTAAAGGTTTTACCGTTGTTTAGGTAAAAATGTTTTCATTTGGGAAGTTCAGGTAAGACATAGAAGATGAATGTAAACATGTTTAACCAATTAGTTTTATTATCACATAATTATCAATGTTATGTTTATCTAATGCGTTACATGACAAATTGCTTCCAACAAATGTTTCTGAACATCACTGGGTAAAATGGCCCTTTGTAGAAACTTGCACTGTGATACCAGCACTACATACTAAAGATAGCATTCACATATCATGCTCAAAGTGATAGCCATTGGCTTGCATACATAGGGTCACTCTGCAGATGAAAGATGCCCTACTTCGTGCTACTGTTTCCTCTTTGATGGCTGTACAAGCATCAGTAATGTGTTGCTTCATGTCCTCTGGTGTTGTTGGTTCATGTTGGTAAACAGCATCCTTCACTGCTCCCCAAAGAAAAAATCCAGCGATGTAAGGTCCGGAGATCGGGAAAGCCACCTAACTGGGCCACCACGTCCAGTCCACCTATCAGGGAACTTACGGTTCAGAAGTCATCGTGCTCTTAAGTCGTTGTGTGCAGGGCATCTGTCATGCTGATACCACATGACCATTCTCCTGTTCAGAGGTACGGTGTCCAAGAGAACAGGAAGATTGTGCCATATAAATCTGGAGTACTGTCTGCCCTTTTGGACGCCATTTACAAAGAAAGGTCCGATAATGGTATCTCCAATAATCCCACACCAAACATTCACTTTCCACGGACGTTGATGCTCTACTTGACGGAGCCATTTTGGATTGTCTGCGGACCAATAATGCATATTCCTCATATTGACAATTTTTTTGTTGGAGAATGATGCCTTGTCGGTAAAGAGAACATATGCGAAAAAATTTGGAGTAGTCAGAAGTTTTTACTGAGCTCACCGACAAAATGTTACCCTGTTGCTGAAGTCATTTCCATGAAGATCCTAGTGTAAATGAACATGGTAAGGATGAAATTTATGATGTTGAAGAATATGCTGTGCACTTGATTTCGACACACCAGCTTCACATTCAATTTGATGTGTGCTGATGTGAGGATTCATAGCTACAGTAGCGAGCACAGTAACTTCAGCACATTCATCTGTGCGTGTTCTAGGACAATGTCTAGGTCTTGGATTTAAGCTTTCCGTTTCACATAGATGAGATGTGAAATGACCAAACATCTGGCATGAAGGCGATGGCTTGTCAGGGAATCGTCTTCTGTACAGTCGTTCTGCCTGAACAGAATTTCACCCACCTAAAACAGGGTACAGTACAGGTATGTAGAGTAGGGTAGAAAACAGACATATTAATGTAATAATCATAATGTTCTCTAACAGTACTATAAACAAACAAGCAATCTAATAATGTGTTTCCTGTCAACATACATTCTCCATAGATCAGCAGCATTTCTACCATATCTTCATGTGTGTACATAATACAGTATAAGTTCCACAACACAGCATTTATTCACAATGTGTACTACCTCCATGCTGTCTCTAGATTGATGCACGACTACACTGGCAAGCGGTGTACTGCACGCCAAAGCAACAACAAATCGGATGCTCAGAGGGTGGTGGAGTACAGGAGTTTGCCTAGGTCGCAAATCACAAACAAGGTGAAGTGGTAACTGTGGCTGTAGTGGGAACTACGTTGGACACGTGTCTAGGTAGAGCTAGGCTGTGGATGAACGAGTGCGTGAAAGGCACAATGGGTCATTTAATGCATTCGATAAACCTTATTTTGGGTCTGCAGGATAAATAAGACAACCTGACTGGTGTATACCGCTCGGTACTGGTTCATATTGTGTACGTAGACACACAAAACGTGCAAGAGGGAAACCGTTATGTGCTTAGACTCATATGTGAGTTGATGGCAGCAGACCGTATTATTCGTTTCGGACCTCTTGATAAGTATGGAAGTGCGATTACGCATGTCAATCACATCACGATTACGGGCAGCATGGGGTTCACGCCTGAGCTTCAGGACGTGCGCTAGCAGCGTATTTCGGGTTTTTCAAGTGTCAACTTCGCATCGCAATATCTCGGGATGTGATTGGAATATTGCGATGCAATCAACGCCATTATTTATGTGATTTGTCATGTTATGGATTGCTGAAGAAAAAATATAGGGTGTCCATTAAAAAAAAAAAAAAAAAAAAAAAAAAAAAAAAAAAAAAAAAAAAAAAAAAAAAAAAAAGAGAGAGAGAGAGAGAGTTTGTATTAAAAAACACATTTGCTTTCGTTTTAGAATGTTTCCAAATATGTACATTCATGGCCCCAGCTGTACATTGATACTGGTGAAAGTCGTTTTCCAATAGCTGTTATTGTTCCAGAGATATTTTGGGTGGACAAGATAGCTGGGACACCTTGTATATTTTACTGAACAGTTATTTCTCAGTGAAACCTCTGCTCTGCAACACTTACAAACCATACAGACTGTTTCTAACCATCCTGTACATGCATGCTTGCATGAGTGCATGCAAAAAACACACACACACACACACTCACATACTTCATTCATACATATTTATATTACATTCATGCATATACATATGTAGAGTGAAAGCCAAGAATATTGCTCTGCCTGAATAATTTAGAGCCCAGGAACAGAACATTGTGCAGATCGAATTTTGGAAGTGCCAATGTTTCCATCTGCAGTGGCCTGTGAGGCTTCAGCTTAGTGTTTACATCAGCAAATAGAAGCAATATAACAGATAGGGTAGATCATATGTTAAAATTCATTGTAATTTAACTCATTGTATCATTTCTTTTGAAAATTATTATTCAAGAATGTAGAAACAATTGATGTATAAGAACTGCACATTGGTAAAATTACTACAACAATGAGTGTTACACTTCTGCTTCATTGGCGAAATGGATAGGCTGATGGGTTATGAACTAAAACAATGAGTGTTTGAATCTAACTGCAGTCAATTTTTTTATTGTTTATTTATTTGTGCAGATAAGCATGTAAGTACTAAATGAGTGGAAAGAGATGCTGCTTAGGAATGGAGAATGTGCTGTAAGCGTAAGTTCTATGTGTGTAGTTCAGAAAATCTGCTAGTGGTGAGGATCCAGACGGCCCAGGTTGTGAAGCAGCCATTGAAATCAAGCATACACTCATCCACATGTTGTGCCACAGGGTAGTCTACCTTGTTTTTGTCCGGTTTGGCAATGGCCATTCATCCTGATGAACAGCTGGTTAGTTGTCATGTCAATATAGAAATCTGTGCAGTGATTGCAGCACAGTTGCTAAAACATATGGCATTTTTTTTACAGGCGGTCCAACCATTGATTAGGTTGGATAAGATCGTGACAGGACTGAACTAAGAAGTGCTGGGTGCGTGGATTAGGAAAGTCTTACAGTGGGGACTTCCACAGGGATGTGACCCCAGTAGCAGGGAATTACTTTTTTGTAACAAAAAGGAAGGACAATCTGGAGTGTGTGAGGATATGGAACAGGAAATCTATTCACGGGCTAGGTCTGGGGATAGTTTCTGTCTGTGAAGACATTTGTGAGACATTCTAGATATTGAGAAAGGGAGTTCCCGTCACTGCAAATACACCATCCATGGGTGGCTAGGCTGTAAGGGAAGGATTCAGAAGGGATGCGGTACTGATGGCGGTTGGTAGGTTTAATGTAGATGGAGATATCAGTGAGGTTAAGGTTAATATCCAGGATTATGACATGGTGGGTTGAGGAAGACAAGGTGAAGTAGATGGGAGAGAAGGAGTTGAGGTTGTGAAGCAAGGAGTATAAGGTGTTCTGGCCCTGAGACCAGATTATGAAAATATATTCAATGAACTTGAACCAAACCAGAGGTTTTGGGACACTAGGAAGGTTTCCTCCAGATGGCCCATAAATATGTTTGCATAGAAGGATGTCATGCAGGTGTCCATGATGAACCATGAATTTGATTGTATACCTTCCCCTCAAAGAAAAACAGTTAGGATAAAGTTAGTGGGAGTTATTAGGAAAGAGGTATCGGATTAAGATTATGTGAGACTTTGGGGGATGTATTGTTAGAGAGTGGCAAGTCCATGGTCATTTGGGATATTGATGTGCAGGGAGATGGGTTCAACTGTGACAATTAAGGATCCTTGAGTTAAGGAGGTGGTGATATTAGAGTTAGCATGGGAGGATAGATTTTGGACAATTGGTTAAAAGTGTTGGTCAATGAGGGCCAAAATTCCTTCAGTGGGAGCATACTAACCAGCTACAATTGGGCATTAGATTACTTGGTTTGTGGATTTTGGGGAGCATATAGGTGGGTGTGCAGGGTGCTGTTGGGAGGTGGGTGTGCAGGGTGCTGTTGGGGTGAGGATGGAGATGGATTCAGGGAGGGGCCATATGATTTCAGTTTGGATTAGAGATCCTGTTGGAATTTTAGGAAGGAGTATTTTGAGCACAATTTATAAGTGGAGGAGTCAGAAAGTAGGCACAGCTCTTCTGCCAGGAAGTCACTGCAGCTCATAACAACAGTGGTGGAACCTTTGTCTACAGGGAGGATGATTTTGTCAGTATTTGTTTTGAGGTTGTCGATGCTTCTCCTTTCTTTTGCTGAAAGGTTTGTGTTCTTAGGAAGGGACATAGGGAAAGTTGGTGATGCCAAATTGGAGGTGAGAAATTCTTGGCGGGTGACCAGGAAATGGTTAGGTGAGAGTGCAGGGGGATCTCAGTTTAATGGTGGTATGAACTGGGACAGGCAGGATTCAGTGTTGGGATTAGATCCGCTTCCGCCAGAGAGTCTGGTGGCAATGTAGTGCTTCCATTGTTAGGATTATGAAAAGGAGAGTAGGTCTTTGACATGCACAACATGGTGACATTGGGGTGTAGGACTGAAGGTGAGATCTATGGTTAGAACTAAAACTTATGTGGGGTTCATGTTTTTTGAGGACAGACATTTTGGAGTGTTGTAGGGAGTTTGGAGGGATGTGGCAAGTGAAAAGCTCTGCTAGGTATGGTCTGGATGCTATGAGGGGTTCATGAGGAGGAACACTGTGGGTAGGTTAGGGATTGGATAGTGGTTCTCCAAGGTGGCAGTATGACATCAACAGGCTGGATAATTTGTGGAGGTGGTGTCCTACTTTCCCTTTCCCTCCCCTCTACACCCCTCCCAACTAATCATATCCCCTCACCAGAGTGCGTGAGTTGGAGTGCAGCAACCAGAGATGACAGTTATGCGTCTGTGAAGTGTGATTGTGTGAATTGTGTGTGTCTGTGAAGTGTGATTGTGTGAATTGTGTCTTTTTTTCTGATGAACACTAATGCCCTAAAGCTACTAGTAGAAAATATGAACCATTTTATATCCAAGGATATATTCACTTATGGATCAATGGAACTCAAAATAAATAACCTCCATAAAGGATGGTATAGTTACTGGCATTGAATGTGTTGTGAATGCTGTAACTATTAACTAAGGAATTTATTTCGAAGATTCTCTTCCAGATTCCCTGAGTATTTGTTTTACTTCAATATGGCGTGTTCAAAGCTGTTATGATCCTACGACAGTTTCTAAATTCATTTGATGTCTGCAGTCAATCCTAGTTGATATGGATTCTAAAAATGACTAGTACTTTTGAATGTGTCATCTTGTATGTAACTTTTATTACAGGTATACCACATTTGTTTCTGAATCGTCTTCAGAAATCTAAAGTTGTTCATGTTATTTCCCTAGCATGTGTTGGGTACTGTGGTTTTTTTTTTTTCTTTCTTTCTTTTTTTTTTTTTTTTTTTTTTTTTTTTTTTTTTTTTTTTTTTTTTTTTTTTTCATACTGCTTAGATACTTAAATGTTATGACAGACCCCTGAAGTTTACTACTATAATAGTATTGGATTTTTTCACTTTACTAAAGTAATATATATGGCCAATACTTCTTGTTATAAGAAATCCTTCAAACCAATAGGACATACAATTACCATTTCATTGCAGATTCTCCTTATCGCACAGCTATAAGTGGAGCAATTCTGAAGTTACAAGAAGAAGGAAAGCTGCACATACTGAAAACACGCTGGTGGAAAGAAAAACGTGGTGGCGGGACATGTCGAGTATGTAGTAGTCAAAATTTACGTTGAACAGATGACATAACTGTAAATTTGTTAATTATATAAGTGATTTTAGCACTTCAGCTTTAGTCTTTGTTCCTCCTTCTTGAGATTAATTACAGAATATTGATTCAAAATGCTCTTGGAAGGAGAAAACAGGAAAGTAATAGGAAAGCCAGCAATATTAACAGTACTTCGAAATTGTGAGTATAAAACCCAATAAGCTTTCTGAAATTCTATTTAATAAAAAAAATTCTTTGATAGATACAAGAAGGATCAAAGCAATGAAAATGGAAAAATCTCATAAATATAATCTTACATAAAGATTATGGTAAGCTTAAAGTGCTTAAAACACTTAATTTTTTTATAATATCAAGTCCTAAAAATCTAAGGAAATAGCAAAAGTAGAAATGAAGAAGGGTTGTGAGAAGTATCACCTATAGCATGCTACTTTGTTGTTCCATCATTTGTAATTTATTTTTATTTATGTATTTATTATTATTATTGCATTATTATTTTCCTTGGTGAGTGAATTCCTTACTCCCAAAGAGATAAAAAACCTGGTTAGTTCCTATTTGAGTGACTTACTCCTCTTTTTTTTACTTTCTCCAACTGCCACTCGTTCTTCTCTAAAGAAGGAATACATGTCTCTGAAAAATATTATTTCCTTTTTTAAGTGATTTCATTATTGTGTGGGCACTTATATCTGGTAGTTTTTAGATGTTAGTATATTGAACTGTAGTGGACCCTTTATGTTGTTTTCCTTTCATATTTTTAAATGAGTGAAGGACTGATTTTGATCCTTCAGAGGTTTTGAGTATGACTTTCACTAGAAAAAATTGGTGATCTCTATGACCTTGTGCTATTTCTGATTTCACAAAAACACAGGTAATACTTGTAGTGTAGGAAATGGAGCTTGTTCCACAACATTTCTCTTCTCCCTGTGTCTCTTTATTTTTGCTACCATTTTCCACATTAAAGTAAATGCATTGTGACTCTACTGGAAGCCTTAGATCCTCAGTATACACTGATCAGCCAGAATATTATACCACCTACCTAACAGCCAGTATGTCCACCTTTGGCACAGATAACAATGGCAACATCTCTTGGTATAGAAGCAATGAGACCATGGTACATTACTGCAAGAAACTGGCACCACACATGCACACAAGTCACCTAATTCCTGCAAATTCAAAGGAAGGGTGTGATGAGCTCTGATGCCTCATTCAATCACATCCCATTTTTATTCAATTGGGCTGACACCTGATGACTTTGAGGAGTCATAACATCTATTACAACTCATAAATGTGTTTCTTGATCTCCATCATACACCTGGTGTTATGATGTGGCACATTATTTTGTTGGAGTATGCCACTGCTGTTGGTTGGAAACATATTTTTCATGAAGGGGAATAGAGGCCGTCAAATGTGGCCTTGCTCCCACTCATTCCCACCACAGAGAGCACCTGGCGAGAGAATCACACCCACGATTCGACTGTGCAGAGGATGTGATCCCGGGAGCAAGGCGACTTGACACTCCTGGCAGGCACGTAGACTAGCCGACAGCAATGTGCATGTGCATGGCCAGCCCTCCTCACCATGCCAGAATTCTTGCGCCTGTCCGGCACATGTCTAAATTAAGGCTGCTGGCCGGGCCGAGATGGAAAAAAGGGGGAAAATCTACATTCTGATATTCACAATGAAAAAAGTGTTGTCAATATATATAAGACCATCCCACATTGTTTTATCAACCAATTTTTTCCTTGTCTGTAAAAAAAGGAAAATGTCTACTTTTCATCATGCCCAGGTTTTTAGTTTCGTAACGCTCCTCATTCAATTTTGATGAAAGTATGTTGTTAGCTTTCAAATAAATCATTAACATTTTCATAATTCATAACAGTCATTTCTAAACAACGCTATTTGTCAGGTACGTGCACTTGATTTATAAATTGCGTATTGACAAAGTTAGTTAGTGGACAGTGTACTGTTCTATGCATTTTAGACCATACAGTACAGCACGTGACATGGAGCCAAAAGGACAGAAAAGTTTTTGAAATGGTAGTTACACTGATATCTACCTCCTTTCACAAGTAATTGAGAGTTATCTGAGCAGTGTCATATAGCCATTTTTTTCCCCACTTTTGTAGCTCTCGGAAAACGTTGTACCAAACAGTGAACATCACTTTATACAGTGTCTCACATTAAAGCGCTATCCCTCACACCCAAGACTAAAGCAGAAATGAACTAAGTAAAAAAGAATACAGAACATCTCCACTTTCAAAGAACTCTACACAGTTCTCAGAATTGTTAGTATTTATTTTGTTAGGAAGCTGTCTGATGGGAACTACTTTTCCATGAACATTTCCTGAATCATCGGATGAAAATTTTCTTTGTCCCCATGGTACTTTCATTTCGATTTTTCTGCTTTTAATGAAAGAAAAATGTGCAGATTTAGCTTAGTCTAAGACATTGCAGAACAGTAAAGGATGAGAAGCATGTGTCATATTGTTTCTTGTTGTGATTTGTTTTTTCCTTCTTGGTGGGATTGTGCTCAGCAACATGGGAACCTCATCCACTGTCAGTATAAGATCTAAGGAAACAAAGGGATGACCAATACTTGTTCCCTGCCACCTACTTTGAGCCACCTAACAATTAATTGATTTTGTTATTTTATTGCTATTGTTTTCACATTGTAGTGTCTCATAGAATTATAAGCACATTATGGTATGGACTCATCCCATTAATTTCGACTAACATTTAGGAGTGTTTTTCCTTATGGAAACAACTAAAAAACATTTCTGATTTTTTTATTCATATTACAGAATTTATAGTAACATAAGAAAAAATAAATTTATTTTCATAAGTGTAACTTGGAAAAAAAAATGCAGAAAAGCTTCTGTTGAAAGCAGGCTGGAGATGTGTCATACTTGTGCTGCAGGAGCAACACCATACCCAATCAATTCATGCCAGGAATATCAAACATAGTGAATGTTCACATAACAAAAAACTGTCCTAAATGTCAGTCTAAATCCATGGGATGAGTCCATTACCATCTATTTCTTATGTGCATAAAATTTGATGAGTCACTACAGTGTCAGTACAAACAAAATCAATGAACTGTTAGCTGGCTAGAAGTAGACAATAATAAAAAAGTATTGGTCACCCGTGTGTTTCCTTTGATCTTCTGCTGACAGTGGGTGGGAATCCCTTGCTGCTGCGGACAAGCACATCAAAAAGGAGGGGGAAAAATTAATTAATTTAAAAAGAAAAAGAGAGAGAGAGAGACAGAGAAAGAGAGAAACAAAGTGCCACACACTTCTTATCCCTTACTGACCTATCCTGCAGTTCTGAGGCTACATCTACATACATACTCTGCAATCCACCATAAGGTGCGTGGCAGAGGATACACTGTACCACTAAGAGGCATTTCCTTTCCTATTCCACTTCCAAATAGAATGAGAAAAAAAAGAATGCCTATATGCCTCCATAAGAGCCCTAATTTCTCTTATCTTGTCTTTGTGATCATTACGCGAAATGTAAGTAGACAGCAGGAAGATCATTCTACACTCAGCTTCAAATTCCGGCCCTCTAAATTTCCTCAACAGAATTTCTCAAAAAGAATGTCCTCTTTCCCCCAGCAATCTCCATTTGAGTTCCCAGAGCATTTCCGTGACACTCGCACATTGGTCAAACCTACCAGTAACGAACCTAGCTGCTCGCCTCTGAACTGCTTCTATGTCTTCCTTTAAACTGATCTGCTGTGGGTTCCAAACACTTTAGCAATACTCAAGACTTTGTTGTACAAGCATTTTACATGCAGTCTCCTTTACAGATGAAGTCCATCTTCCCAAAATCCTCCCAGTAAACCGAAGTCGGCTGTCTGCCTTACTCACAACTGTCCTTACATGTTCGTTCCATTTCATATTGCTCTGCAATGTTACGCATAGATATTTGAATTATGCAACTGCATCAAGAAGCTCACTACTAATGCTGTATTCGAATATTATGGGATTGTTTCTCCTACTCATGTGCATCACCTTACATTTTTCTACACTGAGAGCCAGCTGCCATTCTTCGCACCAAGTACAAACAGCCGCAAATTACAAGTTACTCTGTCCATCTGTTCATTTACGTAGAAATAAAATACTACCAATCCTATCACACTCCCCTGGGGCACGCTTAACGATACACTTGTCTCTGATGAACACTTGCCATCGAGAACAACATACTGCCTTCTATTACTTAGGAAGTCTTCCGTCTAGTTTGTGAACTTATGCCATATGCTCATATCTTTGTTGGCAGTCTGCAGTGTGGTACCACGTCAGATGCCTTTTTTAAATTGAGAAAAACACAATCCGTTTATTGCCCTTCATCCATGCCTCACAAGATGTCATTGAGAAAAGGGCAAGCTGAATTTCACATGAACGATGTTTTGTAACCCATGCTGATTCATAGAAAGAAGCTTTTCTGTCTCAAGGTAATTTACTATATTAGAGCTGAGAATATGCTCCAAAATTCTACAGGAAACTGATGTCAACGATATTGCCATGTAATTATGTGGGTCAGTTCTCTTTCCTTTCTTATAAACGGGAGTCACCTGCACTTTTTTCCAATCACTGGGATCTATCCGCTGAGTTATAGATTTGCGATAAATGCAAGCTAAATAAGGGGCCAATGCCACAGAATACTCTCTGTAAAACCAAACTGATATCCATCTAGACCAGGAGCTTTTTTGTATTTAGCTCTCTCAGCTGCTTCTCTATGTCCTCCTTTTTGGAGTTAGTAAAGTGATTTAATGATGGTACATTTGTGCAGTCCTCCTGCATGAAAGATTTTATAAAGGTTAAATTTAGAACCTTTGCTTTCCATTTGCTTTCTTCTATTACTGCCCCGGAAAGATCAACGAGTGACTGGATAGTGGCCTTTGACCCGCTTATAGATCAAAGTGTATTTTTCTTTCAGTTAAAGTAGAAATTTGAAAGTACCATCTTGCAGTCAAAGAAAATTGTACTCAAATGATCCAGCAAAATGTTCGTAGCAACATTGGTCCCCTCTGACAGGCTCCTAAGAAAACAACTTAGTTCATTTTTCCTTTTTATCTCAGACATGAGAGTACCGCATTTATGTGGGACACATTGTATACAATTATTTTCACCTTGTGGTACCACATTTCTGAAAGCTACAAAAGCAAAAATGAAAAAAAGTATATATTGTGTATTAGGAGTAGATGCATCTATAAAAATAAGTAGATTGGGCTTCTTCATCTCCAACTAGAAAGCCGTTAAGTGTCATGTCAGAAAATTTTATTTCAGTCCATCAAGAACAAAGTTGCAATTTACATTAACTTATTCTTTTCTTCTAGATCCAAACATAAAATATATATTCCGTATATTGTATGATGTGAACAAAAAACCAGTTGTATGCCTCTCATATAATCAAGTATGATCTGATGTAAAACCTTAGCACATTGTTGTCCATTGTATTGGTTGCTGCCCAGGAAAAATTAGTTCATACTTTTTTTCTCATTATGGACCATTAACACATCATGAGAGACCAACACACGTGGCCAGAAATTCAAATGTTTTGGCACTGCATTGCTTAACGCTATGCTCAACACACGCTGAGTTTGTAGGCTCATGATCACGGCATGTTGCCACTCAGATAACTCACAATTACTTGTGAAACGAGGTAGATATCAGGAGACTACCATTTCAAAAACTTTTCAGTACTTTTAGCTCCATTTCACTCACTTCAATGTATGGTCTAAAATGCACTGAACAGTAAGCTTCCCGCTATCTAACTTTTTCATTACTCAGTTTGTTAATAAAGTGCCCATACTTGACAAATAGCATCATTTGAAAATGACTGTTATGAATTAGAAAAAGGGGAATAGTTTATATGAAAGCTGTTTTACTACCATGAGTCCAAAAATCAGATTTTTTAACTGAATACTTGTGTGGAATGAGTAATAGACTTTTTATTTTGTCACAGGCAAGGCAAAGCTTGTAAGGGAAAAGTAAGTTGATAGAATGATGTAGCATGGTCTTATACACTGTCAACACTTTATACAATGTGAAAATCGGAAAAGCCGATTTTCCCCCTTTTTTCGTCTCAGCCATGGCTGGCGGTGTGCGCCGGCAAGGCGTTAGCCGGCTTAGCTTGACCTGGCTGGTGCGATGTGAATATGGAAATATCGTGACTCGTCCCATCCCAGAGCATCTTGCTCTCGGCAGTGTAATGTTCTTGCTTCCCCTCTATTCACCCTTAGCCGGCAGGAAGCAAGTGAGAGTGACAGCCATTTAGACTGGCTCTAAAGGGGAGGACTGCAACTCATGCAATATTTCTTTGCTATCATGGTGTCTTTTACAAGGACCATGCAGTCCAAGTATGCCCATGTGAATGTTCCCCAGAGCATAATTGAGTTACCACTAGCTTGGCTCTGTTATGCGTGTCAAGGAGCCATTGCCCTGGAAGACGAGAGATTCTCACACTCCCACTGTAATGATGAAGAAGGTCTTGCGATTTATCAGACCATGCAATATTCTGTCACTGCCTCAACATCCAGTGATGATGGTCACATCCCTATTTCAGTTGTAGTTGACAATATCATGATGTTGGCACATGCATGTGATGTGGCTGTGGAGGCCTATAGTTAGGGGTGTATGGTGGTCTGTGTGTTCAGACGTATTTCTACTGTGCCCAGCATTAAAGAATATGTTATTTCTGCTACTGTTTACTAGTCTGTTCAGCCTTTGACATCTGTTGTTGGTAATGAGAGGTAGCTGCCTAACTCCTCGATGTTTGGACATGGTTTCACTTCGGTTTCACCACTTGTTGAACACTCTCACCACAGCAATCGTCAAACACCCACAAGTCATGCAGTTTCTGAAATGCTCATGCTGACCCTCTGGGCCATCACAATCTGCCTATGGCCGAACTCGGATGGATAACGCAGCTTCACATTCTACATATTGACATGCAGTGTTCATGTGCATGGCTGGCAGTCATTTCTCATCAGTTGATGCTCCTGTTGTCTGGACATGTTTATATTTATAGTAGGTAAGTAGTCACAATGTTCTGGCTAATCAGTGTATGTACTGCCCAGCACCTTTGGCTCTTTATGACTTCAACAGTTTTCTCAATTTTGTGAAATGAGATTTCATTTATATTATTATTATTATTATTATTATTATTATTATTATTAGTTAAGCAGTAAAAATTACATAGTGTAATATAAAAATATACTATAGAAGTATACAAAAAATGTACCCTTAATCTTTAAATTTACAGCAGTCAGACTTTGTGTAATTTTTCCAATCAAACAATTACTTAATATGGGGACCAAAATTTATGCATTGAATGATCTCTTTCTTTTACTTAAAATTGTGACCTGTATTATAGAATTTTTTAATGTTTTTTCTTAGGATGACACATCCAAGAGCAGCAGCACAGCCAATGAACTTGGCCTGGCCAATGTTGGAGGTGTTTTTGTTGTACTGATGGGTGGCATGGGTGTTGCTTGTGTCATTGCAGTTTGCGAGTTTGTCTGGAAGTCACGAAAAGTAGCTGTTGAAGAAAGGGTGAGGAACATTCTGCAAGATACATAAAAGAAAGGTCTTTTTCCTTAAAAAAATCATTAGCATTTGTTAATAATGTATGAATTAATTTGTTGTTATAAATAAAACTAATATATAACTGGTGTGGATTATAATGTGTTATATGCTAATGAATAATTGCTACCAACTGCTTGAGGGAAGTATGTGTGACATGATGACAAATAAACATATTTTTCTTTGATGAGTGAGGTGCTATTCAAAGCAATACGGAGCACTGACTATGGAAAAGGCTATAAATGTGTGCTTATCAGTGTTAATTAATAAAATTGGGAACTTCTAAGAGACTCTAACGAGGCTCTAAATTTCAGCATTATCTTATTTTTTATAAAATAAATAATCACATTAAACTTAATTTTGCACCAAGTAATAATGGGTATACACATTGGGTGAAATGTGACTAACTTTGAAACAGAGAAAATATATATATATAGAGAGAGATTTGTAAGGTCAATAAAAATCATCTGAAATGTGTCCAAAGCACCACTATCTTTGAAAAAATAAGAATACAGAAGAATTGTACAATTAAGTGCATTTCCTGTCCACTAGTAAGTTGACACAAAATGATTTCTAGTGCGACATATACACAGCTAAAGTGAAAGTAGCTAGCATAACAATATAGGGATACAATTTTCCAAAGTCACCTGAACTTAAGTTAAACTCTTTGGGGCTTGCCTTTGCTATTGTAAGATAACCACCAATTGTTTGGTATTAAATTATTCAGCAAAATGCACTGGAAAAGTGGTTTATCTCTGTTATGGAAATATTTGGTAAGTCTTAGATGTTCCATGTCTTTGTTGCAACCTGCCTGTTGAGTGACTGGGAAATGGAAAGTGAGTATTTGATTAGTAGATTCAGCAATGCCTCTGGAAGAGCAGTTTGTGAAGTCTTATGATTAGATTAATATATTGAGGGCTATGAATATTTTTATCAATTGCACCCTTTTTATAGCTGATTTTGTAATACATTTAAAACATTGTAAAGTAGTAAGTGTGCATGTGTTGCAAATAGTTCCTTTGCATTGTCTCAAGTGTAATATTGTTATCATGAGGTTATTGAACTATTGCTAGTGAATGCAAATGTCAAGAAAATCTTACTCTTAAATTTAGAAACAGCATAATGTCATCAGAAAACTGCTACAAAAAGTAAATAGTAGTGACACAACAGTACATGAAGTTCTTTTTTTGTAGTAAAACTGTCAGATTCTATTTAGATATTCTATTAGGAAATGAAAAACTAATAGAATCTTTGTATACTATGTTATAAATCTCAAAATTGCAGATTTGCAGATGCATAGGAATATTACAGTAGTATTTCATCAATGTCATCACTTTTCAATAGAGAACAAGCCAATTTTTGTCTGCATGAATTTGTCTTGTAACAAGTGAATTCTTTTCCATTTGTTGCTCGCTGTAACAGGCAGCTGTGGACATTTCAATCTGCCCTTTGCTAGTCTTTCACTTTGTAGAAAAGTACACTTCAGTCATTACAGCCAACTGATGCGCTCACTGTTTATTGTCTCACCAACCAGCTATACTTTACACTCTAGTAAGAAGCAATGAAAGTTTTACACAAAATAACTTCTGTAACACTGTTTCCTAGAATACCACTATAAGAGTTCCACAATGAGTCTTGTTTTTTTGAATTTTCTGATTTAAAGAAATTCAGTATTTCTAGGCCTTTATTTTATATTCAGCAGTTATTTTTACACTTTCATGATTTTGCACTGAAGGTCTCCCAAAAATAGAATCCCCAGATTCCAAATCAAATGATCAAATGTTTTGAAGCTTAAGGGACTTAACTGTGGGGTAATCAGTCCCTAAACTTATCCATGCCTGAGGGGGGGGGATTCAAACCCTTGACAGGGAACGGCCTCGCACTTCGGAGCATAGTGCCTCAATACGCTTGGCCACTCCATTGTGGCTTCTCACATTTCTTGGACACTTAAACAGCATTAAAACATCTCATGAATGTTTCAGAGTTGACTATTTGAACACATCAAGTGATACTGCAGTTGTTCCATTTCTCTCATTAAAGTCATATGAGTTTTCTACATAATATTGTTTCAACTTGTCAATACAACAGGCTTGCTAGACATTCATCATTGTTGTAGAAAGTAACTGTAGATTGATGATTTATATTTTGCATCCAGGATTAGAAATTTTCTTTAAATAACTTAGTACTTTGTATAAGTGATAAACACCTTCAAAATTTCTATTGATGCATTCAAAGAACATGTAAATATATTATTCAATACTGTATATTATCTTTCTTCACTGGAAGGTGAATGTAAGTGCCTTGGAGTTCTGTATTACCTGTCTCGTCATTGCTGTATTTTGAAATGGAGGTTCTTTCCCTGCATGCTAAATCATTTAAATTGCATAATCACATACCTAAATATGAAGTTCACTATTTTTGCAGAATTAATTAATGAATTATTCTTATTTGTGAGTAAAGAGGAACATTCACACAGCTTGTAGAAAATGCTTTTATTTATGCAAAAATAAAACATATTTAATTTGAGTACTTTTATGTTCTGACAGCATGCAAGAAACACACATAAATTATTATATTTTGCTTCACTTACAGTATGTGAACTGTTCCTTCTCTAATGTCATTCAAATATATCCAAGCATGACACATGACCTGCTGTCAATTTCTATTTTGCAAGTATCTCATCTTTTACCTTCCAAAGCTGGGAGAAAAAGTTGTGAGTAATGCTTGGATAGCACAGCCATGAAAGGCCTAGGTCCTTGGTTTGTTCAAGTCACAATATGATACTCAGTTTTAATCTGCCAGGAAGTTTCAAAAAAGTTCACTCTCTGCTGCAGAGTGTTTACTTCTGTAACTGTTTGGTCAGCGTAATTAACTGCCATGCATGGGGCCCAGGCTTGATTCCCAGTACTGCCAGAGGGTTTTGATTGGTGGGATGACTGTAAAAGGATGTACTCAGACTTCTGAGGCTGAGTGAGGAACTACTTAGCTGAGTATCAGTGGTTCCAAGGACAAGAAATCAGACCATAATGATTAGGAGAGTGGCATGTTGATCACATACACTCCAATACCACATCTGATCGGGCCACTATCAGTGACACAGAGCGACACGACAGTTGGTTGGAGGCTGTTGGTCCATACAGGGACAGTATGCAAAACTTTATAATAAATCTAAAACTAAATATCATATATGAAGGGAGGGAGATGAACAAGAATGTAGCAAGAGATGGGAAGAGCCAATGGCTATAATTTAGTGAGAGATGTCAGGGAAGAAAAAATATTGTGTAGGAACTGAATGTTCAGCTAAGTAAAAGTAGGGGAAGTTGCATGCAAGATAGTGCATTTGAGGTTAATTTTGAGTGTAGTGAGGTAAGGTAGAGGACAACTGAAAAATCATTGTACATATAGCCAGGGCTGTAGCCTAGGGGGAAAATTAAGGGGATCAGTCCCTCCTCCCCTTTTCCATAATTATATTGTAATACTTTACAAGCTAAGGCACATGGACTAATGTGAATGGATCAAGGGGCATTTAAAGAGTGACAGGGGCAAATAAGAGAGCAAGGGCTTGGATCACCAAGTAGCAAAAGTTGTGACACAGTATCTGAAGCTAACATTGTTGCAGTGAGCAGCATATGTGCCAATTTGTGGTCAAATTTATCACTGGCCACATTTTGTTAGTGATTGGTGTTAAAAGTGGACTGTTGGTTGCTGGTGAAGTCAATGTTGAATGTGATGCAATTGTTAGAACGAACCTGAAATATGAAGGTGCTCCTGAATATGATGGAATTGATTATACCAGTTGGCTGCAAGATTGGTGTAGGGGTAGTTCAGAATATTTATTTTATATGTTTTATTTTTTGTACCATTCCTGCTTCCAGATTTGGGCAATACGTGTCTCATATTCAAGCTGTTTTAGTTTAAGGTCACGTGGGGCCTGTAGCACTTATGAACTGCAAAGCCCCTGTTCAGCTACATGGTTTCAATTTTTTTTAGAATTTTTCTTCCATATCTGACAAAATTTTACTTCACTGATTTAAGCAGTGATAGATGCAATGTATCATGTTTGTGAACCCTAATTGAAGTACTGTAATAAATGTTACTCATTTCACTAAAACTTCCTGTCACTGTTTGCTGGTTTTAATTCCATTTATTTGTCAAGAAAAAACATGTGTTTACTACTAATAAGTCTCTCCATCATAAAATTGAAATAGCTTGTTTGGATCATTATTCACTTAGAGCAACGTACCCAATGAAATGGACGAAGTGACAAGAGTTATCTTCACTATGTGAAACGTGTAAGGTAACTGCTGTTTCAGATTTCTGCCTTCACTCAAATTACCAGCAAACAGAATTGGCAGGTCGTCTCATTGCAGGAAATGACTTTTGAAGGCTGTATTGAAACTAATTACAAATTGTAATTGCTGACTGCAGAAACTTAAATGCATTTCATTAGAACCTTACAAACATTGGAGCACTGGATGGATCAGTGTCATGACACACTCTATAATTCTGTGCTACAAAGTAAAACAAAATGACACTCTAGTTGGGATAGCCAAATATAAATTGCAGTTAGTGGTGGCAGATGAAAGCCAAGTGCTGTGAGATTTAGTGGCAGAAATAAGCTCACTGCAATATGTGAACATGGTAAGAAATTCTATATTACAGGCCAACTGTGCTTGAAATCAAAATAATATAATGAAACATAAAAGAGGATCAGAGGATCACCAAAAGAGGTCAAAGAGGTCTAACTGAGCTAGATTACAGAAGTGAACATTTTTCAGAATGTGGGAGTATTCTTTCTTGGCATACTGCATCATTTGTTTGAGGATATATCAAAAATAATTTTTAACTGAGCTTTGTTAACAATGTAAAGCAAATAATATCTGTCAACATCATTGTGACACAAGTTAATAATAATGTACAGCAATAATAGTGGAACTTAACATGTAAATAAAACACTTATGCCAATACCAATATGTAAAATTTGATTGAATAAAGTATAATTAGATTAAATACATTCTTAAAACTTTTGAAAATAAAATGAATACAATTTTATGCCATTGGCCTATTATTTCTAGCACTTTAGTGATGGCTAACTACTGCAAAATCATACATAAGTCTTATTACCTTTTATTCAAAATGCCAGCAAATAATTCATCAAGAAATTAAGAAATACAAATAACTACATGAAATAAATGGACAACTGCCTTTTTTTAATTAAATGGACAACTGCCTTTGTATACATACATGTATCTGTCTTAAAGGGCCTACTCGATGTCATTCATCTGTGAAAGCAGGCATATCATACATGATCTTCACTGTAAGCATTGCATGAGTTTTTATGTGGATTTCACAACTATACAGTTGGAACCAATACCATATTCACTGGTAAACAGCCGGTGGTAGATTCTCTTATTCAGTGCCCCAAAGTATATCTCTGTGACTGCTTTGCAACTCTATCTGTTGCTCTGATCTGTGCAGTTGTAAACTGTCTCAACTTTTTGAGTATTCTAGTCTCAAGCTTTCTATTCTCTGTACAGCTCCTACCCTGTTCCCTCCTCCTAACACATTTGAGAAAATGGTTTGTCTTTTTTCCTGTATAATTCAGTTCTGTATTAACTCATTAGCATACTTGCCATGTTTTGCTGGAATGTGATTATTACAGCCTATTCTGGACTTCTGTGAGTAGCCACACTTTAATTATAACCAACCAATATGTAATTTTAAGAGGGGAGTTATTACCAATAAGTAATTTTTGAGTCAACAGGATCATAATTATTTTCTGAGATTTATCTACTCAGACACATCTTACTGACACATACAGAAACTGAACAAATCTGGTATAGAATATTTTCAATAAGAAAGGGTTATTCTCACATGTTACAACATAATGAGTTCTGTTATTGATAGACTTTCTGTTTTTCTTTACCTTTATCTCTACTGTGGATCCAAGTTTAGTCAAGATAACTTATATCAGAAACTTGCTGAACTGAAGGTATCACACTAAGAAACACAAATTTAATCTTTTACCCTCTTCCTGAGATCTGTGCTACTTGCTCTTCAGTCCTGTAGCACAACCTAGCATAGTGTTAAATAAGTTAATTGGTGTAAAAAGTGTATTTTTCTTCTCGCGCCTGTAGCACGTATTTGTAGGCCTAATTTAACGAGCGCGACTCATTGTAAACAGTGACTAAAACTTGTATGTATTTACCCATTCATCTATTTTTCACTCATTGCATATGTTACTTAAGGTTTGAAAAGTCTATCAACCTCAAATAACCATAAAACAGTGTAGATTAAAATTTCGTGATTTAGCAAAAGTGTGTAATTATCCATGTTTGAAGACCTAATTTTGTTTTTGTGAGCAAGTTTCTTTTTATTCGGTGCCCTTTCAGTTTATTCTATTTATACTTGTGTGAACAGTTTTTTAAGTGCCCTTTTGGTGTAACCTTTATATTTTAATAAGTACTTAATCAAGTTTTTACCATGGGTGAGAAGTGTGTGATATGCCATAGGATTTGGTGATTTTTTTTTCTGTTGAAATTTATACTTAAAGTAAATTATTTAAGGGTCAGAGGCAGTATCAGCACATGGTTATATTGTTACATACCTTAATTACGAAAGATGTACATTACATAACTAATTTCTCAAATTAAAATTTCAAACAATAATTGTTAAACCACATACTTTAATTTTTAATAATCATCACTTGTGGTTATTATGTATTTTCTGGTGTATTTATTTTCCATAGTCTCCAGAAACATCTTCCTGATACTTCATTATTGATGGTTAGTACTGTCAAATGTCTGTCCAGGGAGCAGATTGTAAGTTACAAGAAACAATAACTATTATTCTGAAAGAACAGAAGTCACTTCTGATCCTGCAGTTGTTATTCTTTCATATTCATAGAATATATGACATCAACTGCAAATGGGCAAAGCTAAAAATATGTACCCAGGTAGTTCTTGCAGGTGCGGTGATCACTGTGTCCCCAGTGGTGTAGTGGTCAGCACAACTGACTAGATAGCAAGAGACCTGGGTTCAAATGCTGGGTACACATTTTCAGCTTTGCCCATTTGAAGTTGATGTCATATATGCTGTGAATATCATTTAAATCTGCATATGGAGACATTCAATTATTCTATCTACAATTTACAATACTTCTATTGATTATTGGTAAAGCTCAAGCTCTGTCTACATACATTCTTGTTATAAATGTAATCTTAATTGCAATTGTTTACTGTATCAAATTACAGTGACTATCAACTGCAGTAACTATGGTTTGGGAATTAGCACCCTCCAGGCTATATTTCATTACACCATACATATTTATTATTTCTGTGTGTCATTCTTCATCCTATTTATGTCTTATTACGTTAAAAGTAAATAAAAATGTAGTACCCCCCTTTAGCAGAACAAACTTCTTTGCCATTCTGGTTATTGGGTTCCCATATTCATGTCATTGTATGAAACTATTTGGTTATAATTCATCTTAATGTTTTCCTAAATAGCATATAGTTCACCAGCCATTGTTAAATACAAAAGATATTTCTATTAATAGAAACTTTAGGTTTCTGTTTGATCTGTGTCAACAGGTGACACATGTGTCAATATAACTTTCACAAATTTTATTTTTATTTTTTATTTATTATTATTTTCTTTTAAAAATTTGGTTCCAACTAGATTACCAAAGTTAAGCATTGTCAGGCTTGGCTAGTACTTGGGTGGGGCACTGTCCACACCTGCAGAGCACTGTTGGCATCAGGGTGCACCTAGCCCTTGTGGGGTTAATTGAGATGCTACTTGATTGAGAAGTAGTGGCTCTGGTAAAGAAAACCTACATAACGCTGACAGTGTGGGGGCATCAACCACTTCCTCCTCCATGCCACATTTGTTGACACCTTCAGGTGAAGAATTGCATGATGGGCGGTTGGTATCCTGGTCAAAACCTGTTGTATGGTGTTTAATCTTGTTTATTGTATACCAAAGTAAGGTATTAAATGCTTGTTGGTGTGAATTAACTGCTACATAAACAGTCAAATATTTTGTAAAAAATAAAACAGAATGGACAAACATAAGGCACACTTTTGAATGATATTAGAAATAACATACAGCAAATTTCAAGTTTATCATAGAAGTTTAAAGAATGCTGGATCAACCAGAAAAATATACTGTAGTATTCAAAAATTCCAAGTGAACAATTGAACTTTAAATTCTCAGTGGGCACATCATTTGGTGTTGTAAGACACATTGAGCAGTAAAAAGACAGCAAATATCAATTTGTTGTTATGACTCATTTACATCAACCAGTAAAAATATAAATATGAACAACAAATAATCCAGAGTTAATAAACAGACACAGGGCTTAGTGAACCTAGCTCACTCAGCGAAAGGTTCGTAACCGAAGACAGGAAAGTTTTACAGGTCACTTCAATATTTAAGTAAGGCAATATGAGTGATCCACAAAATTACAGGCCTATATCAATGACATTGATTTGCAGCAAGATTTTGGAACATATACTTTCCTCAAACATTATGAACTACATCGAAGAGACCCATACTCAACACAGATTCAGAAATTATCATTCTGGTGAAACACAGCTAGCTCTCTACTCACATGATATGATGAATGCTATCGACAAGGCATCTCAAATCAATTCCAGATTTCTAGATTTCTGGAAGGCTTTTGACACTGTACGTCACAAGTGTCTTCTAAAAAAAATTGCATGCTTATAGAATATCACCACAATTGTGTGATTGGATTTGTGATTTCCTGTCAGAAAGTCATCAAGTAAAATAGAAGTGATATCTAGTATTTCCCAAGAAAGTGTTTTAGGACCTCTACTGTTCCTTATCCTTATAAACAACTAGTTGAAAACCCATCATCTCCCTGGTATATATTTATTCCGGTCTTAAGTTAGTCCATCTCTCCTTCCCCTTTGTGTTTCTGACCACCTTCTCTTTCCGCCACTCTCTGCCCATCTCCTCCATGCCCTCCCTCTCTCTCTTTTCATCTCCTCACCTCACCTCCCCTCTCCCTGTTCATGTCCTGCTATCCCCTTCTCCGCTCATCTTCACCTTCCCCTTTCTCTGCCAAACACCTCCTCTTCTCTGCTAACTCCTCCACCTCCTCAATCCATTGCCTCCTCTATCTCTGAAAAATTATATAACTCTGTAAACTTTCACGGTGATCAGTGAAATGGTTTCTAAGTATATTGCATGGCACCCTCCGCCGTACACCATATGAAATCTTACGAAGATGTTTACATTGCTCTATTTTGAAGGTTAAGTCTGCAAAATTTTGTCAGGATCTGAATAAAACCATAGATGTGGACAAAGTTTGTAGGTAAAGTACCCTCTGCTATGTATTTTACATAGTGTCTTTCCTCTTGTTTTGAAGATTAAGTGTGCAAAGTTCAATCACAATCAGATTAACAGTATGGCAGCGCATAAAACATGTTCAAACATGATGCGGCAGTTCCACGCATCTCAGTGTTCATGTTGTCATATCTCATAAACTATAATTAGTTCAAAGAAATAATTTTTTAGTTACATACATTGGCATAAAAGGATACTATTTGCAAAATATGTTTAGATCACATTAAGTAACGAAGAAGTAATAAATTTAAATGTCATTCATAAAGCGGCATATTTTCACGCATCTCATTATTCATGACGTCATATCTCTTGAACTATATGTCGTACAGTGACATAATTATGCTTATAATCTTCACAAAAGTGCAAGAAATACATTGACAAAGTTTTATCACAGTCGGATGTATGGTATGGCCATGCATAAAAAATGAACAAAAAGACAAATAAACAAACATTAATTTTTATATATTAGATTAAGGAGATAATGTGACCAGCACTCTTTGACTCTTCGTGAATGATGCTGTCATTTTTCTGTTAGTAAAGTCACCCAAAGATCAAAAGGAACTGCAAAATGATTTAGATAAGATATCTGCAATGTGCAAAAATTGACAATTGATCCTGAAATAATGATAAGTGTGAGTCATCCATACGAGCACTAAAAGAAATCCTTTAAACTTCATTTACACCATAAATCAGTCAAATCTACAGGCTGTAAATTTAAGTAAATACCTAGGAATAACAATTATGAACAATTTAAATTGGAAAGAACACATAGAAAATATTGTATGGAAAGCAAATGAAAGGCTATATTTCATTAGCAGAACACTTACAAGATGCAACAGTTATACTAATGAAACAGCCTACAAAACACTTGTGCATCCAGTTTTAGAGTATTTCTGCACCTTGTGGGATCCCCACAAAGTGGGACTGATGGACAATTTAGAGAAAGTTCAGAGAGGGCTACTCATTTTCTATTATTCTGATATGGGAGTGAGTGTGTCACAAAAATGATGCACAAGTTGGGGCAGAAATATTTAAAAGAAGGACATTATTCATTACAGTGAGATTGATTTGAGAATTTTTTTTCAACAATTTCTTCTTCTGAAAGCAAACATATTTTGTTATTACCTACCTACACGGGGAGATATGATCATCGAAATAAAATAACAGAAATCAGATTGAAAACAGATTTAGGTGTTCCTTTTTGCCTGCACGCTATTAGAGGGGGGAAGGCAGATTGATGTTAAATGCCCTGTTGAAAGCGTGGTCATTAGAGGCAGAGCTTTTGCTTGGATTGTTTGGGTAAGGATGGGGAAAGGAAATCAGCCATGCCCTTTGAAAGGATCCATCCCGGCATTTTCCTGGAGTGATTTAGGGAAATCATGGAAAACCTAAATCTGGATGTTCGGAGGTGGATTTGATCCATCTTCCTCCCAAATACAAGTCCAGTATGTTACCGCTGCACCATGTAGCTCGGTAAACTATTAGAGAATGGAATGGTAGAGAAATATCATAAAAGTGGTTCAATGATCCCTCTGCCCTGCACTTCATTGTGAGTTGCAGAGTATTTATATAAATGTATATTAGAATAACATTGGCTGTAGCATTAATGACACTATAGGCTATAACTAGAGGTCTGCGCAGATGTGGATATCCACACTATGCGGATAACATTGTGAGCAACAAAGATATCCATATGTTATATGTGGATAAAGAGTGAGGTATCCACCCAGTACGTCTGTCGAAATGATAGCTGAAAACTTCTAACCTGTGGACATTCATGGAATCCTTGCAGGGCCCAGGTAGAGCGCAAGTCTGTTGTCCTCATCCCTTGGCCACAGCCGACATAGCTTTACCTGAGGGACCTGTGCCTAATACATTTACGCGACCATGTTTTATCTGTTGTCTATCAAGTGCTTTCTGGGTGGCAAACCGGCCCACTGCCGACCAGAGGTATCATGCCAAATTTCCACTGCCTTGAGTTAGCACTTTGTAGTGACTGAGTGACAACGTATATCATGGTGAATACAGTGACCATTCTTTCTTAAAATGAACACGACATCAATGGATAAGAGGCGATTTGACATTAGTGAAGGAAAACAAAGTGAAATCGTCAATTTGGAAAAAAAAAAAAATGGATACGTATTTGTTGGCAAGGAAAAGATCAATGATATAGTGGCCTGTTTTGCAAGTAAAAAAAGTGAATGAACAGTACAGTCATGCATAAAATACTATTAACATACAAACAAACATTCATTTTTATGTATTAGATAAATGGTGATGGAATTAATAAAGATTGACAATATCATTTTATAGCAACTTTCATAATCAG
Organism: Locusta migratoria; assembly: GCA_026315105.1. Taxonomy (NCBI): domain Eukaryota; kingdom Metazoa; phylum Arthropoda; class Insecta; order Orthoptera; family Acrididae; genus Locusta; species Locusta migratoria. The sequence goes on from CM048755.1 coordinate 293,468,375, forward strand.
ATATGGTGTACAGTGAAAGTAACATACAGTAGTTAGGAAGGTACACAATGTTAGATTGTATAGGCTGGCCATAGCTGCAGCTGACATTGTCTCTTTTTGCTGACAGTTACCGATTAGAAGTAGATGGCAGTTTCAACACTTGAAATAACGCTTTTCTTTGTGTCACATAACCTCTTGTGTGTTAATATGGGAAAAATAAAATGTCCCTTTTGTAAAACTCTGAAAGAACCATTTTATAATAATATGTAGATAGGGAACAACTCACTGTAAAGATGGACGTTGAACTACCGACAAACACAAATAAAAGACACACAAACACACACATGATTCTAAATTTTCGACCATGGCCTTTCTCAGAAAGAGCACTCTCATCCACACAATCACAGAGGCACACTCATGAATGTGCTCTTTCTGAGGAAGGCCATGGCCAAATATTTAGAATTGTGTGTGTGTGTTTTATTTGTGTCTGTCGGTGGCTCAATGTTCATCTTTAGAGTGAGTTATTCCCTATCTATATATTATTATTAACATTCCTTACTGGACCTTCCATGTTCTTGAAAGAACTCCTCTATGCCGATAAGTTTTAACCACTGAAATTTAAGAAGGTACCTGTGTTAAACAGCTGACATAGTGTTCCAACCACACGGACTCCGAAGTGCTACTGTGTGTGTACGGAGCACCAATGTTTTCCTGTTTGGAATAGCCTGTTTTGGAGTAGGTATAGAACAGTTATTGTGATTCGAGAAGTCAAAAGTAGTTAAGTTGTCACAGAAATGACACTCTAACAAAAATTATATCAGTACATACCATGGTTTTAAATACTGCTATCTATTACTATTACCCATTCAAAATTGTAATATCTGTGGATGTGGATAACGAACTTGTGGATGTGGATAAAGTGCCATGGATGCGGCTGCGGATATAGGCCTTGTGGATGTGGTGCAGATAAACTTTTCTTATCCACGCAGACCTCTGCCTATAGCCATGGGACAGTATCAATGCAATCTGATACACAAATAATGAGGGAAAGTGTGATAAGTGCTGCCCTTATATCAATGTTGTTTCTTACAGATGGCATGACAAAGGCCATTCCACGGCCAAAACTTTACAGTGTATCTCTGGAAGCCACTTGTCTAGAATCCTTGAGGCGACTTCATACAAGGTGCAGCCATGGCCTCCTGCCACATAAATAGCATAGCAAGGCATACTGGGCAACAGTAGACTTCCCTCCAATGGGGGTGGGGGAACAGTGTTGCTACACATCTATGGTTTTGATGGTCTGCAGCATAGATTTGCATAGCAGTGGCCAAACGTACCAGCTCAAGTACATACAGCCTGAAGTAGTGGCCCCCTTCACAGTGAACCATGCAACAAGATCAGCAACATAAGCACTGGTTCCATGCCCATCCTGATGTTGCTCCTCCTACTCGGACTGCATCATCAACCTCGATGTTGATTGGATGTTTGGGGCCAGAGAGCCTGTCCCTAAAGGATTGTCTTCTAGAGTTCATTCCTACAATGGTCGAAGCATTGAATATACTGGTGGCATCAATGCCCACCTGAATGTTCTCCTGTATGTTGGATCCCAGTTGCTGAGTTTGGTACAAGGATGGGAAATGGTAGTGGTGGTGAGGGGTGGTTGTGGTGGTGGTGGTGGTGAGGGGTGGTGGTGGTGATGGTGGTGGTTTTGAGAGGTTGCCACTCATGAAATAGCTCATCTGGGCTGTGATCTCATATTGTGTGAATCTGTAAGGACTGAGACATTGTAACAAAGCTTCATCCACAGATGATTTAGCAACATACTTTTTCATCTGGATTGTGAAAGTGCAAACGAGACATACTGCCTTGCCATTGGAATGGATGAAAAGGTGGGTTCATCACATGATGAATGCCTTGCCAGATACAAAACTCATTGAAATGCATATATTGGACAAAATGCACAAGCTACAAGTGTACATGGGGGCAGCAGTCACACTGCTGAATTCACAGACTTACATCAACCTGGATACCCCTGCATTGTCTCCAGAAACTGGAAAATGACAATAAACAGCAGGTTCTAATTCTAGGACAGGTTATGGCTCCTGCAGTGTACATATCAGTAGTTCATTGTTTGACTTTCTAGATTGTAGAGGATGCAACTACCAATTTTTTTTTGGGTTAGATGCCTTTATAGCTCTCCTCAATGAATAACTTGTTTAGCTGATAATGCATTGGTAACACACATTTAATGTCCATGTCCACTTCATTGTTTCCAGGCAGTGGTTGTGAATGACGCAAAGATGCAATGTATCCTTCTTGTGCCAATTGTTACATATTGACCATCGCGTTGGGCATCCAGCTCTAATTTGTTACACAAAACAATGTGGACAGTACGGCAACACATCTTTCTGTTGTTGCTGTGAGATAACATATGTGAGTTTTGAGTACAATCGGTAACCAATACGAACTAAAAAAAGTGTCAGTAAAAACCAATGAAAATGTGTTCCCTTCGCTGTTGTGGCGCAGGCCTAAAAGAAAGTGTTGCACATAGTGAACTTTTTTAAGTTTTCTCTAATGGTCACTAATTAAGATTTTCTTAATTACCCTAGTTATTTTCAAGAAATTAAATAATTTGGAAATCGAGCACATGCTTGTTAATTTCATATAATTTTTTTTCTATTTCCCACTCTTCATTTCACTATAAATATTCAATCAAAAATATTCCAAGAAATCTTAAATCAAGATTTTTTTTATTTCTTTCAGGCAAATTAAATATTTTGCTTGCAAAACTAGACAATATTTTTCCATTTCTGAATTTTAATTTAGCTATGAAAATTTGGACACAATTCATTGCATAATTTTCACTCATATCACTGAATGCAGGTTTTCAAATTACTTTCAATCAGTTAAATATATTTTCTTCAAAACTAGATCCCACACTAATAAATTTGATGCTCAGTTTTTCCATTTCCTATCTTGAGCTGGCTATGAAAATTCAGGAAAAATGGTACACTCAGATCACTATTTAAATTCATCTATATTTCCATGATTATTTTCAGGCAATTAAGTCTTTCTTTGCAGAATTAGAACTTACACTGATCACTTTTACTCCCCCATTTGATCATTCTCTTCATCTGCATCGGCATATGCTGTTGTGTTTTTGCTCTCTGAAACATTTGACCAAAACAATGGTCACAATAGCATCTTGTGTGTAACTATTCAAAGTAAAATATTCAATTTATAGGTATGGGGTCTGTTCTGTCAAATATGTCCAGAACAACAGATACTATACTTATAAACGTATACATGCATCAATGGGCAACTGATGAATTTGTACAGAATTTAAGGTTAGACATTTGACCCTTTGTGGAAACACAGGAGCAGGCTGCAAGTACAGGGTAACATAAGCAATTGTTGGTGCATGTGGCATATGGGAGTTTGGAGTTGGAAGGAAAACATGCATAGATGTATGAAGTGCCTTTGTTTGCTTCAGGCAGCATAGCAGCACAGACACTGCTGTTTACCTCATCACTGCAGTGTATATTTTTTTATTGTTTACATTCACAGTGGTTTTTCCATGTGTCATGATCAATGATAATGCCTAAATCCTACATAGTACCATTGAAGTTAACTATCTTGAATAAATAAGTTGAACCAAAGGCACTTAATGTTGAATGATTCCTATATGATGAAGTGAAGATCCCCTCTGAGGACATGATCAGAATATATTTGTCCATTGCTGGTTGCATTGTTTACATCAAACTGACGTATGATGCTGCTTGTGACATGATCTTAATACAAATGATAGATGGCTTCAAATTCCAGCATTTAAATAGCCAATTGGCTGAGTAATTGTCGAACATGATTGTCTGGGATTATCTGTATCTGTATCTTTGAGGATCTATTCAAAATGTTGGCAGAAGACATGATGGGTGCACTGTGCCCTAATGGAACTGTACATGGGCATGAATCAGAGAAATGAGCAAGTTCACTATGTGCACAGTCTTGAATAGCATGTGGCAGCATGCATTGGTCTACAGAAACAAATCCCAATCTACCTTTTCATTGGGTTTCTGGACCATAGTCATATATGACAGGCAGTAATGTAACTGTTTCAGATGCTGTAAAGAACTTGGGCAAAATGAATACCTCCAACTATAAGCTATGCAGCTTCGGACTGACAGTGTTTAACAGTCACTGAGCACAAGTGCCACAATGGAATCAACCATTGTTTTTATGTTGTTTTCTCTCTAGTTTAATAATTTTTTCCTTTGCTATTTCACATTTCTTGATGTGTTCTTCATATTCTACATGTGTTGCAGCCAAGTCTTACTTCAGTGCATTTATTTTTCCTTCTTGTGACCCCAACAGAACCTCAAGATTGCTTACCACTAAGCACTCAGTAGATAGTTTATTGGTCACAATTCTTGAAATGTCCATGTTTAAAATGGATTGACACTAGTTTTTTTCAGTTAATTTAGTTATTTTTCTTGCAATGTTAGGGAATCCTGTAGTTTGTCTTCTGCCAGACGTTCGACACACGTAAAGCATTGCCACTGGTCCCCTTGATTATGAACTTGACATTAATTTTCACACACTTATCATGTTCCCAGTATTGCATTCTTTACATAAGATACCTCTTACTACCATTTTGGAGCACATATAATATGCACAACAGTCAAATAATAACGTAATTGAGGGACGGTCATTTTCAGTACTTTTACTCAGCGCCATTTTACAGTACAGTTAATTTATGTAGAACTCTCATTGCATAAACAAACAATTTAACTTAATTATTCACTAAACAATCTATTTCATCAGTTCAGGAAAAGTCTGTGGTATCAGCTATTTGGCCTCATATTTTAACCTTGATACATATTCAGCAGTTTGTTTGTCCCTGAAATGACCAATTTCTGCTTTTGTAAGATTTGGTTTCATAGCAATATTATTTATCAAGTTTCAGGATCCCGGAGATTTTGTTTGATAGTCTGTGTTAGTTCTTCATTGCTTTTGCAACAAACTACCATTTTTGAGTCATTAGTGTACAGAATAATTTGAGATTTTATCTTACATGGGATCTCATTATTTAATATATGAACAGTAACAGGTGTAGCATTGATCCAGTGGATATGCCTGCTTGTATCTCATTTCAATGAGAACTAGCTGTCTCACCATTTTCTGGCATAACTACCCTTTTTCTACATCTTTAGATAGGATGAAAACCAATGTAAGGATTTTTGATAGGGACCATGATAAATTATTTTGTGAAGCAGCAGCTTATGTCTTTCCATAATTAATGCTTTAGTTATGTCTCAAAAGGCAATGCATATGGACTGTTTTGTATCAAACTTTTTGTTTACCAGTACTTTAGTGATTAATATATGATTAGTGTGCACAGTATATTGTAACGTGTTGTTTTCATACTAATATGAAGCATATTGTTACGAGTTTCGTTATAGTTGTTTAATGATTATGAGCTATACACTGTAATCTTTTAAAAGAAATGATAATTTTGGTATTGGGAGGTAAATTTATAATAAAATCCTATCTACTACTTTGATGAAAACACCAAGTGAGATGGTTCAGTGGTAAGTCAATAGACTTGCATTTGGAAGAATGGCACTGATGGAGTGTTTTCCCTAAATCACTCAAGGCAAATGCCAGGATGGCAATAGCTGGGTATGGCAGATTTTATTCCCCATCCACAATGAAAACTATCCAAGCATATGTTCCATCTATAATGATTATGATGTCGACAGGACATTAAAATCTAATCTTCCTTTCTTATTTCTTATGAAAACACAAAACATCTACATATTGGAGCCTCTTGAGAAGTAACTTTCATCAAATTATTGAATATTTATATTCCCAACTTGGAGTGCTGTATTTACTTTATTTGTTGTAATTTCATCCCAGTTCAAAATTTTTTTAGGGATTTTATAATGCCAACAATTTAATTACCGGATATATGAGTAAATTTAAAATATATAAACCTGTGCTGAATTCTGTTCAGATCTGTGTACGAAGGAAATAGATAATTCATCTTACTTGAAGTTTCAAGGTACCTTTTCAGTTTTTTACAGATCTGTCTGGAGTTTATAACAATTTCCCCATAAATTTGTATTTCAATATTAAACTGAGTAGTTTTCTGAGCTCTTACTTCAGTGTTGACAATTTGCTATATAGCTTTTGAATTGTTTATGGCATGTGATAATAACTATCTGTTTGTTATTTTTTTGTCTGTTTAACACCTCCTTCAAATATGCTTTTATGTTTACTTACAAACATGAGAAATTCTTCCTCACAGTTGTACTTTGCTTTAGTATTCAGTTTAATTTCTCTAATGTTAGATATCTTGATGCCTTTAGTTGCCTATGAATTTGTTTGCGTATGTTTGGACAGGGAACATCTACTGAATATAGTCATGAAATCTTATACAAAGACAATATAGTTGGTTTTTACTGAAAACTCGTTGCTGAATGATCAAGATGTTTCTTTCAGATTGAAGACAAATATACTGTATTCACATTGTGTTGATGAAAGCTCCTGACTTTTTCACTGTGTAGGTTGTATCTAAATTTGGTAATGAGTTCTGAATGGTCAGATATCCCCAAGGCTAAACCGAATTTTCTTCAAGCACCATAATTAATACTGTTTAGAACATTGTTCATTTTGTACCACACTGTGATTTTAGTAAATTTTCTGATTTTACACTAGGGTCTTTTTAGCTACTAACTGCATCACAAAAATGGAAAATCAGTTATTATTTCTTATATCTATTTTCAAGTCAGCACAAATATTCATTTGTACAAATTTTCTGCCTGAAACACACCCATAAAAACTTCAAATTTGTCTAAAAATGAACATGTGACTTAATAGCCAGAGATAAAGTACATATACTGATTGTTAATATGCTGCTCTTCATGTAGAGGAGGTCTTCACACATACAGACACACACAACTTCAGTATTTGTCCAAAAATTCTACAGAATGAAGGATATCTCTCTCTCTCTCTCTCTCTCTCTCTCTCTCTCTCTCTCTCTCTCTCTCTCTCTCTCTCTCTCACACACACACACACACACACACACACACACACACACACAATCTCAACTTATACACAAATGGCTACTGTCTACAGTTGATCAGGACATTTATTAACTTCCTATAATTTTCTGACCTCAAAATTTGCCTTACCTTCATTCCCCAAATCCTTCAACATGGAAACCAACCTCACATCCACAGAATCCATCACCTGAAACTGTTTCTAACCTTGTGATCTTACCCACCAATAAATTGCTAGGGTTTCAAACCACATGGATTACCTGAAGGGACTATACAAGCTATAAACCTATAAATCCTGTCACAGTGACCCCCATTCCAGGAGTCAAGCAAGGTCTCCAGCCCCTTCTCAAATTTTAAGGATGATTCCAGAACCTCACCCTTGAGTCTATATCTCTCTCCTCACCCCTATTACTACTTGTGCTCCTAAATCCACAAACCCAAGCACAGTGGACAATATATATATATATATATAAAACGGATGGCTTACCCAAAGGACAGGCTTGTTGACAGACACAAATAAAATCACACACAAACACACATACAAGCTTTTGCAACCGTTGGTAACTTCTTCAGGAAAAGAGGAAGAAAGGAGAGGAGAAAAGGAAGGATACGGGTATTAAGGAAGCGGAAAAGGAGTCATTCCAATCCCAGGAGTGGAAGGACTTACCTTTAGGGGAAAAAAAGGAAGGTAAACAAATACACACACACTCACACATATCCAAACACAAACACACCTAGACAGACATTTGTAAAAATCCATGCCAAACTATTCGTGGAACATTTGTAGGAATTATTCATTATCCTAATGATCCAGAAGCCTATCACCCCCCCCCCTTTCCCCCGTCACACCACAGTTGAGATTAACTGCTTACTTCTGTGTGATGTGGACACACGGTGTGGATACCCTACCCATATTCCTTCAGAACTTCAACACCTTGTCTCCCATTGACTTCATTTGGTCTTTCTCAAACCAATGAGCCATGTTGGCCTCCAGCTGAAGGATAGCTACATCAGATCAGTACCTCTGTCCACATCATACCTAACATTCACGAACAGTACCTTCACTTTGTCGGGTGTTACTCATCCCATATCAAGAAGACCTAGTGATATGTGGCCATCACATATGTAGTAACAAGCAGTCCTCTCTAAATACACCAAAAGAGTTCACTGAGGTCATCACAGCCATCACACTGGTCCAGAATCAGATCTCTAATGACATGTTTCCTCAGTCACCTACCACACCATACATGCCCACATACTGGCCAAAAAAGAACATTCTTCTCTTGACTCAGTAGCATCCAGGACTGGAGCAACTGAATCACATTCTCCACCAAGGTTACAGGTATCTCTTGTGCACTGGGATGAGGACAACAGTACCCATTACCCAACCCATCACTCCTACAGTGGTATTCCATTGTCCACTGAACCTACACAATATAATTGTTCATTCCCACTCCTACTAGTCAGACACATGCATGGTGCATCAGTAACAGTGAGTGTGCTGTCCATGTTTATACTGGGGAAGGCTCGCAATTTATGACCAAGAGTCCACTCTGATGGACAGAGGTGCAGAATGGGTGTTGTTGAGGAATGTCTTCAAAAAGTGGTGACAACATATCCAAATGTCCAGGGGTTGGCAGCCAAACCCCATTACATATGTTGGATCTCATAAGCAGGGAAAATTGATAAAACAGGTCAGGTAGCAAAATGTGGTGGAACGAACATCAGACTTGAATTCTGGGTAAGAGTAAAATTGTAATGGAAGGCCTCTGTAACCACTGACGATGCATGCGTCCACGTTAACATCAAGAAATCGGTAAACGATGACTGAAATCGGTGTATGTCAATCATCACCGGATGTTGACACAGTGGCAGACCATTGCATGGTTAGATGAATCCTGATTCAATCTTCATTGTGTCAATGGGAGGGTACAAATCCCTCATCTTTCAAGGAAACAGCTTCTTGATACCAATACAGAAGGATGGAGACAAGCTGGCAGTGGCACAGTTATGCTCTGTGAGCTTTCACATGGGTGTCCGTGCGTCCAGTGGAGCTCATGCAAGCCATGGACAAGAAGTATTGTACACTGGCTGCAGAATTTGTACAGCCCTTCCTGATGATTATGTTTCCCAATGGCAGTGGCAAGATAATGTGCCATGTCAGATGGCCAGGAGTGTGATGGAGTTGTTCAAGGAACACAGTGGCAAGTTGACATTAATGTGCTGGTCCCCAAATTGCCAAATTTGAACCAGATTGAACATATGTGAGATGTGATTCAACTTAGCATCAGATTTTATTGTTCTGTGTACATTTTCTGATTTTAAAGAAGTAATTTTGTCCAAAAGCTAATCATTGTATATTCTTTTCATTATGCTTGTTTGTTACTCAGTGCCCCCTCTATGTAATGAGTGGTAATCTATCCTTTTGATAATATTATTATTACATATCTTGGACTTGATATTATTTGATAAATAATATCCATATTCCACAGTTTCTAAGCAGCAGTTTCAAAATTACAGTTCTTCAATTAAAAGTTTGCTATACACATTTAAAAAATAAATATCTAAAATTTGCTTAATCATAATAAATTTATAGTCTCATGTTTCATGAGTTGACATAAGGAGCCCCCTGCGGTGTTTGACACCTTAAGAGCTAAAACTTTTTCAGCCTTTTAACAATTTTATTCTTCGATTCTTTATTATGGAGTCTAACCATGTTGTGATGAATCACGAGAATCTATAATGAACCGCATATCCGTCATTAAAGAGATACAATAAACATACATAGTATGACAAAGATATAGGAAAGTGGTGAGTAAGCTTAAAGTTGAAGTAATAGAAGATATAGTTCAAGTAAACACGATTCAAAATACCAAACCTATTGTTAAATACAGAAAAAAAAACATATTTATACATTGAACATCTAAGACAAGTGACACATTGTAAATAGAAAGTAATAAATCGTAAATAGAAATAACAACACAAACTTACAAAACTCATCAAGAAAGCAGAAGGACTTACAGGATATTTTCTTAATTTAGATTCAAATGTAGCTGGAAAATGAATGTGGACTTTGATTTTTGATGGAAGAGAATATAAAGCTTTTGTGACAGAGTAATGAACAACTTTTCGTATAAGTCTTGGTTGTTTTAAATCCCAAAGTAAATCATTTTTCAACATCATATAGTAATTATTGTATGTTGTATAAGATGTAAAAAGTATATTGTTTACAAAAATCATCCAAGAAAATATTTCTTGAGATTTGATAGTTGGTATTTGAAGATCATGGAAAAATTTGCTCTCAAAATATCTTAGGTGAATGCCACACATCTATATTTTGCCATAAAGTTGTCTTTCGATTAAGTTTGGTTACTCTAAAAAATATACCATATGACATAAATAAGCAGCTTCTTTGATAGCATTAATATTACCAGCACAGGTAATACAGGTAATTACATACAGGATAAGGTGCCTCACTGAGTGTTTATAGAAGATCTTGGATACATCCAAACCAGTTTAATTTTTCACAAATTAGAACAACCAGGAACTTAGAAGATTCACAACTTAATATATTTTGGTTTCCATAGTTCATGTAAAAAAATTACTTCATTTTCTTGCTGAGCTGTGGGAAGTTCAATATGCTGAATTTCTTTAGTATTTAATAACCTATTCTTAGGCGATAAGAATTCAAAGTGATCTGTTACTTTGCAAGAGACCATGACAGCTACAAATTTAGTTTGTAATCATCACTATAACATTTTACACAGAATTATCTATTATCAACAGAATGCACAAAGACCTTTAAGCAAAAAAATTTTCACAAAATATATAATCTCATTTCATTTAACAATAAAGTTCAAGGTGACAAATGGAACTGAATTATTATACAACACTGACAGATATGTTCAGTGCATGTATAAATACTTATCAATACACTCTTTGACTGCAGTTAAACAAAATTATGAACATCAGATATCCCCCAAATTATTTTCCAAAAATTATCTGGATACTATGAGCCTTACATGTTATATGTAACTGGATGTACTATGCCCTTAAAGTGTTTTACTCTTTCATTTGACCTGTATTTTCCCCTAAATCAGAGCTGTTTTGAAACATATTTGTTTTTCACTGGAATATCTATTGACAAATAAAATTTCTCAGTTCTGTAAGTTTGACAGAAAATGCCACAGAAAAACATACAAGGAAAAGATATTAATTTTTGTTCATATTTAATCTGTCGTCTTAAGATATCAAATGCACACAGTAATGTAGTTTTGTATGAATTGCATGCAATTAATGAGAAGAACTATTCCTTATGTACTACACACACAGGAAATAAAGAACTATAGAGTAATACCATACTGTAGGTGATCTCAACATCTGACAGGATTAAAAATGATTCATACTTGTCATCATTATTTTGTTGTAGTGTAATATCTATATGATTTTTCTTTATACCCAGTAGCTTGTTATCCACCTTTCCATTAAATTAAACGCGTTAAATGACTGTTACGTTCACCTGTTATTAAATGATTGCACTGCTGCTTACAGATCCAACAGAAGAAGCCTAGCCCAAAATATACCTCACGGATTTATACCACTCAGTAATACTCTGTAGAAGACCTTAAATGAAGCCCACAGGTACTTCCTTCCAAACAAATATTCTCTCTAATCAAAGGCTTTCTCAGACAAAAAAAAAAATGTTAAGGAAATCTTCTACAGTTCTTGTCAGTTTTTCCTTTCTTTTAATAACCTGTTACCCCTCATCCTACTCCATTGGAACCACTAAATAGTGTAAAGGTGAATTGTTGGTGAAATTGTCACTAGTGGATTTACCAGGTCAATTATTCCATAGTGTAAAAGAATAAAGTGTGTTGTTCAGAAAAAAGTACACAACTTTGTACATAAAACCAATGAAAATTTCACTTGAAATTGAAGTGTTCACAAGTCTAAATATTATGTTGTTCTGATGTCTACTTCTTTCACATACTGTATCCAAGAACACAAGAAGATTTCCTTAAGCTTTCTCTCAGTTGTAGCATGACCTGTTACCTCTGTAAAGACAGTAATTATATTGTGGTGACGAGATTTTTATATCAGCTGGAATAGAAAAAAAGTTGAATTGAAAGGATAATTCCTATATGGCAAAAAAATAGGTGTACATAAAAGCATGGAATCCACACCTGAAAACATTGCAGTCTTTTCTGTGTGTTTGTTCAGGGACATCACTATCCATCACATACAATATCGACAGTTCTAATTTCCTCTATAGTAGTACAATTGCATGTAGCTCCTAACAACCAATAAACGAGTTTTCAGTCTGATATAATTGTATGCAATTTCATTAACATTGCAAATAGAATTGTTAGGTTCAATTTAGTATGCAAACAATATTATATTTTTGAATTAATGCAAAAAAGAAATAAAATTTTACTGTGAAGAATGAAGATAGATTTAAGGGGGACCGTGGTCATTTCAGTATCAAACTCTCTGTGTAATGCCAACTATAAAAATCAGAGCCCAGTATATTGAAAAATATTAATGCTTATCTCTGGAATATTCTTAAGAAAAAATCTTAAGATTCTGGCTGCTCCTAATTTAGTGAGTGCTTTTGCATGGCATTATTATCCTATTCTGGCTTCCTGTCACTGGTTGTAATGATCTGTATTACTTATCATTCTTCATGTTTGCATTTTATTTGTGAAAATGTGTAGCTAGTTGCCTATTACATTCAAGCAAAACATGTTTTTGTAATAGACCTTGCATTATCTTCCTGTGTGTGTTGTACAAAGGAGTAAATATTATAATAAGGTAGGTATACTTGTTAGTACCAGGTAGTCTTGTTTGTATTTTGCAATAATATCTTAATGTGATAAGAGTAGAACAATATTTATTAATTATACATATGCTTATGCATAAAACATAATATTCAGATTTTCCTCTCTCTCTCTCTCTCTTTTTTTTTAATGTTTCTTGCCACCTTTTTCTTTACTTCCTTTCACATATATTCATATATGAGATATGGATGAGTCAAAATTTTGTGACAGTCCTTTCTTTGTCTGAAAAAATTAAATAATTTCTTGTTATACATGATGGGAGATATTTAGTTCTAAAAGAATGTAATCACAGTTGGAAAACTGCTTTTTATTACTTACGACACATTTAGCCCTTTTGCAGCAACAACAGAGCATTTAAAAGATATTTGGTGAACCACAAACCATCATCAATCAAAGCTGACATCAAATAAATGTAAAATTATTAGCAAATAATCCTGTTGTCAAGTGCCCAGACGAAACAGTTGCCAAATTAGGTGAAGGTAACAACATCTTGGAAGACATAGCATGGAGCAGAAAATATACAAATAAAATGTGCCCAGGAGCTCTAGCACCAGACCTCAGAGCTGGATAAATGTTTCGGTCATCAATAAAATTGTTCAAGGTATGTGACCACATTGTCAGTATGTAAAATTCTGCAATATTCAGTTACTGTTGCACGTGATCTTCCTCAGGATCTTATATTACACAACACAAGATATTAATCATGGGCACAAGACACCATGGGAAGACCATTTGCAACAGCTGCCAAAAATTGGAGAATTTTATATATTGACCCTGAAGAATTTCATTGACAGTAACAATGGCTATGGATGCCTACACTAGCAGTTTGGTCGTTGTATTTGAACAATAAATAAATAAAATTGTATGCATTGTGCATTAAGAAATACTTCTAATAGCAGAAGTTTACATCTTATAGAAATAGGTGAACTAGTTTATTATATGGTGTACCATGAAAATTTCTTTTCAGTTGTAATAGTTTTCATTAGTACCCATACTCACTTTGCCCCTGTGTTTAGGGTATTGGGGTTAGGAATAGGGGAATCTGCATTTATCAACCATGATGATAATTACATGAATAAATACTATGAACTGTGAAAGTCATGGTTAGTGATATTGTGTGTCATGTTGTCCATTCATTCAAGCATTGCTATCTCTAGCATATCAAATCCAAATTATATACGTGATATGATGACAGTATTCAGTGAAAGGTTATTTAACAAAACTTCCTGGCAGATTAAAATTGTGTGCTGGAACCGGGACTCAAACCAGAGAACTACGCCTTTCGCAGGCAAGTGCTCTCCCACTGAGCTATCCTGAAACAACTACCGGTCTGCCCTCACGACTTTACTTCTGCTATTACCTCGCCTTCTACTTTATTTCTCCCCCTCCCCCCTTCCTAACCCTTAAAAAAATGTTCTTTCTCATCCTCTGTGTGTGTGTGTGTGTGTGTGTGTGTGTGTGTGTGTATTTCCACAAACATAGTTATTTATGCTTTTGCTACAGAAGAGGAGTGGTTCAATATGAAATATTTATTTCCTTCACTTACTTTGTTGAAATGAAGTTCAAATGCTTGGTGATCAGTTTTTAACTCGCATCTTTTAATAAACAGCTATTATAATTTCAGTTATTGTGCAAGTAGTTGTATTTCATTTGCTAACCTGTTACATAATTGTACTGCATTTTAGTAAGAACACTGTTAGATCCTCTTATCTCTTTGTCAAGAATGTTTTTCATTAGCTGCAAAAACACATTGTACTGATTAAGGATTTTTTTCTTCTTTTTTTGTACAATACTGCATTAATTCATACTCATTCTTAAGAACCTATTGCATGTTGCAGATCTTCTTTCGAATAAAAGATGGACAATATTATTCATGAAAATATTTTGTCTTATGTAATAAACAAAGCACTTGGTGGTGACTGGAACCAGCTTCTTACATAAAAATGACACACTAATAATAGAGTACAGTCCACAAAACTCAAGTGTGTTTTGGCTACTTGCATATAAGCCACATGTGGATTTGTATTGTTTGTTTTCACTACCTTCAGTTTTCAACTAAAACTTCTCATGGCATTATTGAACTGCAGTTTTTCTATGTAAGCAAAAAGCATTTTGTGTGTAGTTAAAAAGTCTACTTTGTAGGTGTAAGTAGGATAGTATGCAAGAATATAGCACCGTAGAAAGGTTGCTTCTTTAAATTACTTTTTTGTTACTATTTCATTAATTTCTGCCTAATTGATGTTCATCTAAATTTTTCTTTTGATCTGCAAGAGATGCAAACCCCACATATACACATGGAAAGATGCAAAACACCAGGTGAGACATTTTTCTGATATGATGATTCCAAAGACAATGTTACTGTTATAAAACCATTTTTCCAGTGCCAAAAATATTGATTGGAGATTGAATTTGTGGGGATAAATAGGAAACATATGTCAGTCATTTCCTTTAGCTGTCACTGGATAAAGTGGATGTGGTGGTGTAATAATGTGTATAGAATTGCCTGTGAATTATATAAAACCAAAAGAAAAATCTATAAAATGGGAGATTTACTTCAACTGGTAAGCCATCCTTAAGAAGTTACAGAGCTGGTAATCGTATCCTGACATCTGATCAATTCTTTATATGACCTAGGCCTACAGCTTTAATTGTTCAATAATTTTTTTGATTTAGTGGCTATATTAATCCCCATGCTGAATATAGCAAACATTTTCTCCAACACTCTACTGGAGACGCAAATATACTTTATTGTCTTTTGTTAAAACATCCAAATAAAGTATTAAATTCTGACGCCTTTGTGAGAATGTAAAGAAGTAATGTTCCTAGTTCCTGTATCACAAGAACAGTTTAAATGCACACTATCACACATACTTCTATGGTTAATAAGTATATTCTGTTATATTTCTAACATAAAAGGAATTTTAGATGATGCAGTGCTTGTAGACTCCATATAGGTGAATGCACAGTAGCCAACATTCAAATGAAAGAAGCTATCGTATTAGGTTATTTCTCCTAGTGCAGTGAGCCTACAGTCACACATGATAATCCCATTATTTGGGAAAATATGTTTTTGTATACCAAAAAATAAACATTTAGTCAATATTTTCCATTTTATGTGCTAGTTATAAAACAGTCTAAGTTAATGGTTATTAATGAAGACTAATACAGTTTACTGAGAACATTTCCTATTCATTAGAATAATGTGTGCATCATATGTTCTTTTTGTAAGTGCTTTTAGTGTAACTTATAAACACTTATTTTAATGTGCTTATTTAATTTGCATGCTGCTTTCCATCATTTCTGTTTTATTTCTTTACCCATATCTTTGATCAAAAAGCTTTATGTATCAGTTTCGTGTTCATCAGTCTTCTTTGTCTCCAACTTCACTACAAACCATCTAAAGATCTGACTAAGCCACAAAGTTCTTCTTGATTTTTTCCCTTCTTATGGTTATTTTTGTGTTTATCACCAATAAGTTAAGAAATTAAAGCATTTATAAACATAAAACTACAAAGTCATGCACTGTCCTAAGTATATACATAATAAACTGAAAAAAGAAAACAATGATGATGCAGTAATTTCCATAGTGATTAGAAATTGTCTATAACAAATGATCTGAATACTTTTCCATTGTTATTAATACACACCAAAGTTCTGTTATGAATACACACCAATAAAATAGAACCAGTATGAGAGTGTCCTGCCAAGTATTATTTACATAAATTTCCAGATATATCTTACAAACTTTGTATAACTGGTTTATTCACTACGTGGAGCAGTCACTGAGTGGCAGACAGACACAATTACAATACATCTTTTAGCTTTGGGCAGAAGTCCTTCAGAATTATAATGCAGTTCACATGCACACACTTATTCACTCAAGTAACACATGACAGCTGCTGTTGTAGGGGGTGGGGGGGGGGGGTGGGGAGGGGATTATTTTGTAATTCTGAAGAACAACTTTTTGCCTGGAAATTATATAGTCTTTTAGTTGTGCCTGTATGCCACTTAATGCCTCTTCTGTGTGGTGGGTAGCAGTCAGCCGTTTTCATATTGTTGTTATCCCATCTTCGAGTTTCCAATATTTAACTTATTTATTCTAATCTTAAATTAAATTTGAGTCTATCATTTACCACGAGTAGTGGAATAAGAAGTCAAATAACAATAAAGGTGTAAATGCACTGTGAAACTTCAAAGAACCAGTAAAGGAAAATGCTTGTGATTAATGGACCTAATTGTAAGCTTCAAAACTATGAGGAAAGCTTTTTATGAAGCTTACAGTTAGCTGGACACATTGTTGGCAACAAAATAAGTTACTGATTTTTTCAACAAGAAGTAATTTCAGTAGGTGAAACATGGCATACATTTATTTAATTTAATCTATAATGACAGAATATGTAAAACTGTTTTAAATATGCTTGTGCTATATACCTTCTGTTTTGAATAGGCAATATAAAAAAAAGACACTCTGTGAAGAACATGACACTGACCATTCCCATTGTGTGCCTGAAAACAAATAAAATGAAATAATAATAATAATAATAATAAGCTTCTTATTAAATTATTACAGAATTTTATTTTCGAAATTTATCTGTAAATAATAAATCTTTAAATTTACTTATCTGGTTGTCCAATAATAATATATTTATTATGTTAACAGTGTGAATTATTTTGGTTCCCACCCAAGTATACTGATTTTAGATATAAAAGTTTTCTTAACTACTAAGAAGACTTGCATACTTCTCAACGTCATGTGACATTTTCTACATCAACTTTTATTTAGCTATAATTTCTAACTTGTTGAAATTGTTATTAGTGAAAGTACCGACAAATATTTGTCCTCCTACCGTTTTAGCAATACACGTATTGATATCATACAGGCCTAAATTCTATAGTTTGTTTATCAAACAGAGAAAAACGTGTTCTTGAATTGGGGAGTAATTATTCTTTCCAAATCATATAATGTGGTCTTCCTATGTTAAAAATTTGGGGGATGTAGAGGAGCTAAAGTTTTGACAAGGAATCCGTATCTGGAAATGTCATCCAACCTCATCTGTTGCATTTCTTCATCTTTGATACTGCAAAACATTTCTACTGCAAGCTATTTGCTTTCAACATTTTGGGATGAGGTAGTATGCAACAAAACAAGAAAAAAGTCAGGAAAACATAGACTCTAAAATGCATACCTGAAGAGCCATTGGCAATTGACCAGTAGGAGAAACGTGTCTCACAGAATTAAAAATGAAGAAATTCTGTTCTTATTATATGACATTCCTGGAAGTGGGTTCCTTATAAAAACTTCGTCTACTAAATCCCCTCTACGATCCTACCAAAATTTTAAAGCACTCTGCATAATTACAAAACTTAATAACCTGAAGTTTCATGTAGTATCTAATGGCAGTTTTCTCATTAAATGTCGTAGTATTTACAGCAATTTAGCCACAAAGCTAATACCTTTCTTTTTCTAATAATAAATTAAAATTGTAGTTTATGGAAAAGGAGAGTATTATTCTCTTAACAAATGAATAAGAAACCATTCTGCATATCACAGCGAACATGGATAAAATAAACTGTAATGTAGACTTATTAGAGAAACTTACTCAAGTTAAGGTAGAAAATGATGCCACTGTTACCTTGATAATTGAAATTTTGTTCCCAGGTGATTTATTAATATATTTGTTCTGATGATTGGTAACAAGATGGTATGTCCCATTTCCCTAATCTGTAATAATTTTCCACTAATAAAGAAATAAAATTAAATTCCTTCTCTCACTCATTTAGGTCTTTCATTGGGCTGATGTAGCCATTGATAAACATTTCATCCATTAGCTGAATCAGGACTGACACTTCACAAAATGCAATTCCTGTAGCAGTGAACACTGACCACAGTGTTTGAATGCTTATTTCATATTATTTATAAAGTCTATATGTATACAAAATGTTACAGAAATTATACTGCTTTTTACTCATATACTATTTTCTTGGTGTTTCCCTAAAACTGTTACTCTAATTTTTGTTTCTTTGAATCATCTTAAATAAATATTGGTGCAATGTATTTTATTTTCTGTTGTTACAGTCATCTATCTGCTCTGAAATGGCTGCTGAACTAAAATTTGCTCTACAGTGCCGAGGTTCTACTAAACCAGTGCGCAGGAAGAGACATGCTCAGTCAGAAGAAGAGCATCCTACTCAATTTATGCCTCTTGGGGCTTATGGACAGTATGATTTCATTGGCAAGGAATTACTACCTTGATTCTTGGGGAGGACAGTTATCACCAAATGTTGTAAAGAAATGGAGAATATAAATAACTTGTTTATTTAAGGGAATTATTAGGGGGGACTATGCCGTGTACATTTTCATAAAGGAATAAGGAACATTTATTTTTAACTGCTGGTGATCAAGTAATGATGCATGCAGCTACTGATGTGAAATCAATTACAGATGGAAAATTTGTGTATAATTGATTTTATTTCAATGATATCCTCTTCATTTCTATCTAATACTCACATTTTTATGGAGAAATTGGAATTTTGTTGATGGTTCTTTGTTTTAACAAGTTTTCTACACATAAATTTCTGTTGTGTCAATGTATGTATTTTAAATACTTTTCTATAGTAATAATCTGTTAATAGATTTTGAATTATTATTTCTGTAGTTGGAAAAACACATCAGATAGTTTTTATATTCAGAACTCATTCTGCTAACTAAAATGTATATTTCTTTCTTTTCCCTTTTTCCTATTTGCTGAATGGCTGTTATTTGTACATAAAAATCCTAGTGAAGTTGTTTATAATTTTTAGATCCTTCTTTTTTGTTGCAAAGTACAAGGGAAGTATTAAACATGATGTTACTGGGTAGTATAAGATGTATGTGTATGACCACAAATATTAAATTTCTACTATATGAAAGAGACATTTTCAAGATCATGTTTATACTATGAAAATTTTAAGGAGAAGAAGTAATGAGGCCTACTCTAGTTCTTTGATTCCTTTGTGCTCCTCATTAATGGTAGGCTTTTGTATCTCAAGTGATAAATAAATCAGTCTTTTTATGGTTAATTTTATCTTGTTTAATTAAAGTGGAGTTGAAGGTGATATGTCAGCTAAAATATCAGTAAGTATAGTGAACATGAGATAATACAATGGCTGCTGGAGTGTTGGCTGTTTCACCACCAGACCATGCGTACAGTATTAGGCATGAGGCTAAGCTGCATCTGTTGGTGGTCACATTGCAGTCAAAGTGTTAAACAGGGTGTTTTCCCACCAATGTCTCAGCCATATTCCCAATATTATTGAACATGTTGTTTTAATCACATCATAAATTTTCTTATTTTTTCTAATGTTTCTTCTACATTTAGCAATATAAATAACAATATAGACAGTTATCTTTCTGAAACATACTTCAACAACTTTTCATCAATGTTAAATGTTTAGTATGTGTTGGATAAGTGAAACCATTGAAACAGTTCTAATAAGCTACACATTTCTTGATCCACGTCTGTAGATGAATGGTCAGTCTAGATGGTTATAATGTGGAGGACCCATGTTTGGTTCCTAGTATTACCAAGTATTATGTCTTAGTGGGAGGGCTGGAAGGGTCCATTCACTTGTTTGATGCCAGTTGATGGTGGGTGCTGATACTAGTGTCTTCAGGTCTGATAACCCATCAACACTCAGAAGAGCAATGTGCTGACCTCACATCCTTTTGTACCACATCTAAGTGACACCACTGGCTGATGGACAACTGGACATTAAATCCTGAGCTTCCTGGGGACATGTTAGTCATGTCACAGGCAACACAGTCACGCAAGTTTGTCATGCTGCCACTAGATGTCTGCCTCGATTAGTTCTTTTCATGACTTGAAAATAACTGCAATGCATTTGAGCTGTTGTCAGATTTGTTACACATCCTATATGTGTTTTCTCTCTGGTCAGACAGCACAATGTATTAATTTTTGCACCAGTGAACATAAATATAAATATTTATCATGCAAGATAATGTATTGTCTTCAGTGATGGGCGCAGAGGTTTCCTGTACACAAGTGACCGTTGTTTGCCTGTATGCTGTACATCTAGCAAGTGCTGTCTTGAATGCTTCGTCCAAGACACACTGGCCCTACCCGAGGTCTCATAGTATGGGGTGTGATATATTACAATTCTCATTCACTTTTTGCATTTTTGGAGGGAACCCAGACTGGTGTTTGGTACGTGCAGAATATTGTAAGACCCATTATTTTGTCATTCTTTCAAATGAAACACAGTGTATTGTTCCAACAGGATAATGCTTGTCCACAAAAAGCATGTGAAACTTAACATAGCCTGAAAGACATGCAGAAATGTCCCCGGCATGTGTCCGAAGACAGTATTCGCCATCTGTATAATCAAAAGGATGTTAGAATCAGCACCTGAATTGCTGTCCATGTAGGTTACACCATGGGCATTTCAGCATTGATTGAGACCAGGTACCTCAGTACCACTTGAGATATTGATCTATAAATGTAATAATTTCATGTTCTCCATTTTTTTATTTCAACAACAGATCATAAGCAAATTTTAAAATTCTAAGACGGTATGCTATTTTTTATTTCTAGTAGTGTATAAGGTCACATCTTCATTTTGTGCAATAAACTCTTATATTTACATTATCTATGTAAAATTCTCACCAGAGAATAAATGCATACATGGTGTGTAACGTATCTGGCTAGCTCAAATACACTGAAGCTATTTTCACATCATGAAATGAACGACCTGTTACACCTGACATCTAGTGGCAGCCCTACATGATTGTGACACTCATCTCCAAGCCACGACCCTCTTTTTCTCCAGGAAGCTCAGATTAGATTAATACTTTTTTCCATAGATCATGAATATGAGATTTCATAATGATGTGGGATGTGTCAGTTTAGTAAAAGGTAACATTAACATTACATGACACACACACAAACACACACACACATATATAAAATTGCATTTTTTATTTTATTTTATTTTGTGTGTGTGTGTGTGTGTGTGTGTGTGTGTGTGTGTGTGTGTGTGTATAAAATTTATCTACTGAGCAGAAAGAGTTGTCATTCAAAAATTCTTGCAATCTGTTTTTAAATGCTGTTTGGCTATCTGTCAGACATTAGATATTATTTGGTGAGTAACCAAAGACTTATGTGGCAGAATAATTAACCCCTTTCTGTGCCAAAGTTAGATTAAACCTTGAATAGTATAGATCATCCTTTCTCGTAATGTTGTTGCTATGCACACTGCTGTTACTTTTTAATTTGGCTGGGTTACTAATAACAAATTTCATAAGAGAATATAGTACATACTGTAAAGCTACTGTGAAGATCCCTAGATCCTTAAATAAGCATCTGAAAGATGATCTTTGGTGGGCTCCAAAAATTAGTCTATTTACACACTTTTGTGCAATGAATACTTTTTTGTCCAGTGATGAAATATGCCATATGAAAGAGGTGAATGAAAATATCCATAGTAAGCTAATTTACTCAGATTTTTTCACAAAAAAAAATAAATAAATAAAAAAAATAGCAATAACCCTAATAGCATAAGTTGAACTCAAATGTTCCAGTAGATGATCAATTTGTTGCTTCCAATTCTGTTTCTCATCAATGCACACACCTAAAAACTGAATATTTTACCTTAGCTACAGACTTCTGTTCACAGAATATATGTGTTAATGGTGTCATGCCATTTACCATATGGAATTGTATAACTGTCTTTTATCAAAATTTAATAATAGTTCTTTTGCAGAGAACCACTTAATAAAGTTCTAAAAGACATTATTTACAATTTAATCAGTTAATTCTCGTTTGTCAGATGTATCATCAGCAAAAAGAAGTAGCTTTGCATCATCGCGAATATAAAATTGTAAATCATTAATATATATATCAAGAACAGGAAAGGACCCATGACCGAACCCTGTGGGTCCCCATTCTTGATAGCTCCACAGCTTGAGAAATCAGCTGATTTTTTGCAGTTTACCTCAACCACCTATTTAAACTTATTTAACATCCAGTGACGGTTGACTATGTGGATGTTTGTGCAAACCTGGCCCATCTGTGAATAGCACAGTAGAGAATTATATTTTAATTAGTCAGTTGGTAACCCCCCTCTAGATATGTAGACGGCAGTGTGTGACATCGGCGGTGCGAATTGCTCCATAGAATATCTCTGGCAGTGGTGTGCTGTTCATGAGGCTCAAGTCACCTCACAGTTTATAGCATCAGTGTGGACAGTCAGCTAGCAATGGTGTTGGGGTCCACAGTTTGGGGCTCAGTGTTGACCGTTGTTGAGGTGTCATGGCATGCAGCACAGACAGTGTGCACTACTGCTGACAACTGCACTTCATCCAATGATGATGGTGATGTATGTCACAGACTGGACAGTGTACCACTGTCCAACTGTGACCAGCCATTGAGGGCTGGTTGGCAGTTGTTAAATACACCACTCCCTGGTTGAATTAAGAGGTTTTTGCTTCTTAGTAGGTCATCCTGGAATCTCCAACTGTCATAACCAGGGCTGCTCAGTGGTGATGGTGCTGATGACATGAGGGTGACGTCCAGCTGTGTTTCTGTGTTGCTTAGCATACTGGCCTAGATCCCTAGGTGAACCAAGCTGTCAGCATCTCCACTTATGACTCTGCCTTGGCTGCTGCTGTGACACAAGACTTGGACTACTTCCTTACAGCTAAACCAAGTTTTCAATACACCACTTTTCTACTATTACAGGTGATTAGTTTGTGCAGTTTTAATCTAACCTTTGAAGTGCAGTTACTTCTGACTCCAGTGCAACATATTGAATTGGTTCTTCAGTACAACAGCAAGGCCAGAGTCAGGAAGGCAGGAGTAATTTGTACTTTATTCATTGATTGATGACTCCATGTAGCAATTCAAGGATTGTTTTTGTCTCACAGTATGTGATATCCATGAAGTGAAATAATTGGGTTATACTACTGCAGCTATCAGAAGTAGCATCCTTGCTGAGAAAGTGGTGTGTTAGTTCTGTTGCCACAAAGCCAGGCAGTTGGCTGTCATGCAATGCCCATACCTTGCAATGGCTGTTAGAAAGTGCACAGGCTCTCTGAGCTGAGCTCAGAATGCTCAATGTCTGCTAGTATGTCATACAACCAGGGTCATATTTAGGCAAGTGCAACATGTGCAGCTCCACAGGACGGCAAAATTTTGGGGGCGTCAAAATTTTGCCATCGAAAAAAAAAAAAAAATCTTTAAATATTATTTCAATGTTAACTGACTCATTATTCTGGCATTTCATAATTTATTGTCAAAGTGTTCAAGAGTTTCGATTACAGCAATAAATTTTAAAATTTGGGTTGTTGTGTTGTGATGTATGTGGAGTGTGTACACTTTTTTTTTTTTTTTTTTTTAATTAACCAAAGAAACATCAAGGCTGGCTCTGTCTTGTAGACCAGCAACACCAACTAGTAGTTAATTGCGCTCAATGAGGTTTATTTGTCAGACTGTACATTTACTGATAACCAGCGAGGAGACTGCACCAGTCAAGTGCAGGAAGCAGAACAATTTTTCTGGTCAAGCCAGGGATACTTTACCTTCTCTGGTTGAGCCAGGGGTACCGTACCTCCTCTGGTCAGGTTTTTTGTTGCAAGAGGAAGGCTTTCTAGCTGTATAAAATGTGAAATTGCGCTTGATATACCATGTAACAATATGGGCAGCCACCAATAACAGAACACAGGGTGGATGATATCTGGAAAATTGATGACAGTTTGCATTACTGGACTATTGCTATAGTAGCACCCAGCTGTAGAATGGCAACTGTAGTGACCTATACTTTACTCAGCTTGTGATGATCTGCTTGCAGGTTAGCTCACTCCAGTCCTACCCCCTTTACAAAAATTCAGACCTACAAATTTTTGGCTGCTGCTACACATTTGAAATGGTGAAAATTAGATCCTACATCGATTTCTACAGTTTTACTCCTACAGTTTAACATTACCTCACTCTTTATAATAATTCCAATAATTTTGTCCCCTTTGAGTGCCCTTGATTACAGTAGGTGAGTCGTTCATTGAGTACTTCAGGAAGGGCCCCACATTCTTCCATAGCACTATTCACAATTTATACACTTAATTCAAAATCTGCTTGTCTTCACTGAATTCTCCATTACCAGGCACGTGGTGACTGTTACATCCAGAATGTTCTGGCACTTATGCTTACATTTTGGTTTTGCTCAAGATTAGGTGGACACATGACTCACTGCTGATGACGAATGGCAAGGCTATTAGTTGGAAGTTGCAACTATACAATCACTGGTGACATCTTCTTGATCACTTGGTGCAAACCTTTATATAGTACTTAAATAATTAAGTAACTTTATCTTCTTTTGTGCTATTTGATTTTGCAATTGTAAGGCCTCAATGTGAAATTTTTCTACCTTATGCCACACTATTCATAATTTTCTCAAAATTTCACACTGATCCACTGTTTTCCTTCACTCTGGATCTCACTGTCACAAATGGTGATGGTACATTGTTTTTGATGAAATCTCCATAATTTTGTGCACTTTTAGATTGTACACTGCCCCTATGTAAGTTAACCTTTCCCAGTCATTATGATGACAGCTTCCTCCCTATTGTAAGCCTAGTCTGCTCTGCAATTTGCTTGTAGATGTTACAGACATGTTCTGAAATCATGAATTTGTAACAAATGAAACAGTTTCTTCAGTAATTCTGATGTGAAGTTAGTATCTCAACCATTAATCAAAGCCTCTCATGCACCTAATTTCAAAAACCAATTATCAATCATGGCATGTGCCAGCATCTCATCTTGTTTTATTGGAATGGTTACCAATGACAAATACAACTGATTATCACAGTAATTTCTTATTATGATATGGGGGTAATCTGATCTAGAAACTTGTTATATGATTAACAGCCTAGATCACTTATTCTTTTTTCATTAAGATGGCCGGTTCCATCAGCTCAAACAGCCATCTGTCTTCACATGCTACTCTCATTACACTGAAAACTAACTAAACATTGTATATGTTTTTATGTGACGTAAGCCCCATCAGTATAGTGGCAAGATTTTTACACATTTTATTTTCAATGCGACTTATTGGTGATACACTATGTGATCAAAAGTATCCAGACACCTGGCTGAAAATGACTTACAAGTTCGTGGCACCCTACATCAGTAATGCTGCACTGAGGAGAGGTATCGATGTAGGTTGGTGAGGTCTCTCATGAAGTTAGTGTTCCAAAACATACCAATGATGTTCTATAGTGTCAGGACTCTGTGCAGGCCATTCCATTACTGGTATGATACCGTTGTGTAACCACTTGACCACAGTCCATGCATTATGAACAGATGCTCGGTCATGTTGAAATATGCAATCACCATACCCAAATTGCTCTTCAACAGCGGGAAGCAATTAGGTGCTTAACACATAAATGTAGGCCTGTGTTGTGATAGTTCCATGCAAAACAACAAGGGGTGCAAGCCCTCTCCATGAAAAACATGACTACACCATAACACCACCACCTCTGAATTTGGCTCTACACACACTGGCAGATGACGTTCACTGGGTATTTGCCATATCCCCACCCTGCCATTAGATCACCACATTGTGTACCATGATTTGTCGCTCCATACAACATTTTACCACTGTTCAATCATCCAATTTGTACACTCCTTACACCAAGCAAGGAGTCATTTGGAATTGACCTGCATGATATGTGACTTACAGGCAGGTGCTCGAAAATGAAATCCAAGTTTTCTCACCTCCTGCCAAACTGCCGTAGTACTTTGAGTGGATCCTGATGCAGTCTTGAATTCCTGTGTGATTGTCAGGATAGATGACTGCTTATTACAATGTACGACCCTCTTCAGCGGTTCTTGTCAGTCAACAGACAAGGTCAGCCAGTTCACTTTCATGTAGTATGTGTCCCTTCACATTTTCACTTCACTGTCACATCAGAAACAGTGGAGCTAGAGATGTTTAGGACTGTGGATATCTCGTGTACAGACTCCTGACACAAGCGACACACAATCACCTGACCACGTTCGAAGTTCACGAGTTCCGCGGATTGCCCCATTCTGCTCTCTCACGTTGTCCAATGACTACTGAGGTCACTAATATGAAGTATCGGCAGAGTTTTGGGGGATATTTGGATACTTTTGATCATATACTGTATACTTAATTAGTTTTCAGTATTCTGAGAGCAGTATGTGAAGACAGATCCGATGATGGCAATATGAGCTAATGAGAACTGTCATCTTAATACAAAAGAGTTACTGATTGTGGCCGTTATTTGTGTAATAAGTTTCAAATGTTTGTAAAGCTTATGGGTCTTAACTGTGGGGTCATCAGTCCCTAAACTTACAACAAATTACTTATAACCTAGCTTACACTAAAGACAGCACAAACATCCACGCCCGAGGGGGGATTCGAACCCCCAATACGGAATGGCCTCACACATTGTAGTATAGGGCCTATGTGCTCAGCCATGCCACTGTGGCTTATAAGTTTATAGATTAGATTGCCTCCATGCCGTAATGACAATAACTTCTACCTCTATCTATCATTGGTGACAGGGCCATAGCCAAGGGGGGGGGGGGGATAAAGGGGATCAGTTCTCAACAATATTATGTTGTAACGATTTACAAGTTAGAATATATGTCATAATTTAAAATTTTCACTGTCTGATACTCTCCCCCCCCCCCCACCCTCCCTGCGCTTCAAATAAATAAAAATACAAAAATTCTGACTTGGCCCTAATTGGTGGCTACTCCAAATGAACAAAATGAAATGCTGGCACATGGCGTTGTTGGTGTTATTTGGAATACAGAACATACTCCATAATACATACATTCAGCTAAATGAAAAAGGTAAATAAATAATAATAATCATTATGTTATAATAGTACTTGTGTTTCCTGTCCTATTCATTATTACACAATTATCTATAAAGATGACCAACAAGTAAGCAAACCTTAAATCTCATAATGTGGTACTCAGCTCCTTGTCTACTGCAGAATTTCTTGTTGATATGTTCACCAGCTTTATGTTGTAACACAAATATTTTTCAACTCACAAGGTACATTCTCATAGTGTCTCACTGACACTGAAATAATATTAATTACAGGGTAACTTAAGGTGTAATCAATAATTACTACACCAATTTAAGATACTGCAGGAACTCCTAAGAGATTGGTATTTTCCTCAAGAATTGCATCTCATAACTAGTGGTTCAGGAATTCTTCCATCACCCCTTGCAAGTGAAAAAATATTTCTTTCCATCCACTAAGCTAGATAAGTAAAATTCTATCTCCTCTAATGCTGTTACACTAGCCATGGTTTCCACTAAATTCACAACGAATTTTACTTGTACCTTTCTGGGATAGAATTCCCGCCAAAACTATATCTAATGCCTTCTGTGCTAGCTCCTGAAGGAGTGCCATGATAATATTATCATTGTACATCATCTTGTGTGCACCAACATTTAGTTCCCTTTTTTATCCACCTATCTTGGCAACTCATTTTTAACTACTCTAAGTCCTCAACATTTTAAATGCCTACATATTCCTGAATTCTGCAAGATAATCAGATACACCTATACATTTCCCACCAAAAGTAACTTGTTTCCATTATGTCTATGAATGTCAACATTGTCATCAATGCCTCACCTGGGAAGGGAAAGACTAGACTAGTAGTACTAACACTTTGGATAGGCACCAACGTAATTGGACAAGGTGTGTTCACTTCTCCTTAATGCATCAAGGTGCTTGAATAGCTTTGTACTGTCTACCTCTATTTGTACCGTCAGATACAGTAAGTAAGTATGTCTGAAACTCTGATTCATTTATGGCAAATCTTATATCCACAAGAAAAAAGGATAACTGAACAAGAAAAGAACTAATCACATATAAAACAGCTTGTTCACTGTTATTGAACACATCTAAACCCAATTCTTAGTTCTCAATGAAACTCACAGAGTACACGTAACCAAGAGGAAGGCTCTCTCTGTTTCCGTACAAAGTCATTTAAAAGAATTCAATAAACACACTAAATCACCTTTTAAAGGTCAAACACTCACCATAGCTCTGCTATCCTGTAGGGCATGAACTGGTTAATATTAAACTGTATGGCCAATCACACCACTATGTAAACAGTTCATCTGGAACGTATACTGCAGAGATAGGTTGAACACTGAATGGAAAGACAAGTTTATAGTCATGAAGACTACAATTTTACTGAGATAAATTAGTACATATTCAGAATGTGAAATAATTTGGCTGAAGTTTAGCATGAAAAGTGACACAAACATGGTCACTGGAAATTTTATAGCCCCTTGGCTCAGCAACAGAGGTGGTGGAACATCTGAGGGAAAACTTAGAAAATATTTTCCATTCATTTCCTGGTCTTGTTATAGTTTTAGGTGAAGATTTTAACTTACTGGATATATACTGGGAGACAAGCTGGCAGGGACAGAGAATCAAGCAATATTGTTGTAAGTGCTGTATCCCAAAATTATCTCCAGCACTTAAATAGAGAGCTGATTCATGGAGATAACATGTTAGAAATACTACTGACAAATAGACCAGAACTGTTTGATTCAGTTAGCATAAATCAAGGCATCACTGATCATAAGGCCATCACAACATCAATGAATACAGCTGTAAATGGAAATATAAAGAAAGGTAGGAGGTTGTCCTTATTTAGCAAAAGCAAAAAGGGTCAGTTTTTCAGAGTAGGGTTACTTGACTGCTCAACATGATAGTGTTATCTCTAACACTGACATTGTTGACCAACTATGGATGAAGTTCAAGTGCACCATGCAATATGTACTAGATAAGTATGATAACGGTCAAAATTTGCCGCCCTGTAAATTCTGCCGCCCGGAGCAACTGCCCCCTTAGCCCCCCCTCTAGATCCGGCCCTGTGAGATGTACAAACATGTTAAGCGGTGGTTCGAAACTTGCAAGAAAGCGGTAGCTCACCGCGCTAGGTCAGAGGGTTGCCAGCACTGTAGCTCGACGCCCTTTGTAAGGAGTAAACTGAGTGAACGACGAAACGATCAAAATGGGACAAAACATACCAACATTCACAAAGTACCGATCAAACCAAACAACCAATGAAAAGAGAGAAAAAGAAATAGGGTTCAACGCCATCTGTAATTAAAAAGAAAAAAAAACGGAGTAAAATTTTCAATGAACAAACCAGAACGAACATCATGAACAAACGACCGCAAACAAACGATCTCCCTGGAGACAAAAAAATATAATCACTAATTACAATTTTTCCCTCTTGCTTCCTAAAAGGTTTTCGGACACTCTTGTTAACTGAACACAACTATATTCTGCAAGTTTCCGAGTTGTTCAAAGGTAACAGAGCTTTCTCTCAAAAGTGCATTAGTTCTGTTTCGAGAACATGCCTTGAAATACATACAAACGAATTGTAAACATAGAATAGGAAAAAAAAACTTTCAACGCAGTTATTTTGGCAACTATTCAGCCGACTCGGACTCGATTAGTGGTCTAGCGCCTGCCGCGGTTGAGTGGCAGAGCGTTCTAAGGCGCCTTGCTGGGAAGCGCACTGTTTCTCGCTGTCAGAGGTTCGAGTCCTCATTCAGGTTGTCCTTAGCATAGGTTACTTTAAATTAGTTTAAATAGTTTGTAAGCCTAGGGACTGATGACCAACGTAGTTAAGTCCCTTAGACTTACAAACATTTGAACATTTTGTCTAGTGACTGAAGACAAGCAACTCCGCCTGTCTACTGTTCATGTGGTCTTCAGTTCAGAGACTGGCTTGATGCACCTCTTCACGCTAACCTATTCTGTGTAAGGCTCTTTATTTCTGAATAAGAACGGCAACTGACAAAAGTTTTCTGGGTGTTGTACTGCGTCATAATACAAGATGGCTATTACTTTAATAACTAACGTTTAGGCCAACGTTACAGTGGCGTAGCTTTTGTCATATTCAGTGAAATGCCGTGTGTGAAAGCTACAGTGTTTGAAATCTTTAGTTGCTACATAGACATTGTGCTTGAATCAGACGATGTCTTTGCCGATTTTGGCTATTTCTGTCAGTAAATCCGAATTTTTTTATAAACGATATGTCTTCTGCTGCTGTTGTTGTTGTGTTATTTATTATCTAACGCACCAACATTTAACACATTTGTCGGCTGTTGCAGACATGGTCTACATGAAGAGATACATTTATTTTGCTTATAGGTCTAAGGTGGCGGTTGAGTTCCGAAACGAAACATTTCTTTTCTTTTGGGTAGTCCCAAATGCTTGGTTAAAATTGTTTTTAAATAATCTGAACTTCAAAAGAGTATTTGTTAAGATGGACGCACAAGTTGTGGCGTTCATTACCGTTACATTCCGTTTCTGATCTAATGTGCGCTATTTTTAAACACATCTGTCGGCTATTGTGTATGTAGTGTATGTGATGAGCTTGGAGAAAGAATGCTTAAAATAATAAAACGTTATGATATTTTGTTTAAATATGTTTTTCAGAATTGTTTTATGTAGCTTGCCAAGATAACACTGTGTGTTTGTGGTCGCAATGGGGATCGAGCTGTATTCAAGTTACTCTGAACGCATCTAGACATCTAAAGAGTGTTAATATGGATGCGCACAAATTTGTGCTGATCGTTACTGTTACATTATAACGTGCGCTTTTTTTTTTTTTTTTTTTTTTTTTTTTTTTTTTTTTTTTTCGTCAGCTGTTGCAAGCATCGTCTATACATTTATTTTGCCCAGGCACCATAGGGAGCGAACGATTTACGAAAGACGGAACATTAGTCCTAAATGTTTGTTTTCAAATAATTGTTCATAAATGTAGAATACAAACCCGTAGCATTAAGTGGAATTTCTTAACGCTGTGTCTATATTGCGAGTTGTACTAAAGGTCCGATGTATTAAACAGTATGTACCAATTCCGAATGTTCTAATTAAAACATAGGATGTCGCATTTTATATGCAAATTAGATATAAAATATAATTGGGGGCAGTGGCAGGTGGGGGCGGTAGTGATATGTTTAGGAAATTCTCAGGTACATGTTCAATCTACAGAATAAAATGTTTGTAAATCTATTGGACCAAACTGCGTGGTCATCAGTCCATACCTTACAAACTACTTAAACCTAGGTAAACTAACCTAAGGACAACACACACACCCATGCCCCAGGGAGGACTCGAATCTCCATAGCGAGCAACCGCGCGCTCCGCAGCGAGACACTTTAGACTGCTCGGCTACTCCACCGGGGCTGTACAGAATAATTGGCTCTTTTTTCCCAATGTTGGTGTACGTTGATAAGTAATAACATTTGTAGAAAAACTTTTTTTATTTTAGTGGTGCGGGTTCGAGTCCTAAACCAGGTCGTGCGAGGGTAGCAATCTCTCGGTGGAGTCGGCAGTGGGGGCGAGGGGAGGGGTGGGTAGAGGCAATTAAGTTGTTCAAAATTAAATTGATATGCAAATTTAATATGGAATGTTAGAACTGTTAATGTATAAATTAAATTGATATGTAAATTAGGGATAAAAAATAATAGTGAGTGGTGGTGGATGGCCTGGGGGCAGGTGGGGTTGGTAGTGGCCCAAGTGTCCACTTGTGGAGGCAGACATGTTCGAAGTTATTCCAGGCAATTGTACTGTCCAAAGTACCCAATAATAGGCTACGTTTTCCCAAGGTTGGGTATGTCATTGAGTAATAACTTTTCGTGGGGGCGGAGGTTCGAGTCCCAGATCGGGTCACACGTGGGCAGCAATCCTTAGGGCTGTCGGTGGGGTGCAGGTGGGGGCGGTAGCGGGGGCAGGGGCTGTGCTCACACAAGTGCTTCCTTGTGGAGACAGTTGCCCTTGTTACTGATAAAAACATAGGTTGTTACAATTACATTGATATGCAAATTTAATTAAATTAATTGGGGCGGAGGTCGGGCAAATGGGCGTGTGCTGGGTGGAGGGGTGCGAAGACTAACGGCACTTCGGTGATCGCGCAAGTGGCCGAGGGTGGTAATGGTACCTGGCGTCAATGACACTAATCTCGAAGGAAGATTCTCGTTGATCCAGAACCGGCGTTACCCTACTACTTTCGTCTCTAGGTGTCCCTCTGCGATTTTTACCCCACACACTTCCCTCCAATTCTAAATTGACAATTCCTCGATGTCTCGGAATGTGTCCCATCACTCGATCCTCTCTTTTAGTCAAGATATGCCAGAAATTTCTTTTCTCCCCAATTCTGTTAAGTACCTTCTCATTAGTTATGCTGACTACCCACCTAATCTTCGACATTAGTCTCATTAGTCTGTTGCACCACATTTCAAAACCTTCTATCACCTTTTTGTCTGAACTTCTTACCGTACACGTTACATTCCTGTTTCATGCTACACTCCAGACAAATGCCTTTAGGAAGAACTACCTAACAATTAAATTAATATTTGATGCCAAGAAATTTCTTTTCAGAAATGACTTCCTTCCCACGGCCATTCTGAGTTTTATACTTTCTTTACTTCGGCCATCAGAATTTATTTTTATATACAAATAACAAAACTCTCTCCTACTTTTATTGCCTCATTGCCTAATGGAATTCCTTCAGCATCGTCTGATTTTCTTAGACTACATTCCATTACACTTGTTTTTCTCTTGTTAGTCGCCGAGTGGACGTCGTCCAGTACGCATCTCTCCAGCACCAGCACATTTTCAGTTTTAAGTGTAACCGGCTTCTCTCTAGAAGCTACATATTTTGACTTTCAGTGCGCTTTCCCTTCAGTTCATTAAATTAATTGTGTGCTCGCTTTTTATTTGATTCATATTGCCGCGAGACACCACATGAACCGACGGCTGGCATGGCGCAGGGGATAGTGTCACCGACTCCGGTGCTGAAGGTCGCCGGTTCAATCACGCCCGGCGGCAAAAATTTATTTCTTTGCAATTAACAATTCCAGAATGTTCTACATCTTTCTTAGTTTACTTGTAAATGCTACTTGTTACTTATGTTAACTGTTCTTCTAATTTCTGGTACATTCTGTCAGTGTATAAATAGCAGAGCACTCTGCCCGAGAGGCAGTTGGTGCTGCGTGTATGTTAAGTCCGCAATAAACCTGCTTTCAGTATAAGTGCTGTGTTCAGTTGTTAAGCCTGTTTCCATTTCAACGCGACAATATTAACGTTAAATATCTGGTTAGTGTATTATTCTGCCGTGTGAATCGCGTCGCGACAGTCGTCCGTCTTTGTTTTCTGATTCTGATTTTTGTCTGCCCGTTCTCGCTTCTGTTTGTAAATTTATACTGTGCTCTCGTCCATATTAGATTCAAATCCGCGTTCTAACAAACAGTGTAATCTTCCTATGAGCGCATGGCGACTGTAGTGTTTGTTTTCTCGTCACTGTAATCATGAATAGTGACTGTGACTGCTGTGTGCGGAAGCAGTCTGAGCTGGTGACACTTTGCTCCCAGCTTCAAGCTGTGTTAACCTCGGGTGCACAGCTGGAGGCTGCGATCGAGGGGCGTCGTTGTTGTTGGCCGATAGTGACGACCGAACAGACTCCCGTCGTCTCCACCGATCGGCCTGCGCCATCGACATGCCCTGATACTGATAGCAGTGAGGCAGGCACCCCACCCGTGGTTGCGTGGGATGTTGTTACAGTGCGTGGCAGGAGGCGTAAGACATTCCGGGGGACCGATCGTGAGGCCTCCCCAGTTCGTCATGCGAACAGGTTTGATGCGCTATCTGTTCAGAACAACGTTCCTGAGTCGGATGGTTTCTCTCATCCTGAGGTCACCACCCAGCCTGCAAGATCCCGGCTTTCGCAGAGGGTGGGTTTGCTTTTAGTTGGGAGCTCCAACGTTAGGCGGGTGATGGAGCCCCTTAGAGAGATGGCTGCCAAGGAGGGGAAGAAGGCCAACGTGCACTCCGTGTGCATACCGGGTGGAGTCATTCCAGATGTGGAATGAGTCCTTCCGGATGCAGAAGGGTACGGGGTGCAGCCAACTGCAGGTGGTGGCTCACGTCGGTACCAATGATATGTGTCGCTTCGGATCTGAAGAGACTCTCTCAGGTTTTGAAAGGCTATCTGAAGTGGTGAAGACTGCCAGTCTTGCTTGCAAGATGAAAGCAGAGCTCACCATAGTTGCCAGGACCGACTGTGGACCTCTGGTACAGAGCCGAGTGGAGGGTCTGAATCAGAGGCTCAGACGGTTCTGCGACCGTGTAGGCTGCAGATTTCTTGACTTGCGCCATCGGGTGGTGGTGGGTTTCCGGGTTCCGCTGAATAGGTCAGGAGTCCACTATACGCAGGAAGCGGCTACACGGGTAGCGGGGACTGTGTGGCGTGGACTGGGCGGTTTTTTAGGATAAAGGCCTTCGGGGAAAAACAAAATGATCAATCTCAAAGGGTGCAGGTGGATCACAGGAGAAATGTAGATCTGGGAACTATCGGTATAACAGTTATAAATTGTCGTAGCTGTGTCGGGAAAGTACCAGAACTCCAAGCGTTAATAGAAAGCACCGAAACACACAGCATTGTAGCCAGTGAAAGTTGGATCAAGCCGGAAATAAGTTCAGCAGAAATGTTTGCAAGAGATCTAACTGTGTTAATAAAGGATAGATTAAACAAAATAGGTGGAGGCGTGTTTGTCGCCGTCAAAGGTAGTATTTCGTGTAGCGAAGTTGAAGTTGATAGTTCCTGTGAGCTATTATGGGTAGAGGTTGTACCTGAAAATCGTAAGAAGTTAATAATAGGTTCCTTTTACCGGCCTCCCGACTCTGACGATACAATAGCAGAAAGGTTCAAAGAAAACCTGAGTCTAATTACAAAAACGTACCCGACTCACACGATAATAGTATGCGGTGATTTTAATTTACGCTTGATCTGTTGGCGAAATTATATTTTCAAATCAGGAGGTACGCATAAAACATCGTGTGAAATTGTACTCAACGCATTCTCTGAGAATTACTTTGAACAATTAGATCATGAGCCAACTATAATTGTAAATGGATGTGAAAACACACTTGATCTCTTAGCAACAAATAAACCTGAGCTCATAACGAGCATCAAAACGGATATAGGTATTAGTGAACACAGAGCTGTCGTAGCGAGATTGAATATCGAAAGTCCCAAAGTTACCAAAAATAAACGAAAAGTATATTTGTTCAGGAAAGCAGGCAGAAATAAAATAAATTGGTTCTTGAAAGATAGATTCCACTCGTTTCTAACACTAAACGTAGATGCAGACCAGATGTGCCTCAAATTCAAAGAAGTGGTATCGACAGCAATTGACAGTTTTATACCAAATAAATTAATAAAAGAAGGAGGCGATCCCCCTTGGTACACAAAACACACTGATGTAAAAGCAAAACGAACACAAAATCCCCAGGATTGGCGAGCCTACACAGAAGCTCGAAATTTAACGATGATTTCAATGCGAGATGCCTACAATACTTATCACAACGAAACTCTTTCTCGAAATTTGACAGAAAACCCAAAGAGATTTTGGTCACATGTTAAATATACTAGCGGAAAAACACAAACAATACCCTCACTACGTGATAGTAATGGCGATCCTGCCGAATACAGAGCTACAAAAGCAGAGTTACTAAACATAGCTTTTAGAAACTCATTCACCAAAGAAGACGAAACCAAAATTCCAGATTTCGAATTACGAACAGAGGCACTAATGAGTAACGTAGAAGTAGATATCATCGGAGTAGTGCAGCAACTAAAACCACTTAACAAGAACAAGTCTTCTGGTCCGGATTGTATACCCATTAGATTTCTATCACATGTCGAAGCGATAGCTCCTTACTTAACAGCCATATACAACCGCTCTCACATAGAAGGATCTGTACCAAAAGATTGGAAAGTTGCACAGGTCACGACTATATTCAAGAAAGGCAGTAGGAGTAACCCATTAAACTACAGGCCAATTTCATTGACGTCAATTTCTAGCAGGATTTTGGAACATATAATGTATTCAAATATTATGAATTATCTCGAACAGAACGATCTATTGACCCAAGGTCAACACGGATTTAGATAATATCGTTCATGCGAAACACAACTAACACTTTATTCACACGAAGTGATGGGTGCTATCGACAAGGGTTCGCAAATCGATGCCGTATTTCTTGATTTCCAGAAGGCTTTTGACACCTTACCTCACAAACGGCTTTTAATCAAATTGCGTGGTTATGGTATATCGCCCCAAATTTGCGATTGGATAGGGGATTTCCTGTCAGAGAGGACACAATTCGTAGTAATCGATAGCAAGGCATCGACTAAAACAGAGGTGATATCGGGCGTTCCACAGGGTAGTGTTATTGGTCCTCTGCTGTTCCTTATTTACATAAATGATTTAGGGGAAAATCGAAGTAGCTAGGGTGATAATCGATATTTGTTGCGAGAATGCTCTCGCTTACTTTGTCTGGGTGAAGTCGAAGTGGAGGGGCTTGGATCGGAGATTTTTTGGTGTGGCCGAAAGTGGCAGGAATAACGAGTGTGTGGTGGCCATGTGCTTTTTGTACAGTTAGTAGTATGTATTTTGTAACAGCAAGGTGTTAAAATAAAGATTGTGCTGAAAACATGTGAGCACTATTTATTGGTAGATTGTTTATTTACCGGGTCAGTAGCCGAATTCCCAGTCACTAAATAATGAAGTGGAACATTTCATCTTTTAGGTTGTTTGCAGACGACGACGTCATTTGCCGTCTAGTAAAATCATCTGAAGATCAAAACCAACTGCAGAACGATCTGAATAAGATATCAGTATGGTGTAAAAATTGGCAATTGACTCTAAATAATGAGAAGTGTGAAGTCGTCCACATGAGTACGAAAAGAAATCCGTTAAACTTTGTTTACAAGGTAAATCAATCAAATGTGAAGGCCGTAAACTCCACAAAATACCTAGGAATTACTGTTACTTCAGACTTCAATTGGAAAGAACACGGAGATAATGTCGTGGGAAAGGCGAACCAGAGACTGCGTTTTATTGGCAGAACCCTTAAAACATGCAACAAAACTACAAAAGAAACTGCATACACTACGCTTGTCCGTCCATTTTTGGAGTATTGCTGCCCAGTGTGGGATCTTTATCAGGTGGGTTTGACGGAGGATATAGAAAGAGTCCAAACAAGGGCAGCTCGTTTCGTATTGTCACGATAGAGGGGAGACAGCGTTACGGAAATGATACAGGATCTGGGATGGGAATCATTAAACAAAGGCGCTTATCGCTGCGGCGTGGGCTACTTACGAAACTCAAATCGCCAACACTCTCCTCCGAATCCGAAAATATATTGTTGATTCCCACTTACATAGGTAGAAATGATCATCAGAATAAAATACGAGAAATCAGAGCTCGAACGGAGAGATTCAGGTGTTCTTTCTTCCCGCGTGCTATTCGAGAATGGAATGGGAGATAAATAGTATAATGGTGGTTCGATTAACCCTCCGCCAGGCACTTAAATGTGATTTGCAGAGTATCCCATGTAGATGTAGATGTAATCTTATACCCTTCTGTCAAGACACTGTTCATTCCGTTCAGTTGCTCTTCCAGGTCTTTTACCGAGCGAGGTGGCGCAGTGGTAACACACTGGATTCGCGTTCGGAAGGATGGTGGTTCAAATCCACCTCCGACTATCCAGATTTAGGTTCTTCGTGATTTCCCTAAATCACTCCAGGCAAATGCTGGGATGGTTCCTTTGAAAGAGCACGGCCGATTTCCTTCCACATCCTTATCCAAACACTCAGAGCGTAAGCTCCGTCTCTAATGACCACGTTGTCGACGGGACGTTAAACTCCAAGCTTCCTTCCTTCCAGGTCTTTTGCTGTCTCTGACGGAAGTCAATACAATCGACAAAATTCTTCTCCTTGGACTTTAATTCCTTCTCCAAATTTCCCATTACTTTCTTTCACAGCTTGCTTAGTGTATAGAGTGAATAACATTGAAGAATGGCTACAACCCTGTCTTATTCCAGTCCCAACCTTTGCGTTTCTTTCATGTCCTTCGACTCTTATAACTTCTGTCTAGTTTTGTTACAACTACAAGTTAATTACAACTTTTCGTTTCCTATATCTTACCTGTTGCTACTAGTAGGCGCAATGTCGAACGTTGTCAAGACCGTCATCTTAATGATTTTTTGTCGATCCTACTTTTCTACTGCAAAATGTGTGGAAATTATCGCTCCAAGAGAAGCGCTGGCTTCATTGGCGCCCTTAATGCCACCCTCTGGTCTTTTAGAGTCGATTCTGATTTTATCTTAAATATTTTACTCGGCTGTCAATTAAAGAAAGAAACGCCTGATTTTAAAACTGGGTGTTGCGATTATGATCTCCTCGCAGAGGCGTCAAAAGAATATGTGAAATACACTTAGCACCACCCGCTATTCGCAGAACAGTCGTCAGCGAGATCGATAGATTAAAAGAAAAGAACGATTATTCACAGAAAATGCATTACGCCGTATGAAACGGGTCCAACTAAAATCTCTCGAGCTTCAAAGACACTACGCAAGAGCTGTTACACAGGACCGGATTAACGTGGCTATCTCTGTTGGAAGATTTTGTATCCCATCCTCGTCGCCACTTTTGTGTCTTGTTGCCGCCGGTTGTCCTAGGTGTCGGTGGCCGAGTAGAGAGAGACCGACACAGGAAAGTAGGATGCACGCGTGTGCGGGTACGGAGGTGACCAGCCAGTGGGACAGCAGAAACTAGAAACACTAAGCTAGATTAGAACAAGATATATATTTCATAGAAATAATACAATACTTAACTTGGAGGACAGCAGACTAGTGGAATGCTGGTACATAGTTTAACTACATAGAGGCCTCACTTACGTAGAAGAGACGGTGTCACACACCACGATGGACATCCTTGAGAGGGGATTTGAAGGATTTCGACTACTCTTGACACTTTGAAAGCCATTAAACCGTCTGCGCGCTCGAGTAACTGGGTCCAAATTAGACTGTTGAAGTGGGGCTTAATTGATGGTGATAGATGTGAATAGTCTAATTCAGTGGTTTACAAACTGCGGGTAGCGACCCACTAGTGGGTCGCGTTATCTATTCAGGTGGGTCGTGAGACGACTATAAAATATTCAAGAAAAATACCTTACGGACTGAATAACGCTGTTAATGGTTTTTAAGATTTGTCGTTTCATGATATTATTATTCATCGGATAAAGAAAAGAAATAATTAATGTATATCTATTTTTATTAAAAATGATAATGGAATGGATTAGTGTTTAAAGTTTTTATGAACTAATATTTTCACGTTGTTGTTGTTGTTATGGTCTTCAGTCCGGAGACTGGTTTGATGCAGCTCTCCACCCTACTCTATCCTGAGCAAGCCTTTTCATCTCCTCATAAGAACGGCAACCCATATCCACTTGAATCTGCTTACTATACGCGTCTCTTGGCCTCCCTCTGCGATTTTTACCCCACACACTTCCCTCCAATGCTAAATTTACGATTCCTCGATGTCTAAGAATGTGTCCTACCAAGCGATCCCTTCTTTTAGTTAGGGTATGCCAAAAATTCCTTTTCTCACCAATTCTGTTCAGTACCTCTTCATTAGTTATGCGATCTACCCACCTAATCTTCAGCATTCTTCTGTAGCACCACATTTCAAAAGCCTTTTCACGTTAGGCCCATTAAATTATTATTGTTTTGGTATGAATATTCCTTAAAACTGGGTACTTACCTTTCAAGAAATCCTTATAACTTGTTATCGGTAAGGAACCATATGTAGAGGTCAACCTTCAAAAGCTAAAACAATCAGCATCTGAGGAAGACTCCCTGACGGAACTGTCATGTGATTCTTCTTTGCCGCGGCGGATTAGCCGCGTGTACTGGAGCGCCGTGTTGCGGTGCGCGCGGCCGTCCGCTGTCGGGGGTTCGAATGCCCCCTCGGGGATGAATGTTTCTGTCGTCTTTAGTATAAGCTAGTTCATAAGTAGTTTGTAGTTTAGGGACTGATGACCTCGTAGTTAAGTCCCTTAAGCTTTACAAACATTTGAACATTTTTTATTCTTCTTTGAACACTTTATTTAAACACTCAAGCCTAATTTCATATTAAGGCAGGAAAGGGATAGTATCGAATACTTGCAAATACAGCTTTGAAATAATTAATGGGATTCACAACTACTTACTTATGCGAGAGTCTATTTTTTAGTTTCTTTTTAAATAAATATAAGAATAAACTGCGAAGAAAACATTTTACACCTAAAACCAACAAGCTTCAATCTAGATATGGAATGTATTATTAATATCAAAGAGTTAATAATTTAACAAATGTCACCGATCTTAAAATGACTGTGAGGCTGCTCCCGCCAGAGGTTCGAGTCCTCCCCCGGGCATATGTCCCAGCTATCTTGTCCACCCAAAATATCTCTGGAACAACAACACCTGACGGCCGCGGTGGCCGAGGGGACTGATGCGCTCCAGTCACGGTCTGCACGGCCACTACGGTCGGGGGTTCGAATCCCCCCTCGGGCATGGATATTTGTGCCGTCCTTAGGATTAGCTAAGGGCCATTCCGTGCCAAGTGGTCTAATATCAAGAAAAGTTCCCACATGACCCTCATGGATTTTGATGAAATTTGGTATGAACAATCACACATGTTCTCAATGAACACTGGTAAAGTTTCAGTTTCAAAAATTCAATACTTCCGGAGATACAGTCACTTGTTTAAGACCATAGCATAGCTTCCAATAGTGCGTCCTTGAATTTTCAGCAACTTTGAGATGATATATCTTTGGGAGTATTTGTATGAAAGAAACAAAACTTGGCCATCTTATACAACTTTTAGAGCTCTTTAAAGTAAAATATCAAGAACAGGATTTCTGAGCAATTTTCATATAGAAAATTTGGGGCAAAGTTGGGCGAAAAAATTGCTGGTTAAAAAAAGTGCGAACTTTAGTTTTTTATATCTCCAGAAGTAATTGTGGGATGTACATGAAACTTTGCACACCATAACTCACCAACACAAGGTCTTAGAATATAAAGTTTCATTCTCATATTGCTTCCCATTATTTCACAAATCTAGGGTAAAGTTGACGATTTTTCAAAAAGTGCTAAAAATGGGTATTTTCAGTCAAATTTTTCAAAAAAGTGTTTTCTCCAAATTACTTTAAACTATGCTCATTAGAAAGAGCATATTCTAAACTATCTAGAAAAGTGGATTTGGTTTTGCAATGCAAGCATATAAGGCCCTAAAAAGTAGCATAATCCTAGAGGCGCACTGGAAGTTTGAACCCATTTTTCTGGCACTTAAATTATACCTAAAATCTTTTGTTATGTCTAATAAATATTTGTTAATGCCTGGGATAAGTGAAATAAGAAGTCCTGATGAATAGGACGTAGCTCAAGTCCAAATAGAAAAAGAATAAAAATAGAAACAATGTTATTTCTTAACTGTCCCCCCCCCCATCCCACAACTCTCTCTCTCTCTCTCTCTCTCTCTCTCTCTCTCTCTCTCTCTCTCTCTCTCTCTCTCACACACACACACACACACACACACACACACACATACACAAACTGAATTTAATTCATAAAATTTATTTCCATAACCATTATCTAATTATTAGTAGCCTGTTTAATGAACAAACACTCGCTTACTGATGGAAACGAAGTGTATAAATGAGTTGCTATGGTTTAACCACTGCTAGTTTCATTTCACCTGAGAAAACCAACATCCCCATCGCCACAGGGGCAACAACAGCCACGGGTGGGTTCCTTTACCACAGGATATCCCAAGCGTGATAAGCATTTCTTTACACAGGTTCCCAAGCCTGTTAATAAAATTATTGAAGTGTCCTGGGTAAAATTAGAAGCCACTCATAGGTTGCTTAGTTTCCTCTAACCTATTTCAATTTTTTATAGGGTATGGTGGTACAATTTCAATCTATTCTGACAAATGTAATTGTAACTGCAAACATATTGAGAAAAGAAATAATTTTAACTATGGCACTTGTTCTTGAATGTTTAATGAATATGTATCACAAATATTAGACAATTACATATGTTGGTATGAACACAAAAAAAGGTTACAGAATTGAGAAAAATCGATATAAAATGTACCACACTAGGTACAATTATGATCACTTCCTCGTACAATTTTGATCACTGACTTTTCCCACATAAAAAGCACTTTTTCCTTCGGGCACCAGTGCATACTTCGCTGTACCAAATGTTGCACAATAACGA
The DNA here is from genome assembly GCA_026315105.1 of Locusta migratoria. NCBI lineage: Eukaryota > Metazoa > Arthropoda > Insecta > Orthoptera > Acrididae > Locusta > Locusta migratoria. The sequence goes on from CM048755.1 coordinate 293,511,436, forward strand.
GTTTACAAGCACGTGGAAACTAGAACATTTATAAGAGCACGTTCGATGAAGTAGCTCCAAGTACATCTTTACAGGAAAAAAATTTGTCTCTCCTTAACACAGAGTGTTGTATTTTTGGAAAAAGACAGGAGGAGCTGTAGAAACTTGCTACACTGCAATGCCACACAAAGGCAAGTGCTAGCAACAATACGAGACTGAAAACTTATGTTGATCGGAATTGTACCTATATCGAATTTGTACCACCTTACCTATGCTACATTAATTGTCTGATGAATATCAAGAGGAATGGTGTATTGTCAGACAGTCAAATTTACTGATGGAGCTGGAATAACTGCACCTTAAAGGCCTTAAATGTTATCTGAAAAACAAAGAGCTTGTTGTCCTAATGGATTTTTTGGAAAATTATTCTTTTATTATTCAGGATGCTGTGCAAGGCTTCCACTTTAGCAACAATTCGTCCATTTGTTATCTACTTTCATCAAAATGAGAAAGTGGAATCTTTAAGTTTCTGCATTATCAGTTCTTGTTTGTGGCATGACACTGGTACAGTTAACGTTTTTATCAAGGAGCTCATCAAATACATAAAGGCACAGTTTGAACAGATATCTCACATTCATAATTTCAGTGATGGCTCCAGTGCTCAATCTTACTTACCTAGACCTGTTTCACTTCTTCTCTGAAAACATTAATGGAATCAAATTTCTTTTCGTCAGTAAAGATGAAATTGGGGGGAAAAAAGGAAAAAAGAAAAAAAAATTGTCACAAGAAGTGAGGTTTAAACATGGACAAACTGTAGCAGGCACTAGAGAAAATTGTCACTTTTTACCTATTGATGAAACAATAATTCAGGTCAGCAGAGTTTCAAATGATTGATCATTTTTTTTAGCTACAATGGGTCAGAGAATTAAAGAAGGCACATTAATGTCTGCTCTCCAAGCTGGACAATATGTTGCATGCATCTAAGAAAATTTTTGGTGGATTGGGAATATCTGTGAGACTTCCACTGAGCAAAGGGGTGCATTAATAAACTTTATGCACCCTCATGGTCCAGCAGATTCATTTTATTGACCACCAATAAGTGACAAGTACTGGGTTCCATCACACCACATTATTGCACGTATTCCAGCTCCATCAGTAAATTCGTCTGGCCGGCAATACACCATTCCTGTTTACATTCATCAGGCTTGGAAACCTGTGTAAAGAAACTCACCCATAGCTGTTGATGCTCGAGCGTAGCCCCTACAGTGATGGAGATACTGGTTTTCTCAGGTGAAATGAATCTAGCAGTGGTTAAACCACAACAACTCACTTATATACTTAAATATTGTTGAAATGAGATAGAATGGCTGGCCAGTACTTCTATCTCATTTCAACAATATTTATTATCTCTGAGGAGAATTTTCATCATTAATCACTTATATACTTATTTTCCTTCAGTAAGCTGGCGGTGTTAATTAAAAATGCTACTAATAATTAGATAATGATTGTGCAAATAAATTTTACAATTTACATTCATTCTAAATTATCATTTTGTGTGTGTGTGTGTGTGTGTGTGTGTGTGTGTGTGTGTGTGTGTGAGAGAGAGAGAGAGAGAGAGAGAGAGAGAGAGAGAGAGAGAGAGAGAGAGAGAGAGAATTGTGGGATGGGGGGGGGACAGTTAAGAAATAACATTGTTTCTATTTTTATTCTTTTTCTATTTGGACTTGAGCTACGTCCTATTCATCAGGACTTCTTATTTCACTTATCCCAGGCATTAACAAATATTTATTAGACATAATAAAAGATTTTAGGTATAATTTAAGTGCCAGAAAAATGGGTTCAAACTTCCAGTGCGCCTCTAGGATTATGCTACTTTTTAGGGCCTTATATGCTTGCATTGCAAAACCAAATCCACTTTTCTAGATAGTTTAGAATATGCTCTTTCTAATGAGCATAGTTTAAAGTAATTTGGAGAAAACACTTTTTTGAAAAATTTGGCTGAAAATACCCATTTTAGCACTTTTTGAAAAATCGTCAACTTTACCCTAGATTTGTGAAATAATGGGAAGCAATATGAGAATGAAACTTTATATTCTAAGACCTTGTGTTGGTGAGTTATGGTGTGCAAAGTTTCATGTACATCCCACAATTACTTCTGGAGATATAAAAAACTAAAGTTCGCACTTTTTTTAACCAGCAATTTTTTCGCCCAACTTTGCCCCAAATTTTCTATATGAAAATTGCTCAGAAATCCTGTTCTTGTTATTTTACTTTAAAGAGCTCTAAAAGTTGTATAAGATGGCGAAGTTTTGTTTCTTTCATGCAAATACTCCCAGAGATATATCATCTCAAAGTTACTGAAAATTCAAGGATGCACTATTGGAAGCTGTGCTATGGTCTTAAACAAGTGACTGTATCTCCGGAAGTATTGATTTTTTTGAACTGAAACTTTACCAGTGTTCATTGAGAACATGTGTGAATGTTCATACAAAATTTCATCAAAATCCATGAGGGTCATGTGGGAGCCTCTAGACCACTTGGCATGGAATGACCCTAGTTCATAAGTAGTTTGTAGGGACTGATGACCCCGTAGTTAAGTCCCATAAGCTACACAAACATTTGTTTGTATTGTGACGAGAAGTTGACGCTTGACAAACCCGAAATGCGCTGCTAGCGCGTGAACCCCATGCTGCCCGTAATCGCGATGTGATTGACATGCGTAATCGCACTTCCATACTTATCAAGATGTCTGAAACGAATAATACGGTCTGCTGCCATCCTGCATTAAAGTCGCACATTCCAGCAGGTATTTACCCATAGGCTAGGGGTGATGCGGTTCTGTAACATATCTGTGTACCACAACGTTAGTCACAAAGTTAACTTCGCTTATCGTTAATCCGTTACTAAAAAGCTAATACCGTTCAACGTTAAAACTTTACTTTACTGTAGATCTAGCGCAAGTGTCAGTGAATCATTCACTCATAATAGTAAAATTCATGTTGATGGTCTTAGTGAAACGAGCAAGTGGACTAAAGGTTTTACCGTTGTTTAGCCTCTCATAAAAATACACACCTAAAACTTTTGAATATTCTACCATATCTACAAACTACTTTATTGGTGCTGTCATGCCATTTACTGTACATAACTGTATGTACTGTAGTTTATGAACATTTAATGGAAGTCCATTTGCAGAGAAATACTTAATAATTTTCTGAAAGATATTATTTATAATTTCATCAGTTGTTGTTTGTTGAGTGTGATTACAAAGCTTGTATCGTCAGCAAAACGTACTAGCTTCGCATCTTCGTGAATACAGAATGGCAAGTCCTTGATATATATTACGAACAGCAAATGATCCAAACCAGGGCACTGTGGACCGTTTTGAGGAAACTGCCTTCTGGATACTCTGTTGCAAATAACAAGTCTGGAAAAAACAACATGGAAAGAAATGAAAGAGGAAAATTTTCAGTGGATATGGTCTAATATTAACATCGTGAAAATACTTTTATGAAAATTATTGTTTCTTTGCGATGTATATATTTTTTACTTTTCTTTACATAATTCGTAATATACAATTTCTAAGTTTACAGCCATTAACAAAATGTACTGCGCATTAAATCGCAAATAGGTATCGTCATTGAAAAATTTGCTGACTACCAATACATCCTGAGATAAGGGGAAACTAAAACACTAAACATCAAATAGAGAATGATTTGGTATGTCGACACATACACACGAAACCTCGTAACAATTAAACAATTAAATTAATATGCAACATTTATATACACACCTAGAAGCTTAAAATGAGCGTCTGCCACGGTCAAAAGGAAATGTGAACAGGCACTGTATGAAAGCAGCAGCACAGACACGAGCATATTGTACTTACACAAACGCTAAACGTCGCGACAGTTACTAGCGTGCACCGTTTGGTTTCCTGGACTCAAACCGATAAATATATTTAATATAACAATTTTAGGAAATATATTAAAAGCTTGGAAATATAATACTAAACAGCACAATACGATTATAATAATTAGTTTTAACACAATTTTAAATTCTTATTATACTTCTGATAATGATTTTTCACTATCACTAACACTATTCCAAAAGCAAGCTACCTCTGTTGTAATTGTTGTCTACCTCTCGCTGTAAATGATAGGCACACTATAAGAATACAATTTTTTTTTTGTTTGAAAACTTTATATGACGTCTTCCAATGATTACTTGAGTATGTTTTCAGTGCGGCAACTCGAGTGCCGCGAATGGATTGGTTCAGTGCATTTGTGGTGCTGGCTTTTGACGAGTGTGTGTCAGGTTGCGAGTGTTCAGACGGAAGCTTCGTCGATGACGGTGATGACCCGCTTGGGGCCCGACATGACGCGCCACTTGCTGCTGCTTCGGAAGGGCGGCACGTCTCTGCCGGGCTGCTGAGGCGGAGCCGGTTCCACGGCCGAGCCGTTCCCATTGTTGGCCTCCTCCATCGTCAGAGACGCGTTCGCCTCATCTCCTGGTCGAGTGCCCTGCCTGCAACCGACAATTTATCTGTTATGCAAGTCTATTTTTCCCTTAAGGTAAGACTGTAGGCAAAAAAAATATTTCAAAAAATTCATTATCAGTTTTTTTAAATCAAAATATCCACGGGTGTACTGCCGGTCTATAGTGTCCAACGGGCACAATATTTCGGCGATCATACATGTCGCCATCATCAGGTGAACTGACGGACTGAGCTCCTGGAAACGCGCCGGCACGGAGATCCGCACGCTACGGCCGCTCGAAGGGAACTGGGTTCTAGCCCGGTAGCGGGCCATTTAAATACCCTCGGCGATTGCGCCGGCGTCTGAGCAATCGGTTCCACTGCGCGGCCGCGGCGCGGGGCGCGGACCGCGGAGGGATCGCTCCGCGGGCCGAGGGTATTTTAATTGTCCGCTACCGGGCTAGAACCCAGTTCCCTTCGAGCAGCCGTAGCGTGCGGATCTCCGTGCTGGCGCGTTTTCAGGAGCTCAGTCCGTCAGTTCACCTGATGATGGCGACATGTATGATCGCCGAAATATTGTGCCCGTTGGACACTATAGACCGGCAGTACACCCGTGGATATTTTGATTATCAAATACGCCGGGAGAATCACAGTTTTTTTTAATAATTAGATACTACCTATGTTCTTTTGGCTGAAGGAATTAGATTAGGTAACGAAGCAATAAAGGAGGTAGATGAGTTTTGTTACTTGGGCAGTAAAATAACAAATGATGGCGCAGTACAGAGGATACAAAATGAAGAATCGTCAGAGACGCGTTGGCCTCATCTCCTGGTCGAGTGCCCTGCCTGCAACCGAAAATTTATCTTTTATGCAAGTCTATTTTTTTTCCTTAAGGTAAGACTGTAGGCAAAAAAAATGTTTCAAAAAATTCATTATAAGTTTTTTTTAATAATTAGATACTATCTATGTTCTTTTGGCTGAAGGAATTAGATTAGGCAACGAAGCAATAAAAGAGGTAGATGAGTTTTGTTACTTGGGCAGTAAAATAACAAATGATGGTCGCAGTACAGAGGATACAAAATGCAGAATCGCCGGCCGTGGTGGCCGAGGTGACTGAGGCGCTTCAGTCACGGTCAGCACGACCACTACGGTCGAGGGTTCGAATCCCTCCTCGGGCATGGAGATTTGTGCCGTCCTTAGTCTTAAGTAGTTCCTAAGTAGTTTGTAAGCTTAGGGACTGATAACCCCGTAGTTAAGTCCCGTAAGTTGTACAAACATTTGAACGTTTTGAAAATGCAGAATCGTCAGAGACGCGTTTGCCTCATCTCCTGGTCGAGTGCCCTGCCTGCAACCGACAATGTACCTGTTATGCAAGTCTATTTTTTTTTTCCTTAAGGCAAGACTGTAGGCAAAAAAATGTTTCAAAAAAATTTCATTATCAGTTTTTTTTAATAATTAGATACTATCTACATCTACATACATACTGCGCAATTCACCGTAAGGTGCGTGGCGGAGGGTACACTGTACCACTACTAGGTATTTTCTTTCCTATTCCACTCCCAAATTGAAAGAGGAAAAAAAGTATGCCTATATGCCCCGTACGAGCCCAAATTTCTCTTATCTTGTCTTTGTGATCTTTTACGCGAAATGTAAGTAGGCGGCAGCAAGATCGTACTACACTCAGCTTCAAATTCCGGCCCTCTAAATTTACTTAACAGAAATTCACGAAAAGAACGTCGTCTTTCTTCCAGCGATCCCAAATTGAGTTGCCGGAGCATTTCCGTGACACTCGCGCATTGGTCAAATCTACCGGTAACAAATCTAGCTGCTCGTCTCTGAACCGCCTCTTTGTATTCCTTTAAACTGATCTGCTGCGGGTCCCAAACACTTGAGCAATACTCAAGACGTGGTCGTACAAGCGTTTTATACGCGGTCTCCTTTACAGGTGAAGTACATCTTCCCAAAATTCTCCCAATAAACCGAAGTCGGCTGTTCCGCCTTACTCACAACTGTCCTTACATGCTCGTTCCATTTCATATCGCTCTGCAATGTTACGCCTAGATATTTGAACGACGCGACAGCAACAAGAAACTCACTACTAATGCTGTATTTGAACATTATGGGATTGCTTTTTCTACTCATGCGTATCACCTTACATTTTTCTACATTGAGAGCTAGCTGCTATTCTTCGCACCAACTATGTTCTTTTGGCTGAAGGAATTAGATTAGGTTACGAAGCAATAAAGGAGGTAGATGAGTTTTGTTACTTGGGCAGTAAAATAACAAATGATGGTCGCAGTACAGAGGATACAAAATGCAGAATCGTCAGAGACGCGTTGGCCTCATCTCCTGGTCGAGTGCCCTGCCTGCAACCGAAAATTTATCTTTTATGCAAGTCTATTTTTTTTTCCTTAAGGTAAGACTGTAGGCAAAAAAAAAAAATGTTTCAAAAAATTCATTATAAGTTTTTTTCAATAATTAGATACTATCTATGTTCTTTTGGCTGAAGGAATTAGATTAGGCAACGAAGCAATAAAAGAGGTAGATGAGTTTTGTTACTTGGGCAGTAAAATAACAAATGATGGTCGCAGTACAGAGGATACAAAATGCAGAATCGCCGGCCGTGGTGGCCGAGGTGACTGAGGCGCTTCAGTCACGGTCAGCACGACCACTACGGTCGAGGGTTCGAATCCCTCCTCGGGCATGGAGATTTGTGCCGTCCTTAGTCTTAAGTAGTCCCTAAGTAGTTTGTAAGCTTAGGGACTGATAACCCCGTAGTTAAGTCCCGTAAGTTGTACAAACATTTGAACGTTTTGAAAATGCAGAATCGTCAGAGACGCGTTTGCCTCATCTCCTGGTCGAGTGCCCTGCCTGCAACCGACAATGTACCTGTTATGCAAGTCTATTTTTTTTTTCCTTAAGGCAAGACTGTAGGCAAAAAAATGTTTCAAAAAAATTTCATTATCAGTTTTTTTTAATAATTAGATACTATCTACATCTACATACATACTGCGCAATTCACCGTAAGGTGCCATGCAGAGGGTACACTGTACCACTACTAGGTATTTTCTTTCCTATTCCACTCCCAAATTGAAAGAGGAAAAAAAGTATGCCTATATGCCCCGTACGAGCCCAAATTTCTCTTATCTTGTCTTTGTGATCTTTTACGCGAAATGTAAGTAGGCGTCAGCAAGATCGTACTACACTCAGCTTCAAATTCCGGCCCTCTAAATTTACTTAACAGAAATTCACGAAAAGAACGTCGTCTTTCTTCCAGCGATCCCAAATTGAGTTGCCGGAGCATTTCCGTGACACTCGCGCATTGGTCAAATCTACCGGTAACAAATCTAGCTGCTCGTCTCTGAACCGCCTCTTTGTATTCCTTTAAACTGATCTGCTGCGGGTCCCAAACACTTGAGCAATACTCAAGACGTGGTCGTACAAGCGTTTTATACGCGGTCTCCTTTACAGGTGAAGTACATCTTCCCAAAATTCTCCCAATAAACCGAAGTCGGCTGTTCCGCCTTACTCACAACTGTCCTTACATGCTCGTTCCATTTCATATCGCTCTGCAATGTTACGCCTAGATATTTGAACGACGCGACAGCAACAAGAAACTCACTACTAATGCTGTATTTGAACATTATGGGATTGCTTTTTCTACTCATGCGTATCACCTTACATTTTTCTACATTGAGAGCTAGCTGCTATTCTTCGCACCAACTATGTTCTTTTGGCTGAAGGAATTAGATTAGGTTACGAAGCAATAAAGGAGGTAGATGAGTTTTGTTACTTGGGCAGTAAAATAACAAATGATGGTCGCAGTACAGAGGATACAAAATGCAGAATCGTCAGAGACGCGTTTGCCTCATCTCCTGGTCGAGTGCCCTGCCTGCAACCGACAATTTATCTGTTATGCAAGTCTATTTTTTTTTTCCTTAAGGTAAGACTGTAGGCAAAAAAATGTTTCAAAAAATTCATTATTAGTTTTTTTTAATAAAATACTACATATGTTCTTTTGGCTGAAGGAATTAGATTAGGTAACAAAGCAATAAAGGAGGTAGATGAGTTTTGTTATTTGGGCAGTAAAATAACAAATGATGGTCGCAGTACTGAGGATACAAAATGCAGAATCGCAATGGGAAGAAAAGCATTTTTGAAAAAGAGAAATTTGCTAACATCGAATATTAATTTAAGTGTAAGGAAGTCTTTTCTGAAGGCATTTGTGTGTAGTGTTGCCTTGTGTTCAAATGTTCAAATCTTCTGTTTTTTTTCGGTGACTTCCCGTCAGTTACAACGTATTGTGTACAATTTGAAATTGCTAATGTTAGTAATAGAGGGTCGCTGGAGCCTCTTCTTGTCATAAATTCTGAACAGCTAAAATTGGAGATTAAGGTCTTGTACATTTCAATCTGAAAAACTCAGCTCCAACAAGTGGTTACGGAAATTGGTGACAAGCTGTTGGAGGAATCGTTTGGGAATTCGCCTGAAATAATGTTCAAATGTTTGTATAGCTTAAGGGACTACGGGGTCATCAGTCCCTAAACTAACAAACTACTTATGAACTACCTACAACTAAGGACGGCACAAATATCCATGCCCGAGGGGGGATTCGAACCCCCGACCGTAGTGGCCGTGCAGACCGTGACTGAAGCGCCTCAGTCCCCTCGGCCACCGCGGCCGGCTTGCCTTGCGTGGGTGTGAAAAATGGACGATAAGCTGTGCGGACAGGAAGAGGATAGAGGCTTTTGAAATGTGGTGGTACAGAAGAATGCTGAAGATTTGGTGGGTAGATCGCGTAACTAATGAAGAGGTACTGAACAGAATTGGTGAGAAAAGGAATTTTTGGCATACCCTGACTAAAAGAAGGGATCGCTTGGTAGGAAACATTCTTAGACATCGAGGAATCGTAAATTTAGCATTGGAGGGAAGTATGTGGGGAAAAATCGCAGAGGGAGACCAAGAGACGCGTATAGTAAACAGATTCAAGCGGATGTGGGTTGTCGTTCTTATGAGGAGATGAAAAGGCTTGCTCAGAATAGGGTATTGTGGAGAGCTGCATTAAACCAGATTCTGGACTGAAGACCATAACAACAACATGTTCTTTTGTGAACATTTACATGCATTTTTTATTCCTGTCTACCAGTTAGAACAGCATTTTTTAAATTACATGACAGCTGTCACTCTGTAATAATTTACACCCCCTTTCGTAAAAAGGATTATACCGCCGGCTCTTTTACAGTCAGAGAGTTAGTTTTTCGTGTGTTTTATACAGAAATGTACGGAGCATGTTACACTCCTGGCCATTAAAATTCCTACAACACGAAGATGACGTGCTACAGACGCGAAATTTAACCGACAGAAAAAAAGATGCTGTGATATGCAAATGATTAGCTTTTCAGAGCATTCACACAAGGTTGGCGCCGGTGGCGACACCTACAACGTGCTCACATGAGGAAGGTTTCCAACCGATTTCTCATACACAAACAGCAGTTGACCGGCGTTGCCTGGTAAAACGTTGTTGTGATGCCTCGTGTAAGAAGGAGAAATGAGTACCATCACGTTTCCGACTTTGATAAAGGTCGGATTGTAGCCTATCGCGATTGCGGTTTATCGTATCGCGACATTGCTGCTCGCGTTGGTCGCGATCCAATGACAGCAGAATGTGAAATCGGTGGGTTCAGGAGGGCAATACGGAATGCTGTGCTGGATCCCAATGGGCTCATATCACTAGCAGTCGAGATGACAGGCATTTTATCCCCATGACTGTAACGTATCGTGCGACCACGTCTGAATGTCTGAGTCAACAGATGGGGACGTTTGCAAGACAACAACCATCTACACAAATAGTTCGACGACGTTTGCAGCAGCATCGACTATCAGCTCGGAGACTATGGCTGCGGTTATCCTTGACGCTGCATGATAGACGAGCGCCTGCGATGGTGTACGCAACGACGAACCTGGGTGCACGAATGGCGTCATTTTTTCGTATGAATCTAGGTTCTGTTTACAGCATTATGATGATCGCATCCGTGTTTGGCGACATCTCGGTGAACGCACATTGGAAGCATGTATTCGTCATCGCCATACTGGCGTATCACCCGGCGCGATGGTATGGGGTGCCATTGGTTACACGTCTCGGTCACCTCTTGTTCGCATCGACGGCACTTTGAACAGTGGCCGTTACATTTCAGATGTGTTACGATCCGTGACTCTACCCTTCATTCGATCCCTGCAAAACCCTACATTTCAGCAGGATAATACACGACCGCATGTTGTAGGTCCTGTACGGGCCATTCTGGATACGGAAAATGTTCGAATGCTGGCCTGGCCAGCACATTCTCCAGATCCCTCACTAATTGAAAACGTCTGGTCAATGGTGGCCGAGCAACTGGCTCGTCACAATACACCAGTCACTATTCGTGATGAAGTGTGGTATCGTGTTGAAGCTACATGGGGATCCGTACCTGGATACGCCGTCCAAGCTCAGTTTGACTCCATGCCCAGGTGTATCGAGGCCGTTAATACGGCCAGAGGTGGTTGTTCCGGGTACTGATTTCTCAGGATCTAAGCACCCAAATTGCGTGAAAATGTAATCACATGTCAGTTCTAGTGTAATATATTCGTCCAATGAATACCCGTTTATCATCTGCATTTCTTCTTGATGTAGCAATTTTAATAGCCACTAGTGTAAAAAGAGGATGAGCCCGGCCTTCTTACACTCAAGAGCAATCTTGGTGGAACAAAGCTTTCTGATGGCAAGTCTATAAAGTATAGGTTGACAGATAAGATTACACTGAGGAACAATTTGTAACTTAATTTCTGTTGACTTCGAATTTTAGGCTGTTTTAGAGGTAAATTGACATGCCGATTCCAAAACTGTAATTAGTTTTTTTCCTATCACGTAAGTCTTTTTTCTACATTTGTTGCGCATGGGATTACGCTTCTGACAGGCAACTGTTTGTTACAGAAAGTAGTGCTGCACTCTGTTGGCGAACCTTAAACCAGTGACGTCTGGAGGGGGTAGTGACGTCATGCGACAGGTTTACATTCATATTCTCTAGACTAAAGTGCTCAGTTACGCATGAAACGCTATAGTAAACAGGTGTGCTTGTCGTTCTGATATAATGACCCAGTCTCCGACGCGTAGTGAAAGGTATTTGTATTTACACAAGATAAGAAGAAAATACTGCTAATGTAGATATGAACGAAAACGTTTCTTTATGTCTGCCGCTGGTAGTTCCCGTCGCAAATGCTTCAACAGCTCCGATTCGTTTTGTTATATATGTGGCAGTTTTACCATTCCCTGTCAACGGACAAACATCGGTAATTTTGTCAGGGTAGCCCAGAATTAAGTTGAAATTGTTCAACAACTCTTAGACAGCTTTAAAAAGCTTGGCTGTAACATGAGTATCAAACTGCATTTCTTACATAGCCATCTTGCTAACTTTCCAGCAAATCTTGGTACTGTTAGCGATGAACAGGGTGAGCGATTCCACCAAGATTTGAAGGTCATGGAGGCAAGGTATCAAGGTAGATGGGATGTCAATATGACGGCTGACTACATTTGGGGCATCAAGCGAGAATGTCCCAAATTGAACATTGTATGAAAAGTTATAAGCCAAAATTTGTACCCTAATATCATTATTTTTATTATTTGCGTAAAAACAATGTATCATTGAATATTGTAATAACCTTTGAATTAATAAAATATTGTAATACTTTTGGTTAGTAACAACTTTATTTCCCTTTGTATCCCCAAAGATAATGAGGACCCTGATTGTGATGCAGGTTGCTTCTAACCACTTCTTGGGGACAGATCTGTAGGTTTTTCCTAGAATAAACACGTTGTAAACCTTTATGTCTCAGTTTCTCAAAAGTATAAAGTCTGAAACATTCACCCCGTTTGCTCAGAAACTATCAGAGAAACTTTAATGAAAATTTCACAGATTTTAAACAACACTGCGTTACAGCTGTGGAACCGCAGTCATGTTGATTACACCAGTAATTCTGCTGTAATAAAAATATTTATGACTTTTTTCACAAAAAATTTAATGCACGGCAATTAAATTAATAACAGTGGCGTATGCTGGGTTTGTAACTTGGGCTATCTCTACTATCTCACTTTCTAGGGTTGTACTGAGAAAGAAATGCTAAGAAAAAAATCGATACCTTGAGCTGTTTCCGGGAGATTAATAGTGACCGTGCCAAATATCTCAAGTAATTAGCACCAAACAAAGAAACGGCTGCCGGCAAACATTAAAGCGTTGAGGGGGACATCCAATGACAATACCCTCGCCCCTACGCCGAAACCCGTTATGGGAGGTGGGAGGCAACTGTGAAATCTTTTGTAGGAACGCCTATATTTTATTGCAGTTTTGGATTCTTCGTGAAAAAATATTTAACTTTCGTATGAAACATGTTTTCGTTTCATGATAAATGGTGCTGTAATCGGCAATAATGAAAGTGTAGCATACCTGTGACGAGCTTCTTCAGCATTTCTTTGGGCCTCATAGTACCAGGAAATGATATCTACTCTCTCTCTCTCTCTCTCTCTCTCTCTCTCTCTGCAATCGTTAACATCGGGGAACAATGGCGTAGAGGTAGGCACAGTCTGAATCATTGAGATAAAACAAACTGTCTGGCCGCGGACTGATAGCATGATCATAGTTTGTGTTTCATTCGATTGTTGGAGATGTCACCACGAGATAGCAGTAACAGAAATATGAAAATCTGTACTCTGATCTTCCTGATCTGATGTGTATTTGTTTGAAATATTATCGTTTTTCAACAACCTCCACATATTTAGTTTTCTTTGTTTGGCACATTTCGGAAGCACTCGTGCTTGTGTTGCGACGAGGGATTCAGAAGCCTTGGCGCGCTGTTGTCCCCACTACCCTACTCCAGCCCTCCCTTTAGCGAAGGATGCGCCAATGAGCGTCCGAAGCTCTGTTCTCTCACTGTTGGGAAGAAGCGAGTGAGACATATTCCACACTACGCGCTAGTTCTTCATGGCGGAAATTAGCCTCTGTTGACATTTTTGTCAATATTGGTTCTTAATTTGTGGTTTGCTTTACATATGGGCTTCGGTGATAGCTTTGATAGCCCACAATATACGCCACTGTTCAATAAGTACATTATAAATTAAAATACCACGACGATTTCGGTGTATTTCTAAATCGTTAACATCAGCAACTGTAGAAATTCTTATATATATATATATATATATATATATATATATATATATATATATATATATATATAATCACTAAGTGTGTTTGCCTCTTTGCCTCTGTAACTTATAAAATAATAGGTGACGGGAGATAATAATGCGGCAGGTCAATACAATACAATAAATGTTACACTTTCTGCGGAGCTATGAACATAGTTTATTGTATCATTTTCCATAGAGTTACAGCACAAAGATAAAATTTTTTAAATGGGAAAAATAGTTTTTTCTATCGTGCATTGGATTCGTTGAAACCAGCTGCGTCCAAATCAATTTAAACTACATTCCTATCACTGTTAGTTTGGGAGCTACAACCCTTCAAAGTTTAGAGGGTGGAGGCTACGATAGCGTATCTGACTGGCTGGTGGTCATGAGACAGTGGGCCGTGCCCCAGGGGATAGCCACTCGGCCAGTCAGATACGCTATCGCAGCCTCCGCCCCCGGAACTTTGAAGGGTTGTAGCTACCAAACTAACAGTGATAGGAATGTAGCTCAAATTGATTTGGACGCAGCTGGTTTAAACGAATCCAATACACGATAGAAAAAACTATTGTTCCATTTAAAAAATTATATCTTTGTGGTGTAACTCTTTGGAAAATGATACAATAAACTATATTCATAGCTCCGCAGAAAGTGTAATATTTCTTGTGTTGACCTACCGCATTAAAATTTCCCGTCACCTATTATTTTATAAGTTATAGAGGCAAACACACTTAGTGAAACACTCTGTATCTATATATATATTCTCTATTTTAATTTAGTCGTGCTGATTCATGCAATAGATAGCAAGTCGTAATGATCTGGTTCGTCAAGATATGTTAGACTGCAAGTTTAAGATACGCGGGCTGTTAGGATTTTTAGGGTCCGTCCGGCCTCGAAATTAAGATCACAGTTAAAATCACATGAAGCTTTTGTGCAGATGTGTTGCGCAGTCTCCCTTCACACTCTTCGATCACGTCAGTTGCAATTTACCTTTGTAAATGCGCTGCGAGCTCGAAAACAAGCCTTCAAAAATAGTCTCCAACCAAGTGTGAAGAGCGTGTTGTCATTTGGTATCTTTACTTTGAAGGGCTCCTTCTTATTTCGTGCATCCCACGTAACGTAACTGTTACGCCTGGCAGAACAGCATTCGTGCAGCAACTATGAAGCAGACGTTCACGACGCAGGCTGTCAGGCAAGGAAGCCAGCGTAGCCGATTACCGTGTTCAGAGGGTGCATCAGGCGATTCAAGAAAATCAGATACGAAGGTCCCGTCGGAGGCTCGAGTCCTCTGTCGGGCATGGGTGCGCATGTTGTCCTCAGCGTAGGTTAGTTTACGTGATTTGTACGTCTACGGACCGACGATCTTAGCAGTTTGGTCCCGTAGGTTTACAAACATTTGAGAACGTTTTGGGATACGAAGGGCACGTGAAGAGGACTGTTGTTATCAGCAACTGTTTTCCTTCGCGACAACGCTCGGTCGTACACTTCAGCTGCAACAGAGACACATCCCTGTAGACTTTCTGATGAGAAGTATTTGATCATCAACCATAGTCCAGACTTGACTCCTCCTGATTTTCTTGTCTTTGGTCAGATAAAACACTGCCTACGAGGGCAATATTTTCGTACAGACAACGAGTTGCAGAACAGCGTAAAGAATTGACAGGATGCCTCATAAGACGAGGGTATCGGGATGTTTGTACCAAGCTATGACAAATATTTAAGTCGGAGCGGCGAGAAATAGCTGAAGGTGTAGCTAAATGATGAAATAGATGAGTTTTGATTTCCACTGTAGTTTCCATTTCGTGTACGATCGGACACAAGAACAGCTCTCTTAGTTCGATAACAGGTTAGAATCAGACAACTATTAAGATGATCATATATTACCTCACATTCAAAGATAAGCGGCGTTGGAAAGATATCTCCACAATAATATGTATTGTGCGAACGCAGACCTCAGTTGGTTTCGTGACTAATAATTAAGTAACTTTGTTAGGATTAGTGTTGAAGTAGTTAAATGGTTATAAGTAATTGGGCCTATTGATAATGAAATTTTACTGATGTAGTTTGATATCACCTGCAACTGTGTTACATACGTTGTTATATACCGAAATAGCCATGGTGAACTGATGCATTCTGTATTACTAAATCGTTAACATCAGCAGCTGTAGAAATTCTTCTCGAACTTCTCGTATTACTACGTCCAAAAGCCTGAAATAAACCCTATAGTTCACTTGGAATTGTTTATTTACACGCCTAAAGGAAGTTATTCAACTTTCAGAAGCGCACCATAAACATTATTTCAACTGGCCTCAACCTAAGATAATTGCAATGCTTTTCATTAGTAACAATGTTTTCCCGACACAAAACTCATGATTTTCCCAGGCAGCATGTGTGAAGATATCTGGCGTTGGCTGTAATACTGGAGTTACAAACCCGTGGTAGTTTAAAGCTGAATTTGTAAATCACATGATTATAATCTAGCACTGGAACTGATTTAACGTAGCTTGGCATCTTAATTTTCCCGTAATTTCAGAAACTTTTCTTTATGAAATTCCTTTCCACCTAAATGTTCTGTGTCTGAAGTTAATAATTCTTCATTAACACGGTAAATAAAACACAGCTTTCCACTCAATGGTACACCATCTCCTATCTTTTCCAATGTGCAAAGAAAATTCCAAAGTATTGTTGGACACAATAAAGTTTATTGCCTCAATCAATGGCTTTGATCCAGTCCTAATTGACCATATATTGCAGAGGAAACAAAAACTGAAACTTTTACCCCCCTTGGTCTCTATGCTCCTCCTCCTCCTGGCCCTTCCACTATTTGCAAGAAGTGGTGTAGTATTGCATATCTAGGACAGGTACCACAGATTGTAGCTAGAACTCTGAAATCCTGTAACTACAGGGTTTCCTACTATGCCAGTAACACAACTGCCCAGTTCATTTTCAATAGTAAAGACAGGCCCAATTATTAGCCAATAGTGGTGTATACAAACTTATTTGCCCAGGTTGTGAAAAGTTTTACATTGGCCAATCAGGTAGGGCATAGCAACTAGACTAAGAGAGCTTGAACACAGTTGGAGTATGCAAAATCATGACTCCACTTTTGCTGAACACGTTCTGAGTGAGGGCCACAGTCCCACGTACTCCAGTTAGCTAACAAAGGCCTTAGAAATCAACAAACATCTGACTCACAGTAAAGGCTTAATATTAAATGATCAAACAGTCCTCAATACAGCACCAATTCTGAAACCACCCTAATACTCAGAATTTCCAATACAACTCACCAGGCCTGTTCCATTTTATTCCCCAATTCTTGTACCTTCTTCGTTTACCTTATTCTGTTTCTGAGTCAGTATATGTTTGTAATAGGTTTCAGTACTTTTGTCTTACAATTACTTTACTGATATGAAGCTGTAAATCTAATTTAAATTTGGTACAGTCACTGTTTATCTACTTTCTGTGTTAATACCAGTCTAGCTTTCCAATGTATCACACCTATTTTGTATCTTTCTTTGTTAGTACTAATATTCCAAATTATTCTGTACTCTGTCCTTACATTAATTCTTTATTTCTCTGTTTGGAATATCTCTTCTGGTTTGTTGACAACGCACTTTCTTTGGCTAAACTTCGATAAATGTCTGATGATGGCCCAAGAAGCCGAAAATCGATTCGCAAAATAAACAAACCTGTAGAACAAACATAAAATTGTGTATTTTAATTTTCATAAAATAGGGGACTTTTCATTGAAAAGGTGTCGGATGGAGGAAACAATAATTATATTGATTCGGAAGCTATATTAATTTGTTGTCATTAATGATATCTCGTTCAGTGACAATTCTCCAGTTTTATTGGCAATTAGTGTCATTCAAGTACGATATTCATATCTTTTTAGTATTCTTCACGTAAGCATCTTCTTGTCAAGTTTTCTACAGGATTAATCGTATGAACCTGTACCTCCAGTGTATCAGAAGAAGACTATGCGAATAGTACAAATACAAGAATGAGAAATACCAATCGTATAGCACCCTTGCAAGTATCAGTTCGTAATGATAGCCGTGACGTAGTTACACTGGGCACCACCAGGCACCAGGCGTATCAGAACACGCAGACAAATCAGTCGCTCCGTGCCGTTGCATCGGATTAGTTCGCGCCTGCAGATACGCGACCCACCCAATGAATAAATTTACGGAGCCAGTCTTCTGTTGCGCCTTCCGGGACAAGCATATAGAGCATCTGTAAAATGAGTTAGAAACTAGATGATATGCTCTACTGCTGATATGTGTCTATTTACCGTGTCTTATGTTTTTCGCGCAGTTGTCTTCTGAAGCTCCAGAGGTACTTATGAATGTTCCTGTATTGTCGCCTCAGTTCTTTTTATTACTATGTTCAGTTTAATCTTGTCGAGTTTCAAGATATTTTTGGCAACATTTCTTCAGATAAGCTTCTCATGTGATCATACCAAGTCTCTATTCAACGAGCAGGATCCGTCATGACAATCAAATCATTCTACTACTAAAGGCTCCATATTCTAATTTGTACTGCTCTGAAGATCAGTTCTTCTTCTTGAGCCTCTAGATACCCACTACTACCCAGTACAGGATATAGAGCACTTCCAAAGATTTAATTTATTGCCCTTTGACAGACCAGGAACCGATTTGCGTTGCTTGGTATGTCATTGTTTCGAGTCCATACTTTGCTACTGGCAACCATGTACTACAAAACTTCGGTTTTAAAGTTATAGGGACTGTCGTTTGTGCGGAGAACATAACTAAGCCATCAAGCCGCGGTCGAGTGTCCGAGCGTTCTAAAGCGCCTTGCTGCAGAGCGCGCAGTTACTCTCCGTCGGAGGTTCGAGTCCTTCCTCTGGCATGGGTGTTTGTGTTGTACTTAGAGTAAGTTACTTTTCTGATGTTATTTCGAGCAATTTCTTTTCTTGGCTGAAACGCATGGTTGTCAGTTTATATTAATACTGACTGGGGGATGGTATAATAACCCGGATGTTCCCAACGCACACCAGGCGTGCTCTGTTAATGACAAATTAGGCCCGTTAAGGAAGGACGGAAGCTTCCGATATACGCTAACAGATATCACTGTTATTTTTTTTCTTGAAAAAAAAAAGTTCAAATGTTTGTAAATCTTTGGGAGTTAACTACTGAGGTTATCAGTCCCTAGGCTTAACAACTAGTTAAACTAACCTAAGACCAAAACACACACACACACACACACACACACACACACACACACACACACGTACAAACACACACACACGCACACTCGCTCGAGGGAGGAGGACTCGAACCTCCAACGGGGAGCAACCGCGCGCTCCTCAGCAGGACGGGTAAGTGCGCTCGGCCATTCGACCGCGGCTTTGTTTTCGAATCACATCGCAAGCAGCTACAATTCTGGCAACTGATTCCTTCTCCGGATTCACTGGGGTCTCATACATAAATGACTTTACATATCCCAATAGGAAATAAACAAGATGATTCAGGTCAGGTGAACTCGCAGGCCATGGAATAGAACAAGGAGCATTCAGGGAGTTCTGCGAAACTGCGCCGGTAACGCTCAATCCTATTGTAGGCCTACTGTACTTCTCAAGGATATCACTGAGTAATGAACGGGTCTGTCATAGATTCATACCACGTTCTTTCACGGGACAATGTAAATATGATGCAACAGAGCCACCTTATGGACAAGTAAAGTAAATAAAATCTGCACCATAACTAAATAGCAATTAGGCTCGTCCTCCTGGTTTCGTCGCAGGAAATAAACAGCAAAGTATATGTAAACTTGTACACATGTTACTGTCAAATAAGGTGGTAAACAGTAATGTGGGACAAGGCGGTAGCCAAGCTTCTCCGACGTCAGGCTCCCTATCTCAAGTTGATCAGTGCAGATTTGATGATATTCCTGACATCCAACGAAACGAGACGAGGCTTTTGAACACCATTCCAAAGGAAGATTTCGTGCAAAGTTTCTACATGTATTGCAGAGTTCAGCGGGGTATAGTTATAAGAGGTGACTATTTCGAAGCATAGTGAGGTAACTGTAGTTAATAGTCCATCTACGTTAATGTCACAGGACTTTTCACCGAACTTTATTGGGAGATGGCTGTTGCTCACGTCCGCAGGTTTAACCGTCAACTACCCTGCACGTGTCCCCTGGGTGGTGCTAAACTAGCAACAAAACACAGGCGACCAACAATCCTTGAGATCTCCTGGTAAATATTACATCACATATCAGAACATGAATAAGTCAACAAAGGGTTCTTCTGAGGACTATCCCTCTAGAAAACTAGGAAAGGCCCACACGAGCTTTTTTGCTACCCATACTTAGCCACATACAACCTTCATCTTTACAGCGGAAAAATGTACTAGTATCCGAGTACAAAAAGGTGCAAAAGAATCCCCACCTTCCTGTGCATGAAGACATACCAAGCATAAGAAAAGAAAGGCTTCGCTCTCGTCATCCACCCCTGAGACTGCAAGAACTTTAGTTACCAATAGCTTTAATACCGATGACTGCTGGAGACAAACGTGGGAGATTAATGCAACACCAGAACAATTGATGCCGTGCATATCAACCAAGCCACCTGGCTTTGATTTACCGCGCAAAGATTGGTCAGCACTTAACAGAATAAGAACCAACACTGGAAGGTGTGCAGACCTTCTGTACAAGTTCAAGAAAATAGCTTCTCCAAGCTGTGACTGTGGCGCTGAAAAGCAGATTGTCTACCATGTGGTTCAAGAATGTCCCCTGAGAGATTTTTCTGACGACCAAACAGAGTTCCTGATGGTTACAGAGGGATCACTGGACTATATTCATGGACTTGATATTAGTTTGTAGTTTGTTACACGTGTAATATTATATGTATCTTTGTTATTAAAACATCAAATAACTGTAAATTTTTTGGTGTAGCCATACGCTAAATAAATAAATAACCGAACTTTATTGTCAGAGATTGTGCGATTGAATATATGGTCTCTTGCATGGAAAATGTGGTGTCGCACAAGTATGAAGTGCACGCCACGTACTTACGCCGCGCGCCGCCATGCACGCACGGCGCGGCGTTCTTACGACGTCAACCACGAGCGCCCTCTGCTGCAACTCCGCTCGTGGCCACCACTGAACGGCATCGGCCACTTGGGAATCAGATAGGCACCAGTTAAGACTTGGCTATCGGATAGGCACTAGGAATCATCAGTAGGCAGGCCTCTATCTAAACTATGTATCAACATTCTACTAGTCTGCTGCTCTCCAAGTTAAGTGATGTAATTTTTCTTGAAATATCTCTCTTATACTAATCTAGCGTAGTGTTTCCAGTTTCTGCTGTCCCACTGGCTGGTCACCTCCGTGCCTGCACACGCGTGCATTCTTTTTTCCGGTGTCGGGCCCGGTGGTCTTGGGGTAAAGCGCTCGACTGGAAACCGAAGGGTCGCGGGTTCAAAACCCGGTCGGACCTCGGGTTTTTTCAGTCTGCACTTTGACCCATCCTTACCTCTCAACGATGTGAGGAGTCGCCAGAAAGGACACGTGGTTCGGATTCCACGTTAAGTTGTAGGTCCCCTTTCCCCGGTTGGATAACTGGGGTAGACTAGGGACACGCAAGTCGCCGAAGTGGCGTCCAATTGAAAGACTTGCACCAGGCCAATGAGCCACACGAAATTATTATTATTTTTTATTTCGGTGTCGGTCTCTTTCTACTCGGCCACCGACACCTACGACAACCGGCGGAAACAAGACACAAAAGTGGTGACGAGGATGGGATACAAAAGAAAAGATGCATTTCGGGACCTAGATTAACGAAACCTTGTTTGTTGCGTATACTGTTCGCGATCAGTTCCTAGAATAGAAGATATTACTCCCGAAATCTGTCGTTCACGAGTGTGTCCAAATGAAGGATTATACGAACACTACTGGAGCGGATTTATTCACCACGGAAAAGTTCGATGAATAGTACTGTAGATAAACTATGAACTGCACTTACCTTCGAAATAGTCATCTTCCATAACTACCTGCCGCTGTGCCCTGTGATACATGTCCTGGAAAACCTTGTACGAAGTCTTCCTTTGGGATATTGTTCAAAAGATTCGTCACGTTTCGTTGGATGTCAGGAACATCGTCAAATCTCTTTCCTTTCAAAGGGAGCTCGAGTCGAGGGAATAGGAAGAAGTCTGGAGGTTTGAATCTGGCAAGTACGATAGATGTTCAAGTTGCATCACCCTCTTTTTTTAATCCAGGAACTGTTTGGCGATATTGACTGTCTGTAGGCTAGCGTTGTAGTGAAGCGTGAACATCCATACTTGCCGGATCTCAATCCTCCACAGTTCAACCTATTTTCGCGACTCAAATTTGCTTTGACAGGAAAGAGATTTGATGATATTCCTGACATCCAACGAAACGAGACGAGACTTTTGAACACCATCCCAAAGGATGATTTCGTGCAAAGTTTCTACGAGATGTATCGCAGAGTTCAGCAGGGTATAGTTATGGGAGGTGAATATTTCGAAGGCCGGCCGCGGTGGCCGCGGGGACTGAGGCGCTCCAGTCAAGGTCTGCACGGCCACTACGGTCGGGGGTTCGAATCCCCCCTCGGGCATGGATATTTGTGCCGTCCTTAGTATAAGGTAGTTCGTAAGTAGTTTGTAAGTTTAGGGACTGATGACCCCATAGTTAAGTCCCATAAGCTTAACAAACATTTGAACATTTGAATATTGAAAAGACAGAAAAGTAGTACGAGGTAAGGAAGAGAACTCGCCTGGCGATGGACCATCGACGGCCCTTGCGGTCGAGGGCGACGGGCATCTCGGCGATGAGGTTGTTCTCGAACTCGCTGAGCATCAGGTAGTTCTCGACCTTGTTGCAGGAGGTGATGCAGTCGCCGATGTAGTCGAGGTCGTCGAGCAGGTTGTCGGGCAGGTCCATGTCGGCGATGCCCTCCTCGGAGATGCAGGTGAGCTCTGGCTTGTCGGCGGCGGCCAGCAGCAGCGAGCCGCCGCCCAGCAGCAGCTCGCCGCCCGCCGCCGCCCCCGCCGCCCCCGCGGCCGCGCCCGGCGCCGCCCCCGCGGCCGCCACGGCGCCCGGGCCGCCCACGACGACGCCGGCGGCTGCGGCGGCGCCCACCAGCCCCAGGCCCGGCGCGGCGGCGCAGGGCACGAGCACGCCCGCCAGCTGCGCGTCGCCGTCGCGGTTGTCCGGCTCGTGCGAGAAGGACGGCCGGCGGCGCTGCGGGCACGCCTCCACCTGGCACAGCTGGCGGCCGCCGGCGTGCTTGTGGCGCGCCAGCCGCCGCCGGTGCACGTCGATGAAGAACAGCGTCAGGCTGCCCACCAGCACGCACGACGAGCTGAAGTAGTAGCCCGCCTTGTTGCCGCACCCCACGTTGATGTACCCTGCGCGCGCGCCAAAACACAGTACAATTAGCATTAGTACACAAAAAAAGTTCAAATGTTTGTAGAACTATCGGACCAAACTGCGTGGTCATCAGTCCGTAGCTTACAAACTACTTAAACTAAGGTAAACTAACCTAAGCACAAACACACATCCATGCCCCAGGGAGGACTCGAACCTCCACGGCGCGCAACCGCGCGCTCCGCAGCGAGACGCTTTAGACCGCTCGGCAAATTTATTTCCAGTTACAATAACATTTGTCCGAAATGATCGCAACTGTACCACCTTACCCCAATGTGCTGTCTGATCAGTGTAACTTTTGACATTATTTAATTTTATATAACAGTTAATCTTACCGAATCATCTCTTTCCCTCAGAAAATAATTGTAATGAATACTATTCTGCTGTAGTAAATATTCACACACTCAAATGTTCAAATGTTTGTAAATCTATCGAAATCAACTGCTGGGTTATCAGTCCATAGCTTACAAACTACTTAAACTAAACTAATCAAAGGACAACACAAACACCCATGCCCGAGGGGGAACTCGAACCCCCGACGGCGAACGAACCAGCGCACGGCAGCACGGCACCCCAAAAATGTTCAAACAAAAATAATACAAAAACAATTTTATAAACTAACAAGTCTGATTGGCTTCCTTCACATGCAGCCAGTCTGTCAGTGTAGCACAGACGTTCCTTGTGCTAGATCAGGTAAAGACATCGAGACAAAACAGTGCAGTTTGAATCACTAATGGTATGATCACAGGAAATTATTACAAATTACAAATGTTTGTAAATCTATCGGACCAAACTGCGTGTTCATCAGTCCGTAGCTTACAAACTACTTAAACTAAGGTAAACTAACCTAAGGACAACATACACACCCATGCCCCACGGAGGACTCGAACCTCCACGGCGAGCAACCGCGATCTCCGCAGCGAGACGCTTTAGACCGCTCGGATACTCCACCTCGGCTATTAGTACACCCTCTTACAGTTTTACAACTCATACGAGATTTCAAATTTCTAATGTTCAAATGTTTGTAAGCCTAAGGGACCAATCTGTTGAGGACCTCGGTTCCTACACTTTACAAACTAGCTAAACTAAGAATGAAACTTTCACTCTACAGGGGAGTGTGCGCTGATATGAAACTTCCTGGAAGATTAAAATTGTGTGCCCGAACCGGGACTCGAACCTGGGACCTTTGCCTTTCGCGGGAAAACGCTCTTCCTCTATGGGTTGTTCTCTTTGTTGCGGACGCTGATCGTTTCTGTTAGTGTTATTTCGACGAGTTCTTGGCTCAGCTTTTTTATTACAGAGCGCGTAGAGCTCTCTGACCGGGCGCGCTGAGCCACGGCGTCTGGATAAATTTAGGTACTGGCGGGTTCCGATCCACTCATTCGAGATCTCAAAATTCTAATGTTCAAATGTACCGACTGAACTATTCTGACACGCCTCACGATGCCGCCTCAAACTTTACTTCCGCCAGTACCTCGCGTCCTCCTTTCCAAACTTTACAGAAGCTCTCCTACGAAACTTGCAACACTAGCACTCCTGGAAGAAATGATATGGTGGAGACATGGCTTAGCCACAGCCTAAGGGATGTTTTCAGAATGAAACTTTCACTCTGCAGCGGAGTGGGCGTTGATATGGAAGATTAAAATTGAGGCGAGGTACTGGCGGAAGTACATTTGTGAGGCGGGATCGTGACTCGTTTCGGAATAGCTCAGTCGGTAGCACGCTTACCCGCGAAAGGCAAAAATCCCAGGTTCCGTCACACAATTTTACTATGCCAGGAAGTTTCATATCAGCGCACACTCCGTTGCAGAGTGAAAAGTGTCATTCTGTTCACAGAAGCTCTCCTGCTAACCTTGGAAGACTAGCACTCCTGGAAGAAAGGATATGGTGGAGACATGGCTTAGCCACAGCCTAAGGGATGTTTCCAGAATGAAACTTTCACTCTGCAGCGGAGAGTGCGCTGATATGAAACTTCATGGCTGATTAAAATTGTATGACGGAACCGGGACTCGAACCTGGGACCTTTGCCTTTCGCGGACAAGCGCTCTATCGACTGAGCTATCCCGACACGACTCAGCCATGTCTCCACCATATCCTTTCTTCCAGGAGTTCTAGTCTCGCAAGATTCGCAAGAGAGCTACTGTGAAGTTTGGAAAGTAGGAGGCGAGGTACTGGCGGAAGTTGTGAGGCGGAATCATGAGTCGTGTCGGGATAGCTCAGTCGGTAGAGCGCTTGCCCGCGAAAGTCTCAGTTTCGAGTCCCGGTTTCGGCACACAATTTTAATCTGCCAGGAAGTTTCATAGCTAAACTAAGTTAATGGATGTGTTTTTCCGTCTATTGCAACCAAATGAAACGCTAAAAACTGTCTAGATCGCTAAAATTATATTTATTGATTACGATGTTTTGGCATCTGTCATAAGATCTGAAAGATGAAGGAACAGGCGTTCGCTGTACATTCGAGTAACACAGAACGTTTTAAATACAAAAATATAAAACGTTTTTCAAGGATACATTTGTACACTCGCCTAAAAACCACTGAACTTGCACAGTAAACTTGAGCGTCAGTGATAAAATATCTACCAGTAGGTGCGTCAGCTGCAGTCTTGAATAAAAATTACACATAAATAAGAATGTTTTTAGCTAACAGGTGGCGCTAGTGTATATCATTGCCATCAATTTTTACATTTCATATTCTACCTTTACAATTATGTAAAAAGTAGAAAAACAGATACGTTTTTAGTTTAAAATTCTACGTAGCGAAAATAGTTTGGTTTTTTCAAAAAATGTGTTAAATTAACTAAAATCATTTGCTGCTTTCATTAACTTTAAAAGTGAGAGTATAAAAATTGTTTTAATTACGTATAACTTCCATTGCAGTTGTTAATAAAATACTCCCACTTTTAAAGTTAATGAAAGCAGCAAATGATTTTCGTTAATTTAACACATTGTTTGAAAAAATCGAACTATTTTCGCTACGTACAATTTTAAATTTAAAATGTATCTGTCTTTCTTCTTTTTACATGATTGTAAAGGTACAATATGAAATGTAAAAATTTATGGCAATGATCTACACTAGCGCCACCTGTTAGTTAAAAAAGTTTTTATGTATGTGTGATTTTTATTCAGACTGCAGTTGACGTACCTACTGGAAGATACTTTATCATTGACGCTGAACTTTACTGTGCAAGTTCAGTGATTTGTAGGTGGGTGTACAAATGTATCATTGTAAAAAAGTTATATATTTTTGTATTTAAAACGTTCTGTGTAACCCGATTGTACAACTAGCACTTGTTCATTCATCTTGCTGATCTGATGAATGCAGATGCCGAAACGGCGTAATCAATAAATATAATTTTAGTGTCTAGACGGTTTTTATTCTTATTGAAAAAATGAAGATCGTTGACTCGTAAAGGAAATTCGTTTCCTTTATACAATACATGAAAGGCGTGTTTCGTTCCACATGCGTTTGGCTTCTTTATTTGTGAAGCATCATCAATGGCCTGTAATACATGTTTGGTTTTTGTATTATATTGCAGTACAGTTATACATACTATTTTGCCGTTTCATAGTGTGACAGTTATCAATCTTTGCTACGTTAGAATTTCTCAAGTGTTGACCTACTAGGTAAGAAAGAACGTCTGTAGCAAAAGCTGTGGGAAACACAGCAAAATAATATTTATAATTGTTCTGCCATATTATACAAAAACGAAACATGTATTACATGATGATTACATGATGATGCTTCACAAATAAAGAAGCGAAACGCACGTGACTCAAAAAACACCTTTCATTTAGTTGCAATAGACGGAAATACACCAACACTAATTTTGTAAGCAAGTAAAGATGACGGAAAACGAGAAAAAAATGATGATAGCTAAACTAACTTACGCTATTACCAAAACCTACAGATGTCGGACAGTCATATCGGTACCCAACGTTGTATATCGATTATCAACCAAAATTCAGATATAATTCGTGCTATAACCTGCCCTCCAAGAAAACGTGTATCAACTATAATAGTAAGTAGAACTCACCTATGGAGTACAGGAAAATTAGACCTGTGAGAGCGTATTATGTCGAGCACCTGTGGGTAACTTGATAGATCGTTAGTTTGTTGTACACAAGGTCCTGGTTTCAATCCCTGCTCAACGTGCTTTTCTTTTCTTTTCTTTTGACTGCGTTGGAAACTGTTATACGAGTCAACGTGTTTCTGACATGTAAAAGGACTGTTCGTATTTTATAGCAGTATGTTATTGGTGGTTTGCTTTTGCTTCGCTTATTTGAAAGTAGCAAACACGTAAAGTTTCCAGAATGAAACTTTCACTCTGCAGCGGAGTGTGCGCTGATATGAAACTTCATATCACTTGAAGTTTCACGTAAAGTTTATTCGTAATATCAGAAAATAAAAAGAAGCAGTCGGAACACAAGAATAAAGAAACAATTGCTCCAAACGTTCGAAAGTATTTATAATAATAACAAAAACTCTAACATCAATAATAATGATAATACTAAATTACTGCTAGTTTGGCAGCAGTTTTATATATCAGGAACATTTCCCATGTAACACTCGTGTGTATAGATGTAGAACAATTTCCAAAGTAATACGAAAAAAAATGTATTACGAACTCTTGAACCCAGGATACTAGAAATGAGAAAGGTCCGCTCTATCGATTTCCCCAAGAGAGCTCAACATGACGACAGCGCATAGCATGAATTATATCGAAGTTATGGTTGATACTCTATCGCAGTATTTCCTAAACGTTCTGAATAAGCGACCTCATTCCAACTAATAATATTCTTGTGATCCCCAGAACCTCACCGAACCATAACACAACTATGTAAGTAATTTCAAAGGCAATGAATTCAATTTTCTTCTGTTGATAAAAATTTATTGAAAAAACAAAACAAAAGTACAGTATTGTCATTATAGGATAAGTATTTTTATTGAATAATGCACTACACTTTACAATGGCGCTATTTTTCAACAGTCACTAAGTCTGTGTAAAAAGAGGTCGGAGCGTTCTACTAACTATGCTAGTTCTCGACGATATAAATCCACTCCTTGATTCAATGAGCCTCTCGACATCCACTATGTGAACGTCCCCATCGTTTGAAAATATCTGTTCTTCGAAAATATTTGTGCAGCTTGCCAAAAAGTTGGAAATTGCATAGTACGAGATCTGAACATAACAGACCAGTGTACACTATGTAATGAAAAGGCACCAGATACCCCAAAAACATACGTTATTCATATTAGGTGCATTGTGCTCCCACCTCCTGCAAGGTACTCCATATTAGGGACCTAAGTAGTCATTAGGGATCATAAGATAGCAGAATGGGGAGCTTCGCGGAACACACGGACTCGGGTGTCACTGGTGTCAGATGTCTGTACTCGAGAATTCCGGCCGGCCGCGGTGGCCGAGCGGTCTGCGGCGCGCCAGTCACAGTTCAAATGTTTGTAGAGCTTATGGGACTTAACTACGGGGTCATTAGACTACTTATGAACTAGCTACAACTAAGGACGGCACAAATATCCATGCCCGAGGGGGGGATTCGAACCCCCGACCGTAGTGGCCGCGCAGACCGTGAATGAAGCGCCGCAGTCCCCTCGGCCACCGCGGCCGGCCAGCCAGTCACAGCCTGCACGGCCACTACGGTCGGGGGTTCGAATCCCCCCTCGGGCATGGATGTTTGTGTCGTCTTTAGTGTAAGGTAGTTCATAAGTAGCAGGGTTCAGGGACTGATGACCCCGCAGTTAAGTCCCTTAAGCTTAACAAACAAACATTTCAACATTTTCGAGAATTCCAAATTCCTAAAAATACCCTAGGTCGATTGTTTCTGATGGATACAGTGAAGGGACAGGAAAACGTACAGGCCGACCTCGTTTGCTGACTGCCACAGACTGTAGAGGTTCGTACAGTATAATAGACAGGCATCATCCATATCATCACACAAAATTGCAAAGTGTATCAGGATTTACTACAAGTATTATGACAGTTAGGTGGGGGGGGGGGGGTGTGTGAAAACTTGGATTTTATGATCGAGCGGCTGCCCATAAGCCACACATCACGCAGGTCAATGTTAAACGACGCCTCGCTTGGTGTAAGGATCGATTGGACGATTGAACATTGGAAAAACGTTGTGTGCAGTGACGAATCACGGCACACAGTGTGGCGATTCTACCAGCGTGTGTAGGGCCAAGAGTAAGATTCGGTGGCGGTGGTGTTATGGTGTGTTCGAATTTTTCATGGAGGGGGTTCCACCCCTTGTTGTTTTGCGTGGCAGTATCACAGCGCATACCTACATTGATGTTTTAAACACCTTCTTGCTTCCCACTGTTAAAGAGCAATTCGGGGATGACGACTGCATCTTTCAACACGAAGAGAAATTATTCATAATGCACGGCCTCTGACAGAGTTATTAAAAATATTCAAATGTTTGTATAGCTTATGGGACAGCTTATGAGATCATCAGTCCCTAAACTTACAAACTACTTATCAACTACCTTATACTAAGGACGGCACAAATATCCATGCCCGAGGGGGGATTCGAACCCCCGACCGTAGTGGCCGTGCAGCCCGTGACTGGCGCGCCTCAGTCCCCTCGGCCACCGC
Source organism: Locusta migratoria (assembly GCA_026315105.1). NCBI lineage: Eukaryota > Metazoa > Arthropoda > Insecta > Orthoptera > Acrididae > Locusta > Locusta migratoria. Next base: position 293,541,128 of record CM048755.1, read on the forward strand.
GGCCGGCGGCGCCTTAGTCCGCACGGCTATTCTGCCGCGGACCCTAAGAAAACTTCCAGTACCTGATTGAACGTATGCCTGCGAGGCGCCACAAACTTGTAAGTAATTTTCAGCCAGGTGTCCGGATACTTTTGATAATATAGTGTATATACAGGGTGTCCAAAAACAGTGTCGAATACTTTGAGGCAGCGGTCTCCAACTGGCGGACCGCGGTCCAGATCCGGACCGCGGAAGGACGAAAACTGGACCACGAAAAATATTTTGAAAGTATAAGTTACACATTCAAATCATTTAATAAATACTTTTTTCTGTAGATAACTGTTCGTATAAGAGCCACCCTTATAATTTTTCTAGAACTTTACAATTAAGTACTGAATAATTAGAACCCTGGATGATTATTATAGGTAGATTAAATAAATGGTTTTCATGAAGTGCAGCGCTGGAGAGTACGCTGACAAGCGGTGGCAAAATGGAGAAAGCTGGCCGGTAATCCGCATAAAAGCCCTGTACACACGAATGCAGCAAAAGAACTTTATCCATTAAACAAGGAAATTCTATAAATACTCATACTCTTACAGTCTCTGAACCTCTATTTAAGCGGCCAGGGCATATCCATTTAAGCACCATTTTTGTGCTCTTAAAAGTCACCTTTTGAGGTTTCTCCAGCAGCAGAATGGACAGATGCGGCTGGGACGTTGTTCTACCTTTCAAAGCCTTTACTCCAAATGGAGATAATAGACTTGAAGGACGACATTTCCTTGTAAATATGTAAAAATGAATCCACTGACGAATTGAGTGAACATGTCCCGGAAAAATATATAAATTGCAAAACATTAGCCATCTGCCTGGCTACCATGTGTCGCTCCACATATATTTGTCAAATTTCATTAAAAAACATTAATTTCTTGAAGAATAAGTATCAGTCAAGATAACGGCCGCCCACCTTGAAGACACTATTCGCATAATCTGCTCCGCTTGTTCAAACGTTCAAATGTTTGTAGAACTTATGGGACTTAAGTACGGGTCATCAGTCCCTAAGCTTACAAACTACTTATGAACTAGCTAAGACTAAGGACGGCTCAAATATCCATGCCCGAGGGGGGATTCGAACCCCCGACCGTAGTGGCCGTGCAGACCGTGACTGGAGCGCCTCAGTCCCCTCGGCCACCGCGGCCGGCGCTCCGCTTGTGAACCTAACTTTAAGAAACTAGCTAAAGACCACAAATGTAATTTCTTGAAACTTTTTTTTACACAAATACGCACAGTTCATTGTATTTCATACTTTTTTAGTGAGAATTAAACAAAAAATAGTATGTTTAATGTATGATGTATTACTGCATTTTTCAATAGAAGTTTGACTACACATTTTATTTCGTACTTTTTGTGAGTGAAAAATAGAAACAAATAAATAGCAAATAATATAAGCTTTACTGGATTGCTATACATTTTCATTTCACATCTTTTGGATTTCGTATTAGTTTTAGACTGAGAATTAAAATTAATAAGAAGTATGTGGTTTTACTTCTGGACCTCAATAAAAATTTTCAAAGGTATCCGGACTCCATCCAAGATTACTTGCCGACCTCTGCTATGAGGGGTGGTGGTATTCATCGAAAAAGAAAAGTAAGTCAAAGAAACATGGGTCCGTAAACGTATATTTCCTGAAGTGAACACCACTTCTCAAAGTATTCGACACTATTTTTGAATAAGTTGTTTATTGCCGTAGTGTTGGATCTTTCAGACAGCACACCAATAAGTACGCACCTGTTATCCATACCGCAGCAGAACTGTGTGTAGAGTAAACGCTGAACTTGGACGCTCTTATGACAATGCGCCACTCTTTTTGCGATGTCCTAGCTTGGGATCCCTATATAATTCCGAGACGCGTGAACAACGACCAGCACTTAGTTTGCGAAATGACACCACGGACTGCCCTTTTATGTGGTCCAGAAAATTCTTTATGAATGCACAGAGTTACAAAACTGTAATTTCGTGACGCCCAGGGTTGATAATGATTCTCAATGGTCTCTTGAATCCGTTTAGGCATATTACGAGATAATATCTTCAGAAATCACTTATTCCCTCCTTATATAGTTTGTAATCTTCATTGTTGCCCCGTATCCGTGATACAGTTGTCATTAAGCTCGAATCTACGTTCCTGTAAGTCCGAAACTGCATCATATGAGTAGAAGAGGATATATAGTTAATTATCTTGGACTGCAAATAGAATATGATGCTTATATGAGAATACCAAGTCTACCGATATTCTGGGATATTTTAATGAGATATTGTTACAAACTCGTAGTAACGTAAGGAAATATCAATTGTTACTTAGCAAATTTCGGAAAAATGTAATGCAATCACAGTAAGGAATGCAAAGCAATTAGGGCACTCGTTGCCAAAATAACTGATCATTCGAACTAATTTTCTACCAATGCCTATTGAGGTTTTTCGGTATACTACAGAAAAAAAAATCTGGTATTTTCCAGATGATTTGTGTAATATATCTCACTGAATCAAACTGATAACATTAAAAAGTCAAAAATCTTTTCACACAGGGTAAACGATATGCCGGTGCCAAATTACGTTTCGCTTAAGCATCACAAAGGTAAGAGAGATCAGGCCTCTTATGGAGGCATTTAAACAGCCGTTTATCTGCATTTGGGACTGTAGCAGGATAGAAAATGGCTAGTAGTGGTGAAAGGCACTCTTTGCTACGCATCATACTGTAGGTGGCGGAGTATGCATGTAGATGTAGAAATTTGAGAAATGAAGTTGATGACCCTCCACACAAAAGTACTTGTTCAGTAAGTATTATTTTATTTTTTAGGCTAGCTGTAGACACAGTTGTGAACTGGTAATACGGACAGCATACACTCGAATAACCACTGGGTCTTGTTTCTCTTGATTATTGTCTCTGACTAGTGGGTAATTAATGAAACTAGGTGTAAAATAGAATGCTGAAGATGTATAGTAAACATTTTAATTGTTGCTGTTTAATTTGTCTTATTCGTTCAACTAGGAAAACTATCGAGAAGTCACGCATTACAAAGCACGTTCTGATGACGATTACTATTTATAGAGAACATTAAAATACCAGAAAGTTATTTAAGTGTATTCTCTGAGCTCTCTGTTTAGTCAGAATTATAAAATAACTTATCTGATTTCAAACTGAATTTGTCATGAATCAACTGTTACGTAGTAGCAAGCATGAGAATAAACCCCCATTACGTCCACTAGATTTTTTTTTAAACTTACGAGTTAACGAGTCTCAACTAGTGGACAGTAGAAACGAAGTAAAAAAAAAAAAAAAAAAGAAAAAAAAAAAAAAAAAAAAAAAAAAAAAAAAAAAAATAAAAAAAAAATTACAATGCTAGTGCCGAGTTTCTATCGGAGAAATTTGTAGCTCAATAGATAAGGAATAGCACCCACATTTGTTAAGCTTCTCACGACTACGCTCCGCAACGTTGGCTGCACTCCAGAACGCTGCGTTTCGTTGCCAGTTGCGTGAGAACTCCCAACAAATTTATTGTGTTTCTGCGAGGATCTGAACAGATCCTATCAGCAATGCGTTACGGCTGAGGTATTAGGTCAAGAATTTTCTTAGCTGATTTAAGGTAGTATGAAAAAGCAAGGAAGATTAGGGCTTAACGTCACGTCGACGTCGTGGTCATCAGAGATGGTTAAGTTAGTGTGACCTTGTCCGTGAATTCATGGATCCAAATATGAACATCCATAGCTTATGACTAAGTCAGTTCGCATGGCTCACTTTAAAACCTTTTAATCTTTAATATGTGTATTTTATTATTTTATTTACGTTTTTTAACTGTCGACAACGATGTACGACACATACCATATACTGACAAGAAGGAAGGAAGGAAGGTAGGTTAGGGTTGGGCTTAACGTTCGCCGGCCGCGGTGGCCGAGGGGACTGAGGCGCTCCAGTCACGGTCTGCATGGCCACTACGGTCGGGGGTTCGAATCCCTCCTTGGGCATGGATATTGGAGCCGTCCTTAGTCTTAGCTAGTTCATAAGTAGTTTGTAAATTTAGGGACTGATGACCCCGTAGTTAAGTCCCATAAGCTATACAAACATTTGAACATTTAGGTTAACGTTTCAACGTCAACGTGGTCATTAGAGACACAGCAGAAGCTTCGACTTTTTTTTTTTTTTAAATAAGGATGGGGAAAGAAATCCACTAAGCCGTCTCAAAGGAATCATCCTGGCATTTGCATGGGGAGATTTAAGTAAATAGCTAAAAACCTAAATATGGGTGGCCTCTCGAATGAGAGTCCAGTGTACTAACCACCTCGCTCGGTGTTTACTGACAAGAGCTTTGTGGCTCAATTTTTTCGCTGTGATTCACATGTAATTTCACGAGTCCGACTTTCCTTCTGAGGAAGACAAAATGATTTTTGTTGATATCATTGATAGAGAGTAACAAAACTATTTTCTACGTCTTGTTGGCTGTTATTTTATCTGCAAACTGTTAATATTATTTACACGTCTCCTTCATCTCTGATATTGTTTCTTAGTTATTACTGATTCAGCCACGAAACATAAGAAAGTCGCGGTAACTCATCAAAGTTATACCCCTTAAAAATTAAAGAAAGTTCAAATCGATTTTAGCGATTTAACATATAAGAGGGTGAGTCAGTAAATAAGTCGTAAACCGTGGTAGACACGCCAGTACTGAGTTTACAAGCTTGAAAATTGCTTTACTCTTCAGCTGACGCCATCTGTAAATTTAGTCACTAGTCTCATCGTTCAAGGAGGCTTTAAAAGCCTGGATCTTGGAATTTTTATGGCAGAGGTTGTATCCTGTAAGTGACGCTCTTGACCTGTAACTTCATTTGGTTCCTTAAACTGGTGCAACCCACAAGACGGATGTGTCGTAGTGGTAGAGAAATACCCCTACATGGCGCACAGCACTGGCGTGTCTACCTCAGTTTGCGACTATTTACTGACTCACTCTCGTATATATATATATATATATATATATATATATATATATATATATATATATATATATATATATATATATGATTGAATAAACGTCCTAGCATAGAAAACCTACTTTTCGGGATATATGTTCACTAGGTCTCTTTTTTGTTCCGTATGGGGACAATTAAGACCTCGAGACCGATCGGATACCCTTGCGTATAATTAAGGGTCTTGACCCACTAGGCAGTTCTTTACCGGAAATATATTGGCTAACAAAATCGTAAAGCACGCAGAAGCCATTGGCAGATGGCAGTTTAAATTCGTATATATATAAGCATATACTCCCATGAACCACAGACATTGCCGAGGTGGGGTGGCTTGCGTGCCTCAACGATACAGATAGCCGTACCATAGGTGCAACCACAGCGGAGGGGTATCTGTGGAGAGGCCAGACAAACGTGTGGTTCCTGAAGACGGGCAGCAGCCTTTTCAGTAGTTACAGGGGCAACAGTCTGGATGATTGACTGAACTGGCCTTGTAACATCAGCTAATGTGGCTTTGCCACACAGCTACTGCGAACGGCTGAAAGCAAGGGGAAACTACAGCCGTTATTTTTCCCGAGGACATGCAGCTCTACTGTATGAACATATGATGATGGCATCCTCTCGGGTAAAATATTCCGGAGGTAAAATAGTCCGCCGGCTGCGGTGGCCGAGGTGACTGAGGCGATCCAGTCACGGTCAGCACGGCCACTACGGTCGGGGGTTCGAATCCCCCCTCGGGCATGGATATTTGTGCCGTCCTAGTTCGTAAGTAGTTCATAAGTAGTTTGTAAGTTTAGGGACTGATGACCCCGTAGTTAAGTCCCATAAGCTTAACAAACATTTGAACATTTAAAATAGTCCCCCATTCGGATCTCCGGGCGGGGACTACTCAGGAGGATGTGATCATCAGGAAAGACAATACTGGCATTCTACGGGTCGGAGCGTGGAATGTTAGATCCCTTAATCGAGTAGGAAAATTAGAAAATTTAAAAAGGGAAATGGATAGGTTGAAGTTAGATATAGTGGGGATTAGTGAAGTTCGGTGGCAGGATGAACAGGATTTCTGGTCAGGTGAGTACAGGATTATAAATACAGAATCAGTTGGGGGTATCACAGGAGTAGGATTGATAATGAATAAGAAAATAGGAATGCGGGTAAACTACTATGACCAGCACAGCGATCGCATTATCATTGTCAAGATAGATACGAAGCCAACACCGACAACAGTAGTACAGGTTTATATGCCAACTAGCTCTGCCGATGATGAGGAGATCGAAGAAATATATGAGGAGCTAAAGGAAATTATTCAGACAATTAAGGGAGAGGAAAACTTAATTGTTATGGGAGACTGGAATTCGGTAGTAGGACAAGGAAGGGAAGGGAAGATAGTGGGTGAATATGGTCTGGGCAAAAGGAATGAAAGAGGAAGCCACCTGGTAGAATTTTGCACGGAACATAATTTAGTTATAACAAACACCTGGTTTAAGAATCACAAAAGAAGGTTGTATACGTGGAAGAGACCAGGAGACACCGGGAGATACCAGATAGATTTTATAATGGTAAGACATAGATTTCGGAACCAGGTTTTGAAGTGCAGGACATACCCAGGGGCAGACATAGACTCTGACCATAACTTGTTGGTTATGAACTGTAGGCTGAAACTGAAGAAACTACAGAAAGGTAGGAAAATAAGGAGATGGGACCTAGATAAATTGAAGGAACCTGAAGTTCTTAAGAATTTCAGAGGGAGCTTCAGGCAACAATTGACAGAAACAGGGGAAAATAAAACAGTTGAGGAGGAATGGGTAAAATTGAGAGATGAAATAGTGAAGGCAGCAGAGGACAAAATAGGTAGGAAGGCAAGACCTACAAAGAATCCTTGGATATCACAGGAGATACTAAATTTAATCGATGAAAGGAGAAAGTATAAAAATGCAGTAAATGAAACAGGCAAAATGGAGTACAGACGACTAAGAAATGAGATTGACAGGAAGTGCAAAATGGCTAAGCAGGAATGGCTAGAAGGCAAATGCAAGGATGTAGAAGAATGTATAAATAGGGGAAAAATAGATACAGCCTACCGGAAAATAAAAGAAACATTTGGCGATAAGAAAAACAGCTCTATGAATATCAAGGACACTGATGGAAAACCAGTTCTCAGCAAAGAAGGGAAAGCTGAAAGGTGGAAAGAGTATATAGAGGGGCTCTACAAAGGAAATGAACTTCGAGATACTATTGTAGGAAGGGAAGAGGATGTAGATGATGATGAAATAGGAGATACTATACTGAGAGATGAATTTGACAGAGCACTGAAAGATCTAAGTCGAAACAAGGCCCCTGGAGTAGATGATATCCCGTCAGAGCTACTGAAGTCTCTGGGAGAGCCAGCCATGACAAAACTATTTGAACTGGTGTCTAGGATGTATCAGACAGGCGAAATACCCTCAGACTTTAAGAAAAATGTAATAATCCCCATTCCAAAGAAAGCAGGTGCAGACAGGTGTGAAAACTACAGAACCATCAGTTTAATAAGTCATGGTTGCAAAATATTAACACGAATTATTTACAGAAGGATGGAAAAGCTGGTAGAAGCCGACCTCGGGGAAGATCAGTTTGGGTTCAGGAGAAATGTAGGAACACGGGAGGCAATACTCACTTTACGGCTTATCCTAGAAGATAGATTAAGAAAAGACAAACCAACATTTCTAGCTTTTGTAGATTTGGAGAAGGCTTTTGACAATGTTGATTGGAATAAACTCTTTCAAGTTCTGAAGCAAGCAGGAGTAAAATATAGGGAGCGTAAGGTTATTTACAACTTGTACAAAAACCAGACAGCGGTTGTCAGAGTTGAAGGGCATGAAAGGGATGCAGTGGTTGGAAAGGGAGTAAGACAGGGTTGTAGCCTTTCCCCAATGTTGTTCAATTTGTACATTGAGCAAGCTATAAAGGAAAGCAAGGACAAATTTGGAGAAGGAATTAAAGTTCAGGGTGAAGAATTAAAAACATTGCGTTTTGCCGACGACATAGTAATTCTGTCAGATACAGCAAAGGACCTGGAAGAGCAATTGAACGGAATGGACAGTGTGCTGAAAGGTGCATATAAGATGAACATTAACAAGAGTAAAACTAGGGTAATGGAGTGCAGTGTAAGAAAATCAGGTGATGCTGAAGGAATTAGATTAGGTAACGAAACAATAAAGGAGGTAGATGAGTTTTGTTACTTGGGCAGTAAAATAACAAATGATGGTCGCAGTACAGATGATATAAAATGCAGAATGGCAATGGGTAGAAAAGCGTTTTTGAAAAAGAGAAATTTGTTAACATCGAATATTGATTTAAGCCTAAGGAAGTCCTTTCTGAAGGCATTTGTATGGAGTGTTGCCTTGTATGGGAGTGAAACATGGTCGATAAGCAGTGTGGACAGAAAGAGGATAGAGGCTTTTGAAATGTGGTGCTACAGAAGAATGCTGAAGATTAGGTGGGTGGATCGCGTAACTAATGAGGAGGTACTGAACCGAATTGGGGAGAAAAGAAATTTCTGGCATAGCTTGACTAAAAGAAGGGATAGGTTGGTAGGACACATTCTTAGACATCAAGGAATTGTGAAATTAGCGTTGGAGGGAAGTGTGTGGGGTAAAAATCGCAGAGGGAGACCAAGAGACGCGTATAGTAAGCAGATTCAAGTGGATGTGGGTTGTCGTTCTTATGAGGAGATGAAAAGGCTTGCTCAGGATAGAGTAGGGTGGAGAGCTGCATCAAACCAGTCTCTGGACTGAAGACCACAACAACAACATGTAAAGGGTGAATGATTGAGAGTTGCAAGTGCCTCGCGGAAATGGCCGTGCGATTTGGGACGCCACGTCGTAGACTGCGCGGCCGTTCTCGCCGGAGGTTCGAGTCCTCCCTCGGGCAAAGGGTGGGTGTTTCGTCCATAGTGTAAGTTAAAGTAGTTTGTAAGTCTAGGAACCGATGACCCAGTAGTTTGGTCCCTTAGGATTAGAAACGTTTGAACATTACTATTTGTAATTCTCTCTGACGGGTAGAACGGTTACTAGAGTCCATTAGTGTTTTTTGTGTGTAGTGTTACTACCTGGACTGGCAGGGTACAAATACGGAGTGTGAACAGTGTCAGATTCTGGGGGATCGCAAAGAAAAATATGCTGATGATGCGTCCTCGTGTGGGACAGTATTGTCAGCACCTAACTGTTTCAAAGGGGCATCATTGAGGGCCGCGGTGGAGTGGCCGAGCGCTCTAAGGCGCTTTGCTGCAGAGCGCGCGGTTGCTCGCCGTTGGAGGTTCGAGTCCTTCCTCGGGCATGGGTATATGTGTTGTCCTTAGTGTAAGTTAATTAAAGTTAGTTTAAGTAGTTTGTAAGCCTAGGGACTGATAACGCCAGAAGATAAGTCCCTTAGATTTACAAACATTTGCCTGATTGAGGATCTCCTTTTGGCCGGCTGGTCAAACTGTGTTATATCCATATTTGTGGGGCACAGGGATATTACAGGGGCGCGATTTTGGGTTGCGGGAAACACGTCAGGAAAACTAGATAGAGATGACAAAAATCATGAGACAGCCATGTGAACAGATACAGATGGCCGAAGTAACGGCTACACTAGGATTAAAAGCGTGTTTGCGATGGTAGAGCTATCACTTCGACTACGGTGATTCATTTGTGAAGATTCCGACCTTATTATGGTCGCACAACGGGAACTGAAACACTATGAACGCGGAATGGTTGTTGGAGATATATTCCTGGAACATTCCATTTCGAAATCCTTAGGGAACTCAATATTACGAGATCCACAGTGAAACTACCGAGAATACCTTATTTCTGGCATTGCGTCTCACCACGAATAACGCAGTGGCCTTAATAACCGAGAACAGCCGTGTTTGCATGGAGTTGTAAGTGCTCAAGATAAGCGAAGCTGTGTGAAATACCCGTAGAATTCAACGTGGGCGAACGACGAACGTATCGTCTCCTGGGCTCGTGAACATATCGGTTGGGCCCTATAGGTCTGGAAAATCGTGTCTTGGTCAGATAAGTCACGATTTCAGTTGGTAAGAGCTTCGGTAGGTTCAAGTGTAGCGCAGACTTCATGGCGTTGCAGGGCCAAGTTGTCAAGAAGGCACTGTGCAAGCTGGTGCTGGCTCCACAATGGTGTGGGAATTAACTGGTTATTCTGGTCTCCTTGAACTGATCATTGACCGGGAGAGGTTGTGTTCGGCTGTTTGGAGGTTACTGGCAGCCGTTGAAGGGGTTTAATGTCCCCAAAGAACGAGAGAATTTTTATGAATTACAATGTGCCGTGCCGCCGGGGCCCAATTGTTCGCGACTGGGTTGAAGAACTTTCTGGACAATCCCACCTAAGAATCTGACCGCCCGATAGCCTGACGTGAACCCATTAAACATTTATAGAACATAACCGAGATGTCATTTCGTGCAGTTTGTGTTCAGAATCCTGCACCGGCAACAATTTCGCATATGTGGACGGCTATAGAGACATCAACGCTCAACTCGCTGCAGGGGAGTATCAACGACTTTTTGTGCACATGCCACGTTGATCTTTCGAACTTTACCAGAAAAAAGGAAGAAGGCTAATTAGGGCTTAACGACCCGTCGAAAATGTGGTCATTAGAGACTGAGCACATGCTCGGTTAGATTTTGTCAAGGACTGGGAAGGAAATCAATTGTTCCCCTTTTTGAAAGGAACCATGCCGGCATTTGCGTGGAGCGCATTAGGAAAGTCACGGAAAACCTAAATGTGGATGGCCCGATTTCGGATTGAACTGCCGTCCTCCCCAATGCGAATTCTGTGTGTTAACACTGCGGCACATCCCCCGGTGCCGACCCAAAGAAGACCCGATAAGATATTAGGAGATATCCTATGACTTTCGTCGCGTCACTGTAGTTGTAAACGTTCTGGTCGACCACAACTCACCATCACATGGGATAATCGGCCTATTGTGCCCCAGAGACATCGTAACACGTTCGTATCTGCCCTTGCCACCCGAGAACAAGTAATGGACTTTTTGTTGCATATGCTCAGTCATCCCTCTCCGTTGGTCTGATACTACCTGTAGTCGGACTGGGGAATTACCGTCCTACGTGTATCCTTGCGTCAATCTCACAACACAAACAGCTGCATTTGGTACTCTGCTGTGCTGATGAATTATGTGCCATGTCCAGATCTTAGGTCAAATTTAGGACGTTACGGAGAGTGTGAATGTTAAAATAAGTAAATGTTTGTATAGTTTATGGGACTTAACTACGTGGTCATCAGTCCCTAAACTTACAAACTACTTACGAACTAGCTAATATTAAGGACGGCACAATTATCCATGCCCGAGGGGGGATTCGAACCCCCGACCGTAGTGGTCGTGCAGACCGTGACTGGAGCGCCTGAGTCCCCTCGGCCACCGCAGCCGGCACGGAGAGTGTGACTAAGGCGCATTCCATTATCCATACAAACAGTGATTTTGAAAAACTTCCTGTGTTTCATGATGATTCGTAACGTGGTAGTAGCAATTACTGAGGATTTTAGTAGCAACTGACGGTGGCAAAACATTATATCTGATAAGTACAAGGTGCGTCTGAAAAATTTGGTGAATGGTCTCAGGAAATATAGGAAACAAGACTTATAAACAAAATATCTTTACTGGCCTTCAATGTAATGCCCATTGGGGACAATGCACCTCTGACATCGGTTGTACAGCTGTTGGAAACTGTCAGCAAAAGTTACTTGTGGAACCGCTCGAAGCACTGAGGTCCCGCATGGTTGGATCTTCGCAAACACTCAAACACCCACCTTTTACTCACTTCTTCAACACCATACATTTGCACTAAGATCCCATGTGCCTCCGTCACTGTTTTGCCTAATTTGAAACAAAATACATTGCTCCATTTTGCGATCCATGTTGCAATGACACGAGTTCTCACACTGACTGTGTTAATTGGGTCGCAGCTTTGCACGGTAGGGGGCGCTTGTTGACATACCCCTCAAAGTGTATACGCGAACAGCCGGGGGGACTGAAGCGCTCCAGTCACGGTCTGCACGGCCACTACGTTCGGGGTTCGAATCCCCCCTAGGGCATGGATATTTGTGCCGTCCTTAGTATTAGCTAGTTCATAAGTAGTTTGTAAGTTTAGGGACTGATGACCCCGTAGTTAAGTCCCATAAGCTATACAAACATTTGAACATTTACATGCGAGCACCTCATCCTCGCCAGCGCGGTTTATAAAATATGGTACCATTCAGCAATCTTTTCAGACGCACCTTGTATGTACAATTTGTCTGATTTCACCTTTGGAATGTAATGAGCATAATTTCATACATGAACGTAGAACCGTGGAACGGCGAAATCTTGTTAACATGTATATTAAATGCCACTATACGTAATATCACATTTCACCACAGAGTGGTTGAAATATTAGATCTGAAAATAGTTATTTTTCTCATAGTGTTTTCGGCAAGTATCTGCAAAGGAGTTTCCTTTTCCTAATGGCAAGTAATTTTTAAATTTTTGATTATGTGTTTCATGAATAAGACATTTTGGAAATTCTATTTCGGAAATCGATAGGAAATTCACTATTATCTTCGGTCCACAGTGTCAAAAGGGCGCCAAGAATACCATATTTCAGGCATTACCTCCTAACACAGACAACGTTGTGACCGACATCATGGATTTAATGACAGAACTGCCGCCTTCGTGTAGAGTTGTAAGCGCTAATAGACAAGAACCCTGCGTAAAATAACCGCAGAAGTTAATGTGGGACGTACGATGAAAGCATGCATTAGGACAGTGTGGTGCAATTTGGCGTTAATGAACTGTGACACCAGAAGGCCGTCTCGAGAACTTTTCTCCCAGACGACATCAACTGCAACGTCTCTCATGGGCTAGTGACCCTATCGGTTGAACTCTGGACGACTGAAATACCGTGGATCAGTCAGATGAGTCCCGGTTTTAGTTGGTAAGAGTAGGTGGATCGGTTCATATGTTGTACAGAAACCATGAAGCCATGTACCCAAGATGTCAACAAGGCACTGTGCATGCTGGTTGTAGCTACATAATGCTGCGCCCTCATAATGGAGTAATGTTTTTACTCTGAATGCCCTGCGTCCTTTGATGAAACTGAACCGATCAATCGCTGGCACTGGTTAGTTTGGCTCACTGGAGAACACTTAAAGGCATTCCTGGACTTCATGTACCCAAACAACGATGGAATTGTTATGGATGAGAATGCATTATGTCAGCGAGACAGAATTGTTAGCAATTGGTCTAAAGAACATTCTGTATAATTTTAGCAAATGATTTGTTTAAACATGAATGCAATCCAACATTTATGGGACATAACCGAAAGGTCAGTTTGTGTAGTTCGTACACAAAAACATGCACCGGCATCACTTTAAAAGATTAGATGGCGGGCCCTGGCAATCCAAATGCAGCACGGAAAAAAAGAAAAGAAGAACTTTCTCTTTTATGGACAGCTATAGTGACAGCATGGTTCAGTATTCCTTCAGCGTGTTGAGTCCATGCCTCATAGAGTTGCTGCCCTTCGCCGAGAAAAGCGTGTCCGATTCTAGGAGATATGACCTGACTTTTGTCACTTCCGTGTATGTCTCCATGAATTTTAACCAAAATGACAAATTCAACCTATTTAAACCAACTAAATGCATAGTATGATATGTATGCAGCCAGTCGCACGTATTTATTTTATTGTCGCAGATCTAGAATTCGGTTACTGTGTGACCAATATCAATGCTTAAAATGTTAATAAAAACGTATTAAATCTTCAACTTGAAGACAAAGTTCACACTCAATTTAATACTTTTATGAGTTGTAATCTACATTTTAAGCATTAATAATGGTCACAGAGTAACCGAAATCTAGATCTGGCACAATGAAGGAAATAAGTGCGTTTCATTGTTGTCATGTTCTGCATATTTGAAAACAATCACTGAGCACAAAGGTTTTAACATGAAATCAAACTTGATAAGATATTTATGATTAAACAGTTATTATTCAAAACCAATTTGAATCGATTACAAATCATTTTCGGCCATATGACAGTGACTGAGATTATTCCATACAATTGCATTTCAGTTAACATATTACGGAGGAAATGCAAGTCTTCAAAATGAAAGTAAAATGCAATTCATCACTGTTTTCTTTAATCATAAATTCGAACGGTCGCTGTACACAGATTAATATGTATTCAAAATAAATGTAGGGGCTTATACACATTTACAAAACGACAGAAGATGCTTTACAAATATGAGGCGAAAAGTATCTGGTGTGAAAAAATGTTCTAATTAAAATCAGCGTAAGACGGGGAACCTATTATAGTTAATTTTAGCAGCTACTGCGGATGACGGTCACAAAACAATTTGGTAAGCTTCACAATTCTCTAGTACCTCCCACCTATAGCCTACCATCCCATTCCTCTATTTTTTATTTAGTTGTAATAGTGTTCCAGGTTTCTAATATTTATTCTGTATTTCTTAGATTGTGTGTCACCTTGTGTTTTGAACAACTCTTCAAATTTTAGATTCTTGTTTAATTTTATTTTATTCACTGTAGTTATTGTTGCCATGAAACTGTTATCTATGTATTGTTTCTCGAGGTATAGTGTTAATGTTTCCTTCTTGCAGTACTATTAATTTAAAAATTCCATTTAAATATTTATTTACGTTATGAATGCTCCATCAAAATTAATAATTTATTTCTCTGCATGTAACATCTCTGCTAGTTTGTTGACAACGGAAGTTCGTTGACTAAACTTCAGTAAATGTCTGATGATGGCCTAAGGCATCCGAAAATCGATTCACAAAACAAACAAACCTGTAGAAGAAATACAAACTTGTGTTTCTTAAATTTCATAATGATTTTGTTCTACCAAAGAACCGATGGAAGACTCAGTTACCAAAAATAGTATACACCAGATGTAATGAGCAGCATTGGCCGTTAATGTTTTATATGTAAACAACAGATCGATTTCAATCAAATTGTGATCATCTTCAGTGTATCCTTTAAACAAGCAGTGTGAATGCTCTGAATGTAACTGCAACTGTGTCGAAATAGTTGCAGTTACATTCAGTGCATTCACAATGCACTGAAGATGATCACAAATAAATGTTCAAATGTTTGTATAGCTTATGGGACTTAACTACAGGGTCATCAGACCCTAAACTTACAAACTACTTATGAACTACCTAATCCTAAGGGCCGCACAAATATCCATGCCCGAGGGGGGATTCGAAACCCCGTAGTGGCCGCGCAGACGGTGACTGAAGCGCCTCAGTCCCCTCGGGGTTGGAACAGTTGCGCGGAGTGACACTTGCGCGGAGTGACACTTGCGCGGAACCCGGGACCCTTGGGGCGGCTAATGGCTTTTCCTGGGTACAGGCACACCAAGAAGTCTAGCACTGCTGTTGTCAAGTTTCCACACTGTCAACATAACACGAAACTCAGTGAAAATGCACAACCCTTTCAAAGCTGAAGAGCAATATAGTAACTTGTTCTAACTACATATCAATTCGTTGAGTGTTCCTCCTGAAAACAAAAAGGTATTTTAATAGTGATAATGTTTGGAGAGTTATTAAGACATTCTTTGCTACTACAAGACGATGACTTTCCACAGTCATACCTCCTAAAAGCATATTATTCAGAACACTAAGCATATCACGACACCTGCGCAAGCAATAAATATATTAGGCATCCTGCACAGATACGTTGATGTAATTGACCTCTATGTAGTTAACCCCACTATCACGCAACTTCCATCTCTTTAAAAATAGCTACTATGCTTTTTAATAGGAGACGCAACCTTAAACCTTCAATTAAAAACGTTAATAATAAGTCAATGAGTATTTTACATACTTGAAGTGTTTATTCGTAGACCCCAAAACGATTTGGCTGTATTCGAATTAGAAATACATCTAAGAAATGTATGAAATACGGAATGTGTAAGAGAATGTCACACACCGAAAAATGCTAAAGATAAATTCCATTTTCCATCACCGTCATATAGAACCATTTTTACTCCGAACTTGGCATAAACCAACAGGGAGAAACAAGTTGCAAGACTTCCAGAAGAAATGAAGCGAAATTGACAGCCAATAGTTGGTTATAAATTACGTTGCCTTAAATTTACCTAAATGTAGAAATTTGAAATAAACACTGAAAACAAATGATTGGTATTTCTCATAAAATGAATGCACAGAACCGTTGAATTATGTCTTGTGAATGTACCTAAAAATATGCCATATGAACATTGTAGTGAGAGTCCCAAATTTGTTTTTTATGTAATAACATTAAAAACATATTAAAAATTGAGAACTCGAAAACCAGTGAAGTTATGGACTTGAAGCGTTTTGTGTTGCTAAATCTTTACATAGTAGACACGATTTTAAAATTTGGTTCCTATCGCCAAAGTAGACGAAACGTTAAATTTTTTGGTGTAATCTTCGCCGTGTAGACTGTATGTTGTAGAAGTCTACGTCGAACCTAATTAGAATCATACCTCTGAGGAGAGAACGTTGTTTGCACTTCTCCTGCGTTTCCAGTCGCCGTGGTGTGCTACGTAACGACATCGTACCGTTCTACTTTACCGAGTATTGGTGTGATGTTTGTTCTTTCGAAATAAGACATCACACCAATATATGTATCATTTAGACGCAAAGATTCTGGGTTCTGTTTTCATCGCTAACGCGACTAACAACGTTAGACCTCGTGTGTAAACAGTTAAAGGTTATGAGTGCCACTGGTAAAATGCATAAGTAACACCTGTTGTTTGAGACTTGAAGATGACCTGAAATTAGCCGAAATCGATATCTCATAATAAACATAAGGTGTAGCTGTCTATATTTCATAATGCTATTCCTAACATATTTAAAAGCTGCTCAAAACCGCCTACAAAAAACCTTTATAATGAGATTGTATATAATTCCACGATCAAATTGTGTTTTAGTTATTTGTAGTAATACACCCAAAGATCTGCCCTTGCTTTTAGTGCCTTGATCAGCTGTTTATTTTTGGACGTATTACTAGGGACAGGAAAAATTCGCATTTGCGATAAATGCGAATATAGATGCGAATTCCGACTCAAAATGCAGTAAATCCGAAATGGTAGTTAGCAACGGTTGCGCTCAATTCCGATTTCATCACATTCCTCTTCACATGGTGCTGTATTGTAAATCGAGTGATATTTGTATGACGTGTTATCTCCCTGTTGAATGAGGCTGTGATATCTCCGGGCCGTTACTACTGCTCCACCTCGCTCGGTGGGCCTTTCCCTGAATACGGCACAGGTAGCGGCTGGAGGGCGTGGAGTAGGGGTGGTGTATCCCTACTTCTGGAACACCCTGTTCACTACCTGCAGCGTCCGGGTCTCCGCGCAAGTGTCTACAAATTCCCTTTCCGCGCAAGTGTCACTCCCCGCAAGTGTCACAAACTCGTCCCCTCGGCCACCGCGGCCGGCGAAGATGATCACTATGTGACTGAAATCGATCTGTTGTTTATAAATAAAACATTAACGGCCAATGCTGCTCATTACATCTGGTGTGGTTCATCATTGTGTGGTCGTTGACACCATCCTGAAAATGGAATCTGTGGTGTCGCACAAGTACGAAGTGCGCGCCACTTGCTTTCGCCGCGCGCCGCCATGCACTCACGGCGCGGCGTTCTTACGACGTCAGCCACGAGCGCCCTCTGCTACAACTCCGCTCGTGGCCACCACTGAACGACATCGTTCACTTGGGACTGAGATAGGAACCAGTTAACACTTCGGAATCAGATAGGCACCAGTGAAGACTTGGCTATCGGATAGGCACTAGGCAGGCCTCTAGCTCAACTATGTATCAGCATTCTGCAGTACTGAGCTATGTGAAAGTTAAGTATTGTATAAATTCTGTGCAATATATATCTCGTTCTAATTTACTCTAGTGTTTCTAGTTTGGAAACGAGACACAAAAGCGGCGACGAGGCTGGGACACAAAAGAATCAAACCTCAAAAAAATAGTATAGTTAAAGAACTTGTAGATGTGATGAATATGATGGAAAGAAGTATTTGATTGGAATTATGAAAAAAAAACACTTTGTGGTCAGAGCGCAGCAACTCACCCGATATGGGCACGCCTATAGCGATGGGGATGGCCTGCGAGCACTGCACGAAGCCCCAGGTGCGGGCGAAGTTGCGCGCGCGGACGCGCTCGTACGTGTACATCTTGAGCGAGTAGTGGTAGCCGCCGCAGAAGATGCCGTAGATCCAGGCGAAGAGCACGTAGCCGTGGTAGCTGCCGCGCACCGTGGTCAGCGCCAGGATGGACAGGCCGCAGATGAAGACGGCGGCCTGGCACAGGTACTGGCGCGCGATGCGGCACTCCACCGAGTCCCGCACCACCAGCAGCCCGAACGCCGCGCAGCCCAGCGCCCACGCCAGCCCCAGGTACGTCTGCAGCAGCACCGCCGTCTCGCCCAGGCCCTCCTCCTCCACCTGGTGCGCCTGCACACGCCACAACGGCCTCAGCGCTCAGCGTGTACACACAACACGGCAAAACACTACATCTACACAAGTATCAATGTCCAGACACATATCTTGTATCCATATACAAGGGATGTTCAATAAAAAATGTTTACAGTGTTTTTACGGTTATAATTTTCCGGACTGGTGCTATAGGAGATGGGTTCTTTATGGTGGACGATAACGCTCGTTCTCACAGAGCTGTACCGGTGGACAACATGCATTATGGTCGAGGGAATTGAACGAATGGAGTAGCCAGCGCTGGCCGCGGTGGCCGAGGGGACTGAGGCGCTTCAGTCACGGTCTGCACGGCCACTACGGTCGGGGGTTCGAATCCCCCTCGGGCATGGATATTTGTGCCGTCCTAGTTCGTAAGTAGTTCATAAGTAGTTTGTAAGTTTAGGGACTCATGACCCCGTAGTTAAGTCCCATAGACTATACAAACATTTGAACATTTCAATACCTGAATAAAATACGTCACCGTATATATATTGTTTATGATATCTCACCTGATCTCCTAATTGTTTTGACCAGTATATTTGCGAAATACCTTTCACAAACATTTCTCCTCCGAATGAGAAAATATTTTGTTAGCACCCACCTACGTGGGAAGACATGATCATCATGATAAAATTAGGCCTACGGTTTGTGATCCATTAAACCCACGACACCGTTTAGCCCGCAGAATCTGGGCGGAGAAAATAGGGATTGGAGTCGTAACGAATGGCGCCGGGTTCTGTTCACATATGAGTCAAGATTTTGTATTCATCCGGACAATCGTCGTCTCCTCATCTGGAGAGAATGTGGAATTGGGAACGATCCTGGTAATGTGCAGGAAACATCACCATATCATGCTGGTGGACGAATCATCCGATCTTTTGTTGTGCCCTACGCTGGTGGACGATAATACTCGTCCCCACAGAGCTGCACTGTTGGAAAACGTGCTTGAAGCTGAGCGCATTGAACGAATGGAGTAACCAGCTTGTTCCCCGGACTTAAACCCGATTGAGCATGTCTGGGATGCACTTCGCAGACGCAATGAAACCAACCAGCACGTCTCACAACGGTTGCAGAGCTGGATATTGCAGTCGTGGCAGAATGGCCAAATATTCCTTAAGAGCTGACTGATAACCTCATACTGTCCATGCCACGCAGGTGTGCAACTGTACTGGCCGTCCGAGGGGATCATATACCATATTAGAGGGCGACGATAATGACTTTTTCACTATTATGATAGCCCCATGTTGCCTCGACTAACTAAACGCCATGTAAACCTCAAATAAGTAGTTGAGATTTCATCTGAACCCATAATTGTCCTTCCCAGGGGGGTCACAGTTCTTTTGTGAGTAGGTGCGTGGCGACTGGCCCCGAGCTAATGCAGTCTCTTCCTTCTTTCCTCCATGGATTTCATTTGATTTCTCTTCCCCTCCTTTCCTATCCTCACTCCTACCCATCCCTACTGGGGTACTTACGACCTTATTAGTTTGGTCCCACTGTCCCAAACAAATAAACAAGCAACCAATCCTAATTAGTTTGAGCAGTGTATATGAAAGTATAATGACAGCTGTAATTTTAGCTCACTGGTGTATAAGTACGGGACACCTCAAACTTACCATCATCTACACTGAGTTAGCAGATGTCTTGGGATAGGCACCTAATATCGTGTGGTGCCTTCTTTGGCCCTGCGGACTGCAGTAAGTCGTTGCGGAAATTTGTCTACAAGTTCCTGGAACGCCCCTGGATGCAGCAGTCACCAAATCTTTACAGAGCGACAACTAATAGAATCTGTTCGTGGATGCAGGATCCATGCCATGGGGACGACGGTCCATGACATCACAGATATGCTCGATGGGGCTCAAATCTGAGCTCTGAAGTGGCCATATCTATCTTCGTGCTTCCCCTGATATTCCTAGAACCATTATCAGACAGCGTGGGAGCGATGAGACGGCTTGCTAGCATATTGAGACACCACCGAGTGTTGGGAGGCTAAATGTGGGTGGATAGAGTTCCCGAGCTGCCTAACCCGCCGTTGACTATTTAAAGTCCTTTCGAGAACAAATAGGGAGTCCATTTGATAACAGGAAAACTCTCCCGAGACAATAATAGACACACTATTGCCTTTGACCACACCTTCTTGGCTGGCCTGATCCATCGATTCGTGTGGTCTACGCCACATACAGTGCCCCCATTCGGCTAGGACGTGTTGAAATCGTGATTCGTCCGATCATATGATGTTCCACCGTTGTTACAAATGTTGAAATGTTTGTAGAACTTATGGGACGTAACTTCTGGGTCTTCAGTCCCTAAACTTACAACTACTTATGAACTAGTTTATACTAAAGACGGCACAAACATCCATGCCCGAAGGGGTATTCGAACCCTCGGCGGGGAACAACCTCGCGAATCGTAGTATAGCGCCTCAATGTGCTCCGCCGCTCCGCCGCGGCCCGTTGTTACAGTTTCAATCTCTGGCTACTGGCGTCATTGCAAGTCGCTGTGGCCGCTTACATTTTAACAGTGTCCTCGTATGCGGTGCTGGCTGCCACATCCAATTCAACCCATGTTTCTCCTTATTGTCCACTGGAGGGATGCGTCTAGTATGTCCAGTGTTAAATTGAGCTGTGCTTTGTTGCTCTGTTTCCTTTCTGTACCAACGACGATCCATCAGTCACACTCATTGAGGGTGGCTCGACGGCCTTTAGTTGGTCTGTTGTGGACTGTGACACCCTCATTCAACCAATCACGATAAAACCTGGACACGGTTGAAAGTGTGAAGCTGCATTTCTATACCAATGTAGAAATCGAATTCCCGTCTGTCGGGCACCGACCACCATATCCCATTCGAACGCCTTCAGCTTACGACGATGTTGCATGTTTCACAAATCACTTGCAAAACCATGTTTCAGAAGCTTTTTTACTCAACTGCAGCCGGAAGAGAGTGAGTTTGGTACGCAAACAACACACCTGTGGCCATTTGCACCCCGCCAGCCCAATGACTTCTGTTAAGTCAGTCTATATGAAAATATAATTACTTCTCTGAATTTTGCTCACTGGTGACCTTCCGGGTCAAACTGAAAAACGTGGTAGTGGAATCACATCTGATTATGTTGACACAGATAATTCATATTTATTTGTTATGGAGATACACAGCTTGCACTATATAACAATAAAGTAACTCATAATAATTATTTATAAGTAATATTTTCTGTTATATGTAGACGCGTCACTGCGAAGTAAATGCGAGTGTAATTCCAATATTTCGTACGTAGAAAATCCTCTCATAGAGACTTGTATTTACATGCAGTTAGGTACCATCATCTGACAGCGACAATGGGAGTTTTGAGCAGATTGATTCTCGGAGTCAAGCCACATCAGATGTGCAGAGACTGAATACGCTACAGACATACGAGGTATCACTCCTAAGATACATCAGGCGACTTTTATCGGTTGTTTCAGCAGGAGTTTGCAATTTTGTTTTTCTAGTGTGTCTCTGGACTTAGTCCAGATAAAGTAATGCTCGTAACGTATTTCATGTGAGGTCCAGTGTGTATGGAACCGTCGGTTTGTTTTCTGGGGGCAGCGTAATAGTTTTTAAAGCTTAAGTTTACGTGGTCCATCGGGCCCTAGACTTACAAACTATTTAAACTAACTTAATCTAAGGACAACACACGGACCAATGCCCGTGATCCTACGGGATCGTGTTAATACACACAGATAATACAAATATCGCACTAGACAAAACTGGAAATTCTCTATGGAACGAGCACGTAAAATTACGCTTTAAAAATAATTTTGTTTGCTACGGGAGTAATATTTGTCTGGGCTAACTCCAGTTATTCGTTGTAAAACTGGAAATACCTAGCGATCACCAGTGAAAATGTGAAAACGACTCTGAGGTTGGACACCCTGTATAAACTGCATGAAAAGGAGCAGAGTGAAGAGGGGTCCTTCGAGAAGATATTCCACCTGTCATAGATATTGGAAATATTCCCGCGAATATGGGCAGGTTCTTGAAGGACACAATGTTAAAGCGATCTTTCGTCCTCTATCAACAATCTCTGCGTTTATGGAGTCGGTCAAGGAAAATTTTGAGCTGTGAAAGGTAAGTGTTTATAAGATATGGCGAGAGAGTAAAACTATTGTAGTGAGAAAATGACGCCAACTGTTCGGGATTGTATTGTGTAACGCCAATGGTAAACGCCCTTTGAAAGCTTGCAAATCTGCTATCACAGCAAACTTTTTTTTACTTGTTATTCTATGAAGTACCACGTAACAAAAATTATTTGCCATCATACTAAATACTGAAACTATATTATCACTGAATCGGAATTTCAGGTGACGGACGGCGGTTTACAATAAGACTCTACATGGAATTCTGTCGTAGGACACCGCGTAGTTGGCGTAACCGACTCTTTTATGTTAAACTACCGCATAGAGACGATCGCCCCGATACCGATGACGCAAATTTTGACCACGAATGCCACAGCAGCGCATACAACGACAACCAGGTGCACTAAGTTTGACCCGTCACGGTTTTAAATAGCCAAGCTCGGTGTGCTGTTGCCGGTATGCCTCTAAAGGTGGCTACGAGACTCTGCCAAAATATCGGTGCAGCAGGATATTGACATAGGCAGTATGCCAACAGTGCTATGAACAGTCTATAACCCGGAGAATTTTTTATTTAACACTAAAATGACACTTCTTTCCTTTAAGCTCCTAACTGATTATCTCGAGATAATGTTTTTTCTGAGAAATGTAATCGGCAACATAATTCAGGCTTCAAAATTTTTCGCGCTCGTATAACGATAAATTTTCTTTTTTGAGATTAGAAAAGATTACTGAATATTCCAATGCGGAAGAGCACTAATATACACGAATCCCATTTATCTTGACCACCCAAAAGATCCCTGGAACAACAATAGCTATTGTGAAACGGCTTTCACCGGTATCAATGTAAAGCAGGGGATCATGAATGAAAATATTATGAAACATTCTGAAACGACAGCATATGTGTTTTTAACACAAACTTACGTGTTATTAAATGGATACCCAATATTACTTCATCAGTAATCTAGAGCATGACGAGGCGCTTCAGTCACAGTCTGCACGGCCACTACGGTCGGGGGTTCGAATCCCCCTTCGGGCATGGATATTTGTGCCGTCCTTAGTTGTAGGTAGTTCATAAGTAGTTTGTAAGTTTAGGGACTGATGACCCCGTAGTTAAGTCCCTTAAGGTTAACAAACATTTGAACATTTACAGCATGACGAATCACATAAACAATTTCGTCGAAATACGCCAATTACATCTCGAGATATTGCGAAACAAATTTGACGCATGAAATACGCGAAACGCGCGGCTAGGCGAAAACCCCATGTTACTCAGGACGTGCGCTAGCCGCGCATTTCGTGTATTTCATGCGCCAAATTCGTCTCGCAATATCTCGGGATGCAATTGGCGTATTGCGATGAAATCAACGCCATTGTTTATGTGATTTGTCATGCTATTTATTACCGATGGAATAATATAGGGTGTCTATTTAAAAACACACAAGTTTTTGTTAGAAAACACATATTCTTTCGTTTTAGAAAGTTTCAAAATATTTACATTCATGAGCCCCTGCCTTACATTGATATCTGTGAAAGTCGTTTTACAACACAGACATATATTACTAGACTGGCACTGCCACATACAATACCATTGGCGTCAGTGAAGTCTCGCCGCCATATTTCTATACTATAAACGTGTAAGCAGTCGTGTGTGTTACTACAGAAAACACGGATGACCTGACGTAAATACGCAGTCTTTTTGGGGCTTTGGAAATTCGTGTATTGTACATGGCTGTAATTTTTTCAGCTGGAGTAAGCTTTGACAGTAATGATTTGCATTGATTTTTGGTTATTATTAATCTGTTACCTATTTCATTCAAGTTAGGATTTTCTCTCAGTAGTATGATTATAGAAGTGTGGTTTATTCTGGGTAACACACATACTTACTCTTTTGAGAAATCTACTGTTCAGTTTTAAACTTACACAGATGAATCGCGTTTCCTGTTTTTATTATTCTGATATCAGTTTCGATCAACTTCGGCTTTTCTTTTAATAGTATGACCGTTATAAACGTGCTGTTTGTCGTTGATAATACAGCGTTATTCTTCTGAGTTTGTTTTTAGATAACTACTTCTGCTTTAATTTTAGACTATGTAACGATAAAATTTAGCTACCAGCAAAACGGCAGGTCTTTGCCAAGATGTCAATATTCGTAGAAATCCACACAGAGTGAGTTGATTAGTGTTTCGTACAGACAATGGAGTAAATAAATAATGCTGTTCCTGCCATAAGTTTGACAGGTTCTTGTTGTATACCTCGTTCAGTGAGTAATTGCCCTTTTAAAATGAAGATTTCATGAAAAGACCTTTTTCGTTCGCACGCGATTGGCTAATACCAACGCCACATGATTGACAAAACAATCACGGGAGGCCGCCAGTACGGTAAGTAAAATTTAACCGTCCATAACCCGTTCTCCTCATAACACGTTTCGACAATGTAGGCCTATGTGTTAAATTTAGCTATTGCGGAAGTGTTAGTTCAAATGAAAATCATGTTCAAACGAACTAGTAAAGCATACAACGTCTTATTGTGTCAGAAGATCATAGTATTACCGTACGGAAACGTTGCCGCGGTGGAGTAGCCGAGCGGTCTAAAGCGTCTCGCTGCGGAGCGCGCGGTTGCTCGCCGTGGAGGTTCGAGTCCTCCCTGGGGCATGGGTGTGTGTGTTTGTCCGTAGGTTAGTTTACCTAGGTTTAAGTAGTTTGTAAGCTACGGACTGATGACCACGCAGTTTGGTCCGATAGATTTACAAACATTTAAACATTTTTAAACGGAAACGTTTTGACGTGAGGTAAGGCAAGATGGCGGCATCAGGCATCAGTCACAGAGGCAAGTTTGCCAGTCTAGTAATGTACACAATAGCTGTTGTTCTTCCAGAGATATTCTGGGTGGTCAAGATAAATGCGACAACCTGTATAATGTGTTTTCCCGAATACTTGGTTACATTAGATGTACTTTTCGTTCCAGTTGATCCAAATTGAGGAGATCTTCTTGAATGTAGAACATGTCAGAAAACAAGAGATGCAGTAAATACTTACAAAATGAGATCAGATGTGTTATTGTATCTTCCACAGATCCACAAATGTAATTGCCCTTACTGATGTGGAACCAATCAGAAAAAACAAACATTTTAAATGACATAAAACTTATTATTACGTACCGTTGAATATACTAGGTGCATATGACATTTTTTTATTTATACTCAACAGGAGATAATTTGGGATAGCACCTTCTATCCAATCTAACCTTACGTTGTTGTTGTGTTCTTCAGTCCGCAGACTGGTTTGATGCAGCTCTCCACGCTAATCTGTCCTGTGCATGTCTCTTCATCTGAGAATACGTTCGGCAACCTACATCCTCTTGAATCTGCTTATTGTATTTGTACCTAGGTCTCCCTCTACGATTTTTACCCCACACACTTCCTTCTAATGCTAAGTTGACGATTCCTTGATGTCTCAGGATGTGTCCCACCAACCTATCCCCTCTCTTAGTCAGAATACGCCAGAAATTCCTTTTCTCCCCAATTCTGTTGAGCACCTCCTCATTAGTTACGTGATCTACCCATCTAATTTTCATCATTAGTCTGTAGCACCACATTTCAAAAGCTTCTATCATCTTTTTATCTGAACTCCTTATTGTCCACGCTTCACTTCCATACAATGCTACACTCCAGACAAATGCCTTCAGAAAGGACTTCCTAATATTTAAACTAATATTAGATGTCAACAAGTTTCGCTTCTTCAGAAACGCTTTTCTTCCCTTAGCCATTCCGCATTTTATATCTTCTTTACTTCGGCCTTCAGAAGTTATCTTGCTACCCAAATAACAAAACTCGTCTACTACTTTTATTGTCTCATTACCTAATCTAATTCCTTCAGCATCGCCTGATTTTATGACGCTACATTCCATTATCCTTGTTTTACTCTTGTTGATGTTCATCTTATAACCTCTTTTCAAGACATTGTCCATTCCATTCAATTGATCTTCCAGATCCTTTGCGGTCTCTGACAGGATTACTATGTCATCGGCAAACCGCAAAGTTTTTATTTATTCTCCCTGAAGTTTAATTCTCTCTCCAAATTTCTTCTTGCATTGCTTCACTGCTTGCTCAATGTACAGATTGAACAACAATGGCGAAAGGGTCCAACCCTGTCTTACTCCCTTCCCAAACTCTGCGTCCCTTTCATGCCCTTCAACTTTAATAACCACTGTTCGACAGTAATTAAAACTTCCGGGCTAAGAGGCCATGGTCGAACAGTAGAAATTTCTTCCCCTGACGTTTCGTTGCCGGCTGCGAGCAACATTTTCTGAGGTGCGTCGACGACTGGCTGCTGGGCCGTGGAGATCCTGCCTATATAGAGGGCATAGAGGGCGCCACCACTCGTCTATGCCCTCTATATAGGCAGGATCTCCACGGCCCAGCAGGCAGTCGTCGACTCACCTCAGAAGATGTTGCCCGCAGCCAGCAACGAAAGGTCAGGGGAAGAAATTTCTACTGTTCGACCACGGCGTCTTAGTCCGGAAGTTTTAATTGCTGAAGACGACGGCCGTGAAAGCCTACACGTTATAACCCCTGTTTGGTTTTTGTATAAGTCGAGTATAACTCTTCGCTCCCTATATTTTACCCCTGATACCTTCAGAATTTGAAACAGTGTATTCCAGTTGACATTGTCAAAAGCTTACAACCTTACGTAACTCCTTAGAACTGTAAGACAGAAGTAAATGAAATGCCAAAGTAATACATATTTTAAAAGGTGTAAAATACGTAGAAAAAATAGTGAGTGTTTGAAGTGTAGTGTGACAAATAGGTAGGTCGTTAATGGAAATGATTTTTTTCTCGCTTGTTCCGGCGCACCTCCAGACCAAGAATACTGCTTGCTGGTGAAGGGCACCGGGCCACGAGGAGCCCTTGCTCGTACTTACGAGATAGAAGATGGGCGTGTTGATGCCGAAGGAGCTGATCCCGGTGGAGATGAGCAGGATGCGCACCGTCTTGCTGCGGAGCGTGCTGAAGTCAAAGAAGGGCGGCCGGTCGTCCACCTTGCTCTTGTCCTTGATCTTGCGCTTCTGGTTCTTGAGGTGGAGGATGGCCCTGCGCTGCGGGTGGTAGAGCGACGCCGACCGGTAGAAGGTGCCCAGGAAGAACGTCAGGAACACCGCCCCCGTCACCGCCTGCAGCCCCAGGCGCCACCCGATGGCGCTGCAACACCAAGCACAGCGCTGCGGGCTAGTATTCATTATTCTAGAAGGGACATTTCAACAGTCCACCAGTCCAGTATACGAGGAGGAGGACTGCAACAGTCCTCCTGTAGATTACCGTGGACATTCTAAATATTAGTAAGTAAGTAAAGCAGTGCCGGCCGCGGTGGCCGAGGGGACTGAGGCGCGCCAGTCACGGTCTGCACGCCCACTACGGTCGGGGGTTAGAATCGCCCCTCGGGCATGGATATTTGTGCCGTCCTTAGTGTTAGCTAGTTCATAAGTAGTGTGTAAGTTTAGGGACTGATGACCCCGTAGTTAAGTCCCATAAGCTATACAAACAATTGATGATGATAGAAGTAAAGTAGTCAACAATTCGAAGATTGGTTTGTACACCACAGTGCTTTACTAGGCATAGTCCTGTTTGGTTGTGCTATGCCGTTGCCTTCCTCCGACCTTCGAACTGACTTACGCAACCAGTTATAGGGGGACCTACAGTTTAACGTGGGTTTCGAACCACGGAGCTACTCGGTATTTTTCAGGTGAGCAATACTGCCAGAGGTGAAAGAGGTAAAAAGTGACAGATAAAAATCCCGGCAGGGATCGAACCCGCGACCTTTGGATTCATAGTCTGGCACTCTACCACAGTGCAACCGAGGCGCACTTCTCAGATGTAGAAATGCATATGCTGAAGATGGGCGATAAAGGCCAGTAAAAGAAGTTGAATTTGTGATCGATAATTCTAAATATTATCGATCACAAATTCAATTTCTTTTACTCGCCTTTATCGCCTATCTTCAGCGTATGCATTTCTACATCTACATAAATACTCTGCAACTCACATTGGCACCTCGCTGCTGAGCGCCGTCAGAGGTTCGAGTCCTCCCTAGGGCATGGGTGTGTGTTGGTCGTAGGTTAGTTTACCTTAGTTTAAGTAGTTTGTAAGATACGGACTGATAACCACGCAGTTTGGTCCGATAGATTTACAAACATTTGAAAAACTCACATGGAACCGCCTTTATGATATTTCTCTACCGTTCCATTCTTAATAGCATGAGGGAAAAAAGGAACACCTAAACCTTACCGTTTTCGATCTGTTTTCTCACGTTTTATTACGATGATCCTGTCTCCCTATGTAGGTGGAGGCCAAAATTATACGAGGTCCGTCCAGAAAGTAAGTTCCGTTTGGTTATATAAAACGAACGGGTACAGATACAGAAAAAATATTGATTGTACAAAAATCTACAACTGTTAAACTACTTTTCTACATAGCTTCCGAAATTTTATAGGCAATTTTCATAGCATGGCACAAGGTTATGTGTGCCTTTTTCATAGAATGTTGCCGCCTGTGTATTCAACCATGTGGTAACATGTTCTTTGAGCTCGTCATCATCGTTGAAGTGTTGTCCACCAAGGACAGATTTTAGGTGTAAGAAGAGGATTACTGCCAAAAGATTTTTTTTTTCACGTTAATGCCTGACCTCAGACACCGAATGTGACCAAACAATTCTTACGGAAATTTCAATGGGACCTGTTTGATCATCCTCCATACAGCTCAGACCTCTCTCCTAGCGACTTTCATCTCTTCTTACACCTAAAATCTGTCCTTGGTGGTCAACACTTCAACGATGATAAAGAGCTGTTACCACATGGTTGAATACACAGGCGGCAACCTTCTGTGAAGGATGCATGCAAAAACTTGTGGCACGCTATGACAAGTGCCTACAAAATTTCAGCAGTTATGTGGAAAAGTAGTTTAAGAGTTGTAGAATTTTGTGCAATAGAAATTTCTTCTGTATCTGTGTGCAATTTCATTTTATTACCAAAAAACTTACTTTCTGGACGCGCCTCGTATGTTCTCATACGGAATAGAAACTTGGTGAAAGGAATCTCGCCGCAGCGAATAACGCCTTTCTTTTAACGATTTACGCCTAGCTCGTGCATAATTTCAATGACACTTTCTTCCCTACATCGCGATAATACAAACAGAGTTGCCCTTCTGTGAACTATCTCTAAATCGTCCGTCAGTACCACCTCGTGTGGATCCCACAATGCGCAGCAATACTTCAAAATTGTGCACACCAGTGTAGTGTAGGCTGTTTCTATAGTAAAACTGTTGAATCTCCTTAATGTTCTGCCAATGAATCATAGCCCTCGGTTTGGTTTACATACATTATTTTCTATGTGTTCTTTCCAATTTAATTTGTTCATAATTGTAATTCATAGACTTGTAGATTTGACTGGTTTATCGTGTAAATGAAATTTAACGGATTTATTTTAGAGTTCATATGGATCACTTCATGCACCATGCAGATTTTGCAGTTGCTTTTGATCTTCTGGTGACTCTACTACCCGATAAATGACAGCATCATCCGCGAACATTCTAAGAGAGCTGCACAAATTGTCACCTAAATCGTTTATATAACAAGTAGGCGCCCTGTAACACTTCCCTGGGGAACGCCATATATCACTTCTGTTTTTCTCGGTGACTTCCCGTCAATTACAACGTATTGTGTAAAATTTGAAATTGCTAATGTTAGTAATAGAGGGTCGCTAGAGCCTCTTCTTGTCATAAATTATGAACAGCTAAAATTGGAGATTAAGGTCTTGTACATTTCAATCTGAGAAACTCAGCTCCAACGAGTGGTTACGGAAATTGGTGACGAGCTGTTGGCGGAAACGTTTGGGCATTCGTCTGAAGTCATGGTTACGGCTGATCAGCCGCCCTGTCAGTGTATCTGCGTGGTAGTGTAACGTCTCCTATCAACTGGAACCTACATTTTAGAGACTGCCGCCACGCCGGAAGTTCGAGTCATCCATCGTGCATGGGTGTGAGTGTTGTCCGTAGCATAACACAGTTTAAGTAGTGTGTCAGTCTGGGGCCGATGACCTAAGCAGGTTGGTCCCTTAGTTAAACAAACAAAGAACTTTGTGATTTAATGTGTGAATAGCCGCGGCGGATTAGTAGTGCGATCTGGGGTGCCGTGCTGCGATGCGCTGGTTCGTTTGCCGTCGGGGGTTCGAGTCCCCCCCCCTCGGGCATGGGTGTTTGTGTTGTCCTTTCAAATGTTCAAATGTTTGTAAATCTATCGGACCAAACTGCGTAGTCATCAGTCCGTAGCTTACAAACTACTTAAACTAAGGTAAACTAACCTAAGGACAACACAGACACACACACACGCACCCATGCCCCAGGGAGGACTCGAACCTCCGACGGCGAGCAACCGCGCGCTCCGCAGCGAGGCGCCTTAGACCGCTCGGCTACTCCACCGCGGCGTGTTGTCCTCTGGTTAGTTTACTTCAGTTTAAGTAGTTCGTAAGCCATGGACTAATAACCCAGCAGTTGAGTTCGATAGATTAACAAACATTTGAACATTTGAGTGTGTGAATATTTACTACACCAGAATAGTGTTCATTACAGTTATTTTCTGAGGGAAAGAGATGATTTGGTGAGATTAACTGTTATATAAAATTAAATACGTCAACAGTTACACTTATCAGTCAGAACATTAGGGTAAGGTGGTACAATTGCGATTATTTCGGACAAATGTTATTGTAACTGGAAATAAATTGACAAAAGAATGTTTAATGAATATGTAACACAAATATTGGACAATTACAAATGTTGGTATAAACACAAAAAAGATTGCAGAATTGAGAAAAATCGATCGAAATGGTACCTCATTAGGTACAATTGTGATTACTTCCTGATATATTTTTGATTACTGGCACCTTCCACGCAAAAAGCACCTTTTCCTTCGGGTACCAATGCATACTTCGTGGTATCAAACATTGCATTTTTGGCAGCGAATGCAGTCACCCTTAGCTACTGCTAAAGCGCGCTAGACTAAGTAGCTGCACTTACCTCTTAACAGGAAAAAAATTATATCTCCGTAGCACCAAGTGGTGTATTCTTGGAAAAGACAGAAGGAGCTGTAGAAAAACCTGCTACACAACAACGCCACTCAAAGGCAAGTGCTACCAACACTACGAGACTAACACCTTATGTTGATCGAAATTGTACCTATATCGAATTTTTACCATCTTGCCCTATATGAGCAGCTACTTAATAGCTGAAGTGTCTATTATTTGGTACGAATAACAGCGACGACGGTGGTGGGCCTGGAAACAATGAGGCCTTCTTGGGTTGCTGGAGGCAGTTGGCACCACATCCATAAATTAAAGCCAGCTAATTCCCATAAATTCCGGCCGAGCGGTCTAAGGCGCCTCGCTGCGGAGCGCGTGGTTGCTCGCCGTCGGAGGTTCGAGTCCTCACTGGGGCATGGCTGTGTGTGTTATCCTTAGGTTAGTTTACTTTGGTTTAAGTAGTTTGTAAGCTACGGACTGATGACCACGCAGTTTGGTCCGATAGATTTATCAACAGTTGAACATTTTTGAACATTAATTCCGGAGGCGTTGGGGAGGGGGGGGGGGGAAGGGGTTGGTGAACTCTGACGTCATGTTGAATTACATCCAAGATCTGTTCGATCAACTGAAATTCTCCATTGTGCTCCTCGAATCTCTCCATCGCACTGCTAGCCTTGTGACATGGCGCATTTCCTCGTTTTAAAATGCCGCTGCCGTTTGAAAACGTGATTGTCATAAAGGGAGATAAGTGATCTGCAATCAGTGTTCTATCACCTTGGCTGTCATGGTATCTTGCACGAGCTCTACTGGACCCATGGTGGCTCATATGAATGTTCTTCATAGCATAACAGAGCCGCAGGTACGGTGTCTCCGTTCCGCAGTATCTCGGATCCGCATCCTCAAATCGACATGATAAAGAAGGTATCTGGATTCATAAGAACACTACACCAAGGAATTCTGAATGTGTCCATTTTAATCGTAGTCACGGATGTCGTGATCTTAGCATTTGCAAATGCATGGGTCCTCAGATGCGGAGGTCCATCGTTAGGGAGTTTTCGATGCACTGTGTAATGTAATCGCCATTGTAGCCTGATGTTAGTTCCTCTTCAGTTTGCTGCTTGTACTGTTTGGGCAGTCTTCCTAGCCTACGACGCCCGACATCTATAGTGAGGGGTGGTCGCCCAACCACTCGACGTTTTCGTCACTTTTCGAAGCCACTTACCACACCACTTCTCGAACAGCTGACAAATCGTACTGTCTCCGAAATGGTGTCGAGCCGTGGGGCATCACAATCTGCACTCGGTAAGACTCAGAAGGCGCACCTCCCCCACTCTACATACCGATCGGAGTCGTAGATAACAGGAAGAGGGGTGTTCCCCCCCACACCCCTCCAATCCCAAAATGATGATGATGATGATGATTGGTGTTTTAGGGCGCTCAACAGCGAGGTTATCAGCGCCCGTATGCTAACGTAAGGAGATGAGAAGAAAAATGGGTCCAGTCGTATGGACATTTAACTTCAATTGTACATTAAAAATTTAAAAAGACGGTTGAAAGGAAAGGACTGCATAAAAGAGTTAAAAGTTTGATAGATGTATGGGGCCCGGTGACTACTTAAAGAGTGACCGAGCCACACTGTCACATATTAAAATCGAACACCCAATATTTTAGGAAGGAGTCCAGATGCTGCACAAAATCTTAGGACACAATCCACAGACGCTTCATCGTCACCTAAAATAGATTTCAGGTCCTGTGAGAGACCTAAAGTTGTCCTCACACCAGCGTATAAATAGCATTCTGTGAAAATATGTCGTATCGACAATTGTGTCCGACATCTGTTACACACTGGCGGTTCCTCACGCCGCAAAAGAAAGCCATGCGTTAGCGGGCAGTGTCCAATTCTAAGGCGAGTAAGGGCGACTTCCTCAGCTCTTCGATGGCGGAAGGAAGTACGCCATGGACGTACTGAAGATTTTAGGGCGCGTAACTTGTTATCCGCCACATCCAACCACTGATCCTCCCACAAAATCATGGCTTTCCTTGTCACATACGAGGTAACAGCCTGCAATGGGACAGAACAGCGTACAGCAGGGGGGAGGGAGCAAGCCTCCTTAGCCGCCACATCGGCAAGCTCGTTTCCCCGGACCCCAGTATGCCCAGGAACCCAACAGAAGATGATCTCCTTGTTTCGTTGTTGCAGTGCAAGGAGAGTGTCCTGTATATCCTGCACCATCCGATCTGATGGGTACATTTGGTCAATAGCCAGGAGGGCACTTTGGGAGTCTGAACAGATCATGAACTTCACTCCATGATGTCTTCTGATCTGTTCCAGTGCCCTCAGGATAGCGAACAGTTCCGCGTAATAAACGGTAAACTGTTCTGGGAGCCCTATCCGAAGGACAACATCGGGGAACACGACAGAGCAACCAATATGATCACCCTGCTTGGACCCATCCGTGTAGACCGTGACAAAATCAGAATGGTGACTTAAAATTTCGAGAAATTTACTTTTATAAAAGGTGTCTGAAGTAAAAGCCTTCCTGTAGAGAGTCAACTCTAAAAGCACCCTGGGCCTCTGAAGTAGCCCGGGACATCCCCTACTCCACCCCTGGCGTTGGACCTGAATGCCTTGCGCCTGTAGCAAATCGAGGCTGTCCCTTGCACGGAACCAAAAGGGCCTTGTCGCCTGCGGACGGTTACGGAACAAGCGTACCAATGATTGTTGATTAGCATTGGAAGTCGCTAGGGAATTTGGAGTTGACATGGATCGGTACGCTTGACGTGCAGTGAGTAGAAGGCGGCGAATAGAAAGCGGAGGCTCACCAGCTTCTACACAGAGACTAACAACCGGACTTGTGCGGTATGCACCTGTGGACAACCTGATACCTTCATGGTGTATGGAGTCCAGCATTTTCAAATAAGAGGATCTCGCGGATCCATAAACTTGACATCCATAGTCGAGGCGGGGTCGCACAAATGACCTGTAAAATTGGAGGAGACGTGCCCTGTCAGCTCCCCAGGCTCGATGGCTAACACACTTAAGGAGATTTAAAGCCTTGATGCATCGTAATTTTAATTCCTTAAGGTGTGGCAACCAAGTGAGCTTTTCATCAAAAGTAAGACCTAGGTATTTCACCTTCTCCTTAAAAGTGAGAGCAGTCCCCCCAAGTTTGAGAACTGGGTAATTAAAAAGGGAACGGGAGCGATTAAAATCTACACAAACGGTCTTCTCCAACGAAAATTTAAAACCTGTTCTGTTGGACCATTCCTCCAACCGCCTGATCGTCAGATGTAATTGACGAGCAGCAGTTGCGACGGAGGAGGACGCACAGAAAATGGAGAAATCGTCCACAAAGAGGGAACACTGTACTGGACTTCGTACAGTGGACGTAATACTATTGATAGCAATGGCGAAGGCCGTCACACTTAAAACACTTCCTTTGGGGATACCGTTCTCTTGATGAAAACGGTCAGACAATACGCTCCCGACCTTGTATCTAAAATACCGATCCGAAAGGAAAGACTGAATAAAAATGGGTAGACGACCACGAAAACCCCACTCATGGAGCTGCTGTAAAACATTACGCCTCCAGGTAGTATCGTAGGCTTTTTCGAGATCAAAGAACACACCTATCAGGTGTTGCTTACGTAGGAAAGCTTGTTGGATTTCCCGGTCAAGCAAGATCAAGTTGTCAAGCGTTGAACGGTACCTTCTGAAGCCACATTGGGAGCGGCTGAGTAGGGACCTGCTTTCTAGGACCCAGACTAGGCGTCGGTTAACCATACGCTCCAATGTCTTTCCTACACAGCTGGTGAGGCTTATGCTACGATAACTACCAGCGTCAGTCCGATCTTTCCCTGGTTTTAAAATAGGTATTAAAACAGACTCTTTCCACGAGCGTGGAAAGTTTCCCGTGAACCAGATTTGGTTAAAAAGCTGAAGGAGGACATGCTTCGATTGCGGTTCCATGTGTTGGAGCATGCTGTACGTTATGTCATCGACGCCAGGGGCAGTATCACAAGGTACTGTTAATGCAGTCTCCAGCTCCCACAGTGAGAACGGTTGGTTATATTCCTCAGCATTTTAGGACCGGAAATCAAAACCAACCCTCTCCTGTATAGCCCGATGCTGCCGAAAGGCTGCATTCTGGCTAGAATCCGATGTAATGGTGTAAAATGATTCTGCCATTACCTGAGCAATGTCTCGTGGCGAAGTCAGGAGAAGTCCTTGCCCTTGTACAGCTGCTATTGGTGGTCGGGAATTCCGCCTCGAGATCCTCCTAATGGCTTCCCATACTCTGCTTGCTGATGTGAACCTATTGATAGAATTCAGGAACTCTTGCCAAGACCTCTCCTTGCTCTCTCGAATAATGCGTCTTGCCCGTGCCCTCGCCACGCGAAAAGTTGCAAGATTGTGATCAGTAGGGCACCTGTGGAATCGTCGGAGAGCTGCCCTCCTGTTTTGGATTGCAGACCGACACTCCTCGTTCCACCAAGGAACAGGCTGCCTCTTAAAGTTGCCCTTCGATTTGGGGATCGACGCATCGGCGGCGGCGCGAATCACGGCTGTAGTGTAATCCACCCAGTTCTGAATGCCTTCATGCCGTTCCAAAACAGCCAACTGTTTAAAAAGCTGCCAATCAGCTTTCTTAATAAGCCATCTCGGCGGCTATCGAGCATGATCCATTCCATCTGGCAGAGTTACCCAGATAGGATAGTGATCACTGCCATGGAGGTCGTCGTCTGCATCCCACTGGGCAATGTCTGCAAGAGCTGGCGAACAGAAGGAGAGGTCAATGGCGGAAGACGTACCTGTAGCAACGCTGAAGTGTGTGGCCTTACCCGTGTTCAGCAAAATTACCGATGTCGACTGTAACACACGCTCAACCATTCGACCCCTGGGGCAAGTGGTGTTAGATCCCCATAAAGCATTATGAGCATTGAAATCTCCTAAAATGAGAAAAGGGCGAGGAAGGTCATCGAGAAGCTGTGTCAAGAGTACAACATCGAGAGGCTCTCCAGGTGGTAAATACAGAGAACACACTGTAAGCTCAGTGTGTGCCAACACACGGACTGCAACTGCCTGTAGCGTCGTAGTTAGGTGCACAGGCGTAGAATGGAATGTGTCCTTGATGAACACTGCCACACCGCCCTGCGCCCTATCGCCAGTCAGGTCGTCTTTTCTGTAGAGATGATAGCCTCTAAGTACAGGTGCGTCACACTGCTTGAAATGTGTCTCCTGAAGGAAGACACAGAATGGTCTGTTCTGCAGAATAAGACGTAATTCGTCCAAACGAGCCCTGAATCCGTTCACGTTCCATTGGAGTATGGTTCCCATGTCAGCGGTGTGGTTGTAGTTTCCCCCTATCCTTGTGCCTAGACGGTGAGGCACTGTTTGATCGGGCAGCGGCATTAGGGCTGACTGATTCCGGTGATGAGGTATCCAGGTCCATTATGATATCCTCGTCATCGGTTAAGGCTGCCAGAACGACATTCGATGGTGCCTGGGGGAGGCTTTCGATCGAATGCCGAGACGCCTTCTTTGGTTTCTTCTTCTCTGAAGAAGATGAAGGAAGGGCGTGTTGCTGAGCACTCTGCTTTCGGGGAGCACTCTGCTTCTGGGGGGCCACCTGCTTCTGGGCAGCTCCCTGCTGTTGAGGAGCGCGCTCTGTTGGAACGGCACGTTCCTGTGAGATGGTACTCTCCTTTTGAGGTGTCTTCTCAATTATTACTGCAGCTATCTCGTCTTTCACATCCATTGGGTCGGCCTGTATTCCGATATCTCGACTAATAGAAGTTTGGCATGTACAAATGCAGGTGCAAGTTTCGCTGGTGGAAATGGGGATGGTCTGTGTCGATGCATCAACAGTGGGCGTGGGTTTCTGGAGTAGTGAGGCATAGGAGGTCGGAAACACAGGAGGCTGTGTCGCCTTATATTCTTTTTTGGCCTCCACATATGGAATACGTTTGCGCACTTTTATCTCCTGTATTTTTTGTTCTTCAACAAAGACAAGGCAATCACGACTCCATACAGGGTGGCCTCCTGAGCAGTTTAGACACGTTGCTGGGGAAGGACAGTCAACCCCAGAGTCTTGAGCTGCCTGTCCACACCTCCCACAGGTTGGTTTGCCTCCACAATTCAGTGTCGTATGACCGAAACGCTGGCATGTGAAACACCTCATAGGGTTCGGTATAAAAGGCCTAACTTTCAGACGGAGAAACCCTGCCATAACATGTTCTGGCAACGATGGGGAATTGAAGGTAACAATGAAGGTAGGGGTTTTCTCTATTACTCCATTGTTCCTGCGGGTCCTTTGCTCAACGTCAATGATACCCTGTGACGCCCACTCCTGTTTTAATTCTGCCGTTTCGATGTCCATAATGTCACGGCATGTGACCACTCCTTTGCTGGAATTTAGCGTGTTGTGTAATTCTACAACAATGTCATATTCCCCTAGCTTTGCTGAATTCAGGAGGAGGTCCACCTGCTTTGCTCTGGCCGTCTCAACTAACAAAGCACCATTCCGCAGCCTCTTAATTGATTTCAAAGAACCTGCAAGTCCTTCCAGTCCCTTATTAATGTAGAAAGGGGAGACCTTTTCAAAGGTACCCTCTTTCCTCTTAATAACTACGAAAACATTATTATTAATGACTCCTTGAGCCCTGTTACTATGACTAGATTGTGTCTCAGGAGGACTGGCCTCCCTCAACCGCTTAGATGACTGGGTGCGAGTACCCCCTGTCGGTACACCCATCCCGCCGGGGTTAGAAACATGTGAGGACTCCATCTCGGTCCCCCGAGCAGCTAGGGAAGGGACGGTCCACCCAGGCAGAGCCCCGCTTGCCTGGGTAAGCCTTTTACAACTGAGGTGCGGCAGGTTCCTCAGAGGTTGCTCGCTATCGACTGTTCAACCTCAACAGCCATGCATCCCATCAGCACGCAGCACACCTTGGGATTGAGGTTTTTTTTATAGAGGTTTATTCCATCCTCACGATCCGGGCAATAAAGCCGAGATCCCCGCTCCCTGTAACACACAACATTCCACCGCTGCGCCATGCGGTGGTCGCTGAAGCGTGTCCAGGGCTTACGGTCTGGAGGACTGGCGGCGCTTACCAGTCCTCAGCTGAGGACCCCGGGTTCGCCAAGCCCGTACTCAGCAAATTAATGCTGAGCCCCTGAGGGGTCCAATCCCAAGAGCAGTAGCTATGGAGATTTTTTATTTACGGCCATTCCCATTCCGAAAGATAACTGAGCCCTCATTCCCCCTCCCCCCCCACCCAACAAGAACAAATTATCGACACTATGCTCACTGATACATGCACCAAACGCTTGTCTGACCAACATTCATTGCCCGCCGAGTGACGCTACTGTCGCCTAGACAGTGCATATCGATAGTAGGTAGGGCGTCATTATGTTCTAGCTGATCAGCGTTTGAGAATATTCGAAGTTCTTTGAAAGAGAAAGAACAGAATAGAAAGAAATATACAGGATGTTACAAAAAGGTACGGCCAAACTTTCAGGAAACATTCCTCACACGCAAAGAAAGAAAATATGTTATGTGGACATGTGTCCGGAAACGCTTAATTTCCATGTTAGCGCCGGCCGCGGTGGCCGAGGGGACTAAGGCGCTCCAGTCACGGTCTGCACGGCCACTACGGTCGGGGGTTCGAATCCCCCCTCGGGCATGGATATTTGTGCCGTCCTTAGTAAAAGGTAGTTGATAAGTAGTTTGTAAGTTTAGGGACTGATGACCCCGTAGTTAAGTCCCATAAGCTTTACAAACATTAGAACATTTCTTTCCTGACACGACTCACGATGTCGCCTCACAACTTTACTTCCGCCAGTACCTCGCCTCCTACTTTCCAAACTTCACAGAAGCTCTTCTTCGAACCTTGCAAGACTAGCACTCCTGGAAGAATGTATATGGTGGAGACATGGCTTAGCCGCAGCCTAAGGGATGTTTCCAGAATGACTTTCACTCAAGAGTTAAGGTTCGCAGGAGAGCTTGTGTGAAGTTTGGAAAGTAGGAGGAGAGGTACTGGCGAAAGTAAAGTTGTGAGGCGGCATCGTGAGTCGTATCGGGATAGCTCAGTCGGTAGAGCGCTTGTTGCGAAAGGCAAAGGTCCAAGGTTCGATTCCCGGTTCCGGCGCACAACTTTAATCTGCCAGGAAGTTTCATATCAGCGCACAATCCGCTGCAGAGTGAGTTTCATTCCAGCCATCGTTTAAATTTAAACGTCAGCTTGCGAAACATACCTACTATATCAAATGATGGGCAGTTACCTAGCAGAAATCAATCTGTAATGAATAAACAGATTTATTGCGACCGAACGCTGTGTTTTCCCAGTACTTCATCGATATCTCGCATCTGCACTTTGAGGACTAATATAAGCACTTTCAGGAGTGTGGTACTGCTGTATGTGTGTTTTGCGCTATTATAAGTACTTTAAGCAGAGAGTTTTTGGAGCTGGTGATTGAATATATAATGATACACTGACGCCATCAAATTACATACAATTTCCTTCCTATGGTACTGATATCTTGTTATTTTGTTTCACTCTGTTGAAATATTACTTGAGGTACAATGCAACGTTTTGCATGGAAATGACGCATACCACTGTCCTGTTTATGACTGACTGTTATTCCAACAATGGTTTCGTGCGGTTCCGGGCGTTGGAGGTCAAAGGTGTGGATGCACAGGACGACCATTAGTGTGCATCCCTTATCTTTCTTGTCCTTCCTCCATATGTAAGTGGGCAGCAGTAGAATGGTTCTGAAGTCAGCTTCAAGTGCTGAACCTCTAAATTTACTCAATAGTTTTCCTCGGATGTTCAAATGTTCGTAAAGCTATGAGACCGAACTGCAGTGGTCATCGGTCTCTTAACTTACAAACTCCTTAAACTAACTTATGCTAAGAATAACTCACTTATCCATGCCAGATGAAGGTCTCGAACCCCCGACGGTGAACGGCTGTGCACTCCGCAGCAAGGTGCCTTAGAGCGCTCGGCTATTCCCGCGCGACAGTTTTCCTCCTAAAGAATGTCGTCTTCTTTCATAAGATACCCACTTGAGTTCCCGAGCCATCTCCGTAACAGTCGCGTGGCGATCGAACCTACCAGTAAAAATTGCTTGTATGTCTTCGGTTAAAGCGTACTGGAGGGGATCCCAAACACTTCAGCGATATTCAAGAATGGTGTCATTTACATTTGAAAATGCTTCACACAATTCTGCCAGTAAACTGAAGTCGACCATCCGCCTTCCCCACAACTGTCTTTACATGCTAGTACCATTTCATATCGCTCTGCAACGTTACGCATTGACATTTAATCGACGCAACTGTGTCAAGCAGTCTACTAATTCTGTATTCGAATATTATGGGATTGTTTTTCCTACTCACCTCCATCCCCCTACCATTTTTTTTACATTTAGAGCTAGTTGCCATTCATCATACCTACTTGAAATTTTTGTCTGTCACTTTATATCCGACTATAGCTACTCAACGATATCTTCGCGTACGAGAATGTTCAAATGTTTGTGAATCTATTGGAACCTACTGCTATGGTCATCAGTCCCTAGATTTAAAAACTACTTAAAATAAATTAAACTAACCTAAGGACAACACACACACACACACACACACACACACACACACACACACACATATGCCCCATTGAGGACTCGAACCCGTAGAACACAGCATCGTCAACAAACAGCCCATGACTGCCGCCCACCTTGTCCGTCAGATCATTTATTAATATGGAAAACAAATATAACCTACTATGGCACCTACTGGATGTGGCAATTTTGGTATCTAGTTATTTTATAATACAAAATTTAATTTGCAAGTTGTAAGTCAAATCATACAGAAACTTTAAATTGTCGTCTCTGATCTCAAGACAATCTTTCGTCAGGCTCGAAACTTGTCATTTGGAGACGTAATTGTAGGTGTGTTGGAAAAAATAAACATGAGAAAAGAATTCAGTTTAACAGAGTTCAGTTATAGTAAAAGAAAGGTACAATAGCCGCCACCTATTTTTTTTATTATTAAAGGCGATTTGTTATAATTATCGTTGCATAGATGTAACAGGAGAGGGCGTTCAAAAATTAAGGTAAAATCAAGGAAGAATAGTTTGGCATTTCGCAGAAATTGAATGGCTTCTCTCGGACTATAAACCCAGCTCAGAGTCGTCAGAGGACATGAGGACCATCGATCCTCTCGAATTAAAGTCGAATGAAATAACAATGTAACAGGTATTAGAAATATTTAAATATTTCGACCGTTTCAGGGCGTTGAAATAAATCCACTGGCAAAGATGAAAATTTGTGCTGGACCGGGGTTCGAACCCGGATTTCCAGCTTTGGGCCAACGGTCGGCTTAACCAATTAGGCTATCCAGGCACGCTTCTCTTCCAACCCAAATTCTCATCTTATAGCACACTCCGATTGTAGTGCCGCCTGTCCATTTCATTCCACTTGCTCGTAGCCTATACTGGATTCCCGAAAGGGTCCGAAAATAACAGCAACATATAAATAATTGTATATCTGCCCCAACAGACAAATGTCAATTTTAATACGGGCGCATTAATACGCTCGATCCCTTGCGGAAATGCAGTATAAGGTGCGAGAAATTGGAATTAAATGGGTAGGGGGGCACTACAATCGTAGTGTGCTACAAGATGAGAATTTGGGTTGTTTGAAGCGACGTGTGCCTGGATAGCTTAATTCGTTAAGATGGCCGCTGGCCGAAGCGGAAAACCCGGGTTCG
Organism: Locusta migratoria; assembly: GCA_026315105.1. Classification (NCBI taxonomy): domain Eukaryota; kingdom Metazoa; phylum Arthropoda; class Insecta; order Orthoptera; family Acrididae; genus Locusta; species Locusta migratoria. The sequence goes on from CM048755.1 coordinate 293,583,576, forward strand.
AATCCCGGTTCAGCACAAATTTCTATGTGTGGTAATTATTCAGCAATCAGTCGTCATAAATATAAATTCTTTATTGATTGCTGAATAATTACCACAAATCAAATACAGTCGTGGAGCACCCAGTCCAATATGGAACCAAGCCTGACAAATTTCTATCTTTGCCATTGGATTTATTTCAATGCCGTGAAACGGTCGAAATGTTTAAATATTTCGAATTCATAAAATTACGGCCGTTAATGTCAACAAATGGTATCTGTTCTTTCTTACATGTCCGTTTGTTCAAACAACGTGTAGTTGGTGTGGAGTGTGATACTGGCGAATTATTTGATAATATTGATAATACGAAATTAATTAAAATTTTGAAAAGATTCTTAAGGCCTGATAAATTAGCTAACGACCATCGACAGTCAACCAAATAGCAGCAAATGTCAGTTGGGAAGAAAGAAGCAAGACTTAGATTAGCGTTCCGTCAACGACGGGGTCAGTACAAACATAAAACAAGCTCGGCTCTAGGAAAGACGGGGGACGAAAATCGGAATTTTCTTTTTCGAGTGTACCATAATAGCATTTTAAAAAGGGCTAGAGGATTACATGAATCGATCAAATCCAGAATACGAGTCTTACAACTGCCTCACCTCTCTCTATCTTATGTGTGTTATGTACCATATTCATTGAAGTGTAGTTCCTATCAGGACTGCAAAATTCTTAAGGTGACCACATAAATACTGGTGCATCCTGCGCTTAGAGGAAAAATCCTTTAATGCTATCAACTGGATAGCAAATGATATGTTACCCTTTTGTGACAGGCGGCAGTCATTCAGAGTATAAAGAGAGGAATTGTTTTGTCACGAACTCGTGTAAATCAGAAGACACAAAGACGAGACAGTCACGCGGCGGCCATGTTATGGGCGAGGCTCTTAATGTGCAGTCTACAGCTGGCTAGCATCAGACGATTGAAGCCACACCATTAGGTCGCCCGGCTACTTTTATCCATTCATAACAATCTTACAGAAATACGACTATGATATCACCGAAGCCGTCAATTCGTGCACTAATTTTAGCCGACAGGCCATCTGCTTGCCCAGATTTTTATTTTTCGACGACGTTGCAAGGCGCCCCTGGCAGCCCGCCTACGCGTCACACCAACATCTTATTAAGTGTGTGGCGACCGAGAAAGCCGTGATTTGCCGATGCTTCGTCAGTATAAATGCTTTGCAGAACAATTCCGCACGGCAAAGTTCTGATCATAGCTTCTTAACGCATGTTTAATCGATTTCAGCCATGGAGTGGACCCGTATCATAGAGGACGTTATGATTTTGTGTTGCAGTGCAGTAAAGAAGAACGGAATGTAATCTAAGCTGTAAGAGAACTAACTAAAATCGGAGAATTTCAGATGACCGTAGAGCACTGTTACACAACCTGTGAGTCTTGCTCGGGGGAAATATTTACATCATTAAATAAAAAGACCACTTAATGTCTGAATACCCGTTCCCGTTGCCTATAAACCTATTGGACCAAATTGCTATGATCATCAGTCCCTAGACTTGCAAACCACTCGAACTAACTGACACTAAGGACAACACACACATCCATACCCGAGGGAGGACTTGAACCTCTGGCGGGAACGACCGCCCAGTCGGTTGCATGACGGCTTAGACCATGTGGTCATTCCGCGCGGCATGTATAAATACTAGGGGTTACCTAATACTAAAACATAGGCCTAATAAAAGTGAAATTTGGCTTATGTTAATTACGAATTGAATAGAACGTAGATACTTTCATAACAAATACACTGTGTTAGCGATGAATACATGCAAGCCTGAAAACTGTTTTCAGGAACTAATCGATAGCTAAATGAACAAGATGCAATATGTAATTCTAAGAAATTATAAGGAAAAAGTTTACTTCTTTACAAATTGACTATATAGCGGCACCTTGCTTAACAAGCGTAATTCACATCTAAGTCTTTCCTGAAATGTGAAACTTTCTTTATGCAAAATACATTTTTTTTGTCGGAAATCATATAAAAATAGGATGTGTTCCTTAAGCAATACGCAAAAAATCGCCGCGGTGGAGTAGCCGAGCGGTCTAATGCGTCTCGCTGCGGAGCGCGCGGTTGCTCGCCGTGGATGTTCGAGTCCTCCCTGGGGCATGGGTGTGTGTGTTTGTCCTTAGGTTAGTTTAACTAGGTTTAAGTAGTTTGTAAGCTACGGACGGATGACAACGCAGTTTGGTCCGATAGATTTACAAACATTTGAACATTTTTGAACACAAAAAATCATCCTCAAAGAAAGTTGTATCACGAAAGAAAATTACATTCTTTGCCTTTCAGTTGACACATATTATTGTGTTACGGTTTAAGGGGAGGAGGTTGCCAAAATATTTTTCTTAGAATAGGGGTTTCGTATTCGAAAAGGTTGACAGTCACTGCCATAGAGAAATTATACGATTTAAAAGAACACTATTAGTGTTACAGATTAGCTCAAGACAGTTGACAAGAAAATTTCAGAGTAATATGTGGGTAGAGTCTAGAAATCATGGCATGGGATCATAAAGAACATGTGGCCAGCCAAACAAAGCCAGAGGCGTTCATTGGGCAATATGCCAGCAAAACATGCAGAGTAGGGAAACAATTGCATCTGTCGCTATCGAGAAAATCTCTCGTCGAATATGGCTGAATATGTTCAAGTTTTCGCGAGGTATGCGATGAGGAGTTTCCTGATGAAGGGGCAATATAAAAACCTTAACAATGTCCTAATACACTGACTGCTATTCAGCGCAATCTCAGTACGTAGATGTATTCAACAGCACCCCTGAAAAGTTCACTAAATATTTATTTCTTATGCAACTTAGAAGGCACTTATGTCATATTCATCACTGGATCCACCAAAGGTTTTTGCAGTATAGTCTTCCTGTGTTTGCGTCGAGTAAATATTTTCACTGGAATATGCTTTGTTTTAAATCTCTGACAGGCTACCCCAAGTGGTCTGTCTGTTACCAGCTGCGTGGTTTAGGCTATTGATGTGAAGCTGAGTGTAGGCTGGATCTGGGAGGTTAAATGATTATTTGCAACGACTGTTTCATTTTCTAGCACACCGTATGAGTTTGAACTTTGGTAATCGACACCATCTTTGTAGGGATTTCGGATTAACTTTACTTTTGAGATTTATATCGTATATTTTGCTAAGTTTTGAGAATTAGGTTTTGTTTGGGTGTCACGTTAGTTTGCCGTAAATTGTTGATCGGGTTGTATTTACATGAATACAGAGAGATTTGTGCCAGTCAGTTTCTCACTCAGCAGTTTTAGCATGAATCATTTTCATGTATTATTCTTAAATCGATAGTTTGAAAACTACGAGGCGCATCCAGAAAGTAAGTTCCGTTTGGTAATAAAATGAAATTGTACACAGATACAGAAGAAATTTTTATTGCACAAAATTCTACAACTCTTAAACTATTTTTCCACATAACTGCCGAAATTTTGCAGGCATCTGTCATAGCGTGGCACCAGGTTTTGTATACCTTCTTCATATAAATCTGCCGCCTGTGTCTTCAACCAGTTGGAAACAGTGAAATTTGGGGGAAGTCCATAGCGAGAGCACTAATTCTAAACCTACGGTTTTCTTGGATCTTGTCATCAATCGCGTGAACCAGTTCTTCTGTAACCAAAGGCGGACGCCTACTTCGTTCTTCATCGTGTACATCACTACGCCCGCCATTGAACTGTCAGACCCATCTTCGGACCCATCACTCATCGCATTTGGTCCGTAAACATCGCAAATTTGCCGATAAATTTCACTTGATTTCACTTTCCTTGCATTCAGAAACTGAATCACCGACCTGATTTCACAGGCGCCGGGATTTTCAATCAACGCCGACATTTCAAACAAGCACAACAAAGCGTACGTAACTGACAGCGATCTCCAAATGGCGCACGTTCTTCTCCTTGATACACGTCGTCTACAGCGCATGTGCGGAACTGCAGTCGCTGTGCTGCAGCGGAGATAAATTGAAACGGAACGTACTTTCTGGATGCGCCTCGTATTTGGGTAATTGGCTCTGAAGTTCAGTTATATCTACATTATTAGAAAATTGGGTTTAATTACAGTATCAATAGTTCACGAATAGTTCACCACTGGCCTGCACAGTCCTATAGAACACCTTTGGGATGTTTTGAAATGCCGACTTCGTGCCAGACCTAACCGACCTACATCGATACCTCTTTGAGTACAGCACTCCGTCAAGAATAGGCTATAATTCCCCAAGAAACCTTCTAGCACGTGATTGAATGTATGTCTGCGACAGTGAAAGCTGTCATAAAGGCTAAGGGTAAGCGAACACCATATTGAATTACAACATTACCGATGGAGGGTACCACGAACTTGTAAGTAATTTTCAGCCAGGTATCATGATACTTTTGATCACACAGTGTAGCTCTTCATTGTGCCGGCCGCGGTGGCCAAGGGGACTAAGGCGCTCCAGTCACGGTCTGCACGGCCACTACAGTTGGGGGTTCGAATCCCCCCTCGGGCATGGATATTTGTGCCGTCCTAGTTCGTAAGTAGTTCATAAGTAGTTTGTAAGTAGTTTGTTTGTTTGTAGATCTATCGGGCCAAACTGCGTGGTCATTAGTCCGTAGCTTACAAACTACTTATACTAAGGTAAACTAACCTAAGGACAAGCCCCAGGGAGGACTCGAACCTCCACGGTGAGCAACGGCGCGCTCCGCAGCGAGACGCTTTAGAGTAAGTAGTTTGACCCCTAGTTAAGTCCCATAGACTATACAAACATTTGAACATTTTTTTCTTCATTGTGGACTCCACACCAGATAGAGTTGATTCCGTAGTAAAGCGTCTTAGACCACGCGGCAAAGAACACAATAACAACATAATCTGGGTGCTTGTGCATGGTGAGATACTCTGCCTCAAGACATAGACATGATTTCTAACTGTAATAGTTGTGTTACATTGTTGAAACTTTAACATAATGTTCTGCTGGCCACAAAAAATGCAAAACCTTGAAGTAAACATTCAAATTAGGTGAAACTTTCAGCTTACAATTGCGGCGACGGTAGGTGCTCATGAAGACATTTCAGCGCAGGCGCACGTCTCTGGTGTACTACGAAATTAACAGCACCATTTTATTCATTCATTGGTGTACTACTTCATACTGAAAGCAGAGAAGACACCTAAAGCTTAAACTATGATTTATTTTAATTAATTGATCCGATTTCGATGAAATAAAATTTACATGCAGTCTTAAGGTACTCTCACGTTACCTGTGAAAATTCGGATATTACCGTGTTGATACGGAGAGACACTATGGTGACAGATAAACTTTAAATTATCATGTCTTCCTTTTCCATGACTCGATTTTGATGAAAAAATGCCTGTATGATAACCAAAAGTGACGTAAATTCGCCATGCAAATTCTTCTAGTAGTTTCGTCGACTAGCTGTCGAAAAAGGCAAATACGGTGGTTGTAAGAAAACGTTAAATTGCCTTATCTTCTTTCTCGCTGATCCGGTTTTGATAAAAATAATGTCTGACTGTTGACCCAAACAACAGTCAAGTTACCTGTGACAACCCCATGCAAATTACTTTCGGAGGTATGTGTGTTCAAATAGTTAAGCGATAGACATGGCAGTTTTTCAGTGTTATTGCAGTATAAATTTTCACAGAGATCTATCTAACACATATAATCATCATAAAGTAATTGGTCTTCATAAATGTTCTACATATTTGAGATCTAAGTCACATGTCTAAAACCTAGTTACATCCACATTGGTTAGCCTACTTAATGCTTCATATCTCATATATTTCCTGTGACCTTTTCTTACGGATGGCAGAGAGGGTGGTGGTTTCCCATATCGCATTCTGAAATTTCATCAACTTTTCTGTCTGTCTTACTTTCAATAAACCAACTGTCATACTGTGACTTTTTCTGTACAGTCTTCATTCTTTAAATTATTAACTGGTCTCCTACTACTCTCCAACAACGTGGGAAGGCATAACGTTTGTTCATTACCTCGCTTAAAAACTTTTTGTTTTCAGTGAATTTAAAAGACAGTGAGAGAAATGTTCCCCTACTTAAATGTTGCAATCAGGTGGTCCCCAAACTTTTTCGATCCCAGCGAATTTAATATATCAGAACTCATACATCATGCCCAATGTCCCAATGTCGAAACACCTAAGTAACGCAACTGAACTGTGCAGATAATGGCAGTTTCGGTAGTTAATTTTCTTACGGACTTAAAATAAAGAAGTGTATCATTAAAATATTTGACATTAAAATGATTAATGGGAAAGACTAATTCATTATTATTCATTACATAAAGTGGGCACGGCTGCTGTCCTCTTGTTTCACCTTAATTATCGAACATTATTTTCTTTTTATAAATATTCCCAGCTAAATTACCGTATCCCGAAAATATCATTATGTATACAGAATAAATCTTTACGATTAAACGCCGGCCGCAGTGGGCGAGCGGTCTGCGGCGTCCCAGTCACGGTCTGCACTGCCACTGCGGTCGGGGGTTCGAATCCCCCTCGGACATGGATGTTTGTGCCGTCTTTAGTATAAGCTAGTTCATAAGTAGTTTGTAAGTTTAGGGACTGATGACCCCGTAGTTAAGTCCCATAAGCTCTACAAACATTTGAACATTCTTTTCTCTTACGATTAAACAGCGTATTTTCGTCTCTTACATCGAAAACGCATTAATTTTCAGACTGACAGTTTCGTCTTTAATATACTGGCACTACACAATACAAAAAAGACTATTTTCTTCTACAGAATTAAATTCATATAGAGTTTTGGCTCTAAAATTGTCTGTAATCCATAAGGCTCTCTGAGTGATGTCTTCTCGAAGGTATTTCTCAAGGCACTTGGTAATGGCGCAAGTCAAGTTCATTTGAATAAATATTTTATTCAGCTTGAGAATTAACAGATCACACAAGGTGCGTCTGGAAAGTTCGGTGAATGGTCGCAGGAAATATAGGAAACATGAGTTACAAACGAAATACCTTTACTGACTGGCCTTCAAAGTAATCGCCGATCGCTACTATACACTTCTGACATCGGTTGTACAGCTGTTGGAAACTGTCAGCAAACGCTTCTTGTGGACTCGCTTGAAGCACTGAGATCACGCCTTTTGGATCTCCGCAACCGTTGCTGATCTTCAACTCGTCTGCTATCATTCTCAAAGACAGCCGCCGATCATCCGCAAGCATCCGTCACACTCGTTGGATGTTGTCTGGGACTGTGATTGTGGACGGTCGACCTGAATGTGGCTCAGCCTCGACACCTTCCTTTACGTCTTTAAAGCGTTTAAACCACTCAGACAAATACTTTTTACTCGCTGCTTCGACACCATACACTTGTCCTAACATCCCATGTGTTCCGTCGCCGTTTTGCCTAATTTAAAACAAAACTTGATTTTACGGTCCACATTGCAACGACATGAATTCTAACGTTTACCCTGTTAGCTGGGTCTTAACATATACCACCTCTTCACTGCAATGCTTTCTACGAATGGGGGCGTATATTGACATGTGCCTTAACGTGTACGCGCGGGCACTTCATCATCGCCAGCACGGTTTATAAAATATGGAACTTTTCAGTCGCACCTTGTATACTTATTGTACTGCCAGCAATAGGGAACGTCTGTCAAGCTGGCAACAGCGCTAACACGAAGCCTCGGCGGGACTACATACACTCTCGTTTGTAGGCGACCCAACGTCCACAAACACAAAGCAGGTAAATAAACAGAATGCTCACGATCCTAATAGGCACGACTTATTACAGAGGTCACTACAGAGGCCCTGCCAGATGGCTACACCGGCGACTGGTGACGGATAAGACGTGCACCTGTCTTAATGCAATGCTCCCCGTCAACTCCTTCAAGAAGACCGTCATTTCCTCGACAAAGCCAGTAAGGCTGAACATTTCATCTCCTACCTCTCCGAAATCTTTTCCATCCCTGATTTGACTACTTCTTGTCCCCTGATGTCCACGAGTGTACCAAAACCTCCGCCGCCCTCCCCCGCTTGACCCTAGTTTCCAGTACTTGGAGTACGTCCCCCCATCAGAACTCAACACACCTATAAAAAAATTGTTCAAATGTTTGTAAATCTATCGGACCAAACTGCGTGGTCATCAGTCCGTAGCTTACAAACTACTTAAACTAAGGTAAACTAACCTAAGGACAACACACACACCCATGCCCAAGGGAGGACTCGAACCTCCTTCGGCGAGCAACCGCGCGTTCCGCAGCGAGGCGCCCTAGACCGCTCGGCTACTAACACACCTATCACCACTCTCGATGTCCAAAACACTCTATGCACAAAATGCAACACTGCTCTTGGTCACGACCGTTTAATGTAGAGGCGCCATCAGGCCTGTCCCCTCTCCTTTCACACCCCCATCGCTTCCCTTTACAATGTAATCATTTAGACCGGCTTCTACCCCATCCTGTTGAAGACCTCCCGAATCCTCATGTTCGCCAAAGCTACCGACCCAACAGTCTTACATCCACGTCCATCAAGGTCCTGGAAACCATCCTCTCCTGCCATATCCATCAGCACCTCCCCCAACACTAACCTCTTCCCATCTCCCAATGCGGCTTCTGCCCCTCCTAGCCGCGGTGGAGTAGCCGAGCGGTCTAAAGCACCTCGCTGCGTGAACCTCCGACGGCGAGCAACCGCGCGCTCCACAACAAGGTGCCTTAGAACTCTCGGCCACTCCAGCGCGGCTGACTGTGAAACCCTCACCTTTAGGAGTACAGATAAAGAGAAACTACAAGTTTCTGAAAGAAAATACCGCGAAAAATCTATGGCCCTCTGAAAGACACACAAACAGGACAATGGAGAAATCGAAAATAAATAAATGAACACCAATTAGCAGAGTTTTACGCACAGCCTGAGTTTATAAAAAGGATTAAAAGAAGGTTGAGTTGAGCTGGACACGTAGTGAGAATGAGTGAAGGGAGGATACCCCATGATGTGTTTCTGGGAGCTGTAGCTGGAAGGAGAGGCCGGAGACGACCGCGGGGAAGGTAGATAGGGATACGGAGGCATGGGACTAGCAGCAGGCGAGTGGTGGCAGGAGGCTACCAACCGGGGACAGTGCAGGAGGCGTGGAAAACAAGCATATCGTCACTGAAGCCCAAGGCTCGGGTAAGCAAGTAACAATACTGGAATACACTGCGACTCACACTGGCTTATTTTCGTAGGTTAATGAAGATCTGAGAAAAACGATTATGACATAGAACTCTCTATATAAAAATACCCCAAATATGTAATACGTAGCTTATGGAAATGGGTAATGCCTGAAACTAGTCACCCAATATATAATTAGAAGCTTTGATGTAAAATCTTAAGAAATTACACTCCTGGCTATTAAAATTGCTGCACCGTGAAGATGACGTGCTACAGATGCAAAATTTAACCGACAGGAAAAAGATGCTGTGATATGCAAATGATTAGCTTTTCAAAGCAATCACGCAAGGCTGGCGCCGGTGGCGACACTTACAGCGTGCTGACATGAGGAAAGTTTCCAACCGATTTCTCATACACAAACAGCAGTTAACCGGCGTTGCCTGGTGAAACGTTGTTGTGATGCCTCGTGTAAGGAGGGGAAATGCGTACCATCACGTTTCCGACTTTGATAAAGGTTGCATTACAGCCTATCGCGATTGCGGTTTATCGAATCGCAACATTTCTGCTCGCGTTGGTGGCAATCTAATGACTGTTAGCAGAATATGGAATCGATGGGAGGGCAATACGGAACGCCGTGCTGGATCCCAACGGCCTCGTATCACTAGCTGTCGAGATGACAGGCATCTTATCCGCGTGGCTGTAACGGATCTTGCAGCCACGTCTCGATCCCTGAGTCAACAGATGGGGACGTTTGCTAGACAAGAACCATCTGCACGAACAGTTTGACGACGTTTCCAGCAGCGTGGACTATCAGCTCGGAGTCCATGGCTGCGGTTACCCTTGACGCTGCATCACAGACAGGAGCGCCTGCGATTGTGTACGCAACGATGAACCTGGGTGCACGAATGGCAAAACATCATTTTTTCGGATGAATCCAGGTTCAGTTTACAGCATCATGATGGTCGCATCCGTGTTTGGCGACATCGCGGTGAACGCACATTGGAAGCGTGTATTCGACATTGTCATACTGGCGTATCACCCGGCGTGATAGTATGGTGTGCCATTGGTTACACGTCTCGGTCACCTTTTGTTCGCATCGACAGCACTTTGAACAGTGGCCGTTACATTTCAGATGTGTTACGACCCGTGGCTGTACCCTTCATTCGATCCCTGCGTAACCCTACAGTTCAGCAGGATACTGCACGACCGCATGTTTCAGGTCCTGTACGGGTCTTTCTGGATACGGAAAATGTTCGACTGCTGGCCTGGCCAGCACATTCTCCAGATATCTCACCTATTGAAAACGTCTGGTCAATGGTGGCCGAGCAACTGTCTCGTCACAATAAGCCAGTTACTACTCTTCTCGAACTGTGGTATCGTGTTGAAGCTGCATGGGCATCTGTACCTGTACACGCCATTCAAGCTCTGTATGACTCAATGCCCAGGCGTATCAAGGCTGTTATTACGGCCAGAGGTGGTTGTTCTGGTACTGATTTCTCAGGATCTATGCACCCAAATTGCTTGTAAATGTAATCATATGTTAGTTCTGGTATAATATATTTGACCAATGAATACTCGTTTATCATCTGGATTTCTTCTTGGTGTAGCAATTTTAATGGCCAGTAGTGGATTTCTTCAGTATTTGAGAACTGCAAGATGCGGCGTACTGAAGTCCTTTTTATAAAAGATGAAATTAATATATCATTTTTTTGTGACAAAAGTTCTATCAGAGTTCACATTCAGCAATATTGTCAATAATATTGTCTACGAGAAACCAGATTTTGCACAGACGGATAGCCGCGTTGGAGTGGCCGAGCGTTCCACGGCGCCTAGCGCGCCGCTGCTCGCCGTCGGAGTTTCGAGTCCTCCCTCAGGCATGGCTGTGTTTGTTGTTCTTAGCATAAGCTAGTTTAAGCAGTTTGTAAGCCTTGGGACTGATGACCAGAGTAGTTAAGTCCCAAAGATTTACAAACATTTGAAAGATGGATACCTCTTGTTTTGAGGCAATGTGCCTGGGTCATGCAGGCTGCTGAGTCTGATGAATCCTTTCGTTCTCTCTCCTCGTAAAAATAATGATACACACATTACACTGTCATGTGCGTGAATTCAGAAGATCGTGAAATGCAAGTTAGTAAACCTAGGTTCAAACGCCTTTAATGTACAAGTTCATCCATCCTTCATTGGCAACTGCTTGGATCATCGTGAATGAAAAGCTGATGCGGCCTTAAATATGCTTCATATACTTGTGTATAGTTGTTATAGTCTTCCTAATGAGTCCAGAGAGGAACTCATCAGATCAACAACGAATTCGCCCCAATTCAAATAAACATATCGATGTTCTACATGCAAATTTGTTGAACTTGTATTTTCTATGTGTTCATCAAAATTATAGGATTTAAGGTCTCCCTAGTAAGCAAAACACTGTTTTGTCATGTGACTCAAACATGCTTATGCACCGCTGTGCCATTACCAGTGAGTTTTCTCTATCAAAAGCAGTGAATATTAACATATTTCATACAAGGAAGGAAGGAAGATTACAACATTATTAGAGACGATCACGCCCTCGGAAATTTTTTGTCTAGGATGGAGGAGGAAATGTGCCATGCCCATTGAAAGGAAACCATTTTGGTATTTATCTGGAGTGATTTTTGGAAATGACGGAAAACCTAAACCAGGTTTGCACCGCCGTCTTCCAGAATGCGAAAAATTTATGTTGTGAACAATTTTGTTGACGAATTGGCACGTTATTTTGAGCATAAAAACGTAATTTTGTTGTATACATATCTTTCATGCCTGTATTTTGTCAGTTACTTACATTTTATATCGGAAGATGTTTCTCCTTTTGTGTTTCTGTGTGCCACACAAAAGGTATACATATTTTTAAGATTTCTGTTTTTCACGAATGTTTTTTCAATATTTTAATGTGAGGGTGTTCAAATGAGAAGGTACAAAACAACATTTTTTTTTTTTTTTTTTTTTTTTTTTTTTTTTTTTTTTTTTTTTTTTTTTTTTGCGGACCGAACATATGGAAGTCACAGGGCGACATGTCCGGGTTGTAGGGTGGATTCTCAAACTGTTCCCACTTGAACTTAGTCAGTACACTTTGTATGGCCCTGGAGACGCCACTACGGTCGGGGGTTCGAATCCCCCCTCGGGCATGGATATTTGTGCCGTCCTTAGTATTAGCTAGTTCATAAGTAGTTTGTAAGTTTAGGGACTGATGACCCCGTAGTTAAGTCCCATAAGCTATACAAATATTTGAACATTTTTTTTTTTGGCCCTGGAGACGTGTGGACGCGAGTTATTATGGAGCGCAGTCACTCCATCCGTGAGCAGTACAAGCCGTTTGCTCTTGATATACTTGTGTAGGCTACGGAGTGTCTCACAGTACACGTCACTGTTAATGGTTTTTACGTGCTCGAGGAATTCGATGAGTATTGGACCTTGGAAGTCGAACAACGCGGTGACCACCACCTTGCCTGCTGAGGGCACAGCCTTGAATATTTTAGGGGGAGGTGACGATGCATGCTTCGGGTCCCTAGATGTCGCATTGCGTTATCCTGAGGCGGCATATTCAAATTTAAATCGGTTTGTTTGTTAAGACATTTCGTACCTTTTCATTTGGACACCCCTGTTACCTAAGGTACCAAACTGCTAAGGTCATCGGTCCCTAGACTTACACAGTACTTAAACTAAATTAAGTTCAATACACACACTCATGCCCGAGGAATAACTCGAACCTCCGGAGGGAGAGGGCGCACAATCCGTGACATGGCGCCTTAGAACTGCGATAGAGTTGCCGAGCGCTCTAAGGCGTCTTGTTGCGGACACACGGTTGCTTTCCGTCGGAGGTTCGAGTCTTCCCTCGGGCATGGGTTTGTTCGTTGTCCTTAGCATAAGTTTAAGTAGTTTGTATTCGTAGGGACTGATAACTGCAGCAGTTAAGTTCTTTGTATATTTGAGAGCACGGGCCAACGCCGCGTGGTGCGAGCGCTTGTCACTTTGGAAAAAGATATAACGTAAGCGCTGTTATTGTGTGTGCATCCTAGTCGGCATTCAGTTCTTCCCAAACGGGAATGCAACCAAAATCTGACGTTTGTTTTTACGCTAGTCCCACTTGGGATCGTTTGACTGTTTTCTTTTTCTTCTTCTGAAGTGATAAGCGCTCGTGAGAAAGTGAAGTCTGCAGGATATGGCAGCTAGCTCTCAATGTAGAAAAATGTAAGGTTGATACGCATGAGTAGGAAAAACAATCCCATAATATTCGAATATAGCATTAGTAGTGAGGTTCCTGATGTCGCGTCGTTCAAATATCTAAGAGTAACACTGCAGAGCGATATGAAATGGAACGAACATGTAAGGACAGCCGACTTCGGTTTATTGGGAGAATTTTGGGAAAATGTACTTCATCTGTAAAGGAGACCGCGTATAAAAACGCTTGTACGACTACGTCTTGAGTATTGCTCAAGTGTTTGGGACCCGCAGCAGATCAGTTTAAAGGAAGACATAGAAGCAGTTCAGAGGCGAGAAGCTAGGTCTGTTACTGGTAGGTTCGACCAATGCGCGAGTGTCACGGAAATGCTCCGGCAACTGAATTGGGGATCACTGGAGGAAAGACGCGTTCTTCTCGTGAATTTCTCTTGAGGAAATTTAGAGGGCCGGAATTTGAAGCTGATTGTAGTACGATCTTGCTGCCGCCTACTTACATTTCGCGCAGTGATCACAAAGATAAGAGAAATTAGGGCTCGTACGGAGGCATATAGGCATTCTTTTTGTCCCATTCTATTTGGGAGTGGAATAGGAAAGGAAATGCCGAGTAGTGGTACAGTGTGCCCTCCGCCTCGCACCTTACGGTGGATTGCAGAGTATGTATGTTGATGTAGATATGTGTACTGTTCGTACTTGGCTAACGAGGACACAAGAGGAGGAAGTTCTGCCGGAACAAAATGTTAAGTAATCGAGTAAATACGAAAAATCTCTGTGCAAGATAATTACGTTTTTCAGTGCAAAATATCTGATAATGCATCACAGAATTTTTCACGTAATTTAGTTTGGTTGCAGATGACAACGGTACATATACAGAGTGTTACAAAAAGGTACGACGAAACTTTCAGGAAACATTCCTCACACACAAAGAAAGAAAATATGTTATGTGGACATGTGTCCGGAAACGCTTAATTTCCATGTGAGAGCTCATTTTAGTATTTCTCTTTAAATGTAAATTGAAATAATTCGTGCAGATAATTGTCAAAATACCCAATTGTTTCGTTAGTATGTACTGTACTTCCTCGATTCACGTCATCAACACAGGTTTTCTGTGAACGTTTGGGCAGGAATTGTTGGTGATGTCTTGATTGGGCCTCATGTTCTTCCACCTACGCTCACTGGGGCAAGTTATCATGATTTAATACGGGATACTCTACCTGTGCTGCTAGAACATGTGCCTTTACAAGTACGACACAACATGTGGTTCATGCACGATGGAGCTCCTGCACATTTCAGTCGTCGTGTTCGTACGATTCTCAACAACAGATTCGGTGAAGGATGGATTGGTAGAGGCGGACCAATTCCATGGCCTCCACGCTCTCCTGACCTCAACCCTCTTGACTTTCATTTATGGGGGCATTTGAAAGCTCTTGTCTACGCAACCCCGGTACCACATGTAGAGACTCTTCGTTCTCGTATTATGGACGGTTGTGATACAATACGCCATTCTCCAGGGCTGCATCAGCGCATCAGGGATTCCATGCGACGGAGGGTGGATGCATGTGTCCTCGCTAACGGAGGACATTTTGAACATTTCCTATAACAAAGTGTTTGAAGTCACGCTGGTACGTTCTGTTGCTGTGTGTTTCCATTCCATGATTAATGTGATTTGAAGAAAAGTAATAAAATGAGCTCCAACATGGAAATTAAGCGTTTCCGGACACATGTCCACATAAGATATTTTCTTTCTTTGTGTGTGAGGAATGTTTCCTGAAAGTTTGGCCGTACCTTTTGGTAACAGCCTGTATATAATATCAAAGTTTTATCCTGCACAACCATATAATATTGTAACAGTATAATAACGGACAACATACGTGTACTTTATTTAGCTTAATTTTCGTATTTAAGTATTCACAGGATTAAATGAAGACAACTCACTGATGATGGCACAGAGGTGCTGAAACATGTTTTGTTCACTGTTTTGCATGACAGGCGGACCTTATATCCAGCAAACATGTTGATATTAGGCCGATACCCTCCTGTGTGAAGATTAATGCGGTTGCACGTGTTGGCTTTATTGGCTCCGATATGAAACGCTGGTGAGAAATGAGAAGCTGTTCTTTGTGGGCGCTTCTCGTCGCGTGACGGGCAGAAACACGCCGGGGAGCTGTTGGGCTCCTTCCAGCACGGCTTTTATTCGGCGCCTCATGTGTCAGATGGCGTATATCAAGGCGCCAGCCTCCCACAGCTGTCTGCGTCTCCAGCGTTTAGCATCCCGCCCACAAAACTGCCACCAACATGGAACCGTTCCTCCTGCCCCAAAAAGAACGAGCTGCCCGGAGCCACAGCTTTTATCCGCAACGACTTGCCTGTTGAATGTATGAAGTCGCCCGCAAGCATTTCAAGTAGGGCAGATGCGCCAGTAACAGAATCTGCGCTCTTACATTTACCTTAGCGACTCCTTTAGGACATTTATTAGTGTTTCGTGAAATACATCACAGCGTTTCATTGCTCGGTGTAGTTGCACGTGCGTTAGTGCTCTCTAGCGACATCGACCTAACGAGTCATGTGGATTGTTAATTACGGTCTACTTACACTTCTTTACATCGGAAAAAAATTAGTTGACACCAGAAACTACTGTGCATAGATGGCGGTAAGTGTGTATCTGTCATAATGTCAATTTATGTGTTCAATCTAAGAGTGATCCACGTGTGGGGAAGACAATGCAAATGTTTGTTCAAATGTTTGTAAATCTATCGGACCAAATTGCGTGGTCATCAGTCCGTAGTTTACAAACTACTTAAACCTAGGTAAACTAACCTAAGGACAACACACACACCCATGCCCCAGGGAGGACTCGAACCTCCACGGCGAGCAACCGCGCGCTCCGCAGCGAGATGCTTTAGACCGCTCGGCTACTCCACAGCGGCAAAGAAGACAATGTAGACAATGGCATTTTGTTGTTGTGGTCTTCAGTCCGAAGGCAGATTTTTGCAGCTCTCCAAGCTATTCGTCTTGTACATGCCTCTTCATCTGTGAATAAGAACGGCAGTCTGCATCTCTTTGAACCTGCTTACTCTCTTCGTCTCTTTGTCTCGTTCTGCCATTTTACCCCACACCCTTGCGTCCAATGCTTGTTGTCTCAGAATGTGTTCCACCAATCGATGCCCTCTTTTAATAAAGATATGCCAGAAATTTCTTTTATCCGCTACTTTGTTCAATACCTACTCGTTAGTTACACAGTCTACCCATCTAATCTTCAGCCTTCTCCTGTAGCACATGTTTTTTCCGTCTCTCTGTCTGAGCTCCTTATCGTTAATGTTTCACTTCCATACAAGGCTACACTCCAAACAAATGCTTAAAGAAACTTCCTAAGGCTTATATTAATATTCAATTTCAACAATTTTCGCTTATTCATAAATTCTTTACTTCGGCTATCAGAAGTTAGTTTGCTACCCAAATAATAAAAACCTAAAAATGTTTGTAAAGCTTAAGGGACTTAACTACGGGGTCATCAGTCCCTAAACTTACAAACGTACTAATGAACTACCTTATATTAAAGACGACAGAAACATCCTTGCCCGAGGAGGATTCGAACCCCCGACGGCAGACGGCGGCGCGCACCGCAACACGGCGCTCCATTACGCGCGGCTAATCCGCCGCGGCTAACAAAACCCATCTACTACTGTTGTTGACTCGTTACCTCAAATCAAATATTTGTAAAGCTTAAGGGACTAAACTGCGAAGTCATCAGTCCCTTAACTTACAAATTACTTATGAACTACTTTATACTAATTACAACACAAAAATCCATGCACGAGGGAGGATTCGATCTTCCGACGCGGGAGACTGCGCGATTCGCAACGTGGAGCTCAAGACCGCTGGGATACTCTCGCGCGGAACTCGTCACCTAATTAAATTCTTTCAGCATCGCCTGATTTTCTAGACCACATTCCATTACCCATGATTTGCTCTTGTTAATGTTAATCTTATATCCTTCCTTTCCGTTCAATTGCTCTTTCCCGTCCTTTGCTGCCTCTGACGGAATTACAGTGTCATCGGCAAACTGAAAAAATTATATTTCACCTTCCGTGAACTTTAATTCATTCTCCAAATTACGCCTTGCATTCCTTCACAGTTTGCTCGTTGTACAGATAGAACAACATTGGGGAAATGCTACAACCATGACTTACTCCCCAACCACTACGTCCATTTCATGCCCTTCAACTCTCACGTGTGCAGCACAGTGGCATAACTTATCGAAATAATTAATGGATGAACTGTTTGGAATCAGTGTCTAACGGGCACAGTATTTCGGCAAACGATCACCTTGCGATCATCAGGTGATGATGAACTGTCTGCCGCGGTGGAATAACCGAGCGGTCTAAAGCGGCTTGCTGCGAAGCGCGCGGTTGCTCGCCGTCGGAGGTTCGAGTCCTCCCTCGGGCATGGGTTTCTGTGTTGTCTTTAGGTGTAAGTAGTTTGTAAGCTTAGGGACTGATAACCACAGACGTTAAGTCCCATAAGATTTACAAAGATTTGAACATTTGCCTCCACCACGCTTTTATCTCCTACCGCTGTAAGTGCGGTTCCCGCCCCACATCGCTCCCCTCGCTCCTCTCAGCAGACGAATGGTCTGACCAGGGTTCGAGCCCAGGTGGACGTGCTGGTCGCACTTCTGCCGTTCCTACACCTACCCTTGAAGTCAGACCCTCGTTTGGTGTCTCATGCCTCTTCTTGATCAATCTAATAGTACGTTTCCCATGAATTATTAAGCATATTCCCGCTATCACGAATATAAGCGGTTCCCTTACATGAATCTCAATTGATTCAGAAGCTGGACGTCTGTTTCAGAACCTTGGTGTGGTCATAAACCATTGTGTGCAGTTCCTTCGGTAATGTTCTGGGACTGATAAATTGTTAGGTTGCTGTAATTGTGTGTGCCAGTGGCGTTCTCAACACCGATCTTCGATAGTACGCACTGACTGAACTATGTACGTCACACATCGGCATATCGGCAGGGATGTGACAAATACCAGATTACCGTTGTTCTACGTCATCTTTCATATCTCCAACCAGTGGTCGTATTTTAGCTAGAGGGCGGAAGACAGTTCTCACTCGGTGTTTCCTGAAAATTCGTCCTATCTTCTCTGATAACGCTCCACAGAAAAGTATAAACGCAACTGCTGCGTCATCTTAAAAATCCTCTTCTGGTTACACCAATTTTGCAGGGGGTATAGGACGCACAGGCCTTAGAATTTACCGGATTTGTATTGTCAAATTGGAAGAGCTGTAAGTCTTATAACCCCTGCAAAATTGGCGGAATCAGAAGAGGAATCACAGGTTGACGCAGCAGTTGAGTTTTTGGGGCGGGTTATTTTGATTTTATGTACGACAGAGGTACTGAAAAATCAGTGGCACATTTTTTAACCAGATGACAATAAGTGTGAAGTTGCTTCAACATCTTAGAAATAAATAAGTGAAAACTGAATAAAATAGAGAACTGTCAGCCTTGAAAACATTCAAAAAATAAATCTCGATTTTACTGAAATGTCAGCTGACGGCATATCGATATGCGTTTCGTAAGCGCAAGGAAACTGTGTTGTTTTTAATGCTTCAAAAGTTGGTTTTTGCTATTCTGCCATTGCCGATTACATACTTTAAGAAAGTCCCTAGCGCCATATTCTGGCAGTGGCTGGGTTACTCACTATAGCTTGTATATGTACACTTAAAATGTGAAAGTGACCGAAATGGACCAATAGTGGAGTTGAAGTGAAACGTAGTTTCTTATAAGGGCCACTCAAAGATTTTCTGTTCGAAGGCCGTACAGTTCAGAATCTTTATGCCAATTAGGCAAAATAACCGTAAACATCTAACCCACGTACCAGATTGAAGATACCCGTTTGGCACGTCATCGAGTCCTGCTTTTTGAGGAAGTCCTTAACTACAAGCTGCATACCCTCGCCAAAGAGAATCATTGACCTTCAATGTAATTTTAAAGAACCAAAGTCAGGATAATTGCATGGGAAGAGATGAGCACTATTGGGTGAATGCTCCAGTGTCTCCTAGTTGTGTTGACGTGAGTTCTGTGTTACGACATTTGCAACTGATCCGGGTGTTATGGTGAAGCAGCAACAGTCTATACATATTTTCGACAGACATGCTGCGCCACACACATCCTTCATTTTTCGACGGTTGTTTAACAGTGTTTGCTCTTCGGCAGCCAAGAAAGAATACCAGCACTATAGTCCTGTTTGGACGCATATGGTAATAACGTCGCCCTAGTTCACGTTTCCGCACTAAACCCACGCGCGTCGGAAAGGCACGAATGCCACAGTACAGTCTTTGCAGGAAACATGGCGTCTTTCAACAATTAGTTATTCAACGGCAGGAATATGACGGAAGATGTGACGACTACGTTATTGGACCCTCGACCATGGCTGTGCGTGTAGTCCTTAGGTTAGTTTAAGTAATCTGTAAGCTTGTGTACTGATAAACTAAACCGCGGCGGAGTGGCCGAGCGCATTGAGGCGCTATACTCCGATGAGCGAGGCCGTTCCATGTCGGGGGTTCGAATCCTTCCACGGGCATGGATGTTTTTGTTGTCTTTAGTATAAGTAGTTTTTAAATTTAGGGACTGATGGCTCCGCAGTTAAGTCCCATAAGCTTAACAAACATTTGAACATTTTTTGATAACCTCAGTAATTAAGTCTCATAGAGTTACAAACATTTAAACATTTTATGTTGTTGGAGAAATCATCTCAACAGGTGACTTTATTTACCATCGTTACGTTTCACAATAATTTTTGAAATCCGTCCCGTTTCTCTCATGTGGCGTCACATAGCTGTTTGATACATTGCCTAGCCAGGGGGGTGAATGGCAGGGTACCATGATTTGTCACAATTACAAATTAAAAAAGAAAAAAAAAGACATTCGGCATAGATTTCAAACTTCTAAGCAATGGATCACAATGACGGGGTTTTAAAATAGAAGTTCTTTTATTTTGTTGCGCAGTGTAGTTCATGGATGTGACGTCTTCTGTACGTGCTTCATAAACTTCACGATGCTGAATGTCTTAATTACGGCCAGTAGTCGTGTGGTTGTTAAATTCTGAGTACATCACAAGAAATAACGAAGGAAGGAAGATTTGGGTTCAACGACCCATCAACACCGTGGTCATTAGAGACGGAGCACATTTTCAAATGTTTGTAAAGCTGTGGGAACAAACCGCTGTGGTCATCAGTCCCCAGACTTAAAAACTAGTTGAACTAACTTATGGTAATGAAAACACACATTCCCATGCCCGAGGGAGGACTCTAACGTCCGACGGGGAGCAGACGCGCACTCCGCAGCAATGTACCTTAGTGCGCACGGCCACTCCCGCGCGGCGGGAGCACATGTGCGGACAGTTTTTGTCACGGTTGGAGTGATTAATGGAAATCACAGAAAGCCTAAAATCACAAGACAGCATTGAAATATCATGTGAGTCTATAATACCGAATTCCTGTCTACATTGCTTGTGAAGAGTGACTGTTATCCTCGAAAATTTTTATTTATTTATTTAAAGTTATACGATTGTGTTTCAGAAGACAGCACGTAGAATATTGGACCAAAGTCTACCAACAAAAACATGGCTAGGTAATGATGCCAAAGCCATGTTTTAAAAGAAGCTCTGCAATTCTGGGCCTGAACACGAGAGAGATTAGACTCATGGTTTGACTGCTGACAGGCCATGGGAATTCAAAAACACCCACATACAATGGGAATAACAGAAGAGGACCCTAAATGTAGGATATGTGATGACGGGGATGAAACTGCATCACATCTAATCTTCGAATGCATTGCATTGGAGAGTTAAAGGCAGAGAACATTTGGGACAACTAGACCCGAAGAAATTGTGTCTAATAAAGAACTGGTAAAGGGACTCCTTGCACTGTTCAAGGGAATTGGTTGGCTTTACTAGATATACAGGAAGCGATATCGCACAATAAACTTAGTTTCGGTGCGGGCAGTGGCGGGTTGGACCAAGACTGTTTTGGCTTCCTTGGAAAAATCAAATCAAATCAATATACGATTGATGGAATTTGGTGCAAGTTACATTTCGGGGAGTTTTCAGGAATGCCAGCTGTCGTGTATGTACTGTGAAATATTTTTAGATGTTCACTCTCTGAGTGTAACATTTTTCTGAACTTTCCGAACTTGGAATTTAAATCAAGCTAAGCTACTTTGAACTTAAGAATATTTTAGCGATTGAATTAAATGTGTACTAGAACCAAACTTTGATAAAAATATGATAATCACGGGTATTTACTTAGAATTTCTGAATCACTAAACAGAGTTCCAGAACATAACAGATGGACTTACAGGCCACTGAAATGGTAATTATCGGTCGCTAGGTCATCAGTGAAAGAGTAATCAGTAACAGTTTATGTTTTTATTTTATCGAAATAAATGGTGTTAGGGCCTATTGAAGCTCATTTCACTATATATCTCCTGAAGTCATTTCAGTATAAACCGTCAGTTCTATAATTCATATTGTCTCTTATCGGACAATATTTCGGCGGTATTTGGTCAACCCAGACAGGCACTACGTTATAGTAAGGTTCTCTTCTGCCGGTAGGGCCACCATCGGTGATTTTTTCGTTAGTTGTGCTCAAGGCCGCCAGTTA
This sequence comes from Locusta migratoria, assembly GCA_026315105.1. Lineage (NCBI taxonomy): Eukaryota > Metazoa > Arthropoda > Insecta > Orthoptera > Acrididae > Locusta > Locusta migratoria. The sequence goes on from CM048755.1 coordinate 293,605,608, forward strand.
GTTGTGAAAGTTTGATGCATCCAGTCCTCTGCGTGGCCGCTTGAGAAAACATATTCTCATTTGTCAGAAGGTGAGTTCTCGAAATACTATTTGTAAATGCTCTTTTAGAATTATTATAATGTGTTTATGCGGTTGTATTTGACATATCTGTTTAGGGTAAGCTATAAACTGAGTGATCCGAACTTTTTGCCGTGTTTTGTTTACTTCACGTAGTGTACGAAGACACCATATTGGCAGGTGGGATGTTCCTATTTTCGTCCCTGTTGTGGCGTTATGTCAGCGCCACACGCCAGACGTAGAGAACGATCGTGGAGAAGGCAGCGGTCGACCGAAAGCCAATCGCAAGCAGGCGCCGAGCGTCCTGGAGGGAGTAAACGAAGATGCGCGCCCTCTACAAGCGGCTATATCTAGGCCGACATACGTCTGGACAGTCCGGCAGTTACTAGTGAGAACTGAGGCGGTTACTAGTCAGCTATGAAGTCAGAAATAGGACAGTACTAAGAACGCGGCTACGAACTCAGCAGTAACTAGGTCACAGCGCAGCTAGTATCATAAGGACGTCGCCGCGAGAAGCAAGAAGAGAGAAGAAACAGACAAATGTTCTAAAGTTGAGTATTCTAATTTTCAGTCAATAAAACTTGTATTATTAATCTGAATAGTTGTTACAGTTAACATCGAATCCTGCACCAGGTCCTTTCATGACAACTAGACCGGGACGAGTACTCAACAGCCCCCCCATCTGTTCCTAAATTCGTCCAGGCGACAAAATTTAGAACATACTTTTTCATTTTGTTTTAGATGGCGCCTAGGAAGAAGTGGGACAGAGAAGCGATGAAATCGGCAATAACTGTGGCAAGAAAAAAGGAAATGGGATATAAAGCTGCGAGTAAGACATTTAGTGTGCCTAGGGCAACTTTCAAGGATTATATAAAGAAAGAAGAAGGTAAAAGTGCTGAAGAGTTAACTGAAACAGCTACTGGTAGAAAACCAGTTTTTTCACGTGAGCTAGAGGCTGAGTTGGTGTCTTATTGTAAGGACATGGAGAAAAATTTCTATGGCCTTACTCTGAATGATCTTAGGCGAATGGCATTTCAGCTTGCTATACGGAATAATGTTCAAATGTTCAAATGTTTGTATAGTCTATGGGACTTAACTACGGGGTCATCAGTCCCTAAACTTACAAACTATTTATGAACTACTTACTAACTAGGTCGGCACAAATATCCATGCCCGAGGGGGGATTCGAACCCCCGACCGTAGTGGCCGTGAAGACCGTGACTGGAGCGCCTTAGTCCCCTCGGCTACCGCGGCCGGCACGGAATAATGTTGCTTACCCATTCTCAGTGAGGCAAAAAACAGCTGGACTGTAGTGGCCGTCACGGCGGATTAGCCGTGCGCACTGGGGCGCCAGGCTGCGATGCGCGCGGCCGTTCGCCGTCGGGGGTCCGAGTCCTCCGTCGGACATGGGTGTTTGTGTTGTCCGTAGGTTAGTGGAACTTAGTTTAAATAGTTTGTAAGCTACGGACTAATTACACAGTATTTGAGTCCGATAGATTTACAAACATTTGAACAGTTTTGAACGGAAATGGCTACGACTGTTTCTTCAGAGACATCCGACACTTTTTATTCGAACTAGCTAGGCTACAAGGTTTCAACGAGGAAAGTGTTACACTCTTTTTCTCTGTTTTGAAGTGCACGTTGGAGGAAATACAATGTAATCCACTTAAAGTGTTCAACGTAGATGAAACTGGGATCACAGTGATGCAACACAAAGTAAGAAAGATTGTTGCTATAAAAGGCAAGAAGTCTGTGCACAAACTGTCATCTACAGAGTGAGGTGCAATAGTGACGGTTGTTTCGTGCGTGTCGGCATCAGGTACATTTGTGCCTCCTCTTATGATATTTCCCAGGAAGCTGGTGACGAACGAACTCATGGATGGAGCTCCACCTGGGTAAATAGGAGCTGTGAATGAGTCTGGGTGGATTACAAGCTATCTGTTTGAAAAATGCTTTCGACATTTCATTTCAATTGTAAAGCCATCAAAGGAAGATCCTATTGTCTTGATATTGGACGGGCACTATTCACATTCTCGCAATGTGCATCTTATGTGTCCCCTTAAAAACATTTATGCACAGGCAATAGAAAATTCGCTGTCTAACCATCCGTGCAGGATTTTTGATAACCAGCTATTCAATGAAACCTATGAAAAGGCAGCTGCTGTAAAAAATGTAGTGAATGGTGTTAAGAAATCTGGGATTCTGCTTTACAACCCCAATGTGTTTGGCCAAGAAGACTTTTCGGCAATTGCTGACTCCTCCTCAGCTCCTGACCTACGTGCAAAAATCAACCTTCAACAAGCACAGCTATACAGACTGCCTTTCCAGCCGCTCAACCTTCAAGCAGCACACAGATGTAACCTTTAACAGCAAGTTGGTCCAAGAGATATCACTGGGTTGCCTGTTATCCATTCATCTTCATCTAAGCGACGAGGCAAGGCTTCTCTTATTACAAGATCATCTTACAAGATGCAACTACAACAATCTCAAGAGAAAACCAATTGTAATTTGGGAAAACAGTTAGATATAATTCCGATGACATCACCAGGAAAGGTAAAGAAACCCTTAAAAAAAGAAAACATGACGGAAGATCTCCAGTGACTCTGATGCCGATTGTGATATCCCATACCCAAATTCAAGTGGAAGCGAGGATAATTGAGATAATGCTGAGTGCCCCATTTGCCTAAAACGTTTTTCGCAACACAATCGTAGGGAAAAATGGGTGAGTTGCACTCAATGTTTCGTATGGCAACACGAAATGTGCTCAGGAACAGAGAACAAAGGAAACTTTATTTGCCTTTATTTGGGACTCTTGTCATGAAGTGTAAAAAGTAATAGTACAGTTGCTAATCAACATTTTTGTAAAAAAAGAACGTTTGTAACCTATATCTAATATAAATAAATATTGTAACATGTCTTTATTATTATTAACTTGTTTTTAAACTGTTAATATCTCTTTTACAAGACGTATTAGTAGGGGAAGAACATATGACCACTTTTTCAAGTTTGGTGAAAGTACATTGGTTTTGAAGTATTTTTCTATAAAGATAACAAATCGTTTCTGATATATTTAGAGCTAAATACCATGTGTAGGCTTAGTTGATGGTGTTGTATAAATTATTTTGGAATCATCGATTTAAAGATAAGGTATTCAGAGGGCAAAAACAGACTGGGTGACGGAATTTGGCGCATTTGCCTTAATTGATGCCAATGACCACACATTATTTAACCATCCTCTTCGTAAGTTACCGTATTGGTAACTGGCGTGAAACTTTTTATCTCAGGTTGGCACATGTTGAAGCATTAGGAATAGTGGACAGTTCATAATGTAGTGACAAAAACGAAATAAATATTTGGTTCAAGAATGGAATTTGACAAGGCTCTTCTGTTTTGTACTTCATGAGCACAGAACCACAACACAGCTGCTGCAGCTGCTTTCTTAATGTGGCATATCATATGTTTGGAGGGTTCGATTTTATTTTCCTTCTTTTTTTTTCATAGTTCCGAATACTTTCTTCCTGTTTTCGTGCTTCATTAGTATTAATTTTCTTACTAGCTTTTCAATTGCGCCACCTTTCCACTAAATCTGCGGGTGAGAGGGAGGGGGGAGGGTGCGACGGGGAGTTTCCATAGTAAGGTTCAGATTCTCTTCTGAACCTCCTGAGTCAGCCGATTGGATCTCTTTCAGCAGGGAGATTCATCAGCAACAGGTCATATTTGGTAAAAATGACGCTTCCCCTTGTAAAAGCCTTCAGACGATCTTAACACGAATAATAATGAATAGGCACATAGTGCAAGACTAGGCATTAGTAGCATGAGGACCAGAGTTCGCGCCCGGCTTTAAAACATTTTTTTTTTTCCAATCTTCGAGTTTATAACAGATTCTAGAACCGGCAACGACTTTTGTGTTGTTACTTTGCACAAGGGTTTCGCCTTCTTTCTCGAATATGTCGCGGCTGAGAGTGTCAGTAAAGTTTACATTCTTCGCTGTAGGGTGGTCCCATAATTACCCTGCCTCTTCCTAAGTGATTGCTGTTGTTGTTGAAAAATATCTCTGGATTAGGAAGTATACTATCCATGAAGATGCAAAATTGTTTAGTATTTGTTTGGCAGCCATCAATAGTGAATGTTGTGAGTTAACTTTGGAAAATAGAGAAAATTGGTCAACGTTACCTCATATGATTTTTTTTTAATGCCTCAGTGTAACCAATATTAAAGCTAAGCTAGATTCTACTTCGAAATAGTCGGCTCCTTGGTTTACAACAGTGAAATATTGAGTAACTGAGTTTAAATGAGGCCGTACAAGCTGCCAAGACGAGCATCGCAGTGGTCGACCGAATGAGCTGACGATTCCAGAAATGGTGAAGAAAGTCCACAAAGCAGTACTGGATGATCAAATGTTTGTGAATCTACGGGACTTACCTACTCTGGTCATCAGTCCCTCGGCTTACAAACTACTTTAACTTATGCTAAGGGCAACAAATAAACCCATGACTGAAGGAGGACTCGAACCTCCGACAGCGAGCAGCGGTGCGCTCTGCAGCTAGGCGCCTCAAAACGCTTGGCCACTCCATCGTGGCTTCTGGATGATCGTCGAATGGAAGTGCGCGAGGTAGCATACATAGTAGGCATTTAAAAAATTGCGACATATCGCATATTATCGGAAAATATGAACATGAGAGTACTGTGTGCAAGGTTTGTGCCGCGTTTGCTCACACTCGAGCAGCAACAAAGCTGATTTTTTGCGCTGTTTTACAACACGGGTCTACCACTTCAATCATCAGACAAAAGAAGAATCAATCCAATGAACAAAAATTGGAGAACCGACTCCAAAGAAGGCGAAAACCGTTTCATCTGCAGGCAAGGTCACGGCGTCGGTTTTTGTGGCATGGGGATGGGATAATTTTCATTGACTGCCTTGAAAAAGGAAAAACTATCAGTGGCGAGTATTATGAGAACTTATTGCAACTTTTGGGCGAAGAAATCAAGCAAATACGGCCGCATTTGGTCAAGAAGGAAGTGATGTTTCTTAACTACAATACACCATCTCACAAGTCCGTTATTGAAAGGGGCAAAATTCACGAATTAAGTTTGAATTGTTACTTCATGCACCCTATTCTCCAGATTTAGCCCCCTCGGATTATTTTCTGTTCCCAAGCTTTGAAAAAAATGGCTTGGTGGTCGAAGATGTGATTTTGGCAGTTAATGGATATTTTGAGGAGTTAGACAGTTCTCATTATAAAAAGGGTATCGAATTTATTGAACATCGCTAGGAAAAGTGTATAGAGCTGAAAGGAAATTATGTTGAAAAATAAATAACTGTTTCCAAAATTTTTGTTTTTTCTTTTTTGAGTCGGGTACTTTTGAGACCATACTCTTAAGTTAGTTTAAGTAGTTTGTAAGCCTAGGGACTGATGAGCACAGTAGTTTGGGCCCATAGACTTACAAACAGTTGAAGAGAGCAGCCATTGCGTATGTGTAAGATGAGGTGTGGGTGCTGGTTATGTGGGAAGGTAAATTGCATAATTTCCTCCTAAACCACTAGACCGATTTAAACCAAATTTGTTACACATGTTCCTTACCGTGAGGTACGAATTGCAGCAATGGTAAGAACAACATACGACACATGTTCAGGAGCTATGACGCCATAAACAATAGGAGTTGCAAGAAACTGCTACATAATGCGGCGAGACTTTATAAATACAGTTCATGAGAATGAGAGTACTTAGCGACTTACGACAAACTTTAAACATAATTTAAAACCCTGTTAAACTTCTTCTCGCTGACAACCATAGCAAAATGATGAAAGGAAACAAGTTTCTCGCTTACTACTTTTCTGCTGTTCACGGAGTAAAACTACGGCATTCGGCATAAAATTGCAATTTATAATTTCTATACTAGAAATTATAGCCACTTGAAATTTTGCAGACGGTATACACACATACAGTCGAATGTACCTTCGAAATTGTATCACAGTAAGGCACGTAGTTCATGACATATGAGGATTTAAGGGTAACGTTAATAGAAAACCGCCCCATCATGTATCAGGTTTCAATCTATTACTTCTTTATTATTAAATGTATTCGCAACAGATTTTACAGACGTGCAGCAGTTATGCAAGTGAGTATATACCTGCAAAATTATAAAATTGTACAACGTATAATTCAATAAATATGTGATAATATATACAATGCATCCCTATTTCTTATATATTCTCCTATAAAAATAACATGTTTACCGTAAAAGAGGATGGGTAGAGAGAGAAGGGATACGACAGGTACTAATTCCAGGCTTGCATAACTAAATAAATACACGGGAAACGCCGGGTTTTCAGCTAGTAATGCAATAAAAGTAATTTTAGGAACCAACCGCCACTACCTGTCATTTGTATTTATTTATTTTTTTGGCTGGAAGAAAGGTGTAACATTCCCTTCAAAATCATACAGGATCTGTAATTCGGTTTTTGAGAGGTGGGTGGAAGCTGAAATCCAGCATCGAATTCCTACACCGTATTAGGCGTGATAATGGATTGTGTTTAGGGGGGAGGGTGTCCATATTTTTATCTACCCTCTGTATAAAGAGTCCATTAGAAACGAAGAATTTAAGATAAAATTGCCGGGAAAATAGAATAGCTGGGTCACCGTCCGAATCTACCCAGCGCTGTCGGTAAGCGGGGTTCACTCACATCCAAACCTTCAGATGTCAGACACTCAGATCGCTACCGAACGTTGTATATCGATAGTGTATCAACTGAAACTTCTATATAATTCGTGCTGTGTGCTGCCGTCCAGGAGAACGTGCGTAAACGGGAAATAATACGTAACACCTGACTTACGGAGCACAGGAAAACCGTATCAGTAGAGGTCTGCCGCGCTGAACTTCCGTGGGGTAGTTGATAGAGCTAATGTTTGTCGTTTACGAGGGTCCTCTGTTCAAACCCTGGTGGCGAGAATTTTTTTTTTTTTTTTTTTTTTTTTTTTTTTTTTTTTTTTTTTGTATGACGTTGCAAATAGTTCTACCGAGTATTACATGGGACAACATGTTACTTAAATGTAAAAGTAAAAGGATTGTTCGGATTTTATAGCACTGTATTATCGGCAGTTTGCTTCTGCTTCGTTTAATTTGAAAGTAGAAAACCTGCACAGTACATTCGTAGAAACCAGAAACAATTGCACCGTACGCGCGGAAATATTAAAGTAATAATAATAATAATAATAATAATAATAATAAATGACTGCTAGATAGGCAGCACCCCATGTTGTGGCTAGAGTGCCGTGTGTATGCCCACTCCATCAATTGGGGCTGACGTTGCTGTCCAGTCCGCACGCTACTGCTACTGCAGCTGCTGACAGTTCTGTTTTGCGAAATGAACCCGTGGAATGTTATAGACATTCTTTTTTAACAATTTTCAACATACTGCAGTTAAAAAAAGGCTTTAGTCGGGGCTTCAACCCATGACCCTTTGTTCGATGAACTAACGCTCTACCAACTAACCCACGGTAGCACAGTATGATGAGCTCTCAGAGTTATGCTTTCCCTCTAGTCCGTAGGTTAGGTGTTGCCTGTTATTATAATTTACGCACGTCCTCCTGGACGGCAGCACATAGGACGAATTATATAGAAGTTTCGGTTGATACTCTATAGACAACGTTTGGTACCGATCTGAGTGTCTGACAACCGGAGGTTTGGGTATCAGCCCTTTGTGAAGACACTTGAGGAGCTACTAGAATCAAAAGTAGCGACTCCGGTTAAGAAAACTGACGCAACGACCAGGGTTGTGGATAGCTAACTACATCTCTTTCCATATCGTATCCCTTGACGCTTTCCGGGGGAGTTTAACCCGGCGGCCGGACGGTATCTTTTGGACCTTTCGATGCCTGTAAGACGGGGTTTACATTTGTTTTGTTAGAAAGATAAATGAGGATTTGACTGTGTATTTGAGCTCCATTTCTTTCTCAAATTCTCAATCAAGTATTTTGAATTGAGCGTAATGGAATGAGACTTATCTAACCTCCGATCATTCAGCAATGTGTCACTTCTTTTTCCGGGCAAACTGGTAACGAACCATATGTACGTATTTCAACATATTTTCTCTTCTTATTTTTACTTTATATTGTCAAATTAATTATCGCGCAATAGTGTTCGTTCTATTTATAAGGATCAATAAAATAATTATCTCTTAGTCGCTCAAGCCAGAAACATTCTTCTACAAATAATGGTTAATGTCTACTATACACTATATCGTATTTCATTTAAACGAGCGAGGTGTCTCAGTGGACACTGGACTCGCATTCGGGAGGAAGGTGGTTCAAATCCACCTCCGGCCATTCAGATTTAAGTTTTTCGTGATTTCTCTAAATCACTCCTGGCTAATTCAAAAATGTTCAAATGTTTGTATAGCTTATGGGACTTAACTACGGGGTCATCAGTCCCTAAACTTACAAACTACTTATGAACTACTTACGAACTAGGACGGCACAAATATCCATGCCCGAGGGGGTATTCGAACCCCCGACCGTAGTGGCCGTGCAGACCGTGACTGAAGCGCCTCAGTCCCCTTGGCCACCGCGGCCGGCCCTGGCTAATTGCGGGATAGTTCCTTTCTCAGGGCACGGCTGCTTTCCTTCCCCATCCTTACCCAAACAATCCGAGCGTAAGCTCCGCCTCTAATGACTACGCTGTCGACGGGGCGTTAAACATTAAATTCCTTCTTTTTTCGTATTTTATTACCAAAACAGGCTCTTTGTTCAATTAAAAAATTTTGATCGTTACATTTGATTTTCGTTTCAGACATTGTCCAGTTTGATCTGGTCTGAATTTCCCACGTTAAGTTTTCGATTCATACTAATTAACGAAGAACTGTTGCAAAAATACTTGTGGTTCTGTTAATTTTTCCGTGCTAAAGTAATTTGTAATTTGTTACCAAAAATATCATACCTATCACCTTTGTCTTTCTTGTATTTTTGTACTATCAACTTCATGAGTTTCAATGCCTTTGTAGTCACCGAAGTCGAAAAAATGCTACAAATTTAAATTTTCATTTTACGTAGTGCTCTCCTTTATTCATGTTGTGTAAGATATAGGCTTTCATTTTACCAGAAGCAGATGCCGTGATAAGTTTAATGGAAACGCAAAGTGGCCGGCGTTTTCTTGTCAAGTTGCCAGTTCCAACGTCTCTGATTAGTGAGGCTGTTGCCAGCTTCGCATCCGGCAAATAATATTGGGTAAGTAATGACAGAACTGTAGCGGCCTAATGAAACTCAGATATAGGTGCTTGGAACTTGGCCAGTGAACAGAAAAGAATGTAGTTGTACGATTACATACGTGAGTTTGTTACGTAATCTTTCTCACGGGCCGTAATGACTTTCTGTCTTTCATTGTTTCTTCGGTAAGGACGAAAGGTTCGTTTTCCCTGATATAGCTATTCCATTAATATATAAAAGTACAAGAACGGCAAAGGTGACAGTTATGAAATTTTTTGTTCAAATTACATTAGGACGGAAAAATTGGCAGTACTACAAGCATTCTTGCAACAATTCTTCGTTAATTAGAGTGAATCGAAAATTTAACGCGGTAAATTCTGTGCAAAGACAAAGGAAAAAGTATAACAGAGCTTCTACGTCGAGGGCAAGATCAAATGTAAAATGTCTGTAACGGAAATCAATCATAGCTTCTTTTACGTTACTACCCTTAAACTCGCTTCATGCACTCGACAAATTTTCGGGATTGTTGGCGGATAACGTCGACCTTCTGGCACAATAGCTCGGAATGCAATATTTCAGCCATCTTGGGTGTCAGCCACTGACACCCACCTGAAAGTGGCTGAAAGATTGTCAGCACGTTGAAATTATACGGCTGCAATTCCAAAACATCATAGAGTACTCATTATACCGAGAAAAAATCAAGAATCACTTCGCTAGAAGTAATTTAGACAAGCACATAATATCTAAGTCTGGTGAAAATAAGAGGTTTGGATACCGATTTATTTCGAAAGATAGTTTACTGCCTGAACCACGTGGCCTCGATAAGTATAAATGAACGCGAACGAAAAGAAGTGCAATCGCGATCTATTGAGAAGTTTTTATCATTCGTGAAAAATGTCATTTGAAGTTATGGAACTCTTTTGATATTTCGAATTTGATAGGGGTCTATCTCTTAGAGCACTCATTCTGTCTTTTGGGGTACTCATCGTTGACACTGTTTTATTGGCATACAACTGTAAAATCAATATATCCGCACTCCATGTACGTTGGTATTCTCATGCAAGGATTAAGCGCTAAAAATCAGTGAGATTTAATTTCACATTCTATGGGCAGAGTAGTAGTAGTAATAGTGGACAGAATGAGTGTGAGAAGCAATCATGAAAGTTGGAAGCTAGCTGTCATGTAACGTAAGAAATATTTATTTCTGATATTTTTTGTAAAGGAACGGTTTCATAAGAGAGATCATTTACATGCGCTTCTGTGGATATATAACTCTGAATATTTAAGGTAAACCAGTTCTTTTAATAAGAATATAATGTGTACTTGTGAAGATAAGAAATATTAACGAAATACTTCAGTACAGAAAACTATGAGAACACGTTTTTCGTGAGATCAGTCAGAAATGAAAATGGTGCCAGTAAGTGCATTGTTAAGATTTTCAATGAAGAATGGTCAATTGGCAGTCTTTAGTTTCATTTCTATAAGCCGTTAAAATCCAATTCCTAAGTATCATTATTTTGATGACTTTTGATTTATAAGTTTGTACTACACTGGTCAAAACAATTAGGGGATCAGTTGAGATAGTAGGTTCTGAAGTACTGTCACCGACAAAGTGATCTAAAATGGTTCGACGTCTTTCTGTCAGCTCTACGGAATGGAAACAATAACATTACGGCAATCGATATAGTGGCAATAACAGAAAGTTTCTGCAGAGGGGTTGGTGTTAACTTGTGTTTACTCTACGAAACGAATTACATAAGCAGTTGGATTAGGACAGTGTAATGAGCTGGTAGTGCAATGCAATGCAACAACGTGACCTACTCGAAGCTATGGCATGGAGAGCAATAGGAAGGTTGGAAGCGGAACAGACCAAGAGGGTAGTGGCTATAGCTATTGCAGTGCCTCAAGGGGTAATTTCTAGGGTCTGGACGCGAATTCAGACAACAGGAACCGTTAAAAGAAGGCAAGGCCATGGTCGTCCGCGGGTGCTAACAGCAATGGATGACAGTTATCTCCAGTTACAGCCCGTAGAGACAGGAGGCTGAATGCAACTCAGCTGCAACGTACCCTCCAGGCAGCAACAGGACGCGCAATATCAAAACAAACTGTCCGAAATCGCCTTTGGATATGTGGCCTCTACTCAAAGAGACCTCTTGTGTGTGAGTGTCCCATTAAAACCGCGACACCGTTTGCTCGCAGAAACTGGGTGGAGCCGCGGTGGAGTAGCCGAGCGGTCTAAGACGTCTCGCTGCGGAGCGCGCGGTTGCTCGCCGTGGAGGTTCGAGTCCTCCCTGGGGCATGACCGCGACACCGTTTGCTCGCAGAAACTGCGTGGAGCCGCGGTGGAGTAGCCGAGCGGTCTAAGACGTCTCGCTGCGGAGCGCGCGGTTGCTCGCCGTGGAGGTTCGAGTCCTCCCTGGGGCATGGTTGTGTGTGTTTGTCCTTAAGTTAGTTTACCTAGGTTTAAGTAGTTTGTAAGCTACGGACTGATGACCACGCAGTTTGGTCCGATAGATTTACAAACATTTGAACATTTTTTGAAATTGGGTGGAGGAACATCATGACTGGAGTCGTAACGAATGGCGCCGGGCCAAGAATTTGTTTTCAGAACAATCGTCATTCCCTCATCTGGAGAGAACGTGGAACTCGGAACAATCCTGCTTTTGTGCAGGATACGTCACCTTGGTGGTGGACTAATGGTGTTGGCAGGAGTCAGTACTCACCTCTATGTCGTTCAGAATGACTCTTTGACTGCTGAGATATAGAGACGAAATCCTACGACATTATGTTGTGCCCTACTCTGGTGCCATAGGAGATAGGTTCTTTCTGGTGGACGATAATTCTCGTCCTCAGAAAGCCAGAGGGCTACAGTGATGGACAACATGCTTGAAGGTAAGGGAATTGAAAGAATGAAGTGCCTACCTTGTTCACTAGAATTAAACCCGATTGAGCTTGTCTGGGATGTATCTGGCAGATACATTGCAGCCAGACCAGCACCTCCCACAACGATTTCAGAGCTGGATATTGCACTCATGGAAGAATGGCCAAATATCCATCAAGAGCTAATTGATAACCTCATACTGTCCATGTCACGCACGTGTGCAACTATACTAGGCGTCAGAGGTGATCACACGCTATGTTAGAAGTCAACGAGAATGACGTTTTCACTATTATGGTAGCCACATGCTGCCTCGCTCAAGTAAATGCCATGTAAACCTCAAGTAAAGAGTTGAAACAGAAAAATATGGTAGTGTATCACAGACAAATTCCAATTGTAACCATTATATAAATAAAATACTTAATCATATGTATATTGTGAATGATGTCCCACCTGATACCCTAATTTTTTTGAGCAGTATTGATATCGTATCGCAAGTGCGGCAACGCTATGTGATTGTTTTAATGGGTCACTGCGTTAAATGTGGAAGACTTTAAGCTGCATGACAAAACGAGCCTTTTCTTCTGCACAGGCCGCCAGGCAGAATTAATTACTACTAAATTGTTGTTCATTATAGAGGGTAGTATTTTTCCCTATATTAGCAAAAACCATTACATCTGTATCAGTATTGTGATTCAATACGTACAGGCGCTTGTTCAATTGTTTGTAAACCTAACTGTGCTAACGGCTATGGTCATCAGTCCCTTGACTTACAATCTATTTAATTTAAATTATGCTAAGGACAAGACATACACCCAAATCTAAGGGAGGACTCGAACCTCCTGCCGGAGCGGCCGCGAAATCCGTAACATGGTGACAGGTGCTAGCATTCAATTTTCAGAGAAGTCAGATGCGTAATATTTTTGTTCATTTTGTTATGCAGTTACAACAATAGTTTTTAACACAGTAATTGAGGAGTATATGAAAGTTACAGTTTGGTATTATTGCTGAGAATCCCCTTCCCCTTTCAAAAAGTATCATTCTGGTGCCATAGACTGCTCATTTAAAATTCGTTAAAAAGGATTTGCATTCTCGCTGACGAATTGCTTAATGCACTGGCAATTCTGCATTCAGCATCGTCTAGCATAATCTTCACATATTTCTATTTTAAGTGACAAAAAATTAGTAACAGACAAATTTCACTAACAAATTAAAATTTTCACCAGTACAATTTTCTACATAAGATTCTAAAAACTATTACTTAACTATAATGCAAGTATATTACTAATTGTTATAAGTTAAAAATTAATTCATATGTATACGATTCTGTAGACGCGCCATACGCTAAATAAATGAAGGAAATTTATGTTCTCTGATCTGATGTCTTCTGTTCGTTTCTGCAGTCACACTGTGAATCACCAGGAGCGGAAAGAGAGATAACTAATTGGTTAAAACTAGTGACTAAGAATACTGTATATACAATAAAAGACGTAGAGTGCACTCACCTGATGGCACCCTTGATAAAGACGGACATGACAGCGATTCCCAGCCCACTGCCAGACACGATGAAAATTTCGACGAGCTCGCGGCGTCGTTTGAAGTACTGCGCCACCATCAGGGTGGAGCAGTCTCTTGTCAGTCCCACTCCTACACCTGAAACACATCGCTTAGTTAGTGTGGTAGCACTTAACTCATAAATAACAACAAATGCTTTCACTTCGTCATGGGATAACCTCCGCACAAATTACATTTTTCATTAATTTTCCTTCTCTAATGACAGCGCCGACGATGTTAAACCCTAACCGTCCTTTCTTCAAGCATTTCAATTAATAGATTCCAACCCCATTAACCACAGACATTACCTGGGGTGGTTTGTGAGCCTCAACGATACAGAGGGCAACAACAGCGGAGGATTATCTGTGAAAAAGCCAGACAAATGTGTGGTTCCTGAAGATGGACCGCAACCTATTCAGTAGTTGCAGATGAACAGTGTGGAGTGTGACTAATCTGGCCTTGTAACATCAGTTAATGTGGCGTTGCCACAGAGTTTCTGCGGACGGCTGAATGAAAGCGGAAACTACAATAGTTACTTCTCCTAACGATATTCAGCTCTACTATATGGACACATCGTAATGGACAGTGTCCTCTATGGTAAAACATTCCGGAGGTAAATTAGCTCCCATTCGAATCTTCGGACTGGACTACTCACGTGGATATCGTAATCAGAAAAAAAACGAAAGTGACATTTTACGGATCGGAGCGTGGGATCCCTTAATCGGGTACGTAAGTTAGAAAATTTGAAAAGGGAAACAGATGGGTTGAATGTATATATAGTAGGGACTAGTGAATTTCGTGATAGGATGCGTAGAAATTGTACAGTACAGGGCTATAGATACAAAAATAGTCACAGGTAATGTACGTGTCTTACAGCATAACGAATAAGAAAATAAGAGAACTGTTATGAACATCTTAGTGGACGCATTCTTGTAGCCAAGAAAGACACAAAGCCAACATCGACGACGGTTGTGCAAGTTTATGTACCGGCTAACAAAAGAAATTACGAAATAGTTAAGGGAAAGGAAAACTTGATTGTGATGGGAGACTGGAATTCGGTAGTAGGAAAAAGGAAGAGCAGGAAATACACTAGATAAATATAGTCTGGGGAATAGGAATTAAAGAGAAAGTAACCTGGTATAATATGCAGAGAACACAATTTAATCAACTGAAACACTGGGTTTAAGAATCATGAAAGGCGGTTGTGTACGTGGAAGAGACCAGAGGACATCGGAAGATAGATTGATTTTATAATGGTAACACATAGATTGTAAACCAGCTTTTAAATTTTACGGCATGGCTACGGGCAGATATAGAATCTGACCATAACTTACAGGCTTAGAATTTTATATTAAAACTGATGATACTGCTAAAAGGTGGAAAAGTATGGATATGGGACGTGGGTAAACTGTAGGAACGTGAGGTTGTTGAGGGCTTCAGGGGTAGTTTTAGGCAACGAATAACTGAAACTAGGGAAGAATAGGCAGCTTTTAAAGACGAAATAGTGAAGGCATCAGAGGATCAAATGGACAGAAAGACAAAACCTATTACAAAACCTGGGATATCAACAATCTTCTTTGATATACAACAAGACGTACGCTCTGTTAGTAACCGCCATAAGGCTCGCCTCCACTACGGCACGTAGACACTTCCGGGTGCAGCCAATCCTCGATGGGGACTGTCATGTTTATCTATCACTTCTGTCACTGAAACATGGACCATGGACTCTGATCTATAGGTATCATAGTGTCCGGTAAAAAAAAAAAACTTGAACTAGGCCCCTCTCATTGTGAATCCTGTTTATTCTGCCTATGAAAGTATGGTATTACAGTACCACGAATAATGATCTATTTTAATACACTTCACGAAATTCCGCAAAGCCAAAATAACTTTTTACCTCATGTTTAATTTTGTCCGTCTATGGTGTTCATTAAACTAGGTGACTTATAACTTCTTTGACATAAATGTCACAACATGATCGGCGTAGGGTCAATTTTGATACATCACTCCGTAAGGGATACATCTACTGCCCTAACTACAAAGCTATATTCTTTGATGTGAGGATCTTTATACTATAGAGCAAGGCTGAAAAGCCTTAGAGAGATAAATGCAGCTCAGTAGTCACCATCGACGACTCCTGCATATTCCACAAGAGTCTTAATCAGAATTGTGATCAATTTGCAACAGAGCTGTTTTACTATCTCACAAAACATATGTAACGCTGCTGAATATCATGTTCAGCATCTGTGAGTAACTGTGTGCAATACTGATCTTCTTTTATCGTGAAAAAGAGTTTTAATTTTTATCATTTTCATTAAATTTTTATGTTCGGTTTCAAAACATTGCTTATTACATCATTTAGACATTACTGAATGCTAGATGCCTGGTTATTAAAGTTTACAACGTTCGGCACTGGAAAATATGAAGAAGTTACTATTAAACAGTGTGTATGACAGGGCTGCTTAATCTGTCCTCTCTCATTCAATCGATACATTCAGAGTGCAGTCGATGTTGGTAGGGAGAAACTGGAGAAACTAGAAACCATATGAGGAATTGAAGTTCACGGCAAAACAATAGACATGCTAAGTTTTTCGGATTACATCGCAGTTCTAAGAGAAGATCCAGAACAATTGCAAGCGATGTTCGCTCAGATGGATACTACACTCAATTTTTCCTATAACATGAAAATTAATCAATTAAAAACAAAAGTCTTAGTAGTGAGCAGGCAAAACACCACTGCTGAGTGCTCACTTAATTATGAGCCACTGGATGCGGTCGAATACATTGCCTATATAGGGAATAAATTCACGTCTGACGGAAGATCAAGAAAGGCTATTGCAAGCCGAAACCACCACGCTAAACTGCTTTCAATAAAAGAAAAAAATCCTTTTGACGTGCAATGGCGTAGATAAACATATCAGCTTATTAAGATGTTTGTTTGGAGTGTGCCTCTGTACGGAAGTGGAACATGGACACTAAGAGAAGCAGGAAAACATAAAATAACAGCATTCGATCCAAATGCTCAATATTCCCAAGATAGACAAGGTGACAAACGATGAGATTATCGCCGGCCGCGGTGGCCGAGGTGACTGAGGCGCTCCAGTCACGGTCAGCACGGCCACTACGGTCGGGGGTTCGAATCCCCCCTCGGGCATGGATATTTGTGCCGTCCTAGTTCGTAAGTAGTTTGTAAGTTTAGGGACTGATGACCCCGTAGTTAAGTCCCATAAGCTTTACAAACATTTGAACATTTTGATGAGATTATCCACAGAGCTGATGAAGAGAAGCCTTGTCTTTTGACGATCATCAAACACAGACGAGGCACGTGGGTCGGCCGTATCCTGAGACACGGTGGTATAGTAAAACGTGTCATTGAAGGAACAGTAGAAGAGAAACATTCTCGAGGCAGGCCGAGACTGGAGGTCATGTAAGATACCAGCTGCACCACCTACGCCGCTTTGAAAAGGAAGGCAGAAGACAGGAAGATGCATGGGGAGCTGCTGTTAATAAACCTGATGGTTGAAGACCTAAGAAGAAATAAGAATGTAACAGCTGGCCATTCTCAGCGGATAAATTTGTTATTGCCATGTTGAAAGAACATAAGCTATCACTGGAGTAACTCATATCATGATCTATTCCTATGCGCTGCCATAACCCCAGTAACGCAGGGTAGCTTCTTTCGAGTATAAGAGAAGCACATTATACGGTTGAGAACTAATGTGTAGTCATTACGCTGATTTTCTGGTTCGCAACCGTTGAATTTGTTGCCACTGATTTTATAGATCGCATTCAGTATCATCACCGTTGACAATGGAAGTGATTCTCTTTGATTCATAGTCAAAATATTATTACATTTATTATGGGAAATTTATTGCACGGTATACTAATGAAAGATGTTTTTTATATTATACCGTTCAAACAAGTGTGAAAATTACAGAACTATCAGTTTAATAAGTCATGGTTGCAAAATACTAACACGAATTATTTACAGACGAATGGAAAAACTTATGGAATCTGACCTCGGGGAAGATCAGTTTGGACTTAAGAAAAATGTAGGAACACGGGAGGCAATACTCACATTACGACTTATCTTAGAAGTTAGGCTAAGGAATAGCAAACCTACGTGTTTGGCGTTTGTAGATTTGGAGAAAGCTTTTGACATTGTCAACTGCAATACACTATTCCAAACTCTGAAGGTAGCAGGGGTAAAATATAGGGAGCGAAGAGTTATATTGAACCTATGAAAAAAATAGAGAGCAATTATTGGAGTCGAAGGGCAAGAAAGGGACGCAGAGGTTGGGAAGGGAGTAAGACAGGGTTGTAGCCTTTCCCCAATGTTGTTCAATCTGTACATTGAGCAAGCAGTGAAGGAATGGAAGGAGAAATTTGGAGAGGGAATTAAAGTTCAGGGAGAAGAAATAAAAAGTTTGCGGTTTGCCGATGACATGGTAATTTTGTCAGAGAGTGCAAAGGATCTGGAAGAGCAATTGAATAGAATGGACAGTGTCTTGAAAGGAAGATATAAGATGAAAATTAACAAGAGTAAAACGAAGGTAATGGAATGTAATGCCAGAAAATCAGGCGATGCTGAAGGAATTAGATTAGGTAATGAGACAATAAAAGTAGTAGATGAATTTTGTTTATTATAACTTCTGATGGCCGAAGTAAAGAAGATATAAAATGCAGAATGGCTATGGGGAGAAAAGCGTTTCTAAAGAAGCGAAACTTGTTAACATCCAATATTAATTTAAGTGTTAGGAAGTCCTTTCTGAAAGCATTTGTCAGAAGTGTAGCACTGTATGGCAGTGAAACGTGGACGATAAGGAGTTCAGACAAAAAGATTATAGAAGCTTTTGAAATGTGGTGCTACAGACGAATGATGAAGATTAGATGGGTAGATCACGTGACTAATGAGGAAGTGCTTAACGGAATTGGGGAGCCGGCCGCGGTGGCCGAGGGGACTGAGGCGCTCCAATCACGGTCTGTACGGCCACTACGGTTGGGGGTTCGAATCCCCCCTCGGGCATGGATATTTGTGCCGTCCTTAGTATAAGGTAGTTGATAAGTAGTTTGTAAGTTTAGGGACTGATGACCCCGCCGGCCGCGGTGGCCGAGGTGACTGAGGCGCTCCAGTCACGGTCAGCACGGCCACTACGGTCGGGGGTTCGAATCCCCCCTCGGGCATGGATATTTGTGCCGTCCTAGTTCGTAAGTAGTTCATAAGTAGTTTGTAAGTTTAGGGACTGATGACCCCGTAGTTAAGTCCCATAAGCTTAACAAACATTTTTTTAAAAAACTGATGACCCCGTAGTTAAGTCCCATAGACTATACAAACATTTGAACATTGAACATTTTGGAATTGGGGAGAAAAGGAGTTTCTGGCATATCCTGACTAAGAGAAGGGATAGATTGGTGGGACACATTCTGAGACATCAAGGAATTGTCAACATAGCATTAGAAGGAAGTGTGTGTGGTAAAAATCGTAGAGGGAGACCGGTGGACGAATACAGTAAGTAGATTCAAAAGGATGTAAGTTGCCGAACATATTCTCAGATGAAGAGACTTGCACAGTACAGGGTAGCGTGGAGAGCTGCATCAAACCAGTCTGCGGACTGAAGACCACAACAACAACAACCGTTCAAACATCTGTAACAGCACCGCAATAAGACATTAATCCTAACATGGAATGAGTGTGAGAGTCTCTGCGTGATAAATTTGATAATTTAATATTTTTGTTTGTTCGTGGTCTTGAACGTTTCTTTCCAGCCTTCCTTCACCTCTCAAAATGTCCGCCTCCGTAGCTCAGTTGCACCGCCGCTGACCGCCATGCAAAGGCCCGGGTTCGATTCACGGCAGGGAACTGGCTGTTGTGTGTTTGTCCTCATCTTTAATTTCATAATCATCGACACGCAAGTCGTCGAAGTGGCATCAGTAAAAAGTATTACGGTCTGCGGCTGAAGAATTATAGCGCCCCAACTTTTCCTTGTTTTTATAAATGATTTAGGAAAAAATCTTAGCAGCTCTGTATTAAGACCTTACGGAAGATGAAGTGGTTTATCGGTTAGTAAAGTCAACAGAAGATAAAAAAACAACTGCAAAACGATTTAGACAGGATGTACGCATAGTGCGAAATTTTGCAATTTACTCAAAATAATGTAAAGTGTGAAAACATCCACATGAGCGGTAAGCCAAATCTATCGAACTTCATTTACAGGATAAAGCAGTCAACTAAATGCCTATGAATTATAATTACGAATAACTTAAATTGGAAAGAACACATGGAAAATACCGAGGGGGAGGCTAACCAAAGGTTGTGTTTCATTGGCAAAACACACATAATATGTATCAGTTCTACTACAGAAACTGCGCAGTGTGCGATCCTCATCAAGTGGGTATGACGGAAGACAAAGTGCATAGACGAGCGGCTCGCTTCATATTATCCCGATACAGGAGAGAGAGTGTAACGGAAATAATGCAAGAGTTGAGGCGGAAATCATTAAAGGAAAGGCGTTATTCATTGCGGCGAGATCTATTTCTGAAATTTCTTTCACCAACTTTCTCCTCCGAATACGAACATAATTTGTTAGAACTCACCTACATAGGGAGACATAATCTGTATAATAAAACAAGAGAAATAAGATCGAAAACGAAAAGGTTTAAGTGTTTCTTTTTATCGCGAGCTATTAGAGAATGGTGTGGTAGAGAAACAATATGAAAGCAACTTGATGAACCCTCTCTCAGGCACTTAAATATGATTTGCGGAGTCATCTGCAGTCAATAGCAAAATATCCTTTCATCCATCTCATATTAAATTTGTATATACTATCTGATCAACAGTATTCGGGCACCTATTAGTGGAAATTAATAAGACGTATGTCTACCATTCGTCTTGAAGACGGTCTGAACTTTACCAGGGAAACTTTGAATATGTGTGAAGGAAGGGCAGCTTATTCTTCCTCAAGAAAACCAAAGAAGATAGTGATGGTGGACGCCTGGCTCTGGAACGAGTTCGACTGTTGGACACATTCTAAGCGTATTCCACTAGGGTCAGATGAAGACTCTGGGCAATTAAGTCCTATTCAACAATGTTTTTGTTCACATATCATGGCCTCACAGGTACTACTTTATGAGAAGGTGCATTTTAATCCTGATACAATCACTGTCTCTGAATTCTTCTTCTACTCTACGCAATAGACAATGCTATAAAATGTTTTCCTATCTTATCGCATTCAGATACTTTTTCAGATCAATAAGGAAACTGTATTATAACAGCAGAAAACTTCTCAGGACCATCTCCCTACCTTCTCGGTATTTCTCAACTGGCACTCTAAATCATTCGTCTCCAGTCTTCCACTGCCCAGTGGCGACGCTCTACACATTGACTCAAGTGTCACAAATGCCTACAGAAATGTGTGACGTAATTGGAGCAGCTCTACTACGGGACGCCATGGTTTGTAACCCCCATGCAAAGTCATTGTGCTAGATGGACTACTGGTAGTATTTTGGAACCGTTTATGTCATGCTGATCTTGCTTTGCCTACGATTTCCGAATACTTTGGTCAGATAGAGTGTAGTATCATAGGAGGTAATGACTACATGTTAAATTTGCTGAAGTCGGCCGCGGTTTCCAAGCGGTCTGCGGCGCGTCAGTCACGGTCTGCACGGCCACTACGGTCGGGGGTTCGAATCCCCACTCGACCATGGATATTTGTACCGTCCTTAGTATTAGCTAGTTCATAAGTAGTTTGTAAGTTTAGGGACTGGTGACCCCGTAGTTAAGTCCCATCAGCTCTTACAAACATTTGAACTTAAATTTGCTGAAAGATTCTGTTTTGTGTTTTTTATGTGAAAGTTAAAGAATACTAAAACAAAAATTATATTGGCAGTTCAAAGTAACGCTATGTCTTCCGGAAGTCTCAAATGTAAACTGAAACGTTGAAGTATTATATTAAATGACGGCGTTGTTTTGTATTTGTATTTACGATGCCGTCCTTTCATTCCTTTGATCAGTGTCTCATGGTGAACAGAAAAACCATGAAAATAGTGAGATCCTCTCAAAGACTCGTTCTCTCATTTGTCTCTGTACCCGAGCTGGTAGTGCGTATTTTATAACGATGAACAAGATTGGCTAAAAATCCATCAACATATGAGGTTCGGTGCTCAGAGTTAACTGATTCAATGGGCCTACTAAAATTCTGATAGAAGTTTAATACATTCCTCGAGTTTCTGCTTCACAAAAAACTCTTAATAATGTAACTAAATTAATAAATTCCTGTGAAATCTTTCCCCAACTTGTTAGGAGAGTAGGGGCGTACATAAATTATTCGTCTGGGGGTTCTGGGGGAAGGTGGACGGTTCAGTTGGCTTCCGGAAAGAGGATGGGGTTTTCAGTTCACAAGTTATTTAGGTAAAATCCAAAATATCTTCTTCTGAAATGTCAAACAGTTTCAGTGTTTCAAATTGAAACATAGGTTGCATTGTGAGCAACTAAAACTAAGAAAAAGAGAATAAAGACTCCTGGGATATGACACCCCCCTACCCCCGTTTATCGAAGCCCCTGTAGGACAACCATGTTTCGTACGAACTCCTTGGCGTCTGTACTGTAAACCCCTTTGATAATACGTCTGCGAGTAAGCTGCATCGTATATGCACTTATGCGCCATCAGCCTGTAGATACGTAACCCACCGAAGTTGCTTTTAGTGTAAGAATTACCTTCCTCTAATACGTGAATTGATTCATCCAATCTGTTAATGAGCATATTAATGTGGAATCAAATCTACGGTGTCGGTTTCCATTCCATACTGTAATATTTATGGCTGGTCTACTAAACAAAATGTGTCTTAAGAGTGTAGGTCCTTTCTGTAATATATGCGATTGACCCCGAACTAAAACATCAACAAATATATAATCATAAAAGTAAATCATAAATATTGCCAAAGCTTGGCATGTCATAACGCCGTTCTTGTGAGTACAGACATTCAAAATGAATTCCCGCTCCGTCACGCATAGTTCAGTTACGAGATTACACAATAGAGACACGAAAGCTACAGAGAGCTGCCCGAAAAGGTGGCGGTTACGCAAGATATCGTTCTGCCACCTGATATGACTACTGTTTATGTTTCCGTTCCTCGTGACCTGAAAATGCGGATAATATTAAGAAGAAAAACAAATTTGTTCGCTTTCGTTTCACTACTCCGACACTAACAAACAGCGGAAAAAAATGCAGAATAAGGCTGTTGCATAAGCACCTAGATGAATGTGCGTAAATTTTGTTACTCGGATATCAGTATAAAGAAAGAAAAATGGTGAACTTGTTAAGAGGAGAAAATGAGGTACCTGACAATCTGTGTTCTATGTTCGCATCCGTACTATATAATTTAATGTCCGCTCGGTCTGTAATTTGCACCAATTTCGTTGGCCTTTAACGGACGACGTAGTCTGGCGTTCAAAGGCAAAGAAGAAAACAGATACAATATTTTAGCGTGCTCTAATTTTCTCCGCCATGTAGTTCCTAGCGCATGGACGATCGTATCTACACTTGTATGAGATTGTCGCCGTTAGAACCATAACATCCTGTTCGCAATTTAGACAACGATGTTCTCTATATGATACGAGTTAACTTATTGGTATAATGCTTGTAGCGTAGAATCGTAATAGATTCTGTCTCGAATTCTGTCTTGCTCGTTATCTATAAAACTTTAAAGGCCGGTGAGTAATCGTAACGCTACGACGTGTTTCATACATACAAAAACTCTCTCTGCTGCTTTACTCTATACAGATATTGGATGTTAACTTGTACCAATGTACTTCCGTTCCATAGTTTGTGGTATTATAAACGTGAACACACTTATACTCTGATCTTTGTTTCCTTTCAGTAATAATTTAAAAAAATTTCGTTGACATGCTTTAGATGAATTTCTTCCTTCCATCACTAGATTTTGAGAAGTACCTAATGGCGATGGTAAACCTCAATAACATTATCATCATCATCATCATCATCATCCTATTCTCGTTATCATCAGTCGGTTTACTCATTGGTGTATGTTGTGACCTCATTTCTTCATTCTTTGCGTAATTGAATCCTCTACTAGACTTCTCCATCCATAGAGATCTTCAGCTCTTATTATGATGTGTAGAGGTAGGCTGTTGATCTTCTTCGCTTGATCTAGCCATCTACAAGCTGCTCTTCCTCGTGATCTTCTGCCTTCTATTTTGCTTTGAAAGATGGACATTTTTAAATTGTCCCCTTCTAAGTGTTCAAGGAGTTCGAAGTATCTTTGGCTGACACGGGATAATAAACTTCTTGTGATGTTTTGATGGTATGTATTGGAAGCAATGAATGGATTCGTCCACAACAGCTGGCCGCGGTGGCCGAAGGGAATGAGGCGCTCCAGTCACGGTCTGCACGGCCACTACGGTCGGGGGTTCGAATCCCCCTCGGGCATGGATATTTGTGCCGTCCTTATTCTTAGTTAGTTCATAAGTAGTTTGTAAGTTTAGGGACTGATAACCCCTTAGTTAAGTCTCATAAGCTATACAAACATTTGATTTGATTTTTCGTCCACAACACCGGGTCACGACTAACCAGAAGCCTGTAGAGATTCTTCCTCCGCGTGATTAGCCTACTTCGTCTTCCACAATATTCATAACATACGGCACTTCTATATGTCCTGATCGAGTCCGTCGAGTGACCGTATGAAAGTGTACCGTAAACATAAGGAGGATTGATCAGTAGCAGATGAGGGCAACTAAAGGTTAAGTGAGTGACAATAGCTCAAATTCTGGTCAGACTCACAATATTGTACTCGTTATCTGCCAGAAAATTTCATAACGGTTCACACTGGTGGAAAATAAAAACTACCACGTGGACTAAATGTGACGTATGGTGTTACTTTTTGGTGTAACTCTCCATAATCAAAATGGGGGGTGCAGAAACGGGCGGTGACTTTCTCGTCGTGCAATGGAGTTTCCACGACAGTTCTAGGATTTTCGATTGCCCAAATTCTGCAGTTGTGGGCGTTGACAGACCCTCGGAGCGTGAAATGAGCTTCGTCGGTCCACAACACGTTACTCAACCAATCGACATCTTCCGCCATCTTTTGAAACGCCCACACCGCAAATGCCCTCCGCTTTACTAAATCTCCAGGTAACAGTTCATGATGTCGATGGATTTTGTAAGGATATCATCGGAGAGTGCGCCTAAGTGCCAATCAAGCAGTAGTGTATGGAATGCCGGTGTGACGTGCGACTGCACGAGCGCTGACTTTCCCGTGCATAGACGAACCCGCTACAGTCTCCATTTCTTCCTGAACTGTCTCAGCAGCATTGCGCCTTGTGCTCGGTCGGCCATTACGGGTTCTATCGTCTAAATAACCCGTGGCTTCTAATTTCGAAATCATTCTCACCACAGCTGCATTTGTCAACGGACCTTTACGCGTTCGAATCCCCTTCCTATCGCGATAGGATCGTAACGCTGAACTAGCACATTCCCCATTCTGATAATACAGCTTCACTAAAAGCGCCTTTTCAGGTAACGTCAACATGCTGTGACTGCTGGTGCATTTGATTCTCTCTCTCATTACAGCTCCTTTTACACAAGATTTTCATGCGCAGTCACTAGCGTTTTGCTGTCCAGCGCCATATGTCGGACATTTTTTGAACTTTTTTTTCTTTACTCTAAAGTCGTTTCAAGCATGTATGTCAATTTTTACCTCTCTATCTCCATTATTCCGTGATTTATTAGGTTTTCAAATTTATACTGACTTTTTGTTCACCCGGTATATTTAGCTCTACCTTAAATCAACTGGAAGTCAGCACTTGTTGCAGATCTCACACGATGGATTCCCCACAAGTCGGTTCCAACATCAAGGGAAACCCCTGGTCTTGAGACCTTTCTGAGTCGCTGAAGAATTCTATAACTACACGAATCTATGAGTGGACATTATCAAGTTAGATCAAGTGGTCCAGCTGGGAGAAGAGTAAGACTAACGGTTATAGAAAGAAACTTATAAGAAAGAATTGATATACACGCTGTGAAAGGCTGGCAGTTCCATGACTAATGGTTGATGATGGTATGTACAATAATATGGTAATTGAAGCATGAAGCACTGTCACAGAGAAATAGAATACCGTATGATACAAGATGAAAAAAATGGATGCACGTTAAGATAGGAACTCAAGTCCGTCATTAGCCCTGCATATTGAATTGTCATTAATTATTTTCCTTCCAGTTTTATTCAAAATACAATACAACATGAGATTTATTTATTAGGGGAAAATAATTTTGCTTATTTTTCTTTACACATATTTCTTAAAAATATGTTAGCCAATAAAAATGTTTATTTTTGTCCTACGTTCAGGCTTCATCGCTGTAACTTTCTACAAAAATTTCCAAATAAAGCTTGTAATATTTGCACGTCAGCTCCATTTTCTATTATTTTTCCTTGTGATCATGGCCATGTTGCTTCCATATTTTCGTCACTAGTCGTTAGGCAGATGCAAAGAAAGCGAAAACCGTAATCTTCCATCGAGTTTCAATGTTATAACCTTGTAAATCTTTGGGAATTACCTACTGATATTATCAGTCCCTAGACTTACAAACTAGTTAAATTAAACTAAGGACAACACAAACACACACGCACGCGCGCGCACTCATGCCCGCGGGAGGACACGAACCCTCCGTCCTTCACAAAATAGCCAAACGATTTGACTTGCATTTATTCGCTGTTAATTACTCCTCCATTTTCTCTCACTCTGTCACCTCCCTTACATTATAACCTTAGTTGCCCTTTTCGTCTATTCCCCCAAAACGTTGTAAAAAATATCTGTTTCTGTTAAAACAAAAATGTTCAAATGTTTGTTAAGCTTATGGGACTTAACTACGGGGTCATCAGTTCCTAAGCTTACAAACTACTTATGAACTAGATAAGACTAAGGACGGCACAAATATCCATGCCCGAGGGGGGATTCGAACCCCCGACCGTAGTGGCCGTGCAGACCGTGACTGGAGCTCCTCAATCTCCTCGGCCACCGCGGCCGGCCGTTAAAACAATATTGTCTCTTTTAATGTCTGCTTTCTTTACTGTCCATCGGTACTTTCTATGAAGCTGTGTTCTATTATATCTCCGATAATCCATCATTCCTTCTGTAAAACATTCGTTCCTTTTCTCTCGGCTCTAAAACAAACTGTGACATATGTATAAGTAAGTAGTACTTGTGCAAGAATTTCACTATTTTATTTTCCAGTTTAGCATCTCCTATTCATTCCTAGATTCCGCCCTCCCTCTTACTACCCCTCTCTTGACATATTCCTCTGCATCTACGTGTTGCTTTTCACAATTTTGTGCTTGATAGGTTTCTTTAATCACTGTCGTTATTTCTCTGCCGTTCTCGAAAAGCGCGTGGATATAATGGACAACTGAACCTTATCGTGCAAGCACTGATGTCTCCATTAAAATGGCCATCTATTCCGACAAATACCAGTATCCAACCTGTGAAGTGGCAGATACTGCTGTTCTGCCCCATCCTTCCCAGTTGCATATTATGCTTCGCATCTAATCGCTTTTTCGATGAGAGATTGTATCGGAATTCACCTTGCTGTTTTTAACCTCAATATGACTATTGAAGGCAACTACACCGCGAAGAATAATTGCTCGACACACTTGACAGTTATTGTATACCTTATCATTGACCATACTTGTAAGTCACAGAAACTTCCTTCACCGAAGTCTGTGTTCCTGAACGTGGCCAATAATAGATCTCAAAACGAAGTCACTTTTCCCATTTCAGAATCCTTTTTCTAATGCATAATCGACGCTCTTCATAACTTTAAAAATGCGTAATATTCAAGTTATCGTGGCAACAGCTATCCAACAATCTTTTATAAAATGAGCCCATAGTTAAATAAGCTTATAGCAAAATCCCATACCAAATCATAATGTAGCATGCTAAATCGTAGTATAATACCATGTAAAATCCGCGATAAGGCGCCTCAGACCACGTGGGCATCTCGTGCTGTCAAAAATTTCTTTCCTATCCAGACACCTTTGAGCTCTTTGACTGATCGTACCGTCTCATGAATACTCCATTATGCTAACACATCTGTAATTCGGTGGTAGGCCGGGGTGAGATTAACTTGTAATGGCTAAAGTATGGGTCCGATTACCGCTGGGGGTAAAAGTTTTAGACAGCCACAAAAATACCATGTGCGTCTCCAGTAACGCCAAGTAAAGAATTCAGGACTCTCCCTTGTTTCAAGTCAACATTGCGCTACTACGTTAAACAGAGTTTCTGTGTTTCCTCAAAATACCAAACCCCTCCACGTCTCTACGAACAGTGTGATCCTAACTAGTAGTGAACGACGGTGTGATAGTTGACGCCTTATCGTGTCAGGTCAAGAGTGACGGTATGTGCGGGGTTGGAGTCCCCAGAAGAAACAAATATATCAGCAGTATTCCCTCCTATTATACAACAGCAAATGGTGCCGGGCTCTAGTCTCCGCTGGGGAAAAATCAATTGTGTCATCGTTTGAGGTATCAGTATAAGGCTGTTTGTAAACATATTTAATATCTGACATCTGATTACGCTTATTTAACAATTCATCAATGTACTACATTATATTCCACAACTTTACGATGTATGACATCTGTGAGTTGCACTACATTACATATCTTCAGCGGTTACCTCTCAGCTTCATGCAATTCCTGGTGCAGTGCTAAGATTATCATTTACTTCTGGGTTCGGACATCGGTCTTGGAAACCGATACAAATGATTTTTTACGTCTATTTATGCCTAATCGCGTCTCGATCTGGCACACACCTGTTGTTTGGTTAACAATGCGTTCAAATTCAGATCACGCACAAAAAACTTACCATGTCATTAAATAAGTGCGATAACATATCTGACTTTTCATTTATTGCAACGAAATTTAATTTACAAGTGTTACTGTCTCGTGTATTCTAATATTTGCTGTACGGCAGTATTGGTTTGTACCTTGACTGAATGCCATAAGAAGTAGTAGTCTGTAGTGTCTTATGTAGTACCCATTGTGGGTAGGTAATTACTGTGGAATGATGTGACGACCTGCGACACAGCTATGCTATGTTGGTTGCATAGCTTCAGGTGCAGCATCCACTATGGAATTCAGGGGCGATTCACTTATTTTGCTGTCAGGTGTACATTATACAACAGAACAGGTTATTTCTTATATATTCTCCGATAAATATAACATGTTATTAGAAAAAAGGAGATGGACAGAGAGAGAGAACGGATAGGGAAGTAATAACACAAGGCTTGAATAAATAACTATCTACGTGGGTACCGTCGCGTTGCGACCTTCCTATCGGTACTCGCCAATAATAATTGGGCAATACATAACTCAGGGTAGTTACAAGGTTTATGACTTGTTGTCTCTGTTCATAGTGGTGAGTTATGTATGTCAACTTCAATGCCATAAACACCTACCCAAAATGTTTAAATAAGATCAGTAACTAATCTGTAGTTTAGCCAGTCTATGAATTTGCAGATGATGACTCGAAAAATATATTTAAGCAAACATAAATGAAAGCTCTAAATGACCAACAAACTGGATTCTAAGATCATGTTCAGAAGAGAAGTTATTTTTTATAAATGGAGGTTATTACTCTTGTTGGGCATGAAAATGCGGAGGTGGTCCTACTTTATACATCGTAAATAACTGAATATTTCCCCAACTATTGTTCACGAGAGGCACAATAAGTATCACACGCACTCGAGAGTTCATCGAACATTGCAGTTCCGAATTAATCCACGATCAATTACATTATTTGTTATAAAACACAGTTTGTTTTCACAAGAGTACACGATTGCTGAAGTATCACAGTTGCACAGCCCTACTACCGTCCATAGTTTACCCCTTTTCAACCAGAGAATAAGTTCTGCAGTCACAGTCCCGTAAATTTTCGACGTCCACACATGCCTATCTCTTCAAACCACAAGTGCGTAACGCTGCTTCAGACCGCCCAGCGTCACAACCTTTCACCACGGCGTCCAAGTTACGAGTCCCCCCCCCCCCCCCAAACCTTCGAAAGCATGCTCTACCTGTATCCTTCCGCTCATCCTAACGCCTCATCTTTAAAATACAATTTACCATCCAAAATATTATACATCTGAATATCACAGAATTAAATGCTTTGACCAACTCCCTACAAATGTTGTTTACATTGAACAAACAAGTATATATTTAATAAAATCGGTTGAGACTGAAGCTCTTTGCTCAGGTAGCTATAAGCGTGGCGTCTCACTGTTCAAATATACTGCCGCCGTCGAAATATAGTTACAAATTAATATTTAATTTATCATGGATTTTTATGCAAATATATTCAGCTCTTGTCCACAAATACATATAATTGTTTATGTATAAATTATTTGCTGCATATCTACTATTTTTAGTCGCCATGAAATATTTAAGAGGCAGTGTGCAACATAAAACGAACGTTACTACGAATAATGTTAAATATAATAAAATACATATATGAATGTAATGCGCTTGGCTGGGTAATGTTGTTATTCTGTGGTGGAATCTATGTTCTGACACAAAAATATTAGTACCTCAACGAAAAGCAGAATAACAGAGTAAAACAAAGTTTATTGAAAGAATACGAAAATAACTTGATGCGCCTTTTGAGATAGGTAGCGTGGTGAAATGCTGCCCATTTGCTGCTTAAGCTATTACTGATAAACACTACGCGTCAATAATTGTAAATATAAGTCTTATAATACTATTATAGTACTGGAATTTATCTGCTTTTTATCTGTAAGGGATATAGAAATTGTTATTACGGCATCTGATTCTCCCAAGT
The DNA here is from genome assembly GCA_026315105.1 of Locusta migratoria. Taxonomy (NCBI): domain Eukaryota; kingdom Metazoa; phylum Arthropoda; class Insecta; order Orthoptera; family Acrididae; genus Locusta; species Locusta migratoria. Next base: position 293,636,140 of record CM048755.1, read on the forward strand.
CTCCTGAATCCGTTCATATAATTATATATGGATTTTTAGAATAATGTGTGTGACTATATTGTATTTCAATTGCTATCTGGGATAGCTGCCCTCGCTAGTCCAAGACCGCCGTTTCCTATTTCCGAGCAGATTTGGGTTTTCCTAACGACATGTATTGCATTCACTAGGTCCAAACTGTTAACCGGCCGGTTGGGGAAGCCAACAGCTTGCCAAAACTTGCTTTTCTCATGCAAACAATCAGCTTCCCCCATTATCTAGAATGTCACAGGGTTTTCAGCTAGTGTACGATAAATGCATAACGCGTATGGCAAAAGTGGTTTTATTTCAGTAGCACAGACGGTCTCTATAAAGAAATATTAAAAAAAGGTCTGGAACTTCCTGGCAGATTAAAATTGTATGCCGGAACCGGGACTCGAACCTGGGACCTTTGCCTTTCGCGGGCAAGCGCTCTACCGACTGAGCTATCCCGACACGACTCACGATGCCGCCCCACAATTATACTTCCGCCAGTACCTCGCCTCCTACTTTCCAAACTTCACAGAAGCTCTACTGCGGAAGTCAAGTTGTGGAGTGGCATCGTGAGTCGTGTCGGGATAGCTCAGTCGGTAGAGCGCTTGCTCGGGAAAGGCAAAGGTCCCAGGTTCGAGTCCCGGTTCAGGCACACAATTTTAATCGGCCAGGAAGTTTCATATCAGCGCACACTCCGCTGCAGAGTGAAAGTTTCATTCTGAAAAAAAAAAAAGATCTGTATTCGAACACAAGACCCAAAACTGCGAAGCCGCGACATACTATACCACCTTTGCGACTGAACGATGCACGCGGTAAAAGAATCTTAATGTATACGGAGTGGTCTAAAACTTTGACTCTTTTCTCAGAAGTGGTTAAGTGTCTGCAGATATGCCAGGAGCTCTAGGAGCCGTCTTACACTGAGCGAACTTGAGGGGGATCGAGTTACGGCACTTGGCATGTTCTCCCAGTTAGTGCCGGTAGACTGAACAGATGTGTGAGGCGCGTTACCTATGACAGTCCCGTAGCTGAGGAAGAGCTGGTGGAACTGCGAGGCGAAGGAGGTGAAGAGGCAGCCGAGCGCGGTGACGAGCCCGCCCAGCACGGCGGTGAGGCGCGTCGACTTGCGCCGGCACAGCGCCACCGTCACCGGCGACATCAGCAGCGCCACGCCCGTCGACAGCGCGCCCAGCCACCCTGCAACACCAACACACAACGCTGTCACTAAAGCACTCTACATATACATCTACATAGATACTCTGAAAATCACATTAAGTACCTGGCTGAGGGTTCATTAACCACTTTCATAACCTTTCTCTATCTTCCATTCTCTAATAGCGCTCGGGAAGCAAGAACACCTAAATCATTCAATTTTGGGTTTTATTTCTCTTATTTTATTGGGATGATCATGTCTCCCTATGTAGGTGGGTGCTAGCAAAATATTTTCACATTTAGAAGTAAACGTCGGTGATTGAAATTTCGCAAAATAGATCTCGCCGTAACGAATAACGTCGTTTTTGTAATGATTTCCACCTCAAACTCCTTCTACTCCATTGATGAATTTCTTACCAGAAGTGATTGATTGTAACTTATTGTATATAACATCCACAAATATGAATACTGTGTTCAGTTTGACTTCAGTACAAGTTTTGTGTAGTAATGTAATCATTGTAAATCAGTGTAAAAATAATAAAAAAAGAAAAAAGAAAGTAATTGCTAAGAATTTTAATATGCACTTAGTAAATTAGTAAGTAGAAATAAGTTTTGTGTCCTTTAAAATGTAAATATTTTTAAGATAATTGTTTTTCCTGACCAATTCCACATCCACAAGGGCAATTACATTTAGGGTCAGTGGAAGGTACATTAACACATATGCTCTCTTTTTGTAAGTAAATATTGTGTATTTTGTTCTGACATGTTCTAAATCCAAGAGGATTACCTCAATTCGAATCCACTGGAACGAAAAGTACATATAATCTAATCTAATCGCGCTACATTTCCGTGACGCTTTCGCCCCTGTAACGCGAAAAAAAAAAAAATAAAAATAAAAATAAAAATAAAAAAAAAAACAATAAAAAAAAATAAAGATAACAAGCTGCCATTCTCTCAACCTTCTCAATGTCCTCCGTTAGTCCCACACTGGGTAACAGTACTCCAGAAGAGGACACAAAAGTGTGATGCAGGCAGTCTCTTTGGTGGAGCTGTTGCATCTTCGAAGCGTTCTGCCAATGAAACATAACCTTTGGTTCGCCTTCCCAAAAATATTTTGTGTGTGTTGTATCCAGTCTAAGTTTTTCGTAATTGTAACTCCTAGGTATTGCTAGAACTTATGACCTTAAGCTTTGACTGATTTATCGTGTAAATTGAAGTTCAGCGGATTTCTTTCAGTGGTCATGTGTATTACTTCACACTTTTCATTATTTAGTGTTAATTGCCAATTTTCACACCATGTAGAAATTTTGTCTAAATCGCTTTGCCATTGCTTTTGATCTTCTGATGACTCCACTAACCGATAAACGACAGCATCATTCGCGAACAGTCTAAGGGAGCTATTCAGATTGTCTCCTAAGTCGTTTATAAACACAAGGAAGAGTAGGGGACCTATGACGTTTCCGTGGCGTACGCCAGATATCACTTCTGTTTTACGCGATGACATACCGTCAATTACTACGAACTGTGTTCTTTCTGATAGGAAATGGTGAATCCAATCGCACAATTGTGGCGATATTCCATATGCACGCAATTTCATTAGAAGCCACTTGTGAAATACAGTGTTAAAAGCCTTCCGGAAATCCAGAAATATGGAATTGATTTGACATCCCTTGTCTATGGCACTTATCACTTCATGTGAATAAAAGGGAACCTGTGTTTCGCAAGAACGATACTTTTTGAATCCGTGTTGACTATTGGTCAATAGGTCGTTCTCTTCGAGGTAGTTCATAATGTTCGAACAAAATATATGTTCCAAAATCCTACTGCAAATCGACGACAAAAATAAACGAAAGCTATATCTATTCAAAAGAGCAGATAAAAAAAGTTCATTTCACGCTTTCCTAACTAAAAATGCGTGTGTAGATCAGTTGTGGCTTACTTTCAGAGATAGAATATCAGTAGCAATCGAGAGATTTATAGCAAATAAATTAATAAAAGAGCGGGTTGATCCCTCATGGTACAAAAAGAGGCCAGATCACTGTTGCAGAATCAAAGAAAAATGCAGGCAAATTTTAAACAGACAGAGAATCTCCAAGAGTTGCAATCTGACAGGAGGCGTACTTCAGTAATTCCGTGCAGTTGTGGGGATCGCTGTGTCTCCAGTTGTGTAGAGGTCAGCACAACTGCCTAAAAAGCAGGAGACCCGGGTTCGAGTCCCGGCTGGATTCAAATTATCAATTTTACCCATTCGCAGTTAATGTCATACATTCAGTGAATATTAAAATACTCTGCTTTGGAAACAGCGGGCATGCTAAATAAGATGAGTATGTGATTAAAGTAACAAATGAAAGAAGACAGCAGTATTTATCAGAATTATCAGGTGAAAGGAGAACCTGCAAAACGTGATCACTTTCATCTATTACGCGTTGTTGTACTTATTTTATTTAGTGTGCATTACGAAAATATTGACCAGAATACATCAATACATTTTTCTTTGACTGGTATATCTCCACTGTTGTTAAAAATACATTGTCCGAGTTTAAAAGAAATCATAGTAAGTTACATATAGTTGTACTCGGAAAGTTAAATGTAATGTCCGTATATTTGTGTGTGTGTGTGTGTGTGTGTGTGTAGCACCGCGGCGGATTAGCCGTGCACACTGAGACGCCGTACTGCGGTGCGCGCGGCCGTTCGCCGTCGGGGGTTCGAGTCCCCCTTTGGGAATGGGTGTTTGTGTTGTCATTGAGTTAGTTTACCTTAGTTCAAGTAGTTTGTAAGCAGCAGTTGAGTCCAATAGATTACAAACATTTGAACATTTGTGTGTGTAGTTCTACAGCGAGATATCCAAGTATGTTCCGTTTTTTGTGGATGCTAATGCAAGCAAGGCTCTCTAGTAAATTGCATAATGTATTATCAATCTGTCGTGTATTTTAATCTACTAATTTCCCTAATCCATATATATTTCAATACTTATCTTGCTTTTAAATTAATTTTAACCCCTTGTTAGTGAAATATCCAATTGTTCAGATAATGTTTTTCGTACTCCTATAAAGCATAATTGACATTCGTGATTCTTTGTAAATTGTGAAAGACAGGGTAATGAGGCTCCTGAAAACTGATTATACACTAGGAGGTAAATATTTGGATGTTTGTTAGAAACCCTTTTACGAACATTCTCTAACGATGCATTTAAAATCCGCTTTTAACAGCGTACGGTAACTTTTTGGGCGAAGCTTCCGACAATATAATCCATGTTGCACCGAAAATAGTTGCAATGACAGATATAAAGCACACTAACCGTGAAAGACTTAATTCAGTCCACGAGTAACGATGATGTCTTAGTTCACAGAAAAAGAATACATCAATGCATTTTTCTTTTACTGGTATATCTCCAGTGTCGTTAAAAATACATTGTCCGAGTTTAAAAGAAATCATAGTAACTTCCATATATTTGTACTCGAAAATTTAAATGTATAGTCCGTGTGTATAAGGATGTGAATTCGATCAGAAGTATGATGTCTTGCGGCGCGTACAAGTAGATGAAACTTATAAATGAGAAATGCAGAAAAACCTCTGGGTCGATGTACGTAGGCCATCATTTCTCTGTAATAGACTAACCTGAAAAACTTGTCATTAAAATGAAAAAAAGTAAACGTATTACATTTTGGACCGACGCCAGAATGTTAACCCTGCTTGAGCAAGAGTTATAAGAAGCTTCATGCTTCGTTTAACGCCGATCACAGAAGAAACCATGGTCACTGAACAAATTATTTCCTGCTTCTAGTCTCTACCAAAACTACAACTTGGATAGTTAATCGCACACAAGGGCATAGTTTATCTCCTGTCACTCATTACGAGCTGGAGGAACAAGAGCAGATGGACTCTTACTACGAACCCTTCTTGCATTTGGTAAACACGCGTACGCATAAGGTAAACCAGACAAGCGAACGAGTTAACAACTGTTTAAATATTATAAACGTATTGGACCAAACTGCTATGGTCACACTACGGACAACATCCATCCATGCCAGAGGGAGGACTGGAACCTCCGGCGGGAGCTGCCAACCAGTCCTTAGCTTGATGCCTTAGACCACGCGGTGACGCACACGAGAGAGGTAACACACTAGCCTCGTTTTCAAAAGGACGGTGGTTCAAATCCACCTCGGTCATCCACATCTAGGCCGCCGCAGTGGCCGAGCGGTCTGCGGCGCGCCAGTCGCGTTCTGCACGGTCACTGCGGTCGGGGATTCGAATGCCCCCCTCGGGCATGGATATTTGTGCCGTCCTTAGTATTAGCTAGTTCATAAGTAGTTTGTATGTTTAGGGACTGATGACCCCGTAGTTAAGTCCCATAATCTTAACAAACATTTCAACATTTGAATCCACATCTAGATTACTCTGAATGATCAAATTTCCGACCATGAGTTCCGTCTCTAATGACCACGTTGCCGACGAGACGTAAAACTCTAATCTTCCTTCAACCTAAACTGCGTGGAACATACTTCACAATTGCCTCTATCCGTATCGCTTACACCGTGCGCCTATTAGCTACAGATTTCCAATGGTTTTATCGCTTCATAGTCGCACAGACGAATGATGTACAAATGATCGTAACCATACGGAATAAACTGCTATGATCATCGGTCCCTACACTTACAAACTGTATAAACTAACTTAAAACTAATTTCTACTAAGGACATCACACATACACACCCTCCCATGCGCCAGAAGTCGGCCATGCAATACGCGACGCGACTCCGCAGACCACACGACAATTCCCGCGTGGCTGTCGCAAAACCCTGACGGTGTACGGATTTCTGCTGTCTGTCTAATGCACAGATGAGGTTGCTATTAGGAGAGATAACATCGCGAACTTCGCAACATCCATTTGCTGGCATCCTCACGCCAAGATGACAGCGAACTATAAGAACCTATTTCTCAATGTGTGGGCGGAGTTTATGGGAAACCGCCTCATGGAACCAATCATCCTTCATTTTCGCCCCATAAACGACATATATCTGTTCTTCCTGCGGATGGCCCAACTTTTCCTGCGGCATCACCTGGATTCGCAGTACAAATTATAATGTGGCTTTCATATGACGAGGTCCTTGAGCGTTGAGCTAAATCCCTAGCAGACCGCCCCTCAGGGGGCTCACGGTTCTTTCGTGAGTACAAGCGTGGCGAGCATGGGGTCCCGAGCTAATGCAGTTTTTCTTCCTTCTTTCTCCCTTGGACTGCATTTCCTTTCCCTTCCACTCTCTTTTGGGGGACTGATGACCTTTGCAGTTTTGTCCCCCTGTCCCAAGCAACCAACCAACCTAGCAGACCACTTGTCTTGTGTGCTTTCATTCATAGAAACCTACAATGTCAAGGAGCCTTAATCTCCACTTTCATGTTGGTGTATATCGCTTGCAATGCACTTCCGGTTCTATGGCATTTCTTGTTCCTTATTACCTCAGGGATCATTTCTTACAGTTCGCCACCATATACAAAATATCCCTTTATTTTACTATAATCAAATGTTCAATTGTTTTTAAACGTCGCTTACAAACTACGTAAACTAACTTACTCTAAGGACAACATACACACCCATGCCCGAGGGAGGACTCGAACCTCCGGCGGGGATGGCCGCCCAGTACGTAGCATGACGCCATAGACAACGCAGCTATTCCGCGAGGCTTAATACAATGAAATAACTTTTTATACATGTAAATGTACATTTGTCTGCCAGCATTGGAATTAACACTTTTGTGTTCGTCAGAAGTTTCTTAGGATTACCATTAGATTACGAATTAGTTTCAGACAAATTACCGGACGTTCCATTCTCGAGTTGCAAGGCAAGTCAGAAAAATGGATATTTGAGTCACAGCGCTGAAAAATTGTAGCGAAATGCAGAATATTGACGCTTGGTGTAGGGAGTATCAACAGCGGGCGCTGATAACCTCGCTGTTGAGCGCCCTAAAACACCAATCATCATCATCATCATCATCAGTATCAACAGACTCTCAGTATAAACAAATGTAACGTACTGCGAATACAGAGAAAGAAAGATCCTTTATTATATGATTATGCAATTGCAGAAAAGTCGCTGTATGCAGTTACTTCCGAAAAACATTTGGGAGATGACATTAGGAGCGATTTGAAGGGGAAGGAATTCAAATGCAGATGTTTGTAAATCTATCGGACCAAACTGCGTGGTCATCAGTCCGTAGCTTACAAACTACTTAAACTAAGGAAAACTAACCTAAGGACAAGACACACACACACACACACACACACACACACCTATGCCTCAGGGAGGACTCGAACCTCCGACGGCGAGCAAGCGAGGTGCCTTAGACAGCTCGGCTATTCCACCGCGGGCCGCTCGAGGTCGAACCAGGCTCGAATCCCGGCTAGGCAGAAATTTTCACATTCGTTTAATTTAATGCCGACTGACACATTTGAACACATAATTTCAAAAATGACATTGTATTTTGATATAAATGTATTTTTACGCGTTAGGGCTTATTTGTTCACTGTTCGACCTCATGCGGGAACCGGATGGCGAGCAGCATGCGCTATAGACTATGGACTGTAGGGACGTAACTTTCATAGAGTGCAACATTTGGGAGTGTGGAACGGACGGGAGGCGTGCTCGGATAGCTAAGTGGTTAAGCCAATTACTGGCCCAAAGCGGGAAACCCGGGCTCGAATCCCTGTCCCGTAGAAATATTCAATTTTCGCCGTCGAATTATTGCAATGTCCTAATGCAGCCAGAGGTAATACCTTCCATCCTTTTCTTCCTCCTTATCCCTATGGAACAGTGGTTCCTTAACTGTTTCAGACCAGGACCACTTTGATTTCTTTAATGAGTGCAGGACCCTAAGATTCAAGAAAAATAAACCGCCACGTTGCGTGTCGTGCCGCTGCTCGCGTCGGGGGTTGGGGGTCCTACTTCGGACATGGGTGTGTGTGTTGTCCTTAGTGTTAGTTAAGGTAGTTTGTAAGTATAACGACCGATGAACTCAGCAGTCTGGAACTCTTAGGTTTTAAAAAAGCTGAGCGTTTTGATTGGCAAAATAAACTGCGTCGCCGGCCGCGGTGGCCGAGGGGACTGAGGCGCTACAGTCACGATCTGCACGGCCACTACGGTCGGGGGTTCGGATCCCCCCTCCGGCATGGATATTTGTGCCGTCCTTAGTTGTAGCTAGTTCATAAGTAGTTTGTAAGTTTAGGGACTGATGACCCCGTAGTTAAGTCCCATAGGCTTTACAAACATTTGAACATTTTTTTTTTAAACTGCGTCAGTCTGAAAAATAAACTTTAATCAGAACTTTTTAACATATTCGTTAAACTCAGTAGTAATATGTATTGACAGTACTACTTTAATAGAAACTTCAGTAGGATATTAAATTCGATTTGCAGCAATGTGATTTTCCAGCTTTCATCTAATTCTCAAGCTCGGTAATCCTAGGACTAATCCTGGTGCTCAAAGCTACACGAGTATCATATCTTACTTTCAATGGAGTCATGGATTTGTTTTCAAGCAGGAAATCCTCGTTCACCTAAGTTGTGGAGAAAAGCGTAGGATAAAGGAAGGCGATTTCCGGGAGGTTATTACATAATTTTTGCCTTTTTACAACAAAACTGTCCAAGAGTGTGGATTCAAATGCGTTCTTAGGTTTTTCTATCGTTTTGGAGTTCATTGAGCGTTCACCACACCAGACTACAAATGAATATACACTGAAGAGACAAAGCAACTGGTATAGACATGCAAGCCGGCCGCGGTGGCCGAGGTGACTGAGGCGCTCCAGTCATGGTCAGCACGGCCACTACGGTCGGGGGTTCGAATCCCCCCTCGGGCATGGATATTTGTGCTGTCCTAGTTCGTAAGTAATTCATAAGTAGTTTGTAAGTTTAGGGACTGATGACCCCGTAGTTAAGTCCCATAAGTTTAACAAACATTTGAACATTTAGACATGCAAACACAGAGATATGTAAACAACCCAAGGACGGCGCTGCGCTCGGCAAAGATACTTATGAGGTGACTGGCGCAGACTTTACGTTACTGCTGCTACGAGGCGTGTTTTTTTAAGTAAGTTCCGTTTCTTCATCGGAATAACTGATAAAATCATGATCATCGTCACTGTCACATACAGAAAACTGGCCACGTTCTTCACTTGTCTCTTTATCAGTATTATTACATTTCTTCCGCTTGGGGTAAATGGGTTCTAGGCGGTCCCAGATACGCCAAGCACCTGGCCCACTTACCCCCGTTTTGAAAATTTTTGGGTGTAACTGGACCACCACCTAAAGGAGAACACATGTTGCCAGTAATGTTTCAAGTGACTGTTGTCCTTCTGCTTTATACTAAAATACCTGTCACAGTGCTAATACTTAGAGTAAACATGTAGGTGCTCCGTAATATAAGGATGACATCGCATTGCTACAGAAATACAACACTACAAAATTGAAAAAACTGCCACACGAAAACCACATCTAGATGAGACTACTTGTTCAAGGGAGAAGCCATTGTTTTTCGGTGATGCCAACCACTTGAAGTGAAATTATTCTTACAACTTTTATGAAAAAAGCCCATGGCCCAGTTACCCCATGGGCCCAGAAACCCCAAGTGACCTTCCGCACTATACATTAATCGTAGTATTTTTTGCAGCTTCAAATAAAAAGTAAAGCATTAAAGGTTAATAATTTAACTCAGCGAGGATGTGGTACAAAATGCATACATGAAGGATGTGGAGGGCCATTATGACCCTATACTTCATTTATATTTATGATTTATTGATATTTTTAATGAAGGATGGGAAGAGTACCTACAATTTAGTAGTTAATAAAAGGTAATTTCGTAAAAAAATTATTTGTACAAATGTCTAATTATTTCAATTATACAAGAAGTCCAAAAATATACCATCTTTTTCAGCACTTTACATTACATATTCTCAAAAACCAACAATAGTAATCTTTCTGATAATTAATTTTTTTGTAAGTATTTATGAGATCAACATTGTCAATCGTAAAATCGGTAATAAATCAGAGTTATAAATTACTAATGATTACTTGCTGTAGCGCATGACTGACAGAACGGTACAATGTGTTCTTGACAAATGTAGGTAATAGCTAATACGAAGAATATTTTCGTTGCAAGACACTCCATGATTCGACCTCTGACTGTACCGATCTCAGTGCCAGGCTTACTCCAGGTACCTGTCTTAATAAATTTTCATAACGGGTCCTAACGTGTTTCCGGGGCGGACTTTGCACCACTTGGATCCATCTTTACCAAAATAATATAATCTGGGTACCTGGCTTTCCGACTGCTCGACTCTTTCTGGTAACAATGAACTGTTGGTAGTATTTTGCAACTCATTTAGTAGTATATTGTCTTCATTTTCATTGTCATCACTTCCACCTTCTAATATATAAATCAGAGTGTCCGTATGTTTGTACGTGTTGCATACAAATCTACAGTTTTGTTCCAATCTTTATGAAATGTTGTACACGTAAGCTTCAATCCATGAGGACGGTCGCCATAAGTGTAAGAATCACATACGATATATAGTTCACGAGATATGACGTCATAAACAATTAGATGCGCGATAAACTGCTGCATTTTGCGACAATGCTGCTCATTTTCTCCTAAACCATTGGACCGATTTCAACCAAATTTGGTACACACATTCCTTGCCGTGAGGTAACAATTGCTGCATGGTTAAGGATCACATACGGCACATGTTTCAAAAGATATGACGTCATAACCAATAGAAATTGCAATAAATGCCATATAATGCAGCGAAACTTTCGAAATACACTGTATGAGAATGACAGTACTTAGCGTCTTTCAACAAGCTTTAAACATAATTTCAAATCCTTATTAAACTTTTTCTCGCTGGCAACCATAGTAAAATGATGAAAGGAAAAAAGTTTCTCGCTTACTACTTTTCCGCTGTTTATGGAGTAAAACTACGGCTCTCGGTACGACATTACAATTTACAATTTGAACACTACAAATTATAGCGACAGTTCATGAGATATGAGTACATAAACAGTCCATCATGCACAAATTTTAATTTACTCGTATTACTTCTTTACTACTAATTGTATTCAGAAGAGATTTTACAGACATACAGCCCTTATTTAAATGAATATATGCCGGCCGCGGTGGCCGAGGGGACTGCGGCGCGTCAGTCACGGTCTGCACGGCCACTACGGTCGGGGGTTCGAATCCCCCCTCGGGCATGCATTATTATTATTATTATTATTATTTCTTTTAATTCTATGGGACTTAACTACGGGGTCATCAGTCCATAAACTTACAAACTACTTATGAACTACTTACGAACTAGGACGGCACAAATATCCATGCCCGAGGGGGGATTCGAACCCCCGACCGTAGTGGCCGTGCAGACCGTGACTGGAGCGCCTTAGTCTCCTCGGCCACCGCGGCCGGCATGGATATTTGTGCCGCCCTTAGTGTTAGCTAGTTCATAAGTAGTTTGTAAGTTTAGGGACTGATGACACCGTAGTTAAGTCCCATAAGTTCTACAAACATTTGAACATTTTGGACTGATGACCCCGTAGTTAAGTCGCATAAGCTCTACAAACATTTGAACATTTCAACATCAGGTTCGCGTCTTTTGTCAGTCTCGTGGTGTTGGTAGCACTTGTCTTTGTGTGGCGTTGTAGTGTAGCAGGTTTCTCTACAGCTCCTCTTGTCTTTTGCAAGAATACACCACCTTGGCCTACGGAGATATAAATTTTTTCCTGTTACGAGGTAATTGAAGCTACGTAGTCTAACGCGCTCTTATAAATTAGTAGCTAAGGGTGACTGGATTTGCTGCCAAAAATGTAATGTTTGGTACCTCGAAGAATGCGTTGCTGCCAGAGGGAAAAAGTGCTTTTTATGTGGAAGATGCCAGTGATCAAAATTGTACTAGGAAGTGATCACAATTGTACCTAGTACATTTATGATCGTTTTTTCACAATTCTGTAACCTTTTCTTGTGTTTGTACCAACATTTGTAATTGTCTAATATTTGTGTTACATATTCATTAAACATCGAAGAACAAGTTCCATAGTTAAAATTATTTCTTTTCTGAATATATTTCCAGTTAGAATAACATTTGTCCGAAATGATCGAATTGCACCACCGTACCTTACTGATTTAATCATCTTCCTCCTTTTTTTAAAAATGTTTGCAAGTTTTATGGACTCAACTGCGCGGTCACCAGTCCCGAAACTTACAAACTACTTATGAACTAGCTTGTACTAAAGACGGCGCAAACATCCACGCCCGAGGGGGGATTGGAACCCCCGACCGTCGCAGCCGGGCAGACCGTGACTGGCGCGCCGCAGACCGCTCGGCCACTGCGGCTGGCCCCTGCTTTCTTACGGTGCCGTGTTTTCAGTAACGTTATATTTGTGCAAAGTTTTATTTCTCAATTACATTTGGCTCTGATGTTTCCAATCCGTATAGTGTTGTATTTTGTATTGGCAGCAGTGTTTGTCTGTCTTTCAGACTACATTTTCTTTTTTAGGCAATTGCATAGCTTTCCATTTGCAGAACACCTCCAAATGTCGCAATTGCATCATTAAGAATTTTGAAATGAAATGCTTCGTTGCCACTTTTCGTGTTTCTCTCCAACAAAGATGGTTGTAATTTTCATCACAAATCTTAGTATTTGTCTATGGACATGGACTCAATTCTCATTGAGGCGCTATGCTCCGATGCCCGAGGCCGTTCCCCATCGAGGGTTCGAATCCTCCCTCGGGCATGGATGTTTGTGCTGTCTTTAGCATAAATTAGTTTATAAATAGTTCGTAAGTTTAGGGACTGATGACCCCGCAGTTAAGTCCCATAATCTTAACAAAGATTTGAACAGTTGATTTGAATTTTTGTTTGTTTTTTGTCAGTTTTTGAAGGCATCACGCAAAAACTATTGGATTAAATTGGATACCATTTTCACAGCTGCATTTTCGGAAGCCTGACATAACATCTGGTACATGTTTCATCTTGATACGCTACCTAGAATTCGAGTTATCAACACATACAGAGTATTTTTTAATTGGTTCAGTACGGGGGAATCGGAAACCATAAGAGGTACAGGGAAACTGTCTTAGGAACCTCTAGATGCTTATTTGTGAAAAACATTTTGCCATAATCAAATTTCTTCTCAAGCGTGAGTTGTACATGATAATGAGTAAAATTGTAATTTTTTTTATGTAAATCGTCTCAGATTCGTTTAAGGACCATTCTATTACTCTCAAAAAATCTAGACAGCAGAAACTGAACGAAATAAACCAGAATAAGAATTACTAAATCCGCAAGAAATTGTATTTTGGAACGTTTCGTCATCACCGAGACTAAGCTTAAGGATTTTACAAAATTCCTGATGGTTCGAGATCAGCATGGACGATTTCACGGGGAAAAGCTACTTTCCTGTAAGGAAAGCAGTAAGACACAGAAATATGTTATTTTTTATTCCTGTAAAATTGTACTTTCTTGCACGTTATGTGGCATACTAGCAATTTCCTAAAACTTGATCTTTTCTCACATCGAGCTAAACCTAAACCATTATAAATATTACAACTACATAACTTCAGACATCGGGTGATAGTTTTAGATATTCTCACAACCAAATAATTTAAAGTCGCCAATTATTCTGTAACTTACAGCATACGGTGATAAGAGAAAAATTCATTTCATGCGAATACGACGGTTTTGGAAGTTGGGTTGTATTCAACTTTTCTTTCGGTATCTTCCCACGAAGTACTGTATAGAGATACGATCTAGTTGTTATCGCATGCGAATAGCACAGCACACCAACTCGAATCCAACTTTTCAGCAGAGTTGCAAGTAAACACACAGGTCAGGCCGGAAGATATATGAAGCGGATCCGAAAATAAGCGGAAACCTAATCTCGTCGGGCTCGCCATTTCCGAACGGTTGCGTTCCTGCGTTATTGCACGCTCCCCGGTAGCCGAAACGCCCGTCGCGGTGCTCATTCTTCCGAACAGTTTGGACCTGATTAATTCTCTAAGAATTTCCCGCTCAGCCTCGAGATAAAACGCATAAAAATTTAAGACCGCCATTATGTCATTTTCATGGAAAGTAGTGGACGGGCGGGGGTTTCCAAATGATCAGCGAAGGCCCGAAATGACGGCTTTATGCGGTCCGTGTAACGGCCGCGGGCGCGCACTCGTCCTTTTTGCGCTCACCGCTCGTAACACTTTTATTATCTCCCGCGGCTCGCTGTGCTTGCCCGAACGTTAATGCCGCCGCGGACCAGTTACAGTAATATCGCCACAGTGGCCAATTTTCCCTCCCGGGGAGCATTCGAGGCTGTACCGAGCCTGCTTAAAAACGCTTTTAACGCCGGAGGGCTGTTATTAAGATACAACTGTTTCACGGGACGGACGCACGCTTCAGTTCAGAAATCGCGCTCTGTAACATAATTCTTTTCTCGTTATTGTCTCGAATACGCTGTTTTGAGCGGTAGAGGTTGTTGGTCTCCACCTTGTACCTACGCACTCGTTTTCGTATTGAGTGCCTTCTTCCTGTGCCAGCAGCTCTCTACCAGTCGTTAGCGGAGCACAAAGTTTTATTCATTTTAACCCGGGGAGGATGTGGTGGGGTCAAGTTGACCCCGCTCATTTTGTTTCGTGCAGAGTTTTTTTGTTCTGCAGTTGGACAGCCGCGGTGGAGTAGCCGAGCGGTCTAAAGCGTCTCGCTGCGGAGCGCGCGGTTGCTCGCCGTGGAGGTTCGAGTCCTCCCTGGGGGATGGGTGTGTGTGTTTGTCCTTAGGTTAGTTTACCTAGGTTTAAGTAGTTTGTGCCGACCGCGATGGCCGAGGGGACTGAGGCGCGTCAGTCACGGTCTGCCGGCCACTACGGTCGGGGGTTCGAATCCCCCCTCGGGCATGGAGATTTGTGCCGTCTTTAGTTTTAGATAGTTCATAAGTAATTTGTAAGTTTAGGGACTGATGACCCCATAGTTAATTCCCATAAGCTATACAAACATTTTTTTAAAGTAGTTTGTAAGCTACGGACTGATGACCACGCAGTTTGGTCCGATAGAATTACAAACATTTGAACATTTGCAGTTGGACATCGTTGCAGTTCTCAGCAGCTGTAATAATGGAACTCCCCTTCCGTCAGCGCACCATCACTCAGTCGATCGCCGCCCGTGGAACACGAGGTACACGTGCGTAAAAACAAAGAGGGTAATATTATGACCCTTCCACAACCGCGACGTAGTATTTTTGTGTCATTTTTTAAACTATTACTTCAAAGTGAATATTTTGTTTTAGGTTTATTTGGTCAAAATGGACAATGAAAATCAACAGGATAAACGTATACGTTGTTGGCTGGCGGAAACAACAGACAGTGAAGACGACTTTATGCCGCATGACAGCGAGAAGCGAGCGCAGACGCAGTAGTAATATTGAGCACTAGCTCAATTAATTATTTATTAATTTCTGTTATTTTTCAGGTATATATTCATTTCAAATCAAATCAGTCCCTAAACTTACAAATTACTTATGAAATAGCTGATACTAAGGATGGCACAAATATCCATGCCCGAGGGGGGATTCGAACCCCCGACTGTAGTGGCAATGCAGACCGTGACTGGCGCGCCGCAGAGCGCTCGGCCACTGCGGCCGGCATCTATATCGAATTTGTACCACCTTACCAAAAATGTTTGTATAGCTTATGGGACTTAACTACCGGGTCATCAGTCCCTAAACTTACAAACTATTTATAAACTAGCTAATCCTAAGGACGGCACAAATATCCATTCCCGAGGGGGGATGCGAACCAACGACCGTAGTGACCGTGTAGACCGTGACTGGAGCGCCTCAGTCCCCTCGGCCACCGCGGCCGGCACCACCTTACCCTACTGATTGTTGCCGCCATTGCTGGCTATAACCTCTGCTACACGGTTGAAATAGCAATCCATGCTGCTTCCACATACTGACAAAACCTTATATGGTGCAGCAGTGGGTGGCGTATCCTCAAACAGACGTTCCGCAATCATCGATTTTTTCTATATCCAAGAGATTGGTAGAACAGGGAAATAAAGGAAGCAATGTAATCCGATGAGAGACGAAATCGCCGTCGGAGATTCGAGTCCTCCCTGGGGCATGTGTGTGTGTGTATGTGTGTGTGTGTGTGTGTGTGTGTGTGTGTGTGTTGTCCGTAGGTTAGTTTACCTAGGTTTAAGTAGTTTGTAAGCTACGGACTGATGACCACGCAGTTTGGTCCGGTAGATTTACAAACATTTGAACATTTTTTGAGCGACGAAAACGTCTTGAACATAGAGTGATGTGTTGCTGGCCGCGTATTATCCTACTGCAGTGTTGCTGTCAGCATCGGTGGTGAGACCAGCTATGGTGTATGGTAGTGCGATCTGGCCGTTAAATAAAGTGCAGGAGATGAAAGTAGGGATGGGGAACACATATTGCCGAGAACAATGGAGTTACAAGTGGAGGGCAGGAGAAGAAGAGGCAAACCAAAGAGAAATGGATGGACTGCATTACTGAAGAACTGAAAGAGAAGGCACTGAGCCGGGAGGACGGACACGTGAGGCCGAGAGAAATGGAAGGCAAAATTCGGAAACAGCGACCCCTCATCTGGGACAAGCTGAAGAAGAAGTGTGGCCATCAGCAAGGCAAGGTATGGGAGGAAAAGAGACTCCAACACTTCAGAGATGTAGGGCATCGATATTGCATTTTTATACGGGGGCGACTGGGGCTGCAGATGTGGAAGAATCCGACACCACCTCAACCCATAATACAGGCTGCAGGAGCAGCATGGCGATGCATAAGGCAACGGTCAGCAGTCTCTCACAACGGTGTCCCCAGCCACTAATCTGACCCTCGTGGTCGTATAGCCAAAGACAAGATTTGTCAACGAAAACAATGTAGTTCTATTCCGTCGTCCATGCCCCTCGTTCTTCGTACCATTGCCGGTGCAAACGCTTGTGGCGTTGACTCGGTGCTAAACGCAGCAGTTGACGACTTGCAGATGTTCCACACAGCGCGAAACTTCGTCCCATGGTACGCCTGCCCGATATAAAAATCAAATGTTTGTAAATCTAAGCCGCGGTGGAGTAGCCGAGCGGTCTAAAGCTTCTCGCTGCGGAGCGCGCGGTTGCTCGCCGTGGAGGTTCGAGTCCTCCCTGGGGCATGGGTGTGTGTGTGTGTTTGTCCTTAGGTTAGTTTACCTAGGTTTAAGTAGTTTGTAAGCTACGGACTGATGACCACGCAGTTTGGTCCGATAGATTTACAAACATTTGAATTTTGTAAATCTAAGGAACTTAACTGCTGCGGTTATCAATCCCTAGGCTTAGAAACTACTTAACCTAAATTATACTAAGGAACAACACACACACACACACACACACACACACACACCTCACCGAGTGAGGACTCTAACCTCCGACGGCGAGCCACCGTGCACTCCTCAGTAAAAAGCGTTAGAGCACTCTGCCACTTCACCGTGGCACCTGTTGCCCAACGGACCGAATTTTTTGTGGTGTGGACCGTGATGTAACGTTGCCGTCATTACGTGGAAGGCGCAATGACGTGAGTGAAATCGGTCCTATCGGTCCGTTATTCGCTCTTGCGCCCAGCGATTATACATTCCTATGACAGTTGTTTGTTTACGACCGACACGATTACCGATTTCTCTGAAAGATAATAAGCAATCCCTATAGGTAACTAATCATTCTCGGCCGAACGCCGAAACGTTATTTGAGAGACGCTTGCTGCCTTCCACGGGGTATACTGAAGCTGCTTTCGCAAAACAACCGCACGGGAGAACAAAAAATGTTCAAATGTTTGTAGAGCTTATGGGACTTAACTACGGGGTCATCAGTCCCTAAACTTACAAACTACATATGAACTAGCTTATACTAAAGACGGCACAAACATCCATGGCCGATGGGAGATTCGAATCCCCGACCGCAGCAGCCGTGCAGACCGTGACAGACACGCCGCAGACAGTTCGGCCACCGCGATCGGCACGGGAGAAATCAAATGTGGGACTTAACTACGGGGTCATCAGTCCCTAAACTTACAAACTACTTATGAACTACTTACGAACTAGGACGGCACAAATATCCATGCCCGAGGGGGATTCGAACCCCCGACCGCAGTGGCCGTGCTGACTGTGACTGGAGCGCCTCAGTCACCTCGGCCACTGCGGCCGGCGCACGGGAGAACAATTCCAGTACTTCACGCCTTCGTCTGTTCCGCATATAGACAGCTTTTGCAGCTGATACTATTGGCGCCTGAGCTGAAATGCTAATCATATGCATCTCCCGAAGTCGCAAACACATGCTGCGAGTATTAACCTGATTTCGATGCTTCCTTCAAAGCGTAAATTTTGGATGGTCGGCAATTTATGAACGGAAATGATGAATTTATTTGTTAACTGTTTCGAAAATGTAGTTTTCAACGCATTAACATGAATAACATAGTAGCGTTGGAACTTAAATAGTGGCAACACTGCTGTGGAGACACTACGCAATGGAATCTACTATTGTCACTGATAGCACACGTTGTTGACATACCTACCTTAACTCTGAGCAAATGGACTCGTCCGTCCGCCGCGGCGGAGCGGCCGAGCGCATTGAAGCTCTATGCTACGATGCGAGAGGCAGTTCCCCGTCGGGGGTTCGAATCTCCCCTCATATATGGCTATTTGTGTCATCTTTAGTATAAGATATTTCATAAGTAGTTTGTAAGTTTAGGGACTGATGACCCCACAGTTAAGTTCCATAAGCTTAACAAACATTTGAACATCTGAATACTGTAAACATTGGAAAAACTGGTGGAATGTCAGTTTGGATTTAGGAGAAATGTAGGAACGCGGGAGTGGAATACACTCTTTAAAATTTTGAAGGTAGCATGGGTAAAATATAGGGAACGAAAAGTTATATACAAGTTGTACACAGACCAGATAGCAGTTATAAAACTAGAAAGGAAAGAAAGGGACGCAGTGGTTGGGAACGGAGTAAGACAGGGTTGTAGTCTTTCCCCAATGTTATTCAATCTGTATATAGAGCAAGTTGTGAAAGAATGCAAGGGGAAATTTGGAGAAGGAATTAAAGTTTAAGAAGAAGAAATAAAAACATTGCAGTTTGCCGGTGTCACTGTAATTCTGCCAGAGACAGCAAAGGACCTTGAAGAGCAATTGAACGGAAAGGCCGGCCGCGGTGGCTGAGGAGACTGAGGCGCTCCAGTCACGGTCTGCACGGCCACTACGGTCGGGGGTTCGAATCCCCCCTCGGGCATGGATATTTGTGCCGTCCTAGTTCGTAGGTAGTTCATAAGTAGTTTGTAAGTTTAGGGACTGATGACCCCGCAGTTAAGTCCCTTAAGCTGAACAAACATTTGAACATTTGAACGGAAAGAACAGTGTGTTGAAAGGAGGGTGTAAGATGAACATTAAGAAGAGTAAAATAAAAATAATGGAGTGAAGTCTACGAAACTCAGTCGATGCTGAAGGAATTAGGTTAGGCAACGAAACAATAAAGGTGGTAGATGAGTTTTGTTACTTGGACAGTTATATAACATACGATGGACGCAATCCAGAGGATATAAAATGCAGAATAGCAATGGGAAGAAAAGCATTTCTTAAGGAGTTGAATTTTTTGACATACAATATTAATTCAAATGTTAGGAAGCCCTTTCTGAAAGCATTTGTCTTTAGGGTAGCATTGTCCGAGAGTGAAACGTAGACGATAATGAATTCAGACAGAAAGATGATAGAAGCCTTTTTAATGTAATGCTACAGACGAATGTTGAAGATTGGATGGGGTAGATCGGGTATCTAATTTAGATATGAAGAGGCTTTCGCAGGTCAGGGTAGCGCGGAGAGTTGCATCAAACCAGTCTTTTCAAATGTTCAAATGTCTATAAATCTACGGGACTTAATTGCTTGGTTATTAGTCCCTAGCTTTCAAACTACTTAAACCTAAGGACAAGACATACATCCATGTCCTCGGGAGGACTCGAACCTCCAACGGTGAACGGCCGCGCGCGCACCGCAGCATAGCGCCTCATAGCGCACGGCTATTCCGCCGCGGCACCAGTCTTTTGACTAAAGATTTGAACAACAACAACATTGTAAATATTTATGTCTATTCAAGGTTACGTAGGAGAACAACCTTTAAGGAACCCTACAATATTTACCAATCTACCTAAAATTTCAAATAATCATGTAGTAAATAACAAGATAATAATTACAGACCTCTGACTGCGAGCAAAATTTTAAACTTTGCACCAAATTAAAATATTATTGCCGCTCAATAGATGCGGTATTTTGAGTAAATTTCATAATTTAATTATTCTATAAGATTATAATAATACACTTGGCCTATAAATTGACTCTCAAAAATGTTCAAATGTTTGTAAATCTATGGGACTTAACTGCTTGGTTATTAGTCCTTAGCTTACAAACTACTTAAAATAAATTAAACTAACATAAGGACAACACATACACCCATGCTCTCGGGAGGACTCGAACCTCCGACGTTGAACGGCCGCGCGCACCGCAGCACGGGGCCTCAGTGCACACGGCTATTCCGCAGCTGCTATATTGACTGATAAAATGGCTAAAATGACGTCTTCTCTGAATTTTCTCTAAATCGTTGTCAGTCCCACTTGGTGTGGATCCGACAATTCACAACAATATTCCAAAATAGGACGAACATGTTTCCCATTCGCGTTTTACAGCATGTTTTATATTCGGGCGACTGCGCTGTTTTTGTTATGTGGTCTACAATGTGGCACTTATGAATGTGTGCACTGCCGTTTGAAGGAGAAGAAGCCATGAATGCGATCAAGTGTGGTGTTAGCCGCCTCCTCTTTGCTAGATCGTATCAGTATTGGCGCATTACGTGAGCTCAGCTTTTTTGTGCATCATGCGGCTGGCTTCGGTCCTCCCATTTCCCTGCTAGCAGTCACGAGCGAACGATCCTTCACACCCACTGCTGCCGTAAAAGTGTCACGATTCTCTGCCGAGATACCACAATTGCTACATCGTGCGATATTACAGTAAACAGGCAACACATTTTATAGATCATAGAACAGAGATGGTGAAATGTGCGTAAGAAATTGAAGCATTTGGTACGCTAAATCCACTGCAATAAAATCATATGTCGGTTGTTCAGTATATGAAATAACGAATACTGTCTGGCGAAGTATACAGATGTATTTTCTGTTGGTTCTATGTACAAAAAACTACCTAAAATGGACAGTGTAGTACAGATAATACCCTAAGTGGTTTATAGCTAATGAACAGAAAATTACTCTTTTATTCAACAATTGCCGCGGTGGAGTAGCCGAGCGATCTAAACCGTCTCGCTGCGGAGCGCGCGGTTGCTCGCCCGTGGAGGTTCGAGTCCTCTCTGGGGCATGGGTGTGTATGTTGTCCTTAGGTTAGTTTACCTTAGTTTAAGTAGTTTGTAAAAATTCAAATGTTTGTAAATCTATCGGACCAAACTGCGTGGTCATCAGTCCGTAACTTACAAACTACTTAAACCTAGGTAAACTAACCTAAGGACAACACACACACACACACACACACACACACACACACACACACACACACACACACACACACCCATGCCCCAGGGAGTAGTTTGTAAGCTACGGACTGATGATTACGCAGTTTGGTCCGATAAATTAACAAACAACATTTTTATTCAACAATTGTTTTAATTTTATACTTGCAGACATACAGGGTGAACATGATCTGGGCTCCTGTCGAAGATGGAGTGCTTCGGTCATAGACAGAGTCGTATAGGGAAATAAAGCGACAGTTTTCCAGAACGAATTTTAATAGAGTGGAAAAGAAGTGTCAGCATATCCCGTTCCAAAATTTGCAAAAATAAAATGTGTTGCCTGTTTACTGTAATATCGCACGATGTAGCAATTGTGGTATCTCGGCAGAGAATCGTGACACTTTTACGGCAGCAGTGGGTGTGAAGGATCGTTCGCTCGTGACTGCTAGCAGGGAAATGGGAGGACCGAAGCCAGCCGCATGATGCACAAAAAAGCTGAGCTCACGTAATGCGCCAATACTGATACGATCTAGCAAAGAGGAGGCGGCTAACACCACACTTGATCGCATTCATGGCTTCTTCTCCTTCAAACGGCAGTGCACACATTCATAAGTGCCACATTGTAGACCACATAACAAAAACAGCGCAGTCGCCCGAATATAAAACATGCTGTAAAACGCGAATGGGAAACATGTTCGTCCTATTTTGGAATATTGTTGTGAATTGTCGGATCCACACCAAGTGGGACTGACAGACGATTTAGAGAAAATTCAGAGAAGACCAGCTTGTTTTGATTATCGCGTTATACGGGAGAGAGTGTCACGGAAATGATGCACGGGTTTTGGTGGAAATCAATTCAAAAAGGTTTGTTAAGCTTTGGGACTCAACTGCGGGGTAATCAGTCCCTAAACATACAAACTAATTATGAACTACCTTATACTAAAGACGACACAAACATCCATGCCCGAGTGGGGATTCGAACCCTTCACGGGGAGCGCCTCAATGCGCTTGGCCACTCCACCGCGGCTTGTGGAAATCATTAGAAGAAAGGCATTATTTGTTACGACGATATCTATTTCTTCCACTAACTTTCTCTTCCGAATGAAAACATATTTTGTTAGCACCACCTACATAGGGACACATGATCATCAGAATAAAATAAGAGAAATCAGATCGAAAACTGAAAGATTTTGGTATTCTTTTTTCCCGCGGACTAGTAGAAATGTTCAAATGTTGGTAGAGCTTGTGGGACTTAACTACGGGGTCATCAGTCCCTAAACTTACAAACTACTTATGAACTAGCTTATACTAAAGACGGCACAAACATCCATGCCCGAGGGGGTATTCGAACCCCCGATCGCAGCGGCCGTGCAGACCGTGACTGACACCCCGCAGACCGCTCAGCCACCGCGGCCGACGCGAACTAGTAGAGAATGGAACTGTAGAGAAAAATCAACAAATGGGTTCGATGACCCCTCTGACACGCACTACAGTGTGACTTGCAGAGTATTTATATAGATGTACTATATTTTTAACTACATTGCCTCTGGTTACCTAATTAGGAAGGTTATGGTTTAACGTCCCGTTGCCATGATGGTCATTTGACACGGAACTCACATTCTGATAGTTTTTTTTAGGGATGCGGAATGATATCGGCCGTGTCCTTTGAAAGAAAACATCTTTGGAATTTCCCTTGGGTGATTTGTGAAAATCACGGAAAACCAAAATTTAATGGCCGGAGGCGTGTGTGAACCGCCGTCCTCCAGAATACGAGCACAGTGTGTTAGCTCTGCGACAGCTCGCTCAGTATTAAACTGTAACTGCAAACTCTGTCCTACAGGCCTCCAGAGGCCTAACAGGTACCGACCGACCGCCGTGTCATCCACCGCCCGAAGGCGTAAATGGATGCGATATGGATGGGGACATGGTCGGCACCACACACTACCGTTTGTTGTGTTGAGTTTCGTGACCGGAGCCCCTACTTCTCAATCCAGTAGTTCCTCAGTTGGCTTCACAAGGGTTCAATCCACCCCGCTTGCAAACAGCGATTAGCAGACCCAGACGGTGAGACAAGGGCACCTCGGTCGGTGGTTTCTCTAAAATGTAAGTTTTTTCGACAGAGGGCCATTGAAAGAGGCAGACTTTTCGATTTGAAATGTGCACAAAAGTAAAAGCTGATCTGTGTACACTGACTTTGCCAATGTCATGGGACAGTAGGGCATACACTACGTGATGAAATGTATCGGACAATTGTCTGAAAGTGACTTACAAATTCAAGGCGCTCCATCGGTAATGCTGGAATGCAATACGATGTTGGCCCCTCCTTAGTCTTGGTGACAGTTTCCCCTCTCGCAGGCATACGTTCAATCGGGTGCTGGAAGTTTTCTTGGAGAAGGCAGCGCAGTTTTCAGGGAGTGCTGCACTGAAGAGGTATCGATGTACGTCGGTGATGCCTGGCACGAAGTCGGCGATCCAAAACTTCTCAAAGGTGTTCTATTGAAATCGAGTTAGGACTCTGTGCAGGCCAGTCCATTACAGGCGCGTTATTGTAGTGTAGCCACTCCGCCAAAGGCTGTGCATTATAAACAGGTGCTCGATCGTGTTGAAAGATACAGTCGCCATTCCCGAATGCTCTTCAACAGTGGGAAGCAAGATGATGCTTAAACGTCAATGTAGGGCTTTGCTGTGATAGTGCCACACAGAACAACAAGGGGTGAAAACCTCCTTATCAAGAACACGAGCAAACCATAACTTCACCTCCAAATTTTAATGTGGCACTACACACGCTGGCAGATGACATACACCGGGTATTCACCAAACCCACACCCTGCCATAGGGCCGCGGCGGAGTGACCGAGCACATTGAGGCGCTATGCTCCGATGTGCCAGGCCTCGATCCATCAGGGATTCGAATCCTCCGTCGGGCATGGATGTTTGTGTTGTCTTTATTATAAGTTAGTTCACAAGTAGTTTGTAAGTTTAGGGACTGATGACCCCGCATGTAAGTCCCACAAGTTTAACAAATATTTTTAACCTGCCATCGGATCGACAGATTTTGTACCGTGATTCGTCACTCCAAACAACCTTTTCCAGTATTCCGTCGTCCAATGTTTACGCTCCTTACACCAAGAGAGGCGTCATTTGGCACTGACCTGCGTGATGTGTGGCTTAAGGCAGCCGCACGACCATGAAATCAGTTTTCTCACCTATCGCCTAACTCTTTTAGTACTTGGAGAGGAACCTGATGCCGTTTGTAATTCCTGTGTGATTAGACTGGATAGCTGCATGCCTATTACACTGTACAACCCTCTTCAACTGTCGGCGGTCTCTGTCAGTCAACAGACGAGGGCGGCATGTAGGCTATTGTGCTGCATGAATCTCTTCAGATTTCCACTTCACTATCACGTCAGAAACAGTAGATGTAGGGATGTTTACGAGTGTGGAAATCTCGCGTACAGACTCCTGACACAAGTGACACCCAATCACCTGACCACGTTCGAAGTCCGTGAGTTCCGCGGAGCGCGCCATTCCGCGCTCTCGGGATGACTCTTGACTACTGATGTCGTGGAGTACCTGGCAGTAGGTGGCAGCACAATGCACTTAATATCAAAATCGTAGGTAACAGACGTGCGCCTCGGTTGCACATTGGTAGAGTGCCAGACTACAAATCCAAAGGTCGCGGGTTCGATCTCTGCTAGGTATTAGTATTTTTCTCTGTCAAATTCCACTTCTTTCACCTATGGCAGTATTGGTCATGTGAAAAATACCGAGTAGCACTGTGGTTCTGAACCCACGTTAAACTGTAGGTCCCTCTATAACTGACTGGGTAAGTCAGTTCGAAGGTCGGAGGGAGGCAACGGCATACCACCTCCAAACAGGACCATGCCTAGTAAAGCACTGTGGTGTTCAAACAAATCTTCGGATTACTGACTGCTTTACCTTTCTTTACCTTATGTTTTAGGCAATGTCTGGATGGTTTTGATCACATATGCATGTGCAGCTGGCGCGCTGTCTGCGCACTATTCCCCTACTGTGCCAACTGCAGTTGTATAGGAAACGTGAGATGTGGTTGTGCAAGTTATGTGGGTAACTCCAGCTTTATCGAATGGATTGCGAGCGTCCTTGCTTGTCCGGCTTAAGGTGTTCCTCACAAACCAACCCGTAAGATACAGGAACACCTTGAGCCTGTCAAGGACGCTCGCAAACCATTCGATAAAGCTGGAGTGTACATGATCCCGTGCATTTGCGGAGGTGTTTATGTGGGTACCACCAAAAGAACTGTCGCAAAACGTTTGGAAGAGCACAAGGGCAATCGTAGAAGAGGAGAAAAGGAACGATCAGCTGTTGTGGAGCATGCTTTCCAGCCAGGTAACCACCACACTCACTTCGACGAGGCGCAAGTACTAGCGGCCACAAGCGGATACTATGCCAGGCTCTACAAGGAGGCAATTGAAATCGTCAAACATCCGAATTATTTCAATCGTAAGGAAGAGGGCATGAAACTAAACGGTATATGGATGCTGGTAATGAAGTTGAGATGTACTACCCTTCCACTACAGTATAATGGCAACGGCGATCGGCGGCAGCGGATGACGGCAAACTGCACTGACGCCTTCAAAAAATGTGACGTCATGCGTCAGCGCGGGAACGCGTGGACACCGAACTTAGCGGCAGTCAGTCGGGAGCCAAAATATTTATAGATGTTATGGGACTTAACTACGGGGTTATCAGTCCCTAAACTTACAATCTACTTAGGAACTAGCTTATACTAAGGACGGCACAAATATCCATGCCCGAGGGGGGGATTCGAATCCCTGCCCGTAGTCGCCGTGCAGACTGTGATTGGCGCGCAGCAGAGCGCTCGGCCACCGCAGCCGGCCTTTACTCTTTTGAAACAGACTGTCCACCGTGAACGGGCCCCCGTCACTGGCTGGCTTGCTCATGACCTTGTATTCCCTCTTATCTTCATTGACTTCCAGGCATGTCCTCCTGGCGAGTTTCAGTACGAGCTGGCCATTCTTCTAAGCCCTTCTCGACTATCACTGATTAGGATTATATCATCCACATTAGCCATTATGTCTAATGGGGTTACTTTTCATAGAATCCCGGTTTATTTTTCTAACCCAAGGTTGAGGGGGCGGCTCCATATCTGAGGCCAGTGTGTGTGTTGGGCCAACACCGTCTGAAGAGAAGGCCTCCGCACTGTCGTGCCACGTCACGCAGAGTAGGTCGCGAGCACGTAGCTCACTGGCTGGCCGATGCGATGCGGTGGGCCGTGCCCCATCGGCCAACCAGTGAGATACGCGCTCGCGACCTACTCTGCGTGACGTCGCACGGCAGCGCGGAGGCCTTCTCTTCAGACGGTGTTGGTTGGGCCTGCAATCCTACATTTCTGGCCGTGACAGTCAACATTTTACTATTCCTATCATTACTCTCACTGGTAGATAACTGTGAATGAATATCTCACAATCCTCGACAACAAACTGCATAGTATGACTAACAAATGTTCAGATGTTTCTAGAGCTTATGGGACTTAACTACAAACTTACAAACTACTTATGAACTAGCTAATACTAAGGACGGCACAAATATCCATGCCCGAGGTGGGATTCGAACCCTCGATCGTGGTGGCCGTGCAGACTGTGACTGGCGCGCCGCAGACCGCTTGGCCTCCGCGGCCGGCTATGACTAACAAATTGCCACCAACAATGCCATATTCCAAAATGATAATGCACCACACAGACAGCTAAAGAGTTTCAGGCTTGCTTTATACAGGATCGGAAAGTTATCAATTGTCTCCCCTAAAAATACAATTCCCGAATGTCAACATAATTGAGAGAAAAGAGTCAGGGACAGATCTACAGCTCCAACATTGTTGGAGTAATTGCCGGATATTTTGTTACAAAATGTTCAAATGTTTGTAAAGCTTATGGGACTTAACTACGGGGTCATCAGTCCCTAAACTTACAAACTACTTATGAACTACTTACGAACTAGGACGGCACAAATATCCATGCCCGAGGGGGGATTCAAACCCCCGACCGTAGTGGCCATGCAGACCGTGACTGAAGCGCCTCAGTCCCCTCGGTCACCGCGGCCGGCCTTTGTTACAAGAATGGAAAACATTCTGTTGGAAACTTTAAAGACACTTTACGAATCTGTTAATCGAAGAATTGCACCTGTTCTCAAAGCCAATGCGGGGTGAACGTCTTACTGATCAAGAAATATTTTGTCTATCTTAGATGTTCACATTTTTTTGTCCACCCCCTCCACTTCTCACCTTATGGAAACGAAAAGTCTGCTGTAATGTGCTACTACATACCTTGTTCGAAGTGCACCGTAAACTTAATGTAAAACAACGCAGTGTTACCTATCCACAGCGCTGTAAAAATGCGAGTTATTACCTTGTTATACGTCTTTGGTAATTGCGCATTTAAAAATGATACATTATGGCAAACAGTATGCGAGTGTGATAAAATCGTTTCTTTCTTAGGAAGCTACGGATTAAGATGCCGTAAATAAATATACTTCAAGGTACAAGTTGGATAACGGTAGGATGATTTCTTTTCTTAAAATTTACTTCCAACGTAAATCATAATATTTTATAAGTTTTCATTGTATGACACTAAACAACTTTCTTACATATTAAAACAGTCTGAAGTTTGTTGCTCTTAATACAAGTAGCAAAAATGGGCTATATATTCATAAAATGATTTAAGTCTTTAAACGCCTACTTAGTTCTTGAAGGTGACTTTTACGTGCATAACTCTGGGATTTTATTGCTGAAGAAGGTGAAAATAATGAAGAAAGAGTTCTGCAGCTGATAACTTGAAGAATTTTGTTCCTCGCTTTTGCCCGGCAATGTTACCGAGTAAAATGGTCTAGTGGTTCGAATAGCCTTACAGCATAAAGGAGTAGGCTTCAATATCTAGTGTTCCCATCTAGATTTAGGTTTTCCGTAGTTTCCCTAAATAAATTAAGACGAATATCTGGATACTTCCTTTGAATTACACCACGTCTATTTCTTTCCATACACTTTTATTGCTATTTCTCCCTTCTTCCCTCCCTGGACCACATTTCTTTTCCTTTCTCCACCTTTCCTGTCCTCGCCCTTCCCCCCTCCTCCCCCCCCCCCCCCCACACACACAGGGGACTGATGAACTAGGCAGCTTGGTCCCCCTTTTCCAAACCACCAACCAACTAACCTTTTGTAGCCTGAGATGATGATCCGTTTCTAAGGACCTCGTTGTCCACGGGATGTTAAACCCTGTTCATCATTTCTTGTGATATACCATTAGTGATTCAAATTGCACTGTTTGGCCTCGATGTCTTTACCTGCTCTCGCACAAGGAACATCTGTGCTGCACTGACTACATGTGAAGGAAGCCAATCAGACTTGTTAGTTTATAAAATTGTTTTTGTATTATTTTTGTTTGTAAGTAGACTAGGTTATGGAGAGTGTACCGACTGATGTCATATTAACTAAGTCCATTGTCTCACTGTTGGATTAGTTTTATACTTGTTCCACATATTATGAATACGACATTTCGTAATGATGTGGAACGTTGTCGGTTTAATAAAAGGTATCTGTTACTAATTTAGATCTTAAAATTCATCTACTGAGTAGAAGGAGTTGTCATTCAGAAACTCTTAACTTATTTCTGAACGGTAGTTCTCTGTCTATCATAGTTTTAACGCTGTTTGGTAAAAATATATGTAATTCTGATTAAATGTTTTTGTGCAACAAATACTTTTTTACTTAGTGATGAATTACCCCAAAATATGATGCCATATGAAAGAGTGAATGAAAATAGGCATAGCAAGCTAATTTACTGAGATGTTTATCAACAAAAATTGCAATTTTCCTAATAGTATTATTAGCTGAATTCAAACGTTTCAGCAGATCATCAACAATGAACACCTTGTCATCCTAAAAGAAAACTGCCACATCCAGAAAACTACAATAGAAAAGATACATCTCATAAGTGACCAAACCAAACTAGCAAACCGCACTCTTTTCAAGCTTATTGACCGCCTAACATCAATAAACAGAATACATGATCATACCAACACCCTTACAGCCTCTACTCCCCCCCCCCCCCCTCCGCTCTTGCAAACACCCAAACCACTATCCACACCCAACCCTTACCCTCACCGCAACCGCACCAAATCCTCAGTTACATATCTGGCAAACATCTTAGACACCCTGTTCTCTAAAATTGTAAAAACACACACACACGCGATTTAAAATAAATAAATGAATAAATAAGTAATAATAAAATGTCGACAACGATGACAACCTTTGTGAAAAACAGGTGAACAGACATAAACAATACAGTGACACTGTGGTGAAGTGAAGAAGACAGCGGAAGTGATCCCACTAATAAAACGGGTGACGTGCAAGTTTTATTCAACTACGAAAAAGAAAAGTGAAGTGAAAACAAACGAAACGGAATAAAACGCGATAAATATAGGCATAATTTTCTGAGTGAAAAAAAAAAACCTTACATCACAAACCGGCTAATCCCAGCCAATAAGAGAGACAAAATAACAGTGCGATGTAAAAAAAGTGGCATTAACATTGTGAGTAAATTATACCCCAACTTAAAAAAGCACTATATGTGCAAAACAATATGTACAAGCCTCTGTATCGACTTTTACAGAAGCACAGTAGATGCTTTATAAATAAAAATGGGAGCGAGTCTGGTGTGAAAAAATTGTCCTAATTACGGTCAGCATAAGTTGGGAAAACCATTGCAATTAATTAAAAGCGTATTGTACATGGATGAGGCGTCTGACGAAATTCATGTCTACACTGTTTTTGCACTGCAGCCGAAACGATACTTACGGAAGTCTCATTCAGGGAGAACAATTTGCAGGTATTTTACCTCATTAAATACAGAATTCAGGACAAATTAGTAGAAACAATTTCTTAAGTTACCAATAACTGGGCTGG
This sequence comes from Locusta migratoria, assembly GCA_026315105.1. NCBI lineage: Eukaryota > Metazoa > Arthropoda > Insecta > Orthoptera > Acrididae > Locusta > Locusta migratoria. The sequence goes on from CM048755.1 coordinate 293,666,822, forward strand.
ACAGACTGGAAGTTAAATGATATTACGAAGTTCTTTAGATTACGCAAATCAAGATGAATTATGCTTAGTAATTAGTGTAAGAGAGAATCAGTTTATTTAAGATCAAGGAAACCTTTGCGTAATAAGCTTATTACGGAATTTCCCTCAATAATTCTTAAGTACCGGTGACATTCACGATACAAGAAAAAATATGAATAGGACGGTACTTTGAAGTCAGACACCCAGACACTGAGTTCTCAGACTGTTACACAAGGACACAGAGCATTTAAATGACGCAATTGTGATTCAATACAATAAACAGCCACATTCTCTGGGCATATTTTAATTCAACGTCTAAATGGTCCTGATTATGGGATGAAAAGAAAGCATTCAATACTATGTTTTTTATCAAAAACAGAGAAGAATTATTATTATCGGTTTAACATGAACAAGTAGCGAAAATCCTGGGATCATCTTGACGTCTATGTATAAGCAACAGGAATTCTTGCGTATTTTATAGATTCGATTGAATTGTCTGTGATATGGAGCGCTATATTTCATTTTTACTCATTAGAAGCGGTAAAACGTCAAGTTACGTCATTCAATAACGTTAGCTCGTAAATTGTTGTTTGATTGAGACGTAATTATCCGAGGCATAGACACGCATCTAGTCCTACACTACGTCAGATATGAAAAAGAAAATCATAGGGGGTCATGCAGAACGCTGTTCGGAATCAACTCGACATTCTCTGTTTGTGGACAAGTTATTTGGCATACTGCTTTAAGATATTGTCAGAGGACTCCTGTAATTCAGTTGTGTTAACTGAATCATTTTTACTACTTGTACAGAAGTACATTTGAGATAGAAGATCTAACAAATTACTTTCATCTAAGCTTAAAATATGAGGAGAAAAAATTAACATTTCAGAAACTGCACATATTGCTCCAACGCGAGTTGAGTAATGCTGCCTTCATAGACGACTGAGTGTGCTGCTACTCACATCTGTACTTGTTCCAAATCAGCAACTCACACGAGATAATCATCTGTAACGCAAAGTTAATACGAGCGATAGCGGTCTAGCATTGCAGTAGCCTGAACAGATTTACGCACAGCAGTCATGCAACTAGCTGAAGTAACTCAAATGGTACGCGCGTTTGATATTTCACAGATATGTATCGTTTTCACTCATTATCTGAATGTTGGTGAGCACCGACATGCCTGTACTGTCGTAGCTTTTGGGCTTTCTACAATGGTCACCAATGAGCGCCATAATGGAGCTTCTTATCTTGAAGAGAACAGATTACTCCGCATTACTGCGTATATCGCGATGATACTACAACCGTCTATAAAAGACGTCTTCAAACTAGGGTTGTACCACGTGCGGATTGGTACGAATCGTTTTGAAGTGAAATAGTCGTTAATGGGAAACGTCTAGATCATCCTCTGCACCCGCTCGCGTGTTGGTTGATTATGATAGATAAGCTATCTTTCAGTAGTGTGCTATGAGATCAAATCACACGTAAAATGCACTCGTTTCGAAGAATCCAATCACGAAATTCAACAATAATGATTGTAATGATATCACTGATCGATCACTTGATGTAATGTCAAATCGATTTTTTCTAAAGAGATGTATTAAAAGAAATTTCTTTTTTACTGCTTTATTTATTTATTTATTCTTATATTTCCTTATTCGTATGATTATCCTTACAGGGAAAGAGCTGAAGACATTGTAGCAGGCGTAGACCAAAGATATGGTCTGTGGCATCACGTTTCGCTGTATGTAACCTCCTTGCTATAGAGTCGCAAACGTCAACGCTGGCCTTCACTCCGAATTTTTTTAAATAATTTGACGACTTTCAGCCACCATATCTTCCACACCCTTATAGCTATCGGTATGGAACTGCTATGGTGTACAACGGGAGACTTCGGACAACAATTACACACAGATCATTCGTTTGCGTTCTGTAGGTTTCGCTGCAGAGCTAAATACTAACACACATAGACACATAGACTTTTATATACACCGATAACTTTCCATTCCAATATACTCCACCCTGAACCCTCCTGCAACAATGCAACCAATAAAACCATTTTCAAAGAGTAAATATAATTTTCAAAGAGTAATTATTGTTCCGCATTTCGCGTTATATTCTTAAAATAACTAAATATCTATCAGATCGCTATAAAACCGTGCCTATAACCTTCCTCAGGTATAAATTAGTAACTGTACAAATATTTAAGTCTCTGCGTCTTGTCGTTCGGACGTGATAAGCGTACAGCGAACAGACATTCACAGAGCTATCTGAGCGCCATAAAACCGTGCCTAAAGCATTCCCCGGGTAGACATTAGTAACTGTACAAATTTTTAGTTCTTTATGTCTTGTGGTTCAGAAGTGAGAAACGTACACCGAACAGACATTCACATTTATAGATATAGATGTAAGGCTCTTTCGGAGTTATATGCTCAGCGTGTTCTAGAATAACGGGTTTTCTCTCAGAAACTCAAAGCTCGTTCAGCAGGGTGGTTACGGTATCTTAAGTGTGATAACACTCAAACAACTAAAAGACCTGTGGAGGATAGTCTTCCAAGACATCGGATCTTACGAAAGTATTTAATAGAACATTGATTGCTTAATAAAATATTTGTAATTAATTATAGGAGAACGGTTCTCTTTAAAAAGTTTTTAACATTATATGATGATAAATATGTGCTATTTATCACTGTAATAACAAATATTCAAATGTTTGTAAATCTATCGGACTTAACTGCGTGGTCATCAGTCCGTAGCTCACAAACTACTTAAACTAAGGTAAACTAATCTAAGGACAACACAAAAAAATGCACGAGGAGGGATTCGAATCCCCGACGGCGGACGGCCGCGTGCACCGCAGCACGGCGCTCCGATGCGCGCGGCTAACCCTCCGCGGCCACTGTAATAATACTTAAATCTACACTAAAAATCAGGATTCGTATGTAATGTGTGCGGATACACATACAGGCTAAGGAGTTAAAAACGCAAAAATTTCGGGCCATCATTTTGTGGAGGCATTTAACAAAAAAAAAATAATAAAAAAATAATAATAATAATAATAAAGAAGAAGAAGAAATTCAATATAATGTATTGTTTCCTGTAGATACTGTATGGGGGAAAATTTTCAAGAACTAAAGTAATAACAGAAAGAACTAGATGTATGAGACATAAAGAATATGACGTCGTTACCTGCGTGTTAGATCATATTGCTGTTGCTTTGGTCTGTATACAATTTTCTGAGGTGTAAATGAACAGCCCTCCTACATTCCGTTACCACCAACGATATCCATGATTTGTTCTAAACGCCTTAACATCTTCATTATTAAATACATTATTTTTTAACTAGAACTAAAATGTTCATGTAATATGGTAAAAAAATGGATTTGTTCAAAAACGTTTCAAATGTTTGTAATCCTAAGGAATCAAACCGCTTAAGTCCTAGGTCCCTAGACTTACAAACTATTTAAACTAACTTACGCTAAGGACAAAATACACACCAATGAATGAAGGAGGACTATAACCTCCGACGGGAGCTGTCACGTAGTCCACAGCATGACGCCTTAGACCACGCGGCCGTTCCCAGGTGGCGTGGATTTCATACTTTGAATTTGATTCACAACAGCGATCAAGTAAGAAGTGAATAAAAACCCTCCTCAATGCAAACATTAACTATGACTGTTTCAAACAAGTGATTTTGCATAGATTCATTTGCTGTAAAACCACTTTACACTCTCAGTGGACAAAAATGTTCAAATGTTTGTTAAACTTAAGAGACTTAACTGCGGGGTCATCAGTCCCTAAACTTTCAAACTACTTATGAACTACCTTATTCTAAGGACGACACAAACATCCATGCCCGAGAGGGGATTCGAACCCCCCACCGTAGCGGCCGTGCAGACTGTGACTGGCGCGCCGCAGACCGCTCGGCCACTTCGGCCGGCAGTGGACAAAAAGATCCCAAATATCAGTATGCACCCCAGAGTATCGCAATGTTTCAAAATGTTACCAAGGGGGAGAATCATTTATGTGAAAGAAAAATTCTCTAAATGTAGGTCAAAATAGCCACGCGGGCGTAGCCGAGCGGTGTGGAGCACACCACGTTACGAATCGCGCGGCCTCCCGCGTGGGGGGTTCGAATCCTCCGTCGGGCATGGATGTGTGTGTTGTCCTTAGGTTAGTTTAACTTAGTTTAAGAAGTTTGTAAGACTAGGGATTGATGACCAATGTAGTTTGGTCCCATAGGATTACAAACATTTGAACATTTTTAAGGTCAAAATATTCAGCCCAAAGCTGGTCAGAATTTGACCTTGTAGTATAGTCAATGGACCTGAGGATTAGATGGTGCCGTGGGGGAAAAGCCATGAAGCTGTGGGCGGCATGTCAGGGACTGCGCATTCTGGTCTCCTATTCAAGCTCCAGATCTACGCCCTTCCTATTGATTATATCCTTTTTATTGCCTCCTTTCTCTGCAACCACCTCTGCTATATCAATGTCTACAACTCCGACTCTCGATTGTTCTACCCCTCCGCCGGGCTACCTTAAAGCCGTCGGCACACGGAGCGTCTGTCTGAACGTGTGTGGTCAAAGTGCCAAGTCCAACGCTCGGAGACGGCGCGACTTGTGCATGCCAGAAGTGTGCCTCAACGCGACCGCTGCGCGCTACAGCGATAGTTGTCGGCGGCATCACGTTCTAGAATCACACTGTTCACCAAATTAAAAAGAGTGCAATTCCTGCTTCACCTCTATTAAATCTCTTATTTCCGCGCTTGTGCATATGTTGATCATTTTCTGTCATATAGTAACAACATCTATGAACGTAAGAATCTTAGAAAAGTTGCATGTTATGTCAGTAAGTGCAGCGAATTATAAAAGTTTCATGACAAACTGTGGTATATAAAATTAGAAATGGCCTTCATATTAGGCAAACATTATTGCAACAGCCTCGCCTTTTAGTAAAACTGAAAGGTCATTCTCCCACGGCCAATGTTATGAGTCAGTAGAAGAAAGTTAAGCACGTGTAAAATGCAATACGTGAAACAATGAAGTGCGTATTTTACTCTAAGTAGGGTGCAAACTGTTCTGTTGATGAAACGAATCCAACAAACTCACTCCTCAGAGAATGCGCATTTATGTTTACATAGCATCGAATTTTATGCAGTATACTTCCATGAAATTTACAGAAAAGTCTTTGAGTCTATTAGAAAACCGAATAAAAGAAGTAAAAATTCTACTTCTGAGGAGCTTTGAACCAACACTGTCAGATATCTTTCATTTCAGAGTCCAAGACTTTGAGCATACCTTTTTTTTTTTTTTTTTTTTTTTTTTTTTTTTTTTTTTTTTTTTTTTTTTTTTTTTTTTTATATAAGCCTCGCCAACTTGTGATTCGCACGTTGTGACGTCAGAAACTCGTCACGTTGGCTGCACTCGTTCAGATACACGCTTCGTTTACCGACGGCTTAATGCTCCGTACTTTGCCCTCTGCTCTACCTCCTGTACTCCGCAGAAAAGCCTCAACTCCCACCTCCGGTACACCTCCTGCAATGCGCTGATGACATCGCCTTCCTTGCCCACGTTCCTAACACCTTCTCCAAAACCACCTGCCCCAGTTCTCCACCTGGTGCAACCAACCACTGGCTTCTTACCGTAAAAACCGACAAATCCCAGGCAATCCTCATAGATCGTATTACTTCTTCCTGTATGATTGCTCCTACTGCCTCACCTGTAGGACTGCCCCATCCATCTCACTCCGATCCTCAAATACCTTGAACTTACGCTGGACCGTTTCATTACTTGGACCACTCACGTTAAATCCGTTCAACAAAAAGCCCACACCCACCTCCGCCTCCACAAACTCCTTTGTGATCAGGCATGAGACTTTCAACCCTCCTCTTCCTGTACTTCCTTCCCTTGTGCGTCCCGTCCTCTGCAGCTTCCACCCCACGTATGTTTCCTATTCTCCTGCCTTTTATGAATCCTTTCAAATCCTCAAACGCCACGCCTTTCCTACCGTATCCTCTTCCCGTCCCCTACGCAGATCCCGTTTCCCCACTTTCTCCAGTATCTAGAGCACCTCCAAATCCGCTATGTCAACTGCAAAATCGATTCCCAGGCCCCTCTGTTATAGCCGCCTATATTCAGCGATTCTGGGTCTCTTCCTCGCCTCCACCACTGTATCCTCCCTGCTGCGCACCTCCGTATCCTTTCCCAGGGCATTTCCGTCACCTCCCCATTTCGCATGATGCCCTCCGTCCCAACTGTGATCCTGCCTCTCCTCCGTATCTCTCCGTGGGTCAGCCTCCTCTTCCTGCCCCTCCCCCCCCCCCCTTCCACGGAGTCCTTGCTCTCCGTGCTGTCAGTCTCCGCCTCCCCTCCTCCACACTCTCCTTCCCCCGGCGTTTTTCTCTCCCACCTTCTCCCGTTACATGCCCGCACTGCATCTTTGCCTAGTGTGTTTTAAAGCGATATGCTCGCCAGTGCTTAGTGTTTCGCCAGTGTTTCTAACCGCGTACTTAATGTGTTGCTTCTGCCGATTACGGCCATACAATCAAGGACTCAGTGTGTTTTAACTCGCCCTACAGCGTATGTCATAGTCTATTTCGTCCATGAATGTACTTTTTACACTGTGGCTCTACTTTAAATATCTGCATATGGTTTTCAAGTACCTCTTACGTGTCTTTTAACCCTTTAATGAATGACTTTTATTTGAAGCTATAAAAATACCACAATTAATGTATAGTGCGTATATACTGAGAAAAATATTGAAATTAAAATATCCTTAAAATTATTATGCACTACTACCAACAAACCGTTCATAGCTGGTCAGCTTTATAGTGCTTCCATGATGAACCCGACGCAGTAAATGTCACTATTATGCCTCTAATCTTTCCAGAAAGTAACTCATAATGCAGCAGTAGTATGTGATTGACTACTTTTACATGGCAAAGGAGGAACACTAAAGTAAACAAACGCACATGTTATGAGTAACTCAATGCAGCCAACTGTCGACATGATTCAGTAGTGCTCTGGGATTTACAGTTTCTAGGATGAGCTACTAGCAAAACACTGGGTATACAAGCAGCTACAAATGAATTTGTGATACAATTTTGATCAGTTTGAGAGATAATCGGAAGAATTAGGTATGCAGCTGATCAGCTACACTATGCATTTAAGGGTTAAACTAACGTATAAACTTCGCTTTTTTTGTCAGTACAAAGCTTTAAATTTTTATCTCCTTTTTTCAAAATGTTTGTTAAGCTTATGGGACTTAACTAAGGGGTCATCAGTCCCTAAACTTACAAACTACTTATGAACTACTTACGAACTAGGACGGCACAAATATCCATGCCCGAGGGGGGATTCGAACCCCCGACCGTAGTGGCCGTGCTGACCATGACTGGAGCGCCTCAGTCACCTCGGCCACCGCGGACGGCTATCTCCTTTTTTACGTTCTGTACAAAAATCAAATGTTTGTTAAGCTTAAGGGACTTAACTGCGGGGTCATCAGTCCATAAAGTTACCAACTACTTATGAACTAGCTTATACTAAAGACGACACAAACATCCATGCGCGAGGGGGGATTCGAACCCCCAGACTGTAACGGCCGTGCAGACTGTGACTGGCGCGCCGCAGACCGCTCGGCCACTGCGGCCGGCTTGCGTTCTGTACATCACCTCAACTGTCATTTGTTATTCTCGTGGCTGAAGAGCAGTGTACTAGCACAGTATTTGTCTGTGGTACTAGGCTGCTACCAGCCTGCACATGTGGGCGTGAAATTACAATAAAGGGAAAAAAAGCCGAATTTTTCTTTTAGCGGCGCAATTGCAGCGCTGTCAAGCGTCTGGGTTGTATAAACATACCGCCAAAGGATCCTGTATTGTACGTGTATGTGGAACGGAGCTGCGCATTCCAAACGCCGTCATATTTCGAAGCTTATTGTGGCGCTATGCATGGCGGCAGCTACATTAGTAGCAGAACATTAGATTTAAGATTGTAGTAGTAATGACTAGTTGAATGGATAAATTATAACTGTTGTAAACCTTAACACTGTATTACCAACTGTAGATTATTAAGTCTCATTGTAATTATTTAGATACTGGGTTATTGTAGCATAATAAAGAATTTAACAAAACAGGAGCAGCTATCAAAAATATAATCCGATAATCTCTCTTTTTCGATTTGCTAAGGATGCTGAGAAGTAACAGAATAAATTTTACGAATAACAAGTGCTCACTTACAGTTGGTAGTTATACTATCAGGTATTGAAAAAACTGTAACATTTTCATTCGTTCGTAGCATCTTCAGAACCTCGAAAGGTTAACCAGTAATTCATGATATTACTGCTGTAAGAAAAGAGCGTATGAATGTTTCCGATTGAAGATAATATTTTCAGTAGAGGCTAGTTAGCTTCGTACTTCAATTTCCCCCAAAAAATTAGGCCTATATTCCGACATATTTTTGTGGTTAACTATTAGTTTGAGTAACTGAATGTTCAAATGTTTGTAAATCTATGGGACGTAACTACACTGGTGATCAGTCCCTAGGCTTAGAAACTACTTATTAAATTAAGGTAAGGACAACAAATACAGCCATGCCCGAGGGAGAACTCGAACCTCCGACGACGAGCAGTCGCGCGCTCCGCAGCTAGGCGCCTTGGGACCCTTGGCCAACTTGAGTAACTAAACGCGTAGTTTCAAATAATTACTATGGCCGTGTATAAATTGCCAACAAACTTTATATTAGCAGGTTATATTGTTTACGATATGCATTTTGATACCTGGTAAGTAGATAAGAAGAAAAATACCATGGTAGGTGCACGCAAGATACAGGAGGCAGAACAAGGCGAAAAGGGCGTTTATACGAGGGTTGCAACTTAAATAGTAGTAACAGTGCTGTGGAGACACTACACAATGGAATCTACTATTGTGGGTGATAGCACACGTCGTTGAGATACCTACCTCACTTCCGAGCAAATAGACTCGTCCGTCCCACGTCACCGGCGAGCGCACAATCAAGGGAAAAACAGTCACTTGTGACCGAACGATCTAACGTAACGGTATCACATGCTTTCGAAACAGGAATAACGGCGCTAGATCAAGATTGTATGTGCCAGAGATCGTACAGCACGATAGTGTCATCAAGTTCTTCAAGAGGTGTGCGGGGAATCGGCATTGAGTACAGAACAGTGGCACGTTGGGTAAAAGCCTTCAACGAAGATTGGTAAACTGTAGCAGACATGCCAAAACTGAAACGCCAATGACCTCTTTATGGGTTGCCGCGACAGTCGAAAGTGCGTCATTGCCCCAGTATGGTGAGCCGCGGCGGAGTAAGTAATACTATCAGTAAGAGTTAAAATTTTATTTCCATTAAAATTGTCCGAACTGTTATGCTGTGGTCGGTTGAATTTGTTGTCAAAACCCACCGTTTCGTCCCCGTCTGCGGAGACACCTTCGGGGGGGGGGGGTCTGTAGGACGAAGGGGGGGGGGGGTCTGTAGGATTGCAGGTCCAACCCACACAGGTCCCCCGCAGACGGGGACGAAACGGTGGGTTTCGACAACAAATTCAACCGATCACGGCATAACAGCCCGGATAATTTTAATGGACATGACATTTCCGGCTGTGAAAGTCTACAGTTAAAATTTTTTCACGGTTTCATAGACAGTGTAGCGGTCGTATTTATGGGTGACACTGTCTGGTAACGAGAGTAACGAGTAACGATTCGTTTGTAACATTGCGTTTTGTTGATGACATTGTAATTCTGTCAGAGACAGCGAACGACCTTGAAGAGCAGTTGAATGGAATGGGCAGTGTGTTGAAGAGAGCGTATAAAATGAACATAAACAAGAGCAAAACAAAAATAATGGAATGTAGTCTTAGAAAATCAGGCGATGCCGAAGGAATTAGATTAGGTAATGAGACAATGAAGGTGGTAGATGAGTTTTGTTACTTGGGTAGTAAAATAACATGCGATGGTCGCAGTACAGAGGATATAAAATGCAGAATGGCAATGGGAAGAAAAGCATTTTTGAAAAAGAGTAATTTGCTAACATCGAATATTAATTTAAGTGTAAGGAAGTCTTTTCTGAAGGCATTTGTGTGGAGTGTTGCCTTGTACGGGAGTGAAACATGGACGATAAGCAGTGCGGACAGGAAGAGAATAGAGGCTTTTGAAATGTGGTGTTACAGAAGAATGCTGAAGATTAAGTGGGTAGATCACATAACTAATGAAGAGTTACTGAACAAAATTGGCGAGAAAAGGAATTTTTGGCATACCCTGACTAAAAGAAGGGATCGCTTGGTAGGACATATTCTTAGACATCGAGGATTCGTAAATTTAGCATTGGAGGGAAGTGTGTGGGGTAAAAATCGCAGAGGGAGACCAAGAGACGCGTATAGTAAGCAGATTCAAGTGGATGTGGGTTGCCGTTCTTATGAGGAGATGAAAAGGCTTGCTCAGGATAGAGTAGGGTGGAGAGCTGCATCAAACCAGTCTCCGGACTGAAGACCATAACAAAAACACACATACGGATACGCATCTTTTCGTTACTCTCACAGCTCTAGTGACTAGGCAATATGAAAGTAACAATATTAATATTAGCAACTTCTCCATTGGTAACATACCATTCTTCAGTACTAACTAGTGGGGGCTTGGAGCGCCAGCATCACAAACTCGCACTTTTTCCCCTATAGAATATAACGACTGTTTGTTTTAGGCGCTTGATTCCAGTGCCTCGTGGCACCTCGGAGAGAAGGGCGCTGTATACACCCCGTATAGGCGTTACGGCGGTCGGACGCGTGGCGAGTTATGTCAGCAGCCGGGGCCTCGCGCCTGCGGGAAACGGCGTGGGTGAAGTGACGGGAGCCAGGATATGACTTCCGCAGTCGTCGTAAAAGACACGCGCAGCCGCTGCCTGTGAAAACACCGCCCTGGGCCACGGCCCGCGGACATCTGTTGTCGTTTCGCTTTTTGCTGAGGCCGCCTCCGCCCCTCTTCTGTCACATGTCATCGTTCGGAAACAGCCTCTGCGGTCGCTCGTATACCGATCGAAGCTAACGCACCATGCAAAACACATCGCATCAGCCTCTGCTTTAGACACTACGCAGTCGCACAACAGGGCCCTCCTTCTGAAGTGGACCCACAGCCCTGCTCTTCGGCTGGTTGTGTATAAAGTACACTAGGAGCAAAACACAGTCAGTACCTTCATTACACGATAGAAATGGTGATGCTACTGAGGACAGTTCTTCACTAGAGAAGACGTAGCAAATACTCCAGAATTCCTACCAAGAACAACTTCCACCATGAGTAATTTGGAAGTAAATATCACTGGAGTATTAGAACAAATCATTTAACAAAAGTAAGTCTCTCGGTCCCAACTGTATACCAATTAGGTTTCTTTCAGTGTACCGAGCGAGGTGGCACAGTAGTAACACAAAGGACTCGCATTCGGAAGGATGGTGGTTCAGATACACCTCCGGCCATCGGGATTTAAGTTTTCCGTGATTTCCCTAAATCACTCCAGGCAAATGCCGGGATGGTTCCTTTGAAAGGGCACGACCGATTTCCTTCCATATCCATCTCTAATGACCACGCTGTCGAAGGGACTTTAAACTCCAAGCTTCTTTCCTTCCTTCCTTCTTTCAGTGTATGCTGATGCAATAGCCCCATACCTATCATATACAAACGCTCTCTTAGCGAACGTTCCGTACCCAAAAACTGGAAATTTGCACAACTCACTCCAATATTCAAGAAATACAATAGGAGTGATCCGAAAAATTACAGACCTATATCACTGACCTCGGTTTGCAGCAGGATTTTGGAACATATACTTTCCTCAAATATTATGAACTACCTCGAAGAGAACGACCTTCGTAAGATGGTGATAATGACGATACATGTGTCACAACTACAGTTTTACTTGCTGTATAGGAAGTTAGTAGTATTGGACAAGCGGTGAAAGGTCACTGTGAGAGACCTGTCTGACTTACGAAGAAGTTCTGGAGCGCGGTCAGTTGAAGCAACTGAACCGAAGGCAGCCATAATATCTTGGTTGAAAAGCTCTGGAATAGATATTTTTCTTGCAAGAAGCTATGCGACACTAGTAAATTTACCAGCTACGTGTTACAGCTACAATTCCGTTTTGACTTTGCACGCGACCTGAAGGTAACGTAAGATAACGTAAGAAATAATTCGTTATATGTGTCAGCTATTATGTCTTTTGAAAGATGGTATAAAACGGAACGGTAGACAACATTTCACTATCTACCACAAATCGTTATAGTAATCTCCGTGTTTTTGGATTGCTGCCTTCATAATACGCCCTGGTATTTCAAGCACTCAGGGTACAAGTGGTGTAAATAACAAACACGTTTTTTGAGATTTGAGGGTATACCAGCCTGCATTAAGGGATCTTTTCAGGGGAGTAGTGAATGAAATCCATGGTTGAGCTGAGTGTTGCCAGATGCCAGTACTTCACTTCGCAACTGAAACTTCTGTTTATTATCTCAGAGGGCGAGTCTATTCATTTTACATATTCCGACAACTGCACCGGACATAATCGAAACATAAATATGGCACTTGCTTTAATGAAACATTACAGGAACCGGATATGGAAACAGAAATCATAGATCGTAAATTTATTGTGTAGTTGCATTTTTACGTAACATATAATGCTTACTTTGGCTTAATAGATGATAGATAACAACTGTGAAAGAATGCAAGAACAAAAATCCTTTTAAAATAGATCAGATGGAAGGTACTGATAACCATCGCTCTTTAGTCCCTTCCAAAACCCAACAACAACAGTTCAGATGAAGGATTATAATTTATCCACAATAAATACATAAAAAATCGGGAAAGTAATTGTAAGCCGAAAGCAAACCGTTGATGGTCACAAAGTTAAATGAGCAGAAATTCAGTCGTTGAGGTACGAAAAGGAACGTGCACTATCTCTGAAGTACAAAAAAAGCCTTGATCCTGTCACACAATTTAAGGAAACTGACTTGCAAAAGAAAGGTAAAGGGAGATCAGCACTGCAGATACCTGACCAAGACAGTCAGCAGAAGCATCGAAGTGCAGTTAAAGACTCAAAGAAGGTCGATTTGTTGGAAATGCTTTCTTTTATTCAAAATTCAAATACTCGAATGTTTGTAAATCTAAGGGACTTAACTTCTGCGGTTATCATTCCCTAGACGTAAAAACTACTTAAAATAAATTAACTTGCACTAAGGACAACACACACACAAACACACATGCCCAAGGGAGGACTCGAACCTGCGACGGCGAGCAACCGCACGCTCCGAAGAAAGGCGCCTTAGGCTCTAGTTTCCTTACCTCCCGAGAAATCTGGGTTACTTCGGTTTATTCCGAATGAAATCATTATTCATACGCAAATATTTTCGAATTCAATAATCACTCCACATTAATGTCTGATAACAGCATGTTGTCCTTTTCTTTGTTTTTACGTTACGTTGGTCGGAGTTCATTTTTCTCATATTTTCGTTTGTCACAGAACAATTCAGTGGTATGAAGAATATGATTTAATAAGGCCAAATTATTTTTAACCTTTTATCGTTCGTCTCTGTCTTAGTCACCTTTGAACAGAACACAATACTGTAAGAACAAGCTTCATACTAACATGTCCCTCTTTATTCAGTGATCTTTCAGGAGTGCACCCAGGACAGCGACAATTCTTAATCCGATATTTCGGCTGCAAACCACAGAAGCATCTTAAAAGCGAGTCGATGATTGGGTTCTCAGCTTCTGTCCCTTTTTATACGGCAAATCACGTGATACGAAGCTACTGAGGATTAGAATGCGCGTGCGCCGAAGATATCACTGTCGTAACACCTGCGCTAGTCATAGATGAATTATATACGCCAAAGATAAACATAAAAGCGTAGAGTGCAAACACAACGTACCTGGTACGAATCCAGTGCTTATATATGAATAACTTAATCATCAAAATTGGTAACATCTGTCGGAAGTGAAGACGCAGAATTTTTTTGCGAACGAAGCGTGAGATAAGCGGCTTCCAACCATTGTCAAGATGAAATCTTTCGTCACGATTTAGCAGGTTGTCCGCCAGTTGTATTTCTACAGCTTCCTTTGCATATGAGTCCCAGAAATAAGAAGTTGTATTTACGTGGGTAAAGTTACTTATGCAATCGCTGGAATCATGAAGAAACATAAAGTGGATGTGATCTTCCGCCCACAGGATAAGACTTAAGATCTGTTTGGATTCGTCAAGGATGATCTGTTCTTGCGAAAGGCGGGGTTTATGAAATCCCTTATGAGAGTAGCAAACGATACATAGGTCAAACCACGCGCACTGTACAGGAACGATTCGTCGGACATAAGCGGTATACACGCCTTCTTCAGTCCAACAAGTCTGTAGTAGGCGAACATTGCATTTCTACTGCCCATGTCATTGATTACAAAGAAGTAAAGATTTTAACCACAGCTTCTTCTTTCTGGAATTTAGTTGTAAAGGAAGCTGTAGAAATACAACTGACGGACAACCTGCTAAAACGTGACGAACGCGGTAGCCGAGGGGACTGAGGCGCTCCAGTCACGGTCTGCACGGCCACTACGGTCGGGGGTTCGAATCCCCCCTCGGGCATGGATATTTGTGCCGTCCTTAGTATTAGTTAGTTCATAAGTAGTTTGTAAGTTTAGGGACTGATGACCCTGTAGTTAAGTCCCATAAGCTATACAAACATTTGAACATTTTGCTAAACCGTGACGAAGGATTTCATCATGACAATGACCTTTGTTCGGAAAGAATTTCTACGTCTTCACTTCTGATATATGTTACCGCTTTTAATGATTGATTATTCATTTATAAGCTCTGTGGATTCGTAGCAGCTCCGTTGTGTTTTCACTCTGCGCTTATATGTTTATCTTTGACGTATGTATTTCACCTATCTTTGATGCATGCGCATTCTAATCGTCAGTAGTTTTGTATCACGTGATTTGCCGTATAAATAGGCACGCGCAACGCCGAGAACTCAGTAATCGACTCGACTAGAAGATGGCTGTGAGGTTTGCAGCCGAAATATCAGATGAAGAATTATTGCTGTCCCAGGTGCACTCACGAAAGATGTCGAAATATAACGTCCGCTAGGAAAACTTCAACATTCACACGTCCCTCTTTATCTATATGTCATTGAAAATGGTTCACATGCTAATTTAAAAAGATTCATGAAGAGGTAGAAAAGCCGGCCGCGGTGGCCGAGGGGACTGAGGCGCTCCAGTCACGGTCTGCACGGCCACTACGGTCGGGGGTTCGAATCCCCCCTCGGTCATGGATATTTGTGCCGTCCTAGTTCGTAAGTAGTTCATAAGTAGTTTGTAAGTTTAGGGACTGATGACCCCGTAGTTAAGTCCCATAAGCTTAACAAACATTTGAACATTTTTTGAAGAGGTAGAAAAAACTCTTTAGGACGTTACATAGGTGCTATGAGATGTCGGCTACATATAATAGACGGGTACTGGAAGCTTTAGTCAGCCAATAGAAATGTTAAGTCGGATAGTTTAAGATTAGGACAACTGCCTGGCAATTTCGATGTGGCACCGTAGCTTCCTACTTACAATTTGAGAATACGTGCACACAAAAAAGATTTTCGTATAATTTTCATCCAGGCAAGTAGTCGATTGCTGCTATTGAACCGTGGGATAGCCTGTAGCTAGTTAGCCTGCAGTAGCTAGTTTACAATCTGAGAACGTAATGGTTGGTGCGATCTCGCGGCACAGGTCAAGACGAGAATACTCGACTGCAAGAAATGCAGAAAGACACTGCAATAAACCATGCCATTAAACACCACCAACACCGTTTTATGACACGCGGAGAAATATATTTCTAACAAGGGGACGAAGCTACATATTGTAGTAACAACGCAATTTTACGAAAGAAATGTTACGCTAGTTTTATGGCTGTACCATTACAGTATCTTGCTCCTGACTGGGAGCGTCAGTTTAATTTCCACAAAAGAGAAATAATACTATGCAGTTTTAAACGTTTTCTCGCTAGCGGCAGATCCAGTTATGAAGGGACAAGCTGCTATTTCACCTCCAACCACAGAATGAACATCCTGTTTTCTCAGATTGCCCGTCCTACGGTTGTTATTCATTTCTAAAGATGGAGTACGTATTGGTATATACTCTACGCCCAACTGTTTTTTATATGGTGATCGTATCACACTGTTGTCTGTAAATAGAGATGCCGCACAAAACGAAATACGTATCTATATCTGAACTTAACTTTGTTCAGCCATACCTGCGGATAAAACACAAACAAAACAAAATTCTTTAAATGATATAAGAGTAGGAAAAATCATTAAGGTAGTTATTTGGCCGTTGACATCACATTGATATGGAACCTATCAATGGTCGGTAGCATATGCTATGCTAAAGGAACCTTACAGAAAACGTAAATCAATAATCAGTTTAGAAAACAGTGGTGCGATGCAGAGTATGGGTGTGATTATAACGTTCAAAACGGAGATTACAGTACTGTTTGGAGCTTAACTGTACGACACAGAGAAATGACGAGAGTTACGCTTTCATACGTTGGAAATAAGATTTACGAAATCATTGGTCACACAATGTAGAAATCAGTTGTATTTGCATGAAATTAGAATGGTCACAAGTCATATGGTAATAACGTAGAGTGACTAACAAACACTATGTCTAAGTCATACGAATACCATTACAGATAAAATCTCCGAAGGCTAACCGTATTATTAATTTACGAGGGGCACGATGATAGTCCCTATAACATCCTTGTGCAATTCAAATACGTGCTTAATTTCTAATGATGACGTTGGGCATTAAATTCTAGTTTTTCTTATCTTTTATTGATGTGGTATCTGTTGTCTCGGATATGTTCGAAAGAACAGATGCCATTGGTTGACAATAAAGACCGTAAATTTAAGAATTCGAAATAATCAAACAACTCGGTCGTTGCAAGGTATTTAAATTAATTCAGTGGGGAAGTTGAAAATTTCTGCTGGACCGGGATTCGAACCCAGGTTTCCCACTTCGGGCTAGCGGTCGCTTTAAGCTTTTTTTTTTTTTTTTTTTTTTTTTTTTTTTTTTTTTTTTCCTTCGGGAAAATGGTGTTTTTCGGTCGTTTGTTGATGTTCGTTAGGTATTTGGCTAAGTTTTTTTTTATTACAGAGGGCGTTCAGCTCTCTTTTCGCGCACTGAGCCACAGCACCCGGCAATCAATTAGGACATTCAGGACCACCATCCATCCTGGCCCAATTTTCAACATATCGCAAACTATGATGGTGGTGCTCCCTGTCTATTACTTCCTCTAGCTTCCAGCCTAACTGAATTCCCGCAAGGGATTGGAGATATTTGTGCTTGCTTAAAGAAACTGTCAATTGCATGTTGGGAACATATATACATATATACTGACATGGTGCCTGTTCTTTCAGACATGCCAACTGCGGACCATGTTTTTATTACTTACTAAATAGGACGTAGCCTTTCGTTGTGGCTAGAAATCCGGAGAATGATCAGTGGATCCGGGCCATAGTGCAGATGAATACCCTCATACCATATCAGCAGCCTATACAGTGCAGTGTAGACAAACAAAGTTCATGTTCTCTTTTTTGTTACGAGTGAATATCAGCAAGATATTTAGCTTCACAAAATTATAGTATTTTTCGCTATGGTTAAACCAGAGAATAGTGCCGATTACATGTTGGCTTTTAATTTTTAATACTGGCCGGTTTGGCCTACATAGTGAAGATTGCAAACGAATTAGGTATCCAAAAGATTTTACTCATTATGAAGGATCTAGGTAACTCTTGAAACTTCTGGCACGATGAATGCATCAAATTTGTCGTAACATCAGTTTATTGACAACAATATGTGACTGTTACTATAAAGTAACACAGAGTACCATTACTATTATAAAGCATAATGCACCGACTGAAAAACTAGGAGATGTTTACGAAAAGGAATTAATGAAGGAAGAAAGATTAGGATTTAAAGTCTCGTCATAACGTGTTCATTAGAGACGGGCCACATGCTCGTATTGCTTTTTGTTAGGGATGGGGAAGGAAATTAGCTGTAGCGTTTCAAAGTCATTATCCAGGCATTCTTCCTCGAATGATTTTGGGAAATAATGGAAAACTTGAATGTGGATGGCCGGAGAAAAGGGATCAGTGAATATCGCAAAAAAACCTCTTTTAGTCTAGCAGCTCGTATTGGTCGTAACATAATGCGTGAAGATACCGGATTTCATCATACAGTGAAACATTCTTCAAACGTACACATTGCTACAATCGGTGATAAACGTGCTGCTCTAGAACTTTCAGTGGACATATTAATTGCCATGAACTGAATTTAAATATGAGTGATGTAATATAAGATACTGTTGTTTAAAGTAGCATGGTCGCTACTGAAATTGTTTGAGTTTGTTCTTTAGCTCTAGCCTGAGAACATATGAACGAGTAGGCCAACTTTGAAGTAATTGTGTACGATATGAAGATAAAGTTTCTATAAAATCTCTAGACCAGTCCCTGACCCCTTTTGTTCTAATTACAAGCCTGGCATTGGTACAGGTATTCCAAGACACGTATTAACAGTGTCCTCATTATTTTTTTGTGATAATTCCAGTATGATAATTGCGTTATGCTAAATACAGATTTTATATTCTGAAATAATTGAAAAATTTGGTCGTCAGAAAGTGGTAACCACAAAGTGAAAGAAGCTCGTACGGTTTCCGTAGTTCGTTTTACAACGGTACTTATCACAATATGCGCAGTATTTAACACGAACCTCAAATTGAACTGATACCTGGATCATATGCCTCCCAAAAGGGTCGCACATCCACATTTGTGTTTGAATGCTTGAAACGGAATCTGAAAATAAACCTTTCACAAGTATGAGGCAGAAATTTATGTATTAGTTGGCCTGTTGCTTTTTCTATCTGATCCACCCCGATCTTGACACCTTTCGCTGTAGTCTGTTCAACGCCAACACCAAGCTTCGTGAACAAGCGGCCCGCCCATCTCATTGTTCTTTAGTGAAATACTTCATTCATCGACAATGCTTTAAGATATCTCAGCGGACAGATCTGTTCACACTGAATTAATGTTAAAAATATTTATAGACATGATCTCAGTCTCGGCTAATAATAATGGATGTAGAGTCCTTCCAACAGTATTTCTTGTACTTTTTTTTATCAAATTATGTTCGACCAATAATCAATTACAGAGATCACGCTCACAATTTCATTATTCGCTTCAGCGCAGTTCTACGGTGGATATCCCGAACCACACACTTTATTTTCTTAACCTATGATCTTATTTTTATATCTGATTCTCATTGCAGGTAGATTATAGTACACCAGTAAAAACGTGATATAACTATCTGAGAAAAAACTTTTGTCTAAAGATCCATTGTGACACACGACGTATAACTGACTCTACAACTACGTTTCTTACTATATGCGTTTTCCTGTTTCAACTAATTAATGAGTAAATAGTGACTGACTGAGGAAACGATTTATCATTGGTCTCATTTTGCCCTACCAATTACAAAATCTTGAAAGTAAATTCTTCCATAATTTTAATTTTTTGCTGCAGTTCCGTTAAAAATGGAAGATTTATTGATTAACTTGGTAGAAACATTAAAATTGTAAGTGCAATTTTTGTTGGGGAGGAGCCTAATTCGCAATACAGCAACATGTAATGATATATGCCGATCATAAATTCTGACCGCACTATGCTTCTGTTGCGGTGTGTCATTCGTATGTTAACATTATTGGTCGTTTCAATATAGAATGGAAAGAGCCGACATGAACGATAATAGTCTGTGAATCGTGTAATTTGGCCTTTCCTTTTACAGTTGCGACTAGTTAGATTTAAAGCTTTGCAACTCTCATTGCCATTCGCTAGAAAGGATATAATACGAGTAACTACGTTATGTGTAATCTTTTACTTGGGCAAGCAGTCCCACAACTGCTCTAAAACGTTCATTATGTCCTGGAATCGTATATACTGACGCTGAGACCGAGTTGACGTTCGAGTCGGTTCCAGAGTTCGCAGATACACGCGTCACTGTAGAGGAGTACTGTCCTGTTGAAGCATAAAGCCACAAATCTGCCGTATGAGAGGTAACACGTAAGGACCCAGCCGCCAGAATTGCCTGAATCGCTACTAATAGTGATCTCAAGTCGTACCCGATGGTTCCGCACACCATAACGCATGAAATAACATAGCCGTGCCCTTTCGCAACAGAGGAAGAGTGAGAATCTCACTAAGTCGCAATCACAACCGCCGACGGTGATACGTGTGGTAGTGCAAAAGCGTGATTCATTGTTGAGCACAGTGCGGTACCACTCATTAGCAGTCCGCGCTTCGAAACGGAGGCATTTGTGCAGTTGTGTTAACGCCAGCGTACGCTTGAAAAGGCAGTTACCAAGTCCAGATGCAGCTAGTCTCCGAACAATGATGCGAGATGATAGGGATTGTTGCTGGGTGTCCCAGAGGGCAGGAACGGATGTGCAAGGGTAAACGATATACATGGTGCAAAATACAACGATCATCCCTTATGATGGCCGGATATGGTCGACTGGAACCTTTGGACTTAAGCATTCTCTCACTTCTCAAGGAGTCCAACTTCAATCGGAATGTTCCGTAAATCCGAATTTTTGTACGATACAGTGAGGCGTCAAAATGGTAATCTTGACATGAGGCTACAATAATAATAATTCCGTGTCGCTCAGTGGCCTTCATCAGGTCGTTGAACTGGACGCCACTTCGGCGAACTGCTTGTACCTAACCTACCACAGTCACCCAACCGGGGAAAGGGGATCTACAGTTTAATGTGGAATCCGAACAACGTGTCGTTTCTGGTGACTCCTCACATTGTTGAGAGGTAAAGGCTGGGTTAAAACGCAGACTGGAGAATTCCGTGATCCGACCGGCTTTCGAAACCGTGACCCTCCAGTTTCAAGTGACCAGGCCCGAAGCGGAATGGGGCTTAATTCTAACTATGTGAAATCCTGATGCCCCGGTCTCAGAAGAGAGTGCGGCACTCTATGTCCTTCATATGGACTACTCAAATTCTTTTGCTCTTCACGTCGTAGTACATGTCCCTATCATATCCGCTAACGACACTAAACAGGAAAAGTGCTATTAAAACTAGTGGCAGATGTGTCACTGAAGATTGCTACAGTAATACATCCGAACTGCAAAACCTTGAAGGAAACATCCATATCAGGTTTAATTTGCAGCATGCGTTTGCGGTGACGACTGGTGTTCATGATTAACATTCCAGCGCAGGTGCACTTTTCGGACACTAGTGGTGCCACCTGGAAGCCGTAGATAAAGGGAGATCAGACGACAGTGAGGAAGTTCTGGATTTGTTCTTTCGTGTACTTGTTTTGTGTAAGGAGCTTCAGTATATCTCGCGAAAGAGACCGCGATTTTCTTTCGAGCGCGTTTCCGAGCTCGTCCGAGGATTTGGATTGCGGATTCTGCTACAGATGAATTGGTGATCCTGTCGGACGTCTGTGATGCGGATCTGCAATCAATGCACGCCGCAGGTAACGACGGACCGACGAGACCGATTGCATCCATACCATTTCACTATTAGACGTGATGACAGGCATAGAGTGCGTATCTCAGTGATGGGTTGCTCTGCAACGTCATTATGAAATACCTCGAAGAGAACGACTTATTAACGCATAGTCAACACAGATTCAGAAAGTATCGTCGTTGTGAAACACAGCTAGCGCTTTATTCACATGATGTGTTAAGTGCTATCGACAAGGGATGTCACATAGGTTTCGTGTTTCTAGATTTCTGGAAGGCTTTGACACTGTACCTCACACGCGTCTTCTAATCAAATTGCATGCTTATGGAATATCGCCGCAGTTGTGCGATTGGAATAGTGATTTCCTGTCACAAAGAACACAGTACGTTGTAATTGACGGAGAGTTATCGAGTAGAACAGAAGTGATATCTGTCGTTCCCCAGGCAACTGTTACAGGGCCCCTATTGTTGCTTATTTTTATAAACGATTTAGGAGACAATATGAGTAGCTCTCTTAAACTATTCGCGGATGCTGATGTTATTTATCAGTTATTAAAGTCAACAGAAGATCAAAAGCAACGGCAAAATGATTGAGATAAGATATCAGCATGGTGCAAAAAAAATGGCAACTGACTCTTAACAATGATAAGCGTGAAGTCACCCATATGACCACTAAAAGAAATCCGTTAAACTTCATATACACGATAAATCAGTCAAAGCTACCAGCCATAAATTCAACTATATACCTAGAAGTAACAATTACAAAAAACTTAAATTGAAAAAAAAAAAAACATATAGAAAATATAGTAGGAAAAGCGAACCAAAGGCTACGTTTCGTTGGCACTTAGAAGATGCAACAGATCTACTAAAGAAACTGCCTATACCATACTTGTGCGCCCTATTTTACAGTATTGCTGTGCATTGTGGATTTCCACATAGTGAGACTGACGGACGATTTAAAGAAAGTTCAGAGAAGGGCAGCTCGTTTTGTATTATCTCGATATAGGGGAGAGAGTGTCACGAAAATGATGCACGAGCTAGGATGGAAATCTTTACAAGAAAGATGTTATTCGTTGCGACGAGATCCATTTGCGAGATTTGTTTCACCAACTTTCACTTCCAAATGCCGACAGATTTTGTTAGCATCCACCTACATAGGTTGACATAATCATCAGAATAAAATAAGAGAAATCAGATCGAAAACTGAAAGATTTAGGTGTTCCTTTTTTCCGCGAGCTATTAGAGAATGGCACTTTAGAGAAATATAATGTCATAAAAGTTGTTGGGTGAACCTTCAATGTGACTTGAAGAGTATTAATATAGATAGCAAAATTCGGTCTGTTGAGCAACAGAATCCACGCGTAGAAATTGACGCCATTTCTAGAAGAGTGACCTGTCCGCAAGGTGTGCATTATTGCGTTTGAGTCAACGCCACACATGTTTGAGCCCGCAGTGGTGCGATATACGATGGACATGGACAACCCAATGGATCGGAATTGTTTTTAACGACGAATCTCGATTCTGGCTACACCACCACGATGTTAGATATCTCGAAACACAGTGGTGAGAGACTGTTGAACTGTTGCCGCGGTGGCCGAGGAGACTGAGGCGCTCCAGTCACGGTCTGCACGGCCACTACGGTCGGGGGTTCGAATCCCCCCTCGGGCATGGATATTTGTGCCGTCCTAGTTCGTAAGTAGTTCATAAGTAGTTTGTAAGTTTAGGGACTGATGACCCCGTAGTTAAGTCCCATAGACTATACAAACATTTGAACATACATTTGAACTGTTGCCTTATGTATCACTATGTTGGCCCTGTACCCGGTGTTATACAAAGTGCGACTGAAAAGTTCGGGTGAATGGTCCCACATTTTACATGAGGTGCCTGCACATACATATTGAGGGACATGTCAACAATCGCCCCCTATCGTGCAAAGCACTGCAGTGAAGCGATGGTACACGCTGCGACCCAACTAAAAGGGTCAGTGTGAGAACTCGTACCAGTGCAACATGGAGCGCAAAATCAATCAACACGTTAACATCAAATTTTATTTCAAATTAGGCAAAACAGCGAAGGAGACCCATGGAAGGTTAGTGCAAGTATATGGTGTTGATGAAGTGAGTAAAAATTGTGAGTTTGAGTGGTTGCGGTGATCCAACAACGCGTGAGTGCTTCGAGCGATTCCACAAGAAGCGTTTGTTGACAGTTATCAACAGCTGAACAACCTATGTCAGAGATGAATTGTAGCCAGTGGCGATTACTGTGACTTCCAGCAAAGGTATTTTGTTGGTAACTCTTGTTTCCTATATTTCCTGAGACAATTTACCGAACTTTTCAGACGCACCTTGTAGTTCGGGCTGGTATTGGATTCCACTTCCGCCCTCTTCCCATAGTACGCATTTTCATTTGGCTTTCCAAATGGACAACAATCCCTGGTAGCTGCTCATGTCATCACAATGATCTTCCAGATATGTCAGCACCCACGACGACTGTGTAGCCAGCCCGTGGGATTTGTCCCATACCATGGGACATTTTGACAATTATTTTTCAGGAAGGGACAATGAGATTTGTTTGCAAAAAGTGAGATGAATATGGGACATTTTCTATCGTGTCTGATGTAAAAACAAGAAAACGGAACAGAATTGGAGGTGAGAATTTAAATTCCATATGTGTTGTGAGATCTTCGTTTCAAGCAAACAAAATAGATTGCACAACTTTTAAAGTGGAACAAAAACATCTCAGTCTTCACAATAATAAAAAGTTGTATTAAGTGAAGTTTTAAGTGTGTGATGGGAACTAAAAGAGGGAGGAGTGTGTCTTTGGAGACTAATCTTTCTACAAAGGGAAAACTATATGTAATGAAAGGAGAAGTTAACAAGTATGTTATATAAGTCCTGATTTTACAATATATTATGTAATATTGCAAGAGCGCTAATAAATATTGTAGTTGTGGACCCTAAACTTCATTACTAGTCTATCGTCCTGCATGTGGAAGCATAGTCAATTATTCCTTTAGTTAGACATACTGTCTGTTGGAGTGTGTGTGTAGCCACTAATCTCCGAAATTTTGGCCGATTGCTTTGAAACTTTAACACAATGTTGCAATATAATTCGGGAAGATTCTTAGTTACATATTTAGATAATTTTGTTTTATATGTTTTGTATCAAAGTTTCCCCATTATATAAATTGATAAACGACATATATTGAAAAAGTAGGTATATAAAAGCTAAAAGCATGTGCATATTCCAGTAGAAAGTTGTGTCGAAATTTCAAAAAATTCGGTGAAGAACTTTCGGAGATTTCCGGCTTCTACATCTACATCTACATACATACTCCGCAATTCACCGTAAGGTGCGTGGCGGAGGGTACACTGTACCACTACTAGGCATTTCCTTTCCTATTCCACTCCCAAATTGAACAAGGAAAGAAAGAATGCCTATATGCCTCCGTACGAGCCCTAATTTCTCTTATCTTGTCTTTGTGATCTTTACGCGAAATGTAAGTAGGCGGCAGCAAGATCGTACCACACTCAGCTTCAAATTCCGGCCCTCTAAATTTATCCCCAATTGAGTTGCCGGAGCATTTCCGTGACACTCGCGCATTGGTCGGACCTACCGGTAACAAACCTAGCTGCTCGCCTCTGAACCGCCTCTATGTCTTCCTTCAAACCGATCTGCTGCGGGTCCCAAATACTTGAGCAATACTCAAGACGTGGTCGTACAAGCGTTTTATACGCGGTCTCCTTTACAGGTGAAGTACATCTTCCCAAAATTCTCCCAATAAACCGAAGTCGGCTGTCTGCCTTACTCACAACTGTGCTTACATGCTCGTTCCATTTCATATCGCTCTGCAATGTTACGCCTAGATATTTGAACGACGCGACCGCATCAAGAAGCTCACTACTAATGCTGTATTCGAACATTATAGGATTGTTCGAATACAGCATTAGAAGGGAGCTTCTTGATGCTGTCGCGTCGTTCAAATATCTAGGCGTAACATTGCAGAGCGATATGAAATGGAACGAGCATGTAAGCACAGTTGTGAGTAAGGCAGACAGCCGACTTCTGTTTATTGGGAGAATTTTGGGAAGATGTACTTCACCTGTAAAGGTATTCTTTCAATACCTCGCAAATGAGGCAAGGAAGTGGTAGGAGGGTCACGCGGCCTCATTTCGTAGATATAACATTTTGAACATAACACTGAACATGAGGCGATAGAGGAGTGAGAGGAAATTGTAGAGGGGGA
Organism: Locusta migratoria; assembly: GCA_026315105.1. Classification (NCBI taxonomy): domain Eukaryota; kingdom Metazoa; phylum Arthropoda; class Insecta; order Orthoptera; family Acrididae; genus Locusta; species Locusta migratoria. The sequence continues at coordinate 293,692,633 of CM048755.1, forward strand.
GAAAGAGGAGATGAACAGGGAGAAACTGATAATGTGCTGAGGGGGAAGATTATTTTTTTTTTAGCTCCCATGTTTTTGTTTTCCGTGGGACACTTCACGCTGAAAAGGGACATTTTGAATTCCTGGATGGGACTTTTGAGCTTCAGAGTCTGGCAACACTGCACGACGACGCCAAATTTGAATACCAGTGAAGTTGAGCCACAATATTCGCCTCCTAACTAATGACTAGACTGGAAAGACTATACTCGCTGCTTATTTAGTTAACTTTTTCGATCAGTATGTAGCTCGTAAAAAAAGCGCAAGTTACTCGTCATTCGAGACACGATTTCCTTGTGCCGAGCAGTAGGATGTGCTCTTGATAGCCCCGCATTTAATTAACGGTTACCGCGTATAGAAAAATAAAGAGCTCTGTGCTTAGTGCACTTCTCGTGTTCACAAAGTGAGCTCGGACGTAATACGCCTACCACCCACGCAGGTAAAAAACAAAAGAAGGGTTGAAGTGGGGGAGGGGCGAGGCGGGAGCGAGTGGGTCGGCGTTCGACGCCCGCTGACACACACCGCGTTAATAATGGGCCACGCCTGCGACCAGCTAATTTACTGTTAATAGGAAAGTCAGGGTGCACTCACCATTGATTTATGAAGGCGCTCCGCCCGTAAAGTTGTCACGGCACTGCATTCCGCGCGGGCACGCGATGCCTTGTCCGGTGCAGCTCGCCGCTGTTCTAACGCCGTCTTCGCTAGCATGACTCGCCGCCGGTCGTTACACAGATCTCTGTGTATATTACCGCGCCGCGGTTATTCCAGTAATCCTAAAATCTCCTTTCTGGCGTTGAGGCGCCGACGATCTTACGACGTACTCCAGGAGTTACTCTTCTCCTGTTCCGCCAATAATGCGAATGTTTCTGCCACGAGTGTGAAGCTGCCGACGCCGCAAGTAAATCTCTCTTTACTACTGGAGCTTCCGGCGGAGAAATCTTTGACGCTGTAAACGATACTCGCGTCTCATTAGCGACTAGATTATCGTTGCCAGCCTCTGTGTCTCAAAAGTAATCGTGTATTTCTCCACAACGCCTCGGTCAACAAATAAAGTCATTCACGAAGATGAGCGTCTGCTTTAATGACGGAGTAAAAGTAGACACTTTAAGACTGCAAGAGAAGCTGTCATATTTCAGGCATGCCAACCTTGTTAACAGCAAAGAAAAATGTTATTGGTCTCTGAGAGCAGCCCAGCCATTAAGATACTGGACCTGTCCTCGTAAGGAGATGGTTACAAACTCCCGTTTGGCCATAATTATTTCGGTTCGTCCAGAGTACCCTAAATCACTTCGGGCCCACACGGAGTAGTTTATTCACCAACGCTTCTGCAGATGCTTTTTCCCATTCATCGAGTACTGGTAATTTGGGATTAATAACTTTGATGTCGACAATATTATCTCACCATTACCCTTACTATCACCAAGATACGCCTAGCAGCTCGTCATGCCCTGCCGAGTAAGTTAAATGTTTGTAATCCTATCGGACCAAACTGCGTGGCCATCAGTCCGTAGCTTACAAACTACTTAAACTAAACTAACCTAAGGACAACTCACACACCCATGCCCCAGGGAGGACTCGAACCTCCACGGCGAGCAACCGCGCGGTCCGCAGCGAGACGCTTTAGACCGCTCGGCTACTCCACCGCGGCCCCGAGTAAGTAACAAACTTTCTTTACATTAATCATGAATGACCAACTAGTAGCCATGCGGGAATAGCCACGTGGTCTAAGGGATCATGCTACCGACTCGCGGCCACTCCTCCCGGAGGTTCGAATCCTCCCTCGGGCACGGCTGTGTGCGTGTTGTCCTTAGAGTAAGTTAAAATGGTTTGTAAGTCTCGGGACTTTTGACCATAGCAGTTTGGTCCAATAGGTTAACAAACATTTGTACCAACTTCTATATATCGTAATGCAAGCAACTTCTGTTAGGTGCCACTTGCGCGATTTGCATGTCATATGTCTAAAACATAGTTACATCGTTGACATGCTTGTATGCTGTAGATTCGGGATTCTGATATTCGTGATGGTAATACAAGGAGAGATAATTATTCGCCAATGTCGTTCACGTCGATCTATTTCTGAAGAATGGAACTGTTTTATGCTCATCTGTCACGAACTTTAAGCTGCCACAAAAGTCTTCGGTCTTTTACCAAGTAGCATCAAAAGTCTGACAGATAGCCAACTAGTATTTAAAAGGAAATTAAAGGAATTTCTGAATGGCAGGTCCTTCTACAATGTAGATGAATCTTTAGATAAAACTTATAAATAAATAAATAAAGTAAATAAAATTTTTTTTAACATATTGATTGTCATGTATAGACAACATTTACTAAACTGACACGTCCCACATCATTACGAAATATCGTATCTATGATCTATGGAACAAGTATTAATCTAATCTAATCTAAACTAATCTACAGGCGAAAGCAAGAAATTTCGACGCGAAACTTTTTCCGACACAGTTTTATTCTTGCAAGATTTCTCAATTCATTTATCCCTTTTTAGTTTCATCACAGGTTAGTGACAAGTTGCTAAATAATTTATTTTTCAGTGTGCTTCTTCTGTTTCTCTATACTACACGAGTATTTTCATATTTCCCAATGCATAGACATTCCCGCTTCAATGAGTTACTACACTGCTCAAAACAATTAGGGGATCAGTTGAGATATCTAGTTCTGAAGAATTGTCCTCTGAAGAACGAACTTAAATGGTTCGACGTCTTTCTGTGATTCTACGGGGTGCAGACAACGACATTACGGCAACCGAGATACTAGTAATATCAGAAAGTTGCTACAGAGGGGGTTGGTGTTGATTTGTGTTTACTCTTCCAAACGAATTACACAAGTAGTTGGGTTCAAAAAAATGTTCAAATGTTTGTAGAGTCTATGGGACTTTACTACGAGGTCATCAGTCGCTAAACTTACAAACTACTTACGAACTACTTACAAGTAAGGACGGCACAAATATCCATGCCCGAGGGGGGATTCGAACCCCCGACCGTAGTGGCCGTGCAGACCGTGACTGGAGCGCCTCAATCCCCCCCCCCTTTTTTTTTTTTTTTTTGCTCTATGGGTAGTTCCGTTCGTTGCGGACGCTGATCATGTTTGTTCGTTTGTGTTCGTTCTGTTCTTGGCTCAGCTTTTTTTATTGCAATGGGCGTTCAGCCCTCTGACCGGGCGCCTCGGCTACCGCGGCCGGCCAGTAGGGTTCAGATAGGGTAGAGAGCAAGTAGTGCAATGCTACAACAACGCTATGGCATGGAGAACCATAGGAACTTTGGTAGCGGGACATAAACAAAGGGAAGTGGCTGCAACTATTGGAGTGTCCCAATGTGTAATTTCCAGGGCCCGCGATTTCAGACAACAGGAACCTTTGAAAGAAGGCAAGACCAAGTCGTCCACTGGCAACATCAGCAAGAGATGACCGTTATCTCCAGTTAACAGCCGTGTAGATGTAGATGTCGAGACATGATGCTGAATGCAACTCAGCTGCAACGCACTCTTCAGGCATCAACAAGACGCGCAATATCAACACACACAGTCGGAAACTGCCTTCGGGAATGTGATCTCTACGCCCGCAGGCCTATGGTGTGTGCCCCTTTAAAACCACGACACCGTGCAGCTCGCAGAAAATGAGCGGAGGAACGTCAGGATTGGAGTCGTAGCGAATGGCGCCAGGTTCAATTCACAGATCAGTCAAGACTTTGTGTTTGCTGGAAAGTCGTTGTTCTCTCGTCTGGAGAGAACGTGGAATTCGGAACATTCCTCCATATATGCTGGGTAGATCACCATATCATTGGCGATGGACGAATGGCGTGGGCAGGAGTCAGTGTTGGTGGACTTGCAGACCTTTATGTCGTCCAGAATGGCGCTTTGATTACTCAGAGGTATAGAGACGAGATCATTTGACCTTTTGATGTGCCCTCCCCTGCTGTTGTAGGAGATGGACAAGTTCTGGTGGACGATAACGCTCGTTGCCACAGAGCTTCACTGGTGGACAACATGCTTGAAGATGGGGGAATTGAAGAATGGATTGGCCAACTTGTTCACCGGACTTAAACCCGATCAGCGTCTCTAGGATGCACATAGCACACGCATTGCAGCTAGACCAGCACCTTCCACAATGGCTGTAGAGTTGGATATTGAACTCGTAGCATAGTGGCCAAATATCCCTCGAGAGCTGACTGATAACCTCATACTGTCCGTGACGCAGGTTTGCTTTTGTACTGGGCGTGAATTTCAAGTAAAGAGTTGACACAACAAAATATCACACTTTATCAAACACAAATTGCAATTGTAACCAAAATCTGCATAAAATAGGTTACCATATATAAATTACGTATGATATCTCACCTGATCCTCTAACTGTTTTGAGAAGTGTGTAATTTCAGTGTCTATTACTGCTGCGGTAATATCACATTGATATTACTTCTGAATTAGAAGTAATAAAAACGTATATGTCTTTCCGAAGTTAAGTTCCAATAGAAATTATACTTTCCATATTAATCAGTGGACGAAGCAACCGTAGTTCGTTTATTTCAGTCCTTATCATCTGAAACCTTCAACTGACAAGGAAAGTACATGGGATCGAACAAACATATCTGTATGAACGTTTGGTTATAGGATCTCTACGTACACCTCAATGTGCTGGAAGGTGTCGTTTTTATGCAAAACTCTGCAATGATGCTCTAGATGGCACTGTAGATGTAATTGTAGACGCCATACGTAATGCAAATATCTTAACTATAACTTATGTAATAATCATCGAACATGTTCTCTGCCGTATAGTCATCAAAAGCCGTGATGATAGTTGCAACTTTAACCTTCTTCTCGGAAGACTGTTGGTATTCACTGCCACTGCTTTCATCGCCTCTCCCCACACTTACCGTAGCAATACCGATTGCAATGAGTTGTTCGTCATTATCATCCCTATTATCATCATTATGTGTTAGTGTTACAACAGTATCTAACATATGCTAATATTTCTGTACCATAACAGATACGAGAAAGCATGCAAATGATTTATCTTCTACACTAATACCATCTTGACGAAGTAGGGTTCTTCGTAACTTCATATCAACCAATCGCAATACATTAGCAGGATTGATTACCAATCGCCGCCCCATCTGACGCTTCACCACACAAATAACGTCACAAAACGCAACTTCGGAGGCACACTGCATCGTCCCTACTGGCGAACCGACAGGTCAAAGTGCAATGCGGCATGGCACACGCAGAGGTCTCTAACGGACGACTGCAGAGTTTTGCAGATGCGGGAGTATCACTAGTGCAATAAGGGACCTTTACATTGTCTCTCATACGATTTTGGTGTATATGTGTTTGTTCGAGCCCAAGTACTTTCCTTGTTAGTAATTTTTTCTTACCAAGAGTTAGACAATTACACGTAGTGTGGATTTATTTCGCAAATACGCTATGATTGTCCATCATTTTTTTACCATTGTCTCACCAGCCTACTACAAATTAGATTTGGGGGGTTGGGTTGGGTTGTTTGATTGGGATAGGGGGACTAAACTACTGAGGTTATCAGTCCCCCGGTGGAGAGGGGAAGGAGTGAGGATAGGAAAGGAGGGGAGGGGGAAAGGAAATGCAGTCCGAGAAGTAAATAAGAAAGGAAGACTGCATTAGCTCGGGGCCCTGTGCTCGCCACGCACGTACTCACAAAAGAACCGTGAGCCCCCTGGGAGGAATTAGATTTCATTAACTTCACTGAAGTGGAAGTAAACGCGGTGCGGTGTATCGGATTCCATATTAAGTTATCGCTGACAAGTCCGGTAAGTGATCGTTTTGGGTAAAATAAACGTGAATATGTTTTAAATTTCCAATGTTACTAATTCTGCACTATTTCTCCATACATGGAAAGGTATAAATGGAAATGATTGTATGGCTTTTTTTTTTTTTTACCGGGAGATCGCATACAGGGTTGTTCGGCCACCTTAGTGAAAGTATTTTTACTTGACGTCTCGTGGGGGACTTTCGTGCCGATGGAACGTGCCGAATGGAACGACCAATCTAATCTAATAATGGCAACAAATAACAACCATACCCGAGGGGGGATTCGAACCCAGACGTGGAACGGCCTCGTGCATCGTAGCATAGCGCCTCAATTCTCTCGGTCGCTCCGCTGCTGCAAACATCATTTCACTGCAATCTTTATCAACTGAGCCGTGTAGGGAGGGGCAATGAATCAAATCAATAGAGTGGAAAAATACTCCTCACACATACAGGATTACTAGTACCCATCAGTGTGCCTTACTGATCAACGTAAAGAGAAATGTGTGTTCTCCAGATTACATTATCAGCAAGAATAATGAGTGATTCGCCAACGCTATTTTCTGCCATCTTTCTTGTTATAATGGCCCATTAGGCCATTAAATATCTCTTTAATATGTTCTTCATAAAGCTTCTCCTGTGAGTCATTGCCTCGTTCTACGGAAGGTTATGTACGCCCCACTTTCATGTCGTATGCATGTTCGGCGTTACTATCTGATATGACATTCATTAATGCGACCTGTTGGTAAGGGTCGTTAGATACGTCGACCAGGTATTACAGTATGAGTGGTGACAGAAATTGATAAAATGTTCTATCCGACTGCACTGATGTCTATAAAAAACATATTGCCTTGAGGCGAACAAAGTTAAAAAAAAATCGCACTGTCATGTTTTACGGCCTACTTTAGATTTTATAAGTTTGTGCAAACATTTTTGACCAAAATAATAATGCAAACAATAAAAAATTAATTAATAAGAGTGTCTGAAACCCTTTTAGGAAAAAAAATAGGTAGTGGCGGGTTTCGAACCACCGACCATTTAACGTTCAAAAATGTTCAAATGTTTGTTAAGCTTATGGGACTTAACTACGGGGTCATCAGTCCCTAAGCTTACAAACTACTTATGAACTACTTATGAACTAGGACGGCACAAATATCCATGCCCGAGGGGGGATTCGAACCCCCGACCGTAGTGGTCGTGCAGACCGTGACTGGAGCGCCTCAGTCTCCTCGGCCACCGCGGCCGGCCCATTTAACGTGATGGTCTAACGTTTTACCCACTACGCTACGGCTACAAATCACAAGATGAGTCTTTTAATGACATACTATTCATGGCCGTTGTTAACTGATGCTAATATGGCATTTGTAGACACTAGATTATCGTATGAAGAACTATGTGTTTTTGTTAATTCTTCAGTGCGCCATTGCTTTGAAATGACAACGTGTAAGTTACAATAAGAAAATCACCAAATACGCAACGCAAGATGCCAGAGAGATTTCTGGGCGAGGAATGTCACGTGACATCTCCGAAAGGCTGGTTTTCGTTAATTCAGTTGAGGGTGTCAAATCTCCGTTATTTTTGCAAATATGTCTCAAACGATACTAGATATGTAAAAAACATAAGGAAACAAAGTTGTAGAGAATTTTCCCTTTACAAATTAGTTTATTCAATTTTCGCGTCAGATAAACGGTTTATTTGCAATTAAAATTACATTATAAACGGATTTTTTTTGGTATTACTAACGTATTTCTTGTCCGAAAAATTTGAAAAAGGGAGGTTCTGGTCTCTAGGTTGAACGGTTCGTCTTAAAAACAGGGAACACGTCACGGACAGACAGACAGAAGGACAGACAGACAGACATACATCCCAAAATCGCCGTTATTTTTGCAAATATCTTTGAAACGCTACGAGATATGAAAAAACACAACAGAGCAAAGTTGTAGACAATTTTCTCCTCTACAAATTAGGTTATTCAATTTTCGTGTTACATGAATAGTTAAGCCGCTATTTTCATTTAAATTTCGAGCTGTCAAAAGACGATCGCAAAGGTCCACTTTTAGTGTTACTACCGTAACCTAAAGTGGGCCAATACATTGTGAAATAAAAAAGTATCTGTTCACAAATGATTGGTAGTGATTTATCGGAACGGCAAGATAAAGAACACATCAGTAGGCACGCATTAAAAAGAAAGGCTGGAGATATACGGGTTTTCCATATCCGATGAAGATTTGCATCCGAAGGAGCAACTATTTGTCGTACAATATCTCTCTTTATCCAACGGCAGGAGTGGGAGGAGGTTGTGCCCGTATTTGCGCATCCGCAGGTGTTTACAGCTTCCGGGATGTGGCGGGCTACAGGCTACCACGTGGCTGCGCATCCCCTCGGTAATTCTTATTCATGAGTACGAGCCCAAAATGTTTATGCATAGCAGCGGTGTGGCCTGCAGAACTGACGCCACGCCGCCTCCGTAACTCCGATACCTCTCGTAAACAATGGATCATTAAAGTGAATCACTTGTTCAGTTTTGTTCCACGAGCGGCTATAGAATTTTAATAATCAACGGCGAGCCATAGGTCGCAAACAGAGAGCGCAGCAACGCCGTAAGAAGACCCGACAGAAATTGCATGCTCCAACTACTGCCTCAAGAGTTTGTATTTTTTCCGTATTAACTAGCAAATCAGTTAAATTTGTGCACTCTTCATCGTGACAAAGAACAGAAATATTTTACATCTAGCTTAATTTCAGGGGCATTTATAGCTATTAAATCTATATCGCAGTTCATATGGTTTTATTTCCTTGTGAAATGTCTTTTCGAAAAGTTTGAAAAGCGTGAACCTAAATATGCGTTACCATTCGTTTTACATTTTTTTCTTTCTCATTAACTGACACATGATTTCCAATTTATATCTTAACCCTTTAATGCGTAGTGTAGCTGATCAGCTACATACCTAATTTTTTCCATTATATCTCAAACTGATCATCATTTTACCACAAATTCATTTTTAGCTGCATGTAGGCCTATACATTCTGTTACAAATGCAAGAAGCACGTTCCAGAAATTATAAGTCGCAGAGTGCTACTGAATCACTTTGACAGTTAGCTGCATTGAGATACGCGTAACATGTACGTTTGTGTACTTTCGTACACCTCCTTTGCCATGTAAAAGTAGTCAATCACATACTACCGTTGCATTAAGAGTTCCTTTATGAAAAGATCAGCGGCACAATAGTGATATTTACTGCGTCGCGTACATCATGGAAGCACTATATAGCTGACCAGCTATCAACTTCTTGTGGCTAGCAGTGCACGATAATTGTAAGGAATTTTTAATAATGTTTTTTTCTCAGTATATATTGCCGGCCGCGGTGGCCGAGGGGACTAAGGCGCTTCAGTCACGGTCTGCACGGCCACTACGGTCGGGGGTTCGAATCCCCCCTCGGTCATGGATATTTGTGCCGTCCTTAGTTGTAGGTAGTTCATAAGAAGTTTGTAAGTTTAGGGACTGATGACCCCGTAGTTAAGTCCCTTAAGCTTAACAAACATTTGAACATTTCAGTATATATTCACTATATATTAATCGTGGTAGTTTTAATAGCTTCAAATAAAAAGTCATACATTAAGGGGTTAATTGTGTTTGAGACACTGTAACAAAGTAAAATCAGTTCACAAATGAAATTAATTTGCCGTTATATGAACCAAATTACGACTAAAAAAATTTTATAGTACATATCATTCTGAAAATTCTTAGATTGGTTTGTTACGTACGTACGTATGTTTCAAATGTTTGATGCCTTGGGCGAGCTGTAACATCTGGTGGTATTTTTGTGCCCAATTTTGTAGAAAACTAACCAATTCAATGAGGTCATTGAAGCACTTAACTTCCTTTGACGACAATCAATGTGTATCTACGACAGGACACATGTAGATTTCGATCAGGTTTCGTGAAGACAAAGTGAACGTCGACATATAGGCTATGTGAAAGAGGCGCAGCTTTTAAGAAAGTCTGTCTTGTCCCTTGTACTGTTCACTTTGTTTGTAGACGAGTGGTCGTTGCCTGGAAGCTTAATGGATGCCACGTTTCTCCTTCAGTTCACTTCGACCCGTGCCCGATGAATCGACGAAGACTCACAGTCAGTGCTGTGAACGTAACTACAAAAAACATAACTAGAAAGATCCATAAACAGAAAGTATCTAAATTCCAATCTTTTTTTTTCATATACATTCGATTATTCTATCAAGATATTTGTCGATTCTGAAAAGTGCTTACCGGGGGCTTATAGCCGGCGAAACAATAATAATAATAAAAGAAAGACGAAATTTTATCAAGTATTCCTGACTAGATAAGTATCGGCTAAGTTTCTGTTCTTTCGCGTTGACACGTAACGTCCGTTTACACACGCTGCATGTGCTGTCACTTAGACTGATACAAAGTTCCGCAAGATGCACCAGACGCACCATAATGAATTCTGTGCATGTGTGCGAATGAATTCTATCTCCCTATCGGAACTCAAATCTACGAATCACTCTTGCTTGTCTCCTTACATCTGTGAAGAAGTACGTCATTATTGTATCTTTTTTGTCAACATTTATTTTATTTTCTAATTTTTTTTAAATGTTCAGATGTTTAATAAGCTCAAGGGACTTAACTGTGGGGTCACCAGTCCCTAAACTTACAAACTACTTATGAACTACCTTATACTAAAGACGACACAAACATCCATACCCGAGGGGGATTCGAACCCCCGACTGCAGACTGTAACTTGCGCGCCGCAGACCGCTCGGCCTCTGCGGCTGGCATAATTTTTTAATAAATTTTTTTGCAACGTGTGATTTATGACTACAGTAAAATAAAATTTAAGAAAGTTTAGGAACAATAAACTGTTCCTTCTTTATAATTTCTCTCAATAATTCCTTATCTGGTTCAGTACTTTAACAAATAAAATGATTCCAACAATTACAACAAACGTTTAACTCGGGACTCTAAGTGGGTCACGTGGAGTGCTCTACCCAAATTCTCAGTGGTATTTGTACATTAAGTCCTGTGTTTTTGTAATAAAAGCATTATTCGCGATTGAATCATCTTCTTATTTCCTGTTGCAAATAAGCGTGACGTAAATGAATAGAAGTAATTCATTAATTCCTGAATACAGCATACGAAGACTAAAAAATTACAATAGGTGACAGCGTAATTTATCTTACCTTGTCTCCTGTTTTATGTAAAATGCTTTAACGGAGTCGCAGAATATTCATAAGTTTCTCAATGAAAATGATACATTATTTGAATCAGAAGAGGCGATGATAATTAGTGTATTCCTTTGTGTAACGCTATGAAGTCTGAAAGAGGCATTAAAAGAACCGTTAGAAGACGAGAAACGTCCAACGTAGCAATGTGAAATGGGAAATCACAACTGTAAAAATACAGGAATTAAACGAAACTTCAAAAATATTAACGATGAGACTGACTCTTAGCGTTTACAAACTGTAGAAGTGGTGAAAAACAGCTGTGTGATATCGATGACACAATTATATTCGTGTTAGCAATGTAATGTGATGTCTAGAAAAAAATGAGCACAACTGACGCTAATCATACTCTCATCTTGTGATACAGTGTCCGTTTTATTCTAGTCTGTGTAGCTCTAACATTTCTGCGCTGGTGACTTTAAGGTCCCCTTTCATTACATCAACATGATCAAACCATTGATGCACGCAAAGGTGTTATTATTTTCCAATACAAAGAAAACGATCAGCCTTGAATCCTAACTTGCATACAACGAAAATAGAACTATAGTGTGTAAGAAGCTTAAATTTTTTTTATTCAAATGTTTGTAAGTCCATGGAACTTAACTACTATGGTTATCAGTCCCTAGACTTACAAAGTACTTCAACTATCTTAAACTAACATACGGACAACACACACACACACATGTCCGAGGGAGGACTGGAACCTCCGACGGGGAGCAACCGCGAGCTCCGCAGCAAGGCGCACTAGACCGCTCTGCTATTCCACTCCGGCATTTTTCTTTTTGCCCAGCCCAACACATTGCAATAATATTTCATCTGGAGATAAAGGAAAAATTCAGACAGGATACTTAGGTACCGCAAGTTTTCAAAATGTTCAAATGTTTGTATAGATTATGAGACTTAACTACGGGGTCATCAGTCTCGAAACTTACAAACTACTTATGAACTAGTTAATCCTAAGGACGGCACAAATATCCATGCCCGAGGGGGATTCGAACCCCCGACCGTAGTGTCCGTGCAGACCGTGACTGGAGCGCCTCAGTTCCCTCGGCCACCGCGGCCGGCAAGTTTTCAAATTTCCCCACATTAAAGCACACGGAAAAAAGTAGGAGTACACACCAAATGTGCACTAATATGTTGGTCGTCATCTCGAGCAACTGTCATTTTCCTACGTGTAGTTACTTAGATCAGCTATTGGCAAAACGGAAAGTATCTCTCCATTCGGGGTTTTGGCCATATAATTATTTAGCAATGCAACACTTTATTTTACCCACGACTTTTTCTGAATAGTGTGCCAGAAAAGGGAGATTACGGTTTAACGTCCCGTCGTCTTCGTGGTCATTAGACACTGGGTGGGCAGAGAGTACACGTTACCAGTACAACAAAAGCTTCTATGTCCAACTCTACAACAGACTCGCTTTTTGACATATTTCTTTGCGCCAGGAATCCGACTTAAGAACTATCAAATACTAATAATATCAGAGATATTAAATAACCTTTCGGCTTCGATTATTTAATTTCAAAACAGTAATTTAGTTAAATGAGACCGCTGCTCACTATAGTCTACCCACCGTAGTGAGTGCTTTACCTACGGAAGTCATACAAAGCCAGAGAGAGGGGTGGAGGAGGCAATTGAGTTATTACGTACAACTATCAGTCTGTATCATTACTTAAAAATGGAACGTAGTTGGAATCGTAAACGACAAAATAAAAAAATAAAAAATCATTGATGTGGTCCAATGCGCCCACCATCCCACCCCTCACCGTTCTTTCTTGCCCTGAAGACTTTCTTCTATTCAATCCCATCAATTCAAAGCCAAATTTTAAAATGTTTGTTAATCTATGGGACCATCTACTATGGTCATCAGTCCCTAGACTTACAAACTACTTAAACTTACTGAAACTAACCTAAGGACAACACTAACACCTATGCCCGAGGGAGGACTCGAACATTCGACTGGAGCAGCCGCGCAGTTCCTGACATGGCGCCTAGAGCCACGCAGTATTGACGATCATTAGCATATTGATTACACGACTGTAGCATAATCATAAGGAAATTGTAAACAATGTCTTTCAGAAAATCATTAAATGGTTCTCAGCAAATGGACTATCATTAAATTTTGATAAAACACAGTTCATACAGTTCCATACAGTAAATGGAATGACAGCAATAATAAATATAGACTTTGGTCAGAAATCTGTAGAAAAGGTAGAATATTCAATATTTTGAGGTGTAAGCATTGATGAGGGGTTGAACTGAAAAAAAAACACATTGAAGATCTGTTGAAAAGTTTGAGTTCAGCAACTTATGCTATTAGGGTAATTGCAAATTCTGGTGATATACATCTCAGTAAATTAGCTTACTATGCCTATTTTCATTCTCTGCTTTCATATGACATCATTTTTCTGGGGCAATTCATCATCGAGTAAAAAGGTATTCATTGCACAAAAGCGTGTGATCAGAATAATTGCCGGAGCCCATCCAAGATCATCCTGCAGACACTTATTTAAAGAGCTAGGGATCTTGACAGTAGCTTCTCAATATATATATATATATATATATATATATATATATATATATATATATATATATATATATATATATTCACTTATGAAATTTGTTATTACCAATCCAACCGAATTCAAAAGCAATAGCAGTGTACATATCTACAACACTAGGAGAAAGAATGATCTTCACTATTCAAAGTTAAATCCAGCTTTGGCACAGAAAGGGGTGAATTATGCTGCCACAAAAGTCTTTTGTCACCTACGGAACAGCATCAAAAGCCTGACATATAGCCAACAAGCATTTAAAAATAAATTAAAAGAACTTCTGCATGGCAACTCCTCCTACACTATAGATGAATTTTTAGATATAAATTAGTAAATTAAAAAAAAATGTGTCCTGTAATATTTAGTACAAAGTAATAAAGACATCTTTCATTAACCTGACACGTTCCACATCATTACGAAGTGTCGTATTCATGATCTATGGAACAAGTACTAATCTAATCTAAGGAAAATTGTCTTTCTAAAAGTTTGATATGCAAATTTCGTAGTAGGGGTGTTAGGGTTGACTTGAAGACCTGATTTAGACAAGGAAACCAAAGAGTAATTTTTTAGAGAATGAAGATTTGTTCCTTTACTTGAAAACATTAGATAACTGTGCAACGAAGAGACTAAATAAGTGGTATATTTGAATAAACATCAACTCGCGGTTCTAGTGTTTAGAGCGATTAAATAGTGGTCAGAAACGTTTCGATAACTTCAGATTTCTTGTTGAATGACTTTTTCCTGAGCTCAGTTGTTACGTGTTTGATGGGAAGAGTGAAGAAGCGGGCCCTGTCGGTGCTTCAGATGGGCGAGATGACAGGCATCTCCTGGGGCAGAAACTTGACGGGCAACATTCCTGAGCTGCCGCCGGGTACTTGGCTCCTGTGCGTCTCAACATATCATAGCTTATCGACGGGTGCGGAGGAATAATAATCACTGCTCCGTTCCACAAAACCCCGAAACACTGGATAACTGAAATGACAGCTGGTCAGCTTTCTAAACAGAACGAAGTAATCTCTGTTTTCCTTTTAATTTCGTACGCTACGTTACTTCTCATATACACCATTTGTAACACCAATCTTTCACAGCGGACTAAATATTTTATGTTTTTTATTTTTTTTTTAATTTTTGTTACTACAATTCTGTTTCCAGTTTGAAGTAATGAAATAAATCGCAATTTGCTATCAGTTATGGCTTCACTGTACTAGGTTTGGATGAAATACCAAAGCGTGGCGAATGAAAATTTGTGCCCGGCCGGGATTCGAACCCGGGATCTCCTGCTTACTAGGCAGAAACGTTGACCACTCTGCCACCGAGGAAAAAGTGACCAACCTGACTGCAGAGGACTCTTCCCTGCACGTCTCCCGCCACACCCAAATCTCCTTTCGCCACGCTGTCTCTTTCCTATAACCACAGCCTATTATGTTCTGTAATGCTCGCAGCCAAATTTTCATTCGCCACACTTTGGTATTTGATCCAAACCTAGTACAGTGAAGCCATAACTTATAGCAAATTCCGATTTATTTCATTAATTAGAACGCTGTAATGTCTTCAAAAATATATAATTGTTCCAGTCTAAAGTTGTCATTGACATTTAACCTTTTCACAAATTTTTGTGAAAAATAGTGGGCATAGATAAGCATCATATACTTGCACTACATCCAGTGAGGAAAAGCAACACTTCTTGTATCAATGTATTCAGTACAAAGTTAATAGGATTCAAGGAAAGATTGTGCTGACGATTTTTCTTCAGTCAAACTAACTTTAGATTGCAGCAATAGGAATAGCATCCGCGAAGTTACAGTACTTTCCATATTATGAATGTATGATATCTGAATCCGAGACATCCGAAGTCGCCGAAGTAAAAGAAAAGGACTAACATCTTAATCATAGATCGATTATTTGAATAAATTTCTACGGAGAAGGAGCCCAATGATTCAATACTAACAATTATCTCTATGAAGAGTCCAGTTCATCAGAAGCCGAACTCGTAGATCTTTGTAACAGCTGTTTGTCTGATGTTATTCCGCGCATACGAATATTGGTTAGGTGAAGAGTATACGCAACAGGCCGACGCAACAAGTGGTTTGTTACAACTAGGAAGTGACTACAGATATTATGACCTGCTTTGGAAACAAGACCTGTAAGTTCTTTGTCTTAAATATTGTCGTTAACGCACACTATGCTTCATATTGTAAATCTAATAATAAATCAAACAAATGTCATTGGTATCAATGATTAAAAAGTTCTGTCTTGTTCCCAGTTATTAGAGAGATGGTTAAGAACATAGAATTCGGTAGGAGCGCAGGTTTGGTCCCTGTTCTACTATGCTTATTTGGGTTTTCAGATGTTTCTACTTCGAAGAAGTGTAGAACTTTACATTAAATGACAATTTGAAGAGCGATCTTGTAAAATAACTTTTTATTTAACACCGTGACTGCCGGCCATGTAAACCATTCCATACCTTAGAATGCCAGATATTCTGCTTGCAGGAGTAAGCCGAGCATAAAAAATTGTTTGCTCTTTAAAATGGGCAATAAGGTTCCCTGTCCTTATAAAACAATCGGTTGAAGAATCATCAAACTAGAAATAATTTGACGCAGTTCTTGTTGCACGAAGACTGAATAATCATCTGAATTGTCGATTTCGTCGTCCTCACTGTCATTATTAATAAAATGTTTCTGAAAGTCATGTAAAATTTCGTCCAGCGTAAGAGAGCGTGGACCCATGTCCGTTCATTTACCTACTGAGAGAGCGGGCACCACTTCCTACCTGTCCGTTTCATACTTGGATGCGACCAGTCGGCCGATTTAGAACCTAAATTTACAAGATCTACAGGATGGTGTAGACTCTAGATTTATCAAGTAAGGCATTTAAGGTGGATATAGCCCGTCAATAAACTTAATTTTGTGTTTAAAAGTACGAAAACAAAGATCACGTCAAATGACGTAATTGGCATTCTACAGAAGTTTCGATATCCCGTCAATTGACGTGATTGGCAGTCAAAGTGTTAATTTGTATTATTGCAAATTTTTTGAACATAATTGCCATTTTGGGCTACAATAGCGTATTGTAAAATGTAAAATAAGAATAGAAGAAGAAGCATTACTATCTACTACATTAAGAGAGGAAAGATGGATAACAAAAATTATAAATGAGTTATACCTTCATTCAGTTGCATTGAAACAAAGAATATGCATCTAAAAATAACATTCATCCATGGTTCAGATGATATTATGTGAGAAAAGGGAAATTTGAGTTTCACACGAGTTATGACTTGTAAAAGCGTGTCGGTGCGTAGACAGAAGCTTTTCCGTCTCAACAAAATTTATTATGTTCACGACAAATAACACATTAAAAATTTTTGCATCAAACCGAAGTTACGGATATTGGTCTGTAATACTGCGGGTTTGTTCCTTTATCATTCTCATAAGCAGGTGTCACATGCGCTTTTTCCATTCGTTTGTGACTTTACGCTGGGCTGGGCTTATTGAGTGCGGTTTTCCTAGCCTAATCTTCTGAAATAGTTTCCAAGGGATCGCCGAACTTAATGCCTCTTTAACTGACAGACAGAGCCACATGCACTAACTTTATAATACTTTGACGAAGCATTCGGAGCTGTTCGCAGGACACTGATCAGTGTCCCAAAAACAGGAAATTTACGCCAGCAGAAAATTTTATCCTCTCAATACGATCCAGTGACCGACGACTTGAGTGCTTGATAGATCTAATAGTTGTATCAACTTCGCCGGCCGCGGTGGCCGAGGGGACTGAGGCGCTCCAGTCACGGTCTGCACGGTCGGGGGTTCGAATCCCCCCTCGGGCATGGATATTTGTGCCGTCCTAGTTCGTAAGTAGTTCATAAGTAGTTTATAAGTTTAGGGACTGATGACCCCGCAGTTAAGTCCCATAAGCTTTACAAACATTTGAACATTTGTATCAACTTCTGCCATGACCTGCGTATACGGTGAAAGGAGAAACTGAGCGTTCTTTAGAGGCATTCATTCAGGTCATCAGAGAAATTTAGAAACTCTTGATTCCAGAGGTGTGAATGATACTTACAAACTGACAAATAATTGAAAACAGTAGTCATTACGACACTATCACCCAAAGTATTACTCTTAGAGGGAATACTGTTGGAGATTATAGTCATTTGAACAATGGACATGTAATTCAATTTTAAATTTATCGATAATCCAGCTACACACCAAGATGTGGCAATATGACAAAGAGGATGAACGTAGTGACAGTTTAAAAGCCGGAATATCAACTTTATAGGCACAAACAAAACTTGATTATGAAGTGGGCCCTAACAGGAAGACGAACGTGTTACGGTGTGTCGAAAATAACAAAGAAATACCTTTTTTAACCATGTTATGCATGTAGTAGTATTTCTTTTCACGCTTCGCCACACGCTGTCAGCTTGTGACCTACTTACAATTTATGGTATAGTTTACCCCTTTTTATTTTGAAACAGTGTTCCGCTTGACTGGCACATTCTGCCTTCGAGTTAAAGTGCCGGAACCCGACGTGTGAGTAGTAATCTGCCTGTTAGAGGCTGTCATAAACAAAGTTCCTGCAACACGTTGATTACTTTCCGGACGTTGAGGCTGGAAGTTTATATTTCTCAGCGCCCCACGGCAAACTCCAGAACTTCGCAGGCATGTAATGTAACCGCCCGGTCGTAAATGAAATTATCTGCTCGCCTCTAATCCAACTTGGCTCTTCGATTGTCTACGGAAGGCGAAGCAACCCAAACACTCATCCTTCAAAGCTCTCGTTTTCAAGCCTCAGACTTGGAACAACAAAGGAGAGCGAAAGGGATTATCAGCTCCGTTACCTAAGAGAAACTCTGCTTTCACTAGTTTCACGAAGCTTATTTCAGAAAATATTGAACTAGAGGAAATAAATATTTTATATCATTACCTAAGCCCTGATTAAAACATAATTTAACCGGTGTAAAATATTTATTTTACAGTTATGCGAGCCATGTTGGAGTATCCGAGCGGTCTAAGGCGCCTCGCTGCATAGCGCGCGGCTGCTCGCCGTCGGAGGTTCGAGTCCTCCCTGGGACATTGGTGTGTGTGTGTGTGTGTGTGTGTGTGTGTGTGTGTCTGTGTGTGTGTGTGTCGTCCTTACGTTAGTTTACCTTAGCTTAAGTAGTTTGTAAGCTACGGACTAATGACCACGCAGTTTGGTCCGATAGATTTACAAACATTTTACAGTTATGTGAAACACTTAAATGCAATTAAGTATTCAAATTTCACCAAAATTTGTCATTTCTCGAATTGTGAAACAATAAGAAGACGAATAATACAGGGAAAATTAAAAATTTTTTGCTCGTAGACCATCGGTATGCCATTCGGGTGAAATCAACGTGAGCACTGAGGCAATCATCGCAGCGACGCTCCAGGTTGAAGGTACCGTTTTGATAAAACATTGTATTATACTGCGTGAAGGAGTTAGCCACTGCCTGCTACACAACGTCCTACTACACTAACCGTTCACCGTTAAATATATATTTTAAGGAATCGAAGGCCTTTGATACCTACATGGGAAGAGACCGGAACTGTAGGTCGATTTCTCGAGTGTCTTCTCCTTGAGTTGGCGTGATGTATGCGTTACGAATTTTGCGATATGATTATGTGCGTTATCATGAACCATCATGCATCTCTTATTGCATTTTTCCCACAAGTTTCTCCCTAATTGCCTAGTGCACATTTTTTATTCTGCGAAGAATATCCGGGAAAATAAATAAATAAATAAATAAATAAATAAATAAAAGCACCTTGTCTTGTTTGGACGCATTTGCAGAACGCCAATAGCTGCGCAGTCTAAGACGCCATTCCGCGTGAGACTGGACATGCGGTCTGGGGTTCCACGGAGTTTCGACTTCTCCTTCGGCTATGCGTGCGTGGGCGGGCGCGCGCGCGCGTGATTGTGTTGTCCTTCGTATAAGTTAGTTTAAGTAGTTTTTAAATCTAGGTACCGATCACCTCGGCAGTTCGGTCCCTTAGGTTCACATAAGTTCAAACGTTCAAGACGCCATGTCTAGGATTGTGCGGGCGCTCCCGCAGGAGCTTCGAGTCTTCATTCGCATATGGGTGTGTGTGTGCTGTCCTTAACATAAGTTTTAAGTAGTTTAGGGACCAGGAACCGATAACCTGAGCAGTACGTTCCCTTAGCTTTACAAACGTTTGAACATTTCTTTGGACGCGTTTGATAGTAACGTAGCTATAGTTTACATTTCCGCTTCTGTCGCATGTCGGAAAGATACGAATACCATACTAACCCCTTGCATTCATGACAGTGCTTATATTCACGCTTCGGAGTCATACTACGTTGCATACAAGCTGCAGAAAAGCCCTCAGGCGGAAGAAGTAGAAAGATTTTGAATGATACTCATTTTAAAGTAACAATTTTCTCAACATCAATTTTTCTTTAAAAAGATCATCGGAAATGTTTTGATGAATAGTAATTCTTAGACAGTGTGTCCAAACCGATTTAATCAAGTTTTGGTCAAATGTATTTCACAAAGTCTATATGCGTAATAGTAAAGGAAGATACAAGGGAAATTACAGACATTGGTTGCCAGAGGCATTTAACTATATCAGTGGGAGGTTTGAAAATTATTGCCAGACTGGGACTCTAACCCGGGGCCGGCCGCGGTGGCCGAGGGGACTGAGGCGCTTCAGTCATGGTCTGCACGGCCACTACGGTCGGGGGTTCGAATCCCCCCTCGGGCATGGACATTTGTGCCGTCCTTAGTATAAGGTAGTTGATAAGTAGTTTGTAAGTTTAGGGACTGATGACCCCGTAGTTAAGTCCCATAAGCTTAACAAACATTTGAACATTTTTTCTAACCCGGGTCTCCGTGCTTACTAGGCAGTGGTGCTGGCCACTACGCCACCCGGACACATTAGTCATCCTCACTGTATGGACTACTCCCGGACGCCTCCCGCTATACCGCATTTTTATGGACACATTAATTAACCGGCGCCTGCTCATCACTATCATTACATGCAGCGTTTCGCAGTTTTCCGTTAGACAAAAAAATGTTCAAATGTTTGTAATTCTGTCGGACCAAACTGCGTGGTCATCAGTCCGTAGCTTACAAACTACTTAAACTAAACTAACCTAAGGATAACACACACACACACACACCCATGCCCCAGGGAGGACTCGAACCTCCACGGCGAGCAACCGCGCGCTCCGCAGCGAGACGCTTTATACCGCTCGGCTACTCCACCGCGGCTTGCCGTTAGAGTTCGAGTATGGTGTACATCTGCGCTCAAGAGATCACTGACCGTCTTCGCATTAATTGTATATATGTGGCTTCTGTTGTTTCGGACATGTCCGTATCGTGGCTTACTATGTACGCTATGTGATGAAAATTATACGGACACCTGGCTGAAAATGACTTACACGTTCGTGGGGCCCTCCATCGGTAATTCTGGAATTCAGTATGGTGTTGGCCCACCATTAGCCTTGATGGCATCTTCCACTCTCGCAGGCATACTTACAATTAGGTGCTGGAAGGTTTCTTGCGGAACAGCAGGCCATTCTTCACGGAGTGCTGCGCCGGGGAAAGGTATCGGTGTAGGTCGGTGAGGCCTGGCACGAAGTAGGCGTTCCAAAACATCCCAAACGTGTTCTATGGGATTGAAGTCAAGACTTTCTGCAGGACGGTCCATTACAGGCAGGTTACTGTCAAATAACCACTCCACCACACGCCGTGCATTATCAACAGATGCAAAAAATCAAATGTTTCCAGAATGAAACTTTCACTCTGCAGCGGAGTGTGCGCTGATATGAAACTTCCTGGCAGATTAAAATTGTGTGCCGGAACCGTGACTCGAACCTGGGACATTTGCCTTTCGCGGGCAAGCGCACTACCGACAGTGCTATCCCGACACGACTCACGATGCCGCCTCACAACTTTACTTCCGCCAGTACCTCGCCTCCTACTTTCCAAACTTCACAGAAGCTCTCCTGCGAATCATGCAAGACTAGCATTCCTGGAAGAAAGGATATAGTGGAGACATGGCACACAATTATAATCTACCAGGAAGTTTCATATCAGCGCACACTCCGCTGCAGAGTGAAAGTTTCATTCTGGAAACATCCGTAGGCTGTGGCTAAGCCATGTCTCCACCATATCCTTTCTTCCAGGAGTGCTAGTCTTGCATGGTTCGCAGGAGAGCTTCTGTGAAGTTTGAAAAGTAGGAGGCGAGGTACTGGCGGAAGTAAAGTTGTGAGGCGGCATCGTGAGTCGTGTCGGGATAGCACAGTCGGTAGTGCGCTTGCCCGCGAAAGGCAAAGGTCCCAGGTTCGAGTCCCGGTTCCGGCACACAATTTTAATCTGCAAAAAAAAAAGTTCAAATGTTTGTATAGACTATGGGACTTAACTACGGGGTCATCAGCCCCTAAACTTACAAACTACTTATGAACTACTTACGAACTAGGACGGCATAAATATCCATGCCCAGGGGGGATTCGAACCCCCGACCGTAGTGGCCGTGCAGACCGTGACTGGAGCGCCTTAGTCTCCTCGGCCACCGCGGCCGGCTTTTAATCTGCCAGGAAGTTTTAATCAAATGTTTGTTAATCTATCGGACTCAGCTGCTTGGTCATTAGTCCGTAACTTACAAACTACTTAAATTAAGGTAATCTAACCTAAGGACAACACAAACACCCATGCCCGAGGGGGGACTCGAAACCCCGACGGCGAACGGCCACGCGCACCGTAACACGGCGCCCTGGAACGCACGGCTAATCCGCATGAACAGATGCAGTCGCCATCCCCGAATTCCTCTTCAACAGTGGGAAGCAAGAACGTGCTTAAAACATCAGCCTGTGCTGTGATAGTGTCACGCAAAACAACAAGAGGTGCAAGCCCCCTCCATGGCAAACACGACCACACCATAACACCACCGCCTCAGAATTTTACTGTTGTCACTGCACAAGTTGGCAGATGAAGTTCACCAGGAATTCGCCATACTCACACCCTGCCATCTGATCGCCACATTGCCGCGGCGAATTAGCCGTGCGCATTGGGATGCCGTGCTGCGGTGCGCGCGGTCGTTCGCCGTCGGGGGTTCGAGTCCCTCCTCGGGCATGGATGTTTGTGTTGTCCTTGGGTTAGTTTACCTCAGTTTAAGTAGTTTGTAAGCTACGGACTAATAACCACGCTGTTGAATCAGGTTGATTTACAAACATTTGAACATTTTTTTGATCGCCACATTGTGTACCGTGATTCGTCACTCCACACAACATTTTTCCTCTGTTCAGTCGTCCAATGTTTACGCTCTTTACACCAAGCAAAATCACCATGTGTCAATATAACTGACCCGTTATGGGGAGTTTTGGAGCAGGGGGTGAGGACATATTTTAGTTCAACATCGTTAATATACTTGGCTGATGTTTTGGTACAAGAAACGAAATATATTCTCTTGGAAGCTATAAATATACTTTACGAATCTGTTCCTCGAATAGATACATCTGTTCTCAAAGCAAGTAGTGGGCCAGCTCCCTACGAATAAATAAATATTGGGTTTATGTTATTCATATTATTTTGCCTACTCCTGTGCATTTTGATTGTCTAGTCTTGTGTTCTTTTATGTAGTCCAATATTTGTTTATTGAACCAGTTTTGTTTCAAAAATGTTCAAATTTCTGTAAATATATGCGACTTAAATACTCTGGTCATCAGTCCCTAGGATTACGAACTACTTAAACTAACTTATGGCAAGGACAACAAATACACCCATGCCCGACGGAGGACCCGAACCTCCGGCGCGCTCCTCAGCTAGGTGCCTTGGAACGCTCGACCACTCCACCGCGGCCGTTTTGTTTATCAGGATTTTATATCACCTGAATATATTCAACCGCTTCATCTGTGTATGTACTGTTCATTGGGAAAAAATTCACTCTCTTATTTCTGCTCGTAGTATCAAATAATATGCGTTTGTCATAAAAGATTTAGCTTCTTCTTGTCCAGAAAAATAACTGATTCTAGTAAATTAATGAGACATCAGGACGAGCATCTAGTTAATTATCTACAGCTCTGATTTTCGTGTTTGTTAACACCTGCCTCAAGCCCCTCCCAACAATTATAAGACAGAACCAGGTGCTTAATTTACACTTTTTAAATTCTCAGTCATGTCTTTTGTTATCTTTAATACTAAGGACAAATTTTCGTAATTACCTAACTCGTTAGATTTCCCTGGAGCTGTAAAGTCCGCTTCTGTGTACAGAAAGAGGAAGGGAAATATATGACATCAAAAGGAAAACAGCCCTCTGCCCTCAGAAAACTAATTAATAGCCCTGCTACGAAAAAGGAAACAAAAACTGTGAGAACACAAGCCCAGAATTTATTTAACACAGAGAAACGAGATTCGGCATCGGTCCTTTTCCTTTCTTCGTCACGAACGAAGCGCTACCACTGTGAATACTCAGCGATTATTTCATTTGCTTCTGAGTTTGTTTGGTTTCTCAGATATCTCGTAAGGAAGTAACGTACTCTAATCGGAGTAGGTAGAGTCGGATGCACTTCAACTTAATGAAATTATTATAGTGATTTATAAAAAGAGTCGTTAATAGATTCTCGTTCTTTATTAAACTACGAATATAGTTCAAAACTCTAATTTTAAATTATAGACTTTTTTAAAAAAAAAGAAAATAAAATAAAAATAGGTTAGCGGCGGAGTTAACGGGTACTGGCATGGGTGAAATGGAAAGGCTTGAGATGTAGTATTTATATAGTAAAAAATTTTGACATATTTGCAAATTTCGCCTAAAACATACTGTTCACTTCAGAGTCAAATAGTCAGTCCTAAGTAGCAATCACCGTCTTTTTGCATTGTTTGTAAACCTATTGGACCAAACTGCTATGGTCATCAGTCCCTAGGCTTGCAAAGTACTTAAACTAGCTTACACTAAGGACGACACACCAAAGGCTTGCAAAGTACTTAAACTAGCTTACACTAAGGACGACACACCAATCCATGGGAGGACTCTAATCTCCGGCGGGAGCGGCCGCCCAGTCCGTCGCATGATGCAGTAGACCACGCGGCTACTGCGCAGAAACCTGATGAATTTTTAGCAAGATCCACGTGCACAACTATTGCTTTATAGCGTCATAATTCGTGAAAAGTTTACATTAGCACGTTCAAACCCCACGGGTGGCCGCGAGACATGGTGGGGGTTGCGATGTGGCGTGTAAGTCGTCAACTAAGGACGCCTCTTGACCATTCTTGTTCGCAATATGTCTCAGTATTGAGCGTTCTTCTTTAACTGCTTGTTTATCTAGGGGGGATTAAGTAGCCTGTGGATCATAGAAAGGAAATAAGCATTCTTGTATCTAGGTGGATGGCAAGAGTTAGCGTTACTGACCATATCTGTGGTCGTCGGCTTCCTGAAACTAGTTATATGTTGTTGTTATGGTCTTCAGTCCGGAGACTGGTTTGATGCAGCTCTCCAGCCTAATCTATCCTGAGCAAGCCTTTTCATCTCCTCAGAAGAACGGCAACCCACATCCACTTGAATCTGCTTACTATACGCGTCTCTTGGTCTCCCTCTGCGATTTTTACCCCACACACTTCCCTACAATGCTAAATTTATTCCCCGATGTCTAAGAATGTGTTCAAAAAATGTTCAAATGTTTGTATAGTCTATGGGACTTAACTACGGGGTCATCAGTCCCTAAACTTACAAACTACTTATGAACTACTTACGAACTAGGACGGCACAAATATCCATGCCCGAGGGGGGATTCGAACCCCCGACCGTAGTGGCCGTGCAGACCGTGACTGGAGCTCCTCACTCCCCTCGGCCACCGCGGCCGGCTAAGAATGTGTCCTACCAATCGATCCCTTCTTTTAGTCAGGGTATGCCAAAAATTCCTTTTCTCACCAATTCTGTTCAGAACCGCTTCATTAGTTATGCGATCTACCCACCCTAATCTTCAGCATTCTTCTGTAGCACCACATTTCAAAAGCCTCTATTCTCTTCCTGTCCGCACTTCTTATCGTCCAAGTTTCACTCCCGTACAAGGCAACACTCCATACAAAAGCCTTCAAAAAAGACTTCCTTACACTTAAATTAATATTCGATGTTAGCAAATTCTTCTTTTTCAAAAATGCTTTTCTTCCCATTGCCATTCTGCATTTTATATCCTCTGTACTGCGACCATCGCATGTTATTTTACTACCCAAGTAACAAAACTCATCTACCACCTTCATTGTTTCGTTACCTAATCTAATTCCTTCCGCATCGCCTGATTTTCTAAGACCGCATTCCATTATTTTTGTTTTGCTCTTGTTAATATTCATTTTATACGCTCTCTTCAACACACTGTCCATTCCATTCAACTGCTCTTCCAGGTCCTTTGCTGCCTCTGACAGAATTACAATGTCATCAGCAAAACGCAATGTTTTTATTTCTTACTCCTGAACTTTAATCCCTTTTCCAAATTTTTCCTTGCTTTCCTTCACCGCCTGCTCGATGTACAAGTTGAATAACATAGGAGAAAGGCTACAACCCTGTCTTACTCCCTTCCCAACCGATGCTTCCTTTTCATGCCCTTCGAGTCTAATAACTGCGGTCTGGCTTTTGTACAAGTTGTAGATAACTCTCCTTTCCCTGTATTTTACCCCTGCTGACTTCAGAATTTGAAAGAGTGTATTCCAGTCAACATTGTCAAATGCTTTCTCCAAATATACAAAAGCTAAAAATATAGGTTTGCCTTTCCTTAATCTATCTTCTAAGATAAGACGTAAAGTGAGTATTGCCTCCCGGGTTCCTACGTTCCTTCTGAATCCAAACTGATCTTCCCCGAGGTCAGCTTCTACCAAGCTATTTTTGGCTTCATTTTCACTATCAAATCAGATAGCGCCCTGTAAGATGCACAGACTATACGACGGAACAGAGTTCAGTCGGACCTCTAGCCATACCAGACAATCTGATATTTTGTAGTGTATCTGTATGCCGCGGTGGAGTAGCCGAGCGGTCTAAAGCGCCTCGCTGCGGAACGCGCGGTTGTCGCCGTGGAGGTTCAAGTCCTCCCTGGGGCATGGGTGTGTGTTTGTCCGTACGTTAGTTTACCTAGGTTTAAGTAGTTTGTAAGCTACGGACTGATGACCACGCAGTTTGGTCCGATAGATTTACAAACATTTGAACTTTGAACTTGTATCTGTGTATTCACACTGGTTTACGGGTGGGGCCCGGCATCTCCAAAAGTCGCCGTCTCGTGGGAAAACACACTGTGGGTGTGGCGAATCTTGCGGCACTAACATAAATCATTGGGGAGAATGCTGGGTCGCTATCTAGTTAAATGTTATAAACGAACCGCGCGGCTGGCTAGGCGCTCCGCCTTTAATGACTGGGTCGGCGACGAAACGTAAAGTGCACAACCTACTGCCCTGAGCGACAACCCGATGTCCGCGGCTATCCCCGACTGTCATCTCGCCGAGGTGCGTCGCCCCCGCTACGGCTCAAAACTAGTAAAACTGTCTGTCTGACCGGGATCACACATAAAAATGATGACGTATGCAACCACTGCGGCTACGGAGTGAAGCAGTTAAGCCACGCGTTGATACGGACGTTGGACTCAGAGGCGCCCGCCAGATTCCGAGACATCGATGCTAATTAAGGACACACACTTTGAGCAGCACTTTATTTGTCAGAGCTCTTTTTACCTTGCGAACTGACATTCCTTAGTCGGGTCCTTGAATTCCTAAAAACGTACCGCGTTCATTTCTTTTTAACTAATGGCAGCGCTCGGGTCCCTATCGTCATCATTATTGTAACTTAAAATATAACATGGTGGGTTTAATGCTAACGAATGTGAGTTTCAATTTTCTACCATTTCATCGCAAGATTAGCAGTTTTCGGCTTCGACTCAGAGTTGGAACTCATTAACTGGGCGAGTGTTGCAAGCTACTCTTGAGGAAATGGAAATTAGGTTTCCTCGTTACCTTCGGACCTGTTCCAGCACTCAGGAGCATTTGTAGCTGCGACGCCGTCACAGAGGGTAAGAAATGATACCCATCTCCTGCTGACACGTGTTGAAGTCTCAAACGGTACACCGTGTTTCTTCATTCAGTTGTCACTTTATTCCTTCTCTCCATATACTACATCAACCGAGCGAGAATGGCGCAGCTCTTACCACACTGGACTTGGAATCGGGAGGACGGCGGTTCAAATCCGCCTTCGATCATCCAGCTATCCCCTAAATAACTCCAGGGCAATGTCGGAATGGGCTCTTTGAAAGAGCACAACCAATTTCTTCCCCATTGTTAAAACAAATAAATTAACAAAGAACCAGCTTGTGCTCCATCTCTACTGACCACGTTACAGACGGGACATTAAATCCTATTCTTCTTTTCTTCCTACTTGTCAGTTTATGTAGTTTATACCTCTAAGTATATCTGAAATCCACTTGAGCCTGTGTACGAATAATAAATGTACCAGATTCTCAAACTTTAATTGATAGCGTAAGACCAGGTCAAGAGCGATGACATTTTTTCAACCTGAAATTTTTGTGCGCAGTGCATCTGTTAAATACCTCAACCAATGTCGCGGTCATTAGAAATGATGTTAAATACCTCATGTCTGTTGCTAACTCCTTCAGGCAGTGCAGGATAGCCATCTGATGTGCAAAAATAGTATCGTTAGTTTTTTCGAGATACTATTCGTTTTAGCAAATTCTAGCCGCGTCAACTAATAACTCTATCTCTATAAAGTTTCTTTGATGATGCAGTAATTGGTAGATGGCCTTACAATTTCTCTTAAGTGCACCAGTCATCTTTATATAATTGTGTCTTGAACTACTGTATCGTAAGGCATCGAACGTAGTACGAATAGTGTTCAGAGTCGTTTGTAGGTTGGGGGTAAATCATAATTACAATTTTTTTCGTCGGAACTTGGAATAACACACAAACATACTAAAAACTTCAATACTTTGTATTTCTTTTCAACAATACTGGTTTATTGGTTTGTTATGAACTGGCTTTCGGCTTCTTAGGCAATCATCAGATAACTTAGAAACTGAACAGATAGTCCACACAACGGTGTATTTTCTTATTTGTACAAAGATGGTAGCCAAAGATAAGTGAATATATTTGACAATATATCTATACCAGAAAATAAGCATAATATGAAACATAATAGTAGTCTGAATAAATACATCTTAGCTCCCTTTGAATTTTAATTTTAAAACTGTGGATACTATTAATATTATTGTCCAGGTGTGTAATAGTAGGGGCGTAATATAAATCCCATAGAAGCATTTAATTAAATTTCTAGTATACATTTTTGATTGAAGTAATTAAAAGACCACAAATTTGCGAGAGACTATTTTATACATGAGCAGTGGAGAAAAATGGAGATTGTGTTAAAGGGTACAAAAGTGGGGGTAGGGGGACGAATGATGGTAGACGGGGGTCTATAGAATGTGGGTATGGAACAGTTATAAACAAATTAACAGCACATTATGATGCAAACATTAATAAGCTGCTATTTGGCCTACTTCAGTAAGGGAGAATTATGAAATTGTGTTTGGTCATTAAGGGATAGGTGTGGATTCTTAGACTCCTATTTATTGATAGAATTCCTAATAATGTAATTTCTCTGCCCTTAGTTCCTCTATGGAGAATATCACATTTAGTGTCATAAGAATGACATTCATTCAGATCATGCTCAGCAAAGGCAGAATATTTCTCTTTAAGTCTCCAGTTCATTTCATGTTCGAACAGTGTAGTTGTTATAGCTCTACCTCATTAACCTAAGTATAATTTGCCACACAGATTGCCGGTAATTTTATAAACTCCACTCTATTCGAAATATATTCCAGAGACTAGATAATATTACAACATACTACTCGTGGGAGGCAGAAAAACACAAAATATTTTTGCAGTATTTTCTTCTTCTACACATTTATTATGTATGTTCTCTTCAAATGCAGTTTGTTCTTTCACTGAAATCCCAGTTGATATATTTGTTATACTTTTCTGTTTTCGGATTTGCTATGCCAATTTCTTCATTGGGAATGCTTTTTAACTTCCACCTGCATTCGTGAACTGAGAGAGATGGACTTGCGTTACTAAAGACCGTGACTGAAATCTGAATTCAGGCATTTGGGTTTTTCACAGTTCCCTCGAAAAATTAACGTCAAATTTGGGACAGTTTATCTGGAAAGGGCACTGGCACCTTTTAACTCTTCCTTTCATAGAAATTTAGTACAATACGCCTCTAATGATCTCGTTGTCGACGGAATGCGTAAATCCTAAGCTTTCTTCTGTATCCGCGGTTATCACTCTCTACGGAGAACGGTCAAATTTATTGTGTGAACGTAAAACTTTTCGTGAACATTAAACACTCCATAATGTCTTTCTCCTTCCTTATTATGTCATCTTTCCCTTGGCGATTAACTATTTGTTGCTTCTATCAGAAAATAAAATACATTTCTTTAATAAATGACTGCTTGGTAACATACATTTTCCAGTTTTCGTCACTAACTGCTCTTTCGTAACAAACCTATTAAACATTTCTTGCGTAATACATCCAGTTAAGGCCGTAATTTTTGGACGATAAGTTTGTGCAACTTTAAAAGTGTTGCTAATATCCTTGTCCACCTTATAAATATGTCATAAATATTGTGAATAATGATTTAAGCCATAATCTTCACTCCAGTGAATATAATTATATTCTACAATATTTGAAGGGAAATCAGTGCTATTAGTCATCTCGATAAGGAATCAAAATTTAATGTCACGCCTCCTCCATATTAGAGGGATTCTCAACGGAGGTTTCCTAAAGAGGTTCAGATTGGTGTCACATAAATCTTATATCGTATTCTATAGACATAATGACCCGTCATTATACGTCAGCTGTAGGCAGTTGAAAGAAGAATTTGTGGAACTAACTAGCACCGGTTACTTCGGCTTAACTTAAAGTTGGTGTCTAAATTTTCTGATTTGAGAGTTCGGCAGTTATCTAGCTTATCGGGCGTTTCAAAGAGACACACACTACTTTTTGGGGATCTTAATGTACCATTAGGAATATAACTGTTCAAATCGCCGTTTGGAACTGGTGGGTTCTTTACATTTATTATGACCAGTTGCTTTAGTATAAGTGAGCAAGTTACACGGGACAGAAGAATCGATTATAGTCTCAGAATGAAACCGAAATTGGTCATAATAAATAAGAATAATCTGTGTGATCCTAACGACGAAAAATAATGTAAGGTAATGATCGCAGACAGCAACACATGGCGTAACAACTTAAAAATGTTTTCAGTATCTTAAGGAAAGATAAAAAAGTTAGTTCTTCACACTTCTTTATTACGGTTCTCAGAGGCGGTACACTTACTCAACTGCAAGTGTATAGCCGTGGAAGTTTATACGACCTGTTCGAGAAACCATTTCAGCTAGCGGTTGAAGTGATTTGTAGAAAAAGTAAATCAGGGTAGAGACACTTGAAATATAACCTTGATGCTTCCGATTATGGTTTGTATGATTGCCTTTAATTAAATATCAATTAATACTTTATTGACAGTAAGACCTTCAGGGGAATCTATAACAGCGCTGCCAACTGCATGTATTCACTGCAGGTAGTAAATATAACGTTTAAAAATATTAATTTTATTTACAGAAATTAAAAATTTAGACTCAGAGGTATTTGAATACGAGCCTCACACAGGTAGGTTTGAGAGACAACGCGCAAGACGCCTGAGCCAGCGCGCTATTTGACTCTGTATGCCGCAATATTCGTCATATACTATTCTTCCGCAGCCGTTACATGCAGCGCGAAGAGAAAGATTGATCTGGTGCTACAGTCGGTCTCAGCACACATGAGCCGTCAGGCCTGACGTCACGTCTGCGCATGCGCACTAGCGAACAGACGACTGCGCCGCCTCTCTGCGCACGTACCAGCGCGGCTGAATCCCGCTTCAGCACAAGGAGCTGGTTTCCAGGTATCGCGGCGAGAGCGCTCCAAAATGCGTTTTCATCCTCATTACTAGCATTCTAATACGCATTGGAAAGGAACTGGCATAATTTTATTGTGATCTCTGGCTCGTATTCCAAAAGAAAGGATGTAATTTTATAGCGATTTCTCGCTTGCATTCGAAGAGAAATGGCATAATTTTAGAAATATATTTACATTGTGGTGCAGCGCATTAGCACATTATCACCAGCCGCCACTACTTACACTAAAGACAACACACACAGCCACGAACGAGAAGGACTCGAACCGCCGAAATGTTCAAATGTTCAAATGTTTGTAAAGTCTATGGGACTTAACTACGGGGTCATCAGTCCCTAAACTTACAAACTACTTATGAACTACTTACAACTAAGGACGGCACAAATATCCATGCCCGAGGGGGGATTCGAACCCCCGACCGTAGTGGCCGTGCGGACCGTGACTGTAGCGCCTCAATCCCCTCGGCCACCGCGGCCGGCTCGAACCGCCGACCGTGAGCAACCGCGCACTCCGCAGCAAGGCGCCTTAGTGAGTTCGGCTACTCCACCGCGGCTCTGTATGAGATTTGGAAGTTTGGAAACCACAAGGAATACACCGTGGAAAAGACTAAACAGCGTAGCGAGCATCTCGCGAGGTTGAGAAGCAGCTTGAGCTAAGAGAGCGTCCGGCAGGGGAATCTGGTGCATCTCTGAGAGCGTCGACGCGCACTTAAGCGCTTATCTCGACCCCGTTGCGGGCGGGCAACCGTTACTGCCGTGGCCGATGACTAAATTTAAACCGCGCACCTCCAGCGACGGCCCATCGCGCTGTATCAGCGACGTGCCCCATTCGACAGGCTCCACGCTACTTCACGCTGCAGGTACACAGCTGTTTGTGCTCCTCTGCCACCGATTAGACAGTTAAGATGTGCTCAGGGGTTCCTCAACCTTCAACAGATACATTCATAGAGAACAGTTTCCCACACAGAACGAACTATTGGCTTTTGTATTACCGATGAGATGCCGACGAAAAATATTTGAACTCAGGAGTCAGAGGCGCTTTAGATTCTATGTATAAATTGTTGCAAATTTCAGAACATGATGCCTGAGATTAAAGGGTTGGTACTATACTACGTCAGATTCTAGTCCACTCCAGTAAGATCAAGAAAATGTGGGCCATCAGGCAATGGTTTGGCAAAGTTCGGAATTACGTACCTTAAAATATCAATTAGTGGTTCGCGTCCCGTCGACAACGTAGTCATTACAGACGAAGAAGAATATCTAATTTCTCTTGGTTTGTAAAATACATATTTTTTCCAAACTACCCAGCACTCATCACACGTGAACTAGACAGAATACAAGCTCTTTATCTTCTCTGGCCCTGTTAATACCGACATCGCGGCGGTGCAACACTATTTCCTCCTTATCTGAGGTGACTCATTACTCATTTGGGTATGAAATCACGGACTACCGCATAAGACAGCAATTGGTTTGATGTTCAAAACAGATAAATCCTGGACTTTGAATACTGTAATTTCTCCGAAACCACTTATCGGATTTCGATGTGCGAAACGCCGTTGAATTCGTCTCTTTGAGATAGCATATACTAGTAACAGAAATTATTAAATTTCCATTTGAACAAAACGAAGTTGCTATCGATATATGTATAATTAATATAGCTACGACAAGAAACTGTATTTGGTTTTGTGGGGATTTTCTTGCAATTCATCTGGGTGACAACAGAATTATTATATCTTAGAGGGTTCGGTAATATTTTAGGTGAACTGTTAGTGTCTGTTCTTTCGTACATGATTGTAAAAATTGTGTTGAGTGAAAATATTTGTATGACAGCGTAAAATTCTCTTGAAGGAAAAGGAAGGAAGCATAAGGTTTAACGTCCTGTCGACAGCGTGGTCATTAGAGACGGAGCTTACGCTCGGATCTTCGAGGAAGTTTGTGGGAGGAAATCGTCCGTGCCCTTTGAAAGGAACCATCCTGGCATTAAAAAAAAAAAAAAAAGTTCAAATGTTTGTAGAACTTATGGGACTTAACTACGGGGTCATCAGTCCCTAAGCTTACATACTACTTATGAACTAGCTAAGACTACGGACGGCACAAATATCCATGCCCGAGGGGGGATTCGAACCACCGATCGTAGTGGCCGTGCAGACCGTGACTGGAGTGCCTCAGTCCCCTCGGCCACCGCGGCCGGCTCCTGGCATTTACCTGGAGCGATTTAGGGAAATCAAGGAAAACCTAAATCTGGATGGCCGGAGGTGAATTTGAAACACCATCCTCCTGAATGTAAGTCCAGTGTATTACCACTGCCCCACCTCGCTCGGTAAGTACTCTGGAATTCGCGCAAAAAAAAAAAAAAAAAAATAAAAATAAAAAAAATAAAAAAAAAATAAAAAAAAAAAATAAATGGAAGAAAAGAACGAACATGGATGCTAAATCTCACAAATTCATTAAAAGCAACAGAATACTGCCTACATTTGCTATATGTTCAATACAGTTACGAACAATCTTTCCCCGCGCAACACATGCTTCACAGAAAACGAATATTTTCTGACGGCGAGAGCGCGAGTTTCAGATTCTTTTCCTTTCTCGCAAAAGCTGCGCAGTGTACCTCCTCCCACAATATTTTCCGAGGTGGAACCAACTGGGAGTGTTTCAAAAGGTACTTCTGTCGCGCAGTGGGGCACGGGTTATTTCCTCGATCATTTTAACCCGGGACGACACGGAAATTGTGGGAGTTGTCCTTACCGGTGTAATAATTCGCACTTTTTGCGGGGGTGGCGCGCCGGCTGTGAGCGGTGCTTTTTGCACGGAGGCTGCAGACGCAACACAGGCCACCCTCTGCCTCTCCCTCTCACTCTGCCGCGAGTAATAGGCCGTGCATGACGTCCATCCTTTTTGCTTTCCGGCCCGGTGCGGACACCAAGTTGCTCCTACGGATAACACATCTCCCTTTTATATTTCAACCCATTCTCTCTCTCTCTCTTTTAGTTATTTATTTGTTTATTTTTTGCTGTCGAAAATTTCAGGGTTTCACCCTGGAGATATTTTCTACATTTGCATTTATATTTCGCAAGCCCTCGCGCAGTGAAAGGTGGAAGGTATCAAGCTACACTGTGAGCTGTTGCCGTTCCCGTTGCACGAACGGATGATACGTGGTAGACACAGTTGTTTCCATGCATCTCTAGGGGTTGTATTTTCTCTTAGGGGGTATAATTACATCATTGTTACAGCAGTCTTTCCAAAATTAAAATGTTTCAGCGAGTTTCTCATCTACTAGCTGCCACTGGATTTTATACAGCACTCCGTAATGCTCTCCTGTTAGCAAAATAACATGTAATGGGTTTAACCCTAGGGAACCCATTTGTCTTGGTTAAGAAAGTATTCGATACCATTGATGTTTATGTGTGTAACAGTAGAAGGTCCACGAATGTATCGTTACATATCCATAGGTTGCAGGTCCTCAGATACTATGATTTTGTGTATACCACACTTAATGAGACAATCCTTTATCTGTCAGTACTTTATTTTCATTCAAAATCTGCCACAAATATATAAATAATAATACAGTAATTAACCACATTAATTTACTCAGTATTAAAGGAGTAATCATTTCGAAATGCATTGTTCAGAACTAAAAGTCTTTCGTCACTGCATAATTGTATTGTAATTCAAATAATGTTATAAAAATACTTTGTCACACCTTAAACTTTACCCTCCTGAACATTCACTGTCAAATTACTATCGGTTAATCTCGTAATAATGACAACATTGTTGTCTTGCAAAATGATGGAATTGCTCGTATTACTACAATAATAAAATTACTACCAGTTCCTGAAGTTATGTAATGTATCAAGAACAGTTTGACATAATCAGTAATGAAATATACTGTTGTTTTATTAGTTAATTTCGACTGTGTAAACAAACCTACACTGCACTAATCATTTTTTGCATATATGTTTAGTTTGTAATTTTATTCGATATTTAGATGCTTGTTTGTGCTGATTAATGTGACGCATATCTTATTTATGTACAACGCCTAACTTAATTACGGAAACATAATTCAGGAATGTTATTGTACCAACGTTATTCTGGAACATCCTAGAACCTAGCATTATCTATAAATACGAATGCGACAAATCATTAAGTCATTAATTTGGCTCACTCAGTGATCGTGACACCATGATATAGTGTATGTTTAATTTTTTATATAAAGATGCATTTCTGTATTGTGGAAGATAATAAAAAGAAGTCAAACATGCAACAACGTACTTCCATTTACTAAGAAAAACCCAGCTGCCATATTAAATAAGTTGAGGACATCGTTGGATACTGAGAAGAAGCTGATCAACACAGCTGTTTTGTCTATATCAGAGAAGCAGGTGTTAACATTTAGAACATTATAACTATTAGAACTTGTGTTGGTGCGTTGTCATTCCTGTTCTAATTGATAGGCAGGATTGTCACAAACACGATCGGACATATCATCATTGAGCTCTCGTCCATCTCTACAGGTAGGCATTAAATGCTCAAGGCACTTTCGAAATGAACAGGTTTTTCAAATACCGCTACGAATCACAATTTTCTTTAAATATTTAAATTATTTATTTAGCTTCTTGTTTCGAGGATGTACCTCATCAGGCAACAGTAGCAGTACAAAACATTTAAGAAAAGTGTGCATAAATAATTGTTATCTGCAGTAGTCATCTTTGAACATGTGGAGTTGCTGTCTTTTTATAATGTCTGCAGATACCTCCAATTCCATCGCTCTTATGGACTTGTTAGTCATTACTCAAAAAGAACGCGATATTCAACTGTGATATCGTGTGGCAAGTGATTTCGTAAATAATTGGTAACAAGTCCATAAGACCCATAGAAATGGAGGTACTGGTGGACATCGTACGATGACAGCAAGTCTCCATGAACAAAGATGTCCACTGCAGATTCCAAGATTTTATTTATGTTCACTTTTATTACATGCCATGTACTGCCACTTTATCTCAAAACATATCAATAAATACATTTAAATTATTAAAACATTTTGTAATTGGTAGCGGTATTCGACAAACCTTTTCATAGTGTTACAAACAGTCATGGTCAATTTCTTTAAATTTCGCGAAGGTATTTTACATGTGGTACCTTTAGGAGATAAAAAGTGTCTTCGTTAAAATATCTAAACTAATTAGGATTTGATATTTACCACGTCCGCATTTCATCGCATGCCATTTTCAGTGGAAACGGTGATATGATTATCATACGATGTGATGTACTATTTGTGCAGCAAAATAACTCATAATTGCTGCAGTATGGATGATTACTTCGCAGGTAGGCAACACCACGAAAATAATTTCTGGAAAAGAGAAAATCGTGAACATCTATTATAAATTTTAGTTGAGGATCCACGAAAATATTTGTATGGATTTTAGCTGCTGCGGAAGTTGATGTTGACGATAAACAGTTCAAAATTAAGGAACAGAAGTTTTTGAAATATGCTGCCACAAAAGAATGTTGAAGACTGGATGCTTAGACTAACACATTTCTTGTGTTTTGATACTTTGATTACATGCTATTTTAATTCGCGTCTTCAGTTATATATTAACCAGCTGAAAACATCATTCAAAGGACCATCCAAAGTGTGACGTTCTTGCATTGTATCCATCTTTGCGGACTTTGTTCAGGTTTGAAGGTTTCGTCTTAAAGAATAGATTTCAAAAAGAAAAAGTTTATGGAGAACACCAAACTGAAAGTCGTTTCACAGATATTCTCAATTACCGAATACAAAACAAAATTATACCCTTTCTAGAAAACCGCTGTTGATGTTAGGAGAGGGAAGTTAGCAAGATAGAAGCATTGGAAGTTTGCCCCCTGTTCCTCCACACATTTTCTTGAAACTAGGATGACAAATATAAGCCGATGAACCAATCATATAGCCGCGTGGTCTAAGGCATCATGTTAAGGACTGGGCGGCTGTTCCCACTGGCGGTTCTAGTCCTCGCTCGGGCATGGGGGTAAAGTAGATTTTAAGTCTAGGGAGTGATGGCCGCTGGCCGCGGTGGCCGCGGGGACTGAGGCGCTTCAGTCACGGTCTGCACGGCCACTACGATCGGGGGTTCGAATCCCCCCTCGGGCATGGATATTTGTGCCGTCCTAGTTCGTGAGTAGTACATAAGTAGTTTGTAAGTTTAGGGACTGATGACCCCGTAGTTAAGTCCCATAGACTATACAAACATTTGAACATTTTTTGAGTGATGACCATAGCCGGCCGCGGTGGCCGAGGTGACTGAGGCGCTCCAGTCACGGTCTACACGGCCACTACGGTCGGGGGTTCGAATCCCCATCGGGCATGGATATTTGTGTCGTCCTTAGTCTTAGCTAGTTCATAAGTAGTTTGTAAGCTTAGGGACTGATGACTCCGTAGTTAAGTCCCATAAGTTCTACAAACATTTGAACATTTGAACAGTGATGACCATAGAAGTTTGGTCCAATAGGTTTACAAACATTTAAATCAATAATATAATTCCTGACTTAGATATTCAGCACACATATGTCGAAGGGCGGAGAACAGTCAGGGTTTACTGTGCCATCAACAGAGTGGTCAACAGAAATTACGTCCATAATCGGTTGGACAAGGATGGTGACGAAAATGTTCCGTGTTCTCTGCCTTCCAGGAGTAACGTTAGACTTTTCTGATGCAAACTAACAATATAAAATACAAATATTAAGAAGTAAATGGAAATTTTAACGAAATGTCTTCTGAATAAGACTGACGAAAGCAAAGAAAGCAACAAAGAAAAAGAAGCATGTACTATGGCAGTAGGAAGTGAATAGAGCAATGGAAGGTACCGTCGTAAGGAGCTAAATCAGCGGTGTGACAACGCACCTTGCTTACATTCCTGAACCCACGCTCTGACAATGAGAAGGAAAAGAGGAGACAGCTAGCTAGATAGGTAAAGAGAGAGAGATGTATATAAGATGAGTCTCTCAAATCACAATTGTAAATTGTGAAATGTCATACAACAATTCATACGTTGGCATTTGGTAGATAGTTCTATTTGTATAATCTTACATGTCACTCGAATTGACATGCTAATCCCACTAGTAGCTGATGAGGCAAGTCCATTTTTAAATTATTGTATGGCTAGCGTTTAACAGGAGTGATGGAATATAAGATATATATCTCATGGGGATAGTGAAGCTAGTAAAATTTTAAAATATGATTTGACAGTTTTAGAATGCCTCGAATATTGACCGGTATCTTCAGATCTTGCTGCTGGCGAACTGTCAGTAAATTACTAGTTCACTTTAGAACGGACTACAACCCAACTACCATTAAGACCTCAGAAAGCATCCTCCAACTGCTTTCATCACCAAGCTGATCATCTTACTTATTTTATTTCTGCTAGCTAGTGCCACCGAGTGCCTTATGGCATCACTACGGGTTTTAAGTATACACAACACAAGTTGAAAGACAAATGTGACGTATAAATTCGGAATAAAGCGCGGGACTGTTGTCCGACAATGTAATTTATGAATTCAAATTGCTTTAAACTCCGCCGTTGGTTTGCATCTGTGAGCGTTAAGGCCGGACTGAATTACGAGCGAAACGTTTGTGTAGCACTTAGAGCTCAGAAGAAGGCGCATGCCACTCACAGATGCAAATAACGATGGACCATAATCGCCTGCCTGGGACCAGGGCGTGGTGCCACCATCCATCCAGGACAGGAGCGCAGAACAGCGCACGCACCTTGCCAAAACAGAATAGCAAGCCCGTACATTATACTTATTTATTTTGTTCATTATGTTGTGCGGCCACTCAAAGATGAGCCATATGTAGGCACACCCAGAGTCTGTGAAACCACTCACGCAGTCTTACTTAACTGCAACGTACAGTGTGGTCCATACGTGCTTAACCACACATCAAGAAGGAAAGCAGACCGATATGCAGAAAATTAAATTTAGGTGGTATGATGTGATCAGATTTATCTGAATCACTACCAAATAGCCTGAAGTCATACATGATGGCATCCAACACCATAATCCCCAGAAGTAACACCGCTCTGCCTCTCCAAAGCATTGGCAGTATGGGACTCTTTCCGAGTGCGCGTCCACGAACGCGGAGAATGATCATTTGGGATAGGGCAGAGCTGTGTTCAAAAGTTTGTAGCCGGCCGCGGTGGCCGAGGGGACTGAGGCGCTCCAGTCACGGTCTGCACGGCCACTACGGTCGGGGGTTCGAATCCCCCCCTGGGGCATGGATATTTGTGCCGTCCTTAGTCTTAGCTAGTTCATAAGTAGTTTGTAAGCTTAGGGACTGATGACCCCGTAGTTAAGTCCCATAAGTTCTACAAACATTTGAACATTTTTTTTAAAGTTTGTAAATCTATCGGACCAAACTGCGTGGTCATCAGTGCGTAGCTTACAAACTAATTAAACTAAGGTAAACTAACCGAAGGACAACACACACACCCATGCCCAAGGGAGGACTCGAACCTCCGACAGCGAGCAACCGCGCGCTCCACAGCGTGGCGCCTTAGACCGCTCGGCTACTCCACCGCGGCGCAGAGCTGTGAGTCGTCGCTGAAAGTAGACAGTTGCCTTTCATTACTAGCCCAAGATTTCCAGTCACGGCAACTCTGGAAAGCCGCTATGGAATGGCCGAGCGCTATAAAGCGCCTTGCTGAGAATGTGCGGTTACTCCCCATCGTAGGTTCGAGTCCTCCCTCGGGCATAATTGTATGCTTTGTCCTTAGGTTAGTTTAAGTAGTTTGTAAGCCTAGGGACTGATAGCTACAGTAGTTAAGTCCCATAAAGTTACAAACGTTTGAACATTTCTGACTCTGCAAATACAGCCGTTTGTGTTGTGGCGTTAAAGGCATCTTAGGCTTGGCTTGGCGAGTCCCTAGTCAGTATGCTGGTGCTTTACGGCTCAAGGTATGGGGTTACATAGAATACTGCTTGGATCTAATTAGTCGTTCTCAGATGTCAGGCGCACATATGGAAGGTGAAGGACAGTGTCTGGTTGACAGCATGGCCATTAGAGTCGGATTTTTTGTAGAAGGTAGGAAAGGAAATCTGCTGAGTTCAAATGATCAAATGTTTGTATAGCTAATGGGACTTAACTACAGGGTCATCAGTCCCTAAACTTACAA
The DNA here is from genome assembly GCA_026315105.1 of Locusta migratoria. NCBI lineage: Eukaryota > Metazoa > Arthropoda > Insecta > Orthoptera > Acrididae > Locusta > Locusta migratoria. The sequence goes on from CM048755.1 coordinate 293,733,379, forward strand.
ACTACTTATGAACTAACTAATGCTAAGGACGTCACAAATATCCATGCCCGAGGGGGGATTCGAACCCCCGATCGTAGTGGCCGTGCAGACCGTGACTGGAGCGCCTCAGTCCACTCGGCCACCGCGGTCGGCTCGTAGGTTCGAGTCCTCCCTCGGGCATAAGTGTATGCTTTGTCCTTAGGTTAGTTTAAGTAGTTTGTAAGCCTAGGGACTGATAGACAGAGTAATTAAGTCCCATAAATTTACAAACGTTTGAACATTTTTGACTCTGCAAATACAGCCGTTTGTGTTGTGGCATTAAAGGCATCTTACGCTTGGGTCGGCGAGTCCCTAGTCCGTATGCTGCTGCTTTACGGCTCAAGGTATGGGGTGACATAGAATACTGCTTGGATCACAATAGTCGTTCTCGGATGTCAGGCGTACATATGGAAGGAGAAGGACAGTGTCCGGTTGACAACATGGTTATTAGAGTCGGAGCATAGGGTCGGATTTTTTGTTGAAGATAGGAAAGGAAATCTGCTGAGTCCATGCAAAGCAACCATCCGCACATTTGCCTGGGGTGATTTAGGGAAAGCGCGGAAAATCGAAATATGGACTGCAAATGTTGACAACATTGTCAGGTAGTCATCAATCTTCATTACTTATTAATTGTTCATCAGTCAGTGATAGCGTTATTATTAATACATACAAGTCCGGTTTCGGCATATTAATGGTCATCATTAAATCCACACATTATCAATCCTACACACAGATCGACAAGTCGTTACGCAACAGGACCAGATGAAAAGAATGTAAAAAGAAAGCAATCTTGCCCTTGTTGACGCAATTTATGAAAAGAGAGTTATGTTATACTAGAAAAAAAGAAGGCTTCAGCTGTAGGAAAAACAACTGCTAGATAAGTGCTCTCTCGCAATGAACATGGGAAAATGAAGGTTAAAGAGGTATAAAATTCTTGTGTAGCCCTACAATTCCATTGGTAAAATAGTGCAGACATCTCTATCGAATGGTAAACGTGACTAGTTTGCCCATTACACTGAACTGCCAATATAGAGAAGTTGGCTATTCTCTAGTAAAGCTCTCTTTCTATAGAACAATACACGTCAAAGGGGAAGAGAATTATTTAAAAGTGGATTTATTTAAAAGTAGATATTTCGGAAAGAACAAAAGAAGATGCAAAAACTTTATGAAGGCTTCGTAACGAAACCGTGACACAGCAGGAAAACCTACGAGAGATAATTAACAATAGATAATTTGTAGTGTTGCAAGGGTCTCTGATGATATTCATCTTCTAAGGGATGAAAAAAGGAACTACATAAATAAAGGGTAATATTAGAGCACGTTCAGATGCTGGGCTACAAATATAAAGACAAGTTTGTAAGATAATGAGTAAAGAATAACTAACTGAAGAAGCGAAAAACAAGAGTAAGAAGAGAGTCGAGGGAAAAAAGAAGTTTCGCAATCACCGCGTGTCGACACTATGAGCTGTTTTGCCACTCATAGGTCAGTGCAGACAGTGCCAGAAACAAGCACGGGAAAGGTTTCTGCACAACTGTCCTCGTAAATACGTCATACGCTAGCTGAAAGTTAATGATGCCAACTTGAAAGTATTATTATTAGCAGCGAAAGGCCGTTAGCCCGAAAACAAATGTATGTGAGGCCCGTGGCGTCAGGCGCCACTAGTGCCAAAACGAGGGCTGCAACACAATTGATGGGATGTTTGGCGCTCATACACTACGTCGTACATTTAATTAGGTTTGAAACTACGGGCATACACAATCGCACTGTCGTCTCCGCCAGATGTAAAATGTTTCGCAACATTTAACCAAGCGCAGCTAATTTAGACATGAAGTATGAATGAATTCGACGTAGTACCGTAGTAGTTGACAATTGCAACTGTATTGTTAAAAATGGGAATGTGTCACACAGTGACTCTGAAAAGCTACGCCGCGGTGGAGTTGCCGAACGGTCTAAAGCGCCTCGCTGCGGAGCGCGCGGGTGCTCGCCGTCGGAGGTTCGAGTCCTTCTTGGAGCATAGGTATGTGTGTGTGTGTGTGTGTGTGTGTGTGTGTGTGTGTGTGTGTTGTCCTTAGGTTAGTTTACCTTAGTTTAAGTAGTTTGTAAGCTACGGACTGATGACCACGCAGTTTGGTCAGATAGATTTACAAACATTTGAACATTTTTTGAAAAGCTACGAACGTGTTTTGTTAAGTATTCCAATCTGATATCTGCGGTCGTGCTGCATAATCATGTTCAGGTACTGTGAAAATGAGTATAAACTAGTGTCATTTTCAGGTAGAATCAATCGCAAATCACTGAGCACTCGTCTTTATGAAGCTCGATAGATACAAACCAAGATAAGTATTCGAACACGAGTACAACTAATTTGTTTTCAGATCCTATTCAGGTGAGAAAGTTTTCTGTATTTCATTACTTCGTTATTGGAAGTATGCTAAATCTCGTGTTAAAGTGAACCAATAAATGCTTCGGTCCCATCTATTTCCTGTCTGACGGCCGGCCGCGGTGGCCGCGGGGACTGGGGCGCTTCATTCACGGTCTGCACGTCCAGTACGGTCGGGGGTTCGAATCCCCCCTCGGGCATGGATATTTGTGCCGTCGTAGTTCGTAAGTAGTTTGTAAGTTTAGGGACTGATGACCCCGTAGTTAAGTCCCATAGACCATACAATCATTTGAACTTTTTTTTGAACAAAGCATCACAATATGTTCAACGCACAAAGTAAACCAGCTGTTACAAGAGATCCATCCATCTCTGACGCTATTTTTCCGTTTCCTGCTGAAGATTCAATCATGTTATTTTAGAAAATTGATATATCGATGAATTTGTGAAACTGATAGCGGATGTTAATCTTTCCGTAACTGATATTTGGGTTATGACCCAAGTACAGCTCTGTCCGCTAGAAGTAAAACGTACTGTGATATCAATTGTCATGATTTATAATTCTCATTGGAGTACAAACAATTATTAAAATGAAAATATGCGTCTGTAGTTCTATGAGCCACATGTTTGTCATTACTGAATGAAAAAATAATGTATACGTATTGTGAACATAGCGATATGTCATTTATTGGTATCTGTACTTCTTGTTTTTAGAAAAATGAAAACTTATTTGCCTGATATGTACATTTTATCAGTCAAAAATCTATGATTAAGATGGAATATGTAGAGGAGCTTTCAATTGTTGCTTTTCGTTTATCCTAAATTATTGATTTCCATAAACTATCTCTTAGTTCCACAGAAGCACGAGCTTATTTCAAGCAACGACCATCACCAAAACGTGCGTGGGAATACACGTCCGTTGTCAGCGCATGACAGTTCCCTTCTTTAGGACCCTGAGAGCAATTTTCAGATGATTTGAGCTGCCATATTTACAGCTTAACGTTTCTTTTAGCAACTGCCTACACACCACGTCGTAGCTGGTTCCGTAACTTCAGCAGCCCAGTAATTATGTACGGGCAACGACAGGAACGCGTACGCCAACACACAACCTCCCGTTACCCGCCTCAGGCCAAATATTATTCCGTCAGTTTACTTCCAAAGCTCTTTTTGGAAGTCTACGAAGATGGAACTTTAAAATTATCCGAGTCGAAAAATTCACGATTTGGTGAGAGGCAGACAATCGCATCACATATTTGTTACTGGAACTTTGTGAGAATTCCGATAGTACCATTCTATTTAAGTAGATAAAAGTCCTGTTACATTTGTCACCTATAATTAATTATTTAATCAGTAGGAAGATATATGATTCCAATATTATGGGATAATTTCAGCAACTGGAGAAAATAATTTGCAATTTCACGTACACTGTCTTACTTACTCTACATTATATCCGCTAGTGACTGTTACAGCACTTCATTAAAAAAATTGTTCTAATGTTTGTTAAGCTTATGGGACTTAACTGCGGGATCATCAGTACCTAAACTTACAAAATACTTATGAAGTAACTTATTCTAAAGACAGCACAAACAGCCATACCCGAAGGGGGATGCGAACCCCCGACGGGGAACTGCCTCGCTCATCCGAGCATAGCGCCTCAATGCACTCGGCGACTGCGCTGCGGCACAGCACTTCATCATTTTTAATGCTTTACGCGGGAACTTCCAAAAGTAAGTTTCTCATTATTATGGCAAGGGTAGAAACGTTTCTTGAATACTGCATTAATTTTCAAAGCCACACAGATAAATGACACCATTGTTCAAGATATTGACTAATTATCTGTAAAAAATAAATAAAAAGCGGTTGGAAAGAAACAATTGTATCGACAATAGAAATCATCTTCTTGATCACAGGGTCATTCCAAAGCCCCGGTGTGAACGTTTTCATCTTTCCCCCAGATTTTTTTTCAGCTCGTCGAAAAGATATAAATCGCAGGGTGCAAAGACAAAGAATTTACGACCAGGACCACACACATCTAAGAGACCTTTGTCAAATTTTTGTCATCATTTCACTAAGACTGGTCGAAAAACTGCATTTAGTCGTACCCCAATAGAATTTCAATGTGACTCTATGCAATTTGCCCGAAGAATCGTACTGTACCGCGTACTTGAACTTCGGAGGAAGGTTCAACTTGCTGTACTGCTCAATCGGACACTGTGATGCATATGTTATTAGTACCTGAGCAGCATTGTGTCTGCAGGAAAAACATTACATAAATTCTCTCTTCACATTCCAAATGTTCAAATGTTTGTAAATCTATCGCACCAAACTGTGTGGGCCGCGGTGGAGCAGCCGAGCGGTCTAAAGCGTCTCGCTGCGGAGCGCGCGGTTGCTCGCCGTGGAGGTTCGAGTCCTCCCTGGGGCATGGGTGGGTGTGTTGTCCTTAGGTTAGTTTATCTAGGTTTAAGTAGTTTGTAAGCTACGGACTATGACCACGCAGTTTTGTCCCATAAATTTACAAACATTTGAACATTTGAAACTATTTGGTCATCAGTCCGTAGCTTACAAACTACTTAAACTAACTTAAGGACAACACACACACCCATGCCCCAGGGAGGACTCGAACCTCCACGGCGAGCAACCGCGCGCTCCGCAGTGAGACGCTTTAGACCGCTTGGCCACTCCACCGCGGCTCTTCACATTCCAACACTCCTGTTGCACAATGCCGTTAGCTTGGGATGGCACGTGTAACTTACACTCAACAGTTCCTACGTAAATCAGACATCATTAAAGTATCATCCCCTTGTTACACAAATTACGTTACAACAGACGGACATTGTTCAATTATATTTCCCCCTATGCAACGCATGTCTACGACTACGATATGATTCGTAATACTTGTGACAGAATTATGTAAAGCCTCTAGAGGTTCGTAAAATACTGAAAAAAAGAAAAAAAACATGGAATGGTCGCCCCAATCCCTGACTGTAGCCCAATGGGATGAATTGAACAAGAGTATCCGAAAAACGGAAAATCCTGAGTGGGACACAATTGTGGGACTTCCTGCAAGATTGGAGATTAATTACAACTGATACCTTGGCAAAACTGACACAGCGCATGCCGAGAGTGTGCAAGGCAGCGATGAAAGCAAAGGGTGGCTATATTTAGGAATCGCAAATTTAATTGTTGCATCTTCCTGTGTATTATTTGAGCTTAATAAACATTTGGAAAACAAGAAATGTATTTTATAGTGTATTTCCTTTCCATTGTCTATAATTACTAGGTGTTTCCAAATTTATGGAGGGTATATATATATCGGGTGATCAAAAAGTCAGTATAAATTTGAAGAGTTAATAAATCACGGAATAATGTAGAAATGTAGATAGAGAGATAAAAATTGACACACATGCTTGGGATGACATGGTGTTTTATTAGAATAAAAGAAGTTCAAAAATGTCCGACAGATGGCGCTTCATCTGATCAGAAAAGCAATTATTAGCATAACAAATTAAGACAAAGCAAAGATGATGTTCTTTACAGGAAATGCTCAATATCTTCAGCATCATTCCTCAACAATAGCTGTAGTCGAGGAATAATGGCCGGCCGCGGTGGCCGAGGGGACTGAGGCGCTCCAGTCACGGTCTGCACGGCCACTACGGTCGGGGGTTCGAATCCCCCCTCGGACATGGATATTTGTGCCGTCCTTAGTCGTAGCTAGTTCATACGTAGTTTGTAAGCTTAGGGACTGATGACCCCGTAGTTAAGTCCCATAAGTTCTACAAACATTTGAACATTTTTATTATTATTATTATTATTATTATTTTTTTTTTTTTTTTTTTTTTTTTTTTTTTTTTTTTTTTTTTTTTTTTTTTGAGGAATAATGTTGTGAACAGCACTATAAAGCATGTTCGAGGTTATGGTGAGGCATTGGCGTCCGATGTTGTATTTCAGCATCCCTAGAGATGTTGGTCCATCACGATAGACTTGAGACTTCAGGTAACCCCAAATCCAATAATCGCACGGACTGAGGTCTGGGGACCTGGAAGGCCAAGCATGACGAAAGTGGCGGCTGAGCAAACGATCATCACCAAACGACGCGCGCAAGACATCTTTGACGCGTCTAGCAATACTTTTTTGTGTGTCAATTTTTACCTCTGTATCTACATTATTCCGTGATTTATTAAGTCTTCAAATTTATACCGATTTTTGATCTCCCGGTACACACACACGTAGCAATTTTTTTTATTAGTATGAAAGTTCTAATTACACGCTTACCAGTAATGAAATATCCTATCGACATTATGACGCTAGTAATAACCATACAATACACTTGTACAATTGAAGTGTGTCTGATTTACAATTACGTTCTGTACATGGTGTCTGGTAATTACAATAAAAGGAAGAGGATACCCCGTGATCAAGCTGTTAGACCATGCAAGGCTTGTCTCAGCACCTTGTCCTCCCCAGACAATGAATTATTCATGGGATGCGGTATGGACGGGCTCAGGGCCTTACGCCGTGCTGCCGCTCGTTGTCTACGTTCAAAGCTTGGAGCTGCTGCCTCTCAGCCAGGACCCTCCTCAGGATCAGAACGCCGAGTGCAGCGAGGAAAAATTCCTGGCGAAATGTTCAAATGTGAGCAAATATAAGGGGATAAGCAGCTGAGGCCATCAGTCTATAGGCTTACAAACTACTTTTGCTGAGGACAATACACACACTTGCCCGAGGGAAGACCCGAACCTCCGGCGGGAGCGGCCGCGAAATGACGGACATAGTGCCTCAGACCGCGCGACTATTTCCACGCGTCAACAATCGAACCTAGATTCCTCTCACAAGTGCCTGTCATGTTCATCACTCGGCTAAGCGGCCAGACATTTCGGAAATATGTACCTCATAATTTAATTAATACAACTCGTGTTTGACATAATGCATAATACAAGATATGCTGTAAGAAGTCTGCTCTCTGTTGAAGTGAGATTCACACTTGGCTAGCGATAACATCTATATTAGACTTTTATTTCCCTAAATCACTCAGGCAAATGCCGGGATATCCTTACCCAAAACTCCGAGCGTAAGCTCCGTCTCTAATGACCACGCTGTTGTCGGGACGTAAAACTCCAAGCTACCTTCCTTATACTAGACTTTGTAACTTCATAGCATAAAATTGTGAAATTAGCCTTACGATGTAATGTAGCCAGTGATGAGTTTCGATGTCATTTTGCTTTCTATCACTCATCATGTGACATTACGGCGGGAGTGACTCCATATTACAGTCTATGTAAGAAATCGTTTTCACATTCCTTATATTTATGCAGTGGTTTGTCCGAATTTCGGCTCGGTCATACGAGAAATACTGCTTATGTTTCAGATGAAAATATTGTTTTGTGATAAACGGACTGTACGGGCACTGATGGGTAGTCGGCAATGTGAGGCATATGGAAGTTTGGGTTGGTTTGGAATTCGTGCACGGGTAGTGTAATGCTTAACACGATTGCTTGCGGAAAATGGAAACCCGGGTTCGAGTCTTGGTTCGGCACAAATTTTCATATGCTACCAACACATTGTATAGCTGATACTGATCCATATCCACAATAACGAAATCATAACTTGCGATCTTGAATTGAGCAACCGGTACATCATTTGCCCAGAACTGCCAGAGAGTCTGTTTCGATTCCCGCTCTGGCACTCATATTTCTACATCTACACATCTACATGGGATACTCTGCAAATCACATTTAAGTGTCTGGCAGAGGGTTCATCGAACCACAATTATACTATTTATCTCCCATTCCATTCTCGAATAGCGCACGGGAAGAAAGAACACCTGAATCTCTCTGTTCGAGCTCTTATTTCTCGTATTTTATTCTGATGATCATTTCTCCCCATGTAAGTGGGAGTCAACAATATATTTTCGCATTCGGAGGGGAATGTTGGCGATTGGAGTTTCGTTAGTAGCCCACGCCGCAGCGAGAAGCGCCGTTGTTGTAATGATTCCCATCCCAGATACTGTATCATTTCCGTAACGCTGTCTCCCCTGTATCGTGACAATACGAAACGAGCTGCCCTTCTTTGCACTCTTTCGATGTCCTCCGTCAAACCCACCTGATAAGGATCCCACACTGGGCTGCAATACTCCAAAAATGGACGGACAAGCCTAGTGTATGCAGTTTCTTTTGTAGTTCTGTTGCATCTTTAAAGGGTTCTGCCAATAAAACGCAGTCTATGGTTCACCTTTCCCACGATATTATCTACGTGTTCCTTCCAGTTTAGGTCTGAAGTAATAGTAATTCCTAGGTATTTTGTGGAGTTTACGGCCTTCACATCTGATTGATTTATCTTGTAAACAAAGTTTAACGGATTTCTTTTCGTACTCATGTGGACGACTTCACACTTCTCATTATTTAGAGTCAATTGTCAATTTCTACACTATAGTGATATCTTATTCAGATCGTTCTGCTGTTGGTTTTGATCGTCAGATGATTTCACTAGACGGTAAATGATGGCGTCATCTGCAAACAACCTAAGAGAGCTACTTAGATTTTCCCCTAAATCGTTTATGTAAATAAGGAATAGCAGAGGACCAATATTTAAGAATCTACTTGCCGGCCGCGGTGGCCGAGGGGACTGAGGCGCTCCAGTCACGGTCTGCACGGCCAGTACGGTCGGGGGTTCGAATCCCCCCTCGGGCATGGATATTTGTGCCGTCCTAGTTCGTAAGTAGTTCATAAGTAGTTTGTAGTTTTAGGGACTGATGGCCCCGTAGTTAAGTCCAATAAACTATACAAACAAACAAACAAACAAGAATCTACTTAAAGAAGCTCGACTTTGGTGTGGAAACACGGAAATTTTTAAAAATCCCAATACAATAATTACAAGGAATGAGATACGGTTTCCCTCCTCATCGTGATTAATTGCCTCAACCCGTACAAACGGTCACTTACGCATTCATTTCTCAGGTACAGAAATAAACAAGTTTGTGATTTTTTGTTGAGTGTAAGTAACTGCGATGAGGCTGACAGGGCAGGTAATACTGGGCGTGAGCAAGCGATGCCCACCCACTGAGGCGCAGCGTGGTGTCAACTGTAAAGCATAGGCCAAGACGCCGGCCACCCTAATAGCGACATCCATCCTGACACCGCCTATCTGGAACCCCACGGGCTCGACCTCATCTTGTAATCTTTGGCATTTACTACCTCTAGAATCACAACTTAAACGACTTTTAAACTATACCGACATGCCACACCCACAGCGCTACAAAATGAGGAGAGAAATCAAAAGGAGTCTCCCGGGATTTCCTCGTAAAGTACGTTGTGGTACTAACTTCAAAAAGATACTCTCGAATGTAAAGTGGTGGCCACCTTCTCTCGGGGAGTGTCAAATAACCCCAGCACGTGGGCAAGTAAGCCAAGTCACAAGTTACAAATTAACTGTAGACATAAAACACGAAGATTGGTAGAATATTTCAAGAGTTTATGCTGTTCGAAAGAGCAATAAACGCAGCATTGAACATAGCTTATTACAGGTAGTACATGACAGAGCAACGTATGGCAAAAATATCATCATCATCACCTTTGGAGATTGATTATGCCTTTCAGCGTTCAGTCTGGAGTATAGTCTCCCTAATCTACATCTACATAGATACTCTGCAAATCACATTCAAGTGCCTGGCAGAGGGTTCATTAACCACTTTCATAACTTTTCTCTACCGTTCCATTCTCTAATAGCGTGCGGGAAGAAAGAACACCTAAATCGTTCCGTTTTCGATCTGATTTCTCTTATTTTATTGGGATGGTCATGTCTCCCTAAGTAGGTGGGTGCTAGCAAAATATTTTCACATTCAGAACTAAAAGTCGGTGATTTAAACTTCGCAAACAGCTCACGCCGCAATGAATAACGTCTTTCTTTTAATGATTTTCACCCCAATTCGTGCAACATTTCCGTGACGCTTTCTCCCCCGTAACGTGATAAAACAAACGAGCTGCCCTTCTCTGAACCTTCTCAATGTCTTTCGTCAGTCCCACCTGGTGAGGGTCCCACAAGGGGCAACAGTACTCCAGGAGAGGACGCACAAGTGTGATGTAGGCAGTCTCTTTGCTGGTGCATCTTCGAAGCGTTCTGCCAATGAAACGTAACCTTTCGTTCGCTTTCCCCACAATATTTTCTATGTGTTCTCTCCAGTCAAAGTTGTTCGTAATTGTAACTACTGGGTATTTGGTAGAATCTATGACCTTAAGGTTTGACTGATCTATCGCGTAATTAAAGTTCAGCGGATTTCTTTTAGTGGTCATGTGTATTACTTCACACTTTTCTTTATTTAGTGTCAATTGCCAATTTTCGCACCATGCAGAAATTTTGTCTAAATCCTCCACGAGCCCCTATTCAATGCTAAGATTGATGCCTCGTCTGATGTTAAGCCTTTTACTTAAAAATGATTCTTCACTGAATCTAAGTACTTTCTCCTTGGTCTACCTCGACTCCTCTTATCCCCTGCTGCTCATAAGTCTGTTAGCTAACATTGCTTCTCTCATGCATGTAACATGACCCCACCATCTCAAGTCTGTTCGCTCTAACTGCTTCACCTATGGTGTTCATTCTCAGTTTTTCTTTGATTTCCTCATTATGGACACCCTCCTGCCATTGTTCCCATCTATTAACACCTGCAATCATCCTTGCTACTTTCATCTCTGTAAACTCAACCTTATGAATAAGGTAACCTGTATCCACCTAGTTTTCACCCCCATACACCAAAGTTGGTCTAAAGACAGAGCAGCGCACTGCTGACTTAGTCTTGGTACTGACATACTTCATTAGCTTTGCTACACCTTGATTGAAATTCTTTCACTATTTTACCATCCTGTGCCAAAATAAAATCTATGTACTTGAAACTGCCCACTTATTCTAACTTTGTTCTTCCAATTTGGCACTAAATCTGTTTAAATCTCTTTCCCACAGACATTACTTTCGGTTTGAAGGTGCTCATCTTCATACCACAACCTTTACACCTCTGAAATATTATACTGTAACCTTCCAATTTGCAATCACAACTAAATCGTCTGCATATGCCAGGCTTTATTTTCATTTCACCTATTTTAATATCACCTTGCCTGTCTGTTGTTTTTCAACGTATGATCCATAAATAGTACGAACAACAGTGGTGACAGGTTACAGCCTTGTCTTACTCCTAAAAATACACCGAACCATGAACTCAGTTTACCGTCAACTGTAACTGCTGCTTAAAAATCTACGTAAAGACAGGCATCAAGATGATTCCTAAAATTCAAGTTTGGTAGTATATTGCACGCAATTGAACCAAACTGGCATATGCGTATAGGACATGATATTGTAACAACTGTGATAACTAACATTAACCGAGCGACACACCTGCCAACCTGAGTATAGGTCAGACTTACCAACGAAAGAAAGAATACACGTTTCACGTATCTCAATTGATTCCCTAATTGTTTTGACTTACTGGCACGCACGGCGTGTGCACATTAAAGATTGGAGTTGCTTGGACCACTTCCTTCAAGTGTCCCAATAAACGAACCCCTGGCGCATCAAGGTGTAGGGGAACGAGCGGGTCAAGGTGTGTGGCCTCCCCGCCCAAGCCAGCAGTCGTGAAATGTCTACGTCAGATGTTCGCGCACATTGGGGAAGGCTAATGGTCGACTTCGGTATATTGGGAGAATTTTGGAAAGGTGTGATTCGTCTACAAAGGAGACCGCATTTAAAACGCTTGTACAAGCCCGTCTTGAGTATTGCTCAGCTTTTTGGGATCCCCAAGAGATCGGTTTAAATGTGCACATAGAGGCAATACTGAGGCGGCCGGCTAGGTTTGTGCCTGGTAGATTCGATCAATGTGCGAGTCTTACTGAAATGCTTCGGGAACTCAAGTGGGAGTCGCTGGAGGAAGGCGACGTCATTTTCGAGAAAAACTGTTGAAGAAATTTAGAGGGGTGGAATTTCACGCGAACTGCAGAACGATTAAACTGCCGCCAACCTTCATTTAGCGCAAAGTCTACAAAGGTAAAATCAGAAAGATTGGGGCTCGTACTGATGCATACAAGCATTCGTTTTCCCTCGTTCTATGTGGGAGTGGAACAAGAAAGCAAGTAACTAGTAGTGATACTGAGTACCCTTCGCCACACACCTTAGGGTGAATTATGGAGTGTGTAGCCTATGTAGATGTAAATGCAGGAAGTGTGCTAGTGTGATATGATATGTGAATCACATCTGTAATCGTTGTTGACGTGGCACAGCCTCGGGCAAGGTGGTCAATACATTAATGAGAATGTCGAGATGACGTGCCCCATTTAACCTGTGTGTTAGCACTTACGGCCCATTAATCTCTCGGGAAGTATGCTAATATCGGCAACCAAGCGTCGCGCTGCCCATCCTATAAACACGTGTTTATCTCAGAAGGTATGCGTTTTCGGACGATGTTTATTGGACTCATTTTTCCTGTTTTTATGAGTAATACCACCTCCCAAAGTATTCAACACTCTTGAACACACTGTGTAAAGATTGTAGGGAGCTACGCGGTAAACGGTGCAGTCTTTGTCGTAATGCGAAAGCGGAGCAATATATTTGACATGCAAGAGGACACAATGGTTGAATCAAATGCCGAAGGACCTGTAGTGCACTAAGATACATGGATGACAGGGATGAACGCCGGCTGTGGAGACGTGTACGGACAATATACTTGCAGCCGTTGTGGAAACACCTCCCAGATGATCTATGGAACTACCAACAGTGTCCCGTCACCGACAGTTCTTCGAACGTTGCTGCGTATGGGCCGACGCAGCCGGTGCCAGGTTCCCGGACTTGGGCTGAATGCTGTACATCTGTAACTAAGGCTAGAATTTTGCACCCATATATCGCAAAGGAACTTCCACAAAGTTATGGCAAGTTGTCTTTTCGGATGAATCACGCTTGTGCTCCATCGGACAGATGGTCGTTGGCGTTGGTGTCAAATCTATATAGCGAAGACTTGACGTCAAGTCTACGCTACATAGATCTGAAGATGACCCTGTAAATAGGCCGAAACCGATCATCATTAAATGATAGTTTTTGCGATTTGTGACTGTTTTTATTTATAAAAACGTCAGAGGTTCCTTGAGGCAATTCGCGGCAAGTGGTATAGTATACAGAGAAGTCGTAGCGGTGAAATACGGTAGCGAAATTCTAGAAGATCAAAGCATCGATGCTTGGTTTAGGAAATGGAAATTGACACTCAATATAGCTAAATACTGCCTGTTACGAACATATAGACAGAAAGACCATCCACTCTATGATTATACGATAGCTGAACAAACATGGGAATGAATATATTTCTTTCTGCTGTGTACATCTTAATAAAAGGTTTTGCATACTGCATTAGAATCATTCCAGTCCACATAGAGGCATACGAGCAATCCTTCTTCCGGCGAAAAATTTGCGACCGTAACAGGAAAAGCACAAAGTAACACTGGTATTATAGCACCCTCTGCAACTCTTATAGGTAGCTTCAGGAGTATAGATATAGATGTTGAGAGATGGGCATTATCTCAGCGTCTAGGGTGTAATGGAATGCTATATTTCTTAGCTTTAGGAGAGTATCTGGAATTGGCGGCGCACTGATTTTTACATTATGATACTATACACACTATTATATAGCCACAATTCCTCCAGATTCACAACAGATATATATATTAGTGCCTATTTTTTCTGGCACCACACACGTTGCTCACGCTTGACCAAAAACGGAATCTTGTGAAGTGTTGCAAGAAAGGTTTGCAGCAGTTCAGGAAGAATCCCCAGGACTTATAGCGTCGTTTCGCACTGTGGATGAAACACGGATACATTACTATACTCCTGAGACCAAAGAACAATCTAAACAAAGATACCGGCCCTTCGACTGGAAAGGTTATGGCGACGGTCTTTCGGGATTCGCAAGGGATAATCCTCATCGACTATCTGGAACAGGGTAAAACTATTACAGGTGCATATTATTCACCGTTATTCGACCGTTTTAAAACCGATTTGCAAGAAAAACGCCGGCGATCGGACCACAAAAAAGTCCTTTTCCATCACGACAATGCACCAACACACACATTAGCAATCGTGGTCGCAAAATTATTGGAAACAGGATTCCCACTCGTTTCACATCCCGCCTATTCTCCAGACTTGGCTTCATCGGATTACTATTTGTTCCACAATTTGAAGAAATGGCTGGCGGGACTAAGATTTCATTCAAACGAGGAGGTGATTGCAGATACTAATATCTACGAGGCGCGTCCAGAAAGTACGTTCCGTTTGGTAATAAAATGAAATTGTACACAGGTACAGAAGAAATTTTTATTGCACAAAATTCTATAACTCTTAAACTATTTTTCCACATAACTGCCGAAATTTTTCAGGCATTTGTCATAGCGTGACACCAGGATATGTATACCTTCTTCATAGAAATCTGCCGCCTGTGTCTTCAACTAGTTGGAAACAGTTTCTTTCAGCTCGTCGTCATTGGTGAAGTGATGACCGCCAAGGAAAGACTTGAGATGTAAGAACAGATGAAAGTCGCTAGGAGCGAGGTCTTCTGTAACCAAAGGTGGACGCCCACTTCGTTCTTCATCGTGCACATCACTACGCCCGCCATTGAACTGTCGGACCAATCTTCTCACCATTGAATCACTCATCGCATTTGGTCCGTAAACATCGCAAATTTGTCGATCAATTTCACTTGATTTCACTTTCCTCGCATTCAGAAACCGAATCACCGACCTGATTTCACTGGCGGCGGGATTTTCAATCAACGCCGACATTTCAAACAAGCACAACAAAGCGTACGTAACTGACAGCGATCTCCAAATTGCGCACGTTCTTCTCCTTGATACACATCGTCTACAGTGCATGTGCGAGCCGCGGTGGAGCAGCCGAGCGGTCTAAAGCGTCTCGCTGCAGAGCGCGCGGTTGCTCGCCGTGGAGTTTCAAGTCCTCCCTGGGGCATGGGTGTGTGTGTTTGTCCGTAGGTTAGTTCACCTACGTTTAAGTAGTTTGTAAGCTACGGACTGATGGCCACGCAGTTTGGTCCGATAGATTTACAAACATTTGAACATTTTTTTTTTCTCATGTGCGGAACTGCAATCGCAGCGCTGCAGCGGAGATAAATTGAAACGGAACTTACTTGCTGGACGCGCCTCGTATTTTGTAGTCTTGGACAATTCCTATTATTCGAAAGGCATCAACAAATTAGAACAGCGTTGGACGAAGTGTATAAGTCTAAAAGGAGACTATGTCAAAAAAATAAAAATGGTTCTCACCAAACACGTTATTAGTTTTTATCTTTGCATGGACTTTTCAAACGGGCCTCGTATAACAAGGCGAAGACGGCCAGTGGTCCCTTCAGTGACGGTGCACAGTAAGCTAGAACTCTTAAAGAGTATCGCGAATAATGAGGGTAATGAAGAAGAAGGCAATAGGCCTACACAAGTAGTTAATGAAATAGTCGAAGCCGCGGCGGAGTGGCCGAGCGCATCGAGGCACTATGCTCTGACGCGCGAGGCCGTTCCCCGTCGGGGGTTCGAATCCTCCCTCGGGCATGTATATTTGTATTGTCATTAGTATAAGGTAGTTTATAAGTAGTTTGTAAGTTTATGGACTGATGACCCCACAGTTAAGTCCCTTTTGCTTAACGAACATTTGAATTTGAATAGTCGAACATCCTGGTCTGGCGTGAGGTGTGCAATGGTAGCACGTGCCGTCACGGTGACAACTGCGGCGGGTGGTGTAGTGGTCAATGAAAATGCCGAGCAAGTGGGAGATCCGGGTGAAATCTAGGTCCGGCCCAAATATTAAACTATCCCTATTAACGTGATTCAATGCTTGAGGCAGCTAATACCTATAATTTCTTTGTGTCTTAAAAGTAAATAGACCTCATGTCTAAATACTGAGTTAAGGGAAAAATTTATGGAGACCCGATGTAATATAAAATCGTTTTAAGTTGTGCAGTTAAAACAATAGCTTCGGGAATAGAACAATGAACTGCAAAAAACAATATTCTGAAAATCGCTTCTACCGGAATGATTCAAAAGTGGGCGTTAAAGAGGTGACCTTTTTGGGCGACTACTCAATTACGGTTGGTTCGCGGGCTCCCGTGTGTGTTTTGCAACAGCCGCCTAGATTGTTTTATCAACGAACCCGATACGGGGCTGACCAGTTAAGCGTGCTCGTAATTCTTATTAGCATACAAATTACGTTCCCGTTACCCTACTTTCCGATGGGAAACTCGCTTATGAGAGATTCATTCGGCCGTGAGTTCGGTGAAGGGTTCAGCCAGAGAACACTGGGCTCGGCAGATTCAGGTTCTCCGCCATCCATTAACACTAGATCTGCAATGGAAAAAAATCTTACATCGTCATAAAGTTTTAGACAAATTACTAAACTGTGGATTCCTTAGTGCCTTAGGATGTTTACTCTCAACATATTCTTTCTTCTTGTCAAATTGCGCCAAAAATTATTTTCCCCAGATTCGACTTAGCACCTCGTCATTAGTTAGTCGACCTACCGAGCCAGTCTTCAGCATTATTAATCAGTTCATTTCTTGACTTAACTGGTGGTCGCCCATGTTTTCCCTCCGTAGAAGACTACACCTCACACAAGCGCCTACAGAAAAGTGTCTAAGCAATTACGTTTATGTTAGATATTAACAAGTTCCTCTTTTTCAGAAATGCCTTTCATGCTTAGTCTAGTATTCATTTTATACCATCCTCTCTTCTTCGGCTGTAATACATTTCTTATTGCCCCGATAGTAAAACACTTCTACTACATTCAGTGACCCGTTTACTAACCAAATATATTTAACACAGACTGATTTAATTCGATCACTGTCAATTAAGCGTTCTTACTTTTGTTTATGTCAATCTCACAATTTATTTTCGAGATCTTCCCCGTTTTCTTCAACTACGCTTCCAGGTCTTTTGACGGCTCTGCCATCGATAAACTAGAAAAGTTTTTATGTCTCATTCCTGAACTTGAATTGTTTTTCCATATTTCTCATTGATTTCTGTTACTTGTTGGTCAACGTGAAAACTGAATAACAACAATTGTATGGTACAACCATTAACCCGCTCGGTTAGCCGTGTGGTCTAACGCAGCGCTTTCCAAGCCGGGAGGCGTACCAGCCCCGGTTCGAGTCCACTGGGCGGATTAACGAAGGGGGTCAGAGTGCCGGCAAGCCTGGATGTGGTTTTTAGGCGGTTTTCCACATCCCTCAAGTGAATACCAAGTTGGTCCCCAAGTCCCGCCTCAGTTACACGATTATCAAAAATTTCGGAACACTTTACACTTTCACACGTATGATACTATACGCAGACATTTGGTGTACACATTTCCTCCCGGGGGGCATGGGGTGACGACAGGAAGGGCATCCGGCCACCCCATCAATATTAACACGCCAAACCCAAATTAACAAAGGCGACCCTACATGCGGAATATGGCAAAAGAGAAAGAAAGATATGGTACAACCATTGTTTCAGTATTGTGCGAGCATGGTTTATTATACTGATAGGTAATTAATATTCACACTTGTAAGGCACTGCTTTACTTCTTCGCATTCGGGAGGACGGTGGTTCAAATCCCCCTCCGACCATCCAGATTTAGGTTTTCTGTGATTTCTCTAAATCACTTCAGGCGAATGCCGGAATGGTTCATTTGCAAAGACACGCTCATTTTGTCTATCCAAAACTTTGAACGTGAGCTGCGTCTCTAATGAACTCGCTGTTGACGGGACGTTAAACCCTTGGCTTCCTCCCTTCCTCCTTACTTATTCATTATCTAGTAGGAAACCATATGATAAATTGTACCGGTCACTAAGGTAAAACGATTTTGCTAATCTAAGAAAAGTTCGGCAGTCAGAGCACAGCCAATATCCTTGTTAATTTAGCACAATAGCTAGTAGATCATCATTCATTATGGTGAGATAAGGTACATCTACATATATACTCCGCAATCCATCATAATGTGCATGGCAGAATGTACACTGTATCACTACTAGTCATTTCCTTTCCTACTCCACTCCCAAATAGATCGAGGGAAAAAAGAATGTTTATACGCTTCTGTACGAGCCCTAATTCCTCTTATTATTTCTTGTCTTTGTGATCTTTACGCGAAATGTATGTAGGCGGCAAGAGGATCGTTCTACACTCAGCTTCAAATTCCGGCCCTCTAAATTTCCTCAACAGAATTTTTCGAAAAGGACGTCGTCTTTCCTCCAGCGATTCCCATTAGAGTTCCCGGTGCATTTCTGTGACACTCGCGCATTGGTCGAACCTTCCAGTAACGAACCTAGCTGCTTGCCTCTGAACTTCTTCAATGTCTTCCATTAAACTGATCTGCTACGGGTCCTGAACACTTGCGCAAGACTCAAGCCATGGCCGTACTAGAGTTTTTATACGCGGTCTCATTTAAAGATGAAGTACATCTTCCCAAAATTCTCCCAATAAACCGAAATCGGCTGTCTGCCTTACTCAAAACTGTCCTTACATGTTCATTCCCTTTCATATCGCCCTGCACTGTTACGCCTAGATATTTGAACGACGCGACTGCATCAAGAAGCTCACTACTAATGCTGTATTCGAACATTAAGGGATTGTTTTTCTTACTCATGTGCATCACTTTACAATTTTCTAGCTGCAATTCTTGACGCCAACTAGAAATTTTGTCTAAGTCATCCTGTATGCTATGACTTTCAGCTGAAGACGACACCCTCCCAAACACCACAGCATCATCAGAAAACAGCCTCAAATAACAAGTTACTCTGTCCATCAGATCATTTATATAGACAGAAAATAATAGCGGTCCTATCACACTCCCCTGGGGCACGCCTAACGGTGCACTCGTCTCTGAAGAACACTCGCTGGCGAGAACAACGTTCTGCGTTCTATTACTTAGGAAGTCTTCCAGCCAGTCACAAATCTGCGAACCTATTCCATATGTTCGTATCTTCGTCAGCAGTCTGCAATATGGCACCGCGTCAAACGCCTTTTTGAAATCGAGAAAAACACAATCTGCCTGTTGCCCTTCATCCATGGCTCGCAAGATGTCATGTGAGAAAAAGGCAAGTGGAGTTTCACACGAACGGTGTTTCTTAAACCCGTGCTGATTGATAGAAAGATGCTTATCCGTCTCAAGGAAGTTTAGAGCTGAGAATATGCTCTAAAATTCTACAGGAAACTGATGTCATCGATAATTATGTGATTCAGTTGTTATATCTTTCTTATAAACGGGAGGCACTGTGCTTCTTTCCAAGCACTAGGAACTTTGCGCTGAATTAAAGATTCGCGATAAATGCCAATGCCGCAGAATAGTCTTTGTAAAACCGGACTGGTATTCCATCAGGAATCGAACGTATAAGACCACTTAAGACGAAATGCTACCTTTATTTTCTTCGTTGCATAGAAGCACCATTTGAAACTTCTATGTTTCTAATAAACTGTAATTTCTTTCGAGAAACAGCCAAGAACCGTAGCTTTCCACCTACATCTTAAAATTTGTGCCACTTCACTGTGTTGCTGGTTACATCATTCTATTAACTGATAACAGCAAACAGTTTTTGCGGCTTTATAAACAATTTATGGGAGTGTGTGTGCTACGAAGAAACTCGTACATGACGAACACGAGTTAGAAGGTTTCGCGGTACTACGAGCATTGTGCATTTCTCAGTTGGCAGTAAGCAGACTGTGCCCTGTCACATTTGCTCTCTGACTTACGATAGTCTGCGTCAGCCTTTCGTAGTTCCCCACAGCATTTTCATGCAATAAGCCAGCAATATATTACTACACGTGACGAAAGTGCTCGGACTCTTACAAAGAGCCTGCGCGCTATAACGTCACATTGCGAGCCATTGTTATTGCGGAGAACACTTTGGAATACTAACGTATGGTCTGCGACAGGTCAGTCACAGGCAGAACGAAAGCAGCGCTGTAATAAGAATGAGTAATTTTATGTTCCACAAATTATGAGTAAAGGACCAACCCAATTTCATAAATGGAGTGCCAGCCTTGGTCGTCAGAACACATGTGCGGAAGACGCTGTGAAGTTTATGCACAGTTCTCAGAGGCATTATATTTGAGTGTAGCGTTGGGACTAAATATTTTTCATTTTCAAGCAGCTGAAATGTAGCTGCTACTCATTAATTCTCGGAAGTAGTTTCATTAATCATTTTTAAGGCTGTCCAGCATCAGTAGAATACTTATGATCGTGTCTCCACATGAGGGAAACCATGTTTTAAAACGCTTTATACAAAGTTCGACGTTGGCTCCGAAAAACAACGGTTCTTTGAGCTCTCGTAGAGAGTGATCATTCATTTAAAATTTATTTCGTCGAGGAAAGGAACAGAGACGACTTTGTATACGGAGCAATAATTCACCTCAAGATTTCTTTGCAGTATTGCATGTAAATCTTTAAGTATAGGAGCTTATTATCTGAAGTAAATGAAGCATCATATTACTACTGCGGGCGCTAGTCTGCGAAAGGTATTCTCCATTTTTTTCTTTTTCTTTTAAGGGGATGAGCAAGAAATAAATTATAATACAATAAGTATGCTATCACAATTCAGGTATTGTGTGTTGGAGAAACTGGCAGTGTTACAGTCTGTGCTACACATCAGAATAGCGTTTCAGTTCATTTAATTTGAAGAGGGAAACACTGTATAGCAGAAGACATCCTCAGATTTTTCTTCTTAGTGTTCTTCCACTGATCTCTAGCTAACAGTTCTACCGAATAATGCTTTTATTAATTAAAGTAAGTATCATTTCCATTGGCGAAACATATAATTATTCTTCTTCGAAATAATGAAGCAACTATATTTTATTTAATGGCTCGATATATTGATGCCATCTTTTAGAGCTGCAGCCGAGCATGCAATTCGTATTCGTTTGATGAAGATGAGTTAAAATCTTATTGCAACATTGTCACATTCATTTAGACAATCATATTATCGTGTAAGTGACGTGCCGTTTTGAACTACTACAAGTAGCTCTTGAATACAGAAGTATAGTGATGCAGTATTTGGAAGAGGAGTTCCACTGAAATCAGAGGGAGGTTTGGCAACTGTGCGTATTAAATAAGCCAGCACAGTATATATCTTGACGCTATTCAAGTGGAAATGAAAGTAACTTATGGGATAGTGCCAAGCTTGGCCTTCACTTTTAGCTTATCGCTCGGCTATTTTTGCTCAACTTTTCAGTGCATGCATCTCCATGCAGCATATCATACTACTCCTCTTTTCGAAATCTACGGTACTAATTTTTTCGAAAATAGCATTATTTCTTCAGTATCTCAATGAATAAACTATGAGAGTTAATCACGTAGTGTAGTGATGGTGCTTTCTGTATTACGGCTTGTTAAAGGCTTTGATTAGAATTCCAGATACGTGTGGGAAATATTTAGAGCTCCTACGCACCATACAAAAACCTTTAAATTCGAGTCTTCCTCTGATTAGGAGAATCTGTATCTTAGAACTACATTCACAGCAGGCAGGCTGCTTAAGATATGATTCTGAAATTTTTAATTCCAAGGCTACGAATCGACAGTGTGTAGGCAGTGTTGGGCTCCCTAGGACACTTAGTTTCACCTATAACGTTTGTGAATATGATGTCCTACAATATTTCACGGATTTTATTCCTCCATATTTATTACCTGTGGTGCTATAAATTCACTCCGCTCAATTTACAATTCCGCCAGCCAAGAAAGCACCGAGAATCCACGGAGTTGAAAGTGTAATATAAGATTTCCAGCTGTTATAATGGCGTGCGTCATAAACAAATACACGCTGCAGCTGCTGGAGCTGGGAAGCTCGCGCGCCGTCGCTATTTCCAGAGAGACTTCTTGTTTACGATCGGCGACGCCCTGCCCTGCGCTCTTCGCAACAGTTTCATTCTCTAATACAGTTTGTTTTAAGCGCGCTTTTCCATTTCCGTCTTTTCCTCTCAGCCATACCACTTCGAATTCCAAAGGACGGATCATTTGATTCAGTCGCTAGTTCATATTCGGCTGTACCCGAAGACGTGGCGATGCATAACAGCTCCATATACTACAAATTTATTTTAGCCTTCGACTTGAACGCACCTTTTACTGCAACTGTTTTAGAATTTCATTACAAATGTTCGTAAATCTATCGGACCAAACTGCGTGGCGATCAGTCCGTGCCGGCCGCGGTGGCCGAGGGGACTGAGGCGCTCCAGTCACGGTCTGCACGGCCACTACGGTCGGGGGTTCGAATCCCCCCTCGGGCTTGGATATTTGTGTCGTCCTTAGTATTAGCTAGTTCATAAGTAGTTTGTAGGTTTAGGGACTGATGACCCCGTAGTTACGTCCAATAGTCTACACAAACATTTGAACATTTTTGATCAGTCCGTAGCTTACAAACTACTTAAACTAAGGTAAACTAACCTAAGGACAACACACACACACCCATGCCCCAGAGAGGACTCGAACCTCCGACGGCGAGCAACCGCGTGCTCCGCAGCGAGGCGCCTCAGACCGCTCGGCTACTCCACCGCGGCGAATTTCATTACATCAAAACAATCAACTCTGGTTTCTCCATCCGCAAACATTTAAAAACTAACATCTGTATCTCTGTAATCAATAAATATGTTATATGGCATCTTTTTTTGCAATTCGTCTATACTACGACGTCCTAAAATATTTACTGTTCCTTCTTAAACAGTCTGCATTATAATGTTATAATGCAGACTGTTTAAGAAGGAACAGTAAATATTTTAGGACGTCGTAGTATAGACGAATTGCAAAAAAAGATGCCATATAACATATTTATTGATTACAGAGATACAGATGTTAGTTTGTAACCCAAAATAACTTAAGAAATGACAAATGAGGATTTTTCACTTATTATTACCTCGGTTCGTGGTAGAACATCATCATATTGAATTAAAAGCGTAATTTGAAGTATGTACTACTACAAGCTTTGAAGTCTGAAACCGGTCAACTAAATAAAATCCTGGTTCTAATTCAATATGATGTTCTACGAACAACCGACGGAAAAAATCTGTGAAAAGTCTTTATTTGCATTTGCTATAAACATAGTTTGGGTAACATATTAACTGCTGTATCTCTATACTCATTATAAATTGGACAGGCGTTAAACGACATTTTATTGCAATTTCTCTGTATAATGGGGAGGGGGGGGGGTTAAGAATTGTAGAGGGAGACAAAGAGGAGAATATGGTAAGCAAGTTTAATTAGTGTAGGTTACAGGAATTATTCGGTGATGAGTCTTGCTCAGGATAGAACCATATGGAGAGCCACATCAAAAGTATTTTAGAACTGAAGAGCACTACCATCACCATAATAACAACAGCCGCGCGGGAATGGCCGTGAGCTCTAAGGCGCCTTGCTGCGGAGTGCGAATTTGTTCGAGTTCTCCCTCAGACATGGGTATGTGTTTTGACCTTAGCATAAGTTAGTTAAAGTAGTTTGTAAGTCTAGGGACTGAAGACCACTGCAGTTTGGTCCCATAGCTTTACAAACATTTGAATATTTAAAAACAACAGCAACAATTTTACAGTACCTTCTCCACTCCATAAAAGACCACACATTCGATCTCCGGTCAGTCCTAGAATATTTATCTACCTCTTAACATTTCTTTCATTGTTGTTGACGTGAGAAATGTCGAGTTGCACCGTGGTTTGGAATTCACGTTAAACTGTAGGTCCCCCTATGACAAGTCATTTCGAAGGTCGAAGGAAGGCAAGGGCATACCAACTCCAACAGGGCCATATCTACTAAAACACCGAGGAGTGCAAACCGATCTATGGATTGATGACTGATTTGCCTTTTTACGAGGCGTGTATTTTAAGTAAGTACCGTTTTGAAATTTAAAAAAAGTCTCTCTGAGATATCTCAGTAATTTTATTTTTACATGAAAGCATGTACCTTAATCTACTTTTCTACATAATTTTCGTCAATACTGAGACACTTGTCGTAACGTTGTACCAGTTTTTGAATACCCTCCTCACAGAAGTCTGCCGCGTGACTTGTTAACCACTGCAACACAACTGTTTTGACTTCGTCATCGTGTTGAAGACGCTGACCGCCTAGGTGTTTCTTCAAGTGCAGGAACAGATGGCAGTCACTGGGCGCCAGATCAGGGCTGTACGGAGGATGATCTAGAGTTTCCCATCGAAAAGATGTGATGAGATCTGTGGTCTGATTAGCCACATGCGGACGGGCATTATCTTGCTGCAAAACGATGCCCTTGCTCAACTTGCCACGTCTTTTGTTCTGAATTGAATGGCGCAGATTGTGCAATTTCCTACAGTAAGCTGCTGCATTGTCTCATTACGAGGCAGAAATTCACAAGAAATACTCCTTTTCTGTCCCAAAAAACTGTGCACATAATTTTCCGGGCAGAAATTGTTTGCTTAAACTTCACTTATCTGGGTGAATCTGAATACCGCCATTCCATGCACTGTTGCTTTGATTCTTGTGTGATGTAGGCCACCCATATCTCATCGCCCGTAACAATTTGGTTTAAGAAATCATCATTGTCATTGTGGTACCGCTCGAGGAAAGTCAATTCACTGCCTAAACGTTTGGTTTTGTGCACATCCGTCAACATTTTCGGTACCCAACGTGCGCACCAATTTCGGTCACGATGCCATACAAAACACTACGAGAAATATTAGGAACGTCATCCCACAAGGAAGAAATCATAAAGCGTCTGTTTTCTCTCATCTTATTGTCCACTTCCTGCACCACACTTTCATTAACGACCGAAGGACGCCCACTCCGTTGTTCATCATGCACATTTGTGCTGCCATTTTTATATGCTCTCACCCACTTTCTTACCATTCCATCAGTCATAATGGTTTTTTCCGTAAACTGCACAGATCTCACGATGAATATCGATCGCTTTTAGGTCTTTAGCACCAAGAAATCTCAAAACAGCACGTACTTTACAATCGGCGGGACTCACAATTATCGGAGGCATCTTAAACATTCAGTACACAACGTAAACAAGGAAAAATCAGACTGTAATGGCGTCAGTGGGTAGACAACAGATGTAGGCACCCAGTACGCATGCGCAGAACGCCGATCTCAGCGCTGTGGCCGCGGTGGAGTGACTAAAAAAAAAAAAAAAAAGGTACTTAGGGCGCGGTGGCCGAGGGGACTGAGGCGCTCCAGTCACGGTCTGCACGTCTGCACGGCCACTACGGTCGGGGGTTCGAATCCCCCATCGGGCATGGATATTTGTGCCGTCCTTAGTATAACGTAGTAGATAAGTAGTTTGTAAGTTTAGGGACTGATGACCCCGTAGTTAAGTCCCATAAGCTTAACAAACATTTGAACATTTTTTGAAAAAGGTACTTACTTAAAAAGTACGCCTCGTATATCATATCCAACTACGATCCTCTTCCAATGGGGGATTATCTTCGTATTTCCTTACAATTTTTGTCTCTTCTTTCATTTTCCTACGTGCGTCCTAACAATGTAACTAAAATGATGTTCAAATGATTTTTAAGCTTATGGGACTTAACTACGGGGTCATCAGTCCCTAAACTTACAAAATACTTATCAACTACCTTATACTAAGGACGGCACAAATATCCATGCCCGAAGGGGGATTCGAACCCCCGACCGTAGTGGCCGTGCAGACCGTGACTGGAGCGCCTCAGTCCCCTCGGCCACCGCGACCGGCAACAATGTAACTCCTCACTCGATGCTTTGCATTGCTGTTGAATGCTTAAAGCCATGAGATGCACCCAATTTTGACCAAGCTACAGAACGGTCTTAATTGGAGCAAAGTGGCCGTGTCTCCCATTACGTATAGCTGCACAACTCGAAATTTGTACTTCTTACTTCCAGTAGAGTGTTACGGCCATTTGGCTTCTCCTACTCCCGTGCAGCCGACCGCTTCTATGGTAATATATAGTTTAAAGTTGTTCCTAAATATGAGTGTAGGTGCCGTAATGTATGTAAGGCGATAGTGGGGCTAATATCTCAGAGCGGAGACAAGATGATATCGGCGCGGGAGCTTCTGAGTCGGTAAATTTGCCGCGCATGAGGGGCGGGTCGTTCTCACGCGTACCTGGCCGTTCGTCACGCCGCGGCCGGCCGCTTTGTACCTGCTCACGACTTTCATCAGGCCGCAACAGTAATTAAGTAACCACCACGCTAACTTACGCCTTTCTTTTCTTTTCTTTTTTTCGGAATTTCCTTTCTCCAACATCCATATTTTTTGGTAGGTATTTTCCCTTCGTTCCAGCTGCAGACTACAATTGTAAACACACATATCTTTTTGTTTGTCAACACTCTCGCGTATTGGTGTAAATCTTTACCAACATATCGTAAATAGTCTCTTTATAAAATATGCGCAGGGAAACACTTACTGCGGTAAACGAGCAACTATCTCTGTAAGATCACTCTTAATGTTTGAGCAGCTTCTACAGGACATTTATCTAAGACACTCTTCTTAGTCCAGCTGGTCTTATCCACAAATTTTAGACTTAGTTGAAATTGTTAATTAAAAATGTTCAGTCTCTGTTGCAATATTTTATTATCCAATAACGCGTTTCGCGCTGTTAGCGCATCGTCAGACTGGAAAAAGACAAATGTTTTGTTACACTCCATGTACCTGGCGGGCAGCGAATCTAATGTGGCTAAGGTGAGTAAATTTGAAAATTCAGACTTACTTGGGCGGAGATGGAGCCACAGAGCCATCTATAGCTGTGTAGGAGGAATCTTAACAATTGTTGTCATTGGGCGCCTGCAAAGAGGTAAACGTACAAAGTGCGTAAGGGTTATTTGAACTAGAGTGACTTACGCACTTTGTACGTTTACCTCTTTGCAGGCGCCCAATGACAACAATTGTTAAGATTCCTCCTACACAGCTATAGATAGCTCTGTGGCTCCATCTCCGCCCAAGTAAGTCTGAATTTTCAAATTTACTCACCTTAGCCACATTAGATTCGCTGCCCGCCAGGTACACGGGCTGTAACAAAACATTTGTCTTTTTCCTGTCTGACGATGCGCTAACAGCGCGAAACCCGTTATTGGATAATAAAATATTGCAACAGAGACTGAACATTTTTTAATTATTCAAGACTGTTGCTGTGCCAGCCGCCACCACCACCACCACCATCATGGAATGGAATGAAAGGTTAGTTGAAATTGGTTCGCAATGGTCTCCTGAAATAGTTCCGGACAGGTAGCAGAAGGGTTCCTGCCTATCAGTTTCGTAAGCCTCTTCAACTAGGAGTAATTTGAAATCAGCTTCTCGAAAACACACGTTGTTATAACCATTCAGTGTATCTAATTAGAGCCGCAAAGGAGTGGCCGGGTGATCTAAGGCATCATGCTACGGACTGGGCGGTCACTTCCGGCGGAGGTTCGAGTCCTCTCTCGGGCATGGGTGTGTGTGTGTGTGTGTGTGTGTGTGTGTGTGTGTGTGTGTGTGTGTGTGTGTGTGTTGCCCTTGGTGTACGTTAGTTTAAGTAGTTTGTAAGTGTAGTGACTGATGACCACAGCATTTTGGTCCAATAGGTTTACAACGATTTGAAAATTTTATATAATTCGAAAGTGGGTATTCAGTTACAAAATATGTGAGAAATGACGCCCACGGGTCTAAACCCACTTAATTTAACCAAAAACACTTTCTAAAGATCTGAATGATATATGCTCCCTACGTAGGCACTTATTTAAGTTTTTAAATCACAAATAAGGCTTGAGTGTCTGCAGTTCACTATTGATTTTGCAGTCTCGTGGTATGATTTCAGACGACTGAGGAAGCCATAGGGTTTATGAGATGACATATTCACGAAAACTCTATTTCAAAAGTCTGATAGTATTTTTAGTTGTTCTCGCAGTAGCCATCACTTTTTAAAACTACGAATAGTTGACTTCGTCTTCCTTTATCTGGGTAATGAAATCGTGGATCATTAAACAGTAACATTCAGTCGTTCTCTATGCACAAAGTGTACAAATAGTAATGTAACAATAATACGTCGTCTAGATATTGCTACTCAATCTCCAGATAATACAATGGCGTTTCAAGAACAGCACGATAATTTTGTGTTGAGCGTACCCTACTCATATTTTTGGTGTGTTGACAAAACCAGACCTCGTCCGACAAGATTATCAGTAGTGTTCCTCTCAATAAAAGATAAAAACCATCGGGAGTAACGGATTTAACGGGTTTGCAATTCGTGATCCGCACTCGCACTGCCTTGACTTCACAGGATAACTATTTAAATTTTTGCCGCACAGGTTTATGGCTGTTTCGTAAGTATTTTTCTAGTGCCAATTTAAGCAATGATTTTGAAGGAGTCTGCTACAGAGAATCAAAAATAGTCAACAACTTCTTTTCGTCTAGTTCAGTTGGTCATCTAGTTCGTTCGTCATCAGATACTGAGCCTGTTCTCAATAGGTTGACGAACCGCATTACGTTGAGGTACATCTGTTTTCGGGAATCTTTCAGCAGATGCCTTGTGCACTATATCTTTGTATTAATCAGCTTGTCGAAATACACACTGAACAAGGAAAATACTTTCTTCAGTTGATAATACCACAATTTGGAAGTATATTGAACACCTAAACACTACACATCGCATTCAACAGTTTCCATTAAATGAACCAAACAGTATTAATGAAAAATAGTTATGTCAGTTTGTGTGCAGACATAATTATTTCGAGCTTCCAACACAGTTCATACGAACATAATACATAGTTCAATGCGCAGCAAGTTTCCAAACGAATTGTACTTTTCTCAATGCATTGATGATCGTATGGCATTTTTGGCCGGAAGATCTCTTGTGGGACTGTTCGGCCACCTAGCGCAAGTCTTTTTTTAATTGACGCCACTTCGGCGACTTGCATGCGATGATGATGAAAATGATACCGAGGGCAACGCACTACTCCCAGTCCCCTGTCAGGAATCGAACCCGGCCCCCCTGGGTGGTAGTCAGCGACACTGTCGTCTGAGCTATGGGAGGCGGATCTTAATGCATTGTCACTGTATGAAAGCGCCGCAATTGTAGACATCCGTTGTAGAGAGGAAAACATAACTTAAAACTCGAAAAAAGTGCCTGACAATGATTTTGAGGCTAAAATATGAAAAATGATTTCCATTATTTCGATTTCAAACGGAGAGAATACTAATCGCACACTATAAGGGGAATGATCTGTAATCGGTCAAAGTCATCAGAGTTCGAACCGCTACGAAATGATTACACTCGTTACAAACCGTATCTCCGAAACAATATTGTGCGTAGAAATAAGTAGGGATTTTGAAAATAATATTGTATCATGTGTGATGTTGTAGTGATTATTATTATTATTAATATCCTTCCAGTGGTTCACTGTTGACTTTCATGTCACTTATGTGACATTAATCCTTTACGTGTTTATTTATTTTGTGCCCTATAATCATTATGAACTGGCAGATGAATGACGATGAAGATTGTCGAAGCAGTATGTGTTATGAGTCGATCGCAAGTTTTCTCTGCCAGAGTCCTTCGCAAAAGGCCATCTTAGAGTGTGTAATTAGTATGTTGCAGTTGTTGTGGTCTTCAGTCCGGAGACTGGTTTGATGCAGCTCTCCACCATACCCTATCCTGAGCAATCCTCTTCATCTCCACATATGAACGACAACCTACATCTGTCTGAATCTGCTTACTGTATCCATCTCTTGGTCTTCCTCTGCGGTTTTTACCCCACACACTTCCCTCCAACGCTAAATTTACAATTCATAGAAGAGAATATGGTATATGCAATGTTAGATAAATATTCTCCGGCGGCTACTGTGCGGTGTTTGTCAGATGGTACTTCCCGCAGTTACTGATCAACCCTTTTACTGCTTCATTCAAGAATAGAGTGAGAGATACACGACCATTCGTACGCCTCAGTACGTACTCTTATCCTAGGGCGACATAAAGCGTACTGAAAATGATACAATGAGGAAAAATGGCTACAAATGTAAAACGTATTTTGGACGTTAAAGCACGGCGAGTCTCAGCGATTTAAATATTTGCACTGGCCTATGCTTAATTAGAATCAGTTGTGAACATGACCAATTATTTTGATACGATAACACAAATCTATTTTTTATTTGCCAATAAAATTACTAAAAGCAATGTCAATTTCTATACATCTCTGTCGACTGTATATAAATAGATGTAATTGATTCGAGCTTCATCTGCAGTATCAGTAGTTGATAAGTTATTTACGGTTCTTTTACAGCCTGCTTACAAAACTGTGTATGTTATCATGGAATGACTTCATTACGGCTATCGTTTTGGCATTTACCGGAGCTAATAACATGCTGCCGTATTCCATAAAACAGAAAATCATAATTGTTTATGACGTTCTATATTGGTTATACTAATGTTTGGCCTCTTAGGTCGTTATGTGGTCTTTTGTGGTGACCACATCAAACGGTCGTTATCGTTTTATCTCTCTCTCTGCCTCGCTTCTGCACAGCTCTCCTGGCGTAATGGGGGCTTTGCTAGTATCGCCGTTCTCTCTAGACCAGTAAACACGGAAACCTCGAACCATACGATTTCGGCGAGCTTTATGGGTGGATTATAAGGAAACCTTACTCCATAGCGTTGCTATAATCAGCGCACAGTGTCTCACTATAATAGCGGGACACCACTATGCTACAGGCGTTTTTGTAGTATTTGAGAATACGACTGTATTTTTCTATATGGGCTAGTGACAAAGAATAATTATAAAATAAAGAAACGTGCACATGTAGACATAATTAAGAAAACAAAACTATTTCTAAAAACTGCGTATGTGACTTCATTACGGCTCTCGTGATAGTCATCGCCAAAGCGAACAACCATGCTACCATCTCTAATATATAAAGCAGAGTGTCCGCATGTTTCTACGTGTTGAATACAAATCTACAATTTAGTTCCAATGTTTATGAAACTTTGTACACGTAAGCTTCAATCCATGAGGACAGTCGTCGTAAGTGTAAGAATCATGTAAGATACATAGTTCACCAGATATGAGATCATAAACAATGAGATGCGCGAAAACAGTGCATTTAGCGACAATGCTGCTCATTTTCTCCTAAATCACTGGACCGATTTCAACCAAATTTGGTACACACATTCCTTACTTTGATGTAACAATTGCTGCAGGGATAAGAATCACATAAGTCATACGGTTCAGAAGATATGATGTCATAAACAATAGGAATTGCAAACTACTGCCACATAATGCGGCGGGACTTTATAAATCCACTATATGAGAATGAGAATACTTGGGGGCTTACAACAAACTTTAAACACAATTTCAAACCTTTATTAAACTTTTTCTCGGTGACAACTATAGCAAAATGATGGAAGGAAAAACGTTTCTCGCTTACTACTTTTCCGCTGTTCATGGACTAAAAAAAATGTTCAAATGTTTGTCAAGCTTATGGGACTCAACTACGGGGTCATCAGTCCCTAAACTTACAAAGTACTTATGAACTACTTACGAACTAGGACGGCACAAATATCCATGCCCGAGGGGGGATTCGAACCCCCGACCGTAATGGCCGTGCAGACCATCTCAAGTCTTTCCTTGACGGTCATCACTTCACCAATGACGACGAGCTGAAAGAAACTGTTTCCAACTGATTGAAGACATAGGCGGCATATTTCTATAGAGAAGGTATACAAAACCTGGTGCCATGCTATTACAAATGCCTGCAAAATTTCGGCAGATATGCGGAAAAGTAGTTTAAGAGTGCAATAAAAATTTCTTCCGTACCTGTGTATAATTTCATTTTATTACCAGACGGAACTTACTTTCTGGACGCGCCTCGTATATTAGAGTACGATAAAACCAACCAAGTCTACTCGGAAAACATCACAATTCCTGTGATAAATTTACACTTTTCTTGCCGCTTTAGCTCCGGTTGCCGCTGCATTGTGGATGTGCCGGAAGTATTCCACCGACGACAAATTGTAACACTGTTACAGCACTGAAAAAATACACACTGCACTACATTCATGCATATGTGAATGACATTGAATAATACACTACCATTAAATACAGACAGTGCAGATTCTATTGGACTGAGAATCTCGTTTACTGTGTGTTTATTGTGGCTCTTTGCCGGAGACGGAGTGACAGGCCGGTCTTGGTTTTAACGGTGCGGTAAACCACGGAGACACCGCAGTCGCTGTGAGTCAGGTCGTTGCTCCACGACTGCTACTGCTAATCCCGACGTGATCGCTTAATCTGCATCCCGCTTGTCCTGTCTCCCTGCTTTATGTGCTATGCGAACAGATTAGGACCACTACTATTTACATTACACGTTATTCGCCTGAATTCATACACGCTTATTCCTTTTTTGGAAGCGTTTTTTTCCGTTGAACTTTCTGTGACTTGGTTTTCAGAAACGCGTCCCTGAAAATTTGCTTTCCGTCTTATGTAACTAACGAGAGTCATAGACCACCTGTGGCATTACTATTCCCATATGAAATCACTGGCAGCCTTGCGGTCAGCTTTAGGCGATTCCGAGCCGCGATGGAGTAGCCGAGCGGTCTAAAGCGTCTCGCTGCGGAGCGCGCGGTTGCTCACCGTGGAGGTTCGAGTCCTCCCTGGGGCATGGGTGTGTGTGCTGTCCTTAGGTTAGTTTACCTAGGTTTAAGTAGTTTGTAAGCTACGGACTGATGGCTACGCAGTTTGGTCCGATAGATTTACAAAACATTTGAACATTTTAGGCGATTCCGAACACTTACAACTATTTGGTAACATTATGTACTAGCCATTCGCATAGGTAAGTAAGCTGGGGGTTCTCCCGCAGAACCGAGACAGATGGCGTATCCATTAGAATTGCAAATTGCATATACACTCGTGTTCAGTAAAAGTAGAATACCTTGAGATAGGAAGTTCATGTATCAGGACATGAATATTAGTATGTCTTGCAGAAATGATTAGCATTTGAATCATGTTGGACCTCGGGTTCAAAATCAACATCGAAAGCGCGACGCAGCACTACCTACCGGTAAAATGAGTCTGCGCTGTCGTTGTTACCACAAACCGAAGGTAATGGATCCGTGAGAGTTGAGCAGACGTGAAGAATGCCTCGAAAACGAATGCGCGAATCGTACCATCAAATCAGTGAGTCTGAAAGAGAGCGCACTATTGGCATGAGAGTGATGCTTCCGCCGGACGCGGTGACCAAGAGGACTGAGGCGTTACAGTCACGGTCTGCACGGCCACTACGGTCGGGGGTTCGAATCCCCCCTCGGGCATGGATATTTGTGCCGTCCTTAGGATTAGCTAGTTGATAAATAGTTTGTAAGTTTAGGGACTGATGACCCCGTAGTTAAGTCCCATAAGCTATACAAACATTTGATGCTTCCATCCCGGAAATTGCTGCTTGTGTAGGACGACGTGTTTCGCCAGTCCAACGGAAGTTTGTAGAATAGTTCACGGAAGGCTGTAGAACAAGAGATGGGTCAGCTGCAACCACCCATGCTACCCCTCGGGAAGTTCGACCACTCATTTGAATGGCAATCTAGGACAGATCTGCTTAATTCTTGGCTCTGACACAACATTGGAACAGTGGAGCTCATCGCACACTATCAGGAGTCACAGTCCGTCGCCGTTTATTACGGCATGTGTTACGTGCTTTTAGTATACATCCCCGCTTAACTTTGACTAATATGCAGAAACACGCGAGGAGTCAATGGAGGATGGAACTACGCCATTGGGGACAGGAATGGCATCAGATGGTATTTTCAGACGAATCCAGGCTCCGTATGGCCGCATTTTGGTTCGCTGAAGACTAGTGGAACACCATACAGTGACTGCATTCGCACAAGGCATACAGTTCCAACTGAAGGCCATATGCAGCCGGGTGCTGTTGGGTTCACCCACAAATCACAACTGATGCGTCTCGAGGGCACTGTGACCAGTGTGACTTCGACCCAGAGACATACGCTTCTGCACGACACCCCAGACGCAATTTTCAACAGGACAATGCATGACCACATAATGTTGCACGAACACGTGCCTTCTTGGTTCGTAAGATGTAGGCCTGTTACCCTGGCCACCAGATCGCAAAACTTGTCACCAATCTAAAATCCGAGCGTTCTGCGGCGCCTCAAAAATGTTCAAATGTTTGCATAGCTTATGGGACTTAACTACGGGGTCATCAGTCCCTAAACTTACAAACAACTTATCATCTAGCTTATCCTAAGGACGGCACAAATATCCATGCCCGAGGGGGGATTCGAAGCCCCGACCGTAGTTGCCGTGCAGACCGTGACTGGAGCGCCTCAGTCCCCTCGGCCACCGCGGCCGGCTGCGGCGCCTCAGTCACAGTCTGCACGGCCACTACGGTCGTGGGGTTCGAATCCCCCCTCGGGCATGGATATGCCGTCCTTATTGTTAGCTAGTTCATAAGTAGTTTGTAAGTTTAGGGACTGATGACCCCATAGTTAAGTCCCATAAGCTATACAAACATTTGAACAATTGAACCAATCTAAAATGTTGTTTGGGATCTCGTGAAACGATATGTGTAATGGTGTGACCAAATGCCAACCGCGACATATGAACTTGGGAACT
Source organism: Locusta migratoria (assembly GCA_026315105.1). Classification (NCBI taxonomy): domain Eukaryota; kingdom Metazoa; phylum Arthropoda; class Insecta; order Orthoptera; family Acrididae; genus Locusta; species Locusta migratoria. The sequence continues at coordinate 293,768,342 of CM048755.1, forward strand.
AGGTGAATGCAGCGTGTGTGGCTGTACGCCATTCATGTCATCATGTGAGGACCAAGTTATGAGGGCCCGTGGTGGACTCTATGCCTCTACATCTACAACTATATACGTACTCCCCAATCCACCCAAAGGTGCGTGGCGGAGGGTACTCAGTACCACTACAGGTTACTTGCTTTCCTGTTTCACTCCCATATAGAGCGAGGGAAAGATGAACGCTAGTGTGCAGCAGTACGAGACTTGATCTAGCTGATCTTATCTTTGTGATCTTTGGCGGCAGTAAGAATCGTTCAGCTGTCCGTCTCAAATTCCGGCGCTCTAAATTTCTTCAACAGTGTTTCTCGAAAAGAACGTCGTCTTCTCTCCAACGACTCGCATTTGAGTTCCCAAAGTATTTCAAAAACACTCGCGCACTGATCGAATCTACCAGTTCCAAATCTAGCCGCCCGCCGCTAAACTGCTTCTATATATTCCTTTAAACCGATCTGGTGGGGATCCAAAATACTTGAGCAATACTTAAGACGGGGTCTTCCTAGGTAACGGGACAAATGCTGAACGGCCGGCCGCGGTGGCCGAGGGACTGAGGCAAATAACGATTACCTGGTATTTTATTTTACGCCCATAATTAATGAACAAGTATTTCAGCCTTGCGCTCGTTGTGCATCATGAAAGAATTAAATACTTCAATTTTTCAAATATACGAGGTCTGGAACTTAAATAATGGTAACACTGCTATGGAGACACTATGCAATGGAATCTACTATTGTCGCTGATAGTACACGTTGTTGACATACCTACCTTACCTCCGAGCAAACGGACTCGCCCGTTCACGTCACCGGCGTGCACACAATCGATGGAAACACAGTGAGCGAGCGGTCCAAAGTAACGGGGTCACTATGTTTTCGAAACAGGAACGACGGAGTTGGATCAAGATTGTATGTGCAAGAGGTCGTACAGCAGAAGTGTCATCTAGGTATTAAAGAGGCGTGCGGGGAATCGGCATTGTCGTACAGAACAGCGGCACGTTGGGTAAAAGCGTAAGACTGTGATGGTGTTATCCCAACGCATTACGTTCCTCCACGGCAGACCGTCAATGCACAGTATTACTGTTCATTTTTAGAGCATCACCTGCTAGCAGATTTAAGAAAGAAGCGGTAACACGTTTTACGCAAACCACCCATTATTTTTAACGATAATGCGTGGGTGTATTGGCTGCTCTGTTCGGTCGTTGTGACTGGGAAGTACTGTACCATCCACCATACTCCCTACACTAACACCCTTGTGACTTTGATTTGATTCCGAAGATGACGGAACCACTTTGCGACATTCGCTACAAAACTGTTAAGGAAATTCGAAAGGCAGCAGAATGCTCCATTAGCACCATCAACGGAATAGGCTCTGCTAACGGTATACTACGCCTTCCACATCGCTGGCAACAGGTTCTACACAACGTCTGTGACTACTTTGAAGGACAGTAACAGGTGCAAAAATTTAACGCTGTTGCATCGGTTGTGAATAATTAGTTCCCACTATTTAAGTTCCAACCCTCGTACATTCCCTATTAACATTGATAACAAGGTACACTTACAAAGATAAACACCCAAGAAAAAGTATGCACGGTTGCAAAATCTTTCACTGTCTCTTGTTGTTAATATGAACCTATGTTTTGAAAGTTTAAAACTACTTTTCCATTAAGAAGCAACACTATATTAGGGGAGATGGTATGATATGTATAAAGATGTCAGTTTCCAAACTCTGATTTGCTGCAAAGAAGGCTTCATAAGAATAGGTGTAACATTCACAACGTGGGAGAAGACTGCAGAGGGGTATTCAAGCTTCTCATTATCTGCAAGATATGTGGGGCTCACCGCATCATAATCTGAATGCGGTCCGCTTTAAGAGATCAATTTTTTTTATCGTTTTGTTGTATAGTGTAGCCACTGCAACCAAGAAAAAGTTTGTTCATGTAATGAGCAGAGGAAGGACAAGTGGACATTTGTGTTCATGGCGATATTACGTCTAATGTGAGGTAACGTTCTGCAATTCACGTCTGCTTGCTCATTAAACATTTTTTCAGTCTTCGGCTTACATTGGGTCCAATGAGACCAGGAGCCGTTAGCCAAGAGTCTTGTGGTCGACATTAGATGACCATAAAAGAATGTATCTGTATTCTAGGGCGACATGCGCCTTTTCATACTTGCTTACGGATATGAGCCCTAGGGCATAGAGAAAGGCGACTCGATTGCCACAGTTTCGCTCACTCCTCAATTGTTGCATCATCAACGAGTATTAAGGGCGTAAAAAGTCTCATGCCCGGGATCGTAAGGTTGTCTTGCGGTTCGGACACTGTAAGATATTTAATATCTTAATCATTTCGTTTAGATGGTATTCCTTGATGATTTAAACTGTCATTGGAGAGCTGCAACGAAAATCATTGTCAGCGGTCCACCGAATTTCACGTAGTCGAGATGAGAATTTGTCTCCACACAAAATGTATAATAAATATGATGTGTTTAGATGCCGTATCGTCGTTCTCACATATGAGGCGTTTTGCACATTGAAATCTAATAATATCACGATAAATAGTTCAGTCAGGAAGAGGATAGAAGCTTTTTAAATGTGGTGCTACAGACGAATTCTAAAGATTTGTTGACTAGATCGCATAAATAATGTGGAGGTACTGAACAGAATTTGGGAGAAAAGAAATTTCCGTCATACTTTGATACTGGTTGTCCTTCTTAAGAGGAGATGAAGAAGTTTGCTTAGGGTTGAAAATCCATTTTTATTCAATAGTGTTACGTTCGATACAATTGTTTATTTTTTCCAGTTTTCAGTTCTTTAGAAAGCCTTTTTTCATTTCATACTTTAATCAGTAAAAAACCGTTAATATACAATAGTACTGCTATAGAGATAGGTTGTCACTGTCTTAATAAGTTACTCCAAGGACTTCAAAATATTAGTGGTTGAAATTGAAATTAAGAAAAATAAAACGCTGACCCCCACTTACTGTAATAAATATGTTGCGGCTTATACTCAGTATTGTGTGTTGTAAGGGACCATGTACACTTATATACTTTTGTATCCCATCCTCGTCGCCACTTTTGTGTCCCAGCCTCGTCGCCGCTTTTGTGTCTCGTTTCCGTCGTAGGCCGACACAGGAATAAAGGATGCACGCTTGTGCAGGTAGGAGGTGACCAGCCAGTGGGACAGCAGAAACTAGAAACATTAGAGTAAATTAGAACGAGATATATATTTCTTAGAGACTTAGTAATACTTAACTTTTACATAGCTCAGTAAAGCAGAATGCTGATACATAGTTGAGCTAGAGGCCTGCCTAGTGCCTATCCGATAGCCAAGTCTTCACTGGTGCCTATCTGATTCCGAAGTGTTAACGGGTTCCTATCTCAGTCCCAAGTGCACGATGTCGTTCCGTGGTGGCCACGAGCGGGATAGCAGCAGAGGGCGCTTGTGGCTGACGTCGAAGAACGCCGCGCCGTGCGTGCATGGCGGCGCGCGACGAAAGTAGGTGGCGCGCACTTTAGACTTGTGCGACACCACATATACGAGGGTTGAAACTTAAATAGTGGTAACTATTCTCAACTGATACAAAAGTGTTACACGTTCGCACCTGTTACTGTTCTTCAAAGTAATCAGCCAGCGCTGTGGAAGACGTAGTACACCGTTAGAAGAGCCTGTTCTGTTGTTGGAGCGAATGGAGCGGTCTACTGCCTGTCGAATCTCTGGAATAGTTTTGAAGCGAATGCCACGAAGTAAGTGGTTTCTTCATTTTCGGAATCAAATCAAAGTCACAAGGACTTAAGCCTTGCGAAAGAAGCGGCAACATTTTCTGGGGCAGCCCACCCATCATTTTGCACGACAATGCGCGGGCACATAAAGCGCCAGCTGTGGCTGCTCTGTTCGGTCGAGGGGACTGGGAAGTACTGTACCACCATACTCCCCGGACTTGCGGCCCCGTGACTTTGATTTGATTCTGAAGATGAAGGAACCACTTCGTGGCATTCGTTTCAGAACTGTTCCAGAGATTCGACATGCAGTAGACCGCTCCATTCGCACCATCAACAGAACAGGCTCTGCTACCGGTATAATACGCCTCCCACATCGTTGGCAACGGGTTCTACACAACGCTGATGACTACTTTGAAGAACAGTAACAGATGCTAACAGGTAACGCTCTTGTGTTAGTTGTGAATAAATAGTTGGCACTATTTAAGTTCCAACCTTCGTGCAAAGTGAATCCACTGCGACACGGCCGTTGGCCCTATCTCTTAAACCATCTGTAAAAGCATAGAGTTCTTCACAATTACTGTCTGTTTCTCCGCAATACAGTACACGCTTATAACTAATCCCGTTTGGTCACGGTTGGGTCGTGACAGTCGAGGGTGACACGTAGCAGGTATTTAGTGACGACAAACAGCCGGCCGCGGTGGCCGAGCGGTCTGCGGTGCGCCAGTCACGTTTTGCACGGCCACTACGGTCGGGGATTAGAATCCCACCTCGGGCATGGATATTTGTGCCGTCTTTAGTGTTAGCTAGTTCATAAGTAGTTTGTAAGTTTAGGGACTGATGACCCCGTAGCTAAGTCCCATAAGCTCTACAAACATTTGATTTGACGGCAAACAACATATGTAACTTTCTGTGCGTTTCTTTATCATGGTGACGTCACTCGAGAGGAAACTTCCATGGAGCTAGATTTTTTTTCTAACCTATTAACTTCATATTATGTACATTCTGCATTTTCCTGGTGCTAGAAGCCGCGGTGAAGTAGCTGAGCGGTCTAAGGCGCCTCGCTGCGGAGCGCGCGGGTGCTCGCCGTCGGAGGTTCGAGTCCTCCCTGTGGAATGGTGTGTGTGTGTGTGTGTGTGTGTGTGTGTGTGTGTTGTCCTCAGGTTAGTTTACCTTAGTTTAAGTAGTTTGTAAGTTACGGACTGATGACCACACAGTTTTTTCCGATAGATTTACAAACATTTGAACATATGAGTTGGTGCTAGAAGCAATAAAGTCGCAGAGATACAATTTAAATTGAATAGAACTCGGACTGATAATAATTTAGGTAGGCCAGGGTTCTCTAAATGCTTTCTTTTTCAATCGAAAAAACTCTAAACCTTCGATCAAGAGCATACTTTTGAGTAAACTAGTTAGCTTATGACATTAAATTACAATGAAATCAGATCGACGAAATCAACAGTTAGTTTGAGCCCTCTCCGGAATATGGAGTCTCTCAGTGCACTAAGCGTTAACACTTAATCGGATCAGCAGCATTTTTTTCTGAAGCCACCATGAACGAATGGCGTTATTTTTGCAAATGAACTAGACACTTTTGAGAATTACTTTACGCTTCGGATTAAAGACTACCACTACCGGTGTGACTTTTAATGAAAAAAAAATCCTTATCTGACAACAGGTTTCCTTGCAGGAGCGAAACTCAAAGCGCGGCCTAAAATTAACGAGGATGGCTATCGTGTTTACGTTGTTCATTACATTAATACCCGTTGGTATAAGGCGAGTAACAAGTGAAATAATGTTATAAGGAAGTATTTTGCATACGATAGTCAATACCTTGTAAATTCACATAAATGTAGATAAAATTAAAGATTTTATCCTTCCCAACGCACAGGACAAGGCAGTTTTTTCTGCATAATTTTAATTTTTCTTGATGGTCTGTTTGTTGAATAGTGAGTGTAACATTCTAGACTAGGAACCTTGTTTCGAATTGTACTTACAAGTTGGACTCTCGAGAGCTTAGCGAAGGTGCTTGAGAGACGGATGCAAGAATCCACAAATTGTTAACGACCACATCTGTACCGGCAAACAAAATGTATAAACAGAGGTGAGGTATTTAAACTAAATACCCCATTAACTTGTCGCTATGAAATCTGCAACACTAAATTTGTATGCTCGGAGACGGATCTGAAACCTATTTCCGAAGAATATCTGAAACATCACAGATGCTTTAGGCTGAACGGGCAAGATGCTATTTTCACCTATGAAAACAATAAGCTTGCAGTTTCATCCACATTTATGTTTGCCAGTAAGTACCTGTTATTCAAGTATTTATAAAAAGAAACAAAAGCCGTCACAACTATTTTAATTAATGAAATTTAAGATATTCATCACATGACGTTTAGTCTCTGTAAACTGTGGAAGCTATCCTTGGGATCATACCGAGTGGGAAGAAAGCTGGACACGTAAACAGCACGGCCGTGGAGGGGCTGAGTGCTTGTGACTCATGTTTCCTGTTTTACGCCAAACTTTCTAAAGGGAAGCCGGGGCGGTGCTCCTGGAACCCAAACCTTCTTCGTTCCCCGGCACCTTTGAGGTTTGGCAAGTTCACCGTAGGTAACGACCGCGCTGTTGACGTAGCGTCAACTGTTGTGTCAGTGTGTAATCAGCAAAGCATAATAAACGTACCGTCCGATGCGCGACAGCCTCACCCTGTGAATAGCTGGCCACGGTGATTTCTGAAGACGGCGAGCCTGTAGATACGTCTGAGTAAACGCTACTACACTGTCGGTTCACAAAATGTGTTTACAATTTTCGTTCCTTAATCTGTGACAAGCACTTCATGATATTCATCTCAAATAATTTACTACTGTCAAGCTTTCGCCGCTTTTGAGAGATTACAATAGCTCTATCCGGCTTCTTTCTCCTCTTGTTGAGTGTTTCTCAGAAGCTGCCTTCGCTTCGAATTCCTCTAATCTTCTATACTACATAGCCGCGGCGGAGTGGCCGAGCGCATTGAGGTGCTATACTCCGATGCGCGAGGCCGTTCCCCGTCGAGGGTTCGAATCCTCCGTCAGGCATGGATGTTTGTGCTGTCTTTAGTATAAATTAGTTTATAAGTAGTTTGTAAGTTTAGGGACTGATGACCCCGCAGTTACGTCTCAAGAGCTTAACAAACATTTGAACATATACGACATTCCATCCTCGGAGGCATGTGGAGGTCTATTCCACTTTTTTTTTTTTGCCGTCCACAGTACAGCAGATAATTTGAATATTTGTTTCCTTAATCAGTGCTTTCCAAACTTTCCCTCATGCCGACACCCTTTTATAGCTTACTACAGTTTTGCGCGACACCCTTTCACTAATATAAATACATATGGTAGAATTTAGATGGTTCTAGCGGGGGGGGGGGGGGGGGGGACGGAAATAAAGTATCGCTTAAATGTAGTTTGTAAACGAAACTGAAATCCTCGTATGCATTGACATGTTTAATGTTGATCCTGACTGCAGCAATTATATACACTCATCCCAAATTCAAATGTTTGTATAGCTTATGGACTTAACTACGGGGTCATCAGTCCCTAAACTTACAAACTACTTATGACGGCACAAATATCCATTCCCGAGGGGGGAATCGAACCCCCGACTGTAGTGGGCGTGCAAACCGTGACTGAAGCGCCTCAGTCCTCTCGGCCACCGCGGCCGGCCGTACAACAGAGTAACACCGCAGACAACAATGCCTAGCTCACACAGTAATACTTGCTTCTTCTACATACGACCCAACTTCCGAAACACGAAAACTGAATTTCGGAAACCGTTTTTCGCTGTCGTGTGTACATGTCAGGGCCAGATACGGTTTTGCTGGATCGATGAAAAACGGTATCTGGAAATTATCTGCTTAGATTTCTGATTTAGACAGAACAGTGGCTGTTCCCTTTCAGTTCAATATTATCACATTATTTTCAGAAATGAAGAGGATGTATTTATGACAAGTGATGAATTATTATTTAAGTTCTATTGTTAGGTTCTTGCTTCACCACGACAACGGAAGTCCCGACATATTCGGGAAAATGGATAAATATGTATGACAAGTAAGAATATGAATGTCATTTCTGGTCCCAGAATCTGTTACATATAGAAAACTGAGAGAAAAAAATATTAACGCATACCAGGGTTAGAACCAACGATCACTGCATTTAAAACACTACTCTTCCTTAATCACCCGGCCATACTCCGTACTAAACATCGCTACTTTGTATGCCTAGGGTCTGTTAACCGCAGTATTTAAGTCTCCTAGATTTACAGACATTTGACAATTTGGTTAAATTAGTGTCTGAACTTCTTGTACGGACGGTGTGAGCCAACACAAGCCAGATCGTGAGTTCTACATGTATTGTACTTCCATTTTTTATATACTGGAGGCTCCATTATTTTCGTATCTCATTGTATGAGACGTGTACCGTGGTTCATATCTCAATGCACGGGAAATCTCTGCTGCCAGAATCAACAACGCATACAAGAGAGAGTCTGCTGTCTGTAAAAGCGTATGACCGAATCAGGGAGCGGCAAATTCACACCTCTTCAGATGTACTCCAAAATCAATTTGCAATGCATGGTGGAAGGTACTTTGTAGAATTATTATCGATTTTCCATCAGATTACATTCGAGTGATGACCGAGGGAAAATACTGCTGCTTGTAAGCTAGTGTGCGTGGCCTAATCTCTCTCATGTCATTTTCCTTATCCCCGCGCGAGATATATATGGTAGCAGCCTAAAAGCCAACTTGATGTGTTTGCCATCGTCTCTCAACGCTAAGCTAAACATCTAATCTTGTGCTTCTGTTTACTGGCTAAAGGTACCTCGCAGGCGATTCCTATTTTCAAAATCATCGCTTCATTTCCACGGACCCAAGGATGCTTAAACGAAATCCTAGCTGACCTGAACTACGTTTATTCTGTTGACCGTATTTAGGACACCATTAGGAGAAACGTGCACCTTGGACTCATCAGTAATCACCGTCAGTAAATTTTAGGCGTTGCTGTCGGTGTTGAATTTATTAGGATGGCTCGTCAACGCTTTCGGAGTCTTGTGGAGGTCATCTCTCATCATGTCACCACCATCAGCGAGGAAGGCATACCTGGCGTGTGTAGAAACCCGCCTCCTTAGCCCAGCTCTTTACCCCAGTTAGGAGTATATGATTTCGTTGCTCACGAATATAATGGGTGATCAAAAAGTCAGTATAAATTTGAAAACTTAATAAATCACGGAATAATGTAGACAGAGAAGTAAAAATTGACACACATGCTTGGAATGACATGGGGTTTTATTAGAGCAATAAATAAATAAATAAAAGTAGAAATAATTAACAAGTAGTTTAATGACAATTGTACATCATTTTTATTGTACACAGCTGTAGTTAGAAATACCGGGTGATCAAAAAGTCAGTATAAATTTGAAAACTTAATAAATCACGGAATAATGTAGATAGAGAGGTAAAAATTGACACACATGCTTGGAATGACATGGGGTTTTATTAGAACAAAAAGAAAAGTATTGCTAGATGAGTGAAAGATCTCTTGCGCGCGTCGTTTGGTGATGATCGTGTGCTCAGCCGCCACTTTCGTCATAATTGGCCTCCCAGGTCCCCAGACCTCAGTCCGTGCGATTATTGGCTTTGGGGTTACTTGAAGTCGCAAGTGCATCGTGATCGACCGACATCTCAAGGGATGCTGACAGACAACATCCGAAGCCAATGCCGCACCATAACTCCGTACATGCTTTACAGTGCTGTTCACAACATTATTCCTCGACTACAGATATTGTTGAGGAATGATGGTGAACATATTGAGAATTTCCAATTTGTTATGCTTTTCTGATCAGATGAAGCGCCATCTGTCGGACATTTTCTGAACTTTTTTTTTTATTCTAATAAAACCCCATGTCATTCCAAACATGTGGGCCAATTTTTAACCCTCTATCTACATTATTCCGTGATTTATTAAGTTTTCAAATTTTACTGATTTTTTGATCACCCGGTATACCGTATAACATGAGCTCATTGTGTTTTGCATTCAGCTTCCAATTATTTGGAAATCCAGCAATTGGTGCACTGAACAAACTAAGTCTAAAATCCAGTCACTGCTGTAATAACATGACTAATATTGTATAAAACATTCTCGGACTTCTTGCCGTGACAGTTCTGGAGAAGATTTCAGGCTACCGAAGAATGCCTACACCGACTATGCCGAATGTCTATACTAGTGTTGCGGTGGCCTTAAATAACCCACGAACTGCTTCTGACTCATCGACGACTATGTAATGTCTACACTGGTGGCGACACCACTGCCGTAGTGTCGTGCACGCTGTTAGGGAATTCCTCTGTTGTTTCTCTGTATCGACAGCTCGCTTCCACGCACTGCAAAGATTATATCCGCCATCACAGTTAAAGTTGTCAACGCACATCCGTATTTTCACAGCCTCATTCATTACAGAATGCAAGTATGTTGAAGCATGGGTCAAATATTTTATTCCAGTCACGGTCTGCACGGCCACTACGGTCGGGGGTTCGAATCCCCCTCGGGCATGGATATTTGTGCCGTCCTTAGAATTAGTTAGTTCATAAGTAGTTTGTAAGTTTAGGAACTGATGACCCCGTAGTTAAGTCCCATAACCCAAACAAACATTTGAAACATTTTGAAACAAATATTTTATTTCTTCGGACATAATTTTATGCTTGTTTGCGAGGCTATGTTCAGCGAGGTTTTAAATCTCATTTTGAGGTTTTATCCAGCATTGGCGCAGCAAAAACTCATATAATTATTTATAGAACAGTGCAGTAGCGAAAGGCTTCGTTCTCTGTCTCTGATATTAAATAACGGAAACTGAAGGAATGGGACTCAGGGAACACATTGATTGTTTCCATTATTTTCGCGTAATCCAGCACGGAAACAAAACAACGACGCAGTCACTGTTTCATTCCATTCTTCCGGATGAATAGCCGACGCGTGAATAGGAAACTCGGACACGGACCATTAAGTGGGATCTGCCGGCCAGTAGCATAGCACTGGCTGTGAATTCATGCTTTATTTCTGGTGCTTGGCCTCTTCTATTGTGTCCGACTATGAACCTATAGTGCGGCTCAGCTGAATAAAATGCAGATGTGGCACGGAAAATGTGATCCTCTTTCGGGATGAGCAGAGTATTACGGTAGAGTACAATCACAGTACCTGTCATTCTTAAAGCTCTTCCAGAGGGCAGCAGAAACAATAATTAGCTAAAGCTATTTTCCGCAACGTTTCTTGTTCACCGTAGACTGAGACAAATATAAACAATAGTTTCCACGAAAGACCACTTACAGATTTCTTGTCACATGAATCACTCCAGATGAGTAATATTAATAGAGTAATTGAAGGCATCGATATTAACATGTTCTGTGAAACACTAAATTTTACATTTCTCTAAAGTAGGGGACCTGACTGGGCATTTATACATTTTTATCGTGTAGCGGTCGGTCCACAGTGGATTACAAAATGCTGTCAGCTGAAAGCGGTGAACTGTAAACGTGTCATTCTTGCGGGTGCTGCTATTAAACGTGAGAAACACCCCACCTGCTGTAACGTACTTGTTACTCATATCTGATGTCGCTTTACTGGTTCGTAATAGATTTTAGAGTGCAAACAACTGAGATATTTAAAATCAAATGTTTGTAATGCTAATGGACCTAACTGCTAACGTCATCAGTGCCTAGACAAACGAACTACTTAAGCTAACTTATTCTAAGGACTAAACACACACCCATGACCGATAGAGAACTCAAACCTACACAAGAGCGGACGCGTAATCTGTAATACGAGGTCCTAGACAGCTCGGGCATTCCCGCGCGGCGATGATAGAGTTTTCTCTTTTGCCTCTAACCAGAAAAAAAATAAAAAAAATCGTAATTTTTCTTCGAGGTAGGAGGAAGTGAGCCCTACTCAGGTTTATTGTGACTGTATTGGTACATTAGATGCCCAAAGAAAAAGAACTGAGAGGGTATGGAACACTTCATCAATGCCTTATCCAGATGGTTACATTCGAAGAATCAATACAGCTGTCTCTCTGGTCATCAACTGTAAGCTTGTAAACGACTCTAAAATCTTTATTCTGGGCATTTCTCAAGAATATAAGTTTGTGTTCACAGATTAACAACCACAAAAATTCACTTCCCATGGCCCTACTTGTATCTATTTTAGCTATGCTACCCCTTTTCGTGGTGGGACAATTCGATGTGAACCAAATTTGCCACGATAGTCAATCACCAGAGACATTAACGATACGACGTAACAATTGGGGCCTTTGCTTGTTTCGAGTCTCTCTGTAGCAAGGAAAAAGACGGAACTTCAGTTTCTACGACACTAAATGTGTCGTCTCTCTAGAACGATGGATATATTTGTTGTGGAGTTACCATTTGGTGTTACCTCACCAAAAAAGTTGCTTCTATATATTGGCAACTATTTTCTCATATGCGCTGTTGAAATTTTGAATTTGCAAAGTTAACTGCGGATTTTTTTTAGAAGAACCTCTGTAACACACAAAGAGAAGTTATCCATATATTTTCATTACGTTCCTAGTGACGTAAATGCATAGTTACACGTATCATATTTCTAATGAGTACGTCACAGCAGCAACTTCGTAACCTCACTTTTCCTTTTCTCAGTAGCAGCTACAGCAAGAAAAGGTACAAAATTTACAAAGAGAAGATGGTTAGACATAATTTGTTGGTAGTTAGATTGAAATTGTGAGCTGTGTCAGGGATAGCTGTGATCGATGAGTTGGACTGAGCGTAAGATAGAGGAGCAAATTAAAACGGCAGATTAACTAAAACAGGATGACATGAGTAAGTAAAGAAAAAGAAAAAAAGAAAGAAGCGTAAATGATGCAAGCACTTACTTCACTATTTAACGAAATGAACTGGCCACAAGTGTACGTTCTGGTGGAGGAAATTATGAGGATGAGAAAATAAAACGCTTAGTCTTTTTCATGAAACAAGGTAATGAATTAAGCGTAGAATTTAAGGTAGTCTGTTGCAGAGGTGGTTTTCTGAAATAGCTAATAGCTTTGAGGCTGTTATTAATTTTGGGCGGGTAGATCTAGTCTTCGAAGGTAAATGAGATCTTGTGTTGTGAATACAGGGAGAGGGTACGTATTTGATGTGAAACGAAACGTACTGAAAAGTTACATACCGAGAAACTTATGCAACAGACGTAGCGTTTGTTAGTTTCTTGCGTTACGTGCTCACAATGGTGCTAACTGGGTATACTAGATTCTCATATTGTTAAAGAGACGGATGAAGCAGACGTCACAGATACTGGCATGCTTACAGTAATTAGTTCTAAACGTGTAGAGCAGCGCATTCCAACGTGGGGTAATTATCTTCTCAAGCTAGAAATAAAATTTTCTAAGGTTCTGACTTTGTGTCAGTCACGAACTAAATTACTTTTAACATATTATTATTATTATCATAATTTTGCAAGATTCGTATTTTGATTCCGTAGTTCCGGAGTTGGTGGCACAGAAGATCACGACACTACCGTCTCTGTCATGGCCGCGGGAACACCGACAGGTTACCAGGTTACAGTGACAGTTCGTAGATTCCCGTCAGAGACCGCCCAAGCTATGAAGATTATCACGTGTGTTCACTCCGACTGGCTAAACTGTAGTTAAATATCCGGCACATACGGCCTATATGGCAGTGTGAACATCGATTCGGGACAGAGTGCATCCCGTCAGCAGAGTGTACATCGATTCTACATATATCTACATAAATACTCTGCAAGTCACACTGTAGTGCATGGCAGAGGGTTCATCCAACCGCTTTTATGGTGTTTCTCTAGAGTTCCATTCTCTAATAGCTCGCGGGGAAAAGGAAACTGAAATCTTTCTGTTTTAGATCTGATTTCTCTTATTTTATTTTGATGATCATGTCTTCCTATGTAGGTGTGTGCTAAAGAAATATGTTCTCATTCGGAAGAGAAAGTTGGTGAAAGAAATTTCGCAATAGATCTCGCCGCAACGAATAACGCCTTTCTTTTAATGATTTCCACCTCAGTTCGTGCATCATTTCCGTGAAACTCGCCTCTATATCACGCTAATCCAAACGAGCTGCCCTTCTCTGAACTTTCTCTAAATCGTCCGTCAGTCCCACCTTGTGTGGATCTCACAATGCGCAGCAATACTCCAAAATAGAAGATGCAACAATTCCACCAAAGAAACTGCCTACTCTACACTTATGCGTTCTAAGTATACGCCGCGCGAGAGTAGCCGACCAACGACCGCAATGAATAGATCTACCAGGGGAAAAAAAAAAAAAAAAAAAAAAAAAAAAAAAAAAACGGTCTGAAGCGCCACGCTACGGATCGCGCGGCCTTCCGCGTCGGAGGTTCGAATCCTCCCTCGGGCGTGGATGATGTGATGACCCCGCAGTTAAGTCCCATAAGCTGTACAAACATTTGAACATTTCCTAAGTATTCTGCCAATAAAACGTAGCCTTTGGTTCGCCTTCCCGACAATATGTTTTTAAGTGTTTCTTCCAATTTAAGTTGTTCGTAATTGTTATTCCGAGGTAATTAGTAGAACTGACGGCCTGTAGATTTGACTGATTTATCTTGTAAATGAAGTTGAACGGATTTCTTTTAGTGGTCATATAGATGACTCCACACTCATTATTATTAAGGGTTAATTGCCAATTTTTGCACCATTCAGATATCGTATCTAAATCATTCAGGGCAGGGTGAATAGGTTATTCATAGACTGCCTCATTTCACCAAACAGAGTCCTCAATTTGATACACTGATCCGCAGTGCCTCAAGACTTGTTTGCATATTGAGAGTTACAAATTGTCGCGGATTTTCAGGGAAACTTTGAAACATTCACTCACACGTCTGGACCTTAACTTTGTTAGCTTGGAATGATTGTACCTCTGAAACACCCAAGGATGAGTATTCATTTTTAATGAAGTACATGTGTTATTAAAGTTCTGGGATCTTTCTGTTAAATTGTACCTATGTCACCTCATCAATAACATCCCCGAAACAAATTACATATGGTACTTCTTTTTCATGTTTTTTTATGTTAGGGCGATCCAGAAATTAAGTTCCAGCCTCTTACATTACGTAAATGAGTGGCACCACCAACTTTGTTCCGTTGTGTAGATTGGTTCAGTACGCTTCCAGCAGTATAATTCTGAAGATAATACCACAGTCCATTTCTCTCTTCAGTGCAGTCAATTAAAATGTTGTCAGCAATTTAGGATCCCGTCAAGTGTGAGGTACGTGGAGTAATACGATTTCTGTGGGCAAAACAAATGACACCAGCAAAAAATCATTGTAATATCAATGAAGTTTACTGGAACATAATAATAACAGTGTTTTTTGTCGTTGGTGCCGTGTATTTCGTGACGGGCGCAGTAGCGTCCAAGACGAACAACTAAGTGGTTGACAGACTGTTGTGAATGATAAATTGTTGAAAAAGTTGGATGAAGTAGTTAGACGGAAACGTCGTTTCATCATTTCTGAACTCTCAGTTCAAGGAAAGCGACAGTAGTTGGAGGTAGAGCGTTAAGCAAAAGGGGTTTCGAAGCTTGTGAAGTGGTATGACGAATGTTTGAATGTATATGGAAATGTTTGGAAATAGATTGAAAGATATACCATTCATTAACTTTTCGATTTGCCCTCGTACTCTCATTAATCCATCATATAACATGGACGACATTATAGCTTGCAAAGCCAATGTATAAACATCTTCATACAGTACGCCCACTACACACATACTTTCTGATCTATGACAGTTAAAAGTGAGACATACTTGTAAAAAATGGTAAATCCCTAACGAAGTGTCTTCTCCGAGTTGTATATAGTTCCTGAAAAGGGCCAGAAATGGCTTAATTACTCATTTTGATTTAAGCGATTTCACTGTGAGTACAGCACAACAGAAACTACATGGTGGCAACTATAATGCATAGTGGCATTGATAATCAGAATTGACACAAAGCATTGATAATCAGAATTTTTGTAATTTATGCTGGTTTAGAAGTAGGGAGTACATCTATCAAATGAGTTATATACAGTAAGTACTGTTCACACATATCAACTAGATATATTTAACAGTCTTGAACATTGCCCGTTAATCGTGACTAAGATTTAGTTAATAGAGTAAAGAGCCAATCAATTGACAGAAGTTTCTTTATTTAAACTTTACCTAGGTTTGGATACTAATATGAGTATTCTCTTCAGAAGTACACGATAGTACTTGGTTACTTTTATTAAAACCTGTTACATTATGCAGGAATTAACCAGCTCAAGTCACATGCAGCAATTAAAATGTCAAAGTGTAAGAGAGAGACACGCAGGAATTACCGCGAGGTCTAAAGCGCCATGTCACGGATTGCGTGGCCATTCTCGTCGGACGTTCGTGTCCTCCGTCGGGCATGGTTGCGTGTGTTGTCCTTAGGATAATGTAGTTTAAGTAGTTGTCTAGGAACAGATGACCTCAGCAGTTTTGTACATTAGATTTACAAACATTTGAACATTCTGTATGAGTGAAATATGTATGGCTCCTGAACACAGAGGCAAACAGATGGATGTTATTTGGAAAGCATGCGTTGTAAGGAAGGTAAGTGGTATAACTTATTGTTCGGTGATTTAGGTAACATTCGGAAGTCACTTCATCATTAATTCTACCACTCAAAATTCCCAAACATGGGACGTGGAAAAAAAAGTTAGATTCAAGACTTTAACAAGCGTAACTAGAATTTTTAATTATGATAGCATAGAAGCAAGGAAAGTAACCTGAATGGGCTTGCTGCACGTCTTATGATGAACACTGAGAACAATCCAAATATGAAAAAAATATCAGCAGAAATAAGCAATATGATTCGATTCCTTGGCTCATTAGATCTTGGTGTAACAAAACATTTACAAGACGTAAAGGAATTTATGAATATAGCTTCCAGTGAGCACTGAATTAAATCAACAGCGAAAGTTGAAAATATTGGGCTAGCCGGAATTAGAAATCAAATTCAAATGTTTGTAAATCTATGGGACTTGACTACTCTGGTCATCAGTTCCTATGCTTACAAACTACTTAAACTAACTTATGGAAAGGACAACAAATACACCTATGCCCGACGGAGGACTCGAACCTCGGACGGCGAGTAGCGGCGCGCTCCGTAGCTAGGCGCCTTGGAACGCTCGGCCACTCCACCGCGGCCGGAATTAGAAGCTGGCTCTTCTTGTTATTAGGGAGTTGTGGGGACCACTACGCCACTGGGACACAGTGATAATCACTACCTCGACTCCCGCAAGATGCCAATTTGCAGCTTATCTACACTCCACTGACGTGGTGCCCCTTTCAATTTTCACATATTACTAGAGACATTTTGCCGACTTGCTTAAGAATTCGAGCTTGGATTATTGGCGAACACGGGCAATGATCCTTCCTTCTGTACGGTTGCACACCGGGAATCGGCAAAACGCCGTGAGCAATGAGCGAAAATAAGCAGGTGCGCTACGTTAACAGTCTGTGGATAGGCTGAAAATTGGCACCTGGCGGGAGGAATGCAAGGGTAGTTAACTGAGAGCGGCTCAAAATGGTGGCTATTACTTCGTATAATCACACGCAGAAATTAATTATCATTTATCTTTTATGTTTGAAAAACGAGAAATGTTCGACAAGAGCTATGGGAATTAATTTCATTCTGAAGCTTTATTAGCCAGTAATATTGATGATGATCAGCCGGCCGCGGTGGCCGAGGGGACTAAGGCGCTCCAGTCACGGTCTGCACGGCCACTACGGTCGAGGGTTCGAATCCCCCCTCGGGCATGGATATTTGTGCCGTCCTAGTTCGTAAGTAGTTCATAAGTAGTATGTAAGTTTAGGGACTGATGACCCCGTAGTTAAGTCCCATAGACTATACAAACATTTGAACATTTTTTTTTTTTTTTTTTTTTAATATTGATGATCGTGTCCGGATTTGGGGAAGGTTGGGGTATTGGTTAATATCTAGTTGTTATCAGGTGTAACCGTGTTAGAAAGTTTGAGGAACATTGCGCTCGAGTCTCAGTATTCGAGCCGTATTGGGCTACATTAGCAATAGCGGAGTTTCAACAGAATGAGTGGAGAAAGTTACCATTTCACAGTCTTTGGAAAATTCTCTCAAAATATTTCTAGTGCGTAGATCAAATGTTCAAATGTTTGTACAACTTATGGGGCTTAACTAAGGGGTCATCAGTCCCTAAGCTTACAAACTACTTATGAACTAGCTAAGACTAAAGACGGCACAAATATCCATGCCCGAGGGGGGATTCGAACCCCGACCGTAGTGGCCGTGCTGACCGTGACTGAAGCGCCTCAGTCACCTAGTGCGTAGAGATAAGCGGAACTTTTCCGCAGTGGCAATACTGTGTACTCATACAATGTTAAATCCAGATTCATTACCGTTTTCTATCTTAAGCCCTACAAGAACATTCAAGAAAATTAGGGGCAATAGTTTGTGAAATTTAGGAGTAACTAACTGATGAAATACTGAAAGACTTCGTACTTCATCATATTTACGCACTTTTAAGCTCGTGTTTTATCCTAATATGAATAATAAACACATGTTATCATTCTTATGGATAACACTAGTGATCATGTGTTGTTGTTGTTGTGGTCTTCAGTCCGGAGACTGGTTTGATGCAGCTCTCCACAATACCCTATCCTGAGCAAGCCTCTTCATCTCCACATAAGAACGGCAACCTACATCTGTCTGAATCTGCTTACTGTATCCATCTCTTGGTCTTCCTCTGCGATTTTTACCCCACACACTTCCCTCCAATGCTAAATTCACAATTCCTTGATGTCTAAGAATGTGTCCTACCAATCTATCCCTTCTTTCAGTAAAGATATGCCAGAAATTTCTTTTCTCCCCAATTGTGTTCAGTCTAGTGATCATAAAGGAGGTAACTGTATATCACTCAATAAAACGAAAAAAAAATGTCAGTGGCAGTCTTCTTGTAAGTAAACACTATTTTATGCTAGTGTAGATTTACTCATTTGACAAAGGCTAGTGATCATACCTTTGTCAAATGAGTAAATCTACACTAGCATAAAATAGTGTTTACTTACAAGAAGACTGCCACTGACATTTTTTTCGTTTTTTTGAGTGATATACAGTTACCTCCTTCCTTAATATTAAGGCGGATTTAAACCAACGTAATAACTCTCGTGATAAGATATAATCACAGCACGTATGTAAATAAACCAATGATGATTATTTAAACTATTCTAATGTCTAATTATTATATACCTTTACTTCAATAAAGGCAAAATATTTGTAACTTGTTCGTCGAGCACTGAACCATGGCGCTTCTGTCTCTACAAAGAGTTCAGATCATTTTACCATTACGTTTGTAGTCCGTAAAAGGATTTTTATGGGAAGTTAACACTATTGTTTTTAGAGATATATCCTATCGTATTGTTCAGTGGTTACAGTACAAAAACTACTATTTTTGAGGCGTTATTGTGACATTGCTTGAAATAATTTCTTTCGTTACTTCCTCTGACAAAAAATTGCTTTATGAATCAAATGAAACAATTTATAAAACTTGTTTCTCTAAATTATGAAATTTAATATTAAAATCCCTTTTAAAGAGTTTTTTCTCAATCAGTAAGTAATTGCAACAGCATCCACTGAACTCTTCAAATGGCATCGTTTGAATGCAAAATTCAGTAATAAACATTAATGTAGAAAACAAAACGATGTGTCGAAATAGTTTCTGCTCTCGTGTGCTTGCAGTTCATACAAGCTCACAGGATCTCGAGTGACTTATCTCTTGGAATGCTGTACAGGAAACAGATGACAGAACGACAATTTGTGCCATTTAATGACGCAGCAGGTTCTGCAAACGTTATGTCTTCAACAGGGAAGAGAACTGCTGAATTACCGATTTAATATCATATCCAATTATCTTTTTTCCAACGGTATTTTCTCTTTGCAGATGACGTAGCAACAAAATTGTGGAATATGACATACGTTACTTACTGCCATCAGTTTTAATAATTCCACAGAGCAGAAGCAAAATTTGTAATCTAACGAAGTATCTAATTAAACATTACACTCTTTTCATAGGGATAGATAGATCCATGGCAAAGACGACTGCAATGAAGGGGCAAGTTTGAAAGTAATAGATGATTACCTCTTCAAGAGCAAGACAGGAAGATGAGTACCATGTTCCAACTAGGACACCGAGACGCTTACAGTGAGGCACTTTCAGAAGTAATGAAGAAGGTCTTGAGAGAATAACAATTGCAGTAACTGTTGTACTGTCCTATGCCTTGCCAGCCGAGCTGCAGTTCAAGATGTATTCGTACAGACGCTCTTCCTCATTTTTATAGCTAGCACCTTTGCTAATCCTTTGTTTCTATTGCGACGTTTATATCCAACATAATTTACGGAAGACGAAAGTCTTCCCTACCCTTTATATAAGAAACCGTTTTGCTATTCCGATCAAATAACAGTGTTCTGAGCGTCAGTCATTTTACAAGGGCGTGCGGGAATGGCTGCTAGGTCTGATGCGCCATGTCACGGATTGCGTGGCCGCTCCCGTCGGAGGCTCGAGTCCTCCATCTGGAATGGGTGTGTTTGTTGTCCTTAGCATAAGTTAAAGTAGTTTGTAGATCTAGAGACAGATGACGTCAATAGTTTGGTCCCTTAGGTTTACAAACATTATAATATTATATACCAATGGTGTCTGTAAATCAGGTGCTTCGATTCTGTCAACATAATTGAGGTTACCAGTATTTTCATACAAATTTTAACAAACAGGTAGTACGATTTCCTAATAGATATCAGTGACAGAATTTTATGTCCATCAATACACAGTCATTACAACTCTTTAAAGAAACTTCCTTGCGAATTTTAATTTTTGCTTGGAATAAAAATTAATTAATTCTCCTTTTTCTTACTCTAACGCTTTTCCAACATACGGGGTTGCGTGGGTACCTATTTATTTGTCATGGTTAATTTTAAAAGAGAGAAAAAAAAACAAATTTTCAAATGTTGGTAAACTTAAGGTACCAAACTGCTGAGGTCCCTAGACTTACAAACTACTTAAACTGACTTATGGTAAAGACAACGCCACACACGCCCATGCCTGGAGGAGGATCCGAACCTCAAACGGGAGCAGCCACGTAATCTATGACATGGCCCCTAAGAATGTTTGGGCCGCGCGGGCGTACCGAGCGGTCTGGAGCGCCACGTGGCGGATCGCGCGGCCTCCCGCGTCGGAGGTTCGAATATATGTTTGTGTTGTCTTTAGTATAAGTTAGTTCATAAGTAGTTTGTAAGTTTAGGGACTGATGACCCCGCAGTTAAGTCCCATAAGCTTAACAAACATTTGAACATTTTTTTAAAGAATGTGTGACGATTCCCGCGCGATTAATTTAAGGGGTGGCAGGATGCCCTTCCTATCGCCACATCATTACCCTCCGGGAGGAGATATGTGTACAAAATGTTCACATGTTTGTATAGCTTATGGGACTTAACTACGGGGTCATCAGTCCCTAAACTTACAAACTACCTATGAACTAGCTAACACTAAGAACGGCACAAATATCCATGCCCGAGGGGGGATTCGAACTCCCGACCGTAGTGGCCGTGCAGAACGTGACTGGCGCGCCGCAGACGGCTCGGCCACCGCTGCCGGCGATATGTGTACCCCAACTGTCTGCGCATAGTGTTATACATGTGAAAGTGTGCCAAATATTTGTCTTAATGTGCAACTTAAGTGGATCTTGATGACCAGCCCGGTATTCACCTAGAGGGATGTGGAAAACCGCCTAAAAGCCGCAACTAGGCTGGTTTGCACAAAGCCCCCGTCCTTAATCCGACGGGCAGATGCGAACTCAAGCAGGCAAACCTCCCCGTCGCGGAAAGTGGCGCCTCAAACCGCGCGGTTAAACAGATGCATTCAATTAAAAATTATGTCATTATTAAGGTTTATTTAGTATCGGTGCATTCGGTTAGATCAGTGCGAACACTCTGAAACTGCACGAAAGGTATTTCAATTTCTCCCTTCAGTCAGAGAAAGGCTGAGGATGAAAATCCAACCAACTCGGGGACTTGGGCACTTTCTAACGGGACACGGGCCATATCCTAAGGATATATTTACACATATCAGTGACATTCATAACTTGTTGCATTATGAAGAACTATCGCGTAATCTCACGGAATTGGCAGACTTAATATCAACTCACGCGCAGCAACTATGTAATAGTTATGTACTGAGTCGTGAAAATTAAGCGATAAAGCCGGGTGCACCGCTGCAAGTTGGTACACTTTGGCAACAAACCTCAGAGATTTTATCTTGATTGTGACATGACCACCCCATGAATCTGCCGGCTCTGTCAGGTCGATAGTAAGGGTTTGGTCACATGACACCTGATACGCCTTGGACAGATAGGGATGACGCACTAAGAGGTGTTGGGTGACTTTCCCATTTTGCGAAATCGAGGGTTAGGGAGAAGTCAATTGGAAAAGGAAAGCCGGCCGCGGTGGCCGAGGGGACTGAGGCGCTCCAGTCACGGTCGGCACGGCCACTACGGTCGGGGGCTCTAATCCCCCCTCCGGCATGGATATTTGTGCAGTTCTTAGTATTAGTTAGCTCATAAGTAGTTTGTAAGTTTAGGGACTGATGACCCCGTAGTTAAGTCCCATAAGCTATACAAACATTTGATTTTTTTGGAAAAGGAAAAGGTGATGGTTTGTTTACGTACTCACCCACCTAAATTTGACCGAAGCGGTGCTCCAGTTGTAGAAAGTAGTCATTAGAGCATCAGAAGTTTAGTAATTTGTATTCAACTGGATTTTGTGCTAAATAATAACATCCATGTAATTAGAGATATAGGCAATGTTTCGCTAAGTAGTAGAACCCGCCCACGTTCTCGTCGTTAGGGACGGGTACAGGCCTGATTTGGCTTGTCAAGTGACGGATTAACAAAACTTTAAAGTAGAAATAATTAACAAGTGGTTTAATGACAATTGTAACATCATTTGCTTTGTATACAGCTGTAGTTAGAAATACCGGGTGATCGAAAAGTCAGTATAAATTTGAAAACTTAATAAATGACGGAATAATGTAGATAGAGATGTAAAAATTGACACACATGCTTGGAATGACATGGGGTTTTATTAGAAAAAAAAGGTTTTGCTAGACGCGTGAAATATCTCTTGCGCACGTCGTTTGGTGATGATCGTGTGCTCAGCCGCCACTTTCGTCATGCTTGGCCTCCCAGGTCCCTAGACCTCAGTCCGTGCGATTATTGGCTTTGGGGTTACCTGAAGTCGCAAGTGTATCGTGATCGACCGATATCGCTAGGGAAGCTGAAAGACAACATCCGACGCCAATGCCCTACCATAACTCCGGACATGCTTTACAGTGCTGTTCACAACATTATTCCTCGACTACAGCTATTGTTGAGGAATGATGGTGAATATATTGAACATTGCCTGTAAAGAACATCATCTTTGCTTTGTCATAATTTGTTATGCTAATTATTGCTTTTCTGATCAGATGAACCGCCATCTGTCGAACATTTTTGAACCCTTTTTTTCTAATAAAACCCCATGCCATTTCAAGCATGAGTGTCAATTTTTACCTCTCTATCTACATTATTCCATAGTTTATTAATTTTTTTTAATTTATACTGACTGTTTGATCACCCGGTAGAGTAGGGCCTATATTAGTTTGTTGGTTACAGGCCAGTTTTATTAGTAGCTTGAAAGAAAAAAAGATACCAAGCGACGCTGTTATGCTTACAGTATATTATGATCCATATTACGAAGTCGTCCCAGTTGAATCTATACAGAAGGACGTACTCTCAGCCATCCAGCACTGATAAAAAAAAATAAAAAATAAAAAGTTCAAATGTATGTAAATCTGTCGGACCAAACTGCGTGGTCATCAGTCCGTAGCTTACAAACTACTTAAACCTAGGTAAACTAACCTAAGGACAAACACACACGCCCATGCCCCAGGGAGGACTCGAACCTCCGAGGCGAGCAACCGCGCGCTCCGCAGCGAGACGCTTTAGACCGCTCGGCTACTCCACCACGGCAGCAGCACCGCTATCAGGATAGGCTGCTCGGCAGGCAAATGACAGATATGAATCGCTTCTCAAAGTGGCTGCTTTGTGCCTATTCAGCCCCCCTCCCCGTGTTGCGAGTGAGTGGCGCTGCTGCAGACGAAGCTGCCATTAGCTGCCTGCCGCTGTCAGCCTTATGGGCCGAGTTGTCGGGGCTCCTGTGTGGTCCTGAGCTGCTAATTACTACACGGCACGCAGACAATGCCGCCTACCTGTCTGGGGATACGGCCGCCTGCCACGCACATCTTCAGCTACCAGCCACATAATTCAACACCCATGTTCTTTCCTCTTCCGCGTGTATAATTACTAGTCGTCCGTTATGATATCTTCCAGTGGTAACGATGATGTTTCTTCACTGTTTCATGAATTTTGATAATTATTTGTGGATTACGAGGAAAAATTCGAGCCGGCCGCGGTGGCCGAGGGAACTGAAGCGCTCCAGTCACGGTCTGCACGGCCTCTACGGTCGGGGGTTCGAATCCCCCCTCGGGCATCGATATTTGTGCTAAATGTGTTTGTAAATCTTATGGGACTCAACTACGTGGTCATCAGTCCCTAAACTTACAAACTACTTATGAACTACTTACGAACTAGGACGGCACAAATATCCATGCCCGAGGGGGGATTCGAACCCCCGACCGTAGTGGCCGTGCAGACCGTGACTGAAGCGCCTCAGTCCCCTAGGCCACCGCGGCCGGCGATATTTGTGCCGTCCTAGTTCGTAAGTAGTTCATAAGTAGTTTGTAAGCTTAGGGACTGATGACCCCGTAGTTAAGTCCCATAAGTTCTACAAACATTTGAACATTTTTTTGGAAAAATTCGACACTGTGAAATGCGTCGTTTAATACACCAGTAGGGGAGACCGGGGCACGTTGGCCGTGGGGCCAGGATGGCCCAGTCGAATTAGTTCACACAACAGACGCTAGATCGTCTTAGGAATTAATCAGAAAGTAGGTAGCATTGTCCCTCTCCTTATACAGGGCCAATATCAAAGGGCGAAGCTGTGGTCCTTAATTGTTTTTGTGCGTGTTTCAGTAAAATTCTACTCGTCGGTTAATGTGTGTTATTTAACTTTTGCTTGCTTTAGGCGCAACGGGGTGAGTATTATAACAAAAGATCATACTTTAAGGATTATTTCTATATGGGATACAGACTTAATTGCGTCAGTGAGTTTTTTAAAGAACAGAAATTATTGTAAAGATGGCTCTGGGGCAGGTTTGCCCAGAGAGGACGGGGCACGATGGTCAGCCGGCCAACCTGTCACGTCCTATAGGAGCTGTGCTTCTTGGAACTCGATTAAAGGTTTGTTACTTTTAATGATAACAACGTTTATAATTCTTCTAGTTTATTAAATTATTAACATAATTGTCAAAGTTAAACATATTTTGATACGTTTCAGAGGTCAAAGGATCGTTATATTCACGATATTAAAAACGTTGAATAAACGCCAACCAGTAAATTTTATTTTAATCTTAAATAGTGATCTGAGAAGTCAGAACCTCGTTTATTTCCTTTTTTTATCCTTTCCTTTGTTTTATTTGTAGTACCATAAAAATGATCCTAAATTACACTACTGGCAATTAAAATTGCTACACCAAGAACAAATGCAGATGATAAACGGGTATTCATTGGACAAATACATTATACTAGAACTGACATGTGACTACATCTTCGCGCAATTTGGGTGCATATATCCTGAGAAATCAGTACCCAGAACAACCACCTCTGGCCGTAATAACGGCCTTGATACGCTTGATCATTGAGTCAAACAGAGCTTGGATGTCGTGTACAGGTACAGATGCCCATGCAGCTTCAACACGATATCACAGTTCATCAAGAGTAGTAACTGGCGCATTGTGACGAGCCAATTGCTCGGCCACCATTGACCAGACGTTTTCAATTGAAGAGAGATCTGGAGAATGTGCTGGCCAGGGCAGTAGTCGAACATTATTGCGTATCCAGAAAGGCCCGTACATGACCTACAACATGCGATCGTGCATTATCCTGCTAAAATGTAGGGTTTCGCAGAGATCGAATGAAGGGTAGAGCCATGGGTCGTAACACATCTGAAATGTAACAGCCACTGTTCAAAGTGCCGTCGATGCGAACAAGAGGTAACCGAGACGTGTAACCAATGGCACCCCACACCATCACGCTGGGTGATACGCCAGTATGGCGATGACGAATACACGCGTCCAATGTGCGTTCACCGCGATGTCGCCAAACACGGATGCGACCATCATGATGCGGTAAACAGAACCTGGATTCATCCGAAAAAATGACGTTTTGCCATTCTTGCACCCAGGTTCGTCGTTGCGTACACCATCGCAGGCGCCCCTGTCTGTGATGCAGCGTCAGGGGTAACCGCAGCCATGGTCTCCGAGCTCATAGTCCATGCTGCTGCAAACGTCGTCGACCTGTTCGTGCAGATGGTTGTTGTCTTGCAAACGTCCCCATATGTTGACTCAGGGATCGAGACGTGGCTGCACGATCCGTTACAGCCATGAGGATAAGATGCATGTCATCTCGACTGCTAGTGACACAAGACCGTTGGATCCAGCACGGAGTTCCGTATTGCCCTCCTGAACCCACTGATTCCATATTCTGGTAACAGTCATTGGATCGCAACCAACGCGAGCAGCAATGTCGCGATACGATAAACCGCAATCGCGATAGGCTACAATCCGACCTTTATCAAAGACGGAAACTTGATGGTACGCATTTCTCCTCCTTACACGAGGTATCACAACAACGTTTCACCTGGCAACGCCGGTCAACTTCTGTTTGATTATGAGAAATCGGTTGGAAACTTTCCTCATGTCAGCATTTTGTAGGTGTCGCCACCGGCGTCAACCTTGTGTGAATGCTCTGAAAAGCTAATCATTTGTATATCACAGCATCTTCTTCCTTACTGTTAAATTTTGCATCTGTGAAAGTGTAACTGAAAGAGTAAATGAAGTATCTGTAAGATGCAAGTTAACCGTAACTCGAGACACAGGTGCAGAAATGAAAATTAGAATTTCTACCGTGTAACAAGCTATTTTACTCTACCATTCTTGTACTTCGTACTTAGTCCACCTCCTTGGTTAGAAACACATATTATCTCCAGGTTACGTGCCACTGTACGAACAAATGATACATTTTCTATTGTAGCAGCTGGGGTCCTTTATTAGAACCGATTTATTTATTTTGCGTATGGCTACATGACTAAACAGGATATTGCAATTACCTGAAATTACAAACTAATATCTAGGCGACGAAAGTAGTGTACTGATCGCTCCGTATCGCCAGGTACTCCGTTGGACACCCAGGGAAGTTATCAGGAAACATTTTTCAACCAATGTGTGAATGCGTGACATTGACGAGTCAATGTCAATTAATAAAATCTTCTCGGACTTCCAGTCGTGTCAGTTACTTGATTCTCACGATCATTCGACCGAGTTCTCCTCGGCTATTGGCAAGTGGTAAGCGACTGCAGAGTCGAGGTCGTCTCTCCGTTTCATAGTTGTGACGTCACTGGTGTATACTATACACCTAAACTGGTGTATACTATAGTTTTGCGAGAAAGTGAGCGCCATTGACGTCACAGTCAGCAGTGTGGCCATTAACGTAGACGCTGCGGCGTTACCGCATCATTTAGTACCACGCTTTATACATGGGCTTACTGCCCTTTCTTTGAGAGAATATCGATGAGCAGAGGTCATAGTAAAGGCTCTTCTTCTTTCCTTACAGGTGCGAGTTGCACAAGCACGTCTCTGATCTAACAGAGTCAGTTGCGCTGGATGTATAGGTGGCGGCAGACATTAATGTTCATAGAAAGTTAATGAATATACCACCTTCATTCGTCTGATTTAAAATTAATTTATTTTAGCGACAAGTTTCAAGTGCTTTGATTTCGGTATTTTCAATCCCCCTGAGAAGCCTTAATAAATGGCCAGAGAAAATGAGTGTTATGTCAAGATGTGTAATGTTATTCATAAATCACTGTCTGCTACACGACGATATTTCTCTTCCAATCCGTTGAAAGCTACCTCTATATCGGGTACACGATACGTCCTCTCGAAGCATCAGTTGACTAAATGCTGCCGCATTTTGAAGTAACAAGTATCTGCATTGTCCATATATTCCGGTTTCTTAGGAGATGTGAGAACGACGGAATTACGTCTGCGGCGCGCCAGTCACGGTCTGCACGGCCACTACGGTCGGGGGTTCGAATCCCCCCTCGGGCGTGGATATTTATGCCGTCCTTATTATTATCTAGTTCATAAGTAGTTTGTACGTTTAGGGACTGATGACCCCGTAGTTAAGTCCCATAAGCTCTACAAACATTTGAATTTTAAACGACGAAATTATATTCCTGAAACTGATCGTGTAAAATAACTAAAATTGGAAAAAGATGGCCGAAGATAGTATATTCATTCGCAGTAGTGAACTGCCCAGGTCCCTCGTTTATCCTGCAGAGTCAGAGAAAGACATACATTGACTTCATAGAGAGTGGTTGGTAGACAAATGAGGATGAGCCTTTGCTGGTTCCTCGGCAGCTAGATGTCTACAGAGGAGTGAGTAGTTTACAGCTCATGAAATGTTTCCTAATTTTGTATTTGGTATCGCCTGAGACCTCCTAACGATCAGGCAATATCCCATTTAGTTTGTTTCTGTAACTGTCAGATGACCTCTACAGTGAACGCGATACTTCATGTGATCTTTGTGTTCAGAATCAGACCTAGACAAAAGGTTAAAAGGATAAATCATTTGGAGATTCGAGAAACTCGTTTCCCCCTAAACGTTAGGAGATCTGTTTATTGCATCCCAGACAGCTTTGTGGAAACGATCCTCTGCTATACACTCACAAGCAGCGGTGGAGTGGGTACCCTTTCCGACACTCGAGGATGTTTATAACCCGAGCCCAGCTGTTAAGAACGCACGGTTCTCTCACTTTGTTAGTGCCCTAGGACTGCGGCCTTTAAGACTCACGTTTCGGCGAGATGCACTAACTTGTTCGTGCATGAAGTTTCCCGTCTCCACTATTCGTGGTATCTCACTCACACAAACTAGAAATGTTGAGAACCGCGAATTTTATTCAAAGTGGCTAGATTTTGTGTGATATATGGGTTTTTGACTGGATCCACTTTATTAAAAAGAAAAAGAAAACTTAAACGAATAACAATGATAGGTAAACCGTCGATCGGAATGCTTGGCAATTGCTAATGTTAAAAACATTTTTATCTAACAATTGGCGGGTGAGGTAGTACATTTCAGTAGATTTAAAAATACAACTTACACTAACATAGCCTCCGCTAGAAAATCGCTGTCTCAACCGTGCTGCGAACCGTGTATTGTGTGTATGAATTTTAAAGTTTGTACGTCAAGTGAAGTGGTAATGGTTATCCTTCTCAGCTGCTCCATTAACTCGGCAACAAATTCATATGGCATTGCAGCATCCCAAGAGAACTATTTCTATTACACTCCTGAAATAGTTAATGTTCAATTTTATGTTGCAGTCAGTTGGATTTTAGAACGGATTCGTGGAAACTACACGCGAGAAAACAGGCAATTATCGGTGCGTTGGTTGAATTCCTTTCACCAAGAAATGTTGCACAATGTATGATTGTTTGCCAGTTGAGTCTCTGTAACGACTTTGAAGGAATCTACGAAACTAATAAAATATATAGTTTACAAGTTATTTAGGGACTAGTTTTATGTAAATGTCGTACAGATATTAAATGAAACGGATATTAAAAAAATGTTAATGATGAAACTAACTTTTGCGGCAACTACCAGAGACAATGGGAAAAGCTGACACAAGTCATGTCGCCAGCAACTCTCTTGGGCATTTAATGGAAAACTTTCTCGCGCAATCGAAATTAGAAACTTGATCTTATGACAGTTTGCGGCTTGCTGTCCCTCCAATATTCATCCCCCGTGTCTCTGTGATGAGGACAACACAAAACCAAGTCCCCGAGTGAAGAAAATCTCCAACCAGACTGGGAATCGAACCCCGCCCTCCTGCGTGGCAACGAACCACTCTGTCCACAGAACTATTGAGGTGGATTTTTGAGACACAAAACAGATATTCAGTCTCAGTGCAGATTAATAAATAGAGACCCAATAAATAAATGGTGCAGGTTCTCCTCGTAACTCGAAGTGAAGGTGTATCATTTGCTGATCAGACTTGTATAGCCATTCAGAGAAATCGTCAACGCTGACTGAAGAGTGAACTAACAGTATGAGAAGTCGAAACATTAAAATCCATGCCGAAATAAGAGAGATTTCTGATTGGCTGAGGCGTCTGGCTGTCTTTTTCATCTTATTAGCATCGTAGAGAGATTGTTCAAAATTTTCTACTTAGGTCTCTCCACTTGACATGGAGCCACGATTCCGTGGTTGACCAGCGCTAATACATGACCAGCATGTGGCACTACAGCTGTGAACAAGCCGGCGCCCCTCCCCGCACAAGCCAAAGCAGCTGGCAGCCATATACCACGCGCCTTCGCTCGCGTCGTCTTATTCTGTCTGCAGACGTCGCTCGTTATCCACCACAAAACTGCAAACGTGACGTAAAAAGTTTCGCAGTTCATCTGCTATCATAATTAGCAGCGGTCACGAACAGAATGTCGCCAAGACATGTTTCTTGCTCCAAGTGGCTTTGTACACTATCCAAACTGCTGCACTCTCTCCTATTGCGTATTTCCATGACTGTGTCCACTGGAAGGTATACGAGTAAATCACAGGAATAAGGTATGCCGTTGTTACGCGTGACAAGTCATGGGATGGCAATATACGCAAATACAGACGACGGTAGTATTGCGTACACAAGGTGTAAAAGGGAGAGTATAGTCTGAATGCGGCCGGCCGCTGTGGCCGAGGGCACTGAGGCGCTCCAGTCACGGTCTGCACGGCCACTACGGTCGGGGGTTCGAATCCCCCCTAGGGCATGAGTATTTGTATCGTCCTTAGGATTAGCTAGTTCATAAGTAGTTGGTAAGTTTAGGGACTGATGACCCCGTAGTTGAGTCCCATAAGTTATATATATATATATATATATATATATATATATATATATATATATATATATATATATATATATATATATATAAATCTGAATGCGAGTCTAGTGTGTTACCACTGCTACACATCGCTCGGTGACGTGATTATTGCCGCACGACGGAAATTCAAATGTTCAAATGTTTGTAAAGTCTATGGGACTTAACTACGGAGTCATCAGTCCCTAAACTTACAAACGACTTATGAACTAACTAATACTAAGGACGGCACAAATATCCATGCCCGAGGGGGGATTCGAACCCCCGATCGTAGTGGCCGTGCAGACCGTGACAGGAGCGCCTCAGTTCCCTCGGCCACCGTGGCCGGCGAGGGAAATTTATAGACTCTGAACGTGGAATGGAGCTAGAATCACATGAATTGGGTATTATATTTCGAAAATCGTTATGAAATTCAGTATCAACATTACTTGACCGTCACAGGTTGTAGATTGGGTGTCACTACAGACAGTAGTTTTGGCCTCCTTCCATCTGCGGGTGGGACAGGAAAGGAGTTGTGTGGTAGAGGTACTCAGTACCCTCTGGAATGTACCATTCGGCGGTCTACGGATTGTGTATGTAGACGTTAAGCAGCATCCGTCTACCCTCGGAATCATACGCCATGCTCAAATGAAAGTTCATCTCGTTTGAATTACACACGTGTTTCATTTTTGTGTGGTGTAATGCGCGTCTGATTGTAGGAGACCGGCGGTGGATGTAGATGCAGATTGCGGCATCGCGGCACGTAGCGAGCGGCAATTACCTGGCCTGGCCTCCCTTCCATTACAGAAAACCGCGCCTACAGCACTGCCCTAAAGTCTGCCCACCGCTCCGGCCCAGCGCCAGCGACGGCCAGAGCTCGTGCTCCACCAATTAACCCGAGCTGACGAACACAACGCAGCCGACACGAGTGTGTGCTTGCTGGCACTGCCAAGGCTCCTACTGGTTGCGGTCTTTCTTGCCTGTTTCGACCCAGCGAGGTGTTGTAGTGGTAACACACTGGACTCGCATTCTGGAGGACTGCGGTTCAAACACGCCTCGGGACATCCAGATTTAAGTTAACAGTGAATTCCCTAAAATACTATAGGTAAATGCCAGGCCGCGGTTGAGTAGCCGAGCGGTCTAAGGCGCCACGCTTCGGAGCGCGCGGTTGCTTGCCGTCGGAGTTCCGAGTCCTCCCTGGGGCATAGGTGAGTGTGTTGTCCTTAGGTTAGTTTACCTTAGTTTAAGAAGTTTGTAAGCTATGGACTGATGACCACGCAGTTTGGTCCGATAGATTTACAAAGCCGGCCGCGGCGGCCGAGGGGACTGAGGCGCTTCAGTCACGGTCTGCACGGCCACTACGGTCGGGGGTTAGAATCCCCACTCGGGCATGGATATTTGTGCCGTCCTAGTTCGTAAGTAGTTCATAAGTAGTTTGTAAGTTTAGGGACTGATGATCCCGTAGTTAAGTCCCATAAGCTTAACAAACATTTGAACATTTGGTTCTAATCCCGACCGTGGCACAAATTTCAATTCTATGCCTCTCCTTTAGATTTATATCTTTGATATATATCGAGACAAAATATGTCTTTAGGCATTGATTTATGGTTTGATATTTATACTTGAACTAACTTATACTAAGGTCACCACACTCACCCAAGCCCTAGGCAGGACTCTAGCATCCTACGGAAAGCAGACGTGTAATCCGCAGCATGACGCCTTAGAGCACTCAGCCACTCACGTGCGGCCTTCGAGCTCTCCCTCAGGCATGGGTGTGTGAGACTAATGGCTGTAACATTTGGGTCCGTTAGGTTTACAAACTTTTGTATACTTTTATGCTTCCCCAGCCCTGACTAAAGCTATCCGAACGTGTACTCTGCCTTTAACGACCACGATATCGACGGGACGTTAAACCCTAATCTTCCTTCCTTCTTCGCCGCGGCGGAGCGGCCGAGCGCATTGAGGTGCTATGCTAAGATGCGGGAGGCCGTTCCCCGTCGGGGGTTCGAATACCACTTCGAGTATGGATGTTTGTACCGTCTTTGGTATAAGCTAGTTCATAAGTAGTTTGTAAGTTTAGGGACTGATGACCCCCAAATTAAGTCCCATAAGCTTTACAAACATTTGAACATCCTTCCTTCTTTCCTTTGCCTGCCCCTTGGAGGAGTCTGATGAGGAACCCTTTCAGTGCGATGTCGCAAGTCCAATCTCTGGTATGGCTCGTTTGAAACTGTTGTATTGCGAATCATGACAAGACAAATGTTAACTGCTAATGACTCTCCATGTTCATCAGGAAGGCGACAGAATGTTAGTCAGGAGATGAAGAGATCACCCTTTTACAATGCCGGAAATAAAAATTAGTACACCTCTTAGAGTTATTTAAATCATCGAAGATTTATTGCTGAACCAGTGCAGTTGGAATATACAGGGTCTAACTAAATATGTGGGGAAGCTCCGGGGATTCGATAGAGGAATAGATAATAAACAGAACATGTCCTGCAAACATATGGTTGATTTGCTTTCGTCATCGTGTTACAGGCATTTATAGGACCAAACTGCTAAGGTTATCGTTCCCCCGGTGGGGAGGAGAAGGAGTGAGGCTAAGAAAGGAACGGAAGGGAAAGGAAATGCAGTCCAGGGAGGAAAGAAGGAAGAAAGACTGCATTAGCTCGGAGCCCCGTGCTCGCCACGCACGTACTCACGAAAGAACCGTGAGCTCCCTGGGGGGGGGGGGGGGGGGAGTTCGAAAGTCTAAAGAACGCTGACCAGAGTAGTTTTGTTTGGTCTCTGAGGCTTAACAAACATTTTAACTTTTTTGTGGTGTGCACAACACAGACTACTTCACCATGCTGGCTGGTCATTTGTGATGATCCACCATAATTTGCTACATCCAGTTCTCTACAGATGATGCTGAACAGGGCTATCTCGAGCTGTAGCGCTGGCGTCTATGCGCCGCATCATTGACTGTCTCTACATACATCTACATACATCTACATACATACTCCGCAATTCACCGTAAGGTGCGTGGCGGAGGGTACACTGTACCACTACTAGGCATTTCCTTTCCTATTCCACTCCCAAATTGAACGAGGAAAAAAAGATTGCCTATATGCCTCCGTACGAGCCCTAATTTCTCTTATCTTGTCTTTGTGATCTTTACGCGAAATGTAAGTAGGCGGCAGCAAGATCGTACTACACTCAGCTTCAAATTCCGGCCCTCTAAATTTACTTAACAGAAATTCACGAAAAGAACGTCGTCTTTCTTCCAGCGATCCCCAATTGAGTTGCCGGAGCATTTCCGTGACACTCGCGCATTGGTCGAACCTACCGGTAACAAATCTAGCTGCTCGCCTCTGAACCGCCTCTATGTCTTCCTTCAAACCGATCTGCTGCGGGTCCCAAATACTTGAGCAATACTCAAGACGTGGTCGTACAAGCGTTTTATACGCGGTCTCCTTTACAGGTGAAGTACATCGTCCCAAAATTCTCCCAATAAACCGAAGTCTGCTGTCCGCCTTACTCACAACTGTCCTTACATGCTCGTTCCATTTCATATCGCTCTGCAATGTTACGCCTAGATATTTGAACGACGCGACCGCATCAAGAAGCTCACTACTGATGCTGTATTCGAACATTATAGGATTGTTTTTTCTACTCATGCGCATCACCTTACAATTTTCTACATTGAGAGCTAGCTGCCATTCTTCGCACCAACTAGAAATTTTGTCTAAGTCAACCTGTATGCTATTACAGTCAGTTACAGACGACACCCTCCCATACACCACAGCATCATCAGCAAACAGCCGCAAATTACAACTTACTCTGTCCATCAGATCATTTATATAGATAGAAAATAATAGCGGTCCTATCACACTCCCCTGGGGCACGCCTGACGATACACTCGTCTCTGATGAACACTCGCCGTCGAGAACAACGTACTGCGTTCTATTACTTAGGAAGTCTTCCAGCCAGTCACAAATCTGTGAACCTATTCCATAAGCTCGTATCTTCGTTAGCAGTCTGCAGTGTGGCACCGTGTCGAACGCCTTTTTGAAGTCGAGAAAAACACAATCCGCCTGTTGCCCTTCGTCCATGACTCGCAAGATGTCATGTGAGAAAAGGGCAAGCTGAGTTTCACATGAACGATGTTTCCTAAACCCGTGCTGATTCATGGAAAGAAGCTTTTCCGTTTCAAGGAAATTTACCATGTTCGAACTGAGAATATGCTCCAAAATTCTACATGAAACTGATGTCAACGATATTGGCCTGTAATTGTATGGGTCAGTTCTCTTTCCTTTCTTATACACGGGAGTCACCTGCGCTTTTTTCCAATCACTAGGAACTTTGCGCTGAATTAAAGACTCGCTATAAATGCAAGCTAAGTAGGGGGCCAATGCCGCAGAATAGTCTTTGTAAAACCGAACTGGTATTCCATCCGGACCAGCAGACTTTTTCGTATTTAGCTCTCTCAGCTGCTTCTCTACACCGGAAATATCTATTGTTATGTCCCCCATTTCGGAATTAGTACGTTGATCAAATGATGGTATATTTGTGCGGTCCTCCTGCGTGAAAGATTTCTTAAAGGTTAAATTTAGAACTTCAACTTTCCGTTTGCTTTCTTCTATTACTGCCCCGGAATGATCAACTAGTGACTGGACAGTGGGCTTTGACCCGCTTATCGATTTTACATAGGACCAGAATTTTTTCGGGTTCTCGGAAAGATCTTTTGCTAAGGTATGGCTGTGATAATTATTGTATGCTTCACGCATCGATCTTTTTATAGACGCACGAATCTCTACTAACTTTTGCCTGTCATCATTTGCGTGTTCTTTTTTTAATCGAGAGTGCAACAGCCTTTGCTTTCTCAGCAGCTTTCTAACATTATTATTATACCACGGTGGATCTTTTCCATCCTTAATCGTCTTTACTGGCACATATTTCTCTAACCCTCTCTCTTCTCGTTCTTATAGTCCAGACGTCTGTGGTATCTGCTGACACCCTTGCTCTATGTGCTGACTCAGCAAATTCACGCTAAGAATAGGTGTGGAATTCACAATGATCTTCAAATAACCCTATAAGTAGACGACTAATGGATTGAGGTCGGAAGAACAAGCAGGACACGATTTTGATCCCTGACGTCCTATCCATTTCTTTGGGAATCGCTGATGTAAAATTTTTCTTGCACACGAACAAAATGCCTGCATTACAGCTCGTTGTAGCCATTTTGAGCACCTTCTGTGGATAACTGTACGTAGTAAATTACACTGTATCAGAAATGACCAACTTACATAGTAAAGTGGTCTGTGTTATGTGCACAATGAATGCCTGTAACACGGTGATAAACGCAAATAACCCATATATTCACAGGACATATGATTGTTGTCCGGTCCTCAATCGAAACCCTGGAGCTTTCCCAAATATTTGGATACACCCTGTATATGAAATGATTACATTTATAGATCAATAACTTGAGTGGTACTGACTGATTATGAAACAAACATATTAGTACGTGTTGTAGCCTCCACAAGCGGCAATGAAGGCGCTGATTCTGGGATCCATTCGATCATACAGATGGAAAACACTATCTTGTTATACATTGCTTCACGGCTTGGTCGTTATGTTTACGTAGTTCTGCAAAAGTGTATTTTGAAGAGTCGTAGGTTTCAGTTGTCGTCCCATCATATCCCACACGTGCTCGATTCGAGATGCTGATGCTGGTCTGGGAAGTTGGTGTACATCTTGAAGAGCAAGTCGAGTTTCACGTGCAGTGTCTGGATGAGCATTAACCTGTTGGCACAACACATCACCTTCCTGTTGCAATAATGGAAAAAGGATGGGTCTTGGAACATTATGTACATACCGAGCATTGATCAGCATTCCCTCCACAAACACCATAGGTTGTAGCTTATCGCACCCCAGGCCATACGGCATGGGGTGGGGGCACAGTGTGTTGACGTCTGCACTGTATGTCAAAAGGGCAAACGACCATCAATTGTAAGCAGGCAGATTATTCTTTCGTCAATGAAGACTACGGCCCACCGTTCCATCTCCGAAGTGATCCTCTGACGGCACCAGTCGAGCTGTGCATGTCGATGCTGTGGTGTGAGTGCAACACGAGCTAGAGTTGTGCATGACCCTATAGTCGGCGTCAGCTACGAAGGCGCCCCAGTTTTCAGCCGTTCTGCGCATCCCCCTCCATTACAGCACTGGCAGCCAATAATGTTCATTCTGTAGGCGCGTGGCTGGCCGCGAGTTACGCAATGTTTCTCCTGCAGGAGCAACTGTTGGCGCTCGGTCGTAGCTCCTCCCCTCCTTGCTTCCCCTATCGCTCCACCTCTATGCTTCTTATATGACGCCATCTATAGTCCCACTGATAGTAACAGGTTGACAACAGCTCTTGTTGACACTTCTGGGCTCACAAACCCT
Source organism: Locusta migratoria (assembly GCA_026315105.1). Taxonomy (NCBI): domain Eukaryota; kingdom Metazoa; phylum Arthropoda; class Insecta; order Orthoptera; family Acrididae; genus Locusta; species Locusta migratoria. Next base: position 293,805,681 of record CM048755.1, read on the forward strand.
CTTATCGTTGATCTGCCACTGCGATTAATACGAGGTGGATTTGGACCACCATCCTTCCGAATGCGAGTCCAGTGTGTTACCACTGCGCCACCTCGCTCGGTTCGGACGTCCGGCAACTTGTCTAACAAGCATGAGAACGTTCATGTGATCACTGCAACCAGAATAGTTTCCTAACTGACACATCACGTACAAATTGTGTGGTAATTCCCCGAAAGGGCAAGTTTGCCACTCTGAAAATCACATTTGACCCCTTTCAAGCTTACTCAATTGGCTGTAGGATGCATGAGTGTGTGTCTGTCGCATTGCATCTGTTTGTTTCACATGTTGATAGAACACTGAGGCTTATGGTAGTAAACGTTCCCTATTGAAGGGTACACACGATATCACTCTGCAGCTGTCACTACGCCATCTGTTGGCAGACGTCGTCGCAAATCATTATCAGTACATCCACTATCATCCAGGTGGCCATTGCCGTCGTCTGATCAAAATCGACTTCTTTTCAGGTGTACCAAGTTGTATTCTTGCAGTGTATCTGACCTATATATTACACTTCACAAAGTGGACATCGTCGACGTAAAAGAAATATTCAAAACAAAACATTGTCTAGCGCCATGAACACCGAATAAAAAAAGGCACGTCACTAAAATTCACACCATCAAGATCGAGTATGCACTCCTCGAGAGCTACAAACCGTGCAGGAGGATCAGCGACGTTTCCGCCCTTAAATACAGATTGTTGAATCGTGTTGATGTAAAGGAAAGATGCTATAGCTTTCATTAAGAATGGATACTTAAATGAACGTCTTGCGCTGTTTGTAGTTTCCAAAGACGGTGCTTCTCATCTTGGTGGTGCTAAAGTTTGTGATTTCTGTGGTGCGTCAGTTTGCATCGTTGCTCATGGTGCAACTTAATGGTTTGTTGTGAACATTTCTTGGATTTCGAAATGGTCCATTTTGTGAAGAATAACTCGAGTACATACATCCCATTAAATTTTTTTCTGCACCTCTCGGATACCCACTTTCTGTCGACTTCCTGATGCACACGTTGAGATAATACTTTTCCTGTAATAATTGTTAACACAACAATTCAAATGAGCTTTGTTAGAGACTGAACGTGAGACTTCGTATTCAAGGGGATCCCTGTGAGGGGTCTCTGCTCTGAAAACGCCAGCAACACAACGGAATAACTGTTACACCCCTCTGTTATCTTAAACAATCTGCGAACTCACTTTATAGTGTTTTGGCGATATTTGCTTTACTTCTCGGATATGAAAACAACAGCATAAGACCTGGAATACTGATGCCTGATACACTCGGAATGAACGTTATTATTGCACAAAAGCGAGCTGTAAGAATAATATCTTGTGTTCACCACCTATCATTGTTAAGGAGTGTTGGCCATCTCTAATGACCACAATGTCGATGGGACGTTAAAAGCTAATCGTACTTAAATGATTGTCAGGATGTGTCATCTGCTCCTACCAATGAGGTTTTATGCAACCATGCTATGCATCACGCGACAAATGCTTCAATTTCGAACATAATTACGACTTCCACGATCATTTATCATTCCGCTTCTTTGAGTGCTTTCTCTTAACATAAATCTGGAGTCTTGGAGGAGTCCCTTCCACTCTCAGCTGATATTAACAATGCGGCTATATTGTGATGCTAACTCACCTTCGAAGATGCTGCCACCATTAAACTTAATGTTTTTCCACTATTTCTGCTTCAACGACGCGTTGCACTAGGCTGTACTTCTCGTTACAAAATATATGATAAAATAAGCTGCTTTCTTGCCTCTGATTATTTGTATCATCATTACGAAGCACCTCATCATCATCACATAATCTTCTCGTTCAATCCTCAACACATGGCGGTAGATACGTATTTCAACTGCCAAAGATTCCAGTCCATAATAATGGTACATATACTATTTTACGCTTCACCCAAGTGTGGTAAAACGAAGTTAGAGAATACATCCCTGATATTTAGATTTTTTTAAGTGGTGCTGTAGCAATAATGAATTTGGTTTCTCTCCCATCATCATGCTACCACTCCACTGTTAGCGAATATCCTGTCTCGCTCATTACAGACATTAAACCTCTACAGTAACTATCAGTCGTGAATGCACTCGAGTGTTTCAATCCCTATTTTCATTTCCATTCTTTAGTATTCACCGATTTCAAGTTCCGACAGTGATTTAGCCATACCTATAAACATCTATGTGTATGTATGTTCCCTATGTATTCCAAGACGACATAAGAAATTTTGATGAAATCTTCAGGAAATCTTCAGATTAGTCAAGCGGTTGATTCTGTGAAGTTCGTTAGCGGATGAAGGTATTTAATGATTTGAAGAATATAATGCGAAAAATATGGACTAATAATGACTCTTTGGGAAAGCTATTCACTCTTTTACTTTTCAACTTCACTATATTTCAGAAAATGCTTTTATTGGTTGCTGTGTTCTTCATAATGTGATTCAACACATTGAATACCACACTTATACAATCCACAGCGTGCTTATTCCATATTTACAACTAATATAACCGTCTAACATACACGTAAAAGTTAACGTCTGGCACTTGTAACGACAGTAGCGCCCGTAGCGGAGAAAGAGGGAACAGTATCGGCACTAACAATGACGGAAGCGATGCTAGCGCTCCAAGCGGCAGCACTGCAGTAAAGAAGAATGGCATGATACATACGTAGGACTTGCTGTTTTAATGCTGGTATTTTTATATTTCCTAGGTACTGAGTGTAGAGGTGAATTTTCTTGTATGAATAGGAAACTACTTAAAATAATATTCCGTATCCTGTTAATATCAGCCTGTAGTTATAAAATGTCATTGCAGTTCAAGAATTACAGTTTACAGACGTTGGTTCACAGTAGCAGAATCGTAATTGTTTCGTAGATACGGGTCGCCGGTCAGTTATAAGAGAGAAAATCCGCAGATTGTACAATTTTCGATATGCGTCAGTTGTGACCTGTCCTACTGTAACAGTGCATTTTTAAGAAGTTTTAAGTATAAAAATTCCAATTCCAAACATCATCCACTATCTGAGACGATTCGATGTTCAACTGAACCAAAACTGAACATCTGTGTGTGTGTGTGTTTCCACGGTAATATCGCTGTGTTGCATTCATAATGATGTAATCTTCACGATTTTTCTAAACTTATTAAGCAATATATTGGGATAGCACCCTTGGAAACGACACAACCGGTTTTGTCCTATGTTCCTAATGAGAGCTTGTGATCCGTCACAAATGACCACGTAGCAAATCCTTATGTGTCTGCCTACAAATACACTGGGAATCAAAAATTATACATATAATAAATTATATCACTGCAACAATAAGAACAGTTTTATGTGCCTTTATGCTCATATTGAGCGTAAGAGATATGTCTCTCGTATGGAGACTATTTTTCTGTCCCCGATCTCCCATTTTGATATACATTTAAAGGAAGACAAGGAAGCAATTAACAGGCGAGAAGCTAGGTTTGTTACTGGTAGGTTCGATCAATGCGAAAGTGTTTTTGAAATGCTTTGGGAACTCAAATGAAAGTAGCTGGAGGAAAGGTGACGTTATTTTTAAGAAACACTGTTGAAGAAATTTACAGGGCCAGAATTTGAAGCTGACTGCAGAACGATTTTGCTGCCGCCTACTTACATTTCACGTAAAAATTACAAAGACAAGAAATTAGGGCTCGTACAGGGGCATAGATATTTTCTTTTTTCCGTCGTTCTATTTGGGAGTGGAATAGGAAAGGAAATGCCTAGTAGTGGTACAGTGTACCCTCCGCCACTCATCTTACGGTGGTTTGCGGAGTATATCTGTAGATGTAACCATAACCAACTCAGCAGTTTCTTTGTAGAGCTTCAGTAAGACAATAAATTAATTTCTTCTGATTGATTTATTGTGATTGTGTCAAATATGTCTTTCAAAAGTTATATGTCACATAAATGAATAGATAATGGATATATGAAAGGAGAGAAAGTACTGTAGTAGTTTCACTCACCGTCTGATGGTCTAAAGTGTTACCGAGGAAAATTTTACCAACATGAATTGATAACATCTTGAACACTTTTTTTTGGGGGCGGGGGGTTTCGTCATGCAGAAACATGCTTCCATTTATTAATTTTGAAAAAGAATAACGAGTAGCGGAAATACTGTTTTACAATTTGTGAAGCTAAGGAGCTGGATGTGTGCCAGGATACGTCATGAACTATATCTGGGATTAGGATGCAAATAAAGTGTTGTGACTCACTGCAGCAAAACGAATTATTTTTTTCCTGCGGTGTTCTCATAAATACAGTCGCAGGGGCACTGGGCTGCACTGTTTGTGTCATGACCAATTGGTAACAGGAATCACCAAGAATTCTTCACTGACCGTCTCCAAACTTTTTTCGACTCTAGAGTAAACATGTAGCTACGACAGACTGAATACTACATTCGTGTGCAACATCAGAAAATTGCAAAGAAAATTACAAATGTATGGTTAATTATAAAATCGGTATCCGAGGCAGTATAAAAATCATTAAGGATTACTTATTACAAAATGGTTAGCTGTTGAACTATTTTAGACTGAAAGGTGTAGAAATTGGTTTTTTATATTTATGAAGCTAATTTGAATTACTGTGATTAGAGTATTAATTTTCATTATTATGGTAAACAGACCTGTGTCTAGCTACTTTTACAGGATATGAATTTGTTAACAGAAGTAGACGAATTAGACATATGCCAATTATAACGTATTCATGGATTTATTTCATACTGAAGCAATGTCCTTGAGAACTGTGTCACAAAACTGAATTTGTAATTTACGCTACTTTTTAAAAAGAAAATAAAAAATTAATATCAAGCTCTGCTGTAGAGTACCGCAGAGGCCGAAAACAGAACGACTTAGGGAGCCGTGCAGAGGAAGCGAGAAGTGATCCAGAGAAATAAAAATGTTCCAGCAAGAAATTAACACCGCAGAATAAACAAACAACCCATTTTATATTTAAAAAAAATATGGCCGTAAGTGGTTGGCATTCGAACTGTAAGTGCTATCTTACCAAAAATCAACTGATATCTTTGCCCATTGAAACTGTTTCACATTATTTTATCGTGGCAAAGAGAATTCATTAAAGTAATTCTTTGTGTGGAGTTTGTCGATAAACATTACAGTATGTACATCTTTCTTTGCACTAGAAAACTAAATCACAATTTGTGTGTTCCTCGTATAGTTGCAATAGTCTTATCTATGACATACTTGTTGTTTGAGTATAACTGCACATGTAGATACATTATACTCGACAGAAGATGGCGAAGCAAATCATTTGTTTGTCAATGCTACAAAAGACATAAGTATGACAATATAAACGAGTGAAGATCGAGTAGTAAAACCAGAAAAAAAATTATTTGATTTTGTGATCCAATATTTGGCATTACTAGCAAAATATGCTAAATAAATTATTCGTAATACTCCCACAAATGTGTCTAATTATAATAAAGGAATCAAGAAGGGTCATATATTAAGTAAACTACGCTTTGAACCTATCTTAAAATATGTAGCATCCATACTATCGTGAAACTACTGAGTATCGCGTATGCAAGACGTCACAAAGCATCAGAAGCATCGGTGGCCTGTTTCACAACAACGATAGAAGCTCTAAGGCATGACAGTGCACTATGTATCACATATAACACAGTGGACAATGCTATAGCCTTCGAATGAATAGGGCGACGTATGTATATACATTTTTAGGTATTCACTCCAGACAGAAAAAAATTCCTATTTACGTCCATCAATACTGGTACAAAATATACAATAATAAATTAAAAATTTGTCGCGGTGAAGTGGCCGAGCGTTCTAAGGTGCCTTGCTGTGCAGCGTGCGGTTGTGTTCCAACAGAGGCTCGAGTCCTCCCTCGGGTATGGGTGTTTTTGTTGTCCTTAGCATATGTTACTTTCAGTTAGTTTAAGTAGTTTGTAAGCCTAGGGGCTGATGAGCAACGTAATTAAGTCCCTTAGATTTATAAACATTCGAACATTTTTGAAATATAGAATTTAAAATATTTTAGGGGTTTGGTTGGTCCATGTGTTTTCGTTCTTAAATAAAGGGGGCCTCGTACCATTTAAGACAAAATTTCCATTTATATGACACCACATGACAGGTGAGTTAATAAAACACTGTCATGGAGTTTACGCCGATCGCGACAAAACATGGAACACGCAGTTTCTACAACAGACCATTAACTCATACTTGACGCAACTACTTGTACTTAATTCTTCATAGAAATAGCTCCTCTCCTCTCTTATCATTTATAAATCCATATATAAGTACATAATTCCTTTTATCGTAGTTTTGTGGTCCTTAAGCGAAGTTGTCAGCTGGAAAATACTTCGCCATCAGTATCAAATAACAGTCGTCTAAATTTCCTCAATAGTGTTCCTCGGAATTGGCGTCACCTACCCTCCAGGAATTTTCTTTAGAGTTCCCGAGGCATCTCTGTAATACACCTCTGTTGATAGAAGTTAAAATAACATAACAAAACTAGGAGCACGCCTCCGAATTGATTCTATGTCTGTCTTTAAATCGACCTGGTGGCGGTAAAAAATACTCGAGGAGGAAGCCTACTGAAGATCGTGTCGCAAAGTGCTATATACATGGTCTCCTTTACACAAGAACCAAATATTTCAAAATGTATCCAATACACCGAAGGCGACTGTGCTTACATGTTCGTTCCATTTCATATTACTCGTCAAGGTAACGCCTCGATATTTAAACGACGCGACTGTATCAAGCAGCAGGCTACTCATACTGTATTGGACCATTATGGGATTGTTTTTCCTTCGCATCTGCATTACCACACATTGTTCTGCGTTTGGAGGTAGCTCCCGTTCATCACACCAACTAGAAATTTTCTAAGTCATCTTGCATCCTTCTCCAGTCACATCCAATCGATACCTTCCCATACACCACAGCATCATTTCAAAATATCCACAAATTTCCTCCCACTCTGTCCGTCAGATCATTAATATAAATAAAATATAATAGCAATGATACGGCGATATACACTTCCTGTTGCACTCCTGACGATACCCTTGTCTATAATGAACACTCGCTGTCGAGGACAACGTTCTGTGTTTTATTACTTCGAGCCAGTCATATATATAGGGGAGCTCTTATCTTACGTTCGTGCCTTCGTTGCAGTTTACAGTTGGGTACCGTTTCAAACGCCTTCAAAGAATATGGAGTCTGCGTGGAGCACTTTATCGAGGGTGAAAATGAAATGATCATTGGCCGGGAGATCCTGTCTGGGTTAGTTCGGTCGCCTAATTGCAAGTTTTTTATTTGACGCCACGTAGGTTACTTGTGTGTCAATGGTGAGGAGGAGAACGTCAACACTTGGTACCAAGCCGGGAATCGAGGATGCCACCTTTTTCCCCCCAATGTGCTACGGAGGGCAGACACATCTATGATGAGGTATGCGAAAACTACGAGCGGAGTTTCACATAATCGGTTGCCCAAAATCGTGATGCAGAATGACGGAAGCTTTTCCGTCTGAATAAAATTTACTACATCCGAACTATGACTATGTTCAGAAATTCTACTGCAAGCTGAATGTAAAGGATATTGGAATTCTGCGGGTCCGTTCTTTAAGCGCTCTAACTTCTCGCCGGAAATCCCATAATTAGGCTACTTGGATTCGGTTGCTAAAAATCCAATTCCCAGTGAAAAAGATTAGATTAGTAACTGATAGAATAGAAATGAAGACGCTTTTAGTGTCTGTAATTCTCAATTTCACGGTGTTAAATAAAACAAAGAGGTGTATAAAAAGTAAGTGTAAGAAGTACAGTCGCTAGAAATGTCAGGGTGCAGTTTACTGCTATAATTTTTCCTTAACTAAGGCCGAAATTCAGTTGTCTCTACTACTGCAGTCATAAAATGACTAATTTATGCCTTTGGCGTATTGACTCATAATAATCATTACAGTAGTTTAAGTAGACATACTAAAAAAAAGAATATTCGCACATGTTCAATCCTTATTTGCAAATATGATGATCGTAAATTTTTCTGTTCTACACTGTGTGTGACGAAAGGGTAATGGTTAGTATGGAATGATGCAATGACCGTCATAGCTTTTATTGATGAGGACCAAATTCTCACTGAAACGGTAATAATGAGACTGTATTTTCATGATTAAGAAGGGCAAACATTGTTATAGTTATAATACAATAGAAAATTTGTGTTTTATTTTCATGAAAACTGAGGATAAGTGATAAACGTAAGTGGTGATACTTGTATTTTCTTTGAGTTACTAGGCCTAAGCTACTACATATACCATTGTTATATTTGTGAATCAAACGTAGGAACATGTAATCTTATTTTGCAGTACTATATAGTTTTCAAATCTGGTATTGCCTTCGTAATGGAAGAGACACTGCAGATTTGATGACATTCACAAATTAGGCAATTGGAAATGCGTTTGGTGCTATAAACTTTAACCCTTGATAAAAGTTATGACACTTAGGGAAAACATTTTATGTGATAATAGAGTAATTCTGATCACTTCAAATACGAGGACTCATCTTTACCTCTCATCGTCTCTGGACAGAAATCTCTCAGGATTTCTTAGCCCAAAACATAGATCCGCCGTATGTTTTTCCTCTCCGTTTCCTCTCTCTTTCTCCTTTTGAAAATAAATTTAACCGTATCTTTTATCCTTGTGCGTTAACTGTTCTATTACGTACGGCTACTTTTTTATACATTTTTATTTAGATATTTTTCCACCAAGCAAAATGTACAGTGTCTGGTCTGAAGTGAGAAATATATGGATAACTAGATGTGTTAGCTGGCAATACTGACGTTACTCATTCGTAAAATCAACACGCTCGCATAATAAATGCACAATATAATGTCGAAAACACATTGCCCCCAGGTTCAAGTCGTTTCGCCCTATTTCCGGATACGAACAGCTGCGCGGAAATGGCCGTACGGTCTGGGGCGTCACGTTACGGAACGCGCGGCCCCTCCTGTCGGAGGTTCCATTCCTCCATCGGGCATAGGTGTGTGTGTTGTCCATCGTATAAGTTAGTGTAGGTTGTAAGTCTAGGAACCGACAACATGAATAGTTTGGTCCCTTAGAATTACAAAAATGCGAACATTTGATACGAACCTCCTGTGTAATTCACAGGAATGAAAATGTTGTTGCTGGTGCAATACAAATCACAGCACAATAATTTGTTACAGTTCCTATTTTGGTGAGGAAAAAGTGTTGAGTACAGAAACAGAACGACAGATTAATACCTAGCACAGTACGGTGTTGATTGAAGAGGGTACAGTTTTTTGCCCTGTGTTTTAAGGTTTTTCCCTTTATATTTAGGGAACGGACATGGGAAGACTGTTTTTGCGGTTCTGTACGAAATATAACTGATCTGATCACAATGTGGCAATGCCTAAAAACTTTGTATGTTGAGATATTTTACAAAATTCCAGGTTCTTCTCTGGTAATCAACTATTTAAATTTTACAGTTAGTGTATTATTAAACCATTGGCTCTCTTTTTCATGCTCACGATATTCCAGCATATCCATTGACCCAAATATTATAAGTTAAGTGATAGCCTTTGTACTTAGGCCTAAACTAAGATTTCACGGTGCTATGATTGTTTTATTTCATCTGTTGTCTCATTATTCCCCGCATTTTTTATACGATTACTTATCTAACGAAATATTGTTATGATTCAACCTTAACGTACTTTGCTTATTCTTCCTATCTAGTTCCTAGCAATTTAAATTGAATTTATTTCCATGAAATACCAATAATATGTCCACTAAAATCTAGAGACAACTTTCAGAATACAGTCTAGCCAACTACGTGCAAGTTTTCGGTTATTGGACAGCTCAGTATCTTCAAAATAGACGGGCAGCGGGTTTCATTCATTTTCTGTTAGACATCTTATTAAATACCACGATGACAGTGTTTACCACAAGTTGCAACATACAACTGTAACATTTGCGACGTAAGTATTTATAAAGCACCTAAACCAATGCTACTGCAATCTAGTAAAGACGTTTATCATCTGGAAATTCAGAAAACACACATATATGAATTGAATATCTGATCATTTCTCCATTCTTGATATAATTAAAAAGTGAAATCATTAAAAAGAATTAGAAAGTGTTAGTTTTTATTCAATTTTTCGATGTTTAGCTGCAAGAAAACAACTACAACATTCTGTTCATTAAAGTTTGTAGGGCGGATCCACTATTTCATCATTCTCGGAAGAACATCTGGTGTGTTATTAGTTCTCGTTCCGGTATTTCAGATGACAACCTACAGGTGAGTCTCTTGCAAGATTTTTAAATTACTTGACACTACACTCTGGAGTAAACGCAAATGCTTCTAATAACGCAGTGTTGGTAAGACGAGTATCACTCGTGGCCAAATTTCATGCATCTGGGAGAAAAAAAATTGAAGTTCAGAGTTAGAGAATCCACAGTGCTTGCGAATTAAGAGGTTGATTATTTTGGGTGGCATATGTTGAAATGCCAGACACTAGAAACGTAGCCGCGGCGTATTAGCCGTGCCTACTGGGGCGCCGTGCTGGGATGCGCACTGCCGTTCGCCGTCGGAGGTTCGAGTCCCCCCTCGGACAAGGGTGTTTGTATTGTCCTTAGTTTAAGCAGTTTGTAAGCTACGGACTAATAACCCAGCAGCTGAGTCCGATATATTTACAAATATTTGAAGTAAAAACTTAAAGCAATATCTCTTCGAGAATGGCAAAGAGACGAGATGAAAAACATCGCCTTTCTGAGCATCGTTTCTACAAATTTTATTTCGACAACTCCTCTGATCACTGAATATCAGTAAGACGAAGCTGTACCTAGTATTTTGAAATCCGTGAAGTAGATGACAAAGCAGCACATAGTTAGCTAAGTATAGATCTGTTGTCCTCCAGCAGCTGCTAGTTCACTCCACAGGGTGCTCATCTATGTCAGCATACACTCGCTTTCCGTAACGAATGCCAAGCACTTCCGTATTTATTATGAAACTGTTTGTCACAGAACAGTGTTAGGACGACGGTGTGAGTATGAATTGCTCTCATCTTAGGACGCCCAGGGGGCCGTTGACAAACAAGGTTTTCTACAGAGCTGGATTCGTCGCTCTTTATCCCACCCGCAGCGGGTAATTGGAAACCAACTGCTGACGGACATTATTAAGCCTACTGCTGCATCACACTCTGTACGAAACACGCTCATTCGTCTTCCTTGGTTGAATGAGGAACTCAAATACCGACGTAAAACCGAGCGACAGAATTTGTACAACAATGCCAGCTTCAAATGGCCATGAAAGTAATCGCATAGAAAGTTTTCTTCTTTACACATTCGTATCGCAATTCAGTTTGGAGAGTACTGTGAATATATGCCCCCACCTTTGTTGCATTAACCGCAGACGTTCCATCACTTATTATTATTTAGGCACGTTGTAGACGTTTTGATTTTCACAATTACTTGTTACTAAAATCACGTGTAACTGATTAACCTTAGAGTTTCTACGTACATGTTAAATACAGTGCCTCTCAGTCTTCACTATATCAATATTTGAATATAAAATTTGCAAAATCTTTTTGTACATCTGCTACAGAATAGTGTAATTTTTCCTTCGCTTATTCCCAAAAAACCATCTCATCCACATAATTACAAATTAAAATATATAGTAGAAATATATTCATGTGTATATCTACATCAGTTTATAGTATTTTTATATTATCATCTAGTGACAGTATACGAGGTCGAACAAAACAGTAACAACATCAAACAATTATTTTTTCGTTCCCTGTGACACAAACGTTAAGAATATGAGTTCTGTAATTTTAAAATTACAAGAATGTTTATTGCAGTTAGTACTATCGGTTTTATTGCAGACTCAGTACAATTGCACTTACATGTAGTTCTGTTAATTTGTCTTAAAAACACCCTTTTCACTTTCTATATTGATTTAGTTACAGTGTCAAGAAAAAACTGCAGTTACTGTCGTTAATGCGGGTTTCGTGAGTTTAAAGTTCGATACTATACAATTGTAGATGGAAATACTACATATAGCAGTGGATAATGTATAGCTATAATTTCTTTAACTCATTATACGACCCAGTTATTGTTTTGTTACTGCATTACCAAGTTAAAATAATAACAAATACAAGCAACAACAGTACCAACAGCTGGATCCACTCTTATGAAAGGCAGTTTGTACATAAATGCCAAGTTGTACGAGGACAGACGGTGTGTGATTACTTAAAAATGAAGAAACAAAGTCGAATAAAATTTATTTATTTAAACAATACTGCCGTGAAGGAAAATTTCAGCAACAGCAAAGCGTATGGTTCATTATTCAGCATTCATACAATGGTCTGTACGCTGGGTAATGAACTCACACTAATGGACTCATAACGGAAAGTTGTATACAGCTTTCAATCTCATTTATATTTTATTTTATATCTCATGTACAACCACGGTTTCTTCCATCACAAAAAAAGTAAAATATGTACTGTATTGCAAACAATTCTTTTATTTTTTGGTCTTTATTCGGTTATGATCTAGAGAATGAGGCGGTCTTGGAAGATTTAATTACAAATCTGATGAAAGATGTTGGTAATGCTTATTTTTAATTCATTAGTACAGACTTCAACTGAGTTTATTGTTAGGTAATTTTCCTATAATTTAAATTTTGACGTTGGCCATGTGAAACTGTTTTCATAAAACGTTCAGACGTATCCTTACATTCATTACAAGGGTATACTTTACCCTTTTTATAAGATTCAGCTGTAATGATTATTATTGTGACTTCCTATCAGAAAATTTTCTCGTTCCTTGGTATTAATATTTCAGCACATAAATTCGGTTTTCTACAAACATGTCAAAATGATTTTTGATAGAAATTACTCATAAATATATGTTCTTTTGGTGGTAATACAATATCTGAGTAACTAATAATACCTTTTGAAGTATTTTCCAAAATGTGTATTGTACACCACTCCTGTTATCTGCATGCATGAGAAATTAATAATGTTACAGAAATGGTAATGCTCAAGTTTTTGTAAGGTTCGTTACTTTGTTGCATGAAAAAGACGAGCAAAAAATCAGTGAATGAGGGTTAGTAAATGCGACGTTTTGCTGAAAGATAGATATAAATTCTTCAAATTATCAAAATAATGCGGCAGCTCACACAAAGAAAACATTTTTACATTTTCTGCAATGTGTCATGGAGTTACAAAAGGTAAATGACGGAAGCAATAATTTCCTAAGAACAATAATGCGTAAGGTAAATTACATGAAAATTATTGTCATAAGAATATGTTTTTTGGAGCAGAAAGAAAAGAAAGACATTGTTTTTAGGCAGAAAATTTTGAAGCACCATTTAATAATAGTTCCAAGAGGTAATGTAGATTCAAATGTAAACGCATGTAACATGGAGTTCTCTTCGTTACGCAATGCAGATTTAGTGCTTATTGCGCAATGCCCTAGCCTTACATACGAGCAATTGTTGTCACTAATCCAGGAAAATGGAGAAAATTTGCTGTGCTGAAAAAGAAATATACCACTTTTATTTTCTGTTATGGGTGACCGTTTATCACTATTTGAAATAACATAGTCATGGAAACCGCTGCAAGCAGTGACAATTTCAAGAGTACTATTTGTTTAGCCGTCAGTGGCCGTAGCTTAAAAAGTTCATTTTTACATGTCCCCTAACAAGGAGCGCATATGCAGAGTGTCCAATTTAGCCTGACCACCCCAAACAAATTTTTGTCCTTGATTTTACATTTGTTTACTGTCAGCCCCATAAAGTGGACGAGTTACTACTCAGTATCCTATTACAGGAGAGTCAGTTATCTGTTACGTTTTTAGTAACGTCATGTTTACGTGTTTCTGAACAGGTCTCGAAGGAGAGGAAGCAGATTACTGAATTAAAGAGAGGGTTATATTTACCAAATACGCACTGCTCTTCAAATCTTCGCAACGAACAAAGTTACAAGAAGTTACAAGCTACACATAAATAAAACAGCTTAAAGCATCCGTCAATTGTTTATTTTCTCACTACGGGTTTCGATGATTCATGCTATAATCTTCGGGTGGAGAACTGAGTATTTTGTACAGTGAAAGTGTAAACAGTAATGTAGGAAGTACATTTACGAAGTAGCAGTAAGTAAAATTTCACTGGAGTCTAAATCCTTTGTAGTTGCACTTTATTCTTATAAATACATACAATACCTTTGTGAAAATCTAATTTTACCACCAGCAAAAGAAGAAACGTAACCTGTCTTGCACTTGACCTGCTACAGCGAAAAGGCGTACGCGCACTACATTAACACCAGTAACGTAATATCACATTTCTTCACCTGAAGATGAGTGAAACATCGTGAAACTTATGGGAAAATAAATAAGTCAATTAATCATAATAAAGTGTTATATTTGTTCATTGACTAACTGTAGCATCGGGTCTTGAAAGAATATTTTAAACATTATGAATGAAATACACAAGATTCTGGTGTTTTATTTTACAATATTTATTACTTTACGAACTGGTTTTCTTTAGAACTAAAACGAGAAGAATTAAGTAAAAGTGTTGTGTAAAATTAGAGAACTTGCAAGAAAGGTGTTGCAACTGTAGGAGATGTATCTCAGCTCATTTACAGTCAGTAAATGTAGTGGTGAATATCCTCTTTTCGAAAGTGCTTAGTTTTCGAGCCAAGCTTTGATGAGCTATGCGTCAGTTTTGCAGGAAAACGACAATGTTATTCAAATCATAACGGAGAACACTGTTTCAACAGTAAAGAAACATTTGTTTTCATGATGAGAGATGAAAATAAACGTGTCCTTTACTGATTATTTTTTTTCCTTTATATAGCGACTAAGATTGCCGTTTGTCTGCTAAACTAGCTTTAACGAAGAACACTGTTTCAACAGTAAAGAAACATTTGTTTTCATGGTGAGAGATGAAAATAAACGTGTCCTTTACTGATTAATTTTTTTCCTTTATATAGCGACTAAGATTGCCGTTTGTCTACTAAACTAGCTTATGACTCATCAAAGCTTAGCTAGAAAACTAAGTATTTCCGAAAAGGGGGAAATTTACCATTGCATTCACTGACTCTAAATGAGCCTGACATGAATTTCATTCAAATGCAACTCACACAGTTGAAATACCTTCCTTGTTAGGTAAAACATGTGCCACATGAAAAAAAGAACTACACAATGAATTACTACAATAGTCATATAGATCATTAACGTTTCACATATTTTATATAAGATCAATAATTACATCTAATATTTTCATTGAAATAATTCGTCTATTTTTATTTCTATACCTACCACTAGAACGTTTTAAGATATTCTACAATGTACTAGTTTAAAATAGTTGAACTTCCAGAACAATACGTGTTTATCTTTGTACCTATTAATTATATAATGGCCGAAAATCGGTTCGAGAAGTAATGGATATTGTATAACAGTAGCTCCGAAACATGCTTGTTGTGAGACTCGCGATCTTTTTGGAAATATTTTCGCGACCCAAATTAATAGTAATATGAAAATTATATGTAATATGAAGCAATTTATTATTATATGGCTATGTTGCTGAGTAAGACCCTTATAACTGGTGAAGGGAACATCTGTATACGAAAGAGGCTATTTTCCTCCAATAAAAATGATTTTATACAAATTACGTGGTGAAGTTAATGAGATTTCTGGAAGTGTTTGGTCTTGATAAACTAGAAAATGCACGGTCGCATAACTAAATAGTTGTGGATGCTTTTAAGTCCTTCAAAGCGCTATTTGTGAACACTTGTTACGCTCCCACCCACTCGGTGTTGGACAATGTATTCTTAATAGTGAACTAAGCACGAAATATAAACGTAGTATATAAGAAAATAGACTACTACTGTAACTACGGGTATCCACACTAAACAACAAGAAAATACTGTTAGATCTGACAGACAGAGATGGAATAATAAATGAAGGTTACGTGTATGACACTTGTCGCAAGTGTAACAGAACGTAGCGTTGTCATCTCGCAATTACGAACGATTGCATTGATGACGTATCGTATCGCACTGAGTACGTTCTTAACCACATAGTTTTTTTATTTGGATCGGGTTTTGTACGTAACTATTGAGATTATAAGATTTCCTTCTTGAAATAATCTTTTACATTTTTTCAGTCGGTAAAATTTGTTACTAAGATATTTCGAAGTCGTCCGGCGAACCACTTGAATAGACCCCACGATCCACTAGTGTGTCATGACCAATAGTTCGGGAACCATTGTTGTAGAATATTACGCCAGTGTGTTGTGTGTTTCATTCATCTAACATAAAAATAAATGTTTGTTTGTTTGTTCGCATTTTATGCGCTGCCGTACCGATCATCAGATTGTGATGAATCTTTATCAACATATTCTTCTTGCACTTTCGCGAAGCTTATAGACATAATTATATGACCGAGCGACAAATAGTTCAGGCGATATGATGTCATGGATAATGAGATGCGTGAGACACTAGCGCATTATGAATAAAGTTTACATTTATAACTTTTTTGCTACGAAATGTTTTCGAAACATATTTTGGAAGCAGTATCCATTCATGCCAATGAATTTACCTACAAAATTATTTAATTACAGTTTAAAAGATATGACGTCAGAAACACTAAGAAGAATGGAAACCTGTTGCAACATGTTTGTTCGTATTTCATTCGCTTCTGTACCATTCATCGGACTGCGACGAATCTTTGCACACTTGATCTTCAAAACAAGAGGAATGTCAGGTTCCACGTAAAATTTTGATTGGTGCATGGGAGAGGATATTGTACATACGAAATTGGATAAAATCAACCGTTTTATTACGATCTTGATTAAATTTTGCACATTTAACCTTCAAAACAAGAGGAACACTGCCGTCTACATAAAATTCCGTACGGCGCATGGCGGACAGTACCTGGCAATGAACTTGGACACCACTTCACTGATCACCATGGAAGTTAGCAGAGTTATATATTTTTTTACAGATAGCGGAGGCAATGGAGTGGAGAGGTAGATGAGTTGGACATAGAGACAAGGAGGTGATTTGGCAGAGAAAAGGGAGGAAGGAGACGGAAAGAAAGAGGGGAAATCAGGAGATAAACAGGGAGAGCGAGAAGAGGAGGAGATGGACAGAGAGAGTAAAGGGAAGCGAATGGGGCCATAGTGAGGAAGAGGAAGGACAGATGTACTATTTAAAGACTGGAACAATTAAGTACCCGGGTGACGCCGAGCTTTCAGCAAGTCTTTCATAATTTTTTCAGTGGGTGAGTTATTTTACGTAGATATTCTGAAGTCGTTCGACGATTCACCTGAACAGACCGCAAGACCCACTAGTGGGTGGCGACCAGAGGCGCCGACTTTTGAAAATCAGTGTGGGTGCTCTGTATCACGTTTCACAAATGTTCAAAACCAACCCTCCTGAAAATCATCTTCATGCATTTTTGAATGAGCAATACCTGATAAAAGTAAATAGATAGAAGGGAGAAGGAGGAGGAAGAAAAGGAAAGCATGGCTGCATTATGAAACGACAATAAAGCGATCTGATTGGCCGAAGTGGATATTTCGATATAAGTAACACCCCAAAACTTCTACACGACCAATGAAATAATTTTTTACTGTACACTAATCTAAAACTTTTTCTGCGAAGCTATTTTTTGTTACAAAAGCGTTTGGTAGAACACCGTCACCAAGGTTTAAAGAAATATTTGAAATATTTTGAGATTTTGAAGTCCGACATCATTTTTTTTTTATCAGCTCCAAGCAAGAGCTGTATACTTCATCGAAACGTTCATCACTTCGAGATAACTTCATGACACCTCTGACAGTATTAATATAGTCCAAGGTTTTTTTAAGTCTAAGAGATAAGCATTAAAAATTTCAACCGAATCTATAATTTTAATAACAAGGGAAGTGACAAAGATAAATGAAAAAACGATTAACTTTAGCATCAGCATCAGATTCTTCAAGATAATTCCTGAAAGAACACAACTGAAAGTTCATAAATACTTACACCTGATAGGTCAAAAGGACTAACGTGCTTCAGGATGAATAAAGCTAGCATAATGGGTAAAACAAGGGCACTCATTACTACTCGCTTGGGGATCCGCGTACAAAACTGATCATTTCTTTCACGTATGAAATATCGTCTCCCGCTTTGGTCACGTTTCGCATTGCCAAATGTTCAAATGTTTGTGAAGCTTATGGGACTTAACTACGGGGTCATTAGTCCCTAAACTTATTAGGGGGGATTCGAACCCCCGACCGTAGTGGCCGTGCTGACCGTGACTGACGCGCCTCAGCCACCTCGGCCACCGCGGCCGGCTTCGCATTGCCTTTTGAGTCATAAGGTAGGTTTTCATTTTTCCCGATTTTCGAAAAATTTATACAATTTCATTTTCCACCTGAATTTTATGTGGGTGCTCAGCACCCCCAAAAATTCTTGGGGGGTGCACGAGCCCCGGAGCACCCACGGAGTCGGCGCCCCTGGTCGCCACCCAAGGTTAGGGAAAACATTGCTGTAGAATGTCAAGCCAGTGTGTCGTGTATTTCAATCATAATGTTACATTTATCTACGGTCACCGTTCTCACGAAGCAATTTTTCATGAGCGGAATATTTAAAAAAATTATTGATCAATATGAAGCAATGAATTAAAATTTGTGGTGCGGCCGGGAATCGAATCCGGAAGACGTGTTAACCGTTTTTTTTTAATTTATTTATTTTTTTTTTTTTTGGGGGGGGGGGGGAGGGGGTTATCTGGTAGATCTATGGTTCGCGGTCGTTCGTTTAGTTTGTTCGTAGTTGTTCGTTGCAGGGTTGGCTCAGCTTTTTTTATTATTATTATTACAGAGGACGTTTAGCCCTCTGACCGGGCGCGCTGAACCGTTAGACCACCACACCCCTAACGATTAAGGCGCCTTGGAATAGTCTAAGTACGATTTCCCTCCACGTCAAAAACTTTAATTCAGCTTCTGTGTTCCAAAGATAATTGCCACTACTGCCAAGTCTCTCCATGGAGCGGAATAGCACCTCGGCAATGGACATGGCGGAACAATCCTGTTTAGGTGATATAAATTGATATTTAGGCTCAGCGCGCCCGGTCAGAGGGCCAAACGCCCTCTGTAATAAAAAAAAAAGCTGAGCCAACAATTCAACGAACAACCACGAACGTACTAAATTAACGACCGCGAACGATAGATCTACCAGATGAGAGAGAAAAAATTACGGTTAAGACGTCTGCTTAGTAAGCATGGAGGTCCGGGTTCGATTCCCGGCCGCACCACAAATGTTAATTCATTGATTCATATATACATGTGGCGTCTGTTCCGAAAGAACAGACGTCACTTCTGATCCTGCAGTTGTTCTTATTTAATATTCACAGAATATATGACATCAACTGCGATTGGGCAAAGCTGAAAATGTGTACCCAGCCGGGATTCGAACACGGGTCTCCTGCTTTCTAGGGAGTTGCGCTGACCCCTACACCACTGAATATTCTGTGAATATTAAATAATAACAACTGCAGGATCAGAAGTGACGTCTGTTCTTTCGGAACAGACGCCACATATATATATATGCCGGTGACGGGCAATGATCCTATCGTTAGTGGGGAGGGGTGGGCAAGTTTGTATCCCTTACTCTTACGGGAATTAGTTTCATAACTACGAGTTTGAGTACTGTGGGCAGGGCGAAGCTGGAAATTTGTATCTGACGGGAGGCGTGCTTAGGTAGTTCTTGCAGGTGCGGTGATCACTCTGTTCCCAGTGGTGTAGGGGTCAGCGCAACTGCCTAGAAAGCTGGAGACGCGTGTTCGAATCCCGGCTGGGTACACATTTTCAGCTTTGCCCAATCGCAGTTGATGTCATATATTCTGTGAATATTCATTGATTAATATCATTAATCTCTATACACTCTGGATGTTGAACTTCAGCTTTCTTAGCGTGCCAAGCAAAGATATTCATATTTAGTTTCTTGCCAAATTCAAACATGGCTGCTAAGCAGCATTTCAAGAAAAAGAGAAGAAAATATGTTTCGATTCCGCTCCCATATCAGCCTACAACATCGAATATTGAATTAAATTCCAAATCAAGAGGTAAGCAAGCAATTCTTTGTCACGTAATAACTGATGGAAACTCGTTTGTCAAATTTAAACATGGCGGACAATGCGAAATCGTGTGGAAAACATATGAATGTGGAGGCACGCTGCAATTATATGTCCAAACACCAGAGTTATACATCCAGTTTGTATAGAGATCACTGATTAATATTTATCAATAATGTCTTTGACATATTTGAGACGAAAATCCGTCTCGGGGATTGTTTATTTGTATTAAAAAAAATTGTTCGAGAGGTTTTTTTTCCCCCAGGAGAAAATATTATTTAGTGTTCGAGATAATTGGGACACCGCGTGTAGGGAATAATACGGTATCAGTGGTGGAAATGTACAGCACTGTTGTAAGACGGGCGCAGCGAGTAGGAGAGCGTGTGGCGGGAGAGGCGTTACCCAGGGGGGCGCAGTAAGCAATGCGCAGTACGAAACGCGTTTTCGCCGTTCTGCGCATGACGTCACTGTGGGACACCTGGGAGCAAAACAATATGCAGAGTTTGTTGCTAACTCATGTGCGTGTGTGTACGTTACCATGCCTGCTTTGTATTTGCTTAACCCTCTCATTCCCACGTTATGAATTAAGCTTTGGAAGAATTAAAATTCAGTGTTTTCTGTATTAATACAGTGCACTAAAGATCAAAATAGTTTTAAAAGTTTTGGTCGCACTATTGAATTTTTATGTCATGCACATGTCGAGATATTTTATTACTTGGGACGTTATTTTGTTGATGGTTAACACTGTCAAATCAATAATGATAGTATAATCTTCGCCACAGCACCAAAGACAATGCACTGCTCAAATAAAATAACATGAACCACACTCGCGCTCCTAATCACAGCCACGTACAGACGGCTACGTAACACGAACTACAAGACGGACAGATTAATGATTCACAAGTGGCCACACGCCGTACCAAGCGGCAAAATGTCGTACTTGCAGCACGTTATTCATCAACAACAATGAGATTTTAAGGATTGATACACAAAATACGGTATAAATCAGCTTTTAATACGTTGTCGAGGAACAACACTGGGAAGTAAAGGGTTAAATAGTTTGTTTCACTTCATAGTTTGGAAGTAAAAAGTTCATAGTGGAAAGTATATTGATTTTCCGAGTGCTTGTAGCGCGTGCCGTAATTTCTGCTGTAATTCTTTGAAATACTTCTGTTATTATTTATGCAATGCCAGGCTGTGCTATTACAGGTTGTAATTCTCACAGT
Source organism: Locusta migratoria (assembly GCA_026315105.1). NCBI lineage: Eukaryota > Metazoa > Arthropoda > Insecta > Orthoptera > Acrididae > Locusta > Locusta migratoria. Next base: position 293,827,064 of record CM048755.1, read on the forward strand.
GGGAACGCAAAGGGAACTGAAATAAAGTTTCATTTTTTTTACACGAGATGGAACATTAAAGAAAGTGTGGCTCTCAAAGTGCTACAGAAAGGACACTGTAAATGTTGCAGATTCTCGAATACGCTCCCGGCATTTCAATGAAATCGATTCTATTATTCATAGAATATATGACATCAACTGCGATTGGGCAAAGCTGAAAATGTGTACCCAGCCGGGATTCGAACCCGGGTCTCCTGCTTTCTAGGCAGTTGCGCTGACCCCTACACCACTGGAGACACAGTGATCACCGCACCTGCAAGGACTACCCATGCACGCCTCCCGTCAGATACGGGCAATGATCCTATCGTTAGTGGGGAGGCGTGGGCAAGTTTGAAGCCCTTACTCTTACGGGAATTAGTTAAACTACGAGTTTGAGTACTATGGGCAGGGCGAAGCTGGGAATTTGTACCTGACGGGAGGCGTGCATGGGTAGTCCTTGCAGGTGCGGTGATCACTGTGTCCCCAGTGGTGTAGGGGTCAGTGCAACTGCCTAGAAAGCAGGAGACCAGGGTTCGAATCCCGGCTGGGTACACATTTTCAGCGTTGCCCAATCGCAGTTGATGTCATATATTCTATGAGTAATAAATAATAACAACTGCAGGATCAGAAGTGACGTCTGGTCGATCGGAACAGACGCCACATGTATATATGAAAGCTATTCTGTAAGGGATTTACAGTCGGAGTTGCTTAATTTGCTACGAAAAAAATGTTTGAAACATTCCTGTTCTTTTAAAGTCAGCAGTTCATATTTAAACAAATTGTCGATATGTTTGTGATTTGATATGTTACTGATACGTATCACGTAAATCTACGATAGAATATCACCCAGCACTCTTAACTGGAATATTTTACAGCAGAACAGCACTTTGTATTTAAAGTGCCATACCGAACTAAGCCTGTGCAGGCCGTTTGGGAGCACGCAGTCCCACAGTGACGTCACAGCGCCAGCCAATGGCAGAGCAGAACGCTTACTGCCCAACCTTATATTTATTATTTATTTATTTTGTTTATTTGTTTTTTCTGTTCCATAGGACCCACTTGAGGAGTAAGACTCCATGGTCATGGAACAAGTCAATACATGGTTACACAAGAATGGTAATAGAAAAATTTTAAGTAGTCCTTTACACACGACAATCTTAAGACAAAGTGAAAAGAATCAATAAAGAAAAAATGAATTAGCTTAATTGTTTAACTTTTCTAGGAGTTCCTCGACAGAATAAAAGGAGTGAGCCAAGAGGTAACTCTTCAATTTAGATTTGAAAGCATGTGGATTAGTGCTAAGATTCTTAAGTTCTTGTGGCAGCTTATTGAAAATGGATGCCGCAGAATACTGCACCCCTTTCTGCACAAGTGTTAAGGTGGTGTGTTGCAAATGTAGATTAGACATCTGTCTAGTATTCACCGAGTGAAAGCTACTAACTCGTGGGAATAAGCTAATATTATTAACAACAAACGACATTAAAGAAAAAACGTATTGTGACGCCAGAGTCAAAATTCCCAGACTACTGAAAAGGGGTCGACATGACGTTCGCGAACTTACACCAGATATTGCTCGAACCGCCCGTTTTTGAGCCAGAAATATCCTCTTTGCATCAGGCGAGTTACCCCAAAAAACAATGCCGTACGTCATAAGTGAGTGAAAGTAAGCGAAATAGACTACTTTTCGTGTTGAAAAAGCACTTATCTCAGATATTGTTCTAATGGTAAATATAGCAGAATTTAGTTTTGGAACAAGATCCTGAACATGGGCTTTCCATGACAGCTTACTGTCTATATGAACACCTAGAAATTTGAACTGATCAGTCTCACTTATCACATGCCCATTATGTGTAATCATAATGTCAGATTTCGTCAAATTACGTGTTAGAAATTGTAAAAACTGAGTTTTACTGTGATTTAACATCAACTTGTTTTCTATTAGCCATGAACTTATCTCTTGAACTGCATTATTTGATACAGTGTCAATATTACGAGCAACATCCTGCACTACCAAGCTGGTATCATCAGCAAACAAAAATATTTTACAATGACCTGTTATACTGGAAGGCATATCATTTATATAAATAAGAAACAGCAATGGTCCCAAAACGGACCCCTGGGGCACCCCATACTTAATTGTGCCCCATTGGGATTGCACGTCATAGCCATTTTCTACACTGCGGAGAATTACCTTCTGTTGTCTATTATTAAAGTAAGAGGTGAACCAGTTGTGGGCTACTCCCCGTATTCCATAATGTTCCAACTTTTGCAACAATAACCTCGGGCGTTACCTGCAGCGACGAGCGTGACGCCGGGGAAGGCGCGGATGACGTGCGCGACGAAGACGCCGGCGGCGGCGTGCACGCCGTGGGCCAGCACGTGCACGGCGAGCGCCGCCGCCACCACCAGCCAGCCCCAGCCGCCCTCGGGGTAGTAGTGCTGCTGCAGCGTCACCGCCGCCCCCGCCGCCCCCGCCGCCGCCCCCGCCGCCCCCGCCGCCCCCGTGGCCACGCCAGAGTCGTCGCAGCACGCCGCCTCCGCCTCCGCGGCCGGCGGCGGCGGGCCGTCGCTCTCCCCGGCCGACAGTTCTGCTCGCTCACCCGCCGCACCGCCGCTCACATCTCATACGCGCGGCAAACTTTTTTCCCCCCTCCCCCACTTCCTGACAGTCGCGTCGCGAGAGGTTAGTTCTCACCAGACACTAAGGCCCCGCATCTGTTCTCGCGTCGCATGTTACGCCCAGCACAAATCCTGCCGCGGCGGAGAGTTTATACAGCTGCGGGCAACATTGCAGTCACATCGCTAGATCAGCTTTATTTTTTACTATCCTTCGTTGGCGTGCACATCTGTAGAACACGGAGCAAGCCATTTTGGCATCTGTATTGCCTTAAACACATTAATCATACGAATCATAACATCGCACCAAATTCTATGTCACATTTTAAGTACCGCAAGGAAGCAACCACCTATAATTTTCTCACGAAGCACTGATACTATTTCACTATGGAAATTCGAATTAGGACGTCTCTATGTCATTACTAACACTCGTCTGTTATAAAAAAGACACATACTTCTCTCCGTTTGCTGCAACAGTTTTTCCTCGTACTTTCACCGTTTTATTTGCAGTAACGGAAAACGAAAACAGATCTGGTAATAAATTACGAGACTCCACTGTCTTTTAAGCTGGTACCTAAGACGAAGCACTGATACTATTTCACTATGGAAATTCGAATTAGGACGTCTCTACGTCATTACTAACACTCGTCTGTTATAAAAAAGACACATACTTCTCTCCGTTTGCTGCAACAGTTTTTCCTCGTACTTTCACCGTTTTATTTGCAGTAACGGAAAAAGAAAACAGATCTGCTAATAAATTACGAGACTCCACTGTCTTTTAAGCTGGTACCTAAGACGAAGCACTGATACTATTTCACTATGGAAATTCGAATTAGGACGTCTCTGCGTCATTACTAACACTCGTCTGTTATAAAAAAGACACAAAATTCTCTCCGTTTGCTATAATAGTTTTTCCTCGTATTTTCACTGTTTTATTTGCAGTAACAGTAAACGAAAATAGATCTGCCAATAAATAATGATACTCCACTGTGTTTTAAGCTGGTACCTACGAATAAACCTACGAAGCACTGCAGGCATAAAATGGTCGCCGAACCATGAAGGAGAAGCACCCTGTCAAATTATAGAATAAAGACGAAAATTTACACGATACCTACGAATAAACCTACGAAACACTGCAGGCATAAAATGGTCGCCGAACCGGGAAGGAGAAGCATACTGTCAAATTATAGAATGGAGACGAAAATTTACACGATTGTTTATCATACTCTTCTAAACGCAAGTTTCTACACTGAACTTGTTTGGCTGTGGAACAGGTGCATTTTTAAGCTAGCGACGCTCAAGTTTCGGGAATGAAGCTCTCAGATTATTCCGACGCTGCCGAAAAGTGCGGACACGAATCCGTTTTTTTCCCGTCGTGGAAGCAGCAACGGTGCCGCGGCGAGCGGAGGCGCCTGTAGCTGTGAGTGGGTAGGGACGCGGCGCGGCCAGACTCGAACCCGCGCGCCAGTCGACTGGCCCGGCGCACCGCTGCCTGCGCGCCGCGCGCGCTCGGCCCGCCGCCTCGGCCAATGGCGGCCCGCCTGCCTCCGCCACACATCGATCTCTCCTCCTCCTGGACCCGCCCCGCCGCTGTCGTAAACGTCGGCGTGGGCCGCCAGTCGACACCTTAATACACCGACGAGGAGCGCGTCTCCGCGGCCGCCGACGGAGAGTGGAGGCACTGCGTCCGGTGACGGCTTCCGGTGGCTCGCAGACGGGGTCCGGACGCCCTCCGGACCGCACGAGGCGCGAGCGCGCACGTGGCCCACGACGAGACGCGGGCTCGCCGGTCATCGCGATTCGCGCCCGCAGTACACTCCGGAAGCAGCTGTCCGCTGTATCCCATTCGAAAACCACATGATTATTTTTACAGACCGACCGAAACACGATTACTGGCCGAAAATGAAACTCTAATCGAATAATCTGCTCCTCTTCTAGTTTAGGCCGAAACCGTAACTCGCGTAATTAATTTAATACAAATAAACAATCGCTGAGACGGATTTTCGTCTCTAATATGTCAAGGCAATAATGATAAATCCTAAGCATAGAATTAAAAAGTGTGATGCGGCCGGGAAACGAACCCGGACCTACATGCTTAGTATGCAGCCGTGACTGAAGCGCCTCAGTCCCCTCGGCCACCGCGGCCGGCAGATTTTCGTCCTTAATATGTCAAGGCAATAATGATAAATCTGAAGCATAGAATTAAAAATTGTGATGCGGCCGGGAATGTAACTCGGACCTACATGCTTACTATGCAGACGTCTTACCGGTTTTTTTTTTTTTTTTTTTTTTTTTTTTTTTTTTTTTTTTTTTTAACATAATCGCAGCACTGACTGCCTCTCTCTCGACGGATTTTCGTCTCTAATATGTCAAGGCTATAATAGTAAATCTGAAGCATAGAATTAAAAATTGTGATGCGGCCGGGAATCGAACCCGGACCTACATGCTTACTATGCAGGCGATTTTTGTTTTTTTGTTTTGTTTTGTTGTTTGTGTAGTCTATGGGACTTAACTACGGGGTCATGCGTCCCTAAACTTACAAACTACTTATGAACTACTTACGAACTAGGACGGCACAAATGTCCATGCCCGAGGGGGGATTCGAACCCCCGACCGTAGTGGCCGTGAAGACCGTGACTGGAGCGCCTTAGTCCCCTCGGCCACCGCGGCCGGCACAATTATTTTTACAGACCGACCGAAACACGATTTTTGGCCGAAAATGAAACTGCAACCGAATATTCTGCTCCTCTTCTAGTTTAGGCCGAAACCGAAAGCGTAGCTTGCGTAATTAGGTTAAAATTTTCTGTATATTTCCGTTACATCACAAATCACAAGTTTTTCCGCATTTTTCAAGATCCCCTCCCTTTCAAAAAATGTTCAAATGTTTGTTAAGCTTAAGAGACTTAACTGCGGGGTCATCAGTCCCTGCCGGCCGCGGTAGCCGAGGGGACTTCAGCGCGCCCGGCCAGGGAGCAGAACGCTCTCTGTAATAAAAAAAGCTGAGCCAACCATTCAACGAACAACCACGAACAAACTGAACGAACGACCGCGTACCATAGATCTACCAGATGAATATATAAGGGGACTGAGGCGCGTCAGGTACGGTCTGCACGGCCACTACAGTCGGGGGTTCGAATCCCCCCTCGGGCATGGATATTTGTGCCGTCTTTAGTATTAGGCAAATCATAAGTAGTTTGTAAGTTTAGGGACTGATGACCCCGTAGTTAACTCCCAAAGCTCTATAAACATTTGAACATTTTCATCATTCCCTAAACTTACAAACTACTTATGAACTACCTTATACTAAAGACGACTCAAATATCCATGCCGAGAGGGGATTGGAACCCCCGACCGTAGCGGCCGTGCAGACTGTGACTGACGCGCTGCAGGCCGCTCGGCCAGTGCGGTTGGCCCCCTCCCTTTACTAGGCCTTTTTGACTATGTGTAAGCCTAATCAGGAGTCCGTAGAGGATAACATAGGAGGCGAACAGGTTTAACTCTTCCAGTTCCACATTATGAAATCAGCTATGGAACAAGTAAAATTCAGGTGTTTTCTGTATTAATACAGTGCAGTAAACATCAAAATATGTATATCAACAAATGATACAATCCTTTGAGACAACTTTGTCCCATTATACCAAAGGTATATTTCACAAGGAACATGAGGCAGAATTAAAGTATATGGTGTGGAGGGAGACGTGCTTTAAGACAGTCCTTGTAGATGCTTTGGCTACAACGCGGTGTCAGCTGAACAACACATAGAACAAGAACGAACAAATACTATAAGCGTCCGCAACCAACAGAACTACCCATAGAAAAAAAAACCACAGTGGTCTAAAGCACCTACCTAGTAAGTAGGAGGTCCCGGGTTCGAATCCCGGCCACCGCATAAATTCAATGCCTCTCCTTATGTTTAATATCAAAATATGTGTTTTAAAATTTTTGGTCGAACTATTGATTTTTTATATCGCATTTCATGCACAACATAGACGTTTGTATCGTGGCATTTTATTACTTGGGCGTTATTTTGTTGATAGTTAACACAGCCAGATTAATAATGCTAGCATAATCTTCGCTACAGCACCAAAAGAACCACACTCACTCTCAAACTCTCAGTCACGAATCCTCCCTCTGACATGATGTTTGTGTTGTCTTTAGTATAAGTTAGTTTATAAGTAGTTTGTAAGTTAGGGACTGATGACCCGGCAGTTAAGTCCCATAAGCTTAACAAACATTTTTTAAACGTACAGAGGGCAACGCAACACAACCTCTAAGATGGACAGATTAATGCCTCAGAAGAGGCTACACGCCGTACCAAGCGGCAAAATGTCGTACTAGAAGTATGTTGTTCATAAAAAATGCAACTTTAATAATTGATGCACAAAATACGGTTGTCCAGGAACAACAATGGGAATGAAAGGGTTAAGTTAAAATTTCTGTATATTTATGGTACACCACATATCACTAGTTTTTCCCACATTTTTTAACGTCCTTCCCTTTACTAAGCCCTCTTTAGTACGTGTAAGCCTAATCAGGAGTCCGTAGATGATGACATGGGAGGCGAACAGGTTTAAACAAATCTACGGTAATTTTATTAAAATACTTCCAAATTCGATTCTTTTCTCCTCGATGTGACACAGTCTACTAAAAAAGAAAATTTGAAGTAAGTTGGACAATAAGTAAACTGAACACGATACAGTGGTGTCTCGACATTTCGAGTCTCGGAATAATGAGCGTCATAAAGCAAAACAACAACTGCGGGTACATTCTATCTTCACAGAAAAATACAAACCACCGTTATGACACGAAGTAAGTAGTATTTTACTACTTTTAAACCTTTAGGCTGCCAATGTAAATGACTATTTAAAAATTTGTTTTAAAAAAGGTCGTATTTTTTTACACATGTATTCTTTTCAAGGTGGATTTTCTTCTTTTTCACACGTAAATTTCGGTAGTTCGAGGTGATTTCATTCCCGTTCACATCGAACTAATGAGACTACTGTACCGCTAGCATAAATTCCACAGTTCTACATACCTTCGTGTAGGAATATAATTTTTAGTCTGTAGGTACACAAAAAACATGCCAAATGACTACCACAACACAAAATACGCAGAACGTGATCATTTGTTTGCTTCTTCTTGAGAGCGATAGCTTTTTATTGCCATCTTCACTTCCTTTTTTGCAAGCGACAAACAACTTTACATATCTCCTTTTTGGCATTGCTAAATAAATAGCAGCTTCAGCCAGTGCTGCAAAACGCATTTCGAAAAATGAAGTCACTGTTCCGACTAACAGTATGACTGTTGTCAATATAAATCTACGCCATCTGGACAAGGAAAGGTGTGTACCACATGATCAATGTTACCTGAACCCATATTAGTTATTACGAAAAACTCCTCGCTTTCAAGGAAACTCATTAATAAAACTTTACACCACAACAAAATGATAACAGTTCCATTATGTACAATACTGATTAAGTTAAATTGTTACTAACATAGTATAGCAATATAAGATACTATTGCTTTATATTGTGCTTAACAACAAAATACCCACAATTTTTACGCGGGAGGAGAGACTTCTAGCAGTTAAACGGCGCACCGTCAACTGAAATAAAGTGTTATTGTTGACTGAATCCATCCAGAACGCGACCGAAGTACATCAGTGAGTTCAAGAAATCTAATTTCGGCCAAGCCGAAGATTCGGCTTATTTCTGGTCGAAACCGAAACTGCGACCGAAACCAATATTCTGGCCGTGTACCGAAATCGGAACTGAATATTCTGTCGGCCCTTAATTATTTTGTGATTCTTGAGTTTCTCCCGGCGTATTTGATAATCAAAATATCCACGGGTGTACTGCCGGTCTATAGTGTCCAACGGGCACTTTAATATTTCGGCGATCATACATGTCACCATCATCAGGTGAACTGACGGACTGAGCTCCTGGAAACGCGCCGGCACGGAGATCCGCACGCTACGGCTGCTCGAAGGGAACTGGGTTCTAGCCCGGTAGCGGGCCATTTAAATACCCTCGGCCCGCGGAGCGACCCCTCCGCGGTTCGCGCCCTCGCCACGGTCGCGCAGTGGAACCGATTGCGACGGCGTCTGGACGCTATAGACCAGCAGTACACCCGTGGATATTTTGATTTCTTAATTATTTTGTTTACAAAACTAACTCCGTAAAATTAAAAAATTTGCCCTAATGAAACAAATTTCCCCCTTGTCCATATGCTTGTGTTATTCTGTCTGTAGTAAAAAAAAAAAAAAAAAAAAAAAAAAACAAATTTCCGCGTTCTGATCTTAGAAGTAAATGTACGGAAGTGTCAATTTTTCTGAAATTTGGATACGTTATAATACATGAAAAACTAAGGAACATGCCATTTTTTTAGCGGCAGTAAAACATATTTAAGGGGTGAAACAGTCCCTCCAAAATGGGGGCTAAAATGTAAGAAATGCGGTAACTTAGAGATTACTAAAACGATTTTGATGATTTTTGTTTTGAAGGTATCTTTTGGTAAAAGACAAAATTCGGCGTTGGTATACTGGAAGAGGGATGGAAATTATAAGGCCAACTACCCCGAAAAGGACCAATTTTTTGATATAAAAATTAGTTTTCTGTTACTCGAAGTAGAATCTATTGAATCTTCAAAAGCCGCGGAGGAACGGCCAAGCATAATGAGGTGCTATGCTACGATGCGGGAGGCAGTTCCCCGTCGGGGGTTCAAATCGCCCCTCGGGCATGGATGTTTGTGCCATCTTTAGTATAAGCTAGTTCACTAGTAGTTTGTAAGTTTAGAGACTGATGACTCCTTAGTTAAGTCTCATAAGCTCTACAAACTTTTGAACATTTTTGAATCTTCAAAAGGAAGCCTAATTAATAAACATACACTTTTTTTTATTTATACGAACGTTGTAACTTAAATACATAACCGATAGATGAGCGTTATATGTTTGCACCTGTTACTGTCCTTGAAAGTAGTCACCAGCGTTGTGTAGAACCCGTTGCGAGCGATATCGAAGGCGTAGTATACCGTTAGCAGAGCCTGTTCTGTTGATGGTGCGAAAGGAGCGGTCTACTGCCTGTCGGAACTCTGGAGCAGTTCGGAATCAAATCAAAGTCACGAGGACGTAAGTCTGGGGAGTGTGGTAGATGGTACAGTGGTTTCCAGTTCCATCAACCTCAACCGAACAGAGCAGCCACGGCTTTCGCTGTATGTTCGCGCTCATTGTCGTACAAAAAAGTTCAAATGTCTGTAAATCTATCGGACCAAACTGCGTGGTCATCAGTCCGTAGCTTACAAACTACTTAAACTAAGGTAAACTAACCTAAGGACAACACACACACCCATGCCCCAGGGGGGACTCGAAACTCCGACGGCGAGCAACCGCGCGCTCTGCAGTGAGGCGCCTTAGACCGTTCGTCTACTCCACCGCGGCCATTGTCGTACAAAATGATGGGTGAGTTGCGCAGAAAGTGTTGCCTTGATGACACTGCCGTGCCGTACGACATATGGCACGTTCAATCTTGCTCCAACTCCTTTGTTCCTGTTTCGAAAACATAGTGACACCGTTACGTTAGACCGCTCGCTCACAAGTGACTGATTCCCTCGATTGTGCGCCCGCCAGGACGTGGGACGGGCGAGTTCATTTGCTTGGGGTAAGGTAGGTATGTCAACAACGCGTGCTATCAGCGACAATAGTAGATTCCATTGCATAGTGTCTCCACGGCAGCGTTGCCACTATTTAATTTCTAACCCTCGTATATAAATATTTGAGGGGTAAACAGCCCTGATATTGCCGCACTCGTTTGATACTGCCCATGAAACACCGACTGCCGTATCATCCTCTGCTAAGGGTGTCATTGGATGAGGTGTCCTTAACTTATTCGAGTCCACAAGGCACTATAACACAATACCTTCTAACTATCAACTTACAAACTGGCATAAATCGTTAAGTGATCAAAAATAATTTAACGTTGTTGTCTAGTACTCTGCCGCCAGAATGGCTTTTTCATTTGCAGCGGAGAAGTCTTGTTCGTTACGAGGTGCACTAAGATTGCTGCAAACCAACAAGTATTCAGAGCGCTGTCACACATGACACAAAGTTCATCTTCAGAGACACCTCACTCCTTCACTCCTTGCCTCTCCCGTTCTCAGCCTGTTGATGGTCTTCCAGTCCCGCACGGGAGATGGCCACCTGTTGGTAGAATCATTTTGCTGTCCAGAATCCGCCGGGAGACCTGGTTCTCCACATTTCATTTCGACGTGCTTCTGCTGAAGTTGTAAGCCGAAGTTGTAAATAATGTTGTTGTGAGAAGGAAAATTTTCTCTTCCCTCAACCGTGGTGGATACTAAATATTGGATTCCATGTATCCATTTCTTGCTTTATTTTTTCAACCTCGGCTGCTACTTCTTGCCTTGGATCTGGTGGTGCCTCTCTCATAAGTAGGGGGATCTTACTAACTAGCGCGGTGTCGTGAAGAGCCACATCAGCTTGCTTAGTATGTGCAGAGTTCTGGAGCAGTATACTCTGCAGGAGAGAAACACAGGGCAAGAGCAGATGCGCGGAGGAGGCTATTCTGTGGATGAGGTATGGAGGAGCTAGTCAGCACAGCGCTCCCCTGGTCGTTGTCGGGTTTCTTGACTTGGAATCATTCCATGCAGTCAAGCAGCCCAACGGTAATCTGACCAGAATGAGTGCAGTCCGTTCAACGTCTCAAACCAAATAAAAACCCTTGGTATTTTTTATCGATGAGATCTATGCTTAGCTTTATCACAGTGGGCGACCAGCCCTCTGAGGGTATTCGCTGAGTTACGTATGTGGACATGTCCATCAACATGTCGTAAGAAAAAAAAGTAATATTCAAGGATAGCACTTATATTTACATAATATGGAAAATCACAGTACTAATAACTTACGAAGAACGTCCCACAAAAGCGAAGATGAAAAGATAAAATTAGGATGTAGTAAAACGTGCATCCGCTGCAAGTATTGTCGTGCCTTGCCACCGCTAACAGCTGGGGTAATCTTGGGCGAAAAGAAAGAAATAATAATAATTAAAAAAAAAAAAAAAAAAAAAAAAAAAAAAAAAAAAAAAAAAAAAATAATCTTCTACTTTACTGTAATTTTAATGCCTCATACACCAATATGTTGTTAACTGGCATTTAATTATAATAAAACATATAAAAAACTATGTGTTTTTAATAAAGGTTAGTGTGTCATTGCCTTAAAACGGCATATTTTCATAACATACGCTTTATAGTACGATTATGACGAAATATTAAAATTCTTCAGTCGCCATTATGATGATCCCCGTATTCTGCTACAACATATAGCGGCAAAACCGACGTGTTTTCTGCTGATCTTCTGGGCACTAGCACATATTTATAAGGTTTAGCTTATAATATAAAGGTCACCAAACATGGGCTTCAACTTAAGGCGGCAAATACAGTACAATGTCTAATAAGTTCTGCTTGTGTCGTTAAGAGCCTTCTTGCCTCCCATTGGTTCTACTTACGTGGTTCGTTGGCTGGTGTTTCGTGCAACGGAATGCCGTCTCAGAGTGAAAGAGTGGAAAGAAACGGCATAGAACTCGTACAGCTTCGCGTCGACGTTAGCAAACTCGATCCGTGTGAGGACGGCTTTAGCAATGTAGCGTTTTCAACATCGGACGTTACAGTAACATAGAAACAGAGATGGAGTGGGTTCGAAAATCTGTCGAACGACTTAAATTTATTGTAAGCCATTAATATAGGCTTTAATGGCTCATAGATGGGAGAAGTCACCAGGCAACGAAAAATCCCTGACATTACCAGGATTCGAATCTAGGTCCTGCACATGGCAATCGATAGCACTGACCACTTTGCTTTTTCAGTTAATCTGGAGTTTATTTCAACTTCTTCGTTCCACTATTTTTGGTATTTCAGGACATTAGCAGAAATAGATGCTATGCGTATAAAATTGGCAATATGTGCATATTATGCGCCTCTCCTCGGTTCAGGTGAAACTGTAACTGTTCTTGATGTTGTGACAGTAACTTAGGAAATATCATTTTGATAAATCTCATTCCTTTTTCTAGTACCCTTATTCATACAGCTAAACAATAAGAAAAAAATGGTTCTGACATGAAGAGAAAGTAGAAATAAATAACAGTCTAAAGAGAATAATGGAACGTTCATTTAATAAATCTACTGCTGGGATAGCCACAATAAAGAAGTATCTATAATGCATACAAAATTGTTTTAAAGAAATTGAATTTGACCGTTTTCTCTGCTACAGATATTTTCCTATCCGATATACTAATTTATAGTACAGAAATTACAATTACTATTTCTATTTCAACGTGACATAGTAACAATAAAAATCCAATACATATAGAAAAATAATTTTTTTGAAGGACATTATTACTGTTTCGGCTTAAACGCAGGTGTCGGAACACTTTGTTTTAGAACGAAGTTTACGGCGCCAACATTCTTGGATTGTTACTCTGCCAGCACCCAACAATAATCTGACAATAATAATCACCAATACTGCCATAAGGTCACATTCCTCGGGGCCTTTATTTGGGCATCTTAATGTAATTCCTCTATTTAACAGCCTACAAGAAATAAACGTAGCTTTCGGCGAGACTGCGTATTCCGGCGACCTCCTGGTTTTAGCGTAAGCTAACAATAGATTTCAATTAAAAAATAAAGTACAGATCCTGCTGGTCGTAATCCAGGGATGGTGCAGAATAAATGAACTTTCCATTAGGTCTCAGAAGTCAATTTACGTAATTTTATGAGGCAGTCTGAGTTGCAGCCGAAATCCTGTAATCATAATTAATGACGTGCCCACAGGAAGAAATCCCGTCTGCTGGTGATATCAAATCGTTACACACACAAATATGTACAATGGGAAGATTTGGCAGTTATGTACAAAAGTATTAGGTATGACTACAAAAATCTCATATGTTTCTAAATAACACCCTTCGCTATAACGAAGCGATATTAGAGGTCATATTAGGTTTTGCTGCAAACATGTGGGCATGTAGTCTTAGAGTTAGGTTGGTGACAGAGAAATGTTTCTGATGCAGATACAGACGGCAGATCTACAGCGTTTCTGTGGTTCATTTGTCGCAACATCAACTGACGCAGTGCAAAAATAGTTTTGTTCAAATGTTAATAAATCTATGGGACTTAACTACTGAGGGTATAAGTCCCTAGGCTTAAAAACTAATTAAACTTACACCAACCTAAGAACAACACACACCCATGCCCGAGGAAGAGCTCGAACCTCCGACGGGGAGCAATCGCACGTTCCGCTACGAGGCGCCTTAGAGCGCTCGGCCATTCCACCGCGGCAATAGGTTTGTGATCTTAACGTTGAGAAGCTCGTCAGAGAAGGAGTAGCTGGATGAAGAATAAAAGGCCATATATAGTAAATGAAATACCTGGGACTCGAGATAATAATCAGTTCTTAATCAGAGGAATTACTATGGGTTTGAGGCAGTTGAAGTAGTATTGTTCCCCCGCAGGAAGGCATATTGCTGTCCTTGTACACTATCAAATAAGACATGGTTCATTTACTGATTATTGACATGCAATTCAAGGAAAAGTGCAACCGAACCATGAGTTCAGAGCCATATCACACGTTGCTTTGCGTTACTGTAATGTCCAGTTTGTGAGTCCTTGTTGATAAAAGAAACGCTTTACGATGTTCCATTCTATTAAGTTGTGCATTATGGGTTGAAATGCCTACCCGAGACAGAAGGATTTGACGTGATGTAATGAAGTGATCGGTTCTATCCTATACCAGGAATTAAGTTTCCTTCGGATCCGAAGTCAGGACTGGAGAAGAGAATAATCTTCTGTCCCTTATCTACCTTTAGTATATGATCAACTTGTTTTGTACGAGCATGATAATGCAAACTGTCATAAAGAAGAATTTTGGGACAATCATTTGTGGATAATAGCATCGTCGAAATGGACTGGTCTATTCCGGGCCCTGCCCTTTGGCAAGAGTTTGAACGTCATCTTCAAACCCAGACCGCAGCGCCCGCAGCTTATGATAACGCCACTTGAGCTAAAATGGGCTGTCATTCCTCTACAGACATTCCTTAACCAATATGAACAAGAAGACTATTGATTCCACAGTGTATATAAAAAATCTGATACCGGAACAAAATCAAGAAACATTCTATAACCTTTTTCATTGCGTGTTATGTTCTCTGAGGGTATTCTACGATTTATACTCATGGAAATGGAATGAGAAAAGGAATGTCTCTTCCAATGCGCCATGTCACGGATTGCGCGGCCGCTCACGCCGAGGCTCGAGTCCTCTCCCGGGCATGGGTGTTTGTGTTGTCCTTAGCATACATTAGTTAAAGTAGTTTCTAAGTCTAGGGAACGGTGACATCATCAGTTTCACTAACATTTGAACATTTGAATCCACTAATGCCATCTTTAAATTAATGGAACATTGTATAAGGATGTAAATCACACAGACGATCCAAGGAGGATTACTAGTACTGCAAAACATTTTATACCCGTGAAAGTAATCGAATGATTCCCCATATCATCGTGGGGACACGAGAAGACTTATCTGTAGTAGACATTGCAGCTCTATTCCTAAACAACTGACATTAACTGCAAGCAAAGCATATTTTACACTCTTCCTTCACGATAATGAAGTTTTGTGGCACCACAGGCACATGCATACCTCTCCAGTTGGGCAGCATCGCGTGTTTCACTTTTTCTCACTTTTGTCGGAGACTCCATAATCACTGCAAGAAACCAAATAAAAAGCCTGCGTGTCTGTGTAATTTATCATGCAAATGTTAAATGTCTATCTAGTGTTGAATCCCGACGTTGCCAGGTTGTAGTAGTCGCTGAGGAAGAGCTGCATGCCCTGTGTCGCATGTGACCCACTTAAGCTCGTGCGGCTTAGTTTAGGAGACGTTAAGGGGCATGAGTGAGTACACTCAAAGTAGATGAGACAGGCCTTGTGGTTTCCTGGACTAATATTATACACAAATGGGACGTGTGGGGCATTGCTATCCACAACAAAATTCCTGTTGTGAGTACTCAGTGATTGTTACGAATAAACGCAGCTGTTTTCAAGTGACTTGTTCGTCTAAGAACATAAACATGACAGATAGAAAAAAAATATTGTTTTTCGCGATGTATCTATGCAATACTAACAAATACAATAAAGACCCAAATAAACTGGTACACCTGCCTAATATGATGTAGGGCCCCCGCCAACACGCAGAAGTACCTCAATACGACGTGGTTTGAACTCAGCCGCTGGGGAGTAGCCGAGCGGTCTGGAGCGTCACGTTGCGCATCGCACGGCCTTCCGCGTCGGGGGTTCGAATCCTCCCTCGGGCATGGATGTTTGTGTTGCCCTTAGAATAAGTTAGTTCATAAGTAGTTTGTAAGTTTAGAGACTGAAGACCCCACAGTTACATTCCATAAGCTTTACGAACATTTGAACATTTGAATTTTGATTGAACTCAACTAATGTCTGAAGTAGTGCTGGAGGCAACTGACACCATGCATCCTCCAGGGCTGACCATAAATCCGTAGAAATACTATGGGGTAGAAATCTATTCTGAACAGTACGTTACACGGTACCCAAGATGTGATCAATAATGTTCATGTTCGGAGAGTGTGGTGGCCAGCGGAGGCGTTCAAACTGAGAAGGGTGTTTCTGGAGTCACTCTGTGGCAGTTCTGGAAGAGTGGGGTGTCACACTGTCCTACTGTAATTGTCCAAGTCCGTCATAATGTACAATGGACACGAACGGGTGTGGTGATCAGCCAGGACACGTACGTGTGTCGTATCTAGACTATCAGAGGTCCCGTATTACCCCAACTGCGCACGTTCCACATCATTACAGAGCTGCACCAGCTTGAACAGTCCCCTACTGACATGCAGGGTCCATGGTTTCATGAGGTTGTTACCGTACACTACGAGTCCATTTGTTCGATACAATTGGGAGCGAGACATGCCAGACCAGGCAACATGTTTCCAGTCACCAACAGTCCAATGTCGGACCTGACGGGCCCTGACGAGGCGTAAAGCTTTATGGTCGGGCAGTCAGCAAGGGTACACGAGTGGGTCTTCGGCATCGAAAGTCCATATCGATGACGTTTCGTTGAATGGTTTGCACGACACTTGCAAATAAGTCATTTGAGGAAATGCATACTGTAAACCATCAGCTGTTTATTATTTTTCAATCTTATACCGGTTTCGGTTATAAACCATCTTCACGGAAGAGAACTACACAGACTGATCAAACGGGTACATTATATGCCTCCTTATGCATACTGGCATGCATGTCACACAGTAAAAATAGATACGACGTCACAAGGCGTCAAGTCTTAATTAAAAACATAAAATCAATGCCAGGCTGTGTGATGGTAAACCACGGTCTATTGTAAGAGAACCTAACACAACTATGCCGGCCGCGGTGGCCGAGGAGACTGAGGCGCTTCAGTCACGGTCTGCACGGCCACTACGGTCGGGGGTTCGAATCCCCCCTCGGGCATGGATATTTGTGCCGTCCTTAGTTGTAGCTAGTTCATAAGTAGTTTGTAAGTTTAGGGACTGATCAAAAAATGTTCAAATGTTTGTTAAGCTTATGGGACTTAACTACGGGGTCATCAGTCCCTAAACTTACAAACTACTTATGAACTACTTACGAACTAGGACGGCACAAATATCCATGCCCGAGGGGGGATTCGAACCCCCGACCGTAGTGACCGTGCTGACCGTGACTGCAGCGCCTCAGTCACCTCGGCCACCGCGGCCGGCTAGGGACTGATGCCCCGTAGTTAAGTCCCATAATTAAAAAAAAATAAAAAAAATAACACAACTATTAAACACATCAGTGTTGATGTGTTTAATAGTTGTGTTAGGTTCTCTTACAATAGACCGTGGTTTACCATCACACAGCCTGGCATTGATTTTATGTTTTTAATTAAGACTTGACGCCTTGTGACGTCGTATCTATTTTTACTGTGTGACATGCATGCATGCCAGTATGCATAAGGAGGCATATAATGTACCCGTTTGATCAGTCTGTGTAGTTCTCTTCCGTGAAGCTGGTTTATAACCGAAACCGGTAGAAGATTGAAAAATAATAAACAGCTGATGGTTTACAGTATGCATTTCCTCAAATATCTTACGGCTGTTGAATCACATCTCAATAAAAGTTTGCAAATAAGTCACGCTGAACGATTGTCTCCCGTCGTCATTGCTCCCGTTCTTGCTTGCTCTTTTTCCGGCCGCAGCTATGACGGAGATTTGATGTTTTACGGGATTTCCAATATTCAAGTTGCACTAGTGAAATAGTCGTACGGGAATATCCCACGTTATCGCTACCTCGGAGATGCAGTGTCCCATATCTCGTACACCGCCAATATATCACCATGTTTAAACTCACTTAAACCGTGATAATCTGCCATTGTAGCAGTAGTAACTTATCTGATGCCTGAACCAGACAACTGTTGTCTTATATAGGCACTTCCGACCGCAGCGCCTCCTCTAAGGGTTTACATATCTCTTTGTTTGCATGGCATGCCTATACCACTTTGATTGCCTCTCCAGCGTAAAAAGTGTGAGCAGGTGCCAGTAGCAAGTACCAAGTAGCAGCACGTTTATTACCCAGACGTAGCTGAACAGACCACTTAATCTTAGATAAATATAGTGCAGGGGGCGGGAATCGAACCACAACCCGCACGTCGGTACTCAGCGATTGTAACTCGTAATCGATGTCGGAAAACGTGAAGCAAGTAGAAATGTTTCTTCCTCCTTTTGGCTCCTTCGCTTGGTAATAGATTGGCAGCTCAGTTCTATAATAACCATTATCTTTTATCGAAACGTATATTTATTTTCGCTGTATGTGGCTTCTGTCTTTTCAATAGTCGTGCAGGGTTCTACAGCTCTACGTTTATTATTTATCCTTCTAGGAATATCAAATTTTTCGCTTCATACTTCCTATTAATCTCCTTAATAAGTCATCTGTATTCCCTTATGCCTGCTATTTATATATTTTACCCTTTGTTAGTTAAATTTAATAAAATTAATTGATTTTTCCGTCGGTACTTGACAGAACATGATAATAATATCAAAAAGGAAAAACTTCCTGATGTTCTGCAAAACTTTTTTATTGGTCACAAACCGGCTTTCGGCTTCTTAGGCCATCATCAGGTGACAACTGAATGTAGTACACATGTTTTCAAAGATGTTAAGATTTACAAAGACAGTCGATACTTCACAGGAAAGTTCATCGCAAAAACTTATTTATGAGACTTATTAACATTTGTATAATAATATAATAAATATGTGTAAAAAATCAAAACTAATAGGATTATTTTTGTGGAAAAGGAAGGTTGAAAATAAAACTTATTTTAGTAGAGGTGTAGAGGGGAACTGGATCTAATCGTTTAATACTACACTAGCATCCTGAGCCAAATGTTTATTGATTTCCAATATTTCCAGTAGTGTCATCTTTCTGCTTTTCTTCAGGGGATGTAGAATCTCACAGTTTACATCATAATCATGGCCTTCTTTGAGCAGATGTTCAGCAAAGGTTGAATCTGCCTTTTTTAACCTCCAGCTTCTCTCATGTTCTGATAATCTAATAGCTACAGCCCTGCCAGACTGACCAACATACAGTTTCCCACTATGTTTGCATGTGATCTTGTATACACCACTCTGTGATAGGGGTTGAATTTTGTCCTTACTATTGAATAAATATTTAGAAATGTTATTAGTATTGTAAAATGCAGGCCTGTAATTTCGAGATTTTAACTTTCTACCAATTTGATCTGAAATTTTGCCTAAATATGGGATGACACACCAGTTTTTCTTACTATTAACTTGTTCTTGTTGGCCAGCATATAAAAGTGTTCTGGTTTTTCTGATTTTCTTCTTATTCATTATACTGTCAATAAGGGCAGGGCTATATCCATTACTGGATGCTATATGTTTGATTGTTTGTAATTCTGATTGAAATGCAGAATCAGATAATGGAACAGATATGAGGTGATGGACCATTGAATGGAAAGCTGCATGTTTATGGCTGTGTGGATGCTGGGAACTAGCAGGGATAACTGTATCTGTTACTATGGGTTTTCTGAAAATACTAAATAAGTGTTTCTTTGTGCTAATGTCAATAGTAAGGTCTAAAAAGTTTATAGAAGATCCTCCTAGTTCCATAGTGAACTTAATTTTATTGTGTTGGGAATTTAAGTGTTGTAAAAAGGAATCTAATTGTCTGGTGGTACCAGTCCATAAACACAGCACATCATCCACATACCAGAACCAATATCCAACTTTGCACCTCAGTGGTTCCTTCTGTAAGAACATCTGCTCAAAATGATCCATGAAGATCTCAGATAGAATGGGACTAAGTGGAGAACCCATAGCTAGGCCATCAGACTGATTGTAGTATTTATTTTCAAATTGGAAGTAATTTTGCTTCACACATGTCTCTGTAGCAATGATTATGTCATGTGTTTCAACAGGGTTTACTTTACATTTGTGCAAAAGATCAGTAAGGATGCCAATACTTTCATCAGTGGGAATATTTGTAAACAGACTGGTGACATCAAACGATACAAGTTTAGAATTAGGTGAGACCTGTTTGTCTTTAATTTTGTTAACAAGAGCTATGGAATTTTTTATTCCAAATTTTGGTTTAAAACTTGTTTTCTTTTTAATTGTGTAATCTAGCTCTCTTGCTAATAAGTAACAAGGAGCAGAAAATGATGACACTACTGGCCTTACAGGAATAAGATCTTTATGTAATTTGGGTAAACCATATAATTTAGGAGCCAAGGGGTTCATATTCACTAGCACTCGGATGTTATTTTCAGGTATAATGCTGTTACATGATTTTATAGTGGCTTTGACTTGTTCATTGAAACTAGCAGTAGGATCTTTAGGTAGTTGCTTAAAATCTGGATTATTAAGGAACTGGTTCACTTTGTTGACATAATCACTTTTGTTCATAAGTACCAAACTGTTTGATTTGTAAGCTTTAGAAACAATGACATCATCTGAAATTATTTTGTTTTTAAACTTCTGCAACGTATTAAGTTCGTTGCGTGACAATACATCAAAATTAGAATGAGCATTTTTAATTTCATGAGCTACTAAATGTTTACAAGAGATGTCTTGTCCTAGAGCGAGCTCAAGATCAACTTTCAGTATGTCCAACTGTTTACTGGTGATGTTGCAAGGTGGAGCATATTTAATACCTTTGTTTAACACTTTTAGTTCGTCTGTAGTAATAACTGTATTGGATAAGTTTGTGATACGATCAGAAAACTTTTGAATAGGTAATGTTGCTACAGATACCTTCGATGTCGCAGGTGTTTTGTCACTAGTTAACTTTAGCAGCTTTTCATGCTGGCGTAGATAAATTTGGTGGACAATAGAGTTAATATCTTCACGCACATTACGATCAAAACAATCGAATTCGTACGGATGTGTGAAGGCCACAATACACATATGACACACCTTTAGATGTAGACTTACGTTGTCACGAATCTTGTACCAATGTCGCATTTCTTCTTTCACCCACGTTCTTTCGTGGACTTCTATAGCCTTCATTGCTGCTGCTGAAGTACTTCTTGTTTTAATGTTCACGTACTTTGGTGTAACTTTGCAATGTAAACATTCCCTGTTGAACCATATATCCTGTGTAGCTGTTAGCTTCTGCTTCAATAATCTTCTGTACATGACGGTTAACTGCACTTTGCAAGCACACTTTATAAAATTAATTGATTTTTCCGTCGGTACTTGACAGAACATGATAATAATATCAAAAAGGAAAAACTTCCTGATGTTCTGCAAAACTTTTTTATTGGTCACAAACCGGCTTTCGGCTTCTTAGGTCATCATCAGGTGACAACTGAATGTAGTACACATGTTTTCAAAGATGTTAAGATTTACAAAGACAATCGATACTTCACAGGAAAGTTCATCGCAAAAACTTATTTATGAGACTTATTAACATTTATATAATAATAATTAATATGTGTAAAGAATCAAAACTAATAGGATTATTTTTGTGGAAAAGGAAGGTTGAAAATAAAACTTATTTTAGTAGAGGTGTAGAGGGGAACTGGATCTGATCGTTTAATACTACACAAAGAAACACTTATTTAGTATTTTCAGAAAACCCATAGTAACAGATACAGTTATCCCTGCTAGTTCCCAGCATCCACATAGCCATAAACATGCAGCTTTCCATTCAATGGTCCATCGCCTCATATCTGTTCCATTATCTGATTCTGCATTTCAATCAGAATTACAAACAATCAATCATATAGCATCCAGTAATGGATACAGCCCTGCCCTTATTGACAGTATAATGAATAAGAAGAAAATCAGAAAAACCAGAACACTTTTATATGCTGACCAACAAGAACAAGTTAATAGTAAGAAAAACTGGTGTGTCATCCCATATTTAGGCAAAATTTCAGATCAAATTGGTAGAAAGTTAAAATCTCGAAATTACAGGCCTGCATTTTACAATACTAATAACATTTCTAAATATTTATTCAATAGTAAGGACAAAATTCAACCCCTATCACAGAGTGGTGTATACAAGATCACATGCAAACATAGTGGGAAACTGTATGTTGGTCAGTCTGGCAGGGCTGTAGCTATTAGATTATCAGAACATGAGAGAAGCTGGAGGTTAAAAAAGACAGATTCAACCTTTGCTGAACATCTGCTCAAAGAAGGCCATGATTATGATGTAAACTGTGAGATTCTACATCCCCTGAAGAAAAGCAGAAAGATGACACTACTGGAAATATTGGAAATCAATAAACATTTGGCTCAGGATGCTAGTGTAGTATTAAACGATCAGATCCAGTTCCCCTCTACACCTCTACTAAAATAAGTTTTATTTTCAACCTTCCTTTTCCACAAAAATAATCCTATTAGTTTTGATTCTTTACACATATTTATTATATTATTATATAAATGTTAATAAGTCTCATAAATAAGTTTTTGCGTTGAACTTTCCTGTGAAGTATCGATTGTCTGTGATAACATCTTTGTAAATCTTAACACCTTTGAAAACATGTGTACTACATTCAGTTGTCACTTGATGATGGCCTAAGAAGCCGAAAGCCGGTTTGTGACCAATAAAAAAGTTTTGCAGAACATCAGGAAGTTTTTCCTTTTTGATATTATTAAATTTAATACTTCGATTTCTTTTAGGCCACATTTTTTGCTTAGTTTTGGCAGTGCTGACTACAGTGCTTCATCACTCCAAGCTATTCATTCATCTTTCATTGCGATACGTCATGTGACCGTGCCCAATACTCTCTTACATATTCAAAATAACCTATGGTAATTTCAAGTTGTCTATCCCCTGTGTACATATCTCCGTACCTTATTACAATTTTTTCAGTTTCTCTCGACATTGACAGCTTACTGTCAAATTATAAATTTTTATGAATAGATTTTATAATCTGAAATCTACTTTCTAGATATTTATGTTATTACTGTACAATCTACCTAAGAAATTACAAATATTTTACATCTATATTACCCTCAATGTTGATTCTCAGTAAGCCCTAAGCATAAATTGATGGTGTGTACGATATTTAATCACTACATCGTTCATTGGAAGATGGTAATAGGGCGTATGCATACCAAAATAACGTCGACACATATCTTACTACCTTGGCAAGAAACAAAAAGTATGATTATTTCATTAACACTAGTTTCACTACTCCTAGGACAGGAAGGACCCTCATCTGTGTTTGCTTTTGATCTCTAGCCATTATCTAAATCTTTCTCTACTCCCATAACCAGAGACATTATCATAGATAAACTGGTGTTCCGTGTCAGAGAGCTTACGGAACGCCACTCCCTAGAAGTGATTACGTTTTATTTTACGGGAACTTTAGTTCGATAGAACGTCCTAAACCACCACTTTTCATACAGCATTCTTCGACATACCGCAGTTGAAATACATCTGAAGAAGCAGTTCTTCAACTCCATCATGGCAGCATCAAATAGTTCCATCAAACATCATTACCCACTTAAAATGATAATTTGAAGAACATTTAGGCGATTGTCGACAATCCTACTATTCAATCATGCATAAAATCACTCAAGAAACCGTCATGCATTCGATGTCGTCTTATCGATAAAGATATTTGAGAATGTACGATAATTAACATTATTTCATGTCCTAGGTTTGGTTTTTAACCTGTGTCCAAAATGTCCAGCCTTCAACTTTGTTCTTGTAAAACGGTTGGACGGCCTTGTTACAGAACGTTCCTTTAGATATATGATAGTATTGTAGCTCATTTCAGTAAATTTTGCAGCTACACCTTCAATGCGTAGGTGTGGAAAAATTCTTACTTCGTAGTACTCTAACATGATCAAACAATAATAATAATAACAATAATAGTAATAAAAGTAGGATAAAAGCACCAGCACCACTGAAAAGCGACCGTAGTTATGCCCTCATAACGACAACTGTCTAATAACAATCTAATGACTTCGTAATAAACGTCTATATACATACCTAATTATACGCAGTGAGCCCTTGGCTTCAATAAACGTCTCTACAACGACCCTGAAATACTCTCTGGCTACTATTTTCAAGAGCTCCGATGAAATGGCCTTTTAAGTGTACCTTATACCTCGATCCTATACATTACCCTGCTGCCAAATCCCTCAAATCCCATCGTTTTGAAGGTATGCCTACTACATCTGATGACAAAATTTGACTGTAAAAAGCATAGCACAGAGTTTACTATAAACTGATTGATCTGAAATTATTAGTATACCAAAAATATAGTAAAAATATGTCATACATGTAAGGTAACATCTTAAGAATGTATGATGAATTTCTGCTTCATTGCCTTGAGAGATACCAATAAGGAGAATGATGGTTTATAAATGTTGAAACATATGACAATAGGACTAAAATTAAACTGAAATATTTTCAATGTCTGATTTATTAAACATGCTAATCACTCGATAGTTATTAATGTGTCTAAAGGAGTGACTTTAATACATGATTACAAACACTAAGAAAAAATCAAGAAAGAAGTTTCTTATAACTGTTTTTATTTGAAATGAGGGATGTCCTTCCAAAAATTGAGTGACCAACAAAACGACGGAGAAAAGTAAAGCCAGATATCTGGTTTATTTTCATGAATTAAACTTTCGTACCGTAAATAATTCGAGCACATTTCTTTTAAAAGTAATCATCATCCACAAGTTCAAACCAGATCTATAAATACACTAATCAAATATGCAATTTGATGGTCTTTGTTTACGTAATAATGCGGTGCACTTTAGATGTATGTAATGATGGCTGTGACTATGAAAAATGTGTATACAAAGTATTTTCGCTACATAACGATACTATTTTCTTACTAGCAGTACAACAGTATCAATTATCGAGAGCCATTATTTGTTGAAAAAGACTATCACATCCTCGTGGAACACTAAGAAAGTAATTTGTAAACATATCGTAGAATCCATATCGGCTTAACCGCACTGATATAAATGCGATTTTTTCCCTGAAGAAGTGAAACTTAAACTCACCAAACGATTCAAAGGTAATATTGAAAAGACTGGTATAATACTCGATATTTTCGATGTTGTTCACGTTTTTAGAAAAAATAATAATTTCAGAGTTTTGAACGCATACTACACGACGGTACGAAACTCTGTCAGAGGAATTCCGCGGAAGCTGTCTTCATCTGAAGCGCGACGTCCTTCAGAACGCCAACGCGCGTAATTAATTTAGCATACCAGCTCCCCTTGCGCAAAACGTGCGCCGCAGCTGAATTTTCGAGCAACTCAGTGCCATCTCAACTCTGGAGATCCAACTTATTTTCTGTGAAAGCGACGAAAATGCGGAGGAGTAAGCATCTTGAAACTTAAGCTTTCATTTACATTTATACGCGTATTTACTTTTCTGTCGTACCAAAAAAAAAAAAAAAAAAAAAAAAAAAAAAAAAAAAAAAAAAAAAAAAAAAAAAAAAAAAAAAAAGTTCAAATGTTTGTTAAGCTTATGGGACTTGACGACGGGATTATCAGTCCCTAAACTTACAAACTACTTAAGACTAAGGACGGCACAAATATCCATGCACGAGGGGGGATGCGAACCCCCGACCGTAGTGGCCGTGCAGACCGTGACTGAAGCGCCTCAGTCCCCTCGGCCACCGCGGCCGGCTCTGTCGTAAGAGAAAACTGTATTCATATCAAAACGTGGTATTATATGTGTGTTGAAATTTATATTACTAAAAGAGGAATTATTGCGGGTACTTGAATCCCGCGTGTCATCAGCAGATAACAATTCATGGCAAGCAACGATTATACGAAGTAAATAATGTGAAACATCGAGCAACAGGAAAGAGTTTATTGAGTATTTCTTTTGATATTTATGTCAAATGACCAGCTCACGAAATTCTTAGATGACCTACTCCAGAGGAAGAAAATCATTCCTAGCAGTATTTTTGAAGGGAATTAGATGCCCTACACGCCTGGATTAACGAACCTTGCAAATGGCTGTTTCTCACAGCGGCACACCGAGTTGCACGTTTTCAGTGGGTGCAATCTCACAGAAACTGGACAGTAGCTGAATACAGTCTTATAGTATGGACGGAACGGATACGAATTTTCCAATAATTAAATGAAGCATCGCACCGAGTGCAAAGCCGGCCAATAAGATGTTCAATCCGCATTGTGTGGAAAGTATAAATCATATTAGAGGCGCCGCGGCGGAGCGGCCGAGCGCATTGAGGCGCTATGCTGCGACGAGCGAGGCCGTTCCCCGACGGGGGTTCGAATCCTCCCCTCGGGCATGGATGTTTGTGCTGTCTCTAGTATAAGGTAGTTCATAAGTAGTTTGTAATTTTCGGGACTGATGGCCCCGCAGTTAAGTCCCATAAGCTTTACATTTGAACATAATGGAGGCGACTCCGTGCTGTTTTCGAGGATTTTTCCATCTACGATCTTAGCTAAGCCGGCCGCGGTGGCCGAGGGGACTGAGGCGCTCCAGTCACGGTCTGCACGGTCACTACGGTCGGGGGTTCGAATCCCCCCTCGGGCATGGATATTTGTGCCGTCCTAGTTCGTAAGTAGTTCATAAGTAGTTTGTAAGTTTAGGGACTGATGACCCCGTAGTTAAGTCACATAGACTATACAAACATTTGAACATTTTTGATCTTAGCTAAAACACCCAGGTAATTATGACTAAGACCGAAGATATTTCTTTCAACATTCTTGGTCACCAACTGATCCTCTTACTTTTTCATTTTCGATAAGTATATTGTTGACATGTCAATGTCATTAGATGACAACAGCCGGGTTCACACGCGTAGATGCATACATTGCTAGCTTGAGGAACATTCAGGCATCCTATCACGCCTCAGATGCTCCTCTAAAGTTCCCGATCTTGATCACATAGAAACAATCTGGTACTGTTTGGAACATCTAGTGGAACGTACCGATTAATATCTCCGCAATTTGGTAGATCTTGCGTCCTAATGAAAAGTGAGTTGTTTCATTTGCATACGGAATCCATGGAAAAACTTGGTGACCCTTCTTCCTTGCTGTACAGAGGACATTATTATCGCTAGAGGCGATGTTACTCGGTATTAGCATGTTTCCTCGCTGTGATTAATTTCTTTTTCCGCTGTTATGAAAACAGTTATGAACTGCGTTCTAACAGATAATATCAACGGTTCAACGAGTAGGGATAAACGAATTGTCTTATGTGTAGTGTCAACAACAGCCATGTGCAACGTGTGAAGGATTCTTAAACTTTTGTGTATATCCAAGATATATGTGCAGCTGACCTTTCTGCTACCAAATACCAATTGATCTCCTTAGCAGGGGGACTGAGTCTCTGGCGTCAATTTTCATGTTTATACTAATACCTACTTACAAATAGCTCCTTTCTCACTCACACTTCTTTAATACTGGAGATAAGAGCACGCTGACAATTGATGACCCCCTATCATTAATGAAACTTGCACTCTGCAGCGGAGTGTGCGCTGATATGAAACTTCCTGGCAGATTAAAATTGTATGCCGACACCTGGACTCGAACCCGAGACCTTTGCCTTTCGAGAGCAAGCGCTCTGCCACTGAGCTATCCCGACACGAATCACAGCGCGTCCTTACAACTTCAATTTTAATCTGCGTTTCGTATCAGCGCACACTCCGCTGCAGAGTGAAAGTTTCATTCTGATAACATCCCTTAGGCTGTGTCTAAGCCATGTCTCCACCATATCCTTTCTTCCAGGAGTGCTAGTCTTGCAGGGTTCACAGGAGAACTTCTGTGAAGTTTGGAAAGTAGGAGGCGAGGTATTGGCAGAATTGAAGTTCTAAGGACGGGCTGTGACTCGTATCGGGATAGTTCACCGGGCGCCGTGGCTCAGTGCGCCCGGTCAAGGGGCTTAACGTCCTCTGTAACAAAAAAAAGCTGAGCCAAATGATCAACGAACAACCAAGTACGAACAATTAAAACGTCCGAAAATCATAGCTCTACCTGAAGGAAAAAAAGTGGTACAATGCTTGCCCACGAAAAGACAAAGGTCCCAGTTCGATTCCCGGTTCCAGCACGCAATTTTAATCTGCCAGGAAGTTTCACCTTTATCATTTCTTACCAAATGGCCCAACGGATGACTGCCGCATTAGTAGTGTGGTCATCGTTTTATCACTGATCAGTGTATCTTTACCTCTCTCTGATAAAATTTTATGGAAATCTGTTCGTACGAGGAGCAGATGTTTATTGTTTTAAATTAGGACACCAGCGTTTTTGTGAAACCCCACGATTGTGGCAATTTCTAAAGATTTAACAGTATGTTTCTCTATACAATGTCTGTATATGATACTTTGGAAGAATACCGAATAGACTGGTGCCGTCAACGGATACGTTCAGTAAAGTCTCTCTCTTTTATTTTACTTTTTAAATTTATTTTTTGTTTTGTTACCCAAGTTACTAAAATTTGTCGTGTCTGTTAGTTGTTTAAGGTTTCTAAAATTCGTTAAAAGCATTACTAACTATCCGGTGAAGTCAGTCAGGTATGGAATGATAGTTACATCTTGGATTTATATGGAAAATGTCACAAATATTGACTTTTGATATTTAAATACACGTACGTAGTACTTCTTTAGCAGGCTGAATAATTTACAGTGCGATGTGGTAATGTCCACCATATCAGAATGCGTGTGTCCTGTCGATATGGAATGTAATTCTTCGCAAACCTATCCTGTCAATGGTGTGAGACACTTTTTGTTCCGTGAGCGGAACGGGCAGATATTCCTCCTGCGTCTGGGATCGCTAAACGATAGTGGCGAACCCACGAAGTCGTCCGCCGCCATGACTTATGGATGAGGAAAGCCCCGAAGCCGGGAAACACCTCTCCGGAAGCCAGAGGACAGCTCACCAAGTTGTGAGGTCGAAAGCACGCTCGCAGGAAGAGCGGAGAAGGGCCGAATCCCAACACAGGATGTCCCCAGACACAGCAGGTTGGTCGCCTAACGAGGTCACCGCTTAAGTGGGGTGTCACAGATGACTGCAGACAATGAAACGCATCCTGCTGTGCCGAGTGCATAGCCTGTCACGGATTAATAACTTTAAGTGGCGACGACATGTGCGAAGTAATGTGTGCCCGACGAGTTGTCTTGACCGCTGGGCGCCGAGGAGCGAGACGCGCTATCATTCACGGTTGACGTCCAAACTCTTATTACTTAGTCTATATATGAGAAATAAAAGAATTATTATCTGCTACGCTGGCTTTCATGGTTACAGAATATGGGTCCTTGTACGGCCACAATTAAACAAGAATAACTGAGTGAAACAAGATACCGCAAAGAAATAATTTTTGCAGTGCTGAGACATTGGATTGTAATTCGATATAAGTACTTCTTCCGAACAGTCGTTACCTCATAACAAACGTAACCAGACTACAGAGCCGATATCACATCATGACTCTTTTTAAAAATACCAGGTGATAAAAAGTCAGTATACATTTGAAAACGGAATAAATCACGGAATAATGTAGATAGAGAGGTAAGAATTGACACACATGCTTGATTGATTTTTCCAGGGAAGCCAAAACAGTCTTGGTCCAACCCGCCACTGTCCGCAGCGAAACTAAGTTTATTGTGCGGTATCGCTCCCTGTATATCTAGTAAAGCCAACCAATGCCCTAGAACAGTGCAAGGAGTCCCTTTACCAGTTCTTTATTAGACACAATTTCTTCGGGTCGGTTGTCCCAAATATTCTGTGCCTTTTATTCTCCAATGCAATGCATTCGAAGATTAGATGCGATGCAGTTTCATCACTGTCATCACAAATCCTACATTTAGGGTCCTCTTCTGTTATTCCCATTGTACGAAGGTGTTTTTTGAAATTCCCATGGCCTGCCAGCAATCCAACCATGAGTCTAATCTCTCTCCTGTTCAGACCCAGGATTGCAGAGCTTCTTTTAAAACATGGCTTTGGCGTCATTACCTTGCCATGTTTTTGTTGATGGACTTTGGTCCAATATTCTACGTGCTGTCTTCTGAGCCAGTTACGTAGCTGCAATCTGATCATTGCCTTGGCGATTGTCAGGACAAGTTCCGGTCCAATAAATGGAGTCTCTGCCCCCATCCTGGCTCATCTGTCGGCATGTTCGTTGCCACTGATCCCCGAGTGGCCAGGGACCCACAATAGGTTTACTCCATTGCTTTCTCCTAGCTCCACCAGAACCCTGTGACATTCTGCAACAATTTTAGACCTTGTTGCAGGAGCTGCCAGTGATCTCAAAGCTGCCTGGCTGTCTGAATAGATATAGATGCTACGATCTTTGTAGCACCTACGCATATTCTCCTCCACACACGCCCTGATGGCAGTGATTTCGGCAATACTGAGGCCAGTTTTCCTAGAGAGATGACGCCCTCCAGGCTTGGCTGCACCCCATATACCCCGGCCCGACACACATGCTTGGAATGACATGGGGTTTTATTGGAACAAAAAAAAGTTAAAAAAATGTCTGACAGATGGCGCTTCATCTGATCAGAAAAGCAATAATTAGCATAACAAATTAAGACAATGCAAAGATGACGTTCTTTACCGGAAATGCTCAATATGTTCACCATTATTCCTCAACAATAGCTGTAGTCGAGGAACCGCACTGTAAAGCATGTCCGGAGTTATGGTGAGGCATTGGCGTCGGATGTTGTCTTTAAGCATCCCTAGAGGTGTCGGTCGATCACGATGCACTTGCAACTTCGGGTAACCCCAAAGCCAAAATTTGCACGGACTGAGGTCTAGGAACCTGAGAGGTCAAGCATGACGAAAGTGGCGGATGAGCACACGATCATCACCAAACGACGCACGCAAGAGATCTTTCACGCGTATAGCATTTTTTTTTTCTTGTTCTAATAAAACCGCATGTTATTCAAAGCATGTGTGTCAATTTTTACCTGTCTGTCTATATTATTCCGTGATTTATTAAGTTTTCAAATTTATACTGACCTTTTGATCACCCGGTACATACACCGCTTCAACGTAGTCCTTTCGTAAAGAAGAAATGAAGACTGGAGATAACAGATATGTCACCAAAAGTAAACCGTTAAACTTCGGTTACACAAGAAATCAGACAAATGCACAGACTGCCAATTCAACTAAATACCTATGAATAATAATTACGAACAATTTAAATTGGAAAGAACACAAAGAAAATCTTGTAGGGAAGGCGAACCGAAGGCTACGTTTCGTTGGCAGAACACTTAGAAGTCGCAACAGTTCTACTAAAGAAACTGCCTACACTACACTTGTGCGTCCTGTTTTCGAGTACTGCTGGGCATTGTGGGATCTATACCAAGTGGGACTGGCGGACGATTTAGAGAATGTTCAGAAAAGGGTAGCTCGTTTTGTACTTTCACGATATAGGGGAGAGAGTGTCACTAAAATGATGCATGAGTTGGGGTGGATGTCATTAAAAGAAAGGCGTTATTTGTTACAGCGAGATCTATTTGCGAAATTTCTTTCACTAACTTTCTCTTCCGAATGTGAACATATATATTGTTAGCAGTCACTTACATAGGGAGACATGATTATCATAATAAAATTAGAGAATTCAGATCGAAAACAGAAAGATTTAGGCGTTCCTTTTTCCCGCGAACTATTAGAAAATGGTGTACATGTGGATCTATGTAGATGTTGATCGTGTGAAGTATCACAAAATTCGTTGGACTAGGATGATGGATGAAGTACCGAGCGTTGCCTAGTTAACGGAATATATCTGGTCTTCGTTTATGTTAACGAAGAGGAACTGCGGAAAATCGAAATGTGGGCACATATTCAGTAAACTGGCTTCCATTTATTTAGAATACGACTTCAATGTTTCACTCAATGACCAGACAATTCTTACAATGCTAATCAGACGATCACTGTGATGAACGGCCGCGGCAGAGTAGCCGAGCGCATTGAGGCGCTATGCTCCGATGCGCGAGGTCGCTCTCCCTCGGGGGGTTAGAATCGTCCCTCGGGCATGGTTGCTTGCGCTGTCTTGATTATAAGTTAGTTTGTATGTAGTTTGTAAGTTTAGGGACTGATGACCCCGCAGTTAAGTCCAATAAGCGTAACAAACAGCCGGCCGCGGTGGCCGAGGGGACTGAGGCGCTACAGTCACGGTCTGCACGGCCACTACGGTCGGGGATTCGAATCCCCCCTCGGGCATGGATATTTGAGCCGTCCTTAGTGTTAGCTAGTTCGTAAGTAGTTTGTAAGTTTAGGGACTGATAACCCCGTAGTTAAGTCCCATAAGCTATACAAACATTTTTCGTAACAAACAAACATTTGTGATAAACGTATAATTCTTATCACCATAAATAAGGCGTCACAAATGATATAACAGTGACTGAATACGATTTCAAAACATCATAAATGTTGAAAATAGTCCTTTTCGTATACGGTAGTGCTCTACATCCTTTGTGCTATAAAACATAAAAATGTTGTTTTCTAATATTGAACTTGCTTTCTTCAGTGTAGCTTGTAAGTACTTCGTGATGCCAATGTACGCGAATACTGGAGTTAATCTCGTTCTGTCCTCAATAGACTACAAATATGTAAACTTATAAAGCGAAGTGGCCTGCAGTTGAAATCATCATCAGAATACCAGGATATTTTCTTGATAAGCTCCAACGAAAAGCGTCTCACTTTCACCTGCTAAACATCAAATGTTCAATTGTTTTTAATTCTAAGGGACTTGACTACGTTGTTCATCAGTCCCTAAACTTACAAACTACATTTTTAACTAAAAATAACTTATGCTAAGGACAACACAAAAACCCATACCCGAGGGGGGATTCGAACCGACGACGGCAAGCAACAGTGCACTCCGTAGCAAGGCGCATTAGAACGCTCGGGCACTCAACCGCGGCTGCTAAACATCTCAACGTGATAGTTTCGCTGTGATACGACATTCAACATGAAAGCTGAGTACTAATTCAATATCCTTTTTCAGCATACATAAATCCATCTTACAGGCTACAGGCAAAATAAAACAAACATACAAAGTAACACACACCCAGGAAAAAGTAGCATTAGAACAACAAAAACGTAACTTACTCTTCTGACACTTATTCAGCTATAAGAACAAAACGGAAATTAATAAAAATACCTTAAGTGCTGCTAACATTACTGAGAAATTGATCGAGAGATGTGCAGTAGTAAAGTAATATAGGTCATAAGGTGCAGTAGTAAAGTAATGTAGGTCATAAGGAATTAGGTCGTAAGTAAACTTCTGTAAATCAATGACATAAATAGGGATGTACAAGATGTAGAGATAGTTGGAAAACAATTTCCCTAGTGAAACTTCGTATCCTGATACATGATACCAGTTAAATTTAGGACTGCTTAAGTTTATTTAGTCTAAGGTAAGGAGTAGCGCAAGTGAAACAAATTCGTCGCTTTAATAACTTCCTCGCAAAAATTGCTTTTACTGCCTGCGGATGATCTCCCGCAAGTCATTCTAGAGGCTTAATCTCGCCCATAAAAACAGAAGCGCGCCAGAACTCCGCCCTTTGATGATCTCTGTCTCCCGTCTTTTTATGTAGCTGTTTAGCAATTTAAGACTTCAAAGGAGCAAAGCAAATGTGTCGCGGAGGGGGAAGGTGGAATTCCTTCGCCACGATATGCTACTACTTTTAATGCGTCTCCTAATATATATGGAGGCATTGAGGATTCCAATAGTATGGTTACAAATCGCATCAGCTGCGACCCCGATTAAGTCACATAAGGACTCATAAGAAATCAAAAATATTATAGTTAAAAATCATGTAACTATCATTTGTTCAAACTGTGATGAAAACGTCCAAGTTTAACGTCAGCAACAGTAAATTTAGTATAGAGGGCATTTTTCTAAGAATACCAGTTCAGATAAAAAGCCCACGATAAAACGATAGAAAAGAGGCACACTCTGCTAGTTATAATTCTCTGATGTGCAGGAACATTGAATAATTGTAATGATACAAATTATACACTATGTTAATAAAATTCTCTCGGGCTTCCAGCCGCGTCAAGTGGTCTGATACCCACGAGCTTTCGGCCGAAATCTCCTCGGCCATTGTCAAGTAATGACTGTCTTTATCATTGCTGCTGCCATCCTTATATGCCTGCGCGGCTTACTGTGACGTCACTGTGGCTAAGGCATCCATTTGTTTTGCGCCTGACAAGTACGTCAAGGAACGGCAGGGCACCATCTCTCTCTACCTCTATCGTGAAATTGATTTTGTCATGGATGCTGCTGATGTGGTCCTAGAATTCACTCGGTTTTTCACGTCGAAGCGGCCAGACAACGAACGTGTCGTCAACATAACGATAGAAGCAGCTAGGCTCTTCAGGAGGCGTGTCTATGGCGATGTTCTCAGAGTATTCCATAAACAGATTGGCAATAACAGGAGTTAATGGACTTCCCATCACGGCAACGTTCATCTGGTTGAAATATTCTCCACCATATAAAAATATGATGACATCGGAGTATGTCTGAATAAATCCATAACAGTGTCGTCGAATAACTGGGTCAGGAGGTCTAAGGAATTATTGATGGGAACGTTTGTGAACAATGACACCACATCAAACCTGACCATGATATCCTCCTCTCCAAGACGCAAGGATTTAAGTCTTCTGATGAAGTCAGTAGTATTCTTGACATGATGCTCACAGTGACCGACGTATGGAGTAAGAAGGGTGGCACGAAAGCGAACAGGCTGACTTCGTCTGTTGACTGACAGAGACCACCGACAGTTGAAAAGGGTCGTACAGTGTAACAGGCAGGCATCTATCCACACCACCACACAGGAATTACAAACTGCCTCAGGATCCAATCCAAGTACTATGACAGTTAGATGTCATGGTCGAGCGACTGCCCATAAACAACACATCACGCACGTAAATGCCAAATGCCGCCTCTCTTGATGTAAGGAACGATAATATTGGACGATTGAAAGTGGAAAAACGTTGTGTGGAGTAACAAATCACGGTACACAATGTGACGATCTGATGGCAAGGTGTGGGTATGGCGAATGTCAACTACCAGCGTGTGTGGTTCCAACAGCATGATTCGGAGTGTTATGGTGTGACCGTGTTTTCCATGGAGGGGGCTTGCACCCCTTGTTGTTTACCGTGGAACTATCACAGCACAGGCCTACATTGATATTTTAAGCACTCTCTAGCTTCCCAATGTTAAAGAGCAATTCGGTAATGGCGGTTGCAACTTTCAAAACGATCGAGCACCCTTTCAAAAATGTTCAAATGTTTGTAAATCTAAGGGTCATCAATCCCTAGGTTTACAAACTACTTACACTAACTTAAAGTAACTTATTCTAAGGACAACACAAACACCCTTGCCCGAGGGAGGACTCGAACCCCCGACGTTGTAATTGACGGTAAGTCATCGAGTAAAACAGAAGTGATATCTGGCGTTCCACAGGGAAGCGTTATTGGTCCCCTACTCTTCCTCGTGTTTATAAACGATTTAGGAGATAATCTGAATAGCACCCTTAGACTGTTCGCGGATGATGCTGTCGTTTATCGGTTAGTGAAGTCAACAGAGGATCAAAAGCAACTGCAAAGCGATTTAGACAAAATTTCTACTTGGTGCGAAAATTGGCAATTGACACTAAATAAAGAAAAGTGTGAAGTAATACACATGACCACTAAAAGAAATCCGCTGAACTTCAGTTACGCGATAAATCAGTCAAACCTTAAGGTCGTAAATTCTACCAAATACCTAGGAGTTACAATTACGAACAACTTTGACTGGAGAGAACACATAGAAAATATTGTGGGGAAGGCGAACCAAAGGTTACGTTTCATTGGCAGAACGCTTAGACGATGCACCAGCTCCACCAAAGAGACTGCCTACATCACACTTGTGCGTCCTCTCTTGGAGTACTGTTGCCCCTTGTGGGACCCTCACCAGGTGGGACTGACGGAAGATATTGAGAAGGTTCAGAGAAGGGCAGCTCGTTTTGTTTTATCAAGTTACGGGGGGGGGGGGGGGAAGCGTCACGGAAATGTTGCACGAATTGGGGTGGAAATCATTAAAAGAAAGACGTTATTCATTGCGGCGTGATCTGTTTGCGAAGTTTCAATCACCGACTTTTAGTTCTGAATGTGAAAATATTTTGCTAGCACCCACCTACTTAGGGAGACATGACCATCCCAATAAAATAAGAGAAATCAGATCGAAAACGGAACGATTTAGGTGTTCTTTCTTCCCGCGCGCTATTAGAGAATGGAACGGTAGAGAAAAGTTATGAAGGTGGTTAATGAACCCTCTGCCAGGCACTTAAATGTGATTTGCAGAGTATCGATGTAGATGTAGATGTAGACGGTGAACGGCCACGCGCACCGCAGCAGGGTGCCCCAGGGCGCGCGGCCATTCTGCCGCGGCGAGCACCCTTTCCTAACGCACGGCCTGTGGCGGAGTGGTTACTCGACAGTAGCATCCCTGTAATGGACTGGCCTCACAGATTCCTGACTTGTATCCTATAGAACACCTTTGGGATATTTCAGAAAGCCGACTTCGTGCAAGGCCTCACCGACCTACATCGATACCTTCTCTCAGTGGAGCACTCCGTGAAGAATAGGCTATCATTCCCCTAGAAACCGTCCAGCACCTGATTCAACGTATGCCTGCAAGAGTGGAAGCTGTCATGCTGGTTAAGGTTGGGTGAACACCGTATTGAATTCCAGCATTACCGATAGAGGGCGCCACGAACTTGTAAGTCATTTCCAGCCTTGTGTCCGGAGACTTTTGATCGCATAGTGTACCATATTAAAATAGCAGTGAATATATAACTCCCACACCACGTGCCAGTGAAAATCTACGGTTCCTCTGGTAAGACACTGATAGTATGCGTACTTATAGGGAGTTACATTTAAGTACTAAATGTACGTCAGCTTCACATTGGTTTATTGGGAGATTTTTTGGAAGATGTACTTCATCTGTAATTTTGAACATATGAACTGGGAAGTACTTGTACTATCCACCACACTCCCCGGACTTAAGTCCTTGTGACTTTGATTTGATTCCGAAGATGAAGGAACTACTTCGTGGCATACGCTTCAGAAATGTTCCAGACATTCGATAGGCAGTAGATCGTTCCATTCGCGCCAACAACAGAACAGGCTCTGCTAACTGTATACTATGCCTTCAACGTCGCTGGCAATGGGCTCTGCACAACGCTGGTAACTACTTTGAAGGGCAGTAACGCGTAGTGAATCAATAGTTTTCACAATTTAAGTTGTTCTCGACGGTGAGTGTTCATCAGAGACGTGTGTATCGTCAGGCGTGCCCCAGGGGAGTGTGATAGGACCGCTATTATTTTCTATTTATATAAATGATCTGATGGACAGAGTAAGTTGTAATTTGCGGCTGTTTGCTGATGATGCTGTGGTGTATGGGAGGGTGTCGTCTGTAACTGACTGTAATAGCATACAGGTTGACTTAGACAAAATTTCTAGTTGGTGCGAAGAATGGCAGCTAGCTCTCAATGTAGAAAAGTGTAAGGTGATGCGCATGAGTAGAAAAAGCAATCCCATAATGTTCGAATACAGCATTAGTAGTGAGTTTCTTGATGCTGTCGCGTTGTTCAAATATCTAGGCGTAACATTGCAGAGCGATATGAAATGGAACGAGCATGTAAGGACAGTTGTGAGTAAGGCGGACAGCCGACTTCGGTTTATTGGGAGAATTTTGGGAAGATGTACTTCACCTGTAAAGGAGACCGCGTATAAAACGCTTGTACGACCTCGTCTTGAGTATTGCTCAAGTGTTTGGGACCCGCAGCAGATCAGTTTAAAGGAAGACATAGAGGCGGTTCAGAGGCGAGCAGCTAGATTTGTTACCGGTAGGCGCAAGTGTCGCGGAAATGCTACGGCAACTCAATTGGGAATCGCTGGAAGAAAGACAACTTTCTTTTCGTGAATTTCTGTTAAGTAAATTTAGAGGGCCGGAATTTGAAGCTGAGTGTAGTACGATCTTGCTGCCGCCTACTTACATTTCGCGTAAAGATCACAAAGACAAGATAAGAGAAATTAGGGTTCGTACGGAGGCATATAGGCATTCTTTTTTTCCTCGTTCAATTTGGGAGTGGAATAGGAAAGAAAATACCTAGTAGTGGTACAGTGTACCCTCCGCCACGCACCTTACGGTGAATTGCGAAGTATGTATGTAGATGTAAATGTAAGTTCCAATCCTCGTATTTCCGTGCATATGTTCATTAGACCTAGATTGTTCCATATCCCTCCTTCGATAAATCACTGGAGTTCATAGACGGTGGAAAAAATGGCCCTGTACTAGTATGCCAACATATGTCTGAAGAAGGGCACTAATTTAAGTACAACTGGTTGATGCTATTTTAAAAACAAGTTGACTGTTTTCTCTGTACTCAATCTATGCAGCTCTTGTAGCACGTCTAGCCAAATGCAGAAATTTTCTTCAGCTGTATGCATTTGTTAAAGATATCGTGTATTTTGCAACAGCGAACAGTATTAGATCTTATAGGCGAAAGCGCTTATACCACACTGAAAAATAAATCGCGCGAGGCTTTCATGCGTAGAGAAGCTCGCAGATTTTTCGGAATTCTTCCAGAGCATTTAACAAGAAACGTGGTCGGGTTAGTGGGGGCAGTCTAGTGATTATTAAAGGCTACAGCGGAGGAGAAAAGGGAAGAGAAGGAGCGGGAGCTGGCGGCCTGCCCGCGTTGCGGCGACTCTAACGAGCTCAGGAAATATTTGTCTGCCGTGTGCCGGCCTCCCGTGCTGAATCGGTACGTGCCCCTCCATCCCTACTGCTTGTCGCCCCATAACGAGATCCGGATCGAACTCCGGAATTTATATGAGCTGGTTAGCCACCTGTTGTGGATGAAGGATGTGTGGAGTCATTTTGAACGGCTTCGGTATTATTCTTTGCGTTACAATGCAACAGCTGGAGTGTTCGCCTGATTATAAGTGATTGGTAGCTTGCTGGAGTATTTAAATTTCTTCTCTTTTTAAACATCCAATCGACAGCTAGGTTTTTACGATCTGAGCCGCAGCCCATGTCAGCAAATTCGAGGGAAAGGAGTAAGTTATGAGATGTTAAAGGAAAAGTTTCGTCAGCGGCTGATGATGGTCGTCGGATCCTTTACAACATCGGCAAAAGGCTGCTCGAAATATGCACTGCGCCATGGGCGCAGTGGACCACATTCACGTTGCCTTCCAAGAGCGGTTACCGATGGAACCGTGACATCTACATACATACTCCGCAATCCACCCAAGGTGCGTGGCAGAGGTTACGAGTAGCACTGCTAGTTACATGCTTTCCTGTTCCACTCCCATATAGGACGAGGGAAAAACGAGTGCTTGTATGCGTCAGTACGAGACTCTAATCTTTCTGATCTAATATTTGTGGACTTTACGCGAGATGTAAGTTGGCGGCAGTGAAATCGTTCTGCACTCCGCTTCAAATTACGGTCCTCTAAATTTCTTCAATATTGTTTCTCGAAAAGAACGTCGTCTTTCCTCCAGCGACTCCAATTTGAGATCCCGAAGCATTTCAATTGTTCAAATGTTTGTAAATCTATCGGACCAAACTGCGTGGTCATCAGCTTACAAACTACTTAAACTAAGGTAAACTAACCTAACACACACACACACACACACACACACACACACACACACACACACACACACACATACAAACACATACATGACCCAGGGAGGATTCGAACCTCCGACGGCGAGCAACCGCGCGCTCCGCAGCGAGGCGCCTTAGGAAGCATTTCAGTAACCTCATACATTGATCGAACCAACCAGTAAGAAACCTAGCGGTACGCCTCTGAATTTTATGTTTTCATGGTGGGGATTCCAATCACTTGAACGATTATCAAGACGGGGTCTCACAAGCGTTTTATATGAGGTCTCCTTTATAGACGAATTACGTCTTCCCAAGAAACTCCCAATAAACCGAAGTCGAACATCGGCCTTCCCCACGACTGTCTTTATATGCTCGTTTCATTTCATTCTGTTTATGCCAAGATATTTAATCTACGCCACTCTGTCAAGCAGCACATTACTGATGTATTCGAACACTGGTGTATTCAAACACGACGGGATTGTTTTCTCCTACTCTTCTGCATCACCTTCCATTTTTCTGCATTTGGAGCTAGCTGCCATTCCTCACACCACCTAGAAATTTGGTCCAAGTCATCATGTTCAAATGTTTGGAACTTAACTGCGGCGTCATCAGTCCCTAAACTTACATACTACTTATGAGCTACCTT
Source organism: Locusta migratoria (assembly GCA_026315105.1). NCBI lineage: Eukaryota > Metazoa > Arthropoda > Insecta > Orthoptera > Acrididae > Locusta > Locusta migratoria. The sequence goes on from CM048755.1 coordinate 293,867,509, forward strand.
ATACTAAACACAGCACAAACATCCATGCCCGAGGGGGATTCGAGTCCCAGACGGGGAACGGCCTCACGCATCGCAGCATACCGCCTCAATGCGCTCGGCCGCTCCGCCGCGGCAAGTCATCCTGCATCCTACTACAATAATCAATGGCGACACCTTCTTGTACACCACAGCATCATCAGCAATAGCCGCAGATTGCTACTCTGTCCGTCAGATCATTTATATAGACAGCTGTGGCCGATGTAAATATATATTGATTGAAAATGTTCGAAAGAACAGACACCATTTCAATCTATGCATTTCTACGCGAAGACGGCGTTCGGTTCATTATTTCGTCGCTCGTCGCATATGCGATAATGTTCGACCTCGCGCGGGAATCCGAGATGACGAGAGTAAGAGGGCATGAACGATATGGGCGGTAAAGCCGTAGAGTGCGACTTATGGAACGTTGAGACTAGCGCGGGTAGCCAAGAGTTTAATGCAACAGGTGGCCGGAAGTAGAAGAATCCAGTTCGAGTCCTGGCCCGGCTCAAACTTATACTTTTCACCACTGACTTCAAATGTTCAAATGTTTGTAATTCTATGGGACCAAAACTGCGTTGGCCATCAATCTCTAGTCTTACAAACTACTTAAACTAAGTTAAACTAATCTAAGGACAACACACACATCCATACCCGATAGAGGATTCGAACCTCCGACGCGGGAGGCCGCGCGATTCGTAATATGGCGCTCCAGACCGCTCGGCTACTCCCGCGCGGCAAAATCGGAGGCAGTGCGTACCGACAGCCACAGTAGTGGCTTCATTCTGAAACCATCTGTGCTTTATACACTGCTGGCCAGTCGAAACGCAACACACTCGGGGAAGCATGCAAACAAGGAAAATTTGCAGCATGCATTTGTGGCGACGAGAGGTAAACACGATTACAGTATAAGCGCTGGCGCGTAACACGGGCGTCAGCAGGAAGCGGTATATAAAGGGGAAACAGCCGCGGTGGAGTAGCCGAGCGCTCTAAAGCGTCTCGCTGCGGAGCGTGCGGTTGCTCGCCGTGGAGGTTCCAGTCCTCCCTGGGGCATGGGTGTGTGTGTGTTGTCCTTAGGTAACTGTTGTTTCAAATGTTTGTAGAGTCTGTTGGACTTAACTAAGGGGGCATCAGTCCCTAAACTTACAAACTACTTATAAACTACTTACAACTAAGAACGGCACAAATATCCATGCCCGAGGGGGGATTCGAACCCCCGACTGTAGTGGCCGTGCAGACCGTGACTGGAGCGCCTCAGTCTCCTCGGCCACCGCGGCCGGCTGTGCTTAGGTTAGTTTACCTAGGTTTAAGTAGTTTGTAAGCTACGGACTGATGACCACACGCCGGCCGCGGTGGCCGAGGGGACTAAGGCGCTCCAGTCACGGTCTGCACGGACACTACGGTCGGGGGTTCGAATCCCCCTCGGGCATGGATATTTGTGCTGTCCTAGTTCGTAAGTAGTTCATAAGTAGTTTGTAAGTTTAGGGACTGATAACCCCGTAGTTAAGTCCCATAGACTGTACAAACATTTGAACATTTTTTTTGATGACCACACAGTTTGGTCCGATGGATTTACAAACATTTGAAAGGGGAAACAGACGGCCGTTAATTCGTGCGCATCTTTTCCGAAAGCAACTTCAGTATTATTCATAGAATACAGCGAGCGTCTTTCAAACATATTTCGGAGATCGACCGAGGAAGAACAGTTGCCCATAGGGATTGTGAATGCCGCGCGGAAATGTCCGCATGTTCTAAGACATCATGCTATGGACTGGCCGGCCGTTTCCGCCGGAGATTCGAGTCCTCCCTCGGGCATGGGCGTATGTGTTGTCCTTAGTGTAAGTTAAGGTAGTTTGTACGTCTAGGGACTGATGATCATAGCATTTTGGTCCAATACGTTTACAAGTATTTGAACCTTTTTTTTGGGAGAGGGGTTGTGAATTATTTTTCAAGGAAGTCAGTGATCGTGTGGGACTTCACCACGCAATTGTGATGCGTATCTGTCATCGCTGGATGCAGGAGACAACGACGGACCGACGGGACAGACTATAGCCAACTTGTTGCGTCATTGCAAGTTATGACAGGCATATTTTCCACATAGCAGCGATAGATCACCCTGTCACATCACAAACGAAATCACAACAAATTCTGTCCTTTGCAAAATAAGCAGGGTCCGGGCGTACAATTCGACGTCGTTTGGGGCAGAATGGACTGTCCGAAAAGGATCCACTGCTCCATTTTATAACTGAGTCATGCCACAGGCGTTTGTGCTGGCCGGCCGCGGTGGCCGAGGGGACTAAGGCGCTCCAGTCAAGGTCTGCGCGGCCACTACTGTCGGGGGTTCGAATCCCCCCTCGGGCATGGATATTTGTGCCGTCCTAGTTCGTAAGTAGTTTGTAAGTTTAGGGATGATGACCCCGTAGTTAAGTCCCATAGACTATACAAACATTTGAATTTCGTTTGCGCTGGCACTGGTTGCGATGAACGACGGACATCGACAGCTATTTAGAACGACATTGGTTTTCCGGACGAATACCGTGTCTGCCCACGTCACTAAGATGGTCGGCTTAGACTCTCGAGTGACCGTGCTGATAGACTGTTGCTGTATGTATTGCCATATTGGTCCTGCACCCGACATTATAGTTTGAAGTTGTACGTATTCCACTCCCGCACCCCCTTACGCATTGCCGGTACATTTAACAGCAAGCTGCACATACCAGACCGGGTCTCGAACCCAGGACCTTTGCCCTCGAAAGAGAAAGTGCTGGGTTCGAGAGCCGGTATGGTACACAGTTTTAATCTGCCAAGAAGTTTCTTATTTAATATCGTTTACGTGACCCAAATTAAACATGCTATCTGGTTAACATTATCTAATAGCCTCTGAGAAACGCTGAGTTTAGTACTAGATATCACTAGATGATTCAACGTGTGCGTAAAAGGATATGGAGGGTATTGTGTCATAGTAGGGAAACAGTAAACACAAGACTGATCGATCAACAGAACGTGAATGTTACCTGTGGCAAACCCATCAGGAACAGTGCAAACCTAACCACATTCAGGATTGCCGGAACAGAGCCACACGGGCGGATTGGAACCGGCCCTTTCATTATGCTTGCTGCCAACAGAGAAATACGAAGGATGGGATGTTATGGCGTGGGCGTATTTTTCGTGGATACGATGTGGCTCGGCGGTTCTATGGTGAAGTGCGAGACTGCAGATCCAAAGGACACTGGTTCGATTTCCGATTTCGATTTCCGTTAGCACTTCTTTCACTTTTAACAGTGTAGTTGCGAAAAATCTCAAGTAACAGCTTGATTCTGAATCCACATTAAGCTATAGATTGCCCTATAACTGTCTAGGTTATTTGGTTCAAAGGTCGGAGGCTAGGCGCTCTAAGACGCCCTGCTGCAGAGCACTCTGTTGATCTCCGTCAGAGGATCGAGTCCTCCCTCAGGCATGGATGTGTGTATGTGTTGGCCTTTGCTAAGTTTAAGTAGTTTGTAAGCCTAGGATGGGAGTAGTTAATCCCCATAGATTTACAAACATTCGAACATTTGAAGGAAACGCTGTACCAACCCCAAGCTGCACGGGAATGGCCGTATGGCCTAAGGCGCCAGCCACGAACTGCGCGGCCGTACTCATTCGAAGATTTGAGGCCTCCCTGGGTCCTGCGTGTGTGTGTTTTGTTCTTAGCTTAAGTTACTTTGAGTAGTCTCTAAGCCTAGGGACCAATGACCATAGTAGTTTCGTCCTTTAGGTTTACAAACATTTAAACATTTTTGAACAAACTCCAACTGGACCATACCAAGTAATGCACTTTGGTGTCATCGGATTGATGACTGATTTACCTTTGCAGATGGTACCCTAACTTCACTTAAGAACTCATTAACTGAGGAAGTATGTGAACACATTATACTGCATAAAGCAGAGGAACAGTTCGGTAACGATGTCTGGAACAGCATGACAACGCACCTTGTCGGAAAGCAGCATTTGCGAGGCATGGGCTGCGTAAAATAATATTCTTGAAATAGACTGGTCCGCTCAGAGTCCTCATCTCAAACCATTGGGAACACCTTTGGGATGAGTCAGAAAGTCGACTTCGTTTCAGAATGTAATGTTCAACATCACTACCTATTCTTTTCAGCTCTTGAGGAGGAATGGGACACCAATCCCCCACAGATGCCACACATTTCATTGAAAGAGTCCCTAGTGGCCACGGCGGATTAGCCGCGCGCACTGGAGCACCGTGTTGCGGTGCGCGCGGCCGTTTGCCGTCGGGGATGGGTGTTTGTGTCGTCCTTAGTTTAGGTTACCTTAGGCTAAGTAGTTTGTAAGCTAGGGATTGATAACCAAGCTGTTGGTTAAAGTGTCAGACGCATACAATCCATTAGGATTTTTTTTTTTTTTTTTTTTTTTTTTTTTTTTTTTTTTTTTTTTTTTTTGCTGTGTAATAGTATTGTTTTTATTAGAAATGATTTTTTTTGCTTTTGTACTTCAGTCCTGTGCTACATTTTATCATTTGTACTATTCAGTACTTGCTGTCAGATTTAATTTTAGTGATAGTTCTTGAAGGTAATTCCTTCTTAGATACCACAAAGAACTTCATGGTTCTGAGTTCACCAAGGAAAATACGAGGCGCGCCCAGAAAGTAAGTTCCGTTTCAATTTATCTCCGCTGCAGCGCTGCGATTGCAGTTCCGCACTTGCGCCGTAGACGATGTGTACCAAGGAGAAGAACGTGCGCCATTTGGAGATCGCTGTCAGTTACGTACGCTTTGTTGTGCTTGTTTGAAATATCGGCGTTGATTGAAAATCCCGCCGCCTGTGAAATCAGGTCGGTGATTCGGTTTCTGAATGCGAGGAAAGTGAAACCAAGTGAAATTTATCGGCAAGTTTGCAATGTTTACGGACCAAATGCCATGAGTGATTCGATGGTGAGAAGATTGGTCCGACAGTTCAATGGCGGGCGTAGTGACGTGCACGATGAAGAACGAAGTGGGCGTCCACCTTTGGTTACAGAAGAACTGGTTCACGCGATTGATGACAAGATCCAGAATAACCGTAGGTTTACAATTAGTGCTCTCGCTATGAACTTCCCCCAATTTTCACGATCACTGATGCATGAAATTGGTTGAAGACACAGGCGGCAGATTTCTATGAAGAAGGTACACAAAACCTGGTGCCACGCTATGACAAATGCCTGCAATATTTCGGCAGTTATGTGGAAAAGTAGGTTAAGAGTTGTAGAATTTTGTGCAATAAAAATTCAAAATGTTCAAATGTTTGTAAATCTATCGGACCAAATTGCGTGGTCATCAGTCCGTAGCTTACAAACTACTTAAACCTAAGGGCAACACACACACCCATGCCCCAGGGCCGACCGCGGTGGCCGAGGAGACTGAGGCGCTCCAGTCACGGTCTGCACGGCCACTACGGTCGGGGGTTCGAATCCCCCCTCGGGCATGGATATTTGTGCCGTCCTTAGTCTTAGCTAGTTCATAGGTAGTTTGTAAGTTTAGGGACTGATGACCCCGTAGTTAAGTCCCATAGACTTTACAAACATTTGAACATTTTTTTTGCGGCGCTAGACGAAAACTGGGCGTCGGCGAACTCGTCTTTGCGAGGCCCCTTTCATTTTTTCATTAATGAAGAAAATGTTAAACGAGCTGAAATATACATCAATAATCATTATAGTAAAATTAGATTAGTGTAATATACGAGTAGTATTGCAATGACAAAAATTACAATAAACAAACACAAATTAGAGGAACTTTTCACCTCATCTTAATACTAACCGCTACTTCGGCTTCAGTTGATAGTACTGACAACGCAGATAGTCTTTCTTGGATCCTTTTGCTTTTCAAGTTAGTCTTAATCATTTAACTTTGTGAAGCTTCTCTTGGCCGAAGCTGTACTGACTGGAACGGGGGATGATTCTGATTGTTATATAAACATTTCGATATAATTCTCCCGAATCGTTTTCTAAAATGTACTGAAGAAATTGTTATGTAAGTATTTAACAAAAAAATTGCATCACTACTGCACTCATACGGAAATGGCCGAGTGCACTAAGGCATCATACCACGGTGAGCGAGCTCGCTCTCGCCGGGGGTCGAATCCCACCCTTGGGTACGAATGTTGTGTTCGTCCATTGGTTAAGCTACTGTAAATTTGATGTAGGTCGTCGCTATATAACCTAGCAGTTGGAAAGCACCGTTAAACATCGAATAAAAAAAAAGAAGAAACAAAAAAACCTAAAATTTTAACAATGTTTTGCGAGGCCCCCACAGGAGAGAGACCGTCGGCGGCGGCCGACGTCGCCGAGGCCACTGTTAGGTCCCATAAGCTTAACACACATTTGAACATTTTGAACATGTCCCAGGGAGGACTCGAACCTCCACGGCGAGCAACCGCACGCTCCGCAGCGAGACGCTTTAGACCACCGCGGCATGCGTGTGATTCTACCACAGTTTTGCCGTACGACTGCAAGTGAACTATCGTAAATCGTCCTTCTGTATCTGTGTACAATTTCATTTTATTACCAAACGGAACACCGAGCGAGGTGGCGCAGTGGTAACGCACTGGACTCGTATTCGAGAGGGCGGTGGTTCAAATCCACCCCCGGCCATCCAGATTTAGGTTTCCCGTGATTTCCCTAAATCACTCCAGGCAAATGCCGGGACGGTTTCTTTCAAAGGGCACAGCCGATTTCCTTCACCAACCTTACCCAAAACTCCGAGCGTTAGCTCCGTCTCTAATGACCAAGCAAGCCGGCCGCGGTGGCCGAGAAGACTGAGGTGCTTCAGTCACGGTCTACACGGCCACTACGGTCGGGTGTTCGAATCCCCCCTCGGGCATGGATATTTGTGCCGTCCTTAGTATAAGGTAGTTGATAAGTAGTTTGTAAGTTTAGGGACTGATGACCCCGTAGTTAAGTCCCATAAGCTTAACAAACATTTGAACAATGACCAAGCTGTCGATGGGACGTTAAACCCTAAGCTTCCTTCCTTCCTTCCAAACGGAACTTGCTTTCTGGACGCGCCTCGTAAATTCACAAAGAAATAGATACAAATTTAGCAACGTTCGGCTGCGGTAAGTACAAGGAGTAGTGTGTCGCGAGTGAATAGTTAAGTAGTGTTTTATATATACTTAGCGCGCGGCGGTCATTAGAGCCTGTCGTGTAAGTACCGTGTCTGGGCGCGCGGTATTCATACGCGGGGCGCTTTTATTTATCGGCGGTATCCACGAGCATTGTCACGAGCGCTGAGTGGCGTGGGAGATGGAGCAGGCGGCACGCGAGCCCGCCATTTACATACCGAGCTTAACACACAATGGCACTGGAGGCGATTCCACTCTTCCACTTAAAATGCCGACGTTAAAATACTGCCTTGGAATTCGCCAATTTACTTTGGCGGTACGCCTCACAAACTTCGTGTATGCATTCGGGGGTACGCTCCGTTGGCAAATTGGACCCAAAGGTACTTCGTAAATAAAACTGAAAAAAACATCTGAATCCTCGGGGAACTGTTGGCGGGAATTGCAGTCGTGCCCGTTTAACGAGGTGATCTTTATTTGTACTGCATCTGAACAAAAGTAGTACTGCTAATGGGAGGGATGTTTATTTTTGGCTAAAATAAAATGAGATTTGTGTGTAATCATTAGCACACACATTTATCTGAGATACGCTGACTGATATTAACATCTGGGCGTTGAGAAACGATTCTGATGATTTACGATAGTTCACTTGCAGTCGTACGACAAGCCGGCCGCGGTGGCCGAGGGGACTGAGGCGCTCCAGTCACAGTCTGCACGGCCACTACTGTCGGGGGTTCGAATCCCCCCTCGGGCATGGATATTTGTGCCGTCCAAGTTCGTAAGTAGTTCATAAGTAGTTTGTAAGTTTAGGGACTGATGACCCCGTAGTTACGTCCCATAAGCTGTACAAACATTTGATTTTTTGTACAAACATTTGAACATTTTTTCGTACGACAAAACTGTGGCAGAATCACAAACATGCCGCGGTGGAGTAGCCGAGCGGTCTAAAAAATGTTTCAAATGTTTGTAGTACTTATGGGAGGTAACTTCGGGGTCATCAGTCCTTAAGCTTACAAACTACTTATGAGCTAGCTAAGACAAAGGACGGCACAAATATCCATGCCCGAGGGGGGATTCGAACCCCCGACCGTAGTGGCCGTGCAGACCGTGACTGGAGCGCCTCAGTCCCCTCGGCCCCGAGCGGTGTAAAGCACCTCGCTGCGATTGCTCGCCGTGGAGGTTCGAGTCCTCCCTGGGGCATGGGTGTGTGTGTTTGTCCTTAGGTTAGTTTACCTAGGTTTAAGTAGTTTGTAAGCTACGGACTGATGACCACGCAGTTTGGTCCGATAGATTTACAGACATTTGAACATTTTAAAATCACACACAAAGGAAGGAACGAAAATAGATTGAGTCTTATTGAATCCATCATCGGCGATGGAAACGGGACAGCGGCTGGTCAAGAGTCTGAAGGAAGTGAGATACCAACAGCCGTAAGTATAATGAAATATTTATTCAATTACAACCAGTTTCGGCATTCCACTATGCCATCTTCAGGTCCGTACATCGGAGCATGATATCCAAAAGTAGGGATACTAAAACTGGATACATGGACTTCGTCTCTTAGTTGGAAAAGTAGACACCGCCTACAGGAAAATAAAAGAAACATTTGGAGATAAGAAAAACAGCTCTATGAATATCAAGGACACTGATGGAAAACCAATTCTCAGCAAAGAAGGGAAAGCTGAAAGGTGGAAAGAGTATATAGAGGGGCTCTACAAAAGAAATGAACTTCGAGACAATATTGTAGGAAGGGAAGAGGATGTAGATGAAGATGAAATATGAGATACTGTACTGAGAGAAGAATTTGACAGAGCCCTGAAAGACCTAAGTCGAAACAAGGCCCCTGGAGTAGATAATATTCCCTCAGAGCTACTGAAGTCTCTGGGAGAACCAGCCATGACAAACATGTTTCACCTGGTGTGTAAGATGTATGAGACAGGCGAAGTACCCTCAGACTTTAAGAAAAATGTTATAATCCCCATCCCAAAGAAAGCAGGTGCAGACAGGTGTGAAAACTACAGAACCATCAGTTTAATAAGTCATGGTTGCAAAATATTAACACGAATTATATACAGAAGGATGGAAAAGCTGGTAGAAGCCGACCTCGGGGAAGATCAGTTTGGGTTCAGAAGAAATGTAGGAACACGGGAGGCAACACTCACTATACGTCTTATCCTAGAAGATAGATTAAGAAAAGGCAAACCAACATTTCTTGCTTTTGTAGATTTGGAGAAGGCTTTTGACAATGTTGATTGGAATAAACTCTTTCGAGGTCTGAAGCAAGCAGGAGTAAAATATAGGGAGCGTAAGCTTATTTACAACTTGTACAAGAACTAGACAGCGGTTATCAGAGTTGAAGGGCATGAAAGGGATGCAGTGGTTGGAAAAGGAGTAAGACAGGGTTGTAGTCTTTCTCCATTGCTATTCAATTTGTACATTGAGCAAGCTATAAAGGAAAGCAAGGAGAAATTTGGAGAAGGAATTAAAGTTCAGGGTGAAGAATTAAAAACATTGCGTTTTGCCGATGACATAGTAATTCTGTCAGATACAGCAAAGGACCTGGAAGAGCAATTGAACGGAATGGACAGTGTGCTGAAAAGTGCATATAAGATGAACATTAACAAGAGCAAAACTAGGGTAATGGAGTGCAGTGTAAGAAAATCAGGTGATGCTGAAGGAATTAGATTGGGAAATGAAGCAATAAAGGAGGTAGATGAGTTTTGTTACTTGGGCAGTAAAATAACAAATGATGGTCGCAGTACAGAGGATATAAAATGCAGAATGGCAATGGGTAGAAAAGCGTTCTTGAAAAAGAGAAATTTGTTAACATCGAATATTGATTTAAGTCCTTTCTGAAGGCATTTGTATGGAGTGTTGCCTTGTATGGAAGTGAGACATGGACGATAAACAGTGCGGACAGGAAGAGGATTGAGGCTTTTGAAATTTGGTGCTACAGAAGAATGCTGAAGATTAGGTGGGTGGATCGCGTATCTAATGATGAGGTACTGAACAGAATTGGGGAGAAAAGAAATTTCTGGCATACCTTGACTAAAAGAAGGGATAGATTGGTAGGACACATTCTTAGACATCAAGGAATTGTTAATTTAGTGTTGGAGGGAAGTGTGTGGGGTAAAAATCGCAGAGGAAGACCAAGAGATGGATACAGTAAGCAGATTCAGACAGATGTAGGTTGCTGTTCTTATGTTGAGATGAAGAGGCTTGCTCAGGATAGGGTATTGTGGAGAGCTGCATCAAACCAGTCTCCGGACTGAAGACCACAGCAACAACAACTTTTGGATATCATGCTCCGATGTAGGGACCTGAAGATGGCATAATGGAATACCGAAACTGGTTGTAATAAAATAGATATTTCATTATACTTACGGCTGTTGGTATCTCACTTCCTTCCGAAAAAAGATTGAGGTTTAAAGTCCCATCGACAACGTGGACACCAGAAACTCAAATTCAAATGTTTGTAAATCTATGGGACACAACTATTCTGGTTATCAGTCCCTAGGCTTAAAAACTACTTAAACTAACTTATGCTAAGGACAACAAATACATCCATGTCCAACGGACGGCCGCGGTGGAGTAGCCGAGCGGTCTAAAGCGCCTCGCTGCGGAGCGCGCGGTTGCTCGCCGTGGAGGTTCGAGTCCTTCCTGGGGCATGTGTGTGTGTGTTGTCCTTAGGTTAGTTTACCTAGGTTTTTTTTGTCCAACGGAGGACTCGAACCTCCGACGGCGAGCAGCGGCGCGCTCCCCATTTAGGCGCCTTGGACCGCTGGCCACTCCACCACGGCCATCAGAAACAGAGAAAATCTATATGAAAGCAATCATCCCGGCATTTTCCTGGAAAGATTTACGAAATAACGGAAAACCTAAATGTGCGTGGCCGGAATCGGATTTCAATAGCCGTTCTCCCGACTGGAAGCCCTATGTGTTAACCACTGCGCTACCTCGCTCGATGGAGAATTACCTCCTGCGAGCTGAGAGAGAAACCACTTTTATGTCAGCGAGGGCCTAACCCTCTTTTCTTGCTTTCCCACATCCTGTCATAGAAAAGTAATTGCTAGGACCTTTCTTCTGGTGCTCATTAAGTATCCCGCTGCAGTTCCAGCCATAGTACCGAGATAATTATGGACGCGGTTGAATTCCTTCCATATCCTTCTCCAATCAGAATTTGTGCTGCGCCTGTAATGAACTCTTCGCTAATAACACTATGCTCTACAATACTTGTTTCACCATTATAGTTTTGTCATATAGCTAGTACGGCGAATTTATGACGTTCCTTTTTCAAATAGACAGAAATAAGAACAACAGTTGTGTCCACAGAGGAGAAGAAGTGCGTATGAAAGACACGTTAGTTGGATAAAAATCAGAAATTAAGGCAACTTTGAGAAATGTAAGCATATTGCGGCATTTAGCTTACTGAAGTACGTAATTTATACAGGTTTTTTATTATCATTTTTATTTATTTATTTATTGTAGGATGACCGGTTTCGACGTTACTCAGACGTCATCTTCTGATGTCAAAATGTTCAAAATTCTATGGGACCAAACCATGTTGGTCGTAAGTCCCTAGACTTACAAACTACTTAAACTAAGTTAAAGTAACCTAAGTTCAACACACACATCCATGTTTGAGGGAGGATTCGAATCCCCGACGCGGGAGGCCGTGAGATGCGCAACGTGGCGCTCCAGGCCGCTCGGCTACTCCCACGCGGCTCTTCTGATATCCTATGCTTCACAATGTCATATCTCATATGGCTTTAACTATATGAGATATGACATCGTGAGATATAGGAGGTCAGAAGATGACGTCTGAGTAACGTCGAAACCGGTAATCCTAAAATAAATAGATAAATAAAAAAACGCGATCCTGGCTGGAAACCTGTATAAACTGATTTAGGTCCCCCAACTAACCATGAGTTCCATACGTAAATGCGTAATTTATCTGTTGCTTGAACCACACAAGATAACATGGAATCAATTGGAAAAAAGGATAAACTTTCCGTAAGCACAGCGTGACTGAATAATTCTAGAATGCTATGGACATGATGATAATATATTGTATTTACCACAAAAGTGACTGGTATAAGACTTTCTAAAGCTGTAAATTGAGACAGTTTTTTAGGTGTCGCTAAACAAAAGGAAATTTGTTGACGTCTTTCCTGTTGGCTTCTGTCTCGGGCTCTTCAGGCGGTGTTGGTTTACCGATTTTTTCCTGACGATACGCCAACATGTTTCGATGGCTTTCTCAGAGGTTCACTCTCCATTGCTGATGGTGGAGTAAGTCGACGGCCTGAGACGATACAACATTGGCATCCGAGCGAGGCCGTTCCCCGTTGGGGGTTCGAATCCCCCCCTCAGGCATGGATGTTTCTGTCGTCTTTAGTATAAGGTAGTTTATAAGCAATTTGTAAGTTTGGGGACTGATGACACCGCAGTTAAGTCCCTTAATCTCAACAAACATTTGAATTTTTGTTGGCATCTCAAACTGCAAGATATTGAAAGAAGCACCCTAATCAGGTGAAATCTGAAGCATTCGTTTGCGTTGTCTAGAGTTGCTGACGGTTAGCATTTCATAACAGACGCCCAAATACGGTCACCAGTAGCACCTCCGCCTGCCGCGGTGGCCGAGGGGATTGAGGCGCTCCAGTCACGGTCTGCACGGCCACTACGGGCGGGGGTTCGAATCCCCCCTCGGGCATGGATATTTGTGCCGTTCTTAGTATTAGCTAGTTCATAAGTACTTTGTACGTTTAGGGACTGATGACCCCGTAGTTAAGTCCCATAGACTCTACAAACATTTGAACATTTTTGAGTAGCACCTCCTACAGACGCTATACAAAGCGGAAACAATCGGCCGTGTGGACGGACCGGAATTGTTATTTCGTCTGGTTACTTTGCGTAAAGAACTGCAGTACGCATCGCAGAATACAGCGGGCGTCTTTCACGCCTCGCAGTTCGCCCGAGGAAAAACGCTTGACTATAGAGTTTGCGGAGTATCCGTCAGAGAAATAGGCCTGTCGGACGTAACAAAGGACCGATGGTGCTAATCGGTAATCGCTCAATGCAGGAAGGGACGATTGACTTACGGGACCTGTTGCATCACTGAACGCGATGCCAGGCACATAGTGCGCTCTGCCACATTGGGAAACATGTCACAAAAAATAATTTATAGGTCTGTTCTTGGACATGTCCGGGAGAATAGACACCATTTGTTGAAATTTAATAGCTGTACATTTATCAATTCGAAATATTTCAACATCTCGGATCTCTCAGGGTGTTAAATTAAGTTTAACGGTGAAGTTGAACATTTGTATCGGACCAGGACTCGAACCCGCGGTCGCCTAAGCCATTATGCTATCCGGACACGCTTATAGTTCTTCCCAAATTATCAACTTATTCACACTACTACTGTAACGCTCGATGTCCATTATTCCACTTACACAGTCACAGTATCTATAATTCATATTCACGGAATGTATGACATTATCGAGCGAGGTGGCGCAGTGGTAACACACTGAACACGCATTCGGGAGAACGGTGGTTCAAATACATATCTGGCCATCCAGATTTACGGTTTCCTTGATTTCCCTAAATCACTCCAGGCAAATGCTGCGATGGTTCCTTACCCAAAAATCCGATCGTGAGCTCCGTGTCCAATGATCACGCTGTCTTTCCTGCCCGACGGCACGTAAAAGTCACTGCCAATGTCCAGAGTCATAAAACAAAGTGGAAAATGATATCTGACTTGTATTCCTCACAGGACGTTAGTGTCCCTCTGATGTATCATATGAAACACTCGCTGGCCGAGATTGTTTAATATCTCGGCTCACAGAGAGCAGCAAACAACTGACTGTCTTATGTCTGTGTGTACGATTTAGTCAGGCGAGTTTCGTCGTCACAAAAAGACGCTGTTGTGTGTCCGCATGTTGGAAAATTGGTTTTGCATTGTTTTAGGTAATGATAACTGATATTATTCAAGGGTTGGAGTGGGTTGTTTGGTTGGGATAGGGGAATTAAACTACTGAGGTTATCAGTCCCCCGGTGGAGAGGGGAAGGAGTGAGGATAGGAAACGAGGGGAGGGGGGAAGGAAATGCAGTCAGGGAAGTAAAGAAGGAAGGAAGACTACATTAGCTTGGGGCCCCTAGGCATTTTTGAATGTTATTTTTATAGTTGCCTTTGTTGCCAGTTGTTAGTAATAAATTGTTGACGTTTTGTTTTCATTTGTTTACGAATTACGAAATATGAATGCGGTTCAGAGATAACTACAGTTTGCTTTTCCCCCCTTCTGATCGATATCTAAAATGGCATTTCGATATAAAAATTTTGATATATTTTTGTTGCTGGTAGATCCTTATGTTAACAGAGATAAGCATTTCATAATGTCTCCCATTTACATTATACCTTCTTGGACTTTGAAGTCCCGTTTTCAGTTTTTTTTTATTTTATAGTTTTTGCGTCAAATAAGGAAAACAAAAATGTTTGAATACACTAATGTGGATTTCCGGAAGGCTTTTGACACTTTACCTCATAAGCGGCTTCTAATGAAATTGCGTGCTTATGGAATATCGCCCCAGTAGTGCGACTGGATTCACGATTTCCTATCAGAAAGGACACAGTTCGTAGTTATTGACGGTAAGTCATCGAGTAAAACAGAAGTGATATCTGGCGTTCTTCAGGGGAGCGTTATAGGTCTCCTACTCTTCCTTGTGTTTATAAACGATTTAAGAGACAATCTGAGTAGCTCCCTTAGACTGTTCGCGGATGATGCTGTCGTTTATCGGTTAGTGAAGTCAACAGAGGACCAAAAGCAACTGCAAAGCGATTTAGACAAAGTTTCTACATGGTGCGAAAATTGGCAATTACCACTAAATAATGAAAAGTGTGCAGTAATACACATGACCACTAAAAGAAATCTGCTGAACTTCAATTACACGATAAATCAGTCAAACCTTAAGGTCGTAAATTCTACCAAATACCCAGGAGTTACAATTACGAGCAACGTAGACTGGAGAGAACACACAGAAAATATTGTGGGGAAGGCGAACCAAAGGTTACGTTTCATGGGAAGAACGCTTCGAAGATGCACCAGCTCCACCAAAGAGACTGCCTACATCACATTTGTGCGTCCTCTCCTGGAGTACTGTTGCCCATTGTGGGACCCTCACCAGGTGGTACTGATGGCAGACATTGAGAAGGTTCAGAGAAGGGCAGCTCGTTTTGCTTTATCACGTTACTGGGGGCAAATCGTCACGCAAATGTTGCACGATTTGAGATGGAAATCATTAAAAGAACGACGTTATTCGTTGCGGGGAGTTCTAATTGCGAAATTTCAATCACCGACTTTTACTTCTGAATGTGAAAATATTTTTCTAGCACCGACCTACATAGGGAGACATGACCATCCCAATAAAATAAGAGAAATCGGATGGAAAACGGAACGATTTAAGTGTTCTTTCTTCCCGCGCGCTGATAGAGAATGGAACGGTAGAGAAAGGTTATGAAAGTGGTTAATGGACCCTCTGCCAGGCACTTAAATGTGATTTGCAGAGTCTCGATGTAGATGTGCTTATATTCACTTGGGTAGTAAAATAACCAAATATGAAGGTATGTGCTCAAATATTTGATAGCCTGGGCAGGAAAAGGTTAAACCCTAAGGTCGTTTCTCTTCGTGTATGACATTAACTGCTAATGAGTAAAGTTGAAAATGTGTACCCAGCCGGGACTCGAACCCGGGTCTGCTGCTTGCTAGGCACCTGCGATGACCCCTACGTCACTGGGGCCACAGAGATCACCAGAACCACACGGAATACTGAAGGACTCCTCCCACCAGATAAAAATTCTCAACTTTTCCCTGCCCACTATAACTTTTTTTTTTTTTTTTTTTAACTTCCAAATTTTACTGTCGGCACTACACACGCTGACAGATGATCTTTACCCATACGCTGACATCGAATCACCATATTGTGTATCGTGATTCGTCACTCCACACAACGCTTTTCCACTGTTCAATCGTTCAATGCTTACGCGTCTTACACCAGGCGAGGCGTCGTTTCGCATTGACCTGCGTGATGTGTGGCTTGTGGGCAGCCACTCGACCAGGAAATCTAAGTTGCCCCACCTCCTGCCTAACTATCATAGTAATTGGAGTTGATCCTTATATGGTTTGGAATTCCTGTCTGGTGGTTTGGTTGATTCAAATTCAAATGTTCAAATGTTTGTATAGCTTATGGGACTCAACTACGGGGTTATCAGTCCCTAAACTTACTACTTATGAACTACTTACGAACTAGGACGGCACAAATATCCATGCCCGAGGGGGGACTCGAACCCCCGACCGTAGTGGCCGTGCAGACCGTGACTGGAGCGCCTCAGTCCCCTCGGCCACCGCGGCCGGCTAGGTTGATTCCTGCCTATTACACTGTACGACACTCTTCAACTGTCGGTGTTCTCTGTCAGTCAACAGACGAGGTCGGCCTGTACGCTTTCGTGCTGTACGTGTGCCTTCGCGTTTCCACTTCACTGTCAAATCAGAAACAATGGACCTAGGGATATTTAAGAGTGTGAACATTTCGCGTACAGACTTCTGAAACAAGTGACACCCAATCATCTGACCACGTTCTCCACATTCTCTCATAATGTCTAATTATTACTGAGGTCGCTGACATGAAGAACCCGACAGTAGGTGGCAGCACAATGCACCTAATATGAAAAACATGTTTTTTATGGGTGTCCGGATACTTTCTATCTCATAGTGTAAGTAGATCATTATAATAACTAAATAAAAGTACGACATTTCATTGCATTATACACAGTCAAATATAAAAATGCAAAACATAGAAAATAGAAAACATTATTTATAAATAATACCATATTCATTTATAAATATCTTGTTTCACTCATGGTTATAACAATTTAAAAAAAAAAACGTTACCGGAAAGTATATAGTTATTTACAACCTCTCATATGCATAAGAAGCTCCATGTATATACTGATTACCTTGCGACACCTGATATTTGATCCTAATTTACTGGGGTTCAGTGAATCCAAAATGTTCAAATGTTTGTATAGCTTATGGGACTTAACTACGGGGTTATCAGTCCCTAAACTTACAAACTACTTATGAACTACCTACAACTAAGGACGGCACAAATATCCATGCCCGAGGGGGGGATTCGAACCCCCGACCGTAGTGGCCGTGCAGACCGTGACTGGAGCGCCTCAGTCCCCTCGGCCACCGCGGCCGGCCTCAGTGAATCCCACCATGAAATAGGTGTGCTGTGGTAGGGTTAAAGTGAAGATTTCGAGAACAACTACAATCTGCAATGTGACTATGGACCCGCTGCTAATTATTAAAATGCGGTTAGACAGTTTCTGGTTTAGAAACAGCACTCGTGGTTGCCCTATTAACTCCCGCTAAGTGGTTCCTCCGTATCAAAGTGGGCAAGTCACTTGGGACTCTAATGGATACGTCATATTACAGAGATAAAATTAACAAGTGGTTTCTATCCGTACCATGCCTTAAAATCTTCCAGCCTCCAGTCAAATAACATCAAAGTAAAACAACTGACCATTACCTCTGGCTGAATCTATTACTTTTAATCATTAATTTCCTCTAAAGGGCCTTTCAGCCGTGGACTATACTGTCGCAGCTGCTTCCATCTTGCTTCAGGATAGATTAGGAAATCCAATCATTTTTGTCCATCCAATGCGCTAATACAATAGTTAGCACATTCAAAAAATATGGCGAAAAGAACTGTAAAAAACATAGTAGCTGCTCCATGTCGAACATTAAACTAAACGCACCCTTGTTATTCAAAAAATACTTAAATGTTTGTTAATCTTAAGGCACTTAACTGCGGGGTCATCAGTCCCTAAACTTACAAACTACTTATGAACTACCTTATACTAAAGACGACACAAACATCCATGCCCAAGGGGGGGATTCGAACCCCCGACTGTAGCGGCGATGCAGACTGTGACTGACGCGCCGCAGACCCCTCGGCCACCGCAGCCGGCCATTGTTAATCATTCAAAAACTGTCATGAGAAATTAAATTAGACCATGCTGCCCAATATAATTATATGTGGGCTATCTGAGATTTCGATGAATTGTGTTTATCTACATTATGTCGACAAGTGTCGGTACGTACTTCATGGGCCACTCTCAATTCCCCTCATTCCCGTTCAATCCGCGAATGATCTGCGGGGCAGCACAACTGGTGGTTTGGTTTCTTGTCACCGCAAACCTCTCTAATGGATGCTTGAACACTATTGCAGAAACTCCGCCTCTGCAGCTGACTTGTCAACGCGATTGACTACTATGCAGGGGCCATGGGTTCGATTTCCGGACGTGGAGATTTCATCCGTTCGGGTGCTAGGAGTTGTGTAGTCCTCATCATCATATCATCATCGATATGATAATAGCCGAAGTGGTGTCAAATAAATAGACCTGCAGTAGCTGATCGAACCACAGAGGGGGATTTCCCGGCCAATACATGCCATTCGCCGGCCGCGGTGGCCGAGGGGACTGAGGCGCTCCAGTCACGGTCTACAAGGCCACTACGGCCGGGGGTTCGAATCCCCCCTAGGGCATGGATATTTGTGCCGTCCTTAGTGTTAGCTAGTTCATAAGTAGTTTGTAAGTTTAGGGACTGATGACCCCGTAGTTAAGTCCCATAAGCTATACAAACATTTGAACACTTAATACATGTCATTCGATCTCTTAATTTCAACGAAGAGGCTAGTAAATCCTGCAGTTGCTATTGTTGTGTTTGTCTGCGAAGAGCACCGGTGCAACACTTTCAACACTTAATACGTGTCAGTCGTGGTTGAAAATGAGTTCCTTATAATTGTGAAAGTATTATGTCGGAGCTAAGTGATTTCGAATGGTGGTATAGTTATATAACCGAAGAAGCTGAAGTGTTTGGTGTCCCAACAGGCACCGTATCGAAGATTTCTACAGCATATGGGGATATCGGAAAAAAATGTCACTCAGTAAGTCACTAAGTGGGCGAAAGTGTGTGTTGAATGATCGTGACAGGTGATCATTGAAAAGGTTTGTGGCCACAGGGGGCGGGGGGGGGGGACTAATGGGGCTGAAGCACCCCCCCCCCTCTCCCCAGCACCACCCAAAGATTTTTTAACTATTTTTTTAAAAATATGTAATAAATCACAACGTAACTATAAACTGCCAAGCACAAGTGAACGTGACAGTGGGTGGCTAACGTGATGCCGCCACTGAGAACATGTGCTGCTGTTACTGCGAGCGGTTTTAATGCCGCCGCGATCAGCTTTGATGCTGTCGCTATTGTTGTTACTTCTATCATAGTGCTTCTGCTATGTTGAAGTTACGAGCCGATTGTTCATATGCGGCGACCAGCTGCTTAGGTCAGCGGCGCCATCGAGTGGGCATGTTATGAACAACAACAGTGTTATTTTTAGTTCAATGTTTACGCATAGTCTCATGTTAATTAAACTGTAAAGACGTTTCTCTTTGGCTAGTAACATAGAAGCTGCTTAATTATTTTACGAGCTGATTATATACACTCCATTTCCACCACGTTATTGCTCTTCCACTTTCAAACTAATGAGAGGCTATTCATTTTATTTCTCGTGCAATTGTTTCAGTACTATAATTGGTTACATTATAAAAAGTGCAAAATAAGTCATAGAGTAATAAATTGAATAGGTTTTATTTAAAATAAATTCTGTCTTCGCCACTGTGACGAAAACTAACAGGACGGAAGATGCAGAAGTCACATCAGAACTTAATGTCGCACTGGTCAATCCTGTGGGCACTAAAGCGAAACGAGGAAATCTCCATAATGTGGGTATCGCAGAACGAGCCGAAATTCTGAAGCCAATGGTCAGTGATGCAAATGCCCGTAACAGGAAAACCCGCTGTTGAAGCCGTAAAACCTGCGCTATGGATTAATGGAAGAAAGTAATTTGGTCGGCTGAGTCTTGTTCACACGTTTTCGAACTTACGTGGACAGTTTAACCGCTGGTAACACAACGGCTACGTCACCTTGGTTCCAACGTCTCCTGAACACTTACCTTCAATGTGAATAGTGAATCGAGAATACAGTTCCTTAGATTGTCCATAGATGTCACTCAACCCACTCAAAGATGTAAACAACCACGCATAAGCATTGCTAATGGGACGGAGTGGGTAAGACGGCCGATCATTTACAGTCAAAACAACAGGAAGGAAGTACACTACTTGTGTTGACTGCAGTTCTGCCGTACCTAAAAGTTCAATGCCGAAGTTTGATCGTACCCGCATTGTTAATTTGTGTCACAAGGGACCATCATCCAGGAGGGGTTTCCCGACGCATCGGAATGAGCCAAAGAAATATTGTTAGGAAATGGTAGATGTACAGAGAGACAGGAATTCTCAATGACGCCTCTCTTCGCCAGCCGCGGTGGCCGAGCGGTCTGCGTCGTGCCAGTCACGGTCTGCACGGCCACTGTGGTCTGAGGTTCGAATTCCCCCTCGGGCATAGATGTTTTTGTGTCGTCTTTAGTATAAGCTAGTTCATAACTAGTTTGTAAGTTTAGGGACTGATGACCCCATAGTTAAGTTCCATAAACTCTACATACATTTGAACGCTTCTCTTTGGCGGTCGAGTGGCTAATACAGCACCTCGGAGGATTTCAGCTACCTATGGATTTTAGTTCGAAGGAACCCTGAGAAGAACTCCGCCATGCTGAATAATCAGTTTCGTGTAAGTCACAGGACATTGTGTACCGACTCACACTGTATGACATGCAACTTCTCTCCCGACGTCCCGACGAGGACCAGCTTCGACATATACACACCATGCAACTCAGTACAGATGGGTCCTAAAGCATGCTGAACAAACTCGTCACAATTGGCGTTAACTGCTATTTACAGACGAGACACATATATGCCTTGAACCAGACAATCTCAGAGACTTTTTGGCGCCCAGAGAGCGCAGCAAGGTGATGGTTTCCTAATGTTTTGGAGTGGTATTATGTTGGACCAACCCGCTCGGTTAGATGTCTGGTCTAACGCACTGCTTTCCGAGACGCGGAGGCGTACCGACCCCGGTTCTAATCCGCCCGGCGGATTAACGAAGGGGATAGGATTGCGGCAAGCCTGGGTGTGGTTTTTAGGCGGTTTTCCACATCCCCCTAGGTGAATACCGGGCTGGTACAACACCACCTAGAGACAAGGCGTCACAACAGGCCGTCCTATGTCACACTGACCAGGCCGCGGCCGCCAGCTGAATGGCTGGCCACTGGGACACGCCCCCTGTCTCGTAGCGGCCAGCCAGTAAGCTGGCGGCCGCGGCCAGGTCAGTATGACGTAGCACGCCCTGTTGTAAGGCCTTGTCTCTAGGTGGTGTTGGCTGGTACCCAAGTCTCGCCTTACTTACACGATTCACAAACATTTCGTAACACTTTACACTTTCACACATATAACACTACACGGAGACATTTGGGGTACACATTTCCACCCTGGGGGCACGGGGTGGCGACAGGAAGGGCATCCGGCCACCCCATAAATATTAACACGCCAAATCCGAATTAAAAAATGTTTGTATAGCTTATGGGTCTTAACTATGGGGTCATCAGTCCCTAAACTTACAATCTAGCTAACACTAAGGACGGCACAAATATCCATGCCCGAGGAGGGATTCGAACCCCCGACCGTAGTGACCCTGCAGACCGTGACTGGAGCGCCTCAGTCCCCTCGGCCACCGCGGCCGGCCCAAATTAACAAACCCGACCCTCTATGTGCGGTAACACGGCTAAAGAGAAAGAATTATGTTGGGCCATCGTACGGTACTGTTGGTCGCAGGAGGCAATCAACAGAGTATTCGGTACAAGGATCACACCCTCCGATGTATAGTGCAACCATATCGGCACCATTTCCGTGAGAGATTCGCGTTAATGGACCAAAATTCAAAAATGTTATTAACTCTATGGGACTCAACTACTGTGGTTATCAGTCCTTAGGTTCACAAAGGACTTAAATTATTTTAAATTAACCAGAGGACAACACACAAATCCATGCCAGAGGGAGGACTCGAACCTACGACTGAAACAGTGCAAGAGGACGAGTTACCGGTATTAGAGACACTGGTGTACGCTGCAATCTGAAACACAAATTCAGAATGTCTACGGTATTGTCGTACAACGTGTCAGTTTCTAATTTCATGTGAAATATAGAGACTGAAATGTTGTTTTTGGATATATCTATTCTATTTTTATGTAAAGGGCCATGAACCCCTACAATCGCGGTAATGCAACACTTTTTCTGATTTAAGTATTAAAAGTGCCTAAATAAGTGTGCATGTGTGTTACTACTTCGTTATTCCTTCATGCTTTAATGGCTGGACGGAATCGGACGAAATTTGGAATTTAGATAGCTTATATCCTAAATCAACACACAGGCTGCTTTTCGAAGGCCACCATTTGGTACATGTTGTCGGATACTATACAAGAGACTTCAATACCATTTGACTGATTGCCATGAAAGTTGGCATATATATTTTCTTTGTATAGATTTTATTTTATTTATTTTGTTCTTTTTTTTTTGGGGGGGGGGCTGTTGGGACGGGTTGGAGGGGGTGAGAGAGGCAGAGAAAGGTGGGAGGAAGAGTTCGAGAAATGGAAGTTTGGAGTAAATAGGTAATGTTGGAAAAGATGCTGTGATTAACACGAACTATCGTTTATTTCAGAAAAGGGGGGCGATGGATAGAGGAGCTAACAGTCTTGAAATTACTTACTTCCTTTTCTTGCACATTTTAATTCGTTACTCGGCGCATAAAATGTTTCCCATACAGTAAAAGAATGAATTGCGAGAGGCATGAGCTCTTTCAGTTTTTTGCATCGTATCAAATAATTATACTTTCGATTATTTGAGGTTTACTGGACAGCAAGTGGCTTGCGCTAAAGGAATTTCACGAAATAAGTTTTATGGAGACAGGCATGGATGAGTTTCGACATGACCATTTCTTTATTATGAAAAATTCCTCAACTGCTGGTATCATCGCAGGGCGAAGCAAGTAGTAATATAAAGAAGCATATATATATGGAAGCATTCGAACCGTTGGTGACACCAAAAACTGTTGTGATTATAATGCGTGAAAACACGTAACTTTGAGGTGTGCATGTAGATACATAAAATGTTTAGTACGAATGGAAAGCAGGACAAAACGAGTCAGGAATGTTATCATTACATTTACTTGCAGTGTAAAGTAGTCCTTGCAATTAGATCTCTATCTGCAGCAGCATATCATTTATGAAGTGCTTTGGACATGAAAAATCGAAGAAACGATAGTAAAACCGTCCAGTTGTGTATGTCATAATGTAAAGAAATGTTATCCAAAAGTATATTAATCAGTCAAATATGAACAGTAACCGAGAGAGGATGAATTTTTCAAGGCAAATCCATAAATATAGGGATTTAATGAACAATGTAGTTATCATTTAGCAAAACAGTAGATTCCATTATTACATGTAGCTTATCATAAACGATGTTTAAACCAGTTTTTCTGAGAAAAATATTCTTTACTGAACGTGAAACGATCACATGCAAAGTACCACCTCAGAGTGTAAATGCTGTGATGCCTTCTATCAGCAGTAGTCAGAAAACAGTTTCTTCGGTACAACAATTTTGTTCCGTCTACTGCTACGAGCACAGCGAGCGCGCCATGTTTCAGACTGCACGTTTGCGCCATCTGTGAGAGAATGTGGAACATCGATGTTGCCGGCCGCTAGGGTCGCCGCAGCGGCAGCGACGGCCATCTGGCGGTCTCTCGGCGAACTTTGTCAGTATGAGGTGCCCGCAAGAATACATCGGAGACGTAACCGATTCATTTATAGTTTTTCCTGTTATTAAAATGAGGTCGGAAATTTTTCTATCAAAGTATTGTCGAAATGAAATATTAAATAGTGCACTGTTACGAATTGGATAATGTTATTTACAAATGGAACTTACAATTTTCATGCCGGCGGATACCATTGTTGATATACATGGTCAAGCTAAACATATCTAGGACAGGACATTAAACAGCCCACTTTGAGATTCTTGATCATAAAACAGTTACACTCAGAAAAGAGTAAGAGGCATAATCTTAGTGCCTGAATGTTGCCTTTGGTCTATCCGATTTATTCTTTGCAATAAAAGTGTCGTGTAAAATGTGTCCAATTTATATTGAGTACAGAGATACAGCTATTAGTATGTAACCCAAACATACTTAGAGCAAAGGCAAATGACATTTTCACTGATTATTTCGTAGTTCCTTGGTAGAAAATCATCACATTTAACTAAAAGAACAATTTTTGTATGTTCTACAAGTTTATTTTTATTTTTATTTAGTTTAGGAGACAGGGCAACCAAGAGCAGAGAAAGAGGGTACTGCCATCAAAACAAATGAAAACGTTAGTAACAAAAATTCAGAAGTTGAAAACATTTTTAATGATTACTTTTTAGATGTTGTAGAGAAAATAGGATCTAAATGTTCATTAGAAGTAACAAGGCAGTTAATTGAAGAGGCCATACCTACAGAATTTTATACAATTGAAATCTCACCCACCTCTCCATCAGAAATTAGGAAAATAATAAACTCTCTCAACAGTAAAAGGTCATATGGGATTGATGGCATTTCCAGCAGGGTATTAAAAGCTTGTTCCCAAGAGATAAGTAGGATTCTCTGTCATATATGTAATAGCTCTTTAAAGCAGGCTATTTTCCCAGATATACTGAAATATGCTATCGTTAAACATTTGCATAAAAAGGGGGATACGTCTCATGTCAACAACTACCGCCCAATCTCCCTTTGACGGCTTTATCCAAAAATTTTGAAAAAGTTATGTATTATCGAGCTGCTTCACTTATTACTAAAACAAAGTTCTTACATAATGTCAGTTTGGTTTTCAAAAAAGCTTTTCAACAGAAAATGCTAATATATCTTCACTAATGAAATATTAAATGCTTTGAATAACCGGACATCACCTGTTGGGACTTTTTGAGATCTCTCAAAGGCTTTTGAGTATGTAAATCATGCGATTCTTGTAGATAAGCTTAAGTATTTTGGTATGAGTTGGACAGTGCACAAATGATTTAAATCATACTTAACTGGAAAAGCGCAGAAAGTTGAAATAAGCAGTTCACATGATATAGAAGAAAGAATTAATTCCTCTAACTGGGGAGGTATCAAAAATGGGGTCCCACAAGGTTCGGTCTTGGGTTCTTTGCTGTTCTTAATATATATCAATGGCTTGCCATTCTACATTCACGAAGATGCCAGGCTACTTCTTTTTGCTTATGATACAAGTATAGCTATCACGCCTGACAAACAGGAATTAACACATGAAATTGTAAATGATCTCTTTCAGAAAATTATTATGTGGTTCTCTACAAATGGACTCTCACTAAACTTTGATAAAACCCAGTATACACAGTTTCATACAGTAACTGGCATGACACAATTAATAAAATTAGACTTTGAACATAAATCTGTAGCTAAGATAGAATATTCAAAAATTTTAGGAGTTTGCGTTGATGAGGGATTGAATTGGAAGAAACACATTGAAGATCTGCAAAACGTCTGAGGTGACTACTTATGCTATCAGGGTCATTGCAAAAGTATACATCTCAGTAAATTAGCTTACTATGCCTATTTTCATTCACTGCTTTCATATGGGATCATATTCTGGGGTAATTCAACATTGAGTAGAAAGTTATTCATTGAACAAAAGCGTGTAATCTGAATTGTTTTTTATTACTTAAAGCTTCCGGGCTGAGGTGCCGTGATCCATACGTAAAACTTTCCCCTGACGTTTCGCCCTCGTACGGCGCTTTACCTCCGAGGATGCGTTCCGCAGACGAGGGCGGAACGTCAGGGGAAAGTTTTACGTATGGACCACGGCATCTCAGCCCGGAAGCTATAAGTAATGACGATACCTGTCATGAAAGCCTTCATTCTATAACTAAATTGTTTTATTTTTATTATCAGAGGAACTAATCTCAGACATGATGCACATGCTTCTTGATTTTTTATAACTTTTCTTAATGCAGCACAGTAGTTTTTATAATATTTTATTGTTTCTGGGTTATTACTCTTTCTTGCGGACATAGTTCTCTTTTTCTGTTACAAGATATATTTATTTCTTTAGTAAGCCATGAGTTTTGCATGATTTCTTACAATTATATTTAACAAATTTCTTGGGAAACAGTTTTCAAATACCCTTAAAAATGTAGCATGAAATAAGTTATATTTTAATGTACTAACAGCTGTATCAAACACTGGACCACATTATATGGCATTTTAGTGCAATTCGCCTTACTTGCATGAAATAAAACGTATAATACTTGTCGCAAAAGCCGACATTATCCGGATGTAGGCCTACATTTTTCCAGTCGTATATTAGAAACGAATGTATACTATACACTACCGCATCTACTCACCCTCCCTTAATCTATGAGCATCTCATTGTCACCTCTCCTGTTCATTCCCGCTGCGTCTCTCTCCAACCTTCCCTTCCGCCCTCTCTCCCTCCCTCCTCTCTTTACAACTTATCTCCCCACTCTATCTGCCAGCCTTCTCATCCCAAGTGTCTCATGCCGACACCCACTATTAATCTCTGACAATCTCTTCATCACATGTTTCTCCCTACTCACTCTATGTTTGCCTATCTCCTCCTTCTCCCTACCACTCTGTTCCATCTCATCCTCTCATTAAATAAATGTTTGTAAATTTATGGAGCTTAACTACTGAGGTTATAAGTCCCTAGGCTTACGAACTACTTAAATTAGCCTAAGAACAACAGATACATGCATGCTCGAGGGAGGACTCTAACCTCCGACTGCGAGCAACCGCGCACCTAGCAGCAAGCCTCTCATTTATTTCTGCCTATATCTTCCTTTCATCTCTCCATCTCCTTATGTCCCTCTCTCTATGCCCAACTCCTACACCCAAATCTATGTCTGTACATCATCTCTTTGTATCCATCTCTTGCTATTCTTTCTCTCATTCATCTCCTCCTCCTCTTGTTTGACCATCTTCTTTCTGTCCATTCCTTCTTCCCTCACTCTCTCTATCTCTTTATCCCCCTCTCTCTCTGACCATCCCCTACTTCACCCCGCCGGCCGCGGTGCCCGAGAGGACTGAGGCGCGTCAGTCACGGTCTGAACGGCCACTACGGTCGGGGGTTCGAATCCCCCTCTTTTAGTTAAATGTGATGATTTTTTGCCAAAATAATACTCAGTGAAAATGTCATTTGCCTTTGCTCTAAGTATGTTGGGGTTTCATACTAACAGCTGTATATCTGTACTCAATATAAATTGGACACACGTTAAATGACACTTTTATTGCAAAGAATAAATCGGCTAGACCAAAGGCAATATTCAGGCACTAAAATTATGCCTCTTAGTCTTTTCTGATGGATATTTGTGCCGTCCTTAGAATAAGGTATTTGATAAGTAGTTTGTAAGTTTAGGGACTGATGACCCCGTAGTTAAGTCCCATAAGCTTTACAAACATTTGAACATTTTCTACTTCACCCCCACCTCTGAGACCCTTTCCTGTATCTCCTCTTCTTGCCTGTCTCTGACCATTTCTTCACACCCCCTCTGCAACTTCTTTCTCTGTTCATCTCCTGATGCCCCCTCTCTGTCTGTCCAACTCCTTCTCTCCTGTCGACCCCATCCTCTTTCTCTCTGTCCATCTCATTGTAAACTTTTCTCACTGTTTCTTACCCCTGACATGTAGACTGCCTGGGAGAGTAGATCGAT
The DNA here is from genome assembly GCA_026315105.1 of Locusta migratoria. Classification (NCBI taxonomy): domain Eukaryota; kingdom Metazoa; phylum Arthropoda; class Insecta; order Orthoptera; family Acrididae; genus Locusta; species Locusta migratoria. The sequence goes on from CM048755.1 coordinate 293,895,403, forward strand.
AAGGCAGGCTGATAATATTCCCATAGAAAACACAGGTTGTGCAGGGCAGCCTATATGGCCGGGGCTGGAAAACTCGTTTTTGTTAATATTCCGCTCTTATGTTAGCAAGGAGGTTGTAACGCCCCCCCCCCCTCCCCACCACCACTGGTGCTGGTTGTCCGGTTGCAACCAGAATGTGTACCAAATTTGGTTGAAACCGATCCAGTAGTTTCGGATGAGATGTGTAACATAGACACATACAACCATTTTTATAATATGCAGACACCGATATATGAATTCGAACTATGCCCACCTCCGTAGTCCAGTGGAGAGCGTGGTACATTAGCACGCAGTGGGCCCAGGTTCGATTTCAGGTCGGGTTGCAGATTTTCTCCACGTGGGGAGTACGTGTTGTGCTCTCCACATGCCGCGGTGGAGAAGCCGAGCTGTATAAAGCGTCTCACTGCGGAGCGCGCGGTTGCTCGCCGTGGAGGTTCGAGTCCTCCCTGGGGCATGGCTGTGTGTGTTGTCCTTCGGTTAGTTTACCTAGGTTTAAGTAGTTTGTAAGCTACGGACTGATGATCACGCAGTTTGGTCCGATAGATTTAAAAACATTTGAACATTTGAGCTCTCCTCATGTGGCGTCGTCTAAAGACTTGCACCAGGCAGGCCGAACACGATTCCAGCTGGGGTCTAATGGACAAAAATCCCACACTTAATCATCATTCGAACAATATAGTACCAAACATATGTAATGTAAACAACGTAATATTTATTTGGCAGCATCAAAATTTTATACACATAAACATTAACGACTTGCGTCTATAAAACTGTATTGGGGCTATCATTTTGTGTGCATTTACCACACAATCTTTACTTTAGTTATCCTGCTGTCCCTTCTAATAGACGACATACGTTTTCGAACGTGCCCAGTCGCGTGACGAGAAAAACTGTTGAATGTACCCTATATGCCACACGTATCAGTTGTATCTCTGTTGTGGCTCGAGTCAGTACCGCGTGGTTGCTGAATTCTCGTACAAAATGGGACTTAAAGGAAGGGAGACAACGGTGGAATAGAGAACTATTGTAATCAATAGCCGGCCGCGGTTGCCGAGCGGTCTGCGGCGCGCCAATTACGGTCTGCACGGCCACTACGGTCGGGGGTTAGAATCCCTCCTCGGGCATGGATAATTGTGCAGTCCTTAGTATTAGCTAGTTAATGAGTAGTTTGTAAGTTTAAGGACTGATGACCCCGTAGTTGAGTCCCACAAGCTCTACAAACATTTGAACATTTTTGTTTTGTTTTGTAATCAATATGCACAAACAAAACAAATCTCTAACCGAGATTGCCAGGGCACTCAACAGAAGCGAAAATGCAGTGTTCTGCATCATTCAGCGCTTCAAAGAAACCAATAGTATTGTAAACAGACCTAGAACTGGCTCTCCTTCTGAAATCACTATCAGAGACGGGGGGAAAATAGTGAAGCAGAATTCAAGAATTATTTTGTCCGTCATTGGAGGAGGTCTTGAACAATATTCTGGCACTGAGGTTCACACAAGAACTGTTGCACGGGTTTTAAATAGAGCTGGCAACAATGCACGTGTTCCGAGGAAAAAGACATAAGTCAATATAGTGAATCAGAAAAAGCTTATAGAATATGCTAATGAGTATGTGATGAAACCAATAGAATTCTGGCACCACGTTCTCTGGCCCAGAGCAAATTCTGCCTATACAAGAGTGATGGATGTCTTAAAGTGTGGAGGCTTACAAATAGAGAATGGGATCCTAAGAACATGGTAGCTACAGTAAAACGTGGAAGCAGTAATGTGATGGTGTGGGCCTGTAGGGCTTCATCTGTGTTTAGAGAACTGATAGATGGAATCATGGACAAGTTGGAATACAAGAGGATTCTTGAAAACTATCTTAAGAAACGTGCAGAGTGGCTGGAATTAGGAAATGATTATTACTTGTAGCAGCACAATGATCCAAAGTGTACTACTGAAACTGCACGGCTTTGGATCGTGGACATTCCTCACATAATTAAGACATCGCCCCAATCAATAGATTTAAATTCCACTGAGAACATCTGGAACGAACTTGAGGAGCATGTGAGGAAACATCACATCAGACATAAAGATCATCTGTGAGAACTTTTGCAAGCAGAGTGGAGAAGTATGGACTCTGCGCTCACCAAAATCAAATACAGAAAATGGCGGAAGACTCGTAGCAGTAATTCAGAAAATATATGATAATTAAATTCTCGCAGTTCTCTGTTCGAATAGTTATGTCCAGTTGTAAACTATTTACTTTCTTTCTTTTAGCGGAAATACTTTTTTGTTGATTTTCATGAATTTGTGTGTTTAATTGAAGACTGAAGTTAATTTTGTATCAGTTGTATTTACGTGTACTTTCTTTGAATAGCTCTCTCTTACTCTTGTCCATATTCCCGCACATGCAGTGTCGACGTGTTGAATTAGGATTTGCGTGTGTTAATGTTTACGGGATGCCCTTCCTGTTGCCACCCCATGCCCCCTGGGAGGAAATTGTGTACCACAAATGTCTGCGTATAGCGTTATATGAGTGTGAAAGTGTTGCGAATGTTTGTGATCGTGTAACTGAGGCGGAACTTTGATACCAGCCCGGTATTCACCTAGGAGGATGTGGAAAACCGCCTAAAAACCACATCCAGGCTGGCCGGCACTCCGACCCCCTTCGTTAATCCGCCGTGCGGATTCGAACCGAGGCCGGTAAGCCTTCCCCTATCGGGAAGCGGTGAGTTAAACCACATGGATAACTGAGCAGGTGTTTCTTTGAATAGCTATAAAACGATATAATTCAGAAATATCTTGATGTTCCAATACTTATATCGGTCTCTGTATATAGATTCCTCCTGAAACACACTGTATAGATTGGGGTACCTTGCGTATTACTCGGTCTGCTTTTACGCGTCACGGATACAAGTTGTATCCCTCCACCGCTAGAGGGTTTCGAATTATAACTTGTAGCGTGGAGGTGTACAACGTAACTATGTCGGTACGTGAGAAACTGCAAGGTGTAATTTAATTCTTAGCGGCTGAAATTGTGTCCCACATTCAGTTCTTTAGAAGAATGGACGCTGCAGACGGTGATGATTTTATTTTATTTTATTCTGTTTATTTTATTATTTATTTATTTATTGGGGATGGGGGGGCTCCAAAATGGTGAACCGAACTTGAATCACCAGTCAAAATGTTGTTCTTGAAACGCAAAAGACTTTGTTAACAGACATCCAATCTCCTTTCTCATGTCAGGAGTGAGTATTCAATGCGGAGGCTGAGTCTGTGTTACCAGACGATTTTCTCTGATGAATTCATCAACCAAAATGGTACGAGTCTTATCAGTGGCCGAAGGCGGCCGTCCTCTCCCATACAAGTTGGGGTTAGTACCACCGGTTTCATTATTACGAACAGGAACAACCAATCAAACGTCGCATATTACTGATGTCGATACAGCCATCTCCGAACACAGTTATCATTCTGCAAGGATTTAAATTGAAGACACCTTTTTTTCGGTTTAGAAACTGGATTACAGAACTCTGTTTCTCACGCACCGTCGTAGTTACGTTACACAGCGCCATGTTTAACGTTCCACTTCAGTGCCCTCTAGCTAAAGAGGGCTGCATCTGGCGATAGCCAAGCGTGAATGTGGGCCGAGTAATATCTCTGCCGATAATTGGAACAGAATAAAGAAGCTGGAGGCATCATTTTTCCGGCCGCTCTCGCATATCCACTTCAGCTTGCTTAGTATAGCATCGTTCATGTGAAACTCAGCTTGCCCTTTCCTCACATGACATCTTGCGAGCCATGGATGAAGGGCGTTCGACGCGGTGCCACACTGCAGACTGCTAACCAAGATACGAGCTTATGGAATAGGTTCACAGATTTATGACTGGCTGGAAGACTTCCTAAGTAATAGAACGCAGTACGTTGTTCTCGACAGCGAGTATTCATCAGAGACGAGTGTATTGTTAGGCGTGCCCCAGGGGAGTGTGATAAGACCGCTGTTATTTTCTATCTATATAAATGATCTGATGGACAAAGTAAGTTGAAATTTGCGGCTGTTTGCTGATGATACTGTGGTGTATGGGAGAATGTCGTCTTTAACTGACTGTAATAGCATACAGGATGACTTAGACAAAATTTCTAGTTGGTGCGAAGAATGGCAGCTAGCTCTTAATGTAGAAAAATGTAAGGTGATGCGCATTAGTAGGAAAAACAATCCCATAATGTTCGAATAGAGCATTAGTAGTGAGCTTCTTGATCCTGTCGCGTCGTTCAAATATCTAGGCGTAACATTGCAAAGCGATATGAAATGGAACGAACATGTAAGGACAGTTGTGAGTAAGGCGGACAGCCGACTTCGGTTTATTGGGAGAATTTTGGGAAGATGTACTTCAGCTGTAAAGGAGACCGCGTATAAAACGTATGTACGACCACGTCATGAGTATTGCTCGAGTGTTTGGGGCCCGCAGCAGATCAGTTTAAAGGAAGACATAGAAGCAATTCAGAGGCGAGCAGTTAGGTTTGTTACTGGTAAGTTCGACCAATGCGCGAGTGTCACGGAAATGCTCCGGGAACTCAATTGGGGATCGCTGGAGGAAAGACGTCGTTCTTTTCGTGAATTTCTGTTGAGGAAATTTAGAGGGCCGGAATTTGAAGCTGAGTGTAGTACGATCTTGCTGCCGCCTACTTAAATTTCGCGTAGTGATCACAAAGAGAAGATAAGAGAAATTAGGTCTCGTACGGATGCATATAGGCATTCTTTTTTTTCTCGTTCTATTTGGGAGTGGAATAGGAAAGGAAATGCCTAGTAGTGGTACAGTGTACCCTCCGCCACGCACCTTACGGCGAATTGCGGAGTATGTGTGTAGATGTAGATGTAGTGATTTCCCTGAATCGCTCCAGGTAGACAATTGGGTGGTTTGTTCGAAATGGCACGGTCGATTTCCTTCCCGATCCTTAACAAAAATAATCCGAACCTGTGCGCAATTTCTTATGACCAATTTGTCACTGGGATATTCGAACGTTCAAATATTTAAAAACCTATGTGACCAAACTGCTGAGGTTGACGGTGCCTGTTACAAACTACTTGAATTACCTTATGCTAAGGGCAACACACACATACACTCATGACCAAAGAAGGTCACTAACCCCCGACGGGGAGCGGCCGCACAATAAGTAGCATGACGTCTTAGACCACGGGGCCATTAAATCTTAATCGCCGGGCGCGAATGGCCGCGTGGTCTACGGATTGCACAGCCGCTCAACCTCCATAGTGAACTGAATATTCGGGTGGATAGAACTACTAAGGTTATCAGTCCCTAGGCTTCCAAAGTATTTGAGCTAACCTAACGACAACATACAAGCTCATTCCCGAGAGAGGACTCGTACGTCCGGCGGGGAGTAACCGTGCGCTCTGCAGCAAGGCGCCTTAGAGCGCTCGGCCATTCCACCGCGGCTGCCGGCATAGTTAACTGCAAAGGGCACGTAGGATTTTCTCCAACATTCTTGACAACCCCTTGACAACCCCGTAGTTAAGTCCCATTATCTGTACAACATAAAGAGCTGTTACCACATGGTTGAATTTTAAATGTTTGTTAAGCTTATGGGACTTAACTACGGGGTCATCAGTCCCTAAACTTACAAACTACTTATCAACTACCTTATACTAAGGACGGCACAAATATCCATCCCCGAGGGGGGATTCGAACCCCCGACCGTAGTGGCCGTGCAGACCGTGACTGGAGCGCCTCAGTCCCCTCGGCCACCGCGGCCGGCTCATGGTTGAATACAAAGGCGGCAACCTTCTGTGAAGGATACATGCAAAAACTTGTGGCACGCTATGACAAGTGCCTACAAAATTTCGGCAGTTATGTGAAAAAGTTGTTTAAGAGTTGTAGAATTTTGTGCAATAAAAATTTCTTCTGTATCTGTGTACAATTTCATTTTATTACCAAACGGAACTTACTTTCTGGACGCGCCTCGTATTATAGGACTATTATCATCTGCAATCCTTTAAATACATTTTCTTCACCCTGAACTATAATTCTCTTTTGAAACATCTCCTTCAGTGCTTACACTAAGTACAATCTAAATAGCATGGAATATAGGCTGCAGACACGTTCCCTTATCAATTGCTGCCTCCCTTTGTTCTCCATTGATCCTTATAACTGCAGTCTAGTTTTTATGCAACTTGTAGATAGCTTTTTGCTACATATATTTAATCCCTGATAACTTCCAACTTTAGTGCGGGTTTTATAAGACCACGTACGGATTTGCGCGCGAATATGAGGTAGTGGCTGGTAGGATAATACCTAGCTTGACAGGCGATTTGAATGTAGTGAAAATTTACTGCCGGTGGCGAGCGGAATCTCTCCTAGTAGAGGCCACACTGTTATCTCCGACAGCCAAGTGCGCGCATTTCGGGAGTTTTTCGTCGCCCAGGCCAGTCGGCTTACAACTCCTACCCGGAAGCGTCGCCCCTGAATACGTGGAGTATCTCCAAGGGATCAATTACTTCCCAGTGACAAACAACCAAAAGCGCCTTGCTCTTCGAAAGAAAGAAAATAATGGTCTTGAAATCGCATACTAAGGATTTTTTTATCAAATTCTTCACGGGTTTCCAGGCGGATCATGCTGTCATCTGAACACAATATTTCTGCTGTCCAACTGGCCGCCATCTTGAGGTGAGGAAGCTAAGTTGCTCTCGCCGTGACTGAGTGAAACCACAGTCTATCACAGACAGTCGCGAAACTCTGTAGGAAAAAAAAATTGCAGCCGAACCGATACTTTTGTGTCTCGATTTGCGGCGGTTTTAGGTGTCGGTGGCCGAGTAGAAAGAGACCGACACAGGAATAAAGGATACACGCTTGTGCAGGTACGGAGGTGAGCAGCCAGTGGGACAGCAGAAACTAGAAACACTAGAGTAAATTAGAACGAGATATGTATTTCATAGAGACTTAGTAATACTTAACTTTTACATAGTTCTTGACTGCAGAATGCTGATACATAGTTTAGATAGAGGCATGCCTAATGATGATTCCTAGTGCCTGTCCGATAGCCAAGTCTTAACTGGTGCCTATCTGATTCCGAAGTGTTAACTGGTTCCTATCTCAGTCCCAAGTGAACGATGTCGTTCAGTGGTGGCCACGAGCGGAGTTGTAGCAGAGGTCGCTCGTGGCTGACGTAGTAAGAACGCCGCGCCGTGCGTGCATGGCGGCGCGCGGCGAAAGTAGGTGGTGCGCACTTTAGACTTTTGCGACACCACAGTTACTAGCGCTCCAAGCGGCCAGTAGGGAGTAACAGTGGACTGACATGATCTAAACTGAGAAGTTGCCGTTTTTAATGCTGTTACTTTCGTGCTTCCTGGTCCCTGTAGGTTACAGTGAACTTTCTAATACAATTACGAAAACATCACTTGAAGTAATGTCGCGGCTTCTGTTAATGGCAGTCTATAATTTAACAAACTGTCAGTGAAGTGAAATTCATACACTTCACAATACCCAAATAATATTAATATCAACCAAAATCTTTTGAATTGCAACCTGATGTGCTGACGTATATCAAAGGAAAGGATTATGATTATGTTGGCGTGCTCATTGCGTATTGACATGTTACACAGTTTTGTTTTAGCGAATTTCGGACATTGTAATATTTTCAAAAGTAGACACGTTTTTACATTCTAGGGGACTAGATTCTACATCGTCGTTTAAACGCTCTTTCCACCTTCCCCTTGCTTCTGTGCCTTTCATGTACCTATCATAATTTTTAGCTACTTGGCAGGTGTCAAACAATATCTTCAAGAATGTGACATGCTAACATTAACAGTTTATATATGGACATATTATTTATTTGGAACTACGTATTCACTTCATTCAAATGTTCAAATGTCTGTAAATCTATCGGACCAAACTGCGTGGTCATCAGTCCGTAGCTTACAAACTACTTAAACCTAGGCAAACTAACCTACGGACAAACACACACACCCATGCCCCAGGGAGAACTCGAACCTCCACGGCGAGCAACCGCGCGCTCCGCAGCGAGACGCTTTAGACCGCTCGGCTACTCCACCGCGGCTCACTTCATTAAACTAATAGGTAATCGCTAAAATATATTACTACACAGGGTTATTTTTGTGAAGGTGAGGTACGAACCTAAGCAGGCATTCAGACTTTACTTTTATTCAACAGTAATATTACGAAATAGTGGTCAAGTATTTGCGATTTTCATTAAGAGCAGAAGTTTGTACGTGAAGTGTTAAAGATTTACTGCTATGCCTAAAAGTGTAACTAACCACCGTAAACGAACACTTGTTATTCGTAACATTATTCTGTTACTTCTGAGCATTCTTTGCTAATGAGAGATTTCCAAATTATATTCTTGATTGGTGCTACACTTTATAGCGCCACAAAAGCTCGTAAATACGAATTTATTTTTGGATGTGCTGCTTTAGTCCAAATACACATTCATTACTCGATCGTTTCGCGGTGTGTTTTTACGACCCAGTCGCTCGGCAGCGCTGCAGTCGCGAAGTTGCAGAAAATCACTGGTAGTTTCGCGACTCTTAGGTTCGACTCTGGTGAAACTGGCAGCAGCCGCTGATGCTGCTGTACAGCCGAGCGAATGGAAACAATGGACAAAACAGAATATAAAATTAAAGGTGATAAAATGGCGCTTTTACAATTACAAGATGAAAATATGGGAGAATGTTAAAATACAACATGACAGCGGACAGAACATAGATGGTTGTTAAAACAAGACATTGCCATGGTGGCTAAAAAACACTCACTGCAGACGACGAGACATAACATGACGGCGACATTGAGGTAAAAAACACTGAACACTGAAGGCGCGGGGGAAGGGGAAGGAGGTGGGGGAGGGGAGAATGGGGGAAACCGGAAGGAGCTCCCGGGGAGGTGGAGAAAGGAGGGGGTGAGCCAAGCGGGGGACGGGAGTGGGAGGGGAGGGAGGAGGCGGCGGCAATCCACAGAGAGAGGTCAAGGTTGGAAGGAGGGATAGATGTCCGGACGGTTTTGGAGAACGTCGTCAGGGAGAGGTAGGTGGCGGAAGCCACCCTCGGAGAGGGCGTAGAGGGTGTGGAGGTGAAGGGAGGGAGGGATTTGGCGGTAAAGGCGTGGCAGGGGCCCGGGATCCAGGAGGAGAGGAGATACTAGTGGGTTATGGGACTCTATCTTTCGGTGGATGTACTTGAGGCGGATGTGTTGAAGGAATTGGACCAGGTGTGGGAATGGGATGAGGTCGTAAAGGATCCGCGTGGGGAAGGGGAGGCGGATGCGGTAGGCGAGGCGAAGGGCGTGGCGTTCGAGGATTTTGAGGGATTCATAATAGGAGGGGGGAGCGGATATCCAGGCGGGATGGAAGCAACAAAGGACGGGACGCATGAGGGAACGGTAGGTATACAGGATGGTGGAAGGATTTAGTCCCCATGTCCGGCCGGAGAGGCATTTTAAGAGGTTAAGGTGGGAGAGGGCTTTTGGTCGGACGTGAAAATGTGGAACGGCTGGCTCTATATACGCAACGAAAGTAGGAAGGCGCATGCGCTAAGTACAGAGGACGTGCGTTTACTCGTAGCTGCTGATCCCTGGCGCCAGAGAAGTTGTAGCGCCTCCAGTGGTGGATACTGTCAAAAACGATAGATCCTTCTAGATTGTCTTTCGTTGCTATGTGATGCCGATGTTTCTTTAGGTCTGATAACACAGGATTCCACGATTTACTCAGAAAATAACCAGTCACGATTAATTGTGTTATCTGTTATTCTGATTTCAAACGATTCTTTCAAAACACAATCCCAGTAATGTGAGGTGTTTGCAACAACTTGTTGTATAGCATGCTGTGTCCCTCTGAGAGACAGTGTTCAGCCACCTCGGCCAGCCGTTCCACAGTTTCACTCAGTCACGGCTAGAGCAACTTAGCTTCCTCACCTGATGATGGCGGCCAGTTGGACCGCAGAAAAATTGTGTTCAGATGACAGCATGATCCGGCTGGAAACCCGTGAAGAATTTGATCAATTAATACGCCGGGAAAGTCTACATAGCCACATCAAGATTTTTTTTATTATTATTTTTTCACAAGATATCACGTAATCTCCACAACTGAAAAGGATAAAATATTTATTCAGAGATGACGCCGTCTACAAATGGTGTTTGCATTTTGAAGAGACAAAAAGTCACTGAATGTAGGCTTTCACAGCCAGATGTTGAATTATTACCGATATTACGAGGGGGAGTTGGAAAATAAGTTTCCCCGGTCGACTATGGTCAGAGCTGCACATGAAAGGAAAAAAAGAGACATTAAAGATAACACATAAAACAGATAAGACATATCTTTGCCGGCCGCGGTGGCCGAGGGGACTGCGGCGCGCCAGTCACGGTCTGCCCCCCTCGGGCATGGATATTTGTGCCGTCCTTAGTGTTCGCTAGTTCATAAGTAGTTTGTAAGTTTAGGAACTGATGACCCCGTAGTTAAGTCCCATAAGCTATACAAACATTTGAAACATATCTTTATTTTTGTACATAATTTTCAAGTACATAGGCATTTGTCATGCCGCTTTATAAGGTACAAAAAGCCGTCCAGGAAAGAATCAGGGCGTTGCATTCGGAAGAAGCGTTGAACGGCTTGTTTGAGGTCAGAATTGCTTCCAAAGCGCCTTCCGTCGAGGGTCTTCTTCATAACTGGAAACAGATGGAAGTCACTCGGTGCGAGATCAGGACTGTATGGCGGATGGTGTAGGCGCTTACAACCAAGAGTTGCAATATGGTTTTGCGTTGCCGTCGCCGAGAGTGGTCTCGCATTGTCATTCAACAGCAGAACGCCAGATCTGAGAAGGCCAGGCCGCTTTTTCCGAATCACCTCTTTCAATTACGACAGAGTGGCACAGTACCGCGCAGCATTGATGGTTGCATTCTCCAAAAAGTCCAACAACAAAACTCCTTGGGCGTCCCAGAAAACGGTGAGTAGCACTTTACCTGCAGACGGAGTGCTTTTGAACTTCTTTCGGACAGGTGATGACGGATGTTTCCACTCCGTGGATGCGGCCTTCGATTGGGGCGTGTGATGGTGGACCCACGTTTCAACTGTTTCAACTGTTCAAATGTTTGTAGAGCTTATAGGACTTAACTACGGGGTCATCAGTCCCTAAACTTACAAACTACTTATTAACTAGCTAACACTAAGGACGGCACAAATATCCGTGCCCGAGGGGGGATTCGAACCCCCGACCGTAGTGGCCGTGCAGACCGTGACTGGAGCGCTGTATTCCCCTCGGCCACCGCGGCCGGCCTGATTTTGTTTCCGGACGGCTTTTTGAAGCATATAAAGCGGTTTGACAAATTTCTCAATGTACTTGGAAATTAATGCAGAAAAATAAAGATATGTCCTATCTTTAATGTCTCATTCTATTTTTTCCCTTTCATACGCAACTCTGACCACAGTTGACAGGGGTAATTTATTTTCCAACTCCCCCTTGTACATTCGTCGAAATAAGGCCGGTGTAAGAGGTATGATCCTCTTCCTGACGTTTCATCTTGCACTGCTGAAGACATCTTCGGAGGCTTTGCAGACACTGATTCACACTAGTCAGCTCAGCATCCCGTACTCTTTATGCGTATCCATGCATCGGTCGGCTTGTGACGTCATGACACCGCTGCCTGCGATTGCGGACCCTCGGGGAGCTCACGGTTCGTCGTGCGTGGGTGTCGAGCAAGGGGCCCCGAGCTAATGCAGTCCTCCTCCCTGGACTGCATTTCTTTTCCCTTCCCCTGTCCCAAATAACCAATCAACCTACGGTTGCAGAGTCGCATCGACGTATGTTATGGAGCTTGTGTGAAGAATTGGTAATATTTATTTTATTTATCACTAAGGTCCACAATATTTCTACATAAAGTCCTTCTTCCCCTCTGCTTAAATTGCTTTTGTACATCAGAATTTCGATGGCTTCTCTGTACATCCTAGAGTAGTAATTATTTGGTCTTGCTAGAAATACGGTATCAGAGAATCGAATTTAATGGTTTCCAGGACCTAGCGCATGTTCTGCTACCGCTGCTTTATTCGTCTCGCCTAGGCGACAATTACTTTGGTGTTCCTATAGGCGGGTGTCAGCTTATTATATTTGAGCCATGTGGAAGAGAAATTGAACGGAATGGACAGTCTGTTGAAAGAAGCGTATAAGATGAACATTAACTAGAGCAAAACGTGGGTAATGGAATGCAGTCTAAGCAAATCAGGAATTAGATTAAGCACGAAACAATAAAGGTGGTAGATGACTTTTGTTACTTGGGCAGTAAAAGCGTTTTTGAAAAAGAGAAATTTTCTTACATCGGATATTAATTTAAGCTTAAGGAAGTCTTTTCTGAAGGCATTTGTGTGGAGTGTTGCCTTGTACATGAGTGAAACATTGACGATAAATAGTTTAGAGAGGAGAGGATTGAGGATTTTGACATGTGGTGCTACAAGATTGCTGCAGATTTGATGGGAAGATCGCGTAACTAATGGGGAAGTACTGACCAGAATTGGGGAGAAGAGGAATTTTTGACATACCTTGACTAAAAGAAGGGATCGATTCGTGGGACACATTCTTAGACATAAAAGAATCGTGAATTTAGCACTGGAGGGAAGTGTGTGGGGTAAAAATCGCAGAGGGAAACCTAGAGACGAATACAGTAAACATACTCAAATGGATGTGGGTTGGCATTTTTATGAGGAAATGAAGAGGCTTGCTCAGGATAGAGTAGGATGGAGAGCTGCATCAAACTAGTCTCGGGACCGAAGCCCACAACAACAACAACAACAATGGAAATAAGCCGCGGTTAGGCAATACTAGCAGAAAATATACGGCGACGTCATCAGGGACTTTGTTCAGTGGAATATGTGTAGATTCAGGGTTTTTAACGCTAGTGATTGTTCACGTTCATCGGCAATGAGACGGCGCTTAGGAGGCCTGTCTGTACATGGTCTGTTTCGACTCTGAAGGCGATAACTATGGCGAGTTTAGAGGTGGACATTGTTCTCAGCGACGAGTCTTGCTCCTGTTGAACAGCTTACGCTACTTTAATGGCTCCACATTATGCGACTGCAGAAAGCTGGAGGGAAGTATCGACGGATTACTTGACCACATCTTAAACGCAATGCATCGCTGGTGCGTTGTTGTTTGCATTTGTGATGTTCCACGTCTCTACGTAGAGTCGCAAATAGTGATTCCACCAAAGACAACAGCACTACTATCAGTACTGAAAGTCACGACCACGACAGGTGACTGTAAGAATTCCTATATTCCCAAAGCATCAAATGTTTGTAAAACTATTTGGCCAAACTGCTATGGTCATCAGTTCCTAGACTTACAAACTACTTAAAATAATTTGCACCAAGGGGTACACACGCACCCATGCCCGAGGGAGGACTCGAGCCTCAGGCGGGAACGTCCGCCCACTGCTTATGTTATACTAAACAGTCATTTAATGAATAAATTCACTGAAGTTCTTTCAGTTACAATTGGTATAAATCCATGGTTTACTACATATATTTCTGAGCAGTGTCCAAAGGATAATCCTGGACGGTTGATTGTGAATGTTTCTTTATTTAGCCGTCCAGGTTTTGCATCAATTTTCATTCTTAGGCTGAAATTTCTCATGAGTGTAAAACGTCTGATGCTCCAGTTACTACTTGCACTTCTGTATTTATAGGTAAAATTGTTCGATTGTTATTTTCCTTCTTTTTATCTCCGTTTCGGCCTGCTATGGACCACAAAGGTTTTTATCTCTTCCTTGATTGTGTTTTCCTCTTTTGCCAGTAGCTTTTCATTTTGGCTGACTGCGCTTATTTTCTCTCTTCTGACCATTTGCAGGCAGAACGTGGAAACGGCGCAGTAAGCGGAATAAGGTTTTTAGTAAATATGACCTTTTCTCTGAATGTCCTCGAATGAAATTTCAGCTTCCTGTAAATCATTTCTCACTTGGCTTGCCCATTTGGAGTACGATTTTGTTTTTGAAATTGATGTGTGCATGCCATGGGTAAGTCTTTGGGTGTTCATTCTATCCAGACGTCCAAAAAACGTCATACTCCGCTTCCTCGTGCGGGTGATAATGTCTTCTGTGTGTTCATGTAATTCATAGTTGTATCCTCAGCGGAATTCTCCATTTTCTCTGATGGGGCCAAGGAATTTCCTCAAAATTTTTCAGGTCTTTTATTTCCAGTTTTCTCCGTGGACCTTTCTTCGTCATGTTTAAAGATTATGATGCATACAAAGCTGATGGTCTAATTACGGTGTTATAATGATATAATTTTAGGTTTAATGACAAGCTTTTGTTTTTGTATAAGTCTTTTTATGGGATTATATAGGTGTCAAATTCTACATTAAAAAGTCTGAATATTCAAATCTAAGGTATCATTGCCATCCAGTTGTTTTAATTGTAGTTATAGCATCTGATCAATCATCAAGAAGGTATAGTAATCATGAAGTTGGTAATGCAATAAATATTAATGCAATAGCTGGTAATGCTGTTCAGATGGTTTCAGTTAAATGGACTTGAAATACATTTTGGTTTGTGTAATTTATTGTTAGTAGATATCCTAGTCAGTATCCTACAATTGTTGTAATCAATAACAGACCGCCTTAGATCAAGCGGCCATTCCGCACGGCCCTATATTGCCGTAAGAGGCCGATGATTATGAACACTATGACGTGTCTCAAATATGATAGCCCGAAGTACAGATATATAAAGGGCACATGCGGCATGTGAGGCAGTGTGTATCGAGTCGGCAGAGAGCTTCGTGTCCTCCAGACTTCACCGCGTCGTCAGGTGTGCATTGTGTCGCAGGCTGTACATCGATTCAGGACAGAGTGCATTGTTTCGTCAGAGAGTGCCGCGTATCGCAGAACAGAGTCCTCACCTTGATACAGTGATTCGGTGTGCCTCAAGACTTATTTTCGTATTGAGGCTAAGAAATTATCCCGGACTGTCAAGAGAAGTTGGAAATATTCTCTCAGATGTTTGGACTTCACCAGTCTAGAATGATTGTATGTCTCCAACACCCAAAGATTCGTATTTGTTTGTAATAAATGTCATTTGTTACTAAAGTTGTAGGATTTTTCTGTTAAAGTGTACCTTTGTCACCTTACCAATAACACCCAATAATACTTGTAAGAGCACAGACATATTTTTGAAATTTTGTCTTTCAAAAAAAAAAAATAAAACCTTACATTTAAACCTCTAAACAAAGAAGTACGAATCAAATAGGCGTTAGGCGGGAGGAAATTTTGTTTCTTTTAACTTTAGTGTAAGTAATTTGACTGTGTATTTTCTGTTCTTTTTTCTTTGATATTTTCCTTCTCCGAGGTGTTCCTTTGGGTTTCGTGCGGTCGCGCGGATGTGTGACGTCACAAAGAGTGGCAAGGAAACTGCAATGCCGTACGGAGTTCTGGGAGCGCTGAGGATTTGAAGCAAAAGAATAAATAAGGGAAAAGGAACGGGATTTTGTTTCAGTTGGTATGAAGTCACAGAACCGATAACATATACATATATATAACAGATTGCATAATAAACTATAATAAATACAGTTTTGAAGACTTATATTTGGCATTTAAAATCAATATGCCTGTTTAGATGGAATTTGGAAAAAGTTGTTAATTTCCATCTGTTGCGAGGCTGTGCGACAAGCACGAGTCCTACAAGAACAAATTTATTAAATACTAGCTTAAACCCGCGACTCCGCTCGCGTGTTGGTTGATTATGATAGATAAGCTATCTTTCAGTAGTGGGCTATGAGACTGGTTTTGAAGGATGAAATGAAATACAATATATTCTTTAGAAAGAAACATTTTTAATCTATATTATCAGGAAAGTAAGTAGTGCAGGTCATATCACACGTAAAATTGCACTCGTTTCGAGGAATCCAATCACGAAATTCAACAATAATGATTGTAATAATATCACAGATCGATCACTTGATGTAATGCGCGAAACGTCAAATATATTTTTAAAGATATGTATTAAAAGAAATTTCTTTTTTACTGCTTTATTTGTTTATTCTTATATTTCCTTATTCGTATGCTTATCCGTACAGAGAAAGAGCTGAAGACATTGTAGCACGCATAAACCAAAGATATGGTTTGTGGCATCATGTTTCGCTGTATGTAACCTCCTTGCTATAGAGTCGGAAACGTCATCGGTGCCCTTTAGTCGGAATTTTTTTATAATTTGACGACTTTAAACAACCATATCTTACACCCCTTATAGCTATCGGCATGGAACTGCTATGGCGTACAACAGGAGACTTCGGACAACAATTACACACAGAAAATTCCAGTGGCGTAACTATGGGGGGGATGAGGAGGATAGAACCCCCCCCCCCAAAAAAAACAAAAACAAAAGAGAGAGAGAGAGAGAGAAAAGAAAAAGAAATCGTATAACAGCAATCTGGTAAAGGTAAAGATTGGAAACTTGGGGTGTTTTACCATAAGCTTTCATTGGATGGGAGTAACGGGAGTGGTAAATGGTAGTCTGTCTGGGAACTGACTAAAATTTTGCTCGTCAAGCAGATCTATCTCCCCCCCCCCTCCCCCCAAAGCCCAGTCCTAGTAACGCCACTGGACCATTCGTTTGCGTTCTGCAGTTTTCGCTGCAGAGCGAAATATTAACACACACAGAGAATTTTATATACACCGATAGCTTTCCATCCAAATATACTCCACCTTTTTATCATTATCAACCCTCAAGCAATAAAACTAAGAGTAAATATAATTTTCAAAGAGTAATTATTTTCCGCATTTCGCGTTATATTCTTCATAGTACTAAATATCTATCAGATCGCTATAAAACCCTGCCTAAAACCTTCCTCAGGTATAAATTAATAACTGTACAAATATTTAAGTCTCTGTGTCCTGTCGTTCGGACGTGATAAGCGTACACCGAACAGACATTCACATTAATATATATAGATTAATAGCTATACGATCGCCATAAAACCGTGCCTAAAGCCTTCCCCGGGTATACGTTAGTAACTGTACAAATTTTTAGCTCTTTACGTCTTCTGGTTCAGGCGTTATAAACGTACACCGAACAGACATTCACATTTATAGATATAGATAGATTGGTCGTGCGGACACCTCGCACACTGTAGACCAGTTTATGTACGTTTGTATACTACAGACACACGTCAAGGTCGATACGTAGTGCGAACTTTATCCGGGAACGAAATCTGGGCATATGTTGCACCTACTGTGTCATCGGGAGCAACTGAGGACCTTCAGGATGCAGTACGATTGATAACACGCATGCCCCTGGCCAGGGAGCAAAGACTCCACAACACCGCTAAGCATGACCAATCTGGTGTCGAGGAAGAGCTGACAGGTGAGAGCAACGGCACTGCAGTGATAAGAATAGGTCGTGTCCGTATGCATGTGATGCCATGTGATTAGCAGAGTATTTATGTGGATGTAGACGTGCAAGTCTCTGGTGTAGAAATGGTGACTGCATATTTCGGAGTGCATTCGTTCACGGCACACATGATACGTTACATCTACATCTACATGGGATACTCTGCACATTACCTTTAAGTGCCTGGCAGAGGGTTCATCGAACCACCATTATACTATCTATCTCCCATTCCATTCTCGAATAGCGCGCGGGAAGAAAGAACACCTGAATCTCTCCGTTCGAGCTCTTATTTCTCGTACTTTATTCTCATGGTCATTTCTACCTATGTAAGTGGGAGTCAACAATATATTTTCGCATTCGGAGAAGAATGTTGGCGATTGGAGTTGCGTAAGTAGCCCACGCCGCAGCGATAAGCGCCGTTGTTGTAATGATTCCCATCCCAGATCCTGTATCATTTCCGTAACGCTGTCCCCCTTGTATCGTGACAATACGAAACGAGCTGCCCTTCTCTGGACTCTTTCGAAGTCCTCCGTCAAACCCACCTGATAAGGATCCCACACTGGGCAGTAATACTCCAAAAATGGACGGACAAGCGTAGTGTATGCAGTTTCTTTACTAGTTCTGTTGCATGTTTTAAGGGTTCTGCCAATAAAACGCAGTCTCTGGTTCGCCTTTCCCACGACATTATCTACGTGTTCTTTCCAGTTTAAGTCTGAAGTAGTAGTAATTCCCAGGTATTTTGTGGCGCTTACGGCCTTCACTTTTGATTGATTTATCTTGTAAACAAAGTTTAACGGATTTCTTTTCGTACTCATGTGGACGACTTCACACTTCTCATTATTTAGAGTCAATTGTCAATTTCTACACTATAGTGATATCTTATTCAGATCGTTCTGCAGTTGGGTTTGATCGTCAGATGATTTCACTAGACGGTAAATGACGGCGTCATCTGCAAACTACCTAAGGGAGCTACTTATATTTCCCCCTAAATCGTTTATGTAAATAAGGAACAGCAGAGGACCAATAACACTACCCTGTTGAACGCCCGATATCACCGTTGTTTTAGTCGATGCCTTACCATCGATTACTACGAACTGTGTCCTCTCTGACAGGAAATCCCCTATCCAATCGCAAAAAAAAATGTTCAAATGTTTGTTAAGCTTATGGGACTTAACTACGGGGTCATCAGTCCCTAAACTTACAAACTACCTATAAACTACTTACGAACTAGGACGGCACAAATATCCATGCCCGAGGGGGGATTCGAACCCCCGACCGTAGTGGCCGTGCTGGCCGTGACTGTAGCGCCTTAGTCACCTCGGCCACCGCGGCCGGCTCCAATAGCAAATTTGGAGCGATATACCATAACCACGAAATTTGATTAAAAGCCTTCTGTAAATCAAGAAATACGGAATCTATTTGCAAACCCTTTTCGATAGCACCCATCACTTCGCGTGAATAAAGAGCTTCTTAGTAGCCAGAAATTACAACTTGTAGTCACATTGAGAGTGTCTCCAGGGCAAAGTAAGCAGTGCCCGCTACATTGCATGCGCTGTTATGCCCGTCCTACAACCATTACTACAACAGGAAGACGACGTGTTTTAGCAGCAAAACAACTGCCACGACGTCATATGCTTTTCGTGCTGTATGACAACTGCCACGGCCAGCAATATCGCCAGATCTTTCGTCAGGAATGAAATATGATGAACGAGAAACTTACGCTCTCTTCAGGACCTACAAGAAACATTGTCGCACTGCAACAAAAGGAGTAAGATGCCTTGTATATAGAGTCGCAGAATGCCATACGTCACCTTTATGATGCTTGCATCAGAGAATACACGCCTGTGTTACCGACAGACGCGGGTACTTGATATGTTCATGTGACAGCTTGTGTGTTTTAAATGGTCTGAATTTACTATCGTACAAGGGGTGGACAAAATAATATGACCACCGTTCAGTATGTCACATCCTGTTGGAACCACTGAGTACCTGCTAACACAGAGACGCGACCGCAGTAAACAACGATGAATTGAACGTTAACTCTCAGTATGTTATATATCATTTTCCCTGACGGTCAACACAAATGATCTTCGAAGCCGGCCGCGGTGGCCGAGGTGACTGAGGCGCGTCAGTCACGGTCAGCACGGCCACTACGGTCGGGGGTTCGAATCCCCCCTCGGGCATGGATATTTGTGCCATCCTAGTTCGTAAGTAGTTCATAAGTAGTTTGTAAGTTTAGGGACTGATGACCCCGTAGTTAAGTCCCATAAGTTTAACAAACATTTGAACATTTGATCTTCGAAACCTGTAAACTCTCGGAGTTGCAGAGAGACCCATTCGACGGTGCGCATTTAACGGGAGCATTTGTCACCAAAACGGCTGCACTGTTTATTCTTTTAAATATGAAGACATTTAAACAATGTATTTATATGCCTTATGTGCCACTGTCACTATATTACTTATAAAATTTCTTTATTTTGTGCAACTAGTTTCAGTGAAGCTATGTCACCATTTTCAAGTACTTCTGTATCACCAGAAACGTTTTCTGTCTTCTATAGACAACCTCTACACAAAATTAGAGTACTGACTCGGTACTAATACAAGTGATTTTAAAAAATAAAAATAAATATCCCGTCTAAAACAATGGATTCTTACATAAGGTTGTTACATCATTCCTGTAATAAGAGAACAAGTCTGGGCTGTATTATTATAAGCTTCGTTCCTATGAACACTTATTTGTTCTCTTGACTGGAAATCTGTTTGTTCTCATGACAGGACTGTCAAATAAAACTTTGCAAAATGGTTTCACCAATTTTGTAATTATTACAGAAGATTGTAGATTAATATCATCAAAGTTTTCCTGTTGAGGGTTCCCCATGTGCCTGTCTGGCCCTGTGGGAACACCTTTGTCAACTAATCATTAAGCCCAACAGCTGTATGTGAAACAGTAGGAAACGTAATATCTTGTACAGCAGTTCACTAGCGAAAGTATTTTCGATGTCAACGTACACAAAACGAGGAAGGAAATCGTTGGTGAAGAGGTATAGTGGGCGAAACCCGAAGTAGCTGGTAACATCCGATGAGCATTAACGACGATTTTGCAAGACAACATAAAACAACCACTGAAAGAGCGACTGTAAAACGCAACACTAACCTGAGTAATACTGTTTCAATAAAAAAACAATAAGGCTAGCGCTTAATTTTCATAGAACGGCTGCACACTTGATGACTGAATGTTTGTCGTATGGTCCGCTGTCTTATCGTTTACATTGCTTCCTGTAAACATACGGGTTCATGTGTCTAAGCCCCCAAAAGCTTCCTACAGTGAATCATGTGGAATGGTCCGTCGGTTTCCAACTGTTTCTATCATTACCCTTACTAGTCGGATAGTTATGAATAAGTATCTCACCATTCCTGACAACGAACTGCTTACTGTGGCTAACATATTGCTAAAATCACGGCATTATTCCAAAAAGGTAATGTGCTCACACACACAGCCAAAAAGGCGTACTTTGAAAAGCATAAGAAAACTATAAATCAACTCCATTGGACAATAAAATCACCGTGTGTCATCATAAGTGGACCGTTGTGCGGAATTTTGGAGCAGAGAGTGAGGACTAAATTTACAGCTCCAACGTCGTTGAAGTAATTGGCGGATGTTTTAGTACGAAAATGGATAACAAGCTATTGCAAATTATAAATACACTTTCCGAATCTGTTCCTCGCAGAGTGGCAGCTGTTCTCAACGCGAACACTGGACCAACTCCTAACTAGTAAAGAAATATTGTCTATTGTTCATATTATTTACTCCACCCCAGTAGCCTAATGTAAAAAGGTATGTAAAAATATGTGATACTCGTATATCTAGGCCTAATTTTCACTAAACTGAAATAGTTATATCGTCAGATAACCTAAGCAAAATTAAAAACGATTGAACCTACAAAAACATTTTAGAAGTACCTGAAATGACAATTGTACAGTAACTATAATTTTTCAGAACAAAATAAACCATTCCCCTGCTGATAGCACAAAATGTGCTGAAACATGTTTGGGAAAAATTAAATATCAGGTGTCTTGCATACGACGGAAAATCCTCACCATTTATCCAAGCAAGCACGGAAGAAAGAAGAACAGCAAAATCAAAAGATGATTATTCGACATATTATTGAACAAACGGCACCATTGACAGACACCACTTTCACTCGTCACATTCGTGCAATGATGATGATCGTTTTTAATAACTAAT
This sequence comes from Locusta migratoria, assembly GCA_026315105.1. Lineage (NCBI taxonomy): Eukaryota > Metazoa > Arthropoda > Insecta > Orthoptera > Acrididae > Locusta > Locusta migratoria. The sequence goes on from CM048755.1 coordinate 293,917,057, forward strand.
ATAGTCGAGCGAGAAGTAAATACGTCTTCGGTGGTGTCGCCGCGTGAGGCAGCGAATAATCCATTCCCCGCCCCCATCCCTCAACCCCGCACCAAGTCGCCAATCCCCTCTCCCTCCCACTGCTCCCCATGTTAAATGAAGTTGGAGATTACTTTGCGAAGAATACACAACGTCAATTTACAGAAACATTCGGTAGCTACAGTTATGAGTTAAATAACTTCCTCGAGAAAGTTTCTAACGTTTTAACAACCTTCCAAATTTCATTTTTGATGTATTTTTTTTTTTTTTTTCACTTTTAACTCATTATGGTGACGTCAGCGGTCCGTATGATTTCACTTTAGTGTGCTCATTTAGTGGTTGATGGTAAAGTGGGAAAAGTGTCTGAGTGCTCTGCGCTGATTCTTAAATAGACCTTAGCACTTTGAAACCGAGCGTTACTTACATGGACACTGGATTTTATTTCTTACCCGAGAATCTGTTTGAATGAATTATGACCAGCAACTGAACAACTTTAATTTTAAATCTACTGATACGTTCTTTAAATTTCAGATATTTACTTTCGTTGGTTTTCTCTTATTTACCATTGAATCATTGCTCTTGAGTTGCCTAAATGGATTGATATTTCATCAAAAAGAAAACAAAAAATAAATAAATAAAAAATAAAAAGGTTCAAATGTTTGTAAAGCTTAGGGGACTTAACTGCGGGGTCATCAGCCTCTAAACTTACAAATTACTTATGAACTAACTTATACTAAAGACAACACAAACATCCATGCCCGAGGAAGAACTCTAACCTCTGACGCGGAAGGCCGCGCGATCCGCAACGTGGAGCTGTAGACCTCTTGGCTACTCCAGCACGGCTTGATATTTCATCACTGAACTTGACACTGTAATATAATGTTACTTCGTAGTGAATTGGACCGTTCAGCTGCGCGGGAGTAGCCGAAAAAGCTGAGCCGACCATTCAGCGTACAACCACGAACACATTGAACCAACGACCGCAATGAATCGATCTACCCAAAAAAAAAAAAAAAAAAAAAAAAAAAAAAAAAAAAAAAAAAAAAAAAAAAAAGCGGTCTGGAGCACCATGTTACGGATCGCTCGGCTTCCCATGTGTGTTTTGTCCTTAGATGAGTTTAACAAATGGCAAGCAATACCTCAGAGACCAAAGAGACACACTATTTTATAATCAGAGACACTACAAAATCCAGTGTATAAAACATTTGTAAATACATTGACATTCAAAGATATCACAAAATTCGAAATTAATCATCTCAGAGAAGCTAGATCATTACCAAAGATATAATGCAATATAAGATCTTTGTAAACACATAGCATCAAAACAGCTGTCAAATAATAAAGTCATTACATTAAAAATTATTAAAAAAAACCACTTTCTAAGAAAGTTACCTGTAAAAATCATATAGAGGTACAGATGCTGTGTGTATGTGTTACCAGCAAATGGGATGTAAGTAATAAATTTAAAACTGTATAATGTACTCCCTATTTTTTTTTTTTTTTTTTTTTCGAAAAAATATTTTCACATAATTTATTTCAACTACTGCAGACCACTTGACAATGCCAAATACGGCGAAACAGCTGTAGTGTACAAATAAATAAAGCTAATAAGCAGCAGTAAAGGATATTATACTTATTAAAAATGTCATGTTAGTTTAAGTAGTTTGTAAGACTAGGGACTGATGACCAACGTAGTTTGGTTCCATAGGATTACAAACATTTGAACCGTTCAGAATTGTTGACACAATGATTTTCGTCTTCTACTCGTATACGTTAACGACAATCCTGTTTCGAATTTCTTTTACTCGTATCACAAACATTTCCAGCATACCTCACATACCACATGAACGGTTTGTCTATTAGCAAGCTAAGGTCGCAGATATTATATGCACTGTAATCTGAACAGATCTTCCATAAACTATTATTAGTTGCTGTGTTAGCCACAGTTGTGCAGTGAAAACAAGAGCTACAAATTTGCTGTAGTTACGCCAGCAACACAAACATATGCGTAACGATATGCTAGGGGCAATGATAGCGGCGTGGGCGGGGGGGGGGGGGGGGGCTGTCGAAACGTCACGGTGCTTCTTTTTATTTTTATTCGCTCACAATGAAACCTTTGTACAAATTTTAAACATTGCAGATATTTCGGATACTGAACTGAGCGAACTTATTGTATCGGAGAACTGACGCCCCTCTAGAAGAATGAATTATCTACTTCCCCGCGATGCTCTTTGAAGCGTTAGGCCCTATTAATATGGAAATCCAACTGAGACGACTATGCAGATAGTATGCTTTGAGTCTTACACCCAATTATAAAAAGCTACTCGAACTTATAATTCGGTCCTCCACAATTACGAATAATGTTGATTTCTCGTGTTAGTCAGGATGAGTATGTTACAGTTATGAGGTCATCTGTGGACAGGAAACATTAGTACATTTGCGCCATTGTGCAAATGTACCTATAAACCCCTCAAGGAAACCTCCTTTGCTGAAATGTACACAGCCGTACACCCTAAGAGATATTAAAAGGACGGCATTGTATTCAAGATTCAAAAAAATGTTCAAATGTTCGTAAATCTATCGGACCAAACTGCGTGGTCATCAGTCCGTAGCTTACAAACTACTTACACTAAGGTAAACTAACCTAAGGACAACACACACGCAGACACACACACACACACACACACACACACACACACGCTCGCAAATGCGCGCGCGTCCCAGGGAGGACTCGAGCCTCCGACGGCGAGCAACCGCGCGCTCCGCAGCGAGACACCTTAGACCGCTCGGCTACTCCACCGCGGCGTATTCAAGATTCAATATGGTGTTATCTGGTGAGCCAATCTCTCTCAACGTTTTGTTTTGTGATTCCTATTTATTTCCTTATCTGAGTACGTGTTTAGATGTGTAACACCCCTTCGATTCATCTACATCTACATAGATACTCTGCAAATCACATTTAAGTGCCTGGCAGAGGCCTAGGACTGTGTTGGAAATAATATACCAGTATATAGCTGAAGTGGGTAAGCAATGTACGAAATGAGTGTGGTAGTTATTCACGCAATGAGGTTTTTATTTCTGTCGCAGCAAATGTAATTCCGAAACCTCAGTTGAAGCTATTGGTGTCAGGCAACTGCAGCGTTTTGTTCAGCTGGAGGCTTGTAGCAACCGCAGCGACAGTAAGAGTGGACTCGTAAGATGGCGTGCTATTGGTCGGGACTACTTGCTGACTGCCGTTAGCGCTAACTCCCAATAAGCCGGCCCTCCGCAGCACTCACTGGTATAAATTTTTCGCAGAGCACCGAAGTAGTTTCCTCGCCGCTCGGCGTCGCAGGGCCTCTTCGTGCTAAGGACAACTGCCACGGCCCCAGTCTTGAAATGCGACCGCCGCTCAATCCCTGGGATCTTTTTGTTAGGCCTAGCTTTGTTTTGCCCGGGGCCGTGACATCTCAGTAGGCAACAGCAGTTTGACACTCGTTGCCACACTCAGAATATTTTTCTGGCTCGGAAGTTTCCGCAGTGATTTTTTTAAAGAGTGCATCTATTGTCAGATAATAATTTGACCCTACGCCTTGTATATATTTGACTAGCAGAAAACCCGGCGTTTTATTCCATACTCTTGTCAATCCTTATGCACTCTGCCTCTCTTTGTCCGCCTCTTTGTCCATATCCCTCTCTCCTCCCTCGGCCTATCTTTTCTTCCATCCCTCTTTGTCCTCCTCCTCCTCCTCCTCTCTCTGTCCATCTCCACTTTCTCAATCCGCTTTATCCTTTCTCTTGACTATCTGTGAAAAATTATATATATATATATATATATATATATATATATATATATATATATATATACTAGCTTAAACCCGCGGCTCCGCTCGCTCATTGGTTGATTATGATAGATAAGCTATCTTTAAGTAGTGTGCTATGAGACTGGTTTTGAAGGATAAAGTGAAATACACTACCTTGTTTAGAAACAAACTAAAAACTATTCCAATCAGATTGCAGAAGTCTATGCACTTACCGTTTATCAGGAAAGTAAGTAGTGTAGATCAGTCACACGTAAAAATGCACTCGTTCCGAAGAATCCAATCACGAAATTCAACAATAATTATTGTAATAATATCACAGATCTATCACTTGATGTAATGCGCGAAACGTCAAATCGATTTTTTTTAAAAGTTGTATTAAATGAAATTTCCTTTTCACTGCTTTCTTTATTTATTCTTATATTCCCTTATTCGTATGCTTATCCTTACAGAGAAAGAGCTGAAGACATTGTAGCACGCATAGACCAAAGATACGGTCTGTGGCATCACGTTTCGCTGTATGTAACCTCCTTGCTATGGAGTCGCAAGCGTCATCGCTGGCCTTCAGTCCTAATTTTTCTTTATAATTTGACGACTTTCAATAACCATATCTTCCACCCCCCTTATAACTATCAGCATGGAATTGCTATGGTATACAACGGGAGACTTCAGACAACAATTACACACAGACCATTCGTTTGCGTCCTGTAGTTTTCGCTTCAGAGCGAAATATTAAAACACACACACGTAGTATTTTATATACAGCGATAACTTTCTATCCCAATATACTCCACCCTTTTATCATTTACAACCCTCAAGCAACAATGCAACCAATAAAACCATTTTCAAAGACTAAATACAATTTTCAAAGAGTATATTCGCGTTATATTCTTCAAATTACTAAATATCTATCAGATCGCTATAAAACCGTGCCTAATGCCTTCCACAAGTAGACATTAGTAAATGTACAAATTTTTAGCTCTTGTGGTTGTCTTGTGGTTCAGACGTGATAAAAGTACACCGAACAGACATTCACATTTATAGATATAGATTTCAACGTCGTGACAAGTGAAACAGTATCAAAGCTGAATGAAACTTTTACTCTGCAGCGGAGTGTGCGCTGATATGAAACTTCCTGGCAGATTAAAATTGTGTGCCGGAACCGGGACTCGAACCTGGGACCTTTACCTATCGCGGGCAAGCGCTCTACCGACTGAGCTATCCCGACACGACTCACAATCCCGCCCCACAACTTTATTTCCGCCAGTGCCTCACCTCCTACTTTCCAAATGTCCCAGGTTCGAGTCACGTTCCGGCATACAATTTTAATCTGCCAGGAAGTTTCAGATTCAAAGATTTTTGCAAGGTACCGTCTACCATGTGCCTACAATGACTAGAGGAGAATAAAAACCTTCTCCATGAAAACATAATTATGCGTGCCAATGTCCATGGTAATTGGTCAAGCAGTGTCAAAGTCTGTTGTGGATGTAGATGAACGTACCCTCCGCCATGCACAGTACAAAATTTTACCTAATGATCATCCTCTTGCTTCGAGAGTAAGAGTATACAAAATTTCATCACTATTGGTATAAAACCGTAGTTTGGAGTCTAGTTTCGTAATTAAAGTACCCATACGACGAGCACCATACAAAATTTTATGTAGACGGCGACATTCTTCTTATTGTCAAGGTGAAGTGTGCAAACTTTCATCTCGATCGAAATAACACTGTAGATTGGTGTCGACGTTTCTAAGCAAAGTACCCTCTTCCATGCACCATATGGAATTTTATGTAGACAGCGACCTATCTCCTGTTTTGAAAATCAATTCTAATAAAACTGTAGATTTTATGCAATACAAACACACACACTGACTCATTATGTTCTTGATATATATACTGAACTATGTTTTGTAGGTCGTTCCTGTCCATATAGCAATTATTACCTAACGGTAAGGAATACGTGTACCAAATTTGGTTGAAATCGGTCCAGTGGATTAGAAGGATATATGCAATATTTTAGTGTAATGAACCAGTTTTTCGCGCATTTCACTGTTTATGACGTTATATCTTCTGAGCTACGTGTTGTACATGATCCTAACACACACATAGACCTTCTTCTTGATTTGCAGGTCGAATGTGGAAAATTTTATCAAGACCGGAACAAAACTGTAGAACTTTATGCAATACAAAGACATTATCAGGCTTGATTCCATGTTGGAATTGGTGCTCCACGACTGTATTTAATTTGTGGTAATTCTTTCTGCAATATGTCGTAAAAAAATATTTATTTGTTTGCAAATCTGGATTTCGACCACTGTGTGGTTATTATCAATGCTTAAAACAAATACTTAAAATATCTCGAACAGTACGAACGCAAACTCCAACATGGAGGTCGAGATGTTTTAAGTATTTTAGTTCGTTTTAAGCATTGATAATGACCACACAGTGGTCGAAATCTAGATTTGCAAACAAATAAATACATATTTTTTACGACTGATTGCTGAAAGAATTACCAAAAACACATTACTTTATATATAAGAGAAGAAAAGAAGAAGAAAAGAAAGAGAAGAAAATTTATTTGTCAAAAATGTTACAATATTTGTTAAACTAAGAGACCAAATTACTGAGGTCGTCAGTCCATAGAGTTACAAACTACTTAAACTAACATAAACCAACGTAAGCTAAAACAACAGATACACCCATGCCCGACAAAGGACTCGAACCTCTGACGGAAAGCGGCCGCTCTAAGGCGCCTTTGTGCAGAGCGCGCGGTTGCTCTAGTCGGAGGTTTGAGTCCTCCCTCGGGCATTTGTGTGTGTGTGTGTGTGTGTGTGTGTGGAGGGGGGGTGTTGTCCTTAGGTAAGTTTAAGTAGTTTGTGATCCTAGAGACTGATAACCGCAGTAGTTAAGGGCCATAAATTTACAAACATTCATTCATAACCGTGAGAAGGCGCCTTCAACTTCCCGGTCATTTCCACGCGACAACAAAAATGTTCCAATGTTCAAATGTTTGTAGAGCTTGTGGGACTTAACTACGGGTCATGAGCCCCTAAACTAACAAACTACTTATGAACTATCTTATACTAAAGACGGCACATACATCCATGCCCGAGGGGGGATTCGAACCCCCGACGGAGCACGCGACAACGATTTAATGACTTATTCAAACTGAGAGACCCTTTTTCTGAACCTGGAATCATTTTTTTGTCTGTATCTGTACATAAGATTTAACGATTTCCGTCTCATTCGTATAATGCCTTCGCGTTGTGTTTTTATTTCACTTTCTTTATTTTTTAGTCGTCTTCGGGTTTGTCAAGGCTAAGTTCTTACTTCGGTCTTCTAGACATCACTTCAAACTTTGCCATTCGTTGTTACAAAACTGATAGTTTGGGGAACTTGGTGATGAGCGCAAGCCTCGGAAGACATTCGGAAGACAAGCGCGCGCGAGCGATATCTCTCTCTTTCTCTCTCTCTATCACACACACACACACACACACACACACACACACTACAATTGTATATTACAAGCATGTTGAATCTGTGTTTTCTGATTTAAAAAAACTGTCATTCTCTTACGAGTAGTTTGAATTATTAAGCGTTATCCATTATCTTTGCGAATAATGACGCAAACCACATATGAAGTTTTGGAATATTAAATACGAAACAACTAAAAGAAAACTGTGTTCGGAACAAAAGGAAATCTCGTTGAAATACCTGGAGATCGGAAACTCACCAAAAATTTCACAATAAATAAATTCAAATTAATTTAATGTGCCCAAGACGTGCTACGGCATACGGATTCGCGAAAGATTATATATCGTAAACTAAGGCTTTCGCGGCCGTTGTGATTGTTGATAAAACTCTTCTGGGTATTGGACCGCATCGTCAATATATCAAATATTTCACCGACGTTTCGGCCACTATTGAAAGCGGCCATCTTCTGGGTGTTACGTTTACTGCTTGCAATAGTGGCCGAAACGTCGGTGAAATATTTGATATATTGACGATGCGGTCCAATACCCAGAAGAGTTTTATCAACAATTATATATCGTGTTTACATGTTCATTAGTGAACTTAATGATATTAATAATATTTATTATAGAGTGTAGACGAACAAAACAGCATTTCAATGAGGCAGGTAATATCTCAGAATTGATACCTCGGGAAAATACTTTGGTCGCGTGCCAGTAATACCACGCGAGCCACTGCTTCGTGATTCCTACCATAGAAGTTCATCCACCATCCGTGAATGTACGACGCACTACTCTCCAAAATATTTCTCACTGCAAGTCAAAATTAACCATTCAGAAACATCGCCGTACAGCGCTACTGAAATAACTACACTTTCTCAATCAAGAAACTTTAGAGTGAAATATTTCAAATAAATAGCTGGGTGATTTTTTTAAGGGAAGTTTAAGGCTAATAGAACAATGCATTAACCTAATGTGCCACATTTACTTAGTAAAAGAAGAGTAACGTTTACCAGCGCTGCTTAACACGTTCGCTGCCGTTCACGCTCTGGCGCGATGATGCTAGGTGCCACTTCACGCTCTGGCGCGTGATCGTATTTTGACAGTATCTTTTCATAGTTTTGAGCCACTGAATGTTTTGTTTTTAGCTTTCATTTTTTTTATATTTGGTTTCTTATTTGCATTTGTATTTTTGTGAAAACGACAAATGAGCAATATAAGGTAAAGCAGTCAACAATCCGAAGATTGGTTTGAACACCACAGTGCTTTACTAGGCATGGTCCTGTTTAGAGGTGGCATGCCGTTGCCTTCCTCCGACCTTTGAACTGACTTACCCAGCCAGTTATAGGGGGATCTACAGTTTAACGTGGGTTCCGAACCACGGTGCTACTCGGTATTTTTCACATGAGCGATACTGCCAGAGGTGAAAGAAGTGGAAAGTGACAGATAAAAATCCTGCCGGGGATCGAACCCGCGACCTTCGGATTTGTAGCCTGGCACTCTTCCACTGTGCAACCGAGGCGCACTGAACAATATAAACACTACATAAATCTATCATGACATCATGAGAAGCGTGAGAGGCTCGTAGCCTGAAATGCAAACGCGGAAATCTGGAACCACGTACGTGTGCATGTCACTTATACTCTTCCCTGAGTGCCTACCAGCCGACTGCGGTGGCCGAGGTGACTGAGGCGCTCCAGTCACGGTCAGCACGGCCACTACGGTCGGGGGTTCGAACCCCCCTCGGGCATGGATATTTGTGCCGTCCTAGTTCGTAAGTAGTTCATAAGTAGTTTGTAAGTTTAGGGACTGATGACCCCGTAGTTAAGTCCCATAAGCTTAACAAACATTTGAACATTTGAGTGCCTACCAGAGTATACAGCTTTATTAGACGATGCCAGTTTACAACAAGCCATAATAGGATGCCAGGTCGCAGCTCGCGCCACAGCGTGAGCGGCACCTGACTCAAGAAACGTTCACACGCGCCAGAGCGTGGACGGCAGCGAACCTGTTAATGGTACTTATCTCTTTAAGTGCTTTCGAATGGCATTGATAATAGATGACTCACATTAAAAAAAAAAGCTTAAAAATAGTTGCTTTAGTATGTCAGTAAATAAAAATGTCTCCTGATATAGACTGTAATCTCGCTGAACAAGTAAGTTCAAACCGGCTATAGAAATGTGAAAGAACATCTTCTGCAGTTCGATAAGAGCGATTTTTGAAAACCAGGTGTGGCAAAGATTATATCAGTAACGTGGAATTTCAAACAGAGTTTAGAGCCACAATTCTGCCCAGAAGGCTAATTCCGGTAAAGCATTACGTTCTCATAAACATAAAGCTACTGCAGAAAATGTCGAGTTTTTTGTAGCTGCGAGTAATTGTTTTTCACGCAGTTTCTCTAGAGTCTGCCGGGCTGATTTACATGTTCTGACTGGCTATATGCTTCCTGACGTTTATTGCGTTCCTCTGAGCCCGTTGTCCTAGTTTACTGTGAAAGCCATACAGTAAAACTTTAATTTGTTCCTTTTACGTACCCACAACTAGCCCATTAAAGGAGAGGCAATTGTGCACAAACTCATGACTTACCGTAAATGATTGCCTGCTTGTTTAACCGCAAACGTTGACTTGTATCTGACGCACTTGAAATTAAATTCCGTCTGTAGTATATGGACGAAGCAAAGGAAAGAAAAAAAGACTTCTTGAATTCAATTCTCATAAATAAATTTTTCTATATACAACCTCTGCTGATACATTCTGCCGTCTAATAATGAAAAAAAAAATGTATTTTTTGTAATAATACTCATCTAATATACATAACAACTTCCAGTTACGAACTTTGATGATTATGAAAGACACTGGATGTGTTACATTTGTTATTGTTCTTTGTCTCTTATTTATCTTACAAGTTTAGGTGATTCGGTATATGTACAGATATCACTGAGCACCTTATCTTCCTCTACGACCTCCCTCCTCTCCCCTCCCACCTCTAAAAATGTTCAAATGTTTGTAAATCTATAGAACTACTGAGGTTATCAAAATGTTCGAATGTTTGTAGAGCTTACGGGACTTAACTACGGGTTCATCAATGCCTAAACTTACAAACTACTTATGAAGTTATACTAAAGACAGCACAAACATCCATGCCCGAGGGGAGATTCGAACCCCCGACGGGGAACGGCTTCGCGCATCGGAGCATAGCGCCTCAATCCGCTCAGCCACTCCGCCGCGGCTCCAAATTGATGACTGACTTTTCTTTACACTGTGCCCCACACACTGTCGAACCTCTGATGTAACTTTCATCGGGCAAAGAAGGTGGTAATTGAGATTGCAGGTACACCCAGTCTTAAAATTTTATTGAGATTCTAGAAATAATATTGCAGTATCACATTCCTTTTTGCGTAAGTTTTGTAGTAAAGCTGAAGTATTTAATTTGTAATTTCATCGCCTGTTTGAGTATTCGACTATTGCTGTACGATAGAAAATTCTTTCGATTATTGGTACGAAAGAATGTTTATCTCTAGTCACTTATTCGTAACTTCTTTGATGTACAGCCTGCATTAAAATCATTGCATGTCGTTGCTACATTTCTTAATCCTGGTGCTGTGGTTCCTACTAAACATTTTAGTCTGTATACACTACTTCTTATAATCTTATCCGGTTACATATTCCACGTAGCTTTGAGATACCCATTAAAATCATGCAACGAAAGCTCTGAAGAGCTTTTATTTCTATATATTTAGTGTAGTTACTATTCTAAAACAGTATGACTAAATTGAAGTTGCAGAGGAAGTATGATAATGTAAGAAAGAAACTTGTTTTCATTCGAAACTTTGACCAAGGTGTACACACGCTTAGCTTAGTTTGCCTTAAAGATTTCTTTCAATGTTCAAATGTTTGTTAAGCTTAAGAGACATATCTGCGGGGTCATCACTCCCTAAACTTACAAACTACTTATGAACTAGCTTATACTAAAGACGGCACAAACATCCATGCCCGAGGAGGGATTCGAAACAACGACGGGGAACAGCCTCGCGCATCGTAGCATAGCGCCTCAATGCGCTCGGCCACTCCTCCGCGACACTGAGCTTATTAGTCCCTAGGCTTACAAACTACTTCAACTAACTTAAACTAACCTAAGGACAACATACACACAACCCTGTCCAAGGGAGGACTCGAACCTCCGACGAGGAGCAACCACGTGCTCTGCAGCAAGGCGCCTAAGAGCACTCAGCCATTCCATCGCGGCCCCAGTTTTCTCTCGAAACACCACTCAGACCTCTTTCCAACTTCATTTTCATACAAACTCTTATCTTACCGGTGTTAAGCTTTTAATGTCAAGCGGGTATTACTTCAAATAAATTTTGCCGGTTTTACAGATATTTTAACAAGGAACCCTTGTGTGCGCTCTGATGCATGATCACAATAAAACCAACAGCAATAGAACCAAACGAAGCAGCGCAGTGACTGTCTATGGGCTCGTAATTAGGAGGAAAGTCCTGCAAATATCTATTCAATTGTTAAGGTTGAAATTTTCCACGGTTTCCGAATATAGTTTTACGAAAATGCTGGGATGATTCCTGTGAAAAGGCCATAGGCGACTTACTTTTCTATTTTCGTCAAGGAGGCAAAGTAAACGTGTACAGGACGCTTGTGTCAGAATGGTGAATGATATCTCCTAGCAGTTTAGTCCCCTCTAAACAACAACAACAGCAATGATGCCTCGTAGTTGCCAGGACAATAGCAGTAAAACGTAGTAATAGCCTTACTGGCACCAATTTCTGTGCATGATTTTAAAACTCTGGGAGAAAGAAAGAAATTCAAAGTTAATTTCACAACAGTTTGCTTGTGTTACCTGTGTACATGAGGACGAATGCATCTGGGAAAATGTCAAGAGCAATGTAATATGTAAACGTGAAGTTCCCAGTTCTGCTGGCTACATTATTTAAAAGTTACAAGTGTTAGTGTTACTGGCTTAATACCATAAAAAATTATAGATTTATAAAAATATTTTTGAAAATTTCTAAAGCTTAGTAATATGTCAAGAAATGACAGTAGCAGCAATAACACGCTGGTGATGTTAGTAACACAAGGAGTAGTTGCAGGTACGTTATAAGATTTTTAGTCTCTTTACAGCACTCTGCTTGTCACTAACATTAAGACAGACTAACATAAAGTGACGTGCCAGAACATTTTACGAACTAACCAAATGCAAGCATGGAAAATTGTTATCGTGGAAATAATGAGGCCGTGGCTGACCACTGGAGAGTATTGGCACCTCGTCCGTACACGCAAATCACTTGACTGTTGTAAATTGTGGGAAGGGGATCGATGCTTTCGTTGCTGAATTCAAACGGCCTCGTATCACTAGCAGTAGAGATGACAGGCATCTTATCCGCATGGCTGTAACGGATCGTGCAGCCACGTCTCGAACCCTGACTCAACAGATGGGGACATTTGCAAGACAACAACCATCTGCACGAACAGTTCGACAACGTTTGCAGAAGCATGGACTATCAGCTCGGAGACCATGGCTGAGGTTACCCTTGACGCTGCATCACAGACAGGAGCGCCTGCGACGACGAACCTGGGTGCACGAATGGCGAAACGTCATTTTTTCGGATGAATCCAAGTTCTGTTTATAGCATCATGATGGTCGCATCCGTGTTTAGCGACATCGCGGTGGACGCACATTGGAAGCGTGTATTCTTTATCGACATACAGGCTTATCATCCGACGTGATGGTATGGGGTGCCATTGGTTACACGTCTCGGTCACCTCTTGTTGGCATCGACGGCACTTCGAGCAGTGGCCGTTACATTTCAGATGTGTTACGACCCGTGGCTCTACCATTCATTCGATCCCTGCGAAACCCTACATTTCAGCAGGATGATACACGACCACATTTTGCAGGTCCTGTACGGGCCTTTCTGGATACGGAAAATGTTCGACAGCTGCCCTGGCCAGCACATTCTCCAGATCTCTCATCAATTGAAAACGTCTGGTCAATGGTGGCCGAGCAACTGGCTCGTCACAATACGCCAGTCACTACTCTTGATGAACTGTGGTATCGTGTTGAAGCTGCATGGGCATCTGTACCTGTACACTCCATCCAAGCTCTGTTTGACTCAACGCCCAGGCGTATCTAGGCCGTTATTACGGCCAGAGGTGGTTGTTCTAGGTACTGATCTCTCAGGATATATGCACCCAAATTGCGTGAAAATGTAATCACGTGTCAGTTCTAGTATAATATATTTGTCCAATGAATACCCGTTTATCATTCGCATTTCTTCTTGGTGTAACAATTTTAATGGCCAGTAGTGTAATAAACCTCAACTTTATAATATCATGGTTTATTTGTTTTCGAACATTATTCTTGCACTCTCCAGCACTTATATGAGAAGTTTGTTAGTCTTTCAAGCGAATATGATGAGGAAGCACGGTGATACGGCAGATTTTGATTTCTCCTTAAGTTTGCTGCCTGACAAAAACATTGTTGCATACAGTATATCGACTGGTTGGGTGTGAAGAAGATGAATTACTCATTTTCCTTAACACTTAACGTCATAGCCGCGACTTACAATTGATTCTGAAAAGTTAATCGTAATCTCAGTATTACTGTTAATCTCGTTACTTTGATAACCATAGCATTGTAGACCATTGTAAGCGCTGCAAACACGCACGTAACTAAATGATTCGAGAGACTTTTACAAGTTACGGTCATCGGTGATGTAGGTATAAAGACTGGAGCATTGTATGAACCTTTGTACCAAAGCCGCAATTCGATCATTGGTCTCTAAAATGTTCAAATGTTTGTAAACCTAAGGCGCCAAACTGCTTAAGTCATCGGTCCCTAGAATAACAAACTACTTCAATTAATTTATACTTATGCTAACGCTAACGACAAGACACACACACTCATGCCCGAAGGAGTACTCACAAAATTGCGGCGGAAGCAGATGCTCAATCAGTGACATGTCGCCCCAGACCACGCGGCCATTCTCAAGCGGCCCATGGTCTCCTGTTCGCTAGACTGTTTTGCTTACCACTATACCATCCTGGTACAGTGACTTCACACATTTGCACGGATTTAACCTATGACACTATTAAGAAGACTAGGGGCAGAGAGAGAGAGAGAGAGAGAGAGAGGGAGAAAGAAGATTTTGATTGAGGGGAAGGTGTGCCAGGGTAAATCCGTTCAGGTGTGCGAAGCCATTGTGCCAAGGTGGTTTAGCGGTTAGCACAACTGCCTAGTGAACACGAGTCGTCGGTTAGAATTACGGCTTTGATATAAATACTACATGAACATCAGTAACGTGTGCAAGACGTGCATTGCTATGTACTTCAGTGATCTTTTGCCCTGCAAATCTGCAATAACCTTACATTCGGTCAAGAACTCAATCCGTATCTGACGAAGGGATCGCAACGACAGTATCTTATGTTATGGAATTACGTTGTTTGGCCTCTGGAAAACAACGGGAACTTATAGGGAAGTAACTGTAGAAACCACAGCCATGGATGAAGGGCAACAGGCGAATTGTGTTTTTCAAAAAGGCGTTCGACGAGGTGCCACACTGCAGACTGCTAACGAAGATACGAGCTTATGGAATAGGTTCACAGATTTTTGACTGGCTGGAAGACTTCCTAAGTAATAGAACGCAGTACGGTGTTCTCGACGGCGAGTGTTCATCAGAGACGAGTGTATCATCAGGCGTGCCCCAGGGAAGTGTGATAGGACCGCTATTATTTTCTATCTATATAAATGATCTGATGGACAGAGTAAGTTGTAATTTGCGGCTGTTTGCTGATGATACTGTGGTGTATGGGAGGGTGTCGTCTGTAACTGACTGTAATAGCATACGGGATGACTTAGACAAAATTTCTAGTTGGTGCGAAGAATAGCAGCTAGCTCTCAATGTAGAAAAGTGTAAGGTGATGCTCATGAGTAGAAAAAGCAATCCTATAATGTTCGAATACAGCATTAGTAGTGAGCTTCTTGATGCTGTCGCGTCGTTCAAATATCTAGGCGTAACACTGCAGAGCGATATGAAGTGGAACGAGCATGTAAGGACAGTTGTGAGTAAGGCAGACAGCCGACTTCGGTTTATTGGGAGAATTTTGGGAAGATGTACTTCACCTGTAAAGGAGACCGCGTATAAAACGCTTGTACGACCACGTTTTGACTATTGCTCAAGTGTTTGGGACCCGCAGCAGATCAGTTTAAAGGAAGACATAAGAGGAGGTTCAGAGGCGAGCAGCTAGATTTGTTACCGGTAGGTTCGACCAATGCGCGAATGTCACGGAAATGCTCCGGCAACTCAATTGGGGATCGCTGGAAGAAAGACGACGTTCTTTTCGTGAATTTCTGTTAAGTAAATTTAGAGAGCCGGAATTTGAAGCTGAGTGTAGTACGATCTTGCTGCCGCCTACTTACATTTCGCGTAAAGATTACAAAGACAAGATAAGAGAAATTAGGGCTCGTATGGTGGCATATAGGCATTCTTTTTTTCCTCGTTCTATTTGGGAGTGGAATAGGAAAGGAAATGCCTAGTAGTGCTACAGTGTACCCTCCGCCACGCACCTTACGGTGAATTGCGGAGTATGTATGTAGATGTAGATGTAGATGTAGTTGACGACTGCGTATCTTTCATCTCGTTGCTTTTATTTAAGATTTAAATGACATCTGTGAAGCTGAAATCAGTTATCTGTTCGAATAAACCGAACTTCAGCCGTGACTGTGAATTGTACAGTTTGGTTTAGAATGCTATGTATCTGCCAATAGAACCGTCGAATCTGAAAATTGAATATAGATATTTGCACACTTTATATTTGTCATAAATTGGAAGCCGCGACTAAAAAATTTATAATAAGAAGCTTTGCATCACTGGCGATCCATGGTTTAGCCACGTCGACTACGAAAGCAGTTTGACCTGCTACGTGGCTTACTACCAAGGGCCGAATACTTGATCAGTTTATAGCCTGCAGCCTCGCTGTACCTAGTTTGAATACGCTTTGGCCGGTACTGGTGGCTGCCGTAGCTTTGTATGCATATGATGAAGCCTCGTTTCTTCCACTTCTATCTGCCTCTCTATTCAACTACATCTAACGTATGTCAACGTTACACGCCGCACAACGAACGCTCTTGTGTATTTTCCTTTTCACGCTCATATTTCTCGCGCGGTCTTCTGTGTTCGTTCTGGTATCTGCATGTTTTGGTTATGCTGCCAACATACTGTTCGTGTTGGCTGTTTGTTGTACCATTTCGAGGGATTCAGCTATTTATGTTCTTCTCTGCATTGAAATGAGGCGTCCGTGTAACTAAGTAGGAGTCAAGGTATATCGGTGAGATATCAGTGACCGTTTGCGTTTCCTTAAACTGCGCTGTAACAAATTTTCTATGATGATAGTTGCGTGCTATGACGCATATTTATAATTCGACTGACATATATTAAGTCTCTTTGGCTGCACTGTAGCACTTCGGTTGGAAGTTAAGCAACATTCATCTACATCTGCATCTACATCTACATAGATACTCTGCAAATCACATTTAAGTGCCTGGCAGAGGGTTCATTAACCACTTTCATAACTTATCTCTACCGTTCTATTCTGTAATAGCGCGAGGGAAGAAACAATACCTAAATCGTTCCGTTTTCGATCTGATTTCTCTTCTTTTACTGGGATGGCCATGTCTCCCTAAGTAGGTGGGTGCTAGCAAAATATTTTCGCATTCAGAAGTAAAAGTCGGTGATTGAAACTTCGCAAACAGATCACGCCGCATTCGGTTATTACACATGATATAAGGAACGAAACAACAGCTACATAAACATTGAAGGTTTTTTAATCTACGTTGGAACAAGTCCATCGTCTACTCTTCTATAAAATGACAGTAGTACCTCATATACAGTGTGATTCCGTAATTTCTCCCAGCCTATGCCGTATTCAAAAAATTTTACGGGTATACAGCCAGGTATAAAACTCGACATAGGCCGATGTCGAGTTTTATACCTGGATGCATACCCGTAAGTTTTTTGAACCTTTCATACAATTTAGGACAATTTTGCGAGGTTGGAGATATATTTGACGACAGTTAATTTCGTGGCACTATTCTAGCAGTATGTCATGTTGGCGGAATAATCTTGTAGTTTGCCATGTCTGAATAACTGCACTTCATACAAGAGGCGTCACTTTGATACGAATAACTAACATAAAATTTCTGTCGTTTGATCTACTAGTTATGTTTGGTATAGTTTGTTAATATGGATGTTAAGTTCTAAAAATCCATATTTTCTCCTACCTTCAACAAATATTCTTAGGAACATAAGTCTAAAAAATCGTCTTTTACGATAATTTTGTGAATTTTGCCATTTTACTTACGATTTCTTAGAACCAAGGAGGTAAGTCACCTTGTGCAAGACATCTTTCTATGACTCTGTTTTCACACAAACATGTTTCAGAACACTTTACGATATACTCATTGGGAGTACTTTTAGTTTTTCACTTTAAGCTATTAATTATATATGTTAGTGACTTTAAATGTGCTGTACATCTTCTGCTTGTAATGGTTTTGATGTTGTGGTGTGTACTTTTTACTCACATTTTCTTGTTAACACGCTTATTTCTTTCGCTTTTATTATTACACACGCATTTTGTTTGCTTTGTTAGCTCAGTCATACAATACGCGCTTCTAAAAATAAGAACGTAGTAAATAAGCACACTAACACGACAGACGTAAGGGGAAAATCCCACATGATCTAAAACTGACAAGCTGTAGATTGTATAAAACATTTAAAACTATCAAGATAAGCGACTAATAGCTTTATGGGGCTTTCATTGTACAAATATTTGCGACCTCACAAATAATTCCAGTGGTTAACGTTCCTTGGACTCCATAGAATGCTATTACGGCATTGGAATAGTTGGCTATTTCATCAACATCACTGATTTAATCTTTCTCGTGCTGGTAATGAAAGAAAAAATTCCCCTGTAAACGTTACGCAGATACAAAATACGTTTATAATGTGATCTAAATTGAACCGTTACAAGCACAGTGCTTCCTCATTGAAAATTGCACACAAACAATTCGATTTTATTTTGCTAACATCAAGAAAACTGTGAGGTAAAATTTACACAAACGTCAACTTCATAATTACTAAGTGCACGGCTATACCAGTTGCGTAATATGCCAGTGAATGAAGGCAAAGAAAGAGGAATATAGAAATAATTCATGTAATTTTTGTATAGTGACAGGAGAGAGAGTGCCATGAATAACACACTAATAACGTCATTTTGCACACCCTCCTTCAATTATTTGAATACCGCAGCCTCTACGAAAAAGAAAAAAAGAAGTATTCCAGTACATAATTAGAGAACGTAAAACTTTCTACCGGAAAGGCACTGTTAATTTTTTTCTCGATGACTGATAGTTCGAGCAAAGACCGCGACAGAATACTGAAAATCTCTCTCGACGGGCGTGCGCTGTATCTTAGGTGCTTTATGTACGCCAGTTTGTCGTGGTGTAATGGTCGAGCGGTCTAAGGCGCCTTGTTTCGGAACGCGCGGTTGCTCCCCATCAGGAGTTCGAGTCCTTCCATAATATATATAGGGTGTTTCACTAAGTGTGTTTGGCCGAGGGGACTAAGGCGCTCCAGTCACGGTCTGCACGGCCACTACGGTCGGGGGTTCGAATCCCCCCTCGGGCATGGATATTTGTGCCGTCCTAGTTCCTAAGTAGTTCATAAGTAGTTTGTAAGTTTAGGGACTGATGACCCCGTAGTTAAGTCCCATAGACTACACAAACATTTGAACATTTGAACTAAGTGTGTTTGCCTCTGTAACTTATAAAATAATAGATGACGGGAAATTTTAATGCGGTAGGTCAACACAAGAAATGCTACACTTTCTGCGGAGCTATGAACATAGTTTATTGTATCATTTTCCAAAGAGTTAGATCACAAAGATATAATTTTTTAAATGGAACAATAGAATTTCTATCGTGTATTGGATTCGTTTAAACCAGCTGCGTCCAAATCAATTTAAACTTCATTCCTATCACTGTTCGTTTGGAAGCTACAACCCTTCAAAATTCCGGGGGCGGAGACTGCGATAGCGTAGCTGACTGGCCGAGTGGCTATCCCCTGGGGTACGGCCCACTGTCTCATGACCACCAGCCAGTCAGCTACACTGTCGTAGCCTCCGCCCCCTAAACTTTGAAGGGTTGTAGCTCCCGAACTAACAGTGATAGGAATGTAGTTTAAATTGATTTGGACGCAGCTGGTTTCAGCGAATCCAATGTACGATATAAAAAACTATTGTTCCACTTTAAAAAATATATCTTTGTGTTGTAACTCTTTGGAAAATGATACAATAAACTATGTTCATAGCTCCGCAGAAAGTGTTACATTTCTTTTATTGACCTATCGCATTAAAATTTCCCGTCACCTATTATTTTATAAGTTACAGAGGCAAACAAACTTAGTGAAACCATCATTGTGTCTGTGTGTGTGTGTGTGTGTGTGTGTGTGTGTGTGTGTGTGTTGTCCTTAGGTTGGTGTAAGCAGTTTGTAAGCCTAGGGACTAATGACCACAGTATTTAAGTCTCATAGCATTTGAACATTTTGCACGCCAATTCGAGGTACTTCATCATTTTGAAAGTTCACAACTGCCTTGTAATTAATTGTTCGTCTATTCTTCCTCAACGCCACCACGGTACCTGTAAACAGTTATCGTTTACATTCTGTATACAACGAACTAGTACTTAATTAATACTAGTCAGTTTTCGAATAAAATCAAATATTTAAATGTTTGTATTCCTAATCGACACCTTAGACTGCACGGCCATTCTCGCGCGGCTCCGATTTTTTTTTAATTGCTGTTATTATTAGTTTAATTTCCAAATATTGTACGAGGCGCGTCCAGAAAGTAAGTTCCGTTTGGTTATATAAAACGAACGGGTACAGATAAAGAAAAAAATATTGATTGTACAAAAATCTACAACTGTTAAACTACTTTTCTACATAGCTTTCAAAAGATTTTTTTTACGATAATGCCTGACCTCACACACCTAATGTGACCAAACAATTCTTACGGAAATTTCAATGGGACCCGTTTGATCATCCTCCATACAGCTCGGACCTCTCTCCTAGCGACTTTCATCTCTTCTTACACCTGAAATCTGTCCTTGGTGGTCAACACTTCAACGATGATAAAGAGCTGTTGCCGGCCGCAGTGGCCGAGGGGACTGAGGCGCTCCAGTCACGGTCTGCACGGCCACTACGGTCGGGGGTTCGAATCCCCCCTCGGGCATGGATATTTGTGCCGTTCTTAGTTGTAAGTAGTTGATAAGTAGTTTGTAAATTTAGGGACTGATGACCCCGTAGTTAAGTCCCATAGACTCTACAACCATTTGAACATTTGAAAGAGCTGTTACCACACGGTTGAATACACAGGCGGCAACCTTCTGTGAAAGATGCATGCAAAAACTTGTGGCACGTTATGACTAGTGCCTACAAAATTTCGGCAGTTATGTGGAAAAGTAGTTTAAGAGGTGTAGAATTTTGTGCAATAAAAATTTCTTCTGTATCTGTGTACAATTTCATTTTATTGTTGTTGTTGTTTGTTAAGCTTATGGGACTTAACTACGGGGTCATCAGTCCCTAAACTTACAAACTACTTATCAACTACCTTATAGTAAGGACGGTACAAATATCCATGCCCGAGGGGGGATTCGAAACCCCGACGTAGTGGCCGTGCAGACCGTGGCTGGAGCGCCTCAGTCCCCTCGTCCACCTCGGCCGGCTTCATTTTATTACCAAACGGAAATTACTTTCTGGACGAGCCTCGTATTTAATACCTAACCACGTAACACATCGTTAATCTGGAATAGGTGGAGTCAGCGAAGTTTCCCTAAAGCACAGAGTGGTGTGGGAAGGCAGCCGATGACCCCAAAGAGGCGATTGCGATACGTGCATTATGTATGCGGCCGTGCTGCGTCGGCATCGTCCCAGCGAGCCGTCCCCCGCTACCAGGGCTCTGCTTACCACGCCTCCACTCCTTTATTGCGTCTCCAAAATACTCACGTATCTCCGTTCTGCCGCGTCTGGATATCATCTCTCACATTACGAAACGATGTCGCTACAAATTTTCTAAACTTTGTACAGCGGCTTTACGTAAAGCTCAGTGGTATTTTGTAACGTGCTTTTAACCAAATGTATTAATTCCAGAGTGACCTCGTGACATGACTTATTAGCCAACTTCATCAGTCATTCGTCCTGCGAACGGCAATATGTTGTGTTGTTGTTGTGATATTCAGTCCAGACACTGGTTTCAAAAATATTCAAATGTTTGTATAGTCTATGGGACTTAACTACTGGGTCATCAGTCCCTAAACTTACAAACTACTTATGAACTACTTACGAACTAGGACGGCACAAATATCCATGACCGAGAAGGGATTCGAACCCCCGACCGTAGTGGCCGTGCAGACCGTGACTGGAGCGCCTTAGTTCCCTCGGCCACCGCGGCCGGCGAAGCTGGTTTGATGCAGCTTTCCACCCTACTCTATCCTGAGCAAGCCTTTTCATCTCCTCATAAGAACGGCAACCCACATCCACTTAAATCTGCTAACTATACGCGTCTCATGGCCTCCCTCTGCGATTTTTACCCCACACACTTCCCTCCAATGCTAAATTTACGAGCCGGCCGCGGTGGCCAAGGGGACTAAGGCGCTCCAGTCACGGTCTGCACGGCCACTACGGTCGGGGGTTCGAATCCCCCCTCGGGCATGGATATTTGTGCCGTCCTAGTTCGTAAGTAGTTCATAAGTAGTTTGTAAGATTAGGGGCTGATGACCCCGTAGTTAAGTCCCATAGACTATACAAACATTTGAACGTTTTTTTTTAAATTTACGATTCCTCGATGTCTAAGAATGTGTCCTACCAAGCGATCCCTTCTTTTAGTCAGGGTATGCCAGAAATTCCTTTTCGCACCAATTCTGTTCAGTAGCTCTTCATTAGTTATGCGATCTACCCACCTAATCTTCAGCATTCTTCTGTAGCACCACATTTCAAAAGCCTCTATTCTATTCCTGTCCGCACTGCTTCTCGTCCATGTTTCACTCCCGTACAAGGCAACACTCCACACAAATGCCTTCAGAAAAGACTTCCTTACCCTTAAATTAATATTCGATGTTAGCAAATTTCTCTTTTTCAAAAATGCTTTTCTTCCCATTGCCATTCTGCATTTTATATCCTCTGTACTGCGAACATCACATGTTATTTTACTACCCAAGTAACAAAGCTCACCTACCACCTTCATTGTTTCGTTACCTCATCTAATTCCTTCTGCATCGCCTGATTTTCTAAGACCGCATTCCATTATTTTGTTTTGCTCTTGTTAATGTTCATTTTATACGCTTTCTTCAACACACTGCCCATTCCATTCAACTGCTCTTCCAGGTCCTTTGCTGTCTCTGACAGAATTACAATGTCATCAGCAAAACGCAATGTTTTTATTTTTTCCCCCTGAACCTTAATCCCTATTCCAAATTTTTCCTTGCTTTCAAAAATGTTCAAATGTTTGTAAAGTCTATGGGACTTAACTACGGGGTCATCAGTCCCTAAACTTACAAACTACTTATGAACTACTTACGAACTAGGACGGCACAAATATCCATGCCCGAGGGGGGATTCGAACCCCCGACCGTAGTGGCCGTGCAGACCGTGACTGGCGCGCCTCAGTCCCCTCGGCCACCGCGGCTGGCTATGTTCAAATGTTTCTAAATCTAAGTGAGTTAACTTTTTCGGTTATCAGTCCCTAGGCTTAGAAACTACATAAGCTAACTGATGCTACGGACAATACGCACAGCCATGCCCGAGGGAGGACTCGAACTTCAGAACAAATGTTGTAATGTTTGTAAATCTATCGGACTTAACTACATGGTCATCAGTCAGTAGCAGTGGCGTAACTATGGGGGGGGGGGATGAGGGGGATAGAACCCCCCCCCCCCACCAGAACACGAAAAGGGAAAAAAAAATAAAAAAATAAAAATAAAAAAAAAATAAAAAAGAAGAGGAAAGAAATCGTATAACAGCAATTTGGTAAAGGTAAAGATTGGAAACTTGGGGTGTTTTACCATAAGCTTTCATTGGATAGGAGTGAATTAGTTTCTTCAACGGGAGTGGTAGATGGTAGTGTGTCTGGAAACTGACTAAAATTTTACTTGTCAAGCAGATCTATCCCCCCCCCCCCCCCAAAAAAAAAAAACCAGGTCTTAGTTACGCCACTGGTCAGTAGCTTACGAACTACTTAAACTAAGGTAAACTAACCTGAGGACAACACAAACACCCATGCCCGAAGGGGGACTCGAACGCCCGACGGCGAATGGCCGCGCGCACGTCAGCACGGCGCTCCATTACGCACGGCTAATCCGCCGTGGCAGAACGTGAACAATCGTGCGCTTTGCGGCAAGGCGCCTTACAGCGCT
The DNA here is from genome assembly GCA_026315105.1 of Locusta migratoria. Lineage (NCBI taxonomy): Eukaryota > Metazoa > Arthropoda > Insecta > Orthoptera > Acrididae > Locusta > Locusta migratoria. Next base: position 293,940,821 of record CM048755.1, read on the forward strand.
CAGCCACTCCACCGCTAAGGCAGCCAAATTGTATTAAGAAGGAGAGAATTTCAAATACTGGTTATCACTTTAAGTATACACATTGTTACTCTGGATACTTTCAAGTGAATTCTGGGATGCTTCCAGAGCAAGGAAGATTCTAATAGCCTCCATGTCAATAAACTAGAAACTGCGATCTGCCTTTTTTTCGTGGCTTGTTAGTTCTCCTTTCAGCAGTATATCGGTCTCATACATTTAAGAGCTCCATCTCTTTCACTCGAGTAAATAAATTTATCACATCCCTCCCTAAATCAGAAAATTATATAGTTCATAAAAATTGAAAAACTGAAGATTATTCCGCTTGATGATGTTGTGAAAAGACATAAATGTTAGGTCAGAGATGTGTGTGATCTGTTTTCGTATGCAAATCAAATGTTCAAATGTTTGTGGAAATTATGGGACTTAACTACGGGGTCATCAGTCCCTAATCTTACAAACTACTTATGAACTAGCTAAGACTAAGGACGGCACAAATATCCAGCCCGAGGGGGGATTCGAACACCCGACCGTAGTGGCCGTGCAAACCGTGACTGACGCGCCTCAGTCTCCTCGGCCACCGCGGCCGGCTTTTCGTTTTCGTATGCGCAACGTAGCGCGACCCCGATGCGGGTATACGAGGAACCGACATGTAGGCACGGGACTAATGTGGCATTCGTGTCTTTCCGATCTGCGTGCGGTAAAAGCGGAAACCTGAACTTCAAAATGTTCAAATGTTTGTTAAGCTTATGGGACTTAACTACGGGGTCATCAGTCCCTAAACTTACAAACTACTTATCAACTACCTTATACTAAGAACGGCACAAATATCCATGTCCGAGGGGGGATTGCCGGCCGCGGTGGCCGAGGTGATTGAGGCGCTCCAGTCACGGTCTGCACGGCCACTACGGTCGGGGGTTCGAATCCCCCCCTCAGGCATGGATATTTGTGCCGTCCTAGTTCGTAAGTAATTCATAAGTAGTTTGTAAGTTTTGGTACTGATGACCCCGTAGTTAAGTCCCATAAGCTTAACAAACATTTGAACATTTTTTTCGAGGGGGGATTCGAACCCCCGACCGTAGTGGCCGTGCAGACCGTGACTGGAGCACCTCAGTCTCCTCGGCCACCGCGGCCGGCAAACTTGAACTATGGCGACGCTTTTACCAAATACATCCAAACAGCACCAATGTACTGTTATTAATTTCTTGGCTACAACAATACAAACACCGGCAGACATTCTTCGGATAACGAAGAATGTGTACGGGCAGTATGTCTAAATGTTCAAATGTTTGTTAAGCTTAAGGGACGTAACTGCGGGGTCATCAGTCCCTAAACTTACAAACTACCGGGTGATCAAAAAGTAAGTATAAATTTAAAAACTTAATAAATCACGGAATAATGTAAATAGAGAGGTAAAAATTGACACACGTGCTTGGAAAGACAAGGGGTTTTATAAGAAAGACAAGCTTCAAAAAGCTTTATCTGATCAGAAAAGCAATAATTACTATAACAAGTTAAGACAAAGCAAAGATGATCTTTACAGGAAATGCTCAATAGGTTCACCATCATTCCTCAACAATAGCTGTAGTCGAGGAATAATGTTGTCAACAGCACTGTAAAGCATGTCCGGAGTTATGGTGAGGCATTGGCGTCGGATGTTGTCTTTCAGCATCCCTAGAGATGTCAGTCGATCACGATACATTTGCTACTTCAGGTAACCCCAAAGCCAATAATCGCACAGACTGAGGTCTGGGGTCCTGGGAGGCCAAGCATGACGAAAGTGGCGGCTGAGAACATGATCATCACCAAGATGTGTGTACATTTTTACCTCTCTATCTGCATTATTCCGTGATTTTTTTAAGTTTTCAAATTTATACGGACTTTTTGATCAGCCGGTACTTATGAACTACCTTATACTAAAGACGACACAAACATCCATGCCCGAGGTGGGATTCGAACCCCCCACGGCGCTCGTTCGCTCCGCCATGGAGCAGAATGTCTGTCAGAAACTATAGTTAGAGGTCCGCGCGGATAATAGAAATGCTATTCGCATCCCCACTACATCCGTAAGGCTCACATCCGCAACCGCTTCCGCTGCACTTTATCCGCATCCGCAGATATTAAAGTTTTGAATGAGCAATAGTAATAAATAACAGTATTTAAAACCATGGTATGTAATGATATAATTATTGTTAAGAGTGTCATTTCTGCGACAACTTAACTACTTTTGACTTCTCAAATCACGGTAACTGTTCTATAACTACTCCAAAACAGGCTATTCCAAAAAGGGAAACATTGGCGCTCCGGACACACACAGTAGCGCTTCGGAGCCCGTGTGGTCGGAGCACGTCAGCTGTTTAATACAGGCATCTTCTTAAATTTCAGTGGTTAATACTGATCGGCATAGAGGCGATTTTACTGTGTTCACATTCAAAAAGAGAAACGGTTCTTTCAGAGTTTTACAAAAGGCACACTTTATTTTCCCCATATTAACGCACAAGAGGTTATGTGACACGAAGCAAAGCATGTCATTTCATGTGTTAAAACTGCCGGCTACTTCTAATTGGTAACTGTCAGCAAAAACAGGCAATGCCTGCTGCAGTTACGGCCAGCGTACACAATCTAACATTGTGTACTTCCTAAATACGTTACTTTCACTGTACACCATATCTGATTATGTTCAAAAATGTTTGTAAAGCTTTATGGGACTTAACTACGGGGTCATCAGTCCCTAAACTTACAAACTACTTATGAACTACTTACGAACTAGGACGGCACAAATATCCATGCCCGAGGGAGGATTCGAACCCCCGACCGTAGTGGCCGTGCTGACTGTGACTGGAGCGCCGCAGTCACCTCGGCCACCGCGGCCGGCTATCTGATTATGAAATTTGCTATAAAATGCTATTGTAATTCTTTATTACTTCCGTCACTACTTATCTAATACATAAACATGAATGTTTGTTTGTATGTTTGTTCGTATTTTATGCCCGACTGTACCGTTCATTAGGTTACGATGAAACTTTGCCAACATATTGCTTGCACTTTCGCGACGGTTATTGACATAATTAAATGACTGTAAGATACGTAGTTCAAGAGATATGACATAATAAAAAATGAAATGCGCGTCTGTGCCGTCTCGAGAAATCCAGATCCACGCGCAACTTCGAACGGTAATATGCCTTTGCTGACAAGATTATAAGATTTTCAGTCACGGTTGTCTTCAAATTTGGCGGAACTTCAGAATCGTTTACATCTGCCGTGGTAGATAACTATTCTACCTTGTCCTATCTCACACGACAAGGATTCCACGAATGTCCACAGGCTTGAAGTTTTCTGCTAACATTTCGACAGACGTACTTGGCAAATACCTCTCTCTTTATCCGCATATAATACGCGGATATCCGCGTCGCTCACAATTTTATCCGCAAAGAAAGAAATACTGCGGATATATCCACGGATATCCGCATCCGCGCAGACCGCTAATTATAGTTGTAGTCTGGTGCAACAGGTACTGTGCTGGTCGCAAATTGACGCAGAGGCACCTCTTCCCATCACAAATATAGTAACTCTTTAGTTGATCCAAATCATCTGGGACATGTTTGAGCTCCCGCCCTATAGTCTTGATACCCCTCCATCGTTACCACGCCTTTGGCCCCTTTAAAAGGCCTCGAAGTGTCGACGATTACTGTCTGACGAATATGTACAGCAGGCAGTAACGGACTTTCTAAATGTGACATGAGATGTAGGAGTATGGCTGGCTACCATTGTGATAATCATCATTCAGGCTGAGTAGCTCTAGTGGTGCAACTCAAACATCAAGCATAGAATAACTTCTTATGACGGATTTCCGATTTTATCTATCATCAGATAGGTATCTGCCCGTCAGTAGCAGACGCACGTAGATGGAGTTACAGCTGTTCGGTGTACAAGCATTTACATCATTATATAAATACGCTAACACGAAACTGGGGGTACAGAGTTTTAATATTAATCATACAAGAAGGCCAATGAAATGTACATAATTTTAAAGGTGGTTTGTCAAAGATGTTGCGAATATAAAAATTATGTGTGCACGTAGGCAATAAGAGTGGAAAAAGAACAAGAAATGTCAGGATGATACTTCAAATTTTCCATAAATTTTGCCACTATATTGTAACCGATTGTAGGTGCCATACTGGTAGAGGTAAAATTAGTTCAGACAGTTAGTGCTTGGCGTACGTATCTTAACGTCCTGGGATCGATTTTCACTACACCATTTTTTTTAAATTCTTCGTAATGTTCAGTTCTTAACTTTTAAATATAGTTTTTGAATATAACTAAACAATTCAGTTTATGAACACAGTATTAATATATTCAGATTCATTACAATAATTTGAAATAATATGATTTAAAGAGCAATTGATTTAAATAATACATTTCAAGTGTCTCCGTTGATTTTCCATTAGAACATAGTTTTATTGAAAAATGGTAAAAAAAATTTCTAATGAAAAGTGAAGGTCAAAAACTGAACTGCTACCAACTACTGCCCTGGGGATATTAGAAAAACATCGATGGTCAGACCAGTGTTAACACCAATTCAAAGAAATCGATGTATCATGAAAGGAATTTTTACGAAAAATGTTAGTTTTACTGAAGTTTTGTAATTGTGATATAAAGCAATTAATTCCATTGGTGTCTTTCATTCTTCCATGTTTCCTCTTTGCCCTTTCTTTCACATGTTCTCATAGCACTCACATAAAACCTATAAATTTTCAGTGCTCAATAAATTCCAATTACATTTTTTTTTTATTTTCATTACTTTGCCGACACAACTGGCCGAATTTCGACCACAGGCAATACTAGTCTACATAAATATTCTGCAAATCACATTGAAGTGCATGACAGAGAGTTCATCTAGCCGTTTCTGTGATATTTCTCTACCGTTCCATTCTCTAATAGCGCGCGGGAAAAATGAACATCTAAATCTTTCCGGTTTCGATCTGATATCTCTTATTTTATTACGATGATCATGTCTCCCTATGTAGGTGGGTGCCAACAAAATATGTTCGCATACGGAAGAGAGAGTTGGTGAAAAACATATCACAAATAAATCTCGCCTCAACGAATGACGCCTTTCTTTTAATGATTTCCACCACAACTGGTGTAGCATATCCGCGACACTCGCTTCCCTCGCAGACTCCCAGTCACTCTTGCCTGATGCTTGACATTCACCATTGCGACCTACAAGGTGCGCCTGAAAAGTTGGGTGAATGGTCCCATATTTTACAAACCGCGCTGGAAAGTATGAGGTGCCCGCGCATACACATTGAGGGATATGTCAACACGCAACCCCCTATCGTGCAAAGCACTGCAGTGAGGCGGTGGTACACAGTCCGGCCCAGCTAACAGGGTCAGTGTGAGAATCCATGTCATTGCAATATGGAGCGCAAAATGACGCAACACGTTAACATCAAGTTTTGTTTCAAATTAGGCAAAACGGAGATGGTAACCCATGGGATGTTAGTGCAAAGTCTACGGTGTTGAAGCAGTGAATAAAAAGTTTGTGATTGTCTGGTTTGAACGAATTAGATATGAAACGAAGGTGTCGAGGAAGAGCCACGTCGACCGTCAACAATCACGATCCCAGGCAATATCTAGCGCCTTCAGACTTCTTTCTGTTTCCCCGCTTTAAATTACCCCTGAAAGGTTTACCTTTCGCAACGATTGCGGAAATCCAACAACGCGTGAACCTGTGCGCCGAGCGTTTCCACAAGAATCGTTTGCTGACAGTTTCCAAAATCTGTACAACAGATGTCAAAAGTGTATTGTAGCGAATGGCGATTACTTAAAGGCCAGTAAAGCTAATTTGTTTGTAACTCTTGTTTCTTATATTTCCTGAGACGATTCACGGAACTTTTCAGACACACCTTATATTCAGTTTCAGTGTAATACTTCTGACTTCTCACAAAATCGGACACGGTATATATTATAAAGTTGTTCACTTGTTTCGCCTCCAGCATGCTGTACAATCGAAAAAAATGGACTTATCCGACCGAAGATTTACTGACTATATCTATTAAAAATCTGGTTATTACGTTGCTGTGCTGTATTAAATCAAGCAAACACATATTGGAACTACGAAAAATTGGCAATTGGCAAATCTGTTTAAAGGATCATTTTTATATTATTTGCATGTTTACCGTTCTTATGAGATCGATTGAAATGAGGAGATTAAGGAAATTCATATACATGTTCCAATATTTGTAACTGTTCAGTGCCATCAGTTCGAACCAACTACGTAGATAATGAGGAATCTTGCATAAAAAGCTACACTACCACACTAAAAGAGTGGAGCACGCAGTGGAGGAGGAAGTAAAGAAATGAAATTTCGCGGGTTGAGGGGGAACGTGATGTTCTTTAAGTCATTTCAAGATTAAGTCAAATTTACGAAGACTTTTGCATTGGGAGCCCACTTGTTAGTAGAACGTTGCACCTCCTCCGAATTGTTCGGATTCACTCTCCTGAGGCACGTGCCGCGGTCGAGTGTTGAGAAGTATGTATAAATGAAGAACAAAGATGTTGAAAGTTAAAGTTTACTTTATTAAAAAGAACTCCTGTTAGAGGGTTCCGAATTGAAACGATGAACATGGTGGCGTGAAACGTCACTATTTCGGTGCGTCAGAAAACTCTCGAAAATCTGAAAGCACTAATTTGAAGAGTAAGTTTTACACATGAACGCACTCTCCTTCAGAATGACACTGCCACACATGACCACTGCGAACCTTGAACAATGCGATGCCTTGGGTTCACTGTCATCGGTCATCCTCCATACTGTCTTCACATGGTCCCATCGGACTTTCTTTCCAGCACGTTTCGTAGACGAGTTCCTGACTACTGCCAGTGTACTACAGTTCAAAGGGAAGATAAGCGAGACGGCCGCAGTGGCCGAGCGGCGCCGGGCGCCGTGGCTCAGCGCGCCCGGTCAGAGGGCTGAACGCCTCTCTGTAATAAAAAAAGCTGAGCCAAGAACTCATCGAACGACAACGAACAAAAAGGAACAACAACCGCAATGAACTGGTCTACCAATAGGAAAAAAAAAGCTGTCTGTGGTGCGCCAGTCACGCTCTGCACGGCCACTACGGTCGGGGGTTCGAATCCCCCTAAGCCATGGATATTTGTGCCGTCCTTAGTATTAGCTAGTTCATAAGTAGTTTGTAAGTTTAGGGAGCAATTGAACGGAATGGACAGTGTGCTGAAAGTTGCATATAAGATGAACATTAACAAGAGCAAAACTAGGGTAATGGAGTGCAGTGTAAGAAAATCAGGTGATGCTGAAGGAATTAGATTGGGAAACGAAGCAATAAATGAGGTAGATGAGTTTTGTTACTTGGGCAGTAAAATAACAAATGATGGTCGTAGTACAGAGGATATAAAATGCAGAATGGCAATGGGTAGAAAAGCGTTCTTGAAAAAGAGAAATTTGTTAACATCGAGTATTGATTTAAGCCTAAGGAAGTCCTTTCTGAAGGCATTTGTATGGAGTGTTGCCTTGTATGGGAGTGAGACATGGACGATAAACAGTGCGGACAGGAAGAGGATAGAGGCTTTTGAAATATCGTGCTACAGAAGAATGCTGAAGATTAGATGGGTGGATTGCGTAACTAATGAGGAGGTACTGAACAGGATTGGGGAGAAAAGAAATTTCTGGCATACCTTGACCAAAGGAAGGGATAGATTGGTAGGACACATTCTTAGACATCAAGGAATTGTTAATTTAGTGTTGGAGGGAAGTGTGTGGGGTAAAAATCGCAGAGGAAGACCAAGAGATGGATACAGTAAGCAGATTCAGACATATGTAGGTTGCCGTTCTTATGTGGAGATGAAGAGGCTTGCCCAGGATAGGGTATTGTGGAGAGCTGCATCAAACCAGTCTCCTGACTGAAGACCACAACAACAACAACAACAAGTTTAGGGACTGATGACCCCGTAGTTAAGTCCCATAAGCTCTACAAACATTCGAACATTTTGAAGATAAGCGAAATTTTACAATCTCAACGCAGGTACAGTTTAAATTTTCAATCTTTTTATTCTTAAAATATTTATTTTGCCGTTATCGATTTTGTGATCCCTCGTGACAACGTAGCTCCGAATAACGAGCCTTTGTGGCTGCAGCAGCGCTAATTTTGAGAGCCTGTAGATAGTATCGGTCACATATCTGGCCGCGGATCGCAGCCCTAATCCTGCTGTCTGGCGTTTATAGCCGCCACTCTCACCTCTCCTTCAGCCGCCGAGCTTACGCCACACTTGACGCCTTGCATTCTTCTTCATTTGTTTCCGACCAGTTTCTAAAGAAACAGATGCACCTGAAAATGCACTAAACTAAGATTTTAGCACAGAACCTTTCACGCGGAAAATCTGTAGGCGGGCCCTATGCTGTCACTAGAAGATGAGAAATATTCAAAACAGATAAGATTTAGTGTACCACATATGTTACGTAATATTGCGAAAGCTAAGTTGTTTCAGTTTACAAATGTTCAAATGTCTGTAAATCTATCGGACCAAACTGCGTGGTCATAAGTCCGTAGCTTACAAACTACTTAAACCTAGATAAACTAACCCAAGGACAACACACACACACACACACCCATGCCCCAGGGAGGACTCGAACCTCCACGGCGAGCAACCGCGCGCTCCGCAGCTAGGCGCTTTAGACCGCTCGGCTACTCCACCGCGGCTTTCAGTTTACGATTCCATCCAGAGATAATAGCTTTTGCAACTTGATTTCAAGGAAACCTAACCAGAATTCCGTATCAAAACCTTTAATACATCATGGTTATCCACAGCCAGTATTAAAATACTTTCGCTACTGCTATGAGCCGTTCTGTGAAATTAAAAACGAAGAAAGTCAATCATGTGCAGAACCCGAGCGGCATTATAGACACCCTTTATGAGCACCAATAAAATGCAAGAACGAATTATGTTACTCTGTAACTTCTGCAACGCAGCCGTGTAAATACCTGCATATCTAAGCAAGTGCCATGGACTTTAATTACAGTTGCGCATGGATTAATTAACCCGATAGTAGTTATTGGTTGGTTGGTTGTTTGGGATAGAGGAACCAAACTGCTAAGGTTATCGGTCCTCCGGAGGGGGGGAGGAGGAGGACTCGCAGATTAATAGTGAGTATCAAACCGGGACTCGAACCCCGACACTTACACTTCTGGGACAGTAGAATTGCTGGTTGAGCTATCCACCAAAGAGGCATTAAATTTTTAATTCCATGTAATAGGTTATAACAAGGGAATTTGTTCAAGGGACCAATTACCTGTATATATTGTGAAGAATATTCAAAACAGCGAAATACAGTAGTTCGTGTAACTTTAGTAATGTTTTTCCAAGTATTTGTATAACATTTCTATACATTACTTTACCGTAATAAAACTAATTAAAACTGCTATTAAAGTACATGACTTCAGTCAACAGTGTACAACACACTTGGATCAGTAAAGGTGTCACTGCTTTCGCTCTAGAACGGTGTCACTGCCTTGTCAATGGAATGACTCTGTATTCGATCATCCGCTCCTGGGAGGCGTTGAAGGCACCTCAAATGTTCAAATGTCTGTAAATCTATCGGACCGAACTGCGTGGTCATCAGTCCGTAGCTTACTTGAACCTAGGTAAACTAACCTACGGACAAACACACACACCCATGCCCGAGGGAGGACTCGAACCTCCACGGCGAGCAACCGCGCGCTCCGCAGCGAGGTGCTTTAGACCGCTCGGCTACTCCACCGCGGCTGAAGGCACCTCATCAATAAGCAGCTTGGGTGGACTTATTAATGAGTTCAACAGGAACGAATACAAACAAGCTTGCAGATATCAAATCGACAGTATGGAGCTATACTGTATTTATGTTACAGTTTGGGAGATAGAACTCTGAAGCTCACTATATATATGTATATATAAGCATCTCTACTACTAAAATGCTGAACCCGGTTTCGGTCTCTACAAGGATAAATATAATTGTCAAATATCCGCGTAAATACTGACAATATTAAAATCTTAAAATGTTAATGTATTCTACTGCACATTAAGAGGTATTACCTTCTGCAAATTTCAACACGATAACACAATTATTACATGTAGAAACTGAGTGTTTATCGTGTAACTAACGGCGCTCAAATATTCTAATTTTGTTCATCCATTAATCGAAAATAATAACACCTAGGTATTTCCAACAACCTTCACGTATATTTTCAAAACTTTACGAAACTTTTTCTCGCTGATGTCTCCACAAAAATATTAAAGGAAAAAAGTTTATCACTTACTACATTTTCGCTGTTTATGCAGTCCAACTTCAGCATCTTCCATGGTGTTTCAATTTATAATTTTTCACATGTACAGGGCGTTTCCATAAGAGCATGCTAAAATATAACAGGGCAAAGAGAATGCTCCACTGAGGTAGGGAACCTGGGGTTGGTCGCTGGATTGGAAGAGGAGGTCCAATCCCATTGTCTGTGAGATGATTTGACCTGAACCACCTTCATTATTTGCTATGTGGATATCTAGAGTTATTTGTATATGAGATCCCAGTGGTACTTACCAGAAGCGTAGCTGACTGTCATGTGATTCAAAACGCTCCAGGGATATTTGTCAGTGTTCGGCAGAAACTTGTTTGCCGATGCCATGCTTGCATTGAAGTTGATGTCCATCATTTTGTAGGATACAGTACAAATGGACAAATAGTATGTTCATTAGGTCAATGATGGTATCTGCAGTTAACTGTATTTTGTGTATATATAAGAAAGTACACAGCAATGTTATTATATTCATATTACCCCTGAAGTTGGCTTCTTCGGCCCCAGGTTTCCTACCTCAAATTGTTCAGTGGAGCATGCTCTTTGTCCTATTAAATTTTTCACGCACTTACGGAAATACCCTGTATGTAGGGTGTTCAAAAAGTGTCGAATACTTTGAGAGGTGGATATGCTCATCGAAACAAGTAAAGTGAATCCACTAAACATGGAACCAGAACCGCATCCTTTCTTAGATAGACACGTGTTAGTAGGAAGGTTTGCGCGACACCTGGTTGCAGTTATTAGCACAGTAGTTGCATTGGTTCTCCGTCCAATGTGTCAAAAGGGTATTACCGAGCGAGGTGGCGCAGTGGTAACGCACTGGACTCGCATTCGGGAGGATGGTGGTTCAAATCCACCTCCGGCCATCCAGATTTAGGTTTTCCGTGATTTCCCTAAATCACTCCAGGCATATGCCGGGATGGTTCCTTTCAAAGGGCACGGCCGATTTCCTTCCTCATCCTTACCCAAAACTCCGAGCGTTAGCTCCGTCTCTAATGGCCAAGCTGTCGACGGGGCGTTAAACCCTAAGCATCCATCCATCCATCCATCCATCAAAAGGGTATTCTGATGTCTTACTCACAGCACTCTACCTATCATTAGGTAGACTGCAGTCAGTTTCAAGTTTCCAGTTGTGTTGGGACGCGTACTTGTTGATAATATTAATAGGGTCATAAGTCCTACAAGGAAGGTTATATTTGTCGCATTATGTGGACTTTCTCATTAATGCATTGCCTACCCCGCTGGAGCATGCATGGCACACGAGCATAGTTTCCTCAGAATGTGCACAAATATCTAACGCAGACACTTCAGGACCGCTGCATTGGTCGAGGAGGCTCCACACCTTGGATTGCTCCTTAGACTTGAAGGAAGTGGTCTTCCCAACTCAAAATTGTAAATATAAGAAACTCAACTCCTGCGGGTATCAATTCCTCGGCTTACAAGCTACTGAAACTAACTTTAACATATGCTAAGGAAAACACACACAACCATGCCCGAGGGAGCAATCGAACCTCCGACAGCGAGCAAGCGCGCGCTTCACATCAAGGCGCCTTAGAGCGCTCGGCCACTCCACCGCGGCTTCGCATCTCCGATCAACGATGCGCAGACAAATGGTGGCCACGTGAGCAAGTACTACAACAGCAACCGGGTACACTTCAAAGAGTGTGTCATCCCTTACGCCAAAAGGCATGTCTTCGGTGCAGTTAGTGCACATACACGCACACACACACATCGATAGGTTTTCTTTGGATTAATAACCTCAGTATTATTTTTATTCCAAAGTAATTGTTTTTATCTAGGTTGGGTAAGTATCCAAGAATTGTGGCTGTTCTTCAGGTTGAAGTCTGGGCTAGTGGCAAAGTGTTGAGATGCAGAGTGATGTGTCATGGGTTCAAAACTCTCTGGAATCATAGCTTTTATTTTCACTTTGAGTGGTAACCTAGGCTTCACACTCAACGATGTGAGGAGTCGCCACAAATGACATGCGGTTCGGATTCCACGTTAAACTGTAACTCCGCTTCTCCCGGTTGGATAACTGAAGTAGGTTACGGACATTCTAAGCGCCGAAGCTGGATGTTTGTGTTGTCTTTAGTGTAAGTTAGTTTATAAGTAGTTTGTAAGTTTAGTCACTGAAGACCCCGCAATTAAGTCCCATAAGCTTAACAAACATTTGAATTTTCAGGTAGGTAATGCAGTGAAAGCTTAAGGGGAAAAAGTGATAAGAAGAAGGCATAGAGATGAGGGAAATGGTGGGCAGCGATTAAGGAAAGGATTGTACAATGCCTATACAATTGCCATGCATATTTAACAATTGCAAAGCATTGCCGGAAGCGCTGTATATCACTGAATCTACCGCAAAGATATATAATCCACGGTTGAGGAGATAAGTCATACTAAATACTGAGATTCGTGGAAAACTAGAGTTTGTCTATAATGAAGCGCAATTTAACATATATTCTTCCAGTGTATGACATGGTAAGCTAATAGTGACTTCCAGTAAGATTAGTAAAAAAAAAAAAAAAAAAAAAAAAAAAAAAAAAAAAAAAAAAAAAAAAATTCAAACTGTTTATAAAGTTTTATCGATTACATGTTTAAGGCGAATATTTAGTTACATTTGTAAGGTAATTAGACGTTTTAAGCGGCTCTGAATATGGGAATTAATTATTTATGGAATCGGAGGCTTTACTAGTTGTGAGAAAAACTGGATAGTTTTCTCACAGTAACCCAGTAACCCGAAAAGAAGTGAATAGCAAAAGCTCGATTTTCTGCTGGGGAATCATACCCAGTGAAGGATATTTCGGGTTACAAAGTGGAATGTATCATACTCTTAATAGGTACGAGTCAGTAGGAGTTTGATTTTAATAGATTCGCCAAATATTAGCCATTCCTACAATCAAGGCGAATCTCAGCGAGTCGCCCTCATGTTGAGGTGCCGCCTTCTAGTGCGCCTTCTATACGACAAGCAGGCAACTTGCAGCTCTTATGAGTAGAGGCGGGTTGCATAACATCTCAGGCGCCCTTGGCTTTGGATCTCGGACTTCAAAATGCACACAGCTTGGAACAGAAAAATGTTAAATGTTTTCATAACTATTAACGTTATTTTGATATTCCAGATCAAGAGATTCAATATGTGGAAGATGCAGTAATATACGTTTCTATACAATTTATCATGACGTAGAGTACCGTATCAAAACGAAACTACGTCTGTAAGTAAGTGCAGTAAGTTGAAGGAGTGGTGAAGAACCTAGCGACTTCGAACAGTAATTAAAATGATCGTCTCACAATCAGGGATTCAAATCTCTATCTGAACATCAAAATTCAAGACTTCCTTTCTCAAACGATTCCTCAAATACATGACAGTAAAAGCACTGGTGGTTGCTTTTTACAAGTCTCCTCTTGCTTCCTTTCCCAGCCACGTCCCATGGAAATTTCTAGTTTCGATTGATCTTGACCATAGGGCGTTAAAACGACTCTTCTTTTCCTTCCTTGGAATACAATACTACGATGTCCATCGTTATACAGTTAAAATGGAAGTACTATTTGTGTTTCAAAATACCGCAGGAAATACGTTTGTATTTAAAACGTAAGAACGAAAGAAAATTTCGTATGATATATCACCATGAAATCACACTGCTCGATGAAATTTGAACAATATATTAAAAGAACTATTGCAGTGTAGTGAAAAAGATAACAAAGAAATTCTCGGTTAGACGAATGAAAGTGACACTTATATTGAAAGGCAATATTAAATTGAAGTCACAGCCATTTATAATGTTTACCTGACATCACAAAGGACTATAGTACGGTGTGTGATCCTCATTGACGGCAATACATGCCCTTAAACGTGAACCTATGCTGGCCGTAAAGTTGGTAACCAATCCTAGCGCTAGGTCTTCGCATTACTTTTCCTCTATATAGCTCTATCTTTGAAGTAGCACATTTAATTCTAGCTTGGACTGTCGCAAACTTTAATTTATATTTTTTCCTTGATTTACAGAAATCAATAACTGTACGTTTACATTCTTCATCGCAGTATTAAATAAATAAATAAAGAAATAAAAATAAAGAAAAATACAAATGTTTGTAAATCCATGGTATCAGAATGCTATGGTCATCAGTCCTTAAATTAACTTACATTAAGGACAAAACACAGTCATGCCCAAGGGAGGATTCGAGCCTCCGGTGGGAATGGCCGCCCAGTGCGTAGCCTCACGCCTTAGACCACGCAGCCATCCCACGCGACCATCGCATTATTCTGTACATCAGGTCGATTAATATAATTTACAACTCGTAATATCCTTAATATAACAGACATAATCATTTCTCACAACTGGAACTGTTAGTGGAATGACTCGCGCTGCTTCTAAATTCATAGCTACCTATATACAGATTACCTTGAATGGCACTTTTCATCAGTTACTATAATTGAATACTCAGGATTTTCCATTTTCGTTGATAACAGTTTAAACCTTTTAATGTGATACATGAAAGGAAAGTTACTCTACTGGCCATTAAAATTGCTACACCAAGAAGAAATGCAGAAGATGAACGGGTATTCATTGGACAAATATATTATACTAGAACATGTGATTACATTCTCACGCAATTTGGAAGCATAGATACTGAGAAATCAATACCCAGAACAACCACCTCTGGTCGTAATAACGAATTGATACGCCTGGGAATTGAGTCAAAAAGAGCTTGGATGGCGTGTACAGGTAAAGATGCCCATGCAGCTTCAACACGATACCTTTCTCTTCTTTATTTTTCTTCAGCCCTTCTCCCGCACATGCAAGGTCGGCTTTGTTTATTGGGATTTGGCGTGTTAGTATTGACGGGGTGGCCGGATGCCCTTCATGCCCCCAACCCCTGCCCCCCGGGAGGAAATGTGTACCCCAAATGTCTGTGTATAATGTTATATGTGTGAAATGTTTGCAAATCGTGTAACAGAGGCGGAACTTGGTGACCAGCCAGGTATTCACCTAGGGGGATGTGGAAAACCGCCTAAAAACACATCTAGGCTGGCCGGCACTCCGACCCCCTTCGTTAATCCGCCGGGCGGATTCGAACCGGGGCCGGTACGCCTCCCCGTCTCAGAAAGCGGTGAGTTAGACCACACGGCTAACCGAGCGGGTCAGCTTCAACACGATACCACAGTTCATCAAGAGTAATGATTGGCGTATTGCGACGAGCCAGTTGCTCGGCCACCATTGACCAGACGTTTTCAATTGGTGAGAGATCTGGAGAATGTACTGGCCAGGGCAGCAGTACAGGACCTGCAACATGCGGTCGTGCATTATCCTGCTGAAATGTAGGGTTTCGCGGGGATCGAATGAAGGGTAGAGCCACGGGTCGTAACACTTCTGAAATGTAACGGCCACTGTTCAAAGTGCCGTCGATGCGAACAAGAGGTGACCGAGACGAGTAACCAATGGCACCCCATACCATCACGCCGGGTGATATGCCAGTATGGTGATGACGAATACACGTTTCTACTGTGCGTTCACCGCGATGTCGCCAAACACGGGTGCGACCATCATGCTACTGTAAACAGAACCTGAATTCATTCGAAAAATGACGTTTTACCATTCGTGCACTCAGGTTCGTCGTTGCGTGCACCATCGCAGGCGTTCCTGTCTGTGATGCAGTGCAAGAGTAACCGCAGCCATAGTCCCCGAGCTGAAAGTCCATGCTGCTTGCAAACGTCCCCATCTGTTGACCCAGGGATCGAGACGTGGCTGCACGATCCGTTACGGCCATGCGGATAAGATGCCTGTCATCTCGACTGCTAGTGATACGAAGCCGTTGGGATCCAGCACGGCGTTCCGTATTGCCCTCCTGAAGCCAACGGTTCCATATTCTGCTAAAAGTCGTTGGATCTCGACCTACGCGAGCAGCAGTGTCGCGATACGATAAACGGAAATCGCGATAGATTACAATCTGATCTTTATCAAGGTCGTAAACGTGATGGTACGCATTTCTCCTCCTTACACGAGACATCACAATAACGTTTCACCAGGCAACGCCGGTCAACTGCTGTTTGTTTATGAGAAATCGGTTGGAAACTTTCCTCATGTCAGCACGTTGCAGGTGACTCCACCCGCGCCAACCTAGTGTGAATGCTCTGAAAAGCTAATCATTTGCATATCACAGCATCTTCTTCCTGTCGGTTAAATTTCGCGTCTGTAGCACGTCATCTTCGTGGTGTAGCAATGTTAATGGTCAGGAGTGTAATAAGGTTCTATGAATTTAGCGCCATTTTATTAGCTCATATGTAGAAATACACTCGAAGGAATACATATATGTAACGATTTTATTTGTGCATTATTGCAAAAGTGATTATTAAGGTCTGAAGAAACAAATGCCACAATTGGCGCTGCATCGTATCTACGTATTTAGGCCTATGACGCGCTAAAGCACTCAACGAATGAAGAAAACTCTCCACGTTGGATGGAACAACTAGCTCGTAACGCCTCCACAAGCGTACGTCTATACCTTAGGCGGCTTATACACAGCGACGCAAAAGTCACTGCAAACTGGACACTGGTGTAAATAAAAGATTGAATTGATATGTCATAACAAATACAAACAACATACACAATTATTTTTTTGTATTCCAAGTGTTGATTTTCTCGGACTTTAGGTCCTACCCGCAATTTATTTTCCTCATTTGTGACTGTTCTTGGGCGGCTAGAGCTTGTTGCATCCCTAACAGGCCCCTCTTCTTCTAGCCTATGTCGTACACTGTTTGTCTAGTTGATGGTTTTGATCTGAAGGGTATTCAGTGTATCCCCTATTTACTAACAACTACACTAGCATCACTTTTATAGAATGGTCTTACTTGAAAATCCTTTCTTCTTTGTTTTTCAATGCATAGTATATCAGTTAGACAAAGCATAATCATCCGCAATTGGAAATGACAACGTGACGGGTTAACTAAGTCTTGCTGTTACTTTTGTTTTCTTACAACCAAATGTTCAGTGAGTTTGCGCCACTTTGTATAACATACCGGCAACCGGAAGACTCGTGCACTTGGGACGTACTCCAATTCAATCCGTTTAACCACGTCGACTCGTCGCGTGCTCAAGTTCAAACTTGAATTGAGGTGTTACATTCAATATGCAGTACGCAGAAATGTCACGTTAGTTTTCGCACCGCTAAAAAGGCGGTATGCAACACTTACTTTGTACTGAGTGAATTCATCTACTCTGTAATGAATACGTGAATATTTCCATACAGTTTATACAACAGTTACGCCAGATGTCAGCATATAACGTCCAAACATCGTAGACGTAAGTTATAAGGAAAATTTATAACAAAAATTTTACGTATATTTTCGTATTATTTGATTTGTGATTAATTAATGTAATTCTTATATACGCAGACGTTTGATAATGACAAAATGTTAAAACAGCTGTAGCGCTATTGAATAAAATATAAGCAGTAATCCGAAACTTTCATTACAATGTAATTCAACGACATTTATGATTCTGCAGGAATTTAACGTCATCTACTCTGCTTTGTGCCCAAGCACGCCGTAGCCGCAAGGAGTGTTCGTATTCTGTCATGACCGATGGAGGATATGGCTTAGGTCTCACAAATGGAGTATAATTCTACAGTTTTTACACTGAATTTGCTTTCAGCAACTTGTAAATCCACTGATTTTAAAAAGTCTCTAATAACCAGAGCAATAAATTAATTGACCGTTCGTCTAAATAAGAGATAAAGTTCCCACAAAATCTGTGTGTGATGTGTGTTTATCTCTTAGAGTTTCAGAGATATTCGCCCACTACCAAATATGTCATATTACCTTTAATGGGGTGTTTCACCCTTAAAATTATACCATTGTCGATATAAAACAAATTACGTGTCTATAATTTTGACTGCCCTCATTGTGTACTGAGTTACAAGAAAAAAGGCGCTTAACGAAAAGGTAGGTTTGCTTGTAATAAAAAGAGTGGGACAGAAAATGTAATGGAAGACCAGCGTATAAGATTAAAGCATATTGAGGAAAGTAACTCATCTTCCATTCCATTCTCTATCAACTCGTCTTCCTGTCCCTTTTGCATAGCCGCGGTGGAACGGCCGAGCGCACTGAGGCGCAATGCTGCGATGCGCACTACCGAATCGTCCCTCGGGCATGGATGTTTGTGCTGTCTTTAGTATAAGGTAGTTCACAATTAGTTTGTAAGCTTAGGAACTGATGACTCCGCAGATAAGTCCCATCAGCTTCACAAACATTTGAACATTTTGAACATTTTGCATTTTTCCTTGTAGCCATTACATACTATTTATGCACATAATGCGCACTGCGACTACGCGCATATTAGGTCTCACTGTTGGTGCCACTTACAGTTGTTTGCTTCGTATTAGTGATCTTACACTTCAGTCTTTCGGCGAAACTCACTCGCTCCACATGTGCCAATTTTAAAAACTTTTATCCGTGACATGCTAATTTTATAACTCTATTTGTGTGTTTTAAACGTCGATGATAGTTTATGCTATATACTGTGCACTGACAAGAGCTATCTGGCTTCACTTCAACAGGGTCCTTGGCAGGTAATTTCACTTAGAGAGTATTTGTCTATATAAGGAGTATAAGTTTGTTGGTTTCCTACCTGCTTTGCATTTTCCTGGTTATGTAATAGTTTCAGTAGATGCGACATTCTTTCTGAAGAAGACAAAATTATTTTCGTCGAAATTATAGGTAAAGGTTGATTGAACGTATTTTCCGCAACTCGTTGGCTGTTATTTAATCAACGAACTCTTGACTTAAAACATTGATGAATTGTAGCCGTATTTATAATTTTGTGGAAGACGAATAGCCTTGCAAATAATAGAGTTTGTAAAAATCATTATCATATATTCGACGTTTCTCTAGAATACTATAGATAACGTAGGTCATACAGTTTCTTAATATTTGTACACACGTATTGTACGTAAGAAAAAAACTTAAGTTCCGGGAAGAGCGGTGTATGTTATTGGAATTGGAATGGCGTGAAGTGATAGAACACTTAATAAATTAATATAGCATCCGAAGTATACGTGGCGTAACGGAAGTATCGACAACAGAAGGACGGTAAGCAGTCTTTAAGAACGTTCGTTCCGAAGCACAAGATTAATTGCACAGATTTCCCAAGCAGATGAGCAGGAAACAGTACTTCAAAGAGGACTCTTATTTACTGCTGCTAGAATCGGCACGGCAGATCAACAGCCGCTGATCAGCTACTGTCCAGAACTCGAGAGGTCGACGCCGCCCATACCAGCAAACAGAGCGCCCTCAGTAATAGCCAACAGGCTCCTCCACGAGGAAGACTAAATGAAGTCTTTGTCAGTTAACGATGTATACATCGGCTGTTCGATCTTCGGATAGCTTAACAGGTGTATGATTAGTGATTGAAATAGCAATGACGAAATGCGACCGTCTTTCGAAGTAAATATACTAAACATAATTCATCCCGTTAGATGCATTTATTATGTGAAAATGTGAAGCTGATAAATGTTATGAATCAAAGATATAATGAGAAGTGTCTTCTCTTGAGAAAAAAACGTGATTAGAAAATTTAATGGAGAAAGAGGAAACAGATTGAACTGTTCGCCCGTAACCACGAGCAGCTAAAACATCTTAAGCATGCTTGTGTCATCACAGGAGGTACCAGCTGGTGTGACGAGAAAGTATAACTCCGTTGCAGACGCCAGTGTTTTGGAGCACACTGTTCTTCGAATATTGTTTCAATTTTCAGATGTTTGTAAACCTAAGGGACCAAACTTGTGAGGTCATAGATCCCTAGTCTTACAAACTACTTAAAGTAAGTTATGATAAGGACAACACACAGACCTATAACAGCGGGAGCGGCCGCCGAATACTGTTGAATATGCAGTCTACTCTTAACGCCTTGTTCCAGTGACATCTTCATCAATTACGGCTGCAGTATGTACGTGGATTGTGGAGACTGACATGAGGATCAACGGGATATAGTCGTTTGGTCTTACAAAACACGTTTAACTCTTCTTACAGCAGGTATATGATTGTTGCCCGATTCGTCCGAGCAGCTATTGGAAACTTGTAACGCACTGTCTACACAGGCAAAAGTTGAGGGTATTACACTCCTAGCGATTAAAATTGCTAAACCACGAAGACGACGTACTACAGACACGAAATTTAACCGACAATAAGAAGATGCTGTGATATGCAAATGATTAACTTTTCAGGGAATTCACACTAGGTTGACGCCGGTGGCGACACCTAAAACGTGCTGACACGAGGAAAGTTTCCAACCTATTTCTCATACACAAACAGCGGTTGACCGCTGTAGCCTTGTGAAACGTTGTTGTGATGCCTCGTGTAAGGAGGAGAGATGCGTACAATCACGTTACCGACTTTGATAAAGGTCGAATTGTAGCCTATCGCGATTGCGGTTTATCGTATCACGACAATGCTGCTCGCGTTGGTTGCGATCCAATGACTGTTAGCAGAATATGGAATCGGTGGGTTCAGGAGGGCAATACGGAACGCCGTGCTGGATCCCAACGGCCTCGTATCACTAGCAGTCGAGATGACCGGCATCTTATCCGCATCAATGTAAGGGATCGTGAGGCCACGTCTCGATCCCTGAGTCAACAGATGGGGACGTTTGCAAGACAACCATCTGCACGAACAGTTCGATGACGTTTGCAAATGTTCAAATGTTTGTAAATCTATCGGACCAAACTGCGTGGTCATCAGTCCGTAGCTTACAAACTGCTTAAATCTAGGTAAACTAACTTAAGGACAAGACACACACCCCTGCCCCAGGGAGGACTCGAACCTCCACGGCGAGCAACCACGCGCTCCGCAGCGAGACGCTTTAGACCGCTCGGCTACTCCACCGCGGCGATGACGTTTGCAGCAGCATGGACGGTCAGCTTGGAGACTGTCAGCTTGGAGACCCTTGACGCTGCATCACCGACACGACCGCCTATGATGGTGTACGCAACGACGAACCTGGATGCACGAATGCCAAAACGTCATTTTTTTTTCGGGTGAATTCAGGTTCTGTTTACAGCATCATGAGGTCGCATCCGTGTTTGGCGACATCGCGGTGAACGCACATTGGAAGCGTGTATTCGTCATCGCCAGACTGGCGTGTCACCCGGCGTGATGGTATAGGGTGCCATTGGTTACTCGTCTCGGTCACCTCTTGTTCGCATCGACGGCACTTTGAACAGTGGCCGATACATTTCAGAATTGTTACGACCCCTGGCTCTACCCTTCATTCGATCCCAGCGAAACCCTACATTTCAGCAGGATAATGCACGACCGCATGTTGCAGGTCCTGTAGGGGCCTTTCTGGATACGGAAAATGTTCGACTGCTGCCCTGGCCAGCACATTCTCCAGATCTCTCACCAATTGAAAACGTCTGGTGGCCGAGGTACTGGCTCGTCACAATACGTCGGTCTGTACTCTTGATGAACTGTGGTATCGTGTTTTAGCTGCATGTGCATCTGTACCCGTACACGCCATCCAAGCTCTGTTTGACTCAATGCCCAGGCGTATCAAGGCCGTTATTACGGCCAGAGGTGGTTGTTCTGGATACTGATTTCTCAGGATCTATGCACCCAAAGTGCGTGAAAATGTAATCACATGTCAGTTCTAGTATAATATATTTGTCCAATGAATACTTGTTTATCATCTGCGTTTCTTCTTCGTGTAGCAATTTTAATAGCCAGTAGTGTAGGTTAAAGGGGTTTCCACGGATGCTGAAAGAATTGGATTAGATAATGAGGCAATAAAAGTATTATATTAGTTTTGTTATTTGGGTAGCAAAATATATTCTGAAGATAAGAAGATATAAAATGCAAAATAGCTATGGGAAGAAAAGCTTTTCTGAAAAAAAGCCAAATATTAATTGAATGTGAGGAAGTCTTTTCTGAAAGCATTTGTCTGGGGTGTAGCACAATATGGGAGTGAAACGTAGACGTAAGGATTTTAGACAAAATAGTACAGAAAGCTCAGATCTTACAAGGGTAGTCAAGATATGCGTTTCACAGGTTGGGCCGCGGCGGAGCGGCCGAGCACATTGAGGCGCTATGCTACGATGGGCGAGGCCGTTCTCCGTCGGGTGTTCTAATCCACCCTCGGGCATGGATGTTTGAGCCGTCTTTTGTATAAGCTAGTTCATAAGTAGTTTGTAGGTCTTGGGACTGATGTCCCATAAGCTCTACAAACATTTGAACATCACCGGTTGGCTGTAACTGTGTTAGATGAAGCCGGTGGATGAGACTTTAAAGTTGAGAACATATCTCGCCTGAGGGGGCCACTGGAAGAGAGAAAACACTCCGGAAAAATGAAACTGAGTTTTTAATCTGAGCGTGGCGCGTTAGGCAAGTGCATGCTCTGTTAATTTTGCAAGGAGTAATATAAAATGAAATCCGGACCGAAAAATTAACTCTGCACACTCTTACCTACTGTCCCACGAGAATTCCGGACGTACTGTTTAATAATTCTTGCTTCTTCTGAGCGATTGCTCTCTTCCTATGGCCCACTCATGCGAGGTATTTTAGGAATATGAAATACTCATCTACCTGCTTCTTACACAATTTGAGACAAATCACGAAAACACATCCCGCAAGTTGCTTTTAGGTGAGGTTTGTGACCAGGGTGCGTATTTTATGTCCCCTTATAGGTTCTCATTATGCTCGTTGACGTTTGTGGTACGATGAAATGCTAATTTGTCGCTGGACAGGATGGAGTCTTCGAAGTAGTCCAATCGAATACTTCCTTCTATATTTAAAAGAGGAACTTCTCACGCAAATTTATGTCCTTACAATGAAGATTCTCTTACAGCTCAAGTTCGTGAGACTTGTATATAAGACTTCTGCGGAGACTCCGGCATACGACTGGCTTTACGACGCCAAGCTCTGAACTTACCGGCGTCTTGGATTTACGGGGGCAACGCTACTAAGCTTCATTAACATGCTCCACCGTCTCCATGCATCGTTCAGAACGTTCCTCCACTCGAAGGAACATGCTAAAATAGCTTTCTTCGCGGTACTTCGTATAGAAATTCTTGATTCATCTGAGTAAAGACGCTGCGGATTCACGACAAACGTAATTTTATCGTGCTCCATAATAAAAAATACTTTTTCACGTTTACTGAACGGAATTTTTGCTGGTGTTGTTTCCGATCGACAAATTGTGACATGAGTAACCAAGTGATTTATATGAAGATGGAAAGGTTTACTCTTCACTGATATAGTTTTCTGTGCTACGTTATACAGTTGACAAGCAGAGAATTTCTGAAATATTCACGGATACATGTATAATTTCTTTGAGTGAAACAATATAGCCTACCATACTCGTGAAACAGCAAAGCGAACTCCAACAGCATCACAACACTGCAGGGTAATGACTGCCTAAATGAGCTTGTTGGATGCTTAAAATTAGTTAATGAATATTCAAAAACATTGAGAATCAACGCGCTTTGAACAGCAAAATGTAGGCATATTGTTTATATAACAGGTTTCCAGTAATGCGATTTACAAAAGTAATAGCCGGTTGCCATGAGATAGGACCTAACGATAAATATTGATTATTGATATGATGTCTGGTCTTTTCGGACATGTCCGAAATACCGTTTGTTGACATTAACGGCCGTAATTTTTCGAATTGCAAATATTTGAACATTTCGAGCGTTTCAGGGCACAGAAATAAATCCAACGGCAAAGTTGAATATTGATGCTGCACCGGGATTCGAACCCGGATTTTGCGCTTTGTGCCAGCGGTCACCTTAACTAATTACCCTGGGGCATTGGTGTGTGTGTTTGTCCTTAGGATAGTTTACCTAGGTTTAAGTAGTTTGTACGCTACGGACTGATGACCATGCAGTTTGATCCGATAGATTTACAAACATTTGAACATTTTTTTAACCAATTAGGCTATCCAGGAACGCCTCCCTTACAACCCAAATTCTCAACTTCTAGAACACTACGATGCTAGTGTCCCCTACACATTAGTTTCTCTTGCTCGCAGACTATACTGGATTCCCGCAAGGGAGCGAGCGTATTAATGCATCCGCATTGAAACTGCCAAAGACACATAGCTATGTTCCTTGTCGGGGTCACATCATGAGAAAGTTACATTCGTCCTGAAGTTTTGCACACCGGTGTATATTTTTTATCATGTATAATATGTAGCAGCTTAGATGAAAGACGGTGCATAAATAATCAGAGTTCATTACAATATTGATTCCATGTACCAAGTTTCCCCTAATTTAAAAACTCTATTGCCGTCAAAGCTATAGTTCTTTGGAGAAAATCTTAAGTTGCTATGCGTATTAATGACAGCATGCAGTAGTTACAATTTATATCTGATCATCGACTAGTTCAATGAACAACTTCATGTAAATGCAGGAAGGGTTGATCCATTTCCTTTCACCCTTCAAATGAGTTATTGCCATTCCTAACCGTAACCAAATGTTTATTCCTTCCTTTAAATTCAATGCTTCGAACATTTGTATTACTGACAATTAACAGCCGCGTAGTCTGAGGCGTCATGCTACGGACTGGGGGCCGTTCCCGCCGGAGGTTCGAGTCCTTTCTTGGTTAGTGCTGTGTCTATTGTCTTTAGTGTTAGCTAGTTTAAGTATTCAATATAAGGAGAGGCATTGAATTAATATTTATGCTGTGGCCGGGATCCCAACCCGGAATCTCCTGCTAAATAGGCAGGCACTTTAGACCGCTCAACTAACACAACGTTACAGACAAAAATACTTCACGGACTATCTTCAAGCACGTCTCCCTCCACACCACTTACTGTAATTTTGCCTCAATGTTCCCTGTGAAATACGTGTCAATTTGCCAAGGCTCTCCAATATTGGAATAACAAATGTCAAATAATCAAATGTTTGTAAATCTATCGGACTTAACTGCGTGGTCATCAGTCCTTAGCTTACAAACTACTTAAAGTACGGTAAACTAACCTAAGGACAACACAAACATCCATGCCCGAGGGTAACTCGAATCCCCGACAGCGGTCGGCCGCGCGCACCGCAGCACGGCGCTCCAATGCGCGCGGCTAACCAAAAAAGTGTTCAAATGTTTGTATAGCTTATGGGACATAACTATGGGGTCATCAGTCCCTATACTTACAAACTACTTATGAACTAAGACTAAGGACGGCACAAATATCCATGCCCGAGGGGGAATCGAACCCCCGACCGTAGTGACCGTGCAGACCTGACTGGAGCGCCTCAGTCCCCTCGGCCACCGCGGCCGGCAACGCGGCTAACCCGCCGTGGTTATTGGAATAGCATCCCAGCAAAGAACGTGAATGGGAACAATCCCTTATTGTTGTTTAAGGCGCCTGCCTAGAAAGCAGCAGGTCCCGACATCCAATCCCAGCCACAGAACAAATTTTAATTCAATTTCATTTCATTTGAGCCTACAGCATTGTGTGTGTCTTTTAAGGACATAATGTTATTAATCTAAGTAATACCAAAATGCTGCTTTACTTATTAGATGTTAAATACTGTTTATTAATATAGCAATAGGCCTATTTCGGCACTGTGGCCAGCATCAGGCTACGTCCATATGGCATCGTGGAGGTATAATTTGGTCATGAGACAGTGGGCTGTGCCCCAGAGGATAGCCACTCGGCCAGTCAGATACGCTATCGCAGTATCCGCCCCCGGAACTTTGAAGGGTTGTAGCTCCCAAACTAATAGTGATAGGAATGTAGTTTAAATTGATTTGGACGCAGCTGGTTCAAACGAATCCAATACACGATAGAAAAAACTTTTGTTCCATTTAAAAATTTATATCTTTGTGGTGTAACTCTTTGGAGAATGATACAATTAAACTATGTTCATAGCTCTGCAGAAAGTGTAACATTTCTTGTGTTGACCTACCGCATTAAAATTTCCCGTCACCTATTATTTTATAAGTTAAGAGGCAAACACACTCAGTGAAACACCTTGTATATATACTCCAATTATAAGCAGTTATTATAATAAATTATATCTCCACGATGCCATATGGACATAGCCTGATGATGGCCACAGTGCCGAAATAGGCCTATTGCTATATTAATAAACAGTCTAATAAGTAAAGCATTTTGGTATTACTTAGATTAACAATTTTAATTCAATGCTTCTCCTTCCATTTAATATCTTTAGTATAACGAGACAATGTTTGTCTCTAGAAACTGAATTATTGTTGTTCCAAGTTTAAGTAGTTCGTAAGTCTAGGGACCGATGACAATAGCAGGTTGGCCCAACAGGTTTACAAACATTTTAAACAATTAACAAGACATGCTGGTGGAGTACATACGGCAATTTTCGCAATAAAGGACCTCGCCCACGACGATTACAGTGTTTCCTGAGCCGGTGTCAGCAGCAGATCACTGCCAGCGAAACAGATGACAGGGGCCGGTGGTGCCACAGGCGCTTGTTTTCGTTTCCGGAAGTTTGGTCTGGCGCTGTAGCAACCGCGGACCGCTCTCTGCTCCCAAAATACGACGCGGGTCTTGCTTCTCGTCAGCGAAGCGTGCGTATCTGGGAACAAGGCGAACCGCTTCCGCCACCCCCTACCCACTTACCCATAGGCCTGCTTTATCCTCGCGTCTGCCTACCGAGGACGGACGGCCAGGTAAAACTCCCGGGCAAAATATTTCACGCGCCGGAGAGCCCCAGTTTCACGTTCCTCTGTCCACGGAATTCTTTTCCGAGGTAGCTAAGCAACGTGATATTCTAGCGGCCGGAAGAAAATAGATAAAGTTCAAGTATCTCTTCAGCATAGACTACAGTATCCGATGTACGACATTTCTTCAATGTTTTTTAAATATTTGCGTACAGTTAATGTTACAGTCTGCATCGAATCTGTAGATAGTTGTTGTAAGAAGTAACAGAAAGTTTCCTAAACACTCTGGGCACTATTGGTTAAAAACAATTGCTCGCAAAGTGTTGTTGAAGTGCCGTGCTACCATACAGGGTGAACCATCAGAAACTTGCACACAAATATTGTGGAAATGGAAAGTGCAATTGCCGCGGCGGAGCGGCTGAGCGCATTGAGGCGCTATGCTACGATGCACGAGGGAGTTCCACGTCGGGGGTTCGAATCCCCCCTCGGGCATGGATGTTTGTGCCGTCTCTAGTATAAGCTAGTTCATAAGTAGTTTTTAAGTTTAGGAACTGATGACCCCGCAGTTAAGTCCCTTACGCTCTACAAACATTTGAAAATTTTGAAAGTGCTATTGATATGCAGTTTTCAAAGGACGAATTAAAAGATGCAACAGAACTATTAAAGAAACTGCATACACTACGCTTGTCCGTCCTGTTTTGGAGTATAGCTGCCCAGTGTGTGATCCTTATCAGGTGGGTTTGACGGAGGACATGGAAAGATTCCAGAGAAGGGCAGCTCGTTTCGTATTGTCACGATATAGGCGAGACAGCGTTACGGAAATGATACAGGATCTGGGATGGGAATCATTACAACAACGGCGCTTATCGCTGCGGCGTGGGCTACTTACGAAACTCCAATCGCCAACATTCTCCACCGAATGCGAAAATATATTGTTGACTCCCACTTACATAGGTAGAAATGACCATCAGAATAAAAAACGGGAAATCAGGGCTTGAACGGAGAGATTCAGATGTTCTTTCTTACCGCGCGCTATTCGAGAATGGAATGGGAGATAAATGGTATAATGGTGGATCGATGATCCCTCTGCCAGGCACTGAAATGTGATTTGCAGAGTATCCCGTGCAGATGTAGTCAAAATGTTCAAATGTTTGTTAAGCTTATGGGACTTAACTACGGGGTCATCAGTCCCTAAACTTACAAACTACTTATCAACTAGCTAATACTAAGGACGGCACAAATATCCGTGCCCGAGGGGGGATTCGAACCCCCGACCGTAGTGGCCGTGCAGACCGTGACTGAAGCGCCTCAGTCCCCTCGGCCACCGCGGCCGGCGTAGATGTAGTCAGTGGGTGGTATTGATATTCAATAAACATAATTTAGTAATAAATAGGATGTGTATTTTTATGAAAAAAAAACACTTTTTAAATAGAACAATGCCTATTGGCATTAATAAACTAAAATTAGGGTAAATCAGAATGTCAGTGGAGTTTGTTGTATAGCTCAAGTGCAAGTCGTTTTCGTTTGAAAAAATTTCTTCAGCAACACTTGTACAATATATGTGCTAGAAACCGCTAAAGAGCAACGCGAGTGCATATAGTAGTGATATGGGTTCTGGTCAGCAAAGAGACAAGATAGTTTTCAAAATGACCACCGGCAGCGGTAATACAGGATTCCTGTCTGGCATGGAAAGACTGTTGCACACGTGTTCGCTTTTCAGCGATGTGCGACCAGGCTGCAGTAGTAGTTCGTTGCAGATCATCGGATACAGTTCGTATTTGTCTTTCCAGACAACGTCTTTCAGTTTTCCCACAAAAAAAAAAAAAAGTCTAGAGGAGTCTAATTCGGGGAACGGGCAGTCCAAGTTATTCGTACACTATGGGCTGGACAGGCATCATGTTGGTATCACAGGTTTCTACAGAGGAACGTCTTCTGGCAACCGTGGCAGATGGTCTGCAAGGAAACTCCGATACTTGTGCGCGTTCAATATGCCGTCCATGAAGAATGGGCCCATGAGCTAATGGTTAACTATCCCGCACCACACATTTACACCCCATGGACGCTGGCGTTCCACCTGACGAAGCCAACGGGTACTGTCAATAGACTAATAGTGCATGTATCGACGATTTACCTGGTCATAACTGGTAAATGTGACTTCATCACGAAATAAGATTGATGATTCTAGGAACCGATGTTGATGGAAAATGCGTAGGTCGCCCTGGCTCATTCCACTTCCTCGTGCGACCAAAACAATTTCCCCCACATCTACCATTACTTGTTTCTTTCTGTTACATTGCCTAGGTGTTACACTACCACATTCAGGTAACTGGTCGAAAAGGTTGACAAATAATTGCCGAGATGGGATACACCGTACAAGCGTTCTTCCTACACCATTAGCATGTCGGTCTTTCCTGCAGTGGTAAATCCAATCAACCATTCACAGCCTACTGCTTGGATGGTCAATGGTCACCCACTAACTGACTAGCAAATAGCAATGCACTCGCGGGACTCTCAAAAAAAAAAAAAAAAAAAAAAAAAAAAAAAAAAAAAAAAAAAAAAAAAACCACATCGTACCTAGCAGCTACGCAGGTTGTATGGGGCAAAATAGTGTCAGATTGGAAACTTTTCTCAATATGACATCTTGTAAACGAATGGCACTAGAGGCCCACTACAAATTCCACTGACAATTTAATTTACGCAATACACGTTGTTACGTTTTACAAAGTATATGTTTGCACAAAAATATACTTTCCACACATTATTAAAATGTGTTTAATGGCTAACAATACGACCCAATGACTATCCACCCATCCTGTGAAAACCGCCCATCAGTAACACTTTCCATTTCATTTGCTGTGCAGGTTTTGTTGATTCACCCTGTATGACGGCTACCTTAATGCTGTTAGCTCCTGGCGTATCTCACGTCATGTGTACAGACTAAACAGGTACAAAAAGGGCTGACATTTCAGTTATGGACATCGGTCACTGCGCTCATATGAATTACTAAAAGTTATCCCAGGACACTCTCCCCATCTGTTGCAGACACCTATCTAAGGGCTACCAGTACTAAGAATGTTGTTTTTTTTTTTCATTTATTCGCGTAATTAGTGGCCCATTTTAAAAAGTTGAAGTGCTGTCATATTCTATTTATTCAGTCATACATAAAGTTTAACACAATAAGGTAAGCATAATTCTTCTTTGTTTTTTGGCCTCCTTCTCCTACAGTTAGTGTAGGTTAGGTTACGAACTTTTGCAACTGTAAATTAGTCTACCTGAAACCAGACGCGTTTCACTTTATTTCAAAGCATCTTCAGTGGTCAACTGCACATGAAATATTTGCTGTTTTACATTTTGTGTGGGTTTTGGTATAAAATGAACTATTATGATTACTCACGATTTCTTATACTGCCCTCTTTACGTGTTTCTTGTGGCACATTGCCACTTGCTGTCACTTTTTACAATTACACTATTTACAATGCCACTATTTTTTAAAAAGTTCACGAATACTCGCCATTTCTTTGTCTTTTGTTACAAGCGATAAACAAGACAAAAGACAAACGCAGCCCGCCAGGCTTCAGAAATGGCGAGTTTTCGTCAACTTAAAAAAAAAAAGGGTAATTGTAAATAGTGACAGCAAGTGGCAATGTGCTACAAGAAACACGTGAAGAGGGCAATATAAGAAAACGCGAGTAATCGTAATAGTTCAATTTATACAGAATAAAATAAAACCATAGTATGTGAAATGTTCATGATGGAATTTAGTAAAAAAACACACGAAAACGTAAAACAAAGAATATTTTCTGTACATCTGATCACTGAATATGCTTTAAAATAAAGCGGAACGCGTCTGGTCTAAGGTAGAGTAATTTACAGTTGAAAGAGACGGTAACCTAACCTACACAAACTGCAGTAAGATAATTATTACGATTATAGACTGTGTATTTGTTGTGAAGCAGAAGGCGCTCAAATATGTCAAATTTAATGTGTAGATATTCGTTTATAGGTTCAGTCTATGCTACTGAAATGAAACATTTTTAGCCGTACGGGTTTCTCCTTTATGTACAAGGCTTTATTGGCAGTTTTTTTAGGTACTACTCTGCTTGTTTTGTTGACTATGGTTGGCTGTTATTCTTCTTTATATGACAAAAATGATTTTTTATCACTACGCACTGGTGTTGCTAACATTAGAGCAGCGTCTTCAACAACTGCCACGGTAGATGCCTTGTTAGTAAAGGCGAAACGCGTGTAAAAAAAAAAAAGTTTATTACATTTGCATAGATGGTCCGTACAAACAAATACCTTCAAATTAATAAAAGCAACTGAGGAACACGACAATAAAGAAACTAAAAATGTTATTTCAGACTTCATCATACATTAGTCGAAAAACTTTAAAAAACATATACGGCACTTTAAACCTTAAGGAATTTTTTCTCGCTGATCCCATCCATCCAACTTTGTTTTGAGGGATATGCACTCACCTGCTTTTACGTATCTTCTTTTGCTGTGTATTGAGACTTTAAGAGGTACACAATATGGCAATGAATGGATATATTCGTACTTACCATACTTTGAGATTTAATAATTCAGAAGAAGTACATAACGCAATCAAATTGTAGAATATTTATTGTGTAGTGCAGCCCAACTACTGTGAAATATGTTTATCTTCCGCAAAACCTGAGCGAGCTGCATGGGCCGGTGAAATAATTGATCTCTCGCTAATAGTAAGTTTTACCTGTGTCGCATCTGTTGAAAGTCTACTACATTATTTTTACAGAATTCCTTCTCGGGATTAGAAATAAAAAGGCCCTAACGTTCATCGATAAAGGGAACAGAAAAAATGACTTTAAGATGTAAGACTGAAATGTCATAATTCATAGTTGTAATTGAAAAAAGTATTCACGTCACACTGTTGATTAAAATAAGGCCACGGGCCTTGCTATCTTAAATGTAAGCGCACGGACATGGCTGGTAAAAACAGTATTTATGCGTTAAAAGGTATGACCAATCGAGAACTGAAAGAAATTTTTAAGGCAAGCTAAGCTAAACGTGTGTACACCTTGGTCAAGGTTTCGAACGAAAACAAGTTTTTTTCTTACATTCACCATACTATCATTGCAACTTCAACCTAGTCATACTGTTTTAGAAAAGTAACTGCACTAAATATATAGAAATAAAAGCTCTTCAGAGCTTTCATTGCACGATTTTAATTGGGTATCTCAAAGCTACGTGGAATATGTAACCGGATAAGATAATAGGAAGTAGGGTGTACAGACTAAAATGTTTAGTAGGAAACACAGCACTACAATTAAGAAATGTAGCAACGACATGCAATGAATTTAAAGCATGCTGTACATTAAAGAAATTACGAATAAGTGACTAGAAATAAACCTTCTTCCGTACCAACAATCGAAAGAATTCTCTATCGTACAGCAATAGTCGACTCAAACAGGCGATGAAATTATAAATTAAATACTTCAGATTTACTACAAAACTTACGCAAAAAAAGAATTTGATATTGCAATATTATTTCTAGAATCTCAATAAAATTTTAAGACTGAGTGTACCTGCAATCCCAGTTGTATCAGACGAACATTAGCACCTTCTTTGCCCGATGTAAGTTACATCAGACGTTCGACAGTGTGTCGGGCACAGTGTAAGGAAAAGTCAGTCATCAATTTGGAGCCGCGGCGGAGTGGCCGAGCGGATTGAGGCGCTATGCTCCGATGCGCATGGCCGTTCCCCGTCGGGTGTTCGAATCTCCCCTCGGGCATGGATGTTTGTGCTGTCTTTAGTATAAGTTAGTTCATAAGTAGTTTGTAAGTTTTGGGACTGATGACCCCGCACTTAAGTCCCATAAGCCTAACAAACATTTGATCATTTGTACATCAATTTGGACAACAATCAAGAACCATTTCGTGCTACTATGGAGCTGCTATTACAAAGCAAATTGGAGAGGAAAGCGGACAAGAACATAATGCAGTGAGACTCTTTCACGTGAGGAAAAGAAGAGTGAACTTTTTTTAGAATTACATACATCGAAAAACTGCTTGTTTCATACTGCGGTGTCCAGAGAGTTAGTGTGAAGCTTTTTTTTTTTATTTTTTTTTTTATCCGGCTACTTCCTTGATGACGCCGCTTTTCCGTTGTAAAATTGAGCAATTTTTATTTATTTTATATGCCACATTACATAGTAATATTACATGTTTGGAGGTAAAACTGAAACGATTACATAATGTAGCGTAACAAAGACATATACAATATTTATTTATATAAAGGAGATATTTAGGATGTACCTTCTTGTACGTATTTTCGTTTGAGATGTATTGCGAATTTATGAGAGCAAAGGTGTATGTAAATGTGTAATTTATTTCATAAAAGAAGCTAATATAGTTTCAGTGTTTGCATGAATTTTGATTACAAGTCCTATAATGTTCTAGCATCCAGGTTATTTGGGGGGTACATATGAATTAATAGTTGACTCTTAACAACTTTTACACTGCAGAATATCTTATTGAATTTCAGAAGTAGGACAACAGTTTATACTCTACACTACGCAAGATAAAGGCATTCTTAACAACAGCTTTCATTCGGCATCAGCAAGAAACAGGAATAATCGCATATAATTAGTAATGGTCTCACACACTGTGGGAATGTTTTGCTTCAGATACCGTAGATATGGAGGATCTTTACATATGGCTTACATATTACTTTATGAGGTCCTTATAAACAAAAATTGCGCCCATGCATACGAAACCATAGTCACTGCATTGTTACGGGAAACAGCTATTTCACAAGTTATTCTTAATACTCTTTAGCAGCATACTTAAAACTATATTCTCTTCTGCGTTATGCACTAAGGTGTGATACACTTCGGGGAATGATTTATGCCATATGAAACTCGCTGTAAGAATGTATATTTCTTATATTCATTAACACAGCAAATTGAGCTACATTTTAGTAACATGTCTTCAGTCTGGGCGTTTCTAAATATGTGTTGCTTCTCGGAAAGAGGGCTAGGCGATGTTTTGACAGTATAAAATTGTATATACGGTATCTGTGTAATTGTTTTCTAAGTCGTTTTAAACTACGTCCGAATCCCTCGGTTATTTCTTGACTAATATGAAGAAAAATAAGGTAACTAAAGACAACATGGAATATCGTTCAGAAAATTATAATATGTATTAATAGTTTCCTTTCTGTATAACTCCATAGAAATCTACATGTAATTTCTGCAGAAAAGTTCGCGGAGCCAAAATATTGTGAGCACTATCCACCGCGAGATTAAATTCCGTCTGGTCTGGTGTGAGCAAGTGACGCGACAAGGAATGTGTATGAGTGGAACAGAGAAGAAAAGGGATTCATTCTAGCGGGCCGCATATGAAGAAAACCACTGACATGCCAAATTTTAAAAAGGGAAGATTGATGTGACCCTGCTACTGAGAAAGAGTATCTCGGAAACTGTGAAGCTGTCGGCTGCTGTTTGCTTGCTACTGTCGTCAGCATCCATGGAAACTGTTGGAAAGTAGACTTGCGCATAATAGTTAGCGATTGTGAGCGCTCACCTTAGTTCGCAGCTCTGCCGCGAACTAGTTCGTTCTTTTAGTTAGTCTGCTCCCAGTGACAGCTGAGCGGCGTGGTCTGCGCATGCAGGTGGAGGGAGAAGTTCCCCCACCTAGCTGTTTCATGCGCTTGCTGCCTGAGCCGCTAACGATATCTCGCAAACCAAAAGAAGCAGTTTGTGGAAAATTTCTCGCGTTTAAGTTTAGAGTTATCTCTATATCTTGGCATTATGGAATTTAATAGTCAGGTATTCAGAGTGCAGAATACTTCAAAACAGAAATTTTTAGCACTGAACTATGTAATCTAGCAGGCAGACGCTCACCTCGAAATGCCTCATCAGCAGAAGGCAAACACGTGATTTTTAATTCTGCTGCGCGCACTCTCGCTATTGCTCGTCGGTCTTCGGAAAAGAATCCAACGAAATTAGAAGCGAGATGCGTTTGGAAAAATAGTTCGTGACCGGTAACGCATGTTTTAGTTCGCGACCGATCGCGCATATTTTAGTTCGCGACCGGCAGCTCTCCTTTTAGTTCGCAGCTCGGCCGCGAAGTAGGTCGCTCTTTTTACTTCGTCCGCTCTGTTTGGCTTTTGATACCGTTACTAAAAGTGCTCTTTCTTTTTTTATGACAGCTTTTTATATAATGATCAGTGTTGCCCAATCGTGTGCTATTACCCGTATTTTTGGGCAATTAGACATCAAATACTTAAGCAAATAAACCGGTTATTTAGTTTACTCTATGGAATAAGGGTTATATTTAGACACTGCTGAATACCTTAGAAAAGAAAATTGGCGGCAGTGAAATATGAAACTACAGCTGAGCTGAATCTCAGATCGAAATGACGGTAACTGGCAGAAGGAAATCACGCGAAGTTGCGCGCTCTCGCGTCCTCTCGCTGTTCCACGTCAGTCTTCTGAAAAGGAGCGGACGAACTAAGTGCCGAAGGATCTGCGAACTAGTTCGCTTGTGGGAGCGCTCTTCCGAACTAGTTCGTTTGCGAACTACACAAGACTATTTTAAAGACAATGAGACCACGAGTAAGAGAAAAGGCGTTGGGCGTCGATGTCCTATCAGTCATCACATGACGCGGCGGTCGGAGACTTCCAAGTTCTGTAAAGAAGGAATGCCGGCGTTCTATGGCAGATACGATGACAGAGCACAATGCTCATACGGGACCTAATGTTTTGGAATGGACCCTTCAGTGCCCATTGTTGCACATGGGGCTCCTCATCAGCGGACCCCACAACTATTCTCATATTGACCCACGACTACATCTACATCTATGAGTCGCAAGCCACATCACGGTGTGTAGCGGAGAATACTTCGTCTACTACTATCAGTATAACAGGGAAATTAAACTCAACACCTCTAGAATGGCTTCATGTCCTCTCAAACATTGCTCCGTCTGAAATCGGAAGACAACAGGCAACGATTCAGGAATGGCAAAAAATAAATCATCCATATAAGACAAGAGTACTACCGGTACACCAAGAACTAGATGACCAGTGTCGATATCGCTTCAAATCAAGAGCGCCAATTTCCTTTCCCAAGGAAATACCTATGACTGCCACAAATCCTGGAAAACTAAGTGGAAAAATAGTGATATTTACCAACACAACATAGAGGACCGCAGCCAGCAACTCCCAAGAATGAAACTTCCCCGTAGAATCTGGTGTCAGCTTAATCGTGTGAGAAATGGATATGCAAGAACTAAATCAATGCAGTACAAGTGGGGTGCCAATGATAACCCAACGTGTGACTGTGAAAGTGACGAACAGACATTACAACATATGGTGCAAGATTGCCCACTGCGAAGATTCTGTGGTGACTGGAGAGACATTATGGAGGCCAGCCCTGCTGCTGTCGCGTTTGGACATAACTTTTTAGTGAATTGTAGCTGTCATTCTATTTCAGCTTTTCCCACATTTAATAATCACTGATGTTTGTTTTGTTCATATTATTATGCATATGTGTATTTCAATTTATATCTGATGTTGTGAAAATTTATGATGTCAATAGCGCACTTGCAGTTGTAAAGCCAAACGATAAATAAATAAATAACTTCTTCCTGTCTATGATCCGTGGCAGAAACGACTGCAAGTAAGCCTCCACGTGAGTTCAAACCTCCCTAATTATATCCTCATGGTCTTTCTACCAGATATACGTAGGAGGAAGGAATATATTGCTTGCATCTTCGAAAAACGCACACTCTTGGAACTTTGACAGTAGCTCATAGCCGCGGCAGAATAGCCGTGCGCACCAAGGCACCCTGCTGCGGTGCGCGCGGCCGTTCGCCGTCGGGGGTTGGAGTTCTCCCTCGGGCATGGGTGTTTATGTTGTTCTTAACATAAGTTACTTTAAGTTAGTGTGAGTATTTGTAAGCCTAGG
The DNA here is from genome assembly GCA_026315105.1 of Locusta migratoria. NCBI lineage: Eukaryota > Metazoa > Arthropoda > Insecta > Orthoptera > Acrididae > Locusta > Locusta migratoria. Next base: position 293,977,741 of record CM048755.1, read on the forward strand.
GACTGATGACCAACGTAGTTAAGTCCCTTAGATGTACAAACATTTGAACTCATATCGTGATGCAGAACGACACTCTTGCAGCGTCTGCCTCTGCACTTGGCCGTACGTCCATATGACGCTTTCGCACTTACTAAGAGAACCTGTAACGAATTGTGCAGTTCTTCTGTGTATCTTCTCTATCTCGTCTATCAATTCTATCTAGTATGGAACCCACACTGACGAGCAATATTCAAATACTGATTGAACGAGTGTTTCAAGCTATTTCCTTTGTAGATTAAATGTACCTCCTGAGGATTATTCAAATGAATCTCAGTCAGGCATCCACCCTTCCCATGACTATCTCAAATATCTCCTTAGGCATAGTATCAAATATTTTATGAAAGTAACTACTACCAGTGATTGTTTCTACTGCAGTAAATGATCTTTCTTTATCTTCAAAATGCGTTACATTTCTTTATGTTAACGGTCAATTGACATTCTCTGCACCAGTCGTCAACCAGCTGTAGATCTTTCTGCACATCACTGCGACATCGTCAGTTACTACTGCAGGCGGCACGGGATCATTGTTATTGTACCGTGGCTCAATGATAATCTGTAGCCTGGTTTTTATTATTCTAGATAGGTGGTCGTGTCTGTATATGCCATAATCTAAGGCAACGGCTACTTAAAACCACCACCCTTTCCCGCCGGAGGTTTGAGTCTTCCCTCGGACATTGTGTGTGTTGTCGTTAGCATAATTTAGTTTACGTAGTTTGTAAGTCTATGGACTGATGACCGAAGCTGATTGATCCAAAAGGTTTACAAACATTTGAACATGTTTTCGAAACCACCACGAGTGCAATTCTGTGTGGGCAGTATTATGATATGGGAGGAAAAGAGGGGCATTAATTTGGGCTTCCATGGGACCTGCGTTAGTAACCGTAGGCACCATGCCACCTACGAACTACGTGAACGGTATTTCGGAGTAGCTTCATTCCATAACGCTTACTCCGCGACAGTTATTTATTTTCTAACAGTTTGTCAGAAGGCCATAATCATGTTGCAGTGATTTGAGAAGAATGACAGGGAACGAAATTTGTATCTTTGCGACCCTCTGTTCCCAGATGAACACGCTTGTGAAGCTATCGTGTGATAGTTCGGCGCTCACAAATTACCAGTCTATGTGTGTACATGTGGCTTTACACAGCTCCTTAAACCTATTAAAGGCTTGTCGAGTCCTGTCACTCAGTACTGCTGCTGCATTGTGAAGTAATACGGTAATAAGCAGTAAGAGGGCGCTGTCTCGTAGAGTGCATTCCTCCAAGGCACGCTGGCCTCACTCAGATCTTACTGTTTGGCGTGCGATAAGGTACAACTCTTGTTCGACTTCGGTGTCTGTGGAGGGAACTTTGATCAGTGCTCGGTACATGCAAAATGTCGTAAAATCCGTTATTTTGCCATGCTTGCAATAGAAGGTCATGTGCTGTTCCAACAGGATAATTCTCGCCCACACACCGCGCGTGAAACTCAACGTGCTCCTCAAGACGTGCAGCAACTTTCCTGGCCAGCACCATCTCTGGACTTCTCTACATCTACATCTACATGGGATACTCTGCAAATCACATTTAAGTGCCTGGCAGAGGGTTCGTCGAACCACCTTTATACTATTCATCTCCCATTCCACTCTCCAATAGCGCGCGGGAAGAAAGAACATCTGAATCCCTCGGTTCGAGCTCTGATTTCTCGTATTTTATTCTGATGATTATTTCTACCTATGTAAGTAGGATTCAACAATATATTTTCGCATTCGGAGGAGAATGTTGGTGACTGGAGTTTCGTAAGTAGACCACGCCGCAGCGATAAGCGCCGTTGTTGTAATGATTCCCATCCCAGGTCCTGTATTATTTCCGTGACGCTGTCTCATCTGTATCGTGACAATACAAAACAAGCTATCCTTCTTTGTACTCTTTCGATGTCCTCCGTCAAACCCACCTGATAAGGATCCCACACTGGGCAGCAATACTGCAAAAAAGGACGGACAAACGCAGTGTATGCAGTCTCTTTAGTAGTTCTGTGGCATCTTTTAAGGGTTCTGCCAATAAAACGCAGTCTCTGGTTCGCCTTTCCCACGACATTATCTACGTGTTCTTTCCAATTTAAGTCTGAAGTAATATTAATTCCTAGATGTTTTGTGGAGTTTACGGCCTACACGTTTGATTGATTTATTTTGTAAACATAGTTTAACGGATTTCTTTTCGTACTCATGTGGACGACTTTACACTTCGCATTATTTAGAGTCAATTGCCAATTTTTGCACCATACTGATATCTTATTTAGATCGTTCTACAGTTGGTTTTGATCTTCAGATGATTTACTAGACGGTAAATGACAGCGTCATCTGCAAACAATCTAAGAGAGCTACTTAGATTTTCTCTCAAATCGTTTATGAAAGTAAGGAACAGCAGAGGACCAATGACACTACCCTGTGGAACGCCCGATATCACCTCTGTCTTAGTCGATGCATTACCATCGGTTACTACAAACTGTGTCCTCTCTGACAGGAAATTCCCTATCCAGTCGCAAATTTGGGGCGATATACCATAACCACGCAATTTGATTTAAAAGCCGTTTGTGAGGTACGGTATCAAAAGCCTTCTGGAAATCAAGAAATACGGAATCAATTTGAGAATCCTTGTCGATAACACTCACCTCTTCGTGTGAGTAAAGAGGTAGTTGTGTTTCGCATGAACGATATTTTCTAAATCCGTGTTGACCTTGGATCAATAGATCATTCTGTTCGAGCACGTGTAGGACATGATGGGACGATAACAAGTGCGAATCGTCAAACAGAAACTCTAGTAGAACTATGTCATCATGTAAAACCGGCGTGGAGTAAGGTATCCAAAGAGAGTATTCTCCATCTGTATCGTTGAATGGATACTAATCATCGCATGCTTGCGACCCGTGGGTCGCTCTCACAGTCGGCTATATGATGCAGCATGTCAGATACGGTATGTAATTTATAGTTCATTTTACACAGGAAACTCTCGCTTTACAAACAATAAACAGGGGTCATTCAGCATGGATCGACACCTGGTACCGCTTGAGGTCACGTACTGAGATTCATGTACTCCACATCCACTGTTTCAACAACAACTCCTGAGCGAACCAGACAATTCTGACGGGGGTGTACTAATTTCTATTTCAGGTATTTTGTACAAGACAACCATTTTATGCCCTCAAAGGGATCTGCTCACTGCGTAATATATTTTGTTCAATTCCTTACCCAAGCAACAGTAAATCACGTTGTCTTCGCCCACAGACAAATATATTCCATATACTGCACACACACGTATTTATTTGTGACGGAGTGCCTGACCTCAGCGAGTTAGCACGCGATCAACTCCGCGGCACAGTTCGCTGATATTTTTCCGCTCCTGAGAGGAATAGTCTGAATGCAGACAGTTAATATGTGTGATAGTGCTGTGTGTATTTCGAGATAAACTGTGGCGACTGGAATCACAACATCGTTCCTTTAAGGACAGAGTGTGGGAAAGCTGGCAATGTTTCTTCGCTCTTCCGCTTGAGTACTTACCACACAAATCTGAGAATTTTACGATCACTCGACTCGCCAGGGAGATAAGACTATCGTGAGAACTGGTAAAGTCACCTTTGTCTACGACAAAAGGACAAACCACAAGAAGTAAATCTTGGATTTAGTGAGCTTACGTAAATCGCAACAGCGCGTTGCGTTGCTTTGAATAGTACCGACCATAGTCAAAAAGTGTGAACTTACTACTGTTATGTTGTGTACATCAAAGCTCTTAGCTTATTAGATTATATAATTCAAACTCGTCCCAAAAATTATCGAGCAGCTTCAGTCATTCCGGAAAGAGACTACATACAAAGTACTTGATATTTTACAGACACTTAAAAGTCAGAACATAATAACAAAATGTTGAAATGTTTGTAGAACTTATGGGACTTAACTAGGGGGTCATCAGTCCCTAAGGTTACAAACTACTTACGAACTAGCTTAGACTAAGGACGGCGCAAATATCCATGCCCGAGGGGGGATTCGAACCCCCGACAGTAGTGGCCGTGCAGACCGTGACTGGAGCGCCTCAGTCCCCTCGGCCACCGCGGCCGGCGAACGTAATAACACTCCGTTAATTGGAGAAAGGGATGTGTAGATAAAAGATGCTCGCATTGTAAGAAGTCTTCTTGACATTCAACGTGTAATCAATATTAACGTCTTTGTGATTACGTACGTTATTCGTAGAATATCCAACAAGGCTGTGAGAAATTAGTCTAACGGTACCTCCTTGAAGGAATTAACTTTCGTTACATCTCCATGTATCACCACAGCAGAATGTATAAAATACTTTTCCGATATTATGTGCCTCCTAGAAACGAACGAAAATAGGTACCCGGAAATCATGTGTCCTTATGCACCTAGTGTAAACGGGGGTACAAGTTCAGTGCGAGTATTCGAAGTATTGCGAGTTTGCTATTACAATACGAACTCTGTAACAAACATAGTGCTGGCCGCGGTGGCCGAGGAGACTAAGGCGCTCCAGTCACGGTCTGCACGGCCACTACGGTCGGGGGTTCGAATCCCCCCTCGGGCATGGATATTTGTGCCGTCCTAGTTCGTAAGTAGTTCATAAGTAGTTTGTAAGTTTAGGGACTGATGACCCCGTAGTTAAGTCCCATAGACTATACAAACATTTGAACGAACATAGTGCTTTCAGTAAGAGCCGTATTCCAATGATTTGTCGTCCCTGTAGTTATGGTGGTGTCTGTAATTTATAAAGTTTGGAATAGGTATTTGCCGATGGAATTATTGTAAAAGTTCGGAGCCGGCCGCGGTGGCCGAGGAGACTGAGGCGCTCCAGTCACGGTCTGCACGGCCACTACGGTCGGGGGTTCGAATCCCCCCTCGGGCATGGATATTTGTGCCGTCCTTAGCATTAGTTAGTTCATAAGTAGTTTGTAAGTTTAGGGACTGATGACCCCGTAGTTAAGTCCCATAAGCTTAACAAACATTTGAACATTTTTTAAAAGTTCGGATTCTAGACTGTGAATCAGAATTAAAAGAGAATTTTTTGCATCCACCATCACAGTCGGTTATATGACGCAGCATGTCAGATACGGGACGTAATTTATAGTTCATTTTACACAGGAAACTCTCGCTTTACAAACAATAAACAGATGGCATCACCATTGCTACCACTGTGTAACGATAGTGGTTCCATTTGTTATGAAACACAAGGATAACTGACTCACGACGCAAGTAAGCTGTTAACAAGCTAAGAAACAAACAAAGAAAATGAGGTAAGAGGAGAACTGTTTCACAAAGCTTCTAAGTGCCACTGCTGTTGTATCTCTGTGTCAGACTCGTAAACTGTATACATGTTCCAGCAGAGTTGAGGGTCGATGAACAAAGGAGGTGGTGCAAAGGCGTGAAATTTACAAATTTCTGAAAGAAGAAACGAGTAGAGGAAAGTGATGCTGCTACAGACTACTCCCATAAACACGATAGTTTGCTTTGTTTTCGAGGAATGTGGAAAAACTGTCAGTGATATTACCAGTACTCGTAAGTATAAAGTTTAGCACGTGAAATTATCATACTTGTCTATGTGGAAATTGAATTTCACCTAGTAGCGATTTGGGCACGATATGCTGTACAGGAAAGTACAATAGTGTGCAGAATTAAACCAACAAACCACTATTTTCCCATCCTGTGTCGAATTCACGATACAATCATGCGAAATCTCGTAGCCGAACAATCCGTAAATGGAATGAAACTTTCACTCTGCAGTGAAGTGTGCGCTGATATCTGCCAGGAAGTTTCATATCAGCGCACACTCCGCTGCAGAGTGAAAGTTTCATACTGGAAACATCCCTTAGGCCGTGGCTAAGCCATGTCTCCACCACATCCTTTCTTCCAGGAGTACTACTCCTGCAGTTTCGCAGGAGAGCTTCTGTGAAGTTTGGAAAGTAGGAGGCGAGGTACTGGCTGGAAGCAAAGTTGTGAGGCGGCTTCGCGAGTCGTGTCGGGATAGCTCAGTCGGTAGAGCGCTTGCCCGTGAAAGGCAAAGGTCCCAGGTTCGAGTCCCGGTTCCGGCACACATTTTTGATCTGCCAGGAAGTTTCAATCCGTAAATGATCTGACGGACTGAGTGAGTGTCAATCTGTGGCCTTCTGCTGATAATGTTGTTGTTTACAGGAAGGTGTCGGCATTGAACGACTGTAGTAGGATGCAGGATGACTTGGACCAAATTTCTAGGTGGTGTGACGAATGGCAACTAGCTTTAAATGTAAAAAAAAAAATGTGAGGTTATACAGATGAGTAGGAGGAACAATCCCGTAATGTTCGAATACAGCATTGGTAGTGTGCTGCTTGAAAGAGTTGCGTTAATTATCTAGGCGTAACGATGCATAGCTGTATGAAATGGAACGAGCATATGAGGACGGTAATGGGGAAGTCGGATGGTCGACTTCGGGTTATTGGGAGAATTTTGGGAAGATGTGATTCGTCTGTAAAGGAAACCGCGTATAAAACGCTTCTGCGACCCAGTCTTGAGAACTGCTCAAATGTTTGGGATCTCCACCAGATCGGTCTGAAAGAGGACATAGAAGCAATTCAAAGACGGGCAGATTGGATCAGTGGGCGAGTTTTACTGAGTTGCTACGGGAATTCAAATGGGAGTCACGGGAGGGAAGGCGACGTTCTTTTCGAGAAACATTGTTGAAATGATTTACAGAGACAGAGTTTTCAAGCGGACTGCAGATAGATTCTACTGTCACCAACTTATATTTCGCGTAAAGACCACAAAGACCAGAGAGATTTGGGCTCTTACAGATGCATACAAGCATTCGTTTTTCCCTTGAATTGCGGAGTATGTATATAGATGTAGATCGTGTTCCTCACGGAAGATGGCATTCTGATCAGCGTACAACCATGCTGACAATGACGTCAGGGCATCTACTAAACGATTTAGTCTTTCCTGCGCCATCCCATAGCCGTAATCACTGTGTATACATTCACGGACAGTATGGCACAGGAAAGACCATTAACAGACACTCTACGGTGGAGAGATACAGGGAGAAAAGAAGCTGCACAGTCAGAAAACCGGTGCGGACCATTGGCTTCAACTGAATTGCTGTATTGTTTCTGGATGTCGCGATACTTTATAGAGACCGAAATTGTACCCGAAGACCAGAACAGGGCCGCCCGGAGCAGACACTGAAGATCGTTGTTTGGCTGCAAGGTTGCGTCATTCCTCCGTAGAGTTGCACGAACCGGCATCTGACCTCTGACTTCGCAGTATCCACTGGAAGATTTGTATCAAAGCAAACAGTGTACCGACGGCTTATTCTCTGAGACCTGCTGTATGCGTACTCGTGACGGGTCTTCATAAAAGGGAACGTCTCGAGTGGAGCAAACAGTGGGCCAAAGCTATATTTCACATATGAGTCCTGTTCTGGCGCGGAGAGCGGTTCACGATGGATTCGTATCTGGAGGTATTTCGGTACCTAATCATTACAGAAAGGAGCCGATAACGAGGAGGATCTCTAAACGTGTGGGCCAGGATTATGTTGGCAAATGGAACACTTCATCGTGAAATGGTGCGGGTGTATCGGCACTTTTTAACCTCTGTCAAGTATTGTGACAGGATATTGGTACTATGAGCGGTTGTCGCAAGGTGCTAAGGTGCTGAAACACCAGACTTCGTACTTATGGACGACAATGATAAAGCTCATACAGCACGAGTAGTTTATATTTTTTTGGAAACGGAAAACTTTTTTTTTTTTTACCAGTTACTCACCCCTTCAGGATTAACACGATTTCACACATTGTTTTATTATTTTAAATAGTGACTAGTGTTTCAATTCACGCTCTGTGGATGGCAATACAGACCGATGACCATTATAGTTTTGTTCTTTGAATGAGAAACCAAACAACCATCACTTTCTTTGAAAAAACGACGGTGAAATATGTTTTGTTCCCGATTTGGAAATATGGAAGCCCAAACCAACACCGTGGTCGAATTGAATGGTGAACATTGGTGTTATTATCCTTTTTCAGACAGTGAATACATTTTAGTCATTGGAACTTAACCAGTAATGAGATTCCGAAGCGAGAGAATCCATTTTGGCCCACTTTAGGTTACGGTAGTAACACTAAAAGTGGGCCTTTGCGATCGTTTTTTGACAGCTCGAAATTTAAATGAAAATAACGGCTTAACCATTCATCTGACACGAAAACTGAATAACCGAATTTGTAAAGAAGGAAATTCCCTACAACTTTGCTCTCTTATGTTTTCTTCGTATCTCGTATCGTTTGAGAGATATTTGCAAAAATAACGTCGATTTGACACCGTCCATTGATTTTACGAAAACCAGCCGTTCGCATATGTCACGTGATATTCCACGCCCAGAATTCTCTCTGGCGTTGTTATTTCAAAACTACGGCGAACTGAAAAATTAACAAAAACACGTCGTTTTTCGTACGATAAATGATAATCCAGAGTATAAAAATGCCATATTAGCATCAGTTAACAACTGCCATCAATAGTAAGAAAATATAGGACGAATTTCGTAACTGTTCGCTGTAGTGTAATGGGCAGCGTGTTCGATTGTAATGCACATGGTTCGTGGTTCGAGGTCCGCCACTGCTAAATTTTTTTTCTCCATTTTCCTAAAAGGGCTACATATTGGGTGCATAGATATTATGACAATAGTAGAGTCGTAATCATATCACTATAATTTTTTATTATTTACATTTTATTTTTGTCCGAAATGTTTGCAAAAAATGATAAAACTACGAATTTAAAGTGGGCTGTAAAACACATCAGTGCGATTTTTTAGAATAGTAAGCTTTGCACCTGTGTGTCGGGTCACAAGGGAAAGTTCAGTTCAGCATCTCATTGAAGGCAGACTGTGGGAGCACAGTGCAAGAAAACGTTAAACCAGTTGCACCTTAGGGTGCTTTTCAACAGAGTTGATAGAGTGCTACTTTACACGTCTGCCTTCCTCGTCGTCAATAACACAACAGCGCTCTTAACAGACTTCTATATTGGGCAGATTAATTTAAGACAAGTCAGTAATCCATCAGGAAGTGTTGGTAATTAAATGCCAGAAATAAGAAATTGTTTTCCTTAAAAAAATGCATACAAACGCAAACCTCAATACCAATCACTGCTACTTCAGAGGCCCGGAAAAATTATGTTATTTGAAAGTCTGAATTGTTTCTTTCCTTGTTACGAAGTTGTTGTAAACATATCGGTCGACACAAGAGTTATTCTATAATGCTGAATTAGACTAAACTACGCAATGAGGCCAGGAGGGCTAATGGGTACCGACACCTGCTGTGTAACTCTGGGGCATCGGAAGCACGGTGCATAAGGCGCAAGAAGAGTCCCTGTCCCAGCGAGCGAGGTTTCGCAGTGGTAACACACTGGACTCACATTTGAGGGGACGGCGGTTCAAACCCGCCTCCGGCTATCCTGAATTAGGTTTTCCATGATTTCCCCTAAAGCTACTCCACGCAAATGCCGGGATGGTTCCTTTCAAAGGGCACGGCCGATTTCCTTTTCTGTTGTTGTTGTTGTTGTGGTCTTCAGTCCAGAGACTGGTTTGATGCAGCTCTCCACCCTACTCTATCCTGAGCAAGCCTTTTCATCTCCTCATAAGAACGACAACCCACATCCACTTGAATCTGCTTACTATACGCGTCTCTTGGTCTCCCTCTGCGATTTTTACCCCACACACTTCCCTCCAACGCTAAATTCACAATTCCTTGATGTCTAAGAATGTGTCCTACCAATCTATCCCTTCTTTTAGTCAAGGTATGCCAGAAATTTCTTTTCTCCCCAATTCGGATCAGTACCTCCTCATTAGTTACGCGATCCACCCACCTAATCTTCAGCATTCTTCTGTAGCACCACATTTCAAAAGCCTCTATCCTCTTTCTGTCCACTCCCATACAAGGCAACACTCCATACAAATGCCTTCAGAAAGGACTTCCTTAGGCTTAAATCAATATTCGATGTTAAGAAATTTCTCTTTTTCAAAAACGCCTTTCTACCCATTGCCATTCTGCATTTTATATCCTCTGTACTGCGACCATCATTTGTTATTTTACTGCCCAAGTAACAAAACTCATCTACCTCCTTTATTGTTTCGTTACCTAATCTAATTCCTTCAGCATCACCTGATTTTCTTACACTGCACTCCATTACCCTAGTTTTACCCTTGTTAATGTTCATCTTATATGCACCTTTCAGCACACTGTCCATTCCGTTCAAATGCTCTTCCAGGTCCTTTGCTGTATCTGACAGAATTACTATGTCGTCGGCAAAATGCAATGTTTTTAATTCTTCACCCTGAACTTTAATTCCCTCTCCAAACCTCTCCCTGCTCTCCTTCATAGCCTGCTCAATGTACAAATTGAACAACATTGGGGAAAGACTACAACCCTGTCTCACTCCCTTTCCAACCACTGCATCCCTTTCATGCCCTTCAACTCTGACAACCGCTGTCTGGTTTTTGTACAAGTTGTAAATAAGCTTACGCTCCCTATATTTTACTCCTGCTTGCTTCAGAACTTGAAAGAGTTTATTCCAATCAACATTGTCAAAAGCCTTCTCCAAATCTACAAAAGCTAGAAATGTAGGTTTGCCTTTTCTAAATCTATCTTCTAGGATAAGCCGTAAAGTGAGTATTGCCTCCCGTGTTCCTACATTTCTCCTGAACCCAAACTGATCTTCCCCGAGGTCGGCTTCTACCAGCTTTTCCATCCTTCTGTATATAATTCGTGTTAATATTTTGCAACCATGACTTATTAAACTGATGGTTCTGTAGTTTTCACACCTGTCTGCACCCGCTTTCTTTGGAATGGGGATTATAACATTTTTCTTAAAGTCTGAAGGTACTTCACCTGTCTCATACATCTTACACACAAGGTGAAACAATTTTGTCATGGCTGGTTCTCCCATAGACTTCAGTAGCTCTGACGGGATATCATCCCTCGCGAAACATATCCTAGCGTTGCTGCGTCTCTAATAAGCACAATATCGATGGAACGTTAAACCTTAATTTTCCTTAACACCGCAGTCCCGACGTATGTCGTCTTTCCAGATCCTGCAGCCGCAACTTGACAGTAACGTTGTCCCTCAGTTGTCGTCATGAGTCTGAAAAGAGTCAATTCCAGTCCTCCCAGCAAGAAAAAAAAATCTCATGTACAAGGCGTCCAGGATCCGAGCGCAAATAATTGTATTATTTTAAAAGTATGACAACGAGACAGCCGTTTTGTCCGTCGCCTATCCGCTGATGCACCAATGGTCGACCGCTTCCTGCCGGAATAGGACGAATCGTCATCAGCAAAGCCGCCCAGCCAAGCAAAGCACGCGGCTGTATTATCTGACGTGCGCGAATTCAAGCTCTTGGAGCCAGGGAAGAAACGCATCGCGCTCTTCTTTCCGAGACACAAGAGACGCTTCCATGGCTTAGTTCCGTTTCTGTCCATTTTTTCCCTTCTCTTTCGAGCTGGGTCTGGGGTCACTTGAGCTACCTTCTCTCGCCGGCCTGGCAAACCTCACCATATATTCCCTTTCAGGAAATAAACCAATATGGTTTATTGGTGAAGTGAAGGCCGTAAACTCCACAAAATACGTAGGAATTTCTATTACTTCAGACTTAAATTGGAAAGAACACGTAGATAATGTCGTGAGAAAGGCGAACCATGGACTGCGTTTTATTGGCAGAACCCTTAAAAGATGCAACAGAACTACAAAAGAAACTGCATACACTACGCTTGTCCGTCCATTTTTGGAGTATTGCTGCCCAGTGTGGGATCCTTATCAGGTGGGTTTGACGGAGGACATAGAAAGAGTCCAAAGAAGGGCAGCTCGTTTCGTATTGTCACGATACAGGGGAGACAGCGTTACGGAAATGATACAGTATCTGGGATGGGAATCATTACAACAACGACGCTTATTGCTGCGGCGTGGGCTACTTACGAAACTCCAATTGCCAACATTCTCCTCCGAATTCGAAAATATATTGTTGACTCCCACTTACATGGGTAGAAATGATCATCAGAATAAAATACGAGAAATCAGAGCTCGAACAGAGAGATTCAGGTGTTCTTTCTTTCTACGCGCTATTCGAGAATGGAATGGGAGACAAATAGTATAATGGTGGTTCGATGAACCCTCTACCAGGCACTTAAATGTAATTTGCAGAGTAACCCATGTACATGTAGATGTTCAATATCTGAATGCTATCTTTTAATTTCAAGCCCACACCGCTTTCTAATACTGACTACACCTCAAGAGGTGTGTACACTAAATTATCGCAGACTGAGCCTGTGTTCTCCGCACAAGTCAGACGCGCTGCCCATTCAGCTACGGGGGAGGACTCTCTTACACTAACAAGACATGAAAACTACTGCTGTCGTTATTGTCAGGCCCTTAATGTATTCTAGTGGATATAAAAAAATCCCTGCTTCGTGATTTGCTTTCCGATGGCAACCACCTTTTTTTTCTTTTTCTTTCTTTTTATTTTTATTTTATTTTTTAACCTCAATAGTTACTATCGTGGGGTTATATTTGAGCCCCAAAATAAACATGACTAAAGACCCCAGGATAGTACTTACGTGCAATTCATTTCTCCTTATTGCATTGAGTTTCATGTGTAATCTAACAATGAGTAGTGAATTTATTCGCATCGACGGACATGTTTTGTCGGAGGAGGAGGTTATGGACTTTTTAGTCATAAAATACTCTCAAATGTTCAAATGTTTGTTACGCTTATGGGACTTAACTACGGGGTCATCAGTCCCTAAACTTACAAACTACTTATCAACTACCTTATACTAAGGACGGCGCAAATATCCATGCCCGAGGGGGGATTCGAACCCCCGACCGTAGTGGCCGTGCAGACCGTGACTGGAGCGCCTCAGTCCCCTCGGCCACTGCGACCGGTTAAAATACTCTCCACTCGATTAGGGCCAGCTGGTACATCAACCAATTAGATTGTTCAGTAATTAAAGACAGTCGTATTTGCAACTTTTTTTATTGATATTTAACGTGTTTCACCCTTATGGGGCATCCTCAGAAAGTTTTAAAATATCACTTGAGATGAGTTGAACTAAAAGCCTTACTAGCCACAATCTGGCAGCGTCAATACATTAAAACCAGGATACCGTCGACGAAACCCATCAGAATCCTAAAACAGAGCTGCAGCGGCGGCCACAGTTTTGCAGTGATAGGGGCACATCACAGACTTGCCGATCGTATCCTAGTTTTAATGATTTGACGCTGCCAGATTGTGGCTAGCAAGGATTTTAATTCAACTCATCTGATATGATACGTTAAGACTTTCTGATGCCCCACAAGGGTGAAACGCGTTAAAAATCAATGAAAAAGTTGCAACCACGACTGTCTTTTCTTAATATTCAGATAATATCTCTATACTTATAAGACGCATTTGTTGTCTCTCTGTCTGTTCTCTTATAATTCAAGATACAGACAACCAAATAACGTGAAATTTGGTACGCGTACACAAAATTACACGGGGAGGGTTCTTAAACAGGTTTCGTTCCATTTTTTGGAAAACCAACCAGAAAATTTGAGAAAAGTGAAAGTGCGTTTTCAATGTGTCCGTGTAAATCTATATCTTCGCACTGATCTTGATGAAATTTTGCACAATTGACCTACAAAACAAGAAGAAGGGCACTGTCTACATAAAAATTCGTTCAGTGCATGGTGGAGGGTACTTATGGATTTCGACAAAATCCACAGTTTTGCTCCGACCTTGGTGAAATTTTGTACACTTGACCTTGAAAGCAAGATGAAGGTTAATGTCTACAGAAAATCTCGTTCGGTGCATGGGGGGGGGGGGGGGAGCACTTTACTTATTTTAAACCTGAGCAATGCCGGTTACCTGCAGCTAGTATCAAATAAATCCGCAAGAGAAGAACGAAGCAAGGAACATAAATTCCGATACAAGTGAATGTGAAAGTGAACACAGTCACAACTATTTCTGATTTCGATGTCTCAGGAGATGAAATCAGGGAAAATGATTCTAGTAGTTACTACTATGAAGAAACAGCAACACGTGGTCGCAGAACCCCCCTCCCCCAGTAGTTCTAGAACGAGAAAATCTAGCAGTATTATTCATAGCTGTTAATTTTTTTACTATGGGTTAAAAATTACACTCCTCCTTTCAGAGATTAATCTGGGCCTTAATCAACAAGGCAGATGAAGTACAAAGGAAGAGTTACTTGTAAAATGAAAATTTTGTTATTTTAAATTTACTTACGAATTGAGAATTGAAAAAATTTAGAGATTAAAATAAACATGTTTTGTATGAGTGTCTGGGTTTCTTATATCTCATATTTAGATTGAAGCAGTTGCAAACGAGCTGAAATGAATGCGTAAAAGACAATTACAATAAACATTGTATCCAAGTAAATGGAAATATTAGGGAAAGGTGGTACAATTTCGATATAGGTACAATTCCGATCAACGTAAGTTTTGGCGCCATTTGTCAGTCTCGTAGTGTCTCGTTGTGTCGCGTTGTAGAGTAGCAGGTTTCTACAGCTCCTCCTGTCTTTTCCAAGAATACACCGATTTGTGGTAAGGAGATATAAATTTTTTCCCTTTAAAGAGGTAAGTGAAGTTACTTAGTCTAACGCGCTCTTATAAATCATCTAGTTAAGGGTGACTGGATTCGCTGCCAAAAATGCAATGTTTGGTAACACGAAGTATGCGTTGGTGCGTGACAGAAAAAGTGCTTTTTATGTGTAAGATGCCCGTAATAAAAATTGTACGAGGAAGTGATCACAATTGTACCTAGTGTGGTACATTTTCGATCGATTTTTCTCAATTCCGTAACCTTTTTTTGTGTTTATACCAACATTGGTTCAAATGTTCAAATGTTTGTTAAGCTTATGGGACTTAACTACGGGGTCATCAGTCCCTAAACTTACAAACTACTTATCAACTACCTTATACTAAGGACGGCACAAATATCCATGCCCGAGGGGGGATTCGAACCCCCGACCGTAGTGGCCCTGCAGACCGTGACTGGAGCGCCTCAGTCCCCTCGGCCACCGCGGCCGGCCCAACATTGTTAACTGTATAATATTTGTGTTACATATTCGTTAAACATCCAAGAACGTGCCATAGTTAAAATTATTCCTTTTCTCAATTTATTTCCAGTTATAATGACATTTGTCCGAAATGATCGAAATTGTACCACCTTAACCTAATATTTTGGGTTACTAATGACACCACGATATTAGCTGAGTTAGTGAAAACCGTCGATGGTAAGTCAGGGTTAATGCACTATTTCAAATTTACTATTTTTCGTTGCGACTGATTAAAAAGTAAGTAATTTGGTCTTTTGGGCGACGTGCTTCTTGTAAACTCAGTAAACGATTCACGTGAACTAGCAGCCAGACAGAGAGAGAGAGAGAGAGAGAGAGAGAGAGAGAGAGAGAGAGAGAGAGAGAGAGGGAGGGAGGGAGAGGAAGACACACACACACAGAGAGAGAGAGAGAGAGAAAGAGAGAGAGAGAGAGAGAGAGAGAGGGAGGGAGGGAGGGAGGGAGAGGAAGACACAGAGAGAGAGAGAGAGAGGCGGGGGGGAGGGAAAGGAAGACACACACACACACACACACACACACACACAGACACAGAGAGAGAGAGAGAGAGAGAGAGAGAGAGAGAGAGAGAGAGAGACAGACAGACAGAGAGAGAGAGAGAGAGCGTTTTATTGACGCGCTACGCGGCACGTACGCCCATCGCGCTAATCACGCTATCGGCGCCCCTGATACGGCTGTGGCCCTGGCACCGGCAATTATTTCGTTCTGCGAACTGCGAGAACACCGGCATGAATCCACTGGCAGTTCTTTTGCATTTTTGCTGTGGATCTCTCACATCCCTCAGAAGTGGGAGAAAAAAATACACCTATCCTAAGAAAAGTAGTTCCGTTCATGATCCTATTCCTAATCTACGAATCTTTTAAACTCACGTATCTACCGTGTATAACGTCATAATATTCCATTTATTTGTTATAAATTTTCATCAAAAGACGTTTGAACTGCCCGACACGTCTAGAGCGTTCGGAGAACGGTACCTTGAAAAAAAAACAAAAACAAAAACAAAAAAAAAACAAAAAATTTAAAAAAAATCATTTACCTTCAAAGTAATCCTTACTGGCTGGTCTACACTTTTGGAAAAGTTTGATAAACTGTTCAATTTCCTCATCAAGCTCCTATTACTTTGACTCTATTGAAACGTTAATCTCATACTTTTTCTAAACTTCATAGGATGTGCTCTAACGCCCCTAACTTCTTCCTTCTGTTACTGAAATGCAAAATTCGACTCTAAAAAAATTCAAATGTTCAAATGGTTGTTAAGCCTAAGGGACTTAACTATGGGGTCATCAGTCCCTAAACTTACAAACTACCTACAACTAAGGACGGCACAAATATCCATGCCCGAGGGGGGATTCTAACCCCCGACCGTAGTGGCCGTGCAGACCGTGACTGAAGCGCCTCAGTCCCCTCGGCCACCGCGGCCGGCTCCGACTCTCCAAATTTGGAAATTCTTTCTCTGCTATGCTAATTTTTCGCACTCTCCGCGTGATTAGTGCTTTCTCAGGTAGGATATACGTACATACCAATACTATTCAGGCAGCGATTATGCATACATTGTTTCCATTAGCAGTCCCTTGATTTAATGTTGTACATTGTCTACAAGGTGGTACAAATAAAAGTAGGCCTGTGGATGCATCATCTGTTTTAATCGATTTTAAATTTTACTGTAATTATGTATTAACAGTGGACAACGTACAGATTTTATCAGTCATTTGCTTCATGCAGTGCATTATTACGGTTGGAATAAGGTAAACCTCCTTTCAATATAACAACTGGAAGTAGGGAGCAGTGGGAGAAAATAGTTAGACACTGTACGGGGGATATTGTCTGGTTCACTGACGGGTCAAAATCAGACCAAGGCGTTGGAGCCGGGGTATACGGGGTGCAGCCAAGACTGGAGGGCGTCATCCTCTAGGGAAACTGGCCTCAGTATTCCAGGCCGAAATCACTGCCATTAGGGCTTGTGTGGAGGAGAATTTGCGTAGGTGCTATAAAGACCGTATCATCTATATCTATTCTGACAGCCAGGCAGCCCTGAGATCACTGGCAGCTCCTGCAACAAGGTCTAAAATTGTTGCTGAATGTCACAGGGTTCTGGTGGAGCTAGGAGAAAGCAATGGAGTAAACCTATTGTGGGTCCCTGGCCACTCGGGGATCAGTGGCAACGAACATGCCGACAGATGAGCCAGGATGGGGGCAGAGACTCCATTTATTGGATCGGAACCTGTTCTGACAATCACCAAGGCAATGATCAAAATGCAGCTACGTAACTGGCTCAGAAGACAGCACGTATAATATTGGACCAAAGTCTATCAACAAAAACATGGCAAGGTAATGATGCCAAAGCCATGTTTTAAAAGAAGCTCTGCAATCCTGGGCCTGAACAGGAGAGAGATTAGACTCATGGTTGGATTGCTGACAGGCCATTGGAATTTAAAATGTTCAAATGTTTGTAGAACTTATGGGACTTAACTACTGGGTCATCAGTCCCTAAGCTTACAAACTACTTATAAACTAGCTAAGACTAAGGACGGCACAAATATCCATGCCCGAGGGGGGATTCGAACCCCCGACCCTAGTGGCCGTGCAGACCGTGACTGGAGCGCCTCAGTCCCCTCGGCCACCGCGGCCGGCCATTGGAATTTCAAAAAACACCTACATACAATCGGAATAACAGAAGAGGACCCTAAATGTAGG
Organism: Locusta migratoria; assembly: GCA_026315105.1. Classification (NCBI taxonomy): domain Eukaryota; kingdom Metazoa; phylum Arthropoda; class Insecta; order Orthoptera; family Acrididae; genus Locusta; species Locusta migratoria. Next base: position 293,995,595 of record CM048755.1, read on the forward strand.
ATCTGTGATGACGGTGATTAAACTGCATCACATCTAATCCTCGAATGCATTGCATTGGAGAGTAAAAGGCACAGAACATTTGGGACAACCAAACCCGAAGAAATTGTGTCTAATAAAGAACTGGTAAAGGGACTGCTTGCACTGTTCAAGGGCGTTGGTTGGCTTTACTAGATATACAGGGAGCGATACCGCACAATAAACTTAGTTTCGGTGCGGGCGGTGGAGGGTTGGACCAAGACTGTTTTGGCTTCCCTGATAAAATCAATCAATCAATCAAGGTAAACGTGGAAATGTGACTTTTCTAGCATCAATACCAACTGCTGGTTTTATAGTTTTTTAATATGAACAGTGTAACTTAATGCTTGTAACTCTCTTTTTGTAGGCCAAAGGTTTGAAAATGGACGATGAAGTCCGAAACTAGTTAGCAACTCCTAAACAGTGCAACTGTGACGGAAAAATGAATTGTTTTCAATATATTACCAGTTGCTGATGCTGCACCATCTTTACGATGAATTTTGACAAATAAAAGTAGGCCGGACCAGCAGATACGATTGCGAAGCACCTGTGGCAGCATTAACGGAGAACGCAGCAACTGCCCATACAGCCGGCCGAACCTCGGAGCACATTTACATAATCTTAACGCCTGAGAGAGCTGCTAGCAGAGGTCAGGCAGGCCACCCACTCACCTGACCTGTCAGAGTGTCATTACTGTGTGGGGAGACTTCGAGAACTGCAGCAGAACGTTTCGGATGAGATAGAAGCAATTACCGCACTCCAGCTTCGATTAGCCTACAGACACTCGCGGCTAAAGTCTCGCTCAGCGGCATGAGAAGCGTCTCGGTGCGTCCGTAGCAGCGTTAGGTTGGCAATGTATGATCTGTACGAAACAGTACTGAAGTGCGTTTTAACCTTCCTTTTACGAGGCCAATTACTTTTACTGACTGGAGACACTGGAGACTGGAGAGAACACACAGAAAATATTGTGGGGAAGGCGAATCAAAGGTTACGTTTCATTGGCAGAACGCTTCGAAGATGCACCAGCTCCACCAAAGAGACTGCCTACATCACACTTGTGCGTCCTCTCCTGGAGTACTGTTGCCCCTTGTGGGACCCTCACCAGGTGGGACTGACGGAAGATATTGAGAAGGTTCAGAGAAGGGCAGCTCGTTTTGTTTTATCACGTTACGGGGGGGAAAGCGTCACGGAAATGTTGCACGAATTGGGGTGGAAATCATTAAAAGAAAGACGTTATTCATTGCGGCGTGATCTGTTTGCGAAGTTTCAATCACTGACTTTTACTTATGAATGTGAAAATATTTTGCTAGCACCCACCTACTTAGGGAGACATGACCATCCCAATAAAATAAGAGAAATCAGATCGAAAACAGAACTATTTACGTGTTCTTTCTTCCCGCGCGCTATTAGAGAAAGGAACGGTAGAGAAAAGTTATGAAAGTGGTTAATGAACCCTCTGCCAGGCACTTAAATGTGATTTGCAGAGTATCTATGTAGATGTAGATGTAGATGACAGGAGTACATCGAAAAATATTATTATTTTTACGAAAATGTCATGATTTTCAAGGTTGTGGTTAGGCAGGAACCTAAGAGTACAGCTTAAATTGATGCGAGTTTACGAACGAATGGACAAGGGTACATCGACGAATATTATTATTTTTACGAATATGTCACGATTTTCAAGGCTGTGATTAGGCAGGAACCTAAGAATACAGTATAAATTGTTGCGAGTGTTATGACTTTTACGAATAGGTCATGATATTAAAGGATGTGGTTAGCCAGGAACCTAAGAGTACAGTTTCAATTGATGTGAGCGAATGTTATGATTTTTACGAACATGTCGTGATTGTAACGGATGTGGTTAGGCAGGAATCGAAGAGTACAAATTAAATTGTTGCTTTCGTTCTACCAAATTATGCCATTTAAAAAATCATTTTGGAGATAGTTGTTACGTAAATTGAAATGCGTATGCCTAAGTGTTACATCTGAACACATTGCATGTGGAGAAGTGTGGTATTATAGTTTGCAATGTAGTACATTCCAATGCTGTGATTCGAAAATAAAATCAGAGAAACGTGATATTAACACATTCATTTTCACATCTTGTAAGGATTGTGTGCCGCCATTCATCCCAGTATCCACAGCGACTGTTGCCAACACTAGCGCACTACGTCACGTAAGTACATTAGGCCATGCCGCCGGTCGAGACTTTTACCGACACTCGCTAACCAGAGCCCAAACGTGTCAGGAGATGAATGGCGCTCGCTTTCAACATCGGAGACAGTATAGAGTACAGTCATTCCTTTCCGTCTCTCAATGGATACGGTGTCGACGGGACTTTCAACCCTAATCTCCCTTCCTTCCTTTGTTCAAATGTTTGTAAATCTATTGGACTTAACTACGCTGGTCATCAGTCCCTACCCTTACAAACTACTTAAACTAACTTAAGCAAAGGACAACAAATACACCCATGCCCGAGGGAGGACTCGAACCTCCGACGGTGAGCAATGGCGTGCTCCGCAGCCAGGCGCCTTGAAACGCTCGGCCACTCCACCGCGGCAGCCTTTCTTTGTATTTCCTTTCCTCTGCTGCGTTCATTTGTACTCTCGAGCACTATTATCCGAGCATCTTTTATCTGCCCCTTCCCTGTTCTACACGACAGCAAAGTACGGCACATCTACTATCGTTACTGTATACAATAATATATACTCATGAACTATCACATTCTTCCGAATACGAGGGTTGGAACTTAAATAGTGGCAACACTGCTGTGGAGACACTATGCAATGGGATCTACTATTTTCGCTGATAGCACACGTTGGTGACATACCTACCTTACCTGCGAGCAAACGGACTCGCCCATCCCACGTCACCGGCGTGCGCACAATCGAGGAACATAGTTGCTTGTGAGTGAGCGGTCTAACAACGGTATCACTATGTTTCCGAAACAGGAACAACGCGGTTGGATCAAGATTGAATGTGCCTGGGTATGCGAAAAATTGCATCACAATGGGTTACGCGTGACGGAGCGGCCGAGCGCATTGAGGCGCTATGCTGCTATGAGCGAGGCCGTTCCCCGTTGGGGGTTCGAATCCGCCCTCGGACATGGATGTTTGTGCCGTCTTTAGTATAAGCTAGTTCATAAGCAGTTTGTAAGTTTAGGGACTGATGAACGGGCAGCTAAGTCCCATAAGCTTTACAAACATTTGAACAATTCATTTTGTTAAGCATGAATTGACGGAAATGCAGTAATGGATGCATTACGACGCTGCTCAAACGCACTTGGAACGCTATGATCTCGAAAGAATCGCTGACTTATGCCGTATTGTAACAATGGATTAGACATGCGCTACATCGTACGAGCCAAAAATGAAACGCCAGTTAACGAATGGCGTCATTGTGGGTCGCAGTGAAAGTCGAAAGTGTGTCAGGGCCCCAGTATGGTGAAATTATGGTGACTCTCGTATACGACTGTGATGCTGTTATCCTAACCCATTGCTCTCCTCCATGGCAGAAAGTCAATGCACAGTATTACTGTTCGTATTTGGAGCATCATCTACGAGCAGCTTAGCGAAAGAAGCAACACTTTCTGGGGAACCCACCCATCATTTTGCACGACAATGCGCGGGCGCATACAGCGCAAGCTGTGGCCGCTCTGTACGGTCGATGGGACTGGGAAGTACTGAACCATCTATACCATCTACCATACTCCCCAGACATAAGTCCTTGTGACTTTGACTTGATTTCGAGGATGAAAGAACCACTTCATAGCATTCGCTTCAGAACTGTTCCAGAGATTCGACAGGCAGTAGACTGCTCCTTTCGCACCTTCAACAGAAGAGGGTCTGCGAACGGGATACTGCGCGCCGGCCGAGGTGACTGAGGCGCTCCAGTCACGGTCAGCACGGCCACTACGGTCGGGGGTTCGAATCCCCCCTCGGGCATGGATATTTGTGCCGTCCTAGTTCGTAAGTAGTTCATAAGTAGTTTGTAAGTCTAGGGACTGATGACCCCGTAGTTAAGTCCCATAAGCTTTACAAACATTTGATACTGCGCCTTCCACATCGCTGGCAACGGCTTCTACACAATATTAGTGACTACTTTGAACGACAGTAAAAGAGGCAAAGATGTAACGCTTCTGTATCAGTTGTGAATAAATAGTTGTCACTATTTATGTTCCAACCCTCGTATTATCCAAAAGACACACTGTAAACCTACGTATTCGTCCCTCTTCTGTCTGTCCATTTCCTCTTCTCTTATCTCTCTGTCTCTACCTACCTCTGCCAATTGCTTCTCCTCCTCCTCCTCTTCCTCCAGACCCGTCTATATACCCATCCATCCCCATGCCTCTCTCATTACCTCCCCAACTCACTCTCAATCTACTCCTGCTTCCTCTCTCTGTTTATCTCATCCCATCCATGTACGTGAACAATTACATACGGGGTGATCAAAAAGTCAGTATAAATTTGAAAACTTAACAAGTCACGGAATAATGTAGATAGGGAGGTAAAAATTGACACACATGCTTAGAATGACATGGGGTTTATTAGAACAAAAAAAGGAAAAGTTCCAAAAATATTGTCTGACAGATGGCGTTTTATCTGTTCAGGAAATCAATAATTAGCAATAACAAATTAAGACAAAGCAAAGACGATGTTTTTTTACAGGAAATCCTCAATATGTTCACCATCATTCCTCAACAATAGCTGTAGTCGAGGTATAATGTTGTGAACAGCACTGTAAAGCATTTCCGAGGTTATGGTGAGGCATTTGCGTCGTATGTTGTCTTTCAGCATTCCTAGAGATGTCTGTAGATCACGATACACTTGCGACTTCAGGTAACCCCAAAGCCAATAATCGCACGGACTGAGGTCTGGGGACCTGGGAGGCCAAGCATGACGAAAGTGGCGGCTGAGCACACGATCATCACCAAACGACGCACACAAGAGATCTTTCACGTGTCTAGCAATATGGGGTGGAGCGCCATCCCGCATAAAAATCGAATGTTCCAGCAGGTGTTTATTAGCCAGGCTGGGGATGATGCGATTCTGTTACATATCGGCGTACCTCTCACTCGTCACGGTAGCAGTCACTGACGTTTTGCTTTCCAGCGCCATCTGTCGGACATTTTTTGAACTTTTATTTTGTTCTAATAAAATCCTATGTCATTCCAAACATTTTTGTCAATGTTTACTTCTCTATCTACATTATTCAGTGATTTATTAAGTTTTCAAATTTATACTGACTTTTTGATCACCTGGTACATCTGCCAAATTGCATACTGATTGGTCAAGTGGTGTCGAAGGCTGGAGTAACGTACCCTCTGCCTCGCGCCGTACGAAATCTTATGTAGACAGTTCCGTTGCTCTTGTTTTGAAGGTCAAGGGGGAAATTTTTTTATCACAATCGGATAAAAGGTACGACAGTGCATAAAATACGAATCCAATCCAAAGTGGTGACACCCATACAAAATTACTAATTTGATTTTACAGTTGTTCCTTTGGTTCCCCCTACTTTTTATTTCAAACTATCCTTGTATTAAAGCAAACGAAATTAAAAATAAAAATAAAAATAAACTTATTTAAATAGGTCAAGGTATTTCTGAATTTTAGCGAGCCTGACGCATTAAACCTGTAAAAAGAGTCTGAATTTTATTCCTTGAATCTAAGTCTGTAATGTTTAAAACTCACTTGCAGCATACAGTACTTAATTGTCAAAAACCTGGTGCAAAGATAATAAAACATGGACCAATATTCACTGAAAAACAGTACACTAGTCCAGTTACGTACTGTTCTCATAGTTCCCAAGTACGGCATCGTCTCTGATGTCCTTTGGAAACCGTAATCAGGTTTTTAACTAACATTCTAAAGCATACGCCTTTACAATGTTAAACAGTAGTCTTTTAATGCAGGTACAGAACGAAGTATTGTCAGACACTTGATAAACATCGATTTCTTTAATGACAAACTCCCGTGTCGGAGGTTCGAATCCCCCCTCGGGCATGGATGTCTGTGTTGTCCTTAGGTAAGTTTAACTTAGTTTAAGTAGTTTGTAAGTCAAGGGACTGATGACTAAAGTAGTTGGGTCCCATAAGAATTACAAACATTTGAGCATTTTAATGGGGAAATAAAACTTAATTTTTTGTAGACTGGTGCTTCTTATCATAAGTTCAGATAATTTGGCAACTGAAATTCAGCGCGTCAGAAAAAGGACGAGGCCATGTACACAGTCGATATTTCTAGGTCATTCTTGTTGCTAAAATAATCAAAACAGTTTTTCTCTTTTCTGAAGGAATTTAGTGCTGTATATTGTGAAGAATTACATAAAATTTCTTTTGAGACTGTTGACAATTCATGTAGATACTATCTAGGCTACTTAAAGCTGTAATAAACGCTAGAGATAGACAATCCGCTCGTAATAACGAAATATGTATTACTTCAAGCGTTTTAATTATTCAGCACTCCGTCTATATATCTCAGTACACGTTATACGTGTTTGTTAACAGACGTGGAAAACACGGATTCTGTGAACTAGAGTAGCTTAGGCGTTAGGCAAGCTTATACGCATACAAACTTGTTGAAGATTATAAAAAGATGTGTATGTTCTACATTTTTAACGGCGGCGATCGTCATTTTGCTCGTCTTAGAGGCCATAAAACTCCGTAATGCCAACTGCTCACACTGCATCATGTGCATAAAACACATGTGTAACTTATGTGAGCCGACCGCGGTGGCCGAGCGTTCTGCGGCGCGCCAGTCACAGTCTGCACGGCCACTACGGTCGGGGGTTCGAATCCCCCCTCGGGCATGGATATTTGTGCCATCCTTAGTATTAGCTAGTTCGTAAGTAGTTTGTACGTTTAGGGACTGATAACCCAGTAGTTAAGTTCCATAAGCTCTACAAACATTTGGACATTTTTTAACTTATGTGATAATTAACCAAACACGCGCTCACATTAAAACTCCACAGCAAACAGCCAGTTCACAGATTTCGTTTCTTGTTTTCAGTGAAACAAACGCTCTTTGTCCAATATGAAGTAACCAGTCATTTCGATGTGCTTTTGGCATAATTCTCCTATAATTTCGTCACAACTACAAAAATGTTCAAATGTTTGTTAAGCTTAAGGGACTTAACTGCGGGGTCATCAGTTCATAAACTTACAAACTACTTATGAACTACCTTATACTAACGACGATACAAACATCCATGCCCGAGGGGGGATTCGAACCCCCGACGGGGAACGGCCTCGCGCATCGTAGCATAGCGCCTCAATGCGCTCGGCCGCTCCGCCGCGGCACACAGCTACATCCGTTTAAATTTCATGAAAACTTTGGGTGCTTGGGTTCCCTAAAGCTTTTGTCAACGCATAACTGAGTTTTTGTTTTGTACGACGTACAATATTTTTAGTTTTCTGCTTCCTTTACAATTATTGGACCACCTTTGATAGAAATGAATATTCGGTAATTTCGTGAATTCTATTTGTCAAGTAAAACCACAGATGTGATGACACGTTGTTTCGTGAAACGTATATTTCTCTAAATTACAAATTATCTTGCTACTACTCTTTCTTCAGGTGCGTTGTTATGGAAAGTTGTTTCCAGTTTATTTAAACATAGGGTGTTCTTCTTAAGACAAGTCAGAGTTTGTCCAACTATGCCTTCTACCAACGGATTCGATGGCACTGGGAGTTTAAGATTTGAGAACCTTATCGGTACCTGATGCAAAGATCAAATGGATATATAACATTCTGCTGCTCACTAAATCTTAAGAATCCACGAACCTATATTCTCTTGATATGAGGAGAAATGTATATCCAGTTTATAATTTGCAAACATGTTCTTTGGTTTATTAGTTGCTACGTTTTCTTACTGCATCTGCACTAAGCTCGCCAGCACAAAAAATTACCCTGTGGACGTACAGACGAAGTTTTAAGTCTTTAAAAATCAAATGTCAAATGTTTGTAAACCTATTGTATCAAACTGCTACTATGTTCATCAGTCTCTAGACTTACAAACTACTTTAAACTACCCTAAGGACAACACATACACACAACCATGCTCCAATGAAGACTCGAACCTCCGACGGCGAGCAACGGCGCTCTCCGCAGCAAGGCGCCTTAGAACGCTCGGCCACTCCACAGCTGCAAGTCCTTACAGATGGCGTAGAGATCGAGTAATGTTGTCAACCAAGCGTAAGGCCCATAAATCTACATGAACTCTACTTGCCATCCGAAATGAAACACCAAGAAAGACCGTAGATAATACAGACAGATTTATTTGTAGCTAACACGTTGTACAAAGATCACATAATCGAAAATTGAGCTTGATTTTAAGTGAGGAAGCTACAAGCTACAAGGGTATTCCGTAAACAACGCTTTAAGTCTTCCAGTAATTTTCGGGTATGCATTCGGATCCCATTGGCTTCTGCAACGATATTTCGGCCCAGAGACGTCCGGCCATTTCAGGTGAGTAGGCAACTACTGAAGAGCGCAGGTACGTTGGCGGTATTTATGCCGAGTATTGCGCATGCGAAATACGCTGGAGTCTTACTGCGCATGTGTTAGATGGTGGCATGCGCTGTACGGCCGAGCTGTGTGTGCTGCCCTCGGAGGTGAAAGTGAACACTCCTCTAATCATTGAGAATCGAATGATTCCGTCGATTCCGCTGTGCCTCAATAGCTTTAATTACAGGGTTCCAATTTTTATCCAGCTGAAAGCCGTTGTCACGATTTATTAAATTATCAGCAAGGCGTATTTCAACCGCTTCTTTGATGACTGAGTTCCAAAAGCCGAAAACTGGAGCTAAAATTGTAGTTTTGTTGTATTCCAATACTCGGCATAAATACCGCGAACGTACCTGCGCTCTTCAGTAGTTGCCTACTCACCTGAAGATGGCCGGACGTCTCTGGGCCGAAATATCGTTACAGAATGCCAGTGGGATCCGGCTGCATACCCGAAAATTACTGGAAGAAGAAATACGCCGGGAAAATTTTGAAGTCACAACGTTTTAAGTGCTTGGCAGTTGCCTCCATTGCTTGCTATAACTACTGTTTCACACGTCGACATTCAATCAAAAAGACTCAAGATGTGTTGTTGGGGAACAGCAATCAATGCAGCTACGACTTGCTGCCATAGCTGATCTAGTGTAGCAGCAGGTTGTTATTCTCGGGCCAGTAGTTTGGCAATCATCGACCAGGCGTTTCCGACGGGCGAGGCAGCGGGAGGACAGGAAGGCCAAAGCAGCAATCAATCCCATGGTCCAGGAAGAAGTCTTCTACACAGACTGGCACGTGGAGCCCCGCGATAACCTGTCACGATGGTCCGTCGGCAAGACAACAAGTTCCAACATTTAAGAGATGTAACTCTGACTTGTTAGTGTACCGTCGGGGCGTACTCCGTGGGTGCGGGATTCTAATACAATATTACACCCAACCATGATACCGGATGTAGAACCAATATGACGACACATAAGGCAACAGTTCAACTCTCTACCACCGCGGTGCCTCCCGACCGCAACGCAGTCATCGTGATGGTGAAAGCAAAATCGGTATCCGTGGGTAGAAATAATCTTACCGTCCCGATACTTCTTGTACTACCACGATGGTCGCATTAGAGTTCTTTGCTATGTTCTACAGAATTTCGACGTCAGCAGCAGAAGTCCAAGTTTATATTTCTTCTTCTTGAACTTTAATTCCCTTATCAGATTTCTGCTTGATTTCCTTTACTGTTTGTGCAATGTACACACTGAATAACTAACATGGGGACATGAGGAAGGGGGGGGGGGCAAGCTACAGTCCAGTATCACACCCTCTCAGCCAGAGCTTATATTTCAGGAGCTTCGATTGTTGTAACTGCCGTCTGGTTTCAGTGTAACTTGTATACAGGATATTTCAGGAGGTACAGTAAATATTTTAGGAGGTGGCAGTATAGACGAACCGCATTAAAATGCCATATAACATGTATCCAGTTTTTAACAGGTACAGAGATACATTTGTTAGCATGTAACCCAAACAAACTTAAAGAAAATGCCAATTAGAACATTTTCATCGTTTCTTGCCGTCAGTTCTTTGTAGAACATCACTATGAACTAAAAGCACAATTGTGTGTAGGTTATACAAGTTTAGTTTTACTTAATTAACCAGATTTTGGCTTACAAGCGCTTCTTCGACTTGATGGAGAGATGGATCAAGTCGCACCACCCAGAACACTCCCCGAGGCGACACCTCATCTATCAGTTATGACAGTACGTTGTCGTTTATTATGGCGTGGATTACGTCCACGTCGCCTACTTCTCCGCACACCTTTGACTAATGTGCAGAAACATACTAGGCGGCAATGGTGTACGGAACGACGTCACTTGGGACAGGAATTGCGTCAGATATTTTCGGACGTATCTAGGTTCTGCTTATTTGAAAACGATGGAAGCATTTTAGATTGCCGCATACAGGGGATTCGCGCCAGATATGCAGCCCCCAACTCAAGATCTTATCGTGCGGGATGCTATTGGGCACAACCACAAATTACAGATGGTGCGTGTCCATGGCACTGTGACCAGTTTGACCAAAGTAAAGCCGGCCGCGGTGGCCGAGGTGACTGAGGCGCTCCAGTCACGGTCAGCACGGCCACTACGGTCGGGGGTTCGAATCCCCCCTCGGGCATGGATATTTGTGCCGTACTAGTTCGTAAGTAGTTCATAAGTAGTTTGTAAGTTTAGGGACTGATGACCCCGTAGTCAAGTCCCATAAGGTTAAAAAAAAAAAAAAAAAAAAAAAAAAAAACACCCAACGTAAATGACATCCTGCCACCCGTATACATACCCTTGCTTCACAACACCCCAGAAACCATTATTCAAAACAAATAGTCAAACGGTTGTAGAGCTAAGGGATCAAACGGCTGATTTCATCGCTCCCAAGACTTAAAAACGCGTAAGATCGCGCTGCCATTCCCGCTCGGCGACGCCATTTTTCAGCAGGACAATGCACGACGACATGTTGTTGCACGAACGCGTGACTTTTTGGTACCACAGCATGTCAGCCTCTTGCTCTGTTCCCGCAGATGAGCAGACTTGTCGTCAACGGCAGTGGACACACCGGTTTCCGTAACATCACCGAAGTTAAGCACCGTCGGACGTGGCCAGTAATTGGATAGGCAATCGTCCGAGTACGCTACGCACTGTTGACGATTTTCCCTTTGCCTTACGGCAGAGGGGACAGGAAGGGTGGTGATGCGAAGTCCCTGATCACCAGTCCAAACCTCTCGGCAGGGTCTCGTGGAGTGAGGGCATGGGACACTGTAGATGGTGATCCGTCCGTTGGTTGGGGATGTTAAGCTCGGCGGCCCCTTTGGTGCGGTACCCGAAGCACGTACCAGAGCACCACCACCACTTAGAGAGAAGGCCGCGGCGCTCTCGTGTGACGTCAGGCAGGGTAGGTTGCGCGCGCATAGCTGACTGGCTGGCTGCTTCGGCACAGTGGGCCGTGTTCCAGCGGCTACCCAGTCAGCTATGCGCGCGCAACCTACTCTGCCTGACGTCACACGAGAGCGCCGTGGCCCTCTCTCTAGGTGGCGTTGACCAGAGCCGCACCGTGATCCCCCACCACCGGCCGCGCCGCGTATCCCCACCACCGACGCGGCAACCACTTTCGAAGGCTCCTGATTGGCCACCTGCAGAAGTGGACAATGTTCAAACGACTATATAGGAATGTGCAGAACAGCATCCAGACACCTCGCCTGAGGATGATTACGAAACTCATTGAAACGCTGCGCCAAGGCCACCACTCGGCTGATCAACCGAGAAGATTTCATCGCTGGAAAACGCCGAGTAAGCCAGCAATCGCATATACCAGGTTTCACCCTCTCCCATCATCACGAACACGACACTATATTACGCACACGCCCATTATAGTCACCTACACTTAACATAGTCACTTCTCACAGTTCTCACACTTCGCGAAGGAAAGGTGCCTTCATGCGCGGATTAGGCGACTGAACCTGCCCTTCGGGGTCTCCAAGACATTCATGCCATACGACTATACTTTTACCAGACTTATCGCCTACAGAAAATGTGTGGCCTCTGGTGAAACGAGCGATGCAACACTGTGACCCAGTGACAACCACTATAGATGAATTTTGGAACCAGGCGAATGCATTATGGATAGCTACACCACAGGATGTCATTCGTGCCTTATACGCGTCGTTGCCATCACGTATGGAACAAGTTATTAGGACACATGCTGAGACTCGGTGAAATAGCCAAGCACTCTTTGGCGCATTGCTGCGGAGCGCGTGGTTCCTCCCCATTGGGTGTTCGAGTTCTCTCTCGGAAATGGGTGTGTTTCTTGTTCCTAGGTTAGTTTAAGTAGTTTCTAAGCCTAGGGACTGATTTTGTTGCTGGTAAAGATTCTGGGTAGTATCGCCGTGACCTATGAAACTCTTCTGTTGCTTACGTTTCGTCCAAGACTGCGTTGGACATCCTCAGAGGCGCTCCCCTTCCGCTGAGTCTTGCCGAATGTCGGACGTCTGAGAGCGACATATACAGCGTAGAAAATCGAGCGTGGTCGAAGTCCCACGTGATGAGCAGAGATAATCCTTGTCAGAGATAAAACCTTCACTGTCTACTGTCGCCTTGTCAAAGATGGACTACTGCTTAGCGATTTTGCAGTGCTACTGTCCATATGTCGCTAAGTTTCATTGTCTCTTCTTTACTATTAAAATTATCCTTATGTTTATACATTTCAATTGCCCTCTGAGGATGTCCAACGCAGTCTTGGACGGAACGTAAGATACAAACAGAAGAGTTTCATAGACCACGGCCATTCTACCCGGAAGGCAATTGACTGTAAATAATAAGTGTGAAGTCGTCCACATGAGTACGAAAAGAAATCCGTTAAACTTTGTTTATAAGATAAATCAGTCAAAAGTGAAGGCCGTAAACTCCACAAAATACCTAGGAATTACTATTACTTCAGACTTAAACTAGAAAGAACACGTAGATAAAGTCGTGGGATAGGCGAACCAGAGATTGCGTTTTATTGGCAGAACCCTTTAAAGATGCAACAGAACCACTAAAGAGACTGCATACACTACGCTTGTCCGTCCTTTTTGGAGTATTGCTTATCAGGTGGGTTTGACGGATGACATCGAAAGAGTCCAAAGAAGGGCAGCTCGTTTTGTATTGTCACGATGCAGGAGAGACAGGGTTACGGAAATGATACAGGATCTGGGATGGGAATCATTACAACAACGCCGCTTATCGCTGCGGTGTGGGCTACTTACGAAACTCCAAACGCCACCTTTCTCCTCCGAATGCGAAAATATATTGTTGACTCCCACTTACATAGGTAGAAATGATCATCAGAATCAAATACGAGAAATCAGAGCTCGAACGGAGAGATTCAGGTGTTCTTTCTTCCCATGCGATATTCGAGAATGCAATGGGAGATAGAGTATAACGGTGGTTCGATGAATCCTCTGCCAGGCACTTAAATGTGATTTGCAGAGTATCACATGTAGATGTAGAAGGTTTACCAGCAACATTGTCATCCGGTCGTGAAAGTCTTCATTCTGTGACTACGGATAAGTTTACAAACGTTTGATTAGAACACATAATGAACCGAGGTGACTGAAAAGCTAATCATTTCGTCAGAATATACTAACGAACATGTCCTGTCAGTATGATTTTCCTCTCTCTAGTCTTTCAGGATTTTAATGTTTTCAGTTTTTTTTGTCCTGAAAGGTGTATAGAACTGAAATATGAAGTAAAGCAACTGTTTATTCTTGTGAATGTAAAACGCTTACGCAGAAAGGCACTTTCAAATCACGAAGTACTAATGAATTTCAAGAACGACCTAGGTCACATATATTAGAGAATCAAAGTCAACAAAATAAATCGGAAAGTAAGGTCATTTAACGTGTTTACTGTCGTAACGAAGGAAGGGAAAAATTCTGTAGGATTTAAGTATTGTTATCTTGTTTCCGGAAAGCTTATAGCGCGTCTTGAAATTTATTAGCTCGTGAACTAAATTGCTTCCCTTCTAGGGGCGACACGGAGAGCGCTCGTAGCATCCAGCACAGTGGAGGTGATACAATATTTCATTCCCTCGAGTTCGCGGACGATATTAATCTTGATACTCTGTTTGTATCTTTCTTGTCACGTAGCTCCAGTATATAGTCACTAAAGCAAAAATAATAATTCTGATAGTAATCAGAACACAATATTTTGGCTAACGTCGGAGCGGTGCGTAGTGTCCCAAACACTCTGTATACATTGTTGGATTGAAGAGTTACATGTACATCGCTCATTGTATTTATGAACGAACTGTAAAGAGATAATTTTTTTGTAAACACAGAACGGCTAGTTTCAGTAGCGTAGTTGAGATTGATTTACATCTTGCTACGGAAATAGTAAAACGTGTTTAGGCGTTTTTCAGTAATTTCCTAGCTTGTCTCGAAATCTGTCAAAAATAGTACAAAAACGTTATAGTTCTTCACAAAATTTATAATCTAACAGTTAATATCTTGTCTAAATTGTGAGTCAAAGTACTCCAAGAGTGTATTTTGAATTAATGTTGTAGTATAAATAAACAGCGTTTAGACATATCCGTTGGTTGGAGAAAATATTACGAATTCTTTGCACCGTAAAATGTTGCCTAGAAAAATTTTTACTAAGCACTTTTTATATGCAACATATCCTCTAGCCATGTGTCAAGACGTGTAAACAGCAATTGTATAAACAAACGACGTAATAATTAGTCACATACTAATTATCATTGCGTAGATAATATGACACAGAAAACAGCTGCTCTAAGCGAAAAAGATGAACGTTATGCATGCACATTGTTCAATACTGGACAAGAAATGGGCATTTTCTCCTAAAAAATATTACTTGATAAATGACATTATTGTGATTTATCATTAAATTAATGCGGCCGCGGCGGAATAGTCGTGTGCACTGACGCGCCGTGTTGCGGTGCGCGCGGCCGTTCGCCGCCGGGGGTTCGAGTCCCCCGTCGGGCATGGGTGTATGTGTTGTCCTTAGGTTAGTTTAACTTAGTTTAAGTATTTTGCAAGCTAGGGACTTATGACCAAGCAGTTTAGTCCCACAGATTTACAAATATTTGAACATTTGAATTAATGCAATATAAACGACTACAGTGTGTGACACATAAAGATCGCCTGGAGTTTCGACTTGTGTTTTCAATGTTGTTATTACAATGTGTAAATGGAGCCAATCCGAACAAATGCTACGCATGAGATCTTTCATGCGATGCTCAATGGCAACGGAAAACATCGTTTCGTATCCCATTACAAACAAAATGATTTTAATGCGGAATTTTATTTGGCCTTCGATATAGAAGTTCCAAATTAGTCACTTTCGGTATTCGTTTTGTCGATATGCACCAATGAGGCCACTAAAAGAGGCAGACTAACCAGTAGTGCAGCAGTGCCCTGTCCCCTGTTGTCTCCCTACCGTCATACATCAGCGCTACTCAGTCGCGGCTGGAGTACTGGTTTTTCTTGATGTTCTACTCTCGTCGTTAATGCAGGAAAACAATATAGCTCTTGATTTGTGACAGTTCTATAGAAAGGGCACGTAAAACCCCGCTTTAGAAATAATTTGTTTGTAATAGGAAAGCTACTTCTTACACTTCCCTTCGACAGTTGGTGGCACATGATACACGCGATTAGAAATATTTGTTTCGGCTAACTCCAGAACCACGCGATTTTTAAAAAAAAAAAAAAAAAAAAAAAAAAAAAAAAAAAAAAAAAAAAAAAAAAAAAAAAAAAAAACAGCAAGTATCTGCCGAAATACGAGAGAAATGAGCTTGATTTCTCTTAGGAGGGATTCACTATCGAATTTTTTGTATCCTTTCTGTCTAATGTAAAGAGGGTTATTTTGAACAGATACAGATATTCTTTTATTCTCTTCAGACTACAGGTTGAGGTATTACATGTTATGCTTTGCTTACACAAGTTACAACCCTTTGCCGCCAGAGGATTTCGAATTATCTCTACCTCTGGTCTATATGCCTCGAAAGACCCATCAGGATCGACCAGCCACCATGTTCATCCTCCGCCCGAAGGTGTCAACGGATACGCTATAGAGGGAGGCGTGGTCAGCTTCCTGCCCTCCCAGCTGATGTGTTGCTTTTCTTGACCTGAGCCTCTACTTATCAATCAAGAAAATCCTCAATTGCCCTCTCAAGGACTGAGTGCACCCAGCTTGCCAACAGCTCTCGACAGACCCAGACGGCGATCATCCAAGTGCTAATCAAGCCCGATAGTAACTTCAGAGCTGTAGCGGAAACCGGCGTATCCACTGCGGCATGGCCGTTGGCTGGACTCTGGATTATAGTGCACAAGATGATGGTGTGTAGCATAATTACGCCTGTGTACGAGTAGAAGCGAAATGTAATCGCATTTCTAACTGTAAAAAAATGTACCTGCAATTGAAATTCGTTGGAAGAAATAAAGCTGTGTGTGTTCATGAATGTACTACTATTCAGTAGTAAAATATTTAGAATGTATAAAATACAAGACGCGAAACAATAAAATGAATATTTCAACCAAGTAAGGTGTGAACTGTCCTGGACATAAAGTCAACCGAACAATTTATATACTACACTTCTAACAAATTAATAAGGAAGTCTTTGAGAATCTCCTAAACCCCCGGAGGATCTTCAGTCCCTTAACTTACACACTATTTATAAACTGACTTATACTAAAGACAACACAAACATCCATGCCTGAGGGAGGATTCGAACCCTCGACGGGGAACGGTCTCGCGCATCGGAGCATAGCTCTTCAATGCGCTCGGCAACTCCGCCGCGGCCAACCGAGATGCACTTCTTCAAGATGCGTCTTAGAAGTATTGAGTGTTATACTCGTAGAGCCTGAAGTAGTTTATTAACACGTAATTACAACAAATCATATAAAGAACTATGAATTTTTACGGATCTTGAATTCGCCATTGCCTTGAAACGGCAAATTTTCATATTACGAAAATTCTTTAACTATATATAAGTTTCCAGCCATTTTATTACCACAAATAGTACTTCTAATGACCGATTTTAGAGAGATCCTCAGTTTACTCAGTTATTTTGACTTGTTTTGAAGTGACATATATTCATGAGACCTAATTTCTATATACAAAACCCGTCAAATATGAGCTTCTACACGGCTAATTTGGCGTCTTCATCTCTCTACCGTAAAGAGATGCCCCCCCCCCATACCCCGTATAGCGTCGCGGCGGAGTGGCCGAGCGTATTGAGGCGCCATGCTCCGATGCGCGACGCTTTTCCCCGTCGGAGGTTCGACTCTCCTTCGGGCATGGATGTTGTGTTGTCTTTAGTATAAGGTAGTTTGTAAGTTTAGGGACTGATAACCCCGCAGTTAAGTCCCATAAGCTTAACAGACACTTGAACCCGGATAGTCTAGTCACTAGTGTGACGTAGATTGCGTTCTTCCTTCTCGTTGATGAACGTTCAGTCGCACGTTGAGAATTTCTGATATGCTTAATATTGACGTTGGGAAAGGCTCCCCGTCGTGCGGCTCGCACGTTGTGGCGTAAGAAACTCGGCACGTTGACACACACTTTCAGATACACGTTCCGAGTGCCGACGGCTTAATGTTTCACGAAAGCGGTTACAGGCTATCGTTACAGAATTGAAGTACGGAAAACTGTGTGCTTAGTGGTTAGCCCGAATGCCCCCCCCCCCCTACAATTACACAGAAGAGACTGGACATTGTAAGCAATTTCTTCTATTATGATGAGTAAATTTCATCTCTATACAGAATTGTTAAATCGGAATGGTCGCTATTCGTAGCCTCGCCAGTGAATACGATGTGTCCACCACATGTTGTGTTATTGCTGTGGTCACACACGCAGGTGACAAAAGTCATGGGATACCTCATAATACCGTGTCGGGCATCCATTTTCCCAGCGAAGTGCAGCAGCTTGACGTTGCATGGACTGAACATGTCGTTGGAAGTCCCCTGCAAGAATTCTGAGCCATGCAGCCTCTACTGCCGCTCATAGTGGCGAAAGTGTGGCCGGTGCAGGTTTTTGTGCACGAACTGACCTCTCGATTACATCCCATAGCTATTCTATGGGATTCATGTCGGACGATCAGGATGGTCAGCTCATTCGCTAGAAATATGGTCTTCAAACCAATCGCGAACAGCTATGGGCTGGTGCTATGGCGCATAAGGAGAGCAACCAAGTTTGTGAACATACAGGCCATGAACGACTGCAAATGCTCTTAAAGTGGTAGAAAATAACCATTTCCAATAATGATCGTTTCAGCTGGTCCAGAAGGTGCAGTTCATTCCTTGTAAAAACAGCCACTTCATTACGCAGCCACCACCATCTTGCTGAGTACGTTGTTAATCACTTGTGTCCATGGCTTGTAAAATTTTACGACGTTTCTCGCCGGGCTCCAGGGCTTATGTTGGCAACAGATGAACAATGAAGTGTAGAATTGCGTTTATATTTTTCACTCGCAGCAAAATTAATACTGTACCTGCTTTGCGGTTGACAGGTTCTTGTATGTACCCTTGTCCGTACAGAAAAAAATAATTTTCGTTTTAATTGAAGTTGTCACAAAAACATTTATTGGTCATCTGAGTTGCCCCCATTGGTGCCAACATAACCACTGTAGCCCGGCGAGAAGTGTCGTACAATTTGACCTCCATGGCTTCGTGAGGTCTTCGCAACACTAGAACACTACCATCGGCTCTTACAATCTGAAATCGGATCTCATCTGAAAATGCCAAGGCTTTTCAGAGGTCTAGGTTCCATCGATAAGGTCTCGAGTCCATAAGAGCACTGTGTGCGATATCGTGCAGTTAACTAAAGCTCACGAGGCAGTTGTCTGCTGTCGTAGTCGATTAATGCCGAACTGCCCCGCACTGTCCTACGGGTACGTTCGTTGTACGTCCCACATTGGCTTCTTCGATTATTCCACGCAGTGTTGCTTGTGTGTTAGTACTGACAACTTTAAGCAAGCGCTGTTGTTGAAATGTTTGTAAAGCTTATGGGACTTAACTGCGGGGTCATCAGTCCCTAAACTTACAAACTACTTATGAACTAGCTTATACTAAAGACGGCGCAAACATCCATGCCCGAGGGGGATTCGAACCTCCGACGGGGATCGGCCTCGCGCATCGTAGCATAGCACCTGAATGCGCTCCGCCGCGGCAAACGCTGCTGTCTCTTTCATTCAGTGGAGGCCGTCAGCCACTCTGTTGTCCGTGGTGAGTGGTAATCACTGAAAATTGGTATTCTTAGCACACTGTTGACACTTCAGTTCTCGGAATATTTAATTTCCTAACGACTCCGAAATGGAATTTCCCATTTGTCGAGCTCCAACTACGATTTCGTGTTCAGACTCTTTTAATTTCCGGCACGACTTAGTAATCTAGTCGGAAAATGTTCACGGCACTCACGGGAGTACAAATGGTAGCTATTCCAACGAAATGCCCTTTTATATCTTGTGTAAGCGAAACTAAAGCCATCTCTAGCTGTGAATATCGCCACCCCATGACTTTTGTTACCGCAGTGTTCTGTATAAAGCATGAAAAAGGTTCTAGTCATTTGACCTATGTATTCTCTGTCGAAACTTATGCTCTCTTATTTTGTACGCTGCAGAACGCAACAATTTGTTAATTTGTTCATATGTTGTATTATGCTTTATTTTCGCGCCTTCATGAATAGGAAGCATATTGTAGGAAGTCTACCTTTTTACGTAGTTATTGCACTATTTTGTCTGATGTTAGTCGCTCTTTATTTGTGACAACAAACCTTGTTATCTCGTTGTTACTATTTGTATAGCATGGCTTTTTTCCCATAAAAGGCTTCTTCAGTACTCTTGTTTAACGTTTTAACTTCAAATGTTTGCAAACCTAATGAACCAAACTGTTGTGGACATATGCCCCTAGACTTACAAACCGCCGCGTTGGAGTAGCCGAGTGGTCTAAGGCGCCTCGCTGTGGAGCGCGTGGTTGCTCGCCGTCGGAGGTTCGAGTCCTCCCCGGAGCATGGGTGTGTGTTGTCCGTCGTTTAGTTTACCTAGGTTTACGTACTTTGTAAGCTACGGACTGATAACCACGCAGTTTGGTCCGATAGATTTACAAACATGTTTGTGTGAACTTACAAACTACTTAAACTAACTTATACTAACGACAACACAGACACCCATCGCCGACAGAGGACACAATACTCCGACGCGAGCGGCCGCTCGTTCCGTAACGTGGCGCCCCAAACATTCTAACTGCATTAACACGATACTTATTAATAATCGTAAATTGTATTATAATTATTTACATTCTTTTGCCCTTGCAGGCAAGAAAATTTCGTTGAACCAGAACGAGATCGTTGTACATTGTGCATGTGGTATAATATTGTATTGGGTACATCGATTGCTCCCGATACCTGAGTATTGCATCACTTAGGACCATTTTTTTCCTGGCTGATTTTCGTCAAGAACGAGTTCTAAACTGTGTGGGTATGCATTCCGTATCTCTTATCTAAATCTCATTTGCCGTTAGCCATAATATACTGGTGTAGGCCCGAGACAGAGAGAGAGAGAGAGAGAGAGAGAGAGAGAGAGAAAACAGACAGGCAGAGACACATACAGAGAGAGATCAAAGGAAGTATAGACATACGCTAGAGTTTTAACGTTAAAGTTTCAGTAACAAATCCCTTTCATTTGGCAGTCTTTATCATTTTTGTATTTCTAAAACTGTTGATTACATTTAGCTGATAGCACAGTGTAATTTTTTTAACAATCTTTCGCCGCTTTCATGAAAGTTGAAATTAAAGTAGAGGAGATGCAGAGACTATGGAGAATACAGATGTATGTCATGTGTGTACTTGTTATTTTTATGTGGTATTCACGTGGCGTTAAAGTTTATTTCACGGGGTTCCTAATGAAACGTACACAAAACATGCAAGCGAGCTGCGTTTCCTGCTGTGAGAGGAACGTAAAAATCAACATCTATTCTAACGAAGTGTACTTTGATCTCGAAAGCTAGTCAGACTACTTTATTTCAGTAGCACGACAGGCTCTTGATGACAAAAACACTGTTTTTCGTATCTACAATAATGTATTTAAAATATCCTCAATACTTGTGAAGTAACGAAGGACAATAATGGCTACACAGTTTAAGAATTTAACGAAAAGTTTGTAAATCAGTAAGGAAAAGCTGTACAAGGATTTGAGATCCATTTTTTGTGATGAAAACTAGTCGAATGTTTTCATCATAGTAATACTTAAATTTGGCACGCAACGAAAGAAAACTAAACTGACAATGGATTTTCAAAGTACGGATGCTTTATAAGCAGGAAAAATATATAGCCCACTACCTGTCTTACTGTTATAAGTAGGACAGAGAATTACAGCAGCCGGCCGCGGTAGCCAAGCGGTCTGCGGCGCGCCAGTCACGGTCTGCACGGCCACAACGGTCGGGGGTTCGAATCTCCCCTCGGGCATGGATATTTGTGCCGTCCTTAGTAATAGCTAGTTCATAAGTAGTTTGTAAGTTTAGGGACTGATGACCCCGTAGTTAAGTCCCATAAGCTCTAAAAACATTTGAACATTTGAGAATTACTGCAGACTCATTGTTTTGGATTTTTTGTTGCGCGTCTAAATCATTCCGCGCAGGTCTTGTGCGGAACTATCATCGTTAGTAAATGTGTATTCATATATGGGCAAGGTTACAAATGTGTTATTAGTTACGCAGAATGTAAACACCTCTGCATTCTGGAGGAGTCCACTTCATGTTGTTAACTGTTTCGTGCTAGGCGTCCTCCATCGTCAGTTGTAACAGCTGCAATTTTTCGTACGCTGCCTCTTCGTTTTGAAGAACCTCCTGTGTATTTCCTACCAACTTTTAGTGTTATACCGTACCTGGGGTGTCTCATTGATAGGTCAAGCGTTAAATGATTTATATCCTTTCACGGAGACTTGCTAGTAGAATTCTCAATTTTAGGATTCGCTTCATATTCATTAACACGATCTATAGGGCGGTACCTTTAGCGTTAGGGAAGTACGGATTAATACGTGTGTAATCCTCTCGCCGATGAAGGGGCCAATAAATACTAAGTAAAAATAAAAAAAGGAAAAACCCGAAAACTGAAAATAAAACCATGCAAGAATAATCTATGGAGATGTGTTCCCAGGTAACGCGTTGGTCAGGGCGATGTTGATGATGAAGCCATGAACCTTAACGACATGTCGTTTTACACATAAAAAAAACTAAAACGGGGAATAAACGTTGTCATTTGGTGAGCGTGACATGACCATCGTGGTGAAACACGAAACGGTGACAGGTTTCCCGCATCCATAGAGCGAATATTGGGGCGGCAAGTATAAAGACTCCGGGAGGAAGGGCATTGCATGACTAAATAATGACAGCGGCAGACACTGAATATAGATCGCGCGCTCCCAAAGAGTGACAGGCGAAGCCAGGCTCTTGCCGCATCAATAACCCCCAGAATCTACGAAATCGTTGGAATCGCCTGTTTCCTTTGCCTTCACTCTGTCTGTACTACAGATCTTTCGTAAAACATCATGTTGTTGCATCTGGAATCTTGGTTTTATTGATGGTCTATTAGCAAGAGGAAACTAGTGTAAATGAAGCTTCAGTAATTAAAAATAACATTTCGATATTCTCCAAAGAGGAAATGAAAACTGTATTCCTTTTTCGTCGCAGTTTAATGTTCTTGCCTTTAGAACACACACATTCGCAATGTTCTTGTCTCCATAACATACACACTCGCAATGTTCTTGTATCCATAAGACACACAGTCGAATTTTTGTCAGCTCTTTCATATTTCAAGAAAAGATTTGTACAATGTTCCGTAATTCGGATATTTGCTGGGTATCAGTTAAACTCGTACGCTATTTAAATTTTTATTGTTAATGCATTTCAGTTGCAAGAGAACAATTTTTGTCATTATATTTTTGCCACGTAATTTCCAAATAAAATGAGTCATAATTTTGGATACTACCAATCTCTCATCATTAACTTTCTCCTCCTTTCGTTAGGAGGATGATCACTAAACAAATATGCGGTGTTCCTTGAATGTAGTTGGGCGTTTACGTTACCATGAGACTGATCATGTGGACAGACTAGATGATCCAGTGAAATGTGCAAACGTTTACCGAATTCAACTCTGTCTCTAATGACCACGATTTGACCGGACGTTAAACCCTAACCTGCCACTTCTCGAATTCACTACAGTGTGCAGAATCCGTTTATAACGGTTAAAAATGGCACTAAGGTAGCTACAGCTGTGAAGAATAGAGACAATACATCCACAATTGCGAATATGACGAAACGTAAGTTGGATAATTTTTTGGCCGCGGCGGAGTGGCCAAGCGCTTTGAGGCGCTATGCTACGATGCGCGAGGCCGCTCCCCGTCGGGGTTTCGAATCCTACCTCGGGCATGGATGTTTGTGTCGTCTTTAGTATAAGGTAGTTCATAAGTAGTTTGTAAGTTTAGGGACTGATGACCCCGCAGTTAAGTCCCTTGAGCTTAATAAACATCTGAACATTTGATAATTTGTTGGTGGCATATGAAACGTTTTTTCCTGAGCGGGATTTCCCCCAGTTTTTCGTACTCGAGGCATGGACCCAATGTCTCCCCTATCTTTGCACGTTTCTCGCATCGACCTAAATTTCCATGTGCCACACATAAATCTACTTTTGTAAAAATGTTCAAATGTTTCAAATGTTCGAATGTTTGTTAAGCTCATGGGACTCAACTACGGGGTCATCAGTCCCTAAACTTACAATCTACTTATGAACTACCTTATACTAAAGACGGCACAAATATCCATGCCCGAGGGGGGATTCGAACCCCCGACCGTAGTGACCGTGCAGACCGTGACTGAAGCGCCTCAGTCTCCTCGACCACCGCGGCCGGATTCAAATGTTTGTAAATCTATCGGACCAAACTGTGTGGTCGTCAGTCCGTAGCTTACAAACTACTTAAACCTAGGTAAACTAACCTAAGGACAACACACACACACCCATGCCCCAAGTAGGACTCGAACTTTCACGGCGAGCAACCGCCTGCTCCGCAGCGAAACGCTTTAGACCGCTCGGCTACTCCACCGTGGCTATCTACTTTTGACCTCTAATGCTTGCTAATTGTCATTAAATTTTAAAATAAAGTGAGATACAATTTTGCGTACTACCAATCACCCTCATTACATTTCTTCGCCTTTCTTAGGAGACAAGCTCACTAAACACAGGGCGAGACACATGTACTGCACAGGACATGTTTTGGAAAGAAACAAAACGTGCAGTGGCCGTGTTTATCCATTTAACCATGCAATATATTCAGATATGCACGCATGTCTGAAGGAGAGGGATACTGAGGTAACTACAGCCGTCAAGAATACCAGAAATGTATTCGCAATTGCGAATATTACTATGCATCAACTGTACAATTTGTTAGTGACATAAGAAAAATTGTGCCAGACCGGGAATATTGCACAATATTTTATTTTACTTTCTACCTTCATGACACTCAGACAAAAGTAGAAGTCGGGGCTTTGACTGCTAAAAGAAGCTAAACTATTTTCATAAAAAAGAACGATAAAAATAAAGTGACACAAATGTGACTCAATTTTCTGTAAGAGTGCTACCTCAGATGTTTTGTTTACAAGAAGCAACCTATAACTGTGGTCCCCGAGATCAAGAAACAGTAAATTCATATGCTAAAAAATATAAACATATCGTAATAAAGTCTTGCAAACCTGGGAAGCTGACGACAGGTCTGTATACCGAATTTCTCAAACTTTGTTTAAAATGATACGTGAAAGCCACTGTTTCTCATACTTACTGAATCTCGGAGTGGACAATGAAAGTCTGACGAAGTTTTTGAAGATGACGAGAAATCACGGACATGTACAACTAAAATGATTACTTCAAAATGAACAAGGTTGAAGAAGAGGAGTACATCTAGTTTAGAGACAAGTCAATAATATATAATAAAGTGTGTACAAAATGTCATTTACGTGGTATAAAATAATACAGAAATTAATTCCTGCGAAGACTATAAAATACAATCATCAGTGTGCGTCATCAATTGTCATATTAAATTTTTTTATGATAAAAAGGTGTTTAAATTAGTGTAAACGAAAAATGTTTTCCAACTGACCTTTTTATTTAAAAAAAGTTTATTCGTGCAAACAGACTTCTGAAATAAATTTTGCGATATGCCAAAATTATTCCTTTTTACTTTTCTATGTTATTTGTCATTCTGGCAGCTGTATGTAAAATACGAAGTAGACAAATAAAGAAGATACTATAAATTTATATCTAAATAATACCCTAACCGAATTCTTTTAACGCTAAGACTTACTCCATTAAAAATAATTTAAAATTATTCAACTTTTTAAAAAGAAAATATTAATTGTAATTAACATTTTTATTGGCTGTAAAATCCATTTCATGATTAAAATAAACTTATTGTCATTTAATTGTTAATACTTAGGTCAGTATTCTTATTTAAAACTTGCCCTAATTTTAAAACAATTAAAGAAACAAAATAAAAAGTTACCGGAAGGCAGGATGGGACCTGGTTCGCCCGCATCACAGAGTCCCTTATAGACGAACTGCTGGCAGAGCGTAAAAACTGACCAGTATATGAGGTGCGCATAAAACTTTAGAGCCCGTGTTCTCGGACTCTTCTGGCTAGTGCGCTTTACAGCTTTTATGGGGGACACCCTTGAGGTGTACCACTAACCTGCCAAGTCTCAACGCGAACTGAATTTCCTAGACTTTACGTTCGTCTTGTAAGACGCACGCAGACCTCTCGTCACCTTTCTTACTGCTTTGACGTATTTTGAGAGGTCAAAGAGGAGCTTCAAGTGTACTTGGAGTCAATACTACGATTTTCTTTGTGGAAGTAACTTGTTCAGTGAGATACGGTAGGTTAACAAACTAAAGGCATAGTAAATCTGTAGAATTCGCATGTGCAGCAGTAGAGCAATCTTGCCCCAACTGTTCCTTATCTTTATTAACGATTTAGGGGGCAATCTGAGCAGATCTCTTAAACTGTTTGAGGATGTTACGGTCCATCATCTTTCAGTAAAGTTACCGAAGATCAAGAGCAGCTACAAAATAATTTAGATATCTACGTGGTACAAAAATTGGCAATTGATCCTAATTAATAAAAAGTGTAATGTCATCCATGTGAGCTCTAAAATAAATCCATTAAACTGCATTTACATGATAACTCAAACAAATATAATGGCCGTAAACGAAATACCTAGGAATTAAAAAACGAGCAACTTTATTTATTTTATTTATTTATTTATTTATTTATTTAGCCTGATCAGATTAGGGCCATCAGGCCCTCTCTTACATCGGACCAGGGTTTTACACATACAGTATTTCTTTACATGTGAGTTACCTATAACATAATAATGATTTTTACAGATGAACAGTTAATAACATTATTTATACAGGTTGATTACATGTAAAAGGATGTAAATAAAAGGTAATAACTTAACTCTACATATGTAATAACTTAACTCTAAATAGGATTAATACTAACAGTACCACTGAGATACCTTCTGCTGCTGCTGCTGGTGTAATAATAGAAGTAATAATATTTATATTAGCAGATACAATATTTACTTTTGAATATATCGAGACTGGTTAACGCATGGCGAATTTTGACAGAAGCTGTACCTGGCGAGAGCAATGGCAGTTGAAGAATATTTATTTGGAGAGGACACAAAATATTGTGGGGGATGCGAAGCAAAGGCTGAATATCATTGGCAGAACTTTCAGAAAATACAGTAGTTCTACTACAGAAACTGCCTTCATTATACTTGCAGCACAACATGGGATCATCAACGGGTGGGACTGACGGAGGAGATAGAAAAAGTTCATAGAAGGGCAGCTTGTTTCGTATTATCGCGATACAGGGGAGAGACAATCATAGAAATGATGCACGAGATCTACATCTACATCTACATGGGATACTCTGCAAATCACATTTAAGTGCCTGGTAGAGGGTTCATCGAAACACAATTATTCTATCTATCTCCCATTCCATTCTCGAATAGCGCGCGAGAAGAAAGAACACCTGAATCTATCTGTTCGACCTCTGATTTCTCGTATTTTATTCTGATGATCATTTCTACCTATGTAAGGGGGAGTCAACAATATATTTTCGCATTCGGAGGAGAATGTTGGCGATTGGAGTTTCACAAGTAGCCCACGCCGCAGCGATAAGCGCCGTTGTTGTAATGATTCCCATCCCAGATCCTGTATCATTTCCGTAACGCTGTCTCCCCTGTATCGTGACAATACGAAACGAGCTGCCCTTCTTTGGACTCTTTCGATGTCCTCCATCAAACCCACCTGATAAGGATCCCACACTGGGCTGCAATACTCCAAAAATGGACGGACAAGCGTAGTGTATGCAGTTTCTTTAGTAGTTCTGTTGCATCTTTTAAGGGTTCTGCCAATAAAACACAGTCTCTGGTTCGCCTTTCCCACGATATTATCTACGTGTTCTTTCCAATTTAAGTCTGAAGTAATAGTAATTCCTAGGTATTTTGTGGGAGGGATGGGAAGGAAAACATTAAAGGAAAGACGATATTCATCGCGGCGGGATCTATTGGCGAAATTTCTTTCATCATCTTTCTCCTTCGCTTGCGAACATATTTTGTTAACACCCTCCTACATAAGGAGACATTATCATAATAATATAAGGGAAATGAGATCTACAATGGAAAGAGTTAGGTGCTGCTTTTTCACGCGCCCTGTTAGAGTATAAAACGGTAGATAAATATTTTAAAAGTGGTTCGAAGAATCCTCTGTCATGCACTTAAATGTGATTTGAATTGTAAATATGTAGATCTACATCTGCAAATCACATTTAAGTGCCTGGCAGAGGCTTCATTAACCACTTTCATAACCTTTCTCTACCGTTCCATTCTCTAATAGCGAGCGGGAAGAAAGAACACCTAAATCGTTCCGTTTTCGATCTGATTTATCTTATTTTATTGGGATGGTCATGTCTCCCTATGTAGGTGGATGGTAGCAAAATATTTTCACATTCAGAAGTTAAAGTCGGTGATTGAAATTTTGCAAATAGATCTCGCCGCAACGAATAACGTCTTTCTTTTAATGATTTACACCTCATATAGTGCAACATTTCCGTAACGCTTTCCCCTCTGTAGCGTGATAAAACAAAACGAGCTGCCCTTCTCTGAAAATTCTCAATGTCAACCGTCAGTCCCACCTGGTGAGGGTCCCACACTGGTCAACAGCACACCAGGAGAGGACGCACAAGTATGATGTAGGCAGTCTCTTTGGTGGAGCTGTTGCATCTCCGAAGCGTTCTGCCAATGAAACGTAACCTTTATATCACCTTCACTACAATATTTTCTATGTATTCTCTCCAGTCAAAGTTGTTCGTAATTGTAACTCCTAGGTATTTGGTAGAATTTACGACCTTAAGGTTTGACTGATTTATCGTGTAATTGAAGTCCTGCTGATTTCTTTTAGTGGTCATGTGTATTACTTCACACTTCATTATTTAGTGTTAATTGTCAACTGTCGCACCATGTAGAAATTTTGTCTTAATCGCTTTGCAGTTGCTTTTGATCCTCTGTTGACTTAACTAAGCGATAAACGACAGCATCATCCGCGAACAGTCTAACGGAGCTAGTCAGATTGTCCTAAATCGTTTATAAACGCAAGGAAGAGTAGGGGACTCATAAAAGAACTAATAAATGGATGGCACCAGTGGCCTTAACCAGGAAGCAGGTGGAATCCTTCACATAAAACACTTCGAAGGTGTTGCTAAGTTTTTCATTGACAGTGATACTTTGTTTCGGCTAATCTACTTGTCTCGTGACAAGTGCAGTGGATTGGTGTGGGATTATAGCTTCTGCTTCGCAACAACGGGTGATGAGCAATAGTCGTTTTCTCCATCACTGTAGTGGCAAGTTCAAATGTTCAAATGTTTGTTAAGCTTAAGGGACTTAACTACGGGGTCATCAGTCCCTAAACTTACAAACTACTTATGAACTACTTACAACTAAGGACGGCACAAATATCCATGCCCGAGGGGGGATTCGAACCCCCAACCGTAGTGGCCGTGCAGACCGTGACTGAAGCGCCTCAGTCTCCTCGGCCACCGCGGCCGGCTAGTGGCAAGTGGTCCACAGCTCTCAAAGTCTGTAACAGTTTTTAAAATTATACTATGTTGTTTCCAGTCTAACACTACGCGAATAAGATCTTTTTCACTTGGAGCCGAGGAAAGCTCGACTTTAATTACACATAAGATCATGCATCCTGCGTCGATATTCTGTTTGCGAATTAAAAGAAGTGCTATCAGGTCTTTTATCCATCATATCCACGACTGTCGATTCCCAATCAAATGCAAGGCGAGACGCCACGGAAAAGTACAATGATAGTGATTGTGGTGATAGGATTACTACATCTTTCACATGACAGCAATCGCTAGTTCTGCTCATCTTCAGTACAGGACATCTCGGTGTGTATAGTTGTAACCGTTGGTTGAGATGGAAAACTGAACTGATTAATTTACCCTTCTTGCTTTGTAAATTACGTTTATATCTTTCTCTCAAATTAACAAGTATGTCAGTTCAGCGGATTGATCATAACGTTTGAGATTGGAGAAGTTCTATGGATATAGTTGATACGCCCTCGTCGTTTACTGTTGATACATTGCTATTTTTAAGCAGAAACGAAATTTACAAACGTTTCCGATTTCGTTTGTGTCCAAGGGACACAAATCACTGCCAGAAATAAACGTCAGTGAAAAAGACACAAATATATAAAACTCTCTCTAAACTGCTGCGTGTCAGCTTTGGTGTTGATACATCGAGACAACATTCTTCCATCTCCGTTTCACACGTTATTCGTCACAGTAGCTAAACTGTCCTCTTTCTCAGCACAAAGTGCAGCTATTGCATTCTTTTGTAATTTCTTTTCACATGTCTCCATTATTCCTCTGTCGCCTTCATTGGTTTTTACCAGATGTTTACCGCAAGTGAAGGTATATATTGGTCTGTTGTGCAGTTCGACTCAATGCGCTACAACAGACAAGTTATTCCAAACTAGTCGTAGGTTTGCCGTCGAAGTGAGCGTGAGAAGCTCGAGAAGAAACTAGTAATTATTTTGAGTAACAGACCACGGTAGAAATTACATAGCCAGGTAAGGAAAAGCTTACTCCGGCTAGAGCAGGCAATAGCCAGCTTTGTGTTCATAAAATTGGTCATAGGGCCAGACACTGCACCTTTACTCGAGACGTGATTGTCTGCTGCACATTTCCATAAAGTTTCGGCAGCTAATTGCCGGCTGAAGATCAAAGGCAATCGCTTTCAGTTCAGAAGTAATAAATAATTAACATCAGACACCGTCTGTTAATTATCTTATGGCCTTCATAGTTCAAGGAAATCAGGAGTAGCATTGAGGTACTTCTTTTTCGGCATTGTGTCTTCACAAATATTTACAATTGTTTTTCTTTCGTGGTAGTAAACTTTAAATTCCCAGCGTTGCAGGTTTTCAGTTTTTAATCGCTCCAATAACAATATTTCAAAGCTGACGTTTCATATCTTTCGGTATTTCGCTTCCTTTCAGCTGGTACGTCTATTCCCAATATCTGAGTGTTCAGCTTGTACAGCTATTACGCCAAGGCGTCGGTAGTTTCGTTACTGTAGAATAATGCGTTATCCATTAAAATTACTTTATTCTTATGAAATGAAGACTCCATTAGCATCAGTGTGCACCACGATCATAAAATGATAAATATCCAATGAAAATGCAACATTGGCCGTAAATTTGTTTACTTATTATTACAGATCGATTTCGGCTATTGAATAGCCATCTTCAGTGCAACTTGCACAATCGAAACATTTTGATTTTGCACTCTGGTTAACATCATTTGTACCTGCTTGTAGCTATGCCTTGTGGCTGGATCAGTAAAATCAGTAATGTTTTTAGTCGATTGTGCAAGTTGCACTGAAGATGGCTATTCAATAGCCGAAATCGATCTGTAATAATAAATAAACAAATTTAGGACCAATGCTGAATTTTCTTTGGATACTTTATTCTTGTTACCAACAAGAAGCAACAATTATTGTTAAAATAATTTTGGTGAAGGATTTTGACCATAGGAAATTTTTATAATATTAAATGTTTTATTGAAAGTTTGTTAAGTGAGAGGCGTTATTCTTTGTCATAATGTTTGGGGAAGAAGATCTATCTGCCGATACTTATCTACTTCATACGTGTCCGCATAACAACAACAAATTCCCACATTTCCTGATATTTAATATGGGGTATTTATTTGATGTTTGATATTAGTTATCCTGTCAGCTTTCATAATCGTTTAAAGGTCTGTTTCCGTATGTCATAAAAACTCCGCCCTATTAGTAAATCGCCACTTTCATCGATTTCACTGAGCAGACAGGGCGTGGTCATCTACTCATTACCGAGGTTGCCCCTCTCCACATATTACGTGGAATGGACTCGGGGCATATCTGTGCTTTTCAGGGCAATAAGCAATTCGCTCTAAGCGCACGGTTTAGGGATAACAGTGGATATTCATAGAAATTAAATGAAATAAGGATAAAAATGAAGACACCAATTCGAGGGCATATATTAATTCAATTGTACTTCCAGTGTGCTTTATCGTAAAAGAGAAATGTATTAGAAGACGAATTACTGGAAAAGAATACAAAATATGAGAATTGATCGATGTGACTGGTCCTGTTATAAAAAAGAAGCAAAAACACGGGAAATCAGAGCGAAAAATAACTTCAGTGATACAAAGCAAAAGCTTTAATAATTGGAAAAAATACTACAAGCAGAAAATTTGAATTAGTGCATAACACTCTGAGTCTTGATTTCGAGTCGATGACTGGTAAATTTATATTCTCAAAAAGAATGTGTAGGCATTTATTAGATACTACAAAATAAGAAGCTAAAATATTGTTCGCAAGTACCACATTATTACATGTTGAGAGGAGTGTATGTCTTTATTTTATCTTTTATC
Organism: Locusta migratoria; assembly: GCA_026315105.1. NCBI lineage: Eukaryota > Metazoa > Arthropoda > Insecta > Orthoptera > Acrididae > Locusta > Locusta migratoria. The sequence continues at coordinate 294,027,669 of CM048755.1, forward strand.
TTGTCTGTTGGTGTTTTAAGTCGATACTAAAGCCCTAAACACGAACCCTCTCACCCTATGAGTACTTAAGGGACGCCTCCTTAGAAATGAAATGTGGACAAATTGGATGTGTTTGGACGAAAGGGTCGCGGCACTCATTGTGTGTTACGGTCCACTCACAGTTGCGTGGCCTTCGTGTGATCTGAAAATTCTCTATTGCGAAAGTATATTCGCCCTAACTAATGACAAAACCACATTCTTGTGATGCCCCTCGGGCATGGATGTTCGTGTCGTCTTTAGTATAAGGTAGTTCATAAGCAGTATGTAAGTTTAGGGACTGAAAACCCCGCAGTTAAGTCGCTTTAGCTTAAAAAACATTTAAACATTTTGGACATTTGAGGAAAAGCTGAAGATTGAAAATAATCTTATTTTAATAAAACATATTCTGTTTCAGAAATCTGCTATATGTTATTGGTACAGAGTGATAAGTAAACCAATAATCTAAAATTGTATTGTTTTCTGTCTACATAACTTTCAACGTGCAAGCATTCATACTGATCTAGTTTATACAAGGGGGTAAGGAATCCTAATAAAAGAAAAAAATGAAGAAAAATATTCTCATTTAAAATATTTATTCTTGAGCTTTCATTTTACTTGTAAATTACTTTATATTAAATTGTTCAACAGCTTTGACACAAAGGAAATAAAAACGGGCCTAGAACGTCTTTTTATACAATATTTTTACTGTAATATTATTCCATGATCTGGATTTTCGGAATGACCAAAAAAATTTCCTCACTCAGCTTCACGTTTACTTCTTTCGATTTGTCCCTAACATTATATTAATGGCACTTTTAATTTCATTTTCAGGTCAACAGTAGCGGCACCTATGTCAATGGTCTTCTACATACCTTAGAAAATTAATTGATATTATGCTTGTCCATTTGTCTTAACACATCCGCAGTAAAAATTTCATGACCGTATGCCTAGTCGCCAAGAGAATGGCTGGCCGGTCTGAGGTGACATGTCACGGAGGTTCGAGTTCTACCTCGAGCATGGGTATGTTTGTGTTTCTTAGAATAGGTTAAGTAGTTTGTAAGTCTATGGTTGGGTGACTTCAGCAGTTTTGTCCCTTAGGTTTACAAACTTTTGGACATTTTTGTGCCTATCCGTATCCAAGGAAAAAAAAAACTTTTGGGTTTGTGCATTGTTGTATTTTGATAGTGGCTGCACTTTATCAGAAATGAAATAACACCGATGACGGTCATACTACGCATTTAATTATTAAAACATGAATCTGAAATCTGTTCTGCAGGTGCTGCACTTGTTTACAGAGTGATTGAATTTTTGAGCAGAAGAGCCTAAATGACATGCGAGATGTAGCTAAATATGGGTTTTATCACAATTTCAACAGTGGGATTGGGTTCATACCCCTAGCAGATATGGTTCTAAACATTACTATGATATTAGCGTATCCTTTGTATTTAAATACTTCAGTAGCTTACTTTTACAAGCTGTAGATACAACTATTGTCATCACGGATACTGAATTACACGGCAGGGACCACATGGTGTATACACAGTAGCAAGCAGCGCCGCTGACGTCAGAGTGCACCCAACCAAGCGTTCAGTAGGCCGTAATTTCCATAACGTATTGTGCTGTAATTATGTTTACGAGCGAAAACAAGGTTGTTTACAGCAACGTGAGATTTTATTATGAACAGCGATTGGGTATAGAGTTACGCCCTAATTATCAGTGCATTGAGGGATTATTAGAGTAACTTCTTCAGTGAAAAACTATGGTTTTTCTCTGTGATTAGCTGTTGTACTAACCAGAGCAGAAAAGTAAGTACGCTGAGAATTGAGTTTCATATGTTACTAAAAACAACGAGACGAAACGATGATGGATAAAAACTTGTAAACGTGCAGATTCGTTTACAGTTGAAAATGCTAAACGTGCAGATTCGTTAACAGTTGAAAATGCTCGTGTCTGTTCAGTTCAATTTTCTGATGCAAATTATGACAGAGATTTGAAAAAATGAACTGCTGAATATTCCCTCGAAATGGAAGTTGATGACTGATCTATTTCTACTCTTAATTTGCCACTTGGCGCGGGAATAGCGACGCGGTCCAAGGGATTAGCAAGTGGAACGAAATATCTACATCTACATCTACATATGTACTCCGCAATCCACCGTAAGGTGCGTGGCGGAGGGTACACCGTACTATTAGGCATTTCCTTTCCTATTCCACTCCCAAATAGAACGAGGGAAAAAAAAGAATGCCTATATGCCTCCGTACGAGCCCTATTTTCTCTTATCTTGTCTTTGTGATCACTACGCGAAATGTAAGTAGGCGGCAGCAAGATCGTACTACACTCAGCTTCAGATTCCGGCCCTCTATATTTCCTCAGCAGAAATTCACGAATGGAACGTCGTCTTTCCTCCAGCGATCCCCAACTGAGTTGCCAGAGCATTTCCGTGACACTCGCTCATTGATCGAATCTACCAGTAACAAACCTAGCTGCTAGCCTCTGAACTGCTTCTATGTCTTCCTTTAAATTGATCTGCTGCGGGTCCCAAACACTTGAGCAATACTCAAGACGTGATCGTATAAGAGTTTTATACGCGGTCTTCTTTACAGATGAAGTACATCTTCACAAAATTCTCCCAATAAACCGAAGTCGGCTGTCCGCCTTACTCACAACTGTCCTTACATGTTCGTTCCATTTCATATCACTCTGCAAGGTTACGCCTAGATATTTGATCGACGCGACAACATCAAGAAGCTCACTACTAATGCTGTATTCGAATATTATGGGATTGTTTTTCCTACTCATGCGCATCACCTTACATTTTTCTACACTGAGAGCTAGCTGCCATTCTTTGCACCAACTAGAAATTTTGTCTAAGTCATCCTGTATGCTATTACAGTCAGTTAAAGACGACACCCTCCCATTCACCACAGCATCATCAGCAAACAGCCACAAATTACAACTTACTCTGTCCACCAGATCATTTATATAGACAGAAAATAATAGCGGTCCTATCACACTCCCCTGGGACACGCCTGACGATACACTCGCCTCTGATGAACACTCGCCGTCGAGAACAACGTACTGCGTTCTATCACTTAGGAAATGGCGGCCGCGGTGGCCGAGGGGACTGAGGCGCTCCAGTCACGCTCTGCACGGCCACTACGGTCGGGGGTTCGAATCCTCCCTCGGGCATGGATATTTGTGCCGTCCTTAGTCTTAGATAGTTCATAAGTAGTTTGTAAGTTTAGGGACTGATGACCCCGTAGTTAAGTCCCATAGACTTTACAAACATTTGAACTTAGGAAATCTTCTAGCCAGTCACAAATCTGTGAACCTATTCCATAAGCTCGTATCTTCGTTAGCAGTCTGCAATGTGGCCGCTGTGGAGTAGCCGAGCGGTCTAAAGCGTCTCGCTGCGGAGCGCGCGGTTGCTCGCCGTGGAGGTTCGAATCCTCCCTGGGGCATGGGTGTGTGTGTTTGTCCTTAGGTTAGTTTATCTAGGTTTAAGTAGTTTGTAAGCTACGGACTGATGACCACGCAGTTTGGTCCGATAGAATTACAAACGAAAAAAAAAAAAAAAAAGAAAAAAAGACACACATTGCAATGTGGCACCGCGTCGAAATATATCGTGACCCTACTGCAAGAACAGCCCTTGTCGCTCATGAGGAGAGTTTAGAGAAACTGTATAAAATGTAGGGACTTAGGGGTTCCACTACTACTATAAATCCACTTTCATAAACGTCACACCATTTCTCCCGATTTAATTTAGAAACCATTCACCAGCCCTTGTGTTGCTCTGTCTAGACGGTTCGAAAGAGAGCTTTTGTAGTAACATGTAGAAAACAGGTAAATACTATTAATAAAGAAGGTTGAATCTGTCGCTTAAGCTGAATTTTAAGCTCGAGACATGTTATATGATACATATTTAACTTTAATCTCAGTGGACGTTTAAAGAACAAAGTAAAAATTCATCTGGTAGCATTCAAATACATTTGCTATCCAACTCCATGATGGCTAAAACATTGCATCAAGATATTTTCTTCCTTATCTTACATCAGATATTGTTCGCAACAAGGTCTTTCCGCTTTACATCATGGTGCTGCGTTTTGGAGCAAGCGAATATGCCAAGGGCTAGCCAGCTACAGAGACGAGCTCATAGTGCATCTCATTCCTTTGCAGCCCTGTCACTTGCGCATGTAACATGCCAGGAAAATACTGCTCTGTATTCAAGCGCTTTTGTATTCATGCAGCTATATTCGTAATACCATTCACTGTCAACCATCTCCTGAAATGAAATACTTGCGTACTTGTTGTACGTTAGTCTACTTCGGCTGCTACAAAATGTGTCACGCTTACTCACCACGAGAAATGTTGCGTTGTTATAAAAAGCTCTAGACGCTAGACAATACTGCTGAAGCATTGATTCTATTTGCAAAAGAAAAGCATAACCAGTCTGTATATGGACTGGGGAAAAGGAATGAAAGAGAAGACGCCTGTTAATATTTTGCACGGAATATAAGTTAATCATAAAAACAACGCTAGATGACTGTATAGATGTAAGAAAACAAGAGACACCGGGAAGTACGAGAAAGACTTTATAATGATAAGACATATACTTCGGAACCTGGTTTTAAAATGTAAGACATACGTAAGTGCAATAACATATGTTATTGGTTATGGAATTGATGAAACTGCAGAAAGGTAGGAAAAATAAGGAGATGAGACTTGGATAAATTGAATGAACCTGAGGTTCTTGAGAGTTTCAGGGGGAGCTTTAGGCAACAATCAACAGAAACAGGAGAAAATAACACAATAGAAGATGAATAGGTACCTTTGAGTGATGAAATAGTGAGGCAGCACATGACAAAACAGGTAAAAAGACAAGACGTACAAATAATCCTTGGATATCACAGAAAAACTGCAATATAAAATGCGGTAAATGAAGCAGGTAAAATAGAGTACTGACAATGAAAAATGAGATTCACAGAAAATGCAAGATGGCTAAACAGGAGTAGCTAGAGAGCTAATGTAAGTCTGTATCATAATGTATAATTAGGGGAAAAACAGCTACTGCCTACAGGGAAGTAAAGTAGACATTCAGAGACAATAAAAACAGCTGTATTAATATCAAGAACACTGATGAAAAACCAGTTCTGTGCAAAAGAGGGGAAAGCTGAAAGATTTAAACAATATATAGAGGGTCTCTACAAGGGAAATGAAATTTGAGATAATATTGTAGAAAGGGAAGAGGAAGTGGATGACGTTGAAATAGGAGATACTAAACTGAAAGAAAAATTTGACAGAGCATTGAAAAGCCACTGTCGAAACAAGGTTCAAAAATGTTCAAATGTTTGTACAGCTTATGGGACTTAACTACGGGGTCATCAGTCCCTAAACTTACAAACTACTTATGAACTACTTACGAACTAGGACGGCACAAATACCCATGCCCGAGGGGGAGACGAGCCCCCGGCCGTAGTGGCCGTGCAGACTGTGACTGGAGGGCGTCAGTCTCCTCCTCCACCGCGGCCGGAAAAACAAGGTTCCTGAAGTAGACATTCCCTCAGAGCTACTGAAGCCTCTGGGTGAGCCAACCATAGCAAAACTATTTCACCTGGTGTGCAAGATGTATGAGACTGGCGAAATACCCTCAGAGTTGAAGAGAAGTGTAATAACCCCAATTACAAAGAAAGCAGGTGCAGACAGGAGTGAAAATTACAGAACCAACAGTTTAATAAGACATCGTTGCAAAATTATACACGAATTACTTACGGAAGAATGGAAAATCTGGTAGTAGTCGACTTCGGGGAAGATCAGTTTCGGTTTAGGAGAAATGTAGGAACACGGGAGGCAACACTCAATTTAGGATTTATCTTAGGAGGAAAGGGAAACCTACATTTCTAGCTTTTGTAGATTTGGATAAAGCTTTTGACAATATTGATTGGAACACACTTTCAAATTATGAAGTTAACAGGAGTAAAATATATGGAACGGAAGGTAATTTACAATTTGTACAAAAATCAGACAGTAGTTATTATAGTCGAATGGCATGGAAAAGGAAACATTGGTTGGAAAGGGAGTCAGGCAGGCTTGTCGCTTTTCTCCAATGTTATTCTGTTTGTACATCGAGCAAGCTGTGAAGGAAAGCAAGGAGAAATTTGGACAAGGAATTAAAGTTCAGAACTAAGAAATAAAAACTTTGCGCTTTGCTAATGAGATTGTAATGCTGCCAGAGACAGCAAAGGATTTGAATGAGCAATTGAACGGAATGGACGGTGTCTTTAAAGGAACGCATAAGAAGAACATTACAAGACAAAAACAAGGGCAATGGAATCTAGTCTAAGAAAATCAGGCGATGCAGAAGGAATTAGATCAATTAAAGAAACAGTAAATGTGGTAGACGATTTTTTTTACTTGTGCAGTAAAACAGCGTACGGTTGTTGCAGTACAGGTGATATAAAATACAAACTGGCAAAGGGAAGAAAACCGTTTCTGAAAAAGAGAAATTTGTTAACATTGAATATTAATTTAATTGTAAGGATGTCTTTTCCGAAGGGATTTGTATGTAGTGTTGTTTTGTGCGGTAGTGACATATGAACGATACGCAGTTCAGACAAGAAGAGGATGGAGGCTTTTGAAATGTGATGCTACAGAAAAATGCTGAAGATTAGGTGCATATATCGGGTAACTAGTGAGGAGGTACTGAACAGAATTGGGTAGGAAAGTAATTTCTGGCACACCTCGACATAAAGAAGCGATCCATCGGTAGGACACATTCTTAGAAATCAAGGAAGCGTGAGTTTAGCATTGGAGGGAAGTGTGTGGGGTAATAATCACAGAGGGAGACCAAGAGACGAATACAGTAAGCAAGTGCTAATAGATGTGGGTTGTCGTTCTTATGAGGAGATGAACAGGCTTGTTCAGGATATAATAGGCTGCAGTGAGAATCCAGAACAGATTGTTCATTAAAGTTATCGTAAGTATTTCTCCTGTTATAGCACATTTTTATTGGGTGGACTACAACGATTTCACCCAGTAACTACATTTTTTGTTGAATGATTCAAAAACGTTCAAATGTTTGTAGAGCTTATGGGACTTAACTACGGGGTCATCAGTCCCTAAACTTACAAACTACTTATGGACTAGCTTATACTAAAGACGGCGCAAACATACATACCCGAGGGGGGATTCGAACCCCCGACGGAAACGGCCTCGCGTATCGTAGTATAGCGCCTCAATACGCTCGGCCGCTCCATCGCGGCCTGTTGGATGATGTTTAGATCCATGCCACTGGCTTTATTATGAAACTTATTTACTGAAATTGAAAGAGCTCACAGCTAGAACACCGGGACTTCGTAAATCTCTTATGTCTCTAAGAAATAATAACTACCCACATTAAATGGAATTACAACGGTGCGAAAGCGATTTTAGACCTAACAATGGAACACATTACAGCTAATTCGGCACAGGTGAATTTCCCTTATTAAAAAAATAAATACATAAAATAATTTCCATAAATAAAATAATTTGCATGATTTTCAAAGTTTCTGAACTAAAACGTATTATTTAAGCCGTGGTTCACTAATCACAAAATATTCTGGACTAACATGACAGACGCTGCAAAAAGGGCGTATTTTATACTGTAAGGTAATTTCTTACACACGAAGAATTAATTCTTTAAAAATGTGTATGGCACGTAAAAGTCTCTCACTTAGTTGACGCCGGCCGCGGTGGCCGAGGAGACTAAGGCGCTCCAGTCACGGTCTGCACGGCCACTGCGGTCGGGGGTTCGAATCCCCCCTCGGGCATGGATATTTGTGCCGTCCTAGTTTGTAAGTAGTTCATAAGTAGTTTGTAAGTTTAGGGACTGATGACCCCGTAGTTAAGTCCCATAGACTTTACAAACATTTGAACATTTTTAACTTAGTTGACGGCTTATTTTAGTGCTTGTCTAAGAGCAATGATAGAAAGACGTTTTCAATGAAAAGGCAAAATTCTAAATTAAAAACTCAGCCAGTTAAAAACATAGAAAACACAAATATTACTGGACATATTAGGTTCGATAATAACAGCTTATCTAAAGCTGAAAACTGACCAGATACAATGGGATAATGGATACAAATTGTCTGTCGTTCGAAAGATATATCTGGCTCATTGAAGTTGCGTAATATCAATCGAGAAAATTGGGTATACGCATTCGATCAAGTTAATTCAAGGAAACTACGCAAAAGTCATTGTAGCTCCAAAGGAGTTTGAATCCTGTGCTCCTGAAATGCTATGGGACATGAGCATTAGAAATTGAAAAATTATTAAAGAGAGAGTGTGCATGAAAGAGTAAGCGTCATTACCTACCGCAGACGATTATTTTAACTTTTATTTAGAGGACAACAGTTGCTAGAGCCAAACAGGTTGGAAGAGAATGTTCAATGATAATATCGTTCGTAAACAATGATATTCATATAGACGGTAATCAAACGTGGACAGTGGAATAACCTTGAAGAGAATGTTGGGGGCATTCAGAACACTGTCCTGTGCTAAGACCTACGAAACCCGACAAGCAAAGTAGTAAATGCAAAGATCTTGATTACCATAGGGAAAACGGGTGCCCGAGGAAAGTGCTACATGCATTTGAGGCAGCGATGAAGAACAGCGAAGGGGCCATAAGTGGAATATTACACATCGAGAGCTGTAAATATGTACGTACATTATAAAACAAAATATTTCTACTACGGTCGGGGGTTCGAATCCCCCCCCTCGGGCATGGATATTTGTGCCGTCCCGGTTCGTAAGTAGTTCATAAGTAGTTTGTAAGTTTAGGGACTGATGACCCCGTAGTTAAGTCCCATAGACTATACAAACATTTGAACATTTGAAAATATTTCTAGCGTCACTAGTCCGTAAGGTATGCAGTATGGCACGGTGTAAATTGACCATAGATTCTTCCTTTACTGACACCAGATGTCTTTATCTTTCTCCGTGGCAAAAGCAAGATCTCACGACTCCGAGAAAGGAGATGTAGAAGTTCGTAGAAACAAAACAAAAACAAAAATCCCACGCGACGAGTCCACATACGTAATAGTAACATCCACCACATATGCAGCATTAATTGCGCGTTAAGAAATACAGTTTTCTTTTTTACTAGCCTTGCCGGTTTCACGACGCGGTAAATGCAAGGGAAGCATTCTGGTTTCTGGATACAGTTTTAAAGATGAAAAATGATGTCAGCAACGTAGTATTCATTCCCGTTGCTCTAAATTAGCATCAAATGAATTATAAAATGCTCGCACTGACACAAATGTCTTACTGGCTCCAATTCAGTTATAATCTAAGTTCTCGACTAGTGAACTTATCTGGCCATAAATGTGAAAAAAAACTGCCCTCACACTACGCGGCACTAAAATTTGCTCCCGCGGTGGTCACAAAGTACAGATAGCATTGCAGTCGGTAAGATAATGATACCATAATTCTAAAGAGAATCGTAACGGTGCAGTTACCGTTAGCAGACGGGACACGCGAGGTACATTCAGTCAGAACAGTTGAATTTGCTAAAATACGAGAGTTGGGCTTACGTCGATGGATAATGTAATCGGGTGGGCACCCATTTACAGCGACCTCGCTGCAGGGAATTTAGTTAACGTGAAGTTGCCCTTCCGAGCCCGGAACTGTTTCGAGCGGGAAATGCAGTTGGTGAACATGTTTGTGGACACGGAACCAAAATAGTTGTGGAGAGCAGAATGCAATCATCATTAGCATAATCCAGTTGCCGCATGTCGTCTCTGCCCGGCGCTAACAGTAACAGACATCCACCGACAGACAACTGAAATCAGTAGCTAGACCAATCATCAAATAAGTCGCAATCAGAGGTGCGCATGGCATCCTACTTACAGCTTCTAAAATCTCATATTTATCATACTGACTACCACGAGATTATTCCTAAATATTTCTTTATCTGATACAAGGATGAACGTGTAGTGGGCCAGATACACTCTCGAATATAAATGTCAGTATCGTTCGTCCGAAACAAGTTTTCCAGTAGTTTATTGTACGTGCTTCCAGGCGAAAGGAATATTCTGAGGTGAAACCGTTCCCGACGTAAATACTGTCTCTCATTGTGGACTCACATTTTACCTCCCATTTATTCGATGTAACACGTTAGAATATACGAGACTGTTATGAAACAAGTCTAAATAAAATTCGCAACTTTAGTATTATTTTGTGAGATACGATTCGTATTGCTCAACGCACGAGTTTTCTCTAATGGAGTAACATTTAGCTCCAGATGCTGTAAATTCAAGAAAGAAATTATATCCTACGATTTCCCTGGAATGTCATCGTTTACCTAGCTAACAACTGACAGATGCTACGCCACCGAGAATTATTTATTGTCACAAGTTACTGACGGAAAAGTTCTCAAGTGACATTTATAATTACCTTTTGCCTGCAATTTAGAGGCTGACACTACCATATGCGACGAGATAATCGTGTTTCCTCGGCACTTTAAAATCCTCTGGAGCATAATGTATTGCTGTACCAACCATTTAATAATCGTTCGTGATGATACACTTGACTCATTACCATATACAGGAGCACAAAATTAAAGCAACATCTTTAATACGAATTATCGAGAGGTCACTTGCAGTTAACACAAAACTGCATGATTGGCGATGTCTAAAAATATTACTCGGCAGTATTTATTTGGAAATTAAGAAAAAACGAGCATAATCATCGTTAATGAAATTCACAGAGATTTTCATTTTACCTGGTTTAACAAGTTCTGAGGTAGAGCTCTTCACATGGGAACTAGTATACGAGGTATGTCCACAAAGTAATTTCCGTTTCGTTATATAAACCAAACGTGAACAGATACAGAAAAAATATTTATTGTATAAAAATCTTCAACTGTTCAACTACTTTTCTACATAACTTCCGAAATTTTGTAGGCACTTGTCATAGCGTGGGACAACTTTTTGTGTGCCTTCTACATAGATGGTTGCCACCTATGTATTCAACCATGTGGCAAACATGTTCTTTCAGCTCATCATCGTTGAAGTGTTGACCACCAAGGACAGATTTTAGGTGTAAGAAGAGATGAAAGGAGTCTTCTTCTTCCCTTCACGTTGCCGCCCGACCTCACAATGCGAATGTGACCAAACAACTATTACGGGAATTTAACTGGGACGTATATGTTCATCCTCCGTACAGTCTCGTTCCTAGCGACTTTCTTCTTACACCTAAAACCTGTCCATGGTGGTCAACACTTCAGCGATGATAACGAGCTGAAAGACCATGTTACCACATGGTTGAATACACAGGCGGCAGCTTCTACGAAAAAGGCATACAAAGACTTCTGCCACGCTATGAAAAATGCCTACAAAATTTCGGAAGCTATGTAGAAAAGTAGCTTAATAGTTGTATATTTTTGTACAATAAATATTTTTTTCTGTATCTGTACACGTTTGGTTTATATAACGAAACGGAAATTACTTTGTGGACATACCTCGTAGTTCATTGTGTGTTGTGTATGTAATATCTTATGGTGTCTTCTAGAGGTAGCACAGTTAACCTTGTTGCAATACCCAGTATTGACATGTACAGGGTTGGACAAAATAATATGAACACCTAACATAGACACAACATTTATTTATTAGAAAGGAGTTGAGCACCACTGACTTTGAGAACAGATACAACTCCTCGAGGAACAAATTCGTGAAGTGTATTTATAGTTTCCAACAGATTGTTATCCAGCCTTGGACCAAAACATCCGTTAAATATTCCAACGACGTCGGAGCTATAAATTTGGTCCTCACTCTTTGGTTTAAAACTACCCAAAATGGTTTAATTATGTTGAGACTTTGATTATTGTCTGATGCTGTACAAAGCACTCCTGCACCTTTATGGCTGTGTGGGTGGGTTCATTATCATTTTGCAATGTTATAGTGTGTGGTAACAATATGTTAGTCATAGTGAACAGTTTGCTGTCGATGAGGGTGCGATATTCATTCACAGTCATCTGACCAGTGAGAAACCAAACCATGACGGAAGGTTCGTATGTTTGACTGAAGCAAACAATCATGCCGTATCGCGAATTCTTTAGGGGCTATAAACACATAAACCCTGATGTTTGCAGAAAACAATGTAAACGATGATTCGTCATACCATACCATATACGCGGTACATTCTAGTTAAAACACCTCCTATTTGTCTGGATTGACGACTATGAGAAACATGTGGTTTGTTGTAAAATACGTGTACAGTCATTGTGAATGCGTGGCTGAGATGGCAGCACTGTACGGACAAAGGAACTTGCGGTGGCGCAGTGAGTTAGGATTATTATTAGAGCTGTGAGAGTAACGAAAAGATGCGTATCCGTATGTATCCGTCAATAAAACAAACAGTACTCGTTACAAACGTATCTTTACTCGTTATTCTAGTTACCAGTGCCACCCAGAAATACGGCTGATACACTATGAAAACATTTTAACTGTTACTGTTAATATTACTTTAATATTTAAAATTGCCGTTCAGATACTGTATGCCTGCTTTTGAGGCAGTTATACTACTGAGGAAAGGATCAGTACTGTCCATTTCCCGCGTGATTAATATACATTTGTCATACAAATTTGTCAAAATTAGCTAGATACACCCGCGACCTCGATTTTAAGTATGGTACTGTTCCCGCATTTTACTTAGAGGCTTGGAATGTCAGATCAATCGGAATATTTCGGGAAGAATGCCAGTGTGACCGATCATAGTGGAAGCAGTGGCGGACGTCGGCTGTCGGAGGTCCGGGGCGGTGGCAAAACAAAATTAGGCTCCCCTCGTCCACTTGGAACTACATGTATTACTATAAAAAAAGTAGCTTTTGGAATTTGGAGGAGGTCCCCCAGGACGAGAGGGACGGCACAGTCCAAGAAGAAATAGCTTTCGAGATTTGGAGGCCTCAGAACGAGAGGCCAAGGGCGCTAAAAAAAAAAAAGGTTTCCAGGAGGTATTTGGAGGTCCCCCGGGGCGGTCCGCCACTGAGTAGTAGCACTATATCTGCGACCAGCGAGACTTTTGTACTGCATTATGTGACATTAACGATTAAGATAATACCGTTATTAATAAAAATGTTTAGTCGATAACTTTTGAGTACGTTTTACAAAACTTTTTATAGTAGACAAGATCAAAAATAAATAATTAATCATTATTCATTAATCATTTACCTTTACTGGTAAAAAAATACAATAACACGTATGTTTACGTTAAAAGCGGACGTCAGATCATCGAAGATTAACCTGCAAACACGCGCCAAGAAGTATAACACAAAATGCTTAAAAGCAAAAATAACCATCTAAAATGGTAGAGCTACGCAATATGCACTTTAAGTTCGCCACGGATGTCTAAACAGAAACACACAATATATGTATTCTCCTTATTGGTTTTCGTTACAGAGTGCGTATCAGTACGGTAGATGAGAATAACGAAACGTATTCAGCAGTTCGTTCGTATGGGTACGATAGATGCGACTAACGAAATGTATTCATGAGTAAGTTCGTATTGATACGGTAGATGCGATTAAGGAAATTTATTCATGAATAACGATTCAGTATTTCTTATAAGCCAAAGTATTCGTTACTCACAAGGAAAGTACTTGGGCTCGAACAAACATATCTGTATGAACGTTTGGTTACAATATATCTACGTACACCTAAATGTGCTGGTGGGTGTCGTTTTTATGCAAAACTTTGCAATCATGCTCTAGATAGCACTGTAGATGTAATTGTAGACGTCATATGTAATGCAGATATCTGAACTATAACTTATGTAATAATCGTCGTACATGTTTTCTAGCGTATTGTCATCAAAAGTCGTGATGATAGTAGCCACTTTAACCTTCTTCTCGGAAGACTGTTGGTAGTCACTGCCACTGCTTCCATCGCCTCTTCCCGGACTTACCGTACCACTACCGCTAGCAATGAGTTCTTCAAATGTTTGTAAATCTATCGGACCAAACTGCTTGGTCAACAGTCCGTAGCTTACAAACTACTTAAACCTAGGTAAACTAACCAAAGGACAACACACACACACCCATGCCCCAGGGAGGACTCGAACCTCCACGGCGATCAACTGCGCGCTCCGCAGCGAGACGCTTTAGACCGCTCGGCTACACCACCGCGGCAATGAGTTGTTCGTCATTATCATCCCTATTATCATCATTATGTGTTAGTGTTACAACAGTATCTAACTTATGCTCATATTTCTGTACCATAACAGATACGAGAAAGCATGCGAATTATTCATCTTCTACACTAATACCACCTTCACGAAGAATGGTTCTTCGTAACTTTATCTCAACCAATCGCAATACATTAGCAGGATCGCTTACCAATCGCCGCTCCACCTGACGCTTCACCACACAAATAACGTCACAAAACGCAACTTCGGAGGCACACTGCACCGTCCATATTGGCGAACCGACAGGTCAAAGTGCAATGTGGCAAGGCACACGCAGAGGCCTCTAACGGACGACTGCAGAGTTTTGCAGATGCGGGAGTATCACCAGTGCGATAAGGGATCTTTTACATTATCTCTCGTACGATTTTGATGTATATGTATTTGTGGGAGCCCAAGTACTTTCCTTGTCAGTACCGAATACATACAGTTTGCTACAGCTCTAATTGTCATTGATACTTAACATGGCGACGCTACCAGTACAATAACAGCGTGTAATCATTCGTTTCCTCATTTGCGTGGAGAGCCACCGACAGAAAATTATCACCAGCTTAATTAGAATGTGGTGCTGGTGTCATGGATGTGTCCAGTGGTCGTTCGTGGGTACGATAGTTCAGACAATCTCGGCCTCGCACCTGCCTGTCTAATGACAATATGATCGAGCGTCCGTAGAAAATTATTTCTGTGGATCGGCGAAGGATTGTGAAACACATAGCCTCCGAAATTATCTTCAGCTGGAAACACTGCATCGGCTTTTAAACTTTTATTGCTGTTCAAAAAGAACATTTGTATCATCTTAGGTGACATTAAATTCTGCTTTTTAGAGGATACGTTTCTTACGTTCAAAATTACTGTTGTACAACTCTTAAAAATTTTTGCGTTTAATAATATAGAAATGATGAAGATTAGGTCCTGTTTTCATATCGTGCACCACTTTTGTTACATTAAAAGTTTTCATTTACGAAACAAGCTGAAATTGTATGATACTTCATAGTGATGTCGTGTCCTGTTTGTACTTTAAGTGTACACAAGAGTAATTTGTAAGTGTCTGTGATGTTTCTGAAGAATTAAAACTAGATTGTTCGTTGTAGTTGCAGAGGTCAGGCTCCTTTTAGTGTTTCTCAATGTTACAGATGTTGTTTCAGAGGAAAGTAACACTTTTTGTGCGTTGATATTACTAACTGCTGATAAAACATTTGCAGCTCTTCTCGAAGATTTGTATGAGATAATAACGTTACGGGTATAGACTATGGTGAATACTACGATACTGCAGCAAATAATGCTGTAGCTTTCATTTTTGACACAGTCCCTGAAAAAGCCTTAGATTTTGAAGACATTTTTGAAGTAATATTAAACTGAACAAGAGACACCGAATTAAAATTTATGCTGCGGCCAGGATTCAAACTCGGGACCTCCGACTTACTAGGCAGGCACCATAACCACTAGGCCACGACGACTTAATGGATCTGGTCACTGAATTGCATAAATTTTAATTCAGTGCCTCTCCTTCAGTTTAATATCTGTCATAGATATCGAGACAAAATATATCTCTGGACACTGATTATTGTTATTTCTGAAAGATATTTGATGGTGCAACAACGCAATTCAAAAGCAGTTTACCTGAAACTGGAAAGGAATGGGAAAAAATAAGAGATAAATGGTTGCACTGAAGAGATTCCTTCCAGTATAGGATGTCATCCTCTGCATGTGTCTGTTTTTGTGGTAATTGGAAATTCAGCAAAAAACATGTGTCTGATTGATACTTATCTTCGAATAGAAGTAATGTTTGTCTGCAGCAAGCAGAAAAATTGCACTAAAATAAACACTTAGTGTTATCTGTAGTAAATTACTACATTTGTAAAATTGGAGATATGAACCTTGCTGGTATACTTAGATCTGCTAATGGGTTGAGAAGATCATCCATAACTCACTTGTAAATGCTTGGACTTTAATGATAGCTGTTTGGAAAGATTCCAGTTATGGAATTTAGGAGAAATGTTGCTAAGAGTTTTATGGTTAAGATAAATGCGAAGAATACTTTTCAAAGCTGCACGGCCATTTTTACAGGAAGCAACAAAAGGAAGAAATTAGTCCCAAACGATCTGAGACTAGGAACTACAGATGCTCATTTGGTCACTTTGGCAAAAACAGGGGAAAATATAAGGTAAGAACTAAAAAAATTGTTTCATTCTAGGCCAAATGTTTATTCTGCGCAGTATTTCTCAGTAGTGACTAAAATAAAACAATGCTGAACGCCATGTAATAAATATGTAATTATGTTCCTAAAGTTCACTAATTTGTAGTCCAACTCCATATTTTGGTACATTACATCCACAGTTCTTTGCTGCGGTCATAAACATTTGTCATCGCAGTGACATACCGATTTCTAGCGTTCTCTTTACCCTCTTTAAAAATGCTGATGGGGAACTGTAATAGCATTTCATTTTATTTATTTTATTTAAGTCGACATATATGGAGCTACGCAATCATTGTCTGAATAAGGAATATAATAAACTTCCTTCTGCCAGTCGACCGATCGCTTCCATATATGAGCCACCTTCGTGTTTGGTATACCTCTCTTAGGGCAGCCTTTCGCCACTTAAATTTATGTGGAACCAGCGAAAATATCTGGGACGCAAATACATGACTTGTTGGACACGTCGCCCCCAGTATTATTTAATGCAGTTTTATTTCTGCCCCATAATATTTTTTCATTGTCTTCAGGGTTATTTTTCTTATATTTGCCGTTTTTAAAGTAGAACTGCATTTACAATAAACGGTGGCTCAAAGAAACATGTTATTCTAAAACTATGGTTCAAAATGAAGCGTATACTACTTAACCGCTTTTGCAGACTGATACTACATAGTAGCTCTCTGTTACAGCAGAAAACTAATGTGCAAGATAGAAAGATACTCTGTCAGCAGCACTTCACATTCAGCTCTAAATAAGTCATTCCTTTCACATGTTACTGATACTTAAAACATGTCACAAACACTTATTGTCATTCTTATTCGTTGGCATAAAATAAAAATTACACATTTGTTTAATTTAATGTATTGTTGGAAAATGGGCAGTCAAGAAGTGCTGTTACGTCATTCACTAAGATAATTTGCTGGGTTACTGTTCCACATAGACATTACCGAAGTGGACCATTTATATCCAATGGACGAACGTGGTCCTAAAGCATCTGTTACACAAAAACCCAAATGCGGAGTAGTACAGTGGCATTCGATCTGGAGGAATCTGGTCAGTTCCTCGTTATGGACAAATTCATCGTCGTCATTTAGCCAGCAATGGGACTAGAATCTCCTGTCACCATTCTATCTCTCATGGAATGAGGAAACGATACCGCAGATTATGTGACGTCGATCGAATTTAGATATAAGGCATGACGCTTATCTGAATACTGTTCGCGAGGCACAAAATTTCAAATAATCACAAATAACACTTTGAGCAGCTCTCATCACAGATCTCCACTAACCAGATACATCTTGATACAATGCTACCACAGAGCGAAGGTAACGAATCAGATTTTGAGAAGTGACATAATTTTAGTGACTTAGTCAATAAGAAATTTTTCGGAAGGTGCAGCCTTCAAATATACTTCAGTTCCTAGTGATGTATGGCTTCAGTGATTTTCCTAAATTACTTGACACTTCAGTAAGACAGCATCCATTTTTTTCCTCATCCACGACCTGGTCAACAACTACAGTTTGACTTTAATTACCTCGACATAGCCGATACAAATAGCAAGTTAAATATACTGATGTGGATTCCGAGAAGATTAGACCACACGTTAATTGATCATATATCGAGAGGTGTTTACAAATTAATGTATAAATGCTACTGGAGTAGGAGCATTAGCCCTGTTTGTGTGAAATTTGCAAAAGACAGCCCAACGGCTTCTTGAAGCATTGTAACATTCTCCTCGCCGGTTGCTTGGAATACATTTCCTTATACAGTTGTAATCTCTGCCCTACCTTCAACTTTGATATAACTGTAGAGCAAACGTTCCATCACAAAAAGTATTTCTAATGATACCCTCTTTAACCTCCTTAAGCATTTCAGCCGTTATTAAAATTCTGATACAAAATGTATAGAAGCAGGGTATAGAGCTGATGATAATCGTGTGGCATTTATGACCGTTAGTGTTCAGCCTGCCTGGTGCAAGTTTCTTTATCTGACGCCACTTCGGCGACTTGCATGTCAATGATGATGGAATGATGATGAGGACGACACAACACCCAGTCCCCGAGCGGAAAAAATCTCCTACTAGACCGGGAATCGAACCCGGGCCCCCTGCGTGGCAACCAACCGCGCTGTCCACTGGACTACGGAGACGGACAAGGGTATAGAGCTAACATAGTAGTAGTTGTTATACAAAGAAGTAGCAACCAGTTCAGAAATGTTCAAATGTTTGTAGAGCTTATGGGACTTAACTACGGGGTCATCAGTCCCTAAACTTACAAACTACTTATGACTAGCTTATACTAAAGAGGGCACAAACATGCATGCCCGAGGGTGGATTCGAACCCCCAACCGCAGCGGCCGTGCAGACCGTGACTGCCACGGCGCAGACCGTTCGGCCACTGCGACCGGCCAACCAGTTCAGCTGAAATGATATTCTTTTCTTAATATATACCGACTGTTTCTTTTCTTTTTTCTACTGAGGTGGACTGTAATTTAGCCGGCCGCG
The DNA here is from genome assembly GCA_026315105.1 of Locusta migratoria. Taxonomy (NCBI): domain Eukaryota; kingdom Metazoa; phylum Arthropoda; class Insecta; order Orthoptera; family Acrididae; genus Locusta; species Locusta migratoria. The sequence goes on from CM048755.1 coordinate 294,046,595, forward strand.
GTGGCCGAGGTGACTGAGGCGCTCCAGTCACGGTCAGCACGGCCACTACGGTCGGGGGTTCGAATCCCCCTTCGGGCATGGATATTTGTGCCGTCCTAGTTCGTAAGTAGTTCATAAGTAGTTTGTAAGTTTAGGGACTGATGACCCCGTAGTTAAGTCCCATAAGCTTAACAAACATTTGAACATTTTTTTGGACTGTAATTTAAAACTGATGCAGCAGACCCGCGCCACTTTCATTGCAAAAGCATCAGTGGGAGTTGGTCTTTATTGCTCCCTACATAAGCTAAAGACAATACGTTCTTACCTCATTTCTACCAGACATTTTATACGGGAAAATATTGATTTCACACTTACTCTTCTTTCATTTTCTGGAGCATGCTTTTACTTTCGCTGAATCCGACTTTTCTGCCGTTCTCTTTCGATTTATAAGACTTCACACAAGTGGACCTCTTGGTATTTACGGCTTTTGTGAAACTTTTTATCATAATTGTCTCTTACACTGGATTTGTTTCTCTGTCGTGTGATTCCACAGTGTTTATATTCCTTAACCTTCAAACACTGATTGTAAACAAATTAGTGTGTTGGACTCACTTGACATTGATGCGCGATAAACCAGCTCGTATCCATATTCTGAAAACATGTCTGACAGGTTCGTGGTGGAGAAATTCCATTACAAGTATTGAAACTTAACTGAAGATAAAGATGGCAATGCATCATGATCAGAAGGAGTTTCTTGTAGATTCTTCATGGAATTATTTCGAATCGTAGTAAGTTAAATTTAAAGATCCGATACTCGTCATGGACTGAACCTTCGTCGTAATGATTATCGAAGAGATTATATCATATGCTAAGCTATACAGAGTCTAATTTGTTGGTTCTCTCCGTGAACGTAGTACTGAAAAGCGAGGAAAATACAGAGACATAGTACTCCCCACAATGCAGTACTCACGTAATGATGCAAGACAGCAGTTCTCAACATGACATGTTATGCACTCCCGTACGTAATACATGGTCAGGTAAGATTAAACAAATTGTTAGTGAGATGACAATGGAAAGTGCGTAGTTACTGATTAGTTAGCAGGATTTAGCGATAGTCGTCGACATCCAAGATACCTGTACAGAACCAGAATAACTGTTGGGCGTCTATTATCACCATGGCTAGGCCTCTGGGTAAGCTCCTTCCTAGGATTGGAGACGCAGTGAGGATGTTCACACTTGTCTATAGCTTTGTGCCATACGATGTGACTACTTCCAAAATGAGGGCTATTGTACAAACGTTGTATTACTGTGATCATACTCGTCATTCAGGTTTTAAAAGATGTATATAGCGCTTTGTGTTTATTTAATTGTTGAAATTTCTACATGATATGATTGAAAATGGCAGAATTACAGAAACTGCAATGAATACAGAAACAGTAAGAAACAATATGACACAATTTGAAGGAAATATAAGAGCTGGGGATACTTATTACAAGAAAGTAATCTTCGCTCTAGATTAGTTCATTTCTCCATCGAATCGAATGAGTCATCTTGTTTCTAAGATATGTATACATTACTGTGTTTTTATTTAGTTTTTGCAATTACGACAATTGTCCCATTGTCAAACAAAAGATTTCTGACATGGGTATGATTGTTTAATATGTTCGAAAATGACAGATTTACCGAAACTGCACTAGTAAAATGAAAACAGCGACAGAAAAATACAATATGACATCATTTCAAAAAATGTTCAAATGTTTGTAAAGTCTATGGGACTTAACTACGGGGTCATCAGTCCCTAAACTTACAAACTACTTATGAACTAACTAAGACTAAGGACGACACAAATATCCATGCCCGAGGGGGGATTCGAACCCCCGACCGGAGTGGCCGTGCAGACCGTGACTGGAGCGCCTCAGTCTCCTCGGCCACCGCGGCCGGCTGACATCATTTGAATGAGATTATAAGAGCTGTGTATACTTATGACAAGAAAGTAATCGTTACTCATTTCCAGCATGCTGGAGGTAAGGCCAGCAACTTGGCAGTAGAAGTTTTGCAGAAGTATTTTATTTTACGGTTTTGGATATTATATCCATTTTCAAACCATCCTGTTAGACTACAAGTTGTTACATATGTTGTATATACAGTTTGAAACACCAATGTACAGGAATATTGACAAGCTGTCTTTACATACCCGTAAGTAGCCAATGTGATTATTTGTTTTCAGGTTTTAATTATAGACTCATCAGGTTTTAAGAATACCTTAATTACTGTTACAAGGTGTCTCTTTTCACGCTGAACCAAATGTGTACCTATAATTTTGATTTTAATCTCATACTTCACCATACTATTATGAAACCAACACGGTGACCATGTTGTACTTAATCTTTGCTTTTTTGTTTTATATTCTGACTTATGCATCGTAACACGACAAGTTTTAGCGCTATGTAATGGTTTATTAATGGCTTAAAAACAGTCTCAATTCAGTACATGTAACGTTCTAAGAAGATCTAATTAGCATTTCTTCACCTGAAGGTTGTAATGACGTCAAGTATGTGGTGCTACCAGTCATGAAATTGGTTCACTAGTTCTAGTTGTGTAGCTCGTTTATGAATTATATATTTCACTGATGCAAGTTTTGTGAAAATGTGTTTTAGGTATGTCTTATACAACAGATATCAGGATTGGAAAAATAAAAAGTAAAACACCTCCCCTGTAAGCGCTGTGGACAGTCACTTATCCTGATTTTCTTATTTACGAGTCCGGCCCAACTAGCAGCTTCTTGTTGGTTATGTTGAAGTATAATCGGTTGTCAACACAATAAAATCATGTAGCCAGTGGTGTGTTTGTTATTACGGGATACTTAACGGGCATGTAAAAACAGCTTGCCTATATTTCTGTACCTTGGTGTTATTAACTTTATACATAAAATTTGTAACAACTTGTACTCTAACAAAATGGCTTGAAAATGGATATAATATCTGAAACCGGTCACCTGCAATAAAACAAAATACTTCTGTGCAACTTTTACTGATAAAGTAATTTTTGTTCTAAATTAATTCCTGCCTCTATCGTATGAAAATTTCACCGACTTGCCCACATACAGTGTCTGGAAGGCCATGATTTCCTGTCCGACAATTACTCATACATTTCACCGTAAAATAAACGTAACAACAATTATTAATTTCTGACTTTTGAAAATAAAAGTTAATTCACATCTCTCTCTACAATGGCATACGAATCATGTTACAGATGAATTAACGTTGACCAGCTACATACAGGTAAAAAACTGTAAATACAAACAGAAACTGCCACACTTATTACTACAATGAAAGTCTGACCAGTTGGTTCGTGTAAAGTTCAAAGAAACTTAGACTCTGGTGCAATAATCCAGTACAGTGTGATGTGCCTTAAAGTTCCTGTTTTCCTGGGACTTCTTTTCTTCTAAATACTACAAGCTTACGAGTATGTTGCTAATGAATCTTATTATAATGTTATATCTCATAATTTTGGAAGAAACTAGAAACATCAACTGAATCTTCCAATAAGATTTTATTGTAATTTTAGACTAAAGGACGATTTCCACTCATATATTAACGGGCCACACGACCGCTCGTGTCGGAGATTTGAGTTCCCCTTCATCTACATCTACATAGATACTCTGCAAATCACATTTAAGTGCCTGGCAGAGGGTTCATTAACCACTTTCATAACTTTTCTCTACCGTTCCATTCTCTAATAGCGCGCGGGAAGAAAGAACACCTAAATCGTTGCGTTTTCGATCTGATTTCTCTTATTTTATTGGGATGGTTATGTCTCCCTAAGTAGGTGGGTGCTAGCAAAATATTTTCACATTCAGAACTGAAAGTCGGTGATTGAAACTTCGTAAACAGATCACGCCGCAATGAATAACGTCTTTCTTTTAATGATTTCCACCCCAATTCGTGCAACATTTCCGTGACGCTTCCCCCCCCCCCCCCCCCCCCCCCCGTAACGTGATAGAACAAAACGAGCTGCCCTTCTCTGAACCTTCTCAATATCTTCCGTCAGTTCCACCTGGTGAGGGTCCCACAAGGGGCAACAGTACTCCAGGAGAGAACGCACAAGTGTGATGTAGGCAGTCTCTTTGGTGGAGCTGGTGCATCTTCGAAGCGTTCTGCCAATGAAACGTAACCTTCGGTTCGCCTTCCCCACAATATTTTCTGTGTGTTCTCTCCAGTCAAAGTTGTTCGTAATTGTAACTCCTAGGGATTTGGTAGAATTTACGACCTTAAGGTTTGACTGATTTATCGCGTAATTGAAGTTCAGTGGATTTCTTTTAGTGGTCATGTGTATTACTTCACACTTTTCTTTGTTTAGTGTCAATTTCCAATTTTCGCACCAAGTAGAAATTTTGTCTAAATCGCTTTGCAGTTGCTTTTGATCCTCTGTTGACTTCACTAACCGATAAACGACGGCATCATCCGCGAACAGTCTAAGGGAGCTGTTCAGATTGTCTCCTAAATCGTTTATAAACACGAGGAAGAGTAGGGGACATGGGTGTATGTTGTCCTTAGTATAAGTTACCGTAGGTAGTTTTTAAGTCTAGAGACAGATGACCAGAGTAGTTTGGTCCATTAGAATTACAAACATTTGAACTCACGTGAGCCTATGTGGCGTACGTCTCAAAACTTAAGAAGATAAAATTTGTGTAACAAAATGTAAAATAAATGTCTGACCAATAGAGGTAGTTTTCAGATGTAATAAATCTTAATATAAAAAGGAGAAAGGAAATTATTACTCTACGGACAGCTAAAGGATCACAAAAATCGCACCGTACTGTATACTAACGTCAATGAACACACAAAATTCTAAAATTTACTGTATAAGTACCTTTATGTGTTTACGTTGTATTAAACTGCTGTAGATTGCTATATGAATCCGGCAGATACCCGTCAAAGACTATATAATACACATATTAGGTTTTATTTTTACGCAACAGGGATACACCACTGTCGCTGCAACTGCCATAATTTTAGTTAGTATTGTGTTTGAGTAGAATAAAAGTGCCTTTTAGAGATCGTTGGATATTCCTATAATAAAGTAAAAGCTTCAGAGCAAGCGAAACTCAGCGTAAAGGTTTTCGTACGGCGTCCTCTACAGAAGTCGGCCGCTACGTGCTTTGGCAAGGCAGACCTGGGCTACGTATGCGCTTCGAACACTAATCAGCTTTCTGGCGAGCGAGTACGCTTCGGATTGTGAAGAACCGCTCTGTTACGTTGCAATTGTATGTTCCGCAGGGGAGAATGATTTCTTCTTTCGAGGACAAGTCTCGCATGAAATGCCACACGTCACACGTCGTTTCTGTGACGGGAGGCAGCCAGGCAGCACTCGGCAACAGTGTTGCAAAGACAGTGACGTTACCAACGACGTGGAAAGCACCGCAACACGACGGCAACTGTCTCCACGTTAGACGCTTGTCACTACGTTTCATTTCCTGCCAACTGATGTGTAATGAAGCAACACATGAACCAATAGACAGCAGAAGACTTGCATTTGTTGCAAGAATTCAGATGAAGTTATCTGTTGTGATGTCGCATATAGCTACCAGTTGACCTATCGGAAACTATCGCTCTGATGTTTAGATACGTTCAGAACGTTGCCTCAAAACAGACGTAGAAGAAGTAGCACAGATCTTGACTTCATTTTTCTCGTGAAAACATGTTTCCTAAATTAGGATGACACTGTATGTCACATACAATTATGTCAAACGCCATAAGGCGCGGATATGTGAGTAGCTCAAATGTTTGTAGAGCTTATGGGACTTAACTACGGGGTCATCAGTCCCTAAACTTACAAACTACTTATGAACTACCTTATCCTAAGAACGGCACAAATATCCATGCCCGAGGGGGGATTCGAACCCCCGACCGTAGTGGCCGTGCAGATCGTGAGTGTGAGTAGCCCAACATCAAATCTGGACATCTGACCTAATGGTCGAAATTTAGTTATAAGTCAATCCCAACGGAAGTTTTTCCGCTCTTTTCATTGGTGAAGTCCGTTTTTTCCCCCCAAAAATTGACGTAAATGTGATAAATCACACGTTAAAGTTGACCGTTCACATCAAAGGCGGACACCTACATAAGAACTTGATATCAAATTCGGACACTTGTTGAATAAAGCAGTGTGGCACTAATGGGAACACAGTATATGATCACATGACCTCGAAAATCAGATATGGTGCCAGTATGTGCCAGGTACTAAGATGTATTAGCCCGTACTTAAGTTTTTCAGTAATTTTTATAGTATTATTACTAATAACCATCTTAAAGCGAGTGAAATGGAACATACATCACGAGCGTCCGAAGGAAAAGCTAAGAAGCGGTTGAGACAACCTGAAAAGTGGAAAATGAACATTGAAAAGAAACAAAGGTAAGATTTGATTGTAAACTACACTTTTATTGCAAGGTTTGTTGTACGAAATTATCAATTGTTGGAAAGAAGTTCGATGTCAGAAATAACGTAAGGATGTTTACTGAAAAATCTGGCGACAGTTTCAACAGACCTTATGGTAATAATTTTAGAGATTCAGTCCCGCAATATTTTGTTTCGTATATAAAATTAAAAATATTATGATTATTGTAGTTCTTCATTTTTCCAATATGTAGTAGAGTTCAAAATTTCATATTTTCCTCTTTATGTCGATATTCCTATAATTTCCCAGATTATACACCTGTAAAAGATTCTCGTCAGCAGTCAGCGAATCTCTGTGTATCAAAAACGGACATCTGAAAGCGTGTTCACATCAAAAGCGGACACCTACACGTTTTGATTTCAAAGACGGACATCTGTATTTTCAAACACAATTTGAATGTGCTTGAGTAATCAAATTGATATTAGCTACTTCCAGGTAAAATTCCTCGAGTATTAAAGTTGATAATGCTCAAATCAGCTTATAAATATATTAGCTCTACCTTTCGCAATCTCAGTTTCTGGCAAACGACAGATGTTCGTATTCGATAATAGGCTACTCGTGTGCATTTACGTTTCTGGCAGTTCCTAAGTCAATAGGATACGACAGTCAGTGTGCAATATATGTTCGAAGTATCCTCCATCTTGTACTGTACGCTCTTTCAGATTGAATAATTATGTAAATAAGAAAGGCTACATGGCACTGAAAAACATCAACGTCGCCAGCGGAAAACGTAAGTATTATGGGAAATAACGCACTAGTTCCCAGTTCATATATATATGACATGTTTCGGAACTACCTTAACTCGTTTTGAAGTATTGAAAAACCAAGTAAACACATATTAAAATAAAAGTAAGACGTTGCGAATCGCCGCGGTGGAGTAGCCGAGCGGTCTAGGGCGCCTCGCTGCGGAGCGCGCGGTTGCTCGCCGTTGGAGGTTCGAGTCCTCCCTGGGGCATGGGTATGTGTGAGTTGTCCTTAGGTTAGTTTACCTTAGTTTAAGTAGTTTGTAAGCTACGAACTGATGACCACGCAGTTTGGTCCGATAGATTTACAAACATTTGAACATTTTTTGAACGTTGCGAATCCAACGACTCCCTAAATAATATGTTAGTCACAGAATAACATACCTTTAAAAAAATTATCTGCCATTAGGCAAGGCGTCATCGATAAAAAAAACGTGGTTTGTCAACAAGTACCTGCTGCTATCAGGTACAGTTGTGTACTACCGCACAGCTGCTCTGAGTACAAAAGATAATCCACCTGCAACAGAACTGACATGGTTTGGCGAAGAAATCCGCCTTACACAAGACAAATTGTTTTATTTTTAACGGCCGACATGTTTCGGCACTTATTGTGCCATCTTCTGTGGCGTCATTAGGAGGATTTGCATGCTGCCCTTATTCAGCAATGAAGAGTTTTTACAGCTCGAAAATGTCAAGCTCTAAAAACTCGTCATTGCACTGCCAATGATATTACAAAATAAAACGCAAAACCCCCATAAGATAGCACAATAATTGCCGAAACATGTGTGGGTGATAAAAACAAAACAAGGTGTCTTGCATAAGGCGGATTTCTTCACCAATCTACTTTATCAAACGCGGAAGAAACCACAGCTGCACCGTCACAAGATGATCAAAACTGCCATGGTAACCTACCATAATACTACCTTGACATCTGAGGAACTATGTGTCTAATCTAGCGAAATACATGTAGTGGGGCTTTGATTTTATTTTGATAGATTAGACGCATAGTTTCTAAGATGTCAGGATAGTATTATCGTAAGCTACCATGGCAGTTTGTTGAATATGCGTTATCTTTTGTGTTGAAAGCAGCTGTACTACAGTCCACTACGGTGCCCCATAGTAGCAGATGTTTATGTTGACAAAGTACATATTTTAGGTGTTTATTATTGATGACGTTGCCTAATGGTAGATTTATTCATACGGTTTACTGTTCTATAAATGGCATATGGGTTCGAGAAACGTCGAAATCGTAGCATTGTGTTTTAATGTGAGTTTTCATGCTTTTCAGTACTCGAAAATGATATGACATTGTCTCCAAACATTTCGTACTGACAAAAAAGAAAAGAAAAATATGAACTTGACGACCGGTACGTGATATGCCACAATACTTGATCGAGATAGTTTTACTATGGCGTCAAAACAGATTATTATTTCGGGCTGGGTCTCTAAATCTGATCTCCCACGTAACGCGAGCGGTGCTTTGTCATTGAAGCCGTCCAGACTCCCTTCCCATCCCACCCACATCTCCCGCTGCCACACATTACTAAATTTAATGTTCCTCCTCAATCATATCACTTTCTCGCAGCTGAAAGCTGTATTGCCGCAAGTGTTCGGAGGTTCTTAGTGTACCTGCACTGAATTCGTCACTTAGTGTCCAAGCATATAACAATGTAAATGTAATCGGCGCGAGATCCTAGACTGGACAGTTATAAGTAGCTCAAAGGCTGAAATGACATACTGGCAGTGCGGGCCAGAAGTTTTCAGCCGAATAAATGTATGTTTTTCACATGATTACGTCAGTTGAGTGAAAACGCATCGATACGTCGGATACAGGCCGAAACGCATTTTTATGTCTAGAAAACTTTCAGCATCTGATCAGAAATTGTGTCAAACTCAATCTCTCTTTGTCTTCCTCGTGAAACCTTACAACGTTTCAGTGAATATTATTAATGAGGTTGTTTTTGGTAACAAAATGTTCAAATGTCTTTAAATCTATCGGACCAAACTGTGTGGTCATCAGTCCGTAGCTTACAAACTACTTAAACCTAGGTAAACTAACCTAAGGACACACACACACACACCTATGTCCCAAGGAGGACTCGAACCTCCACGGCGAGCAACCGTGCGCTCCGCAGCGAGGCGCTTTATACCGCTCGGCTACTCCACCGCGGCTTTTATTAACACACAGCCTGTCAAGTTCATTTTCATGATCTACCTAATTCCAGTAATACTCTTGACAGATGCTACACTCAATCTCTAGCAGTGTCGGCAGTGACATCGCAGGATAAGTAAGAGTATATAATCTTTTCTTTTTTAGTTTATAAATCAGGACGTATTATGCATTACGCCAATGAAAGCGGTCGTGTTCGGTGAATTATGACCGCCAAATCCACTTGCACACTACTTTCCAGGAAAATTTCATGTGAAGGAATTATTAAGGGATCCCATTTCACGTGTACAGAGTTTGTTACCTCGTTGAGTTCTATAAAAACAGGCATCGAGGTATTAAAAAATATTCTAGCAGATTTATACCTCTATCAATGAATAAAACTGAATGCAAATCCGTTCTTTGTTGCAACATCCGAGGGGTGATCAATTTGAAAGATACGAAACGACACAGTGGGTATAATTGAAGTGTTAATTTAGAAGTAATCACCAGAGGCCTAAGCACAACCATCCCACTGTTCAACGAACCGAAGGATTCCCGGTCCCCAGAATTTCTGCGACTGTCACAAGAGTCAGTTCTCTAATGTGTCCTTCAGTTCGTCGTCCGAGTTGAAGCGGTTCCTATTCAGATTTTTTTTAAGAGGACCAAACAGATGTAAGTCACAGGGCTACATGTCCGGGCTGTTAGGGCGGGCCGCGGTGGAGTAGCCAAGCGGTCTAAAGCGTCTTGCTTCGGAGCAAACAATCAGATGTTAGTTCAATTCATGTGTTGTAGAACTATGGTTTGCAGTGGTCAAAACTGTTAAGTAGTAAGGCAAGCTATTTTTATCACTTGGTTCATAAAACCATCCATTTTTTGCAGACAAACGACCATACGATGGCATGCACAAAAAAATTTCTTTTGAAATGTCTTGGTCGCACTGTTTTTTATTTCATCATTACGCGTTTCGATACATCATCAGATAAACTTTTTTTAAAAACGATGCTAATTCAAATACATCTTAGTGCAGATGACTAACTAAAATAAAAACCACCATCTAGGATGTCTAATGAACACCAGTGCTGCTTGAAAGTAACTAGGGGCGTAGGGAACATTTTTTCGACCTTCGCACCTAGTTACTAGTTACTTTCAAACAAACTTTTGTGGTCATCGGTTCACAGACTTACGAACTACGTAAACAACACACACACCCATGACCGTGGGAGGACTCTAGCCGCGGTGGAGTGGCCGAGCGTTCGAAGGCGTCTCGCTGCGGAGCGCGCGATTGCTCGCCGTGGAGGTTCGAGTCCTCCCTGGGGCATGGGTGTGTGTGTTGTCCTTAGGTTAGTTTACCTGGGTTTAAGTAGTTTGTAAGCTACGGACTGATGACGACGCAGTTTGGTCCGATAGATTTACAAACATTTGAACTTTTTTTATTTTCTTAGGGCGGATGCTCAAGCTGCTCCCTCTTGAACTTGGCCAGTACACTTTGTGTGATCCTGGAGACGTGTGGACGCACTTTATCGTGGAACAGAATCACTCCCTCCGTGAGCAGCCCAGGCCGTTTGCTCTTAAACCACTTGGCTACGCTACGGTGTACACGTCACTGTTTATGGTTTTTCCGTGCTCTGGGAAGTCAAGGAGTATCGGTCCTCGGACGTCGAAAACGACGGTGAGCATCAACTTGCCTTCTGAGGGCACAGCCTCGAATTTTTTAGGGGGAGGCGGCAGGCTTGGCATCCCTATGTGTCACACTACGTTATCCTAAAGAGGGATATTTAAATTTCAACCGGTTTGGTTCTTAAGACGTTTCGTATCTATTCATTAGAAGTAGGATCTGTGATGACGGTGACGAAACTGCATCATATCTAATCTTCGAATGCATTGCATTGGAGAGTAAAAGGCACAGAACATTTGGGAAAACCAGACCCGAAGAAATTGTGTCTAATAAAGAACTGGTAAAGGGACTCCTTGCACTGTTCAAGGGCATTGGTTGGCTTTACTAGATATACAGGGAGCGATACCGCACAATAAACTTAGTTTCGGTGCGGGCAGTGGCGGATTGGACCAAGACTGTTTTGGCTTCCCTGAGAAAATCAAATTATCAAATCAATTTATTAGAACACGTCTAATAAATATGAAAGATGGCTGGTCAAAGTAGAGTGATATGTAAGGCTAGTATTATAACAAAAATTAAGCACAACTTGCTGACCTATCTACTTAGATCTGCGACAGAAGACGTATCAGTGAGAATCGGAACACAGAAGATTCAAATAAAATTTAGCAGGTCAGCTATATGAACTGAAGAAAAAAGCATGGAAACAAAGTCAAGAAGAACGTGAAAAGTTCTAAAGGCAGGTCTACCGAGTCTGTTTTAGCAGACTTGTGGAAGAAACTATCGAAGTTTCGCATAGAAGAGCAAAGCCTGAAGTTGTTTTACACGCCTCTGCTGATGTACTGAACTCATTTTCCTAGAACTCTATTAGGTATCTACTTGTAATTAATTGTCAATCAACGCAGGCGCAATTTTGTTTTTCGTATTTATTTTTAAAAAAATATTTATACAGACGAAATATGAACTGCCTAAGGTTTTGGGTACTGATGAGAACTAAGACACGAAAAAGGCAGGAAAACGTTGCCGTAATTATTAACCCGGATCTTATCGTGGTATCCAATTTTTCTTGGATCAGGAAATCAGGCCCAGCATCTGAAGCCTCACATTGAATGAACATGAATAGCTGAAGGACTGACTTAACACCCGACAAAAGCCGAAATGTTCAAATATTTATGGGACTTAACTGCAGGGTCATCAGTTCCTAAACTTACAAACTACTTATGAACTAACTTATACTAAAGACAACACAAACATCTATGCCCGAGGGAGGATTCTAACCTCCGACGTGGGAGGCCGCGCGATCCGTAACGAGGCGCTCCAGACCGCTCGGCTACTCCCACGGGGCGACAAAAGCCGATTAGGCTTTAAAAATACCATAGTGTAGCAAATGAAAAAAAGTTTCTGAGGAAATCAAAGAAAAGAAGCAAATCTTCCATTTTCACACAGCTAGATTGACCAAGGCCTTTGTATGTGCTTGCATAACTTTTTATGTGTCTGTCAAACAGTTGAATTTCTCACAATGTGCAGAACTGCGGTTCAACATCTGCTTGAGGAACTGAGTTATCCATGTGTTGTGAGACTATCGCAGAAATTGAAATGAAAACAAGTTATCATAAGAGTACCTGAGGGCTCATTTCAAGCTTCTTTCCTTTCCTCCTTATTCCAGGTGATTTTATTAAATGTGGACAATATCAATGATATTTCATCTCCGTTACATTGTTGTAAATACCTTTTACGTTATGACAACATCCAGCTATATTTAAACGCTGTCTATACGACTATTTTACTACATGAAACGTAAATAAACAGCAAGTAACCATATTAGATATCTGGTTATCTGTCAAAAATCAACAAGAAATCATAAAATATTTTCAGAACAAATATTGCTTTAATAAAATTTACGAAGCAATAAATAAATTGACAGCACGAAAACCATTGATGTATGTGGATGTCACGACCCTCTGACATCACCTGAAGATGGCGCTAAAGCCGAAATAGGTCCTATAGTGTAATAAATATACTTACATTTAAAGCAGCAATTGGAATTTCATTGCATAATGTCTTTAAATAACAATTATAGTGCTGCAGGCCCCGGAGAGACCAAATAAATAAAGGTGTATGTTTAGTATCCTGAAGGACGCAATAACCTGATACAATAACAAAACTTTAAGAGGTAACATGTGTTCCTTATATCAGAGCGACAACTGATCAATAAACACTTTTTTTATGTATTTCTTGTTGACACTCAGTTACGCTAGCAAACAACAATACAGGTTTTGGAATAAACGTTGGTAATCATGAAATCATGAAAAAAACAACTACGGCATGCTGGAAATTTGTTTATCAGTATGCAATTAAACATTTAGGAAACAAAAATATTTTCACGCAAGATCAAACAGAAAGTAGTCCAGTTTTCACAGCTCTACGACAGAGTGGTGTGATATAAAAATACCGAAAACTGCATATGACTTTCAGAGACATTCATGAGTTCGTGCGTGATGCATTTAAGAATAGCTTATTTGTTTACGGCACTCCTTCTTATGCACTGTCAGGATGAAATCCACCAGACAGACGAAATGCATTTCACGTACCTCGCTTACTTCAACCATTTCTATGCCACTCGTGTCTTCAATACCTCTCCGTATCTGGCCTCAAATTCCTATCGCCTTAGGTGCAATGCAGGATCTGATACGTCCGGCATCTTATATACACCTACGTGGCAATTTAAATACTTCTCCGTCACCTTCTCCATTTCAGCAATACGTGTGTGGAGCAAAGAATCGAGTAACACGGCGCGGATGCAATACCACGTTGCATTAAAGAGGAGATTAAAGCTTTATCTGTTACCGTCAGTGTAGCTTCCTTCTCGGTATATTTGAGCTCCTTTGCTTCTTTTCAACAGCGAGCTTATATTTCAGTCAAACTGTAACCCGCTTATAGGTATACTCGTCCTATAAATTTCTTCTCCTCTTTTATCTATGCTGCCAAGTAAACTTTATTATTTCTCGTTCTTTCGAAAACATTTTATTCTTCATATTTGATTCCGTAAGTATTGTCATGTATTTCTGAGAGCATATCATTACTACTATTAAACAAAAATTTAGTTTTACGGCCAATGTACTGAACTGAATATTTATAAGATTTAATTGAATAGTCTACATGTATTAATAAAGATGTTTATATTCACTACTTTAAATAAAGCATTTTATTATTATGTGTAGATCATAAAATATGTTCATTGCAATGTTAGGGTGAAACTGACTCTGTGAGGTTGCCTGGTATATGTAACAGCGTGAGTGAAGGTTTAGAAAGGTTAGGCAAAATAAATCCGTACAGAAATTTAAAAGAAGTGCTTGACCATATGGAGTACTCATCTAGGTTAGAACAGTCCTGTAGTCTTGTGAGGTTTCCTCGCGAACTATATTTTTACCTGTAAATGCTAACATCTGCTTCCTTGGAGAAAGTTGGTGACTAACAACTAATGACTAATTAGTAGCCTGCTTAAACTTTTACTATATCAAAAACTTAGTTGTAGCCTTTAACACTTTGACTGCCGGCCCTGTAAACTTTGCCATTTTAAGAATGCCAGATGTTTTTAGCAATATTTAGTATTTTGTATTAGAAAAGCTAGACAACATTTTAATTTGGTAATAACCTTTTCTGAAAGCCTTGGACTTCTTCTTCCAGATTGCCTACTTTCAGTTTCTTTGAATGTTTACATCCTTTTCCACATATTTTCAAACAATGTCATTGTTTGGGAAAAAGAAAAAAGTTTACGGAAATCAAAATGTTTTTACATCATGCTTGTCGTAGTAGAAAAGCTTTTATTCCACTTTCAATAATAAAACACTGATAAAAACACTTATTACATATATACACACATTATTTTCACACAGTGTAATTTTATTTTTTATTTTTGAATGATACAATGTAAAACATGGCTCTTTGCACATTGCGATTTTGCACTCACTTCACTGGTATGATGTGTCTTTTCTTACAGCCTTTCCAGTTTGCTTTTTTCCTCTGGTTGAGCATACTTTGCACATCCTTTGAATTCTACTTTTACCTGTGGGAGGTGGAATTTTTTCTAGAAAATGCTTTCCTGTAGATAACCTGCTCAGGTGGCCTCCATCGGAAGTTGGTTTGGGAGTATCGTCTTCACACATTGGCAATTCTGCACACAACACCTTTATGAACTTGGATAGAGGCATCTCCTCAGCTTTTATTTTGTTATGGAGAATACATGCATCCACCAGGCACCATAAGGAGACAGTTAAATGCAAGTGTCTTTCACCATTTCACTGTTCTATGTTCGAAAGCCCCGTAAGACATACCTTTGATCTGACAGATCAACCCCAACCTTCTTTTTGTTGTACTCCACAACACAAGCAGGTTTATGTTTTTTATCAATAAAATTCTTCTGGGTATGAAACCGCGTCGTCATTTTATAAATACCACCGACTTTTCGGCCATTGTTGCAGGCGGCCTTCATCAGGGTCTGCAACAGTGGCCGAAACGTCGGTGGAATTTATAAAATGACGACGCGGTTTCATACCCAGAAGAATTTTATTGATAGTGACAACAGCCGCGGAAGCCTACGTTTGCGTTTATGTTTTTTGTTTACCTCTCCTGTCTTCATAATTATATCATTTCTGCCCTGCGTCTTGTACTTAGCATATATACATATCTTTTGTCTTTCCAGCACACAGTCAAAAGATTTCCACTCCTCCGGAATATCTGTTCCCTTCTTTGTGTGTTGGGTGATTTCAAAGCCTGGGGCCTTCCGTTCCTGTTTTTCATTACAGTTCGAACAAGACCTGTCTTCTCCTTTTCTAACATTCTTCATACCCCTTACGGCACAATGAAGAGACTCTGAGACCGTCAATGGACGGGATTTCGTATTTACAAACATGAAAAATCGAATTCCGTCAAATGACGGGATCGGCAGTTTACGGAAATTTTTGTATCCCGTCAATTGACGGGATTGGCAGTTAAAGTGTTAAGAAACGATTTAGCGTAGAGATAATTCACTATTATCTATTTCAAACTTCTCAAAAGTAGTGAAGTCTCGAAATGTTGGGTTGCAGAAATGAGTAGTTATTTTTGTCTGTCTGTAGTCGATTACACACTTGCGTTTGTCAACGGATCTCATCTCAGACGTCGAAATGATAGGAACATCACGCTGGATTCACTGGAAGCTCTTTCTTCAAGTCGAAACTCTTCCTGAAACCTACTTCTACGCGTCTGAAGTTTGACAGCCGTTGAAAACCCATACTGCACTAAGCAGGAGCTCAGGAATCACTCGAGAGTACACTTATTGCAGCCGCCTTTGAGACTGACCACATGTCTTTATAGCTTTAAAAATAGCATCGAGGAGAAACACCAGACGCTTTGGCCATTACCTTTTCTGTGATCACTGAATGGATGCGGGAAAGCACAAAGCAAAGCTAAATGTTGCCTTTCTGGCCACAGACGGCTCAATGGGGACCAACCGGAAATCCCAACGGTGGTTTAATTACTAAATTTGGAAAACGCTACGGCATTTGAAAACGAACGGGAGCAGAAACACAGGCAAAAGGCAAAAGTTAGTAGAGATTCGTGCGTCTGTAAAAAATCGTTACGCATAGCTATTATCTTCGTCATACCTTCATAAAAAGAGTTTGTCGAAACCGAGAAATTTCTGATTTGAAGTAACATCCCTAAGTATGTAGAAGATTTCTATCCAGTCACAAATTGCTCAGTCTCATGTGGCAATAAAAGAGACCAAAAGGAAAACCGAAGTTCTAAATTCGACGTTTGCGAAATAGTTTATGTAGGACGTTCGTACAAACTTATGGCCGTTGAACTATCGGACAGACTACGTAATGGAGGAAGTAGTAACATGTATTTTTGTTACAGAGGAACAATTCAAAGAGTTGAAAACAAATTAGTGGACACGGCCGGATGGAATACCTTTATATAGGCCACTGTAGATCGTCATCATATATGAATAGTAAGAAAATGCCTAAACGATGCAACGCCAATAACAACGTAGGATGATACTTCATTGCTTTCATTCTCCCTGGTATGGGAATACAGCATACGCTGCGAGCGCTATGGAGATAAAGTAGTTGACTGTCTTGTGCATAGTCAGTGTTGCATATGGAAGTTTGGGTCAGTCCTGAAAACGTGTCCTGGTGGCGTAATGATTAGCACTACCGATCGCGATAAGCGAAAAATCCGGGTTCAAGTTCCGTTACGAAGCAAATTTTCATCTGCCACCATGTGGTGGTACAGCTACACATCATACAGTGGAGTTGGGAAGAATTCCCTATTGCGAATAAACTTGGTACTATTGATTGGAGTGATCCAATGAAGGCTATAAAACACGTAGTACTACTACTAATAATAAATGTGGGTGGCAATCAAGTGAAGACGAGACTAGCGGAAAATTATATTTTTATTTCCGAACTAATCATCATAACTGTTAATACATTATTTATCTTAGAAGCATGACGGGAAATTCCTTCATGGATAAACCTTTCAATGCTGTCTACGAAACCATGGTTATAACCAGGCATACAACTTCTTGTCCGAAGCCGAGGTAGTTGGTGCAGTGGTTAGCACTGGACTTGGATTCTGGAGGACGGCTGTTCAAATCCGTCTCCTGCCATCGAAATTTAGGTTTTCCATGATCTACCTAAATCACCCAAGGCAGATGGCGAGATGGTTCCTTCCAAAGGGTACAGCCGATTTCCTTCATCACCATTAATAAAATAGTCTCTGCTTGCCGGCCGCGGTGGCCGAGGGGACTGAGGCGCTCCAGTCATGGTCTGCACGGCCACTACGGTCGGGGGTTCGAATCCCCCCTCGGGCATGGATATTTGTGCCGTCTTTAGAATAAGGTAGGTCATAAGTAGTTTGTAAGTTTAGGGACTGATGACCCCGCAGTTAAGTACCATAAGCTTAACAAACATTTGAACATTTAGTCTCTGCTTGTGCTCCGTCTCTAATTAGTGCGATGTTGACAGGACTTTAAATCCACGTCTTTCTGTTTTTTTATTCCCGAGAATATCGATAGCCTCTAATGTATTTCTAAATCGATTTCTAAATGGCTTTAGAAATACGGAAGTCGCAAAGAGAGATATGAAAACTTTATGTGCGGTACGTAACGGCTTTCTAGATGAACATCTCCACCGTAATCGAAACAATCTTGGCAACATGTATACGGCCATTATCGTGCAACAGCATAATGCTGTTCAACAACCTGTGGAAGCTCTTACACATCGTCCTTACAATCCCGATATCTCTCAATGCGAGTGCCATATTTTTGAAGTGATGAAAACAGACATCCTGGCCGGCGATTTGTTTCGGATGAAGACTACAAGCATTGTTCCGTATAAAACTACAGACATTTTCCCATCAATGTATCGGGATAAATTAATCAACAATTTTGGCGATTGCTTTTGAAATGATAAGCAATTTACTTTTTTCCATCCGTGTAGTTTTGATTTGACTGTCTCTTAGACAAGGTGATCAGAAACTGTCTCGAAAGCTTGTACGGGTCGAGCCGTTAAGACTGTATTGAGAAATAACTGTTAACAAAATAAAATGTTCAAATGTTTGTAGAACTTATGGGACTTAACTACGTGTTCATCAGTCCCTAAATTTACAAACTACTTATGAACTAGCTTATACTAAAGACGGCACAAACATCCACTTCCGAGAGGGGATTCGAACCCCCGACGGGTGTTAACAAAATAATTTGATACGGTACGCCATTTCCGATTTGATTAGCATTGCAGTTAGCGAATCGGATCGTTGTGGGCGCAGAAACGAGCAGCCTGCCAGTGATGGAGTTGCTAAGCGTGTTCTTTGTTTTTTTTCCACAAACCGAACAAGAGAGGACACAAAAACTGGACTCTGGGCGGTAGGAAGATTCGAACCAGAGCCAACATTTCAACAGTCTCGCGACTTGTTTTCTTTTTTTTCTGCTATTCAAACAAAGAACACTGAATCTGTCAGGCTCCTTTAATTTGTGCGTCCAAAGACCTGATTTGTTAACTTCGGTTCTAATTAAATTGGAAACGGCTCAACGTTTCAAATTAATTTGTTAACAATTATTTCTCAGCACAACTTACCCTGCGACACCATTACCAGCTTTTCAGACTGTTCCTAGCCACCCTGAATGACTTCAAAAAGCATGATTTATTATGTTAGTTACCCTCTTATTACCTTATTTTTTTCTCAGAATATACCTACACATTAGTGAAAAACCCAGAAATATGCAGTCCCCATAACACAGGAAGTTACGGTTTCTCGTTGATGCGTATGTACAGATGAGAGAGCACTGTAACATTGTTATCATAGCTCTTCGAACGGCTCAACGCAGCGTCGTTGTGACACACTATAGTTTCTTTCAGTGAACACAAATACGAGGTGTTTCTCGACCAGACATTACCCTAAGATACCCTTTCCCTTTCGACCAGAAAGTCAACTGCAAATCAACTTTTCTTTTGTCACTATTAACGTACAGATACTACATTCAGTAAAAGAAATGTGAGATACAAGTGATCGTTACTGATTACCAAAATCAAATGTTCGTAATACTATGGGACTCAACAACTCAGGTTATCAGTCCCTAGACTTACAAACTACTTAAACGAACTTAAACTAAGGACGAAAATACACTCTCTCGCGAGGGAGGACTCAAACCACCAACGGGGAACGGCCGCGCGCACCGCAGCAAGGCGCCTTGGTGCGCTCGGCTATTCTATTGAATACCAGCCCGAGGGCAAGGAGTAAAGGGATCTTTAAGTTGTCAACAAGTGCCGTGAAAAGATAGAACAAGTTTTGTTTTAAACGAGACACAAACCGCATACCGCCAACATAAAAAGCTAACTAGAGTTAAGAAATCCAAAGAAATTCAATTCCTCTGTATGGAGCCTACAGAGACTACGGCTTTCGTACAACATTATTAACAGATATCTCACGAAAAGACCACGAGGAGAAGATTAGAATAAAATTAGAGATGTTACCTGAAGTCGTTTCTCCCGACAACCACACGCGTCAGGAATAGGAAAAGCAGGAAATGGCGGAGGTGCACAAAATACCCTCCACCATATAGTGTGAGGTGGCTTTCGGTGTATAGATGTAGAAGTAGGTGCATTAAGGCGCCTTGCTACGGTGCGCGCGGACGTTCCACGTCGGAGGTTCGAGTCCTCAATGGGCATTGGTGTGTGTGTGTTTTTCTTAGGTAAAGTTAGTTTCAGTAGTTTGTAAGCTTAGGGACCGATGAGCACTGCAGGGGCGTCACATTTTCACTCACATTTGATACAACTATACTAATTTTGATGTGACAAAAAATGGTTCGAATAGCGGTTGTTGTTGTTGTTGTGGTGGTCTTCAGTCTGCATACTGGTTTGATGCAGCTCTCCACGCTACTACGTCCTCTGCAAGTCTCTTCATCTGAGAATAAGTTCGACAACCCAAATCCTTTTGAACCTGCTTACTGTCGGTCTCCCTCTACGGTTTTTACCCCACACACTTCCCTCTAATGCTAAGTTGACGATTCGTTGATGTCTTAGAATGTGTCCCACCTATCTATCCCTTCTTTTAGTTAGGATATGCACAGAGACGCCTTTTCTCCCCAATTCGTTTAAGCACCTCCTCAGTAGTTACTTGATCTATCCATCTAAGTTTCATCATTCTTCTGTAGCACCACATTTCAAAAGCTTCTATCATCTTTTGGTCTGAACTCCTTATCGTCCACGTTTCACTCCCATACAATGCCACACTCCAGGCAAATGCTTTCAGAAAGGATTTCCTAACATTTAAATTAATATTGGCTGTCAACAGATTTCGCTTTTTCAGAAACGCTGTTCTTCCCATAGCCTTCTGCATTTTATATTTTCTTTAATTCGGCCATCAGAAGTTATCTTGCTACCTAAATAACAAAACACATCTACTACTTTTATGGTCTCATTACCTAATCTAATTCCTTCAGAATCGTCTGATTTTCTGTTGCTACATTCCATTATCCTTGTTTTACTCTTGTTGATGTTCATTTTATACCCTCTTTTCAAGACACTGTCCATTCCATTGAATTGCTCTTCCAGATCCTTTGCGGTCTCTGATAGAATTACTATGTCATCGGCAAACAGCGAAGTTTTTATTTCTTCTCCCTGAACTTTAATTGCCGCTCCAAATTTCTCCTTGCATTACTTCACTGCTTGCTCAATGTACCGATTAAACAACATTGGGGAAAGGCTACAACCCTGCCTTACTCCCTTCTCAACCTCTGCATCCCTTTCATGCCCTTCTACTCTAATAATCGCTGTTTGGTTTTTGTATAAGTTGAATATAACTCTTCACTTCCTATATCTTACCCCTGTTACCTTCAGAATTTTAGAGTTTATTGCAGTCGACATTGTCTAAGGCTTTCTACAAATCTACAAACGCTAAAAACGTAGGTGTGCCGGCCGCGGTGGTCGAGGGGACTGAGGCTCTCCAGTCACGGTCTGCACGGCCACTACGGTCGGGGGTTCGAATCCCCCCTCGGGCATGGATATTTGTGCCGTCCTTAGGATAAGCTAGTTGATAAGTAGTTTGTAAGTTTAGGGACTGATGACCCCGTAGTTAAGTCCCATAAGCTATACAAACATTTGAACGTAGGTGTGCCTTTCCTTAGCCTATCTTCTAAGATAAGTCGTAATCTGAGTATTGCCTCCCGTGTTCCTATATTTCTCCAAAATCTAAACCGCTCTTCCACGTTACTTAGTTTAAAATCCTCTATCTACTTTCACTACCGAAAATCACTTGAATAATATACCGTAAAACTACAACGGTTACAATCACTTCTAAGTGGCTATATTCTTTTGTTCCTGTCTGACATGACCATTTAAGAGACTGAACTATCTTCGGAGAGTCGCAATGGCGTCGTCGGTGGCACTAAAACTGGACCGCGTCGCTAACTCAGGCCCGTCGACCAGTGGCACTTGGCCTCGTGACTGCGCTGTTATCGAGATCACGCACGCCACGTACGTGTGCTTCACACCGCTGCTTGTCACACTGTAACGATTTTTGGCTCTGCGTGCCGCGGTTAACGGAATCAGTTTCTGCATAGTCTTGCTGGATCGTTCCTCCTACACGACTTCCCCTTCGTCCGCCGCAATCCCAATGAATGGCATGTCTTCTGTTCTGCGGTTAGCTAGCCCACTAAAACCGCTATTTGCGCTGTCTACTTGTCAACACAAAATCCAATGTAGGAAAGGGAAATTATACGACAAAATGAAATAACTAACATGATACTGTTATGGGGATCCCAAGCAAAATTCCAAAAACACTCATAGTTGTAGCCTCAATGATTTTTATTCTATATGAAACTGAAACAGATGAAATAGAAACATGTAAGCTGTTCATTCCATTGTGAGACCAGTTTGTTAACGCATATATATAAAAATGTTTACGATTGACTGGAAGACCATTATTGTACCCTGGTATGCCCCTCTTCATCCGAAGTAGGTCTACGGCCACGAATGTCGTTTTTATGCATTCCAAAAGTACGGAAATTGCCTTGTATAATATCGGGACTGTATGGAAGTTGTGTAAAAACTTCCCTGCGAAACTTCTGCATACTAGTCGAACCGGTGTCATTCTGTTGGAGGATAATACCTGCACACATGTTGCAGATGAAACACTGCTTTATGTATGAGGGAAAGAATTAGGATTAAAACTGACAAGGAGACCACATGTGTATCGAATTTTAGAATTTTTTTATATTTATGGTACGTGAATTTCAGAACTTATATAACAAACAGCCAAAGCCATTCGACGCATCTCTCGAAAATTCTCGAGAAAATCAACTTTTAAGTTTTCCAGATTCACTTAAGTACCAATATTAAAGATTTGCGGCATCTGTCTGTGTAGCTCACGTGGTAGTGTACTGTCCTCAGAACCATAGTCATTGGTTCGAATTCCTCTGTGACAAATATTTTTTTCGTTTGTTTTCGAGTTTAGTTATATAAAGTTTTTGTTAATGTGTAAGTAGACGAGATGAACACCATGCGGTTGCTCGCCGTCGGAGGTTCGAGTCCTCCCTGGGGCATGGGTGTCTGTGTTGTCTTTAGGTTAGTTTACCTTAGTTTAAGTAGTTTGTTAGCTACGGACTGATGACCATCCAGTTTGGTCCGATAGATTTGCAAACACTTGATTTGAACACCTTGCCGACACCTAAACGATGGTTAGTAGTTAGCTGCTTGGGAAGCCATTAGTAGCTATGGGGGATGACTTTCCAAAAAAAAAAAAAAAAAAAAAAAAAAAAAAAAAAAAAAAAAAAAAAAAAAAAACAGCGTCGTAGCTCTTCACAAACTGAACAATCAAAGATTACCGTTGTCAACTAGCAGTGAAGGCAATCCTGTAAAAAATGTAACTTATGTTTTTTTATTGCAACCGTCATTATTAACAACCTTTTATAAAATATAGAATTAAGAATATGCAAAAATACGTGCATTTTTCGCAAAAAATACTATCAGATTTTAAAATTATGTAGTATTCGAACACATGGAAATAAAATAAAAATATTGTCACTGCAGGATTCGAACCAGCCTTCCTGCGATTACCAAGCTAGACCGCTACCACCTGAGCTCTACCGACAGGTGCTGGAACCGTTTTATTTATTGGTACTGACGTGTACTTGCAAAACTTCGAAGTCGATTTTCTCCAGAATTTTTGAGAGTTGCGTCGAATGGCTTTGGCTGACTGTTATTCGTGTTCTGAACTTCACGTAACATAAATATAAAAAAATTCTAAAACCCGATACCCATGTGATCTCCTTGTGAGATCAAACTACGACGCGTGTAGGGCGCTGCATAGAAAACCAGTACCAAGCGGAGCATTTTAAACTACTGCATAAGTTACGTCTGTACGTCAAGATACGATGCTCAATAATCAACCTGCTACTAAATGTTTTGCCATTCTTTTCAAGTGGCTCCGAATGAGCAGTTTGATCTTTCTGGAGTAGTGTGCTGCTGCTTCAGATCTGGCGTCCATGTTTTCGTTGAAAGCAGAAGCTCATGTTTGATAGCCACTGGGATTTTGATTAGATTCTAATCATTTCATTTAAACTTCTGAATTAACATCCATATCGTAAAATTTTAAAATTCTGGATCGTTTTATCACAAAAAGCAATTGAAAACTAATCGTAAGTCGTCTAACAACGTCTTCTGCGTACGTCATAGAAATGGTAATATGTGCGTGCTTTGAGAATTCCATGGTTTTAGACGAAAGAAAGTTACCGGTAGTGGCATGTATTTGTATTAGATAATAATTTAAGTCGCGTAACTAATGAGGAGATGCTGAAAGGAATTGGGGACAAAAGAAATCTCTGGCGTATTTTCACTGAGAAAAGGGATCTATTGGTGGAACACATTCCGAGACATCAGGCAATCATCAGTTTAGCATTTGATGGAAGTGTGTGGGGTAGAAATCGCAGTAGACAGAGAGACGAATACGGTAAGAAGATTCAAACGGATGTAGGTTGGCATTCTAATTCAGAGATGAAGAGGATTACACAAGAGAGGGTAGCGTGGAGAGCTGCATTAGACCAATCTCTGGATTCAAACACCACAACAATAAGAAACTTTCTGGGAGATTAAAATTGTGTGCCGGAACCGGGAGTCGAACCTGGGACCTTCGCCTTTAGCTCGGTAGAGCGCTTGCCCGCGAAAGGCAAAGGTCCCAGGTTCGAGTCCCGGATCAGGCACACAATTTTAATCTGCCAGGAAGTTTCATATCAGCGCACTCAAATTGCACTACATTTTTTTTCCTTTCCATGACAACTAGGGGTTCGGGGCGCCCTGCCCTCTTCCCTTGCGATTGGGTGCTCTTGCCAAATAAACAGCCAGCATAACACACAGTTTCTTACGATACTGTTAGCAGGGGAATGCCATAGTGTCTTATCTTGGTTTACAATCTTGATTCTTGGCGGACTGGTCTAATAAGTTCATCCTGCTGTTTACGTGTGTTCATGAGTGGCGGGAACAGTGCACATCGTTACAAGGCGATCCGCATCCTGTGCAGGTTCAACGAGCCGTTCCTCATGTGATTTGGTGCCTTGATGGTCTTATCCGTGCAGATCGACGAACTTAAGAGGATAAAATTCGTATTCAGGCCTGCATCAGCGGTGGATCTCTGCTAACCATCATCCAACACCAAATTACAATTTTGTATTACCACCAAATTTGTGTTCCGGGGGGTGCCGTATAACCTGAATGAGGGACAAAAGGTGAACAGAATGGCATCAACTCGTGTCAGTCCTTTCGCATTCATCGACCATATGTTTTCGATAAGCGAGAGATCGGAAGAACAGAGGGGCCAAGTTAGCAATACAATCGGATGAGCGACGAAGAAGTCTTGAACATTGTGTTCCATGTTGTGAGATTACGGCCCAATAGAAATACTGGTAATTAATAGCATTTGATAATTAAACAGTATGAAGTTCACTGCAAACATTGACCATGCCAATGCACTAAATGTTACACTATTTTAATCTTAATAATTATGGTAACAATGTATGTACGCAGTTGGGTGACAACATTTATAGTTACGCCATAGGTAGAAATTCTCCACGTTGAGATTTTCTGTGTGCTTGTAGCTGACGGGAGGCGAGCGAGCAGGCCGACGTTGGTGCCTTGTTCCAGCTTAGGATTTTCCAGCTTCGCTTCCGGTGAGGGGAGAGAAGGACAATGGCGAGTGCCAGGTGCAGTGCAGTGCACAGCGTGAAATAAAATATTCTAATACTACTTGCATTTGAAGTAATACGATGCAGTTAGGAACCTTTAAGGCCCTTATTACAAAATAGCCTGTTGATAAATAAACAATACATTAGCTGATATAGTCACATCTGGCGAAATATGTTTAATAGACAATGAAAAGTAATCAATTACCAATGAATACAAGACAGTTACACAACCAGCATGGCAATGTTTGTTTATAAAAATAATATATTAACTACTTCTCATTTTATTTTCAATTAATCTAGTGTACATTATCTTGAAGTATTCAGTTAAATCACTTATCTGTGATATAAGAAATTGCACGATTGTAATAAATAGTGCAAAGGATGTTTATACCAATATAAAAACATAAAAGAAATTTGTTTAATGTGTAGTGTAATTATTTTGATTTTAAGTAAAGTTTTAGAAATGTATTGGCTGAGCGCTGTACGTTGGAAGTCGGTTATAACAGCTCACATGGGGAAGTTGATGACGTAGGGAAAAAACCCGGCAGTTGGGCTTTTGGCACACGCGCGGGGGCAGGAAGTGACGAGTCGGGAGCAAGTGGTGTAGCTGGCCGGGCGGTGTCGCTCTGCAACAGTCGGCACGTAGATCTCCAGGTGGAGACTATAGATTTTTGTGTGGCAATTGCCAAGTGTGGTAGCTAGTCGTAGACTGCACCAAGTTGTATCGAGTGCTACTGTGTGTTGTGAATATTTAGCCGGTGGAACAAGGTGTGCATCGCACTAAATTAAAGTGACTGTGTTTTATTAATGTAACACGTGTCGTGGCATAGGCATGAACATAAACGGTGTTTGAGACAGGCACATGGTGTGAAAACAATTTGCGACAAATATTCATTTTGTCTGGGGGCTCACGAGCTATAATTCTTTTGATAAATGTGTCGACGTACAGACGTATCAGCCACAGGGTTCTAATATTGTGAAATAAACAACATAAAGTGAACTTTCATGTGTTTTCAAAAATAGTAGTTAGTACACCCTTTTCTCTCATGAAATTGACTTTATTATGAATTTTTTTGTTAATCATATGCAGGGAAGGAAAGCGGTGAACGTGTGATATCATCCCGTAGAAAACGAGTCAAACAATAGCAATCACAGTTCCAGTGTTTTTGCATGTTTAGGAATTTGGTTCGCAGTTGGTGGTTGTGAGTTTTAAAAATTAATCTTTCCCTATTTTAAACTCTCACCCCGACCTTCACTCTCGCAATGTGTGGTTGTGCATTTTTTGTTGCGAAGAAAGAACTGGAGAACAGTTAGCTGTAAGAGGTCAGCGTTGTAATGTTAACTGGTTGGTGTACCGGCAATGCGTATTAGGGGGCTACGGGAGTAGAACCCAAACCCTACGGATGTAGGACCACTATGGCGACGCTTGAGGCAACAATTCAATAGTAAAAAATTCAAATTCTTGTAAATCTATGAGACTTAACGACTCTGGTCGTCAGTCCCTAGGCTTACAAACTACTTAAACTAACTTATGCCAAGGACAACAAATACACCCATGTCCGAAGAAGGATTCGAACCTCCGCAGCTAGGCGCCTTAGAACGCCTTTTCCGCGCTGCCGAGTTCAGTTCTCGCGTTGCAAGAACCAGCAAAGCTACTTCTCTTAAAATTTTAACTGTGGACAGTATAAAAGACACTTATCTAGCTC
Organism: Locusta migratoria; assembly: GCA_026315105.1. Lineage (NCBI taxonomy): Eukaryota > Metazoa > Arthropoda > Insecta > Orthoptera > Acrididae > Locusta > Locusta migratoria. The sequence goes on from CM048755.1 coordinate 294,073,957, forward strand.
CCTTGCTTCTTGTTGTATTTGGGTATTAAATGACAAAATACAATAGAGTCGTTCTTGCGAACAGTAGTGTCCGAGAAACTGGCAATCCGACAAACTACGATCAGATTGTACCACGTTACGTGTTTATGGCGTAACCACCTAGCTAGGACAGCATACCATCCCTGTAGTGAAACATTTGTGCAGGTTAGAGCATGTATTTCAATGTTCAAATGTTTGTAAATCTGTTGGACCAAACTGCTATGGTCATCAGTCCCTAGACTTAGGAACTACTTAAACTAACTTACACTGAAGACGATACACATACCCATGCACGAGGGAGGACTCCAACCTCCGGCGGGAGCGGGCGCCCAGTCCGTGGCATGATGCCTTTGACCATGCGGTCACACCCGAACGGCCAGCATGCGTTTTGTTTACAGAAATCATAGTAACAGCTTTTTACTCGTCGTTTCGATGTCATATTCCATACAGATCACCCTAACGACTAACATTGTTTAATAATATTACAACAGTGCGGCTTTCTGTTATGGTTAAATAATAAATATCAAGTAAATTTTTTGAGCATGGTAGAGAGACAGATATTTTCAGTACAGACGTAAATTTACCAGTTTCACAAAACGAAAAAGGCAGGGCAGTTGAATTATCCTGCATAGTTCCACACTGTCCCGTCATTTGTGAATTTCATGTACCGATAGGCCCATAATATTCTTTTCGGCTCTCTATGCTGTTGATGAAGTCATCCTGGTACACAATTTCAGCCATCCAACTGGCCGCTATCTTCAGGGGCGTGCGCTATTATCTGAGGTTCCAATACGTGTCGCGAACGACTAGTTGGAAGTCTAAAATATTGCGACAAAATGACTTCATCAAGCGACTGGAAACCAGCGAAGAATACCATAGATTACTGTGCCAGGAAAGTCAATGTACTCACTTGAGTATAGGCCAACAAATGGGGTAAAGAATGTAAACGCAACTCATAGTACTGTACCAAGATAATCTTTTTACGGCTAACACATTTCATCTTTGTCGTTCGGTAACCTAACTTGAGACTACGTTTTATTGAATTGTAGAGTATTTGTATCTGTCGTGTATCGCACGTTTTATACCAGCGTCGTTCTTTTCATTCATTAACGGTGGAGCACATATCCTGATCACCGGTCCTTCTTAAAAACTACGAAAGTTAGTTACGGTTTTGTATCACAGTACCTGTAATTTAAGTCTGGCAGCTGCAATTAATTCATATTCGTATCAGTCTCCTAGAGATAGTAAGTAAACAGAACGTTGGTGATTCTATTAGGATTCAATCTTTACACATTACCGTAGAAAGCTCCCAGCGTTTTCATAGAAATTCAAGTGCATTACCTTTAATTTTATTTGTTATATGACTACTTACTGTAAAGTTATAGCTATATAGTATCGTTGGAGTTCCGCCACCATATTAGAGCACTTTATTTTTTTTAATTTTTTTTTTTTTATTTTATTAATTTATTAATTTTTTACGTTAGTGCTTAGCTCGATTTACTGCCAAGATCGCCAGCATAGTGGCTTACAAAATACTTGTAGGACCGGTTCTTGAGTATTGTTCATCACTCCAAGAACCTTAAGAAGTGGGATTAACAGAAGGGATTGAGAAGATGTAACGGAGAACGGCACGTTTCGTCACGAGATCCTTTAGTAAGCGAAGAGCTTTACGGAGATGCTCAACCAACTTGTAGTCGCTACAAGAGGGGCGTTGTATATCACTGAGAAGGTTACTGTTGAAACTCCGGGAGTGTACGTTCGGGGAAGAGTTGGGCAATATATTTCTTCGTCCCACAAATGTCTCGCGAAGTGACCACTACTAAAACATTAGAGAAATTAGAGTCATCCGGAAGTTTATCAAGACTCCTCCTTCCCACGCACAGTTCGGGAATGGAATAGAGAAGGAAGGGACGGGGGATAATAGTATCTGGATGGGATGAAATGGTAGTGCAGGGAAGGACAGTATAGGGAAGGGAAGGAATGATAGTAAAAGCAGATGTATGCTCCACCACACACCGTCAGGTGCCATGCGCAGTTTAGATGTAAATGCAGTCTCATAATCTCTTACATTTCTTGGTACAATAAATGCCTAAATCAATATACAAGAATAAAAAGTGTGTGCTGTTACAGTAAGTACCACCTAAAGATCGTCAATGATCAAATGGGAGTTACCTATTATGGAAAAGCTCTATCAAATGTTACAAATATTTCTAAACCTATTGGAACAAACTGCTATGGTCATCAGTCCCTAGACTAACAAACTACTTAAACTAACCTAAGGACAACACACACACTTATGACCAAGGAAGTACTCGCATCTCCGACGGCGACCAACCGCGCGCTCAGTAGCAAGGCGCCTTAGACCGCTCAGCCACTCCACCACGGCTAATGCTCCGTCCCCCACCCAAGAAGAGGGCTTCGTTTTGTGTACTGCAGAGGCTGATTTCGAAGATATAGGTGTCTAAAGATATGATAAATGTAACGGTGGTTTGTTCTTGTTTGCCTCTCAAACTTCCCACTGCAGCTAAGCTGCCCCATTACGGTTATTCATGAAAGAGGATTCGGTTTGAAATTGTTAGACTTGAAGGCACTGCAGCGACTGATTTTGGAGAGAAAAACAGATGGTGAAGATAAAGCAGGTGTTAATCAAATGCCGAAGGGGCGGAGATAGGGCAAAATCTTCCTTACAGAAAGTTCGAGAAAAATAGAGAATGTTTTTTTAATCATAAAAAGTGTTATAGGATCTTTCAGAAGGTTCGAGAAATTTGCATAATTTTCAAGAGCATACTGTACTAAAATTAGAATGATGGAGAATTTTCTAGAATACTCCGGGTCATATGAGAATCTCGACCTTGTTATAGAATGTTCCATTATCTTATTGTAGGACGGATACGTTGCATATATAGCTAGCGGAGGTGTATAAACTCAGAAGAACGTTCCTGGAGCCACTGTGTAGCAATTCTGGACGTATGGGCTGTCGAGTTGGAACGTATCCGTTCTACAACAAGATAATGGAACATTCCAGAACAAGGTCCGGAAAACTACAACATTCTCTCTCTGTTTCCCTCTGTTCAACTCACCACTGGCAAGATCTACACTTTTAAGTTTTGGCATCCTGACAAATGTTAATATTACTTAGTACATTAAAACTCCACTCCAAGCAGTGAATATTAATTTAAACAGCTCATTTGCGCTTAAATTTATTTCACTTTCGATATTTCTCACTTTTCCTTGATCTGCTATAATCGATTTGCTAAAATATAATGATATATGCATCTCCCCATTGCATCTACATCTATCTACATGGGATACTCTGCAAATCACATTTAAGTGTCTGGCAGAGGGTTCATGAAACCCACCTTTATACTATTTATCTCCCATTCAATTCTCGAATAGCGTGTGGGAAGAAAGAACACCTGAATCTCTCCGTTCGAACTCTGATTTCTCGTATTTTATTCTGATGATCTTTTCTACCTATGTAAGAGGCAGTCAATAATATATTTTCTCATTCGGTGGAGAATGTTGGCGATTGCAGTTCCGTAAGTAACCCACGCCGCAGCGATAAGCGGTGTTGTAATGATTCCCATCCCAGATCCTGTATCATTTCCGTAACGCTGTCTCCCCTGTATCGTGACAATACAAAACTAGCTGCCCTTTTTTGGACTCTTTCGATGTCCTCCGTGAAACCCACCTGATAAGGATCCCACACTGGGCAGTAATACTCCAAAAAAGGACGGACAAGTGTAGTGTATGCAATCTCTTTAGTAGGAGTTTACGGGCTTCACTTTTGATTGATTTATCTTGTAAACAAAGTTTAATGGCTTTCTTTTCGTACTCATGTGGTCTACTTCACACTTCTCATTATTTTGAGTCAATTGCCAAGTTTTACACCATAGTGATATCTTATTTAAATCGTTCTGCAGTTGGTTTTGATCTTCAGATGGTTTTACTAGAAGGTAAATGACGGCGACATCTGCAAACAACCTAAGAGAGCTGTTTAGATTTCCTCCCAAATGTTTCAAATGTTCAAATGTTTGTTAAGCTTAAGGAACTTAACTGCGGGGTCATCAGTCCCTAAACTTGCAAACTACTTATGAACTACCTTATACTAAAGACGACTCAAACATCCATGCCCGAGGGGGGATTCGAACACCCGACCGTAGAGGCCGTGCAGACTGTGACTGGCGCGCCGCAGACCGTTCGGTCACTGCGTCCGGCTTCTCCCAAATCGTTTATGTAAATAAGGAACAGCAGAGGACCAATAACACTACCCTGTCGAACAACATGCATTTCGCCATTGCATATATATGCAATGACGAGATGCATGTATCATTATTTTTTTAGGAAATCGATTATAGCAGATCAAGGAAGAGTGAGAGAGATCGAAAGTGAAATAAATTTAAGCTAAAATGTTCAAATGTGGATGAGCTCTTATGCGACCAAACTGCGTGGTTATCAGTCGCTAGACTTTCACACTAATTACTTGACTAACTTAAACTAACATACGCTAAGGACAACACAAACGCCCATGCCTGAGGAAGAATTCGAACCGGCCGCGGTGACCGAGTGGTCTGCGGCGCACGTTCTGCACGGCCACTACGGTCGGGGGTTCGAATCCCCTTAGGGCATGGATATTTGTGCCGTCCTTAGTATTAGCTAGTTCATAAGTAAGGGACTGATGACCCCGTAGTTATGTCCCATAAGCTCTAAAAACATTTGAATTTGAAGGATTCGAACTTGCAATTCATATTATCTTGCCGGCCGCAGTGGCCGAGCGGTCTGCGGCACGCTAGTCACAGTCTGCACGGCCGCTACGGTTGGGGGTTCGAATCCTCCAAATTCAAATGTTTGTATAGCTTATGGGACATAACTACGGGGTCATCGGTCCCTAACCTTACAAACTACTTATGAACTAGCTAATACTAAGGACGGTACAATTATCCATGCTCTAGGGGGATTCGAACCCCAGACCGTAGCGGCCATGCAGACTGCGACTAGCGCGCCGCAGACCTCTCGGCCACTGCGGCCGGCAAGTTAAAATGAATTGCTTAAATTAATAGTATTAAAATTAAGTGAATCAAGTGTTCAAATGTTTGTAAATTAAGGGACTTAAATACGTCGGTCACCAGTCCCTACGCTTACAAACTACTTACACTAACTTAAAGTAATTTATCTTAAGAACAACAGACAGACACACACGCACGCGCACACACACACACACATAGACGCGCGCGCGTGCCTGAGGGAGGACTCGAACCTCTGGCGGCGAACGGCCACACGCATCGCAGCAAGGCGCCTTAGTGTGGACGCCTCGTATCTCTGTGTTTGCATACGCCTGCCTATTCGAGTTTATTCGGCTGTCTTCGGTGTAGTACGGCAAGAGGCGTCCTCGGTGCACCTTGTCTCTTACGCAATCCGTATCGGAGTTAATGTATGTAAAATCGTTTGCGTGAAATGAATTTAGCCGGATTGAGGCGGAGCTGACAAGCCGATGAGCGGCGGCTTGGGAGTGGAGGCGGAGGAGGTGGCGTGGCGTGTCACTTGCCGGCTTTTTGCGCTCCACGTGGCATCACGTGCACGCCGCTCCTTTCCCATCCCTGCGCTTTCCTCGCGCGCCTGCCGCTTGCGCTCTGCCTTACTCACAACTCGCACAAAAACGTACCTTTCCCAACATCTGCGATGCGCCAGGTTGTATCAAATATGAGGGGAAATTTGAGTTTTAAAAACTCCGCCTTCACTCCGTGTTTTATTCTGTACCAAACTTCTTTCACCAGATATGTATCACCTTCATCTACATATACACCCACACTTACTTATTTACTCTGCAATCCACATTCGAGTGCCTGGCAAAAGGTTCATCGAACCGCTTTCATAACGTCTTTCTACTGCTCCGTTCTCTAGTAAAACCCGGGAAAAAGGAACACCTAAACGTTTCCGTTTTCTATCCGATTTCTGTCATTTTATTATTATCATCGTGTCTCCCATTGTACTTGGGTGACGACAAAATAAGAACGCATTCGGAGGAGAAAGTGAAAGAAATTTCGCAAATAGATGTCTCCGCAAACAATAACACCTTTCTTTTACTGATTTTCACCACAACTTGAGCATTATTTCCGTGACACTCTCTGCACTGTATCACGATAATACAATACGAGCTGCTCTTCTCTGAACTTTTTTGTATACCTTCTGTCAGTCGCAACTGGTGTGGATCCAAAAATATGCAGCAACACTTGAAAACAGGAGGGACAAGTGTAGTGTAGGCAGTTTCTTTAGTACAACTGTCGCATCTTCTTCTAAGTTTTCTGACAAAGATATTTAGCCTTTGTTTCACCTCTTCACGATGTTTCCTGTGTGTTCCCAGGTACTTCGTTGATTTTACGGCCTTTGGATTTGACTGATTTATCGTGTAAATTAAGTTTAACGGATTTCTTTTAGTGGTCATGTGGATGATTTCACACTTTCCATTATTTGGGGTCAACTGACAATTTTCGCACCATGCAGATATCTAAATCGTTTTTCAGTTGCTTCTGAATCTCTGGTGACTTTACTAACTGATAAACTACAGCATACTGCAAACAGAATGAGATAACTTCTCAGATTGTCCCTAAATTCGTTTATAAAAACAAGTAACAGTAACCGCCCTATAGCAGTTCCCTGAGGATCTGTCATTTTTGACAGGAAATCCCGAATGCAGTCGCACAACTAAGGCAACATTCCGTAAGTACGCAATTTGATTAGAAGCCGTTTGTAAGATAACAGCGTCAAAAAGCTTTCGGAAATTTAAAAATATGGAATCTATTTCAGATCCGTCGTCGATAGCACTCAGCACTTAATGTGAGTAAAGACTGTTTCACAAGAACGATATTTTTTTTAATTCGTCTTGACTGTGGGTCAATAGGTTGTTCTCTTCTTCTGCGGTGCTCGCGGTAGTTCGCCGTCGGGGGTTCGAGTCCCCTCTCGTGCATGGATGTTTGTGTTGTCCTTCGGTTAGTTTATCTTAGTTTTGATAGTTTGTAACCTACGGAGTGATGACCAAGCAGTTGAGTTCGATGGATTTACAAACTTTTTTTTTAATGCGTTAAAACATATACAAGCTAGGAATTCTTGTGCAATTCCAGGTGAAGTATTTATCCGCATGATCGACGTGACATGTATGTCTCTTGCGACATGCGTCTAATTTATTTCGTAATTTTCTGGTGAACTACAGCCGTATCTTCTGGTGTGCTGGCACGTTTCCAAATGTTTTTGACTCGTTCAAAACAGATCCCGCCTGAAACCTTTTCGGGCTAAGCGTTGCATGCCACTCTTTGCTGGCAGTCGGACACCATGAAACGTCTCAGCAAATAACTGACCACGTCGTTTTCATGATTTTGTTGTCACGTAGCTTTCCTCATCGAACACCCGTTGCTCCACTATGAGAAACATCGACCCCTTTTGTAATAATTCCACGTACAATGACCGTCCACACTACGCTCTGAACCGGTGTGTATCACGTCGAGAGCGTACACGAGGTTACATGCATATATTAATGTCCAATCGTATCCACTCGTCCGACCTACTTTTAATTGCCTAAACCTGTACATCCTTAGCAAGTTTCGGTGTAAGTTGTAACAGTTTTTCTGCACCTACTACCTGTTTCCAATCTGACCTGCATATTTTAACTCCTTCCTAAAGCTCTCGGGAAGTCCAATAGGTACTGCCCAGCCGCGGTGCATTTTCTACCCGAATGCGTCAACGGATGCGGTATGGAGGGAACCGTGGTGTCTGCGCGGCCACAACGGTCGGCGATTCGAATCCCCCATCGGGCAAGGATATTTGTGCCGTCCTTAGTATCAGCTAGTTCATAAGTAGTTTGTAAGTTTAGGGACTGATGACCCCGTAGTTAAGTCCCATAAGCTCTACAAACATTTGAACATTTTGAATTTGGAACCGTGGTCAGCGAAGCACCCTCCCGACCGTTGTGTCGGTTGTCATGGCCGGAGCCGCTCCTCCTCAGTCAAGTAGCTCCTCAATTGGATTCAGAAGGGCTGAGTGCACCGCGCTCGCCAACAGCGTTCGTCAGACCCCGGTGACCCAACCAGGTGTTAGCCAAGTCGTACAGTGCTTAACTTCGGTGATCTAGCGGGGACGCGCATATCCACTGTGACACGGCCCTTTGGATACTGCATAATTTGGTGGACATAAATAGAGTTTAGTGAAATTTATGTTGCCACCGTTGCCCAGAGTTTGGTTATTGTCACTACTCACTAGTTCATCGTTTTCACTATCCAGTGTGTCGGGCCCGGTGGTGTTGGGGTAAAGCGCTTGACTGGAACCCGAAGAGTCGCGGGCTCGAAACCCGGTCGGACCTCGGATTTTTTCAGTCTGCACTTTAACCCATCCTTCACCTCTCAACGATGTGAGGAGTCGCCAGAAATGACACGTAGTTCGGATTCCACGTTAAGCTGTAGGTCCCCTTTCCCCGTTTGGATAACTGGGTAGGCTAGGGACACGCAAGTCGCTGAAATGGCGTCCAATTGAAAGACCTGCACCAGGCCAATGAGCCACACGAAATTATTATTATTACTATCCAGTGTGACGCTACTGTAGATTCAAGTGATTGGTCCGTGATTTTGTGGTGCAGGAGCTGGGGAGGAAACGTATATGGTTGCGCGCGCGCAGCTGTATGTGTGTGTGTGTGTGTGTGTGTGTGTGTGTGTGTGTGAGAGAGAGAGAGAGAGAGAGAGACAGAGACAGAGAGGAGAGGGGGGAGACATTGAGACACAGGAGTCTTTGAATATTAGATTATATTTGAGTAACTATCTTTGTCTACTTCATTACGTGTTGCAGATAGTATTTTCACACACACACACACACACACATGTTTGTTAAGCTTATGGGACTTAACTACGGCCGACCGCGGTGGCCGAGGGGACTGAGGCGCTTCAGTCACGGTCTGCACGGCCACTACGGTCGGGGGTTCGAATCCCCCCTCAGGCATGGATATTTGTGCCGTCCTTAGTTGTAGGTAGTTCATAAGTAGTTTGTAAGTTTAGGGACTATGACCCCGTAGTTAAGTCCCTTAAGCTTGACAAACATTTGAACTTAACTACGGACTAATACTAAGGACGGCACAAATATCCATGCCCGAGGGGGGATTCGAACCCCCGACCGTACTGCCCGTGCAGACCGTGACTGAAGCGCCTCAGTCCCCTCGGCCACCGCGGCCGGCGCAAATAATATTTTGTTACGACGGTGAAGTTGCCTGCGAAATATCGGATTATTGATGGCTTAGTTAAGAAATGCCACTGTAACAGAAAGTAGTATCTATGAACATCCATGCGAGACGTCTTTACAGACTAACAAAAATAGCACAGAACTATTTCGACATGCCACATAAACTAGTAATACATTATTGGAAAGCTAATCAGCACAGACTATCGCGACCTTTCTGAATTTCTCGCGAGCAAGGTGTTGACATTTTGTTGAAATCTAGAGCCCCAGGCTCTTGGAACGTTTGAGCAATTTATGAAAGTATGATTCTGCAGACAACATTGTCATCACACGTTCCACATACCATTTACGTCTATTACAACAGTTGGAGAAATGTTGGGAACGTCGCGTAAGTGTCTCGGTAAAGTGCTGTTGATGGTAGTTTGCTTTTGTATGAAATGGACTGTAATGTTACTCCAGAAGAGCTGCTTTTTGATACACTTTTTTATTGCTACCGTTTCAGTATAACTCATTTTAATTTTATTATAATAACTTATTTACGCAGTAAGATATTAAATCATTTTTTCAATTATCATATACATTGGTTTCCTTATATCTGTGTACGGATGTTTCAGTGTTAAAGGTGTGTTAAAGGTATAGGATGGTCAGAGATATGGTATCTTTTAAATTTTTTCACTGTTGAAAACGGTTTACATCCAGCCTAAATTTTAGGACTGTGTTGTGTTCTGAATCTTCTTGTTATCTTGATCGTCTTCGGCGTCGTAAGTGTCTTGGAACATGAAACTAAATGAGATGCACGGAGGACAGCTGTGTATTCTCGATATAGATAAATAACAGCAAACCTATTTACTAGTTAAACTTCTTCAGAGAGGAGTGTAACAAGTACTGCTTAAGGTAATAGCTGATGTTTTATTACTAATTTCTGTTCAACACACCGATAGCTGTATTCTCTCAAGTACATCACGAACAAGGAAACCCTCATCTTGAGGCTTAACATTTCGCTTGGTCAGACCAAAGTGATACTTGTATTACGCTACTGGCATATAGTCTGCTCGTTCCGAGAATCTGTCCCCTCTCTTCTTCATGCTGAACGAATACTGTAGACGAAAATTACTTTCACTTTCGGTATCTGTATTGGTTATCTGCAGGCGTGACTATGACGGTGACCTAAGCTATGGGGGCGAGTAACATAACAAAGCATTCCTTAATGGAAGGAGTAATATAGCAACAGACTGTACAGTTATACAATTCACTGCGGTTTGCAAGGACCTGTAACTGTTAAGAATAAGGAGTTTTCAATTATCCCAATGAATAACTTCTGATTGCTTTATCTGGCCTCTCCGAAATGTTACAGTCATACGCAGGGTAATAAGACACCGTAGAAAGGAATTACTACATCTCTGTGCAAGCCAAATACCCTTTGCCATGCACTCCACAGTTGCTTAAAGAGTATGCATGTAGATGTGGATGTAGTTGTACAGGCAAATGTAAAAGGTGGGAATGACACTCGCATATTTAATGAGAGGATGGAAACGAATAACTTTAGCTAAACAAGGGCATTGAAACATCTAGATAGCGACAACTGAAAATTTGAGCCGGGCCGGGATTCGAACACGGGTCTACCGTGGAGGTGGGATCGTGTGTGTCCGTCTTGATCTGTTAAATCTGGGCTCAGGTTTTTATTACAGAGGACGGATAGCACTGAGCTACCGCATCCTCCTACTTCAAATTCCCACTACGCTGAAGCGCCCTCTTACGCTCGCCTTTTAGGATTTCCGTACGAGGTCGAACGTTATTACCGCATCTGCGGTAAAGTAATGAACCATGCGCCGTAGTCGAGTTGAAATACATCTATAGATTGATGTGTGTTCTTTCGGACACCAGTCCTTATAATAATGACAAACACCAAGACGTCGCGGTATCTCATCACTGGCGCCTGGCTAAAAGCACGAGGACTTTACATCAGTAGCGTACACCGGGAAAGTCTACATTCATATAACATCTTGAGTTTAGCAGCGTTAATTGAAAAACGGTCGAAACTCAAACTAAATTACTGTGTGTTGACAATTTACAGTGTTGATATATTTACCAATATTTTTTTCGCAATAGCGAATTTCTCTTAGCGTCACTGTATAAGGTATAGATGTTCTATCAAATGGTGACATATGAAAATTTGTTCCGGGCCGGGACTCGAACCCGGGTTTCCCGCTTTTCGCTAGCGGTCGCCTTAACCACTAGGCTACCCGAACACGACTCCAGAACTGTCCCAAACTTGACTCATAAGTGCAGTCAGGTGGCATATGGAAGTTTGGGACGATCCTGGAGTCGTGTTCGGGTATCATAGTGGTTAAGGCGACCGCTCGCGAATAGCGGGAAACCCGGGTTCGAGTCCCGGCCCGGCACAAATTTTCATATGTCACCATTTGGTAGAACATCTATACCTTATACAGTGACGCTAAGAGAAATTCGCTATTGCGAAAAAATATCGAAACTCAAACGGCGCGGTGGAATAGCCGTGCGCATTGGGGCGCCGTGCTGCGGTGCGCGTGGCCGTTCGCTGTCGGGGATTCGAGTCTCCCCTCGGGCATGGATGACTGTCATTGGGTTAGTTTAAGTAGTTTGTAAGCTACGGAATAATAATCACGCAGTTGACTCCGCTAGATTTACAAACATTTGAACATTTTTTTTTTCTTTTTTGAAAGTAAGAGCTTCCAATTTAGGTCTTTCCGTTTAATGCCGCGTTCATCTTCGTTTTTCGTCACAGGATAACGCGTTTCGGCATGCTTTTCTTAAATGAAGTGAGTACTCCGTTTGTAGATTGCCAACAGCCCGAAGCTTCTGGGAGCAGCTGTGTGTACTACGAAAATAAGCACATTGCACTTCATTTATTTTGTTAGGCTGGCGAACGGCTTTACTGGAGGAACGAAAGAATACACGCAACTTCTCGGAACATTGGTGTTTTAAGATTTCTTCCTTTGAGTACCACATTTCAAAATCGGGCTTCTGAACTGTGCCCCGTAAGAAGGACATTTGCTAGCAAAGAGGACAATTCTCAGTTGTGGGTTTGCACCAACATTTGACCTCATAAACTGTACAATATATACAGGGTGATTCTTATAATAAAGTAGACAGCAACGAGCCACTTTTGTTTATGCTATTCATTAACTAAATAGCGCCGTTACCGGTTTCAAACCTGTCAGTTCATCATCAGACGGCTGTTCACGTCCACACAAATGTCACTTACATTTTTCTTTTATGCAGATAAGTTTTCTTGTGGCAAGAAGTCTTTGGTTGTGTGGTGCCCTACAATACGAAACCTGATTATAATGACTTTCTGTACCGTAAATGTGACTTATGATACCGACAAATATTGTGAACAAATAATAAGAAAAATTCTATCATAAATGTTTGTTCACAATATTTGTCGGTATCAAAAGTCACATTTACGGTAGAGAAAGTCATTATAATCAGGTTTCGTATTGTAGGGCACCACACAACCAAACACTTTTCACCATAAAAGAAAAATGTAAGTACATTTGTGTGGACGTGAACAGCCGTCTGATGATGAACTGAACGGTTCGAAACCGGTAACAGCGCTATTTAGTTAATAAATAGCATAATCAAAAGTGGTTGGTTGCTGTCTTCTTTATTACAAGAATCACCCTGTATTTCATACACAAACACGGGCTCAAAATGTCAGTTTTTGACAAAATAGCACGTACAACATATGTTTTTCGTCACATTCGTAACCTCTTATCAAAAAACACGTGAATACATCAAGTGGACCACTGTGGTTGATTTAAAACTCTACATTTTACGTCCTCCAGGATGTTGGCCACTTTCCGCCAGAACTCTGTATAGCACGGCCGAGGGGTTAATATCCAAACAAATATGACTAGCATTCTACATGAAAATACTCGAGCCCGTCATAAAACGTCCCATCCATAACTCTGAAATAAGCATTGTGCGACAACTACTCCTAGTCGAATGTTTCCATTGGGCAGTAGTCTGCTTATTATGACCTGTTTCATGCCTATGTAAGTGTGGGTGGAACTAATAGCTACCCACCCTGCGAAATGTGGAATGTGTGCGTAAGACATTTAGTTCTGTGTTTACATGAACATCACTGTGATACAGTTCATCAGTAACCACAGACGGGCGTCCATTTCTTTCTTCGTCGTGCACTTGATCACGTCCTTCATTGAACAGTCTGACCCATCTTCTAACCATTGAATCACTTACAGCTTGTCCGTAGACCACGTAGATTTGCCCATGAATTTCTTTTGGTTTGACTTTCTTTGCATTTAGAAGACGAATCACAGATCTGATTTCACACGCGGCGGCATTTTCAATTACGGCTGACATTATAAAGACGCACTACAAAGCATACGTCGGCAACAGCCATCAAAAAATTGCGTACATGTCTTCCTTCTCCTTCAGTCAGTGTAACTACCGCGCATGCTCGGAACTGCGATCGTAGCGCTGCCGCGGATAGAAATTGAACTTACTTTGTGGACGACGGTCGTACGACGAGAATGTATCTGCGATCGTGCTCCTATTCGGCGTTCCTTCCTTGTCAGACTACGCAGCTGCAACTTGCATGTGTTGTTCGCTCGCAAACGCAACGTATTTTTTTTTCACTTTATTGCGTTGTTAAAGTGATGTTTTGCTCGGACGTGTGACATTCCCGCGTCATCTGCCCGCAATTACGAGCTTTCAACTGGCCCCGCAAACAAAATGACGGAAGCAAGGCGGGTGAGCGTGGCGCAGTTACGCGAGGGTACACATCGCTTCCCGGTTCACTGACCTTCGATACCGTGGCTCCTGCTTAACGTAATGCTTAGCCGGGCCTGTCATTAGCTGCCGGATAACGTATGTGTGTCTAAAGCACATCGCTAATTACCTAGCCGAGAGAAATATCTGCTCCGAGAGCGCCTGTAGGTGGTCTCAGGCCGTATGACATGTTATCTTGTTTGGTTTTTAGCATGCGATTATATCTTAACATAGGTGGACGTTATGTTGTTTGTGGAAGGGTGATATATATTGTGTATAGTAAGATACAGTAATTCTTTATTTTCGGGTTGTAAAATGTGACTAGATATACTGTTATGACTTATTAATAGCTGTGCACCCACCTTGTTATAAAGTTTATTGTCTCTAGTGAACAGATGAAATTAAGAGCCATTAAGGTGATCTTAAAATGGCATTTACAGTGCATTACGGTGACAACGAAGCAGTAACATACTCTCAGCTGCTGCTGGGCGTAAGTAGCAATTTTCGTCTCCTGCTTAATAAATATGGGTTACAGTAGCAATTTCGAATTAGCTGTTCTTGCATGATCAGATATGCCAGACAACCGAGTACCCTGTTAAAAATAACATTGAATTTAGTACTGTTATTTCGTCTCGACATCGTTCAGTAAAGCTGGTCATTTCTTTGGGACGCATATATCTCCGTGAATGCTTTCTACCACAAATGGTATCAAAAATGACAAATTTTTTCTGAGCTCAGGGCATTTACGACTTTTGTTCCTCAAATTTACTTACAAGTTTAATTGTAGATTTTTAAGCTGAGATTCTCCCGTTATACAGGGTGTAGAGGTAACATTGTAGATAAAGTTCTATATAGAATATCTGACCGAAAATGTCATCCAACGAAACTGTGGGCACTTATTCAGCTCTGATTCTGTGAAACAAATCTCTTCTACTGCAAGCTCTTTGCTTTCGATGTTTTGGGGAGAGGTTACTAAGGACCAAAACAACAACAAAATGTCTAGTAAATGCGGGACCTAAATGAAATACTTTATGAGCTCTTGACCAGTAGCAGAGTCGTTGTCCACAGAATCGAAGATGAAGTTCTTATAACTGCTAAGGTATGTATTTTAAAGCCCTTGTTTACTAAACAGTTTCTTCTTGTTTTGGTCTACTGCATCTCATCCTAAAATATCGGAAGCAAAGAGGTTGCAGTAGAAAAGATTTGTTTTATAATATCAATGATGAACCAACGTTCATAGGGTTGTTGGATGACATTTGTTACAACAGGTTGCCATGTAAAACATGATGTACTAAGTTTCCTTCTGCAGCCTATAGAAGTATGCATAATGATTTGATAAAGGGTAAGGTGGTACAAATTCGATATAGGTACAATTCCGATCAACATAATTTGTCAGTCTCGTAGTGTTGGTAGCACATGCCTTTGTGTGGCGTTGTAGTGTAGCAGGTTTCTACAGCTCCTCCTGTCTTTTCCAAGAATACACCCCTTTGCGCTATGGAGATATAAATTTTTTCCTGTTAAGAGGTACGTGGAGCAACGTCGTCGAACGCGCTCTTATAAATTATCTAGTTTCCACGCGATTGCAAATTCTATATTATGCAATGCTTGTTACCTAAGAAGTAGGCGTTGGTGCCCAACGGAAAACGTGCTTTTTATGTGGAAGAAGCCAGTGATCAAAATTTTACGAGGAAGCGAAGTAATTGTACCTAGTGTGGTACATTTTCGATCGATTTTTCACACTTCTGTAACATTTTTTTTTTTGTGTTTATACCAACATTTGTAATGATCTAGTATTTGTGTTACATGTTCGTTAAACATCCAAGAACAAGTGCCATAGTTAAAATTATCTCTTTTCTCAACATATTTCCAGTACCAACAACATTTGTCCGAAATGATCGGAATTGTACCACCTTACCCTATATCTAATTGGAGGAGTAGTGGCGTGCTCTAACAGGCGCACCAATCACGTGCAAGATGCGGAGAGAAGATCGATCAGCGTTAGATATAATAATGCCTAAGAAAAACCAAATATGAATTTCTGTTCTTGGTTCGCGGACAGTATAGTCTGCATAATAGTGGACAACGAGTAGGAGCCATAATAGAGGAACGGAAGAATTATACGCAGTGGCGGCGCTAGGCGTCGGCGACGTCGGCAACCGCCGACGGCCTCGCGCCTGTGGGGGCCTCGCAAAACATTGTTACAATTTTAGTTTTATTAATATTATTATTATTATTTGATGTTTAACGGCGCTTTTCAACTGCTAGGTTACGTAGCGACGACCTACATCTAACTTACACTAGCTTTACCAAAGGACGAACACGACATCCGTACCCAAGTGTGGGATTCCACCCCCGACGATAGCGATCTTGTTCACCGTGGTATAACGCCTTAGTGCGCTCGGCCATTTCTGGCCGGCAGCTATTTAGTTGTCCGTATTTTTTCCGTGTGCAAATTTTCATTAAATACTTGCAAAACAACTTCTTCAGTACATTTTAGAAAACAATTTGAAAGAAGTATATCCAAATGTTTATATAACTATCAGAACCATGCTCACAGTTCCAGTCAGTACTGCTTCGGCCGAGAGAAGTTAAAATTGTTTCAAAATTCAAATTTTTGTATATCTTATGGGACTTAACTACGGGTCATCAGTCCCTAGACTTACAAACTACTTATGACCTAGCTTACACTAAAGACGGCACAAATATCCATGCCCGAGGGGGGATTCGAACCCCCGACCGTAATGGCCGTGCAGACTGTGACTGGGGCGCCCCAGTCCCCTCGGCCACCGCGACCGGCAGTTAAAATTGATTAAGAACTAAAATGAGAAGCACAATGAGCCAAGAAAGAGTATTTGCGTTGTCAGTACTATCAGTTGAAGCCGAAATAGCAGTTAGTATTCTTCAAGATGTGATATTAAAAAAAAAATTCAGTGAGACGAAAAGGCGAAAAGTTTCTCTATTTTAATTTGTGTTTGTTTATTGTAATTTTTTTCATTGCAATAATACTCGTATAGTATACTAATAAAATTTTAATGGTATGATTTTTGATGTATAATTCAGCTCATTTGACATTTTCTTCATTAATGAAAAAATGAAAGGGGCCTCGCAAAGACGAGTTTGCCGACGCCCAGTATTCGTCTAGCGCCGCCACTGATTATACGCTGTCACAAAAAAATTGTCTCTAG
The DNA here is from genome assembly GCA_026315105.1 of Locusta migratoria. Lineage (NCBI taxonomy): Eukaryota > Metazoa > Arthropoda > Insecta > Orthoptera > Acrididae > Locusta > Locusta migratoria. Next base: position 294,091,146 of record CM048755.1, read on the forward strand.
TAGTAGGTAACACCAACAACACGGAAACAAACGCTTTAAAGGCAACATTTGCATGAATAAGCAGTGGAAGCCGGCCGAGGTGACTGAGGCGCTCCAGTCACGGTCAGCACGGCCACTATGGTCGGGGGTTGGAATCCCCCCTCGGGCATGGATATTTGTGCCGCCCTAGTTCGTAAGTAGTTGATAAGTAGTTTGTAAGTTTAGGGACTGATGACCCCGTAGTTAAGTCCCATAAGCTTAACAAACATATGAACATTTTAAGCGGTGGAAGATGGCGGTGTTGGGCTGCGGTCGGTGCGCACTGGAGGCGTTCCACTTCCGCACTGTCCGGCGCTAGGAGGCTAGCTGCAGCAGCTGGAGCTCCCGTTAGCTGGCCGCGTGGTTTCACTGTCACGTGACGTCAGCACTTTCTCCAGGCTGGAGATTCGGCCGGCCGCGTCGCGGCTCGCCGCCTGCGCCGCCAAGGTCAGCGCGGCTCCACAACTCCGGCGTGTCATAGTTCCTTCCCAGGCCCACCGAGCTTTCACCGACATTTACAACTCGCCTTTAAATTACGGTTCTCTTCTTCCGAGGGCTACACAAAAGTTGCAGTTAAAAAAAGAAATACGGTGGCCAGCACACTTAAATCCAAACGGCAGTAAAGGAGAGGCTTAGATGTAATTAAATGACTTTCAACTTGAGAAAAAAACACACTCGACGATATAGGTGGAAGTACATGTTTCGACACGGTGCTGTTTAGGAGAATATAATAGCTTTCCTTTAAGCATACTTACTTGGAAGACGTATCAGGTTTGAAAATGACGTAATGTCTTAATTAACCCTACAAGCACCAAGCACGGGCAAAAATTGCCCGTACACTTTTCTTTTATTAAAAAAACCATAATTAATACCCTTCAATATTTATGAGCTTTTTTCTATTTGTCTCTCACCTTATAAAGTACTACCCTACACATTTACATGGCTACAATTTTATAAACTGATAACAAAATATAGCAATTTTATGCCCAAAGGCACATTATGCCCTGGGTTGGTAGTCCATGCGACCATAATTCTTCACGCCTCCTACAACCTCAAAGCACGGGCAAAAATTGCCCCTACATTTTTCTTATAATAAATTTCGTTTGGAAATAATGATTGTGAGTTTTTCGTGCCTTGTTGAGAGTCCGATTGTTGCGTTTGATATTCATTGTTAAGACTAACTATTGTTACTAGCAGTTCGTCACAGTAGAACAAACGCCGCCGACCGCGGTGGCCGAGGAGACTAAGGCGCTCCAGTCACGGTCTGCACGGCCACTACGGTCGGGGGTTCGAATCCCCCCTCGGGCATGGATATTTGTGCCGTCCTAGTTCGTAAGTAGTTTGTAAGTTTAGGGACTGATGACCCCGTAGTTAAGTCCCATAGACTATACAAACATTTGAACATTTTTTTAGAACATACGCCTTTTGTGTAAAGTACATTTTCTAAAATGAGTTGTAGAGGATTGAACGATGCAGAAATTCTTGCTGAACCTTTAGTAGACGATGAGTTATCAGATTTGAGTGACGCTGAATCGGCTCACACAGAAGTAGAAGAGAGCTCAAATGAAGAATCGGAGGACGAAGAAGAAACAAACCATGCAGGTTACGCTTGCAATAAATATATGTTACTAGTTCTGGTGGGGTGTACCTTGCAGAAGCTCCAAGGCATTGTAAAAGGGATTTTGCCAACATAGTTCGTGAACATCAGGGAGTAACTACTGCTGGGAAAGTAAAAAGTATATGTGAATCATTCAAGAAATTATTCACACCTGAAATAGTACAGAAAGTTGTTGAGCATACAAATGAAGACGCTGAAAGAAACAATGTATTTCCTGTTGACGAAACTGAAATATATGCTTTGATGAGAATTCTGATTCTAATGGGAATTTACCAGGACACTAAGAAGCCAGTAACAATTGTCCCTTACATCACAAAGGAAAAAAAAGACAACATCATGATGCAGCATTAGATGATGATACACCAAAGAAGAAAACCTATACTATAATGACACTAAGGGAGCAGTGGATGCCATAGATCAAATGGCTAGGGCGTACTCTACAAAAACGGGTACGAGAAGATGGCCACTGTCAAAGTTCCACAGCCTACTTGATATAATTATACAACTGTTTTTATTTGGGGTTTTGAAACTTCCTGTAAGTAATTAAACTGATGTTACATTGGAAACAGAATTACTTAAAATAAATACATTTTTACAGGATTTACAGCTTTTTTGTAACAAGGGCAAAATTTGCCCTTGGTTGGTGCTCCGTGTAACCTAAAATACCTTGATGTTCCTAGGATTAGAAGGACAGACGTAACGTCCCATCGATAAGTATTGGGCTTCCCGTGGAAGCCTACGATTACATTTAATCAACCTGTATGGGCAAGAAGTATATGAAAAAGTTTAAGTATTGCTTCAAGAGACCTTTTTCCGCGTTTCATAAGAATTTAACTAGTTATTGCAGTTACATAAAATAGTTGTAGTTTAAGAGCTTTGTCAAGTGTCAATAATTGTCTTTGATTACATCCACAGTGACTCGAAACGTAATGTGAGCTAGAATTTTAGCCTTACTGGCTCTGCCCAACATTTGTACATCCCTGTAGGAGTTGTTTTTCTTCAATTGTAGTTTACCACGTAACTGAAGGAAACTAGACTATCGTTTGCTCAAATGTTGAAATATTTGTATAGCTTATGGGACTTTACTACGGGGTCATCAGTCCCTAAACTTACAAACTACTTATGAACTAGCTAATCCTAAGGACGGCACAAATATCCATGCCCGAGGGGGGATTCGAACCCCCGACCGTAGTGGCCGTGCAGACCGTGACTGGAGCGCCTCAGTCCCCTCGGCCACCGCGGCCGGCTGTCGTTTGCATCCTGTCGACAACACAGTGGACGAAGACTCAGCTTTACATCAGCTGATTCGGAATATGTAAGGAAACCTGGAGGACTCTGTTACAGCATGCATCCTGGAGCGGTCATTAGAGATGGAGCACACGCTTGGATAGGTTTTTCATAAGGGTAAGGAAGGAAATCGGACGTGTCCTTTCAAAGAAACTGTTCTGGCCTTTACCAGAAGTGATATAGGGCAACCAAAGAAAATCTAAATCTGAATGGCCGGAGGCGTGTATGACTCACCGCCACCCGAATATCAGTTCAGTGTGTCCCCATTACGCCCGCTCCATCGGGGAGTCCGTTACATGCAATGTTTTTAGTCAGCTAAGCTTAGTGCACTGAAATCCAGTAGAAACAACCTCTATCACACATATAGTTATGTTTATGTCTAAAGAAAATTAGACTTTCAGATCATAAGCAAGCAGGTATCAAACATTGCTCATAACTAATTATAGAAATGCCTAATAAAGTCAGTATGCACTGACATCTATCAAAAATCCGGTATTTACCAGCTTAAATGTAACAGTTGTGATGCTCTATACTTAGGACAGACCAGCAGGACATTTGAAACACGATATAAAGAACACAAAAGATCATGGAAATATGGCAACAGCCATTCAACATTTGCAGAACATCTTAGGCAAGAAAACCAGTATCCCACCACCATAGAAACCGACATGCAAATAGTCAGCCGGCCGCGGTGGCCGAGGGGACTGAGGCGCTCCAGTCACGGTCTGCACGGCCACTACGGTCGGGGGTTCGAATCCCCCCTCGGGCATGGATATTTGTGCCGTCCTTAGTATTAGCTAGTTCGTAAGTAGTTTGTAAGTTTAGCGACTGATGACCCCGTAGTTAAGTTCAAATTTCAAATGTTTGTATAGCCTATGGGACTTAACTACGGGGTTATCAGTCCCTAAACTTACAAACTACTTATGAATTAACTAATATTAAGGACGGCACAAATATCCATGCCCGAGGGGGGATTCGAACCCCCGACCGTAGTGGCCGTGCAGACCGTGACTGGAGCGCCTCAGTCTCCTCGGCCACCGCGGCCGGCCGTAGTTAAGTCCCATAAGCTTAACAAACATTTGAACATTTTTGCAAATAGTCAGATTTAGCAATAAGAGAAACCTCCTGACACTCCAAGAGAATTTCCAAATTCAAAAAGCACTAATAGGAAATGATCACATATTAAATAACCAAGTAAACATCAGCAACCAAACATTATTTAAACTAATATAACACATAGTAGACAAAGACCTCCCCAACTCTCAAAAGCACCACATAATACGACCACAGAACAACAACAAATCCCTACCCACACATACACACCTGCAGAAAATCAGAATATCTCTCTCTCTCTCTCACTCACTCACACACACACACACACACACACACACACAGAGAGAGAGAGAGAGAGAGAGAGAGAGAGAGAGAGAGAGAGAGAGAGAGAGAGAGAGAGAGAGAAAGTCGCTAGCGCAACTAAAATCATATTTATAAACACACACACAATACAGTCAGAACATCACACACAAAGTTGCTAGCAGACGCCCGTTTTGACAGAAACGAAACAAAAACACATCTCACAGCACGAACCAAAGAACTCGAAAGCAAATAACCCACACACAGACAATAAACAGAAACAAAACAAACGACATACAAAGCCTGCTAGGCCACAGAAATAGCTATTTTTCAAAAACTTTTGCAAGAAGTGTAAATAGTGTAGATATAAGCAGTGACAGCAAGTGGCAATGTGCTACAAATCACACATGATGAGGAAAATATAAAAATTCGTGAGTAATATTAGTAGTCCAATTTATTCAGAATCAAAACAATCCAATTGCATGAGAGCTGTTACCGATCGAATTTAGTAAAAAATCAAAGAAATAATGTAATACAAACCATTTCTTGTATAGATGACCACTGAAGATGCTTTATAATAAAGCGAAACGCGTCTGGTCTAAAGTAGACTAATTTTCAGTTGCATAAGACGGTCCCATAACCTATACAAATTGTATAACTGCAACTGCGGAAAAGGAGGCCAAAAACACGAAGAAATATGTATGCAACTTTCATCGAAAATTTACAGACATATTCAAAAAAGAACCATGCTAACAACAACAGAATCAGAGATCAAATTTTAATACAGATTACACCCACGATGTACCTTCGCGATTATTTTGTTATATCGTTGGTATTGATGTTAACAAACCGCTGTAGCTTTACAGTAGCCCCGCGGCGGAGTGGCCGAGCGCATTGACGCGCTATTCTCCGATGCGCTAGGTCGTTCGATGGCGGGGGTTCGAATCCTCCCTCGGGCATGGATTTTTGTGCTGTCTTTAGTGTAAGTTAGTTTATAAGTAGTTTGCAACTTTAGGGATTGATGACCCAGCACTTAAGTCCCATAAGCTTAACAAACATTTGAACATTTTTTACAGTATCGTTGACCAGCACAACCAGAGACAAAAATTTTAATATACATTAAACCGACCATATATCCTTTGATTGGTTGATATATCGTTGGTCTAGACCTAAACAAACTGCTGTAATCATACAGTATCGTTGACTAACATAAGTAGCCGGCCGCGGTGGCCGAGGGGACTAAGGCGCTCCAGTCACGGTCTGCACGGCCACTACGGTCGGGGGTTCGAATCCCCCCCCCCCTCGTCCTAGTTCGTAAGTAGTTCATAAGTAGTTTGTAAGTTTAGGGACTGATAACCCAGTAGCTAAGTCCCGTAGACTATACAAACAATTGAACTAACATAAGTAACTGTCACAACAGCATCGAATTGCAGTACAAACGAGCTGCAGAAAACCTTGTTGCCTGACAGGACAATTAACGATATTTGATGGAAAACACACGGTTCAGAAAGTATGTACAATCAAATTTTATGTAGTATATTATCAAATCCTGTCATTTTTGTATTATAATAACTCACGAAATTTATAAGAAATCATTTGAGATAACCTGAAAATGGCATTATACCCGAAATGGCCGTAGTATCAAATAAATATTGTAGAATGAAACTGGTAAAAATTTATTTAATATTGTTGAAATAATATTTACAGCGTTGCAAGACCCAAAGATTACAAACTTGGCGTTTTTATTTATTTTATTGTTGTTATTTTTCTGTCTAAATGTCAAGAGACAAAGGTATTTACGATATAATTTCCTCAAATGTTTGTAAATCTAAGGGACGAAACTGCTGAGGCCATAGGTGCCTAGACTTACAAACTACTTAAAGCAACATAAACTGACGTATGCTAAGGACAATACACACACCTATGTCCGAGGGACGATCTCCGACGGGAGTGACCGTAAAATCCGTGACATGGCGTATAAGACCGCATTGTCTCCTACTTAATATTGCACGGCCTAGTCTACCAACCTTACCGCCAGACCCAATTTTTCAACTTATCCATACACTACTGACGTAGATCACTCATAATTTGAAATATTCCCACATTAATTCGAATTGTCTTTACATGTCTTCTTTTTCGTATGTACCCAGTTCTCCTCTATATATGTATTACAATTTTAGGCGGACTATGCCATCAAATACCTTTCGAATTATGTAACGCTAATAGTCGAATGCGAAGGTTTTGTTTGTTATGTGTGGTATCGAATGATACGGAACCGTTGGTAATTTATTGAAGTGTAGTTCGAAAAGCCATCTGCTGATTATGATCTACGAATTCCGTTTTTACCCTTGACCGCTCCAGGATGCATGCTGTAACAGAGTCCTCCAGGTTTCCTTACATATTCCGAATCAGCTGATGTAAAGCTGAAGAGTCTTCGTCCACTGTGTTGTCGACAGGATGCAAACGACAGTCTTGTTTCCTTCATTTACTTTGTAAACTACAATTGAAGAAAAACAACTCCTACAGGGATGTACAAATGTTGGGCAGAGCCAGTAACGCTAAAATTCTAGCTCACATTACGTTTTGAGTCACTGTGGATGTAATCAAAGACAATTATTGACACTTGACAAAGCTCTTAAACTACAGCTATTTTATCTTACGGCAATAACTAGTTACATTCTTATGAAACGCGGAAAAAGGTCTCTTGAAGCAATACTTAAACTTTTTCATATATTTCTTGCCCATACAGGTTGATTAAATGTAAGCGTAGGCTTCCACGGAAGCCCAATACTTAACCTTCTTACAATAATTTACAGAAAGGTAATAATTGAAGTGACCTGACAAGAATAGCATATTTCTTTTGTTTCATGTCTGTGAACTTGAGAGAGGTTTTCACTTTCTTTTATATGGGTGGACCCAATTTAGAGACGATACTGAGAACTGTATCTTCTCACCTCCATTGTCAATCGGAAATAGCGAAAATTTTTAACTCAACACCCAAAAAAGTCTAATTAAACCTCCTTGAAACACATTTAAAAAAAAATCAAAAGTGAAAGCAGGCTAATATGTTAAAAGTAAAAAGTTTTCTGTTTTAAGAATGTGCCATTAATATAGTTACAGAAAGGAAATTGTGGTAACGAATGACGTCACGTAGTCTTCATTTTGAATATCGAAGGAGCTCCACTTTAGCAAATCCCACTTGATAGAGAAACGTGAATTCCTAGAGTAGTCTGATGCAACTACATGCATGAGAAGTATAGCACTGAGTTTTCACGGAGAGAAGTGACCTTTGAAACACTTTACGAAGCTGTAACTTGCGCAATATACGCCAAGAGAACAGCCGTTAGGGAAGTTTTCAAATAACTGAGATGTTATTCCGGAGGTCATTTCGGCTTTACGAGAACTGAGCTATTTCAACACTCCCACTACATGTCGTTCCTAGGATTCGATACACAACGACGTGAAATCCCATCTAAGTGCTGCCTACGCAGTGCAGATTATCGCACGTTGAACAGCGTGCATTAGGTTTTAAAGCGTTAGCTGAATACCTTCTTCCAGTTTCTAAGAGGAGTATACAAAGCATTCTTAGTGGTATAAGCTTACAACGCGTGACAGGTGTTGGACTGTGTGTACCAAGCCATCCCGCTAAAGAACACTCCCTAAGGAACCACATTTCACAGTGACAGCTGAGCGCAGTATGAATACATAATTTGGTCGACACTCAAGTCCAAAGAGAAAACTTCGCATCATCCACGCTGTTTACTTGTGAAAACCTGAAATGTACTTCATTCCGCTAGTTTACGCTCGTCACGTTAAAGAATCTCGTTACATAACTTCAATACTTAAAACAATTTACTTTCAAACTGTTTCAATGTAAACTAAGCCGAATCAGCTGCACCATTCCCAGGATTGAAAAATTTCTCTTGTGTGTTCTTCTGCAAATGTTCAAATGTTTCTAAAGCTTATGGGACTTAACTACGGGGTCATCAGTCCCTAAACTTACAAACTACTTATCAACTACTTACGAACTAGGACGGCACAAATATCCATGCCCGAGGGGGGATTCGAACCCCCGACCGTAGTGGCCGTGATGACCGTGACTGGAGCGCCTCAGTCACCTCGGCCACCGCGGCCGGCTGTTCTTCTGCAGCTATGAATTGATTGAACTGCATTGTAATTACTGTACGTCAAAGCTGCGGTTTTGAGCATAGCTTATTTCCATGCGGTACCTACACATAAACAAATCGCACTGACGTGTTTTACGGCCCACTATAGATTTGTAGTTTTATAATTTTTTGCAAACATTTCGGTCCAAAATAATAATGTAAATAATAAAAAATTATGGTGATACGATTACGACTCTACTATTGTGATAATATCTATGCACCCAACACGTAATATTCTGTGTGACCATATTTTAACAAACAGCCAAAATTATATGATATTTGAGTTTAGCTTTGACAAACACAGTTTTTTGAACTTTTACCTCTTTGAACTATCATTTTAATATCTCTTTCACATTATATTTTTTCGTTAAAATATTATCACCTGTCTTGCCTTGGTAGTTCAAGGTTTACTTTCTCTGAAAGTCTATTCTATTTCGAGAACATGCCATGAAATACATACCAACGAATTGGAAACATTGACTTCTTTATCAGATGTACATAAACTGGGGAGATACTTTTACAATGACTGTTGTAAATGACGTAATGATAGTACTAACTTTGTATGTATTAAGTACTAGAGTTATGTGGACTTAAGTAATACCACACTTATTCCGTTTTGATTTTAGCTGTAAAAAACCCAATCACAGTTTCAAATAGTATAACTGATCTTTATTTAGTGCATTACAAAGTAACATGAACGAAGTCATATCTGAACTACAGGAAAGGTAATACCATCAACGTTAAAAGCGTCCATAGCAACCATATCAAAGACCAACATTTTAGTAGATGCAGAGCCTTTCAAAGGTGTTTGTTTTGCACCATCATACATCAGTAACAACACAAAATTTGATTATCTGTTTTGACGCCATATTACAACCGTTTGTCTAATTACTGGGGAAAATCACGCACTAGTTGTCAGATATGTAAAATTTTATGTCAGCACGACATTATCCCGTTATCAAGTTATGAAAACAAGGAACCATTAAAATATGGCGCTGGATTTAGAGGACTCAAATGCGAAATGTGCAAATCATAAAACTAAAATAAGTAACGTACCTACAAAATTCATCTGTCGTTATACAATGTCATTAAGAAAATACTTGCAGCATATTTGCGTTGTGTAAGTAAGGTCGTCAATCGTAGAACATTCTGCTGTGAACTTTAGTGGATGACTAGTCGCATAATTAGGAAGATGTCAGGACTATATTACCTTGGGCTATATTTGACAATTTCGAAACACAAGGATAATCTCTGATATGTGAGAGTTGATGATCCTCAGATCAAAACTGAGCGTCATCACAGCAGCATGTTCTACGATCGACGACCTTCCTTTTACAATGTATATACGAGGGTTGGAACTTACATAGCGGCAACTATTTATTCACAACCAATACAAAAACGTTACATGTTTGCACCTGTTACTGTCTTTCAAAGTAGTCACCAGCGTTGTGTAGAACTCGTTATCAGCGATATGGAAGGCGTAATATACCGTCAGCAGAGCCTGTTCTGTTGATTATGCGAATGGAGCGGTCTACTTCCTGTCGAATCTCTGGAACAGTTCTGAAGCGAATGCCACGAAGTGGTTCCTTAATCTTCGGAACCAAATCAAGGTCACAAGGGCTTAAGCCCGGGCAGTATGGTGGATGGTACAGTACTTCCCAGTCGCATCGACCGAACAGAGAAGCCACAGCTTGAGCTGTATAAGCCCGCGCATTGTCGTGCATCCGTCTCTAATGACTACGCTATCGACGGGACGTTAAAACCTAAGCTTCCTTCCTTCCTTCTAAATTGTTGTGCAAAATAATGGGTGGGTTCCGTAGAAAGTGTTGTCGCTTGTTTCGAAAAGCTGGTCGCAGCTGATGCTCCAAAAACGAACAGCCGACCGCGGTGGCCGAGGGGACTGAGGCGCTCCAGTCACGGTCTGCACGGCCATTACGGTCGGGGTTCGAATCCCCCCTCTGGCATGGATATTTGTGCCGTCCTTAGTATAAGGTAGTTGATAAGTAGTTTGTAAGTTTAGGGACTGATGACCCCGTAGTTAAGTCCCATAAAGCTTAACAAACAACAACAACAACAAAAACGAACACTCTGTGCATTAACGGAGTGCCGTGGAGGAACGTAATGACTTACGTTAACACCATCACAGTAGCACATGAGAGTCGCCATAACTTTTACCATAATGGGGCTTTGACGCATTTTCGACTTTGGCGGCTATCCATAATGACACCGTTCGTTTTATTGGCGTTTCAGTTTTGGCCCGTACGATGTGGCCCATGTCTCATCCAATGTTACGATACGGAGTAAGAAAGTCTCTCCTTCGCGCTCATAGCGCTCCAATTGCGTCTGCGCAGCGTCGTAACGCATCCATTTCTGCATTTCCGTCAATTCACGCGGAACTCATCGTGATACAATTTTTCGCGTGCCCAGGCGTTCCTTCAGGATGCGAAGCACAGCGTACGCACAAATCCGCTTTCGTGGGCGAGCTCACGAATCGTATGGCGTCGATCACTGTCCACTAACGCGGCAAGAGATGCACTTCTTCTTCAGAGACACTAGGACGACCTGTCCGATGCATCTCTGCCACAGTTGGCAGACCTTCGTTGAAAGATTTTACCCAACTTAACACTGTTCTGCAATGCCGATTCCCCGCGCGCCTCTTGAAGACCTTGATGACACTGTCGTGCTGTACGACCTCTGGCACATTCAACATTGATCCAACTCCGTTGTTCCTGTTTCGGAAGCATAGTAACACCGTTATGTTAGACCGCTCGCTCACAAGTGACTGTGTCTCCCTCTAATGTGCGCACGCCGCTGACGTGGGACGGGTGAGTCCATTTGGTCGGGTGTAAAGTAGGAATGTCAACAACGTGTGCTATCAGCGACAATGGTAGATTCCATTGCATGGTGTCTCCACAGCAGTATTGCCACTATTTAAGTTCCAAACCTCGTTTGTTGCAAGTATTTTATTACTGACGTTGCCTAACGGCAGATGGATTTTGTAGGTATGCCAATATTGTAGTTTATGATTTTCACATTTCGTAGTTGAGTCGTAGAAATCGTACGCCCTATTTTAATGTATCCTTGTTTTCAGAAATTGGTTATGGAATAATGTCTTCCCAAAACATGTCGTGCTGACAACTGGTGCATGATTTTCCTCAATAACAACACAAAAGTGTGCCTGTATAGTATTTTTATTGACATGTAAAAATGCATTTTAGTAACCAAAATTTGACCGTTTAGCGCAACTAAAAGAGAGGTCGGATCGATATTTCCGAACTCAAGATATAGACCAGTACGACTGAATAATAAATCCCTGCGTTCCACAGTACTTGTAAACATAAACTCGTTGAAGAGGGGAAACAACCAATCTTGAGGAACAACCCTAGCAGCCCGCGGTGGCCGAGGGGACTGAGGCGCTCCAGTCACGGTCTGCACGGCCAGTACGGTCGGGGGTTCGAATCCCCCGTCGGGCATGGATATTTGTGCCGTCCTAGTTCGTATGTAGTTAATAAGTAGTTTGTAAGTTTAGGGACTGATGACCCCGTAGTTAAGTCCCATAGACTATACAAACATTTGAACATTTTGAACAACCCTAATTTAAAAAGGAAGTATCAAGAATTAGATCTATTGATCTTCTGGATTTCAGTTCACCTAAGTAAAAGAACACTCAGAATTTGGTGCATTTTTCTACAATGTATTAATGTGTCCAACGTCAAAACAGTTCATCGTGGAAATTTGTGAATGTTAGATGGGAAATACGAGTCAATTAGTCCCATATCCAAGTTAACAAGACGAATCTCTGATGATCGTCATTGAATTCAAAATAGCATTGTAAAGCTTTGTATTCGAGGAAAGGGGTTAAGGTATAATGATACCGTAATTAGAAACGAAATGTAAAGTTAATCTATGTTTAGAATGTAGTTTGTTACAACAGGATCTATTTTACTAATATTAGTGAAAGGGTGCCTTTTGAAGCTGTATCTAGTAGATGGGTGTCGCCATGAAGAAAAGTTTGGAGAGTTCTGGCTTATGCTTGAATCAGTCATCCACTATCCTATTCCAGTCGCGTGTAAGGCATGATTACTGTATGTCTTCAATCTCTGTCTAAACCCACATATCTTATACTCAATAAAGAAGCACCGATGCAAAATATGATTTCTAAACGACATTCGTAAAAGAAACACAGCGTCTAGAAACTAGATGTATCAATGAAATCAGTAACATGAAATTATAAATACATTTTTAAATAATAAATAAATTTATAAATTATAAAAAATAACATGAAGTTATAAATTGATTAAAAAACGAAAAGAATAAAGAAAAGAACGAGACTGAAACACTTAGCTAGAAATGTTGAACAACATACACTCCGATCATCGTTTCAGTTTCCAGGACTCCCTGGGGAGGGACTACTACATCTTTTAGGAATATTTTGGGTATCTTACAGTATTACGTTGCTTATCTAATTAAGGCGATAAAGCTGTGTTTTTAGTATGCCTCAACAAGAAAATACCAACAAACAGCTGAAAATTCACATGCAATTTTGAAGTTAGTTTGCTTTTTGTTAGTAAAAGTTTTGATGGTTTTTTTCTGACATAAGGTATCGGTAGATGTACACTAAGATCCGGAAATCTTTTGAACTTAGGAGATGCTAGATTAAAAGGCTAAATGATGTTATAAAAGCAAACAAATATCACTGCAAAATATTTTCGTAAAAGACAGATATTGCAAGTATGGATGTTTAAATTATGGCTTCTTCCAGAAGTATCACTGAAAGATTTTATAACCTGCTAAATACGTTCATAATGCAGTAAAAAGAAAAGCGAATCTGAAACTATTCTTAAGCAAATAAAAGAAGCTGATTGTGGCAGAAGTCTGTGTAGGACACGGGGATATACTGTAACTTTCATCTACTGGAGTATTTTAGTGGAATTTCTCTTTATTCAAACATAGTGTGTACAGTCATAAAGAAATGTTTACAGAATCTTTATTTGTAGCTTTAACGGTCGGTAGAATTTGAGGATATTTGCGAAGGAGTACTAGGCAGATAAAAAAGGAGCTAACTAAAGAAAGGCGGTCGGTTTTTGTCGAACTCTGGAGTAATTCGCAAAAATGATTTGAGGGAAGCTAGGATACCAACGTCACTGCAGCTGAACCCAGGCCTGAATCCGGCTCTACCTGGAAACGAGTTTTTAATTTCAACCACGACGCCACCTCATTCAGCGGAAGCTCCGCAGCTGACAGATTGCGAGCAAATTCTGGACGAAGGCCTCTTCATACAGCAGATGTGAAACAGGAGGAAAGTCTAGGTCGTAAAAACGCAGCAGTATGTCAGGATGTACGGGCAAGGCTGCCGAAGCCCTTATAATTAACCATCTCCGTTTGCCTCTGCAACTCATTTTGAGAAATTATGAAAAGAACTAAATATTGATGAATATCCATAGTGGAATCAGGCAAGGAACAAAAAACTAAGGCATCAAGTTCAACTGTGTAGCTACTGACGACGATATGGTCCCACTAGCAGAGACCTGGAAAGAAGCTAAAGAACAGCCACTTAAAATACATAAACAAGCAGAAGATATAAGTCTCAAAATCTCCTTCCAGAAGACCCAGATAATGACAAACAGTTTAAACCCACAAAAACAAATTCAAGTGGGAGAACAAAACTGTACATCGTAAAAGAATTTAGATATCTTGGAGAGTAGATTAGCTGCAATGCTCTCGATAAGAAAGCCATGGAATTTAGAGAAGGTAAAGTTTCAATGGCCTTTCAACTGACGTAGATCACTCATAACACGAATTCCTTCCGTTGGAATACCAAAATAAGGTATGAAACCACAGTAATCTAAGGCCGCGGTGGAGTAGCCGAGCGGTCTAAAGCGTCTCGCTGCGGAGCGCGCGGTTGCTCGCCGTGGAGGTTCGAGTCCTCCCTGGGGCATGGGTGTGTGTGTTGTCCTTAGGTACGTTTACCTAGGATTAAGTAGTTTGTAAGCTACGGGCTGATGACCACGCAGTTTGGTCCGATAGATTTACAAACATTCGAACATTTTTAGTAATTAAAGCATAAGTCCTGTATGCAGTTGCAATACGAACCATCACGGTCCAGTTAAAGACTGCAGATGTACGAACCAAAAATATTAAGAAAACTGATTTGCCTTAGATTTTATAACAGTTACCTAATCAATACGATAAGTGAAATCCTTTACCAAACGATCGAAAAACGTTCAGCCACATTGAGGAAAAGAAAAATATAATTTCATGGACACATCCTCAGAATGAATCCAAATAGATTAACCAAAACAAATTCCACTATTTCCATAAAAGGAAGACGAAACCGTCGCGGCGGAGTGGCCGAGCGCATTGACGCGCTATGCTACGATGCGCGAGGATGTTCCCCGTCGGGGGTTCGAATCCCCCCTCGGGCATGGATGTTTGTGCCGACTTTATTATAAGGTAGTTCATAAGTAGTTTGTAAGTTTAGGAACTGATGACTCCGTAGTTATGTCCCTTAAGCTCTACAAACATTTGAACAATTGAAGACGAAACCAAATTTAAAGAACTTCAAATCACCGAAAGTATACCCACACCAAAAACTGCAATTATCCAGATCGCCGCGGCGGATTAGCCGTGCGCACTGAGGCGCCCAGCTGTGGTGCGTGCGACCGTTCGCCGTCGGGGATTCGAGTCCTCCCTCGCGTATGGGTGTCTGTGTTGTCCTTAGGTTAGTTTACCTTAGTTTAAATAGTGTGTAAGCTAGGGACTAATAACCAAGCAGTTGAGTCCCATAGATTTACAAACATTTGATTTGATCCAGATCTCTGAAGAAGCCAGATGAGAAAGAATGATACACTACTGTAATACTGGCTCAATAGAAATGCACATAACTTAAAAAAAAAGTGATTGATTCGACATAACCTGAAGTAGGGTGAAATGAAGTTAAAGGATGGCTCGACGGAGATTTAAGCGCGTCCCCTCAGGAATAGAAATGCAAAGTGTTGTTCAAATTACAACCAGGTTATCTTAAAAAAGATATGTGTTGATGCTAACAACAGAGTACTTAGGTATTGTGGTGTCGCACAAGTATGAAGTGCGCGCCACGTACTTTCGCCGCGCGCCGCCATGCACGCACGGCGCGGCGTTCATACGACGTCAGCCACGAGCGCTCTCTGCTGCAACTCCGCTCGTGCCCACGACTGCTGCATCGTTCACTTTGGAATCAGATAGGCACCAGTTAAGACTTGGCTATCGGATAGGCACTAGGAATCATTAGTAGGCAGGCCTCTATATAAACTATGTATCAGCATTCTGCAGTCAAGAACTATGTAAAAGTTAAGTATTACCAAGACTCCACGAAATATATATCTTGTTCTAATTTAGCCTAGTGTTTATAGTTTCTACTGTCCCAGTGGCTGGTCACCTCTGTACCTGCACACGCGTGCATCCTTTATTCCTGTGTCGGTCTCTTTCCACTCGGCTACCGACACCTAAGACAATCGGCGGAAGCGAGACACAAAAGTGGTGACGAGGCTGGGATACAAAAGGTTTCGTGTCAAATACGTACATTTTGTGTGAAACTAAGCTTCGTTACTTGTTTTTACTAAGGCTTTCAGTGAAATGGAAGGGACACGAGATGTTCTTGAGATCCTAGAAAGCATTTGTTCAAAAATTTTGAAATGTTTGTAAACCTAAGGTCGTCGGTTCCAAGACTACCAAAGTACTTAAACTTACGCTAAGGACAACTACAAGCCCCTGCACGAGGGAGTACTCGAAAATCTGGCGGAAGGATCTGTGCAATCTATAACATCGCGCCTTACACCGCGCGGCCGTTCTCGCCCGGCGAAAATCTTTGTGAAAGCCAGACAAAATGATACTGAAAAACTTCTGCACAAAAGTCATATAGCTTAGAAATTACTTCTCAAGATGGTTAACAATATTCTTTGTAAAACTTTCACATATACTGTTGAGGATTTTACGTTTTCGTTCATAATTCAATTGTTTGTAAATCTAAGGGACTTAACTACGTTGGTCATCAGTCCCTAAGCTTACAAGCTACTTAAACTAACTTATTCTAAGGACAAGAAGTACACCCATGTCCGAGGGAGGACTCGAACCCCCGACGGCGAATGGCGGCGCGCACTGTAGTCTTAGTGCGCACGGCTATTCTGCCGCGGCTTACGTTCACAGCGGCATCCTATTTGACCCTGTCATCTTTCATAATTAAGCTTATCCAGGTCCGCTTTAGAACAATAATTACACACCAAATGCGCCGGCCGCGGTTGCCGAGGGGACTGAGGCGCGCCAGTCACGGTCTGCACGGCCACTACGGTCGGGGGTTCGAATCCCCCTTCGGGCATGGATATTTGTGCCGTCATTAGTGTAAACTAGATCGTAAGTGGTTTGTAAGTTTAGGAACTGATGACCCCGTAGTTGAGTCCCATAAAAAAAAATAATAATAATAATAATAAATAAAAAAAAACCTAAATGCGGAAAAGTTTAATTTAAACTGGCTCTAATTCCTGAAACCAGGCACCAATATTAGGTGTGAATTCGATTAATGATAGTTGCTATTTTAGAGGGAAAAAGAAGTTTCTGTTTACTGGTAAAGAAACTCTTATACGTTTAATTTAGCAGTGGCGGCGTATTCAGCTCACAATAACAAACGGCTGAATGCAAATCAGTTATCACGTTACACTCGACTGGGAAGAATAAAGGCCACGATTTATGGCGTGCGCAGTGTACTGCCGACATGTAGCTGTTACAGGTTTCGGGAGGAATGAGAAATAAACTGCATACCGGCTCTACTTGGTACGTCTCAGATGCACCAGGTAAGGCGGCAGACTCTAACGAGTGTTGCAGGGTCGCTGTCGCCTCCGCGTTCACTGTGCACAAAGGAACTCCCTATTCCATACCTCTCCGCTCCAATGGAAACAACTACCACGCGTACTCTTCTTGTAAGGGTGAAACATTTGTCTCAGAGAAATTTATGAGATAGTTTTAAATTAACCCAGGCAACCTAGTGGTATGATTCGATGTTGGACAGCGAATGTGTTCCTCGGGAGTTTGTGAATTCTTTTCACAAAGTACATTAAGGAAAGGGAGACTTAGTTTTTAGCATTTGTGGATCTGGAGAAAGCTTTTTTCATTGATGACTGGAATACACTCTTTCAGATTCTAAAGGTAGCAGGGGTAAAATACAGGGAGCGGAGAGTTATATTAAACTTGTACAAAAATCAGACGGCAATTATTAGAGTCGAAGAGTATGAAAGGGTCGCAGTGGTTGGGAAGGGTGTAAGACAGGGTTGTACCCTTTCCAAAATGTTTTTCAATATGTACATTGAGCAAGCTGTGAAGGAATTCAAGGAAAATCTGGAGAGGGAATTAAAGTCCAGGGAGAGGGAATAAAAATCTTGCCGTTTGCCGATGACATAGTAATCCTGTCAGAGACTGCAAAGAACATGGAAGAACAATTAAATGGAATGGACAGGGTCTTAAAATGAAGATATAAGATGAACATTAACAAGAGTAAAACAAGGGTACTGGAAGTGTCAGAAAATCAGGCGATGCTGGAGGAATTAGATTAGGAGACGATAAAAGTAGTACATGAGTTTTGTTATTTGGGTAGCAAAATAACATCTGATTGCCGAAGTAAAGAAGATATAAAATGCAGAAGGCTATGGGAAGAAAACCGTTTCTGAAAAAGCGAAATTTGTTGACATCCAATATTAGTTTAAACGTTATGAAGTCCTTTCTGAAAGCATTTATCTGGAGTGTACCATTCTATGGGAGTGAAACGTGGACGATAAGGAGTTCAGAGAAAAAGATGATATAAGCTTTCGAAATGTGGTTCCATAGACGAATGCTGAAGATTAGATGGGTAGATCACCAAGTAATTAGGAGGTGCTCAACAGAATTGGGAGGAGAAAGTAGTTTCTGGCATATCCTAAGAGAAGGGATAGGTTGGTGGGACACATTCTGAGACATCAGTGGATCGTCAACTTAGCATTAGAAGTAAGTGTGTGGGGTAAAAGTCGTAGAGGGAGACCGAGGGACGAATACAGTATGCATATTTAAAAGGATGTAGGTTGCCGTACGTATTCTCCGATGAACAGGCTAACACAGGGCATGTTAGCATGGAGATCTGCAACAAACCAGTCTGCGGACTGAAGACCACAACAGCATTATATCTGCATTGTTACTCTGGAAATGATACTCAACTTTGTGGCAGAGGCTTCATCTAACACTTTCAGACTGTTTATCTGTCATGCCATTCTCGAAGAGCGCATATGGAGAAAGAACATCTTCGTCTCTCCGTTAGAGATCCGATTTTTTCTTATTTTATTATGACATTAATTTCTCTTCATGTAGCTCGAACTCGACAATATTTTTTCGCATTGGAAGAAGAGAGTCGGTAATCGAAAAATCATGCAATGATTCCCACGCCAACTCGTTTATCATTTCTGTGACACGCGCGGTAATACAAAACTTGACAAGCGGGAATGAATACTTGTTCTGCGGCACCATGTCACGGATAGCTTGACCGCTCCCGTCGGAGGTTCGAGTCCTCCCTCGGGAATTGTTGTGGGTGTTGTCCTTAGCATAAGTTAAAGTAGTTTGTAAGTCTAGGGAACCGACGACCTAAGCAGTTTCGTCCCTTAGGTTTACAAACATCTGAGCATTTCAATAACACGTTTTGCCTTTCTTTGTACTTTTTTAATGTCCTCTGTCAATCCCATCAGATAAGCATCGCACATAGCTATACTGCTAAAGAGGGCAAACCACCGTAGTGTAGCCAATCTCTTTAGTATTCCTGTAGCGGTAAAATCGAAACATTGACAAGCAGCATTTTAAATTATTGATGTGAAATCCAATGTCATTCAGGCGTAATTTTTAGCCGACGTTAGAAGGACGTTCTCAATACTGGCTTACGCATTTACGGTTTAGATATCTAAAACTTCCAGACAAGTGTTACAACTCGCGCACTGCGGTTTCAGTACTATCTTATTTATGTCTAAAGTTAACAATAACGATTTCGACGTCTCAATGGCTTGATGCAAGTCTTGTGTGGCCGTAACCTACCCCAGTTATCCTACTAACTGGGGAATCGGAACTTACAGTTTAACGCGGATTCAAAACCGCGTGTTGTTAACTTCGAGTCTTCAAATCGTTGAGAGGTGAAAACTGGGGGAAAAAGAAAATAAATAAAAAAGAAGAAAATATATGTATATAACAGGACTAAGAGATCTTGGGTCCAACCGAGATTCGAATCCACGACCTTCCAGCGAATAGTAAATGCTTTACAATTACGTCCATAGACCCGACATGTGTATGTATACGAGCTACTGGCGCAAGTGAAGCTGTGAGAACGGGATGTGTGTCGTGTTCGGGTAGCTTAGTCAACAGATCACTTGTCCGCGAAGGGCAAATTTCCTGGTTTACAGCCGGCCGCGGTGGCCGAGGGGACTGAGGCGCTCCAGTCACGGTCTGCACGGCCACTACGGTCGGGGGTTCGAATCCCCCCTCGGGCATGGATATTTGTGCCGTCTTAGTTCGTAAGTAGTTCATAAGTAGTTTGTAAGTTTAGGGACTGATGACCCCGTAGTTAAGTCCCATAAACAATACAAACATTTGAACATTTGAACTTGGTTTACAGTACCGATGTGGCACACGGTTTTAATCTGTCGGAAAAATTTTTGTAGATAGAGAGTTCATCTTTACGCTTTAGTGAAGGAATTTGCAAGTGTCAGCATATTCGAAACTTAATCACCGAATCTATTCCGTACATTGAATTAAGGAGCTTAAATGTTTTAAACTACCCCTGGGCCGTAGGCCTTATTAACTGACATAATTTTCAGCTTGATACCTCTGCCTTTTCCTCAGACAAAGGCAGACAGGTAACAAATGACCAAAAGATATATTTATAAGATTAGTATTATAAATTAATAATCTGTGCATTTTTTCATTTACTTGTACAGTGAAACCTTGCTCCTTTCCAAATTTTATGATCGTAGGTGTACGTGAAGTACTCTACAGGTTTTGATGGGTAAGTTTGCGATTGTCGAAATAACTGACATAAAGTTTCTTATATTTTGAATGCACTAATATATTTACAGCTATAAAAGAACTTACTACTTGACATAAATTTCATCTTGATAGTTCCACCCGTTCGTGAAAGAAAGGGATCTTAAAGTCGCACAATTTGGCTAACGGACACACAGAAGGATAACAACGTGATCCTGTAAGGGTACCGTTTCTACCGACAGAAGTACCGTACTGTAGTAATCAATAACGAAGCCGAATCGAGAGATATACTCATTGTGCATCGACGATGCCTCTTGTATTTCACAAAGGTAAACTAGAATTCCACGGCTGTTGGCTTTTCTGCTATTCCAGAAAGTTCCGCAGTTAACACCATCACTGCAACACGAGATGTAAGAACGATGTTAACCAGGAAACTACGACACCATAGTAGACGTAAGCAGAAATGCTAGGAAGTGTAATTAGTCCATTAGACTATCTTGTTTAACGTCAGGCATACAACGTTACAGCAAGCCGCGGTGGAGTGGCTAATCGCATCGAGGCGCTATGCTCCTATGCGCGAAGCCGTTCCCTGCCGAGGGTTCGAATTCCCCCTCGGGCATTTGAACATTTGTTACAGCAAGCAGCCAGGGGTAGCAGCCGTGAATCTACGAAGACAACTATCATTAATAACGACAAAAATATTGCAGTTATTTGTTCATTTAAAATTTGTGCTAATTAATTACTTTGAAATCATTAAACAATACGAATGTGTCAGTAGAAGGGAAAAATAAAGAAAAAAACAGATGTTAGAAGTTAATATTCTGTCAGAGAAAGAGCACAAGTTCTGATTAATGGTAGGTCGAGACCGGTATTTGTTGTGTTTTTCTTTTATTTGTTTAAATCAGAGGAATAATTGTGGTCTTAGTGTTATGCGATTTACAGAAACTGAGAAAACCTAATGCTTGATGGTCGGACAGGGATATGAACGCCGCCCCTCAATGTAAGTCCATTGTCTTGCCAATATATTCAGTGACTCGATGGAGTCATGGTAGTAATGTAGTGATTAGCATCTATTTTAACTTCCGGAAAATTCTATTCTACAGCTTTTGTAGGGTTACACAAGGAAGGGGAAACAATCTTTCTTGGCTACGCTATTGGTCGAGTGAAAGAGCAGAAAATATATTCCGTACGAGGAATTAGAAACAATTTTTCACCCGATACTCAGAGTCAACACTTCACGACGTTTTATAACATACATTGTGCCCCTTCATTTGAGCCTTTAGAAGAGATTATATTACTCCATTACAGGGATATATTAAATGTTCAAATGTTTGTATAGTCTATGGGACTTAACTATGGGGTCATCAGTCCCTAAACATACAAACTACTTACGAACTAGGACGGCACAAATATCCATGCCCGAGGGGGATTCTAACCCCCGACCGTAGGGATATATTACTTGGTTGTTGTTTCCTCTTTTCTGAGTAATCAGTCTTTTGACTGGTTTAATTCGGTGGGAAAAGAATTTTTCTCATTCGCCTAATGAGGCATACCGTTGTAATTGTTTTCTGGATGTGTTCCAATATATGTCTTCCCGGCAGCTTTTACCTTCTACAGTTCCTCCTAGTAGCATGGAAATTACTTCGCGATGACTTAACGAACATCCTACCATAATGTACCTTCTTCTTGTCAATAATTTTCATATGATCTTTTCTTTACCGATTCTACGTAGAGGCTCCTTATTCGATAGCTTATCAGTCCTCCAAATGTTTTTAATTATTTTGTAGGACCATATCTCAAACGTTTTGATCCCCTTTAGTTTCCTGCTGTCCATGATCCACTACCGCACAGTATTGAGCTCTAAACGTAGATTCTCAAAACATATTATTCAAATTTAGGCTTCATTTGGCCAGGAATGACCTCTTTGCCTTTTTCAGACAGCTATTTATGTCCTTGCTTTGTCTGCCATTCGGTGTGTTGCTTAGAAGGTAGC
Organism: Locusta migratoria; assembly: GCA_026315105.1. Taxonomy (NCBI): domain Eukaryota; kingdom Metazoa; phylum Arthropoda; class Insecta; order Orthoptera; family Acrididae; genus Locusta; species Locusta migratoria. The sequence goes on from CM048755.1 coordinate 294,113,599, forward strand.
AGAAATCCTTAACTTCGTATATCTCGTGATCATCAAATTTTATGTTAAGTCTCTCTCACTATTCTTATTTCTAGTACTTGCCGCTACTGTTGTCTGTTACCAGTTGACTTTCAATCCATATTCTACAATCATTATAGTATTCATTCATTCTTTATTCTCTCTGAAGATACCAATGTCATCAACGAATTTTATTGATATCTTATCACCCTAAGGTAAATCTCACTCTTGAACCTTTCTTATATTCCCGTCATTGCATCTTCGATGTACAGATTGAACAGCAAGGGTGAAAGACTACATCCATTTCTTACATCCTTTTTAATCAAAACCCTTTATTCTAGGCCTTATTTCTGTATTATTTAATTGACCAAGTTTGAATATTTCTACGATCTTTAGCTGAAGGCAACACGTAATTAAAATGATTGTGTGCTCTTCAGAGGTCACAATACTAGTTGAAGACTGCATTTTTTCAGTTTGTCTCTCGACTAACACATGGATAAAGTGAACGGCAAAATCTTGCCTTCTCATGTCGTATTTCTCTTATTCTACTACGGTAGTCACATCTCCCTGTGTAAATAGGGGCCATAACATGATTTGGCATTCGGAGGAAAAGGATGGTGATTGAAATTTTGTGAACAAATCTCGCCTTTGTTTAAATGATTGCCACTCCGTTTCACTCTCTTCATCATTTCCATTATATAAAACGAGCTACCATTCTTTGATTTTTCACAATGCCCACCATCAATCCAATTTGATGAAGATCCCAAAGTACACTGTAATAAGTTGAGAAAAGACCGGACAATGCTAGTACCAAAACATCCACCAAATAATTCAATTGAGTTGGAGCTGAAAATTCGGTCCTTACTCTCTGATCTATAACTTCCCATAATGTACAAAACGGGGCAGCTATGAGACTTGTTGATTTTTGTGTCCAGTACAAATGTTTGACAATTTACGGGTGCTGAACAAAGCACGCCCGAACCTCTTTGCGTGTGGGTGTGTGAGTGCTTTATCATTTTGGAATAAAGCAGTGTTGTTTAGCAATATGTTAGTCATAGCAAACAGTTTGGTACCTAGGATGGTGAGATATTCACCCACAGTTATCCGACTAGTGAGGCTAATGAAAAATGTTGAATACCACGATGTATATGCCCAAATAACGAGGGGAGCTTCCTCACGCTTGACTATAGGAAACAGGCATGCTTGTCGTAAGCTCCTATTGGGGTTTCAATATATAAACGAGTCATTTGTACATTTCCTACATCCTCACTCCGCAAGCCACCTCAGTGTGTGTGGTGGTTGGTACTAAGCGAAACATTGTTACTTCCTCCTATTCCAGTCAAGTGTTGTCTGCGGGATAAATTAAAAAATGTTAAATGCTTGTAAATCTATCGGACCAAACTGCGTGGTCATCAGTCCGTAGCTTACAAACTACTTAAACTAAGGTAAACTAACCTAAGGACAACACACACCCATGCCCCATGGAGGACTAACCAAACTAACTAAACTAACTAACCAAAGGACAACACACACACACACACACACACACACACACACACACACACACACACACATGCCCCAGGGAGGACTCGAACCTCCGACGGCGAGCAACGCGCGAGGCGCCTAGACCGCTCGGCTACTCCACCGCGACGATAAATTACAGGGCTATTCAAAACGAAGGAACAGGTTTTAAAGATTTATATCTTCCAAACTGCAAAAGATAGACCTATAATTCCAATGTTCATGGACAGACAACACTGTAAAGTTTGTACTTCATATTCCCTGAAGGCTTATGTCGGCTGTGACATATCTCTTAACAAAGTTTATGGGCCTTTCCTGCTCACGGGGAAAACTGTGACGGGACCAACCAGTCACAAAATGGTTCAAAATTGGTTATTTCCTCAATTTGAAGATGGCTTCATTTTCATGTAAGATGGTTCTCTGCCTCATTTCTGTACCAACACCCAACGTTATCTGTATGACAGGTTGTTACATTGGATGAGGAGCAACAGAAGATCAACTTCATCAACCGTTGCCTCCCACGTTTCCGGACCTCACACCTTGTGACTTTTATCTGTGGAGTTATGTAAAAGACAGCGTTTCTTATTCCATTGTTGCCTGACACCTTCGAAAGTCTGCTACATCGAATTGTTGAGGCTGTGAATTTGATAACCAGTTGCTTTATGTGTGGCAAGAAATGAGCCACTTTTTCAATATTTGCCACGTAACACATGGTGCTCATACGGAATGTATAAAAATTTGACCTTTTCTCTTTCCAGAAACATTGGAATTGTGTGTCTATTTTTCATAGATTGAAAGCAATAAATTTTTGAAATCTGTTCCTTCATTTTGAATAGCCCCGTTCCTCCTGTATGCTTCGCAAGATATACGTTGAGGAAGCAATACTTCGTTGACTCTGATTGAAACGTACGCTTCCAGAACTTTAACAGAAGCCCGTATTGCGATACTCATAACTGTGACTCTATCGCGCTTACTAAATGACCCGTAATGGAGCGTGCTGCTCTCCGTTGGATCTTCTTTATGTCTTCTATCAACTCTGCTTGGTACGGAGCCGACACTGATCAGCAATACTCAAAAACTAGCCGAACGAGAGTTTTGTAACCTATTTTCTGAGAATCTTTCGGCTGAATCTCAGTCTGGCGTCTGCCTTACCCCCTCTTGATTTTACACGGTCGTTCCATTTCAAATCGCCGCTTATGCCTACTCCCAGATATTTTATGGAAGTAACTGCTTCCAGTGTTAGTCCTGCTATTGCGTAGTTGTGTAATGAAGGATCTTTCGTCCCATGTAAACGCAGAACTTGTTTATGTCGAGACTCAATTGCCCTCCCTCCACCATGCGTCAATACTCTGCAGATCCTCCTTCATTTCGGTACCCTCTTCCAGTGTTGCGACTTCTCGATTAGCTACAACATAACCCACAAAAAGGCTCATTGAACTTCCTATGTTATCTACGAGGTCATTTATATATACTGTGAAAAGCAACGGTCCTATAACACTTCCCTGGGGCACGCCTGAGAACACTTTAAAGTATGAAGTCTCCTCTCCGTTGAGAGTGACACGCTGCTTTCTGTGAACTAGGAACGCCTCAATCCAGTCACACAGTGTGATATTCCAAATGTTTTTAGAAAGCAATGTCAGCGATAATTCATCGGACCATACCACATACTTCATGTCAGCAAGTGTTCAGGTTTTATGGTCCTCTGCTGTTCCTTATTCACATAAACGATTTAGGGGAAAATCTAAGTAGATCTCTTAGGTTGTTTGCAGATGACGCCGTCATTTACCGTCTAGTAAAATCATATGAAGATCAAAACCAACTGCAGAACGATCTGAGTAAGATATCACTATGGTGTAAAAATTGGCAATTGACTCTAAATAATGAGAAGTGTAAAGTCGTCCACATGAGTACGAAAAGAAATCCGGTAAACTTTGTTTACAAGATAAATCAATCAAAAGTGAATGCCGTAAACTCCACAAAATACCTAGTAATTACTATTACTTCAGACTTAAATTGGAAATAACACGTAGATAATGTCGTGGGAAAGGCGAACCAGAGACTGCGTTTTATTGGCAGAACCCTTAAAACATGCAACAGAACTACAAAAGAAACTGCATATACTACGCTTGTCCGTCCATTTTTTGGAGTGTTGCTGCCCAGTGTGGGATCCTTATCAGGTGGGTTTGACGGAGGACATCGAAAGAGTCCAAAAAAGGGCGGCTCGTTTTGTATTGTCACGATACAGGGGAGACAGCGTTACGGAAATGATACAGGATCTGGGATGGGAATCATTACAACAACAATGGCTCTTATCGCTGCGACGTGGGCTACTTGCGAAACTCCAATCGCCAACATTCGCCACCGAATGCGAAAATATATTGTTGACTCCCACTTACATAGGTAGAAATGATCATCACAATAAATACGAGAAATCAAAGCTCGAACGGAGAGATTCAGGTGTTCTTTCTTCCCGCGCGCTATTCGACAATGGAATGGGAGATAAATGGTATAATGGTGGTTCGATGACCCCTCTGCCAGGCACTTAAATGTGATTTGCAGAGTATCCCATGTAGATGTAGATGTAGATCGTGGTACCACTTCGTTCACAAATATTCGTTGGGTTGCATTATTAATGGCTTAGTAAATGTTCAAATGTTTGTTAAGCTTATGGGACTTAACTACGGGGTCATCAGTCCTTAAACTTACAAACTACTTATGAACTACCTTATACTAAGGACGGCACAAATATCCATGCCCGAGGGGGGATTCGAACCCCCGACCGTAGTGGCCGTGCAGACCGTGACGGGAGCGCCTCAGTCCCCTCGGCAACCGCGGCCGGCAATGGCTTAGTAACGGCAGCCCTTCTATGAATGTTAATCTGCAGCCATACTCCTTTCATCCAAGCAGGATTAATCAAGTGATAGTTGAGTTTCGCAGTCGCTTTTGTCAAAGTAGTTTTCTGTTGTCTGGCCTTAATCGTTCGTAATGTTCGCCATTGCCAGCTAACTTCGTATTTCGGCCACTATTCCTCTTCTCCAATGATATTTTACCGTGTTTGGTGTACGCTGTCATTACTGAGGACTCTGTCGCCAGTGAAACGTTAAACAGCTCAACAGCTTTCGTCAAAGATGTTGATAAAATTCTCTCGGGCTTCCATCCGCGTCGAGTGATATCGAACCACTTGACGCGGCTGGAAGCCCGAGAGAATTTTATCGGCAAAACTCTGCCGCGAAAGTATGCATTCATACGTCACAGATGTGCCTACAAACTGCGCATAATCGAGTGGGACTCTTTGGAATTCTGGGAGATGGCGCATTCTACCCATCACTTGTGTTGTCCGTCGCAGAAGAAAACGTATAGTATACTGCAAGGTAACATCAAAGGCTTTGTACGTGAATTGTGCTCGTTTTAATTTGTCCACAAGCTGTAACTCTTAGTTGTTGGCAGCTGTTCTTAATTTCAATTACATAATAATTTCAGCATCTGTTAGGACAATTAAAAAAAAAGGGATTGTGGAAAGTAGTAAATACACCTCGCTTAGGAGTGTACGTTGAATTCCTACGATGATTCTGAGGAGAATGCTCTCAATATATTGGATGGTAACTGAGTGCATGTGAAAGCTTCTGAGTTTGGAAGACAATCTGAAAAGAAGCAGAACATGTCCTTTACACATATGGTTTATTTGTTTAGGTTACCGTGATGCAGTAATTTGTGTGGAATAATTACGAAGACAACTTCACTATGCAGGTTGGTCATTCGTATTGATACTGTGGAACTTACTAAGTACAGTTCTAAACAGAAGGTGCTGGAAGTGGCTATCACGAGCTGTAGTGCTGGCGTCTACGCGCCGCATCATTCACTGTCTCACTCGTTCCTATATTCCAGGCGTCTGTCTATCTCCTGACAAACTTGCTCTAAGCGCTGACGCAGCAATTCCATGTTATGAATAGGTCTGACAAACTCAATGGCCTTCAAATGACCTCATACCTAGAACTTTAATAGATTGAGGTCGGGAGAACGGTATCGGTTCCTGACGCCCAATCAGTTTGCTTGGGAATCGCTGATATAAAATTGCCATAGCACCACGAGCAAAATAAAGCAAAACAAATAAACACAGACGAAAATCGGGACGAATCGTACATGTGGCCTGCGCGTCCTACACAAATGATCAACTAGCATGTGCAGTGGTGTTTTATGTACACCACAACAAGTATCAGTAACACGGTAATGCAGAGGTGCCCACTCCCCCTTGTTAAATTACTCCCCCCCCCCCCAAACAGCGACGAACCCCCTCCCCCCCACACACACGATATGTTTAGATCCGCAGTTTATCACCTAATAGATATGGTTTTGCCATTTAATATTGAAATTAAATATCTTTTATTTCATGTTTTGTAAATTGTTTCATAAATCCCCCACAAGGCTGGCCAAAAGTACTATTTTTTCACCCCCCACCCTCCCCCCAGAAATCGCAATGACGCAGTTTGCGTCATGAACCCCCACTGTGGTCACCTCTGCTGTAACGAAAGTAAATAAACCATATGTTTACAGGGCACGTTCTGCTTGTTGTCTGGTTTTTCTATCGAATCCCCGGAGCTTTCCCACATATTTCGATAACCCAGTATTAGTATATCGACTGAAAAGGCTTCATCAACATAACGTAAATAGACTGGAAGCTCACGCAAATAACGAGTGGTTTTTAGTTTCGAGTTATGTAGTGAACGCTTGCATACAGCATGGTGGTGCTTGCAAGTATGTGCTGAAATGTTATCTAGTACTACTACCAACTTAAATGTAACATTCTATCTTTATACAATGACAAGGATACCTTTATGTCTAGGATATTCGGTTCGGAATGAGAATTCGCAGCTTAGTAGTATTACCTCAAGTGCGTTCACTCACAGAAGTCTTAAAACGCACTATCTAGAAAATTCCAAGAAAATTAACGTAAAAGTTTTAAGGGCAGCTTATATAGAATTGTTACATTGTCAGTGAAAGATGTGCTGTAGCGCAGTCTAATGGCTACGGTGGTAGCGCGTACGTATGTTATGTACACAATCCGGCTTCGAATTCATCTTCAGAAATTGTTTTCTTTAACTTCTATTATTTATTTGACAATTCCTAACCGTCTGCCTGTGTGTATAGATACAATAAGGCAACAACTCTACTTTCCTTTTCCACGAGGAATCAGGTTCCTCTAAAGTACAAGGAATATTTATAGTATTACCACAGCTTAAAATATCGATAAAATTTGCAATAAAAGTGTGATGACAGCAGTATGTAACTCTTTAATATACCTACATTAATTGCAAAAGGCATTTGAAATTACTGGACTTTTTAAACAGAAAATATTGTAATGAAATTTAAATAGTTGCAATAGTCATTTCGTAAATAAAGTTATTTATGTTGTAATTGATAACATTTTATATTATTATTTTTATTTAAAAATATTATAGATTTTAAAACAAATAATTAAAATACATTGCTTCCGAGAGGTAGTATCAAACCAAGATTATCTGCATAAAAGTCAACTACACTACTGTCTGATTTATTTCCTCATACTCCCAGCAAACACACAAGGACTAGTATACAAGACATATATGAGTTTTACTTAAACTTTAGAGCCCTTTTTCTTGAAATTTTTTAGATAGTCCCCTTTAAAACTTCTACGAGTGAACACCCTTGACGTATACTACTAATATAGGAAGTCTAATTCCAAACTGAATTTCCGAGTCCGGAAGAACTCCTTGTGGATAAAGTTTACTCTAGTTTCTTCCTGCAGGAATGTTTGTAGTTATATATCTTCAGAACGGATTATTTGTTTAGTACAGTTGCAGTTCCGTGTTCTGTGAAAGTCCAGTACTGAGAGTATTCTTTCATTTCAAATATAGTCCAGTAATTTGCATAATATCGGCATTAAGAAGTAGACAGTTTCTTTTCGAGTTGTAAAACTAACTAGATCTGACCTCGTGTCTTTCACTAGCAGACATGTCTAGGAATTGTAGCCGCGCTGAAACGTGATGGACGAGCGACCCACTGCCTGCCTTGTACGCTGGTGATGGTGCAGCGAACCTGTCTCCCGGAGTCACGAAGCCATCCCGTAGCTCGCTAACCCTTCCCGCTGCCAGTATGGATCACAGAAGACGTCCATCTGGCGCTCAAAAGTCAAATGAAAGTGTCTGGCTAGTCGTGCTTAGATTTGAAACCTCTTTTGCGAGTAAATGACCAAAAAGCGACAGGGCAGCGGCTGTAACGTATGATCAGTATAACTGACGCTTTGGCTGGCGCTGATAATGACAAAACCAAGATGGGGCAGTGGTAAGGCACTGGCCTCGTATTCGCGAAACGTTAATTCAGATATTTGTCCTGTTATCATGATTCATGGTTTTGGTCACTTTTATACGTAACTTGAGGAAATGCCAGATCATTCCTCCTGAATCTGAGATCATGCTTTGTCTCTAAAGACCTGATCTTCTTCTGGGAGGCCGCGCGGGAATGGCCGAGCGGGTCTAGGCGCCACATCAGGGGCTGCGAGGCCGCTACCACCGGGGGTTCGAGTCCTCCCTCGGGCATGGGTGTGTGTGTTGTTCTTAGTTTACTTTAAATTAGTTTAAGTAGTTTGTAAGTCTAGGGATTGATGACCACAGTAGTTGGGTCCCATAAATTTACAAACATTTGAAATTTTTTTCTTCTGGGAAATTAACTCTTATATTCCTTCCTTCCTGCTGATAATGAGACATACGCATCGGCACATATCTGTCTCGATGGGAAAACGGCATTTCCTTCACGAAGTTCTGGAAGTCGAGGTGGTTGCTTTTGTATCCCATCCTCGTCGCCACTTTTGAGTCTCGTTTCCGCCGGTTGTCCTGGGTGTCGGTGGCCCAGTAGAGAGAGACCGACACAGGGAAATAGGATGAACGCGTGTGCAGGTACAGAGTCTGAGGTGACCAGCCAGTGGGACAGCAGAAACTAGAAACGCTAAGCTAGATTAGAACAAGTTGTATATTTCGTAGAAATAGGATAATACTTGACTTTTACGAAGTTCATGACTGCCAACTAAGTGTACTGCTGAGACATAGGTTAACTACGTAGAGGCCTGCCTACTGATGAGTCCGTTTCAGTGGCTGTCCTAATCCCAAGGCTGAACTGGTGCCTATCTGATTCCCAAGTGCCGGTGCAGTTCAGTGGTGGCCACGAGCAGGGTTGCAGCAGAGGGCGCTCGTGGCCGACGTCGTAAGAATGCCGCGCCGTGCGTGCATGGGGGCGCGCGGCGAAAGTACGTGGCGCGCACTTCAGACTTGTGCGACACCACAGTTGCCAGTAAAAGCCATTTACTATGTCAAAGAGAGTGCCGGGCCTTTTTGGGAAGCTGCATCGTTTCTTATTCCGATACCAACATTGTCTATCACTTTGGATCTCAAAGTACAGATCCTCTTTTCCTAAGGCAGAGGAAAATGATTTCCTGACCCTTGGAGACTGAATAACAGTATATTTGGGATTACAGTTTATTCTGAAATATTAAAAAGCAATTAGGTGGTATCATTTTGCTATTGTACAGATGTAACATGAACAAGTGAAGTACTGCTTCTGAATTCTATTTTTTGTGTTCATACAAATTATAGCTAGGAATCAACGAAAGATTCTTTCGTTAAGGTGTACAGAAAGTGATTGAAAGGTGGTGGAGTCACAAGGAGGTTGAAAAATGTCGAGAGTCCGCACCACATCACAGGACATGAATGTCGAGGACTTGCCCACACTGCGAAGAATGATAGACAGCAACCTGTGGTAAATCTGACGACAGAATAATTTGCTGCGACATGCAGTGGCCACGGGATCAATGTAAGCGTATCGCCTGCTCGAATAAATCACGTTTTGTGTTATACTCGGTTGATGGTCGTATCCGGACAGACCGTCAAACAGGCGAACATCTGCTCTGAACACACTTATTGTCACAGGTTCTAATCGGTAGATGCAATACTATGCACTGGGAAACATTCACCATAGGTTCCAATGAATCTGTTTTAGTAATCAAGGCCAACACTACCGTTTGAGGACTAAATGAACATTACTGCGAATCACTTGCATTCATTCAGACTTGAAGTTTTTCCTAACGGGGTGGCACATTCCAGCAAGATAATATTTGATGCTATAAGGTGATAATTGTGACAGAATGGCTTCAGAAGCAACACTGTGAAGCCACTCTGATATCTTGGCCACCAGATTTGCCTGATCTGAACGCGATGAAACACATCTGGAAGAGTATAGGAAGCCAATACCGCGGCCACAGGTTACCTAGTGCCACATACCTCCGAAAATATACCAAAGTCTTTTAGAACGCATAGCATGCATAATAAGGGCTTTTTGGGCTTTAAAGGAGAACCGGCACGCTGTTAAGTAGACTCTTATAATATTTTGGCACCTCAGTGATTTTTATACACGTGTTCCATATACGAATTACCTAGCAAGAATCAGCACAGTATCGACATCTCCTGTAAGGTTCTTGGATGTTCTTGTCACCTTGCTGTCTTGCCTTATTTCCTTTAAATATAACGGAGAAGTTTTCTGAAGCATTGATACAGCGTCTGCGTCTTCATTTTTGCATTACGATATTTAAAACGTCGAAAAAGAAACTTATTTCTACAGAATGAAGGAAAAATGGAGGACAACGGCATATATAGCTAAATCAAATCGGGTGCATTTTGAAAATATACATAATAAAACATTATATGGGAAACGGACAGTTAATATATATACAATGAATGAGGTTCAGAACCGTAGCTCCATGATAGATGGGATGTCATGTCCCATTAGTGTGCCCACTAAGCTAATACGGCTGGCACATTATAATTAATTTTTTTTTTTTATAATTCTTTATTATGGCTTTTGGTGACAGTGACCATACAGCCAAGGCTGGCACATTAGTTCAAGGTGATACACGCTCCGCTGCACAGTCCCTTGCGCTGCGCGATGTGACAGTGTTGCCAACATCTAGTTTTCTTACTAATGTTTTCAAAGCGCCTCCAAGTGTGGCTTGTTGTTTGTTTGTAAATCTATCGGACCAAACTGCGTGGTCATCAGTCCGTAGCTTACAAACTACTTAAAACTAGGTAAACTAACCTAAGGAAAAACACACACACCCATGCCCCAGGGAGGACTCACACCTCCACGGCGAGCAACCGCGCGCTCCGCAGCGAGACGCTTTAGACCGCTCGGCTACTCCACCGCGGCCCAAGTGTGGCATTTTTTCTTCGCCCTCTATATAAGTGAGACGGGCTGGCAGCTGTTGTTGCTGCTGAAATATCCATTAGTTATCTTTTAAAAGTACGAACGTGGCGAAAAAGGTATAGAAATTAATAAGCTTGCCTGACGTCCACTTGCCAATTAACAGGTACTGTAAGCCTTACCTGATAATCCCTTGTTTCTTAGAGCGTGGCCAGCATCGGACCTCATCTCTTCTAGCAGGGATTTCTGTTTATTAGTTAATGAGTAAAATGAAGCACAGTGGACAGACTACATATAAATATTCGTACAGATTGTCTAAAAATTTGCAGGTGTTTTGTGGAACTAAAACATGGAAATACGAAGCAACCTATTACACTTACAAATTGGATGATACACACATACTAATAGAACAAACGTGACACTCAGAACGTATTTCTGTAGGACAAGACAGAAGACGAACAATTATTGATGGCGGAGAGAGAGTTCGAAAGGAGATAAGTGAAATGATCTTTAACCAAGAGAATGAACAAACTGAAACCTACGCAGGGCAGTCCACAAAAGTATCGCGAGAATATAGCTAATCTTTTCACGCATATCGATTGAAAATGGAATGTATACTGACGACAGAGACAATCGCGGTTTCATTACCTTTAATACAAGACTTTAGGAACGCAGGTCACGGATGTAATTAACCTGAAAACTACCAACAGCTGTGCACTAGAAGCTTTTTCGTCAGTTTTGATACCTAGCACGCAGTCTTCAGTATGCACTGGGTGCCAGAATTAAGTGTCTTAGTCAACTAACCTGTGTGACCATTAAGATTTATTCCTGCCTACAAGGCCTGGTGTCACATTTTCTAAACTGGAAAAAGGAAGGACGGAAGATTTGGGTTTAACGTCCGTCGACAAAGTGGTCATTAGAGACGGAGCGCAAGTTTAGATTGTCTTTCGTTAAGGGTGAAGAAGGAAATTGGCCGTGCCCAGGAAAAGCTATTTAAGGAATTCTCAGAAACACTAAATCTGGATGGCCAGAGGCATGTCTGTACCACTGGCTTCCGAAGTTGATTTTCCTGGAACGGCGGCAACTCGGTGGAAAAGGAGACAGGGATTGCGTATCACTCCCGCTTGAAGAAGCGTGGCCTGGAATTAAAAATAAGGCCTGAACAGCCTTTGAAACTATTCGCCGTATTGCTAGTTACGTGGAATAATTAAACCAGGACCCATAAAATTATTCAGTCTCACGAGACAACGGTACTGCAGTTAGGCAAGCAAACTCTGTTATTTGACTGCAGGGGCAAATTAGTTTGATAAGGTTTAACCGACGATTAATTTAATCGATTTTCTCAATACTAATCAGCTCGGTCCTTCTAAAATAGCAGATTATTTTTAAATTTGCACATGGTTTGAATGAAAAATGAAATTTATTTCATTATTGAACTCACCATTTGTCAGAAATAGCGGACAGAATAACATTTCCTACAGTACATTATATGTAGGACTGAGTAAAGTCATTGCTCCACAGTCACAAATTTCGTCCAAATAAAAGCAAGTCACATGCTGAAAAGTAATTTTGAATATACATGTTTCCACTTGACATGTACTTACATACAGGGTGTCACATACCACCTGTCCACCACTCCTGAAAACCAATTGAGTCGAATGAAATGTGAAATGCTATACCTCCTAGTAGTAAGTGTACGACGCTGTATCGATTGGTGCCATTTCCAACTTTCGATTCCCACGGGAAGTGTAATATTCAGGCCGGAAGTATTTGTTTTTATTGGAATGGCAAACTTTTTCTTACTGATTTGTTTTAAGGAATCTAAATCGTCATTCTCCACTCCAAAATGCTTTCTGTAGTGTGATGACCCATCTGGAAAATGGCATGCATAGATTACTTGATGTGGTTAGATACTAAACCCAAATAAGTTACACACATCTGATAATATAATATGTTCTTAAGGTGGCTACAGTGTATTCGATATTAGTTGAAACGTACGGGATTCGACCATGCAGTGCTATGGGCCCAATACGGATTCTAAGTAGTGTACGGACAAATAAACACATACTCGCGCTTCTAAGCTGAACTGAATCACGTCGAAGGTCATTTATTCGAATGTTCAAATGTTCAAATGTTTTTTTAAGCTTAAGGGACTTTACTACGGGGTCATCAGTCCCTAAACTTACAAACTACTTTTGTACTACCAACAACTAAGGATGGCACAAATATCCATGCCCGAGGGGGGATTCGAACCCCCGACCGTAGTGGCCGTGCAAACCGTGACTGAAGCGCCTCAGTCCCCTCGGCCACCGGGGCCGGCGGTCATTTATTGAACACATCCTTATGGTAGGAACAACCTCTTTCATGTCCCTGCTAGTACTGTGCATAAGCTTTTGGTGTGTCTTCTAAGGTATTTGTAAGTGGAGAATGACGATTTAGAATTTGTTTAACAAAAAATTCTCCATTTTCGGCATAGAATCGAAATCAATAAGAAAATGTATGCCATTACATTAAAAAAAAAAACGACTTCCGGTCCGAATAGCCTACTTCCGGTGAGAATCGGAAGTTGGAATTGCCACTATTCGATCCGACGTAGTATGTATAGGAAATATATGTAAATTAAATTTTCCTTGTTTACGGAATGCTATGACTGTTTCTCTTATGTGAATTCTTTGAAGGTTTCCTTATGTCGTTCCAACGTGGAATTGAAATATCACCATTTATTCGCTTGGATTGTGATCAGTATTACGTAATTCTGTCTATAGCAAGTTAACTTGATCGATTTTATGTGTTAAGAACCTTTCACGTGCAAATTGTGTTCTCTGTTCCATTAACCGATTATATCGAAGTTCTAATGGGACTGGTTTTTCGTGTAGGTAGTGAAGGATGACAACAACGTAGTATCTTAATGTAACAGAGAACAGAGGTTCGTTAAATACACACTGTCTTATTCTCTGTGAATACTAGCTTAGGCGCCGACAGCAGCGTGTAAAATAGCTAACAACGTAGGATTGAGGAGTGGAAGCGGGCGGGGAGAAAACAAACGCAGATCTACGGCCGCACTCATCGATAGAAAGGGAGATAGCTGAAGAATGTAAGGGACTCAGGAACGCAAAAGATGAGACTGTCAATGCAGCGGGAACACAGAAAGCATTACAACTGCGCCTTGAGGTATTCGCTAGTGAGAAAGTAAGATAACGGTGGTATTTACAAAAAGGCGTGAAAGAACGAAACAGCACTTTGTCATTTCTGGGGTGAAATTGTTTAACGAGGAAACTCCGTTAAGAGTTGAATGTGCACTTTGAGCATATTAGAAAGTCGTTACGAAGAAAGAACAAAGTCATATATCAAAGTAACGTCTTTATGTCATCTGAAGCAAGTTACTAGAACCAAACAGATAACAGCGATAAAAATGATGTGACTGTGATTTAAAAGGCCACTGCAGGAAATTTCAGATGAAAATAAATCATCGCGTTGGCAAACACAGTCTGTGATCCTAAACAGTTATGATATCGACTGAGTTGCTTGAAAGTAAAGGAAACATTCTAAGAAATCGTAAGACTGTGTTCTTGAGGTAGAGAGTTTAAAATTAATTGGAGAGCACTCTTGCGAACTGAATAACATTTCGCGGAACTTTTCCGTACATTGCCAATTATTTCTTAACTGCAAAACAAATAAAAATACTGAGTTTTTATCACTGATGTATGCAGCAGGTACGTTTCATTCGGGTTTTTAAGTGGCGGCATCTTGAGTGAGAGTAAGGGAACAGATCACTATTACATTAACCGATTACTGCAACAAAATATCTCTGTAAAGAAAGGAAACAAAGAAATATAATAAAACTTTCTTAGAATATTATATCAGTCGTTATTCACCAAAATAAAAAAAAATAAAAAATTGCGAATTTCTTCTAAATTACTGGAGCGAAAATAATACGCAAGTTGCTCAAATTTATTTGAATTTCGCAAGGTATGGAACATTGAGAAAGATATTTACGCGTATCTCAGTTATGTAATTCATAGTGCATAACATTCAATACGTCGGGCAATGTGACGCAGTGGTAACACACTTGACTCGCATTCGGGAGGGCGGTAGATCAAATCCACCCAGATTGAGGTTTTCCGTGCTTTCCCTAAATCATTCCAGGCAAATGCCGGGATGGTTCCTTTGAAAGGGCACGGCCGATTTCCTCCCCCATCCTTACCCAAAACTCGGATCGCGAGCTGCGTCTCTAGTGACCACGATGCCGACGGAACGTTAAACCCTAAGCTTCCTACCTTCTTCATAAAATTCCACACATCTGGAATTTTATATGACTTCTCAAAGGAATTCGTGTGAATCACAATATCTTTTTACATAAATCAGAAAGTTGCATAAAGGAATGCCAGCCTATACTGCAATGAAATATTAAAGTCAAAAAATTCTAGCAGGAAACAACGGGTACCTGTTGTTTTATCCATGATGATAGTAACTGATCTTAGTGGCTGTGTATTCACTTAGTCAAAGACTCATAGAAACCAGTCACAATTTAACTTTCTCAGTTTTGATTCAAACATATGTTGGTGTAATGTTCACAAATGATGTTGCCTATACTTTTTGAAACTACCTTTTTATGACGTTTTAGGCTGGATCAAAATTTATTTACTACACAGATAAAGAAAAAATATTTTAGCTCCACAGAAACTTTCAGTCTACACTTAATTTTTTTATTGAGTTAAGTAAATCGATTTTGTCTCGATTACTGTAAATATCTCTGGGACTACTCCTCGGATGTCCTTGCATTAGTGGGTAAAGAAATAAAGATCAAATGACGTTTTAGCCATAACTAGAGTCCACCTCATCGTCGTTTCTTTGTCTTGTACTTTACTGTTATTGCGTCTCAAGTGTATCCACTTTAGCATCCGACGAAGGCCATCGAAGCTGAAATACTTAGCCGTTTATTGAACTCCGTACCGCTACTGCGGAGTTAGCTGATAGTCTGCGTCGTTTAGCCGAGCCTATTCGTGGAACCAAACCCTATTCAGAATAAATTGGTGTATTTATCTTTGAGACAGCAGTACTCAATTTCTGCCGCGTGCTCAAGACAAGTTTATTATGCGCACAGTTTTCGCTATCGCCATTTCTCTCGTGGGAACCAAGCGGATTGTTATGGCGTTGCAGCGAGGGAGTAGGGGGAAGGGGACCCCAACGACGAAAAGAATGCAAAATGAATTATAAAGCCATGATAATTGAGGAACGTCTGGATCCAATACAAATCAATACCTGTCGAGATGGCTATACTCTCGATTTCTGGTTACGGTTTGTATTCGTAATTGATCACAGGGATAGAAGCTTCTTAACTATCGGCTAGGGGATTTACTGTTTTAAAATAAGGTCTTCGGTCTACTCCTCCTTAGATCCCCCTCCCTCACTTCTCTCTCTCTCTCTCTCTCTCTCTCTCTCTCTCTCTCTCTCTCTCTCGGCTGGTAGTACAATACGCTTACGGCAAAACGATTCGAGTGAGAAAACGCAGTGTCGGCATAAACACCTTGCTTGACAGTAGCGTATATTTATTCCACCTTTTATGCAGGCATAATCTGCGGATGGGATCTCCTTCACGGCGTTACTTAGCAGCTGGAAATAAGAAACAGGCACGAGATGAAATGATTATGTAGTTTATGTTTTTTATCTTTACTCTCTTTATTGTTCAGCTTGCGTTGCGTGTTGAAAAGTTAGGTATACAGATGTTCAGAGAACCGTTTCGGTACTGAGAGAATCTGCTCAGTGTCGTCCTGCCTAGAAAGTTTCATACCAAACGTTACGATGCTGTAATTTGCTTATTGGCTGGACATTTCCGATTTGAATAAACTATACACACAGAGTGTGTCGGTGCAGTAACTTTAAAAAAATGTTCAAATGTTAATTAGCTCAAATTTTAAATTAACAGATAACTGCAATACTTTTGTTTTTATTAATGATAGGTGCCTTCGTAGTTTCACGGTTGCTATCCCATGGGCCCTTGCTGTAACAAATGTTCAAATGTTTGTGAAGCTTAAGGGACTTAACTACGGGGTCAAATGTTCAAATGTTTGTTAAGCTTATGGGACTTAACTACGGGGTCATCAGTCCCTAAACTTACAAAGTACTTATGAACAAGCTAATACTAAAGACGGCACAAATATCCATGCCCGAGAGGGGATACGAACCCCCGACCGTAGTGGCCGTGCAGACCGTGACTGGCGCGCCGCAGACAGCTCGGCCACCGCGGCCGGCAATAACGTTCACTGAGAATAGATGGTATAAAGTTTTTCTCTGGACCTGTAGACAATTCATTGATAGATAATTGTGAATTTATAGAAACTCTTTTCCATTGAAACATACTTTCTTCATGAACTGAAACTTATCACAGGGGATAGAAACCAAACAAACTTGTAGTATAGATGAGCTTCCAAAAAATTATTAAAGTTAGATGTTAGGCATACTCCTAGTACATCAGTATTGATTTCGCAATAGTTGTAGCTCGTATAATTGCTCCTAAGACTCTTAGTTGAATTGGAGTGTAGATTCAGGATCAGACAAAAATCAACCGAATTGTTTTTAATATTGTAAAATAAAATGTAAATTAGCATCTCAAACATGTAATTAATTTATTTAAGGTTCGTTCGTAGTTCGGGATTTGTGACCTTGACAGAAGAAGCGTAAGTTGTTAAACCGTTAACTACGAAGTAAATACTGTTCACTCCTTATTTGCTACTTCTATGTTTAAAAAGCCGTATTAATTGATGCTCAATCAATGTAGCAAGTTTTATAAGCGAATGCTTCGTACATAGGCATATAGTGCAGAGATGCCAACGGCAACGTTAGTAAAATATTAGATATCCCAGTAAAAGAGGGCGGATTGTTTAGAGCGTCCTCTTTTACTGGGATGTCTAATATTTTACTAACGTTGCCGTTTGCATCTCTGCACTATGTGCCTGTGTACGAAGCATTCGTTATAAAATGTGTGTGTGTGTGGGTGTGCGTTTGTATGCGTGTGTGTGTGTGTGTGTGTGTGCGCGCGCGCACGTTTGTGTGTGTGTGTGTGTGTGTGTGTGTGTGTGTGTGTTCGAAGGAGAACTCGGGAGCGGTCGTCTAGTCCACATCATGATGCCTTAGACCACGCCGCCAATCTCGCGCGGTCCGAAACTAGTCAGTATATCAATAAACAAGCAGCTTCGGTGAAATATATAAAATGTATTTTATGGAATATTCAAGAGCTGCAAAAAGCGACGTTTTAAAAATTTTTGTATTAACAAACTGTCACGTGACACTCCAACTCTGGCGTAAGTCATGGCACGGAACAGATGCGTATGAGCTAGTTAGTTGTATGGAATAAACGGGATGATGAATAACCATGGAGAAGGGCAAAGAAAAGCTCTTGATGAACTCATTATTACACCACGTGTAAAGGTGGCAGATTTGTTGGTGTACCGTTGCCGACTGAACAAACTGTCTAGAAAGAACGTACTGCACTCACAATCGGCTTTGGAACACGATGGCTGAAAAAAGAACCTGCCCGACAATGATCGAAGGGTAGTCTCAAGCGTCGTCAATGACAATCGATTTGACAGGAATTGTTGCCGCAGGGAATAAAACAGTGAGGTGCTAAAAGTCATGGGACAGCGATATCACACATACAGATAGTGGTAGCAGCGCCAGCACGAAGTATAAAAGATTGGTCCATTGGAAGAGCTGCCGTTTGTACTCTGGTGATTCATGTGGAAACGTTTCCGACGTGATTATGGCCGCGCAACAAGAGTTAACAGACGTTGAACGCAGAATGGTAGTTGCAGCTAGAAACATGGAACATTCCATTTCGAGAATGGTTAGGGAATTCCACATTTAGAAATCCACAGTAGCAATAGTGTGACGAGAACACGAGATTTCAGGCATTCCCTCTTATAACTTACAGCTCAATGGCAGATGGCTTGATGACCTACACTTTATGACCGAGTGCAGCAGCGTTTGCATACAGCTGTGACGGCTAGCAGACAAGCAGTAGTGGATGAAATATTAACAGAAATCAGTGTGAAACTCACGACGAACGTATCCGTTCGGACAGCCGCGGCGGATTAGCCGTGCGTACTGGAGCGCCGTGTTGCGGTGTTCGCGGCAGTTCGCCGTCGGGGGTTCGAATCCCCCCTCGGGCATGGATGTTTGTGCCGTCTTTAGTATAAGGTAGTTCATAAGTGGTTTGTAAGTTTAGGGACTGATGACACCGCAGTTAAGTCCCATAAGCTATACAAACATTTGAACATTTTTAGTCTAATTGGTTAAGGCGACCGCTGGTCGGAAGCGGAAATCCGGATTCGAATCCCGGTCCGGCATAAATTTTCCACTTTGTCATTGAATTTATTTCAACCTCCCGGCACGGTAGAAATGTTTCAATATTTCGATTTCGTAAATATACGACCGTTACTGTCAACTAATGGTGTTTGTTCTTCCCGAACATGTCTGCAAAGAACAGACACCATATCAATAATTGCAAATTTTATGGGCCGTTAGGCAAAATGTTGCATGAGGGTACTTGCCTACAAATCCTTGAATATTTAGAGGGTTGACAGAGTAATATGAAAACCGTACAATATACTACATCTTGTTGTAAACTGCAAGCCGGCCGCGGAGGCCGAGGGGACTGAGGCTCTCCAGTCACGGTCTTCACGGCCACTACGGTCGGGGGTTCGCATCCCCCCTCGGGCATGGATATTTGTGCCGTCCTTAGTTGCAGCTAGTTCATAAGTAGTTTGTAAGTTTAGGGACTGTTGACCCCGTAGCTAAGTCCCATAGACTCTACAAACATTTGAACATTTTTGTAAACTGCACAACTCGGTACGTGACAATATTGATACGACGCCTCATTTCACAATCGACGTACGGTGTCTTATACGTTACCTTGTAGTATGTGCACATTTTGTTCTGATAAGGTTAACATAAATGGTCGGTCTCATAAGCTCTACAAACATTTGAACATTTGAAGACGAAATCAAATTGGTTTAAAGAAACTGGGAGATTTTTGAAAGAACTTCAAATCACCGAAAGTATACTCACACCGTAGTAGCCGTGCAGACCGTGACTGGCGCGCCGCAGTCCGCTCGGCCACCGCGGCCGGTGTTTCCTTTGATGTTCCGGTGACTTTACTAACCGATAAATGATAGCATCATCAAAGAACAGTCTAAGGGAGCTACTCAAATTGTCTCTTAAATCGTTTATAAAAGTAAGGAAAAATAGGGGCTCCTATAACACTTCCCTGTGCAATGCCAGATATCACGTCTGTCAGTCACAGCCGGCCGCGGTGGCCGAGGGGACTGAGGCGCTCCAGTCACGGTCAACACGACCAACCAATACGGTCGGGGGTTCGAATCCCCCCTTGGGCATGGATATTTGTGCCGTCCTTAGTATTAGTTCATAAGTTGTTTGTAAGTTTAGGGACTGATGACCCTGCAGTTAAGTCCCATAAGCTCTACAAACATTTGAACATTGTCAGTTACAACGTACTTTCTGATAGGAAATCACGAATCCAATCGCACAGCTGTGGCGATATTCCATAAGCACGCAATTTGATTAGAAGACACTTGTGAGCTAGTGTTGAAAGCCTTCCGGAATTCTATAAATACGGAATCTATTTGACAACCCTTGTAGTAGTACTCATCATATCATGTGAGTAAAGAGCTAGCTGTGTTTCACAAGAACGATACTTTCTGAATCCGTGTTTACTATGGATGAATAGGTTGTTCTCTTCGAGGTAGTTCGTAATATTTGAGGGACGTATGTGTTCTAAAATCCTGCTGCAAACCGAGGGGTTTGGACGTGTTTTGACGCAAGTTTTTTTTCCCGTTGAAGACACTCACCACCCAACTCTTCGAACACCCGGCAAGTCGTCAATTTCCGAAATGCTTGTATCGAGCCCCCGAGACACCACAATCTGTCCTCCGTCAGATTGAGATGGATCACGCGCGTTCCCTCCGATACACACCGACCACACAACCTCTGCTACTACATGCACATTAAGTGTGCCTGAATAGTAGACATCCCTGAGCAGGTGATTCTGCTGTCGCCTTACGGGTTTATGTCGATAACTTCCTGGGGGATCAGTGTATATTCTCATATTTCCGGAAATCTAGAAAAGTGGTATCTGCCTGTCGCTTTTCATCCATGGTTCGCAGGATATCAAGTGAGAAAAGAACAAGATGAGTTTCGCATTATAGACCCTTTTCGAATCCGTACTGATATGGTCACAGCAGATTTTCTGGCTTTGTATTGACGCAAATAATGTGATCAGCAGTTCTGCTGCAAACCCATGTTAATTATATTGATTTGTAATTATGTGTATCCGTTCTTTTACTCTTACTACTTGTAACAGACTTGCGCTTTTTTTTTCTTTTTTTTTCTCTTTTCCACTCGCTTGGGGGTTTCCGCTGGGCGAGAGAATCACTAAATGTGGATTCGAACCTGGGACCTTTGCCTTTCGCGGGCAAGCACTCTACTGTCCGAGCTATCCCGGCACGCTTGACGGTCCGTACTCACTACTTTACTTCCGCCAGTACCTCGCCTCCCACGTCTCAAATTTGTGAGGGCGGACCGTGATGCGTACCGGGGAAGCTCCGTCGGTAGAGCGCTTACCCGTGAAAGGCAAAGCTCCTAGGTTCGAATCCCGGTTACGGACACAATTTTAATCTGCCAGGAAGTTTCACTCCGCTGCAAAGTGTAAACTTCATGCTGGGGAAAGAAGAAGCTGGCCACGTTATGATGAAGATCAAAAGAACGAAGATTTACTAAGAAGCTTTAAGCATAAAATGACAAAAGATTAAAAATTTCAAGACGTCGGAACAGAATTATAAGACCGTTGTCATTAGAAAAGCATATATATCGTTCATTAGCAGTTAGTGTGTACGAAGTAAAAAGCAAATTTTATTATAATTGAATTGGAAAGATAATGCACTAGCGCGAAGTAGTGTGTAGTAGAAAAGAGAGTCTAGATTGACTGTCACGATATATTTTAGCTGCTGAATATAGTCTTATAACAATACCGCGATTCTTACAAACGATATGCTGTGAGGACCATAGCATGCGCTTATTGGAAAGGTTAAGTTTTAAGATAAATTGACGTTACGATACTCACCTCCGTGAACCTGGCACCCGACTTAAAGAAATTGTTTTTTACTTCATACTATCTTAAAGAGCTTCGTTTGTAGTGGATTGTAGTGCAAAAATTTTCGTTTGTAGTTTTTCGGAAAAAAAGTTATGGGTTACTCAAAAAATAGCCAGCACCCCACTTTTAAGAAATTAAATTCTAATGGATGATAAGGGTAGGGAATCGTTTGTAGTGGTTTGTAGTGAACGAATTTTCGTTTGTAGTAACTTGTATATCCCACAAAACGTGTTCAAAAATGGATGGCGCGAGGCCCATACTGCTGTGCACTGCACCCACTAGCAGCACCCCACATTCAAGAAATTTATTTCTAATGGATGATATGTGTAGGAAATAGTGTGTAGAGGTTTGTAGTGAACGAATTTTCGTTTGTAGTAACTTGTATATCCCACAAAACGTGTTCAAAATGGAAGGCGCGAGGCCCATACTGCTGTGCACGGCACCCACCGGCAGCACCCCACATTCAAGAATTTAATTCTCATGAATGATATGTGTAGGAAATAGTGTGTAGAGGTTTGTAGTGAACGAATTTTCGTTTGTAGTAACTTGTATATCCCACAAAACGTGTTCAAAATGGAAGGCGCGAGGCCCATACTGCTGTGCACTGCACCCACTAGCAGCACCTCACATTAAAGAAATTTAATTCTAATGGATGATATGTGTAGGAAATAGTGTGTAGAGGTTTGTAGTGAACGAATTTTCGTTTGTAGTAACTTGTATATCCCACAAAACGTGTTCAAAATGGAAGGCGCGAGGCCCATACTGCTGTGCACTGCACCCACTAGCAGCACCCCACATTCAAGAAATTTATTTCTAATTGATGATATGTGTAGGAAATAGTGTGTAGAGGTTTGTAGTGAACGAATTTTCGTTTGTAGTAACTTGTATATCCCACAAAACGTGTTCAAAAATGGATGGCGCGAGGCCCATACTGCTGTGCACTGCACCCACTAGCAGCACCCCACATTCAAGAAATTTATTTCTAATGGATGATATGTGTAGGAAATAGTGTGTAGAGGTTTGTAGTGAACGAATTTTCGTTTGTAGTAACTTGTATATCCCACAAAACGTGTTCAAAATGGAAGGCGCGAGGCCCATACTGCTGTGCACTGCACCCACTAGCAGCACCTCACATTAAAGAAATTTAATTCTAATGGATGATATGTGTAGGAAATAGTGTGTAGAGGTTTGTAGTGAACGAATTTTCGTTTGTAGTAACTTGTATATCCCACAAAACGTGTTCAAAATGGAAGGCGCGAGGCCCATACTGCTGTGCACTGCATCCACTAGCAGCACCCCACATTCAAGAAATTTATTTCTAATTGATGATATGTGTAGGAAATAGTGTGTAGAGGTTTGTAGTGAACGAATTTTCGTTTGTAGTAACTTGTATATCCCACAAAACGTGTTCAAAATGGTAGGCGCGAGGCCCATACTGCTGTGCACGGGCACCCACTGGCAGCATCCCACATTCAAGAAATTTATTTCTAATGGATGATATGTGTAGGAAATAGTGTGTAGAGGTTTGTAGTGAACGAATTTTCGTTTGTAGTAACTTGTATATCCCACAAAACGTGTTCAAAATGGAAGGCGCGAGGCCCATACTGCTGTGCACTGCACCCACTAGCAGCACCCCACATTCAAGAAATTTATTTCTAATGGATGATATGTGTAGGAAATAGTGTGTAGAGGTTTGTAGTGAACGAATTTTCGTTTGTAGTAACTTGTATATCCCACAAAACGTGTTCCAAATGGAAGGCGCGAGGCCCATACTGCTGTGCACTGCACCCACTGGCAGCACCCCACATTCAAGAAATTTATTTCTAATGGATGATATGTGTAGGAAATAGTGTGTAGAGGTTTGTAGTGAACGAATTTTCGTTTGTAGTAACTTGTATATCCCACAAAACGTGTTCCAAATGGAAGGCGCGAGGCCCATACTGCTGTGCACTGCACCCACTAGCAGCACCCCACATTCAAGAAATTTATTTCTAATGGATGATATGTGTAGGAAATAGTGTGTAGAGGTTTGTAGTGAACGAATTTTCGTTTGTAGTAACTTGTATATCCCACAAAACGTGTTCAAAATGGAAGGCGCGAGGCCCATACTGCTGTGCACTGCACCCACTAGCAGCACCCCACATTCAAGAAATTTATTTCTAATGGATGATATGTGTAGGAAATAGTGTGTAGAGGTTTGTAGTGAACGAATTTTCGTTTGTAGTAACTTGTATATCCCACAAAACGTGTTCAAAATGGAAGGCGCGAAGCCCATACTGCTGTGCACTGCACCCACTAGCAGCACCCCACATTCAAGAAATTTATTTCTAATGGATGATATGTGTAGGAAATAGTGTGTAGAGGTTTGTAGTGAACGAATTTTCGTTTGTAGTAACTTGTATATCCCACAAAACGTGTTCAAAATGGAAGGCGCGAGGCCCATACTGCTGTGCACGGCACCCACCGGCAGCACCCCACATTCAAGAATTTAATTCTCATGGATGATATGTGTAGGAAATAGTGTGTAGAGGTTTGTAGTGAACGAATTTTCGTTTGTAGTAACTTGTATATCCCACAAAACGTGTTCAAAATGGAAGGCGCGAGGCCCATACTGCTGTGCACGGCACCCACCGGCAGCACCCCACATTCAAGAAATTTAATTCTCATGGATGATATGTGTAGGAAATAGTGTGTAGAGGTTTGTAGTGAACGAATTTTCGTTTGTAGTAACTTGTATATCCCACAAAACGTGTTCAAAATGGAAGGCGCGAGGCCAATACTGCTGTGCACTGCACCCACTAGCAGCACCCCACATTCAAGAAATTTATTTCTAATGGATGATATGTGTAGGAAATAGTGTGTAGAGGTTTGTAGTGAACGAATTTTCGTTTGTAGTAACTTGTATATCCCACAAAACGTGTTCAAAATGGAAGGCGCGAGGCCCATACTGCTGTGCACGGCACCCACCGGCAGCACCCCACATTCAAGAATTTAATTCTCATGGATGATATGTGTAGGAAATAGTGTGTAGAGGTTTGTAGTGAACGAATTTTCGTTTGTAGTAACTTGTATATCCCACAAAACGTGTTCCAAATGGAAGGCGCGAGGCCCATACTGCTGTGCACTGCACCCACTAGCAGCACCCCACATTCAAGAAATTTATTTCTAATGGATGATATGTGTAGGAAATAGTGTGTAGAGGTTTTAGTGAACGAATTTTCGTTTGTAGTAACTTGTATATCCCACAAAACGTGTTCCAAATGGAAGGCGCGAGGCCCATACTGCTGTGCACTGCACCCACTAGCAGCACCCCACATTCAAGAAATTTATTTCTAATGGATGATATGTGTAGGAAATAGTGTGTAGAGGTTTGTAGTGAACGAATTTTCGTTTGTAGTAACTTGTATATCCCACAAAACGTGTTCAAAATGGAAGGCGCGAGGCCCATACTGCTGTGCACGGCACCCACCGGCAGCACCCCACATTCAAGAATTTAATTCTCATGGATGATATGTGTAGGAAATAGTGTGTAGAGGTTTGTAGTGAACGAATTTTCGTTTGTAGTAACTTGTATATCCCACAAAACGTGTTCAAAATGGAAGGCGCTAGGCCTATCCTGCTGTGCACTGCACCCACTAGCAGCACCTCACATTAAAGAAATTTAATTCTAATGGATGATATGTGTAGGAAATAGTGTGTAGAGGTTTGTAGTGAACGAATTTTCGTTTGTAGTAACTTGTATATCCCACAAAACGTGTTCAAAATGGAAGGCGCGAGGCCCATACTGCTGTGCACTGCACCCACTAGCAGCACCCCACATTCAAGAAATTTATTTCTAATGGATGATATGTGTAGGAAATAGTGTGTAGAGGTTTGTAGTGAACGAATTTTCGTTTTTAGTAACTTGTATATCCCACAAAACGTGTTCAAAGTGGAAGGCGCGAGGCCTATACTGCTGTGCACTGCACCCACTAGCAGCACCTCACATTAAAGAAATTTAATTCTAATGGATGATATGTGTAGGAAATAGTGTGTAGAGGTTTGTAGTGAACGAATTTTCGTTTGTAGTAACTTGTATATCCCACAAAACGTGTTCAAAATGGAAGGCGCGAGGCCCATACTGCTGTGCACGGCACCCACTGGCAGCACCCCACATTCAAGAAATTTATTTCTAATGGATGATATGTGTAGGAAATAGTGTGTAGAGGTTTGTAGTGAACGAATTTTCGTTTGTAGTAACTTGTATATCCCACAAAACGTGTTCAAAATGGAAGGCGCGAGGCCCATACTGCTGTGCACTGCACCCACTAGCAGCACCCCACATTCAAGAAATTTATTTCTAATGGATGATATGTGTAGGAAATAGTGTGTAGAGGTTTGTAGTGATCGAATTTTCGTTTGTAGTAACTTGTATATCCCACAAAACGTGTTCAAAATGGAAGGCGCGAGGCCCATACTGCTGTGCACGGGCACCCACTGGCAGCATCCCACATTCAAGAAATTTATTTCTAATGGATGATATGTGTAGGAAATAGTGTGTAGAGGTTTGTAGTGAACGAATTTTCGTTTGTAGTAACTTGTATATCCCACAAAACGTGTTCAAAATGGAAGGCGCGTGGCCCATACTGCTGTGAACGGCACCCACTGGCAGCACCCCACATTCAAGAAATTTATTTCTTATGGATGATATGTGTAGGAAATAGTGTGTAGAGGTTTGTAGTGAACGAATTTTCGTTTGTAGTAACTTGTATATCCCACAAAACGTGTTCAAAATGGAAGGCGCGAGGCCCATACTGCTGTGCACGGCACCCACTGGCATCACCCCACTTTAAAAGAAATTTAATTCTCATGGATGATATGTGTAGGAAATAGTGTGTAGAGGTTTGTAGTGAACGAATTTTCGTTTGTACTAACTTGTATATCCCACATTACACGAACTTCATGATCAGCGTGCTGCTGGGTACCTACACTTGCGGAAGAATTTTTTTTTTCTTTTATACCGGCTTGAATAGTTACGTTTCGATTGTGTTTGATTGAATGTGTTTAATTTTGTTACATATAGTGTTACGAAAAAATCTGACCCTCAGAAATATCCTGGTTCCCGTTTTGAAGAAATTAAGTGTAATGTTTGGTTTGTGTTGGTATCGTATGTAATTTTTGGAGTGAACGTATTTGTATGTATAGGTCTTTTTGACTGTCCGGCTATTTTTCTTTTCTTCCTCGATAGAGAAGTCGCGCTGGACTCTTCTGCCAGTTATAGAGAGTGCATGCGAAAGCTTGCAGTCTGTGTGGAGGATATAGGTAGACGTCTGCGCGGATGCGGATATCCGCGGATATCTACAGTATTTTTTACTGTTTCGGTTCAAATTGTGAGCAACGCAGATATTCTCGTGTTATCTGGGGATAAAGAGCGAGGTTCTGCCCAGTACGTCTGTCGAAATGTTAATGGATATTCTCGGAATCCATGCAGGGCTCAGGTAGAGCGGAAGTCTGTTTTCCTCATCCCCTGGCCACAGCCACAGACAAATATATGTTACTCTGTGCCACAGCGGACGTAGCTGTACCCGAGGGAGCTGCGCCTATCCGTTTACACGACCGTGCCTTACCTGCGGTCTGTCAAGTGCTCTCTGGTTGGCAAACCGGCCCACTGCCCACCACAGATGCCATGCCAAATTTTCGGTGCCTTCAGTTAGTGCTTTGTAGTGACCGAGTGACAACGTATATTGCAAGGAATACCGTGACAGTTCTTTCTTAAAATTAACATATCAATGGATATTATATCGAGTAAAGTGAAAAGAGGTGATTCGGCATTACTCAAGTAAAACAAATTGAAATCGTGACGTTGGAAAAAGAAATTGGATACTTATTTGATGGCATGGGAAAGATCAACGACAAAGTAGCTTGTTTTGCGTGTAAAAAAGTATATTCTTACACTGGGCACAAAAGTAGAACTTCAAATTACCTGTAACATTCGTGTTAGACAGGACAAAGTAGCGTAATTAGTTATTATAATCCCATGACAGATGCAAAAGTTCCTGAAGTTCCGCCAAATATGAAGATAACCGCGACCGAAAAAGTTATGCATCTTGTCAACAAAGGCATTTTACCGTTCTAAGTTGCGTGTGGATCTGGGTTTCTCGTGAGGGACAGTTTCCTATAGATGTGGTGGCATATTTGATGCACTATGTGTTTTATAGTCATTTAAATATGCCAATAACCGTCACGAAAGTGCAAGCAATATGTTGGCAAAGTTTCATCGCAACCGAATGAACTGTACAGCCGCGCATAAACATACAAACAAAACCTTAACGTTCTGTGTTAGAGAAACGGTGACATAGGTAGTAAAGATTGACAACTTTCATAATCAGATACGGTGTACGGTCAAAGAAACGTATTTAGGAAGATACACAATGTTAGTTGTATAGGCTGGACGTAGTTGCAGCTGTTAGTCTCTTTTTGCTGACAGTTACCAGTTACAAGTAGACGGCAGTTTTAACACTTGAAATGGCATGCTTTGCGTTGTGTCACATATCCTCTAGTGTGTTAATATGGGGAAAAACAAGTGTCCCTTTTGTAAAACTCCGAAAGAACCGTTTCTTTCTTTTTAAATGTAAACACAGTAAATATTCAAATGTTTGTAAATCTATCGGACTCAATTGCTTGGTTACTACTTATATTAAGGTAAACTAACCTAAGAACAGCACACACATCCATGCCCGAGGGAGGATTCGAACCTCCGGCGCGGAAGGCCTCGCAATCGCAACGTGACCCTCCAGACCACTCGGCTACTCCCGCGCGGCAAACACAGTAAAATCTCCTCTATGCCCATCAGTTTTAACCACTGAAATTTAAGAAGCTGCCTGTATTTAACAGGTGACGTAGTGCTCCGGCCACACGGGCTCCGAAGCGCTACTGTGTGTGTCCGGAGCGCCAATGTTTTCCTGTTTGGAATTCAAATGTTCAAATGTTTGCTAAGCGTATTGGACTTAACTGTGGGGTCATCAGTCCCTAAACTTACAAACTAAATGATACTAATGAGAGCAGAAGCATCCATGCCCAAGTGGGTATTCGAACCCCCGACAGGGAACGGCCTCACACAGCGGAGCGTAACCCCTCAATACGCTCGGCCGCTCCGCCGCGGCTCATGTTTGGAATAGCCTGTTGTGGAGTAGGTATGGAACAGTTACCATGATTCGAGACGTCAGAAATAGTTGTCACAGAAATGACACTCTAACAATAATTATATCATGGTTTTAAATACTGCCATCTGTTACTGTTACCCATTCAAAACTTTAATGTCTGCGGATGCGGATAAAGTGCCGCGGATGCGGATATGTGCCTTGCGGATGTGGTGCGGATAACACTTTTCTTATCCGCGCAGGCCTCTAGATATAGGGTAGCTTGCCTCCTTCACTGGCTAGGGAATCTATAAGTGGGCCGACACGTTCTTCGTATTAAAGATTTTGTTTATAATTAATTTTCTAAATAGATATAGATGTTTGATAGTGGTTTATATGGAAGTTTATAGTTCATGGAGAACGGGCTATAAATATTGGTAGCCACAGAATCATTTTGAGTAGTTTGGAAATATTTAGTTAAAATCTTATCTATTGGAGTGAACATTATACGATTCGGAATTTTGTTCATCTGTTGAATATCAGTATCTTGTGAACACACAGAATTGTTGATGAGAGTAATAGACTGTATACTTTGTTCCTCCACGTTCAATTAATGTTTCTTAAATGACATCATGTTTCATCCTTAATGTATTTTCGTAAATTTAGTACTGGCCGATTCCAGCAATCGGACAATAATAAAACGTAATCTTGGTATGTTTTTATTCAGACCGTAAAAATTGAACACTTGCAGCTGTCTTGGACTAATATTTTACGTGATTAAGCTGTCTTCTATTTTGCTGTTTATATCGGATTTTCACGGCTGCCCGATGTCGGAGCTTAGTCCTCCCTCGGGCATGCGTGTTTGTTGTTGTTCTTAGCATAAGTTACTTTAAGTCAGTATAATGGTTTTTAAGTGTAGAGACTGATGACAAACATAGTTAAACATTTGAATTTCACGGGTGCCCATAACCAAATAATGTCGCTGCTAGGCTTTGGCGCGATGTAAAGCATTATTACAACGTCAGTAATAATCTGTTTTCGTACTATCGCTGTACATAAACTGTAAAGTATCCCCAAACAATATTTCCAGATTCTGATGGTGTCTCGAAAAGGCGAAAAGCGTTTAAAAATAATTCGTTGCAACCAAGAGCCGGCCGCGGTGGCCGAGGGGACTGAGGCGCTCCAGTCACGGTCTGCACGGCCACTACGGTCGGGGGTTCGAATCCCCCCTCGGCCATGGATATGTGTGCCGTCCTTAGTATTAGTTAGTTCATAAGTAGTTTGTAAGCTTTACAAACATTTGAACATTTGAATTTTGCAACAAGACTGTGTTTTATTAGAAATCTCTATATATAAAAGGAAGTGTCCCGATTGACTGACTGACTGACTCATCATCGCCCAGCCCAAACCACTGAAGATAGAAACTTGAAATTTGTGGAGGGTGTTGATCTTATTCTGTAGGCGTCATTTAAGAAGCGATTTTTTAATATTCCGTCCGTAAGGGGGTGAAATAGGGGATGAAAGGTTTTTGAAAATACATAACTATTTAGGCAATTTTGAAGATAGAACTACAAAATTTTGGATTTTAATTCAGGGGTCGAATTAAAAAGACACGTGTTTCGGCTTTTTTTTTTAAATTCGTCAAATAAGGGGGTAAAGTAGGTGACGCAAAAAATTGATTTTCTGAAATATGTTGCTGTTAACTCAAATTTCAAGCTATCACTACGAAAGTTAGGATATGGACTCTTGATCAAGATTAAAAAGACACGAGTTTCGGTATTTTTGGAAATTCAAAAACTAAGGGGGTAAAAGAGGGGATCAAAAATTCTTTTCTAAAACGCTTTGTTGTCAAGACAATTTTGAAGCTATAGCTGCAAAAATTGGTATTTGTATTGTTCGTTATGATTTAAAAAATACGTGTTTCGGTATTTTTGAAAATTCAACCATCAATGGGATTAAATTGGAGAGGGGGTGTTTTTCGAAAATCTGTTGCTATTTAGGCAATTTTGAAGTTAAACTACAAATTTTCGGATTTGGATTCGGGGTTCAAATTTAAATGACACGTGTTTCGGTATTGTTCGAAATTCGACCAATAAGGGGGTGAAATACGAGATGCAAAAATTGATTTTCAAAAATATGGTGCTGTTAACTCAAATTTCAAGCTATAACTACGAAACTTGAGATATGGATTCTTCATCAGGATTAAAAAGAAACAACTGGTGCAGACCAACCAGCCTACGCATGCGAAGCAGCGGGGGTTCCGCTAGTTAACATTTATTTTACTTCTTTACAGGGTGTTACTCTCAGGAAGACGTGTTACGCGACAATGTTAAATATTACAATATGTAGTGCGATACGGTATTTACAATACCATTGTGCTCTTTATTTATAACATTTTAAGATATGGCACCTCAATATTAGCAACATTTTCGGAATAAGTGGCTAAGCGAAATGCAAATTAAAGACTCCAGCGCGAGGTTCTGGAGAAAACAATTTTAAATAAATACTTTTCTTGCCTTAGTATCTTCGTTCACCAGTAGTACACCCGGCGACTGGGAAGTATTTTCGCTATGGCAAGCTTTCGGAAATCTGTATCGCTATGCCAGGACTTTCAGGTCTCTGGACGTAACTTCGGTTAAACGGCACAGTAAGGTAAAACAGTATATATGTACCATTTTCCAAAGCTTGCACTATCAAAAATACTCATTTCTGTGCATTACTGTACGCGATAGTTTTGCTAGTGACGTCACTACTGAGGAATTCAGACGAGCAGCTGCACAGTCAGCGTTGTACCCGCATCAACTAGGAAATTACTCTTTTTCATATTATTATTATTACAAAAACTGAATTAAAAATTTAGAGCTTTTTATTGTAAAACCGCGGGATTTCGAAAGCCATCTGGCGGGATTATTTAAAGACCTGTTTGCAACAAAGAATTTCTGGATCCCATTTCTTATTCTATTTTTAAAGTGCCAGGAACATGTCTTTCCTTCTTCAAGAAGTTCGGGAATTAAATTTCTCGAAAGTGGGGTGCTGCTAGTGGGTGCAGTGCACAGCAGTATGGGCCTCGCGCCTTCCATTTTGAACACGTTTTGTGGGATATACAAGTTACTACAAACGAAAATTCGTTCACTACAAACCTCTACACACTATTTCCTATACATATCATCCATTAGAATTAAATTTCTTGAATGTGGGGTGCTGCCAGTGGGTGCAGTGCAAAGCAGTATGGGCCTCGTGCCTTCCATTTTGAACATGTTTTGTGGGATATACAAGTTACTACAAATGAAAATTCGTTCACTACAAACCTCTACACACTATTTCCTATACATATCATCCATTAGAAATAAATTTCTTGAATGTGGGGTGCTGCCAGTGGGTGCATTGCACAGCAGTATGGGCCTCGCGCCTTCCATTTTGAACACGTTTTGCGGGATATACAAGTTACTACAAACGAAAATTCGTTCACTACAAACCTCTACAACCTATTTCCTATACATATCATCCATTAGAATTAAATTTCTCGAAAGTGGGGTGCTGCTAGTGGGTGCAGTGCACAGCAGTATGGGCCTCGCGCCTTCCATTTTGAACACGTTTTGTGGTATATACAAGTTACTACAAACGAAAATTCGTTCACTACAAACCTCTACACACTATTTCCTATACATATCATCCATTAGAATTAAATTTCTTGAATGTGGGGTGCTGCCAGTGGGTGCAGTGCAAAGCAGTATGGGCCTCGCGCCTTCCATTTTGAACACGTTTTGTGGGATATACAAGTTACTACAAACGAAAATTCGTTCACTACAAACCTCTACACACTATTTCCTATACATATCATCCATTAGAATTAAATTTCTCGAAAGTGGGGTGCTGCTAGTGGGTGCAGTGCACAGCAGTATGGGCCTCGTGCCTTCCATTTTGAACACGTTTTGTGGGATATACAAGTTACTACAAACGAAAATTCGTTCACTACAAACCTCTACACACTATTTCCTACACATATCATCCATTAGAAATAAATTTCTCGAAAGTGGGGTGCTGCTAGTGGGTGCAGTGCACAGCAGTATGGGCCTCGCGCCTTCCATTTTGAACACGTTTTGTGGGATATACAAGTTACTACAAACGAAAATTCGTTCACTACAAACCTCTACACACTATTTCCTATACATATCATCCATTAGAATTAAATTTCTTGAATGTGGGGTGCTGCCAGTGGGTGCAGTGCAAAGCAGTATGGGCCTCGCGCCTTCCATTTTGAACACGTTTTGTGGGATATACAAGTTACTACAAACGAAAATTCGTTCACTACAAACCTCTACACACTATTTCCTATACATATCATCCATTAGAATTAAATTTCTCGAAAGTGGGGTGCTGCTAGTGGGTGCAGTGCACAGCAGTATGGGCCTCGTGCCTTCCATTTTGAACACGTTTTGTGGGATATACAAGTTACTACAAACGAAAATTCGTTCACTACAAACCTCTACACACTATTTCCTACACATATCATCCATTAGAATTAGATTTCTCGAAAGTGGGGTGCTGCTAGTGGGTGCAGTGCACAGCAGTATGGGCCTCGCGCCTTCCATTTTGAACACGTTTTGTGGGATATACAAGTTACTACAAACGAAAATTCGTTCACTACAAACCTCTACATACTATTTCCTACACATATCATCCATTAGAATTAAATTTCTCGAAAGTGGGGTGCTGCTAGTGGGTGCAGTGCACAGCAGTATGGGCCTCGCGCCTTCCATTTTGAACACGTTTTGTGGGATATACAAGTTACTACAAACGAAAATTCGTTCACTACAAACCTCTACGCACTATTTCCTACACATATCATCCATTAGAAATAAATTTCTTGAATGTGGGGTGCTGCCAGTGGGTGCCGTGCACAGCAGTATGGGCCTCGCGCCTTCCATTTTGAACACGTTTTGTGGGATATACAAGTTACTACAAACGAAAATTCGTTCACTACAAACCTCTACACACTATTTCCTACACATATCATCCATTAGAATTAAATTTCTCGAAAGTGGGGTGCTGCTAGTGGGTGCAGTGCACAGCAGTATGGGCCTCGCGCCTTCCATTTTGAACACGTTTTGTGGGATATACAAGTTACTACAAACGAAAATTCGTTCACTACAAACCTCTACACACTATTTCCTACACATACCATCCATTAGAAATAAATTTCTCGAAAGTGGGGTGCTGCTAGTGGGTGCAGTGCACAGCAGTATGGGCCTCGCGCCTTCCATTTTGAACACGTTTTGTGGGATATACAAGTTACTACAAACGAAAATTCGTTCACTACAAACCACTACAAACGATTCCCTACCGATATCATCCATTAGAATTTAATTTCTTAAAAGTGGGGTGCTGGCTATTTTTTGAGTAACCTATAACTTTTTTTCCGAAAAACTACAAACGAAAATTTTTGCACTACAATCCACTACAAACGAAGCTCTTTAAGATAGTATGAAGTAAAAATCAATTTCTTTAAGTCGGGTGCCAGGTTCACGGAGGTACGATACTCAAATCATTACGCGAGTGTTCGTTATTCAGATGCGCATCTCTATAAACTAATTAGAGAAATTTCCTCTGCAAATCGCATCTGAATTACGTTAAAGGGTCAAAACGTTGGAGACGGTGAAGAATGATTAACATTTTTGGATAATTATGATCATTATGGAATCAATCATTGGCATACCACAGTCTACTGTATTATTTGAAAAAGCTGATAAATGGTCGAAATTTGGGTGGAGACTGGAGACAACGGAGCATAGGCAATGAAAAGTGCGAAACGTAGTTGATGTTAACCTGCACAAATTAACAGTTGATCCACTTTCATACGACGGTATAGTTCTACGAAGTCCATTTTCCGAATAACTTAATTTAAAGAATTTACAGGGATATTGCTTTGCAGTAGTAAACATTTGCCAGGAATGTAAAGTATTAAACAGTCACAGTAAACACAGACTTTCACTTGCAGTTAAATCTTTTGCCTTACCTTACAACATAAGTAAAGAGATTTTGTGGTCCTGAAAGAAAATTGTAAAATCAGGCGTAACAATAATCCAGTTTACCGCGATGAAATATCTTTTATAGAATGGTGGAAGATTAGTTCCATTGTGACTAATTTGTAACTGGCAGATATAACTACATACACAGCATTAATAATTTTGTTATGGATAGGCCCTACCATGGTAGAGTTTCTGATCATCCGTGACCAAAAAGGTGCTTCTATTTTATAGCATTTTAGTAAATTCCCAACAGTTTAAGCATTCTAACGTAAGGAATTTTCAATATTAATACCCCACCACTCTGTTTGAACTGAGACATAACTTACCTATCTAAAACATTCTAAAAATACTATTCTAACTCATATTTAGATTTTTAAGTTTATGTGGTTGAACATGTGTATGAATATCGTAATTAACTTCTTTATCCTAGTACTGAAATGAAGCTTCATCATATATTAATTCACATTATGCACGTAATTTTATAATAAAGATATTTGTTCAGTATTGACCTATCTTCGTCAGACAGTATTAGGTGCGCAGTTATTAATTCAAGTGTTTATAATTGTAAGTGACTTGTGTAATTCGTTCATACAAAGTGACAGAAAAGTATTCCATTGTTAGGAATAAAAAAAAACAATTACAGCGTCTCTAAACTTAACTATAATGTGAAATTAAACATGCTATGTGAAATCAAATTTGAAAGTATGGAACTAATACTGTCAGTAGAATATTTTAGGCAAACATTTAGAGGTACATGTTACTTTAGACAGAACACAGTAATTTCACAGGGGGAACGCTGTATGTTTCTGTTTTGAGACTTCAATTAACTAAATAATACCACAGCAACACAAACATTAACACAGTGATAAAATTGTAGTGTGTGGTTAAGTAACGAACAATCTCTAGATAGAATCCTCTTCTCACTAAATGAATGAATAAAGTCAACTAACGCATATTATAAACTGAAACAATTTTGTCAAATTTATGTCTGCTCTGCAACATAATAGAAGAGCTCAAATGCACATCTCTACACTTCCCTTCTGATTCTGTCTTTAAAATGGAGCTGGGGAAAAATACGAAATAAAAAGAGAAGACAAAAACGTTTCATAAGCAGTTTGCGAAGGCAGCGGAAGTACCACATTTGGAAATTCTATATTTTCCTATAGCAAGAACGCTCCAGCAGCAATCTGCGATCTTATCGGCAGCGTTGATCAGCTCTCACAGCACAGCTGCTGAGGGAAAAATTTGTATTCAAGACGTAGCACGACGTTTAATAATACAGCGTCCGTCAATTCCTTGCTTCTTTTAGCAACATGTGCAAAATTGTTTACCTTTGTTGTTTCTTAAATTGTTTACATTTACCTGATACCATCTCTGTAATTCAGCAATATATACAGGGTGTATCAAAAAGAAGGACGCAAACTTATATGGTTGAAAGTACACGATAATAGAAGCAAAAATGTTCCAGTCAACATAAGTCAGCAAACAAGCCGTTTGCAAGATAATTCCGAATGTATGGTTTCATGCCGCCACTGATGTCATTGTAAACATCGTCATACGTAGTAGAAATTAATTGGAAATTTAGACTTTACTATCAAGATTAACATCGAATTTAGTTCATTTTTGTGCCTGGGGTCATCTCAAAAGCGAAGTGTACAGCACACCCGTTAACACGGTTGAAGAAATGGAGCGGAGAGTTTTACATGCTTGTCAAGAATTCTGGAATGATCCAGTGGTTTTCAAAAGAATTAGAAATTCATTGAAGAGACGAGCACAGTATTACATCCAAATGCAAGGAAGACACTTCGAACACCTCCTTTAACAGGTAACCCATAGGTACAATGTGAACTAAATGCGATGTGAAACCTAAAGGTATAGTCTAAAATTCAAATTAGTGTGTACCAACTAGGACCATGTTCACAATGAAATCAGTGACGGCTTGGAGCCATACATTCGTAATTATCTCGCAAACGTCTCGTTGCGGACCCATGTTTACTGGAACACTTTTGCTGCTGTTACTGTGTACCTTCAACCATGTAAGTGTGCGCCAGCCTTTTTGATACACCCTGTATATATTACAAGACCAAAGCAAAACAGAGAAGAAAAGCGATGAAACTCGTTTGAAATCACATTTAATGTATTAGTTCGAGAATGATGTTTTTGTGATTCATTTTTACGCCAAGTGCAAGAAAATAAGAGAATATGTGAGTACAAGCTCATCACACTGTCTACAGACATTAACTAGGAGTATTACAGCAACAAACGTTTTTCACACGTCATTGGAAATCTAGCATTAACTGTTGTGTGGTGTTTTTTAAGCGCAGCTGATGATCACACTGAATGGTATTGGCCAAGAGCTTTCACGAAATTATGCTTAAGAAAATGTTCAAATGTTTGTAAATCTATCGGACCAAACTGCGTGTTCATCAGTCCGTAGCTTACAAACTACCTAAACCTAGGTACACTAACCTAAGGACAAACACACACACCCATGCCCCAGGAAGGACTCGAACCTCCACGGCGAGCAACCGCGCGCTCCGCAGCGAGACGCTTTAGACCGCTCGGCTACTCCACCGCGGCTATGCTTAAGAACAAGCCATTATATCGTAACAGTAATTTAGCCGACATGATCATGGATGCATATATACTCTGGTAGGCAACCCTCTCACTTAGCCGTCTAACGCACCCCTTTCCGAGACAGGGAGGTATACCGGCCCAGGTTCGAATCCGCCCGGCGGATTAACGAAGGGGGTCGGAGTGCCGGCCAGCATGGTTTAGTATTTTAGGCGGTTTTCTCTAAATGAATACCAGGCTGGTACCCAAGTCCCGTCTCAGATACACGATTCGCAAACATTTCGTAACACTTCACACATATAACACTATACGCGGACATTTGGGGTACACATTTCCTCCCGGGTAGGGGGCATGGGATGGCAACAGGAAGGGCATCTGGCCACTCTGTAAATATTAACACGCCAAATCCGGATTTAACACAACCGACCCTGCATGTGCGGGAACATTGCCAAAGAGAGAAAGAAAGATATACTCTGATACGAAATTTGGAATAATATAATAAGGCTCACGGGAATTTGTGTTAACACGGAGATAGGCGAGGTCATGGTGTTGCATCAGACACTTGTTATATGACTGGTGAATGTTCTTACGGACATTTCTGAAAGAACACACACCATTAATCGACACAAACAACCTTGAAGATAGATGAAATATAATTTTTCAGTCGTACTGTTACAGAGCGTTGAAATAAATTCAACGTCAAGGTTGAAAATTTGTGCCAGACCGGGATTCGAACCCTGATTCTCCACTGCTCGCGGAAGGTTCCCTTAACCATCTTGTTGTTGTTGTTATTCTTGTAGATTGGTTATTTGCGGTCGTTCGTCTTGTCTTTTTCCTAGATTGATCGTTGCCTTCTTGGCTCAGTTTTCGAGTCCTCTGACCGAATGTTCAAATGTTTGTATAGCTTATGGGACTCGACTACGGGGCCATCAGTCCCTGAACTTACAAACTACCTATGAACTACTTAATACTAGCTAATCCTAAGGACGTCACAAATATCCATGCTCGAGGGGGGATTCGAACCCCCGACCGCAGTGGCCGTGCAGACCGTGCCTGGAGCGCCTCAGTCCCCTCGGCCACCGCGGCCGGCCCTCTGACCGAGCGCAGTGGGCTACCATGCCGGCTAGTCTAGGCCACCCAGGAACATTTACCCTCTGACCCAAATTCTGAACCTATCGCCTGCTGATATTGCAGTGTCCGCCGTACATTCTCCTACTTGCTCCCAGCCTCGCCTGTACTCCCGCAAAAGGTCGAACTCCGTGAATTCGCGCAGAAACTGTCTTCAACCAAAAATTCAAATGTCTGTAAATCTATCGGACCAAATTGCTTGGTCATCAGTCCGTAGCTTACAAACTACTTAAACTAAGGTAAACTAACTTAAGGACAACACACACACACACACACACACACACACACACACACACACACACCCATGCCCCACGGAGGACTCGAACCTACGACGGCGAGCAACCGCGCGCTCCGCGGCGAGGAGCCTTAGACCGCTCGACTACTCCACCGCGGCTGTCTTCAACCAGCCAAGGCACAGACAGTTACGTGAATGGTGACTGTTTTTCCACACATGTCCGAACATCATATTCGCTTGGGAACTAAATGAATCTTTTGTAATGGTACTGGTGCAAAGCCACGGCGGAGTGGCCGAGAGCATTGAGGCGCTATGCTCTGATGCGCGAGGCCGTTCCCCGTCGGGGGCTCGAATCCACCCTCGGGCATGGATGTTTGTGTTGTCTTTAGTATAAGTTAGTTTATAAGTAGTTTGTACGTTTAGCGACTGATGAAACCCCATTAAGTCTCATAAGCTTAACAAACATTTGAACATTTTTACTCGTGCAAATACAGCAATTTTTTTTTTTTTTTTTCTCTTTGACTCTGCGCAAATTTTTGCAGTATGGCAGATTGATCATCAGTACCTTTGGCAAAAAGCTCAGTTCATAATCACAAGACAATGATTAGGTTCGGTGACACATAACTTATGCAGTATTTCATGTCCGCGACGGATTAGCCGCGCGCACAGGGGCACCGTGCTGCGGTGCGCGCGACCGTTCGCCGTCGGGTGTTCGAGTCCCCCCTCGGGCATGGGTTTGTGTGTTGTCGTTAGATTAGTTTACCTTAATTTAAGTAGTTTGTAAGCCACGGACTAATAACCACGCAGTTGAGTCCGATAGATGTAAAAACATTTGAACGTTTAGTATTTCAGGAATATGATGATGAAAAATGGTCCGCTGTACACTCTATTAAAGAGAACGACCGGTTTCGTGACCTTACTATTATAACATTAGTCAAGGATTACAATGATATATAAAAATCCCCCAATTACTATAATTTCTCCTTAAAAGAGAGAGAGAGAGAGAGAGAGAGGGAGGGAGGGAGAGAGAGAGAAAGAAAGAAAGAAAAATTGAAAGAAAACGGAAACCATCACTGCTGACTAACGAGAAATAACAAGGGAAACCAAATCAACAAGGTAGATCGATGTTTAGCTTCCGAGAACGAGTACTATCCGTAAAATACACGTTTATTTTTGGTTATAATTATTGTAAGAATGATCCCACAATCCCAAAGAAATGATCTACCAGGGAAAAACCATCTCAGTAGCGCCATTGTCCACGTAAACAAAGGCACTGGCTTCGATTCCCGGTCCGACACAAGGAAGTGTCAATAACCTTAATATTTGCTTGAATAATTAGCGGAGTTGAACAAAATGCAAGTAAGGATATACAGAATGGTTGGAAATACCCGTTACAAACTTCGAGGACTTGTTGACGGTTAGTGAGTAAATAATATTTTTCTCAGGTAACGATGACCGAGCGAGGTGACGCACTGGTAGCACACTGTACTCGCATTCGGAAGGGCTGTGGTTAAAATCCACCCCCAGCCATCCAGATTTAGGTTTTCCGCGATTTCCCTAAATCACTCCAGGCAAATGCTGGGATGGTTCCTTTGAAAGGGCCAGGCCGATTTCGTTCCCCATCCTTACCCCAAAATCCGAGCTTAAGCTCCGTCTCTAATGACCACGTTGTCGATGGGCCGTTAAACCCTAAACTTCCTTCCTTCCTTACAGGAAACGATGACCGAAAATGCCATCCAGTAACACTATGAGCACTTCTTCAACTTTGACACTGTGAAACAAATTGCTTCTACTACAAGCTCTTTGCTTTCCACATTTTCGGAGGAGATAGTATGGACCAAAACAATAAGAAAGTCTGGTAAACATTGATTCTAAAATGCATATCTTCAGAAGTGTGAGCACTTGATCAGCAGAAGACGGCCGCGGTGGAGTATCCGTCGGAGGGTCGAGTCCTCCCTGGGGCATGGGTGTGTGGGTTGTCCTTACGTTAGTTTACCTTAGTTTAAGTAGTTTGTAAGCTACGGACTGATGACCACGCAGTTTGGTCCGATAGATTTACAAACATTTGAGCAGAAGACGCATGTTTACATACATGAAGATGAATACCTGATCATAGCTCTCAAGCGCCCATGTTTGTAGGATATTTTTTGTTGTTTTTGTTCATACAGCCTCCTCCAAAAACTAAAAGCAAAGAACTTGCAGTAGGAGTTTTTTTTTTAAGGTAAAGTAGGGCTTATGGGGTCATTGGATGTCGATTCCGAATATGGTTTCTATATTGAAATGTTATTTACTCGCAAGTCCTCTACAATTCCTCGAAGTTTGTAATGGAAAGCCGGCCGCGGTGGCCGAGGGGACTGAGGCGCTCCAGTCATGGTCTGCACGCCCACTACGGTCGGGGGTTCGAATCCCCTCTCGGGCATGGATATTTGTGCCGTCGTTAGTATTAGCTAGTTCATAAGTAGTTAGTAAATTTAGGGACTGATGACCCCGTAGTTAAATCCCATAAGCTATACAAACATTTGAACATTTTTGTAATGGGAATCTGCAAACACCCTGTATAAAAATGTTCAAATGTTTGTATAGCTTATGGGACTTAACTACGGGGTCATCAGTCCCAAAACTTACAAACTACTTATGAACTACTTAACACTAAGGACGGCACAAATATCCATGCCCGAGGGGGGATTCGAACCCCCGAGCGTAGTGGCCGTGCAGACCGTGACTGGAGCGCCTCAGTCCCCTCGGCCACCGCGGCCGGGCACCCTGTATATCGTACATGTTTGTTAAGTTGACGTCCAACTGATTTGGTTCGTTTTTTAGCGTGCATCTGCTCAATTTACATAGTGAATGAAATGCGCTTCCTTC
Organism: Locusta migratoria; assembly: GCA_026315105.1. Taxonomy (NCBI): domain Eukaryota; kingdom Metazoa; phylum Arthropoda; class Insecta; order Orthoptera; family Acrididae; genus Locusta; species Locusta migratoria. Next base: position 294,155,455 of record CM048755.1, read on the forward strand.
AGTATGAAGTAATTTAATTTTTGTATGTCGTGGCCCGAGGAAAAGTCTGTACTTCTGTAACCGGCCACACACAGCTGCAGCAGTTGTGTGGACGGCGAGATTTTTGAGCTGCGCGACCCCGGCTGTGAAGGTGTATTTCATTTCCGTGAAGGTACTTTAATACAACGGGGGTTGAGCGCGCAATTACTCAACAGCGAGGGCGTCGCGGATCAAAGCGAGCGGCCGTCGTAAGCTGTCACTCAGCGCGCCGCATGCTGACACACTTTTTGTGCGTGGCCCGGCTATCTGGCGCCTACTATCTAACATCCATTTCCCGCATTAGTGCTTTTCATAAAGAGGCCACGGGGAAACGGATTACACTATTTTAGTGATATACTGCCGGGGAACATGAGCAATACGTGACGCTTGAAAGTGCGCAATTTATGGACTGTCTGTGGCCAGCTTTCATGGTCCTTGAGTTAAAGGACTTGCAAGCGCCAAGAGGGCTGGCAGGCAACCAAGTTCTCACGCGAACAGTCCGCTCATGAGCAAGGTCTCTGTAATAAGAAGTACAGTGCTTATCCGTGGTAAACAAACCCGTAGTAACACTCGACCTGGCAAGGTAATACAGATGCCGACATATGGAACAAAAGTTTCTTATTTTTCATTGATAACGCGACTGAATGGGAAAAGACACCGATGAAGTAAGATAAATACATTTTAATAAGATCTTTCCCCCAATTCTCAATACGATATGGTCTTTTGTGATTGAAAGAGTTCGTTTCAACAAGGCTTATTATTATAGATATTGTGTCTGAATAGGTAAATGACATTTTCTGTGCTGACGCAAAAATACGCCATATCTCTGTGGAATATACTCAAAACTATGAGAAAGAGGAAATGATGGGAAGGGGTCACTACAATCATTAGTGCGTGGTATCCTAAAAAATAAATGAATAAAAATAAAATAAAGACGAAGAAGTGTTAAGATGACCGCTGGCCCGAAGCTAGAAATCCGGGTTCAAATCCTGGTCCAGCCCTAAGTTCGCCATTGAATTTGTTTCGGTGCCCTCTAACAGTCGAGACGCGCATGTCTCCCAAGTGGGGTTACCTAAAGTCTAGCTCCAAGTAGGCCCAACACTTTCCCTGCTGGGGTCTAAAAAAAAAAAAAAAAAAAAAAAAAAAAAAAAAAAAAAAAAAAAAAAAAAAAACCACTATGATTACTGTTAGTCGAGATGTTTGAATATTATATCTACAATTCGTAAAACTTATTCTGTCTGCTTACGAAATTTTGAACTACACTAGTGACCATTAAAATTCCTACACCAAGAAGAAATGCAGATGATAAACGGATATTCAATGGACAAATATATTATACTAGAACTGACATGTGATTACATTTTCACGCAGTCTGGGCGCATGGATTCTGAGTAATCAGTACCCAGAAAAACCACCTCTGGTCGTAATAACGGCCTTGATACTCCTGGGCATTGAGTAAAACAGAGCTTGCACGGCGTGGACAGGTATAGATGCCCACACAGCTTCAACACGATACTACAGTTCATCAAGAGTAGTGACTGGCGTATTGTGACGAGCCAGTTGCTCGGTCACCACTGACCAGACTTTTTCAGTAGGTGAGAGATCTGGAGAATGTGCTGACCAGGGCAGCAGTCTAACATTTTCTGTATCCAGAAAGGCCCGTACATGACCTGCAACACGTGGTCGTTCATTATCCTTCTGAAATGTAGGGTTCCCAGTAATCGAATGAATTGTACAGCCACGGGTCGTAACACATCTAAAATGTAACGGCCACTGTTAAAAGTGTCGTCGATGCGAACAAGAGATGACCGAGACATATAACTAATGGCACCCCATACCATCACGCCGGGTGATACGCCAGTATAGATAAGACGAATACACGCTTCCAATGTGCGTTCACCACACGGAAGCGACCATCATGATGCTGAACCTGGATTCATCCGAAAAAATGACGATTTGCCATTCGTGCACCCAGGTTCGTCGTTGCGTACACCATCGCAGGCGCTCCTGTCTGTGATGCAGCGTCAAGAGTAACCGCAGCCATGGTCTCCGAGCTGATAGCCCATTCTGCTGCAAACGTCGTCGAACTGTTCGTGCAGATGGTTGTTGTCTTGCAAACGTCCCATTCTGTTGACTCAGGGATCGAGACGTGGCTGTATGATCCATTACAGCCATATGGATAAGGTGCCTGTCATCTCGAATGCTAGTGATACAAGGACGTTGGGTTCCAGCACGGCGTTTCGTATTGCCATCCTGAACCCACCGATTCCATATTCTGCTAACAGTCGTTGGATAGCGACCAAAGCGAGCAGCAATGTCGCGATACGATAAACTGCAATCGCGATAGGCTACAATCCGACCTTGATTAAAGTCGGCAGTGTGATGGTACGCATTTATCCTCCTCACACGAGGCATCACAACGTTTCACCAGGCAACGCCGGTCAACTGCTGTTTTTGTATGAGAAATCGGTTGGAAACTTTCCTCATGTCAGCACGTTGTATGTGTCGCCACAGGCGCCGACCTTGTGTGACTGCTCTGGAAAGCTAATCATTTGCATATCACAGCATCTTTTTCCTGTTGCTAAATTTCGCGTCTGTAGCTTGTCATCTTCGTGGTGTAGCAATTTTAATGGCCAGAAGTGTATTTACTGGGTTTGTATTGCTTTGAAACTGACAAGCACCCGTCGTGAAATTTGTAATTTGTTCGCCGCCCTGGCAGGTTTTCAGCTTATTTTCGGAAATTAGTTAATGTAATGACAGGGGACCGAAACAGTCGATAAAAATAATTAAAACTAAGCAGCGTGTTCTTTCTCTGTGTGCACTATTACAGTTGACCGTGATAGCATCCTGTTTAAAAGAATATAAAGAGAAAGTTGTCTGATGTGGGACAAGCTAGCAGTGTAGTATGGGAGAACTATCTGAACTTACATGAAAAGCATACGAGATTGAATTTTCAACTCAATTTTGGGAGTCCTCCCTCGGGGTGCCGGGTGGGTATTGTCCTTAGCATAAATTAGTTTAACCATTTAACGGGCGTATTTTTTGTGGCGACTCAGCAAAACTTTTTCCTCCTTTTTCTTAAAAATTGCATTAGCATTGTTATCAATTTATAATATTTTATTTTCTGATGATTTTATTTTTGTGATTTAGTTCAAAAACTATGGTGGTACATATATCACTACAACACCTTTGTGAGCAGCCTTAAAAGCTATACTTCACAACAAATAGAAACCAGAGCTAGTGCTGTTGACTACCAGTAGTGGCCAGAAGCCTTGTGGATGGCGTGGGAGAATATTGTTAAGCAAGCACTGCTGTCGGTGGCCGGCCGCGGTGGCCGAGGGGACTGAGGCGCTCCAGTCACGGTCTGCACGGCCACTACGGTCGGGGGTTCGAATCCCCCTCGGGCATGGATATTTGTGCCGTCCTTAGTTGTAAGTAGTTCATAAGTAGTTTGTAAGTTTAGGGACTGATGACCCCGTAAAGTCCCATAGACTCTACAAACATTTGAACATTTGCTGTCGGTGATGATCACACACCCTATTAAAACCATATCCCGGCTTTCGTAATGTTCAGAAGGCCATCGCAAAAAGATCTAACTCCAGAGAAATTATAGTCTTTGAATAGAAGAGTCATTCTTGTTCTTCTCATTGCATATTTCTTCAGTTACTCAAATCAAATTCAAATGTTTGTTAAGCTTATGGGACTTAACTACGGGGTCATCAGTCCCTAAACTTACAAACTACTTATGAACTACTTACGAACTAGGACGGCACAAATATCCATGCCCGAGGGGGGGATTCGAATCCCCGACCATAGTGGCCGTGCAGACCGTGACTGACGCGCCTCAGTCCCCGCGGCCACCGCGGCCGGCTCTTCAGTTACTTTTTGTCCCATAGTGTAGCAGTGCTTTCCACGTATGGTGGATTCATCGAGATATGCTACTCGTCAGTGACTCTCATCCTAAAATTACGCGCGCCAGTGTAGTAACCATAAATTCTCCATCTACACTACTCATACCAGAATGAAACACAAGGAACTGCCATGCAAATATTTCATTGTGTGCCTCTAGTTTTCAACGCAGTCTATTCAAAAATTATTACGTTTTCGTAAAATAGTTATCTGAATATAATGATGCGGTCTGCCAATTTTGAATGAAGCAAACAAATTTGAGCGAAACGTGCGAACGCCAGCAAATTATGAACAGCAGTGCGAGCAAGCATCACAGCTTTCGCGTGTGATTAATGGGGCCAGTGACACGGCCGCTAACTGAGGGACGCTATTAAAAAGCCATTCACGGAGCGCTGCCGTCATGCGCCGGAGACTCTCTTCCCACACCGCGATGCGTCACTCACAAATACATCAAGCCCCCGCGCTCTCGCCTCACAACTTTTTACATAAACAACGTCTGCCAAAACTTGTGCGCGGGGAAGTAAAATCGACACTTGGACGTAAAGAGCGTAGAAAGACGATGAAGACGTATTAAGGCGCCAGAAACACATAATCGTAGACTCAGCCTCCTCCTTTGTCCCCGAAGGCTATTCAGCCGGCCGCGGTGGCCGAGGGGACTGAGGCGCTCCAGTCACGGTCTGCACGGCCACTAAGGTCGGGGGTTCGAATCCCCCCTCGGGCATGGATATTTGTGCCGTCCTTAGTCTTAGTTAGTTCATAAGTAGTTTGTAAGTTTAGGGACTAATGACCCCGTAGTTAAGTCCCATACTATACAAACATTTGAACATTTGAGGGTTATTCAGAAAGTAGGGAACGTTTCCATTGACGCCGCTAGGCACGCACCGAACGCATATATATCGGTATGTGCGTCCTCATCTGCTACATCGATATGGTTTCCCTAGAGTATATGTCAGACTATTGGCTAATTACTTGATGGAAAGAACCTTCGTGCCGGCCGCGGTGGCCGCGGGGACTGAGGCGCTTCAGTCACGGTCTGCACGTCCACTACGGTCGGGGGTTTGAATCCCCCCTCGGGCATGGATATTTGTGCCGTCCTTAGTTGTAGCTAGTTCATAAGTAGTTTGTAAGTTTAGGGACTGATGACCCCGTAGTTAAGTCCCATAAGCTCTACCAACATTTGAACATTTGAGAACCTTCGTAGTGAAGTTACAAGATACCACTTCCACAATTCGACAAGTGAAAACTGGGGGACCCCAGGGCCCCGTCCTGGGACCTACCCTCTATAACATATATACAGCGCACGTACCTTCAAACCTACGTGTCAGAAAAGCTATATATGCTGATGACACAGCTCTAATTTCGCGGAGCCGATCGCTAGAAATCCTAAGGAGAAGACTGAAAGAGGCATGCGACGACTCAGAGCAATGGGATGAAGAGAAGAGGATCCAGTTCAATGCCTCTAAATGTCAGGCACTCCTCACAAAAAAATCTGGACCCCATCAAGATATCCGGCACTGACATCCGATGGACCCAATCGGCCAAATACTTGGGATTGACTTTCGATAAAAGGCTGACTTGGAGCAAACATGGCCGGCTGAGATGGCCGAGGGGACTGAGGCGCACCAGTCACGGTCTGCACGGCCACTACGGTCGGGGGTTCGAATCCCCCCTCGGGCATGGATATTTGTGCCGCCTTTAGTCGTAGTTAGTTCATAAGTAGTTTGTAAGTTTAGGGACTGATGACCCCGTAGTTAAGTTCCATAGACTATACAAAAATTTGAACATTTTTTGGAGCAAACATGTCGACAAAACCTGGAAGAAGACTTCTCAACGACTTGGAGCACTGTACCCACTGAGTAATGAGACATCACACCTCCCCATAAAAACGGGGCTACAATTATATAGGACAAACATTCTACCAGTAATGGATTACGGAAGTCCAGTCTGGAGAAATGCCGCGAAGACTCATATAACCAGATTGCGAGGATTAAAACTACAAGTACGCCGGGATCACCATAACCCAGCGAAGAAGCGAGGCTCGGTAGGTCAGACGGCATCGTTGTTGCCAGATCCTCCGAAAAATCGGAAGATCTTCCGATTTTATAAAATTATTCCAAAAAATACGAAATTACGACTAAATCTTCCGAAATTTTCTGAATCCTCCTGGGATTTCAAGTGAATCTTCTGAAATGTTCCGAATCTTCTGAAATTTCGAGTAAATCTTCCGAATTTTTCCGAGCTTCGTTTTGCAACATGGCACGCCATCTGTGAGACAACCTTGTCAACATAAAATGAGGTCGGGCTAAAGGTGGCACTACTTCAGTACAACTACAGTAGAGTTCAGACGTAAGCATCGGCAACGCCACCAAAAACGCAATATGCAGCGCCATCTGTGAGACAGCCCTGTCAATGTAAAAGGCATATGGGTAAAGAAAGTAGTAGCTACAGCACACTAATATAGTAAAATGTATTGACTTGAGCAAAAATATTTCTGTTAACTTTGTGTAAAGCTCTATTTGCTTTTACTTACTTTTCAAACAAGAAAATATTTAAAATTAATTGTATGTTACGTTTATAAATATTTTCATCTACAAATGTAATTAAGAATAAAGGTTAAATTAATTATAAGAGATTGTCTTCTTAATTTCACTCCCCTAGTTCTGAAAAACTGCGTTTTTTTTTTTTTTTTTTTTTTTTTTTTTTTTTTTTTTTTTTCCAGTTTGCATACCTTCTGACCTTATTACTTCATCTTCCGAAATTTTTAAGGTTCGTGGTTCAGCTTCCGAAAAAAATCTTCGGATCTGGCAACACTGGTCGGCATCCAGCCGTAACAACAGGAACGCCTCTGCGCTTCTGTTTTTTCGATATTCGAATTTGAAACATGCGCTGCAATCGAAAATCTCGCCAGTTATGAGGTGCGGTCTGTTATGTGGTTTTTCTTGGGAAGCAACCTAAAAAATTATAGCAATTTATCGTGAACTGTGCGACGTTTACGGAAACAACGTAATGAGTGAATGGTCCGCCCGGAAATTGTACATTCGATTTAAAAGTGGCCGAACCAACGTTCATGATGAAGAGTGGACGCCCGAGATTGTGACTGACGATATTATCGCTAAAGTTAATGAAAGATTCGTGAAAACCGTCGCTGCCGCGGTGGAGTAGCCGAGCGGTCTAAAGCGTCTCGCTGCGGAGCGCGCGGTTGCTCGCCGTGGAGGTTCGAGTCCTCCCTAGGACATGGGTGTGAGTGTTGTCCTTAGGTTAGTTTACCTAGGTTTAAGTAGTTTGTAACTACGGACTGATGACCACGCAGTTTGGTCCGATAGAATTACAAACAAACAAAACCGTCGCTTCACAATAATGGAGCTTTCGCTTTCTTTTCCACAAGTGTGACGGACACATTGTCAAACACTGGGTGAAGTCTCAGGCGGCAGAATTGAACGACGGAATTTCAAAGCTTGTCCACTGCTATGATAAGTGCATAATTTGTTGGGTGACTATGTGGAGAAGTAGTACTGTAGTCGCTCTTTCTGATGTATATAATAAAATGTTTATCTCGTACTTAACTTTTTTAATGCCAAAACGTTCCCTACTTTCTGAATAGCACTCGTACATGTGGACAATTCACCAATGATAACCCTTCGCCCTTCAGCAATTAGGCGACTGTTTTTGTAGAATTCGGTGAATAGTCCTGTAATATTAATGTAGATGAACATTTAACTAAAGAAATATCGTCAAATCTCTTTCCCTCGCGCATCGGAGGTTCGAATCCTCCCTCGGGCATGGATGTTTGTGTCGTCTTTAGCGTAAGGTAGTTCATAATTAGTATGTAAGTTTAGGGACTGATGACCCCGCAGTTAAGTCCCATAAGCTTTACAAACATTTGAACATTTGATACACCGGTTGCCGCCGTATCAGCGAAAGAAAGCCTCGTCGAACGTGATCAGTAGTTGGATCAGTGACCGTCCGAATACGCCACGTGCTGCTGCCAATTTACGCTTTGCCTTACAGCAAAAGGGACAGAAATTGTAGTAGTGACAAATCTTGGATCACCAAAATGTTCAAATGTTTGTAGAACTTATGGGACTTAACTACGGCGTTCAAAAAATGTTTGTAGAGTCTATGGGACTTAACTACGGGGTCATCAGTCCCTAAACTTACAAACTACTTATGAACTACTTACAACTAAGGACGGCACAAATATCCATGCCCGAGGGGGGATTCGAACCCCCGACCGTAGTGGCCGTGCAGACCGTGACTGGAGCGCCTCAGTCCCCTCTGCCACCGCGGCCGGCCTTGGATCACCAACCTTGCGCCAATGTCATGAATTAAATGACAAACCTGCCAGTATCCCATGGAGCGAGGAAAGCCGGCCGCGGTGGCCCCTTGTCGGAGGGGGACATTAAGCGAGATGAGTAGTCCGTGTGTCACCACCGGGCTTAACCCTCCTCCTTTTCCCATAATCCACCTATACTTACAGGGGCATAGACAGTTTTTTTTTTTTTTTTTTTTTTTTTTTTTTTTTTTTTTTTTTTTTTTTTTTTTTTTTAGCTTGGGGAGGTTCAGTTCTCCTGTACAAGACGTTCATTCAGATCAGAATTCAAATATCTGCAGCCGTTCAATGTTAAAAAGTAAAAAAAGAAAAAGAACTTCGTAGTTACATTTGTGAGGCGCGATGCATAGCGAAACCGTTTCCAATTAGGTAGCTGAACCTGTCCTGCGGTGTGTTCTAATGTTTGTAAGGCTACTGGGCCAAACTACGATGGTCATCAGTCTATAGTCGTACAAACTACTTAAACTAATTTACACTAAGGACAAAACACACACACACACACACACACACACACACACACACACACATGCCCGAGGGACGACTCGAACCTCCGGCGGGAACGGGCGCCATATGTCACACGACGTTACTTTAGCGCATTGTGTCGGAGTTAAGTGAATTCGGATATGGCACTCCAAAATGTTCAAATGTTTGTAAATCTATCGGACCAAACTGCGTGGTCATCAGCCCGTAGCTTACAAACTACTTAAACCTAGGTAAACTAAAATAAGGACAACACACACATACCCATGCCCCAGGGAGGACTCGAACCTCCACGGCGAGCAACCGCGCGCTCCGCAGCGAGACGCTTTAGACCGCTCGGCTACTCCACCGCGGCTATGGCACTCCTATGATGGGTGCTTTCGTAGCCGAAGTGTTTTGTGTTTGAAGAGGAACAATATCGAAAAAATAATACCGCATACAAGAAGACGGGAAAACTTAATTCATAAGTTATAGAAGAAAGTGTGTGTTGAGTGACTGTGACAGATGGTTACTGATGGAGGTTTGAGGCCAAAAATATGAGGACGACAGCTGTAAAAGTCACTGTAGAAACGAATGTCGCAATCGTAATCTGTCAGCACTAAAGGAACATGAAGGGAGTTCCGGAAGCTGGCGATTTCAGAGCGAGCTGGAATTCCAAAATCACACATCGGTAATTCAGTTGTCCGTAACAGGAAAACGTGGTGTGGTAGCCATATGTTCAAATGTTTCTAAATCTATGGGACTCAACAGCTTGGTTATTAGTCCCTAGCTTACAAACTACTTAACCCAAGGTAAACTAAACTAAGGACAAACAAACACCCATGCCCGAGGGGGGAATTGAACCCCCGACGGCGGACGGCCGCGCGCACCGCAACACGGTACTCCAGTACGGGCGGCTAATCCGCCGCGGCGGAAGCCATATAATCTGGACTGTGGAGCAATAGCAGAAACTGATTTTCGTTTGTTCAGTTTTGTTTCGCGCCGTTTCCAACTTCTGACTGAGTTTACGTCTGGCGTACGCCACGCCAGATCTAAAATAAGTCCAATAAACATGGGTCTTGAAACGAAAACCTTCTCAGATAAACACGTGTTTATGGGTGTTCCACGTGGCGTCCATTCATGGCAATGAATCCGTCTGCCCTTCGGCGTCAGGAGTGACGCACCCTTTAAACTAATGTGAGGCCGGCCGCGGTGGCCGAGGAGACTGAGGCGCTCCACTCACGGTCTGCACGGCCACTACGGTCGGGGGTTCGAATCCCCCTCGGGCACGGATATTTGTGCCGTCCTAGTTCATAAGTCGTTCATAAGTAGTTTGTAAGTTTAGGGACTGATGACCCCGTAGTTAAGTCCCATAGACTATACAAACATTTTTATAAAAAAAAAAAAAAAAAAAAAAAAAAAAAAAAAAAAAAAAAAAAAAAAAAAACATCTAATGTTGTAGGTACCTGCTGGCATGCACTGAAGACAGGACCCTGTACTGCCTGCACATCGTTAACTGGAGTTACGTAGACCAATTCCTTCAAGTGTCATTATAACCATAAGTACAAGGCTTTGACGTCTGGGGAATGAGCAATCCCAGGATCTCTCCGACCAATACAGTGGTCCTGAAATGTGTGACTCTCAAGTTCCCGCACATTGTGGCGAAAGTGTACTGGTGCGCCGTCATGCATGAACCTCAGCAGTAATCGTTGCTGACGAGGCACAACCTTCAGCGCGATAGGTAAGAAAGTCCTAATAATGCAACTCAATTAACCTTTGTGATCGCACGTTTGACCCTCTTAATCTATCGCCAAGTGTATTAATATTCGCAACCAAGCGCTGCATAGCCCTTCCTATCAAAATATTTTTACTTCAGAAAGTATGTGATTCCGGAACCATGTTTAATAGACTTACTATTCTTGTTTCGATCAATACTGCCACCTCTCAAAGTATTCGACACTTTGTTTACCAACCTGTACGTTTCTTCTTGGTGGGATAAGTGGAACAGGGTGTAACTCAAGTTTCGCAATGCCAACTGAAGACGTACTTAAATTTAAGTGTCATATGGCAGCCGGTCGACATGTAATAGTCTTTAGGTCATGATTACGGAGTTTAGTTTCCTTAACATTTCTTTGACATAACAAAGGCCGGAAAATATTATTTAGGAATAATAATAATTAACCAAAACGCTGCTATTTAATATTATTTATTTGAACTCGACGGTCCCGTTTCGGCTCAAACTGCCATTTTCAAGTGACGGTTATGTCTAGATGATCTGACATATATAAGACATTTAAGGTACCTGTATATTGACAGTCAATTTACAGACATACATGTACATAAACATACGACATCGTGGCTGTAACTGTAAAAGTACCAAAAAAGTACCAACCATTTTTGACAGTTAATATACAGACGCCTTAGATGTCTTATGTATGTAACGCCATCTAGAAATAACCCGACACTTGAAAATGGCAGTTTAAGCCGAAACGAAACCATCGTGTTCAAATAAATAATATTAAATAGCGGAGTTCTGCTTAATTATTATGTCACTTGCTGACCTTTACTACGTCGCGGGACCTATGGAATATAAAATATGGTTTTTAGGAATTGCTTCGTGAGTAATCTTACATTCATTTATGACTGAGCGCAATGTATAGCGTGTGTCTCTTACTCCTAGTTCTGATCTCCGTTTTCGCATCTGACACAATTTCTAAGAAATTACGTCCTCGGTCGACATCTCTGGTGAGATTAAAATATAAAAAAGGAAGATGACTACATTGGACAAGGAAACATACCATCTATGAGAAAACCTTTAATCTTACCCATCACCATCTAGATACTAAGTGTTAGTAACATGCGTAATTCTCTTACCAATTCTGCGAATTCCCCATGCAAAATACTCTGGTTTCCGAAGTAGCAGCTTCTGCAAATGGAAATCTCTTTTTATTCGTATGACATACTTGGTGAAGTCATAGCTCTGACAAACAATCCATCGTAAAAAAAATCGAACTAATGTCTTGAATACTTGAATTCTAACACTAAATAGAATCAGACACTCTAAATAATCGGAAATAGAAATAAAAATATAGAAATAATAGCAGCAAATACCACACTGGCGATAGGATATACTTCAGTTGAGGATACGTAAGGCGAATCAGTAATGCTAGGAACTTCTGGGTCAACTGAAGGGTTACATTGAATAAAAACAAATGACACACTATTCCAGTGGCTTCAGATGATTTTACGCACTTTCATATGCCGATATGAGTCTCTAGATGTACGCCCAAAGGAAAAGAACAGTGTAAAGCGCAGTCAGTGACTTACACAATGAATTATGACTCTGGCACCGTCTCCCTCCTGTTTACACAAGTGATTACGACCAACATGCAATAAGTAGATGGCAAATATTAGCATCCATGAACAAACATGTCCGTTGTAGCACGCCTACAGAGAAAAAGCAAGAAGAAAAAGCAAATTCAGCCGCAGGCAATAAGCGATTCGTCACTCCGAGAGCCGAAACTCAAATCACCTTTTGGTTTGCCTAAAGTTGTGGAATGGAGTAGCCGTTTCTTTAACGCACCGGTTCGAGTTCCAGGTTTGGAATAATAATAATGTGAAGAGATACGAACAAGTCTATGCGAGTTTCAGATTTTACCCTTATTTCATCATCAGAATGATAAAAAATAATAACCATCTTTAAACGATCTACCAGTTGTCAGTTGCACTCTCGACCACATACTGTAACGCCTCGTGTACAAAATATGAGCATATGTAATTAATATGTATTTAAGTAACATACGCGTCCGTTTGACGACTGTAATATGGATATTAAATAATAACAATAATAAATAAATAAGTCGGTGCTATTCCGTCTTTTGAATTAACTAAATATCAGAAACAGAGGAAAGACTGAAGAGGTCTATGTTAGCTCAAGTCCATTGTGAGATCTGTATCCTGAGCTAAATACGAACTGTGAAAAAAATTATGTATTTTTCAAATGTAAAGAGTTCCAGTCCATCAGAGGAATTTTCTGGAACCCGTCTATAACAAGAGTAGAAACTTAGTGCCATATTTTGTGTGTGTGTGTGTGTGCGCGCGCGCGCGCGCGCGCGCGCGTGTGTGTGTGTGTGTGTGTGTGTGTGTGCGTGTGTGTGTATGCGTGTATTCATGAAGCTGTTCATTGAATGCAGAATGTGAGACATTATACAGTGTAACAAGATAACTGTGAATACGTACAAAACGTGAACAATGGTTATGCCTGCGCCGATATCACATCATTTTTTTTTATTAATTCCTGCGTATGTTTGAGTGTAACACAGTTGTAAAAGCAAAAGACTACAATAGCTACAACAGTGGCACTTGTCAAGATCGTGGAAGCTTTCTATGATAACTATGTAATAAAGGATTCTGGCACACAAATCTTCTCATGTGAGCCAAAATACAATTTACCAGAAGCCCAGAAGCAGTGGAACTATGTGCAGTGAACAGTATAGATTATGCTGTTATATAGAAAGAGATGCAGTTACTGGAAGAAATCTGCACCTATGTGTTTAGCACATTCAGAATAGCATGAACAAGATGAAAAATTATAATGTAAGTAAGTAACACCACAATATGCTATAAATAGCTAGTAAACTGCCAAAAAGACTGACTGTATATTAAGATGTATAATTTATTTAATTAATGTTTTCGTGTATTATAGACCATTGATGAGGCCTAGCCCTGAGTAGGCAAAACATGTCTGGTACAGAAGAATAAAAATTACAGTTTTAGAAGACAGGAATTTTCTTATCTTTACGACAAAACGTACCCAATTATCAGTTCTGTAACTTCTGCGATGTATCTAAGCGACAGACATCGCTTTTAAGACTCCACATTCATGCTACAGACTCTTTAATTACGAGCATCCACTACATGCCAGTGCTTTATTAGAATTACACGAATCCATCACCACTAGGAAAGTTAGGAGCTATCACTTTTGCATGCATTATTCCTATATCGCACTGTCATTCATACTAAAACAAACCATTTGAAATCCCTAAGGATGACGTCCTAAGTTAGACATTTCTCTCTTTACAGAAGACAATGATTGAAAATATCACTGTATTTAAGTGCAGTAAAACATTACTTTCCATACATTACATGGTACAAATAATTTCATTATGTACACTGCCTTAAATAACTACTAACACACCGCAAAGACGTTACTGCAATCCGTTAATTTCATAGAAAATATCTGTCTGCTCCAAAGCTCAACGTTTCACGTATTAAGTGGCCGTGTTGAAAAGTAATCCCCCAGACTTTTTAATTCTCAGTAATGGTTGAGATATTTCAAGTCATGCATATTACTCCGTCGACTTTCGTACTTCGCTGACGCAAGTTGCCACCCTCTGCCGCTAGAGTGCTCAGGACTGTAGGGTATTAAATCGAGATGTGTAACGTAACCACGTCAGTGCACGAGAAACTGCGTGCTTTAAATGAGATTCTAACCGCAGAATACGTACCTGCAATTGAAATCCATAGAAGAGTGAAATCTTTTTAAGGCGGAAATTGTATCGATATTAATAATATGTAACATTAAGTTGTTCGTGCTCATAATTAATTAAACAGAGGTGCTAATCTCACGTGTGTGAGAGAGCTCGGAGTGGGAAACCATGTATCCCAACCGACTAGACTCATCGGAATCGAGTTGCTGAACTCATCACAGAAAATTGTCGTATAACACAGACAAAGGTAAGTATAATGTCAGCTACATATAATACTTTAGTAAGATATACAAGTGTCTAATTGATAAGATAAAACATATCTCTGTCACAAAGCCAAGTCCAACTCCTTTAACCACTGGACAGCTTCCTGACTGACTATATGGAGTTCGGTCATCCCTCCTGAGAATGATCGTAATGGGCAATTAGTAAGTATGTGGGTCATCGTTTGTATGTCTGCTCCACAGTCACATGACTGGTCGTCTGTCTGTCCCCATTTGAATTTCCAATAGTTACAGCGACCAACACCAGTGAAGCGGTTGATCAAAGACCATTCTCTCCTGGGAAGGTCCATTCCTTGGATCTCCTTAGAGGGATCGTCTATCCAGATGCTGTTTTTTCCATTAAACGAATCCCAAGTTCTTGCCCAGTTTGATTTAGGCGAGAAACCTCTCTGAAGTAGTTGCACGGCTGCTTTAAGAGGTGGTTTACGTGATTTCAGCCGGCTTACCTGTGGTGGAAGGTCTTGCAGGATAGGAAGCTCAGGAGTGGACAAGATCTTATAATGCTCTCTCATTAAGGCTTCCTTCCGTCTTAGATAAGGAGGAACGATGTTGCATAATATTGGGAGCCATTGAAGTAGTGTAGCCATCAGTGTCACTGATCAAGGTAAGTATTGACATATCACGAAACCGTGTGTAGGCTATCATTGCAGAACTGCGATACGGAAAACGGTATGCGGAGTGAGTGCTTGGAATGCTTTTCGTGACGTGAAACAAAAAAGACTGGACATCTGTACAGTCCTGACTTTGCCCCATCTGATATTTATCTTTTTCCAAAACTTAAAGAACACCCTCGAGGACTTCTCTTTGAAAGAGATGAAGCGGTGCAAACAAAGGTAAGATTGTGGCTCCATCGAAAAAGTCAAACATTTCACAGTGACTGTTTTTACAGGTAGTTAGAAGAATTGTGTTACACTGAGACTATCTTGAAAATAAAATACTTAAAAACAAAGAATAATGCTGTAGAATGTCAATAAACATTTTTTTTTTCATTTGTAATGTTCGAACAGTTTCCACATATAAATGTTAGAAGCAATACTTATCACCCTGCCCTCGTAGTTATCGCTACAATATTTCAATCCGTCAATCTCATCTTTTGCGGGTGTCGTTTTTACTTCTCATGTTGCATTACTATAAAAATTTGAATGTGCAGGGTGACCTGCTGTTGTGCGCTTTATGGAACAACATATATAATGTCATATTCAGGATGGACGGAATTCAAATTTCAATCCAGTCATTCAGATACTGGTTTTCCGCGGATTCACCACACAGATTAAAATAAATTATGCGATAGTTTCTTCGAAGTGTAGGCAGTGCTAGGTTATTCTCCATCACTAAGGACCCCACCGTCGAGCAGATATGAAGGTCAAATTTTTTTTCTTTCTTTTCGTACAACACCGACTATTACATTAAGAAATACAGCTGTGTAGCGCCGCCGGCCGCGGTGGCCGAGGGGACTGAGGCGCTTCATTCACGGTCTGCACGGCCACTACGGTCGGGGGTTCGAATCCCCCCTCGGGCATGGATATTTGTGCCGTTCTAGTTCGTAAGTAGTTCATAAGTAGTTTGTAAGTTTAGGGACTGATGACCCCGTAGTTAAGTCCCATAAGCTGTATAAACATTTGAACATTTTTTTGTGTAGCGCCACACACACACACTCACAGCGTGAAGTTTCAAAGGAGAGCTGACTGGTAACAGACCTACATTAACACACGCAGGAAGTTGTGATGAGTCGATGAGAATTGGTGAGATACTGAATGAAGGAACTTACTACTATTGAAAATAATTGCCATGAATTCGTATCATTGTGACGAAGGGACGAGTCGAGAGAAACGTTCATATCTTTTCAGGCTCTCGCTGAAAAATGCAGCCAATATCATCGTCCTCACAAAAATGTAACGGCAGAGAAAGAACATTTCAAGGCAGAGAGAGATTGTGATACTTTATATTAGCAATGGCTAACAACCAAAGTACGGTATTTTAGTACACGCAAAGAACAGTATAGCAAATTAACAGGTACTAAAGGTGATCTATGACATCCTTATCAGTATACTAAAAACCGAATATATGACCTTAATCAACATGTAAAAGCCCCCAGACCCAAACCACCACAAAACGCCCAGCTTTATCATTTCACGTCTTCAACTGTTGTCATCATTTTTAAATTTTGTGTGTTTTAATTGCGGTGGGGTGACCGAGCGCTCTAAAGTGCTTTGCTGCGGAGCGGGTAGTTACTCGCCGTCGGGAGTTCGAGTTCTCCCTCGGCCATGTGTGTGTATGTTCTCCTTAGATTAGTTTATGTTAGATCACAGGAGAAATGACTCCAGAAAAAGCCTAAGCAGGAAACAGGGGACACTTGTAGAAATAGCTCCTCAGATAGTAGTATGACAATAACGCAACATGGCTAATCTAGTTTAGATGGCTGTTACTGTTAAAAACTGGGGAATACGCAAATCAAGGTCCCAATTGCAAGACGTTCTACCTGGATAAGGGTTCTGCAGTCTTTTTATTTGAGGTATGAAGACAGAGGATGGCGCACACGATATTTCCGTGACAAGGTGAAGCTGCTGGTCAACAGCAGGGAACCAAACCAGACCGTTAAGGTATTAGTTAACAAACCTACGCATGAACAGAGGCTCCGTTAGAGAAAGTTCAGGTTCAGAACCAGAAAGTATCGATAGAGAATTGAAGAATCATTAATCTGTATGGGCGGACTTGACGGTCAAACCATTGTGGTGGTATCTGGAGAACATTATTGAAGCAAACAAGGGACCAAGATCTACTGCCCTGGTGACTGATGGCACCAGAGGTAAAAATGGAGACAATATGGCTGCTGGAAATGTTACAGATAAATCTGGAGCACGGAAAAGAGGGAACAGTCAATTGAGTCGCCTTCTGACAATGCAGCAGGTAAACGTGGCCGTAATCCATGAACCATACTTATAAAGGGTTCATATCAGGCTTGGGAGGAATTGGAGGTAAGGCGATTTACGAAGAGACTCTGTAACCTACAGATCATGCATTTAAGCTGAAAATGGTATTTCGTTCATTTCGATGGCAAATTTCTGTGCAGGGACTTAGTGAATAGGATGAAGCAGTGTGCCGAATGTAGCACGAGAGAAGTGGCAAAGGCTTCTCTATACATTCCATACTATTTCGATGCTCTTCTATCCCGGAAGTGAGGAGACTTCTAGCAAATTGCAGCTAAACGAAAAAATGCTGATTATTACGCCAATGCTTTTTAAATGGTTTAGGGAAGTGGAAACACCATTAACCCAGGGGGTACCTACGTGAGTGCAAATTGGAGAGTAGTCTAGGGTTGTTGAATAGGAATCAGGAGTCTTCCTTCATGAATAGAAGAGAAAATGTAACTGACATAACTTTTGGATGTGTCTTACATCTTTGGGTTCCAATGGATGCAGCAGCAGGGGCATACATGGTGAAAACTGGGAAAAAGAGGAAATCTTTTTGATACCCTTGAATCCCCCGGTTAACTATGGCAATAATAGGAAAATGGCGGCTGGGTGCACGATTAATTTTAATAAACATATCCTTGTAAGCGTATCTAAAAACAGGGAGCAGTGGAAGAAAGGACTTCGATGCTGTTCAAGTGACAGTCTGGTTTACTGATGAGAACGTGCTGGGGCCAGTTTATGCGAGCGGATCTTAGATTAGAGGGAGTAATCTCTTTAGGGAATGTAAAGTACGTAGCTCAGGGTCGGTCACGGCAAACCAAACTTCATGCGAGCCAGATGTATGGGACATGTGCCGGCGAACGGGGCTCGGCTCCTTTCGGCTTTGCGCAACCCATATCGTACCTTTTCATTTGGTTTTGTGGTCTGACTTTTTTTTTTTATTTTTTGGCTAGAATAACTTTCTTCAGTTCGGCAGATTCGTGGGGTACGTGATGGGAGGAGTAAAGTCAAACGCAGACGATTGGAAATTTGGCAACTGGGTGGTTTGTGAAAGGCTAGAAGGTTCAAAGGGCAATGAGAATGATTGGTCACAAATTCATTCACTTTATCATCATTGGAAAGGAAGCTTAAGACGCCACAGGAAACGTACACAAGTGCAATATCAAATAAGGTTACTGTAAAGAACTCAGAAGATTGTTTCAGCGCTCGGGAAGGCCATCGCTGGATTAAGACGCAGACGTTAACGCGAAAAGGTGACACTGTCAGTACGAGACGTCGTTACTTATTTTAGAGGACTGCCTTGCATCTGGACCGAATTGTTGTGAGAATTAAGACGTGAAACAAGAAAAGCCAGGATGTTATAAAAGAGCAAAATGACCCAAGAAGAAAGAGTCTGAAAGTCGCATAGATACAGGTACAAAAATTGAACGATGAAAACAATTTGCGTAGTTTAACTTAGTTACCAATACATTGAGTTAAAATACAAAATAGTCTTTGAGAAAACAGATCAGCAACAGTATTACCCAGGTTCAAAAGTAATTATCTGATGCCAACAAAAAGCTGGAGACAGTCATTTGCCTTGTTAACGGAAAGACTGCTTCCTGATGTGGATGACCGAGAAGAGACAAAAGAACAGAGTAGATTACGAAGAATCTTGTGGGAAGACTTGAGAAAGAATGAGGCTGTGCACCCCTTATCACAAGACGGAACTAAGCAAATAATTTTAAGACTGAAAAAGGAAATAAAATCTCCAGGACCAGAAGGGATCCCAACTGCAGTAATACTAGCTTTACATTACCAAATTGATATTAACTTGCGTCAACTGTACAACGAGTGTCTCCTGCAAGGAAGTTCCTGCACTATCGAAGAGTGCTAATGTTGCAATTATTAACAAAGGACAACAAATGATCCGACGTTGCCAAAATCCCACAGGAAGGTTTCTCTGCTACACGTTCTGAAATGATATTTGAAAAACTATTGTACAAAAGATAACAAGATCAGAGTCTGCTAAAAGAGAAGAGAATTTAAATTAGACAAGTCACCTGAAGACACAATTAGTAGTTACAGATACTCATTCAACATATGTTCTTGCGGTAATGAATTACATAACTGGTGCCCTCGATAACCTATGGTGGCCATATTTCTTTGGTCGCTTTAGGAAGTTGAAGTATTCAGAGGGACTGTGAAATTCCCTGAAAGACTATTGCCACGAAGAATGTTTATTACTATGCCTAAGAAAGGAAATAACGAAGACAGTATCAAAAGACTGTCCGCAGGAATCAGCGTATGGTCCAGAGTTCGGGGATTTTGTCATTGCAGCTCATTCTGCAGAAGGAACATGACGGTCGTAACGTAAGCGGATTGATAGCTTTTGCAGATGACGTTTCTTCTGGAGTAAGTGGTGACTCCACAAAAACTATGGAAAATAATGTAATGCAGCATAACACGATTTGGATAAGTGATGTCGAAGTCTCATAAAACGACATACCTCCTCCTGTAAAGGAACCTAGCAAGACATCTTCAGATGAAATCAAATGATGTTGCTATTATACAACACTAGCTGTAAACCCGGGTATTTATTTGTTTATTTATTCCTGCCATTTTTCAGGTATATATTCATTCGTATAAAGACTGTTTGTCTGTAAAATCTTTTGAGAATATAATTAATAGTAAAGAAGTAATGGAATAAAACTTGGTACGTGATGGAGCTATTTTCTATGAACTTTACTGTTTATGTGATCATATCTCATGAACTACGTGTCGTACTGTGATACAATGTAGAAGGTACACTCAGCTGTATGCGTGTATACTGTCTGTAGAAATTCCTACGGCTACAATTTGTAGTGTAGAAATTATAAATTGTAACATCATACCGAATGCCGTAGTTTTAATCCATGAACAGCAGAACGTTACTATTTACGTGCTCATATCTCATGAACTACGTGTCGGAATGTGATACAATTTAGAAGCTACTTTCAACTATGTATGTGTATACTATCTGTAAAATTTCCTGTCACTAAAATTTGTAGTGTTCAAATTATAAATTGTAATGTCATACCGAGAGCCGTAGTTTTACTCCATAAACAGCGGAAAAGTAGTAAGCGAGAAACTTTTATCCTTTCATCATTTTACTATTGTTGACAGCGAGAAAAAGTTTAATAAAGGTTTGAAATTATGTTTAAAGTTTGTTGCAAGTCACTAAGTGCTGTCATTCTCATACAGTGTATTTCGAAAATCGCGCCGCATTATATGGCATTTTTGCGATTTCTATTGATTATGACGTAATATATTTTGAACCATGTGCCGTATGTGATTCTTAACCATGCAGTAATTGTTACCTCACGGTAAGGAATGTGTGTACCAAATTTGGTTGAAATCGGTCCAATGGTTTAGGAGTAAATGTGCAGCATTGTCGCAAAATGCAGCAGTTTTTCGCGCATCTCATTGTTTATGACGTCGTATCTCGTGAACTATATATCGTATGTGATTCTTACACTTACGGCGACTGTCCTCATGGATTGAAGCTTACGTGTACAAGATTTCATATAGATTGGAACAAAACTGTAGATTTGTATGCAATACGTACAAACATACGGACACACTGCTTTATATATTAGATATCTACGAGTTTCACACACGATGTACAGGAGGCAGGGATAAAGGTAGAACGGGTACAAATATGACGAGCAACATTATAGCAAAAGGGCATTTCCGATTTCCACCGGAAACAATCAGAGCATACAAGAAATCTGTATTAGCATCAGTCTCAGAATACGGCACGAGATTTTGGGCTCATCGCTTGTGAAGACAGCTTCATTAGTCAGAAGCGTTCAACGAGAAGTAATACTAAAATTAGCCGGCCGCGGTGGCCGAGGGGACTGAGGCGCTCCAGTCACGGTCTGCACGGCCACTACGGTCGAGGGTTATATCCCCCCTCGGGCATGGATATTTGTGCCGTCCTTAGGATTAGCTAGTTCATAAGTAGTTTGTAAGTTTAGGGACTGATGACCCCGTAGTTAAGTCCCATAGACTCTACAAACATTTGAACATAATACTAAAATTAACGGTCACCTAGTGCACTACACAGAACAATGCATTGTTTGTAAGTGTAGGAATATACCCAGTCGACTTATGAATTAATGAAAGGGGAACACTCTATTGTTAAGGGAAGTACGAAGGATATTTGAAAATGAAGCCAGGAAAGAAAACTAGAAGTTCGCTTGTTATGAATGTTACAAAATAAAACCTAAAGGCAAAGGCAAGACAATATACGATTTTCTTCCTAACATCGAGGAGGTACGACAGATTTATTCAGACATAGATTAGACTGACTCGTCACGGTTCATATGATACATATCTGTAGCCACTTAAAAGGCATACTAATGACAGTTGAGCCTGCGGGAGTGTTAAGACTCCAGAGCGCTTACTGTGGACTCGCATGCTCTACGAAGACGCTGCGGGCAATAGTCGTCAGCCGTTAAGTGTGCTTAATCGCAAAGCAGCATTAAGGAACGAGCCATCCAGGCGATTATTGCCGATGCTGCAGTCACATTATCCAGGAAGGCCACGGGAAACTGCGCGAGGTACTCGACCGCACAGGAGCAAGCCACTATCCCGGCTAGGCGATATACTCCACTGGTGGAGGGAACGAAGCTGCGGTCGGCGACCAGACAATGAAATGGTTTTTCAAGAATCAACATTGTGCTGGTAGCAGTCTTCACACCAAAACCGTGCAATCGTTTATAAAATGGAAACGTTTCTAACGTCCTGCCCCTTGCCCAATAGATAGTGACTATAGATCGGGTATAATGCAGGAACAGAAACAAACATCGAAAGTTACGCCGGATCCTAATACAGAAACAAACACAGAATCTATTGATATAATCGTACTATTAACAGTAATTGCTTAAGGTTTTTTTTCTGGTCTTGAAATTTTGTCGAAATTGTCTCTTTATTTTCTTTTTGAGATGTTGTATAGTTATCAGTAAACAATAATTAATATATACGTTTAATATTATCCATAAAATGTAGCTGTATGGCCTATGTTAGGCTCTGCCCTCTAACATGAAAATAAATAAATTATATTGCTATTCACAGAGAATCGAAACATTTAGTTGAGGATAAGCGAGCAAGAAATCACGATTAACAGCATTTAGTACAATTCCGGAAGTAAAAGAATTGTTGAAGGGAAAATATGCAATAACATTTTTAGGATGCTGACTAGTTTATAGGTGATATGAAATGCAGGAGGCAAATACCAGTGTAACACTGCATGACAGAAGGGTCCTTCCGACTCACACAAACACAAGTTAGTTTCATAGTTGAGGAATGTAGGAAAACTGGCGCAATGGCAAAAAGCATGGAGGATCACAAGCTACAGCCGGCCGCAGTGGCCGAGCGGTCTGCGGCGTGCCCGTCACAGTCTGCACGGCCGCAACGGTCGGGGGTTAGAATCCCCCCTCGGGCATGGATGTTTGTGTCGTCTTTAGTACAAGGTAGTTCATAAGTAGTTTGTAAGTTTAGGGACTGATGACACCGCAGTTAAGTCCCTTGAGCTTAACAAAGATTTGAATATTTGATACACTAGCTACAATAGGGAAAATATTTGAGGCAAGACAAGGGAATGCCCTAACGAAAATGGTTATATCAAGTGACGAACTTTGGTATGACATTCGGACTTTAGATTCTGAAGAAATCACTTTTCCCAGTAACATGTATGCGCTGAAAGAAAACAGAACAAAACATATGCATCATCAATCTTCTAACCAAAATACACATAAGGTTAAACAACAAAGTTTAAACACATCATAACGAGATAGAGACAGGATATTTACATTCACTAATTTATTTGTAAGGAAAAGTTGGTCAGTTACTTCATCACTTACTATTGGCATCGTTCTTTATAATAATTATTAATCAAGTTTTCAAACGTCTCTAGTTGAAATAAATTATCACAATTAAAAATATTCGTCACGAATTTTGATAGCCCATTGTTGTCAAGGAAACTACTTCAAATTCAGATTAGTATGATCACATTTGTAGCAGCACAAAAGTACTCAAAAGTCATGGCAACAAAATTTAGGTAACTTTGAAGTTATGGTCTAAATACCACTGTTCACAATGAGTACTCCTCCACATTTAATATGATAGAAAATAGAATGAGTAACGATTGAAAGACTTTTATTACAATCTGTAAACGGAATAGGGGATGTGGTGACAAGTTTTAGTACCGTTGAATATAAATCACTATTATTTGTTGTTTGGATTTTTCTTAAAGTAGGCAAATCCACTTAGAAGCACTGGTATCCTGAAGTTTAAATTTGAAGGGAGGAAAGAAGGACAAAAGTACTCTGCTGGGCAAAACATGATTTATCAGTGTCAAATAACACAACAGGATGACAGAGTAATAGACAATGGGAAGGAAAGAAATCGTACTTCGATTCAAAGACTGTGTTTACAGTCAAGCCCCTTCGATTTATGATGGACCCCTCGGACAGGGTTCGTAATATGGTGTGCAATCATCATGGACGACAATACATTTTACTCGAAGTTCTGTCGTGTTGGACCTATGGTAGATAAGGTGTTCTTGCTGTATGGCTTTCCATTCCCCTATCTGCGGTTCTACAATGTCTAGATGGTAGTTTGTGCATGTATACATGCTACTATATGTCTCTCCAAAACATCACACATGCATTATATAGGTTGTAATTCGGGGCAACGGGCAGGCCGGTCGATTCGCCGAATATATTGTCATTTCAAGAACTACTCCAACAGTAGTGTATCGTGCACTGTTACACATAAAGGTAAAATTAGTATAGAATGCAACCCTAGAAAGACACATGATTTGAAGGAGCGTTGTGTCACTAATGCGTCAGAAGTGGGTGTACTACGGGTGGACCAAATAATACGCATACATAACAGACACAATATTTAATGGTAAGGTTCCTATTCGAGGAACTTTTTCGTGATGTGTCTCTTAGTCTCCAACATAACTTTATCCATTTTTGTCCTATAACATTCACCAATTACTTTAACGATGTTAGAGCTGTAAATTTGATCCTCACTCTCTGCTATAAAAATCCCCGTAACGGTTCACGTTGGGACATGGCGACACTGCTGTCCAGGGGAGATGTCTAAAAATTTCTGATGCTGTACAAAAGCACGCCTGAACCATTTTGACTGTGTTTGTAGGCGGATTATAATTTCGGAATACGGCACTGTTTGTTAGCAATAGTTTAGTCGTACACTGAAGTACCAAATAAACTGGTACACCTTCCTAATATCGTGTAGGGCCCCCGCGAGCACGCAGGATTGCTGCAACACAACATGGCACGGACTCGACTAATGTCTGAAGTAATGCTATAGGGAATTGACACTATGCATCCCACACGGTCGTCCGTAAGAGTACGAGGGGTTGCAGATCTCTTCTGAACAGCACGTTGCAAGGCATCCGATATACGCTCAAAAACTTTGGGGAGTTTGGTGGCCAGTAGAGTTTCTTAGACTCAGAAGAGTGTTCCCGTAGTCACTCTGTAACAATTCTGGACGTGTAGGGAGTCGCATTGTCCTCCTAGAATGTCCTACGTCCGTCAGACTGCACAATGGTGATCAAAGGATGCAACTGATCACCCAGAATGCGTACTTACGTGTCTCCTGCCAGAGTTGTATCTAAACGTATCAGGGGTCCAATACCATTCCAAATGCACAGGCTCAACATCATTACAAAATATGTTCAAATGTTTGTTAAGCTTATGGGGCTTAACTGTGGGGTCATCAGTCCCCAAACTTACAAACTATTTATGAACTACCGTATACTAAAGATAGCGAGTGGGCCTTTGGCTCCAAACTCTAATATCGAATTCAACGAAACATCATCGATAAGGGATTTCGGAGCCGACTCTTTTTGATGACCCAGCATTGAAATCCGCAGCAATGTGGGGAAGAGCTGCACTTCTATCACGCTGAATGATTCTCTTAAATCGTTGTTGGTACCATTCTTGCAGAACCCCTTCCGGCCGCCGCGACGTCGGAGACGTTACGTTCTACCAGATTCCCGATATTCACGATGCACTTCTGAAATGGCCGTACTTGAAAATCCCTACATCACTTCTATCTCCGAGTTGCTGTGTCCCATCTCTCTTGCACCGACTATAACATCACGTTCAAACTCCTTTAAATCATTATAAGCTGCCATTTTAGCAGCAGTAACAGATCAGAAGCCAGCGGCACCCACCTGTTTTCTTATATAGGCACTGCCGACGGCAAAGGCTTCTTCTGAGTGTCTACAAATCTTTGTGTTTGCATAAGCATGCCTGTACCAGTTTCTTTGTCTGTTTAGTGTAGTGCGCAGTTTTTGTTGAGGCTGCTCAGATGTTTACTCACAGTTATCCGACCAGTGAGGGTGTGATGCCCAAAACATGAGGGAACCTCTACCACGCTTGAGTAAAGGAAGCAGGTATGCCGTATCGAAAGCTTCTTTTCGGGTTTCCGATACATAAACCAGATTGTTTTGCGGGAATAAATGTAAGCGTTCATTCATCAGACCACTTACAAACTACTTATGAACTACTTACGAACTAGGACGGCACAAATATCCATGCCCGAGGGGGGATTCGAACCCCCGACCGTAGTGGCCGTGCCGACCGTGACTGGAGCGCCTCAGTCCCCTCGGCCACCGCGGCCGGCTCGCTAGGAGAGAGGTCCGAGCTGTATGGAGGATGATCAAACAGGTCCCATTGAAATTTACGTAAGAATTGTTTGGTCACATTCGGTGTGTGAGGTCAGGCATTATCGTGAAAAAAAAAATCTTTTGACAGTAATCCTCTTCTTACACCTAAAATCTGACCCTGGTGGACAACATTTCAACGATGATGACGAGCTGAAAGAACATGTTACCACATGGTTGAATACACAGGCGCCAACATTCTATGAAAAAGGCACACAAAACCTTGTGCCATGCTATGACAATTGCCTACAAAATTTCGGAAGCTATGTAGAAAAGTAGTTTAACAGTTGTAGATTTTTGTACAAGCAATATTCTTTCTGTATCTGTACCCGTTCGTTTTATATAACCAAACGGAACTTACTTTCTGGACGCGCCTCGTATTTTCATCAGTTAGGATGTTGAAAATCTTGGTCTTCATAAAATGTATCCCGGTATACAAAATAAATCCGGAGGCACGGACAACAGCACATGAAAAAGGGTGTAGTCACGGGGCAGATTGCTGAGTACCCAATTCCGTATAAAGCATTCTATAAATGCAAACACGTGGAGGAATAAGTGTGAGAACAGAGAAGCCAGCAAGCACAGGAATGGAAATGAAAGAGAAGTTTTTGCCGCGCAGAGTAATGGAATTGCATCAGCAGATAATCGCCACTATTACTGTAACGAGTGTCATTATCACGATGACAGGCCTTTCTGGCAGCTCGATGCGGTTTCGCGGCCGTGAGAGGGACTGACTGCAGCCTCTGGTAACAAGACTAGAGCGTACAGATTTGAAATTTACCGCTCTAATAGAAGCCCGTCAAATTACAACACGTGTGGTTGTACGCGGCTGGTTACGCGTAAATGCGATTGGACACATTGAAATTTACCAACTCAGTCGTACGAAAGCAATGAAATTTAATATTCTTGCAGAGTAGTATTGTAGATGCGCTTATTACCTGCTCGATTTTAACAATCCAACATTTTGCTGGCCTGTTCATTTTACTGTGTCGACCATGTAAAGATATTTCACCTTTTCGGTTTTTTCGGACTACATCCTTCTACAGCGCCGCGATTATATCAGTAAAATTTAGATTTCGACTTAAACTTCAAAGTTTGGCCCTAACGCTGCTAATGAGCAGAGACACACTTCGCTCTCTATGAAGCTCTTCAGTATCCGGCAGGACATTAAACAATTGTTGGTTTGTTTATTTATAGAGCTCATTAAATTTAAATAAAACTTACGTAATTATTTCTGAATTAAATATCCGTCAATAAAAATGTGTGTTCTCACAGCTTAGTAGAGTAAGAATACACTAGCAGTTTTTTTAAGATACGGATATAGATCCGCGGTTGTGAGTTTGAATTAATTCACCTTCATCTATCTTTACCAATTCCCTGTGATACAGAAAGAACACACTTGATACAAGAAGTACGCAGTGCTACAAAAAAACGGAACTACTTGAAAAAATTTCTAGATACAATCTCTGCCAATAAAGTTCGGTGAATAGTCCTGCAACATTAACGTTGATGAACTATGAACTACAGTCACCTTACTGTCCCTCGAAATAGTAAAAAAAATGTTCAAGTGTTTGTAAATCTATCGGACCAAACTGCGTGGTCATCAGTCCGCAGTTCACAAACTACTTACACTAAGGTAAACTAACCTAAGGACAACACACACACACACACACACACACATGCCCCAGGGAGGACTCGAACCTCCGACAGCGAGCATCCGCGCACTTCGCAGCGAGGCGCCTTAGACCGCTCGGCTACTCCACCGCGGCTCGAAATAGTCAAATGTTCAAATGTTTGTAGAGCTTATGGGACTTAACTATGGGGTCATCAGTCCCTAAACTTACAAACTACTTATGAACTAGCTAATACTAAGGACGGCACAAATATCCATGCCCGAGGGGGGATTCGAACCCCGAAACGTAGTGGCCGTGCAGACCGTGACTGGAGCTCCTCAGTCCCTCTCGGCCACCGCGGCCGGCTCGAAATAGCCACCTCCCATAACTATGCACTAATGAGCTCTGCGAGACATGTCGTGGAAACTTTGCACTAAGTCTTCATTTTGGGATGGTATTTAAAAGCCTCGACACGTTTCGTTGGATGTCAGGAACATCGTCAAATCTCTTTCCTTTCAAAGCGAGTGTGAGTCGAAGGAATAGGAAGCAGTCTGGAGGATTGAGATCCGACGAATATGGTGGATGTTCAAGCTGCACCTCCCCACTGTTTTTGCCAGGATCTGTTTAACGATATTGGCTGTGTGTAGGTGAGCGTTGTCGTGCAACTTCAACATCATCCATACTCGCCGGATCTCAATCCTCCAGACTTCTTCTTATTCCGCTGACTCACATTCGCTTTGAAGGGAAAGACATTTATCGATATCCCTGACACTCACCTACTTCATCACTACAGCTGCACACCACCCATCAGATAGATATTCTCAACTTTTCCCTGCCCACTATTACTCAAATTCGCGGTTTTAATAATAAGCCAATAACGAATAGTGGTCCTTTCTTGAGTGCGAAGACGCAACTTTGTTGTTGTTGGTATTTTCAAGGGGATTAAATGGACTAAACTGCTAGATCATCAGTCCCGAGGCATAACTCCCGCCCCCATACTAAAAGTCGGATGAAGGCTGCGCGTCAGTGATCTGGTTGGAAAACATTGCAGAATCCTCTGTACAGCCTGGATCTTTGACCGTGTGCTTTTCACATTTTTTGGAACCCCAAGAAAGACATGCGGGAGGTCGTTTCCAGTCGCACAAAAATGTATAAGATTGAGTGCGGGTGTCGATCTGTCAGCGGCCGACCGTGTGGTACGAAAAAGGAGGTGATCGTTTCGTCTCCCAGTTCGTTCAACACTTTAACACGCGTGAAAATTACTTTTAAATGTAACCACCCCGTGGTCCTGTCATTGCGTGTGTCTGGGTTTTATTTGACTGCCCGTAATAGAAGGCTTTTTCTTGGTGGGAGAAACGAACAGTGCAACTTCAGCCTTTTAAGGCCAATTGAGGAGCTAATTAACCGATTAGTAGCGGTTCCATAGTCGAGACACCTGAGGTGTGCGGAGCACATGTGATTCCACTGCACATCCGTAGGCGCCACAGAAAGAGAAAAACAGCTTGTTCGATGGGGCCCTATTGGCTCATATAATGCCTCAATGCGGAAGTTTACCTGCATGCAAGTGGTACGACAGAAGTTCGTGGGACGATTCTATATCTGCATTAACGATGGGGACGTCAATTTGAGCAAATGTTGTGAATTTAGATTTTAGTTTGGGTATTTTTTTCTTCAGATGCTTGTTGGTGTTACAGTTAAACAACATGGTCTTATGAAAATTTGTACCGGGGCCGGGATTCGAACCCGGGTCCCCTACTTACCAGTCACTTGCGCTAATCTTTACACCACCCAGGCACACGGATTTCGCACTCCTGCTCCGAGTACTCAAGCACATATTCCCATATGCGCTCCTACTTCGACCACTGACTATGTTGTAAACTTAGCGGCTTGTGGAACTATGCATGTAAATGGAATTTTTTATTATTGTACCGAACACTTAGGATCTGGCATCAAGTTACGCGCGTGCTTGCTAGTCCATCATATGGGGAAATCATCTGTTTGTATTGAACAATATGCAGCGGGTATTCTTTACGTCATGATCAGGTTTCGGACGTATGAATGCTGAGTTTTAACGCTGCGAAAGGCTAAAAACGAACTTGAGAAGATTTTCTGTGACGCCTTTCGACTTGCTCGTTTCACGATCATGGTCCCTTACCTGAAATGGATGCATTTATCCTCTCCATTATCCCTTGAAGTCGTCAGTATCATCACGCATCAAACATAGCTAAGATTTTGTGTCCTAATCTATTCAAATGTTCAAATATTTGTAAATCTATGTAACTTGACTTCTTTAGTCATCAATCCTTAGGCTTACAAACTACTTAAACTAACCTAAGGACAACACACACACACACACACACACACACACACACACACACACACACACACACACATACACACGCGCGCACAAACACACACACACACACACACACACACACACACACACACACACACACACACACGCACGCACACACACACACACACACACACACACACACACACACACACACGAGGGAGGGCTCGAACCTCCGACGGCGAGCAACCGCGCGCTGCGCAGTAAGGCGCGTTACAGCGTTTGGCCACTCCACCGCGGCTCCCATTCTTTTCTCAAATTGAACTCGGAAAAATATTTGCTTACATACTTCTGTATCCATCCTGCCGGCCGCGGTGGCCGAGGAGACTGAGGCGCTCCAGTCACGGTCTGCACGGTCACTACGGTCGGGGGTTCGAATCCCCCTCGGGCATGGATATTTGTGCCGTCTTTAGTATAAGGTAGTTGATAAGTAGTTTGTAAGTTTAGGGACTGATGACCCCGTAGTTAAGTCCCATAAGCTTTACAAACATTTGAACACTTTTTGTATCCATCCTAAAATGTAATCGTAATCTCATAATCCCTATGAAAGATATACGATGATGACATCGCAACCGAAACACAGTCTTTTTCGGTTATCAGTATTTGAATCCACATAACAGGTTTCACGAGAGGAATGTCGTATTTCTTCTAAATACAGATATTTAACAAAACGTAGCAGTTCCCTCACTCTTTACTATGCTCTGTGTTCTGTTTCATTCTGTTGCTATCATGCCAGTAGGATTCCAAAATTTTTGTGTCTGGTATACGGTTTACTTAATTCGGATTCACGACGCTGTTGAACTACCGCAGTACCGGCCATGCTTGCATTCCGCATGACATTTACGTTACAGATTCACTGCATAATTAATACAGTTATTGGAAGATTGGTTTATAGCGACCGTGTTATTGGTTTCTAGCGGCTGTTTATACTAATACATGTATGTATGTAGCGTAACAAGTTAGTTTACATGGGCTATTGTAACCATGGAGGTCATCTCATCTACATATGATGATAACCTATGCATGTGTAACGTATTAATTATCATCAGGAACGTATTTAGATCGGAGGACACTGGAAAGTGACAGAAATGAAAACGAGAATAAGAGGAACGAGGGATGAGGTTGACGTGCCAAACGTTGAAAGTGGAGTAAAAAATAAACAGTAGAATAAAATAAACAATTTTGTGCACGCTTTTTGAATGAAAGACTCTATCATTTGGCTGAAGTAACGAAGTTGAACCGTGGGAAACCTTGAATCAGGATGGTAAGTTAAAAATATGAATAGTGCTTTTGGCGCGAATACACGACCAGTATTTTAATTACCGCGAAAACAAATTCATTCACTTAAATGCCAGCGCTGCGTCTTCTCATAGTCATAATACCACGAAAAATTAAAGCAGCTGTATAGAGCTGCAGTATATATGTGATTACTTACGATATTAGCATAACTGGCAAAATAACCACACCTAGCAACGTGAGAGACAGCTAAATTGCTTCGCAATATACTGTTCTGTAAAACGATGGACGACATCGCATGACGCAGGCGTATATTTAAGCTGATGAGTTTTCACTGTTATGGACAAAGTTTCATGCGCTTCAAATATCTCAGACACTAACTTTTTTTCAGTTATTGGTGCGAAAGCCTACTATAGTACGTGGCTTAGGAATCTGGGAATAACACGGTCCAAAAGTATAAAATTGAAATTGACTACCAAGTCCACTTCGGTAAGTACTCAGACACGCGGCAGGTGTCAACTGTAACAGTGAGGATGGGGTGGGGGATGCGGAAAATATTGCTGCCGTTGTCGTAATGATAAACGGAGTGATATATCTGATATTTGAAAGGGCTTGATCATTAGCTTTCGGACCAAGGGTTGAATCATCTCAAAAACGTCTTACTTGGGCTCGAACAAATACATATACACCAAAATCGTATGAGAGATAATGTAAAGGTCCCTTATTGCACTAGTGATACTCCCGCATCTGCAAAACTCTGCAGTCGTCCGTTAGAGGCCTCTGCGTGTGCCATGCCACATTGCACTTTGAACTGTCGGTTCGCCAGTAGGGACGGTGCAGTGTGCCTCCGAAGTTGCGTTTTGTGACGTTATTTGTGTGGTGAAGCGTCAGATGGGGCGGCGATTTGTAATCAGTCCTGATAATGTATTGCGATTGGTTGAGATGAAGTTACGAAGAATCTTTCTTCGTGAAGATGGTATTAGTGTAGAAGATGAATCATTCGCATACTTTCTCGTATCTGTTGTGGTACAGAAATATGAGCATAAGTTAGATACTGTTGTAACACTAACACATAATGATGATAATAGGGATAATAATGACGAACAACTCATTGCAAGCGGTAGTGCTACGGTAAGTGCGGGAAGAGGCCATGGAAGCAGTGGCAGTGAATACCAACAGTTAATGTTGCAACTATCACCACAGCTTTTTATGACAATACGCTAGAGAACATGTGCGATGATTATTACATAAGATATAGTTAAGATATCTGCATTACGTATGGCGTCTACAGTTACATCTACAGTGCTATCTAGAACATAATTGCAGAGTTTTGCATAAAATCGACACCCACCAGCACATTGAGGTGTACGTAGGGATCCTGTAAGCAAACGTTCACACATTTCCTTGTTAGTTTGTAAGCTGCCCGCGTGCTACCATGATTATAGTATGCCCTACATGACCAAATGTGTTAACCAAGACTGAAGACAAGGGTATTATGGTGTAATACAAACCATAGATACCATCGGTCAATGACGGCAGTGGAATTGGTATCGGCGAAAGAATGTGTAACTGTTGAGCAAGTTAACATCCAGAAGAAGCGACGGGCTATAAATACTGTCTCGTCAATGAAGTTCAGTGAACGTTGCTGCGAAAAGGCCGCCCCAGCAAGCGTTTGGTTGATGCACACACTCTGAATGCTGTTAACAGGCATCGAAGACTCAAAGTCCACTTCACTGCGACAGATGGCTTCTTCTGAGGAATCAGATTCTGTACACCATCCGACTGATACGCGTTAGCGCATGCAGCCCGAAACGTGTTGAAGCAAATACCCTGCAACAATCGTGCTTAGGGTGGAGGCCGGATGAGGGAATACTGTGGTCTGCAGAATGTTGTTTGGTGTACCAAGGGGGTATCTCCATTCAGTAAAGGAGAATATAGCCACGCTGGAATGGCCGCGCAGCCTAAGGCGCCATGTTCAAATGTTTGGAAATCTGCGGGACTTAAACTTCTTTGGTTATTTAATAATGATTTTGCAGCCAAGATCGCATTTTTCATTTATTAAGTTACCGGTTTCGGCGTGCTCGACGCCATCTTCAGACTTGTCGTAATTTACATAACTTCACGACATTGTTTATATACTAAAAGAGTACATCCAGGTTGAGGCATCACCAAACATAAAATTACTAGTCACTAATAAAATATATACATCCATCTTCTAATGGTTCTGAAGCGAGGTACTTCAAAGTCTAAGTTCAGGAATTAATACTGAACTTAGACTTTGAAGTACCTCGCTTCAGAACCATTAGAAGACGGATGTATATATTTTATTAGTCGACTAGTAATTTTATGTTTGGTGATGCCTCAACCTGGATGTACTCTTTTAGTATATAAAAAATGTCGTGAAGTTATGTAAATTACGACAGGTCTGAAGATGGCGTCGAGCACGCCGAAACCGGTAACTTAATAAATGAAAAATGCGATCTTGGCTGCAAAATCATTATTAAACAATTATACATCGCCCCATCGAACTATGAGTTCCTTATATTCTTTGGTTATTACTCACTACGCTTACAAACTACTTAAATTAACCTAAGGACAACATATACACCCATGTCCGAGGGAGGACTCGAACCTCCGACGGCGACCAACCGCGCGCTTCGCAGAAAGGAACGCAACATGTCATGGATTGCGCAACCGTTCCAGTCCTTCCTAAGGCATAGATGTGTGTGTTGTCCTTAACACGAGCTCATATAGTTTGTAAGGTTTGAGACAGATCATCTCAGCAGTTTGGTCCCTTATATTTACAAACATCTGGACATTTTGAAAATAACAAATCAATACTATGCGTCTATCCTTAGAGACCATATCGACAGTTTGTTTGTCTTTGGCATGATAGCGTCTGTCAGCAGGACAATGCAACGATTCACACAGTTTCCAGTGTACGTGCCAGTTGGTAACGGCAACAGGGTGAGTTTACCGTTCTCCTCTATCTGCGGAACTCTCCGAGTCTACATTTTAATCTAGAATCTATGCGATCATATCGATTAAACTGATCGCGACATGGAGCCATGGATTCTCAACCTATAACACTACCGCAGATGACTACAACACTGGAGACGGGATGCATCCATAGTCTTTTTATTAGCGGATCTCATTGAATCATTCCGGACGTCTCGCACCGATTTGTGCTGTGAAACAATGCTATTCAGGCTTCAAACACATAGTCACAGTTATATGACGGCACAGTGTATTCAATTACAATTGAAAGCGTAGAAATTGTATCAAAACTGAGAGAGGGAAACTCCACGAATTAAACTGCGTGTACTTCAGATACATTCCATACGTTTTTTTTTATTTTTTTTAATTATTTTATTTTTTTCACTGAAATCCAACTTTCATTACAAAATATAAAGATACATGATTCTGGGAAAAGGAAAGAAAGTTCTAATTCTACCTCTTGACTCCAACTGTTATTAACAGATCCCTGTCGTACCTGGATAGTTGTGAGGGAGGAAAGTGATGGCTGTATTACTGAAGGACTCATCGCTACAGTCATTGTACTCCATTTAAAATGAGAACAGAAAACCCAAATTGACCAGATGGCGTATCTGAATCATTCCCGCTTGAGACAAGTTCAAATGTTCAAGTGTTTGTGTAGCTTATGGGACTTAACTTCGGGGGTCATCAGTCCCTAAACTTACAAACTACTTATGAACTACTTACGAACTAGGAGGCACAAATATCCATGCCCGAAGGGGGATTCGAACCCCCGACCGTAGTGGCCGTGCAGACCATGACTGAAGCGCCTCAGTCCCCTCGGCCACCGCGGCCGGCGCTTGAGACAAGTATTATCAACAAACCACTGCATCATCACTCTGCTCAGTATTTAAGGCATCAAATCGAAATTCAGCTAATATATTAACTCATAAATCACGCGTGTACATTACACAGAAGGCTACCTAATACTATAAAACTACGGACGATAAATTCAAAGTACTGGGGCTGTGTCATTGTGTAAACTTGCCTAACTCTTGTGTTCATAAATGAACTATATATAAGTTCCAACGTATACTTTCCAATGTATCTACCGGTATGTCTTCGCTTTCTGGTGTAACTGACGTATATTATGCGGATTTAAATCTGCATTACAGTATCACGTAAAAGCGGAACAGTTAGAGCGTAAGTGCAGGGAAGGTACATTTCAACTTATATTTGGAAACTGCAAGTCATGGGTCATACTGACAGTACATAAAACTTTCATATCACTTGTAGTTTACATTACTTTTATTTATTTGAATGCAGTAAATCATGTTAGTTTACTTTCTAATGACTGTAATCCCAAAAACATAAAAAGTACATGATCATATTTTTAAATAATACACCTTGATTCAGAATAATCGAAACAAATTGAAACCGAAGACGCATGCTTTACGAAAACACAACAAAAATTACACTACCACGCAACTGATCATTACAAGATAAAGATATAAGTAAATAAACAAATTATAAAAACTCTGCGTCGCTGTAAGAGCTGTCAAGTAAAGCTGTCAAAACTGTAATAATCGGTATCATCATTAAAACATAAGCTGAATTTCCACCAACAAGAAGAACAAACTAAATGGTTAACAAACAACTGAAACTAGGCCACAATTAAAATTATTTATGCAGCAAAATATGATAAAATAGTATCACGATGCAATGTTAATGTAAGTACCATCACATTTAAACAAAAGTAGTGTTATTTACACGATTGCAACTCTTAACTAAACGTATTTTCCACGCGGGAGTAGTCAAGCGGTCTGGAGAGCCACGTTTCGGATTGCGCGGACTCCCGCGTCGGAAGTTCGAATCCTCCCTCGGGCATGGATGTGTGTTTTGTCCTTAGGTTAAACTAACTTAGTTTAAGTAGTTTGTAAGACTAGGGACTGATGACCAACGTAGTTTGGTCCCACAGAATTACAAACTTTTGAACATTTGAACTAAACGTATTTACCTGCATATACCTTGACAATGATCATTGTGATGAAATAGCCCTACTGCTACTGCATAATCTTAGAATATTATTACTATGTCACTACATCACGTTAAATAGCAGCCGGCCGCAGTGGCCGAGCGGTCTGCGGCGTGCCAGTCACGGTCTGCACGGCCGCTGCGGTCGGGGGTTCGAATCTCCCCTCGGGCATGGATGTTCGTGCCCTCTTTAGTATAAGCTGGTTCATAAGTAGTTTGTAAGTTTAGGGACTGATGACCACGTAGTTAAGCCCCATAAGCTCTAAAATCATTTTAACATATTTGGTAAATAGCAACTTTTTCCCTTTTGGATGGTTTAACGTTGGAACTGTTAAGTCCAAAAACTGTTGTTAGTTGCATATGGTGGTGTAAGGTGCTAATGAGTATAATTAATGTAATGTAGTGTATCATTAACGAATATAAGAGGTTGCGATTATCGTCAGTGAAATAATCAGTTCCGTTAAAGGAATAAAGAAAACGATTTGCAGGAAAACTAGAACGATATGTTCCCATTCGGGAGAACACCCACCTGGCTCACAGCTCGAAAACAAAATGTCGCAGGTAGCCCTGACATTTGGGACCACTGACACATCACACCTTACGTACCACTGAGCACATATCTTGTTTCTATCCGTTTTTGTTTATGCGTTCCTTATCTTACAAATTGGCCTCATTACAGCCTTTCGTGCATCTGGCGTGGCTTTCATTTAGTGATTTACACGCATCTCCCAAGCCTTAAAGTATTAAAATAACAAACAAAAATTGTTGTTAGCTCTGTCAGATTATTCAGCAGTCATAACTGCCTGGGGCCGGGACTGTTATGTTGACACACGGCTGCAGTCGCGTAAGAATTGCTGTTTATGAGGAGCAGGCTACAAGTGGAAGAAACCTGTCGCAATTACACGCGAATTGGGAGCGGTAATCTTTGGTCTACGACCGATGGCCACACAGCTGGGCATAATTAGTTGCTAAGGAGGCTGAGTATAATACAGTCGTCATAATATTAAATCGGCCGCCATCTGGTTACTGTTTGAATTACTGACCACCTTAGATAAATTTCGAAGCGACGAAACGAGATTGTTTCAGTGCGCTTTAAATTCTGAGGTATAATTTTCTCAATGTTATAACTATCTCGTCTGAAGATCGTGCGTAGTCAAGAGGCAAGGAAACGATACTACTGCCCTACGCAATAAAACCAATGAATACTTACAAACGAGGAAATGCTCTACGCTCTGCGTCGTGATTATAACGAGAGTGTAGCATCTTTAATAAAAATAAAGATATTTTTGCTCCCTTAGATTTGTATAGGACCAAGAAGGTCTGCTTATTTAAGTCTTAGTGTCCACATTCAATGGCTCTACATATAACATTCCTTGGAGGGACTTTATTAGAATGTACGTAGAACCGTATGTAATATGAATAACCCAAGCAGTGATTCCAGAAACAACAAGAAATAGTTGTAAATGAAAATCTGTTTGCACTGTACAACTAATACTCTCTGCCTATGAAGTCAGTAGCGTTTATAGGTAGCCACAGGGAAATTTAAGAAAAATTTAAACTACATAGCTATGAATTGTAATTTAAAAAAAAATTCGCATCATGATGGATTAAATAAAGCTCAACAAAGTCATGACTACCAAGGGAACATAGTGGTTACTTATTTATTTGTCTGAAAATTAGATATCTTAGTATAAGTAAAGCGGGGGTAAATGAACAGAATACTTCTTGAAGTTGAGAGAAAATGTCCAATTTCCAAAGATTTCAAACTGAATACTCTTACTGTTGGTACATTTAAATTGGAGAGAAATGCTGCCTGACGCAAGACATGTTTTCGCACTATGTGCTATCAACAACAATTTTCAGTAATTAAAGGCATGAAACTGATGATACCATAGAAGTGTCGATACATGTCTGGGTGAATAAATACAGAAGGTGCCTTCTCAAAAATATCGAGTGAATTTTCATTACAACCACAACATGTGAAAAATACGGTATATACTTATTGCTTGTAATGTACTTAACAACGAATATTTCCCCTAGTGTGTGGGTAGTGGCATTAATGATATACTGGCACTGATTTTAAACTCCTAACTCTTACCGTTTTCACACAATGATTTATGCGACGAGAGGTAAGTAAGTGCAAAGTTTATAGGAATAAAATGAAGGCTCTGTAAACTTAAAAATAATCATCATAACATTAGTTGCGCAAATATAACACTGCCTAAAGTCCATCCCTCAGACCGTTTCACAAAGTGAAATCAAAATCCACATCTTTTCGTTTACTTGGCTGTTACTTCAGTATAGTGTGACGGAGTTCCTTACCAAGCAGCATACCAACGACTGCTGCCTTTCACAGTTCGATAAACAACACCGCGTATGGTTTCACTAATTTCCGTTTGAAGACAAATTAGCAGGACTTCCTTCAACACACGGATCACTGGCGGTCTTTAACCCTTAGAGTATCTCACTGTGATGCACCGCTTTATCGTCTGAGAAAGGATGGTACTATCTTACACACTAAAGATGGCTTTCGTACTGAACGCTCATTTTCTTTATATATTTAATGAGATAATATTCACTATCGAATGTACTGTTTATTACATTTCATGATTGCAATTTAGAGTTTACGTCATTTTCAAATGGTTAAAGGTGCTGAAAA
Source organism: Locusta migratoria (assembly GCA_026315105.1). NCBI lineage: Eukaryota > Metazoa > Arthropoda > Insecta > Orthoptera > Acrididae > Locusta > Locusta migratoria. The sequence continues at coordinate 294,194,449 of CM048755.1, forward strand.
CACAACAGTTGTCAACATCAGAAAACTGATTGAAACATTTTTGGCTGCTGTAACACACGCAGGCGAATACTGCATTGCATTTTCTCCTCTAAATCTAGGTGAACGATAAATTACAGAAATAGAAATAAATAAACGAGGGATAGAAAAGCAACTGAAATATTTCAGTACAGGAAAGGCCTATGGACAAGAAGGAATACCAGTTGAATTCTACAGAGAGTATGTTAAGGAACCCGCTTCCCACATCCATGCCTCCCCCTACCCTTCTAGCATTTGTGTATCGTAGGACTGTAGAAGAGCGAAGCGTTCTTAATTATTGGAAAACATCGCAGGTCATTCCCGTTTTCAAGAAGGGCCGTTGAACAGATGCGCAAAACTATACGCCTATGACTCTGATGTTAATGTGTTCCAGAATTTTGAAATATGTTTTACGCTTGTGTATTATGAAATTTCTGATAACCAGAAATCCCTTCTGGAATCAACATGGGTTTCGAAAGCAAGGATCGTGAAACATCCAGCTCACTGCATTCGTCCGAAAGACACAGAAAGTAGAAGACACAGGCTTTCACGTAGATTGCGTATTCCTTGACTTCCGGAAGGCATCCGATACGGTTCAGAACTATGGCCTAACGAAAAAAACTACGAGCGTACGGGATATCAGACCGTCTGTGTTATTGGACTGAAGAGTTTCTAGCCAACAGAGCACATCATCTCATTCTCAATGGAGAGACGTCTAAAGAAGTAAAAATAAATTGGGTGCGCTACAAGGAAGCGTTGTAACAATATTACTTTTCACAATATACACAAATGACCTAGTAGGTAACGTCGGAATTTCAATGAGGTATCTCGCGGATGATGATGTTATATACAATGAAGTGCATGGGCGCTCGGTGCAGGTGACCCTCAACATAAACAACGTAACGTATTGCAGAAAATATAGAAAGATCATTCATTATGTGATTATAAAATTGCGGAACAATCAGTGAAAGCACTTAAATTAACGGGATCACTTATAAGGAGTGATTAGAAGAGGAACGACCATATAAAATTAATTGTAGGACCTCTGGCCAGACGACAGAGTAAGATCCAAAAATGTCTGCTATGCTTAAGGGACTTAACTGCGGGGTCATCAGTCCCTAAACTTACAAACTATTTATGAACTACCTTATACTAAAGACGGCACAAACATCCATGCCCGAGGGGGGATTCGAACCCCCGACCGTAGCGGCCGTGCACGCTGTGACTGGCGCGCCGCAGACCGCTCGGACACTGCGGCCGGCAGACTAAGATTCATTGGAAGAATTCTTAGTATGTATACTCCATCAACAAAGGAAGTAATTTACAAAATATTCGTTAGTCCAATAGTTGAAGTTTGCTCGTCAGATCACACGTGACTTAAATAATATCGGCAGCTATTAAGAAATTTATACCAAATAATTCAACGAAACAGTGGACTGACCGGTCGTGCTACACAAAATAGGTTAGATCACTCTTGCAAAAGAAAATAAATTTAAACAAACTCAGAATCTCCAAGACTGCCAATCTTTTTAGAAACTCGAAATTCACCTCGAACTTCAATGCGATAATCCTATAATAGTTTCCATAACGAAATCCTGTCACATAATTTGATAAAAGATCGATGCAGTTTTGGTCGTACGTAAAGTATACTAGCGACAAAACACAATCAATACCTTCACTACGCGATAGAAAAGGTGATGCTACTGATGACATTTCTGCAGAATTACTACACACTGCTCTCCAAAATTCCTTCACCAAAGAGGACGAAGCAAATACTCCAGAATTCGAATAAAGAACAGCTGCGAGCGTGCGAAAGCAGATATCCCTGTAGTATTAAAGGAATTTAAATTGCTTCCCAGAAACAAGTCTCCCGGTCCAGTTTGTACACCAATTAGTTCCTCTCAGAGTATGCTGATGGAATGGCTGCATACCTAGCTACCGTACACAACCCTCGTTCTGGGAAAGATCCGTACCAAAAGTCTGGAAAGTTGTACAGATCATTCCAATATTAAAGAAAGTCAGTACGAGTGGTGCTCAGAATTACAGGCCTATATCACTGACGTCGGTTTGAAGCAGAATTTTAGAACGTATACATTCCTAAAACATTATGAACTACTTCGAAGGGAACGATCTATTGACAAATAGTTTACACCGATTTTGTGAAACGCAGTTAGCTCTTTCATCACATGAAGTTATGAGTGCTATCGACAAGGGATTCCATATTTCAAGGTTTCCGGAAGGCTTTTGACACTGTATCTCATAAGCGTGTTCTAATCAAATTGCGTGCTTACTGAATACTGATGGATCTGCGATTTCCTGTCATAAAGGAGACAGTACGTAGTAATTGACGGAAAGTCATCGAGTAAAACAGAAGTGATATCTGGAGTTCCCCAAGAAAGAGTTAAGTGCGCCTACTGTTCTATATCTTGATAAACGATTTAGGAGTCAATTTGAGCAGCTCTCTTAGACTGTTCGCGGATGATGGTGTCATTTACCAGGTAGTAAGGTCACCATCACATCACAAGCAACTGAAAAATTATTTAGATCAGATATCTGCGTGATGAAGAAATCGGCAATTGACCCTAAATAATGAAAAGTGTGAAGTCATCAATCTGACCACTAAAAGAAATCCGGTGAACTTCATTTACACGATAAATCAGTAAATTCTAATGACCGTAAATTCAATTAAATATCTAGGGATAACAATTACGAAAATTTTAAATGGGAAAGAACACATATAATATATTGTAGGAAAGGCGAACCAAAGGTTCCGTTTCATTGGCAGAACACTTTGTCTCGTTTTAGAAGCATGTAAACGATTTAGCAGACAATCTGAGTAGTTCTCTTAGACTATTCGCGGATGAAAGTCGCCAGAAGATCAAAAGAAACTACAAAATGATTTAGATAAGATATCTGCATGGTGGAAAAATTGTCAATTGACCCTTAATAATGATAAGTATGAGATCATGTTGTTGTTGTGGTCTTCAGTCCGCAGACTGGTTTGATGCAGCTCTCCATACTACCTTGTCCTGTGCAAGTCTCTTCATCTGAGAATACGTTCGGCAACCAACTTCTTTTTGAATCTGCTTACTACATTCGTCCCTCGGTGACCACTAACAGAAATCCGTTAAAGTTCAGTTACACGACAAACCAGTCAAACGTTGAGGCCGTAAATTCAACTAAATACCCAGCAGTAACAATTACGAACAAATTAAATTGGAAAGAACATACAGAAAATATTGTAGGGAACGAGACCCAAAGACTACATTTCATTGGTAGGACACTTTGAAGATCAAACAGTTCCACTAAAGAAACTGCTTACACTACACTTGTGCGTCCTATTTTGGAGTATTGGTACGCATTGTGGGATCCCCACCAACCGGGCCTGCGAAGGGTACAGAGAAAGTTCAGAGAAGAGTAGCTCGTTTTTTACTATCGAGATGTAGGGGAGAGAGTGTCACGGAAATGATGCATGCGTTTTTGGTGGAAATCATTGAAAGAAAGGCGTTATTCCTTGCAGAGAGAATGATTTGCGAAATTTATTTCACCAACTTTCTCTTCCAAATGAAAACATATTTTTTTAGCACCACATACATAGGGAGCCATGATTATCATAATAAAATAAAAGAAATCACATCGAAAACGAAATGATTTTGCTGTTCCTTTTTCCCCAGCGCTATTACGGACTGTAAGGGTAGAGAAATATCATAAAAGTGGTTCGAACTAACCCTCTGACATGCACTTAAATGTGATTTGTGGAGTATTTAGGTAGATATAAATGTCACTGTGGGATCCGTGCTAGACAGGGTTGACAGAGGAGACGGAGAAGATCCCCAGATCCACCACTATCTCAGAGGTACGGAAATGATGCCTGCAAGAGAGGCGTTCTGCATGTTAATGGGATACGGTCAAAACTCAGAGACCGTAAATTTATGGAAGTGCTAGTCAGTGCGTGCTTCCTCTTTCATATATGTCAAGAAACGAATATGACGATAAAATTAAACAAATTAGAGCCCTGACGGAGGCCTACCCGCAGTCGATTTTTTCACGACCAGTACGGAAGTGGAGCAGGAGCAAGTAACAATGGTACGCAAAGTACCTTTCGACCAAACACCGTGAGGTGGTTTGTGGAGTATAGATATAGATGCAAATGTAGACTAACATGTATGACACGTTTCAGAATTCGCAAAATAACCATCAGAGTGCCGAAGTTAGATGAAGAGGCTCACATACCTTTTATTTACATCATTGCAGTTGCTGTGTAGCTGTTTTTCCGGTACATCTAACCTCTTGAAAATGACCAAAGATTCAAACTGTATATCTGAAGATGGTTATCAAATATACAGGCATTGGAAAATATATAATTTCAAGAATTCTACGATGATAGGTACTTAAATATTGGCAACACTGCTGTGGATGCACTATGCAATGGAATCTACTATTGTCGCCGATAGCACACGTTGTTGACATACCTTCCTTACCTCTGAGCAAATGGAGTCGCGCGTCTGAGGAGATGATCAAAGAAAGGAGGGGAAGAGAAGGACAGAGAGAGGAGAGAATGTGTATATAGGGAAAAATTGGAGGAAGAGATCCACTAACTGACAGACTAGAATAAATAAATACCGAGGGTTTTCAGTTGCTAATGACAGTATGTGTGATATATGACAGGAATCTGCTATAGACGCACCTAACTTGTACGTCTAGTGAGTGGATGAGTGAAATATGTCTCCGTGACCGATTGAGGTCCTCGTATGAATATGAATGGGATCACTACCAAAGAAATGATGGAAACATAATAGTTTGTCACATAAGCTGCAAGAGTTTAATGCCACATATTCCACGAACGTCCGAGTAAATGTAAACATACACAGGGATTTCAGAGAACGAAGTTGATTATCTGTAAGAGGTAATAGATACACGGTAAAATATTGTTACCACTGAAGTCATACACTGAAGTGCCAAAAACTGGTACACCTGTCTCATATCGTGTAGGGCCCCTGCGAACACGCAGAAATGGGGCAACGCAACGTGCCATGGACTCCACTAATGACTCAAGTAGTTCGAAATGTCAGTCCTTAGACTTACAAACAACTTAAACTAAGTTAAACTAACATAAGGACAATACACACACACACACACACACACATATACCCGAGGGAGGACTCGTCTCTCAGATACAAGCGGCCCCGCGATCCGTAACGTGACGTCCAGACCACAACATTCGCGCGGCTCCCAGGTAGTGCAGACATTACGCATCCTGCTGAGCTGTCTATCAATCCGTAAGAATACGACGGCTGGAGATCTCTTCTGAACAGATCGTTACAAAGCATCCCAGATATGCTCAATAACATTCGTGTCTGGGGAGTTTGGTGCCAAGCTAAGGTGTTCAGACTGGGAAGAGTGTTCCTGGAGCCACTCTGTAGCATTTCATTGTCCTACTGGAATTTCCCAAGACCGTCTAAATGCCCAATGGACATTAATACATGCAGGTGATCAGGCAGGATGCGTACGTGTCACCTGTCAGAGCCGTATCTAAACGTATCAGAGGTCCCAATCACTGCAACTACACACGCCCCACGCCATTACAGAGGCTCCACCAGCTTGAATAGCCCTCTACTGACACGCAGGGTCCACGGATACATGAAGTTGTCTCCATACCAGTAAACGTCCATTCGTGAAAGGAGACTGGGCAGACCAGGCAACATGTTTCCAGTCATCAACATACCAATGTCGATGCTGACGGGCCCAAGCGAGGCGTAATGCTCTGTGTCGTGCAGTCAGCAAGGATACACGAGTGGGCTTTCTGTTCCGTAAGCAAACATCGATGATTTTACTTTGAATGGTTCGTACGCTGACATTTGTTGATGGACCAGCATTGAAATCCGCAGAAATTTGCAGAAAGGTTGCCCATTTCTCACATTAAACGATTCTCTTCAGTCGTGGTTCGTCACGTTCTTGTAGGACTTTTTCCCTGCGCCGGGATGGCTAAGAATTCATGTTTTACCGGATATTCAAGGGCACTCGTGAAGTGGCCGTACGGCAAAATCCACACCTCATCGTTGCCTTGGACATGCTGTCCCGCAACTCTGAGCCGACTTATAACACCACGTTCAACCTCACAAAATCGTAATAACCTGCCATTGTAGCAGCAGTAAGCGATCTAACGCCTATGCCGGACACCTGATGTCTTACATAGGCGTTGCGGATCATAAACTTGTCCTATGATTGCTTTGATATCTGTGTTTGCAAACGTATGCCTATTCCTCAGTGTATATTATAGCCTAGTCAATGTATCGTATGACTACTTCCACGCCGCTGTGGAATGTCCGAGCGCTCTAAGGCGACTTGCTACGGGGCGCGCGGGTGCTACCTGTCACTGGTTCGAGTCCTCCCTCGGGCGTGTGTGTGTGTGTGTGTGTGTGTGTGTGTGTGTGTGTTTTCCTTAGGTTGTTTATAGTAGTTTGTAAGCCTAGAGACATATAACCACAGTAGTTAAAACCCATAAATTTACTATCATTTGAACAACTGTCATGACTGTAGAAAGAAGACAAACATATCATTGACCGGACAAGTTTTGTGAAAAAGAAAGTGGGACACGTGGAAGATTTTAACACTTTGCAGTGTAACACCGAGATCATATAAGAATGTCAGTATTACTTAGATAATCAGCCGCGGCAGAATAGCTGTGCGCACTAATACGCTCAGCTGCGGTGCGCGCGGCCGTTCGCCGTCGGGGGTTCGAATCCCCCCTCGGGCATGGATGTTTTTGCCGTCTTTAGTATAAGCTAGTTCATAAGTAGTTTGTAAGTTTAGGGACTGATGACCCTGTAGTGAAGTCCCATAAGCTATACAAACATTTGAACATTTTTTTGAAGGTGTTTTTCAGGTAGATTTTCCAGTTCTCTTTCCAATGCACTGTTCATAATTACTGTGCTCATAAATTTAAACAAATTACGATCAATAATCAAATTAATTTAGTTTAGACAAAGACAACATATTAAAATAAACAAAAATAATATATTCTGAACAGGTCATAATGTATGTTTACGACACCTCCAACTTATCACTGCCCCGCTGTTTGTGTATCTGTCTTGTATTAATTGTTATTAACAAATCATTATTGTTTTTCCTTAAAACTGAATTACTATGCACAATATAAAAATTGCAGATGATATGGTTCTACCAAACATTGCGTCTCGATGAGACCTTTCATTTCAGTCCTCACTCAGTATAGACCAATCAGTTTATCCTATGGATTTTTCCAAGAGAATAAATATTAGTTTTCTGAATAACTTCTACTATAAAATTAGTATAAATGATGTTAACACATCATCTGAATCGCGGTATTCTCCTCTTTCATTTGCTTCTCCGTGCTAGTCTGTAACTTTAATAGTGTCAGCGTAGTATCTAAAAATAAAGGCAATGCTATCTTCCGGGGGGAAAATGGCAGTTGAAATGACGTCACGTCCGCCTGCATGTCCTCCATGTGGTCTTATGCTGGCTGATGGGAAGCTGGACGAGGCTTACCTTCTCGCAGCGGCTGATTGTTAAGTCGTCGCGACTTTCGACCCTCTCCGCTGTCAAATGTTTGTGAAGCTTAAGGGACTTAACTGCGGGGTCACCAGTCCTTAAACTTACAAACTAATTATGACCTACCTTATACTCAAGACAACACAAACGTCCATGCCCGAGGGGGGATTCGTACCCCCGACGAGGAACGGCCTCGCGCATCGCCTCAATGCGCTTGACCTCTCCGCCGCGGCTCTCCGCTGTCAAACTAGCGCGTTTTGCTCTCCAAATGGGTGTTGTACGTTGTTGTAACGTCACAGTGCGAATTCGTGCGCTTACTGGTTATAAGGCCATCTCAGAAACTCGTGTCTGCAGAGCTCATTGAAAATGTGAAGACACTGGAGCAGTATATTCATTCAGCGTTGTCACCACTGCGATTTTAGCGCTCGTTTGTCAAAGGCAGCGTGAATAGGCATGCGTTGATGCACATGTAAATTACTCTCAACACACACTGTAGCTGTGGCTACGTGGTACAGCGCGTGTTAGATCCCAATGCATCAGTTTGTAAAGCTGTGGTACCTGACTGCAGAGATCGTCGGTCTCTAAACTTGCAAACTACTTAAACTTACTTATAATAAGAACAAAACACACATACACACACACATCTATGCTCGAGGTAGGACTCGACGAGGGACGCCCGCAAACACCGTAGCAAGACGCGGCTATTCCCGCGCGGCACCGCAGTCTTTAAAAAATGGATGATTGAATATACGGTCTATAGCATGGAAACTATGTATTTGCGGACATAAGTTCATCAGACCTATTTTGTTCCGCATCCTTTCCTCGATCAGCAGTTAGATTTTGTACACGCTGGATAAATAAAAAAAAATGTTCAAATGTTTGTATAGCTTATGAGACTCAACTACGGGGTCATCAGTCCCTAAACTTACAAACTACTTACGAACTAGCTAACACTAAGGACGGCACAAATATCCATGCCCGAGGGGAGATTCGAACCCCCGACCGTAGTGGTCGTGCAGACCGTGACTGGAGCGCCTCAGTTCCCTCGGCCACCGCGGCCGGCTAGATAAATCACCCTGTATGGTATGTGTATAAATTTGTATAAATGTGTATAAATTTTGTATAAAAGTCAGACACTTCGGGAAAAAAATTACAATGTGACATAAACCAATTAATTTTATACTGAATCAATCAACAACGAAAACTTCATGTTGACGATACTACACTATCCCCGCGAGGTATGAATATTACAGGAATTAAAGTACTATTCGCAGCCTATTTATTCCATTCATTTCATTTTAGTGGAAAAATTTAACTGATGTGAAACCCAGTGCTATGATAAGCCATGGCCATCCATCATATCTGCAACTGTGATGCTATGCCCTCATAAACCATGGGAGAAAAACTGGATATTAATTAAGGCGAATGTTGGGGGATAAGCAGGACAAAAGTATTGGAAATCGTATTTAGTCAAAACTTTACCGTCTCTAATGGCCACACTGTCGACGGGACGTTAAACACCAAGCTTCCTTCCTTCCAAAACTTTAGTTTTTTACGACTTATTCATTACCCTTTCACGTTCAGCATTTCTAAAGTAAAGTCACAGATGTCTTTTGGTGTCATCGTATTTTACTGATGTCATTCGCAAAGATTCATTGAATATCATTTCTAACTAACTCTCTCTCTAACTCCGTCCCACAAAGGCCTTGAGAGACCCACTGGGTACCGACCGGCCACCGTGTCATCCTCCGCCCGAAGGCGTCAGCGGATGAGGTATGCAGGGGGACGTGGTCAGCGCCCCACACTTCCGGCAGTTTTGTCGGTTTCCGAGACCGGAGCCGCTACTTCTCAATTAAGTTGCTCCTCAATCGGCCTCACAAGGGCTGAGTAACACCGCTTGCCAACAGCGCTTGGCAAACACGGACGATTACCAAATCAAATGTTTGTAATTCTATGGGACCAAACTACGTTGGTCATTAGTCCCTAGTCTTACAAACTACTTAAACTAAGTTAATCTAACCTAAGGACAACACACACACCCATGCCCCAGGGAGGACTCGAACCTCCCACGACGAGCAACCGTACGTTCCGCAGCGAGGCGCTTTAGACCACTCGGCTACTCCACCGCGGCGAACGATTACCCATCCAAGTGTTAGCCAGTGCTTAACTCCGGCGATCTAATGGGAACCTGTGTGTTCACTGCAGCACGGCCATTGGCCTAATATCATTTCAGTGTACTGAATTAAATTAACTCTTTGAAGATACTGGGTGATCAAAAAGTCAGTATAAATTTGAAAACTTAATAAATCATAGATAGAGAGGTAAAATTGACACACCTGCTTGGAATGACATGGGGCTTTATTTAAAAAAAAAGTTCAAAAATGTCCGACAGATGGCGCTTCATCTGATCAGAAAAGCAAAAATTAGCATAACAAATTAAGACAAAGCAAAGATGATGTTCTTTACAGTAAATGCTCAATATGTTCACCATCATTCCTCAACAATAGCTATAGTCGAGGAACAATGTTGTGAACAGCAGTATAAAGCATGTCCGGAATTATGGTGAGGCACTGGCGTCGGATGTTGTCTTTCAGCATCCATAGAGATGTCGGTCGATCACGATGCACTTGCGACTTCAGGCAACCCCAAAGCCAATAATCGCACGGACCGAGGTCTGCGGACCTGGAAGGCCAAGCATGACGAAAGTGGCGGCTGAGCACACGATCATCACCAAACGACGTGTGCAAGAGATCTTTCACGCGTCTAGCAATACTTTTTTATTTTTATTTATTTATTTATTTATGTTTTTGGTTCTAATAAAACCGCATGTCTTTCCAAGCATGTGTGTCAATTTTACCCCTCTATCTACATTATTATGTGATTTATTAAATTTTCACCCGGTACATTTATGACCATGTGACGACAGACATGTATAAAAGGTATACGTAAAACGCTCAACTATAGTGAGCTGGTCGCGAACCAATGACATATGCTTTTCGAGCCAGAAAAGTTATGTGATCACATTGACGATGACGCGGAATATTTTCTACTGTTCTAAGCGATACTTGTCGCCTGAGAGTGTATTACCTATCCATTTTTTGAACTGATAAATCATAATAGACTATCACTTGATTTATGTTACTTTTTCTAATGTACGTAGGACAGCTGCAGTATGTTGATGAATGATGAGTATACTAACATATTTAATGGAGCTCTTCACACACAAGCCTCACAATCAGTGGTTGAACGTTGGCTGGATTTCAATCTCTAATGGTATCTACGCGCACAGGACGTTAAACTCTAGTCTTTCTTTGGCAGGACACGGAGTTATTTTATCGTATGACAATAGCGGACGCAGCTGCGAATGCTGAGTCACAGACGCTAGTTCAATTCTACAGCGCATTTCACGTAATGGATTAGAGGAACACGGAACGTTTTCTATTTTAAAAGTCAACATGCACACGAAGAGGATCGGCTATTCGTTTTCGCAGTTTCCATTAAGATTTATTTTCTCTCTTTCCGTACACAGTTACTTCATCGTTGACGAGCCGTTGAAACTTATAAAGCTTTTTGAAACTAGTCTCACTCTGAGAGGTGAAAAGGAACATCCAAATACAGAGATTTATTTACTCCTCTGTCAGCGTGTTCTCTACACAGCTAACAATCCCGTGACATGAAAACACAATATTTAGGACATGCATTTCCGTACCGTATACACTAATTATCTCGGTTTTAATCAGTTATTTGAGAAATTGTTTTTATGAAGGTTCGATTTTATTACGACTGCTATCGTACTTTGAGATTTTATCAGGAACTCTGCTTACATTCCCGAATTCTCGAGGTAAACTTTTGCCTTCGAGTAAAACCGACCTACGTCCTTGTTCCTGCTTTCAGTAAAGATAATGAATGGTCCAGAATCACGCAGATCATATTTATCGTCTGACATTTTCCCACGGACACGCGCAGCGCGGACAGAAGATTCTCTTGCGAAGTTTGCATTTTCCGTGTCAGGGTGATCACATATATTGGAGTAATTGTGTCCCATATAACAAGCTTCAACAAATTCCCAGTTATCAGTCGAACATGGAGGTGATGTATCCCAGTCGGTGCAGATGGTATTGCCTTTCTTGCTCCGTTCAACTTTTATTGCGGTTCAAAATCTGGAGATTTTCGTTTTAATTATAACTTATGCCTCTCGCACATTATATCGGCCTATTTATTTACAATTATCAACCCAAGAAGCAACACAGAGAAACGTGCATATACTTGTTTTCGATTATAACCAACGGTTTAGAGACATAATTGCTATTACTTAACTACTCATTAATGTTAGAAAGAGCGAGACATTTCCTTCCTTAAGTCACTGGTCTCAGACTTTCAGACCTCAACCAGAGAGTCAGGTTTATTTTTTCCGTGGTTCACCTAAGATATGTAAGAAGGACTATTCTGTATCTAATTACCTTGTTTTTGTCAGACTGTTAAACACTGTGGTCTATATTTTCCTTCATTTTCACTTTCACAAAAAGCCCTTAAGATTCACTGATGGTGTTTGTGACAGCGCCGGCTGCGGTGGCCGAGTGGACTGCGGCGCGCCAGTCACGGCCTGCACGGCCACTACGGTCGGGGGTTCGAATCCCCCCTCGGGCATGGATATTTGTGCCGTCCTTTGTGTTAGCTAGTTCATAAGGTGTTTGTAAGTTTAGGGACTGAAGACCCCGTAGTTAAGTCCCATAAGCTCTACAAACATTTCATCATTTTTGAATTTTATGACAGTTTCCTGCACCAGTCACCTAAATTACGGTCTATTCAATACAAATCTTTTATGTGAATAGAAAAGTGTAAAAATTTTATATTGCTATTTGACATTGCTTGGCTCGGATGTTAGTGATTTGTCATTTTAAAATGTATGGTTTAAAATCCTACATCAAGATTGCAAAAAAAATTTTACTAATGACTAACTTAGGCTCACTTGCGAAACATCTTCAGACTCTGAACAGTTTTCTGAAGTCTCCCTTCGCCTGACTTTGCATAGTTATGCTGCTCTTCGAGTTTGTCAGGTTAGGAGGTTAGCGATCTGTTATTTTAAAATGTATCTGAGTTTGCCGAAAAATGCTCAGTGTCTGAAGATGCCTCATCGGCAGAACGCTTCGAAGATGCACCAGCTCCACCAAAGAGACTGCCTACATCACACTTGTGCGTCCTCTCTTGGAGTACTGTTGCCCCTTGTGGGACCCTCACCAGGTGGGACTGATGGAAAACATTGAGAAGGTTCAGAGAAGGGCAGCTTGTTTTGTTTTATCACGTTACGGGGGGAAAGCGTCACGGAAATGTTGCACGAATTGGGGTGGAAATCATTAAAAGAAAGACGTTATTCATTGCGACCTGATCTGTTTGCGAAGTTTCAATCATCGACTTTTCTTCTGAATGTGAAAATATTTTGCTAGCACCCACCTACTTAGGGAGACATGACCATCCGAATAAAATAAGAGAAATCAGATCTAAAACGGAACGATTTAGGTGTTCTTTCTTCCCGCGTGCTTTTAGAGAATGGAACAGTAGAGAAAAGTTATGAAAATGGTTAATGAACCCTCTGCCAGGCACTTGAATGTGATTTGCAGAGTATCTATGTAGATGTAGATGTAGATCTGTGAATAGAAACCAACTATCCATAAAGCGGTTGTTGAGATCTTGTTTAGGGTGATCAATCCATACATTCATTAAATCAAATATTCTTCATTCTATATGCGCCTGTGTTCAAGTCAGGTCAAGTTCTTACCATCACATTTTTGGTACTGGACCTAGGCCTATCAAGTAACAAAATTTCCATCCAAATAACGGCATCTCGGCTGTTGTGCTTGATTGCGCCGCGCCATCTTGGGACGGCCACGAAATAAGGTTGCTTGTTGATGGCCTTTCCATTTTTGACGAAATCTATATGCACGTTCAAACGCAAGGCTGGAAAATCTTCAGCGGAGCCGACGGTCTTGTTCAGCATGGATGTTTGAGAAGCTGAGGCTAAGGTTGTACGTTACACATATAATGCTAACCCAAGGTTGTATAAAAGAGAAATGAATTAATCATTACCCACATAATAAAGAAACAGCTGAGGTGATCGTACATTGCATTGTTTATGACTCATATTATCGAAAAAAATCCGTGCTGTTTAGTCTGTTTGTACTTCCCATACTATGGAGTCATTATTTCATAAGCCTAGCATGAAGGGTCCTTAACTTAGGATGTTAACGTGGATTAATGTTGGAAATTCTGTATCGACCCTCGGTTTTGCCACATGCCGTCTCAGCTTTCTGTGTGACATGAATCCATTAAAGTTATTGGTATACAGCTTTTGGGCAGGTTCTCACTTGGAGCTCTGGTGAAGCGTGTGCAAACTTATCAGCTCGCTTTCAGCTCAGGTCATGGAGCAGATACGCGGAAGTGCCTTGAAGTCTGTGACGTGGAAGCCTTTCTGAAATGATAAATGAGCTCGCCCGACGAGGGTCGAAGCAAAGGCGCCTCTCTATTAAGAGCAGCCGCATTAAGACGCAGCTCACAAAGTTTATCCCCCACTCTGGCGGTGGCATTAACGTGATACCGCTAAACTGATAAGAAAATTGGTTGCACTTTCAGAGTTTATTTTTGTCCTGAAGAGCTCCGATGTGGGAGGGAGTCTATATCGCTGCTTTCTTTATACTATCACCTTTGACAACTAGTTCCTTTCATAATTCCTGATGCAAAACATCGTGGTAACTGCGCACTGGGACACAATGAGATTCGAATTATTACAAATACGAGGCGCGTCCAAAAAGTAAGTTCCGTTTCAATTTATCTCCGCTGCAGCGCTGCGATTGCAGTTCCGCACCAGCGCTGTAGACGATTTGTATCAAGGAGAAGAACATGCGCCATTTGGAGATCGCTGTCAGTTACGTACGCTTTGTTGTGCTTGTTTGAAATGTCGGCGTTGATTGAAAATCCCGCCGCCTGTGAAATCAGTCAGTGATTCGGTTTCTGAATGCGAGGAAAGTGAAACCAAGTGAAATTTATCAGCAAATTTGCGATGTTTACGGACCAAATGCGATGAGTGATTCGATGGTGAGAAGATGGGTCCGACAGTTCAATGGCGGGCGTAGTGATATGCACGATGAAGAACGATGTGGCGTCCACCTTTGGTTACAGAAGAACTGGTTCACGCGATTGCTGACAAGATCCAGGAAAACCGTAGTTTTACAATTAGTGATCTCGCTATGGACGTCCCCCAAATTTCACTGTTTCCAATTGGTTAAAGACACAGGCGGCAGATTTCTATGAAGAAGGTATACAACCCTGGTGCCACGCTATGACAAATGCCTGCAAAATTTCGGCAGTTATGTGGAAAAGTAGTTCAAGAGTTGTAGAATTTTGTGCAATAAAAATTTCTTCTGTATCTGTGTACAGTTTCATTTTATTACCAAACGGAACTTACTTTCTGGACGCGCCTCGTATGTTTACTCCACGGATTTACGCACAAGTGTTATCTGTTTGCTGATGTGGCGCTGTAGAAATGTGTGAGTGGTGTCACATAATGCTAGGAGTATCTAGTGAATCACTGAAGTGAACTGCTGATGCTACACAAAGCAGCGACCATTTGCCCTTTGTTCATTCGTAGCAGGTGTCATCAACCGCTGCGTGGACAGAGGAGCACAACCAGTACGAAGTGATGTATGTTACGAGTGGCGAAAACTGCCTATACACTGAGACTGGTTGAAAAGCAGCTCGTATGACAGAACTTCTAGCGTACTTTATTGAGCACGTAAAGTTCTGCACGGCGTTTTACAGTTTTTAAAATCTAGAATTAAAAAAGGACATTTTCGCAGTGTTCAGGTGCTTGGATTTGTAATTGAAACCTACTAGCCCACATGTTTAAGAGTAGCAGTATAACTGGAAGTTTATTTTTAGCACAGTTTTTCTGTCACAAGTAAAGTGAGTTTCACAATTTCCACTACCTATTAAAAATGTATATTACGGAGAACAGAGCACTGCGCGGTGGAGTAGCCGAGCGGTCTAAAGCGTCTCGCTGCGGAGCGCGCGGTTGCTCGCCGTGGAGGTTCGAGTCCTCCCTGGGGCATGGGTGTGTGTGTTGCCCTTAGGTTACTTTACCTAGGTTTAAGTAGTTTGTAAGCTACGGACTGATGACCACGCAGTTTGGTCCGATAGATTTACGAACATTTGAGAACAGAGCAAGAAATTTATTTTCGGCGAAAAACATGTGTCACAAATAGAATGGGTTCACATAAGGATGAGAAATCATTTTCGAAAAATAAAAATAAGAGGATATCGTATTCAGAGCAGAGAAAATTTGTAATGCTTGCCATAGCAACTGTATAGGAGTTGCAATGAGTTGTAACTATTCAGTTTCTGCCTTTTTAATAAAACAATGATGCTAGCAAATCAATTAATTGACCATAATTGCTCTAAAACTAGAATTTAATCATTCTACAACTGATAACAGATTCAACGTACAGGGTTAAGAAGAGGTTGGCCTCTATAACATTCGATTTTCAGAACAACATTGTAAGTACTTAATGCAAGAACACTTAATGAATTATCAACAATATGAGAAACATCATTAACGAAATGACAGAACACTATAAATGGAGAATATTTTCTCTTAAATCGTTGACATCAGGCGTCAGTTACAAAATTTACCTCTGTACAGACATTTATGAACTCTGAAATCAACGTACATTTAATGTAAAAATTCAGTTATTGTATATTTATCTGGCAAAGAACAAAATATCGGCAATGTGAAAAGTGGAATTCTAAAATTTTTCCCTACAAAATTTGTAAGAAATCATGACACGTGTCATGTGTATGTTTAAAACAGTGTTCAGTTAGATATTTCATACGTTTTGTCAAAATAGGGCCAGGGCAGCGGGATAGTGCGCACCTTATATGTGGACTTCGCACCCGTAAATAGTTGTATTGGAAGGCAACTGGCAATGAACTTAGCCTCTGGAACCGTTGTGTCTATGAGGAATTTTACACTATGTAAATGAGTTGCTGTTATTAATGGAGTGTCAGATTCATCTCTTGTACGAGGAATGTAAGCACTTACTGTAACATCTGCACCATGCCCGTCACGATAAAACAACAATGTTACTACCGTTATAAGAGCCAAGTACACTACTGGACATTAAAATTGCTACGCCAAGAAGAAATGCAGATGATAAACGGGTATTCATCGGACTAGTATATTATACTAGAACCGACATGTGATTACATTTTGGCCGCGGTGGTGGAGTAGCCGAGCGCTCTAAAGCACCTCGCTGCGGAGCGCGCGGTTGCTCGCCGTGGAGGTTCGAGTCCTCCCTGGGGCATGGGTGTGTGTGTTGTCCTTAGGTTAGTTTACCTAGGTTTAAGTAGTTTGTAAGCTACGGACTGATGACCACGCAGTTTGGTCCGATAGATTTACAAACATTTGAACATTTTTGATTACATTTTCACGCAGTTTGGGTGCATAGATCCTGAGAAATCAGTACCCAGAACAACCACCTCTGGACGCAATAACGGCCTTGATACTCCTGGCATTGAGTCAAACAGAGCGTGGATGGCGTGTACAGGTACAAATGCCCATGCATTTTCAACACGTTACCACAGTTCATCAATAGTAGTGACTGGCGTATTGTGACGAGCCAGTTTCGCGGCCACCATTGGCCAAGAAGCTTAGGATTTAACGTCCCGTCGACAGCTTGGTCATTAGAGACTTAGCTAACGCTCGTAGTTTAGGATAAGGATAGGGAAGGGAATCGGCCGTGCCCTTTGAAAGGAACCATCTCGGCATTTGTCTGGAGTGATTTAGGGAAATCACGGAAACCCTAAATCTGGATGGCCGGAGGTGAATTTGAATCTCCTTGCTCCGGAATGCTAGTCCAGTGCGTTACAACTGCGCGACCTCGCTCGATAAATTTATGATTCTAATAATCATTGATCTTTTCGGACATGTCCGAAAAGAACAGACACCGTATAAATAATTGTATATCTGCCCCAACAGGCAATTGACAGTTTCAGTGCGGACGCATTAATACGCTCGATTCCTTGCGGAAATCCAGTATAGGCTGTGAGCAAGAGCAATCAAATGGTCAGGGGGCACTACAGTCGTAGTGTGCTACAAGATGAGAATTTGGGTTGGAAGAGAAGCGTGCCTGGATAGCCTAATTGGTTAAGGCGACTGCTGGCCCAAAGCCAGAAATCTGGGTTCGAATCCCGATCCAGAACAAATTTTCATCTTTGCCATTGGATTTATTTCAGTGCCCTGAAACGGTCGAAATGTTTAAATATTTCGAATTCGTATACCCAAACTTGTCATGCTTAATTATCATCAATATTTAACTTTGGAATGTGTACAGCTTTTTGTTTTCAGCAGTCATAGACACCTGAAAGATACTTCCGGGCTCATAAGCCGAGGTCGATTTGTAAAACTTTCCCCTAACGTTTCATCTTCGGCTGCGGAAGATATCTTCAGAGGTAGAGTGGCGAACTGCGATGTGAACCTGACGGAGCGCCATATATATAGGCGATGCAGAGGGCAACACAAGACATCACGTGACGTCGGCTACGACAATATCTCTGGTATTGCCAACATTCTTTGCAGAGAAGAATCTGTGGTGTCGCACAAGTCCAAAGTGCGCGCCACCTACTTTCGCCGCGCGCCGCCATGCACGCACGGTGCGGCGTTCTTACGACGTCAGCCACGAGCGCCCTCTGCTACAACTCCGCTCGTGGCCACCACTGAACGACATCGTTCACTTGGGACTGAAATAGGAACGAGTTAACACTTCGGAATCAGATAGGCACCAGTTAAGTCTTGGCTATCGGATAGGCACTAGGCAGGCCTCTAGCTCAACTATGTATCAGCATTCTGCAGTACTGAGCTATGTAAAAGCTAAGTATTGTATAAATTCTGTGCAATATATATCTCGTTCTAATTTACTCTAGTGTTTCTAGTTTCTGCTGTCCCACTGGCTGCTCACCTCCGAACCTGCACGAGCGTGCTACCTTTATTCCTGTGTCGGTCTTCCTACTCGGCCACCGACACCTACGACGGAAACGAGACACAAAAGCGGCGACGAGGCTGGGACACAAAAGAATCGATTGGCATTCCGCTGGTGTAAAGCAGAAGTCCAAATTCTGTCTGATTTAACAGCTTCCTATTTCCTGTTAAAATTATTGCGAAGTTTATAGATCTCGATTGCTTCTCTATATGTGCGCGCATGATAGTGCGAAGTTTTTGAGATGACACTAGTCTCATTAAAGAAGGCAACCGTGAAATTAAATTTAATGAGACTAGTCTCATTAGAGAAGGCAACCGTGAAATTAAATTTAATGAGACTAGTGCCATCTCAAAAACTTCGCACTACCATGCGCGCACATATAGAGAAGCAATCGAGATCTATAAACATCGCAATAATTTTAACAGGAAAAAGGAAGCTGTTAAATTAGACAGAATTTGGACTTCTGCTTTACACCAGCGGAATGACAATCGATTCTTCTCTGCAAAGAATGTTGGCAATACCAGAAATAGTGTCGTAGCCGACGTCACGTGATGTCTTGTGGTGCCCTCTGCATCGCCTATACCTACAGCGCTCCTTCAGGTTCTCATCGCAGTTCGCCACTCTACCTCTGAAGATGTCTTCCGCAGCCGAAGATGACACGTTAGGGGAAAGTTTTACAAATCGACCACAGCTTATGAGCCCGGAAGTTTTAAATGAACCTGAAAGTTACATTTTTTTTCTTGGTAACTGCACCGCGGGAAAAGGTACTCTGCTATTTTGCCGGCCACGGTGGCCGAGGGGACTGAGGCGCTCCAGTCCCGGTCTGCACGGCCACTACGGTCGGGGGTTCGAATCGCCCCTCGGGCATGGATATTTGTGCCGTCCTTAGTCTTAGCTAGTTCATAAGTAGTTTGTAAGCTTAGGAACTGATGACCCCGTAGTTAAGTCCCATAAGTTCTACAAACATTTGAACATTTTTTTCTGCTATTTTCTTCATTCCCGAATACTGTTATCTTAAAAGGAGAGTCACTGCTGGACGGAGATAATTTATATACTTGTATGACATTACGAAATCTTGAAGAGGTCCTGTTGTAACACATTGTTATGACAAGATATTTTCAAAATTGGTGTGTGTGTGTGTGTGTGTGTGTGTGTGTGTGTGTGTGTGATGTAGGTTGAAGTTATAAATATATGTGCATAAAATCTAAATAATAATGTAGTGATCTCGTGTGAGAATGTTAAGACTGGCCGGCCGCGGTGGCCAAGGTGATTGAGGCGCTCCAGTCACGGTCAGCACGGCCACTACGGTCGGGGGTTCGAATCCCCCCTCGGGCATGGATATTTGTGCCGTCCTATTTCGTAAGTAGTTGATAAGTAGTTTGTAAGTTTAGGGACTGATGACCCCGTAGTTAAGTCCCATAAGCTTAACAAACATTTGAACATTTGTTAAGACTGTCCTCTTCGAAAAGTACAAGGATGAGTCTGAGGTCGTCACTAAAAGACAGTCATGAACGACATCGTAGTTTCCCAGGTGTTCTTCAAGATAGCGAGAGCAGACGACAGCGAACAACGGCGTCTGCTCCGGGGTCAGACTGGCCGCTGCGATAGCCGCGCTACGTGTGGCCCTCCCAAACTCGCCGCTCTTATCGCATATGCGGCCCACTTCTGAGGAAAAGCTGTAGCAGCTGGCTCAACACTGCTCCTCATTTCAGGGCCACATACATACTACATTCCAGTCTACCGATTTTCTTTCATTTTTAGTAAGTACCGTATAATACCAACAAGTACTCAGTGTAACATACTTGTTGGAAAATAGTCTTTCTTTTTAACAAACCTGTTATTCGTAATGCACCAGATGTTTCACTTGGGTAAAAACCCATGTACAACAACATGAGTTGTCGTGTAGAGATTAAAACGCAGTTTCTTTCTACCAGCTGTTACGGTTCGTATGATTTTAAAACGAATCTCCTTAGATAAATTTATTATTATGCGGTGATAATGTGAAGTAGCATTGGGCATACTTTCAAAATGTTCAAATGTTTGTATAGCTTATGGGACTTAACTACGGGGTCATCAGTCGCTAAACTTACAAACTAATTATGAACTAGCTAACACTAAGGACGGCACAAATATCCATGCCCGAGGGGGGATTCGAAACCCCGACCGTAGTGGCTGTGCAGACCGTGACTGGAGCGCCTCAGTCCCCTCGGCCACCGCGGCCGGCATACTTTCTCTGGGTCTTGGGCAAAATATTTTCATTTTCATTATCCAGTATGTATATTTGTCAGTTGTTGTGAAACATGTCGCGTTGCATTATGGCTCGGAATCCACCTTAAACTGTGGGTCCTCCTATTAACTTGCCGGTTATATCAATTGAAAGGTCGGATGAACGAATCGGCATACTACCTCCAACAGGACCACCCCTATTATAGTATCGTGGTGTTGTGATAGATACCAATCAGTGCATACTAAACAAAGCGACTAAAATGTGCTGGAAATCAGCCATGCTAAACAACATGTTTATTCTAATTTTAAAAAAATGATACTAATATCTAGTGTCTTCTTGTAGGCCGGCCCCGGTGGCCGCGGGGACTGAGGCGCTCCAGTCACGGTCTGCACGGCCACTACGGTCGGGGTTTCGAATCCCCCTCGAGCATGGATATGTGTGCCGTCCTAGTTCGTAAGTAGTTCATAAGTAGTTTGTAAGTTTAGGGACTGATGACCCCGTAGTTAAGTCCCATAAGCTTAACAAACATTTGAACATTTTTTGTCTTCCTGTAGAATAATAATTACTTTTGGCCCAAATGTGATGGATGGGGATATTTGTTATTCATTATCTTCTAAACATTGCCTCGTCTGTAAACAAAACTGATGATACAAACAAAGGATTATCCGTTTGTAAAACAAACCACCCAAAATTTCTCCCTTGCGCGAAAAAGACAAGCGTAATGCATTGCATACGGTGAAGAAAATCTGTGACTAAAGGGCATTATTGACAAAGGAATCTAGAACAGTTATCCAGATTCGTAAGAACGCAACAAGAAAGAAATAAGCGTCCAATGTTTAGGATGGAATTAGTTTCAAATTACATTTGCCCAGTGAAACGTTGACTTCATTGTGTTTCCTAAACTGTTACAGTTGCAAAATAACGAAAATTTTTCGAATTTCCATGTATTGTTTGTCACCTAGTGTTTGATTTAAATTACATTCGTCTTGGATGTATTTCTTAAACAGTTGTTAAACTAGATTTCATAAATGGTTTGGATTTTTCCGCCGTATGCAAGATATCTGATTTTTAATTGTTCCCAGAGATGTTTCAGCACATTTTGTGCTATCATCAGTGGGATGGTTTATTTTTGTTCTGAAATTATATTTACTTTACAATAGTCTTTTCAGTTACTTCTAGGTTCATTCGTTTTTAAATTTCACTTAGGTTATCTGACTATATAACTATTTCAGTTTGGTGAATATTAGGCCTAGATATACAAGTATAACATTTGTTACATACCTTTTTACATTAGGCTACATAAAATTCGTTGAGTAGCCTACTTATTTGTTGTTTTGGTACAAACTTGTCATCTGCAAACATAACAAACTGTTTACGATTTTCTTGCTTTCTATTTTACGGTTCGAAAAAACGCGTTATTTCTGTATAGTACTTACGATTCTTTTCTTTCTCTGTTATAATCTGGTTGTTACTGTTAGTTAATGTGGATGTAACTCGTTTTTTCACGTTTTTTCGTAAATTCATTTCTACCTCCTTAAATTTCCATCTCTCTAGTTTCAAACAATCAACCGATACATTCACAGTTGTGCTAAGAATTAATGCGGGATTATTTTACGAATTCAGTGATAATTAACAAATAATACATGTTATACCTACTGTAAAGTAAATAAAGTACGCAATCTGGACAGACCCAGATCTAATGGCAGATAACGCTTTCACAGAAGCGTTCACCGCTGCCAGTATGTCCGATTCGTATATCTCCTTTTTCTTATTTGCGCTGGTTTTCCTCCACAATGTAAAAGAAGAAGTACGGGGGATTAGGGATTAACGTCCTGTCAAGATCGAGGATCGAGGTCCTTAAAGACGGAGCAGAAGCTCGGACTGTTTCAAGGATGGCAAAGGAAATCGGCCATGCCCTTTTTCAAAGAAACCATCCAGATCCTGGAACGACTTACGGAGAAGCCCAGGAAACCTACCAGATTTAGAAGTATGAAAAGCGGGATTTGGTTGCAATAATTATACGTCTGTTGTTTGAAACTGATAAACAATATCTTATTCAAAATAATCTCCACTGTTATTTATGCATTTCTCCCATCTCTCCGACAGCCTACGAAGACCACTCCAAAAAGAAAAAGGTCTTCTTCTGAAGCGAACCAGTCAGCTAGCCATTTTCATACGAATGAAATAGTTGTCCAGCGACAGCGTGTCAGAGTGAGGAAATATATGATAATAGGACGGATCCAAGTCTGGAGAATAAGCCGCGTGCCGTAGTATTTCCCAACTCGACACCTCTATCGTTCCCCCGACCCGTTTTTCTGTGTGTGATGGGTCTTTATCATGGAGCAACGTGACTTTATGATGTATTTTTCCGTATTCCGGTCAGTTTCATGTAATTCTCGATTTAAATCGATAATTTTCTATTGGTAGCGGTCAGCGATGTTAACGGTTTCACCAGGTTACAGCAGCTCTTTGTCTTCTTTCCAAAGCCATTTGGTCTTGCAGTGGATGTCGATGATTTGCCTGGATTCAACCACGATTTGCGACGCTTAGAATTTTAAAAATGTATTCATTTTTCAACGCCTGTTACTACTAGATACAGAAACGACTTTCTTTTGTATTTTGAAAACAGGATTACACACGTGATCTTTCAATTTTCTTGCTGTCTTTCATTCAGTTCACGCGGAACCTAATTTCCCCACTTTCTGCACCTTTTATGTTCAAATGTTTGTATAGCTTATGGGAATTAACTACGGGGTCATCAGTCCTTAAACTTACAAACTACTTACGAACTAGCTAATACTAAGGACGGCACAAATATCCATGGCCGAGGGGGCATTCGAACTCCCGACGGTAGTGGCCGTGCAGACCGTGACTGGAGCACCTCAGTCCCCTCGGCCACCGCGGCCGGCACACCTTTTACGGACAATAAAAAGAGGTTCAAATAAAATAAGTTTCATGAAAGAGGAAGTAAAAACAAATCTCACAAATAAAGACAAAATAACAGAGTTCATAATATTGTGCATCAACTCGACCAAAATTGAAAAAAAAAAAAAGGAAAGAAAGAAATATAGCATACATTGTGTATCAAAAATGTTCGGCACAAATTGCAGGACACATTCCGCACGCCGGCCGCGGTGACCGAGGTGACTGAGGCGCTCCAGTCACTGTCAGCACGGCCACTACGGTCGGGGGTTCGAATCGCCCCTCGGGCATGGATATTTGTGCCGTCCTAGTTCGTAAGTAGTTCATAAGTAGTTTGTAAGTTTAGGGACTGATGACCCCGTAGTTAAGTCCCATAAGCTTACAAGAAGAAGAAAAAAAAAAAAAAAAAAAAAAAAAAAACATTCCGCACACGTAGACGAAAACACAACGTTACATAAACATGGGTCCGCAAACGCTTTGTTTCCATTTTACACCTCATTGTCTCCAACGCAGTAATCAGGTGAAAATCGTAATAACCGAACGCACCAGCATACAACTATTTCCCACAAGATATGTTCAATATGCCCTCCGTGAGCACTGATATACATATCAACTCGCCGTCGTAATGAATTCGGATGCGCTGATGTATCCCACGAGTTGCGTGAAAGGAGGATAAATAGAAATTGATCTGAAACTTCCTGGCAGATTAAAATTGCGTGCTGGAACCGAGACTTGAACCTGGGATCTTTGCCTTTCGCGGGCAAGCACCGTTGGTAGTGCGCTTGCCCGCGAAAGGCAAAGGTCCCAGGTTCGAGTCTCGGTTCCGGCACGCAATTTTAATCTGCAAGGAAGTTTCATATCAGCGCACACTCCGCTGCAGAGTGAAAGTTTCATTCTAGAGATTGATCTGTAATCTGGCTTCCATTCTTCCCAGATCTATACCCAATAAACTTTTATTTATGGAGACATTTCAAAGCTCTTCTTTTGTATCGAACGCCACTACAACATATTTGAAGGTCTATCTCTAAGGAAGATGGCTAAGGATGTCGTCTGTATGGTTAAGTTTAAGCAGTGGAACACCTTCAGCAGTTAAGGTGTGGAATTTCATTTTTGCTACCGGTTTCGACACTTCAAAATGTCCAAATGTTTGTAAATTTGCAGGGCCAACTGGTATAGTCATTAGTCCCCAGACTTACAAACTACTTTATAACTTACACTAATGACAAGACGCACACTCGTGCGCATTCCCTAGCATGACGCCTCAGAACACGCCGCCATTCCGCGCGGCTCGACACTTCATTCTATCATCAAAAATCAAATGTTCAAATGTTTGTTAAGCTGAAGGGACTTAACAGCCATGTCATCAGTCCCTAAACTTACAAACTACTTATGTACTAACTTATACTACAGACGACACAAACATACATACCCGAGGGGGATTCGAACCCCTCGACCGTAGCGGCCGTGCAGACTGTGACTGGCGCGCCGCAGACCGCTCGGCCACTGCGGCCGGCATTCTGTCATCTCCAGTCCTAATGACCAACTTAAAAAGAATTTATTACGTAATGTAGTCAGAATAGGGAAAGTATTGATGTATTGGTATAAATATATTGCAGCTATAAAGCGTGTAAAAACTGCCAAACTACGCTATCAGTTCAAGCGTCACGCATCAGACAGTTGCGCTATTTTCGATGTTCCTAACTATATAAGTAATCTGTTGTTTAGTTACCTAAAAGACTCAGCTAGACTGGGAAACATGACGGCATAATCTATTACTTCCACCGCAATGGTAAACTGTTCAGTAATCATTTCATTGTATCTTAGTGTTTTTAAAAACATCTGGGAATATTGAAACAAAAGTCTTGTACAGCGAGACACCGTTTACTATTTTTCTTACATTCCATCGACAAGTTTCAGGTAATTTCTTAAGACTCCCAGGAATGGCCGAGCGGTCTAATTCGCCATTCTACGGATTGCGCGGCCATTCCCGCCGGAGGTTCGAGTCCTCTCTCCGGCATGGGTATATGTGTTGTCCTTAACGTGTTAAAGTAGTTTGAGTCTAGGGACTGACGACCCTAGCAGTTTGATACTTTAGATTTATAAACAGTTGATTTGGTTTTCGGAGCTGCCTTTATTCCAAAAGCTCTAAAAATGTTCAAATGTTTGTAGATCTATCGGACCAAACTGCGTGGTTATCAGTTCGTAGCTTACAAACTACTTAAACCTAGGTAAACTAACTTACGGACAAACACACACACCCATGCCCCAGGGAAGACTCGAACCTCCACGGCGAGCAACCGCGCGCTCTGCAGCGAAGTGCTTTAGACCGCTCGGCTACTCCCCCGCGGCCCAAAAGCTCTAGTAATGATCTCATAGTTATTAGATGCTTTCTAAATATGATTTCGCACTCCACTTTTCCTCTTGAATTCGTTTACTCCTATGTTATGTAGGAAGGAAAATGATCCTGTGTTCTGTGTTAGGAGAGTTTTGTGTTACGCAGCGTTACCAAGTTTGTATACGTGGCGTCGTACATATTAAGATGTTTACCGGTCGTAACCAGTGACGTGAAAGTGCACAACAGTCAGTCTACGACGGCGTGATGTTCGAAGACAATCGTCTTCCATGCTTTGGCCAGTTGTTCACTTGTACTCGGATGATCCCACCTCATCACGCCCGCACACTTAAGCCACAGCAACAGCAAGTTTATAGGCCATAGCCATTCCCAAGACGGGACTCGAACCCGCGACCTGAGCTTTACAGCCGGACGAGGAAGCGCAACAGTTGGGGCCGGCGCAGCGTGCGGCGCTCTGCTCGGCCGACCTTGACAACAAACTTGCCGGCTTTCGCACGACTAAACGTGCGTGTAGCTGAGCGCCGTCTCACTCCACAGTTAACTGCTTGTCTGTCCCGCAGAGATGCAGGACGGCAGCTAATTTTCACGCCTGTCCGAAACGAATTGCTTCGCACTCATTACTTATGTACAAGTTGTGACACGGAGTCCGTCACTTTCAAAGTTTCTTCCCAAACCAGGACCGTAATTTTTTCGTAACTAGTTGTTAAAACAAGAAAGTGGTTCCTTTTAGACTTAACTCACTAATAAAGAAAAATTTTCAGCCTTTTACGTGTGTAATTCAGAGAAATTGGATGACAAAGGCTATATTTTACTCTTACATACCATTTTTAAGTAGCGAGCCGCCGGCCGCGTTGGCCGAGAGGACTGAGGCGCTCCAGTCACGGTCTGCACGGCCACTGCGATCGAATCCCCCCTCGGGCATGGATATTCGTGCCGTCCTCAGTCTTAGTTATTTCATAAGTACTTTGTAAGTTTCGGGACTGATGACCCCGTAGTTAAGTCCCATAAGCTATACAAACATTTGATTTGTAGCGAGCTGCCGCGGTGGAGTAGCCGAGGGGTCTAAAGCGTCTCGCTGCGGAGCGCGCGGTTGCTCACCGTGGAGGTTCGAGTCCTCCCTGGGGCATGGGTGTGTGTATTTGTCCTTAGGTTAGTTTACCTAGGTTTAAGTAGTTTGTAAGCTAAGGACTGATGGTCCGATAGATTTACAATTTTTTTTTTTTTATTTTTTTTTTTTTTAACGAGCTCTGAAACTGTTACCGAGCGCGAACAACACACTGGACTCGAATTCGGGAGGACGGTGGTCCAAACCATGGTTTCCTTGAATCACTCCAAACGAATGCCTTGATGGTTCCGTTCAAAAGACACGATCGATTTCTTTTCCCAAAATGTTCAAATGTTTGTATAGCTTATGGGACTTAACTACGGGGGCATCAGTCCCTAAACTTACAAACTACTTATGAAGTAGCTACTGCTAAGGTCGGCACAAATATCCATGCCCGAGGGGGGATTGGAACCCCCGACCGTAGTGGCCGTGCAGACCGTGACTGGAGCACCTCAGTCCCCTCGGCCACCGCGGCCGGCTTTCTTTTCCTATCTCTGACCAAAAGTATCCCAGCGTGTGCTCCATCTCAACCGGACTGTCGACGGGATGTTAAATACTATTATTCCGTCTTTCCTTCTGAAATTGTCTACTTTTTGCATATTAACACATTTATTTTATGCATTTATCTCACTTGGGAAGATTATGAATTTCAGACCTTCTCTTACAACTAACTAGACTTCCTAAATATGTGGCATATCAGCTATGTACCGGGTGATAAAAAAGTCAGTATAAATTTGAAAACTTAATAAATCACAGAGTAATGTAGATAGAGAGGTGAAAATTGACACACATGCTTGAATGACATGGGGTTTTATTAGAACCACATCTACCGTCATCGGGCCTTTTTTCTTCGAGGAACTGCATGATTCTGGTTTTGTAACTGCTACCGTGACGGGTGAGAGGTACGCCGATGTGTTACAGAATCGCATCATCCCCAGCCTGGCTGATAAATACCTACTGGAACGTACGATTCCAGACCTCAGTCCGTGCGATTATTGGCTTTGGAGTTACCTGAAGTCGCAAATGTATCGTGATCGACCGACATCTTTAATGATGCTGAAAGAAAACATCCGACGCCAATGCCTCACCGTAAATCCAGACATGCTTTACAGTTCTGTTCACAACATTATTCCTCGACTACAGCTATTGTTGAGGAATGATGGTGAACATATTGAGCATTTCCTGTAGAGAACATCATCTTTGTTTTGTCTTAATTTGTTATTGCTAATTATTGCTTTTCTGATCAGATGCAGCGCCATCTGTAGGAAGTTTTTTGAATTTTTTTTATTTGCTTCTAATAAAACCCCATGTCATTCCAAGCATATGGGTCAATTTTTACCCCACTCTCTACATTATTCCGTGATTTATTAAGTTTTCAAATTTATACTAACTTTTTGATCACCCGGTGTAACATTAATAATAAACTGAAGGTACGCAGTTGCTCCCAAATTCATGGAGACGGAAAATGGCAAAATTACTTTTCGCAGGAATGGTCGTGCGCTCTAAGCCACCTTGCTGCGGAGTGAACGTCTGCTCCCTGCCGGAGATTCGAGTCCTCCCTCGTACATGAGTGTGAGTGTGTGTGTTGTTCTTAGCATCAGTTGAAGTATGTTGTAAGTCTAGGGAGAGATGACCAAAACAGTTTGGTACCATAGCTTTACAAACGTTTCAACATTTAAGCAAAACATGGAAACTGTCTAGCAAATTACCCAAAAGTCTTCGAAAGCAAATATATCTCCCAGCGTAAAAAGTAAGAAATTGCAATACGGTAATTAATCTAGAATCAGAATCTTGATCAGAATACCAATTTTATACAGAGAGAACAGGCACTGCAAACACCGAGGAAAAGAAATGCGAAATAGTAAGAAAAATACTAAGCCCTAAACTTGTATGGAACTGTACTGTCTCAGAAGCAATCAGTACATCAGACGTTACGTAGATTTTCATAGTGAACACTGGTTAAGATGCTATGCATACATTAACGCTCTTACAAGGGACACCTTTGACCTCGAATGCTCGGAACTGCACGAAACCATGCATGGAATAACAGACAATCATAAACAGGACCGTGGTATGCGTCATTTCCATGCAAAACGTTGCATTGTTCCTCAAGTAACATTGTAACAGAGAGAAACAAAGTACCAAGATATCAATACCCCAGGAAGGAAATTATATGTAATTTAATGGCGTCAGTGTATCATTACATATTTTATTAGCAGCTAAAACTACTTATAACAGCGCAAAACACACATATACAACAGTCCACACACCTGAAAGTACACATTCGGGATTTAGATGAAATGGGAGAGAACAATGTACACACCACACTAATGTCACGTATTTCTGTGTTGTCGCCGTTACATTTCTGAATTATTATGTTATATATCCACGAACACCATCTCCTTGGCCCCGATGTCATTTCCCTATTCAGCACGTCGCAACTTGGTCCCTAATATTTGGATCACATGCGTAGGATTAATTCTCTTCATGATATCACTGCACTGTTCGCAGTATACACAGTAACTCGCTTACGAACAGCCCAAGAGACAAATACGAAGTCCAGCTACACCACTTATGCAACTGAAGCAATGGTTAGTGCAGCTAGCAGAAAAGAGCAGCGTTTGATTGCAAATGACGCACACCACTGATTTGTTTATGATTGTTATTCTAAGCGTGTTTCGTGCGGTTCCATGTGTTCTAGATCAAATCTGTCCTTTGTTAGTACCGGGTGGGCCTTGAAATGTTCAAATGTTTGTAAACCTAAGGGACCAACCAACTAAAGTCATCGGTCCCTAGACTTACAAACTACGTAAAATAACTTATGCTAAGGACAAAACACACGCCCAAGTCAGAGAAAGGATTCAAACCCCGACGGGAGCGGTCACGCAATCCATGATACGGTGCCCTAGACCGCGCGGCCAGGTGGTCGTCAAGAGCACATAACACCAGGTGAATTCATACTGACCCCGTTCCCTTCTACTTGGATTTTTTCAGCAAAAATTCAATCCCAACTGCTGCAGTATTGCAAGACAGATTAACTACAGGGTTTTGGCATTTCTGATTCCCGCGAATGAACAAGGCAAGAAGCAGTGCCGCATGGAGTAATGCCGACCACATCTGGAACCATGATGAATAAAACAATAACCCCATACGGACTTAGAAAATTAAAACAGTCTATTTGTTTGACAACAGGGGCAAAACCAAAACGCATACGATAAGCCGGCCGCGGTGGCCGAGGGGATTGAGGCGCTTCAGTCACGGTCTGCACGGCCACTATGGTCGGAGGTTCGAATCCCCCCTCGGGCATGGATATTTGTGCCGTCCTTAGTCTTAGCTAGTTCATAAGTAGTTTGTAAGTTTAGGGACTGTTGACCCCGTATTTAAGTCCCATAAGCTTAACAAACATTTGAACATTTGCATACGATAATAAAGTATGTTGAGATCGAAGCTGATCTGAAATCTACATTTAAGTGCATATCAGAGGGTTCATCAAATCGCTCTTATGATATTTCTCTACCGTTCTATTTTCTAATAGCGTGCGGTAAAAAGGAACATCTGAATCTTTCAATGATTATCATGTCACCCTATCTATGTGGTTGACTATATTTTGATGATCACGTCTCTCTATGTAGGTGGCTGCTCACAAAATATATTCGCATTCGGAGGAAAGTTGATGACAGACAATTCACAAATAAATCTCGCCGTAGCGAATTTATTTTAATGATTTCCACACCAACTCGTGCATCATTTCTGTGACACTGTCTCCCCTATATCGCAATAATACAAAATGAAATGCCCTTTCTGAACTTTCTATATATCATCCGTCAGTTTCTCTTGGTGGGAATCCCACAATGGGCAGAATTACTCGAAAATAGGACGCACAAGTGTAGTGTAGGCACTTTCCTTAGTAAAATAATTGCATCTTCTATGTGTTCTGCCAATGAACGCAGCCTTCCCTAAAATATTTTCTATTTATTCCTACCAGTTTAAGTTATTCGTAATTGTAATCCACACATTTATGGTCAAATGCCAATTTTCTCACCATACTGATGTCTTCTGGACCCATCGGTTACATATTAGTATGACAGTACTGGAATCATAATCACTACAAGCAGTAATATAATGGGACAATAAACCGCTGTTTCGATAGACGAAGATCCAGTGGTTATCGATTTCCGACAAATAGTGTTGCCAACTCACACGAGGCATAAATACCATGTTTTCTGAAACATGGAAGATTCAGATAACATTCTGAATTATAAACATTCTGCGTTATCTTCCAATATATACAAAAAGTGTATTTCGAAATTTCTTTTAACTTCGAGTGGTTGCATTCAAACGCTTACCAATTGCAGTTAGTTAGTGTGAAGAATGGCAGCTAGATATAATGTAGAAAAATGTAAGTTGATGCACATGAGCAGGAAAAACAATCCCATAATGTTCGAATACAACATTAGTAGTGAGTTTCTTGATGCAGTCGTGTCGTTTAAGTATCATTGCAGAGCAATATGAAATGGAACGAACATGTAAGGACAGTTGTGAGTAAGGCTGATAGGCGACTTCGGTTTATTGGGAGAATTTTGGGGAGATGAACTTCATCTGTAAAGGAGACTGCATATAAAACGCTTGTACGACAACGTTTTGAATATTGCTCAAGTGTTTGGGACCCGCAGCAGATCAGTTTAAAGGCAGACATAGAAGCAGTACAGAAGCGAGCAGCTAGGTTCGTTACTGGTAGGTTCGAATAATGCGCGAGTGCCACGGAAATGCTCAGGGAACTCAAATGGGGATCGCTGGAGGAAAGACGACGTTCTTTGCGATAAATTATGTTGAGTAAATTTAGAGGGCCGGAATTTGAAGCTGAGTGTAGAACGATCTTTCTGCCGCCTACTTACATTTCGCGTAATGATCACAAAGACAAGATAAGACACTTTATGGTTCGTCCGGAGCCATATAGACATTCTTTTTTTGTTTTATTTGGGAGTGGAATAGGAAATGCCTAGTAGTGGTACAGTGTACCTCCGCCACGCACATTACCGTAGATTGCGGAGTATATATGTAGATGCATATACGAGCACCTAATATAAAACGGCCACACTGCAAGCCATTTGATATTTTTTGCATAGCATCTTCATAATGTTGCAAATTGTAAATGCCAGTGGTGTATACAGGGTATTTCCGCGAGAGCGTGAAAAAATGAAGAAGGATACTCCAGTGAACAAAGGGAACCTCGGGTCGTAGAACCCAGCGTAGAAAGAGAATAAAATCACATTAGTGTGCCCTTCTTTATTTATATTACTTACAGTTAGCTGCAGATACCATCGTTGATACAGCGACTTACCATTTGCACTGTAACTTACAAAATGTGCTGAAACTGATTGCAATCAACCACATTGCAAGCATGACATCGGAGATTAACATTCTGACGCACCATTACGAAGATCGCTGGTGTGTTTCGAATCACATTACAAGCGGCTATAATTCTGGCAACTAATTAAATCCCAGTATTCACTGGTGTCTCAAACACAAGTGACTTTAGATACTCTCATACGAAATAATCAGGTCAATTCAGATCACGTGACCTCGCAGGCCATGGAATAGGACTTCCTCTTCCAAACTAGCAACCGTGACATAGAGCATTGTGATGGTTGCGGACGTCATTCTTGTAGGAAGTCAAGAATGTACATGTAAATAAACAGAACGATGCCGCGGTGGAGTGGCCGAGCGTTCTAAGGCGCCTTGCTGCGGAGGTTCGAGTCCTCCCTCGGGCATAGGTGTTTATGTTGTCCTGAGCATAAGTTACTTTAAGTTAGTTTAAATAGTTTGTAAATCTATGGACTGGTGACCGACGTAGTTAAGTCCCTTAGATTTACAAATATTTGAACATTTGAAACAGCACGGTACGTGTAAACTTCTACGCATGTTAGTTGTAAAAACAGTAGTGCGAGACAAAACAGTTCCCTACCTCAAATTATTCAGTGCAACATCCTCTATGTCCTGTCCAATTTTTCACGCTCTTACGGAAACAGCTAGAAAAATGTTCAAATGTCTGTAAATCTATCGAACCAAACTACGTGGTCATCAGTCCGTAGCTTACAAACTACTTAAACCTAGGTAAACTAACCTACGGACAAACACACACACCCATGCCCCAGGGAGGACTCGAACCTCCACGGCGAGCAACCGCGCCGTCTACAGCAAGGTGCTTTAGACCGCCCGGCTACTCCACCACGGCGAAATAGCTAGACCGGACAGTAAACTCATCATCACGGGATTATCTAGCGTATTTACTAAATAGTTAAGTGTTTTTTTGCAACCCTAAAAGTGGTAGTGCTATAGCTCGTAGAATTGTGGATCATAATTATTGTTTCTTAGTTCGCTGAACGGGACTATTAAGCAAAATATTATTATTTTATCTGTGTATGTGTGTGTGTGCATGTGTGTATGTGTACGTGCGAGTGAGTGCAAAGTGGGGGGGGGGGGTACGTAGGTGAGTTTTATTTCCTTGTAGTTAACAAGGTTATTATAAAAAGGTCGTACGAAAATAAAAATAAAAAGAAACAGTATCGGCCGTCACTATGTCTAATATCTAATGTTTTGCTGGAATGATTGAACGGATCAAGAATACCTGCAGGAACGTGATTCGACCACTGGTGAGAGAGTAAGCTTGTCTGGCAAAGGCAGTGAGAAGATTTCATGTGACCAGATCTAAGACCTGATCGCGCGCCACGTCAGGCGCGTCCACACTAAGATTAATTTCGCAAAGGGCTTGCGCCGACCCGCTAAGTATCGATTGCTACATTCTCCGAACAATGGAGCGTGCTTACGTCGAAAACCCGAACGCTTTTCTTCTCACGTTAGCCTCTCGGTCAACGTCCTTATTAAGTCACGACACGATGGGATGTTTAAAAAGAAGCAGTGGTTCATAAGCCGCTATCTCGTAGAATCGCGAATTCGTGATAAAACACCTGAATGCCCATGGATTTTGTAACAGACGTGGGACGCGCTCTCCTGTAAGGTGCACACCTAGTCGATAGTTGTGAAATACACATAAATGCGTACATCGCCAGAGATCTAAAAGACTGACTTCAGATGAACCGGGGAAAGAGTAATTGCTATTGGATTGCTCAGCGAATGCTTCCTTCACAGAATCTTTCTATTAATCATCGCATGTCTGCACACTCGGGCATGGATATTTGTGCCGTCCTTAGTATTAGCTAGTTGATAAGTAGTTTGTAAGTTTAGGGACTGATGACCCCGTAGTTAAGTCCCATAAGCTATACAAACATTTGAGCATTTGAAACATTTGCATGTCTGCAAACCTCTGAAACAACCTGAGGCGCATATATTTTTCATTGAATACGATGTTGGGTCTATTACTATGTGTACATGATACACCCATTTTGATTAGTACTGTTGGCCGTGCGGTCTGAGGAGCAATGTCACGGATTGCACAGCCGCTCCTGAAGGAGGTTCGTGTCTTCGCTCAGGTATGGGATGTGTCTATTGTACTTAGCATAAATTAAATTCTATGTAGTTTGTATGTTTGTGGACCGATGACTTCAGCAATTTGGTCCCTTAGGATTAAAAAACATAATAAAAAACGTACTTTTGGCTCAATCGCTGCAAAATGACATGTGTCAATCTCCCATGCGATGTAATAGAAATTCCTGCGGTATTTGTGCCTTACCCCTTCGGTATCAAATACAAATCTTATTATAATACCAATATAACCAGAAATCGAAACATACGGATTTGTTTATGTCAGAGACAGTTGTAAGGTTATGTCTGACAGCATCACAATTACAGATCTAACAAGGAGACCACATGGGTATCGGATTTGTGAATTTTTTTTAATGTATATGGTACATGAAGTTCAAAACTCAAATAACAGTCGGCTCTAGGCATTCCACGCAACCCTCAAAAATTATCGAGAAAATCGACTTTGAAGTTTTGCAAGTGAACATAAGTAGCAATAATTAAATCAGTGCCGGCCGCGATGGCCGAGGGGACTAAGGCGCTCCAGTCACGGTCTCCACGGCCACTGCGGTCGGGGGTTCCAATCCCCCTTCGGGCATGGATATTTGTGCCGTCCTAGTTCGTAAGTAGTTCATAAGTAGTTTGTAAGTTTAGGGACTGATAACCCCGTAGTTAAGTCCCATAGACTAAACAAACATTTGAACATTTTGAATTAAATCAGTTGTAGCATCTGTCGGTGTAGCTCAGGTGGTAGTGGTGTGGCCTAACAAGCATAGGTTCGATGGTTCGAATCATGATATCGAACACTTACACCGTTTTAATATCTAATGGAAATTTTTAAGAAAAATTCACGTTTTTGTACATTTGTAATTTTATATATGTTATAATAGGTTGTTAATAATGATGGTTTCAGTTAAACAAAAAACGTAAATTACATTTTTCACAGTATTGGCTTCACTATTAGTTGACGGCAGTAGTCTTTGATTGTTCAATTTGTGAAGAGCTACGACGCTGTTTTTGGAAAGTTATCTCCATAGCTACTAATTGGTTTTCCAAACAGCTAACCTACTCAACCATTGTCTTAGATGATGACAAAGTGTTAATCTGGTCTACATACACATAAATAAAAACTGTCAGAAAATTTGGAATTAGAGATCCCAAAATATTTTATATAACTGAATTCGGAAAAAAAAAAAAAAAAAATATCTGTCACAGCGGGATTTGGAACTAGGGACTCTATGATAGTAATTTCAGAACGCTGCCACCTGAGCTACACCGTCAGATGCTACAACTGTTTTAATTGTTGGTACTTACGTGTATTTGCAAAACCTCATAGTCGATTTTCCCGAGAATGTTTGAGAGTTGCGTCGAATGGCTTTGGTTGATTGTTATTTATGAACTTCACGTCCTATAAATATAATGAAATTCTAAAATGCGATACCCATCTTCTTGTAAGTACAGATTCAGACACAACCATTACTAATTATTGCGCAAAGCAGTCTATAGCACTGAATACGGACAGTTCAGAGCGATTTCTAAATATGACCCGCACTATAAAAAGGCAAAGGCAAAAGGCATAAATGTGCGTGACACAACCACAACAGCTGTCCGCGCCAGTCCCTGTCACATTGAAATAGATGCCAATAATATAAATTTAATAATCACAGCCACAGATTCGGGGTGCCTGCAAAATTCCGATTTAATTAATAATTATTTCGCACTCGACAGAACACTGATTAAAAAAGCCATGAAACTACATCAATCAATTTATGCAATTATGTTAACATTCTGCGCTCATCTGATACCACAAGCAGCGTGCTTGACTGTATGATGTCGAAATGTTCAAATGTTTGTATAGCTTATGGGACTTAATTACGGGATCATCAGTCCCTAAAGTTACAAACTACTTATGAACTAGCTAACACTAAGGACGGCACAAATATCCATGCCCGAGGGGGGATTCGAACCCCCGACCGTAGTGGCCGTGAAGACCGTGACTGGAGCGCCTCAGTCCCCTCGGCCACGGCGGCCGGTGTATGATGTCGATCCGAGGGGCAAAATAATTTCCACATTCACAATTAAATTGATTTATAAACTATAATAGATGGCAGACATCAGTGAAGTTCAGAATCGCTGCGTTCGAATTTAAGCTGAAGCCACACCATTATGGTTGCACACTAATTCCTCGCTCATTCGGAGAGCTGGTGCTTAAGCAGGTGACGGTATCTGAGCTGTCGCGGTGGAGCGATTCAAGTCGCCTAGCTGCGGAGCGAGCCGCTGCTCGCCGTCGAAGGTTTGTGTCCTCCCTCGGGATGGATGTATTTGTTGTCCTTAGCATAAGTTATTTTAAGTAGTTTATAAGCCTCGGGAGTGATGACCAGAGTAGTTAAGTCCCATAGAATTACAAACATTAGTAACAATCTGAGCGACGTGAGACCCCTGCCCAACTTGGCAAAGGTGCTAACAGAGGTTCCACCTCCACCCTCGTAATGTTGGTTAGCAGAACCTTTCTGATAATTGTTGACTGAACCATCGAATAAAAATTTATACTAACCTCGGGATTTGAACCCAGGTCTCCCGTTTCTAGTTAATTTCCGCTGATTACTTACCCTCCTTGCACAGTAGCTCCGTAAGAAGCACACGAAGCATTCTGAGACGCTTCCCCCATCAATCTAAATTCGCATCTTTGTCTCAGCCCACGTGATTTTCCCCTTAAAATCTAACAACACTGCTGAGGTTCTTCGAATCTATTGGAACAGCACCTCCACATAAAACGACCGAGCGAGGTGGCGCAGCGGACTGCCATTCGGGAGGACGGTGGTTCAAATCCACCTCCGGCCATCCAGATTTAGATTTTCCGTGATTTCCCTAAATCACTCCATTCAGATGCCGGGATGGTTCCTTTCAAAGGGCATGGCCAATTTCCTCCCACTTCCTTCCCGGAAAATCCAAGCGTAAGCTCCAACTCTAATGACCGTGCTGTCGACGGGACATTAAACCCCAAGCTTCCTTCCTTCGATGGCCGCGGTGGCCGAGGGGATTGAGGCGCTCCAGTCACGGTCTGCACGGCCACTACTGTCGGGGATTCGAATCCCCCTCGGGCATGGATATTTGTGCCGTCCTTAGGATAAGCTAGTTCATAAGTAGTTTGTAAGTTTAGGGACTGATGACCCCGTAGTTAAATCCCATAAGTTCTACAAACATTTTTTGAAAGACTAGAGATAGGAAAATCTGTGACACTTGGATTTTGGCGACGACGTTCCTCCCGTCGGTTCACCACATGATGATCTGGCGGGAAAGCGCAAAATGCTGACATCTAGAGACACGTGTTCGTACAGCAATATGTCGTCGTGCATTGTCTTACTGAAAAATTGTGTACGGGGTGTAGTGCAAAAAAGGTATGTATACGGGTCGCAGGACGTCATTCCTGTAGGTCATATTGGTCTCAGTGCTCTGGATCAACACCACCTGGAGACAAGGCCTCACAACACTCCGTGTCACGTCACACCGACCAGGCCACAATCACCCACTAACTGGCTGGCCGCTGGGGCACAGCCCACTGCCTCGTAGCTGACAGCCAGTCAGCTGGCGGTCGGGGACTGGTCGGTGTGACATGACACGGGCTGTTGTGTAGGTGGTGTTGCCTGGATATACACTAACTGTGATATTTGGTTGTATCCAATAGCATCCCACACTGGCCTTGTATGTGTTGTCGGAATGCAATCACAGTGATGCCAGTGCCACTGTTCGTGGCCATCATTTTCTTTAACAGGTAGGCGGAGCCCGGGGAATGGCGGCGTGGTCTATGGCATCTTGATAGGGACTGGGCGACCGTTCTTGAAACTTGAAAAATCAAATGTTCAAATATTTGTAAAGCTTATGAGACTTAACTGCGGGGTCATCAGTCCCTAAACTTACAAACCACTTATGAACTAACTTATACTAAAGACAGCACAAACATCAATGTCTGAGGGGGATTCGAACCCCCGACGGGGAATGGCCTCGCGCATGACCGTTCTCGCTGGAGGTTCCACTCCTCCCTCAAGCATGGGTGTGTGTGTTGTCCTTAGTCGATGTTAGTTTAAGTAGTTTGTAAATCTAGGTACTGATAACCATAGCAGTTTGGTCCAACAGGTTTACAAACATTTGAGCATTAGAGGCAGGCGGAAAAGTGGACCATGAGTACGTAACCTATACCGTAATAAACAGTAACTAACTGTTATTTGCCGTAGTGATGTTCTTAGAGGATCTGATCACTATTCAATTTTCTAAGCACAGATAATGTTACTTTTTCGTTGTTTGTCTCTTGCTGTCATACGGCCTATACGAAAACCTAAATACCTGTCATTATTTCACTTTTAATATCATATGTAAACTTTTGGAAAACATCTATATTATCTTTATGTAATTAATGAATGGTTTACCGTAGTGCTAGAAGGATTTTACACCTTCTAGTGTCGTACCGTGACCGTTCTCTAAAGAAACGACTGTTCCACTACATATTCGAAGGTAGTTGGCCTGGTGTTGTACTTTTTGAATCTCGGATCACTTACAAAAGCAATGATCTTAAAGTACCATTCTTTAGAATTTTGCTTTCTTACTCGTAAAAACCATCACAATCAATTTCATATGGGTCAAAATGAGAAGGAATGATCAATATTAATGGATGTTACGAGAAAAATAATTGGAAGCAAAAAGGTCTAGTTGACGTGTGCTCTAAAATTCATACCTTACGAGATAAGGGCACTAGTTAAGTAGAAGAGATTTGTTTCACTGTATTTATGGTGAACATGAACTCATAGCTCTTAAGGTAGTTAATTTAAGGCCATCTTTACTGGACCTTTTTTTCCTCTTTTGGTCTCAAAATATGGAAAACAAATCGCTTGCAGTAGAAGAGATTTGTTTAACGATGTAGAAGATGCTTGTGTGCTCACTTCGTGTCAAGGTATCCATTCTGGAACCTATTTTTGATGGACTGATTTGCTTCCAACGATAGTTTCTGCTGTATCCCTCAATATTGCCCACTGCTCCTCGGAAATCCTGCTTATGCCTTGGTGATACATCACATGTCACGTATGTACACAGATAGTATTTTTTTCACAGATCATCACTTTTCAGTGGATACGTGGCGTCTCGTTTGGTGTTTATCGGGGTTGGAAAATCTCGCAATACATTTTGGTATGTATACAAAATTAATAATAACTAGTGGCCCGCCCCAGACTGGCACAGTTGCAATTGAAATTCTGTTTCAATAAAAATCAATAAGTTTATGTGTTTTATTGGTTTCTATGTTCTGTGTAATATGATGATACACAATGCATATTCGACCCTCAGCCTGTTTATTCAGTATTTACACACAAATATCATATTTTGACGAATTATATAAAAGTTTACGTCTGACACTTGTAACGGCAGTAGCGCCCCTAACGGAGTAATGAGTCAACCGTAGCAGCACTATCAACACGAACTATCACGGTAGCAACGCTAGCGGACCAAGCGGCAGCACTGCAGAATGGCATCATACAAATGGTTGGCTTTTTCTCAGCTAGGGGGCTTTTCTGTCGTTCCAACTGCCAGACGTAAACTTTTACGAGTACGTTAATAAGTATCTTGTTACAATCGTTACCAAACTTCTCAGAATCATCCACTGGTCTAATCAGAAGATTTCCAGAACATTTCTTCAAAATTTCTCCAGCCATCTTGGAGTTTATAGGGAACATACAAACACACATCCATTTTTATATAGATAAATAACAGCAATAATTGTATTATCTGAAGGTGGTGACGGTTGAAGGTAATAGTGGGAAAAAGTAAGAAACAGTAACGTGCAGCTGTAGCGGGCAGAAAAATGTATTCAGTAAGTATTTAACAGCTGTAGAGTATTATATACAAGAGATTTATTTTAATTTCTTATTTCAGTTTTTCAGATGTGCATGTCGGCATTTATGAGCGATAGCGGTAGGCGGAATATTAAATGTGAACACGTCCACAAAACGTGTTCCATTTGACTCCCCATGAACAAATGTTGACGAGCTTCAGATTTTTTTTTGGGTGTAGCAAGACACTCCACTCGCAATATGCGACGAGCTTCAGATATTTTTTTTGGGTGTAGCAAAACACTCCACTCGCAATATGCGAGATACCAGGCATGATATATTGATTTAGTTTTATCTGTATGTAAAATTTTAAGTGTCTATGTTGTACATGAGGCCCAAATATCTATTAGTGTGTACTGTGATGTGCTCCCACTGGCCCTGGCTTCCACAGACTGAATGAAACTTTGTATGTAAGAAAGTTTAGTGAGTGCTAGGCGCGCCTCGTCTGTTTTGTGTCGTCGTTTCTTTCAAATGCTGGGCGTTGAATGTCTCTGGGCGAGAAGTAGGTTTGCCAACTGCTGAGCAGAGCCCAGTCTTTGCAAAGATTCCTAATGTAGCTTGCTCTTAGCCTCCTTGGCTGGGGGTTGGTCAGGTTACCTGCCTGAAGAACAGTGACGCTCTCTGGGATCCCCTCCACTACCCCTCCTCTGGTGACGGTTAAGCAGTGGTGAAGAGAGCGATTAATTTGCTTCTTGGTTCCTGGTAGGGTAAGTACTTCTGGGTTTGGTACTGCTGTGGCCTCGTGGCTTGACTTAGTTCAGGCTCCATAGTCGTACTTATGCCTTTTCACGAGTTTAATTCCGGGAGTAGCAGCTACACTATGTGTAGTAGTGAGATTTTGCTTATTTTCATACAGGATTGCTAATTTTATGTCGATTTTTGATGGAATCTGATTCCGAGGCTCTGATGGTGTTTCGTTAGCAGAGTTCTTGCACTTTATAACTTTTAAATCACCTCTTCGCCTGTTTAAAGTGTCTTTCACGTTCTTATCGTAGTTGAATTGTAATATTTTTGGGGACTCGCGGTGCCTATACTGTTCGTACTTTGTCGACAGAACACGTTGACGATATCAGACTAAGCCTTCAGCTTTTCCATCATTTAGTGGACATGAGTGGTTAATAATTGTATAGCCAATTTGCTAAGGTGTTTCCTAGAGAGTGTAGAGTGATAATTTTCCCCGAAAATTGTCCATTCTAACTTGTAATCTGTGTACTTGTCGGCCCACGTGTGCGCCGATTAGCGTGTTCCCTGTCGTGGTTATTACCATTAAATAGATCTTTTTCCTCTGTGTAGAAAGAACCGTTCCACGGTGTATATCGTGTTTATAATTTTCAGGAAATAGAATTATTTCACTTATCTGAATTTTTGTGACCGAACTCTGTATTGTGCTGTAGCAATCTGTAACCTTGCTTATCTAATCGATATCATTCCTCTGATCAAAAGAATGGTTACATGATATATTTCGCGATCTTATTCTCTTCGAAATCGATTTTGTTAACTTTTTGCATATATTGTGTTCCGATTTTGTAGAGTGCTGTATTGATCTAACAACTTTAACCTTCTTTAGTTATCTTCTCCCTGTGCTAAGCGAACGCCCGAGCGACCGATTTAGATATTATTTTATGAAATCTTGATGTAATGTATAGTTAGAAGTTCTAGGGAAACTTTAACTTCCGTCTGTACACCGCACTTTGTAGTCTTAAACCGTGTGCGTTTGTTTCGGATAGTTTATCATGAGCCTAAGCCACTAGCTTGACACATTATGGAAGCGAAGTACTATTTCATTATGCGCTAGTTAACCTTCGATCTGCATTCTCCACATTGTTTGGCTGTCGTCTAGGTGTATTGGTGTCAGGTGCTCGGTAAGTACCTGCATGGCTTGGCGTACGAATCTGTGTGTGAATGTGCTGCAATTCCTCTGTTCCCCCATATGAAACGTGATCGTTATTGACCTGTACTCAACTTTGCAGGTGGGCAATTTTAGGGCCATGTAATTGTGAATATTTTGAATATTTTGTAAGGTGTGTTTTTTTTGTATTTTTTTTTTTTAAATGGTCTTCCCCTTGTTGTTCTTGTTTTGAACAATAAATTAATTTATTAAACTATAATCCTTTTGTGCTAATTTAAATTCTCCCGTTATCATTTATTTTGGATTAATGTGGGGTAATTTGTTCATGTATCTTGTGTCTCTGCTCCCTTCTGGAGTAGATAATAGTTGCGTTTCCGTTGCCAACATTTATTTTTGATTTAGATCCATGACTGCGGATCATTATTTAATTGTGTGCAGTTTCCTCGAAAGATTGCAGTAAAGGTAGAACTGTTGCCTAACTTATAGAATCAGAGTTTTGCTTAAGAGAACTGTATACTTCCGCCGCTGTGTGAATATCGCCGTAATTAGATTTTGTGAGCAAGCAGTCAATTGTTAACTTCACAAACATGGCTAGTTAACAGTCCAAAGAACAGCGGGCGAGTTTCAAATGTCATACCGAATATGCATCAACTGCTGAACTTTGGCAGTGCACTGACCTTTGGTGCCGTTGGTGATTGTATTACATTCCGTCGGACAGTAGTAGCAAAAAATAGAGGACCAATCCTCGTTGCGACATACATTCGTTTGGAACTGAACTGGGGATAGTTACTGTGTTGCAATGACAGCGTTCCTGTTGTCGCTGTGGATTCAATAGTTAGTACACTTAACATGTTTGATGTACCGTCATATATAGCATTGACAGTGACATCATATCCGAAATCAGAATTGACATGCCAACAACATAGTCGATAACAGCAGGAAAGAAGGTGTACATGTGTAGGACAGTCAGTCTTGTGGATGGCAGACGTTATCCTCAACTGTAACGTATTTTAGCAGCGGGTAAGCGACTCGAAGTTCAGAGATCTTCCCAACTCATT
The DNA here is from genome assembly GCA_026315105.1 of Locusta migratoria. Classification (NCBI taxonomy): domain Eukaryota; kingdom Metazoa; phylum Arthropoda; class Insecta; order Orthoptera; family Acrididae; genus Locusta; species Locusta migratoria. The sequence goes on from CM048755.1 coordinate 294,237,890, forward strand.
GATACACAATGAGAACAAACAGTTCTCTGCCTACATCTATTTGACTACAATGCAATTTACATTTAAGTTCCTAGCACAGGGTTCTACCAATTATTTTCCGACTATTTCTCTATCGAACCACACCAGTGCAGCATGCGAAGAAAACGTACATCAGAGTTACCGGGCTCTTAAATCTAAAAAATGTTCAAATGCTTGGAAATCTAAGGCACGCACATGCTGCTGTTATCAGCCCCTAGGCTTACAAAATACTTCAACTAACTTAAACTAACTGACGCTAAGGACAACAGAAACACCCATAACCGACGGAGAACTCGAACCTCCGACAGAATACTTTAGAGAGCACGGCCACTTTACCGCGGCGCTCTGAAAACTTTTATTTTATCTTGATGATCATTTCAACTTATGTAGAGGGTGTTTAAGAAAAATTTTCGCATTTGGGTTAGATCAAAGCAAATGTCTGTAAATCTATCGGACCAAACTGCGTGGTCATCAGTCCTTAGCTTAAAAACTACTTAAACCTAGGTAAACTAACCTAAGGACAACACACACACCCATGCCCCAGGGAGGACTCGAACCTCCACGGCGAGCAACCGTGCGCTCCGCAGTGAGGCGCTTTAGACCATTCGGCTACTCCACCGCGGCTTTGGGTTAGAAATTTGGTGATCTTGGTGTAACGTAAAACGCCTTTCTTTCAATGATTTCTATCCCAATTCCTGTATTTCATTCGTAACACTCTTTCCCGTATTGCTTGAAAATACAAAACAAGCAGACTTTCTTTCTACTCTTTCTACGTCAATTCTATGTGGTAAGGATCCCCTACCGCTCAACATCATTCCAGCAAACCACAGATGAGCACCTCTTTACTGGATTTGTAGCATCTTCGGAGGTTCGAATCCTTCCTTGGGCATGGATGTGTGTGTTGTCCTTAGGTTAGTTTAAATTAGTTTAAGTTTGTAAGACTAGGGACTGATGACCAAGGTAGTTTGGTCTCATATGATTACAAACATTTGAATTATTTTGTAGCATCTTCTGAGTGTTCTGCCAGTACAGCGCAGTCATTCATTCTTTCACGTTAGCCACAATTTTATCCATAACTTTTGAAGTTGTTCGTAATTGTTATACCCAAGTATTTAGTTGAATTGAGAGACTGCAAATCTCTGAGGTTTATTGAGTTACCTAAATTTCAAGATTTTTCTTAACATTCATGTGGATGAAATCACAAATTCCGTTACTTAGAGTCAAAGGCTGCTTTTCGCACCATACATATATCTTGTTTCCTGTTCCTCGTCGCCAATGTTAGGGTAAACAGACTATGTACACTCTAAGCTTATTGCATCTACACATTTACTCTGCAAAACACATTTTTTGCCTGGCAGAGGATTCGTCGAACCGATTTCATAATATTTCTCTACCGTTCCATTTTCTAATAGCGTGCGGGAAAAGGAACACATGCTGTCGGTTATTCCTTTCCATTATATCAGATATTTTATTCTCGAGCTTAGTTATCTCCACCTCAACTTGTCCGTCTCGTACTTATGCAAAACTAAATCTGACTATGGTGTTATACAAAGACGTCTACCATCAAACCCGATTAAACAAAAATTTCCCTGTTTTACTGGCGCTCCATCTAGCGCACTGTATCTCCTTTTTTTCTTGATTTTGATGTACAGTGGGTTTGGTACCTTACTGTTAATCGTTTGTCGACTTCGCCATCATCGCATCCACCTCACAGAATCACCTCTCTGTCCCAGGTGTGGGGTGGCTGACACTGACGAACATAGTTTAGTTTGGGGTACCACTGCTGACGTTTGGCAACTGATTCCCCGTATCATAGTTTTCCTCACGAGAACTATTCCAGGGAGTATGACTCATTCGTTATTATTTCCGGACCGAGTGTATTTTCCAAAGGCCAAGACCAATGCTATGAATTGGATTCGCGGACATGCCATAAACTATCTTTTTGGACATACTGCAAAATCGAAACTTGATTTTTGGACCTATCTCACGGATCGCCATTATAGAGTTGCACGTCACCCTAAACACAGACAATATTTTTCAAACTTCCTTGGGAGTACCTTCAACGACCCTCCCCGCAGCTGGAATGTGTTCAGTCATCAGAGAATAATTTTAAATGATTGAACTGCTGTGCCTACTTGATCTGTTCAACGGAATGCACATTCTATGAGAAGCCGTGAATAACCTTACTAGCCGCAGGGAATCGAGATCTTCTGAACTATACAACGCACATCAAGATCTATTAAACAAAAATAAAGAAAAAAATTAAAAAATTGAAACAAAGTAAATACTTTAAAAACTTAATCAAATAAAATCATAATAATGAGAGTAAAGTGATTTTCTTTGTTTTTTATTATCTACTACACATTCCCCTTCCTTTCCTTGTTTCTGTTCTCTTATATAGGTAGTTTTAATTAAGCATCAACGCCTGAAGAGGTTGAAGTTTTTTTTTAATTAGGGTCAAAGTGGCGGTGGCACTTTAGTTTCCTTTCCTTTTGTAGTCCCTTTTTCCCCCAAAACAACCAAAACGCGGTGTATGGCGCCTTTCTGCAAAACGTGCGGTTGCTCGCTATCGGAGGTACGAATCCTCCGTCGGGCATGTGTGTGTGTGTGTTTTACCCTAGGTTAGTTTAAGTGGTTTGTAGGCCCAGGACCAGAACCAGTGAAGTTAAGTTCCTTAGATTTACAAATGTTTGAACATTTTGAACACAATAGTAAACACTTTTGAATCAGGTAGTCCGCGGTCAGGAAACCGTATACATTATTGTTTACAAGCAACAGCCTTTCCATTATAGAACCCATACACAAATACGATATTGGCATAATAGGAGAGGGTGCTGCGGCGGAACAGCTGTGCGTACTGAGGCGCCTTGCTACGGTGTTCGCGGCCGTTCGCCGTCGGGGATTCGAGTCCTCCCTCCGGCATGGGTGTGTCTGTAGTCCTTAGATTAGTTTAATTAGCTTCAGTAGTTTGTAGGCTAGGGACTAATAACCAAGCAGTTACGTCTTATAAATTTACAAACATTTGAACATTTTACTAGGAGGGTGTGAATGCGTATGGCTATGTTTACACGATGCAGTACAGTAGATCTGACCAACAAATGCCAATGAAATCGTTACTATAAACTGAGGGACATGAACAGGGCATGAACATCATATGCCCATATGAACAGGAGCAACAACACACGAAACGAAACTGCATTGAACTCTCACGTGTCAGCTATATCTTTGTACTCAATTTAAAAAAAAAATGTTCAAATGTTTGTATAGTCTATGGGACTTAACTACGGGGTCATCAGTCCCTAAACTTACAAACTACTTATGAACTACTTACGAACTAGGACGGCACAAATATCCATGCCCGAGGGGGATTCGAACCTACGACCGTAGTGGCCGTGCAGACCGTGACTGGAGCGCCTCAGTCCCCTCGGCCACCGCCGCCGGCTACTCAATAAAAATTGGGAATATGTTCTTAGGCATTGCTGATACAATTACTTTGTATTACCACCTCCTAACGTATTTACGATTCCTTGTTAAATACTGTAACAGGAAGGCTGATAGTGTGTGGGCATGTGGCAATATATGGAATAAAAACTTTGCATTTAATGACTTGAAATGACATTTTCGAGAAGGCAGTCGGAATAAGGAAGGCGGAATAGCTGCCTTTGTGGAACATGGCCGCAGGCGGAGAGAAATTAGCTGGAGCTATAAGTCAGGACATCCTATCAGGGCGGATGCTCGAGATCGAAGAAGGAACCTGCCGGAACAGACGGGGCGGCGAGGCGTCGGGTTCGGCGCCCACGTGATTACATGGAGCTCTCTGATTGGTGGGCCAACAGTGCAGACTGTTAGAGGGTAGCGTTCCCTGGTCAGCAGTACCGAACCACCACGCAGGGCGGAGGCTGCAGGCACGTGGACGGACGTGTGACCCCTGCTACTTTCTCAATTTGAAAGAGTTTTCCAGTCAACATTACCAAAAACTTTCTCCAAATCTACAAAAGTTAAAAACGTAGGCTTGTCTTTCCTTAACCCATTCAGTCCCACATGAAATCAGCTTTGGAAAAATTGAAATTCAGTGTTTTCTGTCTTAATACAATGCAGTTCAAATGTCTGTTATGCTTATGGGACTTAACTGCGGGGTCATCAGTCCCTAAACTTACAAACTACTTATGAACTAATTTATACTAAAGACAGCACAAACATCCATGCCAGAGGGGGGATTTGAACCCCCGACGGGGAACGACCTCGGGCATCGCAGCATAGCGCCTCAATGCGCTCGGCCGCGGCAATACAGTGCAGTAAACATCAAAATTTGTATTTTTAAATTTTTGATCGAACTATTGATTTTTTTATGTCAGGTATTTCATGCACAATATAAACGTTTGTATGGAGTTATTTTATTACTTGGACGTTATTTTGATGATAGTTAACACTGCCAGATGAATAATGCTAGCAAAATTATCGCCACAGCACAAAAGGCAAGACAATTCACTCATCATCATCATCATCATCATCATCATCATCATCATCATTATTGTTTATGTGTTTCAGCGTTCAGTCTGGAGCACAGTACCTCTAATAAAATTCCTCCATGATAACCTATTCAATGCTAACATTGATGCCTCGTCTGATGTTATGCCTTTTACTTCAAAATCATTCTTCACCGAATCTAAGAACTTTCTTCTTGGTCTACCTCGACTCCTCTTACCCTCCGCTGCCGAGCTCATGAGTCTCTTAGGTAACCTTGCTTCTTCCATGCGTGTAACAAGACCCCACCATCTCAGTCTGTTCGCTCTAACTGCTTCATCTATGATGTTCATTACAAGTTTTTCTTTGATTTCCTCATTATGGACATCCTCCTGCCATTGCTCAAATGTTTGTTAAGCTTATGGGACTTAACTACGGGGTCATCAGTCCCTAAACTTACAAACTACTTATGAACTACTTACGAACTAGGACGGCACAAATATCCATGCCCGAGGGGGAATTCGAACCCCCGACCGTAGTGGCCGTGCAGACCGTGACTGGACCGCCTTAGTCCCCTCGGCCACCGCGGCCGGCTGCCATTGTTCCCATCTGTTAGTACCCGCAATCATTCTTGCCTCTTTCATATCTGTAACCTCTACCTTGTGAATAAGGTAACCTGTATCCACCCAACCTTCACTGCCATACAACAAAGTTGGTCGAAAGATAGAGTGATGCACTGCTAACTTAGTCTTGGTACTTACTTCCTTCTTGCAGAAGAGAATAGATCTTAGCTGAGCACTTACTGCATTAGCTTTGCTGCACCTCGATTCCAGTTCTTTCGCTATGTTGCCATCCTGCGAGAAAATACGTCCCAGGTACTTGAAACTGTCTACCTCTTCTAACTTTGTTCCTCCTATTTGGCACTCAATCTGTTTAAATCTCTTTCCCACAGACATTACTTTCGTTTTGGAGATGCTGATCTTCATATCATAATCCTTACACCTCTGATCGCGCTCTGAAATATTAGTTTGCAACCTTTCAATGCCAAAAATTCGAAAATGTTCAAATGTTTGTAAATCTGTCGGACCAAAGTGCGTGGTCATCAGTCCGTAGCTTACAAACTACTTAAACCTAGGTCAACTAATCTAAGGACAAACACACACACCCATGCCCCAGGGAGGACTCGAACCTCCACGGCGAGCAAACGCGCGATCCGCAGCGAGACGCTTTAGACCGCTCGGCTACTCTACCGCGGCATTTCAATGCCAAATAGAGGAAAAAGGTAGAACAAGACAGTTTCGAGGAAGTAAGTACCATAACCTTAAGAAACATTTCAACATTTGAATCCCTTGTCGATAGCAGTCTTCACTTCGCGGTTCCATTCCCATTGTCAATAATTCGTATTGGTATTTTGCAAGGATGACTTATTAAACTGATAGATCTCTAATTTTCACACTTGTATGGACGACCGATGAATCAAAAATAACCTAAACTCATGAAAAATATTGTTGGTCTCTGGCTGCTGTGGAATTCCATACCTTATCATCGTTAAGTGAGACCAGTGGAACTGGGAAAACAGTGGGCTCCGTGCGCGTTGACAATATCGGTAGTGAGACAGAGGCTAAAAGCGGCGGCGGTGGCGGCCGAGATATGAGAGCTTTTAACAGAGTTGTGCAGTTGGCTGTTTACTTCCGCTGCTTACCCTCTCCCTGCACGCCCCTCCACACTCTACCGCCGTGTCCCTCGCGTCTCCCTGCAGTCTGTCTTCGGTCGCTGACCTGTCTGAAGCTCCCTTTCCGATATTTCCGTCAGCCACTGAAAGCAATATGCCAGTTTAAACACTTCGCAAACCACTTGGAAATGCGACCACCGCCTTCGTTCCTTTCGAACAAAACACCACACATTCAACTAAAACTCCCATAGCTTTAAAAACATTTGAACAACTAAAGTTCTGAAATATTCACACAAACATAGTACACACTATTTCTGAAAAACAAATTCTGAGAAACCTAACTTTTGTGTATTATGTTTTAGTGTTTCTTAAAAATATTTTGTCGAGTAACAAAATTTCTGACTAAACGCCTTGATGATATAGTGTAACTATCATAGGTATCAATCTCGCCTATTGACTTCTTAAAATTATTGTTATAATTTTAATTTCCTCATCTACAGCCCCCTGGGGGCTCTCGGTTCTTTCGTGAGTACGTGCGTGGCGAGCACGGGGCCTCGAGCTAATGCAGTCTTCCTTCCTTCTTTACTTCCCGGACTGCATTTCCTTCCCCCCTCCCCTCCTTTCCTATCCTCGCTCCTTCCCCTCCCCACCGGGCACTGATAACCTCAGTAGTTTAGTCCCCCTATCCCAAACAAACAACCCAACCCAACCCTCCTCATCTACATCCATACTCCGCAAGCCACCCGACGGTGTGTGGCGGGGGGTACCTTGAGTATCACTATCGGTTCTCCCTCCTATTCCAGTCTCGTATTGTTCCAAAGACCTTGTAAAAAACACGTATTGTTCGCGGAAAGAAAGACTGTCGGTATGCCTCTGTGTGGGCTCTAATCTCTCTGATTTTATCCTCATGATCTCTTCGCGGAATATACGTAGGAGGGATTAATATACTGCTTGACTCCTCGGTAAAGGTATGTTCTCGATACTTCAACAAAAGCCCATACCGAGCTACAGAGCGTCTCTCTTGCAGAATCTACCCCTGGAGTTTATCAATCATCTCCGTAATGCTTTCACGATTACTAAATGATCCTGTAACGAAGCGCGGTGCTCTTCCTTGGATCCTCTCTACCTCCTCTATCAACCACACCTGGTACGGTTCCCACACCGGTGAGCAGTAATCAAGCAGTGGGGGAACAAGTGTACTGTAACCCACTTCCTTTGTTTTCGGACTGCATTTCCTTAGGATTCTTCCAATGAATCTCAGTCTGGCATCTGCTTTACCGACGATTATTTTTATAAAAATGTTCAAATGTTTGTAAATCTATCTTACCAAACTGCGTGGTCATCAAAAATTCAAATGTTTGTAAATCTATCGGACCAAACTGCGTGGTCATCAGTCCGTAGCTTACAAACCACTTAAACCTAGGTAAACTAACCTAAGGACAACACACACGCCCATGCCCCAGGGAGGACTCGAACCTCCACGGCGAGCAACCGCGCGCTCCGCAGCGAGGCGCTTTAGACCGCTCGGCTACTCCACCGCGGCAATTAATTTTATATGGTCGTTCTACTTTAAATAACTCCTAATGTCTACTCCAAGATAATTTATGGGATTAACTGATTCCAGTTGCTGATCTGCTACAAAGTGTGTAAATGATAAAGGATCTTTCTTTCTATGTATTCGTAGCACAGTACACTTGTCTACATTGAGATTCAATTGCCATTCCCTGCACCATGCGTCGTTTCCTTGCAGATCCTGCTGCATTTCAATTCAAATTTTCCATTGTTACAACCTATCTACATACTACAGCATCACCCGCAAATAGGCTCAATGAACTTACGATGCCGGCCGCAGTGGCCGAGAGGTCTGCGGCGCGCCAGTCACAGTCTGCATGGCCGCTACCGTCGGGGGTCGAATCCCCCTTTGGGCATGGATGTTCGTGTCATCTTTAGCATAAGGTAGTTGATAAATAGTTTCTAAGTTTAGGGACTGATGACCCCGTAGTTAAGTCCCATAAGATTTACAAACATTTCATTTCATCATTGATAGTTGTCAGTGATTAAAGCAGTATGTAAGTGTCCAAGGTTGATACACAGCCGCGGTGGAATGGCAGGACCGTCTAAGGCGCCTTGCTGCGGAGCGCGGTTTCTCGCCGTCCGAGGTTAGAGTCCTCCCCGGGGCATATGTGTGTGTGTGTGTGTGTGTGTGTGTGTGTGTGTGTGTGTGTGTGTGTGTTGTCCTTAAATTAATTTAAAGCAGTCTGTAAGTCTAGGGGCTGATGACCAATAGGTTTAAAAACATTTAAACATTTGTTGATACAGTTTCATCTTAAGTGCATCTATCGATACCAATTTTCTTAAATGAAATAACCGGTAGCGCTTACAAAGCGGCCTTACAGGATTATTGATATGGTGTCAGTTCTTTCAGTGATGTCCGCACTGAAATGACTGCGCGGTCTGAAGTACCATGTCTCGGACTAAGTGGCCCTTCCCGTCGAGGTTCGAGTCCTCCCTCGTTCATGGTCCCTTAGGTTTACAAACATTTGACTTTAAGAACAGACACCATTGGTTGACATTCACAGCCGTATATTTACGACTTCAAAATGTTGAAAGATATTGACTGTTGCAGGGCACTGATATAAATTCAATGGCGAAGTTAAAAATTTCTGCTGGACCGGAATTCGAACTCGCGTTTTACGATTCGAAGTAGCGGTTTCCTTAACCAATCAGACTACCCAGACACGCTTTCCGTCCTGCCCATATTCTCAACTGATAAGGCATTATGATTGTAGTGCCTGCTTTCCGTAACTTTCAATTCCTCACAACTTTGATTGTTTTCCCACAATGGATCAGTGAGTGAAATGGCGCAGTGGCAACACAGTGGACTCAAATTCGGGAGGACGGTGTTTCAAATTCCCCTCCGGCCATCTAGATTAAGTTGTTCGTCATTTCCCTAATTAACTCCAGGCAAATGCCGGGATGGTTCATTTGAAAGGTCATGACCGATTTCCTCCCCATCCTGGCCACGCTGTCAACGAAACGTTAAGTCCTACCCTGCCTTCCTTCCTTCCTGCCGCGCTAGTGATTGCATTCCAGCAAATCGGGATCCCGCAATCCAGCGGGATACAGCATTATTTTAGGAACTGTGCAACCCCAAACAGCCCGCGGATTTGCAAGCGGATCCGCAAGCATAAAATCGCACAAAGTCTTTCAAATTTGCCGCCTTTAATTCAATTAGCAGCTCGTCTTAAATTCGCAACGCGTTCCGTGATGTGAGTTAACGTGACGCTGCTGTTCAGACGTTTGAATTGCACGCATACGCATAAAATGTGGAAACTGAATGATGGCAGTTGAGAAGTGGGAGTGGGGAGTGGAGGAAGTGATGATGCGTGTATGCTGCTAGCGCGCTGCTCGCTGCGAGGCACGGCCAAGATGAGTCAGGCACACAAACAGTCCAACCGGCCCATTTAACCTGCATCGCTGGTCGCCGTGCTGCGCCCTACTATTCTCGCCAGGTGATCCAATAAGTTTACAAGAGGAGTTAGAAATTCAGCTGAAACAAGACAATGAAGATCACACTATATAGAACAAAACTGGAACGGAGAAAGACTACGAAAAAATATTTAAAAAATAAATGTCAGCTTTTGAAACTGATGGAGAAAATGGACGTATTTGACTTTGTTGCATGACTATTCATTCATGAACCATCAAACTAACAAGTGAGGAGGCAGAAAGAGCCTTTCCGTCGCTGGCTACATGTGTAGTTCTATAAGAAGTAGATTGGGAGATAAAACTATTGATATTACTTGTTTTTAAGGTAATATTTCCAAAACGAGAAATAACTTCTTATTTTATATTTACAAAATTGTAACTTTTTTACTGTTTATTTTAGTAAGAAAATTAAGGCAATTAGTTAACTTAAATTAAATTCATATGATACTGTAAATACCTTCAATAAATAAGACTGATTACAATTACCTTTGATAAAGGTGAACTAAAATATAAATTACCAAATATTGACATTTGCTATTGTCGTTGAACTTCTTCTTAATAAATAAGTAGTGAAACAGCAAAATAATTAAGCAGATGCTGTAACATATCGTTGACTTTTGTGATTTTTAATAAATATTTTTTATATTAAAACAAAGATTATTTATTGACTTAAAAAACCTTTGTGGGATCCCGCTGGATTCAAGGCAATCCAGCAAAAATCCCGCTGGATTGAAAACAGTGCTGGATTGCTATCCCTATGCCGCACGGAGTGGCCGTGTGGCCTATGACGTCAAGCTATGGAGTGGGCGGCAATTCTCATCGGAGGTTCGAGTCTTCCCTCGCACATGTGTGTGTGTGTGTGATTTGTCATCAGTGTAGGTTAGTTTAAGCAGTTTGTAAGTCAAGGGACTGATGGCCATACCAGTTTCGTCCAACAGATTTACAAACCTTTCCTTCCTTCTTCCCTCATGAAAAGGTTCGTAACTGTCTGCTAAACCTCCTCGTTCGACAGAAATCGTCGACCGTTCAAGGCTTTTAATTAAGAGATATAAAGAGTAAACATCACATGGGGAGAGATCACGACGACAGGGCAAGTTCTCGAATGTCTCCCGCATGAGTTAACACACCTTTATTAATTTGCAAAAATAAGTTCGTGTGAGACAGAGATTAATGCCAGGATACAAGCAGGCAATCGTTGTCGAACCTTTGCCAATTACTCAAGGCTCTCAACGTGTAAACAGCAGTTAAACTTTGTCGTTACAAAATGCTACTCAGACTAGTAATGTTACACGCGTGTGAAACATGGAACACTCGGAAGAAAGAATACAAAAAGCTCTCAGTATTTGAAGGGAAAGTCATACGTAAATCACCACCACCATCTGATCTGTTTCTGTAAAATGAATTTCTGGTAAGTCCATGTATCGGTTCGATGAAAAGACAACTCATATAAGCTCCAGGAACGGAAATATATAGACAACATACAGAGGATTAGGAGTGTATAGCAAGTCGGTATTACGAGGCAGACTGGATTTTAACGCAAATGGAGTGAGCGTACAAGGTCTGTTCAAAAAATTGGAGTGTTGGAGAAAAATGCGGTTTGCATACCTAAACACGCCTGTATTGAATGTGCAACTGAATACGGCAACAGTAGACTATGGGTTACATACGGAAACTTGCGTCGATCCGGCAGGCGTGTATGGTTAACCTAATGATTTCTGCGTGATACGTCATTGCGTTCTGTCAGAGAACTAGCCGTCCTCTTTATTAAAAACCGAGCGAAGATCTGATCCATAAACTTTGAGCAGACATGATCCTACGTCCACAAGTAACGGATTTACCAGAAAAGGGAAGGGGGGAGCGAAAGTTTAACGTGACCGCTTGCGAAAAGCTCGAATCCGGGTTCGAGTCATGATTCTGCACAAATTTTCATAAGCCACCAGCACTGTACAGATGATTATCAAATTCGCAGCTGTGAATATATTTCACGGAGATATCTCGATTTCGTAATCTTCGTTTTACGAAGCGATACTTAAACATTTCCGCTATCTCTCTTGTGGACTGTCATACGGAATATACATTATTATAACAATCGTTTTCACAATCGTTACAGGTATGAACTAGATTTATGAAACCTCACAACTAATATTTTTAACTATTCATATTTGAGATATGTTCCACAACCTTAATCTAATGACGCCACTGTTCTTGATGTGTTACATTACGAGAAAACAAAATGATTAAATTGTAATTAAGGAGTCTCATTTAATCGTAATTGATTGAATATCTTTCCACAAACAAAGTAATTACCTCGCAAATTTCACAAGGAGATTAATGTTCATTGATTAAAGTTCTTCCTCTTTTGGTACCTTTTTACGATTCGGGAGACTTGCTGGATTCGAAGATAGCAGAGACGCTTCTGCCGAAAGTGAAATGGTTGAAGCCGTAGCTAGAAGTTCTGAAGAACAACGGAGGACAGCAGTTTTATCGCCGTGAGGAATCGCCGACGCTTCATACGGAGAGACTGCGTAGTGGGTAATACGTCGGATGGAATTCCTTCTGGCGTTCTACCACGTTTCCTGAAAGACAGGCAGCTCAAATTCCTTCGTCCTGTGAAATACGAAGTATTCTTGCTTACATCGGTGTTTACAAACACAATGTAGAGTCTAAAGTAAATAATTACAGTGAAAATAAAAAATCGACGACGATATCAAAGATAATGTATGAAACAACGAGCGATGTTGCGCTGAGGTTAAGGCATTGAAATTCCATGCCAGGCGAATAGAATTAATTTACGAAATCGGCAGTAGAGATTTCTTATTTCGTTTCTCTAAATCGCTTCAGGCGTATTTCGGGATAATTCCTTCAAATATAACAATCGTTACGTAGATAACCGCACTTATCCAATCAACCTAATCGTCAGTACAACCGTGATCTGTCCTCTCAAGCTAATGTAGTTTATTTAGATATGTAGAAGGAAAGTTTTCAGAAATTAATCGGAAATTATCACAAAACTAATCATTTAATTTCGTCTACGAAGCATGCTTTAACATTCGTTCAAAATGTTCAAATGTTTGTGAATCTAAGGGACTTAACTAAGTTGGTCTTTTAGTTCATTGGCTTACAAACTACTTAAACTAACTTAAAGTAAATTACGCTAAGGACAACAAATACACCCATGCTCGATGGAGGACTCGAACCTCCGACGGGGAGCTGCGGCGCGCTCCGCAGCTAGGCGCCTGGAACGCTGGGCCAATCTACCGCGGCTAAAATCAGCTTAAAAATAGGCTCTCACTTCAAATTTTGTGGCAACGGCGGAAATGACCACACACTCACAGAAAATTAAAGGACATAATAGCACCAACAGTCATCGTTATTTACAGACTTAGTAACTATGATACGTCCATTTCCACTGCTGAGAATATAATCGACCTGGTAGTTGTGACAGTATAGCTGCCCATTATGCGTGTTTTACTGAAAATAAACCATTTCACCAATAATGTCTTTAGAATTCGATTTCCAGAAACATTGTTACTTCTGTGATTATTTTTTTTTATTTTATTTTTTTTTTTTTATTTTTTTTTTTTATTTTTTTTTTATTTTTTTTTTTTTTTTTTTTTTTTTTTTTTTTTTTTTTTTTTTTTTTTACCGTATCGGGTGATCGCTGGGCAGGGTAGGGTGATAATTCAGCTTTCGAGGTTTACTTACTATGAGAGTTTGAGATTTTAACGCGCGATAGGAAAAGTAACATCAGACCTACATATATGAAAATTATGTTTCCACACAACGCTGTTAACGGCTATGTACACACGATTTTTGCTTTGTGAACGTCTTTGACAAATCATCTTTCGAGCTGTATAAGTGTAACTGGCCTCACTGTATAATTAATATTAAGAATCGGTACTTAAATTTCCGCGTTGACGTATTAATGTTACTTGCACTGCCTGTGGCCTAAATTCGACCAATTCTTTTTACGAAGCAGCAAAGCTCAAAAACTTTTAAATGTAATTTATCGGTTTTCAGATTTTATTTCCTGCCTGAACGCTGCACATTTATAGGTTTTATCTTAACGCTACTAGAAAGGAAGTGTGAAAGAGCGAAGAGGAAACAACAGAACGAGGAAGTCGTAACTGTTCAAAATTAAGTAATAAAAATCAGGAACTTTCTTGAATTCTCTGGTAGCAGCGTCAGATGACCACAAAGTAATTCATTCAGGATAATACGCGAAATACCAACGCCAAGAAATAACGTTTCTCCGTTACCGTGAATTTTGGTAGCCACTGCTGGGCCGCGTGCAGTGGTCGCGTGGTCTAAAGGCCTCATGTTACTGAGTGGGCAGCCGTTCCCGTCGGAGGTTCAAGTTCTCGCTCGTGCACGGTTGTGTGTGTTATCCTTAGTGTAAGTTAGTTTACGTAGTGTGTAAGTCTGGGGACTGGTGACCGTAGCAGTTTGGTCCAGTAGGATTACAAACATTGGAGCATCCACATCCTTGAAGCACTCTTAAAGGCTGCGTATACACAAGACTTCTGTTTTGTGCACATCTATGACAAAGTCCCTTCCGAATTATATATACTTGTAAGTTTCATTGGAATACTTCTATAATTAATATTAAAAACTGGTATTTCAATTTCTGTGTTTGGGTAAAGCAGCCACCTTTTTCTGATATGAAATGAATTTGAAGATAAATTTTAAAAAAAATTGCGAACATAGTCCCCGACAAAATACACCAATCAAATCAATAAAGTGCTTTTCATTGCGATGACTATGTGGAATTAGAGGAAATTTAAAACAAATTCTCAGAAAATAATTATTTATTGAGAGTCCAGTGGAGTACCTAAACTTTTTGTCCATTTCCTGCATAAACCTAATTAAAAGATCAGTTTACTGAGCATGCCTCGTATGATTGTTATTGAGAGAAAAACAATCGCTTTCTAAATTCTGTCGATCGTTTTCACCTGCCCACTCTTTGCCCATTCCCTCTCTCCGTTTCCTCTTACCCGTCGTAACTGTTCAAAATGTTGTGAAAAAAAGGAACTTACAATAAATTTTGCGGTAAACGAGCACAATGTTACTCTTACGGAAAAGTAATCATAAGCGAAATAACGACGCTAATAAACAATGTCATTCATCGACTTTATTACTACGATCATTTTAGTTACTCTGCTAATTATATCTTCAGCAGTTGCGGCTATGTGGTTGCCCTGTATGCGAGTGTTATTACAAATTAACTATGTAACAACGAATTTCCCTAGAACGCGATTTCATTGAATGTTTTTTTTTTTTTTTTTTTGTTTTTTTTTTTTTTTTGGGTGGGGGGGCGGGCGGGTGTCAACAGTGTTAAGGGCTATACACATACGCTCCTCGTTTGACGAATACTTTTCAATCATTCGACTTGAATCACATAAAAATAGACCGCGACCATCATCACTATATGACCTCAGCTTGTTGGAAATGGAAATGAGCGTATGGCTTTCTTGGCCGGGAGATCCCTTGCGGAATTGTTCGGCCGCCTTAGTGTAAGTCTGTCTATTTGACGCCGCGTGGGCGACTTACGTGCCAATGATGATGAGGTGATGATGAGTAGGATAACACACAACACCCAGTCTCCTGCCGGGAATCGAACCCGGGTCTCCTGCGTGGTAGTCAGCGACGCTACCGCTGAGCTACGGAGGCGGACACCTCAGCTTGTTAATGGTATGCCTAAAAAATCTTGTATATATATATATATATATATATATATATATATATATATATATATATATATATATATATATCATATCGGCGTGACCTAAGGACTCAAGAATATTTAAGATCATCCTTAGTGATTATCTGATTTTGTATCTGTCCGAAACTGTCCAATTAGAAAATAAAGTAAATGATAGCTGGATACTAAATGTCCATGTAATGTTACAGACACTTGTAAGGACTTAGAGGGACATGTTTAATGACATTCAAAGTGCTGTCATTGGGCTGCTAATAAAACACTGGACGTGGTCGGCGATGACGCATGAAGGCCCGCGGAGGATGGGATGGGGCCTCGGCCATATCTTGGCATGACACAGCGCTTCCCGGCAGACGCGCAAATCGATCTCTGTCAAAGTGGGAAGGCTGCAAACAAGCGCCTCGTCTTTCTCTGACAATATTGCGGCATCCGGGTACAAACAATGCAATTCCCTCAATCCCGCAAGCCACGGTGCACGCCCGCCCCCACCTTCCGGTTTGCACTGCCTGGGTCATATCGCCATCGTTATTTTCAGCACGCTTCTGTCCCTATTCTGCACTTTATAATGGCAATGTAAGTAGGCCAAGATGAAGTATAACTGTTTTTGTCGGCGGAAATTGGACGGATAACTTGCTAAGGGATAACAATAATCAGGGATACAATGGTTAAAGGCTTCACAAATGTTCAAAATGTTCAAAAAAATGTGCAAATGTTTGTGTAGTCTATGGGACTTAACTACGGGTTCATCAGTCCCTAAACTTAGAAACTACTTATCAACTACTTTATACTAAAGACGGCACAAATATCCATGCCCGAGGGGGGATTCAAACCCCCGACCGTAGTGGCCGTGGAGACCGTGACTGGAGCGCCTTAGTCCCCTCGGCCAACGCGGCCGGCTCAAAATGTTCAAAGGTTTGTATAGCTTATGGGACATAACTACGGGGTCATCAGTCCCTAAACTTACAAACTACTTATTAACTAGCTAATACTAAGAACGGCACAAATATCCATGCTGCCGACCGCGGTGGCCGAGGGGACTAAGGCGCTCCAGTCACGGTCTGCACGGCCACTACGGTCGGGGGTTCGAATCCCCCCTCGGACATGGATATTTGTGCCGTCCTAGTTCGTAAGTAGTTCATAAGTAGTTTGTAAGTTTAGGGACTTATGACCCCGTAGTTAAGTCCCATAGACTATACAAACATTTGAACATATCTGTGCCCGAGGGGGGGATTCGAACCCCCGACCGTAGTGGCCGAGCAAACCGTGACTGGAGCGCCACAATCCCCTCGGCCACCGCGGCCGGCAAAGGCTTCACATTAACAGTTTTAGAAGAAAGTAAGATTTGGGTTTAACTGTTTTAGAAAAATATAGAAATCCTCAATCACCGTGTACGATAATGAATTTGATCCAATATCTTTTTAACCCGCGAGGACACGCGCGTGGGCATTTTGCTCACAGTAATTTTAAAACAATCGGCATTTCACCAATTTTAAATAGTCAAATATTTGTGTTTTCTTATAAATGCAACCAGAAATACTTATTTAGATGTATTAAGTACATTACAAACTTTTCTTTGACTGTCATAAAAATGCTATACACGAGATCGATCGTGTAACTTTTAAAGGCGCGAGTTCTCGCGGGTTAATACGCGTTTGCTTTGAACCCGCTCGGTTAGCCGTGTGGTCTATAGCACCGCTTTCCGAGACGGGGAGGCGTACCGGCCCCGGCGGATTACCGAAAGGGGTCGGAGTGCCGGCCAGCCTGGATGTGGTTTTTAGGCGGTTTTCCAAATCCCCTTAGGTGAAAACCGGGCTGGTCCCCAACTCCCGCCTCAGTTACACGATTCGCAAATATTTCGTAACACTTTACACTTTCATACTCATATAACACAATACACTGACATTTGGGGATACACATTTCCTCCTGGGGGGCATGGGGTGGCGGCAGGAAGGGCATACGGCCACCCTGTAAATATTAACACAAGTAAAATTCGCGTTTAACACAGTGCCGACCCTGCAGTGCGGGAAACGGCCAAAGAGAGATAGATAGAATACGCGTTTGCTTTGCTACCTTGCCTTTGATAGTGTGATGCGTCTCGGAACTGTTGTCTGAAGCGAAAAAGTTAATCATTTGATTAAACGTTGATACTCGTCGTTTGAGACACTGTATTTACATTTTATTTCCATCTTGACCACGTGCATGGTCACCGTCAACCTTGACCACCAAACAAATATGATTCTATAATGTTGTGTACGTATCCTAAGTCCATATGAAATCTCGACAGCCCAAACATCAGGTGTAATTAACAGAATCTCCTATCTTCCAACGGAAATGACTATTTAAGTTAGAAACTGGCTGTAGTCTCCTATTATTCGAGTTAAATCGTAGCAGAATTACTGCCACATAGTCAGGAAAAGTCTTACATTTCTTCAGACGTCACAGAAAATCCAGAGATACGAAAGGACCAGGGGGACTGATGACCTAGCTGTTTAGTCCCCTCAAAAACCAACAACAACAACAACGAAAGGACCACAATAGACAAATATAAGTACCTGCTTATATTCCGGACTGGCGAAATTCAAATACTAGCCAGCCCATCATATTTTGCGATTTTCGTGCTTTTTTCAAATCAAAATTACCACTAGGTGTACTAACAAAACTCCTACAGCAAGGCTACAATCTAATGCTTTCCTAGTCATTGACCAATCCAGTTTAGAGAACTCCCCCTATTAGACACGATTATACTGAAATGTTTAAAATGTTCAAATGTTTGTAGAGCTTATGGGACTTAACTACGGGGTCATCAATCCCTAAACTTATAAACTACTTATGAACTAGCTTATACTAAAGACAACACAGACATCCATGCCCGAGGGGGATTCGAAACCCCGACGAGGAACGGCCTCGCGCATCGTAGCAGAGCGCCTTAATGCGCTCGGCCGCTCCGGCGCGGCCGAAATGTTTGACACTAGGTTTCCTGAGAAGAAAAGTTCAAAATGTTGAATTTCCTCGAACATCCTTGTTTATTTTGAAATGCTCACTGAGTAAAAGTGACGTAATACATAAGCAGGAAAACTTTTGAATTTTAGAAATTAACGGAAATGAATCAATGTTGCTTTCTTGTGCAGTAATACATAGTGGAAGTATTTATCAGTTTTCTAGCTGAATCTAGTGAATAAAATGAGTAGAAAAACTTTCAGGAAGACAAAACATCCTATCTATTAATGTTTGTTTCAGTATTAGCTGCCATTTTCTCTCCATCTCGTCCTTTCTCCATCCTTCGCCCCCCCCCCCCTCCCTCCCTCGACACTCGACTGGAGTAGATGGCAAGTGTAAAATGTCAGCGGAATCTACAGTTCTTTAATTAATTATAAATATTTTTCAACAGAATTATCGGTTTCGGCAGTGCAATAGCTGGATTCAGAATCTGTAACAGAATTAGAAGGAAAAAGAACTATCTACTAAATGAAGAGATTTGACCCTTTTTAATCTTTTAATGTGCTAGATCTTAACTTTTTTATTATATTTCTATTGTGGATTCTGAATATGGCTATTGTATAGCTCAAACCGGTAACTCTGTTGAAGAAACTTAGAGATTAAGACATTTAAATAAATAAATTTAAAAAATGAGTAAAGGTAGCCGCATGGCAGTTGCTGTGCGGTCTAAGGCGCCTTATTGTGGAGTGCGCGGCTGCTCCCCGTCGGAGGTTTGAGTCCTTCCTAGGGCATGAATGTGTGTATATTGTCCGTAGCGTAAGTTAAAGTAGTTAGTAAGTCTAGGTTCTAAGGAAAAATTGAAGTTTGATAGCATACCATCACAAACATTTGAGTAAAATGTATAAAACGACACGTAGCAAATGCCTACAGGTAAACACTACATTACTCACAACAAAGCAAGTTCAGTCGATGCAGAACGTAGTAACTGTGTTTTCAAATTAGAGGGACGATAAGCGAAACAAGCGCTCTATGACACATAAGTATTCACAAGGGAAATGCAACTTGCTGTCTGAATTTAAGACAGAATTAGCTTTAATCTCAAAATGAAGAAAGAGAGAGCACTAACTCTGACAACTGTAAATTAATCAGAAATAATATTCTCAAGTGAAAATGGAAAAGAAAATTAGATTTCATATTTGTTAATGGCGAGGTAACTGCAAACAGTGAAAGTTGCAGTGGACAGATGGTTCAATATGAGAAAATTATTTCGGTATAGATGGGATTTTTAAAGCCTACTACTTCGAAGTACGAATCTATTGTGACGGCCACTTCACTTGTCCTGGCAAACGAATTTTGACTTCTACATAAGGTAAAAGTTAATTTGAGGTAACACAATTACTAAATTATACACAATTTGTATTCGGAATTTAAATGTCGTGATCCGTGAAAACAGCTGCCAATGTTAATGCGGGAGAAACTGAGAAGCGAAACTCGACGCTCCAAATGGTGAACAAATATCAGATACACAAACTCTCTTTTTGTGGGTCCTACCGTTTGTAATTTCATCCCTGAAACGGTAGGCTGTGTATCCCGGGCTGAATTATTGCTGACGACAACTGTTACCTTAAACCTCTGTTTTTTTCAACTTTTTTGTATAAGCAACCCTTTTCGAAGTAAAAATATTCTGGCGGCTCACACATAGGCTTAATAAAACAATGACAGTGAAATCATTGGTACTACACTGATCGAGTAATGAAGCGGAAAATGTACTGTGCAAGGTAATCACAAGGGGACAACGATTCAACAGGAGCGCGTTGCGTTTTTGCTGTTTTTGATCAGTTAACCGAGTACGCCAGCATGTTTGGACGTGATTATTGTATCTTTGCGCTTCCGTCAGAGCGAGCGCATAATGGTTAAGTTTCACAGAAAATGCGCCCAGTACAAATCGCCATATCTGAAGCAAATGAAAACGGAAAAATCAAACTTTATGCTGACAGTAGCTTTAGGTAATATTTTACTGTCATGAGCTATAAACCTCAATGGATAATTTGCGCCGAAGTATTGTCACATTAGAATATGACGTCACCATGGCTCATGCATCACCTCTTAAATAAACATTCCAAGCGGCACCTTCGTTTTCCTATTTATTTATATTTCTTTTTCTTTTTTAAAAATGTTTTAATTATTTGAAAATCGGAATTTGGACAAAGGTAAACATCTTTAGTTTCTATTGGTAGCAAAATGTCTCTCGCTGTTCCATGACTTTACGCTTTGTACAGTAGAAGTTAAAATGCATGTCAATGAATCATTGTGCTGCAGTGTCAGCGACGCTTGTCGCATTATGTTTGTTGTCTCTGGAACCTTCAATCTGGCCTTCACCACGATGCTGTAAATTCTATGCTACGATGTCGAAGGCTTTCCCAAGTATGATAACGATCTTGAAAGATCTCCTAGCTTCGAAGTCTCGCGTTAGTTTATGGTCTTGAATAGCTATTTATGAATTACATTTTCGATTTGCCGTCATTTATTGATCCTAATCCAATACTGCTGCTCGTCAACCAATACATAGAGCTGATGTTTCATTCAAATAGCCGTCGTCTTTGCTTAGTATTCATGTTGTAGAGTATGCAAAATAAACTGTTTAGACAACTGTCTTGTTAATAAAAGATATACAGTATTGTACATAATACTTCCATGTAACAAATTGTTTAGCAATTTTTCGTAATGGTGCGCATTAGCCTATTGTCACGTGAATTACTACAGAAAAAATATTTCACGAAACAAATGTTTTGCATTTTAGATAAGACTCAGAAGGGAATTATATTTGTTAAGTGAGAAATTTCACAGTATTGTAATTTTGTATAGAAGACCATATTGGCTCTTGTTCATCCGTTACTAAAAGCAGTTTTCAGGTTTTTCAGTAATTCATCTTTAAATTGGTGTATATACGTTCTACTCAGTTCAGAATTAATCTGAAATAAGGAATTATTCAATTATAATTAAACAAATAGAACTGAAATTGCTAGATTCTCTTAATTTCATCGAATTTCTTTAAAAAATTCCAAGAATATGCAAGAATATTGTATGTTTTACTACAAATCACTGTACAAGTTTTCTATTTTCCAATTCTAATAGCGATGCACAAACCTTCACGCCATAACGTAGCTGGGTGCACCATTCATGATTCTCTTTGTTGCATAAACAGTTCAGTGTACTTCCATCTGATTACTGATTTTTGATGACAGTCCTCATTACCTTTTGCCATGCACTTCAATGTGACTTGTAGAGTAATTATGTAGATGTAAATTAGTCGTGCGTATCAGTTGTTCCACGTGAAATATATCTCAGTTTCAAATGCAACAGAGTTTACCTGCAAAGCTGTTCGCATCCTTACAATACTTATATATGTCTTACACATTCCTTAGGTCATTTACGAATAAGATAATGTGTTTCTGCTTTTTGCTTATCACGGAGAAGGGTTTTTGTCTGTATTCAACACGCAATTTTCGATAGATCAGCAAAAATTGTTCATTGAGTAAAAAGTAATATACTTTTATTTTCTTATGTTATAGCAGTGTTCCTACGCCACGCAGTATCTGCGTCTTTCCCTATTTCTGCTCCTGTGTCTAATCACCATGTTGTCGACAGGACGTTAAACTATGAGCTTCGTTCCTATTTTTGTGTAACTCGTCGCAAATATTGCGACTGTTAATGTTGTATTTTTTATTACTGAGTACTGTGTATACCTATCGACATAACAAAAATTAAATAGTATCTTCAGTCTATGAATAGTAACATACGGCTTGGTCTTCTTTTGAAGCGCCCTGAGGTGGGTAAATAACTTTCTGTCTGCATTCGAACTAGTGATTTTCGTTTTTCTAACTTCAAAATGTAAACTGAAAGTCAATCAACAGAAGTCTTTTATTGACCTCTACAGTAAATAGATACAGTACAACTGGTTGGAAAGTAATGAAGTGTTTAGATTAGATTAATACTTGTTCCATAGATCATATATACGACATTTTGTAATGGTGTGGAACGTGTCAGTTTAGTAAATGTTGTCTATACATGACAATCAATAATTTAAGGAATTTTTTACATTTTTAATTGTTTTTTATTTTAATTATTTTATTTTTATTTTTTAAGTTTTATCTAAAAATTCATCTACATTATAGAAGAAGTTGTCATTCAGAAATTGCTTTAATTTCTTTTTAAATACTAGTTGGCTATCTGTCAGACTTTTGATGCTACTTCGTAAGTGACCGAAGATTTTTGTGACGGCATAATTCACTCCTTTCTGTGCCAATGTTCGATTTAACCTTCAATAGTGAATATCACCCTTTCTTCTAGTGTTGTAGCTATGCACACTACTATTAGTTTTGAATTGGGTCGCATTGTTCAAATTCAAATGTTTGTAAACCTATCGGACCAAACTGCGTGGTCATCAGTTCGTAACTTAGTTAAACTAACCTAAGGACAAACACACACACCCATGCCCCTGGGAGGACTCGAACCTCCACGGCGAGCAACCGCGCGTTCCGTAGCGAGACGCTTTAGACCGCTTGGCTACTCGTCGGATTGTTAATAACAAATTTCATGAATGAATATATATGTTGTGAAGCTACAGTGAATATCCCTAGATCCCTAAATAAATGTCTGCAGGATGCTCATACGTATCCGATGTAAGTAAATAATCACTTGTCTGACGTGACTGTTTCTATAACTACTGAAGATAATCATTTTATTCGGAAATGAAGAATACTTTAAAACACATTAGAGTCTACATGAATATTTTCCAACAAATTTTTAGGGGTGTAAGTAGGTCCAAAGCATATGATTCCTGCTAGAAGTTATATTAGAGCTTATAAATTATCTTTGCAGACGAGGTTGTATAGTTTGTAGAAGATACATTTGTTTTCCACATCTCCTAGGCGGCACCAGTTCCCATGTCAGTGACGACCACACGAGGCCACCGGGTTTTCTCGTTTCTCGGAGACATCTAGCTGTACCACATTTCCTGACAAACAGGCTAGACGGCGACTGAAGCTTCACGTGTTAGCGAATGTTTTCCCAGAGCTTGTTTCCAATAAAGGAAGATGAGCCTCACGCAGATTGAATCCGCTCGCTGGATGAGCGGAACAAGCGGTAGTCCACTAGGATTAGGGGCTTGTTTTCATCAACGCTCAGCTCGTTTCTGGATTACTTCTCTATTTGTACTCCCAAGAGGAACACAAAAATTATCATTGCAAAGTACACATAATAAAGCTTACTCCGTTCGCATACTGTAGGTAGGAAATTGTTCACCCGTGGCGTCTAAGCCAGGTTAATTGCTTTCGCGGTTTGTTGGAGAGAGCGTAGCAATTAGGGTAGACAGGAAATGAGATTCTTGTCATTATAACAATATAGGTACAGTTTTCCATGAATTTATTGTCTACTTACTCTTGAATTTCGTTACGTAAAATCTGTTATAGCCACATGCAGCATGATGATGCATGTGAAGGAATGAATCCCATTTAATTACAGAGGAGATTATAGTATCGTTTCAAATCGATACTGCACTACTTTCCTTTATAGACCACTAGCTTACACCCGCGGCTGCGCTCGCGTGTTGGTTGATTATTATAGATAAGCTATCTCTCAGTAGTTTACTATTTATTTATTCTTTTATATTCTTATTCGGTTGCTTACCCTTACAAACAGCTGAAGACATTGTAGCACGCATAGGCCAAAGATATGGTCTTTGGCATCACGTTTCGCTGTATGTAACCTCCTTGCTAGAGAGTCTCAAACGTCATCGCTGGCATTCAGTCCAAATTTTCTTATAATTTGACGACTTTCAACCATCATATCTTCCACCCCCTTATAGCTATCGGCATGGAACTGCTATGGTGTACAACGGGAGACTTCGGAAACAATTACACACAGACCATTCGTTTGCGTTCTGCAGTTTTCGCTGCAGAGCGAAATATTCACACACACACACACACGTAGAATTTTATGTACACCGATAACTTCCCATCCCAATATACTCCACCCTTTTATCATTATCAACCCTCAACCAACAATGCAACCAATAAAACCGTTTTTAAAGAGTAAATATAATTTTCAAAGAGTAATTATTGTTCCGCATTTCGAGTTATATTCTTCAAATTACTAAATATCTGTCAGATCGCTATAAAACCGTGCCTACAGCCTTCCTCAGGTATAAATCAGTAACTGTACAAATATTTAAGTCTTTGCGACTTGTCGTTCGGTCGGGATAAGCGTACACCGAAGAGACATTCACATTAATATATATAAATGAATAGCTATCCGATCGCCATAAAACCGTGCCTAAAGCCTTCCCGGGGTAGACATTAGTAACTGTACAAATTTTTATCTCTTTATGTCTTGCGGTTCAGACGTGATAAACGTACACCGAACAGACATTCACATTTATAGATATAGATCACATCTTTAGTTTTTCGATGTCTACGCAGAATTAGAATTATTAACATTTATATAAGTGTGACGAACACAAAATTTTTATCCGATGGAAATTACCTTATTTCTAATGTTAATGTTATGAAATTTCTCTTCTAGTGTTTTTGGGTCATGAATGAGTATTTCAGCGTCGTACTTACAATAGTTTTGACTATATGAAACTAAGGTTTGCAGGGCGTTAATAGATCCACACCGAGAAATATGAAATTTTCTTATTGGCGAACATTGTGAGGTGATAGTATTCAGCATATACAGCAAAGGTTAGCAACATAAAAAGCTCTGTTTCAAAATTCATTTAACATCATAGGCACAATCACTTGTAATTCTTAATACTCGATTTTTTGGTTTGATAGGTTTTTAAAAACTTAGTCAAACATTATTTCCCCAGAATAATATCATGAGGATAAACATGGTACTTTAATGGCGTTTAGCACATGATGCGTGCTCTTTGCCGCGGTGAAGTGGCCGAGCGCATTGAGGCGCTATGCTCCGATGCTTGAGGCCGTTCCCCGTCGGGGTTTCGAATCCCCCCTCGGGCCGTCTTTAGTTTAAGCTAGTTCAGAAGTAGTTTGTAAGTTTAGGGACTGATGACCCCGTAGTTAAGTCCCATAGACTATACAAACATTTGAACATTTTTGGACACATGTCAAATGGCAGTTTTACTACAATTCGTCTATAGTACCAAGTTCTGAAATATCAACTATTTCTCCTGAAACAGTTTGTATATTCACTGTAGTTAAGTGATTAACGTAGCCAAGTAAATATTCGATTTAAGTTAGGTTTTAAATTGTGTTTCTAAATATGATTACACGATGCGCGGTGCAGATATGGGGGTTTCATTATTCTGATTACTGTAAATCGAGAAATGTGTAATTTTTTTTTTCAGTAAGTATTTTGCCACATATTGTCCTCTGTTGGCGGAAATAGAGGATTCATCAACAGAAAATTTCAGAGCATACTCAACTAGCGAGAGGGGTTGTTTACAGACGAAGAAAGCTCTAGAGATCTCGTCATATCGGCAGAAAACGACCGTGGGTTTGAGGGTCCGGGCCGGACGTATAAAAGGAAAAGGAAAAACAAGGACTCGAGGGGGAGAGAGAGGAAGAAGTGGAAAGATAGTTGTGTGGGATGGACATCCGCAAACAGCGCAGAGTCGGCGGCAAAATCTGTGTGAGAGGTCTGTGGGAGAGGGCGGGGGCAGGGTCTCGCTTACTGGCAGTGACACCAATTAACGGCCGGGACACGACGACGGAGAAAGCAAAATGTCGTTGCTTCTTGTACGGGGAAGAGAGCGTGCCACGGGGAGGAGTGCAAACGAGATCCCGCGGGAATCGCTGATCCTGCATTTTCCCGCGGGCTTGGCTACAAGTTAGTAACGGCGCGCTCGCAGCGTTAACATGCAATCGGTTCTACGGTCCTGACCGAGAATCTTTCAAGCCGACTACTTATCTGTGGAAGTCATAAATGGGTGACTATGACAATTGTGTTATTTATCACTCACCAACGAAAAGCCATTGTTAATGCTCCAGTATTCAAATATTTCGACGTCCACTGCGTTTTCAGTGTCTCTTTTTTCTCTTCTTTTTTTCCACCCGAATCAATCAATTTTCCTTGTAGTGTTGTTGTTGTCTTAGGGGTGGCACAGTGGTAACACACTGGACTCGCATTCGGAAGGATGGTGGTTCAAATCCACCTCCGGCCATCCAGATTTAGGTTTTCCGTGATTTCCCTAAATCACTCCAGGCAAATGCTGGGATGGTTCATTTCAAAGGGCACGGCGGATTTCCTTTCTCATCCTTTCCCAAAACTCCGAGCGTGAGCTCCGTCTCTAATGACCACGCTGTCGACGGGACGTTAAACCCTAAGCTTCCTTCCTCCCTCCTTAGGGCTCACTATTTATTCATTCTTTCTGATCTTCATCTCCTCTCAATAGTAGGTTTAGCATTGCGTGTAGACTTGTCTTGGAATCTTGTACTTTTGTATTTAATTACTACATGAGATGTTCGATGGAGAAGCGGAGTATATGCGGTTTTTAATTCTAATAGGTCATTTTCAGTTTCTTTGAATCAACTAGGTTTTGTTTTGCGGTTACGGAAGAAGTCAAAGAATTGTTTGGTTAGTCTATTAGAGTTAGTTCTAAGAACATTTTTTTTTTCGCCAAGTATCTGAGAGCTTGCAGTGTATAAGTGGCTAGAAGCACTTCTCTGCATAGAAGTGAAATTATGTATAAGGTACGGAAATACCGGCCGGGACTCTGAAAAATTCTGTAAACAGCAACAAGACGCGTAGAGATCCCAGTGGCAGGCCGTATAATTAAATATAAGCATTTATGGCAAATAGAGGCCTACTTGATATGGAGTCATAACGAGACATAACTGTCTAAAGAGCTGGAAACAATTTGCTGGTTTCTTCCAGCAGAATCGCAACTCAAGCTACACCTTTTAAAATCAGTTAGAACGTGGTGTGCTATTTTTTTACACACAGCTAAAATTATGACAGCCTGTAAGAGAACTGCGCGGAATAATGAAGACCATCTCCCATGAAAGAAATAAGTAATATGAAATTTTTTATTTCCTTCATAAATGAGGAAGTATTAGTGACAAAATATTTACAATATTCTTAATTTCTAAGATGTGTTAAGTAACATGAGACAGAAATGGCTTTTGGATTATTAAATTTTAACTTTTTTTTACGTCTCAGTTGCACATTTTTTACTGTATGACTAGATTCGACCACATTCGATTATCTTCAGATCTCAGTAGTTGCGTAAGAACCAGTCACGTCTACACAGAAAGCACACAACAAAAACAGTAAAAGCGGGCCACTTTTTGAGTGAGGTGTTAACTTGCGCGCTTCAGCTTTATTTTTTATTTATTCATTTACTTTTTAATTTTATTATTATTATTATTAGTTTTTATTTTCTGGAAGATATAGATACGTGTTTGGATGTCTTGGAATCATCCTGCTACTGGTTGTAACTATGAAGAGTTGACTAACTGTAGGGGAGTTGAAGTTATTAAAATGTATTTGTAGATCATTCTTTATAACAGACAAATTTAATGAAATGTTAGTAATTGAAAAGCGACAACTGTTATTCACCATAGCTTATAGGGACAACTTTGTGACAGCATACATACCTGAAGAAAAAAATGTAACAACCGAATTTGTAGATAAGTCTCATGAATGAAATGACAGGCATTTGTGAATGCCTTAGTATAAACGAGTAAGTATTATTCCGCATTTCCTAATTTAGTAAAATCGATGACGTTTTATTCCACATTATAGTTTCGTTTTCTTGGTTATTTTACTTGTATCTAGTGCATTATACACGAAAAAGGACCCCATCTTTTATTTTTATACATTAAAAACCGTGACCTTACCGCAGTAACAGTATAGGCAATCCGCTATTGTCACATAAATTTGAACGTAAGTGCTGATAATTGTGGGTAACGATATCAGTTAGCGAAACATGTAACTCATTTCACATCGATCCATGTTACTAATAAGCCAGGTCATCAAATGCACTGCAATTTGTTATTGCAATATGCAGTTGGAGTAATCCAAAATAAATACTGATCTTCATGTCTTCTCAGCGACGCCCAGTATAGATGGAAAGCGTTGGTTAGTTCCAAGTTACGAACGAAGTTATTTTAAGAACGGAATTCTACTTACTCATTCGACAGAGCGTTCTTACATTAGTAAAGTGTAATATTTTTAATCAATATGTATTAACAAGAAGAAAAAAACACGTAGAATAACCACTACTCCAGGAGGTACTAAACAACACTGCTGCACGGCGTCAACATTTCCTATTAATCTAGGCTTTATTGCTACTCGAATACTGGTTATTTTTCGCATTTTACTGTGTCACTGTTAATCACATACATGAAACGAATATCACAGTAGAATAATCTGAGATCGCTCTTTCGAATTAGTACGTAAAATTCCGTCTTAAAAATCATTTTGTTTGTAACCGGAAACGAATCAATGGGTTGCGTGGACACTGGACATTGCATGAAAGAACGGTGATGAACAGTACTTGTTGTCGCTAATTATAGTTATAAATTTTAAATAGGAAATTGCCAATATTTTTCGAAACAACAAAGAAAATGCAAAGGAGGATCTTTCGCCGTCAGTATGAATCTCTCCCTCTCTCTCTCTCTGTAATTATCTATCAGGTCACATTTCTGCAAATATGCAGCAGTTTCAAGTATCGTAGGGTACATTGAGCAAAACGTTCTACGAGTGTCCATTATTTTATTGAGTTACCTATGTGGGTCACTCAGCTATGCGCGAGACGAGACAGGATCAATTGACCTCCTCTGTATTGTAATGCAGTAAGCGTCGCTACCGTAATTTCACAGAGGCGACTCAGTCAAGAGGGGCAGCTGACAGCTGCACGAAATTTATTCCATAACAACAGCTTTTGTTACCCTCAGCCAATCGAACTTTGGTAATTAAACTTTGTCCACATCACATTCAGGAACATAAAATACGTCCGTATGGTTTGGTAACTGACTATCAAGGTATGAAATGGGGCGTATGATTGTTAATTTCTCTGATGGTCTGTTTTTGCTTTCCGTTTGCCAGTTGCACTTGATGAATTATTTCGTCTCTCTCATTTGAAATTGCTTTCGCTTCTGTTATTAGCAGTGCGGGGCTCATAATCAAATATTTAGAGGACTCTCGTTAGGAGAAGAGATCCAGCATTCTCCTGTACCGAAGACAAATTTGCAAGGAAAATGTTGCCTCTGTCCAGGATATTGCAGAGATTATTCCAACTATTTATAGGCGTTTAAGCTCATAACATCTAGAACATTAATTTATCTTAAATCAGTACATACGATGCCACGATATTGTTATTTTTTGATTGGAAGTGGCAATTAACTCTAAATAATATGAAGTGTGAAGTCTTCCACATGAGTACGAAAGGCAATCCGTTAAACTTTATTTCCAAATTTCCAATGTTTTTATAGCTTATGGGACTTAACTACAGGGTCATCAGTCCCTAAACTTACAAACTACTTATGAACTAGCTAACACTAAGGACGGCACAAATATCCATGCCCGAGGAGGTTTCGAACCCCCGACCGTAGTGGCCGTGCAGACCGTGACTGGAGCGCCTCAGTCCCCTCGGCCACGGCGGCCGGCAAACTTTGTTTACAAGATAAATCAATCAAACGTGAAGGTCGTAAACTGCACAAAATTCCTAGGAATTACTATTACTTCAGACCTAAACTGGAAGGAACACGTAGATAATCGTGGGAAAGGCGAACCATAGACTGCGTTTTATTGGCAGAACCCTTAAAAGATGCAACAGAACTACAAAAGAAACTGCATACACTAGGCTTGTCCGTCCATTTTTGGAGTATTGCTGCCCAGTGTGGGATCCTTATCAGGTGGGTTTGACGGAAGACATCGAAAGAGTCCAAAGAAGGGCAGCTCGTTTCGTATTGTCACGATACAGGGGAGACAGCGTTACGGAAATGATGCAGGATCTGGGATGGGAATCATTACAACAACGGCGCTTATCGCTGCGGCGTGAGCTGCTTACGAAACTCCAATTGCCAACATTCTCCTCCGAATGCGAAAATATATTGTTGACTCCCACTTACATAGAAATGATCATCAGAATAAAATATGAGAAATCAGAGCTGGAACGGAGAGATTCAGGTGTTCTTTCTTCCCGCGCGCTATTCGTGAATGGAGTGGGAGATAAATAGTATAATGGTGGTTCGATGAACCCTCTGCCAGGCACTTAAATGTGATTTGCAGAGTATCCCATGTAGATGTAGATTGATGGTAGCTATCTAAAAATCAATTAAATGCGTCTGTCAACTCGCTACATGGTACCTTTCGACAATCATTTCACTACAACAATGATACACGCTGTTCACAGATGGCCAGTCATGAGCAACTGAAACAGGAAGAGCTACCGTCGTGAAGAGAGAACGTTGTACGTCACTACAGTGAACTGAAAATTTCGGCGTTCCACGTGGATGTTATACTGTAACGTCAAACTTGCGGTAGATTTTCGTGAGGCACTCAAAAGATGATGAAATTAATGTGTATCAGCGAACATAATCGTGGGTGTCCGACACATGTAACACGCTAGCTTAGATAAAGTCTTTGTATGCACAACTGGGGCCGTGCGTGTCATTTAGGCACCCTCCACCAGAATCAACTTCTGTGGACAACAACGCTCTGATATTTGGGGTGACCGACGACTGCCAGCAAGTATACGACTACGTTTCATCAATCGCACGCTAATTCCATGCTGGATGACAACTAGCTACATACTATTTGAATCCATTCCTTCGATTCGGCGTACGGGAGTCAATAACTAACGTGTATGCGGGTGTTTATCCTAAATCTCAAGCACACATATCTCCATTGGCACACGAACATTCGTCTTTGTGTGTTGTAAGGAATGCAGTTAAGGTTACACACCCAATTGACCAAGGAATAATTGCTCAGATAGATGGCGAAGGTATTATCGTGCGGTTGTGTTCATATGGAGCGCTAGCGGTCATGTATTATTATTTCCATTTATCCTCACTGCCTTACAAGATCCTACTGTCCAGTCTCGTGCTTACCTTCAATTCCTTCAGCATGGCACTGAAACTCCAGAACGTTACGATGTAAGGAACTCCTCACGGACATGAAGCTGCTGTCGTGACTATATAAATGAACTGACTTCAGTCCTCCTCAGTACAAGTGGGACGTCACGAAGCGACAATTGTGTGACTAGACACAACTTTCACCACGTGATGTGGCCGGTACTTGAGTATTCCTAATCAGGATGGGTTCGCAACGCCTTTACTGTATCGTTGCATTCATCCCCAAGACTCTTTATCCTCATTGTCGGAATAAAAGAGGCGCTACAGGGTATATTATAGTCAAAAATATCTTAAGATTGAGGACTCAGAAACAATTTGTGGATGCCTCTGAGCAATCCTTCTAATGGATCTCAACAGTATACACTTGCGATATGCTTATCAAACGGAAGGGAGATTAGGTTTAAGCGTCCCATCGACACCGTGGTCATTAGACAAGCCTGTTGTTACTATTGCTTGTGTGTGTGTGTGTGTGTTTTTTTTTGTTTTTGTTTTTTTTTTTTTAATGTTTGAATAGCTTATGGGACTTAACTACGGGGTCATGAGTCCCTAAACTTACAAACTACTTATCAACTAGCTAATACTAAGGACGGCACAAATATCCATGCCCGAGGGGGGATTCGAATCCCCGACCGTAGTGGTCGTGCAGACCGTGACTGGAGCGCCTCAGTCCCCTCGGCCACCGCGGCCGGCGCTTGTTGTTTATTGTGTGATATTAAACAATGTAAATATTACTCAGATGACGAATTCAAATTCGTTGTCTTCGCCAGGAGATTGATCTACGAGATGAGTGAACAAAACTGGTTTGCCTGTGACAGTTCTTGAAAATCCTCTTAGCCAATCTGTTGTTACTGACAAGCCTTCTGCCATGGCAAAGAGAAATAAAGGGACAATTGGTATGCTTCAACTCGCAATGTCGATGTCCGAGACCATCAAGTCCATCATGTCCGAGGGAGTATTCTAACCTCCGACGCGGGAGGCGGCGCGATCCTCAACGTGGCGCTCCAGATCGCTCGGCTACTCCAGCGCGGCTGTAATAATTACAAATGCGGTATTGACAGACAGGAAGCAGGACGAAACTGGAATTGAATGGCAATGAGATACTTCAAACACATTGGATTAGATACTGGAAGGAGAGGTAATAATCCAATAAATGTGACTTACTCACAGCTGTAAGGAACTCGGTAGAAGCCAGTGAATTCAAATGTTTGTTAAGCTTATGGAACTTAACTGCGGGGTCAACAGTCCCTAAACTTACAAACTACTTATACACTAACTTATACTAAAGACAGCACAAGCATCCATGCCCGGGAAGGGATTCGAACCCCCGGCGGGGAACGGCCTCGCGCATTGAAGCATAGCGCCTCAATGCGCTTGGCCACTCCGCCGCGGCAGAAGCCAGTGAAAATTTCACTGATGTGGAATAACTGGGGGTCAGAATCGAAAGTGGGAAAACACAATAACAGACCAGCTGCCTCAGGACCGGTAGAGGTAGATTGGTTCTGAGAACTTGGTAAATATTGTAGCTACTTTTGGGGACCTTAAAACTGAAATTGTATGGCAGCTCATTTTATTGGACATAGAGTAGGAGAGTCTAGTGGCTAAGAACAAGGAACTTTCTGATACTGTTTGAACTTCTTCTCAAAAGTCCTTTGTAGGTCTACATTTAGTTAACGACACGTTAAGGCTCGTAACTTAGACTCAAGGAGTTCCTTCATTTAAAAGTCTGTGAAAGCACGTTATTAATTGTGTGTTTAAAGATCAAAAGAAAAAAATAAATCGCACTGACGTGTTTTACGGCCCACTTTCTATTTGTAGTTTTATA
The DNA here is from genome assembly GCA_026315105.1 of Locusta migratoria. Lineage (NCBI taxonomy): Eukaryota > Metazoa > Arthropoda > Insecta > Orthoptera > Acrididae > Locusta > Locusta migratoria. The sequence continues at coordinate 294,271,114 of CM048755.1, forward strand.
AGTTTTTGCAAACATTTTAGACCAAAATAATAATCTAAATAATAAAAAATTAATTAATAAGTGTCCGAAACCCTTTTAGTAAAAAAAAAAGGGTTAAGTAGTGGCGGGTTCCGAACCAGTGACCTTTAACGTCAGAATCCAACGCCTTCCCCTCTACGCTACGGCAATCAATCAAAAGATGAGTTCTTTAATCTCGTACTATTCATGGCCGTTGTTAACTGATGCTAATATGGTATTTGTACACACTAGTTTATCAATTATCGTACGAAGAACGATGTGTTTTTGTTAATTTCTCAGTGCGCCATTGCTTTGAAATGACAACGTGTAAGTTACAATAAGAAAATCATCAAATACGCAACGCAAGATGGCGTATGCCAGAGAGAGGTCTAGGAGAGGAATGTCACGTGACATCTGCTAACGGCTGGTTTTCGTTAATTCAATGGAGGGTGTCAAATCTCCGTTATTTTTGCAAATATGTCTCAAACGATACGAGATATGAAAAAAACATAAGGGAGCTAAGTAGTAGAGAATTTTCTCCTCTACCAATTAGGTTATTCAATTTTCGTGTCAGATGAGCGGTTCGTTTGTAATCACAATTATATTATAAACGGTTTTTTTGTATTACTACCGTATATTTTCTCTGAAAAATTTAAAAAGGGAGGTTCTGGTCTCTGGCGGCCTACAGTCATGTGTGTAAAATTTGGTGCTGATCGGTTGAACGGTTCGTCTTAAAACCAGGGAACACGTTACGGACAGACAGACAGACATCCCAAAATCGGCGTTATTTTTGCAAATATCTTTGAAATGCTACGACATATGAAAAAAACATAAGAGAGCAAAGTTGTAGAGAATTTTCTCCTCTACAAATTAGGTTATTCAATTTTCGTGGCCGAGGGGACTGAGGCGCTCCAGTCACAGTCTGCACGGCCACTACGGTCGGGGGTTTGAATCCCCCCTCGGGTATGGATATTTGTGCCGTCCTTAGTCTTAGCTAGTTCATAAGTAGTTTGTAAGCTTAGGGACTGATGACCCCATAGTTAAGTCCCATAAGTTCTACAAACATCTGAACATTTGATTTTCAATTTTCGTGTCAGATGGATAGTTAAGCCGTTATTTTCATTTAAATTTCGAGCTGTCAAAAGACGATCGGAAAGGCCCACTTTTAGTGTTACTACCGTAACCTAAAGTGGGCCAATATTTTTGTAATAATTGAGACAGAAATTAATTTTCTTTAATAGTTCGAGGTAATGAGCATTCTATGAAGTAAATATTCTATTTAGAATGTGTACTCGTCACTATTTTATAAAGAACGTTTAGGATAAAATACAAGTTAAATTTGTCTATTTATCTTTCGATTACTTTGAATAATTTATGTTTTACACCATTAAGCAATGTTCTCAGTGACAAGAAAGTGAGGACTGGTATCCACAGTGTGTTTAGGACAGTACGTCGCCGCGGTGGAGTAGCCGAGCGGTCTAAAGCGTCTCGCTGCGGAGCGTGCGATTGCTCGCCGTGGAGGTTCGAGTCCTCCCTGGGGCATGGGTGTGTGTGTTGTCCTTAGGTTAGTTTACCTAGGTTTAAGTAGTTTGTAATTTCAAATGTTTGTATAGTCTATAGGACTTAACTACGGGGTCATCAGTCCCTAAACTTACAAACTACTTATGAACTACTTACGAACCAGGACGGCACATGCCCGAGGGGGGATTCGAACCCCCGACCGTAGTGGCCGTGCAGACCGTGACTGGAGCGCCCTAGTCCCCTCGGCCACCGCGACCGGCTAAGTAGTTTGTAAGCTACGGAGTGATGACCACGCAGTTTCGTCCGATAGATTTACAAACATTTGCATTTTGACAGTACGTCAGACAGTTTCACCCGTATAAGTCTTGCAAAGAGCGTTCTGGCTTAAAGAGCTGCGAAATCTCGCCGTTAATTGTACGTTCAACGAATCAACAGACAAATAATTGGACAGATATTTAGTCACGTTCCACGTACGGTTATAACATAGTGATGCATGGTAAAGCGTGTGCTATTGTAGTACATCAACTCGGTAGAAGAAGCACTTGCATGGAGTGCGCTTCGGCCGGGTTGTTGTCGACGCACCACTTTCCCTGAAAGAAGAGCGACGAGCCGCGGCTTTGCTTCCAATAAGCGGGCTGACCCGACGATACCATCGCCGGCGGCTCTCCACTCTACCCACTGCTGTGCACAAAAATTTGCAATCACCGCCTCCTCGCAGGTCGGTGATCCGATCAATAAGTACTGATGCCGCTCTGCTTCCCATAACACCACTTGTCCTCCGGCTCTGCGACCCGCAGATATGAAAAGCTTCCGGACAGCAGAGCCTTCATTATACTCCGAGGAAAATACGCCGCGTTTCAGACGTCGCCATATTCTAGTTCAGGATACATGGAATAGCAGTGAAAGTAGGTGTTAAGCGCTCCACCAATACCTACACACCATTCCCAATATTACGAAATATTATAGCTAAGATGAGTTTAGTGTATTTCGATAGTAACGTATGGTTTAAAACATGTTCAAATGTTTGTTAAGCTTATGAGACTTAACTACGGAGTCATCAGTCCCTAAACTTACAAACTACTTATCAACTACCTTATACTAAGGACGGCACAAATATCCATGCCCGAGGGGGGATTCGAACCCCCGGCCGTAGTGGCCGTGCAGGCCTCAATCCCCTCGGCCACCGCGGCCGGCAAAAACATGTTCCCCTACCCTTTCAAATACGCGAATTTTTTGACGCAAAAATATTGTCGAAATAGAAATATTAGAGCATTTCGACCGTTTCGGAGGGTTGAAATAAATTCAACGACGAAGTTGAAAATTTGTGCTGGACCGGGATTCGAACCCGGATTTCCGGCTTTGGGACAGCGGTCGCCGTAACCAATCAGGTTATCCAGACACGCTTTTCTAATTCGCAATTTCTAGTCCCTCCCCATTGATCCCTCTTCCTTGCAGCCTATACTGGATTCCCGCAAGAGATCGAGCGTTTGAATGCGTCCGCATTGAAATTGTCAGTGACTGTTGTGGGCGTATTTCAGTTATTTATATGTCTGTTCTATGTAAGAAAAGAACAGACACTATGTAAATAAATCTAAGAACAGATTTTCATAGTTTTACTAATATATATTCGACGTGCAACTGTAAGTTAAATGTTTCAAATAAATAAATAATGGCGACACAAGGGAATTAAAGACATTAGCTGCCAGCGGTTACTGAATCACATCGATAGGGAAAGGTGAAAATTTGTATGTGTACAAATGTTTGTAAACCTGTTGGGGCAAACTGATATGGTCACCAGTCCCTAGAATTAAGAATTACTGAATCTAAGTTAAACTAACCTAAGGACGCATGCCTCACGGAGGACTTAACTTCCGACGGCGAGCAACGGTGCGCCCCGCAACAAGGCGGCTTAGAGCGCTCGGCCATTCCACCGCGGCTGGAAATTTCTACCCCACTGGGGTAGGAACTGGGTTCTCCTGATCACCAGGCAGGTGTGCTCAATACTGAACCATCTGGTCACGATGTTCACCACTGCTGCACAGACTACTCTAGCAAGCCCGAACCCCTCCAAAAAATGTTCAAATGTTTGTTAAGCTTATGGGACTTAACTACGGGGTCATCAGTCCCTAAACTTACAAACTACTTATCAACTACCTTATACTAAAGATGGCACAAATATCCATGCCCGAGGGGGGATTCGAACCCCCGACGTAGTGGCCGTGCAGACCGTGACTGGAGCGCCTCAGTCTCCTCGGCCACGGCGGCCGGCCCGAACCCCTCAGATTCAAATTCTCAAGTTCCCCATGTACTTTCGACGTAGTGCCCCCTGATCATTATCCTCCCACTTTCTCCGATTCCCGTAAGAGTTGGAGTGTAGTGTGCAGCTAAACTGAAGAGATCATTTGGTTATCATTAGCTTCATTATACGTACATGTGGTGTTTGTTCTTTCGAACACGGTGACGCTTGGAATAGACGCACTTTATCATTCTCCATGACAGAGTAGGTTCTATGATTTATAGAGTTAGTACCTAGTACCACCCAGGTGCAGGACTGTGGTGGAGAACCACAATAAAAAAAAAGAAGAAGCATGGCGCTTGCGTCACGGAGCTTCTATGTCAAGGCAGGCCACCAAAGGTCTACCGGTCTCATCTGCTTCGCGTTCACACACGCCTGCTCCAAACACGTTAACACAAATTTTCTAGCGGTTTCTGAAAATAAAACTTTTTGCTAATAAAGAAGCAGTGAACAAAGATAAAATCAAAATGTGCAAATTTTTTGCAGACCTAAATGCTAAAGTCATCGGTTGCTACACTTGCAGACTACTAACAGTAACTTACATTAACGACAATGCACACACGCATGCCCGATGGAGGACTCGAACCTCCAACGCGAGTGATCGCGCAATCCGCGACGTGGTGCCTCAGACCGCGCGGACATTCACGAACGGCTTATTTTGGAAAACAAGTATAAATGCATAACTGAGAGGTAGCGGTGCGAATGCATAGATAGCATAGTGGGTGTGTTATTTTGAAAACTACAGATTGTCACGGAACATAATTTCACGAACCTCATGATCTACACCCTGTGAGATCTCTCATGGAACTACCTAAAATTTACATTCAGTTATCCAAACTGCAACACCAAGAAGCACCTGAGATATGACAGCGAAATATATTTGGAAGATAACACGATGAACAAAGTTCACGTGATTGAAACTACAGACCCGTGGGAAGTGAGGAAGATGATGTTTAAAAAAAAAAAAAAAGTATCGGTAATTACTGATGATGTGAACAGTATTGAGCGTTGCCGCTATTGATAGCTGTAACCGCTGCTTCATACCTCAAAGAGGCTCTGGTTGAGCAGTTGGGTTACAGTAGTCCGTATTGCTGCCCATATTAACAAAGTTGTCAATGTGTACTCCACCTCAAGCGTGGTATAGCATTGTCTACAGTAATACAGCGTGGGGCATTTAAAAGTGGCGCGGACGAATCGCTACCATTTTGAAACAATGTGCGGCAGCATTAATGGAGCAGGAAAACACCTACAGTTACCTTCAACATGGTGGAGGCTCTATCCTTACAGAGCGCAGAAAGCTGGAGCACATTTACACAACCTGATAGTGTCGTTGGTAGAGGTCAGTCTGCTCGCGGCCACATACGTCACCTGATCTGTCGTAGTGCGGATACTTTGTGTGAAGAGCCGTCATGTCTAATGAGTATCACAACAAACCTCTCAGTCTTGAAGAATTGCTGCGGAACATTTCGGATGAGACTGAAGCATTTGCAGGAGATCAGCTTCCACCCGCCTTCAGAAAGTTGCCCAAAAAATGTCAAGAAGTGCGTGGTGGTCACTTTTAGCATCTCATATCTTCAGGTTAAGACTGTAATTTCTTTCCTCACGTGTGTCTCTTTGTACCCTAGAATTCTGTTCTCCGGGCCACTTTTATTTGCCACATCCTGCATGTGGCTTGTAAGGAGCCGTTCGAGCGTTTTACTCCTATTCTTTTTCGCTTATTATACAAAGTAATTGCGCCAGTTTGACTACTGCTAAAACCACGGAACTCACTAGTGATTCTTTTTCATGCGATTTTTTGCAACGACTTTCGCTAATGTTCGACAGTCTCTCTCCCTCATTGTATGTGTTAGCACGGTCTTCGTTATTGTATATTACTTCGCGGTTTCACAACACAATCACATCATTAACAGAAGATTCGGCAGCGGTATAAGGATTATCCGCCATTCTGCCGTAACTCCTCTAATGACTACACAGTACCTCCGCGTTCTTTTGTGCTGACTCGTTCGCCTCTAGTCTTATTAAATGTGTCTGTTCCGCATTAAAATGGGGTGTTCGGAATGTTTCGAACAGACAGTGCATTTAGTTGACTTAACAGGGGCTTTATCATTACAAATGAATTTGAAACTTCTTGGCTGATTAAAACTGTGCGCCATATCGGGATTCGAACCAAAAATATTTGCCTTTCGCAGGCAAACGCTCTACCGACTGAGCTGGTTGTGCACTCTTTATCGCCCATAGACCACTACCTCGACACCTAACTTACAAACAGGCATGAAGCGTGCACGGGTAGCTCAGTCAGTGCCACCGCGGTGGCTCAGCGCCTTCGGTGAGATGGCTGGACGCTTCTCTAATAAAGAAAATTACCATGAAAAGAACGAGCACGATACAAAGTGCGCATAGAATCAATCTGTAGTACAAAAAAATTTAAATTAAATAAAAAAAGTCGGTAGAGCGCTTGCCCGCAAACGCAAAGGAACTAGGTTGGAATCCCGGTCTGGCATACTGTTTTAATCTGCCAGGGCGTTTCATATCAACTACATCTACATCTACAAGTCACACTGAAGTGCATGGCAGAGGGTTCATTGAACTGCTTTTATATTTCTGTACAGTTCCATTCTTTAATAGCTCGCGGGAAAAAGGAACACCTGAATCTGTTTTCCATCTGATTTCTCTTATTTTATGGTGATGATCATGTCTGCCTTGTAGATGGGCACCGCGGCAGAGTGAAATGTTCAAATGTTTGTTAAGCTTAAGGGACTTAACTGCAGGGTCATCAGTCCCTAAACTTACAAACTACTTATGAACTACCTTATACTAAAGACAGCTCAAACACCAATGCCCGAAGGCCGCGCGCATCATAGCGGCGGAGTGACGATGCGCGGAGCCGCTCCCTGTCGGGGGTTCGAATCCTCCATCGGGCATGGATGTTTGTGCTGTCTTTCGTATAAGATAGTTCATAAGTAGTTTGTAAGTTTAGGGACTGATGACCCCGTAGTTAAGTCCCTTAAGCTTGACAAACATTTTCGTAGATGGGCGCTAACAAAATATGTTCGCATGCGGAAGAGAAAGTTGGTGAAAGATATTTTGCAAATAGATCGCGCCGCAACGAATAACACCTATCTTTTAATGATTTCCACCTCAACTCGTACATCATTTCAGTGGTACTCTCTCCCCTATACTAAACTTTATCTAAATCGTCCGTCAGTCCCAACTGGTATGTATCGCCCAGTGCGCAGCAATAATTAAAATAGGACACACAAGTGTTGTGTAGGCAGTTTCTTTAGTAGATTTGTTGCATCTCCTAAGTGTTCTGCCAATTAAACGTAGCCTTTGGTTCGCCTTCTCTACAAAAAATGTTCAAATGTTTGTAAAGCTTATGGGACTTAACTACGGGGTCATCAGTCCCTAAACTTACAAACTACTTATCAACTAGCTAGGACGGCACAAATATCCATGCCCGTGGGGGGATTCGAACCCCCGAGCGTAGTGGCCGTGCAGACTGTGACTGGAGCGCCTCAGTCCCCTCGGCCACCGCGGCCGGCTCCTTCTCTACAATATTTTTTGTGTTCTTTACAATTAAAGTTTTTCGTAATTTTTACTTCTAGGTATTTAGTTGAATTGACGGCCTGAAGATTTTACTAATTTATCGTGTAACTGAACTTGGATGGATTTATTTTAGTGGTCATATGGATGACATCACACTTATTAGTATGAAGCGTCAATTGCCATTTTTGTAAAATGCAGATATATTATCTTAATCATTTTGCAGTTGCTTTTGCTCTTCTGGCAACTTTACTAACATATAAATGACAGCATCATCCGCGAACAGTTTAAGAGAGCTACGCATATTGACTCCTAAATCGTTTATAAAAATAAGTAACAGTGGGGCCCTAAAACACTTCCTGTGGAACCCGAGGTATAACTTCCGTTCTGTTCAATGCCGTACCGTCAATTACAACAAACTGTGTCATTTCTGAGAGGTAATCACGAATACAATCGCACAACTGTGGCGATACTCCATAAGTACGCAATTTTCGGAATGAAAATTTCGTTCAATAAAATTAAATTTGCTTATTTTTGGTGCACGGCCACTACGGTCGGGGGTTCGGATCCCCCCTCGGGCATGGATATTTGTGCCGTCCTTAGAATTAGGTAGTTCATAAGTTGTTTGTAAGTTTAGGGACTGATGACCCCGTAGTTAAGTCCCATAAGCTATACAAACATTTGAACATTTTTTGCTTGTTTTTGCGTCCATTTGAATGATCAGTCGCACCGTATATTACCTCGTTGATTAGACGGTGTAGTTTGGTAACGTGGTAGTGGGTTGTCCGTTACGAGCGGCAGACGTAAAACGGCTCGCCTGCAGTGATATAGCCACACGGCTAGTGTTTCCGAGATTGGGACTTATTCGTGGAATCGGCGCAGTCGTTTCCCACGGCGGCCGCTGTGTCAGGGGTCAGTGGTGCACTCACAACTGTCGGCAGGGACAGCTAGAAAGGCATTTACGTGGCTCGTTAGGGGCGTGACTGGCCCGCGATCTGGCATGCAAATCCCCGCGTTGCGCCACGCACCGGCCTAACGCGATCCTCACCATCCCATTCCCGCATTCTGCGGCGTTTTCCGCTCCGCTGTTCCGGATCACAACAAAGGAAGGCCCACCCTCCTCCGGGGCCGATGGCTACGGCATGGCGCCCAGATTACGAAACGCTGGCTGTCACGGACGTTGCAAAGCCCTCCTGAACGAAGGACCCGGCTATATGGCCCGATTCGAAAGAGCAGGTTGACTATTCGGTTCCCTCTTAGCCCGAATGATCCTAAGGGAGAATTAAGTAGCATTTTATATTCACGAACCTAAGAAATTTAACTGATTGTGAGGAAAAAAGTTTACAACGTATGCAGTTCGGAGTAATGGGGGTATGACTGAATAAAACTAATTTCAAAACCATGAAAGCAGCGAATATTTAAGCAAAAATGGCAAAAGCAATAACCAACTCAATAATTTTCAGCCGGCTCTGAGCTGCAATTAAACTATGCCGGAAACAAAAATTAGTACACCCTCTTAGAGTTCTCACAAGGAGACCAAATGGGTATCGGGTTTTTAGAATTTATTCATATTTGTGGTATGTTAAGTTCAGAAGTTAAATAACAATCAGCCAAAGCCATTCGACGCGGGTCTCAAAAATTCTCGAAAAAATGAATGAATGAATGAAAAAAAAATTCGTTTCGAATTCAGTTATATAAAATATTTTGGGATCTCTAATTTCGCGTGTTGACAGTTTTTGTTTCTGTGTATGTAGACGAGTTTAAAACCTTGTGGATGTGTAGGTTAGCTGCTTGGAAAGCCATTAGCAGCTGTGGACATGACTTTCCGAAAACAGAGTCGTAGCTCTTTACAAACTGAGCAATCAAGGACTACTGTCGTCGACTAATAGTGAAGCAAATGCTATTAAAAATGTAACTTATGTTTTTTTGATTGAAAAAATTATTATTAACAACCTTTTATAAAATATAGAAAATTACGAATAAACAAAAATACGCGCATTTCACGTAAATATTTATTCGAACACAACGAAAAAACATAAACATCTGTCACGGCACGATTCGAACCACCGCTCCTAGAATTGTAAGGCCAGGCTACCACCTGAGCTGAACCGACAGATTCTACAAGTGATTTAATTTTTGGTACTTCCGCTTACTTGCAAAACTTCAAAGTCAATTTTCACGAGAATTTTTGAGAGTTGCGTCGCATGGCTTTAGTTGATTGTTACTTGAGTTTTGAACTTCAAGTACCATAAATATGAAAAAAAGTTCTAAAACGGATGTGGTCTCCTTGTCACTTTCAAACTTTGCAAATGAAATGATTACATTTACAGAATAACAGCTCAAGCGGTACTGAGCCATCAGCTGAAACATCTTATTAGTATGTGGTGTAGTCTTCACGGGTGGCGACGCAGGCGTTGATTGTGGCATCCATTCGGTCATACAAATGGTGAATACTGTTTTGAGATGCATTATTCCGCGCCTGCGTGGCCTGTTCACGTAGTTCTGAAAGCTTTGAGGGTTTCAGTTGTCCCATATATCGCACACGTGCCTTATTGCACACCAGTCTGTAGATGGTGCTGGCCAGGTAATTTGCTGCACATTTTGAAGAGGAAATTCACGCGAAGTGTGTGAACGAGCATTATCCTGTTGGAACAGGACATCTCCTTCCTATTGCAAGAACGGCTATTACAACCTTCTGCACGTACCAAGAAACATTCCGTCCATAAATATCATAAATGAACGAGAGTTGTGGCGTATGGAACCCCAGACTATAAAATCTGGGACGGGGCCACTGTGTGTTCCAGGAATGCACTCTACGAGACAACACTCGCCAGGTCTGCATCTTACGCCGAAAAGAGCATCACAGCGGCAGAGTGGCCGAGCGCATTGAGGCGCTATGCTATGATGTGCGAGACCGTTCCCCGTCGGGTGTTCGAATCCTCCCTCGGACATGGATGTTTGTGGTGTCTTTAGTATAAGTTAGTTCATAAAATGTTCAAATGTTTGTTAACCTTATGGGATTTAACTACGGGGTCATCAGTCCCTAAACTTACAAACTACTTATCGACTACCTTATACTAAGGACGGCACAAATATCCATGCCCGAGGGGTGATTCGAACCCCCGACCGTAGTGGCCGTGCAGACTGTGACTGAAGCTTCTCAGTCCCCTCGGCCACCGCGGCCGGCAGTTACTTCATAAGTAGTTTCTAAGTTTAGGAACTGATGACCCCACAGTTAAGTCCCATAAGCTTTACAAACATTTGAACTTTTTTAAAAAAAAAAACGAGCATCACTTGCGCGAAGGCAGAACCTGCTTTCGTCGCTGAAAACCATGGCCGCCATTCCATCTTCCAAATGATGCTCTGATGACACCAGCCGAGCCGTACAATTCGATGCTATGAGGTTAGGAGAGGTGTAGTCCACTGTTAGTAACCGAGTTCACAAAACCTCTTATCTTTTTATAGTCTTCAAAATGAAATGCCAACATCGCACAATGACGATCTGTTTCGGTGTCACTATCATCTGGTCAAATATATATTTACAAGCGGTCATCTTGTTAAAAAATGCTGTCATGTTTTTAACTTGTATTTTGATATAGTGACTAAGTGCTATGTTGCACTTATTCTTTTATATCCATTTTTAACAAGATGACCAGCTTGTAAAATGTATATTTGTGACCACATGATGGTAACACAATGCCGCGGCGGAGTGGCCAAGCGCATTGAGGCGCTATGCGAGAGGCCGTTCCCCGTCGGGGGTTCGAATCCCCCCTCGGACATAGATGTTTCTGCCGTCTTTAGTATAAGGTAGATCATAAGTAGTTTGTAAGTTTAGGGACTGATGACCCCGCAGTTAAGTCCCTTGAGCTTAACAAATATTTGAATATTTGATTTGACACAGTTCACCGAAACCGGTCGTCATTGAATAAATTAGTCATGTGCGATCTTGGCATTTCATTTTGAAGACTATAAAACTATCAGATCGCCTCCAAAACCAACAATGTCCGGTAATATTAATCTTTTATCTTTGTTGTGGTAGCTGGACGATCTATCATTGCTGCCTTTACAATCGATGATCTTGGTCGACTTCTGTGCAGCGTGGACGTTCAGAACCTCATATACGGGTATGAGAATGTTCGCGTGACCATTGCAACCAGCATCGTCGCACAACTGACGTTGTACGTCCAAAGTGAGTGGCAATTCTCTTAAGAGACTATCCCGCTACTTGGAAGGCCACAATTTGACTCCTTTGAAACTCCCTCACTTGGCCGTAAGAAGCGCAACCGCATCTCCGTGACATGGCGCCTGTTGGCTTCACACGTTGATATCACACTTACCCTCATGGATGTAGACATTGAGGCCTCGGTGAAGTGGCCGAGTGTTCCACGTCGCCTAACTGCGAGTCCTCCCTCGGACATGGGTGAATTTGTTATCCTTAGCATAATTAGTTTGTAAGCCTGGAGAATGATGACCAAAGTAGTTAAATCCCACAGATTTATAAGCATTTGATGACGCTGTGGCATCTTTTTCACTACGCTGTCTGTTGGCGGACGACTCTGAAACCGTTATCAGTTTATCTACTATCCCCTACATGGTATCTCCCGTCGTCGAATCAAAAACGACGTCGTCGTTCCCAGTGTACTAAATTCTTTCCGGCATATTAATTAACAACCAAAAAACGGCAATAACACAAATCAACTTCAGTAGCTATCCGGCTGGTCAGGACCACTTAAAATGCGTATATCTTTAAACAAAACCAAGAGCCACAAAGCTGAAATTCAAGCGAATGAAGTACGACACACCTACCCACTTCGTCTGAGAGACTTCACGCTATTGCTCGCGCGCTATCGTCGTGTCTCTCGTCACCTGGGTCTTTTTAATTCAAAATGTTCAAATGTCTGTAAATCGGTCGGATCAAACTGCGTGGTCATCAGTCCGTAGCTTACAAACTACTTAAACCTAGGTAAATTAACCTAAGGACAAACACACACACACTCGCACCTCACGGCGAGCAACCGCGCGCTCCGCAGCGAGGCGCTTTAGACCGCTCGGCTACTCCACCGCGGCGTCTTTTTAATTAAGCCTTTATTCGACCTTAGCTGAAATGCGTAAGATTTTGTTCGTCTCAAACCTTTTGGGTAAATTGAAAAAAGTTATACTCGGCCAACAACCAATTATATTGAGATAGGAAACCAATGGTCGTAAACGCTTATTTACTGTGTCGAAAACATAGCTTATAACGTCTAACAACAACGTAGCTCATAGTAACTGTTCAAAACGACGACCTCCAGTCTCGACTTATGCATGGCGACGGTGCATGAAAATGAAGGAAGATTAGGGTTCAATGTTCCTTCGAGAGTGGAGCCATTAGAGACGGAGCACAAGTTCTGACACGGATGGAGAAGGAAATAGACCATATCTTTTCAAGGAAGCCATCGCGGTATATGCCTAGAGTGATTTAGGGTAATCAAGGATGACCGGAGGCGGATTTGATAGGCATTCTGTCGAATGTGAATCCAGCGTGTTAGCCACTGCGGCTCTTCTCCCGGCAACGGTGAATGAATTTCTGTCGCGCTCTCGCAAAAGTCTGGGGTGTGTGTTGTCCACTGGAGCAGGAGGTGGGTGATAAACAGCGCACACCCCTGACCGCCAAACAGACGTACTGCAATAACTCAGCCTACAGCGCGTGTGTCATGTGACAACCGCATGCACCGCACCGCCGCCTTAACGTGTGTCGCGGCCAGTTGTCTATTTGAACAGTTACTGTTGTAGTTATGCGGTGTACGCTGTGTAGTTCCATCACAGTAAATATACATTTTTTGTCATTAGTGTCCTATCTCCAATATAAGCGGTTGTGGACGCACTACAACCTGTTTCCAGTCAAATGACATAAAAAAATGTTCAAATGTTTGTAGAGCTTATGGGACTTAACTACGGCGTCATCAGTCACTAAGCTTACAAACTACTTATGAACTAGCTAAGACTAAGGACGGCACAAATATCCATGCCCGAGTGGGGATTCGAACCCCTGACCGTAGTGGCCGTGCGGACCGTGACTGGAGCGCCTCAGTCCCCTCGGCCACCGCGGCCGGCCAAATGACATCTTGCGAGCCATGAATGAAGGGCAACAGGCGGATTGTGTTTTTCTCGACTTCAAAAAGGCGTTCGACGCGGTGCCACACTTCAGACTGATAACGAAGATACGAGCTTATGGAATAGGTTCACAGATTTGTGACTGGCTGGAAGACTTCCTAAGTAATAGAACGCAGTGCGCTGTTCTCGACGGCGAGTGTTCGTCAGAGACGAGTGTATGGTCAGGCGTGCCCCATGGGAGTGTGATAGGACCGCTATTATTTTCTATCTATATAAATGATCTGATGGACAGAGTAAGTTGTAATTTTCGGCTGTTTGCTGATGATGCTGTGGTGTATGGGAGGGTGTCGTCTGTAACTGACTGTAATAGCATACAGGATGACTTAGACAAAATTTCTAGTTGGTACGAAGAATGGCAGCTAGCTCTCAATGTAGAAAAATGCGCATCAGTAGAAAAAACAATCCTATAATGTTCGAATACAACATTATTAGTGAGCTTCTTGATGCTGCCGCATCATTCAAATATCAAGGCGGAACATTACAGAGCGATATGAAATGGAACGAACATGTAAGGACAGTTGTGAGTAAGGCGGACAGCCGACTTTGGTTTATTGGAAGAATTTTGGGAAGATGTACTTTACCTGTAAAGGAGACCGCGTAAAAAAAGGCTTGTACGACCACGTCTTGAGTATTGCTCAAGTGTTTGGGACACGCAGCAGATCAGTTTAAAGGAAGATTTAGAGGCGGATCAGAGGCGAGCAGCTAGATTTGTTACCGGTGGGTTCGACCAATGCGCGAGTGCCACGGAAATGCTCCGGCAACACAATTGGGGATCGCTGGAAGAAAGACGACGTTCTTTTCGTGAATTTCTGTTAAGTAAATTTAGAGGGCCGGAATTTGAAGCTGAGTGTAGTACGATCTAGCTGCCGCCTACCTACATTTCGCGTAAAGATCACAAAGACAAGATAAGAGAAATTAGGGCTCGTAAGGAGGCATATAGGCATTCTTTTTTCCTCGTTCCATTTGGGAGTGGAATAGGAAAGGAAATGCCTAGTAGTGGTACAGTGTACTCTCCGCCACGCACCTTGCGGTGAATTGCGGAGTAAGTATGTAGATGTAGATGTAGAAATGGTTCGTCAGCCTGTAGAGGTGCCATACAAGATATCTACAATAATCTGCGTTTTACCTGTCTGCTAAAACAATATAGACTAGTATCCTATATACTTGAGAGAACTGCAGAAAGTAAGATCTGCATGGGAAGACAGAGACTGTAACATATTCGAGAAGAAATTGATGCATCTTGGAGTAACTGCTACTTTGACATGGAGATTACGTTACAGTATAGAAATTCCGGTTTGTGGAGTCGCCCACTCTGAATAATGATAGAAACAAGTATACGATACAGGATACTTATCACTGGATCACAAATTAGGGTTGCTTCTGGTTCAGTCCTAATATAAAACACATCAGGCATAAACGATAAACGCGTTTCCTAATTTTTTTTTTTCATATTTCATTGTATTATAACTTTGCTATATATACAGGGTGAATCACCTAACACTTGCACCGCAAATATTGCGAAAACGGAACGTGCGACAGATGTGCGGTTTTCAGAGAATGGACTGGTAGTCAGGGGCTCGTATTTTTAGCCAACAAACGGATTGTAATATTACTTAGAAAGTTTATTTTTATGCAAACATACAGGTTTTTAATGGGACAATGCCTGTAGACATTAAGAAACTAAAAGTAGGATGCACTAAAATATCAGTAGTGTTTCTTGCAGAATTCTAGTGGAAGTCATTTGCGATATATCGTCTTTTGAAACGTTCCCAAACCAACATTTGCGTGTACCAGTCAACCCGCATAGTTGCTACGTACGATGATGTTATGTTTGCTTTCAGTGTGCTTGTGTGTTCCTTGAGTGCACTGCTCCTCGCTAATTAGTTAGGGTGTAACAGTCCAAGCAGTAGGTCGTGAGTGTAAGATGGGTTTTACCAATGCAGAAAAAGCCGACATGCTCAAGGAAGAATGCCGGTCGTTCTTGTACGGTGTATGCGGCAAGATATCCCAATAGACGTCACCCATCTCGGCAGTTATTCATCAACCTCTTCAACCAGTTAAGTGAAAGTGGTATTGTAACACCGAGACAACGTAACAGAAGGAAACAAGTGACGACAGACGAGGGGCAAATTGATGTTCTTCCTGCTGTTGCAGTTGATCCGCACGTCAGCTCCCGCGCAATCGCACGAGGAAGTGGTATGAGTCAAATTCAAATGTTTGTAGCACTTATGGGACTTAACTACGGGGTCATCAGTCCCTAAACTTACAAACTACTTATGAACTACTTACGAACTAGGACGGCACAAATATCCATGCCCGAGGGGGGATTCGAACCCCCGACCGTAGTGGCCGTGTTGACCGTGACTGGAGCACCTCAGTCACATCGGCCACCGCGGCCGGCGGTATGAGTCAGGCAAGTGTCCTACGCATTCTCCATCGACATAGGTTACATCCCTATCACATTTCTCTCCATCAAGAGCTGCATGGAAACAATTTTGAGAATCGTGTTAGGTTCTGTAGATGGGCTTTACGAGAGGATACTCCAGATGTATCATATATCTTGTTTAGTGATGAAGCCACTACGGTCGGGGGTTCGAATCCCCCCTCGGGCATGGATATTTGTGCCGTCTTAGTTCGTAAGTACTTCATAAGTAGTTTGCAAGTTTAGGGACTGATGACCCCGTAGTTAAGTCCCATAGACTATACAAACATTTGAAAATTTTTTTTTAGTGATGAAGCCACATTTACCAATCATGGCCAGGTAAAATTCAAATGTCTGTAAATCTATTGGACCAAACTGCGTGGTCATCAGTCCGTAGCTTACAAACTATTTAAACCTAGGTAAACTAACCTAAGGACAAACACACACACCCATGCCCCAGGGAGGACTCGAACCTCCACGGCGAGCAACCGCGCGCTCCGCAGCGAGACGCTTTAGACCGCTCGGCTACTCCAACGCGGCATGGCCAGGTAAACCGCAGAAACATGCACTATTGGTATGCTGACAATCCCTCTCGGCTTCGACAGGTGGACCGTAAGCGTCCATGGGGAGTAAACGTGTGGTGTAGGATAGTGAACCACCAGCTCATAGACCCGTATTTCATAGACGGAACACTGACGGCGCACAAGTATCGCCGCGTTCTAAGAGACCATCTGCCACGGATGTTAGAAGACGTTCCTCTTCAGACTAGGAGGAATCTATGGTACCAACATGATGGCTTTCCAGCCCATAGTGCACGAATTACTACAGTATGTCTTCATGAATTGTTCCCAAATCGATGGATTGGACGCAGAGGACCTGTACCATGGCCCGCCCGTTTCCCGGATTTGATTCCTGTGGACTTTTTTCTGTGGGGAAAGCTAAAATGTGCTGTTTACAAGGACATACCAACCACACCCGATGATATGTAACGACGTATTACTGCAGCCTGCTCGGACATATCCGCTGAAATGCTAGGACGTGTGCAGCGGTCGTTCTACATCTTCATCTACATCTACATGGGATACTTTGCAAATCACATTTAAGTGCCTGGTAGAGGGTTCATCGAACCACAATTATACTATTTATCTCCCATTCCATTCTCGAATAGCGCGCGGGAAGAAAGAACACCTGAATCTCTCTGTTCGAGCTCTGATTTCTCTTATTTTATTCTGATGATCATTTCTACCTATGTAAGTAGGAGTCAACAATATATTTTCGCATTCGGAGGAGAATGTTGGCGATTGGAGTTTCGCAAGTAACCCTCGCCTCAGCGATAAGCGCCGTTGTTGTAATGATTCCCATCCCAGATCCTGTATCATTTCCGTAACGCTGTCTCCCCTGTATCGTGACAATACGAAACGAGCTGCCCTTCTTTGGACACTTTCGATGTCCTCCGTCAAACCCACCTGATAAGGATCCCACACTGGGCTGCAATACTCCAAAAATGGACGGACAAGCGCAGTGTATGCAGTTTCTTTAGTAGTTCTGTTGCATCTTTTAAGGTTTCTGCCAATAAAACGCAGTCTCTGGTTCGCCTTTCCCACGATATTATCTACGTGTTCTTTCCAGTTTAAGGCTGAAGTAATAGTGATTCCTAGGTATTTTGTGGAGTTTACGGCCTTCACATTTGATTGATTTATGTTGTAAACAAAGTTCAATACGAGACAGCGTGTACTTCTGCTGCCGGTGGTCATTTTGAACATAACCTGTGATGGTTATTTGTCAAGTTACTGGATGGAATCCACATAACCAGTGTATACACTTGTGCTGTTCTTTAGTGTGTTTACCACAGGTACTGTACATGTGTCGATGTGGGAACGTTACAAAAGTTGATATCTCGTAAACGACTTGCACTAGAATCCTGCAAGAAACACTAGTGATATTCTAGTGCATCCTACTTTTAGTTTCTTAATGTCTACAGGCATTGTTCCATTTAAAAAACTGTATGTTTGCATTAAAAAATACACTTTCTAAGTAATATTATAATCTGTTTGTTGGCTAAAAATACGAGCCCCTGACTACCAATCCATTCTATGAAAACCGCACATTAATCGCACTTCCCGTTTCCGCAATATTTGCGGTGCAAGTGTTGGGTGGTTCACCCTGTATATCATATCACGATGCGTGTCCGCGATGAACTCCGAAACTAATTAAATTATCTGTATGAAATTATGAGTAGTGTGTGTGATTTGGTTTAACGTAAAAGACAGGATAGTTTTATCTCCATTAATAAGTTCAATATTATTTTTATTGCAAATAAATTATGTTTATCTAAGATGGGTCGTCGCTGATCTACAACCTGAAGTGCGGGTTAGCGGAAAAATTTTCAGTTTAAGAGGTAGGGATCAGGGATTTCTGTCTCTTTGAGCCTTAACCTAGCCTTCACCTCTCAATGTTGTGAGGAGTCGCCAGAAACGACACGTGGTTCGGATTCCATGTTAAACTACAGGTTTCCTTTTCCCGGTTACATAACAAGGGCAGCTTAGGAACATGTCAGGCGCAGAAGTGGCGTCCAATCGAAAGACACGTACGATGTCTCGGAGCCACACGAAATTATTCGCTCTGAAAATATAGTTCTGTGAATAATACTGAACTATGAACTACAGTTACCTTAGTGTCTTTTGCAATAGTCACCTTCATTACTATGCGCCGCTGAGCTCTGTGGTACATATCCTGGAAACTTTGAACGAAATCTTCCTTTGGGATGGTGTTCAAAGCCTCGACACGTTTCGTTCGATGTCAGGAGTATCGTCAAATCTCTTTCCTTTCAAAGCGAGTTTGAGTCGACGGAATGGGTAGTAGTCAGGAGTATTACGATCCGGCGAGTATGGTGGATGTTTTTTTATTTTTAGTTATTTTTTATTTTTTTATTTTTTTATTGCGAGGAGCTGTTTGACAATACTGTGTGTGGCCGAGCGTTGTCGTACTTCTTGAACATCCATCATACTTGCCGGATTGCCGCGGTGGAGTGGTCGAGCGCAATGAGGCGCAATGTTCCGATGCGCGAGGCCGTTCCTCGTCGAGGGTTCGAATCCTCCCTCGGGCATGTTTGTGTTGTCTTTAGTATAAGGTAGTTGATAAGTAGTTTGTAAGCTTAGGGAATGATGACCCCCGCAGTTAAGTCCCATAAGCTTAACAAACAATTGAACATTTGAACTTGCAGTATCTCCAATCTCCAGACTTCTTCCTGTTCCCTCGACTCAAACTTTGAAAGCCGGCCGCGGTGGCCGAGGTGACTGAGGCGCTCCAGTTCAAAAAAAAAATGTTGAAATGTTTGTAGAGTCTATGGGACTTAACTACGGGGTCATCAGTCCCTAAACTTACAAACTACTTATGAACTACTTACGAACTAGGACGGCACAAATATCCATGCCCGAGGGGGGATTCGAACCCCCGACCGTAGTGGCCGTGCAGACCGTGACTGAAGCGCCTCAGTCCCCTCGGCCACCGGCGCTCCAGTCATGGTCTGCACGGCCACTACGGTCGGGGGTTCGAATCCCCCCTCGGGCATGGATATGTGTGCCGTCCTTAGTCTTAGTTAGTTCTTAAGTAGTTTGTAAGTTTAGTGACTGATGACCCCGTAGTTAAGTCCCATAAATTCTACAAACATTTATTTATTTATTTATATTTTTATTTATTTATTTATTTATTTATTTATTTATTTATTTACTTATTTATTTATTTGCTTTGAAAGGAAAGAGATTTAGCGATGTTCCTAACATCCAACAAAACGTGACGAGGCTTTTGAACACCATCCTTATTGTCAGAGGTTGTATAATCGATTCGGACGTTTCCTTGATGCGACAATTTGTTTCTCATTAAATTTTTTTCCAGACTTACATAAGGCAATAATCTACAGCTTTAGTCTTATGTTGAAGAAATTTTGCATACTTGACCTTCAGAACAAGATAAACACCACTATCTACGTAAGAATTATTGCGATGCATGACGGAGGGTACCTTACTCCAGACTTGTACACCGTTTGACCGATCATCATGAATTTAGCAGCTATTTTAATACTTCATATACAGAAGAGGAAGGCATTAACGGAAAGAGGGGACAGGAGATTGATAGAGAGGGGAGAGGTCATGAAGTAGGTAGGGGAATGGACAGGTGGATAGAGGGTGATAGGAGGAGGAGGACGGCGACAAGGCAGAGTTAGGTAGACAGAGACAGATGTTCAAATGTTCAAATGTTTGTTAAGCTTATGGGACTTAACTACGGGGTTATCAGTCCCTAAACTTACAAACTACGTATCAACTAGCTTATCCTAAGGACGGCACAAATATCCATGCCCGAGGGGGGATTCGAACCCCCGACCGTAGTGGCCGTGCAGACCGTGACTGAAGCGCCTCAGTCCCCTCGGCCACCGCGGCCGGCACAGAGACAGAAGGAGGAGGGAGGAGTACATGGATTAACTGAATATGGAATGAATGAGTACTTGAGCACCGACGTAGTTTCTGCTATCTAATACAGTGGGAAGCGTAAAAGGACAAAGACGTATGAAGCAGACATTGAGACAGGTGATCTGATGGACAGAGAGATTAGGAAAGCCGGCCGCGGTGGCCGAAGGAACTGCGGCGCGCCAGTCACTGTCTGCACGGCCACGACGGTCGGGGGTTCGAATCCCCCCTGGGCATGGATATTTCTGCCGTCCTTAGTGTTAGCTAGTTCGTAAGTAGTTTGTAAGTTTAGGGACTGATGACTCCGTAGTTAAGTCCCATAAGCTATACAAACATTTGATTTTCCTCTCTCATTCCCCAGGGGTGGAGCAGGGCGATTAGCTTTATGTTCATGGGTGTACCTCTTGACAGGAATAACTTCGTTTCCTTTTTTTTTTTTTTTTTTTTTTCAAAATCCGATTTGTGTTTTTCAAGATATCCCGAAAAATAGTTTTAGGTTCTTCACCCTGTACACGAATAAATGACATTAATAGCCAATGGACACTACGATGGTTGTGTAGGCTATCAGTTGAGAATTTGTGCCTGCCTGAGAGCGTTGCAGGATATTTCCTGCAGCTGCAATACCGACTGTATCCCAGGTGGCTTGGTGGATGTAACATCCAATTGGATCAGTAGAGGACACGGATTAGATTCCTGGTCTAGGCACAAATTTCCGAATGCCTCATTGAATTTAATTCAATACCCACAATAAACATCAAACATGCTTATGACAGTGACTTCATGACGATTAAAATGTCCAATCAGTTTTCCGTGCATAAGACTAATTTAGTTTACTTTCCACTTGTCCAACATGTCGTTTAGTCAATATGTGTGCTTGACAATTCATCCACTATTTTGAATATAGCACACCGTATGACCATTAATAAAATAACATCGAGTTCATTGTATAATCAGATACTTGAATAAAATATCATAGAAAGGTTTCGCGTTAAAATAGTCATGTAGCGCCACGGCAGTAAGATATACTGACAACCCAGTTTCTATGTATATGGCAATTAGCTGCCGGCTTCCGTCTACTGTGATCAAACAACTTGCAGGTAAGCTCAAATGTCCATCTGTTTGTAAAGCTTATGGGACTTAACTGTGGGGTCATCAGTCCCTAAACTTAAAAACGACTTATGAACTAACTTATACTAAAAACAATCCATGCCAGAGGGAGGATTTGAACCTCCGACGCGGGAGGCCGCGCGATCCGCAACGTGGCGCTCCAGACCGCTCGGTCACTCCCACGCGGCTACAGGTAAGCCTTAGGTGTTTTTTGTTTTTATTTATATATATTCATTCAGTACTATTATATTTAATTACATGTTTGAGGAAAGTGTAAGTTATCTTGTAAAACACACATTTAGCTATGTTTCAAAATGTGGGAGAATCAGCAAGATTATGTGGTATCTGGAAGTTTCTCGAGTGAATCAAAGGTAGCTTTTCAGACTAAGATTACAATCCAAATTCAGTAAAGAGTACGATAAGGACTCCCACGGACCCTGCAGTTTTGTCCATTATTATCTACTTATGCCGTTGAGGACGAATAGTCAACTTTCGTAATGGGAAAGTTGGAATTCAAACTATTGTGAATATTAATTTAACAGTAGGTCAAAGTGATTACGGAAGTACCAGCATGGAGGGCGAATAAGATCGTAGTTATTTGTTCCATGGGGTCATATCAAAGCAAAATTTCCGCATTGTTAAAGTCAATCTCATGTTTTAACCGAATAAATCGATGAAATGTGTGTGATACGCGTTACTATACTTTAGTAATGGACTTTGTATGAAAGATTTAGTACCGCGTAATAGTTTTGTGATTGGTACTAACAGTATCGAAATCAGTCATTACGGTCGATACTTAATATCACTCGAACGATTGTGTGCTGTTTTAGGCGTGGATTTGACTTGATAATTATAGAAAGTACATTTTGGGACTTGATAGAACTTATCTTGGATATTATAAACATTTCATCCATATTATTACATTCAAAAGTGACTGAATATATTTGAAGAATCTAGAAAAAGTTACGTGTGTGTACGTTAATTTATTTACATAATTTTTGTGTCCCAACTTCGTCGCCGCTTTTGTGTCCCAGCCTCGTCGTAGGTGTCGGTGGCCGAGTGGAACGAGACCGACACAGGAACAAAGACAGCACGCTGGTGCAGGTACGGAGGGGAGCAGCCAGAAACTATAAACACTAGAGTAAATTAGAAAGAGATATATATTGCACAGAATGTAACAATACTTAACTTTTACATAGTACTGCAGAAGGTTGATACATAGTTGTTAGAGGCCTGCCTAGTGCCTGTACAATAGCAAAGGCTTCACTGGTGCCTATCTGATTACGAAGGTCCTAACTGGTTGCTATCTCAGTCCGAAGTCAAGTGACGACGTCGTTCAGTGGTGGCCACGATCGGAGTTGTCGCAGAGGGCGCTCGTGGCTGTCGTCGTGAGAACGCCGCGCCGTGCGTGCATGGCGGCGCGCGGCGAAAGTAAGTGGCGCGCACTTTGTACTTGTGCGACACCACAATAATATTATCTTTGACTGAACGAACTGACGTGTGTAAACACTCGATCGGTCTATTTCCACAGGAATTTGACTTGCAGTAATATTAAGTGCAGTACTTTCAAGTTTATGAATTACATAATATTATTCCAGAGCGTAAAATGTAATCAGAAACTTTTAATTATGCAGATCTCGCCGTTTTATGTTCTGTTGGATGGATGTTAGAGTTTTGCTAGGCAACGCGACTGTTTTCTCTGGATATAATTTATATGGTAAATTACGGATATAAGTAGTGGAGTCTAATACTATTTAAATCCAAACCCGTTTACTAAAAGAGGGAACAGTTAGCTAATTTCGATTCCGAGAAAGCTCCTGTTGTGGTATTCCTGCCAATGGAAGCGTTAATTTAAAGAAATGAACATTAAAAACTCGGGCATATCACGCTTCGTACATTGGTTTATGTGTGATTTAACAAGAGGAATGCCACAGTATTCACTCGTCCGTAAATTAATCTGATGAACTTTTCATTGCAAAGGAACTTTACTATTTAGCTTTTTTCTCCTAAATTTAAATTACTTTGTCATTGATGGGGATATAGAGACTTTACATTTGAGATGATATTAGTTGGTATTTGCGACCTACGGTAATCAGTGAAGGCCTCACGTAATTGCGTTTGACAGCCGAACGTGATTTACTTAGTATTTACTGATGTTGCCACGCTTTCGTTTTGACGTATTGTGCCGTAGTCTCTGTTTCCTTAAAAGTTTTCTTATATCCGGGCCTAACGGCGACCCAGGCTCAGACTTCAATATCGATATGGCGTCCGCGCAATCACTACCGACACCCCGGTCAGCAATAGACGGGATGCCCCGCCAAGAAACCCTTCCATCATACACGCTGGTACTCTCACTCTGATTTTAAGCCAGCAGAAACCAACTGAGCTGCAACGTTCTATACACTGTGACGTCGAATAAGGTGCGGATAATTTGCTGTGTGTCTGAGGCATTGAGTCCTTCGCGGTTTTCATGCATGTTTCATGTACGATCTTACTGACTACTAGCAGGGCATAAATTGGCAACCACACATATTCACTCAACGACATGTTGGACAAGTGGAAAGTTAAATAAAATTTCTCCTGTACACGGATAACTGGTTGGACATTTTAATCGTCACGTTGCCGTGCTTTTTCTTGTTCGATTCTAGCACTAATAGTGCGCTAAAGGAACAGTACAGCTTCAACCAATACGCCAATAACTTGAAGGCAGACGACAGTTTACACAACGGGAAATGTTGGCTGAGTTGCTAAAATTTTTACCGAGGGTCGTTTAGATTTGTGTTCAAATTCCTGTGTAGCTACCATACATTTTATGTATTTCTTTCTTAATCAGGAGACTATTGCGATGGTCTCTAAAGAAAACGTTACAAATTTCTTTCCAAACGACCCCAAATGTGAATCCAATTGAGTGAATGCCTGGTAGCTAATGGCGACGGGGACTTAAAATTTATCCTTCTTTCTTCATTCAGTAAAACTGTAGGAGAACTCTCATTTTTAGCTAAACTCTCAGGAGACAGACATATTGTAGCACACATTTAGAAAATCATATTGGAGTAATATTACGCGCCATGGAGTGCTGTGCCTGGTTGAAGTGGTCTTATATGTTCATAATGTGTGTGACGTCTTATACGACCAAACTGCGTAGTTATCAGTCGCTAGCCTTACTAATTACTTGACTAACTTAAACTAACTTACGCTAAGGACAACACCAAGTTCCATGCCAGAGGGACGATATATATATATATATATATATATATATATATATATATATATATATATATATATATATATAATCTGTGTGTGTGTTTACATTTGATTTAAATATAAACATAATTTTACATTTAATAAAATTATTTAGAACATTTTCGATGTTTTAATACTTACGTAAATAATATAGTGTTTTAATTCCTTTCATAAAATATATTCTGAAGCTTTTAAAGCTATAAGTAATCAGATTATTATCATATAAATGTAATGGGTGCTTTTTCTCGCTTTGTGAGAAGAGTAGAAGAGTAATGTAATATCGTATAGATTAGGGAAACTTTGTGTTCAGTTAGAGTTTGTATCTGATGGGAGCAAATAAGTTTTACGTAAGCTTCCTACTGTGAAATAAGAAAGTGTAATGCACATTATGAAATCTCAGATAAGTGCTGTCCGATGATTTAATTTGATATTCCTGCGTTAAGTAGTATATTTTGTTTTCTTGCTTTTTACATTTGATTTAAATATAAATATGATTTTAAATCTTATGAAACTAATTAGAACATAACCGATAAATTTTGTTTATAATTACGTAAATAAAACAGTGTTTTAATTCACGTTTTAAATTCATAGTAATTTTTTTAATCAAATATATACAGCGATGGACAAAAATGACACGAAAAATAATTTTATAGGATATTATTGTCTCTGTAGATATGTACTGGTATCAGACAGTTCCCTCTCCTGAGGGTAAATACTGATTTGTAGTGACGAATCACGCAATATTCAGTGAAGGGAGGGGGGGGGGTTAGCTGAATGCTTGCAGACCGTAGCCTGCTATCACGTGTAATGGCAACACTGATGTACGAAAAAGGTGGTGTAAGGGTATAGAGATGATTTTCATTGTTGGAGTACAACAACCATGTTTCACTTCAGTAAACGCTAACTTTGGAAAGATGTGAATCCTTTCTCCTTATTTGACAAGCCCAATTACACAGTAACATTACATGTTTATAGGAACACTACTTAATGCATTGTGTAGTCCACGAACAATTCGGAGGCAATGGTTCTTCCTATCAGCATGGCAAAGCACCATGTCGCCAATCAAAGTCTTTGGGGAAGTTATATGTGGAAAAATAGTTCCTGGATCTACTTTCCTGCCGAAAGTCTCGATGCTAAAAATTTCCTAGCAGAGTTAAAGTTGTCATTAAGGTACATCTACATCTACAACCATAATCCGCAAGCCACCCGACGGTGTGTGGCGGAGGGTACCTTGAGTACCACTATCGATTTTCCCTCCTATTCCAGTCACGTACTGTTCGCGGAAAGGATTGTCGGTATGCCTCTGTGTGGGCTCTAATCTCTCTGATTTTATCCTCACGATCTCTTCGCGAGATATACGTAGGAGGGAGCAATATACTGCTAAACTCCTCAGTAAAGGTAAGTTCTCGAAACTTCGACAAAAGCCCGTACAGAGCGACAGAGCGTCTCTCCTGCAGAGTCTTCTACTGGAGTTTAGCGATCATCTCCGTAACGCTTTCACGATTACCAAATGATCCTGTAACGAAGCGCGCTGCTCTCCGTTGGATCTTCTCCACTTCCTCTATCAAGCCCACCTGGTACGGATCCCACACCGGTGAGCAGTATTCAAGCTGTGGGCGAACAAGTGTACTGTAACCTACTTCCTTTGTTTTCGCACTGCATTTCCTTAGAATTCTCCCAATGAATCTAAGTCTGGCATCTGCATTACCGACGATTGATTTTATATGGTCGTTCCATTTTAAATCCTTCCTAATGACTACTCCCAGATAATTTACGGAATTAACTGCTTCCAGTTGCTGATCTGCTATAGTGCAGCTAAATGATAAAGGATCTTTCTTTCTGTGTATTAGCAGCATATTACACTTGTCTATATTGAGCTTTAATTGCCATTACCTGCACCATGCGTCAATTCGATGCAGATCCTCCTGCATCTCAATACAAAGAGTGGACTCAGCCCAGATTAATGTCCAATAATATCTGTCCATATGATTTCGATCAACCGATGTATAATGCATTTCCCAAAAACATTGAGGTGATGAATACGGACATTTACTCGAAGAGCCCTCACTCTGGCAAACCATGTAGGTGTCCTCCTTCGTCACAGTACAGCACATACCATATGTGGTCTGACTGCTAGACGGGAATGACCATCATTGTCAGCACGTGGAGTATCCTCGCTTGGTAACTGTTCTTTGTCAGTCCAACAGAACCCAATTTTAGCTACGGAATGAAACAGCGTGACATGTAGTACTTCACATACACTCCCAGCACCATGAATTCCTGAGGTGAAAAAGACCTGTGATGCATCACAGATAGACGGACTTTGGCAGTAATTCATCCGTGTTACCTCAGAATTTTAACCATTTACAGCAGAATTAGTCGTCCGTGGTAAACCGTTCACGATTTTCCTACGATTCCTTTATTAGTCTGATTAGGCTTCCTATCGGTCATAGAATATTTCGCCTACTTACACAAAAAAGATCTCTGGAACAAGAGATCGTTGTCTCTCGTTGCAGCTATAGTAGAAAGAAATGTCACTGTCTCAGTATAAAGAAGGCTGTAATCTGGGCGTCTCAACCGGCTCTCCGCAAATCAGTCGTTTCCTGAATTAAATGTTTTTTGTTGTGCGGTGCGTGTATTCTGTCCGCCGGCTGTGCAGCAGCCGGTCTGGTGCACAGGCGAACAAATTGCCGGTACACGTGCTCATGTTTTTGAGTTGTACCTTTCCGGCATTTCCTTTTTCGTCGCGACAGTGTGATGTCATGGTGGCGGTGTGATTCACGAAGAAGAGTTTCGTGTTGGGAAAGAGTTGCCGAAGAATAGTTTCTTGTAGCGAAAAGAACAGGGTACAGCGTGATGGATAACTACGAGGTGGTTGACAACGCAGCACGTTCATCTTTTTTCTCGCTTCTTTGTGGTAAATAAAAGAACTTCAATCAATTTGTCAACCTGATCAGACTGAAATTCTATAGTAATCACAAAAATTTGGAAAGACAGAATTCAAGGTCTCTCCAACAATGAGATTACAAGCCGAACAAGAATCTTAGTTGGGTAGGATAGGAACGCAAGCATTCATCACCTGTCAAAGGAATCGCCCTCTCTTTCACTGTAAGAAAACGATTTGATACATAACCTGAGCATTCGGAAGGATGGTGGTTCAAATCCACCTCCGGCCATCCAGATTTAGGTTTTCCGTGATTTTCCTAAATCATCCCAGGCAGATGCCGGGATGGTTCCTTTGAAAGGGCACGGCCGATTTCCTTCCCTCATCCTTACCCAAAAATCCGAGCGTTAGCTCCGTCTCTAATGACCACGCTGTCGATGGGACGTTAAACCCTAAGATTCCTTCCTTCGATAACCTGAGTAATCAGGCGGGTATTTCAAAGCCGCTGCTACAAAATTCCGTTCTAAAGCCAATCGGTAGCTTGTTGTATACTGGATATCTTCTAGGTATTCAGTTCATTTATACATTAAGAAGCCAAAGAAACTGGTATAGGCATGCTTATGTAAACAGAGAAATATATTAACATTCATCGGACGGCGCTGCTGTAGGCAACGCCTATATAAGAGAACAGATGTCTAGCGCAGGCGTTAAATCGTTTACTGCTGCCACAAAGACAGGTTATCACGATTTAAATGAGTTTGAACGTGGTGTAATAGTCGGCGCACGAGAAGTGAGACACAGCATATCCGAGGTAGCGATGAAGTAGGGATTTTCCCGTACAAACATTTCACGAATACACCGTGAATATCAGGAATCTGGTAAAACATCACATCTCCGACATCACCGCTGCCGGAAAAGAAAACGTGACATAAGTGTAACCCTTCCGTAATTTACTGTGGATTTCAATGTCGGGCCATCAACAGGTGTCAGCGTGCGAACCATTCAACGAAACATCCACGATATATATAGCCGAAGGACCACTCATTTACCCTTGCTGACTGCACGACACAAAGCTTTAGCCTCGCCTGGGCCTGTCAACACAGACATTGGGCTGTTGATTACTGAAAACATGTTGCCTAGTCCCGTTTTCAATTGCGGATGGACGTGTACGGGTATGGAGACAATCTCATGACTCCATGGACCCTGCATGATAGCAGGGGACTGTTCGGGCTGGTGGAGAATCTGTAATGGTGTGGGGCATGTACAGTTGGAGTGATGTGGGACCCCTGATACGTCTAGATACGACTCTGACAGGTAACAAGTACTTAAACATTCCGGTTGATCTCCAGCATCCATTCATGTCCATTGTGTATTCCGACTGACTTGGTTATTTCCAGCAGATTAATGCGACACCCCACGTGTCCAGAACTGCTACAGAATTACTCCAAGAACACTCTTTGGAGTTTAAACACCTTCGCCTTCTACCAAACTCCCCAGACATGAACATAGTTGAGCATATCTGGGATGCCTTGCACTGTGCTGTTCAAAAGAGATTTCCATCACCTCATACGCGTATTGATTTATGGACAGTCCTAGCGTCAATTCCCTCCAGCATTATTTCAGGCATTATTCGAGTCCATGTCACGCCGTGTTGCGTCACTTCTGCGTGGTCGCGTGTGCAGTACACGATATTAGCCAGGTGTAACAGTTTCTTTGGCTCCTCGGTTTATAATGAAGACTCCTTACCCAAGACTACACTAGTGATGTAACATCGTGTCGTTGAGAATCATCAACTAAGGTTAACCATGTCACTTAGTAACAGAATGATGGGTAGCATATTAAGTGGCAGCTTGTCAGACAAGTTTCCCAGCTACTTTGTTTGGGAGCTATTAAAGGTGACATACGTGCCAGCTTTGTTCCGTGACATTTTCTTGAAGACGTCACGGGCTGTGGATTCATCCGTTGCTATGAAATACAATATGTCAAACTTTCAAAATGAGCAGCACTATAGGATGTAGGCAGCAGACAAAAAATCACTACACGTCAGACCGGTTGCACATATCTCTATTTAGATCCAAACAACTCATTCTTACTATAGTCGAGCAGTCAGACACCCACTCATGGAGGGGAATATGGATCTTATGTAGTTCGAAGTACCAAGCTTTAATTTGTTACACTCGATGCATCCCTCGTGTAATATTTGTAGTTGACAAATTGCGAGGAACGCATCTTGCTTAGCAAAGTCGGCATTGCATGTGAATTTGTACGCATTATTTTTGAGGATGTTGATTCACACTATAGCACATTGCAGAACGAGGAAAAAAATGTAGCCGATGGATACACACGTCTCTATTGGGATCCAGTCTCTTCTCTCGATTTAGATTTCTCGTAGCTCCTCCAGAGAACTTAAAGCAAGTACTGTGACCGCTCCTTTAAACCTTTAAATGTGACATGCCCGATTCCTTACTTTCTTTGACCACGTATTCAGTCGTGTTTTTTTTTTTTTTTTTTTTTTTTTTTTTTTTTTTTTTTTTTTTTTGTCGGGACACTAAACAATGAACCTTTTTTCCACTTTTGCTTCGTACTACGAGGGTTATCTAGAAAGTAATGCACCACATTCTTTTTTTTCTCTTCAAGAATTATTTATTACCCATAATGAAAAACTACACACACGAAAGAATTATGTTTCATATACACACCCTATTTTTTCACGTAGTCTCCGTCCCGTTCTATAGACTCCTCTTAAGCGAACAGGGTTGTTTATGCCCTGCTAGAACCTATCCTTGTACTGGTCACGGAGCCATTTCTTCGCTGTATCAGTCACATCCTCGTAGTTCTCAAAATGTCTTCTAGGAAAGACACCTTTTTATGGCTTCCTAAACTGCATAACGTTGCACAAAATCAGATCAATTTTTTTTTCCTGTGAGATCCATTGTTAGACACCACGTGATCCAACTTGCATACACTTTTGAGTATCTAAGAGTACGGGTAATTGCATCCGCACTTGTTTGCTGATTGACAGATTCAGCGCCAACTGACGAAACTCATTGAGTCTGTCCTTGCGAACGACAACATCAATTGGCTGCAACGTGTAAGGTGTGACAGCTGCAAATCTTGGAGCTCCGCCGAACCGCCTTCTGATGACCTCATCGTCTGTGTCCAGCGACCAACTGCACTCTTGACAGCAGATGTTCCGCAGTCTCTGTACAAACGCTTCCTTCCTCTGCAGAGACAAATTCAATGACGTTGCGTTGCTTATAACGTACGTAACATTCTGGAACTGTCCTGCAGACACGATATATGTCGGAAGAGCCGAAATTTTGCGCGCGCAATTAGAAAACTTCAAGTAATTCATACGTAACATCCCGCATTAGAAATATATGGTTTTCGACTGAGAGAAAAAAATGCGATGCGTTACTTTCTGGGCGACCATCATATTCTGTATTTTTACTGTCAGTAAGTCAATTCTACGTGCTGAGGCCAATCTTGAAACGCGAAGCCTTCAAGCGGCATTCCTCGAAATTCCGTCAAATCCATCTATACCAATACTCAGCGCTTCACATTTAAGTGCCTGAGAGAGAATTTTTCAAAACACCTTCAGCCTATCACTCTTCCGTTCGGCTCTCGTACAATGACCGAGCCAGTTGGCGCAATTGTAACACACTGGACTTGCATTCGGGAGGAGGGAGGTTCAAACCCATCTCCGGCTTTCCTGATTTAGGTTTTACGTGATTCTCCTAAATAACGCAAAGTAAATGCCATGATGGTTCCCTTCAAAGGGCATGGCCGATTTCCTTCCACTCCTTAAAAAAAGAAAAAAATCCGAGCGTGTGCTCCGACTCTAATGTCCACGATGTCGACGGGACGTTAACCCCTGATCTTGGTTCCTTTCTTCCTTCGAACAGCGATCGTGAAAAATAAACATTTAATTCTTTCTTGACAACTCTGATTTCCGTTACTTTACTATGATCATCACTTTTCCCTTTGTAGGATGGCGTCAATTTTCACGTTCAATGGAGAACGTTTGTGGCTTGAATTGTATGAAAAAATATCGCTGCAAAGCAAATCTGTTTTCTTTTAAAATCAGCACCATATATCACGTATCATGTCCGTGACACCCCCCCCCCCCCAATGTTTTGCGGTATTATAAAATGATCTGTTATTCTGTGGGCTTTTCGGTGTCCTCCCTTTATCCCATCTGGTAAGGAAACAATACTGCACGTCAGTACTCAAGCAGAAGATGGACGATGCTCTTTAGTATTCCTGTTGCATATTCGGCCGATAAAATGTAGACTTTGGTAATTCAAATTCAAGTACAGATATTTAGAAGACTGAAGCCTTTGTACTGAAATCCATTTTATCATCTAGGCACTGGTCATTTGCTTCAATCATCACTTTCGAACAGCCGCGGCCAAGAAGTGGAACACTGTTGCTGGGTTATTTGTTTACACTATTTGGCCGCATAACCATGGATAAATAGTAAAATACTAATATTGAATTTATGTAGAAAGTAAGACCATTTACGAGAGGATTCCGAAGCACCTATCAGTGTTGTAACTTATCGGACGCTATAACGACACTGGATTGTAAATAATGAACGTTACCAAATATTGCAACACTCTGACGATCGTAATAACTGCAACTTTCTCAGGGGAGAATCATTTACCAATTCCTCTCACAATAGATAAACCATTATCTCTGACTGCGATATCACATGTAAAAAGGATGTCTGAACATTTAAAATTACTGACAGGATGTTCTCACTATTTAGATAACATGCGTTGTTTATTTCTTAGAACGGCCGAAACGGTAAAATTAAATTAGCTTCAAAAACCTCCTCACGCTACGTTTACTGAAGCTGTAACCAATACTGGGATGTTGCATGAATGTAAATATACTTTATTTACCAAATTATACGTGTTTTAAATATTTTATTTTCAACGGTAGAAAATTATTACATGCTGAGGAGATATGCAGTCTTTAAATCTCAGCTGTACTTAGCTAGATTTTCTATATTAGCTTCTGCCTTGCTGCTTGCATTAAGATCGCAGTTCTTTTGAAGAGAGTAGGGGGAGGAAAAGGTTTGAGGTTGAAAAGGGCATCTAATACATCAATCTCAGAAATTCCGCATAGTCAGGCTTTAAAGCGGGTGCTCTAAGGGGCATTGTAGCAACTGATCAAAGGCAACCTCTTACGTTATGCGAGACGAGACGAAAGGGCTGGAAAAATCACAATGAAGCATAGTGTTACGAAAAGCTTAAGTGCTGTTCGGTCGAAGATACGACACTGTCTCGACTGCTGCCAAGACTTTTTCTTTGAAACGTGGAAGTTTATTGCTGGAGAAACTCTCTAAATAAATATTGTCTGCAATCTGCACAAGCTATGTCAATTTCCAAGTAAACTCCAGTCATTTATAGAACCATTTCTAATGCTATCTCATGAAGAATGATGAAACGTTTTTCTGGTACCACTATAATTTACCTCCTTTCTTGAAATTCCTTCTAGATTAAAATGTGTGCGGGACCGACAGGTTGTGGTACCGTCTGTCAGACAGTTAAAAGCTGGCAGGAAGTTTGAAATAACTTCATACTCAGATTCAGATGGAAAGTACTTTCCGATTCCTTCTTTTCTTGTTTGAATGTTGCGTGCGAAGGACAACTGTTGGTATATGTTTGGGGTAGAATGTCTATCACTACGCCATAATAGACATTCTGAGATGTGTATATAAGTGAACGTAGTACATTTGAGACTCCTGGAATATACGATCTAAGGATAAATTCTCCCCAAAATGCAAAATTCCTGTCTTAGAACGTCTATACATTTTCCTGGGAGAGTATTTCCTAAGCGACCCGTGAAGAAACTACCTGTCCTTCCTTGGAAAATACTGTATTAGTCCCTGAAAGGTTCTCAAAATGTCGAGAAATACACACAAACCTACGGAGGAAGAGTTTTGTAAGATATCTCCTTCGTAAATGAATCACATTTTCTTAGATTTCTTTTAAAGAAATTCTTTATACGAGCCTGTCCTCCTTTCAGTAATTATTATCCACTTAAAACCTATATGGACTGATGATTAAGGAAATTTTGTGACTACTCCTTGTAATAGAAAATTAATGAGTACTTCTGCTCTACATCAATACTCTGCAAGTCACACTGAAGTGCGTGGCAGAGGGTTCATCCAACCGCTTTTATGATATTTCTCTATAGTTCCATTCTCTAATAGCTCGCGGGAAAAAGGAACACCTAAATCTTTCCGTTTTCGATATGATTTCTCTTATTTTATTTTCATGATCATGTTTTCCTACGTAGGTGGGTGCTAACAAAATACGTTCGCATTCGGAAGAGATTTCGCAAATAGATCTCGTCGCAGCAAATAATGCCTTTCTTTTAATGATTTTCACCCCAACTCGTGCATCATTTCCGTGACACTCTCTCCCCTATATCGCAATAATACAAAACGAGCTGCCTTTTCTGAACTTTCTCTAAATCGTCTGTCAGTCCCACTTGGTGGGGCTCCTACAATGCGCAACAATACTCCAGAATAGGACGCACAAGTGTGGCGTAGGGAGTTTCTTTAGTAGAGCTGTTTCATTTTCTGAGTGTTTTGTCAGCGAAACGTAGTCTTTGATTCGCTTTCCCTACAATATTTTCTATGTGTTATTTCTAATTTAAGTTGTTTGTAATTGTTACTCCTAATTATTTAGTTTAATTTACGACCTGTAGTTTTGACCGATTTATCGTGTAAATGAAGTTTAACGGGCTTCTTTTAGTGATCATATGGATGACTTTACACTTCTCATTATTAAGGGTCAACTGCCATTTTTGCACCATGCAGATATCTTATCTAAATAATCAGAATACATGCCTGGCCTCGTCTCTTTACGTTTCGTACAATTTTTTGGCTCTGCAGCTTCCATATGAACATTTACATTATCCATGAACAGCTTTATGAGCCTTCGCAAGTTATTCAATAGGTCACTCCGGTGTACAGTGCATGGCAATGGGCCTCTGATACTTGACTGAAGTACATTCGACTCAACTTTCATATCTGGTACTGCCTCTCTTCTAAGGATGACATTTTGAGTACCATTGGTTAAAAACGCTTTAGTCGAATCTTAATGTATGTCCAATAGCTCGTAGGCCGTAGTATGTTAACTAGACTACATTTTGCTAATCTATAAGTCAAGGAACACGGCAGTCTTCGGTATGGTATCATCATCTGCCTTTTCCGCGTCATGGAAGAAAAAGGCGAGCTGAGTTTAACAAGGTTGCTATTTGACAAAATATAGTTGGTTCCGGCAGAGAAGGTTTTGGTCTTCAATGAAGTTACAGTACACACCCGTGTAACGTGTCTCATTATTCAAAAATGTTCAAAAGTGTATAAACTATTGGACAAACTGCTGAGGTTATATGTCCCTAGACTTACGAATTATGTAATCTGACTTACACTAAGGACAACACACACACCCATACCCGAGGGAAGACTCGAACTCCCGGAGTGAACGACTGCGCCTTCCAACACATGGCTTCTTAGAATGTGCGACCATTCTCGCGCGGCTTTCATTATACTGTCAATATTGTCAGCGAAATACACAATATGACCCAACGTATCACGATAGCTATTAGTGGATATTACTATAGGATATGTCCAATCTTCACTTTTGAGACGGCGTGAACACTACATTTATTGTAACAGCGCTATTGTCATTGTCTGACAACCTGTGCATATCTGTGAACTGTAAACACGAGCTAGTCATAATGTTTCCTCTCGGTAAACCCTCTGTAAGTTGCAAAAGAGCCTTCATGCAGCGTTAACAACCCGAGTTCTACCTATCAAATAATTCTATGCCATCACACGAGGAGGTTAGAACATATAGTGTTACATCTAATTAACATTAGGAAAAGTTTTTAAGCTCTTTCTCTTTCTCTCCTATACATGATCAATCTATCAACCCTGCAACTCTTAGGAATTTGTAAGAAATGAGACTGCAAACTTCAAAGGTTCATGTAACTTAGGGAATAAACTGCTTAATTCATCGGTGTCTAGACTTACAAACTACTTAAACTAACTTACGCTAAGGACAACACACACACACACACACACACACACACACACTCACACATTCCCGAGGGAGGACTCGAATCTCCGAGGGGAGCGACCGCTCATTTCGTGAAATGGCGCCTCAAACAGGGCGCCTATCTTCGCGCGGCAGACTCAGAAGAATAAACAACTTTCTATCTCGTATTTTTGGAATGACGTAAATATTATCCCGCGATTTTCTAAGAAACGAAATCCAACAATTTTTAGAAGGCACAGAGAAACAACTTGAATATGCTTCAGAAAAATTACAGCTGCAGTTTTCCCTCAGAGCGTCAATGATTACTCACTCAATAATTTCTGCTTGGACAAATGGTTTCCACCATAGAATTTTAATTTCTATAGCTGGCATTTCCTTCATTCAGTATCTCCGGCAGACGACTTTATTTCGAGGACTCGTAGCGATAGTCGTCAGTTTGTTTGTCTGGGAAGCGGCAAATAGCCTCCACAGAGCTGAGTACGTCGCTTTGTTAAAGCGAAGGGGAGTTCTGGCTGTTAGTGGCGAGAAGGCAGAGGGGCACGTTATTCGTCGCATCCAGTGCTCCAACTCGGAGACTTAAACGCCGCACGCTACGGATGGCGGTTCCTGAAGGGCTAAAGATGCCACGTGGCTTCTCGTGTTACTCTCTGTACACTTTATAGAGCTGTTCAATTTACCGGTATAGCGGTATGGAAATATGCGACCTGCGATGGTGCACCCTTGGCAACGCTGTGTCATATCTCAGCGGCGAAGACTGGTGATAACCCCAAACATTTCAGACCACTTTTCTCTTTTATGCACCGTTTTCAAATTATTTGAGAGAATTTTGAAGAACAGATTATCTCCATATATAGAAAGTTTACTACCGATGGAACAAGCAGGTTTTAAGCCTAAAAGAAAATGTTGTCATCAAGTTCTTGCCCACACAAATTTTATCGAAAAGGGCTACCAGAATAAGAAGAAAACTGGCGTATTCTGTTGGATTAACAGCAGCATATGATACAGTATGGAGGGTAGGCCTACTTTATAAATTGATAGAAAAAAAATTCAGTGCAATCACATTTATAAACTAATGAAGAACATTTTAACTGGAAGAAAAATTAGAGTAGCTCTTAACGGCAAGACCAGCAGATGTATAGCGCCAAACAATGCACTACCGCAGGGCTCGGTATTGGCCCCCGTAATCTAATGTATGCAGACGATATGGCAATAGCTTATAAAACTAAATATTTGAAAAAAAAGCAGAAACAGAAAATATCAAACAATACAATCAGTGCAAACGTGCATCTCAGTAACAGGGAAGCGAAAATAATTCTTAACATCTGTATGAATAATCAGATAAATTAAACATGATTACTTTCGGTACCTTGGAATGAGGCTTGATAGAAATCTAACGTAGAGAGGCCATTATAGAGGATACAAAACAAAATTTGGTTGCTAGAAATGCCATCCTTTCCAAACTTAAGTGGGACAACTTGAGCCGTGCGGGAGTAACCGAGCGGTCTCGGAGCGACACGTTGCGGATCAGGAGGCCTCCCGCGTCGGGGGTTCGAATCCCCCCTTGGGCATGGATGTTTGTGCCGTCTTTAGTAAAAGATAGTTTATACGTAGTTTGTAAGTTTAGGGACTGATGACTCCGTAGTTAAGTCCTATAAGCTTTACAAACATTTGAACAAAATGGGGGTCCAAACACCTTGCGAACTTCAGCCTTGGTTCTGGTATATAGTTTACCCGAGTGTTGTGCACCTGTATGGGCTAGAAGTGCACACGTATTCAAAATCGATACTCAACTAATATATGCAATGAGGCTAATATCTGGAACTGTTAGACCTACACATATAAACTGGCTATCCGTACTAACATAGCACCACCTGAAATCAGAAGAAGTCGGTTACTATTAATAGAATGTAGCAAAATATTGTCGAACCCAAATTGTTCTATACACTGGGAACTGGTAACAATAAACAAATTGCAGGCAGGTAACCTCTATGGGAAACAGGTGAAGAGGTGCTTTCCTACGATCCAAGAAGGGAAAGAGAAGGTTACGGAGTAGAAGCACGGCGAAGAACAAAAGCCTGGTTGCTGAACCAAATTTAGCAGTTGAGGGCTTTAATCTTCCGAAAGAGTGTGGACTACTCTAAACGCCGGCCGAGGGGACTGAGGCGCTCCAGTCACGGTCTTCACGACCACTACGGTCGGGGGTTCGAATCCCCCCTCGGGCATGGATATTTGTGCCGTCCTTAGGATTAGCTAGTTCATAAGTAGTTTGTAAGTTTAGCGACTGATGACCCCGCAGTTAAGTCCCATAAGCTGTACAAACATTCGAACATTTGAACTACTCTAAACTGTGTGAGGCCGGGGGTCACAATGTGTATGGAAATGACAACATGGGGCCTCTCGAACGACCATCAGTGCGAGTATGGACTCAACTAATGAATAGTACACCTGATAGAGTGCATTATGCTTTGTTTTAACGGTGAACTTGAGGACGTACGTAAACTCACGGACAATGCCATTGAATGTCTTCAAAGAATAAATGTTATTGTGTAAATTTTTTGTATTAGTAATGCTGAATCTGTCTCATTATTATATTTTTAATATTTCGTTTTGTAAATGCCGAACAAATTCATTTGTACCAACAGACTCATTGTAAGGGACGTTCAGGGGTTGGATGAAAATTTAGAAACACCGAACTAAATTAATACTTGAAGATACATTGAAGTGACGAAAGTAATTCGATACCCCGTAATATGGTGTCAAAACTTCTTCTGACCAGCGAAATTAAGCAACTTGGCGTTTCAAGTCATTGGAGATCTACTGTAGGAATATTTAGCAATTCTGAGTCTACAGCCGTCCAAAATGGGATAGTGTTGCCGGCGCAGAGTTTGGTGCTGAAACTGATCTTTTACTCATGTCCCATAAATATCTGAGGGTTTCATGTCGAGAGATCTGGGTGACCAAATTGAAAGGTGTGTATTAGGGATCACATGGGAATTTTTTGGCTGTTAAATGTCCGGACCGCGATGGGAACAGTTTGATTTCTTTGGGATTAACTTACTGAGTTTTAACAAATTGTATCTCACATTTGTAAAGCATTTAATTTTAATTGATCATCTTTTTACGGTACAGCTCTTTTATCTTCTGTGTTTGCTGTTTGGAGGGACATAACGTAAACGCAATACAATTGTTACCTGTCAAAACAAAAGTAACTACTCTTCCGACAAATATCTCTTGATAAGTAGGCGCGTAGGGATCTAAGAAGAATTAACATCTTAGCGTTGATCGTCAACTCTGCTGTCAGATTCAGAGAGCATTTACAGTGACGGTTTATCTCGAAAACTGAACTCGTCGATTAAGTTATTTACTTTAGTGTAATGACATCACATTACGAGATATCTTGAACGAAGGTACGATGGTTTGTCAACGTTTCTTAACACGCAATGAGAGTTTTAAAAGATTACTAGATCGTTGAACGTGTATCTTTTGTCTGGTTTTGGGAAAGATAGTTGTTCTTATATTTTTGTTACTTTCCGTCAATATCAGGGAATGATTTATGCCTACCCCCATCTTTATGTAACATGAGCTACGGCTTTACAACTAGCGGCATCTTTGATGAAAGGTTCTTGAACTATCAATATAAAGAATAACGAGTGTTGAAAACATATGTTGGTTGTCCATTATTCATATCAGATTTGGAATACGATCCATATACAACACATCTAAAGACTTAATTCTGTTACAAGGGTCTTGGAGCAACTTAAAAATTGACAAATCAGTTTAATAGTAACATAGTTTCCTTTAGTAACCTCAAATAATATTTGGATATTTATTTCAACAAAAAATGACGTTTTTAAGGCAACCCGCGCA
Organism: Locusta migratoria; assembly: GCA_026315105.1. Taxonomy (NCBI): domain Eukaryota; kingdom Metazoa; phylum Arthropoda; class Insecta; order Orthoptera; family Acrididae; genus Locusta; species Locusta migratoria. Next base: position 294,310,688 of record CM048755.1, read on the forward strand.
ACTTTAATAACACAGTCTCAAATAACGTTTTTTGCTTGTGGGCGATAAAAGTCAGACTCACTAATACAAATGTTCAAATGTTTGTAATTCTATGTGACGAAACTAATGTGGTCATCAGTCCCTAGTGTTACAAACTACTTAATCTCAGTTAAACTAACCTAAAGACAACACACACACACCAATGCCCAAGGGAGGATTCGAACCTCCGACGCGAGAGGCCGTGCGTCAGTAACGTGGCGCTCCACACCACACGACCTTTACCACGCGGCTCACTAATGCAATATAAACACGAGCCTTCCACGCCCAGTGTAACACTAATTGAAATCCATATGGAGCTACCTCTATGTTATCTTACAATATACTCAAAAGACTTAAAATGCTGTTATATTCAAATAAACAACGTTCCAGCTGTATTCCAACGGCATTCCTTAGGTCATAGACAGTATTTTAGTTTTTTAAAGATTTCATTAAATGATGCGGTAGTACCTATAGGATAATTTTAGTGGAAGGAATACATCTTTCATCAGTGATTTCTTATTTAGGCCTACTACCTTAAAACTGATTTAGGATTTAAAAGCTAACGTAGTTGTATCCTTTTGCGCAATTAATCAACTTTTGATACTGATAGTTATTTGCTTTGCCGTATAAACTGGGTGCTCTGCAACTCGTAGAAATTAAATAAATTGTCAAGTTAATAATATTCGAAATAAGTGGCTTGTTGGTAGCAGCTTTCATTTATTGGACTAAATTAGGTTTTTCACCACGATCAGCTGTATCTCGGTAATAAAAGAAGACACATATTCCTTATATTATGTTACCTGGTATGAAGTACAGTGAAATGACACAATGAAATGCCTATCAGGTCTACGTATTGCTGAGAATCGCAGCCTTCTAAATGTTTCGAAAAACATATTCAACGAAACGTCCTGTCATTATTTTACACAAACAAATCGATCTAAGAAACTAAAATTTCGTCGAATACTCCGTAAAATTTTGTTAAGAACAAAACATTTCTTTATATAGTTAGCTAAGATAATAGAAATTAGAAGTAACAAAGATTATAAAAGTTATGAACATCATCATCTGATTATCTGTATTATGTGATGCATAACAAAATAATCATTGCATGTAAAGCACTGACCAATAACAAGTGCCTATTGTTTCGTAAGAATTACTCATACTAATTACGTATACGTATATGAATCATTTAAACTTACGATACATGGATATTACGAAATACTATCATTAGCATATATCATATAAAGCTGTAACATGAGAATGAAGTAAGAACCACTAATGCATAAAGCAGTATGCATACGCTGTTTGTAGCATATTATAGGGAATATGTATGTTCTGTTATTATCCAGATATCGCCAATGATAGGAAAAACCTGAAAGTAGGCTGGTAAATAAAGCTACTACTAACAAGCAGCTTACGTCATACAAATTACTGATGAAATTGCTGCCAAAACCGACAATGTGGAATTCAGTAGGCGTAACACATACAAAATAACATTCACTGAAGAGGAACACGACAATATTATACTATTGATAGTTCAGATGCACTATATTCGTTTTATCCATTGAAATGAAACGAGCTAGCGCCGTCACTGGAGTCTGCAGCCTGAGGAGTGGGATTAAAATCCTTCTCCAGGCACTCAGAGTTCGATTTCCAGCGGTTTAACTTAATCTGTATTCAACAGCACGTTCCTTTTGGAAAGAGCGCGGTTGACTTCATTCCCTGTAGAATCCGATCCTTGCCTATGTCTCTGATTACTTCACTGTTACGGTTCAGTAGATTGAGCCCAACCTTCGTTGCTTCCTTCAATACTCTATCCTCTAACTTTACTTCCCTTCCATATAGTGAAACTACAGAAAAACGCTCACGATTACAATATTACTGACGCTCTTAAGCAACTGTTTCTTCAGAAAGGATGTCAATGTAACTTAATACTGTATAGCAACAAGTATCATTCAAACATGTCAGCAACTGGTTCGAGGGAGCGCCGCATATATAGATGGTGTAGGGGGCACCACAGTCCACGTGACGTCGGCTGAGAGAATGTCTCTGGTGATTTCAACCTTATTGATAGAAGATAATCGATTGTCAACGTTTTGGTGCAACATTGAAATCCAAATTCTCTCTAATTTAACACCTTCCTATTTTCTATTAAAATTATTGCGGTGTTTGTAAATTTCAATGGCTTCTCTATATGTGCGAGCACAGTAGCGAAAAGTTTTCGATAAAACACTGGTCTCGTTAAATTTAATATCATCGTCGCTCTCTTGGTAAACATGTTCAGCTATGGCCGACTTCTGTGTGTGTCCCAGGCGGCAGTTTATCTTATGTTCACTCAGACGAGTGCTGACAGCTCTTTTCGTAGTGCCAATGAACACCTGGCCACAGCTGCAAGGAATTTTATACACGCCCGGTATATCCAAAGGGTGTCGTGCATCTCTTGCAGATCTTAAATGTCTTCCGCAGCCAAAGACAAAACATTAGGGAAAAGTTTTATCATGAAGAATAAAATACACAATTTAGTGTTTGTTCTACGATTTTGTTTATTTTGCGAATCGATTTTCGGCTTATTAGGCCATCATCAGACATTTACTGAAGTTCAGTAAAGTTCTTTGAATGAACTTCAGTGAATGTCTGATGATGGCCTAATAAGCCGAAAATAGATTCGCAAAATAAACAAAACCGTAGAACAAACACTAAATTGTGTATTTTAATCTTCATAATGAATAAGTTCTACCAAGAAACGACGGAAGAATCAGTTAACATGAAAGTTTTATCTATCGATCTTGGCCTATCAGCCCAGAAATTATAAGTGAAATTAAAGTCGGTCGTGAAAGCCTACATTGTATGATCAGTCTTTGTTGTTTTCAACTGAGAATTGATAATCATAAGGAATTGCGTAATTTTCATATATTTCACTTTCCTGAGAAATATGTTTTCATTACGGAACGCCTAGTATTCAGACATGCACTGGCCTAGTTGTTTTATGGTGCAACTGCTGTACTTCCTCGTGTACGACGACCCCCGACCCCCTCCCGCCAACAAGGCTATGGGCCCCATTTGAGGGTCGCGACCCACAGGTAGAAAAACACTACTTTAAAGGCAGTAAATAAGTTTAGGGTTAACAACCCGTCGACAGCGTGGTCATTAGAGATAGAGCACAAGCGCGCATAATTTTGTTAAGTATTGGGAAGGAAACTGGCCTTTTCCTTTCAAAGGAACCGTCACGTAATTTGCCTGGGAGCGACTTAGGAAAATCGCGGAAAACTTAAATCTGCATGACCGGCGGCGGATTTGAACCGACGGCATCCAGGATGCGAGTCTAGTGTGGCACCCACGGCGCCACCTCGCTCGGTGCCTTACTTGGAGTTATTTCTCGCGTACGATGACGTAGCGCGTCCTAGCTTAGCAGTGCCTGCAAACTCATCCCAGTCTCCCTGCCCCGTCCTTCTCTCTTTGTGCCGCCTTCTCTGCTTTCTCCCCTCCAGATTCTTCTCTCTGCCCCTCGATGCTTTCACAGTGGCGGTAGAAAAGTCACATAACAAATTCTGAAACTCGGAAGTTTTGGTTCTGTTTGCCCTCTCACCTGTCGCCTGAGATATTTTAGTCACTGATGTTACGGGTTCAGATACATCCTTTCTTCTTTCCGTTATATGAAAAACTTGTATTCCTTTTGTCGTCGTCACTTGCTTGCATCAGATTTTTCTCCTTCAAGGCTACGGCACACATCTTTCACTTTACGGCCTGGCAGCGTGAGACGACTGTTTACATGTATACAAAGCTTCTGTCGATTATAAACAAGCCGACAAAGTTCTGTCAGACTTGGAACATATATATAGTAATAACACTCTCGCCTCTACTGCGGAAGTCGACGAAGCACGCCACTGCAGTGACTCGTTTGAACCATGGATGGAAAATAAATTTTCATTCTCATTACTTTATCGGAATGTGTCGAGGATTATAGCCTATCGCTTTGTCGTAACCAGGAAAATTATTGCCCAAGTGTACGACTCACCTAATAAAGTCAGAGTATACCTAATAGTACACGAACCCAAGATAAAAATTCTATTTTATACTACTAGATTTTTAATGTACTCTTATTTACCACATAATAAACAAAAGCTTATTTGCTGCGCGGGAGTAGCCGAGTGGTCTGGAGCGCCACGTTACGTACGAGCGACCTCCCGCGTCGGAAGTTCGAATCCTCCCTCGGGCATGGATGTGTATGTTATCCTTAGTTTAGTTTCACCTAATTTAAGTAGTTTGTAAGACCAGGGACCGATGACCAACGTAGTTTGGTCCCATAGAATTACAAACATTTGAACATTTGGAAAGCTTATTATTTTAAAGTTTCGAATTTGGAACCGGTGCCGTGCACACATTTTCAAACATATCGTCAAATGTAATTTCCGGAAATTGTCTTATACCAGCTAAAACTTTTAATGCATTATTTGCAATAAGAATTGTTCAAAAATGTTCAAATGTTTGTTAAGCTTATGGGACTTAACTACGGGGTCATCAGTCCCTAAACTTACAAACTACTTATGAACTACTTACTAACTAGGACGGCACAAATATCCATGCCCGAGGGGGGATTCGAACCCCCGACCGTTGTGGCCGTGCTGACCATGACTGGAGCGCCTCAGTCACCTCGGCCACCGCGGCCGGCAATAAGAATTGTTAATTGAAAAACAAGCTATGGAATCCTGTCCCACTGCTTCAGTCCATTCTAGAACAGTCATGATGGGTTAAATAATTTTTTACTAACTTTTCACTATAGGTTTTGTAGCTGAGCACAGCATCAGTAGGTGTTTTGATGTTTCCCGTGGAGAATGAACTTTGTTTTGCAAATATTTTGGGCAGTAGAAAAGTGTATCTCTGCACCTGAGCTGAACGACTTTGTTAGAAACGTATCCAGAATGTCTAACATCAAAATGTAATTGATCTGCTTGATTATTTTTTGTCCTGTTTAGTGATAAATGGCTAATTAAAATCCTTAAGAAGATATGTGACTACATACACAAAAAACTTTTCTTGTGAACTACAAAAGTGTAGAGATATTTTTGTATCTTTGGGCAGAATGTACTCATTACATGAGAGAAAGTAATTAGGACACCACTTTGAGCATTTCTTAATATAAAGTACAGCCAGTCAGTTCATGGATTTTTTTATAAATTTTTTGTCAAGACTCGACTGCAGCTTGGGAGTAATAGATGTATCCTGCACAAAAAAAAAGAAAAATTACAAAAATGTTAGAAATACAAATGGCCTGCATTTTTCTCTAGTAAATCTAACTTTTGCAGTATCAAACGAATGAAATGCACGGTTACAAATTTTTTAATTTTTTCTGGTAATAGAAATAACATGTCTGACAAAATTGTAGACGATTTTTCTGTTTAAAACACGGTATTTCCCCCTTAATAGCTTTCTATGTACATGAATTCTTAATAGAAATAAATAGTCAGAATCATATAAATGGACAACGTATAGCTACATAAATAAGTATTTTTTACATCGTGTTTGCAATCTTCTGTTCCGTATCGCAGCTCAACATCACAGCGTGACTCACTATGATCTATGAAACATCGAATTAACTAACTCAAAGCACCTCTGACGCAAATGAAGCTAGTACCATGTGCCCAGAGCACCCTGTTTTACTCTGAAATATAGAGTGCAGGTGTAAGCGTAGCCGTTACGGTCCACGTAAATCACGCAGAGATGCACTACCGTCTCTTGGAGTCGCCTAAAAAGTCGCTCATTACTGAAACCCTCGTGCACCAAGTCTAGGAGCCATAGAAAATGACTCACAATATCAATGTAGCGTATTAAATCATGTGTTCTACGGGAAGCAATACTCACATTCGTAAAACACTATGCAGAGTAGATGGGCAAACCATATGCTCATATGAAACCAAGCATAACTGTCGGCTAAGAATCCTAATGGCAGTGTTTGGATTAACGTAAGAACTTATTTATCCATAATAAAGTTGTTCACAGCTTGAGTTTCGTTCCTATGTAAGTACCTTGAAGTATTCTATGTAAAAGCAAGGCAAAATGCTCCTCAGCCAATAAACTGAAAGAAATGCTGCGTCTCTACTGATTTCTTAAGAAACAAACCCATGAGGAAGTTCTTGGCCAAGATTGAAACTTTACTTTAAAATTCCTTATTTGTTGATTACTAATTTCGATGAGTCTTAGTCAACATTTTCATATCTGTTACTTACCACATGTAAACACCATGGAACTCCCAGTATACGTAAACGTTTCTACGACATCACACACTGCTTGCACGGAAACAGTTTTAAAGACATGTATGCTACATTGTGGCACAAGTGTTTGATCACCAAGATACGCACTTAGTAGTTTTTCAATATATTGTTTATATGTAAACGAATCTGGCGATCATGACTGAGATTTAATGAAACTAGTAATCGGCGAATAAAGAATTTTCATATGTTCATGTTTGAATCCTAAGGGACCTAGCTGATTAACCTAGATCATCGGTCCCCATACTTAGAAACTACTTCATTTGTTTGTAAAGCTTATGGGGCTTAACTGCGGGGTCATCAGTCCCTAAACTTACAAACTACTTATGAACTAACTTATACTAAGGACAGCCGAGAGGGAATTTGAACCTCCGACGGGAAACGGCCTCGCGCAACGGAGCATAGCGCCTGAATGCGCTCGGCCGCTCCGCCGCGGCTTAGAAACTACTTAAACTAACTTATGCTAAGTGCATCATACACACACACACACACACACACTTTTCCGACGGAAGCTGCCCGTTGTCCGTAACATGTCTTCTAGACCGCGCGTCCATTCGCACGTGGCAATATATAAAAATTTAAATTTGCGATCTATGCCAACAGCGTCCTCCTGGAAGTTTATCAAAACATTTTTGTAGATTTCTCTCCTCATCCTGCCATGCCAGGTAATTTTAATTCTGCTCATTTCGATTAAGACACCAAGGTCACTAACTTTCATTTTGTATTCGCCACTTCTAGCTCATTGATTAAATCGCTAAACCAGTCTTCATTTCTGCCGCTTTGTTCAAACAATATCGGTGGTTAGTGTAAAAGAACAAACCATGTTGGTCTTGACACCTACATCCGCATCTACGTGGACACACTCAAATCACACTGTACTGCATGACAGAGGGTTCATCGAACCACTTTTATGATATTTCTCTATAGTTACTCTATAATAGCTCGCGGAAAAAAGGAACACCTTATTCTTTCTGTTTCCGATCTGATGTCTGTTATTTTATTAATATGGTCATATCTCCCTATGTAGGTGGGTGCTAACAATATACTCGTATGTTCGCATTCTGAAGAGAAATTTAGTGAAAGAAATTTCGCAAATAGACCTTCCGGCAACGAATAACGCCTGTCTGTTAATGATTTTGACCCCAACTCGTGCATCATTTCCGTTACACTCTCTCCCCTATATCGCGATAATACAAAACGAGCTGCCCTTCTTTGAACTTTTTCTAAATCGTCCGCCAGTCCCACCTGGTATGGATCCCACAATGCGCAGCAATACTCCAAAGTAGGACGCACAAGTGCAGTGTACACAGTTTCTTTAGTAGAACTGTTGCATCTTCAAAGTGTCCTGCCAATGAAACGTAGTCTTTGGTTCGCCTTCCCCACAACATTTTCTGTGTGTTCTTTCCAATTTAAGTTGTTTGTAATTGTTACTGCTGGGTATTTAGTTGAATTTACGGCCTCGACGTTTGACTGGTTTGTCGTGTAACTGAACTTAACGGATTTCGTTTAGTGTTCATATGGAGGACCACGTACTTATCATTATTAAGGGTCGATTGCCAATTATTCCACCATGCAGATATCTTATCTAAATCATTGTGAAGTTTCTTTTGATCTTCTGGTGACTTTGCCGGCCGCGGTGGCCGAGGTGACTGAGGCGCTCCAGTCACGGTCAGCACGGCCACTACGGTCGGGGGTTCGAATCCCCCCTCGGGCATGGATATTTGTGCCGTCCTAGTTCGTAAGTAGTTCATAAGTAGTTTGTAAGTTTAGGGACTGATGACCCCGTAGTTAAGTCCCATAAGCTTAACAAACATTTGAACATTCTGGTGACTTTACTAACCGATAAATGTCAGCATTATTCGCGAATAGTCTAAGAGAGCTACTCAGATTGTCTCCTAAATCGTGTACATGCTTCTAAAAGAAGAATACCTAAAACTGAAGCATCTTGTAAAAATTGGAATCAAGGCTGAGATTCTAACGCAGGCCTCCTACTGACTAGGTAGTTGCGCTCACCACTACACCACCCTGGCACAGCGGCTTCGTGCAACAGAGCCGATTGACTCTGGCACGTCTCCCCACAGAATCAAAATTCTCATCTCTGCCGCAGTCTACACGATTTTCACCTTAAAGTCGAGCAACACTCCCTATATGCTAAACCCGTCTCGATTTCGTTTTCGTAACAGTAGCTCGTCCTCATTTCCTGTCATTGCCTTTTAGATTTTCTTGTTTTCTTTGGGCAACGCTCAAATTTTGACCTGCTTGTTTCACTTCCGTAAGCTAGTTCAAAATGTTCAAATGTTTGTTAAGCTTAAGGGACTTAACTGCGGGGTCATCAGTCTCTAAACTTACTAACTACTTATGAACTACTTACGAACTAGGACGGCACAAATATCCATGCCCGAGGGGGGATTCGAGCCCCCGACCGTAGCGGCCGTGCAGACTGTGACTGACGCGCCGCAGTCCCCTCGGCCACCGCGGCCGCCGTAAGCTAGTACCGGCAGTATATGCCGGTAATGGTCATGAAACAGTTTAATCTAATGATTCTGAAATAAAACCACCGAAACGGCAACAGATGTAAGACTAAAAGTACTATGCTTTTTACTGTTCGTTACGATGCATCTATATGTATGGAGCGAATTATTTTTCTCGCGACCCCTCTGCCCACTATTTTTATACAAGGAGACAATTATTGAACTATGTGAAATTAAATCGTCATAACTTCTGAATGGTTTCTGGTAGGATGTACAAACTGCACAGGTGGCTGCGGGGCATCGTGGGAATTAGTATGCGCATGTGAATACGGTTCGGTTTAGCAACGAACCCACTTTCATTTCGATCGGTTTGTGAATAAGCGAAATTGGTGCATTTGGGGGACACAGAATCAGCATTTCGCGATCGGGAAATCTCTTCAGCCTCAACGGGTGACTGTGTGGTGTGCAGTGTCCATTCACGTAATAATCGGTGCGATATTCCTTGATGGCACGGTGACTGCCGAACGCTACGTGAACGTGTTGGAAGATGATTTCATCCCTATTACTTGAAGTGGCCCTGATTTCGGCATGATGTGGTTAATACAAATGGGGCTCGACCCCATCGAAGCAGGACAGTGTTTGATGTCCTGGGTTCGCATTCTGGCGTTGGGGTACCAGAGGCCACTGGCAAGGGCTTCAATTGGCGGCAGCGTTCTCCGGATCTGAACAAATGTGACTCCTTTTTGTGGAGCTATGTTTAAGACAAGGCGTACAGCAAAAACCCCAAGCCGGCCACGGTGGCCGAGGAGACTGAGGCGCTCCAGTCACGGTCTGCACGGCCACTATGGTCGGAGGTTCGAATCCCCCCTCGGGCATGGATATTTGTGCCGTCCTAGTTCGTAAGTAGTTCATAAGTAGTTTGTAAGTTTAGGGACTGATGACCCCGTAGTTAAGTCCCATAAACTATATAAACATTTTGAATAACCCCAAAACCATTTCTGAACTGAAAACAGCCACTGAAGAGGCCATGGGCAACAGCGATGCATCGCCACTTCAGAGGGTCAGGCAGCATTGCGCTATTCGAAAATGTTCAAATGTCTGTAAATCTATCGCACCAAACTGCGTGGTCATCAGTCCGTATCTTACAAACTACTTACACCTAGGTAATCTAACCTAAGGAAAACACACACACCCATGCCCCAGGGAGGACTCGAACCTCCACGGGGAGCAACCGCGCGCTCCGCAGCGAGGCGCTTTAGACCGCTCGGCTACTCCACCGCGGCTGCGCTATTCGTCTGCGTCTCATCGTCACCACGGAAGGCAGGCATATCGAACATGTCATAGCAAAATGTTCAAATGTTTGTATAGTCTATGGGACTTAACTACGGGGTCATCAGTCCCTAAACTTACAAACTACTTATGAACTACTTACGAACTAGGACGGCACAAATATCCATGCCCGAGGGGGGATTCGAACCCCCGACCGTAGTGGCCGTGCAGACCGTGACTGGAGCGACTTAGTCCCCTCGGCCACCGCGGCCGGCATGTCATAACCTAATTCTGAATATTTGTAGTGACGTCTACCTGTTGAATAAAGTGTGCACGACGTATTTTCTTTTTTTTTTTTTATATAGATAAAGAAAAAAGGTAAGAATAAACTTTATTTAATTGTGATAATACAACAAAAAATCAACCTGAACATTAAATTTATCTGCAAATGGGCCAGATACCGTGACCCAAACATGTACTCCATCGTCGCCTATTCCTTGTCCTCAAACAAAATGGTTTATCACCTACAAAATACGAAGTACCAGCTTTACTAAGTACCTCTGCAATCGCCGGCCGCGGTGGCCGAGGGGACTGAGGCGCTTCAGTCACGGTCTGCACGGCCACTACGGTCGGGGGTTCGAATCCCCCCTCGGGCATGGATATTTGTGTCGTCCTAGTTAGTAAGTAGTTCATAAGTAGTTTGTAAGTTTAGGGACTGATGACCCCGTAGTTAAGTCCCATAGACTATACAAACATTTGAACCCGTGCAATCCTCCAAGTGCGAAAAGCAACAATGTCCCTCTCTGGAAAAGATTCAAGACCACCCGTTTTAGCGTCACTTGTGCGAACAATCGCCACAGAAAGCCATCCGGAGCCACCAGTCACTTCAAGGCTTTTTATAGAAAAATCAAATCTGGCCCCAACAAAAGTAATAGGACCGTGCAATATCTGTAGTAACAAACACAGAAAAAAATTTAAAAACAGTCGAATTGAGGACTTCCTCCTTTCCTGAAGTCGGTTAAAAAACTAACAGCATTGTAAATTACAAATTCAATCGTAAATGATAAAGTGCTATTCCGAAGACGCATTTGACAGGAAGAACCTAGAAATAACACTGTACGCAAGCACGATATGTGCCACTCAGGTGGTTTTATATCGGATGGGCATGCGTCGATATCGAAATATTTATAGCTTACTGCGTCCTTGGAATACCACTTCACCATACATGAGTTTAACTTGATATTAACAATGTTGTGATTTTAATCAGATGGCTAAATGGAAAACAGAATAGTGGTGGAGGGGATTTCAGTGAAAATGACACACAACTTCTATATTCAGTTTGTTTTCTGTACATCTGTTGCCGTTTCAACGGTATACGTTCAGAAATACTAAATTAAAATTTTCAAGGACGTGTTTTACCTCCTTAATGGCAAGTGTAAGAATATATGACTATTAATTTGGATTACACTACAATATAGTCAAAGCCGATCAAAATCGAAATTTATCACTCGAATAGGTTTACATGGGAGAATCGAACCAACCCCTGCTACAGCACCATTTCGTCAAGAAACAATGTGCTTTTGTGTATTCAAATCTAGTGTTAGCAAATTAAACAGAATGACAGAAGGTAAAGTAGCCTTATTCACAAGAATTCATTTCATCATTCTTTCTTAGCGTATCAGAATGATACAAAACGACTTCCATTCACGACGGCGTGAATTACACCGCCTACCAGTAAGTATCTCATCATTAAAATCAGAATGTAGGCGCTCATTCCAGCGCTATTCTAAGTTCTTCGCGGTGCTCGTTACTGCGGCGCTTGACTTTTGTAGATGCAACAGTTACTAATGGGCATACACGTACGTTTGTTGTTTCGTCACCCGAGCAAATGTAAACACTATCACCGGAAACCGCAATTACCCAGTGACATTAACATGCGCTATTGTGGGGCTCGATTATGACAAAGCGGGTGTCGTAAGCGCGGCGCACACGACAATGACGCCCGATAAATGGGACCTGTCAGCAGCCAGCCGCTCTCTCCCAGCGCTCTCTCTCGAATCTTCTTACAATTCTCTCCTCTCTTCGTCTGGCGAGTAAGGTGGTCATGATATTTGCCTCGGTCCCTGGCTAAGTCGAATCCTTGATACCGCTAAGTTGGCCTCAGTCGGTTTCCGAAATTATAGAGGGTGTAAACGATATATTACTAGTGCCGGGGTCATTTGAACCGTAGCTGGTCCGTAAGTCGTCGGCACACGAAGCGTGTGTCTGAACGTGTGCGGTGAACGTGCCGAATCCGTTAAACTTTATTTACAAGATAAATCAATCAAAAGTGAAGGTCGTAAACTCCACAAAATACCTAGGAATTACAATTACTTCTGTCTTAAATTGGAAAGAACACGTAGATAATGCCGTGGGAAAGGCGAACCAGAGACTGCGTTTTATTGGCAGAACCCTTAAAAGATGCAACAGAACTACAAAAGAAACTGCATAAACTACGATTGTTCGTCCTTTCATGGAGTATTGCTGCCCAGTGTGGGATCCTTATCAGCTGGGTTTGACGGAGGACATCGAAAGAGTCCAAAGAAGGGCAGCTCGTTTCGTATTGTCACGATACAGGGGAGACAGCGTTACGGAAATGATACAGGATCTGGGATGGGAATCACTACAACAACGGCGCTTATCGCTGCGGCGTGGGCTACTTGCGAAACTCCAATCGCCAACATTCTCCTCCGAATGCGAAAATATATTGTTGACTCCCACTTACATAGGTAGAAATGATCATCAGAATAAAATACGAGAAATCAGAGCTCGAACAAAGAAATTCAGGTGTTCTTTCTTCCCGCGCGCTATTCGAGAATTGAATGGAAGATAAATAGTATAATTGTGGTTCGATGAACCCTCTGCCAGGCACTTAAATGTGATCTGCAGAGTATCCCATGTAGATGTAGATGTAGATCTTCTGCAGTTCCTTCCTAATGTCATCCATAAACCTCATTCTTGTTCTTTCCAATTGTCACTTTACCTCCAATATTTTTTCCACCATGTCTGGTATTGTCTCACCTCATGACCATATTATCTCATTCTCAGTCAACAGCTGAGAACTTAGAGACGATGTTATAGGAAGGGAAGAGGAAGAAGATGAAGATGAAATAGGAGATACTATACTGAGAGAAGAATTTGACAGAGCCCTGAAAAGACCTAGGTCGGAACAAGGCCCCAGGAGTAGATGACATACCCTCAGAGCTACAACTAAAGTCTCTGGGAGAGCCAGCCATGACAAAACTATTGCCGCGGTGGAGTAGCCGAGCGGTCGAAAGCGTCTCGCTGCGGAGCGCGCGGTTGCTCGCCTTGGAGGTTCGAGTCCTCCCTGGGGCATGTTCTTGTCCGTAGGTTAGTTTACCTAGGTTTAAGTAGTTTGTAAGCTACGGAATGATGACCACGCAGTTTGGTCCGATAGGTTTACAAACATTTGAACAAAACTATTTGAACTGGTGTGCAGAGTGTATGAGACAGGCGAAATACCCTCAGACTTTAAGAAAAATGCAATAATCCCCATTCCAAAGAAATCAGGTGCAGACAGTTGTGAAAATTACAGAACCGTCAGTTTGATAAGTCATGGTTGCAAAATTTTAACACGAATCATCTAAAGAAGAATGGAAAAGCTGGTAGAAGCTGACATCGGGGAAGATCAGTTTGGATTCAGGAGGAACGTAGGAATCCGGGAGGCAATACTCACTTTACGTCTTATCTTAGAAGATAGTTTAAGGAAAGGCAAACCTACATTTTTAGCTTTTGTAGATTTGGAGAAAGCGTTTGACAATGTTGACTGGAATACACTCTTTCAAATTCTGAAGTCAGCAGGGGTAAAATAAAGAGAAAGGAGAGTTATTTACAACTCGTACAAAAGCCAGATCGCAGTTATTAGACTCGAAGGGCATGAAAGGGAAGCATCAGTTGGGAAGGGAGTAAGACAGGGTTGTAGGCTCTCTCCGGCGTTATTCAATTTGTACATCGAGCAGGGCCGGCCGCGGTGGCCGAGGGGACTGAGGCGCTTCAGTCACGGTCTGCACGGCCACTACGGTCAGGGGTTCGAATCCCCCCTCGGGCATGGATATTTGTGCCGTCCTTAGTATTAGCTAGTTCATAAGTAGTTTGTAAGTTTAGGGACTGATGACCCCGTAGTTAAGTCCCATAAGCTATACAAACATTTGAACATTTGAAACATCGAGCAGGCGGTGAAGGAAAGCAAGGAAAAATTTGGAATAGGGATTAAAGTTCAGGGGGAAGAAATAAAAACATTGCGTTTTGCTGATGACATTGTAATTCTGTCAGAGACAGCAAAGGACCTGGAAGAGCAGTAGAATGGAATGAACAGTGTGTTGAAGAGAGCATATAAAATGAACATTAACGAGAGCAAAACAAAAATAATGGAATGCGGTCTTAGAAAATCAGGCGATGCTGAAGGAATTAGATTAGGTAACGGAACAATGAAGGTGGTAGATGAGTTTTGTTACTTGGGTAGTAAAATAACATGCGATGGTCGCAGTACAGAGAATATAAAATGCAGAATGGCAATGGGAAGAAAAGCATTTTTGAAAAAGAGAAATTTGCTAACATCGAATATTAATTTAAGTGTAAGGAAGTCTTTTCTGAAGGCACTTGTGTGGAGTGTTGCCTTGTACGGGAGTGAAACATGGACGATAAGCAGTGCGGACAGAAAGAGAATAGAGGCTTTTGAAATGTGGTGCTACAGAAGAATGCTGAGGATTAGGTGGGTAGATTGCATAACTTATGAAGAGGTACTGAACAGAATTGGCGAGAAAAGGAATTTTTGGCATACCGTGACTAAAAGAAGGGATCGCTTGGTAGGACACATTCTTAGACATCGAGGAATCGTAAATTTAGCAATGGAGGGAAGTGTGTGGGGTAAAAATCGCAGAGGGAGACCAAGAGACGCGTATAGTAAGCAGATTCAAGTGGATGTGGGTTGCCGTTCTTATGAGGAGATGAAAAGGCTTGCTCAGGATAGAGTAGGGTGGAGAGCTGCATCAAACCAGTCTCCGGACTGAAGACAATAACTAACAGTCAACAGCCGGTGGCTACACCGGTTCCCGACAGATCACCGAAATTAAGAATTGCCGTGCGTGGTCAGTACTTGGATGGCTAACCGTCCGGGTACGTCACGTGCTGTTGACAACTTTCCCTTTACAGACAGAGGGAATACGAGGGATGGTGGTGCGAAGTCCTCGATCGCCAGTCTTCTCGCAAATGTCCTGGATTAAATTCCAAACTCCTCCGCATGTCTCAAGGAGTGAGAGAGTGGGACACTGTTGATGGTGATTCGTAAGTCGGATAGGGACGTTAAGCTAGGCGGTCTCTCCGGTGCTTTTCGCGAGGAGTAGGTTGTGTGACGATACTTGGTTTAATCCTCTCCCTTGAACACGACAATACACTACACACGCAACCAGTACAGTCACCAACACTTAACATAGACACGTCAGTACAAAGTTACTTCTTAAAGGAAAGGTGCGCCGGCCGCGGTGGCCGAGGGGACTGAGGCGCTCCAGTCACGTTCTGCACGGCCACTACGGTCGGGGGTTGGAATCCCCCCTCGGGCATGGATATTTGTGCCGTCCTTAGTCTTAGCTAGTTCATAAGTAGTTTCTAAGTTTAGGGACTGATGACCCCGTAGTTATGTCCCATAAGCCATACAAACAACAAAGGAAAGGTGCATGTGGGCGCGAAGGATAGAGAAAACCTTTCCAATCAGATGGTTGAACCCGCCCTACGGGATTTTCCAGTCATTCATGCCACACGACTTTACTTTTTTTTATCTCATTCTCTGACATTTGATAATAGGTGCTATGTCTTGGCTCTTTGTACGTGGCCCGAATATCCCCGTTTATTCTTTTCCTCCTGCCATTATTTTCCATTACTGGTCCAGATATTTTCCTCAGCACCTTATTTTCAAAATAATGCTAACAGCCTTCTCACTGTCTTTTGTGTCGTTGTCCATGTTTTGCGTCTCGCTGCGGAGCGCGCGGTTGCTCGCTGTGGAGATTCGTGTCCTCCCTGGAGCATGGGTGTGTGTGTGTTGATCTTAGATTAGTTTACCTAGGTTTAAGTAGTTTGTAAGCTACGGACTGATGACCACGCAGTTTGGTCCGATAGATTTACAAACATTTGAACATTTGATTTTCCATGTTTCGCTAGCATATGTCACTATTGGTCTGAACTTGGTCTTGTGTGTTCATAGCTTTGTTCTATACGACACCAGTTTTGCCTTAAATATTGAATTTACGTATGCATAAATCTATTTCCTTCTTGTATTCTTGTTAAGATTTCAGTTTCAAGTTTGTTGGTGTTTTTCATGTTAACCCTTAATTATGCCGTCCTGTCTTCTGTTTCAAATGTTTGACCGCCGATAACTGGGTGGTGTGTTCTGTCTTTCTCTTATTACTGCAGTGCAGAAATGGCCGTGCGCTCTAAGGCGCCTTGCTTCAGAGTATGCGGATGCCCCCCGTCGGAGGTTCGACCCTCAGGCATGGGTGTGTGTGTGTCGTCCTTAGCACAATAGTTTGTAACTCTAGGGACTGATAACTAATGCAGTTTGCTGCCATAGCTTTACCAACATGTGAACGTGTCTCTTATTACTACTAGTAACTTGGTCCTGTTCTTCTAGCTCCACCCGTCAAAAAAAAATGTTCAAATGTTTGTTAAGCTTAAGGGACTTAACTACGGGGTTATCAGTCCCTAAACTTACAAACTACTTATGAATTACCTACAGCTATGGACGGCACAAATATCCATGCCCAAGGGGGGATTCGAACCCCCGACCGTAGTGGCCGTGCAGACCGTGACTGAAGCGCCTCAGTCCCCTCGGCCACCGCGGCCGGCTTTCCACCCGTCAGTTCCCGTCCCATCACCAATGCCGTCATGTTTTTATCGATCAGAACGATGTCTTCTGCAAACGTCAGTATATCTATCTTGCTACCTGTGTCTAATCCGGTGGTTTTTATTTCTAATTCTTGTTAAGGTTTTGTTTAATGCTGTACTGAACAGTGTAGGTGATATAATGTCTCTTGTCTTACTTCTGATTTTACCTACAACTTTTCTGAACGTACTTTTCCTATTCTCATTAAGCATTTTGATTTATTAACGGAAGCCATGGTGGAGTGGCCGATCATTCTAAGGCGCTTTGCTGCAGAGCACGAGGTTGCTCGCCGTCGGAGGTTCGAGTCCTCCCTCAGGAATGTGTGTGTGTGTGTGTGTGTGTGTGTGTGTGTGTGTGTGTGTGTGTGGTCCTTAGTGTAACTTAATTTAAATATATTAACTGCGAATGGATAAAGTTGAAAATGTGTACCCAGCCGGGATTCGAACCCGGTTCTCCTGCTTACCCGTCTGGATAAACATTTTTAACTTTATTCATTCGCAGTTAATGTCATACATTCAGTAAATATGAATAGATAATGACTACAGGATGAAAAGTGGCGTCTCTTCTTTCGGATATGTCCGAAAGAACAGACACCACATATATGTAGCTTAATGTAAGTAGTTTGTAAGTCTAGGGACTGATGATTATTGGGATTAGTCCAATAGGTTTACCAACATATTTTGAACACTTGAGAAACATACATCTTATCGACCCACGCTCGCGATGTCAATAAACGCAGCGGTATATAACAGACTTGTCCAATGTCTACTTTACCAAAAATATTATCATGAAATGAACTTTTTTCTGGGACAAAAACGTTTGTTAAGCTTATGGGACTTAACTGCGGGGTCATCAGTTCCTAAACTTACAAACTACTTATTAACTAAATTATACTAAAGACAGCACAAACATCCATGCCCGAGGGGGGATTCGAACCCACGTCGAGGAACGGCCTCGCGCATAGTAGCATAGCGCCTCAATGCGCTCGGCCGCTCCGCCGCGGCTTTCCGGGACAACTGTAGGAAATAGACAAACATGGTACTAGATGTTTCAAATCAATTACTTGTATTCTTGGCAGCTATTCCAGCTATTACTTGAGTTGTTGGCAGCTATTCAATTTACACTCTGTATACAAGAAGCTGACAAAAGCCACAAAGATACACATGGCGTTAGTTTCGCGTACACAAGCTATAAAAGAATGGTTCATAGACAGATCCATCATTCGTAATTCTAAGATTCGTGTGAAAAGGCTTCCGACATGATTTTGGCCACACGACGGAAATTAACAGACGCCTTGGAATGGTAGTTGGAGCTAGACGCGGGAGCATTTCATTTGAGAAATCGTTAGGGAATTCAGTATTCCGAAATCCATTGTGTCAACAGTGTGCCGAGAATACCAAATTTGATGATTTTTGGTATGAAAGTATCTTTTGATAAAAGACGAAAATCGGCATAGGTATATTGGAGGGAGAGTGAAAAGTAGGGCACCAACTACCTATAAAATGTATATTTTTGCTAAAAAAATCGAAGTGGAATCTTTTAAAACTTCAAAAGGAAGGCTAATTAATAAATAAGTATTTGTGCACTTTTTTATATAAATATTTGAGGGGTATACAACCCTTATAATGGCTGATCCCGCATAGCGGACGAAAACTCGACATAATGCTTTAATAGACAGTAACTCGACATTCGACATTCAAAATACTGTAAAATCTACATTTGAAATATTAGTTAATAAAGTTGAATAAAACGTGATAAAAGGTTTATTGGTTTCAATCGTCGGCGTTAGCGTTGCTCGTGATGTAGCGCGCCGGTCGCGGTGGCCGCGGGGAGTGAGGCGCTCCAGTCACGGTCTGCACGGCCACTACGGTCGGGAGTTCGAATCCCCCCTCGGGCATGGATATTTGTGCCGTCCTTAGTTAAGGTAGTTCGTAAGTAGTTTGTAAGTTTAGGGACTGATGACCCCGTAGTTAAGTCCCATAAGCTTAACAAACATTTGAACATTTGATTTTGATGTAGCGCGTGGGAGGTCGCATGGCCGGATTTACATCTTCACATTTTATTCACTATTATTTCAAAAGTAGATTTTACAGTATTTTGAGTGTCGGATGACTAGTTACTGTCTATTCAAGCATTCTGTCGAGTTTTCGCCCGATATGCTGGATCAGCCATATTCAATTTTGAAAATCTGATTTCTGATTCGGATTCAGCGACTTTCAATACCGGTACATTAAAGAAATGAAACAGTTCAGAAATATAGATTCACAAGGTGTTTTGGGCAGTATCAAACGAGCGCGGCAATATAAGGATTGTTTACCGTCGGCCGCGGTGGCCGAGGTGACCGAGGCGCTCCAGTCACGGTCAGCACGGCCACTACGGTCGGGGGTTCGAATCCCCCCTCGGGCATGGATATTTGTGCCGTCCTATTTCGTAAGTCGTTCATAAGTAGTTTGTAAGTTTAGGGACTGATAACCCCGTAGTTAAGTCCCATAAGCTTAACAAACATTTGAACATTTTTGATTGTTTACCCATCAAATATTGATATAAAAATACAAAAAATACTTATATCTTAATTAGACTTTCTTTTGAAGTTTTAGTAGATTCTACTTCGATTAAGTCGAAACACTTATTTGTAGCAAAAAAATTGGTCACTTTAGGGGTAGTTGGCCCCCTACTTTTCACCCCCCCCCTCCAATATACCTAGGCCGATTTTCGTCTTTTATCAAGAGATACTTTCATGCCAAAAATCATTAAAATCGCTTCACTAATATATAAGTTATCGCAATTTTTCTGTTAGCCCCAATTTTGGAGGGACCGTTTCACCCCATAAATATGTTAAAAAAAAAGTATCCTTCAATACACTCCTGAAAAATGAAAAAAGAACACCATGAATTCGTCAACCCAGCAGAGCGAAATTTCATTGACACATTCTTGAGGAAGTATACAACACACGATCACGCAGACAGAACCATACTCACGTCAGGATAGTCACCAAAGCGTGCACAATATTGACGCTAGTATCGCGTATACCCTCCTTTTGCAGCAATGCTGCGTGCAAACCTCTCATGAAGACGATCGTAGAGGTGCCGAATGAATTCTTACGGTATGGCCTTCCATGCAATTTCCATCTGATGGGTCAGCTGGAACAGATCTTGTGCCGGTCGTGTAGACCGCGCCAAGATGACGTTTCATCCGGTCCCAGACATGCTCAATGGGGGACAGATCTTGGGATTATGATGGGCGAGGTAGTTGACGCACACCTAGAAGAGCACGTTGGGTTGTACGAGATACGTGTGGACGTGCATTGTCCTGTTGGAAAAACACATCGCATTGCTGGTGCATGAACGAAGGCAAGACGGGTTGAATGATGGTTTCAATGTACCGAGTACTGTTCAATTTTCCCACAACGAACAACAGAGGAAAACAGCCAGTGTAGGATATGCTCCCCACACCATAATGCCAGGTGTCGGCCCCGTTTGCCTCTGTCGAGCACTTCCCTGCACGACACCAACCACGCGTATGATCATCATTGGGACCGAGGCAGTGACTGAAGACGACCTGTCTCCATTCGTCCCTTCATAAGCGCCTACTATGACACCATTGGAGGCAAGCTGAACGATGTTGGGAGTGAGCGGAAGACACACTAACGGCACAAATGACCGTGCATCATTGTGAGTGGAGCTTAGTGAACGGTACACTGAAACCATCATTTGATCCGTCTTTCTACCACTCATACACAAACAAGACGATATGCTTTTCCAACAGGACAATGCAGATCCACATGTATCCCGTACCCCCCAACGTGTTCTTCACGGTGTACGTCAACTACCCAACTACTAGCACGATTCCCAGATCTCTCCCCTATTGAGCATGTTTGGGACCACATAAAACGTCATGTTGGGCGGTCTACTTGAGTGGCACTAAATCTGGCCCAACGGAGGCACCAGCTGGAAATTTCATGGCAGGCCATTCCACATAACCACATTCGGAACCTCTACGATCGTTTCCATGAAAGAATTACAGCTTGCATTGCTGCAAAAGGAGGGTATACACGGTACTATCGCCAACATTCCGGACACTCTAGTGACTGTACGGACGTGCGTACGGCTCTGCCTGTGTGATCGTGTGTTGTATACAATCTCGAGAATGTGTTAAAAAAATTTTCCTCTGCTGAGTCGAGGAATTCATGGTGTTCTTTTTTCATTTTCCAGGAGTGTATTATATCCAAATTTCAGAAAATTCCGAGAGTTACACTTAGATAGGTTTGCTTGTAAGATACAAGCAAAAATGCTTGAAATAGCGGTATTAATTAATAAGGGACGTACGCCGGCCACGGTGGTCGAGGAGACTGAGGCGCTCCAGTCACGGTCTGCACGGTCACTACGGTCGGAGGTTCGAATCCCCCCTCGGGCATGGATATTTGTGCCGTCATTAGTCTTAGTTAGTTACTAAGTAGTTTGTAAGTTTAGGGACTGATGACCCCGTAGTTAAGTCCCATAGACTTTACAAACATTTGAACATTAAAAGGGACGTACGACGAACGTATCAGCGAGTACAGTGACGCGTAGTTTGCCGTTAATGGAGTGTGGCAACAGTCGATC
This sequence comes from Locusta migratoria, assembly GCA_026315105.1. Classification (NCBI taxonomy): domain Eukaryota; kingdom Metazoa; phylum Arthropoda; class Insecta; order Orthoptera; family Acrididae; genus Locusta; species Locusta migratoria. The sequence goes on from CM048755.1 coordinate 294,332,247, forward strand.
AACTGGAGTGCTTTTGCAAACAGCACTACATCGCATGCAGAGCGTCAGTTGGACTCGTGACCATGTCGGCAGGACCTTAGACTGAAAAATCGTGGCTTGGTCAGATAAATCCCTATTTCAGTTGGTAAGAGCTGAAGTGATTTAGAGAAATCACGGGAAAACCTAAATCAGGGTTCAGGAGACGGGTTTGAACCGCCGTCCTCCCGAATGTGAGCAATTCTTACTCACAAATAGTTTTCCGTTTTTATTGCAGTGGCTTTGGCATCGAAGTTAAACACATATATAAAAAATAAAAACATACGGTAGTAAATAACGTCGTCCGACCAGAATTTGTCTGCATTACGTAGATTTTGGCAAATGATGCTGTTTATGGACTAATTCTTTATCACAAATTTGCTATTATCATTCTCAGTCAATAATTCGACTGATGGTAACATGAAGAGGTCTGCTACAATACTTCTACAACCGTTTTAGTGTCAGTTTAATGTAAGTTTACTCCTCGGGTACTGCGAGACCACGTGAGCCGAAGCTGTACTGTAAAAACCGAACTGCCAGGGTCATCGCGCTCTAGACTTACAAACTACTTTAAACTACCTTAAACAAACTTATACTGAGAGAGGATTTGAATCTCCGGCGGGAGCGGCCGCGCAATTCTTAACATGACGCCCCATACCACGCAGCCATCTCTGCGCGGCTGTTCTGTCATGATTCGAATCACTACATATTGCGCAGAAAGTCAATAAAGACTTACATGGAGCCCTCGCCGCTTTAGAGGCCTCCTTCTCTGAATATTCCGCATAGTGCGTTTTAAATTTTTTTATGAGTGGATACCACTGGCGACTACTAATAACGTGCGAATTCTCAGCCCATACTGAATTTCTGAGAGTGTAAGGTATCCTTGTTAGCTACATTTTTAACCGATTAATAGTTTCTCCTCCTACATGTTAAGTCAATTTCCCAGGTCAGTCTAAGCCCTCACTGTAGTGCTCTTCTTATGAAGTAGTAGTAGGAGTAATTATGTTCCACCTAGTGTATTCCTTGACACATTCAGGACATCCTAAAACTGAATCTCCGATTTATGTTATGAATACAATTAGTTCTAGTAGTTATAAAGTAGTTTTTTAAACATCGTGTCTTTTAGCTGTCGGTAGCTGATGAAACATTAATTGATTTCCATTTATCAGGCCAGTATTTAGCATTACTGGCGAAGATATTATTGTGAAAATTAAAACAGTATGGATTTTATAATCACCCTAGACATTAAAATCCAATACCAAACATTTAAAACAATCGCACTCATAGAACACCAAAAATTTATGGAAAAGTCAAGTCCATTTACAGTGACGCATAACATTAGAAAAATGAATTGGGTAATCAGTAGCGTTTGGCACTAAAAGAAGTGGTCAGTAACCGATACCTTTTTGTTTATTCGGCAGCTGATCAGGGTGGTACTTGTGTATCTTGAACGCCGGTATTTCTAACATAGAAGTTTCTCTGGTTATATAATTCACTGAGTTCTAGCCATATTATACTTGTGTCCACTCTCTAACTTTTGATGATAGTCTCTGTCGTAATCCTAAGAAGAAATTAGTAAACTATTATGTATTTTATTTAATTGGCCAAATTGTGTCCAGGGACCGACACGAAACAACAGACTTATGTGGTACCAGAGACTATGTCTGTGACTGAAAAAAGCACGAGACTGGTAACAAATCTGACGCAGCAACAACTCCGTGAAGCGTTTGTTCAAGAATGTTGTCGCGAAAAGCTACGTCGTAGAGAGAGTTTTTGTTGATTGCTTGTAGAGAGCATTATTTCTATACCTCCACCTCTTCCCCCTCCCCCCCACCCTCCGCCGTGTCGGGAAACCATAAATAGTTATGTAGCAGATGAGTAGACACAGCACTCAGGACACAGTTGACAGAAAAAAATGCTTGAAATATTGGACACCAAGGAATGCCACAAAAAAATAAAAAACAAAACAAAAAATTTAAAAATTTAAATTACAAATTTTAAAAAATCGAACATCAACTGAATGAACAAACTGATTTACGTATAAGTTAGTTTCCACTTGTTTACTTATCTACAGTCAATATTTTACTGCATATGTTAATGACATAAGTGGCAAAAATGTGTTCGTTACCTAGTATTATTTTCTTTCCTCCAGATGTTGTTTACTGTTTTTAGGTGTACCTCGTAATCACTAAGTATGCGATACTGTTTTTGCGGGTCAAAAAACCTGCTGACCTAAAATCCTATACAAGAGATATGAAAGTATATTTAAAGAGAAGCTCTTCAGTATCTCCTGGCAAGAAGGGTGGTGCTAATTTCATTTATATGGATACTTTATATTACGCACAGCTTTATGTAGTCATTAAATTGTTCCCAGTATTTGTGAGGATAAATAATTTCGGAGAAAGAGAGGTAGCCGAATATTAACGTCACACAAAGAGAACTGGCCGATGTATTGGAACATATTATGGAGCTGAAAAGTATACTGGCTGTTTGCCCTGCAGCATAGAGCGATAAAGTTTTCCAACGTAGATTACGTTGAAGTAGGATGGCCAGCTCCATTATTCTGCTGGTAGTTCTTTGTGGACGAAGCTGGCCGCCGCGTGCGTCTGGCAAAGACGGAGCCTACAGCTGCAAAGCATCGATTAGTCAGCGAGCCGTATTTTGGCGGCAGGAAATATCGACACGATCGACCGACGGATTTTTGACGGCGAGTGTCCTCCTTGGCACGGGAGACCGTTTCCGTCATTTCTTAGAAGCAGCAGTACCTTTCTGCCCTGAGATCTGTGACGTCATTAACACGGTGAAGGGAACAGCGAAAATTTAGTTTTGTATCCAAAATGTATTCATTTTTCGACACTAAAATTGATATAGGAGCGTAAATTTTAATTCTAAATACTAATTTCATCCGAAAAATTCCTTTTAACCACTTTCAACGGTAGAAACAAAAATATATTAGGGTTCATTAGTCATTAGAAACAGATCAAAAGCTCGGATTGGGGAAAGATGAGGAAATAACTTGACAGTGTCCTTTTCATAGAAACTATCCAAGCATTTATATTAAGCGATTTAGAAAAACCGCAGAAAACTTAGGTCTAGGGGACCGGATATGAGTGGAGGTGTCTTAACACTACGCACCTTTATCAAAAAATGTTCAAATGTTTGTAATTCTACGCCGAACTACGGTACCAAACTACATTGCTCATAAGTCCCTAGACTTCTAAAACTAAAATTTTAAACATAGCAGCTATTGGCAGCTACTGTTACAACGCCAATGGATAAACAGGCAGCCCTCGGTCGCAAATTAAAAATTATTTTACCAGGTTTCGGCAATGACTAAGATTGCCTTCATCAGAAAGTATAAAACAAAACAAATCACCTAATAAAATATACTATTCAGTGGTATAGCTTACGTCACAAAGTTTAAAAAGAATTTTTTTGGAAAAAGCTAGCCGCTATGGGCTGCACGCCTGCACGGAAGCATCAGAGTCTCCGAAACGCGGCGCTCCAGACCGCTCGGTTACTCCCGCGCGGCACACCTTTATCAGTGCGAGATTTATTGTATCACGATACCTCAATACGCTTACTGTCATTTTATCATTTCAAGGTATTCCCTTGGATTACGAAGACTTTCCATAGTTCTCTCTACAGTTCCAGCCGCGGCGGATTAGCCGTGCGCACTGGGATGCCGTGCTGCGGTGCGTGCGGTCGTTCGCCGTCGGGGGTTCGAGTCCCCCCCTCGGGCATGGGTGTTTGTGTTGTCCTTAGATTAGTTTACCTTCGTTCAAGTAGTTTGTAAGCTCCGGACTAATAACCCTGCAGTTGAGTCCGATAGATTTACAAACATTTGATCATTTGAACTACAGTTTCACCTTCAATATAAATGAAATACGCTAAATCTTTACGTAGTTCGTAGCTCAACTAAACAATGAGTTTTTGGTAGCAGGAAAAGAGAAGACTTAAACAAGGGGATGCTGGTGAATTATACCCACCATTTCCGCTGTGACAAGCAACCAGAACTAACTCGGATTGAACAGAGGGAGCGCTGCGTATTGGCTTTGACTCCCAGAGGGAGGAGTGGTGGGATTCGCTTGAGTAAAGGAAAAGGAGGAAACCTCAGCCAGGATGTTACGCGAGGAACTTCAAATCTGGTATTTCCGAATACAAGCCAAGTGTCTTAACTATTATGTCACCTAACACGGTTTCCGTCACCTTCCCCAAAACTTAGAACTAGTGCAGAGAATCGTCACTTGAAACCAGCTCTGATTGTTTTTAGTGCCATTAATAACATACCATGCAATGGATTTTTATTAGTGTCGTCCCGAAGGTGGAATATTACTATGTAGCGGAGATGTTGAGAAGTTCATTATAGCGATACGTTTCGTATAACCCGCAATAAAACTCTGTAACATGACATGTATCATCTTGTAGTTTGCCTAAAAGTTCGATAAAGAACGTCCTCCCATATGATTGTGTGAGTCGAAAGAGCAGCTAAAATTACTGTTTTCGAATAAAAGATAGCATTTTCTATCGAAAATTATTTGTTTGTGAAACCTATATCGTTTATATTAGAGCTTGAAAGCTGTGTCAATTGACCTATGTTCTTTGATCAGATAACATATTGGCGCACGGCCGTGACTGCCACATCTGGAACTCATTTAAAAAACACTGGCCCTTAATAAAACTAAGTATTCATCTTTTGCTATTCCGACAGTGTGTATACCAATACAATATTTTATTGTTCAGGGAGAGTTTCATCCCACTAACAAATCTGACGTCTGAGAAAGCTGTTACGTGAAGCCACTAGGTAGTCCTTATTTCATGTATTAATTTTGCTCACTCAAACGAGTAGTTGGCTCCGTCATCGGGAGAGTATCTTGCCAATTTACAGCCTAATTTGGAGCTAGTATAGGACTTTTTTCCTGTCGTATGACCCCAGGTCAGGTAGACCACAGTGATTATCAGGAAAGTCGTTTTCTCTCTCTCTAAATCGCTTGGCACTGCCGAGTTGCCTCCATGTAAGTATCTGCTGCAGGTGAGTAACTTTCTTTCCATGACCAAAGTGGAATTGTGGTCTATGAGTGCCTTAGTCGCCGATGGTATGATTTTGATTCATGCAAATAAGTTCAAGACGGAAGTTATCACTACGATGTAAACATCAGAGCACGTGCGTTTTTCACTTACTGCTACTTTAAAATTTGCTTTGTGTGTTGTAGAAAGGATTGTAAACTGTGGTGGCTGAAGGTGGTTGCAGATAACAAATCTCCCTTCTGCTAGGAGCATACATTTATCTTTCTACTTTTGGACCTTGAATAGGTTTATCCACAGCTGGCGACACTAAAAGGTGCTACGACATTCCATGTGTTATGATGATACAGTTGGCCACACAAGTGTATAACGCCACATGTATGTATCGGTCAATTATTGATAGTAAATAGTGAAAACTTGAAGTCCTCACAAGACGGTTTCCGTCCTTCTTGTCTGAACGACACCATTTAACGATCGCAGAGATTAGTAAGACTTTTCGGCTGTTTAGAAGTTTGGCCTCAGTATCCTTCCTTGCTCTGTGGGGTGAAGGATACATCGGGTGCCAATTGAAGATACCTCCCGCCGATCTTTTGCATCAGGGATCAGTATTCGAGGAAAACGACTGTGTGCAAAATGGTGTTGAGATTTCACGACGAGTGATGATTCGGTATTCATTTGCCACAACCCAGTATACATTATATGCTCCACCTCTCTTCACACTGATACTCAACTGTTGTGTCTTTCCTTATTCGGGGCAGGACGCGAGTATTCTTTTGAATATCTTTTTTTTTTTTTTTCTTTTTCTGTGGAGGCAGCAGCTCATTACTAATCCCTTTCGTCGACCCTCATTCCCTCCCTTGCCATGGGATGAGAAAATCTGACCTACATCGCGATTGGGAGTCAACCTTGAATGGTAGTTTCCGCTATAACTTGATGGGTAGTCCTGTTCAGAGGCCGTAGGAAATGCAAGGGCGATCCACCAGAGATAGTATAATACCCGAAAGATTATTGTGGAATTAAAACCTTCCTATAGGTTGGTGACAGCCTTACCTTCAGTTTATATATATATATATATATATATCGGGAAAATTAATACTACGCTTTATTCTTCATTTAACATTCAATCCGAGGTTTCCTGTGATTCGCAGTGCCTTAAGAGGCACTTCCTCCGCTATTATTTTTGTTAAACAGAACTGCTGCAGTTGTTGAATAACACTTTCTTTGTACTGCGGATATTGCAACCTAAAGTTACATCATCAGGCATAGTTTCCAATAATTTACAGGAATACTTAATGGTTATTGCACGCGGCCCCAACACTCTCAGTGTGTGGTTTTATAACTACCTTAAACGGAACGGTCTTCAACAATCTAAATGGCGATATGAAAATAAAGGCCATCTTAAATGGCTCAAGATGGGGAAAGAAATAACCGTGTTGTGTGCGATTTGGGGTTTTCCCGGAGTATGTGATAATTTCAAGATTCTCGGGTGTACCGCTGGATCCAGTCGTAGAATGTCCACGATATTTAGGCGATATTTTCACTGTCATCAGGTGGTAATGTAGAATCCATAGGTACCACCTAATGATGACGAAAACTTTGTTCGTAGAAATATTGTAGACCTTCGACGATTGGATACGGAAGTACAGCGTAAATCTTGAGAGGAATAACCATTAAATGGAAATTATTATAAAAGTAGTAAAATCGTGTGGCAGTAACTTAATACGAAAACCGTATGCTACCAACGTATCATAGCTAGTATATTCACGGGTCTGGGTATTCAGCTTGTCCTGGCCCGTGTGTTTACTCGCTATGATACGTCGGGAGCATAAGGTTCCGGCATTGCATTAGTGGTGCACGATTTTACTACTTTCGTAGAACCGTCCACTTCATTGCTCTAAGTGATAAAATTGTTATTTCTTTCCAGACCTTTAACCATTTACCACTCCCGTCCCTTTATTACATCATCCTCCAAAAGGCTCGATTCTTCGGCAGGCCAACTTCTTGCCGTGTTCAGGCATTCAGACTCAAGAAACGCCTTCGGCTTGCGGAAATATCGCGGCTTTTGGACAAATACAACCAGTTTAGTACCCGAAAAATATTCAAGGTTTACATACGACAGGAGAACCTAAAATATTTAGGCGTTCTGATTCGAGGAATGCCTGAAGAAGGCAAGAAGTCGCCTTGAAAAAATATTGCGTCTGTTGGACGGCGTCAATAACTGGCTAAATAACAAATACATATTCAGTCTTTCGTATTTTGCTATGTAAAGAAATGAAACTAATCAGAGAGAGAGAGAGAGAGAGAGAGAGAGAGAGAGAGAGAGAGAGAGAGAGAGAGAGCATATGTAGAGACCCTGCTTATTGAGGCAGTGTATTTCAGTTAAATCGGTGAGAACCAATAGTGGAAAGATACGTAGAATATAAGCCTCAATCGATTTCACAACTGTTAACCGCAGTTTATACCGGCGCTATTAACCCACAGCACGAGATTTCGGGATAACGTTGCTGTTTCTAGATTCTTTTGGACTCCCGGGCGGGTAGGATATTTTCCTCGTATTGCGCCTGGACGTGTGTGTTTGTCAACCGTGTGAATGAACAATTCCAGTTGGTATCTCGCAGCCTGAAGAGATTGGACTGACATGAAGATGAGTTGTCTCGTCCATCAGTTGCCTCAGTTATGCCTGAAAAATCTTTGGTCTTCTGTGTGTTACTAGGTTTTCCTGGAGGATGAAAATATAGAAACTTTATGCGATATTTAGCCAGGTGGGAACGTCTGAAACAGTCATATGTTGGAAAGCTGGCATCTTGCCATTTTCAGACGTTCAGACCTCAGGAACATCTGAAGATGCGAAGAAGTGGGTTTGTAGAGACATCGCGCGTTCGAACGACCGGCTGAATACCCAAAGAATACTCAAGATTTCTGTATTCCGGGAAACCCCAAAATCATCAGCCATTCATACTTCAGGAAAGCCTGAAAATTACAAGAAGCTGAGTACCCTGAACGACCGCTCTCGGCTGAATAGAAATATTTAAGGCTTCTATGCGGCGGTAAAATCTATGATCGTGAGGCAATCAGAGTTCAGAAGGCCTGAAGATGGCAAGAAGTAGGCGCCTGCCGAAATATGAGGCTTTTGGACGACGTCACATGGCTGAGAACCAGAGAAATTTCAATCTTTGGTACTTTGCTAGGTGGCGTCGCCCAAAAGGCCGACTTCTTGCCTCTTGGGATAGTCAGGCTACAGGAATGCCTGAAGATGCCATGAAGTAGTGTTGCTGTAATATCGCCAATTTGTCTGAATTCCGCAGAGATATTCGAGATATCTATGTGCCGGAAAAATCCAAAACTGATAAATGGCAAGAAGTCGGCTTGCGGAAATCTGGCGCCTTTTGGATGACACCCGGCTGAATAACCTAGAATCTTCCAAGAGAGCTATGCTCCGATGAAACCCCACTTCCTCAACCGTTCAAAATCCAGGAAGGCCTGCAGATAGCAAGAAGTCAGATTGCCGAAATATGGGGCCTTTTGGCTGAATACCAGAGAAATATTCAGTCCATATTCACGGAATGTATGACATTAACTTCGAATGGGTAAAGTTGTGTACCCAGCCGGAATTTCAACTCTGGTCTCTTCCTGTCTAGGCAGTTGCGCTGACCCCTACATCACTGGGTACACAGCGATCACCACACCTGCATAGACTACTCAAGTACGCTTACCGTCAGATACAAATCCTCAACTTTACCCCGGCCACCAGTACTCAAACTCATAATCGTAACATGTAGGCTTTCACGGCCGATGTCTTAATTAATTAAAATTTCCGGGCTAAGATGACGTGGTCGATCTGTAAAGCTTTCTTGTTCCGACGTTTCGTTGCCTACTGCGGGCAATATCTTCAGGGCTGAGTCGACTCATCGCAACAAAAGGCCGGGACAAGAATGTTTTACAAATGAACCACAGCATCTTAGCCCGGAAGTTTTAATTAATGACTCAAACTCGTAGTTTTGTAAACTGATTCCCGTAAGAGTAATGGCCTAGGAGTGCCTCGCCGCTCATTGGCATTGCTCACCCAAAATATCTCTGAAACAACAACAGCTATTGTAATCCGACCTTCACCAGTATCAATGTAAAGCAGGGGCCCATGAATGTAAATATTGTGAAACATTATAAAACGAAAGCATATGTGATTTTTAACACAATCTTACGTGTTTTTAAATGGACACCTTATGTTATTTCATCAGCAATCTACAGCACGACAAATCACATAAACAATGGCGTTGATTGCATGGCAATACGCCAATTACATCCCAAGATACTGCGAAGTGAAATTACGTTTGAAATACACGAAGATCGCATCTAGCGCGTCCCGAGACTCAAGCGAGACTCACGGCTGTCTCTCAGGACGTACGCTAGCCGAGCGTTTTGCGTATTTCAAGCGTCAACTTCGCTTCGCAATATCTCGGGATGTAATTGGCATATTGCGATGCAGTCAACGTCATTGTTTATGTGATTTGTGTTGCTATATAATGCTGATGAAATAATATAGTGTCCATTAAAAAAAGTAAGTTTGTGTAAAAAAACACATATGCTTTAGTTTTAGAATGTTTCAAAGTATTTACATTCATGAGCCCCTGCCTTGCATTGATATTGCTGGAAGTCGTTTTTAAGTAGCTGACGTTGAACCAAAGATATTTACGGTGAGCAAGATAACTGGGACACCATACATATACAGGGTGTTTCACGATGTGTGTTTGCCTATGTAACTTATAAAATAAAAGGTGACGGGAAATTTTAATGCGGTGGGTCAACACAAGAAATGTTACACTTTCTGCGGAGCTATGAACATAGTTAATTGTATCATTTTCCAAAGAGTTACAGCACAATGATATAATTTTTTAAATGGAACAATAGTTTTTTCTATCGTGTATTGGATTCGTTTAAACCAGCTGCTTCCAAATTAATTTAAACTAAATTCCTATCACTGTTAGTTTGGGAGCTACAACCCTTCAAAGTTCCGGGGGCGGAGGCTGCGATAGCGTAGTTGACTGGCCGAGTGGCTATCCCCTGGGGCACGGCCCACTGTCTCATGACCACCAGCCAGTCAGCTACGCTGTCGTAGCCTCCGCCCCCTAAACTTTGAAGGGTTGTAGCTCCCAAACTAACAGTGATAGGAATGTAGTTTAAATTGATTTGGACGCAGCTGGTTTAAACGAATCCAATACACGATAGAAAAAACTATTGTTCCATTTAAAAAATTATATCTCTGTGGTGTAACTCTTTGGAAAATGATACAATAAACTATGTTCATAGCTCCGCAGAAAGTGTAACATTTCTTGTGTTGACCTACCGCATTAAAATTTCCCGTCACCTATTATTTTATAAGTTACAGAGGTAAACACACTTAGTGAAACACCCTGTATATATATATCTGTTTTTTCGGGCATGTCAGAAATAACGGGTACCAATGATATATATGTATATATATATATCTTTCGTAATTTGCTAGGTGGTGTCGTCCAAGAGACACATTATGTCGGAAATCCGACTTATTGTCATCATCTGGTGTTGAGACTCTAGGAACGACAGAAGATCCTAAGACTTATTGAACCCATCATCGGTGGTGGAAACGGGACAGCGGCTGGTCCAGAGTCTGAAGGAACTGAGGTACCAACAGCCGCAAGTATAATGAAATATTTATTCTATTACAACCAGTTTCGGCATTACACTATGCCATCTTCAGGTCCCTACATCGGAGCATACTAAACTGGATTCGTGGATTTCGTCTCTTAGTTGGAAACTAAGAGACGAAATCAACGAATCCAGTTTAGTATTCCTACTTATGGATATCATGCTCCGATCTTCAAATGTTTGTTAAGCTTATGGGACATAACTACGGGGCTATCAGTCCCTAAACTTACAAACTACTTATCAACTAGCTTATCCTAAGGACGGCACAAATATCAATGCCAGAGGGTGGATTCGAACCCCCGACCGTAGTGGCCGTGCAGACCGTGACTGAAGCGCTTCAGTCCCCTCGGCCACCGCGGCCGGCCATGCTCCGATGTAGGGACCTGAAGATAGCATAGTGAAATGCCGAAACTGGTTGTAATAGAATAAATATTTCATTATACTTACGGCTGTCGGTTCCTCAGTCCCTTCAGAGGATCCTAAGAGGTCGAGTTGCCGGAATATGGCGCCTTTTGGGCGACGACATCTTGCCGGACACCGGAGAAATGTTAGACCTTTCGTATTCGACGGAGTGAAAATAAGGAGAGAGAGCATAGGTAGATGCAAGTAAATGGGCGACGCCAGGACTCACCGACGTCGATCTCGTCGGCGTCGTCGCCGAAGAAGGTGAGGACCTGCGTGAGCAGCACTCCGGAGGCGGTGTGGAGCCCGTGGGCCAGCAGCTGCACGAGCACGGCGGCCGCCACCACGACCCAGCCCCAGCCGCCCTCGGGGTAGTAGTGCTGCTTGAGCGTCAGCAGCTGGCGCAGCTCGGCCACGAGCAGGCGGCCCGCGGCGCCGCCCCCGACGCCGCCGCCTCCGCCCCCGACGCCGCCTCCGGCGCAGGCGGCCGCCGCCGCGCAGCCGCCCCCCGCGGCCGGCGCCAGCTGGGGCAGCGAGCGCGACCGGTAGAGGCGCGCCATGGGCTAGGCGAGCCGCCATGCCGGCCTGCTCATGCCGGCCGCATCGCCACCTGCCACCGTCGCCCCCAGCAAAAACACCACCACCCGAGATTCCTAACACCGTTTCTTTTTTGCGGCCTCGCAAACGAGTCGGCAAGTTATTTATAGCCCCGTTCGGATTACGGCCTCACTTATGTCAGTGCCATTTCGCGGACGGGCCGTCCCCTCTCACACTTTAGCGGCCGGCGTCGACGTCCGGGGTCGGGACGCGGCTGTCACACTCGGCCGCGACGAGGAGGGCAGGCGAGCGGGATTCCGGATGTCGGATCGGCGTCTCCGGCAGCAGCTGTGGCGCGGCGCCGGCAGCTGGGACTGGCACACATCCTGCGAGGAGCGAGTAGCGGGCAGCCCCGTCACCGGACACGTGTGGGCGTGGAGGCCCGCGGCGCGCACCATGTGTGCGGCACGGCGTCGGCCGGGGCGTCCGTCGCGGCTCGCGGGGGCGCCGCCGCGGCGCGGGTGCGAGGGGCGCGCTGGCCGGGCGGTGACACGTGTGCACGACGGCAGCTGCGCGCGTGGGCTCCCGCGCGGCGGTCCGCGGCCGACTGACGCCGCCGAGCCAGCGCCGCCGCTCCGCCGGAGCCGCCGCCAGCGCTCCCCGCGGCCGAGAGCGCAGGCTCCCACCGCATGAATGGGCCGCCTGGCCGGTTCCTATAGATGTGCTCGCGTTTCGGACACCACACTGCGTCCCGTCCAGCTTCGACGGCTACCGAAATCTTCTCGAATCTCCTCTCCGAGGAAGTACATCTCATCTTGTCTGAACGGTTCTCAGGAGAAAACGATTGTTGAATGACCACGGTACTTTGAGCGTTGTTACAGCTACATCCCTACAGATGTGCTCGTGTTTCAAACACCGCACTGCTTCCCGTCCGTGCTTCCACGGCTACTAAAATCGTCTCGAATCTCCTATCCAAGGAAGTACATCTCATCTTGTCTGAACGGTTCCCAGGAGAAAACCATTGTTGAATGACCACGATACTTTGACAGTTCTTATAGCTGCATCATTACAGATGTGCTCGTGTTTCAAACACCACACTGCATCGCGTCCATGCTTTGACGGCTACTGAAATCTTCTCTCGTTTCCTTTCGAAAGAATTACATCTCATTCTGTCTGAAGGTTTCTCATGTGTCCAGCTGAAAACGATTGTTGATGGTTGTTACAGTTGCATCCCCACAGATATGCAGATGTGATCACTTTCCGAACACCACACTACATTCCGTCCCTGCTTCGACAGCTGCTAAAATCTCCTCTTGTCTCCTCTTGAAAGAAACAAATCTAATCTTGTCTGAACGGTTCCCAGGTGTCCAGCTGAATATCATTGTTCAATATCCACAATACTTTGGGGGTTCTTACAGCGGCATCCCTACAGCGCTATAAACACAACACAACGTTACGTCGATGCTTCGACGACTACTGAAATCTTCTCTCGTTTCCTCTCGAAAGAAGTACATCTCATCTTGTCTGAACGTTTCTCAGCTTTCCAGCTGAATGCGACTGTTGAAACGGCCACGATACTTTGGGGGTTGTTACAGCTGCATCCCCATAGATGTACAGATGTGGTTACGTTCCGAACACCACGCTGCACTACGTCCCTGCTTCGACAGCTGCTGAAATTTCCTCTTGTCTTCTCTTGAAAGAAGCAGATCTCATCTTGTCTGAATGGTTCTCAGGAAAGAAAACATTGTTGAATGACCACGATACTTTCAGAGTTCTTACAGCTGTATCCCTACAGATGTGCTAGGGTTTAAAACACCACACTGTACCACGTCCATGCTTTAGCAGCTACTGAATTCTTCTCTCGTTTCCTCTGAAATAAGTACATCTCATCTTGTCTGAACGTTTCTCAGGTGTCCAGCCGAAAACGATTGTTGAATGAACACGATACTTTGGGAGTTGTTACAGCTGCATCCCTACAGATGTGATCACGTTTCAAACACTACACCGCATTCCGTCCCTGCTTCGATGGCTGCTGAAATCTCCTCTTGTCTCCTCTTGAAAGAAGCAGATCTCATCTTGTCTGAACGCTTCCCAGGTTTCTAGCTGAATATAATTGTTGAATAGCCACAGTACTTTGGGGGTTCTTACAGCTGCATCCCTACAACTCTACGAACACAACACAACACAACGTTACGTAGATGCTTCGACGACTACTGAAATCTTCTCGTGTCTCCTCGTGAAAGAAGTACATCTCATATTGTCTGAACGGTTCTCAGGTGTCCAGCTGAATACGATTGTTGAATGTCCGCGATACTTTGGGGGTTATTACAGCTGCATCCCTACATATTTAGAAACACATCACGTCGATGCTTCGATGGTTACTGAAATCTCCTCTTGTCGTCTCTCGGTAGAAGTATATCTCGTGCTGTTTGAAGGTTTCTGGGGAGTCCAGCTTGATACGAACCTTGAATGTCCACGATATTTCTGCCAGTAACTGTTCAGCCATCACCGAATGCCATTAGCACCATATGATAATGACTGGAAGCTTGTTATCCGACATTCTAAGATCTGGCTGAGCACCCGAGAACACTTCAAACAGCACATACGCCAGGAAAGCCTCAGATCACGTAATACATCAAACGGCGTATCAACAGAGGGGGGTGGGGTGGAGGAGGGGCAGCCCCCCCCCCCCCCCATTGAATTCAAACTTTGTAGGGCAAGACACGGTTTCTGCCCCGCCATATTCACTTGGTTTTATTTGATCTTTAGGCAGAGCCTATGCTGCCGTCAGTAATTATGGGACAGTATTTTTAATGACAGCCATTTTTGCCTTTGACTGAAGCATCTTGTAACAACTACTACAATCTGTCCTCTCCTTTCGTCCCATTTTTCAATCTGTACGCATGTATACCAAATTGTCCACACAGCACTTTGGAACAGTAATAGTTGAAGCGCTCAAGATCGCTATTACATAGAACTGAGACTCAAGTGCAACTTAACGAATCATCTTTTTTTATCACCTGCGCTAAATCAAAGCTCCATGACATCACCCCCTTCCCCAGATTAAAGTAAATAGGTTCTCTGTCCCCCCTTAAAGAAATAGATGGTACGCCACTGAATACATCTCAGGTTATTGTTACCGCTCTCGCTATTGTTCTCGTGTTCTTCAGTCCGAAGACAGATGTCATACAGTGCTCTGTGTTAGTCTATCATTTGTGAGCTTGTATGTCTCCAAACATGTACTATAACATATATCTACTTCAGCCTACTGACTGTAGTAAAACCTTGGTATGACTTTACAGTTTTTACCATCTTACTTATATTTTTGTCGTTGTGGTCTTCAGCCCAAGGACTGGTTTGAGTCAGTACTCCACGCTACCCTATGCTGCAGAAGCCTCATCATCTCTGAATAACAACGTCAACTCACGTTCATTTGACCCTGTTTACTGTATTATTCTCTTGGTCTCCCTCTGCGATTTTGACTTTTACCACACACTTTCCTCTAATGCTAAACTGACGATTTTTAATGTCTCAGAATGTTACTATCAATCGGGCCCTTAATTTAGTCAAGATATGAAAGAAATTTCGTTCTTCCCAATTCCGTTCAGTAGCTCCTCATTTGTTACGTAATCCATCTACCTAATCTTCAGCATTCGTCTGCAGCACCACATTTCAAAATCTACTATCATCTTTTTTCTAAACTTATTCTCATCCACGTTTCACTCCCGTACAAGACTACATACCAGACAAATGCCTTCAAAATTTACTTCCTAACACTTAGATTAATATTATATGTCAACAAATCTCTCTTCTGTAGAAATACTTTTCTTACCATATCGCTTCTTCATTTTATATCTTCTCTATTTCACCCATCAGAAACTATTTTGCAAGTCAAATAACAAAATTAATCAACTACTTTATTGTTTCGTTACCTAATCTAATTACTTCAACATTGCCTGATTGCTGCTGTGGAGTGGCTGAGCGTTCTAAGGCGCCTTGCTGCAGAGCTTGAGGTTGCTCGCCGTTGGAGGTTCGAATCCTCCTCCGGGCATGGGTGTTTGTGACGTCCTTAGTTTATGTAGTTTGCAAGCTTAGGGACTGATGACCAACGTATTTAAGTCCCTCAGATTTACAGACATTTTAACATTTTGGAACAGTGCCTGATTATAGAAATGTTTGTTAAGCTTGAGGGACTTAACTGCGGGGTCATTAGTCCCTAAACTTACAAACTACTTACGAACTACCTTATACTAAAGACAGCACAAACATCCATGCCCGAGGGGGGATTCAAACCTCCGACCGTAGCGGCCGTGCAGACTGTGACTGGCGTGGTGCAGACCGCTCGGCCACTGCGGCCGGCGCCTGATTATATTACACTACAATCGATAACCCTTGTATAGCTGTTGTTAATGTTCATCACATATTCTTTCAAGACACTGCCCATTTCCTTATAGTATTTCTCCCTGGCCTTTGCAGTCTCTGTCATAATTACGATGCCATTACCAAACTGCAAAGCTTTTATGTCTCTTCCTTTGACTTTTATATTTTTTATTTCCACAATGATTATTCCTTGACGTTTCAGAATGTATCCTGTCAAACACCGTTTAAGGATCATATTAATCCTTTCCGAAAATGGGAAACAGACTTTTATTTTAGAAGAACGGTTTCGTTTCACTCAGGTACAATCCCTTGGACTGACAAGGCTAGCCGCGCGGAATGGCCGCGTGGTCTAAGGCGTCATGCTACGGACTGAGCGGCCGTGCTAGCCGGAGGTTCGAGTCCTCCCTCGGCCATCGATGTGTGTCTTTTGTCCTTAGTGTAAGTTAGTTAAGGTAGTTTGTAAGTCTTGGGACTGATGACCATAACAGTTTGGTCTAACAGGTTTACAAATATTTGAAAGCCTATTATATTTTCTCAGCGGCAAATGTAAATAAGCTCGAAATCACACCATAGTCACATATACTACTTGACAGAGAAAAGGTGATGCGTCCAGACAGAATGGTCTAATATTATTCCGAGTTCGAAAGATTTAAACATTTCGACCGTTTCAGAGCATTGAAATAAATTCAACGGCGAAATTTAAAATTTGTGGATTCGAACCCGGCTTTTCCACTTCGGGTCAGCGGACACCTTAACCAACTAGGCTATCCAGGCACGCTTTCCTCCTAACCCAAATTCTCACTTTTAGCATGTCCGAAAAGAACAGATATCATATAAATAATTGAATAATATTATTCCATTTTGGTGTACATGCAAGCAATTGATGTATGAATAAATGTTAAGATATTGAATGCTCTGTAATTTGTAGAACGCCCAGCACAGTGCATTCCTGATGCCATCGCCCTGTTCTTGTGTAGTTGGCACCAGTTAACTGCTGTGAGAGGATGGAAGGAAGATAAGGTTTTAACGCGCTGTCGACAGCGGGGTTATTAGCAGTCGAGCTCACGCTCTGATAGCTTGAGTAACGATGGCATAGAATACCCGTCCAGTCCTTTCAAAGGAACCATCCCGTACAGGAGTGATTTAGGAAAATCACAGAAAACCTAAATCTGGATGGCCTGAGGTGGATTTGAACCACCGTCCTTCAACGTGCAGGTCCAGTGTGAACCACTGAGCCACCTTGCTCAATATAATATTGTTAAGCTCTTTAGTCTGAAGACATAGCTGATGCTGTTCTCCATACCAGTCTATCCCATGTGAGGTTATTCGTCTCAGAATACGCACTGTAACCTCCTTCTTCTTGGTTACGGTCGTTGTAGGACCTCGAGTAGCCACTTCATGAACTGCATTGTTTTCTTCTTCTCTCAGAACCTCTTCATCCTTTCTCTTCCTCTCTCCCCCTCTTCTGAGATCTTCAGTATCCTCTTCCATGGTCTGCTTCACTAGTGGTTTTCTATCCTTTAACTCTACCCTCTCCTCAAGCTCCGACATGTTCGTCTGTGTATACTTGCTTCTCCAGGTTCCTTTCATTCCATCTTGAGCCCCAAATCACACCGATCTTTCCGTGTTACGCTTCTTGCTGTTTCCCATACACTTTTCGTCATTCTATACATATTCATTCAAATTATATGTCCTGCAGACCTTGCTCTTCTCATTCTGATTTCACCTGATATTGTTTCCATGTACCGGTACAGTTCTTCATCCATCTCTCACCACCTCTTTTAGGTTATGTAACCAATACCTACTTCAGCCTACTGACTGTAGTTATACCTTAGTGTCGCCTTACAATTTTTACCATCTAACTTGTATTACCACATTGATTATTGCTCCACATCTCAGCATGTCTCCTACCAAACCCCCGTTAAGACAAATGTTAATCCTTTGTCAAAATGGCAAATACACTAACGCCCAAAAGTTAAGCATAATCAGGAAAATCGGAAATTAAAAAGGCAAATGTTAGCGATCACTGATAATCACACTCAATATCTACCTACCAACCATACGTGTTGTCTCTGTAAATGAAAGCAGCATTCCATCGTTTGGCTAGCAGCGCAACTGCATGGTGAACAAGGCGAGTGCCTAAGACCACTAATTCTTCACTCGTGTTTGTGCTGTTACAGTGAGCGGAGTGTAGCGTCGTGGTGAAATGGACAACATAATGGTACAACGACGCTATCTGGACCCTGTTCTGCAGTGTAAATATTCGGCCGCCTTCAAACAGACCAGATACAGACCGAAGTCTCAGTAACCTTGAATGTACCACGAAGTCTCATTTCCAAGCTTTGGAGACGATTCCGAAACATAGAGCATCGTAGACCAGTATCAGGTTGACCAAGAGAAACAACCTCACAGCAGGACCGATATCTGGCCTTAACTGTCCGACTAAACCGAAATGCACATGCATGGCAATTGTCTGCAAATCTTACAGCTGCCTCAGGGGTTGTAGTTTCCCGCCGAACTGTGTACTGGAGACTCAGAATGGCAGACCTGCTTGCCGGACGTCCAGCGGTGTGCGTCCCGCTCAGCCAAGGGCAGAAACGGCCCCTTTTACTGTGGTTTCTGCCACATCGAATCTGGATCATAAATTTGTGGAGGCATGTGCTCTTCACAAATGAATCGCGCTTCAGTTTACAGAATGATTCCCGTCGCATAATAATATGGAGAAAACCAGGTAACCGATACGACCGCAGGAACACAGTGGAAATGGACCAGTACGGTGGTGGTGGTGGTGGTGTCACTACATGTGTATGCATCATGTGGAATGGCCGTACGGACCTGCGCATCTTAGTTGGTGGTCCGAGGAACACCGACACCGCTCCGAAATACAGGGATGAGGTACTGCGACCACATGTTCGACTCTTCAGATGTGCCGTTGGTCTAGACTTCCTTTTTATAGTCGATAAAGCCCGTCCGCATCGCGCTGCTCTGGTGGATCAATTTCCTAAAGAGGCAGATATTCATTGCTTGGACTAGCCAGAGAGGTCTGCGGATATGAATCCTATGCCTGGGATGCATTAGGAAGGCGAAGCCGGCCGCGGTGGCCGAGGGGACTGAGGCGCTCCAGTCACGGTCTGCACGGCTACTACGGTCGGGGGTTCGAATCCCCCCTCGGGCATGGATATTTGTGCCGTCCTTAGTATAAGGTAGTTGCTAAGTAGTTTGTAAGTTTAGGGACTGATGACCCCATAGTTAAGTCCCATAAGCTTAAGAAACATTTGAACATTTTTTAGGAAGGCGAATTGCATCACTGCAGCCTCCACCAAGGACCCTCCAAGACCAGTCCATGGCCCTTTTGGAGGAATAGGATCGATTGCCAAGAGAGTTCTTAGACCATCTGCTTGAGAACATGCCACGTCGCTGCAATGCATGTTTGGCCGTTGGGGGTCACTTGTTTCAGAAGCCTGTACGCGAGACATCCACACTCCTAAACATCCATAGGTCCACTGTTCCTGATGTGATAGTGAAGTGGAAACGTGAAGGGACACGTACAGCACGAAAGCGTACAGGCCGACCTCGTCTGTTGACTGACAGAGAACAGTAACATTTGAAGAGAGTCGTATAGTGTAATAGCAGGCATTTATGCACACCATCACACAGGAAATCCGAAGTGCATCAGCGTCCACTTCAAGTACTTTGACCGTTAGGCGGGACGTAAGAAGACTTGGATTTCTTTGTCGAGTGGTTGCACATGAGCCACACATCACACAAGTCAGTACCAAACGACGCCTCGCTTGGTGCAAGGAGCGTAAACACTAGACAATTGAAAATAGTTGTCTGCAGTGACGAATCACCGTACACAATGTGGCGATCCGATGCCAGGTTGTGGGTATGGCGAGTGCCGCGGTGGAGTAGCCAAGCGGTGTAAGGCGCTTCGCTGTGGAGCGCGCCTGTTGCTCGCCGTCGGAGGTCCAAGTCCTCCCTGGGGACATGAGTGTCAGTGTGTGTGTGTGTGTGTTGTTCTTAGGTTAGGTTTAACTTAGTTTCAGTAGTTCGTACGCCTACGCACTAATAACCAAGCAGTTAAGTCCCATAGATTTACAAACATTTAAACATTTTTTGCACTTACAAGGAGACCACATGGGTATCGAATTTAGAATCTTTCTATCTTTATGGTACGTGAAGTTCAGAATTTAAATAACACTCAGCCAAAGTCATTCAACGAAACTCTCAAAAATGGTCGAGAATATCGACTTTGAAGTTTTGCAAGCACATGTAAGTACCAATAATTGAAAGCACTGTAGCGTATGTCGCTGTAGCTCGGGTGGTAGCGTTTTTGCTTTGCAATCCTAAGGTCGCTGGTTCGGACCCCACCGTGACATATATTTTTTTTCGTTGTTTTCGAATACATACACAATTGTAATACCTAATGGTAATGTTTATGAACAATGCACGTATTATTGCTTATACGTAATTTCCTATATTTTATAAGAGGTTGTCAATGCTGATGATTTAGATTAAAAATAGAAAACACACAAAAAAGTTGCAAATTCCATATTTGTCGCAACGCTGAAAAATTTAGAAATCCTTCATTTCCATGTAATCTCACACATGCCAGGGTTAGAAGCATCGTAAAAACATGGAAAACGATTTTCACGACGTCGAGAACTTCGTACACATGTTGGATTTTTTACAGTCTCAATTTTTTCCTTTATATAAACTGAAATGCTAACTTCATTTACGGTAATGACGATTTCTCTTGTACCGCACAGTTTAGAAACGAACCACGCATACCTCATCATTTCACCGAAGATTGGAGAGAAAAGTTGGTGAGGAATAATTGAAGGAAGTTTGATGCAATCTGCTCTATCACTAATTTCATGCTCTCATTCGCTGAGGTAGGCGGTGAATGAAATTTTGTACTTGACAGTAGAAATACTCGTCAGAAGGCTGCGGCAATGGGATGCATTTCGATGGAATTACTTGCACGGTGCAGGTAGGCAGACGCCTGCTGTTTCGAAAAACTTCTTTGTACAACATGGGATCGATTTGTCCACTCCAAGAATCAATCGATAAAAGAAACCTTTTGCTTTCTAATGGATGGCTTTACAACATTGATTAAGAAGCCTTTATATACCTTTGAAGTGAAGTTACCAGATTTCGATGATGTGACAATGAGAATTGTGTTAGCTGTTTCAAGAGCCATTAGTACCTAGGAAGATGATTTTCGAAAAACAGCCAAAGACAACCGTCGTCAAAAATATTGAAGCCAATACTGCAAAAATGTAACTTTTAAAAAAATGAAATAATCATTATTAACAACCTTTTATAATTACGAATAAACAAAAATACGTGCATTTTTCGTAGATATTGCCATTAGATATTAAAATTGTGTAACTGTTCTAACACAACGAAAGAAAAGAAAACATATATCACGGCGAGATTCAAACCACCGACCCGAGGATTGTAAATCCAGAACGCTACCACCTGAGCTACAGCGACATATACTGCCAGACTTTTAATTATTGTTACTTACATGCGCCTGCAAAACTTCAAATGCGATTTTCTCGAGAATTTTTGCGAGTTGGTCGAATGGCTTTGGCTGATTGTTATTTTAGTTCTGAACTTCACATACCGTAAATATAAAAAAATTCTAAAATCCGATACCCATGTGGTCTCCATGTTAGGCAAACAACACATTATGTCCTACCAATAGTATACAAATACACTGTCTTACGGTATTATATTGGGTTTTCAAATCTCATTGTCTGAGGTCAAGTTCAGGACTACATGTCATTGCTTTTATAGACCCTGTTATTGGCGTGTGCGGTTTCTCAGAGCCCTAATTGGTCATTTTCATTCACTTTCTAGACGTGTTTCTTGGTTATTATTATGTGCGTTTGTAATAACATTGTATCTACTTATTTGGTGAATTTTGGGTTTGAAATTATGTTCCTTTTCCTTCTTTGGTGAATTTTTGCCAAGACACGAAACGGCACGGTGTCCTAAAATAGACCTGCGTCTCGTTATGGTTAAAAGTTGCAAGACACACAGTAGATTTAGAAAGAAAAGAAGAAAGATAAATATGTAACGTCCCGTGGACGTTATGGTCATTAGATACGGAGCTCATGCTCGGGTTGCTTGGATAAGGCTGGGGAAGGAAACAGGCTGTACTTTTTAGAAGGTACCATCCTGGCATTTCCCTGGAGGAGATCGTGAAAAATCTAAATTAGGATGGCCGCAGACGGGTTTTTATCCGCCGTCCTCCCGAAGGCGAGTCCAGTATGGTAACCACTGTGTTATCTCGCACGAATAAATATTCGTTGTCTATAAGTGGTTATTTTAAACAGGTCAATTTTTGTAGTCATTCTTACATATACTCAGAGTTTCATTACAACCAATGCACGAGAACCTATTTTAAATAAACTGCTTCTTCTCAAATGTTTGTTAAGCTTATGGGACTTAACTGCAGGATCATCAGTCCCTAAACTTACAAACTACTTATGATCTAACTTATACTAAAGACAACACAACCATCCATGCCCGAGGGGGGATTCGAATCCCCGACGGGGAGCGGCCTTGCGAATCGTAGCATAGCGTCTCAATGCGCTTGGCCACTCCACCGTGGCAAACTGCTTCTTCCAGTATTTTGATCTTTCATGTCCTTTGCCGTCTCGTCTACATATACACACATAAGCCACCAAATTGGCTTGCAGAGAGTACCTAGCACCACTACCACTCGTTTCCCTTCCTGTTCCATTGCCAAAAACAGTGAGAGAAAACGGCTCTATATAAACGTCTAAATGGGCCCTTAATATCTGTAAGCTTATCTTCGTGTCCTTTAAGCTAAATGCATGTTTGTTACGGTATAGTCATATACAGGATATATCCCTCTTTAACTGTTCCGCCCAGATGTCTCTCATCCCGAGTTGCTGAGAACGAAGGTGACGTTTCAGATAAACGAATCGTGCAGCTAGCGCTCTATTACGAGCAGCGTGGGGCTTACACTTGTGTCTCATTTATTTCAAGCATTTTTCTATGTATAGGTGAACTTGGACAAGAGGATGGCCTACAATGTAGTGGACCACCTCCTAACAGTTTTAACTGTCATGAGTTAAATGATGGCCTGATCTGCTATATACGAGGCGCGTCCAGAATGTAAGTTCCGTTTGGTTATATAAAACGAACGGGTACATATACAGAAAAAATATTGATTGTACAAAAATCTACAACTGTTAAACTACTTTTCTACATAGCTTCCGAAATTTTGTAGGCAATTTTCATAGCATGACACAAGGTTTTGTGTGCCTTTTTCATAGAATGTCACCGCCTGTGTATTCAACCATGTGGTAACATGTTCTTGCAGCTCGTCATCATCAAAAAATGTTCAAATGTTTGTTAAGCTTATGGGACTTAACTACGGGGTCATCAGTCCCTAAACTTACAAACTACTTATGAACTACTTACGAACTAAGACGGCACAAATATCCATGCCCGATGGGGGATTCGAACCCCCGACCATAGTGGCCGTGCTGACCGTGACTGGAGCGCCTCAGTCACCTCGGCCACCGCGGCCGGCCCGCAAGGTGCGCTTGACATATTCACACAGGTGAAATGCCCTCAGACTTAGAAAATAATGTAGTAATCCCATTTTCAAATATTTTAGGAACTAACAGATATGGATGTTATCGAGTAATTAAGTTTAATAAACTGTGATTACGTTACGAAATTTTATACAATTGTGAATGAACTGATAGAACAATTCAGAATGGTTAGTTACGGGTGCAGATAAAAATGGAAACACGCGAAGCGACACTTATACTATGATTTATCAAGGAAGACAAACATATGATAAACACATATTTTTGGAAACATTTTCGTTTCACTATGTTTGGGTCAACAGCACTCTTATTTAAATTTATGAATAAAGAACAGCTGCCAGCTCCACAACATCGTTGGAGTCAAAATTCCTGAATATGGTCTAAATAAGACTTAACTAGTTAAATGAAATAAATTATTGCATTCTAGACTGTTCTTTATTCATAAAGATGATAAAGACTTAAAGAATGCTTTTGCCACTATTTAGGCCTACCAGAATAAAACTCTTTTAAGATATGAAACTAGTAAGAATAAAATATACTAAGCATAAATTTACCTAAAACTGGTACAGAGCCCAGAGTCGAAGAGGATGAAACGAAAGCAGTAGTTGAGAAGGAAGTGGAAACAGGACTGTAAACTCCGATGATATTTTGACCGTTGACAGAGTAAGCTGTATAAGAAACAGAGCAGGAATTTGAAAGTAAATGACAGTTTGTCGAGCAGAAAAAAAACTTTTGAGCATTACGGATGACTTTAGATTCGATCGAAAAAGTCAGTCGTCAGCTATCGTTGGTGAAGAAGCAGAGTAGTAGTTTAGCTGTATAAATGTTCTAATAGTTAAACACTTTCAGACCCGATTATTTTCTAGAGGAAGGAAGTTATTTTTCATGCTCTGACTCTCGTAAGTCATATTTTAACGATTTTAGAAGCATGTCTTACACAATCATACGTACCCATTTTCATTACATAATTATGTACACTGAAAACAGTCTTTTTATTAAATTAAATGATTAATTTTGAAGCACTAACTGTTGTACTAAATAAACTGATCGATCTATAATTACCTAGTAAAATAACAACTAAGTTACTACAGTCAGTTATACAATGAAATACACCTCACTCACAACTTCTATGTACTTTAAAGTTCGCAATCTGATGAGCAGTGCAACACTCACTTGACTCTATATTTATTCAGGTTACTTTCTATGGTTTGCGCTCCACGACTGTGATATGTTTCCAATACTCTGAGAATTTTCAGCTATCAGTCGATCTTTTTTTTAAATTCTTTATTGGCAAATCATGATTTCGGCCAGTAACTGGCCATTATCAATGCATCTGGAAAAACTCCACCACGCCAAGTATGACGACTTGTCATACTTAGCGTGGTGTGAGTTTTTTTCACACTAATACCATCTACAGTTAAACACATGCATTTATAATGACAGTTACTGGCCTAAATCATGATTTGCCAATAAAGAATTTTAAAAAAGATCGACGGATAGTTGACAGTGTCAGAGTATTGTATTTTTATTGTTATCCGCCGCAGGTGGTAGTACGTGTGCATCTTGAAACAGCTGAACACTCACGGACGAATACAATCATGTTGTTTCTTTTGAGAAAAATTGTTACTGTTGCATGTGAAACACAGTAAACTTATTTATACCACTGTAGCCAGTAGGTATGAAAGGCCTAATTCTTTAATTCTTTGAATGTATATGTGTTATTACATGGTTTAATTCTTAGAAACCTTGCGTATTTTTGTACTTGAGAGGGATAGTATCGCATTCTATTAACTTTACGCGTAAATTCAGGTAGTCGTTATTCATCTGTTCATTTGTTTTGAACAGCCAGTGAATGTTTGTCATACTTCATTCAGTCTTCAGCCGCCATATGTGAAGAAGCAATGGAGCGTAAAGTCGTATATTTAACTTTATATTGTTTCCACAACTTAGTTGTAGAGTTCGCAGTGTTAGGATGGAGTGATTGTGTGCGTGCTGTGCGCGGACGAAGGAAAAGTTGGTTGCGGTTTGCGAACACTTTAAGGCGCTTTCGGCTACGGTCAGCCGTCTTGGGGCTGCTGCCTCAGGGTGTAGCGGTGGCGGAGAATCTGGCGCGTCGCATGGGAAACATCAGGTGTTGCTTGTTTCGCCCACGAACTCAGCAACCGAGGCAGCTTTCCGTTTACCAGCTGCGGTACAGCCGCCTTCGCAGCAGGGAGAGTGGCGGATCGTAACACGTTCGCGTCGCTCTTGGCGAAGGGTCAACGTGCAGACTGGCCGTCCGGATTCACCCGTTCAGTTATTGATATGGCATTTGTTCTTTACGGACATGTCCAACACCATTTAAATTATTGTACATATGCTCCCAACAGGAAATTGGCAACTTCTTTGCACATGCATAAATATGCTCGATCACTTGCGGTGGCCGAGGGGACTGAGGCGCTCCAGTCACGGTCTGCACGGCCACTACGGTCGGGGGTTCGAATCCCGTCTCGGGCATGGATATTTGTGCCGTCCTTAGTATTAGTTAATTTGTAAGTAGTTTGTAAGCTTAGGGACTGATTACCCCGTAGTTAAGTCCCATAAGCTCTACAAACATTTTTTTTTTTGTTTGAAATCACTATACGTTGCGAGCAAGAGGAACAAATAGGCTGGGCCGGGGACACTGCCATTTGGGCAGGCCTGGAAGCGTGTCTGGATAGCCTAAGAGGGCTGGACGTCTTCTGTAATTAAAAAATAAAAACTGAGCGAAGGACTCAACGAGAGAAAACAAAAGTTTCAGGCGACCGTTGCCCCGAAGGGGGAATCCGAGCTCGAATCTTGGTCCAGCACAAATTTTCAACTTTCCCATTGAATTTGTTCCAGAGCCCTGAGATATTAGAATATTTCGAACTCATTCACCTATTCGCCCTGAGAGTGGACGGATGGCGACAATTAATTTAGAAGTAGTCTACATCGCATTTAATACTTGGTGGCCGGTTTTGATCTTTTATAAGATCATCCTCAGACCTACAAATATAACACAGTATTTTAAATTAGAGGGATACATAAATTAAAATCTAAAATTAAATAAAGATAAAATAATGAAACGCTGAAAATGACAGACTTTTCTTGAGCATTTTGACAAACCACTGTAGAGTACCCACTCTTTTGTCTCTATTTAATCACTCTAAAAACTCTTTATACCTTTTGATAATTCTGTATGTCATGATCCACAATTTTAAATCTCTTTAGAAGTTGTCCATACGCTACATCATTTATCTCCATGGAAACCAGTAGCCTTACCAGAATGACTTTGGAGGGCAATCTATGTAAAATACAATCTCTTAGTTTCACTTTGAAAGTTTTAATACGTTTATTTCGACAATAGCTGCAATAACCAGCTGATTCTAGACTTTTTATGAAATTATTTTACGGAATTTTGACGTTGTATTTAGTAGTAAATATGTCTTGTTACACTTTACTCGTCTGACTTACACCTTAATGGTTGACGTAGATATCAAACTCACAAGAAATGCCAATAATATGTATAGGTAACGACCAAATGGTACACAAATGTCGGCTGTTCGACAGCGGAGTACTTGAATCGCTTGTTAGGGAGAATCAGGTAAAGAAAATTATGCGATGTGCAATGACGTCTTTAATCGTGCACCAATATACTGTAGTAACGTACACTGCGACAACTACAGCTGCCCAAGAATACAAGAAATATCTGCTGTATAATTTATTGGTGACATATGATATTTTATGCTAGGTCGAGATTCGAACACCGATTTCTCACTTTTCGCGAGCGGTCCCGTTAACAATTGCGCTATCCGTGAAGGCCTTCCCGATTGGCGAAAACATCCGTACACAACACATTGTCCGGTATCCATTAGCGCTCGTACATTCCACTAAGTAATTACCGCACAGGGAGAGTCGTTTATTACAAATATGCCGGCCGCGGTGGCCGAGGGGACTGAGGCGCTTCAGTCACGGTCTGTTCGGTCACTACGGTCGGGGGTTTGAATCCCCCCTCGGGCATGGATATTTGTGCCGTCCTAGTTCGTAAGTAGTTCATAAGTAGTTTGTAAGTTTAGGGACTGATGACCCTGTAGTTAAGTCCCATAAGATTTACAAACATTTGAACATTTACAAATATCGTTTTCCTTGGTTTGGCTTTTAAGTACGATGCCCAGTGTCCGCGTTTAACGATGCAACAAATGAAAATCTCCATCAGACAGAGGAGGTTAGTGTTTAACATACTGTTGATGAGTAAGTCATTATAGACTAAATAGCAGACTCGTAGTGGGAAGTATGGAGAAGGAAATCGCCGGTGAAATGTTAAATAGACAGTTTCGGATTTGTTTTAACTGAGTTAACACCAGTGATATCTGCATCAAAGCACCGTATTGTTAGTTTCGATTTGAAGTAAAGTGCCTTTAGCGTGAAACCTAAATTCAATTACAGAGATATCTAGCAGTACAATGAAGGAATTTTACCAATGTAATATATTATAGCAGTCTTTTGCAGTGTTCAAAGCACCGTTTGATATTTCTTGTTGGTAGGGGACAAATTGAGGAGATAATTTAAAGTGTAAATTCCAATTTGTAGAGAGAGAGAGAGAAGGAGGGAGGGAGAGAGAGATTACTCGCCGTGGAGGTTCGAGTCCTCCATGGGGGATGGGTGTGTGTGTTTGTCCTGATGACCACGCAGTTTGGTCCGATAGATTTACAAACATTTGAACATCAAATTGCCGGCCGCGGTGGCCGAGGAGACTGAGGCGCTCCAGTCACGGTCTGCACGGCCACTACGGTCGGGGGTTCGAATCCCCCCTCGGGCATGGATATTTGTGCCGTCCTAGTTCGTAAGTAGTTCATAAGTAGTCTGTAAGTTTAGGGACTGATGACCCCGTAGTTAAGTCCCATAGACTATACAAACATTTGATTTGATTTGAACATCAAATCAAATGTTTGTATAGCTTATGAGACTTATCTACGGGGTCATCAGTTCCTAAACTTACAAACTACTTATGAACTAGCTAACACTAAGGACGGCACAAATATCCATGCCCGAGGGGGGATTCGAACCCCCGACCGTAGTGGCCGTGCAGACTGTGACTGGAGCACCTCAGTCCTAACGGCCACCGCGGCCGGCCATTTGAACATTTTTAGAGAGAGAGAGAGAGAGAGAGAGAGAGAGAGAGAGAGAGAGAGAGAGAGAGACCCTTGATAAATAGGATAATAACCTAATTATTGGATTATTAGTAAAACATAGCATCTACATGTGGGGTGGTTTCCAGGAAAATCACGAAAATGATCTTGTGGTGGTTCCACTTTTTTTCTCCAGTTACCGCCTTATGAAAGACACCTCTATGTGGTTTGGTTTTCATTCTGACAAGTTTCGATACTTTTGAGCTGCCTTCAGTGGGTTTATTTGCATAATTTCTCATATGAAGTTATTATTGCTGTTTTTAATAGCAAAAAATATACGATATCATTTACAGCTTGTCTTATTTTCTGTGAGTGCTGCTTTATTCCATTGTTTATGCCGTGTTGTCACGCTTATGTATCTTGATATTATTATAGTCGCATTCTGCACAATTTGTCATCGAAGCACAGATTTTCTGTCGCAATTTCTTGAGTTATTGTACAAAACAACAAGTAACTATTGTGTAATGTGTCCTTGAAGACTTCATAGTGTAAAAGTACGGGGTAAATAGTAAATTAGAACAGTAAGCCATCAGTATATAATATTAATAAGGCCATGAATGGAGGGTGGGAAAAGAAGTGCTGTTACGCTCTCTACAGCTCAAAAACAATCATGATCCTTCAGCGATAAAAAATAACGATCACCCTATTCGGATAGAGCCTATGGACTGCTGGAACACTGAAATGTGGGCGAGAAATATCACGATAAAACTAGAAATACGATTCCCTTCGCATATTGGGCTCTAGTAATGTCACTTTCCTTCCTCTTTTATGATAACCTTATATGATGGCGCCCTCACAGACGGAATGGGCAGAGAATAAGTGCAGGGTGTAAGTATACTCGCAGTAAAATAACCGACGGCAATAATTTCCGCAGGCTGAACTTATGTTGACGACGCTGCATATTACCTTCAGAAAGTCACCGTTAATAGTGCACGAAATATAGGAGATGATGGTTTAGCATTACGAATTCGAAATATTTATATTTTTCGACCTTATCATGGCACTGAAATAAATCCAACGGCAAAGTTCAAAATTTGTGCTGGACCGCGACTAGAACGAGGATTTTCCGCTTCGATCGAGTGGCCGTCTTAACCAGTTAGGCTATCCGGGCACGCTTCCCTTCCACCCCAAATTTTCAACTTACAGCACTCTGCGATGGTAGTGCCCCGTACGCGTTAGTTCTCCTTGCTCACAGTCTATACTGGATTCTCGCATTGGATCGAGCGTATTAATGCGTCCGCATTGATATTGTTAATTGCCTGTTGGTGGCATTATACAATGTCCGAAAAGAACATACACCTTATCAATAAATGTTCCAATGTTTGTATAGCTTATGGGACTTATCTACGGGGTCATCAGTTCCTAAACTTACAAACTACTTATGAACTAGCTAATACTAAGGACGGCACAAATATCCATGCCCGAGGGGGGATTCGAACCCCCGACCGTAGTGGCCGTGCAGACCGTGACTGGTACGCCTCAGTACCCTCGGCCACCGCGCCCGGAACTTATCAATAATTCCTTTATTAGTTGCCATATTACCGCTAACCGTACACTCTTAATAGTCGTGAGGTCAAATCCTTCTACGCCTATCCCCTGTGAAGTCAGTTCCAACAAATGTTATGTTTACCTAGGCATTTCACAACACAAAAACAGAAAAACGTGAAAACATAAAATATGGGTGTCATTTATTTTCCCACCTCAGTTGTGTATTTTTGACAGTATAATTACGCTGAGGGCCTTCCAGAATGCAACACCGAGATATAGAGATATCACAGCCAAATTAATTTGGGAGATAACACGTGCCGGCCGCGGTGGCCTAGGGGACTGAGGCGCTCCAGTCACGGTCTGCACTGCCACTACGGTCGGGGGTTGGAATCCCCTCTCGGGCATGGATATTTGTGCCGTCCTTAGTTGTAGCTAGTTCATAGGTAGTTTGTAAGTTTAGGGACTGATGACCCCGTAGTTAAGTCCCATAGACTTTACAAACAGATAACACGTCTTACAGAGATCTTGTGATTGAAAATGCATCGACTACACGATTTCGATAGGCGAGAGATCAGGAAAACAAAGATGCCAAATCCGAATGCAGTCCAATGGGCGACGAAGAACTCTTGAACATTGCGTGCCACGTGTGGCCGCACATTATCCTGTTGTAATGTGGCCGTCCGCAGGCATCGAATGTATGGGAGGACAACAGGCTCCAAACCTTCAGAGATGTAACGCTGGCTGGTTACTGTACCCCCACACCATACTAGGGCTGGTCAAGGAGTGGAAGCCAATAACAGACCTAACCATACGACTGAAGGACGCTAGTATGGCAGTGAATAAGGCGACAATTCAACAGCCCTCACCGCGGTGATTCCAGACTCAAATCCGACCATCGTGGTGCAGACAGAATGGTAGTTTGTTGTTGAAAACAATATCGTTTCATTCGGCTGCGTATGTTCGTCGTTAATGAAGGAAGGAAGGAGGAAAAGGGTTTAGCGTCCAGTCCACATGATCAGTTTTTGGCAGGGATGGGGAAAGAAATTGACCGTGCCTTTTGAAAGGAAACATCCCGGAATTTTCCTGAAATGATTAGTGTAAAACACGGAAAACTTAAATCTGGATCACTGAAGGCGGGTTTGAACCGCCGTCGTCAGTGTATTACCACTGCGCCATCTTGCTCGGTCCTGCGTCCATCGCGCCATTGCCGGTAGCCTTATCTCAGTGGTAAAGGCCGCATTGAACTCTTTGAGAAGAGCCCTCTCTCCTTCAAACGCCGTCAATGGTTCGCGATGAACTTGTTGTGATATGGTGTGGCTCATTTGCCTGGTGCAAGTCTTTCAATTGGACGCCACTTCGGAGACTTGCGTGTCCCTAGCCTACCCCAGTTATCCAACCAGGATAAGAGGACCTACAGCTTAACGTGAAATCCGAACCACGTGTCGTTTCTGGCGACTCCTCACATCGTTGAGAGGTGAAGGATGGGTTAAAGCGCAGACTGAAAAAAATCCGAGATCCGACGGAGTTTCGAACCCGCGACCCTTCGGTTTCCAATCGAGCGCTTTACCCCAAGTCCACCGTGCCAGACCGTGATGTGGTAGAGTGATCCATCTCTGCCATGCGCACAGTGTATCAGTCGTCACATATAGTTGTGCAATGAGGTGGGTTCTGTCGGTCCCGTCTGTATGTCGTTCTCTCCTACGTCCAGCGATTACGGAACCGAATCACAGTTCCTTGGTTACGACGAACACGATCACCGATTTCTCTGAAGGGTAATCCTCAATCCCAACAGGCGAATTTTCTTCATCCATCGATGTCCGAATTCTGTTGAAAAAGCTAGATGTTTTCTACAGGGTAGTATACTGAACCTGGTGAGGAAAAATAATCGCTGTAAATAACAAATCCAGCACTTCCAAAAGACCTCTTTCCTCGTGTTCTCCTTTATATAGTGCTTGCAGGTGTCGCTACTGGCGTCAGTGATGCACACCTGTGCTGAAATAGTAATCATGTGCATCTCTCTTCGCCACAAGCACATGCAAATTTCCACTGATTTGGATGCTTCCATCGGGGTGTTGCATTTTGGCTGGGAAGCACACTTACTCATCTTTGGATCTGCATAGGAAGGAATCTGGCGAGTCCGTACCGAAAAGACACACATGAAACTCGCAGTCAGACAAGAATCAAACTAAACGATAATCAAGCTATTTTAAATAACAGCGCAGTTGCTGATTTCTCTAGCGACAAATACACTAAAGAGCCAAAGAAACTGGTACACCTGCCTGTTCTCTTGTAGAGCCCCCGCAAGCACGCAGAAGTGCCGCAACACGACCTGGGATGGACTCGACTGAACTGACACCATGCATCCTGCAGGACTGTCCATAAATCCGTAAGAGTACGACGGGATGGAGATCTCTTCTAAATAGCACGCTGCAAGGAATGACAGATATGCTCAATAATGTTCGTGTCAGGGGAGTCTGGTGGCCAGCGGAGGTATTTAAACTCAGGAGAGTGTTCCTGGAGCCACTCTGCAGTAATGCTGGACGTGTGTGGTCACGCATTGACCTGCTGGAACTGCCAGGATGCGTGCGTTTCTTTCATGATTCACAACACATTTATTTGTACACTACTGGCCATTAAAATTGCAACACAAAGAAGAAATCCAGATGATAAACTGGTATTAATTGGACAAATACATTATACTAGAACTGACATGTGATTTTCACGCAGTTTGGGTGCATAGATCCTGAGAAATCAGTACCCAGAACAACCACATCTGGCCGTAATAACGGCCTTCATACGCCTAGGCATAGAGTCAAACAGAGCTTGGATGGCGGGTACAGGTACAGATGCCCATGCAGCTTCAACAAGATACCGCAGTTCATCAAGAGTAGTGACCGGCGTATTGTTTCGAGCTAGTTGCTCGGCCACCATTGACCAGACGTGTTCAGTTGGTGAGAGATCTGGAGAATGTGCTGGCCAGGGCAGCAGTCGAACATTTTTCCGTATCCAGAAAGACCCG
The DNA here is from genome assembly GCA_026315105.1 of Locusta migratoria. Taxonomy (NCBI): domain Eukaryota; kingdom Metazoa; phylum Arthropoda; class Insecta; order Orthoptera; family Acrididae; genus Locusta; species Locusta migratoria. The sequence goes on from CM048755.1 coordinate 294,365,582, forward strand.
TACAGGACCTGTAACATGCGGTCGTGCATTACCCTGCTGAAATGTAGGGTTTCGCAGGGATCGAATGAATGGTAGAGCCACGGGTCGTAACACATCTGAAATGTAACGGCCACTGTTCAAAGTGCCGTCGATGCAAACAAGAGGTGACCGAGACGTGTAACCAATAGAGATCCGAAACGGGCTTCGAAATGTTGCTTAAAACCCACTTGCGGAATTTATGACGGCACCGGCTCGGCCCGCTGCGCTCGTGGGCTTGCCGACGCGGCTCGCCGCCTTGGCCGGGCCTGGCGGTCCCCGCAGCAGACTCACGAGCCGCGCTGTCGGTTACACGGAACCCAAGGAGGTCGGCGGATCGGGCCGGCGGGCGCAATGGCTACAGCGAGCCTGGAGAGCCACGCCTAGCCTGTGACTCTTAACAGAAGACGCGCAGAATTTTCGCGACAGATACAACTTACACGTGATAATTACCTATGATTTTGTATTACTTACGCCTGCTTTATTCCAAATTTTATGAGATGATCACTCATCACTTTCAAAACAAGAGAAAGGTCACTCTTGCGGGGTTTCGTGTAGTGCATGGCAGAGGGTGATTCAGTTACAGAATTTTTTACAATCTACGTGTTTATCATGATCTTGATGAAATCTGCACACTTGACATTCAAAATAAAGGTCACGGCCTACATAAGATTTACGTGGTGGGTGGCGGAGGATACTTCACGTATATAGTTTACAAAATTTATTGTATTTTTTCTAACTTTATGAAATTTCGAGCACTTGACGTCAAGACTAGCGGAAGGTCACTGGCTACGTAAGATTCGTGTGGTACATGGTGGAGGGTACTTCAGTTAACAATTATATAAAATCTAAAGTTTTATTACGATCTTGATGAAATTTCACACACTTGACATTCAAAACTAGCGGAAGGTCACTGGCTACGTAAGATTCGTGTGGTACATGGCGGAGGGTACTTCAGTTAACAATTCTATAAAATCTAAAGTTTTAGTTCGATTTTGATAAAATTTCACACACTTCACATTCAAAACTAGCGGAAGGTCACTGGCTACGTAAGATTCGTGTGGTATATGGCGGAGGGTACTTCAGTTAACAATTCTATACAATCTAAAGTTTTATTACGATCTTGATGAAATTTCACACACTTGACAACTAGCGGATAACTACATTGCAAAATTAGCGGAAGGACACTGTCTACGTAAGATTCGTGTGGTACATGGCGGAGGGTACTTAAGAATCCTATCGGAAGGTCACTGTCTACATAAGATGCGCCTGATACGTGGCGGAAGGTACTTCACTTACGAATTCTACTAAAACATAACAGGAGTACCATCATGTATAAGATTTTGTTTCGTTAAGGGACACGGGGGTAGCTTACTCCACACTTAGTTCCGTGGCCTGTGATTTTGTTCGACAGTGCGTCTATATCTTGTCATGGAAAAGGTAGTATAGACAAAAATACAACCTTTTCTGTGCAATGTACATATTTCGTGTATTTTCCATCTGCATCGTTCACTACTGCGTCAAACGTTTCCCAGGCGCCACTCTTTCTCTTCTTCAGCATATTTGCAATAACGTACACTCCATCAATTAATTTTCTTTTCGCATCCTCTACGGTCTCACAACTAACAGATTCATTAGAGGCTACGTCATGGCCAGAGTCGGTCATTTTCGCTCTGCCAGTGATACGCAACAAAGCGAGATCGGGCACTCAACTGCCGTGTTACGTCGCGACTAGTATCTCCTACTCACTTTGCAATTGCCTACGGTAGCGCGCTGAACCAAACTTTGTTTACGGCCAGAGAGGGCCGAAGGCTCCGACAACACTCGACAGTACACGATCGAGGCACGTGGCTCCGCATTCTAGAAAAAACGTTCAAATGTTTGTAGAGCTTTTGGGACTTAACTAGGGCGTCATCAGTCCCTAAACTTACCAACTACTTATGAACTAACTTATACTAAAGACGGCACAAACATCCATGCCCAAGGGGGGATTCGAACCCCCGACCGCAGCAGCCGTGCAGACCGTGACTGGCACGGTGCAGACCGCTCGACCACTGCGGCCGGCCGCATTGTACACTCACGCTATTGTCACAGTGCGGCTACGTAATCTGAGCGTTTGCTGAAATGGATAGGTATCGCGCAAATATACGTCCTCACAAAGTACTTTTATAAGGAAAACTTAGATAGTTTTCAGGTTTCATCGACTACTCAAAGGCTCAGCAGGGTGAATGACAAATCTACACCAGCGTCCATCCTAGAAGTGGGGACATCTTCCTTTTAGTTATTAGCCGGTACCTCAATATTTTAATTTCTTAGATTTTAGTATTAACAGCAAATGTATTTTATCAGCTACCCGCAAAACCGAATTATTACATTGCAAAATAATTTTATTTTAATTCCGTACAATTTTCAGTAGAAAAATATATTAATAGAAAATGTATTATGCATTCTCTCCAGTTATTCCATAGTAATATCACAGGTTTCTTTCAGTTCGCATATTTTCCTTCGGAAGTATATATTAAAAACGACTGTAATGTGTTTTTTCTTTGCAAACATGCTGAAGCATTGTTTTATCGTCAAACAATACATTAATATTCTTAATATTCATTTCGATTGCTTTTCTGTTCAAGAATGAGTTAACAGAATGTACAGGTCTGTTATCTGTTGCATATGTACCAATGAGCGTAAGTATAATGCCCGTACGCCATACGAAATAAATGATAGAACAAGTCAACAGTTCGCAGCGCCTTCAGCATAAATGGCCATTATAAATTGAACTGTGACAGTACACGCTTTAGTATCCGTCGCTAAGGAGTGTGATGGAAATGTTTGATCCTACGTGCACGTGCGCAACAAAGCAGCATAGTGGCTGAATCGGACGCAAATTGAGACGGGCGGCACGGCGCAGTCTAATGGGGCCGCGCAGACTGGGAGCGGACGCGACGCTGATGCGACCTGCACCTGCGCTGGGCTGCGTGTCGCTGCAGCTGAGGCACAGGCAGACAGAAAGGGGAGGGAGGCGGGGAGCGGGCAAGCAATCAGCCGTACGCTCTGTATCGAAAGTGGCACTATTGTTGGTTCTTCAAAATGTTACAATGTATGTAACACATGCCTGCGGGAGTACTCGAACCCTCGGCGGGAGTGACCGCCCAGTCCATAGATTATTGGCTGTTCGAACAACATTGCCTTAAGAAAATTCAATGTTCAAATGTTTGTTAAGCTTATGGGACTTAACTACGGGGTCATCAGTCCCTAAACTTACAAACTACTTATGAACTACTTACAAACTAGGACGGCACAAATATCCATGCCCGAGGGGGGATTCGAACCCCCGACCGTAGTGGCCGTGCTGACCGTGACTGGAGGGCCTCAGTCACCTCGGCCACCGCGGACGGCTTGCCTTAAGACAAAGCGTTAGTCATAGACTAGTGATTCGTTTTTCATCATTTAAGTTCTCGTTCTCTTTTCATTTGTGCATTATACTTTTCAGTTACTGCGTACTTATATCTGTACATTTTTGTTTAGTGAAATATTGTAACATCATATGATCGACAACCAACGCAGAAAATTTTAATTTCGTAACAGGACATCGTCGACAGTATAGTAGATAAATGGATGCAACATTTTGTGGCTTCTTAAATAAATAAAACCAATCATTCTGTTCCTAAGGAACTAGTAAAAGTCTAGATAGTTTTGTCAGAATTGTGATAGTTACTGTAATTAATGCTAAAGAAATTTTGAATCCATACATAATGTGGTTAGAATCTCAAATATAAATTTTAAAGCTCAAGTCAAGATTCCATATCTTCGGGAGTTGCTACGTTTATCTTTTGTTAGTTGTCATTTTTTGTATCAGTTACTTACTGGAAGATGAGCTTATGATTAGAAACATAGGTCATTCTTTATTAATAAATGAAATAAGGCTTTCGTTTGCTTAAAACACACACAATTGGAAGATTTCAACGTCTACCGTACTTCAAAGATACCGCCGATTCCGGTTCATTTGCAATAGTCTCTTGCAAATTATATTCATGTAAGTCAGTGGCGTCCTATATAATTCCCTATTATACTTTTGAAAACTGCCTCTTAGTCAGTCCGATGTAAAATTAGCATCACCTGTCTTCGTAGTAGTTTGACATCTTCCAGATTTTCCATTCACTCTAATACATTTATTTGGTGATATTTTTAATGCAGTAATGAATAAAGGAATAATTCGTCGCTAAAATGAGTATGAAATTTGACGATTGATATGACCACATGATTCCCGATGCGCCGGGATGGAAATGGAAGCGCCAGTGCCTCGAAAACGAATTAACATTTATCGTTCTGCTCGGTTTCAAATGAAAAGTCAGAATATTGTCTACATTTTAAACACAGCAACTTTTGAACAAAAATCGACTGTACCAAAAACTCTATGCAATGTGATTTTACCAAAGCACATTCTTAATTTTCGTGTAATACTTCACTTAATTCGATGCTACACAGTAATGAAAATAAATTTAGGCCCTTATTACATCAAACTATAATACATGTAAAATCTTCTGCGAATTGTTTTCTTAATATGGAGTGACAAATGTTTCACTTGATCTGCAAGAACATAGCCGTGAGCTGAAAGAATTATTAAATTTATTGAATGAGTTGACAGTATAGCATGAATGTGTGGATATGATTTTCAGTACAATGGTATGAAGTTGTCTCGACACATTGCAGAAAGAAACTGATGAATACTTGATCTGAAGATCAAGTGTGCAAAATTTCAACATAATCGTAAGTAAACTGTTGATTTTGTCGAATTCTGTGAGTAAAGTAGCCTTCGCCATCCACCAGATGGAATATTGTGTAGGCAGTGATATTCCTCTTATTTTGAAGATCAAGTATGCAACATTTCATCAAGATCGGAATAAAACTGTAGATTTGTATGAATTACAAACATATGGTCGCCGAGCTCACGGAGACAGATTATGGATATGAGGCTTCGAGTACCAGCGGAGCTCATGTCTGGTGGCTACTAGCCCGCGAGTACGATGGGGCGGCTGTGCCAGCGCACTTAGGCTCGTTGTACTCGCGCAGCTGCAGCGGGGTTGAAGGGAGGCGTTTGTAGTATATGCACCCCGCAAGACCGGGCTCATACTCGGCCCATTTCTGACCTCTAGTAACCAACAGCATCCCACACCATCACGCCGGCTGATAGGCCAGTATGGCGATGACGACTACACGTTTCCAATGTGCGTTCACCGCGACGTCGCCAAACATGGATGCGACCATCATGATGCTGTAAACAGAACCTGAATTCATCCGAAAAAAATGACGTTTTGCCATTCGTACATCCAGGTTAGTCGTTGCGTACACCATCGCAGGCGCTCCTGTCTGTGATGCACCGTCAAGGATAACCGCAGCCATGGTCTCGGAGCTGATAGCCCATGCTGATGCAAACGTCGTCGAACTGTTCGTGCAGATGGTTGTTGTCTTGCAAACGTCCCCACCTGTTGACTAAGGGATCGAGACGTGGCTGCACGATCCGTTACAGCCACGCAGATAAGATGCCTGTCATCTGGACTGCTAGTGATACGAGGCCGTTGGGATCCAGCACGGCGTTCCGTATTAGCCTCCTGAACCCACCGATTCCATACTCTGCTACCAGTCATTGGATCGCGACCAACGCGAGCAGCATTGTCGCAAAACGATAACCCGCAATCCCGGTAGGCTACAATCCGACCTTTATCAAAGTCGGATACGTGATGGTTCGCATTTATCCTCCTTACACGAGGCATCACAACAACGTTTCGCCAGGCAACGCCGGTCACCTGCTGTTTGTGTATGAGAAATCGGTTGGAAACTTTCCTCGTGACAGCACGTTATACGTGTCGCCACCGGCGCTAACCTCGTGTGGATTCTCTGAAAAGCTAATCATTTGCATATTACAGCATCTTCTTCCTGTCGGTTAAGTTTCGCGCCTGTAGCGCGTCATCTTCCTGGTGTAGCAATTTTAATGGTTAGGAATATAGTTGGTATACTTACGTGAAAATGTATATTAGTTACGATGGGTAATGTTTTCCGTCTATGAAACTGCAAATAAAAATCCAATGTTCAAATGTTTGTTAAGCTTATGGGACTTAACTACGGGGTCATCAGTCCCTAAACTTACAAACTACTTATGAACTAGCTAATCCTAAGGATGGCACAAATAGCCATGCCCGAGGGGGGATGCGAACCCCCGACCGTAGTGGCCGTGAAGACCGTGACTGGAGCGCCTCAGTCCCCTCGGCCACCGCGGCCGGCAAACTGCAAAGAAGATGCGACTTTTCTCAACAAACGCGTTTCATTATAATACCAATATAAAAGCCGCGCGGGAGTAGCCGAGCGGTCTGGAGCGCCACGTTACGGAATCGCGACGACTCCCGCGTCGGAAGTTCAAATCCTCCTTCCGGCATGGATGTTTCTGTTGTATTTAGTTTAAGTTCGTTCATAAGTAGTTTGTAAGTTTAGGGACTCATAACCCCGTAGTTATGTCCCATAAGCTTCACAAACATTTGAACATTTTTCCCATAAAACATATTCAGTGGTCTGTAATCATATATAACAGCTTGTTTTATTTTTCAGATCGAAAACAGTTCTATAGCAAAACATGTAAGGCAGAGTTTTGTTACTACGGAAATTTTGGTCTTGATTTCGTTGCATCTTATTTGTAGCTGCATAGGCGGACAAACATTAATCATAATTATAAAAGCAACTATGGACCTCATGACCACACAAATGAAGAATTTCTATTAGTATCTTTATAAAAAATGTTCAAATGTTTTGTAAACTTAAGGGACTTGACTGCTGCAGTTATCAGTCCCTAATTTTTCAAACTACTTAAACTTAGAACAACAGACATACACCGATGCCAGAGAGCGGACTCGAACCTCCGACGGTGAGGAACCGCGAGATCCATAGAAAGGCGCATAGAGCGCTCGGCCATTCCACTGCGGCGGCATCTTTATATCCTACCGGATATTTAAATTATTATGTTTAATTTTAAAGAGGATCCTCCCTCACGCCGCTGTCTTATTGTTACAATATTCTTGTAATTTACTGCTGCGACTTCCACTTTTATTCTTCTACTTTCTCTATTCTTGCACTTAAATATAAACTTTTCTCTTAGTTTTTCGGAATAATTTCCTTATTATTTTTGATATCTCATACTTTCTTTTCTTAGTTTTTTTTTCTTTACAAAAAGGCATTTTCCTGGGATATAATCATCCCTAGATGAAATATAAAATTCAAATCATTCTTTCGATCTCTATCAAATGCCTCACAGCCAAAGAATATGATGGTACAGGTTTGTGAAGACTTATATCATGACGCAGGTGAACCATCTTCCAGAGTCAAAATATCGAGAAAATTTTCAAATAGAAGTTACTCTTTATTACATTCTGAACAACTGTTACTTTTTTTCCGATCCGAGGCTTAATAGCCACGGTAAGGGATAATGCCGCCCTCTCGCGACGACTAGTTACTAGCGGTAGGCCGCGGTGGCCGAGGGGACTGAGGCGCTCCAGTCACGGTCTGCACGGCCACTACGGTCGGGGGTTCGAATCCCCCCTCGGGCACGGATATTTGTGCCGTCCCAGTTCGTAAGTAGTTCATAAGTAGTTTGTAAGTTTAGGGACTGATGACCCCGTAGTTAAGTCCCATAAGCTTAACAAACATTTGAACATTTGAACTAGCGGTCAACAAATACATCGGTAACATATCGTCGCCGTAAGTTGAACAGCTCGACCTAAAAGTGGCAACACGTTACAGTCTCAAATCGTCGTCATTTTTGGAAATATGTCTGAAACACTGAGGCATAAAAAAAAGGGGGAAAAAAGGCCACAGAAGAGAGCAAAGGTGTAGAGAATTCTCTCCTCTCATTTTCATCTCAAGTGAACGGTTAAGGTGTTATTAACAACCACATTTCGAGCTGCCGAAAGGCCATCGCAAACTGCCCACTTTTAGTGTTTCTGACATGCACTGGGCCAAGAAAGATTTGCAATTTACGACGTCAGTCACTATAGCGATACAAACAGAAGATGATTTCAAATGAATGTAAGCAAGTATTAATTAACGTCGCTTCAACGACGAGGTGTTTAAGAGATGGAGTATACTCACGGGAGAAGGAAATTGGGTATGTCCCTTTGAAAGGAGCCATCCATATATTGACTTCAAGCAATTTAAGGCGGCCGTGGAAAAGGAAGCCGGATAATGAGACAGGTTTGTGAAACGATCTGCATCGCAAGCAGGCGCGCGTGTATTAATCATTTCGTTTGGTGAATTGTAAAGATGATGGCCGGGTTTGCGGGATGGGGGGGGGGGGTGGAGGGGAGTGGTGAGCCACATTCAGTGTAAAGTCGCATGGGGATTGTTTACAAATGAGACGTGCAGTGATTGCTGACACCGGCGGGAACAAGTTGCGGTCGAGATAAATTTGGAGCAGCGGCCGATACAGCGGCAGAAATAAGCGCAGCCACTCGAGCGCGGAGGCTGACGTCCCTAACACAGCCGTTGGGGCGCCGGCGAATTTTACGACGCCACTGCCCGCTCTGACCGTATTTGTCTGCGCGCCCAGACAGCTCGTCCACCAAACACTCCTCACTTCTGCCACCACCAAAACAAGGCACGCACGCCAACCCCCTATGTTTACTGTTGATGATGCTTTGCGGTAAGTGCAGTTGGAACGATACCCGCTGCGGAACAGCGCAACCGAAGGTAGACACCAGACAACAGCTTGTTTTTCTGAGTTCAGGGTAGGTATACTTAAACTGCCTTTAGAGGACTTTTTGGATTTAAAGATCCCAAATGGGAGCTATACTGCGTGGCAGATGTTGCGGGCGTGTTATTGATAAGGCGAAGTAGGTATACTGATCCCACAATTTTAGTAACATATATAAATTTATAAATATTTTTCTGCAATAGCGAATTTATCTTAGCGTCACTGTATAAGGTATGGATGTTCTACCAAATGGTGACATACGAAAATTTGTGCCGAGCCGGGAATCGAATCCGGGTATCCCGCTTTCCGCGAGCGGTCGCCTTATCCACTTTTTTTTCCCCCTTCCTCCCGTTCAGCCCCGCCTTTCGCTCGCCATTTTCTGCCTTCTCGGTCTGGCTTCAATGCCGTTTCAGTCTGCTCAGTAAGAAAATTAAAATCTTAAACTTCTTTAAACATAGAAATTAAACTGAAATCTCTTCTTCAAACAAACAAAAATCATATAAACATAATTGAAAGCCGGCCGCGGTGGTCGAGGGTACTGCGGCGCTTCAGTCACGGTCTGCACGGCCACTACGGTTGGGGGTTCGAATCCCCCCTCGGGCATGGATATTTGTACCGTCCTTAGTTGTAAGTAGTTCATAAGGAGTTTGTAAGTTTAGGGACTAATGACCCCGTAGTTAAGTCCCATAGACTTTACAAACATTTGAACATTTGTTGGGGGTTCGAATCCCCCCTCGGGCATGAATATTTGTGCCGTCTTTAGTTGTAGCTAGTTCATAAGTAGTTTGTAAGTTTAGGGACTGATGACCCCGTAGTTAAGTCCCATAAGCTCTACAAACATTTGAACATAATTGAAATTAAAGCAATAACGCTATGAAACTCAGTTCTTGTATTGCACTGTAGCTCACTGCTAAATTAATATTAGACGTGCACCTCGCAGATCCCCAATGCACCTCATGTTGGAGTCGGGCACGCCTTCTCGATAGATTGTGGAGTAAGATCCATTGTCATGATCAGTTCTAGCTTTAAGTCGGTGAATATATAAATTAACTTTTCATACCAGATACTCCCCAACTGCGCGGGGGATCGCTCATAGCACTTCCTAAAAAGTTAGCATAGTAAAGTTTGTATTTCTGGTGGTTCTTGATCGTAGAATGACGTTCTTGTAGATATATCCAAAAGTCAAGTAAGTTCTTGGGGCCTTCTCTGATCCCATAATTTTAGTAACGTATAAAAATTTATCAATATTTTTTCGCAATAGCGAATATCTCTTAGCGTCACTGTATAAGGTATGGATGTTCTATTAAATGGTGACATGTGAAAATTTGTGCCGGGCCGGGACTCGAACCCAGTGTTTCTGCTTTTCGCGAGCGCTTGCCTTAACCACTAGGCTACCCGAACACGACTCCAGGACTGACCCAAACTTCCATATGCCACACTGACTGCACAATGAGTCAACTGCATTCATCCCTTAGCACTCGCAGCTTAATCTATATGCCCGCACTAGGGAGAATGTAAACAACGAGACATTAACCTACGCTGTTATGGTCATTGCCTCGCTTAGGCATCTCTTAAATTACTTTATGGTGACGAATTACAGTGATGATAATATTATCAAAATTTTCAAATGAAACCATTTGGTAGGACATCCATACCTTATAGTGACGCAAAGAGAAATTCGCTATTGCGAAAAAATATTGAAAATGTTATCATTACTGTAATTCGTCATCATATAGTATTATAAAAATTTATTAAAAACTAGCAGAAAAATGTTCAAATGTTTGTAAATCTAAGGAACTTAACTACGTTGGTCATTAGTCCCTAAGCTTACAAACTACTTAAACTAACTTAAAGTAACTTACGCTAATAACAACACAACACCCATGCCAAAGGGAGGATTCGAACTCGCGACGGCGAATGGAGGAAGGAGGCGGAAGGAAGGTTAGGGTTTAACGTCTCGTCAACAGAATTGTCATTAGAGACAGAGCTTACGCTCAGATTTTCGGGAAGAATGTGGGAGAAAATCGGCCGTGCCCTTTGGAAAGAAACATCCCAGCATTTGACTGGAATGATTTAGGAAAATCACCGCAGGCATGCGCCTTAGTGCGCAAGACTATCCTGTCGCGGCAAACTAGCAGATAGCCCGGCGTTGTCCGGGCATTTATTTATTCCTCCTATCCTCCCTATCAAGCTCGCTCTACCATCTCTCTTTTCATGTCCACCTTCCCCTCTATCGGACCATTTCTTTCACCCCATCTCCACCTCTCATCTCCTTGGTTCATCTCCGGCCCAACCCCATCTATTTATCAATTTTCGTGGTGGCCACTGAAACAGTCAAAGATTTTGCAAAGTACCCTTTAACATGCACCGTACGATGGTTTCTTAAAAGTAGGTCATGCGTTAATTCAACGTATAAACTATCTGCATCCCAAATTTCATTCTAATCGATCCAGCTGTTACAGCGTGAAGCGAAACGGAGTAACCCATTATAAGGTACACAGCGCCACGCACTGTATGGTGGCTAACGAAGGGTAGCCCATGCGTTAATAAGGGTATAAATTACCTCTGTCCCAAATTTAATTTACATCCGTCCAGCCATTTCAGCACGAAGACGTAAGAAAAAAATTCAAAATGTTCAAATGTTCGTAAATAGTAAATGCTGTGTTATTAGTCCGTAGCTTACAAACTACTTAAAGTAAGGTAAATTAACCTAAGGACAACACAAAGACCCATGCCCCAGGTGGGACTCTATGCTTAATTAATTTACGCTCAACGTAGGGCGTTGTAGAAGTACAGAAAAACTGATACATATTCCTCCTTGGTGACGACTTATAGTGGTCGGAATAATGTATCGAAATGTTTTCGGAACAGCAAATTTCTATCACAAGTGGTAGGCCTCACACACCGCCAACCGATTCCGCTCAAATTTGGCAGGTCTCTTGTGCACAATCGAAAGCGAAGGACCCTAAGATATTTTATCTCAACACTCTCCTTCTTCCTTGACCGTTGCGCTCTCGGTGCTCTCGGCGAAGAGCGTTTACGATGTGGTTACATTATTGGCAGTTGAAAAAGTTTTTATCCTCACTTTCTGGAAAATTATACATTTGATGACCCCATACGTGATGATGAAAAATTCTCTATTTATTATTACCTATCCACCCCGTGAATTTTGAGTCGATTGGTTGTCATAACACTTTAGGGGTGATTTTCTCAGCAACGGGAGAGTGTTGAGATATTCGTAAACCTACTGGACCGAACTGCTATAGTCTTCATTCACTAGACTTCCGAACTACTTTAACTTACACTAAGGACACAACACACACCCATGCCCGAGGGAAGACTCGAACCTCCGACACGGCTATCCCGCGTGACTCCAATCGGAGTATTCATACGTGATGGTGTCCATAATACGCGCCCTGTTGCAGGAATTTAGGAACTAGTAGCACCAACTGTCTGTTTTCCCTTGGCTGTATCGATAGTGGTGGTTGTCTGGTGTCATCACAATACGTGACACTATGCCAGACAGATGAGACATTCTATCTGAAAAATGATGCAGATGCTCTTTATTTCTCGAACTAGCTACAAGGGAAATTTATTATCGCGTTGCCCTCAGATTAAGTGATTATACAGAGTGAAAAGTATTTAAACCGACAAACTCTGGAAGGTTGCAGGGAACACCAAAGCAAATATTTTTCCCTAATGTCATTTTTTCCTATGAGGAGTATTTAAACCGGTGGAGGCCGTATTAAGTGGCAGGCACTATTACAATTTTGTCGCCAGAGCATTGCCAGAATTGCTGGAAGACGTCCCGCTTCCTACCATACAACGCATGTGGTTCCAACATGACGGGACGCCGCCACATTTCATTCGTCGTGGGCGTCGATTCCTGGACCGACAGTTCCCAGAAACGTGGACTGGCAGATGTGGGCCCGTATCGTGGCCTGCTCGATCCCCAGATATGTCCCCTCTGGACTTTTTGTGTGGGGAAAGATGCACAACCTTGTTTACGGAACTCCTGTTGCATCAGAAGATCTGGTTGCCGGGATAGTAGCAGCAGCCCCTACCTGATTTTTTTTCCGTGTCAGAACATGAGCCGACGATATAACCTTTGTTTACGTGTCAATGGAGGCAATTTTGAAAATCTATTGTAATTGAATTTGGGTTATGATAATGCATTGTTTTCTGGTAATAAAAAAAATGGAAAACTGTTTGTTGGTTTAATTAATTTGCAGCCAGAGAAGTCTTCCTCTACCGGTTTAAATACTCCGCATACGAAAAAATGACATCAGGGAAAAATATTTGTTTTTATGTCCGTTACAACATCCCAGAGTTTGTCGGTTTAAATACTTTTCACCCTGTATGGATCGGTGCATAGCCAGTCATAAACTAAACACAGATCAAGCATGAAACCAGGAAGAAGGTCTATCAAACTGTGAAAATAGAAGCAGAATACATACAGTGCCTGGCGCAAGATAAATATGTGTAACATTGAGCAGGCTGGGAGAATAGAGTACCCGCGTTGTCTGTAGCGCTACGTTACGGATCGCGCGGCCACCCGCGTCGGAGGTTCGAGTCCTCCCTCGGCCATGGATGTGTGTGTGAGTGTGATTTGTCCTTAAGTTAATTTAACTTGGTTTAAGTAGTGTTTAAGCCTAGGGGACTGATGACCACAGGCGTTTAGTCCCATAGATTTACGAACATTTAAACATTTTTGGAGAGCAGAGTCGTGGTACTTCAGCCCGTTCAGTCAGAGGATTGGCCACCCTCTGTAATAATAATAATAAAAGTGAGCAAAGAATTCAACGAAAAGCACTGAACAAACACGATCACACATCCGCAAATAACCGATCCACACGAAGAAATGAAATATTTCCGCTCTGTGTTGGCCTGTGAAGCGGAAGCTGTGACCTGTGTACAAGACTCACTCGTGTGACATATTTTAATACATTTTTAAAACAAAATTAAGCAGTTTACGTCTCTTCGGTGACCTTTGTTCTCCTGTTCTCTTTCTGTGTGTCTTGGCAGTTATGATTCTGTTCAGGATAGCTAAATCTAGTATGGTCTAAAGGAGACTTATAACCCAAACCTAATTCTCGGAACTAGTGCAATGTCTTAACCATTACTTCATCTCACCCGTGAGAAATGCAGATACGATGTGAGTCAATGTTCCCATAACTGTCGTGTTCTCTTTTTTAATCGAGCCCGTGCTTTTTATCGTGATACATGTTAGACACGTACCCAGTCACTTTTTATCGGTGTACAGTTACTGCACTATCATTTTGTTCTCAACAGAAGACATGGTTTCGAATGTAACACGTTACTCAAAGCAAGCGCTATACATTTCCGCTCTCTGACATTAAGCGATCGACTTTTTCGGAGTTCAGTAAAGAAACCTCTGAAGGGGACAGTGTCTGTCCAGGGGAATTGTGCGTCAAACTGCTATTCAGTGTGGGCGGAACTCGATCGGCGGAGCGTCGCAGGGTGTTTTAAAGACGACGAATGGGGTGCGGCTACTGGGTGGCGCTGGAGCGAGAGAGCGATCGGTAATTAATTTTGAAGGGGTGGGGGAGTGGGGTTTTACGTCCCGTCGCGCCCGGTCGTTAGGAGTGCCGCCACGTTCCACGCCCCCGCCTCCCACCGGAAGCCTTCTGGAGCGCGGCTTCCGCAACCAGCATTTACTCTCGGGCAATCACTCAACGCCCCTAGTTCTCTCTAGCCAACTAAACAACCTAATCTGTTCCTCCGTAGATATTTCCGAGACAGAAGGGCGTCTACTGTTGTTGGTCTAGGAAGATTCTTCCAGCGTCAGAAAAGAGAGAACCTGTGGTTTTCAGCTGATTACTATTACTTCAATACACCCGCGTCTGCTTGTAGTGATTTATTCGCCGGTATTACTGTGGGATTTAAAACCCTATGGGCCGTCAAATCGGTAGAAGAACTCTGTTGTTGCAAAACGATTGTTCAAAATGTTTGTATAGCTTATGGGACTTAACTACGGGGTCATCAGTCCCTAAACATACAAACTACTTATGAACTAGCTAACACTAAGAACGGCACAAATATCCATGCCAGAGGGGGGATTCGAACCCCCGACCATAGTGACCGTGCCGGCCGCGGTGGCCGAGGGGATTGAGGCGCTCCAGTCACGGTCTGCACGGTCACTACTGTCGGGGGTTCGAATCCCCCCTCGGGCATGGATATTTGTGCCGTCCTAAGTCTTACTAGTTCATAAGTAGTTTGTAAGCTTAGGGACTGATGACCCCGTAGTTAAGTCCCATACGTTCTACAAACATTTGAACATAGTGGCCGTGCAGACCATGACTGGCGTGCCTCAGTCCCCTCGGCCACCGCGGCCGGCCGAAACAATTGGTTCATTATGCCTTCATAAGTTGAGTACGCAGAGCCTTTTATTACCAGTTATTAGCAGGAAGTCGACTGCTGCGATCTATTTTTGAATGTTTCCATAATGCCCAGAATCTGCCGAGTCCGCAGTTTGATATTTATTTAAAATTATAAAAGAATCAAGCAACATCTAGTTTATCTACTTTTTAGCGTTATATACTATTTACACTTGACTCCTAGCAGTGCCGGCGAAAGCCCAACTGCCGCCCCGTGCGAGCTTCTAAATTGCCCATCCCCCACGTATTTCTCGCTTTTTTTTTTCTTTTTTTGTCCAAAACATCTGTTGGGTTTTATTTGAACAAATATGTAGGAAATGTCAGCAAAAAATCGCCATTTTTGGTTTTACTTTTCAGATCTAGATAGGTTCCGGCCACTGACATTTTGAAGTAACAGATCATAAGAAAAATAAATATTCCTATTCTGCAATCTTGAAGGAGAAAAGTTCTAACTTATGAATAACTACTAATACTAATTGTACGTTATATGAAAAGCACTTACCTATTGCATCCCAAGTTGCAAGAAAATCGGACGCACCAATCATTCTGTTCTTACGAAACGCAATGATAGTGCTTCTGACCAATCTTGACTCCCTCGGCCGACTACCGAAACGAATTCTGCAGTTTTCGTTGTAGAGAACCTAACAATACGTATTGTCTGGAAAGGCGAAGTGGTGACGCGGCAGTGCCAGGAACTAGGTCACGTGACGAGGTACAGCGAGGCTACGGTTACACTAGCGCCCAAGAAGAAGACGCAAGAAATTCACAATAAGTATGTGACCGATGATATGGATAGATATATTATCAGGCAGCAATTGCTATGCCATTACGAACAATAGAAAGATATACGAACTTTGCGAAAACTGCACAAATTTCGTCAAACAGAAATGAGCTTCAAAACTAGAAAGGTAACCCTTAGGAGCAATGTTTTGTCTATAGATTTTCGTTTTAGAAGGTGTCAGAATTAACGTTTTGTTTTGTGCGTACTAGAGGGCATTGTTGCTAAAAGGCCATATTTTTTTCAGGTTTTCATCATAATCAAAGCGACCAGTAGTTTACTTAGATGAAACACGGTTTTACACGCATTATACAGTAAATAAATGTTTGCAGAGTGATAGTGTGCGAGTAGTATTGTCAAACAAAAGTGCCAATCAGAGTTTGTTCATCATGCAGGCAGAGACAGGTGTTTCATGGCTCAAAAACCAAAGCCTAGGACTATCACTCAGAAACGGATAGCAAGAATTAAAAAAAAAAAAAAAAAAAAAAAAAAAAAAAAAAAAAAAATATGCGTCAAAACCCAACTTATGCCAGCCTTACTATCAATGTCTTTATCCCTTGTAACTACTCGGAGCATATTTACCCATTTAGAATATTTCTAGCCGTTGTAGGTTTTCGACATGTTTGACTGTAGTAATTTTTCACCATTTTGGCCCACTTTAGGTTTACGGTAGTAACACTAAACGCGGGCCTTTGCGATCGTCTTTTGACAGCTCGAAATTTAAATGAAAATAACGCCTTAACCATTCACCTGACACGAAAATTGAATAAGCTAATTTGTAGAGGAGGAAATTCTCTACAACGTTGCTCTGTTATGTTTTTCTCATATCTCGTATCGTTTCAGAGATATTTGCAAGAATAACGGCGATTTCACGATATCTGTCTGGCTGTAACGTGTTCCCACCTTTTACGTCGAATCGTTCAACCGATCGGCACCAAATTTTACAGACATAATTGTTGGCTACCAGAGACCAGAACCTCGCTTTTTCAAATATTTCGGACAAGAAATAAGTTAGTAATACCAAAAAAGCCGTTTGTAACGTAATTTTAATTGCAAATAAACCGTTCATCTGACGCGAAAATTGAATAAACGAATTTGTAGAGGAGAAAATTCTCTACAATCTTTGTTCAATTGTCTTTTTTCATTTCTCATATCGTTTCAGAGATATTTGCAAAAATAACGGAGTTTTGACACCCTCCATTGAATTAACGAAAACCAGCCGTTCGCAGATGTCACGTGACATTCCTCGCCCAGAACTCTCTCTGGCATACGCCATCTTGCTTTGCGTATTTTATGATTTTCTTATTGTAACTAACATGTTGTCAATTCAAAGCAATGGCGCACTGAAGAATTAACAAAACACGTCGTTCTTCGTACGATAAATGATAATCTAGTGTCTACAAATGCCATATGCCATATTAGCATCAATTAACAACGGCCATAAATAGTATAAGATTAAAGAACACAACTCCTAACTGTTCGCTGTAGCTGCCGGGCGCCGTGGCTCAGCGCGCCCAGTCAGGGGGCTAACCACCCCCCCCCCCCCCCTCTCTGTAAGAAAAAGCTGAGCCAAATATACAACGAACAAACAAGAACGAACTGAAACAACGACCGCAAAACTTAGATCCACCTGAAGAACAAAAGAAAAAAAAAGCGTAGTGGGTAATGCATTGGACTGTGAGGCTGAAGGTCAGTGGTTCGGAACCCGTCACTACCTAATTTTTTTCCTAAAACGGTTTCAGAGACTCTTATTAATAAATTTTTTATTATTTAGAGTATTATTTTGGTCCATAATTTTTGCAAAAACTTATAAAACTACAAATCAAAAGTGGGCCGTAAAACACGTCAGTGCGATTTTTTTTCCTATAATGCGGGAAGAATAAAACACTCAGAAACTGCCATTGAAGGGCTTAGCAAAACTGTTTCAGGCTTGGCATGTAACCGCAGAATCGAACACTGCATTCGAATTTCCAAATTAGAGTTCGTCTTCTGCAAAATTAGTAGTGAATAAATGCCCGGCGAGTAACAGGCTGGCGGCGCTCCACTCATAAAAATCCGGCGTGTACGCCAGACTGCTTCCCCCTCTCTGTTCCTCCGGCGTCAACACGGCGGTGCTGCCACGGTGGCGAGCAAGGAATCAGTCTTCCCCCCTTCCCTCGTTCAACTGAGGCGGCCGGCAGGTAGTCGAAGCGCCTGGCCACTAGAGATGGGATAATTGATACAACTGACGGTTTCGAAACCAATGAAACCGTACCATCTGTGGTTTCGAAACACTGTTTCGAAACCATGAAACCGTGAAGCAATGTATGTTTTATCCTGAAATCTTCGTTCTAGGAGGGCAATATTTTTCACTATGTGGACAAGGGTACATACAAGAACCTGTCAACCATAGAGTATATATTTACTTCTTGGTCTGTACGAAACATGTTGATAACGATTTTCTCCCGTGTTGTTGATGTTGCCAACATAGTCACACGAGGACGCCGGTATGGTAGGTAAAAGTTTACTCCGCTAGGAACTCACAAACTGCAATATGGTCGCATATTACAGTGATGGATCATAAATGCGACTTTATATACATACTAAATAAATTATAGGGAATAAAGGGCACACTAAATAATCACAAATAATGCTATGTGCTATGGAATTACAAAAATAATAAAATAAGAGACCAGTTCACCACTTCTACGTATTGACCGTTACACCACCGCCGCAATTCCTTTAACATGACAGTCGAAAAATTATAACGATTGGAGGTGACATCGTTTTTACTCCTAAGAAACTAACTCTTTAATAAGAGATTAAATATGCGATGTACCCTTGTTCGTATAAAAAATTGTCATTTCAGGCTTCATGTTGTATCTTATTTTTTTTTTAAATGTAGTTTCACTCGTGTTTTTAATATGGTAGATAAACCTAGAATTTAAGTGGTTATTTCAATGCAAATAGTGAATGTTGGTTTATTGTTCTTTTACATTTGTAAAGCAGGCATTATGTCATTTCGGAATACAGCAGTCTCTTGCAAACGAATCTTGATTTCAGTAATCATAAGCTGCAGACTCACGAGTATCAACTACTATTTGACACTTTCTTCAGTAAAATGAAACACCACATTTCGATAACATTAGTCTGTACCGCCTTTCTGCATTAGTGGTTTGAAACCGACACGAAACCGTGAAACCGACACGAAACCGTGAAACCGACAGGAAGAAACGGTTTCAGTGTATCGACAATCGACCGCGAATGTAATCCGAAACAGAACGGAATGAAACCGCACGGTTTCGAAACCGTGAAAGATGCCGGTAGAGAAACCCTGAAACTGTTGTGTGTATCGAAACCTGGTTTCGAAACCATGAAACCGTAGCCAACTCTACTGGCCACAATTCCCGAAGCCACTTCGGATCTCCTAATGCGCATGAATGTTGAGTTTGTCCTAAGAAAAAGGGGGTTGGCAGATTTGCCGCCCCTCGGAAAGTGCCGCCCCGTGCGGCCGCACGTTTCGCACGTGCCTTGCGCCGGCCCTGCTCCTAGAATATATATTTGAAATTTATCATACCAATAATTTCAAAACTATTACATTTTATTTCAATAATAGTGCCAAAATCGAATGTGTTGTAATAATAAACAAATTCACGGCGAACAAAATTTTATTTTATCTGTGCCTGTCTTGCGGTATCCAATAGCCCTACTACAGGCTGTTCCTGGAAGCTTTCTCTTCAGCGTTTACAATAATGCTCTGAATACCAGCAGTTGTACCAACAAAACTTTATTTCTTTGCCATTTTCGGTTCTCAAAACCATCACCACTAGAGGGGAAGATGGACATTGGTGATTTACACGTGCATATGGCACCTAACTATAAATTTATCTCTGCTTTGTCTCACACCAGAAAGGCTTGAAAGGCTTGAAAGGCTTATCTTCCGAATTCTGGGATAAATAATGAAAAATATAATGCAATATAAAAATCTTTGTTAATCCTCAGTAGAAGTAATGGCGAACTTTTAAGTAAAGCGGGAAATTTGTGCGTTTAGAAACTTTGGGGTAGAAGTCTAAGCTACTTTTTACACTTGGTCACACTGTGGTGTCGCACAAGTACGAAGTGCGCGCCACGTACTTACGCCGCGCGCCGCCATGCACGCACGGCGCGGCGTTCTTACGACGTCAGCCACGAGCGCCCTCTGCTGCAACTCCGCTCGTAGCCACGACTGCTGCATCGGCCACTTGGGACTGAGATAGGAACCAGTCAACACTTGGCTATCGGATAGGCACTAGGAATCATCAGTAGGCAGGCCTCTCTCTATATAAACCATGTATCAGCATTCTGCTGTCAAGAACTATGTAAAAGTTAAGTATTACGAAGACTCCATGAAATATATCTCTCGTTCTAATTTACTCTAGTGTTTCTAGTTTCTCCTGTCCCACTGGCTGGTCACCTCCGTACCTGCACAAGCGTGCATCCTTTATTCCTGTGTCGGTCTCTTTCTACTCGGCCATCGACACCAGGACCACCGGCGGAAACGAGACACAAAAGTGGCGACGAGGATGGGATACAAAACACACTATATTTCGAATGAATGCATAATGCACTGTCTGGAGATCAGGTGGCATTATTTGTGGATGGAGTTCAGTTGAGGGCACTTTTCTATACAGAAAATGGTGTCGAAAATGTTGCTGTGAAGTTTGTATGAATTTCCATTTAGACAGGGTAGAAAATTTGAATGGATCTAAAACCCTACATATTTGTGATAAACGCTTCAACATCTTGGTTGTGCATAAAATTCCACAGTATCATAACTGTGCCCGATCTCTTACGGGAAACGGAGAAATATCAAATGTTCAAATGTTTGTTAAGCTTATGGGACTTAACTACGGGGTCATCAGTCCCTAAACTTACGAACTACTTATTTACTACCTTATACTAAGGACGGCACAAATATCCATGCCCGAGGGGGGATTCGAACCCCCGACCGTAGTGGCCGTGCAGACCGTGACTGGAGCGCCTCGGTCCCCTCGGCCTCCGCGGCCGGCGGAGAAATATCGCAAGAAACCATTGATAATAGGCAGGAGCACTACGTTTAGTATTTTGTGGATTAAAGTTAAGAATTTTCGTCTGACGGGATACGTGCAAGGGTAGCCCATGCGGCCGCTGTGATCGCTGTAGTCGAATAGTCGTAATCTTGATTGCATTAGTAAGTAGGAGGACCCGGGTTCGAAACCGGATGGGCGCCAATTTTTAACTTTCCCCACTGCCCACTGTATCTGGAATTTTATCAAAAATGTCCAAATGTTTGTAAAGCTTATGGGACTTAACTGCAGGGTCATCAATCCCTAAACTTACAAATTACTTATGAACTACCTTATACTAAAGACGGCACAAACATCAATGCCCGAGGAGGGATTCGAACCCCCGACGGGGAACGGCCTCGCGCTCCGTAGCATAGCGTCTCAATGCTCTCGGCCGCGGCGGATTTTTATGATGAAACTGAAACTTTTACCCGCCCTGTTAGCCGCGTGGTTTAAGACGTCGCTTTCCGTGGCAGCGAGGTACGCCGGCTCCGGTTCGAATCCGCCCGGCGGATTAATTACATGGGTCGGTGTGATGGGCAGTCTGGCTGTGGTTTTTAGGCGGTTTTCCACACCCCACTGGCTGAATACCCGAGATTCACTCAGTTACACGATTCGCAAACATTTAGAAACATTTCGCTTGCTATAATACAGTGTGTCCGCAAAGTCTCTCCGCAGTGGCGATCTCCGCGTGTCTCGCATTGCGGGATTCAAATGTTCAATTGTTTGTAAATCTATCGGACCAAACTGCGTGGTCATCAGTCCGTAGCTTACAAACTACTGAAACAAAGGTAAACTAATCTAAGGACAACACTCACATGCATGCCCCAGGGAGGACCCGAACCTCCGACGGCGAGCAACCGCGCGCTCCGCAGCGAGGAGCCTTAGACCGCTCGGCTACTCCACCGCGTCGCATTGCGGGGCGTCTATGGTTGGCAGCACTGACAAAGCGCACGTGCACGTGTTCCGTGGACTTGCAGTGGTAGTAGGGTGGGGGTAGTGTTGAGTGTGCGCTACAGCTGTTAGTTGTCTTATTATCTTGTTCTTGTACACGCCAAGTGTAGTGAGAATGCTTACTGTTGCAGAGAGAGCCGTTTTAGCGGAAGAGGATTTTCAGGCAGGAGGAAACTTCACGGAGCATGTGAAACGACAATTTAGATTGCGTTTTCCTACGTCGAGGTATCTACATCGCGACACTGTACGTGATTTAATTCGCAAATTCCGGCCAACAGTTTCAGCTCAAGATGCACCACGAACTGGTAGACCCTCGGTTTTAACAGAACGGAAGCTCGACGACATTTCGGACATCACTTTGCGGAGTCCAACAAAATCAGTAAGGAAATTATAACAAGAGTCTAAAGTTTCTTGTACGACAGCACATGAGACCGTAACCAAAGAACTGGGGCTGTATTCGAATAAAATTACTGCAGGGGAACAATTACATTGAATGGACCATACGAAAAGAACAGCATACTATGGATGATTTCAGCGATTTATTAACAGACATAGAGTTGGTGTGTTAGATCAAATATTTCTCAATGATGAGGCTTGGTTTCACCTATCTGGCTAAAGCACACCAATACCGACGACTTTTAGATGAAATCTTTGCAGACAGAATAATTACAAAACGTGTCTGGCCCAATCGCTCCCGACTATTTCCTTTGGATTACTGTATGTTCAAATGTTTGTATAGTCTATGGGTCTTAGCTACGGGGTCATCTGTCCCTAAACTTACAAACTACTCTGAAGTACTTACGAACTAGGACGGCACAAATATCCATGCCCGAGCGGGGATTCGAACCCCCGACCTTAGTGGCCGTGCAGGCCGTGACTGGAGCGCCTTAGTCCCCTCGACCACCGCGGCCGGCGATTACTGTATGCTGACGACTTACAGTGTTGATATATTTATCAATATTTTTTTCGCATTAGTGAATTTCTCTTAGCGTCACTGTATCAGGCATAGATGTTCTACGAAATAGTGACATATGAAAATTTGTGCAGGGCCCGGGACTCGAACCGTGGTTTCCCGCTTTTCGCGAGCGGTCGTCTTAAGCGCTAGGCTACCCGAACACGACTCAGGACAGTCCCAAAATTCCATATGCCACACTGACTGCACTTATGAGTCAACTACATCCACCCCTTAGCACTAGCAGCTTAATCTGTTCAAATGTTTGTTAAGCTTATGGGACTTAACTACGGGGTCATCAGTCCCTAAACTTACAAACTACTTATCAACTACCTTATACTAACGACGGCACAAATATCCATGCCCGAGTGGGGATTCGAACCGCCGACCGTAGTGGCCGTGCAGACCGTGACTGGAGCGCCTCAGTCCCCTCGGCCACCGCGGCCGGCAGCTTAATCTGTAATCCCGCCCCAGGGAGAATGAAAACAACGAGGTATTAACCTACGCTAATGGCCCCCACAAGGGTGGGGCTGGGTGAACCCCTGGGTCTAGGACCCGGCCCTGAAGGGGGCCCGGGAACCGTCACATGCGGTATAATTTTTTAATTATGTTGTTTCAAACTGGAAAAATATTTTTATCCAGTTGAATGTTAGAATATTGTTTAACTAACACACAAATGTTTAAAACAGATAATTATGATAAACCGTTTATTGTAACAGTTTCATGAAACTGGTGCTAGCAGTTACTGTCACTGCGTATGTCGTGTGAAGTTGTGTGCCAACCGACGTGCCGCTAACGTCAGGCTGGATTTGGCCTCAGAAGACAGACTCGTCGCACCCGACCGCGGCAGCTGTTGGCGCATTTAACTGCTGTGTACTCCACTGACAGCTGGCCATCTGCGCCACGGCAAACGAGCCAGACACCCCAGCCGCTAGAGCCGCTTGCTAGAGTCGCATGCAGTCCACCTGTTAGCTTCTTTTCTGCTGAATTTGACATTTTTATCTCGTGCTACGAAAGTGATTACATTATTTGGTTCAGTTTGATGTAAAGTTACAGAAAGTACTTCGTTTTGCTACGATGATTTTTATGTGATAATATTCTTCAACAAAGTAAGGTAAGAGAAACCAATTCGTAAAACTTAGATTAACTGTATACTCAGGCGCGGATCCAGGATTTCTCTTAGGGAGCGGCAGTTTTTATTTCCGTAACCCATCTTCTCAAGAACTTAGTCCAAACAAAGATATTAATAAATGTTTAGTTTGTTATATGCCTAATATTTGCACCTGAGTTATGTTCTGATTGACTTATAAGATAGGTTGAAACAAAAACTCAGAGATATTGAGAATAAATTAAAATACAGCAGAACATAATTCAAACGTATGTCAAGGGGAAAAAATTACTTGTAACTCGGAATTACTTAGAAGTCATGTACAGATATCATTATTTACGAGCTCAGTCGACAGCACCGCTGACTAACATGCAGGGGCCCGGATTCGATTCCCAGCAGGGAGCTGGCTGTTGTGTGTTGTCTTTGTTATCATTTTCATCATCATCGACACACAAGTTGCCCAAGTGGCGTCAAGCAAAAACACTTGCACTAGGCGGCCGAATAATCCAGACAAGATCTCGCAGCCAATAATGCCATACCATTCTTTCATTTTTTTTAGTGAAAATAAAGAATAGAGTGGGTGTATATTTATATAATATATAAACGATATAGATAGAATAAATATTTAAATAAAATATTTCATTTTGTCCTGTTTAAAAAATTAGATACAATAATGTAATCTGGCATTTCGCACTGCTTTAACAAGATGTTATTTTGAATTTGATCATGCGTTAAAGGGATTAAATATTTTTGCTTCAACTTCCATGCATTAAATGCATACACCTCATTTTGCGAGTTTATTTATTATTTTAGATATTTTTCGCTACAAATTTTTTCACTAATTTAACGCCTGCACAGATCGATTGCACTAAACATTTTCTGAGTTCAGGTGTTTTAAGATTAATGTCGTTAATGTCATCATCTCCATTACTCTCACCTTCTTGATCATCACTGCGTTGTTGGCAAACATCAGCAATAATCTTTTCATCTTGTACACAAACAGCCGGGCTATCATCAAAATGTACAAAACTGTCCAAATCTGTAGAGCTAGCTTATTACTCTCACGACTTCACTATCACCAATATCAACATCATCATCGTCATTATGTGGAATGTCATCTTTCATTACCACGAAACTTTTATCGGTGTCCACCTGCAATCAAATTGAATCATTGTTTACTCTCTATTCATGAGAAGCGCGCGTAAGTGAAACAGCTTGTAAATACGTTTCCTTTTTTGTTTACGGTATGGCATTTTAATATTTATTTTTATATTACTTTAGTGTGTACAGTAGAATCGCTCACACCGTCCCCTATGCCTCTCTAGCCAACAATGCAAACTGTAACCTCAGTTTCTATCACCAGGCACAATCAGTAATGATTAAGAGAGTAAATTACTTCATTTCATCACATTGTATATCTCAAATTCTTAGCAATAAGGCCAGTTAAATTGTCGTCAGATTGTTCTCAGTGCATCGTTACATTATTTCTGGCATCGAAATTATCTCCGACAATTGATAATTTTGTGCAACACACACGAAAATAGAACTGTGGAATTTACGAGAGAGTCTTAAGCGTTTCTTTCCATTTTGTCTCCTCCACTTTTCAGCCTGTCGAGATCTCTTCCTAGCTTTATATTCTGTGGATGGCGAAATACTTCGTTTCATTGCACTCACTTAAAAGTTATTTATTAGTAACAATCCTGTAAAAATGATTCAGAAACTGAAGTACCAGCTAGCGTTTCTTAATATCTGGGACAGACTGTCGGCAGATTTTCCGGGTCATTTGATCATATATGTTGTTACCATTGGTGCAGATTGCTTTCTTCAGCAGATTTCCGTTTTTGATACCAAACATCTGTGTAAATGTCCGCTTTTGAAGTGAACCTCAATGTTTATCATACTTCAGTCCGTTAAGAAACAAACGGACTTCGCCAATGCAAGGGCCAGAAAATTCCTATTAGAATCCGTTAATAACTAAATTTTGACTTGGGGGTCAGATATCCGGGTCGTATTAGGCTGCTCATATTTCCTTTCTTTTAATGACTTTTTCTTAGCTTTCTGTCCGCTAGAGCATTTCAGATAGTAAATTACCATATTTTAGTAACTTTAATAATAAAATGCAAATAGTAGTCTTTAGCTTAAATATGCTGCCCTTCTACGATGGGTGCTGATGTGACTGACCAAGAAAAAGTTACGGGTGTGTTGATAGTCGTGGAGGGACCGTAACGAAGTTCTTATTTTTGATCTGTATAATTAAAAAGAAAACATCATGGTGAAAAGGTTCCTGGCACTCTACAACTCATCCATGTCGGAGTAGCTACTAAAGTATTATTCGAAGGTCTAATTTTTCGTAATTAGTTTGTTATCTTAAGGGTGGAGTGTTTCAAGTTGATGTTTCAGTCATTACATCAAAATGTTTGACTTTTTTGTATTATTTACATAGTAATGACGATTCTTTCAAACATTTAGAAATGCGATTACTCTTACAAAATTTTGCTACTAATAAAATAGAGTATTGGCTCGTAATCCAAGGGAGGGGGACCCTTGCCCCGTGATCCCATTACCGTACTGGATTCGCGCCTCTTGAAAGCACTGTGCATTAAACGGAATGTATTGTTTCGTTTCAGATGACATAACGCAACAATTTAAGATGGCGAGCTACAAACATAAATCTGCACCGTTAAAAAGAAAACTACAAAGAGACAAATAAAAAAAGTAACTCAAGGGCGCCAGACCATCACAAAATTTTTGAAGTATCATGATAAAGAAGAGTTGCAAAAAGTCCATTCATGCTATGTCAGAAGATACAACAGCCCCAGATAACCGACCTTCGTGTTCTTTCGTTCATTCTGTTTCAGCACAAAAAGCTGCAAAAGAAATCGCACCATAACAAGATACTGTGATATATGAACATCTAACTAAAGCCGAACAAACAAACAGTGACATAGATTTGCTTCGTGAATGTAGTGAACAATGTGGTAATCTAGACCTTGGTGTGAAAACTGATGAAAGCAACTGTTGTATTTTGGACGATCCTGGCACTTGGCCTCGAGTGATGAGTGATAAACTACACCAGGAAATAGCGTCGTATTACGTTGGTTTTTCAGCTTTTGAAACCAGAAGTCTTCTCCTGTTGATCTTCCAGGGAAACGCTTTCATGAGACATTGTTGTACATGAAAACAGCTAACAGAACAAGTAAACCATTTCCACGTGAATGGTTAATGTGGAGCGAGCCGAAAATCAGTATTCATTGCTTCCCTTGCAGTATTTTTAAATCAAATCAAAGCAAACTAGCAAAAGAAGGGTTCTCTCCACAAAAAAACTCCCTACAAAAGACTCTACAGGTTGTTACCTTGCATGAAAGAAGCTCTGAGCACCGAAAACTTTACCTCGATTGGAAAACCCTTCAGTTATCACTGAAAGGCAACGGTGGCGATTGTAAGCTCCAACAGATGCTTAACTGTGAAGCAACGAGGTGTAAAGATATATTACAAAGAATTCTTGACACAACTTTATTCTTGAGTAGTAGAGGTTTAGCTTTCCAAGGCGAAAATATCCAGATTGGTGATGTTCACAATGGAAATTATTTTAGGAATTTTGGAACTTATTGGCAAATATGACGAAGTAACTCGTGAACATCTAGGCATAGTAAAAGAAAACCAAGTGATGAATAAAAGTATGACAGGTCAAGCTCACTATCTATCATGGTACTCGAAAAATGAATTTATTTCCTTATGTGGCGAAAAACTATTGAAAACTATTTTGCATCAAAAAGTAGAGTCTGTATTCTACGGAATTATTGTTGATGCAACTCCTGACATTTCTCACCAGGAGCAGAATGTGCTCATTCTGCGTTATGTATACCAAAATATAGAGAAAAAGTTATTCGAAATTTATGAAAGATTCATTGAATTTATGAATATTAACGGGAAAACAGTCCAGGCCATAACTGATGAAATACTGTGCACATTGGAAACTCATGGGAATACCACTTGCCGATTGTAGTGCGCAGGGCTATGACAATGGATCCAACATGCGAGGTCACACAAGTGGTGTTCAGTCAAGAATACTCGAAAAAAAACAAGTCTGCAATTTTTTTCCCTGCGGAGCACACTCTCTGAACAGAGTTGGTGCCAATGCCGGTAAGCTGAATTCTGATGTTGTGACATTTTTTTGAAACATTGAAAGTTTGTATAATTTCTTCTCTAGCAGCCCTGGTCGTTGGGAACTGATGAAGCAGCATGTCCCTTTGTCTCTGCAAAGCCTTTCTGAAACTCGCTGGAGTGAAAGACTACAAGCTGTGCGGCCTATATTGAAGCACTATCCTTCAGTCCTCACACTTTTAGACTTGTTCCAAGTGGATAAGGTAACCACCACATTTACTCCATCAGCAAGAAATACTATTTTGGGACTTAAGAAGTACTTTGAATCCTTCAAAGGCC
Organism: Locusta migratoria; assembly: GCA_026315105.1. Lineage (NCBI taxonomy): Eukaryota > Metazoa > Arthropoda > Insecta > Orthoptera > Acrididae > Locusta > Locusta migratoria. Next base: position 294,394,027 of record CM048755.1, read on the forward strand.
TATTGATGACATCATTTTGGCACAAGATCTTGGCCTCTATTGATCAGAAAAACGTCATTATACAAAAGAAAGGAATTTCTCTAAATGTAGAGACGCAACTAATTAAAGATTTACTTAATGAAATGCAGGTCCTTCGAGATTCATGGGAAACTATTTTAAATGAAGCTAAAGTAGTTGCCGAGGCAGTTGGTATTACATCAGAGTTTGATATCAAAAGGAAAGCCAGTGGAGATGGAAAGATGACTGAACACCTTCAGCTGGAAGCCTCAAATAAGTGCAAATTATCTGTTTTCCTTCCTGTTGTGGATTTCATCATGACAAACTTGAGAATACGATTTACGAGTTGTGAACAAATTTGTGATCTGTTTTCACCAATTTTGGATTTCATGGATTTAGAAAATTATGAACTGCAAGTTAAAACCACCAATCTTGTCTCAAAATACTCTTCAGACTTCTCAGATTCAGACAGCTTAGTTGAAGAAATTCTACACATAAAGAGCGTCCATAGTACAGTCTTCCAATGAGAAAGGGACCCGATGAGACTTCTAAATTCCATATATGAGAAAAACCCGCACTCAAATTTTTAACCTATGTACTGCAATTAGACTTTTCTGTACCATTCCAGTGACAGTGTCTACGGCTGAAAGGTCGTTTAGTGAACTGGCGAACTCTTTAAAAACTTGGCAAATTAGTACAACAGGTCAAAGTCATCTTAATAATTTGGCAATTTTATCAATTGAGAATGATCTGGCCAAGACTGTCGACTTTTCCAACGTAATTGATCAGTTTAGTCAGAAGAAAGCGCACAAGGCTATTATTAACTAGTCTTTCTCTGTATCCAGTGTCTATGGCTGACATTGATTGTAATTTTAGGTTTCTGGAACTATTTTTAATTTTAATTTTTATTATATAAATAAATATACTTGCTGTGATCAGTTATCATCATCCGTTTTATAAGTAAAGTCTAGTATCGGCTAATAAAATAGTTACTGTAACTACATCCTGTATTTTCTAGTTGAATTACATTCTAAGCACAGTATTGGTAACAAATAACCATGGAATTGTAATGTATCACGTGACTATAATTCAAATATTTGTTAAGCTTAAGGGACTTAACTGCGGGGTTATCAGTCCCTAAACTTACAAACTACTTATGAACTACCCTATACTAAAGACGACACAAACATCTGAGCCCTAGGGGGGATTCGAACCCCCGACGGGGAGCGGTCTCGCGCATCGTAGCATAGCGCCTCAATGCGCTCGGCCGCTTCGCCGTGGCACGGGACTATAAAATTGGGAGGGGGGCGTGTCTGATGTTGGGTGCAGAGCCTGTAATAGAATGTGGAGGCCATGCTAACACAGTAGTAAAAAAGAAATAAAGAAAAAAGACGGGAGGGGGGTAGGGCCCGTCTCTGATTCTGGGTCCAGGGCCCGCAATCGAATGTGGGGGACATGCCTACGCTTTATCGTCATTAAGTAAGTCGTCAGAATACAGTAATTTAAGAGATGCCTAAGCGAGGCAATGACGATAACAGCTTAGGTTAATACCTCGTTGTTTTCATTCTCCCTGGGGCGGAAATACAGATTAAGCTGCGAGTGCTAAGGGATGAATGCAGTTGACTCATATGTGCAGTCAGTGTGGCATATGGAAGTTTGGGACGGTCCTGGAGTCGTGTTCGGGTAGCCTAAGCGACCGCTCGCGAAAAGCGGTAAACCCGGGTTCGAGTCCCGGCCCGGCACAAATTTTCATATGTCAACATTTGGTAGAACATCTACACCTTATACAGTGACGCTAAGAGAAATTCGCTATTGCGAAAAAATATTGATAAATATTTCCTTTTGGGTGCAGCTAAAACATTTGTTTATCAAAATAACCCAAAGACAATACAAGAACTTAAGACAGTGATAACTGAATATCTGCGTCCGATTACACATGAAACGTTGGTATAGGTATTCCAAAATAAATGTAAACGTGTTGAACTATGCCTTCAATAAAGAGGAAATCATTTTCAGCACCTACTGTGATAACTATGAGTACAGTGTATCTTGTAATTAATATAACTAATTAATTTAATTGTTTTAATTGTTATAATGTTGAATCCCATCTCGCAACATAACTGCAGCCGCTAGCTTATACAACGACATGAATGTGCTGCCGCCCTTACGCGACCCGTAAGGCGAGACGCGCGGAGAGACTTTGCAGGTACACTGTATGTATAACACTATAAGCAGATATTTACGGTACACACATTTCCCTCTGAGGGATAAAGAAGGGCATCGGCATCTCCTTAACTGACATGCCAGTTCTGTAGCAACAACACAAACCATGCGAATGCAGGTAAAGGCAATGAACAAAAGCAAAAAACTAAATAAAATAAAATAAAATAAGTAAAAATTAAAAATGGTAAAGCTGAAATTTATCAAATAGAAGCAGAATGCGTGTTTAATAATTATAACCAACAGATACTTCACTACACTGACAAACATTGATAAAGGCTGGTGTTAATGAACTGAGGGTGTCAAAACAGTTACAACTAATTCACTTATACAACGGTAATACAAGGTGCGTCTGAAAAGTTCTGTGAATGGTCTTAAGAAATATAGGAAACAAGAGTTACAAACGAAATACCTTTACTGGCCTTCAAAGTAATCGCCATTGGCTTCAATGCACATCTGACATCGGTTGTACAGTTGTTGGAAACTGTCAGAAAGCGCTTCTTGTGGAATCGCTCAAGCACTGAGGTCACGCGTTGTTGGATAACCGCAACAATTGCGAAGCGTAAGCCTTCCAGGGCTATCATTCTCAAAGACAGCCGCAGATTATCCACAAGCATCCGTCGCACTCATTCGAAAAAAAATGTTTGTAGAGCTTATGGGACTTAGCATAAGATTATAATTTGAAATTGTTATAGGCTGAGTTAGCTTGTATTTTTGCATAGGGATTCCTTTATCTGTATTACACGCTAATTAGAACCATAATTATTTAAAATTCTCTAAAATCGTAATTTGAGCTCGACGCAGGGGCGACATCAGAAGACGATAATCTAGAAAAAAATATTACATTGTTGGAAAACAAGCTAAATTCTATAAAGTTTGCATTTATGCGATTTCGAAAAAGTGTATTTTCGCACTTTTAAATTGAAGCAGTTGTATAACCTTTAAAAAAATAGAAAAAGAGGACTTTTCCCAGTTTTGCTAAAAATCCGTCCGGATCATTTTAGGGTCCGAAAAAGAGGACATGTCCGGGTAAAAGAGGACGTCTGGAAACCCTATCATCAGTCCCCAAACTTACAAACTACTTATGAACTAGCTACTACTAAGGACGGCACAAATATCCATGCCCGACGGTGGATTCGAACCCCCGACCGTAGTAGCCGTGCAGCACTCATTCGATGATGTCTGGGACTGCGATTGTGGACGGTCGACCCGAACGTGACTCATCCTCGAAACCTTCCTTTGTTACTCTTAACCGTTTAAACCACTCAAAATCATACTTTTTATTCACTGGTTCTGCACCATACACTTGCGCTAACATCCCAAGGGTCTCCGTTGGCCGCGGTGGAGTAGCCCCTCTCTGCGGAGCGCGCGGTTGCTCACCGTGGAGGTTCGAGTTCTCTCTGGGGCATGGGTGTGTGTGTGTTTGTCCATAGGTTAGTTTACCTAGGTTTAAGTAGTTTGTAAGCTACGGACTGATGACCACGCAATTAGGTCCGATAGATTTACAAACATTTGAACCATTTTTGGTCTCCATCGCCATTTTGCCAGATTTGAAAAAAAAAAAAACCGATGTTAACGCATTGCACCATTTTGCCATACATATTGAAATACCACGGGTTCTGACACTGTCCCAGTTAGCTTGTTCGCAGCGTGTAGCACCGCTTCACTGCAGTGCTTTGCACGATAGGGGGCGCTTGTTCAAATGTTTGTAGAGCTTATGGGACTTACCTGCGGGGTCATCAGTCCCTAAACTTACAAACTACTTATGAAATAGCTAATACTAAGGACGGCACAAATATCCATGCCCGACGGGGGGATTCGAAACCCCGACCGTAGTGGCCATGCAGAACGTGACTGGCACGCCGCAGACCGCTCGGCCACCGCGGCCGGCGGGGCGCTTGTTGAGATGTCCCTAGATGTGTATACGTAGGAACCTCATCCTCGCCAGCACGGTTTGTGAAATATGGGACCATCTACCGAACTCTTCAGACGCACCTTGAATTATTGATGGTAGCTTTAGTGCGGAAATTTTTTCTCTAACGCTACGCTATAATTGAAATTACACGAAAATATGAATAAATACGTCACTGCAAAACTATTTCATACTGTAACATGCATGCCTGAGACGTGTTGTTCACTATGCTACTTCAGCGGGTCTCCAGCTGGAAGGATATTCTCTCTCTCTTTTCCATGTTAAATCTCATCTCGAGATGTAATTTTGGAGAATCGAGTTTTCTTCCGGTAATCCGCGTTGTACTTGCACAATATTTCGATCGTGAGACAACACACAGCTGTCGCAAATAGGCATAAATACTGGACACGTTCGATCGATCGAAATATCGTGCAAAGTACGACGCGGATTATTGCCAGAAAACCCGATACTCCAAGATGACAACACCCAGCCGGGAAAGCCTTAGCACACACATCATATTGAGATGTTTAGATGGTTCAATGCGGGAAGCATCTGCTTCCCAAGATAAAGCTTCTAACTGTATCTAGCTGCCGTGGCTGTTTTTCTGTAAACTAAAATAACGTATATCGGGTTCGCAGATTTGAAACGATCTATGAATATAAGAGTTCTCCCAATCACCAGTTCAAGCAACGGAATGTTTTCTTTAGTAGGGATAAAAATACGAAATAATGCGTTGTACATTTGTATTTTTAGCTAATGATGTTAATCGTATCAGCCGCGGCGGAGTGGCCGAAAGCAATGAGGCGCTATGCTCCGATGGGCGAGGCCATTCCCCGTCGGGGATTCGAATCCCCCCTTGTGTATGGATGTTTGTGCTGTCTTTTGAACTGCAGATACATGTCACCGGAAACAGCATATCAACATACAGGTAATGTCATCTGACAGAAGAAGGTTCGCTATTAAGCGATTAAACAGATAATCTACTGACAGAAATTCTGACAAATTTTTGTCTCTTGTTACATCCATAGCAAATATTACTTATGCGTCATTTGTAAATGTAAAGTTTGAATAAAATTTGCGCATATGAGAACCGTCAAATCGTAATTTGTCCGATTTACAGAGGAATGGAGATGTGTGGGATGTTTTTCAAGATGCGTGCTACATAACGAGAATGAATTTTTCTTGAAGTTTTATTCCAGTGTGGACTTTCTCTCAGTACGAACTGCCGAGCTCTAACGGCGACGACAGCTACAGCAGATGAAAGAGTAATGCCGAAGTTTTCTCGCTGTGCGACCGCTCTGCTGGGTAAATGTTTCGGTGAGAGACTGGCGGGTAGGGTCTCATTCCCATAGCAGAGCAATAGCAAAGTGGGAGGAGCTCTCTGACATGCAGCGCGGGGCTTTCAACACTGACCTGGAAAAGAGGACAAAAGCAAACCGTAGGAAATCCGCTGTCCTGGACCGGCTTCGTAAGACGAGGGAGATTTGCCGAAGAGCATTGCCACGCTTCTCTTGTCCCGTTACGCCAAGTCTGTTGCCGTCTGTACCTCACTCCACCATCCAGTGCCACTGCCTTCGAATGGAAGCCACTGCTGTCACCAAAGAAAGGCTCCCTACCTCTTACGTCTATGATTGAACCCGAGGAGTCGAGAAGAGCGATTACGCGTCCCCTGACCGAGCGTCGGTAGTATTTCGTCGAACAAACACACACAGGAAAAAGAACTCTCCTGCACCATCTTTTTTGTGAAGAAAAAAAGAGTCGCAGTGTAAAAACTTTTGTGGTGCTAGAACACACTTGTTACAATGGAAAGTTATACAAAATGAGGCAACAAATTCACAAGTACACTGGTATGACCAAAAAAGTACCTATAAACTGAGAAGTAAATAAATTACAGCTCGTATCGAAGAACGCTTCAGTTTTTACATGTTTTTGGAGTAATAAATATCTTCCAATTATATATTTCCTTGAGACAATATTGTCTCGTTATACCAAAGGTAGTATACATAAGGAGAGGCATTGAATTAAAATCCCGACCACAGCACAAATTTTTATACAATGCCTCTCCTTATATATAAAATTCTTCCAGTTATATAGTAATGTTTGAAATGATTTTTCTGTTATCAAAACGTCGCTTCCTTAAATATCCTTCTGTCTAATTGTGAGCATTGTAATTAACCCTGCCTTGTCTAAGTCATCGTGTGTACTCTCACTTACATCATATTAAAATCAATGTAACAGAGATTTAAACAGCGTCTAATATAACCGAGATGCGAGAAAAAATGTGCATGAAGAAATAAATATAAAAAATGGCTCAAATGAAGAAGAAAATTAGCTCGGATATTTTTCTTCCTAGATTTATCTTAATCAAATTTTAGCACCGTTTCTTCTTGGCTTCTGCATAGACATGATTGTCCAGAAATATGACACAATCGTATGTACTATCATCTCTCTAACAATGTTTATACGACAGTCACTGGACTTGCTGCACTTAAGATATTTAAAGCTGAACTGAGGGCTACAAAGTCATCAAATACATAAATAAACTTTGTGCCGAATTTCGATAACTACGCACCAGAAAAGTTATAAAAAATTGAGGCCTGCAGAGAAGCAGTAAACGTACAGTGATTAGTAAGATTTTATTTTCAAAGTATCTTGCCTTTGTGTCAATGAGAGGCGGAGCATTTGTTCTTTAAATTTGTTGAGGAAAATATCTGTGAATGTTTTCGCTTTTGTACTATCGACAGACACTCCAATAGATCTTGCATACAGTTTATTATTAATTGAAAAGTATGTTTGAGATAGTCCGTCTTCTAATAGATATATAAATTCTTGTATGACAATGACTGAGATTTCCGTGAAATGTAATAAGTTATTTAAAAAAACTGTATTATTTCTGATACTGGTACATTTTTATGTTATTTGGTGGCGTCAGAGGAGAGGAGTTTTAAATTGGATGTTTTTGGAATGTCCCTTACTTCCATTGTCTAGTTTGAGCCAGCTTTTGTTGTGTATTTTTATTATATGTGAATAATTTGGGCAGAATCGCATTTAACTGTTAGAGATATCGGAATCGAATTCTGTCAGATACAGCAGAGGACCTGGAAGAGCAATTGAACGGAATGGACAGGGTGCTGAAAGGTGCATATAAGATGAACATTAACAAGAGTAAAACTAGGGTAATGGAGTGCAGTGTAAGAAAATCAGGTGATGCTGAAGGAATTAGATTAGGTAACGAAACAATAAAGGAGGTAGATGAGTTTTGTTACTTGGGCAGTAAAATAACAAATGATGGTCGCAGTACAGATGATATAAAATGCAGAATGGCAATGGGTAGAAAGGCGTTTTTGAAAAAGAGAAATTTGTTAACATCGAATATTGATTTAAGCCTAAGGAAGTCCTTTCTGAAGGCATTTGTATGGAGTGTTGCCTTGTATGGGAGTGAAACATGGACAATAAGCAGTGCGGACAGGAAGAGGATAGAGGCTTTTGAAATGTGGTGCTACAGAAGAATGCTGAAGATTAGGTGGGTGGATCGCGTAACTAATGAGGAGGTACTGAACCGAATTGGGGAGAGAAGAAATTTCTGGCATACCTTGACTAAAAGAAGGGATAGATTGGTAGGACACATTCTTAGACATCAAGGAATTGTGAATTTAGCGTTGGAGGGAAGTGTGTGGGGTAAAAACCGCAGAGGGAGGCCAAGAGACGCGTATAGTAAGCAGATTCAAGTGGATGTGGGTTGTCGTTCTTATGAGGAGATGAAAAGGCTTGCTCAGGATAGAGTAGGGTGGAGAGCTGCATCAAACCAGTCTCTGGACTGAAGACCACAACAACAACAAACAACATGATTGAAACATGTAAATGTAAACAACCAATGCGACTGTTGGCTGATAATAAGATAATGACTTGTTTCAAATAGTAGTGCCCTTGCTAACTCTCGCAAATCGATTATGTCAACAATAGTAAAAACTTACTAGGTAACTACATCAGCAATTGCCACTGAGGATGATTCCAATATAAAAGAAGCGAAACGTGTATGGCATAATGAAACGCCTTTTATTTATGAAATTCCAACGTAACGAAGGAAGCGGGCACAGGAACTTTTTACAAACTATTTTTCTTCACAATTTCCGTCGAAGTTGCATTAACCATTTATGTGGTGACTAGTTTCGGACAGTCCTATCCATTTTCAACCCATATCAGGCATATGGTTTGAAAGTGGACAGGATGGTCCGAAACTATTCACCAAATAAATGATTAATGCAACTTCAAAGGAAATTGTGAAGAATAAGAAACCTTTTATTTAGGTGCAAAGGTGGACTACAGCTCCGTTTAACTTAATAAGCAACCAAAGAAGACAGATGATAGATAAAATGACGGTTAGAGTTACATCTATATCTGTATTCCGAAAGTCAGCTGATAGTGTGTGGCGGTGGGTAATTACTGTACCACGATCAATTGACCCTTACACTGGTCCAGTCGTATATGTTTCGCGGGAGCCGCCACCGTAGCCGAGCGGTGTAAGGCACCTCGCTTCGGAGCACGCGGTTGCTCGCCGTCGGAGGTTCGAGTCCTCCCTGGGGCGTGTGTGTGTGTGTGTGTGTGTGTGTGTGTGTGTGTGTGTGTGTGTGTGTTGTCCTTAGGTTAGTTTAGCTTATTTTAAGTAGTTTGGTCCGATAGATTTACAAACATTTGAACATTTGGTTCGCGGGAAATGCGATTGCTGGTACGCCTCCGTGTGGGTTCTAATCTAATTTTATACTCTTTGTCTTCCGAGACATATACATAGGAGAAAGCAATACATCGGTTGACTCTTCTGGAAACGTACGCTTTTGGAACTTGACAGTTGCCCATACGGTGATACGGAATGCCCCTCTTGTAGCGTTTTCCATTGGAGTTGGCCAGTCTTCTCTGTGACGCTTTTGCAATGACTAACTGAACCTGTAACGAAGTGTGCTGCCCCCCTTTGGATCTTGTTTACCTCTTTTATTAACCCTATCGGGTATAGAACCCGATGAGCAATATTCAGGTATTGGTGAAATGCGTGTGTTGTAAGCTACTTCCTTTGCTAATAGGGATTCTTCCAGTCCGATATGTAACTTTCCCACGATTAATTTGTGTGGACTTTTGACTTCAAATCGCTCATTATGCCTACTTCTTGATATTTTAAGGAAGCAACTGCTTTCAATGATTGTTCCTCAACTGTGTAAAAATGAGGTAAATAACTTTACTTTCTATTTAGTCGCCATATACTACATTGGTTTATGTTGAGGGTCAATATGTTATACCGACGTAAACGATAACAGAAGCATAACAGCTAAGGCTTATTATAATCTACAACGTCTATTCTGTTTTCATAAATCGGTATTTGAAGTGTACACAAGCTTATTGTATAGTTCATTTTTGTTCCTATGATTGGAGCGAAATAAAAAGCAGATCAGTTAGTCTTTTTAGTACGAAAGAGTAAAATACCTGTGTCATTGACTTCCAGTAATATCATCCTCTGGTTGTTACCTGCAAACAAGGAGAAAAAGCGATTATATGGAAATCGATCTGGTAGAAACCAATTATAAAATTAACGCAGCAATTTACCAATATCACTTCCAAAGACATCTTCAAAATTAAGAAAATTTTGATGTTGTCTGTTGAATAAAATGTAAATAAATAATAAGAAGATGCCTTTAATACATTACTTTGCTCTAAGAGTAATTTTTGACTCATTTTAATGCAATGTGTAATCAATGTAACATGATTTATATTAAGATAAGCCTTGAAATGGCCCCATAAATATAAAAAGAATAACAGTAATCCATCAGTGTAACAATACAAATTACCCACATTTACCTTGAAAGTCGATATTATAGTACTAAAATGGCAACTTCTCTGCTGTCGTTATGCTTCAACTACTCCGTATATACATTTAGATTCATTTGATAGTGATGAAACATAGAAAGAAATTCCTAAGGGTCAAGATAACACATACATACTGGAAAAATGGTGATAATACGCAGACCGGTTAAACAAACCAGATAATTTTACTTTAGAAAAGTCGAAATGATTGGAAATGTGGCAGGCATGGTGGTCTCGGGGTAATGCGTGCGACTGGAAACCGAAATGTCGCGGACTCGAAACCCAGTCAGGTCACAGATCTTTTCAGTTTGCTTTCTAACCCAGTTTTCACGTCTCAACAATATGAAAAGTCGCCAGAGACCATACGTGGTTCGGATAGCACATTTAAACTGGTCCTTTTCCCTGTTGGCTAACTGTGGTACGTTAGGCATATGCAAGTCGCCGAAGTGGCGTCCAATTGAAAGATATTCACAACATCACACAGTGACAAGAAATTATTATTAGAAATGTTGTAGAATGTGAAGAAATTTTTAAGCTGATATTAGGTAAAATACCCGTGATGCAATATAAACGGTGTTCCATGGATGCCGGCCGCGGTGGCCGAGGGGACTGAGGCGCTTCAGTGACGGTCTGCACGGCCACTACGGTCGGGGGTTCGAATCCCCCCTCGGGCATGGACATTTGTGCCGTCCTTAGTTGTTGGTAGTTCATAAGTAGTTTGTAAGTTTAGGGAATGATGACCCCGTAGTTAAGTCCCTTAAGCTTAACAAACATTTGAACATTTTTTGTTCCATGGATGATCGTAGCCGCGCGGAATGTCCGCGTGGTCTAATGCGTCATTCTACAAACTGGGCGGCCGTTCCCGCCCGAGTTTAGAGTAAAAAAGAATTCAAATATTTGTAAATCTATGGGACTTAACTGCTTGGTTATTATTCCCTAGCTTACATACTACTTACACCAAGTTAAATTAACCTAAGGACAACACATACACCCAAGACCGAGAGTGGACTCGAACCTTCGACGGCGAACATCCGCGCGCACCGTAACACGGCGCCTCAGTGCGCGAGACTATTTCGCCGCGGCTGAGCTTCGAGTCCTCCCTCGGGCATGGTTGTTTGTGTTGTCCTTAGGTTAGTTTACCTTAGTTCAAGTAGTTTTTAAGCTACGGACTAACAACCACGAAGTTGAGTCCGATAGATTTACAAACATTTGATATTCCTTAATGTGAAAAATATATTTCAGACAAACACTGCTCTAACCCAAAATGATAATGAGCCCACATATACACACATCCCAAAATCTTCAAGCGTGGTTTATAGCGGGTGATAAAAAAGTCAGTATAAATTTGAAAACTTAATAAATCACGGAATAATGGAGATAGAGAGGTAAAAATTGACACACATGCTTGGAATGACATGGGATTTTATTAGGGAAAAGGTTCAAAAATGTCCGACAGATGGCGCTGAATAGCAAAACGTCAGTGACTGCTACCGTGACGGGTGAGAGGTACGCCGATCTGTTACAGAATCGAATCATCCACAGCCTGGTTGATAAACCCCTGCTGGAACGTACGATTTTTATGCAGGATGGCGTTCCACCCCATATTGCTATACACATGAAAGATCTCTTGCGCGCATCGTTTGGTGATGATCGTGTGCTCAGCCGCCACTTTCATCATGCTTGGCCTCCCAGGTCCCCAGACCTCAGTCCGTGCGATTATTGGCTTTGGGGTTACCTGAAGTCGCAAGTGTATCGTCATCGACCGACATCTCTACGGATGCTGAAAGACAACATCCGACGCCAATGCCTCACCATAACTCCGTACATGCTTTACAGTGCTGTTCACAACATTATTCCTCGACTACAGCTATTGTTGAGGAATGATGCTCAACCTATTGAGCATTTCCTGTGAAGAACGTCGTCTTTGCTTTGTCTTAATTTGTTATGCTAATTATTGCTTTTCTGATCAGATGAATCTGTCAGACATTATTGAACTTTGTCTATTTTTTTTGTTCTGATAAAACACCATGTCATTCCAAGCATGTGTGTCAATTTTTACCTCTCTATCTACATTATTCCGTGATTTATTAAGTTTTCAAATTTATACTGACTTTTTGATCACCCGGTACATTATGTATTAGGAACATATCAGACATATCCACTGGACACCAAATACGCTATGTCTCAAAATAATTGAATCGTGTGTGGAGTTTTAGAGCAAAGATTGAGGACATAATGTGCAGCTTCAATATAATTGAAGTACCTGGCGAATATATTTTATACAAGAATGGATAAAATCTATTTGGAACTATAAAGATACTTACGACTCTTTTCCTCGAAGAATTGCAGCTTTTCTCAAAGCCAATGGTGGGCCAACGCCTTACTAAAAAATAAATACTGTGTCTATTTTAGGCGTTCATATTATTTTGTCCACTCCGTGTAGCTTAGAATACAATTGTTTGACCATTACTTCAATATTTCCCTTCAGTTTGGGAACCCTACAAGAAATTATTGACGAAGGGATTACAGATGATCTGAAGACGAGCATCCCAGTTCGTTAGAGATTCATTTAGTAAGCACAAAAAATGTCTCGGAAACGACCAGTGCACGTCAATAGCAGGCACTTCAAGAGAGGCATCTCGCATAGCAACGTCGTTTGCCGTCGGAAATCCGAGAGTGGAGAGTCTAAGAAAAAAAACTAAAATATTTTGTTTACTCCTACTTATATCTCGAGAAAATACCACGGACGTAAAAACAGATAAATTCCAGCACACACGATAGTTTCTAATAATATTTTGCGACAATAATGACATACAGTTGGTACAGCAAAGAGGAGAATGACAGCGGTACTCAGAGTAATGTGGGCCAAAACGTTTAAGGTGGAATGCTGACTGTAGATATAAATAATGAGAAAAAACCAGGCTATTTGCACAATCGAAAGCCATCTCGTCGTTTTCCTAAATGATTTAAGACTATCTCCCAAAATACAAATGGTGGAAGACTGTTACATTTATTCTTCAAAATCGGTATCCAGACTTCATTCAGTTTCACGCCATCCTCCATTGTATTAAAATTATTGAGCTTTCCGGCTGTGAAAGTTTACAATCTACAATATTTACGCCACACAGCCACCGTGGTTTCGAGCAACAGCACGGACTATCCTGGCAAGATTCCCGCACGACCCACTCTCGCGTACGTTGCACATTATAGGGGGAATGTCGTGATTATTTCCCCACCGCTCGTAACCTCCTTAAAGTTCGTAGGGGATCGGTTCTGGAAGTGCATCTGTACCGTACAGGGGCCTCTTTTTTAACTCGTCTAACAATCGAAAATTTCAGAGAGAACACACACCATACACAAAATTCATTATCTTATTGTGGCTCCTGCATGGGTGCATGCAGTTAGATTATATGCGAGCAGATCAAATTCATTGTAATGAGTCCAGAGATTACGAACTTTATAATGAAAAAAAAGTGAAACAACTAAAAACAAATAATATTTTTGAACTTTTTCTCTTACTTGTACTCTGAAACATTGCTTTTTCCCGAATTTAATGATTCTGGATCAATGAAAAGTCTTCGAATTACCTCGGAAGATGTTGCCCACACTAGAAGAAAGACGTTTTACAAATTGACCACGGCGTCTTAGGCCGGAAGTTATCAGTAATAAAGACGCCGGCCGTGGAAGCCTACATGTTATGATGACTACTATACAGGTTTTGACATGTGAGTTTGCGAGTATCATAGAACGCCGTATCTTTTAATTGCATTAACTTAGAAGCTTAAACATTTTACATCGCTAAGGGACTGTAACTTTACTATGTGATATAAATTGTGGTTGCTGTACCAGTTGTTGAGATAAAGGTCTCTTAACAGTCGCAGGTGCGGACATGCAAGCAACCAAGTGATGATATTTAAATGGAGAACGATTAGTAGAGTTTCAAATGAAATAATATGTATAATAAAGAAAATAAACATCTCATCAAAACAAGACAGTGTACTAAAATGAATACTGTTGTATCTTGACTTGTCCAGAATTAAAAGAACATAGGCTCCGTAGCACAGTGATAGAGTGCCAGACTACAAATCCAAAGGTCCTGGGTTCGATCCCCGCCAGGTCCTAGGATTTTTATCTGTCACTTTCCACTTCTTTCACCTCTGGCAGTGTTGCTGATGTGAAAAATACCGAGTAGCACGGTGGTTCGGAACCCACGTTGAACTGTAGGTCCCCCTATAACTTGCTGGGTAAGTCAGTTCGAAGGTCGGAGGAAGGCAACGGCATACCACCTCCAAACAGGACCATGCCTACTAAAGTACTGTGGTGTTCAAACCAATCCTCGGATTGTTGACTGCTTTACCTTTATAAGTTAGGTACTTAAGTCGTGGAAGTACATTGATACAGAGTGGTGATTCATGTAATGAGGCAGTATTTAAATAGCGAGAGTGTGTGTTGCATGAAGTAACATCGATAGGGGCTGCTACATATCTCTTTATTTTCATGGTCAAGGTTGTTGAGACATACGTTCTCAGTATTATTTGTATAAGGGATACGCCATCTCCTGCGATTAAATAAAAAAATATTTAGTTTCGTATGATTTCTGACGGCAGCTTGTCTTTGCATCGGTATCCATACATCATCGCCAAAGTTTACCATGTAGGTGTGTATCTTGTTTGGAAACGAACATGTTCCTCTCATTCGCTGTACATATCTTGTACACCACTAATTCCTTCTTCCTTCTGCAGCTTTCACGGAGTACTGTTCAGTTCTCTCTGGGGTATTTTTCCAGCACTGTTAGTTACAAGTTTCAGGTCACAGTATGGAAAGGTTTATTGATGCCGAGTTGATCGATATGCGCATCATGCGTTGAGTCACAGTATGTAATGAAAGAGCGACGCAAAGGGCGTTATTCTGAACTGTTCCCGCTTTGACGGTGACATCACAGAGATTTTCACTGTTATGAAGTTATTTACATACAAATAAAAAATTTACTCTGTAACTAGCCAGGAACCAATGGTCCTCACATCAAAACACTATGTTAATAATAAATTGATTATGTTATATCTTGCCGTTCCTAAATTACTGTGATGTCAGGAATGATTCCCAACGCTTACCTATATATAAAAAAAGTTTGTTTCATAGAAATCGTGCTTCTCTTAAAGTTCTTCACGGATTACTTCGAAAATTTGAATCCTAATACAATTCTTTAACATTTGATACATAACCTATGTAAATGTATGTATGATTTTAAAACAAAGGTTCCCCATTACGAAATTAATAAATGTGTATATATCACATAGGCTACAGTTAAAAATTAGGTTGTGTCAAAAATTCAACGCATGCGGTCGAGAACTATAGAGGATTTACTGTTCAGAATACTTACATTTTCTATGTAAGTACAAAGGTATATTTTCGTTTCTTCAAAATCTCAAATCTCCGAAGTTCCGTCCCAGATTGCGTTGAAATTATAACACAATACCGCATTCGATTTCGCAATTGTTTTTAGGTGCGTACTATAACGCCATCCGGTACATATGTAATAAATGATGAAGCTATAAAAATAAAACTTCGTTTGTTCAAAATCGTCTATCTCTGAAAATTCTAGTCTCATAACTTAGAAATTTTGAGACGTTTCATTCTAATGCAGGAGGGCTTTAATGCACTTTTTTAAATGTATTATATATACTTTTAGGAGACTTTTTATGATAACGTTTCCCATTCATAAATTTTGTACAAATTCATTATATTTACTAAATTTTCTTACGTAGAAACAAGCGAGTATACGAATGCAATGTTGTCTCAACATTTCAAAGCGTTTAGTCAAGAAGTCAAGAGTAGGCAGAGGAGATGGGGACGTGGATAAGAATACGGACAGTCAGATAGGGAAGCGGAATTCAAGAGGGGAAGGAGAAAGTGATGGACAAACAGAGGGGAAGTAGGAAGGGGGACAGAAATAAGGGGAGCAGGGATAGGATATTTATCCAGTTCCCATTTACAAACGATTGTGAAATTACACATACAAATGTCACCGTTTTCTTTTCTTTGATTTCCATTTAAACTACAACTAGTCACAGCCGGGTACAAAATAAAATGTTTAAATGTTTGTAAGGCTATGGCACCTAACTGCACCGGTCGTCGATCCCTAAACTTACAAACTACTTAAGCTACTTTATGCTAAGAACAACAGATAACCCATGTCCTAGGGCTGACTCGAACCTCCAACAGGAAACGGCCGCTCACTCCGCAGCTATCAAATGTTTCAAATGTTTGTAGAGCTTATGGGACTTAACTACGGGGTCATCAGTCCCTAAACTTACAAACTACTTATGAGCTACTTACGAACTAGGACGGCACAAATATCCATGCCCGAGGGGGGATTCGAACCCCCGACCGTAGTGGCCGTGCAGACCGTGACTGGAGCGCCTCAGTCCCCTCGGCCACCGCGGCCGGCTCCACAGCTATGGTCGGGGGTTCGAATCCCCCCTCGGGCATGGATATTTGTGCCGTCCTTAGTATTAGCTAGTTCATAAGTAGTTTGTACGCTTAGGGACTGATGACCCCGTAGTTAAGTCCCATAAGCTCTACAGACATTTGAACATTTCACTCCGCAGCAAGGCGCCTTAGGGCCGAGTACAGCTAGAACATATGATAAATGAGAAATTTTGCAGAAATCTTTATTACTGTTTCACACCGAAAAACTGGACGGACATGTCTACATCTACATACATACTCCGCAATACTCCCAAAGGTGCATGGCGGAGGGTACCTAGCACCACTTCTAGTTATTTGCTTTCCATTTCCACTTCCAAATAGAACGAGGGAAAAAGGTATACTTGCATTCATTTGTACGAGCCCCAATCTCTCTGATCTTTACGCGAAATAAAGGTTGCCGGCCGCGGTGGCCAAGGAGACTGAGGCGCTCCAGTCACTGTCTGCACGGCCACTAAGGCCGGGGGTTCGAATCCCCCCTCGGGCATGGATATTTGTGCCGTCCTAGTTCGTAAGTAGTTCATAAGTAGTTTGTAAGTTTAGGGACTGATGACCCCGTAGTTAAGTCCCATAGACAATACAAACATTTGAACATTTTGAAATAAAGGTTCGCGGTAGTAAAATCTTTCTGCAGTCCGCTTCAAATTCCGGTCCTTTATTTTTCCTATTTTTTTATTTTTTATTTTTTTTTCAAATGTGTTTCTTGAAAAGAACTTCCTCTTCCCTCCGGCGACTCCCACTTGAGTTCCCGAAGCATCTCAGTAACACTCGCGCATTGATCGTACCTACCAGTAACAAACCTATCGGCCCGCCTCTGATTTGCTTCTACATCTTCCTTTAAACAGATCTGATGACGATCCCACACACTTTAGCAACACCCAAGGTGCAGGTGCACAAGGGTTTTAATGCGGTCTTCTTTACAGACGAATTACATCTTCCCAAAATTTTCCCAATAACCCGAAGTCGACCATCCGCCTTCCCCACGAATGTCGTTATATGCTCATTGCATTTCACATCGCTGTGCAGCGTTACGCCCAGATATTTAATTGACGCGACTCTGACAAGCAGAACACTATTACTGTTGCACTGGAATATTACGAGATTATTTTTCCTACTAATGTGAATAACCTCATATTTTTCTTCTTTTAGAGCTAGCTGCCATTTCTAACACCACCTAGATATTGGGTCCAAGTCATCCTGCATTCTACTAGAGTCATTTAACGACGATACCTTTCTGTACATAACAGCATCATCAGCAAACAGCCTTAGATTGCAACTCAGTCAGGCAGTCAGAACATTTATGTAGATAGAAAATAATAACGGTCCTATCACTCTTCCCTGGGGCACTCCTGACGATACCCTAGTGTCTGAAGAATGGCTACTGGGTTCTATTACGTAAGTAGTCTTCGAGCCACTCACATATTTGGGTAAATATACCATATTCCCGTGCCTTCGTTAGCAGT
Organism: Locusta migratoria; assembly: GCA_026315105.1. Classification (NCBI taxonomy): domain Eukaryota; kingdom Metazoa; phylum Arthropoda; class Insecta; order Orthoptera; family Acrididae; genus Locusta; species Locusta migratoria. The sequence goes on from CM048755.1 coordinate 294,411,955, forward strand.
CTGCGATGCGGTACTATGTCAAACGCCTTTCGAAAATCGAGAAATATGCAGTCTTCTTGCTGCCCTTCATCCATAGCACGTAAGATGTCATGAGAGAAAAGAGCAAGCTGAGTTTTGCCCTATCGATGATTCCGAGAGCCGCGCTGGTGCATCGACGGAAGCTTCTGCGCCTCAGGGAAATTTACTATATTAGAACTGAGAACATGTTCAAGAACTCTACAGCCGGCCGCAGTGGCCGAGCGGTCTGCGGTGTGTCAGTTCAAATGTTTCAAATGTTTGTATAGTCTATGGGACTTAAACTTACAAACTACTTATGAACTACTTACGAACTAGGACGGCACAAATATCCATGGCCGAGGGGGTATTCGAACCCCCGACCGTAGTGGCCGTGCAGACTGTGACTGGAGCGCCTTAGTCCCCTCGTCCACCGCGGCCGGCGGCGTGTCAGTCACGATCTGCACTGCCGCTGCGGTCGGGGGTTCGAAGCCCCCCCCCCCCCCTCGGGCATGGATGTTTGTGCCGTCTTCAGTAAAAACTAGTTCATAAGTAGTTTGTAAGTTTAGGGACTGATGACCCCATACTTAAGTCCCATAAGCTCTACAAACATTTGAACATTTGAAGAAATCTACAGCATTTCTGCATGAACACATAAGCTACTTTGAGTAAGCCGTCATACTGAGACTGGCGGTGTGTACCTTACAATCGACTTAGACTCCTTCTGACAGATCACCGGTAAAGTTGGCACTTGTTCGTAAGTTACCATGGAACTGTTTTTTCGCGCACTATCATATTGTGCATGGCAGAGGGTTTGTTGCACCGTTATACTGATCACCAAGACAATTGGCAGATGTGCAGTTTTTCTTAGGTAATGGTTACGAGGAGAAGAAATGAGAGAGAAGGGAAGAGCAAGCTGATGACCAAAAAGGGTGAGTGCCTGATTGTGCCTTTAAAAAGGACACACCCTTGTCTTATCTGGCATCCTGCTGCGTATGACACAACCTGTATGTCGTCGGAACATTCAACCTTAATCTTCCTTCCCCTCTGAAAGTCTTTTCCAGTTCTTTGTGTTCCAGCAGTTGTATGCCGTTAGGAGCAGACCTTTCTATTTCAGATTCTGGTCTCGGCGGTGCATGAGGTGGATCTGCGGGTGCCGCGCGCGGCGCGACGGAGAATGGATGTTTTTATGTGATAAACATTGATCGGGCGGCGTCGTAAATTTCACGCTTTCTGTGCTAGTGGATCTGACAGCCGCATAGAGAAGCGCCTTCAACGTCGCTGCGGGCGCGGAACAACAGGGCCCAGAGGTAAACAGCAGGCGCCACGTGCGCCCAGGAAGCAACGGGAACCGCCGTCTAACGTCATAAAACCAGCGCACGAAAAGATGATGGACAACATTTAAAATATGACATAATTATTGGATAAATGTGGAGTGATTAAGGCACTCTCATTGTTACCAACTGTATCGGAAAGAAAAAGCCAGAATTTCCTCTCCGAGAGGTAACAAAGAGACTCAGTGATCTATCAGAATAATCTGAAGTATATTATTATGTCTGTTCCAAGGGAACATACGTTTGGCGGTGATCCGCAGCAGAGATAAATATATCCATGTATATACTTCGCAGCCGCGGTGGAGTAGCCGAGCGGTCTAAAGCACCTCGCTGCGGAGCGCGCGGTTGCTCGCCGTGGAGGTTCGAGTCCTCCCTGGGGCATGGGTGTGTGTGTTTGTCCGTAGGTTACTTTACCTAGGTTTAAGTAGTTTGTAAGCTACGGACTGATAACCACGCAGTTTGGACCGATCGATTTACAGACATTTGAACATTTTTACATACTTCGCAAATCGCAAAATTTTCCGACGTCTGATGCTCCTGTAAGATGGACAAACGATCTGCAACACATAAAATTTTGTGCCGGACCGGGACTCGAACCCGGGTCTCCCCTCACGGGTTCGGGTCCCGGTCCGGTAAAACTTTTCATATGTTGCAGATCGTTTGTCCATCTTACAGGAGCAGTAGACGTCGGAAAATTTCGCGATTTGCGAAGTATATACATGGATATATTTATCTCTGCTGCGGATCACAGCCAAACGTCTGTTCCCTTGGAACAGACATAATAATAAACATTGCCGCCATGACTGGATTACATGGCACAATTGTGTGTCCCCCTCTTGCGGGACTCACACTATAACGTGTGCGAACATGTGAGAGAAAGAGACCAATGCAAGACATGGCAGTTTGGGTCTGGCCGGGGAGAGGGCACGGGTGGCCGAGTGGTTAAGGCGACCGCTCGCGAAGAGCGGGAGACCCGGGTTCGAGTTCCGGTCCGGCACAAATTTTCATGGGTTGCAGATCGTTTGTCCATCTTACAGGAGCAGCAGACGTCGGAAAATTTCGCGATTTGCGAAGTATATAGATGGATAAATTTGAAGCATCTTATAAGAAACTTATAAAGTGTGTTGTACAAATATCACATGACTAAAAATACGGCCGAATGCGAAGTTATAAAGATGATTAAATCAGCATCGAGTGGTACAGAAAGAAGCAGAATTCTTCGCTAAGAAAGATGTCGTTCCAATTCCCGATTCTTCTAGCACTACCACGGTGGCCGTATTAGAGTCTGGACTCACCGTTGTGAGAGACTGTTGAACGGCCATACTATTCCTGCGACCGGTGTGGGGTGGTATTGTTTCCACTCCTGCCTCTCCTTACTACGATTTGGTGTTACTCAGACCCACCGGCGTTACAACTCTGAAGTGTTGAAGCCTGTCGTCCTCCCATACCTTCTGATTTTTCCGACGGCCTCATTTCAACAGGATGAAGCGTGACTGTGTGTAGGACACAAAGTTCGAGGTTTCTTCGTCACCCATGGGATCGCATTCCAGCCTTGTCCTCCCGATATTTAGAATGTCGAAAACTTACTATATTTGTAAAAATAAAGTACTAACAAAATGAGAGTTTGGTTTCTAGCAAGGTTATTCAATACAAAATGATACATATGCTTTCACTGACCGAATATTAATTCCTCTGAATAACGGAATAACACCCGTTGGAATTTTTTGTGATCTCTCAAAGGCTTTTGATTATGTAAATCATGACTTTCTGCTAGATAAGCTTAGTTATTGTGGTAGGAGTTGAGCAGTGCATAAATGATTTATTTCGTACTTTACAGGAAGAGTGCAGAAAGTTAGTGCTTCAAGTAAACTAAAAAAAAAAAAACCAGCTGATTCCTCAAACTGGGGATGGGGACCTATCAATAATGGAATTCCACAGGGCTCGGACTAGGGTCCTTTGCTGTTCATGTTGTATATAAACAATTTGCCATTCTGTATTCATGGTGATGCAAAACTAGTTAATTTTGCTGACGATTCAAGTATAGTAATCACTTCCGACAAATAAAAGTGAACTGATGAAATTGGAAATAACGTATTTAAGAAAATTATTAGGCGTTTTTCTGCAAATGGATTCTTATTAAATTTTGATAAAACACCATACATACAGTTCCATACGGTAAATTGGATGACATCATTAATAAATATAGTCTGTTCACAAAAGTCTGTAGCTAAGGTAGAATATTCAAAGATTTTAGGTGTGTGCATTGATGATAAATTGAATTGGTAGCAACACATTGACGATCTACTGAAACGTTTGATTTCAGCAACTTATGCTATTAGGGTTATTTGAAATTTTGTGAGAAACATCCTATTAAATTGGCTTATTATGCCTATCTTCATTCACTGTTTTCATATAGCTTCTTATTTTTTATGTAATTAATCGATGAGAAAGAAAGTATTCATTCCACAAAAGCGTGTAATTAGAATAATTTCTGGAACTAACCCAAGATCATCTTGCAGACACTTATAGAAGGATCTAGGCATATTCACAGTATCATCACAATGAAACTATAGTCTCTTATGAAATTTGTAATTAATAACCCAACCCAATTCAAAAGTAATAGCAGTGTGCATAGCTACAACACTGGGAGAAAATATGATTTACACTTTTTAATATTAAATCTTACTTTGCCACAGAAGGGGGTAATTATGTTGCCACAAACGTCTTTGGTAACTTACAAGATAACATCAAATGTCTGACTGATAGCCAACCAGCATTTAAAAACAAACTGAAAGAATTTCTGAATGACAACTCCTTCTATTCAGTAGATGAATTTTTACATAGAAATTAGTAACAGAATAAAATAAAGTAAAATAATAAATAAAACTAAAAGTAGTAAAAAATATGTCATGTAATGTATATAATGTATTCTTTTAATAAAATGACACGTTCCACATCATTGCGAAGTCTCATATTCATGATCTGTGGAACAAGTATTAATCTAATCTAATCCAGTGGAAGACTGCGGGATCACTGGTTCGGGATACACCACCCTCTGCTACAGCAGACCAGCTAATGCAATATATGGAAGCAGGATGGGCTTCTCTACCCCAGTAACACATCCAGAGCCTCTCTTATTAAATAACGAGGCGTGTAGCAGCGGCTTTGGTAAGAGATGGTGGCAACACCCAATACTGGTTTCCTTGATGATCGTCACTTCGCACGGGATTGTATTTTCAGTCATTTGATCTTTGTGCACCGTGTTATCTCTCAAATAAATTTGTTTGTGATATGTCCTGTCTCTCGTTGTGTTACATTTTGGTTGGTCAGAAGTGTACATGTGCGACCTACAGCTACAAACTGAAGTACCTATGTTTTGGAAAGTAGCAGTTCGAATCACGAAAGAGCATTCCATAGTGGATTGTACCGAATCTGTTGAATATTGTAGAATTGAGCTATTATTTTTCTGTCAAAATTATGACAAAATCATAATGATAATTTGTTATACTTTCTCGTTTGACATTGAAATGAAAGTATTCGGTGTGACGAATTAACCTTCTCATGCACAAATTATAAGGCTGAATTTAAAAAAATGCTATTGTACTCTTATATATTTTCTGGTGCCATAACAAGAATTGATAATTTTAAAAATTATTTATTTTGACAAGTAGAGGCTTTCTCATATGAAGACACTTAGAACCAAAAGCGACTACTTATTAAAAGGACTATGTCCTCATATCAAGACATTGAGTGCTTAAGTGACTATGTAAGTAGCCAAGTCTTGCCCCTGGGAGGGGGGGGGGTCGCCGCAACAGAAGGCAGTACTTGCCTCATACAACAACCAGCCAGCGGCATGCCTGAATACAAGGGTTCCGAAATGCAAAAACATATGCCTAAGAAAATTGAAATGTACTATACTAAAATTACGTAATTGGTTTTGATTATCAGTTCTCAGTTGAATAGGAAAAAGACTTTTTCATAATAAATTCATCGGGTTAACAATGGATAAACGAAAGGCCCGAAAACTATTTTAAGGTAACAGGCGATAGCTAAATTTATCAATACAATAAGTAATTTCGAGAAGTTCGATTGTTTACAAATCGACTATACAGTGGGATCTTGCTCAACGATCATAATCCGCTTCTGATCTTGACCTACAATGCGAAATTTCTTTATGGAACGTATATTACTCTGTCAGAATTCACGTAATAGTAGGATGTGTTATATTAAAAAACTTAACTAAAATTTATCCTATAATGCATCATACTGTAATTTTTATTGTTTTTTTACAAGAAATTTGTATCAACAGTAGAAAATTAAATTCGTTGCCTTTGAAAATGCACACATAGTTGTGTTATGGTTCGGGGTGGGGGTTGGGGGTCGCCAAAGTATTTTTTCTTGTAAGTGGGTTGCGTATTCAAAAAGGCTTGCAAACAGTGGACTAGATCATACATAACAATGTAATCATTAGTGTTAAAATACCGAGTACATACTATTTTACCGTTCAGGAACAGCCGAGCGGTCTTGGGCATCTTGTTGCGTGTGCAAGTCCATTCGAATACTCCCTCGAGCATGAGTATGTGTTTGTTCTGCTTAGCGTAATTTAGTTTAAGTAGATTGTAATTCTACTACCTATGACCTTATCAGTTTGGTCTCTTGACATTTGAACATTCTGCATACTATTTTGAGTGTGGAATGAAAGTGTTTATGGAAGGAAATTGTTTCATACACTGAATGCAGACAAATATCAGGCTTCTCACATACTGTATGGCCTACATTTGCTGCTATTTACTGGGTTGGCCGCTGTATACTATCGACTTGCAATACCTTGGATATGGAATTATAGGCTTTTTATTATATTATTTCTAGATTAGTATGCTTTCAACTAATGGTTGACCTCTATTCTTCCTTTTAATCTGTTTTTCCCTGTATATTAGCCCAGAGGCCTTTGAATATTATTATTTTTCAGTGTACGTGACAGTAATGCCTACTGTTGTTGCAACTGAAGAACTAAAATGTTCAAATGTTTGTTCAGCTTAAGGGACTTAACTGCGTAGTCTGTGATTGTGAACGATACAAACATACCACACATGTAGCTCCTACAGTACTATTACCAAGGAAATGCTATTGAAGAAATTGATTTTGGAAATGATTACAAAGTTTGTTTACCACTGTCACATTAATAATTAACAGTTGTATTTTTCATTTTTCCTTTATAATATTAGCATTACATTGTAATACTTAATTCCATAATGCAGCATATTGTCGGTATTTGGGTGAAGGTGATTATAATCTGGGATGTGTGACATGTATAGCACGAATACGCATTAAGCACGCTAATAAAGAACTCCTGTCGTTTCTTGTTTCCCAGTTAGGTGATTATATGACTTGCAACGTGGGAAAGACGCATAAAATACAGCCCTTTCATGCCATTAGTTTTTTCTTGACCCTGCATAACGTCACAATTAGCGAGAAACCCATTCATTCTCATAGTCTACTACTTTTAACTTAGCCGACGAATACTGGTGATAATACATCTTTGCGTCTCGCATAGAAATAATAAAGAAATATAATTAAACAACGTCCTGAAACAGAAAGTATGACAAACGATATCATTATTTCGCTTGACCCGACACAAATTTTTTTATTGCTGTTAGTATCAGCGTATGCCTAAATCATCATTGATGACATTATTCGCTACTTGTTATCAGTACATTTACAAATTATTTGCGCCTTATAAAACAAACCGAAGACTGCGGAATATTTACTATAATATACTGTGTTGATTTCAATGTTACTTCAGAATGAAATAGCACGTACTGTATTTTTTAGCCACCACCCAAATGTCTAAACTCTTAATAAATTATTGCACCTTACATTGTAATTTACGAGAGAAAAAAATATTCGGCAAGTAGAAAGGTATTAAAGAGCCTGACGTAAATATCGATTCACATATGCTTTTAGGCTCTGTATGACAGCTGTTACAGCAGTGCTAGTACAATGAAGTGTGTTAGGAATTAGCCAAGGTTTGCCCACCACTTAATGATAATTAACTGTCTCACATATCTGAGAAATAAGCATTCGGTGATAAATGAAAATATTTCAAACGAATGACAGGTTGCATTTCGAGGTACGTTGCAATGACGTGCGAAAATATTATCAGAAATCACTGTGAGGCACTGCATGTGACACAAACCACTTCGACTGTAGAGTAGCCAACAGTTAAACCTTCCTCTCACGAGACGTGGAATAGCACGTGGAGGAGGAAGTGGTGACGTCGCAGCGTGGAATACCACGTTCCACTACCCTGCCAAGCGTGGAATGAAGGATCTAGCATGTTAGATTTTTGCTTCGTGGAATGGAACGTAGCCAATGAGAAGCGACCTGGTATTCACGTGACAAGCAGAACTTTTGAGCCGCCACATTGCTAACGGAACTGCGTATTTCGTTCCTTCTTTCGTTGTAGCGTACGATGTATGAATATAATCTCCTTTAAAACGTCAGAATAGTGAAGAAATCTTGAAAACGCGTCATTTTAGATATGATATGTTACAATAAATTACCGAAAGCAACATTTTCATAGCATTGAAGGTTCTCGTATTTAACATGTCAGTGTTATAATTTGTATAACGTGAAAGAATATCGTCCCTTTGCTACGGTATAACGCATTCTAATAAAGAAGCGTCTTTGTGATGCTATGTCATGCATAAATAACATATTACAACGTGTTTGAGAAGCGTAGTATACAAAATCACTTTTTGAACTTCAGGAATAGCGTAGTTGGTAGCGTCGATGATTGTGTTGTAGAGGTTGCAAGCGGAACAAGTTCGCTTTTGTGCCCTTCCGAAATATTTTTTTGTGTTCCTTTTTTGTTTCCTTATCGATTCTGGTTCTTTCTTGCTAATTTAAGAATAATATACGATATTCGTTGTTATTTCTTTTAAAAAACGACGTATTAGCGTGGTGTTAGCGCCACGAGCTGTGGAGGAAAAGAGATGTAGATAACAGGTTTGCATCTACACTCTCCCAGATATTTTTAACGATTTGGTTTATTTACGGTTTATGTAACTTATTTGTTATTTTAATACAATTATAATATTCGGTATTCGAAGTTATTTATCAGAAATAAGAACGAACTTTGTCCACAAAATAATTTGTTGAGTTTTTCGTTCTAGGCCAAAGGAAAAAATAAAATTCAAGACAGCACCCTACGTCACTCGGTTTTCCCCAGGGTGTTTGAATTAAGTTGCAGTTCAGTACAGTGTTGGAATAGTTCTGTTTCACAGAGCAAAGTCAACATGGCTAGCGCGTGGTTACGGAAACAGATGCAGTGTCGGAGGAACAGTGTTTACGTATCATTCTAAACGCAAAAGTTATCACAACAAACATTGTCGAGCTGAGGCGTTATATAACAAATAAAATGGTCACAACCTATTATCTCTGAATATGCAGAATATGTTCAACGTGGAAAATGGGAATATAAGAGCAAGGCAGCTGGAGCTGGTGCAAATGATGCATTTCACCGTTGACAATTTGTTAAAGAATTTTTGACAAAAGTGATTTTATCGTAAATTTCGTTACTATTCTCAACAGCTTTCAGATAAATGTACCGTATTTGTGCTTCTTGAAGAAAAAAATACAATTTCTGTAAGAGTATTGCATGCCATATGAAAGCATAAGAAAGCATTTCGTTTTTCTCTGACGATCGCGAACAGAGATACGGTGTAATTTTTCGCAAATGTTCAAATGTTTGTAAATATTATGGGACTTAACTACGGGGTCATCAGTCCCTAAACTTACAAACAACTTATGAACTACTTACGAACTAGGACGGCACAAATATCTATGCCCGAGTGCGGATTCGAACCCCCGATCGTGGTGTAATTTTTCGCATCTCCATCTTTGTAAACACATTGATCTAGGCGCCAACCCGCAACGGACGCTAGAGAGCGCCGCCGTCGCAAAGCAAATCACGATGAGCAGCACGTTTCGTGGGATGTAGCAGGTTGTTTCAGAGCGTGCTGTAGCTAGACAGACAGCACGTCTGGCCTGCGCCAAGTTGGGACAACACGTCCCGTGTGAGAACGGCTTTAACGTCAAACGACCCGTTGGTCAACACCATACACCGATAACAACGACGGCAAAGATATCATTTAGAAAATATCAAAGAAATAACTGCATGTAACATTGTAACATCCCTGACTCATCTGTCAAGATTCCTGTCAAATAACATCAAAATTAGTAATCAACTCGATAAATAAAAAGTGGCAAAAAGAACAACAACAATAACAGTTCCTACGATTCTGTTAATCTAACAACTGCAAGAATACACAAACAGCGTGACGGCAGCTACGAAATCGACATTACAAGGAAAAGAAGGCCAATTGATGTACGTATAAAGACTGAGTTAAATTGTCCAGTAAAGATTGAGAGGTATACCTATCCAGACAGTTAACCGGATGGTGGAAATCACGCCGAAACAGGAGTGTTGTATTAAATAACTTAATAAAAAAGCTGCGTCCTTGGCGTAAAACATCTTTGAACAATGTCTCTGCATAACATTATCATTCGTCTACTACGCATAACAGAACCATAGATACGCAATTATCTCTCTTCATATATCGACAGTCAAGTAGTAAATCGGTAAAAGTCAGTAGACAGTCCACGTGCATATTCAGTATGGATCATCTCCCGCAGAAAGTAAAAAAAAAAAAAATTTGTTATTTCTATGCGAAAGTTGGCTGCTCATAAATGAAAAGATAACGCCTTATGTTTTCATGTTATACTACTGCCACCAAAGGAATGAAAATAATACGAATCTCACACGCCCATTCAGAACCATACATACGAGTCAATGTGAGTGTTTGTGGGTTAGGGGCGCTTAACGTCAAGGCTGTCATCTCACATACGAAACTAGTAGGAAAAAAGTTTGATTAAGGCTGATAAAATACTACAAAACGGATAAAAAATATCCCAATCTCCCCCTAATCCAACCATGATCAGCCGCACTTATTTTCCATCATCGACGCCAAATAATACAAGAAGGTAACTAAAATCCGTTCACAGCAACATATGGCTAGTTGACGCTTAACCTGAAAGTCAAATTAAAAGTAAAAGAAAGGTGAGCTAGTCTCCGTGATGACACATTGTAAATTCGCAGTATAATTTTAGGTAACAAGCCTAATAATGCACAAAAACTTAACAGGACGTACCACATCCGAAGGAATAGCAACTAAAATATGAGACAATCTATAGTTAAATAAGCTACTGGCCGTTACGTTGAATATATGACACAGTCCAGTAAACTGTGGTGCACTATGATCTGGAAGCAACAGTTGAGGAAGTTCCTCTCACAGCCATGATCTCTATAGTACCTGAATGTTCCACCTCGGTTGTCTGAGTGTGCCAGCCGTAGATATTGATATGTAGTTTCTTGACAAATTCATTATGGCTGCTACGAAGTATTACTAGAATAAGTAATTAAAATTTCTATTACACTGCCATACCATCCTATTAATTCATATATTGGCATCAAGTTCAAAACAAGTGGTAAGTCAGCAATTCTTGTCACTATCAACCTGCGATACTCAAATACGGCCAACAACGGGAAATCATTTCCAAACATATGAATGGGGAGACACGCTGCAGTTCTATGCTCGTAGAACTGAGTTATACATCGAGATTCTATAGATATCACCGGTTACAGCTTACTGTCCGATACTTGCAGCCACTCTTCTTTTCGCAATTTGCGAAAGTTGTGGCTGCACTGTACTAGGTGTAGGTGGAATACCTAAGTGCGGCGAATGAAAATTTGTGCCTGGCCGGGATTCGAACCCGGGATTTTGGTGTGGCGGGAGACGTGCAGGAAAGAGTCCTTTGCAGTTGAGTTGGTCACTGTGTCCTCACTGGCGGAGTGCTCAACGCGTTTGCCTAGTAGGCTGGAGATCCCGGGTTCGAATCCCGGCCAGACACAAATTTTCATTCGACGCACTTGGGTATTCCATCTAAACCTAGTACAGTAAAGTCATAACTAGTCGCAAATTGCGATTTATTTCATTCATTGAACGATGTAACGTCGTCAAAAATATGTAACTCTTCATTTACGAATGACTATGTAGTTCAACAGTGAGACGATAGCGTGTAGGGCGATGGAACATTGAAGTATCAGAGGACCTCCATACACCTCCTTAGGTACTACATCTGCCGTTTCGTTCTTAATAATTCCCACATGCCTTGACACTCAGTAGAAACACTTCTCCTTCCCAACATTTGTAGGTTCAGGAGGACACACTGGATATTCTGGATTAAAAAAAAAAAAAATCCAAATGTTTGTTAAGCTTAAGGGATTTAACTGCGGGGTCATCAGTCCCTAAACTTACAAACTACTTATGACCTAACTTATACTAAAGACAGCACAAACATCCATGCCCGAGGGGGGATTCAAACCGCCGACGGGGAACGGCCTCGCGCGTCGTAGCATAGTGCCTCAATGCGCTCGGCCGATCCGCCGCGGCTTTCTGGATCACTTTATATGTTCGGTACAAGAAATGTATAAGGTAAAGCGCACTACATGAGCTGGGATAGAAGAGGAATATAGCATTTGCAATACACATCATTTGCTGCAGTGCCTGCAAGATCTTTTCCAATTAAGAGCAAAGCCTACGACAGCTGGTCCCCTCTAACTGTGGTATGAGGTACCATAACGGGCCAGCGTTTTGCTAACGACATTCTTCAGTCCCATGTGGGACCTTAATTACACGGTGTACCAGACGCTGTCTTTCAGCAATGTAATGCTTGTTCGAATACAGTTCGAATTACCCAAGGCATCCTGCATCATGTTCAGACTCTTCTACGACCAGCCTAGGAAATGTGTAACACCAGCTGAAACACTAAATGCCATCATGCCAGTCCGTACGTTATGGATTTGAGGTGGCTGTTCAAGATTTATAGGCTAATAATGTGGCTCAGGAAAATATCAGACGTCTAATCAAGTCGACGTCGGACTGTATTTCGGTATGTAATGGGGCAAAAGTTGGTCCAACGCGTTATTGATAGACTGTACTTTTTTACTTTCAATCACCTCATTTATTTTCTTGCCTTGATTTTGGAATCAACTAACATTTCATCTATTTCATTGCGTACAATACATTTTATTTAAATTCGATGGTTTACTCTTTCATGAATACTTCAGCGTATATTGGATGTACGTATTATTGTTTGTTATAAGGGTCGTATTGGTTGAGAAGTTAATAAGAGACGGATGTAGCCTTTCCCCCAACGCCATTCAGTCTGTATATTAAGTAAGCTGCGAAGCACAGCAAGGAGAAATTTGGAAACAGAATTAAATGTCAGATAGAAGAAATGAAAACTTTGCTGTTTGCCTATCAAATTGTTCTGTTGGAGACATCAAGCCGCGGTGGAATCGGTGAGCGGTCTAAGGTGCCTTGCTGCGGAGCGCGCGGTTGTTCAAATGTTTGTATAGTCTATGGGACTTAACTACGGGGTCATCAGTCCCTAAACTTACAAACTACTTATGAACTACTTACGAACTAGGACGGCACAAATATCCATGCCCGGCCGGCGCGCGCGGTTGCTGGCCGTCGGAGTTAAGAGTCTTCCCTCGGGCATGGTTGTGTATGTCGCCCTTCAGTTTGTTTAACTAGTTTGTAAGACCAGGGACTGTTAGCCGCAGTAGTTCAAGGCCCATAGCTTTACAAACATTTGAACATTTTTTGGAGAAATCAAAAGACCTGGAATAGCAATAGAAAGGATTGACAGCGTATCGAACGAAGAGTATAAGATGAACATTAAAAAGAGAAATACAAAAGTAATGGAATATAATTGAATCAAATCAGGCGATGGCGACTAAATATGATCAGGAAACGAGACAAATAAAGCACATGGTGCGGCAATGGATTTGATTTTGGAACCATCTGGGGTAACATTCACGGAGGAGAAAAGACCTGCCGTTTCTTCCAACAGGGTGAACCAGCCTGGTCGCGTCCCAACTGGCCACCCAGATCACTTGATCTGTCACTGTTCGATTACTTTGTGTGAGAGGGCCTCATGTATAAAAGTGTGCCGCAACAACCCTCGAAGCTTCATGAACAGCAACAGAAGAATTCGGATGAGATGGCAGCAGTTCCAACAGACCAGCTTCTATCCACCTTAGCAGCTTTCTGACTAGAGCTCAGATGTGTCAAGAGATGACTGGTGGCTGCTTTCAATGTCTATTGACTGCTGTGTTTCTTTGTATCGCTGAACTCTATTTCTTTTATTTTCCCCATCCTTCATTAGCCGAGTACTATTATTTGGGCAGTAAAATAACTTATGATGAACAAAGTAGAGAAGATATAAAAAACAGAATGGCTATGGGAAGTAAAGCATTTCTCAACAAAAAAAAAAAAAATAATGTTAGTGCTACGAAATCTTTTCTGAAGGTATTTGACTGGAGTATAACCCTGTATGGGAGTGAAACCTGGACGATAGGCAGTTCAGACAAGTAGAAGACTGAAGATTTTGAAATATGGTGCTACAGAGGAATACTGCAGATACGATCGGCACATCAGTTAACTAAGAAAAAGGTGTTGAACTGAAAAAGGAAGGAGAGGAATTTATGGCTATATACTGGCTATAATAGGAGTCGATTGGTAAGATACAATCTGAGACGTCAAGATATTGTCAGTTTAGTATTGGATGGAAGAGTGAGGAATTGAAAATCGCTGAGGGAGACCAAGAGGCAGTAAACAGGTTCAAATGGTTGCGGGTTTTTTGTTGTTATTCAGAGATGAAGAGCCTCAAATAGTGTAGAGCAGGTAGGAGAGTTGCATTAAACCAGTTTTCTGACAGAGGACCACACCAAGAACAACATTATCAACCGCCAATCCACCGTACATTGACGGACACAGTACATGAGATTCTCAGGAGACATCATGTTAAGACCGTTAACCACTTCTTCAGCTTTGAAAATGGCATCTGCGCGAGGCCATGCCCCGTCGGAGGTTCGAATCCTCCCTCGGGCATGGATGTTTGTGCTGTCTTTAGTATAAATTAGTTCATAAGTAATTTGCAAGTTTAGGGACTGATGACTCCGCAGTTATGTCCCATAAGCTTAAAAGTCATTTTTGAAAATGGTATTAAATGGCCAAAGAAGCGAGTACAAAATATGGAGCTGACGCCACTCGTTGACTATCACATCTCGTAGTGCTGTCAAAGTCCGGGACTGTGGACAACAGAGGTGCGATATGCTGGCCGAGTATTCGTCAAATCCGGAATATTTGCTTGTAGCAATGTGGAAATACGGGGTACTGTTTTGGGAGAAGGAACTGTCTACAACATGCTCATCATGAAGAAATAGAAAATAAGGTAACACTTAGTCACCATAAGTGTTGAAATAACTGTTCTCGTTCATGTATACTGTCAGCTGAATGACACATTAACGAGCGTGTTCAGTCATTAGCACGACGGAACGCGATATTTACTCTCTGGCATTCAACAACGACCGTCTTACTGCAGTGATTTCATACATTCACTTCGCACACACCATTAACCCACAGCAATATTTTACGTCAGTTGTAGAGGGTCACATGACAGACTGGCACCAGTTTCATATACGGGTTCTCAAATCGATCAATAATATTTTTAATGGGGTGAGTAATGTTTTGCACAGAGAAAAGCGTCCTCTCGTGTATTTTATCAGATTGTATAGGATTACATTGTTTTGCCAACAATGAAATGGTTGTGTAACGGAAATTATAAAAGGTGCATCTGAAAAGTTCGGTGAATGGTCTCAGGAAATATGTGAAGCAAGAGTTACAAACAAAATAAACGCCATTGGCTACAAAACACTCCTGACATCGGTTGTACAGCTGTTGGAAACTGTCAGCAAACGCTTGTTGTGGAACCGCTCGAAGCACTGAGGTCACGCGTTGTTGGATCTTCGCAACCGTTGCAGATCTTTAGCTCGTGTGTTGTCATTCTCAAAGACAGCCACCGATCGTCCGCCAGTATCCATCGCACTAGTCGCATGCTGTTTGGGACTGTGATTGTGGTTGACCCGATCGTGACTCATCTTCGACACCTTCAAAATGTTCAAATGTTTGTAAAGCTTAAGGGACTTAACTACGGGGTCATCAGTCCCTAAACTTACAAACTACTTATGAACTAGCTAATACTAAGGACGGCACAAATATCCATGCCCGAGGGGGGATTCGAACCCCCGACCGTAGTGGCCGTGCAGACCGTGACTGAAGCGCCTCAGTCCCCCCCCCCCCCCTTTTTTTTTGTCCCCTCGGCCACCGCGGCCGGCTTCGACACCTTCCTCTCCATCTCTAACGCGTTTAAACCCCTCAAGCGCACACCTTTTATTCGCTGCTTCAACACCATACACTTGTACTAATACCCCATGGGTCTTCGTCGCCGTTTTGCCTAATTTGAAACAAAACTTGATGTTAACGCTTTGCTCCATTTTGCGCTCCTTGTTTCAATGACACGAGTTCACACACTGACCCTGTTAACTGGATCGCAGCGTGTTCCGCCGCGTCACTGCAGTACTTTGCTTCCACAGGGAAGCGTTAGAGGTCCTCTACTCTTCCTTGTCTTTATAAACGATTTAGGAGACAATCTGAATAGCTCCCTTAGACTGTTCGCGGATTATGCTGTTGTTTATGTTAGTGTGGTCAACAGAGGATCGAAAGTAACTGCAAAGCGATTTAGACAAAATTTCTACATGGTGCGAAAATTGGCAATTGACACTAAATAATGAAAAGTGTCAAGTAATACACATGACCACTAAAAGAAATGACCGAGGTGACTGAGGCGCTCCAGTCACGGTCAGCACGGCCACTACGGTCGGGGGTTCGAATCCCCCCTCGGGCATGGATATTTGTGCCGTCCTAGTTCGTAAGTAGTTCATAAGTAGTTTGTAAGTTTAGGGACTGATGACCCCGTAGTTAAGTCTCATAAGCTTAACAAACATTTGAACATTTGAACTAAAAGAAATCCGCTGAACTTCAATTACGCGATAAATCAGTCAAACCTTAAGGTCGTAAATTCTACCAAATATCTAGGAGTTACAATTACGAACAACGTAGACTGGAGAGAACACACACAAAATATTGTGGGGAAGGCGAACCAAAGTTTACGTTTCATTAGCAGAACGCCTCGAAGATGCACCAGCTCCACCAAATAGACTGCCTACATCACACTTGTGCGTCCTCTCCTGGAGTTCTGTTGCCCATTGTGGGACTTTCACCAGGTGGGACTGACGGAAGATATTGAGAACGTTCACAGAAGGGCAGTTCGTTTTGTTTTATCACGTTACGGGGGGGAAAGCGTCACGGAAATGTTGCACGAATCGGGTTGGAAGTCATTAAAAAAAGACATTATTCATTGCGGCGTGATCTGTTTGCGAAGTTTCAAGCACCGACTTTTACTTCTGAATGTGAAAACATTTTGCTAGCACCCACCTACTTAGGGAGACATGACCATCCCAATAAAATAAATGAAATCAGATTGAAAACGGAACGATTTAGGTGTTCTGTCTTCTCGCGTACTATTAGGGAATGGAACGGTTATGAAAGTGGTTAATGAACCCTTTGCCAGACAATTAAATGTGATTTGCAGAATATCTATGTTGATATGTAGATGTAGATAGGGAGCGCTTGTTTATATTTCCCTCAATGTGTATGTATGCACGGACACATCACCCTCCCAGCGCATTTTGTAAAATATGGGTCCATTTACCGAACTTTTCAGACGCTCCTTGGGGAAAATAAAATAAAATAAAAATGTTGAGTACATTCGGTCTTCGCCTTCTGGAAGGATTAATGCACTGATGTACCTGTAACGAATGAAGGAACTAGAACTTTAGTATACGCTGTCCCTATACAGTGCTGAATAAATACATAAACCCTTTTTGAGTACTAAAATAGTAAAGAAATTCATGGTTTGGAGTGATTTTCATGTTTGGGCAGATTATATTTAATATTCTAATCTTTCAAAATATGTCTCCAATGCGACCACAATAAAGCCGATTTTTATTAAAGTTGTAAAAGAGAGACATTTGTAAGTCACTCTAACCTACAACTGAGCGAGGTAGCGCAATGGTCAGGACATTAAACCCACTTTCTGGAGGACGGCGGTGAAAATAAGCCTCCGGTCAGCTAGGTTTGCGTTTTCTGAGATTTCCCTAAATCACTTAAGGCAAAAGCGGAGCCACGCGGAAATAGCCCCGCGATTTGACGCATTTCCATGGAATGCTCGGCTGTTCCCTGTCGGAGGGTCAAGTCCACCCTCGGGAATGGGTATGTTTTGCTCTTAGCATACGTTAGTTTAAACAGTTTGTAAGTTAAGGGACCGACAACTTCAGCAGGTTGGTCCCTTAGGTGTAGGAACATTTGTTGTTTGCAAAAGCTGAGATTGTTCCTTTGAAAGAGCGTGGCTTCTTACTTTAATCCTACCTTGTGCTTCTTCTCTAATAACCTTGCTGTTTATGGGGCGTTATGCGCTTATTTTCCTTCTCCTAACTGAAGGAAGAGAGAAATGGCTACATCGTAATAGAAAATACTTGTTTGTTAATATCATTGAAGAATGAGAGAAAAATGTCTGATCGTGCATCTACTGGTAAAGTATGTGATGAATATAGCGTGTATGCGGAAAAAAGGGCCGGCTGCGGTGGCCGAGGGGTCTGCGACGCGTCAGTAACGTTTTGCACGGCCGCTGCGGTCAGGGATTCGAATCCCCCCTTGGGCATCGATATTTGTGCCGTCCTTAGTATTAGCTAGTTCATAAGTAGTTTGTAAGTTTAGGCACTGATGACCCCGTAGTTAAGTCCCATAAGCTCTACAAACATTTGAAAAAAAAAAGGACGGAAGAATAGGGTTTAATGTTACGTTGACAGCGTGTTCATTAGACACGCAGCAGGAACTCGGATTGCTTTTCGTTAACGTTGGGGAAGGAAATCGGCCGTTCCCTTTGAAACGAACCATCCCGGTATTTACCTGCAGCAATTTAGGGAAATGAGGATGGCCGAAAGCGGATTTGAACCTCCGTCGACCCGAATGCAAGTCCAGTGTGCTACCTATGCGCCATCTCCCTCGAAAACAGGAATAACAAATGTAATGCAACATGTAGATTATGGCAGAATGCTATTATATACGAAGCTAGCAACCCGCCCCGGCTTCGCACGAGTAGCAGAACATACATAAATCTACATTTTTTTCTGTCGTAGTGTCGTATCAGCTTGGTGCATCGAGCACCACTGTTAGATTAAAAGGTACATCTTGTTCATCCTATTCAAAATAAAACAGTAACCACGTGTCACATTATGGTAATGTTCGTAAGTCACAAATGTTCGTAAAGCTTATGGGACTCAAGCGCGGGTCATCAGTCCATAAAGTTACAAACTACTTATGAACTAGCTTACACTAAAGACGGCACAAACATCCATGCCCGAGGGGGGGATTCGAACCCCCGACGGGGAACGGCCTCGCGCATCGTAGCATTGCGCCTGAATGCGCTCGGCCGCTCCGCCGCGGATGTATAGCATTTCCTAAATTTAGTGCGGCTCCGTAGCACAGTGGTAGAGTGTCAGACTACAAATCCAAAGGTCCCGGGTTCGATACCCACTAGGTCCTAGGATTTTTATCCATTAGTTTCCACTTCTTTCACCTCTGGCAGTGTTGCTGATGTGAAAAATACCGAGTAGCACCGTGGTTCGGAACCCACGTTAAACTGTAGGTCCCCTTATAACAGGCTGGGTAAGTCAGTCCGAAGGTTGGAGGAAAGCAACGGCATACCACCTCCAAAACAGGATCATGCCTAGTAAAGCACTGTGGTGTTCAACCCATCTTCGGATTGTCGACTGCTTTACCTTTAAGGATATTTATTGCTCTCTTTCGCGGATTTTTGCTTGCCACACTGATCCCCTGCCACGCATACACCTAAGCAGTGGCGTAACTAGGACTTGGCTTTGGGGGGGGGGGAATAGATCTGCTTGACGAGCAAAATTTTAGTCAGTTCCCAGACAGACTACCATCTACCACTCCCGTTGAAGAAACTAATTCACTCTCTTACAATGAAAGCTTATGGTAAAACACCCCAAGTTTCAAATCTTTACCTTTACCAGATTGCTGTTATACGATCCCCCCCCCCCTTTCTCTCTATTTCTTTTTTGGGGGGGGGGGTTCAGGGGGAGGGGTTCTATCCCCCTCATCCCCCCCCCCCCTAGTTACGCAACTGCACCTAAGCATACCTCATCAATCACACCGCCCATTAGCTGAAAAACGTTTAAAAATCCGTTGAGTACTTTTTTAGTTTATCTAGGACAGATAGACAAGACGGGAGCACTTTGTTTTATAATGCGTACAGGTGATATATGCTGCAACGAAGGGGAAAAAATCTTTACTTGTTACACGGATACTGCTCACCGAAGTTGGCAGAGACGCTTCCAGGGCGCAGTTCCATAACATGGAGACGGAATGATTGTGGATGTTTAAGCGAACGACTGCAGTTGGGCCGGACGTGCTAATTGAGCCACCGGCGGAAGGGAAGGAAACGAGCCATCGCGCCGCCGAAGCATCTGTAGGGCAGTTAGCGCCACAATGCTGGCGCCAGTAATTGCGGCTCACGTAATGACGCAGATTTGCAGTTGCCGCCTGCTACCATCTGCGGGATTTTCCTCCACCGCTGCCCTTGTTGACTCATCCACTAAGCAGACGTGTTTCCAGACACATTAGAGCATGACAGTTCAAAAACGTACATTGTTAGTCACATGGCCACGGTAAAGAAATAGAAAAAAAATAATTGTCTCGCTTAAATTGATGTCAAATAATGTAGCTATTACAAGAAAAAGCAAATGATGTACGCTGTGGATCTACACGGCCGCTACGGTCAGGGGTTCGAATCCCCCCTCGGGCATGGTTGTTTGTGCCGTCTTTAGTATAAGGTAGTTCATAAGTAGTTTGTAAGTATAGAGACTGATGAACCCGCAGTTAAGTCCCTTAAGCTTAACAAACATTTGAACAAAAAAATGTTCAAATGTTTCTTAAGCTTATGGGACTTAACTACGGGGTCATCAGTCCCTAAACTTACAAACTACTTATGAACTACCTTATACTAAAGACGGCACAAATATTCATGCCCGATGGGGGATTCGAACCCCTGACCGTAGTGGCCGTGAGGACCGTGACTGAAGCACCTCAGTCTCCTCGGCCACCGCGGCCGGCAAACATTTGAACATATAGGGACTGATGACCCCTCAGTTAAGTCCCTTAAGCTTAACAAACATTTGAATTTGTACGGCCGCGGTGGAGTAGCCGAGCGGTCTAAAGCGTCTCGCTGCGGAGCGCGCGGTTGCTCGCCGTGGAGGTTCGAGTCCTCCCTGGGGCATGGGTGTGTGTGTTGTCCTTAGGTTAGTTTACCTAGGTTTAAGTAGTTTGTAAGCTACGGACTGATGACCACGCAGTTTGGTCCGACAGATTTACAGACATTTGAACATTTTTTAATTTGTACGCCGTGGTGGAGTGGCCGAGCGCCCTGAGGCGCCTTGCTGTGGAGCGCGTGGTTGCTCACCGTCGGATGTTCGAGTCCTTCATCGAGCATGTGTGTGTGTGTGTGTGTTGTACTTAGCATAAGTTAAAGTAGTTTGTAAGCCTAGGGACTGAGAGCCGCAGCAGTTAAGTCCCTTAGATTTACAAACATTTTATTTTATTTCATGATGTAGGAAAACGTGAAAGAGTGTCACTAGAATTACAAAGAAAACCAGAGATTCTGAACATGTATATCGTACTTCATTGTTTAGTTCGTACAAGAAGGGAAGCACCGTGTTATGTATAGTTAAGAGAGAAATTTACGGTGCTTATACATGGTGCTGCGGTGGAGTAACCGATCGGTCCTTTTTTTTTTTTTTTTTTTTTAAGCTACTGGGACTTAACTACGGGGTCATCAGTCCCTAAACTTACAAACTACTTACGAACTAGGACGGCACAAATATCCATGCCCGAGGGGGTATTCGAACCCCCGACCGTAGTGGCCGTGCAGACCGTGACTGAAGCGCCTCAGTCTCCTCGGCCACCGCGGCCGGCCCGATCGGTCTAAAGCGTCTCGCTGCGGAGCGCGCGGTTGCTCGCCGTGGAGGTTCGAGTCCTCCCTGGGGCATGGGTGTGTGTGTGTTTGTCCTTAGGTTAGTTTACCTTGGGTGTAAGTAGTTTGTAAGCTACGGACAGATGACCACGCAGTTTGGTCCGATATATTTACAAACATTTGAACATTATACAGGGTGACACAGAAAAACGGAACATTCCACATTCCAACAAGACTAGAAGAAATTAACGAAAGAAATTTATTTCATAGTGATTGAAATCTTACAACTTTACCATTCAGAAACACTGATGTAATTTATCATTTTTTAAAAATTACGTCCTATTCATGGCGTGCTCCTCTACGAATACATTCGTGAAATATGCTGTGGAGATTCTTCATTGACTGCTGCAACATCTGAGCTGGGATCCTATGAATTTCATCGCGAATTCTGTTTTAACTCATCCAGGATTCTTGGTCGAGTAGTGTAGGCTTTTTTCTTGAGATAGTGTCACAAGAAAAAATCAGAAACTTGATAAATCCGGCAATCTCAGGGGTCAGGGAATGTCACCGAATCGTGAGATCACACGGTTGCCGATAATTCTCGCACGCATGCCACTGATTGCCGTGCAGCGTGTGATGTCTCTCCGTCCCGTTGAAACCAGGCTTCTTGAACATTTGATTTGAAACTTGTTCAGTGCAGGTATAACGACAGTTGGTAACATCTCCGTGTAACGATCGACATTGACAGTTGTGGTGTTTCCCTGTTCGTTTGCGAAAAAATACGGTCCGATAATCCTATGTGTTGAAACACCACACCATACTATCACTTTACTAGGGTGTAAAGAGCAGCGGCCAATAAGGCATCCCCACCGCAGATTTCACGAATGTTTTCGTACAGGAGGACGTAATCTAAACGACCTAATTAAAAAAATGATAAATGACATCAACGTTTCATAAATGGCCAAGTTGCAAAACTTCAATTACTATGAATTAAATTTCTTTCCTTCATAAGTTCTAGTTCATTGGATTATGAAAATTTTACCATTTTTCTGTGTCACCATGCACTTGTATACTGAATGGAAATGGGGATCAGAACTCTAAGTACAATTACGTTACGTTACTAGAAACAAGTATAGGGGAGATCGAGGATAGTTGTTACACGGGGCAATTTGTTACTGTCTTGACAATAAAAATTTAAGCCTTACAGCAGTTTCCTCGCTTCTCCCCAGACAGTAGCACTGAGAGTCTTCCTACCTTCATAGTTTTCCCCGCACCTTGATGACACTGTCGTGCTGTACGGCCTCTGGCACATTCAATCTTATTCCAACTCCGTTGTTCCTGTTTAGAAAACAAAGTGACACCGTTACGTTAGAGCGATCGTTCACAAGTGGCTGGGTTTCGCTCGATTGTGCGCACGCCGGTTATTTGTGGCTGGGGTATCCGTTTGTTCGGATACCAGGTAGGTATGTCAAGAACGTGGGCTGTCAGCGACAATAGCAGATTCCATTACATACTGTCTCCACAGCAGTGTTGCCACTATTTACGTTCCAACCATAGTACGTCCCATCCCTTCGCATCCCTTCTCCTCTTGCTCTGCTAACCTAACCCACACACCGAACCCAAGTTCATCATCTGCTTTTTCCCCTCATTGTTCTAACCCAACTTTACCTTCTCCTGCATAGTCCCTAATCCAAAGAAATCCGCCAATATTTTTCACCCAAACCCTTGATACTACTGAACACCGCTTCCCTTCCCAAACCACTTCTCCCCGTAAAGATCCTTCAGGACGTATTGTGGATAGCACATTGCCGGTTTTTGTTTTCTTTGATGATTCAAACGTTTATCTTTGAAATTTAAAATGCGTGTGTCATTTATATGTTTCATGCTTGGAAAGGAAATATCATCATTTAATCCGTGTTTAATCAAGTCTTCTGTACTCTTCATCTTTTAATATTAGATGTATATGCAAACTACAGAACCATCAGTTTAATAAGTCATGGTTGCAAAATATTAACGCGAATTATATACAGAAGGATGGAGAAGCTGGTAGAAGCCGACCTCGGGGAAGATCAGTTTGGGTTCAGGAGAAATGTAGGGACACGGGAGGCAATACTCACTTTACGGCTTATCCTAGAAGATAGATTAAGAAAAGGCAAACCTACATTTCTAGCTTTTGTAGATTTGGAGAAGGCTTTTGACAATGTTAATTGGAATAAACTCTTTCAAGTTCTGAAGCAAGCAGGAGTAAAATATAGGGAGCGTAAGGTTATTTACAACTTGTACAAAAACCAGACAGCGGTTATCAGAGTTGAAGGGCATGAAAGGGATGCAGTGGTTGGAAAGGGAGTAAGACAGGGTTGTAGCCTTTCTCCAATGTTGTTCAATTTGTACATTGAGCAAGCTATAAAGGAAAGCAAGGAGAAATTTGGTGAAGGAATTAAAGTTCAGGGGGAAGAATTAAAAACATTGCGTTTTGCCGACGACATAGTAATTCTGTCAGATACAGCAAAGGACCTGGAAGAGCAATTGAACGGAATGGACAGTGTGCTGAAAGGTGCATATAAGATGAACATTAACAAGAGCAAAACTAGGGCAATGGAATGCGGTCTTAGAAAAACAGGTGATGCTGAAGGAATTAGATTGGGAAACGAAGCAATAAAGGAGGTAGATGCGTTTTGTTACTTGGGCAGTAAAATAACAAATGATGGTCGCAGTACAGAGGATATAAAATGCAGAATGGCAATGGGTAGAAAAGCGTTCTTGAAGAAGAGAAATTTGTTAACATCGAATATTGATTTAAACCTAAGGAAGTCCTTTCTGAAGGCATTTGTATGGAGTGTTGCCTTGTATGGGAGTGAGACATGGACGATAAGCAGTGCGGACAGGAAGAGGATTGAGGCTTTTGAAATATGGTGCTACAGAAGAATGCTGAAGATTAGGTGGGTGGATCGCGTAACTAATGAGGAGGTACTGAACAGAATTGGGGAGAAAAGGAATTTCTGGCATACCTTGACTAAAAGAAGGGATAGATTGCTAGGACACATTCTTAGACATCAAGGAATTGTGAATTTAGCGTTGGAGGGAAGTGTATGGGGAAAAAATCGCAGGGGAAGACCGAGAGATGGATACAGTAAGCAGATTCAGACAGATGTAGGTTGCCGTTCTTATGTGGAGATGAAGAGGCTTGCTCAGGATAGGGTATTGTGGAGAGCTGCATCAAACCAGTCTCTGGACTGAAGACCACAACAACAACATGCATATTTTAAATCATGTTACTCCTTTTAACCTGCATCACCCACCATCGCGCAATAGCTGAATATTATCATGTCCCTCGGCTATGAAACAACACCTACAGGGACGGACAAAATAATGTGAACACCATGCAGTATAGTATGTCTTGTTGCAAGTTAGCACCACTGCATATGTCTAAACACTGAGACGCGACAGTGGGAAACATCTGCTTTAAGAAGTCCTTGATGCTACCTTGCAGTTTATTATACGTTCGGTTCTGCGACGGTCGACACAAATCATCGGAATCATGGGAGAAATGGCTGATCAGGCTTCCAAACAGGCCAACTAGATATTGCGCAGCTCGTGGGAGCATCTGTGACGAATACGGCTGCTCTGTTTATATTTTCAAAAAATCAAATGTTCAAATGTTTGTTAAGCTTATGGGACTTAACTACGGGGTCATCAGTCCCTAAACTCACAAACTACTTATAAACTACTTACGAACTAGGACGGCACAAATATCCATGCCCGAGGGGGGATTCGAACCCCCGACCGTAGTGGTCGTGCTGACCATGACTGGAGCGCCTCAGTCACCTCGGCCACCGCGGCCGGCTGTTTATATTTTCGCTAGTGGCAATATCCTCAGTAATGACAGCGTACACTAAACAAGGTAAAACATCATTCGTGAAAAACAATAGTGGGCGAGAGCCGGAATCAACTCATAACGACCGACGAGCAATAGGAACGATTGTGGGCAGATAACATAAAACTATAGTGACTGCATAACTTAACAGTGAGTTGAATAATACTGTTCCCATACAAACAGTACAGCTGGAGATTAACATTAATGTTTCAAATGTTCAAATGTTTGTAGATCTATCAGACCAAACTGCGTGGTCATCAGTCCGTAGCTTACAAACTATTTAAACCTAGGACTAACCTACGGACAAACACACACACCCAAGCCCCAGGGAGGATTCGAACCTCCACGGCGAGCAACCGCGTGCTCCGCAGCGAGACGCTTTAGACCGCTCGGCTACTCCACCGCGGCTAACATTAATGGAGGAGCTGCAGTTGCTAATACCTTAATAATGGAAGCTAATGCAAAGCTGCGAAGGAAGTTGTACCATGATCATAAAACCCGGACAATTGATGACTGGAAGTATATTGTACAGGCCAATTAATCATAGTTTACATTGCTTCCTACAAACAATTGTTTTTATTTTTTAATTTTTTAATCGCACCCTGGAGGAACCGTTTTTTATTTTTTGTACAACCCTGCCTGTCACACACCATGACAAATGAATAAAACGGAACATTGTTGAAAAAGAAAATTGAGCTCTTACGAAAACGAAAGTAAGAAATGCGTCCTTATTTGGAAGTAAAATATAAAATCGTCCCGCCCGGGGGGAAGCATTCCGTTGCCTCCAATGAATCCACAGGCGGGAAGAGGGCAGGAAAAACCTAAAACCTTTCTGCTGGTGAGTACATAATGGGCGTGTTGCTGAATACATGTGTCAGCACGTTACATTGAAATAAGAAGTAAGATTTATAAAACAAGATAAAATAAATATAAAAAGTGAGTAGGATACTCTTCTCCTACAGATCAGATGGTTTGTGACTGAATTTGAAATAAAACGTTCAGAAAGGAGAAACTACCCAGGCACTCCCTCCTGGGAGGGGGCATTGCAAAATTAAAAACGTAACTTCCATGCTACATTAATAGCAGAATTCCCAGAGAAGGATTTAGGTTTAACACCATCCGCTGCTAGAGACATGACGTAGTCAAACATTCAATGCTCCCGGTCGACGCACTCAGGAACATCCAATGTGAAGGAACGCACGTCACATTTAGCGGCCGATAGCTGACTGGTAGCCGTCAACAAGTTCCGCCGACAAAAACTTGGCTGGCAAATTGCTCCCGATATCTTTGGTGTGATCGCATCTTTGTATTGAAAATCCCACATGACGTTTACGATACGGCATGGTTACTTTCTACAGTCAACCATGCGGGGAGTATCCGTCATAATTTGCGCATCTACTGTGTTGTTTTTTCCAACGTTTACCATATCGGTTTTGATCCAGGCGAGGACACGGAACAAAAACGTTCCCATTAAATTATGACCGGAAATGCGTGGTTTCCATGCTAGAGACTATTTATGCAATAACACTTTGTTACAAAGACTGTGGTCTAATACAACCTGTACTATGCGTCCCCAGTTACAGAATCCACGGTTTCCTCCTATAGGGTGCTGCTAATCATTATACTGTGCCATTCATGATTCGAAGGTTTATGTGGCTGCTACATGGTGGTGCTACAGCCCGTAACACCGTTAATGTCCGGACGCATCTGAATCATGTCTTCCCTAGTCTATGATGGATCGGACGAGCAGGTTCAGTTACATGACCAACTCGTTCACTGGATCTCCACCCCTTCGATTTCAGGTTATGGGGCTATCTCAAAAGTATACACGTGTCGAGACATTGGAGCAAGCGTACTCATACGGCGTTGCCACCACTGAGAGTTTTGTGCTTGTGCGTGAACGGCAGCGTTAATACGCATGCTTTAAGGCACATGGAAACCATTTTCATCGCCTACTGTAACTCTGACTACGTGGCATAGTGCATATTAGACCGCACTCTCTGTAACAAAATATGGTTGAATAAATGGTCCCTAGCAAGGAATTCATGCATTTACGGACACACAAGGTGCGTTTGAAAGGTTTGGTAGATGGTCTCAGGAAATATAGAAAAGAAGAGTTATAACAAAATACCTTTACTGACCTTCAAAATAATCGCTATTGGCTACAGTACACTTCTGACATCGGTTGTACAGCTGTTGGAAACGCTTCTTGTGGAATAGCTTGGATTCACTGAGACCAAGCGTTTTTGGATCTCCGCAACCGTGCTGATCTTCAGATCGTCTGCTATCATTGTCAAAGACAGCCGCCGATCATCCTCCAGCATCCGTCGCACTCCTTCGGTGTTGTCTGGGACTGTGATTGTGGACGGCCAACCCGAACGTGGCTCATCCTCAACACCTTCCTCTCCATCTCTGAAGTGTTTAAACCCCTCAAACACACACATTTTACTCACTGCTTCAACACCATACAGTTGTACTAACACCCCATGGGTCTTCGTCGTCATTTAGGTTATGGGGCTATCTCAAAAGTATACACGTGTCGAGACATTGGAGCAAGCGTACTCATACGGCGTTGCCACCACTGAGAGTTTTGTGCTTGTGCGTGAACGGCAGCATTAATACGCATGCTTTAAGGCACATGGAAACCATTTTCATCGCCTACTGTAACTCTGACTACGTGGCATAGTGCATATTAGACCGCACTCTCTGTAACAAAATATGGTTGAATAAATGGTCCCTAGCAAGGAATTCATGCATTTACGGACACACAAGGTGCGTTTGAAAGGTTTGGTAGATGGTCTCAGGAAATATAGAAAAGAAGAGTTATAACAAAATACCTTTACTGACCTTCAAAATAATCGCTATTGGCTACAGTACACTTCTGACATCGGTTGTACAGCTGTTGGAAACGCTTCTTGTGGAATAGCTTGGATTCACTGAGACCAAGCGTTTTTGGATCTCCGCAACCGTGCTGATCTTCAGATCGTCTGCTATCATTGTCAAAGACAGCCGCCGATCATCCTCCAGCATCCGTCGCACTCCTTCGGTGTTGTCTGGGACTGTGATTGTGGACGGCCAACCCGAACGTGGCTCATCCTCAACACCTTCCTCTCCATCTCTGAAGTGTTTAAACCCCTCAAACACACACATTTTACTCACTGCTTCAACACCATACAGTTGCACTAACACCCCATGGGTCTTCGTCGTCATTTAGCTTCAATTGAAACAAATCCTGATGTTAACGCGTTCTCCATTTTGCGTTCAAAGTTGCAATGACTAGAGTTCTCACAGTGACTCAGTTAGCTGGGTCGCAGCGTGTACCACCGGTTCACTGCAGTGCTTTGCACGACAGGGGGCGCTTGTAGACATGGGACTCAATGTGTATGCGCGGGCACTTCATCCTCGCCAACGCGGTTTGTAAAGTATGGGACCATTCACCGAACTTTTCCGGCGCACCTTGTAAGTTCATTAGATCTTTGTTTTTCTGCATCATCTCATCGATTAATCCAGAGAGTTTGTACACGTTGGGATCACCCTGTACTTCGTGGTATTCAAATCTTTCTGTCATTACCCTCACTTATCGAAGAATTATGAATGAATATATATCATCATCCACGACAGTAAACTGCTTACTATGACTAGCATTTTGCTAACACTGCCATATTGCAAAATTATAATGCGCCCATTCACACAATCCAAAATGTTGAAGCGTGCTATGTAAATCACTAGAAAATATCAAATATGGGCCCTGAACGGTACACTCGCCTGCCTGAAGATTAGTAGGAACGTTATGGAAAGATTTAGAACGGAGAGTGAGGACCTATTCGTTGAAGTAAATGGCGGATGTTTTGGTACAAAAAAGGATAATGTCCTGTTGGAAACTCTAAAGAAACTTTACGGATGTGTTCCTCAAAGTGTTGTAGCTAGCCGCGGTGGAGTAGCCGAGCGGTCTAAAGCGCCTCACTGCGGAGAGCGCGGTTGCTCGCCGTCGGAAGTTCGAGTCCTCCCTGGGGCATGGGTGTGTTTGTTGTCCTTAGGTTAGTTTACCTTAGTTTAAGTAGTTTGTATGCTACGGACGGATGACCACGCAGTTTGGCCCGATAGATTTACAAACATTTGAATTTTGTTGTCGCTCCTCTGATACCCAGTTCTGGGCCAACTCCTAATAAATAAATATAACATGTATTTTAAGTTTTCAAATGAAAGAAAAGAATAAATAAATACAAACTCGTATCTTTCATTGCTGCACGGGTGCTTGAGTAACGCCTCCACGGCCACTACGGTCGGGGGTTCGAATCCCCCCTCGGGCATGGATATTTGTGCCGTCCTTAGTATTAATTAGATCATAAGTAGTTTGTAAGTTTAGGGACTGATGACCCAGTTGTTAAGTCCCATAAGCTATACAAACATTTTTGCTCGAGTAACTTTACCTTTAGGCACTATCGCAGTAACAACGGAAAACTGAAATTATTAAATACTATTCTATGTTTCGTAATTCATCACGAATCTCTGTATCAACCTATTTAAGGACTTTGTGCGACATACCGGTAAAAGTAATAATAAATAACATTTACTACAACAATTTCAATTTTTTACGATGCACATATGAAGTAGGTAACACTTGGAAATTCTTTATTGTTATGCAATGTTCCTTTTATTGACAGAGGTAGGTCCGGAAATTAGTTTGTGGTTAAATAGAATTCTTCATATTGTAGTATTACAATTAAACTGATTTCCTAACAGGATCATAAGAATTCATGAGTATGTTCAGTATATTGTTTTAATTTCATATCTCCAATTATGATTTGATTTAATAAAATGATTGTATGAGTGGGCGATTTACAGGAAACACTGTATTGTACATAAATTAGAAATATTATCATTTCTAACTATACTGGCGTCGTGTATTTTACTAGTGGTACAAATGACCTCCATTATATAAACCAAAAGTAACTTGAAAATAAAACGTATGATACCAGTGGGACACACAGACTATTATACATAATAGTGATGTTCTGTTACAACTTTCTTCCATACTTCATACCACCTGTCGGCTGTCATTGCGAAAGAGAGCAGAAGATTTGAAAATAAACAATGCAAGGGAATGCACTATTGTTCACAAAAAATCGTAAACGTCGCGAGTATCCAACTTCTTGAACCCCGTGCTTTTAGCTATTCCATACGAAACGTTTACTGGCAGTTTCAAAATCTCTGTTTAAACGTTTGTGATCCTAAGTGACCAAACTGCTCAGGGCATCAATCCTTAGACTTACAAAATAACTTACGCTAAGGACAACACTCATACCCATACCCGAGGGAGGATTCGAACCTCAGACAAGAGCGGCGGCGCAATTCGTTGCTTCATGCCTTATACCGTTCCAACACAGCTTTACTGGCACTTTCAACAGCTTTACAGTAGACGTCGGAAGTTCCAGAAATGTACCAGTTATCCAATTTATAACTGTCACAAGAATTTGTTCCTGTCGCAGGTAAGAATGCGGTCGGTAGTGTTAACCACTGCCCTATTCGTGCTCGCTTCATAGACTTACAGAAACTTCTATATGCCTTAAATTTTCTACTATCCATGACTGCTCGTATATCTCATTATGTAAATGCTGTACAGGGAAAAGCGTATATTAGAAATACGATATGATATACAGGGTCCATGTTTATTGATGGAATCAATGCAAACGTCCTTGAGACATGCATGCACACTGCACGGCGAAGAGCTGTCATATTAAATACAAAAAAAGTGTATTCGCAAACTGTGAATATGAATTAGCATCAGCTGTGTAACTGAATGATGACATATGAAAATTTGTACCTGACCGGTACACCGAACCTCGATTTCGAAAGAGGTCGCGTTAACGATTAATCCATCCACACAATCCTCCCTAACCTACCCAAGCATCCATATGCCGCACATTGTCTGTTCCCCATGAGTGCGCGCACATTTCACTATCTACGAGCCGCACAAGGAGAGACGTATACTCCAATTGTCGCAAGGCTTGCTGTGGCTTATTTGAATGCGATGTGCAGTGTCCGTGTTTCTGGGTAGAATCAACCGAAATGTACACTCCTGGCCATTAAAATTACTACACCACGAAGATGACGTGCTACAAACGCGAAATTTAACCGACAGGAAGAAGATGCTGTGATATGCAAACGATTAGCTTTTCAGAGCATCCACAGGATGTTGGCGCTGGTGGCGACACCTATAACGTGATGACATGAGGAAAGTTTAAAACCGATTTCTCATACACAAACAGCAGTTGACCGTCTTTGCCTGGTGAAACGTTGTTGTGATGCCTCGTGTAAAAGGGGGAAATGCGTACCATCACGTTTCCGACTTTGATAAAAGTCGGATTGTAGCCTATCGCGATTGCAGTTTATCGTATGGCTCGCGTTGGTCGCGATTCAATGACTGTTAGCAGAACATGGAATCGGTGGATTCAGGAGCGCAATACGGAACGCCGTGCTGGATTCCAATGGTCTCTTATCACCAGCAGTCGAGATGACAGGCATCTTATCCACATGGCTGTAACGGATCGTGCAGCTACGTCTCGATCCCTGAGTCAACAGATAGGGACGTTTGCAACACAACAACCATCTGCACGAACAGTTAGACGACGTTTTCAGCAGCATGGACTATCAGCTCGGAGACCATGGTTGCGGTTACCCTTGACGCTGCATCACAGACAGGAGCGCCTGCAATGGTGTACGCAACGACGAACCTGGGTGCACGAATGACAAAACGTTATTTTTTCGGATGAATCCAGGTTCTGTTTACTGCATCATGCTGGTCGCATCCGTGTTTGGCGACATCGCGGTGAACGCACATTAGAAGCGTGTATTCGTCATCGCCTTACTGGCATATCACCCGGCGTGATGGTATGGGGTGCCATTGGTTATACGTCTCGGTCACCTCTTGTTCGCATCGAAGACACTTTGAACAGTGGCCGTTACATTTCAGATGTGTTACGAACTGTGACTCTACCCTTCATTCGATCCCTGCGAAACCCTACATTTCAGCAGGATAATGCACGAGCGCATGTTGCAGGTCCTGTACGGGCCTTTCTGGATACGGAAAATGTTCGACTGCTGCCCTGGCCAGCATATTCTCCAGATCTCTCACCAACTGAAAACGCCTGGTCAATGGTGGCCGAGCAACTGGATCATCACAATACGCCAGTCACTACTCTTGACGAACTGTGGTATCGTGTTGAAGCTGCATGGGCATCTGTACTTGTACACGCCATCCAAGCTCTGTTTGATTCAATGACCAGGCGTATCAAAGCCATTATTACGGCCAGAGGTGATTGTTCTTGGTACTGATTTCTCAGGATCTATGCACCCAAATTGCCTGAAAATGTAATCAATGTCAGTTCTAGTATAATATATTTGTCCAATGAATACCAGCTTATCGTCTGCGTTTCTTCTTGGTGAAGCAGTTTTAATGAGCAGTAGTGTACTTCAGACAGGCACGCATTCTGAAGGAAATCCATTTCACGTATTTTTCGCCGCTGTGATCACCCCAGTCTCCGTTTCTTCATAAATGCATTCATGAATGTAAGTCTGTAGGAAATCTTTGTTGGTTACATCGTTAAACAAGGATGCTGCACATCGTATTTAAGCCAACTCAAAGTATGCGACATTTGTAATAAATGTTTCTTCAAAAATGTTCAAATGTTTGTAAATCTATCGGGCTCAACTGTTTGGTTATCAGTCCGCAGCTTACAAACTACTTAAGCTAATGCAAACTAACCTACGAACAACACAAACACCCATGCTCGAAGGGAGAGTCGAACCCCCGACGGCGAACGGCCGGGCGCATAAATGCCTCTTTCTTTTGAGACTAACACTCCCCAAGACAGTAAGATATCTGCCAATGAATAATTTTAGCATACCTTAGAAGAGTGGTTCAAATGTATACCATACTACTCAACTGATGAGTTCCTAAACAGAGACATAAAAAATATTTCCAATAGGCTGCCAATGCCAGAATTATGAATTATGCCATTGTGACAGCAATGTCCTCATGGGTATTTAAAAATATATGTATTATACTATTATACATGTCAGTATAGTATTACTAATATTATTGTATTAACATTGTACTAATGTATTAAGAATCTTTATCAAAACTTGACTTGAGTTTTAAGGGATTTTATGAGATTGTCAATGAATAAAATTCTTGAATATCGGTCTACAGATCGCTTTTATTTCCTATAACATGAGCGGTTTCGGGACAGCTGCTCATCTTCAGATCTGTTAACAAATGTTACAATTGAATGTATACTACTATTTACGGCGTATTACATCCAAAAAGTTAGTGGAAAAAATTGGTACGTTTTGCATAATTTTTCCCATTAACTTTTTGGATATCATACATTGTAAATAGTAGCTTACAATCAATTGTAATCTTTGTTAACAGATCTGAAGTTGGGAAGCTGTCCCTAAACCGGTCA
Source organism: Locusta migratoria (assembly GCA_026315105.1). Lineage (NCBI taxonomy): Eukaryota > Metazoa > Arthropoda > Insecta > Orthoptera > Acrididae > Locusta > Locusta migratoria. The sequence continues at coordinate 294,445,707 of CM048755.1, forward strand.
TGTTATAGAAAATAAAAGCGATCTGCAGTCGGACATTAAAGAATTTAATTAACAATCTATTTTGTAAAATAATAACATTTTTATGTATTAAGCTTTGTTCAACTGGGGTAGGCTAGGGACATGCAAGTCGCCGAAGTGTGCGTCTAATTGAAAGACTTGCACTAGGCCAATGAGCCACACAAAATTATTATTAGCTCATTGACGAAGCCAATTGTATGGAGAACATACCGAAAGGCTTCTAATGATTCTATTTATACTGGAATGTACGAGCATCTATAGATTTGAGCCATGTGGAAGTTTCGGTCCATCCGGCAGATGTGCACGGATGGTGCACGTGCGACAACCCGCGAAGACCTGGAAACCCGGGTTCGAATCCCAGTCAGGCAGAAGTTTTTATATGTTATCAATAAATTGTATTTACATTTTTTTTTGTATTCGTGTCAACTGTAGTCGCCGCAATGTACACTCAGTCGGATTCCTGATGAATATTTTCATTGGTTATGTTGGTAAACACGGTCACTGCAAATATGGCAGAAAGTCAGAAGCATTTGTAGCTAATGGTGATTACTCTGGTGGTCACTAGGAGAATTTTATTTGTAATTACTCTTTACTTTCTTTTCTGATATTGTTAACCGAATTTTTCACACACATCTTCTACGTTAAAAATAGGCAGCTTCTGCAAGAAGTCACGTATTGTGATTCAACGGCCAGCAACCTTTCTGCCCTTATTTAGACGAAGTTTAGGTGTGAGGTTTCTTCTTTAAAGGCCACTCGGCCTGCTGTCGGGGGTCTCGTAAGGTGTCAGCGAACATCGGAATTAAATTTGAACAGTCCGAATGAGCGCACTGTCCCCTCTAATACTGGTCATTACTAATAGTCGAGAACAAGCGGGGAAACGTATTGGGGAGGAAGGCTTAGAGAAAGGAGCGTGTCGGGGGATATGGCGTTTCGCTGTCGCGGACGGCCGCCACATTCCTGGGCTGCCAGTTGCCACACGACGCGCGCCATTCCGCCCGCACGCCTCCCGCGCGCATTCTACCTGCCTTCCTGTCTCCCAACTTCGTGCGCCACTAAACTCCACCTCCAATTAAGGACGCCTTTCCTTGATGTTTTCACAGTGCTCGCACCTTAACTGGATAATCAGTTAAGTGCTCTGCTCTGGAGATAAATCTAATTTATGTATTCACATATAAAGCAGAGTGTGAGCTAGTAAAGAGCATCAAAACAGACACGGGGATTAGCGAACATAGCGTTGTAGTAGTGCGACTGAATATAGAAATTCTCAATGCACCAAAAAAAAAACGGAAAATATATATCCAGAATGAACACTTTCACTCTGAAGCGGAGTGTGCGCTGAAATGAAACTTCCTGGCAGAATAAAATTGTGTGCCGGAACCGGGACTCGAACCTGGGACCTTTGCCTTTCGCGGGCAAGCGCACTACCGACTGTGCTATCCCGACACGACTCACGATGCCGCCTCACAACTTTACTTCCGCCAGTACCTCGTCTCCTACTTTCCAAACTTCACAGAAGCTCTCCTGCAAACACGCAAGACTAGCACTCCTGGAAGAAAGGACATGGTGGAGACATGGCTTAGCCACAGCCTAAGGGATGTTTCCAGAATGAAACTTCACTCTGCAGCGGAGTGTGCGCTGATATGAAACTTCCTGGCAGATTAAAATTGTGTGCCGGAACCGGGACTCGAACCTGGGACCTTTGCCTTTCGCGGGCAAGCGCACTACCGACTGTGCTATCCCGACACGACGACACGGAAGTAAAGTTGTGAGGCGGCCTCGTGAGTCGTGTCGGGATAGCACAGGCGGTAGTGCGCTTGACCGCGAAAGGCAAAGGTCCCAGGTTCGGGTCCCGGTTCCGGCACACAATTTTAATCTGCCAGGAAGTTTCGGAAAATATATCTATTTAAAATAGTAGAAAAATAATTCGCTTCACGCTTTCCTGATTGATAGTGTCCAGTCTTTCAAAACTATAAATGCGAGTGTAGATCAGTTGTGGCTTACTTTCAAAGACATCAGTAGCAATCGAGAGATTTATACCAAATAAATTAATAAAAGTGAGAGCTGATTATCATGGTACACAAAACAGGTCATACTACTGTTGCAGAAGCAAAGAAAAACGCATGCAAAATTTAAACAGACACAGAATCCCCAAGACTGGCAGTCTTTTCGGTCTAAAGCGTCTCGCTGCGGAGCGCGCGGTTGCTCGCCGTGGAGGTTCGAGTCCTCCCTGGGGCATGGGTGTGTGTGTTTGTCCTTAGGTTAGTTCACCTAGGATTAAGTAGTTTGTAAGCTACGGACTGATGGTCACGCAGTTTGGTCCGATAGATTTACAAACAAGAGACAATACCTTCACTACGCGATAGCAATGGTAATACTACCGATGACGGTACTGCTAAAGCAGAATTGCTAAGCACAGCTTTCCGAAACTCCTTCATCAAATAAGACGAAGTAAACACTACAGAATTCAAACCAAGAACAGCTGCCAGCATGCCAAATTTAGAAGTAGATGTTCCTGGACTAGTAAAACAACTTAAGTCACTAAACAAAAACAAATCTTCCGGGCCGTATTGTATATCAACTAGATTCTTCTCAGAGTATGCTGGTGCAATAACTCCATACTTAGCTACCATATACAACCGATCAGTCAGCGAAATACGCGTACCCAAGGACTGGAAAGTTGTCCAGGTCACTCCAGTATTCAAGAACGGCAATAGGAGTGATCCCCAATATTACAGGTCCATCTCATTGACGTATATTTGCAGTAGGAATATGGAACATATACTCTGTTCGAACATTATGAACTACCTCGAAGAGAACGACCTATTAACCAATAGTCAACACGGATTCAAAAAGTACCGCTTTTGCGAAACACAGGTTACCCTTTATTCACATGATGTGATAAGGGATCTCAAATCGATTCCATGTTTCTGGATTTCCGGAAGGCTTTTGACATTGTACCTCACAAGCGGCGTCTAATGAAATTGCGTGCTTATGGAATATCGCCCCAATTGTGCGTTTAGATTCACGATTTCGTATCAGAAGGGGCACAGTTCGTAGTAATTGACGGTAAATCATCGAGTAAAACAGAAGTGATATCTGGCATTCCCCAGGGAAGCATTATAGGTTCCTTATTCTTCCTTGTGTTCATAAACGATTTAAGAGACAATCTGAATAGCTGCCTTAGACTGTTCGTGGATGATGCTGTCGTTTATCGGTTAGTGAATTCAATAGAGGATCAAAAGCAACTGCAAAGCGATTTATACAAAATTTCTACAGGCTGCGAAAATTGGCAGTTAACACTAAATAATGAAAAGTGTGAAGTAATACACATGACCACTAAAAGAAATCCGCTGGACTTCAATTACACGATAAATCAGTCAAACCTTAAGATCGTAAATTCTACCAAATACTTAGGAGCTACAATTACGAACAACTTAGACTGGAGAGAACACGTAGAAAATATTGTGGGAAAGGCGAATCAAAGGTTACGTTTCATTGGCAGAACGCTTCGAAGATGCAACAGCTCCACCAAACAGACAGCCTACATCACACTTGTGCTTCCTCTCCTGGAGTAGGCCTACTGTTGCCCAGTGTGGGACCCTCACCAGGTAGGACTGACGGAAAACATTGAGAAGGTTCAGAGAATGGCAGCTCGTTTCGTTTTATCGCGTTATAGGGGGAGGAAATCGTCACGGAAATGTTGCACGATTTGAGGTGGAAATCATTAATGAACGACTTTATTCGTTGCAGCGAGATCTATTTGCGAACAGAGAGGGAAGGGATAGCAGAAGTATTAACTCAAGGCAGGAATAAATAAATAAATACCCGGACAACGTCGGGTTTTCAGCTAGTATTCGTATATAAAGCAGAGTGTCCATGTGTTCGTGTGTACGTATTGCACACAAATCTATAGTTTTTTTCGAATCTTTGTGAAAATATGCACACGTAAGCTTCAATCCATGAGGACGGTCGCCGTAAGTGTAAGAATCACGCACAACACATTGTTCACGAGATAAGACGTCATATACAATGAGATGCGCAAAAAATTGCTGCATCAAACGACAATGTTGCATATTTACTCCTAAACCACTAGACCGATATCAACCAAATTTGGTACCCATATTCCTTACCGTGAGGTAATAATTCTGCCGATGTAATAAACAAGTACAACACATACTTCAGGAGCTATAACGTTATTAACAATAGGAATCTCAAAAAACTGCCACATAATGTGACGAGACTTTATTCACACACTGTATGGGAATGACAGTACTTAGCGACTTGCAAGCAACTTTAAACATAATTCGAACTTCTATATATCGAAGAAGCGTGCTTTCGTTTATTGTTCCCCGAATGCATCAATGTCTTTTGGGTTACCAAATTAACTACTATGTGAATAAGTAGCCATGAGTGATCAGATTATACCACCACATGTGTAAGATATAAGAGACAGGCGACGTACCCTTAGACGTCAAGAAGGATGGAATAATACCAATTTATAGGATAGCAGATGCCGAAAGGCGCGAATATTACAAAATTATCACTTTAATATGTCCTCTTTGTAAACAACTGATACGCATTACTTGCAGAAATAATGGAGAAAGTGATATAAGTCAACATCGAAGAAAATCAGTTTGGGTTCCGCTCATCTTAGATTTGGAGAAACAGTTTGACAATGATGACAGAATTACGGTCTGTGTGATTCAGAAGGTGGCGGGAATAAAATACAATGAACAAAAAAGTTATTTACTATTTGCGCAGAAAACAAGTGACATTTACAAGAACAGTGCGGCATGAAAGAGAAACTGTGATTGAAAAGGAACTGAGACAGGATTGTAGTTGACCAGCAATGTTAATTAATCTGTTATGTGAGCAAGCTGTGAAGGACCGATGAGAAATTTGGAAAAGGAAGTAACGTGCATAGAGAAGAAATAAAAACTTTGTGGTTTTCCACTAACATTTTAATTGGTCGGAGACATCACTGGACTTGGAAGAGCAGCTGAACTGAATGAGCAAGGCCTTGAAAGGACGGCATTAGATGAAGATTTAACAAAATCAAAAGAAGTGTAACGGAATATATAATTTTATTAATAAATGTTTGTAAGTTATGGCACCTAACTGCAGTGGTCATCGATCCCTAAACTTACAAGCTACTTAAACTAACTTATCCTAAGAACAACACACACACCCATGTCCGAGGGAGGACTCGAACCTCCGACGTGGAACGGCCGCGCGCACCTTACCCAGACGCCTTAGCGCGCACGGCTATTCCGCTGCGGCAACGGAATGTAGTCGCATCAAAGCAGAAAACATTGAACAAGTTAGATTAGCAAATAAGAGACTAATAGTTGATTGTTGTTTTTCCACAATAAAATAACTTATGATGGTTGAAGTAGGCGGAATATAAAATGTAGACTAGCAGTATCGAGAACACCGTTTCTTTAGAAAAGAATTTTATTAACTTTGAATATAGATCTAGTCTGGCTGGCTTAATTGTAGCCTTGTACGGGAGCGACTCGTGGACTATAAGCAGTTCAGGCAAGAAGAGAAGCTTTTGAAATGTGGTAGTATAAAGGAATGCTAAAGATTATACGGGAAAATCGCAAATAAATAAATAAATAAATAATAAAAAATAAAAAATGAAGTACTGAAAACAACGTGAGATAAAAGAAATTTGTAGCATTACGAGACTTCATAGAATCGTCAATTTAGTTGTGGAATGAAGTTTGGTGGGTTGAAAGCTGTAGAGTAAGAGCTAGAGAAGAGTACAGTAAGCTGAGTGAAATTGATGTGTATTGAATTAGTTATTCGGAATTGATGGGGATTCCATAGGATAGAGTGGCGCGGACAGCTGCATCAAACCATTCTTCGTACTGAAGTTCACGACAAGTAACAGACAACAACAACGAACGAGAAATAAGGGAGAGGAAAGAAAATGCCTTTACATGGCCTGTTACTCTAAAATTACCATCGCCGTAACAAGGCTCACGTACACTTGTGAGTTAGCGCTCGACTCAGAAATAGCAGATTTGTATCTTGATGGTAGAGAAAAGTAATAGCTAGTATTTAGCTTCAAAGGTAAAGACTGGTTGTGGCGGACAGTCACGTAACACAGTAATAACGCCGTCCGTTAAATTCGAAACCTTCCCGCTTCCCTTAGCACTGTGTAATGGAATGGACTGCCAGTAAGGTGAGGTGTGGTGGTGGCATTCAATTTATGACAACGTAACGCGGCACCATGACTATAAAAACTGTTAAAACGTTTGTAGAGCTTAAGGGAGTTAACTACGGGGTCATCAGTCCCTAAACTTACAAACCACTTATGAACTAGCTTATACTAAAGACGTCACAAACATCCACGCCTGAGGGGGATACGAACCCCCGACGGGGAACGGCCTCGCGCATCGTAACATGGCGCCTCAATGCGCTCGGCCGTTCCTTCGCGGCATCATGACTTTATTTCATTTCAAAACCCCTCCCCAGTGTACCAGCGTGTGAGAATGTGTGACACTGTGCATTTCGCAAACAGAGGGCAGTGTGCTAACACTTAGTTCCATCTTCTCCTATATCATATCATGATGCTACACAAAAATGACATCGTATTGTACGTAGAGGTATTCATTCATCTGCAGTTAACTGGTGCACTTAAGACGCAACTCTCATACATCACTTAGTTTACCCATATGGTCGGCCGCGGTGGCGGAGGAGACTAAGGCGCTTCAGTCACGGTCTGCACGGCCACTACGGTCGGGGGTTCGAATCCCCCCTCGGGCATGGATATTTGTGCCGTCCTAGTTCGTAAGTAGTTCATAAGTAGTTTGTAAGTTTAGGGACTGATGACTCCGTAGTTAAGTCCCATAAGCTTTACAAACATTTTTTACCCATAATGGTACCCTGACGATCTTACTTCAATTGGAACAAAACGTTACTTTCCCTTGTTCACAAGTCACGTGGAGTGACCACGTCGTCTAACGCGTCATACTATAGACTGGGCAGCCGTTCCCGCTGGAGGTTCGAGTCCTCCCTCGGACAGAGTATGTATGCTGACCATGGTGTAAATTAGTTCAAATAGTTTGAAGTAAAGTCTAGGGACTGATGATCACAGCAGTTTGATCCAGTAGGTTTACAAACAAATAAACTTTTTAAACAACTTCACAATAGAATTTTATTTATGGCGAAGACCGGTTTCGACACCAAAATGTAATATCCCATCACACCAGGAGATGGTACCATTATGTGGTGAAACGGGTCCTCGTTAAATATAAAGGTACTATGGCGATCTTGGCGAAGTATCCCTTTTCATTCATCTCATACATCACGCCGCCTCTAAGGATCACTTTGTCGACGGGACCTTAAATACTAACCCTTGTTTTCTTTTTTCATACATTACGATGAAAAGAGACATTTTTCTCGGGGAAAGAGACCCTTTCCTAACATTCGTGATTAGAAACTGTACATAATCGTTCAAAAAAAAATGTTCAAATGTTTGTAAAGTCTATGGGACTTAACTACGGGGTCATCAGTCCCTAAACTTACAAACTACTTATGAACTACTTACAAACTAGGACGGCACAAATATCCATGCCCGAGGGGGGATTCGAACCCCCGACCGTAGCGGCCGTGCAGACCGTTACTGGAGCGCCTTTTTTTTTTCTTTTTTGTTATTTTTTTTTTTAATTTATTTAAAGTTTTACGCACTTCATTTTATTTCTATATATATCAATGAAAGAGAAAATAAAAGAAAGGAAAAGAAAAATATCTCCTTCTTTTGTGAGGATTTTCACTGGAAGTAAAATATCTCTACATGAAGTACAGCATTAATAGCGTCTGACAGTGAACATAAATAAGACCGCCCTCCCGGCAGAACAAACATAAATGGTGACTGCACACCGACCATATGCGGATAGATATTAGCTGAATTTCTGTTCCTCACGCGAGTTCCGGGCACGTCTTCTCGAATAAATTGTTTTCATCCGTTACATAGGTTCATTCTTCCGAGGGATCATTCATACTAAATTATCGTCTCATACCCGGCACACCCAAGCTGTGGGGAGGATCCAGGAAAACACTACCCAGAAAATTGGCATAGTATTGTCGGTGTCTTGAATTATGTAGTAGAGACGTGAAGCGATCTTGGAGGAACGTCCAAAAATCAAGCACACTCTTTTCTCGATCGTGAAACAAATAATATATAGATAGGCCTTTGATCCAGTTCACTGCATTAGTCTTTGTGCGTGGAAAAAAGCTCTCGTCCGGAAATAGAAGTGACTGCGGTTCAATAGTGTGTGGAGCTGTACGACAAAGAAAGGCAAGTATTTTCTTTATGAACAGCCACACCTCTGCAGCAGGTCCACACATCAGCCGATGTTCATCAGTGTCTAACACGTGACACTGAGGGCAGTGTGGAGAGTCCGTCATCTTAATTGCATGCAGCCGATGTCGCGTCATGTATTTTCCATTGACAACCAGATACCAGGTAGCACGAGCATCTGTATCGAGGAGGCCATGATGCACAGAACGCCAGACCACGGGCCATATGATTGTTGGATGTCGCCTCTCCACGAAATTCCGGGTGTGGCCTTTCATCATTATGCGGTACACATCACGTGTCGTTGGAGTCCGTGTATGGGGCAAGTCTTCATGGACGTAACTATATTCTATAAAAAATGTCTTAATATGTGAGAGATGGGTAGAGAGATGCGCTACTGCTATGGGCGGCATTAGAGATATAGGAGCAAGTTCGTCGATCAGAATCCCAGATATTCCGGTCTGGCGATGTTTCCACAGCTTAATCATTGTACTGACATAAAGGGCAGACGCTCTGACATGTACATTGACAAGCCCAAGACCTCCGTCTCGAGGGGGGAGAGTTAATGTTTCATAACGGACTTTGAAGATAAGGCCGGCGCTCACGAAGTATCCAAACACAGCCAGCAGTCTTGTTGCCATCGTCTTCGGCATCGGTAGAATCTGGGCCAGGTGCGGTATTCGAGACGCCAGATGGATGTTCACGAAAACAACTCGTTGTATTAAGTCTAACGACCGTAGTAGATTGCTTCGGACGTTAGCTCGTAGTACCTGAAGAAGGCGTTTGTAGTTGACTGCCGAGGTTCGTCGAATGTCGCGCGTGAAGGTTATCCCTAAACACTTGAGCTTGTCCACTGATTGTAGCGGGGCCACGCTTCCTTCAGGAAGACCCCTGCCAATGTTCATAGCGGCAGACTTGGTCAGATTCATACGGCTGCCCGCAGTAGTTCCGTACTTGGTAATCCATTCTAGTGCTATCCGCACTTCGTCCCCTGATTGAGCCAAGAACAGAAGGTCATCAGCATATGCGCGACAGATAAAGGACCGGTCCCTCATCTTCATTCCAGACAGTCGACATCGCAGTCCATGTAACAATGGCTCAAGCGCAATGGCAAAAAGAATCATCGATAGCGGACAGCCTTGTCGTACAGATCGCGAAATGGTAACAGTGCCTGCCACACGTCCATTGATCAGTACACGTGAGGTGGCGCATCGGAGAAGCCGCAGGACGGTGTGTATAAAGGCGGGAGGAAACGCCATTCTTCGCAGCACTGCTTCAAGAAAGTCATGACTCACCCTATCAAAAGCATGGTCCAGGTCTACGGACACTAAGACACCACGAATGCGGCAAGTCTCGGCCAAGGCTATGATGTCACGATAATCACTTAGTGCTGTCTGGATGTTACTTCTGCCACCAAGACATGTTTGATCCGAAGATACGACTTGATGCAAGACACGCCGGAGTCTGGAAGCGAGGATCCTGGTAAAAATCTTGAAGTCGCAGTTCAGCATGGTTAACGGCCGAAAATGTTCCACTTTTTGTCCCCTGGACTTCTTCGGGACTGGAATGATCAGGCCTTCGACAAAAGCAGGTGGGAGTGGGACGTCAGGTATCGTCAGTTCTTTATACATTTCTATCCAGCGAGGAGCCATGATGTCTTGAAAGGCGCGGTAGAACTCCAGCGGGAGGCCATCTGGGCCTGGGGATTTGTTTGTTGCTCCCCTGCGTAGAGCGTCAGCGAGATCATCAGCAGTAATCGTATCTGTAAGGGTCTGCACAGACTCCCCATCAAGAGTACCAGGCATGGAGTCGAGCACTTCTTCCATTGCTATAGTATCCTGATCTTCTTCTGCATACAACTGTCGATAGTGGCCCACGAAAGCAGTGGCGATGTCATTCTGAGATGTCAGTCGACGACCATCTGGGGTATCAATAGCGTGCACCAGCGCTCTTCTACACCGTTGCTTCTCTCGAATAACGTGATGCATGGAAGGAGGTTCTCCAGCGACTCGATCTTGACATCTCGCACGTATCACTGTTCCCTCAAGACGGCGGCGCATAAGTAAAGTAATCTTCGCCTTAATCCGCTGAATTGCAATCTGTCGTTCAGGAGACGGTGCTTGGCTAGCAAGCTCACGGAGTGCCGTAAAGTAAAATTCCATGGTTCGTCGATGCCAACTCATTTTGTCACGTCCATACTGTACCAACGTGCGACGCAAAGCTGGCTTAGCACACTCGAGCCACCATCGAATCGTTGAAGGATATGCCGTAAGACGTCTCTGGCAGTTGTTCCACGTCGCTTCTATATGCTGTCTGCACTCGGGATCCTTAAGATGTGCAACGTTTAACTTCCAAGTACCTCGACTTCGCCACACGCCCTGCCGTCGAAGAGAAACTGTACAAATATAGGCGATGTGGTCCGAGAAGGCGGTAGGACACAGCTCGGCATCAAGTGTTGCCGTTGTGAGTCCGCGGGAGACATAGACTCGGTCCAGACGGCTCGCAGAATGGCTGGTGAAAAAAGTGTATCCAGGTCGATCACCATGCTTATGCTCCCATGTGTCTATCAGGTCCAGTTCTTGAATAAGTAATTTAAGTTTTTGGCACGTGGTAAAATGAGGAATTTGGTCCTTTATGGCGAGCACACAGTTGAAGTCTCCTCCAAGAATAATGTGATCGTATTGACCTGCAAACAGTGGAGCTATCTCTTCTGAGTAGAAGTGCGAGCGTTCCCTTCGTTTGTCCGAGCCGGAGGGAGCATAAACGTTGATGATCCGGACACCATGGAATGTCACAGCAAGGCCCCTGCCCGATGGTAAATAAGTGACGTCTTCAACGACAATACCTTCTCTCAGAAGTACGGCCGTCCCACTACCGTTGGAAGAAGATGGCGTTTGATATGTATCATAACCAGAAATATCTGGAAATGACTCGAGGCGAACTTCTTGTAGAAGGGCAATATCTAGATCTGACGCCCGCATCATGTCACGGAATAACTGAAACTTTATCTGCGTTTGGATTGTATTAATGTTGATAGATCCAATTCTGTAAGCCTGCCCTTGTGCCATATTTACAGGGATGCTCATTGTAACACGAAGATCAGGTAGCACATTCTCCCCCAAACCCTCATCGATTAGCATACATTTAGTTTAGTAGCAACATCTGTTGCTACGTCACCTGTGGATGAATTATCTTCAACATCTTCGTGCCATGCTGCGTTGCTTGGACGCTGCTCGTCAGTTGAAGCCCCTGGTGAGTCAACATGCATTGATGTGTCGTCAGTGTACGACTGACGAATGGCTGACTGCTGGTCATCATCTGTAGTAGGAGTTATAGACATACGCCGTGTTGATTCCGCTTACGACTGGAGTGAGGCAGTAAGTTCCACTTTAGGGTCTTCTGATGGTAGAAGGTCTTGGGATTCATCATTAGGTTGTGATCGGCTGATATCAGACGGAGCAAGCCGACGTTTCTTCCTTCTCTGTGGTGACCGTTGTTTTCGCACGTGTACGTCAGTATCAGACGAAGTCTGGGTATTCTGACTGTCTGGCACGAAGGCGGCGGTAGGCACGACCATAGAGGCGGCATCTGTTCCCTCCTTCGGAGACACTTCGTTATCCTTCCTCACGTGACGTTCAGGAGCCGGCACAGGTGTAGCCTCCATCCTGTCCTCGTTGCCCTGAAGTTCTACCGTGTTTGGCACGGTGTCATCAAGTGGTGTCGGCACAGGCTGCTGGCTGGGTTCATTTTGAAGAACCTGTACATATGTCAATGGAAGCGTCGTCGGTGCCGATGGGATCTGTTCATCACCAGGTGGTAACTGCGTTATTCTGCGCTGCATACAGCTGGAACGAACGTGACCTTCTTGGCCACAACCGGAGCACGTCTTCGGCTGGCCATTATAAATTATGATGGCACGGCACCCTCCAATATATAGATAAGATGGCACGTGTTTGGTCAATTCAATGCGTACCTGCCGCACCCCATTGAATACCGGATATGTTGTAAATTGAGCCCATTTCTCGGCCATGTGGCTAATAACGTTCCCATAAGGGCGCAGCGCAGAAACAACCACGTCTGAAGGTACTTCAAACGGAAGTTCAAACACTCTAATTGTTCGTAGTCCAAGACCTGCTTGTTCGATAGTCACTTCACCGATATTTCCATCTGAGTGACGGAATTTGAGTCCATTTCTTGATCTGTTTAGAATCTTCTCACAGACGGCGTCGCTGGTAAGCTTCACATACACTACACTGCTCACTATAGAGAAGTGGATGCCGATAAGATCGTTACAGTCAATCTTCACTTCGTCTCTAAGAAATTGTTCGACTTCAAGTGCCTTCGGTCGTGCATATTCATTCGAAAAACTGATTTTCAATGTTGATTTTCGCCAGGAGTGGGCCATTCTTGTTCTAAGTAAATTACGCAAGCGAAGGCGACTGTGCCACGTAAACACACGCGAGCAGCAGACCCGGCGGCGGGACGTAAACAGTCCGTCCGCACCGCTGCACTGCCTGACGCAGACTGCGCCTTAGTCTCCTCGGCCACCGCGGCCGGCTACATAATCGTAGCCTTTCCACTCTGTTCCTATTTCATTGCCCTTAAGTGCCTCGGTTGCATCCGGGCGCCATGGCTCAGCGCGCCCGGTCAGAGGGCTCAACGGCCTCTATAATAACCAACAAGACACCGAACAAGAACGAACAAAAATGATCAACGTCAGCAACGAAGAGAACTACCCACAGAACAAAAAAAAAAAAAAAAAAAAAAAAAAAAAAAAGGAAAGAAAAGAAGTTGCACAGTGGTAGAGTGCCAGATTACAAATCAAAAGGTCTCGGGTTCGATCCCCGCCAGGTCCTAGGATTTTTATCTCTCACTTTCCACTTCTTTCACCTCTGGCAGTATTGCTCATGTGAAAAATACCGAGTAGCATCGTGGTTCGGAACCCACGTTAAACTGTAGGTCCCCCTATAACTGGCTGGGTAAGTCAGTTCGAAGGTCGGAGGAAGGCAACGGCATACCACCTCCAAACAGGACCATGCCTAGTAAAGCACTGTGGTGTTCAAACCAATCTTCGGATTGTTTACTGCTTTACCTTGTCCCGCACTCTCATGGTCATCGAGCTTATTCCGGATTTGGCATGTTAATTTAAGGAATTGCCAGATGCCCTTCCTATCACCAGTCATACCCTTTTCACTACTTTGTAAAAGAAACCTGGCATTATAATTTTTTCATTAACGGCATTAGAACAGGTTATCAGTGGTTCCAGTACACGCCTCGAATACAAAGTTCGGTGGATTTACAAATTAAGGCGACCCTTAGTCACAGTACGCTACCGCAAACTGCAAAAACAGATAGACGAGCAACAATGCAGTAAGTCACCCCAAACTCAGTGATGGAAAGGAAAAATAATTGGAAAGTTACATCATAGAGTGTCACTCTCGTTATCAGTCTAGTCGATAGGCAGAAGTACTCTTCTTCTGGCTCTGTAATTAAAGGTTGTTGAATAAGTTTAACAATTTCTCACAAGTGGTAGTATTTTGTCAAAGCTATAAAGGCGTGCTGAAAGGTAATGTCTGTTCTTAATATCGGTTGAGGTATTACATGTCAAGAATATTACACGGTGGAATTTCCCGACTTTCTGACGGTTGCTGCAATTTTCTACCGCTAGAGGGCTCCGAATTACAGAGTATAACTTGGCGTTGTGCAACATAACTATATTTATGCGTGAAAATCGGCGTGTTGTAATTGGGTGTTGAAGTTTGAAATTGTTGTTGGCGTCTTCAGAAAATACCGTACTAGAGCTTCAAGGACTAATAGCAAGCACTGAAGCTGAAATCGTTATGGATACAGACAGATGCCTAAAACCGAAATTTTTCCAAGGGTCAAACGACGTTTAAAGAGGGTAGATGAAATGCATTTGGTTGTGGCGTGTTTGCAGCTGTTGGTAGCAGTTTATTATGTAGTGAAAATGAAGTATATAGATCTTGTAATTATTACGGGTGGAGATTATATTCAGTATTCTCTACGTAGATTATACAGTTACTGGACAGTTCAAGGACAACACGATTCTTAGCGCAAATAGTTACCCCACCTAAATAATTATGGATGGTGGGGACTTAAACGTAGCATCGATATGTAGTCGAGCAAGCAGAAAATATCTTCCGAAATTCTACTACATGATATCTCGCAAAATCATTTTGACCGAAAAGTCATTGTAGCGAGGCTCAATACCGTATGAATCAAACCTATCAATAAGAAACACAAAATACATCTGTTGAAAGAGGCATATAAAAGTATACTTGCTCCTTCCTTCCAAACTAACTACGTAAGCGTAGATCAGATGTGGCGTAAATTAAAAAAAGTAGAATGGGCGGACAGTGAGATATTCATACCACGTCAAGTAATAAGAGACGGAACTGATCTCCATGGTAGGCAAAATAGGTCAGAACACTATTGCAAAAGCAATGAAGAAGTCATACTAAATTTAAAAGAATACATAATCCCTAATATGGGCTAAGTTTCACAGAAACTTAAAATATAACGCTTAATTTAGTGCGAGATGCTTTTTATAGTTTACACAACGAACTTAAGTGTTGGAAGTTGTAAAGTCACACCAATACTCAAAGAAAGGAAATCGGGGGAAATCCAATGAATAACAGACCCATGCCTCAGACGCAATTTTGTAGTTGGGTTTTAAAGCGTATACTGTATTTGAACATTATGAAGAAATTTATCAATTTAAGGGCTGAGGGTACATGTTCTATAAGTTCCTGCTGATACAAACTGAGAAAATTAGTCTCGAAATTAAATGTCTACTTGTAAATTATGTGAGTTACTATCGAAGCATCAGGTATTTTGGAATGCTCAGTTATTGTGTTAAGTCGTAGGCGCAGTAACAGAGTGAATTACCGCGGCGGAGCGGCCGAGCGCATTGAGGCGCTATGCTCCGATGCACGAGGCCGTTCCCCGTCGGAGGTTCGAATCCCCCTCGGGCATGGATGTTTATGCTGTCTTTAGTATAAGTAGTTTGTAAGTTTAGGTACTGATGACACCGTAGTTAAGTCCCATAAGCTTTACAATGATTTGAACATTTGAACAGAGTGATTTACCACTGAATTAATTTTATAATATATTACAAATGCTCATGTTTCTTACGCCTCAGAATATTTTATAGTAAGACGGTACGCGTGCAAAAATATTTTACTTGATATGCTTTATTGTTACTAACTTTTTGTACATATACGCATGATATACATTGTATAACACATGTACATTATGCTATAGAACAGTTACATGCAAGTAATTAGTATAAACTTAATATAACAAACTGATAGCAGTAGGTAAATAACATATGAAATAAAAGTACCAAACTGAAATTATATTGGTATGCTTCAAATAAATACTATAGATTGTACATAGCCATGTCCTTGAATGTTAATGTCTATTGAATCAAACTCATTTTCGTGTGTGGCATTTCTTCAAGAATATCCTTCCAGGGGCAATGAACAGTTTGTTTTATTCCTTCTTATACCACATACTCCTCTTTCTAAACTTAATTTTCTTGTATCCATTGTAATTGCTGTCGTGGCATGGAATATTGTTTTCCGGAACTCCTGATAACTTCGAGGTAGTTATTTGTGTTCTAAATCAACGTCACAAGGACTTAAGCTTTGCGAAAGAAGCGGCATTACTTTTTGTGCAACCCACGCATTATTTTGCACGACATGCGTGGGCGCATACAGCGCAAGCTGTGACTGCTCTGTTCGGTCGACAGTACTGGGAAGCATTGTCCCGTCCACCATACTCCCCGGACTTAAGTCCTTGTGACTCCTATTTGATTCCGAAGATGAAGGAACCACTTCTTGGCATTCGCTTCAGAACTGTTCCAGAGTTTCGACAGGCGGTAGACCGCTCCATTCGCACCATCTACACAGAGGTATACTTCGCCTTCCACATCGTTGACAATGGGTTCTACACAACGCTGGTGCCTACTTTGAAGGACAGTGACGTGTAACACTTTTGTATCGTTTGTGAATCAATACTTACCACTATTTACGTTCCAACCCTCATATATCAGTATCGTAGTTTAGTAAGTACTTACTGCATGGTACCTTTCCTGGGCTCTGGTAATCAAATAAAAGAGTCAACATTACGGCAGCCCAAAAATTAGATAAAAATCAGATAAATCTGACGTCAGGAGGCAACTTTGTGGCGTTAATTCTCCTTTGTTGGAAACCTCAGGAATGGTAGTATGATTTTTCACGGTTTCCTGAAGGGAGGCTTTGTGAGAATATGGGAGGAATTTGATTGGCGTTCACAAGTGTAGCGACACACCGATTGGGTTACTTTGTTTTCGGGAGTACTTCAGCCAGAGTCATTTTTGAAAATAATTTCCTGAGAGAGACCAAAAGGACTCGTGAAGTCGGGCCGACGAGAAGAGTGTAGTCTGGGACAGAGCCCTGGATAGTGAAGATTGATCCTCGATCGCGGACGCGGATCCTTCATATTCGAGCAGCAGACAGAAAGAACACGAAGCCGCCTTGTGGTAACATTTTGTAGTCTGCTGTAGAACTAGGGTGATGATACTCGCACGTCCGGCAGAGTAGGTTCATTCATCTACATATACATCTATACGGTGTGTGGCGTAGAGTACTTTGTGTACCTTTATCACTTCACTTCCTAATCTAGTCGCATATGGTTCGCGGAGAAATCTAGCCGGGGTGGAGTGGCCGAGCATTCTAAGGCGCCTTGCTGCGGAGCGCCCGGTTGCTCGCCGTCTGAAGTTCGAGTCCTCCCTCGGGCATGGGTGTGTGTTGTCTTTAGGTTAGTTTACCTTGAATTTTTTTATCGATTTCCAGTATTCCTCCATGTGTGCTCTAATCTACCGGATTTCATCCTTGCGCTCTTTTCGCGAGGTATCCGTAGGAAGAAGAAATGTATTGGTTGACTCTTAGAGAAACGGAAGCCCTCGGAACTCTGACAGAGGCCCGTACCGCGATAAAGAACGTCTCTCTCGCACTGTCTGTCACAGGAGTTTCCCGATCATCTCTGTGACGCTTTCGTGTTTGCTGCAAGAGCCGGCAACGGAGCGTGCTGATCGCCGTTGAATCTTCTCTGTGTCTTCTAACAACTCTATCTGACACGGATTCCACGCTGATGTGCATTACTCAATTTTATGTTAATTCTTTCAATTTCCATTCTGTAATCGCTCACGGGAAAAGGAACACCTAAATCTTTTTGTTTCCGATCTGATTTCTCCTATTTTATTTCGATGATCATGTCTCCATATGTAGGTGGGTGCTAGCAATATATGTTCATATTCGGTAGAGAAAGTTGATGATAGAATTTTCGCAAATAGATCTTTTCGCAAAGTATAACGCATTTCTTTCAATGATTTACTCCCCAACTCGTGCATCATTTCTGTGACACTCTCCCTCCTATATCGTCATAATACAAAACGAGCTTCCCTTCCCTGAATCTTCTCTAAATCGTCTGTCAGTCCCACTTGGTGGGGATTCCACAATGTGAGCTATACTCCAAAACAGGACACACAAGTGCGGTGTAGGAAGTTCCTTTAGTAGAACTGTTGCATCTTATAAATGTTCTTCAAAAGAAACGTAGCCTTTGGTACGCCTTCCCTACAAGATTTTCTATGCGTTATTTCCAATTTAAGTTGTTGGTAATTGTTAATACTAAGTATTTAGTTACATTTACGGCCTGTATATTTGACTAATTTATTGTGTAAAAGAAGTTTAACGGATTTCTTTTAGTGATCATATGGACGACTTCACACTTCTAGTTACGAAAGGTCAATTGCCAATTTTACACCATCCTGATATCTAAATCATTCTAATCATATTGCAGTAGCTTTTAATTATCTGGCGACTTTAATAACCGATAACTGACAGCATCATCCGCGAACAGTTTAAGAGAACTACTCTGATTGTCTCCTACATCCGTTTATAAAAATAAGGAACAGTAGGGGCCCTATAACACTTCCCTGGGGAACGCCAGATATCACTTCTCTTCTACTCGAGGACTTTCCCCCCATTACAATGTACTGTGACCTTTCGGACAGGAAATCACGAATCTAATCGTACAACTGTGGCGATATTCCATAAGCACACAATTTGGTTCCTATTAAACTTCGCACTTTGCACTCAACTACACAGGATGCTAAAACTCCTCTTGTTTTAGAAACAGAAGAGAAATGTAAGGAATACTCTCATTTAATCGTATCTGCAGCGTGCATTAAGAAATAAAAAGATGAAATATCAGGAAATCAGAGGTGTCGATGAAAGTTCTATTCTTTTGTTACGCTTTTCCTCTAAATTTCCTTCGCTGTTTTATACAGATCTACATCTACATAGACACTCTTTGGATTATGAGAAGAAAAAGCGTGGAGTAATTGCCTGAGAAGTCAAGGGACTTCTTTACTTCAACCTATGGACATAAATAGTGTTTGGCGAAGACGGAAACAACTACACTACCCACTTTTTATAGATGAGACGAGCACAATAGCTACAGTTTTTAAAGAATGAAAGCACAATGGAGGATCACAAAACTGTTGAAAAATACAACTTCATTATAAAAATAATATCTTAAGTTATTGAAACCCCATTTGAGATTTCCAGTGTTTTATGCAAACAGCTGTTAAGTCATTATGCTCTACGAGTGACGTTTGCTCATTACAGCCACCACTAAGTCGATTTCTTTACCAACTGCTACAAATCGCATGTTAGGTCAGTGAAACTGAACGACCCTGACCCTTGAGAGCAAATACGCGGTGCTGTATATAGATAACGCCCTGAACGCCAGCAAATAATTCAACTTTATAAAAAAGGATAACTGGAATTTTTTTTACAAACTAGGACGAAAGTGAAGTACGAGAGTGATGCCTGTCCTAATCAGAGCATGGTTTTTATCACAGGTGTTTCACAATCAGTGGTTCATCAGCGACGATGTCCCCTAAGCAAATGGGTATGCCCTGCTACAAGTACCTCCAACCTGTTCCTCCGATCTAGCACCACTAAATCTTTTTTCTCTTTCTTGTCGGATATGCTAAACGATGTTATCTACCAGGCCACGCCTACTACGCTTCTTGATGTGGGAAACGTAATTAGAGCAGCGCGAGCCGACATTTTACCTGAGATATGATATAAGGAGCAGTACACGTTGCGTGCAAGACGAGAAATAGGAGTTGTTTCTAACGTCCTCGGGCTGTGGTATACACGAGTTGTGGGAAGCAGGATGGTTGAAGGTATCCATAAACTCGGGCAGACATGATTTACTTACCGCATGGCTAGCGGAGAATTTTTCTTAATATTACTCCCAGTATCCACGTCTTTAAGTCTCTAGAAACAGTCGTTAAACACGTGTTTTAGCGTCATCGTCACGAAGGATTCTCCGACAAGGGAACACTCACAGATCTTAATAAACAATCTTAATGAAAACTGGTAAAATTTTACATAGGTCAATGTAATGCAATACGTAGTTTTCTCGTTTTTTCCAATTTCACTTGTAAAGTATGAAACACATGCCGGTAGGTAATTTTGAATAGTAGGTTTAGAGCGACTTTCTTCGCAACCATGGAACATAAACAACTGTTTTCACATAAAGCTTGAAATGCAGTTAACATTGCTGAAAACTGTACAACGTCAAAGTTTGAAAAATACTCCACCACGGATAATTTTGAAAAATCAAAACTTTAATTACATCATATATCAAAGAACCTTAAATATCACACACATACAAATGAAATAAAACTTGTTTCTGAAATAAAATATTTGGAAACGTGTTGTCAGAGTATTGTCTACATACCTAATTAAACTATCTAAATGTTCATTACTTTTACAATTATTTGTTTTACTCACTGTTGTGTCGTTTTTGGAATTATTACTTTCCACTTTGAAATCCTGTTTTTTTCTGCCTTCTGTAATGTGAAAATAATCACTCCGCCAGAAGGTGCTTAAATTATTACTTATCTAGATTTCCATACATACTCGGAAACAATCCATCCAACGGTGGGTGGTGGAGGCTACCTAGTACCATTACTAGTTACTTGCTTTCCTATTCCACTCTCATATCGAATGAGGAAAAAACGAATACTTGTATGCATCTGTTCGAGCCCTAATCTCTCTGTTCTTATCTTTGTGGTATTTACGCAAAAAGTAGATTGGCGCAAGTAGAATCTATCTGCAGGCCGCTTTAAATTCAGGCCCTCTCAGTTTCTTCCGAGTACGCCACAGCATTATCAGCAAACAGCCGTAGATTGCAACTCACTTTGTCCGTCAGATGATTTATGTAGACAGAAAATAATAGCGGTACTATCTCACTTCTCTGGGCCATCCTGGCGATACTCTAGTCTCTGATGAACACCAACCATCGAGGGTAATGTACTGGGTTCTATTACTTAAGTAGTCTTCGAGCCACTCACATAACGGGTTACCTATTCCATATTCCCGTAACTGTGTTAGCAGGCTGTGGTGCGGCAGCGTGTCTAACGCCTTTCGAAAATCGAGAAATGTGAAGTCTGCCTGTTTCCCTTCAGCTATAGCATACAAGGTCTCATGAGAGAAAAGGGCAAGCTGGGTTATGCACGATCGATGCTTCCTAAAGCCGTGCTGATGCATAGACAGAAGCTTTTCCACCACAAGCAAATTTACTATATTAGAACTGAGTACATGTTCAACAATTCTACATCAAACTGATATTAATTATATTGGTCTGTAATTATGTGTGTCCGTTATTTTGCCTTTCTTAAACACGGGATTCACCTGCGCCTTTTTCCAATCGGTTAGAACTTCGCGCTGGATCAAAGATCGCTATAAATACAAGCTAAGTAATAAGCCAATGCCTCAGAGTACTCTTTGTAAAATCGGATTGGTAACCATCTGGACCTGGCGACTTGTTTGTTTCAACTCTTTCAGCTGTTCTCTACACCAGCTATGCCTATTAGTATGTCATCAAATGAAAGTATGTTTGCCTGGTCGTCCTGCGTGAAATTAAACTTTGGCCATCATTTTTCTGTCTTCTATCACCAACCCAGAATGATCGAGTGACTGGATCGAGGCCTTTGATTCACTTACCGATTTTACATAGGACCAGAATTTTTGGGTTCTCGGCAAGATCTTTTGCTAAGGTATGACGGTGGTAGTGCCGGCCGCGGTGGCTGAGGTGACTGAGGCGCTCCAGTCACGGTCAGCACGGCCACTACGGTCGGGGGTTCGAATCCCCCCTCGGGCATGGATATTTGTGCCGTCCTAGTTTGTAAGTAGTTCTTAATTAGTTTGTAAGTTTAGGGACTGATGACCCCGTAGTTAAGTCCCATAGACTATACAAACATTTGAACCTTTGATTTTTGACCTTTTTGGACCAAGAGTGAAACTGCCTTTGCTTTCTCAGCAATAATAGTATTACTAGCTTAAACCCGCGGCTCTGCTCGCGTGTTGGTTGATTATGATATATAAAGTATCTTTCAGTAGTGTGCTATTTATTTGTTCTTATATTTCCTTATTCGTATGCTTATCCTTACAAAGAAAGAGCTGAAGACATTGTAGCACGCATAGACCAAAGATATGGTCTGTGACATCACGTTTCGCTGTATGTAACCTCCTTGCTATAGCGTCGCAAAATTCATCGCTGGCTTTCAGTCCGAATTTTTTTATAATTTGACGACTTTCAACCACCATATCTTCCACCTTCTTATAGCTATCGACATGGAACTGCTATGGTATACAACGGGAGATTTCGGACAACAATTACATACAGACCATTCGTTTGCGTTCTGTACTTTTCGCTGCAGAGCGAAATATTAACACACACACACACACACACACACACACACACACACACACACACACACGTAGAAGTTTATATACCCCGATAACTTTCCATCCCAATATACTCCACTCTGTTATCTTTATCAACCCTCTAGCAACAATGCAACCAATAAAACAATTTTCATAGAGTAATTATAATTTTCAAAGAGTAATTATTGTTCCGCATTCCGCGTTATATTCTTCAAATTACTAAATATCTATCAGATCGCTATAAAACCGTGCCTAAAACCTTCCGCAGGTATAAATTAGTAACTGTACAAATAGTTAAGTCTCTGCGTCTTGTTGTTCGGACGTGGTAAGCGTACACGGAACAGACATTCACATTAATATGTATAGATAAATAGCTATCCGATCGCCATAAAAATGTGCCTAAAGCCTTCCCTGGGTAGACATTAGTAACTGTACAAATTTTTAAATCTTTATGTCATGTGGTTCAGACGTGATAAACGTACACCGAACAGACATACACATTTATAGATATAGGTTGGACTACTTTGTCGGCATAAATTTCGTCACCTCCAACGTACCAGAACTAAACGATGTCCATTATTTCCTAAAGTAGGACGCCAACAATTGCTTATGTGTTCTTTCTAGCACAAACACTCTCCTAGACTTCTTGACAGATTTATTATCTTTGATGGCTATTGTCACTATGATGATATCAATATCACTAACCCCTGTCTCTAGAGTGACATCATTGACAATGTGTGGCCTGTTTGTAGCTGTAATGTATACAATATTTCCATTGTGTGTGGGCTGACGATTTGCCGCGGCGGAGCGGTCTAGCACATTGAGGCGCTATGTTACGATGCGCGAGGCCAATCCACTTTTGTGGTTCGAATCCCCCCTCGGGCATGCATATTTGTGCCGTCTTTAGTATAAGCTAGTTCATAAGTAGTTTGTAAGTTTAGGGACTGATGACCCCGCAGTTAAGTCCCAAAAGCTTAACAAACATTTGAACATTTGAGCTGACGATTTAACTGCTCAAAGCAACGTTCGGAAAACGTGTTCAACAGTAGTTCGCAAGAGTGCTTGTCTGTACCCCGGTAGTGAAACTATATACGTCTTAGGCTGTACTCGGCAGGTTAAAGTCGCCGCCAACTAATAACCTTCGCGCTACTGAGCTTAAACTTTCTTTGAATGACTGTAGCCCTGTGACGGTGGAACCGGAAGGCCGGTAAAAACACCCAACCATTAACTTGATTTTGCATATACCTGTTATACACGTCCAGATAACCTAACAATCACTGTAGATTTCGACCTCAGTAGAAGCAATATTTTTGCCGACTGCGATGAATACACACCCTCCAATTGCACCTGATATCTTTGCGATATACGTTCCATTCTTATCTAAATATTTCGTAGCTTCCAACGACGAAATGAAGCCAACTCTCAGTTCCGAGGATTATTTGAGCACGACAACTTTCCTGTAATGCGGTAAAATTGGGAACTTTGTTTATAATAGTTTGAAAATTTACTGCAAATATTTCGACAGTTAAAGAGCCTATCTGTATGCGCCCTGATTTCACTTTCTGTATATCGATAGTTCTTCAGAACTACCGCCCAGCCGCCCCCCCCCCCCCCCCCAAAAAAAGAAGAAACCATGTGCACTCCACAAGTACTCTGCTACCAAAGTAGCTGTTTCCTTTGTGTAGTGCACCCCTGATCTATCAAGGGAATCCCTACAATTCCCCTCCCGATAACGCAGGTCCAGAAATCTGCAGTCATGACCGCCAGAGAGTCGAGAAGCCTTTGGTTGAGACCCTCCACATGGCTCCAAACCAAAGGACCTCGTTCCACTCTGGGAACAATGCTGCAAGTTAAAAACTCTCTTTGCACCCCGCGCTCGAGGCCAGCAGTCTTCACTAATTCCACCAGCCGCCTGTAGGATCTGAGGATATCTCCAGAACCCAAGCGACAGGAGTCAGTGCTGACATGAGCAAAAACTTGCAGACGACTGCACCCCGTACGATCAGTACCTGCCGGCAGGACCGCCTCTACATTTCGAATAAGGCCTCCCAACAGACACACCGAGTGCATATCGGAATTACTTCCGACCCTGGACGCTCTCTGCCTAAGGGGCTCCAAAACGCGCCTAACATTGGCGCTCCCGATCACTAACAGATCCCTTCCACCATATGCCTGCTCGGACCCTGCTGAGAACTGGCCATCCGTCTACTTGCAGGATGAACGAGCGATGCTACACGGCCAGCCTCCACATTGGCCCTCCGCCTCGAGTGACACGAACGCGCTAGCCCCCCATCCCCCCTTTTTGACCCTGCGGCGAGAACAAATAAACTGCGTCCGGTACGGATGAAGGTGCTGCGGCAGCAGAGGCTGTGGGCGACCCACGCGACACCTGAGGTGCCCCATGCCACACTCTCCGCCGCTGCCACACCAAGAGGCAGCAGCCTGGAGACAGCTCACCGTGGTCAAAAGCGGTCAGCTCCTCCTGCGTCTGTACATAGTACGCACACAACCTATCCATCCTAACACTACTGTTGAAATACCTGTAAAGAGAAAACTGAAAAGGATCTAAATAATTCAGTTCTTTGGCGTGACGCCACGAGCGCTGGACTGTTGTGAACATCGCTCTCGATTTTTTAATAAAGTTTTAGGATTAATATAATTATTTTAACTGTTATTCATGATAATATTTAATCTAGAAGTCTTCAAGTAGAGAATCGTCAGTCATTTTAGCGTTTGTTGTGCCTTATTTGCTTTGAGTGGTGTTTATTTTGTGTTCGCGTGTGTGCAGGCATCGACGTCTTAGTGCTGTGTTTACATCTGGTGGCGAGCAGTTCCAGCCGTAGCGGTCTCCGACAGATAATTTCCAATAAGTGTTTGTGTATTTTGGTTACATTATTAACGTTAGTAGATTTCAAAGGTGTTAGCACGCTAGTTATTTATTAAATTTAGTATTTTTCAACCGGTGTCTTCTTGCTGTTTTTATTGCGGTTGGGAAACTTGCAGTTAGGGTATTTGATAACTCTTGTGCTCTCACTGTGTTTAGTTACTTTATCAGTGACGCTTGAATTTGTTCTTGTTTATACAAACAAAAGTGTAAAGTTTTTAATGGTGGTGTTATTAACTCTTTTTTTCATACTAGTAGCTTTAGTATTAGTTGTTGTTGTTGTTACTGATTTGTAGAGTCTGAGATTTGTTGCTTGCTGTAGTTAAGCTACTTTCTCGTTCTTTTGTAGAAAAGTACCAATGTCCCAATGTCCCAATGTTTCTAGACCTTATGGGACTTAACTACAGGGTCATCAGTCCCTAAGCTTACAAACTACTTATGAACTAGCTAAGACTAAGGATGGCACAAATGTCCATACCCGAGGGGGGATTCGAGCCCCCGACAGCAATGGCCGTGCAGACCGTGACTGGAGCGCCTCAGTCCCCTCGACCACCGCGGCCGGCAGAAAAGTACCTTACATAACGTAGACGTCTAGTTTTTTCTTAACAAGTAATTGTAAAATTTTACCATGAGTGAAAAGTGTGGGCTCTGTCACAGGTTCGTGCGTAGTGGGCTGCAGTGTGGGATTTGTAGTAAGTATTTTCATGGCGGGGAATGTAGTGGGGAAGCCAGTGGTCACTGTGGTGAGGTTCTCTCTTGGAATTGTAGGATATGCAGCAGGAACAAGATGATAGAGGAGCAGGAGCGTTTGATCTGCACCCATCAGGTGCAGTTGAAAAACGCTGAAGAGGAACAAGGTAGGCTAAGGAGGGGAAGGGGGGGTGGGGAATGGCGGCCTCGGTGGCCGAGGGGACTGAGGCGCCCCAGTCACGGTCTGCACGGCCACTACGGTCGGGGGTTCGAATCCCCCCTCCGGCATGGATATTTGTGCCGTCCTTAGTGTTAGCTAGTTCATAAGTAGTTTGTAAGTTTAGGGACTGATGACCACGTAGTTAAGTCCCATAAGCTATATAAACATTTGACACATTTGAAATAAAATAGAATGAACAAAAAAGTTATTTACTATTTGCGCAGAAAACAAGTGGCATTTACATGAACAGTGCGGCATGAAAGAGAAACAGTTATTGAAAAGGAACTGAGACAGGATTGTAGTTGACCAGCAATGTTAATAAATCTGTTCTGTGAGCAAGCTGTGAAGGACCGATGATAAATTTGATTTTATTTGGGCTGGGGAATGGGAACTGACTGTTGGAAAGTAGGTATCTTGGAGGAGGTATTCAGATAGCTTCACGTTGCAAGTTACAACAACAGTTTGACCAACTGTCACAGTTGAGTGGAGATGAACCTCATGTAGGTGTAGGACGTCTGCAGCATATCTCAGCTGATAGGAAGCCGAAATCTGTAGATAGGTCTCTTAGGAAGAAGAAGGTTCTGCTGCTAGGCAGCTCTCATGGCAGAGGTCTTGGCCAACAGTTGCAGGAAGTTCAAATCAAAAATGTTCAAATGTTTGTTAAGCTTATGGGACTTAACTATGGGGTCATCAGTCCCTAAACTTACAAACTACTTATGAACTACTTACGAACTAGGACGGCACAAATATCCATGCCCGAGTGGGGATTCGAACCGCCGACCGTCGTGCCCGTGCAGACCGTGACTGGAGCGCCTCAGTCCCCTCGGCCACCGCGGCCGGCGTGCAGGAAGTTCTTGGGAGTGAGTACCAGGTCACCAGCATAGTGAAGCATAGCTCATGTTACTTGTAACATAGGGGACTTATGTAGGAATTTCTCAAAAGAGGATCTGGTAGTTATAGTGGGTGGGGCCAAGAATAGTCTTGATAGGGACGGGGAGTATAATATAGGTGGTGATCTGGATAGGATATCAACTCAAACTGGTGGCACGAATGTGCATTTCTTGCGGTTGTTTCAGCGCCATGATACGCCTCATCTTATTACAGATGTCAGGCGTATTAACCTGAGGCTTGAGGGGGCGCTGATGACGGAGGGCATGGATCACATTGCAGTGGTGCCAGCTGAGACTATCCAAAGGTCGGATTTCACTAGGCACGGTCTGCACCTCAATAGGTAGGGGAAGTGGAGGTTGGCAAAGCTCATAGGTGACAGTGTAGTAGGGGGTGGGGGTGTCACTCATGGAAAAATTCCTGTAGTAGTAGTTGTTAGGTCTGCACCTTTTTTAGACTGAGGACAGCTGATAGGTATTCCGGCGTAAAGGAAGTCTCTCTAACAAAGGTATCACTTTTGCCAAAATTTAAGAATCTAAGTAATAAGGGAATTACTATTTTTCATCAAAATATACAGAGTATCAGAGATAAAGTTAATGAACTGCTTATTGGTGTTGATTCTGACATTATTGGTATTCCAGAACACTTTTAAGTGGTGTGACAATTCAGAGACTCTCTTTGCCAGGATACAGGTTAGCTGCCTTCTTCTCTAGGAGTTCCTGTCAGTGTGGGGGAGTGGCCATGTTTGTTAAAAACGATTTTTCATCGGAGCCAATCTATTTTTCTAATCACTGCACAGAAGAGATATTTGACTGTTGTGCAGGGGTTGTTAATGTTAATGAAACTAAACTAGTAATTGTTATTTATATTTCCCCTGACTCAGATTTTAAAATGTTTCTGCCCAAGCTGGAATTGGTTCTGGGTTCATTTTATAAGAAGTACAAAAATTTAGTTGTGTCTGAGGATTTCAACGTTAATTGTGTAAGTGATAGCTCAAGAAAAAGTAAACTGTCAGATCTATTTAATTCCTATAACCTGAAGCAAACAGTATTTTTTCCAACGAGAGTGCAAGGCAGTAGCAGTTCTACCATTGACAATATTTTTGTTCATTCTTCATTATTAGAGGTCAGATTGAGTCAATAATTAAATCACTGAAGAATAAGGACTCTTGTGGATATGACGGGGTATCTAGCAGAGTTCTAATTTTCGTTCCTCTTTGAGGCACTTGACGGGTTAAATAAAAGGCTACGGACATTAGGCGTCTTCTTTGATTTAACAAAGGCGTTTGATTGTGTTGATCACAAAATATTGTTGGAGAGAGGAGAAGGAGAAATGCGTACCATCACGTTTCCGACTTTGATAGCGGTCGGATTGTAGCCTATCGCGATTGCGGTTTATCGTATCGCGACATTGCTGCTTGCGTTCTTCGCGATCCCATGACTGTTAGCAGAATATGGAATCGGTGGGTTCAGGAGGACAATACAGAAAGCCGTGCTGGATCCCAACAGCCTCGTATCACTGGCAGTCGAGATGACAGGCATCTTATCCGCATGGCTGTAACGGTTCGTGCAGCCACGTCTCGATCCCTGAGTCAACAGATGGGAACGTTTGCTAGACAGCAACCATCTGCAGGAACAGTTCGACGACGTTTGCAGCAACATGGACTATCAGCTCGGAGACCATGGCTGCGGTTACCCTTGACGCTGCATCACAGACAGGAGCGCCTGCAATGGTGTACGCAACGACTAACCTGGGTGCACGAATGGCAAAACGTCATTTTTTTCGGCTGAATCCAGATTCTGTTTACAGCATCATGATGGTAGTATCCGTGTTTGGCGACATCGCGGTGATCGGAGATTGGAAGCATATATTCGTCATTGCCATACTGGCTTATCACCCGGCGTGATGGTATGGGGTGCCATTGGTTATACGTCTCGGTCACCTCTTGTTCGCATCGACGGCACTTTGAACAGTGGTCGTTACGCTTCCATGGCTCTACCCTTAATTCGATCCATGCGAAACCCTACATATCACCAGGATAATGCATGACCGCATGTTGCACGTCCTGTACGGGCCTTTCTGGATACAGAAAATGTTCGACTGCTGCCCTGGTCAGCACATTCTCCAGAACTCTCAACAATTGAAAACGTCTGGTCAATGGTGGCCGAGCAACTGGCTCGCCACAATACGCCAGTCACTACTCTCGATGAACTGCGGTATCGTGTTGGAGCCGCATGGGCATCTGTACCTGTGCACGCCAGCCAAGCTCTGTTTGACTCAATGCCCAGTCGTATCAAGGCCATTATTACGGCCTTAGGTGGATGTTCTGGGTACTGATTTCTCAGGATCTATGCACCCAAATTGCGTGAAAATGTAATCACATGTCAATTCTAGTATAATATATTTGTCCAATGAATACCCATTTATCATCTGCATTTCTTCCTGGTGCAGCAATTTTAATGGCCAATAGTGTGTATAAATGATCTAATAGAGTGAGCTGCAATCTACGACTGTTTGCTGATGATGCTGTGGTGTACAAGAGGGTGTCGTCATTGAATGACTGTAGGATGATTTGGACCAAATTTCTATGTAGTGTGAGGAATGACATGTAGCTGTTTGTTCAAATGTTTGTTAAGCTTATGGGACTTAACTACGGGGTTATCAGTCCCCAAACTTACAAACTACTTATCAACTAGCTTATCCTAAGGACGGCACAAATATCCATGCCCGAGGGGGGATTCGAACCCCCGACCGTAGTGGCCGTGAAGACCGTGACTGAAGCGCCTCAGTCCCCTCGGCCACCGCGGCCGGCCTGACATGTAGCTCTAAATGAAGAAAAATTTAAGGTGACGTAGATGAGTGGGAGGAACAATCCCATAATGTTGGAATACAGCATTAGTAGTGTGCTGCTTGACAGAGTCTCGTCAATTAAATACCTATGCGTAACGCCGCACAGTGAAATGAAATAGAACGAGCATATAAGGACAGTTATGGGTATGGTGAATAGTAGAATTCAGTTGATTGGGAGAATTTTGGGAAGATGTGATTCGTGTGTAAATGAGGCCGTATATAAAACGCTTGTGCTCTTGAGTACGGCTCAAATGTTTGAGATCCCACCAGATCGTTTAAAGGAAGACATAGAAGCAATTCAGAGGCAGGCGGCTAAGTTTGTTTCTGGTAGGATTAATGAATGCGCCAGTGTTACTGAGACGGTTCGGGAACTCAAATGGGAGTCGCTGTAGTGAATGCCACGTTCTTTCCGAGAAACACTGTTTTACAAATTTAGATAGCCGGAATTGAAAGCGGACTGCAGAAATATTCTACTGCCGCAACACACATTTCTCGTAAAGACCGCAAAGATAAAATCAGAGAGATTAGGACTCGCAAAGATTCATACAACCATTCCTTTTGCCTCGTAATATATGGATGTGGAACAGAAAAGCTAATAATTAGTGGTGGTTCTAGGTACTCTCCGCCACGTACCTTCGGGTGGACAGCGAAGTATGTGTGCCGATGTAGATTTGGCAATAAATTCAACCATAGGGTAAAGTTGTTCAAATTCGATGTAGGTACAATTCCGATCAACATCAGTTTTCAGTCGCGTAGTGTTGGTAGCACTTGCCTTTGTGTGGCGTTGTAGTGTAGCAGGTTTTGTACAGCTTTCAGACTTTTCCAAGAATACACCACTTTGTGCTACGGAGATATAAATTTTTTCCTGTTAAGATGTACGCGGAGCTACTTCGTCGAACGCTCTCTTATAAATTTCCTAGTTTCCGCGCGCTTGTAAATTCATTATTGTGCAACGTTTGGTACCACGAAGTATGCTTTGGTGCCCGAAGGAAAAAGTGATTTTCATGTGGAAAAAGTCAGTGATCATAATTGTACGAGGAAGTGATCATAATTGTACCTAGTGTGGTACATTTTCGATCGATTTTTCTCAATTATGTAACCTTTTTTTGTGGTCCTACCAACATTTGTAATTGTCTAACATTTATGTTACATATTCATTAAACATTCAAGAACAAGTGCCATAGTTAAAATTATTTCTTTTCTCAATATATTTGCAGTTACAATAACATTTGCCCGAAATGATCGAAATTGTACCACCTTACCCTATATAAAAATGTTTCATCTCGAAGTCGCGGTATTGAGATAGAAGTCGGTAGTACTCCTACATAAATCTATACTCGTCTTCAGTTCTTCATATGATGCTTTTAATACATGGGGATAGCTTTGTTTGCTATTTCACGGTGGAGTCGGGCTCCTGAAGGATTTATTTGAAACAATGACGTCCCGCACTCTTCTGAGTCAAGGAATAAATAATGTGGAGGTGACATTGCAAACAACACTATCACCAGGTATGACAAGCGTCATACGACAGACAATAGGGCGCGTGTAAAGGTGTATAGGGTTACTATCAACTGGTATCTGACTTGGTATCTGTTATTCCTGTATATGTACGAAAGAGCAGACATAATAACTGTATGTATGCCCCAACAGGCAATTATCAATGCAGACGCTTTAATACGCTCAATCCCTTGCGGGAATCCAGTACAGGCTTCGAGCAAGAGGGGCACACCATCGCAGTGTGCTAAGAGACGAGAATTTGGGTTGGAAGGGAAGTGCGCCTAGATAGCTTAATTGGTAGCCGGAGTGGCAGTTACGTGCACTCGGTCAGAGGGCTCGACCGCTCTCTGTAAAAAAGATAAATAAATAACTGAATTTACGACCAAATGATGAACATAGAACAAAAGGAACCAACGTCCGCAAAGAACCGAACACACCATCGGAAAAAAATGGTTAAGGCGACCGCTGGTCCGAAGCGGTAAATCCGGGTCCAGCACCAGTTTTCAAATTTGCCGTTGGATTTATTTCATTGCCCTGTAACGGTCGAAATGTTTAAATATTTCGAATTTTTATCTGACTATTGCGAATTTCCGCGAACAATACGTGACTGGAATAGGAGGGAGAACCGATAGTGGTACTCAAGGTACCCTCCGCCATACACCATCGGGTTGCTAAGGAGTATGGATGTTGATGTAGAATTCGGGCTGTAGCTACATTATATATGGTTGGATCATCAAGTTTTATTTACGACGACCGGTTTCGCTGAACTATGTCAGCATCATCTGGTCAAATACAATATTTTACAAGGGCATAATCTTGTAATGTCAATCAGTTGTTATATAACAATTTACAGTGCATAGGTGCACTATGTCATTATAATAAAACATAAGTGAGTGACCACTCACTGTGATAATTATGTTTCATTATAATGACATAGTGCACCTATGAACTGTAAATTGGTATATAACAACTGATTGACATTACAAGATTATAGCCTTGTAAATTATTTAATTTGACCAGATGATGCTGACATAGTTCAGCGAAACCGATCGTCGTAAATAAAAAAATGTTCAAATGTTTGTAAAGCTTATGGGACTTATCTACGGGGTCATCAGTCCCTAAACTTACAAACTACTTATGAACTACCTACGAACTAGGACGGCACAAATACCCATGCCCGAGGGGGGATTCGAACCCCCGACCACAGTGGCCGTGCAGAACGTGACTGAAGCGCCTCAGTCTCCTCGGCCACCGCGCCCGGCTCGTAAATAAAAATTGGTGATCAGCGATCTTGGCTTTTTTTTATATCTTTCTACAATATCATAATTGGATCGCCTCCTAGAACGTAAACTCACTATATATGGTTGAATTTTTGGTTAGTTTTACTATACACAAAAAATGTACCGTGTCTAAAATTTGAGTCGAAGAGAGGATTCGAAATACATCACAATGTTTGAAGATGTGATTGCACAGTCGTAAAGTAAATTAACAATAACACAAATTATGGTTCAACATTTTTGTCATATCTCCTAATGTTGCACGATATTTGCTCGTTTCGTATTGTCACGATACAGGGGAGACAGCGTTACGGAAATGATACAGGATCTGGGATGGGAATCATTACAACAACGGTGCTTATCGCTGCGGCGTGGGCTACTTGCGAAACTCCAATCGCCAACATTCTCCTCCGAATGCGAAAATATATTGTTGACTCCCACTTACATAGGTAGAAATGATCATCAGAATAAAATACGAGAAATCAGTGCTCGAACAGAGAGATTCAGGTGTTCTTTCATCCCGCGTGCTATTCGAGAATGGAATGGAAGATAAATAGTATAATTGTGGTTCGATGAACCCTCTGCCAGGCACTTAAATGTGATTTGCAGAGTATCCCATGTAGATGTAGATGTAGAATAGATAACAACCGCGTTTTCTTCTGGAGGGGTTTCACCACTTCAGCGACCTTTTGGGCACTCATAAAAAAATACGTGTTTCATATTTTGGCGTAGACCAAAGATATTCGAAGTGTATGTGAATCGGCGAGTGGCACTCGGGTGGTGTGAGGTGTCAGTGAAACTGCAATCCTCGTGCGGATCGCAGCAGAGGTCGGTGACCGCCCTGGGAAAATAAAAGCTAGTGCCGGCAGGCTGAAGTGCGGAGCGAATCGGGAGCCTTGCAGCATTATTCATACGCTACACATAACCTGCAGCAGCCAGTCGCTGCGGCCTTGACAACGCAGCCGCGATGAACGCACGATAACGCCAGTGCGGACAGACAGGCGCTAAGCCGTTGGAAACACAGTTTCCTTCGCCGTCTCGCTTTTTTCTCGTGCTTCTCGCATTTGCGCGTTCATCAGCATAAAGCCGGCCGAACATAGAAACTGCATGGCGGATCGGGTTCGACACCGTGTTTCTCATCTGTTCCACCATTAGTCTGTCTGCTGGTGTATGTGAAATGACCAGCAGGCCAACTCGACAAGACTCGTGCGTTTCCTTTTCGCGCGTACACCGTTTAATCTCCGTGTGCAAGTTTCATTATTCATAACGCAGTTTTATTTTCGATACGTGGTGCGTACGCGACACTTTTTGATGTATCAGTGATATTAACTACTCTGCCACTCGAAAGAATTCAGCAGCTGCTATACCATTATGGCAATATCTCCAAATGCTGTAGCCACGTGCAGTTTTATGCTTGTTAAATAGGCACAGAAAATGAGGCAGATTTACGCAATAAAAACCAACTGGAAACCTGGTTCTGCTACATATATTAATCAAAAACAGTGTTGAGAGCTGCAGCTAGACCGTGCTGTTGATATATCTACAGGTGACACTAAGAAGGAGGCCGCCTGGGTTAGCGACCGAGACGTCTGTGGATTTTAATACATTGACGACGCAGTGCAACGCCCAGATTAATTTTATTGACAAGGACGACGGCCGCGGAAGCCTTTGATTACATTTCTACATCTACATAACATCTACATCTACATAAATACTCCGCTAATCACATTTAAGTGTATGGCGGAGAGTTCATCGAATCATTTTTATGATATATCTCTACCGTTGAATTCTCTAATAGTGCACGGGAAAAAGGAGCACCTGAATCTTTCGTTTTCGATCTGATTTCTATTATTTAATTTAAGATGATAATGTCTCCCTGTGTACGTGGGTGCCAACAAAATATCTTCATACGGAAGAGAAAGTTTGATGACAGGAATTTTGCAAATAAATCTCTCCCCAACGAATAACGCCTTTCTATTAATGATTTCCACCACAACTCGTGCATGAATAATATGAAACACTCTGCCCTATATCGCGATAATACATAAAGATCTGTTCTTCTTTGAACTTTGCCGGCCGCGGTGGCCGAGGGGACTGAGGCGCTCCAGTCACGGTCTGCACGGCCACTACGGTCGGGGTTTCGAATCCCCCCTCGGGCATGGATATTTGTGCCGTCCTTAGTAGTAGCTAGTTCATAAGTAGTTTGTAAGTTTAGGGACTGATGACCCCGTAGTTAAGTCCCATATGCTCTACAAACATTTGAACAATTTTTTCTCTGAACTTTCTCTACACCCTCAGACAGTCCCACTTGTTGGGATCCCACAATGGGCAGCAGTACTCAAAAATAGGACGCACAAGTGTTGTGTAGGCCATTTCGTTAGTAGAACTGTTGCATCTTCTAAGTGTTCTGCCAATGAAACGTAGGTTTTGGTTCGCTATGGTTTTCTATGTGTTCTTTCCAATTTAGGTTGTTCGTAATTTTAATTCCTATATATTTAGCTGAATTTACGGCCTTTAGATTTAATTGATTCATCATGTATATGGAGTTTGAAAGATTCCTTTTACTGACTTAGATGAATTTTGAAATTTCAAGTTGCCTGCACCTCCATAAACAAATATCAATAAACGCGAGGCCAAAATGCGCCAATGGACATAGAGGTCGTCCTACTTTCCCCGTTAGTACCAAAAGTGTCTGTAATAGTATTATAGTATTGCCAATAGTATTATAAAAATGATTAATAGAACTTGAACACAAGTACTTAAACTTGCTTAAGAGTCATTTATGGGTCTCTAATGTGTGATGGTTCTTAGGTTAGTTCTCAGTGTAAGATATTTCCAAATCATTTCGCCGAAGTTCGAAAACCGCAGAAAATTACAGTTTAGCCGCAAACATTCCACTTTCGAATAAATTAAGATATCTTCATTTAAAACTTCCGGGCTGATAAGCCGTGGTCGATTTATAAAACTTTCCCCTAACGTTTCATCTTCGGCTGCGGAAGACATCTTCAGAGGTAGAGTGGCGAACTGCGATGAGAACTTGAGGGAGCGCCGTATATATAGGCAATGCAGAGGGCACCACAAGACATCACGTGATGTCGGCTACGACACTATCTCTGGTATTGCCAACATTCTTGGCAGAGAAGAATCGGTTGTCATTCCGTTGGTGTAAAGCAGAAGTCCAAATTCTGTCTAATTTAACAGCTTCCTCTTTCCTGTTAAAATTGTTGCGATGTTTATATATCTCGATTGCTTCTCTATATGTGCGCGCATGATAGTGTGAAGTTTTTGAGATGACACTAGTCTCATTAAATTTAATTTCATGGTTGCCTTCTTGGTATACATGTTCCGCTACGGCCGATTTCTCCGTGTGCCCAAGGCGGCAATTCCTTTTATGTTCGACCAGACGAGTAACGACGCTTCTTTTAGTAGTTCCAATGTAGAATGAACCACAGCTGCAGGGAATTTTATACACACCTGGTGTATTCAGCGGATGTCGTACATCTTTTCAAGATCTTAAATATTCTTTTATCTTCTTTGTATGTCTGAAAATGGTTCCTACCCCATACTTGTCCAGCACTTTTCCAATACGGTCGGTAACCTTATTTATGAACGGAAGAAAAACTTTCCCCTTGGGCGATTGTTGTTCCTTGTTGATGTTAACTTCCTTCCTGGGACGAAGGTCTCTCTCTATTTCTTTAGTAGATTAACCGTTCTTCTGGAAGGTGGATCGTAAATGCTCCAACTCATCTTTTAAATAAGTAGGTTCACAAATTTTATGCGCCCTGTCAACCAATGTTTTAACCACACCTCTTTTTTGTCTGGGATGGTGGTTAGAGTCTTTATGTAGGTAACGGTCAGTATGAGTAGCCTTCCTGTAGACCTTGTGGCCCAACGTCCCGTCCATGTGCTTGATTACAGACACATCGAGAAAATTCAGCTGCCCGTTGCTCTCCGTTTCCATCGTAAATTGTATTCTGGGGTTGATACCATTGAGATGCGTTAAGAAGGCATCTAATTCCTCTGCACCGTGTGTCCATAGCACAAAAGTGTCATCGACATATCGATACCACCTAGCTGGCTTTTTATTAGCAGTCTGCAACGCCTGTTTTTCAAACGACTCCATAAATAGATTGGCCACTGCTGGACTCAGTGGACTGCCCATAGCCACTCCGTCAATCTGTTCATAGAACTCGTTATTGTACTGAAAGTAGGTAGTGGTGAGACAGTGTCTAAACAATGATACTATGTTAGGTGGAAAAATATCTTCATTCAATGGAATCATCGTAAACAGAAACACCACGTCAAAGCTAACAAAAATATCACTATGGTCAACATTCATCTCTTTTAGTTTTTCAATGAAATGAGCCGAATTTCTTATATGGCTGTCCTACTTATTTAAAAGATGAGTTGGAGCATTTACGATCCACCTTCCAGAAGAACGGTTGTTCTACTAAAGAAATAGAGAGAGCCCTTCGTCCCAGGAAGAAAGTTAACATCAACAAGGAACAACAACCGCCCAAGGGGAAAGTTTTTCTTCCGTTCATAAATAAGGTTACAGACCGTATTGGAAAAGTGCTGGACAAGTATGGGGTAGAAACCATTTTCAGACCTACAAGGAAGATAAAAAAATATTTAAGATCTGCAAAAGATGTAAGACATCCGCTGAATACACCAGGTGTGTATAAAATTCCCTGCAGCTGTGGTTCATTCTACATTGGAACTACTAAAAGAAGCGTCGTTACTCGTCTGGTCGAACATAAAAGGAATTGCCGCCTTGGGCACACGGAGAAATCGGCCGTAGCGGAACATGTATACCAAGAAGGCAACCATGAAATTAAATTTAATGAGACTAGTGTCATCTCAAAAACTTCACACTATCATGCGCGCACATATAGAGAAGCAATCGAGATATATAAACATCGCAATAATTTTAACAGGAAAGAGGAAGCTGTTAAATTAGACAGAATTTGGACTTCTGCTTTACACCAGCGGAATGACAATCGATTCTTCTCTGCCAAGAATGTTGGCAATACCAGAGATAGTGTCGTAGCCGATATCACGTGATGTCTTGTGGTGCCCTCTACATTGCCTATATATATGGCGCTCCCTCAAGTTCTCATCGCAGTTCGCCACTCTACCTCTGAAGATGTCTTCCGCATCCGAAGATGAAACGTTAGGGGAAAGTTTTATAAATCGACCACGGCTTATCAGCCCGGAAGTTTTAAATGAAGTTGACGCCGGCCGTGAAAGTTTACATTGTATGATCAAATTATGCTATGTCATATATGATGTGATACAATTTACATGAAAGTAGCTCTAATATTTATATACGAGGGTTAGAATTTAAATAGTGGCAACACTGCTCTGGGGATACTACGCAATGGAATCTACTATTTTCGCTGATAGCACAAGTTGTTGACATACTACCTTACCTCCGAGCAAATGAACTCGTCCCTCCCACGTCAGTGGCGTGCGTACAATCGAGGGAAACACAGTCACTTGTGAGCGAGCGGTCTAACTTAGCGCTGTCACTGTGTTTTCTAAAGAGGAACAACTAGCCTTGCGAAAGAAGCGGCAACACTTTCTGCGTAACCCACCCAACATTTTGCACGACAATGTGCGGGCGCATCCAGCGCAAGCTGTGGCTGCTCTGTTCCGTCGTTGGAACTGGGACGTAGTATACTATCCACCATACTCCCCGGACCTACCTACGT
Source organism: Locusta migratoria (assembly GCA_026315105.1). NCBI lineage: Eukaryota > Metazoa > Arthropoda > Insecta > Orthoptera > Acrididae > Locusta > Locusta migratoria. The sequence goes on from CM048755.1 coordinate 294,483,864, forward strand.
GTGACTTTGATTTGATTCCGAAGATGAAGGAACCACTTCGTGCCATTCGCTTCAGAACTCTTCCAGACATTCGACAGGCAGTAGACCGCTCCATTCGCATCATCTACAGAACAGGCTGTGCTATACTACGCATTCCACATCGCTGGCAAAAGCGGGAAATCCGGGTCCGAGCCTCGGTCCGGCACACATTTTCATATGTCACAATTAAATCATTCAGATGATGCTGAATCATATTCGCAGTTAAGACATTTGCTTAGTTAAAAATGTTCAAATGTATGTACACCTATTGGACCAAGCTGCTATGCTCATCAGTACCTAGACTTACGAACTTCTTTAAAGTAGAATGAAACTTTCACTGTGCAGCGGAGTGTGCGCTGATATGAAACTTCCTTGCACAATAAAATTGTGTCCCGAAATCGGGACTGGAACCTGAGACCTTTGCCTTTCGTGCGCAAGCGCTCTACAACTGAGCTATCCTGACACGACTCACGGTCCCGCCCCACAACTTGAATTCTGCCAGTTCCTCGGCTCCTACTTTCCAAACTTCACAGAAGTCCTCCTGCGAAACTTGCAAGAAGTTTCATATCAGCGCACACTCCGTTGAAGAGTGAAGGTTTCATTCTGGAAACACCACTTAGGTTGTGGCTAAGCCATGTTTCCACCATATTCTTTCTTCCAAGAGTGCTAGTCTTGGTCGCGCTGGAGTAGCCGAGCGGTCTAAAAGCACCTCGTTGCGGAGCGCGCGGTTGCTCGCCGTGGAGGTTCGAGTCCTCTCTGGGGCATGGGTGTGTGTGTTTGTCCGTAGGTTAGTTTACCTAAGTTTAAGTAGTTTGTAAGCTACGGACTGATGGCCACGCAGTTTGGTCCGATAGATCTACAAACATTTGAACATTTGCTAGTCTTGCAAGTTTCGCAGGGGAACTTCTGTGAAGTTTGGAAAGTAGAAGGCGAGATACTGGCAGAATTGAAGTTGTAGGGCGGGACCGTGAGTCGTGTCAGGATAGCTCAGTGGAAGAGCGCTTGCCTGCGAAAGGCAAAGGTCCCAGTTTCGAGTCCCGGTTCCGGCACAAAATTTTAATCTGCCAGTAAGTTTTTTCTTTAAAGTAACTTATGCTGAGGACAACACATACGCCCATGCCCGCAGAGGACTCTAACCTCCGACGGGCAACAACCGCGCCCTCCGAAGCAAGGTGCTTTAGAGCGCTCGGCCACTCCCGCGCGGCAAATTTCTTCCTTATCAGAAATAAAACTTAGAGCTGAAGATAACATAGATTGTCTCAAGTGTCTCTCAAAAAGACCCGAAATGTATAAAAATTATGAAGATGATGCCTCCACCACAGCTCGCCCAGAAGATAATACAGATATTAAGACAGGTCTAGAGGTTATATTAAGACGCAATACTGACGTGAATCTTGGCTTAGACAATGGTTCTATCAGTATCGTAAAAGCAGTAAAGGTTAATCCTGAAAATAACATAAATGAAATAAAAATATTGCGTATAATGATGCATATAATTAGATCCAGTCGTAACTAAATTTGAAATTATTAACAGAGCTGATGTTCATTGCGGACAGTTTCCAAAATGTATAACCTATGCCATTTCCATACACAAAAGTCAGGAACTAAGTGTAAACAGTGCACTGATGGATCTTCATTGTTCACATGCCGACATGGCTTGCTCCGTGGGAGTGGCCGTGCGCTCTAAGGCGCCTTGCTGTGGAGTGCGCGTATACTCCCCTTCGGATGTTCTAGTCCTCCCTCGAGCATTTGTGTGTGTGTGTGTGTGTGTGTGTGTGTGTGTGTGTGTGTGTATGTGTGTGTGTGTGTGTGTGTGTGTGTGTGTGTGTGTTGTCCTTAGTGTAAGTTAGTTTAACTAGTTTGTAAGTTTAGTGTTGATGACCAATGCATAGATTTACAAACATTTGAACATTTTCTACGTGGCGCTTTCCAGAGTGACATGTCTAGGCCTATTACATCTTGTCCGACTTCAGTAATATCAGAGTTCAAGACTCGGTAATCGTAGAATGCAATCGACTTGGAAGCACTTACCACCCAGACTTATCAAAAATTGTTACATCAAAGCCTCTAACGAAAATTAAAATAAAAGGTGTATGAGGAGAGGGCTTTAAGAAAATCCGTAACTGACGTACAACAAATGTTACAGGGTAGAAAGGAGTAGAAGTATCTACAAAAAGACATGATATCCTAACGCACTCCTTGAATCAACTAAAAATGTGTGTTGATACCTACACTGTGGCCAATGCATTTACGAAAGAGTATCTGAACATAGGAACTGACTATGGTAATTCAAGCAAAGACTTACGATACAAGATAGAAAAAGCATTTAAAATTACGAAAACGAAAGTTACCCTCATAAATGAAGAGAGAAAGTTAATAACAAAGGCTTGTTTGTCAAACCTTCTTCAAAAGACTACCTTCAATGTAGATAATATCAGAGTGTGTAACATTTCGGCATCCGGATTGTAAAGTCGATATGTTATGCAATGGAATTTATTTAAGCATACAGTGGAGAGTTATGTTCTGAAAAATAATCACCTGCGAATGTAGCAGTATTTATATATTGCATGAACACCATGCAGACATGAACTAAGGGCATTGTTCTCTTCAATTCAATTGATGACTTAATGCAGATGTGAAGACAATTATAAAATCAAATAAAGCTCATAGCTGATGCTGGTACTGATGTTACTCATGGAATGCGCAATGGATGATGGTGCGAATAGTTTTATGGAAATCACAAAGAATGGAAGATATATCTCAGGCAGGAGCAACGGAAATGGTATTTTCCCACCAGATACTATCTTTCGCAGAAACGTGTCTTTGCTTGGAGCAAATTGACATTAAAAACTTACATAAAATTCTATTACGAACTCTAATGAAATTGTGTCAAAACTCTGTGCCGCACATGAATATAGAAGAAAGAATTACAGGTTCGATATTGAGGGTGAAGTTGCAGTATTAAGCCTATAGACCTTCCTGAAATAGGAGTTACTGATTTGTATCTTACAGAAATATATGTCGGTAGATAACAAATAATGACAAGGTGTTGAATATGGGGTTCTATGAACAAAAAGTAAAATAATCGACTTGGTTTCCCATGAGATCTCACAACTTTTTACGTTGGAAGGAATTCGTCGCGAGGCTTGTATTTTTGTTCATTTTATATTTTTTATAAAATTTATTTATTCGTAACGAGTTGGTCCACCATTGGCTTTGGGAACGGCTGCAAGTCTTGTAGCAAAATATTTGTAAAATGTCCTTATAACTTCTAATACGATACTATCCATTTTTTGGCAAAAAGTCTTCAATTTCTTCAAAGATGTTGGAGCTCTTAATTAGTCCTCACTCTCTGTTCTAAAGTTCCCCATGATAGTTCTGTTACGGCGAGACATGGTGATTTTCCGATCCAGGGGAGGTGTTTGATAATTTTATGATGTTGTACAAATTACGTCTGAATCGGTTTGTGTGTGTGTATGTGGGCGCATTATCATTCTGGAATGTGGCCGTGCATTCAAAAATATATGTTAGTCATAGTAAGAACTTTGATGATGAGATATTCATTCACAGTTAACAGACTAAGCCCTTCCATGAATGTTAAGCTCTAATCGTGTTCTTTTCATTTAAATAGCATTACTCAAGTGAGTGTTACGTTTCGGAGTCGTCATTGCCGTGGTAGTTTTAGACTGTCTGGCCACAATCGTTCTGAATGCACTTCGGTCGAGGTCAGTTAACTTCGAGTTTTTGATCTCTATTCCACGTCGCCAATAGTGTTACCAGAGTTCAAAGTTTGTATAACTAAGGGGCGAAATTCCTTTGGTCATTGGTCTATAAACCACTTTAACTTACGTTAAGGACAACACACACTCAGGCCATTTGGAGGACAGTTCCCCTGCCGGACATCCTCTCTGTGGTGCGCGGGAAGACCCTTCGTTTGTGGGCGGAGACGTGGCAGGCAGTGACGAACAATAAACTGCGGTTGGTTAAGCCAACTGTCCGACCGTGGCGAACATCCTGTCAGTCATTGAGGCAGCATGAAGTGGCCTTGACACGTCTGCGAATCGGGCATTGTCCTTTGACACATGGCTATTTACTCCGTCGAGAGGACCCTCCGATTTGCGATGCTTGTGGTGTGCAAATCACTGTACGCAACATTTTACTGGAATGTATTTCCTACCGTACTGCTAGGGCAGCGGTGGCTCTTTGTGGTCCCCTGCCCTCTGTTTTAGCTGATGACGAGGCGAGTGTGACGAAAGTTTTCAATTTCTGTGAACTTTCCGGACTCTGGCCTAAGCTTTTAGGCTGGAGGTTTTAGGACGGAGGAATGGATAGCCCACCACTCCACTGGCATGGCATTTTGAGTACGTCTGTAAACCTTAGACGCTCACCATCTGTTACTACCTTGCCATGTTTGGTTGGGTCTTTGCTTCGTTCCCCTTATCGTTTGGCTAGTTTGGTTACTTTCCCTTCTGTTTCCTATTTGTGTTCATTTCATTTTATTCAGGTCACACGTATCGCCTAATTATCTTGTACGGGCGCTAAAGACCTAGTTGTCGTGCGCTCATAACATCATATCCATCCATCCATCCATCCATTTGGAGGACTCTAACCTCCTGGGGCGGGCGGGCAATCCGTGTCATGGCCAGACTAGCGGCCATCCCGCGGTACAATAATGTTTCATTTTGTTTTGTGTACGTTGTCTTTACCGAGGATACTATCGCTAAATCCACATCATGAAGTTGGCCTCTTTGTAAGTCTAAGAGATCACCTATTACACCGATCATTGCCGGCCGCCGTGGCCGAGGGGACTGAGGCGCTCCAGTCACGGTCTGCACGGCCACTGCGGTAGGGGGTTCGAATCCCCCCTCGGGCCGTCCTTAGTCTTAGCTAGGTGATAAGTAGTTTGTAAGCTTTGGGACTGATGACCCCATAGTTAAGTCCCATAAGTTCTACAAACATTTGAAGTATTTTGAACACCGATCATTTGCGTTGATCTTCACAGAAGAGAACGTATAACATACTGCTAGCAGGCCCGGCGGTTCATATTTTGTAAGAGTGGGTAGTTGTCCAAAATGTGCCCCCGACCCCCACTGTCAGTAATCTCTATACATAAAAATGTTCTGCTGGTTTGTGTACAGCCGTTAATCTCCGAAAGTTCTTCGTCGATTGCTTTGAAATTTTGACACAACGCTGCATTGCAACAAAGGAAGGTTTCAGATAAATATTTCTTGAATATAAACCTATATGTATATTACCTTTGCGATTTTTCGTATCAACGTTTGCCCATTATAAAATTTATTTAAATTCATATATGACATATACAAAAAAATTATGTATAAAACATGCGCATATTCCAGTAGAATGTTGTGTTAAAATTTCAAAACATTCGGTCAAGAACTTTCGGAGATAAAAGATTTTGAACATAACGCTAAACAAAGCTCTAGGTTAGATATATATCTAAAAGGAGATAGAGGAGGCGGGGAAAACTGATATAGAGAGAGGGAGAAGGGGACGAACAGATAGAGAGTGATGATGAGATGGATATTTACAAGCAATTTCTTGTTATACGAGAAAGGTTCATTGCGAAAAGCGTTTCATAAACTTTTTTGTACTTATACTTCTATTTAACTCGCTGTAATGTATAGTCTAAAATGCATCGAACAGTAAGCTACCCGCTATCGAACGTTTTGAATAAACCACGTACACATACTTGACAAAGAGTGTCATTTTAAAACGATTGTTACGAATTAAGAATAGGCGAATGTTTGATTAGAAAAGTAAGATGCTGTACTACCACGAGTCAAAAATCAGATCTTTAAACAGTATGCTTTCTTCAAAATAAAGTGAGAAGCGTTATGAAACCGAAGCTCACGCAGAATGAAAATTAGGCATATTCGAGTTTCACAAGCAATGGAAAACACGCAAGGAAAAAAATAAGGTGGTAAAACGATGTGGGGTGCTCCTACATACCGTCAACAGTTTTTACAGCGTGAAAATCGGAAAAGTTATTTCCCCCTTTCTCCCAGCCCGACCCGACCGGGAGTGGGCCATCCCCGCAGGCCTCAGTGTAAATAAATATTCCTTTAAATCAAGAGTGGGTATTTTACCCATTGTCAATTTTTACGCAGTGTTGCAAAGTTGCAACAAGATATACTATACTGTATAGTGCTACTATTATTTTGTCCACCCCGTCCCTGTAAATGCAGATGTAATAATAATAATAATAATAATAAAAACAGAAATAGTTGCCTGCTGTACGTCTAAAAGTGGTGATTGTTATCAAAAATCTACTGCAAGTACGCTCTTAACAAAACAGAATAGAAAAAATCGCACTGACGTGTTTTACGGCCCACTTTAGATTTGTAGTGTTATAAGTTTTTGCAAACATTTTGGACCAAAATAATAATCTAAACAATAAAAAATTAATTAACAAGAGTGTCTGAAACCCTTTTAGGAAAAAAATTAAGGAGTGGCGGGTTCCGAACCACCGATCTTTAGCGTCACAGTCCAACGCCTTCCCAACTACGCTACAGCTACCAATCTCGAGATGAGTCCTTAATCTGATACTATTGATGACCGTTGTTATTAACTGATGCTAATATGGCATTTTTAGACACTAGATTATCATTTATTGTTCGAAGAACGGTGTGTTTTTGTTAATTCTTCAGTGCGCGATTGCTTTGAAATGACAACGTGTAAGTTACAATAAGAAAATAATCAAATACGCAACGCAAGATGACGTATGCCAGAGAGAGTTCTGGGCGAGGAATGTCACGTGACATCTCCGAACGGCTGGTTTTCGTTTATTCAATGGAGGGTGTCAAATCTCCGCTGTTTTTCCAAATATGTCTCAAACGATACGAGATATGAAAAAAAAAAAAAAAAAACATAAGGGAGCTAAGTTGTAGAGAATTTTCTCCTCTGCCAATTAGGTTATTCAATCTTCGCGTCGCAGGCCGCGGTGGCCGAGGTGACTGAGGCGCTCCAGTCACGGTCAGCACGGCCACTACGTTGGGGGTTCGAATCCCTCCTCGGGCATGGATATTTGTGCCGTCCTAGTTCGTAAGTAGTTCATAAGTAGTTTGTAAGTTTAGGGACTGATGACCCCGTAGTTAAGTCCCTTAAGCTTTACAAACATTTGAACATTTTGAATCTTCGTGTCAGATGAACGGTTCGTTTGCAATTACAATTATATTACAAACGGCTTTTTTTGGTATTACTACCGTATATTTGTCCGAAAAATTAGAAAAAGCGAGGTTCTGGTCTCTGGCGGCCTACAATCATGTCTGTAAAATTTGGTGCTGATCGGTTGAACGGTTCGTCTTAAAAACAGGGAACACGTTACGGACAGACAGACAAACAGACATACATACATCCCAAAATCGGCGTTATTTTTGCAAATATCTTTGAAACGCTACGGGATATGAAAAAAAAACTTAAGAGAGCAAAGTTGTAGAGAATTTTCTCCTATACAAATTCGGTTATTCAATTTTCGTGTCAGATGAATAGTAAAGCCGTTATTTTCATTTAAATTTCGAGCTGTCAAAAGACAATCACAAAGGCCCACTTTTAGTGTTACTACCGTAACCTAAATTGGGCCAAATTTTGTATTGCGAAAGGCAAAAATGTATGTCAGATCCTTTTTCTCCCTGCAATAATTTTTGCCGCATAGCCTTATGGACACAAACACACATCTGGCTTCATAAGCAAGAATCCTAATGAAACAACTAATACTTCAACGCACTTTCACACTTATCATATCTGAAGTTAGAGCCAATTTACTTTTTTCGCACTCCTATCACAAATGTTTTGGCCTTTAAGCGACGGTTACGTTCTTCTTTACTACTTCAGACGGTCTCAACAGTGCCATTCATAAGGGCCCCTCGCGTTTTTCACTCAGGAAACAAATTCGTCGGCTGTCTGGTTCAGAGAAAGAAAAAGAATGACAAAGAGAGGGAGAAACAGGGTGGGGGGGGGGGGGAGGAGAGGAGGCGATGTGGACAACCAGGCAGGTCAAGATGAAGTAGTCGTTTAAGTCGGTGTTTCTGTCTGGAAATAATCTACCGGGCGCTCCATGTTTGGATCGGAACGTGGCTGGAGGGAAAGTGCTTACATCACTGTGTGCGTTCAACGTGTTAAGTGATAGCGAGGTGACACTACAGGATCCTTTAGATAGCGGACAGGACAATCGAAAGAAGGTTCAGTTTGTCTTGAATTTCTGTCAGCAGCAATAACTGACGCAGAACACACATGCATCAACTTATTCCCCAATGATAATGACGATTTTAATTGCTTAATTTAAACTAACATTTCTCGCTGTTCATATCCATGGAATTTACGAATTACATGTAATATAATGTAATGAAATTACGTGCTTATGGAATATCGCCCCAACTGTACGACTTGAATCAAGATTTCCTATCAGAAAAGACACAGTTCATAGTAATTGACGGTAAGTCATCGAGTAAAACAGAAGTGATATCTGGCATTCCCCAGGGAAGCGTTATAAGTCCCCTACCCTTTCTTGTGTTTATAAACGATTTAGGAGACAATCTGAATAGCTCCCTTAGACTGTTCGCGGATGATGCTGTCGTTTATCGGTTAGCGAAGTCAACAGAGGATCAAATCCAACTGCAAAGCGATTTAGACAAAATTTCTACATCGTGCGAAAATTGGCAATTAACACTAAATAATGAAAAGTGTGAAGTAATACACATGACCACTAAAAGAAATCCGCTGAACTTCAATTACACGCTAAATCAGTCAAACCTTAAGGTCGTAAATTCTATCAAATACCTAGGAGTTACAATTACGATCAGCTTAGACTGGAGAGAACACATAGAAAATATTGTGGGGAAGGCGAACCAAAGGTTACGTTTCATTGGCAGAACGCTTAGACGATGCACCAGCTCCACCAAAGAGACTGCCTACATCACACTTGTGCGTCCTCTCCTGGAGTACTGTTGCCCAGTGTGGGACATTCACTAGGTGAGACTGACGGAAGACATTGAGAAGGTTCAGAGAAGGGCAGCTCGTTTTGTTTCATCACGTTACAGGGGGGAAAGCGTCACGGAAATATTGCACGATTTGATGTTGAAATCATTAAAAGAAGGACGTTATTCGTTACGGCGAGATCTATTAGCGAAATTTCGGTCACCGACTTTTATTTCTGAATGTGAAAATATTTTGCTAGCACCCACCTACATAGGGAGACATGACCATCCCAATAAAATAAGAGAAATTAGATCGAAAACGGAACGATTTAGGTGGTCTTTCTCCAGCGCGCTATTAGAAAATGTAACGGTAGAGAAAGGTTATGAAAGTGGTTAATGAACCCTCTGCCAGGCACTTAAATGTGATTTGTAGAGTATCTATGTAGATGTACTGCCTAAACTGTCATGAAATTGTAATGAAAGTTCCGGATTGCTGCTTATATTTTATTCAATAGTGCTAAAGCTGTTTCAACAGTTTGTCATTCTCAAGCGCCTGCGTATATAAGAATTACATTAATTACAAATCAAACAATACGAAAATATACATAAAAATGTTTGTTATAAATTTTCCTTATAACATACGTCTACGATGTTTGGACGTTATATTCTGACATCTGCCGTAACTGTTGCATAAACTGTATGGAAATATTCACGTATTTAGTAGTTGTATACGGATTTTAGCTGTCATGTTTTAAGTAGCTTCTTACGCTACAACCAGTCACGGTCTGCACGGCCACTACGGTCGGGGGTTCGAATCCCCCCTCGGGCATGGATATTTGTGACGTCCTTAGTTGTAAGTAGTTCATAAGTAGTTTGTAAGTTTAGGGACTGATGACCACGTAGTTAAGTCCCATATAGACTATACAAACATTTGAACATTTTTCACTACAGCGTTAAATTAAAAAAAAAAATCTTTTATAAATTGCGTAATTAACAACAGCTCTGCCAAAAATGTTTACATATATAGTAATCGACGAAGTTATCAGAGACTGTTTTAATGTTAAAATTGGTCAGAGTGGTTTATTTAGTTTTTTCCTCTGGTCATTTAGGCATATCTTTGCTTCTCAGCCTTTTTCATCGATAAAGTAAATAAAATTAACCAGATAATTTTTATGTTTGAAATCAGTGTGTTCATTATTTCGTTTGGATAATTTTTAGTGTGAATATATATTTCAAATTCCTCCAAAATATTCATTTCTATTCCCTTTGGTATTTTATGCAATATCGTAAGTGCGTTTTCATTGTTAAGTGCTGAGCGTAAGTAACTGATATACCCTCTATTTGTAAGAATACATTAAATTCAATGAGCTCTTACGAATTTTTTTATAATCTACAAGCTAAAAACCCGCGGCTCCGCTCGCGTGTTGGTTGATTATGATAGATAAGCTATCTTTCAGTAGTATGCTATGAGACTGGTTTTGAAGGATGAAATGAAATACAATATCTTCTTTAGAAACAAACATTTTTAATCAGCATTCAAATAAAAAAAATATTCGTATGCTTATCCTTCAGAGAAAGAGCTGAAGACATTGTAGCACGCATAGACCAAAGATATGGTCTTTGTCATCACTTTTCGCTGTATGTAACCTCCTTGCTATAGAGTCGCAAACGTCATCGCTGGCCTTCAGTCCGAATTTTTTTATGATCTGACGACTTTCAACCACCATATCTTCCACCCCCTTATAGCTACCGTCATTGAACTGCTATGGTGTGCAACGGGAGACTTCGGACAGCAATTACATACAGACCATTCGTTTGCGTTCTATAGTTTTCATAACATAAATAACATAAATAAATGATGTTCTTGTGCTGCATTCTTGTGTACTACAGAGCTATTAAGCTGATCGCCGGCCAGCTTTCACCCTTCTGCCGCCGCTCGTCAGTGTACTCACCAGCGTTGCACATCATAACAACTATTTATTTGATTCTTCAGTTTCTCCCGGCGTATTTGATAATCAAAATATCCACGGGTGTACTGCCGGTCTATAGTGTCCAACGGGCACAATATTTCGGCGATCATACATGTCGCCATCATCAGGTGAACTGACGGACTGAGCTCCTGGAAACGCGCCGGCACGGAGATCCGCACGCTACGGCTGCTCGAAGGGAACTGGGTTCTAGCCCGGTAGCGGGCCATTTAAATACCCTCGGTCCGAGGAGCGACCCCTCCGCGGTCCGCGCCCCGCGCAGTGGAACCGATTGCGCCGGCGTCTGAGATGACGTCGATGTGAGGACTCTGTCCGCCGTGGTCGTCACGTCGTTACGTTTGCTAGATTTACTCTTAATTAGGTCAGACGCCGGCGCAATCGGTTCCACTGCGCGGCCGCGGCGCGGGGCGCGGACCGCGGAGGGGTCGCTCCGCGGGCCGAGGGCATTAAAATGGCCAGCTACCGGGCTAGAACCCAGTTCCCTTCGAGCAGCCGTAGCGTGTGGATCTCCGTGCCGGCGCGTTTCCAGGAGCTCAGTCCGTCAGTTCACCTGATGATGGCGACATGTATGATCGCCGAAATATTGTGCCCGTTGGACACTATAGACCGGCAGTACACCCGTGGATATTTTAATTAACTATTTATTTAATCTACCTATAATAATATTTCAAGATTCTAATTATTCAGCAGTTAATTGTAAAATTATAGAAAAACTTATAAAGGTTGGTCTCATACGAATTGTTATCTACAGAAAGAGTTTTTTATTTTTTTTTTTAAATTGGAGTATGTAGCTTTCACTTTCAAAATATTTTTACGGTCCAGTTTTTGGCCTTCCGAGGTCAGGACCGGGACCGCGGTCCACCAGTTGCCGAATGCTGGTCTATAAGAAGCTTTTAAAATGTTTAATGAACTGAACTCTATGAAACTGTGATTTATCAGACATAAAATTCAGGGAGTGAAGAGTTATGAACAGCTCATGTTGAATCCAGTTGTACGCGTGGAAGAACACGGGAAAGGAGGCAGTAATTATGAAGGAGTAAGACAAGATTATTGCGTATTCAAAACGTCATTCAGTTAGTACATAGAGCAAGCAATAAATGGATTTGTTTACAAGAGTTATGTATGTTTCACTATAAAGGTATGCAAATTTCCATGTTTTGCAACTGAAATATATTTTTGAGTATTAGAAATTTTCGTTTATTCAGCTGAAGTTCACAAAAGTAATTAATTATCTGCTAAAATACTGAAAATCTTGCCAGTAATATAATACAGTAAGAAATTCAGATGACATCGGGGCATTTATTTAACAGAATTGGTAGTGTGTTTTTAAAACAGACTGTAAGATGAGCATGAACAAAGATACAACAATTGTAATAGAATGTAGACGAATTAAACAAAATGATGCCGAAGAAGTAAAAACAGGGAACAAAACACTGAAAGTCGTAGTCGAGTTTTCCTTCTTGATCAAAACGATTGTTAATGACTGAAGTGATAGTTACGTTAGACAAATGCAAATACATTAATGCATGATAAGGACGTAGCTGTTAGTAAATCTTTTCTGTTAGTATTTTTCTAGAGAGAATTGTTGTATGTGTTCGAAATTACACCAATGAATGTAATAGAAACTTTAAATATTGTTTTCTACAACAATACTGAAAACTATGTGTGTTGATGGAGTGATAACTGACGATTTACTCAAGAGAAATAGGGAGAAAAAATATTATGACATTCCTGGACCAAAAGAGTTATAGGTTGGTATCGTTTTTTATTATCATTTATTTTTAAAGCTTTATGAATTTTCTTCACCTTTCTTGTATTTCCTTTAATGGTTTTGTTTCTCACATGAAGCAAATATAAAATTTGTGTGTCTACACAACTGAATTTTTTTTAAATAGGTACCCCTATTTTTATTACATACTAGCTGAAAACCCGGCGATTCCCGGGTATTTATTTATTTATTCGAACCTTGAGTTAGTGCTTTTCCTATTCACTCTCTCTCTCTCTGTCCATCTCCTTTTTTCTAAAAACATGTTACGTTTATCAGAGAATATATAATAAATCACAGATAAAAATGCACTCGTTTCGAAGAATCCAATCACGAAATTCAACTATAATGATTGTCACAATATCACAGATGGATCACTTGATGTAATGCGCGAAACGTCAAATCTATTTTTTTAAAGAGATGTATTAAAAGAAATTTCTTTTGTACTGCTTTATTTATTTATTCTTATATTTCCTTATTCGTATGCTTATCCTTACAGAGAAAGACCTGAAGACATTGTAGCATGCATAGACCAAAGATATGATCTGTGTCATCACGTTTCGCTGTATGTAACCTCCTTGCTATAGACTCGCAAACGTCATCGCTGGCCTTCAATCCGAATTTTTTTATAATTTGACGACTTCAACCACCATATCTTCCACCCCCTTATAGCTGTCGGCATGGAACTGTTATGGTGTACAGCGGGAGACTTCGAACAACAATTACACACACACCATTCGTTTGCAACCTGTAGTTTTCGCTGCAGAGCGAAATATTAACACACACACACACGTAAAATTTTATATACGCCGATAACTTTCCATCCCAATATACTCCACCCTATTATCATTATCAACCCTCAAGCAACAATGCAACCAATAAAACCATTTTCAAAGAGTAAATATACTGTTCAAAGAATCATTATTGTTCCGCATTTCGCGTTATATTCTTCAAATTACTAAATATGCATCAGATCGCTATAAAACCGTGCCTAAAACCTTCCTCAGGTATAAATTAGTAACTGTACAAATATTTAAGTCTCTGCGTCTTGTCGTTTGGACGTGATAAGCATACACCGAACAGACATTCACATTAATATATATCGCCTTAAAACCGCGCCTAAAGCCTTCCCCGGGTAGACGTTATTAACTGTACAAATTCTTAGCTCATTATGTCTTGTGGTTCAGACGTGATAAACGTACACCGAACAGACATTCATATTTATAGATATAGACTAGCTTAAACACGCGGCTCCGCTCGCGTGTTGGTTGATTATGATAGATAAGCTATGTTTCAGTAGTGTGCTATGAGACTGATTTTGAAGGATGAAATGAAATACAATACGTTCTTTAGAAACAAAAATTTTTAATCAACATTATAAGGAAACTGAAGCTGTGAATTTGTATCTGACGGGAGGCGTGCTTAGGTAGTCCTTGCAGGTGCAAGGACACCCAGTGGTGTAGGGGTCAACGCAATTGCCTAAAAAGCAGGAGACCCGGGTTCGAATCCCGGCTGGGTACACATTTTCAGCTTTGCCCAATCGCAATTGATGTCATATATTCTGTGAATATGAAACTAAGTGGTGTAAATAAGATCACACGTAAAAATCCACTAGTTTCGAAGAACCCAATCACGAAATTCAACAATAATGTTTGTAATAATATCACTGATCGATCACTTGATGTAATGCGCGAAACGTCAAACCGATTTTTTGTAAAGTGATGTATTAAAAGAAATTTATTTTTTGCTGCTTTATATATTTATTCTTATATTTCCTTATTCGTATGCTTATCCTTACTGAGAAAGAGCTGAAGACATTGTAGCAAGCATAGACCAAAGATATGGTCTGTGGCATCACGTTTCGCTGTATGTAACCTCCTTGCTATAGAGTCGAAAACGTCATCGCTGGCGTTCAGTCCGAATCTTTTTTTATAATTTGACGACTTTCAACCACCATATCTTCCACCCCCTTATAGATATCGGCATGGAACTGCTATGGTGTACAACGGGAGACTTCGGACAACAATTACACACATACCATTCGTTTGCGTTCTGCAGTTTTCGCTGCACACACACACACACACACACACACACACACACACACACACACGCACACACATAGAATTTTAAATACACCGATAATTTTCCATCCCAATATACTCCACCCTTTTTATCATTATTAACCCTCAAGCAACAATGCAACCAATAAAACTCTTTTGAAAGAGTAAATATAATTTTCAAAGAGTCATTATTGTTCCGCATTTCGCGTTATATTCTTCAAATTACTAAATATGCATCAGATCGCTATAAAACCGTGCCTAAAACCTTCCTCAGGTATAAATTAGTAACTGTACAAATATTTAAGTCTGTGCGTCTTGTCGTTTGGACGTGATAAGCGTACACCGAATATTCACATTAATATATATATAGATAAATAGCTATCCGATCGCCATAAAACCATGCCTAAAGCCTTCCCCGGGTAGACATTAGTAACTGTATAAATTTTTTGCTCGTTATGTCTTGTGGTTCAGACGTGATAAATGTACACCGAACAAACACTCACATTTATAGATATAGAATATAGATTCGTCTAGTACGTAAACAAATATGAATGTTTATTTGGAACACTTTTGTCGCTTTGTGATAGATGGCGCTGTAATAGTCACAAACATATTGCTCACAATTTTAGACGAACAGTGGGCAACAGGGAGGTTTTTTAAAATTAAAACACAGTAAGTTTGATACGTTTGAACTTTATTTCGGTTGTTTCAATGTGATAATGTACATTTGTGAAATTATCATACATTATGAGAAAGCGTGCTGTTACTGCGTGATTACCTGTAATTACGTAATGGGTTCAATAAATGCTCAAAATGATGTCCTTCAACTTCAATGCATTTGGCAAATCGCATAATGAAATTCCTCTCAACAGCGAGTTTAAATGTTTATTAAGCTTAAGGGACTTAACTGTGGGGTCATCGGTCCCTAAACTTACAAACTACTTATGAACTACCATGCCCCAGGGGGATTCGAACCAACGACCGTGGCGGCAGACTGTGACTGGCGCGCCGCAGACCGCTCGGCCACTGCGGTCGGCCTCAACAGCGAGTAGTTCGCCTTCAGTAATGTTCTCACATGCATTGACAATGCGCTGATGCTTGCTTTCAGTCGTTGTCGGTGAATCACGATAACAAATATTCAATTTTTCCCAAAGAAAGAAATCCGGGGATGTAAGATCCGGTGAAAGTGCGGGCCATGATATGATGCTTCTACGATCAATCCACGTATAATTAAATATTCCATTTAAGACCGCTTTAACTGCACACGAGGCGTGTGCCGGACATCCATCATGTTGAAAGTACATCACCATTCTGTCATACAGTGAAACAGCTTGTAGTAAAATCGGTAGAACATTATGTAAGAAATCGGCATACATCGCACCATTTAGATTGTCATCGATAAAATAGGGGCCAATTATCCTTCCTCCCATATTGCATTTACCCGTCAAGGTCGCTGATGTTCCACTTGTCGCAGCCAACGTGAATTTTCCGTTGCCATTAGTGCATATTATGCCGGTTTACGTTACCTCTGTTTGTGAATGACGCTTCGTCACTAAACATAACGCCTAGAATTCTCAATACCCACGTTTTTGAGATTAAAGATTCTCGCACAATTTGTCTGCAACTGATGTGCGGATTAGCCGCAACTGCAGCTAAAACACTTACTTGGGCACCATCATTTGTTGCAGGTCGTGGTTGACGTTACACTTGTGGCTGAACACTTCCTGTCTGTTTAAATAACATAACTATCCGACGAATGGTCCGGACACTTGGATGATGTCTTCGAGGATAACGATCAATATACGTAGCATAGGACCGTTGGGCATTTTGATCACAATAACCATACATAAATACCATATAGACCTTTTCTTCAGTTTGTAAACGGTCCATTTTAACACGAGTAATGTATCACGAAGCAAATACCGTCCGCACTGGCGAAATGTTACGCGATACCACGTACTTATACGTTTGTGACTATTACAGCACCATCTATCACAAAGCGAAAAAAGTGTTCCAAATAAAACATTCATAGTTATTTACGTACTCGACGAATATGTAATAAAAATGGGGGTACCTATTTTTTTTTTTAAAAATGCAGTTTTTCCTTTAATCATTTTTTGAGGGGTTGTCAGCGAGAAAAAGTTTTGTAAAGATTTGAAAGATGTTGAAAGTATAATGCAAGTCGCTAAGTGCACTCATTGTCAAATAGTTGACGAATAAAATCACGCGCCGCAAGATGGGCAGTTTTCAGTGTTTATGACGTGATATCGTATGAACTATGGGTTTTTGCAACCATAGCAAATGATTCCTGACCTTAAAGAATATTTGTACCAAATTTGGTTGAATCGGTCTATTAGTTTAGGAGCAGATGTAGAATATTATCGCATGATGTGGCCGTTTTTCACGACTGTCATTGTTTATGACAGAACAAAGAAAACATGAAATACTTTGTCACAACTATATTTGGAAGAGTTCAGAAAAGTTTTAGTTACGGATGAACTACAGGCTAATAAAGGAAGCCACGAAAGATCACGTTTCGTTTTAAACATTCATGTAACTGCGCTCATAGTTTGCGAGAATTTGGTGTAAGCTATTCATAACTCACAGTCCAGATGTTCATAATCTTTCAAAGACGGCGATTAAGCCAAGTGCCGCCGAACATAAATATTCAAAGGGATCTGGATGTTTACGTTACACAGCTGCCTGAAGGCACGAGCTGCTTCCTTCACAGGAATCAACTCACTGGGACAGCTGAAGTAGGTACAGCGATGTCATAGCGAAAGAGGACAGGCCAGCCAAAAACAATCGAGCAATCGGCCATCATTGGTAAGAAAATATTGCATTGCGGACTTCGTCGTGGAAGGTTATGTGACTGTAATGTTAATTTCTTTGTATCAAACTTGCATTTACCTGTAAAAGTAACCACATCACGTTCGAAAATATACGTTATAAAGCAATATATTCTTATCCAGAAGTCTATAAATTGATCACTTTCTCTCTGAAGCATTGAAATTACCATGATAGATACAGTGCCTATATACTGAAAAACTATGCCTCAAATTGGTAAACACTATTAATAATTAATCGTTAGTAGCTTATCAGCTACATAGTAATTGTTGACGTACCAGATACAATAAATATTACTACTGTGCTGCTTCTCGTTTTAGAATGTCACTTCTAATGTTACTGATTAACTACTCTCACATGGGAAAGAAGGAATACTAAAGGAAACAAATACCCATGTTACTAATCTTCAGACTGCTTCATTTGCATGCTGCTATTTATAATCGCTTGCAAGCAATACTAACAGATGCAGCATAATTTATACAAGGACCTACAAAACAAATATTTGGTAAAATGTTTATCAATATAAACACAGTGAAAAAATTAAGTATGCACCTGATCAGCCACACTTTGCATTAAGGGTTTCTCATCGAAAGTAATAGTTCCTTTCTAAGTTTCGGAAGAAACATTAAGCAAATTTTTATCTTTCCGCTTTCGTAGATCTCTTCGCGTCAAATATATATTAAATATAGGTCTTGATGCTCATGATGCGTTGCCAACGGTTTCCTGTAGTACTGAAGCAGTGTCAATGTTGTTTCCTGCTCAAGTCAATTTTATATCACTTTATTAGTATCCGATACACAGGTCTAATCTCAGCATCATTACGTAGCAATACATTTCAATAGCATTTGTTGTTTACGTGTCTGAACTGTTCGTAGTGTGCTTATCACGTATGTACAAGGCTGTAGTCAAATCTTCACTAAATACTGTGCAACAGCTAAATTTATATTTTGTATTTGTAATTGTCTTTATTCAGGAACGCTTTTCCACCTGCTGCCAAACTGTATTGTATATCCTGTGAACAACACCCATCCTTAGATTTTTTGCTGACAAAATAGCAAATCTCATTTACTTCTTTTAATTCCTATCACTCTAATGAAATGCCTGCAGCATAGTCCACTTCTCGTGTTCTATTCTGATTGATATTCATCTTATAAACTCGTTTAAATTCTCTACCCATTTCGTTCAACTCAGTGAGTTAAATTAGCAGTTTATCAGAGTTTTTATTTGTTCTTTTTAACCTTAATTCCCGTTCTAAATATTTCTTTGGTTTCCTTTATCGCTCGATAATTGTACATGATGAATAACATCAGGGATAGACTATTGCTGTGTAGCGCACCAATCTAACTACAATTCTCTTTAATGTCATTCGACTCTAGAAATTGTAGTCTAGTGTCTCTGTAAGTTGTAGATAATCTTTCACTTTATCCTTGCTAATTTCAGTACAGTACTTCAACGAGTTAATTGTAGTCGGGTAGTGTTACATGCTTTCTTTTAATCTCCAGGTACTATTAACGTAGGTTGCACTTTTCCAGGAAATCTTTTAAAATAATTTCCCTTGTTTTGGTTTCCTTGATGTTTATCTTGTAATCTCTTTTCAAGACAGTTGTCATTCATTTAAACAGTTCTTCAGAGTCCTTTTCCGGTCGCAACATTATTACGTGGTGCAACCTTTTTCACGTCCATCTGAATTTTCAATTCCTTCGTCTCTTGTAACTGCATTCTGGTTTCTGTACTATCCTACGCTCCTTCTATTTTATCACCGATAGTATCAGAACTTTAGAGATGGTATTCTGTTTCTACATTTCAAAAGGTTGTTTCGAATTCACAGATGCTATATATGTCGGTCTGCCATTATTTCAATAAGTCTTCTAAGATAGCTTCGTTCTTCAGTATTTCCTAGCGTGTTCCTGTTCTTCTCCTGAATCCAAATTAATCCTCCTTGAAGTCGGAATCCTAGCTGTCATTACATTATTCTGCATGTAACTCGAGTCGGTTTTTTGCAACCATGACGTATTAAATTGATGAATCTATGATAGTCTCGGTGTCAGCAGTTACATTGTTTGGAAATGGAATTATTCCATTCTTCTAGGAAGTTTCAATATATGTTCTTGATAGATCCCAAAATGGAAGGTAAGGGAGTGCACAAAATTAACGGTACAGTTCAGAGCACGAGGATGAGTATCTCACTGTAGCTACAGCCAGTGGTTAAACACAATGGGGATATATGTCATAGTGAAAGCTCACTGTTATCTGACAATACTTTGGAACCTTCTATGGAGTTTGCATTGGACGTGACCATTTCTTAAGTTTGTCACCATGACCACAGAAAGCTTCCAGGATCCACCTATGGGGTCAGTCACTCAAAAAACAAACTACATAATTTTCAGACCTTTGATGCCAAATTAGGAAAATGAGAGTGCAGTCGTATCCGTAACTAATCTACATCTACGTATGTACTCTGAAAATCACATTTAAGTGCCTGACAGAGGGTTTATGGAACAGCTTTCATAATATTTCTCTACCTTTCCATTCTCTAATAGCGCGAGGGAAAAAGGATCACCTAAATCTTTCAGTTTTAGATCTGATTTCTCTTGTTATTATGATCGTGTCTCCTTATGTAGGTGGGTGGTAACAAAATATGTTCGCATACGGAGGAGAAAGTTGGTGAGAGAAATTTCGCAAATAGAACTTGGCGCGACGAACAACGACTTTCTTTTTAAGATTTCCACTCCAAGTCATGCATCATTTCTCTGAATCTCTCTATCCTTTATCACGCTAATACGAAACGACCGCCCTTTCCTGAACCTATTACATGGCCTCCGTCCGTCGCAGCTGGTGAAGGTTCCATAACGCGCAGCAGTACTCAAAAATAAGACGGACAAGTGTAGTGTAGGCAGTTTCTTTAACAGAACCATTGTATTTTCTAAGCCTTCTGCCAATCAAACGTAGCCTTAACTCGTCTTACCCACGATATTTTCTATGTGTTATTTTCAATTAAAGTTGTTCGAAATTGTAATTGTTACGTATTTAGTTGAATTTATGGCCTTTATATTTGACTGATTTATCCCGTAAATGCAATTTAACGGATTTATTTTAGAGCTCACATCGATGACTGCACACGTTTCATTATTTAGGGTCAACTAGGATTTTTGGCACCTGATTTTCATCTTCGGGTGACTGTACTAACTGAGAAACGACATCATCCGCGAAAAGTATAAGACAGCTGCTCAGATTGTCACCTAAATTGTTTATAAGGAACAGTAGGGGCCTTATAACACTTCCCTGGGGAACGCCAGATATCACTTCCTTTGTACTTGATGACTTTCCGTCACCGACCATGTACGTACTGTGTCCTTTCCGAAAAGAAATCACGAATCCAGTCGCACATCTGAAGCGATATTTCATAATCACGTAATTTGATTAAAAGCTCCTTGTGAGGTACAGTGTCAAATGCCTTCATAATACCTAAAAATATGGAATCGGTTTGAAATCCCTAGTAGATAGCACTCACCACTTCATGTGAGTAAAGAGTTAGCTGCTTTTTCAAGAACTTATCAGTACATGGGAGACTTAAGGTAAGAAACATGAGGACTTACAGGATTCTTACGCAACATGTAGTCAGCAGAATGGTAATAATCATCCGTCAACCAGGCTGTGTTTTTGATGTGCGGTGTTCGTGTTTAATGATGTAACCAATGCTAATTTCATTCAGACAATCATGTATGTCGAGAGGAAACAAAAACTGCAGCTCTTACAGCTTCCAAGAATACAAGAAATGTATTCACAATGTTAATTACTATCAACATTGAAATTTATTGGTGACATATGAAAATTTGTGCCAGACCGGAAATCGAACCCGGGTTTCCCACTTTTCGTGAACGGTCACGTTAACAATTAAGGTATCCGGGCACGCAAACATCCGTATGCCACACATTATCTACTACCTGTGAGTCCTCGTATATTCCACTAGGTAATTTCTGCACAGGGAGAGACGTTTATTGCGAATCTTGCGTGCCTTGCTTGGCTTAAATACGATGTAGAGTGTCCAAGTTCAACGGTACAACTAATGCAAATGTCCTTGAGCCCGTAGTTAAACACGGACACTGCCTATTGTATTTAAGTCAAAGCAAGGCATGCAACATTTGTAATAAATGTCTCTCCTTATTCGGGAATGAATATAGTGGAATGTACGAGTACTCATTAACAATAGACAATGTATGGTATATGGAAGTTTGGGTCGGTCTGAGAGACGTAATGGAGTAATGCGTAATGCATAATGGCTAATGCAACTCCTCCCGAGAAGCGGGAAATGCGGGTTTGAATCCCGTTCCGGCAGACATTTTCATATGTCACCAATTAATTTTACAGTTGAAGCTGATTCATATTATCAATTTAAAATACGTTTCTTGTACACTTTGTCAATAAGAATAAAACCCGTCTAGATCGCTAAAATTATGTTTATTTATAACGTCGTTTCGGCATTCGCCATCAGAAAATTTAAGAATATCTGAACTTGCAAAGCAATTTTCGGTGTCAGTGATAATATCTGTACGTAGTATACAACTAATGGACGACCCTACTGGGTGCAGCTAACAGCAGGTACATGTCGGTACCAATAATGTATTTCTCTTTCTATAGCCAAAGATTCTCACCGGATTTGAGCAGCTATGTAAAGTGTCGAAGAATGCCAGTCCTGTCTGCAAGAGGAAGGCAGAGTTCACCATTTGCAGCATAGTTGACAGGACCAGCTGCGAATCTCTAGTACGGAGCCGAAAAGAGGGACTGAATTAGAGGCTGAGGTGGTTCTGCGGCCGTGTAAGCTGCAGATTCCTTGACTTATGCGATCGGGTGGTGTGGTTCAGGGTTCCGCTGAATAGAGCAGACGACCATGACACGCAGGAAGCGGCTACACGGGGAACTGGGCCTTTGTGGCGTGGACTGGTCAGTCTCAAAGGATACAGACACAGACAGCTACTCCGTGGTACAGGTCACAGATGGGACGACCGCAGATCTAAAAATCATTGGTTTAACAGTTATAAATCGTCGTAGCTGTCGTACCAAAGGTCCAGACGCTAATAGAGAGTATTGACTCTCAAATCATTGTACATAGCGAGAGCTGGCTAAAGCCGGGGAATCATTTCAGCTGAAATTCTTACAGAGATAAATGTAGTTCAGAAAGGGTAGACTGAATAAAATAGGTGGTGGAGTATTTATTGTTGTCACAATCGGTTTAACTTGACTCAGACGATATGATTGCAGAACTGTTCAAAAAAATCTTGGATAAAATTTTAGAAACTTATCCAAAGCATACACTTTTAATTGATGGTGACTTCAACATACCCTCGATATATTGGCGAAAATATGTGTTCAAAACCGGAGACAAGCGTAAAACATCGTCCGAAATTATACCGAACGCATTCTCTGACAACTTTCTCGAGCAATTAGTTCATCAACCCCCTAGAATAGTAAATGGTTGTGAAAACATACTTGATCTTTTAGCAACAAATAATCCGGAGTTAATAAAGAACATCAAAACAGACAAATGGATTAGTTATTACAGAGATGTTGTAACGAAACTGAATGTCGAAATTCCGAAATCCAACAAAATTCAACGAAAAATATATTTATTCAAAAAAGCAGATAAAATTTGATTAAAGTTTTTATGAGTGAGAATTTCCAGTCTTTTGAAACTAAAAATGTGTGTGTAGATCGTATGTGGCTTTCATTGAAAGAAATAATATCGATACCTATTGAATTATACCAAATAAATTAACAAAAGAGCGGGCTGACCTGCCGTGGCATACGAAACAGGTTAGATCACACTTGCAAAATGAAAGAAAAAAAGGATGCCAAATTTAAACAGAAACAAAGACCGCAAGAATGGTGATCTTTTACTGAATCTCTAAATCTAGCTCGAATTTCAATGCGAGAAGCTTATAATGGTTTCCACGACGAAACCCTGTTACGTAACTTGGTAGAAAATACGAAGAAATTCTGCTCGTATGTAATTTAAACTAGCGGAAAAACACTATCAATACCTCCACTACGTCATAGCAATGGTGGGGCTACGTATGACAGCTCTGCTGAAGCAGAATTGTCAAACGTAACTTTCCAAATTTCTTTCACCAAAGAAGACGAAACATACACTCCAAAATTCGAATCAAGAACAACGGAAGCAAGTGTAATTTAGTAGATATCACTGGTGTATTAAAGCAACTTAAAACACTTATAAATGCAAGTATCCCGGTCCAGAAGGATATCAATTAGGTTCCTTTTAGAGTATGTTGGTGCAATAGGTCCTTATACAACCACTCGCTCAATGAAAGATCCGTGCCCGAAGACTGGAAAGTTGCACACGTCACTACAACATTGAAGAAAGGCAATAGGAGTGATGCGAAAAATTACAGGCCTATATCATTAACGTCGGTTAGGCAGCAGGATTTTAGAAGACATACTTTCCTCAAACATTATGAACTTTCTCGAAGAGAACGACCTGTTGACCCACAATCAGTATGGATTCAGAAAGTATCGTTCTTGTGAGAAACAGCTAGCTCTTTAGTCACATGATGTGATGAGTGCTATCGACAAGGGGCTTCAAATCGATTTTATATTTCTAGATTTTCTGAAGGCATTTGGCACTGTACCTTACAAGCGTCTTCTAATCAAATTGCGTGTTTATGGAATATCACTGCAGTTATGCGATTGAATTCGTGATTTCATATCAGAAAGGAAACAGTACGTAGTAATAGACGGGAAGTCATGGAGTAAAAGGGAAGTAATATTTGTCGTTCCCGAGGAAAGTATTATAGCCTTCCTACTGTTTTTTGCTTTTATAAACGATCTAGGAGACAATATGAGCAGCCTCTTAAACAAATCACGGATGTTGTCGTTTATCGGTTAGTAAAGTTATCAGAAGTTCAAAACCAGCTGCAAAATGATTTAGATATATGCAGGGTGAAAAAATTGGCAAGTGACCCTAATCAATGAAAAGTGCAAAGTCTTCCATATGAGCACCAAAAGAAATCCGTGATACTTTATTTACACCATAAATCAATCAAATCTAAAGGGCTTAAATTCAACTAAATACCTAGGAATTACAATTACGAACATCTTAAATTGGAAAGAACACATAGAAAATATTGTAGGGAAAACGAACCAAAACTATATTTTATCGGCGGAATACCTAGGAAATGCAACAGTTCTGCTAAAGAGACTACCTACACTACACTTGTGCGTCCTGTTTTTTAGTATTGCTGCCCACTGTGGGGTGCTTACCAAGTGGGACTTACAGATAATATAGAGTAAGTTCAGAAAAGTGCAGTTCGTTTTGTTTGGTCGCGATATAGAGGAGAAAGTGTCACAGATGCATCAGTTGGGGTGGAAATCATTAAAAAGAAGGCGTTATTCGTTGGGTCGATATTTATTTGCGAAATTCCTCTCACCAACTTCTTCTTCTGAATGCGAACATATTTTGTTAGCAACCACTTGTACACAGGGCGACATGATCATCTCAATAAAATAAGAGAAATCAGATCGAAAACGGAAACATTTAGGTGTTCCTTTTCCCTCGTGCTATTAGAGAACGGAACGAGTTCGATGAACCCTCTGCCATGCATTTAAATGTGTTAAGCGGAGTATTTATGTATATGTAGGACCCAATAAGACTCGTAAGATTTTGATGATACCTGTTATTGGAAGCAAAGAAACGTAATTCAAAGTCGATACATGAGCAGATGCCCACCTTAGTAGCAGAGTGGTCAGCGCTGCTGACTACCGTGCGTAGGATGTGGGTTCGATTCCCTGTACTGCCAGGGGTGTTTCCATGGCGGGAGAAATGAAATGGGGCGCACCCAGCCTCTTGTGGCCATCTGAGGAGCTGCTTGATCGGCAGCAGCATATGTGACATCAAGATACCCGACACTGAGATCGATGTGCTGACCACATGGTCCTCATACGGCATCCATTGAAGCTGTTGGTACGCAATGTCACGGTGGTGCAAGCTCACGATTTCTTATCTTTCAAGAAATGTTCAAATGTTTGTAAATCTATCGGACAAAACTGCGTGGTCATCAGTCCGTAGCTTACAAACTACTTAAACCTAGGTAAACTAAACTAAGGACAACACACACACCCATGCCCCAGGGAGGACTCGAACCTCCACGGCGAGCAACCGCGCGCTCCGCAGCAAGGCGCTTTAGACCGCTTGGCTCCTCCACCGCGGCTTCTTATCTTTCTTTTTATAGGTCCATATGCTGCATTTCTCATTAAATTTTGCCGGGTGCATCGCTGTTATCTCAAGTAAACCATGTTAATTAGATTCGATACATTTGCAGACTTTTTATTTAAACCTCAGATGCAGTAAATTCTGTATAAGCAAGCATTTTACTTAAGGACGTCAGAGTAAAATTTCTTGCACACAACGATCTTGCATGACGGGGTGCACAAGTGCCGAAATGAAGTTGCTTGCCGAAGGTAACATTCCAGTATATTATTTTCATATCTTATATGTAGAATAAATCTTATGTTCTACTTATTGAAAAATTCTGTGCGTACATAAAACTGCTTTTGTGAAAAATTGTAATATTCAGAAACAAATATATGAATAAATACAAACTCAGAAGACGAATGGGACGGATTTCTTTCATCACAAGTACAACCAAATGTGACTCTAATATCAGGCTATGAAAAGTTCAGCACGTCGAACGTAGATACTAGCGCTAGTATGCCTCGATGGCATCAAAGAGCGCAATAATACTAAGTAAGTCAGTTAAAACTGAAGAGTATTATCGCGCTATGGGAAATACGTTTGTCACAGCTTAACTTCATTTCGGTCAGTAGAAGGTGTGCTACTACGTCAGCGACGTGTATGTGGAACAAGTACAGTAGCCTCGTAACAGTGAAAATTCAGTACTCATATGTATCGGCAGTTGCGAATATAACTAAGTATGGGCCGTACAATTTGTTGGTGACATGTGAAGATTTACGCCACACAGATACTCAAACACAGATTCCCACTATTCGTGAGCGGTAGCATTAACCCATTTTCCTGACAGATAGATAGGATCGTTTAGTGGGATGAGGTTTATTCAGTGTCAATCGGTGAGATTTTTGCCCAGTTTTTTATTTATTTACTTATTTATTTTTTTTACGCAGAATAACTAACCCACTGACCGAACGCGATGAGCTATACCTGGCTGGCACCGTTAGATTATCTTTGCACTCCTGCCTGAGCGACCCAATCTTCTATACGGCACACATAGTCTGCTACAACCCTTCAGTACTCGCACTATATCTCTGATCCCCACACAGAGCGAATTTACTGTCAGATTCCTTGCGTTGGCTTGAAATATAACGTACAGAGTCCGTGTTTAACGATATAAACAATGCATTGGTTAAATCGTTGAACATGGACACTGGACGTTGCACTTCGAGCCAAAGGAAGGACTGCGTACTTAATTAGAACTATGCAGTCAATTTCCTCCTCCACCCTTCCTGAATATTTTATGTCCTCGGGGACATGAATTCGTACACTTCTTTACCTTTTCTCAGCGACAGGACAAATAATCTATACGATGTGAAACAATAGGTCTCTCTGACCTCATGATAGTTTTTATGGTGATGTGTGATAACGAAACGCGATGTAAAATAAAGTAAAATAAATCCAGGCATGATAGCGCTATACTGTGTATTGTCACCTACTAAGTTTACTGTACTTCATAAAATGGAGAAGTTATGAAAGTGACAAATCAAAACTTTTATTAAATATTAAAAATTTGAACAATTCTCATGCAAATTACATCACGTGTCTCACAGAAAATATTCTTCAGATTAGGAACGGTAGATGAACGTTGTAAGAGGCTCACGTTATCTATTAGAATGAAAGGTTTGAATTGTACCGTGGCGTCCAGCTGTTAAGTCTCTTCGCTGTTAGGGCACAAAATAATCAAATAATATTGCTCAAATCGAGCGAAATTTCTTTAGCAGTCGTGACTGTTCATTCACTACTGGACGTTAATATATAACGTAAAAGGACACACTTTAAATCCTTCACGGCAAAGGTTTCATCTGATAGGAGCTTAAATCAGTCTTATTTCAAGTCAAAGGAGGAATAAATGGAAACTTCATTAAAACACAAATTCCTTTGCGCATTTCTTTGGTTTCAGATTGATCACGTGTTTGATTGTTACAGATATATAACGTGGAATATTGGCATTTGTAGAAGTTTGATACGTATAATTTACTAGAATTTAATATTCTTCTTTGTGATCATATCGATTTGCAGGGAGGTGTATTTTATCATTAAATAAAGTATGAGGAAATACATAATGAGATATCGTGAAATGTTCGCTGTCCTATTTCTGTAAGATTAAAACTTTCCATGGGGCTGCTGAGTATTTTTAACGTTTTAGCGTTGTTTAAGAAAACTTCTCAGAAACGGCGCTTCCTTTCCTTCAATCCTACTAGCTTACTGCCTTATGCTGAAGAAAAATACTGAAGGAGTGATCTAGTGACCACTTTGTGACGTCTATCATGGATGATTTATGCTTGACATGATCTATCATATTATTGACAGCATAAAGACTGAAGTACAAGAAGAACCTATAGTATGTATAATCTTTAATTATTTTGCCCTGTCTTCCTCAGTTGCATGATATTAAACTGATGATTACTTTGTCAACTGCCACTAAAATAAATCATTAATTTTGTTTTCCATACACGTTTCGCACTTTATTGAATGCAAGGCATCTTAAATGGCCTGAAATATATATATAGATTTCTTTATGAACGATTTTTCTTTGCATTTTAGAATTCATGTGTGGAGGTTAAAACAGTTGACATATTCTACTTAATTATGCAGCACTGGTTTATGTATGTGTGCTCATATTTTTGAACATAATGGTGTAAGTGTGCATTACTGCATTTTATCCTTTCGTGATGTTGTTCATACAGGGTGTATTAGAAAAGATGGTGCAAACTTACCCAGTTGAAACTACACTTCGAACACCTCCTTTAACAGGTAACTCATACGTGAAATGTGAATTAAATGCGATGTAAAACCTAATAGTAACGACTAAATATCAAATTAATTTCTACTAATTAGGTCGATGGTTACAATAAGGTCAGTGAAATGTGAACTAAATGCTATGTAAATCTTAACAGCAAAGTCTAAATTTTGAATTAATTTGTACTAACAAGGACGATGTTTACTATGACGTCAGTGGCTGCTTTGAACGGTACATTCGTAATAATCTCACAAATGGCTCGTTTACTTTTAGGTTTTCTGGCAATGAGGAATGAGCTCTGTCACATTTGCAGCATCTGATGCATTCCTTGTACCATGTTCTGATGTTCTCGCACGCTATGCCTATGTACACTGCACCACAACTTCATATTCAAGTTTGTTTATTTCTGATCCTTGGAGTTTATACTTCGTAATAGCTGGCAGGTTTAAATTAATTTGTTGCGTTTTAATGGTTAAGAAGAAGAAATGTAAAACTGAAAACACACACACACACACACACACACACACACACACACACACATGCATGCACGCACGCACGCACGCGCACCCCCGCCACATAAAACACACACACACACACACACACACACACACACACATACGCACATTTACATACGTACAGAGAGAGAGAGAAAGAAATAGAGAGATCAGATATCACAGAAACACACTCAACAGTTAGAAACGCATTTAGAAAGTGGCAATAATAACTAAAAACATAACATCGAAATAAATGGTAATTTCCTACTGCTGGAATAACGAAATTTTGCACGGAAGAAATGAACAGCAAGAAAGGAGGAAAGCCGGCCGCGGTGGCCGAGGAGACTGAGGCGCTTCAGTCACGGTCTGCACGGCCACTACGGTCAGGGGTTCGAATCCCCCCTCGGGCATGGATATTTGTGCCGTCCTAGTTCGTAAGTAGTTCATAAGTAGTTTGTAAGAGTAGGGACTGATGACCCCGTAGTTAAGTCCCATAGACTTTACAAACATTTGAACATTTGAACATTTCTTTGAAAGGAGGAAATGCCGCGGTAAACATGTAGAGAAATGTTCAAATGTTTGTATACCTATTGGACCAAACTGCTATGGTCATCAGTCCCTAGATTTAGAAACTACTTGAACTAACTTACACTAAGGACAACGCATACACACGTGCACCCATGCCCGAAGGAGGACTCGAACCTCCGGAGGGAATGGCCGTCCAGTCCGTAGCTTGACGCCTTAGACCTCGCGGCTAAACTTGTAGAGAAATATATACAAAAATTGTAAATACAGATTTATGAACCAAAACACTATAGTGAGGCAGAATGAGCCACGACTGTCTCTAACCTCACAACAGAAAATCCAAAACGCTAAGAAAAAATAGTTGATAAGGGGATCGATTTATATATCAGTCCATTGAAGATGCCTTACCTAGAGTTAAGACTAAAATGTATAGCAATCTGAAGTATCGGTTTATATATCATTTGCAACTGATAGACAAAGAAGCAGTTATTAGAATCTAGAATCTGAATCGACTGAACTCCCATAGGGCAACAGCAATATAATGACTGAGTCACTGCTAGAAAGAGAAGAATCTTTTTTTTTTTTTCTTGGAGCACTTGACATCGGGGTCTGTAGCAGTTAGAGTTATAAAGATAGAGTCGACTAGAGGTTGCAGTTGCTAATTTGTAGAAGTTTCCCAATGATAAACATGTAAATATGATAACTTTGAACTCACCGATACAACTTACAATGACTCAGTTCTTAAAAACGATCAAAACAGAAACACACAAATAGGGCCAGACTCAAGTACAGCGTAAATACTTCGGCTGGCTGATCAGTAATAAAAATAACTCATGAACTAGCCATCCGAAAAGCATTAAAATCCGACTCGAGCCCATAGGAAAACCATAAAATTGCAAAACGCGTGTCAGCCTCCTCTCCTCATAGACTAAAATGAAGACCAGGTCCCCACTTATCATTTGATCCTGCTGTCACCTCCGAACGCCAATATTCATTCCCTTTTAGTTTAATGTAAATTTAGCCATAGTAGAGATGAATATGGATGTTGCCATAGGTTGCTTAATACTAGAAGCAAAATTATGTGCGAAGTTCGTTGAAAGACGCCAAGTACTCTAATTCTAAATTACTGGATAAAAAAAATTACGCATATTTCCGCCGTCAATCACGCTATCTCGAGAAAAAAAATATAATTGTGACCTGTAACACTTGCGTAATTAACGAAATAATATAGAATAGGACAGTATTTCTAATTTTTAAATTCGTCCAGTAACTACATGATATAATGAAAATAAATTGTTTTCGTCAATAATTTGTTTCCTTCTGGGCCCACAGCGTTAAGGATATCTCACATGGTCATAATAACAACTCATATTGCCGCATTGCCACGAGTCTTCAAACGGAACGCGTGGTGCAGTGATTAGCGCCGCAGATTGCCGTGCTGGCGGTTCAAATCCCACCACAGGCACAAAAAATTATTTTTTTGTATATACTATTTCTAGAATTTCCTACGTGTTTCTTATGATTGATGTACTTGTAAGTTCCAGACAATTCTTTCTATGTATAAATAGCGGAGTACTCCGATCAGGAAGCAGTCTGTTCTGAGTGTACGCTTGTATTAGCAATAAACCTGTTCTAAGTGCAAAGTGTTGTGCTCTATTATTCGAATTCATTTTTCAACGTGACAGTATTTGGTGGAGGCGCCGGGTAATCTGCAAAACATCTGCATCAAAACGTTCAAATGTTTGGAAATCTTATGGGACTTAACTACGGGGTCATCAGTCCCTAAACTCACAAACTACTTATGAACTACTTACGATCTAGGACGGCACAAATATCCATGCCCGAGGGGGGATTCGAACCCCCGACCGTAGTGGCCGTGCAGACCGTGACTGAAGCGCCTCAGTCCTCTCGGCCACCGCGGCCGGCCATCTGCATCATCGTGGCTCCGATTAGGCAGCGTAAGAGCCGTCGCCTACACGTAAAAGAACCGGAATCTACATCTACATGGGATACTCTGCAAATCACATTTAAGTGCCTGTCAGAGGGTTCATCGAACCACCTTTATACTATTCATCTACCATTCCATTCTCGAATAGTGCGCGGGAAGACAGAACATCTGAATCTCTCCGTTCGAGCTCTGATTTCTCGTATTTTATTCTGATGATCATTTGTACCTATGTAGGTGGCAGTCAACAATATATTTTCGCATTCGGAGGAGACTGTTGGTGATTGTAGTTTCGTAAGTAGACCACGCCGCAGCGATAAGCGCCGTTGTTGTAATGATTCCCATTCCAGTCCGTAACGCTGTATCCCCTATATCTTGACAATACAAAACGAGCTGCCCTTCTTTGGACTCTTTCGATGGCTTCCGTCAAACCCACTCGAAAAGGATCCCACACTGGGCAGCAATACTCCAAATGAGGACGGACAAGCGTAGTGTATGCAATCTCTTTAGCAGTTCTGTTGAATCTCTTAAGCGTTCTGCCAATAAAACGCAGTCTCTGGTTCGCTTTTCCCACGAAATTATTTACGTATTTTTTCCAGTTTAAGTCTGATGTAATAGGGTATACTCACTACATCCTTTCGAAGGACCGTGATATCAAAAGACCCATGTGATATGTGCGTTTGATGGAGATTTTCGAGCTCCATGAACAGACTGGTGTTGAACAACATGTCAGCCATTTTTAGTTATAAAATTTGGCAAATTATAGGCCGCTTATAACCTAAGACTATGGTACAATCATTTTCTTCTTCGCAGAACTTTCTATAAATAAAGAACTTCATGTTTTGATTTTGACTTATACAAAGCCTCTTTTCTACTTTGCATCTGTAGCTCCAGTAGGGACATGGGGACATACAAATCATGGCCTGCACCAGAATAGTAGGGAAATACATAGTTTACCTGAAAATCTTAGAGAAAACGTGCGAGGTGGCAAAGACACACAAAGTGAAATTCATGTGATTACTAAAGTTATAATGACACATTTTTGTATTACAGATATTCTTGAAAGTAATTACAATAGAACAGGAACATAAAATATTCCGAAGTGACAAAAGTCATAAGGTACCTCCTAACAATTGGACAGACGTCGTATTTCCCGGCGAAGTGTAACAACGTGACGTAACAAGAACCCAACAACTCATGGGAAGTCACCTCCAAGAATATGAAGCCAGGCTGACTCCATATCTGTCCATAATTGCGAATGGATTGCCACTGCAGGATTTAATGCACAAACAAGCCTCTCAGGTATGTCCTATATGTCCTATATATTTAAATTCAAGTCTGATGATCTTGGTGGCCAAGTCTTTCCTTGGAACTATCATACCGCAGTGTCATCCATAAAAATTTCATCGTTGTTTTGGAATATTAACTCCATGAATGCTGCCAATTGGGATTTTTGAGGCTCAGTTCCTAGTAGGTGTTGTAATCACACAACATGGACCATGAAAATTTGTGTCGGGGCCGTGATTCGAACGTGAGACCTCCTTCTCACTAGGCAGTTGCGCAAAGTCTCTGCAGCAGCCACTCACACGGGCTTAAGCCATTCGTATGGACTCCCTAGTACGTACCCCTTCCGATCCAAATTTCAGATGTCCTGTTACGTCGACCAGTGCACTCCATAACTTGCAGCTGGCCCTATGTTCCCTGGAGGAGACCAGTCTTCTAGTGCACCCGCACTGACATTAGCATCAAACCTCGACAAGGTGGATTATAGTTAAAAATTACTGCGTCATTCTTTCGGACATGTCCGAAAGAGCAGACGTCGAAATTTGAATCAATACTTACACTTAAAAGCCAAAGAAATTGGTACTCCTGCCTAACGCCGTGTAGGGCACACGGAAGCACGAAAAAGTGTCGCAATCCGACGTGGCGTGGACTCCAATAATGTCTGAAGTAGTGCTGGAGGCAATTAACACCAAGCATCCTTCAGGGCTGTCCGTAACTCCGTAAGAGTACGAAGGGGTGGAGATCTCTTCAGAACAGCACGTTGAAAATCATCCCAAATATGCTCTATAATGTTCATATCTGAGGAGGTGTTTAACCATAGAAGAGTGTTCCTGGAGCTGTTCTGTAGCAATTCTTGGCGTGTGGGACGGCGGGTTGTACTGCTGGAATTTCCTAAGTCCACCGGAATGCACAACGGACATGAATGGATGAAGCTGATCACCCAGGATGCGCACATACGTGTCACCTGTAGCACTCGTATCTAGACGCATCAGGAGTCATAAATCACTCCAACTGCACACGGTTCACACCAACTCCAACTGCACACGCCTATATCTTTTACCAATTTGAACAGTCTCCTACTGGCACACAAGATCGATAGATTCATGAGGTTGTCTCCATACGCATAACGTCCATCCTCTCGACACAACTGAAAACGAGACTCGTCATATTAGGCAACATACCTACAGTCATCAACAGTCCAATGTCGTTGTTGACGGGCTAAGGCGAGGCGTAAAGCTTTGTGTCGTTCTGCCAGAAAGTGTACACTGAAACGTAGGTAGTTATTCAGATCTTAGGTCTGCGATGTTGAATGTCGCCGGCCGCAGTGGCCGAGGGGAGTGAGGCGCTCCAGTCACGGTCTGCACGGCCACTACGGTCGGGTGTTCGAATCCCCCCTCGGACATGGATATTTGTGCCGTCCTGAGTCTTAGCTAGTTCATAAGTAGTTTGTAGGCTTAGGGACTGATGACCCCGTAGTTAAGTCCCATAGATTCTACAACATTTGATTTTGTTGAATGTCTGTAACCGTTACTCTTTGACTCCGTGAGTACATTCTTTGGTATGTGCTGCACCGCGATTGTTCTAAATTGTTCTCCCGGCACTGTAAAGTGCAGTGTTATATAGACAGTCGTGAAGTTAGTATTGAAAATTGCAGTGTGAGCTTTAAGCAGAGGAATCTTTTTGTGTTCAATAACATGATATACATCTTCTCTACGGATAATAAGGTAAACAAAGTGTAATACTATTTTTCTTATTGTGGGAAGAAAATATGATGAGGATATTTTTGATTGTGATTACATTGATTAACATAATAACTGTCTTTTAGACAAAGAAAAGAAAAGGATTGTCAAAGAAGATGGCAAAAAATAACAATTTTCTGTAAAGAATTGTTATCATGCATCATCACATTCAGTTCGTCGCCAACACCAATCTTGTAAAAATTATTTCGTGTTCACCTTTCTTATAAGACATACATATTTTATTGATCATTTATTGCTAAATCGGTATTTAAAAAAACAGAGATAGAAAAATGTTTTATCTGTGTAGTTAGTAGATTCGCATAGGATATCCACGAAATCTGTTGTTAGTTTCATTTTGCAGCATTTGCAGCTTTGACAGTAATTTTACGAGCAGTCTCACATATGCATATTCCTTGCGCACAGGTAGAACAGAAATAAGTGCTATTTTTCCAATGAGCTACGAAAGAAACGATTGTTAATTTGTGACGTAACTTGCAATCACTTGCTGTAACAAAATTTATTTTTCATGCTTGTGCCAGCTTCTGGTTAGCTTGGCTTCGAACAGATTTAATGTCAGGGTCAGAGCGTTTATTATATATTTGGTTTTGCTCAAGGTTACGATCTGTCGCTTTGATAAAGTTTTCATAGTCATATTAGCGAAGTTTCAATTCAGTTGTAGATCCAATGACAATCACCCATCACATA
Organism: Locusta migratoria; assembly: GCA_026315105.1. NCBI lineage: Eukaryota > Metazoa > Arthropoda > Insecta > Orthoptera > Acrididae > Locusta > Locusta migratoria. Next base: position 294,519,170 of record CM048755.1, read on the forward strand.
CATAACAGCTTACGCCACCATTCTTAAACCACCACGCAGTTTATATGAATCAATGTTATATTACAATTCTATAAATATAACTTTCAACACGAGTGAACGATCGGCTCCGTAAGCCCAAATCGATGATGCTTCGTTGAATGGTTCGCAAGGTGACACTTGTTGATGGCCCAGCTTTGAAATCCGCAGGAATTTGCGGAAGGATTACACTCTTCACACGTTGAACGATTCTCTTCAGTCGACGTTGGTCCCGTTCTTGCAGGAACTTGCAGTTCCTGCCGAACTGATTTCGGAGATTTGATGTTGTACCGGATACTCGCTCGGTTAGCCGTGTAGTCTAACGCACCCACTTCCGAGACGGGGAGGCGTACTGGCCCCGGTTCGAATCCAAAAACAATGTTCAAATGTTTGTGAAGCTTATGGGACATAACTGCGGGGTCATCAGTCCCTAAACTTACAAACTACTTATAAACTAACTTATACTAAAGACAACACAAACATCCATGCCCAAGGGAGTAATCGAACCTCCGACGCGGGAGGCCGCTCGGCTACATCCGCGCGGCGGTTTGAATCCGCCCGGAGGATTAACGAAGGGGGTCGGAGTGCCGGCCAGCCTGGATGTGTTTGTTAGGCGGTTTTACACATCCTACTACGTGAATACCGGGCTGGTAAACTAGTCTCGCCTCAGTTACACGATCCGCAAACATTTCGTAACACTTTACACTTTCACATATATATATATATATAACACTGGGGGGGGGGGGCAGGCATTAGGTGACGATAGGAACTGTATCCGGCCACCCCGTAAATATTAACACACCAATTCCGGATTTAACATAGAGTCGACCCTGCATGTGCGAGAACATGGTGAAAGAGAAAGAAGATGTTTTACCGGAATCTCGATATTCACGGTGCATTCGTGAAATGGTCATATGAGAAAATTCCCGCCTCATCATTATCTCGAAGATGCTGTGTCCCATCTCTCGAGCGCCGACTGTAACACCGTGTTAAGACTCACTTAAATCGTGATAACCTGCCATTGTAGCAGCAGTGACCGATCTAAAGCCAGCACCAGATACCCGTTGTCTTATGTACGAGTTGCCGTCGGCGGCGCCGTTCAACTCTTTGTAAAGCTATGGGACCAAACTCCAGTGGTCATCAGTCGCTAGACATACAAACTACTTTAACTAATTTGGTTTCTCTTGGGCCTGCAGCACTATAAATATTATTTAAAGACATTATGCAATAAATCCTAAATGCTGCTTTAACTATAATTATTTTTATTACACTATAGGCCTATTTCGACTTTTAGCGCGATCTGCGAAAAATGTTACATTATAAATACATCAAATTTTATGATTATCGTAATTGTAAATACTATTACGAAATATTGCATACGTCTGTTGGTCCTGACATCCATATATATCGATGGTTTTATTGCTGTCAGTCATTTATTTATTGCTTTGAATTTTAAGTATTGCAATATTTCTGATGACGTATCATCTGACAGCTTTTTCATAACCAGAAATGTAATATGGTTACATACTGTTTGTTTATTATTACGATAATCCTTGCTACCAGTATTTGCGAGGTTGGTTAATGTATGTCGAGAAATTTTGTTATCTTAGCCGAATCTTATCCTAAGAACACCACATCCCCCTCATCCCCCTCATCCCCCCCCAATGGGGCTCACGGTTTTTTCGTGAGTACGTGCGAGGCGAGCACGGGGCCCCGAGCTAATGCAGTCTTCCTTCCTTCTTTCCTGCCTGGACTGCATTTCCTTTCCCTTCCCCTCCTTTCCTATCCTCACTCTTTCCCCTCCCCACCGTGGGACCGATAATCTTAGCACTTTGGTCCCACTATCCCAAAAAACCAACACCCTATACGTCCATGCCTTAGGGAGGACTCGAGCCTCTGACGGGGAGAAGACGCGCACTCCGCTGTATGCTGCCTTAGAGCGCACGGCCACTCCCGCGCTACGCAGCGCCGTCCTCTGCGCGTTTGCATGCCCCAATGTTTGCATAGGCATGCCTGTATCTTATATTTCTCTTACGTATTATCTCATTGTGCTACAATATTCATCTAGAGTTTATGAATTTATTGGCTCCGCACACCATATAGCATAAAACCCGACTGTTGGTTCTTTCCCTTATGGACACGTAACGTACCAACAGCGTTAATGCCTTTAGACCACGGTTAAGTCTAGTAGCAGACATAGCGTATAAGGCCCCCGCCGTCTCTCCAGCAGTATAAAGCAACAGGGGCACCGACTGCGGGTGAGGGAGGATTAGCGCCAGCAGAAGAGAACTAGGAGAAGGTCCGTTTTGGTGTGGTCAGTTTTATGCCCCAGGAATTGCTAGAATGAGCGTAATGAAGTTAGTGGCGCGGCCTTTGTGTGGGTGGAAAACTGCAACAGCAGGGCGAGAGGGCGCAGACAAAGGCTGAATGGCTGGCCACAGCGCCGTTCCGCCGCCGGAAAGCGCCCCGCGGGTAATTGCTAGCTGCAAAAACGCCCCACTGCATGTCTCCAGTGCAATCGCGCGCAATTAATCTGACAACATTGCCTCTTCAAAAGGCACCTTTTTTCCTTTCGAAACACTGGAAGCAGTAATAGCGTCCTTCAGTAATGAACGATGGCTCCGAGGGAGCAATATTGCTAATGCGAAGATAAAATGGTAATACACGTGTAATCGTAGCTGCGTGGGAAAATACCGGGTTATCCAAAAGTCAGTATAAATTTGAAAACTTAATAAATCACGGAATAATGTAGATATATAGGTAAAAATTGACACACATGCTTGGAATGACATGGGGTATTATTAGAAAAAAAAAATATCCAAAGTATTTCTAGACGCGTGAAAGATCTCTTGCGTGCGTCGTTTGGTGATAGACGTGTGCTCAACCGCCACTTTTGTCATGCTTGGCCTCCCAGGTCCACAGACATCAATCCGTGCGATTATTGGCTTTGGGGCTACCTGCTGGCCGCGGTGGCCGAGGAGACTGAGGCGCTCCAGTCACGGTCTGCACGGTCACTACGGTCGGGGGTTCGAATCCCCCATCGGGCATGGATATTTGTGCCGTCCTTAGTCTTAGCTAGTTCATAAGTAGTTTGTAAGCTTAGGGACTGATGACCCCTTAGTTAAGTCCCATAAGTTCTACAAACATTTGAACATTTTTTGGGGGTTACCTGAAGTCGCAAGTATATCGTGATCGACCGACATCTCTAGGGATGCTGAAAGACAACATCCGACGCCAATGCTTCACCATAACTCCGAACATGCTTTACAGTGCTGTTCACAACATTATTCCTCGACTACAGCTGTTGTATGTTGGTAGCTGGAAACAGGGCACCGCTCGTTTTAAACGTCCATATGTCAAAATGTTTGTAAATCTTTGGTCTCTTGGGCCTGCAGCATTATAAATGTCATTTAAAGATATTATGCAATGAAATTACAATTGTTGCTTTAAATACAAGTATATTTTTTTACACTATAGGACCTATTTCCGCTTTATCGCCATCTTCAGGTGATGTCAGACGGTCCACATACATCACTGGTTTTCGTACTGTCAATTTATTTATTGCTTCGTAAATTTTATTAAAGCAGTATTTGTTCTTAAAATATTTTACGATTTTCCTCTTGATGTCTAAAAAAAATGTTCAAATGTTTGTAAATCTATCGCGGACCAAACTGCGTGGTCATCAGTCCGTAGCTTACAAACTACTTAAACCTAGGTAAACTAACCTAAGGACAATCACACACACCCATGCCCCAGGGAGGACTCGAACCTCCACGGCGAGCGACCGCGCGCTCCGCAGCGAGACACTTTAGACCGCTCGGCTACTCCACCGCGGTCTCTGAGCGCTTCTTGACAGCGAAGCAGAGACGTAATATGGTTATCTGTCCAGAAGCTGTCAAACAGAAAGGAGAAAATCGTAAAATATTTTCAGAACAAATATTGCTTTAATAAAATTTACGAAGCAATAAATAAATTGACAGCACGAAAACCATTGATGTATGTGGATGTCACGACCCTCTGACATCACCTGAAGATGGCGCTAAAGCCGAAATAGGTCATATAGTGTAATAAATATGCTTGTATTTAAAGGAATAATTGGAATTTCATTGCATAATGTTTGTAAATCTATCTAACTTAACTACTGTGGTTATTAGTCTCTAGGCTTACAAACTACTTAAATTAATTGAACTATACTAAGGACAACACACACACACACACACACACACACACACCCATGCCCGACTTTAATCTCCTACGGGAAACAACCGCGCGCTCCGCAGCAAGGTGCCTTAGAACGCTCGGCCATTCCACCGCGCCGGTCTGTATCTCTTTTCCTTTTCTGTCCTTTATTATCTTTCTCTTTCCTTCGCTCTCTGTCCGTATCCTCCTGTCCGCTTTCTCTTCTCTGTGCATCTCCTCATCTCCTTTCTCTCAGTTCATCTCCTGCCATCCCATCTCTCTGATTATCTGGGGCGTCACGTTACGGATCGCACAGCCGCTTACGTCGGAGCGAGTACTTCCTCGGGTATGGGTGTTTGTATTGTTCTTAGTATAATTTAGTTTACATTGGTTTGAGTAGTTTTAATTCTAGGTACCGATGGCCAAAATAGTTAGCTCACTTAGAATTAAAAACATTTGAACTTTCCACCTTTCTCTCTTCTTACAATCACCTTCTCGACTGTCTGTCAAAATATTTGTAAATCTATGGGACATAGCTTCTCTGGTCATCAGTCCCTAAGCTTACAAACTACTTAAACTAACTTATACTAAGGACAACAAATGCACCCATGCTCGAGGGAAGACTCGAACCTCCGACGGCGAGCAGCGGCGCGCTCTGGAGCTAGACGCCTTAGAACGCTGGGCCACTCCACCGCGGTGTCTCTCAGTCGATCAACTCGTCCAACTCCTCAGACCATTGCCTCATCCACCTGTGAGAAATTACATGTATTTGTTAACTTTCATGGTGTTCAGTGGTGTCTTAACTTTATTACGACGTACCCCCCGACATGCGCTGTATGAAATCTTCATTAGACAGTGATGACCCTCTTATTTAGAACGTTAAGTATGCAAATTTCATCAACATCAGAATTAAACCGTAGATTTTGTCGAGGTTCGCAGGTAAAGTGCCCTCTGTCGTGCTCCATACAAAATTCTTTTCTTGAAGATCAAGTCCGCAAAGTTTCATCGCAATCGGATGAACGGTAATGCAGCTCATAAAATGCGAACTGACATTATGCGGCGGTTTCCCATGCGTCTCAGTGTTTCTAACGTGAGTGTACCTACAAAATTATTTCAGTGTGCGCACTGAAATAATTTTGTAGGTACACTCATTGTCATAAACGGGTGTTGTTTGCAAAATATGTTGCGAATACATTTAGAAGCAAAGAAGTAATAAATTTGAACGACGTTCAAAATGCGGAGTTTTCTACGCATCTAACAAGGAGACCTTCATGTCTCGGAAATTCAGTTTGGGATGAGAAAAAAAAATGTTCAAATGTTTGTAGAGCTTATGGGACTTAACTACGGGGTCATTAGTCCTAAAATTACGAACTACTTATGAACTAGCTATTACTAACGAAGGCACAAATATCCATGCCCGATGGGGGATTCGAAGCCCCGACCCTAGTGGCCATGCAGACCGTGACTGGAGCGCCGCAGACTGCTTGGCCATCGCGGCCGGCTTGGGAGGAGACTTCGCATGCTAGTAGTATACGGCAAGGGAGTCCACTCATAGCACTTTTAAAGTGCACTATCCTGAAAATTCCGAGAAAAAGGACTCCAAAAATTTAAGCGCAATTCAAACCCATCTTACATACCAGTAAACGGGACACGTGAATTAGTATGTCGAAATAGCTCAGGAATCGCCGGGCGCGGTGGCTTAGCGCCCTCGGTCAGTGTGATTAACGCTCTGTGTAATAAAAAAGTGAGACAAATACCCAAAAGCAGTAGCGTGCCTTATTGTCATGTGTATGATCAGGGTTCGATCCTAAAATTATAACAATTTTTAAATAAAATAAATGATATAAAATATTATCAATTACATCATGATGTATTTTATTTATGAATGACGGTTGCATCCAATAAAAATTTTTAATAATACCAAATGCATTTTACAATTAATATTGGTAGATTCAAGCATTAAATAGTATTGACATTAAAACTTTATTACAAGTAAGGCGATATTGTAAACTGTGGAAGGATTATAAATGTTCATTACAAATTCCTGGAACCAGTTTCTTTATGGAAGCAGAGTATAGATGTTGCCCTGATGTTTGTATACAAACAGGCAGACAGCCAGGGCCGGCCGCGGTGGCCGAGGGGACTGAGGCGCGCCAGTCACGGTCTGCACGGCCACTAGGGTCGGGGGTTAGAATACCCCCTCGGGCATGGATATTTGTGCCGTCCTTAGTGTTAGCTAGTTTGTAAGTTTAGGGACTGATGACCTCGTAGTTAAGTCCCATAAGCTATACAAACATTTGAAACATTAGAAAGCCAGGAAGAGTCAAGACTGCATTTAATTACAATCTACAGTCCATCACCAGCTGCCATCACCAATTTTTAAGGAAATTAACCGATATTCCTGGTTTGCTTCCAGGCATCCTAACGAAAGAGACGTTTTCAGGAGTGTCAACGAAGTATGTGTTTGGTCAGATCTTTTGGAAAAAAAAAGTTCTTCCTGTAAACTATCGTACATCATTAATTGTGAAAGATGCCTCAATATCTTTTGTTTTAAATGTTTCTATGAAAATTATCGTTGTGGTACTTGCATATAAACCACAAAACATACAAATGATATTGTGAAAAATGAGATATATATATATATGAAACTCCATCCAAAAAAATTATGACCGAGGTAATTAATGTATCTACACGAAAAATACATTTGAAACAATAAAATTTACGAAAAAGAAAACGTTAGTGTAATTCACATTTTAAGTAGCTGTGACAACCATTTCAAAATCCAAATTAAATTATTTACGAATTAATTGATAATGCTTTAGGTAATAAGGTTTATTAAAAAGTCATTATAAGTAATAAGTACATATTGTAATTCCTTCAGCATTGCATGCATTTCTTACATCCCATTACTCTTGTTTTGCTCTTGTTAACTTTGGTCGTATACCCTGCTTTCGAAACATCTATTCCGTTTAACTGCTCTTCCAGGTCCTTTGATGTCTCTGTCAGAATATCGGACCGGTCGAATGGCATAAAGGGGACGCAATGGTTGCGAAGGGAATAAGATATGGTTTTAGCCTTTCCCCAAAGTTATTCAGTCTGTACCTTGAACAAGCTGTAAAGGAAAGCAAGGAGAAATACGAAACGGAATTAAGGTTCAGAGTGAAGAAATAAAACTACGCCGTTTGTCGATAGGTCTTGTGTTATGACTTGTATGACTACTATTATTATGATTATTATTATTCTGAAATATAAAGTTTCATTCAAGTACAACATGTAACAACTTTAGAAGATGTAAGCAGCATAACCTATTATGCAAACAGTGTGAGTGGGTATAATGAAAGCAATAAAGAAGTAAAATAACTAAATCGTAGTAACTACCATTTTATTGTTGAGATAGAGAAGAAAGGAAGGCTGCCTCGTTTAGATGTATTAATACAGCATAGATCGGAGAGATGACCAAGTGAAGAGTGCGGTTGTTCCCCGTCAGAAGTTCAAGTGCTGCCTCGGATATATATATACAGGGTGAATCACCTAACTCTTGCACCGCAAATATTGCAGCAACGGAAAGTGCTTTTGATGTGCGGTTTTCACGGAATGGATTGGTAGTCAAGGACTCGTATTGTTAGCCAATAAACAGATCGTAAAAAATACCTAAAAATGTATTTTTATGCAAACATAATTTTTTTCAAATGGAACAATGGTTATTTCTATCGTGCACTGGAATTTTTGACACCAGCTGTGTAAAAAAAATAAAATAAATAAAAAATAAAATAAAAATAAAAATAAAAAAAATGAATGACATTTTTGTCACGTTTAGTTTGGCAGCTATAACCATTCAAAGTTTTGGGAGTGGAGACTACGACAGCGTAGCTAACTGACTGGTAGTGGGCCGTGTCCCAGGGGCTAGCCACTAGGCCAGTTAGCTACGTTATCGCAACCTCCGCTCCCGAAACTTTGAACGGTTGTAGCTGCCAAACTAAACGTGATAAAAAGTCATTAAAATTTCTTTGTACACAGCTGATACCAAAAAATCCATTTCTTGATAAAAACAACCATTGTTCCATTAAAATAAAACTGTATGTTTGCATAGAAATACACTTTCTTAGTAATATTACAATCTGTTTGATGGCTAAAAACACGAGCTACTGACTACCAATCTATTCTATGAAAACCGCAGATCAATTGCACTTTCCGTTTGCATATTTGCGGTGCAAGTATTAGGTGATTCGGTGTGTGTGTGTGTGTGTGTGTGTGTGTGTGTGTTTTGTCCGTAGGTTATGTTTGATTGTGAAGCTTATGGGACTTAACTGTGGGCTCATCAGACCCTAAACTTACAAACTACTTATGAACTATCTTATAATAAAGACATAAAGACAAACATCCATGCCCGAGGGGATAACGGCCTCGCGCATCGCAACATAGCTCTTCAATGCGCTCGGCCGCTTCTCCGCGGCTGTCCGTAGGTTAGTTCAAGTAGTCTGTATGCCTGTGGACTGACAACCTCAGCAGTTCCGTCCAATAGCCTTGCAAACATTTGAACATTTGTTAACCAACGCACACTGATTTATATCTCAGCGCACAGAGTTCCCTTCACTCACAATCAGTTCAGAAGAGCCGTTCCAAACACACACTGATATATGACGAGTACCAGTTGGATTCCGAAATTAATCATCTGAAGTTTGAGTTCTGAAAGAACGGCTATGGATCACGTGTTATAAAGACAGCGTTGGCTCAGAAAAGTAACGTGAAAATGTTGAAGATTCACGTCATGGGAAACCGACTGCGTTTCTTCCTTTCTGCGGTGCTACATCCAGAAATATGGAATGAGTCCTGGGGAGACGAGGTATTAAATCGATTTTCCGCCCTCCTAGATTAATAAAGAAGATCCTGCGACCTGCTAAGACCAGTCTCGTTCGCAGGTCCCTGGTATTTATAACTTATTGTATTCGTGCGGAAGTATCTTCATTGGTAAGTGCGTCCGTACTGTTTCCGACCGCTGTACCAACGGCGTTTCAAACACAGAGACCGGGGAAATCGGCAGTCGCTGAACAGCGCCTCACAAACAAACACAAAATACACTTCGCGGGTTTGCCGCCGGATGACATTGTGAATCTCCCACAATATTTCGCCGACACAACTGTTCGACATCTTCAGGTGGTGGTAGCTGTCAGCCTTGAAGTACTGACAGCTACCACCACCTGAAGATGTCGAACAGTTGTGTCGGCGAAATATTGTGGGAGATTCACAATGTCATCCGGCGGCAAACCCGCGAAGTGTATTTACAACAGATCCGCCGTGAAAGCTTGAAAAGTCACAAACACAAAATACTCTTAGAAGGAACTATTTTTTTTTCAGATCTCCATATACTGGGATTCCGTAAAGTAAGAATCTGCGAGGACAACTTTATTCGCGACGGTGGTTATAGACTTAACGGTCCATGGAAGTGAGTGCTCGATTCAGAGAAGGAGCAGAGACATTCAGCACAACAGATACTATGAGAGTGGTGGAACTAACAGGCGTTGACGCCAGGAAAGCACCAGTATAAACAGTAAGTTGCTCCTGACGAAGGTGATGGAGGCAGTCGTCGAAAGCTAGAGATTTGGACAAGACCTGACGTGGCAAAAAGTCATAATTAATAAAAAAAAAAAAGTTCAAATGTTTGTATAGCTTATGGGAATTAACTACGGGATCATCAGTCCCTAAACTTACAAACTACTTATGACCTAGCTAACACTAAGGACGGCACAAATATCCATGCCCGAGGGGGGATTCGAACCCCCGACCGTAGTGCAGACCGTGACTGGAGCGCCTCAGTCCCCTCGGCCACCGCGGCCGGCGAGTATTATTTATTCACATGTATGACAAGTTCTAATGCATTTTACGCGGGCTTCAATTTCGCGACAAATCGGAACTTGAAAAAAAAAAAAAAAAAAAAAAAATATAAATTTAAAAAATTGCGGACGAAAACAAGTTAAGTTAGAAACCGGAATGACGAAATATGACCTATTGTGACTAACGTGAAACGCAAGCTCATATTATCGCTATGTTACCGTAGATTGTCTATGAAAGATATTGTTTATTAAAAAAGAGATATCAACCCTATCAGATACGAACTAAATCCGACTTCTGTTTGACGTTGAACATATAACGGGTACGATGAAAGACAACACAGATGGTCGAAAAAACTGTTGTAAAGCTGAAGAAAGATATATAATTGTTCAAGAAAAATGTATTTATAATAGTTCAACTTGTCTGGTTATGGAATATACAAATATTAAACTAACAATAGCTAGTTCCGTGCTATTTTTCGCATGCCCCTTTTCCCTGCCGAAAATATTAAAAATGTCCATGTTAAGGACAGACTTTTTGCCATACACTTAATAGTATTTCATCTGTTATAGGTAAAGGTTTGGACTGCACAAGAACGTATAGATGAAGATATTACATTATTTAAAACCGATGTACAATAAAAGATTACATTAATAACAGTTGATTAGACATCCGATGCCATAAGAAATATTTTTGTACTGAATAGCTCCATACTGCAAAAGTGTAGTATAAAATCAGATGTTTAAAGTAGTTCTTGAGGTATCGAGTGCCATTAAGTTTCCCCACAAATATCGTTAATGGTTACTATGTGAAGTTGAAACTAGTTCTCTATAGTTTCTCGCGTTTGGAATCAGGTTGAAGATCCGTACTTGTATCTCGCGCACAGCATTAATTTTAATGTCGCAGTTGGTTTCTGTGAAGAAACTGCCTGGAAGTAAACTTGACACAAAAGTGTAATGCCACAAATATTCCGCGGTGGCTGTGGATATTTACTGCAGAACCGTGTCTTAAACTCGTGGAGCTGCTACCCGGCTGCTACCACGTCTTTCATGAATAGGAATGAGGCGGCGAAACGTACAGTTCATAGTACAGTGAGCAACGTATGGCCTCGTCCCCTCCATTTAATGCTAATTTTATATATTTTCTCGTATCTTACAGCTACTGAAATTAAGACCGAAACGTAGTGCAACTAAGATTCAGATTTAATTTAACTTCACATTTAAATGCCTTTATATGAGTCACAGCCCTATAAAACTGTATGAATTTGTCAGCTTCACCCACTGATTATCCGCGGTAAAGAAGGTAAAGGAAAGTCAGTTCAATGTCCAATGTTATACTTACATAGAATAAACATGCTTAATAACAGGTTATTTAGGATAATTTCCGTATTTTACGAGTGTCTGATTAAGAAAGGTGCGTTTTGGTGGTCCGTGTAACAATACGATTTTCCTTACAACTGCGTTTGATATTTTGGTCTTGATTATGAACAGTTCACATGCCTTTGACTTACACTTATTACTATACACAGTGTACGCCATTGTGGTTTCTCACGATTTATTATACTCTATTGCTTGTTGTTCATGCCTGTGTGGCGAAAGTTTTTTTTTATGCTTGTCAGTGGGACTAAATTTTAGTGTTATTTCTCCAGTAAAAAAGGGAGAAAAGAACAAATAAGAAATATGTATGCATAATAATTTAATAGTTACACACCCGTTGGACTGCGAAACACTTCTGAGAGTTCCTAAAATGGAATAATACATCGTTTCATAAAATGCATTTTTAAAAAACCATCAGCTGTTTATTCAAAACCTTATACATCTACCAGTTTCGGTCATAGGCCATCATCATGGATAAAAAGGTGTTGAAACAGAATGGTAAAATACATCAAATAAAATTCATCCAACATCAGTTTATCATTCTGTTTTAACACCTTTTTATCCATGATGATGGTCTGTGACCGAAACTGGTAGATGTATAAGGTTTTGAATAAACGGCTGATGGTTTTTAAAATGCATTTTATGAAATATATTACGGCTGTTGGTACTCGCCTCACCAAGGCATTCATAATACATCGTCTTTGCTCTATGACCAGAAAACAAAGTACATGAAAATGCAAAGATGTAGTGATGAGCAGGACAACCATTCACATGCAATAGTCAGTGAACAAAAATTTGAACTTGTCGCACAATTAACATTTCTGGGATCAATGATGGACGATCAAAATCATGGACTAGTAGAATTAAGAATAAGACTGCAAAAATACTGACCGACTCTTCTGTTCAGTACAAAATCTTCTAGGGCCTAAATTGCTAACAAGAAAATATAAAACACAATTATATACCAATAATACAGTCATTAGATCAGTCATAGCATACGGATTACAAATCTGGAACCGAGCGAAGTGGCGCAGTGGTAACTCATTGGACTAGCATTCGACAGGACGTTGGTTCAAATCCACCTTCGCCCATCCAGATTTAAGTTTACCGTAATTTCCCTAAATCACACCACGCAAATTCCTGGATTGTTCCTTTGAAGCGGCACGCCGATTTCTTTCCCCATTCTTGCCCAAAAATCGGAGCCTGAACTCCGTCTCAAGTGACCACGCTGTCGACGGGTCGTTAAACTCTAAGCTTCCTTCCTTCTTAGGAACTTGAATCCTGACAAAAACATCACCAGTTACCAGGATTTGAGACTGAAGTAGACAGGAAAAACTTTGTTCCAAATTATAATAATCACAATTTGTAGGTGACACGACACAGAAGTCCACATGCAGTCACAAAAAGGGACAATAACGAATATAATAAATGCTGGAAGACTTCAATAAGATAGCCATTTGATGAAAATGAAAGAGGATCAAATGGTTCAAAAATATTCAGGTAGTCTTTATATGGCGAACGGCCATTGGGGGGACCCAAGAGTACCATAAAAATGATAGTATATGCTAGACAATGGTAATAAGGAATTGGCAGGAGGCAGAATTGGAGGAATCACCTAAGATCGGCACGGAATCTTCGAGCACCTTACAACTACTATTAGCATTCTAGTGTTCTTCGCTTTTATTTCTGCTAGTATGCAAGTAACGTCATTGAAATCCTTTTCTCAGAACAATTTATGCGTTCTGAAAACTTGATAAAATGGAATAGAGGTGCCAGTTTTATCTTCCAGCATCACAGTCCTCAATGCTTTCACGCAACGAATTTTACGGAAAACGACGGGTTACGAGAAACCCTTAATGCAGTGCATTGGTTGAAATGTGTTTCATAGGTCCGGGACTATGAATTAGAAAATCAGTAAACACGCATTTAGGCTTTCGAACACGTAAATTAATACGGCGCCTTCTTGATTTGTTTCTAGTATTCAGTCACAGCATAGGAAACTTGTCCTTGAAGATATGTGTTTCTGGCGGCACAACATAATACAGATAATGCTTATCTGAATTCGTGTTCAGTATTATTTTAGGTATTTTGTGAAATCAAATCTCTGGTGACTGAGTCAAATTTGCGACGTCTGAAACTGTTCTAAATATAATTTTTAGTTGTGTTCTTAGTCTCAGTTGCTAACATAGGCATAGGAAAATATTTTCCGTGGTCGTGATTCGAAGCCGGAATCTCTTGCTCAGTAGGAAATTGCGTTAAGCCCTGCACGTAGGCTTAGGCTAACATACCTTCACGGAATGCGCAAGCACATGCCCCGCTCAATTCAGGTTTTCATATGTCCATTGTATTCCATGGCTCTGGCCCTGGATTTCTGCTAGACGTCCGTTCTCCATGTGCATCCTCAGTGAAATTAGCAGCAAATCTTGTCAAGATGGATTACATTAATAATTGAGGCGTCTGTTGGTCTTGTCGTCGAATGTACGTTAGATCTTGTTTTTGAAATCGACCCCCTCCCCTTCCATACACATGCACACATATTCACTACCACCGTCCTTCACGCAGAGTGAAGGAGGGTAGGCGATGATAACAGCTGGGGCCGAATGAGGAGGATTGGAAATACAGAACTAGTCTACGGATCTTCTGTAATTACGTATTTCCAGAAACAATACAGGGTGTATCTGGGGCTTAACACTTTATAATCTGTATTATATTAAACTTACAGTTATAAATGATAAGTAAAATGAAAGAGCGACTCACAGTTTCGTTTGGCACCAGTGCGCATGCGTAGCGCGCAATGATTCCGCCGCAGTCCGCTGGACAGAGGTAGTAGCAAAGATGACGACGAGTGAACGGAAAGCGTTTTGTGTTTTGCAGTTTGCAGAGACTGAATCTGTTGTTACTGTGCAGCGTGCGTTCCGGCTGAAGTTCGGTTGTGATGCTCAAAGTGATAATAACATTCGTAGATGGTATCATCAGTTTCCAGATACCGGCTGCTCTTGTAAAGGGAAGAGCAAGGGACGACCAAGAGTTAGTGGAGAGACTGTTGAGCGAGTGTGAGAGTCGTTCACTAGCAGCCCAAAGAAATTAGTCGGGAAGGCTAGTCGTGAATTACAAGTTCCTGTGTCGACTGTTTGGAAAGTTTTAAGAAAACGCGTACAACTACGTCCTTACCGTTTGCAGTTATTAAAGGCTCTAAAGCCGCCGACAGACCACGGATTACGTGCCAATTTCACAAACGACATGTTGTTTCATGACGATGAAGATTTTTTTGGATCATGTTGTCTTCAGTGATAAATAGAACTTTCACCTTAGTGGACATGTTAATACTCACAATATGCACATCTGAAACTCAGAAAATTCTCTCGTGATGGTACAAATCCAACGAGATTCCCCTAAAGTGACTGCTTTTTGTGCCGTATCCCGGCGGAAAGTTTATGGGTATTTCGATTCTGGTGAACCTACTGTAAATGGCACTTCTTATCTTGATACACTAGAGCAACGGTTCGTCCCTCAGTTGGAAAAAATGAGGCAAAGAACTTCATTTTCCAGCAAGATGGTGCGCCACCTCACTGGTATAGCGAACTACGCGATTGGTTGAACGCCAATGTACCCAGCGCTGGAAGGGCCGCAAAGGACCCAATGACAGGGCTTGCTTTGCAACACCTCCACGTTCACCATGCGTGTTTTTCTACTGGGGCTTCAACAAGGATCGTGTATACGTGCCTACGCTACCAGATGACCTCCCTGAATTCAGAAACCGGAGTGAAGCAGCTGTTGCCATAATCACTGAAGACAAACTTGTCAACGTTTGGGAAGAACTCGGCTATAAACGTGATGTGTGCCAGGTGACAAATGATGCTCACATTGAACATTTATAAGGTTCTTGGTAAAACTGTTTTAGTTGCTCTTTCATTTGATATATCATTTATAACTGTAAATTTAATATAATAAATATTAAGGTAAAAAGTAAAGCAGAAACAATCCGAAGATTGGTTTGAACACCACAGTGCTTTACTAGGCATGGTCCTGTTTGGAGGTGATATGCCGTTGCCTTCCTCCGACCTTCGAACTGACTTACCCAGCCAATTATAGGAGGACCTACAGTTTAACGTGGGTTCTGAACCATGGTGCTTCTCGGTATTTTTCACATTATCAATACCGCCAGAGGTGAAAGAAGTGGAAAGTGACAGATAAAAATCTTAGGACCTGGCGAGGATCGAACCCGCGACCTTTGGATTTGTAGTCTGACACTCTACCACTGTGCAACCGAGGCGCAGAAAATTGTAAAGTGTTAAAACCCCGATATTCATTTATAAAGACCCCGTAAATTTGGTAGTATCATTACTAGTAGGAATCTCATATATTCATTACGAATCTTGAATATGTGTGCAGCATGCAGTTTCCAACAACATAGAACTATATTTTTTTCATAATTAAGCTTCTCCAGCAATGAGGAGTCTGACCACAGAAGAGTTTCAACAACCAAAGATTGAGACACAGACGATATTTAAATGAAAAGTTAAATTTAATCAGAAGAAAGTGTTTCATTTATGTTAGAAATTCGGAGCTTGAGCCTATTTATGAGAAAATTAGTAAACACCGTGTCATGCGGGTTCCGATGGAATCTAAAATATCACAGACGCCGATATGGGAACTTTGCCAGCTGGCCCCTCGCTGCCAATTTCAGAGCAGCGTCCATGACCACTACAATGCTTTCGATATTACAGTTTTCTGCAGATGCGTCTGTTGCGTGATCAGTTAAATGTGAAAGCGTTTTCATATCGTTTATTCTATGTGCAGACACCGACTTAATGAAAAATTATTAGACAGTGGCGGGGGCACTGAAAATCTTCGGCAGTGCTTTAGTAATTTTCGCTAAGGCTAATCTTAGAACGGAGCTCAATTTAATTTTCATCTGGTGATTGCTAACACAAATTCTGAACTGTATATATATTTAGTGTGTGTGTGTTGACACCTGTGTTTAATTTAGAAGTAATAGCCGGCGTGTTGTGTGGGGTTTTACTGGCACCAGCTGCTGCCGATGGCGTCTGCCCCGGTCCCTGGCTGCCGCCTGCACCCAGTCTATCCGCTTCACTATCCTATTACTCAGGGGAATCGCCAGTGTATTATAGGAGGAACTATTCATTAAAAATCTGAAATTAGTACTGTTGAATCAGCCAGAAATAAGCTTAAATTTTGGTAAATCTAGGACGTGTGTTTTTAAATTCTTTTTAGCAGTTACTAGATTTTGATGAATTTAACAAGGTACGTATTTGCTATTTACGTATCGTAATAAAAAGAACTGGTGAATTAATGAAGCAGAAAAATCAACAAATGATTTATTTCTCGTAAGAATTTAGTTTCAAATTCTCGTATTCTATCTATAAATGTAGACATCGAACAGGCCTGTGTTTCAGATTAATCTCAAAATAAGGTAATAAGATGTTCAAAATGTTCAAATGTTTGTGTAGCTTATGGGAGTTAACTACGGGGTCATCAGTTCCTAAACTTACAAACTACTAGGTTGTGCAAATAAAATCCGCTACCAGTCACAATTATTGGCGGTTTATTAAAACACTACCGGTTTCGGGCTTGTGCCCATCTTCAGGTGTTTACATTCAGTGTTGTTGAATATAAGTAAAGTATCCAGGTCGTGTTCGTACATTTCTCATGGATATTAGTTGAGAACATTGTAGTAACAGCAACATGATGCTAATTTGCACTCCCATGTTTCAGGTTTTGCACAGTATACACAGTACATTTTATAACTGTCACTCCAAACATCGCAATGTTTACATTCAGGCATATGTTATGGTCAAAGAACTTAGCTCAAGATATCTGTATATCTTTAGCTAAGTTCTTTGACCATAACATAAGCCTGAATGTAAACATTGCGATGTTTGGAGTGAGTTATGAAGTGTACTGTGGCGATGTTTGGAGTGACAGTTATAAAGTATACTGTGTATACTGTGCAAAACCTGAAACATGGGAGTGCAAATTAGCATCATGTTGCTGTTACTACAATGTTCTCAACTAATATCCATGAGAAATGTACGAAAACGAACTGGATACTTTACTTATATTCAACAACACTGAATGTAAACACCTGAAGATGAGCACCAGCCCGAAACCGGTAGTGTTTTAATAAACCGCCAATAATTGTGACTGATAGCGGATTTTATTTCCACAACCTATAAGGAACAGTCACGGAGTTCAACATCCATAATGGATAAAATTCACTTACAAACTACTTAGGAACTAGCTAACACTAAGGACGGCACAAATATCCATGCCCGAGGGGGGATTCGAACCCCGACCATAGTGGCCGTGCAGACCGTGACTGGCGATGCAGTCCCCTTGGCCACCGCGGCCGGAATAATCAGATGAAAACACGTGTTAAGATAAATAAACTAGAAGTTGCATACCATCACCAGGAAAACTTCCGAGCGTCATCTGATGAATAAAAAACACATCTGCAGCGTGAATTCCAACAGCCGATAGAAATTCCACCACAGTACTGGACACCTTTTACCATGGTAGACTCCTGACCATCCAAAATGAAGGGGCACCGGAGATATTACAGCAAAATTTATTTGGGAGATAACACGTTGTACAAAAATCGCTTGATTGAAAACATTGCGCTATGTC
Source organism: Locusta migratoria (assembly GCA_026315105.1). Classification (NCBI taxonomy): domain Eukaryota; kingdom Metazoa; phylum Arthropoda; class Insecta; order Orthoptera; family Acrididae; genus Locusta; species Locusta migratoria. The sequence goes on from CM048755.1 coordinate 294,537,217, forward strand.
AAGTAAGGAGTATGATAAATCAGTATTGAGCGCTGTCGGCATTGCGGGTTATAATTAATATTAAACGCCTTTGCTCTGTATCAAATACGCTCTGGCTGTGTTGTTGGGGTATAGCATTCCATGCTGCTTCCACGTATTTCCGACATTGATCTTTTGTAGTAAGGGGTGGCGTATTCTTAGCCAGTAGTTCGGGAGTCATCGACCAGACGTTTTCCATTGGTGAGAGATCGGGAGAACAGGACCCCAAGGCAGAAACACTATCCGGTGGAAGACGAAGAAGTTTTGAACATCGCGAGTCACGTATGGTCGCGCATTTTCCTTCTGCAATGTGGTCGTAGGCCAAGCTGAGATTGTGGAGGAGAACAACAGACTCCAACACTTCAGAGACGTAATGCTCGATTGTTAGTGTACCGGCAATTCATAATAAATATATGCGGGAGTGGAATCCAATATCCTCCAAAACCATTATACTGAGTGCATGACGATGTATAAGGGCAACACTTCAAGTACGTCTCATCAACGTGTTTCCAGATTACATTTCAACTAATATGGTGGTAAGGGCAGCATTGGGATACGCCTTTTCGATGCCAACACTGTCATCAGCAGAGTACTATGGTCGGAATAGAGTCTGTATACACCGTAGTGAGATAATGTTAAACTATTATCCTTTTGCATCGGCCTATTGTTTCTGCACCCGGCTTTATGGTTTCGCGTGTACTGGATTCCACTCCCAGACCCTCATCTATTACACATTAAGGGTATGGTAACCAACCAACATGAGAGTTGGCAAGCCTCTCTCTTATTTACTTTACATGTTCCTTAATCGTACTTGATAGTTATTACCAAACGAAACTCATCAGTTTTGAAAACAGTAGTTTATTCAGGTGAGTTGTTTGGCGAGTAGGACTAAACAGTGCTTTGTAAATTTCATGTAGAACGTAATGTAATTTTGCAATATCCAATATTTCAACGTTCTCTGAATGTTGGGTGGTGAGAAGTTACTTTTAGGCTCCAGTAAATAGGGGGAGGGGGGGATGACCACTGATGCCTTCCCCACACGTCCCGAAAACACAGGTTCCACGCAGTATACTGCACATGGAGCAAAATAACGATCGCTGGCGCGTAAAATGAATATTCGGTCGTTGCAGCCAGCAGCGTATACGGACTTTGATTTTGAAACAGTTGTCGGAAGTCAGAAACTTTTTTATCGCATTCTGACTTGGGTTTTTGGATAGAACAACGAACTGTAAAATCAATTATTTTAGGAACATTATCCAAATGATTAAACATTCATATTGGTATTTTGTTAGCAATATTGGGAGCTCTAACTAATCATACCATACGGATTCTAAAGAATTCTAAAGAATTTAGTGGTTCTCGCCAGACATAATCATGAAATGGACAATAAACAATTTTAGAAAAAACGCAAACCTCATGTTGTAGTCATTTATTTAGTAGATGCCGCCCTAGTTAAACATTAGTAAGTTTAGTTTAAAAAATGTTTGTTAAGCTTATGGGACTTCACTACGGGGTCACCAGCCCCTAAACTTACAAACTACTTATGAACTACTTACGAACTAGGACGGCACAAATATCCATGCCCGAGGGGGGATTCGAACCCCCGACCGTAGTGGCCGTGCTGACCGTGACTGGAGCGCCTCAGCCACCTCGGCCACCGCGGCCGGCTAAGTTTAGTTTGTTGTTGTTGTTGTGGTCTTCAGTCCGGAGACTGGTTTGATGCAGCTCTCCACAATACCCTATCCTGAGCAAGCCTCTTCATCTCCACATAAGAACGGCAACCTACATCTGTCTGAATCTGCTTACTGTATCCATCTCTTGGTCTTCCCCTGCGATTTTTTCCCCATACACTTCCCTCCAACGCTAAATTCACAATTCCTTTATGTCTAAGAATGTGTCCTACCAATCTATCCCTTCTTTTAGTCAAGGTATGCCAGAAATTCCTTTTCTCCCCAATTCTGTTCAGTACCTCCTCATTAGTTACGCGATCCACCCACCTAATCTTCAGCATTCTTCTGTAGCACCATATTTCAAAAGCCTCAATTCTCTTCCTGTCCGCACTGTTTATTGTCCATGTCTCACTCCCATACAAGGCAACACTCCATACAAATGCTTTCAGAAAGGACATCCTTAGGTTTAAATCAATATTCGATGTTAACAAATTTCTCTTTTTCAAGAACGCTTTTCTACCCATTGCCATTCTGCATTTTATATCCTCTGTACTGCGACCATCATTTGTTATTTTACTGCCCAAGTAACAAAACTCATCTACCTCCTTTATTGCTTCGTTTCCCAATCTAATACCTTCAGCATCACCTGATTTTCTTACACTGCACTCCATTACCCTAGTTTTGCTCTTGTTAATGTTCATCTTATATGCACCTTTCAGCACACTGTCCATTCCGTTCAATTGCTCTTCCAGGTCCTTTGCTGTATCTGACAGAATTACTATGTCGTCTTACAAATAAATATATACGTGTACGGACAGCAATGGGCAAAAAGTAGCAGAAATAAGTCATCCCCAAAGACGAAGTTTGTTAGTTTAAGGGTCCGTACCGTTGCACCCTTGAGAAAATCAAATATTTTGTGCATTCTGCCCATCCATTCCTCAGTCTCTCTCTCTCTTTCTCTTTCCATCTATCTATCTATCTATCTATCTATCTTTCGCTCTCTCTGTGTCTCTTCTTCCCCTTCTATTTCCTCCCGCTCTTCCTCTTCCATTCCGCAATCCAGTCCCTCCTATAGTTCCTTCCATTCTATCTTCCACGTCCTCCTTCTTTCTCTCTCTCTCACCATTTCCTCTTCCTATCTCACTCTGACCTGCTTCCCCTCATCGTAGAATCTGAGAATTTAGGAATTAAAACTTCAGAACTTACATCGGATTATTTGTTAAGCAGGTGACAAGAAATCTGATCTTACAGAAATTCTATCTCAACGACGCTGAGGGAAACATCTTACTATTTCTTTCGTCCGTCTCTTGTTACTGGGAGTGTGAAAATTGGAAAACTCATTCATTAAGAACTTTTCATTTTTATTTACAACACATCACCAGCAGTAACACTGTAATCGTTACGTTGTTTTTATAGAATTAATTACATATTCCAGACATTACTGCCGCGACATTTTCCAAGTTTCATATCCTCGTCACAAATGCGTCTTCTTTTACATAGAAGCTGGAATCTAACTGACACCGAAATTGTTCAGAGCAGCTCAATTTGTTCTCACGGTGGCAGGCTAAGTGCCACGCCTTCGAAGCCACGATCTCCGTCAGCTCAAAGTCAGTGAGAAGAACTCAGGCACCTAGCAAAAGTATTCTGCCTTCCTCTAGTCTGATGGAGAATTGGCAACATTTTATATAAAGTTTGGCAACTCTGTCAGCGTCGAATTACTTCCTGTTTAGCACAGAATTAAGCTGGTACATTCACTTGTTTTTTCATGTCATCTCCATTCAATAATCTGAGTGATTCTCACTTAAGGTGTAACATAAAATTGTTCATTCGTGATTTTGAGTCCTGGAAAGACATTCCACGCGGAAATTGCAACCAATATCTTCTTTGTCGTTTCGATTTGTCTGGTCTATTGGAGCAGTAAAGAAGAACCAAATACCATCGGTCTTCGGTAGCTCTGGGGCAGCGTATTCGCATGCAAAACGAAGGTACTTTCGGTTTATGGAGCCAGTCTCGTAGAGGGCAAATTCTTTATATATTTTATTTTGTGATAGAGCTAAAAATATCCAGACTAAAAATAAATAGGCAATTTTTAAGAAAATTTCTCCCTCAAAAGTTTGTTAGCTACCGTAACTTCCCACAACTATATACCACTTTTGACATATTTTAATGCGTAACCTTATTGTATAATTTCCGAAAGCGATCTTTTTTTTTTTTTTTTTTTTTACAGATAGTAGTTTATGTAAGAAATTAAATTACTGTGAGAGTTGGACTCAACACTGTCAATGTGTTGCTGAAACTTCATGCCAAAATGTGGTACATTGTTATGTGCCAAGTGCCCAACAATAGTCCACTATGATTATCGTATGCTGGCTCAATGATGCCGTGACTTTAACTATTTATTTCACAACTTTTTACACTCATGACGATGTACAAAGTATTTAAATGAAAACTGAAGTCACATAATAAAGGATACACCTACTAAAAAGTCCCCACAATGTTATAAGAAAAACAATCTACCCCTTTACACCCCACTTGTCTTTTAGCTCTGGGATGATGTACAAATCCCTTTTCGATGAGACCTTCACTATCACACTGATTTTACATACAATATCTGACATTTCGAACTTTAAAATATACTTTACAGTTCGCCATTTGAAAAAATTCCCACTTCTCTCCATACAGCTAACTGTGGTGCATGATTTATGCACATTCAGATCACCACCAGGCCAGTATCCCCCCCCCCCAATTTCCCTCTTTCTGAATTATCACATCATCACTCACTTTAGGCACGAACGCTACTGTTGCATCAACAAATTTCATTACACTGTCACCAATTTCTTATGTTTTCAAATAAAAGGTATCATCGTCATCTGATACAAAAGATGCTGTATTCTCATCACCACTACTGGTCACCGTCTACTTGGGAATCTAAAAATTAAAATACATCATGGAAAGTGGACCATAGATTTGCTCAAGTTCTCACAGTTTACTTTCATTGCACATTTCTCACGTATAACATCAGCAGAAAAACACCAAGCTGAAGGTAATATACTCTAAATATATTAAAAATCAAATAAAGAAAATTCAAAAGAGCTATCTCCTACCAAGTTGAACGACTAAACTGAAAATTATCGCTGTGGCCACTGTGATACTTTACCGTGCACGACCTTCAGTATTTCGATAGCGATTATATATATTTTTGACGAATTACAGCGTTCAAATGAATGAAATAAATCGCAGTTTGCGATGTTATGGCATCACTGTATTAGGTTTAGATGGAATACCAAATTTTCATTCGCCACAGTTTGGTATTCCATCTAAACCTAATACAGTGATGCCATAACATCGCAAATTGCGATTTATTTCATTTATTTCGATAGCGATGGAAGCACTCGGCTGTCACTAAACGGTACTGTGTAGAGTCTTCAAAACCAATTTGGACCATAGTTGTGCTTAAGGAGTATAGTTGTGGGAATTTGCGGTATTTCCACGGCGGCAACCTCCCATATTACGTAAAAGTGACTGACAAAGCTCAAATATTTTTCCGATTCTGTGCCTGTGAAAAAGGGCTGGTTTCGAGTTAAAGCTATCGAAAAACCATGTTGAAGTGCATTTTAGTCCAAAATTAACTGTTCTTAACGGTTGGACAGCTGCTTCTAAAATGAGTTAGAAGCGTTAAATGCTCTACTACTTACGTGCACCACCAGCAGTAGGTCTACGTAGATAATATTAATAACAACCGAATTATCTGGCAAATTCACACTGCTGTTTTCCAAACTAAGAACTTGGTTCAAATAGTGGAAATTTGTGATGTCTTCGCATGGGTATATTATGCCTAGAATAGGCTTTACATCCCGCAGACGTTAGACTAGTATACTCTCTGCGTCAGAAGCTTTCTGGTAGTTAATTATTTCAGTGAACGCCACAGTGTCTTCACCGCCTCCAGTGTGTATGCTATTCTAACCTTTCATTAAGTCACCATCACGCAGAATTGGTCTCGTGGGTCTATTCTGTTCAAATGATCAAATGCTTGTAAATTTATGGGACCTAACTGCAGTGGTCATCGGTCCCAAAACTTACAAACTATTTCAACTAACTTATTCTAAGAACAACACAGACACCCATGGCCAAGGGAGGATTCGAACCTCCGACGTGGAATGGCCGCGAGCACCATAGCAAGGCGCCTTAGTGCGCACGGCTATTCCACCGCGGCTATCGATTCTGGATTAATATCTGTAATGTGTGGGTTTATATTTTTAACCGGGACGATCATATCTACTATACCTCCGGTAATGCCAAGTGAAGAACGGCAAGTTGCACCGTAGTTGTAAATCCGAAGTAAACAAAAATCAGTTGGATGTCAAATGGGACACACCATATTTATGGTTGGCAGTAGCATGCAGACTCACGGCTATCAGTAACTATCACCAGAATGCTTTCCTTATATTACGAAACGTTATTTTATTTTTATAAACAAACTAGCTGAAAACCCGGCGTTTCCCGGGTACTTACTTATTCCAGTCTTAAGTTAGTCCATCTCTCCTTTCCTTTCCCTCTCCGTCCACTTTCTCTCTCTGTGCAGCTCTTCTCTCTATCTCCGATCATCTTCTCTTATCCCTCTCTCATTCTCCTCCTCTTCCCTTTCTCTGTCCGTCTCCTTTCTCTCTCCGTCTCCTACCACTTCTTTCTGTCCATCTTCTCCTCCACCGACATCTCTCGCTCCTATACAGAGTGGTCGGAAATTCTCGTTACTAACTTCTAGGACTTGTTGAGGGTAGTGAGTACAAAACATTTTGAATGTCCGGGAACGTATTGTTTCCGTTCTACGACAGTTTCAATTCAGATGTGTAACTCGTCAACGTCTGCTTAGGGACAGAGAAACGTCTCAAAGTTCAACAGGAACATGGCTGGAGAGAGTTTACCAGGACATGCTTTGGTGGTACAATGTGCGTAACGACGTTGGTAGTCGCCACATCGCGCCGATATTGTGATGCTTCAGTATGTTGCGGCTGGTGTCGTAGATGCTGGGTTATTGTTGTTGTCGACTAATGGAAACCGTAAGGTGTAAATTTTAATGAAAATGCGTAAGTAATAACGGATCGATTCAGTATTCTTTTCAAATTGATTGCAACAATTGTACTGGGTCACGCCTAACTACTTTCCTCAAGTAGGAGTGGATGAGATAATAATCTGAATTAAAACCGTCGTGGAACTGAAACGATACATTTCCGGACATGGATTCCTATTTAAAATGTTATGTACTCACTACCCTATACAATTCCTAGAAGTTTGTATCGGAGCCGGCCGCAGTGGCCGAGCGGTCTGCGGCGAGCCAGTCACGGTCTGCACGGCCACTGCGGACGGGTGTTCGAATCCCCCCTCGGGCATGTATGTTTGTGCCGTCTTTAGTATAAGCTAGTTCATAAGTAGTTTGTAAGCTTAGGGACTGATGACCCCGTAGTTAAGTCCCATAAGCTCACCAAACATTTGATTTTTTTTTTTTTTTTTTTTTTTTAACGGGAATTTCCGACCACCCTGTATATTAAAACATACATATATGCGCCAAGTTTCATGGTGACAGTTCAACCGGTGTCAAAGTTGCAAGGTAGTCTCCGCCATGCTAAATTGACTGGCTTGCAGATTATAAAAGTCTCCTTCATGAAAACATACTTTCATGGTCACCAGTCAAACAATTTGGATGTTTGTTGTAACGTATCCTCCGTCATCCGCCTATGGATGCTTACGGAAGGTAACGCATGTATTAATTGAGGGTATAAGCTATTTTCATTCCACATTTCATTCCTATCCGACCACCCGTTTCGGCGCAAGAAGCGAATTAATTAATTGTAAAGCACCCTCCACCTTGGACCATACGAAGTTAATTTTAGTATGTCTATAACCTTCGCGCGAGTGCAACCAATGAGTTGGCAAGGTTTTATCGCAATTGGATATACGGTATGGCCGTGCATAAACTACGAACGAAAAGACAAACATTATTTTTTATATATTTGATATGTCCTGAAGTATGTGTCGTACAGTACTGTAAATTTGATTGCATATTTAGTGATACATATCGATACTATATGCAAAATCTGTTACGAAGACAGTCAGCAGTAATCAAGTAAGACAAACAACACAAGGTCATGCCTGATGCGACAGTTTTACGGCAGCTACTGCGAAACTGTTGTGAGCGGAAGACTTATTTTCGCTTCATCAATTTGCGGGAGGGGGGGGGGAAGCGGGTGAAGTCAGTTATAAAACGCTTCATAAACATCTGAAATTACGTGCAAACTTTGTTGCAGGTCCCAAACTACTCCCATTTTCCAATAATTGACGCATAAATCTGGATATTCTCACGCGGTGGCCTCTCATTATTTATGACGTCATATCTGCTGAGCTATGTGTCGTGCTCTTTTGTTATTGGGTTAGGAACTTTCGCGGGCGTAAGGTGAACAGTTCACCAAAGTTTCATTGCAATCGAATGAATGGTTTATGAACACTTAGAGGACATACAAACATACATATATATTTTGTCGTTTAAGGTGATATGGCTCTTACTGTCTTTGAACATCAAACGTTGAAAATATGCTGCTGGACTGTGATTAAAATTTGCATCTCCTCTTTTGCGGTATTCGATCTCTCGGAACGACTTAGTTGGATCATTACGTTGCATTCTCAGAGACTGCACACTCCTGTACGTCTCCACGAAAGGCATGAATATTGATTCCAATTCTGGTCCAGCACAAAAAATTCATGATTTTATTTTTACCTATAGACAAAGCATCCTGCACTAGTAAAAAAATATAATTTTAGTCTCTCCTTGTGCACTCTCAATTACAATGATAGGTACCGTTGCCGTTGTTTCTAGTGAGACACGCACACATCCTCTTTCCTGTTGAGGTAACATTTGAGATTCAACGTCTACAGGTTCGGGGTTCGATTGCTGGTGACGTATAACATAATTACATGTCGCTGTTCTTGAAAAGATTCAACCACTAACATCTGACTTCAGTTGATATTCAATTCGAGATCTGCGATCTGATACTTGTGGTGAAATCTCCAATATTTCGTACATATTTATACCTAGTCAGCTGTGACGATCTTTATCATTATTGAGTACACATAAGACACGAATGCTTTGCTTGGTTAGCAATAAATGCAGGTGATGGGTTTGATTCTAGAACCAATACAGGATTCAAAGTTCAAAATGTGTACAAATATTTGTTAAGTCACGATACATATAAATTGTTGGTGAAACTCAATTAATATTGAGGTTTCCATACAGCTTTTGCTGCTGTAAATCTAGTTTTTATTTTCTGGTTACTTCAACAAGTCGTTAATACACAACCGCTCAACATAGGAATGAAGTTTCGCAGTTGTAAGAAAACAATTCAGACAACTAAAGTACTTCGAATTGCTATAGAAGTTTAGGAATTCCAACATTATCGTAAATTCTGTTGTTCATAATAACGTTAAATGATGTCTAAGGATTCAAATGTTTGTAAAGCTATGGGACTAACTTCAGTGGTTATCAGTCACTAAACGTACAAACTACCTAAACTCACTTATGCTAAGACCAAAACACACCCATGCCCGAGGAAGGACTCGAACCTCCGATGGAGGAACAGACGTGCACTCTCTAGCAAGACGCCTTAGAACGTATGGCAACTCCCGCGCGACGTCTAAGGATTAGTGAATGTTTTGTGTCGCAGATTTTGATAAATCTAACTAATGAGTATGGTAATACTTCTGATAAGGTAATTATTGTAATAACGTGTAGTTAACAAATGTTAAAAATTTATTAACGTCTTCCTATTATTTGGAATATCGTGATTTTAATTTACATCTGGTGTCATTGGCATAAAGAGCAATTTTCTCTAGTAGATCCACTTGGAATAGTCGAACGGTTATACCGCAAAGCGATTATAGTACCCGCAAGACAGATGTGCTATTTGGGATGCATGCACATTAGGCGGAACGCAATTCTGCTCGTACGGATATTTTAGCGCATTATAGTACATGTGAAGCCTTGCGGAGAAGTTCTGTTCTTACTAAGAGTTCAGGGAAGCATTCGAAGACACATACATATTGGTCGAAGCAAGTCAAAGAAAGAAGGAAACAAGAAATCATTCTTGGCAAGGACCTAGAGTCCTTGGGGTTCCCCAGTCCTGTGAATTTTTTTAAGCATCGATAAAGCAGAATTGTTTCCTCCATTAATCGCACGGCCCAGAGGAAGAAATCATGTGATAATGATACTTCAAATTATCGCTGATGTATCAGCAGTTGCTCTTAGAGAAATGTAACGACTCGATTGAAACATTCAAGAGCACACTTTGCGAGCTTGATTATCTCAATGAGATGAAACATTCAAGGGGCAGGAAATGCAATAATAAAGGAATTAGTCAACAGGCGACAGAAAAGAAAAACCACCGGCGTAATACTGACAGATTTTCAGCACGTAGTAATAACACTGTCAATCGTACACCGAATAACCAGTCATGGTATGGAACGTGGAACAATCATTGGGGAAACTGCAATAGTAACAATCAGAGCAACAGGAGTAACGGGAACGGAAGACACTGAAAATGGCAAAGTAAGAGGAGAGTTAGTATCTGTATGTTTGTATTAGAATAAGTATTTATTTTGTTTAATTTGCAGTTATTTTGTATACCTTTGATGTTATTGTGTTTTTATGCTGTGCTTTTCTAATCAATGACTTAAGTAGTTGGGGATAAAATCTTTAAGCTTCACAAACAGAGCAAGGTTAGAAGTTTTTATCTTCTCAATAGGAAATGTACTTTATTTCTTGCCCACTTTAAACATTGTACGCCGTCGCGTTTCACGGTATGTCAGCCAGGATTTTTCTGAATTAGTCATAGTATTTTCATTTTTCTGGTGAGTTGTCATGACCAGGTAGTTGCTTCTATATGTTCCTTTCCGTTCGAGAAGACAAATTATGGATGTACAGATTCGTTTCAATACTCATTACATTTTTCAAATGTTCAAATGTTTGTGAACTTATGGGACTTAACTTCTTTGGTTATTAGTCCATAGACTTACAAACTATTTAAACTAAGTTAAACTAACCTAAGGACAACGCACATACACATTCCTCAGGGAGGACTCGAACCTTCGACGGAGAGGAACCGCGTGCTCCGCAGCATGGCACCTTAGATCGCTCGGCCACTCCACCGCGGCCATTACATTGGTTGTGGAGATTCTTTCCTTATTCGTTGTTATGTGTACCTTGCCAGAGGGCAGGAATGGGTGATTTTCCGCTTAGTGAAATGACGAGAAAGTTTCTCCATGCTGCAGAGCGTGTTTGCCGTTCTTTTGGGACTTGTTTTGATAACACTTATGTCCTCGTGTAGGCCGCGTGTTGACGTGACTTCATTGGCATTTGTGGGCTATCGCCCATAGAGCGACGTTGCCTCTTGTGTGGAGAATGTTAGTGACTGCATCTTGTACCCAATGGACAGGATTTATATATGAGGGAAGCTCATACAACGAGAATATCCTCGAAGTGGTGACCCACCAATTTTTGGGGAAAGAGTTTGGGACTTAGAAGATAGCGAAACTTTGCATTCCTAAGGAAATTTGTAGTTGTATTTTTTATTTCAGAAACTGCAGTCTTGGAATGATGTTGTGTGGTCTTTGCTCAGGAGACTGGTTTGATGCAGTTCTCCACCCTGCTCTATCCGGAGAAAGCCTCCTAATTAGAACGGCAACCCACATCTATTTGAATCTGTTTACTGAATTCGTCTGTTGGTCTCACTGGTCTACTCGACAAACTTCCCTCCAAAGCTAAATTGATGATTACTTGTGTCTAAGAATGTCCTACCAAATGATCCCAACTTTCTGTTCTGTACCTACTCAATAGTTACGCGGTCTACTCCAATATTTTTCAGCACCACTTTTCAAAAGTTTCTATCCTCTTTCTCCCTGAACTACGTGTCTTCCATGTTTCACTACCATACAAGGCAACATCCTACACAAATGCCCTCAAAAATACTTCGTTACATTTAAATTGATATTCAATGTTAACGAACTCCTTTTCTCAGAAACGCTTATCTTTCCAGTGCCATTCTACATTTATATCAACCGTACTTCGACCATCGTACGTTGTTTTACTGCCCAAGTAACAAATCTTATCTTGCACCTTCACTGTTACCTAATCAAGTTCCTTCTGCATTTCCTGATTTTCTTAGACGTTATTGCATTACCCTTATTTTGACCTTTCTAATGTTTATGTTACACACTAGTTTCGGGACACTGCACATTCCGTTCAGTCGCTCTTCTAGGTTAATTCCAAGGTGCTTGCTGTCTCTGACAAAATTAAAATGTCATCGGAAAACCGCAAAGTCTTTATTTCTTCACCCTGAACTTTTAACACCTTCTCCAAAATTTTGCTTGATTTCCTACCCGCTTTCTCAATGTACAAATTGAGTACCATTGGGGATTAGATTAATACTTGTTCCACAGATCATATATACGACATTTCGTAATGATGTGGAACGTGTCAGTTCAGTAAATGTTGTCTATACTAGACAATCAATATTTTAAGAATTCTTTTTTATTTTTTTTTTATTTTTATTTTTTTATTTTTTTTAAAGTTTTATCTAAAAATTCATCTACATTGTAGAAGGAGTTGCCATTCAGAAATTCCTTTAATTTCTTTTTAAATACTAGGTGGCTATCTGTCAGACTTTTGATGCTTCTTGGTAAGTGACCAAAGACTTTTGTGGCAGCATAATTCACCCTTTTCTGAGCCAAAGTTAGATTTAACCTTGAATAGTGAATATCATCCTTTCTCCTAGTGTTGTAGCTATGCACCCTTCTATTACTTTTGAATTGGGTCGGATTGTTAATAAAAAATTTCATGAGTGAATATATATATTGTGAAGCTACAGTGAGTATCCCTAGATCCCTAAATAAATGTCTGCAGGATGCTCTTGGGTGGGCTCCAGCAATTATTCTGATGAAAACACCTAAAAATTTTGAATATTCTACCTTAGCTACAGATTTATGTTCAAAGTCTAAATTTATTAATGGTGTCATGCCATTTACTGTATGAAACTGTATATACTGGGTTTTATCAAAGTTTAATGAGAGTCCATTTGTAGAGAACCACTTAATAACTTTCTGGAAGATATCATTTACAATTTCATCAGTTAATTCCTATTTGTCAGGTGTGATAGCTATACTTGTATCATCAGCAAAAATTACTAGCTTAGCATCTTCGTGAATGTAGAATGGCAACTCATTAATACATATTAAGAACAGCAAAGGACCCAAGACCGAACCTTGTGGGACCCCATTTTTGATAACTCCCCAGTTAGAAGAATTAATTGTTTCATCTATATCATGTGAACTGCTTGTTTCGACTTTCTGCACTCTTCCAGTTAAGTATGATTTAAACCATTTGTGCACTGTCACACTCTTACCACAATACTTAAGCTTATCTAGAAGAATCCCATGATTTACACAATCAAAAGCCTTTGATAGATCACAAAAAATCCCAACTGGTGATGTCCAGTTATTCAAAGCATTTAATATTTCATCAGTGAAGGTATATATAGCATTTTCAGTTGAAAAGCTTTTTTGAAAACCAAACTGATATTTTGTTATAACTTTATTTTTACTAATATGTGAAGCAAATCTAGAATACATAACTTTTTCAAATTTTTTTTTGATAAAGCTGTCAGAAGTGAGATAGGCCGGTAGTTGTTGACATCGTATGTATCCCCTTTTTTATGCAAAGGTTTAACGATAGCATATTTCAGTCTATCCGGGAAAATAACCTGCTTTAATGAGCTATTACAAATATGACTGAGAATCCTACTGATCTGGGAACAAGTTTTTAATACCCTGCTGGAAATGCCATCAATTCCATATGACCGTTTACTCTTGAGAGAGTTTATTTTCCTAATTTCTGAAGGTGAGGTGGGTGGAATTTCAATTGTATCCAATTGTGTGGGTATGGCCTCTTCCATTAATTGCCTTGCTCCTTCTAATGAACATTTAGATCCTATTTTCTCTACAACATTTAAAAAGTAATCATTAAAAATGTTTTCAACTTGTGACTTTTTGTTACTAAAGTTTTCATTTGTTTCGATGGCAATACCCTCTTCCTCTGCTCTTGGTTGCCATGTCTCCCTTTTAATAATATTCCAAATTGTTTCAATTTTATTATCAGATGAGCTAATCTCAGACATGATGCACATGCTTCTTGATTTTTTAATAACTTTTCTTAATGTAGCACAGTAGCTTTTATAATATTTTATTGTTTCTGGGTTATTACTCTTTCTTGCAGACAGATATACTTCCTTTTTTCGGTTACACGATATTTTCATTCCTTTTGCATGGTTTCTTAGAATTAAATTTTACTAATTTCTTGGGGAAACAGTTATCAAATACCCTTACTAATGTATCGTGAAATAAATTATATTTTAAATTAACATCATGTTCCTTGTAAACCTCATCCTAGTCTAACTGCTGTAGACTTTCTTTGAAATTTCTAGTTGTTAAGTCATTAATCGAGCGCACAATTCTGGTGGACTGTTTCGAATTACTGAACGGAGCTATGTCATATACTGTTACTAGCTGTGCACCATGATCCGAAAGACCATTTTCAACGGGACAAGCATTTATGTTGTTAAACTTATCTTTGTCTATAAAATGTTATCTATCAATGTACTGCTGTCCTTTACTACCCGAGTAGGAAAATCAATAACGTATGTCAGATTGAATGAGCCAAGTAAGTCTTCCAGGTCTTTCTTCCTATTACACTCTTTCAGTGAATCTACATTGAAATCACCACAAATAATAATTTGCTTCCCCCTATCTGACATATAGCACAACAAGGCATCCAAGTTTTCCAGAAATAACTGAAAGTTCCCTGAAGGGGACCTATATACTGTTACAATTATAAGTTAATCATCATTGAGTTGAAGCTGGTAGGCACATGCTTCAATATGCTGCTCTACACAAAACTTTTTTGTTTCTAAATTTTTTACATTGTGATAGCTTTTGGCATATATGGCAACTCCTGCTCTTATCTTATTATCTCTACTTACATTTGAGAATAATTTATATCCACAGACATTCACATTTTCCATACCGGTGACAATGTGATGCTCAGAGAGGCATAGTATATCTATTACATTATCAAAGAGAAAGGCTACAATCTTGTCTTACTCCCTTCTCAACCAATGTTTCACTTTCATGTCCCTCTACTCTTATAGTTGGTATCTGGATTTTGCACATGTTGTAAACAACATCTGTTCCTTATATTTTACCCCTACTAACTTCAGAATTTAAAAGAGCGTATTGCAATCGCCATTGTCAAAAGATTTCTCCAGATCTACAAAACCTAGAAATATAGGTTCGCCTTTCCTTAATCTACTGTCTAAGATAATTCCTAAGGTGAGTATTGCCTCCTACATTTCTCCTGAATGCAAAATGGTGTTCCCTGGAATCGGTTTCTACCAACTTCTCAATTTTTCTGTAAATAATTCGTGTTAGAATTTTGCAACTATGACTTATTAAACTGACGTTTCTGTAATTTTCATACCTGTCTGCGCCTGCTTAGTTTGGAATGGGGATTATTACATTTTTATTAAAGTCTGAGGGTATTTCACCGGTCTCATACATCTTTCACACCAGGTGAAATAGTTTTGTCACAGTTGGCTCTCCCACAGGCTTCAATAGCTTTGATAGAAAGGCGCCTACGCCAGGGGTTTTGTTTCGAATTAGGTCTTTTAGTGCTCTGTCAAATTCTTCCTTCAGTGTCGTATCTCCAACTTCATCTACTTCCTCTTCCCTTCATAGAACGTTGTCCTGAACTTCATTCCAAAATGTTCAAATGTTTGTATAGTTTATGGGACTTAACTACGGGGTCATCAGTCCCTAAACTTACAATCTACTTATGAACTACTTACGAACTAGGACGACACAAATATCCATGCCCGAGGGGGGGATTCGAACCCCCGACCGTAGTGGCCGTGCAGACCGTGACTGGAGCGTCTCAGTCCCCTAGGCGACCGCGGCCGGCGAACTTCATTCCCTTCGCATTGATCTAATCGTCTAGTTAAAAACCTAGCCGCCGGCATTTTCCTTAAAAAGAAAAAACCATCTGGTGGGGATCCCAAACACTTGAGCAATACTCAACACGGGGTCGCACTAGCGTTTTATATGCGGTCTCCTTTACAGACGAATCACATCGTCCCAAATTCTCCCAATAAACCGAAGTCTAACATCCACCTTCTCCACGACTGTCCTTAAATGCTCGTTCCATTTCATATAGCTGTGCAGCGTTGCACCTAGACATTTAATTGACGCGATTCTATGAAGCAGCAAACTACTATACTCCGTGGCGGCTCAAGGTAACGCAGTTGTATCCCCACTCTACACCCTCCCTCCCCTACTCCCTTGTCAGCACAATGCGCAGGCAGCCCGCTTAGACAACGCGCCAACAATAATAAGAACTGCCGGGTTTAAAATTAATTTATCACATTTTAGTGACCTTCATTTCGTTCGTTGCGATATGTATATAATGTACATCACTCCAGGGGTTATTACCTGAAAATAATTACATTAACAAAGGGAAATAGTGAAAAAGTTATATGTAACACACCAAACAGAAACTACGGTGGGCGGACATCAGTTTCACTATCTTCATACCGGCCGCAGCGGCCGAGGGGACTGAGGCGCTCCAGTCACGGTCTGCACAGCCACTACGGTCGGGGGTTCGAATCCCCCCTCGGGCATGGATATTTGTGCCGTCCTTAGTCTTAGCTAGTTCGTAAGTAGTTTGTAAGGTTAGGGACTGATGACTCCGTAGTTAACTCCCATAAGTTCTACAAACATTTGAACTATCTTCGTCATAACTGGAAGTCTCGTCACTATCGTCGCGAAGATTTATTAAAATCCTCTGATTTTGTTCACCTCTAAGTCCTTCCTTCGCCGCGGTGGAGTAGCCGAGCGGTCTAAAGCGTCTCGCTGCGGAGGTTCGAGTCCTCCCTGGTGCATGGGTGTGTGTGTATTTGTCCTTAGGTTAGTTTACCTAGGTTTAAGTAGTTTGTAAGCTACGGACTGATGACCACGCAGTTTGGTCCGATAGATTTACAAACATTTGAACATTTTTTTAGTCCTTCCTTCGCAAAGTCTTCTTCCTGCAATCGCTCCGCATGGGTAACGCATTTCTGCCAATCTTCTATTGTCACGTTTTTAATGGCGTCCTCCAGTAATTTTCTCACATCTCTAATTTTAAATGTAGAATTCTTTTCTGCTACCTCTCGCTTTATTTGAGCCCATATCAGTTCAATGGGATTGTACTGACAGTGATAAGGAGGAAGCCGTATTACTTCATGTCCCATTTCTGTAGCTAGATCATCATACTCATATCGCCTAAAACTGCTGCTGTGTCGCAAAGCAATTCGGCTATCGTATGCTGGGATCATGAGGTATGCTTTTGCTTTGCAGCCATTCCAAAATATCGGATTTCTTGAAACTTGAGTTGGGAATTTTTTCTTTAAGAATGGAATGATAGCTTGCATTGTCCATGACTATCACACATCCTTCTTCCAGGCTTCGAAGGAGATCAGTAAACCATTCCCTAAAGACTGTATTATTCATTTCTTGGTGGTAATCAACACCGCTTTTAGACTGGAACACCATTTCTGCCCCCTCTATGAAACCATATTTGGCCGATCCGGCATGGCAGATTATCAGACATGATCCTTTACCTAACGGGACCTTTAGAGCACCGTTTCTTTTAGAATCCTGCCAGATAAAACTTTTAGAATGGTTTTGATTTACCCATGTTTCGTCGATGTAAATGATAGGTCGAGGATGATCTTCATTCCTTATTTCAAGCATTCTTCTTAAAAATGAGGCTCTTGCAGCTACAACATCTTTTCTCTCCATCAAAAATCTTCCACCGTCATTAGCTCTTCTGTATCTGAAGCCAAGTTTTCTCACAATTTTATGCAAAGATGTAATACCTCCTGCATAGTCTATCTTATCTTTTAAAACATCTTTAAGTTTTTTAAGTGTTGGGTATTCACCATTATCGTAAAATTCTTGGATTGAGCGGCGGATTACGTCTTTTTGGAAATCGTCTAATTCTGTGACAGGATTTTGGCGAGAAATGTTTTTTCTTGGAGATGAAAAGCTTGGCCCTAGGATATCTTCATTTTTGATTACACTTTTATGCGCTTCCTCGCAGATGCGTTGCACTGTTCTTACCGACACCTGACAGGCTTCTGAGGTTGTTTTTTGAGTATCTCTGAAAAAGTCGCAAACCTTTTCTTGGCAGTTTTCCAACGCTTTGAAAAAATTATACACTTAATACACAATATCCTTCGACTGACACCTAATATCACTCAGACTCGACATTGTAGCAAATTTAAATGTAAACGCAGAGAAACGCTACCACACTGTTGTAGAACTGCAGAAGGGATGGACGGCGCGCTGGGGAGAGGGGAAAAGGCACTGTGGAGGGGGTGATCACGTGACGTGCGGAGTGCCGGGCGAATGACCTTGAGCCGCCTCTTCAGAGTGAACTGAGAAGATTTGACAATTATGTCTGTTTACTTCCCCATTAGTGTGAGAAGTGGGATATCACAGGAGCAGGTCTAATAATGAGTAAGAAAAAAGAGTGCGAGTAAACTACTATGAACAGCACAGTGATCGCATTATCGTAGTGAAGACATATACCAAGCCAATACTCACCACAGTAGTACAAGTGGTAGGTGGTGTGAGGAATGGCAGCTACCTCTAAATGTAGAAAAATAGAAATTCAAATGTTTGTATAGTCTATGGGACTTAACTACGGGGTCATCAGTCCCTAAACTTACAAACTACTTATGAACTACTTACGAACTAGGACGGCACAAATATCCATGCCCGAGGGGGGATTCGAACCCCCGACCGTAGTGGCTGTGCAGACCGTGACTGGAGCGCCCCAGTCTCCTCGGCCACCGCGGCCGGCGGAAAAATAGAAGGTAATGCAAATGAGTAGGAGAAAAAATCCCGTAATGTTCGAATACAGGATTTTTTCTCCTCTCATTTGCATCACCTTCTATTTTTCTACATTTAGAGGTAGCTGCCATTCCTCACACCACCTACCACTTGTACTACTGTGGTGAGTATTGGCTTGGTGTCTGTCTTCACTACGATAATGCGATCACTGTGCTGTTCATAGTAGTTTACTCGCACTCTTTTTTTTTCTTACTCATTATCAGACCTGCTTCTGTGATGTCCCACTTCTCACACTAATGGGGAAGTAAACAGACATAATTGTCGAATCTTGAGTATAAAGAATCCACACGAATGCATTGCATTTGAGCGTGATTTCCCAAAGGGAAATTTTTTTTGCTCCTTGTCAAGTCGAAAACTGTATGGACCATTCTTCTTCGCTGAGAGCACTGTCACTCAATAATCCTACTTGGATATGCTGCAGCGTCTAGAGTGTGTTTCTCGTTACACCACTTTTCCATAAGTGTTGACTGTCGACAGGGGTTGCTAAATTTTCAAAAGTTTGTAGAGCTTATGGGACTTAACTACGGGATCATCAGTCCCTAAACCTACAAACTACTTATCAACTAAAGACGGCACAAACATCCATAGCCGAGGTGGGATTCGAACCCCCGACACGCAGCGGCTGTGCAGACCGTGACTGGCACGCCGCAGACCGCTCGGCCACTGCGGCCGGCAGGGGTTGTTCAATGGCCGGTATAGCAACTGAACTCTCCATCTTTGCGACTAACGCTGACTACATCCTTATAGGGATGGCTTAGAAAAAATATCAAGAAACCCAAAGTAGACAGCTGGAAAATGGGAATTAGTAATCGCCACTTCAGATTAGTTCCTTATTTTATGCATTGCCATAACGTTCATCCGATTGCCATAAAATTTTCCACAAATGAGCTTCAAAACAGAAAAGTGGCAATATCTACGAAATAATTCCTAAGGTGCATGGCGGAGGGTACTTTACAACAACAGACTTTGACACCAATCTACTGTTTCATTTGACCTTCAAATCAAGAGAAACATCACTGTCTACGTAAGATTTCGGACGGTGCGTGGCGGATGGCACTTTACTCCAGACTTCGACACCGTTTGACCGATAATCATGAGTTTGGCAGGTACTGTAATATTTCATACACAATGGGAAGAGGGGATGTGGACAGAGATGGAACAGGAGGATATTGCCGGAGAGCGGGAAGGTACTGACAGATGTAGGGAGTTATACAGGTGGATCGAAGGGTGTAGGAGGAGGAAGAAGTGTTGATAAGGGAGCAGGAAGCGTGCACAGTATGAGGTTATCAATCAGCTCTCGAGGGATATTTGGCCATTCTTCCATTAGTGTAATATCCAGCTCTGAACCGTTTTGGAAGGAACTGGTCTGGTTGCAATGCATCTGCCAAGTGTATACCAGACATGCTAAATCGAGCATGCTGGCCACTCCTATCGTTCAGTTCCCTCACCTTCAAGCATGTTGTCCACCAGCGCAGCTCTGTGGGAACGAGTGTTATCGTACACCAAGAGGAACCCATCTCCTATGGCACCAGTGTAGCACACAACAAAAGGACGAAGGATCCCGTCTATATGCCTATTAGCAGTCAAAGCGCCCTTCTGAAGGACATAGACGTACGTACGTCCGCCAATAATGACTCCCACTCACACCATTCGTCACCATATGGTGATGTTTCCTGCACATAAGTCGGATTCTTCCGAGTTCCACTTTTTCTCCAGACAAGGGAACGAAATTTTCTGGCCGACCACAAAATCTTGACTAATCTTTGAACAGAGCCCGGCGCCATTCGATGCGACTACAATCCTGATGTTCCTCAGCCCAGTTTCTGCGGGCTAAACGGTGTCGTGGTTTTGATGAAATACATACTATTGGCTTCCGTGCATAGGGGCCACTTTCCCGAAGGCGATTTCGGACTGTTTGTGTTGATGTTGCGCGCCCTGTTTCTGCCTGGAGGGTGCGTCGCAGCTGAGTTGAATTCAGCCTCTTGTCTCGACGGCCTATTAACCGGAGATACGGTCACCTCTTGCTGATTTTACCCGTTGACGACCTTGGCCTTGCCTTCTTTTAACGGCTGCTGTTGTATGAAATCGCGCCCTGGTATTGGAAATCACACTTTGGGACACTCCAAAAGCTGCAGTCACCTCCCTGTATGTCTGTCCCTCTTCCAACTTTCATATGGCTCTCCATGCCATAGCTCCGCGTAAGTGGCGTTGCTGTTGCATTGCACAACCTGCTTACTACACTTTCTGAACCCAACTGCTTGCGTAAGTAGTTTGATAGAATAAACACAAATCAATACCAGCCCCTCTGCAGCAACTTCCTGTTATTACCACTATCTCGGTTGCCTTAATATTGTTATTTCAACTCCGTAGAACCGTCAGGAAACCGTCGAACTATTTTAGTTCATTCCGCAGATAACAATACTTCAGAATCTAGATATCTCAACTGATCCCCTGATCGTTTTGACCAGTGTAATTTGTAAGTCTAGGGACTGATTACCATTGCAGTTTGGTCCCATCGCTTTGCAAACATTTGAACGAGCCGCTCGTTCGGAATGAACTTCATATCATGGTGGCAAACTTACGCAGTGACAGGCAGTATGAGCAGATCCTGCAGACTGCTACAGCTGGTAGACAGTGTGGCGCACCAGCGGCTTGCTACTGACATCGCACGGTGCTCGGGAAAAGCGAGAGTGACTCGCGGAATGGCTGCGTGGTCTAGGGCGTCATTCTACGGCCGTTCCCGCCGGAGGTTCCAGTCCTCCCTCAGGCATGGGTGTTTGTGTTGTCCTTAGCGTAAGAAAGTTTAAGTAGTCTGTAAGACTAGGCACTGATGACCATTGCAGTTTGGTCCAGTTTGAACATTTTGAAAGCGAGTGTGGACCTAGTGGCGCATGCCGTCACGGGCTAAAACCATCTTCCTCACTCTGCACTACACGGCCGCAACGTCACCCTAATAAACCACCGGCACATGGCAACGGTAGAAGGTTCAGCTCCAAGGCGTGGATTTACGAGGGCGAATCGCACGCCACCTAGTCAACATTCGGATTGCTCAGACTGCCTGTCGCCACTCTAAGAGACAGGGATCCCCGCAAAAGTGCTTTCACAGAAGTGGCATTGCTAATGACCACGGAACTTGAAGTGCCACTCCAGAAGAGCACGTGCGCACCAGTCTGCGTTTGTAACTACTTGCTATCTACGAGAGCACTCAACTGCGCTCGTAGTAGTTTCCGAGGAGGAGAAAAACCATCAGTGCAGCGGCCGTACTAATGTTATCACCGACAGGGTGGGATGCTATCGCGTCTGCTACAGCAGTGTCTGAATAGAATAACGCTTGATACTGGTCAGCCACCTGTCTGCGTCCTGCAGCTACTTGTTGTCTACGAGAGTACGCAACTCCATTCTCCGTAATACGAAGGAGGAGACACACCATCAGCGCAGCTGCCTTACAAATGCTACTATTGACAGGGTGAGAACGTTTCAATGTTTGGAGGAAGAACATTATGGTTTAACGTCCAGTCGACACCGTGGTCGTTAGAGACGAAGCACGTAATTGAATAGTCTTGTCAGATATGGAGAAGGAAACTGGCCGAGCCCGTTAGAAGAATCATTGCAGCCTTTGTCTGGAGTGAGAACCTAAAGCATACAATGATCTTCAGTGCACCTTCAATACAAGAAAATAAGAAATATTTTGTGCTATATATAGGGTCTCTTACCAACTCGCATATTGTGATGACTATAATTAGTGACATATACAGCTGACGAAGGCGTTGGGCTGTTTCTGCTATTATTTTGTATATTTTACTATGTAGTAAGTTGGGTTTTGTAAATTAGTGCTTTATAGATGTACCTAGTCTATATCTGTTCTGAACAGTTTTTCTATGGTACTGGCTCTGTGCACTTTGTAACGTGCATTAAGCACGATAAATGTTCGGTCGCTGCAATCAGCATACATTATAACAGCCTTTTTCATCAATGTTCTTTGGTTCATCTAAAGCGTGAAACAGTTTTTTAAAATATAAGTGGTACCACCCTATATGGTTAGTCATATAGATGTTATTTTCTTTTTTGATATTAACATACAGATGAATAGTATGTGAAACTGACGTTAGGCGCTTTGCGTCATAACTGTTAAGGATACTTTTCTGTTAGTCACATTTTTCATGTTTCATTCTGTTCGTTTTGGTGAATATATTGATAATGAAATCCCTTTATATTTAATTTTAGATTTTGTAAGCAGCTCGCTCATTTCACGGTTAGACACTATACTGAAATGTTCAAAATATCTATGTTCAATTCAGCTAATGTGGCATATGACATGCTTAATTGATATTAAGATGACTCGTATGTACGTTTACTATACTCTTTAGTGGTTCGGATCTGAGTTTATTTTATGTGTTTGGACTTTGTACTGATTTCTGTATTTTCTTGTATTGATGGTGCATTGAAGATGATCATTATATGATCGCAATCGATCTGCTAAAACGATAAAAAAAACGACCAATGCTGCATACTACATTTACTATATTCATAATTTTGTGGCCGTTGAGCACAGCGTTCCAAAATATGGAATCAAACCTTAACTAATGTGGATGGCTGGAACCGGGTTGTACTGCCGGCCTTCGGAACGCGAGTGCAAGTGTGTTACCAATGAAAGAGGGGGCAGCTCTGTGACATTTCGCAGTCACTTAGAGCCCAATATTTAACTCTTCAGCCCGATAAGAACTTTTTGTTAAGGTTCTTGTTCCAATTTCTTCTCACATTATTAATTTAACAGATTCACTTATTCATATTATGTTATTCAAAATTTGTTCTCAAGTTAGGAATCTGAGTATTTTTCTTTATAATGTCTTTTTATTCTTTTTACATGTGTCTTGAATTGTCTTTTATTGGTGTATGTTCAATTTTAGTATGTCTTTAGTTTTTTTTAATTTGCCATGTTATCTGACTATACACCATTGAATTTGCATTAAATGCGCGTGAAAAAAGATATAATGATAGAATCGAAGTACTACAAGCAACACATGCCACACGAAAATATATGTATAACTGCATTTTTAGTTTTACGAATGTCTATGATACAGAACTTGACAAATTTTCCAAAAAATGTTCAAATGTTTGTATAGCTTATGGGACCTAACTACGGGGTCATCAGTCCCTAAACTTACAAACTACTTATCAACTAGCTTATCCTAAGGATGGCACAAATATCCATGCCCGAGGGGGGATTCGAACCCCCGACCGTAGTGGCCGTGCAGACCGTGGCTGGAGCGCCTCAGTCCCCTCGGCCACCGCGGCCGGCAACTAATTTTCCACCTTGTTTGTAAGATGAATAGAATGGTATGTATCTTAGGCCTTAGGGTAGAGCTATTAGACTGGGACTTGTCGAAACAATTATTATATTGTAAGTTAGCAGTCTGCGATCTTTGAAGAGACCAGCGGGTGTTAATTCAGATATGCAACATCAGGAGCTGTGATATTGGAACCTCGGCGCCTCTCTATACCCTATTGGCATATATCCTACTAAGTACAGCGTCCACACAGTAAAGAACGAAGGACAAGAAGGTCATTGTTGGAATCAAGAATAGTCGTGAAACTTGAGCGATTTCAATAATACACGCTGGCATTCAACGTGCTGTCAAAGTAGTTTCTGGGACACCCCTCCTCCAGGTTTTTCGACAACATGGTGACACACAGCTGCGCCATAACGCATTCTTCATTCTTTCAGAGAAAAGAGAGTATGCGTTACTTTGTTTGGCTCCCAAGATAACCATTGCTGGCGTGTAAAAAGAATATTGAATGTTTCAGTCAGTTCTAATATTTCGGAATCCTACAGGTTGAGGGCGTGGGAATAAGTTCCTGAGGCTAACCGATGACTTACGGCAAGGCCGTATTGAGACTTTTAAAGGCCCTAAGCTATTTGAGATATGGGACCTTTAGATGTCCACATGTGCCAAATACGATTTTCTTATATCTAAAGGATTTAATTGATACACAATTATAAATTGGGGAATAATGAATGTTTAACTTGAAATAAATTCTATTCTGTGCAGGGAACGGCGCAACGCTGCGATTCGTGTTTCGACCTGTCGACCGCTTCGTTGTCCCATTGCACCCCCCACTCCTTGCGTAAGAAATGTTTACTTTGTTTCAGCCATACCAAAAAAATGTTCAAATGTTTGTAGAGCTTATGGAGTCATCAGTCCCTAAACTTACAAACAACTTATGAACTAGCTAATACTAAGGACGGTACAAATATCCATTCCCTAGGGGGGATTCGAACCCCCGATCGTAGTTGCCGTGCAGACCGTGACTGGCACGCCGAAGACCGCTCGCCCACCGCGGCCGACACCACCTGTTTTGTTTAAACAAATATGTTAACAAGTCTGTGTACTCTTAGCTAAAGATCAGCATGTTAGCTGTTGCGAGCCTACACCTTCTGGGGGTTTCAAATACATTAAAGGGAAAAGGGAAAAATCAAAAACAGGTAACAGCGGATGCTTTCGGCTAGGGACCCAGTTCGGACTCCGCCTGCACTTGCAGCGGGCAACGCTATGTTCGTTCGACGTGTACGTCAGGCTTCCGGTATATTTACTTTCGGAGAGATCTTATGAACCGTGAAGTAGTACACGTCTTGTCAAAACTAAAACTTACATTCTGTTCAGACTTACGCTTTCCTGTAACAATGACAGACATTTCCGAAGCGTTCTGTCAGTTGGAATCATATCAGAAAGTCCCTTCAAATTATTCTGTCCCTTTTTCCTGTGGTTCATGGTATGGGTTCCTGTAGTCATGTCTTAGTTCATGAACCACGGGCATGAGTGGCCAAGTAAGTGGTCCTGACACTTGGGATACCACTTACTTTGGAATAAGGTTGGGCATCTCGGACATATTCTGAGTCGTGGCCACCTTTGTGCTCAGACGGCAAATACTACCAAATCCACCGGTTAGTCCCTCAACCGTTAGGAGTAAAACCCAGTGGGGCCCTGGGCAAGTAAGGCTAGCAACCTGCTTCCCAGGTACTTCAATATCATGCTGGCAACAATCAGAGCAAAATGCCTCGGACCTGCTCGGTCACCGCGGCCGGCTCAACCATATCCAGTCTACCCTATTAAGAAGTGTTTTGGTGAGATTTGGTGAGTTGTGGTCAGACTCCCCTCCCCAATTACATTACATTTACTCTGCAATGTCACTAACCTGCTGCTGTGCTGACGTTGTACTGGTGTGGGAAGTTCCCGAGGATTTCTTGCGCCCCTGGGAATTCCCGACGAGCTCCGCGAACCGGGTGCCGGACTGGCCGCATTCTGTAGCCCCGCGAGGGCAGCGACGAGCAAGCAACAAAAGAGTCTTTGGGAACTCTATTTTGGCACTTTTCTGCAAAGCTTTGCGTTTGACTTGACTGTGGGGCAGTGCTCAAACATCGCTGGTTGAAAGCAAATATATTAGAAATGTGACACTCAAATAAACCTAACTTACGCATTGAATTGCATTACGCCTGCAGTTAATAAAGCTTTTGCACACAATTTTACGGGGGAAGGGGGGATGGAGGGGGGAGAGGAAGTGAACCCCGCTAACGCCTCCCTATGCGGACGCCTATGTGCGCAAGATTCTTCATCTCTTAGTATGAACGACAACCCACGTCCCTTTGAATATGATGAGTATTCGCCTCGCAGCCTACCTCTGTGGTTTTTAGCCCTCACACTTCGCAATAATACTAGACTGACGATTCCTTCTTATCATAACCAATAAGTTGTGGTCAGAGTCTATATCTGCCCCTGGATATGTCTTACAGTTTAAATCTCATTCCGAAATGTTTTACCATTATAAAATCAATCTCACACCTTCCGGTGTCTCTTGGTCTCTTTCATGTGTAAAGCCTGTTTTCATGGTCTTTAACTAAGTGTTTGGGATGATTAAATTGTATTCTGGGCAAAATTCTACCAAGCGACATCCTATGTCAGTCCTTTTCGCCAGTACGTTTTCACCTACTATTCACTACCAATGCAAAGACAAAAATAACAACATCCTCTCAAGTTTTCACATTGCTTTAAATATATGAGAATTGTATACAGGGTATTATAAAAAGGTACGGCCAAACTTCAAGGAAACATTCCTCACACACAAAGAAAGAAAATATGTTATGTGGACATGTGTCCGGAAACGCTTAATTTCCATGTTAGAGCTCATTTTAATATTTCTCTTTAAATGTAAATTGAAATAATTCGTGCAGACAATTGTGAAAATACCCAATTGTTTCGCTAGTATGTACTGTACTTCCTCGATTCATGTCATCAACACAGTTTTTATGTGAACGTTTGGCCAGGAACTGTTGGGGATGTCTTGATTGGGCCTCATGTTCTTCCACCTACGCTGACTGGAGCACGTTATCATGATTTTATACGGGATACTCT
This sequence comes from Locusta migratoria, assembly GCA_026315105.1. Taxonomy (NCBI): domain Eukaryota; kingdom Metazoa; phylum Arthropoda; class Insecta; order Orthoptera; family Acrididae; genus Locusta; species Locusta migratoria. The sequence goes on from CM048755.1 coordinate 294,564,356, forward strand.
ACCTGTGCTGCTAGAACATGTGCCTTTACAAGTACGACACAACATGTGGTTCATGCACGATGGAGCTCCTGCACATTTCAGTCGACGTGTTTGTACGTTACTCAACAACAGATTCGGTGACCGATGGATTGGTAGAGCCGGACCAATTCCATGGCCTCCACGCTCTCCTGACCTCAACCCTCTTGAATTTCATTTATGGGGGCATTTTAAAGCTCTTGTCTACGCAACCCCGGTACCAAATGTAGAGACTCTTCGTGCTCGTATTGTGGACGGCTGTGATAGAATACGCCATTCTCCAGGGCTGCATCAGCGCATCAGAGATTCCATGTGGGGGATTCGAATCCCCCCTCGGGCATGGATATTTGTGCCGTCCTTAGTATAAGGTAGTTGATAAGTACTTTGTAGGTTTAGGGACTGATGACCCCGTAGTTAAGTCCCATAAGCTTAACAAACATTTGAACATTTTTGATTCCATGCGACAAAGGGTGGATGCATGTATCCTCGCTAACGGAGGACATTTTGAACATTTCCTGTAACAAAGTGCTTGAAGTCACGCTGGTACGTTCTGTTGCTATGTGTTTCCATTCCATGATTAATGTGATTTGAAGAGAAGTAAAAAAATGAGCTCCAACATGGAAATTAAGCGTTTCCGAACACATATCCACATAACATATTTTCTTTCTTTATGTGTGAGGAATGTTTCCCGAAAGTTTGGCCGTACCTTTTTGTAACACCCTGTATATTAAAATTGCTCTCTCGGACAATTTTTTGGGGCCCCCAAGAAAGTGGGGATCCTAAGCTATAGCTTTTTTAGCTTATACGTACATCCTGCACTGGCCTTACCGCACGCGGAAAGTGCAAGTCAGCCCTTTGGTAGGTCTAATAAGATTATGTATACTTGCGCGACGCGTAAGCTGTCGTCTGTCGTTTGGTCCTCTGGATGAAGGTGACGACAGGTGATTGGAGCGGCCCTGGGAAGTCGGATGCCTTGACTGGAGCGAGGCGATATGCAGGTGTCTTCTTCACAGCTTGCTGCTCGCTACCGAGCCGTGAAGGGAAGTGGCGAGTAGAGGGACGCGCACTTACGTGGGCTCTTTCCTCGCAGAACAATTTGGAGAGTCATGCTTCTTAGGCAGTCTGTGCTTGAAGTCACGCTCTCTTACGGGAGAGAGGCTCAGCCACTGTTTCTAGTGTCCTAGAGAGCCTGTCACGAGTGTTTTCTGAGCCGTCAGTTTGCACTTGAGATAATCTCGAGGGTTGTCTTACTTGCACTCATCTACCGTACTGCCGTGGAGGAATGTCCGAGCTCTCTAAGGTGCCTTACTACGGTGTGCGCGGTTGCTCCCCGTTGGAGGTTCGAGTCCTACCTCAAGCATGCATATATATATATATATATATATATATATATATATATATATATATATATATATGTGTGTGTGTGTGTGTGTGTGTGTGTGTGTATGTTTCCTTGGGTCAGTTTAAGGTAGTTTAAGTAGTAAGCCTAGGACTGATAACCACAGTAGTTACGTCCTGTAGATTTACAAACGTTGTAACATTTGATCTACATTATTGGTCGTTCGCACTAAAGTTTCCGCTCCAGTTGTCACAATGTAAAAATGTCCGAACGACATGTTTCGGGCCTACATTAGCCCATTCTCAAGTTCTAAAAAGAAGAAAGCCAAGGAAAACGTAAATTAAAACGAAAACACAAAAACCTTAAATACGATCCATGTCAATATAACAAAGTATGTTCATCCTAGACTGGCTTACCTGGAATTCTAAAACATATCTGAACTAAGGCAACGTCAAGCGTAAAATATTTGCGGCATATGTGCAATATCAACAGATAAACATTCCTCACAGTATAACATGTTGCTAGTTGGAGGCACAGTTGTGGACTGCTAACTATCTGCTCTGCTAGATCAGAGATGGTCCAAACGCTACCCACTACCAAAGATAAACCTACCATATTGCTACTATCGAAAGTAAACCCGTCTAAAAACACAATTTAAAATGTATCCAAAAAGCTTCTAACAGTAAATCAGCCAACCCCAACCCAATGGAACCAAATGCGAGGGGAAGTTTCACTGTTTACCGAGAAGGACATTACCAAAATGAGACCAGAAATGTTCTTTAGACAATTCCTTCTGTTCATTTAATATGCTATTCGGTTCTTTTCTTAACGCACAAAAAATTTCCACCTCCTCCAGGTTAGACAGCAACCATCCCTTATCCTCATAATGTAATTTTAGTGCCGGCCGCGGTGGCCGAAGGGACTGAGGCGCTCCAGTCACGGTTTGCACGGCCACTACGGTCGGGGGGTTCGAATCCCCCCTCGGGTATGGATATTTGTGCCGTCCTTAGTCTTAGTTAGTTCATAAGTAGTTTGCAAGTTTAAGGACTGATGACCCCGTAGTTAAGTCCCATAGACTATACAAACATTTGAACATTTGATTTGTAACTTTAGTGCGATAGTCCATACAATTGTGAGATGGCATCCAAACAAACGATCTACAGTAATGATGTTTAATTTTTTTCTTTCAACACGCTGGCGTCAAAGTGGGACGAACTTGTATTTTTGGTATCGGAGAATAGGACTGACGCTGGCATAAGAAGTTTTTGCATGCTGAAAGTGAGAACGACAGTCTGAGGATTATGATATTTCCGTTGCGAGCACAGTATTCCACAGGTACCTCATTGAATTGCAGAACTCAGCTTAAGCTGCTGACTGAAATGGCCGTCACAGCTTCGAAAAATAGACAGTATCGTATACGTGCTTCGTTGTGTTAGGATTTAAGCGAGTTTAGTTAACCGCTCACGTTTCTCAGCCGTGGTATTGCACATTCTACCCATTGTCTGATTTATCTTTCATGGTTAAAACAGGGCCACTTATATTTTAAAGATAGTTAAACATTTTTGTTGGGGCTAGAATTCCCCAACGCTGAACTCAGACAACCAAGTAAAATTTTTGTTATAGAACCATATTTTTTATTGTTCAACTTCAGTACTTTTTTTAGTTTTTTATCCTAGGTTAAAGTATTAAACCCACACAGTGAAATCTTGTGGTCCTCCTGCATTAGATAGACTCCGCCCCATTTTTATTAAATATATTTGAGCACAGAGAATTAAATGAATTAATGATTTGGCTGTATCTACTGCTTTGGGACATATTTATCAGAACTAATTTAATTATAGAAGACAAGTGTAATAGGCGGGGTGTTAGACAGGATATAAGAAATGAGACGCAAAAATGTATTCTGTAAAATGCAGTCTGTTCTTATAACCCAACACATGACGACTTCCCAGCGAACATCTTTAAAGTGTTGGAGCCTTTTATCCTCCCATGCCTTCTTCGTCGCCCGTCGGATTTCATTCCGGCTTTCGCTTGCATCTTCTCCTGTCTTCTAACCCCTATCGGAAGCGAATTACTGGCCTGGGTTAAACCATTGATTGCTACACAAGATCAAATTTGGAATGTCTGGAACTATCACGGAATTGCTATACCCCAACAAAATATTCAAACATATTTGATCCAATGCTGACCATGGCCAGAAATGGCGGCGACACTGATTTCATCATCTTCACTGTCGGAGGATATGTAGAACGTTCAGTGAAGGACAGCTCGTTTGTAGTATTGCGATACAGGAGACATTGTCACGGAAATGATGCACGGGTTGGGGTAAACTAATTACAATAAATGATTATTCGTAGAGGCGAGATCTATTTGCGAAATATCTTTCTCCAACTGTCTCCTCCGAATGCGAACATATTTTGGTAGTACCCACCTACATAGGGAGACATGACCATCATAATAAAATAAGAGTAATCGGATCGAAAACGAAAATATTTAGTTGTTTCTTTTTCCCACGTGCTTTTAGAGAATGGAACGGCAGAGAAATATCATGAAAGCGGTTCGAGTAACACTCTGCCATGCACTTAAATGTGATTTACAGATTAATTATATAGATGTCTCTGTAAATCTTCCTTATTTCACTTGGGACTGTATTTTCATTTATGTAATTTTTGTACAACATATTGCCCCCTAAATAAATTTGGCCCAGATATCTCTGGTTCTTGATGTTCCTTTTGGATGGTTATTACTGCAGCAGTGTACATGGAGAAATTCTCAGATCGAACTGTAATTACACAAGACGCAATCTACTCCTGTCGGAGCATAAAAGACGGAAATACGTTTACTTTTTAAAGAGAGAAAAGTGGGAACAAACTGCACCAGTCCTTATTCAACCTTCCTCACAAAAATGATTGGTGTGTGTACACATTAGCGCTCTTTCAACACATATTATTCTAAGTTTCAGTCTCTCATGGTAGTGAAGCACCTCTATCTCACAGCCATTATTTACATATGTCTCTCTCCCTCTGCATATTTTATCTCCCAAAGGCACTTACTGCTGTCTCCGTCCCAGCACGTAACTGTCTTCACTCCTTTTTCCATTTTCCTTATTACTATAACCTTCCTTGCCAGTTTCACTGTTTTCTACATCTACATAAATACTCCTCAAGTCACGCTGAAGTGAATGGCAGAGGGTTCATCGTACCGCGTTTGTGATAGTTATATAAAGTTACACTCTGTAATAGCGCGCGGGAGGAAAGAACACCTAAATGTTTCCGTTTTAGATCTGATTTGTCTTGTGTCATCATGATGGTCATCCCTCTCTATGTAGCTGAGTGCTAACAAAATATGTTCGCATTTGGAAGAGAAAGGTGGTGAAAGAAATTTCGTAAATACAACACGCCGCAGTGAATAACGCCTTTCTTTTAATGATTTTCACCGCAACTCGTGCATCATTTCCGTCTTTCTGCCATTGTCTTTGTCCCATTCTTCTTATAGAACATCGCCATTGGATGTTTCTTTCTCACAGTCTGCGTATTGTCCTTCCAACCATCATTATCTCCTCGCTACACTTGTTCTTAGCCGGCCGAGGGGACTGCGGCGCGTCAGTCACGGTCTGCACGGCCACTACGTTCGGGGGTTCGAATCCCCTCTAGGGCATGGATATTTGTGCTGTCCTTAGTGTTAGCTAGTTCATAAGTAGTTTTTAAGCTTAGGGACCGATGACCCCGTAGTTAAGTCCCATAAGCTATCAAAACATTTGAACTTGTTCTTAAGGATGGTTTCAAAAAAATGTTCAAATGTTTGTAAACCCTTATAGACCAAACTGCTAAGGTCAACGGTATCTAGGCTTACAAAGTACTTAAAGAACATAGAGTATGAAACCTCCTGGCAGATTAAAATTCTGTGCCGAAACTGGGATTCGAACGTGGGGCCTTTGCCTTTCGTGGCAAGCAGCGGCGGAGTGGCCGAGCTCATTGAGGCGGTATGCTCCGATGCACGAGACCGCTCCCAGTCGGGGGTTCGAATCCTTCCTCGTGCATGAATGTTTGTGCTGTCCTTAGTAAGTTCATAAGTTAGTTCATATGTAGTTTGTAAGTTTAGGGACTGATGACCCCGCAGTTAAGTCCCATAAGCTTAAAAATTTTGAACATTTTGATTTTCTTTCACGGCAAAGGTCCCAGGTAAGAATCTCGGTTCCGGCACACAATTTTAATCTGCCAGGATGTTTCATATCAGAGTGAAAGTTTCATTCTGGAAACATCCCTTAGGCTGTGGTTAAGCCGTTTCCGCCATATCCTTTCTTCCAGGAGAGCTATTCCTCCAAGGTTCGCAGGAAAACTTCTGTGAAGTTTCGAAAGTAGGAGGCGAGGTACTGGCAGAAGTAAAGTTGTGAGGACGGACCGTGCAGCGTGCCAGGATAGCTTAGTCGGCAGCCGGGTGCCGTGGCTCAGCGCGCCCGGTGAGAGGACTGAACACCCTCTGTAATAAAAAAAAAGCTGAGACAGAAACACATCAAACAACAACGAATAAACACGATCAGCGACCGCTAGGAACAGAACCACCAATAGAAGAAGAAGAAGAAGAAGAAAAAGAAAATTGGTAGAGCACTTGCCTGCGAAAGGCAAAGATCCCAGGTTCGAATCCCGGTTCCGGCACACAATTTTAAACTGTAAGGAATTTTCATATCAGCGCACACTCCGCTGCAGAGTGAATGATTAATTCTGGTAACATAAAATAACTTCTGCCCAAGACAACGCTTATACCTATGCCCTGAAGAGGACTCGAACTTTCGACGGTAGCGACTGCGCAATTCGTGACATGCCGCCCTAGACCACGCGGCAATTCTCGCGCTGATTTGGATGGTTTGCTTGGGCTTATAACCAATGGACAGGGAAACTGTAATATTTGAGTGTAGTGGATGTGGGATAATAGACATAATTTTTGTTCCTGAATTTCTCTGGTCTAAGGGGTCGAAACCCCCAGAGCTTATATATGGTCTCCACTCATTTAACGTTTTCACTTCAACTGAGTCCTCTCTCCTTTTTCTCCCATTGCTACAATCTCCATCCCTGTACCTCTTTTGTTGACACTGACACTCCCACCATAACTGTTTGCTCTCTAAATAAATGTTTGTAAAGCTTATGGGACTTAACTGCGGGGTCATCAGTCCCTAAACTTACAAACTACTTATGAACTAGCTTATACTAAAGACGGCACAAACATCCATGCCCGAAGGGGGATTCGAACCCCCGACGGGGAACGGCCTCACGCATCGTAGCATAGCGCCTCATTGCGCTCGGCCGTTCCGCCGCGGCCATATATTATTCAATATATTCTGTAGATCAGTGTAGACTTGGCAGTTTCAAGAGTATGTATATTAAAGGAACCATACAATAGTTGCTAAATGAACAATGTTTACTGAATAAACGACTGATTTAAGAATCTAAAATTCCATCACTTGGCTTAGACTGTAACAATCGAAAAATTCTATCAGAACTTCGCTCCCAAAAATATTTAAAAGTGTAGCGGATAGCAAAGAGTAAATCGACCAAGGGTTTTTCCCTCAGCAATGTTACGGAACAAAATTTGTGCGTCAAAGGTGAAAAAGAGGGAACTTGGGAAACTAATAAGCTAAATACATAAATTATCACGAGACCGGAAGGGTCAATAATCACGATCATTTTTTAATTTCCAAGGTTCTCCCTTATATACACTGGACACGAAACTTCTTTTCCCTAGCTTTTCAGAGGAAGAATGCTTCATCAGGTTCGTGCTTTTGTATGGCTGCAAAGTCAGAGTTTCATTTTTAATGATTTGTAGTCTAGTTAGTAGATAGTTTGTCATCCATTACGTTTTGGATGGGTGGTTCCACCACGCTTTTCTAATAGGTTTCATGGTTGTTACAGTCTAGCTCGGTGATGGGAGTTTAGAATAAAAGAAACAGTCGCGTGTGTAATTAATATCGTTACTTCAGCAACTGTTATGCGGTTAAATCAATGTACATAATGGATCTGTACAGTTTCAGCTGCCCCACAAGAATAGCTCTTGACTATACAAGATACAACGAATAACAAAGAGTAATTCAATCATTCGTTGAGCGAAGATGTCAGACTCTTTTATGAATATTTATCTCAAACTGGAACGATAACTATTTCTTAGCGTCCGCAAATTCCGTTTACATAGAAGTAGGCAATCCACGTGGGTTCGTCCGCCGGATATGAAACCAGTATCTCTAGAACGCAATGAGGTACTATTCGATTCTAAATTTTAGACAGATGACCAGTGTAGTTTGGTGTCTTGACCCCAAACCAATCAATCAATCTAAATTTTGAATAGCATTTCGAAATTTCCTCTCAGTTTGATTCGCTTCCTTCGTAAGATATATTGTAATGCTTCACTTATTCTGATGCTGCAAAGTAACTGTGACAATTAAAAATGTTCAAATGTTTGTTAAGCTTATGGGACTTAACTACGGGGTCATCAGTCCCTAAACTTACAAACTACTTATGAACTACCTACGAACTAGGACGGCACAAATATCCATGCCCGAGGGGGGATTCGAACCCCCGACCGTAGTGGCCGTGCTGACCGTGACTGGAGCGCCTCAGTCACCTCGGCCACCGCGGCCGGCTGACAATTAAAGAAAAGAAAATAATGCCTTGTAGAGCGAATATATAAAACGGTAAATGCCTTAAAATAATTTTAGTTTTGTCAAAATAGGGTAGTTTTACAACGGTGAGAATGTCGTCTCTCACCACCATTAGCACTTTTGGCACCGAAATATCATGGTTTCCGGTGTTTGTCTTGATGACAGATATAGATTTAAAAAAAAGGAAAATGTGATGTCTAGATAAATGTCTAAATCACATACAGTTAAAATGTGAGCAATTTTTTATAGTCAGGGATTCAGATATTTGTAATTCTCTGTGCAAAAATGACTAAAAACTGGTTATTGTAATATCGTACATCAGTACGGTAACTTTGAACATCTGGATCTCAGTAACGGAAAATATATCGAAACAGTTAAAAATTTGTTCGAGGATATTATAGTAAGAACTTCTGTTAAAATTTTTGATGGTATGCAATGATTATAAAGTATAGAAGTAGCCATCGCAACAGTTCCTAGTTTTTGTAACCATATTGTCTCATGAGCTGACAATGGACAAATTGGGCTTTCATAAGACGCATGAAGCCCGTTATAGAGAACACGTAATGAACAAAAATCTGCTGATATGCTCTACTTGACTGGGCTGCAGGATGATTGTAATGTTTGACCTTGTACTGGTGGAATAGATACAGTAAGGCCAACCTTCCGATATTTGTACAAATTATCACTAGGATAAGGGCTGTATAAAACACTTTATCCCATATTTCTGTGATCAGGAGATTCCGATTTATTTGCTCCTGATCAGTCGCATTTTCTTTCGTGGCCTTTTAGAACATACTAATATCGTACATTACTAGTAGAGTCGCCTTCCGTGGACGAGCACTAATGATACTTGACTACCAAGATGATTATCATAGTTCAACTTCCTGTAAGATCAGGGAAATGTCCATTGGCGGAGCACTGTACGGGTTCAGTTACGCATCGTGAAGCCAACTAAAGAGCTACGTAGAAGATTCACAGTAGCCTTAATGCTAGAAAAACTGGGAACCGCTGCAAGAGTACTGCGTTCACTACATTCTCCTCTGCACCACATCCAAATGACGCCATTAGCAGAGTGTTACACGGTGGCTAATCGGGAACTTCAGATCATGGCAGTGGAGCCATTCTCAGAAGTACACAGAAAGACGAATCTCTTTTAATAGTAAAACAATAATCACCCCAACGATTACACCTCTTACTACATACTTCCACTGCTTATCGTGCAGCGCGTTAGAATTCGAGACAGCTATGCGATTCGTATCCCAGTCGATTTGGTGCAACAAGTTAACGATCGTTGCTCTGATACACAGGCCAGACTGACTGGCTGGTTTGCCAAGCTCGTTTACAAAAATGATGGTTTGTTCTTCATTCTTGTCAGAAAAGGTGAATTACAAATACACAAAATACGACAACAGTAGAAGAAATTTTAAACGATTTAAGGACTGATACCACAGAGGTAATTGACGAACGTGGGAACGTTAAGTAAATCCTGCCAGAAAGTAAAAACTACAGTAGACTTTCCATACCATGGAAACAACGGGTCCCATACGACAATGATCAAGCCTATATGAGAGAGTTTTTTCTTTATTCAACAAATGCAACTAAATTAGGACCGACGTCCATCATTGAACATTACTGTTTCTGGTTCTGTCGTGTAGTTAAATGAAGACCTCGGGGGAAAATAACGATAACCATTATTTATAAAGTGTTGAGATATGACGACTTGTATGTTTGACAAATAGTTTCTATTAGATGTTTTAATATTTGTTTTAATATTTATCAAATGTTCAAATGAAACTTCCTGGCAGATTAAAATTGTGTGCCGGAACCGGGACTCGAACCTGGGACCTTTGCCTTTCGCGGGCAACCGCACTACCAGCTGTGCTATCCCGACACGACTCACAATACCGCCTCACAACTTTACTTCCGCCAGTACCTCGCCTCCCACTTTCCAAACTTCACAGAAGCTCTCCTGCGAACCATGCAAGACCAGCACTCTTGGTAGAAAGGATATGGTGGAGACATGGCTTAGCCACAGCCTAAGGGAAGTTTCCAGAAAGAAACTTTCACTCTGCAGTGGAGTGTGCGCTGATATGAAACTTCCTGGCAGATTAAAATTGTGTGCCGGAACCGGGACTTGAACCTGGGACCTTTGCCTTTCGCGGGCAAGCGCACTACCGCCTGTGCTATCCCGACACGACTCACGAAGCCGCATCACAACTTTACTTCCGCCAGTACCTCGCCTCCTCTGTCAGGAAGTTTCATATCAGCGCACTCTCCGCTGCAAAGTGAAAGCTTCATTCTGAAAATGTTCAAATGTTTGTATAGCTTATGGGACTTTACTACGGGATCATCAGTCCCTAAACTTACAAACTACTTATGAATTAAGACTAAGGACGGCACAAGTATCCATGCCCGAAGGGGGATTCGAACCCCCGACCGTAGTGGCCGTGCAGACCGTGACTGGAGCGCCTCAGTCCCCTCGGCCACCGCGGCCGGCTTAATATTTGTATTTGCCATCTCTCTGCAGCTTCATGTACTACTTCAAGAAAATGAAACATTCTGTCGGATATGATTGTTTGCACCAAATACATTAAAAATACAAAAGTTGAGGGTTATCATTATTTACCCCCGAGGTCTTCAAATGTTCTACCATCAGACAACACATGGTTTTCAAGTAGTTTCTGTACAAATTCAGATAAATGTTACCTGTGTAGTATCCCGATGTAATCTACTCACTGATTTTAATTGTACACTGTGGCTGATCATAAATGTAATTTTTGTCTAAAATATGTTTCTGTTATTACAAAATGATGTTGGTGGCAGTAGTTTTTGACTGATACATGTTTCATTTTTATCCTGTTTTTGGACCAGTTGGTTTTTTGAGAATGGAAGCGAGTGAGATACCGAAGTTTTAAAAATACTGAGCGGACTGTAAGATGGCGCGGAATACACTTACTGTCCCGTCATTTACGCAAAATAGAAGGGAGGTACCATTGAATAAGATATGGTCTGATTTTTTCCCCGCACTTACAGACGGAGCTGCTGTTTCGTTTTTAATAACCTCTAACGAACATTAAAAAATTAAGCTTTCTTGACGCTCTGTATGTATCAATATTCCACTTTGCTTGGCATTTTCTGATATAAATCCATGGAATTTTCTGAGATTTTCATTAGATGTTCTTAGAGCTGTAAAGATTAAGGAAACATTAATCATTATTATCCAAATATTTATTAATGAATTACAATACGTGTTGCTCTAGTTTCAGCAAACGAAAATGAGAACACACGCGACTGCAAATAACCCGCGCAGAGCGCAGAACCTTCATTATTTTTAGATTACTGTCTTGCTGTAAGGTTTTTAGTCATTGATAAGCGTCTATTTCTGTACGTTATTCAGTCCACCGCACCCTATTCTCGTGGAAAAAAGCAATTTGTATTTAATTGGACTCTTGACACATCTCTGAATTACCGCATTCCGTTCATTGAAATCGTCCACATTCAAAATCGCTAATCACCTCTGTTATTAATGATGTAATCGACGAGTTTGGCATATTTGTTACAGTCTGAAATAAAAAAAAGTTAATACTCAAAACAACCTGTATGATATCAGTAAGCATCAGTGTTCGCAATCTATGTTATTTTGCTCACAGCAACAATGCGGACACGGCCAAAGTAAAGAAAAAAAGGTATACAGACACTTTTCTTACACGAGGAAGAAGATAGACAACAAAGACTGAAATAAAACTCCAGAGATACCGAGAGGTAATACCCGTTACACAAAAGAGAGAACGGCGTTCTGAAAGTAGATGGCAGCTGTACAGATGAAAGGAAGCACCGCCATAAAATAACAGAGAAAACTAAAAGGGCAATAACGAACTCAGACGAAATTAAAGTGCTCTCTAACATAAAAAAGCTATTGAGTGAAGCCAAGTTAATGCAGCCCAAAGAATTTCCTGGAAACGAGAATGAAATGAAACAGCCTATATCCGAAGATGACACTACGCAAAGAACTGGAGCATTTAATTTTCAACACCGAAATGGCAGGAAACCGTCTTAGCTTACCAACGGGCGACAATGAAGTGTGATGCACAGGCGCAGTAGCTCACATTAAACTTTACGTCGTCCTAGCGGAAACTACTATTCCGAAAACTCTATTACAGGCGTTTATATTGTTCAATAGAGTATCAACTAAGGGATTGTTTATTCTACATTTAACGTTATATCATGCCTTATGAGAAAAAGGAATTCATTTTATTGAATCGAGTTAGATAAATGTAGTCGCGCATATAAGATTTCTAGCCTACAGGCGAAAAGACGTGAAAAAGAAAACTGGCGTATGTTATTTATAGTTATATATCATTGAATAACAGCCAGGAATGATACTATTTGAACTACACTGCCGTTAGGAAATGATAGTGCACGTGGAAATACGACGTCTATTTTGTTCCGATGAAGACAGATGCTACCTGGGTGATAGTAGATGTAGTTGCTCCTCAAAAAACGGGCCAGATCCTCGCAAGGACATGATCTGAGGATGATCGTTGTTGATCGAAACCGGTAATCATAATAAAATAAATATCAAATTGCGATCTAGACTGCTGTATTTATTGTACCGGGTGATCAAAAAGTCAGTATAAATTTGAAAACGTAATAAATCACGGAATAATGTAGATAGAGAGGTAAAAAATGACACACATGCTTGGAATAACATGGGATTTTACTACAACAACAAAAAAAGATCAAAAACTGTCTGGCAGCTGGCTCTTCATCTGATCAGAAAAGCAATAATTAGCATAACAAATTAAGACAGAGTAAAGACGATGTTCTTTACAGGAAATGCTCAATATGTTCACCATCATTCCTCAACAATAGCTGTAATCGAGGAATAATGTTCTGTACAGCACTGTAAAGCATGTCCGGAGTTATGGTGAAGCACTGGCGTCGGATGTTGTCTTTCAGCATCCCTAGAGATGTCAATCGATCACGATATACTTGCTACTTCAGGTACCCCAAAGCCAATAATCGCACGGAACGATATCTGGGGAGGCCAAGCATGACGAAAGTGGCGGCTGAGCACACGATCATGACCAAACGACGCGCGCAAGAGAACTTTCACGCGTCTAATAATATGGAGCGCCATACTCCATAAAAATCGTACGTTCCAGTAGGTGTTTATAAGCCAGGCTTGGGATAATGCGATTCTGTGACATATCGGCGTACCTCTCACCCGTCACGGTAGAAGTCACTGACGTTTTGCTGTCTAGCGACATCTGTCGGACATCTTTTGAACTTTGCCTTTTTTCGGTTCTAATAAACCCTATGTTATTCTAAGCATGTGTGTCAATTTTTACCTCTCTCCGTGATTTATTATATTTTCAAATTTATATTGACTTTTTGATCACCCGATTTTTTGTAGTCGTCGTCCGCTGACAGATAGCGGAGTGACATAGCTGCCAGAAAGCCATCTGTGTGCACCCTTTCATAGGGATTATTCACACCTTTAAGGATCAATGTGAATTACCTTTTCAATATGACATGAGTCTTTTCACAGAGACGCACTCGTGCTCATTACAGCCAACTGAGTGAGTTTTAGAGGGGTCAAACTGTGGTCTTCCAACTAGCGAAATGGTCCTTTCAGAAAATTACCACACAGTTGGACGTGCAGCGTCAGTATTGCCTGGTTGATTTGGTTACGTGATAGTCTCACACTCGTAGACGAGATTGAGGACGTCCAAGCAGCACAGACTCCACCAATATCGGCGTATCATAATGGCAGCAGTGACAAAGCGTACAGTCATCATAACAAAAGTAAGAGAACTTGTGAGCGCAAAAGTGTTGTTAGGAGCTGTTGCCAATCGTTTGCTAGCAGTGAAATGATGGTCATGCGCACCTCTAGCCCTACTTGCACTCACGCCACAGTTTGACTGGTGCCGTCAACGGATCACTTGGAATATTGATTGATGGACCGTGGTCTTCAACGCTGAAAGCAGATTCCGCATGTGATGTAAACCTGTGCCGACCGCGGTGGCCGAGGGGACTGAGGCGCTGCCGGCCGCGGTGGCCAAGGAGACTGAGGCGCTTCAGTCACGGTCTGCACGGCCACTACGGTCGGGGGTTCGAATCCCCCCTCGGGCATGGATAAAAAAAATGTTTGTATAGTCTATGGGACTTAACTATGGGGTCATCAGTCCCTAAACTTACAAACTACTTATGAACTACTTACGAACTAGGACGGCACAAATATCCATGCCCGAGGGGGGATTCGAACCCCCGACCGTAGTGGCCGTGCAGACCGTGACTGGAGCGCCTCAGTCCACTCGGCCACCGCGGCCGGCAGGGCATGGATATTTGTGCCGTATTTAGTATAAGGTAGTTCATAAGTAGTTTGTAAGTTAGGGACTGATGACCCCGCAGTTAAGTCCCATAAGCTATACAAACATTTGAACATTTGTAAATCTGGCTAGCGCTACGTCGTAGAGTGCATTCGCCCTAGGTTCTCTGGCCCCACACCGGGTCTCAGGTCTGCGTTCGATAAGCTGCAACTCTCGTCAACCTTTGGTGTTTGTGGAGACAGCGCCGCGGTGGAGTAGCCGAGCGGTCTAAAGCGTCTCGCTACTGAGCGCGCGGTTTCTCGCCGTGGAGGTTCGAGTCCTCCCTGGGGCATGGGTGTATGTGTTTGTCCGTAGGTTAGTTTACCTAGGTTTAAGTAGTTTGTAAGCTACGGACTGATGACCACGCAGTTTGGTCCGATAGATTTACAGACATTTGAACATTTTTAGATTTACAAACATTTGAACATTGTGGAGGGAGCGCTTACCAGGGCTCGGTACGTACAGAATGTTGTAAGTGCCGCGGCGGTGCGGTCGAGCGCATTGAGGCGCTATGCCATGATGCACGAGGCCGTTCCCCGTCGAGATTTCGAATCCCACCTCGGGAATAGATGTTTGTACTGTCTTTAGTATAAGCTGGTGCATAAATAGTTTGTAAGTTTAGGGACTGATGAGCCTGCAGTTAAGTCCCATAAGCTTTACAAACATTTGAACATTTGAATGTTGTAAGACTCTTTCTTTTGACATTTTTGCAACGGGAAGGCGATTTGTCGTTCCAACAGGATATTGCTCGTCTACACACTGCGCGTGAAATTCAACGTGCTCTGCAGGACTTACTGCAACTTGCCTCGTCAGCACCATCTCCGAACGTTCTCCAATCGAACTCGTGTGATACGTGATGGGTCAACAACTGACAAGTACGACTCGTCAACTCACAACTCTTGCACACCAGGCATTTCTCACTTTCGTTTGATCGACCTTTGGTGTACATTATCTTACCCCGCATGATTTTCAAGAGCGTCTGAGTAAGTATTATACAAATTTCATTATTTTTAACTACATATTCACATACGTCTTCGTTTCAGCTGGTGAGAATTTCTCAGAAATGGTGTACTTATACTTGGATTTTCTGTAATGCGGACCTTCCACCACCAACAAAATACATATATCACTTGGGCACGAGATAACACGCCATGGAAATGCTTTGAAAAAAGTTTAGTGGTTGTTAAATGTACAGTACTGCTCATTTATTTCAATAAACCCTGGTATTTGAGAGTTACAATACAAATCAAACGTTATTTCTCACAAAATATAATTATATTAACTTACACATATATAATACAATCACAATCATTATATCTACAATACAAATCAAACGTTATTTCTCACAAAATATAATTATATTAACTTACACATATATAACACAATCACAATCATTATATCTACAATACAAATCAAACGTTATTTCTCACAAAATATAATTATATTAACTTACACATATATAATACAATCACAATCATTATATTTTACTTTCATCACAATATCCTCCTTTGGATTTAATGACTGCCTCACACATTCGAGCCATGCGGTCAATCATATTTTGTAGATATCGTGAATCTATATGACTCCACACATCTTTAACAATATTCCAGAGATGTTCTTTGCTGGATATATTAACTTGCCTGTTACGTCTGTCCACTTCATCCCACACCATTTCAATGGGGTTACAGTCGGGGCTTTGGGACGGCCATACCATATCTTTCAGTACTTTCTGTTTTTCCTTTGATGCAATGCAGTTCCTACAGTATGCCAACCGATGTTTTGGGTCATTATCCTGTTGTAAGGTGAACCCTTTCCCTATTAAGCGCAATGGTATTGCATGATTTTGAAGTATTCGGTGGTACTGCTTCTGATCCATACATCCTTCTATTTTTACAATGTCGCCAGCTCTATCTCCGACAAAAAATCCCCAAACCAGAACAGAAACTCCACCGTGTTTAACTGTAGGTAGAACACACTGTTGGGCTATCCTTTCCCCTACAAATCGGCGAATAAATGTTCTCCTTCTGATTCCAAAAATCTCGAACTTCGATTATTCGGTGAATAACACTTTATGTTCACTCTTCCGATGTCCAATTACGATGTTTTCTAGCCCATTCAAGTCTATTCTGCTTATTTAGTCGTAGGATCAGTATCTCAGATGTACCAACAGATCGTCCTCGTGGTCAAATTTTAATAGTTCTTCCAATATTCTGTGAATTCATATCAATATTATGATCCTAAGATTTATTACACTGATAAATCTCTAATTCTGACATCTGTCTATAGTAATTTTTCTTAGTTATTACTTCCATATTGAGGTACGAGAACAATTCAGCTCTTTCACACATCTTGCACCCTAGGTATCATGGCTGAGTTTCCCAACTATAGAAGCAATTAGGAAAGAATATCGTCTACTCGAGGGGGTTTGTTTGACCTTAGGTCTTTCAGGAATATCTTAAATCATGCATACAGTATCATATCTGCTTCCCTTACTCTTTCTACAAAGATACCCTTAAGTTCTCTTCCCCTTTGTTTTCTCTCTACATACACCTTCAAATTTCAGATTGCCGTTATTTTCTTAGTACTGCTTTTCCAGCCGAGACCTCGATATACATACAGGTGTTCCTCTTTTCTCTGAAGGACTCTGTTATTTACCTCTATACACCATATATCTTTTCTCTAGCCATACATGCTTTCATACACTTGCATTTTTCCTCAAGCAACACAAACCTACTCTTCTTGGATTTATTGGCATTCACATTTTTTGAAGTTTGTATCCCATATCGCCTGCTCCATCAACCACATTTCTAAATACTTCAATTCTTACTGCACTTCTTTCGCTTGTTTCAGTCAATCATTACTTTCACTATGCGATAGCAATAGTGATGCTACTGATGAAAGTTCATCTAAAGCAGAATTGCTAATCATAGTTTTTCGAAATCCCTTTACCAAAGAGCACGAAGCAAATACTCGAGAATTCCTAACAAGAACAGCTGCCAGCGTGCGTAAATTACAAGTAGATATCCCTGGAGTAGTAAAGCAAATTAAATCACTTAACAAAAGCAAGTCTTCCGGTCCCGATTGTATATCAGTTTGGTACCTTTTAGAGTATGCTGATACTATACTCCGATACATAACTATCATATACAACCGCTCGCTCAGCGAAAGATCCGTACCTAAAGACTGGAAAGTTGCGGAGGCCACTCCTATTTCCAAGAAAGACAATAGGATTTAATCCGCAAAACTACAGGCGTATGTCATTGTCGTCGGTTTGCAGTAGGATTTTAGAACATATTCTTTCCTAAAAAAATATGAAGTACCTCAAAGAAAACGACCTATTGACTCATAGTCAACGCGGATTCTGAAAGTATCGATCTTGTGAAAGACAACGAGCTCTTTAATCACGTGAAGTGATGAGTGCTATCGACAAAGGATCTCAAATATTTTCCATATTACTCAGTTTCCGGAAGGCTTTTGACACTGTACCTCAAGCATCCTCTAAACAAATTGAGTGATGATGGAATATAGCGACAGGATTCGTGATTTCTTTTCGAAAAGAACACAGTACGTAGTCACTGATGGGATTTCATCCGGTAAGTCGGAAGTAATATCTGGCGTTTCCCAGGCAAGTGTTATAGGGCCCCTACTGTTCCTTATCTTTATAAACGATAGAGGAGACAATGTGAGCAGCACTCTTAGACTTATCGCGACTGATGCTGTCATTCATCGGTTAGTAAAGTCACCAGCGGATAAAAAGCAACTGCGAAATAATTTATATAATGTATCTGTATGGTACAAGAATTTGCAGTTGACTCTGAATAATGAAAAGTGCGAAGTCATCTATATGAGCACTGAAATAAATCCCCTAAACTTCATTTACTCCAGAAATCAGTCACATCGACAGGTCGTAATTTTGACTACATACCTAGTAATAACTATTACGAAAAACGTAAATTGGAAAGAGAAAGAAATGTTCAATTGTTTGTACATCAAAAGGGACTTAACTGCTGCGATTATCAGTCCCTAGGCTTGAAAACTACCTTATACTAACTTATGCGAAAGACAACAAAGAATCCATGGCCTGAAGGAGGACTCGAAACTCCTATGGCGAGCAATCGCGTGCTCCGCAGCAAGGCGTCTTAGAGCGCTCGGCCACGCTACCGCAACAAATAGAAAATACTGCAGGGAAGGCGAAACAAGGGCTAATTTTCATTTGCAGAATACTTATAAGATGCAAAGGTTCTAGTAAAGGAACTGTCTACACTACACTTGGGCTTACTATTTTGTAGAATTGCTGCGCATTGTGGACTCCCCATCAAGTGGGACTCAGTCCGATGTAGAGAATGTACAGAGAGGGGCGGTTCTTTTTGTATTATTGCGATATGGTGGACGGAGTGTCACGGAAATGATGCACGAGTTGGGGCGAAAAAAAAAGTTATTTGTTGCGGCGGGATCTGTTTGCGATATTTCTGTCATCAACTATCTTTTCCGAATACGAATATATGTGGTTAACACCCACCTATGATCATCATGACAAAATAAAAGAAATCTGATAGAAAAGGGAAAGATGTATGTGTTCTTTTTTCCCGCGCTGTATTAGACAATGAAACTATAGAGAAAATCATAAAAGTGGTTCCATGAACCCTCTGCCATGCACTTCAATGTGACTTGCAGAGTATTTACATACATTAAGATGTACAATCATGTCTTAATACGACCTTGAAACTTCCTACTGCATCGGTTATATTAACTCATGCAAGTCCATCTTTTTAATTTACAGTGACATAGCAAATCTTTCACTCTTGCTCCCAAGATCATAACAAATTACAACTAGAGTGCACATCTCCCCTTGTAATTTCTACAGTAAAATGGAAGGAACGAACATTAGGGTTTAACGCCCCGTCAACATCGTGGGCTCTATAGGCCGAGCTCATGCTTGGATAGTTAGTTTAAGTTGGAGGAAATATATCAGCCGTTCTCATTTCAAATGAATCACCCCGACATTTTCCTGGAGCGTTTTAAGGAAACTACGGGAAACCTAAATCTGGCCGGAGGTGGATTTGAACCACCGTTCTCCCGAAGGTGAGTCCATCGTGTTACCACTGCGCCACCTCGCTCGGTCTCTATAGTTGAAGATCTTGCTCCGAAAGCTTTGTTGCATTATTATATAATCAAGCTGACCATAGAGGGTTTTCAGATCTGTTCCACGTATACAGCCTTCTCCTATTATTTTTTTAACCAAGTGTTATCGATGATTGAATTATGCTCCGTGAAAACTTGTGCCGGGTAGCGTCTCATTTCTTTCTTTTACCCAAAGTCCCCATACCTTAACGATGTTTTCTTGTCTTCCTCTTGTTACCGAACTGCATTCACTAAAAGCTATTAACTTTTTGTCTCTCTTAATTATCTGAATAGTTTCTTTGACCGATGACCAACGAAGTTTGGTCCCATAAGAATTACAAAAAAAAAAAAAAAAAAAAAAAAAAAAAAAAAAAAAAAATAGTTTCTTTCATCTCATAATTTATCTGTGCAATGTCTTCATCATTTTCGGATTTACATAGCACACAAACTTGCACCACTATTGTGGACGTCGGCTTTGTTCGTCTTGGCAAAGATATACCCACATTCCTGTTTTCTTATTCATTACCAGCTGAAAACCCGGAATCGCTCGGATAATTAATTTATTCCTGTCTTAAGCTAGTAAATCTTTTCTTCCCTTCTTCTCTCTGTCCACGTTCTCTTTCGTTCTGCCTCTGTCGATCTCCTCAAAATCAAATGTTCACATGTTTATAAATCTAATGCTGCGGTTATGAGTCCCTAGACTTGCAAACTACTTACGCTAACATAAAATAACTTATGCTAAGGACAAGAAGCAGCGAAAGCAGTTTTTAAGCGGAATTGTAATTTCATTTAAAGATTCCAATAAGGTGGATACCGTCTCGAAATGGTAATGGCCATAGCGAAGTTCTTACAGCAGACATAAAATACAAGAAGGAGCTCTGCCACCTTTCTAATAAACAAAGTCAAACGAATTTGATATCTTAAAAGCAACTAACTGGGTCGGCTGTTGACCCTTACAGCTACTGAACTGAAGCATTGCAGATATGGTAGTTCAGAATAATGCTGAAGATTAGATTGCTAGATCAAGTAACTAAAGTGGAAATAATAGTAGAGTAAAATTATTTGTGGTCTAACTTAACTGAAAGAAGTGATCGATTGCAATTTAAAACTTCTCGGCGTCGTCAATGCTGTATAAATTTTCCGGAGAACTTACGGAGGTCTGGAATTTTCTGCTACGATATTTCAGCGTAGAGTCTTCTGGTGATCTCCACCTGAAAACTGAAAATTTCTAAAAGACTCTGCGTTGAAATACTGTGTCAGGAAGTTACAAACAAACGGAAATTTGCCATAAACTTCATAGAACAAATGATCGCTTGATAGGAAACAATCTCAGCATGGTGGAAAGTGTTTCGCAGGAAGAGGATTAGAAAAGGAAGGAAACAGGGAAGGGACTGTAGGAAGAAAGGGGGAGGGCAGTAAAACTGCAAAGGAAGACCAGTAGGTACTTGGAAATGTTACAGGATAGATCGGGTCAGATTGGTGCATGATCTTAGTCTCGGACTGAAGAGCGCGACAACAACTACAATAACAAGAGTTAATTGCCAGCCTTTATATTAGGTCCATATTTTGATGGGATGTAAACTGAACTTACATTAATCTTACGAACGTAGAATAACTCAGTTTCCATGTATGAATGTTACTGAGCTTGACTTGGGTCAAGACAGATATGTATATTCTGAAACTTTGTTCAGCACTCTGCAGATAGTTAATTGGAAAGTTTTAGTTTAGAATATGTTATAGGATATTGCTCCGAATAGATGCGAGGGAAACTAGATGCCAGTACTGTGAACCTTTTTACATCCATTTTTGTAGAGAGGTATTACCTGTGCACGTTGCCAAACACGGGGAACATTTTACTGCTCAAAGGATCTGCGATAATAGCAAATTTATTTGCAAATTAGTATCACCGGGCTCTGAGGCGTAATTTAGTTCTAGCGATTGTATTTTGCAACAGCACTATGACACCACTATGAGTAATTACTAATTATACCGTCACCTCTCTCTGTACCACCACAACTGTTGTATAATCACAACATTCCTTGCTATTACTCTGTGATTAAACATTTCGGTTATTTTATTTATTACATCGGTTCGTATTTCCCTACAGTTGTCAGCATACCACACACTTAATGAAATTCAGAGCAGTCATGTCGATGTAACTGTAATATAAAAGAAGTATTGTAAAATATATATTAAAGTTAATTCTGTTATCATTAGTCATCTACAATTCACCAGTAAACCAATGTTTCCAGAAATGTTTGCTACGTTACTGATTTAGTTTAGTGCACTGCTTTACAGAAGAATGTGAATGTGTGATTCCCACCACACGATATTAGCTGGGAATTTCTTTGACTTTTTCTACGGCTTCCTCGTACCTATCCCCTTCAGACCCGCCTTAGGTCCCCTATTGAAATACACTTATACAGTTATGGACTAGATGAGTTCAGATACACAGGAAGTTTTCCAGCTGGGAAGTTTAACTATCTTTGTAAGATGTTTGTAAATCTGTGGGATTTAACTACTGATCTTATCAGTCCCAAAACTATTTAAAGTAAGTTAAACTAACACATGGACAACACACACACACACACACACACACACACACACACACACACACACACACACACATGTCCAAGGGAGGACTCGAACCTCCGTCCCGGATCAACCGCACACTCCGCAGCAAGGCGACTTAGAGCGCTCGGCCATTCCACCGCGGCCGTCTTTGGAAATTAAACGGAGTATTAAGTGTGAAAATAGAGTTCGGAGTTCGAGATATCATCGGATGAGATATGTGTAACATTTATAGAAATCCTGATTACAAATTAAGTAATTAAATGGTAAATTACTACCATATAAATTGTGAAAACGTACTAGCTGTACCTTTGTGGGGGGAATTCAAATCTACAGAATCACTTCACCAGTTTTAAGTTATTATAAAAACTATGAATTTCCAACCCGTCTTTCAACTCCTTTGCTATTAAAAACAGCCTGCTGATTACTTTTAATACATAGGAATATATATCAACACAAAATTACCTTTTTCGTACCTCTATATAATTATAATTATTATTATTATTATTATTATTGCTGTGGAATATCACATCGTACTCTGAACCTAAAGTTCTACTCGACATGCTGAATGAAATGGAGTGAATCACGAGCGAAATAGCAAGCAATGCCCTCTGTATTTCTAGCTCTCCCATATTAATTGCAGTTTCCGTCTCTTCAAAGAGCAGCTCAGTAGTCTCAATTAGAGCAAATGCGATGCCATATGGTCGGTGACTATTCAGCTATTTATGTTCTGATGTTCAGATTCGATAATATGTAAGTATTAAAAAATACACACCGACAACGTTAAATGTATTTATTTCACATACACTATTTTACTGAGACTAATACAGATAACTTATAACGAAAGTAACTTTTCAGAAATAAATCAAAAACTCAGACTCTACCAAGTCTTTTGTTCTTTGCATAATAAGTTTCTATCACGTAACAGCTGCGTCATAGAGCTGTAACTCTAGCTTGTTATTGAGGAAACACAACATTTCAGACGGCAAGAAATGTGCTCGGAAATCCGATGTTATTAGTTCGATTACAGTTAGTTGTTTTAGTGTTTTCTTTTGTGTCTCAGTTTAATTTACTGTTCAGTTCAATACTGCATTTCACTTACATCAGTATGTGCATAAACCAAAACTGCGTTTACGTAATCATCACAGAACGATTTATTTATTAAGCTCAGGTTAGTCCCACAACACCCCAACATTTACTCTGAAAATATTGTTTTTGGCACAGGTTTTCAGTTCTCATAATAAACGTAATTGCTGTACCACTATTCAGATTTCTGATAGTTTGAAAAACCTATGTTATCCTGGTGTGCTGTGGCATATAAAACAGGCTATGTTCTGACCAAGACGTGTCTTTTTATATCACTTGTCTGATTTAGTAGAGCATAAATCGTTTTAAACTATGATATAAATGACTGGAATGAATGAACGGTATCGCACTTTGTGAATAATCAATATAATTGCTTGCCAGCAATCCTATATCTTGCATTTAGGAAAAAGCACAACAGAATATTCGTTAAATTTACGCCCAGGATTAAATATGAATCTTTACATATCAAATAATTTTGAAGTCATTCCAAGTCTCCAACTTAGTAGAGAACAAGTTTGTTCAACAACTAAATCTTCCAGCATTTTACACGAAGTCTGTGTTCTGTATTAGGTGAAGATATAATGTTATAATGCGCGTGCATAGATTTTTTAATAACAGTACATCGAAACAGAAGTAAAGCCTGAATGGGTCTACCAATGAATTACAAAATTGGAATTCGGTTAAGATACGATAAACAGCATAACGAATGCTTTATGACACGAAAGATAAATATAAAGCAATTTTTTCGTACAGTACAAAATCCTTAGATTGAGATGCGATTAAAAGACGTAAGGTGAGATAAAATAAATTATCAATTCAGGAGAGAGAAGTTTTGTTGTGATGGAGAACTAAAATAAGGTATTTGACTGATTTCTGGAAATCGTCTTAAACAGGTAATTATGTCATTTTACGCTCTGTAATAGAAGTATATTGTAAAAAAAGAGCAATGGAATTCTAATAATTTGAAAGTCTGCTAGAAAGCCCAATTTGAATTATGTGGTGCCTGTGACGTCAACTGACACGATGCTATTCCTGCTGCCGTAAAATTCTAACAGTGATTTACTGTTTGGAAACTCATGTTCCTGAAAATGGTCTACACAGATTGCGAAGTACCATAATGTATACACACATCTTTAAAAACTCCAGAAAATTTATTTCTGGATGTTCAGAGCAATGAGAAATGCGTAAAATGTAATTGAATACTCCAGACAATAATTATTATTCTATTAGTTCACCATTATCATACACTGCAGCTGCAAAAGTGTAAAGTATTATTATGTACAGATTAGTGAGATGCAGTTTAGATTTGTGAAACAGCTGTTCACAACGTGACACGATAAACGTTTTGTATTTAAAGTTGTTTTCTGATGCAGGAAAAATTGGCGAAAGGACAAATTTCATGTTGGTTGTGTTTTAATATCTACATCAGTGATGCAATATTTCAGTACATGACGGATAAATCAACGATTCGTGTTTCAAAATCGCGTTCTGAGCACATATGGTGACTTCAGCTACTTTTTATAAAATTTGAAATGATTAATATTTACGTTAATAACTATATTTCTCATTCTTCCGTGAAAACTAAAAACGAGAAAAGAAAATGGGAGCGGACTGGATTTGAATACAGGACGCAAAATTCGTAAACCATGACGCTAACCGTTACTCTACAAAGCAGCATCCCGAGCAGATAAGCTCAGTAGACAGATATAATCAATGCGAAATTTCGACTGTTATTTTTGTTCGAAAAAATTTACAATTGGCACCCACGCAAAAATATTTGTCCTCTTACTTACACTCTTCTTTAGTCTCTCAGATTCCGATTTAACATGTGTAAGCCAATGAGCACGAGAAAAATGCATACTGAT
Source organism: Locusta migratoria (assembly GCA_026315105.1). NCBI lineage: Eukaryota > Metazoa > Arthropoda > Insecta > Orthoptera > Acrididae > Locusta > Locusta migratoria. The sequence continues at coordinate 294,589,373 of CM048755.1, forward strand.
ATATAGAGAGTGACCAGTGCACAAGATTAATTTATGTAGAAACAAGAATTAATCTGAATCCGAACTGTAAGTACACAGTTAAAGCTGATTGTGCTTCTGTTGGTGATGAACTTCATGTGGCATCCGTTAGAGTGATGTCACAGACGAAATTATTATAACATTCCATCCCCCAGTTTCTGAAATAAGTTCTGTCAAGCTTACAAACATCTTTAAACATCTCATATTTAACTGGCAGAAGCACATAATACACCTTTTCTCCATCAAAACGCAGCATTTTGAGGCTATGCAAATAATAAATTCATGATAGGTAATTCATTATTATGTTATACTATAGCGAAACATATGCTTGTGTCTAGTGGAATATTCAGAGAAGCTGTATGATGAAATGATGACCTTCTTATAATCAGTTCTATTGATGCCAGTACGTGGCGCAATTCTTGCCGTGGCAGTGACATGTCACGTTTATACGTTAATTTGAGTTGGTTTCATGAAGAGGTCTCATTCTTGCACCATACTATAATTTTCGAATTATGCGATGGCAGTGACATATCTGATTATTGCACCAATGGCTTACTATATTACCCAAAGCCCATATTCCATAATCACTGACTGGCAAATTTTCAAGCCATCCGGCTTTTTCCGGAGATTTCCTGGTTTACGATGATTATTATGATGTCCGGCCGTAATTTTGCTTTGTCTTGAAAATATTTAGCGTTTTGGTAACGAATTTGAATCTGAAAAGAGACGAGATGAAAACACTTGTCTCAGAAATTATATTTTTTCACGAGGTTCGCTGCCAATGGTGATATTGCCGAAGGAACTTTGCATTCTTAGTCGACGTATACGATAGCTCGATTCGTAATATTGTAGTTTCTCCACCACTGTCTCGATATTTCCGTGTACTAATAGAAACTCTTCTTATTTAATCTCATATTTCAAAAATATCGTCTTATTATTTGTGTAGTAGTGACAGCAGAAAAAGACAGTGCAAGTTCTCATACAAATTTAAAGCAAGACATCATTGCTTCGTATTTAACCTAAACTTAAGTGAAATACAGTGTGTAATACGTTAATATCGGAAAAAGGATGCTACGGAATTTTCAGCTACACATCAGGCTCCAAGCTCGATTTTGTAAGTTAAAAAAATAATTAAATGAAATAAAAAATAAAAAACTGCTTAGTAGACAAAAAGCAGGAACTGTTTTTGTTGGATTCAGTCAAACGAAGTTCACTGGCCAGGAACATATTTCCAGGATACGTCTTGTTAAGAATTTTATAGATGTGTTCACTAAGAAAATAATTTAGCTCTTCTCTCATCAGTATATTCTGAAGAAGGAAAAAAAATAAAAAAAAAAAAAAAAAAAACAATTTGACAGGATACACCACAACAAATATTAAAAATTATTCCTATGTGGCTGTATTATAGTCGTTACATTTAAAGACTAAAGTTTAACACTAAAGCAGATTTTAAATACATTAATTTCTGTTCGTAGTGAGATTAGAACATTTTTATTACCCCAGTTTCTAGAATAGTGTTTCACAAACTTTTCGAATACGTGACCCCTTCCAAGCAAAAATATTCTTCCGAACACATCCGCAATCCATAACACAACTACGTTTGTAATTTAGTAGGCAACGATTTTAATTTTCTTCTGTTGGAACAATTTTTCTGTACAAAAAGTGCAGTTTTATGCTTATAGATTTTTTTAAAAATATTTTTCGGAATGGAACACATTGTCTTAGTTATACAAAAATGCGACAGTAAAAGATGTTACATGATGAGTATTTCACATTGTAGGTAAGATACAGAATCTGATTATGCTCGCCAAGCAAGGTCCTACTGTAGAGTCAATTTGTAAAGAAATAGATCTAGTTTTAGAATATCACGAAATTACTTATTGCCCCTTGTTAATTTAGCTATAGATGATTTCTGAAAGCAGTTTTCGGGCTTTTCGTTAATTCACAGTTATCACGGGGCATTTATTGTCATAAAGAAGGAATTTTAATGTAAAATAAAGTTCACTTTTTGTAGAGATGTGTTTTTGTCTTACAAAATTTTTTGTACTCTGAACTGCACAGATATGGTTCTTCCTTCTGCTCGGAAATGGCCGTGTATTCTAAGGCGCCTTGCTCCGCGTCGGAGGTTCGAGTCCCCGCTCAGGCGTGTGTGTGTGTGTGTGTCTTGTCCTTAGTATAAGTTAGTTGAAGTAGTTTTTAATTTTAGTGACTGATGAACACTGCAGTTTCGTCCCACTGCTTTACAAACATTAGAACATTTGTTTAGGGTTGTTGTGTAGTGCAAGTAGTTCTTCCTCTGAGGTCATGCGCCCTTTTGTGCAAGAAACGCTATACAAATATTGCAGTTGTTTTTAAATAAGCGTATGTCGCCGACTTCAAAAAAATGTTCAAATGTTTGTTAAACTTATGGGACGTAACTGCAGAGTCATCAGTCCCTAAACTTACAAACTACTTATAAACTAACTTATACTAAAGGCAATACAAACATCCATGCCCCAGGGAAGATTCGAACCCCAGAGGAGAACGGCCTTGCGCATCGAAGCATAGCGCCTCAATGCGCTCGGCCACTCCGCCGCGGCTGTCGCTGACTTCGCCTCTAAAAATAATATGTTGGTAACCCTGTAAAGAGTTGTCTCGCTTTGCCGCTGTGATATACACACTTTTTATTATTCTTCTTCAGTTAACAATTAGTACACATAAACGAAAAAATGAGTAACTTTGATAGTGCAAAAACATAGAACAAAAAGAATTAATATGTCAAATAATGATCCTCGTCACAGGTTTTTACCCATTAAAGAATGAGTTAAATTAAGGGGTATTCGAAAATGAATGGTCTGATCTGCCATAATTCCTTTAGTACAAAGACGCCTATACCACAATCACGACTATCATACTCTTCCAGAAAAGTTCGCATAAAATGAATGAAGACCTGTAGAAATTCAAAACTTATCTTCCTCAAGATATTTGGAACCTTTACGTACGACTGTATTCTTAGCCAATCGAAAATGAAAATGATGCAGAAAAAGAAGAATTTAATACGTAAACTAGCTGAGGTTTTAAAACAATGAGTAAATACAATCAGAGCAAATTGGATACCATACAATCGGTGACTATTCAGCTATTTATATTCCGACGTTCAGAGTCGATAATATGTATGTATTAAGAAATAAGCACCGACAACGTTAAATGTATCTATTTTACATAAACTATTTTACTGAGACTAATACAGATAACAATGAGTAATATAGACTATAGCTGTTAATAGTGTGTGAATTTGAAAAATCCTGTAATTAAATTTAAGAAAAACGAAGAACAATTCGCTTGATTCCGATTTTTTAAAATTTAGGTTGTATTTTGTTAAACGTCGTTAATGAAGTTTTTTTTTCAATTAAACATAGCATAATTACTTAATATATATATCTGTTTCATACAGTCTAAGATATTAGCGTTAAAAACAAAACAAAAACACCATAATGCAAGTATGGATCGTATTTTAGTGTTAACACAGTTTTCAGTGAAACATATTCTCAGTATGACACTCATTGTTCTAAACAGGAATACTCGGATATTTTAATATTGCATGTTATCTTCATAGCAGACACACATCTGATAATAAAACTCGTAACTCAAAAATGTAATACAGTTATTAAATCTGTTCGAAAACTTCACTAAAAGCAATAAATATGTATATAATTTTAAAGTAAGCCTTCGGGGCCCCCTTGGGTAGCGACCCACAGATAGTAAAACACTGTACTAAATTATAAAAAATTGATTGTAATATGACATTTTTAATAAGTATGTTATCCTTTACTGCTGCTTATTAGCTTTATTTATTTATACACTACAGCTTTTTCGCCGTATTTGGCATTGTCAAGTGGTCTGCAATAGTTGAAATAAATTTTGTGAAAATATGTTTTCGAGACAACTAGGGAGTACATTATAGAGTTTTAAATTTATTACTTACATTCCATTTGTTGGTAACAGACACACAGCATTTGTACCTCTATATGATTTTTATAGGTACCTTTTTTAGATAAACGTTTCTTAATAATTTTAAATGTAATGACTTTCTTATTTGACAGCTGTTATGATGGTATGTGTTTACAAAGATCTTATATTTCATTGTATTTTGATAACGATGTAGCTTCTCGGAGATGATTAATTTTGAGTTTTGTGATATCTTTGAATGTCAATGTATTTACAAATGTTTTATACTTTGGATTTTGTAGTGTCTCTGATTGTGAAATAGTGTGTCTCTTTGTGCTCTGATGTATTGCTTCCCATTTGGAATTTTGTAATATCTTTGAGTATGTAAATGCGTTTCTCTGGTGTCTGAGATATTGTATATTAATCGAAATTTTGCATTATCCTTGTCTGTGAAACATTACATCTCTGAATTTAGCCGTTGTCAAGCCTAATTATATCGATAAAATTCTGTAAATAAATTTTGTGTTTGAAATCTGTGTGTTCATTGAGAATTTCGTTAAGGGGACGCTTCCATGTGTACGTATATTTCTAATTCTGCGATAATGTGCATTTCAGTGCCTTTTGAAATTTTTTGTAATATTTTTAAAGCTCTCTCGGTGTTTGTGGTGGTACGGTTTTCAATTTTCAAATGTTGGCAGAAAGTAGATGGATTTGCTTCTGTCATTCTTGTATGTTCGCTGAACCTCGTTCTAAAACTTCGTCCCGTCTGACCTATATAAAATTTGTTACAATTTTCGCAAGTTAAAGTTTGTTGTGTTTGCTATGGCATTATGGAGTTTTGTTTGTAGGTTGTTGTTTGTACGGAATGCAAATTTTATTCGTGTTTGTTTGAATAGTGTGTTTATTTTCTTTTATATATTACCTATGGAGGTTGTAGGAAAATATCTGATTTTTTTATGTTATGGTTCTTCTTTTACAAGTTTTATGTTTGCGTGTATAGAAATTTTATTTTTAGTTTCTTTGCATTACTCATAAATTTTGTGGACTGCATCAGAATTATAATCGTTATACAGCTATATATTTTAAAATTTGGATTCCTTTATCAATACATTCTTTTTCTAGGGACAATTTGGACGTAATTTGTTTAGTAAATAGTGTATTTCATTAACTTCATCGTCTGTTCCTTGTATCAGCATCAATGTATCATCAAGGTAGCAGAAGTAATATATTATTTTATTTGTTAAATCAGAGTTAGTACTAAAAACAGCTGTAGTGTGTAAATAAATAAAGCTAATAAGCAGCAGTAAGGGATATCATACTTATTAAAAATGTCATATTACGATATATTCATGCTGCAGGCCCATTAATGAAAAAAAAATTTGATTCTAAAATAAATTGTCAGCCCTCAAATAATGCGCGGACTTTATGAAGCACTGTCGTGCTTTTGATTATTTGGGTTGCTGCACCTGCATAGACTCCGTACTGTATGGGCAGCGTACAGTATGAGAGCCGCAGACGGAAGCAGCTAGTTCAGTCGACTAGCAGTGGCGTGGAATAGCTACTTCTCGAATGGTGGAAACTAGCGGCTCGAAAGGACTAGCGATGCAAACGCGAAGTGCAGTTGCGTCTTCAACAAAGGGGCGAGAAACAGAGGTGTAGTTTGCTTGCTCGGCACGATAACGAGAAGTGGTGCGCAGCGACGGGAAGTGAGCGGGCAACGTTCGACCCCGTGGCCCAGGTCGCGGACGCGGGCCAGCCACTGCGCATGCGCCGCAGCTAACGACCCTCATTGCAGATTCCGCTCATGTGAATGAACCTCCAAGTGGGGTCCTCCGTGAGTATTAACTTCCTGCGTGATACTGACCTACCACAAATCTGACGGCTGCGCAGCTGTTGCCCTGCCCTACCCCAAGCCTGCGCTTTGCAGCATCCAATCGAACGTGTTATTCGGCGCGCCGCCGCTCGTTACCGATACACCGCTTCCGCTCGGCGGGCAGATACGCTCTCAAATACAAAAGGCCAGTTATTGCAGTTGTAATTCGAGCGCTGACGCAGATATTCAGCACCGTTCCATTCATGTCTACTCTTAAATTGTAGATATACTATGCAATTTATGAAACACTTTCAGGTTTTTATTTAAAGTGGCCATTTATAGCGACAACACTAATTTCCATGGAAAATCAGGATACTCCACTTAGTATAGACATTATCATACGGCTGACAAAATGCATTTAATAACTTTTGATTTTCCACCTTGATTTGTTATCAATACATCTTAAAATTAATATAGGGAGAGAGTTGTACCTTTGAACATTGTTCAGACTAACCCCGCATGTAACAAAAACTTAACTTTTTTTATTTAAAATGGTCATTTATAGCGACTACACTAATTTTTCCATGGAAAATCAGGATACTTCACATAGTATGACATAGCCATACGGCTGACAAAAAGCATTTAATAACTTTTAATTTTCCGTCTTGATTGTTATCAATAAATTTTAAAATTAATGTAGGGAGAGAGTTGTACCTTTGAACATTGTTCAGACTAACCACGCATGTAACAAAAACTTAATTTTTTATTATTTCTTTTTTAAGTAATTGCATTCACATTTCGTGTGCTGCAGTAATTTTCTGAAGCTACAAAAATCTCTGAGAAATCTTTTTTTTTTTTTTCCAAATCGTAAAACACGTACCAAAATACAACAGTGTCATGTACATCAGTGCAGATATTCTTCTGAAACAAATGCGCTACACCAGAGAAAATCTAGTCACTACTGTATTTAGTTGTCTGCCTGTTACATTGTTATTCTACTGCACATTGGTTGTCAGTAAATGAAATCAAATTAGAAAGAAGTATTAACCAAAATCAGTTTCAAGTTGATTACATGGAATATAACACAAATTTCTATTTTCAAGACAGACAAAACTGTTGAGACATCAAAAAAACTTAGTTAATTTGCAAATAAAATATCTTCTGCTCTTTAAAGGTACAAAATTGTCCCCAAAAGAAGTATCGTGTAACTGTTCACATGTTATACAGCAAAACCAGATTTAAAATTAGCCGGCCGCGGTGGCCGAGGGGACTGAGGCGCTCCAGTTACGGTCTGCACGGCCACTGCGGTCGGGGGTTCGAATCCCCCCTCGGCCATGGATATTTGTGCCGTCCTTAGCTAACTAGTTCATAAGTAGTTTGTAAGTTTATGGACTGATGACCCCGTAGTTAAGTCCCATAAGCTATACAAACATTTGAAACATTTAAAATTATATAGATATTTTCTTACTATTAAAATGTGTAGCTGAAGACACACCAATCTATTCCATATTCCTTGAACACGTAATTACATCATTTTAACGTATAAAATACCTCCAAATACTGAACAAAGTATAAACTCAAGTTTGAGAACAAAAACTATACAACATGCCAGAAACTGTTGGTGGCGTTGTTTAGTATTGATGTCTTCATTTTATTCTAAATCAGTCACTAAACTGAAGTAGTGGCCATAAACATAATGTGTTTCTAGGTATACTATCTGGCCTGCTGTGGTAATATTATTTTACGTACTTCTATACAGTTTGGGTAGAGGTCAAAAGGGACTCAAGTTCTTTGTTAATACATAATATTCAATACATAATAAATCCATAAAATAAGATATCTACGAGCTTAATATATTATTTAGAGATTTACAGTGAAGTAATGAAAACGAAAAGTACGATATTTCATCCTACGCTTCATCGCTATTTTGTGTATTTGTTAATAGCTTTAAAGTTTCTTTAAGTAGTTGTGTTTCATTTCATAATGCAGTGATTCAAAAAATTACTTAGGTTCTTGCAAATGTAGTTATACATCAATACGTATTTAGACGTCAAGTTGATAATTTACTTCTTAGAAGATAAAGAATGATAATGTCCTATCGTAACAAGTCTAGGAGTGGTTATATGTCAAACCAGATTTTTTGGTACTAAGTGTAATTTCGTAAAATTTTAGTGAGTATTCATGTGACGAAACAATACTGCTACTTTACAAGTGAATATAGCTATGTAATTACTCTAAAAAAGAAAATCTAAGAGCGCTAATTTTCTATTCCAGAATTGAAAGAAAACGAGTAAAATATTAAACTGGTCTTGTGTAATTTTGAAGTACTTCTCTTCTGCTTATTAAATTCCCCTTTTTCAGAGAATATGTGTATTGATTGGTGAGAAAGCTAATTTTTGCATAGGAGGAAGGTATTTACACGGCGTTGTATTGTTGTAGCTCTCTCTCTCTCTCTCTCTCTCTCTCTCTCTAAATATTTCCTTTCATTTGTACAGTATCGAAAATATTTCCGTAGTACATACAGAGTCATAAATCTCATAAACATACATCGTGACGTTGGTCATATATTGAGATTTAAAATTTTTACGCCGTGCAATTTGAAACTAATATTCCTATTATAAAACTATTTTTTAAGAGACATTTTTGATTTTGTAGTCTACCATCTAGTGTATTTAGTGGCTAACAAATATTTTATGATTACATGAGTTCTTAATGATGGGAATCACCAAATGAGTATCATTTCGCTGAATGCGGTTGTTAATATTTCGACCCCACTCAGCGAAGCTATGCTAATTATGAAGTAGCTTCATAACGTATGTCACTTTATTGTTGTGGCCTTCAGTCTGAAGGTTTGTATAATGAATATCTCCACGATGTCTTAGTTTCAGGATAATTATTAGTCTGTATGAATAGGAGATTTTTCGTATTTCATAGGCTGTAAGTAATATCTTCTATAAATGGCAAGGGTTACGTAAGCGGGAGGGGAAAAATTTAGAAAACATAAATTTCGAGCTACGATGTCATGGAAACTATTGGTAGTCTGAATCTTGGGAAGTAAGAACATAACTCATTTAATGTATAAACAGCTTCAGGCGTAGGTTTTAGTTGTTACTGTTACCCTCGCATTATGAAACAAGCGCGGTTTGGGAACTTTATACACTCAACTTCTGAAAACATTGTAATCTACTCAGGTACATTATACGTTAAAATTATGAAAAAGTATTTATTGCCTTTAGTGAAGTTTTCTACCAGATTTAATAACTGTTTTACATTTTTGAGTTAAGATGTGTTATTATCAGATGTTACTTTTGCTCTGAAGATAACATGAGATATAAAATTAACCGAGTTTTTATTTTCAGAAACGTTTCAGGTGAAACTAAAAGCTGTGTCAACATTAAAGTACGATGTACAGTAACTCTTTCTGTCATAAGAAAAGACCAGTGACAAGGATAATTAACTGACATATTACTTCTTTCATTTCTGTCTTTATGCGCTGTCAAAGTTACTCATTACTTCGTTTATGTGTACTAATTGTAACTGAAGAAAAATAAAACAAAGCATGTATAACATAACGGCAAACTAAAGCAACTCTATACAGCGTTACCAATAGATTATTGTTACAGAAGCGTAAGTCAGCGACATACGCTTATTTAAAAACATCTGCAATATTTGACTTGAGTTTCTTGCTTAATGTAAGGCATGATAAACGCTCATTTAATACTAATAGATGGGCCTATCTAATGGGTTCTCGAAACTATAAAAACAGTAAAATTAGTCGAAGGCTGAGTTACACCCCTTCAAAAAATCGTTTTCTGGTTCGGGGTCGTAGTTACACTACAAATAATCATTTAACATTGTTTTGTGAGCAGACGTCGGAAACAATGAAAACAGGTTGGCATGAGTAAGCCCCCGTAAGTTATAAAAATAGACTGGTATTCTGAGGATAAATTATTAATTCCGATAACCATAAAAATATCTAAACTAAGAAAAGTAATGTCAGCTGAGAAATCTGATTAACATACAAAATACTTCAACATATTTCGTTTTGAAGCATGCTCTTCTTCCACGGTAAGAGAAATGAACTCCACTCCCAGCTGCCTACGATTCTATACGCTGGTCAGGATATTATTCCTTCTTCTAGAAGAACCCATCAAAGCTTTGTGGAAGAAAGTCTGTCGTCGCCTCAATAAGTCTGCCGATTCATTTTTGCATGTTTTACATCAAATGTGGCACTTTTTATTACGCAACTAGCTGAAAACCCGGCGTCTTCCGGGTAGTTATTTATTCCAATCTTCAGTTAGTACATCTCTCATTCCCATTTCTTTCTCTGATCACTTTCATTTTTCTTCTCTTCCTGTTCGTCTCCTCCCCTCTCCTCTCACTTTCTCCCTTCGTTAATATCTTCATTTCCACCCCCTCTGTTCACCTGTTCGTCCCCCGTCTCCTCCTGTTTCTTTCTCAATTTCCCCCCTCCCTCTGTTCATCTCCTCTCACCTGTCTGTCGTTACCTTCCTTCTCTCATTCTCCTCCTATCCCCTCTCTCTGTCCTATTCTACTCTCTCTCTCTGTCCGTCTCCTCCCTCCCCTTTCTGTAGTCTCCTCCACCTATTCCTCTCCTTCTTTTATATAGAAATATGCGTATATGCGCCAAGTTTCTTGGTGTCTTGTCAAACGGTGTCAAAGTCGCAAGGTGCCCTCCGCCATGTTAAATTCACTGGCTTGCAGATTATAAAAATCTCCTTCATGAAAGTACACATTTATGTGCCGATTTTCATGGTCACCAGTCAAACGATTTTAATGTTTGTTGTTACGTACCCTCCGCTATGCACCAACGGAGGCTTACGAAAGGTAGCCTATGTATTAATTCTGAGTGTAAGCTATCTCTGTTCCAACTTTCATTCATATCCGTCCAGACATTTCAGCGTAAAGGCGTAAGAAATGAATTAAGTAATTGTAAAGCACCATCCGCCACGCGCCATACGAAGTTTATTTTAATATGCCTATAACCTTCGCGCGAGTGGAAACTACGGGTTGACAAAGTTTTATCGCAGTCGGATGTACGGTATGGTCGTGTATAAAATAATAACAAAAAGACAAACAAACGTTATTTTTATATATTAGATTTATGTATTTATTTTCAAATTCGCATTAAAACCATACGTTGGTAACAACAAATTCCTTCTGCTGGTGGTTTTCACCCCAATGATTCGATACGCTTAGCATGCATCAAAGCTGTCAGCCAAAAAACCGTCATTTACAATTCTGAATGAAATATATTTTCCACTGAAGCATATTTTTCAAAAATTTTCTTGCTTTAAATTGCTTAAATAAAATGCACATGGTGTGAGCACTTTTCGTTTTAAATGTTTCTTTGATGAGTATCACCCTGAAAAATGTAACGGAGAACTTCTACAATTTTCAGAAAGTTTATTTCATTAGAAACTTGGCCGAAATCTGAAAATTAACTGTTTAGTGACATTAATTAATTGAAATGATTGTAGGTAATCTGATTATATTAATACTACACTGGGAACTGAATTGTTTAATCATATTTAAAAATTTCATCAGGATCGGAATCCAACTTTAGAATCTGACAAAGTCCACATGTAAAGTATCCTCTGTCATGCACCATCCAAAATTTTATGTGACAGTTGTCTTCCTCTGTTTTGAAGGTCAAGTGCCCAAAATGTCATGAAGATTTTAGGATGAATATAGTGTCGTTATTTGCATGTCGCATGCGTCCAAAGGTTTCGACCATATAATTGTTTATGACGTCATATCTTCTGAACTATATGTCGTAAGCAGTTCTTATCCCTACATGAATTGTTGCCTCACGGAAGGAATATGTATACCAAATTTGGTTGAAATAGGTACAGTGGTTTAGAAGAAGACGCCGCATGATGCAGCACTTTTCCGTGCATTTTATTGTTTATCACGCCATATCTCCTGAACTATTTGTCGCGCAGTCGTTTAATGGTGCCTATGACCATCGCAAAAGTGCAAGACATATGTTGACAAAGTTTCCTCACAATCGGTTTAACGGTACGGCCACGCATTAAATACGAACACACAAACATTCACTTTTATATATTAGATAATAGAAACCTAGTGATAACTAGCATAACATTTCTGAAATTATTCGTGGTGAAATGCATGGAACTTAAGTGACTTGACGATATGTGACATTCCATAAACGATTTAATGCACTAAAATTAGGCTTTGGTAAGTGATAGTATGTAAGATCATGATTGTGTTATTGTACTTTATACGGCGTTCAACGTTTTACATTTCGCAGTGCTGACAGAACTACTTTTTCGCTACTGTGTAACTGCATACGTTTACTATTTAACAGTGGTGATACCTCTTGCAACGTGCAGTGAAGAGATTCAGCGTTACCAGTGAAATGTATAACAAACATAAGATGTTACTGCTGTGCGAATATGAAAACTAAGCCCGATAATGCAGTACACATCTTACTAAGATATCGTCTGTTTAACATCTACAGGCGGAGATTCTGTGACAAATATACAGTCTTACATCTTCAAAGCATGACGTATCACTTTCAGAAGAGTTCATCGTTTCATTAAAATTGTAAGAATAAAAAACCGTATCCGTTGCAAATTATTTTAATGATCAATCTGCGATTCACGCTTTTGGCTCATCTTGAACTGTGAAAGCAGCAGAATCATGATTAAAATCTTCTTAAATAATAGCACTGATGCGAGTAATCGCGTATGTCAGTTTAATTAAAACGTCCGCATTATGACGGAGTGCGGTGAGAAGTTAATAGGCGATCACAGTCGAGTGGCAAGGCACATTCGTCTCAGTGTTTATCTGTGTGACATATGACTGTGAATGCGTACTTACCTCGCACCGTACTGCATTATTCTGTGGTCATTTTAATTAAACTGACGTAACGGATTACTCGCTTCAGTGCCATTATTTAAGAAGATTTTAATCATGATTAATGCGGCTTTCGCAGTTTAAGAAAATCTGAAGATGTGCCAAATGCGTGAAGCGCGTCAGTGATTACTAAAATAATTTGCAGCGGAGGCGGTTTTTTATTCTCGGAATTACAAAACAGTATTGCTGAACTAAGCTATGATAGAGTGGTCGAAGGTCTCATTAAAACATGTTTCTGTGTTATATTTCCAAGAAAATGAGTTATAATTAGTGCCGGCACCTCTGTAGAAATTTATTTTCGTGGTACTTCTTTCTAATGAGATTGTTTCCATATCGCGACAGTTTACTCAAATATTGGTTTACACGTTCTATGTGGCATATTCTGTAATACACTGGCTGGCAAAAATTTTTAAGTACAAAGTAAGGGAAGAGAAAGCGAACGCATGGGACGGTATGTTCAAAAATGTTCAAATGTTTGTAAATCTATCGGACCAAACTTTGTGGTCGTCAGTCCGAAGCTTACAAACTACTTAAACTAAGGTAAACTAACCTAAGGACAAAACACACACACACACACACACACACACACACACACACACACATGCCCCAGGGAGGACTCGTACCTCCGACGGCGAGCAACCGTGCGCTCCGCAGCGAGGCGCCTTAGACCGCTCGGCTGGGACGGTATGTCCCCAACCCGAATACTACTGGTTTTCCACCAGTGATGCAAGATGACGCAGCGTGGTACAGGATATAGATTCAAATAAGGTGACCAGCGCTTGTGGTGGTCACACGTGATTGGCTGCAACCATAACAAGTACGTCTGCACCTAAAATGTCCCTAAAATGAGGGTCTAAAAATGTTCAAATGTTTGTAAAGTTTATGGGATTTAACTGCGGTGTCATCATTCCCTAAACTTACAAACTACTTATGAACTAACTTATACCTATGACAGCACAAACATCCATGCCCGAGGGAGGATTCGAACCTCCGATACAAGAGGCCACGCGATCCGCAACGTGGCGCTCCAGACCGCTCGGCTACTCCCGCGCAGCAAAATTCGGATCTAGATCTGTATCAACTGTATCGGAAGGTATTTTTGTGTTCCAGTGATACTTCTTCCTTTTTCGTGAGAGTATATACACGTTGAGTAACGTAAGACGTAATACCCCTTTTATTTCGTGAACGATTACACAAAACTAAACGCGGCTTTTCGGCACATGCTAGAGGGTCGAAGGGCTTATATATTTTTGTTAGGCGAACGGTTTTAGCATCGCTATAAACTGAGGTATTGAAGGAAGTAGGTTTCTTTTTAATGGAATCTCTTAATCTTTATAACTGCATTCGATAGCTCTTGAGAAAGCAATTACAGTGGTCTAGCGTTTGTTAATGTTGACGATGAAACCTGTCTAAAAAAAATTCGATTAATTTTCGAAAAACCACGGTGGAATGGCCGTGCGCTTTAAGGCGACTTGCTGCGGACCGCGCGGTTGCTCCTCGTAAGAGGTTCGAACCCTCCCTGGGGCACTGGTGTGTGTGTTGTGCTTAGTTTAGTTTAAGTACTTTGTAAACCCAGCAACTGATGACCACAGTAGTTAAGTCCCATAGACTTACAAACAGATTTAGATTTTAGATTTATTTATTTACCCTTCTTGCGAACCAGCTGCCTTTGGGTATATAGCTGGTCGTGATTACAAAATCTATGTGATACATTTATGCGACTATGATACATTATTTTCTTTATACATTTACAGTAATTAGATAAATAATACAAAGAAAAGCGTAAAAACTTATCATAAGGAAAATAGAAAGGCAACTTAAAAACATCAACTATTTTAAGAAGAGAATAATAGAAGATAGGAAAGATTGCTTTGAGTGACAGTCTGAAGAATAAGAGAGGAAAGTCCAGGGTGGGAGGCCTCGGAATTTACTTCGAGCCCTGCCATCCTGGAGTTTTCTCATTTTGAGACTCTTATGATTGGCTATATCTGTAGGTTATATTTCGCAAGTATTTATACGTCCTCTGTGTCGGGGCTGTCATCTGTGGTGTAATCTTTACTGTTTGTGCTTTCAGTGTCAGATTCATTTGAACATTTTTGATGTCCGAAAGTTTGAAGGCACAGTGGCCGGAATCGGCGTTAGCAGAGCAAACACCGCAAAGCGAAGCTCCCCTGATACATAGCCTCAGAATATCAGCACATTTGACTTAAAAAAAAAAAAAAATTTCAAATGTTTGTAAATCTAAGCGACTTAACTGCTGCGGTTAGCAGTCCCTAGGCTTAAAAACATACTAACTTATGCTAAGGGCAAAACACACACACGCACATGCCCGAGGAAGGGCACGAACCTCCGACGAAGAGCAACCGCGCGCCGCATAAAGGCGCCTTAGAGAGCTGGGCCACTATAATGCGGCACATTTTACTTTCGACTTGGTTTCACTGCAGGCCGCTTATTTCCGCTTCAACGTCCATTGCGTGCAGACATATACACGAATGAGGAGGAGCTGGATATACTACTCTTATATGGTATTAATGTCCGACGCGCCAGGCAATTGCACGAATAAGGAAAACGCTAGTGCGGAAAGGCTGCTTGAACGTCAATACGAAAGTAAAAAAAGAAGACTGCAAGTGACAGAGAACAAGAAGAAGCTGTCTTGACTGCGACGCAAATGAATTAGCACAGTAGTACGAGACATATTGCCAAGTAATGTGGAATCAGCTGGACGGGTGTCGTTCGCATCTTGCATCGAAACAAATTCAACTCCTATCATCTGTCGCTATATAAGCACTCGGTGACCGTGATTTCGAACGTAGTACAGAATATTGTCGGTTTACCCTTGGGCAGCTGAGAGACGACACTACGTTTTCCAACGTGTGCGCTTTACCGATGAAGCAACGTTTACTGCTCACGGTAATGTAAATTTGCATAACATGCACTATTGTGCAGTCGAAAATCCACATTGGTGAATTACCAACGGCCGTAGGTCGTAAAGGTATGGTGTGCCATCGTAAGTGATTGTACTGTGGGACCTTACTTTGTCCTATGCATGCTGAATGGACATTCGTACGCACGCTTCTATACGAAAATTCAGCCATTTCCTCTAGAGCAGGTACAAATGGATATTCGAAACTGTACCAGATGACCAAAAAGTCAGTATAAATTTGAAAACTAAATAAATCAAAAAATGTTCAAATGTTTGTATAGTCTATGGGACTCAACTACGGGGTCATCAGTCCCTAAACTTACAAACTACTTATGAACTACTTACGAACTAGGACGGCACAAATATCCATGCCCGAGGGGGGATTCGAACCCCCGACCGTAGTGGCCGTGAAGACTTAATAAATCACGTGTCCATAATGAGGAAATACGTCGCTCAAATGTTTGTATAGCTTATGGGACTTAACTGCGGGGTCATCAGTCCCTAAACTTACAAACTACTTATGAACTAGCTACCACTAAGGACTGCACAAATATCCATGACCGAGGGGGGATTCGAACCCCCGACCGTAGTGGCGGTGCAGACCATGACTGGCGCGCCGCAGTCCCCTCGGTCACCGCGGCCGGCATGAGGAAATCAAAGAAAAACGTGGAATGAACACCATAGATAAAGCAGTTAGAGAGAACAGATTGAGACGGTGGGATCATGTTACACGCATGGGAGAAGCAAGGTTACCTAAGAGACTCATGAGCTCGGCAGCGGAGGGTAAGAGGAGTCGAGGTAGACCAAGAAGAAAGTACTTAGATTCGTTGCAGAATGATTTTGAAGTAAAAGGCATAGCATCAGACGAGGCATCAATATCAGCATTGAATAGGGGATCATGGAGGAATTTTATTAGAGGTACTATGCTCCAGAATGAACGCTGAAAGGCACAATCAGTCTCTAATGATGATGATGATGAATAAATCACGGAATAATGTAGACAGAGAGGTAAAAATTGACACACGTGCTTGGAATGACATGGGGTTTTACTAGAAAAAGAAGTTCAAAAGATGTCCGACATATGGTGCTTCATCTGATCAGAAAAGCAATAATTAGCATAACAAATTAAGGTAAAGCAAAGATGATGCTCTTTACAGGAAATGCTCAATACATTCACCATCATTACTCTACAATAGCTGTAGTCGAGGAAAAATGTTGTGAACAGCACTGTAAAACATGTCCGGACTTATGGTGAGGCATTGGCGTCGGATGTTGTCTTTCAGCATCCCTAGAAATGTCGGTCGATCACGATACATTTTCGATTCCAGGTAACCCCAAAGCCAATAATCGCACGGACTGAGGTCTGGGGACCTGGGAAGCCAAGCATCACCAAATGACGCGCGCAAGAGATCTTTGACGCGTCTAGCAATACTTTTTTTGTTCTAATAAAACCCCATGTCATACCAAGCACGTGTGTCAATTTTTACCTCTCTATCTACATTATTCTGTGATTTATTAAGTTTTCAAATTTATACTGACTTTTTGATCACTGTGGCTGCAACACGACGGATGTCCAGCTCGCTGGATGGAAAAAATTTCTGAACGTTGGATAGGACGAAATTCTATTGTAAAATGGCCTGCGAGGTCCCCAGATCTGACACCCCTTCCCCCCAGAATTTCTTACTTTTGGGGCGGGGGGCACTCAGAGACATAGTCTATGACGATGCCCCAACTATGCCAGACTATATGTGTCGTCGAATCGCCGGTGCACGCTCAAACATATCAGCCACTGTTATGTCTATTAATTGTTCTTTCGAACGGCGATTTCAATTGTGCCTTTTAGTCTATGGTCAACATTTTGAACACATGTTGAAGTAAAGCAGAAGATATGTTTCTGTAAGATAAACCTAATGTTATGTGCTTTGGATGGATATCAAAGACCTGTTCGAAAATTATTTATTACTGTAACGTGTGTACGAAACTGCATTGCGATGACAGATAAGTCTACAGCGTGTATTGCACTTAGCTGGTAACACTGACTTTATGCACTTACGTTCAGACTGAAACGACGTTTCGTTAAGAATAATATTTATTTTGCAGTGCACACCAATTGGTGATCATCAAATTATTTTTAATAAAATGTTTAGTTCAATGAATATGTCCCATATGATATAATTTAGAGCAGTGTAGGTTGAATCAGTTATCCGAAAGCATGTATTGTAACTCTTAGACAATTATTCCTTCCATAATTTAGATATTTCGTACAGTAGTTGCATTTTGTAGCGTATAAGACCTCTATTTTCGAAGAATGAACAGGTGATTTCTCTGTTTCAGATCATATACATGCGGAAAGATAAACAAATGCGAAATAGTTTTCTTAAGCGCTTAGTGATACGGTAGATTCTAGCTTATGTCATATGTCCATATACAACATTCGTAGGTGAACCTGCATCCACTGTTGGTCCTTAATTGGTTAACGTCGAGACAAAGCGGTACTACAGTCGCACAGGCCTACTGTACGGTCTACAATTAAGCAAGGACGCCTGCTGGGCAGTGTTTGTACACACTAACGCCGATTCCGGCCACGGTGCCCTCAGATTCTACGACATTTCTCGAACTTTTTTACGAGCGGTTTCAACGTCAACATTAACAAACGCTATATCACTGTAATAGTATCCACAAGAGCTATCGAAAGCAGTTAAAGGAAGTAAACGGTACTTGCTTCAATATCTCAATGTATACCGGTGCTAAAACCATTCAACAAACAAAAATAAAAGTGCTTCTCAACGCTCCAGGATGTGACGAAAACCCGCGCTGCGATACGTGTAACCGTTCACGAAACAAAAAGGGTGTTACGTCTTACCTGACTCAATATGTATATACCGAGCGAAGTGGCGCAGTGGTAATACACTGGACTCGCATTCGGAAGGATGGTGGTTCAAATCCACCTCCGGCCATCCAGATTTAGGTTTTCCGTGATTTCCCTAAATCACTCCAGGCAAATGCCGGGATGGTTCCTTTCAAAGGGCACGCCCGATTTCCTTCCATATCCTTTCCCAACACTACGAGCATATACTCCGTCTCTAATGACCACAATGTCGACGGGACGATAAACTCCTAACTTCCTTCCTTCCTTCCTTCAATATGTATACAGCGTAAATCTCTAGGCGAAGTGCGTTCATTCGATGCTCTTGTGAGTATGTACAAGTGCTAACAGTGTTCGTCAGTCAGTCAACAACATCCTATGTTGCCGGCCGCAGTGGTCGAGTGGTCTGCGGCGCGCCAGTCACAGTCTGCACGGCCGCTAAGGTCGGGGGTTCGAATCCCCCCTCGGGCATGGATGTTTGTGTCGTCTTTAGTGTAAGGTAGTTCATAAGTAGTTTGTTAGTTTAGGGACTGATGACCCCACAGCTAAGTCCATTAAGCTTAACAAACATTTGAACATTTTCAACATCTTATGTTATCACTATATGATAAGGCTATGAACATGTTTAGTGTCATTATCTGCCTGGATATTAGATTTCTTGTGAACTGAAACCGTTTCGTTACAAATTGACTTTATACTTTTCCTGCTTTCTCCAGAAATATGTCCTTATCTGTCCACCTGACCTGAAATTACCTTCCTCCGTCAGAAACATTTCTTCTTACTGCATTCAGAGGTCATCTCTATCTGACACAGACTTCAAAGGCAATGGAAAATAGAACTGCCCACTGCTTAACTAACACCACACCATCAGACTACAGCGTTAGACAACATCAGCAAACTGAACACTGTCTTGTCAGTATACTCGATGAAATCACAAGAAGAACAAAAGAATGAACTTCTGCCTCTCTTTCTTCTGTTCTTTCGTTTCACCCTCTTTGGGCTAGGTTGAATCAATAATTTCTCATTGTGTTGTTCTTGTTGCTTTTTTAGAGCTCAGTATTTCTTCATTCTTTCTGATCTTACTTTCTTCATTTCTTTCGAGATAATAGGTTTGGCTTTTACTGTATATCTGACTTGGAATCTTATATTTTCGTCTTCCGTTAGTGCTTAACCTGTTCGATGAAATAGTGAATTTTCTGTGATTTTTAATTGTACTATGTCTTTTTCAGTTTATTTAGACCAAGTATTCAAAGGTTTATTTTGTTAGTCTGAGAAGATGATCATAAAAATTCATCCTTATTTCTCGCATAGTATATAAAATGTTCAAATGTTTGTACACCTATTGGACATAATTTCTATGGCCATCAGTCCCTAGATTTACAAAATACTTAAACTAAGGACAACACACACAACCATGCCTGAGGGAGAACTCTAACTTCCGGCGGGTACGGCCACCAGTCCGCTGTACGACGCCTTAGACCACATGGCAATACCGCGTAGCCCGCAAAGTATCCGAGAGCTTTCCAGTTTTCTTTTGGAGACTTTAATTCAAAAATGTTTGTATAGCTTATGGGACTTAACTACGGGGTCATAAGTCCCTAAACTTACAAACTACTTATCAACTAGCTAACAGTAAGGACGGCACAAATATCCAAGCCCAAGGGGGGATTCGAACCCCTGACCGTAAAGGCCGTGCAGATCATGACTGGCGCGCCGCAGTCCCCTCGGCCACCGCGGCCGGCAGACTTTAATTCTTGACGTATATTATTATCCTGTAGCTTTTGTCTTATGATCTTTCTTAAGATTTTCCTTCCTCTTAGCTTTAGTTTCTTTATGTGATGTGACGGTCGGGGGTTCGAATCCCCCCTCGGGCATGAATATTTGTGCCGTCCTAGTTTGTAAGTAGTTCATAAGAATTTTTCAAGTTTAGGGACTGATGACCCCGTAGTTATGTCCCATAGACTATACAAACATTTGAAACATTTTTTAAATTCATGTTGACTGTTTCTGATGCGTATAGTGCCTACGGTTTAACCGCTGTTTTATAACGTTTAATTTTGGACCGCCATGAATGGGATATATTTCTTATTGTATGTACGAGGGTTGGAACTTAAATAGTGGAACACTGCTGTGGAGACACTATGCTATGGAATCTATTATTATCGCTGATACCACACTTTATGACATACCTACCTTACCTCCGAGCAAATGGGCTCGCCCAGCCTACGTCACCCGCGTGCGCACAATCGAGGGACACAGTCACTTGTGAGCAAGCGGTGTAACGTAACGACGTGACTACGTTTTCGAAACAGGAAAAACGGAGTTGGATCAAGATTGAATGTGCCAGAGGTCGTACAGCACGACAGTATCATCAAGGTTTTCAAGAGACGCGCGGGGAAGCGGCATTGCCGTACAGAATGATGGCACGTTGGGTAAAAGCCTTCGAAGAAGGTCGGCAAATTGTGGCAGACATGCATCGGGCAGATCGTCCTAGCGTCTCTGAAGAAGCGACCAGCTTTGCGAAAGAAACGGCAACAGGTCCTTCCGCAACCCACCCATCATTTTGCGCGACAATGCGCGGGCGCATACAACGCAAGCTGTGGCTGCTCTGTTCGGTAGATGGGACTGGGAAGTACTGTAGCATCCACCATAAACCCCGCACTTAAGTCCTTGTGATTCGGATTTGATTCCGAAGATGACGGAAGCACGTCGTGGCATTCGTTGCAGAACAGTTCCAAAGATTCGACAGGCAGTAGACCGCTCCATTCGCACCATCAAGAGAACAGGCTCTGCTAATGGTATACTATGCCTTCCACATCGCTGGCAACGGGTGCTTCACAAAGATGGTGACTACTTTGAAGGACAGTAACAAGTTCAAATAGGGTAACTCTTGTTTTTATCGGTTGTGAATAAATAGTTGCCACTATTTAAGTTACAACCCTCGTATCTTTCGTTAGTTGGAAGACCAGTTGAGCCGGCCGCGGTGCCCGAGGTGACTGAGGCGCTCCAGTCACGGTCAGCACGGCCACTACGGTCGGGGGTTCGAATCCCCCCTCGGGCATGGATATTTGTGCCGTCCTAGTTCGTAAGTAGTTTATAAGTAGTTTGTAAGTTTAGGGACTGATGACCCCGTAGTTAAGTCCCATAAGCTTAACAAAAAAAAAAAAAAAAAAAAAAAAAAAGACCAGTTGAATTTTATTTCTCTGGTCTCCACTGCTTTGCGTTCCGCAGCATTCCAACCAATCCATTCTTCAAGATAGTTGAACACTTTCACTACTTCAGTCTTCCGTTCTTGGACTTTGATGACCTGGGAGATAGTTGTCACTTTTTTTTTAGCTGCTTGTTCTTTTAGTGGAAAGATTTGCCCCCTTCCTTCCTCCATTGTTTCTGCAAACAAAGCCATGTCATTTGCAAATGCAATACAATCGATTTGCCGGTTCTTCTTCATTGTCTCCAACTCTAACTCTATTTATTGAACAATTAAAAGTTACACAACAGGTCTCCGTTGACCGAGAGTCATTCTCAAAACAATAAAGTGTATTAATACAATAAACTATCATAGAGGAAAAAGGGACAGAATAATTTGAAGGGACTTTCTGATATGATTTCACCTGACAGAATGCTTCGGAAATGTCTGTCGTTGTTATAGGAAAGCGTAAGTCTGAACAGAATTAATGTTTTAGTTTTGACAAGACGTGTACTACTTCACGGTTCATAAGATCTCTCCAAAAGAAAATATAGCGTAAACCTGACGTCCTGGGTCCCTAGACGAAGGCATCCGCTGTTACCTACTTTTTTTTCCTTCTCCTTTATTGTATTTGAAACCGTCAGAAGGCGTAGGCTGTTAACAGCTAACATGCTGCTCTTCAGCTGAGAGTATACAGGCTTCTTAACATATTTGTTAAAACAAAACATGTGGTAATATATGAAGAATTTACAAATGAACATAGATAAATAAATGGGTGAATTGACAATGACTGTGAAATAGAATGACAAAACTTACAAATTCAGATCTTAAAACAGACACGGTGGATAAAAATTTCAAATTCATTGAACGTAACGACGACGACGAGACGAATATACACATTTAAAACACATGGAACCGCTATGTCCTGCCTGTGCGGTGGTTGCTGATGTTTCAAAACACTTACACACGAAGCACTAAGTCACAGCTCATTTAAAGTCATTGACATAGAATTAAAATCACTGAGCAGGCCCCGAAGGGGAGAGGGAAGGGGAAGGCGAACCAAAGGTTACGTTTCATTGACAGAACGCTTCGAAGATGCACCAGCTCCACCAAAGAGACTGCCTACATCACAGGTGTGCGTCCTGTCCTGGAGTACTGTTGCCCCTTGTGGGACCCTCACCAGGTGGGACTGACGGAAGACACTGAGAAGATTCAGAGAAGGGCAGCTCGTTTGGTTTTATCACCTTACGGGAGGTAAAGCGTCACGGAAATGTTGCACGATTTGGGATGGAAATCATTAAAACAAAGACGTCATTTATTGCGGCGTGATCTGTTTGCGAAGTTTCAATCACCGACTTTTACTTCTGAATGTGAAAATATTTTGCTGGCACCCACCTACTTAGGGAGACATGACCATCCCAACAAAATAAGAGAAATCAGATCGAAAACGGAACGATTTAGGTGTTCTTTCTTCCCGCGTGCTATTAGAGAATGGAACGGTAGAGAAAAGTTATGAAAGTGGTTAATGAACCCTCTGCTAGGCACTTAAATGTGATTTTCAGAGTATCTATGTAGACGTAGATGTAGATGAAAGTGCGGTGGACGGGAAAAGGAGGTGATGGCGAGGGGAAGAGGGGGGATGGGGACGGGGATGGGATGGAAGGACTCAAAGGGAGTGGGTGGAGACGGGGATCCAAGCGGAGGAAATGAAAAGGGAGGGTGGGAGGTGGGAGACGTGGTACTAATCTACAAGGAAGGGCTAAGGTTGATAGGAGAGGTATATGTCCGGATGGAGGGGATCATGCGGGAGAGGACGCTGATGGAAGTTACCCTCGGATAGGATGTGGAGAGTATGGAGGTGAAGGAACGGAGGAACATGCTGGTAAAGGCGTGGCAGAGGCCCGGGATTCAAGAGGATAGGAAAGACCAGTGGGTGACGAGATTCTATTTTGCGGGAGGTGTATAGGATGCGGATATGTTCAAGGAATTTTAAAAAGGTCGGGGAAAGGGATAAGACCGTACAGGATCCGCGTGGGAGAAGGGAAGCGGATATGGTAAGCGAGGCGGAGGGCGTGGCGTTCTAGAATCTGGAGGGATTTACGGTAGGAGGGGGGGGGGGCGGACTGTTACCTGCACCGGAATAGTCTTAAATATCCGCCTGGCGGAAGTAGACTTGCATTCGATCGGCTGCACGTGATCCGGCGGATGCAGCGGGAAGGTCCGCAGCTGCAGCGAGCCTGTTCTCTGGTGTGGCGCACGCGATGGCGCTCTGCGGCCAGGCAGCAAGTTTCTTGGCTCGCTGGACTGTGTGACGTGTGGCCGCAAGCGCTGCAACTCGCCTGCTAGAGGTGTGCTGCAGGCTGGCGTCGGCGCCTGCTAGATTTTGCGATGCGTCACACTACCCAATTTCAAAAGTTTTATTTATTTTAAAATTCACATTTTCTCACAGTCCACTGGTTGGAAATAATAGAGGGTGGACAGAAGTTATTGAAAATAATATTTTTATTTTAAGATACTTGTTATAACTGGGTGGTCCCTATGCTGCAGTGTCTCTTCTTTAAGTTCAACCTACTCGGATTACCGGCCTATTTGCATTCTTCCGGCACTGTACAAAATGTTCAAATGTTTGTATAGTCTATGGAACTTAACTACGGGGTCATCAGTCCCTAAACTTACAAACTACTTATGAACTACTTACGAACTAGGACGGACAGATATCCATGCCCAAGGGGGGATTCGAACCCCCGACCGTAGTGGCCGTGCAGACCGTGTCTGGAGCGCCTCAGTCCCCTCGGCCACCGCGGCCGGCGCACTGTACAAGGCCTTAGAATATACAGAGTGTTTCACTAACTGTGTTTGCCTCTGTAACTTATAAAGTAATAGGTGACTGGAAATTTTAATGCGGTAGGTAAACACAAGAAATGTTACACTTTCTGCGGAGCTATGAACATAGTTTATTGTATCATTTTCCAAATAATTACACCACAAAGATATAATTTTTTAAATGGAACAATAGTTTTTTCTATCGTGCATTGGATTCGTTGAAACCAGCTGCGTCCAAATCAATTTAAACTACATTCTTATCACTATTAGTTTCGGAGCTATTACCCTTCAAAGTTTCAGGGGCAGTTACCACACGCTGTACATAATACATGGCTGTGTGGTGGGTGATGGATGTTATGGCGGTGGGAAGTTGATTTACATGAGATGTTCAAATGTGTGTCTATGTTCTTCAATGCATAATGCAATGCGCCGTCGAAAGGATCTGCGGACGAGATGTAGCATCGCCGGTGTGACGGAGCGACATGCGTCCTCGATGCGCCGTTTTAGATCATCTGGGGATGTGAGCTCAGTGACATAAACACGAACCGAGCGAGGTGGCGCAGTGGTAACACACTGGACTCGTATTCGGAAGGATGGTGGTTCAAATCCACCTCCGGCCATCCAGATTTAGGTTTTCCGTGATTTCACTAAATCACTCCAGGCAAATGCCGGGATGGTTCCTTTCAAAGGGCACGGCCGATTTCCTTCCCCATCCTTACCGAAAAATCCGAGCGTTAGCTCCGTCTCTAATGACCACGCTGTCGACGGGACGTTAAACCCTAAGATTCCTTCCTTCCATGAACACGATCCTTTAGATATCCCCACAAAAAGAAATCTACTGTTGTTAAATCAGGCGACCTTGCGGGCCATGAATGAGGACCATGGCGCCCCAACCCCACCACACAGCCATGTATTATGTACACCGTGTGGTATCTGCCCCTGAAACTTTGAAGGGTTGTAGCTCCCAAACTAACAGTGTAGTTTAAATTGATTTGAACGCAGCTGGTTTCAACGATTCCAATGCACTATAGAAAAAAACTATTGTTCCATTTAAAAAAATTATATCTTTGTGCTGTAACTCTTTGGAAAATGATACAATAAACTATGTTCATAGCTCCGCAGAAAGTGAAACATTTCTTGTGTTGACCTACCGCATTAAAATTTCCCGTCACCTATTATTTTATAAGTTACAGAGGCAAACACACTTAGTGAAACACCCTGTATATTCCACGAGTAGTTAAGCAGATAACTGATTGTAAAGAACTTTCTTGGCAAATAACAATAATCACAAATATTGCTGTACAAAATCTGCTTTATGAAATTGACTACACGACCTGAAGCTTTTCATGAGTAGCCAAGAGAAGAGTATGCTTCTTACGCTTCAGCAAAGCCTTCAACTTTGGTAACTTCTGCATTTCACTGGCTAAATTTAGCAGCCTAAATTTCCTTCCAAGTGCAGGGCAATAGTTTCGCTCATACCTGATGTCTTGCCAACAATGTGTCATGTACGATACTATAAAGCCACAATCGGGACAAGTAGTGTATTGAGTTTCTCAGGACTCTGTATTAGGCACTGTATAGTTTCATTATATGCCAAAGATATGAGATCAGTTTTGTTTTTCTGAAATTCATACAACATGGCTGATGACCAAGTTGCATCTAAGTGCAAAACCAAAGGGGTTGAAGACATAAATCGGAAATTTCGAAACTAACTTTTGTGCACTATCATAATTAGGTACACACTATAGAGAAAACTTATATTCTTTCCTCAGCAAAAAGTCCGGGAGCGATAGGAGACGAAAAACTATTTTGAGCTGTTCACACAGTTGCACTGTATCAGAAGGTATCAGTATCACTCCACGACTCGCAAAAATATAAAATGCGCTTTCCTTTCGTGCTTAAAACGCTCATATTCCCAACTGCAGCGACGACATCCTGTAAGGTCTTTCTCAGAGCGAATCACAGAGCTTGGAACTAACTATGAATGCCTCCTTTCGATGAATCTGTGACCTCTCTCTCTTTGATCATATTTCACCATCTAAGAGCCAGATACTCTGACTTAGTGAAGAAAATCGCAGGGACATCCATGGACTGTGTCTCCTCTACACTGTGTTATCAACGTACATTGTCCGTTATATCTCTCCTCGATCTTAACTCTCTTTGCCGAATAACATAGCAGAAATAGTCGTTCCCATCAGAGCAAAGTTGTCCTACTCCATCACTCAGTCGCATTCGCGGAATCCTATTCATTAGCAGGAAACAGACAGGAATTACTTCCCTGTTTATGTAGAGAACTCGGAATCATCGCTAGTTTAAAACACAATTGATGGAATACCTAACAAACCAACAACAATACTCCTATACAATTCCATTCATATTTCCTACGACATCATTACCAATTCCCAATGCTATTGGGAAGTACAGTCTTACTCACTTTTTTCCATCAGATTTCGCCTCGTAATAAACAGTTTTTTAATATCAATAAGTACATTATATATCTGAAAATATCACTATTATTACTACTACTATAATTACAGTAGAAGCAGCTGAAGCTGTATTGGTAGTACTGCTAGCATTTTTGTGATGTTTCAATAGAATGGCAAACTTGATTGACATTCTGAAAACAGCTTCTTACATTGCAGTGACCAGCAGCGAAACACAAGTAACGCAGCATGTCGTTCAGTACTTACGAGGATTGCTAGTGATGTATAATAGAATGTAGTTTGATGCAAACTTTTCGGGAAGTGATTTCTTCTTCTCTGTTGAAGAAGTAAGTGGATTTATGAAATTTTTAATTTTCTGACGATAAAAATGTATATCTCAAGGTTGCACTATGAAAGACGACCGTCTGTCGTATTCCATATATTTTTATAAAATTGTAATTAATTTGATGTTGCTAGATTAGCATTTTGTTAAAACTAGAACCCCACTCTTTTCAAGGCATGAGGAATAGCATTTTTATTTCATGTTTTAAAATATTCGTTTCTGAAATGTTTGTTAATATTGCTAGGATTTTGTTATTTTAATAATTTATTATTGTGGTTATGAATGTGGCAATACGTACGGCTTCTCCGCTACTGTCCCCGTGAGAATGTGTACTGGTTTTACTTTTACGTGGATGTGCGAGGATCTAATGGCTGTCTTAATGTGGGTGGTAATAGCTCGCTTTGCATGGTTCTCTCTGGCTCAGAGTCGATAGTTAGTCGCTACCAACCCCTGCTGCTGATGCGACCAAAGAGTTTTCTACACCCTTTGGTTACAAGCCAATCGACGAGCCCTCACCAGGGCATGTCTCGCGATCTTCTCTCCCCACCACCGCTGTTCTCGTAGCTTCTCGGTAGCTTTCGCGCCTCCTGGCCGCTCGTTGGTCACTTAGTGCTGGGATCGTGGTGAGGTAAGGTTGATTCTGCTCTTGTGTCCGAGGAGATGGTAGCGATTCGTTGTATAGCATGTTTAACTTAGGTTCTTGAACTTAGATTCAATTTTTGGAATATTCCATCCAATCGTGTGCGGCAATGTGTTCTAGGTTTTCAATCCACTGATTTCCAACAGATAAAAGCGGTGTATGTGTTACTATTTGCAGTTTGATAATGGCCTGGTATATTCAAACCTTTTGTGATTTTGTGGAGGTGTGCGAACTCTGTGTAAATTCTTTCTAGCTTTGTGGGGCTAGATTTCTCACTGACGATATGTTCATTTTTGGACAGTACATGTAAAATCTTTCTTATCGTTTCTTTCCATGAGTGATATGTGTTCCACATGGTTGGTTCTTAGAACAAAGCCTTCAGCTTTCACTATTGTTTGTTACATACCCATCAAGCAAGCAACTATACATGTATCTTTCTGATTTACACCAACATTTCGCGATCTTCTCTCCCCACCTATTTTAATTTTGCTGTTTCTTCTCCGAACTTGTAGTATGCACTTAGTCTTTATCAGTAATTCTCTCCGAACTTTGTACAAACTCCTTCAGTAGCTTTCTTATGAAATTCTATGTATTTCTATGGGTTGCATGCCGTAGTTTTTATTTTTATTTTTTCGACATTGTAATTATTTCACTTATCCAGGTTTTGAGACTGGACTTCTTCCGTCTCTGTGAACGTTCCCAATCGCATGTTGCTGCATTTCAGTAGCTTCCTTATGTAATCCTACGCAATTATAGGGGTTGCATGCCGAACTTAATTTTCTTTATTTTTCGGAAATTGAATTTATACATTTTTATCGGTTTTCGGAACCACGTTTGTCCGAACTCCAACTTCAGGGGTTTGCAACCAGTCACCTGAATTCACGCCACTTCTCATAAAATCAGTGCCTAGATAGTTTACTCTCAGATTGCAGCATAAGAGTCCGCCGTGATTTTGTGTAATGAATCCGATTTTTAACCACTTCACCTTCAATGGAGTACGATCATGTAACGTCGCTGTTAGCGTGTTTGCTCGCGGTCTAATCTAGATGCAACTTAACTTTGCTATACTCACGCTCCATTTAAAGTCAAGCACGACACACCAGAGCCATCTTCGCAGTTTTATTGTATATTGTTTTGTGTGGTACCTCCAGGTTTGCTGAATTGTTTTTCTCCAGTGCTGAGAACAAGCTCAGATACAATTTTTTACATGTAAGTTCCGTTGCGCCATAAATGTTTTTCTTAGCCACCTTTATGAAATAACTCTAATTGTCGTGGCTTGTTTATTAATGCCTGTGTGTATTTTCGTGTGAGCTGCTACGTGTATTGTATCGTTAACTTCCTGTTATTAGAGTAATTTGAACCAAGTCAGTTCTCAATTTGGGCCAGGGAACAAGGTTTTAAAGCAGGGAGTAGCCGGTAGCTCACACGGACGTTTTGCTAATTTTACTGCTAAAATTAAACTTTTTATAACAGTAAACTCTTATCTGGATACCTCCTCCCAGAATTAATCTTTTACTTCGTACAGTCGCCTACTTTTAACTATTGGCGTATATTTGAGTGGGGTTGGGTGGGAGACAATTATTTCGATACTATACGACGGCAATCCGTCTTCATCTCGGTACAGTTCGTCGTGTATTTATGGATTTCTTTGTCCTCCCACGAGTTAATCAACAGAAGACTTTTAATCACGTACGCGCAGGGCTTCAGCACTTCAGTTAAATAAAAAAAAATGTATGTAGATCTTATGGGACTTAACTACGGGGTCATCAGTCCCGAAACTTACAAACTACTTATGAACTACTTACGAACTAGGACGGCACAAATATCCATGCCCGAGGGGGGATTCGAACCCCCGACCGTAGTGGCCGTGCAGACCGTGACTGAAGCGCCTCAGTCCCCTCTGCCACCGCGGCCGGCTCAGTTAAATATTTTTTGTGCAAGTCCGCTGCCAGTTTATCTGATATTGAAGAAGTGATGGTAACATTTGTAGATTTTCCCACGTACTGATCTACTAATTTTTTAACACTCTGTCCAAAACTCTCCTGTACTCTCCTGTAGGCATATGTAAACATGTTGTAACAGTTTTCCTGAAAGGCTCAAAGCATATTCTGCTGTAAAGGAGTGTGTTACTTTGTTCATATCCTTTAGTGTCACGCGCCACACTATTGACCCTTTGTGTCTAGGGTTCGGTCATATGTCGACTTATACTGAAAGCCTGGAAAGACAAGACGCAAATGTAAACCTATTAAAAGTGACTTACCCAAGAGTATTTCGATTGACGTAGACTAATAAAACGTCTTGTTTACCTGCCTGCTCAGTGTTGATAACAAAGTCCTTATCGACTTAGGGATAAGAGCTCGAGTCTGGCGGCTAGTTTTTCCTCAATAGCAGCAGTCTCTCTGTCCGATACAATTTTGTAACCTTTCTCTGTCGGATTTCATGTCCCTGTTTAAAGACCTTGGCCCACGGGCATGGATGCACCTTATGGACCGTTCACGACCACAAGTTTGCAATATAATGCGTTTCTTTTAAGTAATGATGTCCCATGCTGATGTTGTGTACGCATAAATACAAAATAACCTATATGAATTTGCGATTAATTGTGACGTTAATAGTGTACGCATTGCGAAGAAGCACATAAATATTTGATGCCGGGTGGAGTCGAACCCGCAAACCGTTCAGTGTGATTCTGGTATCTTACCGCTGAGCAGGGACAATTGATAAGGTACATATGGTGATAGATCGGTGTCTAAATTCCTTTTACTTCCTAAATGCTTGGCCATCGGGAGTTCCCACTTGGGGCTCTTCAATGTCTCACCATAAATTTGGACGAATTCGTCGATGACGAGTAGGCGGCCTCTCCTTGTAAGTCCGAAGACTGGCCAGGGTTGAAGCTGCAACGGTGCACAAACACGGTCCGCATTACAAACACTGAGGAATCCAAAGGCGAAGCGATAGTCGGTGGCGGAATCGTGGCAAGCGTGTTCTGGTAATATCCAATAGCAGCATAAGAAGTCCTACTGAATGCGGTGGTTGCGCTGACTTAAGCAGAGTTTACACTAGAAAGTTATTGCTGTAATTTACTTGTGGGTAGAAACTTGCCGAACTACTTGCGAGTGTAAATACGTCACCATGTCGACATGCGGCCGTTGCAATTTATTGCACAAGTGATTTGCTCTAAGTATCCAACTTTCAGTTGGAACAGTGTGCAAGAAGCGTCTGCAAGTTATTTGCAGCTTTTACCATTCATTTCTATTTTCTGCGAGATGAAATCACGAGTTTTTGTAAGCATGTCGTATGCATCAACACATACTTAACCTTTTATTGAATGTCACGATTAATTTCATACAACCATACCACCTACTATATGTTAAGAAATGACAAAAATGGAGGATAAAGGAGAATGAAGAAAGCAAGATACCAAAAATTGAAGGAATCTGTGGAGGACTTCCCTGAAATATGGAATGTTTACAGTGATTTTAAATACAGAATAAAGAAAACAAGTGAACATGTTTAGTAAATTTAATTTATTGCAATAAATTTGACAACAAACTTAACGAAATTTCTTTTAAATTTTATATAGCTGTGAAGGACGTTTTTAGGAAGTGGTACGATTTAAAGACGCAATTTTTGCACAAACTGAGAGAACAATGGTAAAATGTAAGCAGTGACTCTTCAGTATGACAACCGTTCCTTGGCTGAAATAAATATGTGATATGAGTCCTGTTTCGATTTGACGTGTCCAGTTGGTGCTAATAAACAACCCAAATACTTTATGGGCATTCTAGAAAAGTTTTCAAAGCTAAAGTTTTCGATACCGATTTCAAGCAACAAATTTTTGTACCTTCCGTATTCTGGTCTTCTAAGTAACCTCTCGCGCCGAAATATTTTTCTTTTTCGTGTTCTTCGTAATAATTAAAAGAGCTACAGCATAAATGATTCACCTACTCGTCATTTTACTTGCTCCCATTAAAAGTACATCTGAACGGTTTCTGCAAGTTATTGATGCAAGTTACTCGTCAAAGCACTTGCGGAAGTTTCTTGTTTACTTCTTGCGAGTGTTGTGTAAACGTGGCAGCAAGTGAATCGCAATAACTTCTGCAAGCGACTTTCTAGTGTAAACGCAGCTTTAAATTGCTTTCTCGGTCCAATTAGAAACCTGAGTAGTAACAGTGTCATCGGCAGTGTACGGTCCACAATCATGTATGGAAAACATAGAGCGATTTAAATCTGTATGTTTTTTACTCTTCTGCTTAAAAGTAATTGTTCGACGGGGTAGTCAGCTTTTACTTTGGTAGGCGAATCATGTTTTTCTTAGCGCCTATGTAGGTAGGCTGTCTGTAATGTTGGAGTGTTAGTTGTTATGTCGGGGCCTGGGAGCTGTCTGGTTGACCGGAAGAAAATTATAATTATCCCAATTACGTCTCCTCATAATGTCTCGGTGAGGTACAGTGTTCTCATTACAGACTTTGACCCATATATTGACAACTAAGAATACATACATGTGACAAAACGTAATGTGCGATCATATCACGTAAATTGTGTAATGTCGCTCTTTGCACTAGATTCTTTACAGTAACAACGAACGATCCGACACCACACACATGCATCACGACTAAATTAATTTAGTGCTAAAACGTCTTTGAGTCATGCGGTGATGCTCTACAGTGACAAATTAATTATAGTATTACGAAAATTTCAAGTTTTCACACCATAATCAATTTTACAGTGTATTGCTAAAATACGTTCACTATCATGTTACATCATGAGCAGAGTAAGAAGCCAGTGAAAAGTGTAAGACTAAGTAGTGTGAGGAGTGATAGCAAGGTGACGATAACCATAATAAAAGCGTGTGGAAATATTATAGTAAGATCAGTATTAAGTGAAGTGCCGAGACTGCAAACTTGTCAGGTTCGGAGATGGTACAACACGTTAATAGAGGATTTAGCCACGCATACAGAATACAAATGCTATAATAACAACAAAAGTTATGCAATGCTGAACAAACTCACCACAATAAATTTACGACAGGATTCACTCATTAAATTGTGACTGTATGATAAGAATTTTGCGGTAAATGGATAGAACTCACGCAACAAGAATTCACATCCGTATAAGAGGACGAATTCGTAGTATTCGTTGATCAGAAACAGTATTTCACTTCTAACATTCTAGTGCTATGATGTGGTTTGTTTTCATTAATACCCTGTATGCGGAAGTGGTACTGCGTTTTATTTTTATTTTTAAGTAAATTACTTGAGGAGCATGGGAGTAAATGTGATGAAGCATGAATTTTATTACTGCTGTTCTGTGTGACGTCATAGCCAAATAATAGTACTCTAGACAAAATGCAACTGTAGGTGAAAAAATGGCACGATAATTAAGGGCTTTCGTATCTAACAGTTTGATATTTTTTGTAAGCACTCTGCCGGAACCTACTATTAGCAAGGAAATAAACTGCTGTTATTATCAATACAGATTAATAAAGTATCTATCAAATGGGGCATATACTAAAAAATATACTATGTGATCAAAAGTATCCGGGTACCCACAATAACATACGTTTTTCGTGTTAGGTGTATCGTGTTGCCACCTACTGCAAAGTACTCTTTATTTATTTAATCGTGTCAGAAGCATCAAAGTTTATACGTAAATTAGACATCGGATAGATAGGTTTGTTAGGCTCTTCATAGATATTACATGAACATGTATTTTGTAAGGCTAAGACTTTTCGGCTAAAATTGGCCATGTACAGAGAGGAATAAAATTTATAAGCTAAAATATAGGATAAATGTCATGTACAATAGGTAATTGTAATGTTAGGAGATTTTTGACCAAAAACTGGCCACGTTCAGAGCATTGGGAGTAGCCTTCATGAGCTCCTCGACTGTGCAGGTGCTTGGCCATAACTCGCACTGCATAAGGTGGGAAGTAGTCTGCTCTTGTCCACAATCGCACAACACCGATTCATCCGATAGCCCCCCCCCCCCTCATCTATGCATGTTGCTCTTTGTTGTTGCAACTCCGGAACGCAATCTATTCAAGGATATCCAGACGTTCCTCTTCTCACCGTGTCCTGGGGGAAGTTCTTCCGTTGGTACAAGAAAGTCATGGAGATGGACATTTTTATTTCGCCACATTTCTGTTCTAGTGTTCTGTGGTGTATCGGTAAGGCATTCTGTCGTATGGAGGAAACTCCTCCGCTGGTTGTTGTCCGAAAAGTGGGTGCGCCCCAGACGTGACTGATTTTAGCTTCTCTTTGCTGGCAGCCACTTTGCGCCTAATACTGGGGGGGGGGGGGGGGGGGGGGGTGCAATACCAGCTAGGCAGTATAGTTTATCCGTCGGTGTTGACTTTAAGCAACCTGTATCGGCGACATTAGTCATTACACATCGTGAGAGAACAGAATGGGGCTCTCGGTGGAACTCACGGACTTCGAACATGGTCGGGGGATTGGGTGTCACTAGTCAGAACTGTGAACGCGAGATTTCCACTCTTCTGAACAAACCCAGGTCCACTGTTTCTGATACGATAGTGAAGTGGAAACGTGAAGGGACACGTACGGCACGAAAGCGTAAAGGTCGACCCGTCTATTGACTGACAGAGACCGCCGACATTTGAAGAGGGTCGTGCAGTGCATTAGGCAGCTGACCATCACAAAGGAATTCTAAACTGTACCGGGATCACCTACAAGTACCATGACAGGCCGGAGGTGCGAAAACTTGATTATCATGGTCGAGCGGCTGCCCATAAGCCACATATCTCGCCGGCCAATGCCAAACGACACCTCGTTTGGTGTAAGACACAAAGATTGAACGACTGAACAGTGGAAAAACCTGTGTGGTGTGACGAATCACGGTAAACAATGTGGCGATCCGATGAGAGGGTGTGGGTATGGCGAATTCGCGGTAAACGTCATCTGCCAGCGTGTGTAATGCCAACAGTAATATTCGGAGGCGATGTCGTC
Organism: Locusta migratoria; assembly: GCA_026315105.1. Taxonomy (NCBI): domain Eukaryota; kingdom Metazoa; phylum Arthropoda; class Insecta; order Orthoptera; family Acrididae; genus Locusta; species Locusta migratoria. The sequence goes on from CM048755.1 coordinate 294,624,206, forward strand.
GTTTTTTTCTTGGAGGGGATTTACACCCCTCGTTTTCGTGGAACTAAATGTTCAAATGTTTGTTAAGCTTATGGGACTTAACTACGGGGTCATCAGTCCCAAAACTTACAAACTACTTACGAACTACCTTATACTAAGGACGGTACAAATATCCATGCCCGAGGGGGGATGTGAACCCCCGACCGTAGTGGCCGTGCAGACCGTGACTGGAGCGCCTCAGTCTCCTCGGCCACCGCGACCGGCGACATGAAGGCTAAGGGTGGCCCAACACAATACCGAATACCAGAATTACCGATAAAGGGCGCCACGATACATTTGATCACATTGTGTATAACGACAGCCTTCATCCATTCTATGAAAACATAGCAGTGCTGTCAACTTCTTTCTCCTTACAAGTAAAATCAGTTGCTTATCAGCACCTACGCTCCAATTTACGAAGTTTCCTTTCGTGATAATGAGCTGCAAGGGGGGAAGGAAGACTAGGATTTAACGTCCGTCGACATCGTGATCATTAAATACGGAGTACACACAGAAATAGTTAATGTTAGGGATGGAGAAGGAAATCAATCTTGTTATTTGAAAGGAGTGTTTTATGGAAAACACGGGAAACCTAAATAAGGATGGCCGAATGCGGATTTGTACAGCCATCCTCCCGGATGCGAGTACAGTATGTTACCACTACACTGAGCTGCAATGCTGGGCATTCACTATGAGGGAAAAGTTATTTCACATTGTGGCAGATGTGTAAAATAGAAGTTTTCAAATGCAAAAATACATGCAACTGCATTTAACATTATTCTGAAGTTATTTGTCTGCAGTGTAGCCTGCTATGGAACTGAAACTTGGGCAATAGAGTGTAAACTAAAAGAGAATAGAAGATTTCGAATGGTGGTGCAACAAAATAATGCCGACGGTTGGATGGGTACAACGTGTAAATAACGAACAGGTACTGTAAATAGTTTCATAGAGAAGATATTTGTTGCATAAATTGACTAGAGGAAGGGATTGGTTGAGACATCAAGGAATCGTCAGTTTATTGTCGGAGGTAATTACGTGTATGCGGGGGATGGGGGCGGGGCAAAAATTGCAGAAGGAGACCTGCAGTTGAGAGCAGTAAGCAGGCTAAACAGAACATGGGTTGCTGTTGGAATTCAAGGATTAAGAGTAGCATGGAGAGCATCATCACACGAATATTATCACTGAAAACAACAGCAACAATGTATCTGATGTATTAGGAGTGAATGTGTGAACACACATGCTCCAAATACTGTATTCAAAACAGTAACTGACAGTATCACACAAGTGTATATCAACACATCAATTACCCTGAGAAATAACACACACACAACCCCCTCCCACACAAAGGTGTGAGCACCAAGTCTTCTCTGCAGTGTGTTAAACATATGCTAATAAAATCATTTTCTGCTGCAGGTCGAGGCACGGACGACACACTCAAAGCACGAGAAACACAGAAAAGGTCATAATTAGTAATTGCTTGTTGCTAGCTATGAAGCATTGGAGAGGTGAGTATCGCCAGTAGATGGGAAGTGCTGTTCCGTCAGCCTGGTCCAGTCGTATGCGACTCGTGCCGCTGACACCCGACGTCCCTACAAGTCAGCATCTGTCTTCCGATGGCGACGGCGGCGATACCTTGCTGAGCTCCACCAAGATGGAAGAAATCATTCAATAATGTAGTACCCGAGCGACTTGAATTATTCAGTGGAAGGACGGCCGCACGGCAGTTGAAGACGCAGAAAAAATGCCGTTAGTACAATGTGAGGCGCATTGCTCAAGTACTTACATCCAAAGTAGTGCTTTCAAACACCGTGCTGACTCGTGGACAGAATGTAGTTCGTGTGTTCTTCATACCTACTTTAAAGGAAAGCTGACTTCATTGTTAAATCTCGAACCTTATAACAAACCTAACCTAAAATGTGTAAGTATGGCAATGCATAATAGTTACTGGTATCTTTTCCTTTTCCCTGTATACAGGATTGACGCGGGATCGTCACCGTTATTATGGATTCGGTATATCAGTATTTACGAGTGTCCGGATGCCCTTCTTGTCACCACCCCAAATATCTGCGTGTAGTGTTAGACATGAGGAAGTGTGCGAACGTTTACTAAATACGTTGCTTGCAGTGGCCATTTGAGCAGCAGCTGAATATTATGTATTTCACTGTACTGTTTTTAAAGGAAACGCCTTTTGCTACTGCAAATGAAGGGTTTTATTTTTATAAGTCACCCATACGCGTTTCGCCTTTGTCACAAGGCATCATCAGTGGGTGTCCTGAAATATTTACATGTTTCTGTTTACACATAAAGGTTAGGTTTTTTACATATGTACAAAACATTTCGTTTCTGATTTAAAACAGTTCGTTGTTTGCTATAAAATGGGGTACTTACAGCACTTGCTACTCCACATCAGTCTTTTTCCGGCAAGCAGGCCGAAAGGTTCCACTGTTTTCTAAAAAAACTTTGCATTTTTTCTGGTTCAACTGTCATCTGCTGCCATACTGTGTCGCCTGTAGTTTGTTTTGTAGTTTTGCCAACCTTATCAGCTTATTTGAAATTCAACTGTTTCATTGAAAGTGTGTTGAAGGTATCTTTGTGTGCGCGCGCGCGTTTGTGTGTGTGTATGCTGTGTGTGAGTGTGTGTGTGTGTGTGTGTGTGTGTGTGTGTGTTTGTAACTTTTTGTCTGTGTGGGGAGGGGTTGAGTTTGTGATTATGTTACAAGTTACAAACACATACACACTCACACGTAACATACACACACACGCGCGCGCGCGCGCGCGCGCGCGCGCAAAGATACCTTCAACACACTTTCAATGGAACAGTTGAATTTCAAATAAGCTGAGAAGGATGGCAACACTACAAAACAAACTACAGTGGACACAGTATGGCATTAGATGACAGTTGAACCAGAAAAATGCAACGTTTTTTTAGAAAACAGTGGAACCTTTCGACCTGGTTGCCGGAAAGAGACTGATGTGGAGTAGCAAGTGTTGTAAGTACACCATTTTATAGCAAACAACGAACTGTTTTAAATGAGAAACGAAATGTGTTGTACATATTTAAGAAACCTAACCTTCATGTGTAAACAGAAACATGTAAATATTTCAGGACATCCACTGATGATGCCTTGTGACAAAGGCAAAACGCGTATGGGTGACTTATAAAAATAAAACCCTTCATTTGCAGTAGCAAAAGGCGTTTCCTTTAAAAACATTACAGTGAAATACGTTTACTAAATATTTGCGAGTGGTGTAATTGAGGCAGAAGTTGGGTAGCAGCCCGGTATTCACCTAGTCGGATGTGGAAAACCGCCAAAAAACCACACACACAGGCTGGCCGGCACACCGTCACACGTCGTTATTCCAACGAGCTGATTCGGCATAACTCCCCGTTCCAGATAGCGGCTTCCTGCAGAGAACGGCTAACCGGGTAGGTCAGAATAGTTTCTGCCATATGAAACTTTAATATACTTTTCTCAAATTGCAGCAACTGAAGTTTCTTGCTTAATTTAGTTTTTGTTTGTCAGTAATTACAAGGCTATCCGTACATGAAAGTCTTCGGTATAGAATAGAAATAAATTTTTTCTGACTGAACTCAAGGTCTTCACATAACACAGTGTACTTTGACTTTATCTACATCGGTTTTGATTATAACCCTTATAGTGATTCCTTATCTTGATCAAACGCATTACTCTGTCCGCTCGATTCGATGTAACAAGTACTGGAAAAGCAAACATACAGTTACGGCGGGGTCAAAGATAAAAGGTGGATACAGAATCTGATAAAAGTAATTGGAAATGTTTTTTAAGTTATCTGTGTCTCTAACAGTTTCTCTAACACTTTCCCTCGGAGGTGTTACCACCACACTCGTGCTAGTGTCGCAAGATTTAATTACGTAGCACTGCACGTGAGGACCTCAGAACTGCATGCATCGTCATTGCGTGCAGTTAAAGATTCTCTTCACCAACCTGGCTTCTTCTTTTCCGTTGTTGTCCCCACGCAGAAAGAGCGCACAGTTGTTGATCCTTGTATCGTGAAGTGCTGTGGAGCTTTTAAAACTGTGGCTACTTTTCAAATAAGAAGGGATGCCAGTTGTTTCATAATATTTATTTATATGTCAAGAAACAACTAACGACATATGTAATACTGTCCATATTCGTAGTACACTTAAATTCTAATAGTTGAAAAACATAAAGTATGAACTGTCTGACAGACTAGTTTAAGAACGCGTTTATCGTAGCTGTTCACGCGAGAGCAGTCTGTGCTGGACTGCCTGCATCTGGGCAGTTCTCAACCCGCCTGCCATCAATTTTGGCGCGAGGTGGATTTTTCTAGAACTTCTACATTCAACTGTTTTTGTTAACTAAAGCATAATTACATAAACGAAACATACCATAATTAAGCTTCATGTAAACTAATTAATAACGCAAAATCACGATAAGTTCTATACAATAGTTTATCTACTCATACAATGAAGGCTTTCACGACCGGATGTCTGTTGCTGGTAGATCCTCTGGGTTATAAGGCTGTGGTCCATAAAACTTTTCAGTTTTTCCTAACGTTTCGTCCAGAGCTGCGCCGGACATCTTCGGAGGTCTTACTTCCGTTGAGTCTTACCGACTGATGAGTCGGGTGTCTGAGAGCGCCATATATACTCTGGAAAGTGGGCGTGGCCAAGCTGTCACGTTATCAGCAGAGATAGTCCTTGTCAAAAGATAAAAGGACTATCTCTGCTGATAACGTGACAGCTTGGCCACGCCCACTTTCCTCAGTATATATGCCGCTCTCAGAAACACGACTCATCAGTCGGCAAGACTCAACGGAAGTAAGAAGACCTCGGAAGATGTCCGGCGTAGTTCTGGACGAAACGTTAGGAAAGACTGAAAAGTTTTATGAACCACGGCCTTATAACCCGGAAACTCTAACAGCAACTAGTTTATCTACTATTTATAATTTAAAAAAAAAAATCATAGAGGGGATCTCATACATAGATGGGGCAGCCAGTCAGACTACGTCTAGGCAGTATTAGCGCAATTTCTCATGGGAATGCGATATGTTACACCATTCCACCTATGACGTGATCTACAAGCTATGAAATTTCGTAGCAACTCATTATTTATGGCCATGAGCTAGCCATCCTACACAGCACATGTGTTGTATTCAAATGTTCAAATGTTTGTAAGAGACCAAACTGCTTGGGTTATCGATCTCTAGACTTAAAAACTACATAATCTAACTTACGAAAAGGACGAAACACTCACACCCATGCCCGAGGCAGGACTAGAACCTCCGGCGGGAATAGCTGCGCAAAACATAACATAACGCCCCAGGGTGCGGAGTCGTTTTCGCGTGGTCGGTTGTATTACTTGTAGAAATTAATCACTGTTCCACAGTGAAGAAGCTAAATTGCAGCACGTAACTGAAAAGAAACTGGAGTGCGAACACACATCAGTGCACACCAAATATACTTACCAGAAGCCTGTAGGCTATATGGTTAGAACCGTTAAACAATAAAAACAGTGTATTATTTAACATATTACCATGATTTTCCACTGCTATACATTATTTAAACATATAATTCAAATCGCCCGCGTACTTCTTGATAACTTAAGTGTCCTTATAGAACCAGATTACAACTTCTGTTATTTTCACTACGCCACTGGTTCTTCTGAAAAACCGCGGTGGAGTGGCTGAGAGTTCCAAGGTGTCTAGCTGCGGAGCGTGCCGCTAATCGCCGTCGAAGGTTCGAGTCTTCCCTCGAGCATGGGTGTATTTGTTGTTCTTAGCATAAGTCAGTTTAAGTAGTTTGTAACCTAGGTACTGATGACCAGCGAAGTTAACCCTTTCAGTCCCAGTGTTGTTCCTGGAGAACAACTTATTAAAAGTAGATTTATACCGTATTTTGTGCATCAATCCTTAAAGTTGCAGTTTTTTATGAACAACTTGCTTCTAGTACGACATTTTGCCTTTTGGTACGGCGTGTAGCACCTTCTGAGGCATTAATGTTCAAATGTTTGTAAAGACTATGGGACTCAACTACGGGGCTATCAGTCCCTAAACTTACAAACTCGGCCACCGCGGCCGGCTAAGGCGCTCCAGTCACGGTCTGCACGGCCACTATGGTCGGGGGTTCGAATCCCCCCTCGGGCATGGATATTTGTGCCGTCCTAGTTTGTAAGTAGTTCATAAGTAGTTTGTAAGTTTAGGGACTGATGACCCCGTAGTTAAGTCCCATAAGCTTAACAAACATTTGAACATTTGATTTTTGGAGCGCCTTAGTCCCCTAGGCCACCGCGGCCGGCTGCCGTCTCTATGTGGCTGAGAGTGTGGTTCCTTTTATTTTATTCCAGGAGTTAATTGTCTTGTCTTTGGTGCTGTGGCGAAGATTATGCTAGCATTATTGATCTGGCAGTGTTAACTATCAACAAAATAACGTCCAAGTAATAAAATACCTCGGTACAAACGTCTGTGTTGTGCATGAAATACATGATAAAAAATAGTCAATAGTTCGACCAAAAATTTTAAAATACGTATTTTTATGTTTACTGCACTGTATTAATACAGAAAACACTGAATTTTAATTTTTCCAAACCTGATTTCATAATGTAGGACTGAAAGGGTTAAGTCCCCTAGTTTTACAGTTTTACAAACAATTGAATGTTTGAATCTTCTGAAACGACGATCAAGCGAACACTAGTGTGATTCATTCTTGAAGACTGATGGAGAGTGTGTAATAGGAAGCACAATAATGTACGAGCAACATTATCATGACGCCCACCAATCGGCGAAGGGACAGAGAGGAAGTTTTCTATTGTATGCAATACACATTTGCGTATAATATCTGCTTTTCGTACAGTATACTTGAAACTAGTAAGTTATTAATTGCTGTCCGGTGCAAATAAATGTTTTCGGCTAACAAATTTGACATTAGATTACTCTCTTCTGTATATGTTTACTCTGTAAACTCAGTTTTCATTGTTATGTGGAGCAAAGAGGGCAAAACTTTTGCAGACAACTGACTGTACGGCTGGGTGCCATAGATCACTTGTTACGGGTAATACTTATTCGTTCTTAGAATTCACACATAGATTGAATCTCTAAAATAGCTTTAAAGATAGCAGCCACATGAACTGTGTACGATTCTGATCTCACGGCATTCATTCACATTTGAGCATTGAATCCAACTGAAGTGAATTTAGCCAGCGAACTGGAAACAGCAACGATTGTAATTGCCATATTAAAAACATCGCACATACTGATGTCTCTGGTAATGATGAATTCATACAGCATTTTAATTTTCGATGAGCCGGAAGCATTGCCATAGTTGTAACTGACATCAGGTTCCAGTAAAGTTACAAGAAATAGGCTGTGATCGAAAAATGGTAATTCGAATTTAAAATTTTGCCCTTACCCTGCGAATTACTAAGTCACAAACTATTAAAAATTCGTACTCTCTTGGGCCTGCAGCATTATAAATGTCATTTAAAGACATTATTCAATGAAATTACAATTGCTGCTTTAAATACAAGTATATTTGTTACACTATAGGACCTATTTCGGCCTTAGCGCCATCTTCACGTGATCTGTGAAAAATGTAACATTATCAAAATACATAGAATTTTATGATTACTATAATTGTAACTTCTACTATAAAATATATATTTCAATATTAGTTACCGGGAGCACACCAGACAAAGCGCATAAACCCATGCACTTTTTACCAACACCTAGAAACAGAGAAGCATACAGTAGATAATATTGAACAGGCATTCGAAATTTTAGATGTAACACCTAAAGAACAACTCATGAACATTCAGGAAGAAATCGAAATATATTTACACTCACTACTCCACCCCTCTGAAATACTAAATGAACAAGTTGACTTGAAACACAAAAAATATATAGAAAACTTTATTGATATCGTCCACAAGAGGGTAAAAAGTACTAGAACGTCATATATTACACACTAATAAAATTTCAGTAGCAAGGATAACTAAAATTTATGATACAAGATAACACATGGTAATAATGATTCGGGTAACCAAGGTCTCTAAATTTCCCGATACATGCAAAGATCATAAATTCAACCAACCACTTAAATAGCAAAGATCACCTTAATAAACAGCATGTAACCATATTACATCTCTGGTTATCTGTTAAGAAGCTGCCACATCAAGACGAAAATCGTAAAATATTTTCAGAACAAATATTGCTTTAATAAAATTTACGAAGCAATAAATAAATTGAAACTTCCTGGCAGTTTAAAACTGTGTGCCGGAACTGGGACTCGAACCTGGGACCTTTGCCTTTCGCGGGCAAGCGCTCTACCGACTGAGCTATCCCGACACGACTCACGATGCCGCCTCACAACTTTACTTCCGCCAGTACCTCGCCTCGCCTCATTGACAGCACGGAAAGCATTGATGTATGTGGAAGTCACGACGATCTGATGTATGTACTGTTTGGCCACGATAACTTGACGATTTGCGCGGTGGCTGCTGGGAGCTCCATTATGGCTGCTGCGGGGAGTGAAGGGTGAGGGGAAGGCAGCTTGCTGCAGTGCTGGAATCGTTACTCTAACAATGCGTACAGTAATCTTTCGCGTCAAGGACCATTGTAACGTTGGCAGCACTTGAAAATAAAGGAATAACTTTAAACGAGTGCTGTTATTCGCCGCTTGTGGCAGCACCAGCAAAATCGTCAAGTTATCGCGGCCAAATAGTATATATCGTAATAGAAGTTACAATGACGGTAATCGTAAAATTATATGTATTTTTACAGTGTTTCATTTTTCACAGAACACCTGAAGATTGTGCTGAAGCCTAAATTGGTTCTATAGTGTAATAAGTATACTTGTATTTAAAGCAGCAATTGGAATTTCATTGCATATTAGCAGTTCGTACATAAAGACAAGGTCGGTGACCACTGAACGATCAGGTGCAACAGCGGCGAATAGCGGACAGCCACGACGGGGGTAGAGAACGGTAGCAGCTTGCGCCATCCGCCACCCCTCCCAGGAAAGTGAATTACAACTCGCAGACGGTTTCGTGAGCGAAGGCATTCTCGCACGAGTTGGCACCGGCAGCGCCACTGCGAACAGATATGCATTCATGAATGCGCAACGAATCAATTAGCCGTCGAACTTGGCGGCGTGCGCTTCCGAGTTGTGATGCGCGGCCGATGGCTGTGAATTTTGTGCGCCGGGGCTCTGGCGCGTTAATGAGCTCAGCCGGCTTCCGCACTCCGGCCAGTGCGTGCCAAGCCACCCGAAAACCTTCTCGGAAGCGAGAGGTCACACCCTGCCCTAACTGTTTCTTTCCACGCCTTCCCGGTAATTGCGGGTGCTGCTGAGGACCAACTGTTGTAAGGCTACAGACGCTGCCAAACCAAATGCTAAGGTATTTTCAATTCAAGAGTCAACACAGTTTCAGCCGACCAGTTGCATAAAATAGTTTACATCTATAAACCTTTACCCAGGTTTCGGCAAAATTAATTTTGCCTTCTTCAGAAGGATACAATAAAGCTCACATTAAAAAGTTGTTAAAATGTGGCTGAATCCATGTCAATAGATTAAAATTTTAAAATTTAAAAACAATGTCACATTATAAAATTTTGGAGCATGTCCACACACAGGTCGAGTGAGCACTGCGTACTGGCAGTACGCCTTTGCCAGTACGCAATGCTCACTCGACCTGTGTGTGGACATGCTCCAAAATTTTATAATGTGACATTGTTTTTAAATGTAAAGTGGGCCGTAAAACACGTCAGTGCGATTTTTTTTAATTTCAGCACGCTTTAAAAGGCTGATACGTGCTTTAATTTGAAATGCCTCAATATTGATCCTGTGCCTGAAAAAAGTTCCCATTTTGAAATGTCTAACAGTTCAACTCTGAAGCAAATCACAGTACATTACCACCATTTACTGTCATTTGGCCTTGAAGGCAAAGCCGAAATCTTCCCTTTGCCCCACAGCCAGACCAGTGATCAAAACTGTCATTATCATACATCGTTTAATGATACAAGAAATGCTGTTTCCGTCTTCTTATAGACTGTCCTGCACGTATAATTTTGGTTGCTAGATATCCTCTTTCTGAAATAGTCCTTTTCCAATGACCGCTTTGAATTCATTTAACGATATTGCACTCTATTTGCTTCTTGGTGACATACGAGCTATTCGCAATGCAGAGATATAACGAGAATCTAAACAGACGAAGATATGCGTTTTGATTTCATTTGCATCCTGGATTTTTCAATTAGCTTTCCTGCTAGTTCCACTCCATCGATGTCCTAACTATTAATTCGTAAAATATGGGACAAGGCACAGCCGTCTTTCAGTTTCACGTCTTTATAGGAGTAAGACGATCAATACTACAGAATGAGCTAGCAAAAGACACAACTATATTACCTGTCCGAAGTACAACTGTGATTCGAGCGTCGCTGCCATATTCGTGGTCAAATGTAACATGACTGTGTTTATGGATCACCACAAGAGTCAGATAGAGAAGGCTCTTCAGGCAGAAAAATACTTCTGTGTCGCTTATTTCTCCCATAAAATGTATTTTATTTTTCATCTTCAATATCACGGAAATAAGTCTTCACAAGATATTAGTATCATTACAGACGTGTTTACGAAAATGGATATATCGCCAATATTACCTAAAGGTAACATCTTTTCCATGGATTATTTTTATAAACTTCAGGAAAAAAATGCTAACATATTTTATCACAACTTATAATCAAGACCTTCTGTTGCCTATTCTAGTTTTCGTCGCATGAGATAAAATAGCGTCTCAAACGTGAAAGAAACTGCTACTCTGGTAGCCTATCTTAACATAACCTAACACGCCGTCTGCCCAAGTTGCGCATTATTCAGAATTTTCGCACTAGAGAGAAAATAACTTCACTGGAGCAGAGACTATAATGCTGCTTTTAAGTATAATTGCACATACAAGGACGAAACTTTAAAAATATAGCAGAAAACAGTGTACAATATTGACGTTTCTTGACAGCAACATACAATACAATAATGCTCTCTATTTAGGTTCTAATCTTGCCATTACGGTTTTGACTTTCGTTACCATAGTGTTCAGTCATACAAGAAACTGCCCTTGCATCATGTTTGGTCACTTTATTCAACTTATATTAGCCCTGTGTAATAGCGCAATGGAAGGAATTCTATTTTACGGCCTCCTAACGTCGAATTAGCAGTCTCTTCAAATTTTCAAATGTTTGTAAAGCTATGGGACCAAACTGCAATGGTCATAAGCCCATAGACTTACAAACTACTTTAACTTATGCTAAAGTCAACACACACATACCCAAGTCCGAGTGAGGACTCGAAACTCCGACGGGGAGCAGACGTGCTCTCCTCAGAAAGGCGCCTTAGAGCGAACGGCCACACCTGGGGGGCGTAATTTTATACTTTTGTTTTAAAAAATGTTGTCAGTTATCGAGTCACTTGCTCATTAGTTAAAGTTTTCCTGATAATTATATCATGTTACTGGGACCTTTCATATACAGGGTGTTTCACTAAGTGTGTTTGCCACTGTAACTTATAAAATAATAGGTGACGGGAAATTTTAAGGCGGTAGGTCAACACAAGAAATGTTACACTTTCTGCGGAGCTATGAACATAGTTTATTGTATCATTTTACAAAGAGTTACAGCACAAAGATATAATTTTTTTAATGGAACAATAGTTTTTTCTATCGTGTATCGGATTCGTTGAAACCAGCTGCGTCCAAATCAATTTAAACTACATTGCTATCACTGTTAGTTTGGGAGCTACAACCCTTCAAAGTTTAAGGGGCGGAGGCTACGACAGCGAAGCTGACTGGCTGGTGGTCATGAGACAGTGGGCCGTGCCCCAGGGGATAGCCACTCGGCCAGTCAGCTACGCTATCACAGCTTCCGCCCCCGGAAATTTGAAGAGTTGTAGCTCCCAAACTAACGGTGATAGGAATGTAGTTTAAATTGATTTGGACGCAGCTGGTTTAAACGAATCCAATACAAGATAGAAAAAAACTATTGCTCCATTTAAAAATTATATCTTTGTGGTGTAACTCTTTGGAAAATGATACAATAAACTATGTTCATAGCTCCGCAGAAAGTGTAACATTTCTTGTGTTGACGTACCGCATTAAAATTTCCCGTCACCTATTATTTTATAAGTTACAGAGGCAAACACACTTAGTGAAACACCCTGTATATATATGAAGCAAAGAAAACGCTGGTTGGATTCCTCACACGCTGTCGTGAGTTATTGTATTAAAAGGTTTTAGTTCGTTGGAAATTATGTGCAAGAACATTGCGCGAATTGGAAAAGAGCAACATGGCCCATCACTTCTATTCGTAATGGTCATCATTTAGTTGTCCATATTAGCTCCGTTTAGTAAAAAACAACATTTAGGTCTATAGTAGTAAGCACCTATCGTTTGACGTTTACTCGGTTTCAATATGGTCTTGAGCAAGTAATTGCCTGGATACAGATCAAAGCAACCGGCCTCTGCTTTCCGCTTTGCATTCCCTCTATTCTCTGTCTGTACTCCACAATGTAAGTGAAGACTGCCCCCTTAAGACTTGCCAGCATTTGCACAAAATTGGCTAGAAAGCAAAACTGAAGACAGGAAGCGGAAAGGATTCATTGACACTACTGTTAAAATTGTCGCAAGTAGTTAACAGACTAATTTCGTCATGATAATACGTTTTATCCATTCTAACTTTGAATATTTCATACATGACTGTGATTCCAATCCAGTTATATATTTGTAATAGCTGTGTCATATCTCGTATATTCTGTAGACATCTCTCTCTCTCTCTATCTCTCTCTGAGCGCGCGCGCGCGCGCCTGCGCGTGTGTGTGTGTGTTTGAGTAATATGCAATGGGAAAGGAGAGAAATGGATGTGTATTCTGATTGTATTTTATATTGCTTAAATAATCTTACAGAATTTAAAAAATGATCGACGAATTTTTACATGGATTGTTTATTACATGTTGTCAGATATAGTGATTAATGTTGCCTTGTCGTATAATAAAGTGACGGTTATTGTTATCTTGTTTACTGCTGTATTTATATTCGAACATAAAGAGGATGTGACACTATCAGTGGCAGTTGTTCACAAAGTAGGCTACCCTCAACCATATTCGGCAAAACGGCTTTCGGAATATAGCTGTGTAACCGTTTACTACATCGCAGTTCATTCGATTGCTTATAATTTGTGTGCTTGCGTATGATTTGTTACCGATATACCGGGTGATCAAAAAGTCAATATAAATTTGAAAACTTAATAAATCATGGAATAATGTAGATAGAGAGGTAAAATTGACATACATGCTTGGAATGGCACGGGGTTTTATGCAGGATGGCGCTCCACCCTATATTGCTAGACGCGTGAAAGATATCTTCCGCGTGTCGTTTGGTGATGATCGTGTGCTCAGCCACCACTTTCGTCATGCTTGGCCTCCCAGGTCTCCAGACCTCAGTCCGTGCGATTATTGGCTTTGAAGTTAGCTGAAGTCGCAAGTGTATCAAAAATTCAAATGTTCAAATGTTTGTACAACTTATGGGACTTAACTACGAGGTCATCAGTCCCTAAGCTTACAAACTACTTATGAACTAGCTAAGACTAAAGACGACACAAATATCCATGCCCGAGGGGGGATTCGAACCCCCGACCGTAGTGGCCGTGCTGACCGTGACTGGAGCGCCTCAGCCACCTCGGCCACCGCGGCCGGCCGCAAGTGTATCGTGATCGACCGACATCTCTAGGGATTCTGAAAGACAACATTCGACGCCAATGCCTCACTATAACTCCGGGCATGCTTTACAGTGCTGTTCACAACATTATTCCTCGATTACAGCTATTGTTGAGGAATGATGGTGAACATGTTGAGCATTTCCTGTAAAGAACATCATCTATCATCTTTGCTTTGTCTTAATTTGTTATGTTAATTATTGATTTCCTGATCAGATGAAGCGCCATCTGTCAGACATTTTTTGAATCTTTTATTCCGGTTCTAATAAAACCCCATGCCATTCCAAGCATGTGTGTCAACTCTTACCTCTCTATCTAGATTATTCCGTGATTTATTAAGTTTTCAATTTTATACTGACTTTTTGATCACACGGTATAACCATCCCCTATGGATTGTTAGGTATCACAGTTCTAAATCGGTAAATAGTTTGCAATAAAAAGTTTTTTTTGTGAAATGAATAATAAATGAGTATTTACCAACGTTTACATCTATGCATTCTCCTACCACTGCTTACTAAGTGAGTAAAGTCCGATTTAACCTAGATGGTATTCAACAGATCAATCTACATAGAAATATGTTACTTCTGATCTGATCTCCTGTCATCGGGACCTTACTGTATGGTTTTTAACCACTATGCTAGTGCATTTCCTCAAAAATGTTTGTATAGTCTATGGGACTTAACTACGGGGTCATCAGTCCCTAAACTTACAAACTACTTATGAACTACTTACGAACTAGGACGGCACAAATATCCATGCCCGAGGGGGGATTCGAACCCCCGACCGTAGTGGCTGTGCAGACCGTGACTGAAGCGCCTCAGTCCCCGCGGCCACCGCGGCCGGCGTGCATTTCCTGTTGCAATGCTTTCTAGTAATAGTTTTTAAGCATGGAACCATAAAAACGCATATTTTCGAGTAAAACGTAAAAAATTTTCTGAAGTTCTAACAACGGAGGCATTACTTTCGATTTTTGAAGATCTAGGTCTAAGAGCATCTCATTACGTAGCCTAGCTTTTTCGCTACATACATTGTCGGTGGAATGTGCCGTTTACAGGTTATTAAAGTTAATAACAGCAGTTAATTCTGGCGCGTGGTTACAGAGCATCTTGGGGTAAGCCTAGCTTATTGTGAGACCACAGCCGCCGCATCGTAAACAAGGCACGAGTTGCCGCCCTGCTTCGCACGAGGGAAAAATTGACGGCCGTCTTCTGAAATGCAGAAAAGTGCTGAGACACTGGGTCGTAACTCGGAGCTGTAATAACGTTATCCCGGGGGAGGAGAGCCATAACGTAGGTATCCCGGAGGCGGCGTTAGCGAGGGCACGCTTTATCGCTCAACTTGAATAGCTCAAGGGGAGAAGTGCCTCCCCCAATAATTTCATAAAAAACAGACCCGGCCGTAGTTAATCGCACACGCCAGGCCTGGAATAGATGGTCATTACTGCCACAGAATTAGAGACAAAAAACAGGAAGACTATTTCTCATCCTCGTCTGGCAAGATTCCTGACCTATAGTTTTACTGCATTCATCGTGAAAATACATGTTATTTCAATACGCTTCGCTGTCCAATACTCTATCAAAATACAAGCTACAGCTCAGTGCATAATTGTTCTAAATCTACGCATATACGACGTACTTTGGTGTTATGCATTGGTTAAGACAAGTTTGTTTAAAGTGCAAATATAAACATATTTGCAAGGTTGTATCATTTCAAACAACTTCCCGTGAAAAAAAAAGAGTTATAAAAGTCTAATGGTAATACATTTTTGTAGGTAAACGTACAGGCAAAGTAGTGTAGAGAAAGTAAAACAGTGACAACTTATAAGCACATATAAAATAAGGGAAAGCAGCTAGATTTTTATCAATTAATATCAACAACAAAAAGTTTCGTGTCGGTAAAGTGTAAGGGGCTTCAGCAGAAATTAGGTTTATCTGAAAATTCAGAACATTTATACAGTGCGGTAGTAGACTTGATCTTAAAACCGACAGTACCTAACAAGATTACACTAATTTCAAAATACGTACATAAGGTATCTCTCCCGTCACTCCCCCAACCACCTGTCTCCGCCCTATTGTTACTGCGTAGGTTAAGCAACAATAGAGTAACTCTATATTACCGAAAAACCAAATTGGGTTTCGAAAAGGAAAAGGAACTGCTGAAATCCTTCTACGGCTAATTACTGACATACAGCTCAATTTCTCTCGGAATAATTATATGATTGTTGCATTCATAGACTTGACCAAAGCGTACGACAATATTGTCTTAACAGTCTTAGGGAATAAACTATTGAAATTTCAATTTCCTAAACCCTTCGTGCGCAATCTTATTAGTTTTCTGAGCAATATGAAGACTGTAATCTTGCAACACGGAACTCATCTAGGACCAAGAGAAACTAGTAGAGGACTCCCGCAAGGGTTAGTTCTAGCCCCTCTACAATTCAATCTCTATACTTTGGACCTTCTTGCTCTTTTTTCCAGCGAGTACACGTATTACAATACGCAGACGATATATGCATCTATGTCCAAGACAGTACACTTCACTCTTGTCGTCAGAAAATGAACAGCGCTCATACACCTGCATGAATGGTGTATAGAAAGTGGCCTCGAAATATCTGACAGTAAATCACTCCAATGATCTTTACTCGACACAGGATTCGACATACTCAAACAATGCAACTGGGGCAACATAATTTTCCAGTTGCGAAAAACAACACAGTATCTTGGGATGATTATAGATAACAAACTAAGGTGGGCCCACCATATCCGGCATATCGTTAATAAATGTGAAAAGGCCTATAATCTGCCAAGAGCTACGACAGGGTATAGTGAGGCTCCAATCGGCGGACAGCGATGACTTAATACCACGCTCTCATAAGGTCACACTTTGACTACAACCACATGTGCTATGGATCCGCATCAGACAACACCCTCCGAAAACTTGACGTCAAGCAGTACAAGGCATTGCCTATAGCTACTGGGACGTTTATGACTACCCAAACCAACGCGATCTTGATCGAGGCAAACGAACCACCGTTGAACGTGCGAGTAATATTCCTCTGGAAGAATTTCCTCCTACCGCTGTACTTCAATGAATATGGGCACCTTGACGAGAAAATTCAGGAATTAACAACGTTCTGCGTAAGTTCACGTTACTGGATGAATAAGCGGCTTCCACCTATCGCGGCTGAATATAAGGAGATGCAGATACTCCAGCACGAGGTGTGGAAAAGCCCTCTCATGCAGACCATATGAAGTATAGACTCTGCCAATTGAAGCCAACATCCGTTTATCTTTTCAGTCCCATGACATCAGTAACGTGACGGCCATAGAATTCCTATCTCACTATCACGACGCATGCGTGGTGTACATAGATGGGTCAGAGTCTATAGATGGCACTGGTAATGCTTATTGGGTACCCAGAGGTAAATTGTAAGGCCTATTCAAACTTCATCCGGACGTCACTATTCTGACAGCTGAACTGATTGCCATTTTGGATGCCTTGTTATTTGCAGAAACAGTCACAAGTGACGTAGTAGTCGTAATATCTGATAGCTTGTCCGCCATTCAACTTATTAGAAATCATCATAATAGCTGTACTAACTCCATCGTTGCCGCCACAATACACGTCGTGTTCAGTATGACACGGACCTCTCGCAACGTCACGTTGGTATGGATGAAAGGCCACACAGGTATAGCAGGAAATGAACGTGTTGACGTTCTAGCGAAACAAGCCTCTCTTCATGGAACTATTAAATATGTTAAACCCTCTGTTAATGATATGCTTCCCAGTCTCAGAAGGCGTTTGATATCGGATTGGCAAGAAGATTGGTCGAGAACATCTACTACCAAAGGCAGTGACTACGAGTTCATCCATCCGACGATTCCACGAGACCCCTGGCATGACAAGACTACAACATCGAGGAGCTTCACAACAGCCATAGCAAGACTGAAATTTAATCACTGGAAGTACAACAAACACCTTTATCGGCTGAATTTAACTCCCACGCCACCATGTGCCTGCGGAGAGGAAGAAGACCCAAATCATATTTTATTCCAGTGTCCTTTGAACATCGATCACATAACTGTACTTGCCAATCAACATCGAAATCTTGGACACCAGTTTCCAACTTCCCTCCAAATCTAGGTAGCGTCCGACGACATAGCAACGTTTATAGGCCCTACTGCTGTACGAGTTCGTTACGAGTGCCAAAATCAAGGTGTCGTCTCCTGTGATGTTCCCCTACTGCTTCTGGCAATTGCCAGGGGAAGACCAACACAGAATTCAACTGCCGATCTATCATGTGCTCCGTTTAGCCTTAAAATCTATGTCATTATGTACCACTCCCTTGTATATGAGTGTATATTAGTGTATCTTCGCGTGAGACTGTACTACATTAATCTGTTGTTTTCTGCTCTCAAGCTCTGGTGTATTATTAGTAAGAATCTTACCATACTACCTCTATTCATCTTGTGCTACAACATGTTCTTCTTCTGTAATCGTCTAAGGATTCTCTATGATTAAAAAAACTAGCCGGCCGCGGTGGCCGAGGAGACTGCGGCGCTCCAGTCACGGTCTGCACGGCCACTACGGTCGGGGGTTCGAATCCCCCCTCGGGCATGGATAATTGTGCTGTCTTAGTTCGTAAGTAGTTTGCAAGTTTAGGGACTGATGACCCCTTAGTTAATTCAACAATTGAATTGGAGCATCAGACACTTTACACACTGCAAAAGCGCTAAGACTTACGAGTTTCGAAGGATCAATCCTTCAGTATACTTATTCTAGTGCGCCTCGGTTGCACCGTGGTAGAGTGCCAGACTACAAATCCAAAGCTCGCGGATTCGATCCCCGCCAGGTCGTACCATTTTTATCTGTCACTTTCCACTTCTTTCACCTCTGGCAGTATTGCTGATGTGAAAAATACCGAGTAGCACCGTGGTTTGGAACCCACGTTAAACTGTAGGTCCCCCTATATATAACTGGCTGGGTAAGTCAGTTCGATGGTCGGAGGAAGGCAACGGCATACCACCTCCAAACAGGACCATGCCTAGTAAAGCACTGTGATGTTCAAACCAATCTTCGCTATACCTTTTTATCATTATTTTATAATGAATACATAAAAAAAATATCAATTGTTTACGTCTGCTGTAACGTGTTCATTTAACGAATTTACATTTCTCCTGTTTCAGCAGGAGAAGAACATTTTTTTTTTCTTTTTTGTTCTGAAATAAAGCGTAACTCTGAGTTTAACTCTAATAAAAGTCACACTTTCTACATTCAGTGTGTGACGAGGTTCGAAAGTGCGGGCATCTCCGTAAGATTGTGCATTACATTTGATGATGTGAGAGGGTGTTGTATTTCTTGATTATGTTTACGAAGTGCTCCGTCACGCTGTTAGTCTACAAAGCCAAGTGGTTATACGGCCGTAGCTGGAACTAACTTGCTAACGTGACAAGCTACAGCCATGCTCCAGTTACTCTTTGTTACGCCGCAGGAATGGCAGGTGAAAACGGGAAATGTCTATACTGGCAGTCGCGACGCCTCGTGCTTAATATCATTAAATTTGTTTACGATGACACAGACAAGGGATTTGTCGTGCCGGCACAGTAGATGACGGAACGTGTAGCCGAAATTTTGAATGTAAGTAAACGAGATGGTGTTCAAGGTACAGAAAGAGGGACATCAAGCCGTCTTGAGTTGAATGCAAATCTCTATGCCAAAGGGGAGAAGCAAGGAACTCACAACAAGTATTCCATTAACACGCGTAAATGATTGGTGAGGAATATTCTAGTACTTTACCATCAGTGCAGAAAATGCCATCTTTGTGAAAACTACACTGGATTTGTCGCACAGGATTCAACTTCAGGGTACCAATCAAAACCATTGTTCTGTCTTCTGGATTTAGTTTTAAAATTTGATAAAATGATACAATAGGATATTTATGAAAGAATGAAGCATCAGAATCGAAGCGGGCAGTTGTTTACTGAAGTTAAACGTGGATTTACATACATTAGACCATAAATAAATGTTAGCAAAGTGACTGTGTACGACGAGAATTGTCAAATAAAAGCACCGGACGGAGGGTGGCTATTATGAATGCCGGCAGTAACTTGGGTTTCCTTTCGGGTCCTCTTACGATAATCCTGGACATCCCTCAGAAATAGTAAAAAATTTATATAACACGTACAGTCCCAGCCAATAGCAGCATTAACTGTAAAAAGTACTGTCTTTTCTGACGATGTTCCATATTACAATACTTTGGAGAATAAACCAGGCTAATTTGTAAATTATTATACCCAGTTTCTCAAATGTTCAAATGTTTGTTAAGCTTATGGGACTTAACTACGTGGTCATCAGTCCCTAAACTTACAAACTACTTACCAACTACCTTATACTAAGGACGGCACAAATATCCATGCCCGAGGGGGAATTCGAATCCCCGACCGTAGTGGCCGTGCAGACCGTGACTGGAGCGCCTCAGTCCCCGCGACCACCGCGGCCGGCACCCAGTTTCTCTTATAGGCAAAACATTCTATACACAACCACTTGTTCGTAATACAAAATTCGGTAAGTAACGAAAGGAGGGGAAAGATCGAAGTCTATAAATTTTCTGGCAAGTAACTAAGTTATACACAGCTGTAAGTGACGCACAAAGGATTAGAAAGAAAAGATATATAATTAACTGAGTAAGAATTAAGTATAGAGTCATTGTGTTAGAGATTAAGGGATTCAAACGCTCTCACTCTTGCATCTTGCACGTCAGTTCTGCTATTACATCACCCCGGAGTCCGCCTGCGTACCTCAGCGTTAGCGTCGCTGACTACCACGCAGGGGGCCCGGGTTCGATTCCCGGCAGGGGACTGGGTGTTGTGTGTTGTCCTAATCTTCCTCATCTCATCATCATTGGCATGTAAGTCGCCCACGCGGCGTCAAATAAAACTACTTACACTAAGGCGGCCAAACAATCCCGCAAGGGATCTCCCGGCCAAGAAAGCCATACGCTCATTTCCATTTCCATCTCCCCGTAAAACCTTTACCACAGAAAACAGTACTTAACTTTGACTCTCTAGACTGTTAAAAAATGTTCAAATGTTTGTAAATCTAAGGGACTTAACTACGTTGGTTATCAGGCCCTAGGCTTATAAACTACTTACACTAACTTAAAGTAACTTATGATAAGGACAACACAAACACCCATGCCCGAGGGAGAACTCGAAACCCCGCGCGCTCAGTAGCAAGGCGCCTTAGAACGCTCGGCCACTCCATCGCGTCAAGGGTATTGGCGAATCTCTTGCAGAGATGGAAACAGGACACCTCTTTTATTTGAGTTAGGCCGTATCCTCCATTAGCGAAAATATTTTCGGGTCTGAACTTATGACTTCTTCCATTGTTTCAGACACACTGTAACGAGTAGAAGTTGCCCAATCATCTGCATAACCAAACTTCCTAGACAGTGTTTCAGGAATATCAGATAAATAAAAGGTGAAGAGGAGCGGAGCAAGTTCAGTAAACGGTAGTAAAACAATAGTCTCATATGAATAAGATGTTTCAACATCTCTTGTTGGAAAATCTCTTACTTACAAATAATTTAAAAAGTATAAAACTAAAAATGCACTGATAATGTCACTTCATAGAGTTGAATAAATTAGAAAAGCACATATATCCAATGTCGGCTTCAAATGAAACTCTTATGTCTCAGGAAAGTATTAGTGTTTTTCTGACTTAAAATGATTGCCTAGGAACATACGTTTTCGCAGACCGGGACTGATCAGCCGTGCGCACTGGGGCTCCGTGCACCAGTGCGCGTGGCCGTTCGCCATCGGTGGTTCGAGTCTCTCCTCGGGCATGGGTGTTTGTGTTGTCATTTAGTTTACCTTAGTTTAAGTAGTTTGTAAGCTACGGACTAATAACCACGCAGTTAAGTCCGATAGATTTACAAACATTTGAACCTTTTCGCAGGGGTCAGTATCGCAGGGGTCATTACCGCTTATTGGCATACTAATAGTTGAGACGCGAAGTTTTCTACCAAATAAAGAAATTACAAATGGTTGTGGTTCTCTTTTTGAGACAGGAGGTTGTCATTCTAAGCCGATGATTGC
Source organism: Locusta migratoria (assembly GCA_026315105.1). Classification (NCBI taxonomy): domain Eukaryota; kingdom Metazoa; phylum Arthropoda; class Insecta; order Orthoptera; family Acrididae; genus Locusta; species Locusta migratoria. The sequence continues at coordinate 294,646,072 of CM048755.1, forward strand.
CCATTTTTGTTAGATAAATTACACTGGAACGCTAATATTTGAATGGGTTAGTGAAATGTATTCAGCGTAATTTATAAACACGACAGGGGACATAGCATTGGGATTTCGAAATTAGAGTTTGGTACTCCGCTAACTTTAACGCTTGTAAACATCGTATTAGAGGGGCGACATGTGACATCCCGCGCATACCGAGCAAGTGGCGCACTCTTTAGCAAACTGGACTCGCATTCGGAAGGACGGCAGCTAAAATTCGCGTCCAGCGATCCGGATTTAGGTTTTCCGTTCTTTCCCTAAATCACTGCTTTGAAACAGCACGGCCGATTTCGTTCCCCGCCCTCAACAAAATAATCTGAGCTTATACTCCAGCTTGTATTCCATGCTGTCACCGTGGTGAAATTGTTCATCGCTTTGACAAGTAATACACACACACTGGATGATTAAGGAGGAATCCAATAATTTGTGAAGTGATTATACATGTGAAACCAAAAATATTATATGAAAATATGTTCTAGTTTCAAATATCAAATGTTCAAATGTTTGTTAAGCTTATGGGACTTAACTACGGGGTCATCAGACCCTAAACTTACAAACTACTTATGAACTAGCTTATACTAAAGATGGCACAAACATCCATGCCCGAGAGGGGATTCGAACCCCCGACGGGGAACGGCCTCGCGCATCGTAGCATAGCGCCTCAATGCGCTCTGCCGCTCCCCCGCAACCTTTGAATATTACTTGCAGAAATGCAAGGCTCTGCATTGAACGGAATAATGGTGTGAGAGATGAGTAGTGTATCCTACAAGACGTGTGGTGATTCTCCAGCAGATGACAACGAAGTTCCATTGAATCAGTGTGTATTCATGAGATCAGTGAGCAGTCATGAGGCTATATGCATGTCGTACTTTTGAGGGCTGTTCAAGGAAGGAAACCACATTAGGAGGTTAAAAAAATCCCATCATTTTTTATTTCATTGACCGGTAGTATAACTATCGAAGAATACTCTGTTACAGTTTCAAAGCGAAATTCGCATCCGTTTAGATATTACGATCTGGTGAGAGTGGCAGAAGGAACACCCCTTGAAATGGAGCATGAATCGCAACCTTTTCCATTGCACCCCGACGTAAAGATGGAAATTTTTCCTATCTATGAAGATTTATCAAGGGATAAATTACTGGAGAGATGTTTAGGTGGCCACACACAAAATGCGAACGGAAGTTTGAATTCCACTATTTGGCTTTTAGCTCCTACATCTACATCTACATGGGATACTCTGCAATTCACATTTAAGTGCCTGGCAGAGGGTTCATCGAACCACCATTATACTATTTATCTCCCATTTCATTCTCGAATAGCGCGCGGGAAGAAAGAACGCCTGAATCTCTCCGTTAGAGCTCTAATTTCTCGTATTTTATCTCCTAAACACTTGCACTCAAGACTAAAAGTTGTTGAATTCGTCTCGTGTTTGGCACCGTGCGTAATCAGTGAAGGTAATTCATTCCTTTTGATGGTCATGATAGAGGCAAGAACTGTAGTAGGCAAGCAAAGCTTCAGTTATGCCGAACAAATGGATAACCAGCGCGTGAGTCGACAGAACCGACGTAGTTCATTGGCATCAAAGGAAGGTCGGCAAGTTCGGAATGCACTGCTGCAAAACGCAAAACGAAGCCTACAAGGAAGACGAGGGATTAATATATGATGCTGGAATCGCAGATTAATCGGTAAGCTTGGTACATTATTTTTAATGTTCAAAAGCGTTTATCTCAAACATTTGCGAGCAGTCTAATCCGAAAAGTATACAACCGATCATTATGACAACTAATGGTATGATTATTTATACAAGTACGAATTATATGAACCAACTTGTGAGATGATATCATCGTTTTAAGGGTCTTCTTCGTTGCATAATTAGAGACAAACATTCGCGAATATCAAAGTAAATTGTTCTAAAGTCTGCTACAACTGTACTTGTCATTATTGTCACTTGCATTCAGTTTCATATGCTTAGAAAGTTCGTTATTCATGTAAACTAAAACGCTTTCGATAAGATGAATCTCGGAATGGCTACACTGCACGAAATTGAAGACCTATGCTCACAACCTTCGGCGAATATCACCAAGTAACGTGGCTGAAATTATTCACATAAATTCACACAGAATTATGAATGAAATTATGTCGGAATGTAAACAAATTCCCATTATTTTTTCCCACCAAATCAGTGACAAACAGCCTTCTTATTTGGTTTCCCCCCTTAATTGAGCAATTCCATTGTCTTCGTGAATTACAACGTGCTGTATATGTTCTACCATGCAGAACACGCAGACATGTAGCCCTTGTGTGGTTTCTGCAATGGTAGTGAAAGCGCAGCTGTGACAGATAATCAGAGTCGTTTCCCTGATCGATGAACCCATTGAGCCAGGGTATTTTTCTGGGTTTTTCAAACATTACGTGACTCCAGAACACTGGTGTACACGTTGGAAAATCCCCACTCTTCTTGCAGGATGGAACAGTCCTCCGTCTCTCCAATAACCTGTCCAACACAGCGCATGCACAGCATTTCGGTAAATAATATTCACTCATCTTCTCATATTCATTGATGGATGTGTGCAGTCTTCAACCAACTCCAGTTCCTTAACGATCGAAAACTGGTGACATGTTCATAGAACTCTTTTGATTTATTTTCGCATGTTGCAGCACCTTATAGATTATGTGACATTTCTCCTGAATAGAATGAATATTTCCTAGAGAAATACGGACTGGGTAGTGAATCGCTCTTGCTGTGACACTGCCTACGTTCACGATATGAGAAACCGATTTATTTTATTTAGCCGTCTAGATGTATGGCGTTTCAGCACGTTTAAAGAAGCGAGAAGCGTAAAAATAGCAGAAGACGATCAACGATTGGCTACAGAATGCAGGTTCCAATTTACGAAGGGTGTAGTAGCTAAGTACAGATGAGTGTTTCACAGCGTAGACTAGGGCGAAAAGTGCAAGGAAGGAAAGGAAATTAGGGTTTCAAATGCTCAAATGTTTGTAAATCTAAATGACTTAACTTCTGTGGTCATCAGTCACTAGGCTTACAAACAACTTAAACTAATTTAAACTAACCTGAGGACAACACACACACACCCAGAACCGCGAGAGCCGCGGCGTATTAGCCGTGCGCACTGAGGCGCCGTTCTACGGTGCGCGCTGCCGTTCGCCGTCGGGGGTTCGAGTCCCCACTCGGGCATGGGTGTTCGTGTTGTCCTTAGGTTAGTTTACCTTAGTTTAAGTAGTTTGTAAGCTACGGACTAATAACCTCGCAGTTTAGTCCGATAGATTTACAAACATTTGAACCGCGAGCTCCGTAGCAAGGCGCCTTAGACCGTTCGGCCACTCCACCGCGGAAATTAGGGTTTAAAGTCCTATGAACAGCGTCGTCATTAGAGACGGAGTTCTCGCTCAGACTTTGGGTAAGGATAGGGAGGAAAATCAGCACTGCTCTTACAAAAGAACCATCCCGGCATTTGCCTGAAGTGGTTTATGGAAATCACGGAAAACCTAAATCAGGATGGCTGGAGGTGGATTTGAACCACCGTCCTCCCGAATGCGAATTCAGTGTGTTACCACTGCGCCACCAAACTCGGTGAAACTGCATGCAACCGGTCTTAAATGTTCAAATGTTTGTATAGCTTATGGGACGTAACTACGGGGTCATCAGTCCCTAAACTTACAAACTACTTATGAACTAGCTAACACTAAGGACGGCACAAATATCCATGCCCGAGGGAGATTTGAACCCCCGACCGTAGTGGCCCCTCGAACCGGTCTTAGGACTGAAGACTACGAAAACGTTATATATCCCTTTCGTGATTGACTCTATTAAAATGTCCATATTACTATAAAATTGGTTTATTGTTTTTATTTAACTTCCTCATATTGAGAGAGAAGGGTGGTCTTCAATCATCAATTTAGAGAAGAGAACTTCTTAACAAAGACAGCAATATTTTTATTTATTATTGATGTTCGGTTTCGGTAATCAACGTTAAAATTTCCTGATTTGCAAAACGTTTTACAGTTACATATGAACATGTTTTTAAATTTAAGAGTATCAGTTAATAGCCTACAACACAAGAAAATAAACTGCTTTTGGAATCTATACTGAATGAGGGCATTTACCCAAATTTCGATTATTGTTCATAGTTCTATAATTAATTGAAGTGGGAGGCATATGTTACACCGGAATTGAGGTGAATATATTTAGGGAACCAATTATTTGTACTAGAGATTATGATCAGTAAAAGGGAGAAAATAAGTACCAGTGCTATGTCAAACAAATTTATTTTTTTGCACCTAAATTTTTTATTAATTTTTTTTAAACGTGGCTGTATGTACGTAGTGTTACTTCGTAGTTACGACGTATGAAATTCCACACTATCTCTTCCTTCCATGTGCTACATTGTCTGTATACCTCCTTGTATTTCTGGATGAAGAGTGTTTTCCAACTGCAAAAATCTGCACACCATCAGGAATTCCACTAATTATTAATTTGTTTTTGGCGGTGAATGCTTGCTTTCCCTTCGCCTGATATTTCTCCTCGTTGGAAGCTGCCATAAAAGAGCAAGGAAATATGAAAGATGGCCACATTTCCCACCATCATTACGGTTCAGTATGAAACTCTTTCGCATTTCAACGTAAAAAAAAAAAAAAAAAAAAAAAAAAAAAAAAAAAAAAAAAAAAAAAAAGAGGGAAAGACTACGAGTGACCTGCCAATGCCATTTGTTTCTCTACGCCGATCTCAGCGGGCTACAGCAGCGAATAAAATGTAAAAATAACGACAAAAATTAATAAAATTCCGCATGAAACAATCTTCACATACTATCAATATGGCCAAACCACTAAATAAAGGTAAATGAATTTTATCAATAATTTTGAGCCCTAATCTGCATATATCTAGCAAAAAATTGAAAAAAATACAATAAATATCTGTACTAAGAGAGGACAGGAATTAAAAACTACATAAAACCACCAAAACACAAGCTATATAGTGCACTCCTGTATGAATTAAGCAAAATTTTGCGCATTCGGTGCCAAAAAATGAGTGTTTTAGCTCCTAGCAGTTGATAAATTAAAGACTATATCGCAGTAACTCATATATTTGGGAATATGATATCCCTGTGAACTCGGGGAAATAAATTAATCACGCCAGGGTCAAGGGAAAGTAACGATGTAGGTAACACGAAACTTGTTAATGGTACCACTTTCTTATGATGAGGTATCCTATCACAGCAAATGTCTTCCGTAGATGGCATGAATCAGAAATGAATAATTGCGTTTTTCTTGTCACGGTTCTCACTTAGAACTTCTGGAGATAACAGCTATATAAAAGTTCGAAGAGCGTAAACTGATGATGGTAATCAGAGCGTAACAACTGCATATAACTTGCCAGCCGCTGTGTCATTTCCATTCCAGAATTTAGTGAGCATGATTGATATAACAACATAAATTACCCATTCTTTTCCGTGTGATTAGCAACGAAGCTCATTACGCACAGGAAAATGATAAGATGAGAAAAACGAAATGGCTTAGAGTTCCTCGACGTACAGGCATCAATTATAAGCTTTTTACAATCTTGTGCCCACTTTTTTCGTGCAGAATTCGCCAGAGTCTTTGGTTGAATCAAATGATTAATGTTTTATGACTCGTATGGAAGCTACCTGGAACGAAACTCATTTATAGCAAAAACTTGTTTCTGTTAAAAACTTGCACGAGTGTAATGGTAGGAGTAATTCATCAGCGGTGCGCAAGTTAGAGAAAGAGTTGAGCCACTTTACGGAAAGTATTTAGGGGAAACCGCTACAGCAACCGCCAGATGTCGCAAGCTATCTTTCCGAAGAGACGCAAGTAGAAGTCAGCCGAGGAGGACACAAGGAATCTTGCATTTTTGACGTTTTATGGCTCAGAATATAAACGATGTTACAAATCTCTTTATTAAGACAGTTGCTGCACCTAAACATAGCTAGGGACCCGGCCATCGAAGATTGGAGAGAGCGCGTGACCGAATGATTACCATTTATGGCGAAGACGCGAGCACCTCTGTCGTCATAGTAAGCAGCACGACTATACAAGGTCAGGAATTTCTAACTGTTTTTCGGAATATTTGCAAAAAATACAAATCTGATTTAAAATAGTTGTCATAAAAGTTGTTCACCTCAAAGAGGGTGGGGGGTGGAATTTGAAATCTTAAATAAGAATCAGCATTTGGATTATCCATGAAAAAATATGTAACTTTTTTGTAAAACATTTTTTCGTTTCATGCTAGAGGGCACTGTAGTCGGCAAAAATAAATATGCGTTGAAAATTGTTGATAAACTGTAATATCTTAAATAAATAGACATCGGACGCTTTCTCTGAGATTAACACTTCAGGTTTCAGCAACCAGGTGGACAATACTGTGAAACGTCGCTGTAGAAGGAACATTCTTATCGGCGAATACATTAGCTTAGTTTTAACAAAATTCTTCATTATTTTTGTGAGCCTCAAAGTAGGACGAAACGACATCTACTCTCTCTCTCTCTCTCTCTGTGTGTGTAACCGTTAACATAATGGGAAAAATGTGTTGAGATGGGTACAGTCCGAATCATTGAAATACAAGTAACAATCTGGTCGTAGATTGAGAGCGTGAGCAGTCAGTGTAGTCTGTGCTTCATTAGATAGTGGAAGTTGTCTCATGGGAGCAATATAGAAAATATCAAAACTCTACTTTGATTTTCATAACCTATGTATTTCTTAGAGATATTACCGTTTTCCAACTATTTTCAACTCATTTTTATTTTTGCTGATTACAACGCCATCTATCATGAAACGAAAAACAAAAAAATTATACAAAAGTTACATATTTTGTCACGGAGAATTCAAATCTGCAATAAAAGTGGGCATTCCTAATTACGTTTCAAACTCACCCCCTTCTCGCCTGCAGTGCAGAGGGGGGGGGGTGCTCGAACTTTATGTTAATGGATGTCCATCTTAGAGGTGGACAACTTTTATTGCTTTTTTTTTATCCGTTAAGTTTTTTTTTTTCCAAATATTCCGAAGAGTTGAGTTTGTTTATGTTCTAGGAGGCGATCCAATTATGATATTGTAGAAAGATATAAAAAAGCCAAGATCGCTGATCATAAATTTTTATTTAAGGCGACCGGTTTTAAATTATGTTATATAGCAACTGATTAACATTACAAGATTATGGCCTTGTAAAATGTTTTTATTGGACCAGATGATGCTGACATACTTCAGCGAAACCGTTCGTCTCAAATAAAAATTGATGATCAGCTATCTTGGCTTTTTTATATCTTTCTACAAAATTCCGAAGAGTGTTATGTGTCTCACCCTATGTAAGCAATGATTCGACAGTCACCACTTGACAACGACCGAAGAGATCTCGACCTAAAGCTCGTGGATTAGAATCAATGGACGCGGCTGGAATCCCGAAAGAATTTAATGAGTAAAACTCGCTGCGAAACTGTCCATTCAAAAAGCGACATTTGTCCATTGTAGTGTCGTCTTTACTGGTAATTTCAATGCTCACTTCACCTGTGCCTGGTGTGTTTCAAATGGTTGTATAGCTTATGGGACTTAACTACGGGGTCATCAGTCCCTAAACTTACAAACTACTTACGAACTAGCTAATACTAAGGACGGCACAAATATCCATGCCCGAGGGGGGATTCGAACCCCCGACCGTAGTGGCCGTGCAGACCGTGACTGGAGCGCCTCAGTCCCCTCGGCCACCGCGGCCGGCTGTGCCTGGTGTGTTTTGTCCTCTATACAGATTAGTAATAAAAGTTTTATTTATTAAAGCATACAAAATACTCAGCTTTGTATGTCTGTCTGTTTTCGCAGCGGCGTCTTCTTGCACGATGCTAGCAGCGCTGACTCGTAGTAACCTCCTAGTTCGGAGTCGAGTCCGGAGTGCCCTTCCAGACACACGTAGGCCTAGATAAAGCCGCTTGTAGACGGCGCGCTTCTCGGTTGCTCCCTCCAGGAGACGCGGTGTCGGCGTGTGATTGGCTGCCGGTCATCCGCTGCCTCCTTCACTGGCGTGTGGCGCCACAACATCGTGGAGCACGAGTTTTGTAATTGTACACGTTGTTTATCTCAACACAGTGGTTAGTGCATTGGAGTCGGTTTCGGGAGACGTCGGTTCAAATCTGCTTCCTGCCATCCAGATTAAAGTTTACCGTGATTTTCGTATATCACTGCAGGAAAATTCCGGGCTGATTCCTTTGAAAGGATACGCCAAATTTCTTTCCTGATCCTTATCAAAACAGTCAGAACTTCTGCTCCGTCTGCCACGCGACTTCCTCTTTATATTTTTCCCCCAATTCCAAATTCATCTAGTATTTTTCCTTTTCTTCTTTTCCCTGTTGTCACATTACAGTCCCCCATGACAATCAAGTTTTCCTCTCCTGTAACTGTCTCAATAACGTATTTCATCGTATGAGCTATGTGGCATATAAACTTTAGTGGCTGTTCACTTCACATCTATCTTGACTACAATAATGGGTTTATTATGTTATTATAAAAAATAAAATGTTTGTAAATCTAAGAGACTAATCTACAGTGTTTATTAGCCCCTAGGCATATCCGCTACTTAAAATAACTTACGCTAACGAGACACACACGCCCATGCCCGAGGAAGCACTCGAAACTCCGACGGCGAGCAAAGTATCGTTCCGCAACGAGGCGCCTTAGAGCGATCGTCCACTACACCGCGGCCTTACTATGATATTCACAGTAATTTACCCGCATCCCTGTTATCTTACCTATTACTAGACCCTCAACTGGTATTGTGTTGCCGGCCGCGGTGGCCGAGGAGACTGAGGCGCTCCAGTCACGGTCTGGACGGTCACTACGGTCAGGGGTTCGAATCCCCCCTCGGGCATGGATATTTGTACCGTCCTTAGTATTAGTTAGTTCATAAGTAGTTTGTGAATTTAGGGACTGATGACCCCGTAGTTAAGTCCCATAAGCTATACAAACATTTGAACATTTATGGTATTGTGTTTGGAGGCAAGTACTCAGCTGACCAGATATTCTGCTCATCATGCCACCAAACTTCACTAATCGCCACCGTACATACCTTTCACCTATTCATTTCTCTTTTTAAATTATGTAACTTACCTAACGGATTAAGCAATTTAATATTACACGCTGCCTTTTGGAGAATTATTTCTCCTGATGAGTAGTCCCCGTACTATGACTATTGTGTCTCCTTGTATTTAGCTGTTACAGTAACTGTATGGTAAAAACATGTTAGCTGACATTACAAGGCCTGATCAATCAATCATCCTGGCTGTTATATTAAAGAGCGTGCGACTAGAACTAAAACATTTATCAGCTCGGTAAATTTTCTTCAACATGTCTGTATTTATCGACAACAGATCAAAAATTAAACTAAAATTGTCACCACAATTCAATGTTGTCACTAACATTGCTTTCGTAGTACCTATTTCATAACATACTCATTTGGGAAAATTATCTTTTCAGTAGCACCGTATCGATACAGGTGAAATTAACATTTAATTCTGGATCAATTGTTGCATAATTGTTAAATCCGGGACAAATTATTGTCCGGAAATTCATTAAAAAATTTGGACAGTGCTAGAAAAATCGTGTTTGTTGCAATAAAAGAGTGAGGGACGGATGGTCACTTTAAATGGTGCGTCATCTGTAGCACACACTTTACGTATAGGATATTCCAGTTCCATGTTGTGTCCAGTATGTCGCTAAACACGTGCGCTGTTGCTGCTCTGATGCAAGCTCACTGTTGTGGCAGGTTCCATCCAAAGCAAAAATTAACTGCATTGTGCAGGACCTAGTTGCCAGATCTTCACACACTGTTACTACGGGGAATGCCTAGTCAATACGTGATATGGGAAAGTAACAAGGAAAAATTTCATAATCGCATCTGATCAAAGTTGTAAAGATCATTTTGAACACTCTGTAAGTTCTCATGAATGGTTAAACTAAGACGCTAACAATTTTATTGCACTTCAAATGCTATGAAGTACTGATTTTTCTCAAAAGCTACTTTCTAGACTCCTTACTGGTATCTGTTGTTGGTTTTCTATTTTAGACGTATTGACTTAGCCATTAAAAATTCACAAGCACCAATTTTCAGAACTATCTATATGGCTTTAGGAACGAGTATGCTTCTAAGAGACATTATTCAAGTCGACTGTGTCATGTTAACTGATTCATCGGTCGTTTCTTGGCAGAGCTTATTCATTATGAAGATTAAAAAACACAATTTTGTGTTTGTTCTACGGTTTTGTTTATTTTGTGAATCGATTTTCGGCTTATTAGGCCATCATCAGACATTTACTGAAGTTCAGTCAAAGAACTTGTCAGTAAAACAGAAGATGTTACATACAGAAAAGTAAATTTAATTCTTTGATGGATCAGTTACAGTGTAAACAAATATTTGAATGAAATCTGTAAATTAATAGTACTAAAAAAAGGAAACATAAATTCTTACAACATGACTACAGTGGATAAAAACCCTTTAAAACATCAGATTCTTGTTTAATTTAAGCCAGCAAAGGCCAGAAACTAAATCTACTAGAGGCCTTAGAAATAAACAAACAACTAGCTCACAGTCCAGGGTTAATATTAAATGATCAAACAGTCCTCAATACATCAGCACTTCTGAACCCACCCTAATCCACAGAATATCCAGGCCTGTTCCATTTTATTCCTCCACTTCTTGTACCTTCATATTTTACCTTACTCTATTTTGGAGTCAGCGTATGTTTTTAATAGTTCCCAGTACTTTTGGCTAACATTTACTTTACTGATATGAAGTTGTATAGGTAATATAAATTTTGTACAACCACTGTTCATCTACTTTCTGTGTTAATACCAGTCTAGCTTCCCATTGTATCACACCAGCTTTTTATCTTTCTTTGTTAGTACTAATATTCCAAATTATTCTGTACTCTGTTGAGATTTGTTGAGCTTCTCAATTCTCCAATGCCCCCCCCCCCCCCCACCTATACCCTCCTATCCAACTTGTATATTTTTGTCTATTTGTTTATTTAGTTATAATATTTCTAATATTTGCATCACTTTGTGTTTTGAACAACCCTTTAAAAATCAGATTCTTGTTTAATTTTATTTTTATTCACTGTAGTCATATTGTAAGAATTCATGTTTGCACTATTTCTCTATGTATGGTATTTATGTTTCCTATTTTCAGTACTATTAATTTACAGATTTCATTCAAATATTTATTTACACTGTAACTGCTCCATCAAAGAAGTCAATTTACTTTTCTGTATGTAACATATTTTCTGTTTTACTCACAACACAAGTTCTTTGACTGAACTTCAGTAAATGTCTTATGATGGCCTAATACGCCGAAAATCGATTCACAAAATAAACAAAACCGTAGAACAAACACAAAATTTTGTATTTTAATCTTCATAACGACTGTGTCAGTTTTAAAATCGTGTTATATTTAAACATTTTTTTAAATGGTTATTTTTTGCTTTAGAAGAGCGTGTGAAGCTTTTAAACTTATTTAAAACATTTTGGTGAAATTACAGAAGAGACATGTAGTAAATTTCATATATTTTCCTGTTGATATTCAGCTGAGTCAATCATTATACTACTTCCTCCAAGTACATCTCGCTTGGCAGCAGCTGTGAAACATTCTGTGGTGGAACCGCAAAACAAGGAAATAGCAGTCGTACAGCAAGTACTCTCCACGACACACGAAATGTAAAGCGAGTTAATGTTACAGTATTATCCATTTCTGAGCTATGTTGAGAATTTCACGACTCTAACTTTTAGGGAAGTTAATTTAATTTACTGTTGGACACAGCCAGTTTAAATAAACTCGTCTAATTGTTCTTATTACCTTGTAAAAAGTACAGCGTACAGTAGAGCTTGTTTGTTTTTTTACTCCGTATTCATGAAACGCGGCGGAAATTTTAATTTGCTTTCTGTAGGAACCTCGCACATCTTTATATACAGTAATTTTAGGCCTAATTTTTTGCGTGCGTAGATTTAGCAACATAACGCAATTTAAGCATATTTTAGTTATTGTACTGACATTATATACATACGCTATATAACTCTACTGTATCCTTTGATCTTTATTTATATATAAATCTCGTAAACAAATTATTAAACAACCATGAGTTCTAGATGTTTGAGCAGCTGTAGGAAAGTTATTTCTGGGTTTCTATGCAGCTGTTGTGACAGATGGATTCACTGGGACAATGTAGCGGTATTGGATTGGGGAAATAAACGACACTCTTCCAGTTTATTTTTAAGATGTTTCAAGGGACAGAATTTAGCAGAAGAGGAAAGGAGGATTAGAGACCTTCAGGCTGTATTACTTAGTGCCAGGGAGAAACTGACGTGATAAAGGGGGGAGAAATGTAAGAAGTGATAAGTGGTAGCAAGGACCAGGAGTCACTAAAGACGACCATATCTGACAGCTTCATCACCGACACATGCAATAGATTTGCCTTGTTATCACTCAAATAAGGAAAAGGCTGTGCAGTTTTCAGAAATGACATTCAATGGGAAACCATGTATTTAAAAAAAAAAAGTCGAATGATGTAGGAAAGGTATGTTGGAAGGTAGTAGCTGTAGAATTTCAGGAAAAATTAGGTAACAGATACCAGGTCACAAACTTTTTCATTACCCAGGTAACAGAGGACGTAGCATCATTGTGCATGGGCTTCACAAAGCAAGGTCTTGTTGTGACAAAGGGTGGAGCGGGAAACAGCATTTATAAGGATCAGGGATACAACGTTGAAATTGTTCTTGTAAAAGTAGCTTCTACAACGTATAATGAAGATGTTGGGTTTTTGCCTGCATTCATGCGGTATAATCGGCCCCAGTATGGAGTTAGATCAGCTTCTCAGGATGGTTACTGGGTCTGATATGGGTTTGGTTGCTCTGGATGGTATTGGTAGATGAGAATTACTAGGCATGGTCCGCATCTCAGTAGGAAAGACAAGGGTACACTCGCTCGGTTGATAGCAAAGTTCATAAGAGGAGGTGGGGGGGGGGGGGAGCAGACTCTGACAGAACCTCTTTTCTAGTCCAGTGAGAAGCTCAGACAGTGTGGTCTCAAAAATGTTAAAGGACCACAAGATACAAAAGTAAAGCAAAAATAATGTTAGTACATTTCATCAAAATATAGTGGGGTTAGGGAATAAAGTAGATGCACAATCATTTTGTTTTGCGTCTTTTCCTCAGCTAAAATCTAAGAACTTCACATGGAACGAAGGGCTCGGCATAATATTATTTGCGAAATGCTGTTCCAAAACAAACTCAATTCATTTTTTCCTTAATCAAGGTCAAAGTTAATGATGGGAACTCGCGTTTTCAGTGCTATATATCGCAAGATCGTCTAAAGATAAGCAATTTTTAGTTATATATGAGGTCAAAACTTAATGACGTTGGAGTAATGAACGTTTCGCGTTTTTATGCTGTAGCTTGGGTACTCGTAAACATGTGCAACTTTACAAGCGCCGTCGCCGTCGAGCGGTACAGGGATTGGATTGTCAAACCGTGGATGCAGGTTCCAACCTCTACCTTGGCATTTCTTTGTTAGATATTTTTTATATGTATTAATAATATTCTCATATTTGTGATGCCGTGTGGAATAGCCGAGCGGTCTAAGGCGCCTCGCTGCGGAGCGCGCGGTTGCTCGCCGTTGGAGGTTCGAGTCCTCCCTGGGGCATGGGTGTATGTGTTTGTCCTTAGGTTAGTTTACCTTAGTTTAAGTAGTTTGTAAGCTACGGACTGATGACCACGCAGTTTGGTCCGATATATTTATAAACATTTATTATTATTATATTTGTGATACATTATCTTCTCTTATTTTGAAGTAGATCATTGGTAAGTGTGATTAATATTCGAACAAGTGTATTCTCTGTTTACGGCTATTTTATTTGTGTACACTGTACAAAAACGATAAAAATAAGAAACAAATAAAATAAACTTCTTAAGTGTAAAGGTAAAGCAGTCAACAATCCGAAGATTGGTTTGAACACCACAGTGCTTTACTAGGCATGGTCCTGTTTGGAGGTGGTATGCCGTTGCCTTCCTCCGACCTTCGAACTGACTTACTCAGCCATTTATAGGGGGACCTACAGTTTAACGTGGGTTCCGAACCACGGTGCTACTCGGTATTTTTCACATGAGCAATACTGCCAGAGGTGAAAGAAGTGGAAAGTGACAGATTAAAATCGTAGGACCTGGCGGGGTGTATTATTGCATAATTCTAATTACTGTCCGTCTGTTCTTCAGCGTTCTCACAGCCAGGAGAGTGTAACTTATAAAAACAACCAAAACCGACACACGAACGACATATCGCCACATTCACATATCGTCCGCTATATCGTTCGTGGAAAACACACCTGATTTATATTGCTGAAGACAGGTCTATAAGATATTAATTTCGATGCGTACCAAGAGTATAAAGGCATATCTTGAAATACAGGTGCGGACAACTGATTATGGACCAAGGTACGAATTTTAATAGCGTCTGCTCCATGATGAATTTCTCTGTTCTTGTGTAATGCGGCATGATTTTGAAGTCTTGTGATAAAATTATTGACCTGTCGAAACAAGTAAACGTCACAAGGTTCACAAAAAAGGAGCATTTGGCTGGTATCACTTTAACAGTACAGTTCGGTTGAGCCACATAATCGACAAAAGTCCTGTCGTACCACGTCATGTCGGTTTGTCCACCTCATGAATTCAGTATAGACTTTTTTTTCTGCACACAAGGTTTAGAGTGTGATCCAAATATAATCGATATAGTTCGTAGGTCAGCATGTGTGTTGTATATGGTATCAGAAATATTCGTGTTTTGATATTTTTATGTTAATTTAACCCTGCTGGTTGTGAGAACACTGACAAATAGAAGGCCAGTAACTGGAATTATGTAATAATGTTCTTTACACGTTTTATACTTTATTTCTTATTTTTATTGTTTTTCACTGTGTATGAGAAATAAAACAGCTGTAAAGAGAAAATACACTTAATTGAATATTAATCGCACGTCCCGATGATCTACTTCAAAATCAGGCCATAAAACGTATTACCAGTATGGAAAAATTATCAGATATATAGAAAAACGAATCTAAAAAAAATTGCCATACAATACAAACCCTGGGCACCCGAACGGCGACGGCGCTCGGACCGTCGCTAATGCTTAGGAGTGTCCAAGTTACAGCACGAAAACGATCATTACTCGAACGTCATTAACTTTCGACCCCATATATGTAAGTAAAAAAATGCTTATCTTTAGACGATCTTGCGATATATAGCATTGAAAACGTTATTTTACATCATCATCTTTGATCTTGATTTTTTCAAAAACTCTTTTTATTCAATATAGAACATTAAAAATCTCATCGAAATCGGTTACCCATACGTCAAACCCTCTCCTTGTTAGTATGAAACCCAGTGGTATGCAAGTCGGTTTTGTGTTTCGTGCGCGAAGGATTTGCCGTCTAGCGGCGGAATGGGGCAGGTTTGTGGTCAGGAATGGTCTGTGGGTCACTGGGGTGACCACGAGTCGATTCTGTGGCCGACCTGCATTAGAGTTTGTAGACATAATGATGGGAGACGACCTGTTGCTTTATGTATTGTCTCTGTCTACAGTTTTAGGCTATAAAGGTGAGAAGCAAAGTATAGGAAAAGACATTCAATATGACATGCTGTTATTCTTCGCGGTCACATTCATGAGGCCGGCCGCGGTGGCCGAGGTGACTGAGGCGCTCCAGTCACGGTCAGCACGGCCACTACTGTCGGGGGTTCGAATCCCCCCTCGGTCATGGATATTTGTGCCGTCCTAGTTCGTAAGTAGTTCATAAATAGTTTGTAAGTTTAGGGACTGATGACCACGTAGTCAAGTCCCATAAGCTTTACAAACATTTGAACTTTTTTTTTGAACATTCGTGAGTATAGCATCAAGTAGGAAGTGCGAGTATTTCAGATACTCTGCATCAGATACCAAGGTATTAAATAAAAGACGTAGACAAATCCAAGGGCACGTCTCCATATTTTAGCGTTAGACAGGATGTGATTCGTAAGTAGAAACATTGCCTTTAGAATCTCAACTCTGACTACAGCACCTCGATGATCGGATTAGAGTCTGGAGACCCCATAGTTATATAGTGTTGTTGCACTGTCGCATTATACAACGCTATATTGGTCAGTTACCCGGTATTATGGCATGGGATGGTAATGGACTGCACGCGCGCACCCTACATTTTCGAATTTCCTGTACTCTAACCAGCTAACGATACGTCTCTTAAAATTTTGGATTGTATTGTCTTCATTACCTTCGAATCTTGCCGACGGCCACACTGAAACGGGATAATGAGCGACCAGGCGTGGCACTCTCAGTATTAAGTAGGCCACGGGATTGTAACGTTCCACGGGCCTTCTTGTTCTCCAGATCTCTCCCCTATCGAAAACGTTCCAATCGATGATTACCGAACGACTGTCCTGGGAAACACCACCTGCTGCTACAGTACAACAACATTGGCATTATGTGGAAGCAAAATGGACTGATGTATCATCTATATCTATAAATGTGAATGTCTGTTCGGTGTACGTTTATCACGTCTGAACCACAAGACATAAAGAGCTAAAAATTTGTACAGTTACTAATGTCTACCCGGGGAAAGCTTTAGGCACGGTTTTTTGGCGATCGGATAGCAATTTATCTATATATATCTATATCTATATCTATCTATCTATATATATATATATATATATATATATATATATATATATATATATATATTAATGTGAATGTCTTTTCGATGAACGCTTATCACGTCCGAACGACAAGACGCAGAGACTTAAATATTTGTACAGTTACTAATTTATACCTGTGGAATGTTTTAGGCACGGTTTTATAGTGATCTGATAGATATTTAGTAATTTGAAGAATATAACGCGAAATGCGGAACAATAATTACTCTTTGAAAATTATATTTCCCTTTTGAAAATGGGTTTATTTGTTGCATTGTTGCTTGAGGGTTGATAATGATAAAAGGGTGGAGTATATTGGGATGGAAATTTATCAGTGTATATAAAATTCTACGTGTATGTGTTAATATTTCGCTCTGCAGCGAAAACTACAGAACGCAAACGAATGGTCTGTGTGTAATTCTTGTCCGAATTCTCCCGTTGTACACCATAGGAATTCCATGCCGATAGCTTTAAGGGGGTGGAAGATATGGTGGTTGAAAGTCGTCAAATTATTAAAAAATTTGGACTGAAGGCCAGCGATGACGTTTGCGACTCTATAGCAAGGAGGATACATACAGCGAAGCGTCATGCCACAGACCATACCTTTGGTCTATGCGTGCTACAATGTCTTCAGCTCTTTCTCTGTAAGGATAAGCATACGAATAAGGAAATATGAAAATAAATAAATAAAGCAGTAAAAAAGAAATTTCTTTTAATACATCTCTTTAAAAAAATCTATTTGACGTTTCACTCATTACATCAAGTGATCGATCTGTGATATTATTACAATCATTATTGTTGAATTTTGTGATTGGATTCTTCGAAACGAGTGCATTTTACGTGTGATTTCTTATTTTTTATATATTCTATGTTATATGTAACATGTTTTTAGAGAAAAGGAGATGGACAGAGAGAGAGTGGATAGGAAAAGTACTAACTCAAGGCTCGAATAAATAAATACTCGGGCAACGCCGGGTTTTCAGCTAGTATCGTATAAAGAGCCTTTTTGATTCAATGCCGACGCGACACACAGACGAATGTAAACACCCAGAAACAGGCGGAAAAAGATCCTGCAAAATAGGACCAATGACGACTGAAGAGAATCGTTCAATATGACGGAAGTGTAGCCCTTCCGCAAATTGCTGCGAATTTCATTGCTGGAGCATCAACAAGTGCCAGCGTGCGAACCATTCAAGTATTGAAATGTTTGAGAATCTAAGAGACCAAATGCTGTGCTCATCTGTCCTTACACTTAGAAACTATTTAAACTAAATTAAACCAACCTATCCTAAGGACAACACACACACAACAATGTCCGATGGAGGATTCTAACCTCCGGCGAAAGCAGCCGCGCGGTCCACAACATGGTGCCCATAGCCGCATGACCAAGCCCGCGCTGCGAACCATTCAACCAAACATCATCGACATGGGGTTTCGGAGCCAAAGGCCTACTCGTGTACTCTTTATGACTGCACGACAGAAAGCTTTACGTCTCGTCTGGTACCGTCAACACTCACGTTAGACTGTTGATGTCTGGAAACATGTTGCCTGGTCTGACGAGTTGTGAGTAAGGCGGACAACCGACTTCAGTTTATTGGGAGAATTTTCGGAAGATGTACTTCATCTGTAAAGGAGACCGCGTATAAAACGCTTGTACGACCACGTCTTGAGTATTGCTCAAGCGTTTGGGACCCGCAGCAGATCAGTTTAAAGGAAGACATAGAAGCAGTTCAGAGGCGAGCAGCTAGGTTTGTTACTGGTAGGTTCGACCAATGCAATTCCTTGAGACAACATTGTCTTGTTATACCAAAGGTATTAAACATAAAGAGAGGCACTGAATTAAAATTTTTGCTGTGCTCAGGATTCGAACACGGAACCTCCTACTTACTAGGTAGGTGCTTTATACCCTTTTTTCTTCTTCTTCTTCTTTTTTTTTTTCTTTTTTTCTTTTTGGTTTATCACGTAGATCTGTGGTTCGCGGTCGTTATTTCAATTCGTTCCTGGTTGTTCGTTGAATGGTTGGCTCAGCTTTTTTATTATAAAGGGCGTTTAGCCCCCTTACCGGGCGCGCTGAGGCACGGCGCCCGGCAGACCACTCAGCTAACACAGCGTTGCAGCCAAAGCAACTACACGGACTGTCTTAAAGCACGTATCCCTCCACACCATATACTTCAGTTCTTCATCATGTTCCCTGTGAAATGCGTATCAAATTGCCAGGGCTCTCACAGGGAACATGAGACAGAATCAAAGTATATAGTGTGGAGGGAGACGTGCTTTAAGACAGTCTGTGTAGTTGCTTTGGCTACAACGCTGTATTAGCTGAGTGTACATGGATGTCAAGGGTTTTCCAGTGTCTAAGACCAGAACTCTCACTTGGTTCATATATTCGTTCGTCAACTACGCCCTTGCGGAAGGTGGATGTGTGAGCTACTTTCGACAATACATCCTCCGAGCAAGAAGAGAAATCCTTAACGATCCATGGAAAAGAGAAAAAATTTCGCCGTTCATTCACTTTCTGTAAGACAACTTGTTTCACAAAATTGTAACTATTTGTAAACACAAATTGTAAATAAAGTTCTTATTTAAAAAAAAAAAAAGAAAAAAAGAAAAAAAGTTGTCTGAAGTACCTACCTAGTAAGTAGGAAGTCCCGTGTGCAATCCCGGCCACAGCATAATTTTAATTCTATGCCTCTCCTTATGTTTAATATTTTGAGCATATTTGGGATGTCTTGCAACATGCTGTTCTGAAGTCATCTCCAGACCCTCGTATTCTTACATATTTACGAACTGCGCTGCTGGTTGTATGGTGTCAGTTCCCTCCAGCACCACTTCAGACATAAGTCGTGCCGTTTGACACGTTTTTGCAAATAAGTCAAAGGTTGGCGGAGAAGTGGACGGCCGAGGGGACTAAGGCGCTCCAGTCACGGTCTGCACGGCCACTACGGTCGGGGGTTCGAATCCCCCCTCGGGCATGGATATTTGTGCCGTCCTACTTCGTAAGTAGTTCATAAGTAGTTTGTAAGTTTAGGGACTGATGACCCCGTAGTTAAGTCCCATAGACTATACAAACATTTGACATTTGATTTGAGAAGTGGACGACACGCACGTAACTCACGCAGTAATAAACGGCGACGGACTGTCGCTCCTGATAGCGTACGATTACGCTGTTCCAATGTTATTCGGATCACGGGTCGGGTGGTGCAATGGTGAAAACATGACCCATCCGTCCTGTTCTACGGCCTTCACTGAACCATTCTGCACATCCCCGTGGCACTGCCTAAACATTTCTTCTCACGCCAGCAGCAATTATTGACGGTACGGCGCGCGCATACGTCCGCGTTGCATCCCGTACGTTTTCCGAAGTCACGCTGATGAATAAACTTTAGTTTATAGTGATTACGAGAGCCACTGTCACATTTCACTAGTCGGTGGTGTTGCGTCGCGATATAGATGTTGACCTTTATCTTGCTGATCGGCGGATCGACATGATTTAAATGCTAATCATTTCTGCAGAACATACTAATGTACTTATTTACAGGTCCGGTGAATAAGAAATCTCTATCTCTAGTCTTTCACAGTGTTTCGCTTTTTCCTTTCAAAAATTAGTTTATAAATGTGAAAATTGATGAAATCCACACATAACATAAATGAAAGACATATTATCAAAATTCAAACCTACGACAGTTCTCTTTAAGAGCTGGATAAAAGTTATACAACTTCAATTTAGATCACTTTTTTATGTTTATTAGCTATAGTTGTCAATAATGCTATCCCTAGTTTGCGAAACTAATATTTTCATCTTTAGCTAGAATAGCGTATTTTACTGGTAATCAGTTCACATTCAAATTCATATCACGAAGTATCTATATTTTTCAGGTATAACTGGTATTTGGCTCTAAAAAGCGGAATTACGGTCTCGGTAATTCAGTTCCGGATGAAATTTCACACGTTAGCAGTATATCGTAAAGGGTTCACCCATAAAAGGTTTTAAGCGCATTAATCAGAAGATTCCAGGAAAAGGGACTTTAAAGTTTTATGCGCAGCTGATATAACGTTCCATTTGAACGCTCTGAGAGCACAACGAAACGGCTGCGCCTGTATCGAAATCATTTTCTATGCAGGCGATCTAGGCTGAATACTACCTTCAGATAACATTTTAATGTGTTCTTTTAGTTGATTTAAAACATTTTATTTAAAAAACTGAAGTGGTTCATCAAGAATGTATTCCTTTTCCTCAATCTCGTGACGTCTATTGTTTTAGACAGTTACAAAGTGTAGAAAACTACGGTTATCTGAAAGTAATAGAGAAATAAATCCCCCTGAAAAGTGTGTAAAATACAGTCAATAGTGAATCATTGACTGTCATCGGTAGTATTTAATGAAATGTTTGATTTTATTTTGTTACATTTATGATAATAATCATGTGTATGTGTGGTTTTAGGGCGCACAACTGCATTGGTCATTAGGGCCCGATTCTGACCCTAGATTGACTTAAAACAAAAACAAAAAAAGAAAAAAAAGAAATGAAAAAAAAGAAACAAAAAAAAGGATAAAAATGGTGCCGACAAGGATAATTTCAGAATATCTCTAAAACGAAGAAATAAAAAATATCAATAGAAGGAATTAAATGTCCTTGGACAGATTAGTCATATGTATAAAACGCAAAACTGTAGCAGCTGCCCGTGCATCAGCTAAAATTTCCTCCAAAGTGGACGGTACATTTACTGCAACACGAACATGATGAAAATTTGGGCAGAACATTAAAAACATGGCGCACCGTCATCGGGTGACCGTAGGAACACAATGATGTAGGGGTTGCCTGTTAATAAGTTAATAAGTGGCGGTGGCTATACCGGCAAAAAAAAAAAAAAAAAAAAAAAAAAAAAAAAAAAAAAAAAAACCGACAAAACTCTATCCTTACTACCATTTAATATTCGTTCGAAATTGTTCAACTTTTTAAATCGAAAATATTAATTCTAATTCACGTTTTAGTAACTGTAACAGTTATTTCATAAATAAAATACAATGTTTATGATTTAATACTTACTATTTTATGCCATTAACTTTACCTGAGAGATTTCTTAGTTTACAAAAATAAATAAAATTAAACTCGGCGGTATGATGGAAGCGGGATCGCCCGCGTGATAAGCGAATCTGCTAGAAGAGCATTCACATCCACATCGTAAAAATTGGCCATTATATGAGCTGCGCTTAGGACATTTACGGTCCTTTTCCTCAAAACCTTCGGGCTAGTGAGCTTTGCAAGTTTCATGGGTGGACACGTTTGACGTGTAGGAACCTACTACTTACATGCACTGTTTCATCCGCAACTGAATTTCCGAGACCGCAACGTCCCCTTTTAAGTAGACGTTGCCACTAGTCGAGCATACGTCATAAATCTCTTATATCACGCTAGTACGACGGATACCGAACACTTGCCATGCCGGACTTTTGCCACGCCGGACTTTTGCCACGCCGGACACTTGCCACACCTGACCCTTCGCCAGGTAGTCGGATTAGCGGCCCCTCAGGCAAGGGACGCCCTTCCCCCTACTCCTGTTGTTTGCTTCCAAACCTCCGTCTCCGATTTTACTTGATACAGTCCTTAAGGAAGAGATCCTTTTCTTTGACATCTCGCCGAAATGTACAACTTCTTTCCAATATTCCGAAATCTAAATATTTATAACCATTGGGAAACTAAAGCAATACCGTCGTATATTTCAGTGTATAATTAGTTCTTCCATCACAAATATGGATCCATTCTCCCTCCGTCTATACGGTAGCTTCTTGCACACTTACTGATTGCGATAGACACAGTCCATCGCTGTGGAAGGAACACAGAAGGAACGACACAAAAATAATTCGAATGTTTGCTGGTCATTCAAGTTGATCACTGTATTTGTACATATATTAATTGATTCAACTGAATTAGAAAATAGAGTGGAAAGAGGAACGATACACTCCATAACTTTACTCTCTTGCGGCGAAACATTAGTTAATAAAGTGTATTGGGACAATGTTAAAACAATGACAGAAAATACATTTACAAATTAGAGATAAGAGCGTCTATGTTTGACAGGTCATCTAAAGTCGACATACAATTTTAAAATATTTTAAATAAGGAAATGAAGGAATATAGAATGTTATGCTTGTAGCGTAGGCTGTTGTTCTACGTTGTTTAGCTTTGGTATCTACTTAGTAGCAGAGGAAGCACCCTAGTTTTTTAAGGGAAAAGCCATAATTCCTATGATCTGCACTATAAAAGAAACAAAAAGCACAAAAGGAAATCGTAATGTAATTTGTGTACTAGCTCTCAAGCGAAACTGAAGTCGATAGTTCCTGGGAGTTAGTATGAGCAGATGCTGTACTCGACAACCAGAATAAATTAATAACTGTCTCCGTTTACTGACCCACTCACTCTCATGATGCAGCTGCCGAACAGTTCATAGAAAACTTGAGTCTTATTACAAATAGGTACGCTACTTATATAATTATAGTTGGCAGTAACTTAAATCTACCATCCGTATGTTGACAGAACTACAGCTTCAGATAGGATCACAGATACATCTTCCGAAATTGTTCTAAATGCTTTTTTTTTTATTTTGAACAATTAGTTAACTAACCCATTTAAATTGTAAATGGTTTCGAAAACACATTTGAGCTCTTAGTCACAAATACTCCTGAGATCACGACGGATACAGGCATAAGTTGTCAAGCTCAAATCTGTAACAAAGATATTTACCAAAACTAAACGCTAAATACATCTAAAAAAATAAAAATAAATAAATAAAAAGATAAATATTCGGTTGACATCTTACTAGGAGACAGTCTCCAGTTTTTCTAAATTAACTATGTAAGTGAAGACCATATGTGGCTTACAGTCAAAGAAATAGTATCGACAGCACTGGAGGAATTCCTACCAAATAAATTAATAAGAGACTAAACTGGTCCCCCGTGGTACACAAAATAGAACAGAAAGCTTTTGCAGAAAATTTAGACAAATGCAAAATCCAGAAATTTGCCGAAGTTTTACTGAAGGTCATAATTTAGCACGGCCTTCAATGCGACATTCATTTAAAAGTTTTCAAAACGAAACTCTTTGTAGAAATGTGGCGGAAAATCCGAAGAGATCCTGTCCTATGTTATCTACACCCGCGAAAAGACTAAGTGAATACCTTTATTGCACGATAGTGACGGTAATGTTACTGATGACAGTGCCACTAAAGGAGAGTTATTAAATGCAGTTTTCCGAAATTCTGTCACCAATGAAGACGAAGTAAATATTCCACAATTCGAAATGAGAACTGCTGCAAACATAACATATAAGGAGATACCCTTGGTGATGCAAGCAAATAATTCTATGAAATAAGTGATGTTGCAGACGAAACGATCAAATATATTTTCAAAAAGTTTCTAATGGATAAGAAAAATACGTCTAATAAGAAAAATACGTCTGATATTTAGCATTAGAAGGAAGTGTGAGTTAAAAATCGTAGAGGGAGACCGAGGGACGAATACAGTAAGCAGATTCAAGAGGATGTAGGTTGCCGAACGTTTTCTCAGATGAAGAGCCTTGCACAGGACAGGGTAGCGTGGAGAGCTGCATCAATCCAGTCTGCGGACTGAAGACCACAACAACAACAACATTTATTTATGATAGTTTTGTAACAATTATTTTTGAACAGTAAGCTCCTTGCCTTGTTTCAATAGCTTTTATTGGCCTGATTAAAGATAATCAATAACATGGTGAGAAACTTTAATTTTTACGGACTACAGCTAAATGTACTTCATGAGATCTGCATCTAGTGTAAATTTATTTCTATCCTTGTCTAAGTTTGGAGATATGGCAATTATTTCAACACTATAGCTGCCGAACTTATCAACCTTAGGAGCAGAAGTGTTTTAGGGTGTCTCTTTCAGAAGTTTAGATTCTTTTTAAAACGTAAAGTGTTCCTTATCAGTATAACAAAACTGAGATTTTTAAAAGCTACTTGCGGCTCTGAAGTTACAGGAAATAATTTTAGAATTCACAATCTTTGATGGTATAACCATAATATTAGAAGGTAGAAAAAAAATCTCTTAACATGTAAACTATGGGAGCTTTTACTTAAGTAGGAAATTGAAAATTGGTACATGTAACTATGAATTCTGGTTGCAGGAGGATCATTTGAGTGATATTTAATGTATTTGCTTCGTTGAGTCAAATTTCACTGCCACGCTAGTGAACCGAACTGGGACTAGCTAGTTTCATCGTTAAGTTATTTAAGGATACTGAGATCTGATACACTCTTTTTATTTTTACAACTAATAAAGGTCGCATCGTTAGGTGGTCTTCACAGATGTTCTCTATGTTCAATACGTCTCCGTTCTTCGAAAGCAGCTTTTCCTTGCAATGATTCTATTTTCGGCGTAAGTACATCCACACCTTATTATCGCGTAGCCATCGTAATGGGCAAAAGGCCTGCCCTTGGCCATTGTAATAACTTCCATACTGACGGTCACACTATGAAATGCGGAATCGACCAGTGTACAGATGTCCGAACGGGTAGGCGGTGGTGTTGGTCGGAGAAGGGGGGGAGCAGGAGGAGGAAGAGACAGCGGCAGCCGACCCTTCAGAGCAGGTAAAAGTGTGGCAAGTGTCTGGACACCAGTACGACGAGAGTGTATTTGCGTGCTGTGAGGATTAAACAAGATAATATATTGTGGTTTAATGTAGTATTTCGTTTGGGGGCGCCTCTCGTATCTGCAGGGTGACTGTAAAAAGATTCTATATGCATCGCAGACTGTTCGTTATTTCTCTAACAAGGGGAACACCAAGTATGGTACCAACGGATTTTGATGGGTCGCAGGTATGTTGTGGGGGAATTCCTCCAGACCATCAACCTGAAAGGATTTATTCCAATGGGCCTTGATGTCTATGAAAATCGAGATCAAATTCGCAGCAAATTACCATGCGTAACTTGTCTACTTGTACATGGTGATTACCGCTCAGCGGGACAGCGTGGTGTAATCGGCAAGGTGCTAGACTGCACACCCCTTCGGGTCATTTATTTTTCACTTTTCTTCATTTCTCTTCTTTTATTGTTCATAATTATGTGCTTTTATACCCACTCCTATGTTACAGATTGAGTAAACAGTCAGGATAATAGCAAATAACACAGTAGCAACTGATTATTTTACTTATTGCGCAGTGTTATTTACTCACTGTCGCCATCGTCACTATCTTTAACACCTCTACAAAATTCTGGGTGATAATTTTCATAGAAGCACCGAAAACACAGAACATTGTAGCACCACGCACATCTAATAAATGCTACCGCTTTACAGGCGCAACGTGTTTTCATCAGCGATACTGGAAAACACTGATCGTTCACATTCAAAAACAATGTTCGGTCGTCAAATAATTGCGACGCATATTTAATCACGGGAACGAAGACTGGTGCGCTGAACTAATGCAAACGTAATGAATGTATTCGAATCGAGTCTTCTCATGAAGCGATTTCGCGATTAGCTGTTAATAATTCAGGAGCATGTTGTAGTCTTTTAATGAAAGGAACTGTAAACATAGATATTAAATGTTGCCCA
The DNA here is from genome assembly GCA_026315105.1 of Locusta migratoria. Classification (NCBI taxonomy): domain Eukaryota; kingdom Metazoa; phylum Arthropoda; class Insecta; order Orthoptera; family Acrididae; genus Locusta; species Locusta migratoria. Next base: position 294,672,430 of record CM048755.1, read on the forward strand.
AATATTATAGGTATTAACAAAAGAGTGTTTACTGATTTCGAAATATGCTTCGATCGCCTTAAAGTGTGCTTCGAAAAAATAAAATGAATAAAATAATCGTCGCGCAATAGGTAACATATTGAGTGAATGTTACATGTTTATATCCTGACCATTTACTGCAAACGTTTACATAACAATGGTTATAAAAATACATAATTATACACAATCATCGGACAGGTGTGAAAAGTAATTGACCCATGTCGCCTGCATGGCAGCCTCGCATCTTGCCGATTACACCACACAGTCAAACTGAGCAGTAACTGCCATGTATAAGTAGTCACGTTACGCGTGGTAATTTGCTACGAATTTGATATCGGTTTTCTTAGAAATCAAGGCCCATTGGAACAAATCCTTTTAACTTGATGGTCAGGACGAATTCCCTCACAACATACCTACGACCCATCTAATTCCGTTGGTACCATACTTTGTGTTCCCCTTGTAAGAATTACTATAAACTGGAGTGTAACTACTAACTCTCTTTTTATGCGTATGTAGTTCGATGCCATCTCACGGTTTATCTGTAAACAGAGGCATATATTTTATTTAGTTCATTTGGTCTACTGAAGGCGTAGTTGACAGGAGCGAGCACTATGGAGCCTTTGTGGCGGATGCTGCCGTGGCGTGTGTTTCCGAACTTGCCAGCAGACCAGCTGTTGCTGTTGCAGTGAAGGCAGCCTCCTGTTTTTAGGTGCTGGTGCAGTGTTAGTAGCAAGCAGGCTGATGCTTCCCGAAGCACTTCTCATATAACTTCACCTTCTGCATAATGTTGAAAGTAACGACGATACAAAAACCTAGAGCTCTCTAGCAACTGTTCATAGGCTCCAGGAACATTAGTTTCGGTGCATTTTCAACACATTAACGATAGATGAAATTGAGGTGGACTGTATAAATGGAAGTAAATATTTATTGCCATTTACATAGATCAATATTTCAAATTATTCTAAAATTCAATGAAATATAAGTCAACGACTTAAAGCTGTAAAAGGGCCAAGTAATTTTTGTTTTAAACCCCAGGAAAAAGAAAATTACGATAATGTTAGTTTATTTGCATTCTAGAGGGGAGCTGTATACAAAGTTTCTTCCTCTAAAATACTGACAGAAAAAATTTAATTCATAAATGAATATAACGGACGCCGTCAAGATAATCTTAAACTTAATAACCTTTACATGTCGCGCTCATAAGAGTCGAACGTAATAATTATAAACACATATGAAAATCATGCTTTCGGAACACGACCATTTCTCTAGCTTTCGTTTTATGTTTGGCCGGCCGCGGTGGCCGAGGGGACTGAGGCGCTCCAGTCACGGTCTGCACGGCCACTACGGTCGGGGGTTCGAATCCCCCCCTCGGGCATGGATATTTGTGCCGTCCTAGTTCGTAAGTAGTTCGTAAGTAGTTTGTAAGTTTAGGGACTGATGACCCCGTAGTTAAGTCCCATAAGCTTAACAAACATTTGAATTTTTTATGTTTGATTAGTAAAATTTCTGAATCCTTATTTTGTTCTTTCCAGATTTGTTTAAAAGCTGAATCGATGTAATTATCAACTAGAATGTTTTACAGTAATAGATCAGCAATATACTTTGTTCACTTTTGATCTCGTATTATTTGTACCACCTCGAGAATATTTTGAGAATGGCTCAGCTAAAATGTTTTCTGATACTGGCACGTTGGTGACTTTAAAGTCATATTCCTGTTACAGTAAGATCCTATAAGTCAGTGCCCCGTGAGTTAATATTTCTGGGAGTAAGAATTCCAAGGCCCTAGGATCTGTAAACACTTTAGTTTTTCTACCGAACAGAAAATGACTTCAGAACTGCCCAGACTATGGCCAATGCTCCCATTTCAGTGGTGGAATAATTTCTTTTGCTTTTTGTTGGAACACTGCTTGCTAAAGCATGGTCTTATGAACCATTTTACTTTCTTGATCATAGTGTTGGAAAAATATAATTCCCAGTCCAATTTTGATAGTATCTGTTTCCATACAGAATGGGTGCATCGAATAGTGCTTTATTTAAATTGTGAAATTCTTCAGCAGCTTATTTATCCTAGACCCATGGTATGTTTTTCCCAGTGAGTGCACTTAAGCAATGCCAATGGGTTGATCCACATAATTTTTTCTGTAAACGTTGATCAGTCCTAAAAGTCCTTGGAGTGTCTTTCTGTTATAGGGTGTTTCATAATCGTTAACTGCTTCTTTTTTTTATCTTCCTGTATTCTGTTTTCTGAAATAATGTGACCAAGAAATTTTAATTACCTCATTCCAAATATAGATGTTATTTTCACCGTGACTATGATATTTTAGTGTTCAAAGAATTTTGTCTAAGACTTCATTGTGTTCGTCCAACGATGGTTCTATTATCAATACATCTACATACCATTTATCCAAAAATGTTTGTTAAGCTTATGGGACTTAACTACGGGGTCATCAGTCCCTAAATTTACAAACTACTTGTCAACTACCTTATACTAAAGACGGCACAAATATCCATGCCCGAGGGGGTATTCGAACCCCCGACCGTAGTGGCCGTGCAGACCGTGACTGGTGCGCCTCAGTCTCCTCGGCCACCGCGGCCGGCTACCATTTATCCCTGTTGTAGTTCGTTGACTAATATTGTACCTAAACCCCTTATGAAACCTAATGATATGTTGAGTCTGAAGGGTAGAATACTATAAAGGTAGTATATTTTCTATATTCTGGTGCTAATTCTATTTGCCAAGAACTTGATCTCAAGTTTAAAGATGAAACAATCTTAACTCCATGGAATTTTTGAATTAATACTTCTAATTTTTCTGGTCTCGTTGTTTCACTATCCATTATGGCGCTTATTTTTCTTAAATTAAGCACAAGTTGCTTGCTACCGTCTTTTTTGCCCACAGTCTTTAATGGAATGTTAAATGTGGATGATGCTGTTTCGATGACGTCATCTCTTCTGAAATATATGTTGTACTATGTTTTCGATTAGGAACCACCGCTGGCGTACGAAGATCAACTTTCCAATGGCTTAAGAGCACTTAAGGGACAAACGTACAAACTTTGATTTTTATATACATAGATAGACCTGAGATAAAGCGCATGGTGCTACCGTATCTAGTGATTTAAGGCGACAAACACAAGTAACTAACCCTTGACCCCTTCCCCCCAAAAAGTACGTGATTTATACTTGTTATTTAGTATTCTTCCTGGGTAAAATATGTTATAGCGTCATGCACACTTTCTATTACAAGGGGATCTTACAATTCCTACATATCACATTATTAAAGAAAGACGATATTATGTTTGTATATCTATCGGACCAAACTGGGTGGTCATCAGTCCGTAGCTTGCATACTACTTACACTAAATTAAACTAACCTAAGAAGAAACACACCCACCCATGCCCCAGGGAGGACTCGAATCTCCGAAGGCGAGCAACCGCGCGCTCCGCAGCGAGGTGCGTTAGACCGCTCGGCTACTCCACCGCGGCAAACACGATGTTATCTCCTATGTTCCAGCGATAATTCAGTAAGAGGATAGATCCGACTTATTACTACGTCTTAAATAGCAGTTGCATTGGAATAAATAAAAATCTATTGCTTAGGAAAATTTATTTTTATTTTCGCTTATTCGTCCTGGTTTAGAGTATTGCTGTGCCGGGTGGCATCCTCATCAGGTAGGATTGACGGAGGACTTCGAAAGAGTGCAAGGAAGGGCAACTGCTTTCGTACTGTAGTAATACATGGGAGAAAGGAAAAGATACTGCAGTTTGGATGGTAATCATTACAACACACCCATTTTTTCGTTGCGGAGAAATGTAGTTACGAAATTTCGATAGGTGACTTTCTACTCCAAATGCGGAAAATGTATTGTAAACACCAACCTATATAGAGAAAAATTATCATAAAAGTAAAATCAAAAACATTTGAGTCCAAACGAAGAAATTTACTTGTTCTTTCTTCCCATGCGCTATTCGAGAAGGGAGTGGTGGGTAAATAATATGATACTGGTTCGATAAACCCTCCAAAAGTCACTTAAATGTACCCACGTAGAAGTAGCAAAGAATAACCTGTGAACTGAGAGGAAAGTAAGAATGAACTTGAATATACGAATGTTGTGTCTTGCAAAAATGTGATGACAAGTATACATTGGTAAGCGTTTACTGGTGATACATTGCCGCAAGACCTAGAGGGCAGTATTGTTACGGCAGAAGGATGCCTTCGAGATACTCAAGCTATCTTTGGGAGAGTGCGCCCTTCAATGCAACTTCGGTGTCAAACGTGCCTCGATGCATCTGGAGAAAACTCTGAGCATCTCCTGTACTAAGTATCCATTTGTAGCATGTGACTAAATGACTGTAATGCCATTTAGTAGTCCAGGATGCCGATTGCGATCCCCGGTTCTTATGTGATTGTTCATCCTTGGTTTACGCTCTACGTGTCATGTCGTTCTAAATCACTCAGTATTACTTGCTAATTAAGTGTTGCCTTGGCAAGCCTGTTATAAATATTGTGAAAGTTTTTCAGACGACAGGAAGTAGAGGGTGAATGAAATAAAACTTGATCTGTTAAGGTGTGTGATGTTCTTTTAGTGAATTTAAAATCGATTGGACTTTATAAAGAATTTGTCAGTAGGAGCATTTTTATCGGTATGAGGTCGACTCAGTCTGTTCTGGAGGTTTGCACTTATTCGACCCGGGTGTCATACTGCCATTGTGTTCTCTTCTGTGGCAAGATGACCTACAACTGTTTAAACTGGCCTTATATATCCTTCTTACTAGCACTATGGTCGAAATGACGCCTGAGCCGTACTTGATCTCTCGGGGTAAAATCTGGAGATCTTGCTAGCAGTACCTCAACGTTACGCAACAATGTCGACATGTATCGCGTCTTCAAATTTCCCTCACTCACAACCCATAGCTAGCCACGCCAAGCGTCAGAAGTCATTAAGCTCGCTGACTATGGTCATCCGCGGTAGTGCGGAATTTCTACATCTATATATTTACTGCGAAAATGATATTTAGGTGCCTGGAAGAGTGTTGATCAAAAAGCTTTCACAATCTTTATCTACCGTTCCATTCTCTATTAATGCGCGGGTAAAAGGAACACCTATGTTTTTCTGTTTTCCATTTAATTTCTCCTATTCTATTACGACGATCATGTCTCCTTTTGTACGTGAGGGCTAAAAAACTAATTTCGTATTCGTAGGAGAAAATTGGTGAAAGAAATTACGCAGAACGAATAACGCCTTACTTGTAATGATTTCCATCCCAAATCTTGCATCATTTCCGTGACAATGTTTCCCCTGTATCGCGATAATACAAAACCAATTGCCCCTCTCTGAATTTCGTATATATGCTCCGTCAATCCCTCTTGCCGGGGACCCCGCAATCTGCAGCAACACACCAAAACTGGACGGACATGTGTAGTGTAGGCAGTTTCTTTGGTAGAACTGTTGCGTCTTGTAAGTGTTCTGCCAATGAAACGTAGCCATTGGTTTGCCTTCGCTTCAATATTTTCTGTGTGTTCTTTCCGATTAAAGTTGTTTTTGGTATTTAGTTGAATTTACGGCTCGTATATTTGATTTATTTATAGTATAAACGAAATGTAACCGATCTCTTTTAGGGCTCATATGGATGACTTCACACTGTTCATAATTTAGGGTCAATTGCAAATTTTCGCATCATGCAGATATCTTAATCGTTTTGCAGTTGCTTTTGATCTTCTGGTGACTTTACTAACTGATAGCATCATCCGCGAACGGTCTAAAAGAGCTGTCCAGATTGTCTCCTGAATCATTTACGAAGACAAGGAACAGTAGGGGACCGATAACAATTCCCTGAGGAGCGCCAGATATCGCTTCTGTTTTACTCAATGAGTTTCCATCAGATATAACGTATTGTGTCCTTTCTGACAGAAAATCGCACAACTGTGGCGATATTCCTTAAGCACGCAATGTGATTAGAAGCCGCTTGTGAGGTGAAATCGGTAAATATAGAATCGATTTGAGATCTCTTGTCGATATCACTCATCACTCCCATGTGATTAAAGGACTAGCTGTGTTTCGCAAGAATGATACTTTCTGAGTCCGCGTTGACTTTGGGTAATTAGGTCGTTCTTTTCGAGGTAGTTCTATATGTTGAAAGCAGTATATGTTCCGAACTCCTCCTGAAAAACGACGTTAGTGAATGGGCCTGTAAGTTTGCGGATTACTTCTATTGCCTTTAGTGAATATTGAAGTGACTTTTACTAATTTCCATTATTTGGATACGCATCTTTCACTGAGCGATTGGTTGTATATGATAGCTAGGTATAGAGCTATTACATCAGAATACTCTGAAAGGAAAGTAATTGGTATACATTCTGGCCTGGAAGACTTGTGTTTGTTAAGTGGTTTAAGATGCTTTACTACTGCTAGAGTATCTACTTCTAAATTACGCATGCTGCAGATGTTCTTGATTCGAATTCTGGAATAACTGCATCGTCTCTTTTGGTGGAGGAATCTCGGGAATCGATGTTTAGCCATTCTGCTTTAGCAGCACTGTCATCAGTAGCATCACCATTGGTATCAAAATGTTCAAATGTTTTTTAAGCTTACGGGACTTAACTGCGGGGTCATCAGTCCCTAAAATTACAAACTATTTATAGATTAACTCATACTAAAGACATCCATGCCCGAGGGAGGATTCGAACCCCCGACAGGGAACGGCCTCGCGCATCGGAGCAGGCGCCTCAATGCGTTCGGCAACTTCGCCGCGGCACCATTGGTATCGTGATTTATTGTTGAACAAAAGTCAGTGGCATTCATCAAAAAATGGTCAAATGTTTGTTAAGCTTATGGGACTTAACTACGGGGTCATCAGTCCCTAAACTTACAAACTATTTATGAACTAGCTAATACTAAGGACGGCACAAATATCCATGCCCGAGGGGGCCAGACCAGACCGCTCGGCCACCAAAGCCGGCTGGCATTCATCTGTAGGATATATGTTTCCCGGTCACCACACCAGACCAATTGCAGTCGGCTTCGTTGTGTTAACTGCAGCAGGCGTAAGAGCCGAGAATTTCGCCCTCACGTACCTGACTAAACATACGGGATGGCAAAGAATGTTGTAGCGAGTTCATCGCTTGTTATGTGGAGGTATCAGTGTTCAGATATTTGTAAAGCTAAGAGACCAGACAGCTGAGGACATCGGTCTCTAGACCTACAAACTTCTTAAACTAAATTATGATAGGAACGAAACACACACACGCCCTAGTGAGGACTCTAACATCCGACGGGAGTGTCCGTACAGTCAGTGACATGACACCTCAGACCGCATGGCTATTACCGAGCGGCTTTAGAGGAGTCACGATGTGCTTAGTCCACACTACGGCTGCCCGGAATCTTGACTGCGCTCAAGTTCCCATGCAGTTCAATATCAAGCCACTGCCAGACCCGAATGCCTCAGAGAGTACTGCACTACTCCAACAGTTGACCAAATGGAGACCCAACGTCAGGCCCCTTTACAACTCTGTCGGATCTTGATAACATTGTGTCACACGACCGTAACGATACATAACGAAAACGCATAAATAACATTAATTTAATTTTGTTGACTTCATTATTCAAGTGCTTTAGAGTAGACTATCTCTATTTCGTCTCCAGCAAAAACAAACAAATTTCTTGGCTGTCCGACTTTTGAGCACGCAGGATGCAACTTGTATCGCATAAAATACGAACAAACGGACAAATACATGAGGTTTATAATCTTCCATTTGTCCATCTCCTTCTTTCCCTTCTCTCTGTTCACCTGCTCCTCCCTCCGTCTCCTCCTCTCCTTTATTACTCTGTCCATTTCCTCCTTCCCCTTCCTTTGTTCATCTCCTTTCACCTGTCACCATCTACCCTTTCTCATTATACTCCTCTCCCTTCTCTCTCTCTCCGTCTTTTCCCTCCCTTTTCTTTCCGTCTCCTCCTCCACCTACTACTCTTCCTCCTATTTATGAAAACATACACATATGCGTCAAGTTTCATGATGACTGGTCAAACGGTGTCAAAGTCGCTAGGTACCCTTCGCCATACTAAATTGACTAGCTTTCAGATAGTAAAAATCTCCTTTATGGAAACATACATTAATACGCTGACTTTCTTGGTGACCAGTCGACAGTTTGGATTCCACATTTCATTCAATTCCGTCCAGTCGTTTCAGCATGAAGAGTAACAAACGTGTTAACACACTGTACGGTACCCTCCGCCATGCACCGTACGGTGGCTTCCCAAAGGTAGCACAGGCGTTAATTCAGGGTATAAGCTATCTGCATTCCAAATTTCATTCAAATCCGTCCAGCTGTTTCAGCGTGAAGAAAAACTTATATATGAGGTACCCTCTGCCACGCACCATATGATGGCTCATGAATGATAGCCCATGTATTAACTAGGGTATAAACTACCTCTGTCTTAAATTTCATTCATATACATGCAGCCATTTCAGCGGGAAGATAAAAGAAACGAATTAACTGATTGTAAAGTACCTCCGCCATGCACCATACGAAGTTAATTTTCGTAGTACGCCTATAACCTTCACGCGAGTGCAAGCAATGAGGTGCAAAATTTTATCGCATTGGGGTTTACGGTATGACCGTGCATAAAATATGAACAAAAAGACGAACAAACAAATTTTATATATTAGATAAGTAATACGTGTACAAGTTTATACGTACTGCGCTGTTTATTTACACGCACCTTCTTCATTTTCTGCAAGGAAACAAGAAGGACAATCCTGATTACTAGCAAGTCAAGATGCCATTTCTTCTACTTGTTCGTGTGAATGGCCACCCGCACTAGAAGCTCTTGCAAAGGGTTCTACTTGAGTTGTTGGACAACGTACCGTTGGCTGTTCTTCAGAAGAAGTTGGTACAACATGACGGTGTACTGCCTCATTGCAGTGTTTATGTCCCCAAACATTTCAGTGTTGCATTTCTTCGTCGCTGGATTGGAAGGGGAGGTCCTATTCCATGAACTGCGAGGTCATCTAATCTGAACCTTCTTGCCGCGGTGGAGTAGCACCTCGCTGCGGAGCGCGCCGTTGCTCGCCGTGGAGGTTCGAGTCCTCCCTGGGGCATGGGTGTGTGTGTTTGTCCGTAGGTTACTTTACCTAAGTTTAAGTAGTTTGTAAGCTACGGACTGATGACCACGCAGTTTGGTCCGATAGATTTACAGACATTTGAACTCTTTTTTTTTAACCTCCTTATTATTTGCTACGTGAACATCGAAAGTCACTTGTGTGTGAGCCGCCGGTGGATACAGAGAGTGAATTAGCTGGCAGAATTAAAACTGCTTGTGGTGTGATTCGAAAACACACCAGAAATATTTTTCAGGGTGCGCCTGAAACTTTATTTCTGGTGCCATACTTGTATTGAGGTCCATGACCGTCAGTTTTTGTACATACTGTAAGACACAGTGCAAATGGTACATTCTTTGTGTCAATGATTGTACTTGTAATCAACTGTAACTAATGACAATAAATAAGTATATGGTAATATGACGGTAATCCTATTATCTCTTTAAGATGGTTTCTCCGACCCCAGGTTCCGTACCTCAAATTGTTCAGTGGACCATCTTCTATATCCTGTTGAATTTTTGGACACTCTTACGTAAACACTCGTACACCATATGCATTCTTTCGGACAGGAAAAACAGAAAGAGTCCGTCTATGACCACAAAAGTGTACAAGAAACGTTAAGATTGCCCCGGAGTCGTGTTTTAAACTACAGGGATGTAATAACATGAACTGAAGGAATAATTAATCACTCTGTTAGTCCTGCTGGCAGGATAACTGACACAGCGATTAAGTTCCATCCGCCGCGGAATTTGGGGTGTGGTTCTTTAATAATAAGTCCACCCTGGTGTCACACTGCGACGGAGGAAATTTGATCACAATATATCCGTAGAATTTGTCAACTATGTTCTTCCTTTATTCGTGTTTTGTTTATATGTATGTTGGTAAAATAAGGTACTATTGAAAAAAATTAGGAAATGACATAAATCGATTGAGGCTTGCAAAAGTAAGGTCGGTCGCTAATAAAATGGATAGATGCGATTTGACCTCAACGGCTATTAATGTTTTGTGCGCCGATGTCCAAGACATCATGACTAAAATACTGTAAGTGGGTTCGTGTGTGAACTTCATTTGCAGCTAATATCCTGTCTTGTGCATCCTTGTTAGGTGTGAAAGATCAGACAGTTTTTTTGACACGCCGGTACAGTGGTGACAGACACGCGGCTTCTTGCTTCAGTCTGGTTTGGGTGCAGCTGGGCGAATGACCGTGCTCGTTTATCATCCAGGTTAGACAGCGCGGCTAACGGCAGCATTATACGGCGATCGTAAAAATACGGCGATTTGTGAGGTAAGTGCCCCTGCAGAGGTGCTCTGGCCGCTGATGTCACTCGGCGTCCCGCGAATACGTAACTACGGTATAACCCTGGCTACCGTCATATAACGCCAGATCGACTTCTCGGAGATTGTCGCACATCGCTCAGTTGGGTTCTCATCTCTTGTGTTTAGGGCTCAAGCGTCACTCTTGCAATGACATTTTGAAACTGTCTGGTGCTTAACTAGCTGTTCTTTCATCCAAATATGGTTACGTAGGTATGTTATATTAATACAAAAAATAATATTGAAAGTAAATACTGATTCTGAAGGAACATTTCGCAATTCAATGAAAGTGGAAGTACAAGTATTTTTTATCCCGCCTTACAAATATTCTTACCTTAGTACAGTGCTCCTTTGTGTATACAATTTTAAAAATAAATTAGCTGCTAGTGTCAAAACTTCCATTAGCTGTTCTGTCACATCTCATCACTATACAAGCAACTATATATAGGCACCCATCAGCTGATATCGTGTCCTGTTAATTCCTCTTCCTGAGAAAACATCCATTCGTAATGCAATATATATGGAACTAAAGGAAATCAAACATTGTTGCTGTTCATCACAGATCTTGGGCGTATGATTTTTTAGCACTGATAACATATGATATAGTGTAAAAGTGCAGATTGATAGAGATTTAATATTCATTTGTGTGATATTTTTAAAGAATCCCTATTTTATGAAATAAAAATTCAGCTGATGTATATCTTGCAACGTAAGATATTGTTTCTATACTATACTAAAGGTTAATATATTAGTTTTCTCAGATTCCATGTATGTAATTATCTCCTTTGTCTTATTGAAAACTGTATCATCCCACCGCTGAGGATTGGCGTTTCAAGTCCTCCCTCGGGCTTGGGTGTGTGTGTTGTCCTTAGGTTAGTTCAAATTAAAGTAGTTTGTAAGCCTAGGGACTGATAACCACAGTAATTAAATCCCATAGATTTACATATTTGAACATTTTTATACCATCCCATTATTTCCTCGTAGGTGGGCTTGGGAGATAATCAGAACGACTGGCTTCTATCACTAGTTAACAACTCTTCTTCACTATCTGGTTCTGAATCATCCATCATTTCTCACAATCCGATAAGTCTTCTTCTGGGTATTCCAATTCTTCAATAAAGGCTATTGTATTTTCGTATTTTATATTAGTACAATTGATTTCCACTGTCACATTGATTATGGATGTAGTAGCCTTTCTCTAATTGACTGTGATATCTGTGGCTCTTCTTCTGTGTTTGTAATAGCTAACAATATTGCTCGCTATGGTAAATTAATCAGGTACGTACATACAATGGTATGATTAGATACTGACTGCAAATAATTCATCACGCTATGCTTGATGCTGAAGTCTGACTCCATGACCATCGAACATTTAGTAAGCGGTAATTTAGCCCTTCTATCATTTTATGGAGGGGGGGGGAGGTGTTAGTGCGTAAAACTTTCGTAAATGTTTGAATTCGTTGGAGCTCGCTAGCTGCTCACATTTTAAAGATTAAAATTTTGTCAATAATCAAGAAAATATTGAAAAGCATTTTTTTTTTCATCCTAGTAGACGTTAAATATTTGGTGTGTAAAGAGGAGCGGTTCGGGTTTCGTGTTCCGTGCTCCAGGATTATCATTTAAGAATAGATTACGCAGCAAGGTGCAAAGGTAGAAGATCATCCTAAATGATATACGAAGTGATGATCATTAATAATAATTGTGTGATAGAACCATCCTGGTCGCTTAATAAATTTTCTTAATTGTGCAATTTCTAGTGTGTGTATGTGTGTGTAAGTATGCAGTTTAAGAAACTTCAAGAGAGGCATGCATTTTGTTATGCAAAAACAAGCTACGATGCTATTAAATTTTATAAATTAAATATTTATTTATAGATTTACTCCCTTCATCTACATCTTTATTCCTCATGGTGGGTGGTGGAGGGTACTTCGCGTACAGTTGTCTTTCTGTTCAAGGCGCGTATGGGTGGCCGAGAAAACGGTTGCCTCCTTGTGGGCTCTAATCTCCATAATACAATCCTTGTGGTCTTTTCGTGAGATAAATGCAGCAGGAAACAGTATATAGGTAGATTCTTCATGAAATGTTTTCACAATAACTTTAACAGAAGCCTATACCGCGAGGAAGACGGTATCTCTTGGAGCGTCTGACACTGTAATTTTCGAAATCTTTGTGACGCTTTTGCTCGTATTAAATGAGTCAGTGACGAAGCGTGTTAGTGTCCATTGGACCTTCTCTCTGTCTTCTATCAACTCCGCCTGTACCGATCCCATACTGATGACCAATATTCAAGCGTCGGGCGAACGAATGTTTTGTAACGTACTTCCTTTGCTGACGGATTACACTTACTGAGGATTCTTCCAATGAATCTCACAAGGAGAGGACGCCTACACGTCATCGCCGAATTCCTTCAAATTTATGGTACATATAGGGCGTGGTGAGATATGAAATTGCACCAAGTGGGTACTCCATATGACTAAGCGTTTAGGAAGTAAAGAGAATTTTGATACTGATCCATCACCATATGCACCTTATCAACGCAATGCCCATACACTCGAAGAGTTGTAAGACAGGATTCGACTAGTCATTTCCCAGATTTCAGCAGCCGAAATTTATCGAGTGTTCGCAAATGTGTTCAAGAGATGTCAGGTCGCTCTTTCCATAGAGGGACATCATTTTGAACATCTACTGTAAATAAAGGTAAGCTTAGGTTACTCAGATGGCAATTTTTTTTAGATGTTAACTCAGTGTATGCACCCGCGGCACAATAGAGTCCGAGAATCGGGCGCTGCCGTCGCCGGCGAATGCGGTGGCGGTGGCCGGGAGCCGTACCGCGTGATCCGTGGACGCCTGGCAGGCGTCTTTCGTGAGACACCCTGTACTTGCTGTTGTAATCATATGTCCAATAAATAACAAACTGTGCCCCATGAAGAGAAATGTAGCCAAAGAATATACTAAAATGTATAGACTTATAAAGCATGTTACGGTGGGCGTTACATATTAAATCACTCTTTAGTTTTACCCAACATTGATCGTATTCCAACTGACTCATGATTACAATTGCAAACTTGTACTACTTTGGTCTGTCCGGAGATTGAAGGACGATAGAAGTGTAATCCATGTACTGTACTCCCCACTTTCCCAACTGCTGTCATTTACGTGAGTAGACAACACGGAATGTGATCAACAAAGACAGATATGGATGACATGTCTTTTGTGAAAGAAAGCTGAAAGCACTTTTGATATTCATAAATGAGTGGTAGCAGTGTTTGCAGAGTGGGGGCCATCACGAAAAGTGATCTTGACACACGACAACGCTACTCCCTGTTCGAGTCATATGCTGCAATCCCTAAAAAAGTATTTCTAAATACTTCCACACACTGCTTTCTCCTGACTTGGTCCCTTCTCATTACCACCTCATTAGCGGGTATGCAAAAACCTTTGCACAGAGATAATTACGAAGAGAAACAGCGATCAGCTGTCTGGCAGTGGGTGCGTGAAATTCCAGGGAAGTGACTGATGGAGGGTCTACTGGAGTAAAAGGGTCGGAGTCACAGGAATAAGGTTAATGTGGCGGTACGGCAACCCAATTCCAGTGATGGCTACAGTGGTTTTACGACCCTTGTGGGCACGAGCTTTGTCTCTATTCAGTATCGTTTATCGTGACAGCGCACAGTGTGGAAACTTCGCCACCAATGGCCTGAGAATACCGACAGTGAGTACACCTCCTTTCACAGAAACCATGTCGTCCAGCGCTGTCATTGCTGATCACATTCCATGTTGACCGCTGACGTAATGAAAGCAGGTTTGGCAGTGGGATGAAATGTGCTGGGATAACACATCTAGTGATGGTCCTACTAGTTAAAGTTAGATCACAGAATTACAGACTTCCAGCTACAGTAATGTGTCAAATACCTCATCATGAATGATGAATAAAAAATGGTGTAAGTCGATATGGATCGCCACTCGTTGAAAGATTTTAACAACCTGATTATTAAATTAATGTAGATTGGAAGGCTACTCGATCTTCGGATAATATTCAAATTGTTGAAATATTTTAATGTGTTTAACAAGTGTGCACATTATGTTAGTGTTTGACTAAATTTAGTTCATAGAGCATAGTCTCTTGCTTATAGGACAAATGCAATTATGACAGCAGGTATAACGTTTGTAATAGCTATGTGATGTTAATACTGACCCTCTCGGGTGTTTGCACCAGCGTATCACAGAGAGCAGAGTTCAGAACGCGGCTTTGCTGTGTTGCAGACGATGCAAATCCCAATTCCTCGAATTTGCGCTATAGCGCTACATCTGTCTCTTCATCAATATCTACATCGTTACGCTGCAAATCACACTAAAGTCCCTGGCAGAGGGTTCATAAAACTACATTCATGATATTTACCTATCATTCCATTCTCGAATAGAAGGAGGGAAGAAAGAACACCAAAATCCCGTAGTTCGAGCTCTGATTTCTTACTTTATTTTGATGGTCATTTCTACCTATGTATGTGGGGTCTAAAATATATTTTCGCATTCGAAGGAGAAAGTCTGAGATCGATGGATATCGATGAGACACACTTCTAGGCTCATCATGTCTATAAGATACACAACGTTTGAACAAGGAGTCTCTCGGTGTGCAAACGAACTGAGGGTAAATTCGGCGTATTAAACTTTTTCGGCAGTTGGCCAATAAATCGTTTTACATTGTTGCCCATCCAAAATTCAAGACCGTAGATAACAGAGCCAAAATTATTAGGGACGTAACATGTTGTACAGTACTGGGCGTTGCCCCGTTGCTGGATTTAACCGCTGCCAAACGCCTTGGCGTGACTCAAAAAGGCTTAGGACAGGGCCGGCCAGAAATTTTGCACACGTGCGGTGCTGCTGGACACGTGCAACTTCCGAGTCACGGTGTGCTTGCTGCAGCCGTCTCCGCTCATCTAGAGGATGTTACTATCCGTAGGGGTCACCAGGGGAAAAGGAGACCGGATGTGTTGCGCTCTTGCTTGTACCCCATAAACCAGGAAGTGGAGCCGTCGCCGTTGGTTATGTACACGTGTCTAACAACAGATGTGGTTGTTGTTCCCTGACTCACATGTGCGCAGCTGTGCAGCACTTCCGCACCTCTGCAAAGTGTGCAGCGTTTGGCTGGCCCTGGCTTAGAATGTGTTCTTGGTGAACAGAGTCCATTCTGCTGTGAAATATTACCAACGTCCATCAGGTGTAGCCGTCCTCTGCAGTTTCCATCCCACATGGGGCTCTCCACATCCTAGAACGTCACGCCCTCCCACCTCGCCTACCGTATCCAGGTTCCCTCCCAAACGCGGATCCTATATGACCTCATCCCATTCCTTTATCTCCTCCAATACCTCGAATACGTCCGGATCCTAGATATAAATCGCAAGATAGACTCCCACAACCCCCTGGTATACCCCTTACTCACCGATCCCGGGCCTCTGCCACGCCTTTACCTCTGCATCCTTCCCTCCCTTCACCACCACACTCTTCATATCCTTTCCCAGGGTAACTTACGCCACCTCCCCCTCCTGGATGACGCCCTCCGTCCTGATATATACCACAGGGTAACATATACAGAGAAGCAGCCCCCCCCCTAAACCACTGTCCTACGCTCCCCTCGTAGTTCCGTTAGATGCTAGCAGGTATCAGGCGGTTACCTGGCTTAGTACTGGTAGACCACACTAGAGGCACTTCTGAGGGTGCCTCTCGCATGTCAGAGTGTAGCGTGGAGGGGAGGCTGAGGGGAGACCTCGTGCCGCAGTGGAGTAGCCGAGCGGTCTAAAGCGTCTCGCTGCGGAGCGCGCGGTTGCTCGCCGTGGAGGTTCGAGTCCTCCCTGGGCATGGGTGTGTGTGTTTGTCCTGGTTTGTCCTTAGGTTAGTTTACCTAGGTTTAAGTAGTTTGTAAGCTACGGACTGATGACCATGGCCGGCCGCGGTGGCCGAGGACTGAGGTGCTCCAGTCACGGTCTGCACGGCCACTACGGTCGGGGGTTCGAATCCCCCCTCGGGCATGGATATTTGTGCCGTCCTTAGTATAAGGTAGTTGATAAGTAGTTTGTAAGTTTAGGGACTGATGACCCCGTAGTTAAGTCCCATAAGCTTAACAAACATTTGAACATTTTCTTTTGATGACCATGTAGTTTGGTCCGATAGATTTACAAACATTTGTACTTTTTTTTTTTTTTTTTTGGGAGAGCTCGTGTCGCCTGCCACGAGGCCACGGCTGTGTCCGGCTTGCTGGCGGTTGAGGGGAGGTGGTGGTGGGAACAGCCGCTACCTGCCGCCTGCTCTGGCCAGTTTAAAGGGCTGCTTCTGCCCGCAGCGCCATCATGGGACATCTTACGGAACTGCTTCAGACCCCCCGCCCCGCACCCCTGAGCATGGGACTGGGGCCTTAAGGAGGTTTCCCGTCTGTATATATTTGTCTGTGTATATACCCATCCTACCAACCCTGATCACCCTCCCGTGGATAAAGTGTCCCCTCCCCCCCCCTCTTCCCTCCAACCGCTCGGTTATTCCTCTTCCTGCCATGGAGTCCCTACGCTTCCTATCCACCCTCTCTGCTACCCCCTACCCCGCGTTTTCCACCCTACCCCTCCCTACCCTATGGGGTCCTGCGCCATCCGTTTTAACAGTGCTTCGTTCAGAGTTGTGCTAATGTACCAAGTGCGTCAGTGTGTGCTTTTAAGCCTAGTCCGCCGTCTCCAGACAAGTGTAGCAAACGTAACATAACGTTTCAGTGTTCTTCATCTCGTCAGTGTTTTGGTGTCTTAATGTGGTTCATTGTTTTTATTGAGTACTTGTATTTTATCATCTGTCAGATCTGTAATGTCCTTATAATTATCGTCCACGTTTTACATCTCCAGTATTTTAAACTCCATGCATATGTTTTTTATTCTTCATGTTCGTTTTTGTATTATCTCTTGGCTGAAGAGCAGCACCTAATGCTGCTGCCAGTCTACTGGCATGTAATTTGTCGGTGTGAAATTACAAAAAAAGAAAGAAAAAGACAGTTGTAGCGGGTGGTGTATCATGGGGCCAGTC
Source organism: Locusta migratoria (assembly GCA_026315105.1). NCBI lineage: Eukaryota > Metazoa > Arthropoda > Insecta > Orthoptera > Acrididae > Locusta > Locusta migratoria. The sequence continues at coordinate 294,689,920 of CM048755.1, forward strand.
GTTCCACAATCATCGAGCAGTCGTTTTCGATAGGTGATAGGTCGGGAGAAGAGGGAGGCCGAGGCATCAATGTAATCCGATGAGTGACGAAGAAGTCAAGAAGTCGCGAACCTTGCGTCCCACATGTGGCCACACTTTATCCTGTTGCAATGTGTTCGGCGGAACGTTCTCATGGTATGGGAGGACTACAGGCTCCAACAATTTAGGGACGTGACGCTGACTGGTTAGTTTACTGGCAATGCATACTAGCGGGGCGCGAGAGTGGATTTCAATACCTCGCCAAAGAATAACACCGTTTCAGGGCCAGTACGGCGATGAATAAGGCAACAGTTCAGCAGTCTGTCACCACGGTGCCTCCAGATTCTAATCCGACCATCGTGGTGGTGCACGCAGAATCGGGATTTGTCGGTATATACAATGTTGTTCTTATCCCAATAAAGAAAAACTAAGGAAAATACGGTTTAATCTCGATTGTAGAACTTCAAATTATGTAGATTTATTGCTGTGTGATTATTTCAGTGAGTGTCATTTTCGGGAAAGTAAACATTCCGTAGGAAACTTACTTAATATGTTGGTTCACTCTTGGTAGGCGGCCGTGAGTTGTTGTCACACTGCTGTGGCGAGCCTGTGTGCAAGTGAAGCAGCTGGATGGGCTGTGATCTCACGAGAAACTGTTCAAAAGTTTGAAAATCTATGGGACTTAACTTCTATTGTTATCAGTCCCTAGGCTTAGGAACTACTTAAACTGACGTAAGGACAAATACACAAACCCATGCCTGAGGGAGGACTCGAACCTCCGACAGCGAGTAACCGCGCGTTGCGCAGCAAGTCGCTTTAGAACGCTCGGCCACTTCACGACATGTAACTAGAAACTGCAAGCTACATTCCAATTCCCGCGACGGGCACAATTGTTTCTGAAATAGCTTTAACTGAGCCTGCAAGTTGTTTTCCATGGAAATGCGGGACGCGTAGCTCCAGGTCAATCCTTAGCGATATTATTATGTCTTCGTTATTATAATTAATGCAAAAGCTCTGTGGTCGTGAATATCAATGAAACGGTTTCATGACTGGAATTTAATAAGGCATGTTTATGGTGGCATAATTTTACATTTTTAAATGCCTATTTCACGGAACCAAAGTAAAGAGTATGTCTTATCAAGTGTATAATGAACTTTCCCGTTATTTTTTTTTTTAATGAAGAAATTATTGATTTTAGAAGTTTTTGCTAGAATATCAAGAGAATCCCGATTATGACTGAGTGATTTATCCCGCTAAACCGCGTCCCAGTTTTTCCCGTTTTAATAGCAATACGAATTTTACAGTGAATTTCATAACTAAGAGAAAAGGAAGCTACTTTTTTAAGTTCAAACAAATGATACATTTGCTGTTAGGCATAATAGTTACTTCAGGTAAATGAAAAACCACTTTAATTGCCAATAAATAGAGTAACAAAAAGTTGCCTGTCTTAAAAGTTTCACAATTCGCTAAACAGAGGTAAAAATAAGTGGCATCACGGCCGATCCAGCATTTATCACAAGAAATGGCACAAATACCAAGGTTTTTTTATTTAGAAAGACAGTGCAAGAAAATACGGACACAATTTACTTCCTCACAGTAATTGTAGGTATGTGAGACACTCAAGCAAAAGTAAGGGCAGTCTTGTTTTTCTGTAATGACGCTTCAGATTGGATTTTTTGTTCAATAATAATTTTGTGATACACTAGACATTGTGGGCGTTTGTTCAAAAATGTTCAAATGTTTGTAAATCTATCGGACCACACTGCGTGGTCGTGAGTCCGTAGCTTACAAACTACTTACACTAAAGTAAACTAACCTAAGGACAACACACACACCCATGCCCTAGGGAGGACTCAAACCTCCGACGGCGAGCAACCGCGCGCTCCGCAGCGAGGCGCCTTAGAGCGCTCGGCTACTCCACCGCGGGGTGGACGTCTGTCTCTCCGTCAGTGAAAAGATACAGTAATTCTGAAGAAGAAGTCTTTCGCGACTAGACATTTTTCTCTTGTCACTGCCGGCCGCGGTGGCCGAGGTGACTGAGGCGCTCCAGTCACGGTCAGCACGGCCACTACGGTCGGAGGTTCGAATCCCCCCTCGGGCATGGATATTTGTGCCGTCCTAGTTCGTAAGTAGTTCATAAGTAGTTTGTAAGTTTAGGGACTGATGACCCCGTAGTTAAGTCCCATAAGCTATACAAACATTTGAACATTTTGAACCACAAACAAAGACGGCAAATCTTAAACTTCGAACGCAAACACACCGATACGAAGTAAAATGATTCGAAATACCCCACGAGCTGACAGTCGAATATCGATATTTGATGGTGGGGAAGAAAGTGGCGAAACAATATACAACCAAGTTGAACTTTTCGTTGCGCGGAAAAAGTAGCGTCTTTTATATGGCGCCACTTAAATAAGGAAGTGCACACTTGAAACTGAACTACGACTTCACTATGCAAATAGCTAGTGCACGCCATTAGTTGTTTGTCTGAACCCGGCTTTACGACCGCCGATTACTGGAGTGCGTGACATCACATGCCTCACAACTCAGCTCCGAGCTGGGGAAGAGAGCGTTCGTGTTCACTCGTGGTCGCGGAGCAGCCTGTTGGAACAGCCTGTGCTAAGGTGCAGAGAATTCTTTCATGCAAGGTTTGTGTGCTTATGTTTACATTTGCGAAGTATCGCTCACTACCATTTATGCCTATATAAAGTCTTTTCTAATTTACTTGGTGAAGCTGCAAATTAAATATGGCTTTCGATCACTATAAAATACGAGGGTCATACCGAAAGTAATGAAACGGTTAGCGTAAATTTAGTGAAAACATGTCGGAAGCCTTTTCACTTTATTATAGTAGCTCTTCCTCTACACAATGGTACTGTTCACCATAATCTCCGTTACTAGCGATCCCGTCTCTAATGACCAAGCTCTCGACGGGACGTTAAACTCTAAGCTGCTACTACTACAAGTGATACATTTCCGCTATCGTTGAATCCAATAACCAAATGCCGTTTGGAAAAATTCAGGTTTTCACTTTCCAACCCACTGATTCACTGCCACTTTCACCACATCTGTATCATAAACGTGTCGTCCCTGAAGACTGGCCTTCACTGGGCCACACAAGATGCTGACAGAAGATGCTAAATCTGAGCTGTAAGGACCTCTGACTATCCTAGTTTGCCAGTCTTCTAACTTGATGGGTGGGGTTTCATACTATCATGATTTGAATCGATTTGTAGTTCTCGTATGGTCTCTTCTTCCTTCCTGAGTGTTGTAATGGAGCTGTTGCCATTCACAGTACAACCATGTTCCAAAAATCAACGATAATGATTCCCTTGCTTCCCGGAAAACAGTCATCGTGAGTTTCTTTGCTGATCGTGAAATGTCCCCATAAGAAGCCCTTCATAACATTTACGTAAATTTTATATCACTTTTATTCGGCCTATTTTATCGCAGTTCTTTAGTGCGTATTCTAAACAAGGAGGAGAAAGATTGAGCAGTTGAGTTTGTTGAGATCAGCTACAATTCAACAGATTAACTATATTGAAATGAAGTCTATGTCTGTTCACATTTTCATATTCATGCTTTTTGTACTTGTCGGCCGCGGTGGCCGAGGGGACTGAGGCGCTTCAGTCACGGTCTGCACAGCCACTACGGTCGGGGGTTTGAATCCCCCCTCGGGCATGGATATTTGTGCCGTCCTAGTTCGTAAGTAGTTCATAAGTAGTTTGTAAGATTAGGGACTGATGACCCCGTAGTTAAGTCCCATAAGACTTACACACATTTGAACATTTTTTTGTACTTCTTACACCTCCCTTCACTTAATTATACGTCGTTATATTGTACTTATCCTCGTTTACCAATCCTACCATCGTAGAATGACAGAACGAGTGAATTTGTATGTAGAGTAGATTTTTTTTTTTTTTTTGTGTTTGGTTAAGAGGGGAAGTTCTTGTCTCCCACTGTGGCAGTTTACCCAACATTTTGTTTGGTTGGAGATGGGCAAAGAGATATCAAACAATTTTTTAAATGATTTTAAAGGTATGGGGCTTAACTGCAGTGGTCATTGGTCCCTAATTTTATAAACTACTTAAACTAACTTATGCTACAAAAAACATAGACACCCATAACAGAGGCAGGACTCACACCTCCGACAGGGAGCAGCCGTTCTCCACAGCAAGGCGACTTAGAGCGTGCGCTATTCCCGAGCGTCAAAGAGATTTCATTTCCCTCTGGTCGAAACTTTGAGTTGGTAGACGCGTTTTGTGAGTCTTTGGTTTACTTCCGGCGGTGACTGAGAAGACACTGGTTTTGGTCAAAGTGTGCGTTGTTGTTGCTCCTCTGATCGAGAGGAAGGAGGTTGTCTCAAATCAAATGGTTGTAAATCTATCGGACCAAACTGCGTGGTCATCAGTCCGTAGCCTACAAACTACTTAAACCTAGGTAAACTAATCTAAGGACAACACACACACCCATGCCCCAGGGAGGACTCGAACCTCCGACGGCGAGCAACCGCGCGCTCTGCAGCGAGGTGCCTTATACCGCTCGGCTACTCCACAGCGGCCGGAGGTTGTCTGCGAAAGCTTGTGGTAGTTGTGAGTATGTGTGTCGAGTTGGTACAAGTTTTTCTCTAGCTGATGTTAAATCCGTTCCTCTTGCAGTCTGTGATAGTTTTAATCATTCAAAGTATTTTGCTTGACTTAAAGAATAAGCGTTTAGTACTTGCTCAAACCTACGAATAATGAGTTGGTTCTTTCAGAACTCTGCTGTGAACACATGATATAGAGACCATGTTTGATTATTCAGGATTTCAGTTTCCCAGCATGAATGTATGCGTGTAGAGGAGAAGGTGGTATTATGGGCCAGTGGTTGCAATATGGGCTAGCTTAATATCTGAATAATAAGCCCGCGCATACTAGCGGCAACCTCAGTAAATAGTAGTAGCTAGTTCGTACAAACGCCACAGAATGCGCTGCCGCAGTCAGTTACGTGGAATGTTAGTGGTGAGCTGTTTCGTGATTTTTCTCATTTCAAAACTTTGAAAGGTGAGAAATTACAGTTATATTAGACGTACTGCCAATGCGTAGTTAGCTGTTAACTTCTTAACTACATATTATATAAATATTTAGCTCTCTAATGCTCATGAAGTTGGTTTATTAAAGTTTGTTTATAACGGATAGCGACGTTTTACTTTCCAAAAGGGCTAGGGTGGTAATATGGACAATCGCTGTGGTGGTTATATGGGCTACCCACTACAATAGCCCATATTACAAACCCTACAAATTCTGTGTGGTTTTCTGTTTCTGCCTGATAACACAGAAGGCTTGCCCAAGTCCTCTACTGGTCCACACCATGTGCCAAAGACCTAGCAGATGGCCCAAGCAGTGCGTTCCAAGTTCCAATAGGAAACATTAAGATTTCACCAAAGGACATTTTGCCTGTGCCAAAAAATAAGTAAAAGACAACAAAGAAAGTACCTAAGGCAGGAAAGGAAGCTGTAATTACAGCATCACCCTACAAAATATATTTGGAAGAAGATCAAAAAAGCACGAATAAAAAGAAAATAAAAAGAAAGGGGGAAAAAGAAGTGGACAAAAAAAGTAAGATCGAAAGTGACGATGTAACAGGGAATACGAAGAATGTGAGATGTGAGCCAGGTGTTGACAAAAGAAAGAAACAAGGAATAAAAAGCAAAACTCCATCAGTGAAGCGAAAATTGACCATCGACCTACAATCATCATCCGAGAGTTCAGAGGAGGGATCGATAGATTCTGGGGAGTCAGTTCTAGAGCCCAGTGTTGGTGGAGATGACGATGCTACCTGCCTTTTTTGTGAGGAGTTATATTCCCAAGACACTAAAGGAGAGCTATGGATCCAATGCATAATGTGCTAGATGTAGGCACACAACGAGTGTGCTGGTTGTGAAACGGACCATTATATTTGTGATTTCTGCCAACCCTAAATGAACAATTTATGATAAACATGTCCCAGTATAAAGGGTTTGCTATTTTCCAATTACTCTAAAAATCTATAGAAAATAATATTGACTTTTTTGTGTAGTTATAAAGTACCACCATTTTTACATTTTTTCACAATATGTCAATTTTGTAAACATGTTTCCATTTTAAAGTTGCATAATGATTTAAACTAAAACATATGTGTTTGGCTTTTTTGTATCATCATAAAGATTATTTTTTGAGGTTTTCAGCAAATTTCACTGACAAATTTGGAATTTATGGTTCAAAAATAAAATGGTAGCCCATAATACCACCTTTTCTTCTATCTTATTGTAATATATTTCAACTTTTCCGCTCATCAAGATTGTCTCACGTTCCTAATTTCATAATAATTTAACATGTATGGTGGTGTTCATTCTGTGGCACGTATTTATTAACGGTTTCGTTCTTTGAGTAATCAGCTAAATGTTTCACGTTAAACTAGTTTCACATCAACCATGATTTGAATTTCGATATCATTCGTTTACCAGTTTCAGTAACATTCTGAAATTTAATATTTTTAATGACTTGCTTTTGTCTCACTTTCCAACGTGGCTGTATTTGAATCACCGTTAGAATCATTATTTTCTTTTGGTTTATATCGATCGTTAACCCAAATTGCTCCTGGACCATTTGTCCTATTCCTATACATGACAAAGTTCTGTATGCTGCAACGGACCAATGGAACATGCTCCCTTCGTTTTTAGACACATGTAGTGCATGAAGTATTTCTCTTAATTTTATTCTTAACCTTGCTTTATGTTAGAATGAATTTACTGTGCGCGTGTGTTTCCTTCTATTAAGCTATTACCATTTCCCTCTTACATTTCGATAATTTATGAGCAATTCACGCTGAAAACTAAGTTGTGTATTATTATCACATAAGCAGAATAGCAACAACTGCAAATTTTATTTGTTACCGTAAAGATGTGATCAACAATAGCTTATTAAAAATGAATGTTCCATCAGCTGAAATTAAGACTTAGAATAAATTTTACTACACAGTGTACATCCTATTGTGTTTTCGTTGTCCTAAATTTACTACTCCATTCATTTAAGTAGTAATTTTTTTTGTTTAATTTACGCAATGCGGTAGATGTAAATATATGTCACAGCTTTAATATAAATTTCGTCGAGCTTGATTGCTCCGGCAACTCAATTGGTGATCGCTGAAAGAAAGACGTCGTTCTTTTCGTGAATTTCTGTTGAGGAAGTTTAGAGGGCCGGAATTTGAAGCTGAGTGTAGTACGATCCTGCTGCCGCCTACTTACATTTCGCGTAGTGATCACAAGGACAAGAGAAATTAGGGATGATACGGAGGCATATAGGCATTCTTTTTTTCCTCGTTATATTTGGGAGTGGAATAGGAAAGGAAATGCCCAGTAGTGGTACAGTGTACCCTCCGCCACGCACCTTACGGTGGATTGCGGAGTATGGATGTAGATGAACCTTGTGCTGTCATGTTGATGTGTATGTGATAAGTGGTAGTGTAGTTTGGATCATCTAGGGACATTCTTGCAGTCGGCTAAACTGTCAACACAATCCATTCACCAGATGTGGTTTTCGTTCCTTGTAGCAGTCACCAGCCGAGGTCAATCGTAAGTACTCCACTTCTGTGCGCCCAGCGGAAGGTTAGGTAGCACAGCTAGAACCTCAGGTATACCTCCCCATCATTTCTTATGAATATCCCACGAAAGGGATCTCAACGGATACTTTTCAATCGCTGAACATTTTAGGTCTTGAAGGAGAGGTGTGATTCCCCTGATTCTTAATTTACGGGTCCCACGTTTCATCACCTGTGACCAGATTACAGAAAAACGTGCCAAATGCTTCCAGCAACTCAGAACAGACTTCCACACTCCTGTCCTTCAAATCACGTGTCAGCTGCCTCGGTAAGCGCTTCGCAGATACTTTCCGATACCCTAAATCTTTTTGCATCACATCCGCGCCGGCCGCAGTGGCCGAGCGGTCTGCGGCGTGCTAGTCACGGTCTGCACGGCGCTGCGGTCGGGGGTTCGAATTCCCCATTGGGCATGGCTGTTTGTGCCGTCTTTAGTATAAGCTAGTTCATAAGTAGTTTGTAAGTTTAGGGACTGATGACCCCGTAGTTAAGTCCCACAAAGTTCTACAAACATTTGAACATCTCATTCACGGCTTTGTGGTCACAGTCCAGTTGTTCAGAAAGCTCATGAAACGCCGCGCGGGAATGGCCGCTTGTTCTAAGGCTTCTTGCTGCGGAGCGGGTGGATGCTCCCCGTCGGAGGAACGACTCCTCCCTCTGGCATGTGTACGTGTATTTTGTACTTAACATAAGTTAGTTTAAGTAGCTTGTAAGTCTAGTGACTGGTATCAATTCATCCAGTAGTTGGTGATTCACGTTAATGCTCGCAGTGGGTTTTCCACTTCGTTGTTTATCTACAAATGATGGTTTCTCCTTTTTAGGTTTTTTCATCCATCTATATACATAGCACCTGTAAACCGCGCTGTTTCCGTAGATATTTTTCAGTCTCCTGTGAATGTCAGCAAGGCCGCACACTTTCTTCGTCAAGGAGTCAGTGACCGAGCGCCAAGGTGCCTTGCTGCTGAGCACATGGATACTACCCGTAGGAGATTCGAGTCCTAGATTGGGCATGTGTGTTTGTGTGTGTGTGTGTGTGTGTGTGTGTGTGTGTGTGTGTGTGTGTGTGTGTTTGTGTGTGTGTGTTGTCCTTGTGTTAGTTTAAATAGTTTGGAACACTAGGGACAGATAACCACAGTAGTTTAGTCCCATATATTACAAATATTTGAAACTTTGCACGCCGTTTCACCTTCGAATCCATGTCCATTTCCTACGAAAATAGAAAGTACGGAACAGGAATGTCCAGAAAGAGCTACTTTACTGACATGTCAAATTTGAGCCAAATACGTCAATACGTAAATAAGTTACGCCCATCTCTGCAGTTCTTTCGGAACCGCCCTCGCATTATGCAGAGGAAACAGTTTCATTATCTATATGTGTGATGCAGCATTCCCTTACATGATTCATCATAGATTTCGTTTGCTTCTACTTCTTCTATTATGCATTAGGCTTTTCCTCAGCCGGTTACAGTAGATTTGGTCCCTATACCTTACTGCAGGTCTTTGACTGCATCTTTTATCTTGCGGAATATGTAGCGAGAAATGTAGTGGAAGTTTTGACTCTTCCATTCGCAACATACGTCTAAAAACAAGGCCTTCTCGAGAGCTACTGTTGAATTCAACTATTTTTAATAATATTTCAAGTGCTCACTTCTTTCGCCGCTACTTTATCGGAATCTTTATGTTTGCACCTAAGCAAAAAATAGTTTTATTTTCACTTTTCTTTCACGCTGCCAAATTTTAAATTCACCTAACATGTTTCTTAGTAATCAAATAGAACGAAAAATGTGCGAAATGATTTATGGAAAGTAACAGGTATGAAAGGTTAACTTGCGAACTAATTAAAACCTTAGCTGTAATTGAATAGGTGGCATTTATTATACTTCTTTTGCTGTGAACACTGTCATCAGTGGTGTTCACTTAAAAGCTAAATGCATGTGGCACAAAAACAACGAATAAATTTAAGAAGTAATTAGTTCGTAAATAGTTCGTAGAGTCTTTAGTCACCCTAATGATACAAACAAGCAACAGTTAACTTTATATTATAGGTATTTTTGACTTAAAATTCAGTTTTTTCGTTTCCTCTTTCCTAAAATAAAAAGTCATTTATTTCTGACAAACGTCGAGCACAAAAGCGCATCTATTTCGTCAGGTTTCCACTATTACCCTACAAAAAATTCTTTTCCATTGATACGTAATGCTGTAAATGCGTTTTCCATCATTATGTAACTAAACAGTTTGCAGAAAATGTACAGTTAAAAACTAGTAACTTCGGTTAGCACTGCTATAACAATATGGTAACTTACCTGTGATGTCAGGCAATGACGTGTTTTCAGTCACGTATTTAAACCTTGAAATTTAATGATTTGATTTTTATGTTCAAAATTACGCTAAAATAGCAGCTCTTTTGTTACAATATTGACCAAAAATGGCATTTGAATATTATAATCCTTCAGAATAACAACAATCTCAACCATATTTTAATACAGGATAATAACGTATTATATCGTTGCTCCGAAATTTGCAATATCCACATGAACAAGACAATTACTGAGCATTTATACATCACAAGCTGTAGTTACATCATCCAGCACTTGTACAGCGTCACAGAACACTTCCATATCGACCACCTCCAGGCAAAGTTAAGACCATATTATTAGATCAATGTTTTCAAAGACTTTCCATAATGAGTGTTATAATGGTATGTTTGTGTTATGCAAATGATACATCCTAAGCGTTCCAGTGTAGGTTCTTGCACTATACTCGAAATATTCCGAAACTCTTGTGATCGAACTTTCTTTAATTGAGTATACGGTGTTAAATAATCATTATTTTCAAAAGTTTATGGAACAATAGTTTCTTTTTTGTTAACCGATGTTAAATAGTACTCCAATTTATTATTCAAAAGCATTTTTAAACATTAATTTATTTACTTTATCGATTTTCAAATATGTGAGAAAAAAGTGCAGAGTAATTAAAATGCCAAATAAATCCAATGCTGTCCAGTAATGCATCATCTGTAAAAGTTTCACGACTCACACGCTACCTTAAATTTAACAGGTTGGTGCATAATACTTCGTTTATGTTTATTTACTTTTAATGTGTGAGACATTAATATTTTGTAATGACAATCCTTTCTTCAAGGTAGTAGTGAAACAATTTAAGGGCCCACTTTGTTGCTAGTCATTGTCGTTTATTAACAAGCCATAGTGCATATAATTTCATTTGAACGCCATGGGATTATATGTGAATATCGAATATAATGTATGAGTCATACCAAGAGAGTTTTAGGGCCCCTATATGAAATACTAGAGTGCAAGTACATAGTGATTATTCCTTAAGATCAGTTCATTTAGAACAGCTTTTGATAACCTGCTGAAGATTGTTTTGTCCATTACTAGAAATAACTTCAGTTCTTGTCCAGTAAGATACGTTAAACCCTAAGCTTCCTTCTTAACCTTGTCCAGTAATGCGTTACTTTAGTTTTGTTCAGTGAAGTTTAAAGTTCTAATTTGTTTTCTCCTCAACAAGCAATATGGCATACATTGGGGTGACATAGTTGTTCACTGTTATTTCATAACAATTGCTAGATTTGCTCATGAATAGTTATATTGCTTCATCCTAACGGTGGCTATGTTAATTTCGAATCCTGCTGATGATCACATTTTGCTAGAGACATGCAGAGTACGCTAGCAGATGTTTCTCTTTATAATTTGTCTCTTAATTAGCCACTGTTGTATGCCTAATTAGTCTCTCGACTGTTAATTATGTACATAATCATAATAGGAATGGAAGGAAAAATTTGGATAGGGCATTAAAGTGCAGAGAGAAGAAATAAAACATTGCGGTTTGCCGATGACATAGTAATTCTGTCAGAGACCGCAAAGGATATGGAAGAGCAATTGAATGGAATGGAGAGTGTCTTGAAAGGAAGATATAAGATGAACAAGAGTAAAACGAAGGTAAAGGAATGCAATGTCAGAAAATCTGGCGATGCTGAAGGATTTAGATTAGGTAATGAGACAATAAAAGTAGTAGATGAATTTTGTTATTTGGGTAGCAAGATAACTTTTGATGGCGGAAGTAAAGAAGATATAAACTGCAGAATGGCTATGGGAAGAAAAGCGTTCCTAAAGAAGCGAAACTTGTTAAAATCCAATATTAATTTAAATTGTAGGAAGTCCTTTCTGAAAGAATTTGTCTTGAGTGTAACATTGTATGGGAGTGAAACGTGGACGATAAGGAGTTCAGAAAAAAAGGTGATAGAAGCTTTTGAAATGTGGTGCAACAGATGAATGATGAAAATCAGATGGGTAGATCACATAACTAATGAGGAAGTGCTTAACCAAATCGGGGAGAAAAGGAGTTTCTGGCATATCCTGACTAAGAGAAGTGATAGATTGGTTGGACACATTCTGAGACATCAAGGAATTATCAACTTAGCATTAGAAGGAAGCGCGCGTGGTAAAATTCTTAGAGGGAGACCGAGGGACGAATACAGTAAGCAGATTCAAAAGGATGTAGGTTGCCGAACGTATTCTCAGATGAAGAGTCTTGCACAGGACAGGGTAGCGTGGAGAGCTGTATCAAACCAGTCTGCGGACTGAAGACCACAACAACAACTACAATCATCTACAGCTAGAATGCTATAGATCAGAATTCCATTAGAACAACCTTACTTTCCATTCTGATAGCGAACTTTCTTAAATTCATAAAATCATGATCAAAATTAAAACTATCTCGGGTGGTACCGTTGTAGGTTGGGAATTGCTGATTTATTAAACTGTCTGTACTCGTGAAAGGCCACTATCATGACTAATTAAACTCGTTTGAGTTTCGACTCTGTTATTTGACGCTCACTGTTTTAATTTTAAAGACATTTTCTTATAATGGAAGAAATATAAAGAAAGAAAATAAAGTGAAATTATTAAAACTAATAAGCTCCTTCTGGCGGCTATAACTTTCAGGTTTGTACAACCTCTGACAATAAATTACGGTGGATAGTCATGTTACATGTAAGCTCTGCGATACATGTCATGGAAACTTTGCACGAAGTCTTCCTTTTGAATAGTGATGAAAAGCCTCTTCACGTGTCGTATGATAGGTATATCGTCAAAACTCTTTCCTTACAAAGCGAGTTTGAGTCGATGGAGTAAGATGATGTCTGCAGGATTGAGATCCGGTAAGTATGGTGGACGCTCAAGTTGCACGACGAAGCTCGCTCACGCGTAACTAGTATCGCCAAACAGTTCGTGGCAAAAAAGGGTGTCGAGCTACTAGAACATCACCATATTCACAGAATCTCAATACTCTAGACTTCACCCTATTCCCTCGGCTCAAACTCGATGAATATTAAGAAGATCAAAACAAGAGAAATGGAATGTAGTCTAATAAAATCAGGCGATTCTGATGAAATAGATTAGGTAACTAGGTAATAAAAGTAGTGGTGAGTGTTGACATTTGCGTAACAAAATTATTTCTGATGGCCGAAGTAGAGAAGGTATAAAATTCAGAATGGCTATGACAAGAAAAGTATTTCTGAAGAAGCAAAATGTATTGACACTTAAAATTAAATTAAATGTTAGGAAGTCCTTTCTGGAAGCATTTGACTGGAGTGTAGTATTGTGCATGAGTGAGACGTGGACGATAAGCAAGGTCAGACAGAAAGATGATAGAAGCATCGGAAATGTGGTGCTACAGACGAACGCTAAAAATTATATGGGTAGATCGCGTAACTAATGAGGAGGGGAGAAAAGAAATTTCTGCTAAGTCTTGACTACGAGAAAGGATCGATAGGTGGGACACATTCTAAGACAACACGGAATCGCCACTTTCGCTTTGGAGGGACGTGTGTGGGGTAAAAATCGTAGCGGGAAAGGAAGAGTCTAATACAGTCAGGAGGTTCAAAAGATGTAGATTGCCGTTCGTATTTAGATATGAAGAAGCTTGCACAGGACATGTAGCGAGAAGGTATGCAGCAAATCTGTCTTTGGGCTGAAGACTACAAAAACAGTAAATATATAAATTTTAAACTCTCATCAAACGTCAAAGGAGGATAGATCACGTGTTGTAAAAAGATTTTAGTGAGAGAAAAAGTGCACGTTGACATTTCCTGGAGATGCTAGATCTCCATTTAATGAATTCATCCTGGTACGACGTGATCTCGCCGAACTGGCAGGGTCTACTAGCATGTATGCTGCACTTTCATAGTGCCTTGCCGAGTCATTTAACAAGAAAAACTTACGAATCAGTCTTATTAAGCGGCGAAGCACATTTTACAAGCGAATGACGAACCGTTAATTTCGTACATTCATCCAGAGTAGGTGTATGAATTATAGACAACAGAGAGTGCATAAGGATATCGCAGAATAGACAGTCTTTGTCACCTCTAAGTTGTATGCGTGAATGCTGTGGAGGGGGAGGAGTTTCACATTTTGTCGTAAAAGTATGCACTGAGTACTGGCAAGCTTGATACACCTATTCCTGACTGCCAAGCAACAATCACCATGAAAGTAAAATCTGCCTACGTTCCACATTACTGGTGTTGCGTGTGGAAAAGGAGGGTAGCTCGCAACAAGTGAGTAACCAGACTTTGAGTACGACTGCTCTAAAAAATTACTTGTAGAAAAACATCACACAGAATTTAAAAGCTTTACGAAACATTTTCTCGGTGACTACGTTTCCGTTTTTCATAGTGACATTACAATATATTACGTCTACACTATTGACCGTGTTCGTGTGACATTTCGCAGACTATATCGACATATTCTATTGAATGCCCCTTCAAAATTATATCGTAGAGCGAAACATAATTAGGAGATTTGACATTATAAACAATGTAATGAATGAAAAACCGCCCCATCACGCATGATGTTTTAGCTATTCTAGCTTTACTATTAATTCTATTCGTAACACATTTCACAGAGAGTTTCGTAATATTCCAATAAACGTAACTTGTTCAAGTGTTTGTAAACCTTTTGGACCAAACTGCTATGGTCGTCAGCCCCTGGATTTTCAAACTACTCAAATTAACTTACACTAAGGACAGAACGCACGCACACACACACACACACACATACACACGAGGGAGGACTCGAACCTTCGACTGGAACGGCCGCCCAGTCCGTAGTATGACACCTTAGACTAGGTGGTCATTCCGCGTTGGTAACCGTAATTGAGCCCGATGTTTATCAGATGTGACGTTGTAAGGAATGACCTGCATGAACGCAAAACTACCAACAGAGATTCGCAAGACAGTTATAAATGAACAGGAAATGGGGCATAAGGCGATAAACAGAGGGGGAAGAAGGAGAGTAACAAATATAAGAGTGTAATAAATACGCACCCGTGCAACGCCGGGTAGCGAGACTAGTCCAGTTATAAAAGGCGGTAACTATGCCGTGAAGCGTCACAGAACATTTTCTTTCCAACAAAACTGGTTCCCCAAGAAGTTTTCCATCCTTTTTTTATTATTGCCGATGAATACAAAGGTGCAAAAAATAAAACCATAAACGCAAAATGTACTCTTTACACTTGACATAACGGTTGCCTGCTCATACCTCCAACATTCATTAAAATGAAACCTCGCAGAAATGACTGAAAGGACACACATAAGTCGTTACATATGTAAAACAGCTTCTCAAGATATTAAAGGTAAGGGTTAGGTTGAGTGAGGTCAAATTTTTGCAGTTTCCTGTTGTGAGAATACCATGTTACTATAGATGTCTGTATATTTATCGAGTGCTATTAATTTATTTCAAGTACATTTCTCAAAGATTCAGTTGCTATCCATAGAGCTTCTGTGGAAGTGTAACGTAGTCAGTATACATAAGTAGATTTGAACTGGAGCCACATAGTGAGGGATTTTGACGTACCTTATTCATAAACTCACCTCACATGATGACTAGAACACAGTTGTCAGAAGAGCACTAGACCTCTGCGTCTTCTTGTTAGCTCTAACTAGAAAAGTCTTTCATAACACCGAAGAGGATTCCTACCACAGTATCTAGGACAGGAGATGAGAATGATGTTGTCCGTAGCACCCTGCTTACTTGAGGAACACTTTAACATCTGGTGCCTGATAATATCACAGGCAACGAGCTTTCACTTACGAACGTGAATCGTTCATCTCAGTAATACAGTTGTGACTAGGTAGCACCAGAGATCTGCAGCTAGTTATGGCACTAGATTTACGCTAACGAGCGAAAACATTATGACCACCGGTTCGTCTACCATGTTGGTCCATACTGGGAACGTAATATAGCACCGTCGTGTGGCAGCAGGTGTAAACGCATGGGTCATGCAATTCCCATAAATTACGGGCCGCTTGTTTGTGTGTGCTGAGCTGGTACCTGGTAGCGTCCCAGGTGCGTTCCATGTGGTTACGATCTGGTGAATATCACTGGTGAGAAATATTCGTGTGCTCTCCAACAAGCCCCAAAACCACAACTGGGCCTAGTGATACTGATAGTTTTCCTGTTGGAAGGTGCCATCACAATCTGGGAAGACTTGGCGGGATATAAATGGTTTGTAATTGCCGCGGTGGAGTAGCCGAGCGGTCTAAAGCACCTCGCTGCGGAGCGCGCGGTTGCTCGCCGTGGAGGTTCGAGTCCTCCCTGGGACATGGGTGTGTGTGTTTGTCCGTATGTTAGTTTACCTAGGTTTAAGTAGTTTGTAAGCTACGGACTGATGACCACGCAGTTTGGTCCGATAGATGTACAGACATTTGAACATTTGGTTTGGAATTAGTCATCGTAGGCCATAGTTTTCACTGCGTTCATTACTACTACAGGTCCAACGGAGGCCCAGAAGCGCATCGCGACATGACGATCGACCTGGTGTACCAGCAAACGTTATTAATGCGACATCTACATTTACATCTACATGCTTAGTGTGCAAATCACACTTGAGTGCCTGGCAGAATGTCCATCGAAACACTTTCTTACTATAAATCTCTATTAATCTACCATTCAATTCTCGAATAGCGAGAGTGAAGAAAGAACACCTACATCACTCAGTTGAGCTCTGAATTCTTGCATATTATTGTGATAATCATTTCTTTCCATGTATGTGGAAGTGATAATAATTATTTTCACATTCTTAAGGGAAAAACGGTGATAGCGATTTTGTAAGTATATGTCGCTGAAACGGAAAACGCCGTTGTTGTAATGATTCCCTCAACAACTACTGTGTCATCTCCGTAACACACCATTTCCTATATCTCTAACATAAGTATAAAACGAGTTGCACTTCTATGTACTCTTTTGATGTCTTCCGTCAATCCTACCTAATATCACACCGCGCAGAATTATTTCAAAAGATCACAGACAAGCGTAGTGTAGGCAGTCCCTTTGGTAGTTTCGTTGCTTCTTGTAAGTGTTCTAACAATAAGACGCAATCTTTCGTTCGCTTTCCCCAGAATATTTCCTATGTGCTCTTTGCTGTTTAAGTCGTAATAGTAATTCCTAGGTATTTAATTGAATTTACGGCCTTCATATGTCATTCATTTATCTTGTAAACGAAGTTTATTGAATTTCTTTTAGTACTAATATGGACGAACTTACAGTTTTCGTTATATTTGGTCAGTTGCCAATTTTCGCACCAAACATGTCTAAATCTTTCTGCTATTTGTTTTGATCTTCTGATGAATTTACTAGACAATAAACGACAGCGTCATCTGAAAAACAACCTAAGAGGACTGCTCAGATTTTTTCCCCTAATTATTGATATACGAGGTATGTCCACAAAGTAAGTTCCGTGTGGTTATATATATATATATATATATATATATATATATATATATATATATATATATATATATATATAAAACGTACACAGAAACAGAAAAAATATTTGTTGTACAAAAATCTACTACTGTTAGGCTACTTTCCTACATAGCTTCAGAAATTTTGTAGGCCCTTGTCATAGCGTGTCACAAGTTACTGTATGCCTTTTTCATAAAAGGATGCCGTCTGTGTGTTCAACCATGTGGTAACATATTCTTTTAGCTCGTCATCATCGTTGAAGCGGTGACCACCAAGGACAGATTTTAGATGTAAGAAGAGATGAAAGTCGCTAGGAGCGAGGTCATGGCTGTACGGAGGATGATCAAACACGTCCCAGTGAAATTCCCGTAAGAGTTGTTTGGTCACATTCGCCGTGTGAGGTCGGGCATTATTGTGAAAAAACACCTTTTGACAGTAATCATCGATGCTTGTTCTGTATTGCGCTGCGCGATTTCTTAATGGTCTCGCAGTAACCATGTGCATTGATCGTTTGGCCTCGTGGTAAGAAATCAATCATCAAAATGCCTTTTCTGTCCCAAAAAACAGTGCACATAACGTTTCGAGGTGACAACACTTGCTTAGGCTTAACTTTCGTTGGGGATAAAGTGTGCCTCCATTCCACTGCTTGCCGTTTTGTTTTCGGGGTGTCGTACGATACCCAAGTTTCATCACCCGTTACTATCCGAGAAAGAAAACCATCGCCTTCTTCACTGTAGCGTGTCAAAAACTGAAGTGCACTGCACATCCGTTGTTTTAATAAGAATTTTGGGTACCCAACGTGAGCAATGTTTTCGAAATTTCAGTTTTTCAGTAACAATTTTCTTGAATTTGTGAATTTGAGATTTGCGGACCTTCCATAGCAAGGGCACTAAGTGAAAACTTACGGTTGTAATCTTCTTTTCAGTTGTATGAACAAGTTCATCAGTAACCACAGACGGTCGTCCACTTCATTCTTTATCGTGCACTTGATCACGTCCTTCATTGAACAGTCTGATCCATCTTCTAACAAATGAATCACTCACAGCAGTTTGTCCGTAAACGTCGCAGATTTGCCCATGAATTTCTTTTGGTTTAACTTTCTTTGCATTTAAAAAACGAATCACAGATCTGATTTCATATGCGGCGGCATTATCAATTACGGCTGATATTATAAAGCAGCACTACAAAGCACACTTCGGCAGCAGTAATCTGAAAATTGCGTACGTGTCATCTCCTTGAGTCATAGTAACTGCCGCGCATGCTTGGAACTGGAATCGTAGCGCTGCCGCGGATAGAAATACAACGGAACTTAGTTTGTGGACGACACTCGTTGATAAGGAATAGCAGAGGACCTATAACACTAACCTATGGAACGCCAGATATCCCATCTATTTTAATCGATGCCATCCCATCAACTATTACGAACTGTATACAATCTGACAGTTAATCAGGAATCTATACATATATCTGGTACTGCTGTTTGCCGATCATCTGTGTGACTCTTTCGCATTTACAAAATTAGCCCGTAACAATGCATGGTGCTCTCCGTTGGATCTTCGCTATGTCTTCTATCAACCCTACCTGGTACTAATCCCTCACTGATTAGCAGTAATCAAGCTTTGGTCGAACTAGTGTATTGCAACCTACTTCCTTTGTTGACGGACTGCACTTTCTGTGGAATCTTCCAATGAATCTCAGTCTGACATCTGCTTTATCGACAATTAATTTTATGTAGTCGTTCCCTTTCAAATCGCTCCCTACGATTACAAACGGATTTTTTAAGTAACTACTTACAGTGTGTATCTTGCCATCGCGTAGTTACATAATAAAGGATATTTCCTTTTATGTAACTGCAGCTCTTTACATTTGTTTATATTGGGGCTCAATTAGCATCCCCTACGTCATTCATCGATACGCTGCTGATCATCATGTATTTCGCTATCCTTTTACAATGTTATGACTTCTCATTATACTATAGCATCATTCTCAAATTGCCTCACTGAACTTCTACTGTTATCTACCATGTCATTTATATATATTGTGAAATGCAACGGTGCTGTAATTCTCGTAAGTTCACTTTCACGTTTGAAGACATCTCTGCGTTGAGAAACACATTCTTTTAGCTAGAAGCTATTCGATCCAGTCTAACAGCTGGACTGATATTCCAAATGGTCGCACCTTAGGCGGCGGTGCGAAAACTTAGTGAACGCCTTTCGGGAGTAAGGAAACACGGCATGTCCCTGGGAGTCTATATCGACTTTCCTCTAGGCCTCGTGGATGAATAGCGTGGCATGTGTTTCACATGATCGTTGCTTTCGGAAACCCTGTTAACTGCTACAGAGGAGATTTCCGGTCTCCTAAAATGTCATAATACTCGAACGTAAAACGTATTCCAAAATTCTGCAACTGACGACGTCAAAGATATAGGCCTTTAGTTTTGTGCATCTGATGGACGACCCTTCTTGTAGATGAGAATTACCTGCAGTCTTTACAAATCCTTAGTAACGCTTCGCTCCTCTATAGACTTTCGGTACATTGCTGCTAGAATGGGGCAAGTTTCTTCGCATACGTCGTGAAATATCGAATTGATACACTGTCGGGTCCATCGGCATTTCTCTGCTGAACGATTTCAATTGATTTTCCATTTATCTGGCCTTTGTTTCAATATCTGCTGCTCTGTCGTCCGTGCGAAGGTCTATAGGAGAGACTACAGTGCAGTTTCCTCTGTCAAACAGTTGTGGAAAGAGACATTTAGTATCTCGGCGTTTTGTGTGCCATCATCTGTTTCAACGCCATTACGGTCACAAAGTGTCTGGACATATGGTTTCGACCAGTTTACCGATTTTACGTAGGAAGAAAGTTTATTGGGATTTTCTGGCAAGTAGGTACACAGAACCTTTCTTTCCAAGTAGTTGAAGGCTTCTCACATGGCACTCCTTACGCTGATTTTGGCATCGTTTAATTTTTCTTTTTCCGCAAGGCTTTAACTACGTTTCTATTTACAGTGACGTTCTCATTCTTTGGCAACAGTTTTCTAATTCGGTTGTTTAACCACGGTGGATCTTTATAATATTTCATAATTTTATTCGTCACGCAGTTATCTAATGCGTATTGTACGATGCTTTGAACATCGTCTACAGATTATCAATACTGACAATGCTAGAGATGAAACTTCCGTATTGAGCAGTGAAATACTTTGCACTCTGTCCCTTTTTATTTTTGCTAAATAGGAATATCTTCCTACCCTTCTTGATATTCCTATTTGCAGCTGTATTTATTGATGCTGTACGACTTTATGATCGTTGATTCCCTGATCTACACTAACTGGGTCGAAAAGTTTGGATCAATTTATCACCAGCAGGTCTACGACATTACCTCCACATGTCGGCTCTCTATTTAACTGCTCTAGGTAATTTTCGGATAAAGCACTGAGAACAAAATCACACGATTTTCTGTCCCTGTCCCAGTCTGTATCCGGTAAGTTAAAAGCTCCTCCTAAAACTATAACATGACTAGGGAGTTTGCGGGAAATATTTTTCACGTTTTGCCTCAGATATTCCACCGATAATGCTTTTGAGCCAGGTGGTTCGTAGAAACATTCAATGACCATGTACGAGCCACTATTAACCCTGACCTTTGCCCAAATTATCTCACTCGATGCAGTCGTATTTTTATCGCTATAAATACTCCCCTTCCTTCAGTGTGAGCTGCAATTGCATTATGCGTTCCAGTCTGAGTTTAGAATTTCATTACTATTGGCGTCTGTTTTGAGCCGGCTCTCCACCCCCAGTCCTATGTGGGCAGTGAGACAATTTAAAAATGAGAGCAGTTCTGGGATCTTTCCATAAACGCTCCCACAGTTAACTAATACTATATTAATCCTTCCTTTTTACGTGCTGTAGTGCTGAGTTCTGCCGTGTCCGAAATCAGCAGTCGTCTTATCGGGCATGTAGAGGGTTTCCTCTAGCCTACAATTACGTCATGTGCACCCCACCCTAACAGCTGCTTCTTGTGTGTAGTGCAAGCCTAACCTATTCCGGAGGATCCTAAATGTCTCCATCCGTTAGCGAAGGTCGCAAAATTTGCACCCAAGATCGCCACAGAATCAACTAAGACTATTACACTTGGCTCCAAACCAGAGGACCACAATCAGTCCTGGGAACGATGATGCAAATCGATAACTCCACTTCTAGTCCGTAGGTGAGACTAGCTGTCTTCACCAAATCCGCTAGCCCTCTGACGAAACGAAGAATTACGTCTCAACCCAGGCGACAGAACTCAATGGCGCTGACATCAGCAACGATTTGCTGCCAGATGCACCCAGTGGTCTTTATCACCGCAGGAAGAGCCTCCTCCACATCTCGGATGAGACCCCAGGGCAAGTAGAGTGCACACTGGAATTCATTCCCGCCCTTTCAATTATTTTCCTAGGGGGCTCCATTACCCGCCTAACAGTGTAGCTTCCAATGACATAAACCTGTCAGAAGGATCGGCCACTGCTTCAACAGGTGAGGCAGCCATTGTTGTGTCAGAGGTATTATCAGAAGCGGGAACTACCTCATACTTATTGTGGAGGCGTAAGGGGCCAGCGTTACAACCAGTCACTGGTTTTCCCTTCCGCTAAGAGATTCGCGACCCGGGACAGCTCGTCGATTACCGCAGGGACTTGGGAATCTGAAGAGACAGTGGTATCAGGGATGTGAGGTATCGCAGTAGGTACCATGGGTATCACATAAATCGCTTCCGGTGCTCGGGTGACGCTGCGTCCCAGAGCAGCAGCCTGAAGCCTGTTGACAGTGACCAATACAGCTTGCAGCTACTTTCGAACAGCGGCCAATTCCTCCTAAATCCGTTTACAACAGGTGCATTCACTACTCATCTCTATCAAGCAACTTTATCGAATTTACTGAATGTACCAATTACACGAGAATAAAGATCATAAAATTGGAAGCACAACCAAATTTAAGAATTTGGTTAAGAAAAATACAGAACAGTTAAAGTACATAACTTAGCTGTTTGCATGTGTGAGATAAGCGGCAGCTGCGTGAAGACTGACGAAGTAACCAACAGTCCCTGACTTGATTTCAAACAAACAAATATAAGACGAAAACTAAACAGAATAGTATGTAGAAAATACTCGAGAATAAAATTCGTAAAAACAGGAGTACTAACAAAATATAAGAACTGACTACTTAAAAATACAAAAAAAGCTAAATTATGTAAATTAATGCTCTGTAGGTGTGACAAAGCGGCATATTTGAAGACCGTGATACAACGCATCGGCTTTGAGCATTGACGTCATATCTGAGTCTCACAAGATACGCTACGTAGGTATGCCATCCAGCAAAACACACTATCAACGAATAAAAACATACGGGATAACATCATAATACTTATGTATTGTCGATAATAAATAATCCGTGATTATCCTCATAAATTACAGATTACCACAACAGATTGTACCACCGATCACAGGTCTCAGCCCAAAATTTCGCGTCTTCGTCACTTATTTGCTATAAAGAACGCTCTGTTAATCTACACCTAACTATCAAAGAGAAGCTACAGATCACTATTTAAACACAAACTCGTAATCTATAATCTATGTTCTGTTTGTAAACAAACTATCGTCTTTAACTCAGATATGACGTCATTGGTCAAAACCGATGGATCGTATCGCGGGCTTCATTTGACCCACAAAAGCGATAGCTGGCTCATGTTCTGTGTTGCATCGTTGACGTCCCACGCCTTGTAGGCTACTTGCTGTTTCACCGTCGTCTAACCACCTTCCATAGATGCTCATTGTAGTAGTATGCGAACATTGATCTGTTTCGCCATCTCCGAGATTCTTTTTGACAGGTGCTGGGTCAAAGAATCTGACCTTTGTCAATGTTTCTTACGTCAAATTATTCCTCATTTGCGGCCGTACTAGAATGGCTAAAAATGAGTTTCGAAATGTATCTGCTCCACCGCTATTCCTTTTTCACAAAGTCACTTGCCCGCAATGCCACTAGGTGGCATTCAATCTCGCGAGGGACAATAATGTTTCCCTCAGCAATAAAAAGGTGATTCAGAGAGAATTTCACGTAATTTGTCATGTTAAAAGAAGCAGAAAAATCCTATGAACGTTTGTCATGTTTTCGACCATTACCAAAGTGGTGAGGATTGAAGACTACACTATCCATTAACGAATATGAAGACGAGTTTGAATATTACTTTCTGAAATGCTATTAACACGCTGTGGTGGGTAGAATAATGGTGTCAAAATGATCCATTTCAGAAGAGGTGCGGGTTTCCCTAACAGGTGGCAGTACTGTGACATAGCAGCGATGCTATCTACATCTACATAGATACTCTGCAAATCACATTCAAGTGCTTGGCAGCGGGTTTATTAACCACTTTCATAACTTTTCTCTACCGTTCCATTCTCTAATAGCGCGCGGGAAGAAAGAACACCTTAATCGTTCCGTTTTCGATCCGATTTCTCTTATTTTATTGGGATGGTCATGTCTCCCTAAGTAGGTGGGTACTAGCAAAATATTTTCACATTCAGAACTAAAAGTCGGTGATTGAAACTTCGCAAACAGATCACGCCGCAATGAATAACGTCTTTCTTTTAATGATTTCCACCCCAATTCGTGCAACAATGCAGTGACGCTTCCCCCCCCCCCCCCCCCGTGACGTGATAAAACAAAACGAGCTGCCCTTCTCTGAACCTTCTCAATGTCCTCCGTCAGTCCCACCTGGTGAGGGTCCCACAAGGGGCAACAGTACTCCAGAAGAGGACGCACAAGTGTGATGTAGCCAGTCTCTTTGGTGGAGCTGGTGCATCTTCGAAGCGTTCTGCCGATGAAACGTAACCTTTGGTTCGCCTTCCCCACAATATTTTCTATGTGTTCTCTCCAGTCAATGTTGTTCGTAATTGTAACTCCTAGGTATTTGGTACAATCTACGACCTTAAGGTTTGACTGATTTATCGCGTAATTGAAGTTCAGCGGATTTCTTTTAGTGGTCATGTGTATTACTTCACACTTTTCTTTATTTAGTGTCAATTGCCAATTTTCGCACCATGCAGAAATTTTGTCTAAATCGCTTTGCAGTTGCTTTTGATCCTCTGTTGACTTCACTAACCGATAAACGACAGCATCATCCGCGAACAATCTAAGGGAGCTATTCAGATTGTCTCCTAAATCGTTTATAAACACGAGGAAGAGTAGGGGATCTATAACGCTTACCTGTGGAACGCCAGATATCACTTCTGTTTTACTCGATGACTTACCGTCAATTACAACGAACTGTGTTCATTCTGATAGGAAATCTTGAATCCAACCGCACAATTGGGGAAATATTCCATAAGCACGCTATTTCATAAGAAGCCGCTTGTGGGGTACAGTGTCAAAAGCCTTCCTGAAATCCAGAAATATGGAATCTATTTCAGATCCCTTGTCGATAGCACTTAACACTTCATGTGAATAAAGGGCAAGCTGTGTTTTGCAAGGGCGATACTTTCTGAATCCCTGTTGACTACTGGTTAATAGGTCGTTCTCTTCGAGGTAGTTCATAACATTCGAAAAAGTATATGTTCCAAAATCCTACTGCAAATCGACGTCAATGAGATAGGTCTGTAGTTTTGGGGATCACTCCTATTGCCTTTCTTGAATATTGGAGTAACTTGGGCAACTTTCCAGTCTTTGGGTACGGATCTTTCGCTGAGTGATCGGTTGTAAATGATAGCTAAGTACGGAGCTATTGCATCAGCATACTCTGAGAGGAATCTAGTTGGTATACAATCAGGCCCGGAGGATTTATTTTTGTTTAGTGACTTAAGTTGTTTTACTACTCCAGGAACATCTACTTCTAAGTTTCGCATGCTGGCAGCTGTTCGTGGATTGAATACTGCAGTGTTCACTTCGTCTTCTTTGGTGAACGAATTTCGGAAAGCTGTGTTTAGTAATTCTGCCTTATCAGTACTGTCATCGGTAGTATTACCATTGCTATCGCGTAGTGAAGGTATTGTTTGTGTTTTGCCGCTAGTGTACTTCACATATGACCAGAATTTCTTTAGACTGTGGGACGGATGACGTAGCTGTTTGCCACCTCCCCCCCCCCCAAAAAAAAAAAAAAAAAAAAAAAAAAAAAAAAAAAAAAAAAAAACAGCTATATCTGCCAGAGTACAAAGTGTGTAATAATGAGTTGGATCAGTAAACAGTCGTGAGGAAATGGCCGAGTCGTGCTAGATGTTGTTTAATTGAGCAATTCCACTGTGTCCATAAATACCAACATGCCGCATATTTTCACCCATATAGAACACACAGATTTGTTGTTTGTGTGCGGATTCTATAATGGCAGTGCCCGTGAGGCTGCGACGCATTGCCAGAGACGTTTATATAATCGATGAACCCCATATGCCAGAGTATTTCCCAAGGATTTTCATTATGTGAATCTGGAACATTACCCAGTGTACAGGTAATATCACAACGTAAAGCTGTCCAGTTAGATGACACGAGAAACACTAAGCTACAAATTATGAGTGTGTTACAGCTGCGTTAGCGAAAGTTGCTAGATTTTTCTTTAATTTTTCTGTGTTTAATTTTTCCGTGAAGGAAAAAATATCTACAACTTTTATTTAAGAATGGAGAACAATTTTGTTAAGTCTGATAGTGATATCCTGAAAGCTAATGCGTTTTACCAAAGTTATCTACGTGCGTGAAATTAGAACTATGAAAACTGCGTTTAAAGTAAAATATACCTACATATGAACTAACCGTTGATTCTGACTATAGTATTAAGATACAAAAGATTTTACACCACAAACATGTGTAAATAAATATTTGAATCTTAGACCGTGTCCATGTCCTACGTGAGTGACAAAAGCGAACGACAGCGCGCGACATACAGCGACCGACACTGCAGCTACAAGCAGCGACATTCGGCGACATGGCAGTGTGTCCTACGTGAGTGACAACTTCTCGCTACAAGATGGTGGCTAGAATCGACAAGCTGTTTCTAAAATTTGGCAACCGTAAATCGTAGAATAACGATAGCTCCCGACTAAGGAAATACAGTTGTATTTACTTTAGGAAACAAGACGGGAAAAGAGTGCTGCGCATTAAATTTACAAAGTGAAGAATGTTCGTGGACTATTTCATTCATAACTTCAAACACGAAAATAGACAGTGAAGATCACCAGCCAAATACAACGACGAGTACAAATACTTAAGAGTTTTTCTTTTGTGACTACAAACCATCAACAAATGAATAAGTACAAAATGAGTCTTACTTGTATTGTAAGACGACAGTAAATCTATTACTTGTGGACGGAATTGCTAGCAGTGGGCGTTGCATAGGGTTAGTGATGTGGGCTACCAAGTTATAATTTTTTAATAAATTAATAACAATATATTCATCTTTATTGCAAATACACGTATCCCAATGAAGGCCTATCAAACACATTAAATTCCTACTGAAACATTATATCAAGATATTTTATTCAGAAACGTAATTTTAC
The DNA here is from genome assembly GCA_026315105.1 of Locusta migratoria. Lineage (NCBI taxonomy): Eukaryota > Metazoa > Arthropoda > Insecta > Orthoptera > Acrididae > Locusta > Locusta migratoria. The sequence continues at coordinate 294,716,817 of CM048755.1, forward strand.
ACATATCTCGTGTGACATCCTAGTGTTATCCCTCTATCTCTGGATTAAGTTTGTTGTTACTGCAAATGCTTAAAGAGCACACAAATGTAATTGTGTAAATCAAACTACCACTCAGAATGAAAACAAAAGACTGTCGTATGAGATACAATTTAAAACTTTAACTTCAGTCAACTTTAAAGTCCAAAAGAAAATTTACTCGATTTTTGGACACTTATTATCCCAATCAAAATTCTTAATTATATGTACAACTGCATTTTATATTCTGTTATTATCAGAAGCAGTTGCAGTTTCATGAACTCCAGGGATTAGTATCTCGCAGAATTCTTGAGACATCCTTTATAACCTCGACAAGCAGACGATTCTCAACGAACTCGACACTTTGTTGCGCGTGCGACAGCGACAAGATTCAAGCAAGTTTGAAAAAAAAATTCAAATGTTTGTTAAGCATAAGGTATTTAACTGCGGGGTCATCAGTCCCTAAACTTACAAACTACTTATGAACTACCTTCAGCTAAAGACGACACAAACATCCATGCCCGAGGGGCGATTCGAACCCCCGACCTTAGCATCCGTGCAGACTGTGACAGGCGCGCCGCAGACCGCTCGGTCACCGCCGCGGGCCTCTAGCAGGTTTGTGATTCAAACGTCGCTCGTTGTCGCATCTGACGCGCGGCGCTGCAGATGTAGCTCACGTAGGACAGACCCATAATGGAACAAGCGGTTGAGAATTGTCGCTTGACGCTGTCGCTCGCATTTTGTCGCCCACGAAGGACACAGCCTTAGTGTCTTCTATACTGACCATGGAGATGCCCCTGTGGACGGGCAACCCTCTGCGCATTGGTGTACCGGCAAACATACTCAATAGGCGAACACCTTGTTCCATATCCCAGCAAACCAGAAACATGCCCACAAACAAGCCTAATACGAACTACTTCTGGCAGTGGGAGCCGGCTGCGATATATAGCGCTGACAGATCGAACCTTCCTTCCAAGTTTCCATACACCGACTATATATGGGCCCACAGTCGGATCCAAGGCCAGTTTGCCTTCCGCCTAGTGCACTCACGAGATTCAGGAAAAAGACGTACTTCCGGATCTTCAACCGTGAAATTTCGCCTCGCTTCATCGCGGGACTACTGAGGCCTTCTTTATGGGATCGTCGTCCGGCTTCAAGAGGTCCTCGACGATTGTTGCACTAATCACTTGGTATATAAACTCCACACTCTGACACTGCAGGTTTTTCCCTGTGACCTCTCCGAGGACTGTTGGGCTAAAACTTCTTCTGTGCCTGATCAAGACTGTTTTGCGTGGATTTAGGCACTTCATCGTCTCGTTTAATGTTCTTTAATTTGTCACGTACTGAAGTAATAACGTGATTCCATTTGTGTTTTGTGAAATTATATCCAGAACTGCCTGAATAAATAGTGCTCCAAACATTGAGGTGTTCGTTAGTCAGAAAAAAACTGGCGATGAGGAACTTACCAACGTGTATTCATCATGAAGCCTGCGGAAATTTCCCATGTGCTTCAGAAATTCCAATATCGGCAGCTTGATATCTTGCATCCTGCCACTGTCTCACCGGGCCCGCTGTTTGCTGCCTTCAATGAGGGTATCGATGACTGGGACACTTAGCAAAAGCGACACTCACAACATTTCCAGATGCACCTGGTGCACCAGGACTCGGACCGCCACTCGTAGCCGGCCACGGTGGCCGAGGGGACTGAGGCGCTCCAGTCACGGTCTGCACGGCCACTACGGTCGGAGGTTAGAATCCCCCCTCGGGCATGGATATTTGTGCCGTCCTTAGTGTTAGCTAGTTCATAAGTAGTTTGTAAGTTTAGGGACTGATGACCCCGTAGTTAAGACCCATAAACTATACAAACATTTGAACATTTTGAACATTTCGCCACTCGTATTTTGTCTCCTGCTATACTTTGCTTGTGCTCCTCACTAAACTCCAACCTCGAGATCCACAGATTTTGAAATCTTTGCAAATTTTTTTTCGATATTTTCCTCATATTACCGCCACCGCTACCATGTTTTGGCAGATCATGGCCGGCGGCGTTGGCCGAGGGTACTAAGGCGCTCCAGTCACGGTCTGCACGGCCACTACTGTCGGGGGTTCGAATCCCCCCTCGGGCATGGATATTTGTGCCGTCCTAGTCCGTAAGTAGTTCATAAGTAGTTTGTAAGTTTAGGGACTGATGACCCCGTAGTTAAGTCCCATAGACTATACAAACATTTGAACATTTTTTTTTATTTATTTATTTATTTTTCTTTTTTTTGCAGATCATGTTTAGTTTAGCCAGTGTCGAAAAAAGTCTAGAAAAACCATCCATTAGTAGGCAGCGGAACTACAGGGGCTCACCAGGAAGTATAAGTTTCTGACTCTGGTATCCCAGGAATTGTATACGGACGAGATGGTCTGCGATCACCTAATCGAGGCTGCCCTCGACGCAGCATTCGATCAAGTAGTCCTGAAGTTAGAAGACACTACTATTCACCAGGTCATCGACCTCGCCTTTAAATATACTCTCCACTGCGTCTTACAGGCGATTGGAATCTTGATCGGAGGTGGCCCTCCACTGCCGAGATCTTCAGCAACCTCAGCTTCACAGGGCATCAGCCAGGACGTGTCTGCCGTCTGCCGTTAGCCGCATAACCGGCCGACCCAGGACCGGGCAGCGCCGGCAAGGTCCAAGCTGTCTCCAGGACCACAAGACTCTCCATTTTTCTGCCGTGGGTCCAGCCTCTCCAAGTGAGTGGAGGACGCTGACCCGTCGCCGGCCTTCCATCTTCCCTAACTAAAAAATGTTTGTTAAGCTTATGGGACTTAACTACGGGGTCATCAGTCCCTAAACTTACAAACTACTTATCATCTACCTTATACTAAGGACGGCACTAATATCCATGCCCAAGGGGGGATTCGAAACCCCGACCGTAGTGACCGTGCAGACCGTGACTGGAGCGCCTCAGTCTCCTCGGCAACCGCGGCCGGCCTTCCCTAACTGTTTCCAAACCCATTCCTGGGATAACTGCTCGAACAGGTGATCCAGCTGTGACATCTGTACTCGAAAACGTCACGTCTTCATCTGTCGATTTCCACAAGACTGTCCCTCATACACTGTCGACAGGTAGGCCGATCCCAACAGTACAGTCATCTATGGTTTCCAAATTATTGATTAAGATGCTTGTGACATGTCATGCAGTGACTATACAGGTTCACACAGGGGTGGCGGTCTCTCTTGTTAAGTATTGCACTTATTCCAGAGTTGGCACGCCCTCTTCGTCGCCCACGCCATGGTGCCTCGTAACTTGTAATACATAAGCTATAGCACTATCAGGTCAGTTCCTTGCCTCTGAGGTATACAAGTCAGGGCACCGTGGTGCTACTTTCTTAGTCGCGACGATAACAAATGTTCAAATGTTTGTAGAAGTTATGGGACTTAACTACGCGGTCATCAGCCCCTAAGCTTACAAACTACTCATGAACTAGCTAATACTAAGGACGGCACAAATATCCATGCCCGAGGGGGGATTCGAACCCCCGACCGTAGTGGCCGTGCAGACCGTGACTGGAGCGCCTCAGTCCCCTCGGCCACCGCGGCCGGCGCGACGATAACATTCATCTGGTGTCCTCCCAGGTCCTGTTTCCAACCGTCAAGGAATTATGTGCCGTCATTCCGGACCTTTTCCCCCCTGGTACTGGATGTGTAAAAGGACTAATAGCATCGCTCACACTGAATCCATCAGCCCCGCCTCGTCTATAAAGGCATTCTCTCTCCTGTCCGTTACATTTCATGGGCAACTGCATTGGTGGTTGAGCAGAAGTGATTGTGAAGAACATTTCGACGCCATCTTCGGACAGTCAAATGTTTGTAATGCGATGGAACTTCTGTGGTTATTAGTCCCTAGGCTTACAAACTATTTAAACTAACCCAAGGACAACACACACACCTATGCCACAGGGACAACTCGATCTTCCGACGGTGAGCAACCACGCGCTCCGCAGCAAGGCGCCTTAGAGCTCTTGTCCAGTTTACCGCCCCTCTTCGGGCGTGTGGTGATTTTAAAGCTACCCTGAACCGTCAGCTGCAGATTGAGGAATAGCCCCCGTCATACACAGAGGAGTTGTGTTCAAAGCTCCAAATTACACCTGGCCGAGCATACTTACAGTAACATCTTGATGAACCTACAACTAATATGACAGTCATAAACATCCCTTTTCGACTGTTTTAGTTACACCGCCTCTTTCACGGTATCGCCAGCGCTACCGGGCATTTTCCAGAGGTACTTTGAGCAGCTACTGCGCGACATGCCGTGTTGTATCAACTACTTGGATGACATCATCGTCATCGATCAGTCTGCGGACCTACAGCATCTACGCCTGCTGTTCCAATGCTTGCAAGACGCTGGTCATAAGCAAAATCTTGAAAATTGCGTCTTCTTTCAACCAGTTATTAAATACCTCCTCCCATGCGGCCTTCCCCGTATTCTTGACGTCCTTCAATTGAAAGCAGCTTACTACAAAAAAACTTATCACTTACGCCGCACACATCGCTTCCCTGCCTGCAAGAAAGCCTTACAAACCATGAAAGAGGAGCTCCAGTCTGCTGAGTGGCTTGTGCCTTAAACTCCGTCGCTCCTGTTGCTCCTGGCCGCCAGTGCCTCAGATTACAACATCGGATGGTCCTTTCTCACTGCCTTACTGATGGTTCCGAGTGGCAGCTGGCATACGCCCCCTCTCCCTCACAGACGCCCATTGTAAATATTCCCAGATCGAAAAGGACGCCGTCACGATTGTGTCTACTTGCAGTAACTTCCTTCTATACCAATATTGTACTTATTTCCATTTAATTTCCTACCATAACCTCCTCCAGGCTTTGTTCGCCCCATTCTCCCAGTTTCCGACACAAACGCCACACCGCCTCCAATGTTTGGCTCGATTTATCCTGTTCCTCTTATGCCATCTATTTCCGCCAACGACTTTCCTGCCTTTCGTGGCAACCCTGTAGACCAGACCCATATTTTAACTTATCCGAACTGCTCATCTCATCAGGTGGATAAGCCCGTCCGATATGCCTTGGAGTCATTTCCAGTCACGGCCGCCCGGGTGACGAGAGCAACGGCCGACGACCGAGTGCTTCAGCACGTGCTAGGTTACGAGGACTGAGAGTGGCCTACACTGCTCCCAAACTGGGCGCGTTTCTACTGACGGGCTGCCCCTACCGATCTAAACGTCGTCGTACAGGCTTCCAAACGGACTTCCATCTTGAAAGTTCTGCACCAAGGCTACTGGGGCATCGCCAGGACGAAAGCGCTTCCACGTTTCCTAGATCGGCATGACGGAAAATATTCAGCGCTTTGTCCGGAGCTGTCCTCAACGCGTCTAGCCTCTTCCCAAACGTCAACAAGCTTTCCAATCATGGCTAGGCACCACCTTTCCTTGGGGACGTATTCACTTCGATTTTGCAGATCCCTTTCCGGACAGTTTTTGGCTCATGGTCACAGATGCTTATCGTGTCTGACAACAGGTCCCAGTTCTGCAGCCAAAAAAGAAATACACCGAAAATGGTTTTTCAATTGAAGCCCTCACTTTGTTCCTAAGTACATACAGTGTCCCACCTAATGGCGAAAATTGTCCGGCCGAACTTCTTCACGGCCCGCTTGTCTGCAGGCTTTTTTATTTGGGCCCGCAGGTTTAGACCATGTGTAGGATGGATTCCAGGAGTAGGATGGATTCCAGGCGTTATCCTTAGACTTCGATGCCGGCCCTGGGCCCTATATACTCACTTGTCCAGCATACAGAACCCATCATCTCCGGGCGATTGAGTGACGGGCCTAACTGTGTACCCCACACTCCATCCCCACTGGACTATGAAAAGCAGCTGGCCCCAAATCCAGAACAGATTCTGTTCACATCTTCGACAACTCCATGACTGTACAATGAGGACGAAATGTTGCCTCTCACACCACAGAACCTCCGCCTCAGTGGAAGTCCTCTCGCCTTGCCCGAATGTTTTCTTCCGACTCAACAAAATCCAGGATCCACCAGCTCCTCAGTAAAGAAATGGCAGCCAACCGCCCGACCCAGACTCGGCCCCAAAAACCAATTCGCCTTCCACCAAGTGCTCAAAAATGTTCAAATGTTTGTAAATCTATCGGACCAAACTGCGTGGTCATCAGTCCGTAGTTACAAACTACTTAAAGTAAGGTAAACTAACCTAAGGACAACACACACGCACACATGCCCCAGGGAGGATTCGAACCGCCAAGTGCAGCTATGAGATTCAGGAAGAGTACGAACGTCTGGATCTTCCACCGAGAAAACTCCACCTCTGTACTCTGTGGAATCTACGTTCGCCTTCAAGAGGACCTCGCCTTCATCTGCAATACAGTCTTTGTATCTGAACTCTACACTATGACAGAAGTACGGTTTGCCTGTGATCTCTGCGAGGACTGTGAGCTAAGACTCCTTCTTTGTCTCGTCAAGACTGTTTGGCATATTGTTAGGAATTTAACCGTCTTATTTAATTTTCCTTACTTTGTCGCGTTATGATATAATTACGTGACATGATTTGTGTTCTTTGATCTTATACAAAAAAACTGTGAATGAATCGTGTTTCAAAAATTGTTAAGTTCGTCAGTCTTAGTTTTCCTACCAAATACATTTCACTTTTAACTCAACACTGTTATTAGTGACCACTGTAAAAATTGCATATTTAATCCTACACTGCATGGTATTGCCGTTTGGCAACGCAAATTTTTGTTACTTTTTCGGACATCCTTCTTGTTGACAGATAGTAACACCATTTATATCGTATACATTTGAGTCTGTTCTAATAACGTTAAGCGTTCTGTTGATCGTTTCCTCCATAGAAGGCAGTGCAGTCACGAATTGAGGAGAAATGCAACAAAGAGCGCTCCATCGGATTTTTCTCACTGTTGAGCATTAATGTAATTACAAACTGATACGCCCAGAGTCAAGTAAAAAAAATATGTTATAGACATCTAATCGGAGTAGAAAACATGTTAGAAATATTTTCCCGCAGAGTGACTTACGTCTAAATGCATAATGTTGACAGTGGCAACAGTTAAATAATGACTTTCACATTGTTAAATTTGTTACATCAGTTTTTCAATATTTTTCCCCTGCATAGGTGAACATTTGCTACCAACAATTTATGCAGTGTAGCTTTAGCGCGCAAAAATGAAGTTACAGTTCTGATTCAGATTAATTGTTGTATATATGTAAAATAACCTTGCACACTGGGCATTTTCTGCATATCCATTTTAACGTGTGGACTGGTTACAAAGCTGTCCATACAGCTCATTTATTTTGATGGGAAGTAATCTTCCAGCTGCTCTGTTGGCTGCCTCTACTTTTCGAGCATCGGTGCATGTAACGGATTTAAGAAAGCTCTCTATTTGTATGGTTCTCCGGGTGTGGGGAAGAGGACTTTAATTGAAAATATTATTCGCTACGAAAAATCTCTTAATTTGTATACTGTCCTACACACGAAGAACTTGCATTTCAAAATTTAGCAGGGTATCATAAGATAGTATTGTTCGAAGTGTTTAGTTGCGATCGTTGGAAGTTTTTTTCGTCTGAGTTGAAGGGGTTAATAGAAGTCAAACCATTTACAATAAATATGAAGTTCGTGAATCAGAGATTAATACCATTGCGTGGTCCTGTTATAATTACTTCAAATGCATATGGTATTCATGATTGTGATTATGGTAGATGAGCAACATCGATTACTTACATTAGGTGCTATGACTCTACTGTCTTCTAGAAAACACAACGTACTCTTCAATCATGTTAGACTGTGCTTCATTTTATGTTCATTATTGCTGATGACCATTGTTACACAAGCATTTCGTGTTTAGAAACGTATTTCTCCGTGCGGTTACACCTATAGGCTGTCTTCATTTATTTGTGGCGCTACATTCCAGCTGTCAGAATATTTGGATCTGAATAATCCTAAGGACCAAGAGGTGGTCTTTGGTATCATATTTTCATTGCCCGATGACTCTTATGTGGAGTCCTGAAGCTGCAGAAGAGTTGAACGAACGAAACGGAAAAACAGAGATGGTGCCTCATAAAACATCAATTGCCTTCTTGTAGTCCAAGAATATAATATCATGGAAGATGTGGATCATTTTGACCAGCTACGTGAGAGGTATGCTGTGGGAAGGCGCTCTGTCAAGTAGTGGAACAAGAATTGTTATTTTTTGTTATATTACCCATTGCCAGTAACTTTATTTTATGGAAGGCAAATAGAAAACAGAAAAGGCAAGAGCTGCTGTCATTTCACCTTCAACTTGCAAGGCAACTGACAGCAGGATTTTCATCTAGGGAACGTCGAGGATACAAATCAGTATTCATGGGAAAAAGGGCATCAATGTAAGAAGCCATCAGCTTATTATTGGAAATATCTACAGAACGTGTCGAAGCTGTAGCAGAAAATCTTCTGAAAAACGCACACGCTACATGTGTACCACATATGATGTACCTTAATGCATTGATCCATGTTTCAGAAGCTTTCAAGACAAATAAAACTTTGAAATTTCATATTGTCAATGCTGTTCCCTCATAATATTGTAAAATAAATTACTATTTGTCAAAATTAGTGGAAAAAATTTGTAAACCTTAATGACCAAATTCCGCAATGTGTCCGTGGGAAGATTACATCCCACCTCGTGGTGTAACCAAATTTAAAGGGAAAAATAAAAACCCTTTCCCCAGAATTATTTATAAGGTTATCATAGACAGTTTTTTGACTGTGAATGTCTTCTAATGTCAGTTCTTAGATTTTGCCCACGAAAGGGGTAAGTTACTTTCTGGTGTCGTTCCACAACTTCGTTCATTCTCTATTATTCTTCTAGGAGGTGACAACCTGTAAGCGTGTTAAGTGAACAGCAACAGCCGCACGTTATACAGTCTTCTGATGAAAGAATTATTCCGGCTTTGTAAGAACGGAACTGTACGCACACCGCCGTTTTTATGCAAGATGTAGCAACACCACATATCGCTCGCCGGGTGAAATCTTCGAGATACTTTTGGTGACGACCGCATCACGTCTAGGCATTTTCAAGATGTTTGGCCTTCCAGATCCCCCGACAGGAATCCATGTAACTTCTGACTGTGGGGATATTTGAAGGATCGTGTCTATCAGGAATGTATTCAGAGTCTTCTTGATCTAAAGGATAGCACACAATAACAAATCACCCACATTACAATGTATATGCTGTGTGCAAATGTCGGTAAATCCGTGTTATGGAAGCCACATGTTGCGGAGTATGGAGACATGTTCCATAACCACTGTTGCCATGTGTTTGATTGTTCCTCTCCTATTTCTGCACCCACATCAGGTTCTGATTATAAGGCCATATTTTCATCTGGTGGCAGAAAGTGGAACCATAGGTTATTCATCATACTCCGCTAGCGCGCCGATTACTTAACATTACCACGAAGTTTCAGCGTCCTGCGTTCATACAGCCTGCACTGCAACACCCAGAACACCCGATCTTTTTTTTTTTTTTTTAATTCTTTATTAGCAAATCATGATTTTCATTATCAATGCATGTGTTTAACTGAAGACATTAATAATATGGATAACTCACACCACGCCAAGTATGACAACTGGACTTAACGTAGTGTGAGTTATCCATATTATTAATGTCTTCAGTTAAACACACGCACTGATAATGACCAGTCACTGGCCGAAAGCCGGCCGCGGTGGCCGAGGGGCCTGAGGCGCTCCAGTTACGGTCCGCACGGCCACTACGGTCGGTGGTTCGAATCCCTCCTCGGTCATGGTAACCCAGAACACAGTCAGTGTAATTATAAGTACCCTGTATTTTCATAGAAAAATAACGGTCGAAGTTTTGCATTGTATGTATCTATGAAGTGAAGTAATCTTCTCTGGGAGGGTTATGCATAGGTGTTTTATAGGGTAACGGTAACGTCAACCACAAATTTTGAGTTCCGTATTCAAATCCAATCCTCTCATATTTTTTTGCTCTCTTTTAGTTGTTGGGAAGAATTTGATAGTATGAAATGGAATCGAATTACTAACGAAATTAGTAAACACTTAAAATTTTATTAAAGATTGTTGCATTCACCAGATGGACTCAGAAGTCGCTTTTAAAACACAAATAATTGATTTTTCGATTATCTACTTAAATACTGCATCGCTGATGTAAATATTACAACCGAAAATATGAATTGTACGTTCACCAACTTCTTTAGAAATCGACATTAAACAAACATCAGCTCAATAATCTGAACATAATATAATACTTCGCACCCTTGCAGTTGCAGAGCATGATACTTAATTGAGAACTAATAACGTAATAATTACCGTACGGAGTGTTTAGTTACATCAAAAGGATCCTCACAAAAATAAACGAAGTGACCCATATCTAATTTAAATCTCTCGGATCGAGTTTAAACCACATTTTATGTATTTTTCATAGCTTGCAACATACGAAAACAAATTATCTGGAGGTTTTATAGATGTATTTGTACAGTGGTACACTACTACGCAATATTTGTTGATCAATTTAAAAAAATGTGATTGTCCAAGCAATATATAAATGTCGGTGCCTTCTACGGCAGTAGGCGTAGCACCATGTCAGTTGACTTCACAGGCATCACGTGACTCAGAGCGTTTTAGCGGGCTTTCAAATAATTAAAATTTCATTTATCTCTCTCTCTCTCTCTCTCTCTCTCTCTCTCTCTCTCTCTCTCTCTCTCTCTCTCTTTCAAAACACTGCAATTCAAGAGCAAAAAATGTATGTTACGATCATAAGATGTCGTAATTAACTATTGAAGACGATTCCCACAAATCAGTCAAATATCCTATTCTCATGGATGGACGATGGAGAACCTACATAATATTAAGGTAACTCTTCAAGTCAGTCAAAAGTCTTCAGAGCCCAAAAGTGTGTAATACGTATTATTTGTGGAGTAAATTCACGGACGTCCTGTAGAAGCCTCTTCAAAGAACTGGTATATTAACTACTGTTTCTCAGTATATTTATTCCTCAATGAAATTTGTCATAAATAATATATCCCTTTTCCCAACAAACAGCTGAGTTCATACATACAATATTAGGAATAAAAATGATCTACACAAGGACTTAAAGGTACTTACTTTAGTTCAAAACGGGGTCCACTACTCAGGAACACACATTTTCAATAATTTACCATCAAGTATAAAAAATTTAGTTACAAATAAAGATCAGTTTAAAAGGATCCTAAAAGTCTTTCTAGTGGCCCACTCCTCCTACTCCATTAGAGAATTTCCAAATTGTACCAAATGATGCATGTATCGGTATTCATACTATATTAGTATTATTATATTATCTGCTAAAATAAAACACTTAAAATGTATGTATCTGTATTTATATTATTAGTATTATCTATTATTCGGCTTGTAAATTTTGTTTCTTGACATGTTCCACATCCACGAGGATCTCCTCAAAATGGATCTACGGAACGAAAACTATTATCAGGTTCTCAGTGAACGTCCGGTGTGGTATAACTGACTTGTTGAAAAGGCCTGTGTTCTTACGAAACCACACGACGGCAGCAGAATATGGACATTTTCTGATAAAAAACCTACCTGCACTTTCGGTGAAATATCATTAGAGTAACAACGGCAAATGTACCTGCAGCATAATGTATTATCAATTCACTGTCCCAAAACAGTATTTCAGTTGATGAATAACGCATTTCCTCAACGGTGGATTGACCGTGGTGTTTCCACTAACTGGCAAGTCAGATCACCCTACCTCGGCACATTAAACTACTGTTTGTAGGTCTGGTTCTAGAGAAGAAAGGTTGGGGCATGGGCACGCTGCAAAGGTGGATACACGTGAAGAACATATCGCTCGCATCACTGACGCTCTTTCCCGCATTGAAGCTGGCAAAGTTGTTGTTCTATATGGAACATAATATAACCTCAAATACACTGATAAGTGCGGTGAGATGGGTGTCGTACACCTCTTGTATGATGGATCAGTCATCTGTCCCTCCAGTACTCCGTCCAATACAGCATTTCGATAATCAGTATTCACACCTGTCTTCATAATCATTTATGGAAATGTGTAGTCTTCAACCCCTTCCACTCCGTGACGATGGAAAGTCGAACATACGTCACGTCCACAGGACTTTCTTGTTCTACATTTACAGACATACTCCGCAATTCACCGTAAGGTGCGTGACGGAGGGTACACGGAGGGTACAAATAGAACGAGGAAAAAAAAAAGAATATTTATATGCTTCCGTACGACCCCTAATTTCTCTTATCTTGTATTTGTGATCACCACGCGAAATGTAAGTAGGCGGCAGCAAGATGGTACTACACTTAGCTTCAAATTGCGGCCCTCTAAATTTCCTCAACAGAAATTCACGAAAAGAACGTCGTCTTTCCTCCAGCGATCCCCAATTGAGTTGCCGGAGCATTTCCGTGACACTCGCTCATTGGTCGAACCCACCAGTAACAAACCTACCTGCTCGCCTCTGAACTGCCTCTATGTCTTCCTTTAAACTGATCTGCTGCGGGTCCCAAACACTTGAGCAATACTCAAGACGTGGTCGTACAAGCGTTTTACAGGTGAAGTACATCTTCCCATCTTAATTTTGATGTGTGTGTAATCACTACATAAATTATGTGACAGTCTTTCCGCATCGCATTTTATCTCAAGATAGCATTATCGCTAATGTTTCCTTTTCTTGGAGCCCAAGAAATTTTATGGCAATCGTAGAAACTAACAGGGTCTCTGTCAACAGCTTGTCGCTGAATATATAATGTTACTATTTTTGCCTTGGTTCCGTCAGTTTGGATGCTGAATTTCAAGAAAGAGTGCCACCAATGAGAATGCTACAGAAGAAATAGAACTGAGCCTTCCAAAACTTCACCCCATGAAAGGTAATTAGGTGACTGGTGGAAAAGAGCTACATCAACTTTAGCAGTGACGAACGAGACAGAATGATTCTGCCAGTCTTCGTTTTAGGAGAATCAGTACTAATGTGCTGTTAAAATGGAGATGTTGCGGAATTCGCACACAAAACTGATATCATTGTGAGACATGTGATAGCGTTTGATACTAATGAAGATCAACGGAAAACGATCAAGCAATAGCAGCCATTTTATTGGAAAAGAATTAGGTGGGATTTATACACCGGCGTATCTCGTTTCGCTCAGCTAAGGGCCAATCTATTCACTGTTGTCTAGTCTAACGAAAGTCTACCCCATGAAAGGTAATTAGGCAAGTTGAGTTTGTTTTTCCTGTTACTGACCGGTGGAAAAGTGCTACATCAACTTTAGCAGTGACGAACGAGACAGAATGATTCTGCCAGTCTTCGTTTGAGGAGAATCAGTACTAATGTACTGTTAAAATGGAGATGTTACGGAATTCGCACACAAAGCTGATACCATTGTGACACATGTGATAGCGTTTGATACTAATGAAGATCAACGGAAAACGATGAAGCAGTCGAAGCCATTTTATTGGAAAAAAATTAGGTGGGATTTATAAACCGGCGCATCTCGTTTCGCTCAGCTTAGGGCCAATCTATTCACCGTTGTCTGGTCTAACGATCCTGGTTATTATGATGTACCGCTATCTTTGGGTGTAAACTCGCGGCCAGACAACTTTCCGGTGGCGTTCCTTCTTCGAGGGATTAAATCAGATTACTAAGCAGACTTGAGGGCCGAACCGAAAGTCGTCGACCTTCGAGACGTCTGGAGAAAAAGCTTATGGGAGCGCGTCAGTTGCCTGCGCTGCGGGCTACGACCGGGCAGATGTGAATCAGCAGAAAAAGGAGGAAGGCGAGAAGTCGCCGAAATCACGAGGCAGACCTGCTGGCCGATAGCGCCTGTTTACTGCCACCAGCTTCTTGCCTCGCCGCCCTCGTCTCAATCTACTCCGCCAACTCAGGACGCAGGCTGCTCCCGCGTGTGATCCATTTCACGCAGTCTCCGAGTAGTATTCTCTCGTATACATTAACGAAATTCACAACTGCAGCTTAGGCATTTTAGTTATAAATTTCAGCCGGCCGCGGTGGCCGAGGGGACTGAGGCGCGTCAGTCACGTTCTGCACGGCCACTACGGTCGGGGTTTGGTATCCGCCCTCGGGCATGGATATTTGTGCCATCCTTAGTGTTAGCTAGTTCATAAGTAGTTTGTAAGTTTAGGGACTGATGACCCCATAGTTGAGTCCCATAAGCTATAGAAACATTTGAACATTTTTATAAATTTCATCATCTGTTCCACTTTGATTTGTATGTGATTAACACTGTATTCTTCTATGGAGGAAAGGAAGCGGCAATTGATGGAAAGTACCGGGTGATCAAAAAGTCAGAATAATTTGAAAACTTAATAAATCACGGAATAATGTAGATAGAGAGGTAAAAATTGATGTTTAAATGTTTGTGTAGTTAATGGGACTTAACTACGGGGTCATCAGTCCCTAAACTTACAAACTACTTACGAACTAACTAATACTAAGGACGGCACAAATATCCATGCCCGAGGGGGGATTCGAACCCCCGACCGTAGTGGCCGTGCAGACCGTGACTGGAGCGCCTCAGTCCCCTCGACCACCGTGGCCGGCGTAAAAATTGACACACATGTTTTAAATGACATGGGGTTTTATTTGAACGAACGAAAAAAAAAAAAAAAAACACAAAGTATTCATAGAATTTAGGCTTTCACGGCCGGCGTCTTCATTAATTAAAACTTCCGGGCTAAGTTACCGTGGTCCATCAATAAAACGTCTTACTCCCGACGTTTCGTTGCCTACTACAGGCAACATCTTCAAGGGTGAGTCGACGACTGCCTACTAGGCGTTGGAGGTGCTGCTTATATAGAGGGTATAGATGGCGCCACCACTTGTCACGTGCTGCCGACTTTGAAGCTACATTTGACCAACGTCATCTCTCTCGATTACAGGTAATCGATTGTCATATCTTTGGTTCAAAGTTGACCGACAAATCTTATCTAATTTCAAACCTTCTTCTTTCGTGTTAAAATTATTGCTAGACGCGTGAAAGATCTCTTGCGCTCGTCGTTTGGTGATGGTCGTGTGCTCAGCCGCCACTTTCGTCGGGCTTGGCCTCCCAGGTCCCCAGACCTCAGTCCGTGCGATTATTGGCTTTGGGGTTACCTGAAGTCTGCAAGTTTCGTGATCTACCGACATCTACAGGGACGCTGAAAGACAACATCCGACGCCAATGTCTCACCATAACTCCGGACATACTTTACAGTGCTGTTCACAACATTATTCTTCCACTACAGCTATTATTGAGGAATGATGGTGAACATATTAAGCATTTCCTGTAAAGAACATCATCTTTGCTTCGTCTTAATTTGTTATGCTGATTATTGCTTTTCTGATCAGATGAAGCGCCATCTGTTGAACATTTTTGAACCTTTTTTTTGTATATTTTTTTTATTTTTTGTGTGTGTTCCAATATAACCCCATGTCATTCCAAGCATGTGTGTCAATTTGTACCTCTCTATCTACGAGGTACGTCCAGAAAGTAAGACCCGTATGGTTATATAAAACGAACGTCTACAGATACAGAAAAAATATTTATTGTACAAAAATCTACAACTGTTAAACTACTTTTCTACATAGCTGCCGAAATTTTGTAGGCACTTATCATAGCGTGGCACAAGTTTCTGTATGCCTTCTTCATAGAAGGTTGCCGCCTGTGTATTCAGCCATGTGGTAGCATGTTCTTTCAGCTCGTCATCATCGTTGAAACGCTGACCACCAAGGACAGATTTTTAGGTGTAAGAAGAGGTGAAAGTGGCTAGG
Organism: Locusta migratoria; assembly: GCA_026315105.1. Classification (NCBI taxonomy): domain Eukaryota; kingdom Metazoa; phylum Arthropoda; class Insecta; order Orthoptera; family Acrididae; genus Locusta; species Locusta migratoria. Next base: position 294,732,654 of record CM048755.1, read on the forward strand.
AGCGAGGTCCGGGCTGTACAGAAGATGATCAAACACGTCCCAGTGAAATTCCCGTAAGAGTTGTTTGGTCACATTCGCCACATGAGGTCGGGCACTATCGTGGAAACACACACCACCTTTTGATGGAAATCCTCTTATTACACCTAAAATTTGTCCTGTCAACACTTCAACGATGAAGAGCTGAAAGAACATGCTACCACATGGCGACAACCTTCTATGAAGAAGGCATACAGAAACTTGTGCCACGCTATGACAAGTGCCTACAAAATTTCGGCAGCTATGAAGAAAAGTAGTTTAACAGTTGCAGATTTTTGTACAATAAATATTTTTTCTGTATCTGTACATATTTGTTTTATATAACCAAACGGAACTTACTTTCTGGACGTACCTCGTATATTATTCCGTGATTTTTTAAGTTTTCAAATTTATACTGACTTTTTGATCACCCGGTATTATATGTGGGTGCCTTAGAGCACTGAAACAGTTTAACGGCGAAAAGTGAATGTTTGTAACGGACCGCTATTCCTCTCGTTTTCTTCCTGTCTATCCAAGCACACCTATCTGCTGCCCATAAGTTGCACGCTAAGAAAGTAGTGGAAATGTCTTAAAGGACATACACAAAACGATTATACAGGGTGAGTCACTAACTATTGCCACCAAGAATAACTCCGAAAGTATGATAGAAGCTGAAAAGTTTGTTGGACAAAAGTTGCCTGGGACAAAGGTAGTCAAATATGACGTTTTATTGTTGCTATTTGGGCTCGCTTCACAGATATGGTCAACTTTGTTTTCTCGAATTGGCTGATATAGTTTGGTACTTACTCTTTGATAGCGGCCATCAAGACTAATCCCATGATGTTTAACCGTAATGTCTTTGACGGTCAACGAAGATCAAAAAGGTGTCAGCGATAAGCATTCTGATGCCGCCCACCGCTTCTGTCGCGCTAGAATGGCGACGAGACGGGTCGCTGGCGGAATTCTGGGCTGTGAAAATTTCATTGTAATTGTCATGGCAATGCCTGAAGGTGCCGAAGTGATACGGAATACCTCTCAGTCCACGATAGGAAGATTGCAGCGCTGCATTGATACCAATTGTCATCACTTCAAACACCTGTAAATGGACGTTCGTGCTACCTTTCTGACCTTTAAAGACCTTACTGTTACACATCATTGGATTTGTCTCGATAGCCGCTATCAGAAAATACATACCAAACTAAAGCATCCCATTAAAAAATCCAAAAACTGACCATATTTCTGAAGTGACCTCACTTTTGCCTCGCAAACTTTTCAGCTCGTATCATACTTTCGGAGTCATTCTTGGTGAGAATAGTTTGTGACTCTCCCTGTATATGTCATCATTATTTCGTTTTCCGTTGTCCTTAGTTGCTTAGAAAATTAGTGGAGGTGTATTTCGGTCTATTACAACTAAATGAAAGGCGTTTATTGTGCCATAAGTTTTTCGCTTCTTTATTTGTGAAGCATCATCAGTTGTCTGTAATACATGTTTGTATTTTGTGTGTATAATATTCATTGCAGAACAGTTACAAATATTTTTCTATGTTTCACAGTATAACATAAATCTTTGTTGTGTTAAATTTCTAATTCTAACGACCTAGTTTAGAAACAACTTCTGTAGTTCAAGTTTTTTTTTCTTATTTTATTCTTCAGTAATGCTTACGGTTTTTAGTGTTTGTCCCACTCTGTGTCCTCATGGAGCTAACACCAAACTCTGTAAGTTAGACTGAAAAATGAAAGTAACTTCGCAAAAAAAAAAAAAAAAAAAAAAAAAAAAAAAACTTGTGTTACAGAAGTAGTTTTAACCTAGGTGGTTACAATTAGAAACTGTAACACAGAAAAGATTTATGTTATACTGTGAAACAAAGAAAGTATTTATAACTGTTTTGGAATGAGTATTATAGCACAACAAACATGTATTACAGGCCACTGATGATGCTTCAGAAATAAAGAAGTGAAACGCGTGTGGAACAAAAAAAAACCGCCTTTTATTTAGTTGCAATAGAGGGACATACACCTCCACGAAGATTATAATGTATTTAACACTCCTGAAGAAGTGGGATTAGACGTCTCATCCATGCCGGCACTGAAGAACTAGCTATGAATCGACAATGAAAGACGGAACAAACGGAATTCGTAAAACCAAATGTGATCTTGAGGAAAGAGGCAGTGGCGGAGGCATTTGACTCGTGTTTACGTTAGAAGCATACTTAACCCTCATCCAGCAATCCAGAATTAGTTTTTAAATCATATCTCTACCTTACTCACGGCAGCTTTTTTGTATAACTGTACGCATACATGAAAAATGGATGAATAGGACACATTAACAAAGGATATATCACTGACTGTTCCGTCGGTTCTTGACAGGATATGTTATTCGTTTTGAATGAAACATGAGAGATAAATGTATAATATTCTGTAGTTTATTGATTTACAAACCAGTTTTCGTCCACAACAGGGCGTGCCACGTCACATTGACCAGGCAGCGACCGCCAGCTAACTGGCTGGCTGGTGTGAGGCAGTGGGCTGTGCCCCAGCAACCAGCCATTCAGCCGCGGCCTGGTCAGTGTGACGTGGCACACCCTGTTGTGAGGCCTTGTCTTTAGGTGGTGTTGGCTGTGACCCATCGGTCAGCCAGTGAGCTACGCGATCATGACCTACTCTGCGTGATGTGGCATGTCAGCGCGCAGACCTTCTCTTCAGGCATTGTTGACTCGTGTGCCCTTAGTTCCACTGCTAGTAACCGGTAGGCAAGAGTTCGCACGTGGACACTCACAAACCCTCTTACCTGTGCTATGGTAGCTGTAACATCGGCCAATTCTGCCCTTATAATACGACGATCATGGCGGACCTCTGTGCTGCGTGGACGTCCAGAGCCTGGTCTGGAATGTGCCCGTGGCCATTGCAAATCGGATAGTTGCATAACTGACGCACCACGTTCAAATTGTATAGAAATTCTCCGAAATAACCTCTCGGAAATCCACAATTTGACTGTAGGAAACAGAAATGCTTGTCTGTGGTATGGCGCCTCTTCATGTCACACGGCGCCTTGTGGTTGTAAACATACCCTTTTAATGGGTACACAGAGACAGCGCTCTGGAATCTATGTGACAAAGTCACTACGCTATATATTGACGGACGACGTTGAAATCATTAACAGTACATCCACTATCGCCCAAGTGACAGCTATCGTAATCGAATCAACATTGCCATCGCCTTTCCGGGTGTTTGCCGGCGGTGTCTTGCGAGCCATGGATGAAGGGCAATAGGAAGCTTGTGTTTTTCTCGATTTCAAAAAGGCATTTGACGCGCTGTAGGAAAGACGACCTTCTTTTCGAGAAATTCTCTTGAGGAAATTTAGAGAGTCGGAATTTGAAGCTGACTGTAGAACGATCTCCCTGCTGCCTACTTACATTTCGCGAAAAGATCAAGACAAGACAAGGTAAGAGAAATTAGGGCTCGTACAGAAGCGCATAGATATTCTTTTTTCCCTCGTTCTGTTTGGGAGTGGAATAGGAAAGGAAATGTCTAGTAGTGGTACAGTGTACCCTCCGCCACGAACTTTACGGTGGATTGCGGACTATATAAGGTAAAGCAGTCAACAATCCGAAGATTGGTTTGACCTTCCTCCGACCTTTGAACTGACTTACCCAGCCAGTTATAGGGGGACCTACAGTTTAACGTGGGTTCCGAACCACGGTGCTACTCGGTATTTTTCACATGAGCAGTATTGCCAGAGGTGAAAGAAGTGGAAAGTGACAGATAAAAATCCTAGGACCTGGTGGGGATCGAACCCGCGACCTTTGAATTTGTAGTCTGGCACTCTACCACTGTGCAACCGAGGCGCAGACTATATGTAGATATAAATATATGTAAATGAAAACAAATAGCATTTCGCTACTTGCTATCTTTTTGGGTTTGTAATCGTAAGGACCACTAGAATATCGTTAGGCCCTCACTGGTTTCCAGATGTTTTGGTTTGTTTGTGGGAAAGCAGGAAGTGCGCGTAGGCAGGAGTCGTGTAGAGGCGGCAGCGGCCAGGATTAGCCAGCGCGTCGCTAATTGCAGCCTTACGGGAGCCGTCTTTACTGAAGATGCTCGCGTCGAGAAAAGTCCTACCACTGTTAAACACACCAGCGGAACTTTTCGTAACGCTCAACAATTGGCTTGCAAATCGGTGTGCTGTCCACAGTGTCTCAATATAAAATCTAAACAGGCGAACAAATTTTAAGATGACTCATTCATATTATTTATTTTGGACGTCAATCACAATATTATTTAATACAATTTATTCGGCACGTACGATGGCAATAATGAATTAAAAACCTCCATACATTTGCATCTAAATAATTACTCTGCAAATCACATTTATGTGCATGGGAGAGAGTTCATTGAAACGCTTTCGTAATATTTCTCTGCCGTTCCGTTATCTAATAGGGCATGGGAAAAATGAACACCGAACTCTTTCCGTTTTCGAGTTGATTTCTTTCATCATTTTCATTATGTTTCTCAGTGTAGGTGGTTGCTAACAAAATGTGTTATAATTCAAAGACAATTTTTGCAGACAGGACTTGCTACAGCGAATTACGCCTTTATATTAATGATTTCAACTCTACGTCGTGCATCATTTCCGTGGCGCAGCAGTACTACAAAAACGTGTAGAGTAGGCTCTTTCGTTAGTAGAACTATTGCATCTTTTAAGTCTTCGGCCAATGAAACGTAGACTTTGGTTCACCTTCCCCATGACATTTGCATTAATTGTCAAATGTGACAAGTGATGTGTGGAAAGCGGAAATGCTAAAATATGCTCTATAGTTATTCCAACATGGTTTATCAACACACCTCTCTCCAAAAGACACAAATTTAACTTTTTTCTGCTGGAAATACAAACAAGACTTCAGCGTAATCACACACAGTATAGAATATATAGCTACTGGAACACTACTGAGCAGATTGTAGGAGAGAAATTGCCCCAGTTGTAGCAGCAGATCTCAGTGGAAACAAATGCATAAAAATTGGAGAATTTCACAGGTGATACCCATTTCCAAGAAAGTCCTTCGCACACATAATTGTGACTATAGACTAACATTAAGATATGATTATGTTAGGAGTCGTGGAAAAATTGTACACGTACCTATAGTTCAAGTACATTACTTATGTTGAAACTTCCAATCAGAGTAATGGTATATGCGAATCGAGACCCGAAATTTGAATCTTTACATCTGCGAACAAGTAGGCTACCGACTGAGCTACCGAAGCACGCACACAACCAGTAATCACGGCTTTACCTCCTACTGTCCAATTACTATATTGCAGCAATTACGTTTGTTTAACGAAATCTACTCTGTGGAGGACTAACCGAGGATTACATTGAAAACTCCTTGCTTAAAAATTAGATTTTTCAATTTATCTTCGATATTCAGTTACACCACGAAGTATTAGATACAAGTGCTACAGTTGATAATAGACCACCTGACTTCCGGAAAGCTTTACATACCGTTTCACTCCTGTCGCGCACTGAACACAATATGACCTTACGCAATGTGGGTCTAGATTTGTGTGGCGAAGAAATTTCGCATCCTTTATGCTAAACAGAGAGAAGTCATCAGATGTGTTAGTAATTTGGTCGTGTTCCAAGAGTTCGTTACAGGAATGTTAATATTCACAGTTAAGTGGATAACGTCGGAAAATCTATGAATGTTCAATAAGCAACAACGCATAACTGTGTCGAATATCTTCCAGGAAACAGGACTCACAGCATCAAATATTTACAGCTATTTCCTATACTTTGCATGTAATATGAAGTTATGTAATGTATATCACATCTTTCACCACTTTAACGAGTGAGGTGTTACCCTCTTAAGTCTTCTTATAGCAGTCATGTTGTGAATAATATATTATACCTCTATGATCTCTTTTATTAAGTATTATTTATACTATTTTTACACATAAAGAATGTGTTTCTATTAAAGTAGTATTGGATTTAACCTTATTATTTATAGTACATTCTACGATCTGCTGATAATAATAATGTAATCATACCTTAAGCGACCATTACATTTAAATGAGTATTCGCGATTTATTATACCTGAAAACCATTTCAAAATAAAAACTTAATGACACTAATTGTGTCTATATTAACAAAAAATATTTAAAAGCCCTCGTTAATTTCTTACTTTTCTTGAAAACATAATAGTTGAAAACTTATTCGAATTTAAAATTTTAGTATTCCAAAATGATTAAATTTTAAAATTATTTACGATATTTAGTAGTGTAATTTTATAGTCCCCATTTTTGTATTTCCAGATGTATGAACTACTTCTTACTTAACATGTTAATTTGTTAATTATTCGAGTTGAAAATTTCGCCACGCATATTAAAACTTTCATATTCACAGAATATGAGACATCAACTGCGAATGGGCAAAGCTGAAAATGTGTACCCAGCTGGGATTCTAACCCGTGTCTCCTGCTTTATAGGCCGTTGCACTGACCACTATTTTTTTTAATTCTTTTTTCTTGGGGTAGATTTGTGTTTTGCGGTCGTTCGTTTAGTTTGTTCTTGGTTGGTCGTTGCATATTTGGCTCAGCTTTTTTCTTATTACAGGCGCGCTGAGCCACCACTACACCACTGCAGATACAGTGATCACCGCACCTGCAAGGTCTATCTAAACACGCCTCCCGTCAGACAAATTCCCAGCCTTACCCTGCCCACAGTACTCAAACTCGTAGCTTCGAAATTAATTCCCGGAAGAGTAAGGGCTACAAACTTGCCCACCCCTCCCCACTAACGAAAGGATCATTGCCCGTCACGGGCATTTTATACATATAAATGTGTCATCTGTTCCGAAAGACGTCTGTTCTTTCGCGATGGTCATAGGCCTCATTAAATGACTGTACGACAAATAGTTCAGGAGCAAATTACGTAATAAACAACGAAATGCACGGAAAACTGCTGCATCATGCGACGTTTGATTCTAAACCACTGTACTGATTTCAACCAAATTTGGTACACATATTCCTTCCATGACGTAACAATTGACGTAGGGGTAAGAACTACTTACGACATGTAGTTCAGGAGATATGACGTCATAAACAATTATATTGCGGAAAACCTGTGACATCATGCGACATGCGAATAAGGACATTTTATTCATCCTGAAATCTTCATGACATTTTGGACACTTGACCTTCAAAACAAGAGGAAGGTCACTGTCACATAAAATTTTGGATGGTGCATGACGGAGGATACTTTACATATGGAATTCGTATTCCGATCCTGATGAAATTTTTAAATATGATTGAACAATTCAGTATATCAGTGCAGTATTAATATATTCAGATTACCTACAATCATTTCAATTAATTAATGTGACTAAACAGTTAATTTTCAGATTTCGGTGAAGTTTAGAATGAAATACAATTTTGAAAAATCTATGAGATCTCCCTGGAAGTTACGTTATATTTTTCAGGGTGATAATCATCAAAGAAACATTTAAAACATACATATTGTTCACACAATGTGTATTTTATGTAAGCAATTTGAAGTAAGAATTTTTTTTAAATAATATGCTTCTGTGGAAAGTATACTACATTCAGATTTTAAAATTACGGTTTTATGGCTGTCAGCTTTGATGCATAACAAGCGTACCGAATCAATGCCGTGAAAATCACCAGCAGAAGGAATTTGTTGTTACCAACGTATGGTTTTAATGCGAATTTGAAAATAAATACATAATTCTAATACATAAAAATTAATGTTTTTGTGTCAGTATTTTATGCGCTGCCGTACAGTTCATCGGATTGATATGGAATTTTATCAACATATTTGTTGCACTTTCGGGAAGGTTATAGGCATAATTATACCACTGTACAGGAGATATGGCGTCATAAACTCAGAGATTCGTGAGAAGTTCCTACATTAAGAATAACGAGTAAATTTATTACTTCTTTGCTGCTAAATGTATTAGAAATGCATTTTGCAAACATTTTGCAATGAATATATCTACAAAATTGTTTCATTGTGCGACTGTTAGTATAGGAGATATGTCGTGATAATTTGAGAAGCTTGGGGAACTACCGCAGCATGTTTGTTAGTATTTTATGCACTGTCACACTCTTCATCTTATTGCGAAGAAACTATGTACATACACTTGAGCTTCAACACAAGAGGAAAGTCACTGTCTACGTAACATTTTGTGTCATACCTGACAGAGGGTACTTTACCAACGAACGTGTTTTATTCCGAACTTGATGAGCTATTGTATACGTTATCTTGAAAACAATAGGATCATCACCGTATATCTAAGATTTCAGAATGTTCATGGCTGAGGGTACCTTGCATAAATTTAGTCACCACTTCACTTAACACTATAAAATTTAACAGAGTTGTATAGTTTTTCACAGATGGGGGAGACATTGGACTGAGGAGGTGGAGGAGGAGTTCGAAAGAGAAACGAGGAGATGGCAGGCAGAAAAAGGGGACAGTGGAGATGAGCAGAGAGGGTAGGAGGAGATGAAAAGAGAGAGGGGAGGGGGGAGATCAGGAGATGAACAGAAAGAGAGAAGGAAATAGAAGGTGGTCAGGGTGAGATAAGGAGAGATGGACTAACGTAACACTGGAATAAATACGCACCCGGACGACGTCGGGTTTTCAGCTGGTACATATATTCCGTGGGTTCAGGAAATGCTCAAGGTGCCAAATATTATCAACACAGACTTCTAAATTGCACACCAAGGGATATCTTATTCTCTGCTGTATTCCTGGTAACTGCTGTATCTACTGAAATCCATCATCAACTCCCTGACTTTTTAATTTTTTAATGGGAGTTTAATACACTGTCTTTTTAACGTTCCCCACAAGTAAATATTCAAAGGACTGATATCAGGAGATCGTGTAGGCCAATACGTTGTTGACCCACAATCCATCTAGGTTTGAATCGTCGGTCTGTGACGAATTCGATTGCAGTATGCTAATTACAGTGTTATCTTGATATCCTGTTTCTTTTTCACGTTGTGATAAGTCATTTAATGTAATATGCTTCCATATCATTTTATACTATACATTATACACGTGACAATTATTTCTCAATTAATTAGTCATTTTTGAGAGCATAAAACGTTTAACCTACACATTCGACCAGAGTAAAGTGTACAATTTTATTTACTGTCAAATATTTTACTGTGTAATCAAACGGCTACTATTAAGTGACTATTATCTTGTGCTGAGAATTTACATGGACTCTTGACAACCTTTCAATTTAAATTCATTACCTTTACAAGAAATACAGCAACTTTTCTATTATAAAAGCACAAAATTTGCAAGAACAAAAGATTTAACGGTATCTTAATCATGTAATAATTCTTAGGAACTGGCTGGATCAGAAAAAAATCATAAGAACTTAGATATTACGTAATATAACTATACACTTGCATCAGAGCTGCCAAATAAAAAGGAAAGTATGGATAAAGGATCTCTATAACGTGTAGACAAATCATTAATCTCCTTCCATGGCTATGTAATAAAGTCATAATAAGAAGATTCAGAATAATATTGGTACAAATACGTAACATATGAAACAAGCAAAGAAAAATGAATGTGTGCTTTAAAGGCTTAAAACTTAGGAATTAATAGTGCATCCAATCATGAAACAGAAGTTCAATTATCTTCCACAGCTGTACTTTAAACTACCATGGAAACAATGCAGTCAAAAAAGAGATACATTTATTTTACTCTGTTGTGTTGTGAATCCCCGTCTCAAACTTCAGGGCCATAAATCGTTATCAGAAAAGTGAGCAAAGCACATAAACAGTAATAATTTTGATATTTTAGATTTCTGTTTGCTTTCCTTTGAATTCAACAGCAATTCTGTCAGTGTAATTAAATACAAACTATTGCCTTCGAAACAAGTCATGGAGTATAACAAAACTAACATTTCTATGTACAGGTAGCAAAGTACGATTAGTTCCATATTTTGAATGGCATGAATTCACTTCTTCCTGCCTAAATGTGGTTTAAAAATATAGGTCGGACTGCTACCAATTACCCGACATTGAGCAGCAGGAAAGCTGTCCTCTATAAAAGTAAATAAAGTGGCGCTTCTCGTGCGTGACGTAACGTCAAAAGACGCGGTCAACAATGCAGTGTCGCCTTGGATTGTGCTTTCTTAAAACTTTCTTCTTCGTATAATTTGCTATGTCCTTCTCAATAATATGTTTACTTAGAGCCTGTGCTGCACAATTTTCTTAATCTTGGTAGAGTTTTCAATCATTGCCTTCTGGTCAGACGTCGTTCTAGGCATTAAATATTCAGTCCTCGATAAACACGACGCCAATTTAAATTTGAAAGGCTCCCTCTTCAAAATACCTTAAAGACTACATCGGTATACAATATATTAAAATGATTTTTACGATACTCTAATCGTTGTGTTATGGAAAATGGAAGGTCAAGTTAATCTGTTTCCGAGTGTTCCACGCCACACATTTCTGCTAACGCATTGTCGATCTATTGTTTTCAAAACTGCAAAGAAAAAAAAAAAAAAACACTCATCTGTCTATGCACGGATGTCATCAAAATTCTGCGCACTGTTCCGTGTAAACTTTGCTTCATTAGGGAAAAGTATAGTAGACGTAAAGTGTTGATCCAGAGTACACATGCTCAATATGTTCATCTGCATATGGTTCGCGGAAAAAACTATTGCCGGTGTCCTTCCGTGTGGGCTCTAATTCTATCCTTGTGTTTTTTTCGCGAGATATACGTAGGAGAAAGGACATATTAATTTAGTTTTCAACAAACATCCGCTCTCGGATTTTTGTCGATAGCCCGTGCCGCGATACAGAACGTCTTGCCGCGTCTGCCACAGAACGTCTCTGTGAGGCTTTCGCGCTTATTGAATGAGCCCGAAAGGAAACGTGCTGCTCTTCGTACGATCTTCTTCTTGTCTTCTATTAACATAACCTGATACTGATCCCACACTGATGAACAAAAATCAAGCGTCGGCCGAAAGCGAGTTTTGTTTTGTTTGTAAATCTATCGGACCAAGCGAGTTTTGTAACCTACTACTTTTGTTTACGGACTACACTTCCTGAGGATTCTTCAAGTCTGTATCTGGCTGACCCGCGATTAATTTTTATATGGCCGTTTCCATTTCAAATCGCTCCTTATGCCTAGTTGCAGAGAGTTTATGGAAGTAACTGCTTGCATGTCTGTAATGCTATGCAGTAAGTATATAATAGAGCAGCTTTCTTTCTAAGTAAACGCAGCACTTTACATTGTTTTATTTTGGCGTTAATTGCCACTTCCTGCACCATGCGTCGATTCTCTACAGGTACCCCTTCGTTTCGCTACACTTTTCAAGTATTGCGACTTCTCGATATACTATAGCATCATCCGCAAAAAGCCTCATTGAATTTCCGATGTTATCTACGAGGTCATTTCTTTTTTCCGTGAAAAGCAAAGTTCTTGTAACATTCCCTTGGGGCACGGCAGAAATCACTTTTGCTTCTGAAGACCTCTGTCAGTACAAAGTACAAAAAGCTTTTATTGAATGTCTATAAAATGCTGCACTTTTTGAAGATGTCATTGATAATGGAGTTCTCTCGTAGCACTTTTTCTGTTTCCCTCATTGCTCTGTTACGGCTGGGACTTATGTCCTCAGTATGAAAACCTACAATTTCTTCTAAATCACGTGTTCTAACAATGTTTGACCTTACGCAATGAAAGTAATGACTTTTCCTTCAGAGAACTTGTCTTTGAAAATAAATGTGTATTACAACGTAGCGGGCCGTTCCTGGAAACTGAAGATGTAATCTCACCTTGTGCTGCGTATCTTCTTTAAGTATTTCAGTTCACATCTGCCCTAACAGAAAGGCCGTAATATTTCTCGGCTAGAAGAAGCTGTATGAAAGACTTCGTCGAACTACACACTTATGCAGGTTGCATAAAATAAAGTTTTGCAAGCAGTATTTCAGCATAAGATACGAAATGATGAATTATGTTTTCGGAGAAATTGTTGTTATTATTTTGATCTTAATATTACAGAAATCTCTGACTAGCCCGTACTAGTCTTCTAATAAAGTATCGTTCATCACTCGCATCCACAGTCACACTAGTAACCAGTTTATCTTAAATTGCAACTGCTACCGAAATCATCATACATACGGAATGGCTGTGATCGAATGCTCTCTAAAAATTACGTAAATCTAATACTTTGAATATTTAGTTCTCTGTAACAAAATCTATAACATGCCCCGCGGATATTGTGATTGTCACTAATTCACAAATCGCATAAAAATCAGGATTGTTTACTTTTCCTTGTTTCATAATTTCCAATTAAGATTTACCAACATATCTCGTTTTAAAAGTTGGGTATAACAGCACGATTACCGATACTACTCAGAGTTCTTGTTTTCGTGACCTCTCATGTTGGTCGCTGAAGCTGAACTCCGAATCTCATCTTAGACTACACAGAGCATCTCTCTATCTAGAAAATATTCGCGAACACTCCTTCTTCTGACTGCCTGAAAACTACCACAGCCAAACAAATTGCGTTATAAACCGACATGAAACGCATTTACTTAGTGACCAATCACAATAACTGGACTTCTGTAAGACAATTACTGAATAAATATATTTAGACAAAATTATTAACTCAAAATATTCGCACGTCAACTAATTGAAATATTTACGGTCATTCACTGTTTCTCCAGTACCATGAACTGGCGAAGTATATTCACGGACTTAGTTTACTGCTTTAAACCATGAGTCAATATTACAATCAACTTCTAAATTTTTTTACTATTGATTCATAAATCATTTTCGATGTTACGTTACACATATTATATGAGGAATGAATAATGCAACACATGCTCTTTATATAAAATAATATTTTTTCAGAAGTATGCATGATCAGCTTAAGTTCTGAATTCTAGTAAGATCTTAACGGCTACTACTGTTACTGGTTGCATTCAACAGGTTATGAAGTCCAACACATCATCTGTTGTATTTACACTTAGTAATGATGAGTGACGCATACGGCTTGCTCTCTGAAAGTTCCTTGATGACCGATGTAAAGAAATATGTCCCAGTATGTTCTCTGAAAATGCTCACTGGTCGTTAGCGGTCTGTTGATGAGTCTAATGTTTGTAAATCCATCGGACCAAACTGCCTGGTCATCAGTCCGTAGCTTACAAACTAATTAAACTAAGGTAAACTAACCCAACGACAAACAAACAAACACACACACACACACACACACACACACACACACACACACACGCACCAGGGAGGACTCGAACCTCCGACGGCTAGCGACCGCGCGCTCCGCAGCGAGGCGCCTTAGACCGCTCGGCTAGTCCACCGAGGCTTGAGGAGTCTCTTAGCATTCAAACATCTGTCACAATTCCGTTTGCAAGTCTATACATCAGGTGCATATTCGTCATGAGCTGATTGGAATATATTTTAACCAATGCACCGTACATACTGGTATAATAACAACACATCCGAGCAGAGGTAACGCCCGTGTTTGGAATTCAGACAAAACAGAACACCGCTCTCCATCTGTGATCACTAATACACGCATGTTAACTGGCACCCCAGTATGAAACAGCCAGTTCGATTCCTGGTGGGAGAAGTATTTTCAAGACACACAAACCACTTGTCAAATAAGGACTGTATAGTAAGCATCCTCTGTTAATTATAAGTACTGGATGGAATTGTTTATTTAGAAGTTCAGAGGAACATAAGATAAACAAAAGAGAGTTTTGAATTAACACCTTTGCAAAGAAAATGAAAAAAGAAATACCTATAGAATCTGGTAGAAATCTTAAAAACTATATTACAGGAACGAAGCACACATGTAACAAAACAAGTGTGTGTATTATAATACGGCGCAAGGAAGGCTTCCCAAAATATTTACTTTGTCAGTACATAGGATACCATGTTTGTGGCGGGTAACTATAGTTGCCAAATGTTTTCCTTGTTTGTGTTTTCTAAGATTTCTCAAAAAATATTCAAGTGTTTGTAAATCTATGAGACATAACTTCTTTGGTTATTAGTCCCTAGGTTTATAAACTACTTAAACTAAGTTAAAATAGCCTAAGGACAACACACACACACACCCATGCCCGAGGAAGGAGTCGAACCTCTGACGGTGGGCAACCGCGCACTCCGAAGCGAGGCGTCTAAGATTTATATTTACTGTCTATAAATGACGGCTTTTTACGTTGCATGAGCTGCGCATGAAGGAATCGACGACGGAAGTCTTAGACTACCCAGATAGCCCGAAGTGTCCAACTTCACCATCACGTCGACGGAAACGGGGAAGAAAAAGATGTCTCACAGGTCGACTCCCGACTGTGCCGATGTTTGTAAATAATGAAAAAATAAAATAACTAACTTTAAATTTTAGTGCGTCTGTTTGGCTATCTAATATCACATACTGTGTATTGTTAAAAGGTAAAGCAGTCAACAATCCATAAGTAGTTTGTAAGTTTAGGGAATGATGACCCTGTAGTTGAGTCCCATAAGCTATATAAACATTTGAACAACCTTTACTAGGCATGGTACTGTTTGGAGGTGGTATGCCGTTGCCTTCCTCCGAACTTCGAAGTGACTTACCCACCCAGTTATAGGGGGACCTACAGTTTAACGTGGGTTCCGAACCATGGTGCTACTCGGCATTTTTCACATGAGCAAAAGTGTTAGAGGTGAAAGAAGTGGAAAGTGACAGATAAAAATCCTAGAACCTGGCGTGGATCGAGCCCGCAACCTTCAGATTTGTAGTCTGGCACGCTACCACTGTGCAATCGACGCGCATCAGTTATTATATTACGAATATTGCGTAGCACAGGAAGAATTAAAAATAACTATCAAGAAGTGGAAAAACATAATCTGACTAAATTTTTCTCCTAGAAAGGTTGTGTTCATCAAGAACAACATCCAGCCAAACATTCAAATCCAGTTACAAAATGAAATGTCCTCTGCATAATTTTCCCGCATTTAAAAGTATATTCTCCCTCCGCAGATTAATTCTTAGCTCGTTTGCGTGTCATGCGGAAAAGCTGGGCTCGACTCCCGAAGCATCCAGCATATTTTTTCTGGGGATGGGGGATTGGAACGTGATGCACTCAGCCTAGTGATTTCCTCCGAATGGCTGCTTGACAGAGTAGTCACAGCTTCAGGTCACGAAAACAACTACAACTATACCAAATAGAAGAGCTGGTATAATGTCAGGATGGGCCGCGGTGGAGTGGCCGAGCGTTGCTAGGCGCCTAGCTGCGGAGCGCGCCGCTACTCGCTATTGGAGGTTCGAGTCCTCCTTCGGCCATGGGTCAATTTGTTGTCCTTAGCATAAGTTAGTTTAAGTAGTTTGTAAACCTAGGGACTGATAACCAGAGTAATTAAGTCCCATAGAGTTACAAACATCTGAACATTTTTTGTCAGGATGGTGTCGTTGAGACGTGTAGGCGTCTCTCGACGTAGTAAAACACAATGAAGGATGGGAATTTTTTTTATTGCGAAGCTTACAAGTATCCTCTAGCAGTGGCCCAATGGCGGTCAAAGCTCTCGTGGCGAAGAGTTTTGCTAAAGACTGTTCTGCCGAAACGGCCGACTGTCAGCCATACAAACTAGCATTTCTGTTTCCTCCTGCGGCTGCCGACTCTTGTAAGAGTCGTAACGATTGGAACACTGTCTCGCTTTGCCTTTTGTTGACCCCGGAAATGTTTCAAATGTTTGTATAGCTTTTGGGACTTAACTTCGAGGTCATCAGTCCCTAAAATTACAAACTACTTATGAACTAGCTAATACTAAGGACGGCACAAATATCCATGCCCGAGGGGGGATTCCAACCCCCGACCGTAGTTGCCGTGCAGAGCGTGAGTGCCGCGCCGCAGACCGCTCGGCCACCGCGGCCGGCTGTTGACCCCTCACCCCACCAAGAGGGTAAACCGCATTTCGAAAGGATATCTACCAGTGTTGAACCGGGCAGTGTTTTCCGATTCTCTTCTGTAGCAAACAGCAGTCGGCGCGACAGACACTGCAGTGGTGTTGGTTGTCCTTCAGGTCAGAGATCGGTGATATTGTAGGTTGCGCTCAGTGTAACCCACAAGCATCAGATGGTGACTATCCTTCCTTGGTCATCTCGGTGCAGTACAGCATATGTTCGAGATGTACTGAGATGTACTGAAGCACTAGGACACCAATGCCACTGCCGATTAATTAACATTGCATCGAGCACTTTCGGTACGATCGCTCTTGATGACAGGCGCGATGGAGTGGCCGAGCGGTCTAAGGCGCCTTGCTGCGAAGCGCGCGGTCCCTCGCCGTTGGAATTTATAGTTCTCCCTCGGATATGGATATGTTATTGTCATTGGTGTAAGTTATATTAAATAGTTTGCAAGTCTAGGGACTGATAACCATAGCATTTTGGTCCAATAGGTTTACAAACATTTGAACATTTCTTGATGACAAAGACCGACCAAGTGCTTGCCAGTACGGGTATTTATTAGGGTAGTTGGCAGTGTTTATATGAGGTACGGTTAATTATGATCAAATGGGTCTTTTTTCCATTGTCATCGATTCTTTGTTTTCATCTTTGTTTAACGATTCGATAACTGCTTCCTTTAAACTAGGTTATGTCCTAAGTCAAGTGTTCCTGCACTGTTGCAGAGATGAGACAAAAGTTGTTACGGACGTGCTCTTGCGACACTAATCCGCTGAATGCATACATTACTGCAGCTCAGTGACCGAACTCACATTGCTTGCGCGATGTTGAATGTTTACTCGCGCCCAGAATGGCTCTGTCCCCATCGCCGTCTTGTGGCAATGATTATTGCCAGCGCGAACTTGGGAAAGTTTTCCTTTCTTGCCCTTTACTATTCTGTTAGAGTGCTTCAGCGCGCTATTTCTACCGGTTACGTCTCTCCCGGTGAATGGGGACCCAAACCGCCCGTGTCCGGGCCCCATAACTCGGCTCGATTTCGTACACGTTGCATTTCTGTTGCAAGACTCTACAATACTGTAAGTGGTCTACTGAGAACTGCGGCCACTTTGAAAGGGGGAGCATTCTGGGTTAAACTATGCGCCATTCATTATAACACATCTCCCTTCACTTACGTCACAAACAGAATGTTCCATTTAAATATGTACCTACAAAATTTTAATATACGAACAAACAGCACCTCTTTAACGATTTTTAGGCACCACAAAAAATTTGCGATAACTTCTCTAACTGCAGGTTATTACGTTACAATGAGCGCGAACTACAGCGTTGAAGTGCATAGTGTTCAAATGTTTAAGTGTTTGTTAAGCTTAAGGGAGTTAACTGCGGGGTCATCAGTCCCTAAACTTACAAACTACTTATGAACTCCCTGACACTAAAGACGACACAAACATCGATGAACGAGGGGGATCCGAACCCCCGACCGTAGCGGCCGTGCAGACAGTGACTGGCGCGCCGCAGACCGCTCGGCCTCTGCGGCTGGCGAAGTGCATAGTGCTCCAAATTTTTGAGGGTAAACTTATTAAGCATCCCATTCTGAGCCTCGTGGTCATCATGACTGTTAAAGGTATCAGCTATGTAGTCTTTAAACAAACAATGTAAATTCATTGTTATATCCCTTCTGAAAATATAAGTTACGTGACTTTAACTCCCTTTTATGAATCATCTAAATAAATCCACATATCTCTGAAGGGTATTATTCGTTCCTTCCCGAACATATTCGTGAACATTAACACTGCACATTTTTGTTCATGTATACCGGAACGAGTAGATAGCACAACGCCGCGGCGGATTAGCCGAGCGGTCTAAAGCATCTCGCTGCGGAGCGCGCTGTTGCTCGCCGTGGAGGTTCCAGTCCTCCCTGGGGCATGGGTGTGTGTGTGTTGTCCTTAGGTTAGTTTACCTAGGTTTAAGTAGTTTGTAAGCTACGGACTGATGACCACGCAGTTTAGTCCGATAGATTTACAGACATTTGGTTTGGATTAGCCGCGCGTACTGGACCGCGGTGTTGCGGTGCGCATGGCTGTCCGCCGTCGGGGGTTCGAATCCTGGGGCATGGATGTTTGTGTCGTCTTTAGTGTAAGGTAGTTCATAAGTAGTTTGTAAGTTTAGCGACTGATAAGCCCTCAGTTAAGTCCCTTAAACTTTACTAACATTTGATTTGAGATAGCACAACTGTGATAAATAAATACTAAGGAGTCCACTAAAAATATATAATGTTCGATATGTGCGCGTAAACTCTTCAACTGCGAGACTATTAACAGCATAATGGCGCCCAGCCGTGCGGAATGGCCATGTGGTCTAAGGCGTCATGCTATACAGACTGGGCGGTCGTGTCCGCTGGAGGCTCCAGCTCTCCCTCAGGCATGGGCGTGTGTACGTATGTGTGTGTGTGTTTGTTTGTGTGTTTGTGTGTGTGTTATCCTGAGTGTAATTCAGTTTAAGAAGATTATAAGTGTAGGGACTAATGACCATAGCAGTTAGGTCCAATAGGTTTACGATCTTTTCAACATTTTTAACGGCGTGCAGCTGAATCTTCAAGTTGTCCCGCGCCTGCAGCGCTCTCGGGAAGTTTAGTTATCTTTAAAAGGTTCTTGTTCTGCTTCCCGGACTCCGGGCATGCGAATAATCAAGCAAGGCCGATCACTGGGAGTGTCGCCTCAGATCCCCTAGCCTCGCTATACACGACAAATGCGACATCTCTCTCTCTCTCTCTCTCTCTCTCTCTCTCTCTCTCTCTCTCTCTCTCTCTCTCTCACACACACACACAAACACACACTGCCGCCTTGCTTTCTCCACTACTCTTGCCTTCTTTCACCACAAGAGTAATGTTTCTGGCCGGCCGCGGTGGCCGAGGTGACTGAGGCGCTTCAGTCACGGTCAGCACGGCCACTACGGTCGGGTGTTCGAATCCCCCCTCGGGCATGGATATTTGTGCCGTCTTTAGTCTTAGCTAGTTCATAAGTAGTTTGTAAGCTTATGGACTGATTACCCCGTAGTTAAGTCCCATAAGCTGTATGGAGGTTGATCAAACAAGTTCCATTGAAATTTCCGTATGAATTGTTTGGTCACATTCGTGTGTGAGGTCAGGCATTATCGTGAAAAAAAAAAATCTTTTGTCAGTAATGCTCTTCTTACGCCTAAAATCTGTCATTGGTGGATAACACTTTAACGATGATGACAAGCTGAAAGAACATGTTACCACATGGTTGAATACACAGGCGGCAACATTCTATGAAAAGGCACACAAAACCTTGTGCCATGCTATGACAATTGCCTACAAAATTTCGGAAGCTATTTAGAAAAGTAGTTTAACAGTTGTAGATTTTTGTACAATCAATATTTTTTCTGTATCTGTACCCGTTCGTTTTATATAACCGAACGGAACTTACATTCTGGACGCGCCTCGTATAAGGAGTCTTCCTTTTAAGAAGAAGTAAAGGATAAGAGACAAGTAGATTTGTGTTAAAGATCCCATCACCTAGATTTTATTTTTATTTTTTTCCATTTACTGCACCAGATTATGACCCCGAAGAAGATTCCTTACTATTGCCGGAGAATTTACCGACTGTCCCTCCAGGGCCGTGCGAGGATGTCCATATGGTCTGGAGCGCCAGCTTACAGTTCGCGCGGAGGTTCGAGTCCTCCATCGGGTGTGAGTGTGTGGGTTGTTCTTAATATAAATTAGTTTAAGTACTCTGTAAGTTTAGGGACCGATGACCAGAGTAGTTTGGTCCTAAGGATTACAAACCTTTGAATATTTTCTGGCCCTCTAGTGCCTGCGGTCGGAGTTTAGCTTATTTTATAAAAACCGGAGACGCCACTACCTCTGTCTTCTCTCTGTGGATTCGCTCAGGTACTCATGTTGCCGGCCGCGGTGGCCGAGCGGATTGCGGCGCGCCAGTCACGTTCTGCACGGCCCCTACGGTCGGGGGTTCGAATGCCCCCTCGGGCATGGATATTTGTGCCGTCCTTAGTATTAGCTATTTCGTAAGTAGTTTGTAAGTTTAGGGATTGATGACCCCGTAGTTAAGTCCCATAAGCTCTACAAACATTTGAACATTTTTAAAAATACTTTTCAATATATTATGTATTTGCTCTTATGTATCAAAATAAAGTGACCTAAAACGATGTCGTTTCAAAGAATGTATGCGTATCGGTTTCCACTACTCGAACATTGTGAAACGTCAATTTGGTTCTGGTATAATGTATTTGAAAGGTTTACATTTTTATCAAGTTTTACCATTTTTTCCTTTATCAACATCTACTTCTATTTATCAAAATGTAGACTTAAAAACTACACAAACTCACTTACACTAAGGACAACATAGACATCCATGCCCGAGGGATGACTCGAATCTCAGACGGGAAAGGCAGCCCTGTCCATAGCATGACGCCTTAGACCACGCGGCTACCATTTATCCTCAAATTTTAACATCACTGGACGCAGCTATTACTTTCTCATAGCAGTCCACATTTTCGGGTTTCAAATATTTACTTAAGGAGACGACATCTCCACTTTGTATGCTTTTATTCCTGGTTTCCTTATACTGTTTGACATGAATTTGTTTAAGTAATCGATACATTCTGATGAACAGTTAAAATGGTTTGTATATGGGAAAAAGCTAATACATTGCCTGATTTCACTTCCTTTTTTGTCATAAGAGAAAGGAAACTTTTTTTACAGTTTCTGTCACGTTTGCGATATATATTTCCCATACACTAGCCTCTTGTTTCCAATTTATTCCTTTTCCTATGATGAT
This sequence comes from Locusta migratoria, assembly GCA_026315105.1. Taxonomy (NCBI): domain Eukaryota; kingdom Metazoa; phylum Arthropoda; class Insecta; order Orthoptera; family Acrididae; genus Locusta; species Locusta migratoria. The sequence goes on from CM048755.1 coordinate 294,753,432, forward strand.
TAGAACTTTCAACACCGATGTCTTTCCCTTTACTGCACTTATCTTTTAGGATTAAGAATAGTTATTTATTGCACTTACATTTGCAGTCATCTTACCTATCGTATTCTCCAGGCAATAATAGCAGCTGTCAACTTTGTAAGCCCCTGACGTCTAGGAGAGGATACAGTACTAAGTCTCACATTGCAGGTTAGCAGACACTCTAGGTACTTTAAAAAAGATTATACTGCTGTGACATTTACATTGCTATTGTTTTTTGGGGTTCAATTTTAATGGCCTGCATTTTAGTTTCTGTTTCACTTACGCGAATTGAGAACATTACATTTAACTTCATATTTAGTTTCACAAATAAAGTTTAAACTTCTAGAAGTCAGCAGTAGGGTACAAATTCAGTTTCTTGAGTTTGCGTGATAAACGGCTCATAAATATGCGTTAATTTATTCATCCAGTATTTGAAGATGAGTTCACCTAGTGACTTCCAGCGAACTTTTACCAAACTTTTTTTTTCCGCTGACACTGCCCACAATATGATTTAAGAAAAAAACGTTTTATCGCTTACTACAGTGTCGCTGTGCATAGAGTCAAGCTTGAGCATCAAAAATGGCATTTCAGTTTATTACTTCCTTATTGCAGACTCTATTACAAACACAGTTTTCAGGCAAAATATAATTATGACTGTATTTATCTGCACAATTATATCATTGTTTAATACCTGGTTCAGGTCACGTGACGTCATAAATTTTTAGAATTTTGGAAAAACTAGCGGTTGCTTACTATAGCTGGCTGTAAAAGTTGACGTTTAAATTTATTATTTCTTTACTAACATATTTGTTCGCAACAATTTATTCAGAAGGTATCAGGCCATGAACACTGCGTGAATAACTTACTTTTTCTGATAACAGAATAAAGATTATCACATTTCATTATCTGATGTTCGATGTAAGCGGACATTTGAAGGGAAATCAATCCTCCAAATAATCTAAGGTTTAATAGGTAACATTGAATAAATCAGGTACTTTGCATACCCAGACATATGTACGAACATCTGAAACATAATTCTGTGTGAAGTCCCTAATGGATGGTGTTGATGACTCCACAAGATAGTAATTATGTTCAGTAACTTTCTTATACTTACTTACTAAAACTCATAATAATTTATTGTATCACTAAAAATGGTTTTCATAGAAATACTTCCTTGGTGTAATTATTTAAATGTACACGAGATTACTAATCTAAAAGTAGTTGTAGACTCTATAATTATAAATACCTCTTAATGAGTTACAAAACGTTGTTTTTGGTCATCTTTGGGATCCTCACCTGTAAAACAAAAATGAAAGTGTAAATAGTATGTTTTATAGAGCAAGTAAATGAAATTTTATCAAACAGTAACATCATTATAGGGCAAATTATTGATATCCACTAATTTTGCTCAGACTATTTAAGTTAATACGTTTATGATAAAAACATTTGGTTAGCAGAACACATTATATTCTATTAGACAAGTGGAAAATTCATATATATTTCTTAGACCATAGATACTAATCGCCCGGGCAAATAGCAGAGCGAGTATACACATACCATGGTGCCAACATAGGACCACGTGGCAATTGGCAAACGTTTGCCGGATACAAAAAACAGTTTAGCAGGTTTCTAGAAATGCCATCATTTGAAACTAATAATACTTACAAGTGAAATTTTAATGTTACTCCGCTTCACACATAACGCTCTATAAATCAATAAGCAAATGCTGCATACGACCACGAGACTGTTAGAGAAGAAGTGGTTTAGCAGTAGATTTGATAGTGTCATGAAAGCGATGCCATACCCAGTATACCAATATCTACGGTCGAAGGTGTCTTTAGAAAAATATATCTTTGGAACAGTGTATCTACCTAGTGTTCTGGCGCGAACAGCACTGACGTTAAGCCGCGTGCTGTGAGCGGAGTGGCGAGAGTTGAGGATTCCAGCCTTGTGTATAGGGACAGTTATCACACAAGAAGATGACAGTATGGACACGAACATTGACGTTTTGTAGCAACAAACGTGACTCGTTCGACCAGGCGACACGTTTTTACTGATCCACGGTCCAATCTCTATGACGGTATTAACGCTGTAGTCGTAAACTTCGGTGTCAGCCAATTAAAATGAAAATACAGAGACCAATACATAACAACATGCTCTCACCAGTGCTCTATTGAATACGAGTACTTGTTCCCGGATCAGTATTGTACACAATCGCTACACCTCGCACAGAATCTAGCTTTACAGCACGTGCGGACACCTTACACACAGGCCATATCAGGGTCAAAGTGCGTATTATCTTGATGATGCGTCATATTTGGGAAGGCTCATAACATATACTATTTTGCAATAAAATTTTCTCGGTGTACAAGCCGCGTCATGCCCGAGGGGGGATTCGAACCCCCAACCGTAGTGGCCGTGCAGACCGTGACTGGAGCGCCTCAGTCCACCCCCCCTTTTTTTGTTTTTAGATTTTTAAGTGAGGGAGTGGGGAGTGGTTTTTGGGATATATGCATTCATTAGTTTATTTTATTATTTCAACTTAATCAAAATAAAACAGCCTTTTCCTGGCAGACATAGAAAATATTGAAAAAGAAAAGAAAAGCTTCTGTATTATTTTCCACTCGCCTGTCGCCCCAGTTTGGGTATTCTCTCTCTTGTTTTTTTTTTATTTTTATTTTTATTTATTTTTTTCATTGAAATGATAAGGATTGTGTTTCACTTTGATTCACGCAAGTAACTTCCATGCGCTCTATACTAACGGATGTAGCGTGTCCATGCATAACTAAAAACATTAAAGTAAAGAAAACTCTGTGTGGGGAGTGAGTTTCCGGGCGGTCGACTCCAATGCTTCTGCCGCCAGGCACGTCTTCTCGTTTTATTGTAAGAGGTAACCGTTTCATCATGTTCATCATATGCCTCTTCATCGTTATCAAATCAGCTTCTCATACCCGGGACATTCCAGCTCCGTGGAGGATCTCTGAACGCACTCCCCAGAAAATTAGGAAAATATTGTTGATGCTTCGGGTTCCGTATCAGCGCCATATCTTGTTCTTGTAAATGGTTACAGAAGCCCGGCACATGCTTCGCTCCGTCGCGATGCAAATAATACACCGCCTGGGCTCGAATCCATGTCACCGCGTTCGTTTTGGCTCGTGGGTAATACGTTCTGGCTGGAAAAAGGACAATCTTGGGGTGGATATTTTGCTGTCCGACGCGCAGTAGAAAGCCAATCATCTGCGTCACCAGCCGCCATACTTCCGCAGATTGCCCGCACATGAGACGGTGAGCATCGTCGTCTAGAACCTGGCATACTTGGCATAACGGAGTGTTCACCATATTGATGGCGTGTAGGCGGGATCCAGTAACTTCTTTACCATTAACCAACATGTACCATGTCGTTCTTGTTTCCGTGTCAAGTGTGGCATGATGAACTGTCCGCCATACCACCGGCCAGTGAATCGTGGGGTGCCGTGCTTCCACAGGGTTGGCGGGGCGCCTGCTCGTAAGCATCCGGTAGATGTCGCGCGCTGTCGGAGATCTATTTATTGGGAGTTCTGTCGTAATATAGCTATATTCAAGGAAAAACTGTCTGATATGTTGAAACGGTGAAGAAATGTTCTGCACCATCACCAGCGCTTGCCGAGAACCTGGCGCCAGTTCGTCTAACAAGATTCGTGACAGACTCTTGTGCTGTCTTCTCCATGTTTTCAATGTCGCGCTAATATATAGCGCCACCGAGCGATCGTAAACGTGAACCAGCCAGAGGCCACCTCTACGAGTTGGTAGTGTCAGAGCCTCATACCGGATCTTGAATAGGCCTCCCGTACTGACAAAGTATCCAAATGCTGCCAGTATGTTTCGGGCGATCATCTTTGGCATCGGTAGAATCTGTGCATAATGTGGAATGCGCGACGCCAAGTATGTATTTATATAAGTTACACGTTGAATCATATTTAATGTCCACAGTGCGTTTGCTTTGACACCATTTCGTATGGTTATGAGCAACCTCTTGAAGTTGAGCGCCACCGAGCGTCGTACATCATTCGTGAAGACGATTCCTAGATACTTGATCCTGTCCCGTAACGGGAATGGGGCAACGCAGTCGGTAGTTAGTCCTGTACCTATATTCAAGGCGACGGATTTGTCCACAATCATACGGCTACCCGTAGTAGCACCGTACCAATTGATCCAGTCCAAAGCCGCGTTAACGTCGTTGCCGTTTCTCACCACCGTTTCTCTCGTCGGCATATGCTTTGCAACGAAATGTGTAACCACGCATCGTAATTCCTGTTAGGCGTTGGCGGAGGCCGCTGAGAAGTGGTTCAAGAGCCATGGCATATATGATCGTGGACAAAGGACATCCTTGTCGAATCGATCTCTCGATAGTTAGGGGCCCAACCAATCGGCCGTTGACAAGCACTTTAGAAGTGGCCCCATGTAGTAGTCGCATCCCTATGGTTATGAAGGGCGGCGGGAAATTCATTTGCGTCATCAGTTCCTTAATGTAGGTGTGGCTGACTCTGTCGAAGGCACGATCGAAATCTATAGAAATCAGAGCTCCACGTAGACGACATGCTTTCGCCAGTGCGATCGAATCGCGGTACTCACTGAGCGCCGTCTGGATGAAGTTGAGCGCCACCGAGCGTCGTACATCATTCGTGAAGACGATTCCTAGATGTACTTTTTTAATTCGTGTCGCCATCAGTCGAGTGAAAATCTTGAAATCACAGTTAAGTAGTGTTAGGGGCCGATATTCTCTGATTCTTGTGCTGCGTGATGTTTTACGTATTGGGATGATGACGCCCTCTACAAATGCTGGCGGAAGTGGCTCTTCAGGAGACATGAGTTCGCGACAAATTTCCGTCAAATAGGGAGCAATCAAGTGTTGGAAAACCCGATAAAATTCCAAAGGTATTCCGTCTGGCCCTGGTGACTTATTGAGTGCGCCCTTGCCTATGGCATCGAGCACTTCGTCCTCAGTAATGTCCTCCAGCAGTATCGCTTCCGCCTCTTGATCTGGCGTCCCGAATAGCGTGTTAGTGACTTCATGGAGGGCCTCCCGCTCTAGTTCTTCTGCGGTGTATAATCGGGTATAATAATCAGCGAAGGCACGTGCTATGTCATTTTGTGACGTGAGATGGGAGCCATCATCAGTGTCGACGGTATGTATTAGGCCCCTGCGACGTCGCTTATGTTCCTGAATAATATGGTGCATCGATGGATGTTCACCCGCAACACGGTCCATTGTCCTCGCACGGACCGCTGCACCTTTCAGATGAGAGCGCATAAGAGCGACGATTTTAGCCTTAGCTCGTTGAACCATCATTTGTCGTTCCGGTGAAGAGGCCTGATATGTGCTTTCTCTTAGTACAGCGAAATAAAAGTTTAAAGTTTGCCATTTCCACTGTGATTGTTCGCGCCCCAACGCAATGAATACACGCCGTATCGCCGGTTTAGTGCATTCTAACCACCATCTTAATGTCGTAGGGTAAGTCCGTCGTCGCCTTACGCAATCATTCCAAACTTATTCAATAACTTGATGACACTCCGTTCATCTTCCATATGCCATGACCTCGCCACACTTGTTGCCTTTGGAGGCCGATCGTGCAGATATAAACCGAGTGGTCAGTGAAGGCCGCTGGCCATAGTTCTGCGTCAAGAATGTCACGTTGGAGGCAGCGCGTAACGTAGACGCGATCTAAGCGGCTGCCGGAATGGCTGGTTACGTAAGTGTAACCGGTTCGATCTCCATGTACATATTCCCACGTATCTACCATCCGAAGTTCCTGTGTTAAAGTTCTCAATTCTGGACATGGATTATAGTGTGGTAACTGGTCCTTCGGCGACAGCACACAGTTGAAATCGCCGCCAATGATGCATTCAGCGTGTCGCCCTAAAAAGAGCGGAGCTATTTCTTCGGCAAAGAAATGGGATCGTTCTCTTCGCCTGTCCGTGCCGGACGGTGCGTATATGTTGATAAAGCGCACTCCAAGTACTGTTATAGCCATTCCTCGCGCCGACGGTAAGTATATGACATCCTCCGCTACAAGACCTTCCTTTAGGAGCATCGCTACGCCGATACCAGTGTATGAAGCTGGTGACATGAAGCTGTTGTAGCCATAGAAAGACGGGAAGTCGTCGACGTATACTTCTTGTAATAGAGCGATGTCTATGTCTGCCGCGCGCAGCATATCCTTTAGGAGAGTAGTCTTGATTTGCGACCTTATATTATTAGTGTTGATGGATGCTATGCGATAGGCTTGTTGCTGTCATACTCGTTGTTGGGCGTGCATAGTAAGCGAGCATTGTTATTGCTGGCGCGTTCTCCTTCGGTGGTGCCAGTGAAGCGGCAAACTTTAGTTATGACGGGACTCCGTGGGCGGTGTCATCGCAACCGCGGTGCTCGCGGTTAGCGGAGCCTGGATTTCATCGACGTCGTCGGGTTCACTTGTCCAAGAGGGGCCCTGTGTCCAGAACTTTGCAGCCACAGCCGCTGGCACCGTATTTTCTTTTATAGTGCGAAGTTGTGGGACTTCGTGCGGGACGTCAGAGATGGCCTCGCTGGTGTGTTCTGGGTCCTCACTTTCAGCGTTGTGATGTTGTTCGTCGTCAGAGGCCCCCGTACTCTCCATCGTGGCGTCCTCATCATCTGCCCGGTCTGTACGTAGAAAACTATCATCCGATGGTGTGTGTTTCCTCCGTCGTTTTGGGGATCTCTGCTTGCGTTGTCGTACATCCGTGTCCGCATCCTGTGTGGAAGCTTGTTCGTCTGGTGCGTTGGGCACAAAAGCGGCCGTGGGTGGCACCAGCCGATCGACGTCCATAGACGTCTCCGTTGTAGCCACTTTAGTCTGTTGTGGTTGGTCCGTGTCGGTTTCCTCGACTGTCATCTTGGCAGCGGTTTCATCTACTTGTGTCACCTCTACTGTGGAATCATCCACCACTTGATACTCAGTATCGCGCGACGGAACGTCTTGTCGAGTAGCGGCAGAGTAAGTAAAAGGCATAGAAACGGTCGTGGGTGGTGGTGCAGTTTCGCCCGCCGGAACTTGTGTGATCTTCCTTCGGATACATTGCGAACGTAGATGGCTCTCGTTGCCGCAGCCAGAACAGGTCTTGGGCTGACCGTCGTATATAATTATGGCTCTGCAACCTCCGATAGTGAGGTAAAACGGAACGTGCTTTGTAAGATCAATCCGTACTTGCCTTACCCCATTCAGAACGGGGTATTTCGTAAATGTAGTCCATTTTTCGGGAACGTGGCTGATAACACGTCCATATGGTTGTAAATCATTGACCATTACATGTTCCGGAACCTCGAAGGGCAGTTCGAAGACACTTATAGTACGGATTCCTGCGTGGTCGATCGAAACTGCTCCAACATTGCCATCGGCATGTTTAAATTTTAGTCCATCCGCATGGTCACGTACAAGTTTGTCACATACTGTGTCGTTGCTCAATTTTAGATATAGCACACTGCTCGTGATAGAGAAATGAATGCCAATCACGTACTCGGGATCAATTTTTAGCTTTTCTTCTATGAATCGTTCGATTTCAAATACTTTGGGTCGTGCGTATCCAGGCGTGAAAGTGATCTTGATAGTTGCCTTCCTATATGAGTGTTCCATTGCGTGTCAATAAGTAGTCACTCGCGAGAAACACAAACGGTAAACAGCCGCGCGCGCGCCCGAGACTCCGCGGCGGGACGTAAACACGTCCACCTCACCGCACCGCTGCCTAAAGCAGACTGTCCCCTCGGCCACCGCGGCTGGCCGTCAATGTATTTCCTCACGCGATGTGTAGTACCTGTCTTTAACCATGTAACCAATGATAATATCCCATTAGATATACAGGCATGTCTGATGGAACGCGCAATACGGTGGTTACAGTCGCCAAATTTACAAGAAATTTATTTACATATGCGAATATGATTCAGTTCAATCGTTAATGTTGGAGATTTGGTGTTTTACCGGATTCTCGACATTAATGGTGAACAGGTGAAATCGTCTTACGGCGAAATACCCACCTCATCGCTGTCTCGGAGATTCTTTGTCCCATCTCTCGTGCGCTGACTATAACACTTTCAAACTCCCTTAAATCGTGATAACCTGCCATCGTGGCGACGGTAACCGATCTAACACCTGAGGCAGACACCTGTTATATATAAGCGTTGACTACCGTAGGTGCCGTCATTCAATGATTGTAGCAGGCTGCAGGATTGCCTAAAGAAAATTTCTAGTTTGTGTATGGAAGCTTCCTCTGAATGTAGAAAAATCTAAGTCGATGCAGATGAGTGGGCCGGCCGCGGTGGCCGTGGGGACTGAGGCGCTCCAGTCACGGTCAGCACGGCCACTACAGTCGGGGGTTCGAATCCCCCGTCGGGCATGGATATTTGTGTCGTCTTTAGTCTTAGCTAGTTCATAAGTAGTTTGTAAGCTTAGGGACTGATGACCCCGTAGTTAAGTCCCATAAGTTGTACAAACGTTTGAGCAGATGAGTGGGATAAACGATCCCATAAGTTTCGAAAACAGCAATGGTAGTGGGCTGCTTGACAAAGTCGCGTCGGTTAAATATCTAGGCGGCACTTTGCAGAGTGTTATGAAATAAAACGAGCATTTAAGAACAGTCGTGAGGATGGCGCATCGTCGATTTCGGTTTATTGGGAGAATTTTAGGGAGATTTGTTTCATTTGTAAAGGAGAGCGAGTATGAAACGCTCATGCGATCCCCTCTTCAGTATTTCTCAAGTGTTTGAAATCCCACCAGATGGATCTATAAAATAACATAAATAAATAAATAAATAAAAAGTAATTCAAAGGCGGGCTCAGAGATTGGTAACTAGTAGGCTCGACCAGTGCCCGAGTGTTGTAGAGGTACTTCGGGAACTCAATTGGGAACCGCTGGAGGTAACACAACTTTCTTTTCGAGAAACACAGCTGAGGAAATTTAGAACGCTGGAATTTGAAGCGGACGGCAGAAAAATTCTACCTCCGACAACTTACTTTTCGTGTAAAGCGCACAAGGTTAGATACGAGATATTAGGGTTCGTACAGAGACATACAAGCTTTCGTTTCCCTTCTTTCTGATGGGTAGTGGAAAGGAATAGAAAATGACTAGTAGCGGTACGAGGTACTGTCCCCTCGCACCTCATGGTGGATTGCGGAAAATGCATGTAGATGTAGATGCGGATGTAGCGTAATGGTTAACGCAACCGCTATCGAGAAGCGGGAATACGCGTTCGAGTCTTTGTCCGGTAGAAATGTTTTGATATCAACTGTACGTTGATGGTGATGATTAATATTCGCAATTGCGAATAAATTTCTTATATTCTCTCACATTATCCAAAACGGTCTGAAATTTATCAGTTATTTTTGGTGTCCGTTCCTGTAGGAAACTAATGATTCAGATACGAAGATACAGCGAATGCAATTTTAAATTGTATTTTTGTTCATTAAAAATATTAATAAGTTTTCGATAAAGAGCGAAAATATAAATAAATGCGGTAATAGCTAATGTCCAGTTAAAAATCCTAGATAGGTGCTTTTGTTAAATCAACAGAGCGTGGAAGGACGTTCTCGCAGAGTATCGTCACTTGAAGCAGTTGAATTGGTCGCATTTATTATGTTGCAGTATTAAGATGTCTTGTTTGTTGGTGACAGAAGTAAATTGCGGTGCACACGAAAGTTGGATGCAGTTTTTAACACGAAACATCTTTGTTTGCTATCAGGCGCAGAATGTTACATTTTGACGTCCTTTACTGGTGTTTGATTAAGATAATTTTTGTTAGCACCAACCATTATACTTTAATGACAAAACTCCATGGCTCAAAACTCCATGGTTCAAATCTCCGTATTGCCGTCCGGATTGACGTTTTCCATTAAATCAATTAAGGTGAATGCTGAGATATTTCTTCCCACACTTCTCAGACGTAATTTCTACATAATATCTAATGATGTCGCAGTAAAAGGGATATTGGACAGTAGTGTAAATTTCTTCATATGAATCCACACATTTAAAGCTGAATTCATGCGTCTGACGAACGTTAAATGGTCGCAGCTCATGACATTTGCCACTAATACAGGACCTTATCGGTACACCACTCATGTCCATTTTTCTCCTTGATTTACTGATTTCTGAACAATTTCCGCAAAACGAGAAAAAATATCTGACAGGATTTCTTCGACGTATTTATCCAAAAAAGCACAAATATATCGAGGGAAAAAGTTGATCCAAATGGAATGTCCTTCACGAAATCCTATCACGGAATGAAATCAATGTTTTTGCTATCCAAGAAACTGATGCTAAAGATGAGGATCAGCTTAGTCAAAGGAGTAAATTCCAGGCTATTGCCTACTCGGAGTAACACAGCATCATGCTTACTGAGTGGCAACATATGTCCGAACAACAAACGAAACTGCCAGCCTCTGTTCATCCTCCGACCTCAAAAACATTCCTGAAGTAACAATTAAAAGAGGTCATTTAACCATATCCAACATATACAAACCTCCAGCTATACGTTTGCCTCCTCAAGTTCTATCTACATCGCAATATTCTTCAGTGTATGTTGGAGACTTTAACAGTCATCATGCTCAATGGAACTACAGGGACAGCGACGCAAATAGTGAAAAGCTAGGTAACTGGGCGGAGATCAACAATTTGTACTTGATATTTGGTGCGAAAGATAGGCAAACTTAGTCAACACCAGTGAGGCAGAAGTAAAACCCTGGCCTATGCTTCGTAACTACCAACGAAGACAGACTGCAAGTACGGACATCACCCCAGGTGCCACCAGACTTTCCGCGCTTTCTTTATTGAAATTTGGACTAGCATACCACTGGTATCTTCTCATCAACGATCGAGATCAAACTTCAAGAAAGCGAAATGGGATGTATCTACTGAGAATTTGGACAGGTCCTTGAGTTGTATTCCTCACAAAGCTAATGACAGGCTTGCGTGAGTAATCGCATGCGCAGCAAAAAAGGCTATGCCCAGAGCAATACATTCCAAGGTTGGAATGGAACATGCGAACAACTTTGCGAAGAGTTCCTCAAGACAGGTGACCAAGAAATTGCAAATAACCTACTGCACTGCCTGAAAACTACACGTCGTGCCAAATGGATACAGACTGTTCAATCACTCAGCTTCCAAACTTCTGTCAGAGAAGCATGGTCACTGCTACAGAAAATAGGAGGAAGCAAAAAGACGGCGAGAGAGAATAACCACATAACAGCCAACAAGATCGGAGCACGTATATTATCTGCAACTCGAGCACCAAAGGATAACCCTCCACTCAACAACTAAAACACAAACTTAGAGCTCTGAAGAGACGAAGGATGTAAAAACGAACAAAGCTCCTGAAGGATATTGTATACACCGAGAATTTCTTATGCACTCCGGCAAGTACACGAAACGATGGCTGGTAGAGTTCTAAAACATAATGGAAACAGGCATAATACCGCCGTAAACGAAACACTCAAGAATCATCGTCAACTCAAACCAGGAAAAACACTTGACTATCCAAGGAATTATTGTCCTGTTCCATTGCTGAGTGACATGTACAAGCTCCTTGAAAGGCTCTTATACAACACAAATCAACCAAGTGATTTTTGAAAAATTACCAGTGGCCGATGTGACTAAGGCGCTCCAGTCACGGTCTGCACGGCCACTACGGTCGGGGGTTCGAATCCCCCCTCGGGCATTGATATTTGTGCCGTCCTAGTTCGTAAGTAGTTGATAAGTAGTTTGTAAGTTTAGGGACTGATGACCCCGTAGTTAAGTCCCATAGACTATACAAACATTTGAACATTTTTTGAACAAGCTGGCTTTCGTCCATCACGAAGCTGCACTGATCAGGTCCCGTCTCTTACTACCTTCATAGAAGCAGGAAAGCAGGATAAAATATGAAGCAAAAACCATCTGTAGCCTTTATAGACCTAAGTGCAGCCTACGATACAGTGTTGAGGCACGACCTGATTTACAGATTCTTACAGATGAACCCATCTCTAAAAACAGCAGGACTTATTGACAACATGCTTAATTGTAGAAATTTCTCTGTTAAAATAGAAATGCATATCAGCGCCCCCAGAAGATTTAATAATATCAAAATGTTCAAATGTTTGTAGAGCTTATGGGACTTAACTACGGGGCATCAGTCCCTAAACTTACAAACTACTTATGAACTAGCTAATACTAAGGACGGCACAAATATCCATGCCCGAGGGGGGATTCGAACCCCCGACCGTAGTGGTCGTGCAGACCGTGACTGGAGCGCCTCAGGGCCCTCGGCCACCGTGGCCGGCTGTAATAATATTTTTCGAGAAGGTTCTGTACTTGCTCCGTTCTTCTTTACCTTGTATTTATCTGATATTCCTTAAAAACTATGTAGGAAGTTTGGTTATGCAGATGACTGGGCAACTAGTTCAGACCTGAAAATATTTTCGCTAATGGAGAATACGGCCTAATTCAAATAAAAGAGGTGTCCTATTTCCATCTCTGCAATAGATTCGCCAAGACCCTTGCCACGATTGAGTGGCCGTAGCGCCTTGCTACCGAGCGCGGTTGCTCGCCGTTGGGGGTTCGAGTCCTCCCTCGGGCATTGGTGTATTCGTTGTCCTTAGAATAAGTTACTTTAACTTAGTTTAAGTAATCTGTAAGCCTAGCGACTGATGACCAACGTAGCTTAGTCCCTTACATTCACAAACATTTGAACATTTGAAAGAAATAACGGAAACAATAACAAAGAAATACTAGAAATAAAGACTATTTGGTAATTTTTAATTTTAGCCTCGCGGGGGTGGCCGAGCGCTCTAAGGCACCTTGCTGCGGAGTGCACTGCTGCTCACCGTCGGAGGTTCGAAGCCTCCCTTAGGCATTTGTGTGTGTATAGACTCTAGTGTTAGTTTAAGTAGTTTGCAAGTCTAGCGACTGATGACCATTGAAGTTTGGTCCCATAGCTTTACAAACATTTTTTTTCATTATTGACGATATCAATGCTTGACAGAGAAGGCTGTAACAGATATGAAAGCTTCTACTTCCTTATGCAAACACTTAACGGCAACGTGTACAAATGATTTTTAATTTCGTATTGTATATGTTTCTTTTGCCTCCATGTATAATTAGTATTACATACGATACTTCAGTTTTCGTTTTCAACGTTTTGTACTATGATTGCACAGTGATATATGACGCAAGTATTTACTTTCCATGTCTGCTCATCCTTATGTTTTTCAAGTGATTTTCCTAAATCACACTAGGCAAATACCAAGACGATCCGGTTTCAAGAGCACAACCAATTTCCTTCCTCACCCGTAACAAAACCCGAGTTTATGCTTAATCTCAAATGGCCATGCCACTGACAGATTATGAAATCCTAATCTCTATTTTCTGCTTTTGTAAACTGTACGTATAACTCAGGCAAGTCGATGAACAGTTGCATCGGACGACGGTTTAATGTGCACAGATGATGAAATTACAGTAGGCTTTGACCACTGAATTACATTCGACGCAATTTCGGAAATATTTAACAATGTCACAATTACATATCAATAATTACTGCTGGAATGTTGTGATAGCCTAGAGATGCCGTCAGAATGAAACAACTGAGAAATAAACTCATAACAAGTACACCAATTGCGAGATACTATATAGAAATCTCATTTCACCCACGCTGAAGGAAACCTCTACCAGTTTTCTTTCGTCCTTCTATGTTCCTTCGAGTGTGGAAATTGGAAAACTCATTCATTAAGTGCTCTTCATTTTTATTTACAACACATCACCGGTAGTTACACTGTAATCATTACGTTGTTTTCATAAAATGAATTATAAATACCAGACCTTATTGCCGCAACTTGTTTCATGTTCTTATCACAAATGCTTCTCCTATGACTCAGTCAGAAGCTGGAATCGAACTAACATTGAAATTATTCAGATGCTTAAATTTTCCGCAGACGGTAAGTCCTATTTTTTAGTCATTGTGAAAGATTTCTATGCACGGTTTGTCTAATTGGAAACTATATGTACGCAAATTACGAAATTGGCTTGTGAAGTTTTCCTTTTGTAATCAGTACAATGCTATCTTTCCATTTGTGCATTTATGTATTACAGCTGGTGCAGACGAAATCATTCATAAACAAAATCGTGTGCAGGTATGTAACATTTAGATGTATCATGCTCAAAATGTTAATGGCGTCTGGTGATGCTAGAATAGGAAATCTCTTCGGCCGAAGCAGTTCGCTTTAAGGCAGAAAAACTGAACTAGCTACGACAACAAGAACAGGACAGCCGCTGAACTAATTTCACAGACACTTTATTTTCTAGGTTCGGGTAGCGATCGGCGCATCCTGACTTTTCGGTTGGGGGTTGTTAAGTGCATTTTACTGATGTCTTTAATATTACGATCAGTTAGAAGTGTCTTCTACTTATCGAAAGCAATAGATGATTTTTAATGAAGTTTTTGGTACTGAGAATATTTTTCAACTGTATTGTGCTAGATGCGCTGTTTTCCTTAGAAACTCGATCTTACAGACTATATATTGTGCTATTACATTCGAAGTAATTTTGGATCATGTAATATTAAGAAGCTATATAATTTCATAAGTTCCTATGATAAAAGTTTTCCCTTTGTCATAAAAGATTTTTTCTTACATATTCTACAGTTTCCTCTACTGGATTGTTGGTTTATTGGTTTCTAGTAATTTCAAGAAAGACAGCTTGCCATTAGATGGAACTGGTATGTATTTTATCGCTTTTGCTAAAGTGCATTAATATTTTGTGGTCTATTTCTTGTTGTATGTTTATAGTTGTGTTAGTAATTTGTTCAGTATTTCAGGTAAACAAATATATAGAGCTAGTGATAGAATTTACGAAGTGACACACTGCATCTGATGTTTTAATTATTATCTCTTGAGCACGCAATATAGAATAATGTGGGGTCCTGATAATATATGATTTCTGTTTATAGTCTATTAGTACTACATAAAAATTTTGAATATTGTTCTTTATTAACGGCCAAGCTATCACAGTGAAAGTGCGTTGGGATTAAGAAAACTGAGTACAATGATTTAGAAAAACCTAATAGGCAACAGTTGTATGTGGTCAGCTCTAGAGGTAGATTATTATTGTTTGTGAGATAGAGGCACTAAACGACGATGTTCTCAGCGCCCTCGCTAGAGATGAAGTGAAACACAATGTTACTGTTCAGTGAATGAGAGGAAACGAGAGACTTTATGTGTTGAATTACGAAATACAATGTTGCAATCCGACGGAAAGGTCCGGATTCAGTTAATTCATGGAGAATTTTATCTGTCATTACATGTAGTGGTAACAGTGAAGTATAGATGGCGT
The DNA here is from genome assembly GCA_026315105.1 of Locusta migratoria. Lineage (NCBI taxonomy): Eukaryota > Metazoa > Arthropoda > Insecta > Orthoptera > Acrididae > Locusta > Locusta migratoria. Next base: position 294,768,794 of record CM048755.1, read on the forward strand.
GGTAATACAGTATAAGAACATTAACTTGCGGTGGCTTAGTTACTTCGTTATTATTGTAATAAATCTCCAGAGTATTTGTTTAATTCTTAAGCGAATTAAGTGCTTGTATATGCCAACGTCTTTCTATCATTTATGGACCATAAAATTAATAATACATATTCCAGGAAATTTTTTCCACATATTCAAGGATGATTTGTATGTTTACCCGTCAGTTAAATGACCTACTGGTAATAATTAACGCGCGGCGCGGAAATAGCCGCGTGGTCTAATTTATAACGTACGGACTGGGCAGTCGCTCCCGCCAGAGGTTCGGTTCCTCCTTCGGGCATTTTGTGTGTGTTTGTGAGTGTGTGTGTGTGTATGTATGTATGTATGTATGTTGTCCTTAGTGTAAGTTAGTTTAAGTAGTTTGTAAGTCGAGGGATTAATGACCGTAGCAGTTTGGTCCAATAAGTTGACAAAGATTTGAACATTTCTTGAATCAACGAAGTATTGGCGTTGAGTATCTGATTGCACAGGATTCCTAGATTCTAGATTTTTGTTGCTTTATTCAAGACCATTATCTCAATTTGTAAAACACTATAAAACATGCTTTCTTTTGCTATACACAGTAAAGGAAAAATTAAAGTAACTCGCGCTGATTCGTCACTATGTAGTTATTTGAACTACTTGAAGCTGATTACGTCATACGATGGAATCCCGTTCACTAATTTCAGGTGACCAGCTACATAATTTTGTACCTTAATCTATTTGCTCAACTTTGTCTTACGCCATTTGGAAAATATATATACAGTCCTGTGTCATCTATTTCCGTCTCTACCAACTGAAGTTCATACTCGGTGACCAGTATTTTAACTTTGTGTGTCGCCGTAAAGTATAGTGTAACATAGTACCAAAACCTGGAACTAGAAAGGTTACATCGCTAGACGAGAAAAGCACCGGCTGAAGCAAACATGTTGTATTTACTTACTATTACATTTATAGGTTTTACAGAAACATTCATATCAAAGTGTTTGTCGGTTGTAGTCTTCCGTGTTTTTCGTAGCCAGTAATAAAACTATTACTTTTTCCAAAGTGCTTCTAGTGTAAAACTGAATGAAAAAGACTTATTCCTGTTTGACGCGTTAATCACCGATACCGGTCAGAAAAAAATAGAAGCTGCAAGATACCATATTTTTCATCTAAAGTTGAAATTTATTTTAAAAAATCGCACTGACGTGCTTCACGGCCCACTTTATATCTGTAGTTTTGTAAGTTTTTGCATAAATTTCGGACCAAAATAATAATCTAAATAACAAAAAATTATGGTGATATGATTACGACGCTACTGTTGTGGTAATATCTATGCCCCAACACGTAATATTCTTTCTGACCGTATTTTAACAAACAGCCAAAATTATATGATATTTGACAAACATACTCTCTTTTGAACTTTTACCTCTTTCAACTATCATTTTAGATCTCTCCCACATTTTAATTATATTTTCCGTTAAAATATTATCACCTGCCTTGGTAGTTCAAAGTTTATTTTCTTTGAAACCTTCTGGCAGATTAAAATTGTGTGTCGGAACCCGGAGTCGAACCTGGAACCTTTGCCTTTCGCGGGCAAGCGCTCTACCACTTATTTTTTTTTTTTTTTTTTTTTTTTTTTTTCATCTAATAGATCTATGGTTCGCGGTCGTTCCTTCATTTTGTTCGTGGTTGTTCGTTTAATGGTTGGCTCAGCTTTTTTATTACAGAGGGCGTTTTGCCCCCTGACCGGGCGCGCTGAGCCACGGCGCCCAGCTACCACTGAGCTATTCCGACACGACTCACCGGCCATCCTCACAACTTTACTTCTGCCAGTACCTCACCTCTTTGCCTGTATTGGTTACGAATGACTATAGCCTGGAACGAACGTAGCGTACATTTGGAGTTCGAACGAGTGACTATAGCCTGGATGGAATACAGCGTACATTTGGCGTTCGTAAGTCAGTCACGTGACATCTCTCACCCCAAAATCTCTTTTGCGTACGTCATCTTGCTATCTCTACTTGATGATTTTCTTATTATAACTCAAACGTTGTTTGTTTGTAAATGTATCGGACCAAACTGCGTGGTCATCAGTCCGTAGCTTACAAACTACTTAAACTTAGGTAAACTAACCTAAGGACAACACACACACCCATGCCCCAGGGAGGACTCGAACCTCCACGGCAAGCAACCGTGCGCTCCGCAGCAAGACGCCTTAGACCGCTCGGCTACTCCACCGCGGCCTCAAACGTTGTCATTTCAAAGCAATGGCGTACTAAAAATTATCAAAAACACGTCGTTGTTAGGACAATGAAATATAATCTAATGCTGGTTAGTTAACACGTGCAATCGATGGTACGGGAATCACGGATTACTCTCGCAGGTGTTCACCATAGCGTAATAGGCGAGGAATTAGTTTGTGATGTACTAACATGTCAGACGGTGGTTCGGAACTTGCTAGGGTACGGTTGCTCAGCACGCTCGGTCAGAGGGTTGCCAGCATGGTAGCTCGACGCTCTCTATAATGAGAAAACTGAGTTATCCAAAACGATCAAAATAGCACAAAACAAACCAACTTCGACAAAGTACCCGTTCAAACCGAAGAACCAATGAAAAGAGAGAAAACGAAACACCATCTGAAGAGAAGGCCTGTGTGCTCCCGAGCCACGTCACGCAGAGTAAGTCGCGATCGCGTAGCTCACTGGCTGGCCGCTGTGAGGCGGTGGGCCGTGCCCCATTAGACACCCAATGAGCTACGCGATCGCCACCTACTCTGTGTGAGGTGGCACGGGAGCACACATGCCTTCTCTTCAAACGGTGTTGGTTCAACGCCATCTGTAATAAAAATCTGATTAAAATTCTCAACGAACAACTCAGAACGAATATGAACAAACGACCGTCGGCCGCGGTGGCCGAAGGGAGTGAGGCGCTCCAGTCACGGTCTGCACGGCCACTACGGTCGGGGGTTCGAATCCCCCCTCGGGCATGGATATTTGTGCCGTCCTTAGTATTAGCTAGTTCGTAAGTAGTTTGTAAGTTAAGTCCCATAAGCTGTACAAACATTTGAACATTTGACAAACGACCGCAAAGCATCGATCTCACTGAAGAAATATATATATAACCAACATTGTCAAATTTTTTTGGCCCACTTTATTTTTCCTCTTGCTTCCTAAAAGGTTTTCGCACATTCTTGTTATATGAACACCAGTATATTCTGCAAGATTCCGAGTTGTTCAAAGGCAACAGCGCTTTCTCTGAAAAGTGCATTTGATCGAGAACATGCCATGAAATACATAGCAACGAATTGTAAACATAGACTTCTTTATCACTGGGGAGATACTGTTACAATGACTGTTGTAAATGACGTATTGCTAGTACTAACTATGTATATACAGGGTGTCCCAGCTATCTTGACCACCCAAAATATCTCTGGAACAATAACAGCTATTGGAAAACGACTTTCACCGGTATCAATGTACGGCTGGGGCCCATGAATTTACATATTTGGAAACATTCTAAAACGAAAGCAAATGTGTTTTTTAACACAAACTTATGTTGTTTTTTTTTAAATGGACACACTATATTTTTTCTTCAGCAATCCATACCATGATTAATCACATAAACAATGGCGTTGATTGCATCGCAATATTCCAGTTACATCCCGAGAAATTTCGAGGCGAAGTTGACGCTTGAAATAAGCGAAACGCGCGGCTAGCGTGCCTCCTGAGCAGCATGGGGTTCTCGCCTGAGTCTCAGGACGTGCGCTAGCCTCGCGTTTCGCGTATTTCAAGCGTCAACTTCGCAATATTTCGGGATGTAACTGGAATATTGCGATGCAGTCAACGCCATTGTTTACGTGATTTGTCATGCTATGGATTTCTGAAGAAAAAATATAGGGTGTCCATTTAAAAAAACATAAGTTTGTGTTGAAAAAACACATTTGCTATCGTTTTAGAATGTTTCCAAATATGTACATTCATGGGCCCCAGCCGTATATTGATACCGGTCAAAGTCGTTTTCCAATAGCTGTTATTGTTCCAGAGAATTTTGGGTGGACAAGATAGCTGGGACACCCTGTATATTAAGAACTAGATTTAGCTGGAATTCAGTATTACCACACTTATTCCGTTTGTGATTTTAGCAGTATAAGAAACGTAATCAAGGTTTGAAATAGAATATTTGCTCTTTATTTTAGCGCAGAACAGAGTAAATGAACGAAGTCGTATCTGAACTACAGGAAAGGTAATATCATCTACGTTAAAAGCGTCCATAGTAACCATGTCAAAGACAAACATTATAGTAGATGCATTGATTCTAATTAATGACTTTCAATATCTTCCATAAATAGTGAATAAACACTTAGGAAAAAAAGACCAGGTAATTTGTTGCAATGTATACACTTCCCTTCCGTTTCATTAAGGATCTACACTTGTCACAGAAATCTAGGACTTACTTTATATACCAAACTAACTGTATCAGCTCGTTGTTCAGAATGTTCATTGTTACAGTATCTCCCAGTTTACGTGCATATGCTTCAGAAGACCATATTTCAATTCGTTGTCACGTATTTCACGGCATGTTTACGAAATAGAACAAACACGCATTTTAGAGGGAGCATTCTTACATGTGCATAACTCTAAACATTGAAGAACATAGCTCTATTTAATTAATTAGAGTGCTGGAAATTCTTTTAGGAAAAAAGGAGAAAAAACACTTTTGGTAGTGGCGGCTTCCGAACCACTGACCATACAACCTAGCGCGCTGCCCACTACACTACGGCTAACGATTACAACATGCGACCTTTAATCTCGTACTATAGATGGCAGTTGTAAACTGTTGCTAATATGGCATTTTTAGACACTAGATTATCATTTATCGTACGAAGAACGACGTGTATTTGTTAATTCTTCAGTGCGCCATTGCTTTGAAATGACAACGTGTAAGTTACAATAAGAAAATCATAAAATACGCAACACAGGATGGCGTATGTCAGAGAGAGTTCTAGGCGAGGAATGTCAAGTGACATCTCCGAACAGCTGGTTTTCGTTAATTCAACGGAGGGTGTCAAATCTCCGTTATTTTTGCAAATATCTCTCAAACGATACGAGATATGAGAAAAACATAAGACACCAAAGTTGTAGATAATTTTCTCCTCTAAAAATTGGGTTATTTAATTTTCGTGTTATGTGTGTTACATATTTTGGTCCGAAAAATTTGAAAAAGGGAGGTTGTAGTCTCTGGCGGCCTACAATTAAGTCTGTAAAATTTGGTGCTGATCGGTTGTACGGTTCGACTTAAAAAGTGGAAACACGTTACGGACAGATAGACAGACATCCAAAAATCGCCGTTATTTTTGCAAATATCTCTGAAACGATACGAGATATGGAAAAAAAAAAAAATAAATAAATAAGAGAGCAAAGTTGTAGACACTTTTCTCCTCTACAATTTCTGTTATTCAAAAATGTTCAGATGTTTGTAAATCTATCGGACCGAACTGCGTGGTCATCAGTCCGTAGCTTACAAACTACTTAAAACTAGGTATACTAACCTAAGGACAACACACACACCCACGCCCCAGGGAGGACTCGAACCTCCATGGCGAGCAACCGCGCGCTCCGCAGCGAGACGCTTTAGACCTCTCGGCTACTCCATCGCGGCTTCTGTTATTCAATTTTCGTGTCAGATGAATGGTTAAGCCGTTATTTTCATTTAAATGTCGAGCTGTCAAAATACGATCGCAAAGGCCCACTTTTGGTGTTACTACCGTAAACTAAAGTGGGCCAAAAATAAAATGTTATACGCTGTTTTAGTTTTATTGATATTGTCATAAGGCTGTAAAAATTACGTCGTCAGGAACTATAAATGCATTATCTCGTAAAACTGTCTTAATTTGTCCAGTTTTTTTTAATACTGTACAGTAAGATTTGTATAATGGATATGTGAACGTTCATCGATAACAGTTTCCCATTTCAGTTGTACCATTAGACAGATCTTGAAATAAATACACACTGTAGATTATTTTACAGCGAAAATTTGGAAAATATGATTCAGAATAGCCAACAGAGATTTGAACTGATTCCTCCAGAACCTTTTGTGAGTCGCCTGCTTTCACCGAATCGCTCAGCTTTAATTCCTTATTAGCTCGTTGCGTAACTTTTCCCCAATAAATGCCATACACTCAACGACCAGCAAAAGTTTGTGACATCATTCTCCGAGTGGAAGCAGGCAATGGTTTTAGGAGAGGCCGTATTTTTACTGGTAAATCCGGATCGATGGTGAGGCGGCACAGAGGCGTCTAGACGGTGAGTTTCCAATAGAATCGGCTAAGCCGGTGATTCGTATGCAGGCGCCGCGAACCCGACCAGCCCCGCAGCTGTTGGGGGCCTTCCTAATGTTTAGCGCGAGTCATCGTAGAAACAAAAACATCGCACCAACACCGAGCCGTGCACTTCTTCTTATCGCATTCACATCCGTGCTGTACTGCTGAGCTCAGGAGGAATCACTAACACCACACATGTATTCAAATTGCGTTTAAGTTTTGTGATGATATATTCACGAAGTACGTTCTGCTACCGTACTGTGTATTGTGAGGATGAAATATACAGCGTGAAATGTGGGTTTCTTGCCAAAGCGGTGGTTTAATGTAGATTCGTTTTGAAAAAATCTTAGTTCTTCGTTTTCTTCGTATTTACGTAACAAATTTGCTTAATCGGAGAATGACATTAATTATTAGCATGTTTCTTAGTTTGAGTGCTATGAGATTTCAAAATCAAATGTTTCAAATGATTGTATAGCTTATGGGACTTAACTACGGCCGGCCGCGGTGGCCCAGGGAACTGAAGCGCTCCAGTCACGGTCTGCACGGCCACTACGGTCGGGGGTTCGAATCCCCCCTCGGGCATGGATATTTGTGCCGTCCTAAGTCTTAGCTAGTTCATACGTAGTTTGTAAGCTTAGGGACTGATGAACCCGTAGTTAAGTCCCATAAGTTCTACAAACATTTAAACATTTTGAACTTAACTACGGGGTCATCAGTCCTTAAATTTACAAACTACTTATGAACTAACTAACACTAAGGACGGCACAAATATCCATGCCCGAGGGGAATTCGACCCCCGGACCGTAGTGGCCGTGCAGACCGTGACTGGAGCGCCTCAGTCCTCTCGGCCACCGCGGCCGGCTATGAGATTTCCGCCTCACATTAAATACTTCGTGCGTATTATAACATGACAGAACAAATCATTACTATGAACAGTTTAATGTGACATAAATTGTTTACATATATTTTAAAGTTGACTAAAGTGGTCAATCACATGACTAAAACATTACAGATCAAACAAGTACTATAAACAGTGTAATGTGATATAAATCTTGTTTTCCTTTTTAATTTATATATGCAATGTGAGAGAATACTAAAGTGTCGTGATTTCAATGTTTATATATATTTTTTAAAAGTTTACTAAATTGGTCAATCACGTGACTACATGCAGTTGCGAGCAAGGAAGGGAAGGCGCGAGGTCCTTTGCTTGCCGGACGCCGAGTAGGTAAGGTAGCTGCTTATAGCGACATCAGTGCGGTTCACATTTTATACGCCACATGTGGCATGCCCAAATTTACAAGTGCGCTCGTACGAGAATGTCTTCCGTTTCGGCTCCGATAGTTACGTGAGTGGCGAAGTTGTTTATTGTAAATTGTGATATGTAGTGTAAATGTGACTAAAAAAATAAACTAACGTAGAAGCACAAGTGTGGACTAATTCGTTAACGGTACTGTACCTTGTTAGTTCACTGATTTACAGGTATACACTTTAAAGGGTTAAAGCAACAACCGCCCCTTAGTAGGTGAGCCAAGATACTTTTACGTTAGGTTGTACACGTGCCCTGGCCGTTAGGCATGTTGCAATATGATTAGTATATTCGTTTCCCAGAAAATGTTCAAATGTTTGTAAATCTATCGGACCAAACTGCGTGGTCATCAGTGCGCAGCTTACAAACTACTTAAACTAAGGTAAACTAACCTAAGGACAATACACACACCCATGCCCCATGGAGGACTCGAACCTTCGACGGCGAGCAACCGCGCGCTCCGCAGCGAGGCGCCTTAGACCGCTCGGCTACTCCACCGTGCCATTCATTTCCTTTCGCATGTAATATCTCCGAGACGTAATACAAGAAACTATCCAAAACTATTTGTTGAGATCTCTATATGCAGCTCTCTTGCTTTAAATTTATATTCCCCTTTTCGATTGGCTGCAAGTTAACGTCTTAGTTAGAAATATATTTTATCTATTACGTACGAATTGTTGTACGTACGTTGTTTCTGTTGCGGTGTAGTCTTTAATATTCTTTCTTCCTCGTCTTCTTCCTTTGCAGTGCACTTGCCTGTAACATACATTTCCTGATCTCCCATCCAACACCGCGTTTCATAAAGTCAAGAGAGTGAATATTGTATAATTCCAACAACGTAAGAGTTCAAGTTTCGGTCAGAGCAAAGAGCCATCTTTTCATATCTCCAGATAAAAGAAAACAATACTTAATTTACTGATACAACACAAACAAATCGTCATATTAACTGATTAACAAACAGTAGCACAGTAACACAGTAGAACACTTCCATAAACCGAACATTTCAATAAACCGGTTACGATATTAATGTGTTGTTCTGATGGTGATTTTTAATTGTACTATTAGCCCTTCTTCAAGCCATTTGAAGAAATTAAATTTCTCCACAGTGCACAAAGGTTGCCTTCATGTTAATTAATATACATCCAGCAACGAATTAGACTCCTTTTTTTTAGTTTTACTACACATATTTTATTTTTAGTTATTTCTACACAGTAGACCGCAGTAGGCAACGGAGCGGACCACGGGGAACCATCCATCATCTGCAGAACATTAAATATCATTATCGCCTCGCAGCTAAAATGTACATTTTCCCCGTCATACAGGAACAACACTCAGATCATTTACTCCAAGGGACATTTCTCGTAGTGGTAGCGAGAAATAGACTTCATTAAATCTATACATACGCTGTCTCTTGGATGGTTTTGTAAGGATCGTTAGATGAAATCATCTCGTTCAATTTTAGTCACAGAAGTAATATTGCAAATGACCCTCAGCAACATCGTACAGGGATTTCACTGAAGCTCAGAGGTGACTTAGGTGCAGAACGGATAAAATGGGGAAGTAAATAGGCCTTGTGGTTATCCAAAGAATTCTTTCTACCCTCCACCATAATCTATTTTCGGAAAGCCTAGAAAACCTCCAATCTTGATTGTTGAACAGGGATATGAACACCGTTCCTGTCGAACGCCGTAAAAGTTTACTAATCGTAGATATAACACATCATAACACGTGCAGCACCCGTGTAATTTATTTTTCAATGTATGACCGGTTTCGGACAGAGTTCCCTTACAGAACTTGTACAACGTTATGGGGGTGCTGAAGGACAATTTACATGCAGAAGGGATGTTTCAGAATGGTAGTAAAATACAATAAATACTTCATATAGCCTACTTGTAACTACAACTACAAGAAAGAAAAAAGGAATATTAGGAATTAACGTCCCGTCAACAGAGTGATCATTAGAGGCAGAGCATAAGCTGGGATTATTTTGATGAGGATGGGGAAATTGTGCCTGCCTTTCAGTGAAACCACATCGATATTCCCCTGGGACCGTTTAGAAAAATCACGGTAAACCTAAAACTGGATGGCGGGAGGCGAATTTGATGAACCATTGTCCCGACTACGAGCTAAAATAGTGTGCGAGTGAACATTGCAAATGAAGCTGCATATAGTAGATTTATGTAGTCCGGTTCCTCCGAAAATTCCATTCTTTAAAGCGACACATAATTGTAGGCGCATTAAAGGTGACCAGGGCCACAGAGTATTTGTCTGTGCCAGGGCACGACAGCCAGATTAGGGTTTAATCTGCAGTCTCTGGAGAGTAGTTCCACCTAGAGGTAGTTCCGCAGTTATTTGGGGTGTTCTTTTACCATATCTTGATGTATCGGATGTTTCTTTCAACATTATTGGTGATAAAGTGCTGCTTTTTATGCAACATCTTCGAGATGAATTTACAGCGAACGTTCGTATCTATCAAGGCAACAACATCCAATAACGTACGTTATTAGTTCGACTCTTAACACTGAGATACCGTATCGCAATTCGATTGTCCATTTATATAACCCCTGTACTGTACTGCGTGAAAGTTATTGCGCATCACCTTGATTTTCTCGACGACGATGGTTGCTTCCGGGAGGGTAATTGTCAGGAAGCCAGAATTATAATAAGTAGCATGCTTCGATATCCATGATTTGTGAGCACACGTTGACGCCTTTGCAGCGAATTTCGCCAGGTATGAATGCGATAGCACAGGTTTGCGATGCTAGCGGCAGCCACCTCCAAGACTACAAATGTTCAAATGTTTGTATAGTCTATGGGACTTAACTACTGGGTCATCAGTCCCTAAACTTACAAACTACTTATGAACTAACTAAGACTAAGGACGGCACAAATATCCATGCCCGAGGGGGGATTCGAACCCCCGACCGTAGTGGCCGTGCAGACCGTGACTGGAGCGCCTCAGTCCCCTCGGTCACCGCGGCCGGCTCCAAGACTACAAACCACCGGTTCATAACTGGTGGATATCACGTGACTCTTGCATGATGCTCAAGTGTTTGGGATCCCCACCAGAAGATATACAAGCAATTCAGATGATAGTTTCTATTAACGCGCGAGTATGCTTTGGGAACTCAAATGGGGATCTCTGGGCGGGGGAAGATGAGAAGTTCTTTTCAAGAAACACTATTGATGAAATTTAAAAGATCGGAATTTGTGGCTGATTGCCGAAAGATTCTACTGTCGCCCACTTACATTTCGCGTAAAGACCACAATGATTCAATAAGATAAATTTGTTCTCGTACAGAGGCCTACAGAATTTCATTTTTCTCTCGTTCTGTTTTGAAGTGTAATAGATAAGGATATCACTTGTAGTGGTACGAGGCTCCCGCCGCCGCACACCTTACGGTTTATTTCAAAGCATGTATGTAGATGTAAATTTACTCCTGTGCTGCCACTTCAGAAACGTATGAAAGACTTGCAGAATACGATTAATGAATAAATGATATTCTACTGCATTCCAAAAATTTAACAACACACTATCGAGTCATCACTAGTAAGTAGCTCATCGTAATGTTTTACGAGTGTATATGAGTAATTATTTATTTATTGCTACGAAACCTTAACTATTGTCGAAAAATGTATGTAGAATTGTGTTAAATCTGTTATTAATATGCTGGTTGTGACAAGCTACGAGTGTTATACGTGTTACGAAACACAGTTGCTGGACCAAAAAAGGATTATGAAAACTGGTCACAAATTGAAAGATAAACGTGAAGCAAGCTTACTAGGCAGAAGTCTTTCCGTTAGACCACCGCACCTCTAACGACTAAGGCTCCTTGGAATAGTCTAAGTACGACTTCCCTCCACATCACAAATTTTAATTCTGCTTCTGTGTTCCATAGATAATTGTCACTGCTGCCAAGGCTCTCCATGCAGCGGAATAGCACCTCAGCAATGGACGTAGTGGAACATTCCTGCTAATATGATATAAATATTAATTTAAATATAGATTGAGAAACTCTGAGACAGTTTTTCATCTCGAATATGTCCAAGACATGAAAGATAAACGTGAAGCAACGACCCGGACCTCCATACTTACTAGGCAGAATTAAAATTTGTGATGTGGAGGGAAGTCGTACTTAGACTATTCCGAGGCGCCTTAATCGTTATAGGTGGTCTAACGGTGCCGGGCGCCGTGGCTAAGCGCGCCCGGTCAGAGGGCTAAACGCCTCTCTGCAATAAAAAAGCTGGGCCAAAAACTCATCGAACGACAACGAACAAAGTGGATCAACGACCGCAAGGAACTGAACTACCCATGGAACGAAAAAAAAAAAAAAAAAAAAAAAAACGAAATAACCGGTAAAACGTCTGCCTAGTAAGCATGGAGGCCCGGGTTCGATTCCCGGCCGCACAACACATTTTAATTCGTTGCTTCACGTTTATCTTCATGTCTTGGACATATTCGAGACGAAAAACTGTCTCAGGGTTTCTCAATCTATATTTAAATTGATGGTCACAAATTGATATTCACGCTAGTACCTAAGGAAAACACAAAACTGGAAGGCGATGGATGAATGTGCAAAGCTGCAGCGCAATTTCTAGGCACTGCTGGCAAGGACAGTGAACAAGGGCCAAGTCGCTGATAGAGCATAAAACGTTTGCGAATTTCGTTCTGTGTATTGAATACTGAGGTCGATATTAACTATGACTCGCAGAGTGACGCATGAAGAATATATGCAGATGGCAGAAATTCATAGAAGTCTTGTGATTGGACTCAGAGATGTCGGTTGGAGGAATCGATGAATAGCTGGATATCTGAACAGGATCGATGCCTCTATTCTAATATATCGGCAAGAATGCATGAACCATGGCCGAATACTGAGTCAAGAAGAAAGCGGTCGATCTAGAGAGACGGAAAAAGTCATGTCCGAGCACTCTTAAGAGTGACACAGAGCCCCTGATTCATCATTCTCATCGAACGGCGCACAACTGGTGCCTCAGTGATCATTAAAGTAAATGAGCTCAAGGTGTCAGTTTATGCCTACTACTGTTGAACTCTGTACACCAACAAGCCCGTTTGCAGTGGAATCACGCACAGTCTGCCTAGGATATCACTGACTATAGCAGAATCGTCTTCAGTGATGAATCGGGCTTCCAAGTGAGTCCCAGATGACGAGTGAAGACGTGCCTGGAGACGCCTCGGAGAAAAGTCGGACCCCAAGCTGACTGTGGCTCGGAATGCTGCCAGATAGCCAGGAGCGATGCAATAGTATTTCACTTCCTTTGGTAACAGGACTTCTTTGGCTGTCATCTGCACCCTTACAGCACAGCGAAACGTCCACAACATTTTACGCCACGTTTTGTTGCCTTTGATGACAAGCCACCCTGGGCTTATATTACAACAGCATATTGTCCGACCGCATAACACGAGAGTTTCTACAGCTTGTCTTCGTAGTTGCCACCGGATATCTCCCCATTTAAGAATGTTTGAAACATAATGAGCAGGGCCTTCCTCAACCATCTACAGAATTTGACGCCCTGGCGCTTCACCGGGACAGAATTCGGCATGATATTAATCAGAAGGACATCCAATTGCAATCCGAAATTTTTTTTTGCACAACAGCCAGACGTGGATCATTGCCTAAGTAATTGGTTCAATTCGTCAAGCTTTTTCTCTTGAATAAATCATCCTTTTTTTTAAAATAAAATTGTTATCATTTGATTGTCAGTGCAACGCATATCTATTCTAAGAGTCTATGTTCTAGCTGATAAACTCTCTCGATGACATCCTTCAGTTACCTGTAAGAATCCTGGAGTGCTTTAAATGATGTCAAAGGCAATAAATTCACAGAAATGAACTCAATAGGAGAGCATATTGCGGGTATGTGCGTATTTAGTTATGCTTCATTGTGCCACGACACTTGCAAGTTTTGTAATTTAGTTGTAAAATTAATTACAGGCTATGTTGAATGAAAGCCGGCCGCGGTGGCCGAGGTGACTGAGGCGCTTCAGTCACGATCAACACGGCCACTACGGTCGGGGGTTCGAATCCCCCCTCGGGCATGGATATTTGTGCCGTCCTAGTTTGTAAGTAGTTCATAAGTAGTTTGTAAGTTTAGGGACTGATGACCCCGTAGTTAAGTCCCATAAGCTTAACAAACATTTGAACATTTTTTTGTTGAATGAAAGAAATTTTGTACATTGATAAAGTTACCTTGATTTTGATTTTTCACTGTTTTCTCAAATAACTGCCAAACATGGGGTCAGTCGGGCAGCGTGGGAATGGTGGCGCGGTCTTAGGCGCCATGTGAGTGATTGCCGACCTATCCCGTCAGACATTCCAGTGCTCCCTCGGGCACTGCTCTGTGTGTGTGTGAGTGTGTGTGTGTTGCCCTTAGCATAAGCTAATTTAAGTAGACCGTAAGTCTAGGGAAAGATGACTTAAGACATTTGGCCCGTTTAGGTCCTGTCTGGTCTAATAAACAACATAAATCTGCGGTGACATGTGACATTATATTAATGACTTTATATTAATGTAAACATTGAAGATTTCCATTATTAATATCTTTGGAGCGTTTTTTTTAGACTGTGTTGCTTAGCTATTGTGTACTGTTGCTTGTATCGTGTGTCTAATAAGACTTATATACTGTTAATAGAGAAGGTAAATATGGCAATGTTGATGTTCTGTTTTAACCTATGTCGTCATCTCTATCCTTTATTTTTCTTTTTCTTTTTTCAGATTGTGATGATAGACTAATTTTGGAGAAGGCCAAATTATATGTTAGTTTGGGGGTAGCTGCTTGGTTGCCAGTTACGAAATCCAACATGTCAAGCTTTTCTTTTATAATTGCATTGAGGCGCTATGCTACGATGCGCGAGGCCGGTACGGTCGGAGTTCGAATTCCCCCTCAGGCATGGATGTTTGTGCCGTCTTTAGTATAAGCTAGTTCATAAGTAGTTTGTAAGTTTAGGGACTGATGACCCCGCAGTTAAGTCCCTTAGGCTTGACAAACATTTGAACATCATTTTATTATTAGTATTATTATAGTGTTGATAGACTGATCTGTGGCGTATCCCGTATTCTATTATATGAAAGGTGGTTAGTGTAAGTCATTGTACGTCTCAAAAGAAGAACTTTTATAAGTATTGTTGTGAGAATATGTCAATCTACAGTGTAACCTAAAAAATGTTTGTAAATCTGTGGGACTAAACTACTCTGATCATCAGTCTCTAGGCTTACAAACTACTTAAACTAACTTATGCTAAAGAGACAACAAATACACCCATGCCCGAGGGAGGACTCGAACCTCCGACGGCGAGCATCGGCGCGCTCTGCCGCTAGGCGCCTTAGAACGCTCGGCCACTCCACGGGGGCAGTGTAGCCTTACTTGAATAAGATACATTGAATGTGAGTTTGCAAGACAACGAATGTTTTGTTAGTAAAATGTCTGGCACACATCGTGTAACCTGTTGTTAGATTTATGTCACCGACCGCAGGCCCTTATGTTCTCAGATGTTCAAATGTTTGTAAATGCTTCGGACCGAACTAACGTGGTCATTAGTTCCTAAGCTGACAAACTACTTAAACTAAACTAAAGACAACACACACAAATGTTCAAATGTTTGTAAATCTTATGGGACTTAACTACGGGGTCATCAGTCCCTAAACTTACAAACTACTTATGAACTACTTACGAACTAGGACGGCACAAATATCCATGCCCGAGAGGGGATTCGAACCCCCGACCGTAGTGGCCGTGCAGACCGTGACTGAAGCGCCTCAGTCACCTCGGCCACCGCGGCCGGCACAACACACACAAATTCCCGAGGGGGGACTCTGACCTGCCGGCCGCGGTGACCGAGGGGACTGAGGCGATCCAGTCACGGTCTTCACGGCCACTACGGTCGGGGGTTCGAATCCCCCCTCGGGCATGGATATTTGTGCCGTCCTTAGTCTTAGCTAGTTCATAAGTAGTTTGTAAGTTTAGGGACTGATGACCCCGTAGTTAAGTCCCATAAGCTATACAAACCGTTGACTCTGACCTCTGAATGTGTGTGTGTGTGTGTGTGTGTGTTTGCATGCGTGTGGTGGTGGTGGGGAGCTCGCAGTCCCTGACATGGCGCCTGAGATCGCTCGGCCATTCATGCGTGGCACTTATTTTCTTACGTGATCTGATAGTTTTAGCAGAATAATGTATTTGAAGACCATAATAGTATAACATTGTAGACCTAAATATCTTATTGCGGTAGAAATGTCATTATATAGTTTTTTTTAATTTTTATATATTCTCAGTTACGTCATATTTCTGTCATTCTGACGTCAGCGAATTGTCGGCACGGATTACGTGGGCAGGAGCGTAATGGCATTTTCTACTCATGATTGTAGCGGGGTCTTATTCGTAATTATCTCCGACTAATCTTTCGAACTGGTTGTAGATATGAAATAAACATATTTAAATATTTAGTCTATTTCAGAGCATTGAACTTCATACAATGGCGATGTAGAAAATTTATGCCGGGTTGGAGTTCGAAATCTGATTCACGCTTTGGGTCAACGGCCGCCCTAACTAATTTCTCTATCCGGACACACTTCTCGTCTTGCTAAATTCTCAGCTTATTGCACAGCACGGTTTTAGTGATCCCTGTCCATTATTTCCATTTCCTTACAGCTTTACCTGTATTCCCACAAATTATCGGACGTATTTGTGCATCAGCATGGAAATTGTTAATTTCCTGTTAGAGGCATATAGGCCTATACAATTGTAAATACTTGCTGAAAAAAAGAAAAAAAAACAGCAAATTTAACAACCCTTCACATACCCGAAGCAGCAATTTTCCAAATGAAACTGTGTTTGTGACTGCCGATTTTACTAAGGCGATATAGCGGAACTCTCCATGCTATACGTATGAGAAACTTCTTTTTTGTTCATATCCAGGTGCTAGAAATCAAAATAAATCATTTCTCTGTAACTGAAATTTAAAGTTTTATTCCCGTCATGCTTTTCGTTTCGCTCTTCATTTTTCTTACCGTGAATCGAATACGTTCCCAATTACAGTATTTTTTGTGATTTTCTTTTCTTGATTTATAACAGGTCTTTTATGAATTCCATTTATAGTACTGAAGCAATTTAATTTTTTTCTTGCGTTAATTTTCTGTTGCGACCGTAACTCATCTGAAATAACAGGGTGAAACCTTGAAAACAGGATAGACTTCACTTTCAATCTGTGCGTGTGTACGTGAGCATGAGAAAAAGAGAGAAAGCGAGATAGTGATTAGACCATAGTCCCTTACAAGGAGAGCCAAAGCCTTGCACTTAATTATACCAGCTGTCGTGTGTCAACGTAGCACCAGTACTGAGTAGCTGTAAAATCAATATCTAGGTAAAGTGAGTATACATTCCTACTTACATAAATATTTCTTCCATGCATATAATTTATTTTTAATCCCGAAAGATTCTCTGAATGTTCAAATGTTTGCATAGCTTATGGGACTTAACTACGGGGTCATCAGTCCCTAAACTTACAAACTACTTATTAACTAGCTAACACTAAGGACGGCACAAATATCCATGCCCGAGGGGGGATTCGAATCCCCGACCGTAGTGGCCGTGCAGACCGTGACTGACGCGCCTCAGTCCCCTCGGCCACCACGGCCGGCAAAGATTCTCTGAGATTCTTATAATGGGACTGTGTTAGCTTAAGGCAATTTTAGGATACAAAAAATTTCTTAAAGAATTTTTGGTTCCGCCTATTTTCTGACTGCTCGAACATTGTGTAACGTAATCTGAAACTTGCCATCAGATCATGTTTTAGTAATAGGCACCTATAGAATTTACGCACGACCATGTCCGAATCATATGGTCAAACTGCCAAGATAATGGACACACAAATATTTAAGTTACGAGAACACTCGGTATACTAGATATATCTATCTAAGGATACCTATCATCTCAGCTGTTACTAACAGACAACTGCAAAACAAACGTTGTGTAACTAAACGCTTCTGGAAATCCTACTATACGGGTTGCGTGTGAGTTCGATATAATAAAACACAACAACTTGTTTTCTGTCCAAAGAAATAATGAGCTATTAACGATAGTTCAAACGTTTAATGATGTTACTGACTAAGACATTTCACAGAAGTCATATACTCGCACTGAAAATATTATTTAAGTAATGAAGTTAATCATGGTAGAATGATATTTTCACTCTGCAGCGGGGTGTCCGCTAATGTGAAACTTCCTGGCGGATTAAAACTGTGTACCAGCACTAGGATTCGTACCTAGGACCCTTGCATTTCGTGGGCAAGTGCTCTACAGAATGAGCTATCCCGGCAAGCTACATGGTCCGTCCTCATAGATTTACTTCCACCAATACCTCGCCTTCTACTTTACAAAGGTCCCAGGTTCGTATTACGGTTTCGGCACACAGTTTTAATCCGCCAGGAAGTTTCATATTAGCGCACACTCCGATACAGAGTGAAAACATCATTCTGGAAACATCACCTGGGCTATGGCTAAGCCATGTCGCCACCATATCCTTTCTTCTAGGAGTGATAATCCTACAAGATTCACAGGAGAACGTCTGTGAAGTATGGGAAGTAGGAGGCGAGATACTGGTGTAAGTAAATCTTAAGGACGGGCCGTGAAACGTGCTGGTATAGCTCAGTCGGTAGAGCGCTTGCCCGCAAATGGCATAGGTCCGATGTTCAAATCCAGGTTCCGGAATACAGGTTGAAGCCGCCAGGAAGTTTCAAAGTAAATAATTGCTGACAAAAATATGGGATAAAATGATTAAATGTTTGTGCGGCTTTGGGACTTAACTACGGGGTCATCAGTCCCTAAACTTACAAACTACTTATCAACTAGCTTATCCTAAGGACGGCACAAATATCCATGCCCGAGGGGGGATTCGAAGCCCCGACCGTAGTGGCCGTGCAGACAGTGGCTGGAGCGCCTCAATCCCCGCGGCCACCGCGGCCGGCAATATAGGATACTGCAGCGGCGGAGCGGCCGAGCGCATTGAGGCGCTAAGTTACGATGCGCGAGGCCGTTCCCCGTCTGGGGTTCGATTCCTCCCTCGGGCATGGCTGTTTGTGTCATCTTTAGTATAAGGTAGTTCACAAGTAGTTTGTAAGTTTAGGGACTGATGACCCCGCAGTAAGTCCCTTAAGCTTGACAATCATTTGAACATTTATAGGATACTAGCTGAAAACCCCGCGTTGCTCGGGTATTTATTTATTTATTCGAACCTTGAGTTAGTATTTTTCCTATCCACTCTCTCTCTGCCCATCTCCTTTTTTCTAAAAACAAGTTACATTTATCAGAGAATATATAAGAAATCATAGGTAAAAATGCACTCGTTTCGAAGAATCCAATCACGAAATTCAACAATAATGATTGTAATAATATCACGGATGGATCACTTGATGTAATGCGCGAAACGTCAAATCGATTTTTTTAAAAGAAATTTCTTTTTTACTGCTTTATTTATTTATTCTTATATTTCCTTATTCGTATGCTTATTCTTACAGAGAAGAAGCTGAAGACATTGTAGTACGCATAGACCAAAGATATGGTGTGTGGCATCACGTTTCGCTGTATGTAACCTCCGTGCTATAGAGTCGCAAACGTCATCGCTAGCCTTCAGTCCGAATTGTTTTATAATTTGACGACTTTCGAGCACCATATCTTCCACCTCCTTATAGCTATCGGCATGTAACTGCTATGGTGTACAACGGGAGACTTCGGACAACAATTACATACACGCCATTCGCTTGCGTTCTGTAGCTTTCGCTGCAGAGCGAAATATTAACACCCACACACGTAGAATTTTATATACACCGATAACTTTCCATCTCAATATACTCCACCCTTTTATCATTATCAACCCTCAATCAACAATGCAGCCAATAAAACCATATTCAAAGAGTAAATATAATTTTTAAAGAATCATTATTGTTCCGCATTTCGCGTTATATTCTTTAAATTACTGAATATCTATCAGATCGCTATAAAACCGCGCCTAAAACCCTCCTCAGGTATAAATTAATAACTGTACAAATATTTAACTCTCTGCGTCTTGTCGTTTGGACGTGATAAGCGTACACCGAACAGACATTCACTTTAATATATATATATATAGATAAATAGCTATCCGATCGCCATAAACCCATGCCTAAAGCCTTCCCCGGGTAGACATTAGTAACTGTACAAATTTTTAGCTCTTTATGTCTTGTAGTTCAGACGTGATAAACTTACACCGAACAGACATTCACATTTATAGATATAGAAGATTAACAGACAGGTGCCGGTGATCACCCAAATGTCAGATACACGTGGTGATTTATCTGCCGCTCTCCAGTCGTTTGATGCAGTCACCCTACGCACCATGCTGCACTGCTTGTATTACGCACAGATTACATATTTCATCTGTTAGGAGTTTAATACGTTATTTATTTCACTGTTGCCTATTTTTCAGCATACATTACGCTCTTTGTGCACTGGGTCACTAGGCATGAAAACGTTTGTGTCCCTGTGATGGGCCCATTTGTAGCAAGCTGCACAAATACGGGACGTAAATAAGAGACTAAAATTTTCACTGACAGTGTCCAGTAGGTTCAGTTTGCAAACGACTATCAACATATGTGAAAGGTGGTATGGTCCGTTCGCTAAACATCATACATACAAATAATTTATCTACATCCGTCTACAGCGTATCTATATTACTGTATCGTGCCTCGTGACTGGGAGTAACAAAGAGCGAAATTAATACAAAAAATGTTCAAATGTTTGTAGAGCTTATGGGACTTAACTACGGGGTCATCAGTCGCTAAACTTACAAACTACTTATGAACTAGCTTATACTAAAGACGGCAGAAACCTCCATGCTCGAGGGGGGATTCGAACCCCCCGACCGCAGCAGCCGTGCAGACCGTGACTGGCACGCTGCAGACCGCTCGGCTACCGCGGTCGGCTGAACACAGAACAGATGGCGTATCTGCTCTATCGATAACGCAAGCAGTGTAGCAGCTAAATCATTCGGTATATTTTTGTGATGCACAGAACATCCCTTGAAAATATACGTACAAAAGACGTTTCTTTGACAGGATTCAGCCTCAAATTCAGCCTTACAGACTTCGATGTAATATCAGATCTCATCAGAACTATGATCGTCGTTTTCATAGTCTGTGTTGTTGCTGTAGAGCTACAAGAAGAATATGAGCGTGACGCCCTTTATTTCTGTGCAAACGCAGCTGCTGTGAGTCTGTGGAACACTGGAAGATGTTTAGTCATGGCAGGTGTAGTTGAATTTAGAGTATTGGAATGTTCAGTTGACAGATGATTGACGAGCAATATTTACTTCAGTTTGACAGGGCGATTGTGAAACTCGATACATTCGGTGAAGGGTTTTTACTGTTTTGTCGTGTATTCGCCTCATCTATTTCGTTTCGATCGATCGCTGAATCAGTGTCGACGTGATCGTAAACATTTGTGACAGTGAAATATTCCCTACATCGCAACACTAATTTGGAAAACTTTTATTCTGTACTGGCATGATAATTCTCCTCTCCGTAAGAAAAATATATTTACATCGTCATTCGATAATAACAGGTTCATCTGACAACCGCGTTGAAAAGTTAGCCACAGAAACTAAAATAGCAGTGAGATATCGCTGCGTCTTTTACCCCATAACCACCCGCACTGCACCTAATCGGTTACTGTACAATTTGGTCTCAGGTGTCCCCCCACCACCACCCCAAGTCCTCAAATGTGTACCACAAATACATGCAGTGTAGATCATGGGGTGTGTAAACATGGGGAAATTAAAGTTTCAATAGAGTATCAAAAGCAACTGCAAAGCGATTTAGATAAAATTTCTGCATGGTGCGAAAATTGGCAATTGACACTAAATAAAGAAAAGTGTGAAGTAATACACATGCCCATTAAAAGAAATCCGCTGAACTTTAATTACGCGATAAATCAGTCAAACCTTAAGGTCGTAGATTCTACCAAATACCTAGGAGTTACAATGGCGAACAACTTTGACTGGAGAGAACACACAGAAAATATTGTGGGGAAGGCGAACCAAAGGTTACGTTTCATCGGCAGAACGCTTCGAAGATGCACCAGCTCCACCAAAGAGACTGCCTACATCACACTTGTGCGTCCTCTCCTGGAGTACTGTTGCCCCTTGTGGGACCCTCACCAGGTGGGACTGACGGAAAACATTGAGAAGGTTCAGAGGAGGGCAGCTCGTTTTGTTTTATCACGTTACGGGGGGGAAAGCGTCAAGGAAATGTTGCACGAATTGGGGTGGAAATCTTTAAAAGAAAGACGTTATTGATTGCGGCGTGATATGTTTGCCAAGTTTCAATCACCGACTTTTAGTTCTGAATGTGAAAATATTTTGCTAGCACCCACCTACTTAGGGAGACATGATCATCCCAATAAAATAAGAGAAATCAGATCGAAAACGGAACGATTTAGGTGTTCTTTCTTCCCGCGCGCAATTAGAGAATGGAACGGTAGAGAAAAGTTATGAAAGTGGTTAATGAACCCTCTGGCAGGCACTTGAATGTGATTTGCAGAGTATCTATGTAGATGTAGATTAAAACTGTGTGCCACGCCGGGATTCGAACCAAATGTTCAAATGTTTGTAGAACTTATGGGACTTAACTATGTGTTCATCAGTCCCTAAGCTGAGAAACTACTTATGAACTAGCTAATACTAAGGACGGCACAAATATCCATGCTCGAGTGGGGATTCGAACCCCCGACCGTAGTGGCTGTGCAAACCGAGACTGGCGCGCTGCAGACCGCTTGGCCACCGCGGCCGGCTGGATTCGAACCCAGCACTTTGCCTTTCACGGAAAAGCTCTCTGCCTACTGAACTACCCGACAGTCATCAGACGACAGGGGTCAAGGAGTGCATATTATTATTGATTCCTCTGGTACAGGATATTTAAGACATTGTACAACATAAAGAACATGTGATCACAAATTAAATGTACTCGCGCAGTCGAGACTATTCCCCATTTGTTTAACGCAGCTAATCAGATCGATTGTGCTCTCTGAAAGAACGTTAGCACGACCGATGAATTACACTGTACAGTTAAAGTAGGCGTTCTAAATGCCTGCACCAGCGTCACAACGTGGCTGATATCTGAATCTAATTGACTGCCGCACTCGCTCAAAGATACCGGGCGTGGCGCGAACAGCCTCGCCACTAGGTCTTCTACTGAGTCCACCGGGGTGTCGTACATAACAGTCTTCAGATGGCCCCACAATAAGACGTCCAGCGGGCTGAGGTCTGCCGAACGTGGTTGCCACGTGACAGGGACACCTGGACCAATCCAGTGATCCCAAAATATCCGTCTGATGCGAGTTGTGCCAGCTCGACTAATGTGCTGGAACCACATACGTTGTCGGACTGCAAGTAGCACGTCGTCCAGTAATTCTGGCAGCACTTCCCGGAGGAATACTGCGTAGCTTTCACATGTGAGGCGAGGCGGAAGCAATTACGGGCCAATCAGGTAACCGTGGACGATGCCAGCCCATACATTGACGGTGAACGTTGTCTGATGACCTGTTATGTGTGTGGCGTGGGGGTTCTCCACTGCCCACACACGGCCGTTGTGGGCGTTGAACATACCCTCACGGGTGAAGGACGCCTCGTCTGTGAACAACACATCCGCAGCATAATACGGATGCCTCGTGCACTGCTGCATTAACCACTGGCAGAAATCCACACGCGAAGCTAAATCGTGGGCCAACAGCGCCTGTGTTTCTTGAAGATGGTATGGATGCCTTCTTTCTTCACGCAGCACCCTCCACACCACTGAATGGGAGCTCTGTAGTGCGTGCGCTACGGCGCGGGTGCTTGTGGATGGCTCAGCGTCGAACCTCTGTGGGTATGTCGTCCGCAAAGTGTGGCATGCTTACTGTTCGCTTGCGACCACTGCCGCAGTGACGCCCAGCGATACGACCAGTTTCACCCAGACGCTGATGGATGGCCGCAAACGTGGAGTAGTGTGGCTGACGCCTATTCGACTGCCTCAGTCCATAGAAGCGTAACGCTGCGTGTCCATTGCCGCCCGCCTCACCATACGCGAAGTGCACGTCGCGCTGCTCGGCCCAGGGCAACTTCTCCATGGTACACACACCAGCACACGTCAAACTACGACTAAGCCCCGTCATTCTGCTGCGTATGTTTGTCGTTCCCCTCTGCCAGTACCGCTGCTAGCGGCCTCTAGTATAGTGTTGCTTTGACGTAACTGGCCGCATTCAACGCCATCTAATGTCTAGAATGCTGTTAGGAAGGTAGCGCGACGTTCTGGCAGTGGCCTGCTCGCGAAGAACGCCATACAAGCTGCCGAAAGGGTGGCCTAGTAGCAGGCGCCACACCTTTAATTTTCACGTTCGGTATCGCCGTTGGGTAACGTTGCCGGACATAAGTTCACTACCTCATTTTGTTCCTTAAGCCATCCTCTACCACCCCATGAGGTTTGTCGGTATCATTTAGAAACACCCTGCGTATGGTGCCTGCTCTTTCGGACATATCAGAAACTACAGACATCATGACCCTTTGCAGCTAATATGAATTACAATCAGCGATATCAGGATTGCTTGTGGGTAATGAATGAAATTCAGTGAGGCGGTTGAATACGTCCCTGACATCATTTATTATATTTCACATTAGATGAAAAGTATCCCAAATAACGAATAACATATATTCTTTTTCAGTGAATGATTCATAAACTCCACATTTGGGATGCCACACGTTTTGCTTATTATTGGATGATGACACGCATTCTTATTGCAGATAAAATATCAAACTTCATTTTATACGATATCATACAATGTCAAAAAAAACTATCACACTAATAAGTAACCACACAGCCTTCACAATGTTCTGTGTCTAAAACATTCACGTTTGTTACTCATTTTAACTGCTGTACTACAATGAATCTTAATATGAATTTTAAAAGCTGTCGCCACTAAGATACAACTCTGTCTGCTTTACTATGTAAATTCTGCTACTACATAGTATTGTACTCTTAGACTGTCTCCGCTAGACCAACTCTTTCAACCCTAATGAGTCCATCTCGGTCGCCCATTTTGGTGCTAATCGAACCTTCACGGGTTCTTCGTATTTATTTTGTTAATAAACATTGTAGTTAAAGAAATTACTGTTACTGAAAACTTATTTAGACAGGAAATACAATTTAAATCCTGATTTTTTAAAACATTAATAAATGGAATTATTTAAAGCCAACTATCTTCAAAAATATCTTAGAATGGCTAAAGCATTTATATCTTGGAACCCGACGTTGGGGAGTTCCAGTTAGATCAGGTGGCTATTGGTCAAAGCAATGTTAAAGAAATCTTGAATTTAAAAGTAATAAGAAAAAGGAAATTAGACTGTTATCATTAGCTGACTAAAATTAAACTGAAGCTTCCACCCAATAAAAACAAAATGAGACAGGAAAAATGTGATTAAATATGACACATACAGGCGGAACATAACAAAGTTGGCAATAAAACATTTTCAAGAAGAAATTCCAATTCCTAAATCAGGGAAATGGGAAGAATTATCCAAAGTAACCAAGAGGGTAGTGAAGAATGCATTTGCATCAACAACATGGTAAGGTAAAGCAGTGAACAATCCTAAGATTGGTTTGAACATCATAGTGCTTTACTAGGCATGGTCCTTTTCGTAGGTGGTATGCCGTTGCCTTCCTCCGAGTTCGAACTGACTTACCCAGCCAGTTATAGGGGGACCTACAGTTTAACGTGGGCTCCGAACCAAGGTGCTACTCGATATTTTTCACATTAGCAACACTGCTAGAGGTGAAAGAAGTGAAACGTGACAGATAAAAATCCTGGGACCTGGCGGGGATCGAACCCGCGAGCTTTGGATGTGTAGTCTGGTACTCTACCACTGTACTATTTAGCCGCACCAACAACAATGATGAAGAAAGTTTGGTGAAATGACACCTGCGAAGAAGCAGTTGCAGAAAGAAGAAAACAGTGGAAGAAAATCGAAATTTTATGTAAGACTGAACAGATAGATGAATTTAAAAGGTGACGGAAAGTAACATCAAGAATAACAGGCATCGTTAAATGATCTTCTGATAATTCACAACTTATTGACATACAAAAAAGTTTAGTCAAAATAATTCCCGGAATAACTAACTCATGTCTAAAAATCATCTAAAAGGTTAACAAGGACCAACTGTTTGCTTCAGAGATGAAAATATTAAAACAGGCCTAAGCATTACTCAGAATTCTGAAATACTACGAAACTACTTTGAAAAACTGTTGAGCTCTGAGCAACTGAATTGTAAACTAGAATTTCCAGGACTTTATGAAAACGCAGACATGGAGCCACCACCTTCAGCTGAAAAAAAAAGTAACCTGAGAAGCAACAAAGCCAGTGGAGAAGATTCTATTACAGTTAAACTCGTAAAATGGTCTCAACATAAACTTATAGGTAACCTTAAGATCATGTTTCAAGAAATATTCCGGATTCATGACGATTACAAAGTGGCTCTTATCCATCCTTTGCAAAAGAAATGTCATAAGAAAGAAGTAAGTAACTATAGGGGTATATCTGTATAACAACCATTGATAGCCATTTGGTATAATATCATAGTGTATTTAGAAAGAGAAGGTTTTAAACCGGAAATCCATAATCTGTCACACACTTACAAACTGCAAAGACAGTTGTAACTCTTATAGATTTTGAAAAGGAATTTGATTCCGTTGATGTAGAAACATTGCATACAGTGATTCGAAAATTAACCATTAAAACTAAACTTGCAAATCTAATTCGCCTAATTACAGAGACGAAATCAGAAATAAGGTTTCGGGATGAAATATCTAAGGCGTTCTACATAAAAACATGTGTTAGGCAAGGTGACTGCTTGACTACGTTACTCTCCCACTGCGTCCTAAAGAAAAGAGTAAGAAAATGGAAACAAAAACTAAAAGAGCGTGAGATACCACCAATAAGACTTGGGACTAAGAACAAAGATATTGAAAATCACTGTATAAGATTTTCAGATGATTTTTCCATTCTTCCTGAAAACTTGAGAAACGCTGAAATACATATCAATCACTTAGAAGAAACAGCAAATAAAGCGGATTTAAAAATTTCTGTTAAGAAAAAAAAATTATGACAAACAAAAGATTTTTCTAGATATAATAACAGGCATTCGGCAGATAAAGAGGATGAATAAATTAAAATATTTGGAAGAAATGATTCAAGGAACTGTCTTAGAAAAATTTACAGTAGAAGACTGGGTACGTAAATTGGAGAGAACACCAAGAATAACGAGGAACACTTACAAAAACAGTCTCTGTCTAAAAATTTTAGTACAGCATTAAAATACAGTAGTAAAACGAGAAAGACTTTATTCGAGTGAATTTTTAGTAGTGAGTTGCAAACTACACTACTCCTAGAAAGAAGAATCATTCGAAAAGCACTAGATCCACAAAATCGTACAGAGTTATGGAAATTAAGAAGTAATGAAGAAATTTATTGCAACTTAGAAAACGTAACTGAAACACTACAGAAGAAGTGACTGCTATTTTGGTTATTTATGCAGAATGAACTCCAACAGGTTAAACAAACAGATTTTTAAATGTCTTTGGAAATAGAAGTCAACAACAGCTTGGATTCAAGAAGTTAGGAAAGGCACCAGATAAGTAATGTTCAAATGTTTGTTAAGCTTATGGGACTTAACTGTGGGGTTATCAGTCCCTAAACGTACAAACTAACTTATACTAAAGACAACACAAACATCCATTCCCGAGGGAAGATGCGAAACTCCGACGTGGAACGTCCTCGCGCATAGAAACATAGCGTCTCAATGCGCTCAACCACTCCGCCGCGGCCCAGATAAGTGAAAAATATGCAACAGAAACAAATATTTTTAAAAAGAACATGATAAAAATGGAGGTATTTCAAGGCTGGATGGAGAATAAGACAGGATGTAAATGGTATGATGAGAGAAAAAGAATACATGATGAAAAGATGAAACAATACTGGACGGAATATAAAGACGAAAGCAAGAACATTGCAATTGGTGCGTGGTCTTTAGATGATCCAAACGGAAAAAGAAGAAGAAAGAAAAGAAATTAGTTTGGCACACTAGATCTTTGCGTGTCAGCAAAATGGGGTGTTCTGTTACCATTCTGATTCAATTTCTCGCGAGATTGCTACTAATGGCCCCATTTTCTACCTGTACCTCCGTTTCTTACGTCATTCTTTTGATAATGTAGTATACACCAAATTATGGATTAAAACTCGGGACTTGGCCTTATGGCTCAGAAGTCAGAAACTTTACAGTTAGTGTCAACATTAATGGTTCAGGAAACTAGCAACATTCATCTTTTATGCAAAATTAGCTATTTACTTCACTGTCATCTGTTCAACAGAAGAGCCACGTAATGTAAAGAACGAGTCAGTGGGCTATAGATAGATTTTTAGCAAAAATGTAAGATGCGTAAATATTATCATTGTGGCTGCAAACATCACCTTTATTGACTACTTATTAAACAAGCGAATGATCAAGAATATTATTACCTTAATAACGAATGAAGATAACAGTAATAGCATGGAACTACCAAATTTACATGAAAGTGCCTGAGTAATGAAAGAAATTGTTTTCACGATACTTCTTAAGTTACACGAACAACTATGGTGTCAGTTAACCATTTGAAAGAGTTTACTGAGAATAGTCCATTACATCATGAAGCTGAATGAAATATAGGGCCCGGTGTCGACAACTGGAGAGAGAGTTTCTAAAGTTACCAAAGCAATACGTCCAAACACCGTATTATGATACAGCCAAAAGGTAGCAGAGCCAGTGTACTTATCATATTTCATCCCGGCCATTACTGTATTCTCAATATGCAGGAAATCTGACGTCCCAAAAGTTGCTCATTACCACGTTCTTGAAATATAGTCAGTCACTTACTCAACGCAACGAAACGCGAAAACCCTCCACGCTAGAGTAACTAAGCTGAAGTTATGTGTCGGTGGTGCGCATTCAATTAACAGTTAATGACCATGTAGTCACGCCAGACCTCCGTGATTAATCAATACCTTGCCGGGATGACAAATGGCGTGGCGCACACCCACACAGCTGAGTGTCGATGCCACTTGATACACCGACAGTTAATTAGCCGTCTGGGCCACGACGTCAACATTAGGCAGTGTTGAGCGTACAGGCAAAGGTCCAAACTGGGGTCACCAGCCGAGCACAACGATGCATGTCTGTAGAAAGGATCTTTCAGTACCGAGGAAAAATCTGTATTTAATACAGAATAGGTAGCGCATTTCATTTCAAATGTATTTTTTTCAAACTTCTGTTAGCATTGTGAGAAATTTGAAGATGGTAAACTGTGAATTTATCAGATGTAGCATGATGACAGTTGGGCATGTGAATTTGGTTCAACACTGTCACTAGACGTCCATGATGATATTTTAAGTTGTAATCAGGCATCTATACCAAGAGGGTTGCATTTTCCATCGTTTTTAAAAATCTTTTTCTGATGATGATGTTCTCGAAACGCGTCATATGAAATAAAGCTAATTGCGACCAAGACTTTTCAAATTTTTTTTCATACATGCCAACGTATGGTCCCTTGTCCACAAAATGGAAGGTTTTATGAACCAAGTGATATGATAACATTCTTTCTATTTATCTTAATTCATACTTTTAGTAATAATAACCGACTGACATACTTGTCTAAGAAATCATAGTTTTCTGATGATAGCTGTTAGTGGTTCATTCATTAATGCAAGGAAAAGAAGCATATTAAACCAGTAAGGGCAATATTTTTTGTGCAGACGTAATTACACAAACTAATATCAGACACGGAGGAAACAGGCAGTAGATTAATGGTCAAAACTGTTAGGATGAAAATCTATTTACTTTCAAATCAGACACGTTTTGTGATACACGAACAAGATCGCCTATGACTGGTTATTAAGTGTATTGGTGGAATATTCATACTAAACCGACAAGATTGAGTGAACCAAAAAAATCGCACTGGCGTGTTTCTTTTCAAATATTTTGTACAAAAATAATAAAAATATAAATAATTTTAAATAAAAAAAGGCGAAAGTGGAGTTTATAGAAAGATGTAAAAATCGCGTATAGATTTGAATATAATAAAGTGTCCGAAATCCGCTAAAAATTAAAGGAACACTCATGATATCCTGCGCCGATCACGGCGATTTAATCCCAATAAATTTCTTTTCAACAAATCTGGTTGCAAAGCATTTCTGGTCTTAAAACGTTTATGGACGATACTATTAAGACTCTATCATTGTGATAATATTTGTTAATTTAACAGGTAATATTTTCTCTGACCGTATTTTAACACACAGATTTGATATTTCAGAATTTAACTTTGACAAGAATACTCTTTTACTTTTGAACTCATGTTGTCACCTGGCTTGCCGTGGTAGTTTGCTTTTACTGGATTACGTAAAATCAAGTGACAGTGTCAAATTGCCATTATTTTGGCAAATATCTCTGAAACGGTGTGAGTTATGGAACAAACATAAGAGAGCAAAATTGTTGAATTTTCTCCCCTACCAATATGTTTTTCTGATTTTCGTCTCAGATGAATGATTAAGCCATTAATTTCATTTAAATTTCGAGCTGTTTAGAGACGATCGCAAAGGCACACATTAGTTTTACTGCCGTAATCTAAAGTGGCCCAAAACTGTATGAGTGTATTATATAATGAAACATGTGTATCACATACAATTCGGTCATCAGTTTGGTTTACTGGAATTTAATAGTTACAAACAGGTTTTTTAAAAATCTTTTAAATGTAAATGTTGTCGACTGTAGGCGTATTTTCTATGGTGGTTTATATATATTACCACGCAAAGACAAAGTATAGGTACAGGGTGTCCCATTTATCTTGACCACCCAAAATACGCCTGGAACAACAAAATCTATTGTAAAACGACTTTCACCGGTATCAATGTAAGACAGGGGCTCATGAATGTAAATAGTTCGAAACATTATAAAACGAAAGCATACGTGTTTTTAACACAAACTTATGTGTTTTTAAATGGACACCCTATATTATTTCATCAACAATCTATAGCATAACATATCACATAAACATGGCCTTCCGTAATCCTATCGAAACGTATGGTATTATTTGGGGAGAAGGGAGGAGCATTAGGGTTAACGTCCCGTCGACGGCGTGGTCATCAGAGACAGAGATCACGCACAGATTTTTCAATAAGGATGGGAAAGAAAATTGGCCGTGCTCTTTACCGGAATTTTCCTAGAGTGAATTAGGGAAATCACGTAAAACCTACATCTAGATGGTCGGAGGTGGATCTGAACCACCGTCCTCCCAAATGCGAATCCAGTTGTTCCCACTGCGCCACCTCGCTCAGTATATTTGTTCAAAATTGTTGCAGCACGACAACATGCACCAAGGAACGTCAGCAGTGGTCATTCGCGCTGGCGGAAGAATATAATACCTAGTCACAAGAACACTATCTTGTGACCAGAAGCGGAGCACATTGTGGAAAACTACGCCCGTAGTAATTACACACCGCATTAAGGACTACTTTCCGCCTTTTCTAATGCCAGAGCATCATAAAACGTCTGGGTGATCGCACTATAATTTTTCTTTTCAATAACACTGACATTTCTGTTCCCATTGCGCAATTTTTATCGTTACTTTCTGCACGATCGTGTAGCAGCTCTTTCGAGTGGTAGTGATGCATCTTCCAAAATTTACTCTCATCCTTAAGTTATGCGCGCCAGAGTACATAAATTTTGGAACTTATTAGATATTAGACTATGGTCTACCTAAGAATGCATTCAGTCAGATGAAACCTCAAATTTATGATGAAACTGTGAAAAAGTAAACCTTAAAATCCCAATTAGAAAGCTCGGGCACGTTGTTCATGGCAAGATTCTGCTCCCACACTGGGACACAGTAAATTGTTAAATAGCAGCGACCATACGTACAAATAATTTCAACAGCAAAATAATAAACTCTGAGAACACCGACAGGGCATTAACAACCCGTAAATTTCTAAGCTATTTCTTAAGAGACGGCCTTGATGATATGCAGCTGTTCGAACGTTTGTAAAGCTATGGGGCCAAACTGCAGTGGTCATCAGTCCCTAGACTTACAAACTACATGAACTAACTTATGCTAAGGACAATACACACACACATGCTCTTGTCCATTACTGTCATTACACGAGGCTTTTCGCCGAGTCCCATAAGAGGTCGACCATCTGCACGGAATGATGCGTTGGCCGTCATCGACTTCATTATAAATATGTCGTGTCTGTCCCGAAAGAAAAGACTATGAGTGCACACACCTTATATATAGGGGTAAGTCGAACCACTCCCTGAATAATCCCCACACTGCAGTAAAATTGAAGAACAATATAATGAGTAAATATGGAACTAGGCTGGTAGGAACATTTGATTCAAGGAGTTGGTTTGAGAATTAAACAGATTGCACAGAGTATTACCACATGAAATTTATTTTGTTTTATAGCAAGACTTGCAAAACACTAAGTTCTCAGGGCCGATTTGAAAAAATGTTAAATGTTTGTATAGTCTATGGGACTTAACTACGGGGTCATCAGTCCCTAAACTTACAAACTACTTATGAACTACTTACGAACTAGGACGGCACAAATATCTATGCCCGAGGAGGGTATTCGAACCCCCGACCGTAGTGGCCGTGCAGACCGTGACTGGAGCGCCTTAGTCCCCTCGGCCACCGCGGCCGGGGGCCGATTTGACTGGGCATGGAGATGATTCAGATATTGACGAGGAAGGGGAAGGTAATTTCTTCGTATCTCACCAACAGTAACTTGATATGGGCGTCAGGCGGGGTGTCGGAGCGTCGGCGTTGGTCGCGGCAGCACCACGCGCTACTCCGCGCTCTGCAGCTGTGTGGCGCGGCCCCCGAGCGAAGACGTTCAAGTCCCGCTTCTGCCAAAGCGGGAGCTGCCAGCATGTCTCCTCGCTTCTCCGGTGTCGGGCCAAGTTTCTTCTTCAGTCGTTTCTCACCAAGTCCCCCACATTCGCTCTCCAGCTACAGCTTCTTCTCGAATTTTGCTTACCCTTGGCTCTGTGATTGGTGGGTTGGTTTTGCAGTGCCATCCAATAGCTGGTCGCCGTTTTCACGACCACGCCTCTCAGTCGCCGGAGGAAATATTCTGTGGGCTTAGATGAGCGTGTTGTCTTTGTCTTCTGCATTCCTTCTTAGTTCTAAAAAACAGTTCCTTGTGGCAGCTGTTAGGCCTATCTGGTATGCCATTTATCAAGGTCTTCCTTCCTAAACAGAAAAATTGTTTTGGTGGAACCACTTTATCTATACTGCAGGCCAGACTCTCTCCCACTCATGCACGTGTGCACTGCAAGGGTTGCTTGTCTTCTTCCCATCTACAGGGGTCCACGTTTTATCTGCGATGCCGTCGCTGTTTTTTTCGAAATGACTCTTCTGTTATCTGAAGATAAGGGCTTTCTCTGCCCTGCGTCCGTTGTCGCCATTTATCCGGACGCTCCTAAAGTCAGTCTGGTTTCGCCGTGTACATCCTCACTAGAAAGCCACAGCAATTCGCCCCCTACAGAGGGAGAATCCGGAGCGGCGGCCGATGGCGAAGGAAGGTGAAAGTTGGGCTGCTTCCTGCTGGCTCCCTCAGGCCGGTCCCTCCCCACCCCCTGGACCAGCAGGGTGGCGGGACGCTGCCATGACATGCGCGAATGCTTCCGTCGGCAATGTCCCCGAACAAATGCGTCCCTGGCCGAAATATTACAATATACATAAGTAAGTTTGTGCCATATATATATAAAAAAGAGTATCAAGAACGATGGCCAAAACTTACACGGTTGAAAGTACACGATAAGAGAAGCAAAATATGAAAGTAAGGCTCAAAGCCACCACTGACGTCATTGTAAACATCGTCCTAGTTAGTATAGATTAATTTGAAATTTAAACTTCACTCTTAGGTCTTACATCAGATTTAATTGTCGGGCCTGGTGTTATTGGGGTAAAGCGCTCGACTGGAAACCCGATGGGACCTCGTGTTTTTTTTGTCTGCGCTTTAACCCATCCTTCACCTTTCAACGATGTGAGGAGTCGCCAGAAACGACACGTGGTTCGGATTCCACGTTAAGCTGTACGTCCCCTTTCCCCGGTTGGATAACTGGGCTATCCAATGGGCGTCAAATTGAAAGACTTGCACGAGACCAATGAGCCACACGAAATTATTATTATTAATATTAATATTATTATTATCACAATTAGCTTAAATTTCCTTGTTTCTGGGTGCAATACTGTGCTCGTCTCTGCAATGAGTTTCGATTTCTTTATAAAACACCTGGCCCGTTTCGGAATTCATGATGAGCGTGTACAACTCTCCGCTCCAGTTCTTCAACTATGTTAACGGGTGTGTTGCACACTTCGTTTTTGAGGTGACGCAGAAACAAAAATCCGATGATCTTAGCGGCCAAGGTGCAGGTGCGTCTCTACATATGGATCTTTGGCACTACCTGCACATTAGCTGCCGCCTCACAGCAGCAGCGAAATGTTCCGGAGCTTCATCATGCATTAAACACATACTCTGACGTTTGCTGAAGAAGAACATCCTCAAGCAATCCTGGAAAATAGTAAAGTCTAAACTTCAAAGTAGTGTGTACTAACTAGGTCGATCCTTACTATGACGTCAGTGTCGGCTTGGAACCAAACATTCGTAATTATCTCGCAAACGGCTCGTTTGCGGACCCATGTTTACTGGGACATTTTTGGTTTTATTATCATGTAGTTTCAACCTTGTAAGTTTGATATTCACAGAATATATGACATCAACTGCGATCGGGCAAAGCCGAAAATGTGTACCCAGCCGGGATTCGAACCCAGGGCTCCTGCTTTCTAGACAGTTG
Organism: Locusta migratoria; assembly: GCA_026315105.1. Classification (NCBI taxonomy): domain Eukaryota; kingdom Metazoa; phylum Arthropoda; class Insecta; order Orthoptera; family Acrididae; genus Locusta; species Locusta migratoria. Next base: position 294,803,390 of record CM048755.1, read on the forward strand.
CGCCGACCCCTACACCACTTTTTTTTTTCTTTTTTATTTTTTTTTCATAAATATAACCAAAGCTGCTTGCAAGGTGTCGGGACAGTATGTGCACTTAGTAGCTGTCTCTCCTTGCCAGTAAGGAACTAAAAAGTGTGGAACGTTCTTCTTAGGGTGAAAAACTAAAGAGAAATAAAGGAAATAAAGAAATCCTCTCCGCGGTTAGTTCAGTCACATGGAAGCCTCCAGCGTTCGTCTTCTCGAATTGGTCTTGCAAGTGGTCCGTTTCAGTTACAACTTTTACTGTTTCCGACGTGTAGTTTTGCATGCGTCTTCTCATAACACTGATGGCTCCATGGCTTTAATAGCCGCGTTTCTGTGAGCACTAAAGTCCATAACTTGATACTATCTGTAATATCTTTATGTCTTCACCATAATTTTCAACATATTTCCGTATGTGGTCGTGTAATCACTTTGTAGTCTTATTTTGTCATGTTCGTATTCTAAGTAAGCGCGATAATCGGCAAGTGATGCTGAACGGTTATAGATGGTATAGACAGCAGTGTGGCCTAAAAGCCAAATCGCTGCATTGTTCTTCTTACGGGGGTACCTCAGTTTTTCTGGTCGTAATAACTCTACAATATCTATGTTTTGCGAAACCGTTCGGTCGATAATGGCCAATCTGCATCGCATGAATTCCACGATCAACTCAGTTGTACCGCAGGTGAGTCTGTGAATTAATGTGTCCACGTATCCACAGTTTGTACAGGCGGGTGTTGGGGCCAGGTGAATGTTGTTAAGTTTCTCATTAGTCGGCACTTTATCATTAACAATTATGTACCACATTGATTTGATGCGTGACGGTAGTATAGGACTGTGCACGTTTCTCCAGATCGTATTCCATTTTGAATGTGGATATTTGTTTGTTATCCGGTTTTCTCGGCCATCTGTTGTTAAGAAGTTGTAGATTTTCTTATTCGTATAGGGCGGGTTGATGTCATCAGCGTGCTTTATATAACTGAATTCTCTGTAGTAAAATCTGACATGGCGAAAGTTTAAAGGTATTGCAGCTTCATAAATTGGTGGCATCAAACTGCTCGGCTTCCAGTGTGATATTAACCATTGGGTTAGGCTCGGCGTCTGTTTATTTATAATTTTACTAATGCGACCGATTAGTAAAGTCCGGCATTTATATCTGGCGTGAATTAAACCAAGCCCTCCGCGTTCACGAGGTAAGGTTAAGGTGTCAAAGCAGACTTTAAAAATATGGCCCCTTAGAACGTACCAGCAGAACGCCTTCTGGATACTATCTGCTAGGTGATTTGACACCGGTATGATCTGGGCCAAATAAAACATCCTGCTCGCTATCGATATCCTGACTGTGTGCACTCTTTGCAACAAATCCAAATCTCTGTCAGAATAAATACGACTTGTGGCTCGGATCTTGTGTAACATGTCTGTCCAATTCTTTGTTGCCATGGCATCTGGTGTCGCGCTCCAGTAGACTCCAAGCGATTTATGTTGCACTTTTGTTTGACACCAGTCTAGGTAGGTGGTGTTGCCGATGCCTCTTCCTATGTGCAGCAGTGTTGTTTTCTTCGTATTCAACTTCGCTCCGGTTGCTATGTTAAAAGTAGTAATTACTTCCCTCACTTTCGCCAGATCGTCCGTGGATGTTATTGCCAAACATACGTCATCCGCATATGCAATGCAAGCAATTTTCCACATTCCTATACTGATTCCCGCTGTCGCGCGTGTTATGCTTGCCAGCAAAGGCTCGACGGCTATGGCGTATAAAGCCATTGATAGAGGACAACCTTGCCGGATAGATCTCCTTATGGGTAGTGTCTCAGTCATGTGACCGTTAATCAACACACGTGATGTAGCATTAGAGACACAGTTCTGTAGCAGGTGGAGAAAACGTTGCCGAAACCCCATCCTCGACATTGCCTTGAATAGATAGTCGTGGCTGATACGATCATAGGCTTTTTCAAAATCTAAAAATAGTAGGGCGCCGGGTTCATCATTTTCTGCTAGGGTACATATAATGTCCCGTAATTCGCAGGCGGCTGATATCACACTGCGTCCCGGTAATGCGCTGTACTGGTATTCGCCTAGTATCTTATTTAACACTGATTGCATCCGCTTCTTGATTGACCTCGTTATAATTTTATAATCCGCATTTAATAGCGTAATAGGGCGCAATTCCTGAATCTTCTTGCTGTTTCCTTTCTTCTTCAGCGGCACAATAAACCCTTCTTTCAGTTCATTCGGGATTGTTTGAAGTAGGTACATTTCGTTTGCAATTTGTGTTAAGGTTGGGCCCAATATATGCCAGTAGTGTTGATATAGTTCAGAACATAGTCCATCGGGTCCGGGAGACTTCCGCTTTGCTGCATTGTGTACTGCCTCTTGAATATCTTCCTCGTTGAAAGGAGCTTCGAGGCCCTCGTTGTCTTCGTCAGAGAGCAGGGAGACTATTTCGTCAGTGACGTCATGAGAAGATCTATCATTTGTCTCGTGCCTGTCATAGACGTCCTTATAATAGCTGTATACCCGTTGTATTATGTCACGTTGTCTAGTAGATATGTTCCCTGCACCATCATCTACCTCTTCAATTAGTTTTGCTTTTTGACGTCGCAGTGTCCGTAGGGTGTGGTATAGCGTCGCCGTTTCCTCCGTTGCAATGTCTTTCGGCTGGGAACGTATTATTGCGCCCTCCAGTTGTTTGCGGTACAAATTTGTTATCTTTGCCTTGTACCTTTTGATGCGCCGGTAAGCATCCTCAACTCTGACATCTGCGGAATGATAAAGATCCCGAAGGCAAGAAAAATAGAAGTCTATGGTCCGTTTATTCCAATAGGACTTTTGGTATGCATAACTCTTTATCGTTGAACGAATTTTGGGTTTCGCTCTACGTAACCACCATTCAACAGTTGATCTGTATTGGGTTCGGGAGCGTTGTATGTTCTCCCACACTCGCTGGATTTCCTCATCCAGTTGTTTGTCTCGTAATAGACTCACGTTCATCTTCCAGTAGCCTCTCCCGCGAAACACTTGGGGGCGCTGGAGGTTTATATAACATTGGTGGACACTGTGATCAGAGAAGCCAACGGGTGAAATGTCACTGTTCACTACATTGGGAGCGAGAGTTTCGGACACATAGATACGATCAATCCGGCTGGCCGAATTACTCGTTATATGGGTATACGCGATGCGGTTTCCATGTATTTTTTCCCAGGTGTCTATCAAATTGATCCCATGGACTAGGTGGTCAAGTTCTAAACACTTGTTGAAATGTGGTGTCTGATCTTTGGCTGAGATTACACAATTAAAATCTCCCCCAATAATACAGTTCGTGGCACATTCGTTGATTAAAAAAGGCACCTCATGTTTATAGAAGGAGGAGCGTTCCCGTCGGCGGTTGTTGCCCGACGGCGCATACAAATTTATAAGTTGAACGCCATTAATTTTACAGGCTATGCCACGACCATTTGTAAGTCGAACGATATGCGAGTGAGGAATGCCATCTCGTAGTAATATTGCCGTTCCTGTGTGGTCTTCTTCACTGATGTTCGTGAGTGTGACAAACCCCTCTACGTTTGGCTCCACGCTAACTTCTTGAAGGAGCCCAATATCTACGTTCGTGTTATATAAGAAGTCCTTAAGCGTTCTAAATTTCAATTCACTCTGGATTCTACAGATATTAATAGTTGTTATATTGTATGTAAAATTACCATTCATTTTTGGGGAAAGATTCAAGTAACATTATATACTGCTATATCAACACAAAAACACATATTATTATAAGCTATGTTTGGTACTCGTTAGTATCCATTCCGTCATCTTGCGGAGACGGTTCATCCAAAACCTTTTGTAAACATGGGCCGTGATCTGTTCTATCTGCGGAAGAGGTGGCGGGTGCTCCTAGAGTTCCAAGTTGCTGATATTTTAATTTTGCAGCAACTTGTTGTGCTACAGGCCTCAACTGATTGGCTACTTCAGCAGCACCCCCACGAGCAACCCGTATTTTCTTTTTTTCAGGGGAGGTTTGCCCTTTAACTTCCTTCTGTGAATCCGATAACGACTTTTTATATTTTTTTGCGCCAGAGACCGGTCTATCAGTAGTCATCAAAGGTTTGTCAAGGGTTCCATGGGAGTCTGTCACGCCTTCGTCGAGTTTTTCTATCTGTTGTGGAGTATTACCGTTGATGGTTGCAGGTACACACGGAGAATCAGTTGGGGAGGTGTCGGAAGTCGCACTTGGCGTGTCCGACGATGCATCGGGCGCGCCCTCTTTCTCTCCGAGAACATCCGTCAAAGGTGTGTCACCCGCTGGGTTACATGTGACAGAACTCAGTTCGGCAACAGCACTTAATTGTGGGGTCGGTTTGTTGCCTTCACGAGCTTCCGACATTTCAACGTCATCGCTCCACGACAGTGCATTTGTTGGCGGCACTACAGAGTTTGCTGCCGCGGCAGCTAGCACTACGTCATCGGGAGGGTTGGCGTCGCGCTCCGTTCCAGTAAACAAACGGCTGGCGACTGAGGCATACTGAGGGCGCGGTCTGCCTTCCGCATCGACCTCGACGGGGAGCTGAACTGGTGCACGCCTGCGTGGACATTCCGCTCTAAGATGTCCAGGCAGATTACAAGCGGAGCAAGTGCGTGGTTGTCCCTCATATACCACGAGAGCCCTGAAGCCACATACATTAACGAAGGACGGTATGTGTGACTGAAGGTCAATTTTAACTGTTCTCACACCATTATCGACCTTGTAATGCATGTTGCCGCCCCAACGATCAGCAGTCACTGCATATACTGTTCCAAATTTCGATAACGCCTGTTTGATATGCGTAAATTCAATTTCAAACGGTAGCAGATGCACTTTAACATTCCTGAGACCCAAACCGGCGTAGGAAATAGAAACTCGACTCACCTCGCCTGTGCTGCTCTTATACTCGGCTGTTCCATTTGTTTTGTCCATTATCCTTTGGCACCAGTCGTCGTTCCGTAGCTTCACGATGTACTCGTTACTTAGAAAATCGTATGCCATCCCAAGAACATCCTCTTCTGGTACTTGAAAACATCCGTTGAACCAATCATCAAATTCGTATATCTTAGGTCGTGCAACACCGAAAACGAAACTGAACTTCAATGTATACTTCCGCAAGTGCGACTCCATTTCAGACACTAAGTATCACACAGCGCGCGCGAAGTAAACAAGCAGCGGCGGCACCGAAGACCGCAGCAAGCACACGAACCGACCGCTACGGCGGTCTGGCCGCGAATGGCACCACTGGGGACACAGTGATCACCGCACCTGCAAGGACTACCTAAGCACGCCTCCCGTCAGATACAAATTCCCAGCCTCGCCCTGCCCACAGTACTCAAACTCGTAGTTATGAAACTAATTCCCGTAAGAGTAAGGGCTTCAAACTTGCCCACCCCTCACCACTAACGATAGGATAATTGCCCGTCACCGGCATATTATATATATATACATGTGGCGTCTGTTCCGAAAGAACGGACGTCACTTCTGATCATGCAGTTGTTATTCTTCAATATTCACGGAATATATGACATCAACTGCGATTGGGAAAAGCTGAAAATGTGTACCCAGGATCAGAAGTGACGTCTGTTCTTTCGGAACAGACGCCACACATACACACACACACACACACACACACACACACACACACATATATATATATATATGCTGGTGACGGGCAATGATCCTATGGTTAGTGGGGAGGGGTGGGCAAGTTTGAAACCCTTACTCTTACGGGAATTAGTTTCATAACTACGAGTTTGAGTACTGTGGGCAGGGCGAAGCTGGGAATTTGTATCTGACAGGAGGCGTGCTTAGGTAGTCCTTGCAGGTGAGCCGCTTACTGTGTCACCAGTGGTGTAGGGGTCAGCGCAACTGCCTCGAAAGCAGGAGACCCGGGTTCGAACCCCAGCTGGGGACACATTTTCAGCTTTGCCAAATCGCAGTTGATGTCATATATTCTGTGAATATTAAATAATAATAACTGCAGGTTCAGAAGTGACGTCTGTTCTTTCGGAACAGACGCCACATGTATATACTTGTAAGTTTGTATCACACTTTTTGACACACCCTGTGTAGGGTAAATGAGTGTTCCACTTAAACAATTCTTCCAAAATAGCTCTGAAACAGTAATTAAGAAGCGACTTTCACTGCCATGAATTTACGGCAGCTGCTTATGAAACCAAATGCATACATTCTAAAACGTAACAAAATATTATTTTCAATACAAACTTACTTTTTCCTAATAACACACCCACGTTATTTCTTATAAAATCAAAAGCATGAAAAATTACAAACAGATTGGCGTTGGTTGCATCGCAATTCGTCAGTTATATCACGAAAAAATATGAAGCTTGAAATAAACTGAAGGCGCTTGAAATAAACGAAAAACACAGCTAGCGGAAGTCCTGAGACTGAAGCGTGAACCGAACGCTGTCCATAATTGTGCGCTAGCTGCGCACTTCATGTACTCCAAGTGTCCACTTCACTTTATAGATTCTCGGGATGTAATTGACATATAGTGATGCAACAAACGCTATTCTTTTTGTGATTTTTCATTCTACTGATTTCATAAGAAATTGGTAAGTCCATTTAATAAAACATAAGTTTGTGTTGAAAGTAATATTTGTTTACGTTTAAGGATGTCTCATAAAATTTACTTTTGTAAGCTCCTGCTGTATGTTAATGCCCGTGAAAGTCGTTTTTCGGTAACTTTTATCGTTTCAGAGATTTTTGGTGTGAAAAGTTCAAGTCGAGCATCCTGTATGTAATTAAGGCGACAACGGTCAGTGACCCCTTCACTGCATATGTACAGTATTCTCGGACTACTACGGGAATCTGCGAAATTCCGCGAGTAACGAACATAATGGGCAGTGGGGTAGTGTGTGGTTAATATGACAATTTTCCTTTGCCGAGAGGCGTACCAAGGTAATCCGTTCAGTCGTGGGACCACTGTGTCCGGATGGTGTAGTGGAGATCATTACTGCCTTGTAAACAGAAGACCCGAGTTCTCATCCCAGTCAGGTACGAATTTTAATCGTCAATGCACACTAGTAAGTAATTTGAATGTAGCCAAGAAACACAAATACAGAAATTTCAAAACATTTTATACACACAATACCATTGGTCACTTTGTACCCAATGGTAAACATAACCCTCTAGCCTTGGAAAAGCGCGGAAAATACAAGATTACTTGCAACTATGGAAAATTTTACATCCGCCATTCAGGCAGAGTAATTTGTACTAGACTAAAGGAACTTCACAGAAGTTGGAAACTTAGGCTAGGAAATTCTACATTCGCAGACCACCTGCTTAAAGAAGGCCACAATTATGATGTAACACATGAAGACCTACAGCATGTACAAAAAGGAAGGAAAATGAACTTCTTTGAAATAATGGAAATTAACAAACATATGTACACTTCCCCAAAACTGGTACTGAATGAATTCCCTTACTCACCACCTCTGTCTCCAGAACCTTATCATAACCCTGTGCAGACACTGTAAACTACCATCTCCTACCCACTTGTTTCCTACCTCTACTACTGTTTCATAGTCATGTTATAAAAGCGTTGTGTAATCACAACTGTTTGTCTACTTACCAGATATAAATTGTAATGCCTTATTTTACTGTTATAAAATTCTTGTGTAATCACAACTGTTTTGGCTGATTATGTGGTATAAATTGTAATGTCTTATTTTACTAGTAACTATAATTTAATTTAACCATTTAAAATTTTAACATATATGTACAGATGTTTCATTCAACTTTGTCACATGATTCCATGTTCCAGAGATTGGACCTGGATAGGATAATTTTTGATCAATATTTTTCAGCCAATTTCTATTGTTTCACTTTATATTTCTTAGGATAACGTCATAATTTATTATATTGTCACCACAACTTATTATATTTACACCACAACTTGAATTGCAATAATTTCCCGCAGGTTAGTTATAAACCAAAGCACTAGTCTCCTTTGAAAGTTATATATCTACCAACTTAAGATCTTTGAAACTTAAACTTGTAATGTTTACCTGATGATGGCGTAATAGCCGAAAACCGGTTTGTAAACCAATAAATTTGCAGAATATCTCACAGTTATCTTGTGTGTTTCATTCATAACAGTAACTGTCTTTAACTGCTTTGTGTCTTGATCCATAATGGCTGCAGAATCGAAATGGCGTCAGATAGAACAGGCGCCCCATTATACATTTACACAAAACGCTAATTGTCGAATCGACAGCACGATACATCTAACGACAGAATCGGCGTAACCGATGTTCGATATCTTAATTGCTATATAATGTCCAAACACCCATTTCCTGTCAGAGAGGACACAGTTCGTAGTAATCGATGGTAAGACATCGACTAAAACAGAGGTGATATCGGGCGTTCCACAGGGGAACGTTATTGGTCCTCTGCTGTTCCTTATTTACATGAACGATTTAGGGGAAAATCTAAGTAGCTCTCTTAGGTTGTATGCAGTTGACGCCGTCATTTACCGTCTAGTAAAATCATCTGAAGATCAAAACCAACTGCAGAACGATCTGAATAAGATATCACTATGGTGTAAAAATTGGCAATTGACTCTAAATAATGAGAATTGTGAAGTCATCCACATGAGTACGAAAAGAAATCCGTTAAACTTTGTTTACAAGATAAATCAATCAAAAGTGAAGGCCGTAAAATCCACAAAATACCTAGGAATTAATGTTACTTCAGACTTAAATTGAAAAGAACACGTAGATAATGTCGTAGGAAAGGCGAACCAGAGACTGCGTTTTATTGGCAGAACCCTTAAAATATGCAACAAAACTACAAAAGAAACTGCATACACTACGCTTGACCGTCCATTTTTGGAGTAATGCTGGGATCCTTTTCAGGTGGGTTTGACGGAGAACATCGAAAGAGTCCAAAGAAGGGCAGCTCGTTTCGTATTGTCGCGATACAGGGGAGACAGCGTTACGGAAATGATACAAAATCTGGGATGGGAATCATTACTACAACGGCGCTTATCGCTGCGGCGTGGGCTACTTACGAAACAGCAATCGCCAACATTCTCCTCCGAATGCGAAAATATATTGTTGACTCCCACTTACATAGGTAGAAATGATCATCAGAATAAAATACGAGAAATCAGAGCTCGAACGGAGAGATTGAGGTGTTCTTTCTTCCCGAGCGCTATTCGAGAATGGAATGGAAGATAAATAGTATAATGGTGGTTCGATGAACCCTCTACCGGGCACTTAAATATGATTTGCAGAGTATCCCATGTAGATGTAGAACAGGAGACACACGTTACGTGCAACAGCTTATATCATAGACAGTGACCAACTAGCTTAGTATCACATTCTTCTGCTGCGCATTAACACGTTTTGTTTCAATTAGACGCTACACTTTCATAAAGCTGATGCTGGATGGAAAGCAATGCAGTGAACGTGCAAATATTTATCGTCCATACCGGGTGCCGCTTCAGCGGAGAGGCGGGAGAACCATCGGCAATAAAAATGTGTCGATAGTCGGCGTCGATTGAAGTCAGTGTGGCAATATTTCATTGTCGGGCGCGTCGGTTTGCGCAAAGCGCTGAGTTCCCCTTCAAAGCGAATCCGTAGTTCGGCCGGCGGGCGTGGGTGCGCCGCCGTTCGCTGACCCCTGCCGCCCGCAGTTTGCGAGGGTCCCTCCCATTACCACACCACCAGCTCACTGCCGCTTTCCTGCTGCTTCTGCACTGAATTCCCGATATTCAATTTCGATTCTTTTATTAATAGATCACATTTATCAATATTAATAGTCAGTCAAGCAGTTACAGCATCGGTAATTTCAGCCGTAAATAGTGATATTAAAAAATGTAGGAAGATTTTTCTTTTCGGAAAAAAAAAAGAAAAAAAAAAGAAGGGATTTCAGAGTACTTGACGGCTCAGCACAGAAGTTTTATCTTAAGTAGGGGAGACCGGGGCACATTTTCCATAGGGGCAGGTTTTCCAACTCCCTTTAGTTTCGAAACAAACCGCTAGATGGTACCACCGTTGATAATGTAGTAAGTAGAACTAAGCACGCTTCATTTAGGAAATTTTCAGTGCTGTACCAGCAGTCACAACGTCGGCAGGGCCGTTTTCCTCATTTTTGCAAAGGTGAGTAAACATTCACATTTGTATTGAAACTTCAAATAAACATACTAGCGTTAAACCTATTATTTTGACACTGCACGCACTAAAAGTGGGTTTCTTTCTTCACGGAACTGTGCATTTGTTTTGTAAATAGCTTACAAGGTTACTCATGGACGTAGTGTTAAAGTTCCGAATATGGTGACGAGGCACGTTTTCCCAGAGCATACGGGGCACATTTTCCTTATTGCTTTGAGTCTTAACGCCAGGTCTAAAGCAAATGAAAAGTGGGTACTGTGCACGAACTGCAAGAAATGGGCGCATGGAGACTGTACGAAAGAGAATGTTGCATTTTTTTTGTTTGCTTACATTGTCATTCAGACAATGAGTATCAGTTTTGTTAAAAAATGTCTGTAGTTGTGAAATATTTGAGTCACATTTTTGTAAAACCTTTCAGTAGTATTTATTTTTATTTAATGTGGTTACTTTTACTATATCCTTCTTTTTTAATGCATTGTAAATGCATAATAAAATACATATTCAGTGAATTCAAGATAATTATCTCTTTTTTAGCATTTAAAGTATAGTTGGAAAATTTGCCCCTGTACATTTTACGTAAGCTGGAAAACTTGCCCCGCATACGGGGCAAATTTTCCAACGAAACATGGTCAGACAAAATCATTTGTTGCCAAGAAGGACATTTACTATTTTCAGAAATATCTGTACAAGACTGTAGATAAAGGTATAGGAAATATAATGTTCCGCTGTTTACCTCAAAACTGATAAAAATAAAAAGTACAAAAATAAAAATGTAAAAAGGTGGAAAACGTGCCCCGGTCTCCCCTACAGATGGTGTTGAGGAACAGTGGTCTAAGTTCATAGCCATCGTACAATATGCATTAAATGAGTAGGTACCTAGCAAGGTCGTAAGAGAAAAAAACTACGGGGTCATCAGTCCCTAAACTTACAAACTACTTATGAACTACTTACGAACGAGGACGGCACAAATATCCATGCCCGAGGGGGGATTCGAACCCCCGACCGTAGTGGCCGTGCAGACCGTGACTGAAGCGCCTCAGTCTCCTCGGCCACTGCGGCCGGCTCGTAAGAGATGGGAAGGAGACACCGTGGTACAACAACCGAATTAGAAAGCTGCTACGGAAGCAAAGGGAACTTCACTGCAAACATAAACATAGCCAAAGCCTTGTAGACAAACAAAAATTACACGAAGCGAAATGTAGCGTGTGGAGGGCTATGCGAGAGGCGTTCAACGAATTCGAAAGTAGAGTTCTTTGTACTGACTTGGCTGAGAATCCTAAGAAATTTTGGTCTTATGCCAAAGCGGTAGGTGGATCAAAACGAAGTGTCCAGACACTCTGTGACGTAAATGGCATTGAAACAGAGGATGACACTCTAAAGGCGGAATTACTAAATGTCTTTTTCAAAAGCTGTTTCACAGAGGAAGATTGCACTGTAGTTCCTTCCGTAGATTGCCGCACAGATTACAAAATGGCAGGTATCGAAATAATTGACGGAGGTATAGAAAAACAATTAAAATCGCTCAAAAGAGGAAAGGGCGCAGGACCTGCAGGAACTGGCCCCCCTTCTCGCAGTGGTGTATCGTAGGTCTCTAGAAGGGCATAGCGTTCCGAAAGATTGGAAAATGGCGCAGGTCATCCCCGTTTTCAAGAAGGGTCTTCGAACAGATGTGCACAACTATAGGCCTATATCTCTAACGTCGGCCAGTTGTAGAATTTTGGAACATGTATTATGTTCGAATATAATGACATTTCTCGAGACTAGGAATCTGTTCTGTAGGAATCAGCATGGATTTCGATAAAGGCGTTCGTGTGAAACCCAGCTCGCGCTATTCGTCCACGAGACTCAGAGGGCCATAGACACGGGTTCTCAGGTAGATGCTGTGTTTCTCGACTTCCGCAAGGCGTTTGATACAGTTTCCCACAAACGTTCAATGAACAGTCTTCTGAAGTAGGAGTTATATCAGGTGTGCCACAGGGGAGTGTCATGGGTCCGTTGCTGTTCACGATATATATAAATGACCTTGCGGATAACATCGGAAGTTCACTGTGGCTTTTTGCGGATGATGCTGTAGTATATAGAGAGGTTGTAACAATGGAAAATTGTATTCAGATGCAGGAGGATCTGCATCGAATTGACGCATGGTGCAGGGAATGGCAATTAAAGCTCAATGTAGACAAGTGTAATGTGCTGCGAATACACAGAAAGAAAGGAAAGAAAGATCCTTTATCATTTAGCTACACTATAGCAGGTCAGTAACTGGAAGCAGTTAATTCCATAAATTACCCTCCGCCACACACCGTCGGGTGGCTTGCGGAGTATGGTTTTAGATGTAGATGTTGTTGCAACAATAGTGCTTTAAAAAACCTTTCCATGTTTTCGACGGATATGTCTTCTTCAGAAATACATACATGACCTAAATACAACGTGACAGCATAAATTGCAAATTCAAAATCAAAATATCTGATATTATGTGTCATACCAAGACTAAAACATGGTGAAATACAATTAACGGAATAAAACTGATACTTACTATAATTGAATATTACATTAGATGAAACATCGCTACAATCAAGGAAATGTCAATTATATGAATATATGAATTGATAGCGGATTTGGAGGGTTTCGCGCCCACTGATGGCAAAAGAAGAACGTGTATACCCGGGCCAGTGGAAATTCGTCTCGTGGAAAATACACGCTTAGTGGTTTATGGTTGGTTTACGTTGTTTGGATGGGATAGGGGGACTAAACTGCTATGGTTATCAGTCCCCCGGATAGGAAAGGAGTGGAGGGGATAGGAAATGCAGTCCGCAAGGTAAAGAAGGAAGGAAGACTGTATTAGTTCGGGGCCCGTGATCGCCACGCACGTACTCACAAGAAAACCCTGAGTCCCCTGGGGGTGGCTTAAGTAGTCGATGGGAGGATTTACATTGAATTTACTACGATGTTAAATAAATGGAATATGACAATAAAAAGTAGAAGAGTGTTGATGGAATGTATTTAAACAAATATTGCATAGGTCTATTGTAATAAATATGCTAACTGATATACACGATTTGAAATACAAATGCGTATACGGACAACAATAATATCAGAGCGTACCTATCAGATGAACGTAAATAAACGAGTTAGTACATGGGTCACAGTATGGTGACATATATGCGACAAAGTAGATAGACGAACGTCATGTCTTATATAAATGGAGAACTGCATATGAAAGTAAATCAGACTGGCAATGAACAACTCGCAAAGGCTACCGGGAGCTATAAGAATATTTTGTGAGCAGTGTAGGATTGAAGCCTTAGAATACTGTCTGCAGGTGAGATTCAACTGGTCATGTAGTAAATAGCCATCCCTGAATTCAAGATGTTTAAAGTTGTCCAGTTCTTCCGAAAGATCAAGTTTTCGCATTGTAACTTCTCTGTGTAAAATAATTGTGTCTTACTAAATTTTTCAGAGTGTGGTGGCAATAAGTAAGTGTTCCGGAAACGTACAGTTATGTATATTAACTTCTTCCTTTCTTATTAGGGTGCTGGGTTGTTTGGTTGGGATAGGGGGACTAAACTGCTAAGGTTATCATTTCCCCGGTGGGTAGTGAGGATAGGAAAGGAGGGGAGGGGAAGGAAATGCAGTCCCGGAAGTAAAGAAGGAAGGAAGACTGCATTAGCTCGGGGCCCCGTGCTCGCCACGCACGTACTCACGAAAGAACCGTAAGCCCCCTGGGGGGCCTTTCTTATTAAGTGCCTTTATATCTTGTCTTCACAGTTCTGCCTCTCTGCACAATGTAATAGCACGGACAGTGCTCACAAGTTAATTTATAGACACCTGAATTAGAAAACCAATAACCTTGTATTTTCAACTGTGTGCAACAATTTTCTTTTGAAACTGCTGACTGTAGAAAAATAAACATCACAGTTATAATTTTTCACTAGAAGACGCTTCATCCAATAGGAAATATTTCTGAAGAGAGGAATGGGTATGAATTTGTTAATACTTTGGTGTTACAGGAAAAATTCTGTGCAATCGGTTTAATCACACTTAACTCGTTTTGCTGATTGGCAAAACACCAGAGGTGACGTTAAGCATACCACAGGGCGGTCACTACCGTACATCAACTGAAATAGTCGCGCAGATGGTATACGATGCCTCCCGGACATTTGCTGAACGTTCATAAATATAGAAGACGATTTATATTGAAAGTGTGTAAATTAAAGTAGCTCTTTCAGTAAAGTCATTTAAAAGAAAAATATTAGTTCTCATTACTTTTTATCTAGGCACGAAGAAGTGTTATTCTAAAGACGCATTTTTCAGAAAAAAGCTGAAAGTAACTGTGTATCGCTGTATGCACGCCCGATAGTGACACTGAAGCGATCACATATAGGGTACAAGTACATTGATATAGATAGATACCTCGGATAATTCTGACTAAAGTATCTTTGGAATACCAGTTCATCATAGGACTGATTTTGGTATTAACTACGATATACTTTTTCTCTTACACAAATGTTGGAATAATAAATTAAATAGTGGGCTACGGGAAGGAATTTCGTAAAAATGAACTTTTTTTCTTTTTGCAAATCTAGGTGCACTATTGTAACGTACCTGTACATTGAAACTCCTTGAACTTTTAACTCAAGTATTTTTAAATATCTATTATTGTTTCAACGGCATTCATTCAGAAATATTAACATCAATTTGTCCAAAGGGTTGTTCACCTCCTTCACCGCCGTATGAATAAAAATACATGTCTCTTGTTTGTTCTATGTTAGAACATATTGAAAGTGGGTCCAAATCAAAGTGTATCCCATGGTTAAGTTTACTTGTCAGTACTCCCATAAGAGCAAGAAGGAGTTGTTTCACTTAAGCGTAATCGAGATACGTGACTGCGAAGAGTTAGTTCATAGCCAATGCTCAATTCAGGTGCTGTCAGATTTAGGTTTAAATCTTTACTTCTGTTCGAGTACAAGTTATACATTTTCTAAGCTGTAGTGTATAGCTCACCAAAATGTTTAGCATTGCCACAAAATATTGTGGTCTAAGGCGAATATTGCTGGCAGTAAGAGATATTAATTGCTATTGTGTTTTGCCCTTCTCAGGTGTTGGGGGAATACAAAAAAAAATGTTCAAATGTTTGTTAAGCTTATGAGACTTAACTACGGGGTTATCAGTCCCTAAACTTACAAACTACTTATGAACTACTTACGAACTAGGACGGCACAAATATCCATGCCCGAGGAGGGATTCGAACCCCCGACCGTAGTGGCCGTGCTGACCGTGACTGGAGCGCCTCAGTCACCTCGGCCACCGTGGCCGGCGTTGGGGGAATACATTTCTGTTGTCATGGACTATTTAAACAAATGGCGCAGAATATCAGTCCAAATAATCATGTTCAGTATACTAATGGTGGCTCATGGCTCATCATATTTGCGCGTTCCTTTAACGATAAGAATATCTTAAAGATTGAAGATTTAACTGGGAAACGTTGTAATGGAGACTGTTTTTGCGCACCCACGCTCTTAGAGAAGAATGGTTTCGATTCAATTTAGACTTATGTTACATTATATCATTTAATTGCGTAAGGTATATGTTGGTATATTTTCTAGGAAAGGGCGTGACCAATTATCTTCCATTATCCATACTTCCATGTCTAATGTCCTCATCGTCGACGGGACATTAAACGGTAATCTCTCTTCTTACCTTCTCACACATCTGGCATACAACTGATAACCGTCACGTTTACCCCTAGAGAGACAATACGACAAATGTACAACATTAGTAATACAGAGGATAATTTACTCATCCTTTCTCCGGTAAAGTAAAGTAGTAGGAAATTAATTGTTCGGAGTGATACTATTTAGGTGACTAACATTATTCCCTAGTCTAACATTCTGTTCAAAGATACTACGTGTAATACCAAAATGAACCTCAAATTCCAATGGTTGTAAAGCTATGGGACCAAACTGCAATGGCTATCAATCCCTAGACTTACAAAATACTTCAACTTACTTATGTTAAGGACAACACACGCACCCACGCCGGACAGAGGACTTGAACCACCAAACGAGGAGCAGCAGCGCATCCCGCAGCAAGGAGCCTTAGAGCGCACGGCCATTCCAGCGCGGCTGCAACATGTCGTACCTTCATGGGGTGTCGCAGTTATTACTCAAGAAACGAAAAGTAAACAAATTCAGCAAATAAATACGGAGAGTAGAGATGATAAGTAAAAGGTAACCTTTTGAATAAATCGTTGTTCATTTCATCGATCCCTGTTCAACAATTTCGTTGTTATATGAACCAGATACTAAAAAAAATGTTCAAATGTTTGTTAAGCTTATGGGACTTAACTACGGGGTCATCAGTCCCTAAACTTACAAACTACTTATGAACTACTTACGAACTAGGACGGCACAAATATCCATGCCCGAGGGGGGATTCGAACCCCCGACCATAGTGGCCGTGCTGGCCGTGACTGGAGCGCCTCAGTCACCTCGGCCACCGCGGCCGGCGAACCGGATACTAGCATTACCTTTTCTAATAATATATCTAGTAGTCTAGCATTTAGGGACAGCTTACAGGTGAATGCAAAACGGAAAACAATTTACTCCTGATATTGCTATCCTCATGTCGTTCTCCGGAAGGAAAATGCAGAGCGTTATGTTTAGTGTATACAAATGAAACACACATCTGACATCCTAAAAGAATAAATTATTCCACTGAGCGGAGCCAGTTAACTATAGCTGAAGATAAACGTAATTCCGTTGTTCAAATGTTCAAACCAATTGGCTCAAACCGACATGATCATCAGTCCGTAGACTTACAAAGTACTTATAATAACTTACACTAAGGACAACACTCACACCCATGCCCGAGGGATGACTCGAACCTCCAGCGGAAAGGGCCGCCCAATTCATAGCATGACGCATTGGATTAAGCGGCTATTCCGCGCTGCCACTTCCAATGTTAATATTATGTTGGTTATTTTACTGACGCATGCACTTTCTTTTTCTTAGCCACATCTTCACCACGAGAAAGAATAAGGTGTTCTCGTAGACTACGGACATTGCTATGTCTTATGAAATCGAAGACACTGTCGTGCTGTTCTTCTACTGGAACTTTGCAGGAATATTTTGTAATGTCATTACTCGTGTTGTATGCAGGACAGTGAGAGATTCATTAAAAATTTCGATTTCGACAAAGCTTTTGTCCTGCCAATAGTAGAGCGCTGTAATTATTTCAATGAACAGTGATGTTATACGTTACGTCCTTGCACAGTTATCGGTGAAAAACATAAAATTACCAATATGTACAAAATTTACCGATTAGTTGATTTTTAAGTAACTGTTGGATACTTCAACATCCGAAGTGAATATTCTCTAAACAATACTTACGAGAAATAACAACATTGTGAACCTGAAGTTCTCCAGAAATATTGCATTTTCGAATCAGTAATTTGTTCCAATAAGAACATTACTTCACTTGAAGTTATAGTAACGGCATAAAGCGTTATATAAATGCACTAGTAATTATTAGAGGCTGCTGTAAGTATATTGTTGATAAGGACTGCTGCGTTAGGAGAGCAGACAGTAATGTAGTAAGTGCGATATTTATTCGAGCAATACACTGTTTCCCGCTGCAGTCTTATTTCAGTAGACGTCACACAGTTTGTAACAATAATCAGAATACTGACTCAGTCTATTAAGCTATCTGTTCTAAAAGTCCATCCAAACAATTAATTCCATTTTTAAGTTATTGGAACTTCGTGTTTTAACGGTAATATTTTAATAAGTCTCTATTAACTTAGTTAAATTATTTAATGGTATTTGCAACAATACTAGAAAAGTGCCAGACTTTTGGCTGTCGGGTGACAAAAATAATTTCCGCCGTTTTATTCCGAAAATCGGCTGCGATGGCAGCACTGCCTGCTTGGGAATAGTTTGACACTAAAGCTCTCTGACATGCGTGCGCAGCGGTCTGTCCTCCCCAGTCGACATTTATTGTTGAGGCGCGACGTGACGTACTAAATGTTTTCTGTTGTATTCATGTTCTTTGTTCCTCTTTTGTGTATTTCATTTTGTTTAATAACTTGTATAATAATTAATGGTCAAAAACGTAGTAGTGGGGCCACTTATCGCAAAACAGCAGAAGAGAAGGGGAAAGAAGTAAGTGAGGTGTTGTCTCAGACACGAAAATTGAATTCTTTTTTCACGAAGCCTGCAGCCAGTAAAGAAAACAAAACATCAGGTAAGATTATATAAAATCAATACGATTCGTTATGGACACCTAGAAGCTATATTAATAGCTTCATTTATTAGTTTTGCGCCGTTACTTAAAAATTCTTGTAGGTGTATTCCATCTTTGCAACTAAATGAAACACAAATTGTTAATTGCCATATGCGATTCCCTAGTTTTATTTGTGAAACACTCTCAGTGGCGATTTCTGATGTTGCTAATCCACGTGTGTCGTTCTGTACAGCCTTCGTCCCTCAGATAACCGATTTTCTGAATACAATTTCATAACGAATACATAGTTTAGCAACGTGTGTGATAAGTAACAAAATGCATTTCCTTTAGTTGTATTCATATAGTTACGTTTTATACCTTTTTAAAATCAAATTTATTCTGTTTTTAATGTTAGATATGTATTTTTTTAACGATTTCATATGATCTAAATGGATTCTGTACGCAAGAAAGAGACAAAACTGTTAACAAAACATTAGGCCACGTGGAAGTTACAATAATCGGCTACCTACGGACAGCTTTATTTCTATACATGTTTTGTAGGTACGAACACGCAGATGCCAGAGAGCTAATTTCAAGTGTTGGAAAACAGACGTTACTGCGCATGCACAGCTACAATGATCCTACGTTATAATCAAAATATCCACGGGTGTTCTGCCGGTCTATAGTGTCCAACGGGCACAATATTTCGGCGATCATACATGTCGCCATCATCAGGTGAACTGACGGACTGAGCTCCTGGAAACGCGCCGGCACGGAGATCCGCACGCTACGGCTGCTCGAAGGGAACTGGGTTCTAGCCCGGTAGCGGGTCATTTAAATGCCCTCGGCCCGCGGAGCGACCCCTCCGCGGTCTGCGCCCCGCGCCGCGGCCGCGCAGTGGAACCGATTGCGACGGCGTCTGAGATGACGTCGGAGTGTGGGCTCTGTCCGCCGTGGTCGTCACTTCGTTACGTTTGCTAGACTTACTCTTAATTAACCCAATCGCTGGTTCCCAAGCTTTGCTAAGATTATAGCCACAGTCACGGTTTATGAGTTCGTCACTTGTGTGAATTTCAATTTCAGTCCCATTATCTCGACGTCTGTACCAGAATCCTAGTGCGTTCATACTCCATCGCATGATTTTCCGACAAACAATGTTCAGCGACCGCCGACTTGCTCGGATACATCAATCGCGTGTGCCTCTGGTGTTCAACACATCGATCCTCGACGGTACGCATCGTCTGTCCAATATATGACTTTCCACAATGACACGGAATCTGGTACACGCCGGCCTTCCTCAAACCGAGGTCATCTTTAGCGCTCCCCACCAGTACACGAATTTTATTCGGCGGACAAAAAACAGTTCCATCCGTAGCGTGCGGATCTCCGTGCCGGCGCGTTTCCAGGAGCTCAGTCCGTCAGTTCACCTGATGATGGCGACATGTATGATCGCCGAAATATTGTGCCCGTTGGACTCTATAGACCGGCAGTACACCCGTGGATATTTTGATTATCAAATACGCCGGGAGAAACTGAAGAATCACATCCTACGTTATGTTAAAGAATAAACCATACATCAGAAAATATGCCAACAACATTAGAATTACGTAAACCTCAATAAAGAGCAAAATTCAGCCTAAAGAGCACAGTCGATTATTCGATTTTAAGTCACACTAAGTACGTAGTTTTAAGTTTTTTTATATTTTTTATTTTTTAAGTGGCTTTCGCGGTGTCACTTTGCTTGGAGTATTCTCTCAAGTTTGTTTCTATAGTACAGCATAAAATGTGACTATTATCGCACTGTTATCTGCAAGATAAAGTGAAAGTGTGCACTTGAAATCGTGTGAGCAGTTAAACAAGCCGGAAGTGAGAAACATTTTGTTTCAAATCAATTCAAGAACGGTGCATTGTTTTTGATTAATGAAAGCCAATTTCAGTAGCAAAACGACAAAAAAGACTTCAGTGTTCTGCAAGGCGATTAAAGATTGATCTTCTAAATGATGTGGAAATAACATCAGGAAACTGAAACATATACATTTAATGGTGGGCACTTATATGAATAATTGATGGCATCCAGTCTTGTTTTCATTTGACGTAACGGCTGCTAGTACGAGCACACGACGAGAAAATAGCAAAAGTTACGAAACGTAACCACAGTTCCCATTGAGGCTACACTCCATTGCACCTCAGATATCTCTACACATGCGTCAGTCTGCCAGAATTCGAGCGCCAGATAAATTTTACTGTGTGGGTTCTGGAGTTTCCTATCACAAATCATCACTACACTCTCCAAGTTGCCACAAGCGGGAGACGGTCTGCTCATGTACATGTACGTGAGCCCACTGCTAGCTGCTTGAACTAAGCTTTTGCGCCACTTTAAAGGGTATTACACCCTGTAGTTACTGTAAAACTACAGAGAATGACGTAAGCTAGCCGGGAACGGCCGAGCGGTCTGACGCATGTCACGGTTCGAGAGGCCTCTCCCGCCGAGGGTTCGAATTTCTCCTTGGTCTGGATGTTGTTAGCTCCTCGGTTGAACAGTTGCCGGGCGCCGTGGCTCAGCGCGCCCGGTCAGAGGGCTCAACGGCCTCTGTAATAAAAAAGCTGAGCCAAGAACAAATCGAATAAGAACGAACAAACATGATCAACGTCCGCAACAAGCAGAACTACCCATAGAAAAAAAAAGAAAAAAAAGAAAAAAAAAAAAAAAAAAAAACAGTGGTAGAGTGCCAGACTACGCATCCAAAGGTCGCGGGTTCGATCCCCGCAAGGTCTTAGGATTTTTATCTGTCACTTTCCACTTCTTTCACCTCTGGCAGTATTGCTCATGTGAAAAATACCAAGTTAAACTGTAGGTCCCCCTATAACTGGCTGGGTAAGTCAGGTCGGAGGAAGGCAACGGTATACCACCTCCAAACAGGACCATGCCTAGTAAAGCACTGTGGTGTTCAAACCAATCTTCGGATTGTTGACTGCTTTACCTTATGGATATTGTGTTCGTCCTTATGTTAACCTAGTTTAAGTTAAATGTACTTCATCGCTACATGATCGTATCAGTTAAAAAATCGACGTAAAGCGTCAGATAAACAAGAACGACATAGATTACTCAAAGACAGTTTCGTATGGATGTTATATTTCTTGGTTTCAAATGTAACTGAAGATTACGCGAGTAAGAAGGAGACGACACAGTGAAGGAATATGTGACACCAGTTCCTGGAACGTCGGTTAGTTTTCAGAAAAAGATAAATCTTGTGAGTTTAAGGTAGATTTTGACGATCCTGGAACCTGGCCGAAGAGGTTTTCTGACTTTGAAAGATGATACATTGTAAAAATGAGTGCAGAAAACGAAAGTGATCCTCAAATTAATAAGAGCTATACAAAAGGCT
Source organism: Locusta migratoria (assembly GCA_026315105.1). NCBI lineage: Eukaryota > Metazoa > Arthropoda > Insecta > Orthoptera > Acrididae > Locusta > Locusta migratoria. The sequence goes on from CM048755.1 coordinate 294,825,172, forward strand.
GCAATTTAAATAAGTATTGGTTTCTAAAGGATTGAAAAAATGGGACCAAAGATCATGGCTAGGTTACATAGTATTCCCTCCAGATTATTTTGTCACTTAGGTACAGATTCTAAGTCAAAGTCACACTTAGATAAACAGGAAGGAATTGTTAATTGGAAAATTGCCTGCTCTTTGAAGGCTCCAGAGTCTTCTTTCGGTAGTGGAGGCATTGATAGAGAGCTGCAAGACCAGATAAAACAAGAGGAATCTGACTGGCAAGTAGTGTTGCACCGTAAGAAAAAGATTCTTTTTCTAGCTAAGCAAGGAAATCTGTTTAGAGGAACAAAAGAAGTTGGTGATTTTGGTGATTCAGACAGCGGCAAATTTCAAAATACAATTGATCTCATATCAAACTATAGTGTCCCTTTTAGACTGCATATTGAACGCCACAAGAAAGGCCAGATTAGCTATTTTTCCAAAGATATAAAAGATGAGTTCCTTTACTTGAATGCTGATAAGACAAGAGATAATTAAAAGATATTTTAGGTGTTAAATACTTTTCGCTGATGCTTGACTGCACTCCAGATATCCGACACAGTCAGCAGAACACAAGTAATTGGATATGTCAAGTTGAATGACTCAGAGGTTGTGGAAAGTTTTGTTGAGTTTTTTACAGTTACATAAAGAGGTCTTAGTCAAGAGATACTGCAAAAAATGGAATACGATAGACTGAACATTAAATACTGGAGGGGGCAATCTTATGACAAGGGGTCCAGTCAATAATACTTCCGAAGAATGAACTGGCCTATTTCGTTCAATGTGCTGCTCACTCTTTAAATTTAGTAGGACCACATGCAGCCGACCTATATGCCGAAGCTCAAACTCTTTTTGGAAATCTCCATCGTTCGTATCAATTCACTGTGGCTTCCACACCAAGATCGAAAATCTTACAAAAACATGTCTCCTCAACTTTAAGACCCCAGAGAAAAACTAGATGGCCTACAAGAGTAGACGCGGCTGAAGCTTTCTGCAAGGATTTTCATAAAGCTTTAAAGCCCCTGGAAGATATGGAAATTTATAAATTGTCAACACCATAAAAAAACAGAGATTAGATTTATTTTAGAAAATATGAGAAAACTCAAATTCATTGCTTTAACATGTTTCTTGTATGCAATATTTAAAAAAAACGCATGTTAATCAGTTTCTGCAAAGAGAAGACCTTACAATTGATTAAGCTGTTCGAAACGTTCAAGACCTTTTCGGCTTTCTTAAAACTTGCAGGGATTCTTATACCTCTGAAGCTATCTCTGAGGCCAAAGTGCTAGCAGAAAGTAATGAGGTATCGACGGCATTCTCCGAAAAAAGGATTAGAAGAAAGAGGAAAATGGCAGAAGAGCTTTGTGAAGATGAAGTATCCGAACATTCACAGGAAGATTTGTTCAGGAAGCCCCTGTTAGAAATAACTGACAGTGATAATCCAGCTTAGGTTTACCACACTTGAGAAAATTAGTGAAAAGTTTAGCTTTCTGTGTGGGGTGCAACATCAAGAAATTGAAGTGGAGGACTTAAAGGCCAAAGCAGCAGAGCTGGAAGATACCAATACCGAAGATCATAACAAGGAAAAACTTATTTTTGAAACTGAAAGTTTGCAAGATGACACTGCATTATTCACATTCAGTTTGATTAACAAAAAATAAATTGGTAGAGGGGTATCACAATCTTACTACAGCATTAAAAACATACCATCCCAATTTCTGTTTCGTATCGAGAAAGAAGTTTCAGCAAACTGAAACTAATTACAAATCACATGATTAGTATGGTTGCCCAACAAAGGTTAACAAATCTAAGTGTAATATCTATAGAGCACAAACGAATTGCTTCTATAAACTATGATGATATCATAAACATTTTTGCAGCCACAAAAAAAACCTCGAAGAGCGAAATTTTAAATTGATTTTTGTATAATGAGTAATCATGTTATATTTTTGTATATTTTGAAATTATAGTGTTTTTCTTTGACTATAATTCAGTCGATGAAATAAGTTAATGTTGTGAGATGGCGACATTTATTTATAAATAAGTAACCCAAATTAGTTTCAAAACTTTCGATTGTCATTTGGGTGAGGGGCGAAAGAAGCGGCGCCAAATTTAAGTGTGCCCCCCCACCCCGTTGGTAAACGTCCTAGATGTAGCCCTGGTTCCGAAGATCCAACAACGTGTGACCTCAGTGCTTCGAGCGATTCCACAAGAAGCATTCGCTGACAGTTTCCAACAGCTGTCCACCCGATGTCAGAAGAGTATTGTAGCCAATAGCGATTAGCCTGTAGGCCAGTAAAGGTATTTTATTTGAAACTCTTGTTTTCTATATTTCTTGAGACTATTCACCGAAATTTTCAAACGCACCTTGTATTTGGGAACTCGAGAATATTATTTTAGAAGTTCTAATGCAATGCATTTTACACAATTCTTACGAATGTTGAAGCGCCATTACATGCCACATTGTATCTCAAGGCTTTACTTTGGTGTGAGAACTTTTAAACTGACATCCGGAGAGGAAATTGAAACAATTAGAATTATTAGAATTTCAATCTTGCTGTTTCTGTTTTTCAAAAAGAATCTGCAGCGCTATATCTGAAGACGTTGTAATTATGAATAGGATGGCAATTTCCGGTTTGCAACGAAAGAAGATTCCGGTAGCATACGTTCACAAATGCAATCATAGTTTTGTCACAATTTCTTGACCATTAGGCGTATTTGCCGTAAGTGAAACCACTTCGGCAGACTTATCTGGAACAGTAAAGACCAAATATATACTTTTCGTATTTCAGGTGGTATTTAACGTTGCGTTGATACCAGTCAGGGATATTGTGTAAATTATTGCTCTATGACTGAATCGTAACAAGCGAATGTGTCTGTACAAATTCATTGAGGACTCCCCGTGAGCATCATCTATATCTATAAATGTGAATGTTTGTTCGGTGGACGTTTATCACGTCTGAACCACAAGAGGTAAAGAGCTAAAAATTTGTACAGTTACTAATGTCTACCCGAGGAAGGCTTTAAGCACGGTTTTGTGGCGACCGGATAGCTATTTATCTATACATATTAATATGACTGTCTGTTCTGTGTACGCTTATCACGTCCGAAAGACAAGACGCAGAGACATAAATATTTGTACAGTTACTAATTTATAACTGAGGAAGGTTTTAGGCACGGTTTTATAGCGATCTAATAGATATTTAGTAATTTGAAGAATATAATGCGAAATGGGGAACAATTGTTACTCTTTGAAAATTACATTTACTCTTTGAAAATGGTTTTATTAGTTGCATTGTTGCTTGAGAGTTGATAATGATAAAAGGGTCGGATTATATTAGGATGGAAAGTTATCGGTGTATATAAAATTCTACGTGTATGTATGTTAATATTGCGCTCTGCAGCGAAAACTACAGAATGCAAACGAATGGTCTGCGTCTAATTGTTGTCCGAAGTCTCCCCTTGTACGCCACAGCAGTTCCATGCCGATAGCTATAAGGGGGTGGAAGATATGGTGATTCAAAGTCGTCAAATTATATAAAAATTCGGACTGAAGGCCAGCGATGACGTTTGCGACTCTATAGCAAGGAGGTTACATATAGCCAAACGTGATGCCATAACCATGTCTTTGGTCTATGCGTACTATAATGTCTTCAGCTCTTTGTCTGTAAGGATAAGCATACGAATAACGAAATATAAGAATAAATAAAGAAAGCAGTAAAAAAGAAATATATATTAATACATGTCTTTAAAAAATCGATTTGACGTTTCGCGCATTACAGCAAGTGATCGATCTGTGATATTATTACAATCATTGTTGTTGTATTTCGTGATTGGATTCTTCGAAACGAGTGCATTTTTACGTGTGATTTGATCTCATAGCACCCTACTGATAGATAGCTTATCTATCAAAATCAACCAACACGTGAGCGGAGCCGCGGGTTTAAGCTAGTGGCCGATAAAGCCCAGAAAAAAGGTGTGCAATGCTTTCCAGTAGACCATTAGCAGTGTAAATCCAGAGCACCGACTACTAATTTGACTACGGACAGGCCTTGTCAAGTGCTGAAAGCAGAGCGATATATGCCTCGCCTCATGATTTATCTGTATAATAAATTCAATTCCCTTGGCTCCATTCCTCCCGTCATTGCGACGAACCGGAAGGCGATATTGGAAATAGAAAGGCGTAGAACCGTATGTCACATACGGCGGAGGCGGACGGCAAGTCGATTGTGCTGCCATCGGCGGGCAACCGGAGAAAGCTGGTGCGGCCGGGACCGCCAGAGAGCGGGATCAGCACGCCTATCGGAAATATGCCGCAGCCGTCAACACCGCCTGCTGTTTCTTCGCTGTTAGCTCTTCATTCCTGCTTTGTCTTGGCATTTAGCACTCGGTAGCCACAGATTATATTTTGCTTCTCCTTAAGGAAGTGAGGTTAACCGACGAAGAAAATAACTAATGTTACGTAGCGATAGTACCTCATTACGCACTATTAGCTATTAACAAGGACAAATGAACTGGAAAGGGCCATATTATATATTCCCAGTATTACTTATGTGTCTTATACTGAAAAAAATATTAATGAAGACGTAAAATGTAACCTACATTGCTCTCACAGACATAACATATTAAGCGCCCCTTGGTGGGCCAGGAAGGAAGATACGAGCATTGAGGGGTGACTAGCTGAAAACCCGGCGTTGCCCGGGTATTTATTTATTCGAGCCTTGAATTAGTACTTTTCCTATCCACTCTCTCTCTGTCCATCTCCTTTTTTTCTAAAAACATGTTACATTTATCAGACAATATATAAGAAATAAGAAATCACAAGTAAAAATGCACTCGTTTCGAAGAATCCAATCACGAAATTCAACAATAAGGATTGTAATAATATCACAGATCGATCACTTGATGTAATGCTCGAAACGTCAAATCGACTTTTTAAAGAGATGTATTAAAAGATTTTTCTTTTTTTTTTACTGCTTTATTTATTTATTCTTATATTTCCTTATTCGTATGCTTATCCTTACAGAGAAAGAGCTGAAGACAATGTAGCACGCATAGACCAAAGAAATGGTCCATAGCATCACGTTTCGCTACATATAACCTCCTTGCTACAGAGTCGCAAACATCATCGCTGACCTTCAGTCCGATTTTTTAAATAATTTGACGACTTTGAACCACCATATCTTCCACCCCCTTATAGCGACCGGCATGGAACTGCTATGGTGTGCAACGGGAGACTTCGGACAACAATTACACACAGACCATTCGTTTGCCTTCTGTACATTTCACTGCAGAATGAAATATTAACACACACACTCGTAAAATTTTATATACACTGATAACATTCCATCCCAATATACTCCACCCTTTTATCATTATCAACCCTCAAGCAATAATGCAACCAATAAAACCATTTTCAAAGAGTAAATATAATTTTCAGAGTAATTATTGTTCTCCATTCCGCGTTATATTCTTCAAATTACTAAATATTATAACATCGCTATAAAACCGTGCCTAAAACCTTCCTCAAGTATAAATTAGTAACTGTACAAATATTTAAGTCTCTGCGTCTTATCGTTCGGACGTGATAAGCGTACACCGGACAGACATAGATAAATAGCTATCCGATCGCCAAAAAACCGTGCCTAAAGCCTTCCACGGGTTGACATTAGTAACTGTACAAATTTTTAGCTCTTTATGTCTTGTGGTTCAGACGTGATAAACGTACACCAAACAGACATTCACATTTATAGATATAGATTAACAATCAGAAATGAATTGAATAGGGTCACATTACATATTCCCAGTATTACTTAAGTGTCTTATAGTGAAAAAATATTAATGAGGACGTAAAATGTAACCTACATTGTTATCATAGACATAACATAATAAGCTACTCTAGGTGGGCCAGGAAGAAAGGTACGAGCATTGAGAGGTGGTATTATTGGTGATTACGAACAAAAAGCTCAAATTAAGAATTGCTCTGTTATTCACCTTATCGGACACCCAGCTGTTTCAAAACCTCTGAGGCGAGATGACACGGACTGCGCGGCTGCTCCCGTCGGAGGTTCGAGTCCTCCTTCTGGCATTGGCGTGTGTGAGTTGTCCTTAGCATATGTTAGTTTAAGTCATTTGTAAGCCTAGGAACCGATACCTTTAGCAGTTTGGTGCCTTAGGTTTGCAACCGTCTGAACATTTGAAAATGAATGGTATCAGTCATTTCTTACACACCGATGTCACTCAATCTTACTCCATTAGATTACTGTTACTTCGGTTTGCTTAAAAACGATGTCTACAGTTACAGAGTGAGCACAATGCTTGAACTTTTCGCCCGTTTTTACGTGCGTGTGCTTAAGGAAATGGCCGTACTAATTAGCTCAAAAACGTTCAAATGTTTGTAAATTTATGGGACTCAACTGTTTGGTTATTAGACCCCAGCTTACAAATTACTTAATCTAAGATAAACTAACCTAAGGACAACTCATACACCCATGTCCGAGGGAGGACTCGAACCCCCGACGGCGAACGGCCGCGCGCACCGCAGCAAGGCGTCTCAGTGCGCACGGCTGATCCGACGCAGCTAATTAGCTCAGATCAGTAACATAGCAGCTGTTTACAAGAGCTACAAAATTTATTACATTTTATTACATTTAACGATGGATATCTTGAAAATAATTTTTGAAGAAATTTATTCATATACACAAAATTTTATATCACAATGTTTCATTTACTATTGCCTGCATTTTCTGGTTTGCATCTGTTTTCAGTAGTTACCTTGAAAGCTGTTAATAATAGGACAAATGTTTGCATGGCATTTTTGTTCAGTATAACTAAAACTAGAGAGTAACATCCCTCACAAATTGTCCCTTTCCTCTAGACTCACTATTTATAAGACTTACGAAATGGTTTTCTGATATCAAAGAAATAGTAATGTATAAATACAAAATAATGTTTTATTTAGAATGAGAAACTGTGTATTCGAGTGTAGAAACAGCGAATAGTTGTCTTTGTGACGTGTATATCATTATGGTGAGGTAATGCTGCATAAAATATCTTTGAAAACGCCGTGCGCAGAATCCTTTCCTTTTTCCTCGGTATCTTTGGGAGGCGGGTGGCGGACTACAAAACATGCCTTACTCTTGATCTGTTACAGTATAAATAGAAGATTCAGACACGAATGGGAGTAGGCACCGAGGGAAATTAAGAGAGTCGGTTAATTTCTTTTGCAAAATATGTCAATTTTATTTGACCAAAAGAGCCTAAAACAACCACCTCACAATTTATAAAATATTTATTAATTATGATTTATGTTGTTTGTTTCTTATTGTGTCACTGCATCAAACTATACAATTAAGAGTAAAATGAACCGACACTGCGGTCTGGAGCTCCACGTTGTGGATCGCGGGACCTACCGCGTCGGAAGTTCGAATCCTCCCTCGGTCATGGGTGTGTGTGTGTGTGTGTGTGTGTGTGTGTGTGTGTGTGTGTGTTGTCCTTAAGTTAGTTTAACTTAGTTTAAATAGTAAGCTACGGACTAATAACCACACAGTTGAGTCCGATAGATTTACAAACATTTGAGCATTTGAGTTGAACCGACACTCACCATAATGAAAATCCGACGTTGCGTCGCAGAAAATGAAATCTATTTCTTCACTGCTTAGTTTAATAAGCCCTCTTTACGAAATCACTTCAAATTTTCGTCTAAATCACTTCGTAGTTTTGTAAACTTTATGTAACTCATAATTTAAAACACCCACCATGATATTACAAATAAACTTATTAAAAATAAACTTGAACATTCACCTTTTTGGAAAAATCTACCACATAATTTTTGGCAGGTCACATGCACATGATGTGCGCCACATATCACTCTTTAATTGAAAACTCGAAGATAAGGTAAATAGTCCCCATTTTCCACCAGCATAATTAGGTCCAATTCGTAAGGCAAATAAAGAAAAATACTTTGAAATGATAGTATTTATTTATTTATTTATATTTGCTTTCTCAGGTTTTCTCAAGCGTCCATTGCAAATGAGAATATATAAAGACCATGGAGAAATGTTGTCGTAGAAAAAATGTGAAATGGATAAGAGCCAGAAAATGAAATATGGGAAATCTTCTTGAATCTTCTCTAGAGAGAAAACTTGGAAAATGAGAGCTGACATAAAAAAGATGGGCATGCCAATAAGAGGATATGGTCGTAATGCACTGAAGCCCTCGTTATCAGGGTTCTGCCCCTATCAGTCGAGAGAATACAATTTATCCTGTCGATTTGTAAACTGTGATTCCTGATGTTTCCCACCCACAATACTACAAAATGGTATGGACAGATGGTATCAGGAATGATCTCCCAGACCACCTGTCAGACCACTCTGATGACTATCATCAGAATAAGTGTGTTCCAGAATGAGAGTTTGAATAAGCGCTTGAGAACAATGTTGTTACAACTATGAAATCATGCATGCCAGTTGGTTTTAAAGTATCTTTAATTATTTGGTGTTGAATTGCTGTTCGCATTGTTGCTAGATTTCTCAGAACAAAGTAAGTACTACCCAGCCGAAGTTAAAAGTCTTTCTTTCTAGTATTGCAATAATATTTAAGTAAGTGCTACATCTTGTTACTCTTAAATAACAGCAGTAGCAAAAAGACCGCGGTAGCCGAGGGGACTGAGGCGCTCCAGTCACGGTCTACACGGCCTCTACGGTCGGGGGTTCGAATCCCCCCTCGGGCATGGATATTTGTGCCGTCCTTAGTCTTAGCTAGTTCATAAGTAGTTTGTAAGCTTAGAGACTGATGACCCCGTAGTTAAGTCACATAAGTTCTACAAACATTTGCACATTTGAGCAAAAAGATATCCACACATTCCCACAAAGCTTCTAAAACTGTAAAATGTTACACCTGCCCGACTTTAGACCAAAGGGTATAGCTCGGCACAGATTCGGTTCAAAAGCTACAAGGCAAAGCTGAAGGGTTCAAGCGTATTCTTTCACTAGTTTCTGTTGTTATACTTTCAGTGGGGCATATAATATGCTTATCATTGTGAAGGCGATTAATAAAAAAATACAACAGAACTAAGAAATTGTAAAACTCGCAATTCACATTTAGTCAGGTGTCGTGAATTTCAACTTTTCGTAGCGTAATGAGCAATCCAATAAATTTCGGACGTGCAGCGGCGCAAATTAAATTTCGTTGACTAATATTTTGGGCGCGTAAAAGAGATAATTTCGACAAAGCTTGGAATTCTGGACTTGGTGAAATTAAACTGCAGAGAAATCTTCAAGATGTTGCAACCGCTGAACATATATCGATAAGACAATGGTATACCTGATTCCTTTCGCCGCGGGGGTGCGTGTTATGCATACACCTTTGCCGCCGACCAGCATCTGTGACTCCCATGGGGCATATCAGGTTGCAGTATTTGACTTGCTCTAAAGATGGTCGGACGATACATGGCCGAGATGTGATTCGACGAAATTATATTTGCGCGGCTGCATACCCGAAATTTATTGGATTACTTAGGCGTTATTTTATCTTTGTTTGTGCTTTCCTGTAAAACTGTGCCAACTGTTGTTATAAACCTTCTGCCCGACGAAGAGCGATGTAATGAGTCTAGCGTCTGTTGCGGTCTCTAAGGACATAAGAAATTTTTCGAAACAATATTTTATGAACGAATATATAGTGTGGAAATGTACTAAGCACTAACAGTAAGTTAGTGAGCTACATTTCTGTTTACCACTATCCCACATTTTTCGTTCCTCTTCGTGTGTGTGTGTGTGTGTGTGTGTGTGTGTGTGCCGTTGTCTATTTACACTTAGGTGACAGCGGAGTTATGGTAGACGCAGAATAAGATTACGTCTGGCAAATATGTAGGAAATGAACTACCAGTACCTTGAAATAATAATATTGTCATTGAACCGGAATGATTTAGAGCAGGGGTTCTCAAACTTTTGGAGTAGTGGACCACCTTTAAAAAGTGAAGCTAAAGGCGGAGCATTAAATTTTATGTCGCAGATATATTCTACATTTGGTAAACTCTGTGACACTATTATTGACGAAGCAAGGTTATTCCACAATTTAAGCACACAAGACGTTAAGATTAATCACTTTAAATGTTCATTTTATGCACAATTCACATTATACAGAACTTCACGCACATAGAAAAAACATTAACCAAACATTTGAGAATAAATTCAGCAGAACAAGTATTGTAGATCCACAATTTATTAAACATACAGGTAAATAGGTAGTTAATGACATAGTTACAATCTTTCCTTGGTTTAGGAAAAAAACAAGGATGTTAATGAGAAGGATGAGTCTGATTTAATTTGCACAATGAGACTTTATGTGGTTGAATATTGGACAGTCGCAACTAAATATCTTGCTCTACATTGAGACGGCATCTGTATTTTGTATTAGCTGAAACATATGCAGAAAATCCCGATTCTCATAAATATATGGTTGAGAAAGGCAGAATAAGTTTAGCTTTATCTGATATGATTTTAAACTCGTCCTTTAGCGTACACCAAAATTCAGAGACTGATTGCTTAGTTTGAAACTTTACGGTTATCTCGGCATCTGATGTCAAATCAAGCAAGCATGCATACTGTTGCGAGGTCAAAGAGGCTAGCTCTTTTTTTTCTACAGAATAGGGATTTACAGCCGCGGTGGAGTTGCCGAGCGGTCTAAGGCGCCTCGCTGCGGAGCGCGCGGTTGCTCGACGTCGGAGGTTCGAGTCCTCCCTGGGGCATGGGTGTGTGTGTTGTCATTAAGTTAGTTTACCTTAGTTTAAGTAGTTTGTAAGCTACGGACTGATGACCACGCAGTTTGGTCCGATACATTTACAAGTATTTGAACATTTGAACGAATTTACAACTTGAACATTTTCTTTAATGTTTTCTTGCAACCTACCTGGAAAATATGTGTTCAAAGAAAAAATGAAACATAACAATTGAGCTTCGAACTCATTTACGGTATCCTCAGGAATGTCTGATTCGAGTTCATGTCTCAATACTTTTGACATTGTACAACTATCCATGCTTCCAGTTTTGAGTGATTTTACGCAAAAATTTGGCTTTAGCATCAAAAGTGGTCACTGCTTTTTTCTTGGATGGACAGTCATAATTCATAACGTTTGGTAAAAATATCGGCTAAATACGACGACTCCATTAGCCAACGATTGCCACACAACTTCTCTCCCAAAGTGAAGTCATTTTCAGTCAAGAAGACTCTCACTGTATATCTCATTTGAAGCTGCGCACTGAACTTTTACCACTGGAGAGCTAGCTACTTTACTTTGTGTTATGACCACCCATATATATGACAAAAGACGGTAAGTCGCAAACTGCTTAAGGACGCAATAAATAAATAAAAATAAAAATGTTAGATCTAAATCTTTGTTCCATTTATTTGTTAAAAAAAACAACTGAAAATCCTTACCTTTCCGTGGAGCATCTGGAGTTCTGTCGCGGAGCACCAGGTGCTCCCCGGAGCACAGTTTGAGAAACTTTGATTTAGAGAATTCAGAGAATTCGAAGATTTAGATTGGATTTTAACGTTCCTAATTCAACTAACATTTCTCCACGATCTCGTCAAGCCTTTCAATACCATGAGGTGGTGGAGATGGGGACGTGGGGTAGCCGCGGTGGAGTGGCCGAGCGCTCTAAGCGGCCCTACTGCGGAGCGCGCGGTTGCTCGCCGTCGGAAGTTCGAATCCTCCCTCGGGCATATTTTTATGTGTTTTCTGTCCTTAGGTTAGTTTCAGTAGTTTGTAAGTCTAGGGACCAATGAGAAAATAAATCAAGTCCCATAGATTTGCAATCATTTGAACATTTTTTGATATGGGGTTTTTTATGCCCACCTATTGAAAATATTGCTGTTTTAGTCTGGTAGGTCATATATCAAAATTAAGAAAACATTTATTGTTTTATAATTTTTATTGATTTTTTCAATCATGTTATATCAATGTTTATACTTGACTAAAAATTTGGAGTTATAGTCGATGATGGTGAATTCTTACATGAACGTTTTGTTCATTATTTACAGAATCAAGCCCCCCTTCTTACACACCAATATCTCATTAACAAACATATTCTGTGTAAAGATCAAAGTCAATTATACTTAACGAAATTTGAATTTATAAATTTTTAATGCCGGCCGCGGTGGCCGAGGAGACTGAGGCGCTCCAGTCACGGTCTACACGGCCCCTACGGTCGGGGGTTCGAATCCCCCCTCGGGCATGGATATTTGTGCCGTCCTAGTTCGTAAGTAGCTCATAAGTAGTTTGTAAGTTTAGGGACTGATGACCCCGTAGTTAAGTCCCATAGACTATACAAACATTTGAACATTTGAAATGTTTAATGGTTATCAAAAAGTACAGATAACTTGGTAATACACTTCTGGAATGTGCGTTGAAATTGCCAAGTGCATGGTAAAAGTTATTTTCAGGTCATTAACACAACTGACACCGGTTTCTGTTAAAAAAAGTTCGTTATCAATACAGTCAACAACAACTAACGAATTTTACTGAAAATATGATGGTGTTGCTAATGTTAATACAGCACCTTCTTTGTACAATAATCTAGTTTCGCCGTACCGGTGTCTTGGTCAGTACATACAACTACTCGTGGACAGAAAAGGCACGAAATTTCAGATGCCATACCAATGGCGCAGCGCTCTGGCGATTCTTCTTTCGAATTACCAAGTTGAAACGACTTTGGGGCCGTGTGTTCCTCGAGCAATGAGACTTGTGCTCCACTTTAGCTGCGTAACTAGCATTGCTAAGCAATGCTCGTTCGGAGGTGGACTGCGAGCGCGGTTTACGTCTGGGCAGGAGGAACTGCGCTACCGTACATCCAGATGCAACTGCAGATGCACGGACAACCAACTTTGCAAATGTAATTCAGCACCGCAATACGAGTATTAAACACCTATCTACTATGCAGAGCAAGTCCCAGTTTCAAATTACGTTCCCAGTATACAAGAGGGAAATATAGTTTGGGAGTAAAGTATGTTCAGTTATAAAATACTAGCTGAAACCCGGCGTTCCCCAGGTATTTCTTTATTTATCCAAGCCTTAAGTTAATACTTCTCCTATCCTTTCTCTCTCTCTCCATCTCCTTTTTCTTCTAATGATATGTTACATTTATCAGAGGATATATAAGAAATAAGGCTGTTTTGCCTAATATACAAAATTTTAAGTACAGTATCCAAACAAAGAAAGATAATAATCAAAATACAAATTATATGTAACATTGATACATTCATTTAATTCACAAATTTACTATAAACAATATTTCTTGTTACTTGTCAAGAATCTAAAATAAATAATATCTTAGAGGAGGCCACCCCTGTGCAAGTGACATAAAGTTGTCCGTGTGAGAAACATGCGCGTATCAAATCCCCTCCATAGTATTGCAAAGATTGCCCTGTGGTTTATTAATCGTAATAGAAAAGGCAAGTCTCACTGGAAGCAGCAGTCTCTTGAAGTTAAAAGCCAGATCTGTCATAAATAATGGGCATTGGTTGGATGTACTCTGTTTCGTTCTCTTCCTTTCCTTATAACTCGATAGAAATCTATTACTATCGCCTGCATCCGTGTGTGCTTCAGAGCTCCATGTTGTCAACACTGCTGTCAACTTCCCAGGAATTTCTTTAAGCTGACTGGAGTACGTGTTGCATGATGTGACAGGCTTTTACCCATAGCAGTATATATGATCTCATATTTATTCATTTATATGTTGTACAATTGTATAATTTTGCAGATATATGTTCAAATGTTTGTAGAGCTTATGGGACTTAACTAAGGGGTCATCTGTCCCTAAACTTACAAACTACTTATGAACTAGCTAATACTAAGGACGGCACACATATCCATGCCCGAGGGGGGATTCGAGCCCCCGACTGTAGTGGCCGTGCAGAACGTGACTCGCGCGCCGCAGACCGCGCCGCAGATATATATTCATTTGTATAAGTGCTGTAAGTCAGTAAAATCCGTTGCGAACAGAGTTACTTGTAAAGAAGTAATAGATTACAACTTGATGTGCCGACCGCGTTGGCCAAGGGGACTGCGGCGCGTCAGTCACGATCTGCATGGCCACTACGGTCGGGGGTTCCTCGGGCATGGATATTTGTGCAGTCCTTAGTAGTAGTTTGTACGTTTGTACGTTTAGGGACTGATGACCCCGTAGTTAAGTTCCATAAGCTATACAAACATTTGAACATTTTGAACAACTTGTTGTGTGATGAGGCGGTTTTCCTTGAACGTTACTGTTATTGCCCTTTCAGCTCATGAACAACCTGTCGTATTGTGATACAATTTCTAAAGTACGTTCATCTGTATGTGTGTATAGTATCTGTAAGATTTCCTGCGACTGCAATTTGTAGTGTAGAAATTGTAAAATGCGTCATACCGAATGGCGTAGTTTTGCTCCATGAACAGCGGAAGAGCAGTAAGTGACAAACGTTTTTCCTTTCATTATTTTGATTTGGTGGTCAGCGAAAAAAAGGAAAATAAACTTTTGAAATTATGTTTAAAGTTTTATGGAAGTTGCTAAGTACTGTCATTCTCATATAGTGTATTTATAAAGTCTCGTCGCATTATGTGGCAATTTCTTGCAACTCCTATTGTTTATAACGTAATATCTCCTGAATCGTGTGTCGTTTGTGGTTCGTCGTTCTTACTCCAAAAGTAATTGTTATTTCACGTATGGAATATGTGTAGCGAATTTGGTTGAAATCGGTCCGGTGGTTTAGGTGAAAATGTGCAGCATTGTCACTTAATGCAGCCGTTTTTCGCGCATCTCATTGTTTATGACGTGTCGGCCGCGGTGGCCGAGGGGACTGCGGCGCGCTAGTCATGGTCTGCACGGCCACTACGGTCGGGCGTTCGAATCCCCCCTCGGGTATGGATATTTGTGCCGTCCTTAGTGTAAGCTATTTCATAAGTAGTTTGTAAGTTTAGGGACTGATGACCCAGTAGTTAAGTCCCATAAGCTATACAAACATTTGAACATTTTGAATTTTGTTTATGACGTCATAACTCGTGAACTATGTGTTGCACGTGATTCTTACACTTACGGCGACCGTAGTCATTGATAGAAGGTTACGTGTCCAAAATTTCATAAAGATTGGAAGAAAACTAGATTTGTGTGCAATACGTACACACAAACACACAGACAATCTGCTTTATAAATCACATATTTAAGTATTTACCTGTCACGTTCAGCCATAAATGAAAAGAGTCTCGAACGGGGAGATTCAGGTGTTCTTTCTTCCCGCGCGCTATTCGAGAATAGAATGGGAGATAAATAGTATAACGGTGGTTCGATGAACCCTCTGCCAAGCACTTAAATGTGATTTGCAGAGTATCCCATGTAGATGTAGATGTAGATATATTTTAAAATGCAACATTTTCTAAAAATGTTATATTAATAGGTCAAGAATTTTCCGAGGTTGTCTATTAAAAACAAATGAGCAGTAAATGTAAATGTAAATATAATCGCCAGTCTGACTACTTTACGATTCTGAAACAACATTACCCTGGAATAAGCCAGTGGTTTTATATACTTTTATACGTAATTCGTTTGTGAAATGAGCAGCAACTAGCTTCAGTTGTGAAGAAGTAAGTCATTTTTTCACGCATCGCAGTATTTCTGACATCATATCATCTAAAATATGGGTCATATAGTGATTTACTGATGTATGCCGATACCGTATACAAATTCTGCAGGAAATAGATTGAGTATTAACAATGTTATACATTAAGACGTCATACTTAATGTCGTAGTTTCATGAAATGTCTAGGGGGTGTCAGCGAGGAAAATTTCCGCAAAAGCTTTAAATTATGTGCAAAGATTATTGTTAGTCGCTAAGTGGTTTCATTCTCGAACAGAGGATGCATAAGTCTGGCTATTTTCGCGCGGTAGCATCTCATTGCTATGACGTCATATCTCCTGGCCCGAGGCCAACGAGAGAGACAGGCCGCGGCGCACCTGTCAAATTACGTAAGCAAGGTAGGCCTGAGCCGGCGCGATCGCTAGCTCAGTGGCTGGCAGCTACGAGGCAGTGGGCAGTGCCCCAGCGGCCGGCCAATCCGCTAGCGATCGCGCCGGCTCAGGCCTACCTTGCTTACGCAATTTGACAGGTGCACTGCGGCCTGTCTCTCTCGTTGGCCACGTCTTGACCTATGTGTTGCACTCTTTTGCTTTTTGGGCAGGAGCTTTTGTGGTCGTTTGAAGAACAACTCAGCAAATTTTAACCGCAAGCGAATGAATGACTTAGGAGCGTATATAGTACAAATACACAAACATTCACTTTTATATACAGAACACACTAACTCATTATTATTCTCTTTTATTATGGAAAAGAGTCAAGATCCCTGATGATTTTTATTTAGATGCCGGTTTCGGGAGATTAAAATGCCATTTTCGGGTCTTTAGGTTTAATCAGCTGATCTAAATAAACCTTATAAGCGATGTTCAAAAAATGTTCAAATGTTTGTAGAGTCTATGGGACTTAACTATGGGGTCATCAGTCCCTAAACTTACAAACTACTTATGAACTACTTACAACTAAGGACGGCACAAATATCCGTGCCCGAGGGGGGATTCGAACCCCCGACCGTAGTGGCCGTGCAGACCGTGACTGGAGCGCCTCAGTCTCCTCGGCCACCGCGGCCGGCTATAAGCGATCTTGATTCTTTCCCATAATAAATTAATTGAACGGATCGTCGCGCAAGAATGACAAACTTTTATTATCTTGTAGTATATTAGAAAATTAGTTAAAGTTCTGCGTTTTGGTAGAAGGCACACATAGAAAAATCCTGAAACTACCGTATCATCTCTCTCTCTTATTAAAAAATTTCTTCTTGTTTTCTTTCAGATCTAGATAAAGTCACAATTTAAACACCTGCAGAAGTCACTACAGAGCTATAGTCGTAAGGAATTCGCTACAAGGTGCACCCGAAACCCCTTCAACCACGCAAAGTCTTTTCAAGCAGGCTGGACGAGACATCTCACATTCACGTTTTGCATACATTGAGACATTCAGATCCAATTTCATGCAATAATTTCTTAACGAGAAATTTTTTTCTAAGAGATTTGTGTTAAAAGAGTTCTTACATAGCAACACATTCCTATTTTGACGATTGCTTCATCGGAGGCCTTTGCGCTAGCAACATTTGTGGAAGGATGTGTGGACGTACAAAAGGGAAACATATGTACTTCTAAATTAAAGTTCTTTACTTCTGTTAACACTGTTCTTTATGTGAACATACAGTATACTGAATGTATCTACAACCTATTATGAATTATAATAAATAGCTACAATATTAATAATAATACGTAATTTAATAATTAACCAATAATATAATTTACAGCTATTACTACATAATAAAAATAACTTATTTGTTCCATACAGTGATTGGCAAGAAAGCTCAAAGGAGAAAGTGAATAATCTGGTTAATTTAATTTGGTGGCAGAACTACTGAGACCCTCCTCTCGAGTTATACGGAATACGTTAAAGAGAGGCGAATTTGGAGAAGAATCTACTTACTACATACAACAAGAAGGTATCTAAACGATTCAGACACTTTTCCTGAAGAAAGGAAATGGAATTTATTATCTTCTCGTGTTGTAGAATATATTTTTCATGACGACAAGGATCTATAATGTGCATAATTTTGTCTCATAGGAATAACCGTGTGCATCTTTTTAAGGAGGAGATAATAATGACTGGAAAGGGTTGGACAACTGGTTTCAGGGACGATTCCCTACAGCAAAAATGTGGCTAAGAGTTCAGGATCAAGGGCCTGGGAAATACAGTGTGAGCCAACGAATTGTGCGTGGCAATCGCTTAGGACGAAAATAACTATTTTTACGAAAATTATTTTAATGACTGTTCTTTTTAAGAGTACAAAAAATTATCTCAGTCGTGGAAAAATAATAATTAATCGAATAACGTAGGTCTTATGAGGAGATGGCAGGTGAAAAGAGAGCGAAAACATGTATAAAACAGAGAGAAAGACAGATTTAGAAGTCCAAGGATACAGGAGTTACCCCTAAAGGTCTATGATTGTATTAGTTCCGAAACCGAGAGAGAAGTTCAGCCACTTAATTCGTAGTTTGTGAGGACAAACATTTTTAAATTTTTATAAAACTATTACACCAAACTGCTGTAATCATCAGTCCATGGACTCACAAACTACTTCAAATAACTTAAACTAACCTAAAGACAAAACACACACGCACACAGACACACACACACGCACACACACATGCCGCAGGGAGGACTGGAACCTCAGCAGCAAGGCGCCTCAGAACGCTCAGCCACTCCACCGTGTCGCTTATGAGGACAGTTTCACTTCGCGAGGCGAGAGGATATTTTCTAAACCGTTTGGTGATTAAGACAACGTTTATGTAAAGGGTGTCCAGAAATTAACTATCTATCTTACAGAAATACATACAAATGAGGAGATTGTATTTGTTATATCATTGTTGATACATTTAACATATTTTGAGTGTAATTTTCTGCCTGATAAACTGCATAAATCTCGTGCTAAGATTTTAACATTTGTTTTATTGTTTACAGGGTAAATGTGCTTGATGTTGACCATAAAACAGAGGCCTACAGAGGTCCTCAATCGATGACATTCGGATGAGATTTCACTGCAGATTCCATCACGATGGTCCCACTGATAAATCGACATGTACATTATTAGGCAAGATCAAGATGTGTCGGATCGTTGACAGGAAAGCCGGAACAAGATTATCTGGCAAGCTTCAATGAAAGTATTGAAGCCATCATGGCATCCGTTGAAAGGAGTCCTAAATCGGTGCGGCGTGTGTGAATGGAAATGAACATTGCGCATTCGACGGTACACAAAGGCGTTGCGCTTTACTACAAAGAAAAATCCATAACGCCTGCAGGTTCCCCACCGTCTGCATTAAGAAGATTTTGCATAGCGTGTAGCCATGTGCATAATTCTGCTCGTTGAACATCAAGAGCGTATCATCTAACATATAACTATGAATGTTTGTTCGTATTTTATGCGCTACTGTACCGTTGATGCGTTTGTGGTGAAACTTTGTCAACATGTTGCTTGCAGTTTCGCGAAGGTTACAGGCGTTATTATGTTACTGTACGAAACACAGTTCAGGAGATATTACGTCATGAACACAGAGATGCGTGAAAAACTGCCACATCATGAAGGACGTTTAAAATTATCACTTATTTGCTACTAAATGTATTCGCAACATATAATCCAAACAGTATCCAATTTACCAATGACTGTACCAGCAAAATTATTTCATTGTATGACTTACAGTTTAGGTGAATGACGTCATAAACACTAAGCTACATGGGAAACTTCAGCGTCATGTTTGTTCTTATTTTAGACACTACCGTACCGTTCATTTGATTGCGATGAAACGTTACACCAAGAGGAAAGTGACCGTCTACATAAAATTTTGTATGGTGCATGGCAGAGAATACTTTACCTACGACCTTGGACAAAATCAATTGTTTTATTCAAATCGTGATGAAATTTTTCACACTTAACTTTTTAAATAGGAGGAAAATCACTTTCTGTCTAAGATTTCATACAGTGAATGGCAGAGGGTACATTGCAATAAACTTAAACACCACATCACTGATCACCATCAAAGTTAACAGAGTTATATAATTTTTCGCAGATGAAGGAGGCAATGGAATGAAGAAGTGGTGGAGGAATCCTTGCCGGCCGCGGTGGCCGAGGGGACTGAGGCGCTTCAGTCACGGTCTGCACGGCCACTACGGTCGGGGGTTCGAATCCCCCCTTGGGCATGGATATTTGTGCCGTCCTAGTTCGTAAGTAGTTTGTAAGCTTAGGGACTGATGACCCCGTAGTTAAGTCCCATAAGCTTTACAAACATTTGAACATTTGAGGAATCCTTCAGAGAGACGAGTAGGTGACTGGCAGAGAAAGTGTATGGTGGAGATAAACAAAGAGAGGGGAGCTGATGAGATGGACAGAGAGAGAAGAAAAGAGGTTATGTAGAGAGAGCGAAAAGAGAAAGGGAAATGGATTAACTTAAGACTGGAATTAATAAGTACATGGGCGACTTCGGGTTTACGGATAGTCCTGAGTAAAATTTTATTCGGAAATGAAGCGACCTTCCACATATTTGTTAAGGTTAAGAAACATAGCTGCGCTATCTGGGCTAACACACCACGAGTGTAACATGTTGAATTCATGCAAGATTCTCGCAAAGATCATGTTTGGATGGGCATCACGTGTGACAAGGGTTACGGACCATTTTTCTTTGTTAATAAACGTTTAATGGAACAGTGTACCTAGACGTGCTCACAAATTTTGTTCAAATGTTTGTTAAGCTTAAGGGACTTAACTGCGGCGTCATAAGTTCCTAAACTTACAAACTACTTATGAACTACCTTATACTAAATACGACACAAACATCCATGCCCGAGGGGGGGATTCGAACCCCCGACCGTAGCGACCGTGCAGATTGTGACTGGCGCGCCGCAGACCGCTCGGCCACTGCGGCCGGCACACACAAATTTTGTTGCCGCATCTTATTTAGCATGGTCTTCGGGATACACTTTCAGCAAGATAGAGCACCAAGTCTTTGCTCATTAGATATTCACACGTTTATGAATTCGCATTTCCCTGGGAGATAGTTTGCACGCGCAGGCTATTTACGTGTGCAGCATGGTCCACACACATCACGATGATGGTCCTTTTTGTGGGGATTTATCAACGCATTTGAATTCATCAAACACATTAGGTCTACTACATAGCAGGAGCTCAGAAACCGCATTACAGAAGCTGATGCTGTCATAATAACACTAAAGCTTCAGAATGTGTATCGCGCGACTGCTGAAATGTGGGTAGTGTCTCGCGATATTACATGTTGAAAGTAATCATTAATAATACGATTCCCTAGCAAACGTTGCAAGTACTATCACTCTTTCTACAAAAATAGATATTTAATTTCGGACGACCTGTATGCATGTAGAGTTCAACGTTGTGTTTGTGATTAACTCTTTCTACAAAATAGATATTTAATTTCGGACGCTCTGTATGCATGTAGAGTTCAACGTTGTGTTTGTGATTAACATGTCGATGAGAGGGCGAAGTGAGAGGGCATAACCTGTTGCAGAAACATTTTCCTCCTGAACAGACAACCGAACACAACGTCCCCATCCAACGGAGGGCTGACAATTCGCAGTATGAAGCTGTCGTTCAGCTAGACTCAACTGAGAGGCGTTGAAAGTATCTTCTTTCGCCAGTGCGTTCTTCGGACGGATATAATCCTCGTACCATCTTTCTTCTGCATGTATCAGTTCTGTTGACGAAACGTTCAGTGTTTAAAATAGATTGCAGTGCAGAGGGGAACAGAAAACAGTAATGACTTGTACAGAACATGAGAAAATCATTGCTTTTTAGGACGATATTGAGACTAGTCAGATTTGTTACAGTTTATATAGCCACTTGAAACCACACCGCTAACTTTCAAAATAGACGGAAATGAGATTACACAAAGTCTCAATTATTGAGTTTAGAAACTACAAGAGAATTTTTGTAATATGAGAACGTGATGAAACCACACGTCAGCGCTGCACTGGGCTGCCTTCCTTTTAGTAGCGTGCCAGTGACCTTTCCTTGCTACGAAAGTAAAGGTGTGCCCAGAGGTAACGACGACTGGGTGTAAACCCCAGACAGTGTACCGTACTAGATTTTATCTTAACAACGTCTGCAACCATGAATTATGTTATGACGTTAGGCGACGTACATTCTGCACGTAGCTGTTTCGTCACAACATTTGCTTGAACGTACGGCTTTGGAGGTCCAGTTTTGGCCCGGTAAATATTCTGATATGGCGTCTTGTCAACAAACAAGTTCCGTATTGCAACACTGAGCCGAAGCACCTGTTTTAACTAAGGAAACACTAAATTTACGGTCACATTAACGTCTTCTACAGATTACTCTCCACGATTATCCTATTAGTAGACATAGAATTCTATTTTATTTCAACGGAAACTTCACGCAGAAGGTCTAGCTCTACAAGAACATTACTAGCGGAAATTGGGATGCAGCACCCGAGAAAGTTTTGCGAGGAAGACTCTTCTCTCCCTAGTATAATCGATAATCTCTCTTTGAGGAAGAATTAAAGTTGGGGATTGCACAAGTGCAGCTACAAGACTCTCATTCCTGTAGTTACCACCGACAGTTGAATGTAGTTACTCAGTGATACTCTTGTCTTAATACTTACGTGCTGTAGCAAAAGCCGCTCAACAAAATGCAACAGCAAGGGGCTGGAAATTGTTAACCAGTGTTTCTAAACTTCCGATGCTTGGAAACAGAATTATCGACAATAAAACAATTTGAAATTTATTGTAACAAATAAATATGTATCCACATTGTAAATAGCCGTAAACTACAGTGATAGTACTACATTTAATTTGCTTAGGGAGTACCGGACTGATGTGATAAACATTGAGTCCTAAAATAAACAGGTGTATTTATTATTTTAATCATAAACAGGGCTGGGACTGCAATTCTGGCTACGACATCTTCCAGAGAAAAAAGTAAAAAAACTGCCAATCAGCTGCACAGTAAAATGTTTCGTTTTGAACCACTCAATTTGGGTTTCGAATATTTCTAGAAACAACACATTAGGAAGAATAGTTCATCACTAGTTACGTGAAGCAGGAGAAGCAAATTAAGCGTGTAATCATAAAAACAGCTGTCAATAATAAATCAGCATCTTTCAGTATATTACCATTTGAAGAATTACCAACACACTGCCACACGTGCAAAAAGTCAACAAAAGAATTGTTAGATTAATAAAAATAAAAAATTACTTCGGTGTTTTATACCACTGTAACCAAAGATATATTAATACAAAATTGTCTAGCAATAAATAAAAGTAAGATAAAATTATTTACAGCGTACATCAAGCATACTGAACTCAATATATGGATTGCTCATAACTCCTCATTAAATTTTTTTGATATTGCTTTCTTGTTTACGAGTTAATAGACTTTTTCGAAACGTGGAGGGACTTCTCACCCAGCAGTTTAGTGCCCTTAAAATCCTAACAACAACGAAACGTTACCCTCGTCGTATCCGTTGGGGTCGGCATGACCTCATGCGGCGCTGCCTATTACCTAGCGCAATCTGGGAATGCAGGGAAACCATTACCCTGCAGCTAATCTATTTACCAGAACCGCCACCACCGTTAGTGAGGCCTCATTTGTAAGATAAGTAGTAATCATTCAAACAACGGAAGTCAATACAATGTCGGCGATACACGAAGACGGAACAGAAGCTCCTAGCCGAGGACGATCACAATTCAGCGGACAATGTCATTTCTGGGACAGGAAGAAAAAGAGGGAAGTATTTCTTCGTCGCTTAAAACGTAAACATTCTTTGTGTGATGAACATACGGAAATTGAATGCGCCTTTTGTATTCAAAACGGGGTAACAAAAACGTTACCTGTGATATTCTTCTTTTGATTTACTTAACGCTTGTAATTGTAGTTTCGTAGGCTTCCCCGGCGTAATAGTTCTTCATAGTTTCTTCGGGTTTGCTGCCGGATTTTGAAGTCAAACTGACCCAATATTTCGGCGGTACACCTGTCCGCCATCCTCAGGGGAACTGCTGCTGCTGGACTCGCCGACAACTGAATCAACAACATCAGTTGTCGGCGAGTCCAGCAGCAGCAGTTCCCCTGAGGATGGCGGACAGGTGTACCGCCGAAATATTGGGTCAGTTTGACTTCAAAATCCGGAAGCAAACACGAAGAAACTATGAAAAACGCTTGTAATTGTTACGCTGGGAAGACGATGATTCGCCCCAATTCTCTTCTGGCCATCCAGGTTTATATTTTGCGCTCCAGGCAAATGCGTGTATGGTTCCTTTGAAAGGGCATAGTCGATTTCCGCCCCCAACTCATAATTTACTGTTCGTTGTTGGAGCATCACCAGCGACCAGCTTTGCGAAAGAAGCGGAACACTTTCTGCGCAAACCACTCATTATTTTGCACGATAATCGGCGGGAGCATACAGTACAAGCTATGGCTGTTCTGTTCGGTCGGTGGGACTGGGAAGTACTGTACCATCCACCATACTCCCCGACTGAAGTCCTTGTGACTTTGATTTTATTCCGACGATGAAGGAACCACTTTGTGGCATTTGCTTCCGGACTGTTCCAAAGGTTTGACAGTCAATAGACCGCTCCATTCGCACCATCAACAGAACATGCTCTGCTAACGGTACAATACGCCTTTCACATCGCTGGAAACGGCTTCTACACAACGCTGGGCCGGCCGCGGTGGCCGAGGGGACTGAGGCGCTCCAGTCATGTTCTGCACGGACACTACGGTCGGGGGTTCGAATCCCCCCTCGAGCATGGATATTTGTGCCGTCCTTAGGATTAGCTAGTTCATAAGTAGTTTGTAAGTTTAGGGACTGATGACCCCGTAGTTAAGTCCCATAAGCTGTACAAACACAACGCTGGTGAATACTATGGAGGACAGTAACAGGTGAAAACATGTAACGCTTTTGTATCGATTGTGAATAAATAGTTGCCACTATTTAAGTTCAAACAATCGTATTTTCAGTATATGTGCCAGACTTCTAATTTGTATATTTTCAGTCCTATTTCAGCAATAGTACTGAAAACTGTTGTGTTTTGTCAATAAAACCCAATGTTGCCACAAAAGTGAGTTTTTTTTCTGAATGAACCTAAGTAAAAGGTTTCTGGGTCAGTTTGACCACAACCGGTCTCTTGACGCCAACCTGGTGCTAAGAGGGTTAATATACATTGCAGGTCTTCAACATAACTACCTCAGAAAATGGGAAGAAATTTTAAGAGAAAAAATATTTGAAAATACTAACCAATGAATTTTTAACCACTCGTGAGTCAAACTAGCACTGTACTTCTAAAGATGTGATATAAGAATAGAAAAACACAAAAAGAATAGGTCCTGTGCATTGTCAAACTCGTATTAGCTAGGACTAATGGAAAGTACCGACATAGTTCGGAGAAGGGTATCTAGTTTGTTCTATGGACACATAGGTGAATGAATGTCCCAGAGATCGTAAGCGATTTTTGGTACCAAACATTAACACAGAATAATTTTTAGGACGGGCGGAAATGGCCGCGCAGTCTAGGGCATCATGTCGCGGATTGCGTGGTCTCTCCAGCTGAAGATTCGAGTCCTCCTTTGGGCATGTGTATGTGTTTTGTCCTTAGCGTGAGTTACTTTTAGTATGCAAATGGCAAATGTTTGTAGAACCTATGGGTTAACTACGGGGTCATCAGTCCCTAAACTTACAAATTACTTATGAACTAGCTCAGTCTAAGGACGGCACAAATATTCATGCCCGAGGGGGGATTCGAGCCCCCGACCGTAATGGCCGTACAGACCGTGACTGGAGCGCCTCACTCCCCTCTGCCGGCTTAGTATGCAATAACATCGTTTTTAAAATGGTACAAATTTGTTGCTAGGTTGAAATGTTATTTTTATTATATTTTCACAACAGACTGTTTTGGCTTACATTGTTCAAATGTTAGTAAATCTAAGGGATTTAACTGTTGCGGTTATCAGTCCCTAAGATTACAAACTACTTGAACTAACCTAAACTAACTTATGCTAAGGACAACACACACACACACACACACACACACCCATGCCCAAGGGAGGACTCGAAACTCCAACAGCGACCAACTGCGCACTCCGCAGCAAGGTGCCTTAGAGCGCTCGGCCATCCCACCGCAGCTCTTACATTATTGCCCTTAAAATTACAGAGCCTATTCTTCATGTATAAAAATTTAGTTACTTACGTCTAGGTGAATGACGTACATACATATCATCGTTATAAACTGTCTTATATCAGCCCATTTTTCTTTTTATTCTTTTTTAGTTTATTTTTGTATTATAAATGGATGTTATTAAATTATATTTGACAATTTTCACGTTGCGATGACATATGTTTACAGGTTATATCTCTATGAGAAAATACATTGTATTTACATTCGTTGTTGTTGCGATCTTTGGTGGTTGCTTTAAGTTAAACTGTATTGATTCTGTAATTTATACAAAGATAATTTTCATCAAATAATTGAAATATGACCATTATCGATGTAAAATAATTATATGCGTCACTTTTATTACGATCTATATTACGGTATAATCACAGTCTAACATACCAGTCGCGACACTCACTGGTGTTAAATCTGTGACCGTCTGACAGCCAAGACGACACTAGCGCTCCAAGCAGTGAGCAAGGGAGCCGCCTGTTAACGTCATATATATCGTCCGAATAACACTTTATTCTCGCACCTTTTTCTACGTGATTCACGATACGACTGTTTTATTTTAGATACAAAGGTTTTAGTATAGTATCAGACGAAACGGATGATGAATAAATAAACAGTAGTGAAACTAAAACATATGAATGGAACAATGGAGAAACGCAGAAACATGTGCCTCCGAAAATTTTTGCAGCTTTCCTCATTGAAACGGAAGTAATGTAAGCCTAAAAAGCGTACCGTGTAGATCCAAAGGGAACGCGTATGACACACAATTTCTTTTCATTTCCGTTTGTGTTTTAGTTTTTAGACAAATGTTAGCAAAACTACGAATTTCGTCTTTCTTACTGTTCCGCGTCGAACGAGATGCTTCCAACTAATAGTTGAAAAAAAACGTAGTTGAAAGTTTACGAACTGTCCTTAGGTTTACGTGCATATTTCCGAAAAAAAAGGAAGAGTATGACCACTGACGCCCAGATTAGAGTTTAGTGTTAATATTTTCTACAAATATTAGGTATTTGCCTATCTCCCTAGATGGTTTTCATCTTATTTTCCGAACATTCAATTTTTTACTAAAATATAAGGTTTCAGAGTTTTGCAGCATATTCTTCAGAATGTTACTTTATCTCTTAGGCCGATCATACGCTTTTTTTTCTCTAGCTTTGGACATCCAGACTGCAGTACATAGTCTATATACACTATGAGCCATTTTCTTCTCCTAAAAAGGTAAACCAATCACTATTATATATAACTATATGCAATTTTCAGGTGAATTGTAACGGAAACTTTTCAGCAGAATGATTGTTACATACGTCTCAGTGTCTTTAGAAAATCTGAAAACAGACAAATGAGGTATTTTCCCTGGTTGTTGATACATTTTACTGCGCTACAAGCGTTTCCCGTTCCGGAAAGCATCACGAAAAAGAATATAATCTACGAGTAACCCGACATACAATGCATGAAATACCGCCAACTCAGTAGTGACCCTTGCTGGCCGCTTGGTGCGCTGCTGTCGCGTTGGGTAACAAAAAGTCGCTCATGTGACGTGATCGGTATGTTAGACTGTGGTATAATATTCTCTTATTTTCGATTTCTGATCTAGTAGCTTTATCAAAATCTAACGTAATAAATAAAATAGCAACCCCAAAAAATAATAACGATGTTGATTCATATAAAGAAAAATACGAGAATATAATATCGTATGATGGAAATAAAATTCACTCTTATAATTATTTAACATCACTAGGAGCAATATTTTGACGATTTTATGACAATTTTATATGTAGAAATTACAAAATCAATACAGCTTAACGTAATCCAGCAACCAAACATCGCAACAACGAATACTAATACAAATTCCATCTCGGTTACCATCGAAATATCATCTGTAGACATATGTCATCGCAACCTGAAAACTGTCAAAACTTTCACATGTAATTTAATAACATCAGTTTATCTTATATATAAAACTGAATGTTTTTGTGTGCGTATTTTATGCGCAGCCGTACCGCTCAACCGTCTGTGATGAAACTTTCGCGATGGTCATAGGCACCATTAAATGACTGTAAGACAAATAGTTCAGGACATATGACGTAATAAATAATTAAATGCGCGGAAAAGTGCTGCAACATGCGATATCTCCTTCTAAACCACTGCACCGATTTAAACCAAATTTTGTTCACATATTCCTTGCATGAACTTGTAAGAACTCCTTATGACATATAGTACAGGAGATTTGACGTCATAAACAATCATATGGTTGAAAACCAGTGGCATCATGCGACATGTGAATAAAGACAGTTTATTCATCCTAAAATCTCCATGAAATTTTGGTCACTTGACCTTCAAAACAAGAGGAAGGTCACTGTCACATAAAATTTTGGATGGTGCATGATGGAGGATACTTTACATATGGACTTCGTCAGATTCTACAGTTGTATACCGATCCTGATGAAATTATTAAACCAAACTTACCGAATCATTGGAGTGAAAACCATCAGCAGAAGGAATTGTTACAAATGTATGGGTATAATGCGAATTTGAAAATAAATACATACATCTAATACATAAAAATTAATATTTGTTTGTTTGTCTTTTTGCTCGTATTTTATGCACAGCCATACCGTACATCTGACTGCGATAAAACTTCAACTCATTGCTTCCACTCGCACGAAGGTTATACTAAAATTAAGTTCGCATGGTGCATGGTGGAGGGTGCTTTATAATTAGTTAATTCGTTTCTTACGCCATCACGCTGAAATGACTGGAGGAATATGAATGAAATTTGGAACATAGGTAGCTTATAACTTTAATACTGTATGGGCTACCTTTAGTAAGCCACCGTATAGTGCGTGGCGGAGGGTACGTCACAATGGGTAAAGATGTTTGCTACTCCTTCATGCTAAAAGGGATGGACAGATTTTCAAAACAAGAGGAACATCAGCGTCTACCTAAGGTTTCACACGGTCGGTGGTGGAGAGCATCCTGCAATAAACTTAGATACCACCTGACTGTTCACCGTGAAAGTTGTATCATGTTTCACAGATGAAGGAGGTGGACTGAGGAGGTGGAGGAGGAGTTCGACAGAGACGAGAAGGTGATTGGCTGAGAAAGGGGAAGAATGAGATGAAAAGAGGGAGGGAAGATGAGTAGATGACCACTGAGAGAGCGGTGGAGGGGGGGGCGGGTGGAGAAGGAGAAAAAGAAGAGGGAGTACGAAGGGTGCAAAGGGTGAGGAGCAGATAGCCATGGAGAGAAGGGAAAAGAAGTTGGACAGAGAAATAAAAGAGAAATAGGGTTGGACGAACTTCACACTGGAATAAGTAAGTACCCGGCGACGACGGGTTATCGGCTTGTATATATACAGGGTGAATCACCTAATACTTGCACCGCAGATATCGCGGAAATGGAAAGTCGATTAATGTGCGGTTTTCACAGAATGGATTGGTAGTCAAGGACTCGTATTGTTATCCAATAAACAGATTGTAAAAATGCCTAGAAAGTGTATTTTTGATGCAAACCTTCAATTTTTCAAATGAAACACTGATTGTTTCTATCATGCATTGGAATTTTTGACACCAGCTGTGTACAAAGAATTTTGAATGGCATTTTTATCACGTTTAGGTTGGCAGCTACAGCCATTCAAAGTTTTGGGGGCGGTAGCTACGACAGCGTAGCTAACTGCCTGGTGGTCATGAGACAGTGGGCCGTGCCCCAGGGGCTAGACACTCGGCTAGTCAGCTGCGAAACTCTGAAGGGTTGTAGCTGCCAAACTAAACGTGATAAAATGCCATTCAAAATTCTTTGTACACAGCTGGTGTCAAAAATTCCAGTGCGTGATAGAAGCAACCATTGTTCCATTTACAAAACTATATAATTGCAAAAAACACTTTTTAAGTAATATTGAAATCTGTTTATTGCCGCGGCGGAGCGGCCTAGCATATTGAGGCGCTATGCTACGATGCGCGAGGCCGTTCCCCGTTGGGGTTCGAATCCCACCTCGGGCATGGATGTTTGTGCTGTCTTTAGTATAAGGTAGTTCAGAAGTAGTTTGTAAGCTTAGGGACTGATGACACCGCAGTTAAGTCCCACAAGCTTTACAAACATTTAAACATTTCATTCTGTTTGTTGGCTAAAAATACCCATGACTACCAATCCATTCTGTGCAAACCGCACATCAATCGCACTTTCCGTTTCCGAAATATTTGCAGTGCAGGTGTTAGGTGATTCACCCTGTAAACTAGCATCTAATCGGCAATGTCTCTCTCGTTGACGCGACAATTTTGATGTATCTGGATTTTATGTCCTTTGTTGTGGGGTTAAATGTTCAAATGTCTGTAATCTATCGGACCAAACTGCGTGGTCATCAGTCCGTAGCTTACAAACTACTTAAACCTAGGTAAACTAACCTAAGGACAAACACACACACCCATGCCCGAGGGAGGACTCGAACCTCCACGGCGAGCAACCGCGCGCTCCGCAGAGAGATGCTTTAGACCACTCGGCTACTCCACCGCGGCTGTTGTGGGGTTATATTTCCTTAATCTCGCCATGGGTCACCGTCATAAATTACAATGAAATCCGCTAAAGTAGTCCCTCCTTCAGCACAAGACCGTTGGTGGCTGATCCGTCCTTTCCACAAGACGAGACGATTCACACTTATCTGCCACCGCAGATACTGCTGATATACAACCAGTAGTCGTGTATTACAACACGCTGGCTTCATCAAATTCCAATCAAATGATTGGCTTTCAAACTTGTGTTGACTTCGGGTTGCCCTGAAGTCCAGCATCTCACCAAACCTAGGACCCCTATTAATAAACATTGGCTTCTGAAACTCGCAACAACACTAGAACCTCCGCGCATAAACTAGACCTGAGCTAGGCTGCAGATCAGTCTCTCACGACTATGTAAATTGCTAAAATTTATATGGAAAAAAAAAATATTGTCAGTCTTCCGTTATATATCTGTACTGTATGTATCACGTCAAAAGTCACATTATCATTACGTCACAAGTCAAAGCAGATTAAAATATTAGTGAGCATAACTTCCCGAATTAGGTAGTCGACATTCAAACCAATGTCTCCACTCAGTAAGCAGTTTGCACTTGAAATTGCTACTAGTTGCTACACGAATAGCGACCTGCTCTTATTCACCACGGACGTTAACGGTACGCGAGAAACAAGTATGTGGAATAATTATAGTATGTTGCGCTTGCCCGTGTGATATAATGAGCCACATTTCTTACGACACAGCTGTCCCGTTATCAACACTTGCAGTAATGTAGCACGATGCGTTCGATAACGTGCTGCCAAAAGCAGAGTTCACACGTTAAAGCGGCACCTGTGCGGAAAACAAATATTGTCTCACCAACATTCAGTAGAGCCAGTTAAAACACAGCTGCAAGTTTGTCCATTTTATAAGCGCTTGTAATCCGAGTCAGTGGAAATTGTTATTGCTACTACAAATCATATTTATTAATTCTCATTTTGCAGTGTTCAATCTCTACACACAGAGTTTAAAGACCGGGCCAGAAGTTAATAAAAGCACGTTTGTGTTGCGAGTGGAGGAGGTCCGCTTTGTCTTTAGCACATGACGCTACTGAACTTCCATTTTAGCTGTTATATTTATTCTTATTTCTTCACTGAAGAATGACATCGGCAAGGACCATACCTGTTCCTTACTTGTACAGCAGCTCTGCAGCTGAATTTTTATCTATAACTACATAAATAGTCTGCAATTCTGTCTTTATTGTCTGTCAGAGGGTACATCGAATCACTTCCACAGTTCCACTAGGAACTTTGATAACAGGGGAATACAGGGGTCCAACTCCAAACATCCTCCCTTGCGGAGCTTTTTTTCTTTAACTCTCACAATGATGTAACCTATGTTGAACGTTGCAACGGCTTAACTGATGGGCTGCGAATATTGAGGAAATGTTGACCTGTAAAAACGTTAGAGCTCCCCCCCATCAGGAAGAATAAATTATATACGCTCCTTAGTTCCACTCTTGTACAGTGCGCGGGAAAAGTCAACACCTAAATCTTACCGTGCGAGGAGAAATTTGGAGTTCTAAAATTCATGAAAAGATCTCGCTGCAACAAGTATCAAAATAATGAAATGTTCAAATGTTAGTAAACGTAAGGAACCAAACGGCTACGTCCATCGGTTCCTAGACCTACAAACTACTTAAACTAAATGCTCTTTGCTCCTTGGAGTCTGCTGCACTATAAGGGACGTATAATGAATGACATTGTTTTTAAAATAGTCTAAATTTGTCGCCAGGTTAAGATGTTTTTATTTTATTTTTGTAACAGACTGTTTCGGCTTGTATTATTACCATTTTCAAGTGATCTGCGGATATAAAATTATTATAACAAATTAGTTACGTCTAGGTTCAATGACGTACATCCATCATCGTTATAAATGGACTTTCGTCTGCCAATTTTTCTTTTTTATATTACTATTTTCCGTAGACAGTGACTTTTCTATTGTTTTGTACATCAAGTGTGTGAAGTTTGATCGCAATGGGATGAACGGTACGGTAGCGCCTAAATATGAACGAACATTTTGCAGAAGTTTCCCACGCCTCGTCGTGTTTGACGTCATATATCCTAAACTATAAGACGTATAATGATATAATTTTGTACGTAGATTCATTGTCATAAATGGACACTTTTTGAAAATTTGTTGCGAATACATTTAGTAGCAAATAAATAATAAAATAAATGGTATTCATGCCGCAGATTTTCACGCATCTCAATGTATAAGACGTCATATCACCTTAACTATGTGTCGTACAGTGATATAATTATGCCTATAACCTTCGCGGAAGTGCATGCAATATGCTGAACTTTCATTGCAATATGACGGCAGCGCATAAAATATGAAAAAACATACAAACATTCATTTCTATATATATTACACTATCTGAAAACCTGGCGTCGCCCGGGTACTTATTTCATCCAGTTTTAGTTAGTCCATCTCCTCCTCTCCCTTCTCTCTGTTCATCTGCTCCTCCTCCCGTCTCCTCCTGTGACTTTCTCTGTCCATTTCCTCCTCCCCTGCCTCTGTTCATCTCCTTTCAGCTGTCTGCCACCATCTCCCCTCTCTCATTCTCTTCCTCTCCCCTCTCCCTGTACGTCTCCTTCCTCCCCTTTCGGTGTGTCTGCTCCTCCACCTATTCCTCTCCCTCATATACATACGTGAGCCAAGTTTCATGGTGACTGATCAAACGGTGTCAAAGTCACAAGGTACCTATGCCACGTCTCGTACGGTCGCTTTGTAGAGGCGGCTACTGCGTTAATTCAGGGTATAAGCTAGCTGCGTTCCAAATTTCATTCAAGTCCGTCCAACTGTTTCAGCGTGAAGAGAAACAGACGTATTAACACATTGTAAGATACTCTCAGCCACGGACGGTATGGTGGCTTACGAAAAGTCCCATGTATTAATGCACGGTATAAGCTACCTCTGCTCCAAATTTCATTCATATCCGTCCAGCCATTACAGCGTGAAGGCGTACGACACGAATTAACTAATTGTGAAGCACCATCCGCCATGCACCATACGAAGTTAATTTTTGTATGCCTATAACCTTCGCGCAAGTGCAAGCAATGATTTGACAAAGTTTTATCACAATCGGATGTACGGTGTGCCCGTGAATAAAGTACGAACAAAAAGAGAAACAAATATTAATTATTATATATTAGATTAGATTTATATGTTTATTTTAAAATTCGCATCTAAACCATACGTTGCTAACAACAAATTCCTTCTGCGGGTGCTTTTCACCCCAATGATTCGGTACGCTTGGTAAGCATCAAAGCTGACAGCCCAAAAACTGTCATTTAAAAAATCTGGATGAAATATTCTTTACCACTGAAGCACAATTTAAAAAAATTCTTACTATAAATTGCTTACATAAAATTCACATGGTGGGAACAATATGTTTTAAATGTTTCTTTGATTATTATCACCCTGAAAAATGTAACTTCCAGAGAGAGAGAGAGAGAGAGAGCTGCTAGAATTTTCAGAAATTTATTTCATTCGAAACTTCGCCGAAATCTGAAAGTTAACTGTTTAGGGACGTTAATTAATTGACATAACTGTAGGTAATCTGAATAAATTAATACTGCACTGATAAACTGAATTGTTTAATCATATTTAAAAATTTCCTGAGGGTCGAAATTCAACTGTAGGATCTGACGAAGTCCATATGTAAAGTATCCTCCGTCATGCACCGTCCAAAATTTTATGACAGTGACCGTCCTCTTGTTTTGAAGGTCGAGAGTCCAAAATTTCATCAAGATTTTATTATGAATAAAGTGTCCTTATTCGCATGTCGCATGTTGCCACAGGTTTTCAACCATATAATTGTTTATGACGTCATATCTCCTGAACTATATGTCGTAAGGAGTTCTTACCCCTACGTCATTTGTTACCTCATGGAAGGAGTATGTGTACCAAAATTTGGTTGAAGTCGGCGCAGTGGTTTAGAAGCAGATGTCACGTGATGCAGCACTTTTCCGCGCATTTTATTTTTTATTGCGTCATATCTTCTGAACTATTTGTGGTACAGTCATTTAATGGTGCCTATGACCATCGCGAAAGTGCAAGCAATATGTTGCCAAAGTTTCATCACAATCGTTTGAACGGTAGGACCGTGCATGAAATACGAACACACAAACACTCGAGATAGCGAATGGTAGAGAGAGAATTGGAGGGTTAGCTATTACCAATCAAGAAACAAAGGGACTTAACGACGTTATATGCCAGTAGGCACTGAATTGGATTAAAGAGAAAAGTTGAAACTTTGCGTCCAGCCGGCATGCGAACCCGGCTGTCCTTTAAACTAGGAAGTTTTGTTGACCACGGTGCCACTTTTGTTTTACTGCTACCCTACTTCGTCTCCCGCCAGACGCAAATTTTCAGGTTATCTACACACGTCTAATTTAGTGCCCCTGCCCATTTTCACTCAATTCGCTAGCCTTTCCCATTATACACCCACTTACTACGCTCACTGATCTACAATGCTCAAAACAATTAGGGGACGAGGTGAGATATCAGACACAACATACATATGGTAACGTATTTTATTCAGATATTGGTTACAATTGTAATTTGCGTATGATACAGTACGATATTTTGCTGTCTAAAATCTTTACTTAAGGTTTACATGGCGTTCACACAGAGCGAGGCACCATGGAACTACCATAATAGTGAAAAAGTCATTCTCGTTGCCCTCTAATATGGTGTGTGATCACCTCGGACGGCCAGTACAGTTGCACGTCTGCGTGGCATGGACAGTATAAAGTTATCGATCAGTTCTTGAGGGATATTTGGCCATTCTCTTCAAATGTTCAAATGTTTGTTAAGCTTATGGGACTTAACTACGGGGTCATCAGTCCCTAAACTTACAAACTACTTATGAACTACTTACTAACTACAACGGCACAAATATCCATGCCCGAGGGGGGATTCGAACCCCCGACCGTAGTGGCCGTGCTGACCGTGACTGGAGCGCCTCAGTCACCTCGGCCACCGCGGACGGCGGCCATTCTCTCATGAGTGCAATAGCCACCTCTGCCACCGTTCTCCCTTGAGGAGGCTCAGCATTAACATGCCGAGTATGGGCTAGGTGAACCCGGGGTTCATGATCTGCGGACTGGAAGGCGCCGCCCATCCTCTGACACCATAACCTCTTGGCCCGCTTCAGTGACCACCGCGCGCTGTTTGAACGTTGTGTGTACCAGGGAATTGGGGATCTTGGGTTGACCGCCCGGATTGCGAGGAAGATAAATACCTCAATAAAAACAAATCCCAATCCCATGCTGTGGTGCGTGCTTATGGGATGCATGGCTGTAGAGACGGAATAGTCGTTAGCGGGATACTGCCGAACCTCAGTTGTATTAGGCTTACATAGGCATACGGAGATGCCGCGGTTGAGTAGCCGAGCGGTCTAAGGCGCCTTGCTGCGAAGCGCGCGGTTGCTCGCCGTCGGAGGTTCGAGTCCTCCCTGGGGCATGGGGGTGTGTGTTGTCCATAGGTTGGTTTACCTAGGTTTAAGTAGTTTGTAAGCTACGGGCTGATGACCACGCAGTTTGGTCCGATAGTTTTACGAACATTTGAACATACGGAGATGTCTAGGGGCAAAAATAGATCCCTAACTGCTCGTGGGACGGAGATGGATCCTTCGACGTTTTCCTTCACACCACCCAGTGGGATGGGTGTACCACTAGGATATACCCAACGAGCTATATAAACAACTTAGAGAGGTTATCTCTGGGTTAACTGCGCTCCTTGTGACAGCAACCAGGAACTGCAACCAGGAACGTCTAGTGCACCGAATACGAAAGTTAGACCGACGCTATTTACGTGATTTGGTTCCTCAATTTCTGTTTCGTAGTAAGCTTCAAAGGTTAATTATTAAGCTGAAATCATGCCAAGTGTAATCGCAGCATATAACTGTACGAATCGCAGTAATAAGACTGTTGGCATATTGTAGTTCCATATAACTGTACGAATCGCAGTAATAAAACTGTTGGAATATTGTACTTTCAGTAAGTATTTGTTTCCAGAATGAAACTTTCACTCTGCAGCGGAGTGTGCGCTGATATGGAACTTCCTGGCAGATTAAAATTGTGTGCCGGAACCGGGACTCGAACCTGGGACCTTTGCCTTTCGCGGGCAAGCGCACTACCGACTGTGCTATCCCGACACGAATCACGATGTCGCCTCACACTTCACTTCCGCCAGTACCTCGCCTCCTACTTTCCAAACTTCACAGAAGCTCTCCTGCGAACCATGCAAGACTAGCACTCCTGGAAGAAAGGATATCAGCGCACACTCCGCTGCAGAGTGAAAGTTTCATTCTGGAAACATCCCTTAGGCTGTGGCTAAGCCATGTCTCCACCATATCCTTTCTTCCAGGAGTGCTAGTCTTGCATGGTTCGCAGGAGAGCTTCTGTGAAGTTTGGAAAGTAGGAGGCGAGGTACTGGCGGAAGTGAAATTGTGAGGCGGCATCGTGATTCGTGTCGGGATAGCACAGTCGGTAGTGCGCTTGCCCGCGAAAGGCAAAGGTCCCAGGTTCGAGTCCCGGTTCCGGCACACAATTTTAATCTGCCAGGAAGTTTCAAGTATTTGTTTTCGTTTCTAACATTTCGTGTACTCGTCTTTTCTTCTTACCATATTTCTCCATAAAATAGTCCTATGGGTTGAGTATGTGTTTAAAAGTTACTAAAGTAAACTGTAATTATATTTTTCAGTTCACCTTTGAAAAATGAAGAACTTACAAAAAGATGGTTAGCCAATATGAGGCGAGATAAGTGGAAACCTACTGCAAACAGCTACATTTGTTCATAGCATTTTTAGGAGAAATCATGTGTGCAACAAATGATACAAAACGGCTTCTGGCTAATGTGATTCTGACGATATTTTCGTTCCCTGAACATCTTCAAACAACAAAAACGCCAGCAAAGATATCTCCAAAAAAAAAAAAAAAATAAATAAATAAATAAATAAATAAATAAAAATAAAAAATAAAAAAATAAAAATAAAATAAAATAAAGTCAGATAGTTGATTCAGCTTCATTTGAAGATATGTCATGTAGCCAAGCAGGAGACATGGAATCATTTTATTACCTATTGCAAATCATGATTTAGGTCATTCAGAGGGCAGTAGGCCTATTCAGTTTGACGACGATTATGTACCAGAATACGAAATGCTGACATTATATTCCGAAAAAGTAGTTGGATATATTTCTGGAAGTATCATTAGGCAATGAGTAATAAACTTAAGTGGTTAGATTGCTTGGAAGTTCTCCTTCCTCTTACAAATGAGAGCAAAACAGGATTAATCGGATTAAATGGTGTAAAAGAAAGTATGTTCAATACATCTAAAGATCGTCTAAAACTTTTTGAAGTGGCAGAAAGGGTACTGAAGAATCATGAAACGTCATTAGGGAAGAAAAATTTTCTTTTGCGAATGTATGTAGATCTATTTAGAATGTTGGGAAACGGACATACTTTATTTACCAACTACGATCACTTAATGGTATCCTCGGAATTTTGGGAGGAATCTCATAACTCCAGCCTAATAAAGCTGTTATTAAAACATTACTTCAGTTATAGAATATGTAAAGCCAAATCTACGGAGGAAATAGGTAAACAGATTAGGCAAATGTACACGAAATTAGTATTGTTTAAAGGACAGTGAAAAGGCATGTTTTTTGTATGAATGAGACGATGTTGAGCTGATCCAGTGTAAGTGACTTTTACATTTAAACTTTCCGATTTGTGTACCACAGACTTGTTGTCTATCATTTATCCTTTATCCATATTTGCTTGACTATAAAAATAACAATAAACAGGTAGAGAAGGGTTTCTTAAGTCATTGCACAAAGTGAAAGTGATATGATTTAGTGCTATATCAGACGACTGGATACGCCTGCCTGACATTGTAAAACATGGCGGCCGAGCTTTCAATTTGCTTCAAGCATAGCAGCACCTTAGCCAGTCTATGTTGTTTATATAGGTCGTTGGGTTCACCAACACTCAACCACCAAAAAGGGCACGCGTATCCAATCCTCCGGACAAAGGGGTGTCGAAGAAATTTTTCAGTAGTTGTAACAGTCAGAATGAGTTTTTAGACATTAAAAGAAAAAAAGGTAGTTTCGAGAAACTGTCGTCATTCTTTATTCAAAAGGGTCTGTAAAGCACTGCCGACTCATTAAAATCAGGTTTGCGCAATGGGACTCTGCTAATAGTAACATCTAGCTCTCAACAAGCAGCGAATCTTCAAAAAGCTATTTGCCTTGGGTCATATCCCGTTGAGAAAGAACTAAACTACTCTATGAACTACAACAAAGCAGTAGTCACGTGTAGGGACCTTGTGGACATTCCCAGAGAAGAATTAAAGGTTCTGTGGGCGCAAAAGGGCATCGTTGATGTGCAACATATAATGAAAAGGGTGGATGGAGACCTACAAAAATCAGACTCTTTTATCCTAATATTTAAAAGCCCAAAGCTCCCAGAGCATGTTAAGACAGAATTTATACGTCTAAGGTCGTACTTTATGTCCCAAATCCCATTCGCTGCATTGAGCACACAACTCAGGCATGTAATGGAGTATCCACCAGTGGCGCATGTGGTAAACCTGCCTAAGACGTAGGCACTCGTTCACCACCTCGAAAGTGTTCAAATCAAATGTTCAAATGTTTGTATAGTCTAAGGGACTTAACTACGGGGTCATCAGTCCCTAAACTTACAAACTACTTACGAACTAGGACGGCACAAAATATCCATGCCCGAGGGGGGATTCGAACCCCCGACCGTAGTGACCGTGCAGACCGTGACTGGAGCGCCTTAGTCCCCCTCGGCCACCGCGGCCGGCCCTCGAGAGTGTGTAAATTTTTCTGGGGAACACCCTGTGTGGAGTAGGATATGCAGCATTTATTTGGAATAAAATAAATTAAAACAAATAAGCGCATTTCCCACACAGAGGCCAAAAAGATATTTAAGACCATGCTACCTCCATCATTTGCCACCTCCTTCGCTACTTTCCTTCAAGAGTTTGTTCAGAAAGTTGATATTTCGACAAAACGGACGTCGTTAGTGTTGCCACAAATACCTGTGTTCGTCAATGCAGTTGTAGTGCCGCAGATGACTCTGTGCCTGTAGCTCTTTCAGACACATCATAGAAAGATACAGAAAGCATTGCCTAGCCCCTGACGACCCCAGTGGTAGAGCACGACCAAATCCACCATGGCTGCTACCAATACTGTTGTAGCTGCTACAAAGCAAGTGAAGTTGAAAAAGGCATCCGGTAAGTCCTAGTCGCAAGTGAAACCAAGTAGTAAACCTTCATATCATATCGGAGTTATAATACCAGATGCTTCTTCTGACTCCGCTTCATAGCTCATAGAGCGGATTTCAATGTGGGGCGTACTCCTGGCTCCAAAACTGAATCCCTACCTAGTTCAATATCTCCACCACAGCGGAAAGAAAGAGTGAAGGTGCAACCTCCATAATCTGTGGCTCCCATATTACAGTGGAACATCCCCTGTGCTTGTGTTTACAAGAAACACACTTTAAAGCACCGAAATTTCCTATACTCAGGGGCTATGTCATCTACCGTAAGGGTGACCTTATTGGCGAAACACTATGGGGCTATACCATCTACTGTAAGAACGACCTTACTGGCGTGAAGTACAAGGGAGGAGTAGCTGTGTTTGCCATGATGCACATCACTCCTCGGCCATTCCTTTCGTTATTTAGGTCTAAGCGGTGGCAGATGAAGTTCATATGGGTTTGAGGATCATGGTTTGTTCCTTGTATTTACACCCCCAGGAAACGACAGCTCTGTGGCTCTCACCAGTTTCATAGAGCAACTCCCCCGGCCATGACTTTTACTGGGAGACTTCAGTGCCCACAATATGTTATGGGGCTCAGACTCTACTCGTCCTATGGGTCGGGTAGTAAAGTGCCTGCATGCTCAACATGGTCAATCCCGCACATTTCTGTGCCGCCACTGGGACGTTTTTAGCTGAGCCGCTGACCTCTCCTTCTGCTCTCCAGCCACAGCAGACTCTGCTCAGTGACCACTTTCCACAGTGCATCCACCTACCAGATGGCCCATTATTAGGGAAGAAGCCGCCTAAATGGATAACTAGCAGGGCTAAATGGATATTTTTCAGTCGTCTGTCTGTATTTGAACACGGGCATGACATCCATGATTTGGTGGACCATATAACACAAGTGATCCACCATGCTGCTGACCTTTCTATTCCTACATCTACATCTTCATAGATCTCTGCAAATCACATTTAAGTGCCTGGCAGAAGGTTCATTAACTACTTTCATAACTTTTCTGTGCCGTTACATTCTCTAATAGCGCGCGGAAAAAAAGAACATCTAAATCGTTCCGTTTTCGAACTGATTTCTATTATTTTATTGGGATGGTCATGTCTCCCTAAGTAGGTGGGTGCTATCAAAATATTTTCACATTCAGAAGGAAAAGTCGGTGATTGAAACTTCGCAAACAGATCACTCCGCAATGAATAACGTCTTTCTTTTAATGATTTCCACCCCAATTCGTGCAACATTTCCGTGATGATTTCCCCCCCCCCTGTAACGTGAAAAAGCAAAACGAGTTGCCCTTCGCTGAACCTTCTCAATGTCTTCCGTCAGTCCCACCTGGTGAGGGACCCACAAGGGGCAACATTACTCCAGGAGAGGACGCACAAGTGTGATGTAGGCAGTCTCTTTGGTGGAGCTGGTGCATCTTCGAAGCGTTCTGCCAATGAAACGTAACCTTTGGTTCGCCTTCTCCACAATATTTTCTATGTGTTCTCTCCAGTCAAAGTTGTTCGTAATTGTAACTCCTATGTATTTGGTAGAATTTACGACCTTGAGGTTTGACTGATTTATCGCTTAATTGAAGTTCAGCGGAGTTTCTTTTAGTGGTCATTACTTCACACTTTTCTTTATTTAGTGTCAATTGCCAATTTTCGCACCATGTAGAAATTTTGTCTAAATCACTTTTCAGTTGCTTTTGAGCCTCTGTTGACTTCACTACTAACCGATAAACGACAGCATCATCCGCGAACAGTCTAAGGGAGCTATTCAGATTGTCTCCTAAATCGTTTATAAGCACAAGGAAGAGTAGGGGACTTATAACGCTTCTCTGAAGAACGCCAGATATCACTTCTGTTTTACTCGATGACTTACCGTCAATTACAACGAACTGTGTCCTTTCTGATAGGAAATCGTGAATCCAATCGCACAGTTGGGGAGATATTCCATAAGCACGCAATTTCATTAGAAGCCGCTTGTGGGGTACAGTGTCAAAAGCCTTCCTGAAATCCAGAAATATGGAATCGATTTGAGATCCCTTGCCGATGGCACTTAACACTTCATGTGCATAAAGGGCAAGCTGTGTTTCGCAAGAGCGATACTTTCAGAATCCGTGTTGACTATTGGGTAATAGGTCGTCCTCTTCGAGGTAGTACATAATATTCGAACAAAGTATATGTTCCAAAATCCTACAGCAAATCGATGTCAATGAGATTGGCCTGTAATTTTAGGGATCACTCCTATTGCCTTTCTTGAATATTGGAGTAACTTGGGGAACTTTCCAGTCTTTGGGTACGGATCTTTTGCTGAGTGATCGGTCGTAAATTATAGCTAAGTACGGAGCTATTGCATCAGCGTACTCTGAGAGGAATCTAGTTGGTATACAATCTGGCCAGGAAGATTTGTTTTTGTTTAGTGACTTAAGTTGTTTTACTACTCCAGGAACATCTACTTCTAAGTTTCGCATGCTGGCAGCTGTTCTTAGATTGAATACTGGAGTGTTCACTTCGTCTTCTTTGGTCCTTAGTCATCAGTTTATCTTCGAAGGCATCCTGTTCCTTGGTGGACAGATGAGTGCCACATAGCAATTAAGGCCAGGCATGCAGTCCTACGGCGGTTTAAGGGTGCTCCAACAGCTGACAACCTTGAAGCCTTTCGAATTGCAACAGCCAAGGCTTGGCACATTATTAAGGAGAACAATAAAATGTCATGGAAAGCCTTCCTGAGCCTTGACAACCGTTTCCCGTCTTCCACAAAACTATGGGAAGCCATCAGGAGGATTTTTGTTAAAAGCAGTCTTTCAGCTATCACAGCTGTGCTGAAACAGGGGTGTCTACAAACAACACCTGGAGACATCGCCCAGACAATGGCAGAACATTTTGCAAATACCACTGCCATCGATAGCCAGGGTCTAGCGTTCCGACGATTTCGTGCCACCAAGGAGTGGG
Organism: Locusta migratoria; assembly: GCA_026315105.1. Taxonomy (NCBI): domain Eukaryota; kingdom Metazoa; phylum Arthropoda; class Insecta; order Orthoptera; family Acrididae; genus Locusta; species Locusta migratoria. The sequence goes on from CM048755.1 coordinate 294,867,801, forward strand.
GAAAGTTGGAAGTTAGGTCCAACAACACTGATTCTTACAACCGCCCTTTCTCCATGTGGGGACTGGATTCCGCTCTGTCTGCGTCTCATGGCACTGCACCTGGCCATGACAATGTACAGTACAGCATGCTTCAGTACCTGTGTGGAGCATGAATGGAAATCCTCCTTGAATGTTTTAATTTGATATGGTATGTTAGTCATTTCCCCAGATCATAGAGAGAAGCTATTTTTCTGTCGATAAGCGTGTGTTTGTTTAATTCAATCGTACTCATGGTATTTGTAATCTACCGAACCTGCCAGTGGGCGGCACTATTCACCCTTTTAAAGAATCGGTGTGGTTTGTGGGCCTCATTTTCGTTTCCAAACTTAATCTCTGTAAAATATTAGTTGTTCGAGGTGGTTTTTAACTCTTATTCAAAGATTTCCTCGTAATGTCACTGAAAATCCCCATAAAACCCCGACTTTACCGCCTGGATATACGTAGAGCAGTCAGACTCATATGTTTTTGAGTCTCCTTCTTCAGTCCGATGTGATGTGATTTCTGCACAGTGTAATAGTATTCAGCACCATGTCACAGAAGAATCATGTACACCATCTGCTTTTCAGATGTGTTATTCGCCCTGTAATAATCTCAAAAATGAAGCGCCTTGCCTCTAACGCTCACTATCATACTAAAATATGGTCAGAAAACAAATCACTCCTACCAATAACAGTCTTATAAGTCATTTGCAAGCAAACAGCGCGTCTTCCCACGAGAGATATTTGAATGATCAGTTATTCTATCATTTAGTGAGGAACCTTGGTAATGCTAAGAAGAAAAATATTGAGATATTCCTAACAGGGCCCAAGAGAAACATAATTCCATTCAATGTGGTGACGCTTTGCAGTAGTCGAATCGTTAATATACGAGGGTTGGAATTTAAATGGCGACAACTATTTATTCACAACCGATACAAAAGCGTTACATATTTCAACCTTCAAAGTAGTTTCGATCGTTGTGTAGAACCCGTTGCCAGCTATGTGGAAGGCGTAATATACCGTTAAACTGTTCAAATGTTTGTAGAGCTTAAGGGACTTAACTGCGAGGTTATCAATCCCTAAACTTACAAACTACTTATGAACTGTCTTATACTAAAGACGGCACAAACATCCATGCCTGAGGGGCGATTCGAACTCTCGACAGGGAACGACCTCGCGCATCGTAGCAAAGCGCCTCAATGCGCTCGGTCGCTCCGCCGCGGCTAGTATACTGTTAGCAGATCCTGTACTGTTGATGGTGCGAATGGAGCGTTCTACTGCCTGTCGACACAGATCTGAAGCGAATTCCACGAAGTGGTTCCTTAATCTTCGGAATCAAATCAAAGTCACAAGGACTTAAGTCCGAGGAGTTTGGTGGATGGTACAGTACTTCCCAGTCCCATCGACCGAACAGAGTAGCCACAGCTTGCGCTGTATGCATCCGCGTTTTGTCGTGCAAAATGATGGGTGGGTTGCGCAGAAAGTGTTGCCGCTTCTTTCGCAAAGCTGGTCGCAGGGGATGCTCCAAATCTGAACAGTAATACGGTGCATTGACGGTCTGCCGCGGAGGAACGTAATGCGTTAGGATAACACCATCACAGTCGAACGCTTTTACCCAACATGCCACTGTTCTGTACGGCAATGCCGATTCCCTGCACATCTCTTGAAGACCTTGATGACACTGTCGTGCTGTACGACCTCTGGCACATTCAATCTTAATCCAACTCCGTTGTTTCTCTTTGGTAAACATCGTTACTTTAGACCGCTCGCTCACAAGTGACTTTCCTTCGATTGTGAGCTTGCAGGTGACGTGGGACGAGTGAGTCCATTTGCTCGGAGGAAAGGTAGGAATGTCGACAACGTCTGCTATCGACGACAATATGTTTGTTTGTAGAGTCTATGGGACTTAACTACGGGGTCATCAGTCCCTCAACTTACAAACTACTTATGAACTAGATAATCCTAAGGACGGCACAAATATCCATGCCCGAGGGGGGATTCGAACCCCCGACCGTAGTGGCCGTGCAGACCGTGACTGCCGAGCCGAGCTGAGCTGACAGCCGAGCGGTCTGGAGAGCCAAGTTACGGATTGCGCGGCCCTCCCACGTCGGAGGTTCGAATCCTCCCTCGGACATGGATGTGTGTGTTGTTCAAATGTTTGTAGAACTTATGGGACTTAACTACGGGGTCATCAGTCCCTAAGCTTACAAACTACTTATGAACTACTTACGAATGAACGCGCCTCAGTCCCCTCGGCCACCGCGCCCGGCTCGACGACAATAGTAGATTCCATTGCATCGTGTCACCACAGCAGAGCTGCAACTATTTAAAAGTTCCAACCCTCGTAGTTGCGCTATCTGAAATACAAATGTCTCATTCTGGACTATTTGTACGCAGAATCAACGTTGAATGTGAAAAAGTGGCTAGTCAGATGTCCATAAAATTGTGTTGTTCTTTGCTTCAACCATTCCTCTGATATTTCATACCTGCACTTGAAGACTGAAAACTTGTGAAACAGTCAACTCAGTTAGAAAAGTTTCTTGTATGATAGAGAAATTATTTTAAACAGAAGGAAATTTAGCAGTATATCATAACAAGAAATACATGCATTTATTTTCCAGTGATATCGAAATTTTGCTTCTTTCGAGTACAAGAGATCATTAGACCTATTTTTTATGTTTATCATTTATTTGACATGCCACATTACATAGTAATATTACAGGTATAATTAGACCTTGAGTAGATAGTTATTCAAATGTCGTTCTTGGTAAGACGTCCAGTGTTGCATGCGACAGATTAATGCCACTATTTCTGGGAGGAGTTATTTATATTATGCACATACTTTCGTGAGGTTGTCAACTTTGAACGTCACGCACTTTCTTTGTAAGTAAACATGAGCTTCCCTTCATTAGGTGTAATTAGTAAGTCTTTTACCATAAAAATTAAGCTTACGTGCAACACCACACTACTGTCGTATTTAAAAGTTATTGATTTTGTCTCACACACCCATTTACATTTCAGGCAGGAGTCAAAAGAAATTAGATTAGGTAATGAGGCAATGGAAGTAGTAGATGACGTTTTGTTATTTGGGTAGCAAGATAACTTGTGATTGCCGAAGTAAAGACGATATAAAATGCAGAATGGCTATGGGAAGAAAAGCGTTTCTGAAGAAGCGAAATTTGTTGACATCCAATATTAATTTCAATTTTAGGAAGTCCTTTCTGAAAGCATTTGTCTGAAGTGTAGCAATGTATGGGAGTGAAACGTAAAAAATATGATAAAAGCTTTCGAAATGTGGTGCCATAGACAAATGGTGAAGATTAGATGCATAGATCACGTAACTAATGAGGTGGTTCTCAACGGAATTGGGGAGAAAATGAGTTTCTGGCATATCCTTAGAGAATGGGTAGGTTCGTGGGACACATTCTGAGACTTCAAGAAATCGTCAACTTGTCATTAGAAGGAAGTGTGTGAGGAAAAAATCGTAGAGGGAGACCGACGGACAAATACAGTAAGCAGATTCAAAAGGATGTAGGGTGCCGTACGTATTCTCAGATGAAGAGGCTTGAACAGGATAGGGTAGCGTGGAGAGCTGCATCAAATCAGTCTGCGGACTACAGACCACAACAACACACAAGCAGTCATTAGTTACTCTGAGTGGATTAAGTTTTCCTGAATTTCTGTAAAGGTGAAGCAGTCCCCAATCTGAAGACTGGTTTGAACACCACAGTAGTTTACTGGGCATAGTTCTGTTGGAGTGATATGCCGTTGTCTCCCTCAGAACTTTGAACTTTCTATCTAGTGCCGGCCGTGGTGGCCGAGTGGACTGCGGCGCGCCAGAAACGGTCTGCACGGCCACTACGGTTGGGGGTTCGAATCCCCCTCGGGCATGGATATTTGTGCCGTCCTTAGTGTTAGCTAGTTCGTAAGTACTTTGTAAGTTTAGGGACTGATGGCCCCGTAGTTAAGCCCCATAAGCTATACAAACATTTGAACATTTGAATTCTATCCATTTATAAGGGGACCTACAGTTTAACGTGGATTCCCAACCATTATTCAGCTCGGCATTTTTCATGTCAACAACTTTTCCAGAGGTGAAATAAGTAATAAGTGACATATAGAAGTCCTAGTATTAACAGAAGGTCGAACATACAATTTTGAATTTCTAGTTTCGCACTTTACCATTGTGCTATTATTTCTTTATAGTTATTAAAATGATATTTTCTCATATATACTTGATTGGTCACAAAATAATCTTTGCAGCTTACATTGCTTAATAGGTTACACCCATAAGGATAATTTGAAATTGATACTAATTGCAAAATGTTCAAATGTTTGTATAGCTTATGGGACTCGACTACGGGGCCATCAGTCCCTAAACTTACAAACTACCTATGAACTACCTAATACTAAGGACGTCACAAATATCCATGCCCGAGGGGGGATTCGAACCCCCGACCGTAGTGGCCGTGCAGACCGTGACTGGAGCGCCTCAGTCCCCTCGGCTACCGCGGCCGGCGATACTAATTGCGATGAGCTCATATAATGGGGTATAATTAACATACTTAAAATAGTGAAGTAGTGTACCGTGTCCGTACCACAGGGTCTATTATTTGAAATATTTTATTACATTCAGTTGTGTCTGATAGGTTTTAAAGCCCGAGTCTCGTGATTATTTCCTACTTAGGCATACTTGCTTCTCACCACAGTCCTAATCGTTCTACTTATAACACTTGTAACGTTCATCCGCTCGTGCCCTTTTTTTCCGCAGTTGCGTTCGCGGGGCAGCTAGCATTTATTTTTTGTGTTTGAACATCAATAACTTCTGAGTTTTGGTTTGTTAATCCGTTAAATGAATTAATACACTGTGCTTAGAATGAAAGACTTTTATTAAGAATGACTAAACTGTATTACATTGTGTTTACCTCTGCAATAAATCACAAACACAAAGAACTCATTGTTTCACATAGTAATTTATTAATTACATAGACAAGACAATACAGAAATAATAATTAAGAAACATCACACAAATTAAATTTTTAAATCATCATATTTTCGTGAAAATGGCTTGTGAAATCAGTCAATACTCTCTTCGTCTTCTCCGCTACGAAAGAATCATAACATATCATTTTGGAGTGTTTTTCTTTTTTTTCAAATGTATTTTTGACAATTGTGCCACGTCAATTTCATTCTGTTTTTCTACGTTCTTATTTTTAGTTGTTTATTTATTTTTTGGCCCCACTAATGAAATAAATGGGTCGTTGGTTGCGGCCTGCATCTTGTAACGTCACTGCTGCGTCCACCTAATCCTCAATGGGCGAAGTTGCCGTTACCTTCTATTTCAGGATTAATCATTTAATAATTGTTCCAATGATTTGACAGTATGGGATGCGGACAATTACGAGGTTGATCCATAACAGTAAACTTCGTTAACTTCCTTTATTATGGAACGACAAATGTTAAAAACTCTTCCCTTTAAACACACTGATTTAATAACCGCTTGCCACTACGATGAATGGCTACAAGTCCACACTGAAACATTTCAATATACAACTGCAACCCGTATGCGATACGACGGAATGGCAAAAACTTTAGCCACCACTAAACGCAGGTTACGAAATCACTGCCGACGTGCAACCGCCTCGCTCTGCGGTCGGCGGGAGACTGCCGCACACCGGCCAACAAACAAAGAACATTCCAACCTAAGCATTGTTGCCAGCAGCTCTCGCTGCACATCAATGATAACTATCGTTCGACCAAAAGAGGTTACTAACCTAAAACCCTGTATCCTCACAATCTCTAGATTTGAGGTCTGCCGCCTAGTTACTTTTGTCTTCGTCTCTGTAGGGTTTCCAAAAATGATTCAAGTCCTTGGGAAGAAACATTAGTTTTGCACGATGTTGTGATTTTCAGACACGTACTGAATCACGTTAACGGACCATACGAGATTGTAGACAACGACATCGAGCGGAAGAAGGTCTAAGTAGAGAATACAGCACCGCCATCGAACGGGAAAGTTAGGTACTGAAATTTAATAAACACCAGGGGCGGCAAACTGCCGCCTGCGTGAGCGGATGAATGTTAATTCTGATGGGAACAATTCATATGTTCAAATGTTTGCAATTCTATGGGATCAAACTACGTTGGTCTTTTTTTTTTTTTTTTTTTTCTTTTTAAGCTTATGGGACTTAACTACTGGGTCATCAGTCCCTGAACTACTTAAACTAAGTTAAACTAACCTAAGGACAACACACACGCCGGCCGCGGTGGCCGAGGGGACTGAGGCGCTTCAGTCACGGTCTGCACGGCCACTACGGTCAAGGGTTCGAATCCCCCTTCGGGCATGGATATTTGTGCCGTCCTAGTTCGTAAGTAGTTCATAAGTAGTTTGTAAGCTTAGGGACTGATGACCCCGTAGTTAAGTCCCATAAGTTCTACAAACATTTGAACAACACACACATCCATGTCCGAGGGAGGATTCGAACCTCCGACGTGGGAGGGCCGCGCAATCCGTAACTTGGCTCTCCAGACCGCTCGGCTACTACCACGCGGCAACAGTTCAGTTCACAATCATTGGATTTTAGACGTGATTCTTTTGCATTAATACTAAATAATAAATATGTGTTCTGCAGCATAGAAGGTGAATTACATAAATCTGAGTGACAGATGCTTACGGAAAAATAGGATACAGCAGAAGGCTTACAAGGTGGTAGCAAGTGTTGGGAACGGTGAGCGGTGTGCAGAATAAGAGGACGGCGGAGTCTGGACGGACACACTTGTTTTATGGTCAGAGCAGGCTAACGGCTGCCCTATAAGCCCGCCTGCGTGTCCATAAGAGCAATGTTCTCGCCACCTGCCCTCCGCCCGTCAAACAACTTCCTGCCGCTTCTCATTCCATCTCTCCTGCTGTGCCTTTGTGGTACCGGATAATTTTCTCTGCTATTTACCGAGCTAGTGCCCGTGGTGACTGAGACCACTCAAATGTTCAAATGTTTGTCAAGCTGAAGGGACTTAACTGCGGGGTCAACAGTCCCTAAACTTACAAACTACTTATGAACTAGCTTATACTAAAGACAGCCGGCCGCGGTGGCCGCGGGGACTAAGGCGCTCCAGTCACGGTCTGCACGGCCACTACGGTCGGGGGTTCGAATACCCCCTCTGGCATGGATATTTGTGCCGTCCTAGTTCGTAAGTAGTTCATAAGTAGTTTGTAAGTTTAGGGACTGATGACCCCGTAGTTAAGTCCCATAGACTATACAAACATTTGAACATTTGAACTAAAGACAGCACAAACATCCATGCCCGAAGAGGGACTCGAACCTCCGACGGGGAACGGCCTCGCGCTTCATAGTATAATGCCTTAATGCGATCGGCCGCTGCCTCTATTCCATACCTACACGTAGTCGGATGTTAATTATCAGGTTTAACATGGTTAATGTAAGAGGGTAGCTTTTTGCTTTTTTTTTAATCGACTTCTTTACGTCCAGACACTGAATTTATGCACCACAACGTCTGTGTCTAATATTATATACGTGAAAGTCATATATGTACGGCATAATGTTTGTAGAGCTTATGGGACTTAACTACGGGGTCATCAGTCCCTAAACTTACAAACTACTTATGAACTAGCTAATACTAAGGACGGCACAAATATCCATGCCCGAGGGGTGATTCGAACCCCCGATAGTAGTGGCCGTGCAGAACGTGACTGACGTGTCGCAGAACGCTCGGCCACCGCGGCCGGCCACGCGAAAATGTGCGAAATTTTCTGAATATTTGTGAATCGCGTGATTGAGGCGGTACGTGTATACCAGAGGATATTCCCCTAGTAAAATATTGGGAATTGCCTGAAAACCACTTCCAGGCTGGCCGACACATTGGCCATCGGTCCACGATCTGCGAGCTTAACCGAATCTCGAAAATACCGTGCTAACTCGTTTCGTCCAGCTAGTATACTAACTCTGTAGGTTCTACATCAACGTTCTTGTTATTCGGTAGGGAATTTGCACACCGTCCTGTGACAATTATAACACGGTTAAGTTATATTCCCACATGAATATAGTTCACCACACATGGTATCCGTAGCTGTATTATACGCTTGAATTAGGAATACAATAACGGATAGCGGTCGAAATAGAATTATTCACTGTTTTCAGATGATGTTCTTTATTCTACAGCCGCGGTGGAGTGGCTGAGCGCTCTTTGGCCCATTGCTGCGGAGCGCGGGGTTGCTCGTCGTCGGGGGTTCGAGTCCTCTCTCGGGCATTGGTGTGTGTGTTATCCTTAGCATAATTTAAGTTAAAGTAGGTTGTAAGTCTAGAGACTGATAGCCATAGCAGTTAAGTCCCTTATATTTACAAACATTTGAACACTTTCTATTCTACATACGAGTTAAGAAGGTGACAGTTTAATAATGTTGAGGCCATCACTAATAAGTAAGTAATGACACAAGTATCTATTTATATACATAACCGACATCGTGATTTCTATCCAAGCTGCATTTCAGTGTACGTTTAGTAATAATTATAGCACATTTTATCCAAACGGACGTAATAAGATGCTATAATGCAAATATAACTGTTTCAACTTAAAATATTCAACAGATATAACATTTTTAGTTTCAGCAGAAAATTGATAGATTAAACTCGTCGACATGTGGTCAACGTGAGCTTGGATGCCATTTTTGAAATCAGCTGTTTACTAGAAAACCGGCTCATAACGCAAATCTTACGTCGTAAGAAAATTGAGTTTTGTAAAACGAAACATATTATTGTCTGATTTAGTTTATACTATATATACCTACAAAGTTTCACCTGTTACATCACCCTTCGATGTGTGGTCTTATTATGACAATTTGATATGAAAGTTCAGTTAACTTATTGTAATGTCTTTACATCATTTATACTTAAGTCCAGAAAGAATGCACACTTTGAATTTCACATTCACAGAACATATTTCGTAGTAGTTTTAGCATTTCAGTCGCCTCTGTGCAGAATGTGTCGTGTTGCTCAGTAGGCACAGTGTTCGCCATGGACCATGAAAACTTGCTTCATGCGTGATGGCATCGTCGTATGTAAGGCGCGAATGGTATTCTGTGGTCCATCATTTCCAAACAAACAGAACTTGGATTCGTCTTAAGACACTGCCTGACGCCATTGCTGTCCCAAATGACGTCGTCCCATACGCCAATGACGGTACGCACTAGACGTCTGCATCTGTCGTTTATGCTCGCTCCAACTGGAGAATGCACCGAGTTATGTGGCAGCCCGGTAGATGTCAATGTCGTCGCTTAGCACGCTGCGATCACATGCATTCTATTTTCCTCGCGCTCGTTTGAGCATGCCGTAATCGAAATGTCCGACCGGGTACGCTCACAAAAGGGTAAACCTAGTTCTCTGATTTTCGTGCTTTCAAACTACGCCACATCGTACTTTTCAACAAAACTTTTCATTTTCTTCCAAAAAAAAAAAAAAAAAGGAAATTGTTACTTTTCATTCCACTTTTTTTTAACAAAAGGATTTAGTCGATTATGTAGAAAGTAAACGATGAAAGATCCTGGTTTCTTTTAGTCGTTGTGAAGTGGTGCAGTCTGTCTTGCAGGTGCCCTTTATTGTCAAATCCTGAACTGTAAAAACTTTGACAGCGTGTAGCTTGCTGTGCGCTACGATTTACATTATAAATTACTCAAATGAAATGTAGTTAAGAGTAGAGGAGAGTTTTGGGAATTGTGTTGAGTACATTTTGACAAGTAACTATGATCATTCAGTAGTATTACTGTCACACTGCAAACCAACAAAATAGCGCAAGTTTAGCTTGTACTGTCAAAAATAGAAGAAGACTAAAGCGAATTACTAGGCATAAGTCCTGGATATGATACCGGAAGTTCATGTGATTTTTACGTTCATAAAACTCTATAAACACATAAAAAATTTAACTCAGCGACGACCGATTGCAATAGAGAAGTATCTCCTGACGATAGCATTTTCCAATATCATAGAAACAATTAAATCTTAGTCATTTCTTATGACTTTGCGAAATATCCACATAATCGCTTATAATTTTTGTGACTTTTTTCTGGTAGACAAATTTCTGGCTTTCTAAATGCCTGTAACACCGATCATGACATGTTAAATATTTTAGTGTACTTAAGTGATTATATTTTATTTCTGACTAATCGAATCGCCTCGTATCATATTTGTTTCATTCCATTTCTTCTTTTCTCTCTGCAGGTCACAGTGTATGAATGAGTGACTGCAGAAGTTTCTAGATGTTTCATATTGATGTTACGTAAAATGACAGGCAACAGAACTGGCGTCAAGGGTTTACTAAACAACAAACGTCACCTGTGAACCTTTGAAATGGTAGCATTTTTATGTTTTTTATTATTATTTGCCAAGAGTATGGGACACTAGCATGCATGAATATTCGTGTTTGACACAACTGAACAGACGTTAGTACAGTTCCACCGGCTGGTGGCAGTGCGGTGTATCAGTGTCAGCCAGCAGACACACACACACACACACACACACACACACACACAAACACACAAGCGCGCGCAGACACACACACAGCTGATGTGGCGGGCGTGCTAGGCGAGGAAGCGTGTGCCCCACTCGACAGAAGCGGCGGAGCCCAGATCCAGCGGCACCCCGCTCCGAACATTCATACTCTAAGGCCGTGTTCAGACACAGCGATAATCGCGCGCTTTTATTTACTAGAGTATCGTCTTAACTGTTCACACATAACCGCGCGTCTAGTCCAATCGCGCGGCAGCTGCATTTCAACCGCAGGAAAACACAATCGCGCGGTGCCCGTGCACTTCTACTTCTGTGGAATCCTATAGAAGCGTTTAGTTGGGTTGCGGGTACCGCGCGGTTCAAAAAAATCAAATGTTCAAATGTTTGTAAAGCTTATGGGACTTAACTACGGGGTCATCAGTCCCTAAACTTACAAACTACTTATGAACTACTTACGAACTAGCACGGCACAAATATCTATGCCCGAGGGGGGATTCGAACCCCCGACCGTAGTGGCCGTGCAGACCGTGACTGGAGCGCCTCAGTCTCCTCGGCCACCGCGGCCGGCCCGCGCGGTTCGGACCTCTCAGTGCCATAAGCTTGCAATGGATCGTTTCGACACTGAATTATTTATTGCTGAAGTTGAGAAACTACCTGCATTATGCGATCTTCAGAGCGATGAATATTCTAATAAAACTGCCAAAAACCAAGCTTGGTAAGTGTTGGTGGATATATTTGGAAATTATGAAGATACGCCAGGGAAAAAAATATTTTTGGTAAGTAGGTGTGAATCTACTTAGACTCATATTTTTCTCTCATGTGTGTTTCAGAACGTGAAATATCTACTCTGACTAATTGAAGTAGCTCTTCAAAAAAATTTATTGACATTTTCAAATAGTCAAAGAATTTTTCTCCATACATTCTTAATGTAGGCTACAACGTTACGGAGTGGCCATGTACGAGCCGATCATTTAGTGTAGGATGCATCCAATGCTGCATTTTTCATACTCTCGCTCTCTTTCTTTTAAGCAACCAGAGTAAACACAATATTTCTTCTTCCACTTCCGACACTGTCAATTCCCGCTACACACTGCGAACGACAACCGCTTGCCGCGGCGGAGCGGCCGACCACATTGTGGCACTATGCTACCAAGCGCGAGGTCATTCCCGGTCGGGGGTTCGAATCTCCCCTCAGGCATGAAAGTTTGTGCTGTATTTAGTATAAGTTAGTTCATCAGTAGTTTGTAACTTTAGGGACTGATGACCCCGCAGTTAAGTTCCTTAAGCTTTACAAACATTTGAACATTTTGATTTTTGTTTAAACCGCGCGATTTCCGTATTTCTGAAAGCGTCCTATAGCCGTATCAGAGAGCGGCGAGTTCGAGCGAGTGCGAGCGAGCAAAATCCCCATTATACAGACCTCTAGTACCCATGTCCCTGCACGCCAGTAAAAGTTAGGCGGAGAAGTGGACGACGCGCACGTAATCCATGCCGTACTAAACCGCGACGGACCATCATGCATAATAGTGCACGATTTGTTCCACTGCTGTGTCACAGCGGGAAAGGACGCTGATCTGTCGTGCAATGCCCTTAGCATGAGGTGTCGATCTTCTAGAGGAGGGTTGTGGGAGGGAGGCGGAGGAGTGGTCTAGCTGTTTGTTGCCCATCTCTTGGTGTTCTACGACCTTCCGTGAACTATTCTGCATTCACCCGTTGCTCTGCAGAAACACTTCATCTCACACGAGCACCAATATCCGGAATGGATGCATGACATTTTCTTACGTCAATAATGCGCCCTCTTTGAAAGCACTGATTTATCAGTGCGGTTCGTATATTCTTCTGCGAGGCAACCTGCACCCCTGCTCAAGTCACACTGATCCATTACCTTCGGTTTATAGCGACAACGAGATACGGAGACGAATTTTGCGGCAGGTAGTATTGCGCCACGATATCTACTTGATATACAACCCGTGGGCCGACATGGTGCAAATGCTAATCATTTCTCCAGAACCTACTAATGTTCTGGTATTGTAATATGAATTTACTATCTCAAGGTGTTTAATTTCTTTTCTGAACATGAGTCTACATTCAAGGGTTGGATGGCACTGTACTATTAGATACTTGATACTTCCTCAGTTGGCTGACGTAAAGTATAGTCTTAATGTGGTGTCGCACAAGTACAAAGTGCGCGCCACCTACTTTCGCCGCGCGCCGCCATGCACGCACGGCGCGGCGTTCTTACGACGACAGCCACGAGCGCCCTCTGCTACAACTCCGCTCGTGGCCACCGCTGAACGAGATCGTTCACTTCGGACTGATATCGGAACCAGTTAAGACTTCGTAATCAGATAGGCACCAGCTATCGTACAGGCACTAGGCAGGCCTCTAACTCACCTATGTATCAGCACTCTGCAGTACTGAATTGTGTAAAAGTTAAGTATTGTATAAATTCTGTGCAATATATATCTCGTTCTAATTTACTCTAGTGTTTCTAGTTTCTGGCTCCTCCCTTCCGTACCTGCACCAGCGTGCTATCTTTATTCCTGTGTCGGTCTCATTCCACCCGGCCACCGACACCTACGACGGAAACGAGACACAAAAGCGGCGACGAGGCTGGGACACAAAACTTAACATTCGCGAACCCGTTTCCAAGCAGCCAGACCAATTCTCTTGTCTCACAAAGTTTACAGGAACCCTTTACCAATACTTTTCGTGAAGAAAGAAAACAAGATTATGGTTTAGCGTCCTGTTGACATAAAGGTCAGTAGAGACGGATCACAAGCACGGATGACTTCAAGGATAAGAAAGGAAATCAGCAGGCAATTTTCAAATCTTTCAATTGTTCAAATATTTGTAAGGCTTAAGGCACTTAACTGCGGGGTCATCGGTCCCTAAACTTACAAACTATTTATGAACTAGCTAAAGACGGCACAAACATCCATGCCCGAGGGGGATTCGAACCCCCGACGGCGGACGGCCGCGCGCCCCACAACACGGCGCTCCAGTACGCGCGGCGAACCTTAAAATCTTTATAAAGTTAGGGGACCTAAGTTAAGTGGTCAACGGTACCTAAACTTACAAACTACTTAAACTAACTTATCCTAAGAACAACACACACACACACACACAAACGCGCGAGCTCAACTCAAAACTCCGACGGTGAACGACCGCGCGCACCGTAGCAGGCGCCTTAGCGAGCTCGGCTATTTTGCCGCGCCTCTTTTCAGAGGAGCTGACAATGCATTTGCAGGGAACAATTTAGGTAAATCTCGGGAACTTAAACCTAGATAGACGAATGTGCATCCGTCAGGTTTACATATCTATGTAAACAGTAATAGATATTGAAAAACGATTTTTACGGGCAAGAACGCACGGCAAGGGCATATGAAAGTAAATACTACGAGACTGTTTAAAACGTACACAACTGTTATTTTCAGCACCAGTTTTTCAAATGTACGTCCAATATTATTTTCATACAATCAAAACATGACAAATCACAATAAAAACGGCGTTCGGAGCACTCCGAGAAATTGTGAAGCGACTTGGACGCTTGAAATAGAGCACATATAGAGCTCCGGATAACGGCAGCCGCGGTGGAATAGCCGTGCGCACTGAGGCGTCCCTCTACGGCGCACGCAGCCGTTCCACGTCGGAGGTACGAGTCCTCCCTCGGGCATGGGTGTTTGTGTTGTCCTTAGACTAACTTAGTTTAAGTAGTTTGTAAGTTTAGGGACCGTTGAACACTGCATTTAGATCCCATAACTTTACAAGCATTTGATGATTTGATAACGGTCAGCGCGAGGTTCACGCTTGAGTCTCGGAATGTGCGTTACCTGCACCTTCATTCATTTTAAGGGTGACTTCGCTTCTCAGTATCTCGAGATATAAACGCCATTATTTTAGTGATCTGTCATGCTATTAACTGCATACAAAATAGTGTGTCCATTTGAAAAAATACTTTTTGTTGAAAATAATATTTGTCTTGTTTTAAACTGTCTCATAGTGCTTACTTTCGTAAGTACCTGCCGTACGCCGCGCGGGAGTAGTCGAGCGATCTGGAGCGCCATGTTGCGGATCGCGCGGCCACCCGCGTCGGAGGTTCGAATCCTCCCTCGGTCATGGATGTTTGTCTTGTCTTTAGCAAGTTAGTTTGTACGTAGTTTACAAGTTTAGGGACTGATGATCCCACAGTTAAGTCCCATAAACTTAACAAACATTTGAACATTTGATTAGAACGTGGAAATAGGCTTTAAACATATATTACTGTTCCAGAGATATTTAGTGTGAAAAGTTTAATTCCGAAAAGCTGTGTAATGTTTTCGTGAGACTTTAAGAGATGAGGAGGTGTGCAGCATAAACACCTGTTCTCCTTCAAAAGGCTCCTAATGAAATTCTACAATCTCCCACTTGATACACCGTCAAGGTTCGCCGTTATTCCGCCCACAGTTGGAAGGTAGCCTACTGGATGTTCAGGAAGAAGCCGTAGTCTCGAAATCCGGAAATGTAAACATTATTCACACAGTCGGCCACTTCCCCCAGTTCGCGTGACGCTATGGTAAACACTGCGATGCAAATAGCCAAGTGCCAGCACAGATCACTTCACAGTCACGCACCACTAATTCTCTTCGCTTTGGCTGGTTGCACACACACCGATTTTGGACGGCCGGTAAAATATCGGCCGGCATTTTGTCGGTGGAGCGCTGCTTGCACACGCGCCGGAATTTTACCGGTCAAACGAGCAGTCGTTCGGCTATCGTGGTCGAGTTGATTCCAAACATAAATTATGAATTCCAAATATTTTTTCTAAAATTATGACAAATATTGCTGGCATAATACAAAGATACTAATGTATCATTTTGTGTCCCAACTTCGTCGCCACTTTTGTGTCCCAACTTCGTCGCCGCTTTTGCGTCCCAGCCTCGTCGTAGGTGTCGGTGGCCGAGTGGAATGAGACCGACACAGGAACAAAAATAGCACGCTGGTGCAGGTACGGAGGGGAGCAGCCAGAAACTATAAACACTAGAGTAAATTAGAAAGATATATATTGCACAGAATGTAACAATACTTAACTTTTACATAGTACTGCAGAATGTTGATACATAGTTGTTAGAGGCCTGCCTAGTGCCTGTACGATAGCAAAGTCTTCACTGGTGCCTATCTGATTACGAAGGTCCTAACTGGTTGCTATCTCAGACCCAAGTGGACGATGTCGTTCAGTGGTGGCCACGAGCAGAGTTGTCGCAGAGGGCGCTCGTGGCTGTCGTCGTAAGAACGCCGCGCCGTGCGTGCATGGCGGCGCGCGGCGAAAGTAGGTGGCGCGCACTTTGTACTTGTGCGACACCACATATCATATGGTATTTCATTAGTTATCATTTACGAAATGCATTTTTTTTCTTTGCTCTCCATTTCCTCAAAAACCCCATTTAAAACGCAGAAAACTTGTCTCCAAGTACCTCTAGTCGCATTTCTATCTTTAAACGTGTCCTAAGTTTTGTTCCATAAAACTGTTCGTGCTTCCACTACCGAAATATGTATATCACTTATCTTTTAAGCCAGTGCAAATGGATACATAATATGATTCTATGTATGCCTCAAACTGGCAAATGACCATTTCTGTGCGGATATAGAAAGAAATTTGATCCCTTGCGGGAATGCAGATAAAGCTGCTGGATAATGGAATGCCGCGGTGGAGTAGCCGAGCGGTCTAAAGCGTCTCGCTGCGGAGCGCGCGGTTGCTCGCCGTGGAGGTTCGAGTCCTCCCTGGGGCATGGGTGTGTGTGTTTGTCCTTAGGTTAGTTTACCTAGGTTTAAGTAGTTTGTAAGCTACGGACTGATGACCACGCAGTTTGGTCCGATAGATTTACAAACATTTGAACATTTGGATAATGGAATAGCGGACACTCGTAGTACGTGATAAGTTGATTATTTTGGCAGGACTAGAAACGTGTTTGCATAGACGATGTCTCAGAGGGCTATGCGCCCTCCGTAATAAACAGAATGAAGGTGTGAAGGACATCATAGAACAAAGGCACGATCTACCTGAGGCAGTGGCGGATTTTCACATTTTCCCCTAGTTAGGCTATTAGGCTATTCAAATTTTCCCGCCCCTACCGACCTCTACAATTCAAACATAATTTATTAAGTGTCTAAATATCTGCGAAAGTTAACATTCTATAGTGACCAAGTATTTTCACAATAAACTTTTAAAATTACTAACTTCTAAATTCTGGAAGCAATTCCCCAACAATCAAGGTCACGGTTGATAGCACTGCACTAAAGCTATCATTTCTAAAATCTAAAAATAAGCATCTAATTTGTTTATTGGCTACTTATGTTTTTATGCCTTTTTATTATCCAAACATTGTCAAAATGTCGCATTCTCCACATGAACACAGCATTGAACCTAGCACGTGATGCCTCATATATTGTAATACGTGTATACTTATTTAATATACTTAAACTAACCTAAGGACAACACACACACTCAAGCCGAAGGGAGGATTCGAAGCCGCGGCAGAATAGTCGTGCGCAGTAAGTTGCCTTGCTGCGATGCGCGCGGCTGTTCGCCGTCGGGGTTTCGAGTCCTTCCTCGGGCATGGATAGTTTGTGTTGTCCTTAGTATAAGTTAATGTAAGCTGTTTGCAAGCCTAGGGAATAACGACCAACGTAGTTAAGTCCCTTAGATTTACAAACATTTGAACACTTTGAGGATTCGAACCTCCGACGGCAAGCAACTGCGCGCTTCACAGCAAGGCGCCTTAAAGCGTAAATACATCGTCAAAGATACCTGAATGAGCAAACTGGATAATTATAACGTGCTAAAGGACACCCGAAAAAAATCCTAAATACTGGTTTCGGTTTCTTTTGTTCACTTCCGAATGGCTCATTACAAGTATTAACTGCTGCTTGTAAACTCCTTACAAAATTCTATCCTGTAATTAATGTTGTGAGTGCTTGTATTTCTTCGTACGACAATTAATTATTGAACTACATAGAATCAATGAATTCTACGTACGTCTGAAAGAACACCCCGATTTACAGAAATTCGCCATAACATTTGGAGCTATATTCAACTGAATCGGCTATTGCAGAAACAGCATTTCTCCACTTTACGAGACTATGCCAATTATTCACAATTCCTTGTTGTCCTTAGTATAAGTTACTGTAAGCTGTTTGCAAACCTAGGGAATAACGACCAACGTAGTTAAGTCCCTTAGATTTACAAACATTTGAACACTTTGAGGATTCGAACCTGCGACGGCAAGCAACTGCGCGCTCCACAGCAAGTTAAGTCCCCGAATCGGTATTTTATCTACATGGTAGAAGTGTGATTTCGACAAAAATACGAGGTATTAACCCTGTAACCACGCAAACGTGAATAAATCATGTACGGCTAATGTCAAGAAGTGAAGAAGTGCTGTTTCTGCAATACACGATTCAACCCATCTAACAAATGAATCGCATTTATAAAACACATTTTACTGCAAAATTGCTGTCACTATTCCTTTCCTACTAATTATTTGCGATATGTACAACTTTTCGAGTATATATTAGTGTCTGTGTTTCGCTGATCGATCGGTACTGTATACGATAAGACATTTATAAATTCATAGATAATTTTGTATACCACTGTTTTATGGGAACAAAACAACGATCGCTTAAGAGAATATTTTACTGATATAAGAACAGGAGATAAAATATTCACAGAACCTAAACTACAGTTTAGGCGTTCGTAAATTACCATAAACTACTGGAAGAAAAACAGAACAAGAGGGGACTTGAAATACGTAGCCGAACGTCAAAAGGAAGAATAATTAAAGTTTACTGAAATGTACAGACGATTTTCTTTGTTGTTGAATGCATGGCTGGAGAAATAAACCACAGAGCTAAGCTGTGGCCGTTAATGACAGAGAAAGCGGCTCAAGAAAGGCACTGTCGAGTTGTTAATTGTGGAAATAAACTTCGTGGAAAAGAATATTAAACGTGTCACTTGAGAACAACAAGCATCGCTAAATTGCAAGACAAATATAAGTTCTTCTGATTCTGAGAAAAGCTTGTAATGCATTGTATTCACGTTTTACAATCTATAAAACAGAGACGCTCCGGACTTACAGATTCCCAAAAACAAACTGTACTTCAGGCCGGTGTTCGCGTAAACATAGGTCAACGTCCGTCTAATAAAAGCCCTGTTGCCGAGAATAGCCTGGGAGCACCTAGGCCCGGAAAAGCGAAGTGATGTAAAGCTCAACGTAGTTATAATAACAAACGTGGTGCTGTCATCCGCGCGAACAACGGCCTGGGAGCTGTAGCCTGACTCAACGTGGCGAACCAACCGAGCTCTTCGCTTTCGTAGGTCCTTGAGTTCCGTCAGGAACATCTGTAAGACTTCTGCATTGTTGCCATGATCCATTTTACTAATTACATCTGTATGATAGAAATAAACAAGTGACAAGGTAATGGAACTGACGACTGAAGAAACGAGATTATTGGCTTCATATTTCCGTTTCGTGTACCATCGATGGCAGAAGCCTTCTCAATCACCATAAAACGTCAAATTACTTTTTACGATGAAATACTTTGTTTTTTGTATACAGAATGAATCTAAATTCGGTAAGGCCGAGCACATTGAGGCGCTATGCTACGATGCGCGAGGCCGTTCCCCGTCGGGGGTTCGAATTCCCCTTGGGCATGTTACTAAAATGGCATTGTTACCATGACCCATTTTACTAATTACATCTGTATGATAGAAATAAAGTGACAAGGTAATGGAACTGACGACTGAAGAAACGACATTATTGGCTTCATATTTCAGTTTCGTGTACCATCGATGGCAGAAGACTTCTCAATCACCATAAAACGTTAAATTACTTTTTACGATGAAATACTTTCTTTTTTATATACAGGGCGAATCTAAATTCGCTAAGGCGGAGCGACCGAGCGCATTGAGGGGCTATGCTACGATGCGCGAGACCGTTCCCCGTCTGGGATTCGAATCTCCCTTGGGCATGGATGTTTGTGCTGTCTTTAGTATAAGCTAGTTCATAAGTAGTTTGTAAGTTTAGGGACTGATGACCCCGCAGTTAAGTCCCATAAGCTTTACAAACATTTGAACATCTGAATCTAAATTCCAGCACTCGGGCTTCGCAGCGCGATTCCTCACATGCTAACAATAAAAAATGTCTCTCACAAAATTTCGTCCTGCGCATATTTCCGGCAGTCGAAGACAGAGATGGGTATGTCCCCCATTCGTCAGTGTGTTTCAGAATTACACTATTACACCAACAAACTTCTAGGGGATGTGGGAGGTGTCTTGATGAGAAAAGTGAGCATAGAAACCCATGCCCGGAAACGTCATCCAATGACGCTACAGAACATAGAAGTTGCTGGAGGGGATGCGGTGCCTGTAATTTGAACTCTCCGTAGCGTCGTTGAATGGCGTTTCCGGGCATGGGTTTCCATGCTCATTTTGTTCCTCAAGACGCCTAATACAACCCGTACAAGTTTGTTGCTGTAATTATAAAACACACTTACGTGTGGAACACACAGCCATCTCAGTCTTTGATGTCCATTTACTGGCGGAAATTTGCGCAGGATGAAATTTTGTGGGAGACGTTTTCCAGTGTTGGCAGGTGAGGAATCGCGCTGCGAAGTCCGAGTGCACGAATTTAGATTCACCCTCTACAATATGTTAAAATTTCGTTTAACGTGTTTCGTTCAACTAATTTAATTCAACATTTTTTGTTATAAACAAGTGAATAATTATTTATTAACTGGCCAGTTAGCGTATAAAATTTTTATATAAAGAATATATTTCTGTAATAAGATTGTACTGGGTTGTTGGAAAGTCCCTGAAACTACGAGCACCCTGTTGGAACATATTCTGTATTATTTTGTGGGGAATTATGTAACACAACCGTGCTGTTTCATTCACAAACCGGAGAATTAGTAGATAGTTACTCCTTCCTACTTGCAAAGACTGCCGGCCGCGTTGGCCGAGGGGACTGAGGCGCTTCAGTCACGATCTGCACGGCCACTGCGGTCGGGGGTTCGAATCCCCCCTCGGGCATGGATATTTGTGCCATCCTTAGGATTAGCTAGTTCATAAGTAGTTTGTAAGTTTAGGGACTGATGACCCCGTAGTTAAGTCCCATAAGCTATACAAACATTTGAACATTTTTTTTTTTTTTTTTTTTTTTTTTTTTTTTTTTTTTTTTTTTTTTTTTTTTTGCAAAGATTGTGGTTTTAGTAATGCTGAGAAAGCAAAGGCAGCTACATTCTAGGTTTAAAAAAGGTCAAACAAATCAAATCAGACAAATGTTGGTAGAGATTTGCGCGTCTATATAAAGAGCAATACGCGATGCATACAATAACTGCCACCGACATACCTTAGCAAAAGTTCTTTCCAAGAATCCGAAAAAAATTGTGGTCCTATACAGGGTGTTACAAAAAGGTACGGCCAATCTTTCAGGAAACATTCCTCACGCACAAAGAAAGAAAATATGTTATGTGGACATGTGTCCGGAAACGCTTAATTTCCATGTTAGAGTTCATTTAAGTATTTATGGATGAGGCTTCGTTCCAACGTGATCAAATTGTAAATTTTCACATTCAATATGTGTGGGCTCGCGAGATCCGCACTCAATTGTGCAATCACGTCATCAACACAGATTTTATGTGAACGTTTGGGCAGGAATTGTTGGTGATGTCTTGATTGGGCCTCATGTTCTTCCACCTACGCTCACTGGAGCACGTTATCATGATTTCATACGGGATACTCTACCTGTGCTGCTAGAACATGTGCCATTACAAGTACGACACAACATGTGGTTCATGCACGATGGAGCTCCTGTACATTTCAGTCGACTTGTTCGTACGCTTCTCAACAACGGATTCGGTGACCGATGGATTGGTAGAGGCGGACCAATTGCATGGCCTCCACGCTCTCATGACCTCAACCCTCTTGACTTTTATTTATGGGGGCATTTGAAAGCTCTTGTCTACGCAACACCGGTACCAAATGTAGAGACTCTTCGTGCTCGTATTGTGAACGGCCATGGTGCAATTCGCCATTCCCCAGGGCTGCATCAGCGTATCAGGGATTCCATGCAAGGGAGGGTGGATGCATGTATCCTCGCTAACGGAGGACATTTTGAACATTTCCTGTAACAAAGTGTTTGAAGTCACACTGGTACGTTCTGTTGCTGTGTGTTTCCATTACATGATTAATGTGATTTGAAGAGATGTAATAAAATGAGCTCTAACCTGGAAATTAAGCATTTCCGGACACATGTCCCCTTAACATATTTTCTTTCTTTATGTGTGAGGAATGTTTCCTGAAAGTTTGGCCGTACCTTTTTGTAACACCCTGTATGAAGTCGGTAAGCGGATCAAAGGTCTCTATCCAGTTACTCGTTAATTATTCTGGGGTGGTGATAGAAGACAGTAGACAGTAGACAGAAGACAGCGGCAGTACAATTGTTCTGCAGTCCGCCTCAAATTCCGGCCCTCTAAATGTCTTCAAGAGTGTTTATCGAAAAAGAACGTCACCTTTCCTACAGCGAATTCCTTTTCAGTTCCCGAAGCATTTCAGTAACACTCGCGCCTTAATCGCCCGCCTCTTAGCTACCTGAATGTCCTCCTTTAAACCGATCTGGTGGGGATCCCAAACACTTGAGCAATACTCAATACGGAGCCGTACAAGCGTTTCATATGCGGTCTCCTTTACAGAAGAATCCCATCTTCCCAAAATTCTCCCAATAAATTGATGTCGACCATCCGCCTTCTCCATGACTGTCCTTATATGCCCGTTGCATTTCATATCGCTGCGCGGCGTTACACGTAGATATTTAATTAATGCGACTCTGTCAAGCAGCACTCTACTAATGCTGTATTCGAACATTACGGGAATGTTTCTCCTGCTCATCTTCATCACCCTACATCATGTTTGGGATAGGAAACTTCTCAGAAAAAGATGGAGATGCCGTTCAGGTGCATGAAGATGAGATGTAAGGAAATCAGTAGTTCTTCACCCGTTGCAAGTAGTTGACAGAATCTCCCTCCTACACCAATAGGCATTGCTCTCGCTGGTGAAGACTGTTAGGCGATTTTCGCCATGTTAAAGACACTGTGACGCTGGGATCTGGGGTTGAAGTTGCATTGTGTGTCTGATCCGTCAAGATAACTTAAAAGCTATCCATTATTCGGGAAATGATAAGTGAGATACCTAATACGATATTTTTCAGGTCCATCGTTATCAGTGTTAATTTAGAAACTACAGTATATATCTAATTTCATACTAAATAATGTAAATAGTACTTGGTGCAGCCGGTTCACTTTTATTCACTTCTAACAAAGATGGTATACAGAAATAATTCTTACCTTGACTTTAGCCATATTTACATCAGGTCAATCGAGAGAAATACTTCAGATGAGGGTAATTTGTGTAGGATTTTATGATCTTAGGGATTGTTTTTTTTTCTTTTTTGGGAAACAGGATCTAGCCCATGTGCCCATGTGGATGGGTAGCCATATGGACATAGCACTGATGCAATATGCAGATTATCTACATTTTCTTTCAGCCTTAATAGGAAATATGCCTAATTATAATAATGCATGTTTTCATGTTTTCATCAGACAGTGGACAATGCTCCAACCAACTTCCTAATTTGAAATCAGCCACGTATGTGTGTGTTGATATAAAAATATCCAAGGCGGACAGTAAGGTGAGTTACTTTAAATGCCTTGCAGTACCAGAGAATTAATATTGGTCAAGCGCATCCAGTCCTTGAGTAATCAAAGTAGGAGTTACTCAGTGTTTTGTGTGTGACGATTTTTAATACGTGTATTTCATTGGTGTTGTTTCTGTATCAATCCAGATTTATGGTTTTACAACCCACCTATTCTGAACTGTATCATACCTAAAAAAATCGTGGACAGACTTAATAGTTCAATTAACCAGTCACTCATTTCCAAATGGAAATTACGTGAATGGATGTGACATCACTTCACCGAAGTAGTTAGATAATCATTTCTTATTTCTATAAAATCTTTGAAGGTAGTTTGATGATCCATATTGTTAGATGTGTGGGTCGCTCTAAATGAAAAGTACCACTCATTGCTTGAGTTCCCCTCTGTTATCCGTTAGTGCATCATGATACTATTAAATAATCATTTTACGGCCATCCCCTTGTTTACATTTCACTCCGCATTAATCATCGTAGCTACTGTAGTCGTTAGGTGATATAACTTTTGTGTGTTGCCCATGCAGTTATATCAGACCTACAACACACAAGAATTAATCCATATCTAAGTTCCATTTTCTGGTCCGTTCTCCGCAATAAAAATTCTAAAGGCATTGCTAATCAACTACAGTTGAGAGGGGTCACGTATTAAAAGCTAAAGTTTATTGTAATCTGCTTTCCCATCATTTATGGATAAGACAGTAACAATCTTTTGAAAGCAGCCCCCTCTCAAAGCTTTTCCATCTCAAGATAGTTTCTTATGTTTCGAAAAAGAATACGTTCAAGAATTCTAAAGAAAACCGCGGTTCAGGATATTGGTCTGTAATTTTGTGAGTCCGTTTTTACCCTTCTTACATATAGGAGTCACTTCTACGTCTCTCCAGCCACTTGAGATTTGGAGCTAGGCAGGAGATTTGTAATGAATGCAAATTTATGGAGATGCCAATATCGTAAATTACTGTTTGCGAAACCTAGTTGGGATCCCGTTCTGACTTGGTAAGTTATTTGTTTTCTGTCACTTGATTCTCTACACGAGGGATGCCCGTTAGTACGTCGTCCGTATGCGAATCTTCGAAATTCATACTATGGTATGTCTGTAGGAAACTACCGCATGAACGAATTGTTAAATTTGGAATTTAAAAGTTCAGGAGGTTGTTTCAACTCGGCACGTGGACACCAATTACCTTTTCCTGCTTCATAATATACTCCAGCAAAACCACTGTGAACTGTGTGTAACGTATTGATGAAAGCCGGAATGACTGAATTTTTCGGCGTAGTAAGTATACTCGACTTTTCCACATTCGTATTGTCGCGTTGAAATGGAAGCAGGCTTGGCTTCGAAGGCAGGGTTGTCAACTGAACACAACATTTATACTGAAAGCTGGTTTATTGCGAACTGAAACATACACGCAGCACTGACTGCCTCTCGAGCAGAGTGCTCTGCTATTTATACACAGACAGAATGTACCAGAAATTAGAAGAATAGTTAACGTGGGAAACATGTAGAAATTACAAGTGAACATAAGAAACATGTAGAGCATTCCGGAAATGATAATTGCAAAGAAATAAATTTTTGCCAGTAGACGGGATTGAACTGGCTACCTTCAGCACCGCAATCGGTGACGCTAGCCATTGCGCCCCGCCGCGCCGGCAGTCGCATAACTTGGGGTCTTGCGGCAGTATCAATATCAAATTAATCAAAATATTATTCCATATACTGTTGGAAAGAGCTCGCCACTGACGGTGAAATATGAAGTGAATCATCAAAAAGAAAAATGTTCAAATGTTTGTATAGTCTATGGGACTTAACTACGGGGTCATCAGTCCCTAAACTTACAAACTACTTACGAACTAGGACAGCACAAATATCCATGCCCGAGGGGGGATTCGAACCCCCGACCGTAGTGGCCGTGAAGACCGTGACTGGAGCGCCTTAGTCCCCTCGGCCACCGCGGCCGGCAGTGAATCATTCTAAGCTGCCATATCTGCGTGTATTCTCACCCTAGTCCGATTAGTAACCACAACGAGCATTTGTGTTGTCTCTAACTATTGCGTTCCATCTGCTACTCTCGTCCTAAAGGATCTATATCACGATGCCGTATCATCCATAACATTATTCGTTTTTCCTCGATCAACAACCGACGCCAAAATCTCCCCTAGGCGGAAGAGGTATGAATTTTCATCTTAGCCTCACCACTATTATTTTTACAAGCCACTCTGTGTGGAGTAGGCTTACTTCCGAAACAGTGAAAACAACCATTTGGAATGTCGCTTCACTTCTCAGCGCCAAATCATGTGACTCATATTTTCCTGACAGCCTACCTCCGGAAGACAAAGAATCATTATTCAAGCCAATCCTGTTTCTTTCCGCGATGGAGACCAAACGTCACAGTATCGTCTTCTGATGCCACATTATGTGTCATTACTCTATTTTGACAGGCGGACGCCTCCTAGGCCTACTTATGTGATTATAATGTCATGAGAGTATTATTTGGAATGCGAAAGATTCAAGTTGAACAACACCCAACTGCAGAACTGCGTAATTTATCCAGTATTTATCATATTTCTATACTAATACCCCTCAATATCCTTTATAATAGGTACATACAGCTAAATAGTCTATGTAAATCAATAATAAACATTATTCTATACTGGCAACTGTATTTCTTGTCCTATTCATTTTTACACCACTATTTATAAGACTGATTAAACCCTATAATTACCGCTATGGGCAGCTAATATTGGTTTAGTAATTATTGATTTGAGCCCAAAATAAATCCGGAAAGACACAATAAATAGCACACAATAAAATTTAAACACAGTTTAGATAACATACTGTATGTCGTCTGTCGTGAGGAAGTATTGGGTGATATCCACTTGAAAGACTACTCAAGAAATCCAATTGTCCGTCACATCGGCAATAGCCGGAGGGAGGAGAAGAATGGGCGGGCGCAGACGTGATGCGGGTTTCTGTGGCAGATTGGGACCGATGTCGAGATAGCCCGGCGGCTGTAACTTCGTGAATGGGCCGAGTTCATTCAGACGAAAGAACGCACGCAGTGATGCTTCATAAAAGCTAACGATCACAAAAGTAAATTTCATGGAGTTGGTCATTGTGTTAATTTGAATAAATAGAAGTTATGTCAAGAGTTTTCTTTCTTTCTTATATTACGCGTATTGAATTGTGCTTTCAGTCTGTCCATATAATTCATTGTATAGAACCTAGTTCCTTCCAAAGTTGCAAAGTGAGTCGCTTTATGAAGACATGCCGTCGTAGACCGTACGCAGTGTACATATTATCGCAATTTTTCTACAGATTTTTTTATGGTTTTAATGCTTATTTTTCGCAGATCGTTAATATGCGCTGATTCGTAAAGTAGTTCTATATTAAGTTAACTGATTCTTCCGTCGGTTCTTGGTAGAACAAATTCATTATGAAAATTAAAATACACAATTCTGTGAAAGTTCCTGGCAGATTAAAATTGTGTGCCGGAACCGGGACTCGGACCTGGGACCTTTGCCCTTCGCGGGCAAGCGCACTACCGACTGTGCTACCCTGACACGACTCACGATGCCGCCTCACAACCTTACTTCCGAGTCCGGGACCTATTCTTTCGAGGGTAAGCGCTTGCCCACTAAAGGCAAAGGTCCCAGGTTCGAGTCCCACTTTTTTACAATTTTAATCTGCCAGGAAGTTTCATATCAGCGCACACTCCGCTGCAGAGTGAAAGTTTCATTCTGGACACAATTTTGTGTTTGTTCTACAGGTTTGTTTATTTTTTTAATCGATTTTCGGCTTCTTAGGCTATCATCAGAAATTTACTGGAGTTTGAAGGGTTGTTCAAAACACAAAGTGACACAAAACCTAAGAAATATAGAATAAATATTAGGTGTCTGATTCTAAATTTCTTAGGTTTTGTGTCAACTTGTGATTTGAACAACCCTTCAAACTCCAGTAAATATCACATGATTAAGGGTTGATCAAAACACAATGTGCCGACCGCGGTGGCCGCGGGGACTGAGGCGCTGCAGTCACGGTCTGCACGGCCACTACGGTCGGGGGTTCGAATCCCCCCTCGGGCGTGGATATTTGTGCCGTCCTAGTTCGTAAGTAGTTCATAAGTAGTTTGTAAGTTTAGTGACTGATGACCCCGTAGTTAATTCCCATAAGCTTTACAAACATTTGAACAAAACACAATGTGAATAAATATTATGTTTCTAATGTTTATTCTTTATTTCTTAGGTTTTGTGTCACCCTGTGTTTTGAACAACCCTTCAAACTTTAGATTCTTGTTTAATTCTATTTTATTCACTGTCGTCTTTGTTGTCAATAATTTGTTATGTTTGCACTGTTTCTCGATGTATAGTATCTATGTTCCCTTTTGCAGTACTATTAATTTACAGATTTCATTTAAATATTTATTTACACGGTAACTGCTCCATCAAAGAAGATAATTTATTTATTTCCATATGAGATATCTTCTGGTTTGTTCATAACGCAAGCTCTTTGACTAAACTTCAGTAAATGTTTGATGATGGCCTAAGAAGCCGAAAATCGATTAACAAAATAAACAAACATCTAGAACAAACACAAAATTGCGTATTTTAATTTTCACAGTTATATATCTATACTTCTTTTCAGCAAAGAAGTGGATGAATGGAAGCTGCAGTTGTGAAGATTGTAAGAGTCTGAGCAATACACTTCCTTTCTGAAGAGGACGATTTTGGCTAGCAGTGACGTGTATCTCTAAACCAGATTTCAAAATATGGTTACAAGCAGAAGGAAACGGATGAAGTGGGTAATAATTTACTAACGTTGTCGTTGCAGTGGAACATAATAGTTTTTATTTGTGTCTAGTTTCGAACGCTTGTTTTCATTTTCAAGTCATTATCTGCATTAAAATGTTCTGTATTAGTAAAAACATAAAAGGTTAAAAATGATAATAGATTCACCATTTACTAAATGAAAACAATTTTTTTATCTTCACCAGGCTTTCCTTGTGAAACACACAAAAAATTGTACTTTTCATTTAGTAAGCTGTTGTTCTATCAAGAAGCGATGGAAAAATGTGGGCCGGCCGCGCCGGCCGAGGGGACTGAGGCGCTCCAGTCACGGTCTGCACGGCCACTACGGTCGGGGGTTCGAATCCCCCCCACGGGCATGGCTATTTGTGCCGTCCTTAGTGTTAGCTAGTTCGTAAGTAGTTTGTAAGTTTAGGGACTAATGACCCCGTAGTTAAGTCCCATAAGCTATACAAACATTTGAACATTTTGAAAAATGTGGGTAAATGATTCAACATTTCATGTGCTCCGATCGAAGTAGTAAAATACAGCACGTATGACACACTTTCAACTCTAATATTTGACTGTGAATATTTTTAATGAAACGCTCAAACTATTTGTCCATACATTACGCCAACGTAAGAAATATAATGTCATTGAAATATTATTCCAATGGTGCAAAGAAAACCGAACCGGTGTTTTTAGTGGTTTATACCACGTATAAAAAATGTGGAAAATCTCGGGGGATTCGATAGAGGACCTGGCAACAGAAAATGTCCTGTGCACATATGGTTTATTTGCTTTTGTTCTACCTAGTTAAAGGACTTTGTTGTTATGTACACAACACAGACCAATTCTCTGTGCAGGTTGGTCATTTGTATTGATACAGTGTAATTTACTACGTTCAGAAGGCGCTCTAAATTGCTACCACGAGCTGTAAAGCACGCTTCTATGTGCTGCATCATTGTCTGTCGCACTTCTTTCCAAATTCCAGGCGTTGTCGGATGTGTTGACGCCCTTCTACATCTACATCTACATCTACATGGGATACTCTGCAAATCACATTTAAGTGCCTGGCACTTTATACTATTTATCTCCCATTCCATTCTTGAATAGCTCGCGGGAAGAAAGAACACCTGAATCTCTGCGTTCGAGCTCTGATTACTCGTATTTTATTCTGATGATCATTTCTATCTATGTAAGTGGGAGTCAACAAAATATTTTCGCATTCGGAGGAGAATTTGGCGATTGGAGTTTCGTAAGTAGTCCACGCCGCAGCGATAAGCGCCGTTGTTGTAATGATTTCCATCCCAGATCCTGTATCATTTCCGTAACGCTGTCTCCTCTGTATCGTGACAATACGAAACTAGCTGCCCTTCTCTGGACTCTTTCGATGTCCTCCGTCAAACCCACCTGATAAGGATCCCACACTATGCAGCAATACTCTGAAAATAGATGGACAAGCGTAGTGTATGCAGTTTCTTTACTAGTTCTGTTGCATCTTTTAAGGGTTCTACCAATAAAACGCAGTCTCTGGTTCGCCTTTCCCACATTATCTACGTGTTGACGCAGCAGCTCCACGTATGAATTGAGGGGTGCAGGAACAAAAACCGATGAATCCACATTTGCTGTTAATACAGAAAGTAACAAATAGTGATCTCTGAGTGGTTGCACAAGCTATAAGGGAAGAAACACACCACGATGCAGTAACAGGAAACACTATTCAGAGTGTCCAATCGATTGCCAGATTACTCTTTCAATTACCCAGATATTAAACAAAACTAAAGGGAGATATCTGGTTATGCTCCAACCGCTTGGAGTTACCAGATTGTGCTCCGACCGCATTGGATATATCGCGTTTTGTGTAGGCGGCGTAGTTCGATACTATCGTTCTACGACTATAGGAGTTCGTCACTGTTCATTTGCTGCCAGTCAAGTGAGGCAAACATGCAAACATTAATATACAAGGAGCATGGTACTGTAATAATCTTAGGACAGTACTGTGTCTTACAAAATACATAAAACGATGTAACTTAATTAAAGAAAAGGACGAAATAGACAGGCAAAAAAAATCCAATTAAAATGCTACAGAAATTACAAACATAAAACGATTGCGGGAAGGTAGTGGTTCTGTATTTTAAAGGGCCGCAGAAACCATCCACACACATTGGAGACTGTATATCTACGGCATAGTCTGGCAGCGGTCAAGAAACATGATGTGCGAGGTTTGGTGGTCAAGCAGTTTGGAAGGTACTGGGAAATGGATGATCGTTTCCAGTGGTACAAGAATCTCCGTAATGACAGTGAAATCCACGAAGATGCAGATGAAGAAACAGTACCCGCAGATGAGCAGTGTGATTGTTCGGAAGATCAACTGACATAGATAGTATAATAACTATATTGCATTATGTAATTATAAAACGTGTGTGTTGCCAATAAAACCTGTCTTGTGGTCTCCATAGTGTATTCCTTGAAACTCCCTGGCAGATTAAAATTGTGTGCCGGAAGCGGGACTCGAACATGAGATCTTTGCCTCTCGCGGGAAAGCGCTCTACCACTGAGCTACCCCGACACGACTCACGGTTCGTCCATGCAACTTTACTTTTGCCAATACCTCGTCTCCTACTTTCCAAATTCCACAGAAGATCTCCTGTGAACCTTGCAGAGTGAAAGTCTCATTCTGAAAACATTCCTTAGACTATGGCTAAGCCATGTTTCCACCATATCCTAGGAGTGTTAGTCTTGCAAGGTTCGCAGGAGAAGTTCTGTGAAGTTTGGAAAATAGTAAACGAGGTACTGGCAGAAGTAAAGTTGTGAGGACGGACCGTGAGTCGTTTAGGGATAGCTCAATGACAGAGCGGTTGCCCCAGAAAAGACAAACGTCCGACGTTCGAGTCCCGGTTCCGGCACACAATTTTAATCTGCCAGGAAGTTTCAAATACAATGATATTCCCATAAAATTTGCGATAGAAAAAGTTTCAATCCAGTGTATTCCTTGATTGACTACTCTAGGGCGGTCGGATCAAAGTCCGATAACACCGAACGTTCGGATCAGAACTAGACATCTCCATATGTTTTCACTGAATGCCCTGGGTGTTGCATAAACATCTATTGAAGTGACTATAATTTTCTACATCGTACTGTCTGCTCCTATATTTTGGTTTAACAGGACATTCAGTACTTGTGCAATCACATAGTTAAGCGTTGTTTTCCAAGCGTCAAATGAGTGCTTCCCGAGAGTTATCGGATTTGATTCAGTTGCGTTTTTCAGTTGGCGATATAAGCACTTGATGTCGCGTTGTACTGAAAATTATTTTGTGGCAGCATGTAGTACTGCCGTATGTCCCCCCCCCCCCCTGCAACTGAAACACGCAAATACACCAAAAGTGGATTTATCGGGTTTTGTTCGCTCCTCAATTATATGTGGCATACATAATGGCCTTGGAATGTTCCCGTAAGTAGAAATCTCATGGACTGAGGTCGGGAGCACTAGCAGGCAACGGTGTCAGTCCCTGACGCTCTATCCATTTGTTTGGGAATCGGCGACGTAAAATTGCTCTAGGAACACGAGCAACGTAGCATAAAATCACATGCACTGAATTAAATCCAGTGGTACGTCTTCCAACAAATTAGCAACGTGCTTAGTGATGTGGTCCATGTTATTTACACCACAACGAAGCTGCGCTCGTGTCCGTTCCTCTATCGAATCCTCGGAGATTTCCCACTTATTTAGATACAAGTTTATATTCAGAATTTGACAGACGCATTCAGTTGTGTATTATATATTTATATGCCCTGCTCTCCTTAGATTGTAGAATTAAAACGAAATACGTAACTACTGTATTGATAAAGTTCTCAGACACTGTCGCATTATTTTGTAAACAATAATAATAATATCGTGTGGCTCATTGGCCTGGTCCAAGTCTTTCAATTGGACGCCATTTCGGCGACTTGGGTGTCCCTAGCCTACCCCAGTTATCCAACCGGGGAAAGGGGACCTACAGCTTAACGTGGAATCCGAACTACGTGTCGTTTCTAGAGCGACTCCTGACGTCATTTAGAGATGAAGGATGGGTTAAATCGCAGACTGAAATATCCGAGGTCCGACCGGGTTTCGGACCCACGACTCTTCAGTTACCAGTTACCCCAAGATACCGGGCCCGACTGTTTCGTAAAATATTGTTATGAATGGTCATCTCATGACAGCTGTAATGAATTATATACAATTTTAAAAAGACCAAAAAAGACTATTGTACTTATGTTCAGGCTGTTCATACATCAATTTCTCCCTCTTCTTTATCGCGCATATATATATTTTCCATTCCTGAAATATGCCCAGTTTCATTTCTTTTAGTATTATGTGTAAAATTTTCATCTTATTTTCAATACCATCTACTACAGACATTTCGTGATTTGTAAATGATGGCCAAAGACAGTTTTGTTATCATGCCAATATCTTCTTTGCACCTAGTTACAAAATTTCAATGAATTTGTTCTATACATAAATTACCGCATGGTCCACATTATAATTTGTACATGTCAAATGTATAATCGTTTCTAATCGATTTTTTCATATTTTACTCTATTATGTCTTAATTTAAACCGGTTGGCATTTGTATAAAAATCTATTTGTACTGCACATGGAAACCGAACTGTACTGTAGCAGTAATATTTAATTTCAATAAAAATATGTTTATACATTTTTATTGGGGTTTTATTTTTTGAGAAACTGTCGTATTTCTATTTTGTCGAAATGAAGCTTACAAAGGCGAACCACCATAGAAAATAAATACAGTTTTTATGTTGTGGTGGACTATTGGAATCAATTCTTGTTTTACAGCTTAACATTTGCTTTGAAAATTGATAGAATGATATACATGACTGTTTTGCCCATAGCGGAGATTATTACAGAAGTGTAACTGGATGAGGAAATGGAGACTGAAAAGTAAAGACAGAGGCGAGAATTATAGTTTATAGCACTAACATATTTGCTCCAGTACGGTTGTCGCAACAAATTGTACAACCACCACTAAAGCTACCTCTATAAAAATAAATTCTCAAGTGCTTAGTAGTTGTTTATGTGAAACTATCGTCAACAGATAGCCCCTTAAAGGCACTACTAGGTCTCGTTTGCTTAGGAGTGTCTAAGTGCCGATTCAACAATTTCTTCACCACATGAACAGGATTCAGAACTCAAAGATAACAACCACTCCCAACAGGATGAGAGTAGAGCAAAAGCGTACTTGCAAACAAAATTTTATGTTGATAACCGTGATCATGAGTGGGAATGTCTCCATATTCTCTATGATTATAACCCTACAAGTCCAAGTGGCTATGCAGTTGTGTCAGGAAGTTAGTTACGCGACCAGGCGAAGCCAGGCTTTGGTTAAAATGGCGCATGCTGTTATGTCGCAGTATGGCCATGAAAGACGCAAATAGAAACTGTTTTGGGGGGAAGTCACGATGGTTTGCAGATAACGTCATTAATTTTTAATGATATGAAAGAGAAGTCAATCCGCAAGTACTCTTCAAAATTCCAAGATCACAATTTTATTATTTTATTGATAATCACTTACGGCAACACTATATTTCCATCACTTGACTGATGATAGTGAATGAGCCTAAAGTCAACGTTAATAATTTGTAATACTGGCAGACTTGTCGCTCTGGAATGTGCCACGTTAGCTTGTCCGCACGTGAACAACGATGAACCTCTGTCCATCATTGCATTGTTAAGACTTAGTCCCTGACTTTTGTGAATGGTTATAAGATAGGCTATACTGGAAATTTTTCGCGATAGACATAAGCTCTAATAATAATTTCATATGTAGTTTTGACTGGAAATAGATCATAAAAGTACGCATTATTAAACGCAATATGTATTTATCTTATTTTTTCCATTTTTTGTATTTTCAGGATCACTCTCTACTCCTTGTAAGATACGGACAGAACCGTTGACTAAGCCAAGACTCACGGCTACAGTGATCGGCGTACGGTAACACCGTTAAAACAACAAGCCAAGAAAGTACTTATAACACTCTACACTGTTGTCATTAGCCGGCCGCGGTGGCCGAGGGGACTGAGGCGGGGACTGAGGCGCTCCAGTCACGGTCTGCACGGCCACTACGGTCGGGGGTTCGAATCCCCCCTCAGGCATGGATATTTGTGCCGTCTTTAGTATAAAGTAGTTGATAAGTAGTTTCTAAGTTTAGGGACTGATGACCCCGTAGTTAAGTCCCATAAGCTATAAAAATATTTGAACAAATCATTATGGGTACCTAAGGCTGTCTAAAGTCGGAAATTTTACAAACGGATAGATGGTGTTCAGAAAGGATACATTGAAGAAAATAGGTGGTAGCATATGTATTACTGTGACAGGCTTTACAACGAAATTGAAGTAGACAGTTCCTGTGAGTTGGTATGGGCAGAAGTTATACCTGACAAGGGAAATCAATTAATACTTGCTTCTTTTAACGAAACCCCGTTACTCAGACGGATCGACTGCAGATACGTTTAATAGTTATA
The DNA here is from genome assembly GCA_026315105.1 of Locusta migratoria. Taxonomy (NCBI): domain Eukaryota; kingdom Metazoa; phylum Arthropoda; class Insecta; order Orthoptera; family Acrididae; genus Locusta; species Locusta migratoria. Next base: position 294,902,382 of record CM048755.1, read on the forward strand.
ATTCAAAATTATGCAATTCTGTACTTCATAGTTTACGAAATATTGGCAGTCTAAAATTACTACTTCTTTCACTCGCTCAGTGATCATCAAAACGTTAGGGTACTTCTAGCAGACATACAAACTTCAAATTTAGGAATTAGTTTTTAGTGTGTAATGGAAGGAAAAATTCAAACATCCGTAAATGTCAGTCCTGTTTTCGAACTCATTTCCGCTTGACTTGGCTGTGTTATGAACGTGTTGATAATAACGCGCTTGATATTCATCGGTAGGATCTTAGATTCGGTACCCGGCGGGGTAAACATCTTCCTGTTTTTCCAGTTTTCATTTTAGTCTACCCGTCACATTTCTACGATGTGAGGAGTAGTCGTAAATGACATGTGGTTCGAATTCTACCTTAAACCGTAAATGCAATCAGTGCACATATGGTCAAATGTGTTCCATCCTATAAGCATTTGCCATCTATACTTTGTGATATTCCTGGCCTATGGCCACTTCATATTTCTGGCCATTTCTTTGCTAACATTGTATGTGTCTTAAATGCGGAAGAAAGACAGATGTGCAGCATATGTTGAAATGTGGGGTGAGGAGCAGTAGCATATGGAACAGCAGGTGCTGGTTCCCGTGGGAAAGCCCGCCTATGTTACTGGTACTCTCCTCGCATTGGCTGCTGCATTTCACGTCACGTGATTTCTTTTAAAATTGGTTTTGTTTATTGTATACTAAATATTAATTATTCAGAGCTGACAATTTGTAATAAATATCTCTCAAGGACAGGCTAAATTTTTACAGTTTAAAAACTTTAAGGCGCCTTCTCTTATTGTAACAAGAGAAGAGCGATTTTGCAGAAGGCGCGCGACGGCCCTGTTTTGGCGCGAAATATATCGTCAGGTGCTCTCTCGCAGCGCGCCGCAGTTTCAGTCTCGAGCTGACCACTATACGCGCCGGACCGCGCCGGTCATGAGTAAAGATTTTTGTAACAGTGATAACAGTCGAGGTCTCAACATGAGCTATGGGCAGCATAGGCCGTATCATATTAACAATAGTTGCTCATTTTTTTATTATTTATTTAATAAATGGCATCCCTGACAATTAAAAATCTCGCGAGTCGCTTATTATGCTTCCATCATACAGAACTTATTTTAGCCTCACTTGTATGCTGTAGAAGAACCAACGACCTGTGTGCTGTCTTCTGCGCTGGGGACACAACTATAGAAGACAACAGGTTAGTCAGAACTCTATGCTTTCAATAAAGTCTTGGAAAGCAACTACGGCACCTCGTGCGTACTGTAGGGCGGTACAAACGCACACTGCTACGCAACAGCATCCGCAAGGATGTGGAGGTTTTAGGGGACTTATGGGAGGAAGCAGTACTAACTTCTCCGTCCGCAAATAAAACCCTAGGAAGCTTGTAACTTGTCAAAAATGGTTTCGTCAAAACCTCGTACTTTGTTTGCATAAAGCTTACAAACTTTAAGACATATTACATTTAATAATGGATGTCTAAAGTATACTGTCTAACTAAACATAATCATATAACAATAAAGTATAATTACATATGAAAAATGTACAGTACAGATTCGATAGTTCGAGGTGACCAGGAACTCCTCGAAATATTGAAAACTTGGACAATCGAAACTTACATGGAGAAAAGGAATAAATCTATATTGAAGAGAACATAGGTGTCTCACACGGACGGTCGCAGAACCGTCTGAGCCTCTGATTCAGACCCTTCACTCGGCTCTGAACCAGTGGTTCGCAGTCGGTCTATTCAACTACGCTGTATATGGTGAGCTATGACTTCATCCTGCAAACAAGACTGGCATTCTTTACTATTTCGTATAACCGCTCAAAACCAGAGAGAATCTCTTCCGATCCAAAGCGTAACACATCGTTGATACCGACAAAGCCACTATCTGCAGTTGGCTGCACCCCGTAATCTTTATTGCATCTTTAAGGACCCGTTACACATCTGGGATGTCTCCTCTCGGTATGCACATGGAATACACACCACCCTATTTCTCCTCCCTAGCAGCCATATCCCTAAGGGCCTCCATTACCCGCCTAACATTGGTGTTCCAAACTACAAGCAGTCCCAACCTCAGTGAAAGCCCGGATGTTGCAGGCATATGGAAAAACAGGACAAACAGCTTAAAATGATGACAAAGCTAGAAAAAAGAGGACACACAGAAACATACCTTCAAATTTAATAAATGTATGTTTGTATAGCTTATGGGACTTAACTACGCGGTCATCAGTCCATAAACTTACAAACTACTTATTAACTAGCTAATCCTAAGGACGGCACAAATATCCATGCCCGAGGGGGATTCGAACCCCCGACCGTAGTGGCCGTGCAGACCGTGACTGGAGCGCCTCAGTCCCCTCGGCCACCGCGGCCGGCTTTAATAAATAAATTAATTAATATAACATACATTCCTTAACGTTTATTGGTACTTCTCTGAAGGTGAACAGGCGTGCCTAACACACAGTTGTTTGTGAAACTATATGCTGAAAAATTCTCTTAATTTATAATGAACCATCAACATTCCTTTAACAGATTCAGAGTTTAACCTATTTCGACTATCAGTCCAAAGTGTTGTAATGAGCGGAAATACTGTTTCTGAATTCATCAGCGGCCCACACATCACGATCAAGGCTCCAATACAAACAGTCGTTAGTGTTGCGAAGTCAACGGTATTCTAAGGAGGGAAGGTAATTCCCTAGTCCAGTCGCTGCTAGTTCTCGACACATTGTGTCAGCTGACACAAACAGTTGCACGGAGATCATTAGTTAGACCCAAATGTGAAGGTGTTACACTGCGCTTAAGGGAAAATATGGTGATCCTCGTTTATTGTAATCAGACGACAATCTTTACGAATGGTATACCTAAACTCACATTCATATACAGACCAACAGCGAGACAGTACCAAATCCGAATACCCAGGATTTTGCTCTATTCGTCCGGCCTACCAAATGGACAGTGGCACGTGCTTATAATGCTGCCTCACAAGAGTTTGCAGAATTGCCGTCTACTTCACAGCAGTTACTGAGCATCTGATGCTCTGAGAACCATAAAGCACACATAGGTAATTTTCAGATTGAAGCTTGTATGTATGCTCCTAATAACTGTTGAGCTTGTTAAAAACAAACTTTCTCTCTATTATAAACCCAAATGGTATGTATGAACTTACATAAAATACAGTCTCAACCATTTTTCACATATGCACAAAATATAATTTTGTTCGTCTCTACTACTCAATTTTATTTACGATTAACAACATTGTTCAGTGTCTACAACACCTTAGTAATTTTACTCGAAATGTTCAAATGTTTGTAGAACTTATGGGACTTAACTACGGGGTCATCAGTCCCTAAACTTACAAACTACTTATGAACTACCTAAGACTAAGGACGGCACAAATATCCATGCCCGAGGGGGGATTCGAACCCCAGACCGTAGTGGCCGTGCAGACCGTGACTGAAGCGCCTCAGTCCCCTCGGCCACCGCGGCCGGCGTAATTTTACTTTCCTCACCTGATAATTGGTGTCAAGTTATACATAAACCAAGGCTACATGTACATTACATCGTTTATAAAATGTACACAGAGGATTTCAGAACATTTAAGAGCGTTACCGACATCACTACAAAACTATTATTTGATGTACACAGTAACAATGCACCACCAGAAAGCTTATAATGATAAAGTTTCCAACAGGTTTCCAGTTGCATCGTGTTACATATAATTCATTGAAGTCTTGGGAAACCATCGTCTTCTGCAGGTGCGACAAGGGAGACCATAATTTTTCATGACACCACAGTTTAGATACGTCTTGCCACGTCTAATGCGCATCTGAGATGCCTTGCAACGTTCTGTTCAGAAGATATCGCCACCCCTTCGTACTCTTACGATTTTGTAGAAAGCCCTTCACGATTAAATGGTGTCAAATGCCTCCAGCACTCCTTTAGGCGTTAGTCGAATCCATGCTACGTCGTGTTGCGGCACTTCTGCTAGCTCGCGGTGGCCCTATATGATATCAGGCAGGTGTACCAGTTTCAAACGTTTGTTGAGCTTATGGAACTTAACTGCCCTCAGCGGATTAACTCTGCGCACTGGGGCGCCGTGCTGCGGGGTGCGTGCAGCCGTTCGCCATCGGGGGTTCGAGTCCCCCCTCGGGCATGGGTGTTCCTGTTGTCCTTAGGTTAGTTTACCTTAGTTTAAGTAGTTTATAAGCTACGGATTGATGACCACGCAGTGTGGTCCGACAGATTTACAAACATTTGAACATTTTGTATCGTGGTTGACCTGTTGCCTGATGAAGTGCAACAGCTCGACGTGGCATGGACTCCACGAGTAATTGCAAATTCCCTGCAGGAATATTTAGCCATGCTGCCTCTAGAACAGTCCAGAACTGTGAGATTGTTGTGGTGCACGAACGAAACTCAAGATTATGTCCAATGAGTTTTGCACGTCCTACATTGATTTCAGTGCTTGCTACGGCGTTTTCCGGGCTGAGAGACAAGGCATACATTTGGTTTTGTCGGCACAGTCGTGACAGTGATGATCTCGAAACAGTTAATTCCCTGACGTTTTCCGAAGTCGAATCTCCTATGGACTAACTCCAATTATCATTCCGCGATTAAAATTTGTCAATTCCCGTCTTGTGGCCACAATCACGCCAGACCCCTTTCCCATCTATCACCGAAGTAAAACCGTTAGCCCTGCTAGTGTACCACTATTTTACAACTCGTGTACGAGATACTATCACCGTTTGTATCTCTGCTTTCCGCTATCACGCGACTTATCATCTCTTTCTATACATAGGTGACAGGCGAAGAAGATATCACAATTTAAACGCGAAGACTTTAACAGAAGAGCGGCCGTTCCCGCCGGAGGTTCGAGTCTTCCCTCGGTCATTGGTGTGTGTGTCGTCCTTAATGTTAGTTTAAGTATTTGGTGAATGTTATGTTTTAATTCTTAGTGACATTAATTACAATTTTTACCACTCAAACAGACCTATTTTTATTAGCCTATATATTAAACTTTTGTAGAGTAACAATAATAATAGCAAAATTCCTATAAGATATTTAAAATTTAGGAATATAATGCGGATTAGTTAGTTTTTATAGGAAGTACCACTCCCATGAACCACAGACATTGCCGAGGTGGGGTGGCTTGCGTGCCTCAACGATACAGATAGCCGTACCGTAGGTGCAACCACAGCGGAGGGGTATCTGTGGAGAGGCCAGACAAACGTGTGGTTCCTGAAGAGGGGCAGCAGCCTTTTCAGTAGTTACAGGGGCAACAGTCTGGATGATTGACTGAGCTGGCCTTGTAACATCAGCTAATGTGGCTTTGCCACACAGCTACTGCGAACGGCTGAAAGCAAGGGGAAACTACAGCCGTTACCTTTCCCGAGGACATGCAGCTCTACTGTATGAACATATGATGATGGCATCCTCTCGGGTAAAATATTCCGGAGGTAAAATAGTCCCCCATTCGGATCTCCGGGCGGGGACTACTCAGGAGGATGTGATCATCAGGAAAGACAATACTGGCATTCTACGGGTCGGAGCGTGGAATGTTAGATCCCTTAATCGAGTAGGAAAATTAGAAAATTTAAAAAGGGACATGGATAGGTTGAAGTTAGATATAGTGGGGATTAGTGAAGTTCGGTGGCAGGATGAACAGTATTTCTGGTCAGGTGAGTACAGGATTATAAATACAAAATCAATTGGGGGTATCACAGGAGTAGGATTGATAATGAATAAGAAAATAGGAATGCGGGTAAACTACTATGACCAGCACAGTGATCGCATTATCATTGTCAAGATAGATACGAAGCCAAAACCGACAACAGTAGTACAGGTTTATATGCCAACTAGCTCTGCCGATGATGAGGAAATCGAAGAAATATATGAGGAGCTAAAGGAAATTATTCAGACAATTAAGGGAGAGGAAAACTTAATTGTTATGGGAGACTGGAATTCGGTAGTAGGACAAGGAAGGGAAGGGAAGATAGTAGGTGAATATGGTCTGGGCAAAAGGAATGAAAGAGGAAGCCGCCTGGTAGAATTTTGCACAGAACATAATTTAGTTATAACAAACACGTGGTTTAAGAATCACAAAAGAAGGTTGTATACGTGGAAGAGACCAGGAGACACCGGGAGATACCAGCTAGATTTTATAATGGTAAGACATAGATTCCGGAACCAGGTTTTAAACTGTAAAACATACCCAGGCTCAGATATAGACTCTGACCATAATTTGTTGGTTATGAACTGTAGGCTGAAACTAAAGAAACTACAAAAAGGTAGGAAAATAAGGAGATGGGACCTGGATAAATTGAAGGAACGTGAGGTTCTCAAGAATTTCAGAGGGAGCTTTAGGCAACAATTGACAGATACAGGGGAAAATAAAACAGTAGAAGAGGAATGGGTAAAATTGAGAGATGAAATAGTGAAGGTAGCAGAGGACAAAATAGGTAGGAAGGAAAGACCTACAAAGAATCCTTGGATCTCACAGGAGATACTAAATTTAATCGATGAAAGGAGAAAATATAAAAATGCAGTAAATGAAACAGGCAAAATGGAGTACAGACTACTAAGAAATGAGATTGTCAGGAAGTGCAAAATGGCTAAGCAGGAGTGGCTAGAAGGCAAATGCAAGGATGTAGAAGAATGTATAAATAGGGGAAAAATAGATACAGCGTACAGGAAAATAAAAGAAACATTTGGAGATAAGAAAAACAGATCTATGAATATCAAGGACACTAATGGAAAACCAGTTCTCAGCAAAGAAGGGAAAGCTGAAAGGTGGAAAGAGTATATAGAGGGGCTCTACAAAGGAAATGAACTCCGAGACAATATTGTAGGAAGGGAGGAGGATGTAGATGAAGATGAAATAGGAGATACTGTATTGAGAGAAGAATTTGACAGAGCCCTGAAAGACCTAAGTCGAAACAAGGCCCCTGGAGTAGATGATATTCCCTCAGAGCTCCTGAAGTCTCTGGGTAAACCAACCATGACAAACCTGATTCACCTGGTGCGTAAGATGTATGAGACAGGAGAAGTACCCTCAGACTTTAAGAAAAATGTTATAATCCCCATTCCAAAGAAAGCAGGTGCAGACAGGTGTGAAAACTACAGAACCATCAGTCTAATAAGTCATGGTTGCAAAATATTAACACGAATTATATACAGAAGGATAGAAAAGGTGGTAGAAGCCGACCTCGGGGAAGATCAGTTTGGGTTCAGGAGAAATGTAGGAACACGGGAGGCAATACTCACGTTACGGCTTATCCTAGAAGATAGATTAAGAAAAGGCAAACCTACATTTCTAGCTTTTGTAGATTTGGAGAAGGCTTTTGACAATGTTGATTGGAATAAACTCTTTCAAGTTCTGAAGCAAGCAGGAGTAAAATATAGGGAACGTAAGGTTATTTATAACTTGTACAAAAACCAGACAGCGGTTATCAGAGTTGAAGGGCATGAAAGGGATGCAGTGGTTGGAAAGGGAGTAAGACAGGGTTGTAGTCTTTCTCCATTGTTATTCAATTTGTACATTGAGCAAGCTATAAAGGAAAGCAAGGAGAAATTTGGAGAAGGAATTAAAGTTCAGGGTGAAGAATTAAAAACATTGCGTTTTGCCGACGCCATTGTAATAATCTCAGAGACAGCAAAAGACCTGGAAGAGCAGTTGAAGGGAATGGACGGTGTGCTGAAGGGTGCATATAAGATGAACATTAACAAGAGCAAAACTAGGTTAATGGAGTGCAGTGTAAGGAAATCAGGTGATGCTGAAGGAATTAGATTGGGAAACGAAGCAATAAAGGAGGTAGATGAGTTTTGTTATTTGGGCAGTAAAATAACAAATGATGGTCGCAGTACAGAGGATATAAAATGCAGAATGGCAATGGGTAGAAAAGCGTTCTTGAAAAAGAGAAATTTGTTAACATCGAATATTGATTTAAGCTTAAGGAAGTCTTTTCTGAAGGCATTTGTATGGAGTGTTGCCTTGTATGGGAGTGAGACATGGACGATAAACAGTGCGGACAGGAAGAGGATTGAGGCTTTTGAAATATGGTGCTACAGAAGAATGCTGAAGATTAGGTGGGTGGATCGCGTAACTAATGAGGAGGTACTGAACAGAATTGGAGAGAAAAGAAATTTCTGGCATACCTTGACTAAAAGAAGGGATAGATTGGTAGGACACATTCTTAAACATCAAGGAATTGTGAATTTAGCATTGGAGGGAAGTGTGTGGGGTAAAAATCGCAGAGGAAGACCAAGAGATGGATACAGTAAGCAGATTCAGACAGATGTAGGTTGCCGTTCTTATGTGGAGATGAAGAGGCTTGCTCAGGATAGGGTATTGTGGAGAGCTGCATCAAACCAGTCTCCGGACTGAAGACCACAACAACAACATAGGAAGTAGAGGACGATGAAACTTGGCCAAGAAACAAGTCAATTGAATGAGACTGGTTGTAATATCTACAAACCCGGGTTTCGCAAATATATGCCGGCCGCGGTGGTCGAGGGGACTGAGGCGCTCCAGTCACGGTCTGCACGGCCACTACGGTCGGGGATTCGAATCCCCCTCGGGCAAGGATATTTGTGCCATCCTTATTATTAGCTAGTTCATAAGTAGTTTGTAAGTTTAGGGACTGATGACCCCGTAGTTAAGTCCCATAAGCTACACAAACATTCCATTCCATTCCAACGCAAATATATCTTTCTATCAAACGTTTGTGTCACTGCTTTGGTCCCTTATTGTTTAAAGTGCCTCAGTAAAATGCAAAGCACCAGAAAAAACTATATGGGGAGGAAATTTCTGCATTTATTATATTTACAACGAAATTTATTTCATCGTAAACCTTTTCTACAAATAATTTGCTTCTATGAAGTTTTCCAACTTAAAAACCGTAATTGTCAATATTTTGATGTTTTCTATGCACTTACTTCGATTCACTTACCACCTTACATGCTGCTTGGAGAAGAACGGATGTCATCCTCATCTGATCCATCTACAACTATACGCCCCAACCAAGCTAATGGTGTGTGGCGGAGACTACTTTGCGTACACTGTCACTGCCACCTTTCCTTCATTCAGTCACGTAAGGTTGGCGAGGAAAGAAGACTGCACGAAAGCCTCTGGTTGGCTCTATTTTTGCTAATTCCGTCCACGTGGTCTTTCGCGATATATACCTATTAGGAAGAATTATAATTGGTTGACTCTCCGAGAAACGAAAGCTCTCGGATATTTGACAGGGTTTCATAACGTGATGCAGACTGTCTATCGTATAGGGTCTACCACTGCAGTTGTTCAACACCAGCTAGAGAAAATGCTTCACAACAGCCCATGTCTTGTCACACCGACCAGGCTGCGACCACCAGCTGACTGGCTGTCCGCTGGGGCTCAGCCCACTGCCACTTAACTGGTCTTGTGTAGTTCGTGAACGAACTAGTTCGGAAGAGCGCTCCCACAGGCGAACTACGCGAACTAGTTCGCAGATCCCTCGCCTCTTAGTTCGTCCGCTCCTTTTTCGAACACTGACGGGGAACAGCCAGAGGACGCGAGAGCGCGCAGAATCGCGTGATTCCCTTCTGCCATTTACCTTCATTTTGAGCTGAGATGGAGCTCAGCTGTAGTTTCATATTTTAAAAATAAATTACTACGAGTACTCTGTACGCAAAGTAGTTGAATATCATTGCATCACCCATTCGTGTAAATAACTGGTTTATTTGCCTAAGTATTTGATGTCAAATTGCCTAAAAATACGGGTAATAGCACACGCTTTGGCAACACTGATTCATTATATAAAAAAGCTGTCATAAAAAAGAGATCTTTTAGTAGCGGTAGCAAAAGCCAAATAGAGCGGACGAACTAGAGGGAGCGGACGAACTAGGAACAGCGGACGATTATGCCAAACGTATCTCGCTTCATAGTTCGTTGGATTCTTTTCCGAAGACCGACGGTCAATAGCGAGAGGGTGCGTAGCAGAATTAAAAATCACGTGTTTGCCTTCTGCTGATGAGTCATTTCGAGATGAGCGTCTGCCTGCTAGATTACATAGTTAAGTGCTACAAAATTTCGGTTTTGATGTGTTCTGCACTCTGCAATATCTGACTAATAAATTCCATAATGCCAAGATATAGAGATAACTCTAAACTTAAACGCGAGAAATTATCCACATACTGTTTCTTTTGGTTTGCGTGATATCGTTAGCGGCTCAAGCAGCAAGCGCATGAAGCAGCTAGGTGGGGGAACTTCCCCCTCCACCTGCACGCGCATACCACGCCGCTCAGTCGTCACTGGGAGCGGACGAATTAAAAGTGAGCGCTCCCGATCGCGAACTATTATGCGCAAGTTTACTCTTAACGGTCAGCCAGATGGCGGTCGTGGCTTAGTCGGTGTGTCGTGACATGGGCTGTAGTGAAGCCTTGGCTCTAGGTGGTGCTGAATTTTCATATCATCTCTGTGGCGTAGTTGCATTTACCATAGCGCGACTGAAGTTCAGCCACTACCGATCTGCGCAGCACCTACATTGCACCTGCTTAGTGACATAACTTTGTGACTACAACAAAGTGGAAGATACAAATCACATTTTTTAAATACACCACCAGATGGGACCTCACATATAATTAGCTAAGGTACGTTGTGAGAAGGAATTATCAGTTACCAACATTAGTGTAACCTTATTTGAAACCACAGACGCCGGCCGCGGTGGCCGAGCGTACTGCGGCGTGCCAGTCATGGCCTGCACGGCCACTATGGTCGGGGTTTCGAATCCCCCCTCGGGCATGGATAATTGTGCCGTCCTTAGTATTAGCTAGTTCATAAGTAGTTTGTACGTTTAGGGACTGATGACCTCGTAATTAAGTCCCATAAGCTCTACAAATATTTGAACATATGAAAAACCAGGTACTTTGCAGTGTACAAAAAACTTAGCTCCTTTCTAAAGGCGGCGAAGAGAAAGTTATGAACTGACGTAATTAAAAGATATAACAATGTCACTTCATAATATGTTTTTCAAATTGCTCTCGCACTTACCAAATGAACCTGTAACAAAGCGTGCTGCTCTCCTTTGGACCTTCTCTATCTCCCCTATGAATCCTAGCTGGTACGGATAGCACAGCGATGAGAAATGTTCATTTTTTAGACATACACGAGTATTGCAAGCTACTTCCTTCGCTGGTGCTGGTGGATTACACTTTGTGAGGATTCTTCCAATGAACTCTGTCTGACATCTATGTGTCTCATACTTAAATTGATATGTTCATTCAAATGTTCAAATGTTTGTATAGCTTATGAGACTTAACTACGGGGTCATCAGTCCCTAAACTTACAAATTACTTATGAACTGCTGTTGAATCTTCCGGGCAAGACTCACCGCTACCTGTAGCACCTCTGAGGATGTCCAGCGCAGCTCTGGACGAATCGTCAGGAGCAGATACGTTTCTTCGACCAGGACCACATAACCCGGAAGATTCAACAGCAATTATTTCAGCCGGTCGTGAAAGCCTTCACTGCATACTTATGAACTAGCTAACACTAAGGACGGAGTTAACAGAAGAGCGGCCATTCTCACCGGAGGTTCGAGTCTAAAAAATGTTCAAATGTTTGTATAGCTTATGGGACTTAACTACGGGGTCATCAGTCCTTAAACTTACAAACTACTTATTAACTAGCTTATACTAAAGACGGCACAAACATCCATGCCCGAGGGGGATTCGAACCCCCTACCGTTTTGGCCGTGCAGACCGTGACTGACGCGCCGCAGTCCCCTCGGCCACCGTAGCCGGCGATATGTTCATTCCCTTCATTTCGTTCCTGTGAGCACTCATAGGTATTTTATGTAAGTAACGGCTTCCACTGATTGCTGTGCAATCTTGTATTCAAACAGTAAAAAGTATTTATTTCTATGTATTCGCGGCCGGTCGTGCTGGCCGAGTGGTTTGCGGCGCGCCAGTCACAGTCTGCACGGCCGCTACGGTCGGGGGTTTGAAACCCCCTCGTGCATGGATATTTGTGTCGTCTTGTCGTCTTTAGTATAAGGTAGTTTATAAGTACTTCGTAAGTTTAGGGACTGATGACCCCGCAGTTTAGTCCCTTAAGCTTAACAAACATAGCAACATTTGATGTATTCACATTACGTCAGATTTCCTTTCCTACAGGGGAAGAAACGGCATTAAAAAGTTCTAGTGAAAGACGATCGTGTTGTACTGCAGCTACCTTACTGTATCGCCTTTGCCACCAGACTGTCTGTGGTGATATATGCGCGTCATTGTTGCAGACCTGTATCTCTGAAGGGCGTAACAAACGGCCGTGCTACAGAAGCGTCTGCCAGCCGCGTGTTTACAATTGAGAGCGCCTCGCCTTCTGAGGGACCGCAGCCGCCGTGATTTACAGCGCGCGCGCGTCCAAATACTTCACAACACTCGCCGCTGCCTGCCAGCACCGCAACGCCTAAATAATCGCCGCCCACCGAGCTTGCTTTTACTGTCTCCACCAGCGATCGCTGCAAACGGCCGCATCATCTACTGCCTCAGCATCATCACTTAGCGCGCTCTGCTGAAACGAATCGAGTTTATCCGCGGGCATCCATTTATGACCTCAGACAGACCAAGCTTAATATTCCTTCTGTAGGAATTATAATTTCACAGCTGCTCCAGAAATTTACGTAGTGATGTTTTCGAAGATTATAAAAAAAATGTTCAAATGTTTGTATAGTCTATGGGACTTAACTACGGGATCATCAGTCCCTAAACTTACAAACTACTTATGAACTACTTACGAACTAGGACGGCACAAATATCCATGCCCGAGGGGGGATTCGAACCCCCGACCGTAGTGGCCGTGCGGACCGTGACTGGAACGCCTTAGTCCCGCTTTTTTTTTCCCTATGAGTAGTTCTGTTCATTGCGGACGCTGATCGTATTTGTTCGTTGATGTTGGAAGTGTTCTTGGCTCAGCTTTTTTTATTACAGAGGGCGTTGAGCCCCCTGACCGGGCGCGCTGAGCCACGGAGCCCGGCGTCTCCTCGGCCACCGCGGCCGGCCGAAGATTATCTCCTTAAGAGAAGGTGAAGAGGAAGTGTATACAAAAGTAGAATGTATGTTCAAAGAACTTCACTACATCATATCTGAATAACTCCCTTAGACTGTTCGCGGATGATGCTGTCCTTGCCGGCCGCGGTGGCCGAGGTGACTGAGGCGCTCCAGTCACGGTCAGCACGGCCACTACGGTCGGGGGTTCGAATCCCCCCTCGGGCATGGATATTTGTGCCGCCTTTAGTCTTAGCTAGTTTATAAGTAGTTTGTAAGCTTAGGGATGATGACCCCGTAGTTAAGTCCCATAAGTTGTACAAACATTTGAATTTGATGTTGTCCTTTATCGGTTAGTGAAGTGACAATCTGAATAGCTCCCTTAGACTGTTCGTGGATGATGCTGTCGTTTATCGGTTAGTGAAGTCAACAGAGGATCAAAAGCAACTGCAAAGCGATTTAGACAAAATTTCTGCATGGTGCGAAAATTGGCAATTGACACTAAATAAAGAAAAGTGTGAAGTAATACACCTGACCACTAAAAGAAATCCGCTGAACTTCAATTACGCGATAAATCAGTTAAACCTTAAGGTCGTAGATTCTACCAAATACCTAGGAGTTACAATTACGAACAACTTTGACTGGAGAGAACACATAGAAAATATTGTGTGGAAGGCGAACCAAAGGTTACGTTTCATTGGCAGAACGCTTCGAAGATGCACCAGGTCCACCAAAGAGACTGCCTACATCACACTTGTGCGTCCTCTCCTGGAGTACTGTTCCCCTTGTGGGACCCTCACCAGGTGGGACTGACGGAAGACATTGAGAAGGTTCAGAGAAGGGCAGCTTGTTTTGTTTTAATCACGTTACGGGGGGGGGGAAAGCGTCACTGAAATGTTGCACGAATTGGGGTGGAAATCATTAAAAGAAAGACGTTATTCATTGCGGCGTGGTCTGTTTGCGAAGTTTCAATCACCGACTTTTAGTTATGAATGTGAAAATATTTTGCTAGCACCCTCCTACTTAGGTAGACATGACAATCCCAATAAAATAAGAGAAATTAGATCGAAAACGGAACGATTTAAGTGTTATTTCTTCCCCCGCGCTATTAGAGAATAGAACGGTAGAGAAAAGGTATGAAAGTGGTTAATGAACCCTCTGCCAGGCACTTGAATGTGAATTGCAGAGTATCTATGTAGACGTAGATATCATTGTACAACACAAAAACTGTATTACAAAAGACATTGACAACGATTGGGTGTCTTTCACAACTAAGGTTAAAAAAGCGTTTACAAAATCTCAAACTACACTGATGAGCGGAAGAATCTGGAATAGGCACCTGATGAAAACACAGAGATATGTATGCTCTCAAGAGGGTGGCGCTGGAGTCGGCAACTCCTGTATAAGGCAACAAGTGTCTGCCACATCTGCATCTACATGGATACTCTGCAAATCACACTGAAGTGCCAGGCATAGGATCCATCAAACCAATTTTGTGATTTTTCTCAATAGTCCCATTCTCTAATAGTTCGCTGGAAATTTATTGTACAGATATTTATAATGGTACCGTTTATGTCATATAACCAGCGATATTGTCACAAACAAAATTAAGCAAAGAATATTTAACAAAAACATCTTTGGGCCAGAAGCTCAATAAATTACACCAAAGTAATTACAACAAACAGCGTGACCTAAGTAGTACCCAAATAAAAATATATATTAATGTAAGTACTTACGACTTGTTCATTCAATATATTATTGCCATATTCATGTATCTTCCTGTAAAACACACTTTGTTCTCTGTAATAGGTGGATTAAGAAAATGGGCAAAGCCCGAAACTAGTTCTTTTACAAATGTTTGTTAAGCTTATGGGACTTAACTACGGGGTCATCAGTCCCTAAACTTACAAACTACTGATCAACTAGCTTATCCTAAGGACGGCACAAATATCCATGCCCGAGGGAGGATTCGAACCCCCGACCGTAGTGGCCGTGGAGACCGTGACTGGAGCGCCTCTGTCTCCCCGGCCACCGCGGCCGGCCCCGAAACTAGTCAGTATTTAAAATAAAAGCAGCTTTGGTGCAATATATAAAAATGTCTTTCCTAAAACATTTAATAGCCGCAAAACGCGACGTATTAAAAACATTTGAACTTCTAAATCTTTCACCGCAGGCGTTAAGGTACGGCCATAGTGGGCCGCTCCACGCTTCCTGCTTCCCGCCGGCAGGGAGGCGTTTGGAAAACCCAGTGGGTGATCCCATTGGGGTGGCCATAGTGCACCCGCGCGGCCGCCTCAGCTCGCTCACGTTGCTTTCACAGGCGCGTGCAACAAAGAATTTATGTTTCTTGTTCCGCTCTCAGCTCGCGGGTGCAGATGTTTCAACGCTGTGCGCTGCGCGTCGTGTTTAATGGGAGCTGATAAAGACGCGTTTATCTCAAAAGTGTTGAATGAAAGGCCGTTAATTCACTGTAGCTGATTTTTACTGAACTTTTGTAGACTCGCACAACCGATTTTGCAATGTCTTTAATTGCATCTTGTTGTTCATATTGGTACTTTAATATAGCAAACAACTAGACATTCAAGATAATTTACGTGCAGATAGGTTATTTAGCACATAATATGAAATGGACTTCTTTGCTAAAGGTTTCACGTGAAATTGGCTTTTTTGTGAGCCACTAACACGAGGCTACTTCATTCTTAATTACTTTGCTGCCATTCCACGTCAATTTACCTTACCAAAAAATTTTTTTTCGTGAACAGTATAAAATTTCGGTATGTGATTAGGGATTAGGAACCTTGACAGTGAAATAATTGTAACAGCTGTCCTACTATACTCTCAAAATACATACACTGTGACAGACGGTACACTGTCAGTTACAGGGTAATTTCAAGTAAAAACAGTCTTGGTTGCAAAGTGGTGTTATTAATTACCAATGGCGCGTTCTGCCTTCACAGCAGACCATCATCTTACCTGCATGACAAATCTTACACAAGAATTACTACAACATTTAAAGTAGTGAAACAGGGGCCGTTGTAGCAAGTTGCGTAACGTTTGTCATGCAGATAATGTGATGATACTATGCTGTGAGAGCGAAACGCGTCATTGGTAATTAATAAAACCACTTTGCAACTAAGACTGTTTTTACTTGAAATTAAAATTTGACTGGGTGCTGCATCAGCCACACTATGGACTATAGAAAGCCTTATATAGTTACTTTGTATGTATATTGAGGTTATAGGACAGCAGTTGCAACTTTTTCCGTGTCGTTATCTAACAGTTACTACCCCATGCCAGCAACTAGTGAGTCCAGTTTTGGCATTTTATGCAATTTGCGATCAGAACTTTTTTTTTTCGTCATCATCCGTGGATGGTGCCAAGTTATAACAGCAGTTGCATTATAGCACCACTGATTTACTTGTATTAAACTCAACTAGAAAGAAGATACACTGAAGCTGCACATACGAAATTATTCCAACTTAACAGTGCCGTTGAAAACATCTTTAATGTCCCCCCGCTCTTTTTTTGTGTGTGGAGAAAGTCTAATTACATATTGATTTAGAGGAAAAATGCTGCAGCGCCTTGGATAACATTTAGACGCTTGCTATTGGATCCTGTCAAAAATTCTTCTGCTAATTTTAGTCTTCCCATTTCTATTGCATGCCGGATGGGGCATTCAAGACAAACACTAGCATTCTCTTTTCCTTAGAACCCTACAGTCACCATTATGAACTTGCAATTTTCCGTCACTGACAACTAGCAATCCAATATTTGTAACTTTAAGACATAGAACTAGATTTACTGTCTTTTTTTTATCCGAACATGTATGCCACCAATATTTTAAAACGAGTTAGAGAACTGGCATCTGTCCCAGATAAACTTTGCTATTTTTAAAATCATTTTCTGTTGGCTCGGGCATGTGCTTTATTACGAAGGTTGACTGACTGAGCTGCAGGCTAGAGGCTCAGTAGCTGTGCACATGGCGCGCCCAAGGAGAGCGCGCGGCGCTAGCGCCCCCAAATTTCAACACCCAGTTCGCTATACTGGAGCGATGTATCGCTTTCTATTCAGGTTTAAAACCAATTTCACAATGTTGGCTACATTTCATACGCAGTAATGTATAACCTAAATTTAACCAAACGAAAAGTAGTGAGCGACTATATTTTTCACTGCAAAAGATTCAAATGTTATGCGATAGGTTAACTGGAAATTAAGTATCGTAATAACTATGGCGAATACCGGAAAAACAGACACTCCGTTATGAAGCTGTTACGTTAGCCTGCAAGATGTGCAAAACTCAGTGAGGTACGACTATTACTTTCCTCAGAATCGAGTGAGAAGTATCCTACATCAAGGAAAACGCACAAAACCGGGAGAGGTGGTTTTTATTTTTTTACAGCAGAAGGAGAATTTTTATCGAAAAACTGACACCGGAGTGCGATGTAGCTTTGTTTCATACACATGCAGTAATTTTTTCAGCCGTTGCAGCGCGCGCGGTCCGACCGCTGCGAGTTAAGCGGCCGAGCAGCTAGCGGGGAGCCGTTCACTATGGCCCTATCTTTAGATCGGTTACTTCTACAATTGCAGCTTATCACCATTTACGTGACTTTCAACGTGGTATTATAGTCGGCGCTCGAGAGATGGGACACAGCATCTCCGAGGTAGCGATGAGGTAAGGTGATTTCCCGTTACGACCACTTCATGCGTACACCGTGAATATCGCGAGCCGCGGTGGAGTAGCCGAGCGGTCTAAAGCGTCGCGCTGCGGAGCGCGCGGTTGCTCGCCGTGGAGGTTCCAGTCCTCCCTGGGGCATGGGTGTGTGTGTTGTCCTTCGTTTAGTTTACCTAGGTCTAAGTAGTTTGTAAGCTACGGACTGATGACCACGCAGTTTGGTCCGATAGATTTACAAACATTTGAACTTTTTTTTTTTTTTTTTTTTTTTTTTTTTTTTTTAATATCGCGAATCAAAAATCATGAAATCTCCGACGTCGCTGAGGTCGGATACAGATCCTGCAAGAACGAGAGCAACTATGACTGAAGAGAATCGCTAAACGTCACAGAAGTGCAACCCTTTCGCAGTCAGCAGGTGTTCTCCTGCGAAACATTCAACGAAACGTAATCGACGTGAGCTTTCTGAGTCGAAGGTGCACTCGTGTACCCTTGCTGACTGCACAACACAAAACTTTACGCCTCACCTCGGCCCGTCAACACCGACATTAGACTGTTGATGACTGGAAACATGTTGCTTGGTCTGACGAGTCTCGTTTAAAATAGCATCGAACTGATGGACGTGTGCGGGTATTGAGACAACTTCATGAATCCATGGACCGTGCATGTCAGAAAGTAATGTTCAGCTTAGTGGACGCTCTGTAATGGAATAGGAATCTTAGGGTTTAACGTCCCGTCGACTGCTTGGTCATTAGAGACGGGCTCTGTAATGGTGTGGGGCGTGTGCAGTAAGAGTGATATGACACCCCTGTTACGTTTAGATACGACTCTGACAGGTGACACGCACGTACGCATCCTGGTTAATCACCTGCATCCATTCATCTACATTATGCATTCCGGCGGACTTGGACAATTCCAGCAGTACAATGCGACATCCCACAAGTCCAGAATTGCTACAGAACGGCACCAGTAACAGCCTTCCGAAGTTAAAAACATCCGCTGACCACCATAGGCCTCAGCAGACTGGTGTACAGAAGAAATCTCCAGCCCCCTGTACCCATACGGATTTATCGACAGCCCTGTATGGTGTCAATTTCCTCCAGCAACTCCAGGCATTTTATCGAGTTCATGCCACGTCGTGATGCGATACTTCTACGTTTTCGCGATGGCGCTTCACTGTATTGGGCAGGTGTACCAGTTTCTTAGGGCCTTCAGTGTATCGCGCGGCCTCCCGCGTCGAAGGTTACAATCCTCCCTCGTGCATGGATGTGTGTGTTGTCCTTAGGTTAGTTAAAATTAAGTAGTTCATATGTCTAGGGACTGATCACCAATGTAGTTTGGTCCCATAAAAATTACAAACATTTGAACATTTGATCCTTCAGTGTATCTCCTAAAGCCGTCCTCTCCGACTCCAGGTTCCTTACATAAAACTGTTCATGTAATGTTAGATTGTTGCACGGTATTACGGAAACGTCATATACGTGCTTTTAACGTTTGCATACCATGATGGCAGGATACCAATAAATGGGACACCACGTGACACGACGCTTCGCCCTTGCCACCCTTTAGCTAAGTGATGGAAAATAAGAGTATCTACATGGAATGAAGTAACGTTCTTATACAGGCCGTATAAAACCTTTAAGGTCAGGCTGAAACATGTGATATTAAGTAAATGACCAATTAAGTTAAAACGGGGAACCAACGGTCTGAAACGCGTATTTATTGTTTTATTGGCATACACAGCGTACACCGCATAATAGCATCATAACTCATACTAATTTTTCAAAGCGAAGACCTTATGTCTCAATGCATGGTTTAAATATCTGGAGTGAGGGGTATCCACACGCCACCCACATCGGTGACCATCACGAACGATTTATTCCAACGTATTGGCGGGCATTGTCCAAGATCTGACAGGATCTTATTGCTGCCTTACCATTTGCTCGTTCACGTTACCTGGTATTCCTGCGACATGTGTTACCCCAGTTCTTGGAGACTGTACCCTTCGTATCCCGCGAGGTGATGTGGTTTCAACACGGCAGCGAACCAGCCCACTTCGTTTAATACTCCGCCAATAACAGTTAAGTTCATGACAGATGTTAATCACCGCAAGTACCTGAACGACACGTAACTTAAACATTGCATTGGAAGAAGAGGTCGTCGTCCACACGTTTGGACTTCTTCCTCTGGGGCTACGTCAAGTCGTTCGTTACATAATACCCCAGAGAAACGGATGAGGGCTTTCTTTCTTGGATCCTGGCTTTCTGTCTCCTAGTACAGACACTATGGATGTTTGAGAGAGTGGAAAGAACTCCATGGATTGTTGTCATACATTAACTGAGACTAGCGGTCATCACTTTCAAGTATTACCATGAGCTACGTTATTGTCGTGCAACGTTCGCTGTGTGTGTCTATAATGGAATAAATGTGTATTTTCCACCATTAGTTTCCTATCTCAATATGAATGGTTGCGGGCACATTGTCACCTGTTTCAATTTGACTTAAAAGATTTGGTACTGCTTGATGATGGCATCCGATTTTATCAACGAACGGTAACGGGAGCCACTGTGTTCCGTAGTGTACATTAGTCAACTTGCCTGCAGTATCCAATCAGCTAACTCTACCTTCAGCTTGCAAGCTAACAGTTTCATCGTTCTAGAGATTGTTGCCAGCCACGGTGGCCGAGGGGACTGAGGCGCTCCAGTCACGGTCTGCACGGCCACTACGGCCGGGGGTTCGAATCCCCCCTCGGGCGTGGATATTTGTGCCGTCCTAGTTCGTAAGTAGTTCATAAGTAGCTTGTAAGTTTAGGGACTGATGACCCCGTAGTTAAGTCCCATAAGCTTAACAAACATTTGAACATTTTCGAATCTTGTACTCACGAACCCTATCGCAGCGATATGTAAGGGTTTGTAATACACTGGTGAAATCAATTAGGAGACCAGTTGAGATATCTAGCTTCTGAAGTACTGTCATCGACAGAATAAACGAAAATGGTTCGAACTCTTTCTGTCGGTTCT
Organism: Locusta migratoria; assembly: GCA_026315105.1. NCBI lineage: Eukaryota > Metazoa > Arthropoda > Insecta > Orthoptera > Acrididae > Locusta > Locusta migratoria. Next base: position 294,923,116 of record CM048755.1, read on the forward strand.
ACGGAGTGGAAACAACAACATTACAACAACCGAGATAGTGGTAATAACGGAAAGTTGCTGCAGAGGGGTTGGTATTGACTTGTTTTTACCAAACGAATAACCCGAGAAATTGGGTTCCGATAGTGTAGTGAGCAGGTGGCGCAATACATCAAGATGACTTACCTGAAGCTATGGCATAGAGCAACATAGGGAGGTTAAAAGCCGGACAGACACAAAGTGAGGTGGCTGCAGCTACTGGAGTGTCAGAAGGTGTAATTTCCAGGACCTGAACGCGATTTCAGACAATAGCAACCGTTCAAAAAGCAAGGCCAAGGTCATCCACCGATAAGATCAGCAGGAGATGACCCTTATCTCCGTTTAACATCCGGACGGGACAAGGGGCAGAATGCAACTCATATACAACTCACCCTCCAGGCAACGACAGAAAGCGCGATATCAACACAAACAGTCCGTAGTCGCCTTCGGGAATGTGGCCGCTATGCACGGAGGCCTATAATGTGTGTCCCATTAAAACCTCGATACCATTTATCCAGCAGAAACCGGGCGGAGGGACATCAATATTGGAGTCGCAATGAATGGAGTCGGTTTTTGTTCATATAGGGACTGATGACCCCGCAGTTAAGTCCCATAAGCTTTACAAACATTTGAACATTTTTGTCCATAGATGAATCAACGTTTTGTGTTCAGCCGGACAATCGTCACACACATGTTCACATGTTTGTAAATCTATCGGACCAAACTGCGTGGTCATCAGTCCGTAGCTTATAAACTACTTAAACCTAGGTAAACTAACCTAAGGACAACACACACACACACACACACACACACACACACACACACATGCCCCGGGGAGGACTCAAACCTCCGACGGCGAGCAACCGCGTGCTCCGCAGCGAGGCGCCTTAGACCGCTCGGCTGGACAGTCATCGTTCCGTCATCTGGAGAGAACGTGGAACTCGGAACAATAATGCTTATGTGCAGGAAACCTCACAATACCATGGTGGTGGATGAATGGTGTGGGCAAGAGTCAGTATTCGCGGTCGTACGGACCCCCTTGTCGTTCAGAATTTTGCTTTGACGGCTCAGAGGTATAGAAACGAGATACTTCGACCTTTTGTCTCCATAGGAGATGGGTTGTCTCTGGTAGACGTTAAAGCTCTTCCCCACGGAGCTACGCTGGTGGACAACATGCTTGAAGCTGAGGGAACTGAACGTATTGAGGGGCCAGGTTGTTCACCGGACGTAACCCGATTGAGCATATCTGGGATGCATTTGGCAGACGCTTTGCAACCAGATCAGCACCTCCCAGAACGGACACTGAGCGGGATACGGCACTCATGGAAGAATGGCCAAATATACCTCAACAGCTGATTGATAACCTCATACTGTCCATGCCGCGCAGGTGTGCAACTTTACTGGCCGTCCGGTGATCACACGACATTAGGGGGCAACGACACTTTTCACTATTTTGGTAGTCCCATGTTGTCTCACTCTAAATATACGCCATAAAAACCTCAAGCCGGCCGCGGTGGCCGCTCCAGTCACGGTCTGCACGGCCACTACGGTCGGGGGGTTCGAATCCCCCCTCGGGCATGGATATTTGTGCCGTCCTTAGGATAAATTAGTTGATAAGTAGTTTGTAAGCTTAGGGACTGATGACCCCGTAGTTAAGTCCCATAAGCTTCACAAACCTACATACATACATACGAAAACCTCAAGTAAAGAATTGAGATAGGAAAATATCTTACTGTATCACACACAAATTACAACTGTAAGCAATATCCGAATAAAATACGTTACCATATGTATATTGTGTATGATACCTCACCTGATCCACTAATTGTTTTGAGCAGTGTATATTGGCAGAGGTAACATTCAATGCCGGTTTCTTAATTTTGAAAGAAGAATTACTCAATTTAGTTTTAAGTCTTCAAGAGACTTCCAGTTCCGTTCTTCCAACATTTCTCTGACAAATAGTGCAAATTTTCTCTATATGCTTTCGATGCCACTTGTTAGAGTAATCTGATTCGCGTTCCCCAATGTTTCTTGCATCGACCGATACATGAATTTGCTCATCAGTGCGGGATCCGTAATACGCAGAGGAGATGGAGAAAGTTCAGAGGAGAGCAGCACATTTCGTTATAAGGTCATTTGATTGATTGATTGATTGATTTTCTCAGGGAAGCCAAAACAGTCTTGGTCTAACCCGCAACTGCCCGCACCGAAACTACGTTTATTGTGTGGTATCGCTCCCTGTATATCTAGTAGAGCCAACCATGCCTTTGAACAGTGCAAGGAGTCCCTTTACCAGTTCTTTATTAGACACAATTTCTTCGGGTCTGGTTGTCCCAAATTTTCTGTTCTTTTTACTCTCCTATGCAATGCATTCGAAGATTAGATGTGATGCAGTTTCATCACCGTCATCACAGATCCTACATTTAGGGTCCTCTTCTGTTATTCCCATTGTATGTAGGTGTAGGTCATTTAGTAAACGTGAAACCTTAACGGAAATTATCAGCAAACGCCATCGGTAGACACTACAAGAGAAGCGTTCTTCATCAAGTTACGGGTTGCCGATAAAAGTACCTTACGGTCTCGGAAACTCAATTCGGATTAATAAATCGGAAGTTAGAAGTGTCTACATATATAGCGCACTCGCCAGTAGCTTTAAAGAAAAATGGTTCTGAAGATTTACGTGCAAATCATATAATGATCAATTTATATGCCCTGGCAGCAAAGCGAAATGGAATGCGTATGTAGCAGATTCGCATGACACTATATTTTATTTATGTTTACATTTCATTTTATGTATGAAGTAACTATTACAACTAGTTAAAATATGAATTGCAAGTAACAGTTTCTCATTAAAATGTTGAATGTTTCTAAAGTTAATTAAATCTTTAATTATAACTGTGCCAAACTTATCTGTGGGGTTTCATTTATATAAATACTGCCTGTATCTATCAATTTCGTATTTTAAATACAAACACGATAATGATAGTTGATATAGAAGTGTTTTAAACCAAATATATTTTGATATCTTACCCATATTATGGGGGACAATTGCAAAAAAAAACTTTTTTAAAAGAGACTTTGGAAAAGGTACTTCGGTTACATTCATGCAAAATTCTCTTTCCTCTGATAGCCTGGAAGCGTCCCTGGAATATCATACTATTACATTAAAAATTGGCAGTAGCAGTTGATGGTACACTATTAATAGTGTTTTCATATTCTCCATGGCAATTTCTTTATTATTTTCAGTCAGATAAGTGCAATTTCTATGCGCTTTGACGTATTTTTACTTTCTATAAAAATTTTATTAAACGATGAAAAAAGAACTTACCTGAAGTTAATGACCAATCTGAAGCGCCCGTATAGAAAGTAAGGCCTCTGTAGCTATGATTGGACATTTCGTCAGATGTTAGTGGCTGTTAGTCACGCATCTATACGTAATACTGCAATCCAGATTTACTGCTGAACTGCTTAAGGTACTTTATCGTGGCGGCTTTCCTTTTCTTGTATCTGAGGTATCGTTGAGAATATTGTTCCTTACTGTAATTACTTACTGCGAGCCTGTGTTGTGAGACAGTTATTGGGCTTTTAGATTTCCATTAACGCGCCGCTGTTTTCCTTGCATATGATTCAGGCTTTCGCCGTAATATATATCTCGAAGCTGACATTTTTAATGCCAAGATAATTTTATATCGAGTTTCCCCGTCCACTATAACTTCGCATTTAAGTCAAGATTTACCAAGGTTTGTTAGAGTTACATCAAGAGCAGGTCCATGTAGAGATGTGTAGGCATGTTTTACAACTACACTGCTCGGCCAGAACATTATGGCCACCTACCAACTATCGACATAAACCAGCTCAGGCGGTATCAGCGTCACCTGACGAAGAATGCCTTCTAGCCAGACACACGCCAGTCTAAGTTTGACTGAAGTAAGGTTGCGGTGGGACGGAGGTACATCACGAGCATTTCGGAAACTGTACGGCTTGTCGGCTGTTCGCGGGGTGCTGTGGAGAGTTTCTTCGGCAAGTGGTGAAATCAATGTGAAATCACGCCCAGTCGTCGATGGGTTTGGTGCCCAACTATTATTACAGACGTCGGACATAGTAGGCGGGGATGCTGATAAAATTGGACATGCGGCGTAATGTAACGGAACTAAAGGGGTGACCTAAGGAATACGATCGCCACGTGGAGTGTGCTACATCTTTTTGCAAGTTGGCACCACTACCTACGTGTTAACACCGCGAGCGACGAATGACGTACGGAATCTTGGAAATTACTTTGCAGTATAAGTTTTGTTCTCCTATGCGTCAACACAAATAATCGTGGAAATGCGGGATCTCTAGTACTTCCAAAGAGGCAGTCTCCAGGACGTGCGCAGTTATTGGGGCACCTGTGACGAAAACTACTGAACAGGTTTATGTTTCTCCAGCGACTGCATCTTCACTAATGACAACTTACAGAAAACTAGGTAAAACGTCATTGGCAAAGAGGAATTCGTAAGGGAAATTGCATCGATAGATAACCTGCCGCACACTCCAGCCTATGAAGCGAATATACAAGAGAATTCTGAAAAAGTTGAAGATACAGATCAAAGATTCTTCTTAATCCTAGCGATGAATATTGAACACTGGAAGGAGCCTAACTTTCCCCTCGACAGGTGTTTACGTGGACTACTCCACACCGATTTTACTGAAGAATACGCATCCAGAAAGGGTTTCATCTCGCTCCGAATCTGTCTCTGTACATAATGTGGCCAATCATGTGATCAGTACTATTTATTTGACTGTATAGCAAGAAAAAGTTTCTTAAATTTTAAGCAGATGGTAATAACTTCCACTGATTCATGTAATCTGACAAATGTACACAGTGTGTTCAATAATAAATAAATAACTTAAACTAACTTATCCCCGATGGGAGGGGACAACCCTCCGGCGAGAGCCACCGCAAGCGCCGCAACATGCCGCTCCTCGACAGCAAACTGCTTATATGACTAACATATTCCTAACAAACACTCCCGTATTGGCGGATGTTTTGGTACAAGAATGGACAACAGAATGTTGAAAATTATGAAGACAATCTACGAATCTGTTCCTCGTAGAGTTGTAGCTGTTCTAAAACCCAGTGGTGGGACATTTCCTTCATATGTTGTTTGTAAATCTATGGGACTTAACTACTCTGGTTATCAGTCCCTAGGCTTACAAACTACTTAAACTAAGTTAAACTAACCTAAGGACAAAAAAAACCACACACACTCTCTCTCTCTCTCGCACACACACACACACACACACACATACACACATGCCACAAGTAGGACTCGAACCTCTGACGGCGAGCAACCACACGCTATTCAACACGGCGCCTTAGAACGCTCGGTCACTTCACCGCTGCGCCAACTCCTTACTAATAAATAAATATTGTGTCTATGTAAGGTGTTGATTTTATTTTGTCCACGCCCCGTAACATCAAACATTAATGCTGGACGGAGTACAATAGTGTTTGAACACAAAGTGCACGTATTATTAATAAGCTTCTACAGCCGACGACCCCTGCTTGCGTCAGTGTCAGAAACTACGACTGCAATGATCACGTGACCATCGTCACTGGACGTTTGGGCAACGGAAGAGCGTTGCGTGGTCTGATGAATTCTGAGGGTGTAAATCCGTCATCTTCCTGGGTAAAAGTTAGTTGACACCTGTACAGCGGAACTATTATACTCTGAGGAATATTCACGTGGCCATCCATGGAGTTCGAGCAAGGTACATTAATGGCCAAGAAGTATCGTGCATTGGTTACAAACCTCTTACACCAGTCCATGATGATCATGTTTCCCAACGGCAGTAGTATTTTTCAACAAGACAGTGCGCCACGTCACAAGGTCAGGAGAGTGATGGAGAGGTTCGAGACACACAGTGGCGTGTCGCAATTAATGTTCTATCCTCCCCTCCCCACATCTGGTCTTATCTGAGTATACATATGGAATGTTATTGAACATGGCGTCAGGGCTTATGACACCCTTCCACAGAATTTAAGGGAATTACATGACTTGTGTTGCGGATATGGTGCCGACTTCCTCCAGCGAACTACAAAGTTTTCATTTCTTCCCAGTCACGACTCGTCGCCACTGTTATCTTTACCAAAGATGGGCGTATTCCTTATTATGTAGGCCAGTGTTTCCCAATCTTTTTGGATACGCGACCTCCGTCCAATAGAAAATATTTTGGCGAGGAGTGGCCGTGTGGTCTGAAGTCCTGCGTCGCGCATGGGTATGTGTGTTGTCCTTAGTGTAACTTAACGTAGTTTGTAAGATTAGGGACTGATGACCATAGCAAATGTTCAAATGTTTGTACAGCTTATGAGACTTAACTACGGGGTCATCAGTCCCTAAACTTACTAACTACTTATGAATTAGCTAACACTAAGGACGGCACAAATATCCATGCCCGAGGGAGGATTCGAACCCCCGACCGTAGTGGCCGTGCAGACCGGGACTGACGCGCCGCAGTCCCCTCGGCCACCGCGGCCGGCTGACCATAGCAGTTTGGTCTCTTAGCTCTTACACCAACTTTAAAAGAATGTTAAACACATTAGCTGAAGAGGATAAAAGTACAGCATTAAAAACCAGAAGCTTAAATTTTTTATTTCTTTTATTAATTAATTGTCTAATCTCTTTGATTGACTGGGTATAGTGTGATCCAGTTTTCATTCATCTCAACTACTGAGATTTCATGTTAATTTACTTCATTTATAAATAATTTCCTGATAATCGCACTTACCAGTATACAGTATGAATCGGAAGAAAAAAAGATTTATTTTTCTTTTGCTGAAGTAATGTTGGACGTATAGAGGCGAATAGTGTGTTGTTGATGCTAACGCAACTTGGATTACTTGGAAAATTTTCGTATTGAAGTTTGATATTGGCCCACTTTAGGTCAGTAACATTAAAATTAGACCGTTTGCGATGGTTTTTTGATCTCTTAACTCGTCCATCTGTGACGGTCATCTGGATTTTTTTCCTATCTCGCACCATTACAGAGAGATTTTAAAGATTATGTCGATTTGACAAAGTCTGTATGTCTGTAACTTGGTAGCAGTTTTTAGGTCACATGGTTCAACTGATCGCCGCCAAAATTTACAGACCGATTTGTTGGCGACCAGGGGCCATAACCTGATGCCGAGAGGGCGGCACTATGCCCAGTCTCGCCTACTATGCGTCGGATCGAAAACATTTTCAAGGAGAAGTAGTTTAGAAATGAATATGGAGTAAATTTTGTTTGAAAATCTTTTGGATATTTTGTTTCAGAAAGTTTGTACACACATTCTACACATGGCTCTACCGTCATATATTTTGCTGTAAGTTATTTAATGGAGATTATAAGGATGGTTTGAGATGGATATTTCGTTTCGGGATGAAAACATGACAGGAAAATACCCATCTACAAAGAAATTATATATATTGTGTATACAAAAATAAAGAAGATGAAATGAAAGATGTAGTTGCTGCACTAAATGATAAGACTAGTGTAACAACAAGACAGCGGGGTGGAGGAGGGTTCTCTACAAAATTAAATATAAACATTTAAATATTAATTAAAAAATAAAGATATCAATATAAACTGTTTCGCGCAATAGACTAAGTGAGGCCTCCCCGGTTCGTCTTGCGAACAGGTTTGAGGCGCTGTCTGCTCAGGACGACGTTCCTGAGTCGGATGGTGTCTCTCACCCTGTCACCACCCAGCCTGCAAGATCCGGGCTTTCACAGAGGGTGGGTTTACTTGTAGTTGGGAGCTCCAACGTTAGGCGGGTGATGGAGCCCCTTAGAGAGATGGCTGCCAAGGAGGGGAAGAAGGCCAACGTGCACTCCGTGTGCATCCCGGGTGGAGTCATTCCAGATGTGGAACGGGTCCTCCCGGATGCCATGAAGGGTACGGGGTGCAGCCAACTGCAGGTGGTGGCTCACGTCGGTACCAATGATGTGTGTCGTTTCGGATCTGAAGAGATACTCTCAGGTTTCGAGCGGCTAACTGAAGTGGTAAAGACTGTCAGTCTTGCTTGCAAGATGAAAGCAGAGCTCACCATCTGCAGCATAGTTGACAGGACCGACTGTGGACCTCTGATACAGAGCCGAGTGGAGGGTCTGAATCAGAGGCTCAGACGGTTCTGCGACGGTGTAGGCTGCAGATTCCTTGACTTGCGCCATCGGGTGGTGGGTTTCCGGGTTCCGCTGAATAGGTCAGGAGTCCACTACACGCAGGAAGCGGCTACACGGGTAGCGGGGGCTGTGTGGCGTGGACTGGGCGGTTTTTTAGGATAAAGAGCTTCGGGGAAATAGAAAATGGGCAATCTCAAAGGGTTCAGGTGGATCACAGGAGAAATGTAGATCCGGAAACTATCGGTATAACAGTTGTAAATTGTCGTAGCTGTGTCGGGAAAGTTCCAGAACTGCAAGCGTTAATAGAAAGCACCGAAACACACATCATTATAGGCAGCGAAAGTTGGCTCAAGCCGGAAATAAGTTCAGAAGAAGTATTTTCAAAAGATCTAACGGTATTCAGAAAGGATAGATTAAACAAAATAGGTGGGGGCGTGTTTGTCGCCGTCAAAAGTAGTATTTCATGTAGCGAAGTTGAAGTTGATAGTTCGTGCGAGCTATTATGGGTAGAGGTTGTACCCGAAAATCGTAAGAAGTTAATAATCGGTTCCTTTTACCGGCCTCCCGACTCTGACGATACAATAGCAGAAAGGTTCAAAGAAAACCTGAGTCTAATTACAAAAACGTACCCGACTCACACGATAATAGTAGGTGGTGATTTTAATTTACCCTCGATCTGTTGGCGAAATTATATTTTCAAATCAGGAGGTAGGCATAAAACATCGTCCGAAATTGTACTCAACGCATTCTCTGAGAATTACTTCGAACAATTAGTTCACGAGCCAACTAGAATTGTAAATGGATGTGAAAACACACTTGATCTCTTAGCAACAAATAATCCTGAGCTCATAATGAGCATCAAAACGGATACAGGTATTAGTGAACACAGAGCTGTAGTAGCGAAATTGAATATCGAAAGTCCCAAAGTTACCAAAAATAAACGCAAAGTATATTTGTTCAGGAAAGCAGATAGAAACAAAATACATTGCTTCTTGAAAGACAGCTTCCACTCGTTTCTAACACTAAACGTAGGTGTAGACCAGATGTGGCTCAAATTCAAAGAAGTGGTATCGACAGCAATTGAAAGTTTTATACCTAATAAATTAATAAAAGAAGGAGGCGATCCCCCTTGGTACACAAAACAGGTTAGGACACTGTTGCAAAAGCAAAGGAAAAGGCATACTAAATTTAAACGAACACGAAATCCCCAGGATTTGCGATTGTACTCAGAAGCTCGAAATTTAGCGAGGATTTCAATGCGAGATGCCTACAACATTTATCACAACGAAACTCTTTCTCGTAATTTGACTGAAAACCCAAAGAGATTTTGGTCATATGTTAAATATACTCGGGGAAAGTCACAAACAATACCTTCACTACGTGATAGTAATGGCGATCCTGCCGATGACAGCGCTACTAAAGCAGAGTTACTAAACTTAGCTTTTAGAAACTCATTCACTAAAGAAGACGAAACCAATATTCCAGATTTCGAATTACGAACAGATGCCGTAATGAGTAACATAGAAGTAGATATCATCGGAGTAGTGCAGCAACTAAAATCACTTAATAAGAACAAGTCTTCTGGTCCGGATTGTATACCCATTAGATTTCTATCTGATTATGCTGAAGCGATAGCTCCTTACTTAACAGTCATATACAACCGCTCTCTCATAGAAGGATCTGTACCAAAAGATTGGAAAGTTGCACAGGTCACACCTATATTCAAGAAAGGCAGTAGGAGTAACCCACTAAACTACAGGCCTATTTCATTGACGTCAATTTGCAGCAGGGTTTTGGAACATATCCTGTATTCAAATATTATGAATTATCTCGAACAGAACGATCTATTGACCCAAGGTCAACACGGATTTAGAAAATATCGTTCATGCGAAACACAACTAGCTCTATATTCACACGAAGTGATGGGTGCTATCGACAAAGGTTCGCAAATCGATTCCGTATTTCTTGATTTCCAGAAAGCTTTTGACACCGTACCTCACAAACGGCTTTTAATCAAATTGCGTGGTTATGGTATATCGCCCCAAATTTGCAATTGGATAGGGGATTTCTTGTCAGAGAGGACACAGTTCGTAGTAATCGATGGTAAGGCATCGACTAAAACAGAGGTGATATCGGGCGTTCCACAAGGTAGTGTTATTGGTCCTCTGCTATTCCTTATTTACATAAACGATTTAGGGGAAAATCTAAGTAGCTCTCTTAGGTTGTTTGCAGATGACGCCGTCATTTACCGTCTAGTAAAATCATCTGAAGATCAAAACCAACTGCAGAACGATCTGAATAAGATATCAGTATGGTGTAAAAATTGGCAATTGACTCTAAATAATGAGAAGTGTGAAGTCGTCCACATGTGTACGAAAAGAAATCCGTTAAACTTTGTTTACAACATAAATCAATCAAATGCGAACGCCGTAAACTCCACAAAATACCTAGGAATCACTATTACTTCAGACTTAAACTGGAAAGAACACGTAGATAATATCGTGGGAAAGGCGAACCAGAGACTGCGTTTTATTGGCAGAATCCTTAAAAGATGCAACAGAACTACTAAAGAAACTGCATACACTGCGCTTGTCCGTCCATTTTTGGAGTATTGCAGCCCAGTGTGGGATCCTTATCAGGTGGGTTTGACGGAGGACATCGAAAGAGTCCAAAGAAGGGCAGCTCGTTTCGTATTGTCACGATACAGGGGAGACAGCGTTACGGAAATGATACAGGATCTGGGATGGGAATCATTACAACAACGGCGCTTATCGCTGAGGCGTGGGTTACTTGCGAAACTCCAATCGCCAACATTCTCCTCCGAATGCGAAAATATATTGTTGACTCCCACTTACATAGGTAGAAATGATCATCAGAATAAAATAAGAGAAATCAGAGCTCGAACAGAGAGATTCAGGTGTTCTTTCTTCCCGCGCGCTATTCGAGAATGGAATGGGAGATAAATAGTATAATTGTGGTTCGATGAACCCTCTGCCAGGCACTTAAATGTGATTTGCAGAGTATCCCATGTAGATGTAGATGTAGATGTAGTGAAGTAACTATAAATAAAACTGTTGAGAAACAACAAAGAAAAATTTAATTACAGAAATAAAAATCACACTGGCGTGTTTATTGGCACACTTTTGCAAATATTTCGACAAAAAATTAATAAAGATATTAATAATAAGTAATGTAAAATCAATTGTTGATGTGGTCTGTAGTCTTCTGTGCTGAGAGTGGTCTGATGCCGCTCTACACGCTACCCTGTCCTTTTAAACCTGCTTACGGTATTCGTCTCTCGGTCCCTCCTATTAATCAAAATATGTGACAGCTTTATTTTCTCCCTAATTCTGTTGAGCATCTACTAATTAATTACGAGAACTTCCCACCTAATTTTCAGCATTGTTCTGTAGCACCACATTTTAAAAGCTTCTATTATCTTTGTCTGAACTCCTTGTCGTCCTCGTTTCACTCCCATATAATGCTACACTCCAAAGAAATGCTTTCAGAACGGATATCCTAAAATTTATATTAATTTTGGATGTCAACAAATTTCGCTTCTTCACAAATACATATCTTCCCATAGTAATTCTGCATTTTATATCTTCTTTAGTTCGGCCTTCAGAAATTCTTTTGATACCCAAATAACAAAAATCATCTACTACTTTTACTGTCTCATTGCCTAATCTCATTCCTTCAGCATCGCCTGATTTTCTTACACTGCATACTATTATTCTTGTTTTCCTCTTGTTAATGTTTATCTCACGTGCTCTTTCCAAGACACTGTCAATTCCGTTAAATTGCTCTTGCAGGTTCTTTGCTGTCTCTGACAGAATTACAATGTCATCGGCAAACCGCAAAGTTTTAATTTCATCATCCTCAACATTAATTACTTCTCAAAATTTCTCCTTCATACCATCACAACTTGCTCGATGTACAGATTGAATAACACTTACTCGCTTCCCAATCACTGCGTCCCTTTCATGCCCTTCGACTCACAACTACTGGCTGTTTTTGTATAAGTTGTATGTAACTTTTCGTTCCCTATATTATACCCCCGATACCATCAACATTTGAAAGAATGTATTCCAGTTAACATTGTCAAAAGCTTTCTCCAAATCTACAAAAGCTAAAATGTAGGTTTGTGTTTCTTTTAATTCGTGAATATTGCCTTTGGTGTGCCTACATTTCTCTTAAATCGAAATTATCTTCCCCGACGTCGGATTCCACCAGTTTTTCCATTCGTCTGTAAATAATTCTTGTTACTATTTTGCAGCCATGACTTGTTAACACGTTCGCTGCGACTGCCGATTATAAGCGTTTCCGCGATCGACATGTCTGAGCTACCAACGGTTATAAGCATTCCCGCGATCAACATGCCGGCCGCGGTGGCCGAGGGGACTGAGGCGCTCCAGTCACGGTCTGCACGGCCACTACGGTCGGGGGTTCTAATCCCACCTCGAGCATGGATATTTGTGCCGGCTTTAGTATAAGGTAGTTGATAAGTAGTTTGTAAGTTTAGGGACTGATGACCCCGTAGTTAAGTCCCATAAGCTTAACAAACATTCGAACAATAAAATCAATAAATCAAAGGCGTTGTTAGAATTGTTTAAAATAAATGCAAGAAAAGGTTCAAATGTTTATAGCTTGTGGGACTTAACTAGGGGGTTATCAGTCCCTAAACTTACAAACTACTTGTGAACTAACTAATCCTAAGGACGGCAAAAATATCCACGCCCGGGGGGGGGGGGTGTCGAACCCCCGACCGTAGTGGCCGTGCAGACCGTGACTGGAGCACCTCACTCCCCTCGGCCACCGCGGCCGGCCAATAAATGCATATGACGCTTATAAGCGTAAGGCAGCTTGCAGCATTTATCACATAACCGGCATGCAGCTAAAGCGTACTTGTATTTCTATATCTAGCAGACGCTATATTCGCTTTCAATATTACAGGTTTCGCAGGCGTCTGATTTCAGCTCTCAGCGCACGTGCGCTTACAGGCGTCCGCCTAGAGCGTTAGCGGCTCGCACTGGTGACCGCAGCGAACGTGTTAAACTGATAGTTCTGTAATTTTCACACTTGTTCAAATGTTCAAATGTTTGTAAATCTATCGGACCAAACTGCGTGGTCATCAGTCCGTAGCTTACAAACTACTTAAAGCTAGGTAAACTAACCTAAGGACAACACACACACCCATGCCCCAGGGAGGACTCGAACCTCCACGGCGAGCAACCGGAGCTCCGCAGCGAGACGCTTTAGACCACTCGGCTACTCCACCGCGGCTTTCACACTTGTCTGCACTTGCTTTCTTTGGAACTGGAATTGTCAAATCTTCTCGTAGTCTGACGGTATTTCCTCTGTCTCATACATTTTGTACAATTGCACATTATATCATAATGTTTTATAATTTCATTTCGTATTATTTCATTAACTATTATATATTTTATTATTTATAGATATTTAATTTGGTATTATTCACATTTTTGTTATTTTATTGTCCAAAATATTCGTAAAAATCATATAACTTAATCAGGCAGTAAAACGCGCCAGTGCGATTTTTTTTCTTTCTTTTCAAATGGAGCTGATTTCTTGTCCCACCGCTTGGGCTGAGTTTCCTTTCCCAGAGACATTGTGCTGCCCGGCGACGAGATGTGGCTCGTTTGGATCGCAGCGAATCGGTCCGAGTGCAAGGCTTTGGGCTGCACCCATGCAGGCGGCTGCCGTTTTTGGGAAGACAATGGACGGGTTACAGAATACCACAGGTGGCTGGCCGTAATTCTTTGCTGGGAACCGTCAAGGTGAGAAAGCGCTTTCGTCGCGTGGAGCTGTTAAAATACGCACTGATTCAGCATGCGATCTACATGACGCTGCCGTGTCCGCTTGATATAAAGTAATGTCACTCTTAGGAGGTGATTATTTATTCGTTTATCTTTGTAACAAATAAGCTCAGCAGACGAAATTATTGAGTCCCCTAAGGAAATCACTGGCAGTGTCATGTATTTCTTTTTAATTCCAACCCTGTACTTGTTTATCACCTGGACTCGGTAAGGAAACGAGTCCACTTAGTTAACGAAGTTGTGTCAAATCCAGGTTAAGCCGGTCGTTGCAGATCTGATCACGCAGTTCCGCCAAACTGCGGGGATTCTGGTGCCGGCCGCGGTGGCCGAGGGGACTAAGGCGCAGTCACGGTCTGCACGGCCACTATGCTCGGGGGTTCGAATCCCCCCCTCGGGCATGGATATTTGTGCCGTCCTAGTTCGTACGTAGTTCATAAGTAGTTTGTAAGTTTAGGGACTGATGACCCCGTAGTTAAGTCCCATAGACTATACAAACATTTGAACATTTTTATTTATTTTTCTTTTGTTTTGGGTTCTGGTGCTACCCGCTATTCCGCCATGTCCCACAGACTTCCTGTGGAGTTCTGGTCATGTGAGTATTGCATGCAAATCTAGATGCAGTAGGACGTGGAAGAGTTCAGTCAATGAATCATATATTCTTCCTGTCCCGTGAACTTTACTGTTGTCGCCCTTAAAGAGACACTCCCCCCTGAAAGTCCTATGATTAGAGCATTATCTCCGCGCGGAATGGCCGCTTGGTCAAAGGCGACATGCAACGGATAGGGCGTCCGTTCCTGCCGGAGGTTCGAGTCTTCCCTTGTGCATGGGTGCGTGTGTTGTCTTTAGTGTAATTTACTTTAAGTAGTTTATAAGTCTAGGAACTGATGACGATGGCAGTGTGGTCCAATAAGTTCACCATTATTTGAACATTTGAGTATTATCTACGTCTACATGTACATGGGATACTCTGCAAATAACATTTAAGTGTCTGGCAGAGGGTTCATCGAACCACCGTTATATTATTTATCTCCCATTCCATTCTCGAATAGCGCGCGGGAAGAAAGAACATATTCTCCGTCACAGTATTAATTACCTACACATTAAAGTTAGTTTCCGGGGTTGCCCGTGTATGTATTTATTCCATTCTTATATCAGTCCATCTCCTCCTCCACCCTCCTCCCCATAGCCCTTTTGTCACTCTCTGTCAATTTCAGTTTCGTTTTCATGTAGCTCTGTACACATGGCTTCATATCTCCTCCATATTAGCTACTACTATTACATAATTTTTCGGGCACTATTACGAAACTGATTGATAAATGTACTGTGATATAATAGCGCAGGTACATTCATTGGCATATGAGCGTATTGTCTGCAACATATGAGGCGAATAAGTAGTAGAGCCGAAATAAATCGAAAGCTCATGCATGATGAGTTGGTATTCCGTGAGGCATATTATTTATGACCACATATCTCATAAACCATGTTTCGTACTATGAAATAATTTCGAAGATATATTCATCTGTATATGTGCGAACTGTTAACCAAATGTTTCGTGAGTACAGTTAGTAGTGTAAAAGTAATAAAATCTAACGACATGCCGAATGGTGTAGTTTTACTGCATGAAGATCGGAAAAGAAGTAATCAATAAACGTCTTTCTTTTCATAACTTGCTGGAGTTGTCAGCGAGAAAATGTTTCGTAAAGGTTTGAAATTGCGTGTAATGTTTTTTGCAAGTCACTAAGTGCTCCCATTGTTAATCAGTTAATGAGTAAATTCTCGCTAGTCACGTGTTACATGCTGTGGCAGTTTGTTTGCGACTCCCATTGTTTATGACGTCATATCTCCTCAAGTACGTTTCTAATGACCAAAATATCGACTAGATGTTAAAACATATGTGTGCCATGAAATCGGTCCATTTGTTTAGGAAGAGCTGTGGAATATACATATTTTTCGGCTTACAAGGCCATATTCAGACTTAACAGTGCATCTTAAAGTCTGAAGATGGCTTTGTAAGCAGAGAACCTCGTAACTAAATAAAAATCAAACATACACAAAAATTTTCTATCAACTCAATTTTATTACGTTCTACCAAGACATGACGGAAGAATCAGTGAAATGTCCTTATTTACGTTTGTTTGCGTTACATACTATTATTTGTACTTCTATACACAACAAAAATTGCACACATGTTGTACGGCCTTTTTTCTGCAATTAGTCTACACTTCTTCCTCTTTCGGTAAATCTGTCCTCAGACAGATATCAACTGGACGTCTACCATGTCTTTCTGTCCTGGGCATCCCCCTTCATTTGCTTGTAGCTTCTTCCTTTCTTCACGTCTGTTAGCATTCCAAACCTTCTTCTTCCTCTCCCTCTTTTTCATTCTACTTTTCCCTCCAATATCTTTTGCAGTAGACAGTTCCTGCTCAATATGTGTCCCAGTCAAGCTGTTTTCCTTTTCTGTATCATCCTCATGAAGTCAATTTCCTCTTTTCCCTGGTTCAGTACCTCCTCATTTTTCACGCTGTCAGTCCATTTCACTTTCTCTATAGCCACATTTCAAAACTCTCTAAATATTTTTGTTCTTTTTTCCTAACTGTCCATGTTTCAGATCCATAAGACACCACGCTCCACACGAAACATTTAGCAAACATCTTCTGGTGATTAATTGGTATGTTCCTGGTTGTCAGTAAATTTTCACTTTCTCAAACACTTTCTTTTCCGTGTATTTCTGCGTTTCACTTCTTCTGTACAACTTCCATTGAAATTTATCAAGCTTCGCAGATATTGAAATGATTGAATCTGTTGCAGTTTTCTTCCCTCTAGTGACATATTCATTGTGTCACCTTCTTTTCCAATTTTCATCACTTTGGTCTTTCATTCCGAATTCTTTCACCACCCTTACAATATCATTACCTAGAGCTCTTCTTCTGATTCTGCTAGTACAGTCATATCATCTGCATACGTTATAGTTTTTATTCTTTCTTCTCCCACTACAAGTCCTTTTGTTTGTCTAAGGCCTTGTTAATAATTTTTTTAACATAAATACTAAAAAGTGCTGGTGACTTACAACTACCCTGTCTCACATGTCTTCCAATAGCCACCTCTTCAAATTCATCATCATCCATTCACACAACTACTTTCTACCCCACATAGACTTCTATACTTCCAATCAATACCACTACCTTTCATAATCTTCAGCAGCATACACCAGTCAATTTTGTCAACTGTTTCTTCCTAGTCGACAAAACAAACATATATTTATATTCACGCAAAGTATAACATTAACTGCGAATGGGTAAAGTTGAAAATGTGTATCCAGCCGGGCCTCGAACCTAGGTCTGTGGCTCTCTAGGCAGTTTGCTGATCTGTACACCACTGGGGACACAGCGATCACCACACCTGCACGGAATTGCTCAAGTACGCCTCATGTCGGATACAAAGTCTCAACTTTCCACCTGCCTACTAGAACTCAAACTCGTAGATATTATAAACTAATTCCCGTAAGAGTAATAATGGCCTAGGAATGCCTCCGCACTGAAGAAAGGATCATTGCCCGTCATCGTCATTCATATCAGTTATGTTGTGACCTCGTCGCCTTTTGTTTAGTACTCGTCCCGGTCTAGTTGTCAATAAAGGTACTGGTGCAGGATCCTTTGACATCTAAAACATTGATATAATTAGTATTACAAGAAATTTGTTGACTGAAATTTACAATACTCAACTTTAGAACATATATCTGTTTCTTCTCTCTTCTTGCTTCTCGCGGTGTCTTCCATATGATACTAGCTGCGCTGTGACCTAGTTGCTGCTAAGTTTGTAGCCGCGTTCTGACTTAACTGCCTAGTAACTGACTGAGTTCTGAAAAGTAACTGTCCGAATTCTCACTAGTAACTGCCGGGCTTCCAGACATATGGCGGCCTAGTATAACCGCTTGTAGAGGGCACGCATCTTGGGTTACTCCCTCCAGGATGCGTGGCGCCTGCTTGCTATTGGTTTTCGGTCGATCGCTGCCTTCTCCACGATCGTTCTCTTACGTCTGGTGTGTGGCGCTGACTTTACGCCACAACAACAGAATAAGTTTATATATATATATGCCTATGACGGGAAATGATCATTTGTTCATTGCGGAAGCACTCCTAGGCCCCTACTCTTATGGGATTTAGTTTATAATAACTATGAGTTTTAGTTCTAATGGGCAGGGGTAAAGATGTAAAGATGAGAATTTGTATGTGACTGGAGGTATACTTGAGCAATTCTGTGCAGGTAGGGTGATCGCTGTGTCCCCAGAGGAGTAAAGATCAGCGCAACAGCCTCCAACGCAGGAGACCCGGGTTCGAGTCTCGCCTCGGTACACATATTCAACTTTACCCATTCTCTGTTAATGTCATACATTCCGTGAATATGAATAGATAATAACTTTTGGATGCCGCGGTGGTGTAGGCGAGCGGTCTAAAGCGGAGCGCGCGGTTGCTCGCCGTGGAGGTTCGAGTCCTCCCTGGGGCATGGGAGTGTGTGTTGTCCTTAGGTTAGTTTACCTAGGTTTAAGTAGTTTGTAAGCTACGGACTGATGACCACGCAGTTTGTTCCGATAGATTTACAAACATTTGAACATTTTTAACTTTTGGATCAAAAGTGACGTCTGTTCTTTCGGACATTTATTATTCCGCTTTCGCCTAGGGACAGTATGTTCAGAATGGTTCACGGCACGGAAGGTATCGTAGCAGTATTTCAGTAATAAAACATGGAAAAGGTATGTGGTTTCACAGCAATCAACTTTATTTTAAAATTTATTTATTTTTTAAAAATCTGTATGACTTCTATCCCTGAAGAATATAGTTCCGTGTAGCTTCCACAGTGGCAGTGTCTTTAGAGCAGCCGCTGCTGGAAGTGAGCCAGACTGCGTCCTTAAGGGGAATTTCAAAAATGAGTGTAAGTCGTCTGTATACGGAGAGCGGGGCACGCTTTTCCGTCTCGTTGTCAGGCTGTGGCTGGGGCCGCGACGTACCTGTAACTCGCTCTGAGGCAAGCCGGGAGACGTGAGCAGCAGGGCTGACGAAAGTGAGCGCGCAGTTTGTTTGCGGGGCTTCCCATGCGCGGCACGGACGCGCGCATTAACATTCCCGCTACACGCTGACACGCGCCCGCCCCAAGATTCGTTTGCCAGCCACCGCGCGACTCGCCTGGACGTACTGAATGGAGAGTGACGGAACTTATTCAGGGGGCCGCCGGTACAAGTTAACGTCGTATTTAAAACGGACACGGGAGCTACGGAGAATTTCTACAGCTGGATACAGCCACCGAGCCAGAAAAAGCTGCAAACTATCACTTGCGACTTTTGTCCTGACACTAAAGAGACGGACGCGGCACGTGATCGCATTTTCCGTGTGCACTTGTGGGAAAAAAATGCAACGTCACTAGCACTGTGTACAAAGGCATCAGTGTACTATACACGGTATTACAAACTTCGAAGACTTCTAGAGGGGAGTGAGTTCATTATACGTCGGTTGTAACTTAAATAGTGGCAAGTATTTATTCGCAACCGTTTCAAAAGCGTTACATGTTTTCATCTGTTACTATCCTTAAAAGTGCCGGCCGCAGTGGCCGAGCGGTCTGCGGCGTGCCAGTCACGGTCAGCACACCCGCTGCGGTCGGAGGTTCGAATCCTCCCTCGGGCATGGATGTTTGTGCCGTCTTAAGTATAAGCTAGTTCATAAGTACAAACATAGGCTTCCGGGGCTGTTCTCACTATCAATGAAATTCTTCCGGGTATGAGACCGCGTCGTCATTTTATAAACTCTACCGACGTTTCGGCCACTGTTGCAGGCGGCTTTCAGCAGGGTCTGTGTCTGCTGAATGTACGCGAACACGCAGAACACCGGCCCGCCGCCGTCTGCTCCAGGCGACAAAGTAAACAGCGGCACGCCACAACTGCTGTCCGTTCTCTCATATCCATTCCACCAATAGCAGCTTGTAATGCAAAAGCCAATCAAAAACGTCCATTTTGACCAATAAGGAGGAAGAATGCAACCTGCAATCATATGAAAAACAAGCCATTAAAACACCAACGATCAACGCTCCTTTCCACCAATCGCGTGCAATAATGTAACCACCAACAAAGGAAAACCAACGTCTCCCTTCCTCTCCCTCATCCGCTGCTATATAAACCTCAAGCCATCGTAAATTCAGCAGTCAGACACAGACCCTGATGAAGGCCGCCTGCAACAGTGGCCGAAACGTCGGTAGAGTTTATAAAATGACGACGCGGTCTCATATCCGGAAGAATTTCATCGATAGTTCATAAGTAGCTTGTAAGTTTAGGGACTGATGACCCCGTAGTTAAGTCCCATAAGCTCTCCAAACACTTGATTTTTTCACTTAAATGTAGTCACCAACGTTGTGTAGCACCCGATTCCAGTGATGTGGAAGGCGTAGTTCGGTGCGAATGTAGCGGTCTACTGCCTGTCAAATTTCCGGATCAGTTCTGATATGATGCGAATACCACGAAGTGGTTACTTCATCTTAAGAATCAAATCTAAGTCACTAGGCCGTACGTCCCCGGAGTATTGTGAATGGTATATTACTTCCCAGTCCCATCGACCGAAGAGAGCAGCCACAGCTTGCGCTGTATGCGCCCGCGCATTGTCGTGCAAAATGATGGGTGGATTGCGCAGTAAGTGTTACCGCTTCTTTCGCATAGCTGGTCGCAGTTGATGCTCCAGAAACGAACAGTAACATTGTATATTGACAGTCTACCGTGGAGGAACGTAATGCGTTGGGATAACACCATCACAGTCGTACACGAGAATCCCCGTAACTTTCACCATACTGGGGCAAAGGAAAAAAAATCATTTATTAATAATCATTAATAAAATAATCATTTATTAATATCATTAATAAATTAGTCTACAATCTCTAAATTAGTAGCAAACAATTTTTAAAAGGTGTCAGGTACAGTAAACGAAACATATACTGCCAAATTATGCCATATGAAGTCCTTCCAAATTTCCATCCAGAAACTAAAAAAAAAAAAAAATTAAAAATTTGATAAAAATATACAGTATTCCAATCATTATGACTAGAAATATGCAAAGAAATACTTTTGTCCACAAATTAATTAATATTGGGCTGGAAGGGTTTAAGCGGTCAAGCAGTAAGTGGAAAGTGGTTAACTATGGTCGTATCCTTAGACCACATGGTCATTCCCGCGCGCCGCGGTGGAGTAGCCGAGCGGTCTAAAGCGTCTCGCTGCGGAGCGCGCGGTTGCTCGCCATGGAGGTTCGAGTCGACCTTGGGGCATGGGTTTGTGTGTTTGTCCTTAGGTTAGTGTACCTAGGTTTAAGTAGTTTGTAAGCTACGGACTGATGACCACGCAGTTTAGTCCGATAGATTCACGAACATTTGAACATTTCATTCCCCGCGCCTAGGAAGTACACTGCTTACGTTGATTGTAATTCTACCATATCTAGAAGGTCGTTTCCCAAGTTCGATCGTATCCGCTCTCTTACTTTGTTTCTGGAAGGACTCTCATTAAGGGAAGTTTTCAAACGTCTCGGAGTGAACCAAACCAGTGTTGTTTGGACGTGGAACAAAATGTTCAAATGTTTGTAAGGCTTAAGGGACTTAACTGCGGGGTCATCAGTCCCTAAACTTACAAACTACTTATGAACTACCTTATACTAAACACGACACAAACATTCATGCACGAGGGGGATTCGAACCCCCGACGGCGGACTGCCGCCCACACAGTAACGTGGCGCTCCAGCACGCGCGGCTAATCCGCCGCGGTGACGTGGAACAGGTAGAGATTTACAGTATCTCTTGATGATTTGCGTTCCTCTGCCAGCACAAACGCTATCACAGCGGCTGATGACCGCTACTTTCAGATTTCAGCGCGGAGAAACCCTGAGAGGAACACCACCAAGCCGGCCGCGGTGGCCGAGGAGACTAAGGCGCTCCAGTCACGGTCTGCACGGCCACTACGGTCGGGGGTTCGAATCCCCCCTCGGGCATGGATATTTGTGCCGTCGTAGTTCGTAAGTAGTTCATAAGTAGTTTGTAAGTTTAGGGACTGATGACCCCGTAGTTAAGTCCCATAGACTATACAAACATTTGAACATTTTTTTTTTTTTTTTTTTTTTTTTTTTTTGAACACCTCCATGCTGAATAATGGTTTTCGTGGAGCCACAGAACGCCGTGTTGCGACTCAACTGCACGTAAAAAGCCGCATGACATTCTACTTCACTCCTAAACTCCGTGCAAGGTTCAGCTTTGAAACCTAGACACAATGCAGTGCAGTACAGACGGACTCAACAGCATGCTGAATGAGCTCCTCACAGTCAGAAAAAATGCTTGTAAATCTATGGAACTTAAATACTAAGGTCCCTAGACTCAGAAACTATTTGAACTCACACTAACCTAAGAACAACACACACACACACACACACACACACACACACACACACACGAGCGAGGGAAGACTCGAATCTCCGACGAGGAGCAACCGCATCTCCGCAGCGAAGCGCGTTCGAGCGCTCGGCCACTTCACCGCAGCTAAGATTGGCATCAAGTGCTATTCACATCTGCCTTCACTCAAACGATCGCCGGAGATGATTTTGGATGCAGCTTGGATGCTGATCATCTTACACACGCCATCCTGCGAGTGCAGCATGTGGAATTTTGTGTGACCACAGAAAGCCTCTGATGGGTGTAGAAGGAAATCAGATGGCTATACGGTACAGGAATGACATCCTCCGGCGTATAGTATAACCATATCGGGCCGGCCGCGATGGCCGAGGGCACTCCAGTCACGTTCTGCACGGTCACTACGGTCGGGGGTTCGACTCCCCCCTCGGGCATGGATATTTGTGCCGTCCTTAAGATTAGCTAATTCATAAGTAGTTTGTAAGTTTAGGGACTGATGACCACGTAGTTAAGTCCCATAAGCTATACAAACATCTGAACATTTTAACCATATCGGCAGTAATTCGGTGAAGGATTCGTCTTAACACGTTCGCTGCCGTTCACGCTCTGGCGCGTGTAGACGTTACTTCCGTCAGGTGCCGCTTACACTGTAGCGCGTGCTGCGACCTAGCATCCTATTATGAATTGTTGTAAACTGTCATCGTCTAATAGAGCTGTATCTGGTAGGCACTCAGGAAAGAGTATAAGTGATATGCACACGTACGTGGTTCCAGATTTCCGCATTTGCGTTACCGGGTACGAGCCACACACGCTTCTCATGATGTCATGATAGATTTATTGGATTCTTATGTAAACAAGCAAGCAAGCTTTTGATTATTTTAATTTCATTTCGATTAGTTACCAGTTTATAAAAAAATACTTCTTAGTTTTGATGTTATTCATACTTATATTGCTGATGATATAGAAATAAGCATATGTTTTATGAAATACCTTGTATGTACTGTTTATATTGTTCATTTGTTGTTATCACAAAAATACAAATGCAAATAAAGAAACCATATCAAAAAACTGAAAACTAAAACCAAAACATTCAGTGGCTCAAAACTATGAAAAGATACTGTCAAAATACGATCACGCGCCAGAGCGTGAAATCATCGCTCCAGCGCGTGAACGGCAGCGAACGTGTTAATGGACGACAGTTCTCGGGTTCATACTGCATAACTCCAGAAACCTATCGAATTTGTCAGGAATACTCTGAAAAGGGCTGTCGTCGGTCAAGACGACCCACCAACCAATCAAAGAGATCAATTCTGGATGCTGGATCCCCGTTGAGGAGTGGGACAATATGGACCAACAGATTATTGATGATATAATCGACAGTATCCCACGACGAATATAGGAATGTATCAGTACAAGACGACGTGTTAGCTGGTATTGGGGGTACGGGTGTATGATGAAATGTGGTAGACAAATTTAGAATATGTAGGTTATTGAGAAACAACTTGTCAGTTTCTGTTTTTATGAGCAATAAAGAGAAATGAAAAATCTCTATTCCATTTTCGTGTAAAGGGACAGGAATCTATAGAATCGTGATTACGCAACAACTTTTTCAGCTTCCTCTCAGGGTTATCGTTCCGGTGTTTTTCTTGAAACATATTTGCGACTCAGAGTAAGAAACATTGAAAAATTATTGTTGACCACAAAAATTACATCAGAAAAAGAGCATATAAGACTAACTTAAGTACTGGACCCGTAAGGTGTGTGAGAAACACTACGGCATTAAAGTTGTCGATGATTTGGGGGTAAATAGTGTGTATTGAAAGAAAAAAAAAACCTGCATTGAACACGGAATTATATAAACTGTACATACAACTAGTAAATCACAAAGAATGCACCATTTTTTTCAGAATTAATGCAAACACTTAGGACACAATTTTAATCTGCCAGGAAGTTTCATATCAGCGCACACTCCGCTGCAGAGTGAAAGTTTCATTCTGGAAACACCCCTTAGGCTGTGACTAAGTCATGTCTCCACCATATCCTTTCTGCCAGGAGTGCTAGTCTTGCAAGTTTTGCAGGAGAGCTTCTGTGAAGTTTGGAAAGTAAGGGGCGAGGTACTGGCGGAAGTAAAGTTGTGAGGCGGCATCGTGAGTCTTGTCGGGACAGCTCAGTCGGCAGTCTGCGTCAGGCAGCGACGCGGTGAGGACGGGCGTGTTTACGTCCCGCCGCAGAGCTTCTCGCGCACGCGCTTGTTTACGTGTTCGGCCGCTCTCGCGGGTGTAGTATTTCCTATTATAGAATGGCTCACTCATGGCGCAAGTCGACGATAAAGATCAGCTTTTCGAACGACTATGCCCGACCTAAAGCTCACGAAATCGAACGCTTTATACGAGAAGAGGTTAAAATCGTTCCACAAGATCTCATAGGCATACACCTCTCTATCTTGAGTAGTGTTGTCTACTTGAAAATGATCAGCGAAGAAGCATGTGAAAGAATAATTCGAGCTAATAAGCATGGACCCAAATTTAAGCACGCAGACGGCCATGTCGGCGATGTGGTTATTGATCATGCAGGACTTGGACTACGTACAATACGCATTTTTGAACTCCCATTCGAAGTGCCATCTGAACTCGTGATTGAAGCGCTCCAACCTTATGGTACGGTGCTCAGTCATGTTGCGGAAAAGTGGTCCACTTTTATGACGTACCCAGTTCTTAACGGGGTTCGGCAAATCCGGATCGAACTTACCAAACACGTCCCGTCCTACCTGTTCATAGGAGGTTGCAGGGCCGTAGTCATATACGACGGCCAGCCAAGACATGCTCAGGATGTGGTAAAGAAGGACACGTTCGCTCTGAGTGCATGCAGCGGAGGATCGCACAAGTACCAGCAGGAGAAGCTGTGCTAACGCCCGCGCCGACGTCACTCCCACTGTCATACGTCAATGTGCTCTGGAGAGGCGCTACGCCGAATATTGACCCACCCATTCCACAAGAACAGATACCAGAACCGTCAGAATTGGTGGCCGCTGACACAGATGTGCTTCTGAACAACCAGAGCACAATTTCTCTGTCGACATCGACGGCTGAAGAGAAAGAGCCGGAAGCACGAATGGACGTTGACATGGCAACACCCACACCCGCCGTCGCTCTTGAAAGCCGGGATTCGCTGCCACAATCTGATACAGAGATACACACACGCAAGCAACGATCGCCGAAGCGGCACAAGAAACGCCGTCTATCGCCGTCGGACACCTATTCCACGGGAGACGCTGCAACACACAGTGAGGATAATGAAATTGAAAGCACAAACGTGGAGTCCCTTCTCACCGCACAACAGAACGACGCAAACCGCCCAGTACACGAGAAACATCTGACGTCGTTCATCGGAGACCAACAAGTGGGTCCGCCGACGAACCTTGATACAGATCCACCGCCATTGCAAAGCCACGCGGGGATATCTCAACGAGATTTGCCTCATATCGTCTGGTCTGAGGATCATGATGATGATGACTCAATGAACGACGACACGGACGCGGCAGCGGCCGCGACCTCACCCAAACACTAGTCACTTAGGAGATGCGGAAGGTTCCGAAGGACACGACAGCACTCAACAGATGTTCAACGCCACACCAACAAACTCCAGCATCATGAACGCTTTTCAACGTGCAGTGCAGCAACAGGCATATCGAGTAGCATCCATCAACATCAATACGATTAGTGCACACGTCAAACTAGAGCTATTAAAGGACATGTTGAGGGCGTCGGATGTTGATATAGTCCTCCTACAAGAAGTCAATGTAGACAGTTTTCCCGCACTGTATGGGTACAACACATATATTACACCAACGCATGACAGCGCCAGCGGTACGGCGATACTTTTACGTGAAGGTATCGATGCTGAAGACGTGGTATATCTGCCGTCAGCACGGGGGCTTGCGCTGACAGTACTTGGGCTCCGCATCATCAACATATATGCTCCGTCAGGTACAGACCGAAGGCGGGATCGTGCCAGATTCTATGCAGAGGAGATTGCTCCTCTTTTCTTGGGCCGATATAATCACTTTTTACTTGGAGGTGATTTCAACTGTGTGCTTGACCCGAAAGACCAATACCCACATTACACCTCGTGTCAAGAGTTACGACTGCTGGTGAGAGATATGAACTTGATCGATACTTGGGAACGCGTCCATGGCAACCGGACCGGATACACATACTATACCAGTCATTCAGCAAGTCGTATTGATCGAGTTTATGTTACACGTGGTCTCACAAATGCTGTTCTTGATGCTGAATTGTGGCCCGTTGCCTTCTCAGACCATACCGCATACATATGCACGATCGAACTCCAACGCCAGAAGGTGTGGAGGAGTCGAGGTACCTGGAAAATGAACGTCGCACACCTCCGGGATCCGGAGTGCAGACGCTTAATAGAAGAGGCTTGGAACACCTGCGAGCGACGCCTACCGTCATTTCCCACGACACTACAGTGGTGGTTGGACTGCGCCAAGCCTGCTATACGCCGAGCGATGATTGCATACGGAAGAGAACAATCCTTGTGGAGACGGAACACCGTGGACTTCTATTTTACGACGCTACGGGAGCTCTCAACACAGGCACCTTCACCAGATCGGCAATCTGCAGTCAAACGGGTACAGGCTCAGATAACATCTATAATGCGCCGCAACCTAGAAGGCACTGTCGTCCGAGCTAGAGTTTTTGACCGAGTACAGGGAGAACCACCATCGATGCACCACGTCATCAGGGAGAAACGACGCAGTCGGAGAGCCTTAATACATGTCGTCGACTTGCCGGATGGCAACAGTCTAACATCGCATAAAGATATTGCCACAGCCTTTCTGGAACATTACCGACACCTATACGACAGAGTGGAACACAATGAGGCAGCTTTTGATGAAGTTCCACAAACACTGTCGGGTACCCTTGATGTGACGACTGAAGGATTACTCATGGCAGAGGTTACGGAAGATGAAGTGGCAGAAGCTCTGGGGAAAGGCGCAGCAAACAAATCACCTGGACCGGACGGACTCCCGTTAGAATTTTATCGGACATTCAAAACTCTCATGCTGCCTAGGTGGACTGATATGTACCGAGAACTGATGTCTCCACATACCCCTCTTCCATCAGCCTTTGTGGAGGGAATGATAATTCCTGTCCCCAAACCGTCAGGTGGGAAAGGAATACAAGACTACCGGCCGCTGACACTACTCAACTCAGATTTTAAGACCTACACAAGGATACTTGCAGCTCGCATCAAACGCGTCCTCCGCCAAATTATCTCCCTTGATCAAACGTCACTCGGTGGTGACAGCAATATCCAGACAGCGCTCAGTGACTACCGCGACGTGATAGCATTGGCAACAACCTGTCGTCTCAATGCTGTTTTGGTGTCCGTGGACTTTGATCGCGCTTTTGACAGAGTGAGCCATGCGTACATGACAAAAGTGATGACGAAAATGAACTTTCCACACGACTTCGTTACCGTAGTAATGCGACTACTCCACGGTGCTTCATCCACAGTGCTCGTGAACGGACGTGCGGTAGGACCAATCAAAATCTTCAGATCTGTGCGGCAAGGGTGTCCACTGTCGTCGGTGCTCTACGCCATAGCTATCGAGCCGTTACTTTGTGGTCTTAGGAACAAGCTAACAGGAATGACGTTCAGGGGCCACACATTCATCTGCAGAACATATGCAGACGACCTTACCTTCCTGGCGCGGTCGGGGGACGAGATACGAACAGCACTACGCTGGATTGATCTGTATGGTTCGGCTACAGGAAGTCGCGTTAATATGGCGAAGTCTGGGGCTATGAACATTGGACGAGGGCTGCCAGATAACAGCGTGGCACCGTTAAGATTGATGGACACAATGAAATGTTTGGGAATTACATTCACCAACGACGTCAGACGCACGGCAGCGCTCAACTATAGACGGCTCCTGCAGTCTATCAGAACGAGTGTTCGAGATAACATGTTAAGAACATTAGACATGATGCAACGGGTCACTTTTGTGAACATTCACCTGGCATCGCGCATTCCACACTTGGCGCAAGTGCTCCCGATGCCGGTGGTTATGGCACGCTGCCTCCTAGCGGCCTTTGGATACTTTGTGAGCGCAGGTCTCATTTTCAAAGTCCGATACGAAACTCTCACCCTCCCCATTAAGCGAGGGGGCCTCGGACTTGTCCACGTCCGCGACCGCGCTGTGGCTCTCTATGTCAGTACGATGGCCAAGATGTGGCGTCGACACCAGTCAAGTCTGTCCGGCACTTTGATAGAGGAATTAGCACCACCTTCTCAAAGAGCGCCAGTTTTTGTCGGTCACATATCACCGTCTCTTGCCCATATTCGTACCTTTTTCGTCGAATACAGTTATGTACAAGCGGACCTGCCGACTACCAGGACCACAACAGCACGCCACATATATTGCTTACTGTTACGAGGACGACCTGCAACGTGATAGAGAGACGGCATCCGACAGTAACGTGGACAGTGGTATGGCGGGCAGTGCACCATGTGTTTCTTGACATAGAGACACGTACGCTGTGGTATCAGATCGTCAATGGAAAATTCATGACGCGTGCCCGATTACATGCTATACATAGAGTGGACACGCCTCTGTGTACTCAGTGCAATGAATTGGATAATGAAGTACATCGTCTGACATGCGGCACTTCCGCAGAAGCGTGGAGCTTGGCGCAAAAAATTATAGCTTTTTTCCTTCGAGTTGCTCCGCAAGATATCGAACCACGGATATTACTCTACCCGGACAAGACATACTACCCCCGAACAAAGACCAATGCAGTAACTTGGATTCGAGGATTGACAGTCCTCTACCTTTTCAGAGAAGGCCCCAAGAACGCACTTGACTTTTGGACATTTCTACAAGAACGGCATTCTACGATCAAGAACCACAAGAAATACAAACTTTACTTTGCTAACTTTCTAGGAAGTGCTATGAGCGATCCCCCGCGCAGTTGGGGAGTACCGGGTATGAGAAGTTAATTTCTATATTCGCCGACTTAGAGCTAGAACTGATCAGGTCAATGGAACTTACTCTAAAATCTATCGAGAAGACGTGCCCGACTCCAACGCGAGGCGCGTTGGGGATCGGCGAGGTGCACTTCTAATATTAGTTTAGCAGCCAGCCACAGTGCAATACAAGAACTGAGTTACATAGAGCTATTACTTTCATTTCAACTATGTTTGTATGATTTTTGTTTGAAGAAGACATTTAACT
This sequence comes from Locusta migratoria, assembly GCA_026315105.1. NCBI lineage: Eukaryota > Metazoa > Arthropoda > Insecta > Orthoptera > Acrididae > Locusta > Locusta migratoria. The sequence goes on from CM048755.1 coordinate 294,952,797, forward strand.
TTAATTTCTGTGTTTAGAGAAGTGCAAATTTTAATTTTCTTACTGAGAAGACTAAAACGGCAATGAAGCCAGGCCGAGAAGGCAGAAGATGGCGAGCGAAAGGCGGGGCTGAAGGGGAGGAAGGAGGCCCTATATATAAAAGATAAAAAAAAAGTCGGTAGAGCGCTTGCCCGCGAAAGGCAAAGGTCCCAGGTTCGAGTCCCGGTCCCGGCACACAATTTTAATCTGCCAGGAAGTTTCAGACCAGCGCAAGTTTCATTCTACTTAGGACATACATCATAATAGAAAGAAATAAGATAACCCAACAAAAGAAACAGACCAAAATGCGAAGTCACATAAAACACACAAGACACCACATCAATACCACAAATATACATTTATCAAAAGAGTCATTACATTTACTGACATAAACGTGACAAAACTAGAAAGAAAGGTATCTGACAAAGGTTCGAAACATAACAGAAATACAACGGTGTGCCGGCCGCGGTGGCCGAGGAGACTGAGGCGCTCCAGTCACGGTCTGCACGGCTACTACGGTCGGGGGTTCGAATCCCCCCTCGGGCATGGATATTTGTGCCGTCTTTAGTATAAGGTAGTTGATAAGTAGTTTGTAAGTTTAGGGACTGATGACCCCGTTGTTAAGTCCCATAAGCTATACAAACATTTGAACATTTACAACGGTGTCACACAAAGAAATAGAAAACATAACATAAGCCGAAAACGCAAAAAGTAAAACGAAAGACTGAATACGCATGAATTCTATCCAATACTAACAACAGAACTAGTTGTTAAAGAAATGAAACTCATAATCAAAGGGAACAAAATTTCCATTAAAAAAAAAAAAAACGGGCAGATGAAGAAGAAACGCTAAACTACAACAAAAATTAATTGAAGAAAATGTCATGGTCACAAAGTCTGATAAGGGTAATTCAATTATTGTCATGAAAGAAAAGAAAGATACTGACAAAACATCAGAATTTATCCGAAACCACGTCACACAGCTAACCAGTGACCTAACATTTCAGTACCATGGGAACTGACAGAAAACACCGAAAAACACAGAAACAATTTTCACAGGTACACAGATAAAAAGAATGGTACAGAAAAATCCTGAGGCCCCTATTCTGAAATCACTACTCAAACCCGACAAGACTGACATTCCAAGCCTTTAAGGCCTTTAAGGCTATCTATGTAGCCAAATACACGTACACATTGTTACAAACAATGTACAAATAAGCGTAAAAAAGCGTAAAAAACTCAACTGACCTAACAGAAAAAAAAAGAAATCATACTAAACGCAGCAATGGTGTTATATTTTTACAGACTTTCCATCTACACAAACATCCCAACAGTAGAAATCACTGCCGGCCGCGGTGGCCGAGGGGACTGAGGCGCTCTAGTCACGGTCTGCACGGCCACTACGGTCGGGGGTTCGAATCCCCCCTCGGGCATGGATATTTGTGCCGTCCTTAGGATTAGCTAGTTCGTAAGTAGTTTGTAAGTTTAGGGACTGATGACCACGTAGTTAAGTCCCATAAGCTATACAAACATTTGAACATTTTTGAGTAGAAACCATTAACATCATAGAAAGAAACATGCAACTACAAGGATATATACCAGTTACAAACATGCAAGAAATATGAACCATACTCAAACTCATCACTGAACAAAATTACTTCACATCCAACACGAAATTTTACTTTACTTCGTCTGGAACATTACTATTACTCCCTGTTCTCTGACAGTTTCCTAAAGTATTCTTAAATATTCTGAGGCAGTAGAAATTTTTTATGACTGTTTCAATAAGGGCTGCAATAAAGACTACATATGTGAAAGTTTTTTTTATAAGTTTATGGTAATTCATGCTGGAACGTTATCCGATTTCTAACGGAGGTAACGATTCCAATTTCGCGCGCGCTATTAGAGAATGGAACGGTAGAGAAAAGTTATGAAAGTGGTTAATGAACTCTCTGCCAGGCACTTAAATGTGATTTGCAGAGTATCTATGTATATGTAGATGAAAAGACGGCGATATCCGTTTACGTCAGCTGATGCGAACAGTTGTCTAGTGTGTGCTCGCCGCCTGTAATACGAGAAGACCATCAAAGGAAGATGAGAAGACCTCGTAACTCACGGCGAAATAACATTTCACTTCGAATTAACTCTTCGACCGGCTTCCTCTGGTGTTTTGTGAGAGAGGCAGGAGCGTTAACCGAGACAATGCAATGCTGCCCGGTATTGTCCGCAGCGCAATCTAAGTACAGCGAGCAGTCAGCGGCAAAGTAATAGCACACTGGTCGTGGGAACGGCTCCCCGGTGTGCCGCTAAAGCACCTACGCGAATCGTCCGCGGCAAGAAATCTTCTCCGCGCGAGAACAGCGGATGTGAAAGCTTTGATAGCAGGCTGCGCTCCTTGTCAAACTGTGGCGGCTGCCCCAGAGAATAGGGCGGACTCGGCCGGCCTGAGCTGACCTGTGCGCATCGCCGTGAAATGAAACGCGCGCCGCTCCCGTCCCACACGCCGAATTAGGATTGCTGTATTGCTGCTCTGCCCACTTCCGCGACAAATTCTGTATCCAGCAGCGGTAGGGTACTGCCGTACACTAGCAAATCAAGTTAGCACTCACGAGGAACGTTCGCGAAGTGTCTGACCTGTAGTGTAATAATATTAACTACAATCCCTCCCCCCACCACCAAACCTCTCCTTCACCTCCATCCCACCCCTCCTTACGCTTCCTTTCCCCTAACTTCCCCTCCCTCCCAACCTGTTCCTTCTGCGACAGAGGTAATGGCATTTTTTTAAATAGTTTTTTTGTGTGCTTCAGTGCTATCGTCATTACTTCGGTGTTTTCTTTCAGCGTTAACAGAAAGTTTGTAAAGCGATGGAACGTAACCCTTCACCGGAATCGTGGGTCAATTTGGACCCGTCGACAACAATAAAACCGTCTAACAATCGAAAGGCGCGGGGCTTTAGTTTCACGCGCCAATCTAATCTCAGTCAGTGTTCACAGCCGTACGGTAATTAACGCACATGTACGATAATTTCGTGCCTGCGTACGATGTACGAAAGAATGTTACTATCGTACGCAGATGTACGATAATTTCGAACGTAATAAAATGTAACAATACATTGTCTCTTCAAAGATTTCTTCTCGCAGCCCTACTGGTAAATTACTTTCGTAATTAAACTTGTCACTTTAATCATCTCAGTAGCTATGAACGCCTACTTTCGTAATACAGCTCGTCGATTTAATAATCTACCGATCGGTGAGCGACAATGTAGTGCCGTTGTCGGGATAAATAATTTGATTGTTGAAGTTCGCTCTTTATATATTCGTGTTACAAAGCTCTTAGTTACGTTAAAGTCCTTGAAGCGTTCTTAGTGGTGCTGAAGTTTCACGCATTCCCTTAAACAAAGCGGCATTCTGACACAAGAAAGGAATACTACGACACTTAGCATTGGCGTAACTAGGACTTGCCTTTGGGGGGGGGGGGGGGGAGGATAAATCTGCTTGACGAGCAAAATTTGAGTCAGTTTCCAGGCAGACTACCATCTACCACTCCCGTTGAAGAAACTAATTCACGCCCTTCCAATGAAAGCTTATGGTAAAACACCCCAAGTTTCCAATCTTTACCTTTACCAGATTGCTGTTATACGATTTCTTTTTCTTTACTTTTCTCTCTCTCTCTTCTTTCGGGTTCTGGGGGAGGGATTCTATCCCCCCCCCCCCCCCCACATAGTTACGCCACTGACACTTAGTTCCGTTACGGAATTATTGTGTCCCAATTTTAGATCGGTGGCATTAGCAGCAATCGGAGGAAGGAGAAAGTAAACGCAGTCTTTCCGATGAAGCCGATATCTAACGCAATTTTAATTTATTTTTAGCCATTACGTTCATCTGTTCTATTTGCTCAAATCGTTTCCTTGACTGCTATTTTATACTTTGTAAAATCCTGTTGGCTGAAGAGCGGTATATCAAACTGCTGCCAGTCTGCCCATATCGGGCTTCAAAATATCAGTAAAGAAAGAAAAACTACATTGGAAACTTATGGTGTAAACAATAATTGCTTCACCAACTTCAGGTGCGCATAACTGTACTTATACATGTTTGTCAGCCATATAAAGAGCGGTGTCATAATGAATAGCACAGGAAACACTAGTACCACTATAACATAATAATAATAATAATTATTATTATTATAATTACTTCCTTATTTATTTATTTATTCCATTATGAGGCATCTTTGTGTGTCTTGGAACAGTAATATGTGAACTACAAATGGAACCGACAATATGCGCACTGGTTAACAACTGCCGGCCGCGGTGGCCGAGGAGACTGAGGCGCTTCAGTCACGGTCTGCACGGCCTCTACGGTCGGGGGTTCGAATCCCCCCTCGGGCATGGATATTTGTGCCGTCCTAGTTCGTAAGTAGTTCATAAGTAGTTTGTAAGTTTAGGGACTGATGACCCCGTAGTTAAGTCCCATAAGCTTAACAAACATTTGAACATTTGGTTAACAACTTGAATAACCTGTATTCGAAATAACACTGTCTGAAGCTTCGAAAGCATCACATAAAACTGAAAGTGTAGCTTTTTCCCGGGCATTCGTGATCTAAATATTGTATATGGGAGCACTGAACTGATTAAGTATGAGTGCATGAAAGTTGATAATAGCGTTGCGACTATGGAGTTCGGCATCTGCGCTGTCGAATAAAACCCGCTCAAAAAAACGTTACGCGATTTTTTTTCCACTGGCGAAAGAAGTACACAGCCAAAGGTTGAACAATGCACGCTGCTCCTGATGGAATATTTATTACCTTTGTGTGTATATCTGCAGTTAAGAACGGATCTTATTCATGGAGTGAAAATGACTCCAGAGCCAAACACAAACACAAATACAAAATGTCCACTTACAGCTCACTATATCACCAAGACAAAAATACAGTATAGTCAGAATATACTTCTGTAGCACTGGGAAAGAACTATGCAGCCACGCGCACGAATTTCCTTCGACTGTCGGTGTGTTACCCATGCCGGCCGCGGTGGCCGAGGTGACTGAGGCGCTCCAGTCACGGTCAGCACGGCCACTACGGTCGGGGGTGCGAATCCCCCCTCGGGCATGGATATTTGTGCCGTCCTAGTTCGTAAGTAGTTCATAAGTAGTAAGTTTAGCGACTGATGACCCCGTAGTTAAGTCCCATAAGCTTAACAAACATTTGAACATTTGTTACCCATCAGTCAGCAATGCTGGCACGTAGTGGACAGGTTATGCCTACGAACCAAACATGCGGTCAATGCCCGCGAGGCACTTTGCGAATGTACCTTGTCAGTCATCTGTTTACGAAATTAATTCTAACTTCCGCAGTTTTGCTTAATTTATCGTGGTGTCGAAGGGGTGAAGTTGTGTCTATGAAGCTAGAATCATTTGGTAACAATGTTTTCAAACATTTGAGCTACTATCGACTGCCAGTTACCTAAATAAAAAGGAAACTAACAGAGATGTTAAAAGATACAAATTCATATGCAAGCAAGTGTCTGAAACACATATTGTTGGAGTACTGAGTATGCAGGAAGTTATTATACATTACTGATAATAAAGCGGTATTAATGTTTTCCTCGGTGGCTTCTAGTTCTGATTACTTTTACATTACCTTAAATGTTCAATATGAACGTCATTAACTTCAGTGCGGAGACGGTATCGGCGTAGCAGGAAGACCAGTGATCGCAAAAAAAAAAAAAAAAAAAAAAAAAAAAAAAAAAAAAAAAATGCGTGGTGTGTTCTGTATTTTTATGGATCCCGATACAATTCTTGTAAGCAATTCCACCTTCGAGACGACAGTGAAATAATACATGTCGGCTTCCATGTAGGCACAGGAAAAGATGTCTAGCAGGGTGAGGTCTGCACCGCAAACAAAACGTATGACTCGCAGTTCTCCCCATGTGTGGCGGACCATGTCGACACTGCAACTGTCATGCCCGCGCAAGTTCTGCCTACTGTTCACTGACTCAGTGCATGGCATCGCCACGTCCTATATATCTCAAACTAATATTTAGTGTGACAATGCTAGATAAAATGACTTATATATGCTCAAATCATGTATTAATAACCATGCTCGGTGCTCACTATAAGATGGGTTCCAACATTATGGTTACTTTACGAAATTCGTTCGTTTGGGCAAAAATGTTTTGACCCCCATATATGAATTGGATTTTTTGTTAAAAGGAGAGTAATTAATCATTTGTCCGATTTTTGCTTTTTTTTGTCATTTCAGAAGCTATTTAGGTAGCCCTATCTATTTTAAAAGGCCGTTTGTAACGTCTTTCGTTGAGGGGCAGTCGCAGGTCAAATATGTAAGTTTGTTTTGAATGGGTTTATGACACTGACACCCGCGTATTTAATATTCACCGCTGAAAACAATTGTTTCAATTCCCCTTTTCCCGTATTAATTATTTAGCAATACATTATTTGCTTCAGATTCATACTTTGTACACATACCCAAAACAATTTAAAAGCTATCGTCATTTGTAAACAAGATAGTTTGAAACGGATCGTTTTCTCTTCACTAGCATTTAGTATTGTCGTTTATGCCTTTCATTATTTCCCACTTGTTTCTTCCTTTCGATAGCTGTACAAGAAAATGCTTGGCGATTCTGGGGAAGTACAATAGGTCAGACTCTTTACAAAATTAGTAGTAAGAATGCTCAAGATCTGTAACTGCAAGTCTTGGTTGATGTTGGTGAGTTTGTGTCTGTTACATATTAGTGTGGATCCTGGTGATTATATCAGTAGGTGGGATTATACTAGGCATGGTCTACACCTCAACAGGAAGGAAGGAAGCTTAGTGTTTAACGTCCCGTCGACAGCTTGATCATTAGAGACGGAGCTAACTCTCGGAGTTTTTGGGTAAGGATGTGGAAGGAAATCGGCCGTGCCCTTTGAAAGGAACCATCCCGGCAATTGCCTGGAGTGATTTAGGGAAATCACGGAAAACCAAAATCTGGATGGCCGGAGGTGGATTTGAATCACCATCCTCCCGAATGCGAGTCCTCAACAGGAAAGGGAAGGTTAAACTGACTGGTCTAATAGCGGGAAAGTTAAAGGACAGATGCACTGACATCAGTGGTAAAACACCAGTGGTTACAGGTGTTGTTCAAATGTTTGTAAAGCTTATGGGACTTAACTGCAGGATCATCACTCCCTAAACTTACAAACTACTTATGAACTAACTTATATAAAATATCCATGTCCGACGGAGGATTCGACCCCCGATGCGGGAGGCCTCCCGATCCGTAATGTGGCGCTCCAGACCGCTCGGCAACTCCCGCGCGGCTGCAGGTGTTGGAGCAGTGCCTTTTCTTAGGATATGCAGGACAGAAAGAAGTTCTAAGAGAGGTCAGCATTGAAACAAACCTTCGGTTTGATAAACAACTAACAAGCATAATTCTGACATAACAGCAAACACAGCTTGTAGTTAAGGATATCACCAATAAGCAGAAATTTTATTTACACCCAGTTCTACAACAGTAAATCTAAAATGCCAACTATCTTCATTGAATCAGAATATTAGAGGGCTAAGAAGTCAAATTAATGAACTGCTTTTTAGCATTGATAAATTAGAGTCCTCCAATCCAGTTGCTGTCTCTGTGAACATCATGTCACCACTGGTAAAAATTTGTTACTTGCCACAGGATTTAGGTTAGCTTCCCACTTTTGTAAAGCGGAAATGGAGAATGGGGGACTTGTCACATTCATATCTTCAAGACTGAAGTTTCCTTGAAAGAATGTGCACCCTAATGAACCGACGATTTATTGCCCGTAAGTGCACATTCAATGACAAAATTGGTGATGTGGCGACTCAAGAACAGCGTTAATGTGAAATGGGAGCCCGTTTAAATAAATGGATAGCGCAAGCACATAATTAAGCTTCATGGTTCAAATAAACGAACAAAATTCGCTGACATTATGCGTTACGTGAGATATGTGTGTACAAATAAAAATGGAACTAGGTGTCTGAATCAGATTTCGCTCTGAACAAAGAAACACTTTTATAAAATTGTTATTTATATAGTTTAGTCCATCATCTCGTTCGATTAATAGTGTCACGGATTTCGAAACAATGAATGTACTTATTCTGAATGTCGTTTCCCCTTCATTTTGATTCTAGTTTTATGATAGTTTGCGTATTTCAACCTATAAAAAAGATTTTAGTTGCATGAGAAATGTTAGCTGTTAAGTCTAAAAGATTCAATTGAGAGGTTTCTAGTTGTGGCGGTGGGGGTGGAAATTTTATTTGATGTGCAGCACATCTCCGCATTATAAACAAAACACACAGCGAATTTTACTGTCTGAGCAGGTCATCTATTCATTTAATTAAATCCTCAAAGAGTTCTATGCACTAAAAAGAAAAAACAAAGCGAATTTACTGTCTGAGCAGGTTGTCTATTCTTTTAATTAAATTCTCAAAGGATTCTCGAGAGAAAAATATGCAGAAATGACGACTAAGCTGCTCGTAAGAATACGTCTGGCATCATTCCAGGCTTCGTCATCGACTATCACCCTGTGATTTTTATCTTTCTGGCCACCTCACGAAGACACGTATACGATATGAGGGCAGTCTCCGCTGCTGGCTGAAGATACGACCACATTATTTTATACGGAGTGAGGGAAGGAAGAGGCTACTACACAAAACTCGCTTTCAGGGAGACGCCGTTTCTGATCCTTGAGAAAATTGAGCAATTTTACATAAAATTCACATTGATCACCCAAAGTAGATTGTTTCCGGTACACTTTTAGTTGTTATTTACAAGAAATTATACATTCTAGTTTGAAATAAATTAGATATGACCTGCATAGTATAGTGTTATGCCTACTACGGTATCTCTCCTTGCTAAGAGCTATGTCAAACTTGGACAGAAACCGCACACAGCATTATCACCGTATGGTTTGGTATACTGACAAATGAATGATTTGTCATTCTTCTACTCCGTAGCAACGTCTTCGCTGTAATGAGCATTACTGAAAATGTTAAACATCCGTGCGGCGCCAGTTTCAGATAGTCTGCTAGAGAAAAGAAAAATAACTTTTAATTACACCTTAGAGGCTGAGATTGAGTCCACCTCTCAACATCTACATCTATACTGCTCAAGCTACCTATAACTGAATTGCAGAGGGTACTCTTGTACCACCACTACTTTATTTTTTCCGATTCCAGCCGCAATTGGTTAGTCGGAAGAACGATTACTCGTATTCCTCTATGTGGACTCGAATAATTTCAATTCAGTCCACAAATCTTGTCAGGATGTGTATGAAAGAGAAAGAAATATATTCAATGACGCTTCTAGGAAAGAGCACTCTCCGAAATTTACGTAACAGTAAACTACACCGAAATACAGAACGCCTCTCTTGTATCGTCTGTCACTGGTGTTGGCTGGAGATCTCCGTAGCCGCGCGGGAGTAGCCGAGCGGTCTAGAGCGCCACGTTACGGATCGCGCGACCTTCCGCGTCGGAGGTTCGAATCCTCCCTCGGTCATAGATCTGTGTGTTGTCCTTAGGTTAGTTTATCTTAGTTTAAGTAGTTTGTAAGTCTAGGGACTGATGACCAACGTAGTTTGGTCCCATAAGAATTGCAAACATCTCCGTGTCTCTTCAGTGCTTGCCAAATGAAATGAACGTGTAATGAAACGCGTTGTTCTTCTTTGAATCTTCTGTTTCCTCTGTCAATCCAACCTATTACGGATGGCTCACTGACGATTAACATTCAAGGATTGGTCCAATGAGTGTGCTGTTAGCTATTTAGTTTGTTGATCGACTACTTTTTTCTGAGGACTCTTTCAATGAACCCGTCTCATCTGCCTTACCTGCGAATAATTGTGTTCTCGTTCTCCTTCAAATCGCTTCATACTCATTGTCGTAGATTTCTTACCAAAAAAGTTGCTGCTCATGCTTGTTGAGCTGTCATGTAGTCATACAGTGAAGGGTCTTTCTGTCTATATATTCGCAATAGACAACATTTGGCTATGCTGAGGATCAATTTTCACTCCCTGCACCAAGCATCGACCCTTTGGTCTTTCAGCATTTCGTTACAGTTTTTTACTGCATTGACTTCCTACATACTACCGCATCAGCCGCAAACGGTCATTAATAGTAATTAATTCAGAAGGTAAAACAAGAAAAAAACTTGTGAAAAAATCCTCTCTTAGTTCAGTATGTACTGTACACACAAATAAATCACAGAAATTAATATTTCCTTAAGGTGTCATTAGTTAAAGCCGAATCCCTTTAATTAACATTTGTGAGAGGGTGTCTCATAGAACTTTATGTATTAGATAGGGTGCCGTAATAAGGAGAAATTTGAAAATCTCTGCTTTAAACACTCGAATTCCCATGCATTAACCACCTTTAAAAGTCTGATTACTTTGTTCACTGCATGAATGAAGCCGGCCGCGGTGGCCGAGGTGACTGAGGCGCTCCAGTCACGGTCAGCACGGCCACTACGGTCGGGGGGTTCGAATCCCCCCTCGGGCATGGATATTTGTGCCGTCCTAGCTCGTAAGTAGTTCATAAGTAGTTTGTAAGTTTAGGGACTGATGACCCCGTAGTTGAGTCCTATAAGCTTTACAAACATTTGAACATTTTTTTGTTTGTTTGCATGAATGAAGTCTGGGTAATCTGCAATCCATTATAAGCAATAGTAAGTTATTCGCTGCAGTCTACATCTAATTGGGATACTCTGCAAATCACATTTAAGTGCCTGGCAGAGGGTTCATCGAACCACATTTATACTATACATCTACCATTCCATTCTCGAATAGCGCGCGGGAAGAAAGAACATCTGAATCTTTCCGTTCGAGCTCTGATTTCTCGTATTTTATTCTGATGATCATTTCTACGTTTGTAGGTAGCAGTCAACAACATATTCTTGCATTCGGAGGAGAATGTTGGCGATTGGAGTTTCGTAAGTAGACCACGCCGCAGCTATAAACGCCGTTGTTGTAATGATTCCCATCCCAAATCCTGTATCATTTCCGTGACGCTGTCCTCCCTGTATCGTGACAACACAAAACGGGCGACCCTTGTTTGGACTCTCGATGGCTTCCGTCAAACCCACTTGATAAGGATCCCACACTGGGCAGCAATACTCCAAGTAAGGACGGACAAGCGTGGTGTATGCCGTCTCTTTAGTAGTTCTGTTGCATCTTTTAAGTGTTCTGCCAATAAAACGCAATCTCTAGTTCGCCTTTTTTACGACATTATCTACGTGTTCTTTCCAATTTAAGTCTGATGTAATAGTAATTCCTAGGTATTTAGTGAAGTTTACGGCCTTCACATTCGATTGATTTATCTTGAAAACAAAGTTTAACGGATTTCTAAAAATATGTTTGTAGATCTATCGGACCAAACTGCGTGGTCGTCAGTCCGTAGCTTACAAACTACTTAAACCTAGGTAAACTAACCTAAGGACAAACACACACACCCATGCCCCAGGGAGGACTCGAAACTCCACGGCGAGCAACCGCGCGCTCCGCAGAACGGATTTCTTTTCGTATTCATGTGGACGACTTCACACTTCTTATTATTTATAGCATTATACCTCCTGTCAAATTATTGACAGGTGCATTCAGTGGTAATCGTGGACACAGACTGCCGAGTGTGTTGAGAACAGAGTCGGTAATAAACAGGTCACATTTAAACGTCAACTTTTACATCGCGGCTGTATAAGCTAGTAACAGTTTTCCACGCGTCTTAAAATTTATGACGTCCTGTATACTGAACACTTACGATAATATAATTTTGCAGTATATTCAGCGATATATGTGTATACTGCCTGTGCAAACTCTGTTGCGAATAGAGTAGGCAGTACAGAAATAATTAATTAAAACGCCTTTTCTAATGATGAAATTTCACTGTTTGAACGGCGAAAATGTAACGAGCATTGAAGTTTTCTCTTTTCGTCATGTCGTGTGGGGTGTTAGGGGGAAGAAATTTCATAAGGATTTGAAAATATGTGTAAAGGTTGTTCAAAGTTGCTAAGTGCTCTCATTCTTTTATACTAGCTCAATAAATTTGACGGATCTGTCTGTCATCAATCACACATTTGTTAACAGTAATACCTGTCCTACTGTGTTAAACTTTTAACATAGAATTATCTTTCTCAATGAGCTGATTATGACAGAATGTAAATTTTTAATTAGCTCAATAATTATTCGAAACAGTAATTTTTTTCATCCTTTAAGCCGTTAGATAGGTGGCATGCAACATGTAGAAACCAAGTTACGTATTCCGTACATCGGAATAGTCGTTTGGTAATATAGACTGTAAGAAGCAACGACCCTAGAACACTCCCCTGAAGAAGACTGAAGGTACTTGGACGCCTGAAGGGTTTGCAACAATGCATTTTTTGACAGAGATGGTATTTCCAGAAAGTTTTCACTCTGCAGTGCAGCGTGCGCTGATATGAAACTTACTGGTAGATTAAAACTGTATGCCGGATCGGGATTCGAATCTGGGACCCTGTGACAGGATAACGGGTCGTCAATCGTGTCAGAATAGCTCAGTCGGTAGAGCACTTCCTCGCGAAACGCAAAGGTCCCAGGTTCGAATCTCTCTCCGGCAGCCGGCCGCGGTGGCCGAGGGGACTAAGGCGCACCAGTCACGGTCTGCACGGCCACTACGGTCGGGGGTTCGCATCCCCCCTCGGGCATGGATATTTGTGCTGTCCTAGTTCGTAAGTAGTTCATAAGTAGTTTGTAAGTTTAGGGACTGATGACCCCGTAGTTAAGTCCCATAGACTATACAAACATTTGAACATCTCTCCGGCACACAGTTTTAATCTGCCAGGAAGTTTCATATCAGCGCACACTCCGCTTTAGAGTGAAAATATTCTGGAAACATTTCATAGGCTGTGGCTTAACAATGTCTTCAACAGATCATTTCTCCCAGGAGTGCTAGCTAGTCTTGCAAGGTTCACACAAGAACTTCTATGAAGTTTGGAATGTAGGAGGCGGATACCAGCGGATGCAAGGGCGCAGTATTCATTCCTGCCGCAGTCAGAAAAATGGGATTCATTCTTCCCGAACCTGCAAGGGTGCGGAAAAGAACGGGACTCATTCCTCCCGTGATACGATTAAGCAGGTAGCTTGTGACCTGAGTGTGTGCAGCCAGCCCTTTATGAATACTCCAGGCACGCAAAACTTTCTACCATGTGTTCATTCATACACTTCTACATTATCCAGTAATATAAGAGTGAGAATTAACCCCCAGTAAACTTTACTGTCAGAGTAAACGTACAGTAGTATCAGTTTGGTTCTTACCATCTAAAGATAACGTTTTACTGACAATTAATAAATCTGTGCAATATTTTCTGCGGTTGGTACACAAGTATGTTTGACACAGCGTCTAATAGTAAACAGAGGACAAGTCAGGCTAATTTTTCTCCTAAGGAAGAAGAAATTCTACTTTCAGCGGGAGGGCGGGAATGAGTCTCATAAAATTGGCCTGAATTGTGTGAATAGAAGCAAGTTAAGAACATCTGAAGTTTCTAAGAAAACTTCCCTGAATGGGCAATAGGAAAATGGTAATTGCTCCTGAAACACATCAAAGGATATTGTACGTATTATCAGCAATACTCTCTCACAATTGTCTTCCATGGCTTTTCCCTTCATATTAAACATTAGGAAGACTTTCAAGGATATTATAAGTATTATGAGCAATACTCTCTCTCAACTGTCTTGCATGGCTTTTCTCTTCATATTAAAAATTAATTTTTGCCTCTGAATTTTCTCTGAAGACATTTCTGCGTGATTTTAGTATTCTTGAATGTCCACAACAGCCGAGTAAGATGGCGGAGTGGTAATGTACTGGATTCGCATTCGGGAGGATGATGGTTCAATTCCACCTCCGGCCATCCAGATTTAGGTTTTTCGTGATTTCCCTAAATCACTCCATGCAAATGGCGGGATTGTTTCTTTCAAAGGGCACGGCCAATTTCCTTCCCCATCCTTACCCAAACAGCCCGAGCGTAAGCTCCTGCCGGCCGCGGTGGCCGAGGGGACTGCGGCGCGTCAGTCACTGTCTGCACGGCCACTACGGTCGGGGGTTCAAATCCCCCCTCGGGCATGTATATTTGTGCCGTCCTTATTGTTAGCTAGTTCATAAGTAGTTTGTAAGTTAAGAGACTGATGACCCCGTAGTTAAGCCCCATAAGCTATACAAACATATGAACATTTTCGTAAGCTCCACCTTAATGACCACGCTGTCGACGGGGCGTTAAACCTTCCTTCCTTCCTCCTGTTCACTATATCAACCTCCTCAATAGAAATTGTTATAATAGAGCTTCTGCAACCATCAATGCTGCACGTTCATCTCGCTGCACCACTTTTAAACAATTTCTGAAATCCGAAAGTGTTTTCTTTCAGAAATAACATTTTCTCTCTCATTCTGTTTTCTGAAACCAGAGTCGAACATAAAGAGTCGCGAAACTCCCAGTGATTTTCTGCGACTGCAGCGCTGCCAAGCGGCCGGGTCGTAAAATCACACCGCCAAGCGATTGAGTAATGAATGTGTATTTGGACTAAAGCAGCATTTTCAAAATAACTTCGTAGTTACGAGCTTTTGTGGCTTTATAAATTGTAGCAACTGTCAAAAATATAATTCGAAAATATCTCATTTGCAAAGGATGCTCAGAAGTAACAGAATAATGCTTTGAATAACAGATGTTCTTTTACTGTGGTGAGTTATACTTTTAGGCATAGAAGTAAATCTTTAACAATTCATTCACGTCCAAATTTCTGCTGTTAATGAGAATCACAAATATTTGACCACTATCTCATAATATTACTGCTGAATAAAAGTAAGGTATGAATGACTGCATTAGTTTCGTACCTCAGCTTCACAAAAATAATAACCCTGTATACTAACATATTTTGTCGGTTACCTACTAGTTTGATAAAGTGAATACGTAGCTACAAATAAATATGTCCATATATAAGCTGTTAATGTTCGCACGTCAAATTGTTGAAGATATTCAGTTTGCTACCTGCCAAGTAGCTAAAAAATTATGATAGGTACACGAAAGACACAGAAGCAAGGACGAGGTGAAAAGATGGTTTAAACGACGATGTAGAATCTAGTCCCCTACAATGTGAAAATCGTGTGTACTTTTCAAAACATTGCAATGTCCGAAATTTGCTAAAACAAAACTCGTGCAACATGTCAATACGCAACTAGCACGCAAACATAATCAGTTCCTTTTATATACTTCAGAACATCAGGTTGCAATTCATTTCTGCTTTCAAAACGTTCTGGACGATGTTAATATGACTCGGGTATCGTGAACTGTGCCGGCCGCGGTGGTCCAGGGGACTGAGGCGCTCCAGTCACGGTCTGCACGGCCACTACGGTCGGGGGTTCGAATCCCCCCTCGGGCATGGATATTTGTGCCGTCCTAGTTCGTAAGTAGTTCATAAGTAGTTTGTAAGTTTAGGGACCGATGACCCCGTAGTTAAGTCCCATAAGCTATACAAACATTTGAACATTTTTCGTGAACTGTATGAATTAAACTGCACTGACAGTTTGTTAAATTATAGACTGCCATTAACAGAAGCAGTGATATTACATTAATGATGTTTTCGTATTTGTATTAGAAAGTTCACAGCAACGTTCATTGACCAGGAAATATGAATGTAACAGCATTAAAACGGCAATTTCTCAGTTTGCATCATGCCATTCCACTGTTATTCCCTACTGGCCGCTTGGAGCGCTAGTATCGCTTCAGTTGCAATTTTTTTCCTAGAGACTGTCTGTAATAGCGCGCCGAAGGATATTTTGACGGTTAGCGATCTGCCGTAGACTGACACGTGAGGACGGAAACGGCTGTGAGGGCTACGGACTGGCACCTGCAAGCCATTGTGCAAGTTCAAGAGGAATGAGTCTTGTCCCTTGCTGCCGGTATGCTGCGAAAAAATGTTCAAATGACTGTAACTCTATGGGACCAAACTGCGTGGTCATCAGTCCGTAGCTTACAAACTACTTAAACCTAGGTACACTAACCTACGGACAAACACACACACCCATGCCCCATGGAGGACTCGAACCTCCACGGCGAGCAACCGCGCGCTCCGCAGCGAGGTGCTTTAGACCGCTTGGCTACTCCACCGCGGCGGTATGTGGCGATGCGCGAGGCCGTTCCTCGTCGGGGTTCGAATCCCCCCTCGGGCATGGATGTTTATGCTGCCTTAGTGTAAAGGTAGTACATAATCAGTTTGTAAGTTTAGGGACTGATGACCTCGCAGTTAAGTCCCATAAGCTTTACAAACATTTGAACATTTGTTCCCTGCTGACCAACCTGCCGTCGGGAGGAATGAGTCCAGCGCCCGTAAACAAAGCTGTGAGGAGGAGCCGTGAAGTCGGTAGAGTGCTTTCCCGCGATACGCGAAGGTCCCAGGTTCGAATCTCCGTGCGGCACACATTTTTAATCTGTCAGAAAGTTTCAAGGGTGGTATTTGTTGTAGTGTGGCAGGTACATCCCTATGAAAAAGATATTTTATGGAGGGAACTGGGTGATTATTTGAAACCGTTACTCAACTTCCATGGAAAGCATTACCGGTTGTACGGTATTTCTCAACAAGGGCAGAAATTTTGCTACGTTCCACCTCCTCGTCTATGACACCTTACTTTCCCTTAAAGGGTACGAATTTCATTCCGACTCTTGCTCGGTTTTTTGATGTTCAATTTTTTGTTAAGCTTATGGGACTTAACTGCGGGGTTATCAGCCCATAAACTTACAAACTACTTATGAACTACCTTATACTAAAGACGACAAAATCATCTATGCTCGAGGGGGGATTCGAAACCCCGACGGCGGACGGCCGCCCGCACCGCAACACGGCGCTCCAGCAAGCGCGGCTAATCCGCCGCGGCCTGTTGTCATAAACCTTCTGCCCGACGAAGAGCGATGTAATGAGTCTAACGTCTGTTTCCGTCTCTAAGGACATAAGAAATTTTCCGAAACAAAATTTAGTGAACAAATATATAGTGTGGAAATGTACTAAGCACTAACAGTAAGTAAAAGTGAGCTACATTTCTGTTTGCCACCATCCCACATTTTTCGTTCCTCTTTGGCTGTGTGTGTGCCATTGCCTATTTACACTTCGGTGACAGCCGAGTTATGATGGACGCAGAATAAGATTACGTCTGGCAAGCATGTAGTAAATGAACTACCAGTACCTTGAAATAATAACATTAGCATTGAACCGGAATGATTTAGAGCAGGGGTTCTCAAACTGTTTGAGTCGTGGAGCACCTTTAAAAAGTGGAGCTAAAGGCGGAGCATTCAATTTTGCGTCACAGATATATACTGCATTTGGTAAAGGGTACGAATTTAATTCAGACTCTTGTGCGGTGTTTTGATGTTCAATTGTTTGTTAAGCTTATGGGACTTAACTACGGGGTTATGCCGCGGTGGAATAGCCGAGCGGTATAAAGCGTCTCGCTGCGGAGCGCGCGGTTGCTCGCCGTGGAGGTTCGAGTCCTCCCTGGAGCATGAGTGTGTGCGTTTCTCCTTAGTTTAGTTTACCTAGGTTTAAGTAGTTTGTAAGCTACGGACTGATGACCACGAAGTTTGGTCCGATAGATTTACAGACATTTTAACATTTGAACGGGATTATCAGCCCATAAATTTACAAACTACTTATGAACTAATTTATACTAAAGACAGCACAAATATCCATGCCCGGGGGGTTTCGAACACCCGACGGGGAACTGCCTCACGCATCCGAGCATGGCGCCTCAATGCACTCGGCTACTCCGGCGCGGCGGTGTTTTGACAGTTGAGACAGGAATACAAACGGAATGAGGCCTAAGCTATGGCGCACACGACATTCCTTTGTTTAAGATGACTTCAGGAACAGCATATTTCACGCACGTGGATGTGACAAAATATGATATAAATCCTTATGATGCATTGTTCCGCTCCGTTTCATACATCTTTATACTGCTAGAAAGAGATTAACTTCCCATACGGTCGACCATCAATACCGGGAGGCACTCAAAATTAGAATGCGTTAAACACAAGTTCCTGGGGACGTGGAGTTGGTTAGTGGGCACGTAAATAATGCGTACAAGTGGTGCGGTCGGCAGCTGCGAGTGTTTATAGTGCGCCGCCTGAGGCCAGCTGCCGCCACACTTGCCAACTAATTGCGAACTTTTGGCCGCCGGCTGTTATGGCTATTAAGCTGCTGTAGCCCAGAGCACTGGACATTCTGACTGCACGTCACATATACTCCCTTTACCCAAGTTCTGATAATAATCCCAAATCGTGCGCCTCCGGGATCGAGGTGGTCAAGTTGCGTCGACGGAACACTGCTCGCCCACAAGGTAGTCTAGAAGGTTTAGGTGGAGGCGGAGTCGTGATGGCAGAGGACATCATCCGCAAAGTCATAATCACCAAATTACATGCTACTGTCCCAGCTGCTATTTTTACTTTAATTAAAAGATGGAAAACTTTAAATTGGACCTATAGCGTTGTGTTAGTTGTAAATCCAAGGGACTTAACTGCTTCCGCTGTCCCTAGGCTTACAAACTACTTTAACTTATGCTAAGGACAATACACACATTCATGCCCGAGGAAGGACTTGAACCTCCGAAGGCGATCTAGCGTTGTGTTTAACCATTTTTTTCAGACTCGTTGATAACCGTAACTGTCATAATAAATTTTCTGTTTAATTACTACCTAGTATTTTTGCTTTACACTGCCTTTTTACCCGAGGTTTCGTCAAATGTTCAAATGTTTGTTTAGCTTATGGGACTTAACTACGGGGTCATCATTCCCTAAACTTACAAACTACTTATGAACTAACTAATACTAAGGACGGCACAAATATCCATGCCCGAGGGGGGATTCGAACCCCTAACCGCAGTGGCCGTGCAGACCGTGACTGGAGTGCCTCAGTCCCCTCGGCCACCGCGGCCGGCGAAGTTTCGTCCTCCCCTACTCTTCCTCCTGTCTCTGCCCGCTACTCTTCCAAATGAAATGTTCGTTAAGCTTATGGGACTTAACTACGGGGTCATCAGTCCCTAAACTTGCAAACTACTTATGAACTACTTACGAACTAGGACGGCACAAATATCCATGCCCGAGGGGGGATTCGAACCCCCGACCGTAGTGACCGTGCTGACCGTGAATGGAGCGCCTCAGTCACCTCGGCCACCGCGGCCGGCGCTATTCTTCCCCCTGTAACAACTGATCTCCTTCACCCTCTTCTCTCTCTCTCTTTCTCTCTCTCTCTCTCTCTCTCTCTCTCTCTAACTCCTCACCCTCCCACCCCAGCCACATCCTCCTAACCATTGTCACTGGACTTGGCTACTTTCTGTGCTCATCCACGCCTATACACGCATTACCACCTAAACGTCTCCCGAAACTACCAGGACAAGTCGATCCTGCAGGGCAACCACGCTACTTATTTCCAGACAGTACATAGTGCATGTACCAAGCAGTCGCGTCGCAACTGGGAGACGGAGGAGTAGCTGCCCTTCACCAGAAAAATTAAAAGATGTTAATAAACTTTTTGATATAGTGTCTGTTCTTTTCGCTGTGAAAATTACTTATAACTGAAGCATGAGGTATCACCCGTCAGCTTTTACCTACAAAGTCATCATGTCGAACTACAAAAAAAAAAAAAAAAAAAAAAAAAAAAAAAAAAAAAAAAAAAAAAAAAAAAAAAAAAAAAAAATTCAACCAACCCTCCGACATACAAAACAATACAAAGAAAAAAACCTATAAAACACCACTAAAAGACACAATACAACAAAAACCATCCACATCCATCATCAACAACACTAAAAACTGCACTATAAAAATCTTTCGTAACCTTGTTTGGCTCCAGAAGTAGCAAAAATGATGAGTGGTGTCCCGTGCTTCAACTGAACCAATTATTAAGATAACTGAAAATTTATGTAACTAATAAACTACAGTGTAACTAACACTAAGATCATTACATTAGTTTCCAAACTGAGTTGAGTTCATAGCTGCTGTAGGCTTCACGCCTTCTTACTTTACTAGTAGAATAGTTTGTTATTTTTCTGCTCATCCCTCACCTCCAACCTAACTTACAAGTAGCAACAGAAGACAGGACACATTGTAAAACTTCGCATAACCGACAAGAACGGAACAACAAACACAAACGAATAAAGAACAATAATGATGGCAATGAATCTCGAAGGACCATGGTACCGGAACCATAGCGACATCTATCGGTAGCTCGGTGTTTGAGCATACGCAGATCCGTTTAGTACTACCATCGCCCAATAGTAGCGGGCGAGAGCGCTACGTGCTTGTCGAACTGGCTTCCAGCGATGCAGTTGTTGAGAATGGTTACTGCAGCTTCAAAATGCTTGAAACAGTCGATGACATTGCTTTTCCCACCAAAAACTGCACTTGTTTCGTTCGTATTGCAACTACAAACACTAAAAAATGGAATTTAAAAAAAAATACGTCCGTGAAATAAATTTTTGGCCCTCTTTCAAGTTCTAAACATCGTAAAAAAAGTAGACATGGGAGCCCTACACCGAAGTACAACGTCAGGGAACACAACAGAGCGGTCAATACGATCGCCTTGCTTGGATTCAGCTGTATTAACGGTAATAAAATTTGCATTGTGGTTTAAAATCTCAAGAAATTTAACTTTATAAAAATTGTTTGAGGTACAAGTATTTCTAAAAGCAATCAGATCTAAAAGCAATTTGGGCCTGTTAAGTGGCCAGGGAGATCCCCTACTCCACCTCTGGCGTTGGACCTTGATGCCCTGCACTTGCAGTAACTCAAGGCTTTCCTTTGCGCTTATCCCAAACGGCCTTGTTGGCTGTGGACAGTTACGGAACAAACGTTCTAGTAGCTGCTGTGCAACAGCAAAGGAGAGTAATGCGTGAGGAACTGACAGAGCCCTGTTGTACGCCTGGCGTGCCTCGAGTAGAAGACGGGGAATAGAAAGCGGGGGCTCACAGCCTCTGCTCACAGGCTAAGCACTTGACTCGTGCGATACGCGCCAGTTACCAGACTGATACCTTTGTGGTGTACTGCATCCAGTATTTTTAGGTAAGAAGGCATGGCCTGTGTTATAGACCTAGCAGCCATATTAAAGTCTGGATCGCACAAAAGCTTTACAAAACTGGAGCAGACGTGCCCTGTCGGCACCCCAGGACCTATGACTAAGACATTTGAGGATATTTAGAGCCTTAAGGCATCTCAGTTTCACTTCTTTAAGGTGCGACAACCATATTAACCTCTCGTCAAAAGTGAGGCCAAGATATTTCACTTATTCTCAGAGGTGAGAACTGCGATCCCTAGTTTTAAAACAGGTAAATTTAGAAGTGTGGTGTTAAATCATTCCTCCAACCACCTGATCGTCAAGTGCAATTGAAGAGCAGTCGTTGCAACGGAGGAGGACGCACAGATAATGGAAACATCGTCCACAAACAATGAACACTGTACAGATCGTCGTACGGTAGACGTAATGCTGTTTATAGCAACAGCAAACGCCGATATGCTTAGAACACTCCCTTGAGTGATACCGTTATCTTATTTAAAACGACCAGACAAGGCACTCCCGACCTTGAATCAGAAGTACCTTTCCGAAAGGAAAGACCGAATAAAATTGGGGAGACGCCCACAAAAACCCCACTCATAAGGCTGCCGCAAAACATTACGCCTCCAGGTAGTATCATACACCAATGAGGTGTAACTTACTTAGGACAGCTTGCTGAATCTCTACTTCCAGGAAGCTTATGTTATCAAGAGTGGAGCGATATCTCCTGAAACAGCACTGGGAATGGTCAGTAAGGACCTGCTCTCTAGGACCCATATTAAGCGCCGGTTGACTGTACACCCTAAAGTCTTTCTTGCGCTACTTGTTAGACTAATACTACGATAACTAGCGAGATCAGTGTGGTCTTTCCCTGGTTTTAAAAGTGGAATTACAAAAGAATCTCATCACGAACTGGGAAATATTCCCGTCATCCTAATTTTATTATAAAGCTGAAGGATGACCTCCTTGGACCGTATGTTTAAGTGTTGTAACATGCTTTACGTAATCTCGTCATTACTTGCAGTATTACGAGCGACCGGCCGCGGCGGAGAGGTTCAAAATGTTCAAATGTTTGTATGTGGGTAAATGCACCCACCACATTCGAAACTCGGAGGACTTCCTGCAACGCCTGAGGCAGCTACACACTGTGGACTCAGACATCTTGGTCAGTTTCGATGTGGTGTCGCTCTTCACATGAGTGCCATTGACTGACTCACTCAATCTCATCAGGGAAAAGTTCAATGGGGCCCTGCTTGACTTGTTCAAGCATGTACTGACCTCGACATATTTTCTTTATGGGGGTCAGTTTTATGAGCAAACGGAAGGAGTGGCAATGAGCAGCCCATTATCACCAGTGGTAGCCAACCTTTTCATGGAAAGGTTCGAAGAGGAGGCACTTGCATCAGCCACTTATCAACCCAAGTGTTTCTTCAGGTATGTTGATGACACATTTGTCATTTGGCCACATGGCAGGGAGAAGCTGGAGGAGTTCCTGGAACACCTAAACTCACGCCACCCGAGTATAAAATTCACCATGGAGCTAGAGAAGGATGGGCAGCTCCCATTCTTGGATGTCCTGGTCAAGAGGAAGGCAGATGGCACTCTGGGGCACAGTGTGTATCGAAAACCCACCCACACTGACTTATATCTTCAAGCCAGTAGCTGCCACCACCCAGCACAGAAGAATGGAGTCTTGAAAACTCTAGTGCACAGGGCCCAAGCTCTGTCAGATCCAGAAAATCTTGCCACGGAGATTGAACACCTTCAGCTGGTTTCCAGCAGAAATGGATACTCCTCCAGAGACATCCAGAGGGCACTTCATACAACCAGCCAACCACAGGATACAGAGGAGGAGCCGGAGGAGGCAAAGAAGTTGGCATACCTACCGTATGCTGGTCCTATTTCTGCAAAGATCAGCAGAATTGTTATGAAGTATGATATTAAGAGCATATTCTGCCCACCTGCCAAAATTGGGACAATGCTGGGAAGTGTGAAAGATGACCTGGGGCTACGTAAACCAGGCATTTACAGCATCCCGTGCCAGTGTGGGATATCATACATCGGCCAGACAATCAGGACGGTGAATATAAGGTGCAAAGAACACCAGAGGTGCACCAGACTCGGACAGGCAGCCAAGTCAGCCATAGCAGAGCACTGTCTAGAGCTTGGCCACACGATGGACTATGACAAAACCAAAATTGTGACACAGACCCCAAGATTCTGGGACAGCATCATTAAGGAGGCCATCGAAATAAAGGTGACTGACAACCTAATAAACCGAGATAGCGGTTACCAGCTAAGCACAGCGTGGAGTCTGGCTCTGCAACTTGTTAAGGCCCAGCGGAAGGAACCAAATAACTCCACAAGAAGTAGAAACAACTCAGAAGTGGCGCTAGGCGGGCGCGGACCGAGAATGGAGCACCTGACACCGGACGAGCCTCAAACAGCTGCCATAGCAGCAGATGTCGGCCAAGACGGGCGCGGACGTCCATTGGAGCATGTGGGTAACCACAACATCTCAGGAGTGGCGCGAGGTGGGCACGGACCAAGAACAGAGCGCCTGACGCCAGGCAGGCCTCAGACAGCTGCCATAGCAGCAGAGGTCGGCCAAGACGGGCGCGGACGTCCATTGGAGCATGTGGGCAGCCACAACATCTCAGGAGCAGGGCGAGGTGGGCGCGGACCAAAAACAGAGCGCCTGACGCCAGGCAGGCCTCAGACAGCTGCCCTGACCACAGATGGTGGACGAGCTGGGCGCGGACGTCCGTCAGAACAGCAGGGAGGTTTCAACACCTCAGAGGAAGCGCCATGCGGGCGCGGACCGCGAATGGAGCGCCCAATGCAGGAGGGGCCTCAAACAGCTCTTATAGCAGCAGATGTCGGCCGAGGCGGGCGCGGACGTCCGTTGGAGCATCTGCGCAGCCACAACATCTCAGGAGAGGCGCGAGGCGGGCGCGGACCAAGATCAGAGCGCCTGACGCCAGAAGGGCCTCAGACAGCTGCACCGACCACAGATGGTGGACAAGATGGGCGCGGACGTCTGTCGGAGCACAAGGGAAGCCACAACACCTCAGGAGCAGCGCCAGACGGGCGCGGACCGCGGAGGGAGCACCCAACGTGGGAGGGGCCTACGTCCGCATTCTGCAGGCTCTCTTCTTGAGCTGCACAACGTAGGCTTTACTCTATGAGCATTTCCTACTCCATCAGTTGGAAGGGAAAAGGGGAAAACATAAATTGTTTTATTTATTTCAGCTTTGTTTCGCGGGAACGAGGTTTGTCAGGAAGGGATTAGCTCCGGACAGAGTGGCAAGGAGGGTGCTTCTGGAGCAAATAAATGAAGAAAGATATGTTCACCAGAATATAAATTGCGTCGCTGGCATCATCTGTTGAGGAGAATAATCGGCCTCTTGTAAGTTTCCCTGGGATCTTGAGGCGCCCCTAGGGCGCGTATGAGTGGGTTTATCGACATCCGGGTTTTGTTATAGAACCTTCTGGCTATCTGCTGGTGCCGTTGGGTAACTTCCTGTTCTTCTGCTGCTTCATGGATGTAGCGATGAGGGAACTGCGTGGGGACGTGGTAGACACGTCGCAGAATCTTATTCTGCCCTCAGAGAGTTGCCGCTGCCACAGATGGCGGCCGATTGGGGCGCGGACGTCCGACGGAACGCCAGGGATGAGACAACACCCTACAAGCAGCGCCAGCTGGGCGCGGATCGCAGACAAAGCGCCTAGCGTCTGCTGGGCATAAATACTGGACAAGGTCCTCCAAAAATGGCAGTCTCAGGTAACGGCCGAAATATTGTGCCAAAACGACGCATACATCCGGCAGTAATCCCATTTATCCAAAATGTCATTACTTATGAACTAGCTAATACTAAGGACGGCACAAATATCCATGCCCGAGGGGGGATTCGAACCCCCGACCGGAACTGCCCCTGATCTCAGAGCGATAATCATCGTTCCACCAAGGGGCAGCCGCCTCTGAAGTGTTGACTTTGATTTCGGAATAGATGAATTGTCGGCATTGTGAATCACTGCTGTAATGTGATCCATCCAGTCCTGGACCCTTTCAAATCTCTCGAAAGCAGCCAACTTTATGTGAAGCACCCATTAGGCTTAATTGATCAGCCACCTAGGTGGCTTGATGTCTCGATCCATACCATCTGGCAGATTTAACCAAATTGGATAGTGGTCGCTACTATGGAGGTCTTCATCCACACCCCACTGAACAGTGTGTCGGTGAGCAGAGGGAGATGTCGACAGTAAAGACGAACCTGTATCAGTGATAAAATGTGTATGTTGGTCTGTGTTCAGTAGTATGACATCGGAGGAATGTATCACATCATCAACCATTCATCCCGTGGGGTAATTGTTGTTAGTGCCCCATAGCCGATTCTGTGCATAGGAATGACTTAACAGGAGAAAGGGATGCGGGAGTTCTGCAGCAAGTTCTGTCAGGAGATCACTGTCACCGTACTCATCATGTGACAAGGGACACTAAGACGGGCCAGGAGACGAACGACAACTGCATCTAGTGTAGTGGTTAAGGGCACAGATGAGGAGTGAAATTTGTCTCTGACGAAAACTTCCACACCACCTTGAGCCCTGTCACCAGCAGGTCGTCTTTTCTCTAGAGGTGATATTCGTTAAGTAAAAGTGTGACACCCTGCTTAAAATGTCTCTTGGAGGGACACACAGAAAGGCTTATCTCTCACAAAAGCTGCAATTTCTCCAAACGAATCCTGAATCCATTCATATTCCGCTGGTGTACAGTAGCTCTCTTACAGGCGTAGCTCTAGTTTACCCCAATCCCTGCACTGGGGCAGTGAGGCACTCCTTGAGCGAGGGGTATTGGGTGGACTTCCTGTTTCTGATGACGAGACATCTAGCTTCCATGATAATTTCCTCGTCATCAGTTAAGGTTGCCATAACGACGTCCGATGAGGCTTGCGGGAGAGTCTCTACTGAACGTCGCGAACCTTTCTTTGATCTCTTCTTCTTTGAAGATGATGAAGGAAGAGGGGTTTGGGGGCCACTCTGCTTTTGGGGTGCCTTCTCAGTTATTACTGTTGCTATCACTTCTCGTTATACTGTGGGGTCTGCTTGAATCGTCACATCTTTGCTGATCTGGCTTTGGAAGGAAAAGGTGCAGGTACACGTGCTTGTCGTGGATGTAGGAACAAAAGGTGGGGTCTATGCTGAAGTATCAACTTTCGGTGTGGACTTCTGGACAAACGACGTATAGGAAGTGGCAAATAAAGGTTGTTTGGTCACCTTGTAGTTCTTTTTGGCTTCTACATATGGGATCCCCTTTGTCACCTTTAATTCCTGAATTCTGCGTTCCTCCGCAAAAATAGGGCAGCCTCTCCTCCAGACGGGATGGCTCCCAGAGCTGTTGATGCAGAGTGCTGGAGCCGGTCAGTCAGCCCCAGATTCATAGGCCGCCTGAGCACACTTCCCACAGGTCACGGCAATTCTGAGACGTGTGACCGAAACGATGGTACTTACAGCACCTCAACGCAAGGACATCCAGGCTTCTGCGGAGACCTTTCGTCGGCAGACGTGCCGTTTAATCCCTCAATACCATGAGGATTATGTGATAAATACTAACCAAACAGGTAAATATTTGTTTTCTGCGTACAAAATGTTTTTACCTATATAAAATATATTAATTCAAATTTAATTATAGAAAAAGATATTTACATACACATTCGAATATTGTTTAATATTAAAAATAATATTTTTTCAGGAAACCAATATCAATATGTTTTCAACAGGACTCTCACTGAAGAAGGGAGTAAAACAGTTTTCGTGAAAAAGTCGGATTTGAATAAAGTGACGCATTCGTACACCGCACAATATTCAATAACAGTATCGGGAAAACTGCTCCCACATATCTTCATATGCTTACAAGAAGCGACCGGTCATTTCGGACCTCGTATTCACAAATTAATAGATGGCTATGCCAATACTTATACGAACGTCATCGTAACATAATCGAAGTCCGGAAAATTAACAACAGTTTTGTACATGGATTTTCTCCGTAAATGTTTAAAATCTTACGTCGGGGAGAAAAAACTTTTACTTCTCATTGACTCTTGGGGAGGTCAAACGAATCAGGAAACGTATGATGCAATTTTTCAATATTACGAAAATATGCCAACTTGGTCTGTAAAAGTCATACCTCCAAAATGCACTTCTTTTGGTGCAACCTTGTGATGTTTACTCTTACAGGCAAGTTAAAAATTTCGTAAAGCGTTTGGAAAATTTTAGCGCATTGTTACAGGAGAATCGTGAAATTAATTCCTGGGAAGATTGTATAAAAATTCATTCTATAATTCACCAACAATTATCGTCACCAATATTCCGAGACATGATCAAATGTCTCAAAATTATCAGAAACTCGAAACATTTTCGTAAATGTTAATGGTGCATGTTTTAGTGCAGACTTTTTGCAAACGCTCCGTGATTATAAAAAATCCGCTTTTATATGTTGCACAAGATGTCAGAAAAATTATTGCTTTATTTGTTTTTACGATAATTACCACTGCGGTTCTTGTTTATAATTATTATATGTATAAAATTGAATGTTTGCCAATCAACTTTGTTATTCTGATTTAAACCCAATGTTTCTCCTCATACACGTGACAATGAAAATTGGAAAACCCACCGCCATGAATTGTGTTGTTGGACAAAAAGAAAATAATTTTTATTCAATAATGTAACTACTTTGTTAAAGATAATGTAGGTTTGGGAAACGTTCTGAATAATTGGTGGAATAACAAAAGAAAATGAAACAGTAGAAAAAACAAGTGCTGGAGAAGGAATCAAACCCGAACTCTCTGGTGTAAGAGTCCGAGCCCTAAACATCTAGGGCAGACATCGGCTCGGCAGTGGACTACCTTTTTATACTCATGTGGCACTTAAGAAACTTCTGATCGATTTTTCTCGGGATTTTCCGAGTAGTGCGTCCTAATATTTTCACCACGTGATTTGATACGGGTCCTCTTTCACCAAACCAAATTTCGGACGAATCCCCGATCCCACTGTAGTGCCGTCTCCTTGTAAGTCAGATGAATGTAGGTACTCAGTATAAAATTAAATATTATCTTTGAAATTGCTTTAAACCGAGTGATTTACGTAAATTATGTGGTTTTATTAACTTCCCTACAAGAAAATACTTGAAGTAGATATTTCTTACATCTGACAAAACACAAAGAATAAAAATAGGATGTAGCTATTAACTCTCCCCTATAACTGATGAATAAAACAACTCTGTTTTCAGTAAAAATGGCTAGGTCGTAGGCTACACTTGAGTTCCCAGGGGTAAATATTACTAAACTCTCCATAATAAAAATCCAACGGTCCGTACACAAACGGCGGTACAAGGGTCTCAATTAAAAAAAAAAAAAAAGTGTGTACAAGGTTTTTAGTAGCTCTGATGATTACTTTTATATCGACCAAGTGTCGTATCTGATCTTCTTACGATGTACATAATGTTTCGGTTTTAACTGACCATAAGGGCCGCGGTGGAGTAGCCGCACGGTCGCCGAGCGCCGTGGCTCGGCGCGCCCGGTCATAGGGCTGAATGCCTTCTGTAATAAAAAAGCTGAGCCAAATTACAAACGAACGACCAAGTACGAACCATGAAAACGACCGAAAATCAGAGATCTACCTGAAGAACAAAAAAAAAAAAAAAAAAAAAAAAAAAAAGCAGTCTAAGGCGCCTCGCTGCGGAGCGCGCGGTTGCTCGCCGTCGGAGTTTCGAGTCCTCCCTGGGGCGTGGGTGTGTGTGTGTTGTCCGTAGGTTAGTTTACCTTAGTTTTAGTAGTTTGTAAGCTACGGACTGATTACCACGCAGTTTGATCCGATAGATTTACAAACATTTGAACATTCAACTGACCATATATCTGCATTACGTAGGTATAATAACTGACATGAGAAAATTCCCACAATTGTTCCATCATCAATCCTGAAATCTTTGCCGTGTGTCCAGGTCAGAGCTTTTCAAACTCTTTCCAATGACGACACTTTTATAATAAATACAGTTTCAAGCAACGCCCATTCAGTAATATTAATATGAGAGGTCCACTTGCAACAAATTATATTTTTAGGAAATACCGAATTTTGTGATTCATTTCCAATTACAGTACACACTGAACGATGAGAAGGATGTTTTGTATATTTGCTTGTTTTACATTCTGAATTTACTAGTCTTGCGACACCCTTGATGCCTCAACTCGACTTCCAGTTTGTAAAGCTGTAATCTAGACTGTGGAGACTGAGGGGAGCTCTCCCAGGACACCCACATCGCTCGCCATCGCTTCTGAGTGTGTGGCGTGGGAGGAACAGGAGGGACTATTACATACACCATTTACTCTCTGTACTTCATGTAAGACACTTTGACACTCGAGAACGTGTGGCACAGTGAGTCAAAGAGGACCAAGTGGTCACACTTCTGAATTGTTACAAAACATAATTGTGCATACGTTTCCAGACGATTTTCCAGTATCATGCACATGAAAAATGCTGTGTAAACACCAATAATTATTTTATTGCGCAGAAAAGTACCTGTTGCTCCGTACAGTTGTTGTTATTTTTGGGTTTTGAGGAGACTAAATCTCAGTAGCGAAAGTATTAAAGTATGCGGGTTTTATTTATAAAAAGTAATAACTTATCGTGTCAGTTGGGAGATATGCATAATAGTAAATACTACGACGAATGAAACTTTTAAATGACAATTGTGTGTGACATTATAACAAAGATTAATTATCTTGACTAATTGTGCTTGGCTGGAGGTCGAGAAAATGGTACCACGAAAGGTGGCTGTAGTACATAATTACAAATTAATTTTATGTAAACATTCTACGCACATCCACTCAAAATACTGCCAATAAACTGTTGCTATGAGCAGTAACTGTAACTAGTTCAAACCTGAATGATCGAACACTCATCTGTATATTGTGTGTGTGTGTGTGTGTGTGTGTGTGTGTGTGTGTGTGTATGTGGATCGAGGCCAACGAGGATGACAGGCCGCGGTGCGCACGTCACGTCACGTGTTCAAGGTACGACTGTGACAACGCGATCGCTAGTTACCTGGCTGGCTGCTAGGGCACAGCCCACAGTCTCATAGCGTCCAGCCAGTCAGCTAGCGACTGCAGTGCATCAGGCCTACCTTGATCACGTGACGTGACGTGCGCACTGCAGCCTGTCTTTCTCGCTGTCCACGGGTTGGGTGTGGGTCACGTCATAGTAAATTAGATTAACTATAACTACACACGAAAAAATAAACGCTGTGTAAATACACTCTAAGACAAAATAATTCAATTTCATATCAAATTGAGAATGTCAGTAATCCTTCGGTACATTTCTGTTCCATGTCCTGCTGAGGGCGAATGTGCCTAATTGTATGAAATTGGCAAAATTCGTAACTGTTCGCAGGACCCTGTGTATAATGATCCAAACGTTCTCAGCCAGAGAGAAAACCATGACCTTGCTAGCGAAGGTATGTTTCTGTAAGCATGAAGACAAGCAGTCGAAACTAGCCGTGTGCAGCAGGGCAATATATTGCTGAAATGTAATCCCAAGAAGGCTTGCCATGGAGAGCGCAAAAAGGCGCGTAGATTAACATAGATGTACCGCTATGCTGCAAAGATGTCGAGAATGACGACCTCCTGCTATGAAATGAAACATCACCAGAGACCATCTTTCCTGGTTGTCAGGTCATACGGAGAGAAAAGTCAGGATGGTATCCCACAGCCGTCCCAAGGCTCAATTCAAACCTGGGAGAATTAAAGAAGACAATTTTATTCCATCCAATGAGATTCCAGGCCAAACATGCCCAACACCACTGGAAAAGTGTGTGTACAGCGGTCAATGACACTTGGCGCAAAAGATACCATGAGCTCTGCTTCTGTTTTCCAAGTTGCGTGTTAATGGTCATTGAAGCATGAGATATATGTCGGATCTATGCTCATGATTAGCCTGCGTCGCTGAGTATCTCCCTGACGATTGCTGTGTTCGCACGTTCTGTAGTCTCCCTATAGGTCGAGCGCTTCCTTCTTCAGTCATTGTTCCGCCATTGTTGATCTACTCGTTCCAAACCCATCGAATAGGAGCACCGTCCAATAATTTAATGGGCCGGCATTTGAAATTGACTGCAGAACAATTTTTCGGCTGCCAACTTACATTTAAGGATCACCAATATCTACATTTACACCTACATAGCTAATTTACATTTCACATGTAAGTGTCTGGCAGAGGATTTATATAACCGCTTACAGACTATTTCTCCACCGTTCCATTCTAAAATAACACGCGGGAAGAAGGACCACCTCACTTTCCGTTTTAGATCTTAATTATTTTATTATTATGATCATGTCTGCCTATGTAGGCTGATGGGAACAAGGCATTTTCAAATTCGGAGGAGATATTTGGTGAAAGAAATTTCGTACTATGGCATATAGACAGTCGTTTACTCCTCGCTCCGTATGGGAGTGGAATAGGAAAGGAAAAGGCTAGTAATCGTACGAGGTACAATCCGCTACCCACCGTATCGTCGCTTACGAAACATTTACGAAATGTAGTAAAAGTGTTTGTAAATTGTTTATATCCTTGCTATCGGCTGTTATGCTAATACTGTATCTTAATTTTCAGGGCCAAAATATTTCTTCATCATTCTGCCATTGTATGTATTGGATCTCTCCATTAAAGACAAAATATCCATAAATTAGGACAATGAACAAGAGTAAAATATCCTCTACAAAAATGTTTATTTGTATGTATGTTTGTGACAACTGATGTACTCATGTGCAAAAATATTATATGTGATGTTTGACGTCTGTGAGATCTGCCATAGATGGACCAGACGAAAACTGTAAGTGAAAAGCTTTTCAAAATATTCCGCTATTAACTCCATATAAAGATAACCATAAAGTAAAATCACGCGTATTTATATATATTACAGTAATGACAGCAGAATGAAGCAGGAACTCACACACGCAAAACATCATAAATAATATGAAACAGCACAAAAAAGGAACTTGAAGATGGGAATGATTTCTCGAAACGCGTGGTGCTAAATAAATAAAAAATCGTGACTGGTATCAGTATTGTTATTTATAAACAATTCCATTTATCTCACAGCCGCAGGGTTTCAAAAAGCCATTTTCTAATGGATAAAATCAAAACATACGTCGTTGTTGAATGAACCCTGATAAACTTTTTCTCGCTTACCGTCCGCCCGCAATAGTAAATTTTGTGCCTCGCTGTCTTAATTTCAAAACCATACCTTACACAGTGGATTGCGTCCAGACTCCCTTGGTTTGTTTTGATAGCAGACGTGCCGCGTTTGTTTTCATGTTCCAGCTGTGTTCTTAGTCTGTAAGCAAACTGAACCATCTCGTATACAAGCCGGTAGGCATGAAATACCTCTTTACTTGCACATAAACTGCAGAATTTTGCTTATCCGTGCCATGACTCACAAGCGTTTGTCCTGGCTTTCTTGCTGCTTACGTTGGTGCTATGTTCAAATTTGCCTTAGGCGGTTACAACAATACACCGTCTATCTATGCAAGGTGCTTGTGCTCATGGACGTCACTAGCACGGGGGGGGGGGGGCAGGGGGACGAGTGTCGCTCTCCCCCTCCCCCTCCCCCCCAATACTTTTGGAAACAAATTTTTTCAACGAAGACTCGAAAAAAGTTTAATAGTGTTAAAGGTGAATGAATATATCCAATTTTAAGTAATTACAAACTGGTGAAGTCATTGGCCCTAGACTTACAAACTACTAAAACTAACCTATTTTTTTTTTTTTTTTTTAAACTTATGGGACTTAACTACGGGGTCATCAGTCCCTAAACTAACCTATGCGAAGGGCAACACACACAGACATAATCGAGGAAGGACTCGAACCTCTGATGCAGACAGTGACATGACGCTTCAGACCGCATGGCCACTTCACCGTGGAACTTTTAGATTAATCGAATATCCAAAAGTAGTGCCTTCAATTTCTTTTTTCTGTTTTCAATTTAGACTGAGGTATTAAAAATTATGCATCTTACTAGGCAGACTTCCCTCCTTCGGGGAATAAGTTTAGAACACTTTTTCGCCAGAGGAGTCAGAATCGTAGCTTTTCACATTTCGATGTGTGACGTAAGTATGACACTGCGTCGCAAATATCCTGCTATATTGGGGTTCCAACCACAGAAAACTTACCTCCAACTGAAATCCTTTGTGAACAAAGCTGATGCTGTCGACGTCAGTAATGTGCGACATTGGGTTTACGGGCTCGTAATGATGGCATAGGCATTGCTAGCCTTAACGTTGGTGACAGAGTTTGGATATTTAAAATTGTTCGGAAGCGTGTTGCTGAACTCAACATAGAAATTTGTCGTATAAGACAGACACGACTCTCGGGTAAGCGTAACGTATCACGAGGGCGTCTACATCACTGCATAACTGCGTTATAGAGAACTACACTATTGACCATTAAAATTGCTACACCAATCAGAAATGCACATGATAAATGCATATTCATTGGACAAATATATTATACTAGGACTGACGTGTCATTACATTTTCACGCAATTTGGGTGCATAGATCCTGAGAAATCAGTACCCAGAACAACCACCTCTGGCCGTAATAACGGCCTTGATACACCTGGGTGTTGAGTCAAACAGAGCTTGGATGGCGTGTACAGGTATAGATGACCATGCAGCTTCAAAACGATACCGCAGTTCATCAAGAGTAGTGATTGGCGTATCTGACGAGCCTGTTGGTCGGCCACCATTGACCAGACGTTTTTCAATTGGTGAGAGATCTGGAGAATATGATGGCTAGGGCAGCATTCGAACATTTTTCGTATCCAGAAAGGCCCATACAGGACCTGCAACATGTGGTCGTGCATTATCCTGCTGCAATGTAGGGTTTCGCAGGGACCGAATGGAGGGTAGGGCCACGGATCGTAACACATCTGAAATGTAACGGCCACTGTTCAAAGTGCCGTCGATGCGAGCAAGAGGTGACCGAGACGTGTAACCAGTGGCACTCCATACCATCACGCCGGGTGATACATCAGTATGGGTATGACGAATACACGCTTCCAATGTGCGTTCACCGAGATGTCGCCAAACACGGGTGCAACCATTATGATGCTGGAAGAAGAACCTGGATTCATCCGAAAATATCACGTTTGGCCATTCGTGCACCCATGTTAGTCACTGTGTACACCATCGCAGGCGCTCCTGTCTGTGATGCAGCGTCAAGGGTAACCGCCGCCATGGTCTCCGAGCTGATAGTCCATTCTGCTGCAAACGTCGTCGAACTGTTCGTGCAGATGGTTGTTGTCTTGCAAACGTCCCCATATGTTGACGTAGGGATCGAGACGTGGCTGTACGATCCGTTACAGCCACGCAGATAAGATGCCTGTCATCGCGACTGCTAGTGATACGAGGCTGTTGGGATTCAGCACGGCGTTCCGTATTGCCCTTCTGAACCCACCGATTCCATATTCTGCTAACAGTCATTGGATCGCGAACAACGCGAGCAGCAATGTCGAGACTCGATAAACCACAATCGCGACAGGCTACAATCCGACCTTTATCAAAGTCGGAAACGTGATGGTACGCATTTCTCCTCCTTACAACAAGCAACGCCGGTCAACTGCTGTTTGTGTATGAGAAATCGGTTGGAAACTTTCCTCATGTCAGCACATTGTGTCGCCACCGGCGCCAACCTTGTGTGAATGCTCTGGGAAGCTAATCTTTTGCATATCACAGCCTCTTCTTCCTGTCGGTTAAATTTCGCGTCTGTAGTACGTCATCTTCGTGGTGTAGCAATTTTAATGGCCTGAAGTGTATATTTTAAAAGCAGAGGCCTAGGTACGTAAGATTTTTGTACACATTTCAAGATAGAAAGTCACTGTTTGGCAATAAAGAAAATCTACAAGGAAAAGTATACAGATATTTTAAAGAACGCTATAAACTATATATTTCTGCAGTCAGATGAAAAGTACGAAAAAAAGACAGAGCTAAGGGAGAAAAGATAAAACAAGTCGTCTGATTTTTAAACCTAAGAACTGCTGTTTCCACCTTTGAAATTCGATTTTTACGTTTTACGAAGTATGTTAAATAAAAGTCGTATATGGAAATAGAAGATTTTAAATTATTATGAATTAAAATTATACTATAAAAAGGTGATGTAATGTTTATTTCAAGAAGAAAGAAGCCATCATTTATCTTTGCTCTAGGGAAAATTCCATACAAGGAGGTTGGGGACAAACATGAGGTAGGAAACCGGGAGCAACTGGCTAGTAGAACAGTGAGCAGTACACTACCGCTCCCTCTTGCCGCCGCTGGTCAGTTGTCGGTTAGTTACCGAAAACAGGGACACATCGGGACGCGTGTGACAGCACCACCACCACAAACACACTCAGGCGCGTGTAAGCCCGGCAGGTCATCGATCCTACTGGCGAGTCATAGAGACAGCGAGAGTCCATTCCCCTCCACCGTCATATCACAACACTGGCTGGCTTTGAGTCCAGCTACCACCTAGTGGGCCGACGGTCGAACTAAGGCCCTCTTAGCCACTGAGCCACCAATTTTTAATCATTTGTACTCCATAGAGTGTAATCTGTTTAGCTATCGAAAGGGTACCCTAGGGACGATTAAAACCGATAGTGTTATTTTATTTCTGGCTTTCGCTGTTGTTTTGGTATCTATTATATCTGTCCTTTTTTACTACAAACCAAGTTAAAAAGCTGAATATTGATATGCTATAGCAGATGTTTGATGCCTGTTGCTTTTTTAATACAACTAATTTTTAAAAACGAGCAATATTTATTCGAAAATTGTACTGAGTTGCTATACAAAATTGGCAAGAATCTGTAAAGTAATGCTGGGACAATAGTATATACAGGGGATTACAAAACGGTACGGCCAAACTTTCAGGAAATATTCCTCACACACAAAGAAAGAAAATATGTTATGTGGACATGTGTCCGGAAACGCTTAATTTCCATGTTAGGTATCAGTTTAGTATTTCTCATATTATTCCACCTACGCTCACTGGAGCACGTTATCTTGATTTAATACGGGATACTCTACCTGTGCTGCTGGAACATGTGCCTTTACAAGTACGACACAACATGTGATTCATGCACGATGGAGCTCCTGCACATTTCAGTCGACGTGTTCGTACGCTTCTCAACAACTGATTCGGCGACCTATGGATTGGTAGAGGCGGACCAGTTCCATGGCCTCCACGCTCTCCTGACCTCAACCCTCTTAACTTTCATTTATGGGGACATTTGAAAGCTCTTGTCTACGCAACCCCGGTACCAAATGTAGAGACTCTTCGTGCTCGTATTGTGGACGGCTGTGGTACAATACGCCATTCTCCAGGGCTACATCAGCGCATCAGGGATTCGATGCGACGGAGGGCGGACGCATGTATCCTCACTAACGGAGGACATTTTGAACATTTCCTGTAACAAAGTGTTTGAAGTCACGCTGGTACATTCTGTTGCTGTGTGTTTCCATTCCTTGATTAATGTCATTTGAAGAGAAGTAATAAAATGAGCTGTAACATGGAAATTAAGCGTTTCCGGACACATGTCCATATAACATATTTGGCCGTACCTTTTTGTAACACCCTCTATATGTTTCCATGAGGTGTAGAGAATTAGACGGTCCACGTTTAAGTGCAGTGTGCAAGACCTCCCCGGCATTTGGTATATATGGTGAAGCGTCTCAGAGTGAGACGTTCCATTAAGTTCTGCCTTTCACAGTTACAGTGACATTTAACACTCAAATATTAATTAATATTTTATATGTCAGTCACATGTCGAACTTAGAAGTTCAAAAATGTTCAAATGTTTGTAAGTCTTATGGGACTTAACTACGGGGTCATCAGTCCCTAAACTTACAAACTACGTATGAACTACTTACGAACTAGGACGGCACAAATATCCATGCCCGAGGAGGGATTCGAACCCCCGACCGTAGTGGCCGTGGAGACCGTGACTGAAGCGCCTTAGTCCCCTCGGCCACCGCGGCCGGCGAACTTAGAAGTATTTAAATATAATTACAATCATTTTATTATATAATGATGCCACATTTATCTTGTTTATTTTGTATTCGTGTTTCCTTTCTTTTTCGTCTGGTAGTGGAGCATGTGAGCTTCGGTGAGATTGTAATTCATTGTGTGTGCTTTGGTTTTTGGCTCTTTGAAGGGTAACAGCAGTTTAGCCAACTTTAATGTAAAACGTAGGGTAATTTTTAGCGGGCCGAAGAGACGTTACTAGTATTAAGCTGCAACTGCACTAGGTAAGGACGTTCTCCTCAGGTTTGATTTAGAAATTTAACTTACATATTTTGTGGTACTTCGGATTTAGTTTCAGTTACGTATTTCTAGTCTGTTTTCTTTGGGATGCTCTACAGCGAATTATTACGGTTAATTACGTCAGTAAGGAAACATTATCAAGTTTTCCTGTAGTTCGTCTTTGCTGTTATGTTTCCTAGGGTGACCGACTGGGATTCAATCTTAGCCAATTTCACTCTCATTTTCAGTTAAGCTGACACACTTTCATATAAAAATGTGTTGCATGTCTCTGGGTGCGTGTGTGTTGCATTTTTAGTTTGCTTATTTATAATTTTGCGATCCGCGGTGGAATTCTCCAGCGCTCTAAGGCGCCTTGCTGCGGAACGCGCGGTTGCTCTCCGTCGGAGGTTCGAGTCCTCCCTCAGACGTGTGTGTGTGTGTGTGTGTGTGTGTGTGTGTGTGTGTGTATGTGTGTGTGTGTTTTCCTTAGGTTTGTTTAAGTAAGTTGTAAGCCTATGGACTGATAAACACAATAGTTAAGTCCCACAGATTTACAAACATTTGACTTTTTTTTATTGTGCGAGTCTGGCATTTTTTCGTGTGATGCAAAAACTGTATACCACATACTCGCCGTGTGGAATCGTGAGGTTTTGCAGAGATTCGCTGCCTTCCTTCTTATGTCGTTCTTAAATAATCTTCCGTGTGAGTGTCAATTACTTCTAAACGCGAATAATCCTGTCGCGATTTTATTGGCTTACTCTTGTGTTCCTGTCTGTTTAGATCACGTTGCTGCTCGGCACGTGGTGAATTGACCAATTGAGTATTTTACCTGCTGTTATTCTGAATGTTTCCGGGAACCTAACCGTTTAATTTTAAGTATATTTACTTCTAACTTTCTGTAATTTCTGTGTAAATCCACGTGGAGACTAAGCTCGCTCTGGCTCAATATGCATAAACTTGGACTAGATAACGTTTGCTAGGGTTTCTATCTCGCCTCCGTATGATCTGCTGGTGTGAATGAGGAGCGCATGTGATTCAATTTTTTTTAAATGTATGTTTAATCGAATTGTGAATTTTGTCCTCATGAACCTCACACGTCAATATTAAATATTAAATTTTGTGTTAGAACCTCAGAATAAGCAGGTATTTCGCTTCCTTCCCCAGTGCTTATTTACAATGTTAGGGGAACTGGGCAGGACTCATTTCTCGCTATTGTCTTCGGACTCGGCTGTGTTGGAGATTGACACCATCCCTAGATTGGAAATATTTATATGAATAAAACACTTCATTTTGTACGTGTGGTGTCTGTTCTTCCGGACATGTCCACATATTGAATTTCTAATTAAGGCAATGACGGTCAGTGATTCCTTAAGTGCAGATATACATATTGCTCGAACTTCCACAGGAATGGACGATATACCGCGAGTAAGCAAGGTAATGCAAGGAGTACTTCATGATTAGTTTGGGTTTGACGGGAGACGTGTAATGGAAGATCATCAAAGATGTCGGATTTCGTAGGTAGATTGGGAAAACTGGTAAAATAGGAGAGGCAGCCAAATGTGGCGGCAATAACATCAAACTTTATACAAAAACTCCAGACACTGGAACAATCTCTTCATACTACGCTTAGGGAACTACAACAACCACAGGTGGAAACATAAGCAACCAAAAACACATCTTCTTAGCGACTAGCCACC
This sequence comes from Locusta migratoria, assembly GCA_026315105.1. Lineage (NCBI taxonomy): Eukaryota > Metazoa > Arthropoda > Insecta > Orthoptera > Acrididae > Locusta > Locusta migratoria. The sequence continues at coordinate 294,991,894 of CM048755.1, forward strand.
TACGGTCAAGACACCTCCAACTCGCAAACACGATGAATGTTGCGGACTCCTGCAGCACAGAGATTTGACTGGCAACACCAGCCTAAGCTGACTCAGCTGACGAAAAGATAAGGTAGGGAAGCCATATTCAGCGTACTGAACATAAACAAAACCGTACCACACACATAGCAAAATGACCGAAATGATTATCATGACAAGTTGGTTATGCTACAGGTAAGCTGCCGCAGCCAATCCAGGAGACATCATAGGTGCTCAGTGGCAGCAGCACATCGCATCAGACTGGACTGATTCTTTATGACAAACCTAGGAAAGAAAATGGTACGGAGATATACCCACTATCAATGCTACCACACCCTTGCATGATCTATCGCAGATGGCAAACATACTGCTACTGTCCTACTACCCACCCAATGTCGCAGAGGTTTTGTCCCTTGGCACTTATTTTTACACTTTTTCCCTCTGCCCTTACCTACCTACCTGTCGTTACCTTTCGTCCACTTCTATCTCCAGATGTACCGTGTTAGTGGGTGATCGTGACCACAAGTACGGACAACATCGCGGCTCCTACATCCCGTGATCCACCATAGCAAAAACTAACAAATACGGAGGTGACAGTAGAACTTTTATTTGGTCACCACTTTGGTGTGGGAGTGGAGGGACCCCATCCTTTTAAAAATGGTGCGCACAGTAAAAGTACAACCAAGTTTCAACCACATTGGTCTATTTCTTTGTGTTTGGCATCCGGGTGAATCAAGGAAGTCTAGTGATTATCAAAGAATAGACGAAAACGTATTTGTGTGGTGATTAAACATTACTTTGTGAAAGGCAAAACACCTCAGGAGACTAAAGAGAAGCTTAATAAACTATGGTGACTCTGCAACTTCGATTAGAACATTGCCGGCCGCAGTGGCCGAGCAGTCTGCGGCGCTCCAGTCACAGTCTGCACGGTCGCTACAGTCAGGGGTTCGAATCCCCCCTCAGGCATGGATGTTTGTGTCGTCTTTAGTATAAGGTAGTTTGTAGGTTTAGGGACTAATGACCCCGCAGATAAGTCCCTTAAGCTTAACAAACATTAGAACATTCTCTAAGTGGTTTCAAAATTTTCGGAGTGGCCATATGGGCACAATTGACGCTGAACGTTCTGGACGCCCTGTCGTGGCTACGACTCCAGAAATCATTGATAAAATCCATGATATGATGATGGATGACAAAAGAGTTAAGGTGCGTGAGATTGCTAGTGCTGTAGGCATCTCGAATGAACGGGTACATAATATCTTATCACATATTTTTGGAAACATTTTTGTTTCACTTTTTGGAATAACAGAACTCTCAATCATATATTGTATATAAAAAGTAGTCCAGAGTGCAATGATTTGATGTTATTCAACTAGTTTTGGTACTTTCTTGGACCATCTTCAGGAATTGTAACTCCATTGATGTCGTGGAGCTGAGCAGGTACCTGGGAGCCTTCCACGTAACGCACTGGAAGGCTCCCAGGTACCTGCTCAGCTCCACATCAATGGAGTTACAATTCCTAAAGATGGTCCAAGAAAGGACCAAAACTAGTTGAATGAAGTCAAATCATTGCACTCTGGGCTGTTTTTATATGTAATAATTAATATTTTGCATAAACAAAGGACATGAGAAAGCTGTCCGCAAGATGAGTGCCGCGATTGGTCACGCTTGACTAAAAACGGAATCTTGTGAAGCGTTGCAAGGAAGGTTTTCAGCTGTTCAGGAAGAATCCGCAGGACTTTAAGCGTCGTTTCGTCACTGTGGATGAAACATAGATATACTATTACACTCCTGAGACCAAAGAACAATCTAAACAATGGGTTAGCAAGGGAGAATCTGCACCAAAAAAGTCGAAGACCAGTCCTTCTGCCGGGAAGTTAGTGGCGACGGTCTTTTGCGATTCGCAAGGGGTAATCCTCATCGGCTATCTGGAAAAGGGTAAAATTATTACAGGTGCATGTTATTCATCGTTATTGGACCGTATGAAAACCGAGCTGCAAGAAAAACGCAGGCAATTGGCTCACAATAAAGTCCTCTTCCATCACAACAATGCAGCAGCTTACACCACAGCAGTTGTGGACGCAAAATTATTGGAAATAGGATTCTATCTCGTTTCATATCCCCCCTATTATCCAGACTTGGCTCCATAGGACTCCTATTTACTCCCAAATTTGAAGAAATGGCTGACGGGTCGAAGATCTCATTCAGACGAGAAGGTGATTGCAGAAACTAATAGCTATTTTGCAGGCTTGAACAATTCCAATTATTCGAAAGGGATCAACAAATTAGAACAGCGTTGGACTAAGTGTTTAAGTCTACGTCGAAAAATAAAAATGGTTTTTCCCAAACACGTTAGTAGTTTTTATTTTTGCACTGACTTTTCAAACGCTGATCAGACAGTTCACCGAAAAATCCTAGCCATTGGCTTCCGCACCCGACGAATCCAGCACGTGCCAATGCTAACACCACGACAGCAGAAACTACAACAGAAACGGGAACATCGTCATCGTACGTTGGAGCAGTGAAGGAGCATTGCATGGTCTGATTAACCCCGATACCTTCATTATGCCGTTGGGAGGGCGCAAATCCGGTGATAACCAGGGGAACAGCTCCTTGACACCTGTACTGCGATACGGAAATACGATGGCCGCGGCTGAATTATGCTCTATGGAACATTCAAGTGAGCATCTATGGTCGAGTGGAGCTCATACAAGTCACCACTGGTTATGGGAGACGTAGAGTTCTTCATGGCTATCATGTTTCACAGCGACATTGTCATTTTTCAACAAGACAATGCGCCGTGTCTCAAGGCCAAGAGCATGCTGGAGTAGTTCGAGTTTCAATTGATGTGTCTTCCCCTCTTCCCAAATCGCCAGATCTGAACCCAATCCAACCCAACCAGAATGTGATAGAAACGTGCCTTCAGAGCTCATTCTCCCCATCCCAGGATTTAGGCGAGGTGTGTGTGCAGTTGTGGTGTCAGCTACCTTCAGCGTCCCACCAAGGTTTCCTTATTTCCATGCCAAGACATGTGGTCGCTGTTATCCGTGCTAAATGTGGACATACCGACCATTATGTAGGTAGTCTTAATGTTCTGGCTCACTAGTATATGATGTCGCTTGCTTAACACATTTCTTCCCAGCCTTGCGTACACGCAACACGGAATTTAGCCTTATAAAATGCAGTCTAAATGGACTTACTATACAGAATTCACCATGCATGTACTAAAAGGAATTTACGAGCTCTCTGCCTATGTGTTTAAGTTCCACAATTATCTTAACACTTCATGACAAAAGTTAATTAGAGATAACATGTTTTTTCAATATTTTTCAATAATTTAATTGAAGTATAAGAATATATTTTGTTCAATCTTTATGTGCATATTCGTGATTCCTATACATCAATGTCACAAACTGATTTTTTTCTTGAATATACTAGACCACTGACATCTACATATGCAAGAAATGTCAAGTTAATCTTCACAAATATATTCAAAATTTCATGAGTGATACTTTCAATGTAAGTCTGTTTTATCATATAATATACAATATTGTACAGTTTGAACAAATAAAAGCATGTGATCAGAAAAAAACTATGTCTTTAATTTTTTTACCAGGAACCTCCCAACGTTGCGCCAGCGCAACATTATGTGTGGTCCAAATTACAACACATACTGCTAATCTGTGATATTTGTAATTTATTTCAATTATTTTGAAGAGAAATCGATGACCAAATATAATATTTTTTCACAATTTCTAATTTTGAGAAGAAATGGGTTAAAACGGATCGGGCTACCCATTTTCCCTTGTCTGTGTCTGTAAGCACATATTCTCCAAAATCCCTGAGGTCAAAAGTTGCAGTAATGCATCTTTTTTCTCGTTTGCTTGGCACGCAAAGCTAACTTTTGGCAGCAAACAAGCAAAGGCTCTAGGCAGTTAGTGGCTGCCTCCCTCGCGAGGGTGACTCTCAGTAGATACGGGGAGCGAAATTATGTTGCAGTTGCGACAAAGTGTACTTACCCATGCCCTGTCGTCTGTGCAAATTACTTGTTAGTGAGGATGATTCGCGAAATGTGACAAGCCAAATCTCATCGTGCGGAATACGAGTAAATATAGCGTGAATTTTCCGCTCCGCGATAACGCCACTATCGATCTCATTCAATTTATATGAACGCTGTTCAAGTGGATCGCAGTTATTGCAAACGAATATGATTCTAGAATTAATTAATGTAGCAACACTGCATTCCTATGAATTGCACAAAAATTTGAATAATAACGATCTGTTTTTCCGTATAGTGAGACGTTAATTGGTGACACAGCACCCTCTTATTCCCCTTCGTATTTAAATGTCCATTACAGGAACGTCATAGCCACGCTGCAGCAAATACTACGACGGAAGGAGCGAGCAAAAAAAGAACGGTGTAAGGTGAGTGAGGACTAGGCACAAGAACCACATCATCATATATTCTCCTCCCTCCCTCCCCTAACAATTGTTTGCTTACCGGCCGCGACTTTGTATTGGAAGAACCATGTGCTCGGCTTCATCTGAGGTTTTTATATTCGTCAGTTTATAAAAACCAATATATTTAATAAACAAGTAAGAAGCTGCGTGAGGAAGGCGGTATCTCCTATTCAGCAACATCTTCAAATAGTGCAACCATTCAAAGTCACACTTGGAGCCGCTCGCGTCGGAGGTTCGAGTCATATGTTGGGCTTGGCTGTGTGTACTGTCATTAGTAAAATTTAAGATAGTTTACGTAATTTTTAAGTGTAGGGGCCGATGTCCTCAGCATTTTGGTTTCTTAGGTTTACAAACAGCCGGCCGCGGTGGCCGAGGAGACTGAGGCGCTCCAGTCACGGTCTGCACGGCCACTACGGTCGGGGGATCGAATCCCCCCTTGTGCATGGATATTTGTGCCGTCCTAGTTCGTAAGTAGTTGATAAGTAGTTTGTAAGTTTAGGGACTGATGACCCCGTAGTTAAGTCCCTTAACCTTTACAAACATTTGAACATTTTGTTTACAAACATGTAAGCATTTCAACATCATTTTTGAAATACGAAAACAAGATGTATTTAACATCAGATTCATACTCAGAATCGCAGGCACGTGCAGTAGAACTACAAATGTTTATTCGACGGAGATAAAAAAAAGAGACGTGGTTGAAGCGTAGTCGAATGATATAAATCGCTGATCAGTCCAAATGTGTGCTAGAAATCCATTGATTTGTGGGATATTAAATCTAGTACACCGCATAGCAACCATATTTAATCTTTTGGGAGACGTTAAATATATCTTTCCATTGATGCATTCCGTAGCTATTGACCTCACTTAAGTAGTCTGAAGACGCTAATATAAAATCAGTAACAGTGCCTGTGGATTCCGCTTGCTTTAATAATAGCTCACTCTTACTTCGTTATTATCCGAGTGTCAGCGTGGGAATACATCTGCATCAAATGGCTTGTCTGCCCATCCAGTTGCTGAAAACATATTGTAACACATTCAGAAACGGTTTATATAGTTCTATATGACTATGAAATTCACGCTTCAGTGTCTCGCCGAGGGTTTACATTTCATACAACTCTCTAATTGCATGTGGAAATTACGAACGCAGTTCAAGCTCTAATTTATTTTATTACCTGATAATTTTCCAGATGTTTGTAGAGATTAACCATTTTTTTCAGAATTCAGATGAAATATGTGTAGTAAATAGATCTCGCCGCAACAAAAGCGCCTTTGTTATAATGACTGTCTTCCCGAATGCATGTATCATTCTCGTGATACTCTCTCCCCTATATCACGATAATACAAACCGAACTGCCCTTTTTTTGTGTGGACTTTTTTGATGTCCTCCGTCAGTCCAATCTGGTCAGAAATTGTTGCATTTTCTGTTTTGTCAATAAAGCTCAGTCTGGTTCGCCGTCCCCACCGTATTATTTATGCGGCGTTATTGTTCTTATTTGTAATTCCTTGGTATTTATTCGAACTGATAGCTTTGAGAGTCGTGCGATTTCTCTTGTAACCGAAATTACACGGATTTCTTTTAGTACAAATGTGGATTACCTCTTCTTTATTCCAGGTTAATTTTCACTTTTCACACCATACAAACATATTGTTAACATTATTTTGCAATTAGTATTGATCTTCTCTTGACTTTACGAGACGAACAGTATCACCTGAAAGCAGCCTCTATCACACAGGTTATCTCCAAAGTCATTTATATACGTTAGGGACAGAAGAGGATCTGTGGATCTGTGGCACGTCCTCGACTAACGCTTCATATCACTTGCGTCTTACTGGATTAATACGAACTGTGACCTTCGATTTGGTTAGGGATTTGAAGATCCCCGTGGAGATGGACGCGTGGCCTGAAGGGCTGCAAGAGAGTGTAGTTTGTCCTTAGAATAAATTAGTCTAAGTAGTTTGTAAGCCTAGTGACCGATGACTTAAGCAGTTTCGTCCTTTAATTACAAAAATTTTTGAGAATTGACTTTGGAATTGAAGGTAGAAACTTCAGTCTCCCCAAAAGTGTCACGGTGTCGACCGTAACAACGTAATGGGGAACATTTGGTGTATAGAGGAGGATAGGCTTTCATTATTTGGTGTTTAGCACCTGGTAAATCATGCCAAGTATGTCATGGGGCCGCACGGGAATAGCCGAGCGGTTCTATGCGGCTTTTCAGGGACTGCGAGGCTGCTTCCGCAGGAGGTTCCAGTCCTCCCTCGGGCATGGGTGTGTGTTGTCCTTGGGTTAGTACAAGTAGTTTGTCACCTAGGGACTGGTGACCCCAGTGGTTTAGTCCCATAGATTTACAAACATTTGAACATTTTATGTCCTGGGTTAGATACAAAAAATTACGCAAGCCTACGTTTAGATAGTCTGAAGACTTCCCAGCCTCAGTTCTGAGGACGTAGGCACGTATATCCAGAATACCCCTCTCGTGGAATTTTGTGGCCATATGCACTTAGGAGCCGGCCGCGGTGGCCGAGGGGACTGCGGCGCGCTAGTCACGGTCTGCACAGCCACTTCGCTCGGGGGTTCCAATCCCCCCTCGGGCATGGATATTTGTGCTGTTCTTAGTATTAGCTAGTTCATAAGTAGTTTGTAAGTCTAGGGACTGATGACCCTGTAGTTAAGTCCCATAAGCTCTACAAACATTTGAACATTTGATTTCGCACTTAGTTATACTGAAAACAGCACCGCAACAAGAAAACATCGAGTCGAAATGAATTTTATTGGGCATAGTGATGAAATAAGAGATTCACTTCATCCCAAAATCAACAAAAGTAAGCAAGTATAGAGACAAAAAGTAGACAAATGCAATGAAATAGCAATACCGCTTTGGACCAACTTTTTCTGCAATACATGCTGCAATAGCGTGCAACAAAGAGTTGCTTACATTTCTGCTGCTATCTAGAGGTAGACTGGCCCACAAATCCTTAACAGCCACTCCGTATCATGTAGAGAGAGAGACAAAAGCATTTGGCATTTCAGCTGGACACATACCTCTAAAAGAGGATAAGGCCGGAGAGCCAGCCAGCCACGGAAAGTCGGAGCTGGACGTAGGAAGTCTCGAGAATTTCGAGCTGTATGCGTAGTAGCATCATCTCGCTGCACAAGTGCTCCTGCTAGACCATGTAGGAAGGTTCAACATGAGGACGAAGATGCCATTAACATAACGCTGGCCCGTTAGACATACCACAATTAGAGGTACCGGCTGTAGTAGGCTATGGTCCCTCGTATCAATATGCTGACTGCGCGACGGTGTGAGGGAAACTGTATCGTTGACCAGGCTGTCTCGACACCTTTATGCGGTTATCATCAGTTTCAAAAAAGAACTGGGTTAATCACTGATCACGACGTTTTGCCAGTATGTGGCAGTCCACATTGCTATGACTTGAAACCACTGCAGGAGGAGTCGACGATATCTTATCGTCACTATTAACGACTGTACACGAAAAGGGCGCCTGGTTTGGAATTTCGCATCCCCACGGCGTGTGGAAATGTTTTTTGGAACACTGACACCTGCTTATGTCTGCTTTTATCCTGGAGTCAGTCACTATATGAATCCTCATAGCTCGCTGCACTATCCTCCGGTATTCTCGCCCAATAGTCTTTCTGGGCGCTCCATAACCATAACATCGTATATGGGTGACATCTCGTTTTAACTGCTGCCAACATCTTCTGACTGCACAATCCAAACGATGGACCTGGCGAGCCGAACCGCGCGGCGTGTCTATTGTTATGCCTATGAAGAAGCCCCCTCAAACTGGCTAATGTGAGAAATGGTGGCTAACACTCCGTGGTGGACTAAGGGTGGGGGGTCATACTGCCCTGAGCCTCTCGTCTTGTGGGCATCCAAATCTTGAGAGACTATAAATGTGGAGGCACCGCACGAATTGACAGTCTGAATCAAATTCTAAACAGTGCCAAAATACGTTGAATAACTACTTATTTGGCGCATACAGAAATCGTAATAATAAAAAGTATTATCTTAATGAAATGCAACATTTATGGCCATGTGAACAGTTTTCCCCCCATGGGGCTCACGGTTCTTTCGTCATTACGTGCGTGGCGAGCACGGTGCCCCGAGGTAATACAGTCATTCTTCCTTCTTTCCTTACTGGACTCGACCGTCCGCCGTCGGGGGTTCGAACCCCCCCCCCCCCGGGCATGGATGTTTATGTCGCCTTTAGTATAAGGTAGTTCATAAGTAGTTTGTAATTTTAGGGACTGATGAGCTCGCAGTTAAGTCCCTTAAGTTCGACAAACATTTGAACATTTAGAGTAGCTCTCCAGCCCCATTCCGTTGCAGTTTCTAGACGTGTCGATACGTGAAAATTATGGGATTCTTTGGGGATTTGTACCATAAAATTTTTGTTTTCTGGGATTTCAAACGAAATTTTGCAAAGTACAAAAAAATTTATAGCCACAGGAACAACACTGCAGTTTCTATACTGTAGCACCAATGTGCCTCTTTGGGCAATGTTACTGTATTTTGGAGAAAAAAAAAAAACATATAAAATTGTTCAAGTTGGATGGTTGTTTAGTATAGGGGGACGAAACCGCTAAGGTTATCAGACCCCGGTGGGGAGGGGAAGGATTGAGGATAGGAAAGAAGGGGAAGGGAAAGGAAATGTGTTCCAGTAAGGTAAATGTTCAAATGTTTGTAAAGCTTAAGGGACTTAACTGCGAGCTCATCAGTCCCTAAACTTACAAACTACTTATGAACTACCTTATACTAAAGACGGCACAAATATCCATGCCCGAGGGGGTATTCGAACCCCCGACGGGGAACGGCTTCGCGTATCGAAGCACAGCGCCTCAATGCGCTTGGCCACTCCGCCGCTGCTGCCCTCTTACACTCGTCATTAAGGTTTCCCCCGCGATGTCGAACGTATCACAACATCTGCGGTGAAACAAATATACCAAACGCCGACTTCGCTTTTAAATATTTATTATGGATAGATAATTGTCGAATTATTAACCTTGCACTTAATATAGATAACTTGATTTCAGTTCTACTTTCCTCTAACCTTTTATTAATATCGTATTTATACGTCAAAGAAAGAACAACATATTTATGTTTAAAACTAAATTAAACTCCGTCCCACACAAGCCGCGACGGTCATCGGGTACTGACCGGCCGCAGTGTCATCCTCCGCCCTACGGCATCACCCGATACGGTATGAAGGCGGACGTAGTCAGCGCCCGGCTTTCTCGGCCGTTGCGTCAGTTTTCCGTACCTGAGCCACTACTCTTTAATCAAGGAGCTCCTCAATTGCCCACATAATGGCTGAGTTCAACCCGCTTGCCGACAGAGCTGGGCAGCTACCACCCAAATGGTAGCCAATCCCGACACTGCTTAACGGGGGGGGGGGGGGGGGGTGTAATCCAACGGAAACCGGTATAGCCACTACGGCACGACCGTTGGCGTGTTTATGTTTAGGTCTCTTAAATCATAAGTTTACTTTTCGCCTCCCCGGTCCTCCTACACGCTTATGTTGTCGGCACACGGAGCGTGTATCTGAGCGAATGTGGCCAACGTGGCGAGTTTCTGACGTCACAACGTACGAACCGCACGTTGGCGAGGCTTTCCCAACGTGTGGGGCAGTATCAAGCTTGCCAGATATTCTCGACGAGCGTCTGAACGATGACCAATAAGGTGGAAGAACGCCCCCGACGTCACACCACGTGGCTATCCGGGGAGGGGGGCGCGCAACTCTTTTCGGTAGAGAGACGAAGACGCCATGTTGGCCGTCGTATTTCGTGGTTTTTATGTAAATAACTTAGGTCTTATGAATGTATGACATTTCAAAGCAAGTAAAAGTATCTGTGTAAATTGAGACTCTTTCGGAAAACGGCCATTAAGGAACTATTTATTGGAATAAATGACTGGAAACGTCTTATACGTGGTTAAAAAATTTCCGTATTACAGTAATCTGCCATTTCAAGGCAAGGCGGACTGAAGATCCATCAACACGAATAGTTCTTTGTATCATTTTTGTAATTACATGTCAACAACCGACATATCGCCCAGTAGCATATATAACACGTCTAATTCCGAAGGTGAATGCACATTCGTAATGTAACTGGCCGTAGCGTAGGGGTAAGTCGTGGACTTCGAAATTAAAACAGGTTGCGGTGTTGGTTCAAGGCTCCACAAAAGCTAATATTTTTTTTTCCTTCTTTTATTCAGTTTTCTGATAGACTCAAAAGACTTTCCTATAAATTTCTTAGAAGTATACTGCATAATATTCGATGCTATGTAAAAATAAGTGCGCACCCTCTGAGGAGTGAGTTTGTTGCATTCGTTTTATGAACAAGACAGTTTGCACCTCACTTAGAGTAAAATACGCACTTATTGTTTCACGTATTGCATCTTAACATTCTTCTACTGAATAGTAACATTGACCGTGGAAGCATGATGTTTTAAGATTTACTAAAAAGCGAGACTCTTGCAGTAATCTTTATGTTGTGAAGGCCTATTCTAATTTTATATCGCACATTTTGTCAAGAAACTATTTATTATTCGCTGCACTTATTGACATAAATTGCAGCATTTATAAGAGTCTTATGTTCATAGGTATTTTGTTTTTATTTATTTAGGACTATCACAGAACAAAACGAACATAAGCACAAGCGCGGAAATAAGAAGTTCGATAGAGATAAATCAGGAATTCCACTCTTTTGATTTGGTAAACAGTGTGATTCCAGCAACTGATACCGCCGACAACTGTCGCTGGAGCACGCTGTGGTCGCGTGTAGCTCGTTGAGGCACACGTCTCGTTTGCTCAAGTTGCGCCGTCTCCGAGCGTTCAGCCGCACGTTGGACTCGGCACGTTGACCACACACGTTCAGATACACGCTCCGTGTGCCGACGTCTTTAGTCTGCCGCTGTTAACACGTCTATCAACTAACCTCATCCTCCGGTCGGGATGTGAATACCACATGTATGAATCGTTCACCATGTGCCGTTTAAATAGGACCTCGATTGCAACACTACTACAAGTTCTGTGGGTGTCCACACTAGCATCCTAATTGGATAATTTGCATATCAGATTTCCCTGAACCGCCGGCCGCGGTGGCAGCGGGGACTGAGGCACACCAGTCACGGTCTGCACGGCCACTACGGTCGGGGGTTCGAATCCCCCCTCGGGCATGGATATTTGTGCCGTCCTTAGTATAAGGTAGTTCGTAAGTAGTTTGTAAGTTTAGGGACTGATGACCCCGTAGTTAAGTCCCATAAGCTTAACAAACATTTGAATTTTTTTTTCCCTGAACTCATTTGCAAAGTTTCAGCTTTGCTACTTTCTTCCCTCTGGGTGCTCTATTGCCAATGTTCCCGAGTGTGTAACCAAGCCAATAAGCTGCCACGAGACGGTTAAACCGGCAATTTGCATACGACTTTCCTGTGGGACGCCTGCCAATGCCAGTGGCTGCCAGTCGTAGTCGACGGGCCATTTCATCGTGTCGCATCAGCCCTGACGTAACTCGGCGTCTGTTGACTGCACAAACTCCCGCCATGCGTGTATCGCGCTTCACATAGCAGCCGCCGTGACCTACTGCAACGCTTCGTCATCGTGTCTCTACGCCGACATCTACGTCCAGCGCCAGCACATGTGGGCTTGAGGTTGTTGTGTGTACTGCTGGAGTTATAAATGGATTGTAATGCCTTCTAACGGCTTCTCACTTTCCCTGACCCATCATCCCCTACCAGAGCACACCAACAGCCAAGTTTTTTAATTTCTCCCTCAAATTTTATTGCCGCGATGGAGTAGCCGAGCGGTCTAAGGCACCTCGCTGCGGACAGCGCGGTTGCTCGCCATCGGAGGTTCGAGTCCTCCCTGGGGCATGGGCGGGTGTGTGTGTTTGTCCTTAGGTTAGTTTACCTTAGTTTAAGTAGTCTGTAAGCTACGGACTGATGACCACGCAGTTTGGTCCGATAGATTTACAAACATTTTTCTCAAATTTTATTATGCAGGTTGAGCTGCCTAACATTTGCACCCGTTTTAATTCGTGAACGGTTCCAGATATGTAAACGAGGTTTTCAGCCAATGATAGTGCGCTAAGAAGCGCGTACTGTGGAATAAGATAAAGAGTCGTTACTCTAGCAGCCTCCTAGATACTGAAGCAAGTAGCTTTTTAATGGAACTGTGTACTTTTCATAACTGCATTAAATAAGTCTTGGAAAGAAAATTGCAATGATGCAATGCTTATAACGTCGGGGTTTCGAATCCCCCCTCGGGCATGGATGTTTGTGCTGTCTTTAGTATAAGTTAGCTTATAAGTAGTTTGTAAGTTTAGGAACTGATGACCCCGCAGTTAAGTCCCATAATCTTAACAAACATTTTTTGAAGCACTCACTATAGACAAAAATATTTATTTAGTAGTAAGGGGTTGGCCCACCGTTGGCTTTCAGATCATCTGTAACTCACCAAGGAACAGATTCGTAAAGTATCCTTATAGTTTTCAACATAATGTTATCCATACTTCTTATTTTCAAACGTTTGGTTTTGTGTGTGGTCGCATCATCAGTTTGTATTATGGCAATGTTTGTTATCAATAGCCGTGCGAGAGTAGCCGAGCGGTCTGGGGCGCCACGTTACGGATCGCGCGGCCTCCTGCGTCGGAGGTTCGACTCCCCCCTCGTGCATGGATGTGTGTGTTGTCCTTAGGTTAGTTTAACTTAGATTAAGTAGTTTGTAAGTCTAGGGACTGATGACCAACGTAGTTTGGTCCCACAGAATTACAAACATTTGATTTTGTTAGCAATATATTAGTCATAGTAAGCATTTTGTTGTCTAGGATGGTGGAAACTTCATTCACAGTTATCCATCATCGAGGGTAACGATTTAAACAGTAGATAGCACAATGTAGATACCCAAATAATGACGGAACCTCTCAAATGCTTCACTGTAGAAAGCAGAAATGCCTTATTGCAAGGTTCTTTTTAGGTTATAAATACATGAATCCAGTTGTTTTTAGGAAGCAATGTAAGCGATGATTAATCTAACTGTTCCACTTCTTCCAATCATCAGGTAACAAGGTTTTATGATCCTGGCACAGCTTCATTCACAGTTTTGCGTTTGCTTCTGTTATTAAGAGTTTAACAACTGCAGCGCTTGCATGAATCTTAAATTCCAGCCGTACAGTTTTATCGGAACACAAGTGCGCGTTGAGTTTTGCTGTCGCGTTTGCCATGGTAGGTTTAGTAGTCTGGCTGCAACCGTTGTGAGTTAGCTACGGGTTTCGTTCGTTATTCTTCACAAATGATGTTTTACCACGAAACTTCCTGGCAGATTAAAATTGTGTTCTAGGACCGGGATTCGAGCCCGGGACCTATTCTTTCGAGGGTAAGCGCTTGCCCGCTAAAGGCAAAGGTCCCAGGTTCGAATCCCGGTTCCGGCACACAATTTTAATATGCCAGGAAGTTTCATATCAGCGCACACCCCGCTGCAGAATGAAAGTTACATTATGTTTTACTATATTTGTGCACTCTGTCCTTACTGAGTATACTGTCGCTAATAAGAATGCTTCCGTTTTCTTCACAGATGTTCCCACGAAACGAATGAGTTGGCCTCTCTGGATGACTGAGAGATAAGCATTTCACCAATCATTTATGTTGACCGTCCCAGAACGAAACATATAATGTACTGCAAGGTAATGCGCAAGATATACGTCAGTTGTGCACTGCTGTTGCGTCTCAACTTTAACATGTATGCAGTGGCGCCAACTTGCAACGAGCTATAGTATGCTGCATGGTGTTCATATTATTTTGTTCACGCTCTGTAGATACAGCTAAGCTATATTTTGTGTTTAGTGCTACTGCTACGGCATAGCTAGCTTCTGGCGAATCAAACGGTGCTTAGGTAAACTACTCAAATGTATGTAGGTTTCTAGGCGTCTGTGGAAAGAACTACAATCCCATTAGGTAGTTTTCCGTTTAAACCTTCACCTCTGCTGCTTACTTGCTAAAACCGAAACAGGATCGTTAGTCGTTCACACATCATAATGGTAAATGATCACTTTCACGGAATAAAAGAAATTACTGTACTAAAGTTTTTAGGCTTTGAAACAAAACTGGCCAATATTTACCAGGAGACGTCTGAATTCTTCATAAAGGTAAAACACCTGTTGAATTATTTAAAATTATCATCGTCAATAGTAACGAGCACTGCAAACGTCAGTCTAAGAGCTGTTGAATGTAGTATTGTAAATAAACAGTTGCATTTAACATAAAACATACTTATTTCATAAGCTCTGTCGACACAACAGATACGACTCTAAATATCATACCAAATTATGTGGCATAAAGAGCATTATCACTTACCAAAAACCTTGTTTCGATATTTGGAACCGGTCACGAAGTTAAAGGAGTGTAGCTTTTAGGTGACTCACACTATATATGTGTAATTACTACTGCAGGTATGCAGGTATTAATAAATGCAGGAATATAATTGACTGTATTAAGAGCTCAACTGGCAAAACGTCCAGTACGTTGCCGTTATTAATGCTAAGAACGGTGCTTTTTTAATTTGGTTAGTCTGGCTTCAGCAAAACACTGTTTCTTTTTCTTGCTACCCAGGTATGCTTCGCCGCAGTTGAAGCATCTTCAGTGAACATTTATTAATTTTTATTCAACAACAGAAATGTTTTACAGGATGTACATCTGGTTTGCAAATTAGAAAACATGCAAGATTTCATACAGGACTACGTGCATACCTTTATTTACACAAAACCTCATAACACAGATGCAGGCAATATTAGCCTAACCATGAAAATACCATTTCATAAAATTTCGATTTAAAGAAGCGTTATATATAGAAAGGAAAATTAGAGTTTGACGTCCCACAGACAGCGTACTCATTACTGGCGCTACTCACGATCAGTTTTTCGTTTAAAGATGAGGAAGAAAATTGGCCATGCGCTTTCAAAAGAACCATCCCTGTATTTGCCTAGAGTGATTTACGGAAATCACCGACAACCTAAATCTGGATGGCCGGAGATAGATTTGAACCACCGTCCTTCCGAATGCGAGTCAAGTGTGTTACAAATGTGCCACCTCGTTCGATGCACCATTTGGAGTAATTCTAAATACGGCAATCAAATTTCACACAAGAGTGCTTTTAAAGAGATTAAGGGTTTGGTTGGGTTGTTTTGTTGGAATAGGGGGACTAAACCGCAAAGGTTATCAGTCTCCCAGTAGGGATGGGAAGGAATGAGGATAGGAAAGGAGGGGAGGGGGAAAGGAAATGCAGACTGGGAAGTAAAGAAGGAAGGAAGACTGCATTAGCTCGGCGCTCCGTACTCGCTACGCACGTACTCACGAAAGAACCGTGAGCCCCCTGGGGGGGGGGGGGGGGGGAGAGTTACACATCATAAAATAAATTTCTGTTGGAGGCCGGGTTTTTAATTTCATAATGTTTGAATAACTATTTATCTTGTATTCCTTTGTTGACAACTTCAGATTTTTTTTATCATTAATTTGAACTTACATGCTGACTATTTGTTTTAGAGGGGAAAACTCCTTCAAATGTTAGTAAATCTACGAGACTTAACTACTGCTACCATCACTCCCTAGGTTTACAAATTATTTAAACTAACCTAAAGACAACATATACACACCCATGCCTGAGGGAGGACTCGGACCTCCGAAGGGGAGCATCAGCACGATCCGCAGCAAGGCGCCTTAGAGCGCTCGGCGATTGCACCGCTGTTCAAAAATTCTTCTAAAATGATATTGTTAAGGTACTGCATCGATGGCACTACAAAATATAACGTCCATGTACATTCAATAAGTATTTGTCACTTTCTTCATAATGTATCATTGTTTGGATAAGCTATGTATATTATTAGCTGGAACAAATGGTTACACTCGTCTTCTTTTAATTTGACTTTTGTCCCGCATTCACATAGTCGGCGTTATTATCTTTGATTTGGCGTGTTATTGGTGGTTGTTGGCCACTTCATGATCCCCCTGGGCCGGCCGCGGTGGCCGAGGGGACTGAGGCGCTTCAGTAACGGTCTGCACGGCCACTACGGTCGGGGGCTCAAATCCCCCCTCGGGCGTGGATATTTGTGCCGGCCTTAGGATTAGCTAGTTCATAAGTAGTTTGTAAGTTTAGGTACTGATGACCCCGTAGTTAAGTCCCTTAGACTCTACAAACATTTTTTGATTCCCCTGGAAGGAAATGTGTGTACCTCAATTGGTTGCATCTAGCCGGCCGCGGTGGCCGAGGGCACTAAGGCGCTCCAGTCACGGTCTGCACGGCCACTACGGTCGGGGGTTCGAATTCCCCCTCGGGCATGGATATTTGTGCCGTCCTAGTTCGTAAGTAGTTTGCAAGTTTAGGGACTCATGACCCCGTAGTTAAGTCCCATAGACTATACAAACATGTGAACATTTTTGGTTGCATCTACTTTCAAGGTTGTGTAGGTGAACGAAAGTTTTTCTAAATGTTTGAGTCGTGACTGAGGTGGGGCTTGGCGATCAGCCCTGTAGTAACCGAGTGAGATGTGCAAAAGAGGCTAAAACTTCATCCAGCTTGGTCGGCACACCAACCGACGTCGTTAATCAAATGTTCAAATGTTTGTAAAGCTTATGGGACTTAACTACGGGGTCATCAGTCCCTAAACTTACAAACTACTTATGAACTACTTACGAACTAGGACGGCACAAATATCCATGCCCGATGGGGGATTCGAACCCCCGACCGTAGTGACCGTGCAGACCGTGACTGAAGCGCCTCAGTCTCCTCGGCCACCGCGGCCGGCTGTCATTAATCCGCCGGAAGGTTTCTAACAGTGGCCGGCATACCTCCCCGTGTCAGAAAAAGGCACCTTAAACCGCGAGGGTTATCAACAAGTACACTAAAGCCTTTCATTTAATATAAACATAGTATGATGGTTGTATCAACGTTACGTATTTTCACAGGGCCGAGTAGCCGAGCGGTCTAAAGCGTCTCGCTGCGGGGCGCGGGGTTGTTCGCCGTGGAGGTTCGAATCCTCCCTGGGGCATGGGTGTGTGTGTTGTCCTTAGGTTAGTTTACCTAGGTTTAAGTAGTTTGTAAGCTACGGACTGATGACCACGCAGTTTGGTCCGATAGAATTACAAACATTTGAACATTTTTATTTTCACAGGCTGCAGAGAAAAAAAATGATATTCATGTTCTGAACTATTATTTACCATATGAAATGCGCACTATAACGTGCAATGTGTACCAATTTCGATAACGGAGTGCTCACGTGGAGAGAGTGATTACACGAGAGTAAAGAAAAGCATAGAGAGTCAGGAAATGGGAAAGGTTTTCGCTACTTAGGGTCACTACCGATTCAGCACAAACAGTGTGTGCCGTGTCATTACTCGTAACTGGCTAGGCTCGCTTCAAGAGTAACGAAATGGGAAGCGCCTTAGTTACACCATGCCATTACCGAAAAGTACCGACTGGGCCCGAGTCTGGCACAAACAACGGGTCCGGGTCTTACTCGTTACCTACACGGTCCATTGCGATGAACTGGTGCAAAACGGAGAGATGGCGCAAACTTTCTTGCGGGAAAGACGACATGAGAGTAACGAAACGTATTACGAACAAGCGAATCAGTGTTTGTAGGAATTACTCGGCAACGAAGTCGTAAGATTTGCTGACAGGCCTAAATGGCACTACGCAGGCGTGCCCTAGGGACCTCACCTGCGAAGCTGAATTGTTCGCAGATTATTTTCTGTAATGTTAGCTGCGGTACAGCTCAAGTGATTTGAAGTATCGGCCACTTCTGTTTTTAAGAAGGCTCACATGACACAGGCAGTGACTTGTAAAATGGAACTGTGTTGCATAATTTATGAAGTGTCAAGTATGATTAATCATGTATGAATTTTTTCTAGATTATTTTGACTGTCTATTCATACTTCTGTCAAACCGAGATCTTTCTTTGAGTTCTAAAACACTTGATTGGTTAGCAGAAACTAACGCTGAAGTGAACAAAATATTCATAACAAAATGACTGAGTAAATATGCATTTGGAGAAATGTGTTTTAGGGAAGAGTACTAAATGCGCTTTTCTGAATGAGATGATTTCCTCAGTAAATATACTAAAGTCAAGAATGTTACTATTAAGATATTAGTGATAAATTTCAGATACGTGGTGTGTGGAAATAGTGTATAGCTCAGCCCAAGGCGAATGAAATATTTCAGTGTATCACGTGACTGAGATTTTGTTAGGTACTATTTTCCATCGACATAACAGTCTAGGGTAGGATGTGCAAGAAATGTGATATACAAGTGTTTTTGTTGTGGCCAGATAGTAGGTGCCCAGTACATGCAACACTCCAGATGAGAGCTGATGCAGGATCTGAGCATTTCATGTACCACATTGTTAAGAACGTAGTGTATCTTGAACCAGGTGAAACTGCTGCCATTAGTATCTACAATTGTAAGGAACGGTGTACTAAAGATAATGATGTCCTCCATGTTGTGGCGTAAAGTCAGAGCCTCACACCAGACTCACAAGAACGATCGTGGAGAAGGCAGCGGATGACTGGCAGCCAATCACACGCCGGCGCCGCGACTCTTGGAGGGAGAAACCGAGAAGCGCGCCCTCTACAAGCAGCTATATCTAGGTCGACATGCTTCTGGAGAGCCCATCTGAACTCTGCTCCCAAATAGGCAGTAACTAGGACTCGGCGCAGCTAGCATTGAGGAAGACGCCGCCGCGAAAAGAGAAGAACAGATACAAGTTGAGTATTGTAAAAAGTTAAGTAAATAAAACTTGTGTTACTAATCTGTAACGTACTATATAAGGTTTATTCCCAACGCAGCACAAATTGCAGCCCCTTTGCATCGTCTACGGCGTAAAAATATTCGTTTTGTTTTGACAGAAGAATGCCAACGCGCATTTCAACAGTTAAAAGATGCATTGCTCTGTGATCGATGTTTAGTGCACTTCGATCCAGAAAAAACAGTTATTTTGCAAGTTGACTCGTCACCCTATGGTCTAGGTGCAGTGCTGTCACATAGACATCGGGATACGGACCGTCCGATAGCGTTTGCGCCCAAACTTTTGACAGACACACAGTGCCGTTATTATCAAATAGATAAGGAAGCTTTAGCCACTGTGTATGGTGTCACGAGCCGGCCGCGGTGGCCGAGGGGACTGAGGCGCTCCAGTCACGGTCAGCACGGCCACTACGGTCGGGGGTTCGAATCCCCCCTCGGGCATGGATATTTGTGCCGTCCTAGTTCGTAAGTAGTTCATAAGTAGTTTGTAAGTTTAGGGACTGATGACCCCGTAGTTATGTCCCATAAGCTTAACACACATTTGAACATTTTTTATGGTGGCACGAAATTCCATCACTATTTTTATGGGAGAAAATTTTATTTAGTCACTGACCACAATCCTTTGCAGTCATTGTTTCATCCACCCAAGCCGATTCCTAATCGCGCGGCACACAAATTGCAACGCCGGGCATTGCTCTTATCACAGTATCAGTACGAGATTGTGTACAGACCCACAACTCGCCATGAAAATGCCGACGCACTTCCCGTCTTACAATTGGCCCTGATAAAGACTTTGACGCTTCTGCGACGTCTTGTTGTCAGATATATGTACAGGTAGATAGTTTGTTGCAATCCTTCCTGTTGGACTATAGGAAAATTGCTCGGGCCACAGAAACAGACCCCGATTTACAAATTTTGCTGCGCTACATTCGCACAGAATGGCCTCGCTCACAACGGGACATTGAAAATTCGCTGGTGCTTCGCTATTTCGCTAGAAGAAATGAACTTTCAGTCCATAGACGTGTCATTCTAGTTTCAAATGACAGTGAACAATCGCGTGTGTTGATCCTTCGACGTTTGCAAAAATAAGTATTGGACTTACTTCACCAAGAACATTGGGGAATGGTTCGCACTAAGAAACTGGCATGACGACACTGTACCTGGACGCCCAAATAGAACAGATGACGTCACAGTGTTCACTCTGCACTGACAACCAGTTCGCCCCGCCTCAGAAATTTTTTGCGTTGCCCAAAGCAGATTCACCATGACAACGAGTGCATATTGACTATGCTGGTCCCTTCTGGAACACTAAGTGGCTTATTGTGTTTGGTGCTTTTAGTGGTTACCCATTTGCAGTGCCAATGTCTTCTACGACTTCTAGTAGTACGATTATGGCGTTGTCTTCAATTTTTTGTCTGGAAGGTCTCCCTGAATTGATAGTCTCTGACAACGGCCCTCAGTTCACATCCCAAGAATTTCGCTCCTTTTGTGCCCGCAGTCAAACTTCGCTGCGGAACTCTTCGTCCGGACATTTAAGCAACAGATGTCCAAATTCCGTCTGGAGCACTCGCGTGAGGCAGCTTTGCAGCTGTTCCTCGCCTCGTACCGCTCGCAACCACGAGAAGGATCATCGCCGGCCGAACTTCTACACGGCCACCGCCACCACCTGCTCCATCTGCTCCACCCACCGCGCTACCCAGAGCAGCAGCCAACGACACGCAAGTATCGCTTCGCTCCGCGTAACCCAGTCTTTTACAGAGTTTTCAGCGGTCGCAGACGGTGGGAGTGGGGCGAGATCATCAAATGTTCCGGTGCTAACATGTTTGAAATTTCAGGACCTGACAGCGTGGTGCGCAGGCACCGAAACCAAATTCGCCCTTGTTGTGTACCCTGATTCGCGCCACACGCAGACCGCGCGGCCTTCGCCACCCGCGCGACCTCGGCAGCCGCCCCCACAGCAGATCTCCACGGCACCGTGGCCCGACTTCATGGAGGCCTCGCCGCCTCCGCATCCACTCGACATACCCATAGATTTGGATCAGCATGCCACGCAGCATCAGACGCCGACTTCGCCACCGACATCACCGTCGATGTCATCATCTGCGCCCCAGGTCGTGGACGTGGGCCCTTCGGAGGTTTTCCCGGAGAACTTTCCTTTGCGAGCTAAGGCCGGATGGCAGGGCCTGGCCGGTAGTGTGGCGTCCTCCGCAGCTACAGACTCCGGTCCATCACTACGTCCACGAGCCTGCCTCTTCCCCCGTTGTCGAGTTCCCTACACAACGGCCCGGTACTTTGGGGAGGGGGGATGGATGTTGTGGCGTAAAGTCAGCGCCACACGCCAGACGCAAGAGAACGATTATGGAGAAGGCAGCAGATGATCGGCAGCCAATCACACGGCGGCGCCGCGCCTCTTGGAGGGAGAAACCTAGAAGCGCCCCCTCTACAAGCTGCTGTATCTAGGCCGACAAGCGTCTGGAAGAGCCCATATGAACTCGGCTCCGAAATAGGCAGTCACTAGGATTCAGTGCAGCTAGCATCGAGGAAGACGACGCCGCTGCAAGAAGAGAAGAACAGATACACGTTGAGTATTGTAAAAAGTTCAGTAAATAATACTTCTATTACTAATCTGTATAACTGTTTTAGATGGCAACGCATCCCAAGCGTCCAGATAGAAACTTTCCTGAAAGACAGGCCGGGAAGGACAAAACACATGACGACGTGGCTGACCAGGACTAAACACTACTTGTAAAATCTGTAGTGTCAACTTTTGCAAATTCCTCAAGTGTGCATTTCTGTTCCAGTTACTGTTTATTCTCCGTTCACATTGTACACAGCTGTCGAACTCTGGCCTCCACGAGCCTCATAGTACTGAAGTGTATCTAGAGGGCACATAGGAACTCCACCGACAAAACAACACAGGATATTTATGGATATTCTCTCGATATTTAAATACATGCGATCTGTGATCTTCATTGACTTGATGGAGAGGAAATGCATTTCATTTGATTTCATGTCCCTTGTATCTTTGTATGCATAATGCATTGGAAAACATCGGCGCAAAACCGCATATACAAGGGTCGTCAACAAAGTAAGTTCCTTTTCTATTTCTATCCGCCGCAGCGCTACGATCGCAGTTCCAAGCATGCTTGGCTGTTACTCTGACTCAAGAAGACATGTACGCCATTTCCAGATCGCTGCTGCTGACGTGTGCTTTGTAGTGCTTCTTTATGATGTTAGCCGTAATTGAAAATGCCTCCGCATGTGAAATGAGATATGTGATTTGTTTTCTAAATGCAAAGGAAGTTAAACCAAAGGAAATTCATCAGCATATCTGCGAGGTTTACGGACAAAATTCTGTGAGTGATTCAGTCGTTAGAAGATGTATCAGGCCGTTCAATGAAGGACGTGATCAAGTGCACGATGTTGAAGGAAATGGAGACCCGTCTGTGGTTACTGATGAATTGGTTCACACATTTGAAGGGAAGATTAAACACAACCATTAACAAATTGCGTCGCGCAATACGGGACAGGGATTACTGTTAAATGGTGATGTTTTTTCCACGATAATACACGACCTCACACAGCGAATGTGAACAAACAACTCTTACGGGAATTTCACTGGGATGTGTTTGATCATGCTCCGTACAGTTCGGATCTCACTCCTAGCGATGTCCATCTCTTGTTACACCTAAAATCTGTCCTTGGTGGTCAACACTTCAACGATGATGACGAGCTGAAAGACCGTGTTACCACATGGTTGAATACATAGGCGGCAACTATCTGCCAAGAAGGCATACAACAACTTGTGCCACACTGTGAAACACGCCTACAAAATTTCGGGAGCTATGTAGAAAAGTAGTTTAACAGTTATAGATTTTTGTACAATATATATATATATATATATATATATATATATATATATATATATATATATATATATATATATATATATATATTCACACGTTTGTTCTATACAACCAAATGGAACTTACTTTGTGGATATGTAGGTCCGCACCAGGGAGAATCAAAACAACGAGGCATTACCCTATGCTGTTATGTTCATTGCTTCGCTTAGGCATTTGTTAAACGCCTCGCTTAGTTAAATGCTTTTTTAAGTGCCTAAGCGAGGCAATGACGATAACAGCATAGGGTAATGCCTTGTTGTTTTCATTCGTCCTGGTGCGGGAACACCGTATAAGCTGCGAGTGCCAAGGGATGAATGAAGTTGACTCATATGTGCAGTCAGTGTGACATTCGGAGGTTTGAGTTGGTCCTGGAGTCGTGTTCGGATAGCCTAATGGTAAGGCGACCGCTCGCGAAAAGCGGGAAACCCGGGTTCGAGTACCGGTCCGGCACAAATTTTCGTATGCCACAGTTTGGTAGGACATCTATATCTTATACAGTGAGGGGGAAGAAAAAAATATAATAAAATAAAACGCTCCTCCAGTGTCTCCAGATCTGAAATGCTCTGTGCCTACACGATCCTTTTGAGATGGCCTATAATCATAAATCGCGTGGGTTGAGATCCGGTGAACGTGCATGCCATGCAACTGGATATCCTCGTCCGATCTTTAGATCAGGGAAGACACGGTTGAGATGCGTCCTGGTGTTCACGGCGAAAAGGGCTGGAGCATCATAATGTAGCAGGCACATAACCCATCGAGTCATCAATGTAAAGGTATGAGGACCAATACCACTTTCTCGGAGGAAAACCTGCATACAATGGCTGCAAGATACAGCACGCATTACACCACAGTATTTGTAACAAAGTATGATTGACAAAAATGGTGATCATGGAAATCATGCATTTGCGGACATAAGTTCATTACATCGTTTTTGTTCCGTATCTTCTCCTTGACCAAGGTGGAACAATGGCCCTGTACACTAGCGGGTTCGCCTCTCGTATAATACCGAGCGAGGTGACGCTGTGGTTATGCACTGGACTCGCATTCGGGAGGACGGCGTTTTAAATCGATCTGTTGGCGAAATTATATTTTCAAATCAGCAGGTAGGCATAAAACATCGTCCGAAATTGTACTCAGCGCATTCTCTGATAATTACTTCGAACAATTAGTTCATGAGCCAACTAGAATTGTAAATGGATGTGAAAACACACTTGATCTCTTAGCAACAAATAATCCTGAGCTCATAACGAGCATTAAAACGGATACAGATATTAGTAAACACAGAGCTGTCGTAGCGAAATTGAATATCGAAAGTCCCAAAGTTACCAAAAATAAACGCAAAGTTTATTTGTTCAGGAAAGCAGATAGAAACAAAATACATTGCTTCTTGAAAGACAGCTTCCACTCGTTTCTAACATTAAACCTAGGTGTAGACCAGATGTGGCTCAAATTCAAAGAAGTGGTATCGACAGCAATTGACAGTTTTATACCAAATAAATTAATAAAAGAAGGAGGCGATCCCCCTTGGTACACAAAACAGGTCAGGACACTGTTGCAAAAGCAAAGGAAAAGGCATACTAAATTTAAACGAACACAAAATCCCCAGGATTTGCGATCGTACTCAGAAGCTCAAAATTTAGCGAGGATTTCAATGCGAGATGCCTACAATATTTATCACAACGAAACTCTTTCTCGTAATTTGACTGAAAACCCAAAGAGATTTTGGTCACATGTTAAAAATATACTAGCGGCAAAACACAAACAATACCCTCACTACGTGATAGTAATGGCGATCCTGCCGATGACAGCGCTACTAAAGCAGAGTTACTAAACTTAACTTTTAGAAACTCATTCACCAAAGAAGACGAAATCAATATTCCAGATTTCGAATTACGAACAGATGCCGTAATGAGTAACGTAGAAGTAGATATCATCGGAGTAGTGCAGCAACTAAAATCACTTAACAAGAACAAGTCTCCTGGTCCGGATTGTATACCCATTAGATTTCTATCTGATTATGCTGAAGCGATAGCTCCTTACTTAACAGTCATATACAACCGCTCTCTCAAAGAAGGATATGTACCAAAAGATTGGAAAGTTGCCCAGGTCACACCTATATTCAAGAAAGGCAGTAGGAGTAACCCACTAAACTACAGGCCTATTTCATTGACGTCAATTTGCAGCAGGGTTTTGGAACATATCCTGTATTCAAATATTATGAATTATCTCGAACAGAACGATCTATTGACCCAAGATCAACACGAATTTAGAAAACATCGTTCATGCGAAACACAACTAGCTCTTTATTCACACGAAGTGATGGGTGCTATCGACAAAGGTTCGCAAATCGATTCCGTATTTCTTGATTTCCATAAAGCTTTTGACACCGTACCTCACAAACAGCTTTTAATCAAATTGCGTGGTTATGGTATATCGCCCCAAATTTGCGATTGGATAGGGGATTTCTTGTCAGAGAGGATACAGTTCGTAGTAATCGATGGTAAGGCATCGACTAAAACAGAGGTGATATTGGGCGGTCCACAGGGTAGTGTTATTGGTCCTCTGCTATTCCTTATTTACATAAACGATTTAGGGGAAAATCTAAGTAGCTCTCTTAGGTTGTTTGCAGATGACGCCGTCATTTACCGTCTAGTAAAATCATCTGAAGATCAAAACCAACTGCAGAACGATCTGAATAAGATATCAGTATGGTGTAAAAATTGGCAATTGACTCTAAATAATGAGAAGTGTGAAGTCGTCCATATGAGTACGAAAAGAGATCCGTTAAACTTTGTTTACAACATAAATCAATCAAATGTGAAGGCCGTAAACTCCACAAAATACCTAGGAATTATTATTACTTCAGACCTAAACTCGAAAGAACACGTAGATAATATCGAGGGAAAGGCGAACCAGAGACTGCGTTTTATTGGCAGAACCCTTAAAAAATGCAACAGAACTACTAAAGAAACTGCATACACTACGCTTTTATGTCCATTTTTGGAGTATTGCAGCCCAGTGTGAGATCCTTATCAGGTGGGTTTGACGGAGGACATCGAAAGAGTCCAAAGAAGAGCAGCTCGTTTCGTATTGTCACGATACAGGGGAGACAGCGTTACGGAAATGATACAGGATCTGGGATGGGAATCATTACAACAACGGCGCTTATCGCTGCGGTGTGGGCTACTTGCGAAACTCCAATCGCCAACATTCTCCTCCGAATGCGAAAATATATTGTTGACTCCCACTTACGTAGTTAGAAATGATCATCAAAATAAAATAAGAGAAATCAGAGCTCGAACAGAGAGATTCAGGTGTTCTTTCTTCCCGCGCGCTATTCGAGAATGGAATGGGAGGTAAATAGTATAATTGTGGTTCGATGAACCCTCTGCCAGGCACTTAAATGTGATTTGCAGAGTATCCCATGTAGATGTAGATGTATATGTAGATGAAATCCGCTTCCAGATATCCAGATTAAGATTTGCTGTGATTTCCCTAGATCACTCCAGGCAAATGCCGGGATGGTTCATTTAAAAGGGTACGGTCGATTTCCTTCCCCATCCTTACCCAAAAATCCAAGCGTGAGCTCCCTCTCTAATGACGAAGCTGTCAACGGAACATGAATCTCTAAGCTTCCTCCCTTTCTTTCTCTTGTATAATCTAGTGGTCAGTTGCGCACTATATAAGGGTGGCCGGATACTTTTGATCAGAAAGTGTAAATACCCTGCACCCCAAACACATTTGCATTCAAAGAGCGTCGATATGAAATCGCACTGACGGGTTTTACGGCCCACTTTAGATTTGTAGTTTTATAAGGTTTTGCAAACATTTTGGACCAAAATAATAATCTAAATAATAAAAAATTAATTAATAAGAGTGTCTGAAACCATTTCAGGAAAAAAAATTAGGTAGTTTCTGGTTCCGAACCACTAACCTTCAGCGTTACCGTCCAAAGCATTGCCCACTACGCTACCGCTAAAATTTAGAAGATGCGTTCTTTAATCTTATACTATTGAAGGCCGTTGTTAACTGATGCTAATATGGCATTTGTAGACACTAAATGATCATTTATCGTACGAAGAACGACGAGTTTGTGTTAATTCTTCAGTTCGCCATTGCTTTGAAATGACAACGTGTAAGTTACAATAAGAAAATCATCAAATACGCAACGCAAGATGGCGTATGAATGAGGAATGTCACGTGACATCTCCGAACGGCTGGTTTTCGTTAAATCAATGGAGGGTGTCAAAACTCCGTTATTTTTGCAATTATCTCTCAAACGATACGAGATATGAAAAAAACATAAAGGAACAAAGCTGTAGAGAATTTTCTCCTGTACAAATTCGGTTATTCAATTTTCGTGTCAGATGAACGGTTTATTTGCAATTAAAATTACATTACAAATGGCTTTTTTTGTATTACTAACGTATTTCTTGTCCGAAATATCTGAAAAAGTGAGGTTCTGGTCTCTGGTAGCCAATAATTACGTCTGTAAAATTTGGTGCCAATCGGTTGAGCGGTTCGACCTAAAAAATGGGAACACAACCAGACAGACATCGTCAAATCGCCGTTATTTTTGCAAATATCTCTGCAACGATGCAAGATATGAAAAAACATAATAAAGCGAAGTTGTAGATAATTTTTCCCCTCTACCGATTACGTTATTTAATTTTCGTGTCAGATGAACAGTTCGTTTGCAATTACAATTATATAACAAACGGCGTTTTTTGGTATTATTACCGTATTTTTTGTTCGAAAAATTTGAAAAATGCAGGTTCTGGCCTCTGGCGGCCTACAATTATGTCTGTAAAATTGGGTGCTGATCGGTTGAACGGTTCTTCTTAAAAACAGGGAACACGTTACGGACAGACATCCCAAAATCGCCGTTATTTTTGCAAATATCTCTGAAACGATACGAGATATGAAAAAAACGTAAGAGAGCAAAGTTGTAGAGAATTTTCTCCTCTACAAACTCGGTTATTCAATTTTCGTGTAAGATGAATGGTTAAGCCGTTATTTCCATTTACATTTCGAGCTGTCAAAAGACGATCGCAAAGGCCCACTTTTAGTGCTACTACCGTAACCTAAAGTGGGCCAAAATCTGTTGGAATAGTAAGGGTTTGAACCGTCTGGCAAAGCGTAGATGTGGGCTGTGAAGGAGGGAGGCGAGCGCGGTCAGTAAGCGTCGGCGTCTGACCTGCGACAAAGAATGTTGATGGGGCGTGGCACAGCTGGCGCTGGCCGCAGCCGCAGCGGCAGCGGCGCCTATTTTTACTCAGTGGACCGTGGCAGATGACGCCGCCTGCCCGCGCCGCTGCCTCCGGAGCTGTCAGGCGCCCCACCTCACCGTAGCCAGATCCTGTCACCGATACCCGCTGCTTCTGCTAGCCAGCATATAGGCGATCTTCGTATCAACATTTCACAAACAAAATCAAGTCCCAATAAATTACATCTGCATCTACATACATACTCCGCAATTCACCATAAGGTGCGTGGCAGAGGGTACACTGTACCACTACTAAGCATTTCCTTTCCTATTCCACTCCCAAATTGAACGAGGAAAAAAAGAATGCCTATACACCTCCGTACGAGCCCTAATTTCTCTTATCTTGTCTTTGTGATCTTCACGCGAAATGTAAGTAGGCGGCAGCAAGATCGTACTACACTCAGCTTCATATTCCGGCCCTCTAAATTTACTTAACAGAAATTCACGAAAAGAACGTCGTCTTTCTTCCAGCGATCCCCAATTGAGTTGCCGGAGCATTTCCGTGACACTCGCGCATTGGTCGAATCTACCGGTAACAAATCTAGCTGCTCGCCTCTGAACCGCCTCTAAGTCTTCCTTTAAACTGATCTGCTGCGGGTCCCAAACACTTGAGCAATACTCAAGACGTGATCGTACAAGCGTTTTATACGCGGTCCCCTTTACAGGTGAAGTACATCTTCCCAAAATTCTCCCAATAAACCGAAGTCGGCTGTCCGCCTTACTCACAATTGTCCTTACATGCTCGTTCCATTGCATATCGCTCTGCAATGTTACGCCTAGATATTTGAACGACGCGACAGCATCAAGAAGCTCACTACTAATGCTGTATTCGAACATTATGGGATTGTTTTTTCTACTCATGCGCATCACATTACATTTTTCTACATTGAGAGCTAGCTGCCATTCTTCGCACCAACCAGAAATTTTGTCTAAGTCATCCTGTATGCTATTACAGTCAGTTACAGACGACACCCTCCCATAAACCACAGCATCATTAGCAAACAGCCGCAAATTACAACTTACTCTGTCCATCAGATCATTTATATAGATAGAAAATAATAGCGGTCCTATCACACTCCCCTGGGGCACGCCTGACGATACACTCGTCTCTGATGAATACTCACCGTCGAGAAATTAAATGCGTGTACTCCTGTTAAAATACACTCATGTTCAGAAATACAAAGCACTTAGAAGGACTAGAAAAAAGGAAGCTTATATTCACAGGACATATACATCAGTGTGTACTGCAGAAATTATTAGCGTCTGAACCATGAGCCGCTGCAGAATAGCCGTGAGCACTAAGGCGCCTTGTTGCGGTGCGCGCGGCCGTTCGCCGTCGGGGCTTCGAGTCCTCCCTCGGGAATGGGTGTTTGTATTGTCTTTAGTATAAGTTACTTTAAGTTAGTGTAAGTAGTTTGTAAGCCTAGTGACTGATGACCAACCTAGTTAAGTTCCTTAGATTTACAAACATTTGAACTTTTTTTAATATCTGAACCATGACGGCCGAAAGTTCAAGGTCAACATCGATATCGCGGCGTAGCTCCAACTACCAGTAAATTGTGTCTGCGGCACTGGTCGTCGCGATAAACCGGACGTAATGAATCAGTGTGACTTTGGGAGACGTTGAAGATGCCTCGCAGACGTAAGCGCGAACGCTACCGTCAGATTAGTGAGTTTGACAGGAGGGAAAGTGAAGCATCTATCCGGAAAACCCCCGTGTGAGATGAAGTTTATCGTCAGGGCAATGGGTGTCAGCATAATGGTTCACGAAAGCCTATAGAACATGACGTGATGTGTCAAGTCGTCCATCCAATGTCCATCCAACTTCCTGCAGCTCTACAATGTGTGACATTACAGATACAGAGGGAAGCTGATTGTTTCCATATGGAAGGTGGGTTTTGTCAGGCTGTTGGGTTCCCCAGCCGGCCGGTTAACAGTTTGAACATAGTGAATGGAATACAGGTAGTTACGGTTTCCCTAATCTGCTCGCAAACAGGAAACGGCGGTCTTGGATGAGCGAGGGCGACTATGCCAGATTAAAACTGAAATACAATATGTTGTTATGGTCTTCAGTCCGGAGACTGGTTTGCTGCAGCTCTCCACCCTACACTATCCGGAACAAGCCTTTTCATCTCATAAAAACGGCAACCCACATCCATTTGAATCTTCTTACAATATGTGTCTCTTGGCCTCCCTCTGCGATTTTTACCCAACACACATCCCTCCAACGCTAAATTCACAATTCCTTGATGTCTAAGAATGTGTCCTACCAATCGATCCCTTCATTTAGTCAAGGTATGCCAGAAATTCCATTTCTCCCGAATTCTGTTCAGTACCTCTTCATTAGTTACGCGATGAATCCACCTCATGTTCAGCATTCTTCTGTAGCACCACATTTCAAAAGCCTCTATTCTCTTACTGTCCGCACTGTTTATTGTCCATGTTTCATTCCCGTACAAGGCGACACTCCACACAAATGCCTTCAGAAAAGACTTCCTTACACTTAAATTAATATTTGATGTTAGTAAATTTCTCTTTTTCAAAAATGCTTTTCTTTCCATTGCCAGTCTGCACTTTACATTTTCTGTACTCCGTCCGTCATATGTTATTTTACTACCCAAGTAACAAAACTCATCTACCACCTTCATTGTTTCGTTACATAATCTAATTCCTTCAGCATCACCTGATTTTCTAAGACTGCATTCCATTATCTTTGTTTTGCTCTTGCTAATGTTCATTTTATATGCTCTCTTCAACACACTGTCCATTCCATTCAACTGCTCTTGCAGGTCCTTTGCTGTCTCTGGCAGAATTACAATGTCATCAGCAAAACGAAATGTTTTAATTTTTTCACCCCGAACTTTAATCCCTATTCCAAATTTTTCTTTGCTTTCCTTAACCGCCTGATCGATGTACAAATTTAATAACATCGGAGAAAAGCTATAGCCCTGTCTTACTCCCTTCCCAATTAATGCTTCCCTTTCATGCCCTTCGAGTCTAATAACTGCGGTCTGGCTTTTGTACAAGTTGTAAATAACTCTCCTGTCCCTGTATTTTACCCCTGCTGACTTCAGAATTTGAAAGAGTGTATTCCAGTCAACATTGTCAAAAGCTTTCTCCAAATCTACAAAAGCTAGAAATTTAGGTTTGCCTTTCCTTAATCTATCTTCTAAGATAAGTCGTAAAGTGAGTATTGCCTCCAGGATTCCTACGTTCCTCCTGAATCCAAACTGATCTGCCCCGAGGTCAGCTTCTACCAGCTTTTCCATTCTCCTGTAGATAATTCGTGTTAAAATTTTGCAACCATGACTTATCAAACTGATGGTTCTGTAATTTTCACAGCTGTCTGCGCCATATTTATTTGGAATGGGGATTATTATATTTTCCTTAAAGTCTGAGGGTATTTCACCTATCTCATACATCTTACCCACCAGGTGAAATAGTTTTGTCATTGCTGGCTCTCCCAGAGACTTTAGTAGCTCTGAGGGAATGTCATCTACTCCCGGTGCCTTGTTCCGACCTAGGTCTTTCAAGGCTCTGTCAAATTCATCTCTCAGTATTGTATCTCCTATTTCAACTTGATCTACTTCCTCTTCCCTTCCTACAACATTGCCTCTAAGTTGATTTCCTTTGTAGAGCTCCTATATGTACTCTTTCCACCTTTCAGCTTTCCCTTCTTTACTGAGAACTGGTTTTCCATCTGAATTCTTGATATTCGTAGAGCCGTTTTTCTTGTCCAAAATATCTCTTTTATTTTTCCTGTAGGCAGTATCTCCTTTTCCCCTTCTTATACATTCTTCTACAGATTTGCATTTGGCTTCTAGCCACTCCTGCTTAGCCATCTTGCACTTCCTGTCAATCTCAGTTGTTAGTAATCTGTACTCCATTTTGCCTGTTTCATTTACTACATTTTTATATTTTCTCCTTTCATCAATTAAATTTAGTATTTCCTATGATATCCAAGGATTTTTTGTAGATCTTGCCTTTCTACCTATTTTGTCCTCTGCTGCCTTCACTATTTCATCTCTCAATGCTACCCATTCCTCTTCTACTGTTTCATAAGTTACTTCATGTTAGTGTAAGTAGTTTGTAAACCTAGGGACTTATGATCAACGTAGTTAAGTTGAACTTTTTTTTAACATCTGAACCATGACGGCCGAGGGTTGAAGGTCAACATCGATATCGCGGCGCAGCTCCACCTACTGGTAAATTGTGTCTGCGGCTCTTGTCGTCGCGATAAAATGGAGGTAATGGTCAGTGTGACGTTCAAGATGCCTCGCAGACGTATGCGCGGACACTACCGTCAGATTAGTGAGTTTGACAGGAGGGAAAGTGAAGCATCTATCCGGAAAACCCCCGTGTGAGACGAAGATTTTCGTCAGGGCAATGGGTGTCAGCAGAATGGTTCAGGAAAGCCTATAGAACACGAAGAGATGGGTCAAGTCACACCTTCCCCCTCGCAGGAGAATATGGACACATTAAGGGAAAGGCATTGCAGGACAGATCTGAGTCCCCTCGACTCTCGCGCAACAATGGAACAGTAGAACATGTCGCACATTATCAATGGTGACAGTCCGTTTATTCTAGGATAGGTTCACTGCGCATCGTCTTCTTCTCCGCCTCACCTATGACCATTGTGCAGAAAAACGCAAGACGGCAATAGTGTATGCTACGACGTCACTTAGGACATGAATGGCATCAGATACAGTTTCGGTCGAATCCACGGTCTGTCTGCTTGAACATGGTGCCTCATCTTGGTTCGTCACTGACAGGGCAGCGGCGTTAGAAGATATAGATCGCCAACTCAAGGGCTTATGGTGTAGGGTGCTACTGGGCACAAACACAAACTTGGTGCGTGCCGCCGGCCGCGGTGGCCGAGGGGACTGAGGCGCTCCAGTCACGGTCTGCACAGCCACTACGGTCGGGGGTTCGAATCCCCCCTCGGGCATGGATATTTGTGCCGTCCTAGTTCGTAAGTAGTTCATAAGTAGTTTGTAAGTTTAGGGACTGATGACCCCGTAGTTAAGTCCCATAAGCTTAACAAACATTTGAACATTTTTTTGGTGCGTGCCTACGTCACTGTGACCAATTTAGCCTACATGAATGAAATCCTGAAAACTGTAGTCATACCCTTTCTGCACAATTCCGCAGGAGCCATTTTTCAGCACGACAGTGCACGACCACATGCTGAAGCATGAACTCGTGCCTTCTTGTTGTCACAGTATGACAATCGTTTGCCCTGGCCTGCCAGGTCATCAGACTTTTAGCCAGTCTAAAATATGTGGGATACGGTAAAAAGACGAGTGTAGCCCTGTGACCCAACGCCAACTATCACACATGAACTCTGGAACCAGCATGGTTGATTAAATCACAGGACGCCATTCGCGCCTTATAGGCGTCGATGCCACATGGAAGGAAACCAATTATCTGGGTCCACTGCTGACACCGTATCTACTTGGCAACAGGACACATGAATCTAGGTAACTGAAATGGTAATCTTTTCTTCAGGACATAGTAGGGAACTAGAACTGTGAACATTAACTTCTCATGTCTAGTCTATCAAGGTGTTCTATTAGCTCTAAACATGACTGCATATTCTATGAAAGATACCCTACCGGAAATAAATGCGACATCCTCAAGGACCAGATCATTTTACTGACATTTGAGGTGATGGGTAGTACGGGTATCTAATAACAAATTCAGACCAAATGAACAGATGTCACATTAAAGGACGCCCAAACATTCGTATCACTACACAGTTTACATGTCTCTGGAGGCAATTCAAGCGGCGTGTAATTTGGCAAGCAAACATCATAAAAGTGTCAAATGAGATCTTACGATAGATTTTACGAAGCATCTTTCGAGTTTTGTTGTAATTGGGCAATGATTCTACAGGCTCTAGAAAGCGAGTAACCTATCTTTATCACATTCCATACGTGGAAGATCTGATGAATTTGCGTGCCATGGAAAATGTTGCATCCCACAAAGAACACGTTACGTCGTAGAAACTCTACGTTGACGTGCATTGGCCTTTTGAAAACCTCGTCACCTTCCGGCCGAAGAAATTATTGAGGCATTCACCGTACATGAACGCCAGTTGGAACTGATGGCGACCTACCATATAGCCTCGGATGGGAGCAGGTCCTCGTCCACAGCTGCATTTCTCAAAATAAAATATGAATAAATAGTCAACGAATACTTGTATAATTATAATATTATTATAATTTATAATGATTAAAGAGAGCGCCGTCAGGTATTGGATTTGATTAGATTAATGCATGTTCCATAGATCATAAATACATTTGATAATGATGTGGAACGTGTCAGTTTATAAAAGGTATCTTTACATGATATTACAAGACACTCAACTTTTTATTTTTTTCGTAAAATTGCTAATTTATATCTAAAAATTCATCTACTAAGTAGGAGGAGGAATCATCGGGTTATTTACTGGGAACCATCTTCGGCGTACCTCGCCTCCAACTTCAGGTCCTTTATAGAAACTGGCATATCCACAATCTTGTGGAATACAGCCCTGTCATCGTCAACAACAGACGAAAGTCTTCGTATCTGCCGGATACTAAGTACTGCATAGTAGCTTAACATTGCAAAACGGTGGCGTTAATGCCTAATTTCTTTCATGCGAATTTAACTGAAGGAACCACAGGGATATGATGTGTTACGAGAAACGACGACGGCTTTACGTACTACTTTACCCAGAACTCTAGTACGCACATATTTATTGGTCAATTAGCATGCAAAATACTGATAATATTAACTGGTTCAAAGACTGTCGGTACGTATAAAGCTGTTGATTCCTACGGGGTTTACTTAGATTATATATCGGGATATCTCTTGTCTCGAGGGAGATTAGTTTTGACAAAATCTGATTTAGTACGCAAATCATTATGTGACCTAGTCCAGTGGAGCTTAAGTGTCAGTCATCAATGATGAGAATTAAAAAACTTGCGTCTGTTACATAACACTGAATGGCTCGTTACTCTGCGGCACTTAAGTATGGCTTATCTGTGACAAATTATAAACTTTGTTCTTAGTATCCGGCCACTGCGGCCGGCCACATCATGTGTTGGGGAACCAATCGTGGAGGCAGAATTAAAAGTGTCCCAATTAGCCCTATTAAGAGCGCATCTGGCCAAACGTCCATGGGCTTGACGATGTTGTAGTGACAGGATGATCGGGAAGTGGTCACTACCACACAACTCATTGTGAACCCTCCAGTGGATATATGGGAAAAGTCCAGAGCTCCATATTGATAGGTCGATGGCGCAGTAGGAGCCATGTGCCGCACTAAAATGCGTGGGGGCACGATTATTTAAAAGGCCGAGATCGAGTTGAGACAGTAATGTCTCGACATCACTATCACGGTCAGTAATCACAGTACCACCCCATAATGGGTCATGGGCATTGAAATCACCCAATATCAAGAAAGGATAGGTAGTTGAGCCATCAATAATTCTTCCAGATTGTTCCAGTCATCAGAAGTTGCAGCATATAATCTCTATTACATCGTTATTACAACGACAGGTTCTACTGGGTATCGTACAACCTATCAAGCCTGAGGGCTAGTCGTTCGTGGAAGTCATTTATTTAATTTTCTCATTGTGGGGAAAAGATTAATTCATTCATTTTGTTAATGAACTCGCAAACATCTCACGAAAAACCATTAAAGTATAAGCGTAAAGAGTTGCATAAAATTCTAGTAAGATAAAGAACGCATTTTTTTTTTTTTTCAATTTCGTCTATTTGCTGTTGTGATTCCGGAATAAAAAATCCGCATATTAATTTCACAACCTTGATATTCATTTATTACGTTGTTCTAACTTTATAACTGCAATTATTATTTTAAGTTAATCGTTGATCGGTTTTACTTCCTGAGTTGGAGAGAATCCGATCACGATTGTATTTAGCATGAAGGAACGAAATCAGACTTCCAGTGAAGTGCATCCACTCACTTTTTTTTTTTTTTTTTTTTTTTAGATTGCTGTACTTACAACAAAATTAAGTTTCTAGACGAAACAATATTTTACAAGCACGTTTACATTGAGATTTTTGGTATAAAAACACTTGCATTAACGAAATTTGGCAAACAAATATTAATTTTTAGTTATTGTATGTCCCAAACAATGTGAAAAGTATTGACTTAATCTCATAACCATCTAACCATTCAAAAATTAATTTACCTCGCCTTCTATGTTCTGGAACAACGTTTTTATTAATTTGGCCTCATTCTGCCTCCGTTTCATCGTCAGTTTCTGAAAGGCAAAGTAAATATTACGATAAGAACTTTCTTTCTCAGAATAATGTAATTTCATAGGTGTCATTACATATGCTGTCAATTTTATCAATGAAAAAACCAGAAAAGTTTTTTCGTAGGAACTTTTACTATGGTGAAATCATTTTCTTTAATTTCATACAAATCTTTATTCTTATCCTTATCCATTTCTTCGTTATCATTTGACTCGTGCTGTTCTATGTCACTGTTAGATGTCCCGCATACCCTGCTAGCAGCCCCGTCACTGTCCAAAAAAAAAAAAAAAAAAAAAAAAAAGTTCAAATGTTTGTTAAGCCTATGGGACTTAACTACGGGGTCATCAGTCCCTAAACTTACAAACTATTTATGAACTACTTACGAACTAGGACGGCACAAATATCCATGCCCGAGGGCGGATTCGAACCCCCGAACGTAGTGGCCGTGCTGACCGTGACTGGAGCGCCTCAGTCACCTCGGCCACCGCGGCCGGACCGTCACTGTCCTTTTCATTGAAGTCACTGATAACAATTCCTATTCCCGGAGTTAACGCTAAGCGCTTTGCTTGGCGCGGCTTTCCTGAACAATTTCCCTAACGCCATTATTCCTCAAAGGAAACCCCATTTCGCACAATACGATAATCCTTCAAAAAGGCTTTTCTTCCTCACTCTTGGTTAACGCTGGCTGGCCGCCTATTTTGTATTTGTATCTTTTCTTGAGTTTGTCATTTAATGTATACTATGGAATTACGTATTACCCTGAAGCTTTCCGGATGCTTAATATTCCAGATTTGACAGCTTTCACTGTATTTAGAAGAAATTTTGGTTTGTTGTTAGATTTCCGTGTTGGTCCCAGAATCTTTTGGTATACTCGCACCATCGGATTCACCCTACAAAATGCAATTTTGTAATTAGGCATGCATAGTAACTAAACAGTACTAGTAATGGAAAAAAAAAACTGTATCACCTAAGACAATCATATCGCAACTTACCAGTTACACCTCGGAATTCAGAGGCACCAAGAGAAGTTTTCGCACTGTTTTGTTGACTGCACGTGTGTAACATAAGAATAACACACCTACTGACAATGCGATTTGCAGGTTGCGCGTACTCCAACACGCCTTTGTTGTTTATAGAGTAATTAATAATTCACTACAGTGATCAGCTGCAATGTAATTGTTAAACTGCTATGCTCAGTTATCGAAAAGCGGAAAAACCGGTAAATAATCGGATTGACACATCCTGGTCGTATTCACCTAATTTTACGCCAAAAATTACAGAATGATTTATGTAATGTGGAGGTTTCTAATACTCAGCTATATTCGCAGACATATCAAAGATTTTAACAATATATAATTCCTACAAAACATCCGGCTGCTTTTTATACTCATTCCTCCAGAACTGCGCAATTTTTAGCTAAGAATGTGTATATAATGTGCTATTGAATTAAAAATGACGCAGTTTTTTTATTAATTTTCCAATATATGAACAAATATAAAATCTATTTCATTCTTGATCTTTATTCTTGATATAAAACATTTTCATTTCGATCTGTTAATTTTATCTTCATAAAGGAGAAAATGTGCAACTATTAACCACTTTTACGCAACAAATTTTTATAATTTCAAACATACGTCATGTTTGGTTCATATTAGCATAATATTTCTGGAGGACATTTATTGTTGTTACATAATAGTTATTTGATAGATAATACTGACAATATAGGTAGATACGACTAGTCCTCTAGCCATGTAAACATTAGTTCTTCAAGATTGCATTACTGCACTGTATAAGCATGAAAGGCGAAAAGTTAAAACACGGGAGAATTTTGAGAAACGTGGCTGTGGGCGAGGACAAGAATTTTGATGATATTTCATCCCAGAGGAATAAAGTGACTCCTGACGGCATAAAACTTGTGTTGTAATCGTCTACTGTACGACGCATAATATAACAATAATAATTGCTTTTCCTGAGAATTTATGTTAAATTCAGTAAGATTCAAAATATATGAACACAGTATTTCACCATGACTGTGTCGGAAAAGGGCAGCCGTATTTCAATAGTAAAACAGGCATATTTTTATCATCCGAAGAACCGTGACGCGATTTTCGAATTGACCTTGGAAAACCTTCAAGTGTTATCCGATGACTACCTATTAGCAATTTATTGGTAGGAAACGCAAGCAGTTGTAATGTAATAGAGTTCTTCGCGGATGCGGATATCCGCAGTGTTTGTTACTTTGGGCATAAAATTGTGTGTGACGCGGATATCCGCGTATTATATGCGGATAAAAAGTGAGGTGCCCAGTACGTCTGTCGAAATGTTAGCAGAAAAGTTCAAGCCTGCGGACATTCTTCGAATCCTCGCAGGGCCTTGGTAGAGCGGAAGTCTGTTGTCCTCATCCCCTGATGTTACTCTGTGCCACAGAGGACGTAGCTGTAACCGAAGGACCTGCGCCTAATCCGTTTACGCGACCGTGTCCTATCTGCGGTCTGTCAAGTGCTTTCTGGGTGGCAAAACGGCCCACTGCCCACCAGAGGTGCCATGCCAAATTTCCGCTGCCTTCAGTTAGTGCTTTGTAGTGACCGAGTTACAACGTATATCGTAATGAATACAGTGACAGTTCTTTCTTAAAATGAACACGACATTAATGGCTATTATATCGTGTAAAGTGTTGAAAACGTTCAAATGTTTGTAAATCTATCGATCTTAAATGCGTGGTTATTAGTCCGTAGCTTACAAACTATTTAAACTAAAGTAAGCTAACCTAAGGACAACACAAATATTCATGCTCGAGGGGGGATTCGAACCCCCGACGGCGAACGGCCGCGCGCGCACCGCAACACGGCACTCCAGTACGCACGGCTAATCCGCCGCGGCCGTGTAAAGTCAAAATAAGTGATTTGACATTAGTGAAGGAAAACAAATTGAGATCGTCAATTTGGTAAAAATTTGGAAACGTATTTGATGGCAACGGAAAGATCAACAGTATAGTGGCCAGATTTGCGTGTAAAAGAGTCTATTATTGCACTGTTTCATCGCAACCGAATGAACGGCACAGCCGCGCATAAAATACGAACTAACATACAAACAAACATTCATGTGTATGTATTAGATAAATGGTGACGGAAGTAATAAAGATTGATAATAGCATTTTATAGCAACTTTCATAATCAGATACGATGTATAGCGAAAATAACGTATTTAGGAAGGTAAACAATGTTAGATTGTATAGGCTGGCCGTAGCTGCAGCCGACATTGTCTCTTTTTTCTGAAAAAAATGTTCAGATGTTTGTTAAGCTTAACGGACTTAACTGCGGAGTCATCAGTTTCTAAACTTACAAACTACTGATGAACAACCTTATACTAAAGACGAAACAAATTTCCAAACCTGAAAGGGGATTCGAACCCCCGACTGTAGCGGACGTGCAGACTGTGACTGGCGCGCCGCAGAGAGCTTTTTTTTTTTTTTTTTTTTTTTTTTTTTTTTTTTTTT
Source organism: Locusta migratoria (assembly GCA_026315105.1). Classification (NCBI taxonomy): domain Eukaryota; kingdom Metazoa; phylum Arthropoda; class Insecta; order Orthoptera; family Acrididae; genus Locusta; species Locusta migratoria. Next base: position 295,032,116 of record CM048755.1, read on the forward strand.
TTTTTTATGGTTAGTTCTTGTCCTTGCGGACGCCAATCGTGTTTGTTCGGTTTGGTTCTACGTGTTCTTTGGCTCAGCTTTTTTATTGCAGAGAGTGTTGAGCCCCATGACCGGGCGCGCTGAGCCACGGCGCCCGGATTGCACTGTTTGGAATAACCTGTTTGGGAGTAGGTATAGAACAGTTACCGTGATTCGAGAAGTCAATGGTAGTTAAGTTGTCGCAGAAATTAAAACTAACAATAATTATATCATTACATGCCATGGTTTTAAATACTGATACAATTACTATTGCCCATTCAAAACTTTAATATCTACGGATGCGGATAACGAACTTGCGGATGCGAATGAAGTGCCGCGGATGCGGTTGCGGATATGGGCCTTGCGGATATGGTGCGGATGCGGATAACACATTTCTTATCCACGCAGACCTCTAGTAGTAGTAAATAAATTGAACTTATGATATAAAACAGAATTGAATAATTGAAGTACCAGTGGTGTTACGTGTTTGTATTACTATGAAACAATACACAACCAGGTGATAACACAAGCAAATAAATATTGACAGATCCATTTTTGTTCCATTTATTTACTGTTTCTTATAAATTCCAGACCGTTCTAGAATGTATTGAAATAATCTGATTTACTGTACTATTGGTTTGCTGCTCAGATTTAAATCGATATTTGTTGCGGACTCGAATTTAAGGGTCCAGATCTTATGTACTGTTCAATTGTTTCCGTTATTTGTTGTCAGAATTTTATCCCAATGTAGATCTAGTTGTTATGACTATTGATAAACAACGTTTTATCTTTGATAAATAATATTAAGTAGTAATGCATTTACCATCTTAAGTGAAATTTAGAAAGACTTCCGTCTTCACTAATAGCGTCGGTGGAGTAGCCGAGCGGTCTAAGGCGCCTCGCTGCGGAGCGCGCGGTTGCTCGCCATCGGACGTTCGAGTCCTCCCTGTGGCACGGGTGTGTGTGTTGTCCTTAACTTAGTTTAAGTAGTTTGTTAGACTAGAGACTGATGACCAATGTAGTTTGCTCCAATAGGATGACAAATATTTGAAAATTTTTGACACCTATTTTGGCAAAGGTGCCGATATTCAATAATTTCCGAGAAACTGACGGTCAGAGTTTCCACGTCACGTCACCAGTCCGCGGAGCGGCGTATACACAAGAAGGTCTACAAATGTCAAGCACGAACCATAACTGTTACATGTCGTTCATGTGATCTTGACGTCTTTATTTCAGTAATATCATGATTTCACCAGACGCTGTTAAAGTAGTTATTGTTTGAATGGAATTTCCATGGAAAAAAACAGATTTTGATGATGAATCTACAATAGGAATTTCATAATAATTTTATGAAAGCCAAATTGTTAACAGATAAATCGTTGACGATCATCTGGTACTGTATAGAATGTCGAGCACGAAAACAATAATTGGCGAAAAGTACAATTGTATTGTGCTTCTGGTAGAAATTGATGTAATAAACTAAACACTAGCTACAATGACACACAACCACTAGAAAGGTATGTCATAAGAAATGGCTAACCCGACAAAGAATTTACTGAGTTGTTAAGGAGCTGTTGACTATATGGAACCGTCCGATGCGGATACTATATACACAGCGGGAGACGAAGAACGCACCATAGCAGAAGCCGTGTGGTCCAGATCACCAGAATTAAACGAATATTAACTGTAAAACCTTTCTGTTTTCATGCCTCGTGAGATAAAGTTTAGGAGTTATATTTCCCATTACAGTTACTTCACGAAGACTGCGTACTCGCGCCATCACTATGTAGGAGCCGAGTGGTAGGCGGTGCATCGACTTGAGATAAAGAAGAAAATTGGCAATAATGCAGCAGCAAATCCCTAATTAGGGAACGTTGTCGTTTCTAAATGAGAACGTTATATAAGTAACTCAAATTAAATGTTTGTAAAGCTACGGGACTAAACTGCAGTGGTCATCAGTCCCTAGACTAACTACTTTAATTTATGTTAAGGACAATACACACACACACACACACACACACACATACACACACACAAATGCCGAACACCTAGAAGATGCAAAAGTTCTGCTAAAGAAACTGTCTACACCACACTTGTGCGTCCTATTTTGGAGTAGTGTTGCGCATTGTGGGATCATCACCAATTTGGACTGTCAGACGATTTAGAGAAAGTTCAGAAAAGGGCAGCTGGTCTTGTATTATCGCGACAAAGGGGGAAGAGAGTCACGGAAATGATGCACGAGTTTGGGTGTAAATCATTAAAAGAAAGACGTTATTCATTACGACGAGATCGATTTGCGAAATTTCTTTCAGCAACTTTATCTTGCGAATGCGAACATACCTTGTTAGCACCCACCTACGTAGGAAGAGATGATCATGAAAATAAAATAAGAGAAATCAGATCGAAAACGAAAGATTTAGGTGTTCCTTTTTCCCGTGAGCTATTAAAGAACGGGACTGTAGGGAAATATAAAAAAAGCGGTTCCAGTAAATCTGTGCCATGAATTTCATTGTGACTTGCAGAGTATTTAATATCTACTAATCAGTTACAAAATCAAGAAATTTCACCAAACTTTGCATCGGTTTTTAGACGAAGATTGCGACCTTAAGTAAAAACGAAGCCGTTTCTGTCCACGTTTGAGTCGTGTACTAGGCAGAGCTGTTACTCCTTAAACAAGGTACTGTTTACAAATTAAACTGAAATACCGGCTGTTCATTATCGCTGTTCTGTCAACCTTACGTCTCCTAGTTTTACCGCTAAGTAAAGAAGTGTATTCACCGAATACATCTCATAGCAATGAGAAATCCCTAACAGAAAGGATAAAATTGAAATAAATACCTTGCTCCAACATCATGTGCTGGCTCTATCTGGCGCAAAAATCCTTCGATATGTCTGGCTGCTGCGAGATCTTGGCTGGATGATGACAACTTAAAGTTAACCAAATCAAATATCCTATTTTCCAGGGGATAGTCAATAAAGAAAAATTTAAGTGTGTCTCCATCCATTGCTCTTAGTGCACAGAATTTTGTTCTTTTTTAAAATGTTTTTATGGCCGATATCACAGTAATTTATATAGCTTGTATTCTCGATAACTGTTACTTATTTTAATACTAGCTGGAAACCCGTGTTGCCTGGATATTTATTTATTCCAGCCTTGAGTTAGTATTTTTTCTATCCCTTTGCTCTCTCTCTCTCTCTCTCTCTCTCTCTCTCTCTGTCAATCTCCTTTTTTCCTTTCTAAAGCCATCTTATATTTATGGGAGGATATTTTATGAAAATAGGCTGTCTTGCATAATGTACAAAATACTAAGTGCAGCATTCAAACAAAGAAAGATAATAATCAAAATACAAATGATATATAAACTTCGTACGATCTCATATTTATTGCGTTATATGTTGTACAATTTTTCAGGTATATATTCATTTGTATAAGTGCTGTATGTCTGCAAAATTCCTTGCGAATAGAATTAGTAGTAAAGAAGTAATAGATTAAAACTTGGTGCGTCATGGGGCGGTTTTCTATGAACGTCACTGTTTATGTGCTCATATCTCATGAACTACGTGCCGCACTGTGATAAAATTTCTAAGGTACATTCAACTATATGTGTGTGTACTGTCTGCAAAATTTCCTGCTGTTACAATTTTTAGTGTATAAATTATAAATTGTAACGTCATACCAAATTCTGTAATTTTGGTCCATGAACAGCGGAAAAGTAGTAAGCGAGAAAGGTTTTTTTTTCTCATTTTACTGTGGATGTCAGCGAGAAAAAATATAATAAAGGTTTAAAATTATCTTTAACGTTTGTTGCAAGTCGCTATGTACTTTCATTCTCATACAGTGTATGAATGAAGTCTCGTCGCACTATGTGGGAGTTTTTTTCCGATTCCTATTGTTTATGACGTCATATCTCCTGAACCATGTGTCGTATGTTATTCTTACCCGGGAGCAACTGTTACCTCACGGTAAGGAATATGTGTGTCAAATCTAGTTGAAATCGTTCCTGTGGTTTAGGAGGAAATGTGCAACATTGTCGCGTTATGTAGTAGTTTTTCTCGCATCTCATTGTTTATGGTGTCATATCTCGTGAACACACTGCTGTACGTGATCCTTAAACTTATGACGACAATCCTTATGGATAGAAGCTTACGTGCGCAAAATTTCATAAAGATTGAACAAAACTATATTTGTATGCAGTACGAACACACAAACAAACACGCGGACACACTGCTTTACATATAAAGACTAGTGAACCAGGCAATATATCTCAATTACTAATATGTATGGGAATTCGGTAACCACCCTAATATCCTCTCCATCGCTGTCCCCGCCCCCTCTATTTTCTCATCTCGTCTTCCCTCCTCTCTTTGCCAATCTCCTTCCCCTCCTCTTCCCGTAAATATACCACAGTTATCGTCTGCTCCTCCCTCCTCCTCCTCTTTCATCCGCCGTGGTATAGTAGCCGAGCGCTCTAAGGCACCTTGCTGCGGAGCGCGCGGTTGCTCCCCGTCGGAGGTTCGAGTACCTCCTCGGGCATGGGTGTGTGTATTGTCTTTATCATAAGTTAGTTTAACTAGTGTGTAAGTCTAGGGACTGATGACCACTGCACTTTTGGTCCCATAGCTTTACAAAATTTTTGTCTCTTCCATCCAACCCCCCTTGTTTGTGTAGAACTCCTTCCCCCGTACTTTTATAAAAAATGTCACATGTAATTAACGGCAACATTTCCTAAATTGAGTATTTATTCTAATCTTCCATTGGTCCTTCTCCATAATACTCATCTCTGCATGTTCACCTGACCCTCCCCCCATTCTCTGCCTGTCTCCTCCTGCCCCTGTGTCTATATATCAACTCTCCTATTTCCTCATCCCCGCTACCTATGAAAAATTACACATACCTGAAATATTTCGCGATGAGTGTCAGACAGTGTAGAAGCCTAATGCAATTTGCCCTGCGCCATACAACCTACATTGGCAATGCAGAGGATAAAAACGTCTGCTTGAAAACGTACATAGAAGTGCTACGTTTCATGATGATTGGTAAAACGGTGATGAAATTTATTGACCGGTCAAATGGCGTCTAAGTGTATAGCAAGTTAATTTCCGCCATCCACCATATTGTGGGTTGCGGAGCATAATAACTTTCTCAATGAACAAATTCAGAACTGTGCCAAATTTGGCGGTGATTTTTCAAACCAAATATGTCGTTACTTTGGTCAGTCATGATAGAGAATGTATACAAAAATCAGTATGTCGCAGTTGGTTCAAATTTTCCGACTTTCCACTGTAACTGTCCAAAAATTTATTTCTGAAACTTTCCCGGGACCATAACGAACCAAACGAAAAATGAGTAGCCGTGCCCACTAAGGCGCCCTGCTGCTGTGCGCGCGGCCGTTCGCCGTCGGTATTTCGAGTCCTTCCTGGGGCACAGGTGTCTGTATTGTCCTTAGCATATGTTACTTTGTCAGTGTAACTAGTTTGTAAGCCTAGGGACTGATAAGCAACTTAGTTAAGTTCCTTAGATTTACAAACATTTGAACATTTTTTAAAATGAGTTACCCCTCTCTTATCGTCCTAATCGTGAGATGTAGTGTTGAGTTCCTTAAAAAACGATCTTTCAGTTCATCTCAAATTTTCGATTTTCCAGGTAGATTATCAAAACATTTTCTTTCATACAAACATTGTCCCACCCCCATGAACCACAGACATTGCCGAGGTGGGGTGGCTTGCGCGCCTCAACGATGCAGATAGCCGTATCATAGGTGCAACCACAGTGGAGGGGTATCTGTGGAGAGGCCAGACAAACGTGTGGTTCCTGAAGAGGGGCAGCAACCTTTTCAGTACTCACAGGGGCAACAGTCTGGATGACTGACTGAGCTGGCCTTGTAACATCAGCTAACATGGCTTTGCCATGCAGTTACTGCGAACAGCTGAAAGGAAGGGGAAACTACAGTCGTTACTTCTCCCGAGGACCTGCAGGTGTACTGCATGACTATATGATGAAGGGGGCCTTCTTGGGTAAAATATTCCGGAGGTAAAATAGTCCCCCATTCGGATCTCCGGGCGGGGACTACTCTGGAGGATACCCTCATCAATAAAAACAAAACAGGCATTCTACGGGTCGGAGCGTGGAATGTTCTAACCATTAATCGGGTAGGTAAGCTAGAAAATTTGAAAAGAGAAATGGATAGGTTAAAGTTGGATATGGTAGGGATCAGTGAAGTTCGGTGGCAGGATGAACAGGGTTTTTGGTCAGGTGAGTACAGGGATATTAATCAGTTGGTGCTAACGCAGGAGTAGGTCTGATAATGAATAAGAAAATAGGAATTCGGGTAAGTTACTATGAACAGCATAGTGAACGCATTATCGTAGTAAAGATAGACACGAAACCAATACCGACCACAGTAGTGCAAGTTTATATGCCAACTAGCACAGCCGATGATGAGGATATTGTAAAAATGTATGAGGAGATAAAAGAAATCATTCAGAAAGTTAAGGGAGACTGGAACTCGGTAGTATAAAAGGGAAGAGAAGGAAATGTAGTAGGTGAATATCGACTGGGAAAAGAAATGAAAGAAGAGCATCGCTCGGTAGAATTTTGTGCAGAGCACAATTTAATGATCACCAACACTTGGTTTAATCATCATGAAAGAAGGCTGTATACGTGGATGAGACCAGCAGACACTGGAAGGTACCAGATTGACTTTATAATGGTAAGGAATAGATTTACAAACCAGGTTCTAAGCTGTAAGACATACCAAGGGCCAGATATAGACTCTGACCATAACTTACTGGTTATGAACTGCAGATTAAAACTTAAGAGACAGCAGAAAGGTAGAAAAATTAGGAGATGGAACCTGGACAAACTGAAGGAACCAGAGGTGGCTGAGAGTTTCAGAGGGAGCATTAGAGAAGGATTGGCAGAAACGGGGGAAAGTAGTACACTAGAAGAAGAATGAGTAGCTCTGAGAGAGAGGTTAGTGAAGGCAGCAGAGGACCATATAGGCAGAAGGACATGGCCTTATCGAAATCCCTGGATAACACAGTATATACTGAACCTAATTGATGAAAGGAGAAAATATAAAAATTCGGCAAATGAAACAGGAAAAAGGGAGTACAAACGTCTGAAAAATGAGATTGGCAGGAAGTGCAGACTAGCTAAGCAGGAGTGGCTAGAGGACAAATGCAGAATCGTAGAAGAATGCATAACTAGGGAAAAGATAGATACCCCTACAGGAAAATAAAAGACATATTTGGAGACAAGAAAAGCAGTTGTATGAATATCAAGAACTCAGACGGAAAACCGGTACTAAGCAAAGAGGGGAAAGCTGAACTGTGGAAAGAATATATAGAGGGCCTATACAAACGAAATAAACTGGAAGGAAGTATTCTAGAAACGGAAGACGAAGTGGAGGAAGATGAGATAGGAGATATGATACTGCGAGAAGAATTTGACAGAGCGCTGAAGGACATGAGTCGAGCCGGCCGCGGTGGCCGAGGGGACTGAGGCGCTCCAGTCACGGTCTGCACGGCCACTACGGTCGGGGGTTAGAATCCCCCCTCGGGTATGGATATTTGTGCCGTCCCTAGTAATAGCTAGTTCGTAAGTAGTTTGTAAGTTTAGGGACTGATGACCCCGTACTTAAGTCCCATAAGCTCTACAAACATTTGAAATTTGACATGAGTCCAAACAAGGCCCCTGGAGTAGATGATATTCTGTCTGAACTACTGATATCATTAGGAGAACCACTCGTGAAAAAGTTGTATCTCCTGGCATGCAAGATGTATGAGACAGGGGAAATACCCTCCAACTTCAAGAAGAATATCGTAACTCCAATTCCAAAGAAAGCAAGTGCAGACAAGTGTGAAAATTATAGAACTATCAGTTTAATAAGTCATGGCTGCAAAATACTTACACGAATTATTTACAGACGAATGGAAAAACTTGTGGAATCCGCCCTCGGGGAAGATCAATTTGGATTTAGGAGAAATGTAGGAACACGGGAGGCAATATTCACATTACGACTTAGAAGATAGGCTAAGGAAAGAGAAACCTACGTTACCAAATTCTGAAGGTAGCAGGGGTAAAATATAGGGAGCGAAGAGTTATATTCAACCTATACAGAAACCAGACAGCGGTAATTAAAGTCGAAGGGTAAGAAAGAGACGCAGAGGTTGGGAAGGGAGTAAGACAGAGTTGTAGCCTTTCCCCAATATTGTTCAATCTGTACATTCAACAGGTAGTGAAGGAATGGAAGGAGAAATTTGGAGAGGGCATTAAAGTGCAGGGAGAAGAAATAAAAATACTAAGGTTTGCCGATGACATGATAATTCTGTCAGAGACTGTAAAAGATCTGGAAGAGTAATTGAATGGAATGGACAGTGTCTTGAAAGGAAGATATAAGATGAACATTAACAAGAGTAAAACGAAGGTAATGGAATGCAACGTCAGAAAATCAGGCGATTCTGAAGGAATTAGATTAGGTAATGAGACAATAAAAGTAGTTGTTATTGTTATGGTCTTAAGTCCGGAGACTGGTTTGATGCAGCTCTCCACCCTACTCTATCCTGAGCAAGCCTTTTCATCTCCTCATAAGAACGGCAACCCACATCCACTTGAATCTGCTTACTATACGCGTCTCTTGGTCTCCCTCTGCGATTTTTACCCCACACACTTCCCTCCAATGCTAAATTTACGATTCCCCGATGTCTAAGAATGTGTCCTACCAAGCGATCCCTTCTTTTAGTCAGGGTATGCCAAAAATTCCTTTTCTCTCCAATTCTGTTCATTAGTTATGCAATCTACCCATCTAATCTTCAGCATTCTTCTGTAGCACCACATTTCAAAAGCCTCTATTCTCTTCCTGTCCGCACTGCTTATCGTCCATGTTTCACTTCCGTACAAGGCAACACTCCACACAAATGCCTTCAGGAAAGACTTCTTTACCCTTAAATTAATATTCGATGTTAGCAAATTTCTCTTTTTCAAAAATGCTTTTCTTCCCATTGCCATTCTGCATTTTATATCCGTTGTACTGCGACCATCGCATGTTATTTTACTACCCAAGTAACAAAACTCATCTACCACCTTCATTGTTTCGTTACCTAATCTAATTCCTTCAGCATCGCCTGATTTTCTAAGACCACATTCCATTATTTTTGTTTTGCTCTTGTTAATGTTCATTTTATACGCTTTCTTCAACACACTGTCCATTCCATTCAACTGCTCTTCCAGGTCCTTTGCTCTCTCTGACAGAATTACAATGTCATCAGCAAAACGCAATGTTTTTATTTCTTCCCCCTGTACTTTAATCCCTATTCCAAATTTTTCCTTGCTTTCCTTCACCGCCTGTTCGATGTACAAATTGAATAACATCGGAGAAAGGCTACAACCCTGTCTTACTCCCTTCCCAACTGATGCTTCCCTTTCATGCCCTTCGAGTCTAATAACTGAGGTCTGGCTTTTGTACAAATTGTAAATAACTCTCCTTTCCCTATATTTTACCCCTGCTGACTTCAGAATTTGAAAGAGTGTATTCCAGTCAACATTGTCAAATGCTTTCTCCAAATCTACAAAAGCTAAAAATGTAGGTTTGCCTTTCCTTAATCTATCTTCTAAGATAAGACAAAAAGTGAGTATTGCCTCCCGGGTTCCAACATTCTTCCTGAATCCAAACTGATCTTCCCCGAGGTCAGCTTCTACCAGCTTTTCCATTCTCCTGTAGATAATTCGTGTTAAAATTTTGCAACCATGACTTATCAAACTGATTGTTCTGTAATTTTCACACCTGTCTGCGCCTGATTTCTTTGGAATGGGGATTATTATATTTTTCTTAAAGTCTGAGGGCATTTCGCCTGTCTCATACATCCTACACACCAGTTCAAATAGTCTTGTCATGGCTGGCTCTCCCAGAGACTTTAGTAGCTCTGAGGGTATGTCATCTACTCCTGGGGCCTTGTTCCGGCCTAGGTCTTTCAAGGCTCTGTCAAATTCATCTCTCAGTATAGTATCTCCTATTGCATCTTCATCTACTTCCTCTTCCCTTCCTACAACATCGTCTCTAAGTTCATTTCCTTTGTAGAGCTGCTCTATGTAATCTTTCCACCTTTCAGCTTTCCCATCTTTGCTGAGAACTGGTTTCCCATCTGAGTTCTTGATATTCATAGAGCTGCTTTTCCTGTCCCCAAATGTCTCTTTTATTTTCCTGTAGGCGGTATCTACTTTTCCCCTTCTTATACATTCTTCTACAGATTTGCATTTGGCTTCTAGCCACTCCTGCTTAGCCATTTTGCACTTCCTGTCAATCTCATTTTTTAGTCGTCTGTACTCCATTTTGCCTGTTTCATTTACTGCATTTTTATGTTTTCTCCTTTCATCTATTAAATTTAGTATTTCCTGTGATATCCAAGGATTTTTTGTAGGTCTTGCCTTTCTACCTATTTTTTCCTCTGCTGCCTTCACTATATCATCTCTCAATGCTTCCCATTCCTCTTCTACTGTTTTATTTCCCCCTGTTTCTGTCAATTGTTGCCTAAATCTCCTTCTGAAATTCTCCAGAACTTCACTTTCCTTCAATTTATCCAAGTCCCATCTCCTTATTTTCCTACCTTTCTGCAGTTTTTTCAGCTTCAGCCCACAATTCATAACTAACAAGTTATGGTCAGAGTCTATATCTGCCCCTGGGTATGTCTTGCAGTTTATAACCTGGTTCCGGAATCTATGTCTTACCATTATAAAATCTATCTGATACCTTCCGGTGTCTCCGGGTCTCTTCCACGTATACAACCTTCTTTTGTGATTCTTAAACCACGTGTTTGTTACGATTAAATCATGTTCCATGCAAAATTCTACCAGGCGACTTCCTCTTTCATTCCTCCTGCCCAGTCCATATTCACCTACTATTTTTCCTTCTCTTCCTTTTCCTACTACCGAATTCCAGTCTCCCATTACAATTAAGTTTTGCTCTCCCTTAACTGTCTGAATAATTTCGTTTAGCTCCTCATATATTTCTTCGATCTCCTCATCATCGGCAGAGCTAGTTGGCATATAAACCTGTACTACTGTTGTCGGTGTTGGCTTCGTATCTATCTTGACAATGATAATACGATCACTGTGCTGCTCATAGTAGTTTACCCGCATTCCTATTTTCTTATTCATTATCAGTCCTACTCCTGTGATACCCCCAACTGATTTTGTACTTATAATCCTGTACTCTCCTGACCAGAAATCCTGTTCATCCTGCCACCGAACTTCACTAATCCCCACTATATCTAACTTCAACCTATCCATTTCCCTTTTTAAATTTTCTAATTTACCTACCCTATTAAGCGATCTAACATTCCACGCTCCGACCCGTAGAATGCCAGTATTGTCTTTCCTGATGATCACATCCTCCTGAGTAGTCCCCGCCCGGAGATTCGAATGGGGGACTATTTTACCTCCGGAATATTTTACCCGAGAGGATGCCATCATCATATTTCCATACAGTAGAGCTGCATGTCCTCGGGAAAAGTAACGGCTGTAGTTTCCCCTTGCTTTCAGCCGTTCGCAGTAGCTGTGTGACAAAGCCACATTAGCTGATGTTACAAGGCCAGATCAGTCAATCATCCAGACTGTTGCCCTTGTAACTACTGAAAAGGCTGCTGCCCCTCTTCAGGAACCACACGTTTGTCTGGCCTCTCCACAGATACCCCTCCGTTGTGGTTGCACCTACGGTACGGCTATCTGCATCGTTGAGGCACGCAAGCCACCCCACCTCGGCAATGTCTGTGGTTCATGGGGGTGGACAATAAAAGTAGTAGATGAATTTTGTTATTTGGGTAGCAAGATAACTTCTGAAGGTCGAAATAAAGAAGATATAAAATGCAGAATGGCTATGGGAAGCAAAGCGTTTCTGAAGAAGCGAAATTTGCTGACATCCAATATTAATTTAAATGTTAGTAAGTCCTTTCTGAAAGTGTTTGTCTGGAGTGTAGCGTGGCATGGGAGTGAAACGTGGACGATAGGGAGTTCGGATAGATGGATGGTAGAAGCTTCTGAAATGTGGTGCTACAGATGAATGATGAAAATTAGATGGGTAGATCACCTAACTAATGAGGAGGTACTTAACCGAATCGGGAAAAAAATGAGTTTCTGGCATATCCTGAATAAGAGATGGGATAGATTGGTTGGATACATTCTGAGATATCAAGGAATTGTCAGCTTAGCATTAGAAGGAAGCGTGTGGGGTAAAAATCGCAGAGGGAGACCGAGGGACGAATATAGTAAGCAGATTCAAAAGGATGTAGGTTGCCGAACGTATTCTCAGATGAAGAGACTTGCACAGGACAGGGTAGCGTGGAGAGCTGCATGAAACCAGTCTGCGGACTGAAGACCACAACAACAACGCAACAAACGTTGTCCTTAGAATTACGACTGCAGTTAAGAAAAAAGAAAGGTCAACAAAATCGGTAGAGCCGTTCTCAAGTGATGCTTTTACATACATGCAGCAACTAATGTTTATTTATATAGAAGCAGTTTTGTGACGACAAAATTTATTTTCAAATGGAGGTGAAATACTGATTTCCTTTACCAGTAAATCCGTTTTATTTCAGGTTGGCGAATAAATTATTCATATAATTCCACGACACTAAAACATAAAAACAGATAAAGAAAAACTTTAACAAAAAAAAAAAGACTTTAAAAACTATTCCAAAACAAATTAATACGTACTAAAAAAGAAATAAATAATTCCGTATTCTTCGAAAACTTAATAATCAACTTACTTTTTCTACTCATCAGTATGTAGGTACGATCTATGTGTTTACCACGCAAGGTGATAGGTAGGTACCTACCCACTTTCAATCTAACTCAACACATACTTATGAATAACAAACAATGATCAAAATATTTTTAGAGTTCTCCTAAGTAAAATGAAATAAAAAATATTAGACTAATTAAAGGTCAATCAAGTTATTTCGAGTATCCTCTTCTTAGGTTTTGTTTAGTTAGTGCCGGGCCGGCCGCGGTGGCCTAGGGGACTGAGGCGCTTCAGTCACGGTCTGCACGGCCACTACGGTCGGGGGTTCGAAGCCCCCCTCGGGCATGGATATTTGTGGTGTCCGTAGTATTAGCTAGTTCATAAGTAGTTTGTAAGTTTAGGGACTGATGACCCCGTAGTTAAGTCCCAGAAGTTATACAAACATTTGAAAAAATTTTTGTGGAGTTAGTGCGAACTACGAGTAATAAATTGTCATTCTAATTTCGACCGGTATTTCGTCGGAAACTATCAAGTGTCGGCACCTAAGCTAACTAAAATGCTGTCCATTTATTTTCATCCTGCTTCGTTTTGTGATGTTCCGTGTGTTTCGGAGGCCGGCCTATGGCGTGTTCCCCGTGTAAGAGATTATTTCAGTGGTCTGGTGGCAGTAGTGGAGCAAATGTGTGTGTCCTGTTGCCACAGGGGTGTGCAACGGCGGCGTTCCAGCTGCAGTGGCACGGGAGCGGAGTGCACCCGAAACGGCTGTTTTCGCTGGAGCACCGTAAACTTTTATGACGGCAAGCAGTGTCGCGCTTCTCGCTGCTCTCTCCTCGCCGTCAGCACACCTGACTGCGGTCAGCTGCTACTGCAGAGCGCACACTTTCACGCGACACTGAAAATTTGAGGAACATTGCCTAACATACCACTCGTACAGATCGACTCCATAAGCTCCAAGTTTTACAATGGAAGGAAAATATCAGGCTCGAAATTGTTGTTGTACAACATTCTTTTAGCATTTAGGATTCTCTTAGTTCTTTATCACCAACGATGGCTGTGACTTTCGTGGATTATTTTGTTCTTACCATTAAGTGATGCTCATTTAATGGATACGCGTGAAGATACTATCGTAACCTAGTTTTGTATTTAATACTAGCTTAAACCCAAGGCTCCGCTCGTGTGTTCGTTGATTATCATAGATAATAAGCGAAACGTCAAATCGATTTTCTTAAAGAGATGTATTAAAATAAAATTATTTTTTACTGCTTTATTTATTAATTTTTATATTTTCTTTTTCGTTTGCTTATCCTTACAGAGAAAGAGCTGAAGACATGTAGCACGCATATACCAAAGATATGGTATGTGGCATCCCGTTTCGCTGTATGTAACCTCCTTGCTATATAGTCGCAAAGCTGCTTTTATACTGAAATTCTGACTAGTTTGGGGCTTTGCCTATTTTGAGAACAATGTCCCGTTTTAGCTGAAGATACACGAATGAAGTTATTTTAGAGGTATGTTCATGTCGTAATTACTTACATTCTTTTATATTTGGACACCATGTAAGTCACGCTGTTTATTTCAAATAATTTGGTGTAATTTTGAAAGCTGTTGATCTAAATAAGTTTATTGTTAGGTCTTTAATATCCTTGGCTTTATTTCATTTGTGGTAACATCACTGATTATATATGTACAGTGATATATACAGTTTCATTACATTGCAACTAAACAATAAATTTTCAATTTTCATTCACATCTATTTTAAGTGTTACAAATTGTTTGTTGTGTATTATACTGTAATTTATAGATGGTATTGCTGTGGTACTACTATAATTTATCGTTTGTGGTTGTGATTATTAGAAACAAGACAGAAAGATATATTTGTAATAATTCGAAACTGGGAACAAGTTTCAGGCAGAATAAAGTATGCACTAAATGTTCAAATGTTTGTTACGCTTATGGGACTTAACTACGGGGTCATCAGTCCTTAAACTTACAAACTACTTATCAACTACCTTATATTAAAGACGGCACAAATATCCATGCCCGAGGGGGGATTCGAACCCCAGACCGTAGTGGCCGTGCAGACCGTACTGGAGCGCCTCAGTCTCCTCGGCCACCGCGACCCGCAAAGTATGCACTGAAAACAAAAAATCTTAAAATAGGCTTCTATACCAACAAACTTTAGGAACCAATATCATACATAAAATAGAAGATAAAACTGAACTTTATAGCCAGTCTGGAGTTTACAAAATCGAATGCAGTAATTTGATAAAACCTACATTGGACCTTTCAAAACTAGATTTGAACACACAAATACAAGCAAAAATAATGTTTCAGCATTCGGCACACAACTCAGTGAAAGTACACACTCAACTTAAAGAATAGAGAAAAGTTTCATAATTTTATACACTGCATCCAAAGGACAACTAAGAGACATTTTAGAAGAATGATAAGTCTATATTCACACGGCTAAATACCCAGAACAAATGTTAAACGAACAAACGCAAAAGCGCAATAAAAAAATTCATAGAAAATGTCCAAAGTAGAATCAATCCTACCTTAATCATACGTCTGTTAGTAAATCTGTTGGACTTAACTTGCTGGTTATTAGTCCCTACCTTAATCAGCCTCTAAACTTGCAATTACAAGGGACAAATTTTAGTAGCACAACAGCAATATCGTCTATAAATTACAATATTACACACAACAAGCAATTTGTAACACTTAAAATAGTTCTTAATATATATTGAAAATTTTTTACACATTTACAATGTAATGGAACTGTATACACATATAATCAGTGATGTTACCACAAATGAAATATAAACAAGAATATTAAAGACCTAACAATAAATTTCTTTGGATCAACAGCTTGCAAAATTACACCAAAATATTTGAAATAAACAACGACACTTACGCAGTGTCCAAATATAAGAGAATGTAAGTAATTACAACATTAACATAACATGTAAAAACGTTGCACTCAGGCATCCTCTACTAAAAATGAACATTGTTCTCTGTGATAGGTGGCTTAAGAAAATGGGCAAAGCCCGATACCAGACACTATTTTATTAAAAAAGCAGCTTTTGTGCAATATATAAAACAAGTCTTTTTTGAATTATGACTTTCTTACTATAGTCGACGTAATCGATTTGCGAGAGCCAGCAACTTCAGTAATATTTGGAACAATTTGTTATGTCATTAACAGTCAACAGTCGTGAATTTTTTATATACATCATCATAATTTAAAACAACATAAAAAGTACATATGAACTGACTTTTTTTACAATGATTTCATTGTAAAATGAATAGGATTTACGTTTACCAGAGTTGTATATAATTGAAGAGGTTTGTCTTGTAGTTTCGCCTGCAACCCGTCTGGTCTATGTTGTGACCAGTGCTTTGCTCTATGAGTGCATTTAAATTTTTGTATATCGGTTTCAGGTAGAGGTAGGTAGGTGTGAGGGAAGGTACAGGAACAGAGGAAAGAAGCAGGGCGTTGCAGGGGTGTACGAGATTTAAGAAAACGTGGTGTTAAATGATCTTGTAAAAAATGAGTTATATAAAAAAAAATAGGCAGGTTGCTAAGGAAACATAAAATCCAGGTCATCTTCCGTCCACCAGCGAAGAATATAGCCCTAGTCGGATCCGTAAAAGACGATTTGCTACTGAAAAAAGCGGGCGTTTATAAAATTCCCTGCGAGTGTGGTTCTGCTTACATAGGTCAGACGACTCGAACAGTTCAAGAGCGCTGTACGGAGCACGAAAGACACACACGTCTTCGGCAACCGTCGAAATCAGCAGTGGCAGAGCACTGCATTTCCATGGGACACTCCATGGAATACAACAAAACTACAATTTTAGCTCCAGTTTCCGGCTTTTGGAACTCATTCATCAAAGAAGCGGTTGAAATACGCCGTGCTGATAATTTAATAAATCGTGACAACGGCTTTCAGCTGGATAAAAATTGGAACCCTATAATTAAAGCTATTGAGGCACAGCGGAATCATTCGATTCTCAATGATTAGAGGAGAGTTCACTTTCAAAACCGAGGGCAGCACACACGGCTCGGTCGTACCGCGCATGTCACCACTTAACACATGCGCAGAAAGACTCCAGCGTATTTCGCATGCGCAATACTCGGCATAAATACCGCGAACGTACCTGCGCTCTTCAGTAGTTGCCTACTCACCTGAAGATGGCCGGACGTCTCTGGGCCGAAATATCGTTGCAGAATGCGAATGGGATCCGGCTGCATACCCGAAAATTACTGGAAGTATATAAAAATATTCTAACACCGAGATTTTCCCTCAGCTGTCGGGAAGGTAGGGGGATCATGCACAAGAACGATCTATCGTATTGACCATTACGTTGTCCTTGCTCGCCTACCAGATCGACAGGAACCTCCTTATGCGCCATATCGTCTGCTGCCCTTGAGTGCTCGTATATTCCGTTATGTAATTGCCGCACAGGGAGTACTGTTTCTTACAAATGACTCATGCCTTGTCTTGGCTTAAGAACGAGCGCAAAGCAAGGTACGGACAGTTGTAATAATCGTCTCTCCCTTTGCGGGTATTACATAATGGAATGTACGAGCACTAATGAGAGGTGGACAATGTGTCGCATATGGAGTTCTGGGTTGTCCGGGAGGCGTGCATGGGGAGAGTTAAGGTTAATGCGACCGCTCACAAAAAGAGGGACGTCCGGATTAGAACCCTTGTACGACGAAAATTTTCGTATGTCACCAATAAATTGCACAGTTGATGCTGATTCGTATTTTCAATAAATTTCTTGTATGATATTAAATGTCTGGAGCTAGTATAGCGTCAGGCCACCGACATAAAGGATACTAGCTTAAACCCGCAGCTCCGCTCGCGTGTTGGTTGATTATGATATTATGATAGATAATGCGCGAAACGTCAAATAGATTTTTTAAAAAGATATGTATTAAAAGAAATTTCATTTTTAGTGCTTTATTTATTTATTCTTATATTTCCTTATTCGTATGCTTATCCTTACAGAGAAAGAGCTGAAGACATTGTAGCACGCATAGACCAAAGATATGGCCTATGGCATCACGTTTCGCTGTATATAACATACTTGCTATAGTGTCGCAAACGTCATCGCTGGCCTTCAGTCCGAATTTTTTTATAATTTGACGACTTTCAACTCCCTTATAGCTATCGGCATGGAACTGCTATGGTGTACAACGGAAGGCTTCGGACAACGATTACATACAGACCATTCGTTTGCGTTCGGTAGCGAAATATTAACACACACACACACACACACACACACACACACACACACACAGACACACACGTAGAATTTTATCTACACCTATAACTTTCCATCCCAATATACTCCGACCCTTTTATCATTATCAATCCTCAAGCAACAATGCAACCAACAAAACCACTTTCAAAGAGTAAATATAATTTTCAAAGAGTAATTATTGTTCCGCATTTCGCGTTATATTCTTCAAATTACAAAATATCTACCAGATCTCTATAAAACCGTGCCTAAAAACTTCCTCAGGTATAAATTAGTAACTGTACAAATATTGAAGTATCTGCGTCTTGTCGTTCGGACATGATAAGCGTACACCGAACAGACATTCACATTTATATATATATATATATATATATATATATATATATATATATATATATATATATCTGATCGCCATAAAACCGTGCCTAAAGCCTTCCCCGGGTTGACACTAGTAACTGTACAAATTTTTAGCTCTTTATGTCTTGTGGTTCAGACGTGATAAACGTACAACTAACAGACATTCACATTTATAAATATAGATAAAGCCAACGAGTGCTTATCAAGTGAAACTAACTTGTGTTAAGACACTGAAAATTAACCACGAAAGACTTCTCACTGTTGACTATATAGAATCTGTTCCTTTTAAGATGATTGGCTGATTGCCATCTCAGCATCTAAGAAAAAAAAAAAACTGCACTACAATCAAGTGATCATCTCTTATTGAGCTCCGTCCGTGCACTGTTGTTAAGACTTTGGGACTGGTAGTTACCAGAAAAGCTGGATAAATGAAGCCGTATTTCCTCTTCATTTCTTTGCAGCTGTGCTAACTCAGCTCTCAGCATGTACCCCGTGTCGTCGCTTCGTTTACTCTTCCCGACTATAATTTACAGCGAGCTGCTTCTCAACGACTTTAACTGCCCAAGCGTTACGTGTCGACAGATAGGCGCAGAGATAAACATCTCTGAAACGACTGCAGACGTCCATTTCTCAGAGAGAAAATTATATGATGAATGCAGATATTTTGATGATATCCACATGTTAAACGCACAGCGTTTGTGGCGCTAACGTACATCAAATAAGCAGTACTTATTATGCATAATTCAACATTCTGGGCGGAGTACTGTAAAGCTGTCTTCACCAAATGAGCTCACAGTCTTCCACGGAAGGTTTCACGTCCCTTATGCATGGTTTTCATCTTTTCGGCACTTCAACCAATCATTCGGTCCCACAGTTAAACTTTTGATAGAAGTGCCCGTGCACTCTTGGGCGCCTTGCTGCGGGGTGTGCGTCTACTCCCTGTCGGAGGTTCGAGTTCTCTCTCGGGCATGAGTGCGTGTGTTGTCCTCAGCATAAGTTAGTTTAAGTAGCTTGTAAGTGGTCCGACTGAGGACCATTGCAGTTTGGCCTCAACTCCTGTGCATCAGCGTTGTATTTCCGAATCTCTTCATATGTATACACCTCAAAATTCTAAAGTTACCTAAACATTTTGGTTGCACCTTACGTTCACAGTTTTCAAATATCCTCTCGTGTATAAATGTGGTCAGACCGATTATTCCCTATTTTTAGAAAAAAATACCATAGCTGTCGACTTCTGAAACTTTTGGTGAATTGCTAAGGTAAATTTCTATTAATTTTTACTTTCATTACACTGTTTAACTATTAAATACGTTTCCAACGCTATTTCATTTTGTAAAAAACTTTCTGCTATTACCATAGAAGTCTTCAAGTTGTAGAAAATTCAGATGAAAAGTGTACAGTTCAAGTTTGAGATAGCTGGTGCATTCGATAATTTCTGCTGGGCTCCCAGATCTCGAGATACGCGAATACCTGTGCAAGATTACTGTCAGTTATGGTAGCGGACCTGCCAATGACAAGGTAATCAAAAATATTAGCAAGGTTTTCTCAAGCTTCCATATATAGTACATTGTGCTACGATCTCAGTATTAAGCCCCTTTTCTATCTATTAGATGAGGCAGAGACTATTGAAGGTATAGTTACAAGCAAATGGGATCCTATAAGTTATGTCTGCAGGCTCCAGAACGAAACTCGAGGAAAAGAAGAATGGTGTGCTTGTTTAATGCAGTGGTGGTGAACTGGAAATAAACTAACTAGCTACTCATAAAGCCACATACATACTTTTGAAGAGAAGGATCTCTCACCACAGATCCTATGCTGATGCTTTACGGAACCCCTATAAAACGCAGCACTGTTTGCAGCTGCATAGGCATTCATCTAGCCAAAATAAAATATTTCATGAGCATGTAAAATGTATTCGTCAAAAGGCGGCTGAAGTCATGCATAAAATTGCCCGTGTTGACGTTGTTGAATATAAATTACCATTGTATACTGTGTGGCTAAATAATGAAGCTATCTACGATGCTATTGTGGGCTTCGCTGCCAACATCTGGGTACATCGATTACGGCCAGACTACGAAAGAAAAATATTCCGAAGAATTCAGCGGAGCGTACTTCTCAGGCTCCCTGTTGCATTTCACATCACACCTGTTGATTCTCGGGACATGTTTCATGGATATCATGGGAGGTTTCAGAGCAGCGCTGTATTAGTTGCGTCACAAACAATAAAATCGTGTGAATGAGATTACAGACGTTCATGGTACTGGTTATGGACACTTTCGAGACTCTAAAGCCGAAGAATGTCAGTCGGACGTAGACTCTAGAAGCACTGCAAGACAGGTATGATGTAGATATATTTCCAAGGTGCGGAAACAGGCTCAGACTGCGCAGTATTACCCCCACTCGAAATATGATATTAACAGTCTGCTGTACATATTCCAAACATCTGCATCTAGTTGGACACCAGTCCGTGAATGTGGAAAGGAAGGTAATGCTGATAATTTAATTTTCACGTGTCTCCATTTTCAGGTGGAGAGAGAATGAAGACAGTTAAACTGTCTATGTAGATGTACGTAATGTCAAAGTAATGTCGACGAGAGTGCTAATTGCCTGTGTTTAATCAGCTAATCACGAGTTCTTCCGAAGAAGTCAGTAACGTATATTGTAATTCAACCGAAAAGAAATTTCTTATGTTTTAGGTCTTTTTCTTTTGTTTTTACTGTATCTTCCTTTCTGTTTTATGATACATTAGTATCAGGAAGACTTACAACCAACATAATTAATCTTTGTATTCATGTTTATAAAACATTGTATGTGACCTTCCGAACTGAATATGTGGAACCTGTTTAGTACTGCAGGTAACAGCGCTTCATTTTGTTGCAATAAACTGAACTGAATTGTATTATATTAAGATATTAGTTATATAGAAGTGTAATTTGCTAGCATCTAATATAAATATAAGGACTGGGAAACATTTTCTGAACGCTTTTATCTACTTTATAACCTTGCATGACGTGACGCGTGGACAATAAGTAGTTTCGACAGGAGAGAGAATAAAACCTTTTGAAATGCGCTATAGAAGACAGATACAAAGGATTAGGTGTATAGATCGAGTAAGTAATGTGGGTTTCCTAAATCGTATTTTAAATAATGGAACTTAAGGGCACAATGTGACTAAAAGAAGGGATACATCATCACGACGTTTCTGAAGCAACCAGTGAGAGAGTAAAATTTGTACATGGGAATCACTGTTTCACTACAGTCGACAGTTCCAAAAACCATACATCGCAGCAGATTTTCATATATGAATAGGCTTAAGCTGGATAAGGATGCACTTGCAGCTGCAACAATTATTCTTTCTACTGAGGATCACAGCAACAACAATAATAAAAGGTAAGATCATTTGATTGTCATTCTGATTCTAACTCTACTCTTAGTTCGGCACTCTTCGGTGCAGAAAGCTTAGAAGCAGCGACAGGTTATTATTTCTTAAAAAGAAACATAAGACTGTAAAATTACTTTGTCATACTTATATAATCGGAATTTTGATCCACCTATAATGATCTAACCGTTGAAGGAACGTGAACTTCGACCGCCTTCTCTTCCCGTCTTCCTATTCTAACGGATAGTTGGTGGTGAGCAGGTTATTAATCTCTAAATGGTCAGGATTTTCCGCTGTATGCAAGACAGCACATGTTTCAGCACATTTTGTGCTATCATCAGTGGGATGGTTTGTTTTTTGTTCCTTTACATTAGGCTAATGTAAAAGATAAAAAAAAAAAAAAAATAAACCATCCCACTGATGATAGCACAAAATGTGCTGAAACATGTTTGGGAAAAATTAAAAATCAGGTGTCTTGCATACGGCGGAAAATCCTCACCATTTATCCAAGCAAGCACGGAAGAAAGACGAACAACAACATCAAACGATGATTATTAATCTCTCTTCTCTGCAAGGGAATGTACTGATGAACAAGACTGAAAGTGTGCATTAGTCGATGGTGATACTATAAAGGGATGTCATCGCCTATTCCAGCAACATGAGTATGCGTATTAGCATAATGTGTGTAGCCACTATTACTGGAATGTAACAGTTTTCCGAAGTAAGGAATGGAGGCCTGCGCAACCAGCAATAGTTGTAACATTCACCATAGAGATATAGTGTTATATATCAGTACCTCATCAGACAACGATGTTGCAACAGGTGGTAAGTGTGTCAGAACATACAGGAAATTCACTTTCTTCTTATGGACACATTGCATTAGTCCGCAGCTGCGGACAAGCGACACCTTGAACCGATTTCCAAAGTGGGATGCTGTCGTACGGTGCTCAACAATTCATGTCAGAATCATCTTCTTACTTGTTATGGCTACCACATGACTAACGCTCTTCTAGAGAGCATCTGCATCACTGCTTGAACTTTGGATAAATGCTCCGTCCTCTGATACGTGTATTTCTTACTGTGTTCAAAACGTCATGTTATGGAGACCCTGAAGTACTTGTGAAGAACCCTATATATTCGTGTCGCTGTCAGTGACGTAATATTGTCCTCAAATGGCCCGCACAGTATTACGTTAGTCTAAACACTCCCAAAGGGTGAATTTTAACAAATGAATTCAGGGTATTGTGAAGTTTAATTATACACATATAGCGTTTAATTCCCTCATTATATTACCGTACTGCCTCTGTTGCTATGTCCTTGCATTACAAATGATCATAGTTATAATTTGCATGCTAATTTTAGCTCATTTATGTCCTGCTGTATCGTTTCAGTGCTAATTATCAGTGCAGCATTCCATTCAGATATTTTTAAACTGTTAGATTTCGAGTTGAAACAATACAAGAGGTTATGTGCATTGATCTTTCTAGTGCAATTCTGGTACGTGCAGTATTAGGTAGTGCTATAATCATTCTTACCTGTAACTAACACAATACCCATTAAAGACACAGTTAATGTACGGCATGAGCTTAATATCAGTCATCATACCGCATCTACGAAACGTCCAATGTAGTATGGCAGTGCATGAGGATTTTAATGCTGTCAAATAACTTTGAATACCTGAATTATGCCTCAAGTGCTGCTATAACGTTTCTGATAGTATGTTTCGCCATAAAATTAGTGATTTTCGTTACTAGTATTTCAACATGAAATGTTTTCACATAGTTTCCTGTTTGTTACTTTAATGACTTTTGCATCACTTGAATATGTTCTACCACAGATATACATTATTTTTCACTTCAAGGAGAAATTTTTCATAGCCCATCTACATCTACATTTATAATCCACAATCCACCGTAAAGTGCGTGACGGAGGGTACACTGTACCACTACTAGGCATTTCCGTTCCTATTCCACTCCCATATAGAACGAGGGAAAAAAGAATATCTATATGCCTCTGTACGAGCCCTAATTTCTGTTATCTTGTCTTCTTGATCTTTACGCGAAATGAAAGTACGCGACAGAAAGATCTTTCTACACTCAGCTTCAAATTCCGGCCCCCTAAATTTCCTCAGCAGAATTTCTCGAAAAGAACGTCGTCTTTGCTCCAGTGACCCAGAGTATTTCCGTGCCACCCGCGCATTGGTCGAAACTACCAGTATCGAACCTAGCTGCTCGCCTCTGGTATATACGGTCTCCTTTACAGATGAAGTACATCTTCCCAAAATTCTCCCAATAAACCGAAGTCGGCAGTCCGACTACTCGAAATTGTCCTTACATGTTCGTTCCATTTCATATCGTTCTGCAATGTTACGCCCAGATATTTGAACTACGCGACTGCATCAAGAAGCTCACTACTAATGCTGTATTCGAACATTATGGGACTGTTTCTCCTACTCATGAGTATCCCCTTATATTTTTCCACATTTATAGCTAGGTGCCATTCTTCACACCAACTAAAAATTTTGTCAAGGTCATCAAGTATGCTATTACAATCAATTAAAGACGACACCCTCCCATACACAATACTGTTTCCCACTCCACATGATAATGATTTGTAAATCTTTTGCACAACGAACCTATATCCTCCACAACCTGGCTGAGGCAAGCACTGGGTTTGAAAAAATTTGTGACCTGGTACCTGCCACCTAATTTTTCCTGCAAAATCTGGCCCACACCTCTTCTGTGACTGCTACCTAGCAACAGAAATTTCCTCCTATTTTCTACGTTTTTGGAAACAGTTTGTTTCCCAGTGAATGTCTGTTACTTCTTAACTAAACCTTCTTCTACTGGATCCCTTTCCTTGCTTAACTGTGGTAGTAAGGCAAATCTATTGTTGGTGACCAAGATGAAACTGTCTGACACTTCTCTTTCTGTGGTCACTGTTCCTTGCTACCATTTCCCACTTCCCTTCACCCTTCTCTCCACTTAACCTCGTAAGTTCGGCCCTAGCACTATCCCATTCAGCCTGAAGGGCTCTAATCTTCCCTTTCTGTTCCCCTATTTTCCTGTGCCTTGAACATATCATGCTAAAGAATGGAAGATACTCCTTTGCTTCCCGAATTCCCACGCAGCTACATGCTCCCCAATGAAACCACTTCTCAAAAAAGCTGCAAAACAAACCCCGTAGAGACTTTCCTACGACAACTCAAACTCTTTCACTCATGGTCGATTACAGTAATTAGCAAGATAAGAACAAAATTAAATTAACTACAGATATAAGTATCATTAAGGTTGATAAAGACACAAAAAATTTATATACTCATACTAGAGCGAAGTAAACGCACTTTAAATGGCGTAATACTGTTAACCCTAAACACCCGAAGATTAAACCATACTCACTGTATGCAAACACCGACTTGCAATCAAATTAACATTTACACAGTTTTACACAAAAAAGAAGTAAAACAATGATAAGGTACGCTTCCTTAACATATAACAAAGGAAAAAGAACAAATGATCGAAACTATTTAGATTTACTGGGCTCAGACTTAAACAAAACTACGACTGTAGTACTGGTATATGATTTTTCGCCTTTTATGAAGAAATTCACAAGAAAACATGAAACCTTCCATGGTAAGCTTGAAGAGCACACTAATAAACGTATTTGATTAATTAGTGGAGTTAAACTAATTCTTATTACTGGCTAAGTTACTTATCATTCCGAGAGCGCTTGTAAGCTGCCAGAAATGGTAATAGATAGCTCCAGAACAAGTGTTTTATTTCAAATAGTATTCCACAATCCTTAAAAAACGCGAGATAACAGCTTCTGTTGCCTTACATCCTAGTTGCTCACCACTAGCAACAACGGCAGTACTGAAGTCCTTTTACATCTACATGTATTCACACAAAGGTGCGTCGCGGAGGGTACTCAGTACCACTACTAGTAACTTGCTTTCCTGTTCCACTCCAATATAGAACTAGGGTAAAACGAATGCTTGTATGCATCCCTACGAGCCCTGACTGTCTGATCCTATGTTTGTGGTCTTTACGCAAAAACTAGGTTTGCGGCAGTACAATCGTTCTGCAGTCCGCCTCAAAATCTGGCCCTCTAAATTTCTTCAAAAGTGTTTCTCGAAAAGAATATCGCCTTTCCTCCAGCGACGACTCCCGATTGAGTTCCCGAAGCATTTCGCTAACACTCCGACATTTATCGAATCTATCAGTTACAAAACTCTGCCTCTAAATCCTCCTTTAAACTGGTCTATTGGGGATCCCAAACATTTGAGCAACACTCAAGACGGGGTCGTACAAGCGTTTTATATGCGGTCTCCTTTACAGACGAATTACACCTTTCCACAATTCTCCCAACAAACCGAAGTCGACCATTGCCTTCCCCCCGACTATCCTTATATACTTGTTCCATTTCATATCGATGTGCAGTGTTACGATTAGGTATTTAATTGACGCGACTCTGTCAAGTAGCACACTACTAATGCTGTATTCGAACATTACGGGATTGTTCTCCTAATCATTTGCAACAACTTAAATTTTTCTACACTTAGTGCTAGTTGCCAATCCTCACACCACCTAGATATTTGGTGCAAGTCATTATGCATCCTATTACAGTCACTCAATGACGACACCCGCTTGTACACCACAGCATCATCAGCAAACAGCCGCAGATTGCAACTCACTCTGGCAGTCAGATCATTTATATAGATAGAAAATAATAGCGGTCCAATGACAGTTCATTGGGTACCCATGACGATACCTTAGTCTCTGATGAACACTCGCCATCGAGGACAACGTGTTGGGTTCTATTACTTAAGTTATCTTCAAGCCACTCACATATTTGGGTACCTATTCCATAAGATCGTACCTTAGTTAGAAGTCTTCATTGCGGTACCGCGTCAA
This sequence comes from Locusta migratoria, assembly GCA_026315105.1. Lineage (NCBI taxonomy): Eukaryota > Metazoa > Arthropoda > Insecta > Orthoptera > Acrididae > Locusta > Locusta migratoria. Next base: position 295,058,791 of record CM048755.1, read on the forward strand.
ACACCTTTCGAAAATCAAGAAATATACAGTCTGCCTGTTGCACTTTATCCAAAGCACGCAAGATGTCATGAGAGAAAGGTTGGGTTGGGGTTTGAAAGGGACCAAACTACAATGGTCGTCAGTCCCTTTCTCCAGTCACAGAGACAACATAATAGACTGCTACAGTAGGACATAACGTGTTAAACTACGTCAAGCAGTAGATGGAAAATGTCAGAAATCAAAGAATCAACTAAACGGAAGAAAGAAGAGATTTAAAAGAGAAGACCAGAGTGTCCAGGCTGGGTGTTAACAGAAATAAAAATAGAACGTCCAGCCACTCTGCAACACATTAAAATCACCTGCCTAAAAATATTAAGCAGGTGCAGAATAAATAGATAAAGCAGACTCAATAACGTCAGATGGAATTGTAGAATCCACTGTTACGAATAAAAGTTAAAACAGAATCAGCCACAGAGGGAGTGTCACCTAAAAACAAGTTATAAGGAGTCAGGAAGATTAAAAGTCCGTGGACAACTGTCAAAGGCGCACCACATCTACAGTGAGGAGGATCCTCGCGACGGAGAATGTGGGCGTGCGTAAGCCAAGTATGGCCGATGCAGAGTCGGCAGAGGACGACAGAATCCCTGCGAGGATTCCGCATAGAGGAGCACGCGTTGGTTGTCGCCTTTATTAGTCGCAATTTGTTGGGCGTGCGTAGGTTACGCCATTCTGTATTCCACAGACCAAGAACGCGACTATGTAACATTGAACGGATATCAGGAGCTAGGATACCTATATCCAGGGTTGGTTTATGGGTAGCCTCTTTCGCTAACCTGTCAGCCATCTCGTTTCCAGCTATCCCAACGTGCCCTGGTGTTCAGACAAATGCTACCGACCGCCCACAACGGTCGATGTCGTACAGGGATTATTGAATGGCCTTAAGGGATGTTGAGGAAAGCACTGATCGAGGGCCTGTAGACTGCTTAGGGAGTCACTGCATATGGGGAAAGACTCCCCAGAGCAGGAACGAATGTGATCGACTGCACGAAGGATGGCTACCAGTTCAGCAGTGAATACACTGCAGCCATCCGGCAGGGAACGCAGTTCCTTACGTTCGGCATGCGTATATGAAAAGCCGACACAACCATCTGTTCTCGAGCCATCAGTGAAGATTACTGTGGAGTCCTGGTACCCATCTAGAATTGACGGGAATTGCCTGCGAAGTGCTTCTGGGTGAAAGGAGCGTTTGGAGCGTTGTGTCAAGTCCAGTCGAAGTAGAGGTCGAGGTAGACACCATGGTGACGTACGCGACTGGAATTTGAACAAAGAAGGCAGAGGAAAAGACTCCAATTCACTCAGAAGAGACCGAACGCGGACACTGACCGTCAAGCTCGATCTCGGCCGCCGTTCTGGTATCTGGAATACTCTGTTAGGAAAAAGGAGACGGTAGTTGAAATGAGTAGGCATAGCACAGACGTGGGCTGTGCAATTTGGCAGCAGTTGTTGCCGCCTGATTCGAAGAGGAGGCACCCCAGCCTCCACAAGGAGACTGAACACAGGACTTGTTCTGAAAGCCGCTGTCGTGAGTCGAACGCCGCAGTGGTGGATAGGATCCAGAAGCTGTAGCGCCGAGGGCGATGCGGAACCATATACTACACTCTCGTAGTCCAAACGTGACAGAACTAGGGCTTTGTAACAGTGTAGCAGGGTACTGCGATCTGCGCCCCAAGTGGTACTGCTAAGGCACCGGAGGACGTTGAGGTTCCACCAGAACATCTGTTTAAGCTGGCGAATGTGTGGTATCAATGTTAGTCGATCATCAAATTCGAATCCTAAGAAACGGTGAGTTTCCATTACAGTGAGTAGTTGGTCGTTATATAAAGCTGTGGATGTGGGTGGACCGTCCGACGCTGACAGAAGTGCATAACGCATGTCTTGTCTGCCGAGAACTGAAATCCATGGTAGAGGGCCCATGTCTGCGCCTTGCGTATGGCGCCCTGCAGCTGGCGTTCAGCAACACACATCCTAGAACAGTAAAAATATATGCAGAAGTCGTCAGCATACAATGAAGGTGATACTAACGACCCGACTGCTGCTGCTAGGCTATTAATGGCAACTAAAAACAGGGGGACGCTCCATACCGAGTCCTGGGGGACCCCATTCTCCTGGGCATGTAAGGAGCTATGGAACGCCCCGACCTGCACACGGAAGGTACGTAGAGTTAAAAAGTTTTTTATAAAAAGTGGGAGTGACCCCGAAGTCCCCAGCCATGCAAGGCTGTCCGGATGGACCAGGTTATTCAAGACTGAGCGCCCCCAACAGAAACCACCTTGGCATGGCACCAGCAGGCCCCGGAATTCAAGCACCCAACTCAACCGCTGGTTTATCATGCGTTCTAGAAGTTTAAAGAGGACATTTGTAAGGCTGATTGGCCGATAACTGTCCACGTCTAGTAAGATTTTACCTGGCTTAAGCACCGGAACGAAGCTACTTTCTCGCCACTGTGACGGGAAGACACCTTCGTTCCAGATCCGATTAAACAAGGCTAGAACATGTCTCTTAGAAGACATGATGCGTCAACATCTGATTGTGGATTCTATCGGGCCCTGGGGCAGTGTCACCGCAGTGCGGAAGGGCACCGAGAAACTCCCACTGATTAAACGGAACGTTATACACCTCAGGGTGGCGTGTGGTGAATGAAAGGGGTTTGAGTTCAGTCCGCTGTTTTAACGTGCGGAAGCCAGGCGAATAATTTTGGGATGCAGTAGTACGAGCGCAGTGCTCGGCAACAGCCTCGGAGATGGTGCCGTGATCCGTACAGACAGCTCCAAGTATAGAGATCCCAGGAATTGCTGTCTGGGTCTGGTAGCCACATTTAGGAGACATAAGCCTCACCTTGTTGACGAGCCCGACGTTCCTCCCATGGGGTGGCCAGTCATACGTTGCTGCACTTAAATCATGCCTTCCTCTCTTAGAGACACCAGTTGTACGTCCGGCAACGTTATGGGATCTTTTCATGGTGTTCCCACAAGCAGCTAGAGAAAAGAGGCCCACCCAGGCAGAGCCCCGCTTGCCTGGGTAAGCCTTATACAACTGAGGAGTGGCAGGTTCCTCAGAGGTTGAGTTTTATATATATATATATATATATATATATATATATATATATATATATATATATATATATATAATAGAGGTTTGTACCGTCCTCGCGACCCGGGTGATTAAGCCAAGATCTCCGGGCTCGGAAACGTACAACGTTCCACCGTCGCCCCGAACGATGGTCGTTGAAGGACGCACAGAGCTTACGGTATAGCGGACTGTCGGCGCGACACAGCCCACGGCCAAGCCCGTATTCAGCAAATTAAAGCTGAGCCCCTGAAGGGTGAGAGAAAGGGCAAGTTGGATTTCGCACTATCGATGCTTCCTAAAGCCGTGCTGATGCGTGGGCAGAAGCTTTTCCGTCTCAAGGAAATTTACCATATTACAACTGAGATTATGTTCAAGAATTCTACAGAAAACTAATGTTAATGATATAGTAATAGATTTCTTAAATACAGGCCTCAGTCACAAGTTACATTTAAATACGTAATCTAGGTTTAGTTTTCGCAAAGGACACCTTCTTCAGAAAATCTGGGAGATATGTTAAACATTACAAGTCAGATCTTAAAATAAAATAAAATTGCAATAAATAGCTGCCATGGCCAGATAGTCATAACTAAAATAGGAACGGCAGCGTAGTCACATAGAGCTGGATATAGCCGCAGCTACGGTCGAAATGAATCTAAATGCGCTTGTGTACATCTTTATGCAGGTATGTTGACGATATTTTAGTCACCTATAGTGGTCCGCTTAAGGGAATTGATCGTATTTGCCATCTGTTTCAGATCTCCATAAACCTGTCACTTTCACCTGTGAACGAGAAAATTATAATCGTCAATTAAATTTGAGACATCACACTGCCTATAATCGGTGATAGAATTTCTTTCAGCATTTTCCGTAAAGTGACTCAAACAAACAAAATTGTTGCAACCTCTTCCACGCATCCAGCCTCTCACAGAAACGTATTCTTTTTCTCAGCGATCCACAGAGCACTAACTATTCCGCTTTCTAAAGGAAATTTCAACAGAGAAATTAATCTCATCAAAACAGTAGCTGTCGATGGTTATGAAGCTCGTTTGGCAGATATTTGTTGTTGTTGTGGTCTTCAGTCCGGAGACTGGTTTGATGCAGCTCTCCACAATACCCTATCCTGAGCAAGCCTCTTCATCTCCGCATAAGAACGGCAACCTACATCTGTCTGAATCTGCTTACTGTATTCATCTCTTGGTCTTCCTCTGCGATTTTTACCCCACACACTTCCCTCTAATGCTAAATTCACAATTCCTTGATGTCTAAGAATGTGTCCCACCAATCTATCCCTTCTTTTAGTCAAGGTATGCCAAAAATTTCTTTTCTCCCCAATTCTGTTCAGTACCTCCTCATTAGTTAAGCGATCCACCCACCTAATCTTCAGCATTCTTCTGTAGCACCATATTTCAAAAGCCTCAATCCTCTTCCTGTCCGCACTGTTTATCGTCCATGTCTCACTCCCATACAAGGCAACACTCCATACAAATGCCCTCAGAAAGGACTTCCTTAGGCTTAAATCAATATTCGATGTTAACAAATTTCTCTTTTTCAAAAACGCTTTTCTACCCATTGCCATTCTGCATTTTATATCCTCTGTACTGCGACCATCATTTGTTATTTTACTGCCCAAGTAACAAAACTCATCTATCTCCTTTATTTCTTCGTTTCTCAATCTAATTCCTTCAGCATCACCTGATTTTCTTACACTGCACTCCATTACCCCAGTTTTGCTCTTGTTAATGTTCATCTTATATGCACCTTTCAGCACCCTGTCCATTCCGTTCAATTGCTCTTCCAGGTCCTTTGCTGTATCAGAATTACTATATCGTCGGCAAAACGCAATGTTTTTAATTCTTCCCCCTGAACTTTTATTCCTTCACCAAATTTCTCCTTGCTTTCGTTTATAGCATGTTCAATGTACAAATTGAATAACATTGGAGAAAGACTACAACCCTGTCTCACTCCCTTCCCAACCACTGCATCCCTTTCATGCCCTTCAACTCTGACAATCGCTGTCTGGTTTTTGTACAAGTTGTAAATAACCTTACGCTCCCTATATTTTACTCCTGCTTGCTTCAGAACTTGAAAGAGTTTATTCCAATCAACATTGTCAAAAGCCTTCTCCAAATCTACAAAAGCTAGAAATGTAGGTTTGCCTTTTCTTAACCTATCTTCTAGGATAAGCCGTAAAGTGAGTATTGCCTCCCGAGTTCCTACATTTCTCCTGAACCCAAACTGATCTTCCCCGAGGTCGGCCTCTACCAGCTTTTCCATCCTTCTGTATATAATTCGTGTTAATATTTTGCAGCCATGACTTATTAAACTGATGGTTCTGTAGTTTTCACACCTGTCTGCACCTGCTTTCTTTGGAATGGGGTTTATAACATTTTTCTTAAAGTCTGAGGGTACTTCACCTGTCTCATACATCTTACACACCAGGTGAAACAATTTTGTCATGTCTGGTTCTCCCAGAGAGTTCAGTAGCTCTGAGGGAATATCATCTACTCCAGGAGCCTTGTTTCGACTTAGGTCTTTCAGGGCTCTGTCAAATTCTTCTCTCAGTACAGTATCTCCTATTTCATCTTCATCTACATCCTCTTCCCTTCCTACAATATTGTCTCGAAGTTCATTTCCTTTGTAGAGCCTCTCTATATACTCTTTCCACCTTTCAGCTTTCCCTTCTTTGCTGAGAACCGGTTTTCCATCCGTGTCCTTGATATTCATAGAGCTGTTTTTCTTATCTCCAAATGTTTCTTTTCTTTTCCTGTAGGCTGTATCTATTTTTCCCCTATTTATACATTCTTCTACATCCTTGCATTTGGCCTCTAGACACTCCTGCTTAGCCATTTTGCACTTCCTGTCAATCTCATTTCTTAGTCGTCTGTACTCCATTTTGCCTGTTTCATTTACTGCATTTTTATATTTTCTCCTTTCATCAATCAAATTTAGTATCTCCTGTGATATACAAGGATTTTTTGTAGGTCTTACCTTCCTACCTATTTTGTCCTCTGCTACTTTCACTATTTCATCTCTCAATTTTACCCATTCCTCCTCTACTGTTTTATTTTCCCTTGTTTCTGTCAATTGTTGCCTAAAGCTCCCTCTGAAATTCTTAAGAACTTCAGGTTCCTTCAATTTATCCAGGTCCCATCTCCTTATTTTCCTACCTTTTTGTAGTTTCTTCAGTTTCAGCCTACAGTTCATAGCCAACAAGTTATGGTCAGAGTCTATATCTGCCCCTGGCTATGTTTTACAGTTTAAAACCTGGTTCCGAAATCTATGTCTTACCATTATAAAATCTATCTGGTATCTCCCGGTGTCTCCTGGTCTCTTCCACGTATACAACCTTCTTTTGTGATTCTTGAACCAGGTGTTTGTTATAACTAAATTATGTTCCGTGCAAAATTCTACCAGGCGGCTTCCTCTTTCATTCCTTTTGCCCAGACCATATTCACCTACTATCTTCCCTTCCCTTCCTTGTCCTACTACCGAATTCCAGTCTCCCATAACAATTAAGTTTTCCTCTCCCTTAATTGTCTGAATAATTTCCCTTAGCTCCTCATATATTTCTTCGATTTCCTCATCATCGGCAGAGCTAGTTGGCATATAAACCTGTACTACTGTGGTCGGTGTTGGCTTCGTATCTATCTTGACAATGATAATGCGATCACTGTGCTGGTCATAGTAGTTTACCCGCATTCCTATTTTCTTATTCATTATCAATCCTACTCCTGTGATACCCCCAACTGATTTTGTATTTATAATCCTGTACTCACCTGACCAGAAATCCTGTTCATCCTGCCACCGAACTTCACTAATCCCCACTATATCTAACTTCAACCTATCCATTTCCCTTTTTAAATTTTCTAATTTTCCTACTCTATTAAGGGATCTAACATTCCACGCTCCGACCCGTAGAATGCCAGTATTGTCTTTCCTGATGATCACATCCTCCTGAGTAGTCCCCGCCCGGAGATCCGAATGGGGGACTATTTTACCTCCGGAATATTTTACCCGAGAGGATGCCATCATCATATGTTCATACAGTAGAGCTGCATGTCCTCGGGAAAGGTAACGGCTGTAGTTTCCCCTTGCTTTCAGCCGTTCGCAGTAGCTGTGTGGCAAAGCCACATTAGCTGATGTTACAAGGCCAGCTCAGTCAATCATCCAGACTGTTGCCCCTGTAACTACTGAAAAGGCTGCTGCCCCTCTTCAGGAACCACACGTTTGTCTGGCCTCTCCACAGATACCCCTCCGCTGTGGTTGCACCTACGGTACGGCTATCTGTATCGTTGAGGCACGCAAGCCACCCCACCTCGGCAATGTCTGTGGTTCATGGGAGTGGTGGCAGATGTAACACTCAATAAATAAATAGAAGAAAAAATAGCAAAACAAGGCACTACTCGGGACTCTTTCACGAGTACACCAGAAGAAGCGAAAAAGTTTTTCATTTCGATTCCGTTTCTAGGTTCTGTGTTACGTCGGATTCATAAATTGCTTCTGAACAGATACAAATGCAATATCGCCTTTTCCACGAGTAATAATTTAAAAAAAAATATCCATAATTTGAAGCCACTCACTGGCCCTTTGCAAAATTCTGGAGTTTATAAGCTTTTCTTTGGTACATGTCTTTCCTATTACACTGGACAAACAGTACAAGCGTTTTCAATTCGTTTTTAAAAACACTTTTTCTTCTACAGACCACTTGTTAATCTCAGGGCATTTTCCCGATAGCACTGAAAATCTAGAAATTTTACACATAGAAAAGAGGAGTCGGAAGCTCGATATTTGGGAGGAATTAGAAATTTTTAAACATTCGTCCTTAAATAACGAACTTTTTCTTAATGAAAAATTGCAGCTACGTGGTAAAAGTTCCTTTAAAGGCAATCAAGCCGCTTCTTTAGAAAATCAAAAGCATCCTGGACGGGACTAATTCTTGCAGATTCCGAGATACTTTTTCTTTCTTGTTATCACGTCTGATATTACTGTTTAAGATATCTACTAAAATTGTTTCATATCCCTACTCAAAAATTCTGTTTTACATTTCATTAAATTTACTGTGTATATATCATACCTTCACTACTTGTCCATTTTTATGTAAAATATTAGGTGGAGGGTCAGACTCCTACCGAAAGTTACCGGCAATATCGGTTATTAATTTGGCAACTAGATGGCGACAAGCTTGGCAGCTGCTCAGTACACAAGCGCATGCAGTTGCTTTTCGACCGTAGCAGCAGTTATATGCAGCCGAGGCCAACGAAAAAGACAGGCCGCAGAGCGCACATCCTGTCACGTAAGCAAGGTAGTCCTGACCCGGCGCGAACGCTAGCTAACTGGCCGACCGCTGGGGCACAGCCCACTGTCTCATACTGGCCAGCCAGTCAGATAGCGATCCCGCCGGCTCCGGACTACCTTGCTTACGTGACATGATGTGCATGCCGCGGCCTTTCTCGTTGGCCTTGACGCAGACCTTTGTGATTGCACTGCCGTTCCTATTGTAGGTATGACTATCTGACCACTGCAGCAATGTATTATATTTTTGCTTTATTTTATTACTAAGATCTGACATGTAATTTTTAACCTACTTCCAATATTCCCTGAAGAAGGTGTCCTATGTGGCATAGAAACCTAGGTTATATATTTAAATGTAACTTGCAATTGAGGGTTGTATTTTAAAAAAATCTACTGGACGTAGTACAGTCGCTGATCAACATCCATGCATAAAATATTAAATGTTCAAATGTTTGCTAAGCTTATGGGACTTAAGTTACAAACTACTTATAAACTACCTTATATAGTAATGACAGCACAAACATCCATGCCCGAGGGCGATTCGAACCCCCAATGGGGAACAGCCTCGCGCATTGCAGTATAGCGTCTTAATGGGCTCGGCCAGTCAGCTGCAGCTATAGAGCTGTAATTTCGTAGGTTCGTTTTTTTCCTTTCTGATACGCAGGAGTTACCTGCGCCTTTTTCCAGTCTATTGGTACTTTGCGCTGGATCAATGTTTCACAATAAATGCAAGTTTAGTAAGGGGCAATTGCCACCGAGTACTCTTTGCAAAACCGAATTTGTACCCCATCTGGACCCCACGACTTGTTTGTTTTCAACTCTCTCTCTCTAAAAAAAAAAAAAAAAGAGTTTGGCAAGCTTATGGGACTTAACTACGGGGTCATCAGTCCCTAAACTTACAAACTACTTACGAACTACCTTACACTAAGGACGGCACAAATATCCATGCCCGAGGGGGGATTCGAACCCCCGACCGTAGTGGCCGTGCAGACCGTGACTGGCGCGCCTCAGTCCCCTCGGCCACCGCGGCCGGCTTTTCGACTCTCTCAGCTGCTTCTTTACACTAGCTGTACCTAGTACTATGTCTTCCATTTGAGAGTTAGTGCAGCCATCACTTAAAGGTATATCTGCATGGTACTCCTGCGTTAATAATTTCTTAAATGTTAAATTTAAAACTACGGCCTTCATTTTGCTGGCTTCTATCATTACCACAGAATGATAAACGATTTACTGGATAAAGATCTTTGATCCGCTTACCGATTTTACACAATTGCTTATAATAATTTCAACAACTATGAGGCCTGGAATTAGCTGGGGGGTACTTATTTTAGCAATGACAGGCATACGTTTTATGATAACATTCTAATCTTTGATGTGAACATAACTATTTTTAGACTTTATGTCATATAACGCAACTATTGCTTTCCCTTCATAGATTCTATACTTCTATGGCATTGACGTTGAGGGAAATACTTGATTTAAGGTCTTATTGGGTCTTAAACCATGCGTTGTATACAGAACAAAAATATTGTACATTTCTTACTTGTGGTACAAATAACGAACATTACTCTTTACTGTAGTGCTGGCATCTCTTTTAAGTTAATGCAGGTTAGGTTAGTAAATTAATGACGATTCAGCAGTCTCCTTGGAAACCTACACTGACATTTATCTTTCATCACAAATATGGGGAATAATTGGTACAGAGTTTTAAACCATGCAATGCACAGAGAAAAAAATGGTGTTTTGATAACCTACCAAGTGAAGTGCTCAGTGGTAATACACTGTACTCGCATTCGGGAGGACGGTATTTCAAATGCACCTGTGGTCATCCAGATTTAGGTTTTCCAGCTAAATGCTGGAATTGTTCCTTTGAGAGGAAACTTCAGATTTCCTTACCCGCCCTTACCCAAAATCCTAGCTTGAGCTCTATCTCTAATGGCCCCACTGACAGTGGGATTCATAACCCAAGTTTGCTTCCTTTTACAGAGTTACAAACATGTGGCCCTAAAAGTATAAGGTGAAAACTCCTTGAAGTTCTCTGACCCCTGTAGTAGATTAAGGGGACTTAATTAATAAATCTGCATATCAATTCGGTATCGAAGCTAGTGTCGCTGCCCATTCGGTGTACTACTCTGACATAAAGTTGTTATTAAATGGGTTTTAATCCTCAATTCCCTACTTTACAAAAAAAAAAAAAAAAAAAAAAAAAAAAAAAAAAAAAAAAAAAAAAAAAAAAATAATAATAATAATAATTTTAAATGTGTTCCTTTACTTCAGTGTTTTAAGGACAGAGGAACAGAAGTGTTACAGTCTTTTATACCATATCCTTACAGTCTTTTATACCACATCCTTAGCCCCTCCCCGCCCCCTCAGTTGGTGATTGTTCCAACAAACTGCATCCAAATTTGATAAGTGTCAGTTTTAACTTAATATTTACACCACTATAATGTTTCTGGAATTGACGCTCCCAACTGTGTCATGCCTGAGTGCACCATCTACGTCATGTAACAGTTCATTATAATAGCATGGATATCTGAATAAGACTACAATTAGTTTCGTGTTAAAAACAATTAAATATAGACTTCTAGCATTAGTAATTTTTCTTGATTTATATATATTGCATTCTTCATTTTATATATATATATATATATATATATATTATGAAGAGTGACATAATGTTATATTATTCTCTTTTGTAACTACAATACCATGTGTAGAAATTGCTACTTTTCCAATTCAAAAAGCAAATTGAATCTGATACCTCTATATATTAACATAGCTATGGAAAAGTTATTTAATTAGCAAATTTTCAAAATTCATGTGGGTGAATCTGAAACTAGTGAGGTGATATCGTTTGTGAACAGTTTAGTTGAATCTCTGTATTTTCAGCAGTCATACGCATTTCCGGTTTAGTGTGCGTCAGTTATAATATTATATTCTTGTCTTATGTGTACTACAAATTAAACAAGTAATTCATTAAACAAGCATCGCTTTTCAGACACCGTACCTTTTGTGATCACACTGCAAACATTTGTCAAGTATTATTAAATATGGTTAAGTCACTCCTTACCAAATTGTGTGTATTAGATTTGTATCTAGATTTCAATTTCATCAATAACAAGAGTGAAATTACAGTAAATGATAGAAAATTATTGATTAAAATAATTTTAAATAATAGTGGCTGAAAATTCATAATTTATATAATTGATAGAATATAATTAATTTATTGAATTTTCTGTATAAAAATAAAAAACTCCAGAATGTAGTGGTGAGAAGTACTATGATGGTTAATAGTCTAAATAAATTATTTTTTACAATGGTTTACTCACAAAAAAGACCATCTGCACTTCTTAAAATGTTAAAGGCCATGCAAGATTCATGTAATGAAATTTTTGTAGGATGGTTAGAAGATATCTTCTGATAGTTCTTATAAAACTGTTTCCAACAAATATGGTCTTTGAATGGCTACCGTCATCTATATTTAAATACTGTGTATTTTGTCTGATAGAATCGAACTATGCAGCTTGTCAGTACCAAATCCAAATATTTTTGTATGAGTGGATATGTAGCCTTTCTGAATATAGTTTTTGAAATCTTTAATTAACAGCATATAAATGGCATATTACTGAGAGATGCATCACCATAGACTGTGAATCACAGAGACCTAAAAGTAATTTGTTTGAGAAATACCCAGAAGAAGGGCACTTTCTACAGTGACTAAAACTTCGGTAAATTCTTAAAGACTGACAATGTCATCTCACACCCAGAATACTTTTGTTGATTGTGACAAAATAATGGTATAATTTGCTATGGCAATAGAGATGTGTGACTGAAACAGATTTGATCTAACAAATTAGGTATATGTTATTATATATTATAGCAGATGACTCATGCAGACATTTCTTCTATAATAGTTTCTAATAATAATCTGGATGTACTAAATTGGCGATTCCATCTAATTTTCGGATATATTTTTACATAAGATAGTAGTACTTGCATATAAAGCCTGCGTGGTCATTACATTATAGCCATAGTGGAATGGCCGAGTGCTCTAACGCGCCTTGGTGCAAAATGTGTGGTTGCTCTCTGTCAGAGGTTCTGAGTCCTCCCATGGGAGTGGCTGTGTTTGTTGTCCTCACGTTAGTATAAGTCAGTTTAAGTAATTTGTAAGTACTTAATTCTCATAGAGTTACAACATTTGAACATTTTCTTTGCATTACAAACAATGGTCAACCTTTACATCAGGTTTTTTTTTTCCTTTTTTTCACTCTATTTGGAAGTATTTTTAATTGCAATAATAGAACTTACATTATTACGTAAAATTTCAGCTGTGAACGCTACACATTCACATTACACAATTAGTATAAGTACGATGTCTCATAATTGTCTTAAATATTCCTAATTTAAGGAATCCTCACTAACTTCTAAGATAATGTGTTAGTTGAAATCATTGACCTCTACATTAAAAATTTATGTTTCAGTGCTTATTTGTCGGTCCATTCATCTCAGAGCAAACGAAAATCTAATCTTAAAATATATTGACCAATACTCGAACCAAAAATGTAGACAGTCTTGGTGATTTAGTGATAGCTGAGTTTTAGCATGAGAAATGTTTGAAGTAATTTTGTCACAAACAATGGATAGGTTATGTCGAAACATGGAACTGTTAAACTGAGCTGACAGTAGAGATGTGGTACACGTGTTTTTGTATTTATCGAAATAAAGAACCTTACGAGTTGTAAAGATATTGGTTATTTTTGGAAAATACAGAAAGGGGAGAAAAATGTTATATTTAATCGTAATACTAAAAGAGTGATTTAAAAAATCACATTTTCTCAGTATTGAGTGTTGGATATTCACAGCACTATTTAAAAAATCTGGATCTCTTGCACCAAACCCATAGACAACAGGGAGGATAAACAAAAGCATTTGAGCAGTGAAAAATAGTACTTCGAGTAAAATGATTACTACTAACACTACTTTTGTCGTTAACAATGTCATTTTTGTAACTGACATTATTACTACTGCTACGCGTTTTTCATTGTTTGTAATGTGTTTTGTACTGTGTGTTGAATCACCCTTCCATAATGTGATTTTTTTTTAACTTTCGTTCCTCTGCGATAGACTTTAAAGATGATGATGGAATGGTATGTCTCCAGATAGTTGTAGTTCCTCGCTGGTGAACAAGTACTGGTACGTTTGCTCACTAAATTCAGTTACTCAGTATTTAATCATTTAAAAATAAGTACGTTTATGCACTGACTGCAATTACTGAGTATTTCATCATTTAAAACACCCAAAATAGTGTTTAAGGGTACTTTATATTGCTAATATCTAATTAAAATTACATAAATACAAGACACTTCCGACTTTCATAATATTGCTGGAATAAAGTCCCTAGCTGCAGCAACCGCGGCCTGTAAATGGCAACTTTGGGAGGGGTCGCAGTGAGTGAGAAGTTTTACCCACATTTGGAAGAAGGGGTTTTCTCATACATGTACTGTCATCCAGTTTTAAATATCCCTTGTTTTTCCCAAATGAATGTTGTCAATATCTGTGGGGAAAAAATATGGTCAAAGTTATCAATTTATTTCCAAAATCACTAATTTCTTATCATTTCTGCCAACAATGTACTTTTGTCTACTGAGTGACAAGTCTGTCGCAAATAAAATTTCACAGAACTTCCTATATGAATCGTCTTCTGCCTCTATCCCCCCCCTTTCTCTTTCTCTCCCTTCCTTCGATTAGCTTTACAGAACTCTCCTTTGTGAAGGAAGTCGCCCTTCAGAAATAAAAGGGAATATGGAATGCTTTGGGATGTAATACTTTTATTTACCTCTGCTAACTTTTTCAAGTTCAAAGATTGTCTTAGTGGTCTTGTCATGGAGCCTGGACTATTACAGCTATTGAATTAACTGACATATATCTTTTCTGCCTCGTGCTCACCGTTACTACCTATATATATTAAGGTGCACACAGTTGAATCAGAACAGTATTTTACTTCCTTTTAGTTGGTTTTCACGTAATTGCTGTAAGAAATTGGTGAAGACGTTCACTTAATATCCTAAAATATTCTATGTAGAGCAGATGGTATGCACACAACTGGAAATAATTAAATAATTACTTCGTATTTCTGTTGCTTATAATTTACCGCAACTACAAAACCTCAACGATAAAGACCGGTTAAGAATTAATATTTGAATCGCAATTGAGTCCATGTTTGACTTCAGCGTATAATCCTCTAGCTCCAATACGAATTACTGCCCCAGTCCAATCTTTTGACTTTTTTATATGAACTGTCTCTGATTTGCAGAAAACCTCTACCGTCAAATATGTTCAAAATGTTCAAATGTTTGTACAGATTATGGGACTTAACTACGGGGTCATCAGTCCCTAAACTTACAAACTACTCAAATATGTTCCTTTGAAAAGAAACACGGCCTCATGTAAACAATGATCGTCTTACTTCTCGCTCGTGTTTATCATAACAAAAGTTAAGGAGAAAATCTCCCAACGGAAGAATCTAACAATATAAAGTTCGTAAATTTAATGCGGGATAAAATATTCCATTCGTTTCTCGATAACCCGGCTTTTGTTCCCAGTTATTTTCTCAAAGATAAAAAGTTGTTTTTCATATGTTACAGCGGATTTATGTTCAAAATCTTACCAGCTTAAGCAAGCTCTCTTCCTATTATGACACTGCTTCCACCAAAGCGAGCATCTAAACAAAGAAAAACTAAGATCATTTACTACATACACTGTCGATTGACGTCCTGAAAATCTCGAAAATGCAAGTACCTCTATAATTAGTGAAAATGCTTCACCAAAACTCACTATTACCTGTTGAATTGAAATCTAAGATAACTAGTAATGTGTACATAGTAATCAAACGCGAGATGTAGTTCGTCCTAAGGTCAATCCTTTTAAGCCGAACTGCATTTTATTTCTTTCCTTTAATAATATACTAAAGTACTGTAGTTGATTTTTTTATATACTAAAGCGCCAACCCTGCAGTGAGTACTGAAAAGTGTGGCCGTAGAGGCACATCGTTTCCAGTCAACAAAGGGCGGCGAGTAGCAGCTGGGATAATATACAGGGTGTTACAAAAAGGTACGGCCAAACTTTCAGGAAACATTCCTCACACACAAAGAAAGAAAATATGTTATGTGGACATGTGTCCGGAAACGCTTAATTTCCATGTTAGAACTCATTTTAGTATGGAGAGTGCTACGGGAGAACCAGTTGTTCCCGTACCATGTACAGCGTGTGTAGGCACTATCAGCAGCCGATTGGCCTCCACGGGTACACTTCTGGGAATGGTTCATCCAACTCCTCATTTCAGTGCAAATGTTCTATTTGCGGACGAGGCTTCATTCCAACGTGATCAAATTGTAAATTTCCACAATCAACATGTGTGGGATGACGAGAATCCGCACGCAATTGTGCAATCACGTCATCAACACAGATTTTCTGTGAACGTTTGGGCAGGAATTGTTGGTGATGTCTTGATTGGGCCTCATGTTCTTCCACCTACGCTCACTGGAGGACGTTATCATGATTTCATACGGGATGCTCTACCTGTGCTGCTAGACCATGTGCCTTTACAAATACGACACAATATGTGGTTTATGCACGATGGAGCTCCTGCACATTTCAGTCGACGTGTTCGTACGCTTCTCAACAACAGATTCGGCGACCGATGGATTGGTAGAGGCGGACCAATTCCATGGCCTCCACGCTCTCCTGACCTCAACCCTCTTGACTTTCATTTATGGAGGCATTTGAAAGCTCTTGTCTAAGCAACCCGGATACCAAATGTAGAGACTCTTCGTGCTCGTATTGTGGACGGCTGTGATACAATACGCCATTCTCCAGAGCTGCATCAGCGCATCAGGGATTCCATGCGACGGAGGGTGGATGCATGTATCATCGCTAACGGAGGACATTTTGAACATTTCCTGTAACAAAGTGTTTGAAGTCACGCTGGTACGTTCTGTTGCTGTGTGTTCAAATGTTCAAATGTTTGTAAATCTATCGGACCAAACTGCGTGGTCATCAGTCCGTAGCTTACAAACTACTTAAACCTAGGTAAACTAACCTAAGGACAAACACACACACCCATGCCCCAGGGAGGACTCGAACCTCCACGGCGAGCAACCACGCGCTCCGCAGCAAGACTCTTTAGACCGCTCGGCTACTCCACCGCGGCGTTGCTGCGTGTTTCCATTCCATGATTAATGTCATTTGAAGAGAAGTAATAAAATGAGCTCTAACATGGAAATTAAGCGGTTCCGGACACATGTCCACATGACATATTTTCTTTCTTCGTGTGTGAGGGATGTTTCCTGAAAGTTTGGCCGTACCATTTTGTAACACCCTGTAGATACGACCGTTAAGACAAATTTCAGGTAAAGACACATGAGGTGCTGTCAGTCCTTGGTCCTCCCTCCACTGTGTCATAAGCCAAACATTCACAAAATGTTTGTTCAAATGTTTGTTAAGCTTGAGGGACTTAACTGCGGGGTGATCAGTCGCCAAACATTCACAACACCAAGGGTTTTCCCCCTCTGGGTAGCAGGTGTTTCTAATTGCGGCGTACCAGCATGATCCGCATTCTCTGCGCGACCACTGTTAAATTGAGAGAGGCAGAAGCGGCGCCAGTGTCTATGTTGCTTGCAGTCGTCTTGCAACCGAAACCGCCCGTCTCTGTGAAAAAGAGCCTCTTGCAGGACGCAACGGGCCTGAGAAATCGCTCGCATCAAGCCGCCAAGCGATTGCCCAATTCGCTTGCTTGTCGGTTTGATCGCGCACTCCTCTTCCTGTCGCTAGCCGCCCGTTCTGCTTCGCGTTTTAACGTAAGTGGACGGTTACAAATACTCCACGAAATGCGCGCCATGCTTCCACGTCCACCTAACTCGTGTTCGGCTACGCCAGAGTTCGGCGACCGGTGTTACCTTCTTCATTTGAATTATAGAGTCATCTGAGCGTCGTTCAAGACAAACTTCGGGGATTTCGAGGGAAAGTGGTGTAGCCATGGAAATCCTGTTACAAAATTACTCTCTCCCTACACGTAGACCCATAATCAAAAATGAAAAAATGCTCAGTAGCATCAAAATAAAAACCGAAGTTACTGCGTTGATTACTATTAAAAGAAGTAGAAAAACAACGTATGTATATCGTAACTGACTTCAGCTACCAAACCGCCCCTCCCTACCATAGTGTTCCTATTCACTATTTCTTTAAGGATAATGGCTTCTCGTGATTATTTCACTTCACTTTACACTGTACATGCAAAAATTAGTGTCATCAAGGAAAAACGTATACTGTCGTAATACATCTACATGGGATACTCTGCAAATCACATTTAAGTGCCTGGCAGAGAGTTCATCGAACCACCTTAATACTATTTATCTCCCATTCCATTCTCGAATAGCGCGCGGGAAGAAAGAACACCTGAATCTCTCCATTCGACCTCTGATTTTTCGTATTTTATGCTGATGATCATTTCTACCTATGTAGGTGGGAGTCAACAATATATTTTCGCATTCGGAGGAGGATGTTGATGATTGGAGTTAGCTCTTGAAATGTACATACTCCAATCTATGTCGTGTTCTAAAAGTAGGAATTCATAGCACTAGCAGTTCCTATCGACTACAGTGTGGTGTCTTCTTTAAAACTATGATTTTGTACATAGTTGCAATTTTTTTAGCAATTTCAGCGTATATATTTCCAAATTAAAATTCAGTCATCAGCCACATATTCGGAAAAATTTATTTCACTTAATTGGTTTCTACATATTAATATATGATTTTCAGTTTTCAGTAGCTGATACAAGGTGCATAAGCAGACTTCAGTTTATGACTGGACAACTAAGAAGACCATGACAAATGATTTCATCAAAGAAGCACTTTTTCTTCTCCTATTGCAATATAGTATCTAATTGTTAATGTTGTAAGCCGAAGATGACTGATTGACTGATCAGTCGAAGTGGAATGAAATTTCCAATTGTGCAGCAGCGACAGACTTTTGTTATTTAATTTTTCATTTCATTTTATATCGTATATGTTCCGTGTTAATACTGACCCCCTATTCACCGTAAGCTTAAGATCTCTCAGCGTGTTGTTTTCAGTTCGTTTAATTTCTATCACTAAAACCATGTCAAATGTTAGGCAATCTACTCTCTTATCACCAATGATTGGTGCAAGAAGCAGACTGGCAAATATTAAGAACTAGCTGAAAACCCGGCGTTGCCCGGGTATATATTTATTTATTCGAACCTTAAGTTAGTACTTTTCCTATCCACTCTCTCTCTCTCTGTCCGTCCCCTTTTTTCTAAAAACATGTTACATTTATCAGAGAATATATAAGAAATCACAGTTAAAAATGCACTCGTTTCGAAGAATCCAATCACGGAATTCAACACTAATGATTGTAATAATATCACATATGAATCACTTGATGTAATGTGCGAAACGTAAAATCGATTTTTTTAAAGAGATGTATTAAAAGAAATTTCTTTTTTACTGCTTTATTTATTTATTCTTATATTTCCTTATTCGTATTCTTATCCTTACAGAGAAAGAGCAGAAGACACCGTAGCACGCATAGACCAAAGATATGGTCTGTGGCATCATGTTTCGCTGTAAGTAACCTCCTTGCTACAGAGTCGCAAACCTCATCGCTGGCCTTCAGTCCGAATTTTTTTAATAATTTGACGGCTTTCAACCACCATATCTTCCACCCTCTTATATCTGTCGGCATGGAATTGCTGTGGTGTACAACGGGAGACTTTGGACAACAATTACACACACACACCATTCGTTTGCGTTCTGTTGTTTTCGCTGCAGAGCGAAATATTAACACACATACACACGTAGAATTTTATATACACCGATAACTTTCCATCCCAATATACTTCACCCTTTTATCATTATCAACCCTCAAGCAACAATGCAACCAACAAAACCATTTTCAAAGAGTAAATATAATTTTCAAAGAATCATTATTGTTCCGCATTTCGCGTTATATTCTTCAAATTACTAAATATCTATCATATCACTATAAAACCGTGCCTAAAACCTTCCTCAGGTATAAATTAGTAAATGTACATATATATACGTCTCTGCGTCTTGTCGTTTGGACGTGATAAGCGTACACCGAACAGACATTCACATTAATATAAAGATAAATAGCTATCCGATCGCCATAAAACCGTTCCTAAAGCCTTCCCCGGTTAGACATTAGTAACCGAATAAATTTTTAGCTCTTTATGTCTTGTGGTTCAGACGTGATAAACGTACACCGAACAGACATTCACATTTATAGATATAGATGATAGAGAAGTAATTATAAGGCAAGTAGAAACATAGAAGTATCTTGGAAGTTCAATCATGAAAAGTTTGAGATGTCAGGAAATCAGAACTCTCACTGCTATGGTAAAGGAGGCATACAAGGGAAAGAGAAGATTATTTTGTAGAAAATTGGATGAAAAGCTGAGGAAAATTCTTCGCAAGTGTTCTATCTCGACTCTGCCACTCAGTGGGGCGGAAAAATAGACACTGAAACGATTAGTTGATTAAATGCTGGAAGCATCTGAGATGTGAATGAGCTGGATGAAAAGACTTAGCAATTAAATACTGTGTGGAAGAATTGTCGGGGTCGGGGGTTCGAATCCATCCTCGGGCATGGATATTTGTGCCGTCCTAGTTCGTAAGTAGTTCATAAGTAGTTTGTAAGTTTAGGGACTGATGACCCCGTAGTTAAGTCCCATAGACTATACAAACATTTGAACATTTTTTGAATTGTCGGGAGTTTAAGATTGGTGAAAGTTGTAAGAAAAATAAAATAAAAGACGAACTGGAACTGCCTGGTAACAGTGACCTTGGAAGGACCAGTTTATAGCAGAACATAAGGAGGGTTAAAAGTTCAATTTATAGGCAGTGCAAAAATTTAGTTATATATATAATTTAAACATTAATTTTGTAAGTGATTGTGCAAGAAAAATGATGTTTTTACAGTTCTTTAATCTCATCTCCTGTTATTAACGGTATTGCAGGGGAACAGCAGCACGATCACAGGCAACATTTGTGCTGAATCTCTGTTATTAGAGGGGCATTCTGTTAGCAGAATAGTGAATGGCCTTCCAGACCATAGTGCACAAATTTTACCTTTAAAAGTGTTTTGTGCTCAAACGTCTGTAAATATAACTATAAACATTTTATAAAATCCAATCCACTTGCAATAGATGCCTTTTCAAACCTAATTAAGGAACAAGATTGGTAGGGTGTTAATTGTGCTGTTAATCTAGGCGACAAATAGAACGCTTTCCTTTACACATTCCACGTGATCATTGGAAGCTGCTTTCCATTAGAACGCTCAAAACAAGGTACTTCCACAAACAGGCAGCCTGAGTGGCTGACAAGAGGAATAAGAATATCGTGTAGAACAAAGCGGTAATTATATCAGAATGTTAGAGTCAGTCAGAATCAAGCTTCAGTAGCCCATTACAAACAGTTTAAATGTCATTAAGGGAGCAAAAAGTAAATGGGATGCAAAAAGAATAACCAATTCTCAGAATAAAATTCAAGCCATATGGTCAGTCGTGAAGGAAATAACTTGTCACCAGCACAGAAATTAGGATATAAATTCAATATTTCATAATCAGTTTCTGAATATAGCAGGTGAATTAAACGGAACATTAGCTCCTACAGGTAATCAAATAACTCTCTTAGAAAACAGCATTCCGAGACTGTTACCTGATATAGTCCTCTGTGACTAGCGATAGATTGAGTCAATAATGAAATTAATGAAGCCTAAAGACTCTTATGGATATGTGGGGGTATCTAGTAGAATACGTAAGTATTGTTCCGGCTGTATTAGCCGTGTATTTCGCCATGTTTGTAATTCTTCCTGTCGAAGTGGTCAGTTTCCTGACAGATTGAAGTTCAAAATATCAAATGTTTGTAAACCTGTTGGAACGAACTGCTATGGCCATCAGACATACGAAACTACTTAAACTGACATACACTGAGGACAGCACACACACTAGACTTGCGCATAATAGTTCGCGATCGGGAGCGCTCACTGTAGTTCGCGGCTCTGCCGCGAACTCGTTCGTTCTTTTAGTTCGTCCGCTCTCAGTGACGGCTGAGCGGCGTGGTTTGCGCATGCAGGTTGAGGGAGAAGTTCCCCCGCCTAGCTGCTTCATGCGCTTACTGCTTGAGCCGCTAACGATATCACGCAAACCAAAATAAACAGTTTGTGGATAATTTCTCGCGTTTAAGTTTAGTTATCTCTATATCTTGGCAGTATGAAATTTATTAGTCAGATATTGTAGAGTGTAGAATACTTCAAAACAGAAATTTTGTAGCACTGAACTATGTAATCTAGCAGGCAGACGCTCACCTCGAAATGGTTCTCATCAGCAGAAGGCAAACACGTGATTTTCAATTCTGCTGCGCGCCCTCTCGCTTTTGCCCGTCGGTCTTCGGAAAAGAATCCAACGAACTAAGAAGCGAGATGCGTTTGGCATAATAGTTCGCGACCGGTAACGCATGTTTTAGTTCGCGACCGATCGCTCATATTTTAGTTCGCAGCTCGACCGCGAAGTAGGTCGCTCTTTTTAGTTCGTCCGCTCTTTTGGCTTTTGCTACCGCTACTAAAAGAACTCTTTCTTTTGTTATGACAGCTTTTTATATAGTGATCAGTGTTGCCCAAGCGTGTGCTGTTACCTGTATTTTTGGGCAATGTCTATGAAACTACAGCTGAGCTGCATCTCAGCTCGAAATGAAGATAACTGGCAGAAGGGAATCACGCGGTTATGAGCGCTCTCGCGTCCTCTCGCTGTTCGGCGCCAGTCTTCGGAAAAGGAGCGGACGAACTAAGAGGCGAGGGATCTGCGAACTAGTTCGCGTAGTTCACCTGTGGGAGCGCTCTTCCGAACTAGTTCGTTTGCTAACTACACAAGACACACACACCCATGTCCGAGGGAGGACTCTAAACTCCTGCGGGAACAGCCGCCCAGTCCGTAGCATAACAATCTTAGACCACACAGCCATTCCGCGTGGCACATACTGAAGTATAAAAGGGGAGAAAGGGATAATGTAGACAATTTTAGACATGAAACTCCCTGGCAGATCAAAATTGAGTGCCAGAACCAGGACTCTAAACTGGAACCTTCGCGGGCAAACGCTCTACCACTGAGCTATCCCGATACGACTCGCGGTCCGTCCTCACAAGCTCACTTCTGCCAGTACCTCACCAGAATTTTAGACCTGTTTGTATGCAATTAGTTTTTACTTAAGTTATTGAAAAGGCTGTTTATTCAAGGTTAGTTGATCATTTCAGTTCCCATAAGTTGCTGACGTATGACAGTTTGGTTTCAGAAGTACTTTAACAACCGAAAATTCTATATTTTCTTTTCTCTATGAGGCACTTGGATTAAATAATAAGCTGTGAAAAAGGCGCGTTCTTTGATTTAACAAAAGCGTTTGATTGTGTTGATCCCAAGATATTGTTGTGATGTTGGAACATTATGCAGTAAGGGAAGTAGCTCACAACTGGTTCACCCCTTATTTTAATAACAGACAGCAGAAAGTGATTCTCTGAAAATGGCTGTTATATGCACTCACAAGGGGACACAGCTAAGTGGGGTGTCCCAGCGCACTGTCTGGGGCCACTGTCGTTTCTCATTTATATAAATGATATATCTTGTAGCATAACAGCTAATTCTAACATATTTCCGTTTCCTTATGCCACAAGCTTGGTAGTGTAGCATGTAGTCGGCAATAATGTTGCAGTCTCAAATAATGCAGTTAAATATATAAATTCATGGCTCGTAGAAAATAAATGGATGCCAAATCACAGTTGGACTCAGTTTTTTATAGTTTCTAACACACAGTTCAACAAAAACGAACATTTTAAATCAAATGTTCAAATGTTTGTTAAGCTTATGGGACTTAACTACGGGGTCATCAGTCCCTAAACTTACAAACTACTTATGAACTACTTACGAACTAGGACGGCACAAATATCCATGCCCGAGGGGGGATTCGAACCCCCGACCGTAGTGGCCGTGCTGACCGTGACTGGAGCGCCTAAGTCACCTCGGCCACCGCGGCCGGCCGAACATTTTAGTTACACAAAATGGACACAATAAGTGAGAATGAAAACAGTTCAAATTTCGAGGCGTTCAGATCTACAGTAGGCTCTCGTAGAAAGCCCATGTTCAAGATCTTCTTCACAAAATAAATGATGCATTGTTCACCATTCGAACAGTGTCTTAAGTAAATGATAGTTGGACAAGAAAAGTAGTATACTTTGTTCATCTTCATTCACTTGTGACGTATGGCGTTATTTTTTCGCCTAACTCCTCTGGTTCAGTAAGGTTATTTATTACGCAGAAACGGGCGGTTTAGCAATATGTGAGATAAGCTCGCGTAGTTCTTGTCGACCCTTGTTTAATAGCCTGGGAATTCTGCCCTAGGTCTATCAGTACACATTTTCTTTAATGCCGTTTGTTATTAATAACATTAATTTCATCCAAATTGTTAATAAGCTGCCACAAAAATTCAGAGTGCTTAGTAGTAATCCTCGGACTTTCACGGCTAAACTGGAAAGATTCCTCATTTCTAACTCTCTTTTCTGTCGAGGAA
The DNA here is from genome assembly GCA_026315105.1 of Locusta migratoria. NCBI lineage: Eukaryota > Metazoa > Arthropoda > Insecta > Orthoptera > Acrididae > Locusta > Locusta migratoria. The sequence continues at coordinate 295,082,844 of CM048755.1, forward strand.
TTCCTGTAAAAATTAAAAAATTGAGCTAATTCTTGTTTTACGTTGTAGGTTCATTTTTACTTATGTTTAGGACTGTCGTATCCTTAGGCCTGTCGTATCTCGCACTTAGCGGGAGAATTAATCAATGGCGTCATGTTGGGACTGATAATCGTTGCAGTTTAGTCCCTTCCAAAACCCAAACCCAAGCCGTCATGTTTCTGAGACTGCAGTTCGGCACAGAAAGAATTCAGGAACGTGGCAACAACAGAGAGTGACGTAAGGGCGATGCGCAATTGTCTACTGTTCACATCGCTCTCCTGCCACTATATAGTCTCTACGCTGTGCAATCTGAGACTGAAAAAGAGAGGGAAAAAAAGCGGGCGTCCTATCTTTGTGTACTAGACAATTTCTCGGTCCTGGGACGTTAATGCGTGGCCCGGGAGTCTTCATGTTCTGCATGTGTTTTAGAGAGATTTCTTCCTTAATATTCCTATTTAAAACTTAATTACTTCATACTTGTATCCTTTACTTGATTTGTAATATTCTTTAGTAGGACATTTAAAATCACCCTATTACCCTATTACTCCTATTACACCCTATAATTCATAATTTTACTTCTACACGGCGCTAAGAAGAAAAGGTTAATTTTCAGAAGATTCTCCATTTCTGTTGGATAACCTTATGTAGCTGTTGTTGAATAGTTTCTTCACGGTTACCAAAATGCTTGTGTTGTCTGCATTGCACTCAGAGTTTAGAATAATCTTTATTCCTAGATGTCCCAATTTATCTACAAATTTTTTTAATAGTACGAAAAGATATTCTATAATCTGGAAACATTCATCGCATTATGTACATATTTTTCGTTGCACTTGATAATTATTTTGCGTTCAGTGTCTTTCCTGCTCCAGTTATTTTTCCCTGTGTTTAAATTGCCTTCTATTTTCCGAATAAATTCTCGAGATACATGTTCAGTAACTCAGTATCGTCGGTAAAGCAGATGCCAGACTTAGATTCATTGGGAAAATTCTAAGGAAATGCAATCCGAAAACAAAGGAAGTAGGTTACAGTACACTTGTTCGCCCACAGCTTGAATACTGCTCACCGGTGTGGGATCCGTACCAGTTGGGATTAATAGAGGAAGTGGAGAAGATCCAACGGAGAGCAGCGCGCTTCGTTACAGGATCATTTGGTAATCGTGAAAGCGTTACGGAGATGATCGCTAAACTCCAGTGGAAGACTCTGCAGGAGAGACGCTCTGTCGCTCGGTACGGGCTTTTGTCGAAGTTTCGAGAACTTACCTTTACTGAGGAGTCTAGCAGTATATTGCTCCGTCCTACGTATATCTCGCGAAGAAAGCGTGAGGATAAAATCAGAGAGATTAGAGCCCACACAGAGGCATACCGGCAATCCTTAATTCCGCGAACAATATGTGACTGGAATAGGAGGGAAAATCGATAGTGGTACTCAATGTACCCTCCGCCGCACACCGTCGGGTGGCTTGCGGAGTATGGTTGTAGATGTTGTTGATGTAGATGTTCAGTAACAATTTTGGTTAACCTCAACTGTAACTTACACGACTCAACGTGATCCTAGATTTCATGATTATCCAATTTGACTTATTGGTACTGTGAATTGCATGTCAGTGTCTCTATTGTAACCCTTCTCAGTTATGGATTTATATTTTATTTTTGTCTCTTACATTTTCGTTGGCCGTCTATAGGCCACCATTAACAGCAGAAAAAATGACTATCATATTTTTAGTACACTTTACCAAACCCAAACTGAACATCTCGTACGTCTAAAATTACTATTTCCTTTGATCAGTGTATCATACTAGACAGAAATTTATACGCTAGAAATGTCCATCCGGACGTCCGGTAGTTCTCACATTTATTGACTCGTGCTTGCTAATATTCTCACTCGCTGTCTAAGCGCAGACAAGTCCAAAGGTTTATGTTGAAACACCCACTCTTTTTGGCGACTTTTTTTATTACTTGTTATTTCTTTCACATCTGGTAACGATCAGCACATGTGAAAAATGTGAACCTGTAGCCTAGTTATGTGTCCCCCACAATGCTGTGGTTTCCGATATATTCGGTTCGGTAGGTCATGAAGGTGGCCAAATGAACACTGAATCGACAATTTGTAGCATGTGTACCTGTTAAAGTGTTTCCAATTATGCCGTCACGAATGTGGGGAACAGGTACAGAAGAAAATCTCGATATTTCTCCGGGGTTCTATTCTTTACGTACTGAGTGGATTACCTGTCGAAATTGTTGCACTTCTGCAGATGCTTCCGTTTTTCTATCCAAATTCATGACTTACATCTACACCTGCTTATTAACTGTTTTAATCTCTCCGACATGAGTTCGTTAATGACTTAAAACATCGATATCTCAAACCTTCCACGAAGATAATGCTCCTCTTAGAGCGACAAATTTACTATTGCTTGAATGTATGTCTCAGTGCAACATTTGATAACTTTTCTTTTCGTGAGGTTCCGACCAAGCGGTATGGCAAAGCGGTTAACACGCCAAAATTTTGTATAAAACTTTCTCGGACTTCTTGCAGCGTCAATTCTTGATAAAATCTCAAGCTTTCGAAGATATCCTCCATCTTCTTCGTCAGGAGCCGCTGACTGACAGTGTGCTGTGGTGACCTTAAATAACCCATGGACGGCTTATGATTGGTCGGCTTCCGATTGGTCGGCCGCTACGTAACGCTGTCACAGCTTCAGTCTACGTCTGCGTTGGTGGCGCCACCCCTTCCGTAGTATGGAAGACGTTGCGCGAAATGTCTCTGCTGCATTTCTGTATCGAGCGCTCGTTTCAAGCACCACAATGATTATACCCGCTATCACGGTTGAAGTTGTACTCACACATTCTTATTTCTACAGCCTCTGTGATTACAGAGTCCCAGTATGTGGAGGCCTGGGACAAAATTTTTGTTTCGTAGAACAAAATTTTATGTTTGTTCGTGAGGCAGTATTAAAAAAAAAGTTCAAATGTTTGTACAGCTTATGGGACTTAACTACGGGGTCATCAGTCCCTAAACTTACAAACAACTTATTACCTACTTGCGAACTAGGACGGCACAAATATCCATGCCCGAGGGGGGATTCGAACCCCCGACTGTAGTGGCCGTGCAGACCGTGACTGAAGCGCCTCAGTCCCCTCGGCCACCGCGGCCGGCGAGGCAGTATTCAGCGACCGCTGATTCCCCTACTTCTCGGTTTGTAATATGCCGCTGGTGTTCTGTGCAGCGTTCGGAAACGGTACGAATGGACTGACCTATATAATTACTTCCGCACTCACACGGTATGTTGTATATTCCAGGGATCCTAAGGCCGAAGCTATCCTTAACAGGGCGCAGCATCTCCTTAATTTTCCTAGGTGGTCGGAAAATCGATCTTATACCATGTTTCCCCAGAATTCTGCCTATTTTCCTCTATGTGGCTCCACAGAAAGGCAGGTACGCCCATCACTTGGATCTTCAGCATTATCCCGTTTCCGTTTCTTGGCAAACGCTGTCTTTATATCACATGCGCCGTAGCCGTTCTTACTGAATACATATTTGGGATAATGAATTTCGGATTCTAGATGGTCCTCGTCAGAAACAGTTTTTGCTTTGCATATTAATGTGTTTAAAACGAAACTCTTCTGAACTGGGTGATGAAAACTCTGTGCGCTGAGATACAAATCCGTGTGAGTTGGTTTGTGGTATACAGAGTGGCCGAGACGCCCATCGGTTTTCCCTTGTACTAAAACATCTAGGAAAGGCAGCCTTCCTTCTTTTTCCAACTCGACAGTAAACTGGATGCTACAGTGAATACCATTCATGTGCTCCACGAAGTGCTCGAGTTCTTCCACGCCATGTGGCCACACCATGAAAATGTCATCGACATAACGAAAAAATGAAGATGGAAGAAGAGGAGCTGAATTTAATGCACGTTCTTCAAAGTTCTCCATAAAAATGTTAGTCATTGCTGGAAACAATGGGGAACCCATAGCCATCCCATCTGTCATTTCATAAAATTTACCGCCATACAAGAAGTAGGTGGTTGTCATCAGGAGGCGGAATAGGTTTACTGTATCTGGAGCAAAATTCTCTGCCAAGAGTTTTAATGTGTCCTCCACAGGAACTTTTGTGAACAGTGATACCACATCGAGGCTAACTAAAATATCATTTGGTCTGACACGAATCTGTTTGATTTTCTCTAAGAACATCTGAGATTTTCTAATCTGATGTTCACAGTGGTCAACTATTGGAGTCATTAACCTGGTAAGGTACTTGGCTAACCTGTAATTAGGAGAACCGATGGCATAGACGATAGGTTTCAAAAGGATACCTTCTTTATGGACCTTAGGTAATCCGTAAAGCCTGGGAGGTGTTGGAGCACAAGCTCTAAGATTTTTCATTTCAACTTCTGTTAGGCCAGAATTCTTCAGTAGGGTGACTGGATTCTATTTTGCGGGTGGTGTAGAGGATACGGAGGTGCTCGAGGAACTTCAGAAGGTGAGGGAAAGGAATGAGATCATAGAGGATCCACGTGGGAAAGGGAGGCGGATGCGATAAGCGAGGCGGAGGGTGTGGCGTCCTGGGATTTTGAGGGATTTATAATAGATGGGGGAGGCGGATATACAAGCAGGTTGGAAACTGCAAAGAACGGGACGAATCAGGAAACGATAGGTGTACAGGATTGTGGAGAGGTCACTATGAGCAAGAAGCTTGATGAGATTGAGACGAGAGAGGGCTTTTTGACGGACTGTTTGAAGGTGATGGTTGCAGGAAAGGGATCGATCCAGGGTAAGGCCAAGGTATTTGAGGGTGGAGGTTTGCGGGATGGGACGGTCATGGAGTGTGAGGTACAGGTCGTGGTGACAGAAGGATCTGGTGGTACGACCTATAATAATTGCTTGGGATTTGGTGGGGTTGATTCAGAGGAGCCACTGGTTACACCAAGTCGAGAATTGAGAGAGGTGAGACTGGAGAAGGTGCTGAGATCGTGCAAGGGAGGGGGCGAGGGCTAAGAAGGCAGTGACATGAGCATACTGAAAGAGATGGACGGGAGGCTGGAGTTGTGGCATGTCAGCCGAGTAAATTAGTTAGAGGAGGGAGGAGAGGACAAACCCCTGGGGTACCCCAGCGCAGGGATAGAACAAGCGGGAGTTGTAGTTGTTGACAGTGAGATAGGATGGGCGGTGGGAGAGAAAGGAAGCTATGAAACGGATGTAATTAATAGGAAGGGCGTAGGTTTGGAGTTTGAAAAGGACGGAATGCCATACCCGATAGTAGGCCTTCTCGATGTCGAGGGAGACAAAGATGGCGGCGCGACGGGAATTTAGGTGGACGGAAAGAAGGTGAATGAGGCTGAGGAGTTGGTCATCGACAGAGAAGGATGGTCGGAAGCCACACTGGGAGAGGGAGAGGAGTTGGTGTTGACAGAGATGCTGATGAATGCGGCGAGAAAGAATGGTTTCCAGAACTTTGCTTAACACCGAGGTGTGGCTGATAGGGCGATATGAAGAGGCAACTGAAGGAGGCTTGCCAGGTTTGCGGAATATAAGAGTACGGGAGGTTTTCCACAGGTCGGGGAAGAACCCAGTGTAGAGGATGACATTGTATAGGGAGGCTAGGGCAGTATGGAAGTAGCCGGGGCAGGCACGTAGGTGCCTGTAGTTTAAGCGGTCGTGGCCGGGGGCGGTGTTGCGTTTTGTGCGTAGTGTAAGTTGGATGTTAAGAGCGGTAATAGGCGGGTTAAGTTCTGAAGGAGGGATGTGGTCCAAGTATTGGAAGCCAGGGGCGAGCGGGGGGGACGAGTTATCGGTGCGTTCATGGACATCGGGAAAGAGGGAGAAGTCAAATCTGGGATCGTCAGGAACGGAAAAAACATCGGAAAGGTGGGTGGCGAAATGTTCAGCCTTACTGGCATTGTCAGGAAAAGGATGGTCATTGTGGAGGAGAGGGTAGGTGAGAGTAGAGTGACTGTCAGTAATCCGATGGAAGTCTTGCCACTACTTGGAAGAATTGATGGGGAGTGAAGCATTAAGACGGGTGCATGTCTGTAGCCAGGACCGGCGTTTCTTCGTGGCCAAGAGGTTCCTAATATGTCGTTGGATTTGCCGGTGACGGAGTGTATCCCCGTCACGGGTCTGCAGGAAGGAGCGATAGAGGCGGCGGGATTCACGGAGGAGGAGGAGGAGGAGGAGGAGGATGGCCTGTGGATGGAGGGTGGGGCGTTGGGGATGGATGGCTTTAGTAGGAATATGTGCACGAACAGCGTCAGCAACGGTCTGGTGAAGGATTGATGAGGCGTGGTCTATATCTACATGGGTTTGGAGGGGCAGAGGGTGGCTAGAGAACGAGTTGTCTATGGAATGACAGTAGGCATCCCAGTCGGCGCGGGAGTAAGCCTCCACACACTGGGACTCTGTAATCAAAGAGGCTGTAGAAATAAGAATGTGTAAAAACAACTTCAAACGTGATAGCGGGTATAATCTTAGCGGTGCTTGGAAACGAGCGCTCGATACAGAAATGCAGCAGAGACATTTCCCGCAACGTCTTCCATACTACGGGAGGGGTGGAGCCACCAGCGCAGACGTAGACTGAATCTGTGACAGCTTTACGTAGCGGTCGACCAATCATAAGCCGTCCATGGGTTATTTAAGGCCACCACAGCACCAGCACTGTCAGTCAGCGGCTTCTGACGAAGAAGATGGAGGATATCTTCGAAAGCTTGAGATTTTATCAAGAATTGACGCGGAAACAAGTCCGAGAAAGTTTTATACAGAAGTGTCACCGTGAAAGACTTCGTACTCACGCTAAAATTTGGAAAGAGTGGGGATGATCATGCTCATTTTGAGCACATGTATCATTCGCTTAATATTACTTTTAGTTATGCGGTCTCGAAGTAAGGAACGTCTATGCTCTAGAGGAAATTATAATAATCCTCACTTTTGTACTCGCACCCATTCGAATGGGTATGCGGTATTTCAAGTAACAACTCTCTTTAACATGAGTTCGGTGTTTGAAAACGCGGAGAAGCGATGCTGTGTATTTATATCAACGGAGTATGATAACTTCACAGTATTTTCATCAGAAAGTAAGTAAACTGTAAAAATTATCGGTACGTGTACTTATGTTTTCTGATATTTTAATCCTGTAACACTGCTCATAGTCTCTCTGGTTTTATGTATTAGAAGGTGTGTCCATTACTGTTTTCTGTCTCATTCCGTAAATATTCCTTGGATTCCTATAAAATCAGAGAAAATAGTCATGAATCAATCAAAAGTAGAAACGTATCCGTTCTTGCTGAGATAAGTTGGAGAGAAAGTCCGCGTTACTCAAGAAACCTTTTGTTAGTTTTATTTTATGTAAATAGATTTTTGAATGTTCAGTGGTTTTTATTTATTATTGTATCGCAAAATTATTATTGGGTGTTATCATCCTATGGCGGATATTTGAATTTCGACTTAAACCTGTATACCCTGCTTAAACAAGTACAGGATCAGGTGAGACGTCATTCACAATATAAATATGGTAACTTATTTTATTCAGATATTGGTTACAATTGTAATTAGTGTGTGAAACAGTAGAATATTTTGCTGTCTCATCTCTTTACTCCAAGTTTTCATGCCTTTTACTTACAGCGAGGCACCATGTGACTACCATAATATCGAAAAAGTCATTCTCGTTACCTTCTAATATGGTGTGTGATCACCTCGGAAGGCCAGAACAGTTGCGCACCTGCGTGGCATGGACAGTATGGAGTTATCGGTCATCTCTTGAAGGATATTTGGCCATGCTTCAATGAATGCAGTGTCCAGCTCTGCAACCGTTGTGAGAGGTGAAGGTCTGGTTGCACTGCGTCTGCCAAGTGCATCCCAGACATTCTCAGTAGGGTTTGAGTCCGGTGAACAAACTGGCTACTCCATTCGATCAATTCCCTCAGCTTCAAGCACGTTGTCCACAAGTGCAGCAGCTCTGTGGGGACGAGCGTTATCGTTCGGAAGAAGGAACCCATCTCCTATGGCACCAGCGTAGGGCACAACAAAAGATCGAAGGGTGTCGTCTCTTCACATATGAGCTGTCAAAGCTCCATTCTGAACGACATAGAGGTCCGTATGTCCTCTAACATTGACTCCTTCCCACACCATTCGTACACCACCATCTTATGATGTTTCTTGCACATAAGCAAAATTGTCCCGAGTTACTCTTTCTCTCTAAATGAGAGAACGACGATTGTCAGTCTGAACCCAAAATCATCACATCTGTGAACAGAACCCGACGCCATGAATTACGACTCCAATCCTGATGTTCCTACGCACAGTTTTTGCAGGCTAAACTGTTTTGTGGTTTTAATGGGACACTCATCGTATGCCTCCTTGCGTAAAGGCCACATTACAGAAGGTGATTTCTGACTATTTTTGTTGGTATTGCGCGTGCTGTTGCCGCCTGGAGATAAATGTTCAAATGTTGGTTAAGCTTAAGGGACTTAACTGCGGAGTCATCAGTCCCTAAACTTACAAACTATTTATGAACTACCTTATACTAATGACGGCACGAACATCCATGCCCGAGGGGGAATTCGAACCCCCGACGGGGAACGGCCTCGCGCATCGTAGCATAGCGCCTCAATACGCTCGGCCGCTCCTCCGCGGCGCTGCCTGGAGGATGCGTTGGAACTGAGTTGTATTCAGACTCCTGTCTCGACGGGCTGTTAACAGGAGACAGCCGCGGTGGAGTAGCCGTGCGGTCTAAGGCGCATCGCTGCGGAGCGCGCGATTGCTCGCCTCGGAGGTTCGAGTCCTCCCTTGGGCATGGGTGTGTGTGTGTGTGTGTGTGTGTTTTCCTTAGGTTAGTTTCTCTTAGTTTAAGTAATTTGTAAGCTACGGACTGATGACTACGCAGTTTGGTCCGATAGATTTACAAACATTTGAACCGGAGATGACGGCCATCTCTTGGTGATGTTACTCGTGGACGACGTCGGCCTTGCTTTCTTTTAACAGTTCCTGAGATCGCGTCCAGGTCCTGGAAATTACACTTTGGGACACTACAATATCTGCAACAATCTCCCTCTGTATAAAAATGTTCAAATGTTTGTAGAGTCTATATGACTTAACTTCTGAAGTCAGCAGGGGTAAAATACAGGGAAAGGAGAGTTATTTACAACTTGTACAAAAGCCAGACTGCAGTTATTAGACTCGAAGGGCATGAAAGGGAAGCATTAGTTGGGAAAAAGTAAGACAGGGCTATAGCCTTTCTCCGATGTTATTCAGTTTGTACATCTAGCAGGCGGTGAAGGAAAGCAAGGAAAATTTGGGTTTGTAGTGTTCAATTGTTTGTATAGCTTATGGGACTTAACTACGGGGTCATCAGTCCCTAAACTTACAAACTACTTATGAACTAGCTAATCCTAAGGACGGCACAAATATCCATGCCCGAGGGGGGATTCGAACCCCCGACCGTAGTGGCCGTGCAGACCGTGACTGGAGCGCCTCAGTCCCCTCGGCCACCGCGGCCGGCCCTCCCTCTGTATATATCACGCTTCCAACTTCCTGTGGCTCTCCATGCCATAGCTTCGGATAGTCACGTTGTCACTACCTTCTCACTTCACTATTGAACTCAGCTGCTTGTATAATTCGTTTGGTACAGTAAACACAACTCAACACCAACACCTCTGCAGCAACATTCTCTTATTACCACTATCTCGGTTGCCGTAATGTTGTTGTCTCCACTCCGTAAAACCGTCTGAAAGACGTCGAACAATTTTAGTTCATTTTGCCGATTAGAATACTTCAGAACCTGATCCCCTGATTGTTTTCGCCGGCCGCGGTGGCCGCGGGGACTGAGGCGCTTCAGTCACGGTCTGCACGGTCACTACTGTCGGGGGTTCGAATCCCCCCTCGGGCATGGATATTTGTGCCGTCCTTAGTGTTAGCTAGTTCGTAAGTAGTTTGTAAGTTTAGGGACTGATTACCCCGTAGATAAGTCCCTTAAGCTTAACAAACATTTGAACATTTTGATTGTTTTGACCAATGTAGATGTGCAAAGGACGGATACTGAGGATCTAAATTTTGTGTTATTTGACGTAACACACAATACATACAATGCTGTTAATTAAGATTTAGATATTAATTTGTAACTAATATAAAAAACAGGAGAATTATTCCCAGAAGGTAGTATATGTGATACATATAAAAGTACCAACAGAAACAGCTGTGCCGCGGCGGATTAGCCGTGCGTGCTGGAGCTCCGTGCTGCGGTGCGCGCGACCGTTCGCCGTCGGGTATTCGAGTCCCCCCTCGGGCATGGGTGTTTGTGTTGTCCTTAGGTAAGTTTACCTTCGTTTAAGTAGTTTGTAAGCTACGGACTAATTAACCAGTAGTTGAGTCCGACAGATTTACAAACATTTGAACATTTTTAGAAACAGCTGATAGGGTTATGTGAGGTATGTGAACATCTGCGTAATCATTCTATTTCCACACTAGTCGCGCCCCGGGGGATTGTCCACGTTTACACAGTCATGTATAAAATAAATGTTAATGCCATATATGTATAATTAATAAGAGGACGGACACCGATTTCTTCGTGTGGATGCACATACTTGAACTCTTAGGGGAATCGGCTAACTGCCGAGAGTAATTAGGTTAATGAGCAGGGATCCACGTTTGTGGCGTGTGGATAAGTTTAACATGTGGGTGGGATGGGGGGCGTGCTTGGGAAGTCCGTCCAGGTGCGCTGAACCACTGTGTTCGGGCGGCGTACTAGAGGTAGCAACTACCCAATAAGCAGGACATCCGGGTTCAAATCCCTGTCCGGCACAAAATTTCAGCTTTTCCCGTTGATAAATTTCAATAGCCAATGGCAGCTAATGTACTATTCCTCTGTGTATTGATACAAGCATGTTCCAACATTTATAGTGATGAATCAAAAGGTGTCGAAGTGTATTGTGGGTTACTTTCCATCACTTTACGGTGGCTTACGAAAGCTTGCCTGTATGTTATGGTAATTCGTGGTATAAGTTACCTCCATTCCAAATTTTATCTAAACCTGTCTAGTCGTTTCACCGTGAAGTAGTAACAAACATACTAACTTATTACGAGGGTTGTAACTTAAATAGTGGTAACACTACTGTGGAGACACTATGCAAAGGGATCTACTATTGTCGCTGATAGCACACTTTATCGGCATACCTGTCTTACCTCCGAGCAAATAGACTCGCTCGTACCATGTCACCTGCGTGCACACAATCGAGGGAAGAACAGTCACTTGTGAGGGAGCGATCTAACGTGATAGTGTCACTATGTTTTTGAAACAGGAACAACGGTGTTGGTTCAAATGTTTGTAGAGCTTATGAGACTTAGCTACGGGGTCATCAATTCCTGCCGGCCGCGGTGGCCGCGGGGACTAAGGCGCTCCAGTCACGGTCTGCACGGCCACTACGGTCGGGGGTTCGAATCCCCCCTCGGGCATGGATATTTGTGCCGTCCTAGTTCGTAAGTAGTTCATAAGTAGTTTGTAAGTTTAGGGACTGATGACCCCGTAGTTAAGTCCCATAGACTATTCAAACATTTGAACATTTTTTCATCAATCCCTAAACTTACAAACTACTTATGAACTAGCTAATACTAAAGACGGCACAAATATCCATGCACGATGGGGGGGGATTCGTACCATTGACCGTAGTGGCTGTGCAGAACGTGACTGGTGCGCCGCAGACCGCTCGGCCACTGCGGCTGGCTAACGGTGTTGGATCAAGATTGAATGTGCCAGGGTATGCGAAAAACTGCATCACGTTGGATTCTGCATAATTGACGGAAATGAAGAAATGGATGCCTTACGACGCTGCTCTGACGCACTTCGCGCGTTATGGGCCGCGGCGGAGTGACCGAGAGCATTGAGGCGCTATGCTGCGATGGCCGAGGCCGTTCCCCGTCGGGGGTTCGAATTCCCCCTCGGGTTTGAGCAGTCTTTATTATAAGGTAGGACTGATGACCCTGCAGTTAACTCCCATAAGCTTCACAAACATTTGAACATTTTGAGCGCTATGAGCGCGAAGGAGAGGACTTCTTACGCCGTATCGTAACACTGGATGAGACATGGGCCACGTCGTACGAACCAAACTGAAGCACCAATCCAAATAATGGCGTCAGTATGGGTCGCCGCGAAAGTCGAATGTGCGTCAGAGCCACAGTATGGTGAAAGTTATGGTGATTTTCGTGTACGTCTTTGGTGGTGTTATCCTAACACATTACGTTCCTCCACGCCAGACCGTCAATGCACAGTATTACTGTTCATTTTTGGAGCATCACCTGCGACCAAATTTGCGAAATAAGCGAAAACGCTTTTTGCGCAACACACCCATCATTTTGCACGACAATGCGCGGGCGCATACAGCGCAAGCTGTGGTTGCTCTAATCGGTCGATGGGACTGAGCAGCACAGCAGCATCCATCTTACTCCCTGGACTTAAGTCCTTGTGACTTTGATTTGATTCCGTAGATGAAGTAAACACTTCGTGTCATTCGCTTCAGAACTGTTACAGAGATTCGACAGGCAGTAGACCGCTCCATTCGCACCATCAACAGAACAAGCTCTGCTAACGGTATACTACGCCTTTCACATCGCTGGCAACGGGTTCTACTCAACGGTGGTGACTACTGTGAAGGACAGTAACAGGTTAAAACATGTAGTTGCCACTATTTAAGTTCCAACCCTCGTATATCTTCCGCCATGCACTAAATGGTAGCCTGATGATCTTGATGAAAATAACTGTAGCTGTAATCTCTCGCTTACAAGTCAAACTTAATAAAATATGAAATAACTAACAGTCGAGGAGCACCGACTAACACTGTGCCCTAAGAGATCACTCACCTGCACATCACCTGTCTCAGGCAAGTGCGCTTGGTTTCTTCAGCAGGTGTTTCGTTGCCTTTTAGATGATTAATGTAAAGAATAGGAGATAAGGAAAGCTACAGACAATGAATGTCGGGAATTTCGGTTGAAAAATACATTAAGAGTTAAGCACGTATACTAGAGGTAGCTCTGTCATCAGTTTTCATAAACAGAACAATTGCTCACTGAATCTAGCCTTTGGGCGAGAAGTAGACCTGCTGTAGGACAAGTAGATAAGACAATGATTTACACTTTAAGAGAATAAAAGTCAGTCCTCAGAGAGAGCTCATAGATGAAGAAACAGGGGTCGGGTCAAGGTAACTAACATACCGTTTTGCAGCAGCCAATTCTCGCTCTGTAAATGCAGCGATAGCAGTACCACAACAGTGGATTACATCCGAACCCGACACATCACGAGTCCGTTGCGGATGGCTAAAGTTCTTTTTAAACGATGAACGAACTTCGAATAAATTGATAACAAGTTCCGTTAATGGCGCCCGTCTTTTGTTTGAACGGGACCACTAGTATGATCGCGCTAGAATCGACGCGCGTTAACCGTAGGAATAAAGAAATAGGGCTAGTTCTAAATTCGTTACTAGTGGGTTCACTGAGCATGCGCGAGCTGGTAGCTGTCCGTTGCAGTCACGGCTCCTGTCAGTCTACCATTTTGCTTCATAGTTACGTGTGTTTTGACTTTTGTCGAAGTTTGTGGTCGTTTTGTCGTCGAAAGGAACTGCCTGAACAAGTGACTATTGTATTTTTTCGTAAATGTTTACATGAAAGTTTTTAAACCTTTTGTAAATTTTGTTATTATTTAATGATGCGCTAATGTGAAATGACTACTGATGTAGTAATGGAATGGAAGAAAGCTGCTATTACACCATCAATAGAGGATTATAGCGCAGAGCCAGCCATTTTTCATGTTGGGAATAGCCTGTACTATAACAAGGTACGACGTTTTCGCTCATAGTCACAGAAACTCGTAAATATTCGTTAATAAAGTGTGACTTTAAAGTAGCATCAGGTTTCTTTACGTTGCTACAGAATGCCAGAAAGGAAAAATCTGATATAATTGCGGAATTCAATTCGGTCCTCCGGCATTAATTCTCTCATTACCGTGCTGTATCCATCGCGATTTTTTTCTCCTTTTCTCTGAAACCACGGTCGCATCCAGCACCTACTTTTTGTTCGCCGTTGTGCCCGCCTTCTAGGAACGAAAGCCAATGCAAAAGCAGCCGTCGCTATGGCTAAGTTCACTACTGCTGTACAACCCCACAAAACATCAACAAACGAGACTCGGAGCACATTCACTAGTAGCTTTTGCTCTCTGTTTACCTTTTTACCTCCATGCCGTTTACGTTTATTGTCCAAACACGTTGACGCGAGACCTTGCACCAGTCTATAGATCGCTAGGAGCACTTCTGTAGACTATTATCTATCTTATCTACTTTCTTTCATCGTTTAGAAAGAGCTTAAAACAGGTTGCTGCCAAGGTAATAGGAAGCACGTGCTACTCAACGACGAAAACTGAAGCATGCCGTCCTCTCTATATTGACACGTCTAGAAACTGCAATGGAATGGGAGTGGAGAGCTACTCTAAATGTTCAAATGTTTGTCAAGCTTAAGGGACATAACGGCGGTGTCATCAGTCGCTGTACTTACAAATTACTTATGAACTACCTTGTACTAAAGACGACACAAACATCCATGCCCGAAGGGGGATTCGAAACCCGACGGGGAATGGCCTCGCGCATCGTAGCATAGCGCCTCAATGCGCTCGGCCACTCCGCCGCGGTAGAGCTACTCTCCAGATTACTTAAATGTCACGGCGAACAGACTCCTGTGCACTTCCGCAGATTGCGAATAGGTCCCTGTAGCCAACCTAATAGTGGTAGGGAGGGTCTAGGCGGTGCAGGTGTTCCTAACGGCCGGTAGTGGCTAGCTTCCGGTCTTCAGGTTAGGTGTCCAGGACTGGCGCCAACACCAAAACAGCGGGCAACTCTTCTCCCTCCGTCACCTCGTGTTACCAAAGTCGGTTTGAAATAACGCCCAGGAAACCTAACAAGATTCCGCTACATTGGACATTTTGTATATTAATTAAATGGGGGAATGCCAAAATTATCTGTCCCCTCCAAGTGATACTCATTTATGTAGACAATATATTGGTAGAGTATGTGATCCAGGGAAAATTAATTTACTAAAGTTAATAGCGCAGTGAAGTCTGAAGGATTATTAAGTAATCAATCAGCCTGAGTCTATTATCAGTTTGCTCGGAATTTAATTTGGAATTATAATCTGCGATCAAAAATGAAGTATTATTCGCAGAGCTCTCTCATTATTTGTCTGAGGACTTGTGTGGACAGAATGCTGCGGTCTCGGCACGTGTCTTTCATATCTCACCAAGTTAAAGTATGGTAGCTGAGAAACGTAGCCGAGGTGTTAACACAGGGTGTAAGTTATCTTCATTCTAAATTTCATCCAGAACCGTCCAATAGTTTCAGCGTGAGATTTAAGATACATAGTTAACTCACAAGCAAACTTCCGCATTTTAATATACAACGCAAAGAAAAACTCTCGTACTCGGACATCGTAGTGTGATTCCTCACATATTAGCAGTACAAAAATGTTTCTCACAAAATTTCCTCCAGCGCATATTTCCGGCAATAAATGAAGGTTAAACATTGCCAATCTGGCAACATTGTAATCCCAACTAAGGTAACTACCTGTCAGCATATAGGAGAATTACTCTGCTGTTTGTGCAATGTGAAGAGTCTTAGGTAAACATACAGGAGGTTTAGGTTTCTATTCTGTATCTTGGAATATTTTATTTTAGTGTTTAGTTTCAGCGGGCTGTTCCAACTAACGCGCATTACCTGCCTCACATCTTTCGTTCTGCATGTTCCATATCGATAATGTTAATTGTGGAACTGTGTCCCTGACGGTAAAGGACAAGATGTTTTCACATTTCTGTCCATAACCTCGCTTATGGATGTTGTAATGATTGTAAAGGATGAAGATACTTACTAGATAGCAGGCATGCGCTTAGCAGACACAATGTTTAAAGACTTAATAATGGGTTCCATAGTAATAATACGTAAAAATAATAATGGAGTTCGGAAATTTTTGCAAAGCAGACGAGGCATCTGGTAAGTCTTCAAGTAGTCGTTCAAATGTTCAAATGTCTGTTAAGCCTAAGGGACTTAACTGCGGGGTCATCAGTCCCTAAACTTACAAACTGCTTATTAACTACCTTATACTAAAGACGATACAAACATCCATGTCCGAGGGGGGATTCGAACTCCCGACCGTAGCGGCCGTGCAGACTGTGACTGGCGCGCCGCAGACCGCTCGGCCACTGCGGTCGGCTGGTAAGTCGTCACACCCCATCTTACCATATACTTACTGATTTTTTCACCGTCTACAAAGTCTAGGGATTGACTGAGAAGACGAAACGAAACAAAAAAGGTCTAATTAATGTATTCCCGGAAACTTATTGCTTCCATACTAGACACTACTTCTTCAATAATACATTGTTATAGATACTACGGTCTAATACGCGCTGTATCTTGAAGGCACAGTTAACAATATGTGTTAAAAATGGTTTCTAAGCGCCTAAAATCATGAGTTTTCATGCTGCCTTTAATACATGAGCGCTAAAATCGCAGTGGTTACAACGCTGTATGAATACGCGGCTCTAGTGTCTCCGCATTTAGAATGGACTCTGCATACAAGATACTTTGAGATGGCCCCATAACCAGAAATCTCACGGGTTGAAATCCGGTGAACGCGCAACTAGATATCCTCGTTCAGTCCATCTACCAGAGAAGATACGATTGATATGAGTACGGAGTTAACGCCGAAGCATGTAGGACACCATCACATAGTAGCCACATAACCCTTCGTATCATCAGTGGCAACGTATGAAGATGACTCTCTAGAAGGAAACGATGCACGCTGTGCTGTGGCTACATCTTACAGTGTGCAATTGACTGCAGTCTCTGTAATAAATAAATAAATAAAAATAAAAAAAGTATGATACAATAAATATTCTCTAACATGCAAAACACCTATTTCCGGACATCAATTCATTAAACATTCTCTGTTCCGTATCGTCTTCTCGATCAATCCATAGACATTGAGCACGGTGGAAAAACACAACCTGTATAATAATTTCTTTTGATAAGTCTTCAAATGTTCCATATGTTTGTAAAGCTTAAGGGACTTAACTGCGGGGTCATCAGTCCCTAAACCTACGAACTACTTATGAACTACCTTATACTAAAGACGACACAAACGAGGGGGATTCGAACCCCCGACGGCGGACGGCCGCGTGCACCGCAACACGGCGCTCCAGCACGCGCGGCTAATCCGCCGCGGAGATAACTCTGCAAAGGAAGGCACAACCGCTATCTTCTGAGAATAATTTCACTGTTTAATTCAATTATTAGATAAGCACACTCCACAGTAACCTCAACACACAAACCATGTTACAATACAGTTCCAAAAAAAAGGCAATCAATTCTCATCTTAAAACTGATTAAAGACTCACAACAGATGATTTATAAAATCATATGAATTTTTAAACATCCATTGCATCAGAGGTATACAGTAGCACGATAGTCCCAGGTGTATAGGAGGAGATGAGAGATATATATGAGCGCGCCGTGAATAGTACTCGAGTGGTTCAGTCGGTGAGAACGGCGGAGAAAATAGCAGGAAAACTACAACGGAACTTGTATGAATACAAAACTGTTCAGAAAGATTTTCGAAAGGCAGGTAATCAACGTCATCAGCAGTATGAACTGTTAAATGCATGTACCATCGTGACGATAAAATGAATGACAAAACGAATCGAACGCAAATGATTGATAGAGTGTTGAGGCAGCAACATCATGAGCGATTTTCGCAAAGTCTTTCTGTCTCTATTGACTACATACTCTGCTCTAAACAAGGAGTGGATCAGGTGAGATATCACACAGGATATGCTATGGTAATATATTTTATTTAGATATTGTTTACAATTGTAACTTGTGTGTGATTCAGTACGATATTTTCTGTCTCAACTCTTTACTTGAGGTTTACATGGCGTTTAGTTAGAACGAGGCACCATGGGGCTACCATAATAGTGAAAAAGTCATTACCGTTGCCCTTTGACATGGTGTGTGATCACCTCGGATGGCCAGTACAGTTGTACACCTGCGTGGCATGGACAGTATGAGGTTATCAATCAGCTCTAGAGGGAGACTTCGCCGTTCTTCCGGTGAACAAGCTCGCTTCTCCGTTCATTTCCCCTTAGCTTCAAACATGCACAACAAATGTCGAAGGTTCTCGTCTCTGTACCTCTGAGCAGTCAAAGCGCCATTCTGAACGACACAGAGATCTCTAATTCTGATTCCTGCCCATACCATTCGGCAACCACCATGATATGGTAATGTTTCCTGCACATAAGCAGGTCTGCTCCGAGTTCCACATTATCTCCACATGAGGGAACGACGACTGTCCTGCTGAACACAAAATTTTGGCTCATCTGTGAACAGATGCCGACGCCATTCATCACGACTCATATCCCGATGTTCCACCGGCCAGTTTCTGCGCGCTAAACGGTGTCATAGTTTTAATGGGACACACCATAGGCTTCCTTGCGTACGGACCACATTCCCGAAGACGATTTCGGACTGTTTGTGTTGATATTGGCGCGTCCTGTTGCTGCGTGGACGGTGCGTTGCAGCTGCGCTGCATGCAGCCTCCTGTGTCAACGGCCTGTTAACCGGCGGTAACGGTCATCACTTCAAAATGTTCAAATGTCTGTAAATCTATCGGACCAAACTGCATGGTCATCAGTCTGTAGCTTACAGACTACTTAAACCTAGGTAAACTAACCTAAGGACAACACACACACCCATGCCCCAGGGAGGACTCGAACCTCCACGGCGAGCAACCGCGCGCTCCGCAGCGAGACGCTTTAGACCGCTCGGCTACTCCACCGCGGCGGTCATCACTTGCTGATGCTACCCGTGGGCGACCTTGGCCTTGCCTTCTTTTAACAGTTCATTTTGTCTGCAATCGCGTTCAGGTCCTGTAAATTACACTTGGGGACATCCCAATAGCTGGAGCCACCTCCCTCTGCATCTGTCCCGCTTCCAACATTTCTATGGCGCTCCATGCCATAGATTCGGGTAAGCCACGTTGTTGTTGCGTTGCACTATCTGCTCATTACACTATCTGAAGCCAACGGCTTGTGTAATTCGTGTGGTAAAGGCCAGTCAACACTAACCCCTCTGCAGCAACTATCTGTTTTTACCACTATCTCGGGTGTTGTAATGTTGTTATCTCCACTTCGCAGAACTTATAAAAAGACGTCGAACCATTTTAGTTCATTCTGCCGATGACGATACTTCACAACTTAGATATCCAAACTGATCCCCTAATTATTTTGACCAGTGTAGTAGCTCAGAAGAAATGAACTTCAAATTTAAATGTCTGTCAATCTAAGGGACTTAACTACTGTGATTATGAGTCCCTACGCTTACAAATGACTAACACACACACACACACACACACACACACACACACACACACACACACACACAATGGAAAGTGCGATTGATGTAAGGTTTTCACAGAATGGAGCGGTAGAGCGCTCGGCCACGTCACCGCGGCAAAATGAACTTGATATGACAAGATTAACTGTGACAACACCCGAAAACTCACTGACCAACCTTAATTAAGCTACAGAAGTAGTTTTCAGTAATCATAGATAAAGATGTCCGAAAAATGATTTACTTTTACGGTGATGTATATTTTTAATTTTTCCTTCTTGTAAATTGAAAAAAGTAAAATAATCTATATGTGTGTGTCTGAAATTTCATTATTTGTTTATTTGTAGAGGAAGTGAATGTATTTATAAAACAACATTTAGCCATATTAACATTTTTTGTTGGATACAAGGTAAATACACTATATTATCGTGTATAAAAAAGTGTGTAAGTATTTCCCCACGGAAGATAAAGGACTCAACTTCGAATCCTCTACCCAGACACATTTTTAATGTGCCAGAAAGTTTCATGTAGTTTCTTATTGCACTTACAAGACCATCTGTTTTAGAGTTGATGAGTACCGGCAAATATGGAAGTTATAATCGATTTATAGTTTCAAAGAGAGACAAAGAAAGAGATTGAAATAAGTTGTTAACTCCAATAAAAAATCACAGAAAATTATGAATTATTAATCCACTGCCCTTAATGCCTGATTTATTTGAAAATTTTAGTAAGTCCGAAGTAAGTTAAGGATGCTAAATATTTGACAATATGACGGGTTTAAGAAAAAAATATTTAAATTTATTTCACTGGATTAATATTTGGAAATCGTAACAGGATATGAATACCTTAACATTTTCTTGCTTTTTCAAAAGCATTTCATATGCAACCTATCGAACTTCAACAGTACATGCTGAGTGCAAAACAATTTTTTCCTTTAACGAGTCTTAAAAGCAGCCAGTAGATTCCAAACTGCTGAAATAATTCCTTTCGTGCTTAATGTGAAGGACATCTTGATGTTAAGCAGTATAAGCTATGGAATGTAATATGGTAAACATTTTTAATATCTACTAGTTACTAAAACATACAGCGGTGGGTTTAAGCAGATTCGGTGACGAAAGAAAACAGATGGAACTTTAATGCCTTTTTTTCACTTCTAGGTAGAGAAACATGGAAATCCAAAGATTTAAATAAAGCCAACATGTCTCTGTAATTCGTTGCTAAAATTTAAATTATAGATAAATAGCGCAACCAATCGTCATTTCTCAGGAAATAGCACACGGTAAATAAAATGCTTTATTGCACCATTGAAGAGGTATAGATATGCAGGTAATTCATTTCAGTATAAGACAGACAATTCAAGGGTCATAGCGGTTTAGTGCCCCACCGGTGATAAATGCGATTAATCGCCTATTTGGCTTAGGTTTTATAGTTATCGATAATATCGAAATTTCAGGAGCTATTTCCGATAGGCCACACATTTGAATTATCGTTTTCATTTAGGTGATAGCTCTCACTCCATTATAACACCTGCAATTGTTTTAGAATATGAAATACTTATTTCAGCCCTCGTTTCAGAGACTCCTAAAAGAATTTAATTTCGCAACGACTACATGTCGCAGTTACTTGCAGATTTGTTTCCTAAAAGTAGTGTTGTAATACGGACAGGTTGAATCAAGGCCATGTATAATCTGCCACTACCACAGCGGGCTGAGATTAATGTCTGTGCTTACTGCTTCTGACGTTTTGCAGAAGCGAAATTACGGTCGAGTGGCAGTGGCCTGAAAATTAAAAATACCACTCATCTGACCGAACCGAGCCGAAGGGAACGCAAATGCCTAAGAAAATATCACATTATATAACTGACAATGTTTCTTCTACATTCATACGTAAAATAACCTTTAAAAGATGCCATTTATCCAATCCGGTTCTCACTGTTCCGCAACGTCATCTTTCCGTTTCCAAGACGTTGGCACAGCCTGAAATTATTTTTTGTATATATGTTTCATAAAGACTCTTAGATACTATCATCTATATTATTATTCAGAAATTATACCTTTTCCTTCTTTTCCCATAAATAAATCTTGAGCTGAGAATATTTCCAACGTTTTGCCATTTCGCCGAAGTATTTTCTCAAATGAAAATACGTATAAATTTCTTCCTCAGACACATATAATTTTAGTCTTTGTTATCCTCACTAACGTTTCTTACCCACTTAGTTCAACTGTACAGGATGCGCTATCATGCGTCCTTTCCCAGTATTGATAGTTTTAAACATCAATTTAATAATTATACAGTGTGATACCGTTAAAAGGTTTAGGATATGTTATTACACAACTGTGAATGATGATGTAGTTGCGTTTTCACACAGGTGAACTGCGAGAATATCCGCACCACGTGTAGTTTCTTCTCGTAGCTACGTTAATTACAAATATATCAGTTTCTATGTCGCTTTATTTAACGAAACCTTAATGATGGCTTCAGCTAGATTCGTACACATAAAAGGACGTACTGAGTATCCTTTATCTCTACGATTTCCGGTATGTCCTTTTTACCTTCACTTTAGTTGTTATATAACATTTCTCACGTCTGCGAGGTAACAAAATAAATTATTGTATAACTATCCGCTGGAAATCAAGAGTTGCTCATATTAAAATGCTCAGCAAACAACATCTGCAAGTTAGTTATTGAGTTTGCGGTCTTTTCTATAAAAAGGTAATTGCTTTTTAGTACATCATATTATTGATTTCTAGTTAACATACGATTATATGTGCCTACTTCTTATGTTTGACATCATCTTAATTTTGATGTCCTATCACATTATTCAGATAAACAGAACGTAATTTTGTATTATTGGAATACTTAAAGATTTTTTTGTAAGTTTATATATTTGGTCTACAGTATCCAACGGCTCTTTGACCACGTAATACTTACACGTTCATCTAAAGACTTCCGATGCTTGAGGACAGGATCTTGAGATAGGTATTCAGTGCACAATGTTCGCTGAGAGTAATATATGTATTACTGCCGCTTAAAATGTTTAAATGGTTTATTCATTTCATTTGGAAATCAAATTTCTGCTTACCACGAGAGAGAGCTACATTCGGTCGACATACATTTCCAGTTAGACTTACACATGTTTCTTGATCATTGACCCAGGAAGTTGATTGTAACGAAATATAATTTTCATTGATAACACGTACGTACATACTGCTCCATGTAGCTGGTGGGTGAACGCTTCTCCCTATGTAGGACACTGGATTAAAAGCAGATTATGTGCCTTACTCCCTAAAGTAGAACAAAGTATTAGTAACGTCACTGTTCAACAATCTCAGGCGTATATTCATATTAATTATGTAGTGTAAACCAGTTTTACCATCATACCAAATTACCTGGGTTGACACTCCAAGTTGCGAAGCTTCCTTGTATCAACACACGTGACTTTCGCGAAAGATTCTTGCGACCCGCATAGTTCATTGCAACAGAGATCGAGATACTATTCCCAAAATCCTCGACTATTGTGCCATACGCCTCAGATATCTAAATATTAATTCTCGAGATCGTTTCTAATTTACTTTTTCTGGTCATCAGGATGTTTCATACGACTATATTAATCCCAGCAGTTAGGTGGACGTAGATAACTGTCACAAAATCACAAAGTGCAATACGAACATACTACGATTTTAACACTGACGTCAAAATATTTGGGTAGTATCGTTATACAAGCCATCGAAACTCGCGTAATGAACAGTTTTTATCAACTAGGACGGCGCTATAATCTCATCAAGGCTTGTGAATTAGTATTGGGTCCGGTTAACCCTTTCGTGAAAGCATTAATTAAAATTTCGTATATTATTGTAAAAATTTGTTCCCTGCTTTTAGAATGGATATTTAGCTTCGTTGTATGTTTAAATTTGTTGTTTCTAACGTTCTATATTTTCAAAAATAGAACGTATATGTCACGCTGGCTCAAAGAGCTGTAAATTTTAAGGAACCAATTACTTTTACTAGAATTAGAATGTGTAATAAAGAAGGTAAGAATAATCATTATGTTAAACAAATATATGTGTTTACAACTTAACAATTTTATGAAATTTCTCAACATAGGGCAAATACATAGTGTTACTTCGTAGTAGCTACGAATGATAATAATCACTATCTCTTGATTCCGTGTGCTGCATTGTCTGTATTTCTCTTTGTGCTCCTTTCTGAAAAGTGTTTTTCATCTTCGTACAAGCGCTCATCATCAGTAACTTTATTCTCTTGGCTTGGTTTATGTGATGAATGCTTGCCTTTACCTTGTCTTTGTATTTACCTTATTTGAAAAAGTCCTTACAAGATAAAAGCAGAAAGGAAGTTGGTCACTTTTGTCTCAATCATTACAGTTTCAGAAGATGAAACTTTACTAATGCAACGCCCAAAAGAAAAGAAAAAGGCGATGGCACTATTTGAGTGATCTGACGATGCATTCGCCTCGGCGACAACTGACACACGCCCTCGGGCGAAAACCATGGATGTAGCAATCCCTAAGGGACCAGGATAGTCCTACGTCAGCCACACTTCAATAGGGCCTCAGTTCGACTACGCGTCTGACGATGGCGACATGTCTGATTGCCCAAATATTGCGCCCGTTAGACGCTAAGAACCGGTAGTACAACTGCGGACCGTACAATCAACAAATTAACTAAAGAATCGTGTAGTAACACCAGTCTCGTATAGCCAGTCTATTGTTACCCTTCATGTAAACTTAGAAGTGTGTAATTACCAGGTTTCTCTATTATTTAAATAATAATCAACAACTAAAACTAAAAATGAAACGGAAATTATTTTGGTCATACATTCGTTTAATAATTAGTGAAGTCAGTTGATTTCCAACGCAAAACATTACTGCTTACTTTACAGTGTGCACTGCTAGATTTGATTTCTTAAATTCACCTACAACAAAAAGAAAAACAATCTAACCAATCTTATGTGTAGGGTGGTGGTGGGTGTTCATGTGTACCATTCACTGCATGCAGGTGGGCTAATGTGAATCTGTTGTTGCATAACGTCGAAAATATAATATTTAAGTCCCTATATTATAAAAGCCTTAAGAGACAGCTGCTACCCACCGAGCGAGGTGGCACAGTGGTAACACACTGGACTCGTATTAGGAAGGAAGGTGATTTAGGTTTTCCATCATTTCCCTAAATCACTCCAGGCAAATGCCGGGATGGTTCCTTCTTATGGTACAGCCGATTTCTTCAAAAATGTTCAAATGTTTGTAAAGTCTATGGGACTTAACTACGGGGTCATCAGTCCCTAAACTTACAAACTACTTATGAACTACTTACGAACTAGGACGGCACAAAGATCCATGCCCGAGGGGGGATTCGAACCCCCGACCGTAGTGGCCGTGCATACCGTGACTGGAGCGCCTTAGTCTCCTCGGCCACCGCGGCCGGCCCGATTTCTTCCCCCATTCTTCCTGAAAAATCCGAGCGTAAGCTCCGTCTCTAATGACCACGCTCTCGACAGGACTTTAAACACTAAGCTTCCTTCCTTCCTACAGCTGCTACTCGTAAGTGGATAGTTCTGTTATATTCCGGTTTAAAATTAATTTTTGATTAAGTTGTGCATAAAATGGTCAAATGTTTGTAAACCTAAGTGTCCAAACTGCTAAGGTCATCGGTCCTTAGACCTACAAACTACTTAAACTACCGTACGCCAAGGAAAACACATACATCCATGCCAGAGGGAAGACTCTAACTTGATGCGAGAGTAGTTTTGCATACCAAAACGTATTTTGCAAGGAGCTGACTGTATCCACTTCCAGTAATTTTTTAAATCTTGTTTGGTTCTGGCACGAGAATAAGTCGAAAAGAAAGTTATTTACTTCATTGAACGCTGTACGTGACTTATTTCTCATTTGCTGTTTAGTGGAGAACTAAATACGTGACGTTTTAATCACAGTGTGTGCTTGCAAGGCTGATGGTGAATTTTGAACTAGTCACGATACAGTACTATCAGAACCTGTTTCTCCATTACTATTTTGTCTTTATCTCCCGAGATAATAATAACTGCATAAAATTTAATATATTTAAGGTGTTCCGGCATTACTTTGCTCAGAGTTAACTAATAAATCCCTATGTTTTCTTCCGAAGAATTGCGCAGCACAGTACTGCCTTCTTTACAACGAAGTCATCTCACCTGTTTGAGATACAGTGCAGGTTTCACTATTACCTTTTGATTAATGCTTATGACGATCTTGATTGGACTTTTACAGTCAGCTTTTCAATCAAATTAATACTGATAGTGGTCGTTGAAGCATATATACTTCAAGAGCCGTTCCATTTCTGAATATGTTACTGTTCACATAGAAAGCGATAACCGTAGGCTATCTAAGCTACATTTCTTAAAATACATAAATTATATGAGCTTCTTTCCGCTTCTGTAACGAAAGTAGTGTTCTGGCCTTTTATTTCCACAAGAATGTGGGTCATACCTTTTCTGTTTTAATTTTGCACAAAGAATAAATAATGATGTGAAGAGGTGTTGGGAATTTAAGAGTGATAATTGGGCAGTACACACCTAGTAATAGGACTGAAGTTACAAAAGATTGTAGACTAATTAATAATAGTCACTGGAAAGGTACACTAAACAAATTATTTTCGATACGAAGATCAGTTGCCAACATATATCACTATATGCCTCAAAAAGTAAGAGGATAATACATTGTATAAAATATTAACGCTCTCAGACTTGTCTGAAAAATCCGTAGAGCCGCGCCTATTAAGAACTGCACATAGTGGGATTTTATCCAACAGTTACACAGGCAATCAACAAGGGTGTCGGTATAGTGGTTAAGGTGATGAACTCACGGGTGGAAAGAACTGCTTTCCAATCTCAGTCCAACAATCCAGATTTAGGCTACTCTAAATCACTTCTGGCAACTAAAAAGCCGGTTCCTTTGAAACGTCCTAGCCAGACTGAATGCATCTTTATCCAATACAAGCTGATATTCGGTTTCCAGTGGTCTCTTCGTGCAACAGAGTAAATCCTACCCTTTCATTCTTCACCACAATCGGAGATCTCGTTAAGAACGGTGAAATATCTGAGATATAAGCTGAAACACAAGATACGCATAATGTGGAAACATTTGTGACAGCAGGGTTTCAGAACATCGTGAAACGGTCAGCGACACTCATCATTGGTCTGTAGACAGAGCTTTTATCTCATATTACCGTCATTAAATAAGCTTGTAAATAGCCGAAAACACTATCACACAAAAGGTACGTTATCTATAAGTGCATGTTTTCGCGGCGATATCCATTAATGAAATCTTCTCGGGTTACAAGCAGCGTCATGTGGTTTACTGCCCACGAGCTTTCGACAGAGAACTTCTCTGCCATTGTCAAATGGATGACTGTCATTACGCGGCCGCTTCCGTGCTTACATAACCGCGCCGTTGCCAGTGACGTCACAGGTGCTCAGTTCCATGACCATATAAGGCAATGTT
Organism: Locusta migratoria; assembly: GCA_026315105.1. NCBI lineage: Eukaryota > Metazoa > Arthropoda > Insecta > Orthoptera > Acrididae > Locusta > Locusta migratoria. The sequence continues at coordinate 295,109,753 of CM048755.1, forward strand.
TTGGTCGCGCGTACGCCGCGCCCGCTTCAACTCCGCAACTACGGGATCCCAAGCCGTCTGAGCTGCAAACCGCCGTCTTTATTGAGGGTGTTTTCTGAAATTCTGATCTCTACTGCCTCGTTTATTACGCTGTCCCAGAAGCTGTTGGTCCGTTTAATAATAGAAGTCTCGTCGAAAGCAATTCGGTGTCCGTTTTCTAAAGCATGTTCCACCACAGCTGATTTTTCGGGATAGCGTAATCGAAATCACCGCTCGTGTTCTATGCGTCGCTGTTCAATAGTGCGAACAGTCTGGCCGACATAAAACTGCCCACACTCACACGGAATTTTATAAATGCCTGGTGTTCTGAGACCTACATCATCTTTCACAGGCTTCATTAATTGTCGGATCTTTGCTGGAGGTCTGAATATTGTGTCAATTTTATGTCTCTTCAGGAGCCGGCTAACTTTCCCTGTTGTAGAGCCACAAAACGGCAAAAATCGGTCTTCTTGACTTCTTCTTCAGGTGTCTTCTGATTACGTGCTTTAAGTGACACTGCTTGAGATATTTGTCTCTTGCTGTAGCCGTTATCCTTGAAAACTTTGCGTAAGTAGCACCAAAACGTACTATCCTATTCTTCTGTCTAACGTCTATATTTCATTCCCATACATGGCTACGTTCTACTCCAAACAAATGCCTCGAAAGAGACTTCCTAATATTTAAATTAATATGCAATATTCCTCTTCGGAAATACTTTTCTTCCATTAGCCTTATGCAATTTATATCTTGTTTAGTTCGGTCATGTTATTTTGCTACCCACAGACCTAAATCTATCGGACCAAACTGCGTGGTCATCAGTCCGTAGCTTACAAATTACTCAAACCAAAGTAAACTAACCTAAGGACAACACACACACACACACACGCGCGCGCGCATACGCCAGGGCGGACTCGAACCCCCGACGGAGAGCAACCGCGCGCTCCGCAGCGAGGCACCTTAGACTATGATATAATGTCGGAGATATATTCAGTTGTATGTGTGTATAATGTAAGTAAAATGTCTCGCGAATACAATTATCTGTGTTGAAGTATAAATTGTAACGTCATACCGAATTCATAGTTTTACTGCAGAAACTAGTTAGCTATAAACTTTCTAACTTTCGCCTTTTTTCTGGGATTGTCAGCGAGAAAATGTTTCGTACAGGTTTGAAACTATGTGTGAGCTTTGTTACAAGTCACTAAGTGCACTCATTGTCATATAATATATGAGGAAAATATCGTCACTCAGTTATCTAGTCATAGGGCAATTTTCATTGTTTATGACGTCAAAACTCCTTAATATGTATTGTTGGTCGGTTTTATACCCGTAGCGATTGATTCCGTTCGTTGAAGAACATTTTTACCAAGTTTGATTGAAATCAGTCCATTAGTGCAGGGGATGTGTGGAACATTGTCTCATGAAGTGGCAGATTTTCGCGAAATTCATTGTTTATGTTATATCTGTGAAATATGTATCGTTGGCCGTTCTTACCTCCACAGTGCTTGTCGGCTGATAGTGAGGAATGTGTATGCCAAGTATAGTGGTAATTGGTTCAGTAATTTAGGATAAGATGTGTAACAAACACACATATACATACATATATTTTTAAATGTATAAATTATCGTGATAAAGCACAACAGGCCGTGACGGAGCGGCCGAGCTCATTGAGGCACTATGCTGCGATGCGCGAGGCCGTTCCCCGTCGGGGGTTCCAATCCCCTCTCGGACATGAATGTTTGTGCCGTCTTTAGTACCAGTTAGTTCATAAGTAGTTTGTAAGTTTAGGGACTGATGACCCCGCTGTTAAGACCCATAAGCTTGACAAACATTTGAAAATTTTAAAGCACAAGAGAAGTTTAGAGTTTCTTAAATACCCTATACGAAAAACACAGCTACAACATGGCAATAATGGAAAACACTTTGGAATAACCACGCAAAACGCCGTCCAAACACACATAATGTGGTTTCTTGTGCTTTCGCAGGGAACTCGTTAACGCGCCTGCCTCAGTAATCCAATTAGGTCGTTCCCGGTCTGGCCTATAGCACCGTGAGCCCATCGCAGTTTAAGGCACGAAGCATTATCACCGTTGTACGAGGCAAAAGATGCAGTCCTTTAGTCTCGTTCACGTGTAAGAAGAAGACAACAAAACTACATCAAAACAGCGCAGGTTTTATGCTACTCATCATGAAGATTCAGAACATTATATAAATAACTGTCTGCAACCTGAGATACTTGAAGTAAATCATGTTGAACCTTCATCAGTGTGTTTCCAAATTTATTTCTCAACTAGTTTCGCTTCTAGGAAGCTTCATCTCAAGATTAAAAGTTACGTGCAAAAGAATCAAGACAATTTGTCTATTAAACTGCTCATTACCATGTAAAATTTGATAGCAACATTTTCTTGACTCTTGTATCTGTATATATTATTCCTGTGATTATGCGTACTAGTTGAGAAATAAAGTTGAAAACATTACAACTGAAGGCTCAAAATGATTTATTTCATCATGGAGAAGCGTCTACTAGTTTTTCCCAGCACTGTACTACAGTGAATTATCGACAGTGGTGGTACTGAAACGAAAGATAAAGAATGAAACAAGACCAGGGCATAAAGTTCAGTCGATATCGTGGTCATTAGAGGCGGCGTAACAGAAGAGAATCCAAGCGTCGAAGTCGTGGTACTACAGAAAATATTGAAACTTTGGTGGACTGATATGCTAGTGGATGAGGAACTTCACTGCAGAATCAGCGATGAAAGGAACACATGGAAAATAGTACTAACCCTGCCCTACGGGCTTCCATTTCAATACTTACTAAGAGGACCAGTGCGAATACTTCGCACCGTTAGTGGAATGACAAAAAAGTTGGGGAAAAAAGGAAGTAAAGGGTTATGTTCACGCATAGATTTATTCAGAATTAACCAATGCAAGTGTTTAAAAGAGCAAATGAAAGAGCTTGATCCGATGAGTGTTGTTAGGTCAAAAAGAATTGCGTACCTTAATTAGAACTGAAGCTATCGTAAAAGAAACCGATTACAATATTGAATGCAAGGACAGGATACCGCGATTGAATAAAAATAAAGGATGGAGGACTTTATTTAATACTGGTACTTGATGACAAATCTGCGAATGAATACCTTTCGTTTAAAGTAAAAATGAAAGAAATCGGTTTACAGCAAGAGCATCCCCATAAAAATTCACAAAAGGAAAAGGAGTATAGAAAAAGGAAGGCGAAATCTTCGTAAATTCTGATACTTGATGACAAATCTGTGGATGACTACCTTTCGTTCAAAATGAAAATGAAGGATATCGGCCGGTTAGTTTGGTCTGGCCGACTGACTTTTAATATATAAGATGATGAAGTATTAATGAGCCATGTTTGCTGGTATGGTGGCATACCACATGGATATCATTTTCTTAATTTTACGTGGGGTCTTCATATTGGCCTTACCTGATATGGTTGTGTCAAACTTCTGGTAATACGTTGTTTCTGTCCTAGACTCTTGAAGGGTTCATCACATGGCAGAAGTATAATTTTATTTTAATTTTGTGAACTACCTACAACTAAGGACGGCACAAATATCCATGCCAGAAGGGGGATCCGAACCCCCGAACGTAGTGGCCGTGCAGACCGTGACTGAAGCGCCTCAGTCCCCTCGGCCACCGCGGCCGGCAGTGATTTTTAATGCTAATATATACTCCCAGTTTGTCAACTGCTGAGGATTGATACATACTGGATGTTAAGTTATCACTTTCGTGGCGTTAATTTTACGAATATTGCCTCGTTGCGTGAGCATGGAGACTTGCTCCTCAATTTGGTCATAAGGAACTACGGGTGTAGAATAAATTAAATTAAAAAATCAGTAATATGTGGATTACCAGAGAACCATGTGAGGAAGTATTATTGACTATGACTCCATTTAGACTATACAGACATCGTCATGTTGTCTATAAATGAGAAAATCAATGATATTATTTTCATTTAACTTAATAAAATCTTTGTTTGTTAAGCTTAAGGGACTTAACTGCGGGGCTATCAGTCCCTAAACGTACAAACTACTTCTGAACTAACTTATACTAAAGACAACACAAACATCCATGCCCGAGGAAGGATTGGAACCTCCGACGCTGGATGCCGCGCGATCCATAACGTCACGCTCCAGACCGCTCGGCTACTGCCGCTCGGCATTTAACTTAAGATATTTAACACACGATTCCACAGGCGTCTTCTGACTTTCATTGAATATCGTTTCTTGTCGTTGTTTTCGTAGTGTGATTATCATATTCGTAATTTTTGCAGTTTGTTTTTTATTATATAATATTTTGTAATTTTTTAAAAATGTTCTTTCAAATCAAATAGTGACATTTATGTTATTATCGATCGGGTAGGATCATATGCTTGTTTCCAGTGTTACAGTGTTCGTTTAAATGAATATCTATGGCGTTGCGTTATTTCCTTTGGTTGAACTCTACCTGTGGTTGAATAGTCTAAACGTATATGTTTACTATGGATCTTGACTGAAATATCAGTAAAATAATTTGTGTTTTAGTCGGCTTGTTGATTGAGCATTAATTTCGGGTAATTTCGTGCGTGTAGGATGATTTGTTTCCACTAAAATGTTAGTTATTGGTCCTTTTTGTATGGTCTGTAAAATTGCAACGGCTTGTTCCAATCCATCTGTTGTTTGTGACCGAGCGAGGAGTCACAGCGGTAACACACTGGACTCCCATTCGGTAGGACGGCGATTCAAACCCGCCTGCGGCCATCCTGATTTAGGTTTTCCGTGATTTACATAAATAACTCCACGCAAATGCCGGGATTGTTCCTTTTCCTAGCAAACATCAAGCCAGGTGAGTGCTCCTTCTCTAATGACCATGTTGTCGACGGGACGTTGAACCACAATTTTTTATTTATTTATTTTGTGTGGTTTTCGTTTTTACTGTGTTGGAAAGTGGGACATGGGTTATTGTCAGTCTGCGTTACGTAGTTTTTTTATAGTAAAGAAGGTTCTTTCTTTGTAGAAACTCTCAGAGAGTGTGCAGTTAATTTTATATATACACTAGCTGTAAACCCGGCGTTGCCCGGGTGTTTATTTACTCTACACTCTCGTAGTTCACCTCCCCTTCCCTCCTCTATCTGCATTTATATTTTTCTTTCACACGTCTCGTTTCTACCTTTCCCTTTCTCGGCAATGCTTTTTGCAAGGCCCCCTCTGTCATGTACCATACGAAAATGTATGTATCTTGTGACCTTCCTCTTGGTATAAGAATCGCGTGTGCAAAAATTCATCAAGATCTGAGAAAACCTATTCATTTTTTCAAAGTCCGTATGTTAAGTACCCTCCACCGTGCACCGAACGAATGTTTATACAGACAGTGACATTCCTTTTTATGATGAAGTGTGCAAAATTTCATAAATATCGGAGAAAAACTATGAATTTGTATGCAATAGAAACACAGACTCACTTTGAAAAACGGACTTTGTTGTTCTCAAATTTTCCAGTTTTATTTCATACAACCTGTGTTCTGAGAATAACGAAAACAACAAAAAAAGATCTGAGAAAAACTAATCATTTTGTCAAAGTCCGTATGTTAACTACCTTCCACCGTGCACCGAACGAAATTTTATACAGACAGTGACATTCCTTTTTATGGTGAAGTGTGCAAAATTTCATAAATATCGGAGAAAAACTATGGATTTGTGTTTAACAAAAAAAAGGGTCTGTTAAATCGGTCGAGTCGTTTTCAAGTTATGGCGCGACCAACATACTTAGGGATCCGTTTTTATCTTGCAAGATACTCTCCCCCATGCACCGTATGACACTTTAGGTAGATGGTGACGTTCCTATTGAAGGTCAAGCATGCAAAGTTTCGTGAAGGTCGAAATGAAACTGTAGATTTCGTCAGTCTGTAGGAAAAGTATCCTCCGCCATGCACCTTCATTCCGTCCTATCGTAAATACTTCCTTAGCTAACATTTTCTACCATTACCTTTAGCTTTTATACATATAGATATATCCTGAATTATGGGTCCTACAAAGACATTATTTACCATGTTCGTAGAGAGGCATATTAGGAAACTGCCTGCGAAATGTGTTGTAAATTGTTTTGGTAGTAAAGTCGTAGTAAATTACAACCTCATGCTTTTTAGGGCGAAGTTTCATGTATTTCAATGTCTTTGACGTCATAGCACCTGAACTATACGTCGTAATACGATATTATTTCGAAGGTACATCCGGTGGTTCTGATGTAAAACGTTTGCAAAATACGTCGCGAATAGAGTAAGTAGGAAAGACGTAACAAATCAAAACGTCATGCGTGATGTGGCGGTTTTTCATTAACGTAATTGTTTATTACTCCCTATCTCGTGAACTGTGTGTTGTACTATGATAAAATTTCGAACGTACGTTCAGTGGTATGTGTATATACTGTCTGTAACATTTCTTGTGAATACAATTAATAGTTTACGAGTAATAAATTGTAACGTCGTGCCAAATGCCATAATTTCACTTCATGACCACCGAAAAAGTAGTAAGCTACAAACTTTTTTCCTATCATCATTTTGCTGGGGTTGTCAGCGAGAAAAAGTTTTCTAAAGGTTTGAAATTATCTTTGAAGTTTGTCGCAAGTCACTAAATCCTCTCCTTCTCAAATAGTGGTTTGATAAAGTCACACTATCACGAGCCGGAATACGGGGAAATTTTCATTGTTTATGACGTCACATCTCCTGAACTATTTACCCTATCACAAAATACTTTCTCAGCTGACGTATTCTACCGATGAACTGCATTCCTACCAAATTTCACCTTCATAGATGAAGTAGTTTTCAAGATTTCGTGTTTAGTCACTGAGTGTGTGAGCGTCTGAATGAGTGTCCCGCTTTTATATAGATAGAGATACGCTGAAGTAAACAGAAATATTTGATTTATATGATCGTATTTTCATTTCTGTATTGTACCAACTTCGGTAAGCGAATATTATGCCAATATATACTCCCAGTTTGTCAATTGCTGAGAAGCAATGTATTTTGATGTTATCTATTACAACTTTCCTGGCGTTAATTTCATGACTATTGACTCGTTCCGTGAGCGTGGAGGTTTGCTCATTAATTTGGTCCTGAGGAAGTTCACGTGTAGATTAAAGTAAAACAAAACACCAACCATAGGTGGATTAGCAGAGGAGCGCGTGAGGCAGTACGGCGAGTGGCAGGACGGGTGGTACGGGCAGATACCCTCAGCCGCAGAATGACGCCGTTAATTGAGGCGCTGATGACCTTATCTCGTGGCGACACGCCTCATTAGTTACGACTTGCGTTCGCCACCTAACTCTGCGCCAGCCGGTAAGATTTTCTTAGCGTCTTATCGGCCGCCTTTGTGCGGACTCGGGAAATGCAGCACACGCCACCGCCGCCTCTCCCATTGTGTCGTCCCATTACTTCAACCCGCTAATGCGCCCAGCTGACAATGGCAGCGGCACATCTGCGTGCTGCTGCATTACGCAGCTCGTATTTTTTACTTTAGCACTGTGTAAATATGTCTGAGGACAACTGACACACGAATGGGTGGAAAATCGTAGATTTATGTGCGTCTGAGGAAGACAATTGCGGCAGATAGTTCGTGGAAGATACAGCCGAATTACACAGTTTTAGTGGCAAGTGAAGCATATTACACCCGCGATATGTTTCTTATACAGAGTGTAACATGCGTAAGTGCAAATTTTCCTATAGGTGACTCATGTCAGTGTACCTAACAACATTATATAAGAGTGTTTCTTCAACTGTAGACTTTCAAATATAGGGTAAGGTGGTACAAATTCGATGTAGGTACAATTCAAAAATGTTCAAATGTTTGTATAGCTTATGGGACTTAACTGCGGGGTCATCAGTCCCTAAACTTACAAACTACTTACGAACTAGCTAATACTATGGACGGCACAAATATCCATGCCCAAGGGGGGATTCGAACCTCCGACCGTAGTGGCCGTGCAGACCGTCACTGAAGCGCCTCAGTCGCCTCGGCCACCGCAGCCGGCTAGGTACAATTCCGATCAACATCCAGTTTCGCGCCATTGGCAGTGTCGTAGTGTTGGTAGAACTTGCCTTTGTGTGGCGTTGTAGTATAGAAGGTTTCTACGGCTCCTCCTTTCCAAGAATACACCACTTTCTACTACGTAGATATAAATTTTTTCCTGTTAAGAGGTACGTGAAGCTATTTATTCTAACGCGCTCTTATACATTTTCTAGTTTCAAAAAATGTGTTCAAATGTTTGTATAGGTTATGGGACTTAACTACGGGGTCATTAGTCCCTAAACTTACAAACTATTAATGAACTAGCTAACCCTAAGGACGCCACAAACATCCATGCCCGAGGGAGGATTCGAACCCCCGACCGTAGTGGCCGTGCACACCGTGACTGGCGCGCTGCAGTCCCCATGACCACCGCGGCCGGCTTTCTAGTTTCACGCGCTTGCAAATTCTATATTATGCAATGTTTCGTACCACGAAGTATGCGTTGGTGCCCGAGGGAAAAAGATGCCAGTGACCAAAATTGTACCAGGAAGTGATCCCAATTGTACCTAGTGCAGTACATTTTCGATCGACTTTTCTCAATTCTCTTACCTTTTTTTGTGTTTATGTCAACATTTGTAATTGTCTAACATTTGTAATAAATACTCAGGAAATATCCAAGAACAAGTGCCATAGTTAAAGTTATTTCTTTTCTCAATATATTTCCAGTTACAATAACATTTGTCCGAAATGATCGCAATTGCACCACCTTACCCTAGCTATCAAAAGTCGTAGTTTTTCAGGCAAGGTAATACCTTAACGTATGCGTAACGTCAACCAGTCAACAATCCGAAGATTGGTTTGAACACCACAGTGCTTTACTAGGCATGGTCCTGTTTGGAGGTGGTATGCCGTTGCCTTCCTCCAACCTTCGAACTGACTTACCCAGCCAGTTATAGGGGGACCTACAGTTTAACGTGGGTTCCGAACCATGGTGCTACTCGGTATTTTTCACATGGGCAATATTGCCACAGGAGAAAGAAGTGATAAGTGACAGATAAAAATCCTAGGACCTAGCGGGGATTCAACGTTTGTGTTTGTTGTGTGGATTGTGTGTTAGAAACAGAGTGCTTATGGAATACCGCCCCAATTGTGCGATAGGATTTACGATTTTCTATCAGAAAGGACACTGTTCATAGTAATTGACTGTAAGTCCTCGAGTAAAACAGAATTGATATCTGGCGTTTTAGGTCCGTTACTCTTCCTTGTGTTTATAAACGATTTAGGAGACAATCTGAAAAGCTCCCTTAGACTATTAGTTGATGATGCTGTCGTTTATCGGTTAGTAAAGTCAACAGAGGATCAAAAGCAGATGGAAAGCGATTTAGACAAAATTTTTACATTGTGCGAAAATTGGCAATTAACACTAAATAATTAAAAGGGTGAAGTAATAAGCATGACCACTAAAAGAAATCCGCTGAACTTCAATTACACGATAAATCAGTCAAACCTTAAGGTCGTATATTCTACCAAATACCTGGGAGTTACAATTACGAACAACTTAGACTGGAGAAAATATTGTGGGGAAGGCGAACCAAAGGTTACGTTTCATTCGCAGAACGCTTCGAAGATGCATCAGCTCCGCCAAACAGACTGCCTCCATCACACTTACGCGTCCTCTTTTGGAGTAATGTTGCCCAGTGTGGGACCCTCACCAAATGGGACTGACGGAGGCCATTGAGAAGGTTTAGAGAAGGGCAGCTCGTTTTATTTTATCATGTTACAATGGGGAAAGCTTCACGGAAACGTTGCACGATTTGACGTAGAAATCATTAAAGGAAAGACGTTATTCGTTGCGGCGAGATCTATTTGCGAAAATTCAATCACCGAATTTTACTTCTGAATGTGAAAATATTATGCTAGCACCCACCTACATTGGGAGACATTACCATCCCAATAAAATAAAATAAATACGATCGAAACGGAACGATTTAGGTGTTCTTACTACCCGCACGCTCTTAGAGAATAGAACTGCAGAGAAATGTTATGAAAGTGGTTAATGAACCCTCTGCCAGGCACTTAAATGTGATTTGCAGAGTATCTATGTAGATGTAGTAGAAACAACCTTCACACTGATATCTGCACCCGTTAATGTACCGTGTATGAAAATACATGTACTCATACATGTATAGGGTGTTTCAAAAAGACTTTAATAAACTTTGGGGACTGACAGATATTTACACCATAGTTCATCTTTTTTGTGTTATACATTGCCGCGAGACTTCGGACGGACGCGTGGTGTAGTGGTTAGCGTCGCAGATCGCTGTGCTGGCGGTCCGCGTTTCAAATCACGCCACTTGTAAATAAAAATTATTTCTTTGTATTTGCTACTAGCTTAAACCCGCGGCTCCGCTCGCGTGTTGGTTGACTATGATATATAAGCTATCTTTCAATAGTGTGCTATGAGACTGGGTTTGAAGGGTGAAATGAAATACTATACCTTTTTTAGAAACAAATATTTTTAACCAACATTATCAAGAAAGTAAGTAGTTTAGATCAAATCACACGTAAAACTCCACTAGTTTCGAAGAATTCAATCACGAAATTCAACAATAATGATTGTAATAATATCGCAGATCGATCACTTGATGTAATGCGCGAAACATCAAATCGATTTTTTAAAGAGATGTATTCAAATAATTTCTTTTTTAATGCTTTATTTATTTTTTCTTATATTTCCTTATTCGTATGCTTATCATTACAGAGAAAGAGCTGAAGACATAGTAGCACGCATAGACCAAAGATATTGTCTGTGGCATCACGTTTCGCTGTATGTAACCTCCTTGCTATAGAGTCACAAAAGTCATCGCTGGCCTTCAGTCGGAATTTTTTTATGATTTGACGACTTTCAACGAATATATCTTCCACCCCCTTATAACTATCGGCATGGCACTGCTATGGTGTACAACGGGAAACTTTGGACAACAATTACACACAGACCATTCGTTTGCGTTCTGTTGTTTTCACTGCAGAGCGAAATATTAACACACACACACACACACAGAATTTTATACACACCGATAACTTTCCATCTCAATATACTACACCCTGTTTATCATTATCAACCCTCAAGCAATAATGCAACCAATAAAACCATTTTCAAAGAGTAAATATAGTTTTCAAAGAGTAATTACTGTTCTTCATTTCACGTTATATTCTTCACATTACGAAATATCTATCATATCGCTATAAAACCGTGCCTAAAACCTTTCTCAGGTATAAATTAGTAACTGTACAAATAATTAAGTCTTTGCGTGTTGTCGTTCTGACGTGATAAGCGTACACCGAATAGTAATTCACATTAATATATGTGGATAAATACCTATCCGATCGCCATAAAACCGTGTCTAAAGCATCCCCGGGTAGACATTAGAAACTGTACAAAATTTTAGCTCTTTATGTCTTGTGGTTCAGACGTGATAAAGGTACACCGAACAGACATTCACACACACACACACACACACACACAGATATATATATATATATATATATATATATATATATATATATATATATATATATATATATATATAACGTTTTACATGAGTATTATGTTTGATGTACTTGTAAGTTCCAGAAAATTCTGTCTATGTATAAATAGTGCAGCACTCCAAGCAGGAGGCAGTCGGTACCGAGTGTACGCTTGTTTTAGCAATAAACGTGCTCTAAGCTGTAGTAAGTAACCAGTCTACGACTTGCGGACCACCTGTAGTTTTCAACGTGACAATATAAAGCAGTATGTCCGTTTGTTTGTGTGTGTACGTATTGCACACAAATCTACTTTTTGTTCCAATCTTTATGAAATTTTGTACACGTAACTTTCTATCCATGAGGACGGTGCCGTAAGTGTAAGAATCACAACACATAGTTCACGAGATAAGACGTCGTAAACAATTAGATGCGCGAAAAACTGCTGCATTAAGCGAAAATGTTGGTCATGTTCTCCTAAATCACTGGACCGATTTCAACGAAATTTGGTACACATATTCCTTACGTCAGATAACAATTGATAAAGGAATTAGAACCACATACGACACATGGTTCAGGAGATATAACGTCATAAAGAATAGGAGTTGTAAGAAACTGCCACATAATGCGACGAGAATTTATACATACTCTACATGAGTATGACAGTACTTAGCGACTTGAAACAAACTTAAAACAAAATTTCAAACATTCATTAAACATTTTCTCACTGACAACCACATCCAAATAATGAAAGGAAAAAAGTTTCTTGCTTACTACTTTTCCGCTGTTCATGGAGAAAAACTACAGCATTCGGTATGACATTACAATTTATATTTTCAACACTACAAATTGTAGCCGCAAGAAATTTTACAGACAGTATACACACATATAGCTGAAAGTACCTTCGAAGTTGTATCACAGTACGACATGTAGTTCATGAGATATGATTATAAAACAAAGTCGCACTGACGTGTATTACGGCCCACTTTAGATAAGCTTGTAGTTTTATGATTTTTTGCAAACATTTCGACAAAAATAATGAAAATGTAAATAATAAAAACTTATGGGCGATACTATTAAGCCTCTGCTACTGTGATAATACTTATGCACCAAACACGTAATATTATTTCTAGCCGTATTTTAACAAACGGCCAAAATTTTGGCCCACTTTAGGTTACGGTAGTAACACTAAAAGTGGGCCTTTGCGATCGTCTTTTGACAGCTCGAAATTTAAATGAAAATAACGGCTTAACTATTCATCTGACACGGAAATTGAATAACCTAATAGGTAGAGGAGAAAATTCTCTATAACTTAGCTCCCTTGTTTTTTCTCATATCTCGTATCGTTTGAGACATATTTGCTAAAATAACGGAGATTTGACACCCTCCATTGAATTAACGAAAACCAGCCGTTTGGAGATGTCACGTGACATTCCGTATTTGATGATTTTCTTATGGTAACTTACACGTTGTCATTTCAAAGCAATGGCGCACAGAATAATTAACAAAAACACATCGTTCTTCGTACGATAAATGATAATCTAGTGTCTACAAATGCTATATTAGCATCAGTTAACAATGGTCACAACAGTATGAGATTGAAAGACCCATATTTTTATTGATAGCTGTAGCGTAGTGGGCAAGGCGTTGGACAATGACACAAAAGGTCGGTGGTTCGGAACCCGCCACTACTTAAAAAATTTTTCCCTGAAAGGGTTTCAGACAGTCTTATTAATTAAGTTTTATTATTTAGATTATTATTTTGGTCCAAAATGTTTGCAAAAACTTATAAAACTAAAAATCTAAAGTGGGCCGTAAAACACGTCAGTGCGATTTTTTTTATTCAACTCTTCAGTGCATCAGTGACTTTTAATAGTGTGACCACCATCTACAAACAAGTGTCGTCGCCGCCACTGTTTTGCGTAGTGTCTTCAGTGTTACTTCGTCAGTTAAGTTTTTATGTTGCTTACTGTGTGTTTTTAACGCCACCGTGGCACAAACCTTTTAACGAACTACATGTATTTTATTCATCTTCCTGTGTTATATTTCTGCAAATAACTTCTTTGTGACAAAAATTTTTCGTGCTTCACTTTTCCGCGTTCACAAAATAGAACAAATGCACTTTTCAGAGAAAGCGCTGTCACCTTTGAACAACTCAGAATCCTGCAGGATATAGTAGTGTTCAATTAACAAGAGTGTGCGAAAACCTTTTAGGAAACAAGATGAAAAAAAGCCAGTGGCGGGTTTTAATTTTTTAATTTTTATATGTTTAAATTTTTTGTTCTTTAGGTAGATCGCCGGCCGCGGTGGCCGAGAAGACTGCGGCGCGTCAGTAACGGTCTGCACGGCCACTACGGTCGGGGGTTCGAATCCCCCCTCGGGCATGGATATTTGCGCCGTCCTTAGTATTAGCTAGTTCATACGTAGTTTGTAAGTTTAGGGACTGATGACCCCGTAGTTAAGTCCCATAAGCTCTATAAACATTTGAACATTTTGTATATCGATGCATTGCGGTTGTTTCTTTATATTCGTTCTGGGTTTTTGTTGAGAAATTTTTTATTATTATTATTACAGATGATGTGGAGTCCTCTTTCTTTTTCTCTCTTTTCACTGGTTTTTCGGTTTGATCGGTTCTTTGTGGGCGTTGGTTTATTTTGTTTAATTTTAATCGTTTCGTCGTTGACTCACTATTTTCGTTACAGAGGGCGTCGAGCACTCTCACCGAGCACCATATATAAATGGTGTCTTGGATTTCTGTGGCAACTGTCGTTCGTTAATGAAAAGAAGGGGAGTGTATACATTGCAAGAGATTACCCGTTTTTTTCTAAGCAATTATTCACTATTAATGGAATAATGCAGTCGCGGAGACCACTACGCCACTTTTTGCCTTCCTGGAATAGATCGGTTCGTTACGGACGTAGTATAGTGATTTTTCTATGTCGATCGTTAAGTCAAAAGGACGCTTCAACTGGCAAAATGTTAGCAGTAAATTTTTGGAGTATTAGAAACAATGTTCCCGAATTTACTGCATTGCAGGAATGTTGTTGCGCTCAAATAATCTTCGGAACTGAGAGTTGGCTGAATCCAGATGTTGGAAGCTCCGAAATATTAAGTGAACAATGGGATGTCTATCGCAAGCTAGATCAAGTACAATGGGAAGGAGTATGTTCGTCGTATTCTACAAAAATATTCATTCTACTGATATCGAAGTTGAGAATGACTGTGAGATAATCTCGAGGCTTGTAACAGGTATAAGCGAAATCAAATTAACGGTCGGATGTTTTTACCGGCCACCTAGCTCCACCTTCACAGTGCTAGAATCATTCAAAGAAAGCTTATGATCAGTAGCGCGAAGGTACCCGGACTATGCATATTAGTTGAGGGCGACTTCAAAGTGACTAGTATAGACTGGGACGCCGATGTTTTTACTGCATGGGGTACAGACAAGCAGTCTTGTGAACTATTTTTGAGCACGTTTTCCGAACACTGTTATGAGCAACTAATCGTCAGCCCACACGCATTGGAAATATTTTAGACATTGCAGCTACACATAGGCCAGACCTTGTGAATGATGTCACTGTAGAGACAGGTATTAGTGATCATGATGTCATAGTGCCGATGGCAACTGAAGTTAATAGATCGGACAAGGAGCCTAGGAGAGTGTTTATGCTGGAAAGAGCAGGTAAGCTGTCCCACTTACAGTCCCACGTAAGGACTGAATGGACACCCTTTGGTTCCGGTACGGTGGACATAGAGGAATTACGGGCAAATTTTAAATGCATTGTAGAGAGAAATATGTGTCGACAAAGTGGATTAAGGATGGGAAAGACACACCGTGATTTAATAATAATATTCGGAAAATGCCGAGAAACCAAAGGCTGCTACACTCTCGGTTCAAAATATGTGAGGCAAATAAAATCAGAGAAAAGTTAATAGAGATTCACGCATCTGTAAAGAGAGCAATGCGCGAGGTATACAATAACTACCACCGTCATACCTTAGCGAGAGATCTTGCCGATAACCCGAAAAATTGTGGCCCTATGTAAAATAGGTAAGCGGATCAAAGGCGTCGATTCAGATAGGGTACCAACCCGGTTTTAAAAACAGTACTCTTGACTCCTTAGTTAGCTTGCAATCCAATGCAAAATTCTAAGCGACTGGAAAAAGGCGCAAGTGACTCCCTTGTTTAAAAAAGAGAAAATAACGGACCCACATAATTACAAAAATGTTTGTATAGGTTATGGGACTTAACTACGGGGTCATCAGTCCATAAACTTACAAACTACTTACGAACTAACTAACACTAAGTACGGCACAAATATCCATGTCCGAGCGGGGATTCGAACCCCCGACCGTAGTTGCCGTGCAGACCGTGACTGAAACGCCCCAGTCCACCCTTGGCCACCACGGCCGGCACACACATAATTACAGACCAATATCATTAACATACGTTTGCTGTAGAATTTTTGAACATATTCTCTCAGTTCTGATATAGTAAATTTTCCTGAGACGGAAAAGCACCGCCGCGCAGGGGTAGCCGAGCGGTTTGAAGCGCCACGTTGCGGATCGCGAGGCCTCCCGCGTCGAGGGTTCGAATCCCACCTCGGGCATGGATGTTTGTGCAGTCATTAGTATAATCTAGTTTATAAGTAGTTTGTAAGTTTAGGGACTGATGACCCCGTAGTTAAGTCCCATAAGCTTAACAAACATTTGAACATTTTTTGAAAAGCTTCGGTCCATGCATCAGCACGGTTTTAGGAAGCATAGATCTTGCGAAACCCAACTAGTCCTTTTCCCTTATAACATCTTGCGTCCTATGGATGAAGGGCAACAAGCAGACTGCATATTTCTCGATTTTCGAAAGGCATTTGACAAGGTACAGCACTACAGACTGCTAACTAAGGTAGGAGCATATGGAACAGGTGATTAAATATGTGAGCGGCTGAAGACTACTTAAGTAATAGAACCCAGTGCGTTGCCCTCGCTGGCGAGTGTTCATCAGAGACTAGGGTATTGTCAGGAGTGTCCCAGGAAAATATGACAGCACCGCTGTTATCTTCTATTTATATAAATGATCTGAAGGACTGAGTGAGTTGCAATCTGCAGCTGCTTGCTGATGATGTTGTCGTGTACAGGAGGGTGTCGTCATTGAATGACTGTAGCAGGATGCAGGATGACTTGGACCAAATTTCTAGGGGCTGTGAGTAATGACAACAAAAGCTAAATGTAGAAAAATATAAGCCAATGCAGATGAGTAGGAAAATCGATCCCGTAATGATTAAATACATTAGTAGTGTGCTGCTTGACAGATTCGCGTCAACCGAATATCTAGGAGTAACACTGCACAGCAGTATCAAATTCAACGAGTATATAAGGACAGTCGTGGGAACGGCGACTGGTCGACATCGGTTTATTGGGAGAATTTTGGGAAGGTGTGATTCATCTGTAAAAGAGACTGCATATAAAACGTTTGTACGAACCCGTCTTGAGTGTTGCTTAAGTGTTTGGGATCCCCACCAGCTCGTTTAAAGGGAGGACATAGAGGCATTTCGGAGGTGGACGGCTAGGTCTGTAACTGGTAAATTCGATCAATGCGCGAGTGTTACTGAAATGCTTCGGGAACTCAAATGGTAGACGCTAGAGGGGAGGCGACGTTATGTTCGAGAAACACTGTTGAAGAAATTGAGAGGGCCGGAAGTTGGGGCGGACTGCAGAACTATTCCACTGCCGCCAACCTACTTTTTTTATATCGGTGTGAGAAAGCATTTTATTGAACGAAACGGCTGTTTAACATAAACTATTACTTTCCTTCTATCTATGCCTTATAGCATATCGCTATGATATTCCAGGCCAAAATCACTGCCATCAGGGCGTGTGTGGAGGAGAATTTGCGTAGGTGCTACAAAGATCTATTCAGACAGCCAGGCAGCCCTGAGATCACTGGCAGCTCCTGCAACAAGGTCTAAAATTGTTGCAGAATGTCACAGGGTTCTGGTGGAGCTAGGGGAAAGCAATAGAGTAAACCTATTGTGGGTCCCTGGCCACTCGAGGATCGGTGGCAACGAACATGCCGACAGATTAGCCAGGCTGGGGGCAGAGACTCCATTTATTGGACCGGAACCTGTCCTGACAATCCCCAAGGCAATGATCAAATTGGAGCTACGTAACTGGCTAAGAAGACAGCACGTAGAATATTGGACCAAAGTCTATCAACAAAAACATGGCAAGGTAATGATGCCAAAGCCATGTTTTAAAAGAAGCTCTGCAATCCTGGGCCTGAACAGGAGAGAGATTAGACTCATGGTTGGATTGCTGACAGGCCATGGGAATTTAAAAAAAAAACACCTACATACAATGGGAATAACAGAAGAGGACCCTAAATGTAGGATCTGTGATGACGGCGATGAAACTGCATCACATCTAATCTTCGAATGCATTGCATTGGAGAGTAAAAGGCACAGAACATTTGGGACAACCAGACCCGAAGAAACTGTGTCTAATAAAGAACTGGTAAAGGGACTCCTTGCACTGTTCAAGGGCATTGGTTGGCTTTACTAGATATACAGGGAGCAATACCGCACAATAAACTTAGTTTCGGTGCCGGCATTGTCGGGTTGGACCAAGACTGTTTTGGCTTCCCTGAGAAAATCAATCAATCAATCAATATCGCTATGAACCGCAGGAGCTGAACTATGTACTATCGCCTCTCCAGCCTATCAACTAATGCGTACGAAACTTGAATAATCGTTCGCACACTATCGGAGTCTGCGAAAAGCAAATCGAAGTCTTGCAAGAGGTCGTGCCTATCCCAGCATTTCACATTCAGTACTACGCGACACACATGAGAAGAGACTTCATTACCTACGCCTATTAGTACCAAGTTGATTGCATTGCTAATAATAATAGGTGGCGTCTTTCGTCCCCACAGTCGTGCTGTGAGCCGCAGGAACTTGGGAAAACGTTTCCTAATGCAACAGGTAACTGCCTCGGAGGCAGATAACATTATAATGACCGCTTGCGCTTGTGACTCGCGACCAGTCATTACAGGAGCGCCCGGGCTGAGCGAGCAGAGAATCCGCGATAGTGTTCATTAACGGCTGGGGAACGCCGGGATTCGAAGCAGGTAGTTCCGCATACGGGGTCAACGGCTTAGTGCTATCTTGTCTCGTCGCAGTCTGCAGAGAGAATGCCAACAAGGGCTGCTTCAAATTAGCGCTCTGCTGCCTCGGGTTTAAATGCAGCGAGCTCCACTGCTCAAAGGTTATTTGGAATGTATGTGAAAGCGAAATGGGCGGGGTGAGGTCTCTAACGAAATTTGTTCTGAGAAAACCGATTATTATCATTGGAAACCTGCTTACCTTAGTGATACGCTACTAATAAAACTCTTTCGCAATGCCTCAGTACATGTCGACCACCAAATTAGAAACTATGTGCTTAAGTGAAAGGAAACGAACGAAAAATCAATAGAGAAGATTACACACTAGAAATTTTGGATATGTTATTTTATTTGTTCAAGGAATTTCTAAAATTTATTTGTATGTACGTCGGTGACAATATAACAATTTTTTCCACCGATGGTCTCTTATATACAGTCAGTAATAACAATGACCGAAATATTAAAACTATAGCATCACGACGATAGCTAAATATCCTTCACTGTAGTCGGTATTTCACAAATATACTTCACACCAACTGAAAAATACTTTTGCCGGAACACAAAAAAAGACAAATATGTTCCTGTTTAAAAGTTTCTGGCTGAAAAGTGGGGATTTGCTTTCTAGCTCCTCATTCAACCTTCGTCACCAGAAATTTTAGCACGCGAACATAGTCGCATTCTTTTAATACAGCTTGCAAAATACTTTTAACCAGTTCCTCATCATAGTGAAGTTTTCATATACACATTTTCCTTTCACTGCAATTGTTTACATATGTCTTTCTCCCACTGTGTTATTTTCCTGGCCGCGCAGTCTGGGGAGTCACCACGTTACGGATCGCGCCTTCCCTCGTGTCGGACGTTCGAGTCCTCCTCTGGGAGAGTGTGTGTGTGTGTGTGTGTGTGTGTGTGTGTGTGTGGGTGGGTGTGTGTGGTATGGTTAGTATCAGTTCGTTTAGCTAGTTAACGTAGTTTGTAAGCCTAGTGACCGATGGCCAGAGTAGTTTGAGCGCTTAGAATTACAAACACTTCAACTAATCTTTTTCTCCCACTAAGACTTTCTGCTGCCTGTATCCCGCAACGTAATCGTCTGCACCCCGCCCCCCCCCCCCCTTACACCATCTTCTGTACATGGTATTCTTATATGCCACTTTCAATATCTATCTGCCGTTGTCTTTCTTCAATTCGTTTTCCTCACATTTCCACTACCTCTTTTTTTCTCGTAGTCTTCTGTCTATCTCTTCAGTTAACACTGGCATAAATTCCTTGTGGATCGTCTGCTTGGAATTTAACCCCTAGACGGGGAAACTTCTACAAAATTTTGAAATGTTCAAATTTTTGTAAATCTTTGTCGTGATGTAGGCGGGATGATGCTGAGGCAGCTGGTTCTGTGCGTTTCTGTAGAGTATTTTAGGAGTTTAAGATTCTGTAGATGTTCAAAGATTTGACAATTTCTTTATATGCTTCGAAACGTTTATCTGCATGGTTTGCCGGCCGCGGTGGCCGAGCCGTCTGCGGCGCGCCAGTCACAGTCTGCACAGCCACTACGGTCTGGGGTTCGAATCCCCCCTCAGGCATGGATGTTTGTGTCGTCTTTATTATAAGGTAGTTCATAAGTAGTTTGTAAGTTGAGGGACTGATGACCCCACAGTTAAGTTCCTTAAGCTTGACAAACATTTGAACCTGCATGGTTTGATGAGTAATAAGTCTAGGTAAGCTTAGGTCATTCAGATGGCAATGATTTTTTAGACTTTAACTGAGTGTATGCGCCCGCGGCACGATAGAGTCCGAGAATCGGGCGCCGGCGGATGCGATGGCGGCAGCCAGGAGCCGAACTGCGCGATCCGCGGACGCCTGGCAGGCGTCTTTCGTGAGACACCCTGTGTTAGCTTATGTTGCAATATACCTGGCAAAAGATAGGTGACGACGCTGACATAGCAACATCATAATTTGGAAGTGTAACTACTGTGGTTTTTTATATTGAACTGCTTGAATAGGAAATTGATTTTGGATGGAACAACGTCGCTTTAATGATGTGTGCTCATTATTTTTTTCCATTTTGTTTTAACCACTTCATCGAAATCCCATAGCTGCAATTTATGTCAAGATTAATAAATGGTCATAATAATTGATTTTGATAAACTCTTAACTTGCTATTGACATTGGTGGCGGCGGTTTGTGCAACTTCAACATAAAGCTCTTCTTTACTGTTCACGTCACTGTCAATGGAAAAGGCTAGCAAGTAAAGCCGTAGCAGTCAGTCAGTACTTTTGGAAATCCAGGAACAGTCCTCGCTCTCAAGTGCACTAGTCCAAGCAATGCGTACGGGTCTCCAGACGTTAATTTAAAAAATGTTCAAATGTTTGTTAAGCTTATGGGACTTGACTACGGGGTCATCAGACCCTAAACTTACAAACTACTTATGAACTACCTTATACTAAAGACGGTACAAATATCCATGCCCGAGGTGGGATTCGAACCCCCGACCGTAGTGGCCTGCTGACCGTGACTGAAGCGCCTCAGTCTCCTCGGCCACCGCGGCCGGCGTGAATTTACCTCCGCGGCATTGTCCAACATTCTTTTCGCTTCCTGCAGAGGGTGCCACTTGTCCTGCCTGTCTTTCACGTTCCCTCCAGGGAGCTCACAGTTCTTTGGTGAGTACGTGCGTAACAAGCACGGATCACCGAGATAATGCAGTCTTTCTTCCTTCTTTCCTTCCTGGACTGCATTTCCTTTCCCTTCCCCTCCTGTCCTATACTCACTTTTCCCCTCCCCACTGTGGGACTGATGACCTACGCAGTTTAGTCCCCCTGTCCCAGATCACCAACCAACCAACCAATCTTTCACGTGTGGCCTCTATACGCCGACCCCATCGGCGATTATGTCTGTGACGCCCGCGTTCAAATTTGCGACGCCACCCAATTGATTGTAAACCTACTGGACCGAACTGCTATGGTCATTAATCCCTAGACTTACTCAAACTAACCTACATTTAGGACGACATACACAACCAAGCCCCAGTGAGGACTCTAATCTCCGGCGGGAACTAACGCTTTCCCTACGACTCTTGTGGACCTCCTCTTTAAAATATTCTGTTACATGATATCCTCTTTTGTGCTTCTATAGCCTTTAGTCTCGGTAACAAAAGCTCAGATTTTACAGATAAACGACCCTGAACTGTTTTAAAACAGATACAGCTACTTAGTTTGCAATAATTTTCATTATTTTCTGGTTATTGTCCTCTTGAGTGTTATATAAGAAATAAAGTGAAATAATTTTAAATTTACCTTTAGACTACTGAGAACTGTAATGTAACAGAGGTACAGTTCTATAATAATCACACTTATTTTTAAATCTAGCACAGAGAATTACAGACACAAAGGTTCAAAATGGTACCACCCAGCTTTCATAAAAGCATGGAGATACCGTAAAAGAATTCTCAGTGTTAAATATAAGGATGATGAATCTATTGAAGACTGCATCTTCAATTAAACGCTCTTCATCCGAGAAAAGTAGATATGCAAGTGGAGTTTGGTCGTATGGGACAGCAGCCTTCACTGAGCGATGCTCTGATATGAGTACAACGGCCGCAGTGTGTTCGATTCGAAACGTGGTGTATCTATAATTATCTCGAAGGGGCTGGCTTTCTGTGGCAGCGTTGAGCTGGAGCCTGTAAGCATCTGAATACTTGATGTCGGGAGAAGGACCACTTAGGAAACTAGAATCAAAGGACACATACATCCTACGGAAAATATTAAGACCATCAAAGAAAAATGATGGTTAAAAGAAAGACGAAACAGAGAACCATTCCCAAAAATAGAAAACGTTTCACAGTTACGGGAAACAGTAGATTGCTATTATTTCGTAGTCTTGAGGGGATGAATCATCAAAAGTTCAGCCACTAATTCTGTAACAAAATCTCTCATACACGATTGTACTCGAAATGTACTGGTCAGGTGAAGAAAGAAGTATAACAAGCAGGGCTCAACAATTACGACGTTTAAGGTATTCAGATATTCAAAGATTTAGCAAAAGAGACGTTGACTAATTTTCCTAATGTCAGTACCAGCACGCTATGTTGGTTCTGACTAGCGTCCAAGGCACCTTGCTGCGGAGCACGCCGCTGCTCGCCGTCGGAGGTTCGAGTCCTCCCTCGGGCATTTTTTTGTCCTTAGAGTAACTTAGCTTAAGTAGTTTGTAAGCCTATGGACTGATGACCAGAGTAGTTAAGTCCCATACATTTACAAACATTGATCTGACTAGCGATGCTGTGATAAGTTTTATTAAGTTCCATTTTCTCATGATAAGGAAGCGATCTTACTACAATTAAAATGCAACAACGAGTTTCCAAGAGCGCAAAACCATTTCTATTTTCCATTGACGTGCTGTTTCGGTCGACTCCACCAAAAACGCTTCGACAATACAAGTGAATTACACAGAGATGAACTTCAATGTATATTCATTTATATGGTGTCTGTTCTTTTCGGACATACAAATAATTGTATATCTGCCCCAACAATCAATGGACAGTTTCAGTGCCGACTTCTGGCCCAAAGAGGGAAATCCGGGTTCGAATCCCAGCCCAGTACAAATTTTCATCTTTGCCATTGGATATATTTCAATGCCCTGAAACGATCGAAATGTTTAAATGTTTCCAACTCATTCAATGTATATATTTTAATTTATCTTTGAATTACTCATCAGTTATAATATCGAGCTTTTCAGCAACAATATCAATGAAGCAACTTATCAGTGACCAGAAGATTGGTGCCTTCTTGTGCCGAAACCAGTCATCATTGAAAATAATCATGTTATGATGTTGGCAAAATATTGAGTTTGGCTCTAGAAGCAACCTTCTTCGATGGCTATGGAATAAACTGTCACATTCACTATGAAAACTATGACAGCTTTAGTCAAAATATCTGGCAGCAGCCGATTGCCACAGTGTTCAATATACCACACAGCTAATGAGATAGCGTAGTACCAAAGTTCTTGCGCTCGACATTTTGAAGGAAATGCAAACACGGTAAACTGATATATTGTTTGAATGGAGCTCTCTCCCACTCAAAGAGACGAAGGTCAGAGTTCAACGTTCGTCGACATTGCCGTCAAAGAGATCGAATATGAGTTGAATTATGAAGAGGTAGGGAATGAAATTAGTCGTGACCTTTTCAATACAACCATCTCGACGTTTGCCTGGAGCAATATAGGGAAATAATGAACAACATGAATCTCAACGGCCGGACGGAGATTTCATTCTTCGTCCTTCCACATGTGTAGTAAACGCTGCGCCATTTTGCTAGCTTTATCTGGTGGAACGTCTGTGCCATTATCAAAGCAAACATATTACTAGTTTTTGTGGCACACCAACGGACCTATTTTAAAAAGTTCACTAAAATAGATGAAACAGATATTAACATTACTCCTGAATTGCGTTTTGTGGCCGCAACGGAGGATCCGAGCGCACTGAGGCGCTATGCTACGATGCGAGAGGTCGTTCCCCGTCGGGGGTTCGAATTCTCCTCGGGCATGGATGTTTGTGCTGTCTTTAGTATAAGTTAGTTCATAAGTAGTTTGTAAGTTTAGGGACTGATGACCTCGTAGTTAAATCCCATAAACTCTACAAACATTTGAATTTAACAAACATTTCAACATTTTTTGCGTATTGTGGAAGATACACACACAACGCAAAATACTAAGTGCTGCTAAAGCTAGACACGATTTATCGCAAAAATAACGAAATTATTTTGGCAAAATAAAGGTCAAATACGCCTTCACTAATAAGATTTTCCTGGCAGTTACAGTCATCTACGAGATAGCTGACGTCTAATGATCATGATATAATTTTTATTTCTTTATTGTTATTTTATATTGAACATGTTACATGTCAGGCTGGCAGCAGAATTGAGTGCTGCTCTTCAGCTGAGAGAATGTAAAATACATGAACATGAGGAATTAAAACATGAAACGGGGTTAAAACAATGGAGATTTAAAACAGACAAGACGATAAAAATCGGAGTAATGTCAGATGTGGCAGATAAATAAAACATACGTAGTCAGTTAAAATGATGAGCCAAGGTGACGTTAAAAACAGTTATTACGACATGAAAACACAGACAAGACGAAGAGTACTCAGGGAAATTGTTAAAAACGTAGCGAATGCGACACTTGTCTGGAAGCGACGGACGCAGATAAATAAGTTTATAAGTTTTTGCAAACATTTTGGACAAAAATAATAATCTAAATAATAAAAAAATAATTAATAAGAGTGTCTGAAACACGTTTATGAAAAAAAAATTGAGGTAGTGTTGGGATTCGAACCACAGAACTTCAGCATCACAGTCCAACGCATTGCCTACTACGCTACGGATAAAAGAAGTTGCGTTCTTTATTTCAAACTATCGATGGCCGTTGTTTACTGATGCTAACATGGCATTTGGAGACACTAGCTTATCATTTAGCCTACGAAGAACGACGTGTTTTTGTTAATTCTTCAGTGCGTCATTGCTTTGAAATGACAACGTGTAAGTTACAATAAGAAAATCATCAAATACGCAACCCAAGATGGCGTATGTCAGAGGAGTTCTGGGCGAGGAATGTCACGTGACTTCTGCGAACGGCTGGTTTTCGTTAATTCAATGGAGGGTGTCAAAACTGCGTTATTTTTGCAAATATCCCTCAAACGATACGAGATATGAGAAAAACATAAGGGAACAAAGTCGTAGAGAATTTTCTCCTTTAAAAGTTCGTTTATTCAATTTTCACGTCAGATGAACGGTTTATTTGCAATTAAAATTACATAACACACGGCTTTTTTGGTATTACTATCGCATTTCTTGTCCGACATATTTCAAAAAGCGAGGTTCAGGTCTCTGGTAGCCAAGAATTATGTCTGTAAAATTTGGTGCCGATCGGTTGAATGGTTCGACCTAAAAAGTGGGAATACGTTACAGTCATACATCGTCAAATCGCCGTTATTTTTGCAAATATCTCTGCAATGATGCAAGATAAGAAAAAAAAACATAATAGAGCGAAGTTGTAGAGAATTTTCCCCTCTACCGATTAGGTTATTCAATTTTCGTGTCAGATGAACGGTTCGTTTGCAATTACAATTATATTACAAATGGCTTTTTTTTTGTATTACTACCGTATTTTTTGTCTAGATAATTTGGAAAAGAGAGGTTGTCGTCTCTGGCGGCCTACAATTATGTCTGTAAAATTTGATGGTGATCAGTTGAACGGTTCGTATTAAAAACAGGGAACACGTTACGGACAGACAGACAGACATCCCAAACTCGCCGTTATTTTTGCAAATATCTCTGAAACGAAACGAGATATGAAAAAAAACAGAAGAGAGCAAAGTTGTAGAGAATTTGCTCCTCTACAAATTCGGTTATTCAATTTTCGTGTCAGATGAATGGTTAAGCCGTTATTTTCATTTAAATTTCGAACTGTCAAAAGATGATTGCAAAGGCCCAATTTTAGTGTTACTACCGTAACCTAAAGTGGGCCAAAACACACAGATGCACATGTTATAAAAAGAAAAGATAACTGCAATATGAGGTTCCACGGAACAACGTGACAAAAGAGAGTATAGTTATGAACAGCCTTATATAATGTTCTAATAACAATTCAAAACTGTTGTCAAGACGTAATTATATGGTTTTGGATTTGTGCACGATGTAAGGAGACAGTCTCGTGGTGGACACTTGAAGTCTACAATTCTATGGTAAATCGCGGGAATCGTGATGTGTTTTGACAACTACCGAGTCGTCATAATTCAGGGGTTAGTCAATAGATATCGGCACCTCTCATCTGGTAAACAACAATCTGGTCGCTCGCTTTGTGTATAGACACGTGACTGGTAAATCCAGTCCGTTATAAGACTTGATGGCGATCAGTGGGAGAAGCCCTGTTAGTCCTTGAAGAACTATGCAATAAATCACTTAAAAATTAATAACTATTGATCCATATGTGACACAAAAGGAGCGCGTAGGCTCATTTTAAAGATAAAGACTAGACGGATGCTCTGATGTAAACGCGCCTCCTGACACTTTAATAAATTTTGACTTATAGTAAATCAAAAATCATTATAAAATAACAATTTTGTAAACGAAATATCTTGAAAACGGCTTAACCAAATCTTATGTACGAGGTGTCAAATGATCGATCCAAGTGAGTACTATTAAGATGTATATTTAGTTTTTTGCGCAAATTCAGTAAATTTGAATTTACAGTAACATGGTTTCCAGGTATAAAAGCTGGATTTTTAATAAATAAACAATAATAACTGTAGTATTATTGGCAGTACGGTAAACGAGACTTAACCTCAGCCCCTACGTCCCCTGTAGGGGACATAAAGCAAAATAAATCTGGTGTCAATATTCAAATGTTGGTCGCACTATTAGGCATCTCAACACACAAATAGAAGGTGGTACCACTTCTTGGAACTGAAAAAGATTCACTATCTTGTCATTTGTTCACTCTGCATCAATGCTAAAATGGTTGACATAATGGAAAGGCAGTTTTTTGGCTATGTGAGCATTCAAATTTCCATGCAACTCTTTAGTTAATGAAAAATCGATCTATGCCATTAATAACATAAGTAAATAAAAGTAAATTAACACGAACTGCATAGAGAAATATCGCTCCCCATACTGACAGTTGTAGTACCTAGTGTCCTGATGTTCCCTAGACGGGACATGAGTTTTTGTAGATAATAAAGAGACAGCAATTTTTTTAAAATATTTTTGAGGCCTCTTTGGAATATTTTTAATCATAAAATACAGACAAAACATAAAAATATTGAAAAAATATTCACAGGACTGATGATGTTAAGCAAATAGTTAATGAAACTACAGGATCAATAGTAATGTGAATAATCTATGTTTAATTACTGATAAAAAGGTAGAAAAGTTAACTGTTTGGTAATGCAAAAATTACGATATATACAACGTTTTTAATGCCATATTCTATTTCAGCGGATAATTTCCGTTAAATACTATCATCACATGTATTTATTTCATTTCTATTTTATGTAAAAGAGGTAATTTTCTGAAAATAAGATACTGCTTTGACTTCAGGGTAAGCCAGCGAGGGTAATTAAGGCGGCCATTTTGGCTTGTTAGGGGCAGTCTGTTAACGTCGGTTTGACAGACAAGACGTGTCGTTACGATGGACGACTGTAGAGTCGCTTGCGGACTTAGAAAATTTCAGCCAAGTGTTCTAGTGTTGAACTTAGAAATATTTGTTTAGTGGTGCTTTGTGACAGTGTAACTTGGCGATTCTTAAGATTGTTGCTAGACTTTAATTTTTATTTAGCGACTGTGCGACTTAGAAACTGTTCAGTGAAGTTTCCATTTTTTGGTGTGGCAGCCTTAAGAAACTCGGCTTTGCTTTGAAGTTAGGTGTAACAAATATTCACTGAGGAATATCAGGTGGAATAAACATCCATTTAGTTAAAAGTGAATATGTGGTTTCTGCAATTTTTGTTCCTGGTTGGGGCTCCGTGAAGTGCGGCTGTATACCCTATTTTGTCTAGGGACCAGCAACACCTGCTGCAATGTCCACAAAATGTTTAGCTCTAAAAATAAAAATAAAAATGCAAGGTGTCCTACTGTTCGATTTGGAATGGAATAGCCCGATAGTGCTTTAGAACTGAGATGAACTGAGACTATGGGACAGGGAATACAAGAATATGATGTGAAGTGTCAGTGTCTAACAGAGTAAGCAATGCAAATGTCTGTCAGACACGCCTGCGTATCTCAAGGACCTGACACTCCGGTGACTACAGTTGCCAAGAACACAAGAATTATTTTCGCAATTGCCAATATGAATGAGTATCGGCCGTCCAATGTATTGGTGACATATGAATATTTGTGCTAGTCTGCGATTCCAACCTGGATTTCCCGCTTTTATATCACCAATCAAAAGTATACCTGGCACTGATTAAGATTCGAAACTGCTAAATAAAAAATGTTTGTTAAGTTTATGGGACTTAACTACGGGGTTATCAGTCCCTAAACTTACAAACTACTTATCAACTACTTACGAACTAGGACGGCACAAATATCCATGCCCGAGGGGGGATTCGAACCCCCGACCGTAGTGGCCGTGCTGACCGTGACTGGAGCGCCTCAGTCACCTCGGCCACCGCGGCCGGCAAACTGCTAAATGTTTTGTATTCTTGACAGCTATGGTCGTCGTACTGTCCGTTCCTTCAAAAATGTTCAAATGATTGTTAAGCTTATGGGACTTAACTACGGGGTCATCAGTCCCTAAACTTACAAACTACTTACGAACTAGCTAACACTAAGGACGGCACAAATATCCATGCCCGAGGGGGGATTCGAACCCCCGACCGTAGTGACCGTGCCGACCGTGACTGAAGCGCCTCAGTCCCCTCGGCCACCGCAGCCGGCTCCGTTCCTTCAGACATGTATTCACGTCTGAAAAACATTTTCTATTGTTACATCGCTAAACACGGACGCTGCCCATCGTAATTAAGCCAAAGCAAGGCGTGCGACATTTGTAATAAACATGTCTCCGTCCACCGGAAATACATAACGGAATGTACGAGCACTCATAGGTAGTTGACAATGTGTGGCATACGGAAGTTTGGGTCGCGTCGGGACACGTGGACGGATAGCGTAGTTGGCAGGAAGAGGGAGGGGAGATCGACAGGTAGAAACTGCCCTCGTGTTGTTTTGGAGGAAGTACCTCTACTAGCTTCATATTGGCGCACAGACGTTTGTGCGATTTATTGCTCGCATCCACTTAGGATGGCCGAGCTAAAAGCATTTCGTTTCGTCAGCAGAATTCCGCCTGGCAGTCGTCCGAGCCATGCCACGAAAAGTAAATTCAGCTGATTAACATTTTCCGGCCATAAAAGAAAAAGAACAGCAAAACATCTCTGACATGTTTCAGGTTCAAAGAAATCGCGAAGATAACGGAAATCCTCGAGCGCAGTTGTTTTAGTTTTAATCGTGGTTCGGGAGACGGTTATAGTTGCCGCTTGAGGGAAGACCGATTCGTGACAGCTGTCACCATTGGAGGACAGGTAAAACGTTTTTGAGAATTGGTTGCCGAGGTTCTTGGCAGGAACAACTGAGCAGTCCTGGTTCTTTACTAACAAAAATTTAAGAAACTCCGTCTCTAGCTTTCGTGCTTCACGCATCGATAATCTGCAGGCTTCACTAGAAGACTCCAATTACCATACTGGGGTAGAATGTTCGAGACAACTGCTGAAAAATACTTATGACGTACTTTACGGCAGTTTATGTTGAACAACTCGCTGCTTCCGCATGTTAGAACGAGACGTTAGTTAGCATTTTGTTAGTTGTATGGGCGCCTTGAATTTCTCCGCTCATACAAACCATTATCGTAAATTACTTATAGGCAGATCAAATTATCCGCGGCGGAGTGGCTAAGCGCATTGAGGCGCTATGCTCCGACTCGCGAGGCCGCTCCCCATCGGGGTTTCGAATCCTCCCTCGGGCAGGGATGTTTGTACCGTCATTAGTATAAGTTAGTTCATAGGTAGTTTGTAAGTTTAGGGACTGATGACTCCACAGTTAAGTCCCATGAGCTTTCCAAACATTTGAACATTTGATTTAGATCAAATTAAACATGACTAACTTAGGCGTTTTATGATTAGGTAATTCTGACGGCCATCCACGTAACTTTGCCGCTCGATATCGACTTCTCATAGTCAATATCTGATGAAAGCACTTTATATCATTCCATTTAACTGAATAGACTAGATAGTTTTTCCAAAATTATATTTAATATTTTTCAGTGATAAAATGTGTATTCCTCCAATTAAGAGTCACTGCTTACGGCGCAATATTTTGTTACAAGAACACTACCGTACCGTAACACACCATTGCATTACTTAAACTTACTGTCAGTTTTCAAAGAATTCTAGGCTACTGTTGTGCAAAACAATTATCAGATTATTGTTTTCGAATATGTATGGCTTAATGAAAGATAAAATGTACCGTAAACTGAGGTTACTTGGACCCAAGAAGTGAAAATTTTTGTGTACTTAGTACCAAATGATACTCTAAAACCATCATTATGCCGATATACTAAATTCTTTTATATATGTGATGTTTTTCTAGCACTTTACGTCTGTTTCAGACCTAATTTTATTTTTTGTATGTGCGTAATTGAAATTTGGGTCCACGTAACTTCAGAACTTGGCTGAAATGAACCCATGCATTAGTATCCTTGTAAAAAGCAATTTAAAGGTGCATCGGGTGCAAGTAGGACCTGGGCTCTGGAAATAGACATATAAATATATATTGGTGTGAGGAATATTCATTTCATTTGACATTTAATTGGATAATATCCTAAAGATAATAACTGTGTTTGTTTGCAAGAAACATATCAGCACTAGTATACACTGTACTAAATATTTGCAATATTAAATATGGTGCACAATAGTTAGTTGTGTTACTACTGAGAACAAACCCCCTTCTAATTAAAATGGGTGGGTTAATTTCTTTTTTTTTTTTAATGTCCACCACTTGTTGAATAAAACGTCCTTTTATGAAGGCCATGCCGAGACATTTCTTGTAGGAGTCATGCATTCAACAATGGCACCGTTGTCGCATTTCTTGACCTGGAGATAAAACATTATTCCAAGCTACAAGAACAAAATCCTGCTCGTATAAGGAACCTTTTAGCATTTCTTTGTCTTCAACAGTGTACAAATCTTTTAACCAAATAAATTGACAAAACTTAATGATATACATTATTTTTCAGTGAAATTTAGAAGTGTGTAATTTAAATATAGCGCTTGTGGCTCCTTGAACCCACTTCTGGGCTGTGGTCCAAGTAACCTCATTTTTAGGTTATAAACATACTGTTTCCTAAATATATTAATTTTATTGGTCGTTCTTTATCTACAAAATCAGAACAATAGTTATTTTATGAAGGACTGTATATAAAAGGTAAATTTTAATTTACCTTGCATGCAACTTGAGTAGGCAGCGTAGTGAGAGTAGAGGTTTTCTGGCAGCGACAATCCTTGGTTTCACTATACAACAGTGTAACGTTAACTGTGACAAGGCGCGAAAAACAGAGGCAATGCAGAGGGCACTAAGCGCTAGCTAGTGCTGCTATCTGCGATGAAATGGTCAATCAGCTGTATATGTGCATTACAGCACATTACAGCCCAGGACTCATAAAAAAAATTTACCGTAAAAATGTAAAAAAAAGTCTAAAAAATAATCAGTTCATGTGCAAGCGCTTTCGTGATCCTTTTCTTAATATTTTCGTAACAGAGTTTCAAATTCTATCAGTTCCGATATTGTGTGAATTATACAGAAAATTTCTTCCACGCCTGTACCTTCTAGACCGTAGTAACTTTATCCGTTTTTCCGCTTATATTGTATCCTTATATTTCCGCAAAACGATATATAGAAGTTCAAATGTTCAAATGTTTGTATAGCTTATGTGACTTAACTACGGGGTCATCAGTTCCTAAACTTACAAACTACTTATGAACTAGCTAATGCTAAGGACGGCACAAATATCCATGCCCGAGGGGGGGATTCGAACCCCCGACCGTAGTGGCCGTGCAGACCGTGACTGGAGCGCCTCAGTCCCCTCGGCTACCGCGGCCGGCTATATAGAAGTAAATCTTTTTCGTGTTGGCGGAAGTTTTCCTGTTCACTTCTTTCCATGTTTACAACATAAAAGCTTCGATAACGAGTATTGTGTATCGATTTATATTCGCGGTCGAGACGCAATAATCATGTCGACAGTCGATTTAGCGGTGTTGTCGAGCATCTTCAGTGCTTACTCAGAACAACGTTGAACCAGCTTCGGCGTATGTAGGTTTAACGTTATAAAATGGAGTGGAGTCCTGAACAGAGTTTAATTTCTGAACTAATGTGAGATTTGATCTCCAGTCAGCGATGTTAATACAATCGGCCAGTAAACTTTTAAATATACGTTACACTTTGATATTAGTATGTAGATATGGATTAAACACGCTAAACACGTTGAACATTGGATAAGCACAGTATGCATTGTGTTACATCATGTTACGTAGAATATAGTAAAGAATAAAACACACGAACACACTCACATAGATTATTAAAGATATCAAATATATGAAGCAGAGTGCCCGTATGTTTGTACGTGTTGCATACAAATCTACAGTTTTGTTACAATCTTTATGAAATTTTGTACACGCAAGCTTCAATCCATGAGGACGGTCGCCGTATGTGTAAGAATCACATACGATATATAGTTCACGAGATATGACGTCATAAACAATGAGATGCGCGAAAAACTGCTGCATTTTGCGACAATGCTGCTCATTTTCTCCTAAACCATTGGACCGATTTCAACCAAATTTGGTACACACATTCCTTACCGTGAGGTAACAATTGCTGCATGGTTAAGATTCACATACGGCACATGGTTCAAAAGATATTACGTCCTAACCAATAGAAAATGCAAAAAAGTTCATATAATGCGGCGAGATTTTCGAAATACACTGTATGAAAATGATAGTACTTAGCGACTTGCAACAAACTTTAAACATAATTTCAAAGCTTTATTAAACTTTTTCTCGCTGGAAACCATAGTAAAATGATGAAAGGAAAAAGGTTTCTCGCTTACTACTTTTCCGCTGTTTATGGAGTAAAACTACGGCTCTCGGTATGATGTTACAATTTATAATTTGAACACTACAAATTGTAGCGACAGGAAATTTTACAGACAGTATACACATATATAGTTGAATGTATCTTGTAAATTGTATCACATTCCGACACGTAGTTCATGAGATATGAGGACGTAAAGAGTAACGTTCATGGAAAACCGACCCATCAAGCACTAAGTTTTAATCTATTACTTCTTTACTACTAAGTGTATTCCCAAGAAATTTTACAGACATACTGCACTTATACAAATGAATATATACCTGAAAAATGGCAGGAGTAAATAAATAAATACCCGGGCACCGCCGGGTTTACAGCTAGTAGAATATAAATTCCACCCGTATGAAGTCGCTCGGGTCGCTAGTACTCATACAAAAGCTAATAATTTACGACAACCAGTATATACAAGAGATGAGCTATGAGCGCGCTCGAGAAACTCGCAACGCTGAGGCAAATCCTCGAGAAATTCTCGAGAACTCTCGAGAAGTTGACAGTGCTGCGGTCTGTAGAGGCTGAGCGAAACTACTTTACAAGGAAGCACTGAGACAAAGCAGTCACAGTCGTTGTCTTCGGTACGTGCAAGTTAGAATTTATACTTTTTACACATTGGTGTCAAGAACAAGGCTTCCTTTTATTTGTACTGAATTATTATTATTATTAGTAGTAGTAGTAGAATGTTTCGCAGAAGACAAAAATCATAGGAATATTAAACCTGCGCTACTAACATCTGGTTTTAATGCTCGCTATTAACAGCCGTCTTTCAGGGGTTTTGAACTTTTGTTAGCAACACCCGTCAATTCGGCGAGTGTGATTCCAAACCATCACTCTACCCGTGTACACTTGTTCATCAATTGTTCCTTAAAACGTCACAGCTCAATGACAATTTGAACGTAGCCGTCATTTTGACAGATGTTACTAAGCTAGGGTTAATGAAACTCGTATTTCAAACGAAACTGAAAACTCATTCTTTCTTAAAACAAGTATGGATTCCGCATGATTTTATGCTTAAATGAGACATGCTAAAACATATTACGTCCAAAATCTCCTTGCATTCATTTACAGTAGAAAAATATCGTCTGAACATAACAGTATCGTCGGTCTTTGCTTCCGTCCTTATTTCAGCCTGGTACTTTCGGAATGCAGTT
Source organism: Locusta migratoria (assembly GCA_026315105.1). NCBI lineage: Eukaryota > Metazoa > Arthropoda > Insecta > Orthoptera > Acrididae > Locusta > Locusta migratoria. The sequence continues at coordinate 295,144,277 of CM048755.1, forward strand.
ATAATTTACATCTGCAGTAGTGGCTGGAGGTTGTTCTATCCTCATACTGTCCAAAAGTAGGATAGTCTAAATATTAATGCATGTCGTATGCTGTCGGAGCTAAATTAAAAATTAGTTTTCCAAAATTTCAAAATTAACAATGGTGCCATCAGTCCCTAAACTTACAAAACTACTTATGACCTAAATAAGATTAAGGACGGCACAAATATCTATTCCCGAGGGAGGATTCGAACCCCCGACCGTGGTGACCGTGCAGACCGTGACTGGAGCGCCTCAGTCCCCTCGGCTACCGCGGTCGGCAGTTTTCCAATACTGGCGAACTGTTTCCAGAATTATGTAACTTTCTACGGAGTTTTCTTTTCGTACAGTATGAATGCATAACGTACATAAAACCTTGGGTATTTTGTCTGACTTTCGTTAATAGAAGAACGAACTTCTCTATTCGTGGACGTATGTGTTTGATTGCTGGATATATTGTGTAATTGTAAATGTCTTATCATCAAAATGTTCAAATGTTTGTAAAGCTTAAGGGACTTAACTGCGGGGTCATCAGCCCCTATACTTACATATTACTTATGAACTACCTTAAACTAAAGACGACACACACATCCATGCCCGAGGGGGGATTCGAGCCCCCGACGGCGGACGGCCGCGCGCACCGCAACACGGCGCTCCAGCACGCGCGCCTAATCCGCCACATTTTTTGTTATTATTACGGATCTTAAAACAGACTTATGTTTTAATAGACGTTATCTGCATTCTACGTGAAGTACTGTCGGCTCCACAAGTTTCATTTCGGTGTAGGCCTATCCGTATTTGAATGACAATTACAGCAATCGTTGCGTGAAAGCGTCAGCAGTCAGCTCAAATAACCGTGGCGTGCCGCCACTGTCAACTGGCGCACAGTAACACGCGCCGCAGCGCCGCTTCTCGTGAGCGTCTTGAAAATAGCTCGAGAAATTCTCGCTGGAGCAACACCGTCTGCGCTGGCGTGCCACGTCACGCAGAGTAGGCAGCGGTCGCGTACCTCACTGGCTGGCCGGTGTGAGGCGGTGGGCTGCGCCCAATCGGACAGCCAATGAGCTACGCGGCTGCAGCCTACTCTACGTGACGTGGCACACCAGTGCGGAGACCTTCTCCACACACAGTGTTGGCTGGAGTCACCGCGCCTCAGTCGCATCCCTAGTATACACTACAAAAACCCTCATATTTATTTTCATTGCCTACAAACAGTCCAAAATTTTTAATACTATACTGTCTCCTGATTTTTTTCAAATGTTTGTATAGTCTATGGGACTTAACTCTGGAGCCATCAGTCCCTAAACTTACAAACTACTTATGAACTACTTACGAACTAGGACGGCACAAATATCCATGCCCGCGGGGGGATTCCTACCCCCGACCGTAGTGGCCGCGCAGACCGTGACTGGCGCGCCTCAGTCGCCTCGGCCACCGCAGCCGGCCTGATTTTTTTTCTGGCGAATATAGTTTCCCTCCTCAACATTTTTTTTCTCTTCCTCACAGTTTTAATGTTTGGAACATCTGTGCTACTATGTACGTTTTATGGAACAACTAGATGAAAATCCGACGTTGCCCGGGTATTTATTTATTTATTCCTGCCATGAGTTAGTACTTCTCTTATCCCTTCTCTCTCTATCCATCTCCTTTTTTTTCTAAAAACGTGTTATATTTATCGGAGTATACAGGGTGTTACAAAAAGTTACGGCCAAACTTTCAGGAAACATTCCTCACACACAAAGAAAGAAAATATGTTACGTGGACATGTGTCCGGAAACACTTAATTTCCATGTTAGAGCTCATTTTCGTATTTCTCTTTAAACGTAAATTGAAATAATTCTTGCAGACAATTGTCAAAATACCCAATTGTTTCGTTAGTATGTACTGTACTTCCTCGATTCACCGCCAGTTGGCCCAATTGAAAGAACGTAATGTTGACTTCAGTGCTTGTGTTGACACAACAGATTCGGTGACCCATGGATTGATAGAGGCATACCAATTCCATGTCTTCCACGCTCTCCTGACCTCAACCCTCTTGACTTTCATTTATGGGGGCATTTGAAAGCTCTTGTCTACGCAACCCCGGTACGAAATGTAGAGACTCTTGGTGCTCGTATTGTGGACGGCTGTGGTACAATACGCCTTTCTCCAGGGCTGCATCAGCGCATCAGGGATTCCATGCGACGGAGGGTGGATGCATGTATCCTCGCTAACGGAGGACATTTTGAACATTTCCTGTAACAAAGTGCTTGAAGTCACGATGGTACGTTCTGTTGCTGTGTGTTTCCATTCCATGATTAATGTGATTTGAAGAGAAGTAATAAAATGAGCTCTAACATGGAAATTAAGCGTTTCTGGACACAAGTCCACATAACATATTTTCTTTCTTTGTGTGTGAGGAATGTTTCCTGAAAGTTTGGCTGTACCTTTATGTAACACCCTGTATATAAGAAATAAGGCTGTCTTGAACATTTATTGAGTTATATTTTGTTGAAATTATGTTTAACGTTTGTTGCAAGTCGCTAAGTAATCGCGTTCTCATATTCTGTATTCATAAAGTCTCTTCGCATTATGTGGCCTTTTCTTGCAACTCCTATTGTTTATGACTTTATATCTCCTGAAACATGTTTCGTATGTGATTCTTAACCATGGAGCAACTGTTACCTCACGGTAAGGAATATGTGTATCAAATTTGGTTGAAATCGGTGAAGTGGTTTTGGAGGAAATGTGCAACATTGTCGCGTAAAGCAGCAGTTTTCCTCGCACCTCATTCTTTATGACGTCATATCTCGTGAACGATGTGTTGCACGTGATCCTTAGACTTACAGCGACCATCCTCATTGATTGAAACATATGTGCGCGAAATTTCATAAAGATTGAAACAAAGTTGTAGATTTGCATGCAATACGCACATACAAACACATGGACACTCTGCTTTATATATGTTGTTGTGGTCTTAAGTCCGCAGACTGGTTTGCAACTGTGCAACTCTCTTCATCTGAGAATACGTTCAGCAACCTACTTCCTTTTGAATCAGCTTACTGTATTCGTCCCTCGCTCTCCCTCTACGATGTTTACCCCCACACACTTCCTTCTAATGCTAAGCTGATAGTTCCTTGATGTCTCAGAATGTCCTACCAATCTATCCCTTCTCTTAGTCAGGATATGCAAGAATCTCCTTTTCTCCCCAGTGCGGTTAAGCACCTCCTCATTAGTTACACGATCTACCCATCTAATTTTCATCATTCTTCTATAGCCCCACATCAGAACTCTTTATCGTCCATGTTTCACTCCCATACAATGCTACACTTCAGGCAAATGCTTTCAGAAGGGACATTTAAATTCATATTGGATGTTAACAAGTTTCGCTTCTTTACAAACGCTTTTTCCCCATAGCCAATCTGCATTTTATATCTTCTCTACTTCGGCCATAAGAAGTTATTTTGCTACCCAAATAACAAAACTAATCTACTACTTTTATTGTCTCATTACCTAATCTGATTCCTTCGGCGTCACCTGATTTTCTAACAAGTTTCGCTTCTTTACAAACGCTTTTTCCCCATAGCCAATCTGCATTTTATATCTTCTCTACTTCGGCCATAAGAAGTTATTTTGCTACCCAAATAACAAAACTAATCTACTACTTTTATTGTCTCATTACCTAATCTGATTCCTTCGGCGTCACCTGATTTTCTAACATTACATTCCATTACCATCGTTTTACTCTTATTAATGTTGATCTTACATCTTCCTTTCAAGACACTGTCCATTCAATGCAATTGCTCTTCCAGATTCTCTGTAGTCTCTGACAAAATTACTATGTCATTAGCAAACCGCAAAGTTTTTATTTCTTATCCCTGAACTTTAATTCCCTCTCCAAATTTCTCCTTGTATTCCTTCACTGCTTACTCAATGTACAGATTGAACAACATTGGGGAAAGGATACAACCCTGTCTTACTCCTCAAATATCCATGTCCGAGGGGGATTCGAACCCCCGACCCTAGTGGCCGTGCAGAACGTGACTGGCGCACCGCAGACCGCTCGGCCACTACGGACGGCCCTCTGCGTCTCTTTCTTGCCCTTCGATTATAATAACTGCAGTCTGGTTTTTGTATAGGTTGAATATAACTCTTCGCTCCCTATATGTTACCCCTGATACCTTCAGAATTAGAGTGTATTCCAGTCGACACTGTCAAAAGATTTCTCCAAATCTACAAACGCTAAAAACGTAGGTTTGCCCTTTCTTAGCCTATCTTCTAAGATAAGCCGTAAAGTGAGTATTGCCTCCCGTGTTCCTACATTTCTCCTAAATCCAAACTGATCTTCCCCGAGATCGGATTCCACAAGTTTTTCCATTCGTCTGTAAATAATTCGTGTTAGTATTTTGCAACCATGACTTATTAAACTGATAGTTTTGTAATTTTCACATTTGTCTGCACTTGCTTTCTTTGGAATTGAAATTACAATATTCTTCTCGAAGTATATAAAGATAACAATTTTCGACAGCCCAAGAGCCGCACCACAAAAACAAAAAACTAACGTCAGTTCATCTAGACGACTCCAACCGGAATATGGTGCAGAGCGACCACATTAAAGTTATTAAAATGTGAAGAACCAGCTTTGGCCGCATTGAAATCTTTATTTTTTATATACAATACAACGTCAGTTCCTAACGTGGTGATTACCTGTGTGCCATCCACTGATCTGTCTGCATAGGGCCGCGGTGGAATGGCTGAGCGCTCTAAGGCGCCTTGCTGCAGATCGGGTGGGCGCTTCTCGTCGGAGATTCGAGTTCTCCCTATAGCATGGGGTGTGTGTTGTCCTTAGGTTAATTTAAGTAGTTTGTGAGCCTGATAACCACAGTAGCTAATTCCCATAGATTTAGACATTTGAAGGTTTGTCCGCATGGGCGTGCTCTGCCGCGCTTCCAGCACTGTCCGTTGCATATCGAGGTCGTCCGTGCACCTGACCGAGCTCGGGGCGTCGACGACGTGGCTGGCGGCTCGTGCCGCGGGCAACGGAGCGAGGCGGCAGCGCGATGGAAGGTAAATGTGGCGCGATACACCGCTCTGGTCTCCTAGCGGGATCTAAGCGGCGGCCGTGGCTGCGCGACTCGCATAGTCGTCTCGCTCATCAACCAAGTAACGTCTCTCGCCCTTCGGAAACAGGTCTCCCGTTTGTAGTCTGGCGACTAGTTCCTTCTCTCCCGCCGCGCGGGAATGGCCGCGCGGTCTAAAGCCCTTTCTACACGGGACGTGCGACACGCACAAGAAAGTCAATGTCAGCTGCAGCGCTCCTTGCGATAGACTATCGAAATACAAAGAAGCTTCCTGTTAGATTAAAATTGTGTGCCGGAACCGGGACTCGAACCTGGGGCCGCCGGCCGCGGTGGCCGAGGGGACTGAGGTGCTCCAGTCACGGTCTGCACGGCCACTACGGTCGGAGGTTCGAATCCCCCCTCGGGCATGGATATTTGTGCCGTCCTTAGGATTAGCTAGATCATAAGTAGTTTGTAAGCTTAGGGACTGATGACCCCGTAGTTTAGTCCCATAAGCTATACAAACATGTTTTGTTGAGAAGTGAAGGGCGTACAGTAGTTCCACTAACAAATGCTAATCGGCGCCCTGTTGGGGAATTAACAGTTGATTTCCTCGTCGTTGAACCTATCAAGCAGTTTGAATGTGACATGAGTGTTTCTTACTCTCGCTTCTGGAAAAAGTCATGGTTAGGATTGGATGTTGGACATCGAGGGCTTGGAGCCTCCTTCACACTAGAAATTTCAAATTTTTGAACCTGGGACCTTTGCCTTTCGAGGCAAGGTACTGGCGGAAGTAAAGTTATGAGGCGGCATCTTGAGTCGTGTCGGGATAGCTCAGTCGGTAGAGCGCTTGCCCGCGAAAGGTAAAGCTCCCAGGTTCGAGGCCCGGTTCTGGCACACAAATTTAATCTGCCAGGAAGTTTCATATCAGGGCACACTCCGCTGCAGAGTGAAAGTTTCATTATACAAAGAAGCATTTACACGGTACGCGTTTGTCGAGTCGTATGCTTCACGTGTCTACTTCGTTTCTTGTCAACTTAGGGCAAATGAATCGCCGATTAAGATTACTATTCGACACTGTCAGATTTATTGTGGCTATTATAATGATTAAAACATTTTATTTGTGTTTTAGACTGTCACTCTGAAAATGTAATTGTTTTCGTGCAGTTCATGCGAAACTACGTCGATCACATGTGTAAACGTCCTTATTTATAAAAGGCGGTTAAATATTTTCAGACCGCGCGGTTGGAGGCGCCTATGTATATGATGAACAAGCTCAGGTGTCTATGAAAGTCTGTCCATACATAAACCTTTCACTGATATTGTGCTGTCAGCTTACCCCTAACAAGCTAGCAGCACACCTTGAACCGAAGCTAGGCGGGTCAGCCGAGTCAGTCGCTAGCAGGCGTTACACCGCGACAAACAGGCGACTGTAAATAAAGTATTCTAGAGCCTAATTTGGACCTTGTCTTACAGAGGACCGAGCGAGGTGGCGCAGTGGTAACGCACTGGACTCGTATTCGGGAGGGCGGTGGTTCAAATCCACCCCCGGCCATCCAGATTTATGTTTTCCGTGATTTCCCTAAATCACTCCAGGCAAATGCCGGGATGGTTCCTTTCAAAAGGCACGGCCGATTTCCTTCCCCGTCCTTACCCAAAACTCTGAGCGTTAGCTCCGGCTCTAATGACCAAGCAGTCGATGGGACGTTAAACCCTAAGCTTCCTACCTTCCTTCTTGCAGAGGTCGAAGCGTAGCTAAGAACCAGCGAAGTGCCGGCCGCGGTGGCCGAGGGGACTGAGGCGCGACAGTCATTGTCTGCACGGCCTCTATGGTCGGGCATGGATATTTGTGCCGTCCTTAGTGTTAGCTAGTTTATAAGTAGTTTGTAAGTTTAGGGACTGATGACCCCGTAATTAAGTCCCATAAGCTATACGAACATTTGAACCAGCGAAGTATTCCTACGCCTGCTCGCGATTGGCCGGTGATCGCCTGTTAGGGACCAGCCAGGCGACTTGCCAGTCTGTCTCGCATCCACCAAGCAAACGATATACTCGTGGAAGACTCCGAAGAAGAAGACGCCCACTATGGATGTCACCGAAGACCGTTCGACGCCCTACCGAGGTACCACGCCGGCTGCTCCAACGGACTTCTGTAACCACCTTCGAAGTAGCGACTACTGTAAACAGTTTATAAGAAGTTTAGTTATAATAAATTAGTTCAACAAGAAGACTGTGATCACAATAGAGATAAAGCTTCAAATAATGCTCACTGAAAACCAAAATATTTTACCTGCAGCATGTTTCAAGAGAAACAGCCAATCTATTGTAAGATGGTAATAAAAACGAACTACAATACAAATGTCACATATCTTGTTTCCAATTTTTGTTGCGTACAGTGATGCAGCTCTTATTATATCACCCAAACAAACTTAAAGCAAATGCAAATTTGGATATGTTGACAGATTCTTTCGGTGCTTCTGGGTTGATCATATTAACTTTTATTTAAATAACCGGTTTTCGACTTACTTTGAAGTCTGAAGATGACCTTATAAGCCGAAACCCGGTTAACTAAGTGGAAACCAACTTTCAGAACACACACAAAATTATTTTGAAGTCAGTATGGAAGTGTTCCACCAAAAACCGATGCAAAAATCAGTGAAAATGTCTTCACATATTTTTGGAAATATTTTTGTTTCATTTATTGGGTAACAACACTCTTATTTAAATTTATGTATGAAGAACAGTCTAGAGTGCAAAAAAAAAAAAAAAAAAAAAAAAAAAAAAAAAAAAAAAAAAAAATTCCGACTAGTTTCGGTCTCGTCTTAGACCATCTTCAGGAAATATAACTCTAAAATATATCAGTTACATTTAGAGGACTTTCAGCATATACATTAGTGTCAAACTTAAACTAAATTAATAAAGAGAAATAAAACAATTTATTGTCAGTATTTTAATGTTTTAATCTTTATTTTAATACCAGAAAGATGACTACAATTACTTTATTTTAGAAATTGGCAAAGAATTGTGTGTCTAATTATAATTTTATATTTTTGGCCAAATTCATCTATGTAGTTTTTTCATTGGCTATCAAAGATGGGTGGAGCTGGCAAAGGGGCGGAGTCTCAGCTATTTAAGAGCAGAAAACCTAGCTCCAGTCAGCAGTGACGCACTAGAAGGCTCAAAGTTTCCTGCCAGCTCCACAACATCAATGGGTATAACATCGTTTTATTTCTCTTTATTAATTTAGTTTACACTAATGTATATGCTGAAAGTCCTCTAAATGTAACTGATATATTTCAGAGCTATATTTCCTGAAGATGGTCTAAGATAAGACCGAAACTAGTAGGGAAAAAAATCATTTTTTTGCATTCTAGACTGTTCTTCATCCATAAATGAAAATGTTTTCATTTACATTTCCTCTAAGTTTGTATGACTATATTAACAGCTGTAGGTCCATACTCAATAAACATTTTACACATGTTATATGGAATTTTTATTGAAATAAGCCTATAGTACAGTATAGTATCCTAAAATATTTACGACTACTCTTGAGAAAGCCTTGTATATATATGAGTCGAACAACTATGTTCCTCTGAACAGGAGACAAGTACCTATTTCTCAAACATATTAGCGACTACTCCGCTCGTCATCTGGTTGCCCCACTCGGTCGTTTGCGCATGCACGAAGCACTTACATACGTGTGAGAAAAGGATCCATGCTATTTTGTCTACAAGCGATCGTATGCGTGCATCTTGTGCAAGTGGGTGCGTCTACACGGTTCGCGGGCGGAGTAATCGTTGTATCATGGGTAATCTTGCGATCTCGCAGTTCCCGTGTAGAACAGGCTTCACTCTTTCAGTCCCACATTATGAAATCAGCTTTGAAAAAATTAAAATTCATTGTTTTCTGTATTAATACAGTGTAGTAAACATCAAAATATCTGTTTTAAAATTTTTGGTCGGACTGTTGACTTTTTATGTCATGTATTTCATACACAACACAGACGTTTGCATCGATGTATTTTATTACTTTGACGTTATTTTGTTGATAGTTAACACTGCCGGATCAATAATACTATCATAATCTTCGCCACAGCACCAAATACAATACTATTCACTGCTGGAATAAAATAAAAGGAACCACACTCTCAGCCACGTACAGACGGTAACGCAACACAACCTCCAAGATGCACAGATTAATGCCTCAGAAGTGGCTACACGCCGTACGAAGCAGCAAAATGTCGCACTAGAACCATGTTGTTTACCAACAAAAATGCAGCTTGAAGGCCTGATACACAAAATGCGGTACAAATCAACATTTAATACGTTGTTGTCCAGGAACAACACGGGGAATGAAATGGTTAAAGAGCCATGTCCAGCGATTGCGCGGTCCATCGCGTCGGAAATCGAGTCGTTACTCTGGCATTGCTGTGTGTATTGTACTTAGCATAAATTACTTAAAAGTTGTTTGTAAGTCTAGGGAAAGTTGACCTCAGTGATTTGGTCCCTTAGATTTACAAACATTTGAATATTTTCTTCTCTCCTGAGTCGATCGCGAGTGTCCCATTGTCATCCCTTTGCGTCCTCCACGCCTATTCCCATGGACGTAGACAAACATTCGAGCTGGCCCATATTCTTCTTCTTCTCGTCAATCAAATTATTGTTCACTATCATTGTTGAAGATTTATGAACCGCACTCTGTTCCCAAACTGATACGCCTCGAATGGAAGACCACATACAGAACTTATTATGGACAAAATGGATTCGCTGGGGGAGCTTCATGTCAAATTATTGTGTCCCACCCATTTGTCGCCTCCATCTTCTTCTACACCTTCCACTTTCAGTGCGATCAATGCCACGCTTCCTCTCGGCAGGAAAATGCCAAATATGCTAAAAAGGTTTTTATAGCAAGCACCCCACTCGTCTGGCACACAACAAACGTCTTATCTGAATCTACCGAACGAGATGGCGAATGGTAACACACTGGATTCGTGTTGGGCAGGACAGCGGCTCGAAGTCCTCTCCGGTCATACTGATTTAGGTTTACCGTCATTTTCCTAAATCACTCCAGGCAAAGAGTACGGCCGGTTTCCTTCCCCCACCTTGCTAAAATAGAGCTTGTTCTTCGTCTCTAATGACCACGCTGTCGACGCGACGTTGATTGTGTACGATATTATGGGATGAAAGTAAGCACAGTACGCCAGTTTTTATTTTTATATAATCTGACAATATTTGAATGGCAAATAGAAATTTGCTAAGGCGCTTCACTAATTATGCGGTATGCACCTCCAAGCTAAATTAATTATGAAGTTATTATTCCAAGAATTTAATACTGTCAATTTCATCTGCTTGTCATGTTTCAGACATATAGTAGCAGTAAACATTTCACAAGAACTAAACTGCATATAAACATTTATCAACGTCCATGAAAATTTCACTAGCCGATCTCTCTAGCGGTATTCTTGATACTTAAAGAAATATCTTTCCACGAGCTTAAGAAATGAAGCATCCGCAACAAACACCAACGACGTGTTACAGGGCCCCCAGTGTTCTTTGTCTGTATAAATGATTTATGAGAAAATCTGAGCAGATCTCTTGGAGTTTTCGCGAATGATGCTGTCGGTAATGTGTCAGTGAAGTCACCAGGAAATGAACACGATTTGGATAAGATATCTGCATGCTGATACAATTGCTAATTTACACTAAAAAGTGAAAATTGTGAGGTTATCCGCACGAGCACAAAAATAAATCCGTTATATTTCTTTGCACGATAGATCATTCAAATATAAAGGCCGCAAAATCCAACTAAATACCTAGGTATTACAATTAGGGACAACCTAAATTGATAAGAACATGTAGAAAATATTGTGGGTAGGGCGAACCAGAGGTTCGTTACACCGACAGAAAACTTTGAAGATGCAACGGTTCTGCTAAAGAATTGTCCGTCCTGTTTTGGGGTGTTGCTGCACAGCGCGTGATCCTCTTCAGATAGGACTGACGGAGGACATAGAAATAGTTCACAGAAGAGCAATTCCCTTCATATTATCGCGCTACAAGGGAGAGAGTGTCACACGAGTTGGAGTGAAAATCATTAAAATAAACTTTTCACCAATGTTCTCCTCCGAATGGGAACATATTTTCTTAGCACCCACTCACCTACGGAGACATGATCATCACAATAAAATTACAGGAACCAAATCGAAAACGGAAGGATTTAATGTCCCTTTTTCCCGAAGTGCTGTTAGAGAATGGAACGGTAGAGAAATTTTATGAAAGCAATTCGATGAATCCTGCCCCAGGCACTTACATGTGATTTTCAAAGTAAATGAATGGATGTAGATGAAGTGTGAATGTGCGGGCAGTTTCTTAATTACTTATAGATATTTAGATACAACAAATAATTTTCAAGGGTGCCAGTGTAAGAGCACGTTCTGCTTATAAAATGGTGAAAATATTTATCTAGTGATGAATACTAAAGTGTGCCACTGACAAAAGATTATGTAGGGCGATTCACCTAAAATTTGCACCGCAAATATTGTGGAAATGGAAAGTGCTATTGATATGCGATTTACACAGGATGGATTGGTAGTCAGGTGCTAGTACTGTTTGCCAATAAAGAGATTTTAATAATGCATAAACATGTTATTTTTTGTTCAAACATACACTTTTAAATGTAACGGTGTCTACTGACATTAACAAAACAAAAAAAAAGTAGAGTAAACTGGAATGTCAGTGGAATTTGTTGTACGACTGTAGTGCAAAATCGTTTACGAGATATCGTATTGCGAAACGTTTGCACAGCACAGCAGTAGCACACACTAAAGAAAAACACGAGTGCATTCACTAGTGATGTGGATTCGAACACTAAAGAGACAATTTACCACCACAGATTGTGTTGAAAATGAATACCACCATTGGCAATATATGCTTACAGTTTTATATGAAAAGAGTGCTGCACACATGTTAGAATTTCAGCGGAGATGTTCGAACAGGTTGCAGTAATATGTCGTTGCATATCATTGCGCGTAGTTGGTAGGTCTTAGTAGTCAACGACTTTAAACTTTCACCAAAGAAAATAATCCACAGGAGTCAAATCCGGGGAACGGCCCGGTTTACGGTACAGGTTCTTTGGGTCCAGTCTAACGATTTAGAAACAATTCGTGAAACCAATCTGTAGTAATCCGTGCACTATGGGGTGAACAGTCATCATGTTAGTGCCATAGGTTTCTCCTAGTCTGCAGAGGAACGTCTTCAAAACAACAGTGTAAGATGATCTGCTAAGATGCTGCGATAGTTGTGTGCGTTCAGTGTACTGTCTATGACAAAAGGGGCCTTCGAGATGATGGTTAACTATAGCACACCACACATTTACCATACACTCCATGGACGCCGGCCGCGGTGGCCGAGGAGACTGAGGCGCTCCAGTCACGGTCTGCACGGCCACTACGGTCGGGGGTTCGAATCCCCCCTCGGGCATGGATATTTGTGCCGTCCTAGTTCGTAAGTAGTTCATAAGTAGTTTGTAAGTTTAGGGACTGATGACCCCGTAGTTAAGTCCCATAGACTATACAAACATTTTTTGAACTCCATGGACGCTGGCGTTCCAACTGATTAAGCGAACTGAAATGTAAAATTAGATCACTGTACGTAATAAGAGCCTGGTTTTATCACTAAAATTAGCAAATCAGGTCCGTGTGAACTACCGGTTACTCCCTGCTATATAGCCTTGTTCCCTGGCCCAAACTGAGAACTGACTCGTTTCAAATTACTTCAATAACAGGAAGTTAAAACTACAGTGGTCAATATACATAGCAGCTCACACGTTATTACACACAGACATTAATACGCAAGCCACCACAATTAAAGTTATCTTAGAAAGGTGGCTAAGAAAAACATTTATGGCCCAACGGAATTTAGATATAAGAAAAAATTGCATCTGAACTTGTTCTCAGCACTTGAGAAGAACAATATTAAATAAAAGAGGGAAGGTGCTCTAAAACTGCAATTTATAGACAATTTACGGATTATGCTGAACATAAACTTATTTATTCAGATAGAAAACAAGCAAAATGGGGAACCAATTTCGTTAACACAATAAAAATGCATCTCTTACATGGATTAATGCGGACAGTGCCCAGCCTAAATTATACATGATTTGACACTACTGGGGGGAAGGATTAACAAACAACACTTATTCGCTCACACACACACGCAATGCCACAGCGAAACTCACCAAAATCAGCGTGCTGAGACGAGGCGGAAGCAGGCGCCGCTATCGTAGGCGAAATTCAACAAGTCGGAGGTAGCACAAAACACAATATACAAAAACACTTTGAAGCCGGTTCTGGTCTGTCGTGTCTGTTTTGAGATGGTGCGTGTGTATAGCCAAATTAAATTACATCCGAATTGGACCGCGAGCAAACACGCTAACGCGACACACGGCTACGTTACATGAACGCACTCCACAGAAGGTGAAGTGGCTGAAAATCGGATTCATTATACAAAATCACTGGCGATTCTTAAGTTGCAGTCTGTTAGCAATCGATCTAGGTACTGGTGTTATATGAGAAGTGGCGAGAAATCGGGCGACTAGCTGCAAACCCCAGAAGTCGGAACTCGGACCCACGTGGTTTCGAAAACCGATAAAATTGAATAAATTCAGATTCCGAAAAATAAAGAAAATTAACTACAGCATGCAACCCACAGAAATGCTTAGAATTCTATAAGGAAGCGAATGAAATACAGCTAAAATACAGCTACACGCGATAGGGGCGATTACAGAGACGGATGAAGTCCAGTCTCAGAAAAACCACAAAAATGAAATAATTATAAAGTCGGAAAAATAAAATAAGAATTACAGTATGCAACCTATAGAAATGTTTAGAATTACATAAGGAAGCTACTGAAAGAGGTTGTACAAGGCTCAGAGAGATTTACTGACAAAGACAGAGTGCGTACTACAAGTCGGAGAAGAAACAGCAAAATTAAAATAGGCGGCGAGAGAAGATCGCGAAATATTAGTAGAAATAAGAAGGATACCCGCATAGTTACTTGCCTGATGGGCATGGAACAAACAAGAGTGGAAACTGAAGGCTTTGTTCTATGAACCAATCACGTGGAACACACATCACTCACGGAAGGAAACGATGAGAAGATTTTTACATGCACTGTACAAAAATGAACATATCACCTATTAGAAATCGGGCCCCACAAAGCTAGAAAGTATTTACACAGAGTTCATACACCGCCACATGATCACAAAAGGTTTTAACATACCAGGCCGATATCAAAATGTGACTAGAATTACACACACCGCGTTTATCTATTGGAAGGAAGGAAGCTTAGTGTTTAACGTCCCGACGACAGCGTGGTCATTAGAGACGGTATCTATTGGAAATCACTGAATCGAAAAAACGAGAACACATTTCCGCACATGATCGAAGAAAATATTCGCAAAAAAAAAAGAGAGAGAGAGATTCTAAGTTCACGAATCTAAGTTAAGCGTGCTAGTCAATGAAACGCTACCATCTCCAGAAACAAGAGCAGAACCAACTTTACCTCACCAGACGACCAGCCCAGAATGACCAGACCGAGCGGCCACAAGACGCGGGAAGCCACCGGAAGCCGGAAAATCCAAGAAATAGCGGTGGTGGAGATGGACAGCCAGACTCGCGCTGGAGGGAAAGCTCGCTAACTAGACTGTAACCAACGGGTGTAGAAAACTCTTTGGTAACCTCATCACCTATCGACTCTGAGCCAGAGAGAACGATGCAAAGCGAGCTATCACTCCTCACATTCAAACAGCCATAGATTCTCGCAACACTTAAAAGTACAACAACTGCACATTCTCACAGGGACATTGGCGTAGCGGAGAAGCCACACTTATGCCACATTAATTACTATAATAATAAATAATTAACATAAAAAATAAGAAAAACCTAGCAATATTAACTAATATTTTAACACGTGAAATAAAAATGCTATTCCTCAAGCCTTGAAAAGAGTGGGGTTCAAGTTTTAACAAAATGATAATCCAGCAACATTAAATAAATTATAAATTTACAGAAATATACAAAAAAATATGGAAGACGACAGACGGTCGTCCTTCAATTGTCAATAGACCAGTAATGCACGTTTCGACGGAGCTGGCCAGGGTTGGTAAATGTGGCTACGTCGCTAATTAAGGTATCTTGTCCTAATGTCAAACTGCAGAAGTTAGTACTATTCTCATAATCGATTCCTTGCAGTTCTTGATGGAGGGAGGTGTGATACGTCTGGAACCGATGCCGATGGAGAATGCACAGGAGACTTGGCTGGCTCATGCTACTTCCTCGTGTTATTCTGCGGGAACTAACGTGCGGATCAACTGCTGCAGCAGTGAAAACATTAATTAACACCACTTATGTCGTCAAGTGTTTTCTTCTTTTACGTTGTCTAGGTGTTACAGCGCCTCGTTCACGTAACCGGATGAAGAGTTTGATGAATAATTGCTGAGATGGTTGACGCCTGTTGGGATGTGTTTCCGCCTACACCGTGCAAGTATGAAGTGAATTCTTCTTACACTTTCCATTCGATCTTTTCTGAATTAGTAAATCCTATTGGTCACTCACAACCAATTACTTCTACTGTCAGCCACTAATGATTAGCAAGTCGCAAAGCACTTAAGAAACACCGAAGTACGATGTAAGCAAACAAAACTATATCGTATTTAGCAACTACGCAGGTTTCATCGGACAAGTAAGTGTCGGATTAGAAACTTTTCACAATACAATATTTCGCAAACGAATGGCACTATAGTCCTGCAACAAAGACCACTGGCATTCTACGAGGCTGAGACAGTGAATAAACAGCAAACTGAGGTAGACACGCCAGTACTGCGCTCTGTGTTTGACTGTTTATCTACCACTACGGCACATCCGTCTTGTGGTTTGCAGCAGTTTAAGGAATCAAATAAAGTTACAGATCAAGAGGGTCACTTATAAAATCCAAACGTTGCCACAAAATTCTAAGCTCCAGGCTTTTAAGACCTGAAACCAGTGTTTAAATTTACAGTTGGAGTCAGCTGAAAAGTAAAGCAACTTTAAAGCTTGTAAACGCAGTTCTGACGTGTCTACCTCACTTTACTACATAGCCGCGGTGGAGTAGCCGAGCAGTCTAAGGCGCCTCGCTGCGGAGGTTCGAGTCCTCCCTGGGGCATGTGTGTGTGTGTGTGTGTGTGTGTGTGTGTGTGTGTTGTCCTTAGGTTAGTTTACCTTAGTTTAAGTAGTTTGTAAGCTACGGACTGATGACCACGCAG
The DNA here is from genome assembly GCA_026315105.1 of Locusta migratoria. Lineage (NCBI taxonomy): Eukaryota > Metazoa > Arthropoda > Insecta > Orthoptera > Acrididae > Locusta > Locusta migratoria. The sequence goes on from CM048755.1 coordinate 295,160,629, forward strand.
TTTGGTCCGATAGATTTACAAACATTTGAACATTTTACTACATATTTACTGACTAATCAAATGTTCAAATGTTTGTAAATCTAAGGGACTTTACTACGGTGGTCATTAGTCCCTACGCTTACAAACTACCTAAACTAACTTATGCTAAGGACAACACAAACACCCATGTCCGAGGGAGGACTCGAACCCCCGACGGCGAATGACGCTCGCACCGCAGCTGGGTGCCTTAGTGTGCACGGCAATTCTGCCGCGGCCCCCCGTAATCCAACCTGCTTGTAGTTTTTAATGTGAATAGCCATTGTTCCAATTGAAAATTGTATGTTTGCACAAAAATTCACTTTCTATGTATTATTAAAATCTGTTGATTGGCTACCAGTACAAGAACCTATCAACCCATCCTGTGAAAACCGCGTATCAATAGTACTTTCCAATTGCTCAATATCTGCGGTGCATATGGGAAAACTCCGAGGATTCGATAGAGGATCTGACAACTAGCGCTACATGTGCTGTACACATATCGTTTATTTTCTTTCTTTACCGTGTTGCAGGCATTTCCTGTGATGTACATAACACCCAAATAAATGGTTAGGGTGTCAAGAACCGACCTCAGTCCAGTGGACTTCTACTTATGGAGTCATTTGAAGATCATTGTGTATGCCACACCTATTCATAACATGGAATTGCTGCGTCAGCGCATAGAGCAAGGGTCTCAGCAGATACGACGACGCCAGGAATATGAGAGACATGACAGTCAATGGTACGGCGCTTAGACGCCTACATTACAGCTCATAGTAGCCATTTTAAGCACCTTCTTTAGAAGACCGTGTTGTTGTCTTCAGTCCGCAGACTGGTTTGATGCAGCTCTCCACGCTACGCGGTCCTGTCCAAGCCTCTTCATCTGACCATACGTACGGCAATCTCCATCATTTTGAATCTTCTTACTGTATGCGTCCCTCGGCCTACCTCTACGATTTTTTACCCCACAAACTTCCTTCTAATGCTACGTTGACGATTCCTTGATGTTTCAGAATGTGTCCCACCAACCTATCCCTTCTCTTAGTCAGAATATGCCAGAAACGCCCTTTCTCCCCAATTCTGTTGAGCACCTCCTGATTAGTTACGCTATCTACCCATCTAATCTTCATTATTCGTCTGTAGCACCACATTTCTAAAGCTTCTATCATCTTTTTCTCTGAATACCTTATTGTCTACGATTCATTCGCTTACAATGCTACTCTCCAGACAAACGCTTTCAGAAAGGACTTCTTAAGATTTAAACTAATACTGGACGTCAAAAGATTTCGCTTCTTCAGAAACTCTTTTCTTCCCATAGGCATTCTGCATTTTATATCTTCTTTACTCTGGCCATCAGAAGTTATCTTGCTACCCAAATAACAAAACCATGTACTACTTTTATTGTCTCATTACCTAATCTAATTCCTTCAGCATCGCCTGATTTTCTGACACTACATTCCATTACCTTTGTTTTACTCTTGTTAATGTTGATCTTACATCTTACTTTCAAGACACAGTCTATTCTATTTAACTGATATGCCAGGTATTTGCTGTCTCTGAGAGAAATACTATGTCTTCAGAAAACCGCAAAGTCTTTATTCCCTCTCCCTGTACTTTAATTCCCTCTCCAAACTTCTCCTAGCATTCCTTCACGGCTTGCTCTATGTACAAATTGAACAACATTGGGGAAGGGCTGCAACTCTGTCTTACTCCCTTCCCAACCACTGCATCCCGTTCATGCCCTTCAACTCTGATAACTGCTGTCTGGTTATTGTACAAGTTAAATATAACTCTTCGCTCCCTATTTATACCAGGTGGAACAATTTGTTCATGACAGGCTCTCCTAACGATAACAGCAGTTCAGACGGGATATATCTACTCAGAAGACTGTAGGTAATAAATTTGGCCGTATCAATACAAATGACCAACCTGCATTACGAAATGGTAAATGGTATGTGTTGTGTAAACCACAACAAATGCCTGTAACACCATAAAGAAAGTAAATGCACCTTCAGACTCTGAAAAAAGTGTATTCCAATCAACATTGTCAAGATCTTTCTCCAGATCCACAAATGATAAAAACGTAGATTTCCCTTCCCTTAAACTCATAATTGTGAGTATTGCCTCGCGTGTTCCTACATTTCTCATAAATCCCAATCAATCTTCCCCCAGGTCGTATTCCACCAATTTTTTTCCATTTGTCTGTAAATAATTCGTGTTGGTATTATGCAACCATGACATATTAAACTTATAGTTCTGTATTTTTCACATTTGTCTGCACTTTCGTTCTTTGGAATTGCAATCACTACATTCTTCTTGAAGTCTGATGGTACTTCCCATATCTCATACATCTTGCATACCAGGTGGAACAATTTGTTCATGACAGGCTCTCCTAACGATAACAGCAGTTCAGACGGGACATATCTACTCAGAAGACTGTAGGTAATAAATTTGGCCGTATCAATACAAATGACCAACCTGCATTACGAAATGGTAAATGGTATGTGTTGTGTAAACCACAACAAATGCCTGTAACACCATAAAGAAAGTAAATGCACCAAATGTGTACAGGATAAAACGTAGGTGAAATTAGTCACATCTGAGGTCTGCGATGTTGAATGTCTGCAAGTAATATCTTTGGTTCCGCGAGGACACTCTTTGGTATGTACTGTACCGCGTTTAAACTTGGAAGATTTGTTGCCCCACCACCGACGAGTGAGGAGTGGTAGAGTGTTGTGTAGGGAATCATGGAGTTAAGTTTCAAAAACTGCACTGTGAGATTTGAACAGACGAATCTTTTTATGTGCAATAATAATGATGATTTATTTCTACGAATGATGAGGTAAGCCAAGTTTGGAGAGTTTAACGGTGATTGAAAATAATCTGATATTATGAAAAATCAAGGTAATGAGAATCATCATTTCATTAATAAGCACTCCGCGTACTTGTTGTCCATCTCTGACAGATATTCAAATGTTCAAATTCATGTTCAAATGTTTGTAATTGTAAGGGACTTAACTACGTTGGTCTTTAGTCCCTAGGTTTACAAACTAATTAAACTAACTTAAAGTAACTTATGCTAAGGACAATACAAACGCCGATGCCCGAGGGAGGACTCGAACCCCCGACGGCGAACGGCCGCGTGCACCGCAGCAAAGTGTCTTAGTGCGTACGGCTATTCTGCCGCGGCGACAAACATTCAGCATGAAGGGTTAAAGTTTGCTTTTATATATTCTTTATCTAAATAATCCAATTTGTAGTGCAGGTATTTAGTGTGAGTTTTCTGTATGAAAAAGGGAGAAAATATGACGAGGATAATTTTGATTTTGACACATTTTTAACGTACTGTTTGGTTTTTGATCGGACTAAAGAGAAAGACTGATTTAAAGAAAGAGATAGCATAAAAAATTACTTTCTGTAAAGAAATACAAAGGAATCTCTATCCTCAATGTTTCATACCCATCACTCTTATGAAGAAGCTATAGTGATTTATTTTGAAATCAAATATTCAGACCGTTTCGTGTTGATCATTTATTTCTTACTGAAATTAATTTTGTTTAATTGCAGAGATGGAGAAATTTTGTATTTGTGTAGTTGGTGGATTCGAATTGCACACCCGCGAATTCTGTAGTTGGCTTTTATTTTACAGCAGTTGTAGCTTTGGCAGTAATTTTGAGAGCAGAGTTACATATGCTGTTTCGTCGCACACAGGTAGGCAATAAATTAGCGTTAACTGACAGGTACGCTGCGGCAGGAATAATTGTTGAATTGAAACATAACTATTAATCAGTAAGTTACGCAGAAAATTTAATTCTTGTTGTTCAGACAGTTTTAGTCATTAATCAGTCAGCCTATTTTCCACCCCCCCCCCCCCACGAATAAAGCCACAGGACTAGAATTTGTTTTTATTATCTATTTTGTTTTTGTTCAAAGTCACGTTGAATCACTTTGGCCGGCCGCGGTGGCCGAGGGAACTGAGGCGCTCCAGTCACGGTCTGCACGGCCACTACGGTCGGGGGTTCGAATCCCCCCTCGGGCATGGATATTTGTGCCGTCCTTAGTGTTAGCTAGTTCATAAGTAGTTTGTAAGTTAACATATGAACTTTTTTTTAATCACTTTGATAAATTTTTCAGACAGATTAACGAAGTTTTAGTTGAAGTGCAGATTCACTAACAATCGCCCATAACACATACAACATACGACACGTTTCCTTAACACGTTCGCTGCCGTTCACGCTCTGACGCGATGATGCTAGGTGCCACTTCACGCTCTGGCGCGTGATCGTATTTTGACAGTACCTTTTCATAGGTTTGAGCCACTGAATGTTTTGGTTTTAGTTTTCAGTTTTTTTGATATGGTTTCTTTATTTGCATTTGTATTTTTGTGAAAACAACAAATGAACAATATAAACAGTACATACAAGGTAATTCATAAAACATGTGCTTATTTCTATATCATCAGCAATATAAGTATGAATAATATCAAAACTAAGAAATATTTTTTTATAAACTGGTAACTAATCGAAATAAAAATAAAATCATCAAAAGCTTGCTTGCTTGTTTACATAAGAATCCAATAAATCTATCATGTTGAGTTGGTTTACGTTCTAGGAGGCGATCCACTTATAATATTGTAAAAAGATATAAAAAAGCCAAGATCGCTGATCATCAATTTTTATTTACGACGACCGGTTTCGCTGAACTATGTCAGCATCATCTGGTGAAATAAAATATTTTACAAGGCCATAATCTTGTAATGTCAATCAGTTGTTATATAAGAATTTACAGTGCATAGGTGCACTATGTCATTATAATAAAACATAATTATCACCTATATGGCCTTGTAAAATATTTTATTTGACCAGATGATGCTGACATAGTTCAGCGAAACCGGTCGTCGTAAATAAAAATTGATGATCAGCGATCTTGGCTTTTTTTATATCTTTTTACAAATCTATCATGACATCATGAGAAGCGTGTGTGGCTCGGAGCCCGTAAAGCAAACGCGGAAATCTGGAACCACTTGCATATCACTTATACTCTTCCCTGAGTGCCTACCAGAGTATACAGCTTTATTAGACGATGCCAGTTTACAACAACCCATAATAGGATGCTAGGTCGTAGCACGCGCCACAGCGTGAGCGGCACCTGACTCAAGTAACGTCTACACGAGCCAGAGAGTGAACGGCAGCGAACGTGTTAAGCAGCCACTCAGATACAGTCGAAGCAATTTTTATTACAATCTTTATTTAATTGGAAACTTACAAACTGATTAACAACTTTCAAGGACATGTTCTGTTTGTGTGGTTATCAATCAAAGCCTCGAAGAAATTAAGGCTGTAAGATGAGACAATATAGTGAGTTACATTCATGTTATAATACAAAAAGGAATCTCAGATGGAAGCCAAGCTACGAGGCGCGTCCAGAAAGTAAGTTCCGTTTGGTAATAAAATGAAATTGTACACAGATACAGAAGAAATTTTTATTGCAAAAAATTCTACAACTCTTAAACTACTTTTCCACATAACTGCCGAAATTTTGCAGGCATTTGTCATAGCGTGGCACCAGGTTTTGTCTTCAACCAGTTGGAAACAGTTTCTTTCAGCTCATCGTCATTGAGGGAAGCCCATAGCGAGAGCACTAATTGTAAACCTACCGTTTTCCTGGATCTTGTTATCAATCGCGTGAACCAGTTCTCCTGTAACCAAAGGTGGACGCCCACTTCCTTCTTCATCGTGCACATCACTCCGCCCGCCATTGAACTGTCGGACACATCTTCTCACCATCGAATCACTCATCGCATTTGGTCCGTAAACATCGCAAATTTGCCGATAAATTTCACTCGGTTTCACTTTCCTCGCATTCAGAAACCGAATCACCGACCTGATTTCACAGGCGGCGGGATTTTCAATCAACGCCGACATTTCAAACAAGCACAACAAAGCGTACGTAACTGACAGCGATCTCCAAATGGCGCAAGTTCTTCTCCTTGATACACATCGTCTACAGCGCACGTGCGGAACTGCAGTCGCAGTGCTGCAGCGGAGATAATTTGAAACGGAACTTACTTTCTGGACGCGCCTCGTACTATACAGATGTGGATGTAACATTACTCTTGCAGTTCAATTGCACAAGCAACAACGTTCAGATATAATAATTTACGTTCTGAGACTATAATAGCCTTAAATCGTGGTGTGTGAAACACGGGTCTTGACGTAGGTGCAGAGGTGTCGGCTCCGGAAGCGCGAGGAAGATGCGGGGGCGGACAGCTCGTTAGAGGCGCGTAACGACCGAGACTGCTGTAACGAGCATAAATCAGCGCCAGGCAGCTGTCACCTCGCAGCCCCTCCTCACAAAAATGGAACACAGGCATTCTTCTCGCCGAATACGGAAGAGCGAGACCACTTTGATGCTGCAGCTGCGCACTCGCAAAGTTTCCTATTTTCTTTCATATTGTAGCGTGCGACCGGAAGCGTACCTCGGTACACATCTGGCCCTGTTTAAAAAACATTATTGATATTTTGTATTTTCTCACTGCCAAACAAATGGACAAATTTATAATTTCGCAATTTGTATTCTACAAGATGTAACAAATATAACTGCAAATACTTGCATGTATGTCCATTTATCATCAAAGAAAAATTTGTTGCTGTAACTACAAACGAAAAACTATCTTGTTGACTCTAATCAAGTGGTATTAATCAGACCATAATCAGATTTTAGGATTTCTTTGTGTTTATGGTATGTAAAGTTCAGAACTTAAATAACAATCACAACTCTCAAAATTCTTGAGAAAATAGACTTTGAAGTTTTGGCAAAGTACATATAAGTACCAATGACTAAAACAGTTGTAGCATCTGTTGGTGTAGCTTAGGTGGCAGCGTTCTGACCTCACAACCAGATAGTCAGTGGTTTGAATCCCACTGTGGTACACACACGCACGCGCGCACACACACATACACACACGCTGGCTTTCGCAGCCTAGCTGCTTCTTCGGGCAGAGGGGAGGGAGAGGGAAAAGGAAATGTTCAAATGTTTGTAGAACTTATGGGACTCAACTACGGGGTCATCAGTCCCTAAGCTTACAAACTACTTATGAACTAGCTAAGACTAAGGACGGGACAAATATCCATGCCCGAGGGGGAATCGACCCCCCGGCCGTAGTGGCCGTGCAGACCGTGACTGGAGCGCCTCAGTCCCCTCGGCCACCGCGGCCGGCGGAAAAGGGAATGATGAGCGTTTTAAAACCCTCATTATTTCCTTTTGCCTCTCCTTCCCTTAAGCCTGAAGAGGCAGCTAGGCTGCGAAGGCTGGCGCGCGCGCGTGTGTGTGTGTGTGTGTTTTATTTATTTGTGCTACTATCACTACCTGTGCTCCTTCGCCTGGTGAGTAATCTTCATATATTTTTTTATATATGTTATCATTTTTTGTTTGAGTATGTAGACGAGTTGAAAATCCGTCATGTAAAACAGTAGTTGAGTAGGTTAGCTGCTTGGAAAGCCACAAGTAGCTATGGGGATGATCTTCCAAAATCAGTGTCGTAGCTCTTCACAAACTGAATAATCAGAGACTACCGTCATAAACTAATATTGAAGCTAATATGTCAAAAATGTAACTCAAGTTTTCTTCACTGGAACCATCATTATTAACAACCTTCAATATAATATAGAAAAATACGAATAAACTAAAGTGTGTGCACTTTTCCTAAAAATTACCATTTGATACCAAATTGTGCTGCTCCGTAGCACAGTGCCCGACTACAAATCCAAAGGGCGCGGGTTCGATCCCCGCCGATCCCCTAGGATTTTTATCTGTCAATTTCCACTTCTTTCACCTCTGGCAGTGTTGCTCATGTGAAAAATACCGAGTAGCACCGTGGTTCGGAACCCACGTTAAACTGTAGGTCCCCCTATAACTGGCTGGGTAAGCAGTTCGAAGGTCGGAGGAAGGCAACGGCATACCACCTCCAAACAGGACCATGCCTAGAAAAGCACTGTGGTGTTCAAACCAATCTTCGGATTGTTGACTGCTTTACCTTTACTTCTAGAAGTGACGCAGAACAGTGCACCGAAGAACTTTATATGAAAGTGTTTTGTTATTTAGAGACTTTTAAACTCGTATGTTTTCTGCTTAGGTAGTACCTTTTAATAATAATACGAGGCGCGTCCAGAAAGTAAGTTCCGTTTCAATTTATCTCCGCTGCAGCGCTGCGATTGCAGTTCCGCACATGCGCTGTAGACGATGTGTACCAAGGAGAAGAACGTGCGCCATTTGGAGATTGCTGTCAGTTACGTACGGTTTGTTGTGCTTGTTTGAAATGTCAGCGTTGATTGAAAATCCCGCCGCCTGTGAAATCAGGTCGGTGATTCGGTTTCTGAATGCGAGGAAAGTGAAACCAAGAGAAATTTATCGGCAAATTTGCGATGTTTACGGGCCACATGCGATGAGTGATTCGATGGTGAGAAGATGGGTCCGACAGTTCAATAGTGGGCGTAGTGATGTGCACGATGAAGAACGAAGTGGGCGTCCACCTTTGGTTACAGAAGAACTGGTCTACGCGATTGATGAGAAGATCCAGGAAAACCGTAGGTTTACAATTAGTGCTCTCGCTATGGACTTCCCCCAATGACGACGAGCTGAAAGAAACTGTTTCCAACTGGTTGAAGACACAGGCGGCAGATTTCTATGAAGAAGATATACAAAACCTGGTACCACGGCATGACAAATGCCTGCAAAATTTCGGCAGTTATATGGAAAAGTAGTTTAAGAGTTGTAAAATTTTGTGCAATAAAAATTTATTCTGTATCTGTGTACAATTTCATTTTATTACCAACTTACTTTCTGGACGCGCCTAGTATTATAATAATATGGTTTTCTGTTCCGCAGGACCTAATTAAGGAGGAAGACTCCATGGTCATGGAACAAGTCAATTCATATAACACAAGAATGGTAATAGAAACACTTTAAGTAGTTCTATGGACATAGAAATATCAAGCCTAAGTAAAAATAATCAATCCAGGAGTTCCTCGCCAGAATAAAAGGAGTGAGCCATAAGGTAACTCTTCATTTTAGATTTGTAAGAGCGTGGGTTAGTACTAATATTCTTGAGTTCTTTTGGCAGATTATTGAAAATGAATGCAGCAGAATACTGCAAACTTTTCTGTACAAGTGCCAAGGTGGTGTGATCCACATATAGATTCGACTTCTGTCTAGTATCCACCGATTGGGAATAAACTGTGATTGTTAACAACAAACCACATTACAGAAAATACGTATTGTGACGACAATGTCAGAATTCTCAGACTACTGAAAAGTGGTCGACAAGACGTTCGTGAATTTACATCACATATTGCTCAGACCGCCCTTTTCTGAGCCAAAAATATCCTTTTGTATCAGTCGAGTGCGTATCGCCAGGATGCCTATACGCCCCGAAATCAGGCGTAAAACGGTGCGGTTTACCTCGCAATAGTGAGACTGGAGGTAATTCCTCTGCAATGGAAGTCTATATGACCAGGTCACTTGCGGTCTAAGCACGGAAATTCAGGAAACATGATTGCAGCGTTTTTGTTTGTAGTGTGGAACGACTGTTGGACATAGAAAAATAATCTCACTGGCGTGTTTTACAGCGCACTTTACTTTTCCCTGAAGTCTTATAATTTTTGCAAATATTTAGGATAAAACGTAATGAAAATGTAAATAATAAAAAATTACATATCCAAAAATAATATATAATAATAAAAACAAAATAAAAATGAAATATATAAAATAATACAATATACAATATTTAATTTTATATTATTCATTATTTATATTTTTATTATTTTTGTCCGAAATATTTCAAAAAGTGAGCTACAAAAACCAGTGCGATTTTTATCTTTATAGTAACTTTTATCAAATTTTTCTTGAGCTTTCGCAACAGTTTTATTTGTAGACAGTTTACGTAGTCTATTATGGAAAACATTTTATATTGTCATCTTTATTTTCTGCCCAATACTTATATTTTTATGATTGATTTTAAAGAGGGCCCCCATCCACTCCACTGTCGTATTGAGATAATATTCTTATCATGTAGAGCAGCGACTTCTATCTTCTTTATTCTTATACTTATGTATACATTTATCTTAGTTTTAAAAAAATAACATAAATTATTCTGAACATCTCATATGTTCTTAAATATATATTCGGGATATTTACCGTAATTTATCCATCATTATCCTTTTTTTCTTTTTTAGTTGTATTCAAATTTTTATTTGGCCTTACATAACTCCTCTATAAATCCGTTTATTTATTTTCGTTTCAGATTAACTGTTTAGACATTATTTGTAGTTAAATTTCTAGCTGTCAAAACGCCATCGGAAACGTTGCACTATTCATATTCGCCTCGGTTGCACAGTGATAGAGTGCCAGACTACAAATCCAAAGGTCACGGGTCGATCCCCACCATGTTCTGAGATTTTTATTTGTCACTTTCCACTTCTTTCACCTCTAGCAGTATTGTTCAAGTGAAAAATACTCAGTAGCACCGTGGTTTGGAACCCACTTTAAACTGTAAGTCCCCGTATAACGGGCTGGGTAAGTCAGTTCGAAGGTCGGAGGAAGGCAACGGCATACCACCTCCAAACAGGACCATGCCTAGTAAAGCACTGTGGTGTTCAAACCAGTCTTCTGATTGTTGAATTCTTTACCTCTTTCTAACCTGAAGTACGTCAAAAAAAAAAAAAAAAAAAAAAAAAAAAACTGATAACTGCACATATTATCTACAATACATTAAAATATTTTCAGTGTTACATGTTGCACCTTGCATATCAAACTTTCAGAAATGTCTGAATCTGTAATTGATCTTATCAATTATGGACAGGATTAAGCACTATATATAAAATAAATTACCCAAATTAGTAATATTACTGATACGACACAATTTATTTATATTTATGCCAATATAAGGGTGTTGCTTACTTGTGTAGTAACCACATTCCAACATTATAATCCAAAAATTATGAAAAATATTTTGTATTTTTGCAAAGCCAGAACCATTAATTCAAAAAATGTTCAAATGTTTGTATAGTCTATGGGACTTAACTACGGGGTCATCAGTCCCTAAACTTACAAACTACTTATGAACTACTTACGAACTAGGACGGCACAAATATCCATGCCCGAGGGGGGATTCGAACCCCGACCGTAGTGGCCGTGCAGACCGTGACTGTAGCGTCTTAGTCCCCTCGGCCACCGCAACCGGCGAACCATTAATTATTATCACTTTTATACATATTTCAGTATTTTTATCGGTATAAAATAATTATGTATATTGATATCGGAATCCTAAATTGCAAATAATTTTTGTCACCATTGATATTAATATCAAACAATATCGCAGTGTAGCTCAGTGGATCTTTGGCCACAAGGGATTTAATTTTTTGTAGAAAGAGTTGAAATGTGATACGTGCTGCAGTGGTCAGAAAGGTTGAATTTTGACGACTGGATCTACATCTACATCTAATAAATGTTTATTGAAATTTGGAAGACGCAATGTAATTCCTCTAATATATTTTATTTATAATTGTTCATAAACGTATTTAACCTCGAAATATCTTCTATAAAGCAGTAAATATTATTCCGTGACACTACCTGATCCATCTCCATGAAGAAGTGACATAGAAAATTGAGGAAACGTTAAGCGATAAGAATAATCATGATTATTCTGACTTAGTTTGTCGTTCTTAAGAAGCAACATACTTTCGTACAGCTGTGTAGACGGATATCAGTATTTTATTGTGCTGTATTAAGCTGCGACATAACTTAGTCGCCAAACCTTTACTGCAGCAAATACTTCATCATGCTGTAATAGTTTGGTAACACGTGTTGGCGATTCACTCATAGAATATTAATTGGCCAAGACTAATAACCTTTATTCGGTAATAATTACAGATTACTTCCATGGTGTTTGCTCTTATCGTTCCAATTTATTTGCAATCATTGACAAAATTCGTCATTCAATTTTGCGATGTTTTGTGGCAATAAACTAATTAGTCTAGCAATACTGAGTTTCATTTGGTAGTTATACGAGCTACTTCATTAAAATATCCATGTGTGCAATGCGGTTACCATATTTTCCTGTCTAATTGGGTCCCCTCTGCTAATATTTATTCACTAAATCGTTATCCACTGCGTGAAATTGTTCTTTCAGTCCCTTTCAAGATGACTTAATGGGGAGCTTCCCATATCTAATGATCACCGGGGATCATATTTACAATATTCTATGGGTTACTAAATAATCTAAAGACACCTCCCCCTAAGTATACTATCATTAAGGTATTACACTGAACCCAATTCGAATTCAATCAAAAAATTGATAAAAAAATCCTAATCTTATCTTGGGTTCTGATTAAACAGGTACGATGTAATCAAAAAGACATCAGCTCTAAAAGAGAATTTTTTACGTTAAATTCATTGGCCTTTTGCTAACCACCATCAGACAGCTCCAGCACAAATAAAATATACAGCCACTGGATGGAAGTCTGTATTAGAATATTTGTTTACACCCACACCCATATACACACGCACCAACACACGCACAGCGCCCCCAAACACACACCCATACACAGATATACAGGGTGAATCACCTAACACTTGCACCGCATATATTGCGGAAACGGAAAGTGCGATTGATGTGCGGTTTTCACAGAATGGATTGGTAGTCAAGGACTCGTATTTTTAGCCAATAATCAGACTGTACAAATTCCTAGACAGTGTATTTTGTATGCAAACACAATTTTTCCAATGGAGCAATGGTTGTTTCTATCATGCACTTGAATTTCTGACACCAGGTGTGTACAAAGAATTTTGAATGACATTTTTATCACGTTTAGTTTGGCAGCTACAACCATTCAAAGTTTTGGAGTGGAGACTACGACAGTGTAACTGACTGGCTGGTGGTCATGAGTCAGTGGGCCGTGCCCTAGGGGCTATCAACTCTGCCAGTCAGCTACGCCATCACAGCATCCGCCCCCGGAACTTTGAACGGGTGTAGCTGCCAAACTAAACGTGATAAAAAGGTCATTCAAAATTCTTTGCACACAGTTGGCGTCAAAAGTACCAGTGCATGATAGAAACAACCATTGTTCCATTTAAAAAAAACCGTATGTTTGCATATAAAATACACTTTCTAAGAAATATTACAATCTGTTTGTCGGCTAAAAATACGAGCCCCTGAATACCAATCCATTCTGTGAAAACCGCTCATCAATTACACTTTCCGTTTCCGCAATATTTGCGGTGCAAGTGTTAGGTGATTCACCCTGTATACAGTGTGAGTCGCAAACTATTGCCACCAAGAGTAATTCCGGATGTGTGATAGGAGCTCAAGAGTTTGTGGGACAAAAATTGTATTGGGACAACAGGGACTAGAATGTGACTTTTTTTTTTTTTTTTTTTTTTTTTTTTTTTTTTTTTTTTTTTTTTTTTTTTTAGTAGGTGAGGTCGCTTTAGAGGTATGAAGATCAACTTTTTATTAAATGCGATGCTACAGTATTTGGTATTTATTTTTTGATAAGGGCTATCGAGACGATTTGTGATAGTAGGTTCAACGAAGGTAAACAAAAAAAAAAAACAAAAAAAAAATAGCCGCGGTGGAGTAGCCGAGCGGTCTAAAGCGTCTCGCTGCAGAGCGCGCGGGGAGGTTCGAGTCCTCCCTGTGGCATGGGTGTGTTTGTCCTTAGGTTAGTTTAACTAGGTTTAAGTAGTTTGTAAGCTACGGACTGATGACCACGCAGTTTGGTCCGATAGAATTACAAACATTTGAACATTTTGAAGGTAAAAAGAGTGGTATGAACGTCCATGTACAGAAGGTGTTCGAAGTGATGACCATTGGTATCAATGCGGTGCTACAATCTTCTTATCGTGGACTGAGTGGTATTCGATATCACTTTTAGAAATTTTGTTGACATAAAATTCAGTTGCAAGAAAGGTACATGACCGTGATAGCTGCCTGATTGCCGTTCAGTTCTGAAAGAAATTCTGTTCCATTTCAACAATAAATATGTATTCAAAAATTCAAAAGTTCGGTATGCAATTTACCAATGAATTTACTCCTAGGCAGAGCTGAGAAAAGCAATGACATAGACTTTCCCTGGCTGTAGTTGTTGTGGCGTGTTATCAAGCTTGTGTATGTGAACTGTATCATGTCTGCTGCGACTGGAGTTAAGGTGTTGCGATGCACGTGCGTTATAACGAGTTTGTGAGTACATTTGCATCTGGTGGTCGTCTGAAATAACGACTGTTTCAGCCCTACTCTAATATACGTTCACCAGAATATCCTAAGCAGGTAACTTACACTACTGGCAATTATAATTGCTACACCAAGAAGAAATGCAGATGATAAACGGGTAATGATTGGACAAATATATTATACTAGAGCTGACATGTGATACCATTTTCACGAAATTTGGGTGCATAGATCCTGAGAAATCAGTACCCAGAACAAACACCTCTGGCCGTAATAACGGCCTTGATACACCTGGGCATTGAGTCAAACAGAGCTTGGATGGCGCGTACAGGTACAGATGCCGATGCAGCTTCAACACTATACCACAGTTAATCAAGAGTAGTGACTGGCGTATTGTAACGAACCAGCTGCTCGGCTACCATTGACCAGACGTTTTCAATTGGTGAGAGATCTGGAGAATGTGCTGCCCAGGGCAGCAGTCAAACATTTTCCGTATCCAGAAAGACCCGTACAGGACCTGCAACATGCGGTCGTGCATCATTCTGCTGAAATGTAGGGTTTCGCAGGGATCGAATGAAGGGTAGAGCCACGGATCGGAACACATCTAAAATGTCACGGCCACTGTTGAAAGTGCCGTCGATGCGAAGAAGAGGTATCCGAGACTTGTAATTAATGGCACCCCATACCATCACGCCGGGCGATACGCCAATATGGCGATGACGTGTACACGCTTCCAATGTGCGTTTTCCGTGATGTCGCCAAACATGGATGCCACCATCATGATGCTGTAAACAGAACCTGGATTCATCTGAAAAAATTACGTTTTGCCATTCACGCACCCAGGTTCGTCGTTGCGTACACCATCGCAGGCGCTCCTGTCTGTGATGCAGCAAGACGTCTTAGACCGCTCGGCCCTTCAACGCGGCGCAGGACGTTTGCTCTTGATGGATTTGCGTAGGCTACGGAGTATCTCACAGTACATGTCACTGTTAGTGGTTCGTCCGTGCTCGAGGAATTCGACGAGAATCGGACCGCGGACAAAAAAAAAAAAAAAAAAAAAAAAAAAAAAAAAAAAAAAAAAAAAAAAAAAAAAAAACGGTGAACATTACCTTGCCTGCTGTGGGCACAGCCATGAATTTGTTAGGGAGCGGCGACGACGCATGCTTAGCGTCACTAGATGTCGCACTGCGTTATCCAAAAGCGGTATATTCAAATTTCAACCGCTTTGCTTTTTAAGACGTGTCGTAACTTTTCATTTTAATACATCTCGTACAATGGTGCCTGCTATAATTATATTTCTCCTAAAGTAAAAGATTTCAACAACTTGTTTAATTCAATGATTATTACCACAAAAACGCTAAAGAATAGCTGGAGGAGTAATGAATGCACGCTCAGAATTTGCTGTTCCTATTCTTACTGCGAATACGTTCATAACCCCAACGTCCTCTAAGGCTAATCTGGCGCGAAATAAATTACTGAATAAATATGAATACGTCACGGAAATGCCTGCCGGCTTTTCGAGTTATTTACGGCAGCATCCAAGGTTAAATTTGTCTTGATGCTATATTGGCCATGTGCCTATCCATTCAATTCGTATGAAACATCGTGGATTAGGGGGTCTGACAGGTGACTTGTTGCGTACTTTTTGTCTTTGTGTGTTGTTTTTGACAGGCAACAAGGGCACCACGTGGACGAACTTAGATTCGAACACAGACAGAAAGGAAGAAACAAACACAAGAAAAGAAATAGTAAGATACAAACAAAAACACAGAGGCAGATCGAAAACAACATAGATAAATGGTCACTGTGTGAAAGAGTTAGAGCTCAATTAACTAACAAATAGTAAGCAGCATAACGCAAGTAGTTCATAAACATGGAAATCGAGAAGTATTTAAGAAAGCATGTAATCAGACGTAAGCTCAAATTGATGATGAAACTATGGTAATGTTTAACCTTGAAGTCTCTGTGTGGAACAACAGGCACGATGTTCATGCCGAGCCCCTGTTCCCTAATTGAGAAACATTACACTAGTAAGTAGTAACTACCATATATAACAAATAATTTCAAACAACAAAATACAAGCTATGAGAAAACCCTCAAGAATATAATAGCAATAAACTTGTAAGCTATTTAAGAAGGGAGTGGTTCGATGATGTGCCGATGCACTCCCATCTGAAATGACAATGGTGACGGGAACCTCTATATTGAAAATCATTCATTTTTAATTTTCTTTCGTTTATTATATTCCTGTTTTTTCCTTATTTGTTTGATTATACTTTCTCTTTTTTAAATAATACTCAGATTAGCATGACACAAAATAACCTTAATATAACTGGTACATTCAGGTTTACGACCTGCTATATAGCAATAGACAGTAGGTGTAAAAACATATACAAAAATTAACTTGGAAAGTAGAAGGCGAGGTACTGGCGGAAGTAAAGTTGTGAGGCGGCATCGTGAGTCGTGTCAGGGTAGCACAGTCGGTAGTGCGCTTGCCCGCGAAAGGCAAAGGTCCCAGGTTCGAGTCCCGGTTCCGGCACACAATTTTAATCTGCCAGGAAGTTTCAACATTGGTTTGTTCATTTGCTTGTTTGTTTGCATATATGTTCGTATTTTATGTTTTGACGTACCGTTCATCCAATTGCGATGAAACTTTGCACACTTGATCATCAACACAAAACGAAACTCGGTGTCTACGTAAAATGTTGTATGTTGTGTGGCAAAGTGTACTTTACCGATGAACTTCGACAAAATCTACAGTTTTATTCCCTTCTTGATTAAATTTTGCACACTTAACTTTGAAAACAATAGGAACATGCCGCCTACTAGAGATTATAAGGTGCATGGTGGAGGGTACCTTTCACTAAACTTAGACACTAATCACCACGAATGTTAACAGAGTTCTTAGACAGAGAAAGAGGAAGGTGAAGATGGGCGGAGAGAGGTATAGGAGAAGATGAACAGAGAGGGGAGACGAGGAGATGAGCAGAGGGAAGGAAAATAAGGCGGACAGGTGGACAGAGAGAGAAAAGGAAACTGGACTAACTTAAGGCTGGAATAAGTAAGCACCCGAGCGACGCCGCTTTACAGCTAATAATTTTTTGTTGTTGTTTATAATGCCCTCGTGAAGGAACGTATATGAGTGGAGGGGGAGGAGGGCATGGGCCAGCTCCCCCCACCCCCCGAAATAATGAATCTAAAGAAAAAAATAACTACGGTATCTGAATTACTTTAAGGAATGATGCGTGAAGGCATCGCCGTGGTAGAATTTTACTTCCTTCAAGTGGTGAGGGGAATTACGTGTTAGTAGTTTGAAGTTTGTGCTAGTTTCTTTTTTTTTTCTTTTTTTAATAGCTGAATTTGTTATGTCAAGAATAGAAAAATTGATCTCGATAAAGTAAATGGCAAATTATCCTGTGAATATGTGCAGCAATTAATTAACTAATCTTTACATTAATCTTGTCCACCAAAATATTGTCGCATTGAAATGGAAGCAAGACCTGGAACGTCTGTCGTCGATAATCGTGGAGATGGAAAGGATTGTCTTGAACTGCCATACAGAGGACCCATAACAAGGTCAAGATCCAGGACATTGCAGCTGGCTCCACGGGGGACACAACAGCGGGTCGCTGTTGTTGATGGTTATTCTTGCGACACAAGTTCCTGCTGGCTGGACGTACTTTCCATTTGCGACCTTCAGCACAGTTGCCCCCGTATCAAAGAATATAGTGTTCTTTAGTGTGGGGCGGTAATTATCCGACAATACAGAAAGCGACGCTCCTGAATCAACAAGTGCCCGGACAGGTTGGCCGTCGATTATGACGTCGATGAGATTTCCCGACATCTTAGCGACTGTCGTCCATGGAGGATTTTCATCTGCGGCGACCATCTACGGAGGTGAGACCGCCTACGTTGCCTAATTGGAGCCCCGGTGATGCAGCTGTTGCACAGGATACCCGGCGCCTCCACCATACAATGGCGTGTTGAAATGGAAGCAGGCTTGACTTCGAAGGCAACTGAACACAGCACTTATACTCAAAGCACGTTTATTACGAACTCAACATACACGCAGCACTGACTGCCTCTCAGGCAGAGTGCTCCGCTATTTATACACAGACAGAATGTACCAGAAATTAGAAGAACAGTTAACATAAAAAAACAAGTAGAATTTACAAGTGAACATAAGAAAGATGTAGAACATTCTGGAATTGTTAATTACAAAGAAATTAATTTTTGCCGGTGGGCGGCATTGAACCGGCGACCTTTAGCACCACAGTCCGTGACGCTATTTTTTTCCCCCTTTATGGGTAGTTCTTGTCCTTGCGGACGCTGATCGTGTTTGTTCGTTTGGGTTCTAAATGTTCTTTGGCTCAGCTTTTTCATTACAGAGAGCGTTTAGCCCTCTGACGGGGCGCGCTGAGCCACGGCGCTCGGTAATCCCCTTCGTCACGCCGGCAGCCGGTTTGCAGGGAGTCTCGCGGCAATATATGCTGTATTCGTAACTGCCTCTGTGTATTACATATTGCCAACCTGTATTTGGGATTGTAGTCCAGATGGTACGTCACGTCATAACAGCTTCTTTGGCTGAGCACTATGAGGCGACGCGTCCTCGGCAGCTAGGGCGTCGCATTCGTTTTCAGTGCCGCCATTGGCCAAGCGAAGTGACACTGCTCGCGTCACCAGCTGCTGGAACCCTCATCTCAAGGAATAGCGGTTATTTATAAGACGCGATTCAACACGTCGGCTTTGAACAGTAACATCGGCGACTTGTTTGTGACGTCATTGCTGCGCGCTAGTTTTGAGGTGCGTGTGTGTTTGTATGTTGCGTGAGTAATTATGTGGTGGCTGAGTTAAAGACGATAGTTTGTTTACAAGCAGAACATAGATAACAGTTTAAGATTTTGTGTTTAAAAGGTGATATGAAGCTTCACTGTGATAGTGAGGTATAGGTTAACAGAGTTTTTTTTTTTTTTTTTTTTTTTTTTTAGAATGATTGCAGGTACCGATAGATGGGAACAATGGCAGGAGGGTGTCTATAATGAGGAAATAAGGAAATCAAAGAAAAGCTGGGAATGAACACCATAGATGAAGCAGTTAGAGCGAACAGACTGAGATGGTGGGGTCATGTTACACGCATGGGAGAAGCAAGGATACCTAAGATACTCATGAGCTCGTCAGTGGAGGGTAAGAGGAGTCGATGTAGACCAAGAAGAAAGTACTTAGATTCGGTGCAGAATGATTTTGAAGTGAAAGGCATAATATCAGACGAGGCGCCCCAGTCACGGTCTGCACGGCCACTGCGGTCAGGGGTTCGAATCCCTCCTCGGGCATGGATATTTGTGCCGTTCTTAGGATTAGCTTGTTCATAAGTAGTTTGTAAGTTTACGGACTGATGACCTCGTAGTTAATTCCCATAAGCTATACAAACATTTGATCATTTTAGGAATTTTATTAGAGGTACTATGCTCCAGACTGAACGCTGAAAGGCATAATCCGTCTCTAATGATGATGATGATTTTTTTTTCGTAATTGAGCGACGAAGGTGCGAATATTTGTGCTGCTACCTGTGATCGATGATACATTAAATTGTTGTAATTTACGAGGATAACCACAGATTATTTGTTATCTATAATACATAAAAATTAAGACATTATCCCGTATACGGGTTTTCCTACAAGTTAATGACGCCATGGATCAAAGCAGACAGTTGGAACTGCCTCGTAAAATAATGCCGGAATACCTACGGACCGGCGTTTCTCTTTCGCGTCCCAACCGTGTAACGTGCAGGCTCACGGGTTGTTGGTACAGCTTGTGTGCTCACACCAATGTGATATATGTTGAATTCACTGTTCGCAAGTTTGTCTTCCTGCTTTCATGTTATGCTCTGTGTTCCGTTACAGCACTGATGTAATTTGTTGCATTGTGATAAATAATAAAAATGTAGATACTACAGTTTTTGGTGAAGGTGTTGTCCTTCATGTAAAGTAGTTTGTAAGTCTAGGCACTGATTACCATAGCTGATGGTCCACCGTTGTTGTTGTCGTGGATTGCCCGAGAAATATTTCATTTGCTTCGAAATTTGGGTCGACAGAAGGATCCGGCAGCGTTGTCATTTTCCGAAATGTGAGTTGGTTGCCAGTGTACCAGTGATGGATTTAATGGGGCGGGGATTAATAGGCAGGCAAGCTGCTCTGGACGCACAGTTTAGTGAGACGCCAAAATGGGCAGAAACATTTGAATAATTTTTATGATAGTGTGTGAGATAAAAAAAAAATGAATTGAACCAACCTTAAGGTATGCTGTAGAACGAATTATATTTCATTACTAATAACTAATTATTAATACTTTTTAAACATTGATGTGTGCGCCCATACAACTTACAAGTATTTAAATATTCAATGTGCCGCGCGGGAGTATCCGAGCGGTCTGGAGCGCCATGTTAAGGATCGCGCGGCGTCCCGCGTCGGAGGTTCGAATCGTTCCTCGGGCATGGATGTTTGTATTGTCCTTGTGCTAGTTTAACTTAGCTTAAGCAGTTTCTAAGTCTTGGGACTTATGAACAAAGTAGTCTGGTCCCATAGAATTACAAACAAACAAATATTCAAATGTTTGTAAATCTGTTGGACTTAAGTACTGCGGTTATCAATCCGTATGTTTACAAACTACTTAAATTAACCTAAGGACGAAACACACACACACACACACACACACACACACACACACACACACACACACGCCTGAGGGAGGACTCGAATCCCTGACGGGGAGCAGCTGCGCACTCTGTAGCGAGGCACCTTTGAGCACTTGGTCATTCCTTCGCGGCTTACAGGTATTATTTTAGATTCTAGTTATCCTCCGTCCATGCACCAATGAATTTGTTTATACAGTAAGATTTTGACACGTACCACCCCCATGAACCACAGACATTGCCGAGGTTGGGTGGCTTGCGTGCCTCAACGATGCAGATATCCGTACCGTAGGTGCAACCACAGCGGAGGGGTATCTGTGGAGAGGCCAGACAAACGTGTGGTTCCTGAAGAGGGGCAGCAGCCTTTTCAGTAGTTACAGGGGCAACAGTCTGGATGATTGACTGAGCTGGCCTTGTAACATCAGCTAATGTGGCCTTGCCACACAGCTACTGCGAACGGCTGAAAGCAAGGGGAAACTACAGCCGCTAACGTTCCCGAGGACATGCAGCTCTACTGTATGAACATATGATGATGGCATCCTCTCGGGTAAAATATTCCGGAGGTAAAATAGTCCCTCATTCGGATCTCCGGGCGGTGACTACTCAGGAGGATGTGATCATCAGGAAAGACAATGCTGGCATTCTACGGGTTGGAGCGTGGAATGTTAGATCCCTTAATCGGGTAGGAAAATTAGAAAATTTAAAAAGGGAAATGGATAGGTTGAAGATAGATATAGTGGGGATTAGTGAAGTTCGGTGGCAGGATGAACAGGATTTCTGGTCAGGTGAGTACAGGATTATAAATACAAAATCAGTTGGGGGTATCACAGGAGTAGGACTGATAATGAATAAGAAAATAGGAATGCGGGTAAACTACTATGAGCAGCACAGTGATCGCATTATCATTGTCAAGATGGATACGAAGCCAAAACCGACAACCGTAGTACAGGTTTATATGCCAACTAGCTCTGCCGATGATGAGGAGATCGAAGAAATATATGAGGAGCTAAAGGAAATTATTCAGACAGTTAAGGGAGAGGAAAACTTAATTGTGATGGGAGACTGGAATTCAGTAGTAGGAAAAGGAAGAGAAGAAAAAATATTAGGTGAATATGGACTGGGCAGGAGGAATGAAAGAGGAAATCGCCTGGTAGAATTTTGCACGGAACATGATTTAATCGTAACAAACACGTGGTTTAAGAATCACAAAAGAAGGTTGTATACTTAGAAGAGACCAGGAGACACCGGAAGATACCAGATAGATTTTATAATGGTAAGACATAGATTCCGGAACTAGGTTATAAACTGTAAGGCATACCCAGGGGCAGATATAGACTCTGACCATAACTTGTTAGTCATGAACTGTACGATAAAACTGAAAAAACTGCAGAAAGGTAGGAAAATAAGGAGATGGCACTTAGATAAATTGAAGGAAAGTGAAGTTCTGGAGAATTTCAGAGGGAGATTTAGGCAACAATTGACAGAAACAGTGGGAAGTAAAACAGTAGAAGAGGAATGGGTAGCATTGAGAGATGAAATAGTGAAGGCAGCAGAGGACAAAATAGATAGAAAGGCAAGACCTACAAAAAATCCTTGGATATCACAGGAAATACTAAATTTAATTGATGAAAGGAGAAAATATAAAAATGCAGTAAATGAAACAGGCAAAATGGAGTACAGACGACTAAAAAATGAGATTGACAGGAAGTGCAAAATGGCTAAGAAGGAGTGGCTAGAAGCCAAATGCAAATCTGTAGAAGAATGTATAAGAAGGGGAAAAGTAGATACCGCCTACAGGAAAATAAGAGAGACATTTGAGGACAAGAAAATCAACTCTACGAATATCAAGAACTCAGATGGGAAACCAGTTCTCAGCAAAGAAGGGAAAGCTGAAAGGTGGAAAGAGTACATAGAGCAGCTTTACAAAGGAAATGAACTTAGAGACGATGTTGTAGGAAGGGAAGAGGAAGTAGATCAAGATGAAATAGGAGATACTATACTGAGAGATGAATTTGATAGAGTCTTGAAAGACCTAGGTCGGAACAAGGCCACAGGAGTAGATGACATACCCTCAGAGCTACTAAAGTCTCTGGGAGAGACAAGACTATTTGAACTGGTGTGTAGGATGTATGAGACAGGCGAAATACCCTCAGACTTTAAGAAAAATGTAATAATCCCTATTCCAAAGAAATCAGGTGTAGACAGGTGTGAAAATTACAGAGCCATCAGTTTATTAAGTCATGGTTGCAAAATTTTAACACGAATTATCTACAGGAGAATGGAAAAGCTGATAGATGCTGACCTCGGGGAACATCAGTTTGGATTCAGGAGGAACATAGGAACTCGGGAAGCAATACTCACTTTTCGTCTTATCTTAGAAGATAGATTAAGGAAAGGCAAACCTACATTTTTAGCTTTTGTAGATTTGGAGAAAGCATTTGACAATGTTGACTGGAATACACTCTTTCAAATTCTGATAGTCAGCGGGGGTAAAATATAGGGAAAGGAGAGTTATTTACAACTTGTACACAAGCCAGACCGCAGTTATTAGACTGGAAGGGCATGAAAGGGAAGCATCAGTTGGGAAGGGAGTAAGACAGAGTTGTAGCCTTTCTCCGATGTTATTCAATTTGTACATCGAGCAGGCGGTGAAGGAAAGCAAGGAAAAATTTGGAATAGGGATTAAAGTTCAGGGGGAAGAAATAAAAACATTACGTTTTGCTGATGACATTGTAATTCTGTCAGAGACATCAAAGGACCTGGAAGAGCAGTTGAAAGGAATGGACAGTGTGTTGAAGAGAGCGTATAAAATGAATATTAACAAGAGCAAAACAAAAATAATGGAATGCGGTCTTAGAAAATCAGGCGATGATGAAGGAATTAGATTAGGTAACGAAACAATGAAGGTGGTAGATGAGTTTTGTTACTTGGGTAGTAAAATAAAATGCGATGGTCGCAGTATAGAGGATATAAAATGCAGAATGGCAATGGGAAGAAAAGCATTTTGGAAAAAGAGAAATTTGATAACATGGAATATTAATTTAAGTGTAAGGAAGTCTTTCCTGAAGGCATTTGTGTGGAGTGTTGCCTTGTACGGGAATGAAACATGGACGATAAGCAGTGCGGACAGGAAGAGAATAGAGGCTTTTGAAATGTGGTGCTACAGAAGAATGCTGAAGATTAGGTGGGTAGATCGCATAACTAATGAAGAGGTACTGAACAGAATTTGTGAGAAAAGGAATTTTTGGCATACCCTGACTAAAAGAAGGGATCGCTTGGTAGGACACGTTCTTAGACATCGGGGAATCGTAAATTTAGCATTGGAGGGAAGTTCGTGGGGTAAAAATCGCAGAGGAAGACCAAGAGACGCGTATAGTAAGCAGATTCAAGTGGATGTGGGTTGCCATTCTCATGAGGAGGATGAGTAGGGTGGAGAGCTGCATCAAACCATTCTCCGGACTGAAGACCATAACAACAACAACAACAACAACAACACCAAAATGCCAGGAATACAATATGTGAATTCTTTTTGCATGTAAGCCTACTATCAATTTTTATAATTGTAATGATACAATTACATTTAATTTCTTTTTCCCCTTTTTAGGATTCTATACCTCATTCGTTAAAGGAGTACCCGTATAGGATTAATTTGTTGTTAGTATATATGTATGCATGTTTGTATGTTAAGACCACTTTTTCTCGGGAATATGTACAGGCATATGTCACATAAAATAATGAAATACGTTTCAGCCTCTAAGACAATGTAATCGAAGGATCCGCCCATTAATATCACATACTTTGGCGATACTTGAAAACTCACTCATCGAAACCTAAGAGAACTTGCTGTTGGCATAGACGTTTTTATAGTATACATTAAGGAATAAATCCGAAATTTGTTGATTTGTAATTACCACGCAAAATTGTTTTGCAATTACATACGTAATTTGCATTTTCAGACTGTGAAACTGTTAGAAACTGTCATACTGTCAGGTATTTTCAGTCATAGGTAATGTTATTCCTGAGGAATATTTAATGTATATAATTTAGAAATATTACATACTGACTGCCTGAGGTAAGTGAAGCCCTTGCCTCTGTGAAAATGAGGCCTTGCCTCACAAACTTGAGTATCAGCACTAAATATCAGATACCATCTACAGCTCATGTGATGCTATTATTATACATTTGTATAAAGAAATACTCGTAAAATGACGTTGTAGGTAAACTTTTTTGTTCATATTGCGTATTTGTGACAGTATGTATCTCGTTTTATTTCATCAGGTATTTTACTCACAGCTAGAGAAATGTTAATGAATATGAATATTACGAAAAAAACGGTATATACAGAATTTGTTATTGAGTTGGTATACTTTTCTTTGTTCTTTATCAATAGAATCACCTACCCAGTGGAATGTTCATACTGTTTACTTTCAGAAATTAAATTTACCTGAATAGCTAAGTTTAACTTTCGAATTTCTTTTTCCGGTAGTGAAATATCTACATTGAGACAACTGTGACATTTTAAAATTACCTCCATTAACTGCATTTATCTTTTATTCCACCTTAAATATTTTGACTTAATAATACTGATTAGTAATGTTAGACCTAAACATCTCTGGTTTTCCTATTTTTTTCTTTACATTTGTATCTCTATTAATGATTTAATTCGTACTCGGAATGTATGATATTAACTGCGAATGGGTAAAGTTGAAAATGTGTACTCAGTCGGGATTAGAACCCGGTCTCCTGCTTGCAAGGCAATTCCATTGACCACTACACCACTGGGACACAGCGAACGCCCCACCTACATTGGTTATTCAAGCACGCCTCCCGTCAGATACAGATTCTCAACTTTTCCCTGCCCTCTAATACTCAAACTAGCGGTTTTTTCAAACATTTCCGTACGAGCAAGGGTTTAGTAATGCCTCTGCATGCCTCTGCACCGAAGAAAAAAAAAAAAAAAGAAAAAAAAATGTTTGTTAAGCTTATGGGACTTAACTACGGGGTCATCAGTCCCTAAACTTACAAACTACTTATGAACTACTTACGAACTAGGACGGCACAAATATCCATGCCCGAGGGGGGATTCGAACCCCCGACCGTAGTGGCCGTGCTGACCGTGACTGGAGCGCCTCAGTCACCTCGGCCACCGCGGCCGGCCACCGAAGAAAGCATCATTGCCCGCCATCGACATATTGTGTAAGATTTGTTGTGGTCTTCAGTCCGCAGACTGGTTTGGTGCAGCTCTCACACTAGCTGAAAACCCGGCGTTGCCCGGGTATTTATTTATTTATTCCTGCCTTGAGTTAGTACTTCTCCTATCCCTTCTCTCTCCCTCTGTCAATCTCTTTTTTCTTCTAACACATGTTGCATTTATGGGAGAATATTTTAAGAAATATGGCTGTCTTGCATAATGTACAAAATTACAAGTGTAGTATCCAAACAAAGAAAGATAGTACTCAAAATACAAATGACATAAAAAATTCGTAGGATCTCATGCGGGTAAACTACTATGAGCAGCACAGTGATCGCATTATCATTGTCAAGATAGATACGAAGCCAACACCGACAACAGTAGTACAGGTTTATATGCCAACTAGCTCTGCCGATGATGAGGAGATCGAAGAAATATATGAGGAGCTAAAGGAAATTATTCAGACAGTTAAGGGAGAGGAAAACTTAATTGTGATGGGAGACTGGAATTCGGTAGTAGGAAAAGGAAGAGAAGGAAAAATAGTAGGTGAATATGGACTGGGCAGAAGGAATGAAAGAGGAAGTCGCCTGGTAGAATTTTGCACGGAACATAATTTAATCATAACAAACACGTGGTTTAAGAATCACAAAAGAAGGTTGTATACTTGGAAGAGACCAGGAGACACTGGAAGGTATCAGATAGATTTTATAATGGTAAAACATAGATTCCGGAATCAGGTTATAAACTGCAAGACATACCCAGGGGCAGATATAGACTCTGACCATAACTTGTTAGTCATGAACTGTAGGCTGAAACTGAAAAAACTGCAGAAAGGTAGGAAAATAAGGAGATGGGACTTAGATAAATTGAAGGAAAGTGAAGTTCTGGTGAATTTCAGAGGGAGATTTAGGCAACAATTGGCAGAAACAGGGGGAAATAAAACAGTAGAAGAGGAATGGGTAGCATTGAGAGATGAAATAGTGAAGGCAGCAGAGGACAAAATAGGTAGAAAGGCAAGACCTACAAAAAATCCTTGGATGTCACAGGAAATACTAAATTTAATTGACGAAAGGAGAAAATATAAAAATGCAGTAAATGAAACAGACAAAATGAAGTACAGACGACTAAAAAATGAGATTGACAGGAAGTGCAAAATGGCTAAGCAGGAGTGGCTAGAAGCCAAATGCAAATCTGTAGAAGAATGTATAAGAAGGGGAAAAGTAGATACCGCCTACAGGAAAATCAGAGAGGCATTTGGGGACAAGAAAAGCAATTCTACAAATATCAAGAACTCAGATGGGAAACCAGTTCTCAGCAAAGAAGGGAAGGCTGAAAGGTGGAAAGAGTACATAGAGCAGCTCTACAAAGGAAATGAACTGAGAGACGATGTTGTAGGAAGGGAAAAGGAAGTAGATCAAGATGAAATAGGAGATATTATACTGAGAGATGAATTTCACAGAGCCCTGAAAGACCTAGGTCGGAACAAGGCCCCAGGAGTAGATGACATACCCTCAGAGCTACTAAAGTCTCTGGGAGAGCCAGCCATGACAAAACTATTTGAACTGGTGTGTAGGATATATGAGACAGGCGAAATACCCTCAGACTTTAAGAAAAATGTAATAATCCCCATTCCAAAGAAATCAGGTGCAGACAGGTGTGAAAATTACAGAACCATCAGTTTGATAAGTCATGGTTGCAAAATTTTAACACGAATTATCTACAGGAGAATGGAAAAGCTAGTAGAAGCTGACCTAGGGGAAGATCAGTTTGGATTCAGGAGGAACGTAGGAACCCGGGAGGCAATACTTACCTTACGTCTTATCTTAGAAGATAGATTAAGGAAAGGCAAATCTACATTTTTAGCCTTTGTAGATTTGGAGAAAGCGTTTGACAATGTTGACTGGACTACACTCTTTCAAATTCTGAAGTCAGCAGGGGTAAAATACAGGGAAAGGAGAGTTATCTACAACTTGTACAAAAGCCAGACCGCAGTTATTAGACTCGAAGGGCATGAAAGGGAAGCATCAGTTGGGAAGGGAGTAAGACAGGGTTGTAGCCTTTCTCCGATGTTATTCAATTTGTACATTGAGCAGGCGATGAAGGAAAGCAAGGAAAATTTTGGAATAGG
The DNA here is from genome assembly GCA_026315105.1 of Locusta migratoria. NCBI lineage: Eukaryota > Metazoa > Arthropoda > Insecta > Orthoptera > Acrididae > Locusta > Locusta migratoria. The sequence goes on from CM048755.1 coordinate 295,188,875, forward strand.
AATTAAAGTTCAGGGGGAAGAAATAAAAACATTGCGTTTTGCTGATGACATTGTAATTCTGTCAGAGACAGCGAACGACCTGGAAGAGCAGTTGAATGGAATGGACAGTGTGTTGAAGAGAGCGTACAAAATGAACATTAACAAGAGCAAAACAAAAATAATGGAATGCGGTCTTAGAAAATCAGGCGATGCTGAAGGAATTAGATTAGGTAACGAAACAGTGAATGTGGTAGATGAGTTTTGTTACTTGGGTAGTAAAATAACATGCGATGGTCGCAGTACAGAGGATATAAAATGCAGAATGGCAATGGGAAGAAAAGCATTTTTGAAAAAGAGAAATTTGCTAACATCGAATATTAATTTAAGTGTAAGGAAGTCTTTTCTGAAGGCATTTGTGTGGAGTGTTGCCTTGTACGGGAGTGAAACATGGACGATAAGCAGTGCGGGCAGGAAGTGGATAGAGGCTTTTGAAATGTGGTGCTACAGAAGAATGCTGAAGATTAGGTGGGTAGATCACATAACTAATGAAGAGGTACTGAACAGAATTGGCGAGAAAAGGAGTTTTTGGCATACCCTAACTAAAAGAAGGGATCGCTTGGTAGGACACATTCTTAGACATCGAGGAATCGTAAATTTAGCATTGGAGGGAAGTGTGTGGGGTAAAAATCGCAGAGGGAGGCCAAGAGACGCGTATAGTAAGCAGATTCAAAGAGATGTGGGTTGTCGTTGTTATGAGGAGATGAAAAGGCTTGCTCAGGATAGAGTAGGGTGGAGAGCTGCATCAAACCAGTCTCCGGACTGAAGACCATAACAACAACAACATATTTATTGAGTTACATTTTATACAAATGTATACTTTTCAGATATATATTCATTTCATATTCACGGAATGTATGACATCAACTGCGAATGGGTAAAGTTAAAAATGTGTACCCAGCCGGGATTCGAACCCGGGTCTCCTGCTTTCTAGGCAGTTACACTGACTGACCCATACACCACTTCCTCTTTATTTTTTACGGACCTCCTCTCCACCCTTTCAGCCCGGCCTTGCGCTCACCAGTGTTCGCCTTCTTCGGCGTCGGCTTCAAATGCCATAACGAAACATTCCCCTGCTGTAGGTACCAGTATTGTATTGCAAATCAAATCAATTGCGTCTTCCCTTCAAATCATAATACAAAACTAAAATGATGCTCTACGGAATGAATAAGAACAACCAACAGTTCGTGTAGCAAGAAGAAAAAAATAAGCTTGTAATTCAAACAAATGAAAATGATATTCAATACGTAAGTGAAACCTTTAAAAAGGTTTTGAACAAATTTCTGTATTTGGAACGCTTTTGTAGAACGTAATGCTGGTCGTTAATATAGAGTATGAAATCTTGTAAGGTAGGAGCTTTCCGGTTAATCGCATAATAAATAAACTGTCCAAGAAGCCAAGTCCACTGAGGACACAGCGATCATCACACCTGCACGAAATTACTCAAGCACGCTTCCCGTCAGATACAAATTTGCAACTTTACCCTGCCCACTAGAACTCAAACTGGTAGTAACGTAGTACTGATTCACGTAAGAGTAAGGTCCTAAGAGTGCCTCCGCACTGAAGAAACGATCATTGCCCGTCATTGTGTGTGTGTGTGTGTGTGTGTGTGTGTGTGTGTGTGTTTGGTGTCTGTTCTTTCGGACATGTCCGAAAGGACAGACGACCCTTTTGATCCTGCAGTTATTATATTTTTCATATTCACGGAATGTCTGACATCAACTGCGAATGGGTAAAGTTGAAAATGTATGACCAGCCGGGATGACGATCGCAGTACGCACTCATTACGTCACGGGAGAATTACACGTACCAAGATTTATTTACTAACTTTTATCAAGACCTTTCTTGCATGGGGGACAGCAGAAAATACTTACTTCACACACAGGAATAATTCGTTCGTTTCCATAAGTCGGCTTTACGGTTCCCGCCTTATCGGTTATCTGTTTTCGTCTTTCTACATTCCTTGGGAACAGAAGTGTCATACATCCATCTTCACTTCGGTTTCTTCAGTCAACCGCAAAACGACCAGGCATTTATCTTGACTGTCCTTAATCATTGCGTAATGCTCATTATTAGTTACACTCAGTAAATCACTTCAGATCAACATTTGATCTCATAAAGTGCCGTGAAGTTCTAAAATTAGCGCCACAGACCGACGAACAGCATGTTTATCAATGTAAGTTAATTTACTTAGATATACGCGACAAAAGACGTGCGAAGATGCCGCAGTGCCTACCGCAATACATTCAAAGTAATAATTGTACTGTGAATTCGCTGCCAGAAACATTTAAGACACACTGCAGTACAGAAACGCACACAGTAGCCATTCACACATATGCAAAGCCCGCCAAGTTTGGAGAACGTGACGTCCTAGGCTCTCAGACATTCAGCAGCGGTATCACTCATGGCCACTTTCTAAATGTTCAAATGTTTGTTAAGCTTAAGGGACTTAACTATGGGGTCATCAGTCCCTAAACTTACAAACTACTTATGAACTACCTACAACTAAGGACGGCACAAATATCCATGCCCGAGGGGGGATTCGAACCCCCGACCGTGGTGGCCGTGCAGACCGTGACTAGAGCGCCTCAATCCCCTCGGCCACCGCGGCCGGCGACCACTTTCTCCCAGTACAGACTCTCGATACACCATCTATGCTTATTACGTGAAGTTTGCGACCTTCCTATCGGTACTCACCACTAAGAACTGGGCAATACATAACTCAGGGTAGTAAAAGGTTTATGGCGCGTTGTCTCTGTTCATAGGGGTGAGTTATGTATGTCAGATTCTATGCTCTAAACAGCTACCCAAACTGTTTAAAAAAGATCAATAATTGATCTGTAGTTTAGCCGGTCTATCAATCTGCAGAAGATGACGCGAAAAATATATTTAAATAAACAAACTGAAGCTTTGAATAATCAACGAAATGGATTTTAAGATAATGTTTAGAAGAGAGTCATTCAAGAAGTAACATTTATAAATGTAGTTTATTACTCTTGTTGGACATGAAAATCAGTAAATAACTGAATATTTCCCTAACTATTGTTCATGAGAGCCACAATAAGTATCACACGCACTCGAGAGTAAAAGGTCCAAATTATAACTCATAAATTAATGAAGTCCATCGAAAATTGCAGTTCCAAATTAATCCGCGAATAATTACAGTATTTGTTATAAAACACAGTTTGTCATCACATGAGTACACGATTGCTGAATTATAACAGTTCCACAGCCCTACTACCGTCCATAGTTTACCACTTTTCAACAAGAGACTTCACATGCCTATCTCTTCAAAACACAAGTACGTAACGCGGCTTCAGACCGCCCAGTGACATCACTTTTTACCCCCTTCCAAAATATTATACATTTGAATATCAGAGAATTAAATTCTTTGACCACCTCTCTACAAATTTTGTTTACATTTAACAAACAAATATATATTTAACAATACTAAAATCGGTTGAGACTGAAGCTCTTTACTCAGGTAGCTATTAAGTGTGGTGTCTCACTGCCGCCGTCGAAATATAGTTACACAATTAATATTTAATTTATCATGGCTTTTTATGCAAATATATTCAGTTCTTGTTCATAAATACATATAATTGTTTCTATATAAATTTTTTGCTGCATATCTACTATTTTTAGTCGGCCATGAAATATTTAAGAGGCAGTCTACTACATAAAGGAAGTTTTGTGTCCCAGCCTCGTCGCCGCTTTTGTGTCTCGCTTCCGCCGGTTGTCTTAGGTGTCGGTAGCCGAGTGGAAAGAGACCGACACAGGAATAAAGGATGCACGCGTGTGCAGGTACGGTGGTGACCAGCCAGGGGGACAGCAGAAACTGGAAACACTAGAGTATATTAGAACGAGATATATATTTCATAGAGATTTAGTAATACTTAACTTTTACATAGTTCTTGACTGCAGAATGCTGATACATAGATTATATAGAGGAGTGCCTAATGATGATTCCTAGTGCCTTCCGATAGCCAAGTCTTAACTGGTGCATATCTGATTCCCAAGTGAACGATGCAATTCAGTGGTGGCCACGAGCGGAGTTGTAGCAGAGATCGCTCGTGGCTGACTTCGTAAGAACGCCGCGCCATGCGTGCATGGCGGCGCGCGACGTAAGTACGTGGCGTGCACTTCATACTTGTGCGACCCCACAGGAACGTTACTATTAATAATAATAATAATAAATATAATAAAATACAAATATAAATATAATGCACTTTGCTGGGTTCATGTTTCGTGTTTCTGTGGTGGAATCTATGTTCTGACACAACAATATTACTACCTCAACGAAAAGTGGAACAAAGTTCATTGATAGGATACGGAAATAACGTGGTGCGTCTTTTAAGGTAGGTAGCGTGGTGCAATGCTGCCCATTTGCTTCTTAAACTATTACTGATAAACACTACGTCTCACTAATTGTAAATATGAGTCTAATAATACTATTATTATAGTACTGAAATTTATCGACTTTTTATCTTTAAGGGATACTGAAATTGTAATTACGTCGTTTGATTCTCCCCAGTCCCCTAAATCCATTCATATAATTATATTTGCCGTATCATCATTCCCTGAATTTATAAGGAATTTTAGAGTAATGTGTGTGACTATTGTATTTCAGTTGCAATCTGGGATAGCCGCCCTCGCTCATCCGAGACGCCGTTTCCTGTTTCCGAGCATATTAGGGTTTTCCTAACGACCTGTATTCCATTCACTAGGTCCAAACTGTTAGCCGGCCGGATGTGGAACCCAACAGCTTGCCAAAACTTGCTTTTTACATGGAAACAATCAGCTTCGCCCTTTATCTGTAATGTCACAGCGATCACACGCTACTGTTTCCCAAATGGACTTTCATCAGAAGCACAAGAAACCAGGCCTGTCCTGTCAAATGTCGGTTATCGACATCTGTGGCCTACATAGAAACTGTAAATTTGTTTGTGCTCTCTGTCAACAGTAACATGCAGACACTCTGATTTACGACATCGTTGTCTGTTCTGTTCCGTACAGAGATGTCTGTCGGGAAGTCTTACGTTTAGAAGATCCAGTAGTTTGGCTATTGCTCAGGTTTTTGGAGTGTCACAGGCTGCATCAGAATAGTTCGAGGATGTTTTTGTCGATGCGTCAGAGTGTTATTTTCCGCAACATAGGTGTCGTTCCCACAGAACTTCGTCTTGCTAGCACGTATCGCAATCGGACCTTCCCGTTTTCAGCCGCGATTTCTCGTCGTGCCGTGACTGTTTTCATGCGCACGCCCGCGGTCGCTGCTCACAATGGCGCGCCATGTGTACGTCGTGCCGTAAACACGGCCACGTGGAACATCACCTAGAGAGAAGGCTCTCGTGTGACGTCATGCAGCGTAGGTTGCGCACGCATAGCTGACTGGCTGGCTGCTTCGGCATAGTGGGCCGTGCCCCAGCGGCTACCCAGTCAGCTATGCACGCGCAGCCTACTCTGCATGACGTCACACGAGAGCGCCGCGGCCTTCTCTCTAGATGGTGTTGGCTCGTGCCACATAACGCAGAGCAGGTCGCTATAGCCTAGCTGAGTGGATGGTCGGCGGAGCACAACCCACTAGGTCCTGGCGGCCAGCCATTCAGGTACGCGATAGCGACCTGCTTTGCGTGACGTGGCAGGAGCGCGCCACGGCCTTCTCTTTCGGTGGTGTTGCCACGTGGCAGCTCTCAAAATGTTCAAATGTTTGTTAAGCTTATGGGACTTAACTACGGGGTCATCAGTCCCTAAACTTACAAACTACCTATGATCTACTTACGAACTAGGACGGCACAAATATCCATGCCCGAGGGGGGATTCGAACCCCCGACCGTAGTGGCCGTGCAGACCGTGACTGGAGCGCCTCAGACCCCTCGGCCACCGTGGCCGGCGTGGCAGCTCTCTCTAATAGCTGCCCGCACAGTCTCCCCGTGGACGCAGACATGGAGTTTATGGAAATCCATGCTGTTACGCTAGTGCTGGGCAAAAGCTCGATGCACCGAAAAAGCTTTACATTAAACTGTTGATTCAGCAAAAACAGATTCGAGGTCGACATCACAGCCTCTGATTCCTTAACGTATCTGGAATGATATTATTATTGAAGCCTCTTTGTCCCTAACGTATCTGTAATCATATTATTGTGTGAGTCGTCGTCTTCTCTCACCGAAAACACTGCACTGATAACACGCTGGACTGGCTTTTCAAAAAATATTCAAATGTTTGTGAAGCTTATGGGACCTAACTGCGGGGTCATCAGTCCCTAAACTCACAAACTACTTATTAACTACCTTATACTAAAGACAGCACAAACATCCATCCCCTAGGGGGGATGCCTCGCGGATCGTAGCATAGCGCCTCAATGCGCTCGGCCGCTTCGCCGCGGCGGACCCGCTATTAAGAAGACGGCGATTCAAATGTGCCTGCGGCCGTCCTGATTTAGTTTTCCGTGATTTCTCTAAATCAATACAGGCAAATTCTGAGACGGTTCCATTGAAATGGGACGGCAGATTTCCCTTCCTATCCTTGATAAAACAATCTCACTGTGTGCTCTGTCCCTAATGACTTTCTTTTTCCTCCAGAAATCGGCGTTTGATCCGTTAAGGAAATAAACCCATTCCTGTCCAAGGAGAATTCAGGATCGACATCGGACATCAGTATATCACGAGGGCGATCACCTTTCGGTGGCAGACAGTGCAACGCGTCGCAGAATATATTTGGGCACGGTGCATTCAACGTCATTCGTTTTCAAATTAAGGACGCTGTACATCTCGTTTCCGTCTGTATTCCGTTCCAAAGCAGGACGTCTTCTGTCGTGAGTTCTGATCAATGTTCTGCCTGGTTTTGCGGCGGCAAATGATTTCGAAGCACACATCACCCTAAAACCGTCGATCATTACTAAATTGCTCGGCCTCTCCTCTTTTTCCCGCCATCGGCTGTCAAGGACGGATTAGGTAGGTTGCAAGGTCTGGGAATAATTGAATCCGCTGCCTCCAGTCAGTGGGCTGCTCTGTTCGTCGTCATCCGTAAGCCTTCAAGAAAGCTTCGTTTGTGTTGGTATTTCAAATCCACCCTTAACGTCCAGTCAGTGGTGGATTCACACCTGACTCCACAGAAGAATGAAATACTCGAAAAACTGGCTGGTTGTGGATATTTTTCAAAAAATGATTCTGTAGACTTGTCTACAGCTCGTCTGGATTCCGTTTTCCAAGAGATTATGGTCATCACCACTCTTCGGACTACGCGACTACACACGCTTGACATTCAGCGACCCTATTTTTCAACTATTTTTACAACAATTAAAACTTACCTTGATGACTGGATGTCATAATCGTCTGAAGATCGCCCAGTGCCGGCCGTGGTGGCCGAGGGGACTGAGGTGCTCCATCCACGGTCCGCACGGCCACTACGGTCGGGGGTTCGAATCCCCCACCCCCAGGCATGGATATTTGTGCCGTCCTTAGTATTAGCTAGTTTGTAAGTAGTTTGTAAGTTTAGGGACTGATGACCCCGTAGTTAAGTCCCATAAACTTTACAAACATTTGAACATTTTGAACACCCAGTTAGAACACCTTCATAATCTGCGAACTCTCATCGCAAAACTGCGAGAGTTAGGGATTATGTGCAAGCTGAGGAAGTTAAGATTTTTCAGGCGGAAATAGAATATGTTGTGTCATCTTTTTTCGAAGGATGGCGTCGAACCTGAACAGTATCATCTAGCGGTTATTGTCAATCTCCATAAACCAAGAAACTTGAATTACGTCTCTGGAAAGTTTGTTATAATACGAAATTTCCCCCAAATGTGGTGCATAAAACTCGACCATAAACAACTTACCGAGAAAAGGTGTTCCTTTCGTTTGGTCGGCAAATTGCGACAAAACATTCACCCATAACAAGTCGCTGCGAATGTCTATGCTGTGCCTCGGTACTTTTACGGCAGGTAAACAGCTCGTTGTGGTAACTGATACCTCCCGACGTTGCGACGGAGTTGTTTTATCACACAGAAATGCAGATGGATCTGGCCAAGCTATTGCATATTCCTGAAACACAATGACGGACACTCACAAGGGACACCTTTGACCTCGAACGCTCGGAACCGCACGAAACCATACTAGGAATAACAAGCTATCATTAACAAAACAGTGGTGTGCGTCATTTACATGCGAAACGGCGTACTTGTCTGCTAACGCCACTAGATGGTGGCATAGTGTAGCAGTATCTATTTGTCTCTCGGAGTGTTGGCAAGTCAGTTACTGTGTACATTGTGTACAGTGCGGTGAAGATAATTAATCCTTCGAATGAGGGCCAGATATTAAGGACTAAGTTGCGGTGTGGTTAATATGGAAATGACATCAGGACCGAGGATTATTATAGAATATAATAAATCTGAAATATAATGTCGACGACACAGAAATACACGACGTTACGTTGGATAGGTATACGGAATTGGAAGGACAGGAAGAACCTGAACCTGTAGGTGGCTCCTCAAGCAGTACACGACATTCGTCTCCAGAGCAATAGGAACAGTCATGTCACTGGGAGTACGACATCCAAAAAGATAAGGTCCACTGTATTAAAAGATATTGATAAGAGCGTACTAGAGAACACTTATGAGGACTATCGTGGAAACGGGGAGCAGGCGCTCGTTTCAAAGGAAACATACTGTCGCAATTACAAGTTATAAAAGAGTATGTAATATCGAGATGTGATGGTGTATTGAGGTATGTATCTACAGTTCTGTATTGGCATCTGAAGATGTGTGCACTAGAAGGGCCTCAAATGGTTAGCTTGGCCAATTTCGAAGCATCCATTTCCTTCATCGACCATCTCAAGGCTGAATATCGCTTTTCATCTAGGCATATTACTAAGTTTGTCACACGCAAGGACAAAGAAGACAATAACATTTTACGTCAGAAGGCACAACAGTTTGTGAAGGAAGTGAACATGTTTATAATAGAGGAGGATGTAGAGAAAGGTAATATTTGGAACAGTAACCAGAGTCAGTTTTAGTATGAAATGTCTTCAGCATCAACACTGTCCTACAGAGGACAGTAAACTACAGGAAGTTTATTGCAGTCTGTACATAGCCCTACCCTCAGCTACAGAATTGACGTGACTTAATCAATGACAGGCAGAATAGCAAACAAGTTGTACATCTGCACATTGTTCTCTCCCACTTTGTTTTAACCACTTCATCGAAATTACGCATTTGCACTTTGAGGACTACTATAAGCACTTTCAAGTGTGTGGTACTGTTGTATATGTATGGTTTGCGCTGAGTACTTTAAGCAGAGAGTTTTTGGCGCTGATGTCTGAATATGTAATGATACACTGACGCCATTAAATTGCATTTCATTTCCTTCCTATAGTACTGATATCTTGTTACTTACTCTCTGTTAAAATGTTACTTGAGGTACAATCATGGTCCCCACAAGGGTGGGGCTGGGTGGACTCATGGGTCCAGGGCCTGGTGCTGAAGGGGGGCCGAGCCCAGACCTAAGTGATTCAATGTTTTGGTTACTGAAATTAAAAAAAAAAAAAAAAAAAAAAAAAAAAAAAAAAAAAAAAAAACTAGAAAAACACGTTGAATATTTTAATCCAACGAAATTTTAGAAGATTCTACTGGCAATTGTAGTAGATATTTATGATAAATCGATCTTAAACGATTACATCGATTGATGCTCTTAGTTATTGCCATTGATTGGAATCGTATGTGTGTATTTACTAATGTGACCAAAGTATTGTGCAACTTTCTTTAGAGTGTTCTACTTCAAATAGATTCCTAAATATTAAGATTACTATCTAGAAGGACCGCAGGGCCAATTTGGCCCCTCATAGCGTTTCTCTGTATTTTAGGCATGTTCCTTGTAATACTGTGTATGAAATAAAGCCAACTGTTGTCTCCTTGTTGTTTCAATATGCGACAACAAGGCCATACTGCGGTAGAGAAGCTGGGGACGGTGGTCATGTACGGATGAGTTATGCCTGTGTGATTGTTTGTGTGACTGAGTGTGATCTTTTCTGATGAAGGTTATGACCGAAAATTTACAAGTTGTATGAATGTGAATATGAGTTCGTTGGCAGCTTAGAGATCATCTTTATGGTGAGTTGCTAGCTATCCCAATCTGGACCTTCCATTGTTAAAAATCAATAAAAGCACATATGATGGATACACTGAAGTATCTTTCACAATCTGGCCGTATAAGCAATAAAACTGCATAAAACTGCAGAGTTTCTTATACGTAGTAGCTTGCATGCGATCCTTCTAGTATTAAATGCCAAGTAGACTAGATAACAGCTATAAAAACATGGTATAATTAGTCCTTTGCCCATTTTACTCTGGTTGCCATACCGCTTAGTGATTCGTTCTCAAGTCATACCGTTGGCGCAGCAGTTTGACGTTACTTCTGACATAACTTCAAAACTAATTGAGGTTGTTCCTTCGAGATTTGTATTGAATAAAATTTAATATTGTCTCTAATGATATTTATCAGCGCTTTTAGTTCAATTTATGTTGTAAAGCTCCACAAGTTAAAATATATGTCATAATTGGCTGATTTGGCTGATTCCCCCCCCCCTCCCCTCCTTCAAAACCATTTTCTGACTACGGGGCTGATGTGGCCATTGTAAGTAAAGTCTCCATTTTAAGTAAAATAATTACCTTATCAAATTTGTACCTTGTTAAACCAAGTTAAAGTAAATTCTGGAAAGAGCATGATTAAGATATAAACTTGCAATTACAAACTACTTTACACAACAGTAAAAAAAAAAAGACAGGGGGAGAGCCCGTCTCTGATTCTGGGTCCAGGGCCCTCAATCAGATGTGGGGACCATGGGTACAATGCAACATTTTGCATGGAAATGACGCGAACACTGGCCTGTTTATGACTGACTGTTATTCCAAACATGGTTTCGTGCGGTTCCGAGCGTTCGAGGTCAAAAGTGACACTTGCCAGTGAATTTATTCACAGACACGCGGTAGCACGCCGGTCCTCCAGACCAACACCGTCTGAAGAGAGGGCCTGCGCACTGCCGTGCCACGTGACGTCACGCAGAGTAGGTCGCGACCGCGTAGCTCACAGGTCGCCCGATGGGGCACAGCCCACCGCCTCACAGCGGCCGGCCAGTGAGCTACGCGGTCACGACCTACTCTGCGTGACGTCACGTGGCACGGCAGTGCGCAGGCCTTCTCTTCACGCGGTGTTGTCCAGACGCAGACCTGTATCCTACAACACGGCCACTGGGATACGACCCTAATGATAGTCCGTTCACCGAAACGAGAGACGTATTGTAAACACACCGAGGCACGTGATCAGGGGTGGCCAAAACAGGCACGCTCGCTCAATTTCGCTGCATCCGTTTCAGGTGTAAGGCAGTGATAATAGGTGTTGGCTGTCAACTTCATCTTAAACGACTAGATGCTGAATAGTAACGTAAGTATTAGTGCTTACAATAACATTCAGCATTCATAGTCGGTGTGTCTCTTTTTCTCTCTCACTACGTAAGAGTAACCTCATTATGTCGACCTTCAGTTTGAGTCCACCCAAGAAGAAGTAATAACTTTCTTTAGTGAAACACATGCTTCACAGTGTGTATAAGACGCAGCTGTTGTGTCCAGGACAGTAACTGATGTCGTTATAAAAATAGTCAATTGATAGCCACACTCTTTGAAGCCCAAAAAAAAGGACAAAAAAAAAAAAAAAAGGTAAATACGACAGAAGCTTTCAGTACGTCTTGATGACTTTGACTGACATGGGATACGAAGAGAAGAGATATTTCCAACACTTGACAAAATGCTTGCTATGGTAAGCGAGGATGTGGATTTGGAAAATTTTCGGAGAAAATCACTAAATGAAATGATTTTTAAATGTCTGGCTTCTAATAGCACTGCTGTATGACAAATCACACAACGACTTTACACCTGAAACGGCTGCAGCGAAATTGAGCGAGCGACTCCGTTTTGTCCACCCCTGGCCACGTGTCAAGATGTGTTTACAGTACGTCTCTCGTTTCGGTGAACGGAGTATAACTTTATGAATTACCTACGCAGTACGAAAGTTTATTGTTATTCATTATGGCAATTAAATTAATTTCCAATTCGTCACTCACCATAAACCACTTGTTGCTCTTTTCGGATCCCGTTCACGTCTTCCCGGTAGGACCTCCCAACGACTTCATCATCGATCTACACTACTGCATGCCAAGCCAGTGCGGACGCATTGTCGCACCTACCCAAAGTCCTGACCGTTATTTCCACAAATTGGAAGTCGTATGTTTCCAAATTGATCATCACTTGCAGAAGGTGTTGAATAAGCTCTCAGTCACCGTCCACAGTCTAGCCTAAGCCACCCAGCAAGATTCCGCGGTCCATCAGGTATCTCATTTTATTTCGAATTGTTCGAACGAGCGTGTGCCCACTAAGGAGCCTGGACCGCTCTGCATATTTTTCCTGCTCCACAACAGGCTGGTGGTGCTTGGTGGAACACACCTTCTTAATACAGATTTGGACGAATCCCGTCTCGTTATTCCATTGTTCCTCCAGACCCATATCCTTATACTCCTCACTGTAGCCACTAGGGTCTGATCCACATGAAAGCCCTAGTGTGGCGGTGATTGAGAATCTGGTATGTGGGTGCGAACAGTGTAAAGAACATCAGGCAGCTTGCCAACGAACTTTGCTCTGTTCCCCACTCCCGATCAGCCGTGGTACTCAGTACACATTGCTTTTGCTGTTCCCTTCTGTAATCCCATGTGACTGGCAGTCATAAATACACTGTCATGTCACCAAAATGTCTTGCGCACGCACTCCTCCTCGGCAGAAGCAGCATGTTTTCGCGATCGAAGACTTGTCACAGTCATTTGTCTGCAACAATGGTCAACATTCCAAGTTGTTACACGATTAATGCAGCTGGAACGTAATTACCCATCTCATTTCCGCTCCCTTTCATACCCAGTCGAATAACGAGGTGGTGCATATCGTGCGCACTTTTACGACGCAATTAACAAAGATTCGCTCGTCGAGACAGCGGTACACCTGTTTCTGAGCATCTACATAACCGTCCTGATGAATTGCTGAAATCTGTCGTAGATTCTCCATGGTCGGTAACCCCGGACGTTGCTACATTTCTTCCGCCCTACACCACAGCCTGTGGTGCGGCCATGCCCTCTGCGATATGCCGCGGATGATCCCGCCTGGGCGAACACATTTCGTCGGCGGTCGGGATGGGTGCCGTCGACGGTGCAGGCGAATCAGCCGTATACAGCATGGCGTCATTCTTCCGCCATCAGTACCAGAGTCACACGAAGTGGGGCAACGTCCCCAGCAGACACCATTATGGTAAGCTCCTACCTCCGTTAACCACTCGCAGGTCGGGTGACTAGGTGGTGCATTATCTGGATGGGCCAACAACATTGTCGCAGCAGACCGCATGTGCGTAGCGTCTTCCATACGCCATTCTCTTCCAGGGATCTGGCGCCACTGTGGCGTTTCCCCTGGAGATTCAGACTCGTATCGATGACTTACAAGGGAAAATCTTCAACTCGACCTCATATTTTCTTGAGAAAAAATGTATGAGCTAGATATCAACCCCAGAAACCAATATCACGTGAAAATTTGGGCCATTATTCAGATACTACGCAGTTACGGCCTCCTCAAAGTACAGCCTTTAAACCTTCGCGCGCTCGGGTTGTTCCTCACTCGGCCCTCTTCACTGCGGCCGCTTAATGCCCGAACGTCTAGCACTGTGAGCAGAGTCCAGTAGCCGGCCGCGGTGGCCGAGGTGACTGAGGCGCTCCAGTCACGGTCAGCACGGCCACTACGGTCGGGGGTTCGAATCCCCCCTCGGGCATGGATAGTTGTGCCGTCCTAGTTCGTAAGTAGTTCATAAGTAGTTTGTAAGCTTAGGGACTGATGACCCCGTAGTTAAGTCCCATAACCTATACAAACATTTGAACATTTTTTTAACATAGAGTCCAGTAAGAGGTTTGTGTTCGCGGTGTAAATTAACACAGATGCTGTCGTGCGACACCTCCAGGAACGGTATGGAATTATGACTAATCTGCAACAATTAAATGTCAAAGAATTATAGATCTTTAAAGTCGTCATCGGTAAGCATAATCATTTGCAGTTATTAGACGTACTATACACGGTAAAGGGAAATACATGGCGATTTCTTTATGCTTTTCCTTATATCTTTCAACTGCGTTACCGATATCGTAGACAAGTGCACTGATTAAGACGTGCTGGATATAGAAGAAAATAGCTGGTTGACATTCGATGCAGATTTACAAGAGGATGACGTCGACGATAACGACGCTGCCATTTCACCACCGTCAGATTCGTCGAGCACTTTCATTGCATCAACGGAGCCTGGACGTGGAATTTAGGTCGTCAGTGATGGTGAAAGCTGCTTTGATGATGTTAAGTCGTCGAATACCACTTTGCCCGTCTCCGTATCAGAAGAATATATGTAACGAGCCGTTTGCGTTTTATACAGCGCGTCACAGCTGCAGTGGAAACGAATGAGACGGTTTTTCAACAAGCAGTGTAACGTAATTTAATTTTCGATACCTTTTATGCACATCATTTTGCTATATGTAAAGGTGACACTATTGAAGTTTTCCGCCATAAGACCACTGTAAGAACTTTAACACTGAAAATTTCAACTGTTAATAACTACCCCCATAATAATGATACAGCAGTAAGAGTTATACCATTGTAATCAGCGTCAAAAACTGATGCGAACACGTCATCTCAAACTAAACAATTGAAAACTTCATATTTTAGTGTTATCCCGTATGCGTGGTATAGATGTTCTAGTAGCACGGAAACTTTAACTTTGGTCGCTTAATCTCTGCGCTTCGTGCCGTACGGGGTGTTGCCATCTTCCCTTCTCTGATCGGACATATTTTGTGATTTAGGTTTGTACACATGCAGTGAGAAGGCTTGGACAAACATAAGGATGCAACAGCATGATAAATTGATATACTAACCATTGTGATGACGCTTATTGGGGTGGGGTATCTGTCTGAGGGGGTTGGTGGATGGGTACCTACCACGGAGTACGCGTGCTACTAGAACATCTATAGCACGCGTACGGGATAATACTCCAGCGTCGGACAGCCCAGAAGTGACGTAGTCGTCGCGCCGCCGCCGAGTTGTACGTTGCTGTCGAAGATGCCGCGCTGCAGAAGAAGCCGAAAAACTCGTGTTGTCGCCAACCAGCTATCCATTAGGATGAATGGCCACTGCCGAACTGTGGCCAAAAAGAAGGTGGACCACCCTGTGGCACAGCATGCAGTGGAGGACATGCTTGATTTCAATGGCTGCTTCACAACCGGAGCCATCTGGATCCTCCTATCCACCACCAGCTTTTCTGAACTGCATAGATGGGAGTCATCCCTACAATGCTTTCTCCGATCCCGAAATCAACCAGGCCGCAGCCTACGATAACTTTCCTATTTTTCCCCATACCTTACAGTTCCTACCTCTCTATCCCAAACCTCACCTATTTTGAGTGGTGCGTGAATGTGCGATTGTGTGTGTATGTGTGTATGTGAGAGCGTGTGCGTGCGAATGTGTGTGAGTTCGCGCTCGCGCGAGCGTGTGTGCGTACGTGCGTGTGTGCGTGTATGTGTGTGTGTGTGTGTGTGTGTGTACTTACAGTGTGCACGGATTTTGTATATTTATTTTACTTTATTTTGTTTATTTTATTTTATTTTTCTCCCCTCACCCGCCTCCCCACTCGATTCCTAAGCTGCATCTCGTTATTCCCATCTAAGCCATCCCCACCACCGTGAAGTAACCTTCCTATCCCCTCTCCCCTCCCCGCCCTCCTGTCCCCGATTCGCCGCAGAGCGTGATTCGAAGTGCGGCAGCCGGAGGTGATGGTTG
The DNA here is from genome assembly GCA_026315105.1 of Locusta migratoria. Classification (NCBI taxonomy): domain Eukaryota; kingdom Metazoa; phylum Arthropoda; class Insecta; order Orthoptera; family Acrididae; genus Locusta; species Locusta migratoria. The sequence goes on from CM048755.1 coordinate 295,204,800, forward strand.
TATGACTGTGTTGTGTGCCTGTGTGATTGTGTAAGTGTTTTATTTTCTGAAGAAGGCCATGGCCGAAAGCTGAAAGTGTTGTATGTGTGTGTCTTTTGTATGTGCCTGTCGCAGCTCGTCGCCAAGTCTTTGCGGTAAGTTGTAAACTGTCCTTATTATATATTACTTTTTAGTTTGACGAGCATGTTAAAAGTAGTGATTAACGTTTATTTTTAGAGTCATACAGTTTATTTTCCTTGAACATTGTGGCCGCTGCTCACATACAAGAAATAAAGGTAGTCCTGACCTAAAAAAGGTTGTGAGCCACTGGTCTAGGGAGGTATAAGGAAAGCGCTCTCGTGACACGCCGGACACAGTACGCCAGGATCGCATAGCTAAAAGGCTGGCCGCTATGACACGGTGGGCTGTGCCCCAGTGAACAGTCAATGAACCTGGGCTGCGCAAATGGTACTCGCGATCGAACTTGCTCGAAATTTGCCGATACAGTGGAGAACTGTTCGAACACTCAGGTGACAAATGGTTTGCGCGGCGCAGTGCAAACGATACGCAGGAAATTTTGAATTAACCGGTCTATCACTTTGCTCAGAACTAGTTTCATTGAAAGCAGAAGTACGTCTAAAAATGAACAGCACATTGAAAAAACTGTATATTTTGTTTAAAAATGTGCATACGTGACCTGTCTGATATTGTTACGAATATGATCCATTGGTAAACAAGATATCAGCTACTAATAACGGATCAAATGTTCAAATGTTTGTAGAGCTTATGGGACTTAACTACGGGGTCATCAGTTCCTATACCTACAAACTACTTATGAACTAGCTTATACTAAACACGGCACAAACATCCATGCCCGAGGGGGGGATTAGAACCCCCGATGGCGAACTACCGCGCGCACCGCAACACGGAGTTACAGTACGCACGGCTAATCCGCCGCGGCTACTAATAACAGAATTAACGCATCGAATTACTGCAAAGTTGACACTCAAAGGTAAACATATAGTTTATCAAAATATGTTACATAATTCTGAATCCTTCATAAATCGAAATTATATTAAAAGTGATTATAAGAGATAGGTTGTAAATAAGCAGTTCATTTCCTGCTCATATGCTACAGTAACAGATAAAAGTGTCACCATCTTTTAATCGCCTTGAAAACAAGATTAAACCTGATATGATAAGAAAAGAATTGTAAATTTAATAACCAACAAAGGAAATAAGTCATCATAATATAATAACTGCGACCACGGGAATACACAGTACACGGGCTGTTGTGTAGATAGTACCAGCAGACGTCCTTAGATCGCAGCACTAGAATTTAAAATCGCGATTGCTACAAATGTTCTTATAGTCTATGGGACTTAACTACGGGATCGTCAGTCCCTAAACTTACAAACTACTTATGAACTACTTCCGAACTAGGACGGCACAAATATCCATGCCCGAGGGGAGTCGAACCACCGACCGTAGTGGCCGTGCAGACCGTGACTGGAGCGCCTTAGTCCCCTCGGCCACCGCGGCCGGCGCGATTGCTACCTTTTACTTAGATACGCGTTATTGATTTTATTTCCGCACCGTAGAAGCTACTACAGTCTGCAATTCACACTTATTATTTATCATTTTCCCATAGTAAATCAGTCCTCTATAAATAGTTTACTTCACAGGGGGCTAAAATATTTATGAACATAGCGCTGTGAGTCGTTGAGATAGTACCTTCTGACGTCGCTAGATAATGTCGCGATCGAATATTCGAACATATGCCGACATTTCCCGAACTGTGACTGTATTATTCAAACAGTTCGAATCGTGTTCAAACCGAGCTCTGCAATGAACCACGAGATCTCGACCAACTCTGTGTGTGACGTGACACATGAGCAGCTCAGGCCTTCATTTCAGGCGGTGTTGCTTGACGGCTATCGCGATGACAGCGCTTTGGTTAAGCCTGGCTACCGACGGAGCTGAATACGAAATCAGCAGGCTAGGTGACAGCTACCGACGGCACGCCGCCATATCCTTCCCCTCTACCGCGTAGCCGACGCCGCAAGCGTCAGCGGCAGAGCAGGTAGAACCAAAATGGCGGAATCTCAAAAAATGTTCAAATGTTTGTATAGTCTATGGGACTTAACTACGGGGTCATCAGTCCCTAAACTTACAAACTATTTATGAACTAGCTAATCCTAAGGACGGCACAAATATCCATGCCCGAGGGGGGATTCGAAACCCCGACCGTAGTGGCCGTGCAGACCGTGACTGAAGCGCCTCAGTCCCCTCGGCCACCGCGGCCGGCGGCGGAATCTCTGTTAAGGCGGGTATACGTAGGCGCGGAAGCCACAGGTGAGCCGGCGGCAACGGCAGCTATGTCGCTGGCGGCGAGACACCAGACGCACACCGACTGTATGGGCTTCCATTGGTACATCGGCGTCTGAAGAGGCGTCACTCTCTCAGAGATTGTTCGTCAGATGCTTCCAGAACGGCGAGTTATATGGGCGGAAGTGGCCCAGACGATGGCGAGCATGCCGTGGGCGTGAATCCGCACGTAGGGGTGCCGTTACACAGATGAGGAAGGAAGGGAGATTAGGGGCCGGCCGCGGTGGCCGAGGGGACTGAGGCGCTCCAGTCACGGTCTGCACGGCCACTACGGTCGGGGGTTCTCATCCCCCCTCGGGCATGGATATTTGTGCCTTCCTTAGTTATAAGTAGTTCATAAGTAGTTTGTAAGTTTAGGGACTGATGACCCCATAGTTAAGTCCCATAGACTCTACAAACATTTGAATTTTTTTTTTTTTTTTTTTTTTTTTTTTTTGATATTGGGATTTAATGCCCCTAAGACAACATTGTCATTGAATGTGGAGCTAACGCTCGGATTGTTTGGGTAAGGATGGGGAAGGAAATAGGCCGTGCACATTCATAGGTGCCAACCCGGCACCTCACCTATTTTGAGTGGTGTGTGAATGTGCGATTGTGTGTGTGTGTGCGTGAGCACGTGCGTGTGCGCATGTGTCTGTGTGTGAGCGTGCACATGTACGCATGTGTGTGTGTGTGTGTGTGTGAGCGCGTGCTCATTTGTGAGTGTGTGCGCTCGCGCGCGCGTGTGTGTGCGTCCGTGCGTGTTTGTGTGTGTGTGTGTGTGTACTTACGCTATGCACGCATTTTGTATATTTATTTTACTTTATTTTGTATATTTTATTTTATTTTATTTTATTTTATTTTATTTTATTTTTCTCCCCTCACCCGCCTCCCCACTCCATTCCTAAGCTGCATCTCGTTATACCCATCTAACCCATCCCCACCACCGTGACGTAACCTTGCTATCCCCTCTCCTCCCCACCCCTCCCCACCTGTCCCCGATTCGCCGCAGAGCGTGATTCGAAGTGCGGCAGCCGGAGGTGATGGTTGTATGCCTGTGTTGTGTGCCTGTTTGATTTCGTGAGTGTTCTATTTTCTGAAGAAGGCCATGGCCGATAGCTGGAAGTGTTGTTTGTGTGTGTCGTTTGTATGTGCCTGTCGCAGCTCGTCGCCACGTCTTTGCGGTGAGCTGTAAACTGTCGTTACTATATTATTAATTCAAAGCTGGACTTTCCATTATTATATAAAAATTAATATATATTGACAGTACTATTGTAACAGAAACATTTAGTAGAACATTAAATACGGCTGGCAGCAATGTGACTCTACTGTTTCCATCTTATTTTCAGTTCGGTAACCCCAGGGCTAATACTTTTGCTCAAAGCTATATGCATATCATCACTTACTTTCAATCGACTTCGAGATTTGTTGCCCTGAGGCAGTTCACAGAAGATTACACGATGCCTGTGGCGACATAGAACGATGGTATGGAGATTAGAGAGTGGGTTCAACCCAGGAAAGTAGCAGGCAACGGTCATAACCAGGAAACGGAATGTTGTTTGTTAAGCTTATGGGACTTAACGGCGGAGTCATCAGTCCCTAAACTTACAAACTACTTATGAACTAACTTATACTAAAGACAACACATACATTCAGGCCCGAGGGAGGATTCGAACCCCCGATGTGGAATGGCCTCGCACATCGGAGCATAGCGCCTCAATGCGCTCGGCCAGTCCGCCGCGGCTGGAAACGGAATCAACCAGTCGAGAATGTCCATCTCTTCGGACATAAACTAGAATGGATAAATTCGGCCACATACTTGGTTGCGACCATTGATAGGAAGCTCACCTGGAAGGAGCACTTTACCAAAGTGCATAAACAAGTGGTGCAGCGAGCAGGAGTTCTATACTCGTTGATCAACGAAAAATTTGAGCTGTCTATCTCCAGCGGAATGCAATCCACCAAATATGGACTATGAGGAAACGTGGCACCGACTCACATCAACAGGTTACAACAGCTCCAAAACCAGATATTACGTCGAGTATTTCACGTCCTGCGAACATTTCCACATCGTATTTTCTTCAAGAAGCGGTACGGGAGCCTTCCGTTCAAGAAAGACTTCGTCTTGCAACGCGAGAACTCTATGAAAGGACCTGAAAATCGGAGAATCCACTTATTCAACGGCTGTGGCAACAGACAACCCTGCGGACTGCTACAGGTGTCCGGTCGTCCAAATTCAATAAATAGTGGCACTACATTGAAGAAATAAAAAAAGTACACATTCCCCACGACAGACGACACTATTCATATGAATAGTCACTGATATTAGACTCCGAATTAGCAGTAAAGTGGTACAGGCCTAGAGCTATTGCCACTGGTAAATTCGCTATGTTGTTCAAACACAATACTGCATACCGTTTAAATAAAGTTCTAACCAGTCCATTTCTTGTGAGCCACTGTCGAAGCACAAACATTGCTATTGTCAGTTATGAATTGCAGTCTTGTAGGAATGACTTTTACACGTAAATTCATATGTCACCTACCTATGGCGAATTTCTCTTTTCTATTAATATCGACATTACGCCATTGGTATTAATAGTAAATAGAAGACGTGACAAAACAGGCTATTGTGGCAAGCTGGTGAGATTTAAGTATTTATAAACCTAACGACCAAACTGCTATAGGCATCAGTTCCTAGACTTACAAACTACTTAAACTAACACTTAAGGACAAGACATACGTCCATACCCGATGGAGGACTCGAACCTCCAGCGGGAGCGGCCGCCCAGTCCGTAGCATGATCCCTTACATCACGTGGTACTTCTGCACGGTGACAAGAGGATATTAGTAATTCGTGGGTCTTTCGTACGACATTTCGAGTGCTCCCTCGGGCATGGATGTGTGTGTTATTAGAATAGGTTTAAGTTAGTTTAAAAGTTTGTCAGTCTCTGGACCGATGACAACATTAGTTTGGTCCCATAGATTTACGAACATTTGAATATTTTGAAAATATAACAGGTGTTCTGCAGATATATGGGGAACACGTTATTTATTCAGTTTTGCACTGAAAGTACAAGATTATCGTATGCTTAGATCCATAACAGAGCTAGTAGATAGGTTTTCTGGCTCAAGGTGTGCTGTATATTACTAACCAAATGAATCATGTCATTTTTAGCGCCCTTCTCTTAGTTAAAAAATCAATCTGATTGGTAGGGAATAGCTTATGGTGTTCAAACCACCACTCTGACCGGAATTTTCCAGCACTTTTTAGAGAAATATTACTTACGTTATTGGTAAGAAAGGTGTTATCGAATCAGGATTATTTCCTGGTTCGAGCACACATATTTCCTATCTTGAGGAGTTGATGTTGTAACCTCCAGATCACATTTTATCGTAAATGTGCATTTGATATTGTGGTCCTTCATATGACAAAAATGATAGCATATTGAAGCTGATGTTATCGGGACTGTGGCAGTACTTTTACCACAGCAGAAAGCCCGACCATGAGAATGAATGTAAAAGAGGATGACTATCATCGGGATTTTGATAACTTCTGCTAGGTCAGTGTTTGAAGCAAGATGTTCCAGATCACAGCCTGTAGACAGCGAATTGTAATGGCGATGTACCGAGTCTTCATTGAAGTTTTTCATCACATTACGCAAACTGATTTTGTAGTGACATACGTTTCAGGTTCTTTTTCTAATCGATTCTTTCCTTATTTCACAAAACGTATTCGTTTCCGCTTGTATTTTTCGCAAGCTGGTATAGTTTATTATGGTAATGTGTCACTTATATTTCCTCAGTGCTTTATTACGCATGCTGATGGCTCTATGACATTCGGTATCCCACCACACACGGTTGGCTCCGTTTGTAACGCAAACCGACTTTTGTTGTGGAATTGCCTCTACGACGGCCTTAGTAATTCCCTGTGTTCGTTTCGAATAGCCGGAAACTAGATGTTTGAAGGTATCTAATTCTATTCCCGCTGCTGGGTACTGATTATCTCTGCACATCGAGTGTTGCGTTTCGTGTAGGTAATCAACGCGGACGATGGAGTGTTATGCGACCTGTATCTGTGACGTCAGGCGCTTCGAGGATGTTCTTCGTTAATGTGCTAGTGGGAGTGGCAGGGGCGCTGCATGCTGCGTCCTAACTGTGCAAACACTGGCTGCCAGCTTGCTGGATAGGATAGCGTTTGCTGAACATACCGGTGCATTACTCAACACTCTGGCAACGGAGGACATGCACTGAGCACACAAAAGTCATGAGTTAACGATATGCACACATATACAGGGTGTTACAAAAAGGTACGGCCAAACTTTCAGAAAATATTCCTCACACACAATGAAAGAAAATATGTTATGTGGACATGTGTCCGGAAACGCTTAATTTCCATGTTAGAAATTAGTTTATTACTTCTCTTCAAATCACAGCCGGCCGCGGTGGCCGAGGGGACTGAGGCGCTCCAGTCACGGTCTGCACAGCCACTACGGTCGGGGGTTCGAATCCCCCCTCGGGCATGGATATTTGTGCCGTCCTAGTTCGTAAGTAGTTCATAAGTAGTTTGTAAGTTCAGGGACTGATGACCCCGTAGTTAAGTCCCATAAGCTTAATAAACATTTGAACATTTTTCAAATCACATTAATCATGGAATGGAAACACACAGCAACAGAAAGTACCAGCGTGACTTCAAACACTTTGTTACAGGAAATGTTCAAAATGTCCTCCGTTGGCGAGGATACATGCATCCACCCTCCGTCGCATGTAATACCTGATGCGCTGATGCAGCCCTGGAGAATGCGTATTGTATCACAGCCGTCCACAATACGAGCACGAAAAGGCTCTACGTAGGTTGCGTAGACAAGAGCTTTCAAATGCCCCATAAATGAAATTCAAGAGGGTTGAGGTCAGGAGAGCGTGGAGGCCATGGAATTGGTCCGCCTCTACCAATCCATCGATCACCGAATCTGTTGTTGAGAAACGTACGAACACGTCGACTGAAATGTGCAGGAGCTCCATCGTGCAAGAACCACATGTTGTGTCGTATTTGTAACGGCACATGTTCTAGCAGCACAGGTAGAGTATCCAGTATGAAATTATGATAACGAGCTCCAGTGAGCGTAGGTGGAAGAACACGAGGCCCAATCAAGACATCACCAACAATTCCTGCCCAAACGTTCACGGAAAATCTGTGTTGATGACGTGATCGCACAATTGCGTGAGAATTCTCGTCAGCCCACACATGTTGATAGTGAAAATTTACAATTTGATCACGTTGGAATGCACGAATTATTTCAATTTACATTTAAAGATAAATACTAAAATGAGCTCTAACATGGAAATTAAGCGTTTCCGGACACGTGTCCACATAACATATTTTCTTTCTTTGTGTGTGAAGAATGTTTCCTGAAATTTTGGCCGTACCTTTTTGTAACACCCTGTAGATTGCGGTATAATTGCACACACGCGGTGTTTAGGGGAGATACATTGACAGAACTGTCAGAGTCCGTTGTTTCGTCGGTTTCCGACGTGAGTATAACAGCACGACGAGAATTAACGGAGTTGAAAAAATATTCAAATGTTTGTAAATCTTCACTTCTTTGGTCATCAGCCCCTAGGCTTTCAAACTACTTCAACTGAAAATAAAGACAAGACACACACCCATAACCGAGGGAGGAGACGAACCTCCGACGGCGAGCAACCGCGCGCTCTGCAAGGCGCCTTACTGTGGTGTCGCACAAGTACAAAGTGCGCGCCACCTACTTTCGCCGCGCGCCGCCATGCACGCACGGCGCGGCGTTCTGACGACGACAGCCACAGCGCCCTCTGCTGCAACGCCGCTCGTGGCCACCGCTGAAAGACACGGGTCACTTCGGACTGAGATAGCAACGAGTTAGGACCTTCGTAATCAGATAGGCACCATTGAAGACTTTGCTATCGTACAGGCACTAGGCAGGCCTCTAACAACTATGTATCAACATTCTGCAGTACTATGTAAAAGTTAAGTATTGTTACATTCTGTGCAATATATCTCTTTCTAATTTACTCGAGTGTTTATAGTTTCTGGCTGCTCCCCTCCGTACCTGCACCAGCGTGTCGGTCTCATTCCACTCGGCCACCGACACCTACGACGAGGCTGGGACACAAAAGCGGCGACGAAGTTGGGACACAAAAGTGGCGACGAGGAGTGATAGAACCTTGGACCAGCCCGCTTGCAGCAGCCAGACAGCAGCAGTCGGAGCACGCAAAAATTGCTCCCGCCCACCCACCCTTATTATCAGATTTTTGGGGGAAGATATTTTGTTACGTGTTTTGTGGACTTTTTTGTTGCAGAGCGTCCTCATTTATCTTGCATTTGTGTTTTGTACTAATTTACTTGTATACGCGGCGCCTAATCGGTCAGCCTGGCCACTACCCCGAACCCAAACTTAATGGAAATTATTCAATTACAGACGGCGCAAATAACGCAACTCCTCCAGGCGGTGTCCCAGCTCACAGCGCAGGCAGCTAACCAACAACAACAGCCGTCGCATCAGCAGCCCACACCTGCCGCCGCACCGCTTCCGACGTTCCGCCAGTACAACGAACGTGAGGAAGAATGGAGCGACTATTTCGCACAGTTTCAAGTACTCGTCGCGGCTCATCAAATTACAGGTCAGAGAGTGAAGAACCTTTTCTTATCGATTGTGGGCCCCCAGACTTTCGTATTATTGCAAAAACTTTTCCCTCACGCCTCTCCTCGTGATGTAGACTTTGAACAAATAGTAGAGGCACTAAATGCTCATTATGAGAGAAAAGTTCTTGTAGCCGCTGCACGGTACCGATTTTTCAGACTGAAAAAATTACCGCAGCAGTCACACCAAGAGTGGATTACGGAATTGAAGGGCTTAACCCGCCAATGTAAATTTACTTGCTCTTGTGGACTTTCGTATAGTGACATGATGTTGAGGGATGCGATTACGCAGAATATTCAGGACCCCAGAATTAGAGCAACAATTCTGAAACAATCTGACCCCTCATTAGACAGTGTACTGCAGCTTATAGAAGCGCATGATACTTTTGACTTAGCAGATGTAGAAATGCAAAGCCACAGTGTAAATTCAGTGCGCCGCAACGGACGCTTTCCTAGCCGTAGTTCTCAGTATAGCACTAGTGATTCTTATTTTTCTACCGGCCGTGCTGAACAGACAGTGAACAGTAGCCAGTGTAAAAGTGCGACGCAAAGGTCGCCCCGTCGTGTTAGAAACAGTAATTTGAATAACGGGCGCCAACGCTCATTTCAGAAAAATGTACGTAAATCTTGCCCCCAGTGTGTGTCTCGCCACAAGCGTGCTCATTGCCCTAGTCGCAACGCAACCTGTTATCAATGTGGCAAATCGGGACATGTGCAATCTGTGTGTATGCAAATTAAAAACTCAAAGAACAGTAACGTTAGAAACGGTGCTTCGCAAAGTGCGAGAACAGTTCATTCTGTAAATGTTGTACAGGCTGTGGAATTGAACAGTGCTTTCCTTGGATCTCAATTTCAAGAAAGTAGTTCTGAGCCTATGGCAAAACTATATAGTGCACCACGTAGCAAGCGCCGACGAGCGCGTAAAACAGTGCAACGGAAAAGGGTTCGGGACAAGCAAAATGACTATGAACAGTGCATTCCTGTAGTGAAAATAGTGCCTTCTGCAACTGCTCCTTGTAATAGTGCCCAGTACTGTGTAGCTAGTGACAGTAGACACCAAGTAGCTACTCAAAAGTGTAGTGCAGTAGTTAGTACATCTGGAGTAGCTTCGCATTGCGCGGACGCCGATCCGGCGGTAGTGCCATCTAGTGACAGTGTTGTTAATCCGCTGCGTGCCGAGTCTGCACCGCTTACTTCACTACGCGGCCCGCGCATACGCAGCACACAAACCGTAGCAGACGTTGCCCACATTCGCGCACCTGTCGAGCGCCGAAAGCAAAAACTTTTTGTGAATCTTTCCATTGACAATAAGACTGTGCAATTTCATCTCGACACTGGTTCCGCTGTTACCTTAATTAATAAAGATACTTATGAACTTCTGGGTTCGCCAAAATTGTCGCCGTGTCAACAAGTGTTAACAGCGTACACAGGTCAAAATATTCCCGTGCTAGGAACGTGTAGCCTGCCCGCCTCTTTTCAAGGTGTAACAAAAACAGTTGCTTTTGTAGTTCTTCAGGCCTAATCGACACAGAACATTTTTGGACTAGATGCTTTTGACTTGTTTGGTTTATCAATTCAAAGAGATGTGCTTCAAATTTCGTCAATAGTGCCTCAGGATAAAATCAATGCATTGTGTGACAAATATAGTGACCTGTTTTCGCCGGAACTAGGTTGTGCAAAAGACTTCGTGGCACATGTAACTTTAAAAGAATCTGCAGTTCCAAAATTTCGTAAAGCTAGACCAGTGCCTATCGCATTGCGTGATACAGTTGCCGAAGAACTTAAACGTTGGCAAGATAGTGGGGTGATTTCTCCTGTTTCTGCGAGTCAGTGGGCCTCGCCTATAGTAATTATACCCAAGCCGTCAGGAAAACTTCGTATCTGTGCGGACTTCAAATCAACAGTGAACAGTCAAACAATTGTCGACACTTACCCCCTGCCCAGACCTGACGAACTGATGGACAAATTAGGACAGTCTCGCTTCTATTCCAAGATTGATTTAGCAGAGGCATACTTACAGATTCCACTTGATGACGAATCAAAAAAGTTTTTCGTCATTAATACTCACATGGGCCTTTTTCAATTTCAACGCCTACCCTTTGGCAGTTCTTCCGCTCCCGCTATTTTTCAGCGTTTTTTGGAACAGCTGACAGTTTCTGTACCGTGTTGTTCGAACTATTTAGATGATATTGTGGTATCCGGACGTACAGTTGAAGAACATTTAGCAAACCTGGAGTGCCTTTTCAAAGTTTTGACTGCAGCAGGTCTACGTTGTAATAAAGCAAAGTGTTCGTTTTTTCAAACTGAAATAGAGTACCTAGGCCATGTGATTAATGCCCAAGGAATCCATCCGTTACAGTCACATCTTAGAGCAATCAAAGACTTGCCTCCTCCTAAGAATGTGCACGAATTGCAAGCAGTAATGGGAAAGCTGAACTATTATTTCAGGTTTATTCCCAATGCCTCTCAGATTGCAGCTCCACTGCATCACTTACGTAGGAAAAATGTTCCTTTTGTTTGGTCTAAAGATTGTCAGGTTGCCTTTGACAAACTAAAGTCTGCACTACTCAGTGATGCATGTTTGATTCCCTTTGACCCACAGAAGCCTGTAGTATTAGCAGTTGACGCCTCGTCGTACGGTCTGGGTGCCGTTCTGTCACATCGTATTGGATTTCATGATCGTCCTATTGCCTTTGCATCCAAGCTACTGACGCCGACGCAACAGAATTACAGTCAGATAGAAAAGGAGGCCTTAGCAATCATTTACGGCGTCACAAAGTTTCATCATTATCTGTATGGCAGAAAATTCTATTTGTTGACAGACCACAAGCCTCTCACGTCGTTGTTCTCACCCACAAAGCCAATTCCGCCACGAACGGCACAAAAGCTTCAGAGATGGTCTTTGATATTGTCAGTATTGATATTATCAGTATGAGATTTTGTACCGACCTACCACTAAACATGCCAACGCGGACACACTTTCCCGACTTCCGGTTGGCCAGGATGTATCATTTGATTCTTCAGAAATGGCATGTTGTCAGATAGATTCCAGAGATGCTTCCGCTGTCGCAGACTTTCCTTTGAACTCTCGTCGGGTTGCACAGGAAACAGCTGCGGATGCAGACCTAAGTGTGGTAGCACGTTTTATTCGCTCAGGGTGGCCTGCCAGAGCCAAAGACATTGATCGGCCTCTGGTTCGACGTTATCTTGCACAACGTCATGCATTATCTTTAAGTCAGGGTGTACTGTTGTTGCATACCGACAACGACCAAGCAAGAGTGATTGTTCCTCGTTCCCTGCAACGAGAAGTGTTACGCCTCCTGCATCAAGGACATTGGGGCATTGTTAGGACAAAGCAATTGGCCAGACGTCATTGTACCTGGGTTGGTATGGACGCTCAGATAGAGAGCATGACATCACAGTGTACAGTTTGTGCGGAGCATCAGGCGGCTCCTCCACAGCGTTTCTCAGACTGGCCACGCCCCAAGGGACCATGGCAACGTTTACATATTGACTTTGCCGGACCATTCTGGAATACGCGCTGGTTAATCGTTGTAGACGCTTTCAGCAAGTTTCCTTTCGTGATTGCCATGAACTCAACGACAGCTTCTAGTACAATCAGTGCCTTAACATCAGTGTTTTGCATCGAAGGCTTGCCTGAAACTATCGTCAGTGACAATGGACCTCAGTTTGTTAGTGCGGAATTTCAACAGTTTTGTCGTGTGAATGGCATTCAGCATATTACCACTGCACCTTTTCACCCTCAGTCCAATGGTGAAGCAGAACGTTTCGTTCGAACATTCAAGTCTCACATGGAGAAGATGAAAGGTCAGCCCTCCAGGCAGCAAGCTCTTCAAATTTTCCTGTCTACGTATCGGTGCATGCCACGTGACGGCCCGTCTCCTGCCGAGCTGCTACACGGCCGCCGTCACCGCACTCTCCTTCACCTGCTGCAGCCTCCCACGCACCGAGTCGGTTCGTATGGCGCTACGCGTTTTCAGGTTTCTACGCCGGTGCTGTACAGGGTGTTTGCTGGAAACAAGAAGACATGGTTGCCGGGCACCATTCAGCGCGTGCTCGGTAGCAATATGTATGTTGTACGTTCTTCCACAGGGTCGGAGCTGCGGCGCCACGCAAACCAATTGCGCCTGCACAGGCCGCGCGATCCTGTCTCCGGTTTCTTGATTCCAGACCCAGTTCACCGCCAGGGAGCACAACCACATCGTTCGTCCCCGGACTACGAGATCGTCCCGATGGAGATCGACGCGACGCCGCCGCTGTCGCCGCCGCAGATGACAGCGTCACCGAGAGGGACTCCGGGACCGTGCGTGCCGCCGCCGCCTGGGCCACGCACCTCAGAAGAAGATGACCTGCTCCCTCTGGGCGGGGGCGGGCGCCCTTCCCCAGGTTTCGGCGGGTTCCCTAGAGGATCTCAAGGCGGATGCCGGGGCGCGGACGGCGTCTCGATCCCGGCCTCAGCTACGACGCCCGTCCCACCAGTAACGCCCCCGCCCAGGCCCTCCTCCCAGTGCCGTCGCCGTGGCCCTCAGCCCTACGCCACGACGGCGCGGCGGTTTGGGGGGGAGGGGTGTGGTGTCGCACAAGTACAAAGTGCGCGCCACCTACTTTCGTCGCGCGCCGCCATGCACGCACGGCGCGGCGTTCTCACGACGACAGCCACGAGCGCCCTCTGCTGCAACGCCGCTCGTGGCCACCGCTGAAAGACACGGGTCACTTCGGACTGAGATAGCAACGAGTTAGGACCTTCGTAATCAGATAGGCACCATTGAAGACTTTGCTATCGTGCAGACACTAGGCAGGCCTCTAACAACTATGTATCAACATTCTGCAGTACTATGTAAAAGTTAAGTATTGTTACATTCTGTGCAATATATCTCTTTCTAATTTACTCGAGTGTTTATAGTTTCTGGCTGCTTCCCTCCGTACCTGCACCAGCGTGTCGGTCTCATTCCACTCGGCCACCGACACCTACGACGAGGCTGGGACACAAAAGCGGCGACGAAGTTGGGACACAAAACTTACAGCGCTCGGTCGCTCCACTGCGGTCATTAAGGGATTTTCAAAGCAGTATTTTAGTTGCAACTAGGCAGATGAGACCGTTAGGGCGTTCAGTATTCCGAGATCCACTGTGTTAATACTGTGCCGAGAATCCCACATTTCAGGCATTATCACTTATCTCGGACAACGCAGAGGCCTAAAACTGACGACGGAGAGCAGCGACGTTTGCGTACAGCTGCCAGTGCTAACAGGGAAGTACAACTGCGTGAAATAACCACGGAAATAAACGTGGGACGTTCTAAGAACGTACCTTGTAGGATAGTGCGGCGCAGTTTGGCGAAATGAATGAAAAGGAATGTAGATTAGTGTTTAACACCCCGTTGATAACGTGGTCATTAGAGGCGGATTGGCGTAATGCGCTATGGCGCCGGGCAACTAATTCCAGTCCTCATGATAATTAGGAAAGGTCCGCTGCAGCTTAATTGTAACTTTATTAAAAAGTACAACCGCTTTCGTGACCAGAAGTCCATCATCAAGTTTAAAACCTGAATAAAAAGAAACAATACAATATGACAATCTTGGATATAAAACGTACTTACTTAGATAGAAAGTGTCTACAATCGAGGTATTATAAAACAGCAACTTAATTTTGATTCTTTGTTGAGTGGTACTTTCTGTTGTAACATTACTCAAGGGGTACCATGATTTTAAAAAGTCCCCGTTTCCTAAGATTTCTCTTTTAAAAACCTTGATGGAATGGAACACGATCGTCAAAAAATATACTAAATGAGAATCTAGAAAAATATGGCGAGGAAGAGAGATACAAACGAAAAACCTAATCAGAATCTTACCAAGTTCGTCCAAAAATAATTGAAAGAGTTGCACTATCTGTCGGTGTAGCTCAGGAGGTAGTCTACTCGGGTTATCAGCCGAGTCAGGGCGTCGTACTGTGTCAAACTTTCAGCAAGATTCCTACTTACCATCGTCTGGCGGAACCACTGAATTAGTGGTTCCAATCCCACTTTTCGTTTTCGAATTATGTTATATAAAATATTTTGGGGTCACTAATTCCACTTGTTGTGTCAGTTTTTGCTTATGTGTGTGAAGACAAACTGAAAACCATGTAGTCACATAAAACGATGGTTGAGTAGTTTAGCTGCTTGGAAAGTCATTAGTAGCTATGGATATGACTTTCCGAAAACAGCGTCGTAGATCTTCACAAACTGAACACTCAAAGACTACCGTCGTGAACTAATAGTGGAGCCAAACCGCCGGCCGCGGTGGCCGAGGTGACTGAGGCGCTCCAGTCACGGTCAGCACGGCCACTACGGTCGGGGGTTCGAATCCCACCTCGGGCATGGATATTTGTGACGTCCTTAGTCTTAGCTAGTTCATAAGTAGTTTGTAAGCTTAGGGACTGATGACCCCGTAGTTAAGTCCCATAAGTTGTACAAACATTTGATTTGGAGCCAAACCTGTAAAAATTTTAACTGGTTTTTGATTGAAACCATCATTACTGACAACCTGTTATAAAATATAGAAAATTACGAATAAACAAAAAAACGTGAATTTTTCTTAATAATTACCATTACATATTAAAATTGTGTGAGTATTCTACATCTACATACATACTCCGCAATTCACCGTAAGGTGCGTGGCGGAGGGTACACTGTGCCACTACTAGGAATTTCCGTTCCTATTCCACTACCAAATGGAATGAGGAAAAAGCGAATGCCTATATGCCTCCGTACGAGCCCTAATTTCTCTTATCTTGTATTTGTGATCTTTACGCGAAATGTAAGTAGGCGGCAGCAATATGGTACTACAGTCAGCTTCAAATTCAGGCCCTCTAAATTTCCTCATCAGAAAATCACGAAAAGAACAACGTCTTTCCTCCAGCGATCCCCAATTGAGGTCCCGAAGCATTTTCGTGACACTCGCGCATTGGTCGAACCTACCGGTAACAAAGCTAGCTGCTCGCCTCTGGACCACCTCTATGTCTTCCTTTAAACTGATCTGCTGAGGGTCCCAAACAGTAGAGCAATAGTCAAGACGTGGTCGCACAAGCGTTTTATACGCGGTCTCCTTTACAGATGAAGTACATCTTCCCAAAATTCTCCCAATAAACCGAAGTCGGCTGTCCGACTTACTCATAATTGTCGTTACATGTTCGTTCCATTTCATATCGCTCTACAATGTTACGCCTAGATATTTGAACAACGCTACAGCATCAAGAAGCTCACTACTAATGCTGTATTCGAACATTATAGGATTGATTTTTCTACTCATGCGCATCACCTTACACTTTTCTACATTGAGAGCCAGCTGCCATTCTTCGTATCAACTAGAAATTTTGTTTAAGTCATCCTGTATGTTATTACAGTCAGTTACAGACGAAACCCTCCCATACACCACAGCATCATCAGCAAACAGCCGCAAATTACAACTTACTCTGTCCATCAGAGCATTTATATAGATAGAAAATAATAGCGGTCCTATCACACTCACCTGGGGCACGCCTGACGATACACTCGTCTCTGATGAACACTCGCCGTCGAGAACAACGTACTGCGATCTATTACTTAGGAAGTCTTCCAGCCAGACACAAATCTGTGAACCTATTCCATAAGCTCGTATCTTCGTTAGCAGTCTGCAGTGTGGCACCGCGTCGAACGCCTTTTTGAAGTCGAGAAAAACACAATCCACCTGTTGCACTTCATCCACGGCTCGCAAGATGTCATGTGAGAAAAGGGCAAGCTGAGTTTCATATGAACGATGTTTCCTAAACCCGTGCTGATTCGTGGAAAGAAGCTTTTCCGTTTCAAGGAAATTTACTATATTCGAAATGAGAATATGCTCCAAAATTCTACATGAAACCGATGTCAACGATATTGGCCTGTAATTGTATGGGTCAGTTCTCTTTCCTTTCTTATACACGGGCGTCACCTGTGCTTTTTTCCAATCACTAGGAACTTTGCGCTGAATTAAAGATTCGCTATAAATGCAAGCTAAGTAGGGGGCCAATGCCGCAGAATAGTCTTTGTAAAACCGAACTGGTATTCCATCCGGACCAGCAGACTTTTTCGTATTTAGCTCTCTCAGCTGCTTCTCTACACCGGAAATACCTATTGCTATGTCCCCCATTTCGGAATTAGTACGTTGATCAAATGATGGTACATTTGTGTGGTCCTTCTGCGTGAAAGATTTCTTAAAGGTTAAATTTAGAACTTCAGCTTTCCGTTTGCTTTCTTCTATTACTGCCCCGGAATGATCAACGAGTGACTGGACAGTGGGATTTGACTCGCTTATCGATTTTACATAGGACCAGAATTTTTTCGGGTTCTCGGAAAGATCTTTTGCTAAGGTATGGCTGTGATAATTATTGTATGCTTCGCGCATCCATCTTTTTATAGACGCACGAATCTCTACTAACTTTTGCCTGTCATTATTTGCGTGTTCTTTTTTGAATCGAGACTGCAACAGTCTTTGCTTTCTCAGCAGCTTTCTAACATTATTATTATACCACGGTGGATCTTTTCCATCCTTAATCGTCTTTACTGGCACATATTTCCCTAACCCTTTATTTACAATGCACTTAAATTTAGTCTACAATTCCTCTACATCCATAGTACCGGAATTAAACGATGCCCATTCATTTTCTAAGTGCGATCGTAACATTTTCTTATCGGCTCTTCCCAACAAAAACACGCTCCTAGCCTTCTTGATTGGTTTATGAACTTTGGTCACCATCGACGCTATGATGATATCATGATCACTAATTCCTGTCTCTGCACAGACATCGTTAATAAGGTCAGGCCTGTTTGTGGCTATAAGGTCTAGAATATTTCCATTGCGCGTGGGTTGCCGGTTTAACTGCTCAAGACAGTTTTCGGAGAATGTGTCCAAAAGTAGCTCGCAAGACTGCTTGTCTGTACCGCCTGAAATGTAACTAGCGAGGTCACAATCTATATTCTTAAGGCTGAAGTCTCCTCCGACTAATATTACATGGCCCGGATACCTATGCCCTACCTGGTGTAGACTTTCTTTGAATGATTCTAAAACTGCTACAGCAGCACTGGGGGGGGGGCGGTAAAAACACCCAACTATTAACTTTACTTCTTTTAGACCTGTTATACGTGCCCAGATAACTTCACAGTTACTTTGAACCTCGATCTCAGTAGAAACAATATCTTTGTCCACAGCGATGAACACTCCTCCTCCAGTTGTATCCGATCTATCTTTCCGATATACATTCCATGCTTCGAACACAACGATAAAATTTAAAATAAAAAGGTGGTCACTGTAGGATTCGAACCACCGACCCTATGATTGTAAGGCTAGAACGCTACCACACGAGCTACATTTTTTTCTTCCTGTGACCAGGGACAGGGATTTGAACCCGGTACCTCCTGCTTTAGACTCTTTGTTTCTCTTATATATATACTTTTTTTAACACGCTACGCTGCCATTTTTCCCGACGTATAAAGGAACTACAAAAAGTAGAAATGGAAAGTAAAGTGCCAATGCCACTTTAACTTAATAAAAAGAAGAACCTCAACCTCTTCAGGCATTAGAGCCTAACTAAAACTTCCCCTGCAAACTACATATATAAGGGAAAAGAAACAAGGGTAAGTAAAGGGAGTGAGTGGTAAATGAGAACAAGACAAAGAAAATATCTTTATTCTTATTGATTACTAGCTTAAACCTGCGGCTCCACTCGCGTGTTGGTTGATTATGATAGATAAGCCATCTTTCAGTATTGTGCTATTTATTTATTCTTATATTTCCTTATTCGTATGCTTATCCTTACAGAGAAAGAGCTGAAGACATTGGTCTGTGGCATCACGTTTCGCTGTATGGAACCTCCTTACTATAGAGTCGCAAACGTCAGTCTGATTTTTTTTAATAATTTGACGACTTTCAAGCACCGTATCTTCCACCTCCTTATAACTATCGGCATGGAACTGCTATCGTGTACAACGGGAGACTTCGGACAACAATTACTCACAGATCATTAGTTTGCGTTCTGTAGTTTTCGTTGCAGAGCGAAATATTAACACACACACACATAGAATTTTATATACACCGATAACTTTCCATCCCAATATACTCCACCGTTTTATCATTATCAACCTTCAAGCAACAATGCAACCAATAAAACCATTTTCAAACACTAAATATAATTATCAAAGAGTAATTATTGTTCCGCATTTCGCATTATATTCTTAAAATTACTAAATATCAATAAGATCGCTATAAAACCGTGCCTAAAACCACCTCAGGTATAAATTAGTAACTGTACAAATATTTAGGTCTCTGCGTCTTGTCGTTCGAACGTGATAAGCGTACACCGAACAGACATTCACATTAATATATATATATATATATATATATAGATAAATAGCCATCCGATCGCCATAAAACCATGTCTAAAGCCTTCCCCGGGTAGACATTAGTAACTGTACAAATTATTAGCTCTTTATGTCTTGTGGTTCAAACGTGATAAACGTACACCGAACATTCACATTTATAGATATAGATTTCTTTTCATTTTTAATAGAACATGATATGCGTTGTTTGGTTCGGAAGCTCTCCGTTCCTGTGGCCAGTAAGGTTAGTCACGGCTTCTCGTAGACTGTGCAGTCCGTTGAACAGTTGAAGTGTGGACAGTACTTCAAACATTTAAAATGCTTATCCCTGGACTGAAGGCATTCCAGCTGCGGGGAGGGTCGTGGCAGGTACTCCCAAGAAAGTTTGAGTAGTATTGTATGCATTTAGGGTGACGTTCAACTCTATAATGGCGATCCGTGAGATAGGCCTAAAAATCAAGTTTCTATTTTCTCGTACGTCAAAAATGGCATGTCCGCGGATCCAATTCACAGCATTGATATTAGCCTTTGGAAAATACACTCGGTCTGAAAATAACAACGAATGAGGAATAATATATACTGGACCATTCCTCGCGAGGATAGCTAAGGTACGGCGAATCAGTTGCCAAACGTCAGCAGTAGTATTGCAAACAAAACGATATTCGTCAGTGTCAGACACCCCACACATGGGACAGAGAGGTTATTCGGCGAGGTCGATGCGATGAAGGCGAAATCGGCAAACATGCTAACGATTGACAGTAAGGTACCAGACTGCTTGTACATCAGAATCAAGAAAATAAAAACAGTGCGCCAGATAGAACGCATGTCAAAGTGGGGAAATTTTTGTTCAATCGGGTTTGATGATAGACGTCTTTGTAGAACATCATAGACAGCGTTGGTTTTGCGTAAGTACGGGACGGACAAGTTGAATTGGAGATAAGTAAGCTTGAGAATAAAATATCTGATATAATGGAAAGAAACTGGAATAACCGACAGCTGACAGTGAGGCCGGCGTATAAGTTGGCAACAGAAGACCCGTAAGGCTCGTCGGGCAACGTGTCCATATCATCATCCGGTGCGTGATACTGTCCTTACCCACCACGGTCGTGGGGAAGAGTGAGCGATTCATAATTAACTTTGAACAACAAGCCATTGCTGACGAATGATGCCATCGCTGCCAACATACGATGGCTCATGGTAAGTGGGAAGGGGAAGACCTGTGCGACATGGGGAACGCGGGATGGCATATAGACACTGAGAAATCGAACTCGCTGAAGAATATCTAGGGATCTTAGGCGATGATCAATAAGACCGGCCCTGATCTGCTGAAGTAGGCGTCGGCAGCTCGAAGCGGCGGAACACCGGAGATCAGCCGAAAAGTCTATGCCTAAGCAGCGGATATTATCTTGGGTGGTGAGGGGCGCAACGCATCCAGCAGCGAAACCCGCGCCAATAGCGTGTGATTTACGGACATTGAGAAAACTACCCGAAGCGTCACCATATGTCGCGACCCACGTCAAGGCTGCCCGGACTTCATTAAGATTACGTATAGATTACTAAATCGTCAGCATAGGCTGTACAACAGAATCGGTGACCATCAATGGACAACCCCAAAAACTCTGCCGAAGGCCGCAATGCATAGGTTCAATGGCAAAGACATACTTGACCGTCGAAAGAGGACAACCCTGTCGTATAGAGCAACCATTTACGGATCGGTAGGGTTAGTCTACCATTGCAAAGAGCTCTAGATGAAGCACCCCTCATCAGGCGCATCACGACCGTAATGACCACGTCTGGGAAACACTTTTAACGTAGGACAGTCGTAAGAAAGGAATGATCTATTCTATCAAAAGCCTGGCTGAAATACGGCGACGTGAGTGCACCGTGCACCGGAGAGGCGTTGTGCCCGTGCCACGATCATATCCCTGTAGTAACATAAGGTCGTGAGGATATTATGGTCTTCTTCCAGGGATGCTTGGTCTAACGACTCGACATACCGAACAGTGTGTTTGGGGCGTGCGGCAAGAAGGTGAGTGGAGATCTTTATATCACTGATAAGGAGTGTGATGGGGCGATAATCACTGATGCAGATGCCACCATGGGGCGTATGGACAGGAACGATGATCTCTTCCATAAAGGCATCGGGAATGGGCACCTCCGGAGACATCAGCGCCTGACAGATGGAAGTGAAGGTGGGTATGATAAGATTGCGGAACGTACGATAAAATTCAAGGGGGAGACCGTCAAGCCTGAGGAGCGATTAACGGCTCCTGCTCAGATCGAATCGAGGACTTCATAAGAAGTGATGCCAGCAATCAGTTCCATTGCCTCATCCCCTGGGACAGCACCGAAAGTGAGGTATCATACATCCACAATTAACTCTGGCGAATGTGGAACTTCTTCATAGAGCTGTTGATAATGAGTGTAAAGCGCTGCCAGGTACTTAAATGTGATTAGCAGAGTATCCCGTGTAGATGTAGATGTCCGGTGGTAGACTGTGTATCGTATCGCCTGACTTGCTCGCCCGTTAGGGCATAAATCAACGCCCTGTGTCGATGTCGTCGGTCCTTGAGTATATGGTACATCGATGGGTGTTCGTGAGGCATACTATAAACACTTCGAGATCTCACTACCACTCCGTCCAAATTCTGTCGCATGAGAACAGATATCTGGGCTTTAGTACGTTTCATCATTATCTGGCACTCAGGGGAGATAGGAATAATGGAAGAGTCCCGTAGGATTCTGTAGTAAAAGTCTATCGCGTTTTTCCTCCAATTTGCAACATCTTTACCATATCGCATCAGAGTTTTGCGGAGGGCGGGTTTTGCACACTGGACCCACCAGTATATGGTTGACAGATACATTTCTAGGCGATGTTGACATGTGGTTTACGTGTCTTCTATTATCTGGCGACAGTCTGTCGAAGCGAGAAGTGCTACGTTCAGATTCCATAATCCTCGTCCGTGCCACACAGCATGCCGAGTGAGAACTGCGTCACAAAAATAAGCCTCATGATCGGATAAAGCAACAGGGCATATTTCCGTCAGTCGAGTGCCCCCTATTAGGGGGTCGCAACATGTAAATCCGATCCATTCGGCTACACGAATGTGTGGTATAATAGGTAAAACCCAGACGATCACCGTGGACATGGCGCCACGTGTCAACAAGTGATATGCGATTGCGGATGGGTTAAAGAGTCGTGCACGGTGAGAGGTGTGGTAATTGGTCCTGAGATCGCTGAGTAGAGTTAAAGTCACCACACAGTACATATCAACATGCGGACCTAAAAAGAGAGGCGTAACCTCTTCTGCAAAGAAATTATTACGTTCCTGACGGTGGCTGGAACCTGATGGACCATATACCCTCACGATGCGGACACCAAAGAGCATGAGGGGCATACCTCTAGCGTTGGTTAGGTACATAACATCTTCAGCTGGGACACCATCTTGAAGTATGATAGTCATATCACTACCGGTGTCCGAGGAAAGGGGGATATAAGTCGTAAACCCATATGGTGGGGAGAAATCGATATCAATATTTGCACCAGTTTGAGCTGGACACTTATGGTGGCGACGTTAATCGTGGAAATACGATAATGCTGACAAGTTGTTCTGGCTGGCACAAGACGTGGTTCGCCTTCTACAGGCACACGTCAATGAACGTGCGGGGGTGATGAAGCAGTGGCCATCACAGCGAGCGTTCGGTGTCAGGTGCAACCGACGGGGTCGTCCCATCATCAGCACCATCCACTCCCATCGTCTCTATGTTTGTATCTTCTGCCCAGGATGCTTAGGCGCTGGAAAGACAGCTGCCATATGCATCGGCCGTTTGAGTAAAGGGCTTTTCCATCGGCGCTCGGAGTGGTACACGTTATCAGCCACCCGCGCTGGAGTCAGTGCAACACCGCCTACAAGACAAGGCCTGACAACTGGCCGTGCCTACGTCACACCGAGAGGCGTCGGACGCAAGCTGACCGACCAGCCGCTACGAGTCGGTGGGCGTACCCCAGCGGCCAGCCAGTCAACTGGCAGCCGCCGCCTCTTGGTGTGACGTAGGCATGGCCAGTTGTCAGGCCTTGTTGTCTAGGCGGTGTTGGTCAGTGGCGGTACCGACGAGGGAGCGGTCAGAGAGGGCGTCTGGGGTCGCCATCTCCATCAAACACCTTTCCATCGGACAGCGGCTCGATTTCTTCCTCGTCAGCATTCCTGGTATCCATTCTAAGCGGAGAATAATCAGAAGAGGTACGGCTGCCTTTCTTCCTCTTCCTTGGCGATCGTTGTTTACGAACGTGTTGTTTATAATCCGACGGTGGGCGGCTGTCATCAGTCACCAGATCAGTCTGTAAGAAGGCGGAGGTTGGCATGATTCCCGGATCAACTTGTATGGGAGCCAAAAGAGTGTCCACTGTACTAGGAAGATTTGACTGTGCAAGATCTGACATTTGCGGCGCTGAGGAAGGTTTTTCTTTGTTATCTGCTGTATCCCCTGTGTTCAAATGTTTGTAGAGCGTAAAGGACTTAACTACGGGGTCATCAGTCCCTAACCTTACAAACTACTTATGAACTAGCTTATACTAAATTTTTTACCTGTCGCACACCGTTGAGCACAATTTGCCATTTTTCTTCTAGGAAACCGATAACGTCACAGTATGGTGCGAGAGCCGATACGACGACTTCCTCTGGGACTCCTTGAAGTTCAAATACTGGGATCGTACGAAGACCGTATTCTGCAAATTAGAGTGATACTGCTCCTACGTGTCCATCAGAGTATTTGAACTTAAGGCCATTGACATGTCTGCGAGAAACATCCCGAAACACTTCGTCGTCCGTTTTTTAATATAAACGATACTACTCTTGATAGAAAAGTGGATACCAATAACGCCAAGAGGATCTAAAAGAATTTCTTCACGAATGAACGTTTCAAGTTCATGAGTCACGAGGTCTCGCGTGATTGGCAAGAAAAGAAACCTTAAGGGTTCCTCAGCGATATGCATGCGCCATGTTGTTCCCGGAAGACGGACACAAGTCTTAATATGCTACGACGCGTCGCGGAAGTAAACAAACACGCGCTAGCGGAGCAACTCGGCAAGCCGAGGCGACCCGCTGAAAGCCGACTTGAGCTACATCTACAGATGCTAGAACTGTTAATTACGTGTACTCTCCGCCTCCCTTTGGAGCTATTCCCTTTTTTTTTACTATTATTATTATTAAAGGTGGTGTTATTCATGTGAATCTGTTTTTGATTTCTGAATTGGTTTCACTTTTTAATTGTCCCAGTGTTCGTTGTATTTCTTTATAGTGCCTTGTTTTAGACATTTAACCAAATTTCGTAATCTTTATGTACCAATTTCTGTGTGATTTTCTTCTTTTCGAGTATATTTCAAACTGAGTGTTGTATTGTTATCCTGTGAGTGCCCGGTTCCTAGTAATTTCCTCACAATGCGTGTTGTGAGGGGGCTGATATGGAGCCATTAATTTCGCATATCAATATATTAGGTGTTTAAGAAGTTTTCTTGGTTGGAGAACCGTGTGACGCAATAGTAGAAAAGGTGTGTGAGAGAGAGAGAGTAGATGAGCTTGTATCCCGTGGGATAGCTCCACCCCTATTGCAAGTTGAGATCTGATTGGCTCCTGCCTATACTAGTTGTCCGCCAAAACTTTAAGCTTCTTTTATTAATATTTAACTTTCCTATGTCTATTAAAAATTGTCTGTGTACTTTCTGTAATGCTTTTGTGCTACGCTATATTTCGGTTATTTCAAAGA
Source organism: Locusta migratoria (assembly GCA_026315105.1). Lineage (NCBI taxonomy): Eukaryota > Metazoa > Arthropoda > Insecta > Orthoptera > Acrididae > Locusta > Locusta migratoria. Next base: position 295,229,970 of record CM048755.1, read on the forward strand.
TTTAATTATTTGTATATTTTGTAATAAGTTGAACAATGTTAGTCTAGAAGTTTCGCTTGGCGCCAAAACGGTGGCTTGTGGCGCGCAGCGAAGTGCGGCGGCAGTCAGTCGAGCGCCGACCGCGATGCGTTGCACATTCATGTTAGTTCAGTGAGGGCCAGGGATAGTTTATACGTTATGCAACGTTTATATTTTTAACATTACTCAGTCTGTATATTTGTGCTTGGATATACACTGGCATTTCTTCAATAAAAACAAGCACTGGCATCCTACAAAAGTTAAAGTTATTCGTAGTTCAGTACTTCCTAACCACATCTCAGCACCTCTTTTAGCATCACTTCAAGTACAACGGATGTGCGACCTGTGTGCTTCACCTGCGCAATGGGACATCAACTACGACAGAAGACACAAGGTTAGTAAAAGAGTGAATTCAGACATGCAGTGAAGTTGCATGTCGACACGGCACCTCGCGTGCAGTGCTGCCCCGTTTACAAACCAAGGGCACTGGCACGAAGTGCGATGGTAACATCGCCGAGGGAAGGTATGAAAGAGGGGAGGTGTTTTAGGAACTTTGTCAACTATGCACTGACCTTCCCTGCCTGTCTTTAAAAATAGAAGCCCCGCCGTAGTGTCCGCCCTAGGTATTTCTCGCAAGCACGACCCCTGTCCACTGTCGCCTACATGATCTCGCGTCAGTTTTCAGTCAGCCATGGTATTGGGCAAGTTTGAGAAGTAGGACTATTCGGTGGATCGTCACTGTTGTGTACGCGAACTAAGCGTCTACCATAGGCTACGAAATTTGTTTGTGAAGGGAAGTGGAGGCTTCTAATTAAAAACAGGTAGCCAGGTAACATATAATGTGCATCCTGTATATTGACATTTTGTTAGCGAAGTATTACGTGCAATATTAAGAAATTGCATTAGTCTAAAAGTCACGCAAGCGTCACATTTGTGGCAGTACTGTGTTGAATGAATTTTCACAGTAAAGAGATACACCATCTCAAAATTCTCAGTGAAGTGGCCATTCTGAAACTGGTAATACCTCTAAATTCGTCAGTTAAAATACAGAATTCACTTAGAGCCTAAAGAATTAACTGACTTTAAGCATTTTTTTCATATTGCACTCATTAATTGCAAACTAAATACTGAACTAAAATGGTCACTTATCATACTGAGGTTACACGATTTATGCAGCTTTTAAATACTTCTATGTGGTTGAAGACTAACCTTTTATTAAGCTAAGGTTGAGGTGAGGTTTAGTTAAAATGGCTCATAAGCAGCACCACGTGAATCAACATGTACATGCTCTTCAAATGGCATGCAGATCTTAAAAAATTGGTCCATCCAGTGAGATGACCAGCCAGGTCTTACACTACTGGCCATTTAAATTGCAAAACTCGTAGAAAATATCGAAACCTTATTTGTGTAAGCTGTGTAGTAAGAAGAATAAATTATTTAATTTGGGGGTAATTTGGGAATATACGGGTTTGCTATCCCTTCCATCAACAAAAGGCTCTAGTCCGGCCGCGGTTCGCCTCGAACTGATCTTGGATAATAAGCAATGACGCTGCTTCATCTCTGTGCTGAAGTCCATCAGTCATACTGGTTGGCAAGCGGTTGCGTACCCGTCTCTAGGAAACCCGTGTCCAATTGTTTTCAGTACGGCAAATATCTAAAAATTGTAATGGCCTGGTAACGGTAGAAAACTCTGTATTTAGGTATAGCAGTACACAATGTACAACATAGGTCCTGAGTGATGCCGGCCGCGGTGTCCGCGGGGACTGAGGCGCTCCAGTCACGGTCTGCACGGCCACTACGGTCAGGGGTTCGAATCCCCCTCGGGCATGGATATTTGTGCCGTCTTTAGTATAAGGTAGTTGATAAGTAGTTTGTAAGTTTAGGGACTGATGACCCCGTAGTTAAGTCCCATAAGCTTCACATTTTCTTGAGTGATTTTCGTTGAAAGACATGGTTATGGACAACACGAAAATAGAATACAGTCACCTTCATTAACATGTAATCAGTTTATTAGCTGCTGTCCAATTTAAACAAGGCACGTTTCTCGAAGTCCTACATAAACAAACTAACAATGATACAGTGGCGTAACTAGGACTTGGCTTTGGGGAGGGGGGGGGGGATAGATCTGTTTGACGAGCAAAATTTTAGTCAGTTTCCAGACAGACTACCATCTACCATTCCCGTTGAAGAAACTAATTGACTCCCATCCAATGAAAGCTTATGGTAAAACACCCCAAGTTTCCAATCTTTGCCTTTACCAGATTGCTGTTATACTATTTCTTTTTTCTTTTCTCTCTCTCTCTCTCTCTCTCTCTCTCTCTCTTTTTTCTTTTTTTTCGGGTTCTGGGGGGGGGGGTTCTATCCCCCTCATCCCCCCCCCATAGTTATGCTACTGCAATGATATATGACAAGGAGCTTCACATTGCAACTTCAAAAATGTTCAAATGTTTGTAAACCTATTGGACCAAACTGCTATGGTAATGATCCCTAGACTTACAAACTGATTAAACTAAGGACAACACACCCACCGATTTCCGAGGGAGAACTCGAACCTCCGTCGGGAGCTGCCACCCACTCAGTAGCATGATGCCTTAGACCACGTGGCCATTCCTGCGCGGCCATCTCAACTCCATCTGTCTGTCACAGTACTGGTCATTGGATTTGTGGACGATACTTTTATTGTTTGACTTAATGGTACTGAGTATTTAAAAGATTTGTAAATTAAGCATACCAGAATGCTCTTATTTTGGAAACATTTCTTACGCTGCTGTTACGTCTCCCCGTTATCCTTTCTTGCAGGAGATATTTCTGCAAGTTTTTCAAGAAAACTACTTTGAATTTGTGAAGGTAGGGGGCCAGGTACTGGCGGAAGTAAAGTAGTGGGGACAGGCCATGGGGCGTGCCAGGATAGCTCGGTCGGTATAGCGCTTTCCTGTGACAAAGATCCCTCATAGGAGCCAGGTCGGCCATACAAATTTAATCTGCTAGGAAGTTTCATTTTGCTATTGTCTGTAGATCCTGCAAAAATTTGTACTAGGTATAAAAGCCACCAGTAAAGGTAAAAATATTCTGATTTTAAAATTTTACATTAAATAAATGAAATTATTTCAAAAGCATTTATACCTCAAAAGTTGTTCACATTGTAAGCAGTCAAAATATGGTCAATTTCAATAACACGGGCCAGAGAGAATGTTCAAATGTGTGTAAATTATCATGGGGCCAAATTGCCATGGACATCGGTCCCTAGTCTTACAAACTACGTAAACCAACTTATTCTAAGGACAACACACACATCCATGCCCGAGGGAGGACTCGAACCTCCAGTGGAAGCAGCGACTGGACCGGAGAGATCCGACTAGTGGGCAACGCTATAGAGATTTTCTGGTAAGTAAAGAGCTACTACGTTCTCTTTTAAATCAGCACGTAATAAAAAGTAAGTTGTGGTATTCAATGTCAATACAATAACGTCTTTACCATTGTAATAATCCAGTACGAGAAGAAGTGTAATATATATAACTTTACGTGAGTGGATAAGAAATGAGCTTAATGCAGTATAACAGTCAGTTATTTATTTCGAGTTCGTCATACATTACTTAACATTATATCGTTTTAGTTTTACGTACGATGTTTCGTGAGAGATTGATAAAGAAAAAAGTGTAAGATATGAAATTTAATTACATATTATGCCAAAGATCTCCTACTTACCATGTGCAATGGAAGTTGAAATTGCATGTTTCTCGCCTTTTTTTTTTTTTCACTTCGCAGAACAAAAGAATGTGTCTACGGATTCTGTGATATTCAGAGTAGTCTAATATTAATATCCGTAACGTAATTACAATCCCGGGTAGCACTCCGCAGACCCAAATAGTTCACCAAAACCAGCCGCGGTGGAGAGGCCAAGCGTTCTAAGGTATCTTGACGTAACACGCGGTGGCTCGCCGTCAGAGGTTCGAGACCTCCCTAGGACATGGGTGTTTGTGTTGTCCTTAGTATAAGTTAGTTAAACTAGTTACTGATAACCGCAGCAGTTAAGTCCCTTAGATTTACAAACATCTGAATCATCACCAAAGTCTGGAACATTATTTATGATTAAGTTCTAGTACAGATGACAGATCGCCTTTGTATCTGCCATCAGTTCCCCAGATGACATTTCGTACTTATCAGTCGATAATTATTCAGAAGTTATTTTACTGATCCTGACACAAGTAAATTTTTAAGCAAGAAAACATAGTCCGTTGTACATGGTATTGTAGAGATTTTATTGTGCGACCTGCTAATTTCGAATATTCTTCATTTTCAAGCCCATATATTACCTACTGAAATTCGCAGAAAGTTCTTTGTTAGAAATATCTATGATTTACACTAGGCAAGGCATGTGCTTCAAAATAATGTATAGTTGGAATTAGCTAATCGCGTAATAAATACAGTATCTACAATACAGACTACAAAGCACCATGTTTGAAAATATTTAGAGGCTGTTGACCCCTACTGAAACAAAATATGGGTAAATTAACCATCTTACCACTTCGTCTTTTGCCTTTTTAGCTGCGTATTGTTTAGTTCTGTAAGAGATTACCGCCCAATAGAAATACTGGTAATTAATAGCATTTGATAATTAAACAGTATGAAGTTCACTGCAAACATTGACCCTGCCAATGCACTAAATGTTACACAATTTTAATCTTATTAATTATGGTAGCAATGTATGTACGCAGTTGGGTGACAACATTTATAGTTAGGCCAAAGGTAGAAATTCTCCACGTTGAGATTTGCTGTGTGCTTGTAGCTGACGGGAGGCCAGTGAGCAGGCCGACGTTGGTGGCTTGTTCCAGCTTAGGATTTTCCAGGCTTCGTTTCCGGTGAGGGGAGAGAGGGACAATGGCGAGTGCCAGGTGCAGTGCAGTGCACAGCGTGAAATAAAATATTCTAATACTACTTGCATTTGAAGTAATATGATGCAGTTAGGAACCTTTAAGGCCCTCATTACAAAATAGCCTGTTGATAAATAAACAATACATTAGCTGATATAGTCACATCTGGCGTAATATGTTTAATTGACAATGAAAAGTAATAAATTACCAATGAATACAAGACAGTTACACAACTAGCATGGCAATGTTGGTTTATAAAAGTAATATATTAACTATTTCTCATTTTATTTTCAATTAATCTTGTGTATTTTATCTTGAAGTATTCAGTTAAATCACTTATCTATGATATAAGAAATTGCACGATTATGATAAATAGTACAAAGGATGTTTATACCAATATAAAAACCTAAGAAGACATTTTTTAATGTGTAGTGTAATTATTTTGATTTTAAGAAAAGTTTTAGAAATGTATTGGCTGAGTGCTGTACGTTGGCAAATCGGTTAGTACAGCTCACATGGGGAAGTTGATGACGTAGGGGAAAAACCCGGTAGTTGGACTTTTGGCGCGCGCGCGCGCGCGAGAGAGAGAGAGAGAGAGAGAGAGAGAGAGAGAGAGAGAGAGAGAGAGAGAGAGGAAGTGAGAAGTCGGGAGCAAGTGGTGTAGCTGGCTAGGCGGCGTCGCTCTGCAGCAGTCGGCATGTGTATCTCGAGGTGGAAGACTTTAGATTTGTGTGTGGCAATCGCCACGTGTGGTTGCTCGTCGTAGACTGCACCAAGTTGAATCGTGTGCTACTGTGTGTTGTGAATATTTAGCCGGGTGAACAAGGTGTGCATAGCATTGAATTAAAGTGCTGATTTGTTAATGTAACACGTGTCGTCGCATAGGCACGAACATAAACGGTGTTTGAGACAGCCACATGATGTGAAAACAATTTGCGACAAATATTCATTTTTGTCTGGGGGCTCACGAGCTATAATTTCTTTGATAAATGTGTCGACGTACAGACGTATCAGCCACAGGGCTCTAATATTGTGAAATAAAACAACATAAAGTGAACTTTCGCGTGTTTTCAAAAATAGTTGTTAGTACCCCCCTTTTCTCTCATGAACTTGACTTTATTATGAATTGTTTTGTTAATAATATGCAGGGAAGGAAAGCTGCGAACGTGTGACATCAATCCCCTAGAAAACGAGTCAAACAGTCGCAATCACAGTTCCATTGTTTTTGCATGTTTAGGAATTCGGTTCTCAGTTGGTGGTTGTGAGTCTTAAAAATTAATCTTTCCCTATTTTAAACTCTCACCCCGACCTTCACTCTCACATCTGTTAATTGTGTAGATATATGAATGGGTGTAATAAGAAACCCACTGCATCTAATATGCCAAAAACGAGAGCTGATAGTCTGCTACAATTAAGTTTATTACGTGTTATATCCTTCTTTCTCTATACAGTTCACGAAAAGGGCACATAATAAGATATCATTTACAAGAACGATTAATAACTGTTCATATTCAAATTCATCTTGTAGGCTAGCCAAAATGTAACACAAAGCAGGAACGGAGTCTCTAATTAACGTTTAATCAATGGCCTCAGTTAGACACAAGAACCCTTGACTTTCACTGTCAAATCTTTGTTTGAGCAAAGTTACATTGTCCGGGCATTTCTGATTGTCATCACCAGTCAAAAAGCTTCCGACGCGTCTCACAGAAATGTATCTCTTCCTAGAATAATTAATATGTCAGACTACGGAATAACCATGTCGGGAAAATTCGCGTGGTTTCGGAGAGTTCCTCACAATTCGCACTGCCATCTTTATCAAGAGACTCTGGCTTAAGTTTTACTTATCTGTTGACATTTTTGGCCTTTTTGTTCTTTGGTTATCGCGTATGTTCATACGACAAATACCAAAACTATTAACGTAACGTGAAACTGTACTACAGTCGACTGTAAACTAACTATTAACTTAACCCAATGTGGATTTATGTTGGGCTTTAGCCACGTTAAGTATTGATTTTGATGTACGACCTCTGGTCTCCAGTAGTTAAAGCAGCCGAGACCTCTCTAGGGTCAATTTGTATATATCACTAATGACATATTGGAGTACGCAGAAAAGTACTTCTTCCTCGAGTTCACTGGTACTTCTGAAGTAATCGTAATTGCTCTTGCATAAATCAACTAACAGTAACACCAACAAGAGCATTATTTATGAAATGTCCCTCGTATATTTAAATATCTGTGGTCAACCCAGATAAGACTCATAATTGTGAAAAGTGACATACGAGTAAAATGAAAAGTCGAAGTTGGAATGTAAATAAAGTGAGAAGAGGAGGAACTCATCGCAAAGACGATTGCTGGGCCCCAGACACATCAAAAGATAATATAATTTAAAATAATTTAGAATTTTCGGCCACAGCCTTCGTCTAAGACAGAAAACTTACAATCACTCAATTACTCAGGCACAAATCGTACTCACATGACCGCCATTTCTATGTACTGTGTTCACTTTTACCTATATTTGACATATATTTTGTAATATCGATAACTTTCACATATAATTTGTTATTTCGTGTATATAAAATCGCTGCTGTTGACATGCAAAAATTTTATGCTGTTAAAATCTTATGTCTATAAGCGGCATATGGCACCATGTTGTAATGCTGGATGGTTACTCATGTCTGTATATGTTTTAACTACCTAACACTCCATTAGGTGGTAGAGTGCTAGACTACAAATCCAAAGGTCCCGGGTTCGATCCCCGCCAGGTCCTAGGATTTTTATCTGTCACTTTCCACTTCTTTCACCTCTGGCAGTATTGCTCATGTGAAAAATAACGAGTAGCACCGTGGTTCGGAACCCACGTTAAACTGTAGGTCCCCCTATAACTGGCTGGGTAAGTCAGTTCGAAGGTCGGAGGAAGGCAACGGCATACCACCTCCAATCAGGACCATGCCTAGTAAAGCATTGTGGTGTTCAAACCAATCTTCGGATTGTTGTTTGCTTTACCCCCCTTATGATGAAACTTAACCTGCAGAAACCGGCAAATTTAATAAAAATTAAACAGTAAGAAATAGCGACATTGGCCGTTGTTTTGTGCAGTAACTCCGAATTAATTGTTTCAGTTACATTTTCGACAACCAGAAATACTTAACAGATGGCACCTTTTTATTTCAACTTTCTCCCGCTTCGCCAATACTGTTTCAGTTCTCCATTCGCGAATATATTTATTGCCTTCGATATAAAACTCGTGTTCCTTTCGCAGCAACTCTATGAATACAAAGATATTGAATGAAAGTGCACCTCGACAGACGCTGGTGGGAACAACCTACAACTCTGGATACAAGTGTCTAGATGGAAGAAATATCTGCTCGGTACTGTTAAATTAAAATTTAGTTAGTTAGTTAAATGTTCCATAGATTATTTAAACGACTTATTTTACATAAATTATGTTAAACGAGTTGGATTACAGGAGATGTACACGTGATTAGTTTAGAAACTAAAGAAAATTTTATTTTTATGAAAATTCATGCATCTACTATTACATACTTGATTTCATTTAGGGGCTACCATACATTAAATTAAATTCGTATATACACTATGAATTTGGGGTCGAATGAATGTAATTTACTTTTTTAATTATTCTGTTACCTATCAAAAGTCCTATACTATTTGGCAAGTGGGAAAAGATTTTTGCTGCGGCGGATTAACTGCGCCTACTGGAGCGCCGTATTGCGGTGCGCACGGCCGTCCGCCGTCGGGGGTTCGAATCCCCCCTCGGGCATGGATGTTTGTGTCGTCTTTAGTATAAGATAATTCATAAGTAGTTTGTAAGTTTAGGGACTGATTACCCCGTAGTTAAGTCCCATAAGCTCTACAAACATTTGAACATTTGATTTGATGGCTTGATGAAGTCCTTCGACATATAAATTCCATGTCCTCAGATTGTAAAGTTTTACAGAAGTGAATACTTTCTATGGCAATTCATGGTTAATATCTGAAGCCTGTTTGCCTTTTATAAAAGCATGTAGACTTATTTGGAAATCTACTCAAGGAAAAACACACGTATACCACGATCTCAGAAGCTTTATATGGTATTGGTGTCATTACTTGATATTTTCAGAAATACTCCAGAATTGCAGTACTGCTGTCGAATTGTGGATGTAATTGTGAAGTACAGTGAAATGGTTAACAACTTAATCGATGTTGATGGTATTTTTCGTCTTTATCTATTGCTTATTATATAATATTACCAAATGTTCTGAATAAACGTTGCATTTTTCTACTAAGGTTACAATGTAATTTTACATTATTTCCACAACTCGCTCGGATCATAAAACCGTTTTAGTCATATGTATAAAAACCACAGCATGCTACCTAAACAAAATTAGAATACTACTGTGTAACGCAAACTGATAGTATAATAGTTATATCAAAAACTCAAAAATGTTTCAAATGTTTGTATATCTTATGGGAGTTAACTACAGGGTGCCGGCCGCGGTGGCCGAGGGGACTGAGGCGCTCCAGTCACGGTCTGCACGGCCACTACGGTCGGGGGTTCGAATCCCCCCTCGGGCATGGATATTTGTGCCGTCCTTAGTCTTAGCTAGTTCATAAGTAGTTTGTAAGTTTAGGGACTCATGACCCCGTAGTTAAGTCCCATAAGCTGTACAAACATTTGAACATTTTGAACTGGTGCGCCTCAGTTCCCTCGGCCACCGCCGCCGGCTATCAAAAACTGCCAAATGTCAATATACGTAGCATCTTCACAGTTATTCTCTCCATTCGTATTCATTTACAAAATGTAACGTTACTTGATGTTTTGACATTTCTTTTCTGCAAATATGGTGTTAACGGGTATAACTCTTGATTAAGCAGTAAAATAACTGATATGTAATTCAGTCGGTGTATACATAAATATAGTTCAAAAATTTAAATTTCACTTTGTATGCAGGTAACATGCATAATTTTGTTAGCCTGTGAATTTATTTCGATTATTTGTTAGCGCTGGAAAGTTACACATGAGAAACTTTATGATGTATTGACAGATGTTGGTGAAGTTGTTTGTAATTACATTTGTGCTATTGCAGTGTCAGTGAGTGAGGTATTGTTTAAAGAAGTTGTAGTTTTAAGAAGTGTGATTAACTGTATGTTGCAGAGACTGACATTGTTATTTTGAAGAAAGGAAGAAAATAGTATATATCATTCTGATAATTCTGGCGTTTATCTGTGGTAAGGTGAACTTTGTTGTGTAGTTGAGTTGTCGTCAGATGGGCCAGGGGACAGTGCAGCCATGACAACGGAAGCTCGTTCAAGTGTGGAAAGCAATCCGGCAGTAGCGAGTGAAGAGAAATGGCTACTACTGGAGGAATGATGGGGACTTTACGATATTTTGTCACATAGCTTGAAGGAGAAGGTGTTTCAGTACGACAGGGTTTTAGGTAATCTGAAATTTCGCTACTCTCAACTCTTAGAAAGACAGTAGTAAGTTATTGTTGAACGCATATCTTAGAACGCCTGCGCATACTTCAGTACAACTACAATCTCAATAATGTGCGAGATACAGACACTGAAACAACAGTAGTTTCAATATCTTAGAAACTACAAAAGTAAATAATTGACTGCGTGAGAATATTTTCACAATCAACCTTAAAATTAATCACTTTTAAACGCTGTCTACAATGTTAACCAACACTGCCTCAGATGATAGCATAGTAGTATACTATCGTCTCTGATAGCTACAGATCCCTATCTACTTTATTTACGGGTTTATTATGATTTTATATCTTCATAACATGCAAATGTTTCTCAGGACATTCATAACACAACAACTGCCTTATATGTTTCACACTAGCGTGGTAATTTAATGAATATTTCGCTTGCTTTTTTTGTCAGCAATTTTACTTAGATGTTGATTGTAGCTGATTAAAAACTGAATTACTTTTACAGTGGCCAGTCACATGCATCTTCTGACACCAGTAATGAAAATAGTGCCTAAAGATACTTATGTCAACCTGGGCAGAGTAATTGTCGTTTAACTGAGCACACATGCCTAAGAATGATGACCAATTAATTATTTATACTTATTATAAATAGTTCTAGTGAGACATATGTTAATAGCATTCTCTTATTAAAATTTGTTGTAACATTGAGGGTAGTCAATTAGAGTCAAATAATGTCTTCAGACATTAAGCTTCAGGCCATCAGTGGCCTTAACTAGTTAGGCTATGCATTCACGCTTCCCTTCCTGGCCTAATTCTCATCTTGTAGCACACTACAGTCCTGACCATTAGTTCCTCATCCTATACTATTGGATTCCCGCAAGGGACGGAGCGTATTCAAATTCAAATGTTTGTTAAGCTTAAGGGACTTAACTACGGGGTCATCAGTCCCTAAACTTACAAACTACTTATGAACTACCTACCGCGAGGCCGGCACAAATATCCATGCCCGAGGGTGGATTCGAACCCCCGACCATAGTGTCCGTGCACGGAGCGTATCAATGCGTCCGCATTGTAATTGTCAACTGCGTGTAATCAGAAAGAACAGACACCATATTAATATTTGTATATATATGCCCCCAACAGCCAGTAGACAGTTTCAAAGCACTGGTTAAGGGGACCGCTAGTCCGAAGCGGGAAATCAGGGTTCGAATCCCGGTCCAGCACAAATTATCAACTTCGCCGTTGAATTTATTTCATTGCTCTGAAACGTTCGAAATGTTTCAATATTTCGAATTCTTAAATGCAGTCAGGTTTTTACTTATTTCTAACACGTTGTATGTTCGTTTATTTTTCATGTTTTCGTTGACCTTAACGCTTTGTGGATTCTGCTACCATTCTTATAATGCACTTTATCACATTGCAGTAAGTTTTTTTCTGTCCTTATTATATGTGTTAACTTTAGTATCGTTTATTTAAGATTAATTACTTAAATAAACATTTTTCAACATAATTGTATGCTTTCATCTACATCAGTTACAGATGTTAGTACAAAATCCTGTTTATTAAGTATTCCTTCATCTCATTATTTTATTAATTTGCAATTCTAGCCAGTGCACGATCACAGATACAAGTTAGTTTGCCACGAGTTTAGCTGCTAGGTGTGAGAGCAGGCGTGTGGTTCCACCCAACGTCTTTAACGAGCCATTTTATTTTTTTCAATAGAGCAGTACATATCCCTAATTCGAAGTCTAATACCACATTTCGAAAGGTATGATACAGTTTTTGTGACACCATATTTGTGTGGACTAATTTGAACAGACTAACTAAACTAAAGGTCAAACTGGTGGGCAAAACAAATTTAATGTTTGTACAATGTTTGTCTAGCTTATGGGATTTAACTACGGGGTCATCAGTCCCTAAACTTACAAACTACTTATGAACTAGCTAACACTAAGGACGGAAGTAAATGAAGATAAAATAGGAGCTACAATGCTGAGTGATGAATTTGACAGAGCACTAAAAGACCGAGGTCGAAACAAGACCCTTGGTGTTGAAGACGTTCCCTCAGAACTGCTGAAGCCTCTGGGAGAACCAGCCATGAAAAACTATTTCACCTGGTGAGTAAGATGTATGAGACAGGCTAAATACCATCAGACTTTAAGAAAAATGTAATAATCCCCATTACAAAGAATGTAGGTGCAGGCAGTTCGAAAATTACAGAACCATCAGTATAATAAGTCATGGTTGCAAAATTTTAACACACATTATTTACAGAAGAACGTAAAGGCTGAAAGTGGCTGACCTAGGGAAAGATCAGTTCGGATTCAGGAGAAATGTAGGAATACGGGAGGCAATAATCACTCTACGACTTATCTTAGATGATAGATTAAGAAAGGCAAACCTACATTTCTAGCTTTTGTAGCTGTGGAGAAAGTTTTTGACAATGTTGATTGGAAAAGACTTGCAAATTCAGAAATCAGCAGGAGTAAAATATAGGGAACCGCGGGTTATTTACAACTTGTACATAAACCAGACAGCAGTTATCAGAGGTGAAGGGCATGAAAGAAAATGTTCAAATGTTTGTTAAGCTTAAGGGACTTAACTACGGGGTCATCAGTCCCTAAACTTACAAACTACTTATCAACTACCTACAACTAAGGACGGCATAAATATCCATGCCCGAGGGGGGATTCGAACCCCCGACCGTAGTTGCCGTGCAGACCGTGACTGAAGCGCCTCAGTCCCCTCGGCCACCGCGGCCGGCGGGCATGAAAGGGATACGGAAGTAGGCAAGGGAGTAAGACAGGTTTGTAGCCTTCAGGGTGAAGAAATAAAAACATTGTGTTTTGCTGAAGACATTGTAATTCTGTCAGAGACATCAAAGGACTTAGAAGAGCAACTCCGTTGTTCCTGTTTCGAAAACATAGTGACACCGTTACGTTAGACCGCTCGCTCACAACTGACTGTGTTTCCCTCGATTGTACGCTCGCTGGTGACGTGGAACTGGCGAATCCATTTGCTCGGAGGTAAGGCAGCCATGTCAACAACGTGTGCTATCAGCGACAATAGTAGATTACTTTGCATAGTATCTTCACAGCAGTGTTCCTAACCCTCGTATTTAAGTCAGTTGCTAATTTAAACGGCTTAAAATGCATGCCAAACTCTCTGAGTCGTTATATTTCACAGGAATACCGGTGCCAAGATAATGTTTTCCACTGGCAGACTTGCTCGACTGCTGTAAGCTTGTGTGACACTTATGCTGAAGACACCGATCATCTAGGGTCCTGTTGGTCTAACAAATGTACGACGTGCCAAAACTGCTAGGAATATAACAAACACCTGCCTAACACAAACCTTGAGCATGCATTACGGATCCTAGAATAGCACTAAACTTAGATGTTGGGTTAGTGCTGTATTTCGTTTCCTCTACAGCGTTTCTTTGTAGCCTGGAACTCTGTTCGCCGGGCCACTTTTATTTTCCCATCGCTGTATAATTTTAAACTACTTGTAATAAAAACGGCACAAAGCCATAGGAACACGAGCTAATATGAAATAATTAGTGTTTAGCGTACAGTCCGTTTCCCTGATAAAGAAAAGGTTGTGATCTGGAATATGAAAATATTTTATTCGTATGGATACCCAGGTGTGTCAGTGCGCCCCTTCTAAGATGTGGGTCGTTGGATTACCGGCGAGGGCCAATGTGCCGATCAGCCCGGATGTAGTCTTCAGGCGATTTCCCACATTCGACTAGGTGAACGTAGGACTGGTACCCCACATCCCAAATGAGTTACACATTTCGCAAAAAATTAGTAAATGTTCACACACTTTGACAAGACTAACACTATATGTAAACAACTCTGATACACAAATTTCCTGCAGGGGAGAGAAGTGATGACAGTAACGGCATCCGACAACCATCTAACATTTATAATGCGATAGAACCATGCTGAACCTGTCTTGGTACGAGGAAAATGCACAAAAATGAAATAAAAAGGAAAGATTTGCTCATAACACTAATATAATTTAGATATACTGACATTTTAGATCAATTCCAGTCTATAAAGATAACTAATTACTGAGTGGAACATCGAAACATTTAGTTATATTGACTTGTATTATATTGTCTCATTTAGATGTATACTTTATTACACTCCCTACTTGCCATTATTCAGAAGCATGTAAGCCTTTATCCTTAATTATATCTTCTAGAACTTCAATATTTATGTTTCTAACGTAAGAACGAATACAACAACTGATACACAATATATTTCGAGGAGGGCTGCTTCAAATGAAACAGACACTAATAACAGTGTTAATGCATGACATTTGAAACTCTTTCACGTAACAAAATGAAATTATACGGACTTAATTAAAAATCCAATGACGCTATGCATATGTTAATTATGAAAAAAAACAATAATTTAATTTGTGAAGTTAGTTAATTTTGTGGTGCAGTTTCATTCCGTCCTAATCACGATACAGTTATTCCACGTAAATTAAACGTCATCTAATTTGCTTTTACTGCAATTATTTTTCTGGACTATGACGTCAAATAGCACTATGTGTAGCACATACTTTGCATTCATCTAATGAAGATGTGTGCGCACAGTAGTTAACTTGCACTTCCGTTTCCTTGTATAATCTCTTACCATCCTTGCTCTTAGTTGTATTTGGCCTAAGATTGCTATTGCATTCATAGAGGTCATTTCAACATTACCTTTAGTGCTACCAATCCTTCAGTGAGCTTTGTGTCTTACCAGTTCACTTACTATGGAAGATGTTGAAATAAGGGATAAAAAAGAAATTGAAATCGTTCAAGAGAGGAGCGAAGCGTTCCTAAAGATTAGAAAAAAGCGCAAGTCATTCCCGTTTTCAAGAAGGATCGTCTAACAGATGCGCAGAACCCTGACGTCGGTCAGTTGCAGAATTTTGGAACACGTTTTATGTTTAAGTATTATTACATTTCTGGTGACCGGAAAAATTATCTGTAGGATTGAACATGGTTTCAGAAAGCAGGATCATGTGAAACCTAGCTCTCGTTATTCATCCAAGAGACCTAGAACGCAGTGGATACAGGATCACAGGTAGATGAGACGTTTCTGGACTTCCACAACATTTTTGATGTGATTCCGTTCCGTCGCCTGATGAATAGACTGTGAGCATACGGAATATTAAACTAATGGTGTATCTGAATTGAAGAGTTTCTAGTTAACAGAACGTAGCATCTCAATCTCAATGGAAAGAAGACTTCAGACGTGAAAGTGATTTCTGACGTGCACCAAGGGAGTGTTATAGGATATTTTATTTTCACAATATACAGGGTGAGTCACTTAAAACTGGTTTTCGAAATATTTGGAAAAATACAAATCGGATTTTAAAAAAAGCTGGAATAATAGCTGTTCATCTCGAAGAGGGACATCTTTGACATAAAGCGTGACCCCTCACCATCCCCGGGGGCGGGAGGCACTATTTTTTATTGCAGATTTGGAATATCCGTGAAAAATATGTAACTTTTGAATGACACATATTTTTTGTTTCATTACAGATGGTGCTGAGTTGAAAATTATTGTACAATGATACTTTCTGGATCAAATAGACATCGGACTCTTTCTCTAGGTTTAACACTTGCCGTTTCAGCAAACAGTTGGACAGTGCCCGGAAAGTCGTTGCAGAAGGAACATTCCTGTCGAGGAATAAATTACCATACCCTTGACAAACTCCATCATTTATATGAGCCTCAAAGTACGCGGAAATGATGCCTACTCTCTCTGTAATCGTTAACATCGTGGAACAATTGCGTAGACATGTGTACAGTCGAAATTGTTCATCTACAATGATCAGTCTAACCACAGACTGAGAGCATGATCAAAGTATGTGCTTCATTCGATTGTAAGAAGTGTCACATGATTGCATTCTCAAAAATATCAAAAACTGTATATTGATTTTCCTAATCCAATTTGTATTTGTTTGAGATAGCACCGTTTTTCAACAATTTTCAACTCATTTACATATTTGCCGACTACAGCAACATGTATCATGTAACTAAAAAATGTTCCATACGAAAGTTAGAAATTTTTTCACGGAAAATCCGAATCTTCGGTAAAAATCTTACATAGAAACCACTATTTTAAGTCACCCCACCCCTTTCGTCCCCGGGGGTGGTTAAGGGGAGTCGAGCTTTATGTTAATATATGTCCCTCTTCGAGCTGAACAATTTTTATTATAACTGTTTTAATCCGATTTATATTTTTCCAAATATTACGAAAAAACAGTACTGTTATAAGTGCCTCACCCCGTATATATATGACCTCGTAGATAACGCCGGCAGTTTAATTAGGCTTTTTGCAGATGATGCTCTAGTATGTCGAGCAGATACAACACTTGAAAAAGCGCGGGAGTCGCCGAGCGGTTTTAGGCACCCAGTCAGGAAATGCCAGACTGCTTCCGCCGGATGTTCGAGTCCTACCTCCCTCTCTCTCTGTCTCTCTCTTTCTTTCTTTCTCTCTCTCTCTCTCTCTCTCTCTCTCTCTCTCTCTCTCTCTCTCTCTCTCGCGCGCGCGCGCGCGCGCGTCTGTGTGTTTGTGTGTGTGTGTGTGTGTGTGTGTGTGTGTGTGTGTGCGCGCGTGCGTGCGTGATTACGCCGTGGGACTTTGCTAAACGCCGCGGTGGAGTAGCCGAGCGGTGTAAAGCGTCTCGCTGCGGAGCGCGCGGTTACTCGCCGTGGAGGTTCGAGTCCTCCCTGGGGCATGGGTGTGTGTGTTTGTCCTTAGGTTAGTTTACCTAGGTTTAGGTAGTTAGTAAGCTACGGACTGATGACCACGCAGGTTGGTCCGATGGATTTACAAACATTTGAACTTTGCTAAACGAGCATAATTCGCTTCTGAGTTATACCTTCAATGCGAAACCTCGTTATGCAATATAATATTTTCTGTCGGAGTTCATGTAATAATAAGATGTGCTCCATTCATAAATATTGACTAAACATTTACATGTAATGAAAAATACTGTAGCCACGGCGGAGCGGCCGAGCGCATTGAGGGGTCATGCTACGATGCGCGAGGCCGTTTCCCGTGGGGGGTTCGAATCCCTCCTCGGGCATGGATGTTTGTGCTGTCTTTAGTACAAGCTAGTTCATAAGTAGTTTCTAAGTTTAGGAACTGATGACCCCGCAGTTAAGTCCCATAAGCTTTACAAACATTAGAACAATACTGTATTTTTAATTTTTTTTAAAAGAAAGTTGGATCAGCGGAAGAAAGTTGAATTCGTTGCCTTTGAAATGACACACACCATTGATTTATGGTTCGGTGACGGGGTGTGGTGTGTCTCCAAAACATTTTTAGTTGGGAGGGGGGTCGCGTATTCAAAAAGGTTGGGAAACACTGTTATAGAGCACCAAGGTTATTTCGATTTCTGCTCACGAATGTATCAGCACTGCAGCTTCAGCAGTTAATCTCTTCATCCATCTATGCACGTTGCCTAATAATGTCGTTCCCTGGTGTTGTGTACACGCAGTCCTCGACGCAACTCCTAAAACAAAGTCTGATGGTGTGACATCGTGACTGAGCGTGGACCATGCTACGGAATTTCACGACTCATACACTTGTCATTAAGCGTGAGATTCAACACTTTTTGCAAGTTCTAATTGCAGTATAGAAGTGCACTATCATGATGGAAGCTGCGAATAGAACTCTTACGTCTGTAGTAGCAGGACCTGTCCGAACATGAGGAGTAATATATTTGACACTATGATTTCATCTGCGAAGAGCCGCGGCAGAGTGCATTGAGACACTATGCTGCGATGCGCGAGGGAATTCCCTGTCGGGGGTTCAAATCTCCCCTTGGGCATGGATGTTTGAGCTCTGCTGTCTTTAGTATAAGATAGTTCATAAGTAGTTTGTAAGTTTAGAGACTGATAACCCCGCAGTTAAGTCCCATAAGCTTCACAAACATTTGAACATCTGTGAAGAAATACTTGCCTCTAAACTTATCATGCATTAGGTCAGACAGAAAATGAAGCTTCCGTCTTTCGTGGATGCCTTTCTGTGCGTTGTGGTGGCATTTGTAGACCCAAATCTTAATATTATGAGTCAAGTGTGCAGAAATGTGGAACATTGTTTCTTCTGAAAACTGACTTTATCAGGTAGTAATTGTCAGCTGCTATGAGTACCAGCATGACCGGCAAATTCATGCTGCATAGGACGATTTTTTCACTGCACTGACTGAAACAGTTACATTTTCACCACAAAATTGCAACACAAAATGGCATAAACGCTTATGTAACAGTTTATGGAGAGTTTATCTTGCTTCCTGCAGTTCCTGATATGCCCAATGTATCACAATGTGATGACTTCTTGGGGCTGCTTTGAACAGCGTCTTACACTTGCTTCAGAGTGAAGGAGACGTCCAGTTCGAAGTAGACCTTTTACACTACCTCTCTCTTTCAAATTTTTAAATCACCATTTTTTTTTTCTTTTTAGCAATGGTGTCGCTAATTTCGCAGTACCATTGTCACATATTTGAATTCTGCGTACCATATGAAACATTATGCATTCTCCTGTCGCCATTTTTATATATTCCACGTTCGACCTGCAACAAGGGACAATAGAAAAAAATATCCTTGAGAGTTGCTAAACCTTTTACAACACACCACAACTGTTTATCTCTAATAGATTCCAAGTTGTTATTTTGTGAAGTGATAGTGGTCGTTTGTCTTTCCAGACAGGGTGTACGCATACTATTTCATCAGTTGAAACTTCCTGGCATATACAAATTGTGTGCTTGCCCGCGAAAGGCGAAGGTCCCAGTTCGAGCCCCGGTTCCGGCACACAATTTTTATCTGTCAAGAAGATTCATATCAGCGCACCCTCCGCTGCAGAGTGAAAAATTTCATTCTACAAACGGTAATTTTTTGAGGTATGCATGTATGTAAATGTGCAGTTGCTATTAATTACAAAGAGAGACTAAAAATTAGCTATCCTTGAGAACTTTTCTTTGGCTGAGAGCATCACAGGGTAGTTTCTATAGCTGTGATATCCACAGTGTGCCAGGTGGCTTAGTGGATAGATCTATGCAAAAGACCCCGGTTCGTTCCCCAGTCTGAGCTCAAATTTCCAACTGTCTCATTGAATTTAATTCAATGCCCACAATAAGCAGCTGAAGCGTCTCTGATATCCTTTTTTGTTTTTCGTATTGCCTGCAAAGGACCATAGTTTCGAGTGTTTAGAATAGAGTGAAGAAGAATTAAAAGCAGACATCGACTGCTAGGACGATAATAGGGCAACATAATCAACATAATTGTTGGGCAGCGGCCTTAAATGGCTCCGAACAAGGTGACGTAGTGCTTTCGCATTCCGAAGAACATTTAATTCATACTTCCGTTTGTCCAAATTTAGGTTTTCTGTGGTTTCCATAAGTAACTCTAGGCCAGGATGGTTCCTTATAAGCTACACGGCCGATTTTCTTACCAATCATTCAAACAATCCAAGCATGTGCTCGGTCTTCAACGATCTCTATATCGATGGTACGTAAAACCCTATTATTCCTATCTTCCTTCAACCTGAAAATTTAGCTGAAATGATACGTAATGGCCGCGCGGAGTACCTGAGCGGTCTTGAGCGCCACGTTACGGGTCTTGCGGCCTCCCGAGTCGGAGGTTCGAATCCTCCCTCGGGAATGGATGTGTGTGCTGTCCTTAGGTTAGTTTAACTTGGTTTAAGTAGTTTGTAAGTCTAGGGACTGATGACCAACGTAGTTTGGTCCCATAAGAATTACAAATATTTGAACATTTGATTTGATACATAATGATAATAATACGTAAATATAGAAAATATGTGCGAACAAAACTGTAACCTTTTATTGACTCCCCCTATGTGATGCATAGTGATCATGAGAAGCAAAGTAGACACATTAGGTTGCTTATATACAAATTAGGTAATCATGTCGTTCTCAATCCATGCTTAAATAGAATAGGATGATAGGTGTTACAGCTCCGGTCCAGAAACGACCAAGTCATAAACGACCAAGTTATAAGCGAAACTAGTTGTTATATCTCTGCCAGTGGAATACATGCACCCATATTCCTCGCATGCACCGTACTTGTTATCATTCAGCGGATGTCACTTCAACCTCGGTTTGCACTATATTTCATGACGTTCTGGATTCTGAATTCCCTTATCAGAGGAGCCATGTGTAAAATCTTGAGCATGATACTTCTATCGAGAACCAAAAGAATCTGCTGCCAACCATTCTTGCTACCTGAGACACTGTTCAAACGAAACAGGAGATGTTAGCAAGGGATATGATAGAACTTTATGCTATGATGTCATGTCTACACTAACGCTGATGGAGCCAATCTGAACAAAAGTTCTAAACGTAGCTTTTAAGTAACTCATACAGGTAAATGGAATGAATTATTAATTTTGGCATTTTGGTGTCTCTCAAGTCAATTTACGTGTGTCGTTACTAGTCCCTGGGATTAATTATCTGAGACTAGTAGGGATCATTCAGTACGCCATGATCAGGGTTCAGATGTTGGAACCCTTAACTTGAGCGTTGCGCGTGAGTAGGTTTGACCTTGAGTAGAATTTCGTTTGTAGCCTGATAGCCGGTCGTTTCCGGACGATGCTCGCTTACCTCAAAGAGATACAATTATCCTTCTCCACCGTCCCCAAGTTTATACGAAGGGATGCTGAAAAGTAATGCCTCTGATTTTTTTGTGGGAATACCTTACGGCTTTTGAAATAAACCCAACTGTATTACAAAACCACATCTTTATTCGCCATTTCTACATATTTATTTCTCAACATGTTCACCCTGGCGACGCACACATGTCTCCCAACGAGAGACCAGTTTGTGAATCCCGTCACTGTAGAAGTTTGGACCTCGTTGTCTGAACCACCGCCCCACCACCGCTTGCACTGCTTCATTAGTTGTAAAAGTGGACACCGCGAAGGTGTTCTTTAAGCTTTGGAAAGAGGTGAAAATCGGATGGAGCCAAGTCTGGACTGTATGGAGGATGATTGATGCCAGTGAATCCAAGGCGGCGGATCGTTGCAGATGTCGCAGCGCTCGTGTGCGTTCTGTCATTGCCATGCTGAAGGAGATGGTGTTCCATGTGGGGACGAGTTCTACGAATGCGTACTTTCAGTTTGCGGAGAGTCTCGCTGCACTGTGCGGAGTTTATGGTGGTACCTTTAGGCATGAACTCCTTATGCACGACACCTCGAACATCCCAGATAACAGTAAGCATGATCTTGCCTGCCAACGGCATGTTCTTGCACTTTCTTAGGGGTAGTGATCCGTGGCGGCGATATTCCTGTGATGCTCGCTTGCTTAGGAGGTCAAAATGGTGCACCCATCTTTCATCACCAGTCACAATGTTGTTAAGAAGCCCATCAACCTCCTGCTCAAAACGCAACAGCAATTGTTGACAGATGTCCAGTCTCCTTTGTTTCGTGTCAGGGGTGAGCATACAGGGCACCCAACGTGCACACATTTTTCTGTACCGCAGATCTGCAATCAGAGCCCATACATGCTCCCGTGATATGCCACACTGCAGTGAAAGTTGTACCTGTGTTATCCGACGATTCTCTCCGATGAGTTGATCAACCCGATCCCGATGAGTCTCGTCTGTTGCCGTACGCGGTCGTCCACTCCGTGCTCTGTCACAGACGTTGAGGTTTGGACCGTGTTTACGAGCACCGGCGCACATTACTGCTGTCGATGCACTCGTCACCGTACAGTTTTCATTCGTCTGTGGATCTCAATTGGAGGCGTGGTTTCTGCGGTTAGAAACTGGATTACAGCACGCTGTTTTTCACACACCGACATAGTCACTTTACAGTCCGCCATGTTACAAATTACTACTCGAAGCCCTCTAGCGGCAGAGGGTTGTACTTTGGATCAGCTACGCCGTAAGGACAACCAAGTAATATGCAGGACAAGCGAAACCTCAACCATGCAGCAAACAGACGAAAAAAAATTGGAGGAATTACTAATCAGCATCCCCTCGTAATAGCAATAAATCGTCCCGTATATTTATATACGTAATCACTGAAAGCAGTGAACACATTTATGTAAATGATCGAGGTGGAGCAGTAGTAATACAATAGACTCGCATTTGCTAGGGAGCGTTCAAACCCGCCTGCGGCCATTCTGGTTTAGGTTTTGCGTGATTTCCGTAATTCACTCCATCTAAGTGCCGGAACAGGTCCTTTCAAACGGTGATTTCCTTCCCCATCCTTAACAAAAACTATTTCAGTGTATCCTCCGTCTCTAAGAACTATGATCTCGACGTTAACCCAGACCTTCCTTCCTTCCACAATTATTATGTCTTACCAAAATATGTATCTAAGTTCAAAGATTCACATAGCAGCAACTCATTACGCGGAAAGTTCAATAAATCTAAAAATAAACTATACAATTTTGTATTTTTCAGGAAGGCTTACTTCAGGCAAATTGATTTGACACAGAAAAAAAACATTTCTCTTCACAGAAAAACGCAAGGGATATAAATATCTACAATAGGAGAAAGGTAAAGGTGTAAAGCCCCATTGACGACGAGATCAGTAGAGACGTAACACAAAGTCGGACATAGCAAAAAAAGAAAATGAAGCATTCGTTTCAATCGATTTAGATAACACAGAGAACTTAAAAAAAAGCGAGACTGATACATTTTTTAAGTTCTCTCTATTGAATTTCGTCCCTCCCAAACGGATGTTCATTGTGCTTCGTATGCTTAGGTAATCTGGCTAGCACCTGTCTAGGAAGCAGCTACACTCAACAATAACGGGTGCATAAAAATTATATACAAAATATATAGATATAAAGTATCAGTAACAATGAGAATTTAATATTTTCTACATGTCTACTAACGATTATTGAATGTGAAGTACATACAATTTTGTGGCCCTTTTGACCAATATTAGTTAATATTGCAACGGTATCATGACTAAATGGAAGCTACCGGCGCCGCACAGCGCAACAGGTGCGCAGAGAATATTACGAAAGAAGACTGGAAATCAATAACGGGATAACTGCCAATAAAATGGATCTGAGCCATTCAATTAACTTTTGTTTTGACAAAAACATTTTAAAGACAAAACGTGAACTATATTTTTACTTTCTGCCTGCAGTAAGGGTCACAAAGTGCCAATGAAAGAAATCTAAAACATTTATGAATTACACTGAATAAAATTTTTACAGATATACTATCCTGTGATCGACAATTTTAATTGATCAACTGGTCGAAAAATATTCTAATAGCTACATTGAATCATGGCAATATATGTTGCAGATCCCTTTTCTTTACAGGTCAGAAATTGTTTCTACTTTGTTGTAATGCTAAAACATAGTTTCTCATTTTGTCAGTGGTAAGAACTTTCTTGAAAATCTTGAAAATCGCCGCGGCGGATTAGCCCTGCGTACTGGAGCGCCGTGTTCGGGGGTTCGAGTCCCCCCTTGGGCATGTGTGTTTGTGTTGTCCTTAGGTTATTTTACCTTAGTTTAAGTAAGCTACGGACTGATAACCCAGCAGTTGAGCCCGATAGATTTACAAACATTTGAACATTTCTTGAAAATCTTGTATGTGCTCCAGCCTTCAAGTTTGTTAATAATTATCCTCGTCTTGACAGATTTTGGTGCAATTTTTATCCACTTCATTGCAGTCTCAGTTGTAAATATTTATTTTCGTTGTGTTAATATATGTATCAGTTGCATTTTTTATTATAAAAACTTCCTTAGGTTGCAGCATAGTAACCACAAATAGATTGTTAGATGTTTCATTCTTCACAATTTTATAAGGTCCTTAGGTAATCGACATTCTTCAAATCCCTGCCTTTTTCTGTATTGACAAATGCGTGTCACACGACTTAAATGCTCGCAAACACCTGCAAACTTTGTGCCACTTAGCTCGCTTTAGCCTCTACATTGGTCCGGCACATACTGCACTGCAGTCTTACAGTTCTTATATGCAGTACAAGAAATCAGCGTAGTGCTTAGCCCGCTCTTCAGACTGATTTTGGCACACAGCCAATTACTGTTTTCCTTTCTACAAACGTGTCTGCCAGCGTGACTTCTTGCATTCTCTACGAGTACGTAAGACTTTACACATGCCTCCAAAAGTCTAATGCGGTCAGACTACGTACCCGAGCTGCCCAGAATCTCCTCTAGCCATCTACCACTCAGGCAGCGTCTGACTCAGATATTCATGAGCAAGATATGCAAAGCGAGTTGGATCTCCATCTCGTGGGAAGCACATACGTGTACGTAGATCAAGCGGGATTGCTTCCAACAAGGTGAGACTACGTCTCTCAGATGCAGGTTAGTAGGGAAAAGTGAATGCGAAACTATTTACCTGTTTCTGACTATGGCTCCCACGAATATTTCACTACAAATAAGTGTCGATTAAACTTGGCATAGTTTGGGTGGAAATTACTTTCGGGCTATATATGTCTTCACTGTTACAACCATAGAGCGTCCCTATGTAAGGAACCATCCAGACATTTGACTGGATAGATTTAGGAAAATCACGGAAAACGCAAATCTGGTTCGCCAGAGGCTTATTTAAACAACAGCCCTCCCGAAAGCGAGTCCATTGTGTTAACCAGTAACCACTTTCCTCGTTATTTATTTTCCTACAGTCAGGCACGTTTTGTAATGAATTCGCTCAATTAAACAATTGAAATCACTGAATCTAACTTTCGGAACCATCGAGGGCCATCTGATTGCAGCGGTATTCACAGCAGATGTGCCTCTAGTTAGGCTACCACTGATACCAATCAAGGCTACTATGGCTGCCGGGAGAGTGGAATGACACTCTTTTTCTCACCAGTGATAAGTGCTAGTTCTGTCTGTATTCAAGTTACATAAGTGCACGTTTATGGCGTAAAATTGGTGAGCTGCGTATTCCATAGCATATTCGCCCACAACACGGAAGTGCCACCTAGGATGTGTGCAATGTGTGTATTATCAGCAGGACGATGTCCTTACACTTACGACTGTTGTAATGTGACGTGCTCTTAGTGGTGTAGAATGACTACTCTGGCCTGCAAGATAACTAGATGTCCTAGCAATTGGATACGTATCGAAAATGTTGAAGCGAGAACTTAATCCACATCCAGTATAGGAATAATAATTGCCGAAACGCAACAAAAGGCTTAAGACGCTTGGCTCTACCCATGGTAGAATGTAATTCGGCGTCTTTACGATCGTTTGCATGTGAGAAAACACACTACATAGACGCCAGAGGTGGTTGCGCTGTGTACTGATGTAACAGCTTGTGCATCAGGTACTGTGACGCGTATTAATTTGCTATCGCATACGCCCTGCAGTGATGAGCTAACTGACGTTAGCCGGCCGCGGTGGCCGAGGGGACTGAGACGCTTCAGTCACGGTCTGCACGGTCACTACGGTCGGGGGTTCGAATCCCCCCTCGGGCATGGATATTTGTGCCGTCTGTAGTCTTAGCTAGTTCATAAGTAGTTTGTAAGTTTAGGGACTGATGACCCCGTAGTTAAGTCCCATAAGCTCTACAAACATTTGAACATTTTTTAACTGACGTTATATTTTCCTTGAGAGAGTTGCACTTTCTTCCGCTAGTGTATATACAACGGCAGGGGACCGAATACAGAGCGCTACATCGTTCGGGAAGATACCCACTCCTTGAAGTTTTCCTTTAAGGAAAGGTATTACATACTTCGTCCTCAGTGCAAAATGACATTGTTCAAATTATGAAAATAGGTTTTCACATTTCCGATTTCGAGTAAAATACTGACTTTCTAAAACACATTTAGTACATGACAGTCTCCATAAAAATGAAGTATGGAAACAGTGGGTGTGGAAAGTTGTTGAAGAAGTGATTCGGATAGGCTGTGGGAAGAAAGTTTTCAACAGCAGGTTCCTGAACTAAGTGTCTGGAAATATAGTGAACGTTTGATACGTCATATGTTGATTCTTTATAAAGTTTCCCGTTTCTTGTCCGCAAATGAAAATCATATTTATTAATTTCGTAACCAGGTATAATGCAATTACACCAATGCTGATAGTTAACTTAAACTTCGAAAAGCATTTAGTTGTAGGAAAGATGAGATCGGCATCAACCTAGACGCTTTGCACACTACACCACCTGCAGTATAGCTTGGGATTTTATGATATTTGCCTAGATGCTGGTCGTGTTTGCAAACCTGTGATTATTAGCACCTACGTAATTATTGTGGAACAAATATATATTGTATACAGTTATTTAAGAAATGTATTACATTGCGTACGCACTTTGCAGAAAATGTCGAATTACACGGTTGGCTACTTAACATTAGACTTCATTTAAATCTACATATACATACATACTCCGCAATTCACCGTAAGGTGCGTGGCGGAGGGTACACTGTACCACTACTAGGCATTTCCTTTCCTATTCCACTCCCAAATTGAACGAGGAAAAAAAGAATGCCTACATGCCTCCGTACGAGCCCTAATTTCTCTTATCTTGTCTTTGTGATCTTTACGCGAAATGTAAGTAGGCGGCAGCAAGATCGTACTACACGCAGCTTCAAATTCCGGCCCTCTAAATTTACTCAACAGAAATTCACGAAAAGAACGTCGTCTTTCTTCCAGCGATCTCCAATTGAGTTGCCGGAGCATTTCCGTGACACTCGCGCATTGGTCGAACCTACCGGTAACAAATCTAGCTGCTTGCCTCTGAACCGCCTCTATGTCTTCCTTTAAACTGATCTGCTGCGGTTCCCAAAAACTTGAGCAATAATCAAGACGTGGTCGTACAAGCGTTTTATACGCGGTCCCCTTTACAGGTGAAGTACATCTTCCCAAAATTCTACCAATAAACCGAAGTCGGCTGTCCGCCTTACTCACAACTGTCCTTACATGCTCGTTCCATTTCATATCGCTCTGCAATGTTACGCCTACATATTTGAACGACGCGACAGCATCAAGAAGCTCACTACTAATGCTGTATTCGAACATTATGGGATTGTTTTTTCTACTCATGTGCATCACCTTACATTTTTCCACATTGAGAGCTAGCTGCCAATCTTCGCACCAACTAGAAATTTTGTCTAAGTCATCCTGTATGCTATTACAGTCAGTTACAGACGACACCCTCCCATACACCACAGCATCATCAGCAAACAGCCGCATATTACAACTTACTCTGTCCATCAGATCATTTATATAGATAGAAAATAATAGCGGTCCTATCACACTCACCTGGGGCACGCCTGACGATACATTCGTCTCTGATGAACACTCGCCGGCGAGAACAACGTACTGCGTTCTATTACTTAGGAAGTCTTCAAGCCAGTCACAAATCTGTGAACCTATTCCATAAGCTCGTATCTTCGATAGCAGTCTGCAGTGTGGCACCGCGTCGAACGCCTTTTTGAAGTCGAGAAGAACACAATCCGCTTGTTGCCCTTCGTCCATGGCTCGCAAGATGTCATGTGAGAAAAGGGCAAGCTGAGTTTTACATGAACGATGTTTCCTAAACACGTGCTGATTCATGGAAAGAAGCTTTTCCGTTTCAAGGAAATTTACTATATTCGAACAGAGAATATGCTCCAAAATTCTACATAAAACTGATGTCAACGATATTGGCCTGTAATTGTATGGGTCAGTTCTCTTTCCTTTCTTATACACGGGAGTCACCTGCGCTTTTTTCCAATCACTAGGAACTTTGCGCTGAATTAAAGATTGCAAGCTAAGTAGGGGGCCAATGCCGCAGAATAGTCTTTGTAAAACCGAACTGGTATTCCATCAGGACCAGCAGACTTTTTCGTATTTAGCTCTCTCAGCTGCTTCTCTACACCGGAAATACCTATTGCTATGTCCCCCATTTCGGAATTTGTACGTTGATCAAATAATGGTACATTTGTGCGGTCCTCCTGCGTGAAAGATTACTCCATTCTCAATCAGTATTTCTCATCTCAGACTGAGACATTTGTTCTTACCCATAGTCACTGAAAGAGTCCATCGTCGTTTCGTAAACACCATGAATTGGGGATGTGTTGGCAGTTTAAGTAAACTGTTAACCAAAAAAATGTTCAAATGTTTGTACAGCTTATGGGACTTAACTACGGGGCCATCAGTCCCTAAACTTACAAACTACTTATGAACTATCTTATACTAAAGACGGCACAAACATCCATGTCCGAGGGGGGATTCGAACCACCGACCGCAGCGGCCGTGCAGACCGTGACTGGCACGCCGCAGACCGCTCGGCCACCGCGGCCGGCAACTGTTAATCGTTGCTCTAAACATACCCTCTGAAGGACAAACACACAATGTTTCTAAGATAATGAATATTACATGTATGGACAGAAAGGGCCAGAGAGACGAGATGTTAATATTTGCCAAATCTCGCTGAAATCACTCAACTGCAAAAAACTAGAATCTTCTTTCAAGTGGAACTTCAAATAATTCACACATTATGCCTTTGATGATGAGCGAGAATAATCCCGTAAGCAGCGATTTCATGCAGTACAGATTTTTATCTGAAATTTCTTACTTACGAAAAGATTATGAAACCAAAATGATATCGTTTTCCCAGACGTTCTATTTACGTTCACTTCAGTACAAAACAATTTGACACAGAAGGAAATAAATTTGAATGCTATTCACAACTATTATTGACTAAGTTGGGTTTTCTTTTAAGGATAATACACAGAAAATTATCCAAAGGCACAAATATTTTCAGGTTCTAGCGAGGAGACTAGAGACAAAGGATATAGAAGTTTTGTTTGTAGAACACATCACTAATACGTATTTTCTTAGTGAAGTATGAAGTTATTTTCTCGAGAAATTTTAAGACAATTCCAGTGGGAATGAGTTGTCAGTTTACTCATTCTATAAACCGTAGCTTAAAACACACCCCGTCAAAAAAGAATGTGTTGTCACTGTACCTTCAAACAGACGTTAGTATGCACTTTACATTTCTATAGAGATAATGGGATAAAATTTAAACAGTGTTTTATGTATTACATATGTCTACGAAGGATATTGTTTTAACGGGGAATTTTTAACACGGCTTTGGTGAGTGTATATTTATTGTTACTTATTTGTTATGTTTTAGCAAAATGTTGGATAGAATATTAACACCAATGTCTTTTTATAGCCTTTGATAATGGAGTATGTCAAAACGCGTACGGCTTTAATAAAGTTAAATTTTGGTCAAGTCAGTTAAATTATTTCCAAGTGCATCAAAACGGTCATCACGTCAAACCAAATTCTCCTGCATACAGCAATAATATTGTTAATCTAAGTAATACCAAAATGCTGCTTTACTTTGTAGATGGAGGATATGTCAAACTGACAGAATAGCAGTAATGAATTAATACCATCTAAAGAGCATTTATACTGCAATTATATGCAGTTATTATAATAAATTATACCTCCACGATGCCATATGGACATAGCTTGATGATGGCCACAGTGCCGAAATAGGCCTATTGCTATATTAATAAACAGTATTTAACAACTACAAAGTAAAGCAGATTTTTGGTATTAGTTAGATTAACAATATGTCCTTAAAAGACATAAACAATGCTGCAGGCCCAATGAAATGAAACAGCAATAATAGTTCGGACCCTACGTATCCATGTTCAGATGAATTGTTCAAAAGTGTTCAAATGTTTGTAAATCTATGCGACTGCTCCGGTTATTAGTCCCTAAGCTTACAAACTACTTAAACTAACCTGAGGACAACACACACATTCATGTTCCAGGGACGACTGGAACCTCCGACGGCGAGTAACCGCGCGCTCCGCACCGAGATGGCTTAGACGCTCGGCCACTCCACAGCGGCCCAAATAAATTGAGCCTCCTACCATGTATATGTTTCTTTTTCTGCATGCAGTTTATTTCACTGAAGACTAAATATAAAAATACCATTACACGTATTGATTACTATTAAGGAGAGAGGGATTCCTTAATGGTGTGCCTACACATATCAAAGAAGTGTTGCATCACCCCGATTCTAAGGATTAATGACCCTTTACATAATAATGAATAAGAATATACAGAAACAACATTATTGCTCAAGGCAAAAGAAACTGACGAGTTGTACAACAATAACTTAGACGTTCTAAATCTGAGTTCTAGACTGCAGCATACACCAGTACCCCTAACTCTCGGTAACACGTCCTCTTGCACTGATGCATGCCTGTATTCATCGTAGTATTCTGTCCATCTACATTTACATACATACTCCGCAATCCACCGTAAGGTGCGTGGCGGAGGGTACACTGTACCACTACTAGGCATTTCCTTTCCTATTCCATTTCCAAATAGAACGAGGAAAAAGAGAATGTCTATATGCCTCCATACGAACCCTAATTTCACTTATCTTGTCATTGTGATCACAACTCCAAATGTAAGTAGCTGGCAGCAAGATCGTACTACACTCAGCTTCAAATTCCGGCCCTCTAAATTTCCTCAACAGAAATTCACGAAAAGAACGTCGTCTTTCCTCCAACGATCCCCAATTGAGTTGCCGGAGCATTTCCGTGACACTCGCGCATTGGTCGAACCTACCAGTAACAAAGCTAGCTGCTCGCCTCTGAACTGCTTCTATGTCTTCCTTTAAACTGATCTGCTGCGGGTCCCAAATACTTGAGCAATACTCAAGACGTGGTCGTACAAGCGTTTTATACGCGGTCCCCTTTACAGGTGAAGTACATCTTCCCAAAATTCTCCCAATAAACCGAAGTCGGCTGTCCGCCTTACTCACAACTGTCCTTACATGCTCGTTCCATTTCATATCGCTCTGCAATGTTACGCCTAGATATTTGAACGACGTGATAGCATCAAGAAGCTCACTACTAATACTGTATTCGAACATTATGGGATTGTTTTCTCTACTCATGCGCATCACCTTACATTTTTCTACATCGAGAGCTAGCTGCCATTCTTCGCACCAACTAGAAATTTTGTCTAAGTCATCCTGTATACTATTACAAACAGTTAAAAACGACACCCTCCCATACACCACAGCATCATCAGCAAACAGCCGCAAGTTACAAGTTACTCTGTCTATCAGATCATTTATATGGATAGAAAATAAGAGCGTTCCTATCACACTCCCCTGGGGCACGCCTGACGATACACTCGTCTGTGATGAACACTCGCCGGCGAGAACAACGTACTGCGTTCTATTACTTAGGAAGTCTTCGTGCCAGTCACAAATCTGTGGACCTATTCCATAAGCTAGTACCCCTAATACTCGGTAACACGTCCTATTGCACTGATGCATGTCTGTATTCATCGTAGTATTCTGTGCACTAGATCATCAAGGGACTGTTAGTCCAGATTGTGTCACTCCTCAATGACGATTCGGTGTAGATATCTCAGAGCCCTTTCAATGTATCCCAGTGATTTTCGATAGGGTTCATGCCTGGAGAGCATGGTGACCATTCTACTCTTGCGATGTCGTTATCATGAAGGAACGCATTCACAACATGTCTACGATGAGCGCGAGAATTGTCGTCCATTAAGATGAATCCCTCAGCGAAATGCTGCCGTTATTGTTGAACTATACGACGGCGGATATCATTCCTGTACCGTATAGCCGTTTGGTTGCCTTCTCCAACGACCGTTGGTGTACGGTGGATCCACATAACGCCACCCCAAAACTTCAGACAACTAACACCTTGCTGGACGCTTTGTCTAAGACGTTTCGGCTGACCAGGCGCCCTTCAAAACGCCTCCGACGATTTTCTGCTTGAAGGCAGATTCGAGTCTCAACTATGAATAACACTTGATGCCAATTCTGACGAGTCCATTCAACATGCTGTACAGCACGGCATGGTATCTAGGTATCGAAGCAGCCTATTACGTACAATTTGAATCGAAACATGACGTCCTGTGGCTGCACGAAAATCATTATTCAGCATGGTATCGTTGCTCTCGGGGTTCCTCTTAGCTGAAATCCGTACGTAGCGGTCATCAGCTGTTGTGACAGCTAGAGCGAGGCAATTCATCGACAATTAAGTATCTCTGTACCTCCTTCACGTCCAAAAAACATCGATTTAGTTCACACCGAGACGTCTGGAACCTTCCCTAGATGAGAGTCCCTCCTGACACAAAATAACAGTGGGGGTACGATAATCTTCCGAATTAACTTTCCTTCCTGGTATTATGAGTGGAACTGATGGGCCGTCTTATCCACTCCGATGCACTGGCACAGTTCATGGGTGGATATTTATACAACTTTCTGCGGATTAAGTGACATGTTCTTACTGCAATATACACATTCAATTCAAGTGTTCAGGAGACCTTGGATCCACGGTGTTCCAATAATTCTTTGATGTGTGTAGAGGTTAAAGGTCAAGAAACCAGATGTTATTTATATAAAAAATGTTCAAATGTTTGTAAATCTATCGGACGAAACTGCGTGGTTATCAGTCCGTAGCTTACAAACTACTTAAACCTAGTTAAACTAACCTAAGGACAACACAGACACCCATGCCCCAGGGAGGACTCAAACCTCCGACGGCGAGCAGCCGCGCGCTCCGCAATGAAGCGCCTTAGACCGCTCGGCTCCTCCACCGCGGCATTATTTATATATAAATCTGAAATTACACAACTACTTCAGACATTTAAAGTTAGAAACGTACGAGAGATTCCAATTACTATCAGGAGATATACACTCTTGTTAATTTCACAGAATTGATACATGTACACAGGGTATCTCTGCACTACGGTTACAAACATTCAGGACGGAGTGCACCTAAATAGTAGAGAATCATGTTAGTTATCGCGTGTCCCAGTGATATGAAGCCTGAAACAAGAACAGGGGTAGAACACAATCTGTGATGACGATAATTCTCTGTTTTAATCTAATTTCATTTAATTTTCCACCTAGTTTCTGCTGCACTAAGCCGCGGTGGAGTAGCCGAGCGGTCGCCGGCGGGCTCAGCGCGCCCGGTCAGGGGGCGCAACGCCCTCTGTAATAAAAAAAGCTGAGCCAACCATTCAACTAACAACCACGAACAAACTGAACAAACGACCGCGAACCAAAGATCTACAAGATGAAGAGAAAAAAGAAGCGATCTAAAGCGCCTTGCTGTGGAGAGCGTGGTTGCTCGCCGTGGAGGTTCGAGTCCTCCCTGGGGCATGGGTGTGCGTGTTTGTCCTTAGGTTAGTTTCCCTTAGTTTAAGTAGTTTGTACGCTACGGACTGATGACCACGAAGTTTGGTCCGACAGATTTACAAACATTTAAACAACATTTTTTTGCTGCACTAAACATGATAAACATGTTTTCTCACCCTGTTGGCGTCCTTCCTCTCTCGTATTTTCTGTCGTCACTTCCGTTCTGGGCAGCATTGACGACCATGTACTCTCGGTGTACTTTGTATCTCCTTAACGACTGCATCTGCTATCCATAAACACCCTGTATACCTAATTAGCCTTGTTGCTTTTTGTAAAAGGACCTCAAATTTAAATGATCCAGATGGGGAAAAAGTGAGTAAACAGTTTATTATTTTAAAATAACTGTTAACACATTTATCCTACAGTGACACAAGACTCTCAATGTCTGGATGTAAACATGTTTGCGGTTACCTGCAGAACCATGATTGTACTCTTTCGTGCACTACTTCGCACGAAGCAAATTAACGGCGACGTATGTGTTTCTTAAAGACTCCAAAAAAATGTAAATTTCATGTGGAGAGATGCGACTGTAGGGCAGTTGTGTAACGGCATCCCATCGAAATTGCTCCAGTCTAGTCCAATGTCTTCAACACGTGGCTGCGTATTATCCTGAAATGTAATAATAACGTTCAGAGTATGTTGCAAAAGTCTGGTTGGAAAGCCCTTACGCATTCTCAATACGCCCCTCCCCCCTACTGTGATATCTAAATTTTGAAGAAAGACATGTGTGGCCGTGTATTTTTGTTTCGGTCGAAGAGGTGCGCTCATGGCTCTGTAACCAGCTGAAAACAACTTTTCCGTGAAAGCATTGACCGTCTTGTCTCGTAATCGGATAAATGTGTTAACAATTATGACGATTACTTTTGAAATAATAAAACAGTTAATATTCATAGAATATATGACTTCAACTGCGATTGGGCAAAGCTGAAAATGTGTACCCAGCCGGGATTCGAACCCGGGTCTCCTGCTTTCTAGGCAGTTGCGCTGACCCCTACACCACTGGGGACACAGTGATCACCGCACCTGCAAGGACTACCCATGCTCGCCTCCCGTCAGATACAAATTCCCAGCTTCGCCCTGCCCATAGTACTCAAACTCGTAGTTTAACTAATTCCCGTAAGAGTAAGGGCTTCAAACTTGCCCACCCCTCCCCACTAACGATAGGATCATTGCCCGTCACCGGCATATTATATATATACATGTGGCGTCTGTTCCGAAAGGACAGACGTCACTTGTGATCCTGCAGCTGTTATTATTAATATTCATAGAATATATGACTTCAACTGCGATTGGGCAAAGCTGAAAATGTGTACCCAGCCGGGATTCGAACCCGGGTCTCCTGCTTTCTAGGCAGTTGCGCTGACCCCTACACCACTGGGGACACAGTGATCACCGCACCTGCAAGGACTACCCATGCTCGCCTCCCGTCAGATACAAATTCCCAGCTTCGCCCTGCCCATAGTACTCAAACTCGTAGTTTAACTAATTCCCGTAAGAGTAAGGGCTTCAAACTTGCCCACCCCTCCCCACTAACGATAGGATCATTGCCCGTCACCGGCATATTATATATATACATGTGGCGTCTGTTCCGAAAGGACAGACGTCACTTGTGATCCTGCAGCTGTTATTATTAATATTCATAGAATATATGACTTCAACTGCGATTGGGCAAAGCTGAAAATGTGTACCCAGCCGGGATTCGAACCCGGGTTCGAATCCCGGCTGGGTACACATTTTCAGCTTTGCCCAATCGCAGTTGAAGTCATATATTCTATGAATATTAATAATAACAGCTGCAGGATCACAAGTGACGTCTGTCCTTTCGGAACAGACGCCACATGTATATAAATAAAACAGTTGTTACTTTTTCTATGAGACTCATTTATATTTCATTCTCCTTTATATCTTGAGGTTAAAAATGAAAGTATAAGCCGAGCGGAATGGCCGCGTGGTGTAAGGCACCATGCCACGCATCGTGTGGATTCTTCCCATCGAAGGTTCGACTCCCCCCTCCCCCTCTCCATGCTGGCGCGAAAGCTCAGAGCTTTCGGTGAGAGGGCTGAATGCTCTCACTAATACTAAT
Organism: Locusta migratoria; assembly: GCA_026315105.1. Taxonomy (NCBI): domain Eukaryota; kingdom Metazoa; phylum Arthropoda; class Insecta; order Orthoptera; family Acrididae; genus Locusta; species Locusta migratoria. Next base: position 295,265,538 of record CM048755.1, read on the forward strand.
AAAAAATGAAAGAAACTGAGCCAAGAAATGGACGTCCGCAACGAACCGACCTACCCGAAGGCGGACAACTGAAAGTCCCCTCTCAGGCATGGGTCTGTGTATTGTCCTTAGCATAAGTCAGTTTAAGTATTTTGAGTCTAGGGACCGACGAACTCCGCAGTTTAGTCCGTTTGGTTTAACGAACATTTGAACAAGTTGTTTTTTAACTAAAGTGCAAAAGCAAAACTGTGGAACATTTTGGCTGTGCTAATTCATCGCCGGCCGCGGTGGTCGAGCGGTCTGCGGCGCGTCAGTCACTCTCTGCAAGGCCACTACGGTCAGGGGTTCGAATCCCCCCCCCCTCGGGCATGGATATTTGTGCCGTCCTTAGTAATAGCAAGTTCATAACTGGTTTGTAAGTTTAGGGACTGATGACCCCGTAGTTAAGTCCCGTAAGGTCTACAAACATTTGAACATTCCGCTAATTCATCAAATCTTCTGGTTGTTTAAATACATTAAATAAATTTTCAGCTCCTGTAGTATATAGATAATTTTCCTCAATGCTGTGGTATAGTGGATGTTGAAACATTTATCTATTTCTTGCATATTCATATGGGTGCCATACAGATACACGTTGACTCCCGCGATGACGTCAGAGGCGCGCCAGAGCCGCCTGCTGTGGCAATACCACCTAGAGATAAGGCCTCACAACAGCCCCTGCTACGTCACTTCCCCCTCAGGGACTCAGCATTAATTTGCTTTGTATGGGCTTGGCGAACCCAGGGTCCTGAGCTGTTGGCTGTGTCGTGCCAACAGTCCGCTACACCGTAAGCTCTGTGCGTGCTTCAACAACCATCTTTCAGCGCGACGGTGGAACGTTGTACGTTTCAGAGCCCGGGGATCTTGGCTTAATCGCCCGGGTCGCGAGGACGGTACAAACCTCTATCTCAAGGTATGCTACGTGCCGAGGAGATGCATGGCTGTTGAGGTTGAACAGTCGCTAGCGAGCAACCTCTGAGGAACCTGCCGCACCTCAGTTCTATAAGGCTTACCCAGGCAAGCGGGGCTCTGCCTGGGTGGACCTTTAGTTCCCTAGCTGATCGTGGGACGAAAATAAAACGAGCAAATAATAGAGTTGCCGGACGCAAAACCGGTGTCTCTAAGCGTGGCAAAACGGAATTTTACGCAACTGCATACGATCGTAAGACGTTCCCCTTCCTTGGCACCCCATGGGAGGAACGTAGAGGCCTTCGCCGATCTGAACCATACTCGCCACAATATCTGCTGTGTACCCGTTCCGATGGAGAGTCTTTTGTGTCCACTAATCCGCAGTTCTTTGTCGAACAGCTAGAAGACAAGTTTGGCGAAGTGGAGTCGTTCTCAAAGATGAAGAGTGGGGCTGTATTGATACAAACGGCGTCCCCAGCCCAATCAAAAAAATGTTCAAATGTTTGTTAAGCTTATGGGACTTAACTACGGGGTTATTAGTCCCTAAACTTACAAACTACTTATCAACTAGCTTATCCTAAGGACGGCATAAATATCCATGCCCGAGGGGGGATTTGAACCCCCGACCGTAGTGGCCGTGCAGACCGTGACTGAAGCGCCTCAGTCCCCTCGGCCACCGCGGCCGGCCCCAGCCCAATCGCTGATATTGCTTGCATGTGATAAGCTGGGTGACACCCCGGTGAGTATCACGCCCCACAAGTCCTTAAACATTGTTCAGGGTCTAATCTATCATAGAGATCTGTTGTCCCAGACCGATGAAGAGTTACGAGCAAACCTGCAACGTCGTGGGGTTCACTTCGTCTCGCGAGTGTACAGGGGACCCAAAGATAACAGCGTTGCCGTCGGTGCTTTTATCTTGGCCTTTGAAGGCGATACACTGCCTGAGAAGGTCAAGATAATGATATACCGGTGTGATGTAAAGCCATATGTCCCTCCCCCATGCAGTGTTTCCGGTGCTGGAAGTTCGGGCACATGTCGTCCCGATGTACTTCCAGCCTAAACTGCAGGGAATGTGGGCGGCCATCACACTCGGACTCCCCTTGTACCCCACCTCTTGTTTGCGTGAATTGCGAGCAACATCATCCGCCATGCTCGCCAAATTGCACTGTTCTTCATCGGGAAAGGAAAATAATGGAAATAAAGACCCTGGATCGGCTCACTTTCTCTGAAGCACGCAAGAAGTACGAGCGGCTCCATCCTGTTAAGATGAAATCATCTTTTGCCGCAGTCACAGCGGCATCTGTTCCAGTCAGATCGACGATATCACTGTTGTCTCCATCCGTAGGCCCTACGGGCCAACAACGTTCTACTGCCCCTCGATGGGAGGGGGACCATCTACATCCCTTGCTCCCCCAACACCTGTGGAGGCAAAATATACCCCATCATCGAGGACTCCAGTCCCCATCCTCCAGCTGGGGAAGTAACAGTCTTTCCCGGCCCCTCTCGCCCAGAAGGGGTCCCTTGTGGCACCCCCTCCTGAGGCTTCCACAAGTGGTTTGGAGGGTCCCAGGCAGAGGCTGCAGGATCCACCTGCCCCCAGTCGACGGGTTTCCCGATCGACATCGGGCCCAGAAACCACTCGTGAGAAGTCCTCCCAGTCCTTAAGACCGAAAGGACAGCGGGAGGTAAAGAAGAAAAAACCTAAGAAGAAAGTCTCCTTAGTGACTTCAAAGTCACAGATTTCTGCGTCATCTACGTCGAAAGATGAGGTGCAGATCTTCGCATCTCTCGAGGATCTTGCCCTCACTAAGACACCTGAGCCAATGCTCCTAGATGATGTAGATGTGCAACGACTAGCAGACCGCAAATCTTTGGACAGACGATATTCAGTCCTACATCATGGCCTTCCAGCAAAACGTGCATCAAATTGTTCAATGAAATTGCCCAGGGTTTTTCAACCGTCTAGCTAAGCTACAGCAGTTGTTGTGCCCTTTCCCAGTGCTGTGTATGGCTCTGCAGGAAACTTGGTTTCCTGCTCAGCTGACCCCAGCCCTTCGTGGCTATCGGGGCTACTTCAACAACCGTGCCGACTGTGACAGAGCCTCTGGCGGTGTCTGTATATACACCTTTGCCACTGTCCCCAGTATTGCTGTGACTCTCCACACACCTATTGAGGCTGTTGCTGTTCGCCTTCGGGCTATGCAAGAATTCACTGTTTATTCTATATACCTTCCTCCAGACAGGGATGTTTCGCCCACTGATCTTGCTGCTCTGGTAGCACAGCTGCCCCCACCGTTTCTTCTTTTGGGGGACTTTAACGTCCATCACCATTTATGGAGCGGAACAGAGACGACTCGACGTGGTAGGGATGTTGAAACTCTCCTTGCACAACAAGACATTTGCCTTCTAAATACTGGTGCCCCTACGCTCTTCAGTGTTGCGCATGGCACTTTTTCAGCCATAGATCTATCGGTCTGTAGCCCAATCCTTCTTCCACACCTCACTTGGAGGGCCCACGATGACCTCTGCGGGAGCGACCATTCTCCTATCTTTTTGTCTCTCCCACAGTCTCAACATGCAGAACATCTCTTACGATGGTCCCTCCATAGGGCTGATTGGCAGCATTACAGTTCCGCTGTTGTCATTCCTGCCCAACTACCAGTCGATGTGGATGTGGCGGTCCAACAGGTGACTGTCGCCATAGTTTCCGCCACTGAGGCCACTGTTACAACCAGCTCAGGGTCCCCTCGGCGCATATCTGTGCCTTGGTGGTCGCAAGAAATCGCTAAAGCCATTCGGGATTGGCGTAGGGCACTTCAGCGCTATCGGCGACATCCCACCATAGATCACCTGATTGCTTTCAAACGGCTCCGGGCCCGAACTCGACGGCTTATACAGCAAAGTAAGCAAGATTGTTGGAAGAGGTACGTCTCCTCTATTGGATCTCGTGCCTCACCTTCGTGTGTGTAGACCCAGGTACGACGTCTTTTCGGGTATCGCCCGCCAGCAGGAATCCCCTGTCTTCGCTTACAGGGTACTGTCTGCTCAGACCCGCTTGCTGTCGCCGAGCACATGACACAGTTTTATGCAGGCATCAGTTCGACTGAAGCTTACAGTGAAGCCTTCCGCACCACAAAAGAACGAGTTGAGTGGAAGCCACTGTCTTTTCACATGCGTCGCCAGGAGCCGTACAATGCACCCTTTAGCGAGTGGGAGTTTCAGTGTGCCCTTGCTGCATGCCCCGATACTTGTCCAGGCCCAGATCGTATCCATAGCCGGTTTCTTAGACATCTTCCTGTGGACGCACAGAACCAACTGCTCACCTTGTTTAACCGTCTCTGGGCAGAAGGTGTTTTTCCCTCACAATGGCGGGAAAGCACCATCGTCCCAGTGATAAAACCTGGCTCTGACCCACAGGTGGCTGACAGTTACCGTCCGATCAGCCTCACGAACGTTCTATGCAAGCTCGTTGAACGTATGGTTAGTCGGCGGCTTATGTGGCTCCTCGAAGACCGGGGACTCTTGGTAGCACAACAAGGGGGTTTCCACAATTGACAATCTTGTGTCATTGGAGTCGGCTATACGTACAGTTTTTTCCCGACGTGAACTCCTTGTTGCTGCATTTTTCGATCTCCAGAAAGCGTATGACAACCTGGCGCCACCATATACTGGCTACATTGTACGACTGGGGCTTACGGGGCCCACTTCCGGTCTTTATCAGGAATTTTCTCCCCCACCGCTCTTTTAAGGTTAGGTTGGGAATGACTCTTAGTTCATTACACGTCCAAGAGAACGGTGTCCCACAGGGCTCCGTCCTCAGTGTTCCTCTGTTTTTAATCGCCATCAACGGGCTTGCCACATCTGTGGGATCCTCTGTCTGTTCCAGCTTGTTTGTTGATGACTTTGGTCTTTATTTTAGTTCGGCTAGCATTAGCGTCGTTGAGCGGCGGCTGTAGGGAGCCATCCGAAAAGCCGAATCATGGGCCTCTACCCATGGTTTTCAGTTTTCAGCGCAGATAACACGCGTGATGCACTTCTGTCGCCGCCGGACACTTTACATGGATCCCGAGGTATATCTGGGTGGTGAATTGCTCCTCGTCGAAGAGACGCATCGGTTTCTTGGGATGGTATTCGCCAACAGGCTTACTTGGGTGCCACATCTGCGTCAGCCGCGACAAAAATGCTCGCGAAATCTTAATATTCTCCACTGCTTGAGCCATACTGCTTGGGGCGCTGCTCGTTCAACCCTCCTGCAGCTGTACAAGTCCTTGATACAATCAAGGCTTGATTACAGATGCCTGATATACGACTCAGCGGCACCGTCCGCCTTGAGGATCCTTGATCCCATCCACCATAGTTGTATCCAGCTGGCGACTGGGGCCTTCCGAACCAGCCCAGTGCCAAGTCTTCTTGCCAAAGCAGGGATTCCTTCGTTACACTTTCGCCGCCAGCAGCTTCTCGCTAGCTATGTTGCTCGAGTCCATGCCATGCCACACCATCCGAATCGCAGGCCTTTGTGTCCGACTGTTACCCCTCCTTTTCCACCACGTTGACCTATATCAGATCTTCCAATCACGATCCGGGTTCGTACACTCCTTTCCTCACTTCATTCCCTACCTCTCCCTGACGCTTTTTCCTGCCCATCCCGTATCCCTCCTTGGTCCACCCTCCGTTTGAAGCTCCACCTGCAATTGTCCTGCGATACAAAGGCGTTAGTTTCACCACTGACACTCCGTTGCAAGTTTTTGGCACTCCTTGCTACTCACTGTGATGCAGAAGACCTCTACACTGATGGCTCCCTGGTAAATGGCAGATCCAGTTACGCTTTTGTTCATAGCGACCACACAGAACAACGGTCACTGCCACCTGGCTGTAGTATTTTTACAGCTGAACTGTTCGCCATATCTCGTGCTCTTGATCATCTAAAAACATGCCCCTGGAAGTCGTATATCGTGTGCAGCGACTCCCTTAGTGGCCTGCAAGCCCTTGACAAGTATTTCTCTTCCCATCCGTTGGTGCAATCCATTCAAAACGCCATCGCTTCACTCGGCAAGTCTGGCTGTTCGGTGAACTTTATTTGGACCCACGGCCACATTGGCATCCCAGGGAACGAGCGTGTCGATCAGCTGGCTAAGCTGGCCACCACCGCTCCTCCCCTGGATACTGGTATCCCAGAACGGGATATCCGATTGGATTTGCGCCACAAGGTTTTTGAGGCTTGGAACACACAATGAACATGACTGAGCACTCCCAACAAGCTCCGTGCTATCAAGTCCTCTACGGCCGCCTGGAAGTCGTCTTTCAGGCCTTCCCGTAGGGACTCTGTTGTCCTGTGTCGCTTACGTATTGGCCATACTTGGTTGACACATGGCTAACTTTTACGTCAAGAGGACCCACCAAATTGCCGTTGTGGAAATTCGTTGACAGTTGTCCACATCCTGTCGTACTGTCCGCTTTTAGCCACCTCGCGGCAGTCTTTTAATCTCCCTTCTGCGCCTGCCTTGATTTTAGCCCACAATGCCTCAATTACTGACCGAGTTTTAGTGGTGGGCTCGTGCCTGGTGTCTCAGGTCCCATCCCCTCACCTTTTAATCTGATGTTTTTCTTACTTCTACCTTGTTTTTAACCTCCAGGTTTTTAGTCTGTGTAGAGTGATTGGCTCATCTTGTATTTGTTTGTGATCAGCCAGCCACTGTTTCCTGCTCTATTTTAGCGTAGTTAAACACATGGTCTCTCCTATTCCTGTCTTCTTCAGTGGTGTTGAGAGTATCAAGATCATTGGCACTGTATGCCCTTATATCTCTCTTCTGGGTGTTGAGCTTTATTTTATCTTTATCCTCCTTAGATGTCTTGTCTTCGATAGGAACAGGGGACTGATAACCATGTAGTTTAGTCCCCTCTAAACCCAAAAACAACAACAACAGCTACGTCACACTGACCAGGCCGTGGCCGCCAGGTGAATGGCTGGCTGCTGGGACACGCCCACTGCCTTGTAGCGGCCAGACAGTAAGCTAGCGTCCGCGGTGTGGTCGGTATGACGTAGCACAGGCTGTTGTGAGGCCTTGTCTCTAGGTGGTGTTGGCTGTGGCCGCCGGTGGCCACACGGCAACCAGTGTGTTAATGGAAACGGTTCAGTCCAAATACGTAAACACATTTTTGAGAGAAATTATAAAGAGAGTCTCGACTATCATACATACCAAACGATTTCACAGTAAACTTGACATGAGGCAATGTTATCTTTTTGATCTGTATTCCCTCTTAAGGTGTTTATTAAACTTGGGGCCAGTTTCTCAATGTTTCAAATGTTCAAATGTTTGTATAGTTTATGGGACTTAACTACGGGGTCATCAGTCCCTAAACTTACAAACTACTTATGAACTAGCTAACACTAAGGACGGCACAAATATCCATGCCCGAGGGAGGGGGGGGGGGGTTCGAACCCCCGACCGTAGTGGCCGTGCAGACCGTAACTGGAGCGCCTCAGTCCCCTCGGCCACCGCGGCCGGCCCAGTTTCTCATTAATAAGTATTGCAGTGTCAATACTGCATTTAATAAACAAATTATTTCACTTTTTTGTAAATTTTACAGGGTGTTACTGGTATATGCAATGTATACATGTTATATGATGAACATTAAGAAGAGCAAAGCAGCGGTAATGGAATGCAGTGTAAGAAAATAAGACGTTACTGAACGAATTAGATTAGGCAATGACGAAATATAAGGAGCAGATGATTTTTGTTGTATGGGTGGTAAAATAACTTTTTATGGCCGAAATAAAGAAGATATAGCCGCGGCGGATTAGCCATGTGCACCTGGGCGCGTGCTGCGGTGCGAGCGAGCGTTCGCCGTCGGGGGTTCGAGTCCCCCCCTCGGGCATGGGTGTTTATGTTGTCCTTAGGTTCGTTTACCTTAGTTTAAGTAGTCTGTAAGCTACAGACTAATGACCACGCAGTTCAGTCCGATAGATTTACAATCATTTGATTTGAAAGAAGATGTAACATGCAGACTGGCTATGGGAAGAAAATTATTTTTGAAGAAGCGAAATTTGTTGACATCCAATATTATTTTAAACGTTAGGAAATTCTTCCTGAAAGCATTTGTGTGGAGTGTAGCATCATACGGGAGTGAAACGTGGGTGATGAGGAGTACAGATCGAAAGATGATACCTTTTGAAATATAGTGTTACAGAGTAGTGGAAGCCGGTGGTTCGTAAAGCTGGGTGTTGCGCTAAGGTTCAATGTTATATTTTTATATGAGGCCCTTACAAGAGAGAAAATTCTTTATCTCAATGCCTGGACTCTTGAAATTTGTCATTATATAAACTTCACAAGAATTCTTGTTGTATGAAGGTCACAAAATTCAATTTTTGCAATACAATTAATGACCCTGTGAATATGTGAGTGACAGCAAATTATCTGTGGCAAAGTTCATGCCACAATTTATCAATAATCGTTATGTAATGAGCTACATTCCTAGTAGAAACTAAAGTCATTCAGCACTTAAAAGACTGGAAATAAGAGACATATTATACTCGTCCGTTACAACTTGCAAATTTTTCAGTCACTCGCAGACTAATGTCTGCAATCACCATCACAAGATCTTTCTCTGACGTGATGAGAATTATGAACAACAGAATGATCTATATTGGTAGGTAATTTAAGCATGAAACAAAATTATTGCAACTGCTATTGAAATGTTGGTATAGGGTGGTACAGTGACATACCCAAAAAGAAAGAATGCTGAGACAAGCCCTGGAAGAAATAAATGTCCTCTGCTGAGAGGTGCCACCTATCAGAGCACTGGGAACTACTTCTGGCTAGGGGGTTTGCAGGCAGTCTGCAACTATGTGGTCAACGAGAAAGACAGGCCACGGCACAGCACGCAAGTCACGTCACGTGATCAAAAGGGGCCTGCGTCAACGCGGTCGCTAGCTCACTGGCTGGCCACTGAGGCACAGCCCACTGTGCCATAGTCGACATCAGTCAGCTAGGATCGCGTTGACGCAGGCCCCTCTTCATCACGTGACGTGACTTGCGTGCTGTGCCGTGGCCTGTCTTTCTCGTCGGCCACATAGTTGCAGACTGGCGCTCATGTTACAGCGTACCACGTTCAGGCCTCGACTCGCCGCAGACGCAGGTATAATAGGCCGAGCTGTCAGCCGGGAGTTACAGGAAAGACGCAAACTGTGGTGTCGCACAAGTACAAAGTGCGCGCCACCTACTTTCGCCGCGCGCCGCCATGCATGCACGGCGCGGCGTTCTTCCGACGACAGCCACGAGCGCCCTCTGGTACAACGCCGCTCGTGGCCACCACTGAAGGACATCGGCCACTTCGCACTTCGCACTTCGGACTGAGATAGCAACGAGTTAGGACCTTCGTAACAGATAGGCACCAGTGAAGACTTTGCTATTGTACAGGCACTAGGCAGGCCTCTAACAACTATGTATCAACATTCTACAGTACTATGTAAAAGTTAAGTATTGTTACATTCTGTTCAATATATATATCTTTCTAATTTACTCGAGTGTTTATAGTTTCTGGCTGCTCCCCTCCGTACCTGCACCAGCGTGTCGGTCTCATTCCACTCGGCCACCGACACCTACGACGAGGCTGGGACACAAAAGCGGCGACCAAGTTGGGACACAAAACAAACCCCCTAAGCCGGTCACGAGGTCGACAGCGGTTTTTAGCACGTTACATGCCTACAGAATGTTGTACGACAGAAAGAAGGTGATTATAACATATATCATGGTAAAGGTTAGGCTTTTTAAACGAAAAAATACGTAAGAAACTCGAACATATGTACTTTAAAAAACCGGGGGTGTTCAATACTACAACGATACCACACACTGCCACTGTTTCAGACGAATGCTGAAGATAAGGTGGGTAGATCACATAACTAATGAGGAGATGCTAAACAGAATGGGAGAGAAAAGAAATTTCCGGCCTATTTTGACTAATATATGGAATCGATTGGCTGGACATTTTCTGAGACATCATGGAATCGTCAAACTGACATTGCAGGGAAATATGTGGAGTAAAAATTGCAGAGGGGACCGAGAGACAAATACAATAAGCAGGTTATAAAAGATGTAGGTTGTTGTTGTTATTTTTCAGAAATGAAAAGGTTTGCACAAGACAAGACGGCCTGGACAGCGGCATCAAACCAGTATTTGGACTGAAGACCACAACAACAACAACATTATCTGAGTTCAGGAAATGGTTCGTAATGTGGAGGTCCACAAAATTATTTGGTCGCTTTTCTCCCTGTTTGTAAATATAGCTGATTAAATTACATAATAGCTGATCAGTTTTCACCTTGGTTCCATAAAGGTAATAAGTTTGTCACCCTATATCATTGTCTGTGTAAGGATAGACTTACTGTGGAAAAAATTAGTTCGTTGTTTAGCTGTTAAAAAGTTTCCACTAACCTGGAAATACCATCATGTATGGCAATATTTTGCTGTAAGAATTTATCGATAATATATATGGGTAGAAGTTTAAGAAAATACCAATTAAGGATCAGCCTTACAGAAAAAAATTTCAGAACTGATATATTTGTTTGCTTTAAAGGCCATAAAATGACACTAATTGACATTTTAATATTCTGTATCTGTGTTGTACTCTCACCCCTATGCTGTGTGTTCCACTAGCACGTGAGGATTCCATAGTTTATAAGCAAGATGCTATGCCTATTTTACTGGTATGAGTGGGCAGAAAATCAAAACTACTGCTCACATCTGTAATGACAGCGGCATACAAACGTTGATATAACATTTCAAAGAAGAGCTTCTGAAAAGGTACAACAGACATTAAAACAAAATATCTGTGTAATCGTATCACAGCAATGAACAACGGCGTGTTTCCAGTAGTTGAGATATAGGAAGAGGAAGAGATTTTTTAGTATTTAAATGGAGATTTAATAACCGGATTAGGGAAAATACTAGTTATTACACTGTCTGTTGAACAAGCCAGACGACGGCGCCTGTGAGGTAGTCTATAGACCGCTAACTGGTACAATGGGAGCCAATTAAGGCTTTAGAAGCGGTGCAATTAACCTGTCAGTTTCCGTAATATATTCCTGAAAGCTGTCTATAGTCGCCCCCTAATGATCGACCTCTTGAAAACCTTTGATATTCCGTGCTGCCTACAGCAGTTCGGTAGGCTAAAGCATACGAGCCATCCCTTACAATTACAAATTATTGCAAGAACAGACAGCGAGCTTAATTGTTGTTAGCCAGATACATGTCAAAAAACACATGTCCTCGTCCAAGAGCTTGCAGATATAAGCATCAAAATTAATCTTACCATGAAGTAAGGAGCAGTTTGGTTGCAGTATGCATCGAGGGCTTCATACATCCAGCGACCGTCAGTTATACTAAAACTATGAGCAGATCAGGCAATAAAACCATAATCAGATGGATACAACGTATAAATATTTGGTATAACGTCAAACTTATCATAAGACAAAATATACGTACAACCTTTTAAGAAGTGATAAATGGTACTGAAGTGGAACGTAATCAGAGAAGAGTTCATATACGCTCAAAACAGTATCCATTTTGAAGGACTTCCCACAGTTGTTTCTAATTACTCGGATATGAAATCTGTGTTAAAAAAGAAATTACAGTTTCTGTATCCAAGCTGAACCTTATTTTGGCAGTATAGGTAAAGATCGACGGGTGATTGCCATGAACGTTTTAAATACACTCAATAAATTTCGTATGATACCCACAGAAAAAGAAAGATGGCAACATTAGTAAAATGTCCTCAGTACTGAATACGAAACAGTATTAAGTGTTCAGAGATATTTTGCAATACTTACACCATGGAGTGCACAAAGAAACCATTTGCTTTATTTCATACGACGGACTGATAATAATTATTATAATTTCGTGTGGCTCATTGGCCTGGTGCTAGTCTTTCAACTGGACGCCACTTCGGCGACTTGCGTGTCCCTAGCCTACCTCAGTTATCCAACCGAGAAAAGGGGACCTACAGCTTAACGTGGAATCCGAACCACGTGTCGTTTCTGGCGACTCCTCACATCGTTGAGAGATGAAGGATGGGTTAAAGTGCAGTCTGAAAAAAACCGAGGCCCGACCGGGTTTCGAACCAGCAATCCTTCGGTTTCCAGTCGAGCGCTTTACCCCAAGCCCACCGGGCCCGGAATACGAAAGTTTATTAGTTGACGTGACACGATAACATCCCATGTAGACAAAATTGCTGAAGAATACCGTGCAGCAGCATTTATAAGTAGAAGTTGGATGATGTAACAATTCACCATAATTAATATTTGGCAAGCGCAGGATTCGTTGTGAGCAACGTACAGATCTTGATTTTCAGCTTGAACATCCATATTCCAGTTTAAACCACAATCTCACATCAAGGAGTGAGTGGATGATTATCTGTCCGCAACAAGTTAGGCTGTGCAATTAAGTGTTGAAACGAGTCAGTTAGTCCTGACCTAGCTTTCAGGCTCAACACTCCCCTATTAACGTCATGAATACATAATCATGCATTACACTAGACACTACACGTTTCCTAATAGCCACCTTTATTTAAAATAGCGGAACTTAGAACCCCTAAGATGTAAGTCGCTACTGTGCTGTCAACTAGAGAGGATTGCACAATGAATAAAACGATGTAGTCCTGAAACACAACCATCGGTAAATATCAGCATAATTACAGTTAAGTAGGGTATCATTTTTTAGTCTTCAGATGAAATCCAATTTAGTTTACCATCGACCCATTTGTTCCAGCTCTACCACGGTGGAGGAAAAAAAAAAAGGTGTGGGAAGTGCAGCTGGCAATACTCTCATTCCTTGAACGTAGCATCATTAAATAAGGTATTGTAGGCTCAGCCTTGAGAGTTTTGTATGTCCGCTCAACTATGACCTCTTAAGCTAACGGCGTAACCTTGTTTGTCGCTGTCAAAAGTAGTCTTTCGTGTAGCGAAGTTGAAGTTGATAGTTCCTGTGAGTTATTATGGGTAGAGGTTGTACCTGAAAATCGTAAGAAGTTAATAATTGGTTCCTTTTACCGGCCTCCCGACTCTGACGATACAATAGCAGAAAGGCTCAAAGAAGACCTGAGTCAAATTACAAAAATGTATCCGACTCATACGATAATAGTAGGCGGAGATTTTAATTTACCCTCAATCTGTTGGCGAAATTATATTTTCAAATCAGGAGGTAGGCATAAAACATCGTGTGAAATTGTACTCAAAGCATTCTCTGAGAATTACTTCAAACAATTAGTTCATGAGCCAACTAGAATTGTAAATGAATGTGAAAATACTCTTGATCCCTTAGCAACAAACAATCCTGAGCTCATAACGAGCATCAAAACGGATACAGGTATTAGTGAACACAGAGCTGTCGTAGCGAGATTAAATATCGAAAGTCCCAAAGTTAGCAAAAATAAACGAAACGTATATTTGTTCCGGAAAGCAGATAGAAATAAAATACATTGCTTCTTGAAAGATAGCTTCCACTCGTTTCTAACACAAAATGTAGGTGTAGACCAGATGTGGCTCAAATTCAAAGAAGTGGTATCGACAGCAATTGACAGTTTTATACCAGATAAATTAATAAAAGAAGGAGGTGATCCTTCTTGGTACACAAAACAGGTCAGGACTCTGTAGCAAAAGCAACGGAAAAGGCATACTAAATTTAAATGAACACAAAATCCCCAGGATTGGAGATCCTACACAGAAGCTCGAAATTTAGCGAGGACTTCAGTGCGAGATGCCTACAATACTTATCACAACGAAACTCTTTCTCGAAATTTGACTGAAAACCCAAAGAGATTTTGGTCATATGTTAAATATACTAGGGGCAAAACACAAACAATACCGTCACTACGTGATAGTAATGGCGATCCTGCCGATGACAGCGCTACTAAAGCAGAGTTACTAAACATAGCTTTTAGAAACTCATTCACCAACGAGGACGAAACCAATATTCCAGATTTCGAATTACAAACAGATGCCGTAATGAGTAAGGTAGAAGTAGATATCATCGGAGTAGTAAAGCAACTAAAATCACTTAACAAGAACAAGTCTTCTGGTCCGGATTGTATACCTATTAGATTTCTATCTGATTATGCTGAAGCTATAGCTCCTTACTTAACAGCCATATACAACCGCTCTATCAAAGAAGGATCTGTACCAAAAGATTGGAAAGTTGCACAGGTCACACCGATATTCAAGAAAGGCAGTAGGAGTAACCCATTAAACTACAGGCCTATTTCATTGACTTCAATTTGCAGCAGGGTTTTGGAACATATCCTGTATTCAAATATTATGAATTATCTCGAAGAGAATGATCTATTGGCCCAAGGTCAACATGGGTTTAGAAAATATTGTTCATGCGAAACACAACTAGCTCTTTATTCCCACGAAGTGATGTGTGCTATCGACAAGAGTTCGCAAATTGATTCCTTATTCCTTGATTTCCAGAAGGCTTTTGACACCGTACCTCACAAACGGCTTTTAATCAAATTGCGTGGTTTCGGTATATCGCCCCAAATTTGCGACTGGATAGGGGATTTCCTCTCATAGAGGACACACTTTGTAGTAATCGATGGTATGGCATCGACTAAAACAGAGGTGATATCGGGCGTTCGACAGGGTAGTATTATTGGTCCTCTGCTGTTCCTTATTTACATAAACGATTTAGGGGAAATCTAAGTAGCTCTCTTAGGTTGTTTGCAGATGACGCCGTCATTTACCGTCTAGTAAAATCATCTGAAGATCAAAACCAACTGCAGAACGATCTGAATAATATATCTGTATGGTGTAAGAATTGGCAATTGAATCTAAATAATGAGAAGTGTGAATTCGTCCACATGAGTACGAAAAGAAATCCGTTAAACTTTGTTTACATGATAAATCAATCAAATGTAAAGGCCGTAAGCTCCACAAAATACCTAGGAATTACAATTACTTCTGACTTAAATTAGAAAGAACACGTAGATAGTTTCGTGGGAAAGGCGAACCAGAGACTGCGTTTTATTGGCAGAACCCTTAAAAAATGCAACAGAACTACTAAAGAAACTGCGTACACTCCGCTTGTCCGTCCTTTTATGGAATATTGCTGCGCAGTGTGGGATCCTTATCAGGTGGGTTTGACGGAGGACATCGAAAGAGTAAAAAGAAGGGCAGCTCGTTTCGTATTGTCACGATACTCGGGAGGCAGCGTTACGGAAATGATACAGGAACTGGGGTGGGAATCATTACAACCACGACGCTTATCGCTGCGGCGTGGGCTGCTTACGTAACTACAATCGCCAACATTCTCCTCCGAATGCGAAAATATATTGTTGACTTCCACTTATATAGGTAGAAATGATCATCAGAATAAAATACGAGAAATCAGAGCCCGAACGTAGAGATTCGGGTGTTCATTCTTCCCGCGCGCTATTAGAGGATGGAATGGGAGGTAAAATAGTATAACGGTGGTTCGATGAACCCTCTGCCAGGCACTTAAATGTGATTTGCAGAGTATCCCATGTAGATGTAGATGACGAATTAATAGAATAATAATGATATGGAGTGTTTGTTCAAATGTTTGTTAAGCTTAAGGGACTTAACTACGGGGTCATCAGGCCCTATACTTACAACCTACTTATGAACTACCTACAACTAAGGACGGCACAAATATTCATGCCCGAGGGGGGATTCGAACCCCCGACCGTAGTGGTATGGAGTGTTTACTTACATCAAAATGAATCTCACCATAATGAACACACGGAGTGATTTTCTCATTGGGATGTCTAATATCGAGTTTCAAACACATTTTACGCATTTCACACTGGTTGGAATTTGTACAGTGCGGTACTACGCAATATTTGTAGAAAATCTTCCGACACGTGAACACCCAAACAATACATGACTATTAGTGAATTTTAAGACAGCGGGAACGTCAACGTTTGGTATGATGTCAGAGCCCTGACATGACTGAAATGGAGCGTTCTAACATATTTTCAGATTTTTTTTTTTTTTTTAATACTGCAGTTCAAGACAAAAAAGCATAAACTGGCATAATTAACCATTTAAGACGATTTGCAGAAAACAGCCAAATACCCTATTCAAACCCTCCCTGCAGCAGTTATTTAGTATTTGTCATTTCTGGGGCATTCTTGATTCGTGCCTTCGTATATTCTAGAATACTTTATATTTCATAAATACCGGTTTGTGATATATTCAATTTTTGTGTCATGACTAAGTATGATTTTAATTGTAAGGGTTACATTTCATTGACGACCTGGCCTTTGGATTTGAACTCGACCGAGGTTACGATATGACAAGATGGCTCAAACATTTTTACTGAATTAAGAAGTTGTTATGCAAGCCAAATTTTCAAATGTTTGAGAAGCTATGAAACCAAGCTGCAGTGGTCACTAGTTCCTAGACTTACGAAACAACTTGAACTAACGTATGCTAAGGACAACACACAGACACACCCATGCCTGAGGGAGGACTCTAACCATCTATGGGGAGCAGCCGCGCACTCCGCAGCAAGGCGCCTTAGAGCGTACGGCCATTCGCGCGCGGCGGTTATGCAACTGCCTGGACCGATTTCCACTCTTTGCTTTCAGACAAAAAACCTCCAAGAATTAATTAAAATAGAATTTAAGGACCCTTTGTTAGTATCCAAAGCTGCCTATCACTACTCCGCATTGCGTTTACATAAACGTACAAACGTCAAAATTAAACCTACTCAATGGTATAAATAAAGCATTTTGTTCAATCACAAGCCCCGTGCATTAGTAACAGAGCTGAGTCATGAAGGAGTCGCCGTTGTTTTCATTATGATTTATTTCCAAAAAGTGTTCAAATCATTGTAAAGTTACGGGACCTAACTCCAGTGCTCAGCGGTCCCTAAACTTACAAACTACTTAAACTAACTTATCCTAAGAACAACACAAACACACACACACATTATCCCGGAGAGGACTCGAACCACCGACGACGAAAGGTCGCGCGCACCCCAGCAAGGTGCCTTAATGCGCACGGATATTCCGCCGCGGCGATTTATTTCTAATGATTATTTTATTCAAAAATTCAAATGTTTGTAAATCTATCGGACCAAACTGCGTGGTGATCAGTCCGTAGCTTACAAACAACTTAAACTAAGATAAACTAACCTAAGGACAACACACATACAGCCGGCCGCGGTGGCCGAGGGGAATGCGGCGCGCCAGTCACAGTCTGTACGGCCACTACGGTCGGGGATTCGAATCCCCCCTCGGGCATGGGTATTTGTACCGTCCTCAGTGTTAGCTAGTTCATATGTAGTTTGTAAGTTTAGGGACTGATGACCCCGTAGTTAAGTCCCATAAGCTATACAAACATTTGAACACACATACCCGAGGGAGGACTCGAACATCCGACCGCGAGCAACCGCGCGCTCCGCAGCGAGGCGCCTTAGACCGCTCGGCTACTCCACCGCGGCTATTTTATTCTATCTGTCGACAATCGTAAGGAGTATTGGTCTGTATGTTGCAGACGTGCCTCTTGGCTGTCTTTGGTCAATAACTGGGGATAATAACAGTAATACAATTGTGTTTCGGAGAATCCCTCACACTGAAAATGCAGAAGCTCTCCCAATACTCCTACGGAAAACCTGACAGCCTTTCAAACCGGGTACGTTGACACCGGTTGTCGGTGTCACTCCAAAACGCCGCCGACATTCGAATTGTAGTTTATTTGTGCACGGCCACATTTATTTTGGTGCATCACGTTGCGACTTTCAACTGGGTGACATGTAGATGCAGCAGAACACGCCGCCGGCACACGACGCAGATCCGCGTGTGTTTCCCCGTGGCACGATTTCTTGTGTAAGCAGGCCGGCTTGTATATTTGTTCTGCCTGGCAAAGCCTCCCCGCAGGCGCACCGCTGTCTGCCGCAGCCCACCTTTTGTTCCTACTGAGCCAGACTCTAGTCTTACACTATTATATTCACACCAAAACTTCATATACATACATGCTTCAAAACGCAACGTACGTTGCGTGGCGGTTGGTAGCTTGTACCACTAATACAATTTCCTTTTAATGGAGCTACAGCAATACTTGCGGCAATAGTAGTGAACGTTTCCCTGTGTACAGGAGTTACATAGTGGAATTTGCGAGAATTCATGTCCGGATGTGACATAATGAATTTTGAGGCGGCCGCGGTGGCCGAGCGTTATGCGGCGCGTCAGTCAGTCTGCACGGCCATTACGGCCAGGGGTTCGAATCCCCACTCGGGAATGGATATTTGTGCCGTCCTTAGTATTAGCTAGTTCATAAGTAGTTTGTAAGTTTATGGACTGATGATCCCATAGTTAAGTCCCATAAGCTCTACAAATATTTGAACATTTGATTTGAATTTTGGGACGGTCCGGGAGCCGTGCATGGATAGGGTAATGATTTAGGAAGGAAGCTTAGTGTTTAACGTCCAGTCGACAGCGTAGTCATTAGATACTGACCTCGCGCTCAGTTTTGTGGAAGGATGGGGAAGTAAATCGGCCGTGTCTTTTCACAGGAACCACCCTGCCATTTGCCTGGAGTGATTTACGGAACTCACGGAAAACCTAACTCAGAATGGCCGGAGCTGGATTTGAACCACCGTCCTCCCGTAATGATTAACGTGGCACCTCGCGAAAAGCGGGAAATCCAGTTTCGAATCTAGGTCTGGCACAAATTTTCATTATTAATTATCTACAATTACACATATACTCCGCAATACAGCCGCGGTGGAGTAGCCGAGCGGTCTTAAAGCACCTCGCTGCGGAGCGCGCGGTTGCTCGCCGTGGAGGTTCGAGTCCTCCCTGGGGCATGGGTGTGTGTGTTTGTCCGTAGGTTAGTTTACCTAGGTTTAAGTAGTTTGTAAGCTACGGACTGATGACCACGCAGTTTGTTCCGATAGATTTACAGACAGACAGACTCCGCAATACACCGTAAGGTGCGTGGCGGTGGGTACACTGTACCACTACTAGACACTCCGTTTTCTATTCAACGCCCAAATAGAACGAGGGAAAAATTAATGCCTGTGTACCTCTGTACGAGCCCAAATTTCTCTTGTCTTTCTGGTCTTAACGTGAAATGTAGGTTCGTGGCAGTATCATCTTCCTACAGTCAGCTACAAATTCCAGTTCTCTAAATTTCCTCAACAAAGTTTCTCGAAAAGAACGTCGCCTTCCCTCCAGCGATTGTCATTTGCCGGCCGCGGTGGCCGAGGTGACTGAGGCGCTCCAGTCACGGTCAGCACGGCCACTACGGTCGGGGGTTCGAATCCCCCCTCGGGCATGGATATTTGTGCCGTCCTAGTTCGTAAGTAGTTCATAAGTAGTTTGTAAGTTTAGGGACTGATGACCCCGTAGTTAAGTCCCATAAGCTTTACAAACATTTGAACATTTGATTGTCATTTGAGTTCCCGACACATCTCTGTAACACTCGCGCATTGGTCAAACCTACCAGTTACGAACCTAGCTGCTCGTCTCTAAACTACTTCTATGTCTTCCTTCAAGCCGATCTGGTGCGGATCCCAAACAATTGAGCTATACCCAAGACGTGGTCGCACAAGCGTTTTATACGCAGTCTCCTTTGCAGATGAACTACATCTTCCCACATTTCTCCCAATAAACCGAAGTCGACTATTTGAATTTCCCAAGACGGTCCTTACTGCTTGTTCCATTTCATATCGTTCTGTAACGTTACGCCTAGATATTTAATCGACGAGACTGTGTCGAGCACCACACTACTAATGCTGTAATCGATCATTAATTATAGCCATGATGGCTATGTTCAGACTGTGTGAAACAATAAATAAATATTAATATTCCTGCTACCAGGCACTTCATTTGTTAGTGTTTAATCTAACATAGAACAACATTCATCGTTAGGCGCTTTTTATGCACACTGAAATGCTGAAGTTACTTAAAATTTACTTATGTATTATATGTAACTTAAGCATTTCTTTCTGTATAAAAGCCGGCCGCGGTGGCCGAGGAGACTAAGGCGCTCCAATCACGGTCTGCACGGCCACTACGGTCGGGGGTTCGAATCCCCCCTTGGGCATCGATATTTGTGCCGTCCTAGTTCGTAAGTAGTTCATAAGTAGTTTGTAAGTTTAGGGACTGATGACCCCGTAGTTAAGTCCCGTAGATTATATAAACATTTGAACATTTTTTATGTATAAAAAGCGCTTGATAATGAGGAAAACATGCTCTAAACACGTTGTGCTGTGTTAGATAGAAAAAAATCTAACAAATCAAGTGACTGCTAGCACAAATATGAATATTTATTTATTATTTACAAATTTTCATATATCAAAATCAAAATGTGCCGCAGACGCTGATTCATATTCGGAATAAACATTTCTTATATTTCATTTCCCTTTCTGTTCCACACACACGTAGAGAGAAGGGAAAAACGAATGCATGTATGCCTCTGAGCGAGCCTTCGTTTCTCTTTTCTTATATTTGTGGGTTGTACGCGAAATCTTAGTTGGCGTCTGTACAGTTGTTTTGCAGTCAGTTTCAAATTCCGACACTCGAAAATTCCTCTATTGCGTTTCTCGAAAAGAACTTCACATTCCCTCCAATGATCCCCAGTTGAGTACCCGAAGTACCTGTGTAACGCTCGTGTGTTAATCGAAACGAACTGTAACAAATAAAGCAGCAGCCTCTGAAGTTCTTCTATGCCTTCCTTTAAAACCATCTGGCGGGGATCCTAAACACTTGAGCGGTACCGGTACTCAACAAGCATTATAAACGCGGTATTCTTTACAGACTAACCACATCTTCCTTAATGTCTCCCAACAAACCGAAGTCTAGCATAAGTTTTCCCCACGAGTGCACTTTCATGCTCGTTCAAATTCATATCGCCGCGTGCGAATGGCCTTGTGATCTGGGGCGCTACGTTACAGATCGCGCAGCCTCTCGCGTCGTAGGTTCAAGTCCTCCCTCGTCGTGCACGGGTGTGTGTGTGTGTGTGTGTGTGTGTGTGTGTGTGCGTGTGTGTGTGTGTGTGTTGTACTTAGGATAAGTTAGGTTAAGTATTTCGTAAGTCTAGGGACCGAAGACCTCAGCAGTTTCGTCCCTTTGGTTTACAAACACCTGAACATTTTTTGAACCATTTCATATCGCTCTGCAGTGTTACACCTAGATATTTAATCGTCGTGCTTGTGACAGGCAGCACACTACTAATGATATATTGGAATATTTATTACCTTAAATTTTTCTACATTTAGAGCTAACTTACATCTATCACACCAGCAATAAATATAGTTTTGTCATCTTGCATTCTACTACAGTCATTCATTGACGTCAAATTCCCATATTCACAGCATCACCAGCAATCACCCACATATTGCTATTCACTCTATCCGTCAGATTATTTATGTAGACAAAAAGTAATCACATTTCCTAGGGGCGCTTCTGACGATAATCTAGTCTCTGATCTGCACTCACGGTCGAGGATATCTTTCTGCGTTCTTCGAGCCACACACATATGTAGCAACCGATTCCATACGCTCGAGCCTTCGTTCCCAGTGTGCAGTGCGGCACCGTGTCAAGCGCCTTTCGGTAACCATGGTATATGAAAGTGTACTTGTTGCCATTCATTCATAGCTCGCAAGATATATGTGAAAAGGCCGCGGTGGAGTAGCCGAGCGGTCTAAAGCGTCTCGCTGAGGATCGCGCGGTTGCTCGCCGTGGAGGTTCGGGTCCTCCCCGGGGCATGGGCGTGTGTGTTGTCTTTAGGTTAGTTTACCTAGGTTTAAGTAGTTTGTAAGCTACGGACTGATGACCACGCAGTTTGGTCCGATAGATTTACAAACATTTGAATTTATGTGAAAAGGGAAGACTTGTTTCATACGACCAATGCTTTTAAAGCCGCATTGGATATTATATTTGAATGATTCTCTGTTTCCAAGAACATTTCAGAAAGTTCAAAAATGTTCAAATGTTTGTACAGTCTATGGGACTTAACTACGGGGTCATCAGTCCCTAAACTTACAAACTACTTATGAACTACTTACGAACTAGGACGGCACAAATATCCATGCCCGAGGGGGGATTCGAACCCCGACCGTAGTTGCCGTGCTGACCGTGACTGAAGCGCCTCAGTCACCTTTTTTTTTTTTTTTTTTTTTTTCTTAAGGGAGTGGGGTGTGGGTTTGGGATGTATGCATTCTTTATTTTGTTTTATTATTTCAACTTCATCAAAATAAAACAGCCTTTTCCTGGCAGACATAGCAACTTTGAATAAGGAAATAAAAGCTTCTGTATTATTTTCCACGCGCCTGTCACCCCCTTTAGGGTATTCTCTCTCTTGTTTTTTTTTTAATTTTTTTATATATATATTTTTATTTGCGCTCTATACTAACGGATTTAGCGTGTCCGTGCACAACTAAAAACAGTAAAGTAAAGAAAACTCTCTGTGGGGAGTGAGTTTCCGGACGGTCGACTACAATGCTTCTGACACCAGGCACGTCTTCTCGTTTTGTTGTAAGAGGTAACCGTTTCATCATGTTCATCATATGCCTCTTCATCGTTATCATATCAGCTTCTCATACCCGGGACATTCCAGCTCCTTGGAGGATCTCGTAACGCACTCCCCAGAAAATTAGAAAAATATTGTTGATACTTCGGGTTCCGTATCAGCGCCATATGTTGTTCTTGTAAATGGTTCCAGAAGTCCGGCACATGCTTCGCGCCGTCGCGATGCAAATAATACACCGCCTGGGCTCGAATCCACGTCACCGCGTTCGTTTTGGTTCGTGGGTAATACGTTCTGTCTGGAAAAAGGACAATCTTTGGGTCGATATTTTGCTGTCCGACACGCAGTAGAAAGCCAATCATCTGCGTCACCAGCCGCCATACTTCCGCAGAGGGCCCGCACATGAGACGATGAGCATCGTCGTCTAGAACCTGGCATACTTGGCATAACGGAGTGTTCACCATATTGATGGCGTGCAGGCGGGATCCAGTAACTTGTTTACCGTTAACCAACATGTACCATGTCGTTCTTGTTTCCGTGTCAAGTGTGGCATGATGAACTGTCCGCCATACCACCGACCAGTGGATCATGGGGTGCCGTGCTTCCACAGGGTTGGCGGGGCGCCTACTCGTAAGTATTCGGTAGACGTCGCGCGCTGACGGAGATCTATTTATTGGGAGTTCTGTCATAATATAGCTATATTCAAGGAAAAACTCTCTGATATGTTGAAACGGTGAAGAAATGTTCTGCACCATCACCGGCGCTTGCCGAGAAGCTGGCGCCAGTTCGTCTACCAAGATTCCTGACAGACTCTTTTGCTGTCTTCTCCATGTTTTCAATGTCGCGCTAATATATAGCGCCACCGATCGATAGTGAACGTGAACAAGCCCGAGGCCACCTCTACGAGTTGTTAATGTCAGGGCCTCATACCGGATCTTGAATAGGGCTCCCGTGCTGACAAAGTATCCAAACGCTGCCAGTATGCTTCGGGCGATCATCTTTGGCATCGGTAGAATCTGTGCATAATGTGGAATGCGCGACGCCAAGTATGTATTTATATAAATGACGCGTTGAATCATATTTAATGTCCGCAGTGCGTTCGCTTTGACACCATTTCGTATGGTTATGAGCAACCTCTTGAAGTTGAGCGCGACCGATCGTCGTACATCATTCGTGAAGACGATTCCCAAATACTTGATCCTGTCCCGTAACGGGAATGGGGCTACGCAGTCGGCAGGTAGTCCTGTACCTATATTCAAGGCGACGGATTTGGCCACATTCATACGGCTACCCGTAGCGGCACCGTATCGAGTGATCCAGTCCAAAGCCGCGTTAACGTCGTTGCCGTTTCTCACCACCAATATAAGGTCGTCGGCATATGCTTTGCAACGAAATGTGTAACCACGCATCCTAATTCCTGTCAGGCGTTGGCGGAGGCCGCTGAGAAGTGATTCAAGAGCCATGGCATATATGATCGTGGACAAAGGACATCCTTGTCGAATCGATCGCTGGATAGATAGGGGCCCAACCAATCGTCCGTTGACAAGCACTTTAGGAGCCCCATGTAGTAGTCGCATCACTATAGTTATCAAGGGCGGCGGGAAATTCATTTGCGTCATCAGTTCCTTAATGTAGGTGTGGCTGACTCTGTCGAAAGCACGATCGAAGTCTATAGAAATCAGATCTCCACGTAGACGACATGCTTTCGCCAGTGCGATCGAATCGCGGTATTCACTAAGCGCCGTCTGGATGTTGTTGTCACTGCCGAGGCATGTCTGGTCTGATGACACCACGCGGTGCAGAACTTTTTTAATTCTTGTCGCCATCAGTCGAGTGAAAATCTTGAAATCCCAGTTTAGTAGTGTTAGGGGGCGATATTCTCCGATTCTTGTGCTGCGTGATGATTTAGGTATAGGGATGATGACGCCCTCTACAAATGCTGGCGGAAGTGGCTCTTCAGGAGACATGAGTTCGCGACATATTTCCGTCCAATAGGAAGCAATCAAGTGTTGGAAAGCGCGATAAAATTCCAAAGGTATTCCGTCAGGCCCTGGCGACTTATTGAGTGCGCCCTTGCCTATGGCATCGATCACTTCGTCCTCAGTAATGTCCTCCAGCAGTATCGCTTGCGCCTCTTGATCTAGAGTCCCGAATAGCGTGTTAGTGACTTCATGGAGGGCCTCCCGCTCTAGTTCTTCTGCGGTGTATAATCGGGTATAATAATCAGCGAAGGCACGTGCTATGTCATTTTGTGACGTGAGATGGGAGCCATCATCAGTGTCAACGGTACGTATTAGGCCCCTGCGACGTCGCTTACGTTCCTGAATAATATGGTGCATCGATGGATGTTCACCCGCAACACGGTCCATTGTCCTCGCACGGACCGCTGCACCTTCCAGATGAGAGCGCATAAGAGCGACGATTTTAGCCTTAGCTCTTTGAACCATCATTTGTCGTTCCGGTGAAGGGGCCTGATATGTGCATTCTCTTAGTATAGTGAAATAAAAGTTTAAAGTTTGCCATTTCCACCGTGATTGTTCGCGTCCCAACGCAATGAATGCACGCCGTATCGCCGGTTTTGTGCATTCTAGCCACCATCTTAATGTCGTAGGGTAAGTCCGTCGTCGCCTTACGCAATTATTCCAAACTTCTTCAATAACCTGATGACACTCCGGAGCTTGAAGATGGGCCACGTTCATCTTCCATATTCCATGGCCTCGCCACACTTGTTGCCTTTGGAGGCCGATCGTGCAGATATAAACCGAGTGGTCAGTGAAGGCCGCTGGCCATAGCTCTGCGTCATGGAGGCAGCGCGTAACGTAGACGCGATCTATGCGGCTGCCGGAATGGCTGATTACGTAAGTGTACCCGGTTCGATCTCCATGTACATATTCCCACGTATCTACCATCCGAAGTTCCTGTGTTAAAGTTCTCAATTCTGGACATGGATTATAGTGTGGGAACTGGTCCTTCGGCGACAGCACACAGTTGAAATCGCCGCCAAGGATGCATTCAGCGTGTCGCCCTAGAAAGAGCGGAGCTATTTCTTCGGCAAAGAAGTGGGATCGTTCCCTTCGTTTGGCCGTGCCGGACGGTGCGTAGATGTTTATAAAGCGCACTCCAAGTACTGTTATAGCCATTCCTCGTGCCGATGGTAAGTATATGACATCCTCCGCTACAAGACCTTCCTTTAGGAGCATCGCTACGCCGCTACCAGTGTCTGAAGCTGGTGACATGAAGATGTTGTAGCCATAGAAAGACGGGAAGTCGTCGACGTATACTCCCCTCGGCCACCGCGGCCAGCCAAACATCATCAGCTAAAAGTAATCTTAGTATTTATTTTTATGTATTCTAGCATGCTTTTTAGTGAATCAACATAAAACTAAGTTTGCTGCATTGATATATATGAATGTTTGTCTGATTGTCCTCTATGTGTTTATAAACCATTCATTATATTGGAATGAAACTTTGGTGAACTGTTCACCGTACGCCCATGAAAGTTCCTGATCCGAAACAAAAGAGCACGACACATAGCTCAGGAGATATGACGGCATAAATAATGAGAGACCACCGCGTGAGAACACCCAGATGTATGCGTCAATTATTGGAAAATGGGAGTACTTATGGACCTGCAACAAAGTTTGCATGTAATTTCGGAAGTTTTTGAAGCGTTTTGTAACTGACCCCCCCCCACCCCAAAAAAAATTATGAAACGAAAAGAAGTCTACGCTCACAACAGTTTCGCTGTAGATGCCGTAAAACTGTCACATCAGGCATGACCTTGTATCAAATGAACTTAGCATTACAGATTTACATGTTACTATTTATTTTTGTCTGCAAGTCTCCCTTAATTCTCTTGCATCCAAAATTAAGCAATCTGTTTACTTCATCTTTATCTATATAAAAGCGAAAGGACAGTCACTCACTCACTCACTAACTAACTAAACACGAAATCTTCAAAAATACTTCACCTATGAAGCTGAAATTTGGCAGGAATGTAGTTTATTGGTATCAAAAGTCAACTAAGAAACTATTTGGCGATAGGTGCATGGCGGAGCATACTTATACAGACTCTCGAAAGCTACAGTTTCAGTCCGATCTTCACGAAATTTCGCACGCTTGACTTTCAGAACAAGAGGAAGGTCACCATCTACCTTAAGTTTCATACGGTGCATGAGGGAGGGTACTATGCAAAATAAAAATGGATCCCTAAATACCTTGGTCGGGCCATAACTTGAGAACGGCTCGATCGATTTCACAAATCCTTTTTATTTTTTTATTTTTTTTTCGTTATTCTCAGAACAAGGGTTTTATGAAATAAAACTGGAATATTTGAGAACAAGAAAGTGCGTCTTTCAATGTGACCCTGCATTTCTATTGGATACAAATCTACAGTTTTGTTCCGATATTGATGAAATTTTGCACACTCTACCTTAAAAACAAGAGGAATGTCACTGTCTGTATAAAATTTCGTTCGGTGCGTGGTGGAGGGTACTTAACTTACGGAATTTTACAAAATACATAGTTTTGCTTCAATCTTTATAAATTTTTGCACCCATGACCTTTAAACCAAGAGGAAAATCACTGGCTACATAAATGTTCGTATGTTAGGGGACCTATAACGCTTCCCTGTGGAACGCCAGATATCACTTCTGTTTTACTCCATGACTTACTGTTAATTACAACGAACTGTGTCCTTTCTGATAGGAAATCGTCAATCCAATCGCACAATTGAGGAGATATTCCATAAGCACGCAATGTAGTTCATAAGTAGTTTGTAAGTTTAGGGACTGATGACCCCGCAGTTAAGTCCCATAAGCTTCACAAACATTTGTACATTTTGAATAAACGCAAATGAAGCACAAATGATTCGATTTACACCTCATACGCTGACACAGTAATAATAGTTAGATACCGCTCTGCTTGTTATCTCTATAAGGAAAGGCTATACTCAGAAAGAAAAGAAAATATATTTTTATGAAAGCACCGCACCCCTCCTACTGTAAGGAAGCGATGCTCTTTCAACGTTCAGATTGAAAAGCCATGGTTTAGACTGTTGGCCATGAAAACGCGGTGCAGTCCCAGGTTATCATCTTGCCGGTTTGCTTTAGAATCCTTCAACATAATCTCATTTCGAAAATAATACATTTTCTTGAGATGATATTCCTACATCTACGTACCAGCTAAGCATCTCTCATGCAAACAACGGCCCTTTTACCCAGGACATCCTGCATATCATGAATAAAGGGCAACATGCAGACTATAAATTCCTTCCTGTTAGAAGGAAGGTGTCCCGCTGCAGACGGCTACCGAAGGTAAGAGTATAAGCTATAGGTGTCCAAATACCTGAGTGGCTTATTAACTGTCCTTCAGAGACAAAGGTATCATCAGGAGTTCCTCTAAAAAGTTGAAAGAACCGCACAGCAGTATGTGGCTGTCGTAAGGCTGAAAAATGATATGAAATGACACGAGCATGTGGAGAAGGTGGATGGGAGACTTCGGTTTATTAGGAGAATTTTGGGAAGACGAGAATTATCTGTAGAGGAGACAATGGTGCAATCTGTAGTTAAGTATTGGTTGAATGTTTGAAATCCCTATCAGGTAGGAGCAAAGGAAGACCCAGACGCAGTTTAGAGGCCTGCTTCAAGATTCGTTTCCGTTAGGTTCAATCAACACGTAGGTTTTGCGGAGATACTTCTGGAATTCAAAAGGTAATCCGTGTAGGGAAGGCGACTTTCTTTCGAGGAGCAGTATTGAGAAAATCAGAAACAGACATTTGCAGCCAGCTGCAGAATGATTTTACACCCACCAACTCAGAATGAAAAGGAAATATATTTTTATGAAAGCACCGCACCCCTCCTACTGTAAGGAAGCGATGCTCTTTCAACGTTCAGATTGAAAAGCCATGGTTTAGACTGTTGGCCATGAAAACGCGGTAAGGGCCGCAGAGATAATATGAGAAATTAGGACTCTTATGGAGGCGAACAGACAGTCGTTTTCCCTTTGGTCTGCTTGAGAGTGGAAAGGAAAAGGAAATGACTTCTAATGGAATGGGGTACCCTCCGCCACGGATCATATCGTGACGTGTGGAAAAAAATGTTCAAATGTTTGTAAATCTATCGGACCAAACTGCGTGGTCATCAGTCCGTAGCTTACAGACTACTTAAACCTAGGTAAATTAACCTAAGGACAACACACACACTCATGCCCCAGGGAGGACTCGAACCTCCACGGCGAGCAACCACGCGTTCCACAGCGAGACGCTTTAGACCGCTCGGTTATTCCGCCGCGGCGTGGCGTGTGGAGTATTGATGTAGGTGGTAATTGCAATAACAATAATTATCATTCTTATATTAATAACAAAAGTAGTAGTAGTAGTAGTAGTTATGTGGTGTTACTTTAATTTTTATTGATGTCTGTCGTTAGCCTCGTGCCACGATTACGCGGGGAAAGATCACAATCCTATTCTTTGTGACATTGAAGTGTCATTGGGTTAATTAAATAATCTAAATATCCATGGTCAATGTCCCTTGAATATCCAATGGCTCGTGGGATCTCATATCCATGCCACGAGGGCAGGAGAGGCCAGTATTTCGTAACTTATAATTGGAAACCCCTTTCGCTACTTTGTATTCCTTCGACATATCTAAAAGTAATACAGATTTTCTAATGGAGTTTCCGTTATGAAATACTGGCTTGTTCTACCTTCGCAGAATGGAGTTGTGATCCCATTTACCATTGGATATTGAAGACACATTCAGTAGCATGTTATAAATTACGATTGTATAACCATTTCGAATCCTCCGATTACAGCGCCAGTTTTACAGCAAATGGCAAAGGAATCACGTTAGAGTCCTGGACCAGCACGCAGATTTATGCCCGGTTTCTAGAAAACTACAGTTACAGTGCCGTTAGCTACCGTCATGTTATAATTTAACTTGCAAGATAACTTCCTTGGGTTTCCCGTAGCTGATTTCAACGACCGTTAGTTACCTTTGAGGTAACTACTCCTTCTGTCGATGCTAATACTTCGTCTCAACAGATCACAGATGCCACTACTAACGAAGCTCGTAGTTACTCGAATTTTATCAATTATTAAGAGAAAATCGAAGACGGATAATACTTTGTATAGTTGTCACGAGTTATCTGTTTCTGTTTTGAAACGCAATGGGCGACAAGCGACGAAAAAATTTTACTCTATTTGAGAAAAAACCTTTTGACCGACCTAGTTTTAGAAAGGAAATTAGTTATCTTCTATATCTATAAATGTGAATGTCTGTTCGGTGTACGCTTATCACGTCCGAACGACAAGACGCAGAGACTTAAATATTTGTACAGTTACTAATTTATACCTGAGGAATGTTTTAGGCACGTTTTTATAGCGATCTGATAGATATTTAGTCATTTGAAGAATATAACGCGAAATTCGGAACAATAATTACTATTTGAAAATTATATTTATTCTTAGAAAATGGTTTTATTGATTGCATGGTTGCTGGAGAGTTGATAATAATAAAAGGGTGGAGTATATTGGGATGGAAAGTTATCGATGTATATAAAATTCTACGCGTGTGTGTGTTAATATTTCCCTCTGCAGCGAAAACTACAGAACGCAAACGAATGGTCTGTGTGTAATTGTTGTCCGAAGTCTCCCGTAGTACACCATAGCAGTTCCATGCCGATAGCTATAAGGGGGTGCCAGATATGGTGGTTCAAACTCGTAAGATTATAAAAAAATTCGGACTTAAGGTCACAGGGGGTGGCGTGTTTATTGCTGTTACAAACGGTTTATCCTGCAACGAAATTGAGGCAGATACTTCCTGTGAATTGGTCTGGGTAGAGGTTATACCTGACCACCGAAATAAATTAATAACTGGATCTTTTTATCGGCCCCCTGACGCAGACGATGCGGTTGCAGAAGTGTTCAAAGAAAGCTTGAATCATATTTCAAATAGGTATCCGAAGCATACTGTTATAATCGGTGGCGACTTTAATTTACCCTCGATATGTTGGCATAATTACGTATTCAAAACCGGGGGCAAATATAAAACATCGTCCGAACTAGTTCTGAATGCTTTTTCTGAGAACTACTTCGAACAGTTAGTTCATGAACCCACTAGAATAGTACGTGGTTGCGAAAATACTCTTGATCTCCTAGCAACAAATAATCCCGAGATAGTAAAGAGCATCAAAACAGATACAGGGATTAGCGAACATCGAGTTGTAGTAGCGAGACTGAATATCGAAATTCCCAAATGCACCAAAAATAAACGAAAAATATATCTATTCAATAAAGCAGATAAAAATTCGCTTCACGCTTTCCTGAGTGATAGTCTCCAGTCCTTCAAAGTTAAAAATGCGAGTGTAGATCAGTTGTGGCTTACTTTCAAAGACATAATATCAGTAGCAATCGAGAGATTTAAACCAAATAAATTAATAAAAGAGGGGGCTGACCCCCGTGGTACACAAAAGAGGTCAGATCACTGTTGCAGAAACAAAGAAAAACGCATGCAAAATTTAAAAAGACACAGAATCCGCAAGACTGGCAATCATTTACTGAAACTCGCAACCTAGCGCGGACTTCTATGCGAGAAGCCTATAGTAGTTTCCACAACGAAATCCTGTCTCGTAATCTTGCAGAAAATCCAAAGAAATTCTGGTCATATGTGAAGTACACTAGCGGCAAAACACAAACAATACCTTCACTACGCGATAGCAATGGTAATACTACCGACGACAGTACTGCTAAGGCAGAATTACTAAACACAGCTTTCCGAAATTCTTTCACCAAAGAAGACGAAGTGAACGCTCCAGTATTCAATCCAAGAACAGCTGCCAGCATGCGAGACTTAGAAGTAGATGTTCCTGGAGTAGTAAAACAACTTAAGTCACTAAACAAAAATAAATCTTCCGGGCCAGATTGTATACCAACTAGATTCCTCTCAGAGTATGCTGATGCAATAGCTCCGTACTTAGCTATAATTTACAACCGATCACTCAGCGAAAGATCCGTACCCAAAGACTGGAAAGTTGCCCAAGTTACTCCAATATTCAAGAAAGGCAATAGGAGTGATCCCCAAAATTACAGGCCTATCTCATTGACGTCGATTTGCAGTAGGATTTTGGAACATATACTTTGTTCGAATATTATGTACTACCTCGAAGAGAACGACCTATTAACCAATAGTCAGCACGGATTCAGAAAGTATCGCTCTTGCGAAACACAGCTTGCCCTTTATTCACATGAAGTGTTAAGTGCCATCGACAAGGGATCTCAAATCGATTCCATATTTCTGGATTTCCGGAAGGCTTTTGATACTGTACCCCACAAACGGCTTCTAATGAAATTGCGTGCTTATGGAATATCTCCCCAATTGTGCGATTGGATTCACGATTTCCTGTCAGAAAGGACACAGTTCGTTGTAATTGACGGTAAGTCATCGAGTAAAACAGAAGTGATATCTGGCGTTCCACAGGGAAGCGTTATTGGTCCCCTACTCTTCCTCGTGTTTATAAACGATTTAGGAGATAATCTGAATAGCTCCCTTAGACTGTTCGCAGATGATGCTGTCGTTTATTGGTTAGTGAAGTCAACAGAGGATCAAAAGCAACTGCAAAGCGATTTAGACAAAATTTCTACTTGGTGCGAAAATTGGCAATTGACACTAAATAAAGAAAAGTGTGAAGTAATACACATGACCACTAAAAGAAATCCGCTGAACTTCAATTACGCGATAAATCAGTCAAACCTCAAGGTCGTAAATTCTACCAAATACCTAGGAGTTACAATTACGAACAACTTTGACTGGAGAGAACACATAGAAAATATTGTGGGGAAGGCGAACCAAAGGTTACGTTTCATTGGCAGAACGCTTAGACGATGCACCAGCTCCACCAAAGAGACTGCCTACACACACTTGTGCGTCCTCTCTTGGAGTACTGTTGCCCCTTGTGGGACCCTCACCAGGTGGGACTGACGGAAGATATTGAGAAGGTTCAGAGAAGGGCAGCTCGTTTTGTTTTATCACGTTACGGGGGGGGGGGGGGGAAAGCGTCACGGAAATGTTGCACGAATTGGGGTGGAAATCATTAAAAGAAAGGCGTTATTCATTGCGGCGTGATCTGTTTGCGAAGTTTCAATCACCGACTTTTAGTTCTGAATGTGAAAATATTTTGCTAGCACCCACCTACTTAGGGAGACATGACCATCCCAATAAAATAAGAGAAATCAGATCGAAAACGGAACGATTTAGGTGTTCTTTCTTCTCGCGCGCTATTAGAGAATGGAACGGTAGAGAAAAGTTATGAAGGTGGTTAATGAACCCTCTGCCAGGCACTTAAATGTGATTTGCAGAGTATCTATGTAGATGTAGATGTAGAAGGCCAGCGATGACGTCTGCGACTCTATAGCAAGGAGGTTACATACAGCGAAACGTGATGCCACAAGCCATATCTTTGGTCTATGCGTGCTACAATGTCTTCAGCTCTTTCTCTGTAAGAATAAGCATACGAATAAGGAAATATAACAATAACTAAATAAAGCAGTAAAAAAGAAATTTCTTTCAATGCATATCTTTTAAAAAATCGATTTGACGTTTCGCGCATTACAGCAAGTGATCGATCTGTGATATTATTACAATCATTATTGTTGAATTTCGTGATTTCTTATTTTTTATATATTCTCTGATAATGTAACATGTTTTTAGAAAAAAAGGAGATGGACAGAGGGAGAGTGGATAGGAAAAGTACTAACTCTAGAGTCGAATAAATAAATAAATACCCGGGCAGCTAGTAGAAAATAAAAAGACAGATGTCCCAAAACTGTACAATTTCTTAAATCAGGAGAGAGAACGGTAAATCAGCTCAAAGAGTTAGTAATAAAAATCATATGTTTTGTTTCTGTTCTCAACATCTATTTTCATGAATTTAAGTTTTCCTCTTCCCATTGTTCTGTGAATGTGACATACTTTTTACACCACCAGCTAATCAACTTACGTCCACCCATCCACCTACCCGAGCCCCATGTTTTAATGAAAAACACTAATCACTTGAAACATTGATCGATCGTAATAGCACATGCATGGCAGAACACTATTGCAAAGGGAAGTATCTTTATGGTTGATTGAAAGCTTTGTTATGAGAGCATGGTTTTGTGATTCTGAATGTGATAAAAGTTTGCATCCTGATCGGCGATCGTCAGAGATAATGTTGGCCACTGTTGCTCAGTGTCGAGATGTTGCTTGACCAATCGCGAAGGAGCTGCAGCTAATGCATACGTCAACCGTTGCCAACATTACCTCTCGCGACCGCCGACCACGATGTAAAATTTAACCCGGAATGTCGTTTTCTGCGTTTTTCTCCGTTTAGTCTATCGGACTACGCTATATACCCTAATATGGCCACCTCACAATGTTTTCGATAATTTGGCACCGCAATTACTTTTTGGGGCATTTTTATGTACGGCCAATCTGAAAATTCGTGAATCAAATTAAATGCGACGTTTGGAGATAAATACAATTCTATTTCTTCAACCATGACTACTTGTAATTTGCATCGTATACTAATGGCTGCTGTATCACCCCTGCCGTGAGATGGGAAACGTTATGTAAACTCATAAGGGTTGCATCATTAACTTCGCAACTCAAAGCTAAAGCTGGTGAATGAACAATTAACAAAATTTTAAATGACGTTTCATATTCATCTAGTCATCAGGTAAAATAGAGGCGAAAACTGATGTAGATTTATACTTATCTCTTCTCTCGTCAGACTATAAAGTATACTATTTTCACATGTGTTGCAGATCATCCACAAGCTCCACAAACTGTTCGATCCGTCACCGGAGCGCAAAAAGCTACTGTTGACAACAATCAACTACAAGGTGAATCAGAACTCCGCCGACAAATTTTCACAGGCTGTTCAGCTATACTTCAATTGTTTGCTGTAAGTGATCCACGTAATGTAATTATGATTAATTCAGTCTGTTACCCCAATAAACTTCGCGTCTACAAATACCGTATCAACAACTAAAAACACTGATACATCTAATCTAAAACTAAACTCCGTCCCACACAGGCCACGAGGGCACAACGGGTACCGACCGACCGCTGTGTCCTCCTCCGCCCGAAGCCGTCACCGGATGCGGTAAGGAGGGAGACATGGTCAGCGCCCCACATTCCAGGCCGTCGTGGCGGTTTGACAGACCAGAGACATCTAATAACCAAACCATTAAACAAACTCTGTTTGTAGTAGAAGTCGATGTATGTACCCTGAACAAGGCATATAATTAATTTAGGAGAACATGCAAGGCTTTCAGAATGGTATTTTCACTCTGCAGCGAAGTGTGAGGTGATATGAAACTTTCCTGGTGGATTAAAACTATGCCGGCCGCGGTGGCCGAGGGGACTAAGGCGCTTCAGCCACGGTCTGCACGGCCACTACGGTCGGGGGTTCGAATCTCCCCCTCGGGCATGGATATTTGTGCCGTCCTTAGTTGTAGCTAGTTCATAAGTAGTTTGTAAGTTTAGGGACTGATGACCCCGTAGATAAGTCCCATAGACTCTACGAACGCCGGCCGCGGTGGCCGAGGAGACTAAGGCGCTCCAGTCACGGTCTGCACGGGCACTACGGTCGGGTGTTCGAATCCCCCCTCGGGCATGGATATTTGTGCCGTCCTAGTTCGTAAGAAGTTCATAAGTAGTTTGTAAGTTTAGGGACTGATGACCCCGTAGTTAAGTCCCATAGACTATACAAACATTTGAACATTTTTTCTACAAACATTTGAACATTTTTGATTAAAACTATGCACACTCCGCTGCAAAGTGAAAATATCATTCTGGATACGTCATTCTGTGGCTATTGCATGTCTCCACCATATCCTTGCTTACAGGAGTGCTAATCCTGCAAGATCCGCAGGAGAAAGTCTGTAAGATGGGAATATAGGAATCGAGGTATTGGCGGAAGTAAAGCTGTAAGTACGGGCGTGAAGCGTGCTGAGATAGCTCAGTCGGTAGAGCGTTTCCCCCGCGAAAGGCAAAGGTCCCAGGCTCGAATCTCGGTTCCGACACAGAGTTTTAACGCACCAGAAAAGTTTCAGGCAGGCTTTATATGCACAGACCTATTTCTCACATAAGTTGACAAATGATTATTTGTTGAGGAGTACGTAGATAACTCGAGAAAACGAGCCACGCTGTGCTTCTGTCATCGATGAATTTCAGGTTGTCAGGCAGATGTCCCCACTCGAACCCAGTGAACAGTATCGTCATATCATCTCACTTATGTTACCTTTGCACGCTTACATCACTGTCGCAATCTGGTACTATATGTCAACTCGCTTGAACCAACTAGAATTCAGTAGTATGTCATGTTGTGCAGCATTCTGAAACGCATTAAACGTATGGCTCACCAAAATGTTCAAATGTTTGTAAAGTCTATGGGACTTAACTACGGGGTCATCAGTCCCTAAACTTACAAACTACTTATGAACTAACTAAGACTAAGGACGGCACAAATATCCATGCCCGAGGGGGGATTCGAACCCCCGACCGTAGTGGCCGTGCAGACCGTGACTAGAGCGCCTCAGTCCCCTCGGCCACCGCGGCCGGCTGATTAACTTCATGGCAATCTCTTGCACTACGACTAACCGTAAGGTTCACTCGAAGTTACTCACACAGAAAAAGTTTGGGACTATTTGAATTAGTTGGTAAAACGTATTTATTGAACGTCCGTACAGTGTGGTAGCTCTGCGAGATTTAATCATCAATAACAGGCTTCAGTTTGGCAGGACAAATGATAAGTAACTTTTACACTCTATGCGTCACTGAACTGATCATCAAATCTAGAGATGGAGCAACACTGTGTTAGTGTGATGTCTCGTGGAGATAACAAATGTTTGGTCAGGTACATTTGCAATCAACGTATAACACTGTATATAATAATTCAAAGTATTCAAAATCTGCGTAATATACACGACTGTTTGAAGAGCAATGTTTTATGACACAAACTCTACAAAGATATGTCTGCCTACAGCGTACATGACAAGGAAATAAAATTTAGAAATTTTTGTCCATAAGATACTAACGACACGTATGTGACTGCATTGCTCACCGTCCCTCAGTGCCATTGGCAGGTATGATGGATCCCTTCATCAAGTGCACCTTGTGGGATTCTTGACTACCGCAGTGCTGGAATAGCCGTGCGCTGTAAGGCACCTTGTAACTTCTGTGTAACACTGTGTGGCTTCTGCCTGTCGGAGGTTCGAGTCCTCTCTCAGGAATGGGTGCGTGTGTCTGTGTAGTCCTTAGCTTAAATTAATTTCTCTTTTTTAAGTCTAGGGGCTAATGACCACTGCAGTTTGGTTCCATAGCTTTGCAAATATTTGAACATTTTTGAACAAATGTACCCTTTCTCTACTTACAATGCAGGAGTAAGGACTAATCGCGCGGTGGAGTAGCCGAGGGGTCTAAGGAGCCTCGCTGCGGAGCGCGTGGTTGCTCGCCGTCGGAGGTTCTAGTCCTCCATGGGGCATGGGTGTGTGTTGTCCTTAGGTTATTTTGCCTTAGTTTAAGTAGTTTGTAAGCTTAAGACTGATAACCACGCAGTTTGGTCCGGTAGATTTACAAACACTTGAACTCCGCATTTCCTAATATCGTGCGGGAGTGCGTATTAAAATAAGGTTTTTAAATTTCGCCATTTATCTTGTTATTTCGAATGTATGTACCTCCGTATTCTACTAGTTACTTCGTAGTTCGTGTTCTTTTCCCCAAACGTTTGGACTTATACAGTGTTTCCAATATTAGTGAAGGAGATTAAATAACATAAAGATCGTTGACGTAACCTTAAGGTATAAGATTTGATATGTTTAGGATTGGGATTTAAATGCCAACCTGGTCATTTCGATTCACGTTTTTGTTTGGTTGAGTAAATCATTTAAAACGTTTTCTCGTGTGATTTCCTTGAAGATGCTTTCGATCGATATTTTGTCCATTCGTTATCCAAATCGAGCTTGTGTTCTGTCTCTAATGACCTTTTCGTCGACTGTTTATTAAGCACTATTCTTAAATCATTTGCATTAAAGATCTGGTTTTGATACAGTGTTCTATGTTGCTATTAATTTCTCCTAGAAAATTAAAGATTTTTTGTTAATGTCCAAACCAGAGCAACCTTAAAATGTAGTCAAAAGTAGTTCATTACGTTACCTGCAAAACTCTCTAGAAGTATTCCAGTGGTGTGATTTTTTGGTCGACTTTAGGTTACGGTAGTAACACTATAAGTGGGCCTTTGCGATCGTCTTTTGACAGCTCGAAATTTAAATAAAAAATTACGGCTTAAGCATGCATCTGACACGAAAATTGAATAACCGAATTTGTAGAAGAGAAAATTCTCTACAACTTTGCTCTCTTATGTTTTTTTCATATCTCGTATCGTTTGAGAGATATTTGCAAAAATAACGGAGTTTTGACACCCTCCATTGAATTAACGAAAACCAGCCGTTCGCAGAAGTCACGTGACATTCCTCGCCCAGAACACTCTGTGGCATACGCCATCTTGCGGTGCGTATTTGAGGATTTTCTTATTGTAACTTACACGTTGTCATTTCAAAGCAATGGCGCATTGAAGAATTGACAAAAAGTCGTCGTCCCTCGTACGATAAATGATAATCTAGTGTCTACAAACGCCATATTAGCATCAGTTAACAACGACTATTAATTATATAAGATTATAGATCACAACTCGTAAATGTCAGCTGTAGCGTAGTGGGCAATCAGTTAGACTCTGACGCTGGAGGTCAGTGGTTCGAAACCCGCTGCTAAATAAAGTTGTTATTTTTTTTTCTAAAAGTGTTTCGACACACTTATTAATTAATTTTTTATTATTTAGATTATTATTTTGGTCCAAAATGTTTGCAAAAACTTATAAAACTACAAATCTAAAGTGGGCCGTAAAACACGTCAGTGCGATTTTCTTTACTTTGTTGTGTTACCTGGCAAGAAAACGAACTTGAATTTGAAAGTGCAAGTTCCTAGAGTTTCTAGAGCTAATTGGACACACAGAAATCATTATCAACGACAAAACTGGTTCCTTCGAAAATAATTCTGTATGAATTAATGTTTTATTCAATCGTGATAAATTACAAGTCCTACGTGTGACAAACGATAACTAATTAGATATTATCCGTGTTCAGTTACCGCAAAAGATTGACGATGCGATAATCCTGTAATTCCTGGCTAAAGTTCTGTATGAAAGAGAAAATAAATGAATAAGTGAAAACCATGTCGCTTTATAAGTTATGGAAACAGTATAACAGGTAAAAAGAGTTGGTAGCTTCGTGTAGAATTTGCATCTGCTGGCACTAGCGCCAGAGAACTGTTAAACTGGGACTTATTAGAGGAGCATTGGTATGATACGAATCTACGACACTCGGGATTAAGGGGTTAAAGAAACACTGAAAGTAATGAGTAATTTTAGTACTTATTGCTATGAGTTGCTTTCTGTAGGGCAGAGAGAGATAAATTTCGTGAAAGAACGTGGTTTAATTCTTCGTCAAAACCTGGTAACATTCACAGAGGATTGATTATAGAAACGGTCGAGTTCAACTGGCAAGTGAAGAACATAGCGACCTTGCCCGTAAACGAGTTAGTGCAGTTCACTGCAGGTGCAATAAAAGAGCAGCCATAAATACATCAATCAATCACTGGAATTTGAAAACAGCGAGGACTGATTCCAGTTTGGGGACTAACTCCACTAGTTCCCGGAATGAGCGCTTCTGAATAGAATCTAAGTGAAGAGAAATGTCAACAAAACGGTAACTCCAATTGTCCGCATATAAGGACAGTGATTGTGTTCTGTGGCTGTAATGACTGGTTAACATCCAGGGTAATAATCAGAACTGAAAATCTGCAGTAACTATAGCTAAAGATTCTCCTGTACCATTCTTTAGATGTTGTTCATAATTATCATATACTCTCGGTTATTGTATAAAATATAAAAGTAAATTAGTACCATGCGTGTTAGATGTAGATATTGTCTTAGCAAAAAGAAGATGCCTTTATTTCAACTTAGTGTTTCTCTGTAAATAATTTTTTTCCTTGATTTCAGTGACGACCTAAACAGCAGCAGATATTTTCGATTTAGCTGATCTTAAAAGTACTGGTTTGATTGTAAATATATTACTCTGACTAAAAATCTATTGTTAAATCTATTTTCTGAAATCAGTTTTTTTGTTCTCGCTGTGACGCCTTAATTACACAGAGAGTTTTCTTAATGGATACCATATTTAAAAATTCATTTGTTCATTTTTTAAATGTACTATATGAAGTGGATCAAGACAGAAAACGGAAACAAATCACAGATCACATTATTATACTGGCAACGATGAAAGTCTAATACTTTTCGTCCCACTACGAAATTGTCAGTCTCCTTTATTCAGGATAATAGGCACGTAAGAAATTTCGGTTCCAAATAAATGTCCAAAAGACCTCTCGGACGATGGTGTCATTTATCGGTTAGTAAAGTCACCAAAAGATCAAAAGCAATTGCAAAACGATTTAGATATCTACATAGTGCAAAAATTGGCAATTGACCCTTAATATTGATAACTGTCAGTTCATCCATATCACCAGTAAGAGAAATCCGTTAAACTTCAGTTACTCAATAAATCAGTCAAACCTACAGGAAGTCAATTCTACTAAATACCTAGGAGTAGCAATTAGGAACAATTTAAATTGGAAAGAACACATAGAAAATATTGCAGGGGAGGCGAACCAAAGAATACGTTTCATTGGTAGAACACTTAGAAGATGCAACAGTTCTACTAAAGAAACTGCCTACACTACACTTGTGCGTGCAATTTTAAAGTATTGGTGCGCATTGTGGGATCCACACCAGGTGGGACTGACGGGCGATTTAGACAAAATTCAGAGAAGTCAGCTCGTTTTGTATTATCGCGAAATAGGGTATAGAGTGTCACGGAAATGATGCACGACTTGGGGTCGACATCGTTAAAAGAAAGGCGTTACTTGTTGCGGTGACATCTATTTGCGATATTTCTTTCAGAGACTTTATCATCAGTATGCGAACATACAGGGTGGTCAACTGATAGTGAGCGGGCGAAATATCTCACGAAATAAGCATCAAACGAAAATACTACAAAGAACAAAACTTTTCTAGCTTGAAGGGGGAAAACAGATGGAGGTTGTGGTTGACCCGCTAGATGGCGCTGCCATAGGTCAAAGGGATATCAACTGCATTTTTAATAGGTACCCATATTTTAATTACATACTCGTCTAGTACGTAAATAAATATGAATTTTCTATTTGGAACATTTTTTTTCGCTTTGTAATAGTCACAAACATATTGCTCACAATTTTAGACGAACAGTGGGTAACAGGTAGGTTTTTTAAATTAAACCACAGAACTTTACTCTCTTGCTCCAATGTTATAAGTGTACTTTTGTGAAATTATCATACATTATGACAAAGCATGCTGTTACTGCGTGATTACCTGTAATTACCTCATGACTTCAATAAATGCTCTAAATGAAGTCCTTCATCTACCCAAAATTCTCCCAATAAAGCTCACTACTAATGCTGTATTCGAACATTATGGGGTTGTTTTTCCTACTCATGCGCATCACCTTACATTTTTCTATATTGAGAGCTAGCTGCCATTCTTCGCACCAACTAGAAATTTTGTCCAAGACATCCTGTATGCTATTACATCTACATCTACAACCATACTCAGCAAGCCACCCGACGGTATGTGGCGGAGGGTACCTTGAGTACCACTATCGATTTTCCCTCCTATTCCAGTCACGTATTGTTCGCGGAAAGAAGGATTGTCGGTATGCCTCTGTCTGGGCTCTAATCTCTCTGATTTTATCCTCATTATTTCTTCGAGAGATATACGTAGGAGGGAGCAATATACTGCGAGACTCCTCAGTAAAGGTATGTTCTCGAAACTTCGACAAAAGCCCGTACCGAGCGACAGAGCGTCTCTCCTGCAGAGTCTTCCACTGGAGTTTAGCGATAATCTCCGTAACGCTTTCACGATTACCAAATGATCCTGTAACGAAGCGCGCTGCTCACCGTTGGATCTTCTCCACTTCCTCTATCAATCCCACCTGGTACGGATCCCACACCGGTGAGCAGTATTCAACCTGTGGCCTTCTTCCCCGACCTTTCCACTATCTCCTAAGGGGCTCCATCATCCGCCTAACACTGGAGCTCCCCATCACTAATAAACCCCTCCCCCCGTGTGCCTGCTCGGACCTTTCTGAAGGAGCGGCCACATGCTCACTTACAGACAGAGCGGGCGATACCGCACGGCCAGCCTCCCCTTTGAGCCTCCGCCTCGAGCGACGCGAACGCCGTTGAACCCGCCATTCCCCTGGGGGAGAGGGTGGCCCAACCTGGTCCGGTACACGCAAAGATGTCTCGACAGCAGGGACTGTGGGTGAAGCATGTGACACATGAAGTGTCCCATGCGACGCACCAGACTCCCCACTGGCGCTACAGTCCGAGGCAGCAGCCTGAAGGCGGCTGATCGCGGCCATCAGCACGCTCAGCTGTTCGCGAACGGCGGCCAGCCCCTCCTGCGTCCGTACGCAGCAGTCACACATCCTATCCATCCTAACAAATCAACAATTTATTGTAGAGATTAAGTAATCGACTTTTAACAAGACCGCTAATTCCTTACAGGAGACTGATAGCTGACTAAATGGTGGTTACTAGAAAATTCTTGTTGGAAACAATGGAAATTAGCAAAAACCGTCTCTGGACTGAAATAAAAATATACGCGAAAATCACTGCTCTAACGTAAAAGATCTACACGAAATATAGAAGCTCCCTAAGCCAAAGAAAAGCTGCAGGCGACTGACAAACACGCTCAAACGATGGTATTTATCGAAATACTAGAGAATGTACTCTTAAAACAGTAACACAAACGAAATATTTCAAGTAGGTGACAAGAAGACTCTTAAAAACAGAAGCAATAAACGAAAATTAAGAAATTAACTGTCAACAAAATTTCACGAAAATTAAATTACGACACTTGGCACTCTGGGCGATGCAGCAACGACAGCAGCAGTCAGTTAAAGACGACACCCTCCCATACACCACATCATCA
The DNA here is from genome assembly GCA_026315105.1 of Locusta migratoria. NCBI lineage: Eukaryota > Metazoa > Arthropoda > Insecta > Orthoptera > Acrididae > Locusta > Locusta migratoria. Next base: position 295,308,076 of record CM048755.1, read on the forward strand.
TCAGCAAACAGCCGCAAATTACAACTTACTCTGTCCATCAGGTCATTTATATAGATAGAAAATAACAGCGTTCCTATTACACTTCCCTGGGGCACGCCTGACGATACACTCGTCTCTACTGAACACTCGCCGTCGAGAACAACGTACTGCGTTCTATTACTTAGGAAGTCTTCCAGCCAGTCACAAATCTGTGAACCTATTCCATAAGATCGTATTTTAGTTAGCAGTCTGCAGTGTGACACCGCGTCAAACGCCTTGTTGAAGTCGAGAAAAACAAAATCCGCCTGTTGCCTTTCATCCATGGGTCGCAAGATGTGATGTGAGAAAAGGGCAAGGTGAGTTTCACATGAACGATGTTTCCCAAATCCGTGCTGATTCATAGAAAGAAGCTTTTCCGTCTCAAGGAAATTTACTATTTTCGAACTGAGAATATGCTCCAAAATTCTACAGGAAACTGACGTCAACGATATTGGCCTGTAATTATGTGTGTCAGTTATCTTTCCTATCTTAAATACGGGAGTCGCCTGTGCTTTTTTTTTTCAATTGAAATTGAATTAAATACTCGCGATAAATGCAAGCTAAGTAAGGGGCTAGTGCCACATACTCTTTGTAAAACCGAACTGATATTCCATCCGGACCAGGAGACTTTTTTGTGTTTAACTCTCTCAGCTGCTTCTTTACACCGAAAATACCAATTACTATGTCCTCCATTTCGGAGTTAGTACGTTGATCCAATGATGATACATTTGTGCGGTCCTTCTGCGCGAAAGATTTCTTAAATGTTAAATTTAGAACTTCAGCTTTGCGTTTGCTTTGTTCTATTACTGCCCCGGAACGATCAACGAGTGACTGGATAGTGGTCTTTGACCCGCTTATCGATTTTACATAGGACCAGAATTTTTTCGTTTTCTCGGAAAGATCTTTTGCTAAGGTATGGCCGTGGTTGCTTCGCGAATCTATCTTTTTATAGTCGCACGAATCCCTACTAACTTTTGCCTGTCATCGTTTGCTTGTTCTTTTTTGAACCGAGAGTGCAACAGTCTTTGCTTTCTCAGTAGCTTTCCAACATTATTATTATACCACGGTTGATCTTTTCCATCCTTAATCGCCTTTACAGGCACATATTTCTCTAACCCTTCATTTACAATGCATTGAAATTTTGTGCACAATTCCTCTACATGCATTGTACCGGAAATAAACAAAGTTCATTCATTTTCTAAGTGCGATCCTAACAATTGCTTATCAGCTCTTCCTAACAAAAGCACGGTCCTAGCCTTTTTGATTGGTGTATGAATTTTGGTCACCATCGATGCTATGACGATATCATGATCACTAACTATCACTAACTGCTGTCTCTACACAGACATCGTTAATAAGGTCAAGCCTGTTCGTAGCTATAATGTCTAAAATATTTCCATTGTGCGTGGGTTGCCGGTTTAACTGCTCAAGACAGTTTTCGGAGAATGTGTCCAAAAGTAGCTCGCAAGACTGTTTGTTAGTACCGCAGGAAATGAAACTAGAGAGGTCCCAATCTATACTCTTAAGTTTGAAGTCTCCCCCGAATAATATTACAAGAACCCATGGCCCATATGCCATGGCACATATTATGTGCTCATAGCTGAAGAACTACGTGTCGTACTGTGATACAATTTCGAAATTACATTCAGCTGTATGTGTGCATACTATATCTAAAATTTCCTGCAACTACAATTTGTGGTGTAGAAATTATGCCGTACTTTTGCTCCATGAACAGCTGAGAAATAGTAAGCGAGAAACATTTTGTTCTTTTCGTTATTTTGACGTGGTTGTCGGCAAGAAAAAGTTTAATGAAGGTTCAAAATTATATTTAAATTTGGTTGCAAGTCGATAAGTACTGTCATTCTGATACAGTGTGTGAATAATGTTTCGTCGCATTATGTCGCAGTTTCTTGCAACTCCTACATCTACATGGGATACTCTGCAAGTCACAATTACGTGCCTTTTGTTAATGACGTTATATCGCCTGAACCATGTGTGGTATATAGTTCTTACCCCGACAGAATTGTTACGTCACGGTAAGGAATATGTGTACCAAATTTGGTTGAATTCAGTCCGTTGGTTTTGGAGGAAATTTGCAACATTGTCGCTTGATGCAGCAGTTTTTCGCGCAGCTCACGGTTTGTGACGTGATACCTCGTGAACTATGTGTTGTACTTGATCCTTACACTTACGGCAACCTTCCTCGAGTACTGAAGCTTACGTGTGTACCAAAATTTCATAAAGATTGGAGCAAAATTGTACATTTGTATGCAATACGTACACAAACACACGGACACGCTTCGTTATATATAGAGATCTTCATACAGAATTTTCATTACGTGCATAAGATGTATGGAGTATCATCATTTTTTTTTCATTATTGTCCAGAGTCTACCCGTAAAAACCAAGTCGTTTGTCAAAGTAAATAAAAGCAACACGTTTCAATTTTCTTTTTCTTATTTAAATTTCTGTTGATGCTAAAAAAGTTGTCGCTGGAGAAGCGCCGTTATCTTTAACAAATGATTTTTTATAAAAATGCATCTGTTACTAGTTTCAAGCGATTATTTATTATTTTCGAGTAAACTGCGTTCGTCAAACTTACACCCCTTACCATATTACTACAGTATTTGCTACCACGAGGATTAATTACAGTTCACCCCATTTCAGAGTTCGAACAGCAAACTTGAAGTGGAGCACTGGTTTATCAGCTTTTTCCCAATTGCATTGCTCGCAATTCGACTGTTAGAGTGGTTGGTCTCAGTTCCAGAGCAACTTCAGAATCTAACTTAAACGCTGTTGCGACTGCAAAGAAAGCAGAAAGGTCACATTTTACAACGGCGTAAAGGCTGCAGACAAAATTGGCCGCGCCACTTGCGGCACTAAATGTATAATTTACAGTGCTGATAGCGAGCCGCCTTCTGGGCTTCCAGCGAGCAGGAGTCGGGAAAGCTACTGGCGCCGAACGCCTGTTCTCGGCCGCACTTAAACCGTAAGTAACATATTTTTATATCAAAGAAGAAATCTACTGGTATTTAGGACATCGTCAAGTCTTATCAGTTTTTAAAAACAGGGAACTGAATAACGTTACCTTGACGTATAAAACACGGTAATGTAATTCCGCGAATCGCAACATGTTTGATGTTTGGTTTGATATGAAAGGAAATACGACGAAGTTTAATAATGTCTGCTAAATATTTATATTTATAATTCACTAGCTTAAACCCACGGCTCCGCTCGCGTGTTGGTTGATTATGATAAATAAGCTATCTTTCAGACATTGTAGCACGCATAGACCAAAGATATGGTCTGTGGCGTCACGTTTCGCTGTATGTAACCTCCTTGCTATAGAGTCGCAAACGTCATCGCTGGCCTTCAGTCCGAATTTCTTTATAATTTGACGACTTTCAACCACCATATCTTCTACCCCCTTATAGCTATGGTCTACAACGGGAGACTTCGGACAACAATTACACACAGATCATTCGTTTGCGTTCTGTAGTTTTCGGTGCAGAGCGAAATATTAACACACACATACACACACACACGTAGAATTTTATATACACCGATAACTTTCCATCCCTCCACCCTTTTATCATTATCAACCCTCAAGCAACAATGCAACCAATAAAACCATTTTCAAAGAGTAAATATAATTTTCAAAGAGTAATTATTGTCCCGCATTTCGCTTTATATACTTCAAATTACTAAATATCTTTCAGATCCCTATAGAACCGTGCCTGAAACCTTCCTCAGGTATAAATTAGTAAGTGTACAAATATTTAAGTCTCTGCGTCTTGGCGTTCGGATGTGATAAGCGTACACCGAACAGACATTCACATTTATATATATATATATATATATATATATATATATATATATATATATATATATATAGCTATCCGATCGCCATAAAACCATGCCTAAAGCCTTCCCCGGGTAGACATTAATAACTGTACAAACTTTTAGCTCTTTATGTCTTGTGGTTCAGACGTGATAAACGTACACCGAACAGACATTCAAATTTATAGATATATATTAGTATTTACAGAAGCAAACCTTTTGCGCTATTTGACGACCTATAGAAAAAAGTTATCTTTCAGGAAATAAAACGAATGAAGATAATGCAATATTCTGTTGCAAGGTGTAGTTACTGTTTAAAATTGCATGTTCATACTGCAGCAATACTGTATGAGATTTACAAACTGTACGCTTCACTACGTGATATTCTTTTCCCTTCTAAACTAACAAGAGGCAATAAAAAATTTCATATTATTATAGTTGCACGAGAGCTTTATTTACACTATGCGGTTCGTGCGAAATGTACATATTCCTAGGATGACTGTGACAATACCCAGAAATTGTCGATAGTAATACAATAAACATGATAGGGGAAACCTACATATTGACTGGTAATTAAATACCACAACAATTATAAATTATTTTTACACTGCGGGCCCCAGAGAACGGAAATTGACTGGTTATTGTAAATCGTTATAAAGTTACAGTAATTTCTTGCAATTCATGTTGGCGGAGTGGCCAAGCGCATTGAGGCGCTATGCTACGATGCGCGAGGCCGCTCCCCGTCGGGGGTTCGAATCCCCCTTCGGGCATGGATGTTTGTGTCGTCTTTATTGTAAGATAGTTCATAAGTAGTTTGTAAGTTTAGGGACTGATGACCCCGTTGTTAAGTCCCTTAAGCTTAACAAACGTTTGAACATGTTGGTGTTAGTCGCAATACAGTAGTCACACAGTTTCTGTGTACGCAGATAACAATATTGAAATTGTTTCTTCCATCTAACACAAATACCAGTTGTGTTCAGTGTTTAATGTTCACTCAATCAGAAGTCAACACTGGCGTTTAACTGTAAATGGATTTTTACTACTTATCTTGAAATTTGTGATATTATGTTTAACTCAGAGCGCTGCGGTGAAGTAGCCGAGCATTCTAAGACGTGTTGTGGGGCGCGCGGTTTCACGCCGTTGGAGGATAGAGTCCTCCCTCGGGCATGGGAGTTTGTGTTGTCCTTTTCATAAGTCACTTTAAGTTAGTTTAAAGAGTTTTTAAACCTAGATACTCATGACCAAAGTCGTTAAGTCCCTTAGATTTTCAAACATTTTCAAATTTGAACATTTTAACTCAGAGCACTATTAGCAAATTTAAAAACAAGTAATACAGTAATTTTGAACTACAGGAAAATGTAAATGTACAGTTTGCGATTAACAACAAGCGTCATTTATCAGTCTACCCCCCCCCCCCCCCCCAGGAGACTCACTGTTCTTTCGTGATTACGTGGGTGGCGAGCACGGGGCCCCGAGCTAAAGCAGTTTTCCTTCCTTCTTTACTTCCCGGACTGCATTTCCTTTCCCTCTCCCCTCCTTTCCTATCCTCACTCCTTCCCCTCCCCACCGGGGGACTGATAACCTCAGTAGTTTAGTCCCCCTATCCCAACCAAACAACCCAACCCAACCCAGTCTACGTTCAAGCCTTCTAATGCACCCGAGGCAGACTTCGTGTGGTGACTATCAGAGTCCGCCTCCGTAGTCCAGTGGACAGCGTGCTAGATTGCCACACAGGGGCCCTGGGTTCGATTCCACGTCGGGTTGGAGATTTTCTCCTCTCGGATTCTGCGTGTTGTGCCGTCATCATCATTTCTTCATCATGGACGCGCAGGTCGTCCGTGTGGTGTCACCTAAAGACTTGCAGCAGACAGGCCGAACACGACCTCTGCTGCTGTATAACGGCCAAAACTGCCACACGAAATCATCACTCTGACTAACAGAGACCGTTGACTAAGGAATTATAACAATTAGTTTCAAAATGCCAGCAACAGCCCAGCTAGTACAATGACTCCTCGTTAAGTGCTAAATAGAGGCCGCGGCGGAGTGGTCGAGCACATTGAAACGGTATGCTCCGGTGCGCGAGGTAGCTCACCGTCGGGGATTCGAATCCTCCCTCGAGCATGGATGTTTGTGTTGTCTTTATTGTAAGGTAATTCATAAGTGGTTTGTAAGTTTAGGGACTGATGACCACGCAGTTAAGTCCCATAAGCTTAACAAACATTTCAATATCTTTTTGCTAAAGAGAACCTGATACAATGGTCAAAAATCTCCTTATAAGCCACACTTTTTTGTAGTAAGTGCTAAGACAATTAGGTGTCTTTGCGTCCTCAGCAATTTCCGGACATTGTTATTAAAGCATGATGGGTTTCTTCCACCCTAATCCACTTAGCCGGCAGATATTTCTCCAGTCCTTAATTAACAATGCATTTAAATTTTGCCCATAATTACTCATTTAAACGATTCGAAAACATTTAGATAAAGTTCGTACACTTTCACATGTATAATGTTACAGGCATAGAATTGGGTAACATATTCCGTCCCGTAGGGAAATGGAGTGGCAACAACAAAGACATCCTGCCGCCCCATAAGGAAACCATGTCAGACGCGAAATAAGCCACGCCGAACCCGCATAATGCGAAACACAGGAAATAGAAAAGAAGTGGAAGCAAGTTAAATCTGACTTCGTCCCGGTGTGAAGACCGTCTTAAGATTCATACTTAACTGTGTTATCCTCCTCAGGTGTCTTGTTCAAACAACTGCTGGGTTATCTGCGTTGATCAACTACAGCTTTGAAGGTTTGATTGCATAGTTGCGCTTGCGCTCAGCGACTGTTTATTTGATTTGTAGAAAAATTTTTAGCAATCATTCGTAAATATTTAGTTTATTCAAATATAGATTTCGTCCACTGTGTGGTAATTATCAATGATCAAAACAGAACTGCTACGTTACCCCAGGTTACGTAACCTCCAACATGGAGGTCTAAATGTTTTACGTGATTAAAACCGTTATGTTTTAAGCATTGATGACGACCTCCCAGTGGTCGAAATCTAGATCTAAATAAACTAAATATTTACGACTGGTTCCTGAAAAATTTTCTACAAATATAGTTTTGAACATCACGAATAAGTTGGCCGTCAGTGCACTGAGTGACCTGGTGCAGTACACATTTGGGAATCAGAAACAACTCCTCTCACTAAATACTGACTCAGTCTGCTTACATCTCAAACTCAGCGCTGTATCCTCCCACTTTTGCTTTTAAACGAAAACCACGTATATGATATATTCCGAGAACACTGTGAACGATATCACGCGATAAATGTGAAGAAAGTCAAATGTCAATAACAAAATTAAGACTCGACTAGTGTAAATAGGTTACGTAACTGTAATATGTTTACTTACATTGTGAACATTTATAATAATGAAATACGTCACACAATAAGGCGAGGCTGAAATGTAGCTTTACAAGTTAATTTTCATATCTGGCGATATAAGTACTTAATGATCCTGTACGAACTGCACAGATTTCTTTTCTGCGTGTGCACCACTGCCAAGAGAATCGCATCGTGCGAATATACGAGATGATGCAGAATTCCTGTTTGTTATAGGCTTCTAACGGCTATAGAAGTTAATTATTGGATGAAGTTTTGTCAAGAAATCCGTGATCATAAATGTACCCTTTGAATATAAAGAACGATTGAAGATAGGATCACTTTAAAAACGCCGCGGCGGAGCGGCCGAGCGCATTGAGGCGCTACGCTACGATGCGCGAGACCGCTCCCCATCGGGGGTTCGAATCCCCCCTCGGGCATGGATGTTTGTGCCGTCTTCAGTATAAGCTAGTTCATAAGTAGTTTGTATGTTTATGCACTGATGACCCCGCAGTTAAGTCCCATAAGCCTAACAAACATTTTAAAAACTTTAAAAACTCCCCGCCCCCCCAAAAAAAGAAAAAAATTGAGACGAGGGCATAGCCGTCAATCCCTGTTGTAATTATAGTATCACATAATATTTTCATCCGACTACTAAAACAGTTGCAAGAAACACGGAAATTCACAACTATACGGTGTATCAAAAATTTTTAGTTATGCGCTGCCATTCACGCAAACGGTTCCTGAACCCCAACACATCAATGTTACAGGCAGCCTGCTACACAGGCGCTAAGAGAAACGTGCTTCTCCTAACAGAAGAAAAGTTGACTATCCCGCCAGACATTTACCTCCAGGAAGGAAAGCCAACAAGGACAGATGTCCAGTACCAGCTGTTATCGCTGCCTCATCGCCCAGAGCGCTGAGTATCATAATTTAATTGCGTGAAATTTCGTTGTCAGTTACTTCCTTAAATTTCGTTAGTGCTTCTGTTTTTCAGAGGTTTCTTCTCACCTACTTGGAAGATTTCGTTTGATAAATACCGTGAGTATAGTTTTCGGCTGCTGCAAGCTACGTGATTTAAGTGTCATATTGTCACTTCCTTATTTCGTGTTCTGCTTTAAGAAATCAAATAGTCCCGCGCGTTTGATAACAGTGTATTCCATAGATTTTCCTGTTTATTTTGACAACTGATGGACTTAGTTTCGTTGTTCTGACAGTGTAGTTACCACTGACCACATTTCAGTCAGCTGCAAGCCGCCTTTATTAAAGTACTAGAGTAGTTACAAGTTGATTATTTAGTTTTGTACTTTCCACAGTTAATTGTATCGATAGGATGGGTAGGATGTGTGCCTGCTGTGTGCGGACGCAGGAGGAGTTGGCCGCAGTTCGCCAACAGCTGAGCGTGCTGTTGGCTACGGTTAGCCGTCTTCAGGCTGCTGTCTCGGGGTGCAGCGGTGGTGGGGCGTCTAGTGCGTCGAGTGGGACACCTCAGGTGTCTCACGCTTCGCTCTCTGTCCCTGCTACCGAGGCACCTTCAGGTGTACCGGACGTGGTCGAGCCGCCCTCTCCGCAAGGGGAGTGGCGGGTTGAACGGCGTTCGCGTCGCTCGAGATGGAAGGCCAATGTGTAGGCTGGCCGTCCGTCCATGCCCGTTCGTCCTGTGAGTGGACGTGTGGCCACTCCTTCAGCAGGGTCCGAGCAGGTGCACGGGGGGAGGGGATTACTAGTTATTGGGAGCTCCAATGTTAGGCGCGTGATGGAACCCCTTAGGCAGATAGCGTCGAGATCTGGAAAGAATTCCGACGTGCACTCGGTGTGTCTGCCGGGGGGCCTCATCCGAGATGTGAGGGCGGCCTTGCCGGCGGCTATCGAAGGTGCGGAGTGCGATCGACTGCAAGTCGTGGCTCACGTCGGCACCAATGACGCTTGGGTTCTCAGGACATCCTCGGTTCCTGCTGGCGGCTGGCGGAATTGGTGAAGGCCGCTGCCCTCGTACGCGGAGTGCAAGCAGAACTGTCGATATGTAGCATTGTTCCCAGGGTTGATCGGTGTCCTTTGGTTTGGAGCCGAGTGGACGGTCTGAACCATAGTCTCTGTGACAGTCATGGCCGCAGATTTCTGGATTTGCGTTATCGGGTGGGGAATTGTAGGACGCCCCTTGATAGATCAGGGGTGCACTACACTAAGGAAGCGGCTACTCGGGTAGCAGAGTACTTGTTGAGTGCACATGGTTTTTTTTTTTTTTTTTAGGCTAGGCGCTAACGCTAATGAGCACTCGCCTGTCAACATTTAAACAGCGAATTCAGGCCACGTTCGGCTAAAAAATTCGACTATCAAAATATTAGCCGCGAAATTTAAAGTGTTAAATACAAATTTAATTTTTCCATGGTAGGACGGCGATCTCTTTTCTTTGAAGTATTAAAAAGCCAAGATCGCAAATATTGATTTATTTTTCCTGATGACCGGTTTCGATACCCTAATGTATCATCATCTGGTCACTTGTGTCCTATGTTATCGTTTTGTGAAAGCGTATGACATTAAAATGTTACGTCAGTCATAAAACAATTCACTTTCACCAATGGTACGTCATACATAAAACGGTTAAAATACTTAAAATACATTCTCCATTGTGTCATGTTGACCGAGCGCCTTCTTCCAACTAATTCTGACCTTATTAATGATTTCTGTTTAGAGACAGGAGTTAGTGATCGTGATATCGTCATAGCGTCGATGGTGACTAAAGTTCATAAACAAATCAAGAAGGCTAGGACCGTGTTTTTGTTAGGAAGAGCCGATAAGCAATTGTTAGGATCGTACTTAGAAAATGAATGGACATTGTTTAGTTCCAGTACTATGGATGTAGTGGAATTGTGGACAAAATTTCAATGCATTGTAAATAAAGTGTTAGAGAAATATGTGCCTGTAAATTCGATTAAGGATGGAAAACATCCACCGTGGTATAATAATAATGTTAGAAAGCTACTGCGAAAGCAAAGACTGTTGCACTCTCGGTTCAAAAATGAACAAGCAAATGATGACAGGCAAAAGTTAGTAGAGATTCGTGCGTCTATAAAAAGATCGATGCGCGAAGCATACGATAATTACCACAGCCATACCTTACCAAAAGACCTTTCCGAGAACCCGAAAAAATTCTGGTAAAGTAAAATCGATAAGCGAGTCAAAGCCCACTATCCAGTCACTCGTTGATCATTCAGGGACAGTAATAGAAGAAAGCAAACGGAAAGCTGAGGTGCTAAATTTAACCTTTAAAAAATCTTTCACGCAGGAGGACAGCACAAATGTACGATCATTTGATCAACGTACTAATTCCGAAATGGAGGACATAGTAATAGGTATTTCCGGTGTAGAGAAGCAGCTGAGAGAACTAAACACGAAAAAGTCTTCTGGCCCAGATGGAATACCAGTTCGGTTTTACAAAGAGTATTCTGCGGCATTGGCCCCTTACTTAGCTTGCATTTATCTCGAATCTTTAATTCAGCGCAATGTTCCTAGTGACTGGAAAAAAGAAAAAAATGCAGGTGACTCACATATATAAGAAAGGAAAGAAACCAGACCCACATAGTTACAGGCCAATTTCGTCGACATCAGTTTCCTGTATACTTTTGGAGCATATTCTCAGTTCGAATACAGTAAATTTCCTTGAGACGGAAAAGCTTATTTCTATGAATCAGCACGGGTTTAGGAAACATCGTTCGTGTGAAATTCAGGTTGCCCTTTCCTCATATAACATCTTGCGAGCCATGGATGAAGGGAAAGAGGCAGATAGTGTTTTTCTCGGCTCAAAAAGGCGTTTGACGCTGGGCCACACTGCAGACTGCTAACGAAGACACGAGCTTATGGAATAGGTCACAGATTTGTGACTGGCTGGAAGACTTCATAAGTAATAGAACGCAGTACGTTGTTCTCGACGGCGAGTGTTGATCAGAGACGAGTGTATCGTCAGGCGTGTCCCAGGGAACTGTGATAAGACCTCAGGACCGCTATTATTTTCTGTCTATATAAATAATCTGATGGACAGAGTAAGTTGTAATTTGCGGCTGTTTGCCCATAATGTTCGAATACAGATTTGTAGTGAGCTTCTTGATGCAGTCGCGTCGTTCAAATACCTAGGCGTAACATTGCAGAGCGATATGAAATGGAACGACCATGTAAGAACAGTTGTGAGTAAGGCGGACAGCCGACTTCGGTTTATTGGGAGAATTTTGGGAAGATGTACGTCATCTGTAAAGGAGACCGCGTATAAAGCGCTTGTACGACCACGTCTTGAGTATTACTCAAGTGTTTGGGACCCGTAGCAGATCATTTTAAAGGAAGACATAATAGCAGTTCAGAGGCAAGCAGTTAGGTTTGTTACTGGTAGGTTCGACCAATGCGCGAGTGTCATGGAAATGCTCCGGCAACTGAATTGGGGATCGTTGGAGGAAATACGTTGTTCTTTTCGTAAATTTTTGTTGAGGAAATTTAGAGGGCCGGAATTTGAAGCTGGGTGTAGTACGATCTTGCTGCCGCCTACTTATATTTCGCGTAGTGATCACAAAGACAAGAGAAATTAGGGCTCGTACGAAGTCTTACAGGCATTCTTTTTTCCTCGTTCTATTTGGGAGTGGAATAGGAAAGAAAATTCCTAGTATTGGTACAGTGCACCCTCCGCCACCCACCTTACGGTGGATTGCGGATTATGTATGTAGATGTAGAACTCATATTATGTTTTCAAGATCGAGTCAGGACCCTAGCGAAGAATATTCCTACTAGGCTTTCTGATTGGCCCGAGGAAGCGACGTAAAGCCAGCGGTGTCGCCGCATGGAGCAGTTCGACTTTGTACGCAGTTGGTGGATACTACTAGACCTCACTGCCTGGATTCCGCTGCCGAAAACAATTACGCCTTTGGAAATCCTCAGTGTATCTGATTTGAACAGTGTTTGTGCATCGCTGGAATATCGACGCTGGACTGTATCCAGTCTCTCAGTGTAGACCGTTGTTGGTGAACTTGTACTCAGATTCAAAATGAGTAGTTTAGTTTCCTTTTGGGCTCTAGCCCGTATCTAAAGAACAAAGTATTTTGTGTGCCGACAGTTCCACAGTTCCACGCTCAAGTAAATCTGTGGATTTATTTTCTAAAATAAATTTTGTATTGTGTGATAAACGTACGTTCCTTCAGTCACAACAGATTACTTTTTTGAAATCCCGTACTTGTCTCCCGCTGCCTCCCGAAATGTGAAATTTGAGTCAAGTGTGTCTAAAACTCTGTCTGTAATTGTGCAAACCGTGGCGCCTTACGACAACATCTTTAGGCTCGGCCACCGTTGATGCTTCAAACAGCAATGTGTCGACGCTTGCGATAAAAAGGCCAGAGTTCAGGACTTCATATGGAGCATAATACAAGCTATTGCTGTCATAATGACCCCAGATTTCCTCGCTACGCTTCCCAACCGCACCGTAGACCTGTATCCACACCCCGACATACCTACATTTCACCCCTTAGTTGGACGCCTCTGCAATTGAATTCAGAACCTCGACACACAGCATCAGAAACACGCGTTTTCCTCATGCCTGAACATTCGAAGTGTTTTAGACATACCGCCGTTCAAAATCAACACAAAAAGAAAACAGAGTCTTACATAAAGGGCAGTAGTGGATCAACTACTTCCCCTTTAGGCGTTGATTCCACACATTTTGCGTTCTAAAACAACAGATCGCATTTCGATGGGCAACAGGATGATGTTCCCGGCCGGCCACGGTGGCCGAGGGGACTGAGGCGCTCTAGTCACGGTCTGCACGGCCACTACGGTCGGGGGTTCGAATCCCCCCTCGGGCATGGATATTTGTGCCGTCCTTAGTCTTAGTTAGTTCATAAATAGTTTGTAAGTTTAGGGACTGATCTTCCCGTAGTTAAGTCCCATAGACTATACAAACATTTGAAACATTTCTTTTTTTTCTATTTTTTTTTGTTGTTGTTGTTCCGGACAACCTTTGGGACTGCAAACAAACTATCGAACGAGTAAATCTTTGTTTAAGAACATCGTGTGGTTGAAACCACAAATGACATGATTTGATCCCCTTGGAGTGTAGTGCTTAGTTATGCAGGATGGACTCATCAGTGGTCGTTCAGGACCTTTCTACGAAATTTTAAAGTGACCCGAAGCAGCAAAGAAACTGTTTTGCGGCAAACTGTGGCGTGAACACAATGCTTTGCATAAGGAGAGGCACCGAATTAAAATTTACGACGTGGCCGGGATTCGAACCTGGGACCTCTTACTTACTAGGTATACATTGTCTAGCACGTCTAGCTCTACACCATATACTTTAATTCTGCCTCATGTTCCCTGTGATATACATAGTGCAGGTGCTTCGGCTACAATGCAGTGTTAGCTGAGTGGTCTAAAGCAACTACCTAGTAAGTATGTTTAATATCTTTGGTATAACGAGACAATGTTGCCTCAAGAAATTGTATTATTTGTTGATGCAAAGGGTTGCGACATTGTCTAATGGGTTTGCGTTACACGAGGCACCATCTTCTAATGCTACCCGGAGTCTGACGCTGACGTACGACTTGACCCGATCAGAAGACAATGTAGTTAGTCCCCAAACGTCACTTCACGCCTGCGCGAAGCTTCCCTGAAGGCAATATCCGCGTCACACAGTTGTTTTTGTTGCATTAAGGATATATCAAAGACACTTCATCTTTGTCTCTATAAAAATCCCGTGTCACGATGTTTATCCGCGATGAAATTGTGCACAGTGTGTATGATTTTAACCAACGTAGAAAAATTTTCATTTCGATTAATGACCTCAATTTTGTTTTAATGCAAATTAAATATTTTTATCTACGTTCGGTAATATCCAATATTTGGCGCCGATCAACTTGAAGGTTTTGTTGGTGGCAAAGTTTTCGGTTGGAGCATGAAAGGTCAAAGGTCCTTAACTCGCTGGGATTACGGATTTTTTGTTTCCACTTTCACTTTTAACTTAGAATTCACGTCACAACGATATGAGGAGTCGCCAGAAGCGACAAGTCGTTCGGTTTCGACGTTTAGCTGCAGTTTTCCTTTTCCTGATTTCATAACTAGTGTAGGTGAGGCAATGCTAGGCGCCGAAGTGGCAATCAGTCAATAGACTTCCACCAGGTCACTGAGTCACACGAAATTATTATTTTTTAGCCGACCGCGGAGGCCGAGCGGTCTGCAACGCGCCAGTCACGTTCTGCACTGCCATTACGGTCGGGGGTTCGAATCCCTCCTCGGGCATGCATATTTGTTCCGTCTTTAGTATTAGCTAGTTCATAAGTAGTTTGTAAGTTTAAGGACTGATGACCCTGTAGTTAAGTCCCATCAGCTCTACAAACATTTGAACATTATTATTATTTAGTATGTTTCGTGATGCTACAATTTATTTCACATTACACTGTTAAACTTCATTTACACTACGTATCAGTCAAATCTGCAGGCCGTAAATTCAACTAAGTACCTAAGAATAACAATTACGGACAACTTTAATTAGAGGGAACAAAAAGAAAATGTCTTAGGGAAGGCGATTCAAATTCTACGTTTCATTAGCAGAACACTTAGAAGATGAAACAGTTCTACTAGAAAAACTACTTGCACTACATTTGTGCATCCTATTTTGTAATATGGCTTCGCATTATGGGATCCCCCTCAAGTGAGACTGACGCAGGATATAGAGGAAATTTAGCTTTTATTATCGATATATAACGGAGAGAGTGTCACGGAAATGATGCAGGAGTTGGCGTGGAAATCATTAAAAGACAGCCGTTATTCGTTGCGGCGAGATTCTTTCACCAACTTTCTCTTCAGAATGCGAACATATTTTGCTACAACACATCTACATAGGTGACTTGATCATCATCGTAAAATAAAAGAAATCAGATCGAAAACGAAACGATTTAGGTGTTCCTTCATTGTGATTCGCAGAGTTTTTATGTAAATATAGATGAACACATTTTCCATATTTACATAAGGCGTAACTATGCTTTTTTAAATTTCTCGTGTGTTTCATTTTATTCTTGTGTGTGTGTGTGTGTGTGTGTGTGTGTGTATTAGATGTTGTTGCCGTGGCCTTCAGTCCGCAGACTGGTTTGATGCAGCTCTCCACGCTACCCTGTCCTGTGCAAGTGTCTTCATCTGAGAAAACGTTCGGCAACCTACATCCTTTTGAATCTGCTTACTGTATTCGCCCCTTGGTTTTCCTCTACGATTTTTACAACACACACCTCCTTCCAACGCTAAGTTGACAATTCCTTGATGTCTCAGGATCTGTCCAACCAATCTATCCCTTCTCTTAGTCAGGATATGCCAGAAACTCCTTTTCTCCCCGATTCGGTTAAGCACCTCTTCATTAGTTACGTAATCTACCCATTTAATTTTCATCATTCGTCTGTAGCACCACATTTCAAAAGCTTCTATCATCTTCTTATCTGAACTCCTTATCGTCCACGCTTCACTCCCATACAATGCTACACTCTAGACAAATGCCTTCAGAAAGGACTTCCTAACATTAAAATTAATATTGGATGTTAACAAGTTTCGCTTCTTTAGAAACGCTTTTCTTCCCATAGCCATTCTGCATTTTATATCTTCTTTACTTCGGCCATCAGAAGTTAACTTGCTACCCAAATAACAAAATTCA
The DNA here is from genome assembly GCA_026315105.1 of Locusta migratoria. NCBI lineage: Eukaryota > Metazoa > Arthropoda > Insecta > Orthoptera > Acrididae > Locusta > Locusta migratoria. The sequence continues at coordinate 295,323,967 of CM048755.1, forward strand.
TCTACTACTTTTACTGTCTCATTACCTAATCTAATTCCTTCAGCATCGCCTGATTTTCTGACATTGCATTCCATTCCTTTCGTTTTACTCTTGTAAATGTTCATCTTATATCTTCCTTTCAAGACACTTTCCATTCCAATCAATTGCTGTTCCAGATTTTTTGCTGTCTCTGACAGAATTATTATGTCATCGGCAAACCGCAATTTTTTTATTTCTTCTCCCCGCACTTTAATGCCCTCTCCAAATTTATCCTTCCACTCCCTCACTGCCTGCCCAATGTACAGATTGAACAACATTGGGGAAAGGCTACAACCCTGTAATTTCTGTAATTTTCACACTTTTCTGTACTTGATTTCTTTTCAATTGGAACTTCAATATTCTTCTTGAAGTCGGAGGGTATTTCCCCTGTCTCATACATCTTGCATACCAAGTGATAGAATTTTTTCACGACTGGCTCTCCTAAGGATATCAGCAGTTCAGACGGAATATCGTCTACTCTAGGGACCTTGTTTCGACTCAAGTCCTTCAGCGCTATGCCAAATGCTTCTCGCAGTATGATATCTCTTATCTTATCTTCCTCCACTTCGTCTTCCATTTCTAGAACACTGCCTTCAAGTTTATTTCCTTTGTATAGGCCGTCTATATATTCCTTCCACAGTTCAGTTTCCCCCTCTTTGCTTAGTGTTGGTTTTCCGTCTGAGATCCTAATATTCATACAGCTGCTTTTCTTGTCTCCAAATATCTCTTTTATTTTCCTGTAGGCGGTATCTATCTTTCCCCTAGTTATGCATTCTTCTACGGTTCTGCATTTGTCCTCTAGACACTCCTGCTTAGACCGTCTGCACTTCCTGTCAATCTCATGTTTCAGACGTTTGTACTCCCTTTTTCCTGTTTCACTTGCTGAATTTTTATATTTTCTCCTCTCATTAATTAAGTTCAGTGTATTCTGTGTTATCCAGGGATTTCTATTGGGCCTTGTCCTTCTGCCTATATGGTCCTCTGCTGCCTTCACTACCCTGTCTTCTTCTACTGTATTACTTTCCCCCGTTTCAGCCAATACTTGCCTAATGCTCCCTCTGAAATTCTCTACCACGTCTGGTTCCTTCAATTTGTCCAGGTTCCATCTCCTAACCTTTCTACCTTTCTGCAGTCTCTTAAGTTTTAATCTGCAGTTCATAACCAATAAGGTATGGCCAGAGTCTATATCTGCCCCTGGATATGTCTTACAGCTTAGAACCTGGTTTCTAAATCTATTCCTTACCATTATAACGTCAATCTGGTACCTTCCAGTGTCTCCTGGTCTCTTCCACGTATACAGCCTTATTTCATGATGATTAAACCAAGTGTTGGTGATCATTAAATTGTGCTGTGCGCAAAATTCTACCAAGCGATCTCCTCTTTCACTCCTTTTTCCCAGTCCATATTCACCTACTACATTTCCTTCTCTTCCTTTCCTACTACCGAGTTCCAGTCCCCCATCACAATCAAATTTACGTCTCCCTTAACTTTCTGAACGATTTCTTTTATCTCCTCATACATTTTTTCGATATACTCATCTTCACCCGTGCTAGGTGGCATATAAATGTGTACTACTGTGGTGGGTGTTGGCTTCGTGTCTATCTTTACTACGATAATGCGTTTACTATGCTGTTCATAGTAACTTACCCGCATTCCTATTTTCTTATTCTTTATCAGACCTACTCTTGCGTTACCACCAACTGATTTTGTATTTATAACCCTATACTTACCTGACCAGAAATCCTGTTCATCCTGCCACCGAACTTCACTAATCCCTACCATATCTAACTTTAAACTATCCATTTAAGTTTTCAAATTTTCTAGCTTACCAACGCGATTAAGGGTTAGAACATTCCACGCTCCGACCCGTAGAATGCCTGTTTTGTTTTTCTTGATGACGACGTCCTCCTGAGTAGTCCCCGCCCTGAGATCCGAATGGGGGACTATTTTACCTCCGGAATATTTTACCCGAGAGGATGCCATCATCATACGTTCATACAGTAGAGCTGCATGTCCTCGGGAGAAGTAACGACTGTAGTTTCCCCTTGCTTTCAGCCGTTCACAGTAACTGCATGGCAAAGCCATGTTAGCTGATGTTACAAGGCCAGCTCAGTCAATCACCCAGACTGTTGCCCCTGTAACTACTGAAAAGGCTGCTGCCCCTCTTCAGGAACCACACGTTTGTCTGGCCTCTCCACAGATACCCTCCACTGTGGTTGCACTTATGGTACGGCTATCTGCATCGTTGAGGCACGCTAGCCACCCCACCTCGGCAATGTCTGTGGTTCATGGGGGTGGATGTATTAGATATATATGCAATAATCATTGTTGTGCAGTCGTCTTGCTAAAGCTTAGAAATGGCGTCACCTATTTCAATAATTTGTTTTGTTGTTCTTCGCTTTAATACAAAGGTGGTTTCGAAAGAGACAGGAAATTCTAAAGGACAAGATTCGTATTTTGTGCGTGCCACTCCGTTCATGCGACTGCGATAATTTTTTTCACACTTAAGCTTCAAAACACATAATCTACATAATGATTTGTACGGTGCACGACTGACGGTACTTCATGACAGACTTCGAAACCAATCATCGGGTTCATTCCTGTCTTTATGAAATCTTGCACACTTAACCTTTGAAACATGTGAAAAATCACATCACTGTCTACATAAGATTTCATATAATCTGTGGTGGAGACTACCTTACTTTATACTTTGACTCCGTTTGACCGATCACCATCAGTTTGGTAGGTACAGTAATTTTTCATGTACTGGGAAGTGGGGGAATTAACAGAGAGGAGGACAGGAGGAGATTAGCAGAGAGCGGGGGAGTTCAAAATGTTCTAATGTTTGTAGAGCTTATGTGACTTAACTGCGGGGTCATCAGTCCCTAAACTTACAAATTATTTATGAACTAGCTCATACTAAAGACGGCGCAAACATCCATGCTCGAGGGGGGATTCGAACCCTCGACGGGGAACGGCCTCGCTCATCGTAGCATAGCGCCTCAATGCACTCGGCCGCTCCGTCGCGGCTACGCGGGGGGGGGGGGGGGGGGGGGGGAGTTTGGGGAGTTACTGACAAGAGTTAGGCGCATGAAAGGTGGAGACAGGGGGTAGGAGGAAGAGGCGGAGGACGACGACGAGGTAGATGTAGGTAGACAAACATATAATGGAGATACGGAAATGAACATTGGTAAGACCAAGACCATGATCAATGAGTGGAAACCTGAAGGAAGTATATCGGTTGGAAGTACACAACTGCGAAGGGTCGCAGAATATGTCTGTCTGGGACAACTGATAAACACGAAAGGTGATCTAAAACCAGAAATATTACGACGAATTAAATTGGGCTGGCAAGCTTACGGGAGACACTCTTCAAAAAATGTTTGTAAATCTATCGGACCAAACTGCGTGGTCATCAGTCCGTAGCTTACAAACTACATAAACCTAGGTAAACTAACCTAAGGACAACACACACACCCATGCCCCAGGGAGGACTCGAAACTCCACGGCGAGCAACCGCGCGTTCTGCAGCGAGACGCTTTAGACCGCTCGGCTACTCCACCGCGGCAGACACTCTTCAATTCTGAAATCTAAGATGTCGGTTAAATTGAAGAAAACAAATTTTAATCAATGTATACTGCCAGTAATAACTTATGGCTGTGACACATGGACATTAAATGAGTTCATTGTTAAGAAACTAACAGTAGCCCAAAGAGGAATGGAAAGATCAATGCTGGGTTACACAAAAAAAGAACAGAGAAAGAGAGCAGTAGAGATAAGACGAACAACGAAAGTCACCTACATTATGGAAAGGGTGACTACACTGAAATGGCAGTGGGCTGGCCATATTGGTACAGTGAAAGATATTAGATGGTCTAGACATGTCCTAAACTGGACCCTAATTTACCAAAAAACAATGACGTAGAGGAAGACCACCAGACAGATGGGACAGAGACTTAAAGAAGACAGCAGGACTCAGTTGGCACCGCGAAGCTCAAGATCGGAGGAAATGGAAGAGCATACTGGGATCCTTTATTACACGCCGACTCAAAGAGGCCTCATCAACAAATGATAGAACTGGCTGAAGATGATGATGATGATGATGAATGCAGTGAGAAGCATAAGAGGACAAAGATGTGACAGGTACATAAATGAATTAAAGAATTAATTCAAAATATTTTATCAAATGGGAATTTGCATAATGAGTGCTGTCGCCGTCGACAAAACTCGCACACACAGTAGAAAGTTTTCCCACAGTTGGTTTACAGCCCAACTGGTTAAGGCGACCGCTGACCTGGAGCGAGAGATCCGGATTCGAATCCTGGTCTAGCACAAATTTTCAGTTCCGACATCTAACAGTCGACATCTATAATTATTTCCAATCTTTAAAACATCTTTGTGTCTAATTATAAATTTATTAATTATAAAGTTTGCTGCTGCATCATAAATGTATGTGAAAATTGTTAGCCTAATCGTATTCGCATTTGCATATATCTTGATTGATAGTCTATAACCAAGATAACTAAATGGACCCTTTTCTGCACTACATTTTTTTACAATTGTACTAAAAGCGTAGTTACTCTATTCTGCTGTAAACTTATAATGTTAGAATGAAATAAAAACTTTAAAAATATGTTTCGAAAATTTAACTGAATATTGCGTGATTAGAATAGACAAAAAAAAAGTACGGTTGAAATTATAAGATCCCACAACAAGTGCAGACACTCACCTCTACGAGCATACTGAGTTTCAATCCTAGTGACTGACTGGCTCTCGGAAAGCCTCTCCGGAAGTATATGACATAGCTACTGAAAGTCTCTCTTCTATACCATTCTTCTCTGTTTGCTGTTGTAATTTAAACACAGTCCTTGCATTATTCTATGTGTGCGGTTAGTGTCATTTGCATATGATCGAAAGATCAAGTTGTTTAATTTCTACCCTATAGCTGTAACAAGGTTAGCTTGCCTATTTAGGGCACATAGTTGTACTTTTGCTTTTAGTTAACGTTTATAGATGTTTTATCTGTTTGTTTCCTGATTTTGGAGCTATTAGCTGTCTACTTTTCAGTGTTGTGAGTCCCATTTTGATTCCACTGAATTGCAAAATAATTAAAATTTATCACTGTCACAGAGTTTTCGTTTTTGTCGGTTCATCTTGAATAACTGCCTGTCTGGTACGTGTCTACGGTCTTGTTTCTGTTCAGATATTTCCATTAGGCTGGGAGTCATATGAATTCGTAGATGTGATGTTTACAATTTTTCGGGTCGGCATGTGTAGCGAACGATGTAGAAGTATATGCTCATGGGTTACTGGTGGCGCACAGGAATACACTATTTACTATCAGTTTTGCATTATCATTAGATAAAGAAGTATGTGGTAGGCGCCGTATCCTGTTAAAAGTGCACCATGCTTCGGCAAGTGTTTCCATGGTGCATCTTCAACCGTTACCGGATGTCAGGGAAAAAGAAAAAAACTCATAAACTCTGCTGCTTTTAACACTGGTTGTCTACTAACGCTGCCCTGCATTCTCTCGCCACTGTTTTTGCTGGCGCTTGTCCCTTAAATCTTCCCACGTAGTTTCCATTAACTTGGTCTAGTCTGGCCCTCCTCAGCTAGTACGTCGCAACTCGTTGACGGATTGCTAGGTCAGTCGCGTATTTTCCGAGTACCAAACAAAGTGCTTCTACCGATGTGATGCTAAAAGCCCTGATAGTCACCAAATATCGGAGCTGATCTTTGTTAAACATTATCTGTGTGTCTTCATATGCTCGCCACGAAACGTACTAATTGATTCAAACAGTGTTTAGATAAACTTTAGAAAGAACTGGTAATGTAAGTGTATAAGTTATTGTGTATATTCGTTTGAGTTTGTGTATAATCAACAACGAATCTAGCTAATGGATTGTATTTTTAAATGTGAGTATATACGAATTGCACGTAAAGAGCATTTTTATCTACATTCCGTGGGCCAAAGCCACTTCACAGAGTAGTATTGCGAGTACTTCTACTACCATGGTTACATTATTATTTTCCTGCTTCCTTGTTCAGTTAGCAAATGCTGTACGAGAAGGTCAACTGGCTGTTAAATCTGCGTATGATCTCTTACCCTTTGATTTTATCGTTTTGGCCACTTCAAAAGTTTTATTACTGACAACAAAACTATTTTTCTATAGGGGATGGTATTTAATATACTTTCTGATAACATGAATGTAGTGAACAAATAAATAATATATTGTTCATGTGAACAGCAGTAAAATTCATTGTGGTTCGTTATGCAAATAGAACGTTTACTGCGTCCAGTAATATTTGTCATGAGCATACTGTCTACACATTTATGTATTCCATGTCTAATGTCTCGTATGATGAAAATATTGCGACGTTAATATATCAATGATGCAAACTCTGCCTTGTTAAACTGTGAAGCACTTTGGAATAAATTAAATACATTTTCTGTGTTATTCTGCCATCATTAAGACACTATATACGCATAACTGGTTTTCACTTAAATGTGAATTAGGCACATTGTGTGTCGATTCTTCCATTAAAAGTCAAGTGTAAACGTGTTTCCAACTGGAGTCTGACGTAAGCAGAACATTCTAGCTGACATATTATTTCTGCTGTCCAACCATGTATAAAACAATGATAACTTACGACCAGAAATTACAAAGACTTCTTGCCCTAAATTCTGACGTTTATACTATAATAATACTGCATCCCCTTTGTTGAAATTGCTGCCACGGATGAAATAGTTTCCCTTTAGCAATGAAGAGAGTGTTAAATCTACCTGTCAGTGGGAAATTAAAACTGCGTCCGTGAACGTTGGCCCGATAAACCCATAAATCCACCTTAGAGTACTGGCTTTACACAAAGTTGTTCTGAAACTACTGACAGATACTGACGTACTCCACATTGTGAACATGTTTCTGTAATGAAATTTGTTCAAATGTTTGTAGAGCTTATGAGATTTAACTACGGGGTCATCAGTCCCTAAACTTACAAACTACTTATGAACTAGCTAATACTAAGGACGGCACAAATATCCATGCCCGAGGGGGGATTCGAACCCCCGACCGTAGTGACCGTGCAGACCATGACTGGAGCGCCTCAGTCCCCTCGACCACCGCGGCCGGCTTTCTGTAATGTATTGAAAGCATATTGTTCGTCATTTATGCAAAGAACTGCCATATCACTTTGTTCTATTGGAAAAATGCTTTTAGTCGTCCGCTACACCGCAAGAAAGCGAAACAATGATAACATCTGTTCCAATGGTCTGAAACAAAGAAAATGAACGCATTATTTGGGAGAAAATCCAATAAAATTACACATTATTTGTTATGGATTACTTCATCAATGTACGTTTACATAAGTTTACAATACATTCCAGTATTTGTTGTTAACACACGTAATAAGCTCTATAAACTTTTCATTACGTTCTCAGCAAAAGAAAGACTAAAATACAGTATACCGTTAAAGCTATCTGAGTAGCCATTGCCACTAGTTCCAAAGGTACCAGCCCAGTAAATACGAGCGTTTGGGATCTTATTTTTATACTATACTACTTGGAAATTTGTTTCCATTATTTCAAAGCCATCTTTTCCGATTGTTATGGCAGGTAAGCGACATGTTAGTTCATCTCAAAGATGTTTATTGCGGTATGGCAATAGGATTAAGCGATTCTGACCGAAGGAGGGACGGAACTTCTGAACACCGGTTGGTGTGTTGATCTACAAAGCACATTGTTCTTACAGATGGGATTACTTTCAACTACGGATATGTGAGTCATACAAACATTTAGGTACCCTGCGAGAAAATTTTGATGATGGTACACGAACGCATAACGTCATGAGACTGATGTCTGACAGTCATAGGTAGTAACAGGATAACTCAACAATCAATGCCTACCATCTACCTAGCAAAGAAGTTCAATTTTTGTGATGGTCGATCAAATATCAGCGACTTAATGTCTAGAGAAGTATAATTTGTTGCATCTTTACACTACAGAATCTGAATTATTTCTTAATGATGGAAAGATGAATTGGCAAAGAATATTTCAGTTTCGTAGTTTCACATCAAGTATATATATATAACTATTAGAAATTTATATGTGATACAGAGATATTGACATACTGCGATGTACTGGGGTATTAATATGGATATATTACGTTTATTCCATAGTAGATCTTTTGTTATATCTCGACCGGAAATCAGGGGCAACGTTAATGGAATTCTGATATTATATCCACTGATGGCTTTCCTAAGAGAACTAACATTAGTTTATTCCTTTTTGACCAGATACTTTAGCTTACTATACACCCCAAATTACGTTTGTTCCGTGTAAGGGGACCACATCGCGGTTTTCATAATATTTCGATAGATTAAGGTTTTATTTAAGTACAAGGATTTTGCTGTAAAATGTTGTTTCGAGCATTAAAAGAGCATTTTCCTACCATGTGTGTTTTTGTGTCACGCCCACGTTTCTGTCACCCACATTTCTGCATACATTTTAGATCTTTATATCCCCTACCGTGCACGTTAGGAATTTATTTTACTCCCGAGTGTATGGGCTATCCTTGGAATGCAACGGTCGGTATTCTTTTGTTTCTGCTGTTTGTAAACAACACACTTACAAATACGCGGTTAGTTTTGTTCAAGTATGATTGCGGGTAGTTGTTATACTTACGTTTGCAGTGCTTGTTTAAGTGCGTTTTGTTGTGTTTGTTGAAGATGACGAAACGTAAAGGCGTTTTCAACAAACGACAATTTAGAGGAAACAAGTTTAGAAAGCTTTCTGTACAAGAGGTTACGTCGCCTGGCAACGATGTTTCTAACTGTAATTCTTCAGCAAGTGCATTATCAAAGAAGCTCTCAGCATTTTAAGAGAGTTACAACGAATTTACTGCAAGGGACAAGGGGTGCAGTAACATTATTACAAATTTGGGAATATTATCAGATGTAATTTCTAAATTTGTACTATGTAGACAATGTGGTGAATCACAGAGTGTGAACATTTGTGAGAGTGTCAGCGGGAGAACAGAATTGCTTTGGATTTAATTTGCACTAAATGCTCAGCTGTGATTTCATGTATAAGTTCTTCAAAACCAGATGCAAGTGGCCCTTATGAAATCAATACTAGATTAGCTTATGGCTAGGGCATGGCTGCTGGGAGAACATTTTGTTCGGTGATGAACTTACATCAACCACCAAATACAGTGGAAAAACTGACTGCAGTATTAGAGAAAGCTGCTGTATGTGAGGTCAGTGAGGAAAGCATGAGACTGACTGCTAGGGAAGCAGTGGAAGAAAATGATGGATGAGGGATATTGCAGTCGCACTTGATGGAAGTTGGCAGAAAAGAGGACATACGTCTCTGAATGGGGTAGTGACTGCCACGAGTGCAGACACCGGTAAAGTGCTAGATGTGGAGATAATGTCTAATTATTGCAAATGTTGTAAAGTCAATGAACATAAAGGACACAACTGTGTGGCTAATTTTAGAGAAACAAGTGGTGGTATGGAAGTTCATGGAGTACAACAAATATTTCATCACTCCGTAGAAACAAAAGGCATACGGTACATCAAATATTTGGGTGATGGTGACAGTAAGGCATACAACAATGTAGTGAAATCTAAGCCATATGGATATGCCATTATTAGCAAATTTGAATGTGTAGGCCATGTTCAAAACCGTTTGGGAACAAGGCCGAGAAAACTAACTGTTGATATGAGAGGAAAAAAAATTAGAAGATGGAAAATTGTTGACTGGACAGTGTCGGTTAACTAAAGCTGAAATAGAAAACTTGCAGGTATACTATGGGCAGACAATTAGGAGAAATAAAGAAAATCTGGAGGCAATGAAGAGAGATGTTTGGGCTATATTCTTCCATTAGTCTTCTACTGACCATAAGCTATGTCATGTATTGTGTCCATCAGGAGAAAATTCGTGGTGCAAATACAATAGGGCTCAGACAACTGGAGAATCTTATTCTCACCAGCATTTTCTTCCTGTCGCTGTTATTACAGAAATTAAACGTACTTTCAGAGAATTGCCTCATCCTGACCTTCTAAGGAAATGTCTGTATGGGCAGAGACAGAACCCAAATGAATGTTTCAACAGACACTGTTATTGCAGTACGCTGACTGGCCAGTGATACACTGGTGAAAGAAACCTAAGGAGGAAAGTAACTTTTGTATTATGTTTCACTGCCAAGTAACTAGGTAAAAAATTCAAACGTTTGGAAATCTATGGCACCAAACTACTGTGACAGTCAGTCCCTAGACTTACAAACCACTTAAACTAACCTAATGACAACACACACGCCCATGCCCGAGGGAGGACACGACCCTCCATCGGAAGTAGCCTTGCAGTCCCTGATAACTGGCCTAGAACCTCACGGCTATTCCCGCGCGGCTGACCAAATAATATAGGTGGACCAAACCTGCCTAGTCATAGAAAGAGCTACTTGAGTATAGCATGGAATGCAATTAAAACAAGTACTGAGTTTACATAATTTTATAAGTGTACCTACCTACTATTTTCGACAGCCAAGGTGCACGTGAGTGTCGTAACGTACTGGTAAGTAGATTACAGTTCAAAAATGTTGTGCATTAAACATTTAAAAGCTACAATTCGCGTCCAGACTAACATTATAAACTGAAGGTAATCGTGAACTATCAGTTTTATCAAATTATTTGTGGTGTGTAAATAAATCGTTATACAGGGTATGACTTCAGTTCGTTCATAAATTCCTATCTTGTAGGTACATATTTAAAGGAAATATTATGTTGTAACATAACTCAATGGAGGTAGATTTACCGCCATAATGGCCATAAAGTCCGTGATATTAAAGATCTAAATATATCCCCGCATCTGTGAAACGTATTGTTCTATCCTTTTCCTAATTTTATTCGTGCAATTAAACTCCCCGCAATTCTTAACTGTTTTTATTCACGTTTATTGGTACTTGTAGTTAGTATAGCAACGACCCAGAAGCACTACAAGTAACTGATCAACGAATGTAGTTTGATGTTCGATTTGTGTCTGTACAAGCCACAATACTCTGCTAGTTAATCTCGTGATACATGGTTGTGTCTAAGTATTTATTATTAAATAGTGGACAATTGTGTGAGTGAGAATCTTCGGAAATGTTCTGCTGATATTGTTGCGCTGCAGATGTTATTTCAGTTAAATTGTAAAAATTAATAACATTTTCGTGGCTATACCGTATTTACGGAAATACCCGCACATTATTTCCCATGATGAATAGTCAGTATTCATGGGTGTGACAGTAACGTTCGTTTTGAGCTAAAACACAATGTATACTCTATTTCCTGGCGTTTTCTAGATGGAACACATTTATCATGAATAACGTCGGCGCTTCCGAGACGTCCAGTTCCTGATGGCAGAGTGTTTACCAGAGTTTACAGCACAATGCGTAAAACGGGTGCTAATCGAACTTACCGTTTTTTATTTGAATGTGTAGTTCAACAACCTGTGCAGGAACAGCAATGCGTTGTTGAAATGCTGCGGCGTAGTCCTTATACTCGCACAAGGCGAATTGTTCCACTTATCAGTGTTACAGAAAGACGTGTGTGGCGAACAATACCCTCAAGTAATTTTTAAAGTGTATTCTGTAGTGCGTGTGTCCATGTTTATACCTCACATTGTTCAGGATTGAGCAGGTAAAAGATGCCCGGACGAGTGGTTGCAGTTTACTACGTCATTAACGGAGAAAAAGCAATGCAGTTACTTCACAAAGGATGGAAAAACTCCCGCACAGACAGCCGAACATTGAAGCACGTTCGCACAGTCTTCACGCCTGACACGAGTTTCTATAGGTAAGTCTTATCGCGGACCTATCTGAACACCCAGATTACCTGAGATGTCTGTGCGCCATTACTTCGTGTGGGAACACTCAGCTCTAGGTAGTATCACAACAACCATCATATTCTTCAAGAACTACATCAGAATATTTCAGCTTCGATCCGCCGTTACTAACTTGCTGAACAGGACTAAAATGTGCCGAGATATAAATGTTGCTCACTTTCAACATCTTCTATGCCAGTTTAGAACGATATTTCCTTTCCTCTGCTGTTTATATTTCTACTCTGGAAATCTTCCTCCGAGCCACTTTTTTTCCCAACCCTGTATTTACTAATACAGAAAATAAGTAATAATGTACAATAAATGTATTCTATCTCGGATTCCATTTGCCATAAGGTATTCGTAAATATGAAGTGTTCTGCTCCACTTGATTGTTCTCGCCATATACTCGGGGGGATGTTCCGTGGAGAGGTCATGCTAATATAAATCACACCCACGCAAGAAAAGTAACATGAGTAAAAAAACCTGCAGTTTACGTTTCTGAAAAATATACACGGTAAGCACTTAATGCTTTTTTTTTTTTTTTTTTTTTTTTTTTTTTTTTTAAAGTGACCCGCATGATCACCCATTTTGACTTACGCCGATTTTTCCTTGTGTGATTGGCTAAAAGAGAGGGTTCACGTGAATGTACCAACAACCCCAAAAATATGCAGCAGTGAATTATCAATAAATGTGCTAAGATTAATACACACTTATAAATGTTGGATTGACTTTCAGACACAGAGATGGATTGTGCATTAGAAACAACGGACATCATTTACAACATATGCCTCAATGAAACACTTCTGAGAGATGAGGCGACTCAGTACTCAAGTACCCTGAGATAGTGAGAGGCTAGGGAAGATACCACTTACTACTACGTCCATGACTTTGTTCCTGAGTAACTCTAAAAGAAGTATAACAATGCATTGAGGGAGTGTATACGGTGTCATTTGATAACATTATCGAAAATTGTACTTTAATTTCCATAATCTGATGAGTATTCGTTTAAGATATCGCGGTTTTTCAACAACTTTCAACCCATTTTCATTTTGCTGATTGCAGAGCCATTACGGAGACTCCAAATCTACAATAAAAATATGGGTTTCTAATTAAGATTTCAAAATCATCCGTCCTCCTCTCCCCGGGATTGGTGAAGGGGAGGGGGGGGGGGGAAGGCAGCTTTATGTTAATGGATGTCCCTGTCCCTCTTCGAGGTAAACAACTTTTATTTCAACTTTGTTTTTATCCGATTTGTGAATCTCAAAATATTTCGAGAAACAGTTGTAAGTGCCCCACCTTGTATATAAAGAAGAACATCACTTCTCTATCTCGCAATTTGTCTGCTTCAAGACAGTGGTGTAATCTTTGTTGTAGACTTGACGATAGTAGTCACAGAAAAACAAATGTCGCTTTCCTCAAGCATTGCATTCTTGAACCGTATGATTGTTCTTATCGGCGTGCTATATAGTTTCTGGAGAGGAGCTGGCTTCCTAACAAGCCTACGCGACGTAGATTTGTCCTTACGACGAACGTCTGAATACAAGGGGAATCTGCAGCTGTTATGTTCAAAAATGTTCAAATGTTTGTTAAGCTTATGGGACTTAACTACGGGGTCATCAGTCCCTAAACTTACAAACTACCTATGAACTACTTACGAACTAGGACGGCACAAATATCCATGCCCGAGGGGGGATTCGAACCCCCGACCGTAGTGGCCGTGCTGACCGTGACTGGAGCGCCTCAGTCACCTCGGCCACCGCGGCCGGCAGCTGTTATGTTCAACAAGGACATTCATCTGTACTGCATGTCTTAATGGTGATGGTATACTCTTGGGTAAAATATGCAGGATCCGAAATAATGCCGCATATGAACCTCACAGGACGCTACTGATATTAGCTGGGAAAACTGGTGTGTAATATTAGATCTCACAATAAAGTAGATTGGTTTGAAAAATTATAAAGATATATGGATAGTTTAAGTTAGATGTAGTATACAGTTGTGTGATGCGGTGTCAGAAGCGAGAGGATTCTGGTCAGGTGAAAACACAGATTGCAACGGAAAATCGAATAGAGCTAAGACAGGAGTGAGTCTAATATTGAGTAAGAAGAAGAATATTAAGTAAGATCAGTACGCATAAACGCCTGATGATGAGCAGAACGTGTTTGAAATGTGTTTCAGTATCACGGTGTGCTGAGCAGCCAGCGATGGATGACGTGTGTGGATGAGTTATGCATGAGTGATTGTGTGTTTGAATGTTTTTCTTTCTGAAGAAGGATGCGGCTGAAAGTTTAAATTGTGTGAATGTGTCTTCCCGCATTCGTTAGTACAGGAAAGGTTGCCTATTCACCACTGTTCACAGAGGAAGTGCGCGTACGAGCGAACCCCCACTGAGCTGTGCTGCCTCTACGTGCGTTTTCCTACTGGTTTCGCTATGTTAAGGTCGCGTGTAGAGTGCAGCAGCGAGCAATGTTTGGCACATCCCATGCCTCGTAGCGGCCAGCTAATCATATGGGCGTCTCGACCTGGTCGGTGTGACGTGGCGCGCGCTATTGTGAGACCTTGTCTCTATACTCCGTTCACCGAAATGAGAGACGGAATGTAAACACACCGAGGCACGTGACCAGGGGTGAACAAAATGGGTCGCTCTCGGTGTCGCCTCAGCTGTTAAAGGTGTAAGTTCGCTGTGTGTTTTGTTATATAGCAGTGATATTAGAAGTCGAACATATTGAAAATTAATTTTTTATAATATATAACATATGGGCTTCTTAAAATTGCCCAAATCTCCATATTCGTGTACGACAATAAGCACTTCGTCAATTGTTGGCTTTTAGTTACGAAAGGAACATTCACAAACTTTTCTACGCATCACATTTCTTTCAAATTCATTATCACTTTCTAGAAACTTCTGTCGTGATTATTTATTTATTGTCAGACTTCAAGCAGTGTGTGGCTTTGTACTGATTTGCCACCCATTACACCGAGGAACGACCAACGCTGGTAGATGCAGCTGTTTTTCCCAACGCTATAGGTCACTGTTCTGCACACCATATCTCTGTTTTATACAACTACAGTTTCTCTGAAAAACTTATATTTCTTCTTAAATCGCTTCTTGAGTGGACACTTAATAGGGGATGACAAAATTAGTTTAATCTTAAGTGATACTAATGAGAGAGAGAGAGGGAGAGATAGCCAGACAGAAACTATGAATGCTGACTGCGACTACAAACACTAATACTTCCGCGACTATTCAGCAACTGGTCCTTCAAGATGAATCAGCATCTAATATCGCCGCCATACAATAACACACACACACACACACACACACACACACACACACCGGCTTTACAACTTAAGCGGATGAGGAGAATCTGAGCGAGTGCCCCTGTTTTGTCCACCCCTGGTCATGCGCCTCAGTGTGTTTACAGTCCGTCTCTCGTTTCGGTGAACGGAGTATAGGTGGTATTGGCTATGTTCGACCGGTCATGGCTCGCCCGGTTAAGGCGGGACCGATCCGCTGATGTCCCGGCCAATGTGAGTCGGCTCGGTTCCGTACTCGCCGCATGTCTAGCCTCAACTCGCCTCGCCTTGCTGCACGACACATATGTCATCTCTCTCTCTCTCTCTCTCTCTCTCTCTCTCTCTCTCTCTCGCTGCCGTCTTTGCTGCCTCTCTTATGCTTGGCTTCTATTAACACAAAATTAATGTTATTAAATGCATTTTTGTGACACAATTAATGACATACGCCTAGTACCTTATGTACAGCCACACCAAGCAAGGTGGCGCAGTGGTAACGCACTGCACTCGCGTTCGGAAGGATGGTGGTTCAATTCCACCTCCGGCCATCCAGATTTAGGTTTTCCGTGATTTCCCTAAATCACTCCAGGCAAATGCTGGGATGGTTCCTTTCTAAGGGCACGACCGATTTCCTTCCCCATCCTCACCCAAAACTCCGAGCATTAGCTCCGTCTCTAATGACCAAGCTGTCGACTGGATATTACACCCTAAGCTTCCCTCCTCCTGTACAGCCACAGAAATAAGACTCATATCTAACAGAAGATGTATTCTGCAATGACACTAAACTGTAGTGAGTACTATTCCTGTAACCAAGGAAGAAACATATTTACGAAGAAAATGTACAAATAATCTTTCAAAATAAATGTTTGTTTGTATTTTTTCCATATTGTATGCTCTGCCATACCGTTCATCTGATTGCGATGAAACTTTGCACTCTTGATTTTCAAACCAAGAGGAAAGTCACTGTCTACGTAAAATCTTGTGTGGTGCATGGCAAAGGGTATTTTAACTACGAACTACGACTAAATCTTCGGTTTTTATTCCCATCTGGATTAAATGCTGCACACTTGACCTTCCAAACAAGAGAAACATCACTTTCTACGTGTGATTTAATAAATTGCAGGGCGAAGGGTACCTTGCAATACACTTAGACACTGTTTCACTGATCACCATGAAAGTTAACAGAGTTAAATATCTTTTTTATTTTTTTTATTTTTACAGATTGAGGAGGCAGTCGACTGAGGATGTGGAGGAAGAGATCAACAAAGAGACGAGGAGGTGCGGGAAAGGTGAAAGGGGAGATCACCAGAGAGAGGGATAGAAGGAGATGAACAGAGTAAGGGGGGAGAGAGAAGGAAGTTTAAGGTTAATGTCCCGTTGACAGTGTAGTCAAATGTTCAAATGTTTGTACAACTTATGGGACTTAACTACGGGGTCATCAGTCCCTAAGCTTACAAACTACTTATGAACTATCTAAGACTAAAGACGGCACAAATATCCATGCCCGAGGGGTGATTCGAACCCCCGACCGTAGTGGCCGTGCTGACCGTGACTGGATCGCCTCAGTCACCTCGGCCACCGCGGCCGGCGACAGTGTAGTCATCAGAGACGGAGCTCACACACTGAGTTTTGGATAAGGATGTGGAAGAAAATCGGCCGTACACTTTCCAATAACTTTCCCGGCATTTGACTGTAGAGATTTAGGAAAATAACGGAAATCCTAAATCTGGATGTCCAGAGGTGAATTTGAACCACCGTCCTCCTGAATGCGAGTCCAGTGCGGTACCACTGAACTACCTCGCTCGCTAAATGAGACAGAAAGAGAAAAAAGAGGGGGGGGAAGAAGATACAAACGGAAAGACAAGGTAAACAGAAAAAAGGGAAGGAGAAATGAGCACTAAGGCGCCTTGTACGGTGTGCCCGGCCGTTACTCGTCAGAGGTTCGAGTTCTCTCTCGGGCATGGGTGTGTGTTGGTCTTAGGATAAGCTAGTTTAAGTAGTTTGTAAGTTTAGCTACCGGTGACAACTACAGTTACTTCCCATAACTTTACAAACATTTGAATGTTTGACTGAGGGACTAAATCAAGACTGGAACAAATAAGTACCCAGGCGACGCCGGGTTTTCAACTAGTATTATATATTTATAGGCGTAGCTGTTAAAAGTTTTAACGTGTTCGCAATATGCGAGCATTTATAGTTATTATGAATCAGCAGAAGCTCACTGACGAGCTCAATATTTAATTGTTCAAAATGTTCAAATGTTTTTATAGCTTATGGGACTTAACTACGAGGTCATCAGTCCCTAAACTTATAAACTACATATGAACTAGCTAACACTAAGGACGGCACAAATATTCATTCCCGAGGGGGGATTCGAACCCCCGACCGTAGTGGCCGTGCAGACCATGACTGGAGCGCCTCAGTCCCCTCGGCCACCGCAGCCGACAGTATTTAGTTGGCTACGGAGATTTATCAACAGTAAGGTCTGCTTTACGGAAACACCATCCACTATAGGCAGGTTTGTTGACGGCATATATAAAATACGCCCTGCAACTGCAGCTAGTTGGCGGCGATCTATCTCGTGTCTGCCCCACCACTGAATGATATCATCATCATCTCCACGGTGCATTAAAGTATGTAAATCTGTTTCATCTGCTGTGGAGATTCGTCATTCTTTCATCAAGCGAAACGATCTCTCATTGTACGTGGCGATGACACTGCATGGAAGGTCCTGTAGTAATAAACGAAAGATCGAGAGAGAGATAAGTCATGTTTTAATCATGAAGAGTGTGTCTTTAGTCGATGAAATATTATACGAATTGCAATACTGCCATTTAGTTATAAGACAATATGAATTAAATAAAAAATAATTACCTGCAGAATTGTATGCTGTATCTGCATAACACGCACGCATTTGTGACACACTGCTAAGAATTTCCTAGATTTCGCTTATGCCAGGCCTATTGATATAACAGAATGACGGTCAGAACAACACAGCAGTCTTTTGTTTCTCTCACGTAGGAGAACCAGTTCTCAGATTTAATCCCTTGCATGTCATGTAAAAATAGATAAGCTGTTAGCATAAATCAATCCCTGAAGGTAATTGCTGTGGTAAAAACACCGGTATACTATTATTATTACTGCCGGTATCCATGAACGTGCTGTGTGAGAGAATTCTGACAACTTTTTTTTAAAGCTGAAAACCAACAATTTAAAGCAGTTTACGCATGATAAGTCTCCAAGACATGTGAGGTTTCCTTCAAAAGACAACAGAAATTTATTGTGGACGTCGATTTTTACCTTGGTACACATTTCTTTCAGTCTTACTCCATACTATAGTTGCATGATTCCGCACAGATATACTAACAATGTGAAGCTTGAGCTGCTGTACTCATTCTAGGAAAAGAGGCTCTTCTCTCTCTCTCTTTCTCTCTCTCTCCCTCTCTCTCTCTCTCTGTCCGTCTCCTCCTCTACCCTCTCTCTGATAGTCTCCTCCTCCACCTACTCCTCTCCCTCATATATGTGAAAACATACATATATGCGCCAAGTTTCAAGCTGACTGGTCAAACGGCGTCAAAGTCGCTTGGCTTGAAGATTACAAAGTCTTCATGAAAATATACATTTATGTGCTGACTTTCTTGGTGATAATCCCATTGCAAGGTACCCTCCGCGACGCACCATACAGTGGCTGACGAAAGATAGCCCACATATTAACAAATATCATTCATATCCGTCTAGCCATTTCAGCGTGAAGGCTTAAGAAATGAATTAAATAATTGTAAAGCACCCTCCACCATGTACCATACGAAGTTAATTTTAGTATGCCTATAACCTTCTTGCGAGTGCACGCAATGACTTTACAAAGTTTTATTGCAATCGGATGTATGGTATGGCCGTGCATAAAATACGAACAAAAAGACAAACAAACATTAATTTTTATATATTAGACTTTTTTTCAAATTCTCATTAAAACCATACGTTGGTAACAACACATTCCAGCACGTGAACATCGTCACTGAGGTGCTGAGTGGCAAAATCTAGTCTGTTCGGACGAGTCCCGCTTCAACGTGTCCTACAACGATGGCCGCATACTTTTCCGGCGCTCCATCTACATCTACATGGGATACTCTGCAAATCACATTTAATTGCCTGGCAGAGGGTTCATCGAACCACCTTCATACTATTTATTCCCATTCCATTCTCGAATAGCGCGCGGGAAGAAAGAACATCTGAATCTCTCCGTTCGAACTCTGATTTCCCGTATTTTATTCTGATGGTCATTTGTACCTATGTAAGTGGGAGTCAACAATATTGTCGCGTTGAAATGGAAGCAGGCTTCACTTCGAAGGCAACTGAACACAGCACTTATACTGAAAGCACGTTTATTACGAACTTAACATACACGCAGCACTGATCGCCTCTCGGGCAGAGTGCTCTGCTATTTATACGCAGACAGAATGTACCAGAAATTAGAAGAACAGTTAACATAAGAAACAAGTAGAATTTACAAGTGAACATAAGACAGATGTAGAACATTCTGTAATTGTTAATTACAAATAAATATTTTTTTATTTATTTATTAATTATTTTTTTTTTTTTTTTTTTTTGCCTGTGGGCTGATTAAACCCCTGCGCCATGCCCGCAATCGATGTTACGTGGTCTCTCGCGGCAATATATTTTCGCATTCGGAGGAGAATGTTGGCGATTGGAGTTTCGTAAATAGCCCACGCCGCAGCGATAATCGCTGTTGTTGTAATGATTCCCATCCCAGATCCTATATCATTTCTGTAAGGCTGTCTCCCCTGTATCGTGACAATACAGTGCGAATTGCCCTTCTCTGGACTCTTTCGATGTCCTCCGTCAAATCCACCTGATAAAGATCCCACACTGAGCAGTGATACTCCAAAAACGGACGGACAAGCGGAGTGTACCGTGGTGAGCGCAACCTGGAGGCCTGCATTGTAGAGCGGCGTAGCGGACGAACACCCGATCTCACTTCCTACTTAATGATGGCACTTTTAACAGTAACTGGTACCTAATGGTCGTTGTGCAGCCTGAGGTACTTCTCCTGCTTCAGGTATCTCTTCAGGCATACCGTCTGCCGTATTGGAGTCCTACTGCCCCAAGCGTTAGTTGACATTGACACAGGAACACCAATGCCGGTTTTCGGATGAGTGCCGTACGCAGGAGCAATGCACAGGACAAATGTCACTGCATCATGTTCAGAGATGAGTCCTTCTTCTCGATAACCTCCGATGACCATCGTGTTCGAGTCTCTCGGCACCAAGAGCAGAAAGCACATCCTGCCAACATTGTGGGGAGACACACAGGCTTAATACGTGGCATCATGGCGTAGGGAGCTATAGCGTACACGTTCAAGTCACGTCTAGTCGTACTTCGGCAGACTTTGACAGCACAGAGATACCTCACAAACATTCTGCGTCTGCAAGTCCTACCACTGATGGCTTAGCACCCTGGAACAGTGTTCCAACTACATAATGCCCACTTTCAGCGTGTATGTCTATGGACTACGTACAGAATGTTGAGATTCTCCGGTAGACAGCAAGATCCATGGACCTTTCCATAATTGAGGACTTATGAGATTACATTCCACCACAATGAACTACAGACATTGACGAGGAGAATGGCTTGCGTGCCTCAACGATACAGATGCAACAGGTGAAGCCACAGCGGAGGGGTATCTGTGGAGAGGCCAGACTAACGTGGGGTACCTGAAGAGGAACAGTAGTTACAGGCGCAACAGTCTAGATAATTGACTAAGCTGGTCTTGTTACATCAGCTAACACGGCTTCGCCAAGCACTTACTATGAACGCTTGATAATAAGGGGAAACTACAGTCGTTACTTTTGCCAAGGACGTGCATCTCTACTGTATGAATATATGATAATGGCGTCTTGCGGAGGTAAAAAGTCCCACATTCGGCTCTTCGGATAGGGACTACTCAGGAGGATGTCGTCATCAAGAAAAATAAAACAGGCATTCTACGGATCGGAGGGTGGAATGTTCTAACCCTTAATCGGTTAGGTAAGTAAGAGAAATGGATAGGTTATAGTTAGATATGGTGGAGATTAGTGAAGTTCCATGGCAGGATTAACGGCATTTCTGGTTAGATGAGTACAGGATTATAAATGCAAAAGCAGTTATGGATATTACAGGAGTAGGTCTAATAATGAATAAGAAAGTAGGAATGCGTGTAAGCTACTATGAACAGCATAGTAGAAAAGATAAACACGAAGCCAGCATCGACCACACCGCTACAAGTTTATATACCAACTAGATCAAAGGCGTAACCAGGATATAATTTCTGGAGTGGTTTTAAATAAATCGACATTGTAGTAACATGGACCCTTATCAGAACTGCAAACGGCACTAATTCGTTCAAAAGAGCTGTATACCAGAATCACTATGGTATAGAAACACGGATGGCAATCAGAAAGGCAGCGTGTGAAGTTTTCAATAACTTCTGAAGTAGCCTATTATCAGAGAAGCACCCAAAAACTGAATTTTCTGCTAAACGTGAAATCTGTTAGTAGCAAAAACTAAGTGTACAGATATTCTTTGACTAGACAGGATCCCTTGATTCGTTTACATAGGAATATCGAGAAATGTTGATTGAAAAAAGAACAGTGAAATCACACTCATCTGTACGGAGCAGACAAATTAGAATAGGACCCCTTGGAGAAAACTAGGTTAACTTTTCATTATTTTAGTAGTGATTACCCACTGTGACATAAGACGGCGAATTCCTCCGTGAATGTTGGCAGTTTGCTACAGGACGATTTTTTTTCTCATGTGTGCCCCTCCTCGTCTGAATCATACCGATGGTGACGACTGTCTTTGCCGCGCGGTATTTGCTGTGCACTGTAAGACTCCTTGTTGCGGAGTGCGCTGATGCTCCCCGTTGGAGGTTCCAGTCCTCATTCGGGCAGGGATGTGTGTGTGTGTGTGTGTGTGTGTTTTGTCATTGGCATAAGTTTAATTAGATTGTTAGTTTAGGGACTGGTGATAACTGCAGTTTGATACCATAGCTGTACATACATTGGAACGTATGCACGACGGTCTTTCTTCAGAGCTCCAAAAGGTACGGAAATCGCTTGGAGAGAAATCGTGACTATGTGGAACATGTGTAACGGTTTTCCAGCCTTGTCAAAATGAAGGCGGGCTCTATCCTGAAACAGAATGATGCCATATTTTCTTAGCTTTGCCAGAATTTCGGAGGGATTTGAACCCTAGTGTTCCCCCACCTTTTTGCTATTCCCATGATCTAGCTCTGCCGAAGACGAGGAAATCGAAGACACATATGAGGCGATATAAGAAATTATTCAGAGAGTTATGTGAGAGGAAACTTGATTGTGATGGAGAACTGGAACTCGGTAGTAGGAAAGGGAAGAGAAGGAAATGTAGTGGGTGAATATGGACTGGGAAAGAGGACTGAAAGGGGGAGATCGCCTGGTAGAATTTTGTGCAGAGCACAATTTAATCACCACAAACACTGGTTTAATCATCATAAAAGAAGGTCGTACACGTGGAAGAGACCAGGAGACACTGGAAGGTACCAGATTGACTTTATAATAGTAAGGCTTAGGTTTAGAAACCAGGTTTTAAACTGTAAGACATATCCAGGGGCAGATATAGACTCAAACCATAACTTATTTGTTATGAACTGTAAATTAATA
This sequence comes from Locusta migratoria, assembly GCA_026315105.1. Lineage (NCBI taxonomy): Eukaryota > Metazoa > Arthropoda > Insecta > Orthoptera > Acrididae > Locusta > Locusta migratoria. Next base: position 295,346,839 of record CM048755.1, read on the forward strand.
TTTAAGACACTGCAAGAAGGTAGAAAATCAAGGACATGGAACCTGGACAAATTGAAGGACCCAGAGGTGGTTGAGAGTTTCAGAGATACAGTAGAAGAAGAATGGGTAGCTCTGAGAGATAGAGTAGTGAAGGCCGAAGAGGATCATATAGACAGAAGGACAAGACCCAATAGAAATCCCTCGATAGCACAGGATATACTGAATTTAATTGAAGAAAGGAGAAAATATAAAAATACAGGAAGTGAAGCAGGCCAAAAGAGACTACAGACGGCTTAAAACCGAGGTTGACAGGACTTGCAGACGGGCTAAGCGTGAATAGGGGAAAGATAGATGCCGCTTACAGGAAAATAAAAGAGATATTTGGAGACAAGAAAATCAACAGCATGAATATCAAGAACTCAGATGGAAAATCTGTACTAAGCAAAGAAGGGAAAGCTGAAAGGTGGACGGAATATACAGAGGGCAGATACAAAGGCAATAAACTTGAAGGCAGTATTGTAGAAATGGAACACGAAGTAGAAGAAGATAAGATAGGAAATACGATACTGCGAGAAGAATTTGATAGAGCACTAAAAGATTTCAGTGGAAAGAAGGTCCCTGCAATAGATGATATTCTGTCTGAACTGCTGATACCGTTATGAGAATCAGTCTTGATGAAATTGCCCCACCTGCTATGCAAGATGTATGAGACAGGGTAAATACCCTGTAATCCCAGTTCCAAAGAAAGCAAGTGCAGATAAATGTGAAAATAACAGAACTATCAGTTTAATAAGCCATGGTTGCAAAATACTAACAAGAATTATGTACAGACTAATGGAATAATTGGTGGAATCGGACCTCGGGGAGGATCAATTTGGATTCAGGAGAAATGTAGGAACACGAGAGGCAATATTCACATTATGACTAATCTTAGAAGATAGGATAATCAAAGGCAAACCTACATTTTTAACATTTATAGATCTGGAGAAAGCTTTAGACAATGATGAATGGAATACTCTTTCAAGTTATGAAGGTAACAGGGATAAAATACATGGAGCGAAAACTTATAATCAACTTGTACAAAAAAAAAAAAAAAAAAAGAGATAGATGTTATTACGGTCATAGGGCATGAAACGGACGCATTGGTTGGGAAAGGAGTAAGACACAGTTGTAGCCTCTCCCAAATGTTGTTCAATCTGTACATTGAGCAAGGATAAATTTCGAGTGCGAATTTAAGTCCAGGGAGAGGAAATAAAAATCTTGCGGTTTTCTGATGTCATTTTAATTCTGTCAGAGACAGCGAAGGACCTGGAAGAGCAATTAAATGGAATGGACAATGTCTTGAACCGAAGATATAAGATGAACATTAACAAGAGTAAAACGAAGGTAATGGAACGTAATGTCAGAAAACCAGGCGATGTTGAAGGAATTAGATTAGGTAATGAGACAATAAAAGTAGTAAATGAGTTTTATTATTTGGGTTGGAAAATACCTTCTGATGGCCGAAGTAAAGAAGATATAAAATGTAGAATGGCTACGGAAAGAAAAGCGTTTCTGAAAACGCGAAAATTGCTGACATCTCATACTAATTTAAATGTTAGGAAGTCGTTTATGAAAGCATTTATCTCGAGTGTAGCATGGTATAGGAATGAAACGTGGACGATAAGGAGTTCAGACAAAAGAATGATAGAATATTTTGATATGTGTTGCTACATACGAATGATGATCAGTTGGGTAGATCAAGTAACTGGGGAGAAAAGGAGTTTATGGCATATCCTAAGAGATGGGATAGGTTGGTGGGACGTATTTTCAGACATCAAGGAATCGTCAACTTAAAATTAGAAGGAAGTGTGTAGGGTAAAAATCGTAGAGGGAGACCGAAGGATGAATACAGTAAGCAGATACAGAAGGATGTAGGTTGCCGTTCTTATTCTGAGATGAAGAGGATAGAGTGGAGAGCTACATCAAACCAGTCTGCGTACTGAAGACCATAACATCATCAAACAAGATTACATTTGAAGGGACCTCCATCCCAGTACCAACACGCGATACCAGTAGTGACAGCTGCAATAACTCTGGATAAACGTGTGAAATGGGTGGATCCAAAAGCTGTTTGACACCATTTCGAACTGCATGAGGTCATTAACTGCAGACAGAATGGGTGCGACACCCTAATGACGGAGCGCCAAACTTCAACCCGTGAATGCCAACGGCCTTGTATCTTGCATCCCATTTTGTAATCAATTTAAGGAAGTCACGTGGTCTTTCATCATATATACTTTCATTCACTTCCAACGACACCTTTTGGGTGCATAACGTTTGGAGCAATTAAAATTTGTGAAGGGAGATCTAATCTTAAGTGCAGTAGGTCGGTTCAGTTTTATGGCAGTTGTGGCAGAAATGAAGAGGCCTGTACGGGATACACTAGCGAGGAGGACTCCATCAAACCAGTTTCGTCCAGAAACATGAAGCTTAGTATTTTTGTCTCTATGCTAAACAAACCTGTCTCTTAAGCTTTGAAGGTACACTAAGTGCCGCGGCGGAATGGCCAAGCGCACTGAGGCGCTAAGCTACGATACGCGAAACCGCACACCCGTCGGGGGTTCGAATCCCTCCTCGGGCATGGATGTTTGTGTCGTCTTTAGTATAAGGTAGTTCATAAGTAGTTTGTAAGTTTAGGGACTGATGACCCCGCAGTTAAGTTCCTTAAGCTTAACAAACATTTGAACATTTGGGTACACGAAGTTTGTTTCAAGTTTTCACTACTCGTTATTTTGTAATTAATGTTTGTGCGCCGTTTATAAATTCCATAAAATTTATTAATTATTCGAATTTACGAGAAAATCCTTTATAGCTGCACTATTTTACGAAGATAATTAATGTAATTAACGTCACAGTTCGTCAAACAACTTTAACTCTTTCACTACGAGTTACTTCTGCAGAAGATCGCCATAGTCTGGCATTACAGAGCACTGCTGTGAAAATTGCCTCGGAAAGAGACTACCCTCCAGTGGGCTGCAACAGTTCACCAGACGAAACATCTGTTTCGCAGCTGACTTCTACAGCAGTCCATCGCCTGCCAGGTCAGATTACATTGGAGTTCTGTAGGAGTCCAAAATGTTCAGATGTTTATAAATCTCTGAGACCTAACTATTGTTGCTGTAAGCCCATAGGCTAACAAACTGCGTAAACAAACTTAAAATAACCGACGGTCAAAACACGCACACCCATTCCCAAAGGAGGACTCGAACCTCCAAAGGGGAGCAACCACGTGCTCCGCAACGAGCGCTAGGCCATTCCACCGCGGCTGTGGGAGTCCGCCGTAGTTACAGGGTTAAAAGTAATATTCACTGAGTTCAATATTCATTCCTCGAAGTCGTCAATTTCAAATAATGATCTTCAATATATCTCCCTTTCCTTCACATCACATTTCTCCTCTATCTGTTGTTCAGATCAATGAACACTAGAAGGAACATTCACACGTTTTACAATTACATTCTGTCTGTGATTTTATGACAGTCTGAAACAGCTACACATAATTTGTTTTGAACCAAATTTTCCATCCCTTCAGTTACAATTTATTTGGACATTACGGTGATAACGACTTTCACTTCATTAGCAAAAATTCAGCTCTACTGCTGATAGAATATGGATCATCGACCGGTCGCTCAAAATGTTCAAATGTTTGTAAATCTTATGGGACTTAACTACGGGGTCATCAGTCCCTAAACTTACAAACTACTTATGAACTACTTACGAACTAGGACGGCACAAATATCCATGCCCGAGGGGGGATTCGAACCCCCGACCGTAGTGGCCGTGCAGACCGTGACTGAAGCGCCTCAGTCTCCTCGGCCACCGCGGCCGGCGACCGGTCGCTACCTGAAATTCAGGGGGAGATTGAAACATAAGTTGGCACTAGAAAGAACCATATAGTTTATTCAATGAAAAGAGTGACATTCCGTTCAGCGGTTACTTGTAAATTTTTGGGAATGTACTCTCTAAATAGTTGCATTCACCTGATGTGGACAACGCCACTCGTGAAGAGAAGGTCTCAGCCCGTGTTTTTACGACTCCACAGAGTGGGAGCGTGGCCCACACTGACAGTAAAGATCTCAGGATGGCTGCAGGAGATACAAGACTTTACACAGCACTTCTCCCACGCAAGTCTGCAAAGCGACCCTTACGGCGGCAGCACATGAACGTGGACAGGCTCTAGCTTCGTTGCGAAGGGCAATGTACAGTAGCTTTAATAGTGACGTTTATTTAGTTTCATGGCTAACACTTTGCAAATTTTATGAGAATTATGTAATACGTAGTTCCAAGAAAAATTTCGATACTGTTATCTATTAGAGCATGTCCTTTCCAACCAACCACTTCATTCCACTTATTTTGTGTAACTGTTGATTCCCAAGTCACAGTACAATTAGTTTATGACGTCAGACTGTTCTTATAATGATGTAACAAATAGTGAATAGATGAATTTAGAAAAAACATTCAACCCTAATCTTCGTACGTCAAATGACATATTTACCGACATCCACTGTTTCCCCCGTTCCGTCATCTGGCGAAACGTAATTACGAATTTCTTTTAAACCCGTAACTTACGAGTCAACATTACAATTTTTGTAGCATTTTACTTCACTTTCATATCAGAATGATAACTCACACATATTTAATCAGTAATATTTAAGAAAATACCCTAAATGTATAGAAAATAATAATTTGTTTGTTTATTGTCTGTTCATTACTAACATCTGGCGGACAGAGCTGCAGCTACCTGTATGTGACATACACCGAAACCTGATGCACACCATTTGTCGCGCGTGAGTCATACAGCTAGCTATGGAGTAACTAAACCGCTACAACTAAGGATGCGAACTAAGTATCCGAAAGATCAACCACCATACGATACTTTTATGTATAACCATGTTAAAATTTTCCTTCTCCGTTTCATTATGACGAACGTTATCGTATCTGAACATCAGAAAACTTCTTTTTGGGTCTGTGGAGCGATTGTGACCTAAAGAATCCCCATGCACAAAAAACAGGTACTCGCTACCCTAGTAGCCACTTCGTACGAATAACAATCAACGCCTGACATGTTAAAAGGGCCTTACATTGCTCTACACGACAGTGTAAGACTCTCACTAGGCTCCAAATCAGATGACTGTGATCGTTTCTGGGCACGATAGCTCTGCTTCTGGGTCGTGCAACTTGAACCTCCACCATACTCGCCGGATCTCAATCCTTCAGACTTCTTCCTATTCCATCGACTCAAACTCACTTTGAAAGGAAAGAGATTTGGCGATATTCCTAACATCACACGAAATGTGACGAAGCTTTTGAATACCATCCCAAAGGAAGACTTCGTGTAAAGTTTCCAGCACATGTATTGCAGATCTCAAAGCTTAAAGGGCCGGCCGCGGTGGCCGAGGGGACTGAGGCGCTCCAGTCACGGTCTGCACAGCCACTACGGTCGGGGGTTCGAATCCCCCCTCGGGCATGGATATTTGTGCCGTCCTTAGTATTAGCTAGTTCATAAGTAGTAAAAAAAAAAAAAGCTTAAGGGACTTAACTGCTGGGTCATCAGTCCCTAAACTTACAAACTACTTATGAACTACCTTATACTAAAGACAACACAAACATCCATGCCCGAGGGGGGATTCGAACCCCGACCGTACCAGCCCTGAAGACCGTGACTGGCGCGCCGCAGACCGCTTGGCCACTGCGCCCGGCGCAGTTCTCAGTGGTGCATAGTTATGGAAGGTGACTATATCGAAGGAAAGAAGAACAGTAATGTAAATGTAGTTCATAGTTCATCTACGTTAATATTACACGACAATTCACCGAACTTTATTGTCAGAGGTTTTATATATATATATATATATATATATATATATATATATATATATATATATATATGCCACACTCACCCATCGTTAAAGTAAAAAAGATTAAACTCTACGACCAGGCCCTGAAGACCACGTTATGATCGTCTGAGTGCCGTATCATCTTCAGCCAATGCTATCATCATCGATGCAATACTTTTTAATCAGACAGCTTCTCATGTTACATCACAAGACTGAGGGCTGACTAGTCCAGTCCTCCCACCAAAGAAAATTCCTTGTCAGTACCGGAAATCGATCTCGGGACTGTCACGTTGACCATTCGGCTACAGAGGTAGAGCCATAGTTTCCATCACAAAAATATTCGGGAACAGAAGCGAAAGTGTATATTTTTTCGTCAGAATCTGACTCAACAGTTTTCATGTAAGTGTTAACGCTACTTACCTTGATGAATCTAACCTTAAGGGGGGACGTTGATGAAACTGACCAAAATTTTCGATTTATTTTTTACTAGCTGAAAACCCGGCGTTATTTATTTATTCGAACCTTGAGTTAGTACTATTCCTATCCACTTTCTGTCAATCTTCTTTTTTTCTAAAAACATGTTACACTTATCAGAGAATATATAAGAAATCACAGGTAAAAATGCACTCGTTTCGAAGAACCCAATCACGAAATTCAACAATAATGTTTGTAATAATATCACAGATGGATCACTTGATGTAATGCGCGAAACGTCAAATCGATTTTTTTAAAGAGATGTATTAAAAGAAATTTCTTTTTTTCTGCTTTATTTATTTATTCTCATATTTCCTTATTCGTATGCTTATCCTTACAGAGAAAGAGCTGAAGACATTGTAGCACGCATAGACCAAAGATATGGTCTGTGGCATCACGTTTCGCTACGCGTAACCTCCTTGCTATAGAGTCGCAAACGTCATCGCTGGCCTTCAGTCCGAATTTTTTTATAATTTGACGACTTTCAACCACCATATCTTCCACCTCCTTATAGCTGTCGGCATGGAACTGCTATGGTTTACAAAGGGAGACTTCGGACAACAATTACACCACAGACCATTCGTTTGCGTTCTGTAGTTTACGCTTCAGAGCGAAATATTAACACACAAACACGTATAATTTTATATACACCGATAACTTTCCATCCCAATATACTCCACCCTTTTATCATTATCAACCCTCAAGCAACAATGCAACCAATAAAACCACTTTCAAAGAGTAAATATAATTATCAAAGAGTAATTATTGTTCCGCATTTCGCGTTATATTCTTCAAATTACTAAATATCTATCAGATCGCTATAAAACCGTGCCTAAAACCTCCCTCAGGTATAAATTAGTAACTGTACAAATATTTAAGTGTCTGCGTCTTGCCGTTCGGACGTGATAAGCGTACACCGAACAATCATTCACATTAATATATATATATATATATATATATATATATATATATATATATATATATATATATAGATAGATAGATAGATAGATATATATATATAGATAGATAGATAGATAGATAGATAGATAGATAGATAGATAAATAGCTATCCGATCGCCATAAAACCGTGCCTAAAGCCTTCCCCGGGTGGACATTAGTAACTGTACAAATTTTTAGCTCTTTATGTCTTGTGGTTCAGACATTATAAACATACACAGAACAGACATTCACATTTATAGATATTGATAAGAAACTAGCTGCAAAGTTTATGACGAAGCAATTCTTTTTTTGCCTTGTGATTCTGACGAAGATCTATACAAGTGTTCGATTCTTTCTTCATTCAGTTATGCCACGATCACAAAGAGTGTATAAAAAAACTGGATAAACTGCGTTTGAATTAGTTAGTGCATAGAAGACGTGAGCAACAACGACAAACCAGCAATGAGGCAACGTCCGAAGTAAGAACGTCTACGCGTCTCTGCAGCTGTAAAGTCAGTTGAAGTCCTGGTAAAGGAAAGAAGACAGACAACAAGAAACCAGAAGAGGAGCACTGAAGGGAAAGACGACCCCGAGTACAAATGTGGTGCCTTCTGAAGAAGAAAGAAGTAAAAAGTTGCACTGAACTTTAAATTGCGTTTACTGAAAAGTTTTTTTTTTTTTTTTTTTTTTTTTTAAGTTTATGTACCTTTTCTTCAGATTTTACGAATGCTAGAATTATGAAATTCTCTACACATATTTCTGAAAAACTAATAAACGTTTTATCAAGAGCAAGTTTTGAAATTCTGATTGCAAGCTGAGATGCGGGGCAAAGTGCTGGGAAATTTTGCAAGAAATTAAAATTGTACTTATGGAATTACAATTAAAAAATTATGAAAATTCTCCTATTTGATCTATTTCAAAAACCTTATGATAGAAGCTTATATGATATAAAGAGATGAAACAGATTTTTTTGTAGGAATCTCTTGAATAAGCTCTACAAACATTTGAACATTTTTTTCCTTGAAAACTTTCTGAGAAAAAAGGACATAAATTATTTTTTGAAAATAAAACTTCAAATTTCATTAAAAAATTGAATATATATAATCTTTTATCTGTAAATGTGTTACTTTCATGTAAAGCGCGGGCCATATCTACAAAACCGTGGATTTGGCACATTTTTGTAATAGTGTGCGTTTCCCTTAAATATTTGTCGAATGTTCGAATTTCAGTAACTCTAAAACTTTTTACGTTTATTGTGACTGTACATGATCTCAAAGGATAAAAGTCGGCGAAGAGAGAAAACTGCACAGAATTTAGAACTGTAATATAAGTACAGCAGTAATGCAGTGACAGAGATCTACCAAGGTAAGAAAGCAAGGTGAATTACTGACAAGAAACTGAAAATCCTACCGTTATAAAAATTTACCCTATTTCTTACGAGCATGTCCTCCGTTACCCATCCTTCTTCCCGTCATCACGACAAGAATTTATGCTCGACCTTACGGTAAAAAGTAAAACTCACTGACTATAAAAATTCCGGTAGACGTCGGACTGGCAGATAAATAGTTAAACTGAGCATTCATTTGAGTTAGTTGTGCAACATGTGAAACATTCTGAAATTCTTCACGCCGGCGAGTCTCCGATAAAATTATTAAGTTTATGACTGCTACACAGCATAAAATGAAAATTTGATGTTAGCATCAGAGCAGAAATTTTAAGAAGAGTTATATTTGGCTACTCATGTCGGCGAAGAGCTAGTTCAGGCGGGGAGGTTATATCTGGTTCATGGTGCGGAAGCATTTGTTTATTAGTGAGTGCGGCGGATGAAGTCTGACAGCCCGTAGCCAATTCATCTCGCGCTTTTGTTCTGCTGCTCACTCACTGCACGCCTTCGCTCGGTTAAATACTGCCGACAGACAAAATATGCTTTTTGTTCCCATTACAGAATTACATAAAATGTAGCATTTCATTTATTTTATTAATAACATTTTGTTATTCTGTGATATGAACATAAACGATATATAAATTCGTTACTGTGTGGGAATGGTAAATACAGTTTCGAAAGTCAGTAAATGTCCTCGAGTGAATTGTTTAAACACCAGCTGTATAGACTTAATTTTATTCCTGCCGGTTTCGACTCATAAAATTATCTTCACAAGACATAGTGAATCAAACGCAATTTTATAAAAACTGCTTAGGGCCATAAACATTCGTATTCCTTATTCCTCAATAAACGTTATTTATTATCTAAACATGTGTGTCCTATCTCCCAATGGCAAGTAGATCCTACTCTCTATCCATTGAATTTTCTTTTCATGCAGTTTAATTATTATGATGTGATATCTACAAAACTGTGTATCCTAAAAAATCGCACTGACGCGTTTTAAGGCCCACTTTACATTTGTAGTTTTATAAGTTTTTGCAGACATTTTGGACCAAAATAATAATCTGAAAAATCATTAATAAGAGTGTCTGAACCCTTTTAAGAAAAAAAAAGTATATAGTGGCGGGTTCCGAACCACTGACCTCCAGCGTCACAGTCCAACGCATTGCCCACGACGCTGCAGCTAACAATTAGAAGTTACGTTATTAAAACTCATACTATTGATGGCTGTTGTTAACTGATGCTAATATGGCATTTTTAGACATTAGATTATCATTTATCGTACGAACAACAACGTTTTTTTTGTGTTAATTCTTCAGTGCGCCATTTCTTTGAAATAACAACGTGTAAGTTACAATAAGAAAATCATCAAATACGCAATGCAAGATGCAGTATGCCAGAGAGAGTTCTGGGCGAGGAATGTCACGTGACATCTGCTAACGGCTGGTTTTCGTTAATTCAATGTAGGGTATCAAAACTCCGTTATTTTTGTAAATATCTCTCAAACGATACGAGCTATGAAAAAAAAAAAAAAAAAAAAAAAAAAAAAAAAAAAAAAACCCCATAAGGGAACAAAGTTGTAGAGAATTTTCTCCTCAACAAATTCGGTTATTCAATTTTCGCGTCAGATGAACGGTTTATTTGCAATTACAATTACATTACAAACGGCTTTTTTTGTTTTACTAACGTATTTCTTGTCCAAAATATTTGAAAAAGCGAGGTTCTGGTCTCTCGTAGCCAACAATTATGTCTGTAAAATTTGGTGCCAATCGGTTGAACAGTTCGACCTAAAAAGTGGGAACACGTTGCAGACACACAGACATCGTCAAATCGAAACGGCTTTTTTTGTATTACTACCGTATTTTTTGTCCGAAAAATTTGAAAAAAGGAGGTTCAGGTCTCTGGCGGCCTACAATCATGTCTGTAAAACTTGGTGCTGATCGGTTGAACGGTTCTTCTTAAAAACAGGGAACACGTTTCGGACAGACAGTCAGAAATCCCAAAATCGCTGTTATTTTTGCAAATATCTCAAACGATACGAGATATGAAAAAAACATAAGAGAGCTAATTTGTAGAAAATTTTCTCCTCTACAAAGTCAGTTATTCCATTTTCGTCTCAGATGAATGGTTAAGCCGTTATTTTCATTTAAATTTCGAGCTGTCAAAAGACGATCGCAAAGGCCCACTTTTAGTGTTACTACCGTAACCTCAAGTGAGCCAATACAATTTTAAACGTTCATAGAGCAGAATATTAGGAAACAGTATGAAAACTGTTGCGAAAGTAGTTGGTAAAAAAGACGTAATAAATTACAACTTCATGCGTAATGTTGGTGATTTTCATGCGTTTCATTGTTCAAGACGTCATATCTCCGATTTGCCGTAGGTGGTTCATACCTCCATATAGATTGTTGTCTGATAATATCATGGTAAATAATTCCACCTTAGGCTTCAAGTCCAATTTTTGCTGCCTTTTTCGCACAAAACGGATCCGAAATTCAGATTTAACCAGTCAAGCAAACTTCTCAGATGTCGTGGAGTGGACAGGCAACTACAGAAGTCAATGTGAGAAATCACTTCCACGTGCTCCACAGTTCAAATGTTTGTAGAAACTTATGGGACTTAACTACGGGGTCATCAGTCCCTAAGCTTACAAACTACATATGAAGTAGCTAAGACTAAGGACGGCACAAATATCCATGCCCGAGGGGGGATTCGAACCCCCGACCGCAGTGGCCGTGCAGACCATGACTGGAGTGCCTCAGTCCCCTCGTCCACCGCGGCCGGCGTGCTCCACAGTATATGGCGTGAAGAACATGGGAAGATTTCTTTAACTTGTGATTTTCAACAGCGTTATCGGTTATTAACATGGGTATATACATTTTTGCCCTGCTCATCACAACACTTCTGTTTCAAACTGTTCCAAGAATACTTAAGCGAATAATCTCGTGTTTTTACTAACACATCATCGCTCTTAAACAAAACAGAACAAAACAAAAAATCGTACTGGCGTCTTTTACGGTCCACTTTAGCTTATTCTGTAGTTTTATGATTTTTGAAAATATCTCAGACAAAAAAAATGGGGGGACTGATGACCACCCCAATTTTGTCCACCTAAAATAATTAACCAACCATCCAATAAAAATATAAAAATAGTAATGTAAAATTAAATATATAGAAAATAAAATATAATTTAATAATATAATAGGAATTTTAATATATAAAAATAATAATACAACAGATAGTATTTTATATATTTAATTTTATATTAATTATTTTTATAACTTTTATATTTATTTTTTGTCTGAAATATTTGCAGAAGAAGGACTAAAAATAGACTTTTCGGCCTTTTTGGAACAAATTTACAAAGAAATTCAATTACGGCAAAAATTCATCTATTTGGGGGCGCGTTCTGAAATAAAGAAACCAATCCCAATATTCAAGAATCATGACTATTAATTATGATTCACGATTTTTTTTTTTTTTTTTTTTTTTTTTGTAATTTTTATTGCTTTATAAAAACGTGTTTCCCTGCGATATATTCATCCCTAGGCGAAATATCAACTTTGAGTTTAAATATCGAAAAACATTTCAAACAGCAGTTACTCGATATCAAATTCCAAATAACTTTTACGTTGAAAATGATAAAGTCTAAAATAATTAAAACAGTACTGAATGGTGTAATTTCTGTAGTTAGTGGATTTTACACACAATGCACAGCCAACCATAATTAAAAATTATGCTTGGAGACATGGTAATACGAACTAACTATCTCGTGAATTGATTGGTATATATCAGCCGTTCTATTGATCAAGGTCATCTTCTTCTTAGTCTTTTCTGGAGAGAATTCCAGTCCTTACAGACAATATTTATGTAAGTATAAGATCATGCGCGATCTGTGTTTATTGAAAGTTGTGGATTAGGAAACGAACTTGTTAGCCAATATTAAAAGGTTAAAAGGACTTTTTTTTTTTTTTTTTTTTTTTTTTTTTTTGCATTGGTAACATGTTTCGACTGGTGAATTGTTGACTCTTAAGTGTTAGTTTATGTAACAAAAATTCTGAAGTCGCCTGGTACTAGGTCTGGCCTGGTACTAGGTCTGGCCTGTAGGAAGATTGGACTATGATGTCCCAGGCTCATTGATTCACAAGTTTGGCGGTATTCTTGAATGTATACCACATGTTCAAATGTTCAAATGTTTGTAAAGCTTATGGGACTTAACTACGGGGTCATCAGTCCCTAAACTTACAAACTACTTATGAACTACTTACGAACTAGGCCGGCACAAATATCCATGCCCGAGGGGGGATTTGAACCCCCGACCGTAGTGGCCGTGCAGACCGTGACTGAATCGCCTCAGTCCCCTCGGCCACCGCGTATACCACATGTGTACGGGATATTACAGTCTCTCAAAATGTTCTAATGTTTGTAAAACTATGGGACTTAACTACTGAGGTTATCAGTCCCTAGGCTTACAAACTACGTTAAACTAACCTATGGACAAAAAACACACCCATGCCCGACGAAGAACCCGAACCTCCGACGGGGAGCAACTGCGCGCTCCGCAGCAAGGCGCTTCAGAATGCTCTGACATTCCACCGCGGCCATTACAGTCTCTCTGTAAGTCCCTTTCAGCCGCGATTTCATATTTCACCCACAGTAACAGACTCAAGAACGTACATATGACAGTTTGTAGGAGTGGACAATACCCAGGGTATGGAGCATTTTTAATATCTTGGAAGACGCATGAAGAGTTTGAAATAATCATACAAAAGTTCGAATCCCCCCTCGGGCATGGATATTAATGCCGTCCTTAGTATTAGTTAGCTCATAAGTAATTTGTAAGTTTAGGGACTGATGACCCCGTAGTTAAGTCCCATAAGATATACAAACATTTGAACATTTTTGACTAAATCTTAAACTTTGTTTACAAGATAAATCAATCAAATGTAAAGGCCGTAAGCTCCACAAAATACCTGGAAATTACTATTACTTCAGACTTAAACTGGAAAGAACACGTAGATAATGGCGTGGGACTGCGTTTTATTGGTGGAACTCTTAAAAGATGCAACAGAACTACAAAAGAAACTGCATACACTACTCTTGTTCGTCCTTTTTTGGATTATTGCTCCCCAGTGTGGGATCCTTATCTCGTGGGTTTCACGGAGGACATCGAAAGAGTCCAAAGAAGGGCAGATTGTTTTGTATTGTCACGATACAGGGGAGACAGCGTTACGGAAATGATACAGGATCTGGGATGGAAATCATTATAACAACGGCGCTTATCGCTCAGGCGTGGGCTGCTTACGAAACTCCAATTGTCAACATTCTCCTCCGATTGCGAAAATATATTGTTGAGTGCCACTGACATAGGTAGAAAAGATCACGAGAGTAAAATACGAGAAATCAGAGCTCGAACGGAGAGATTCAGGTGTTCTTTCTTCCCGCGCGCTATTCGAGAATGGAATGGGAGATAAATAGTATAAAGGTGGTCCTTAAACCCTCTGCCAGGCACTTAAATGTAATTTGCAGAGAGTCCCATGTAGATGTTGAACATTTCAAAAACAAGGTGAGATGATGAGATGCATAAACTGCTGGGTACGGAAGTGGCGTGGTGTGGAATCCAGCTGGGGGCTTTCATATAAGTGTATGGGTCAGAGACAGTCCCAGGATTGACCTATAGGGTTAGACGCAATGCTTCTGGCAGGATGAACAAAGAAGGACGTGAGAAGAAGCCAGTCCTCTCATTGGACGAAGGGGTCAGAACTGAGGGCATACTGCATCACATTGCGGCAGTTGGGGTGTCGGCAGCCATCGAACGCGATCGTGTGAAGTAGTTAGGGCGACGGAAGCCAGTGGGGGTGGTCAAGTTAGAGGTGGCTCCGAAGATGTTAGAAAAATCAAGTATACAGATTGGTGCATAGGCGCCAGTGTTTCTGGATGACGTGTTAAAGTGTAAGTGTAGTAGTGACAATCAGTGGAATAAAAGGATATCCCCTAAAATGAAAGTAAGGTAATTGGTGCAAGGAGAATAGACAAGGAGTGCCCAATTATCACAATTATAGCCACATCCTCCGATTCTGTGCGAGCCAGCGCATCCACTGCAGACTGTGGGACACACTTCCGAAGACGCAAGGTAGTGTCTTTCAGGAACCACTGTGAGATCCAATGGATTGCATATCTCCAACCGTAGCCTCATGTATACAGTTGCTTTGTCACAATCAGAGACTGGAGTATGTGTTTTAGCGCAATGAAGTGTTTAATATGCCTCAAGAACGTTACCTGCCATCACACGTTTTGCCAACATTGAAGTTTGGAGGAAGTAGTATTACGATTATGGAGTATTTTCCTTGGTTAAGCTAGGCTGTTGTCCACTTATTTTGATTAGAGAAGTGCGATATTATTATGTAAGAAATTAGATCGTCATCATATTAGACATTTTGAGTAATAGGTACGTCACACTGTATCATAAAAGTACAAAGTCGTAATGACACGGAAGATTTTCATTGATAACTTATATACGTGGTGTCTGTTTTTTCAGACAACATTTTTGATCCTGCAGCTATCAACAATCCATATACAAGGAATTTACAAATTCAGTGCCTACTAGTACTGAAATAATTTAATGGAGAAAACTGAAAATCTGTGTCCAAGCCACGCGGCAATCTCCGTGCGGCCTAAGGCGCCTTGATATCGGTTGCACGGTTACTCCCTGTCGAAGGTTCGCCGGCCGCGGTGGCCGAGGAGACTGAGGCGCTCCAGTCACGGTCTGCACGGCCACTACGGTCGGGGGTTCGAATCCCCCCTCGGGCATGGATATTTGTGCCGTCCTAGTTCGTAAGTAGTTCATAAGTAGTTTGTAAGTTTAGGGACTGATGACCCCGTAGTTAAGTCTCATAAGCTTAAGAAACAGTTGAACAGTTGTCGAAGGTTCGAGTCCTCACTCGGACATTTGTGTATGTGTGTTTGTGTTTGTGTGTTGTCCTTAGCAACAGTTAGCTTAAGTAGTTTGTAAAGCTAGTGTCCGATGACCTTAGCAGTTGGTCCTACTGTACAAACATATGAACATTTTTGTGTGTACAACCGGGAATCGAATCCAGGTCCTCCTGTTTACCAGGCAGTCGCGCTTGACCACTACGCCATTAGAGACACAGCGATCACAGCGACCACGCGGGCTAGACTTGCACGCCTCCCGTCAGACACAAATTCTCAACTTTCCCACGTACTACTGACGTAGTGCACTACCCATTACCATTCAATACTCGCAGCATGTTACCGATTCCTTTAAGAGTTCGAGCCTCATGTGCATCCGCACTAAGCGAAGGATCATAGGACGTCATTAGCAGACTATATAAATTATATATGTAGCGTCCGAAAGATAATTTACGTCTGACGGAAGGTGCGCAAGTGTAGCTGTGTCCTCAGTTTCCGGCACGGTGGATCTGCACTTTCGGTGAGACGGCTGGATGCTCTCTCTAATAAAAAATAAAATATAAAAAACTGAAGGGGACTGATGACCTAGCTGTTTAGTTCCCGAAAACCAACAACAAAACTGAACCCAGAACTCAAGGACTACCACGGAACAAGCACGATACCAAATCCGCAAAACCGTTGCGCAGTGGTCAAGCGCGACTACCTTGTAAGCATAAGGACCTAGATTAGAATCCCGGTTGGGCACTATTTTTTAACTTTCTCCATTCACTTTATGATATTTCTAGCTTGTAGCCATCATATTCACTTTCGTTAGAGTTGAATGCAGCTGACGCAGAGTGGTGTGAGGTACCAATAACAGGTGGTCCAGCAGGTACTATTCCTGCGGGAAAGGCCGCCTAAAGCTTCAGTACTCTGCTGTGATTTGTCAGTGCACATGGAGGCTAGGCGCCAAAACTAATTTCATCTCTAGTCAAAATTAAATGTATTTCTCATTACATCCACTTGATTTTCAGAAGTAGTTGTTGCTCAATAGCAAGCAACCATTCCGCTGTTTCATATCAATTATTTACAAATAAATTAATAAACAAAATCAGTAGAAAAGCGGAAGAAACGCTTCGGCCATGTTTCGGCGCGGGATAGCGCGCCAACAGACCGAGCTGGATCGCGATGCTTACTCACTCCTTTTTCGGTACTTGTCACGGACAGACCCGCTGTCTGATGCGGTCGGTCGTAGAATAGCAGTCAGTTATGTAGAAGTGCATTTTTACCTTGTGTAAGCGACATAAATCATCATTGTTAGTTAGATACAGAGGAATTTAAAAGACAGTTTATTATTGTGCAGTTTCTTTTTTTCTGCATATACAAAGTGTCATCCTTTGAATAATTTGCTTTACAAGACTAGTTTCTTGCTGATTAACAGCCTAATCATCAAGAACAAACGACGTGCGTGCCGCCTTCTGAGCTGGCGACACAACTTGTGAAGACGGCAGGTTATTTACAGACTGTGCATTTCACCCATGCCGGTGAAGGGAAATACTGCACGTCGCGAGTACTGCACTTTCGTTACAACTGAATTCAGTTACTTGAAATCCATAGTAACATGGAGGGAGCTATGGAAAGAGGATTAAATGTGTGAGACTTTTCAAACCTAATCTCTTTTCATAACAATATTTTTTCTAACCCCTAGTCGTAAGTTATTTCAACACTCTGCACCAGTTGATGTCTTATATACGTTGTGTATGGTGTGATTTTCATTCATTGAAGGACAGTCTCATAGTGTCCTGTCTAGTAAGCTAGGAGGATAGACACTACGTACTGACCCATTGGGGCACACATCGTGCTCAATCAAGAAAGGAATAGTCGTTCTATTTCAGACACTGGCCAAGCAACAAAGTATTAATCGAATACTTACATTGTAAGTTTTAATGAAATGTTCTGGATGCCGTCCGCGGTGGCCAAGCGGTCTGTGGCTCGCCAGTCACGGTTTTCACGGCCACTACGGTCGGGGGTTCGAAGAATCCCCCTCGGGCATGGATATTTGTGCCGTCCTTAGTATTAGCTAGCTGATAAGTAGTTTGTAAGTTTTGGGACTGATGACCCCGTAATTAAGTCCCATAAGCTCTACAAACATTTGAATTTTGTTCTGGTTATAAGGTCCGCCTAACATGCAAACACTTTTTTTTTTTTTTTTTTTTTTTTTTTTTTACCCAAACATGTTTCAGCACCTCTCTGCCAACACCAGTGAGTTTATTTATTTATGACTGTGGGAAGCAAAATTGTATACATTGTGTTAGTACTAACTTATATGTATTAGGCCTAAAAGTCGTATTTCATATTTTTGGGTTATTACGTTAGCTTTTACATTATGTGGTTTTGTAGGACCCTTTTCACGTAATTAAGCACTGGTAGCAGTGTCATCTGCATCCAAATGACCTGAGTGAACATTGTGACGACGTAACGTACTATCTCTAGTGTGAAAACGTGAAATTTGATAAGAGGGGATATCTGGAATTATATTGTCTATTACTTGCGATTTGTTTAGAAGTACATTTTTTGTTCCACCTTTCTATGGACACCACACACGTATTACATATATTACCGTGATTATTTCCTTTCACCATCACTTAACACTTGTGTAAAAATTAAGATATACGACTTTTATGGCCAGCCGCGGTGGCCGACGGGAATTCGGCGCGTCAGTCACGGTCTGTACGGCCACTACGGTCGGGGGTTCGAATCCCCCCTCGGGCACTGATATTTGTGCCGTCCTTAGTGTTTGCTAGTTCATAAGTATTTTGTAAGTTTATGGACTGATGACCCCGTAGTTAAGTCCCATAACCTATACAAACATTTGAACATTTGATTTAAACGACTTTTATGCGCAATACGCACCTGTAAGTTAGTACTAAAACAATGTATATTTTGTTTTTTCACATAAATAAATAAATCTATTTAAGATGGCTCAGAGATGCTGAAACATTAAAATTCTTCTGAGCTATTTGCCGCGTCATGATAATAAAAGCCGCGGTGGAGTAGCCGAGCGGTTTAAAGCGTCTCGCTGCGGAGCGCGCGGTTGCTCGTGCTCGCCGTGGAGGTTCGAGTCCTCCCTGGGGCATGGGTGTGTGTGTCTGTCCTTAGGTTAGTTTACCTAGGTTTAAGTAGTTTGTAAGCTACGGACTGATGACCACGCAGTTTGGTCCGATAGATTTACAAACATTTGAACATTTGATAATAAAATCTTTCCAACGTTTCAGATCCGTTGCATGAGCCTTCCTCAGGGAATACTGACTTGTTTCCTCCTTGCGCTGGTCTTATAAAGCGTGTACTGTCCTCACAGTTTAGTTTTGATTGGTGTTTACATTAGTGTTTCTGATAGGTGGAAATAGAAAAGGAACACCAATGCAAACACCAATCAAAACTAAACTGTGAGAACAGTACAAGCTTAATAAGACCAGCACAAGGAGGAAACAAGTCAGTATTCCCTGAGGAAGGCTCCTGCAACGGATCCGAAATGTTGGAAAGATTTTATTATCATGACGCGGCAAATACGTCAGAAGAATTTTAACGTTAACAATAATGAGCGCGAAAGCCTAAGTTCGTACATGCTGAAACATGTTTGGGTAAAAAAAAGTGTGTTTTCATATCATGAGGACCTCAATCCAGTAATTTTTACTGCAAACACGGCAATCACAAGAGCCGGCCGCGGTGGCCGAGAGGACTGAGGCGCTCCAGTCACGGTCTGCACAGCCACTACGGTCGGGGGTTCGAATCCCCCCTCGGGCATGGATATTTGTGACGTCATTAGCCTTAGCTAGTTCATAAGTAGTTTGTAAGCGTAGGGACTGATGACCCCGTAGTTAAGTCCCATAAGTTCTACAAACATTTGAATTTTTTTTTTTTTTTTTTTTTTTTTTTTTTTTTTTTTTTTTGCAATCACAAGAGCTGCACATCGAAAATGATGAATATTTAATTAATCAAATGTATGACCTAAACTAATACTGTAACGATTAATTAATGGAATCGCGAGCTGTACCGGCATCTGTCAGGTTGCGCCTGCCTTAGTCGCGTGCGCCACTCGCGCATCGCTTCTGGCCACAGGAGTGTTCTGCGGAACAGGGTCACGTCCGGCCGCTGCGCAGCTCGTGTAAGTTTCTTCCGCAGCCGCCGTCGAGGGCGTACACTCGCCATAAAGCTGGAAACAAGTGGCGCAAGAGTCATGTACGACAAGCCCCAATTTTCGAGGAAGCGAGCGGCAGCAATGGATAATACGTAGCAGCGCGGCCGAGACAAGAGTTGCCGTCTGCGGTGGCGCAAGGTAGCGAGTTATTGGTTGCTGATGGCGCGGCGCGACGCCGATAAACTGGCTTTATGTGATGGCCGCCGTGATAGCGCGCCATCTACCGTCCTCAGGCTCGCGACGGAGACACCGCACCCTCTTCCGATAAGACTGGCCGCTGTCACTCATGCCGTAGATTGCCTGCACGTCACATTTCTGCCACGCGACGCTCCATACGGCTGGCAGCGTTTCGTGTAGTAAGGCACTCCACTCTATGGAGCACACACCTCCGCTACCTATGAATGAAAACAACGAATACACCCTCAAAGAACTGCATAATTTTAAAGCACTGGTGTAGTATGCAATCATTGTGGATATTGCATTTTGGAATATTCATTATGTGAGTGTTTTTCACATACAAAGCCATCATTACTGTGCAACCCATCATTTATTTCAGTCTAATATGCCAAATAGTATTACCAAAGCAAGACAGCAAGTACACTGTTGGACAGTGAAAATGAAACAAGAAGTACCAGAGATATCACAGGCAAATTTATTTGGAAGATTAAGATAAGATAGAAGATAAGATATAAGATTAAAGATAAGATAGTCTTTAAAGATTACAAAATAAAATTTAGTACAATGAGAAAAAAATAATTTTAACACTCATTAGAGTCTGATATAACCAAATTCCGCAATTCTTACACTGTATTAAATCTTGTTATGAATAAATGATTTCACGAGAAATCCAAGAACGTTTGCTCCCTGAATCGTTTTTTCTAAGCTGCGATCTAATGTTCAAATGTTTGTAAGTCTTATGGGACTTAACTGCGGGATCATCAGGCCCTAAAATTACAAACTATTTATGAACTAGCTTATTCTTATGACGGCCCAAACATCCATGCCAGAGGGGGGATTCGAACCCACGACTGTAGCGGCCGTGCAGACCGTGACTGGCGCGCCGCAGACCGCTCGACCACAGCGGCCGGCTCTAAGCGCTTTCCTGTGGCAAGTAAACTGTATTTTTTTCAATCAATCAATCAGTTCTAAAGGACGCTATTAACAGTGGCAAACGGTGGAAATAACAACATTCATAGCGTATAGCCAGCCAATTCCCTATCCTTATGAATCATTAATGAGAAAATATTTGTGCAAATGTCTAAAAGAAGACTGACATAACGAACTATCTTGTTCTGCTTCTATAATGGATGACGCCACCTACAGCCATACATAATTAAGCAAAACTTTTCGTGCCTTATCAATACTCGATTACCGAAAAGATCGTGATAGTTGACGATAAAGATTGAAGTTTCGAGGTCTTTACAGAATCAATTTGAGGATCCGAACTTGAAAATGAATAGAAACGTTTGCAAACCTAGACGTTAAGTCTCAATTGTTAACTCTACAGGGTTGGGATATTTGCATCTTTGACTGGAAAAAACTACATGTAGCGTTGTTGCTGTCACGGCCACCGCGATCGGGGGTTCGAATCCCCCTCGGGCATGGATATTTGTGCCGTCCTTAATGTTAGCTAGTTCATAAGTAGTTTGTAAGTTTAGGGACTGATGACCCCGTAGTTAAGTCCCATAAGCTATACAAACATTTGAACATTTTTGCTGTCACGACAAGAAAAGACATTAATATAAAAATTATCACTAGCAGTCCGATGTGCACCTACTATGACTTCAAATAAAATTTATTCATATTTTTGTGCTGGGCCAGGATTCAAACCCACATACTGCGAGGATTCGCACGAAATAGTGGTTTTTATTAATTATTCTCCAAAGCAAGATAATTTCTTCTTGCACCAGACACTGCGCTCACGTACGGACACTCACTTCTTATATACGGTGTACATTTTTTTACTGAGGTATTAAGTAATACTGACTTAGTAACACCGTTAATTTTCAATCATTCAACTTATTTATTATAACTCTTAAGACACACATCTGTCTTGTACCAAGACAATGTCAGGACTGACTAACAGTCCCTTGTTTACAAAGTGTATCTATATTCATAAATATTTCTTCTTTGTTTTCTGTACTCCTCAGAACTCAGTACGACAAAATCTCTTTTACGCACCTGTAATAATGTCAAGCCACCCCAAAACCATGCCGCCGCACCGAGCCCAAAAGAACACCTTGTTGTTGTTGTTATGGTCTTCAGTCCGGAGACTTGTTTGATACAGCTCTCCACCGTACTCTATCCTGAGCAAGCCTCTTCATCTCCTCATAAGAACGACAACCCACATCCATTTGAATCTGCTTACTATATGCGTCTCTTGGTCTCCCTCTGCGATTTTTACCCCACACACTTCCCTCCAATGCTAAATTTATGATTCCCCGATGTCTAAGAATGTGTCCTACCAAGCGATCCCTTCTTTTAGTCAAGGTATGCCAAAAATTCCTTCTCTCGCCAATTCTGTTCAGTACCTCTTCATTAGTTATACGATCTACCCACCTAATCTTCAGCATTCTTCTGTAGCACCACATTTCAAAAGCCTCTATTCTCTTCCGGTCCGCACTGTTTATCGTCCATGTTTCATTCCCGTACAAGGCAAAACTCCACACAAATGCCTTCAGAAAGGACTTCCTTACGCATAAATTAATATTCGATGTTAGCAAATTTCTCTTTTTCAAAAATGCTTTTCTTCCCATTGCCATTCTGCATTTTACATCCTCTGTACTGCGACCGTCATATGTTATTTTACTACCCAAGTAACAAAACTCATCTACCACCTTCATTGTTTCATTATCTAATCTAATTCCTTCAGCATCGCCTGATTGTCTAGGAATACATTCCATTCATTATCTTTGTTTTGCTCTTGTTAATGTTCATTTTATATGCTCTCTTCAACACACTGTTCATTCCATTCAACTGCTCTTCCAGGTCCTTTGCTGTCTCTGACAGAATTACAATGTCATCAGCAAAACGCAATGTTTTTATTTCTTCACCCTGAACTTTAATCCCTATTCCAAATTTTTCCTTGCTTTCCTTCACCGCCTGCCCGATGTACAAATTGAATAACATCGGAGAAAGGCTACAACCCTGTTTTACTCCCTTCCCAACTAATGCTTCCCTTTCATGCCCTTCGAGTCTAATAACTGCGGTCTGGCTTTTGTACAAATTGTAAATAATTCTCCTTTCCCTGTATTTTACCCCTGCTGACTTCAGAATTTGAAAGAGTGTATTCCAGTCAACATTGTCAAAAGCTTTCTCTAAATCAACAAAATCTGAAAATGTAGGTTTGCCTTTCCTTAATCTATCTTCTAAGGTAAGTCGTAGAGTGAGTATAGCCTCCTGGGTTCCTACGTTCCTCCTGAACCCAAACTGATCTTCCCCGAGGTCAGCTTCTACCAGCCTTTCCCTTGTCCTGTAGATAATTCGTGTTAAAATTTTGCAACCATGACTTATCAGACTGATGGTTCTGTAATTTTCACATCTATCTGCGCCTGATTTCTTTGGAATGGGGATTATTACTTAAAGTCTGAGGGTATTTCGCCTGTCTCATACATCTTACACACCAGGTGAAATAGTGAATGGCTGTCTCACCCAGAGACTTTAGTAGCTCTGAGGGAATGTCATCTACTCCTGGGGTCTTGTTCCGACCTAGGTCTTTGAGGGCACTGTCAAATTCATCTCTCAGTATAGTATCTCCTATTTCATCTTGATCTACTTCCTCTTCCCTTCCTACAACATTGTCTCGAAGTTCATTTCCTTTGTAGAGCTGCTCTATGTACTCTTTCCACCTTTCAGCTTTCCCTTCTTTGCTGAGAACTGGTTTTCCATCTAAGTTCTTTATATTTGTAGAGCTGTTTTTCTTGTCCCCAAATGTCTCTTTTATTTTCCTGTAGGCAGTATTTACTTTTCCCCTTCTTATACATTCTTCTACAGATTTGCACTTGGCTTCTAGCCACTCCTGCTTAGCCATTTTGCACTTCCTGTCAATCTCATTTCTTAGTCGCCTGTACTCCATTTTGCCTGTTTCATTTACTACATTTTTATATTTTCTCCTTTCATCGATTAAATTTAGTGTGTCCTGTGATATCCAAGGATTTTTTGTGGGTCTAGCCTTCCTACCTATTTTGTCCTTTGCTGCCTTCACTATTTCATCTCTCAGTGCTACCCATTCCTCCTCTACTGTTTTATTTTCCCTCGCTTCTGTCAATTGTTGCCTAAAGCTCCCTCCGAAATTCTTAAGAACTTCATGGTCCCTCAATTTATCCAAGTCCCATCTCCTTATTTTCCTACCTTTCTGCAGTTTTTTCAGTTTCAGCCTACAGTTCATCACCAATAAGTTATGGTCAGAGTCTATATCGGAACACCTTTAAGAAAGAAAAATAAACACACCACAACAGAATATATTTAAAAATAAAATGACCTACTATGAAACACCTATTTTCAACAAATACATTTGATCGTTTATTACTGAAAAAATTATTTTATGGGTTTAATAATGCGTTCCCTTACTATACGTGACTGATAACCGTTGCTGTTTAGTCCCTTCAAAAATCCAACAATCCTACTATACGTGTTTCCGTAAAGACCTAGAGGAGTTAGCAGTCTAGGAGTTGGTTTTATGCAGCTCTGCATGCTACCCTGTCCTGTGCAAGCCTCTTCAACTGATAATAAGAACGGCAACCTACTACCTTCTGAAGCTGCTTACTCTATTCGTCTCTTGGTCTCCCTCTGCGATTTCTACTCCACACAATTCCCTCCAATCCTAAATTGACGCTTCTTTGTTGTCTCAGAATTTGTCTCACCAACCTATGCCCTCTCTTAGTCAAGATATACCAGAAATTCCTTTTCTCCCCAATTCTGTTAAGTACCTCCTCATTAGTTACGTGATCTACCCGTGTAATCTTTATCATTTGTCTGTAGCACCACATTTCAAAGCTTTTATCATATTTTTGTCTGAACTCCTTATCGTCCACGTTTCACTCTCTTACAATGCTACACTCCAGACAAATGCTTTTGGCAAGGACTTCCTAACATTTAAATTAATTTTGGATGTCAATAACTTCTACAGAAATGCCTGTCTTCGCATAGCCATTCTTCATTTTGTATCTTCTTTACTTCGGCCATCAGAACTTATTTTGCTACCCCAGTGGCAAAACTCATCTACTACTGTTATTGTTTCTTTACCTAATCTAACTCCTTTAGCAACTTCATATTCTCTTACTCTACATTCCGTTACCGTTGTCTCGCTGTTGTTAATGTTCATTTTATAAGCCCCTTTCAAGATACTGTCCATTCCGTTCAACTTCTTTTCCACGCCCTTTACTTCAGTATCTACAAACACTGAACTCTTTCTTTGTGGCCAGTCAGTAGCAGGCCACATAAAATTGGCCGTGTGAAAGGCATAAGTGTTCCAAAATTAAGCCGACAATAATCAACGGTTGGCCTTGTGCTGTGTTGATGGTAACAGCAAAGCCAATACGCAAACGGAACTGGAGCCACTTGAATTTGATCTCTAAGTCGTTGGAAATCATCAGTGTGATGGAATCAGTACGTCTTCGCCTTTGAATTTGCCACCGATGGTTGTTGCCTCGATTAAATTTGGTCAAAATTTTTTATGGGCCATGTGCTCCGTTACGCAGCTTTGGTGCGGTTAAGTAAGCGAATGAGCATCACCGGTGATCCAACCTTGAAAGTTAATACGTGCGCGGCATTACAGGTCGTACCAATAAGCTGAAACATTCAGTCGCGTAACGGACGTCTTGTTCTGCGTCTATTGATGTGTCGCTTTATTTGGATTTGACTGTTTCGCCAGGGAGTTACAATTGAATTTGTTCGTTGTAATGAAAAAAAAATCGCACTGCCATGTTTTTACGGCCCACTTTAGATTTGTAGTATTTTTGCAAATATCTGTGAAATGATGCGAGATACGAAAAAACAGAACAGAGCAAAGTTGTAGAAACATTTCTCCTCTACAAATTCATGTATTGAGTTTCCGTGCCAGATGAACGCTTAAGGCGTTATTTTCGTTTAAATGTCGAGCTGTCAAAAGGCGATCGCAAAGGCCCACTTTTGTATTACTACCTCAACCTAAAGTGACATTTAGTGACTGGGAAATATGGAAATAACTGCATTAAAAATAGGAAGTTCTCCGTTTGTATCATGCCATTCTTCTGTTACAGCAGTGTCGCCGCTTGGAGCGCTACCTTCGCCGCAAGGGGTGCTACTGTAGTTCTACATTCCATAATTCCCATTACATTCTTCAAATCAATAAATATCTTAATCCGGGCGCAACCAAACTTCACAGGATCACCCGCTGGGCAAATTTGAATATTTCCTGAAGATTTCATCAAAATTTCTTAAGCCGTCTTGGGGATTCACAGGGAACATACATACATACATCGATTTTTATAGAAATAGATTTAAAAGTCGTTCGGCGATCCACCTGAAGAGATTCGCAACCAACTAGTGGGTCGTGAATCGTAATTGTGAAACCACTGATGTACACTACCTTTACGTGGAATGCCTGGTCCAACTTAACCGATCATTTACTGGAAATATTCGGCTTCTTGGAGACAATTTGCAGTCATTCCATAATTTACCGTTATATTCTTCAAATCAGTCTTCGCTACCAAACTTCACAGGAATACACGCTGGGCTTCATGCTACCAAACAATGATGTATATTTTTGTGGATGACAGTCGCCATATCTCTGCGCAAAAACTGTCCGCCATCGCATTGAAGCCGTGCGGGAATGGCCGCACAGACTGTGGCACCATGTTATTAATTGCGTGGCCACTCCCGTCGGAGGTTCAAGTCCTCTATCTGGCATGACAGTGTGTTGTCCTTAGCATAATTTAGTTTAAGTAGTTAATAAGTCTAGGGACCAATGACCCTGGCAGTTTGGTCCCTTAGGATTACAATCAATTAAGCATTTCTTTCCTCTTTGAAGAATGTTCTGGAAAATCCGTCGAATAATTTGGCCAGCGTGATCACCCGACATGAATCCCAAGTATCGTTTATGAAACACAAGCGAGAGGTCAGTTCGTGCATAAAATCCTGGTTGTTATTCCATCAGCGAACTTGTAATTACTGGTTCAGTCCGTGCCACGTCGGGTTTCTGCATTTCTGCGGACAATATGATGTCAGGCAAAATATATGGAGATATTCCACGGGTTTCGTCACCTCTGTATATTGGTTTGTGTTTCTGGTGTTTATGAATAATTTTATCAAAATTCAAATGCTTGTAAATCTATGGGAACAAACTAATGTGGTCTCATTCCCTACTCCTTATTTAAAGTAATCTATATCTATAAATTTGAATGTCTGTTCGGTGTACGTTTATCACGTCTGAACCACAAGACATAAAGAGCTAAAAATTTGTACAGTTACTAACGTCTATCCGGGGAAGGTTTTAGGCACTGTTTTATGGCGATCGGATAACTATTTATCTATGTATATTAATGTGAATGTCTGTTCGGTCTATGCTTATCACGTCCGAACGATAAGACGCAGAGACTTATATATTTGTACAGTTACTAATTTATACCTGAGGAAGGTTTTAGGCACGGTTTTATAGCGATCTGATAGATATTTAGTAATTTGAAGAATTTACTTCAAAATGTTTGTATAGCTTATGGGACTTAACTACGGGGTCATCAGTCCCTAAACTTACAAACTACTTATGAACTAACTAAGATTAAGGACGGCACAAATATCCATGCCCGAGGGGGGATTCGAACCGTAGTGGCCGTGCAGACTGTGACTAGAGCGCTTCAGTCCCCTCGGCCACCGCAGCCGGCTTGAAGCATATAACGCGAAATGCGGAACAATAATTACTCTTTAAAAATTATATTTACTCTTTGAAAATGGTTTTATTGGTTGCATTGTTGCTTGAGGGTTGATAATGGTAAAATCGTGGAGTATATTGGGATGGAAAGTTATCGGTGTATATAAAATTCTACATGTGTGTGTGCCTGTTAATATTTCGCTCTGCAGCGAAAACTACAGAATGCAAACGAATGGTCTGTGTGTAATTGTTGACCGAAGTCTCCCGTTGTACATCATAGCAGTTCCATGCCGATAGCTATAAGGGAGTGGAAGATGTGGTGGTTAAAAGTCGTCAAATTATAAAAAAATTCGGACTGAAGGCTAGCGATGACGTTTGCGACTCTGTAGCAAGGAGGTTACATACAGCGAAACGTGATGCCACAGACCATACCTTTGGTCTATGCGTGCTACAATATCTTCCGCTCTTTCTCTGTAAGGATGAACATATGAATTATGAAATATAATAATAAATAAATAAAGCAGTAAAAAAGAAACTTCTTTTAATACAGCTCTTTAAATAAATCATTAAGCACTTCACATAATTTATTTTTTTATTTGAATGTTGATTAAAAATGTTTGTTTCTAAAGAAGGTATTGTATTTCATTTCATCCTTCAAAACCAGTCTCATAGCACACTACTGAAGAATAGCTTATCTATCATAATCAACCAACACGCGAGCGGAGTCGCGGGTTTAAGCTAGTCTTAACTAACCTAAGGACAACACAAACACAAACTCAAACACACACACACACACACACACACACACACACACACACACACGCCAGAAGGAGGACTCGAACCTCCGGCGGGAGCGTCCGTACAGTCCCTGATATACCGCATAGAACCGCTCGGCCGTTCCCGCGTGGCGTAGTTTTGTCCATCCTCTGTATCACTCTATTCTGATAAGATTCGTATCTCACAGTACTGCATAGCCATTCGGCAACGAGCGTCAGGATCCAAATATATGCTCTCTAAGGCGGACGTCAGCACGAGTTTCGAATTTAAAACGACCCTAATCTGATCCAGAACACCTTGAGCACGCTTCGCTTGCTTAGATGCACGGTAACGAGCCCCCTGTAACGCGAAACTGCACGGAACGGAGCATTTACGACCTTATGTGCGATTATCCACGAGAGGACAATCCCTCCGTGACTGGAGTAGCAGTGCGAAGTTTCGCTGGAGCATCTTGGCTGATCCGAGCGCATTAGGCCCATCAAGGCGACCCAGTGGAGCGCGAACACCCGAGTACCACGTTTCAGAGCAAACGCGTGATCACGGTACATTCAAGGCGCCGGCTTTCTCAAGAGCCACTCACCTACTAATATTTTCTCCTTTCATGACATCAGCGGTTTTAGGAAAGTTTGCTGTATCTTGGCAATTCTTATAATTAGTTTCTGTGTGAAGCGTGATCAAAATGTGCTGCAAACTGCGCTGACAACAGTTAGCTCAGTCGCTTACAGACTTGTGATAGCACAGGAAGAATATATTACATGTTTATCTATACAAGATATTAATTCCATATAGGATGTTCAGTGTCTTTGTATAACGATGATACCAATGCAAGTGTATTCCTGACAGCTGTTGTCGCCACAGTTATCCGTTCCTTCATCCAGGTCTGAATGACATTTTCATTGGTTACATCGTTAAAAATGGACACTACTCATCGTATTTCAGCAAAAGTAAGGCATGTGACTTTTGTAATAGACGTACCTCCCTGTGCGGGAAATATATAAAAACGTTCAAATGTTTGTAGAGCTTAAGGGACTTAACTGCGGGGTCACCAGTCCCAAACTTACAAACTACTTATGAACTACCTTATACTAAAGACGACACAAACATCCATGCCGGAAGGGGGATTCGAACCCCCGACGGCGTACGGTCGCGCGCATCGCAACACGGCGCTCCAGTACGCACGGCTAATCCGCCTCGGCTGGAAATATATAATAGAATGTACGCGAACTCATGTATGGTAGACTATGTATCGTGTGTGGCAGTTTGTATCTGTCTAGGAGGCGTGCACAGATAGCGTAATAATTAACGGGACCGCTTCTGAAATACGGGTTCGAATACCGGTCCGGCACAAATTTTCGTATGCCACCAATGCGTCTTAATGCGGAGTCATATTCGCAATTGCAAATACATTTCTTGAATTCCACATACCTTCTGAGATGATATATTTTCGTACAGGAGGCGTATTTCCGCGTTTGTGCCGTTTTCTAGTACAGCCTGCAATTGTTAAGCTTATGGGACTTAACTACAGGGTCATCAGTAGCCTGCAATTAAAAAGAAAGTAATGGTACCGGTATCGTCTACATGGTACCATTTTATGTAATAAGTATTTAACAGTTATAGTCACGAATAAGTTTCCGTACCACATATAACATTTTTTTCGTATTTTCTTATCTTATTTACAGTGAGACTTTATTTGTATCTCATTATATTTTGTAGTTAGGATTGAAACTGACAGCTGTTTTACATATCTGAAAGATGTATGTTTACATTTACTTATGTATACCATAGATGATGTTGAAGTTGCTATCTGACGCCATTGTGTGTATAAACTTCCGTATATGATCAATGCGGTTTACATTTTAGTCAATAAAATTTTATAGGCTGTTTGAAAAATTATATAATTTATAATTATATAATTTATAATTTCTGTTACCTCATTGATAGTTGTAATGAAACCTTTCTAAATTTGGCTCCTACTTCAAATACACATTATATGACTACTACTGCGTGTTTTTTGGATTTTTGTAAAGTAGAAGAAGTAAGAGTGGATGCTTTCACAATCTTTTGTGTGCTCTATACGTCTAAAGTTAATTTTCCATCCATTAGTCCTACGTAATATTTATCAAAGGTTTCACAATTGATTTTATACGTTCCTTGATATGATAAATCCCGGTGAGGTGGTTTCTTTCTGAACGGATTTTTTCGCTGTTATTGTTTGATGCTCGGAATGCTAATTTAATAAATGTATTTCTTAGAGTGGAATTCATCTTATTCGAAATTTTATACAATTAAATGGCAGGTATGTATCTAGTTTTCAGTTTTGGGGTGTACTCGTACTAATGCTAGTTTGTTGACACAGTAATCATTGTTTCGGTTGCTTTTCCATTTTAAAGTTGTTGTACTTTGAAAAATATCATTTTTGCACTATGTGTTGGTTATTTTTATATATGATGTTACTTCAGTGTCGTTAACATTTTTTTTATTTTATTTTTTTTTTTTTTTTTTTTTTTTTTGCTGATTTTTGCAGTGGTGAATGCATAAGTCGGTTTATCTGTTATCAACGTCTCATAGAAGCACATTTACATGAAGACTTACTGTAAGAGGGACTGATTCGGAAATAAACTTACCCCCAGGATAGGTCATGGTACTCTTCGTTACAATCTTTCTTGCAGAGGGAAATCCCTAATATTTTAGCGGCCGATTCACTAAGGATTTTTTACACATATGCAGAAGTTAAAACTCTAAAGACAGACTCGTTATGAATAAGCGTAGAATCCAGAACGACGTTTTGAGTAGAATAGTAACTGAATTGACTGTGATTCAATAAACATGTGTCATCTTCTTGAAGAAACAATCAGTTGCACGCTTCTATTAATTTAGAAAAAAGAAACATACTCCGGGTAAAGTAGGATAACAGTGCAGCTATATGTATATCGACATACACACACCGCAAATCACCGCATGGAGCATGGCGGGCGCGGGAGTGGCCGAGCGGTCTGGAGCGCCACGTTCCGGATCGCGCGGCCTCCCGCGTCGGAGGTTCGAAACCTCCCTCGGGCATGGATGTGTGTGTTGTCCTTAGGTTAGTTTAACTTAGTTTAAGTAGTTTGTAAGTGTTGGGATTGATGACCAACGTAATTTGGTCCCATAAGAATTACAAACATTTGAACATTTAGAGCGTGGCGGAAGATACTTCGTACCATTATCAGTTATTACCCTTCTTGTTCCATTCTCAAACATAACGATGGAAAAACGACTGTTTGTATTCCACCATACGAGCTCTAATTGATTGGTTTTTCCTATCTTTATAATCTTTAGGCGAAATGTAAATTGACGGCAGCATAATCGATCTGCAGTCGGCTTCAAATGCCTCAATTTCCTAAATGGTGTTACCTGAATGATTGATCGCCTTCCCTCCAATGATTCCCAATTAATACATAGGAATTGGCCAAAAATATGCATCCAATTACATCAGTGGGTAAAGCACAGTCTAACACAGACAGTCGCTCCGAGCGGCGAATGAGTAGTATCTACATCTACATAAATACTCTGCAAGTCACACTGAAGTACATGGCAGAGGGTTCATCGAACCGCTTTTATGATATTTCTCTGCAGTTCCATTCTCTAATAGCTCGCGGGGAAAAAGGAACGCCTAAATCTTTCAGTTTTCGATCTGATTTCTCTTATTTTATTATGTGGATTGTGTCCTATGTACATGTGTGCTAACAAAATATGTTCGCATTCGGAAGAGAAAATTGGTGAAAGAAATTCGCAAATAGATTTTGTCGCAAGGAATAACGCCTTTGTTTTAATGATTTCCACCCCAACTCGTGCATCATTTCCGTGACACTCTCCCCCCTATATCGCGATAGTCCTTAAAGTGCTGTCCTCTAAACTTTTTCTAAATCGTCTGTCAGTCCCACTTGGTGGGGCTCCCACAATGCGCACCGATACTCCAAAATAGGACGCACAAGTGTGGTGTGGGCAGTTTTTTTTAGTAGAGCTGTTGCATCTTCTAAGTGTTCTACCAACGAAACGTAGACATTGATTTGCTTTCCCTATAATATTTTCTGTGTTTTCTTTCCAATTTAAGTTGTTCGTAATTATTATTCCTAGGTATTTACTTGAATTTACGGCCTGTAGATTTGACTGATTTATCGTGTAAATTAAGTTTAATAGATTTCTTTTAGTGGTCATATGGATGACTTCACACTTCTCACTGTTAAGGGTGAATTGCCATTTTCTGCACCATGCTGATATCTTATCTAAATCATTTTGCAGTTGCTGTTGTTCTTCTGGTGGCTTACTAACCGATAAATGATAGCATCATTCGTGAACAGTCTAAGAGAGCTACTCAGATTATCTCCTAAATCGTTTATAAAAATAACGAGCAGTAGGGGCCCTATAACACTTCCCCGGGGAACGCCAGATATCACTTCTATTGTACTCGATGACTTTCCGTTAATTACAATGTACCGTGTCCTTTCTGACAGGAAATCACGAATCCATTCGCACAACTGTTTAATTAGAAGACGCTTGTGACGTACAGTGTCAAAAGCCTTCCTGAAATCTAGAAATATGAAACCTATTAGACATCCCTTGTCGATAGCACTCATCACATCGTGTATCAGAAGAATAGCATGATACAAAATGAGTAGTTTGCTGTTTTTTATGCTGTTACTTTCATATTTCCTAAAGATTAAGTGTTGTTGTGAATTTTCTAATACTCATATGAAAACGTCATTCAAGTAATAACACTGCTTCTGTTGATGGTAGTTTATAATAAAACGTCAGTGCAGTACGCGGTTCACAATAGCTGAGTCGTAAACATATAGTTCAAAAGAGTTTCCAGAGCAGAAATGAATTGCAACCTGATGTGTTCAAGTACAAAAGGGACTGATTAAGATTGTATTCACTTGGTCGGTGTGTACTTTCATGTTCATGAGTTATCTCCAAATTTTCAGATGTTTGTAAATCTATGGGACGGAACAACTTCGGTTATTAGTCCCTAGGCTCACAAACTTCTTAAACTAAACTAATGACAACACACACACACACACACACCCATGTCCGAGGGAGAACTCTAACTTCCAACTGGAAGCATCCGTGCGCTGTGCAATAAGACAACTTAGAGCGCTCGGCCATTCCACCGTGGCGAGTTTTTTTTCAGCGAATTTCGGACATTGTAATGTGTTTCAAAACTAGATTACTTGTAGAGTACCTCGTTATAAACGATCTTTTCACTTTTTCCTAGCTTCTGTGTCTTCCGTGTACATATGATGATATTTTTTAGCTACTTGGCAGGTATCAAAATGAAAGACTTCAAGAATGTGACGTGATAATATTAGCAGTTTACACACTGACACATTATTTATTTATAGCTAAGAATCCACTGTTTCAAACTAATAGATAACCGCCAAAATATATCGGTATATACGCCTATAATTTTTGACAAACTGAACTAAGCAGTCTCTACTGAAATAGCTTAACTGCAATCGGAAGCGTGCAGACATCACATTTATACAGCAGTAAATATTACGAAATAGTGGTTATGCATTTTCGATTCTCATTAAGAGCCAAAGTTCCGAAGGGAATGGATTGTTAAAGGTTTTCTTCTATGCCCAAAAGTGTAATTAAACCACCGTAAATGAACACTTGTTATTAGTAACATTATTCTCTTACTTCGCAGCAAATATGAAATTTCAGGATTATATTTTTGATAGCTGCTACAATTTTAGTGCCACAAATGATCTTAAATGTGATGGTATTTTTAATATGCTGCTGCACTCCAAATACGCAGTTAATATACAATCGTTTCGCGGTATGTTTTTACGACACCGCCGCGTGTCGGCGTTGCAGTTATGAAGTAACAGAAAATGACTGGGAGATTCGCGACTGTTGTTTCAGAAAGCTCCAAACTTGTACCGTACCAGGATTCAGACGTAGGTCTCCTGCTCACAAGACAGGCGCACTGACCACTATGCCATCCGGACACAGTGTTCAACACAACAGCACTCTTTACACTTGCACGCCTCTCGTCAGACTCAAATCCCCAACTTATCCACAGACCATGATGTAGTGCCCGTGCCCGTTGTCCTCTGGATTACCAGTAAGAGTTCCAGCATTGTGTGCATCTGCATTGCATGGACCATTGGCTGTCGTGTGTGGTGTCATTTCTTTCGCACATGTCCGAAGTCCGAAAGAACTAACTCAATTGTGCTACAGCGTGCCGGCCGCGGTGGCCGAGGGGACTGAGGCGCTCCAGTCACGGACCGCACGGCCACTACGGTCGGGGGTTCGAATCCCCCCTCGGGCATGGATATTTGTGCCGTCTTTAGGATAAGCTAGTTCGTAAGTAGTTTGTAAGTTTAGGGACTGATGACCCCGTAGTTAAGTCCCATAAGCTTAACAAACATTTGAATTTGAATTTGCTACAGCGTGTTGATCGAACTTTCCGGTTACAAATCGCTTTTTCCGTTTGCGAAAGGTCGTGTAATTAGGTATGGATGTGGCATAACTATTTTATCGGGTGGCTCGATACCCTTCCTGTTGTTACTCTTATTACCCTCACAGATAAAAGGGTGTACCAAAACCATCTACATGTAGTGTTATATTTGTGAAAGTGTGCGAATATTTTTCTAAATGTTTACGTATCGTATAGCTGAGGCGGAACTAGGGAACCAGCCGGTTATTCACATAATGAGATGTGGGAAACCGTGTGAAACCCACGTCCAGACTGGGCAGCACACCAACTTCCCCCGTCGTTAAACCGCCGTGTGGTTTCGAACAGGGGCCGGCATATCTCCCCGGTCCCAGAAAGGGATGCCTTAAACAACGTAACTGCGACTGTCAGGGAGGCTGTGGATTGTTTCTATGTCTTTCCTTGCCGCGGCGGAGTGGCCGAGCGCATTGAAGCGCTATGCTCCGATGCGAGAGGCCGTTCCCCGTCGCGGATTCGAATCCTCACTTGCGCATGGATGTTTGTGTTGTCTTTAGCATAAGTTAGTTCATAAGTAGTTTGTAAGTTTAGGGACTGATGACCCCGCAGTTAAGTCCCTTAAGCTTAACAAACATTTGAACATTTTATGTCTTTCCTTAATCATACCTGATACTGATTCAAAACTCTAGAGTAGTAATCAAGAATGGATCTAATGTTTTATAAGAGGATCTTCTTAGCAGACGAAACACATTTTCCCAGTACGCTCTCAATAAACTGAATTCGACCGACCGCCTACACCGCAACTGTCCTTACGAGCTCGTTCTGTTTCAAAAAAAATGTTCAGATGTTTGTTAAGCTTATGGGACTTAACTACGGGGTCATCAGTCCCTAACTTACAAACTACTTATCAACTACCTTATAATAAGGACGGCACAAATATCCATGCCCGAGGGGGGATTTTTCTTAAATTATAAAGTTTTAAAATTTTGTAGTAGCTTTTGAAGTTTGGTATTCAGCTATCTCTTTTCAGAGACAATTGTGGTGGGTGGTTCGGTATTTCGAATAATGTTGGTACAGCATTCCATGCCAGTTTCTTCCTTTCTGCATTCATGACCTAGTTTTGTTCGAAGGGCAACGAACAAAATTCCACGTTATTTTACAGGTGAACAGTATCTTTCTTCAGCAGATCTTTTCTTCTGCAAATTATGAGCTATTTTCTACCCCTAAAAATATCAAAGAATCATAATTATACTTAAATTTATATAATTCTCCGATTCGTAACGAAAATATTTCAGAAATAGGATTATGTTACAAACCTTTCAGGGTCCTTAGGAAATCTGAAAAATGACAAATGTGGTGTCTTCTTGTTGTTGCTGCAATTACTTGCGTTACAAGCGTTCCCGGTTTAAAAACCCATCACAAAAACGAATATAAGATGTAAGTAACACAACACAATTCACGAGATACGTCCAACTTAGTAGGGTCCCCTGCTGGCCGCTTGGCGCGCTACGATCGCAGCGGGTAACAAAAATTCGCTCGAGTGTCGTGACTGGTATGTTAGACTGTGCCCATGATTACACCGTGAATGATGTTACCCGATATGCAATGTGGACTGCCAAACGCGACGACAAGGTGTGCTGATACAGTTACTCAAACAATTTTAATACGTCGCATTTTGCAGCTCTCAAAAAAATTCCAGAAATGACTTTTATATATGATGAAACAAAGCTGCTTATTTATTATTTTGCTGACTAGTTTCGAGCTTTGCCCATTTTCATAAGCCACCTATTACAGATAATAACGTTCTTTTTAGTGGAGGCTACCTAGAATATGGATATCAATAACGCTATTTATGTGGCAATTACACACAAACAATTCGTGTACATTCGGTAACTATGTATGTCACGCTGTTTATATTTAGATTCAAAAGGTCTACTTGTCTGTAAATTGTAGACAATGTTACACTAACTGCATGGAGAGGAATACCATAATTTAAAATATCGTATCCAAAGGAGAATTAATGAACATTATAGAAGATATACAAATCTATATTCACACGACTAAACACCTAGAACAAATGTTACACGTACGAACGGAAATTCGCAACAAAATATTCACAGAAAATTTCCATACCAGCGTATAAAATACATTCTATCCTACCTTAGTCACCCATCAAACGTGCGACCAGAAAAGATAAATTATAGCAGCACAACAACCATGCCTTACACAAATTACGCTATAATACA
Source organism: Locusta migratoria (assembly GCA_026315105.1). Taxonomy (NCBI): domain Eukaryota; kingdom Metazoa; phylum Arthropoda; class Insecta; order Orthoptera; family Acrididae; genus Locusta; species Locusta migratoria. Next base: position 295,383,900 of record CM048755.1, read on the forward strand.
ATCAAACAATACATAACACTTAAATAATTCTGAATACAAAATAAATAAAAAATGTATTGTACAACTGCAGTGCAATGGAACTATGTACCTCACGCTGCGTATTATCAAAATAAATAAAGCAAAGAATATTCAAGACTTTATATAAACTTCTCTGGATCAACAGCTTTTGAAATTACATCACTGTATTCGAAGAAAACAGAATGACATACACATTTACCAAATCTAAATGAATTGCAAAATTGTTCAAATGTTTGTAAAGTTATGGGACCTAACATCAGTGGTCATCGGTTCCTAAATTTACAAACTACTTAAACTAACGTATCCTAAGAACAACAAACACACACACACACACACACACCACACACACACTCATGCCCGAGGGAGGACTCGAACCTCCAACGGCGAACGGCAACACGGCGCCTCAGTGCGCACGGCTGTTCCGCCGCGGCAACGAATTGCATTTCAGTAATTACCACATAAACAGCATTATTTATATCCTCCACTAAAAAGGACGTTGTTTTCTGTAATAAGTGACTTATTTAAATGTTTGTATAGTCTATGGGACTTAACTACGGGGTCATCAGTCCCTAAACTTATAAACTACTTACGAACTAGGACGGCACAAATATCCATGCCCGAGGGGGGATTCGAACCCCCGACCGTAGTGGCCGTGCAGACCGTGACTGGAGCGCCTCAGTCCCCTCGGCCACCGCGGCCGGCAATAAGTGACTTATGAAAATGGACGAAGCTCGAAACTAGTTTTTTATTAATTTATAGTTTATTATTAACGAATACGCAGCTTTAATGCAACATATATGTTTTTTTTTCTGGAATTTAGGACAGCGTACGATCAGTTGTAAAATGGACCTATCGGACAGGTACCGGAGACGGGTCTCATGCCTTGTTAATGGCAATCTGTTTCAACTCCAACTGTAATTGCTGCTATCCACGATTTCAGATCCATCTAAATAAGTTTCCAGTCCAACGTCCTAAAGCGAATTGTAAGCCATGAAAATTACGTTGCAGTGTACTTCCAGCGTATGTAGACTGAACTTAGAGGTCACTTGTATACCTAAGAAAAGTGCACTAAGTGCTCGAAAGCTGTCAGAAATAAATATTTCAGTTGTTTCACTGGTTGCTGGGTGATGTATCAGCGAATTACACAATTTTTCACGATGGAGATAATAATAATTCGTAACAATGTTGCATTCAGTGCACCCTGAAGTATTTTAGAAGGTTGAAGCAGGAATTAAATGAATTCTCAATTACAGTCAATTCAGAAATCACCAATTAAACGTGATAGGTGAGGGTAATTTACGACTTAATTCGAACTTTTATTAATTTTTAGCGTGACGCCTTATATGAAGATGCCAATACAAGTTTGACTTTATATATATCTATACCATGCTCTTAAGGACTAACTAGCTAGAATCACTAGCTAGAATCACTCAATTTGCTTCGTGTTACAAATAAAAATCGAGCTCATTTTGATCCAGTATTCTGATTCCCCTTCCGTCTACAAGTGGTGATACGCCTTTTCACTTGCAGTTATAAACAGAGGAACCGTGCCTCATTATGCACTGCCTGGCTGAACGCTTGTTAAAGCTGTGAAGGACGCTTTCTCCGGGCGGCGGCGTCTTATTTACAAACAAAACCGCTCTAACATCTGTTCTCTGTTTCCGCGCTTTAATTTTGTTTCGTGAGCCCCAGTTTCGTCTGAACTTTGCTTTCAGAGCATTCTCACGATTTCTCCGTAACGGATATCTCGAACAAAAACCTCAAAAAAACATCTCGTTTACTATGAATGTTGACACTTTCCGTGTATATTCAATTATGTAATCCTAAACTCAACATTTCTAATGGCGTATGGTACATTGTAAAGGTACATAACATTAACTGTATCAAAAGTGGACAAATTCAGTATTTCAAAACAGGCAGAAATGCTCATACTTACGAACAGTCTAATGAAAAATAGTTGCTATGTTGAATGAAAAAAAAAAAAAAAAAATTGCCGCGCGGGAGTAGCCGAGCGGTGAGGAGCGCCACGTTGCGGATCGCGCAGCCTCCCGCGTCGGAGGATCGAATCCTCCCTCGGGCACGAATGTTTGTGTTGTCTTTAGTATACGTTAGTTCATAAGTAGTTTCTAAGTTTACGGACTGATGACCCTGCAGTTAAGTCCCATAAGCTATACAAACATTTGAACATTTGAAGAATTTCTTCCGTCACACCCCATCTCGCAGAGCAAGAGGAGCGACATCAGTGTGTTTTATTGGCTGTGTTCTATTGTTGATCATATTATAAAGCCTGCCTCCATAAATAACCACCGCCCTAGAATTGCATCATAATTGTCTGAGGGCACTAGAAAGATAGAGAGGCGGAGAGAGTCAAAGAGAAAGGAAGGAAGGAAGATTATGGTTTAAAGTCCCGTCGACAGAGACGGAGCTCAAGCTCGGTTTTTTGTGTAAGGATGGGGAAGGAAATCTACCGTGCCCTCTGAAAGGAACCCTCCCGGAATGTTCCTGGAATGATTTATGGAAATCAAAGAAAACCTAAATATGAATTGCCCGAAGTGGATTTGAATCATCGTCCTCCCGAATGCGAGAGCCAGCTGCGGTGGCCGAGGGGACTGAGGCGCTCTAGTCACGGTCTGCACGGCCACTACGGTCGGGGGTTCGAATCCCCCGTCGGGCATGGATATTTGTGCCGTCCTTAGGATTAGCTAGTTCATAAGTAGTTTGTAAGCTTAGGGACTGATGACCCCGTAGTTAAGTCCCATAAGCTATGCAATTATTTGAACATTGGAATGCGCGCGCGCGAGAGAGAGAGAGAGAGAGAGAGAGAGAGAGTAGATGATGTCTGTGTACATGCACTTTTCGGAGTGCCCAACATGACGTCCCAACAAATCTCGTGCAATTTTCGGCGACTAACTTGTCATAAATTTGGGTGGCTTCCCAACTGATAAAATACCCCGTAGGGACAACACCATTTGCGTAGCCGTCTCAATTATGGCGAGACTGGGTGATGCGTACTACTGTGAGTCCTTCATTAAATAATTCACTAATGTCTGATAATACAGATTCGAAATTTTACTTTACGACTTATGGGAAAGAGCATTATGGTTACTATCTCATTTACGTGTGACTTTTTATAATGTCTTGCTGTTGAATGAACTGTTATAATTAGACTGTTCTCGTTTTCATCTGTTATAATTTACCGTTAGCTTGGCTCAACGTTTTGACGAACTGCTTGCAGGATCACATCCCTGCCTATGTGCACTGACTACACTTGCAGTACTGAGTGGTTGTTCTGAAGAATTTTAATGCTACAGTATACGATTTTACCACAGAACTACACTAGTGAGATAACAAGGAACCAATTCATATACATCTTGATGGTTGAACATGTTATAGATAATGTTCGTATTATGAACGATACACAGGAAGTCAGTATTAGATTATGAAAACCTTCGAAGTCATCTATCGTTAGCTAAGCAGAGATGGATATTTTGAACGTGTAGCATACGACAGAGAGTTGGAAAGAGACATAATATGTAATGAACTACGAAATGCTCTCGTTATGAAAGAGTTATGTAAGTCAATCTTCAGTGACTAATTAAAGATATGTACGCATAAACTTCCGTTTCATAGCGACATTTTGATGGTTATTACTGTGATAGTACAACACGAATGTAAACTTCCCAGTTTTTTTATCATTAATCAAATAGTCTTTTACCCTGGCAGGAAGGGAAGACCAACGTACTCCTTTGACCAGATTTCACTATTGACCAGCGGGTTGCTAAATGAAGGTGCACGGATAAAACGATGACGTCATCATGCATCACACTTGTTCTATGTTAAACCCACTTCTTAATTTACCGCCGTTCCCCCACCGCTACCCTCCATCCCAAGCACTCATAAACACCAATTCCTAAGAACCACATATTTCCAGGAAATATCCCAATCAGAGAGCTTCTAATCGAACTAAATTACACATATTTAGCTCTCTCACTCACAACGCTGCTGTCACATTTCTGAACTACTCCTGACGCTATCACTTCTCTTAATTCTTTTGTACCTACCGATTTTTTATTGATTTTTTTTACCTCGAACAAGAAAACAGAGTGATTACTAAAGTGAGGATGGACAGAGCATCACATCATTCTATCAAGAATCGAACGACATTGCGTCGGACATATTCGCACCATCAGAAAAGAAGGCCATACTGGTCTGTAAAATTATGGGAAGGCCGTTCGGTTTCCCATGGATGTGAAAATTTTGCATAGGTCCAAACAAGAAATGATATAGCTATACATGTTTATATCATTTACTTGCCACTTCCTGTCGCTTTTCCTGAATGCGTGTTTGACACATATATTGCACTCATTTCGTCCTTCTCCCTCTCGTGGTCCATCTCCTCCCTCTACTTATCAGCCCTTCCCTCTCTCTCTGACCACAACCTCCTTCCCTCATTTCTCCCTCTGTCCATCCTCTCCTACCCTCTCCCTCACTGAACATCTCCTCTTTGACACCCTCCCCACCCATATTCTCCGCCCCTTGTCTTCAGATCTCCTCCACCCCCAATCTCTACCCAAATTTTTGTCCCCATCACACTGAGCATCTCTTCCTCTGATCCTCTCTGCCTGTGGCCTTCTGCCCCCCCCCCCCCCTCTCTCTTTCCATGCCCTACTCCCCAAATCCTCTGCCCATCTCTTATTCTCTCCCCTCTCTCTTCATCTATTCTTCGTCTTGCTGCCTGTTCCTGGCTGTCCATATCAACATCCCCGTTCCCTCTGTCCATCACCTTCGGCCCCATTCCCTCTCTTTCGACCATCACCGTCCTGCCCCCCCCCCCTCTTGTCCATCTTTTCCTCCCCATCTCTCTAACCATTTTCTTCTCTTATCCTTTTCTGCCTCTATTTCTACCTATCCATGCCCTCCACCAGATCTCCTTCCACATCTTTTATTCCGTCCCTTCTCTATTACTTCTTCTCTCACCTCCCAGCTCTCTTTGAACACGCCCTCGTTTTTCTTTTATTTCTATCTATTCTTTCCTGCCTTATTCCCCATCTTCTGACTAACCTCCACTGGTCCCTCTCTCCACATCCATGTCCTTCTGTCAGACTTTGTCTTGGCCATCCCTTCCTTCATTCATCTCAACTTTCCCCCAACCATACCCATCTGCACATGAGCCCCATCCACAACAGGTTGATGAAGCAGGTTCTATTATTCTTACAAAACCCATATCATACAAGGCAGCCTCCACACCAGCGGCTTGATGACTGAGTCTTGAACCTGGTAGGCTGCCCTGCAAAGCCTGTTCAAGAAGCTGGTAGACGCTATTCCAATACAATGTGCCTGTAGTACAGGCAAGATGGTAGGTGCTCAATCAAGAATATTTTCCCATATATCCCCTCCTGTAGGAGCTAGGTGTTCCACAGAGCTGATTCTGTGGGAGAAGCGGTATGCATGGCAATACGGGATAAACTGAACGTGAGGTTTTGGAGGAGATCTCAGATATACACAAATACATACAAACTTACAATCCTACATTATACAGGGTGTCTCACCCAAAAGTAGTCAGGCGCAGTATCTCTGGTGTTTGAGCAGGTATTAGGAATTTCTTTTCTGCAATTTGTAGATGGACTCAGGCCAAATAAATTCTGATGCTCACGCCGTTCCTTCGACGCCCTGTCTAGATGGAGAGCGTCGGTTTGTTTCCCGTCACGAACCAACAAACATACAAACAAAAAATTTAAAGCGAAATCTTTTGTCATCAGTCGATAGACCCGTCCTAAATTAGACTAGTGTGATATTCGATTTATCGAAATGTCGTACAGCTACGCTGTCGTACAGCACTTGTCGTATCGGTAAACATGTGTTCGCGCCATCTTCCTTGCCCGAGTTGTCCCTTCGCGTGTGCCGCCACGCCTATCAATTTTGTAAGTCATCGATGCAAAATACTAACAATACTGACGAATAGAGAAACTCGTGATATCCGACCTTGAGGAAGATTAGTTTGGGTTTAGGAGAAATGTGGGAACACGGGAGACAATACTCACATTTCGACTTATCTTAAAAGATAGGTTAAGGAAAGGAAAACCTACGTTTTTAGCCTTTGTAGATCTGGAGAGAGCGTTTGACAGTGATGACTGGAATACACTTTTTCAAAATCTGAAGGTAGTAAGGGTAAAATATAGGAAGCGAAGAGTTATACTCAACTTGTTCAAAAACCAGACAGCTGTTATTACAGTCGTAGGGCATGAAACGGACGCATTGGTTGGGAAGGGAATAAGACAGTATTATAGCCTTTCCCCTATTATCGTTCAGGGAGAACAAAAACTCTGCGGTTTGCCGATGACATAGTAATTCTGTCAGATACAGCAAAGGACGTGGAAGAGCAATTAAACGAAATGGAGAGTGTCTTGAAAGGAGGATATAAGGTGAACATTAACAAGAGTAAAACAAAGGTAGTGGTACGTAGTGTCAGAAAATGAAGCGATGCTGAAGGAATTAGATTAGGTAATGCAACAATTAGGGAAGTAGACGAGTTTCATTATTTGGGTAGCAAAACAACTTCTGATGGCCGAAGTAAGGAAGATGTAAAATGTAGAATGGCTATGGGAAGAAAAGCGTTTCTGAAGAAGCGAAATTTGTTGACATCCAATATTAGTTTAAATGTTAGGAAGACCATTCTGAAAGCGTTTGTCTGGAGTGTAGCTTTGTGTGGGAGTGAAACGTGGACGATAAGGAGTTCAGAGAAAAATATGATACAAGCCTTTGAAATATGGTGCTCCAAAGAATGATGAAGATTAGATGGGTAAATCACGTAACTAATGAGGAGGTGCTCAACAGAAGTGGGGAGAAAAGGATTTTCCGAAATATCCTTACTAAGAGAAACGATAGGTTGGTGGTAGACATTCTGAAACATCAAGGAATCGTCAACTTAACATTAGAAGGAAGTGTGTGGGGTAAAAATCGTAGAGGGAAACTGAGGAACGATACAGTAAGTAGATTGAAAAGGATGTATGTTGTTCTTATTCTCAGTTGAAGAGGCTTGCACAGGACAGGGTAGCGTGCAGAGCTGCAGCAAATCAGACTGCGGACTGAAAACCGCGACAACTTCAACAACAGTTGCTTCACCTTGTACGGTGACAATAACGAGTGAAATCCAATTATATAAGGACCACATTATTGGGGCGATCTAGAATTGCTTAATAAGAGGTTTTCAGCCAAGATCGCTTTCTTCTTTTAATTACATGACCGGTTTAGCGTGCTACACGCCATCATCAGAAATAATACATTAAGGTTTTTTTTTTTTACAAAATGAGCTGCATTATATATAGCCACATATCTTATCTATCTACAATTACATAGTTACATACCTGTCGTAATTTTTACATGACTTCACTGTTATTGTAACAATTTTTAACATAGCAAATTGGTATACATCCACAATAATGCATCATCCAAATAAAATTTACACGTCAATAATAAAACGACAGAATCCATCTTTCTCAAGGTCTAAGTCAGAGGCACTTCAGTGAAGTGAAGCACAATATTGACTATTAGGCGGGAAACCATATACAGAGATGTCACATTTACAATAGATTATGTATTACATATGGTCTTTGCCTCTAAGGCAATCGGTTCTCTTTTTTTTTACATTAAATGTCGTATATACACAAACTACGTGATTACATAAAATACCATTTCTTATACATTGAATGTCATACATAAGTAATTTGTATGAAGTACAATGCTATGCACCACAGAGTATGGGGTGCCTCAAAGGTAGTCAGTACTGAACTTGATTCTGAAGTGCCTCTGACTTAGACCTTGATAAAGATGGATTCAGTCGTTTTATTATTGACGTTTAAATTTTATTTGGATGATGCATTATTGATATGTTAAAAATTGTTACAATAGAAGTAAAGGCATGTAAATAATTACGACAGGTATGTAACTATGTAATTGTAGATGAATAAGATTTTTGGCTATATACAATGCAGCTCATTTTGTAAAAAAAAAAAAAAAAAAAAAAAAAAAAAAAAGATTGATGTATTAGGTCTGAAGATGGCGTCTAGAACGCAGAAACCAGTCATGTAATTAAAAGAAGAAAGCGATCTAGGCTGAAAACCTTTTATTAAGAAATCGAATTAATTGCATTATGTAAAAGAGACACTTCCACATCAACAATAATACGAGAAGGGAAAAGAAACCGTTTCAAATCAGAAGTGTAAGATCAGAATACTTAGGTGTTACACTCGGAATTGTAGGACTTGATGAACTCGCCTTCTGTTTAAATGTAAGCTTATTGCTTCTTGTGATTCTTGAGTTTCTCTCGGCGTATTTGTTGCTCGAACAATCCACGGGTGTACTGCCGGTTCATAGAGTCCAACGGGCACAATATTTCGGCGATCAGACATGCCGTCGTCAGGTGCGCTGACGTACTGACGTTCTGAGGGCGGGTAGCTGTCTTATATCCCCGCTCGGCAATCACTTGGCGGACCTCGGCGCGGACCGCGAAGTGAACGCTCGCGGGGGGGGGGGGGGGGCGGGGATATAAGACGGCCGCCCGAGAAGTCCAAACAATCACACGTATATCTGAATTCGGTTGCCAAACGTCGGCGACTGAAGAAGATCACCAGCTTTCACAAACAAGAGAAGACCACCAAGAACTATTAGTGCCATCAATTCTGTTTACTGAAGACAAGAGAAGGCTGGAAGAAGGAACTAACAATCCACCAATCCGATCAGGCCATCCTCAATTTGTGTCAACCGTCGATCCCAACACAACGAGGCGCCGGCAGACCAGATATGCTGAAAACAATTCAAGATATCCTCCCACCAACCAAAATTATGCTGCCACTAACCTAGGATACCACCCCACTATCCAACGAGATGACGTAAATAGTTGCTTCTCTTACAGAAGTAACGATGAAGAAAAGGCCAAACAAAATCAAAGAAAAAACAAAATACCTTCCACAAAAGGTGATAACACCAAATACCAGCAGCTCTGGCCCAGGTTTCCGTGGTTTCCTGTTGGCTGTTTGTTTGTAAATCTATCGGACCAAACTGCGTGATCATCAGTCCCTGTTGTCTGTAAGGTGAATACCGGAGCTGTCCCCATGCCCACGGAATGTTCCCAATTGGGAAAACAAGTCCCCTCCCCCATTCCCCAAACAGTAAATAAAAATAATAGACAGTGCCACTACAAAACAACCTAAGCTAAGGCCCAATAGAGCGAAAGCTCTCTAGCGGTCCGCCCTCGCCCTTCAGGAAAGGGAATGAAACTGAAAAAAAAAAACACTCATGACCTGAGTACGTCACCGCAGCTGACGATAGCGACATGTCTGATCGCCGTAATATTGTGTCCGTTGGACACTATGAACCGCCAGTACACACGTGGCCGGCCGCAGTGGCCGAGGAGACTGCGGCGTCTTAGTCACGGTCTGCTCGGTCACTACGGTCGGGGGTTCGAATACCCCTTCGGGCATTGATATTTGTGCCGTCCTTAGTGTAAGCTAGGTCATAAGTAGTTTGTAAGTTTAGGGACTGATAACCCCGTAGTTAAGTCCCATAAGCTATATAAACATTTGAAACACTACACACGTGGACTGTTATTGATTCTTGTTCTCTTGAGGGAAAACCACCGCTGTGGTCGGTGCTTCAAAATCCGCACACACACACACACACACACACATACACACACACACACACACATACACTCAGAGGGTGAGAAAGAGAGAGAGAGATGGGGGGGGGGGACAGAGGGAGGGAGAAGAGGGGCTTATGTGCACAGCGGTGTCTTCATAAAAACTATCATTTGTAATACGAACTGCTGTTCTGCGTCCGCTGGCTGGTTACAAGACTCACTGCAGTTGAGTTTCATTGTTTCATCTATTCCGACGGACTACGAGCAAGACATAAATTTGATCTCTGTGGACATATTTGTGTTCCTTATCGGATTTTCTTGTTGCTTGAATGCGGGTCCATTAGCGCAGCCCGAAGGTATGAATGACCAGCTTTTACCCTTTCAGTAGCGCCACATACCGCAGATTACGGTACATAAGCAATGCATTGCTCAGGCAATGCAATCACTCCACTCGTATCAAATTGAACTCTAGCAACAAATATTGTTCACTCCGAAAGTGACAACACTTGAGAAATGAATCTCCTTATTAATAATGTGCCTAGACGACGTACAAGGCGATGAAGAACACGACAAAACGTTTTGCAACTGGCTATGACGACAGTCAGTATGCAATGCAAAATATGCTCTAGAGGCATTGTCTCCATTGTGTTAACGACAGATAGTTGTAATGGCTTCCATTTGTTCTGGGAATAAAGGACTACAAGGGACGTGAGGTGCTTGTTTGTACTCTGCTCCATCAAAGGGGCAGAGATTCCGCTCACCTGATGTCTTCTAAAGGTGTCCTTGCCCGTACTTATCCCAGCGCACAAGTAGCACTCGGGTCGAGAAACTTTTGTTCTTGGCGTGAGGCTGTTAAATTTACTAGATACTAAGTAAGGTGCCAGTGGCTTTGTGTTTATTAAAACATACGCAGTAGCTACAACTATGAACTCCTAACAAGCTATTTCGTAAACGCCCACCTACTAACTCGAAGCTAACAGACATTCAGGTACTCGTATTTCATACATATAATCTTGTTACATTACATTTATATCCTCTGTTCTCCTCTGAATTTAACGCAGAATGACGATTTCTTTAGATTATTGTATAGGGAGCGTGAACCAGATTTTAATCGTGAGTTATCGGTACCGGATTGTCCGCGGCGGATTAGCCGTGCGCACTGGGGCACCGTGCTGCGGTGCGTGCGGCAGTTCGCCGTCGGCGGTTCGAGTCCCCCCCTCGGTCATGGGTGTTTGTGTTGTCCTTAGGTTACTTTACCTTAGTGTAAGTAGTTTGTAAGCTACGGACTAGTAACCACCCAGTTGAGTCCGATAGATTTACAAACATTTGAACATGTTTTTGTACCGTATAGCCTGAAAGGTGGAAAGAGTATATAGAGGGGCTCTACAAAGGAAATGAACTTCGAGACAATATTGTAGGAAGGGAAGAGGATGTAGATGAAGATGAAATAGGAGATACTGTACTGAGAGAAGAATTTGACAGAGCACTGAAAGACCTAAGTCAAAACAAGGCCCCTGGAGTAGATGATATTCCCTCAGAGCTACTGAAGTCTCTGGGAGAACCAGCCATGACAAAATTGTTTCACCTGGTGTGTAAGATGTATGAGACAGGTGAAGTACCCTCAGACTTTAAGAAAAATGTTATAATTCCCATTCCAAAGAAAGCAGGTGCAGACAGGTGTGAAAACTACAGAACCATCAGTTTAATAAGTCATGGTTGCAAAATATTAACACGAATTATATACAGAAGGCTGGAAAAGCTGGTAGAAGCCGACCTCGGGGAAGACCAGTTTGGGTTCAGGAGAAATGTAGGAACACGGGAGGCAATACTCACTTTACGGCTTATCCTAGAAGATAGATTAAGAAAAGGCAAACCTACATTTCTAGCTTTTGTAGATTTGGAGAAGGCTTTTGACAATGTTGATTGGAATAAACTCTTTCAAGTTCTGAAGCAAGCAGGAGTAAAATATAGGGAACGTAAGGTTATTTACAACTTGTACAAAAACCAGACAGCGGTAGTCAGAGTCGAAGGGCATGAAAGGGATGCAGTGGTTGGGAAGGGTGTAAGACAGGGTTGTAGCCTTTCTCCAATGTTGTTCAATTTGTACATTGAGGAAGCTATAAAGGAAAGCAAGGAGAAATTTGGAGAAGGAATTAAAGTTCAGGGTGAAGAATTAAAAACATTGCGTTTTGCCGACGACATAGTAATTCTGGCAGAGACAGCAAAGGACCTGGAAGAGCAGTTAAACGGAATGGACAGTGTGCTGAAAGGTGCATATAAGATGAACATTAACAAGAGCAAAACTAGGGTAATGGAGTGCAGTGTTAGAAAATCAGGTGATGCTCAAGGAATTAGATTGGGTAACGAAGCAATAAAGGAGGTAGAGGAGTTTTGTTACTTGGGCAGTAAAATAACAAATGATGGTCGCAGTACAGGGGATATAAAATTCAGAATGGCAATGGGTAGAAAAGCATTCTTGAAAAAGAGAAATTTGTTAACATCGAATATTGATTTAAGCCTAAGGAAGTCGTTTCTGAAGGCATTTGTGTGGAGTGTTGCCTTGTATGGGAGTGAGACATGGACGATAAACAATGCGGACAGGAAGAGGATTGAGGCTTTTGAAATATGGTGCTACAGAAGAATTCTGAAGATTAGGTGGGTTGATCGCGTAACTAATGAGGATGTACTGAACAGAATGGGGGAGAAAAGAAAACTCTGGCATACGTTGACTAAAAGAAGGGATAGATTGGTAGGACACATTCTTAGACATCAAGGAATTGTGAATTTAGCGTTGGAGGGAAGTGTGTGGGGTAAAAACCGCAGAGGAAGACCAAGAGATGGATACAGTAAGCAGATTCAGACAGATGTAGGTTGCCGTTCTTATGTGGAGATGAAGAGGCTGGCTCAGGATAGGGTATTGTGGAGAGCTGCATCAAACCAGTCTCCGGACTGAAGACCACAACAACAACAGCCTCTTCTTCTCTGTTCAATTCGTGAACAGGAATCATTAAGCTCGGTGCGTATTTTTGGCGGTAGCCGATGACACGTAAGTGTTTCGTCTGCTTATCGTTATTGTAATGTTACCAGAAGTGTTAATAAAAAGAAATATGAAAGGAATTGATAGCCTACTATTGAGAGAATGGGTACTATGGTTGGCACATCTGTGTGTAATATTCTTTAATATTAATGAATGAAAGATATTTGGCGCGCAGTCCGAATGGTCTATATCTTCTGTTGCGGAAGCCAACTGGATTATCGGGATACTAATTTGGCGCAGTATCTCACGAAACCTATTGTATCATCTGTTGTCTGCATGTCACTCCACAGATTACGTCACACATTAGCTAATTAGATAATCTACAACAGACCTTACTGGATTTTCTGCATAGCGAGCTGCGACTGTTGCATAGACTGAATCATACAGGAGAGCTTATGTGATTACGTCTTATTAAGCGCAGCATACTCAGTGGTAACATAATATTAACACATCAGCCAATTGTCATTAAACGTTTTGCAAAAAATTTCCTGGGAGCGTTGTCTATGCTGAGAATTGTCATAATTATTGAGTTTTTTTACGTTTAAATACTCATTCATTTGACCTTACATGGGGTCGCGTTGGAGTGGCCGAGCGATCCAAGGCGCCTTGCTGAGGTTCAAGTCCTGTGTGTGTGTGTGTGTGTGTGTGTGTGTGTGTGTTGTCCTTATCATAAGTTAAAGTAGTTTGTAAGCCCAGAGACTGATAACCACCGAAGTTCAGTCATTAGATTTACAAACATTCATTCCTTACATGGGCTCACAATGGAAGCCAAAATCCACAGGTTCGATATTAAAAAAATGACTCTATATTTTAGATAGAATAAAAGAATTTACCCACTACCAAGGCCCACTAAATATGTCGCCAGATGCAAAATATTAGTAGACAAGTATGTTTCTTCTTTCTTTTATGTTTCTTTATTTTTTTTATGGGACTTAACTATGGCGTCTTACAAACTACTTATCAACTAGCTTATCCTAAAGACGGCACAAATATCCATGCCCGAGGGGGGATTCGAACCCCCGACCGTAGAGGCCGTGCAGACCGTGACTGGAGCGCCTCAGTCCCCTCGGCCACCGCGGCCGGCAGTAGACAAGTAACTGGTCTTCGTGTTCGATACTTTGAACTAAATAATTGTGTCTACGAATTGGTTGAACAGACGTAAAATCTTTTATATGTCCAGTGGAAACTACAATAATAGCTAAGTGAAAATAATAAGTGCACACAAACCACTATCACCTGTTACTCGCCTGCTAGTAAGTGTTGTAATCATACACTGACTTTGAGCGGGATTCGAACCCGGGACCTCCTGCTTATAAGATAGTTTCGTTAAGCCTCTGTACCAACTCAGGCACACCTGCAAGGACTACCCTAGCACGTACCGCGTGCGACGCAAACTTCCATATATCCAAGTTCGACCACTGTAGTCCATGTCTCGCAGCAAAAAAAATGTTCAACTGTTTGTTAAGCTTATGGGACTTAACTACGGGGTCATCAGTTCCTAAACTTACAAACTACTTATGAACTACTTACGAACTAGGACGGCACAAATCTCCATGCCCGAGGGGGGATTCGAACCCCCGACCGTAGTGGCCGTGCTGACCGTGACTGGAGCGCCTCAGTCACCTCGGCCACCGCGGCCGGCGTCTCGCAGCAGACCTTGTATACCCGCCATGAGTCCGGTCCTCGTGTGCATCCGCACTGGAAGAAGCATCACACCTCGACAAGGTGGACTACAACTTATTAAGGACTGCGGCGTCTTAAGGGAACATGGAAGTGAAAACGACTGAAAAATCGAAAAAAAAAATTATTTGCCTCCATCTGAAAGACAAATTTCTCCCTTTTCCAAACATGTACTTTTAAACAGTTATTATAGTCTTAAACGCTCTTTGAACAAATATCTCCTCACTGACCATACTGATGCTTCAGGCAAGGAATATCACCATCAACATTCTTTGCCTGCCACAGTCATAGAAACAATAAAGCCAATATACAGGGACCCTGGAGATAAAAAATTACTTAACAAATGTCTACATGGCCGTACACAAAATCCTAATGAGAATTTCAACAGCTGCGTGTGGCAACGAGTACCGAAAACAGTGTTTGTTGGATGGACAGTAGACAAAATCGGTGTGATGGATGATGTTATTTGTTTCAAAGATCGTGTAATTAGCAGGACAAAAGTAATGAAAACAAATAGGCATCCGACCAGGAAATAATATGATAGCTGCTCTGACTGCCACAGATCGTCAGCGACTAGTTGAAGCTGAAAGGGCCGCGGAAACCACCACTAAAGAGTCCAGAGTAAGGAAAAGACTCATGAAAAAAGTCTACAGACGATAAAGAAGCAGCTGGCCAGGAAGATTATGCCACTGAAACATTCTGAAAGAGGCATACGGTGAGTCAAAAACCCTGTGAATATTTATTTTCTCAAAACTATAATTTCAGAACATTATGTACATACCGGGTGATCAAAAAGTCAGTTTAAATTTGAAAACTTACTAAATCACGGAATAATGTAGGTAGAGAGGTAAAAATTGACACGGAATGACATGGGATTTTATTAGAACAAAAAAAAAGTTCAAAAATGTCTGACAGATGGCGCGTCATCTCATCAGAAAAGCAATAATTAACATAACAAATTAAGACAAAGCAAAAATGATGTTCTCTACAGGAAATGCTCAATATGTTCAACATCATTCCTCAACAATAGCTGTAGTAGAGGAATAATGTTGTGAACAGCATTGTAAATCATGTCCGGAGTTATGGTGAGGCATTGGCGTCGGCTGTTGTCTTTCAGCATCCCTAGAGATGTCGGTCGATCACGATACACTTGCGACTTCAGGAAACCCCAAAGCCAATAATCGCACGGGCTGAGGTCTGGGGACCTGGAAGGCCAAGCATGACGGAAGTGGCGGCAGAGCACACGATCATCACCAAACGACGTGCGCAAGAGATCTTTCACGCGTCTAGCAATATGGGGTGCTGCGTCATCCTGCATAAAAATTGTACGTCCCAGCAGGTGTTTATCAGCCAGGCTGGGGATGATGCGATTCTGTAACCTCTCACCAGTCACCGTAGCAGTCACATGTTTTGCTGTCCAGCACCAACTGTCGGACATTTTTTGAACTTTGTTTTTTTTCGGTTCTAATAAAACCCCATGTCATTCTAAGCACGTGTGTCAATTTTTACCTCTCTATCTACATTATTCCGTGATTTATTAAGTTTTCAAATTTATACTGACTTTTTGATCAGTCGGTATATATTCATAATAGTTTTAGCTATGTTCTCCAAATTTCTCCCTAATGAAGAATGGTACAGTATCTTTGTATTATGCCTAATACATTGCAGAAATGATGTTTGTCTCTCTGTTTATAATTGTAACGATAATTTTAGATATAATAGTGATAAAGTGTAATAAGGGTTTTTGTATTTCCTCGGATATACTCCAAACTACAAAACAACAGGCATGATGTGTTCCTACGAATGTTGACAGCAGCCTGCCAGTCTAAATGCTATTAGACTAACGATGCACCAGAAAATGGTTCCAGAATGCGAACATGTATTATAAAAACATCTAAAGTTTTTGATACGTCGCGTTTTGCAGCTGTTAAATGTTGTAGGAAAGACATTTTTATATTGCACCAAAGCTGCTGTTATTTTAAATACTGACTAGTTTCGGGCTTTGCCCATTTTCTTAAGCCACGTATTATAGAGAACAAAGTTTGTTTTAGAGGAAGATACATGAATATGGCAATGTTACATTGTATGTACAAGTCGTAATTACTTACATTCATATATATTTTATTTGGATACTGCCGTAGGTCACGCTGCTTGTTTTAATTACTTTGGTGTAATTTATTAAGCTTTTGATCCAAAGATGTTTTTGTTAAGTTATAAATATTATTTGCTTTATTTTGCTTGTGGCAATATCGCTAGTTATATGCAGCGTGAGCGCGCGGTTGCTCGCCGTGGAGGTTCGAGTCCTCCCTGGGGCATGGGTGTGTGTGTTGTCCTTAGGTTAGTTTCCCTCGGTTTAAGTAGTTTGTAAGCTACGGATTGATGACCACGCAGTTTGGTCCGATAGATTTACAAACATTTGATTTTTTTAAATATATGCAGCGTGACATAAACAGTTCCATTACAAATATTCGTACAATAATGTTTTTAGTTTTCATCCGAACTATTTGAAGTGTTATCAATTCCTTGTGTGTATTATATTGTAATATAAGGACAATATTGCTGTGCTACTATAATTTATTGCGTCTTGTTGCACATTTGGAAGTATATTACGGTAGGATGGATTGTATTTTATATGCTGGTCAAGGTGTTATGGAAGTTTTCGATGATTTTTTTATTGCGCATTTCCGTTTGTTCATTTAACATTTGTTCTAGGTATTTAGTGATGTGAGTATAGATTTGTAATTCTCCTAAAACGTCAATTACTTGTTCTACGTAGTATCCAAATAAAATATATATGAATGTAAGTAATTACGACTTGACATACAATGTATAACATTGACATATTCATGTATCTCCCTCTAAAACAAACTTTGTTCTATATAATAGGTGGCGTAAGAAAATGGGCAAAGCCCAAACTAGTCAGCATTTAAAAATAAAAGCAGCTTTAGTGCTACATAAAAAATGTCTTTCCTACAATAAAAACATCTATTAGGCAAAATGTTGTAATTCTTAAACTATAACATATATTTCAAGAAACTTCCTATTACAGCTTGAGTTAATGTCATTCAGTGTTGGTGGAAAATGGCAACTTTTTCTGTATTAAACAATTTACACATGTTGCTGGGTGCGATCTCCTTATTTGTGGAACCTTTTTCGCTGTTTTGCCAAGATAGCTCATTTATTTACCACAATGACCGATTTCAACTGATCTCCGCATTGTAGATCAAGAGTAATGTGTACCGAAAGCAAGGTATGAAAATGCAGCCCGTTCACGCACAAGTCCTCTTAACTGCAGAACACTGAAGTGGAAAAAGTCATGCGACAGCAGTATGCACAGTTACAGATGGCGGCATCGCTTACACAAGGAATAAAATGGGAGTGTATTGACAGAGCTGTCATTTGTACTCCGCTATTTCATATGAAAAAAGTTTCTGACATGATTATGCGTGCGCTATGAGAATTTAGAAACGTCGAACGCGGAATGATAGTTGGAGCTACACGCATTCAGTTACGAAAATTGTTAGGGAACACAATATTCCAAGATCCACAGTGTAAAGAGTATGTCGAGAAGACCATATTTCAGTCATAATACCTCTTACTATGAAGAACGCAACGGCGGACCCAGATCAGCGACGTTTTTTAGAGTAGTCAGTGCTGAGAGATAAGCAGCACTACGTGAAATAAAAACAGAAATCAATGTGGACTTACGAAGAACGTGTCCTTTACGACAGTGCGGCGCAATTTGTACTTAATGGGCTATAACAGTAAACGACCAACTCTACTGGCTTTGCTAACAGCACGACAATGTCTGCAGTCCTTCTGGGCTCTTGACCACGTCGCCTGGACCCTAGACTACTTAAAAACCTGCCCTTGGTCAACTGAGTCCTGATTTCAGTTTCAAGAGCTGATGATACGATTAACGTGTGGCGCTGACCCCATTAAGCTATGAACCCAAGTTGTATACGAGACACTGTGCACATTTATGGTGCCTCCATAATAATATGTGTTGTTTTTACATGGTAAGGACTCAGGCCTCAGATCCAACCGGTCAGCTCATTGACTGGAAATGGTTATGATCAACTAACTGGAGACCATTTGGCACCAGTCATGGAATTCGTGTCTTCAAACAACGATTTCACTGGCCCACAACAGTTTTCGATTGGTTTGAAAAATATTCTCCACAACTCCAGTTAATGGTTTGGCCACCTATATCACCTGACTTGAATTTCACCGACCACTTATGGGAGATAATCAAGATGTCAGTTCACACACAATATCCTGCACCGACAACAATTTCGTGCTTATTGGCGGCAATAGAAGCAGGATGTCTGAATATTCATGGATGGGACTTCAACGACTTATGAAGTCCACGTCACGTCGAGGTTCTGCACTTCGCCCGGCAGGAGGAAGTCCGACATGATATTAAGTATCCATTGACTCTTGTCATCTCATTGCGGGGTTATTTATAAGTACAGGCAAAATGTTCAACAGAGTACATTATTTATTAAATCTTCGGAATGGTCATAAGCAATAACTAGTACTGGGAGTTTTTTCAGACAATTAATATATGAAACAAACGATTAAATATTATGATCGAAAAAAGATCACATTGAGGAAGTGAAAGGAATAGTCAATACTTTGCAGTGCAATAAATAGGTATATGAAATTAAGTCGGAATTCATCAAATATATTCAAATGTCAGGTCTCAAATTGTTACACAGGATAAATGAAATGACGTGGGAGTCTGTACAGGTTCAGTCTGACTGGACGAAAGCAGTAATCATATCAATTTGCAAGCATGGAAACGGAAAATATTGTAACAACCAGTTGTTGTTGTTATTGTTGTTCTTGGAATTTTGAAGACAGCTAAACTGCTAGGTTATCAGTCCCATTCTTTAATTATCGTTGTGGGTAAAATCTTCTCGGGTATTGCTGAAAGGAGAGTGCATTGGTTGAAGATAAGTAAGATGAAAATCATTGTCGGTTTCGGTCTCGTAGTGGCTGCCAGGACCAAATCTTTAGTTTATCGAAGATAATGGAGAAGTGCTGTGAGTGGAACAAGGAATTGTATCTATGTTGTATAGATCTAGAAAAGGCTTATGACTGTGTTCCTAGATGGGAGTTATTGTCTGAAGGAAGTGCCTGGTCGGAAGCACCAGGTTGAGGATATAAATTGAGTCCTAGTAGAAATGTTTCTGTTACTGATGAATCGTACGATATTTAATAATCACTTTCTGGGTTTAGCAGGTAAACTAAACAGAACCCTAGTTTCTATAGGTAATCATATAATGTTGTTATAAATTAGCTTTCCGATGCCGTTACCTGAAATATTCCACTATTATCCTTACTAAGAGGAGATTCAGTCAATAATTAAATCACTAAAGACTAAGGACTCTTTGGATATGACGGGGCATCTAGCAGAAATATAAATTACTGTTCTCCATATTTCAGCCCAGTACTTACCCATATTTGTAATTTTCGTTTCAGAAGGGTCCGTTTCTTGACAGATTAAAGTACTCAGTAGTGAAACCACTTTATAAAAAAGAAGAAAGGGATAATGTAGACAACTATAGACCTATTTCAATGCCATTGGGTTTTTCTAAAGTCATTGAAAAGTCTGTATATTCAAGATTAATGGATCATTTTAGCTCACATAATTTGTTGCCAAACATACAGTTTGGTTTTATAAGTGGTTTAACAACTGAAAATGCTATATTTTCGTTTCTCTGTGAAGCACTTGATTGATTAAATAAAAGCCTGCGAACTTTAGGCGTATTCTTTGATATAACAAAGGCGTTTGATTGTGTGGATCACAAAATATTGTAGCAGAAGTTGTAATTTATTATTTATGTAAATGATATACCTTAGAATATAACAGGTAATTTCAAAATATTTTTGTTTGCTGATGATACCAGTTTGTTAATGAAGGATATTGTTTGTAATATTGACACAGTATCAAATAATGCAGTTCAAGAGAACTTCGTGGCTTGTAGAAAATAAATTGACGCTGTACACAGTAAAACTCAATTTTTACCATTTCTAACACACAATTCAAACAAAAGCTGACATTTTGATTACACATAATGGGCATATGATAAGTGAGACTGTACAGTTGAAATTTCTAGGTGTTGAGATAGATGATGGAAAATACCATGTTCAGGATCTTGTTCGAAAACTAAATTCTCCTTCATTTATCATTAAAACAGTATCTGATATAAGTGATTTTTCAACGCGAAAAGTAGTCTACTATGCTTACTTTCATTCAGTTATGACGTATGGTGTTATTTATGGGGTAATCCTACTGATTCAAAAATGATATTTTTGGCTCAGAAACGGGCGGTTAAAGGTATATGTGGTGTAGGTTCGCGAACGTCGTGTCGACCCCTTTTCAGAAATATGGGAATTCTGACACTGGCGTCACAATACATATTTTGTTTAATGCCTTTTGTTGTTAACAATATCAGCTTATTGCCACGAGTTATCAGATTTCACTCGGTGAATACTAGACATAAATCTAATCTACATTTGGATGACAGCCTGTTGACTCCTGTGCAGAAAGACGTGCACTATTCTGCAGCATCCATTGTCAATGAGCTGCCACAAGAACTCAAGAATCTTAGAACTGAAACACGCACTTTTATGTCTAGATTTAAGAGTTACCTCGTGGCTTACTCCTTTTATTCTCTCGAGGAACTCCTGGATAAATTATAAAATTAAGCTAATTAATTTGTTTCGTAATTGATTCTTTTTACTTAGGCATAAGATTGTCATGTACATAGGACTAATTTAAGCTTTTCTATTACCACTCACGTGTTAAAATTTCATGTACTACTGAATTTTTCCACGACCATGGAATCTTGCTCCTCAATTATGTGCTACGCAACAGAAAACGATATTACTATTATCATCATCTTTTTCAAGAGCTTATGGCAATGTCAACATACCTCAGGTATTTAAAAAATTAAAGCATTTAGATATTTACGTTGTAATTGTACTTGGCTGTCATACAGTATACAATGATAACACAATAACGCGATATAGCATCCTCATACTGCAACAAATTGTTTTCCGTAGGGTGCAATGTTAAATATCTTAATGTTGTAGGACGTCTAGAGACTACATTTCGTCCCAACAACAAAATAATTTATTATATGCACGGCAGTTGTATGTATGTTGATTGGGTGAGAAAATTATGACAAAACTATGCTTTCGAAATAATTTCTAAATTTTGGTTTGGCAGTGAAATTACTGTGTCGCCCAGAAATTTCGTAGTAGTGATACTCGAGAGCAAACGGAACGATCAAGTTTCAAAAGATATGCTGCTTGGTCAGTAAAAATGTTTCGTATAATCGCATCCCAGACTGTGTGGGAGTCTGCTTCGTAAATGAACGTAAAATAGACATACTCTGTACACAATAATGAAAGTAAAAAATAACTGCGACTTTATTAAGAACAGTTTATACGTCTGGTGGGGAGTGGACCCAGTAATACCCAAAACTCTGTATAAGGGCCTGATACGCTGCTCCTCCGACTGCTGAAGCATCGTATACAGCTATGTTTGCAGTCTTCAGTCCAAGGACTGGTTTGATGCCGTTCTCCACGCTAGCCAGTCCTGTCCAAGATTCTTCATCTCTGAATAAAAGCAGGAACCTACATCCTTTGTAACGTGCTTGCTGTCTCCCTCTCGGTCTCCCTCCGAGACTTTTACCTCACACATTTCCCTCTTCCCTCCTATAATAGCGTACCTATTACCGGATGTCTCACAAAGTATCCAACCAATCGATCCCTTCTCTTAGTCACAATGTGCCAGAAATTTCTTTCCTCCCCAGTCCAGTTCAGCACCTCCTCATTACGCCATCTAACAATCTAATCGTCAGCATTCGTCTGTAGCAATACAACACATAAGCTTCCAGTGTCTTTCTCTGAGAACTCCTTATCGTCCACGCTTCACTCCCATACAATGCTACACTCCAGACAAATGCTTTCAGAAATGACTTCCTAACATTTAAATTAGTATTAGTTGTCAAAAAATTTCACTTCTTCAGAAATTGTTTTCTTCCCATAGCCATTTTTCATTTGATATCTTCTTTACTTCGACCATTAGAAGTAATTTTGCTACCTAAATAGCAAAACTCTCCTACAAGTTTTATTGTCTCATTAACTATCTAATTCCTTCAGCATCGCCTGATTTTCTTAGCCTATATTCCATTACCTTTTTCTTGCTCTTGTTAATGCTCATCTTGAAAGCTCCTTTCAAGACACTGCACAATCCGTTCAATTGCTTTTCCAGGATCTTTGCTGTCTCTGACAGAAGTACAACTACATCACCAAACCGCAAAATTTTTATTTCTTCACCCTGCACGTCAATTTCTTCTCCAAATTTATTCTTGCTTTACGTTACAGATTGCTCAATACAGGCTGAATATCATGGTGGAAAATTTTTAAATCTGTCTTACCTTTCCAAAAATGCTTCACTTTTTGCCCTTCGACACTAATAACTGCTGTCTGATTTTTGTACAAGTTGTAAATAACTTTCCGTTCCCTATATTTTACCCCTGCTGACTTCAGAATTTGAGAGGGTGTATTCCTGTCAACATTACCAAAAGATTTCTCTAAATATACAAAAGCTAAAAATGTAGGTTTCCCTTTCCTTAACCTTTTTGTAGGATATGTCGTAATGTGAGTAGTGCGTCACATGTTCCTGCATATCCAAACTAATCTTACCCGAGGTCGAATTCCATCAGTTTCTTCCATTCGTCTGTAAGTAATTCGAGTTAGTATTTTGCAGCTATGCCTTATTCAACTGATAGATCTGCAATTTTCACACTTGACTGCGCTTGCTTTCTTTTGAATTGATATTATTACATTATTCTTGAAGACTGAGTATTTGGCCTGTCTCATACATCTTGCACACAACGTGGAACAGTTTCTTCATGACTGGCTCTCCCACCAAAGTCACCAGTTCAGAGGGAATATCATCTACTCTAGGGTCCATGCTGCGATTCAAATTTTACATTGCTCTGTCAAATTCTGCTCGCAGTATCGTAGCTCTTATCTTCATCTACTTCCTCTTCCCTTTCAACAATAATGCTTTGAATTACATTGCCTTTGTATACGACCGCTATATATTAATTCTCCAACCTCTTAGTTTTGCATTCTTTGCCTAGTAATGGTTTTCCATCTGAGCTCTTGATATTCAGGCAGCTGTTTTTCTTGTCTCCTAACGTCTGTCTTATTTTCCTGTAGGAGGTATCTATCTTTCCCCTAGTTATACAATTTTCTACGATCTTGCATTTCTCCTCAAGCCACTCCTGCTTAGCCAGTCTACACTTTCTGTCAACCTCATTTTTCAGACGTCTGTACTCTGTTTTGCCTGATTCACTTGATGCATTTTTATATTTTCTCCTTTCATCGATTAAGCTCAGTCTCTCCTATGTTATCCAAGGATTTCTATTAGGTCTTGTCCTTATACCTATATAATCCTTTACGGCCTTCACTACTTCGTCTCTCAAAGTTACCGATTCTTCTTGTACTTTAATACTGTCACCCGTTTCGGCCAATCCTTGCCTAATACTCTCAACAAACTCTGGTTCCTTTAATTTATCCAGGTTTCATCTCCTTTAAACTACAGTTCATAACCAGTAAATCATGGTCCGAGTCTATATCTCCTGCTGGATATGTCATAGAGTAGAAAACTTTATTTCGAAATATATGTCTTACCATTATAAAGTCAGTCTGGTCCCTTCCGATGTCTCCTGGACTCTTCCACAAATACAACCTTCTTTCAGGATACTTAAGCCAAGAGTTTGTGACGACTGAATTGTGCTCTGAACAAACTTTTACCAGGCTACTTCCTCATTCATTTAATTTCCCCAGTCCATATTCGTCTACTATTTTTCCTTCGGTTCCTTTTCCAGCTACTAACTTCCAGTCCTCCATCACACTCATGCTTTCCTCTCCCTTAACTGTATGAATAACTTCTTTTATCTTATCACACATTTTTTCAGTCTCAGCATAGGTAGAGCTAGTTGGCATATAAACTTGTACTAAGGTAGTCGCTGTTGGCTTCGTGTTTATCTGTAGTACAACAATGCGTTCACTATCCTATTCATACTAACTTCCTCGCATTCCTATTTTCTAATTCATTATCATACCTACTCCTGTGTTATCCCCAAATGATTATGTATTTAAATCCCTGTACTCACCTGACGAGAATGCCACCGAACTTCATCAATACGCACTATATCTAACTACAGCCTACCCATTTCTCTTTTCAAATTTTCTGTGGAATGTAATCCTGACTTTAACAAAATCTGTTTCGTGTAACTACTATCGACAATGTTGAGCTTATTTTATCTCCATGCCGTTCCAGCGAAAGCACATTTGATGGTGTACAGCGACCGAACCGGCAATTGTGATGGAGTATATGGCGCTGTTGATGCCATTGCGCGTACTGTACTCGTCTCCACTAGTCCTCTATTGCTATTGCCGGGACTTTCTGCAGATAGTATGGATGTAGCTGTTGACAGAGATAACACCATATACTTCACAACGACACGTGATCATCGTTAACTGCTCCTCTTCGAAAAATGTCAGAAAGTCCACCTAACACTGTGCGAAGTACACTGAGCAGCAAAAATATGTCAGACTGTATTATTTTAGTAGAAACGAGTTTATGAAAGATAAACTGTAGCATATATATGTCTACATGTCATAACTACTTGCTGTTGTCTTTACATCACTATTTTCGGTACGCTAAACAACGTAAATAGCTAATTATAAAACCGAACATAATTAGGCTCTTAAATTTACAATTGACTGATCACCAATGTGTAGTATTAAAATAGATATTTTGTTCTGTAAAATACGTCAAAACAGGAAAAAAATCGTAAAGGACTTGTTAGAACTAAAACATCAGACACAGCTCACACACATAATCAGGTATTTTTCTCTTTTTTGGGGGGGGGGGGAGGGGAATTGCTTGGCTTATATTTGTGTCTGTCTGCTTTTTTGGTCTTCCCACTTACGAGAAACAGTTAATTGAAAAATATCTCGTCATTCAAAGGCTTTTTGTGAAATATAGTCTTTCATTTCTCTATAGCTACAGTGTGCGAGATTCGCCTACAAGAGCAGTTTGTGAACACCTATTCGTTTTGCTTGCCTCACGAGAATTTTTGCTCTCTTTTCTCGTCATATAAGGCAACTGCAGTTATAATTAAGGTTTCAACACTAACTTTAATGTTTACCGTTCTCTTTTGTGAACAAATATTACCGCTATTGCGTGTTTGGAACTGCTATGTGCAAGTGGTGCTTTATTTTTTACGTCTCTTGACGTTGCGTCCAGTAGAAATGCACTTGGATATTTGACGGTGTGTGATGTCTCTGACGTTGACGTGTCGTAACGTTGCCCACCGTGTCAATGTAGCCTTAATCTCTGCCGTACAAATTGAAAACTTCTCAGCACCACGCAGTACTATTGTACGCACAAAAAATTTCACAAGCAGAAAGAGACCTTTTCTGTTAATTATTCTAAGCGTCGAATGGTACATAACGTTTCTATAACGAAAGTATTCAACACATGATCGTGCCTCAGACCTTTAGTTGCTATCACTCTACAGCAGGGGTAGTCAACCATAAGTCTTGCCGATCTACAGTTTCATACCATCGTATCAAAGTAATCTACATCTTTTAAAAATACATTAATTCCTACATTATTTAATTTTTCAATACTTTAGAACAAACATATTTAGCAATAAAACCTTAACGTCAACACTATCTGTTCAAACTACACGAAAATGTATTTCATAATATTTTAAAATGATTATCTTTTCATTTAATGTAAACGATGAGTAGTTGTTTTATTAACAGTTCATTTAAATTTTGTGTATAACTTGTAACAGTTGAATATAGGAGGCCAAGTGTTCGTCAATTAACATTGTTCTGTGTTTATTTTTAATAAAACATTAAAATAAAATCACACGTGTAAGTAGAAGCAAACAGGGCCTTATTCAAATTTTTACTGAGATGTGTGGTAACAGCCGTAATGTACTTTAAAAATGCATATTGCTGACCATCAGCTGTTTATTATACTTATAACTTTACCGGTTACGGCCATGAACCATGATCACAAAAGTAAATTAAACAAACTGATTACGTTGGTACATTGTCTGCCTCCTTATCCATGTCAATCAATAAAACACCGAATGTCAAGTGACATTTTAAGTATCTTTTATTGATTTAGATGGATAAGGTGGCACGCAATGTACCAACGTAATCAGTCTGTTTAATTTACTTATCTGATGATGCTTCATAACCGAAAATGGTAAAGTTATAAATATAATAAACAGCTGATGATTTGCAATATGCATTTTTAAAGGCCTTTATTGTAACTGCAACATTAGGACCTGACGGTGCCAGGGTTTCTCTCTTGAGGAATTACAGGCCAGCAGTTTCTGGCTTCTGTAACCCTTTTGAGGTACAAATCATTTTAATAATATTATTTATTTTCAAAAGCTTCCGTATTGACACCAAAAACATTTTCAGTGGAAGAAAATATATACATAGTTGCAGGATAGGTTGTACCACAGAAATATTTTGAAAATATGAAAACCGGTCACTGAATACATCCCTCAAAGTGGCGATCTTAGTCGCAAAATACACTTCCGCATACCATAAAAACGCAGAAGTTCGTAGTTCACTATTACGCTACCGAAGAAGTTAATATACTCCCCTCCTTGAACAGAACGAGGCACGAAACTGACCGCCCTCTGCAGACGCGTACAGAGCCAATATCACACATTGCACAAAGATGAATGAAATAGTGTAGCAACCAGTGGCACGCAGGTAGCGGCTGATTGAACTAATGCGGGTAAAACAGTTTTAGAGGTGCAAAGTATGTTCAAAAAAAAATGTTCAAATGTTTGTTAAGCTTATGGGACTTAACTGCTTGGTCATCGGTCCCTAAACTTAAAAACTACTTATGAACTACCTTATACTAAATACGACACAAACATCCATACCCGAGGGGGGATTCGAACACACGACCGTAGCGGCCGTGCAGACTGTGACTGGCGCGCCGCAGACCGCTCGGCCACCGCGGCCGGCTCAAGGTATGTTACTACCAATTCTAACTGATTGTTAATAAATTGGAGAAACTTGGTCGATTTTAACTGCTAAGAAAAAACAAATGTCAATTTTATTGAATAATTTTTCTTCTGCACTCTCAGTACTCCCGCGATCTACCTAATAAACACTTGCGATCTACCGGAAGATTGCGATCGACGTGTTGCCGATCCCTACTCTACAGTATGCAAGCAGAACAATAACCATTAATGAAATCTTCTCGGGTGCCGGCCGCGGTGGCCGAGGGGATTGAGGCGCTTCAGTTACGGTCTGCACGACCGCTACGTGATTTATAGCCAAGCCTCATCCCACTTGCATTCATTGATCAAGAACGATATGCTGTCGCCGGCCGCGGTGGCCGAGGAGACTGAGGCGCTTTAGTCACGGTCTGCACGGCCACTACGGTCGGGGGTTCGAATCCCCCCTCGGGCATGGATATTTGTGCCGTCCTTAGTTGAATGTAGTTCATAAGTAGTTTGTAAGTTTAGGGACTGATGACCCTGTAGTTAAGTCCCTTAAGCTTAACAAACATTTGAACATCTTCTCGGGTTAGAAGCCGTGTCATGTGGTTTACTGCCCACGAGCTTTCGACAGAGATCATCTCTGTGATTGTCAAGTGGATGACTGTCATTTCGCGGCCGCTGCCGTGGTTATATAGCCGCGCCGTTGCCAGTGACGTCACTGGTGCCCAGTTCCTTGACCATATAAGGCAATGTTTGGTTCGCGCGTACGCCGCGTCCGCTTCAACTCCGCAATTACGGGATCCCAAGCCGTACTCAGCTGCAAATCGCCGTCTTTATTGAGGGTGTTTTCTGAAATTTTGATCTTTACTGCCTCGTTAATTACGCTGTCCTAGAAGCTGTTAGTACGTTTAATAATAGATGTCTCGTCAAAAGCAATTCGGTGTCCTTTTTCTAAAGCATGTTCCACCACAGCTGATTTTTCGGGATAGCGTAATCTAAAACACCGCTCGTGTTCTATGCGTCGCTGTTCAATAGTGCGAACAGTCTTGACGACATAAAACTGCCCACACTCACACGGAATTTTATAAATGCCTCGTGTCCTGAGACCTACATCATCTTTCACAGGCTTCATTAGTTGTCGGATCTTCGCTAGAGGCCTGAAGATAGTGTCAATTTTATGTCTCTTCAGGAGCCGGCTAACTTTCCCTGTTGTGGAGCCACAAAACGGCAAAAATGCGGTCTTCTTGACTTCTTCTTCAGGTGTCTTCTGATTACGTGCTTTATGTGACACTGCTTGAGATATTTGTCTCTTGCTGTAGTCGTTATCCTTGAAAACTTTGAATAAGTGGCTAAGTTCGTTTGATAGGTTATCAGCATCTGATACGGTTACGACTCTGTGTACTAAGGTCTTCAGAACAGATTGTTTCTGGGTGGTGGTAGCTGGTGGCGTGCGCAAATACCGGTCCGTGTGAGTGGGCTTACGGTAAACGCTGTGACCCAGACTTCCATAGGGCTTACGACGGACAAGAACGTCCAGGAATGGCAGGCAACCGTCCTTCTCTACTTCCATCGTGAATTTAATGTGGCCATGGATACTGTTGATGTGCTCCAGGAACTCTTCTAGTTTTTTCTGTCCATGAGACCAGATAACGAAGGTATCGTCGACGTTACGATAAAAGCAGCTAGGCTTTTCAGGAGCCGTGTCCAAGGCAATTCTTCGAAATGCTCCATGAAGAGGTTGGCTACAACTGGAGCTAAAGGGCTTCCCATCGCAATGCCGTCTGTCTGGTTAAAATAAGCTCCACCATATAAGAAATATGATGACGTCAGGGTGTGTTTAAATAAATCCACGATGTTGTCGTCGCCGGCCGCGGTGGCCGAGGGGACTGAGGCGCCTCAGTCACGGTCTGCACGGCCACTTCGGTCGGGGATTCGAATCCCCCCTCGGGCATGGATATTTGTGCCGTCCTAGTTCGTAAGTATTTCATAAGTAGTTTGTAAGTTTAGGGACTGATAACCCCGTAGTTAAGTCCCATAGACTTTACAAACATTTGAACATTTTTGATGGTGTCGTTTTCAGAAAACAACCTCAATAAAGACGGCGGTTTGCAGCTCAGTACGGCTTGGGATCCCGTAATTGCGGAGTTGAAGCGGGCACGGCGTACGCGCGACCAAAACATTGCCGTATATGGTCAAGGAACTGGGCACCAGTGACGTCACTGGCGGCGGCGCGACTATATAAGCACGGCAGCGACCGCGAAATGACAGTCATCCACTTGACAATGGCAGAGAAATTCTCTGTCGAAAGCTCGTGGGCAGTAAACCACATGACGCGGCTTGTAACCCGAGAAGATTTCATTAATGGATATCGCCGCGAAAACATGCACTCATATAGAACAATAACCATTTATTTACTCATACACCTTTATTACAGTTAATCCGGCCCGTTGCTCATGGTAAACGTTATCACTTGGTGGTTGCCTGTCCAACGTCTTCCAATGGCCCGGATAGCCAAGCGTACTGAGGCGCTTCTTTTCGAGACGGGGAAGAGCGCCAGACCCGGCTCGAAGGCGCCCAGCGGATTCACGAGAGCCGGTTTGCTGGGGGAGAGGGGAGGAAAGATCATCTGGCCGCCCTACAAATTAATAACGACAAGCAATAGTAACCATGCCGCGAACCTTCGCCAATGCGGAACTAAGGCAAGATAAAAAATACATAGGATTTCATAAAGGATTGAGAGAGTCTAAAAACAGTGTTACCTGGTCCTTAAAAGATCTTAAGTTAATGGATTAATAGAGATTTTGCTTAAAACCGAGAGGAAATAACCCAGACTATATTCATACTGTATTTGATGATGCGAACATATGTGCAGAATACAACTACCTAATTCTGATGATAACAGAGGAGTGTTGGAAGGTACAATACGTGTTGAGGAATACTATCACATTAATACGTAATCAGTGCCGTTTGTTGCATTGTAAAATGTTAATTACATCCGGAAATATTGTAACCTAAAGTTCACGCTTGAGTACCACTCCTCCGCTGTTTGATCGTGTGTATCGGAGAGCACCGAATTAAGTAGGGATCCAAAGGGAACGGTGATGTACCTTAGGTACAGAAGAGATTAGAACAGCACATTACGTCCACATGCTAACACCATTCTTGGTCTTTTTCACTGACGCACATGTACATCACCATGAGGGGTGAGGTACACGTACACACGTGGTTTCCGTTTTTAATTACGGAGTGTAATAGAGTGTATCCTGACATGTCAGGCCAATAGATGTTCAAAGTGGTGGCCATCATTTGCTGCACACAATTGCAATCTATGGCGTAATGAATGTCGTACACGCCTCAGTATATCTGGTGTAATGTCGCCGCAGGTTGCCACAATACGTTGTTTCATATCCTCTGGGGTTGTAGGCACATCACGGTACACATTCTCCTTTAACGTACCCCACAGAAAGAAGTCCAGAGGTGTAAGATCAGGAGAACGAGCTGGCCAATTTATGCGTCCTCCACGTCCTATGAAACGCCCGTCGAACATCCTGTCAAGGGTCAGCCTAGTGTTAATTACGGAATGTGCAGCTGCACCATCATGCTGATACCACATACGTCGACGCGTTTCCAGTGGGGCATTTTCAAGCAACATTGGCAGATCACTCTGTAGAAACGCGATGTATGTTGCAGCCGGCCGCGGTGGCCGAGGGGACTGAGGCGCTCCAGTCACGGTCTGCACGGCCACTACGGTCGGGGGTTCGAATCCCCCCTCGGGCATGGATATTTGTGCCGTCCTAGTTCGTAAGTAGTTCATAAGTAGTTTGTAAGTTTAGGGACTGATGACCCCGTAGTTAAGTTCCATAGACTATACAAACATTTGAACATTTTTTTGTATGTTGCAGCTGTTTGGGCCCCTGCAATGAAGTGAGGACAAATGAGGTGGTCGCCAATGATTCCGAACCATACATTTACAGTCCACGGTCGCTGTCTCTCTACCTGTCGGAGCCAGCGAGGACTGTCCACGGACCAGTAATGCATGTTCTGTAGATTCACTACCCCGTGGTTTGTGAAACCCGCTTCATCGGTAAACAGGTAGAACTGCAACGCATTCTCTGTTAATGCCCATTGACATAATTTCACTCGATGATTAAAGTCATCACCCTGTAATTGCTGATGTAGCGACACATGAAACGGGTGAAAGCGGTGACGATGCAGTATGCGCATGACACTACTTTGACTCAGTCCACCGGCTCTCGCAATGTCCCGTGTACTCCTGTGTGGGTTCACGGCAACAGCAGCTAACACACCAACTGCACCCGCTTTTCCTGTGACGTTCCTGTTACGGACCCGCTTGCGTGCTACGACCATATCTGTTGCATACAGGTGACGGTAGTTGTTTTGAAATGTGCGGCACGTTGGATGTTCTCTGTCCGGGTACCGTTCTGCATACACCCTGCAGGCTTCAGCTGCATTTTGTCGACACTCGCCATAGATGAGTATCATCTCCGCCTTTTTAGAGTTCGAATACACCATGGTCACAATTCCTACAACACTACACTATCACAGACGTCTGGTAACACAGTGTCCTACAGTTAGTCTGCGTGCAAAGACGAATGCAGAATAACAATAGCAGCAAGCGCTACATGCGGACACTGCGACAACTAGAGCAAACCACAACAGTGCACTACAGCCACACTCGTAAACACGGTTGTCATCGTAAACATGTCCCTGCAGATGCTGCTCGCCTACCGTGGACCGTGTTTTTTACAACACGCATCTGAACGTCGGAGGTTTCAAGCGTCAACTTTAGGTTACAATATCTCCGGATGTAATTAACATTTTACAATGCAACAAACGGCACTGATTACGTATTTGTTTATATGTTCATATGTGCTAACAAAACTAACGGGGTCCCATTAAAAAAACGTAATTTTGTGTTAAAAACATACTTCCGTGCATTTTTATGGTTTGTATTAACCAATTACACTAGCCCCTCTCCTCACGTTCGGTCTGTGCATTTGGTTCGTCAGTATTTGATGTGGTTTACGAAATATATCCAGCGGTAATGTTAGGTGACTCACCCTATATATATAGTGTGTGTGTGTGTGTGTGTGTGTGTGTGTGTGGCTGTTTCCATCCTTCTCAATTATGAGTGTATTTGCTATAGGTCAGCAGTTCTTCTTAGATCTGTGAAATATGAACTGTTTTTAGAAAACGCTGATAGGTCCTAACGAAATTTCTTGTCAATGTAATAAAACGGTACGCATGATAAACCATATTTACCGGTCCATCGAACACCATCGACATATCCCACAATCTACCGTCCAACAAATAAGCAAAGTTGAACACCACCGAACATCAATGTATAAGACAAAGCTGTCGACGGGACGTTAAACCCTGATCTTCCGTCCTTCCGTCTTTCAAACGATTCTGCGTAAACTGTTCGATTAAAATGCCTTCTGAGTATATTGTTTATGTTCTAGTCCATTTTAGTTTGCAGCCGTTTATCGAACTTTCCCGCGTTTAGTGGATAACTCCGTGTTAACGACATTTAATGGAACTAGTATTGTACTTTATTTCATCAGGTCACAGAATCAGTATATAATTCTCCATTGAATGGTGTCACGTCTCGTCATGGAATATCCTTTGTAGCCTTTTGTAATTTGCAAATGCAAACAATTCAATAATATTTAACCAAAAGTGTTCACACTTTATTAACAGAAATGTTAACTAGAAAACAATGCATCAAATAGAATCATCACTCTAATAAAAAATTTACATATCACAGAAAGCATAAATATGTAATCATTTAGTAACACGGTGTAATGAAGTTGAATAACAGTTCTGTCAACAACTACTAACATGAAGTACTCCATTAAATAAGAGAAATTACGAAAAATTAGATGCAAATTAAAATATAGAAAAATAAGAAAGATATATTTACAACAAATTTAAAACGACCGGTTAACACATAGATAACAACATACGTCCATAGAATACTATGCAAGGAATGCAACGTCTGTTTTAAATGAAATACAAACATAATATAGAATATTTTATTAAAGGCAAACATACCACTGCGCGAGAAAATCAAACTGACTACAAGTAACATATTACAACGCATTTCAGGGTACAATACACACACAAAATCTTAACCACAACACGTTGTTATAAATCCATTTTCTGTTTAGAACGAAACTAAGACAAATGTGTAATACTATAAATCATCCAATAAGAAGCTGAGCGTGTAGGCTGATAAAGTTTCACGCTCCAAGTGAGGAGAGGCAAACCTAGGCAGTGTTACCGGAAGTCCCTGTATGAGTTTCACTCCCGTGCTGAACTCTGTGTTTCCACTGGCCATTCCGTAAGTTACAGTTAAGCCAAAATTATAGCCAAGCCTCATCCCACTTGCATTCATTGATCAAGAACGATATGCTGTCGCCGGCCGCGGTGGCCGAGGAGACTGAGGCGCTTTAGTCACGGTCTGCACGGCCACTACGGTCGGGGGTTCGAATCCCCCCTCGGGCATGGATATTTGTGCCGTCCTTAGTATAAGGTAGTTGATAAGTAGTTTGTAAGTTTAGGGACTGATGACCCCGTAGTTAAGTCCCATAAGCGTAACAAACATTTGAGCATTTGATATGCTGTCACAGTTAGCAGGCAATATGATGAATCGACAGGATTTTCCACGTAGACAAGTCATGAAAACGTCGGCACAATCTGAGGAATAATTTTTATGCTTCTTTACTGTCAACAGAAGACATCTCTTTTAGTAATTAGCACATAATTCGTAAGCACTGTAGCTTTACTGACATTACGATTGCTAGGTTTTATTCGTATACTCATCGATTTGTCTATGGCGCGTTCTTTTTGCCGATATTGCTGTTTCTGTCCCACGCTAGTTTACTTCGCAGTAATCTGTTTAGTAAGCTAAATTCTGTCAACGTTTCGCCTTGAAGAAGGCTGTAAAGTAACCAGCCGAAGTATAAAAAAGTAATATTGTCACAGATGAAACGCCGTAAGATAGTAGATATTTGGATTGGAGCACCGGTCGTCTTAACCTGTTGGCTACTTGGCTATCTGGAGCACGCTTTCCGTGTGCCCAAAATTCTCACAAGTCTCACGCTAGGGAAGTAAAGTCCATATAGTCCATAGTCCACTATGCTTGAGATCCGTATCTCCGTATGAGGTCGAATGATTTACCCGCATCTTCGGTGAAGAAATGAACCTTGACACCATCTTCGCGTAAAGATACACAGAACAGCCAAAGAAACGGGTACACCTGCCCAATATCGCGTAGGTCACCGCGAGGACGCAGAAGTGTCGCAACATGACATGCCATGGACTTGACTAGTGTCCATTCAGCCTTCGTCGCTATACATAAATTCGTGAGAGTTCGAGGGGGTGGAGAAAGGCAACTCGCTTCGTATTGTCTCGATACAGGGGAGACAGCGTTACGGAAATGATACAGGATCTGGGATGGGAATCATTACAGCAACGGCGCTTATCGCTGCGGCATGGGCTACTTACGAAACTCCAATCGCCAACATTCTCCTCCGAATGCGAAATATATTGTTGACTCCCACTTATATAGGTATACATGATCATCAGAATAAAATACGAGAAATCAGAGCTCGAACGGAGAGATTCAGGTGTTCTTTCTTCCCGCGCGCTATTCGAGAATGGAATGGGAGATAAATAGTATAACGGTGGTTCGATGAACCCTCTGCAGAGTATCCCATGTAGATACAGATCTCTTCTGGACAACTATTTAAGCTCAGAAGAGTGTTCCTGGCGTCATTCTATAGCAATTCTGGATATGTGGGGTGTCGCATTGTCGCATTGTCCTACTATTGCCGGAGTGAACAATGAACATGAATGGATGCAGGTGATCATCCAGGATGCATACATACTTGTTACATGCCGGAGTCATATCTAGACATATAGGGTGTTCCATATCACTCCACTACCCACGCCCCACGTCATTACAGAGCCTCTACCAGCTATAACAATCCCTTGCTGACATGCAGGGTCAATGGATTTAAGAGACTAGCCAACAAATTTCCAGTCATTACCAGTCCAATGTCGATGTTGACGGGCCCAGGTGAGGCGTAAAGCTTTGTGTCGTGAAGTCAGCAATGGTACACCAGTGTCCAGTGGGACGTAGGCTCATAAATCACATATTGATTATGTTTCGTTGAATGATTCGTACACTGACACTTCTTGATGACCCAGCTTTGAAATCTGCAGCATTTTTCGGAAAGGTTGCACTTCTGTCACGTTAAACTATTCTCTTCAGTCGTCGTTGGTTTCGTTCTTGCAGGATCTTTTTGCGGCCGCAGCTATGTCTGAGATTTTATGTTCTGCCGGATTCCCGGTATTCACGGTGCACTCGTGAAATGGTCGTACGGGAAAATCCCCACCTCATCGCTGCCTCAGAGATGCTGTGTCCCACCTCTCGTGCGCTTACAATACCACGTTCAAACTCACTTGAACCGTGATAACCTGCCATTGTAGCAGCAGTAACCGATCTATCGCTGCGCCCACAACCTGTTGTCTTATATAGGCGTTACCGACCGCAGCGCCGTCTGAGTGTTTACGTATCTGTGTTTTCATATGCATGCTTATAGCAGTTTCTTTGGCTCTTCATTGTAGGTTTATATATTGGCGTGGCGTCTCTTCTTTTTGGCATGTCAGAAAGAACAGGTTTGCCCTTTATGGTTATTTACACCCACCTTGTCTCACGTTGGCTGGGGAAGGCCTGTCACTGGTACAATTATCCCGTTTTTTAGCCAAATGACAAAGTTTATATGGCATGAATGGCTCGGAAACACTGAAGGGCAGTTGAAGCCGCCTAATTGGGAAGATTTTCCATATCCTTCGCGCCCGCAGAGACCTTTCCTTCGCAAAGTGTGAACTGCGTGCTGAAGTGTCTATATTAAGTGTAAGTGACTGTAGTGAGTGCGTGTGTATTGTAGTGTCGTGTTCGAGATTATGGGAGACGGTAGAAGGTGAAAGCCGGTGCCGGTACATAGCTTACTCTTCGCGAAATGCACCAAGCGGGCAGCCACGCTTAATGTCCCCATACTATAGAGGATCACAATCAACACTGTCCCATGCCCTCACTCCATGGGACACTGCAGGGAGGTTTGGAATTTAATCCAGGACATTGGTGCAAAGACTGGCGAACAAGGACTTTGCACTACCATCCCTCCTTGGTTGCCACCAGCGCTTTACGTACCCGGACGGTTACCCATCCAAGTACTGGCCACGCCCGAAGGTGCTTAACTACGGTGATCTGGCGGAAATCGGTATATCCACCTCAGCACGGCCGTTGACAGTTTATATCGTGAAAAATATACAGAAATAGATGACATGTTACGAATAGATTTTATAATATTTAACAGGTGACATGAATGGGAAAATATGCTTGTACAGAAAAATTGGGATGTCTTTAACCATACCTAAATATCAATGATGAAAATACGCATTGACAACGGAAAGCGCAGTTCACAATTAAAAACACTTGGAGACAGGGAGGCCTAATGAGCAATGAAGCACTGACGAAGCACCGAAACGGAGCACGATGGCGAACATACAGAACGTAGAAACGAAGCACTCTCAGTGTCACGGAAACTGAAAAGATTAGCCCTGAAATGTTTGAGGGTAGGAGATGTGCTTATGGAAATAGATAGGAGAGGGCGATGGTGAGGTTCGAGGGCTGTTGTCTAACATCTATGAATACTGTAAACTTTCCAAAGTGCCGACATTGCAACATCATTATGTCAAATTGTTCCCCACTGTGTTTCTCGGTTTTGCTTCATGTTTCCTGACATATTGAGAAAGGGCATTCATTATCACGGGTATTCCAATTGCAATTATCGTACAAGTTTCTTGATTTTTTTTTCTAGATCACCTTACATCACTGTAAGTGATTTGCTGGAAGGTGGATTACGTGCCCTATTATTTTCCTACTGTTGATTTGAAGTTATCCTCTAACTCCTGTGTAATACAATCGTTAGCTCCATATTGTTACAGAAACTTATAGTAAGGTGCACTATGTGAACAAAAATATCCTGGTCCCCCCAAAAACATACGTTTTTCATATTAGGTGCATTGTGCTGCCACATACTGCCAGGTACTCCATTTCAGGGACCTCATTAGTCATTATACATCGTAAGGGAACAGAATGGGGCACTCCGAGGAACTCACGAACTTCGAACGTGGTCAGGTAATTGGGTGTCACTTGCGTCAGAAGTCTATACGCGAGACATCCACACTCCTAAACATCCCTAGGATGACTGTTTCTGTTGTGATAGTGAAGTGGAAACGTACAACACAGGCCGACCTCGTCTTTGACTGACAGACATCGTCGACAGTTGGAAAGGGTCGTACAGTGTAATAGCGAAGCATCCATCCAGGCCATCACACGGTCAGGAGATGAGAAAACTTGGATTACATTGTCGATCAACTGCCCAGAAGCCACACACCATGCAGGTGAATGCTAAACAACGCCTCGCTTAATGTAAGGAGCATAAACATTGGACGACTTAAGAGTGGATATGAGTTACGTGGAGTTATTGAAACACGGTACACAAGTCAGCGTGTGTAGTGCCAAAAGTAAAATTCGGAGGCACTGGTGTTATAATATGGTCGTGTTTTTCATGGAGGGGGCTTGTTGTTTTGTGTACCACTATCGCAGAACAGGACTACATTGTTGTTTTAAGCACAATTCTTGCTTCCCACTGTGAAAGAGCAGTTCGGGGATGGCGATTGCATCTTTCAACACGATCGAGCACCTGTTCATAATGCACGGCCGGTGGCGGAGTGGTTACACGACAATAACATCCCTGTACTGGACTGATCTGCACAGAACCCTGACTATAATCCTATGGAACACATTTAGGATGTTTTTGAATGCTGGCTTCGTGCCAGGTCTCACCGACATACAGCGATGCCTCTTCTCATTGCAACACTCTGAAGAATGGGCTGTCATTCCCCAAGAAACCTTCCAGCACCTTGAACCGAGCCCGCGCTGCAGGAGTAAGGAACTTGGTTTTTTTGGTGACTATGTGTAAACTTTATCCCTCTCCTTCGTCTACCGATTCAGTCTGCAAAGCTATTAGGATGAATTGAACACTACAGACTGGCCTGGATAGTTCAAGTACCTAATCTCGAAGTACGCTCACTACAGTATTACAATAATTTCACACATTTATATGATTTTGAGCCCTGAATCATGATCGTTAGTCAACAGATTCAAACACGGATAACGCGTTAATATTTGTAAGGAGTAGCATCAAGACAAGGGGCGGGAATCGGATGATCCGGTAGACAACAGCAGTAAATTAAGCCATCAGTTCATAGAAATTTAACAAACTTGAAATGGAAACAGTTAGGTAGCCTTTTAACCATATTTGTTGATGATCAGATAGACACGGAACAGTGCAACAGTGAAACAACATCAAAGTAAGACATTTTTACAATTTGTCTTGTATTTCAGATCCTGACATTTAGCTCTGTAGTTAAATTTAATTACAAACAGCAGCATTTTATATTCAAAACCTTAAGCCTACAAGATCTATTACACATAAATTAGGACTTGCATCCATACAATAAAGGGTCACGAAGGATATTTTAATACTTTGTAGCCCAGAAACAAATCACATACAAAGTTTACCTTACACACTACACTAGAACTGTATAGAGATACACTAAGATTACCTTGCCCAGAATAAATTACAATGCAATTCATAAAACCTCAGATCACAGGGCAAAGTTTGAGTAAAATACACCAATCCCTTTATATAGCCTCTGGTGAAACCAGACACCAAATACGCTAAATCAGACAACTCGAATGACGTATGGATTAATTTTCAAAGTTCAATTCCGACTAAATTTCGTAATAGCTGAGTGGCTATTTGTCCATTCAAGACATATTAGTTCTGGAACTAACATTCCCAATGAACTAATTACTCACTATGCACACATCAGCTGACTGGCTATTTGCAACCGAATCTGCAAGTTCTAACATCACAGACAGAAATATTTTTAAATCCATAGGCTTCCTGGCCACAAAGTAATTATTTATTGTAAAATTAGCATCCCTTCGAAAATAGTTGGCCAAAGTAGCCTTGTAATTGCACTTAATCTGAAGTGGTCACAACGTCAGTGAAAATTCTAAGTGTTAAACCGCGAACAGAAATATTAATAAAATCAACAGGCTTTCTGGCCACAAACTAATTATTTATTGTTAAATAATATCCCTTCCCAAATAGTTTGCCAAAGTAGTCTTGCAACGGCACATTATCTTAACTGGTCACAACGTAGCTGGAATTTCTAAGTGATAAGACGCGAACAGAAACATTTCCGAATTGGGTAGAATTCCCGTACGAATAACATTGAATGACACTAAAGGCAAAATGTAGGCTAGAAACAGAATGGAAGTCGAAACATTACTTGATAAACCTGCACAAGCCTACCACGTGCACACATTACTTTGCACAAAAGGGGTACCGTAAATTTCCGATAAATAAGTTCCTATCACCGGTCAATTGGGTTGAACCACTAATACAAAGCAGAAATAGCGAACAATATTGCAATGAAGAGACTCATTCGAGATCAAACGAATACTAGTCTCTAAGAAAAACCGTGACACCTTTGTTCGGTAGCCTACACCTTAAACTAATTAATTACGTCAACCAAAATACTGATAAATTTGCAGAAACGTGAATTTCTTAAACCATGACAACAGAGTTTAAACTGACGGGGCTAATTATGATTAAAACCTTCATACTTTACCACAGTGAAAGCAGCATCTGCAGCACTCTTCCATAACGTCCGTGTTATTCAAGGCCCCAGCAAGGTCTCTCCTGGAACCCTTGTCCGCAAGCACAGACAAATATGTACAGACGGGAAACCTCCGTAAGGGCCCGGTCCTACGCTCCGGGGTGCGGGGAGGGAGGATTTCCAGTAGTTCTGTAAGATGTCCCATGATGGCGCTGCGGTCAGAAGCAGCCCTTTAAACTGGCCAGAGCAGGCGGCAGGTAGCGGCTGTCCCCACCACCACCTCCCCTCAAACGCCAGCTAGCCGGACACAGCCGTGGCCTCGTGGCAGGCGGCACGAGCTCTTCCCTCAGCCTCCCCTCCACGCTACCCTCTGACGTGCGAGAGGCACCCAAAGCCAGGGAACGGCCTGACACCTGCTAGCATCTTACGGAACTACTAGGGTAGCGTAGGACAGTGGTTTAGGGGAGGCTTCTTCTCTGTATATGTTACTCTGTGCCGCAAGCGACCCCGAATCTGGTTTCCGCGCCATGTGTTCCTATTGTCTGAAGGCCTTCCTGCCAAAGTTCAGCGCCCAAGGCCAACACCGTCTAGATACAAGGCCTCACAACAAGCTCGTGTCACGTCACTCGAATAGTCTGCCGTCGCAAGCTCACTGGCTGGCCGCTGGGGCACAGCCCACCGCCTCGTAGCGTCATCCAATGAGCTTGCGATGGCAGCCTATTGGTGTGACGTGACTCGGGCTTCAAAAAAATGTTCAAATGTTTGTAAATCTATCGGACCAAACTGCGTGGTCATCAGTCCGTAGCTTACAAACTACTTAAACCTAGGTAAACTAACCTAAGAACAACACACACAACCA
The DNA here is from genome assembly GCA_026315105.1 of Locusta migratoria. Lineage (NCBI taxonomy): Eukaryota > Metazoa > Arthropoda > Insecta > Orthoptera > Acrididae > Locusta > Locusta migratoria. Next base: position 295,425,005 of record CM048755.1, read on the forward strand.
TGCCCCAGGAAGGACTCGAACCTCCACGGCGAGCAACCGTGCGCTCTGCAGCTAGACGCTTTAGACCGCTCGGCTACTCCACCGTGGCAACTCGGGCTTCTTGTGAGACCTTGTACCTAGACGGTGTTGGCACAGCCCACTGCTTCGTAGCGCCATCCAGTGAGTTTGCGATAGCAGCCTATCGGTGTGACGTGACACGGGATTGTTGTGAGGCCTTCTATCTAGACGGTGTTGCCAAGGCGCGCCCAACTAACTAGCTATCGTCTGCAAGAGGCGTTAGCTGTTCGAGTTCTCAAACTAACCTGTCTCTCAGCTCTCCAATACCAGTTCTTTGACACTTACCACTACCACAGTACAATCCAATATGCCCTCCTCTCGTCCTAGAAAAGGACGAGAAGGATATGGAAAGCATAATGCAAGTCAGAAAATACAATGGAGAAATAAATACAGCAAATTCCATTCTCATATCCTTGGGTGAATCAAACAAGTTAAAGTAAAGTTCACAAGCTAGGTCTACAGTTTGAGCGCTCCGCTAGGCTAAGGAGAAACAGGAGTAGATTTTTGGTTTTACCTTTCGAATCGGTCGTTTGTGGACTAACGTCTCTTGCCCCAAATCGGTATATTTACCCTTCTCTACCTTGGGGAATCAACCCTTGTAACGCCGCTATTTACAATTTGCTACTAAAAATGTGATAGACTAAGACATTCATTAGACCAATTTTTTTATTTATCTCTAGAATCAAAAATCAATTTTTTCATGTTCATTGTTAGAGGGACGTTTGCTCAGAAGAGGTTCAAATATCTATAAGAAAACACTTTAATATTGAGCGGTCACCTTTTTTTCCGCCTTTGTTTTCCTTTCTGCTTATTCCGTTGTATCTGTAGGGTATTTATGCATCTAACGTATTAATAAATGACCCGAAGTTTATTGTAGGGTTTCCACATCAACCTCTACACCAACATGACAATTTATTTTGAATTGCGCAGCGGATAACGATTTCGAACCAGAACCCAGACTCCTGCCAGATACTTTATTTACTGCTACTTTAATGATCATTGAAATTAAATTATAAAATTCCTATCTCGACCTCAGTTACTTGGGTAATTATGTTTTCGTTCACCATTCGTTGCCCATGATATGGAAGGTATAACGCGGTTGTTCAATTAAGAAAAATGGAGTCATTTTAGAACATATTTGAACATTTATTCTAACTTGTAGATTCGTTTCGCACCTAAAAACAAAACAAAAAATCGCACTGACGTGTTTTACGGTCCACTTTAGATTTGTAGTTTTAAAAGTTCTTTTCAAACATTTCGGACCAAAATAATAATCTAAATAATAATAAATTAATTAAGAAGAGTGTCTGAAACCCTTTAAGGTAAAAAATTTAGGTAGTGACGGGTATCGAACCACCGAGCTTTCGCATCGTAGTCCAGCACCTTGCCCACAACGCTACGGCTATAAACCAAACGAGAAGGTCTATTAATATCATACTATTGATAGCCGTTGTTAACTGATGTTAATAAGGCATTTGTAGACATTACATTATCATTTATCGTACGAAGAACGATGTGTTTTTGTTAATTCCTCAGTGTGCCGTTGCTTTGAAATGACAACGTGTAAGTTACAATAAGAAAATCACCAAATACACGAAGAATGTCACGTGACATCTCCGAACGGCTGGTTTTCGTTAATTTAATGGAGGGTGTCAAATCTCCGTTATTTTTGCAAATATGTCTCAAACGATACGAGATATGAAAAAAACATAAGGGAGCTAAGTTGTAGAGAATTTTCTCCTTTACTAATTAGGTTATTCAATTTTCGTGTCAGATGAATAGATAAGCCATTATTTTCATTTAAATTTCGAGCTGCCAAAAGACGATCGCAAAGGCCCACTTTTAGTGTTACTACCGTAACCTAAAGTGGGCCAAAAATTTAAAAAAAAAAAAAAAAAAAAAAAAAAAAAGACAACAATCTTCGATTACTTCTAATCATATCTGGTCTCATAAATTCTTCCCTTAATTTCTCCACTCTTACATATTTGGTAGAATGAATATGGAGAGGGGGCAGAAGGAACACTGATCGTACACACACATCCTGTTTCATTCTCGTTAGCACGCTGCCTTTACTTCCCGATGCATATAAATTACGAGGTGTGACGAGAATCGGCAGAGAGCAGAAATACCATTAAGAATGTGTGTAAACTCAGTAAAAATTCCTTATAGTATTTAACGAGCAAGCAGATGAAAATATTGAACTCTGGACAACGATCTTTAACCAAGTATAAACGGACAAAAATATTTCAGTGACACTATGAACCCCCCAAAGAGTACATCCAAACAGTTAACACTGTCAACTCTGAGCACACGATAATCATGACTAATAATGTGAAGCAAGCTCACTATTAATCGTAACGAACTTTATTCATTTGCCACGTGGAGCCTGGATCGGCAACCGAACTTTGCACAAAGACAAATTCGTCACTTTCAAAGAACCGAAAAATAAAATCATATTATCTAAAGAAGTAAACATTTTTGCTGTTTCTAACGTGAAAACCCCGTGAATTAATTAATTGTAGTGGATATTAACAGACTTTAAAGAATTGTCGCCAACTTTCAAAAAATAAAAAAATAAAAAGTACCAATGTTTGTTAAGCTTATGGGATTGAACTACGGGGTCATCAGTCCCTAAACTTACAAACTACTTATGAACTAGCTTATACTAAAGATGGCACAAACATCCATGCCCGAGGTGGGATTCGAACCCCCGACCGTAGCGGCCGTGCAGACCGTGACTGGCACGCCGCAGACCACTCGGTCACTGCGGCCGGCCCGCGCCAACTTTCGCCAAAGACATTGCACAAAAAATAAATCCAGTTATCTTTACACAATCCTCACCATATTTACGGAACAAACTCGGTCATGCTGTTTTATAACATTATCCTCTTGGTTTCCCGCTAAACGTTTCATAAAAAACATAGACGAGAAGGGTACTTTGTCTCGTGGCTGGCTCCAAATTCAAACACCAAGTCCCAACATTATTCATACAAAAATTGCTAATATTTCCCCGGAATTCATCACATGCACAGACACACAAAGATAGGACAATGGGTTGTGAAGTCTGGCTCCTTGTTTTCCTTGTTATTACACAGAATGCTAGCAACAAGCATTCCACTTGCCACATAACTGGCGTAATGAACTTCCAGGTTGTAAATAAATACATAAACTGCGTGAACTTGATTACAAACAGCATTGTAATTGAATGATATTATCAAACAAATTGATTGTTCACTGTAAAAAAAAAAAAAAAAAAAAAAAAAAAAAAAAAAAAAAAAGAATAGAAAAAAAAAGAAAAAGTACCGTTTCAATATGTTTTAAAAGTTAAAGTTTAGAGTTTTCTTTAAATATAGCATTCTAAGAGCACTTACCTATGCCTTAAATAACTGCAGTCTGACAATAAAGTGTAGACTATCTCTCCCACTGAAAAGATAGAGAGAAGAAAGAAATTCACTTCGTTCGAATGCAGAAAAGACTGTAAAAGAGTCTTGTACGGAGGTCTCGTTGTAGCTCATGAAGAGCAGTCAAACCGTATGTAGTAATGAATTGAGGTTTATGGTGGCGTTTTGGCAAGTGGAAGAAAGGTCTGTGCAGCAGAGGGAGGCGGTCGCGCTCGGGCTTTTACGAGGTATTTGACGGAGGCCGCGCCGCGCCGCGCCGCGCCGTCTGCCAGCCGCCACGCACTTTACGAGAGGACGCTCTCTTCAATTTTTGCAGTCTATCAGCTCAGAAAATGACTTCCGACTCTCGCCATTTTGTTCAGATGCCATCTCTCCCTCTGTTACAGATAAATTTAAATAGTAGAAGACCTATAATTTTTCATTTCAAAAGGAAATGTCTTATTGGAGTAAAAACGTGTAAGATTCTTTTATTTCAAAATTTGATCGCCGACAGTGAGGTTTCTCCACTTAACTTTTTAAAATGTTTGTATAGTCTATGGGACTTAACTACGGGGTTATCAGTCCCTAAACTTACAAACTACTTATGAACTACTTACGAACTAGGACGCTGCCTTTACTTCCACATCCATATAAATTACGAGGTGTTACGAGAATCAGAAGAGATCAGAAATACCATTAAGAATGTGTGTAAACTCAGTAAAAATTCCTTATAGTATTTAATAAGCAAGCAGATGAAAACATTGAACTCTGGACAACGATCTTTAACCAAGTATAAACGGACAAAAATATTTCAGTGACACTAAGAACCCCGCAAAAAGTACATCCAAACAGTTAACACCGTCAACTCTGAGCACACGACAATCATAACTAATAACGTGAAGCAAGCTAACTATTAATCGTAACGAACTTTATTCAAAAATGTTCAAATGTTTGTAGCACTTATGGGACTTAACTACGGCGTCATCAGTCCCTAAGCTTACAAACTACTTATGAACTAGCTAAGACGAAGGACGGCACAAATATCCGTGCCCGAGGGGGGATTCGAATCCCCGACCGTAGTGGCCGTGCAGACCGTGACTGGAGCGCCTTAGTCTCCGCGGCCACCGCGGCCGGCTCTCCACTTAACTCATCATTATTTGTAACTAGCTGAAATCCCGGTTTTGTCGGGGTATTTATTTATTTATTCCTGCCATTTTTCAGGTATGTATTTATTGGTATAAAGGCTGTATGTCTGTAAAATCTCTTGGGAATACAATTAGTAGTAAAGAAGTAATAGATTAAAACTTTGTGCGTGATGGGGCGGTTTTCCACGAACGTTACTGTTTATTTGCTCATATCTCATAAACTACCTGTTGTACTGTGATACAACTTAGAAAGTACACTCAACTATATGCGTGTATACTGTCTGTAAAATTTCCTGTGGCTACAATTTGTAGTGTACAAATTATAAATTGTAACGTCCTACCGAATCCCGTAGTTTTACTCAATAAACAGCGGAAAAGTAGTAAGCGAGAAACTTTTTTCCTTTCATCAATTTGCTATGGTTGTCAGCGAGAGAAAGTTTAATAAAAGTTTGAAATTATGTATAAAGTTTGTTGCAAGTCGCTAAGTACTCTGATTCTCGTATAGCGTATTTATAAAGTCTCGCCGCATTATGTGGCAGTTTCTTGCAAATCCTATTGTTTATGACGTCATATCTTCTGAATAATGTGTCGTGTATGATTCTTAACCCTGCAGCAATTTTACCTCACGGTAAGGAATGTGTGTACCAAATTTGGTTGAAATCGGTCCAGTGGTTTAGGAGAAAATGAGCAGAATTGTCGCTAAATGCAGCAGTTTTCTGCGCATCTCATTGTTTATGACGTCATATCTCGTGAACTATATATCGTATGTGATTCTTACACTTACGGCGACCGTACTCATGGATTGAAGTTTACGTGTACAAAATTTCATAAAGATTTGAACAAAACCGTAGATTTGTATGCAACACGTACAAATATACGGACACTCTGCTTTATATATATTAGATGAAATTCATTGTCACCTAAACCCGTTTATCCACCAGGTGTGTGAATTTAAAACATGCTTGCGCAGCATTTGTCCAAAATCTAACAGCAATCAGCCTCATTAGGGTACAGGTATTCAACAACTTTTATTAATTTCTACACTCAAATTAGCTTTGACTTACTCTAAAATCTTATAAATAACATTTAAGAATATTAAAAAGGAAACGCTAAGTAATGTTCTGCAAATAATACGAGGTATGTCCACAAAGTAAGTTCCGTTTGGTTATATAAACCAAACGTTTACAGATATAGAAAAAAATATTTATTGTATAAAAATCTACAACTGTTCAACTATTTTTCTACATAACTTCCGAAATTTTGTAGACACTTGTCATAGCGTGGCACACGTTTTTGTGTGTCTTCTTCATAGAAGGTTACCGCCTGTGTATTCAACTATGTGGAAACATGTTCTTTCAGCTCATCATCGTTGAAGTGTTGACCACCAAGGACAGATTTTAGGTGTAAGAAGAGATGAAAGGAGTCTTCTTCTTCCCTTCACGTTGCCGCCCGACCTCACAACGCGAATGTGACCAAACAACTCTTATGGGAATTTCACTGTGATGTGTTTGATCATCCTCCGTTCAGCCTCGCTCCTAGCGGCTTTCTTCTTACACCTAAAACCTGTCCATAGTGGTCAAAACTTCAACGATGATGACGAACTGAAAGAACATGCTACCACATGGTTGAATACACAGGCGGCAACCTTCTATTAAGAAGACACACAAAAACGTGTGTCACGCTATGACAAGTGCCTACAAAATTTCGGAAGTTATGTAGAAAAGTAGTTTAATAATTGTATGTTTTGTACAATAAATATTTTTTTCTTTATCTGCACACGTTTCTTTTATATAACCAAACGGAACTTACTTTGTGGACATACCTCGTATTTATTCGGTAGAGAACCGTCTCTCTGATTCTTAAGTTCAAATTTTCAAATGTTTGTAAATTTATCGGACCAAACCGCGTGGTCATCAGTCCGTAGCGTACAAACTACTTAAACTAAGGTAAACTAACCTAACGACAAAACACACACACACACACACACACACCCGTGCCCAGGGAGGACGCGAACCTCCGACGGCGAGCAACCGCGCGCTCCGCAGCGAGGCGCCTTAGACCTCTCGGCTACTCCACCGCGGCCTGATTCTTAAGCCATGTACAGGTAACAACTGACTGTCTCAGAAACAAAAAAATAACGTGCGACTTACATAGATATTATTTTCACAGGCGATACAGAATTGTAAATATTTCGGCCGTGCAGAATAGCCGCGTGGTCTAAGGCGTCATGCTACGGACTGGGCGACCGTTCCCGCCGAAGATTCGACTCCTACTCGGGGCATGGGCGTGGGTGTTGTCCTTAGTGTAAGTTAGTTTAAGTAGTTTCTATGTCTAGAAAGCGATGACCTCAGCAGTTTCGACCCTTAGATTTACAAACATGTGAACATTTCGAAAACCTTTCCTGTTGAATAATTTTTTGTCTTCTGTGAAAAGAATAGGTATGCAAATCGCACTTTATTTTATTTGTGTTAACAACAGTCAGTTGTCCCTGGAATGTGTTCTTATTAGCAAACAGCCGGTGAGTGACCCAATATGTTTTGTTTTCAAAACATTAGGAAGTTATTTCTGATTTATTGTAATTATCCTTTTTTTTCCAAGCACAAACCTAACCTTAATTAATTACAAAAAGAACATATGGAACACAAACGTAGCGAGTCAGCTGCCTCTAATAATAAAATTTTACGCAACGACGCTATTCGTCAACCTTCACTTCTGCCAACTGCGTCTATCACGATGTATTGCAAAAAAAAAAAAAAAAAAAAAAAAAAAAAAAAAAAAAAAAAAAAAAAAAAAAAAAAAAAAAAGTAAGAGGATTAGAGTTTAATTTTCCGTCAACATTGTGGTCATTAGAGATAGAGCACACGCGTGGACTTATTTTTGCTGACGATAGGAAAGGAAATGGAACGTGTTCTTTGAAAGGATCCATTCCAGCATTTCCCTGGAGTTATTTGGGGAAATCATGGAAATTCTAAATCAGGATGACCTGAGGACCGGAGGGAGATTGCCGAGGCAGAGTGGCCGAGCGCATGGAGGCGCTATTCTCCGATGTGCGAGCCGCTCCCAGTCGCGGGTTCGAATCCTCTCTCGGGCAGAGATCTTTGTTCTGTCTTTAGTATAAGTTAGTTTATAAGTAGTTTGTAAGTTTAAGGTCAGATGACCCCGCAGTTAAGTCCCATAAGCTTATCAAACGTTTGAACATTTTTGGAGGCGGATTTGAACTGAATAGATTGGACTACGTACCCCCAATGATCTATATTTAAAACAGTGTTCACTTTACGGTTACCTGGATATAAGCATTAATTTCGTCATTTGTTAAACTCGGTCACTAGGCACGACATGTTAACATAGTAACATGCTGGACGGGTATAAATAAATGACAACGGATTGACGTTTTGCGAACGAATTATACCATATGTCACGTGTGTTGAGACTCGTTTGTCAGATGAGCTTACTGGACATTGACAATGCAGTTTTGCTCCTCTTGTTCCTGTGCTGCACTTTCCCGGTCTACTGACAACTCGATGCTTCTTAGGGCTACGAGCATTTTCATTCACACACAATTTGCATGTAAACAGGATATTTCAGGTGCATTAAGTTCGTTAAAAACTAAACTAAACGAGGAAGAAATTGAATTCTCGCCTTGTATTCAAACTGTACATGCCGCGCGAGAATACTCGCGTGGTCTAAAGCGCCATGCTACGAATTGCACGGCTGCTCTTCGTCGGAAGTTCGAGTCCTTCCTCGGACATGGGTGTGTCAGTTGTCCTTTGGATGAGTTAATTTAAGTAGTTTATAAGGGATCGATGAGCTCAGCAGTTTGGTCACTTACGTTTACAAACATTTCTTGAACTCCACATGCAAAAACTCTCCGCAGCGCTTGGTCTGCAATTACCATCTTCGCTACAGTTCATTATGGCACATTATAGTGAAGTAAATAATGCACTATACACCGTGCTGATAGAGCATGTACTTTAATATATTCGCAATACAAACATTTGTCCAACAATGATGCGTAGCGCATAACATCGCTGCATTAAACATCGGTGAATGTTGAATCATCCTTGTATTTGTTAAGATAACGGCAATGCGACAAATTCTTCTGTACCATTTATGAATGGAGAAATGGAAGATAGACTGGTTTTATTAAAGCAATATTCTAACAATCTATTCATTGATTATGTAAAATGGCGTGCAGAATATTCCTGAACTTCTTATAGCAGAGGGTCTGTTGAAATTCTGCAGTACATTTTCTAAAAATACTTATTAATCTACAGGTCAAGTTGTTCAAATATTTCAGTATTGTCCTAATGCGCTTGTGCAATATAAACAAACTGACGACAGCAGATACTGCGATACGTAGGTCTCTAAAGAGAAGTGTCTTTTACGATATGTCATTCGGGTCTCATGGTCATCTAATTTCCTAAGTCTGAGATTAAAATTTTAAACTCTTATAGTTTTACGGAATTTGTACTTAGCTTCTAATCGCTTTTCCAGGATGTACCTGCTGAATGCAAAGAACCTGAAAATTGCATAAGCATCAAACAATCTTCAACACTGTGAAGTGTGAAGTCATCCACATGAGTACGAAAAGAAATCCGTTAAACTTTGTTTACAACATAAATCAATCAAATGTGAAGGCCGTAAACTCCACAAAATACCTGGGAATTACTATTACTTCAGACTTAAACTGGAAAGAACACGAAGATAATATCGTGGGAAAGGCGAACCAGAGACTGCGTTTTATTGGCAGAACCCTTAAAAGATGCAACAGAACTACTAAAGAAACTGCATACACTGCGCTTGTCCGTCCATTTTTTGAGTATTGCTGCCCAGTGTGGGATCCTTATCAGGTGGGTTTGACGGAGGACATCCAAAGAGTCCAAAGAAGGGCAGCTAGTTTCGTATTGTCACGATACAGGGGGGACAGCGTTACGGAAATGATACAGGATCTGGGATGGGAATCATTACAACAACGGCGCTTATCGCTGCGGCGTGGGCTACTTGCGAAACTCCAATCGCCAACATTCTCCTCCGAATGCGAAAATATATTGTTGACTCCCACTTACATAGGTAGAAATGATCATCAGAATAAAATAAGAGAAATCAGAGCTCGAACAGAGAGATTCAGGTGTTCTTTCTTCCCGCGCGCTATTCGAGAATGGAATGGGAGATAAATAGTATAATTGGGGTTCGATGAACCCTCTGCCAGGCACTTAAATGTGATTTGCAGAGTATCCCATGTAGATGTAGATGTAGATGAACAGTTATTTACGCGCAAATCCGGCGAAATTCTCGAGACGAGGACAACCAAACTACTGTTTCTCGACCACCTATGTCTCTGTTTAAGCCGGCCGCAGTGGCAGAGGGGACTGAGGCGCTCCAGTCACGGTCTGCACGGCCACTACGGTCGGGGGTTCGAATCCCCTCTCGGGCATGGATATTTGTGCCGTCATTAGTATTAGCTAGTTCATAAGTAGTTTGTAAGTTTAGGGACTGATAACCCCATAGTTAAGTCCCATAAGCTATACAACGGATTTCTCTGTTTAAAAATGGTCATAAAATCCAATCAACTATATGGAGAATCGATGAATAAATAACAATACATAAGCGATGGACTACTTATATTACAGTGAATATCTGGTACGAGTTACTGTAAATGCTGCTGTGTTAACATCTTTATGAAAATAAATCTACGCTATAGGCAACAGCAGCTGCGTTAACCGATACTCACGCGGGCTACAGTTATTGCTAAAAGCAGTCACAGTCTATGACATAATGTACTGCTTAGAAATCCAGCCTCGGTTCTTGTGTCGACAAAGCTATTAACAACAGTTCTACAGATGTGGTGCAATCATACATCCGTTTCTGCTACGTTGAGATATCTTGATGGTGCGCGTTTGTGTCTTGCCTCTTTATATTCGTGGATTCATAGCATTTTGCCTACCCTCTGGAAAAAACGGCTCCAAGCAGTTCCACTAGAACTTCCTTAGCACTTGATGCACTCGGGTGTTCTTGCATGATCGTTACACGCGATGGCGACATGCTGTGGTGTATATAGGCTAAAGTGAAAACTACTAGCCTCACAGATAACTGAGAATATTATGTACAACATGTGTTCATACCTACTATTGATTTTTCTGAATGTACGTCACTCTTCGACAGTCACTGCATTACTTGAGTATATTTTCCTCTTTGATTATATGTCTCTAACTGACGTTATTGACATTTTTATGCAAAATTATTGATATTTATGCAATATCGTGCTGCATAATTACAATTTTTTATAATGAAACACTACCTGTCATTTGTGTACATCTTTCTATGGGAACAACAGTGGACTGTTAGCAGACTCTTCATTAAACACCTAGCTTCAAGAAACTCGTGGTAAATGGTTCATTGGTCAATCTCTTGCTTGCCAAATATGGTTTATGTCTAATATATAAAGCACAGTGTCCGTATGTTTGTACGTGTTGCATACAAATCTACACTTTTGTTCCAATATATGACATTTTGTACACGTAAGCTTCAATCCATGAGGACGGTCGTCGTAAGTGTTAGAATCACATACGATATATAGTTTACGAGATACGACGTCATAAACAATGAGATGTGCGAAAAACTGCTGCATTTTGCGACAATGCTGGTCATTTTCTCCTAAACCATTGGAACGATTTCAACCAAATTTGGTACACACATTCCTTACCGTAAGGTAACAATTGCAGCGTGGTTAAGAATCACATACGTCACATGGTTCAAAAGATATTACGTCATAATCAATAGAAATCGCAAAAAATGCCATATAATGCGGCGAGACATTCGAAATACACTATATGAGACTGACAGTACTTAACGACTTGCAACGAACTTAAAACGAAATTTCAAACCTTTATTAAACTTTTTCTCGCTGGCAACCATAGTAAAATGAGGAAAGGAAAAAAGTTTCTCGCTTACTACTTTTCCGCTGTTTATGGAGTAAAACTACGGCCTCGGTATGACGTTACAATTTATAATTCCTACACTACAAATTGTACCTGCAGGAAATTTTACAAACAGTATACACGCATATAGCTGAGTGTACCTTCTAAATTGTATCACAGTACGACACGTAATTCATAAGATATGAGCACATAAACAGTAACGTTCATGGAAAACCGCCGCATCACACAGCAAAATTTAAATTATTACTTCTTTTCTACTACGTGTATTCCCAAGAGATTTTCCAGACATACAGCCTTTACACAAATGAATACACACCTGAAAATTGGCAGGAATAAGTACATAAATACCCGGGCAATGCCGGGTTTTCAGCTAATATTCAATAAAGTATAAGTGAAAAAAGACTAATCTAGTTGGTATGAATAATGGCATCATAACAGTGCATTTATACACAGAGATGACGAAAATCTCAGGGCAGCGATATGCACAGGCGCTCCAGTCACGGTCAGCACGGCCACTACGGTCGGGGGTTCGAATCCCCCCTCGGGCATGGATATTTGTGCCGTCCTAGTTCGTAAGTAGTTCATAAGTAGTTTGCAAGTTTAGGGACTGATGACCCCGTAGTTAAGTCCCATAAGCTTTACAAACATTTGAACATTTTTTGAACAGACGGCGTTAGAGATGCGAACACAACGTATAAAACGGGGATGCAAATTGAAATGTTCGTATGTTTGTAAATCTAAGGGACTTACTTAACTGATGCCGTTATCAGTACCTAGGTTTACAAACTACCTAATACTTTGCGGTCTGGCTGAGAGCTATACTCGCAGTCCGTGCACTAAGCGTTGCCGACGAGCGACGAGCTATCCTCGCAGTGACGTAAAAAACGCGCAGAAAACGAACTACGGGCTACACTCGCAGTTCGTGTGTTGCGTTATGCAGCTTAATGGTTTAGTTAATCCTCTGAAGGCAGCATCAACACGAGAAATGTTCTGACACATCCATGCGTAAACAGCGACGCCAAGATGTCGCAGTACAGACGATCGCTTACAGATCTATTCAATGATTCGGGGTCTAAAGGAGAATTTAGTGACGATTCTGAAGATGACAGAGATATTGCAGGTAATTTAGACTTTGTGATATGTTGAAATATGTAATAAATAGTAGACTTCTTGTACACGTTTGCTGTGTATATTTCTTGTAATATACTGTATACGTCTAACGATAATACAGTTCATGGAGTTGTGAATATATCTCATTTATTTACAGAAGAAGAGCTCCATGACGTTATAGACATGGCGTCTCAACAGGAAACGCGTCAAATGCATCGCGAATTTCGGAATGGTAATTACTTATGATTCTAAAAAAATAGTTTGCCTAATGTAATTTAGTTGTGCAACGAGATTTTAGTAAATGAAAACCTTTCAGTTTATATATATCGTAAACAAGTGCAATTTTCTTTCTACTTACAATAAATCCTACCATAAACCTTTTTTTTATTTTTCTTGTTATAGCTACATAAAGGTGTAAATAGGTAAAATAGTCCCCCATTCGGATCTCCGGGCGGGGACTACTCAGGAGGATGTGATCATCAGGAAAGACAATACTGGCATTCTACGGGTCGGAGCGTGGAATGTTAGATCCCTTAATCGAGTAGGAAAATTAGAAAATTTAAAAAGGGAAATGGATAGGTTGAACTTAGATATAGTGGGCATTAGTGAAGTTCGGTGGCAGGATGAACAGGATTTCTGCTCAGGTGAATACAGGATTATAAATACAAAATCAATTGGGGGTATCACAGGAGTAGGATTGATAATGAATAAGAAAATAGGAATGCGGGTAAACTACTATGACCAGCACAGTGATCGCATTATCATTGTCAAGATAGATACGAAGCCAACACCGACAACAGTAGTACAGGTTTATATGCCAACTAGCTCTGCCGATGATGAGGAAATCGAAGAAATATATGAGGAGCTAAAGGAAATTATTCAGACAATTAAGTAGTAGGAAAAGGAAGGGAAGGGAAGATAGTAGGTGAATATGGTCTGGGCAAAATGAATGAAAGAGGAAGCCGCCTGGTAGAAGTTTGCACAGAACATAATTTAGTTATAACAAACACCTGGTTCAAGAATCACAAAAGAAGGTTGTATACGTGGAAGAGACCAGGAGACACCGGGAGGTACCAGATAGATTTTATAATGGTAAGACATAGATTTCGGAACCAGGTTTTACAGTGTAAGACATACCCAGGGGCAGATATAGACTCTGACCATAACTTGTTGGCTGTAGGCTGAAACTAAAGAAACTTCAAAAAGGTAGGAAAATAAGGAGATGGGACCTGGATAAATTGAAGGAACCTGAGGTTCTTAAGAATTTCAGAGGGAGCTTTAGGCAACAATTGACAGAAACAGGGAAAAAAAAACAGTAGAGGAGGAATGGGTAAAATTGAGAGATGAAATAGTGAAGGTAGCAGAGGACAAAATAGGTAGGAAGGCAAGACCTACAAAAAATCCTTGGATATCACAGGAGATACTAAATTTAATCGATGAAAGGAGAAAATATAAAAATGCAGTAAATGAAACAGGCAAAATGGAGTACAGACGACTAAGAAATGAGATTGACAGGAAGTGCAAAATGACTAAGCAGGAGTGGCTAGAAGGCAAATGTAAGGATGTAGAAGAATGTATAAATAGGGGAAAAATAGATACAGCCTACAGGAAAATAAAAGAAACATTTGGAGATAAGAAAAACAGCTCTATGAATATCAAGGACACTGATGGAAAACCAGTTCTCAGCAAAGAAGGGAAAGCTGGAAAGTGGAAAGTGTATATAGAGGGGCTCTACAAAGGAAATGAACTTCGAGACAATATTGTAGGAAGGGAAGAGGATGTAGATGAGGATGGAATAGGAGATACTGTACTGAGAGAAGAATTTGACAGAGCCCTGAAAGACCTAAGTCGAAACAAGGCCCCTGGAGTAGATGATATTCCCTCAGAGCTACTGAAGTCTCTGGGAGAACCAGCCATGACAAAATTGTTTCACTTTCTCGAAGACGGTGATTGCTGTACCGGCCATGGAGCGGCCCCTGTAGACCGGCAAAGACGAATACCCTACTCCTCATCTCAGCAACCCAGAAACGTTTCCCGGTACACTGGACGTAAACAAACAAATAAACAAAAATTTTAACCAAAAAAGACATAAAAATTGTACAAAAACAAATTAATATGCACTAAAAAGTAAAAAAAAAATAATAATTGCGTATTCTTCTACAACTTCATAATCAATTTACTTTTTCTACTCATCAGTATGTAGGTACGATCTATGTGTTTACCACGCAAGAAGACAGGTAGGTATCTACCCACTTAAAATCTAACTCAACACATACCTATGAATAACATACAATGATAAAATATTTTTAGAGTTCTCCTAAGTAAAATGAAATGATAAATATTAGACTACTTAAAAATCAATCAAGTTATTACGATAATATAACGCAGTTACAATTATTGCTGTGTTGGAATCGGTCTCAGCCAAGGAAACATCCAATCTGACTTCGGTCTCAAACTCTCAATAGTCTCGTGGGTGTTTTTGTGTGTGTGTGTGTGTGTGTGTGTGTGTGTGTGTGTGTGTGTCTGGTGTGTGTGTATGTTGAGTTAGATTTAAAGTGGGTAGATACTTACCCTTTCTTCTTGCGTGGTAAACACATAGATCGTACGTACATATAGATGAGTAGAAAACGAAAGTTGTAGAAGAATATGCAATTATTATTTTACTTTTTAGTGCACATTAATTTGTTTCGGAATGGTTTTCTTTTTTAAAAGTTTTTCTTTATTTTTGTTTTATTTTTTGATTTTTAGTGAATCTGAAGTACTCTAACTTTTCTGAATATGAATAGACGTACTAAACGTGCTGCTCATATGTGACAGTGCCGTTTAAATGAAACAAACGAAGTCTGGGAGAAACGTCTATCTCAACGGAGGAAACCTACCTTGAGAGCCGAGCGAGGTGGCGCAGTGGTAACACACTGGACTCGCATTCGGAAGGCTGGTGGTTCAGATCCACCTCCGACCATTCAGATTAAGGTTTTCTGTGATTTCCATAAATCACTCCAGGCAAACGCCGGGATGATTCCTTTAAAAAGGCACGGCCGATTACCTTCCACATCATGTGGAAATGCACATGGAGGATAAAGTGGTGACAACGCAGCGTGGAATACAACGTTCCACTACCCTGCGAAGCGTAGAATGAAGGATCTGGCATGTTAGATTTTTGCTTCGTGGACTGAAACGCGCCCAATGAGAAGCGACCAGGTTTTCACGTGACAAGTAGAACTTTTGAGCCGCCATATTGCAAACGGATCTCCGTATTTCGTTCCTTCTTACGTTGTAGCGTACGATGTATGAAAATGATCTTTTGTAAAGCGACAAAACATTGAAGAAATTTAGAAAACGCCTCATTTTAGATATGATTTGTTACAATAAATTACTGGAATACAACTTTTTCATAGCTTTAAAGGTTCTCGTATTTAACGTGTCAATGTTATAATTTGAATAACGTGAAAGAATATTGTTCCTTTGCTACGGTATAACGCATTCTATCAAAGAAGCGTCTTTGTGATGCTGTTTCATACATAAATAACATATTACAACATATTTTAGAAACGTAGTATACCTAAAATCAAAATCACTTACAGAAGGGATGTAATAGCGTAGTTGGTAGCGTTGTGGGCTGTGGTGTAGAGATTGTAAATGGAACAGGTTCGAGTTTATTCACTGCTGAAATACTCTTATTTTTCCTTTTTTGTTTCCTTAAGGTTTCTAGTTATTTCTTGCTAATTCAAGTATAATATCCAATATTCGTTGTTATTTCTTTCTAAAACGACGTTTTAGCGTGGTGGTTAGTGTCACAAGTTGTGGAGGAAAAGAGATGTAAATAACAGGTTTGCATCTACACTCTCCCAGATATTTTTAGCTATTTAGTTTAATTACGGTTTATGTAACTTATTTGCTGATTTAATAGAATTATAATATTCGGTTTTCGACGTTATTTATTAGAAACAAGAACGAACAGTGTCCACGAGAGAATTTGTTGGTTTTTTTCGTTCTAGGCCACAGGAACAAATAAAATTCAAGGCAGTACCCTACATCGCTCGGTTTTTCATACGGTGTTTGATTTAAGTTGCAGTCAGTTTCACAGTGTAAAGTGAACATGGCTAGCGCGTGGTTACGGAAGCAAATGCAGTGTAGGAGGAACAGTGTTTACGTACAATACTGAAAGCAAAAATTATCACAACGAAAACTGTCGAGCTGAGGCGTTGTCCCGCGTTTATAACAAGTAAAATGTATTGGGCAGAATCTATTATCTCCGAATATGCAGAATTATGTAAAACTTGGAAAATGTAAATATAAGAGCAAGACAATTGGAGCTGGTGCAAATGATGTATTTCACCGTTGACAATTTCTTAAAGAATTTTTGCCAAAAGTCTTTTTGTCGTCAATTTCGTTATTATTCTCGACCGTTTTCAGATAAATGTACCGTCTTTGTGCTTCTTGAAAAGAAAAAATATATATAATTTCTGTGAGAGTATTGCATGCCACATGCAAGCATAAGACAACATTTCGTTTTTTCCAACGATCGCTAACTGAGATATCGTGTTATTTAACGCACATCCATCTTTGTATGCACAATGATCTACGCGCCAGCGCGCAACGGGCGCTGGAGAGCGCTGCGGTAGCAAAGCAAATCACGATGAGCAGCATGTTCCGTGGGATGTAGCGGGTCGTTTCAGAGCGTGCTGTAGCTAAGGTAGACAGCACGTCTGGCCTGCGCCACGTTTAAACAACACGTCCCGTGTGAGGACGGGTTCACTCAAACACTCCGAGCGTAAGCTCCGTCCCTAATGACCACGCTGTCGACGGGACGTTAACCCCAAGCTTCCTTCTTTCCTTCTACCTCGAGGAAAATTTCAAAAGAGACTTGCGAAGAGCGTAAAAATAGACTTTCAAAATTGCGGCTTTACGTTAAAAAAAAGTTTTGAACAGGGAATTGCTTGACCATAACGACATTACGGTAGGTGACTCAAATATTCAGATAGCCTATAAAAGATTCGGCCGTGTATCGTTAATTTGCTCCAAAGGATTGAAAAGTTCCGTTACTTTGTCATGGATCCCATAATCAGAACCTAACCAAACTCTCATCAAACTGCCCTTGAAGTACATCCTTTCCGAAAAAAAAGATCATCGAAATCGGTTGGCGTGATATTGAGTTATTCGTCAATGCTTAATGCAAATTAAAGATTTATATGGTTTTCTTATGGACGCCATTGTCATAATTGGGCCAAATTGAAATGGGACCATACGAGAAGCACCAGCATTCAAATAAAAAAAGAATCATCAAGATCGGTCCACACAGTCGAAGGTTCTGAGGTAATAAACATAAAAAATACAGTCGAATTGAGAACCTCCTCCTTTTTTTAAGTCAGTTAAAAAGGCTAATACGCACTACTTTTTGCAAGGGAAGCCGGCTACGATGGAGAGACTGACAGTCCGAGCTCTACCTCTATGTATCCACACACTCACCACCGATTGGCCTATATCAGAGCCTACAGCCAGCTTAGAGACCAGTTCGCCTTCAGTCGAGTGCACCTTCGAGAGCAGCTGCTGGAAGACGCATCCCCGGACCATCCACCAAGAAATCTTCACCTCGCCACACCGCGGGACTACCGACGACTTGTTCTTGGGATCTCAGCTCGCCTTCAAGTGGACCGCGCCTTCGGCTGCACTACGAACTTGGTATCTGAACACACTGTGACACCCGTAGTGTTTCCCTGCAACATTTCCGAGGACTGATGAACTTGTGCTTTGTCAAGACTGTTTCTGCGTCAAGTTCGGTCAAGTTCGGAATTTCATCGTCTTCACTTAATGTATTTTTTTTAATTTCATCATCTTCTGAAGTAATTAAATGATTTGCATGGTATTCTGTATATTTATTCTTCAGAGCCCGCTCAACCTGGCAGACTCAGCAGCTCTTTTTTTCTGCAAGTTGACGATGTTTCTGGCGCATTCCCACTAGCTGGTGGAATTATAGTCACATCAGTTCAGTTATGATACACACGGACGTTCCTGCCTGGTAGTGTCTAATGCTTTAGAAAGAAGAAAACAGTTAAAAGTCTCACATGTCATGGCATTTGGTATGTAAAATGTCCACACCTGTTCACTCTCAATTAAGATTTCAGCCAGCATTAATTCAGTTTTATTCATCTTCAGACTTCTGAAGGTGTGTGTTCATGCAATAGATAACTCGTATGGAAAAAGGAAGAAACGAAACGAAACTAACATGATAAGGGCGATTTGACCAGTCATAAATGAAAGTATATGGTCACTGAAGTACGCTAAAATATGTAATGTGTCACTATCGATGTTACAGGCATTTATGAAACCTGACATCTATCAGAAAAAGTAACATTAAATTGGAACTCTTTTTGCAACGTCATGAGAAAAGGCCAAGAATTGTTGCTATGATGTAAGATATGTGCTATAGTAATTGGACGAGTTTCCACTGGAATCAGTCGTCGTCGAGGGAAAATTCTTATGTCTTTAGTGTTTTCTGAACGTGCACGATAGAAACCACAGGTTCCGATGACATGTCCTACAATGATTGCTCTCTTTCTCACTCTCTTTCAATGTCTGCCACTACAAGATAACCTGGCGTAAAACTGATTAAATTGTGAACGCGGCATTGAGCGACAGGTACCAGTGTCACTACAATTTCGAAATCTCTTTTGTACTTGTAGCTATATTTCACTTACAGTAATATATTATGTAAATCGAGACTTTCAGTTAGCAGTGCAAATCGTGAGCGTTCAGTTATCAGCTCGCTATTACGCTTTTTCATGCAATATTTGACAATCGCACGTGCGAGACAAATTATGTCATCCCAAAAAAGACTATTACGATTTTGTAAGCTGAAATTTCATACCAGAACGTGTGAAAAATTCCCATTTTTTAAACAATTACTTTTCCCAAAGTCAACTGAGAATCAGTGTTGGACAAAAATAAATTAATAAATAAAGTAATAAATTTCACGCCATATGGAAACAAAGTTTTTTTTCTGAAGGTAAGTAAACCGTTTTGTAAAAAATATAGTTCATAAAACGATGTGATGTAGTTTTATATACCTTCAAATGTTTTTAAATCATAGGCTCCCAATCTTTTCAGACCACTTTGATTCCTTTGTTGTGATCTGGGACAGCAAGACTCAAGAAAAATCAACTGTGCCAATTTAAAAATAAACCTTAATCAAAAATTATTTGTTGGACTCAAAAATAAAATTGTTTACATCCCATACTCTCGTCTGGTGCAAAAACCGGTTGTTGATTTGTTGAATTAATGTGGTCGCGGTTACGGAAATGGTTTTTTATTACTTATGACTCATTTTCCCCTTTCGGAGCAGCATCAGATTTTATAAAATAGATGTGGCGAATCATCATCGGTGTATGCTCACCACAATTAAAATGTAAAATAATTAAGAAAGAAGCGTATCGTCAATGCCAAATAAAACGACTTGCACTGACGATATTATTTTTCCCTTATTAATTTACATTTTAATTTTGGGGACCATAGACCGATGATGACTCCCCACTTCTATTTTATGAAATCTGATGATGCCCCGAAAGTGCGAAACGCGTCATAGGTAGTAAAAAGCATTTCCACGACCGTGACTATATTCATATTTATAGAATATTCCGTAGGTACTTGAAGGAACAAAGACATATTAAAAACTTCAACACTTGGTGTTTCTGTTCCACAGTATCTGTATAGTGGTTATGAACCGGCTTTCGGCTTCTTAGGCCATCATCAGATAACTTATAACAGTCCACACAACGGTGTGAGTCCTTACTTGCACGAAGATGGTACTCCAAAGATATGTCAATCTTTTTGACAACACATCGATACCAGAAAACAAAAATCATATAAAGAACATAATTGTAATCTGAATAAATAGATATAACTTTCGTTGAATTTAGATATTAAAACTATCGATACTATTAAAATATTGTCCAGGTGTGTAATAGTAAAATCATAATGTAAATCCAATAGAGACATACGATTTTACTATTACATACCTGGAAAATATATATTAATATTACCTGTGGTGTCGCAAAAGTCTGAAGTGCGCGACACGCAATTTCGCCGCGCGCCGCCATGCAAGCACGACGCGGCGTTCTTAAGACGTCAGCCACGAGCGCCCTCTGCTGCATTCTCGCTCATGACCACCACTGAACTGTATCGGCCACTTGGCAATAGGACAGGCACTAGATCAGACTCTCATCAGTAGGCAGGCCTCTGCCAAGTGAAACTATGTATCAGCATTACACTAGTCTGCAGTCATGAAACTTGTAAAGGTTAAGAATTATAATGTTTCTACGAAATACGTATATTGTACTAATCTAGCTTAGTGATTCTAGTTTCTGCCGTCCCACAGGCTAGTCACCGCAGACTCCGTACCCGCACATGCGTGCATCCTATTTTCCTGTGTCGGTCTCTGTCTACTCGGCCACCGACACCTAGGAGAATCGGCGGCAACGAGACCCAAAATTATCCATAGTGTTAATATCCAGATTCAACGAAAATTAGATGTACTTATTCAGATTACAATTATATTTTTATATTATCCTTGTTTTCTGGTATCGATATATTGTCAAAAAGATTCGCATACCTTTGGGAAACCATCTTTTTACAACTAAGAACTTACACCGTTGTGTGAACTATCTGTTCAGGACTAAGTAATCTGATGATGGCCTAAGAAGCCGAAAGGCGGTTCATAACCAATAAACCAATATTGTGGAACAGAAACAAAAAGTGTTGAAAAGTGTTGAATTCATTCAACAAACTCAAAAGTCATACGTATTACCATTACTATATATCAGACTTTTAGCAGAAAATTAAATGATTATATATACATGTGGTGTCTGTTCCGAAAGAACAGACATCACTTCTGATCCTGCAGTTGTTATTGTTTCATATTCACAGAATATAGGACATCAACTACGAATGGGCAAAGCTGAAAATGTGTACGCAGCCAGGATTCGCACCTGGGTCTCCTGCTTTCTAGGTAGTTGCGCTAACCCCTAGACCGCTGTATCCGACGGTAGGTGTAGTTAGGTAGACCATGCAGTTGCGGTGATCACTGTCCCCAGTGGGAATTAACTACGGGAGCACAATACGAAACGAGAAGACGAACTCTGAGGATGTTAGCACGCAGTAAGAAGTGCTCGCGAGAAAATAAAAAAAGAATAAATAAAAATCAAAAATTTTAAACAAAAAGAATGAGTATAGCGAAGAATGCTAGCCGAAGAAGGCAAAAAAGGCGAGAGTATGGGTGGGCTATAAGGGGAGAAGGGAGGCAAAAAGGAAAAAGAAAGTGGTGTAGGGGTCAACGCAATTGCCTAGAAAGCAGGAGACCTGGGTTCGAATCCCGGCTGGGTACACATTTTCAGCTTTTCAAAAATGTTCAAATGTTTGTATAGCTTATGGGACTTAACTACGGGGTCATCAGTCCCTAAAGCTACAAACTACTTACGAACTAGCTACTACTAAGAATGGCACAAATATCCATGCCCGAGGGGGGATTCGAACCCTCGACCGTAGTGGCCGTGCAGACCGTGACTGGAGCGCCTCAGTCCCCTCGGCCACCGCGGCCGGCTTTTCAGCTTTTCCCATTCGCAGTTGATGTCTTATATTCTGTGAATATGAATTAAATGATTGACTGACCAACGAAGAGGAAATTAATAATTAAAATGAATATAGATTTTAAATTTTATATCTGTCACAGGCCATTTTTAGTTCTTGTGGTCCAAGGAAGTATATATGTCCCATTTGCCACAGTATGTCGGGTGTTTAGGGTATGGGATGCTCGAAAGAGCACGAGGAAAATCGAATACATGTGCTCCCTGCGTGCTAAGTGTCCGCACTGACATCTGCTGGACTGTCACGGAACTATGTACAGGTTGCAGCTCGATGCAAGCACGGAGTCTCGAGAACGAAGCAGCAGTAGATGTGGTGGGGAGTACCTGCTAGCAGCGGCGTGGCGCCGAACACGTCCGAGATGGGCCTGAGCAGCACGCCGTGCGAGAGCTGCAGGCCGTGGGCCAGCAGCTGCACGAGGCAGGCGCACGCCAGCACGGGCCAGCCCCAGCCGCCCTCCAGGTAGTAGTGCCGCCACATCAGCCGCCGCGGCGTGGCCAGGCCGGGCGCGGCCGCCGGGGCCTTGGCGGGGGCGGCGGGGACGGCGGGGGCGGCGGCGGGGGCGGCGGCGGCGGGGGCGGAGGGCGGCCGCTCCACCAGCAGCGGGTACGACAGCGACCGCGCCAGTGACATGGCCTCTACTGCGCCCACCTGCAAGCGTACACACACGACCCGTCTCTCTCATTTGTTTCAAAACGTTGTTCAAATGATAGTTAAGCTTATGGACTTGCAGGTCATCAGTCCATAAACTTACAAACTACTTATGAACTATATATGAGTGCACGTTTTCGCGGCGATATCCATTAATGACATCTTCTCGGGTTACAAGCCGCGTCATGTGGTTTACTGCCCACGAGCTTTCGACAGAGAATTCCTCTGCCATTGTCAAGTGGATGACTGCCATTTCGCCGCTGTTGCCGTGCTTATATCGCCGCGCCGGCGCCAGTGACGTCACTGGTGCCCAGTTCCATGACCATATATGGCAATGTTTGGTTCGCACTTACGCCGCGTCCGCTTCAACTCCGCGATTACGGGATGCCAAGCTGTACTCAGCTGCAAGCCGCCGTCTTTATTGAGAGTGTTTTCAGAAATTTTGATTTCTACTGCCTCGTTTATTATGCTGTCCCAGAAGCTGTTGGTCCGTTTAATAATAGTAAATGTCTCGTCGAAAGCAATTCGGTGTACGTTCTCCAAAGCATGTTCCACCACAGCTGACTTTTCAGGATAGCGTAATCGAAAACACCGCTCGTGTTCTGTGTGTCGCTGTTCAATAGTGCGAACGGTCTGGCCGACATAAAACTAATGAACTAAATTATACTAAAGACAGCACAAAAAACCATGTCCCAATGGAGGATTGGAACCCCCGACGGGCGCATCAGAGCATAGCGCCTCAATGCGCTCGGCCACTCCGCTACGGCTCACTCGTTTCCTTCTCGTGTTTTTATCATTATGCTTTCAATGCTACCGTCCCATAGTGGCGAGAGATGCGCCGCCAGTGGTCATCATCAAATGGCTTATACTAGGAGAATCGGCATTCCACCGACAAACTTTCTGAATCGTGTTTGTTGACATTGTCAACAGTTGGAGAAAGTGACCTGTTATGGTGCGGTGTAGAGTGCACGCAGGATAAATTGGCCGGTAGACGCGCAGCTGGCTGAGCGAGTGTGGGGAGAGTGGTAGTGGTGGGGGTAGCAAGCGACCAGAGCAGTGAGCGGGCACTGGAGGGCCGGCAGGCGAAGGATGACTTAATTACATTCATAATGGATGTGAGGTCGTGGTTGTATTACTTAATTATTTTGTCACGTAGGCTGAACCACAGATATTGTGTAAAAACACTAAAATATTACGCGTTTCAAGGGGCAAGCCCTCATCATCAGATAATCTGTACAAGAATCTTAAAACATGAGACAATAAAATATAAAACGTAATAAAAGAAAACGTGGTTACTTCCCTTGTAACCGTGTCTACGAAGAAAGGTCCTCAGCATACACGGTTACAAGGGAAGTAACCACGTTTTCTTTTATTTCGTTTTATATTTTTATTGTCTTATGTCGGAGGAGATATACAGATGCAGTGGGAATTGATAGAGGGTGAGGAGAACGACGATAAAGGGGGGGGGGGTGATTTGGACAGAGAACAGTAAACAGTGGTAAAATTATTTACTCCCTTTTCTGGTACATTTTGTAGTTTTAGGGTGCTCAACAGCGAGGTCATCCCACTCGACGCTCCAGACTCCCCACCGCCGCTGCACCCAGAGGCAGCAGCCTAAAGACGGCTGACCGTAGCCATCAGCACGCTCAGCTGTTAGCAAACTGCGGGCAACTCATCCTGCATCCGCACACAGCAGGCACATATCCTATCCATCCTATCGATACAATTTACTGTGAAGAGTAGAGAACTAAATAATCAACTTTTAACTAATCTAGTACATTAATAAAGGCGGTTGGCAGTTGACTGAACTGTGGTCAGTGGTAAGTATACTGTCCAACACAACGAAACCGTCTCTGGCTGTTTTTAAAATAAACACGAAAATCTATGGAGTGAACTATTATCAAATACGTGCGTATAAAATCTTCCTAAAAGCGAAACACACGAAATAAACAAGTGGCAAGTAAGAAAAATACAGTTAATACTTGAATTACGTGGCTTACAGCACAAACGAAATCTACCAAGTATGAAAAAATAAACCTCTTAAAAAAAGAAGCACTAACGAAAATGAAGATATTGACTTTCAATGAAATTTCATAAAAATTAAATTATGGTACTTAGCGCGATGAAACACTTGGCGGCAGCTGACATTATTCTTAGAGGTCGTATTATACAGAATGTTTTACAATTCATATTACACACTTCTAGAGGTCGTAGAGTCGATCATGTTTTCATAGTAACACAGATCCGGAAATTCCATTCAACGATTCTATGAGCACTTATTCATCTTTGACACCATGAAACAAACATCTTCTACTGCAGGCTGTTTGCTTTCCTGATTTTGGATTGATGTACTAAGGACTAAAATAAGAAAAAGGGTCCAATAAACATGGGTCTAAAATTAATATCTTTAGATTTATGAGTAGATCTTCATCTAACTATGGAACACGTCTCTTCTACTAGTCAAGTACACACAGTGTTTAAGGTATGTATTTTAGAGACCAGGTTTACTAGAAATTTTGGTGTTCAGCCGAGAGACATTGTTCAGAGACATACTTTGTCTCAATAAATATCAGAGACATTAAACTGAAGGACTGGCATTGAATTAAAATTTGTGTAATTCTCTGGATCCGAACCCATGACCTTCCGTGCACTAGGCATGCGCTATAATCACTATGCCACCATGAATTATGGATATAGAGGCTGCATGGACTGTCTTAAGGCACGTCTCCCTCGGGAACATTGATACGTATTTACATAGGGAAACATGAGGCAGAATTCAAATTTGTGTTGTGGAGGGAGACGTGCCTTATGACAGTCCGTGCAGTCGCCGTATCCATTAAGTCATGGTGACTTAGTGGTTGTAGCGCCTGCCACTGTAAGCAGGAGGTCGCGGTTTCGAATCTCACCATGGCACAAATTTTAATTCAATGTCTCTTCTTCAGTTTAATACTTCTGGAAGACATGATAGTGACCTGTTCACCGGCGAAGAAACAAATGAGGGAAGGCTTGGGGTTACCTAACTCCTTAATAAAGATCGAAGTGGCGCATTGATTAGCACACAGAATTCGCTTTCGGGAGGATGGCGGTTCAAACCCTTCTCCGGCACTTCAGATTTAGGTTCTACATAATTTCCCTCAGTCATTCCAGGCAAATTCCGAGATGGTTCCTTTGATAGGGTAATGCCGATTTCGTTCCCAGGCCTTAACAAAACATAATCCGAGCTTGTACTTCGTCTCTAATGACCGCTCTGTTGACGAGACTGTAAACCCCCATCATCCTTCCTTCCTATTTCGATAATACGTATTACTGGGGTCTACTGTGTTGCATAAATGTACGTAACTACGTATTACAGTGCATAATTTCAGATCGTATTATACCCGTCCTGATGTGTGTTCCATACTGTCTCCCAAAATCATTTTGGTCGTGTAAGAAGATATTGGGATAGGGTTTCTACTACAATACACTATATTATTGGTTCATTTTATCATTTTAATGCAAATAATATTATATTTGGACATCTTCGAGTGTTGTCGAGCTAAAAACTACCGAATACAACACTTAGATATGCGAAAATCTAATACTGAAATTTAGAATGATTTGAAGTTGGCATCGGTAGGGGGTTTGCTCTGAGACGCAAAGTGTTGCCGACAGTGAACTTTTGATTATAATTTCGTTTTGTTTGTCGCCGAGTTAATTGGTATTTGATACAGAGAACAGGTACTCGGAAATTATGGTATATCTCGATTTGCGTTTGTAGAATATATGTAGCTAGATGTCACGCGAAGTAATGAGAGTTTAATACAAGTTCATCAGTACACAATGTCAGAGAAGTTCAATGCCGTAAATAAATGTCTATTACAGACATCCCTCTTTGCAACCTTTCATCTAGGTCGACTTCTTGTCAGTCTGTTCAGCACAAATTCTGCAGCTGATTTAAACTAACTTACCGATTAACAACAAACGAGTAATTTTACACGTAGCTCGTAACTAGATGAGAATGCAAAATTAACTCGGTTTCTTCCGTGTGTGATCGTTACGGGTGGCTGTCGGAGTGAAAAGTTTGGTAACGCCTGCCATCTAGGCTGCCCTGCTAACCAACAAGTTTAACAGGTAGTTTCAATATACTTTCAGGGATATTCGCAAATGCGACATATCCAGATGTTTTGCAGACCGGGATTAGAACCAGAATTTCATGATTTTCGCGAGCAGTCGCGTTAACCATTACACTATACGTGCACGTCTCTGGGACCGACCCAAACTTGTATGTGCCGCAGATTACCCACTATTTATGAGCACTCGTACACTCCATTATGTAATCCACGTATAGCGAGAGCGATCAATGAAGTGTCGCATTGCTTTCTTTGGCTTAAATAAAATCTACAGTGTCCTTCTTTATAAATGTTACGAATGCAGATGTCCTTCAGACATGACTGCATGTCTCAAACACTGCACATCGTACAATTCAGGGGGTATATGTGCATACTGACACGAACGAAGAGAGAAGGGGGGAAGGAGGAGACGGACAGAGGAGAGAGGTGAAGGGGGTGGAGTGGAACACGGATAGAGAGAGAGGAGAAGGAGAGTATGGACATTCAGCGAATGAGAGAGGGAAGAGAAGGAGATGAGAGGAGAGAAGACAGAAGAGGAGATTCAAATCTAATGTTCAAATGTTTGTTAAGCTTATGGGACTTAACTGCGGGGTCATCAGTCCCTAAACTTACAAACTACTTATCTATTACCTTATACTAAGGACGGCACAAATATCCATGCCCGAGGGGGGATTCGAACCCCCAACCGTAGTGACCGTGCAGACCGTGACTGGAGCGCCTCAGTCCCCTCGGCCACCGCGGCCGGCAAGAGGAGATTGACAGATCGACAAAGACGGGGACGGGGGAACACATAGCAAGATACGGAGGTGTAGAGGAAGAGGGAGAGGAGGAGATGATTTTAATACAAGTGATATATGCTGCAAGTAGAGCTTTCATAATGAAATAAAAATCTTATTAAACACAGTGAGCTCTTTACTCACATGAAGTTATGAGTGCTATCGACAAGGGCTCTCAAATAGATTCCATATTTCTAGATTTCCAAGACGCTTTTGATACCGTACCTCAGAAGCTTCTTCTAATCAAATTGTATGCTTGTGGAATATCGCCACAGTTGTGCGATTGGCCGACCGCGGTGGCCGAGGGGACTGCGGCGCGCCAGTCACGGTCTGTACGGCCACTACGGTCGGGGGTTCGAATCCCCCCTCGGACATGGATATTTGTGCCGTCCTTAGTATAAGGTAGTAGATAAGTAGTTTGTAAGTTTAGGGACTGATGAACCCGTAGTTAAGTCCCATAATCTATACAAAAATTTAACTTTTTTGTGCGATTGAAGGAAAGTCATCCAGTAAAACAGAAGTGATATCTGGCGACCGCCAAGGGAAGTGTTATAGGGCCCGAACTTTTCCTTATCTGTATAAACGATTTAGAAGACAATCTGAGCAGTTCTCTTAGACTGTTAGCGGATGATGCTGTCATTTATCGGTTAGTAAAGTCACAGGATATAAAAAACAACAGCAAAATGATTTACATAAAATATCTGCATAGTGCAAAAATTGGCAGTTGACCCTAATAAGTGCAAAGTCATCCATATCAGTAGTAGAAGTAATCCGTTAAACTTCATCTACACGATAAATCAGTTAAATATACAGGCAGTAAATTCAACTAAATACCTAGGAGTAACAATTACGAACAACGTAAATTGGAAAGAACAGACATAAAATACTGTAGGTAAGACGAAACAGAGGCTACATTTTGGTGACAAAACACTTGAAGGATTTAACATATCTACTAAAGAAGCTGCCTACATGTGACTTATGCGTCCTATTTTGGAGTATTGCTGCGTATTGTGGGATCCACACCATGTGAGACTAACGGGTGGCAGCTCATTTTGTATTATCGCGATGCAAGGGAGAGAGGGTCACAAAAATAATGCACGAAATGGAGTAGAAATAATTCAAAGAAAGTCATTAGTTGCGGCGAGATTTATTTGCGAAATTTCTGTCACCAACTTTCTCTTCCAAATGCGAACATTTTTTTATTACCCACCTACAGAGGGAGGCATGATCATCATAGAGAAATCAGATCAAAAACGTAAAGACTTAGGTTTTTCTTCTTAAAATTATTATTAGAGATAGGAACGGTAGATAAATATCATAAAAGCGGTTCGATAAACCCTCTGCCGTGCATTTAAATGGTTTGCAGAGTATTCATGTAGACGTAGATGTTGTAAAATTAATTTTACGTGATGTTTGAATTTCATTTTTGAACAAAATTACAGCCGGCCACGGTGGCCGAGGAGACTGAGGCGCTCCAGTCACAGTCTGCACGGCCACTACAGTCGGGGGTTCGAATCCCCCCTCGGGCATGGATATTTGTGCCGTCCTTAGTATTAATTAGGTCATAAGTAGTTTGTAAGTTTAGGGACTGATGACCTCGTAGCTAAATCCTATAAGCTATATAAACATTTGAACATTTGAACAAAATTACAAATAAACAGACAGCTATATTATTGTGTAGTTATATCATTAGCCTATTTAAGAAAATTATCAGTGAATAGACATTTAAATAAAAATGAAATTTAACATATGTATATCTTATAATCATATCAATATGTTTTAATCTACAGAAAAAACCTGACATACTCAAAACTAGAAAGTGCGAAATAGTTTCTCCCAGTCTCATACAGATTCTTAATCCAGTGTAGATCGTCCTGAAAACTTGTAATTGTGAATTTTTAATATTTTTGAATATAGGTACGTGCAAGATTTAAGAAAAGATTTAAAAATCGCAGGGGGCATGGAATACATAATTGAGGCACAATTAACTCACCACCTCAACAAATCTGTTTCATGCATCAAATGTTTTCCATATTAGATCTTACAAGTCACATATTTTAAAACTATCAATATGGTTACAAATCTGTATCGAGCTAAATAAATTATTTTATAACTTTATTCCAAATAAAACTTTATTTATTAAAAATTTGCTGCTGAGCGTAACACGGCAGATCCGTGGCCGCAAAGCTGTTAACGGCAGTGTTTATCTCTAATCACATAGAGTGACATTTCGTAATTTGTTTCAATTTAATTGTGAATTGATTTACTCGCTTTACTTATAGCTGAGATAATATTATGCATGAAATTTAATCTCTCTCTGAAAACACACCTCGATAACGACAGTTTGTCATGTAATAGATGTCTCTCCTATAGAAGAGACAGGGTTCTGCGGTCATATAGCGTATGATTTCAAGGAGTTTCCTTAGACGTCGAGAGGCTTGCGATGAGTGTAAGTGGAAGCAGCGATAGAGAAGCAGTACTGCGGGTGATTCGCTAAAAGCAGCGCCAACAAACGCTCTCTGCACCGCGGGTCATCTAACTCAAACATCTACGACCGCGCCATTGCCCTGCACGCCAAAAATTGCAGCGTATGCGAGAATGTCTGGAGATAGCAGAGATCATAACTGAAAACGATTTACAGTAGCTTATTCACAAAAAGTTTAATCTCCTAAATTGTAAATCCTTTTCTATTTGCCACCACTGATCTTTACTTTTTAAAATATTGTGTGTTTCGTGATAAGGTTGAACGTTTAGGTTCGTGCGTATTCTGACGGCCTAGAGACAGAGCCCGAATCATTAAGTACTCTACTCCTTTGGAATATCATGTTATTTGTTTTTGCACCTACACATTTGGTGTTATGCAGCCAGTAGCAATGTGTTTCACGTTAGGTGCTCTCTAATGGTAATTTTATTTTACCTGCCTACTTGCTTCAAAAAATGTTCAAATGTATGTATAGCTTATGGGACTTAACTACGGGGTTATCAGTCCCTAAACTTACAAACTACCTATGAACTAGCTAATCCTAAGGACGGCACAAATATCCATGCCCGAGGGGGGATTCGAACCCCCGACCGTAGTGGCCGTGCAGACCGTGACTGGAGGGCCTCAGTCCTCTCGGCAACCGCGGCCGGTCCTACTTGGTTGCTCACCTGCTTAAAATAAAATGTTTGTAATCCTAAGGGACCAAACTGCTGCCGCGCTGGAGTAGCCGAACGCTCTAAGGCGCCTTGCTGCTGAGCGCTCGGTTGCTCTTCGTTCAAATATTCGTTAAGCTTAAGGGACTTAACTGCGGAGTCATCAGTCCCTAAACTTACAAACTACTTATGAACTACCTTATACTAAAGACGACACATACATCCATGCCCGAGGGGGGATTCGAACCCCCGACCATAGCAGCCGTACAGACTGTGACTGGCGTGCCGCAGACCGCTCGGCCACTGCGGTCGGCCTGCCCTTCGTCGGAGGTTCATGTGTGTGTGTGTGTGTGTGTGTGTGTGTGTGTGTGTGTGTGTTTGTTTGTTGTTCTTAGGTTAGTTTAACTTAGTTTAAGTAATTTTTAAGTTTGCGTAATAAGTGAGTATGGAAAGTATTAGGACTGATGGGCCGTCACATACAAATCCGCCAATTATTGGAGGATCTGTCGTTAGCACAAGGTAGAACAGTCCCGTTCTATATCTACATATATAATCCGCAATCCACCGAAAGCTGCGTGACGGAGGGTACACTACACCACTACTATGCATTTCCTTTCTTATTCCACTCCCAAATAGAACAGGGAAAAGAAGAATGCGTATATACCTCTGTAGGTGCCCTAATTTCTTGTATTCTTGTATTTGTGATCTTTTCGCCAAATGTAAGAAGGCGGCAGCAAGATCGTTCTGCAGTCATCTTCTAATTCCGGCCCTCTAAATTTCCTCAACAGAATTTCTCGTGAACAACGTCGCCTTTCCTCCAGCGATTTGCATTTGACTTCCTCGAGCATTTCTGTGACACTCGCGCATTGGTCGAACCTACCAGTAACGAACCTAGCTGCTCGCTTTTGTACTGCTTCCATGTCTTCCTTTAAACTGGTCTGCTGCGGGTCCCTAACACTTGAGCAATACTCAAGACGTGGTCGTACAAGCGTTTTATACGCGGTCTCCTTTACAGATGAAGTACATCTTCCCAAAATTCTCCAAATAAACCGAAGTCGGCTGTCCGCCTTATTCACAACTGTCCTTACATGTTGGTTCCATTTCATATCGCTCTGCAATGTTACGCCTAGATATTTGAACAACGCGACAGCATCAAGAAACTCACTACTAATGCTGTATTCGAACATTATGGGATTGCTTTTTCTACTCATGCGCATTACCTTACACTTTTCTACATTGAGAGCTAGCTGCCATTCTTCGCACCAACTAGAAATTTTGTCTAAGTCAACCTGTATGCTATTACAGTCAGTTACAGACGACACCCTTCCATACACCACAGCATCATCAGCAAACAGCCGAAAATTAGAAGTTACTCTGTCCATCAGATCATTTATACAGACAGAAAATAATGGCGGTCCTGTCACATTCCCCTGGGGCACGCCTGACGATACACTCGTCTCTGATGAACACTCGCCGTCGAGAACAACGTACTGCGTTCTATTACTTAGGAAGTCTTCCAGCCAGTCACAAATCTGTGAATCTATTCCAAATGCTCGTATCTTCGTTAGCAGTCTGCTGTGTGGCACCGCGTCAAATGTCTTTTTGAAATCGAGAAAAACACAATCTGTATAAAATGTTCAAATGTGTGTCAAGCTTAAGGGACTTAACTGCGAGATCATCAGTCCCTAAACTTACAAACTTCTTATTCGAACCACCGACGGGGAACAGCCTTGCGCATCGTAGCATAGCGCCTCAATGCGCTCGACCGCTCCGTTGCGGCACACAATCTGCCTGTTGCCCTTCATCCATGGTTCGCAAGCTGTCATGTGAGAAAAGGACAAGCTGAGTTTCACACGACCGATGTTTCCTAAACCCGTGTTGATTCATAGAAAGAAGCTTATTCGTCTTAAGTAAATATACTATATTCAAGCTGAGAATTTGCTCCAAATTTCTACGGGAAACTAATGTCAACGATATTGGCCTGTAATTAAGTCGGTCAGTTCTTTTACCTTTCTTATGAACAGGAGTCACCTGCGCTGAATTAAGGATTCGCGATAAATGCAAGCTAACGAACGGGTCAATGCCTCAGAATACTCTTTGTAAAACCGAACTGGTATTCCATCCGGACCAGCAGACTTTTTCGTATTTATCTCTCTCGGCTGCTTCTCTACACCGGAAATACCTATTACTATTTCCTTCATTTCGGAATTAGTGCGTACATTTGTGCGGTCCTCCTGCATGAAAGATTTCTTAAAGGTTAAATTTAGAACTTCAGCTTTCCGTTTGCTTTCTTCTATTACTGCGCCGGAACGATCAATGAGTGACTGGATATTAGCCTTTGACCCGCTTATCGATTTTACACAGAACCATAATTTTTCAGGCTCTCAGAAAGATATTTTTGCAAAGGAATGCTGTGGTAATTATTGTATGCTTCACGCATCGATCTTTATATAGATGCACGAATCGCTACTAACATTTGCGTGTTATCATTTGGATGTTCCTTTTTGAACCGAGAGTACAACAGCCTTTGATTTCTCAGTAACTTTCCAACATTATTGTTATTATACCATGGTTGATCTTTTACATCCTTAATCGACTTTACAGGTACATACTTCTCTAACCCTTTACTTACAATGCATTTAAATTTAGTCCACAATTACTCTACATCCATTGTACCGGAACTAAACGATGTCCACTCATTTTCTAAGTGTGGTGCTAAAAATTGCTTATCGGCTCTTTCTAACAAAACCCGCCTCTAGCCTTCTTGATTGGTGTATTATCGTTGGTCACCATTAACGCTATGACAATATCATGACCACTAACTCCTGTCTCTATACTGCCATCGTTAATAAGGTCGGACCTATGTTTTCATTTTCATTGCGCGTGGGTTGCCGGTTTAACTGCTCAAGACAGTTTTCGGAAAACGTGTCCAATGGTAGTTCGCAAGACTACTTGTATGTACCGCCTGAAATGAAACACGTAAGGTCCCAATGAAGTCTCCTCCGACCAATATTGCATGCCCCGGACCGGATACCTACGCACTACCTAGCGTATGCTTTCTTTGAATGACTCAAACTATACAGCAGCACTGGGGAGACAGTAAAAACACCCAACTACTAACTTTACTTCTCTTAGACCAATTATACGTGCCCAGATAACCTCAGAGTTACTCTCAACCTCGACCTCCGTAGAAACAATACATCTAGCGGTAGCAGCCGCCCAGTCCCTAGCATGATCCTTAGACCATGCAGCTACACCCGCGCGGCTATGACATGTCCACGCCAGCAACGTATTAACTGAGTATGAGAAGTATTAGATCTGATGGGTTGCCACATACATATCCTCCAGTTATTGGAAGATCTGTCGTTAGCAGTGGTTAGCACGAGGTGATACATTAGATGTGATACCCCTATTGTGGGACAATAAACCTAAGAAAGGTTCTATTGTTGTAGGATACGTCTTTCTAATTCGCTACGATATGTGGTTTTGTTCCGTAAAATTATGTTTTACAGTTCTTAATAGTTGGATTATGTTGTTGGGCACTATCTTGAAATATTTTATAAATTTAATAGTGTTAAAAACGCACAGTCAGTGATAAAATTTAAAAAATAATACTATAGGTGCATGTACGAAAATTAAAATAAAATATTGTACATTAAATTGCTAAGTAAGCACTCTGCAGCTCTCATTTAAGTGCCTGCCAGATAAATCATCAAACCGTTTTCATATTACACTCCTGGCCATTAAAATTGCTACACCATGAAGATGACGTGCTACAGACGCGAAATTTAATCGACAAGAAGATGCTGTGATATACAAATGATTAGCTTTTCAGAGCATTCACACGAGGTTGGCGACAGTGGCGACACCTACAACGTGCTGACGTGAGGAAAGTTTCCAACCGATGTCTCATTCACAAACAGCAGTTGACCGGCGTTGCCTGGTGAAACGTTGTTGTGATGCCTCGTGTAATGAGGAGAAATGCGTACCATCATGTTTCCTACTTTAATAAAGGTCGGATTGTAGCCTATCGCGATTGCAGTTTATCGTATCGCGACATTGGCAAAACGTCAATTTTTCGGATGAATCCAGGTTCTGTTTACAGCATCATGATGGTCGCATCCGTGCTTGGCCACATCGCTTTGAACGCAAATTGGAAGCGTGTATTGGTCATCGCCATACTGGCGTATCACCCGGCGTGATGGTATGGGGTGCCACTGGTTAAACGTTTCGGTCACCTCTTGTTTGCATCGACGGCACTTTGAACAGTGGCCGTTAAATTTCAGATGTGTTACGACCCGTGACTCTACCCTTCATTCGATCCCTGCGAAACCCTACATTTCAGCAGGATAATGCACGACCGCCTGTTGTAGGTGCTGTACGGGCCTCGCAGGATACGGAAAATGTTCGACTGCTACCCTGGCCAGCACATTCTCCAGATCTCTCACCAATTGAAAACGTCTGGCCAATGGCGGCCGAGCAACTGGCCCGCCACAATACGCCAGTCACCACTCTTGATGAACTGCGGTGTCGTGTTGAAGCTTCAGGCGTATCATGGCGTATCATGGCCGTTAGGTCAAAGGTGGTTGTTCTGGGTACTGATTTCTCAGGATCTATGCACCCAAATTGCGTGAAAATGTAATCACATGTCAGTTCTAGTATAATATATTTGTCCAATGAATACCCGTTTATTATCTGCATTTCTTCTTGGTGTAGCAATTTTTATGGCCAGTATTGTACTTCTTTACCGTTCCACTTGAATAGCGCGCAAGACAAACAAACATATAAATCTTTCCAGTCTCATTCTGATTTCTCTTATTTTATTATGTTAGATATTTATCTTTATGTAGGTGTGGTCACCAAAACATTTTCGCAGTCGAAGGAGAAAAATGTTGAGTGAAATTACATTAAATAGATCTCGCCGCAGAGCTTGTTCAGATATTTGTAAACCTGAGGGAGAAAATTGCTGAGGTCATCAGTCCCTTTAAGTAACTTACTCTCACAACACATACAACCATGCCCGAGAGATGACTCGCATCTCCGATGGGGATCGTAGCGTAATCTGTGTGACTAGGCGCCTTAGACCACGAGGCTATTCCCCCTCGGCTCGCAGCAAAGATAAACGCCTTTGCTTTAATCATTGCCACCACAAATCGCCTAACATATACGTAACCATGTCTCTCTTACTTTGTGATAATATAAACCGAGCTTACGTTATCCATGTCCTCGTCCATCCTGTGTGGTAAGGATCCCATACTGCGCAGCAGAATCCCAGCTGGGGACGGACATACGTAGTGTAGGCCCTGTCTTTACTGGATAAGATTTGTACGGCACAGAAATAGGCTAATCCGAGCGTCCTCGTAAGACAGTTACTGCTCATAATGATATAGACATTGATTGTTATTACTGATTCCGATCTCAATATTTACTTCGAAATCGGACTTAGCATATTTGCCATTATTTCTTCAATGACGGTCATATGAACCTAGTATTCATACTATCCTTGGAATGTGGGCAAAGTTACTTCTAAGATGTGTGAACATTTTATACATATCATTTCACATTTAAAGTATCTCTAACAACCACAAATGCGCCTTTCGGATGTTTCTTTACAAGAGATATTCCTTAGCGGCCTTTCCTGACAAATGAATCTTAAAATTTAACGCTCTATCACCGCCTATATTACTATAGGTTGAATGTTAGTTCGTAGATAAGGATGTGGAAGTAACTTAGCCATGATCTTGGTTAAGATGACGTAAATGTAATTTTTTGTACATGTTTGTAAAACTATGGGACTTAACTGCTTGGGTATTAGTCCCTAGCTTACAAACTACTTAAACTAAGTTAAACTAACCTAAGAACAACACACACATCCATGCTCGAGGAATTCGAACGTCCGACGCGGGAGGCCGCGCGTAAGTTTGATTAGTTTTCCATGTTTCCTCAAAATGACTAACCCCTCCAGGTCGCGATCCCAATTACTAGTGAACGAGAATGGGAGAGTTGTTGCATTGTCGTCTGAGGTCAACGGTGACGATAGGCGCGGGGTTATATATATAGATAATACAATAGCTAATAGTGCCGGGTTTGAGTCCCTGCCGGAAAAGAAGTCAATTGTATCATCGTTTCAAGTTCAAATATAGCGTTATTTGTGATTTTATTTAATATCTGACGTGTGGTCGTGCTTAGTTTGCTTTAGAAAGGAAAAATTCCTAGTATCACCGGTTATCAAACCCGTTTCCTTTGCATAGCAACCGAAAACATGACCACTGAGAAACGTAGGCAGAATCAAACAACACGACCAGAAGAGAGTTTTAACTATGCTCTTCCCTAACACGAGACCAACATTTTGTGTATTGCGCTGTAGCATCGCGTATTCCTTGGCGAACTATCCCCATGCTCATTCGTCATTACATTTAAGTACCGCATTTATTTTGCTTATAAGTGAACTAATTGAACACTGACTTATTGAGCTTCGGAATAAGGTAGCGTAAAGTAATAAGCTCTCCCCTTAATCAGTCTCTAATGACCAAGACGTTGATAGCACATTAAATCCTTGCCGCGCGGGAATAGCCGTGCGGTCTGGAGCGTCACGTAACGGACTGTGCGGCCTCGCGCGTCGGAGGTGTGTGTGTGTGTGTGTGTGTGTGTGTGTGTGTGTGTTTTGTCCTTTTCTTATTTACTGCACGATGCGTACACGAAAATACGTGAGTAGCATACCTATGCGCGTATTCACACGCACGTGGGTGTGGTTCTCTCTCTCTCTCTCTCTCTCTCTCTCTGTCCCCCCCCCCCCATGTGTGTGTGTGTGTGTGTGTGTGTGTGTGTGTGTGTGTGTGTGTGTGTGCGTGCGTGCGTGTGTGTCATTTATAGCGCCCCCTCAAACGGTTTTCTATTTTCGTGTGTAAACGCATCAAATTATAACACGAAACGCTAGATTCATTGCCACTAAATGGCAAAAGGAGAAGATATGTTGCTTCCTGCCCAGAAAGTTTTTCTTACAAAATGAACACATCCCCATAAATCGATCTCAATTTCTCATACAATGTCAACACGCAGAAAAAATAATTTACTGCTCGCTCTAAAAGTCAGTAGCACGTTGTTATATATTGTTTCACAGGTCGAATGTGCTTTTAACCGATGACAGGAACTCGACTTGAGGAAAAAAATATATAAAAAAATAAACGCTGGTTAATACAACGGAGAAGGCGGAGGTAGAATTCGAAATCGTGGGTGTGGACTCCGGAGTAGAATGTGAGCTGTGCTTTTGCTGGACAGTGGTGTATCCATTGGAGTATCTAGGCGCGCCTCACATCCTAGAAGCCGCCCCCGCCTCCCACCTTGCTCCGCCGGTTCCAATATCCGCACAGCGGCTCAGCTAGCAACTTCGCGCAGCGCCGCCCAGAATATGTAAACGTGCCTCGATTTGACGCACAATTTCTACTCCTTCACCACGTGTCACATGCCGGAAGAAGGAGGTTTCGCGTGTCAGCATCTGTGATATTCGCCCCAGATTCAAATACGAATATTTCAATGCGATATGCAGGTTGATATGAAAATAATATTCTTTAGCCGTGATGAGTGACGAGTATCGATGTGAATAGAAATATACACTCCCTGAGACGCTTTTTCGTCTCGAATATGTCAAAGACATTTAAAGATAAATCTGAAGCATTGAATTTGTTATGCAACCGTGAATCGAACCCAGGCCTCCATCTTACGAGGCAGACGTCTTAACGCTAGACCACCACATCACTAGCACCTAACGCGCCTCGGAATAGCCTAAGCAAGATTTATTTCACATTACAAACTTTGATTTTGCTTCTGTGTTCCATAGAATATTACCACTACTAAAAAGGCTTTCCATGCAGCAGAATAGCACCTCGGTACTGGACATGTTTGAAAATTCCTGTCTAAGGTGATATAAATGTCGATGTAAACAGAAGCAGAATTAAAGTTTGTATTGTGAAGGAAATCGTGCTTAGGCTATTCCGAGGCGCTTTAGCTGCTATTGATGTGGTGGTCTTACCCATAGAGCAAAAAAAAAAAAAGAAAAAAAGAAAAAAAAAAAAAAGAAAAAAAAAGGGGGGGTAAGATGTCTGCTTAGTAAGCCTGGAGGCCCGGGTTCGATTCCCGTTCGCATCACAAATTTTAATTCAATGCTTCAGATTTATCTTTAAATGTAGTTGTAACAGAAATTTTAACTAGGGTTTTTTAGTCTCAGCTGCTGGTAGGTGTTGTAATCATGTAACATGAACAGATGAAAATTTAGAACCCAGGATCTCCTGCCTAGGCAGCTGTGCTAAGCCCTGTGCCGCCCCAGGCAAATGGGTTTAATACCCCTGCACTAACTACCCAATCACGTACTCCACCCGATTCAAACTTTCGTATGAGGCGTTTCGGATACGAAGGTCGAACGCAACAACACGTCGTTTGCGGGAAAATGCGTTTGAATATATGTTCCATAAGGCCGCACTCATGAGGGTATATTCAAAAAAATTTCGTTGTGGGACGTCTGATTGTTTGTTGAATAATTTATAACAATAAACATATTGAAATACCTAATAATTGACCAGGAATTTAAATGAACGTCGCTTCACTTTCAAAGAAAAGCGCATTTTATTTGTAATTTGTAATACAACTAATTAAGAATGTCTATATTCTGCTAACAAACATAAATACAATACACTGTCAAACGAGTTTGAACACGAGTTGTTTTAATGAGCTACATTC
This sequence comes from Locusta migratoria, assembly GCA_026315105.1. Taxonomy (NCBI): domain Eukaryota; kingdom Metazoa; phylum Arthropoda; class Insecta; order Orthoptera; family Acrididae; genus Locusta; species Locusta migratoria. The sequence continues at coordinate 295,464,675 of CM048755.1, forward strand.
AGTCATCATAATCAGGTTTGTCATGCTCTGTTTCCTCGTTTGGCGTAAGGATAGCAGACTGTTGAATTGCAAGAATCGTTGTAAAGTATGTTGACTATGGTATTGGAACAGGGGAGATTTCTAATATCTTTAAGTTTTGCAGGGGGCGTTAGCGTAACCTTCGCCAGATTAAACTTGGATGGGGACTGATAACCTTGTAGTTTAGTCCCCTCAAAACCCGCAACATAACAACAACAACATTAAACTTGGATGGGTCATAACAGCTGCCCTTTCGTTTCTGTAGGTTCACTGCAGATTTCATGCCAACATCGTAACTTTTGAGGATGTAGAATCCATGTTTGTATTCTTTGGCGTTCTCAAAAAATAGCACCATTCTTGAAGAAGGCGCCTTGGAGCTGCGTTTTATAGTATATTTCTGCAGAATGGCATAGTCCAAAACAAAATGTTGTGTCACTGGTGCTTCGTGAATGACTTATTCTAACGGGAATTTGTAATAAAGTACTCATAATGATCCCTGGCGTACTGGTCAATGGAGGTGTGGAGTGCTGAGTTCGCCTTTTGTATCCGCCCTCCTATGGCGGTTTCCAGAAAGCGTGTTATTTGTCTCTGTGTATTTTCAGAGGGAAAGAAGAGCGAATGCAACACAAAAAATATACCTGTAGATTATCAGAGGCGTCTAGATTCGAATGTGGGAATAAAAAAAAAGTGGACCCGATGTTGAGTTCGCCCTTCGTATCCGCAATGCCTCATATGTGCTCGTAATTCGGCAATTGTTAAAAAAGTGTTCAAATGTTTATAAATTTAATGACCTAACTGTCGCGGTTATCATTCCCCAGACTTCAGACTTACAAACTACTTTAAGGACATCACATACACCCCCATGTCCGAGGGACGAGTCGAACCTCCGATGGCGAGTAACCACGTGCTCCATAGCAAGGCGCCTTAGAGCGCTTTTTTTTTTTTTTTTTTTTTTTTTTTTTTCTTTTTGCCACGACCGAGTGGCCAAGCGTATTTGAATTTGAACAGGAAGGGCATCCGGCCACCCCGTAAATATTAACACACGCCTAATCCGGATTTAACAAAGAGCCAACCCTTTATATGCGGGGACGTGGCCAAAGAGAAAGAAGAAGAATCCGCAGTTATGTGTACGAGTCGCAATGTCTTCCTTAGCCGCGCTGGAGCGGCTGAGCGTTCCAAGGCGCCTAGCTGCAGAGCCCGCCGCTGCTCGCCGTCGGAGGTTCAACTTCTCCCTCGGGCATGGGTGTATTTCTTGTCCTTAGAATACGTTAGTTTAAGTATTTTGTAAGCATAGGGAATGATGACCAGAGTAGTTAAGTCCCATAGATTCACAAATATTTGAAAATTTTTTGTTGGTGGAATGAAAATGGGCCGCACAGTCTAAGGCGTCATGCTTACGGACTGGGTGGCCATACCCGCCGGAGGTTCGAGTCCTCCCTCGGAAATGGTTTTGTGTATGTGTGTTTGTGTGTGTGTGTGTGTGTGTGTGTGTGTGAGTTGTCTTTAGTGCAATTTAAGCAGTATGGTCCAATATATATATTGAAAATAGATCTAGAACCAGAAATTTTGTTCCATCAAACAAATACAATAGGCAGAATATACTTCTCTGGCACTGCTCAGCCACTGTGATGTCGTACTCACGATTTATCTTCAACTGTCGGTCTATTACTCACCGCTCAGAATGGGCAACTGAAACGCGCGCTGTTGTACCCTAGTTAATCGGTTGTGCCTACGTCACAAACATGGGGTGAATTCCTCCAAGACACATTGTGAATTTACTGGCTGTTTAAGCCAGTAAAGAGTTGCTCGTCGCCGCGGTGGATTAACCGTGCGTACTGGGGCGCCGTAGTGTGGTGCGCGCGGCCATTCGCCGTCGGGGGTTCGAGTTCCCCCTCGGGCATAGTTGTTTGTATTGTCCTTAGGTTAGACAATATATCTATATATGGTAGTAAATGTTCATCTATGCAGGGGAAAAATATTGAAAAAATTATATAACTCATTTAACAATGTGAAAGTCATTATTTACCTGTTGCCATTGTCAACATCGTGCATTTAGACATCAGTCTCTTGGCAGGAAAATATTGGTATCTAAAATCTTTTCTACTCCTATTAGACGTCTGTAACATGATTTTTATTTATTTATTTATTTAGTTATTTATTTATTTATTTATTTATTTATTTTTTTTTTTTTTTTTTTTTTTTTTTTTTTTTTTTTTTTTTTGCTTGACAGAAGTCGTATCAGTTTGTAATAACATTAACGCTCAACAGTGAGTAAAATCCGCTGGAGTGCTCTTTGTTGCATTTCTCCTCAATTCATGTCTCCGCTGCATTCTATGGAGGAAACGATCTACTAAATGCTTAGAACCATCTCCAATGAATACGATATGCATGGTGTTGCCATCTGTCAACAATAAGTATGTCTGAAACATAACAAAAATTTGCGTTGCCAAACAGCAACATCATGCAGTGTAGGGTTAATTTAAGGTGACCTATAAAGTCCATTACCCCGGAAAATTCCAAGTCCGTGCAATATGTACGATATGCTAACCCTGTTGGATGCGAAAGTGTCTCGAGGACGTGTTGTCTCTCAAAAAATTAAATGTTTGTAAATCTAATGTACTTCAGTTCTGTGGTTATTAGTACCTAGTCTTACAAATTATTCAAACTTAGACTAACCTAAGGACAACTCATACAAAAACACACACACCTATGCCCGAGGAAGGACTCGAACATCCGACGGCGAGAACCGCGTGCTCCGCAGCAAGGTAAAGCCCTGCATAGAGGAAGTAGCGACATCTCAGCGGCGGCCGCCATTTTTGGGCCATGCGCCTGGCGTTCTCCCATAGCGTAGCACAGGGCCGCTGCATTAAAACCAGTTTATAATCACTTTACGACGGAAAAACGATATCGTAATGACAAAAATATATACCGAAGCACAGTATTTCGTAAATGAATGCTAGAGACACAGATACAAGCAGACAAAACGACGGAATTTGTAATCCGTCTTCTAGAGCAAGTGCCTAGACACAGGCTTATATTTGCTTGCTAGCATGAATGAAATCATAATAAATTTATTTTCAAATGAATATTCAATAGCTTCCTTAAATATTGTCTAACTTTTTTGACAAATGTTGTTAAAAAAATGTTTGTTAAGCTTAAGGGACTTAACTGCGGGGTCATCAGTCCCTAAACTTCCTAACTACTTATGAACTACCTTATACTAAAGATGAGACAAACATCCATGCCCAAGGGGGGATTCGAACCCCCGACCGTAGCGGCCGTGCAAATTGTGACTGGCGTGCCGCAGACCGCTCGGTCACTACGGTTGGCTCTGTTGTTACCTTGAAATAAAGTACGTTGCAACAAACCTTACGGAACACTAGGTTTATGATAAATACCGGGTGATCAAAAAGTCAGTATAAATTTGAAAACTTAATAAATCACGAAATAATGTAGATAGAGAGGTAAAAATTAACAAACATGCTTGGAATGACATAGGGTTTTATTAAAACAAAACAAAAAGTTATTGCTGGACGCGTGAAAGATTTCTTGCGCTCGTCGTTTGGCGATGACAAAGCAAAGAATATGTTCTTTACAGGAATTTCTCAATATGTTCTCCAGTATTCCTCAACAATAGCTGTAGTTGAGGAATAATGTGAACAGAACTGTAAAGCATGTCCGGAGTTATGGTGAGGCATTGGCGTCGGATGTTGTCTTTCAACATCCTTAGAGATGTCGGTCAATCACGATACACTTGCGACTTCAGGTAACCCCAAACCCAATAATCGCACGGATTGAGGTCTGGGGACCTGGGAGGCCAAGCATGACGAAAGTGGCGGCTGAGCACACGATCATCACCCACGACGCGCGCAGGAGATCTTTCACGCGTCTAGCAATACATTTTTTCCTAATAAAACCCCATGTCGTTCCAAGCATGTGTTTCAATTTTTACCTATCTACATTATTTCGTGATTTATTAAGTTTTCAAATTTATACAGACTTTTTGATCACCCGGATGTCAGTGAAAGATCGCAAGAAAGGTGCAGATTACGATTATGTTAACCATTAGTTTATGTAGGACAATTATTAATAAATTAATTTAATAATTAATTTTAAAAACAAATAATTATTTTAATATTATGGCAACTGTCTTAACATCACGTTTACAATATTTACAAACTCATTTTACATTACTCTTGCGTTAGCCCATCTCCACCTTTCTATCTCTCTTTCGAGTGCTCCTCTTCCCTGTCCATCACCACCCCTCCCTCTCTGACATTATCCTCTCCCATCTTTCTGTCCAGCTCCCCCTTCTCGCCTCTCGGCCCCTCCCAACCATCCCCCCTTGTTATTCATCTTGTCCTCTTCCTCTTTCTGTTCATCTCCTCCTCGCATCTCCTATTACATCTACCTCCCCATCCCCCTACCGCCAGTTATGACAAAATTACACGTATCTGCCACCTTTCGGGGTGATCTGTCAAACGGTGTCGCAGTCTATTCCAAGGTACGCCTAGCATACGGCACCGTAAAAAAGGTAACCCATTTGTTGATTCAGTATATAAGTTATCTTCATTCCCATATTTCATCAACACCCGACCAGCCGTTTCAGCGTGAAAGAGTAAAAACATTATATCAGAAAGAGGGTTGAGGTGATGAGCAGAGAGGGCATAAATAGTGCGAAGAGGAAAGAGGCGAGGCGAAACTACACACCAGGGTGGGGTGTGGAGACGCACAGAGAGAAGAGAACGAAGAAATTGAGGAAAGGAGATGGTCACAGAGAGAAGCGAGGTAGAGATGGACAACCAGCATTATAACAAACACATTTTAGCTTCATATTAAGTACGCATTTTTAATCTCATGTATTTGTTTAACATGCATTAGTCCAGATAGGATCCATAAATTTTAAAGTCCATTCAGATATATTATTTACTTATTTATTTCATTTTTGTTTTTGTTAATACCCATACTTATTAAAGGAAGTACAAAGGGCGAGCGAATGGGTCCAACACATTAGCCTTCAGAGAACTTCAAGTATATAACTATACATACAAATCGAAAGAAAATATGTTTAACGTTCATAATATCAAAGAAAAATGTTCAAATGTTTGTAGAGTTTATGGGACTTAACTACGGGGTCACCAGTCCCTAAACCTACAAACTACTTATGAACCAGCTTATACTAAAGACGGCACAAACATCCATACCCGAGGGGGGATTCGAACCCCCGACTGCAGCGCCCGTACAAACCGTGACTGGAACGCCGCAGACCGCTCGGCCACCGCGTCCGGCTAATATCAGAGAGGGGGGAATGATGCAACTAGGTTGCCACCACCAGAAAATATTGTAATCTAGACAGGTAAATTATATTTTTCAAATATTGAAAAAAAATGTATCTAATTACGTCTTGTAACATATTCCATAAATGTTTTAGAATTTTCAGTTTAACTTAGCCCAAAAAAAATAAAGCTTTGGTTGTAAATGCGACCTTCCCAGTGAATGTCATATTCAATATTTTTCGACACGGGGCTGTATTTACTAATAAATATCTCTTTTAAGCAGTATTTTATGACAACTGTACTTAAAAAAATTCTTCCTGCGGTGGCCATAAGTTGTCTACCCCTTGATAAAAACACGTTACTGAAAGACTATTGGTATGGCTAAACGTGGACTGACAGATAAATCAACAACAACACCTTAAGATAACTGAATGATTGGCAGCCGATATACCGTGACAGGAAGTAGACAGTGTCTCGCTGGAATCCCGAATATTTTGGCCAAAAATTTACAAATTCAAAAATGTTCAAATGTTTGTAAATCTATCGGAACAAACTGCGTACAACTGCTTACAAACTACTTAGACCTAGGTAAACTAACCTCAGGACAATACACACACCCATGCCCCAGGGAGGACTCGAACCTCCACGGCGAGCAACCGCGTGCTCCGCAGCGAGACGCTTTAGACCGCTCGGCTACTCCACCGCGGCATTTACAAATTTTGCAATACTTTTAGGATGTGCATAAAGTAGTACTCCCCTGGTAATCCGTACTAAGAAAATTACATCTGTATTCCTAGTTGCCGGCCGCGGTGGCCGAGGGGACTGAGGCGCTCCAGTCACGGTCTGCTCGGCCACTACGGTCGGGGGTTCGAATCCCCCTTCGGGCATGGATATTTGTGCCGTCCTTAGTATTAGCTAGTTTGTAAGTAGTTTGTAAGTGTAGGGACTGATGACCCCTTAGTTAAGTCCCATAAGCTGTACAAACATTTGAACATTTTATTGCTAGAGTTAAACTTAGAACAACAACGAGTGTGTGTAAGACATTATTGAAACGCCAAAACTTTGCTTACTGTTTCAGGACACGATGTAATGCAACCATCTCCTAGAACGTGTTTCGAGACTCGGTAACTCATCTTGAGAGCCGAGCGGTCTAAAGCGTCTCGCTGCGGAGCGCGCGGTTGCTCCCCGTGTAGGTTCGAGTCCTCCCTGGGGCATGGGTGTGTGTGTTGTCCTTAAGTTAGTTTACCTAGGTTTAAGTAGTTTGTAAGCTACGGACTGATGACCACGCAGTTTGGTCCGATAGATTTACAAACATTTGAACATTTGAACTAATCTTGAGGTACATGCACAACATATTTGGTGCTGGCAAGAGCATTTATGCAGTAAGCAAATCACACAATGTACACTACAGATATCTGAAGATTAGGATGCGTCACTACAATGTGAGTCGTTACATTCACATTTACAAAGACACCGAGTACCAGCGTTCAGTATCTATTGTTTTATGTTCCGAGACACCTCTTCAACCACAGAACCTCCTCCCTTTCTGTTCCTCCCCCTCTCCTCCAAAGCCGTAAATATCGCTAGTTTAGATTTTTGAAATCTTTTGGTAATATTTAAAATGAGAATATGATTCACAAAATACCGTTATGAAACTGAAAATCTGGATTTTAGAACGCATTTTTTTTACTGGGAATAACACAGCGTTCGGTCGCAATAAATTTGTTCATTAATTACAGATCGATTTCAGCTAGGTAACTAGCCATCATCAGTCAATGATGACTGATGATGGCTAGTTACCTTGTCGAAAGCGATCTGTAATTAATAAACAGATTTGTAGCGTCCGAACGCTGTATTATTCCCAGTAATTATATCAACGGCCGCTGTGCACAACAATCCAATTATGGATTCAAACATAATTGTATTTATTTTATAAGAACAGCAAAACAACAGGATTTCAGATAAAATAGCAGGTGGTACCGTGCCCCTGCAGCATTCTCTCTTTCCTACCTCTTTCTATTCGACACATATCGGCACAAGTCGGTCGTCTTCGTGACTATGACGTCACATTCAAACAATCGCATGTAATTTGTTTTGTCGGGGGTCCACAACCTCTACATATTTCACAGATGAAAACAAGATAAGTAATAGGCTGTCTTACGAATCTTTTTAGTTCTCGATTAGCTAATTTTTACACTAAGTAACTTTCTAGGTCATGTATTATCTATAGTGTTCCACAGATATTTCTACAGTATAATACACTACTGAAAATTCATTACCCTGAATAGTCTCAGTGGCGACATTACTAAAAAGGTTTCGTAAACCAGACTATTAGGGACCATATTTTAGTTTGTGGACGCCGCGCGGAATGGCCGCGAGGTCTGAGGAACCATGTCACGGATTGTGCGGCTTTTTCCGTCGGAGGTTCGAGTCCTCTCGCGGACACGTGTGTGTGTGTGTGTGTGTGTGTGTGTGTGTGTGTGTGTCGTCCTTAGTATAAATTAGTTCAAGTTGGTTAACTCAATTTTTCCCACTGTTTTTCGTGTTTACTCCGTGACTGTTTTATTTTTGTAAAATGAAAAGAACTCGCCCTCAGTCACAATCGTAATTCATTAATGACGCGATGTATTTGGTTCAATGAGAGCTCATCTTCACGTGCCTATTGGGCAATTTAAATTAATTGTAAGCAATTCTCGGCCAGTCAAGACCAAATATGGACAGTAACAACATGTTACATTACAAATTTTTTAAAAAAAAATATGTTCAAATGTCTGTAAATTTATCGGACCAAACTGCGTGGTCATCAGTCCGTAGCTTACAAACTACTTAAACCTAGGTAAACTAAACTATGGACAAACACACACACACACCCACGCTCCAGTGACGACTCGAACCTCCACGGCGAACAACCGCGTGCTCCGCAGCGAGGTGCTTTAGACCGCTCGGCTACTCCACCGCGGCTACAAATTTAAGTTTACAGAATTAAGGACTTTGTGTAATTAACTTACTGATCCACTGTGATGAATAAACTTGTATGGTACAGCTTTGTATGCATTATACAACGTCTGCTTTGTAGAAGATGAAGCCACAGGGCTCAAAATGCATCGTCTCATTAATAAATCACGACTGTTACTGAAGGCGAGTTCTTTCCATTTTACAAGTCAGTTTAGGTAATTTATAAGCCTAGAGAGCGATGACCTCGGCAATTTCGTCCTTTAGGCATACACACAGCTGAACATTTTGTGGAATTGCATTGTAGTACCTCAGCGAAAGTGGGTCAAGTAATTAAAAGTATTTAGCGATGGATGACGATGAAAGATATTTCCGCCTCATCGAGTTTGACTTTCGGTACAATACGGAAAAGAAGACAAGATGTTAGACGAGAAACGGAGGTAGATGTTAGTATTGTTCGAGGTTCCGGCGTCGGGGTGAATCCAGTACTGTTTTAAAATGATTTCCAGTAACCGCTTCTTCCAATGAACTGAAAATAAAAATAAAAAAATAAAAAATAAATAAATAAAAAAAATAAAAAAAAAAAACACCTGAGCTGGAACGCCGCTCCAACGCGTCCTGGCAGTAACTAAGGCTTGCCGGCCGCAACAAATGTTCGGGAACAATGTGTAAATTGGCTGGACGCCAGCCGCCAGCTTGCTTACCTGTCGAGCAGTGGTCAGCCGGCAAGCATCGGGCGCGCTTTGTAATGAGGCAGGTGGGGTCGCGTGCCGCCGGCGCGGAGCGGCGCGGGGCAGCGGAGGCGGCGCGGCGGGCGTCGGCGCCGGCGTCGGCGGCGCACTGAGCCGACACCAGCGAGACGCGGACGCCGCCGCCACCGCCGCGCGCATGCGCACACCTGCGGCTAGCCGCACACGCTCCTAGCCACCGCCGCCCCCGCACCTGACGCTCACCTCCTATGGGAACAGCACTCGTTCGATTCGACCGATACTTCTCTATTATTCGTCGTACATCTACATCTACGTAGATACTCTGCAAATCACATTCAAGTGCCTGGCAGAGGGTTCATTAACCACTTTCATAACTTTGCTCTACCGTTCCATTCTTTAATAGCGCGCGGGAAGAAACAACACCTAAATCGTTCCGTTTTCGATCTGATTTCTCTTATTTTATTGGGATGGTCATGTATCCCTAAGTAGGTCTGTGCAAGCAAAATATTTTCACACTCAGAACTAAAAGTCGGTGATTGAAACTTCGCAAACAGATCACGCCGCAATGAATAACGTCTTTCTTTTAATGATTTCCACCCCAATTCGTGCAACATTTCCGTGACGCTTTCTCCCCCGTAACGTGATAAAATAAAACGAGCTGCCCTTCTCTGAACCTTCTCAATATCTTCCGTCAGTCCCACCTGGTGAGGGTCCCACAAGGGGCAACAGTACTCCAGGAGAGGACGCACAAGTGTGATGTAGGCAGACTCTTTGGTGGAGCTGGTGCATCTTCAAAGCGTTCTGCCAATGAAACGCAACCTTTGGTTCGCCTTCCCCACAATATTTTCTATGTGTTCTCTCCAGTCAAAGTTGTTCGTAATTGTAACTCCTAGGTATTTGATAGAATTTACAACCTTAAGGTTTGACTGACTTATCGCGTAATTGAAGTTCAGCGGATTTCTTTTAGTGGTCTTGTGTATTACTTCACACTTTTCTTTATTTAGTGTCAATTGCCAATTTTCGCACCATGCAGAAATTTTGTCTAAATCACTTTGCAGTTGCTTTTGATCCTCTGTTGAGTTCACTAACCGATAAACGACAGCATCATCCGCGAACAGTCTAAGGGAGCTATTCAGATTATCTCCTAAATCGTTTATAAACACGAGGAAGAGTAGGGGACCTATAACGCTTCCCTGTGGAACGCCAGATATCACTTCTATTTTACTCGATGACTTAGCGTCAATTACAACGAACTGTGTCCTTTCTGATAGGAAATCGTGAATCCAATCGCACAATTGGGGAGATATTTCATAAGCACGCAATTTCATTAGAAGCCGCTTGTGGGGTATAGTATCAAAAGCCTTTCGGAAATCCAGAAATATGGAATCGATTTGAGATCCCTTGTCGATGGCACTTAACACTTCATGTGAATAAAGGGTCAGCTGTGTTTTGCAAGAGCGATACTTTCTGAATCCGTGCTGACTATTGGTTAATAGGTCGTTCTCTTCGGGGTAGTTCATAATATTCGAACAAAGTATATGTTCCAAAATCCTACTGCAAATCGACGTCAATGATATAGGCCTGTAATTTTGGGCATCACTCCTATTGCCTTTCTTGAATATTGGAGTAACTTGGGCAACTTTCCAGTCTTTGGGTACGGATCTTTCGCTGAGTGATCGGTTGTAAATTATAGCTAACTACGGAGCTATTGCATCAGCATACTCTGAGAGGAATCTAGTTGGTATACAATCTGGCCCCGAAGATTTATTTTTGTTTAGTGACTTAAGTTGTTTTACTACTCCGGAACATCTACTTCTAAGTTTCGCATGCTGGCAGCTGTTCTTGGATTGAATACTGGAGTGTTCACTTGGTCTTCTTTGGTGAAAGAATTTCGGAAAGCTGTGTTTAGTAATTCTGCCTTAGCAGTACTGTCGTCGGTAGTATTACCATTGCTATCGCCTAGTGAAGGTATTGTTTGTGTTTTGACGCTAGTGTACTTCACAATATGACCAGAATTTCTTTGGATTTTCAGCAAGATTACGATCCGTACAGGGGGGAGTAACAGAGAAGTTAGAGTAGGGTAAGGTACAATTTCGATCATTTCGGACAAATGTTATTGTAACTCGAAATATATTGTGAAAAGATTTAATTTTAATCATAGCACTTGTTCTTGGATGTTTAACTAATATGTAACACAAATATTAGACAATTACAATGTCGGTATATACACACAAAAAAAGTTACAGAATTGAGAAAAATCGATCGAAAATGTACCACGCTAGGTACAATTGCGTTCACTTCCTAGTAGAATTTTGAGTAAGGGCATCTTCCATATAAAAAGCACTTTTTCCGTCAGGCACCAACGCATACTTCGTTGTACCAAACATTGCATTTTGGGTAGAGAATCTTGTCACCCTTAAATAGAAAATTTATAAGAGCTCGTTAGACTAAGTAGCTTCACTTACCTCTTAACGTGAAAAAATTTCTCTCCTTCGCACAAAGTGGTGTATTCTTGGAAAAGATAGGAGGAGCTCTAGAAACCTGCTACGCTACAATGCCACACAACGAGACACTACGAGACTGACGAATGGCGCTAAAATTTATGTTGATCAGAATTGTACCTATATCGAATTTGTACCACCTTACCCTACATCAAGAGAAGAGCAGCACGTTTCGTTACAGATTTATACAGAGCGACTTTTCCCCATGGTGTACGATCTCTAGGATTGATCGAGGAGCGGTACGGACGATAAAGAGGTCTAATGGAACTTCCTGGCAGATTGAAATTGAGTGTCGGAACCGGGTCTCGAGCATTGGACCTATGCATCTATATCTATTCAGACAGCCAGACAGCCCTGAGATCACTGGCAACTCCTGCAACAAGGTCTAAAATTGTTGCAAGAATGTCACAGGGTTCTGGCGGAGATAGGGGAAAGCAATAGAGTAAACCTATTGTGAGTCCCTGGCCACTCGGGGATCAGTGGCAACGAACTTGCCGACAGATTAGCCAGGATGGCGGCAGAGACTCCATTTATTGGAACGGAACCTGTCCTGACAATCACCAAGGCAATGATCAAATTGGAGCTACGTAACTGGCTCAGAAGACAGCACGTAGAATATTGGACCAAAGTCTATCAACAAAAACATGGCAAGGTAATGATGCCAAAGCCATGTTTTAAAAGAAGCTGTGCAATCATGGGCCTGAACAGGAGAGAGATTAGACTCATGGTTGGATTGCTGACAGGCCATGGGAATTTCAAAAAACACCTACATAAAATGGGAAAAACAGAGGAGGACCCTAAATATAGGATCTGTGATGACGGTGATGAAACTGCATCACATCTAATCTTCGAATGCATTGCATTGGAGAGTAAAAGGCACAGAACATTTGGGACAACCAGACCCGAAGAAATTGTGTCTAATAAACAATTGGTAAAGGGACTCCTTGCACTGTTCAAGGGCATTGGTTGGGTTTACTAGATATACAGGGAGCGATACCGCACAATAAACTTAGTTTCGGTGCGGGCAGTGGCGGGTTGGACCAAGACTGTTTTGGCTTCCCTGAAAAAAGTCAAATCAAAATCAATCCCGGTTCCGGAACACAATTTTAATCTGCCATGAAGTTTCACATCATCGAACACTCCGCTGCAGAGTGAAAAGTTTCATTCTGGAAACATCCCTAGGTTGTGATTTAGCCATGTCTCCACCATAGCCTTTCTTCCAGAAGTGCTAGAGATGCATGTTTCGCAGGAGAGCTTCTGTGAAGTTTGGAAAGTAGTTGGCGAGGTACTGGCCTAAGTAAAGTTGTGAGGCGGCATCTTGAGTCGTGTCGGGATAGCTCAGTCGGTAGAGCGCTTGCCTGCGATAGGCAAAGGTCGCAGGTTCGAGTCCCGATTCCAGCACACAATTTTAATCTGCCAGGAAGTTTAATATCAGCGCACACTCCGCTGCAGATTGAAAAGTTTCATTCTGGAAACATCCCTTAGGCTGTGGCTAAGCCATGTCTCCACCATATCCTTTCTTCCAGGAGTGCTAGTCTTGCATGTTTCGCAGGAGAGCTTCTGTGAAGTTTGGAAAGTAGGAGGGGTACTGGCGGAAGTAAAGTTGCGAGGCGGAATCGTGAGTAGTGTCGGGATAGCTCAGTCGGTAGAGAGCTTGCCCGCGAAAGGTAAATGTCCTAGGTTCGAGTCCCGGTTCCGGCACACAATTTTAATCTGCCAGGAAGTTTCATATCAGCGCACACTCCGCTACAGAGAGAAAAATTTCAATCATTCAGGTCTAATGAACTTATGTCCGGAAACATGTGGCTTACATGGTAGAGACCATTTACCCTTCTACGAGGGTCGGAACTTAAATAGTGGTTACACTGCTGTGGATGCACTATGCAATGGAATCTACTATTGTCGCTGATAGCACAAGTTGTTGACCTACCTACCTTACCTCCGAGCAAATGGACTTGTTCGACCCATGTCACCAAGGTGCGCACAGTCGAGGCAAACACACTCACCTGTGAGCGAGCGGTGTGACGTAACGGTGTCACGGAGTTCGATCAAGATTGAATGTGCCAGAGGTCGTACATCACGACAGTGTCATCAAGGTCTTTAAGTGGCTTGCGGGGAATCTGCATTACCGTAAAGAACAGTGGCACGTTGGGGAAAAGCCTTCATCATTGGATGAGACAGGGCCCACATCGTACGAGCCAAAACTAAATCGCCAATCCAACGAATGGTGTCATTATGTGTCGCCGCGAAAGTCGAAACTGTGTCAGAGCCCCTACGGTGAAAGTTATGTTGATTTTCGTGTACGACTGTGATGGTGTTATCCTAAAGCATTACGTTCCTCTACGGCAGACCATCAATGCACAGTACTACTGTTCGGTTTTAGAGTCACCTGCTACCAGCTTTGCGAAAGGAGCGCACGGGTTCAAAACAGGTGAACGAGCAGCCATGCAACTGGACCGCCTCGTCCGATCTATCGACCAGGGAAGACACGACTGACAAGTACACCTGCGGAAGTGTCAATCTCTGATTTTCCTGAAACTTGGATATGTTATACATGAAAAACCAAGGGACACTTTTTTTGTAGTAAAACATATTTAAGGGGTGAAACGGTCCCACTGAATTGGGAGCTAAAATGGAAAAACTGCGATAGCTTAGAGATTAGTAAACGACTTTAATGATTTTTGTTAGGAACTTATCTTTTGATAAAAGACGAAAATCGGCCTAAGTATAATGGAGGGGTAGTGAAAATTAGGAGGCCAACTACCAGCAAAGACACCAATTATTTGCCACAAAAAACAGTTTTGATTCAATCGAAGAAGAATCTATTAAAACGTAAACAGGAAGACTAATTAAGAATAGTATATATTTTTGAACTGTTTCCATCTCTTAAATCTCCGGTTTTTAAAGTCGTTGAATGCGAATCAGAAATCACATTCTCAAAATTCAAAATATACATAGCGGACGAAAACTCGAAAAAAATGCTTCATTAAACAGTAACTCGACATGCGACTTTCAAAATACTGTAAAATCTACTTTTTAAATAATAACGAATAAAAGTGGATAAAATATGATACAAGGGTTTATTGATTGTAATCATTGGCGTAAGTATTATCCGTGATGCAGCGCGTGGAGATTGTACGGCCAGATTTACGTGGCTAGTATGAAACGAGCGCGGGAATGTAATGGTTGTTTACCCCTCAAACATTTATATATAAAAAAACAAAAAATACATGTTTCATAATTAGCCTTCCTTAGGAAGTTTTAATAGATTCTACATCGATTAGATCAAAACTCACTTTTGTAGCAAAAACATTGGTGTCTTTCGGGGAGTTCACCGCCTAATTTTCACTTCCGCTCCAATATTCATAAGGCCGGCCGCGGTGGCCGAGGAGACTGAGGCGCTCCAATCACGGTCTGCACGGCCACTACGGTCGGGGGTTCGAATCCCCCCTCGGGCATGGATATTTGTGCCGTCTTTAGTATAAGGTAGTTGATAAGTAGTTTGTAAGTTTAGGGACTGATGACCCCGTAGTTAAGTCCCATAAGCTTAACAAACAGTTTTCCAATATTCATAGGCTGATTTTCGTCTTTTATCGAAAGATACTTACATAACAAAAATCATTAAAATCGCACCACTAATCTCTAAGTTGTCGCAATTTTTCCATTTTAGCCCTCATATTGGAGGGACTGTTTCACTAATTAAATGTGTTTCACTGCCGCTAAAAAAAGTGTCCCTTAGTTTTTCATGTATTATAACATACCCAAACTTTGGAAAAATCTGGAAATGACACTTCTATATGTTTACTTGTGACATGCGTCCGGACGTTAACGGCGAAGATGGCTGGATCACCATCATGGAAGCAGCCACAAAACCCTTCGAATAGTCAATGGCAGAGTACGGGGAATAGTATCACCTTCTAGGACGAAACCCTGCAAACTGCAGCTGTGGCTGCATTAGACCGCAGTCTTTGTAAAGAAAAAATAAAAGTATGTTTGAATAAATGTTCTCTAGTACGGAAAGTATGCATTTACGGAATAAGCTCATTACACCTTTTATGTTCCGTATGCTCTTCTCGATCAATCCCCGGTGTTTGTGCACGGTGGAAAAAAGAATCACGCCGTAAAACAAGCGCGAAAGCTTCGTGCAGACGATAGAACAATTCCTGTTGCAGACGCTGCAGAAGAGGCGTTCTGTATCAAGATAGAGGCTTCTGTGGAAACGAGAAAATAACACCAGTACACACACTATCAGGTGGCTTGCGGGATCTTGATTTAGATGTACAAGGACCACGGATCTTCATGTGTAGCTGTCGAACGGAATAAAATTTAAGAACTGGATACAAATTTCTCGACTGCTATAGACCAATGAAACAAATTCATTGGCGAAGATCGAAATGTGTGGTGGACAGGGATTATAACACTGATTTAGAGCTTCGGGCCAACGGTAGACTCAACCCAGTTATTTATTCATATATTTATTTATTATTATTTTTATGGCCTCTCATCTCCCGTTATAGCCCTGCCCTCCGCTCTCCATGAAATTGCCTTCTTTGGCAAGCTTCAAAGCTATATCTCGCGCGTGCAACTTCCTTTCTTCGGTCATTCCGCAGGGTGATCAGAACGTACAAATCCATCAGCAAGGAAACGAAGACAGTGTCCTTCGTATCCAGAAAGGAGAAAAGAAACATTAACGTGAGTGTAAATCAGAACGCATCCCCTGAGTGAAAAAAATAAACCATTGCCTCATTCATATTAAACTTCTGCAACTCCTGCGTCGTAAATAAATGTTCATATGTTTGTAAAGCGGGGTCATCAGTCCTTAAACTTACAAACTACTTATGAACTTAACTTATATTAAAGACATCACAAACTCCCTAACGAATGGTTTCCAAGACATATGTGATATCGACTTTTGTGATGTTTTGGTGTGTCACCACATCTCTACATCAGTGGATACCAATTTCTAAATATTCTGTATAGAGATATCACTGTGCTAGAAAACTGTAGCGAAATGGAGGAAGAACTGCTAAGGGTGGCACTTGGTGCAGTTATTTTCAGTTGACTCTCACTATAAACAGGTCTATAACTAACTGCACTTAGACCAAAATATCCTTCAAAGTATAGTCATAACATTTCACAACAGTCACTGGAAGCAATCACACAAACTGAAGGACTTGGAGTATTTGTACGCAACGATTTGGAATCGAACGACCACACAAAACAGTTATAGAAAAGTCTGATGCCATACTAAGATTCATTGGAGGAACAGGCAGGAAATAAAGTCTGGTCAGGTAGAGTGCAACTCTCCGTTCAGCTACCCAGCTTTAGATTTACTGTGATTTCCCTAAATCGTTCCATGTAAATGGTGGGATAATTCTTTCGACAAGGACACTGCTGATTTCTCCATCCCTTCTTAACCAGAACTTACGCGCCGTATGTAATAATCTCGCTGTCATCTGTACGTCTAACTCAATGATATTCCTTTCTTTCTTACTAACAAAGATGTAAGTAGCTTCTAAAGAACCGTTCAATTGTTCGTCAGCGTTTATCCTTGCAACACAGGATTTCCGGAACAAATACAGAAGATCCAGACAACAGAGCGCGTCGCTAAGATTTCGTTTAGACAGCATGATAGTGCTTCGGAGATACTCAGCCAGTCCTAGTGGCAGACACTCCAAGAAAGGCGTCTTAGATTACAGATACTCAGCCAGTCCTAGTGGCAGACACTCCAAGAAAGGCGTCTTAGATTACAGTGTGTATTTACCATCAAAATTTCTAGAGAGTCCATTTCATAGAAAATTCAATTGAAATACTGTTTGAAAGATTGTTGATATTTTGAATTGGACTTGGGAATGATTATAAATCTGAAGTAATGAAAACGTCTTACCAATTTACAACCGTATGGCGGAAATTTCTTTCAGAAAGTTCTACTCAAAGTTGTTATTTCGATGCAAAGATGTCGGTCAGCAATTGCTTAAATGGTAGAATGATAGCATTAGCCAACTACGTTCTGGCTGCCTTGTACCAGACAGTAGTGCAACCAGGGATGGGCGGGTGATGGGCTGCACGTCCCCCCCCCCCCCCATCCAAGGACTAACTTGATTCATCTTAACTTCATCTAAATAGAAAATGAAATGAGAGAGAGAGAGAGAGATGTCCTCTTAATCTACTACAGTAAGAAATTCGATATCCCCACCACCCGCCCAACTTATAACTCTTCTTAGAAATTAGGTGCACTTTTCAAGACGAAGACAGTCAGCCCTGCCCCCAGGCCAAAATCCTAGCTTCACCACTGGACTACAAGAGCAAAGAAGAGAGAGAATGGCTTACAGTCCCCTACGCGATAAGTACGACGGAAACAACGGAGCCGGCCGCAGCGGCCGAGAGGTCTGCGGCGCGCCAGTCACAGTCTGCACGGCCGATACGGTCGGGGGTTCTAATCCCCCCTCGGGCATGGATGTTTGTGTCGCCTTTAGTGTAAAGTATCCATAAGTAGTTTGTAAGTCCCTTAAGCTTAACAAACAATTGAACATTTTTTGAAACGGAATTGGAAAATGAAATCGACCGTGTACTTTTTCAAAGGACCCATCCCACCTCTTTTTTACGAATTTAGGGAACCATCCGAGTAACTACGTCTAGGTTTCAGTAGGGGCATTTTATTCATTATCTGGACAAATGCATATTTATTGTACGAGCCGTTGGGTGACTTCGGTCGTTGTGCGTCGGAAATCGCTGCGTGATTCAACGAACGGATGCGACCGGAAACTAGGGTTTCCCCACAACATCAATTTATTATTTTACACGACTTGATCACAACATGCTATAATTTCTTATATCTAATGTCATAATTTTATACTTCTGATGAAGACACTTTTACATAGTGTCGAAATTTGCATAAAGCGTATATAGTGCAAAGTTACTTGGGGACTGCTTGTTTCATTTACAATAAATAAACCGTTACGGTTGCTGATTTTAAGGCAAGCTATATTCATAATCATATTACTTTATTTACTTCTTTCACTTTTCAAGTAAATTCGTCCACTTCTTTCATAAAATGTGTTTGAACAGAAACTAAGAACCACACAAAATTTGCCTATCAGGACTTGAGAAATTACTTAAAACTGTAATTATACTGTCTGTTGTAAAAATCACCGCATTAACTTATTTATTTGTTGCGTGATATCCCATCGTCAATTGGAGAAAAGAAGATCCAAGCAATAAGTAACATTTGCCAGTTATGACCGATGGCATTAGGTTTGGCTGTGTGAAACAATAATCCTGGTATCGACCTGGAAGGATGTCAAGTGTATCTATAAATTCACTGACTGGATACAGTGACAAAATTAGAACGTTCTTCATGTTGTTGGACATCAGCCTTCCTCCCACATGCGAACTTTATTTATTATATCATATACAAAATAAACTATTTCTTCGTGTCGCTGTGAATAAGTGAAAGAATGTAAGGAAGGTAGAGACTGAAACTTTGTGCCGCAGTCCAGTGGATTCCAAGAGGTCCTCCATGCTTGCGCAGATTCCTTTATTCAATATTCCACAGCAGAGAAGCTTGGAATTTCGTTCAGAACACTGGCGCACAGTCAGAGTTACCTCAACCGTTATGCTGCTGGCTGCATTCAGTACATGAATCTTTGTACGTTGTAAGAACTCAAATAGAATACTCAGAGATGGTCTCAGCCACTTAAAAGTGACTTACAGACTGAACCTAAGAGACCTGATTTTAATATGAAGAAAAGTCACGGATTCACAAGACATTATTGAACGTTGTGAAATATTTAGTCGGAAAAATGTTGAGAGTAAGCGGAAGTCGATATAAGGCGCAAGGTATTAACTATGATGAAAAATAAACACCAAAAATAGTAGTATTGATGATATTCTACACCATTCAATCCTGCCTGAAGAAAGGTGACCAAGAAATATTCAAAATGTTCAAATGTTTGTAAAGTCTATGGGACTTAACTATGGGGTCATCAGTCCCTAAACTTACAAACTACTTATGAACTAACTAAGACTAAGGACGGCACAAATATCCATGCTCGAGGGGGGATTCGAACCCCCGACCGTAGTGGCCGTGCAGACCGTGACTGGAGTGCCTCAGTCTCCTCGGCCACCGGAAATATTGAAACAACATTATTATGAGTTTCAGTATGACGGTGCAAAAAGTGTACCACAGCTCTTAGGCGTATCTCGGAGACGTAAAGAACTGCTTATGCAATAATTATTTTTCAACAAGTGGTTTTTATTTTCTATTCAGTGTCAGAGTCCATAAAATTATTTAAGACAGACTGTCTGGCCACATTTTCGTGCAGTGGCGTAGGTTGGCGTAGGTTTTTTACGTATTTAACGTCAAAGTGAGAACGGTGCCTAACAGATGTTTTCAATAAATGTATGAAATACAACAAACTATGTAGCATATGACAGATCAACATATCTATGCTTTGCATACCAGGTGTTCCAAGACCTTAGGATCAAAATTGTAAAGACCTTTAAGAATACTAAGATGATATATTTGTTATAAGAAATTAAAGGCCGGAAATGTACACTTAGCTTTTTATTGACATAAACAACGAACTCAAATTGTTCAACTGTTTTTTAAGTTTATGGGACTTAACTGCGGGGTCATCAGTCCCTAAACTTACAAACTACTTATGAACTAACTTAAACTAAAGACAGCACAGACATCCATGCCCGAGGGAGGATTCGAACCCCCGACGGGGAACGGCCTCGCGCATCGAAGCATAGCGCCTCGATGCGCTCGGTCGCTCTGCCGCGGCCAACGAACTCCATACAGCAAATGTTTATGTTAATAGCAGGTGTTCACTAAGACTATTGACAGTACGAATGTACGGTATAGTACGCACTAGAATACAATCCATGCCGCGGTGGAGTAACCGAGCGGTCTAAGGCGCCTCGCTGCGGAGCGCGCGGTTGCTCGCCGTCGGAGGTTCGAGTCCTCCCTCAGGCATGTGTGTGTATCTTGTTCATAGATTAATTTACCTTAGTTTAAGTAGTTTGTAAGCTACGGACTGATGACCACGCAGTTTGTTCCGATAGATTTACAAACATTTGATCATTTTAATACAATCCATTTTCAGAACTTAATGCTGGGCGCAAAATTCTTTGGCTTGCACCTGTTTATTATGATAATCCCCCAGTTATGAAACTTTTTCTATTTACTTTCTTTCAGCTTTCCGTATATCACATTTTGCGACGTGTCCGCATGTTCCTGTATCCATCATCATAGCCAGACATGAACTGCAAACGATCGAAAAATCGTACACGTATTGCAGGCAATTACACATTTTTTTCCATGTTAGGGCGACCTGTGTCGTAGTGACAGGAAGATAAAGTAATTTACAAGCGTTTGCCTCTAGTGACATTTGAAACAACCGATCACTACATGATAGTCGCTCATTAATTTACAAACTGACATAGTCAGTTGACATGAAGATTCCTCACAGATAAATCATAGTGGCACCGTCTATGAACATAAAGTGGAAAAAATGATGTTATTATGCTTAAGCAACTTAATAAAATTACCTTTTTAGCCAAGTACACCGATGCCAGTAAAATTAATTTCTCAAAACATAATAATGGGAGCTTTATTTCCCGTCCACCGTACGGCAACTGAACTCTTCCACGAACGTATCGTGCACCTGGCTGTCCTTGGGACATTTTCAACACTTCAACTTGTAGGACGTTTGAGATATGGAGAAAGAGGTGGTAAATTCTACTCAATCTTCTATCGATGCCATGGTTGTTATATTTAGGTTGTTTCCGCAAGAGCGTGAAATATGTTAATTAGAACATAGATGATGTTCCACTGGACAATACAATTTGAGGCAGAAAACCTGGTGTCGGAGAAGCAAGCTTCAGGAAATAATAGGAATGCAATCACATCATGGAGTACTTTTTTATTTACATTGTTAAAGTTACCTGCGCCGCGCGGGAGTAGCCGAGCGGTCTGAAGCGCCACGTTGCGGACTGCGCGGCCTCCCGCGTCGGAGGTTCGAATCCTCCCTAGGGCATGGATGTTTGTGTTGCCTTTAGTATAAGGTACGCCTCGGATGCACAGTGGTAGAGTGACAGACAACAAATCCAAAGGTCGCGGGTTCGATCTCCGCCAGGTCCTAGGATTTTTATCTGTCACTTTCCACTTCGTGCACCTCTGGCAGTGTTGCTCATGTGAAAAATACCGAGTAGCATCGTGGTTCGGAACCCACCTTAAACTGTAGGTCCCCCTATAAATGGCTGGGTAAATCAGTTCGAAGATAGGAGGAAGGCAACGGAATACCACCTCCAAACAGGACCATGCCTAGTAAAGCACTGTGGTGTTCAAACCAATCTTCGGATTGTTGACTGCTTTACCTTTTTTAGTGTAGAATTAGTTTGTAAGTTTAGGGACTGATGTCCCCGCAGTTAAGTCCCATAAGCTTAACAAACATTTGAACTGAAGCAAATTGCGCGAAATAATCGTTTCTTGCATTGACAATTACCTTAATTTGAGTGACTCTTAGACTATATGCTCTCCGGGCAATGATAGCTGCCGTGCTGTTGCTGATACTCAGGCAACTTGGATGAAGTTGAACGTTCTGGGTGTGCTTAGCTTTATTACGAATAGCAGAAAGCACTGGGCAGTAGCAGAATAGAAAATGAAGGTTTCAAAAAGCTACAACGACATCAAGAATCAGAAACGAAGTTGCGGAAAGAAGTACGTAACACGTCTGGGACAACAGCAGCAGTTGCGACGAGGCGAACGGCACAAACTTTGGAGAAGAGATGGCGCGTTGGAAGTGTAATGGTAGCTGGCGGTGCGGTCCGAAGGCCACACTAGCGCTACAGCCAGGCCAGGGTGCACGGTTGTCTGCAGCAGGACGCGTCCACATGACTGACGTCCAAGCGAGTCTACTAACTCACTGAATCCTGCATGGCCGATGGTAGATGCCTTTTGTCCTACACCGTTTCGAGTGACTACCAAGCGAAGAATAATGTTTTAAATATAAATTTATCCACAAACTCGAATTTCTTTCAAATCTACTGCATGTATATAAATAAAACTCAATTGCATCACCTGAGAGCGGCTCGTGCAATCTGACTGATCTTTGCATTTGTTGTGTTCGTAATTCTCAGAACAAGGTTTGTTGGAAAGAAATTTTTTAGAAAATGTACCGGAAATTTCGAAAATTTGAGATAAAATGTGCCTTTTCCAGCGTTTTTGAATGAAATTAACAGTGGAACTCACGATTCTGACGATGAAGACGGATAATTATTGTTTTTCTGTGTTCGTTATGGACCTGGAAAAGGTTTCAGGGAAAAGATAATTACAGTTACAGAGGAAAGTCGATAAATTCATTATTTTTGTATGCACTCTTTATCATGGCTGATGATAGGGACTACATATTTGGTTTGACCCATCACCATCAAATTTGACATATTTTGTATTTTTTCATCTAGAAAGATTTTATGCTCCGCAACACACTGCATGGTGCATGGTGGATGGTAACTAGCAATAGGTACTAACCATGAAAGTTTCATAGATAGCGGGAAGGAGGAGATAGGGGAGGGGGTAGGAGATGGACAGAGAAAGGCGGAGGAGCAGGTGAACAAAGAGAGAGAAGGATGGAGGGGATGGACTTATGGAAGATTCGAACAGTTGCATAATGTAGGCAGTGTTACTGTGAATTACTCGTACAATTGTTAACATCAGAAGAAAGGGGGAAGATGTACAGAAACAATGTAGAATGAATGGAAGAGGAGGAGGAGGGGAAGAAGGAGGAGGTGGATATAAAGAGAAGAGGAGATTTACAAAGGAAGGGGAAGGAGAAATAGAGAATGGAGGATAGATGAATAGAGCGAGGGGACGAGAAGGAGTTATACAGGGTGTTACAAAAAGGTACGGCCAAAATTTCAGGAAACATTCCTCACACACAAAGAAAGAAAATATGTTATATGGACATGTGTCCGGAAACGCTTAATTTCCATGTTAGAGCTCATTTTATTACTTCTCTTCAAATCACATTAATCATGGAATGGAAACACACAGCAACAGAACGTACCAGCGTGACTTCATATACTTTGTTACAGGAAATGTTCAAAATGTCCTCCGTTAGCGAGGATACATGCATCCACCCTCCGTCGCATGGAATCCCTCATGCGCTGATGCAGCCCTGGAGAATGGCGTATTGTATCACAGCCGTCCACAATACAAGCACGAAGAGTCTCTACATTTGGTACCGGGGTTGCGTAGACAAGAGCTTTCAAATGCCCCCATAAATGAAAGTCAAGAGGGTTGAGGTCAGGAGAGCATGGAGGCCATGGAATTGGTCCGCCTCTACCAATCCGTCGGTCACCGAATCTGTTGTTGAGAAGCGCACGAACACGTCGACTGAAATGTGCAGGAGCTCCATCGTGCATGAACCACATGTTGTGTCGGACTTGTAAAGGCACATGTTCTAGCAGCACAGGTAGAGCATCCCGTATGAAATCATGATAATGTGCTCCAGTGAACGTAGGTGGAAGAACATGAGACCCAATCAAGACATCACCAACAATTCCTGCCCAAACGTTCACAGAAAATCTGTGTTGGTGACGTGATTGTACAGTTGCGTACGGATTCGCGTCAGCCCACACATGTTGATTGTGAAAATTTACAATTTTATTTCAATTTACATTTAAAGAGAAATACTAAAATGAGCTCTAACGTGGAAATTATGCGTTTCCGGACACGTATCCACGTAACATATTTTCTTTCTTTGTGTGTGAGGAATGTTTCCTGAAAGTTTGGCCGTACCGTTTTGTAACACCCTGTATATCCAGTTGCCATACATATTGGCAATTGTGAAGCACTGTCAAAATTGAAATGTTTATAACCTTATTAGACCACATTGCCATGGTCATCAGTCCCTGAACTTATAAACTACTTACACTAACTTACACTAGGGACAACACAGACACAAACACACACACACACACACACACACACACACACACACACACACACACATGCCGGAGGGAGGACTCGAAGATCTGGCGGTAACGGCCGCCCAGACCGTAGCAGGACCAGGGTTGCCAGGTGTGGCGATTTTTCGCATTCTTGGCTATCTTTTTCTTAGAAAAGTAGCCATTCTAGCTTTCTGGCGACTGGCGATTAGATTTGGCTAGTAAAAGAATTAGTTGGCGACTTAATGGCTATTTTATTTTGCTTAAAAAACGAATGTAAAGCAATCATTTTTGAGACATTGGGTAAATGATAGCGTCCAAACATCAGTAAAATGATGGGGAAATATAATCAACTAATAGAAGTTAGCACAAATGTCCACAGGTATCTTGGATCTGTGGGAGAGTGTCTCAGAGATACAAAGAAACTGAACTTGTAGACTCTTCAAGATAGACATCAAGTACCTCGAGGAAACTACAACGGTTCAATAACAGGCTTTAAACGATGACTCCTGAAATATTTTACACCTCCATATGTATGGCTCCTGTAGAGATCGTGAGGATAAAATTAAATTAATTACAGCATCCACAGAGGCATTTAAACAGTAATTTCTTCCGTGCTCCATACGACAACACAACAGGAATTCCTAACTGTTACTGTGAGACGAACCATTTGCTACTCACTTCACATTGGTTAACAATGGTTTGCAGAGTATAAATGTCGATGTTGAACACACGATATTTCGCATCATTCTCACGGCTGATTTTTCAGTGTTTCATGGCGCATTGTTACGAATTCACATTCATCTCACCTCATGCTTCGTTCATTGTTATGAATTACAGTGCCCTAAGCCCAAATGTTTAATGGTTTTGTGTGTACTAAAGAAATGTGTGAAAGATTCAATAAGATCTGTAAAAATCTGTTTTGAAGATGAAAGTGATTGGTAATCGAAGCTATGCATGAGAACATCCCTCGCGTAAGTTTGGCACAAATATTCTTGAACAATTTTATGCTATACTTTATATGTTGTTGTTGTCGTGGTCTTCAGTACGGAGACTAGTTTAAAGCAGCTCTCCACCCTATTCCATCCTGAGCAAGCCTCTTCATCTCCTCATAAGAAAGGCACCTACATCAATTTGAATTTGCTTAATATGTTCATCTCTTGGTCTTCCTCTGTGATTTTTACCCCAACGCTAAATTCACAATTCCTTGATGTCTAGGAATGTTTCCTACCAATTGATCCCTTCTTTTAGTCAAGGTATGTCAGAAATTCCTTTTCTCCCCAATTCTGTTCAGTACTTTCTCATTAGTTTTGCGATCCATACACCTAATCCTCAGCATTCTTCTGTAACACCACATTTCAAAAGCCTCTATCCTTATCCTGTCCACACTGTTTATCGTCCATGTTTCACTCCCATACAAGGCAACACTCCACACAAATGTCTTCAGAAAGGACTTCCTTATGCTTAAATAAATATTTGATGTTAACAAAGTTCTCTTTTTCAAAAACGCTTTTCTTCCCATTGCCATTCTGCATTTTATATCCTCTGTACTGCGACCATCATATTTTATTTTACTATCCAAGTAACAAAACTCATTTGCCACCTTTATTGTTTCGTTACCTAATCTAATTCCTTCAGCATCACCTGATGTTCTTACACTGCACTCCATTACCCTCGTTAATGTTCATCTTGTATGCTCCTTTCAACATACTGTCCATTCTGTTCAATTGCACCTACAGGTCCTTTGCTGTCTCTGACAGAATTATAATGTCATCAGAAAAACGCAAGGTTTTTATTTCTTCGCCCTGAACTTTAATTTCCTCTCCAGATGTCTCCTTGTTTTGCTTGCTTTCCTTTATAGCTTGCTCAATGTAGAATTTGAATAACATTGGGGAAAGGCTACAACCCTGTCTTACCTTCCCAATCACTGCACCCCTTTCATGACCTTCAACTCTGAAAACTGCTGTCTGGTTTATGTACAAGTTGTAAATAACCTTCCTTTCTCTATATTTTACTCCTGCTGATTTTGGAATTTGAAAGAGTGTATTCCAATCAACATTGAAATTAATAAATATGCTTGTTAACTGTAACTGTGTTTAAATTTAGTATCCACAGTATCTCCCGAGTCTCTCTATTATACCTACAGTATGACTATTTTGACTAGCCTTATTGGTTAGTTGGTGGCCGTCGGTGTTCAATTCATGGCAGAACTCAGATAAATGTTTCCTTGAAGAGCGAGGTTCCTTGGAATGTCCAGTCTCGTCACTGTGAGAGTTCCGCAGTAACTCTTTTATTTAGTAAACAGCTTACACCCAGAATTTCGGGAGTATTATTGTAGAGTCACACGACATGATTGCCATAGCACAATATATTTAAGTGATAAAAATTTGCTATATTTGGCTATTTTTACTGACGAAAAGATGGCTATATTTAGACATTTTATCGGCAAAAAGACGGCGATATTTTGGCTATTTTTTGTTTAAAATTTGGCGACAGAGTAATGGAAAACCCTGGCAACCCTGAGCAGGACGCCTTAGACCTGGCGGCCATTCCTCGCGGCACAGTGCAGAAGTGGGTGTTCGCTGTGGGAAGTTACGTGACAACAAAGTCATGGAAACGGTGTGGTCACTTGTTGCTGAGACGTTTAATGACGTCAAAATGACCGCAAAGAGTGTCATGTAACGCTTACAAAGTCCAGTCAAAGAAAAAAAATTATACCCGGCCGAACCAGAGGCCTACTCCGAGTCGTTCACTTTAGGGGACTAATAAAGCTGATCGCCCGCAAGAATTCTAAGTTCAACACGGTAGTATCTGGAGGAAGTTTTCTGTTCTTGTCGAGGAGCTAACGAGCTGTAAGAGCTTATGGTCTCGTGATTAGCGTTGCACAGTTTATATTAAGAGGTCGCGAGTTCGAGTCCACTCGAGCCTAGAAGTTTTTTGACTTCATTTCTATGACTGCTTGTGTTACCTGTCTGAGGAAAGCTTGAATACTTCGTAACCCACCAGTAACAGCGAAAACTTGCACAAATAATTCGACAGAAGAGCTCGTGGTTGCGTGAAGCTCACAACTGTCTACGCTCAGGAGTCCCATCGACGACCGTGGCCAGCGGCTACAGCCGGGCGTCTAACGACCAGGTGACAGCGGCGTGGCGCACTGAGTCTTCTTAGCAACTGTTATTACTTGAAGTTCTACAATTTATATTCCAGTTCGGTATTGGATTTTAAATTTCTAAACCTTTGCATTATGTTTGGTGACTGCTTTTGGGCACAAAAGGTAGGAAAATGAGTCTCTTGTTTCAAGTCAGGACGATATGGCATGAATGATTTACCACAGCCAATATAAGTGGTGACTATTACTGCATTTTTTCTTAAACATCAGTTCGACATTTGAAAGTTACTTTTCACTAATGTTACTAGTGACGAGTAATGATGCCTTTACACTAACTTCTTTAGAATAAATTAATGACCGCCGCGGTGGAGTAGCCGAGCGGTCTAAGGCGCCTCGCTGCGGAGCGCGCGGTTGCTCGCCGTCGGAGGTTCGAGTCCTCCCTGGGGCATGTGTGTGTGTGTGTGTGTGTGTGTGTGTGTGTGTGTGTGTGTGTGTTTTGTCCTTAGTTTACCTTAGTTTAAGTAGTTTGTAAGCTACGGACTGATGACCACGCAGTTTGGTCCGATAGATTTACAAACAAACAAAAACATACTGGAGGGGATTGCTAGTTAGGACATTGTTTTAGGCCGGGCATGGCCAAACACCGACCCGCGGGCACGGTCGCCTTTGCCACGCCCCTGCCCCGCGCACTGTGCGCAGCGGCGTGTGGGCAGAGTGGCGAGCAGGAAGAGGAACAACGCCGCTACAGTCAAATGTTTGTAAATCTATCGGACCAAACTGCGTGGTCATCAGTCTGTAGCTTACAAACTACTTAAACCTAGGTAAACTAACCTAAGGACAAACACACACATCCATGCCCCAGGGAGGACTGGAACCTCCACGGCGAGCAACCGCGCGCTCCGCAGCGAGACGCTTTAGACCGCTCGGCTACTCCACCGCGGCGCCGCTACAGTCAGCCAGGGTAAAACTGAATTGTATGCGTCAGCGGGTAGCACTCGCGCTCGCTAGGTTAGGAACGGCAGAGCAGCCAGTCAGGAGTCGAGTTAAGCCGGCAATAAGATTTATTTGATGGCGAACAGAAAAGAATAAATTTATCGCTTTGGCGAATGAAAAAGGTAGCAAATATATATTAGTGCTAAAATCCCGATTATAAAAGCACTCTACGACACTGCCATCTCCACTTAATAGCCTCACTGTGTTGCAAAAAGTGGCTTCCTTCGTTTCCCCCTTTCAGCGTTTGGCATAGGTAGAGCCGTCTCACTCCCACACATGCTGCAGGAATTGCAGTGGTGGGGGAAGTAATGCGCCCGTCAAAATGGCTCGCGCCCGAAGTGCGCTGACATCTTTTCAGAGGAACTGGGG
Organism: Locusta migratoria; assembly: GCA_026315105.1. Lineage (NCBI taxonomy): Eukaryota > Metazoa > Arthropoda > Insecta > Orthoptera > Acrididae > Locusta > Locusta migratoria. The sequence goes on from CM048755.1 coordinate 295,493,557, forward strand.
GATATACACCTAAACCAATCTTTTTTTTGTTACTTTTTTATTTGTGTTTTAACAAAAAAAATCGCACTTACGTGTTTTCCGGCCCACTTTAGATTTGTAGTTTTATACGTTTTTGCAAACATTCTGAACCAAAATAATAATCTAAATAATAAAAAATCAATTAATAAGAGTGTCTGAAACCCTTTTAAGGGAAAAAAAGGTAGTGGCGGGTTCTGAACCACTGACCTACACCGTCACAGTCCAACGCATTGCCCATTACGCTACAGCTAATAATTAAAAGGTGGGTTCTTTAATCTTATACTATTGGTAGCTGTTGTTAACTGATGCTAATATGGCATTTGAAGACATTACATTATCATTTATCGTACGAAGAACGATGTGTTTTTGTTAATTCTTCAGTGCGCCATTGCTTTGAAAGGACAACGTGTAAGTTACAATAAGAAAGTCATCAAATACGCAACGCAAGATGGCGTATGCCAGAGAGAGTTCTGGGCGAGGAATGTCACGTGACATCTGCTAACGGCTGGTTTTCGTTTATTCAATGGAGGGTATCAAAACTCCGTTATTTTTGTAAATATCTCGCAAACGATACGAGATATGAAAAAAAAAAACCATAAGGGAACAAAGTTGTAGAGAATTTTCTCCTCAACAAATACGGTTATTCAATTTTCGCGTCAGATGAACAGTTTATTTGCAATTAAAATTACATTACAAACGGCTTTTTTTTATTACTAACGTATTTCTTGTCCGAAATATTTGAAAAACAGAGGTTCTGGTCTCTGGTAGCCATCAATTATGTCTGTAAAATTTGGTGTCGATCGGTTGAACGGTTCGACCTAAAAAGTGGGAACACGTTACAGCAGAGAGACATCGTCAAATCGAAACGGCTGTTTTTGGTATTACTACCGTATTTTTTGTTCGAAAAATTTGATAAAGGTAGGTTCTGGTCTTTGGCGGCCTACAATCATGTCTGTAAAATTTGGTGCTGATCGGTTAAACGAGTCATATTAAAAATAGGGACCACGTTACGGACAGACAGACGGACAGATATACATACATCCCAAAATCGCTGATATTTTTGCAAATATCTCTGAAACAATACGAGATATGAAAAAAACATAAGAGAGCAATGTTGTAGAGAATTGTTTCCTCTACAAATTCGGTTATTCCATTTTCGTGTCAGATGAATGGTTAAGCTGTCAAAAGACGATCGCAAAGGCCCACTTTTAGTGTTACTACCGTAACCTAAAGTGGGACAATACTGACTTGTAAGAATGAGATTCTCTAGCCCTTAAATAAAATTATTTTTAAAATAGCATATTTATGATACTAGTTCGTTTAATAAACATACATCTTTCAGAAGAAGCCTACTGTATATACAACAATTTTGCATGTACAATACTAATAGAATCAAATTTTGGTCATAAAATTACTACATTTTTCTTATATTCATGTTTTGGATATTTACTAAAACTTCGCGTTGTGATTCTGCATACAAACACTAATTGTTACCTAAACAGTAAATGGTTTGCTTGTTTTACCGTTCTTCGACCACATTACAGAGTTGCGCTTCCTGTTACTTTGTTTACAATGGATCTGGCCGCCGAGAGTCCAGAGCAGTGCTGTGCGGTCTCACTCTTTCCGCAGCCATCTCTCTCGCTCCGCTGCCGACACTAGCGACACACGGTCGCGACCAGGGCGGTGAACTACAGTGTACTATGCCATGCCTGTTTTAAGCGATAATTCGATTTTTAGTGGTATGTGTTGTTTGGTTTCTACTTGAATTTAAAAGTAATAGTTATCAGGATTAGATTTGGTAATATTTTTGCCTGGGCTTATTATCACACTGGTTGATTTCTCCAGTTTCCATTCAAGTAACACCGTACATACTACCGAAACTACTGACATTTCACTTCCTGTTTTTTATTATTTGTTTATTTATTTAAAGTTAAGCTTATGGGACTTAACTAACGGGGTCATCAGTCCCTAAACTTACATACTACTTATCAACCACCTTATACTAAGGACGGCACAAATATCCATGCCCGAGGGGGGATTCGAACCCCTCGGCCACCGCGGCCGGCACACTTCCTCTCGCAACTCTCTTATAGAAGGGTCGAGTTGAATGTGCTAACTGCGATATTGTTATTTGGTAGTTCGTTCTTAATATACTTTTAATAATAAAAATATAGAAAAATATTTTTTTTTTATTCCATGGGCACTTCCGGAGCAGCATAAGGCATTGTATAAGATGCGATCGTTCAAAGGTATTTTTACCTACATTTTGTGTACTCGTTTTATCGTACTCGTAATTAGAGCTTTAAAAGCAATATAATTCTATCTCGTGAGTACATGAAAAATAGCGAAGTGCAAGTTATTTTCCTTTTGATGTATTCTTATATACATTTCCTGCATTCGAATTGGCGTGCTCGTAAAGTGGTTATCTAATTTGCGTCATTTCAAGGCTTTACGTAGAAGGGTAGATAGTCAGGGGCTCTAAAGCAGCTGCAGTTCATTAATTATCATGCACCGCCGGTAGCAGTGGAGAAGCACTCCTGTGCAAAAACTATGAGGTCTTACGAAACTCCCCAGTACAGCAAGACTCTTTAATGTGAGTGAGTAATGCAAGACGCTGGATTGTGGTCGTAGATAAATACATCAATAAACAAAGAAAACTTGAGAATCTTAAAGAAAATACTGGAGTAAACAGCATTATTCTAAAGGTCTGAATGAACAGATAAATTTAGTGCCAAGAACTACCATGTGCCATTAGTGGCGTCTGGATTATTGGCTTATTTAGATTTCAAATTACGCCGTGCGGGATTGCCCGCGCGGTCTTAGGACTGCGCGGCCGCTCCCGTCGGAGGATCGAGTCCTCCCTCTGGCATGGTGTGTGTGTTTGTGTTTGTGTATGTGTGTTTTATCCTCAGCGTAAGTTAGTTTAAGTAGTTTCTAACTCTAGAAAGCGATGACCACAGCGGTTTGTTCCCTAAGGTTTACAAACATTTGAACATTGCGAAGAACATTACATGTCATACTATCTGTGGTATGTATAATAGTCAATGAATAAAAATAACGTAAGTAGGAATAAATGAGCATTTCAGTGAAAACAGAGTAATTGTCAATTATTCTTCGAACCATAAATCACGTCTAGGAACGAAGAACTCCACGAAAATTTTTTGTTAATTCTGGAATTTCTGAAAATTTACATATAAAATGAGTTATAAGATTTTAATATTTTACTCATTGTGTTAATGAGAATCATCCCACCGAACTTCAATGTATCGACTAGTCTACCCTCAAATCCTGCTTTGAAGCATCAATATAACTTCATTATCTACATCCATACTCCGGAAGCCACCTCACGGTGTGTGGCGGAGGTTTCCTTTGCGTACCATTGTCACTTCCGCCTATTCCAGTCGCGTATGGTGCGTGGGAAAAATGATTGCCTGTATGCCTCCGAGTGAGCCCTAATCTCTCTAACCTTTTCCTTGGGGCGCTTAGTGAAATATACATAGGACGAATCAATATACTTGCTTGCCTCTTCATGAAAAGTACGTACAGCGATACAGATCATCTCTCTCGCAGCGTCTGCCACTTAAGTTTCTTAATCTCCGTTACGCTTTCACGCTTCCTACATAAGGCCGTAATGAAGCGTACTGCTCTGTTGATCTTCACTATATCCTCTATCAACCCCACCTGATACGGATCCCACATCTATGAGCAATAGAGCTGGTCGAAGAAAAGCTTTGTAACCTACTTTCTTTGTTGACATTCCTGAAATTCCTCCAATAAATCTCAGTCTGGAAACTGGCATCCCAGCTTTATATGTTCGTTCCATTTCAGATCGCCCATTATATCCACTCCCAGATATTTTATGGAAGTAACTGCTTCCAGTGTTTGTCCTGCTTTTGCGCAGTTACGTAATAAAGGATCATTCTTTCTATGTAAATGCAGCACTTTACACTCGTTGATGTTGAGGATCAATCGCCATTCCCTGCACAAAATATCGATAGACTTCAGATCATCCTACATTCCTTTACCTTTTCCTAGTGTTGCGCCTTCTCGATAAATTACATCTTCATCCGCAAAATGCCTCGTTGTACTTCCAATGTATGTGTGTATATTGTGAAAACAACGATCCTATAACACAACCCTGGGGCACGCCTGTAAAAAACAGCTAATTCCTCTAACTGGAGAGCTATCAAAATGGGGTCCCACAAGGTTTGGTCTTCGGGCCTGTGCTGTTCTTAATTCATATTAATGGCTTGCCATTCTATATTCACGAAGATGCTAAGCTAATTCCTTTGTCAACGATACCTGTCACACCTGACAAACAGGAATTAACTGAGGAAATTGTGAATGGTGTCTTTCAGAAAAGTATTAAATGGTTCTTTACAAATGGACACTCATTAAATTTTGTCAAATGCTAGTACTTACAGTTTCATACAGTAAATGGCATGACACCATAAACAAATATAGACTTTGAACATAAATTTGTGGCTAAGGTAGAATAATCAAAAATGTTAGGTGTTGGCATTGATGAGGAACTGAAGTGGAAGAAACACAATGCAGATCTGCTGAAACGTTTGAGTTCAGCTACTTATGCTATCGGGGTCACTGCAAAATTTGGTGATAAATTAGCTTACTATGACTATTTTCATTCAATGCTTTCGTATGGGATCATATTCTGTGGCAATTCAACATTGAGTAAAAAAGTATTCGTTTCACAAAAGCGTGTAGTCAGAATATTTGCGGATCCCACCCAAGATCATCCTTCAGACAATTAAGGATCTAGGGATATTCACTGTAGCTTCACAATATATATATTCACTTATGAAATTTCTTATTAACAAGGTGACCCAATTCAAAAGTAATAGCAGTGTGCATAACTACAACACTAGGAGAAAAGTGATAACCACTATTCAAGGTTAAATCTAACTTTGGCACGGAAAGGGGTGAATTATGGTGCCACAAAAGCAATGATGGATTCAATAAGACAAAAGTCTTCGGTCACTTACCAAGTAGCATCAAAAGTCTGACAGGTAGCCAACTAATATTTAAAAAGAAATAAAAGAATTTCTGAATGGCAACGCCTTCTACACTTTAAATGAATATTCAGGTAAGACTTATTATTATTTTTTAGCGAAATTACTAATAAAATAAAAAATAAACCCTTAAAATATTGATTGTCAGGTACAGACACCTTTTATTAAACTGACACGTTCCACATCATTGCGAAATGTCGTATTTATGATCTATGTAACAAGTATTAATCTAATCTAATCTAACCTTACATCACATTAATGTCTGCCGACTTGTCTCCGTTGAGAATGACATGTTACGTTCTGTTAGCTATCAACGTTTCAATCTAGTTAAACAGTCAAACAAATGCAGTAAATTTAAATGGCAGTTGATATGAAATGACAGTTTCTGCACTACGTCAAACTCTTGGTATCAGAAAAGTCGGCTGAGATTGGCAGCGCCCCGGCAGCATGAGAGGCCGAACATGAGGCACAGTTGGAGACGAATATGCTGTACTATTTTTAACATGTGGTGGATATTACGATGGCTTGAGTGAATGATTAGTGCAACATTCTACAGGCACACATTTGCGATGTCCATATTTTCCATATGTTTGTAAACCAACCTGGAGTGAAGGAAGCCATTCGAAGACGTTAACTCATGAAGTAATTGTGAAGTTCTCACCTGAAAAAGGCTTTCGAGTGGTAGTATTATTGGTCTTGGATCACATGTAAGGAATGTGACAGCTATAACAAATGCTGAATACGTTTCAATGGAAACCACCGTTGAAAAATGTGTTTTAAGAATATTAAGCAGTCGATCGACATATAGCAGATAAATCTGCCGTGGAAACCGTATTCGGAATAGATGTCTTTATGGACTTGGCATTTCTTCCATTTAAACAACTGTCAATACTGATGAAAAATCCTACGTGTTAGAACACTCACAAAAGTAAATTTAGTGTGTTTTGCGCAGGAGCTATGTTGTGCGAACAAACTACAGTTTACTTCACTCTCAAGTAACAACAGTTCCATACTTTCAAGAAAATACCTTTTAATAATTGCACCAAAGCTGTTCTTTGTAATTAGGTTGACTAGTTTCGGACTTCCCCCATTTTTATAAGCTACGTACTATTTCTTCACATTGAATCACACCAGCGTGAGACACAGTGTGGTGCAGTGAGGGAGAAATTGTGTGTTGCTTGTTAAAATGGGTACTAGTAAGCCTTGTAATAAAAAGCAGCTTTGTGCAATTATTTAAAAATGTCTCTTCTTGAATATTTAGTACGCGACGTACTAAAAGGTTTTGGGTCCCACACTTATTTCTATCTCGCTCTGTTCAGGGGAGTGCCAGACAGTGACATACAACAAAGTACTCTTGGTTAGAAGAATGACGCCGGAAAGGTCTGCAGATAAACGCCGGAGAAACGCGCAACTATTCAGACAGCTAGGTAATTATGCGGACATATTTAAGAGAGTAGCAAAAACCACAGTAATACATGAACATATCTATCTGGCAGCTCTCAATTAGAACAGCAGGAAAAGTTTTCATGCAGATACGTAAGAAGTTTTGCTATAACTACAAAACATGATCAGGGTGTCCTGGTGAACTCAAAATATTATGCGAAGATAATTAAATATTGCCCTAAAATTGTCACTTCTAACAAAAATCCAGCAGTCAGTTAATACTGGATCGTAAAGCAGATTCAAAGTTGGGGCTCTAGTCCCATCTATGATGACAATTACAAATATTCCTGCTTCTCAAGTAGCTGAATATGGCGACTGATACAATAGTGGGTCATAATAAGATAAATAATAACATTTTCTAAGACACCATGAAAGAAAATTCTCCCAGACTCTTCAATATTAAATTGGGAAACAAGGATATTTGCCGACTCTCTGTAGTTACTTATATCAGTTTTCTACATGATGCATTAAAAACAATTTGTACTATTCAAAATGTTGCCTTTATGCCCCTTGCACTGGGAGCACGTTAAAGACATTAGGCTAGTTAGTGAACAACATATCATGTAAATTATATAGTCAATGTCAGTAAGCTTCAGAAGATATCGTTTTGATACTGATAGTATAAATTTTATGACGTGGCTGCGAAGTTGACTTTTGAACTTGAAAAGACCTACAATAACTCTCGAACAAGACCGTCAATAGAGATGCTGAGAGCATCTGCATGCAGATGGGCGTACCGTAGATATAAAGTAGATTAAACCATTCACATAAATTTTAGTAATGCAGTCTGCTCTTAAAAGTAATATTTTGATATTAAAGTAAATAGTGCAACAATCATGGAATGAATTCCAGTTCAGTGCTTTTTATTTGTGGACGGTTTTTCTAAAACCGTTTTTTGAACACTACAAAAGTAGAACAAGAGACTAGACCAAATGTTTTTGGCATTTTTACTAAGTTTTCAGTACGTCCATACTGACAATTCATTTTTGTAACTATCAGCTTTTTGGCAGAACTCGATTACGTATAATCAGTAAACAGATTGCATACTACGAGATAACAAAGGACGTTTATTAATGAACAGCTGAGACATTAAGACATTAAGGCATGTAATTAACTCACTAAACGTATAATAAACCGTGTCAAATGAAAATTTTTATATTACAAGTTTCTTACCATACTAATTTTATCGATTAATTTACAGTTGCGATTCGCTGTTAAAACCTGAACGGCAATTCTCCAACCACAAAGGAAATGACATTACGTATCCAGAGATATCCCTTACGCTCGTGGTGTTAATATTCAGCATCTAGGAGGACATTCACCTATGCCAGTAACGTTACATAATTTTGTTTGTACCAGGTACAAAATTAGCATTCAGCACTGTGATGAAGAAAAAAGTTACCGTCACATGCTATATTTCAAGTGTATTACAATCCTGTTATAGCAGGTATAGTTCTTGCGCTTCGGTACCGCACGTAAAACTTATTATCGCTGGTAAAATTCTACTCCATTTTCGTTAATTATAACTAATTAGAAATTAAGAGAAGCAGGCCACCATCAACGAATTAAAGGACTCTCAGCTGGCACCACATGATTGATTCCAAAAATAAAGGATATTGACTGCCAATCCGAGTGATCAATCAAAAGCACTCTCTCGCTGTTTAATCGCACACTATTGATGGTGTTTGCCAGTTCTAGATTTCAGTCCTAAATTAGCTGCGCTCTCTTCTCGGTGTCTGTTTTATAGGTTTGTTATGCCGACGCCTAACGAAGCGTTGGATCTGAAGTGTTGCTGTGATCTCATTTCAGTCAGACATAAAACTACGATTCTCTGAGTGAAGTGAAGCCTGGATTTAATTATCATTCTTTGAAACACTCGTGTCGGTCTGTACCTTCTTCTGTTCACATTGATCACTTATTTTCCATTGTTATTGTAATTTATCTTTGAAGCGCTTATTATCATTCATAGGCGTCACTCGAACACTTGTTAATACTTGGGACAATGTTTATATGAGATGGTTTTGTCCAGACTTAAATATGTTATCGCGCATCTACAGAAAATAGTAACTTAGTGTTCACCATTGCTGACTGCCATACCGAGGTTCAATGTTCGGGACTACGAAAGATTTTTCTTTGGCGGGAGGACTCCAATAGAATGTACTTCGCTTCGTGAGGCCAACTGAAGAGCTACTTGACTGATAACAGCGCCTCCAGGCCATGATACTGATAACGGTCAAGAGGCGGTTAGGAGCTACCGATGGGCCCCTAAGGGCCTATGAATTGAATAGATTTAAATGTCCTGTATGTATAGAGATAGATCAGATCAACGTCGCCACCCGACCTTTATCATGCGGGACTAAACTCTGCCTGTAACTAGCAAGAGTAGCACCTACATAAATTGTGATCCAAGTTGTACGGTTGACAGCACTTTCTAAGGAACTCTTGCCAGAATGAAGATTTTAACGGTTTTTGAGGCGAATACACAAATACAGATCACAGAGTGTAAGCAGCCCTCTGTTGTTTGTTCACAGATGAGCTTAATTCTGGAGGAGGGTAGCAGCACAGTACGTGATGTACACTGTGTTCGGAAATTCCCGTGACATACTTCGAGGACTTTTAGAGGGGAGTCCATGTTTGGAAATGTCGTCCAGTGAGGCTGTAGGCATTTCTTTATCTTTGGCACAGTGGAATAATCCCTTATTCTGTAAGCTCTTTGATTTCCCAACACCCAAGCGCCTATCCCTCCCGTGATCACGTACCCTTCGCTGTTTCGGATCATATTCAAATTTCTTTGAATGGGTTTGAATGGTGTTAGCTTTCTGCATACCAGAGCAAAAATTGCTGCAGCCCAAAGGGGTGGGAACTGCAGTTCAAGGGGATTTCCTTAGATAAGGGCTCAGTCGTCCGGTGCACTGTAGAAAGTTGTAAGAACGTCTTCGTGTTTCTCATCACAGAGCAAATTATTTTCAACCGCGAAATGTGTGGGAATAAACACCCGACGGGAAAGAGGGGCTTTATTTACCTGATTTTGTTACCCCATTTGCACTTTTCGTGGAGATTCCGAGAACGGTGCGAATTAAAAATTTTCCTCTGTCACTCATAAGATAACCTTGTAATTTCAATACTTTTCGCAGTTCTGCCCTATATCTCGGAGGTGTCAAAAGCAGTTGTAAAGTGCATTTAAAGAAGAGGTGTAGGGACCTTCCAATAGAGAGACAAGTCCACGGTGGGGTTGAGCAGAATTTTGCTGCCAATGTAACATCAGTAACCCACATGATCCCGCACATGATCTTCCGAGCTGTGGCCCTTTTCTCGCAAGTATCGAAACGTTGTTGTCTGAAGGCCGGAAGAGGCGTTGTAGGGCACTACGCCACTGTATATTTACAGAGGAAGGTTGTTGGGACCACTGAGCCAAATTTAAAAAAAAACGTTCAAATGTTTGTATAACTTATGGGACTTAACTACGGGGTCATCAGTCCCTAAGCTTACAAACTACTTATAAACTAGCTAAGACTAAGGACAGCACAAATGTCCATGCCCGAGGGGGGATTCGAACCCCCGACCGTAGTGGCCGTGCAGACCGTGACTGGAGCGCCTCAGTCCCCTCGGCCACCGCGGCCGGCAGCCAAATTTCAATCTCCTGTGTCGTCAAGGTGGAAATTATCAGGTTTCAACGCAAAAAGTCACCCTATTCAGCAGCCCTGAACATGTGCAGTAAACGGTTGGCAAAACGAGATTCTAACCAATAAGCGAGAACATTTTGAAATAGCATAGGACATACAAAGAGCTAAACTCCGTCCTAAAAGCCTCGGAAGGGCCAGCAGGTACCGACCGACAGTCGTGTCATCCTCCGGTCCAGGGCGTAAACGGATACGGTATGGATGGAGAGGTGGTCAGAGCCCCGCACTCCCGCCTGTTATTTCGGTTTTCGTGAATGGAGCCGTTACTCAATCAAGTAGCTCCTCAGTTGGTCTCGCAAGGGTTCAGTTTACAGCTCTCGGCAGTCCCTGACAGTGACCCATCTAAGCCCTACACGAAGCATACTATGCTTTACTTCGGTGATCTAGCGGAACCAGTGTATCCACTGCGTCACGGCCGCTGGCTATAGGCTACATTTCATTTTGAAAATTCGAAGTATAATAGAGAAATATAGGAAGTATTGGTAATCGTAACTTATATTAGACATTTCATTTAGAAAATTCGAAGTACAATAGGGAAATATAGGAAATATAAATAATCGTAACTTATATTAGACATAGAGAAATATGTAGCTCATTGAGATTCTCTACATATTTCAAACGTGAACATAGAAAATTCTCACTGGTTGTATGTGAATAGCTGTCCGCATGATACCTATTTGAAAGAAAATTATTGAATGACTGGTAGAAATGTAATTTTCCTAGGCAGCTTTCGAAAGTTTGTTGAATCGTGTGAAGTCAGTGGAATGAGTATTAGTTTTTTTGTGAGCAAATAGTTTTATTGTGCGATCGCTTTCTTACAAACAGGGCGGATGATTTCTATACAAATAGAAGTGGTTAAACCGTTGGATACGTTTTCCTTGTAGCAAAAGATTGAAGATATGAATTTATTATAATCTATAAAAAAAAGACAAACATTCGTTGAGGCTATCAGAGAAACATCTAAGATATATGTCCATTAGCAAACATGAAACATTAGAATGTATTAAATTTTTCTTTGAATTGATACATCAAGAGTATTAGATATGAACTACGTACAACAATAAAGGGATCAGTTGAGATATCTACGTTCTGAAGTGTAGTCATCGGTAGAAAGAACTAAAATGGTTCGACGCCTTTCTGTCGGTTTTACGGAGTGGAGACAACAACATTATGGCAAAAGAGATAGTGGTAATAACAGAAAGCTGCTGCATAGGTGGTTGTTGTTGACTTGTGTTTACTCTACCAAACGAATTACACAAGCCGTTGGCTTCAGATAGTGTAGTGAGCAGGTAGTGCAATGCAACAATAACGTGACCTACCTGAAGCGATGGTATGGAGAGCCAAGGGAATGTTGGAAGCGGTACAGACAAAGAGGGAGGTGGCTGCAGCTATTCAAGTGTTCCAAAGTGTAATTTCCAGGACCTGGACGCGATTTAGGACAACAGGGACCGTTAGCAAAAGGCAAAGACCAAGGTCGTCCACGGGTAACATCAGTAAGAGATGACCGTTACCTCCGGTTAACAGCCCGTCGAGAGAGGAGGCAAAATGACCTCAACTGCAATGAACCCTCCAGGCAGCAATAAGACGCACACTTCGAATCGCCTTCGTAAATTTGGCCTATGTACGGAGGCCTATGGTGTGTGTCGCATTAAAACCACGAGACCGTTTAGCACGCAGAAAATGGGCGGAGAAATATCAGGATTGGAGTCGTAACGGATGGCTCCGGGTATTGTTCACAAATGTTTGTAAACCTTATGGAACTTAACTGGGGGGGCCATCAGTCCCTAAACTTACAAATTACTTACGAACTTATACTAAAGACGGCACAAACTATCATGCCCTAAGGGGGGATTCGAACCCTCGACGGGGAACGGCCTCGCGCATCGTAGCATTGCGCCTCAATGCGCTCGGCTGCTCCGCCGCGGCCGTATTGTTCACAGATGAGTCAAGCCGAACAATCGTCGATCCCTCATCTGGAGAGAACGTGGAACGCAGAACAAAATATCTGCTTATGTGCAAAAACATCGCCATATCATGGTGGTGGACGAATGGTATGGGCAGGAGTCAGTTTTGGCGGACGTACGGACCTCTATGTCATTTAGAATGGCGCTTTGACTGCTCAGAGATATAGAGACAAAATCCTTCGACCTTTTGTTGTGTCCTACGCTGGTGCCATAGGAGATGGGTTCCTTCTGGTGGACGATAACGCTCGTCCCCACAAAGTTGCACTGGTGAACAATATGGTCGAAGGTGAGGGAATTGAACGAATGGAGTGGCCAGCTTGTTCACCGGACTTAAACCCGATTGAACATGTCTACAATGCACTTGTCAGATACATTGCACACAGATCAGCACCTCCCATAACGGTTGCAGAGCGCCGCGGTGAAGTAGCCGAGCGGTCTGCCGGCGCCGTGGCTCAGCGCGCCCGGTCAGAGAGCTCTACGCCCTCTGTAATAACAAAAGCTGAGCCATGACCTCATAGAACAAGAACGAACAAACACGATCAGCGTCCGCAACGAAGAGAACAACCCGCAGGGCAACAACAAAAAAATAAAAAACAAAAAAAAAAAAAAAAGCGGTCTAAGGCGCCTTGCTGCGGAGCGCGTGGTTGCTCGCCGTCGGACGTTCGAGTCCTCCCTGGGGAATAGGTGTGTGTGCTGTCCTTAGGTTAGTTTGCCTTAGTTTAAGTAGTTTGTAAGCTACGGACTGATGACTACGCAGTTTGGTCCGATAGATTTAAAAACATTTTTGGTTACAGAGCTCTATATTGCACTCCTGGAAGAATGGCCAAATATCCCTCAAGAGATTATTGATAACCTCATACTGTCCATGTCACGCAGATTTACAACTCTACTGACCGTCCGAGGTGATCACACAACATATTAGAGGGCAACGGGAATGACGTTCTCACTATTATGGTAGATCCACGGTACCTCGCTCTAAGTAAACTCTGTGTAAACCGCAAGTAAAGAGTTGAGACAGTAAAATATCGTAGTGTATCACACACAGATTACAATTGTAACCAACATCTGAATAAAATACGTTACCATATATACAGAGTGTCCCAGCTATCTTGTTCACCCAAAATACCTCTGGAATAATAACAGCTATTGGGAAACGACTTTCACCGGTATCAATGTACGGCTGGGGCCCATGAATGTACTTACTTGGAAACATTCTAAAACGAAAGCAAATGTGTTTTTTAACACAAACTTATGTTGTTGTTGTTTTTTTTTTTTTTAAATGGACACCCTATATTTTTTCTTCGGCAATCCATAGCATGACAAATCACATAAACAATGGCGTTGATTGCATCACAATATTCCAATTACATCCGAGATATTGCGACGCGAAGTTGACGCTTGAAATACGCGAAACGCGCGGCTAGCGCACGTCCTGAGACTAAGGCGAGAACCCCATGCTGCTCACGACGTGCGCTAGCCGCGCGTTTCACGTATTTCAAGCGTCAACTTCGCGTCGCAATATCTCGGGATGTAATTGGAATATTGCGATGCAATTAACGCCATTGTTTGTGTGATTTGTCATGCTATGGATTGCTGAAGAAAAAATATAGGGTGTCCATTTAAAAAAACATAAGCTTGTGTTAAAAAAACACATTTGCTTTCGTTTTAGAATGTTTCCAAATATGTACATTCATGGGCCCCAGCCGTACATTGATACCGGTGAAATTCGTTTTCCAATAGCTGTTATTGTTACAGATATATTTTGGGTGGACAAGATAGCTGGGATGATATCTCACCAGTTACCCGATTTTTTTTTTTTTTTTTTTTTTTTTTTTTTTTTTTATTATTTTTTTTTAATAGCAGTATGTATAATTTTTCATTACATCAAGAAAAGCAACGTTTAAGTGTTATCCCTCACGTTATCGGTAATATCTTAATGGAGGATGTATGTGTCTTTCATATGTTGTAAGCCAGTGAAGTATCGAACGTCAAGATGAATTCTTCGCAGACTGCAAATATTTTAGCATTCCGGTCAGACTTCAGGAGTTACGCATCTAACTTCTATCTCTCAAGGCAGTTTAATCTGTGTAGTGAAATATAGTAGAGCATCCGTATCATGGGACAACCGCTGGACACGGAATGTTCCCGTATTACGTGTTTTCTATCTCTTTCCCAGGCGCGCGCGCACCCCTAAACTAGGTACAGCACTCGATTCTGGTCAGCTGTTCCAAATTATTTGAACCGCTGACGATAACGGCGCCGTGGCTGGTGCAGAGTGCAGCCATTAGAATCGAGCTGGCGCTGTGTGACACAGCTCTAATTGCTGATACAAAACTGCAGCCGGTGCCCGCTAAAGCTACAGCTTTACTGTCTCGGTCAGTGCCCTAAAGCTCCGTGCCTTTACCGTAAATTTGTGTGCTCATCATCCGCAACAGCTTTAACAATTATACAATTTTGTTGTTTACGTTGTAAGCGTATTGAAAACCGAGGGAGATTTCAATTAAAAGCGTTTCTCTTATATTTATTAAACATAGTGATTATAACACACAGTACGGAAAATAATATTTCTCTGATCTTTCCATTATTATAGAGTTAAAAACAATTTTGTACAAGAGTGGCGTCTGTAAATTACTTTTAACTTTTGTTGTCCCTTTCAATTATTGTTATTCCAACTGTTAATCACTGATGCTGGAGTTTACAGGGAATTTTTTGTTTTGTTTTTACAAAGCTTTAGGACAGTATTACTCCCATTTTGATGAAGAGTTGGAGGCAATAAACCTGTCCCTAAAACCATTTTTGTCCGTATCCAAAGGTCACAAAAAGGTTGTTATATTTTGCTCAAATGTTTGTAGAGCTTATGGGACTTAACTACGGGGTCATCAGTCCCGAAACTTACAAACTACTTATGAACTAGCTAATACTAAGGACGGCACAAATATCCATGCCCGATGGGGGATTCGAACGCCCGACTGTAGTGGCCGCGCAGAACGTGACTGGAGCGCTTCAGTCCCCTCGGCCCCCGCGACCGGCTGTTATATTTTGTGATTCAACTTCTGCAAAAAAAGGCAATCGCATCCTTCCAAACACCTCTAAGTGCTTCCATAAATGAAATAAAATCCTCTATTCCCTCAATCACCAAAGCTGGAAATGAAATAGTTTTTCAATGGATACCAGCACATATATGTATACATGGCAATGAAATGGCAGACTTTCTAGCCAAAAAAGGAACCAAGATTTCTCAAACAAATTGCTCAAAATTATCATACATCTCCATTAAAAGACTCATCAACAACCGTTTCAAGAAGAAGTTTTATGACCACTTGACAACACAAGGACAAGGAAAAACATGGTTTCTACTGTTAGAAGAGAAGAACGCACTTCCCAAACACCCATGAAGGGAAACTGTGGCAGCATTTCGAAGAATTACTGGCCACGACTGCCTTGCGGAACACCTGCACAGGATTGGAATCGTACCCTCACCGAAGTGTATTATATGTGAAAGAGAAGACACCATTATTAATTGGGAGCATCTCAGAAACTGTGAAAGACTGCAATATTGTGACGGAATGTCAGATGGTCAATTGTATTGGGAAGTTAGAAGACCAATTACTATGTATTAAATGTCTCAGCATTAAATAAATAAATACCGTTAATCACTCTATGTTTTTGCAGCAGAAGCTGCGTTCAACTAGCACAGCACATTTCCTCTCGATTTTAAAAACCCAACTTCTTCGTAAGTTAAATATAGAACCATTGTACTTCATTTTCTCTTATTACAAAATTTTATATTACACTGACCTATGAAATTTCAAATTGGATAGTTGTGTTTTAAACTGGCAACAGTATCACTGTGCTGTCATTTATCTATCCTGCGTTTCGAAGACAATGCCATTCAAATGTTCAAATGTTTGTATAGCTTATGGGACTTAACTACGGGGTCATCAGTCCCTAAACTTACAAACTACTTATGAACTAGCTAACACTAAGGACGGCACAAATATCCATGCCCGAGGGGGGAAACGAACCCCCGACCGTAGTGGCCGTGCAGATCGTGACTGACGCGCCGCAGTCTCCTCGACCACCGCGGCCGGCGACAATGCCATTCCGATATCCCATTTTTTCTATGTTCACTCTAACTACAGTTCTCAAAACCCCTAAAGGATCAGGTGAGATATCACACACAATATACAAATGGTAACGTATTTTAATCAGATATTGATTACACATGTAATATGTGTATCATAAAGTACGATGTTTTGCTGTTTCAACTCTTTACTTGATGTTGACATGGCGTTTAGTTCGAGCAAGGCAACATGGATCTACCATAATAGTGAAAAAGTCATTCTCGTTGCCCTCCAATATGAGGTATGATCACGTGGGACGGCCTGTACAGTTGCACAGCTGCGTGGCATGCAATGGCGCTGGCGCTTCAGATGACTGGGGTTTCACTTGTTGAGTGCCGGACCTTGATAGTGGCACCACCCCTCCCCCTCCTTCGCTTGGCGAGTCGATGTTTCGGCTCCCCCCCCCCCCAACCCCAAAATCCCTTTGACGTCAAAAGAGAGAATTTGATCCATCTCAGCGAGTGGCGCCGGTGGAAAGCGCCCCATTTTGCCCCCCCCCCCCCCCTTTAGATATATTTTCGTTATAAATCTGCAGAATGTCTTACCTCGGCTTGTTTGCCCTTGCTTCAACTCGAGCTGAGGCGTTGGTCAACCAAGCATTTTTACTTCACACTTTTCTTCCAAGCTTAAAGGTGCGTAATTTGTTTCTAAAAGATACTGAACGGTGTTCATTTTCCTTTGACAATAAACATTAAGAATATATCAATATGCACATGAGTATTAAGACACAATAACTGATTACACTGTTAGTAACTAACAAAATGTAACTGTTTCGGGGAAGAGAAAAGCTACCTTCAGGTCACGTGAAACTGAAGCAGCACCCCGTCCTAACCTTATGCATGCGCAAAGGCTGGTCTCCCCCACATTTTTTTCAAACAGTAAAATATCTGTTACAACGTTCAGTATAAATGTCATTTACCCTCAAAATCGCTAAAACGTCCAAAATTATGTGGCAAGTAACAATACAAAAGTCATCGTTGGTTCTGTATCTGTTAAAAAGAAGATTGGGTTTAAAAACAATTTCTTGCAGTCAGTCTCGAACCCACTAGCTTCGACGGCGCAACGCGATGCCGCTAACCACACGGCTATTCTTGCTAGGTGGAGAGTTGTGACTTATTATTCATGATTGGATCTTCTGAAGTCTTTTATATACAGTTGATACGTCTTTAATTTAGTTAAAAATATTTTACCAAATATGACGTGCTTTTTATGAATCTTCAATGCGCCGAAACAAATATGAAGGGCGGATGTTGCCTAAATGGAGAATTTACCGATGCACAAGGCGAGGTGCTGCGCAGTAGCTCCATTGTCTTTGCTTCGGAACTATTCAAGCGTAACCACCAGAGCTTGTGTAGCCAGAAACTGGAGTCTCAACAAGCTCCAACGGCAATGTTAAAAGCGGCGTTTCCCGTCGCCCATCCCTGCCGCGGGAGCGCCCATATGCTGCCTCCAGGGAGTTCAGAAGAGAATTTGAACCTCAGCAGCGCATGCGCAATGGGACGCTGCGGCCACTGTCGCCTATATTAAGCAACCGCGCTAAAACTCGTATAGGTGCTATCTCCAAGACGTAAAACGTTTCTCATACGATAAAGATACTTTGAATTTGCGTGTAAAATGATATCATAGAAGAACGAAACGAAGAATGATAGTTTTCTTATTTATTTGCCCTTTTTTTTACGACTATCTTTTTTTCAGGTGTTCACTGAACCAGTGAACACATAGGACGCGCCGCCACTGGTGGCATGGACAGTAACAGGTTATCAATCAGGACTTGAGGGATATGCGGTCCTTCTTCCATGAGTGCAATATCCAACTCTGCAGCCGTAGTGTGAAGTGCTGGCCTGTCTGCAATGCGTCTGCCAAGTGCATCCCAGACATGCTCAATCGGGGTTAAGTCCGGTGGACAAGCTGTCCACTCCATTCGTTCAATTCCCACTGCTTCAGCCATGTTGTCCACTAATGTAGCTCTGTGAGGACAAGCGTTATCGTCCACCAGAAGGAACCCATCTCCTACGGCACCGGCGTAGAGCACAACAAAATGTCAAAGGATCTTGTCTCTATACCTCTGAGCAGTCAAAGCGCCATTCTGTACAACACAGAGATCTGTAAGTCCGCCAACACTGACTCGCTCCCACACCATTCGTCCACCACCATCACATGGCGATATTTCCTGCACATAAGTAGAATTGTTCCGAGTTCCACGTTCTCTCCAGATGAGGGAACGACCCATGTCCGGCTGAACACAAAATCTTGACTCATTTGTGAACAGAACCCGGCGCCATTCGTTACGACTCCAATCCTCATGTCTCTCCGCCCAGTTTTTGCGGTCTAAATGGTGTCGTGGTTTTAATGGGAGACCCACCATAGGCCTCCTTACGTAGAGGCCATATTCCCGAAGGCAGTTAACTGGAGATAACGGTCTTCTCTTTCTGATGTTACCCGTAGACGACCTTGCTTTGCCTTCTTTCGGTGTTCCTGTTGTCTGAAATAGCGTCCAGGTCCTGGAAATTACACTTTGAGACACTCCAATAGCTGCAACTACCTCCTTATGTGTCTGTCCCACTTCCAACCTTCCCTTGGTTCTCCATGCCAAAGGTTCGGGTAAGTCACGTTGTTGTTGCATTACACTACCTGCTCACTACACTATCTGAACCCAGCTGCTTGTGTAAAATGTTTGGTGAACAGTAGTGAACACCAACCATCTCTGCAACAACTTGTTATTATTACCACTATCTTTATTGCCGTAAAGTTATTGTCTCCGTAGAACCAACAGAAAGACGTCGAACAGTTTTAGTTCTTTCTGGCGATGACAATACTTCAGGACGTAGATATGTCAACTGATCCCCTAATGGTTTGACCAGTGTACATGAACTTCAGTGTGCGCCTCGGGCTGGGCAAATGAATTCATTATGAAGCGGCAGCCGGGGAATACGAAGAAAAATGAAGTCTAACGTTCCGTCGATGAGATGGTCATTAGAGACTGAGCTCAACCAATGATTGATTTTGTTAAGAGTGGGGAATTAAATCGGCCGTGCCATAGATGACATGATTTCCCAATCGAATTTGTTCATACAATCGACGCTAAATCGTCCTAGGAATCAATCAGCAGGTTGGTAGCACTGTCCCCCTCCCTCTACACGGCCAATGTAGCCGGCGGAGAACTTTTCAAATGTGCAAATGTTCAAATGTTTGTAAAGCTTATGGGACTTAATTGCGGAACCATCAGTCCCTAAACTTACAAACTACTTCTGAACAAACTTACACTAAATACAACACAAACATCCGTGTCCGAGGGAGGATTCGAACCTCCAACGCGGGAGGCCGCGTGATCCGCAACGGGAGAAGTTTTGGACGAGCTGTAGTGACCTATTGTTTTGTGCGTGTTTTAGTAAAAGTCTACTCGTCAGTTAAATGTGTGTTATTTAACTTTTGCTTTTTAGGCGCAACAGGTGAGTAGTATAATTAAAGGTCGTTCAAATGTTTCAGGAGGATGTTGTCATCAGGAAAGACAATACTGGCATTCTAAGGATCGGAGCGTGGAATGTTAGATCCCTTAATCGGGTAGGAAAATTAGAAAATTTAAAAAGGGAAATGGATAGGTTGAAGTTAGATATAGTGGGGATTAGTGAAGTTCGGTGGCAGGATGAACAGGATTTCTGGTCAGGATTATAAATACAAAATCAGTTGGGGGTATCACAGGAGTAAGACTGATAATGAATAAGAAAATAGGAATGCGGGTAAACTACTATGAGCAGCACAGTGATCGCGTTATCATTGTCAAGATAGATACGAAGCCAACACCGACAACAGTAGTACAGGTTTATATGCCAACTAGCTCTGCCGATGATGAGGAGATCGAAGAAATACATGAGGAGCTAGAGAAAATTATTCAGACAGTTAAGGGAGAGGAAAACTTAATTGTGATGGGAGACTGGAATTCGGTAGTAGGAAAAGGAATAGAAGGAAAAATAGTAGGTGAATATGGACTGGGCAGGAGGAATGAAAGAGGAAGTCGCCTGGTAGAATTTTGCACGGAACATGATTTAATCGTAACAAACACGTGGTTTAAGAATCACAAAAAAAGGTTGTATACGTGGAAGAGACCAGGAGACACCGGAAGGTATCAGATAGATTTTATAATGGTTTCCGGAACCAGGTGATAAACTGTAAGACGTACCCAGGGGCAGATATAGACTCTGACCATAACTTGTTAGTCATAAACTGTAGGCTGAAACTGAAAAAACTGCAGAAAGGTAGGAAAATAAGAAGATGGGACTTAGATAAATTGAAGGAAAGTGAAGTTCTGGAGAATTTCAGAGGGAGATTCAGGCAACAATTGACAGAAACAGGGGGAAATAAAACAGTAGAAGAAGAATGGGTAACATTGAGAGATGAAATAGTGAAGGAAGCAGAGGACAAAATAGGTAGGAAGGCAAGACCAACAAAAAATCCTTGGATATCACAGGAAATACTAAATTTAATTGATGAAAGGAGAAAATATAAAAATGCAGTAAATGAAACAGGCAAAATGGAGTACAGACGACTAAAAAATGAGATTGACAGGCAGTGCAAAATGGCTAAGCAGGAGTGGCTAGAAGCCAAATGCAAATCTGTAGAAGAATGTATAAGAAGGGGAAAAGTAGAAACCGCCTACAGGAAAATAAAAGAGACATTTGGGGACAAGAAAAGCAACTCTACGAATATCAAGAACTCGGATGGGAAACCAGTTCTCAGCAAAGAAGGGAAAGCTGAAAGGTGGAAAGAGTACATAGAGCAGCTCTACAAAGGAAATGAACTTAGAGACGATGATGTAGGAATGGAAGAGGAAGTAGATCAAGATGAAATAGGAGATACTATACTGAGAGATGAATTTGACAGAGCCTTGAAAGACCTAGGTCGGAACAAGGCCCCAGGAGTAGATGACATACCCGCAGAGCTATTAAAGTCTCTGGGAAAGCCAGCCATGACAAGACTATTTGAACTGGTGTGTAGGATGTATGAGACAGGCGAAATAGCCTCAGACTTTAAGAAAAATGTAATAATCCCCATTCCAAAGAAATCAGGCGCAGACAGGTGTGAAAATTACAGAACCATCAGTTTGATAAGTCATAGTTGCAAAATTTTAACACGAATTATCTACAGGAGAATGGAAAAGCTCGTAGAAGCTGACCTCGTGGAAGATCAGTTTGGATTCAGGAGGAACGTAGGAACCCGGGAGGCAATACTCACTTTACGTCTTATCTTAGAAGATAGATTAAGGAAAGGCAAATCTACATTTTTAGCTTTTGTAGATTTGGAGAAAGCTTTTGACAATGTTGACTGGAATACACTCTTTCAAATTCTGAAGTCAGCAGGGGTAAAATATAGGGAAAGGAGAGTTATTTACAACTTGTACAAAAGCCAGACCGCAGTTATTAGACTCGAAGGGCATGAAAGGGAAGCATCAGTTGGGAAGGGAGTAAGACAGGGTTGTAGCCTTTCTCCGATGTTATTCAATTTGTACATCAAGCAGGCGGTGAAGGAAAGCAAGGAAAAATTTGGAATAGGGATTAAAGTTCAGGGGGAAGAAATAAAAACATTGCGTTTTGCTGATGACATTGTAATTCTGTCAGAGACAGCAAAGGACCTGGAAGAGCAGTTGAATGGAATGGACAGTGTGTTGAAGAGAGCGTATAAAATGAACATTAACAAGAGCAAAACAAAAATAATGGAATGCGGTCTTAGAAAATCAGGCGATGCTGAAGGAATTAGATTAGGTAACGAAACAATGAAGGTGGTAGATGAGTTTTGTTAATTGGGTAGTAAAATAACATGCGATGGTCGTAGAACAGAG
Organism: Locusta migratoria; assembly: GCA_026315105.1. NCBI lineage: Eukaryota > Metazoa > Arthropoda > Insecta > Orthoptera > Acrididae > Locusta > Locusta migratoria. The sequence goes on from CM048755.1 coordinate 295,515,649, forward strand.
GATAAAAAATGCAGAATGGCAATGGGAAGAAAAGCATTTTTGAAAAAGAGAAAGTTGCTAACATCGAATATTAATTTAAGTGTAAGGAAGTCTTTTCTGAAGGCATTTGTTTGGAGTGTTGCCTTGTACGGGAGTGAAACATGGACAACAAGCAGTGCGGACAGGAAGAGAATAGAGGCTTTTGAAATGTGGTGCTACAGAAGAATGCTGAAGATTAGGCGGGTAGATCGCATAACTAATGAAGAGGTACTGAACAGAGTTGGTGAGAAAAGGAATTTCTGGCATACCTTGACTAAAAGAAGGGATAGATTGGTAGGACACATTCTTAGACATCGGGGAATCGTGAATTTAGCATTGGAGGGAAGTGTGTGGAGTAAAAATCGCAGAGGGAGACCAAGAGACGCGTATAGTAAGCAGATTCAAATAGATGTGGGTTGTCGTTCTTATGAGGAGATGAAAAGTCTTGCTCAGGATAGGGTATTGTGGAGAGCTGCATCAAACCAGTCTCCGGACTGAAGACCGTAACAACAACAACAAATGTTTGTACATCTATCGGACCAAACTGCGTGGTCATCAGTTCGTAGCTTACAAACTACTTAAACCAGAGAGAAACTGAGTCCCCACAGGTGTGGTCTCTCTTCTGTCAGTCGTCGTCGGAAGGCTGGAGTCGTCCTGTTGGTAAGGCGTTTACGATGGGAAGAATGCTGCCTGGAGCGTGCCGGCGTGGCCTTAAGTAAAGGCGGACGACTAATGGTAGCCAGGTGTAGGAATACGCCAGTGTGTAGTGCGCCGGAGACACCTGCAAGAAGAGGTCCGCGTGAACAGGCTAATGATGTTACTTTTGCTCGCCGAGCGTGTATGTTGCACAGAATCCTTCGCTGTAGATTGGGTTGTCGGCCTTTCAGGGGCTTTGAAAGGCCAGCAGAGGAAAATCCATCATTTTACTGGACTATCTTGTGCAATTTAAATTTTAAGGCATACAGTAAGTTACCAATGAATTAATCGGAAATTAAGTTAATAACAGTTCAAATGTTCAAATGTTTGTATAGTCTATGGGACTTAACTACAGGGTCATCAGTCCCTAAACTTACAAATTACTTATGAACTACCTTATACTAAAGACGTCAGAAACATCCACGACCGATGAGGGTTTCGAACCCCCGACGGGTAACGGTCTCGCGCATCAATGCGCTCGGCCGCGGCCGCGCGGGAGTAGCCGATCGGTCTGGAGCGCCACGTTATGGATGGCGCGGCATCCCGCGTCGGGGGCACGAATCCCCCCTCGGGCATGGATGTGTGTGTTGTCCTTAGGTTAGCTTAACTCAGTTTAAGTAGTATATAAGTTAGGGACTAATAACCAAGAAGTGAAGTGCCATAGAAATACAAACAGTTGAACATTTTTGAGTAGCAAAATCAATCTTATTGCCTTCGGAAACTGTATTAATAATGAGCTATTTGACACAGTTACGACGATTAAAGACATATCATTGCAGAGAATTTTGGAGAGATGTGGTTCATCTGTAAAGAACGCCGCGTGTAAAACGGTTGTGCGACCCTTTCTTGAGTACTGCTCAAGTGTTTGGGAATTCAGCAGATCAGTTTAAAGGAATACGCAGAATAAATACAGAGGGAGACTGCTAGGTTTCTTTTTGCATAGTTGGACCAATGCGCTAGTGTTACATCAATGCTTCGGGAACGGAAAAAGGAATCGCTGGAGGGACGGCGACGTTCTTTTCGAGAAATACTACTGAGGAAACTTAGATGGCCGGAATTTTAATCTGACTACAGGACGATTCTACTTCCACCTACTTCATATCTCGTGAAAACCACGAAGATAAGAGAAATTTGGGCTCGTACAGAGGCATACAGACAATTGTATTTCCATCATTCTGTCTGGGAGTGGAACGAATTGAAAACGTATAGCAATCGTACGCGGTACGCTCCACCACACATGTTACTGAGGATTTCGTATTACGTATGCAGTTGTAGATGTAAACGGAAGAATGCGGGAGAGCCAGGTTTGACTAAAAAGGTTCAAATGTTTGTTAAGCTTATGGGACTTAACTACGGGGTCATCAGTCCCTAAACTTACAAACTACTTATCAACTACCTTATACTAAAGACGGCACAAATATCCATGCCCGAGGGGGGATTCGAACCCCCGACCGTAGTGGCCGTGCAGACCGTGACTGGATCGCCTCAGTCCCCTCGGCCACCGCGGCCGGCGACTAAGAAGGTAGGTTAATGTTTGACCCATACCATAATAATTTGCTTGTTAGGACGCTGTGAAGATGCAGTACAATTTGTTAACTTGTATACAGAATAGTTACATGTATTATTGACCACTTGATTATGTATGAGCAGCAGTGTTCATCACGTATGTGTCACCATAATGGCTTTATCCCGATCTAAGTTGCCACCATATATAATGCGGTGAGCTTAGCTGTACGTTCAGAGACTTTCGGAGGTAGATAGATTTGGGCACTGTGTTGTGTGTGTTCGTCATAATAAAAATGTTTGTAAATCTATCGGACCAAAGTGCGTGGTCATCAGTCCGTAGCTTACAAACTACTTAAACCTAGGTAAACTAACCTAAGGACAAACACACACACCCATGCCCCAGGGAGGACTCGACCCTCCACGGCGAGCAACCGCTCGCTCCGCAGCGAGATGCTTCAGACCGCTGGGCTACTCCACCGCGGCTTCGTCATAATATGTGCTTTCAACGTCCTCTCGGTACCTCATCCATTTGTTTAGAGATGGTGCGCACTTTTCCAAGTACTTATCAAGTCATTCAAAATTGAGTAGTCATATTAGGTTTCATGTAATGTGTGAAAGTTCGGATACCTAAATATTTGATGTTATTAATGTAATATGTAATGATAACTTGCGATTCGGTGACACAGTAATAAAATATCATAAAATATGTGAGCTACTGGCTTACGTTAGTTTACAACCAGTATTTGCTATTGAAGCATTTCTCTGTCAATGCTCGAATCCTCGAAAACAAAGGTTCTAGTGAAAATTGTGCAACTTTGGATAGATATTTTCAGCCAATATACTGTGATGATTGCCATCGATCTCAATTCGATTCCGTATTTCCAGATTTCCTGAAGGCTTCTGACACTGTACATCAGAAGCGGCTTCTAATAAATTGCGTGCTTATGGAATATCGCCACACTAGTGCGATTGGATTAGCGATTACTTGTCAGAAAGGACACAGCACGTAGTAATTTACAGAAAGTCATCGAGTAAAACAGAAGTGATATCTGTCGTTCCCCAGAGAAGTGTTATAGGGCTCCTTGTCTTTATAAACTATTTATGAGACAATGTGGGCTCTCTTCGACTGTTCGCAGATGATGTTGTCATTTATCAGGTAGTAAAGTCACCAGAAGATTAAAAGTAACTGCAAAACGATTTAGAAATATGCACGGTACAAAAATTGACAATTGACACAAAATAATGATAATTGTCAAGTCATCCATATGAGCACTAACAGAAATTCGTTAAACTTCATTTACATAACAAAACAGTCAAATCTACAGGCCGTAAATTCAACTAAATACCTAGGAATAACATTTATGTACAACGTAAATTGGAAAAAACACAGAGAAAGTATTTTAGGAAAAACGAACCAAAATCTACGTTTCATTGGCAGAACACTTAGAAGATGCAACAGTTCTACTAAAGAAACTGCCTACACTACACTTGTGTTTTCTATTTTAGAGTACTGCTGCGCATTGTGGATTCCCCACCAAGTGGGACTGACGAAGGACATAGACGTAGTTCAAAGAATGGCAGCTCGTTTTGTATTATCGCGATACAGGGGAGTGAGTGTAACGGAGTGCCGCCGTGGGGTAGCCGAGCGGTCTAAGGCGCCACGCTGCGGAGCGGGCGGTTGCTCGCCGTCAGAGGTTCGAGTCCTCCATGGGGCATAGGTGTATGTGTGTTGTCCTAAGGTTAGTTTACCTAGGTTTAAGTAGTTTGTAAGCTACGGACTGATGACCACGCAGTTTGGTCCGATAGATTTACAAACATTTGAACATTTTTGAAATGATGCATTTTAGGATGAGAAACATCAAAAGAAAGCATTTTTTGTTGCGGTGAGATTTATTTGCTAAATTTCTTTCACCAAAATACCACAAAAGTGCTTCGATGAACCCTCTGCCATGCACTTCAATGTGATCTCTGAGTTCGATCGGTTCCTCTACCTCCACTGTTTGATACACTCACGCATTTTCATCTGCAAAAATGACGTCAGGACTGTACGCACCCCTGAAAAGAAACATATGGGGAATAAGTGTAGTGTCAAATTAACGTGAACCAGTGAGTGACGTGTTCAAAGATATGGAAATTGCCACCCCCTTGCGACACATCATAACGTCTTGGACACCGAAACGATGAGATTCTAAAATTACCTGATCCCACCTTTCTTCGAACCACTTCAAAAGACGCCGGAGTAGAATGTTTCATTGAACGCTCCTGGGACGGTGCTTAAATTTTCTCAACGTCATATGGTATTTTTCATATCAAGGATTGTGTGTTCGAATTTACAACATATTTACCTATTTTCGCGGGAGATTGGTAACGTGCTGAAGTACATTTAAATGAAGAAAAGGAAATTTCAGTGAGAAACTTTATTCTTTGAGTATATGATTCAGTTTTCGCAACTTACTTCTTATATAAACCTATCTTCAAGAAAGCAACATTTATTAATTGCGTAAATTTAAATTTTTTATTATAGCATAGAAGAATATACATACGTAATTGTTTACTTATTATTCTTCTATTGAACAGAAACTCATTAAATTGTGGTCACTCTAAGAAAAGCCGTGCACTCTAAAGCTGCTTGCTGCGGAACGCGCGGCTAGTCCCCGTCTGAGGTTCGAGTCCTCCCTCGGGGATAGGTGTTTTGTTTTCCTTAGGTTATTTTAACTTAGGTTAAGAAGTTTGTAAGCCTGGGGACTGATGAACACAATAGTTTGGTCCCACAGATTTACAAATAATTGAACATTTTGAACACTAAGGAAAAATATATTTTGTCTGAAAGTGATACTAAAAAAAAAATGTTCAAATGTTTGTTAAGCTTATGGGACTTAACTACGGGGTCATCAGTTCCTAAACTTACAAACTACTTATGAACTACTTACGAACTAGGACGGCACAAATATCCATGCCCGAGGGGGGATTCGAACCCCCGACCGTAGTGGCCGTGCTAACCGTGACTGGAGCGCCTCAGTCACCTCGGCCACCGCGGCCGGCTGAAAGTGATACTATTCTATGTCTTGGCCATGGATATTAACAGAAACTGTGAAGTTGCCAGAAGTCTGTTTATCTGAACTTTACCTTTTTCCACACGACAATGAGTATCTGAAATAGTACACGACGTTACCTAAAAATTTATGACAAAACAAACAAATTTGGCTATTAATAATGACTCAAAGTGGTTAAAATTCATAATTAGAAAATGAACCATTAGTTACTTTTAAAGTAATCAGTCTCGATCGCACAATTTAAAATATTTTTATTTATTTATTTTTATTTTTTTAAGTGACCGGTTTCGATCCATGGTTCAGATCACGTTCAGACCCTACCTCTGGCGTTGGTATTGCAAAGACGATGAGCTAAGGTCAGTTGTCAGCACTCGCTACCAGTGATCCCAAAAAAAAAAAAAAAAAAAAAAAAAAAAAAAAAAAAAATTTAAAAACTGTGCCATCTAGATTGATTATTTTTGATAAATTTTTCACAGATAGCCATATTTTTCAATTATGTTTTCAAAAATCATTAAATTATGTACTCGTAGTATCTAAATCAAAAGGTTAGTTTTAAATAAATGAAATTCTGGCATCTGATTGGTAGTGTGCTTTATTGATTGAAGAGTATTTTTTGTACCTCCCTTGAGTCTCAACTCTAGCTCACGAAGGTGGTAGATCACTATTTGGAGTTTACTGTCTCCAAGAATCAACAGCCTGTTATTTTGACGTGATAAACATTTCAGATCAATGCTGTTAGTGACTTCCTGTTTGGACAGGCAGTTTTGAGAACGTGCACCGACAAAGACTTGGGACGTGCGGTAGATTACTGAGACGGGCAGAGGTGGTAGCCGCAGGCCAGCCTGTAGCGTGTGTATCTACTCGGCGGAAGAGCTGGCGTGGCAGGCCAGTAAATCTGCGTCTGGCCTGACGTTGTCTAATTCCATCCTTGAGACTGCGCGCTTAATTAACGGCCGGCGCCATGCCCTTACAAACTGCCTTCTACCGGAGACCCACTTCCCTGTTTACTTACTCTCAGCGTTGCCAAACGTGTTTCACTTCAAGCTCGCGGAATGCCATTAATTTTCTGTCATTTCTTAGGTGCAGCATCTGTATGTACTGTATAAGATAGAAGACTGACAAACACAATTTTCTCAGGAGAGCTTCTGTGAAGTTTGGAAAATAGGAGGCGAGGTACTGGCGGAAGTACAGTTGTGAGGCGGCATCGTGAGTCGTGTCGGGATAGCTCAGTCGGTAGAGCGCTTGCCCGAGAAATGCAAAGGTCCCAGGTTCGTGTCCCGGTTCCGGCACACAGTTTTAATCTGCCAGGAAGTTTCATATCAGCGCACACTCCGCTGCAGAGTGAAAGTTTCATTTTGCAAACATCCCTTAGGCTGTGGCTAAGCCATATCTCCACCATATCCTTTCTTCCAGGAGTGCTAGTCTTGCATGTTTCGCAGGACAGCTTCTGTGAAGTTTGGAAAGTAGGAGGCAAGGTACTGGCGGAAGTAGCGTTGTGAGGCGGCATCGTGAGTCGTGTCGGGATAGCTCAGTCGGTAGAGCGCTTGCCCGAGAAATGCAAAGGTCCCAGGTTCGTGTCCCGGTTCCGACACACAGTTTTAATCTGCCAGGAAGTTTCATATCAGCGCACACTCCGCTGCAGAGTGAAAATTTCATTTTGGAAACATCCCTTAGGCTGTGGCTAAGCCATGTCTCCACCATATCCTTTCTTCCAGGAGTGCTAGTCTTGCATGTTTCGCAGGACAGCTTCTGTGAGGTTTGGAAAGTAGGAGGCGAGGTACTGGCGGAAGTAGCGTTGTGAGGCGGCATCGTGAGTCGTGTCGGAATAGCTCAGTCGGTAGTCTGCTTGCGGCAGCGGCGGTGTAAGGATGTCGCGCGGTGCCTCGCTGGGGCAGCGGTTTGTTTACTTCCGCGTGGGGTAAGTCTGTTCGCTTACGCCAGCGTTTACTGTAGTGTGTATTGTGAAAATGAAAACGCAGTAATGGATAACATTAGTAGACGAGACACGTTGAAATTTACATTCGAACGAAAATTTGCCCGACCAACGTCCTTTGAATTTGAAGATTGGCTCATAGAAGTTGCTAAGATCCGACTCGAAGACATAATTGGATATCATATGTCGATTATCAATAGTGTCATGTATGTGAAACTGGCATCTGCCGAATTATGTGAAAAAGTAGTGCAGGACACAGGTGGTTCATTGAAATTTAATCATAGAGACGGCAATATAGGTAATGTCACTGTTGATCTTGTTGGTTTCGGAGTTAGAACTGTTCGGATTTTTGAGTTGCCATTCGAGGTTCCAGCTGAAGCAATAAACTCGGTAATTGCTCCATATGGTAGAGTACTCAGCAATTTTGCCGAGAGATGGTCCAGCGCACATAAATTGCCTGTTTTGAATGGTGTTAGGCAACTGAAGGTTGAACTGTGCCGACATATACCGTCATATATAAATGTTTGCGGTTTTAGAGGCATTGTTATGTATGACGGTCAACCGAAAACCTGTGCCATTTGTAATTTACCAGGGCACGTTCGCGCTGACTGTGTCAAACGACGAATTGCTCAGCTCCCAACCAGTGAAACACTTCAGCCCCCGAATATGACTATCTTGCCAACTACGTATGTAGCTGTCGCACGTGGTCAGCTGACAGAGCCATTAATTAGTGAGGTTCCTTTACACAATATCCCACCTGATGACGTCGTGCAAGACATTGTAACTCAAATGGGCATCCCGGAGAGCACGCCAGAACAGGCACCACAGAAAGAAGCCATTGACCAGTCTCCTCCACAATCAGCGGAAGAGATTCCGGTATGTAAAGAGGATACGGGGAGCAGGAAACAGCTGACAACCAGACACCAGTAAGTCAGCCTGAGACCTTCGCAGACGGGCAGAGTAGCTCTCCAGCAAAGTCACCACGAACCCACAAGAAACGACGACTGGCCCGCGAGGGGGCAGAGGAGAAGGTTGCTCCTTTACGAGCAAAGGCAAAAGAATTGAAGGAAAAAATATGTGGAAAGTCACCAGATGGTTCAGCTAAACAGAAGCAGTCAACCAAGCCCAGTAAGGAAACCGCAGATATGACGTCCGACAAACTTACTTCGGAACATGCATACCCAACGCAGAACCAAGAACAGCAAAATACTTTGCCTTCCAAATTTATCACTGGTGTCGACTGGACAGGGGAGGTAGACATGGAAGACGCTTCCGGGGATTCTGGAAACGCAGCACATGATCTTCCAACTGCTGCTGCGGTGAAGAATAAAAATAGTACGGAATCAATGGAAATACCAGAAGCGGAGAAAGAAGAGGACTCGGATTTCTATTAACTGTAGGCAATTTTCATTTCATAACCCACATGTGTGATCCTCAAGCCTATAAAATTGCAACGTTAAACATCAATAAGAGTCGCAGCTCCATTAGGCTCCGTCATATTCAAGATTTCCTGTATTCTGCTCATATTGATATTCTTTTTCTACGGGAGGTTGCAGACATTAAGTTAGAAGAACTATTCGGATACAACGTCATAGCAAACCCAGGTCGTGGTGCAGATTTGGGGACTGCTATCTTATTAAGAGAGGGAATTGTGGCGCAAAACATAGAAATGCTTGTCAACAATCGAGGGATCGCCGCCACCATCAATAACGTTAGAATTGTAAACATCTATGCCCCCTCAGGATCCAATAACAGGCGACGCAGAGCGGAGTTTTACACGGAGGAGATTCTTCCGCTACTTACATCAACGTCTGATCAGCTTATCGTGGGGGGAGATTTTAACTGTGTTCTGCACCCTAAAGATCAGACACCTAATTTTAACAAATCCGTGGAACTGGAACGGATAGTAAAGGATTTACTTTTAACAGACAGTTGGGAGCATAAGTATGGAGTAACTCCTGGTTTTACGTATGTGACAACTCATTCGGCAAGTAGATTAGACAGGATATATGTATCAGACAACTTAAAACACCAAATTATACATTGCGAGGTATGGCCAACTATTTTCACGGACCATGCTGCATATATTTGTACTTTAAACTTGCAGAAACAGGGAACGTACCGTAGTAAAGGAACATGGAAACTTAATATCTCACATTTAAATGATCAAGGATGTAAGAATGCCTTCACACATGCGTGGAATGAAAGTCTAGGACATATAATTCGGCAATCAAATGGTGGCTTCAATGTGCTAAACCCAAATTAAGGAAAGCCATGCTACATTACTCAAGGGAGAAGAACTGGTGGCTTAAGCGAACCATGGAATTTCACTACTCAAGTCTAAGGGAACTATATAAACTGGACGCGACAGTAATCGAGAACTACGCCGAAATTAAAAAAGTGCAAGCTAAACTACTACTTCTTAAACGAAAACAGTTAGAAGGTTTAAAAGTCAGATCTCGAACCTAGGACTCGCTACACAATGAAGGGACGTCAATCTACCATCTGGCACGTGAGAGTAAACGAGGACGACAGAAGATACAGAACTAAAAACTAGAGACGGCACAATCTTAACTCAACAGAAAGATATTAGAAATGAGATTCAGACTGATGTCTGAGAAAACGATTGATGACAACGCCTTTGAAGAACTGACTAACAATTTAACGCACAGACTTACCCCTTCTGAATATGATGAACTTATAACACAAATAACAGAAGACGAGTTGGAAGATGTGGTGTTCCACAGTCCCAAGAATAAATCTCCGGGAAGTGACGGACTCCCGGTGGAGTTTTATCAAGCCTTTTGGTCGCAAATGAAGACACAACTGTTAGAGATATGTACAGAATTAATGAAACCGGATCTACAGGTTCCTCAAGAGTTCAGTGAAGGACTTGTCGTCTTAGTCCCAAAGCGCGCAAATAGTAATGCTATCTCGAATCATAGACCGATTACTCTTTTGAATAGCGATTATAAACTTTTTGCACGTATTCTTGCAAAAAGGATGAAAAATGTAATGAATACAATTACTGGACCTTATCAAACCAGTGTCGGGAGAGATAGAACCATCTATCAAACATTAGTTGATTACCGCGATCTAATATCGGTGGCAGACGCATGCAAAATTAAATGTGCAATAGTAAGCTTGGATTTTAATAAAGCTTTCGATAGAGTGAATCACCGATATTTGTTCAACGCCATGCGGTCGCTAGGTTTTCCCCTGAATTTCATCAGTGTAATAAGGAATCTATTACAAAATAGCATATCACGGGTGATTGTCAATGGACGACCAGATGACATAATCCCGGTAAAAAGCTCCGTAAGACAGGGGTGCCCCATGTCGGCGACACTTTTTGCGATCGCTATAGAACCACTGCTATCCACACTGACGGCGCGTTTAAAAGGAATACAAATACACGGTCAGAAGTTAGCGTGTCGAGCTTATGCCGACGACGTGGGATTCCTGGTCAACGACGCGAATGAGGTAGACACCGCACTTCAGATAACTCGGATATATGAAAAGGCATCCGGTGCACTATTAAATTGGCAAAAATCGGGCATCATGAACATAGGCAAAGGAATAGGCTTGCCCAATCACCACAAGTTGACAGAGGTGTCCAAGTTGCAATGTCTCGGTGTCGATTTTCGTAAAACAATTCGACAAACCGTTGCCGCGAATTACAAACAGCTATTAGCTAAGATACGGGCGTGTGTACAACTGCACAGTGTCAGGAAATTAGATGAGCTGCAAAAAGTGGCGCTGGCGAATACCTACATCATGGCCAAGGTGAACTACGTGACTCAAGTCCTGCCGATACCTCACGACATAGCGCAAAGAATGCTGGCAGCTCTTGGACACTTCGTATGTCGTGCACATATTTTCAAAATCAAGTACGACACCCTGACTCTCCCTTTGCTACTAGGTGGCTTGAATCTCATTGATATACACAAGAAGGCGCAAGCACTCTACGTGTGCCAAACGTATAAACAATGGAAGCTGTCAACCAACACTTTGACTAGTCACCTGTTGGAAGAAATAGCCCCACTAGACCTACGACCGCCAATCAATGTCAGTCATTTATCACATGCCTTGCAGCACTTGAGGTGTTTTCTTATCGACTACAGTTACATACGAACGAGAATTCCTGAAAGAAAAATGACAACAGTTAAGGAAATATACCAGGCACTATTGTTAAACAAACAAAGAAATGCGATAGAATGGAAATTCCCGAATAACGACTGGGAACGTGGTATATGACGGTTAACAGAAAAACTCCGACGATGTCCAGACTACATAAAATTCACATAAAAGACTCTCCCATGTGCCCCACATGTAATTTAGTCGATAGCGACGAACACCGTTTTGTCTGCAGTATCAATAAAGAAATATGGGAGTACACAAGGCAAAAGTTGGCGCAGGTCAGACGAACTTCGCCAAATACAATAACACCGGCCGATGGCCTCAACCCCGACACAATTCCATATCCAAAGACAAAACGAAATGCGGTAAATTGGATAATGGGCCATACCGTGTACTATATTTTTAGTACAGAACCAAAGAGAAAGGAGGACTTCATACACTACCTGATAATGCAACACGACCAGATACGAAGAAAGAAGAAATACAAGGAGCGTTATGCCAACTTCCTGATTAAAACTATAATGTAATACATACAGAACACTCAATCGGAGAAATATTAAACAAAGGAATATACATGGAAGATGTTCTTTTATTTTGCCAACGTTTTGATTTTGCCTTTTTACAATAACAAGAACAAAATAGAAAAAATTAAGGGGCATACTGTTTGCCGACGAAGGCATTTACGTTAATATAGCATTCAGTTATGATGTTATACTTACATAATGTGTTTATATGTACAGGTACTATGTCCCTTTCAAAGAAGACCTATTTAGTTACTTAAAGTCAATTTCTGTGCCTGGAAGAAATCTTTATTTTTGCTCTCGATAAACACGAAAGGTAATAGAGAGAGATTTATTTTACAACATTTTATATTTATTTTACAACTATTTTAATAGAGTTCAGGACAGAACGGTATACAATACCGCAACAACAAACATGGCAACGGATAATATACAGAAGCAAGGCTTTAAAAAAAAAAAAAAAAAAAAAAAAAAAAAAAGTCGGTAGAGCGCTTGCCCGAGAAATGCAAAGTTCCCAGGTTCGAGTCCCGGTTCCGGCACGCAGTTTTAATCTGCCAGGAAGTTTCATATCAGCGCACACTCCGCTGCAGAGTGAAAGTTTCATTCTAGAATTAGAGTTAAAACTCAAGCAAGCTGACATCGCTACATCCACGTCGAGCGTTTAACGTAGTATGATTCAAGGGCCTTCATAGCGTCACCCACGAATCTTGGAAAGTACGTACATGGAATATATATATATTGGTGATCGGTTCATTCTTCAATATTTTTATCAAGTATTTATAATTTTGTATATTCTTATTTACACACAAACTCTGACAATAAAGTCTAGTGTATAGTCCTGTAACATTAAGGTAGATGAACTATGAGCTACAGTTACCTTACTGTCCTGCGAAATAGTCACCTCCCATAAAAATGACCGCTGAACTGTGCGATACGTAGCAGCGGCGGGGCGGCCGAGCGCATTGAGGCGCTATGTTCTGATGGGCGAGGTCGTTCCCCGTCGGGGGTTCGAATCCCCCCTCGGGCATGGATGTTTGTGCCGTCTTTAGCATAAGCTTGATCATAAGTAGTTTGTATGTTGAAGGACTGATGACCCTCCAGTTCAGTCCCATAAGCTCTACAAACATTTGAACATTTGCGTCGTTTGGCATTTGCCTGTGTGATGTGCGGCTTATGGGCAGCCGCTCGACCAAGAAATCCAAGCTTTTTACCTGACGCCTGTCACAGTACTTGGAGTGAATCCTGATGCAGTTTGGAGTTCCTGTGTAATGCTCTGGATAGATGCCTGCCTATTACACTGTACTCTTCTCCTTAACTGTCATCGGTCTCTGTCAGTCAACAGACGAGGTCGGCCTGTACGCTTTCGTGCTGTACGTGTCCCTTCACGTTTCCACTTCACTATCACATCAGAAACAGTGGATCTCGGGATGTTTAGGAGTGTAGAAATATAGCGTACAGGCTTATATGAAAACAGTGTGTTTTGTCGGTGTCCGTATATTATTGATCATATAGTGCATTTTTTCGCGGAGAATCCAAATTGCAATAAAATAAAGGGGTTCCTATTTAAAATTTCAAAGTCAACCCCCCCCCTGTCCTGTCACAGGTACAGGGTACATGGTACAGGGGTCGAGCTTTATGTTAATGGATGTACCTCTTCGAGGAGAACAACTTGTATTGTAACGTTTTGTTAATAAGATTTTTTTTCAAATATTCCAATAACAGTTGTATGTGCAGATTCACACCATGCTTTAATTCTTACGGAACTCAAGAAGGAGGATAATTGCCGGCCGCGGTGGTCGAGGTGACTGAGGCGCTCCAGTCACGGTCAGCACGGCCACTACGGTCGGGGGTTCGAATCCCCCCTCGGGCATGGATATTTGTGCCGTCCTTAGGATTAGCTAGTTCATAAGTAGTTTGTAAGTTTAGGGACTGATGACCCCGTAGTTAAGTCCCATAAGCTATACAAACATTTGAATTTTTGAAGGAGGATAATAGAAAGGGGCATTGCGCCAGTAGTATGCGGGTAACTTGAAAACTTAGGTCTGACGGGAGGCATGTCAGAGTAGTGCTTGCAGGTGTGGTGACCACTGTGTCTGGATGAGATAATGCAGTGTCGGACTAAAATTGGAAGGGCGCGGGGCGGGGCGGAAGATGGAAGCCACTAACATCAGACCATCTTTGATTATATTCCAAACAATGCCAATATACGTTCATTACATAAGAAACAGTTTTAAGTTCGAAGCCTCGTACGTATCTTTTTTATAAGCGTATTTCGTACTTTACATCAGGCCACGGCAGTTACCTATGAATACGTTCAGAATTTTTAGAATTATCGTAAAACGTTGCATGATACTTAAATACTTTATAATATTTACTACGTTTCTGCCAGACGCAATTAGACTGTATGAAACATATTATGCCTGTGTTATTATCTACACAGTACTGTATAAAAATACGCGCATAATTTCGGTCAAGGGGTTCTTTTTTTGTTTTCGCTATTGTCCCGTATTCGCAGGCTCGATATTCCCTTCCTATCGCCACCCCATTGACACCCCTATCCCCTCCCCTCCTCGGAATGAAATGTATGGATCCAAGATATTTGTTTATAATGTTACACATGTGAAAGTGAGAGAACGTTTTCTGTCTGAAACTCGAGTAAGTGAAAATCAAATGTTCAAATGTTTGTAGATCTATCGGACCAAACTGCGTGGTCATCAGTCCGTAGCTTACAAGCTACTTAAACCTAGGTAAACTAACCTAAGGACAAACACACACACCCATGCCCCAGGGAGGACTCGAACCTCCACGGCGAGCAACCGCGCGCTCCGCAGCGAGGCGCTTTAGACCGCTCGGCTACTCCACCGCGGCCGAGTAAGTGAGGTGGACTTACAAGGAAAGTACTTGGGCTCGAACAAACACATATACACCAACTCGTATGAAAGATAATGTAAAGATCCCTTATTGCACTAGTGATACTCCCGCATCTGCAAAACTCTGCAGTCGTCCGTTAGAGGCCTCTGCGTGTGCCATGTCGCAATGCACTTTGACCTGTCGGTTCGCCAGTAGGGACGGTGCAGTGTGCGTTTTGTAATGTTATTTGTGTGGTGAAGCGTCAGATGGGGCGGCGATTTCTAACCAATCCTACTTAAGTATTGCGATTAGTTGAGATGAAGTTACGAAGAACCCTTCTTGGTGAAGATGGTATTAATGTAGAAGATGAATCATTTGCATGCTTTGTTATGGTGCAGAAATATGAGCATTAGTTAGATACTGTTGTTACAAACTCATAATAATGATAATAGGGATGATAATGACGAACAACTCATTGCAAGCGGTAGTGCTACGGTAAGTGCGGGAAGAGGCGATGGAAGCAGTGCCAGTGAATACCAACACTCTTTCGGGAAGAAGGTTAAAGTTTCAACTATCATCGCGGCTTTTGATGACAATTCGATAGAGAACATGTACGATGATTATTACATAAATTATAGTTAAGATATGTGCATTACGGTGGCGCCTACAATTACATCTACAGTGCTGTCTAGAGCATCACTGCAGAGCTTTGCAGAAAAACGACACCCACCAGCACATTGAGGTGTACGTAGAGATCCTGTAACCAAACGTTCATATAGATATGTTTGTTCGAGCCCATGTACTTTCCTTGTTATATACCAGCCCGACGGGATGTGATAATCCTCCTAAAAGTCATATTCAGACTTTCTGACACACCGACCCATGTTGGAAATATACCGGGCGGTTTCGAAATGGCGTCACGAGGTTCGTTCCAGCAGCTGCCAGACTGCTAGTTTCAAGCGCTAAGAAACAGGCGTTATTGCGCATGCGCAGCTACTTTGACGTAGGAACCCGTGTTTGATATGTGCCAGGATGATTGAGCGGAGTAGTGGGCATGGGGTTGAATGAGAAGGCGTGAAGTTAAGATAACATCAAAAAGGGCTTTATTGCCTTAAGTTGTTAAATGGTACTAAATGGGACCCGGGGGGAGGTCGAATCCTGGATCTAGAGGTACATGTTAGGAAAAGTTGAAGTCTGAGCGAGGTCAAGAGAGCACGACTGATCAGGTCGGAGGCTGGGGCGTAAGAGAGCGTCCGTTCTTCAGGTTGGCTTTGAGGTCTGGGTACCCCTCGTGTTCCCCTCGTGACCACCACTCTGGCTCGAGGTTGGTGGCTGGGTTCTGCCGATTCTTTGGTAGCAGAGTCAAGCCACCAAGGAGTGCCTAATCGACAGGCACGTGTCGGGAACCTGCGTGTGAGAACTTCCAGCAGCGGCACGGCCCGTGACTCGGCCTGACCACCAGACTGAGTGAAGTGTGTATGAAGATTAAAAAAAAAAAAAAACTATTTCCCATCCTTATGTACCCCAGGGGCAGGTGTCGCCCTGGTATACTTCCACTGCTGGAAGGCTTTTTGCGCTGTTTCTGGCTGGTCTCCCACGCAAAGTGGTAGATGAACAGCTGATACATGTAGCAATGGAGCAGCAATAATTTCGCCTAATGTGGGGAAGATATGTCGGAATTAAGATATTTTATTTACATAATTTGAAAAAAAAAAGAGTTTGTGTTGTTTTTTTTAATATTGGCCCACTTTAGGTTATCGTCTTTTGACAGCTCGAAGTTTATATGTAAATAACGGCTTAACTATTCATCTGACACGAAAATTGAATAAGCGAATTTGTAGAGGAGAAAATTCTCTACAACTTTGCTCTCTTATGTTGTTTTTTTTCATATCTCGTAGCGTTTCAAAGATATTTGCAAAAATAACTGCGATTTTGGGATGTATGTCTGTCTCTCTGTCCGTCTGTCTATCTGTCCGTAACGTGTTCCCTGTTTTTAAGACGAACCGTTCCACCGATCAGCACCAAATTTTACAGACATGATTTTAGGCCGCTAGAGACCAGAACCACCCTTTTTCAAATTTTTCGGACAAAAAATACGGTAGTAATACAAAAAAAGAGCCGTTTGTAATATAATTGTAATTTCAAACGAACCGTTCATCTGACACGAAAATTGAATAAACTAATTGGTAGAGGAGAAAATTCTCTACAACTTAGCTCCCTTATGTTTTTTTTTCATATCTAGTATCGTTTGAGACATATTTGCAAAAATAACGGAGATTTGACACCCTCCATTGAATTAACGAAAACCAGCCGTTCGGAGATGTCACGTGACATTCCTCGCCCAGAACTCTCTCTCTGTGGCATATGCCATCTTGCGTTGCGTATTTGATGATTTTCTTATTGTAACTTACACGTTGTCATTTCAAAGCAATGGCGCACTGGAGAATTAACAAAATCGCATCGTTCTTCGTACGATAAATGATAATCTAGTGTCTACAAATGCCATATTAGCATCAGTTAATAACGGCCATCAATAGTATGAGATTAAAGGACTCCTCTTTTGATAGATATCCTGCTAAAGTGTGCAGTAAAACACGTCAGTGCGATTTTCATTTATGGCAGAGAATATGGAAATTATGAAATTGTCCTGTTTTCAGACTTCGAAGTGACAGAAGAGTTCTTAACTTTTCACCCTCGTTCTGCACAGGAACTAAATGTACTGGAACCCTTGTCGGACAGAGAGTTAACATTAAAAGATAATAGAGTTTTACCAGCAACATAATAAACAACTTGGTAAGGGCCTGAAAAGAAACCGACGAATATATCACGAATCCGTCGGTTGTCATCTCGCAATATTTGTTACTGCATAGAAAAATAGTATTTTGTGTTCAAATACGACTGGTCATCATCTATAGGTCTGTCTGCTCAATTGTGAGTCCCATCGATTGCCCCCAATCGCACCTGGAATCTCATTTTTCCTGAAATTTGCCTCTACTTGTGCCCTTTCCTCGTCAGATGGCCACTTAATAAACTGAGTCCTTAATTACTAACAAGTAGGTCACTCTCTCTATGACCCGGTTCAAGGTACATACTAAAAAAAATATACTGATATTGAACCTGCCTGCCACGGCTCTAAAACTTTCCGCTTCATGGCCAGCACATTTGCTGCGGTGGTAGCAATTTCCCATTTCCTCCTGCATGATAAATGTAATAGTTGGAATTCCTGAATTTTTAGGAACGCTCCTCTGCCACATGACGCCGTACACGAAAAGGTTTTAGGAATTCTGTAATGCTTTATTGCGACACAACATGTTCGAATTAGTTTTCTGTCTTTTAGCACGATGAATCAGTTCATACTGCTCGTCCCTCGACAATACATCAGATTCGGATTTGCTGGACATCTGGAATAAACGGCAATTATAAATTCCACATTTCAACCAATAACATTTGTTTTGCGCTTCTGCAGTCGAAGGTGAGTTTAAAGGAATAATTAAAATACTGACATTCCTAATAACGGAGAAGTGTAAACGAGAAATGTCTGATCTCAAGTGGGATCAGCCGAGGCTTCGAAATAATCAAAAGCCCGCTACACACACACACACGAGCTGGCGCGCGCGCGCGTGTCACGTGATGGCTACCCCCACTCTAACTCAGACCTTTCTGCGCATGCGCGGAATGGCAGCTTGACAGCCAGATATACTTTTCCGGGCAGCGTCTGGCTGCTTGCTGCAACTGCTGGAACACCAAACAGCCACACTCCAAGTAGCCAGAAGCGGGAGAAGGCGCTGCTGGAACATAAATTCACCGTTGCGCATGCGCGTCAAGCCGTCTGGCAGATGCTGGAACGAACCTACGATACAACCACGTCAGAGAAAGCAGTTCGTTAAACCGCGTGGTTTCTCAGGCAGGTAATCAAGAACTATCAGATTACTAAAATAATTTCAGTTTCCATCTAAAATAATCCGCTTTGCGGCAATGTATCTTAAACAAACTTTCTACATCTACATATATACTCCGCAATCCACCCAAAGGTGCCTGGAGAAGGGTACAGAACTAGAGGAAAACGAATGCTTGTATGCATCTGTACGAGCCCTAATGTCTCTGATCTTAACTTTGTGGTCTTTACGCGAAATTTAGATTGGCGGCAGTAGAATCGTTCTGAAATCCGATCCAAACTCCGGCCCTCTAAATTTCTTCAACAGTGTTTCTCGAAAAGAACGTCGCTTTCCCTCCAGCGACTCCCATTTGAATTCCCGAAGCATTTCAGTAATACTCGCGCATTGATCGAATCTACCCGTTACAAACCTAGCCACCCGCCTCATTTAAATCGATCTGGTGGGGATCCGAACCACTTGAGCAATACTGAAGACGGGGCAGTACAACGTTTTGTATCCGGTCTCCTTTACAGACGAATCACACCTTCCCAAAATTATCCCTATAACTGAAGTCGACCATTCGCCTTTCACACGGCTGTCCTTATATGCTCATTCCATTTCATATCGCTGTGCAGCGTTACGCCTATGTATTTAAATGAAGCGACTCTGTCAAGCGCCACACTACTAATGCAGTATTCGAATATTACGGGATTGTTCTCCTACTCATCTGCAACAACTTACATTTTTCTACATTGAGAGCTAGCTGCCACTCTTCGCACCAACTAGAAATTTGGTCCAAGTCATCCTGCATCCTACTACAGTCATTCAATGACGATACCCTCTTGTACAACACAGCATCATCAGCAAACAGCCGCAGATTGCAACTCACTCTGTCCGTCAGATCATTTATATAAATAGAAAATAATAGCGGTCCTATCACACTCCCCTGGGGCACGCCTGACGATACACTCGTCTCTGATGAACAATCGCTGTCGAGAACAACGTACTGCGTTCTATTGCTTAGGAAGTCTTCCAGCCAGTCTAAACCTGTGAACCTATTCCATAAGCTCGTATCTTCGTTAGCAGTCTGCAGTGTGGCACCGCGTCAAACGACTTTTTGAAGTCGAGAAAAACACAATTCGCCTGTGGCCCTTCATCCATGGCTCGCAAGATGTCATGTGAGAAAAGGGCAAGCTGAGTTTCGCATGAACGATGTTTCCTAAACCCGAGCTGATTCATAGAAAGAAGCTTTTTCGTCTCAAGGAAATTTACTATATTCGAACTGAGAATATGCTCCAAAATTCTACAGGAAGCTGATGTCTACGATATTGGACTGTAATTATGTGGGTCAATTCTCTTTCCTTTCTTATAAACGGGAGTCACCTGCGTTTTTTACCAATGACTGGGAGCTTTGCACTACGTTAAAAATTCGCGATAAATGCAAGCTAAGTAAGGGGCCAATGCCGCAGAATACTCTTTGCAAAACCGAACTGGTATTACATCCGGACCTGAAGACTTTTTCGTATTTAGCTCTCTCAGCTGCTTGTTTTCAACTCTCTCAACTGTTTCTCTACACTGGCTATGCCTATAACTATGGCCTTCACTTGGGAATTAGTGCGACTATCAAATGAAGGTATGTTTGCATGGTCCTCCTACGCGAATGATTTCTTAAATGTTAAATTTAGCCGGCCGCGGTGGCCAAGGGGACTGAGGCGCTCCAGTCACGGTCTGCACGGCCACTACGGTCGGGGGTTCGAATCCCCCTCGGGCATGGATATTTGTGCCGTCCTTAGTTGTAATTAGTTCATAAGTAGTTTGTAAGTTTAGGAACTGATGACCCCGTAGTTAAGTCCCATAGACTCTACAAACATTTGAACATTTGTTAAATTTAAAACTTCGTTCTCCATTTTGCTGTCTTCTATTACCACCCCAGAATGATGAACAAGTGACTGAATAGAGGATTTTGATCCGCTTGCCGGTTTGACATAGGCCCAGATTTTTCTTTCTTTTTTCTGCGTTCTCGGCAAGATCTACTGCTAAGGTAAGACGGTGGTATTTAGCCGGGCGCAGTGGCCGAGCGGTCTGCGGCGCGCAAGTCACAGTCTGCACGGCCACTACGATCGGAGGTTCGAATCCCCCCTCGGGCATGGATGTTTGTGTCGTCTTTAGTATAAGGTAGTTCATAAGTAGTTTGTAAGTTTAGGGACTGATGACCCCGCAGTTAAGTCCCTCAAGCCTAACAAACATTTGAACGGTAGTAGTTCTTGTATGCTTCGCGCATCGCTCTTGTTGGCAGTTTCACTTTCCTCTTACCTTTCTCATACACCGGGTGATCAAAAAGTCAGTATACATTTGAAAACTTATTAAATCACGAAATAATGTAGATAGAGAGGTAAAAATTGACACACATGCTTGGAATGACATGGGGTTTTATTAGAACCACATCTACCGTTATCGGGCCTTTTTTCTTCTTATGTTACAGAATCGCATCATCCTCAGCCTGATGATAAGCACCTGCTGGAACGTACGATTTTTATGCAGGATGGCGCTCCACCCCATATTGCTAGACGCGTGAAAGATCTTTAGCGCGCGTCGTTTGGTGATGATCGTGTGCTCAGCCGCCACTTTCGTCATGCTTGGCCTCCCAGGTCCCCAGACCTCAGTCCGTGCGATTATTGGCTTTGGGGTTACCTGAAGTCGCAAGTGTATCCTGATCGACCGACATCTCTAGGGATGCTGAAAGACAACATCCGACGTCAATGCCTCACCATAACTCCGGACATGCTTTACAGTGCTGTTCATAATATTATTCCTCGACTGCAGCTGTTTTTGAGGACTGATGGTGAACATATTGAGCATTTCCTGTAAAGAACATCATCTTTGCTTTGTCTTAATTTGTTATGCTAATTATAGTTTTCCGATCAGATGAAGCGCCATCTGTCGGACATTTTTTGAACTTTCTTTTTTTTCCTCTAATAAAACACCATGTCATTCCAAGCATGTGTGTCAATTTTTACCTCTCTATCTACATTATTCCGTGATTTATTAAGTTTTCAAATTTATACTGACTTTTTGATCACCCGGTATATCTCCCATAGAGAAGGCCACACGCTTACGTTTGGGCAATTTATATAGAAAATTTACTTTAGGCGGCAAAGTTGATACAAGCGGTTGTAAGAAAGGAAAAATGGCTACCTTTGTCGGCAACTCGGCATTGTTGTTATAGGCAACTGGACTTTGGTGCGCAGCTGGGGGAAAAGAGGGGGCAGGCTCTTGTGTTTTGCCGCCCACGCCTTCTAGCAGGGTCAGTCCGCCATCGCACGTTTTAATACCTCAGCATGTTGTATTTCAGTTTGTTTCATTATAAATAATACTTTGAAAAATTGTACTGTTGCATTAATTTATCGAAAAAGTGTATTTATATGCAGTTGTTAATACAAAAGTAGATTTTAGAATTTCTTAGAATTCGGCGTCTTCGGTCACCTCAGGTGTCGGTTCTGCTGCTGCTAACCAGGATTGCCAACGTCAGTGGTTTCCCACCGAATCTGGTGGTTGTTGACTTCTCCAGTCTCCATGGAGAGGAAGTGTTGTACTTGCATCACACACTGACATTGTGTTAATGCTATGTATTTGTTGCTAGAGCACCTTATCAGATTTTTCTTGTTGTAAAAATGACTGACCATTGCAGACACTTAATATGTGACTGTACTTTCATTGTTAACTTTCTTTTTCTCAGATGTGATTACATTGGAATATAGCTGAAATCTAGATCTTCTGACATAAAATAAAGACAATAGTATGACTGACGCTGATCTCCTTTCCAGACTGGATTACTTTCTGTTTTCAAGTTCAAATATTCCACAATTTGCTGTCTGTACACGACAAGCATTGCAATGGCTCAAAGTAATTATTGTTTGTTTTTATATATAACATGTTTACTGAAGTGCTTTTGAATAAACAATATTTTTTTGTATTTCCGTCTAGTGTGTATACAGATAAGTCAGGTACATAAAAACTCCTCCTTTAAAATGCATAGTTGCGTCCAAATTTCAAATCAATCGGTCAAGAACTAACGAATAGACAGTGTTTTTTTTTTTGTAATTTTTTTTTTTCTTTTTTTTTTTTTTTGCATGGGAACTTCGGAAAGTTCGGTGGTTTTTGGTGGGATTTTACGGGCACTTCGGCGGTTTTTATCATGATCTCGTTGACAACCCTGCTGCTAACCTCAACAGTGTAACACAGAATAGTGCACTGTAGCCATTGTGAAGTGATAATTGTGCCTCGTTCTTTTCATCGTCTCAGTGTAATAATAGTAATTGCTTTCTTTTAAATTTAGGATTGTCTGTGAGAGCTGATACTGAATTTGAAACAGCAAGTGCTATAATTCAAAGCCGCTTTAAGCTGTTCATCGTAGCAACATGACACGTAGGCATAGCCTGTTCTCCCATGTACTTATACACAATATACCTACAACACGATTGCATGCTTTTTTGTTCTACTACAGTGCGCTTTGTGATGAAAATTACAGATACCAGGGAGAGAAATATCAACACTTCTTCTTTTCATCCTTGTCTGTTTACATATTTGCAATAACGTAAGGAGGGAGAAAGTGTGTTAATTTTGTGTATAACAGTAAAACGTTTAATGCGTATACGTACGCGGTTACTGTTGAAAAATATGCAGATTAGAGTATTAACATGCATTATACAAATTATTATTCTTTTCATATGCTTTAGACAGGCGTGAAACATTAAACACATTCGGTCAACTTTCCACGTGAAACGTACAACATTCCCGATCACATAACAATTTATAGTTAGCTGAATGACGTAGATCGTATTTACACCTGATAATATCAGGTGAGTTTCTTCCTAACGACGAAATTCGCCGTTAGTGTTTGCTTCCCCAACCACAGTGTTAACGCAATCTTATATTAGATGGTTACCTTATGAATCTGCTGCTAGTACTACTACAGTTACTTCATAAAAGCTTGACGTCAGTAATTTCCGTCAGTGTTAGCTTCTGATGTTGGTTTAACAGTCACTTTTTTTTTATAAACAAGGAAACCTTTATCCTCATCCAAGTTATTAATAGAAAACAAATATTGTAAATTTTACGTTCATTGAACCTCACATTATTCATCATCTTTTTTTTTTTTTTTTTTTTTTTTTTTTTTTTTTTTTTTTTTTTTTTTTTTTTTTTTTTTGCTGAACTTTACGTGTTTGTGTGGTCCTTCACTGAATGTCTGGCATAGTTTTTTTTTTTTTTTTTTTTTTTTTTTTTTTTTTTTTTTTTTTTTTTTTTTTTAGTATTTGATACTAAAGCACAATACAACCATATGTTCAACGTATCGCTTTGTACAAAGCGTAATTAGTCTTTACCTTTTAGTTAAAAATGTCATCCAAGAAATTACTGTCAGTCAGTACGGATAGCCGTAAACCAATAATGCGAAGATTTTCTGATGAGGAAACGTGCTTTATTTGTGTCTCTCGTTAGACAAGGAACACCGATTAATAGTAGCAATTTTTTGTGTTATTTTCGAGTTTTCGAGTGTTGTTTTCATTGGCAAATATGGCTGAAGTATAAGTCCAGTAAGTCTACACCCGGTATAGGTTGTTGTAATATGAAGTGTTTAGTTTTCAATATTGATCATACCTAATCTATATTGTTACTTTATCCGGAAATTAAAGACAATCAACGCTATAAATATTTAGCGGAAAAACACCTACTGCATCTTCCGCTATACTTGAAATTGTTACAGTTAAAATATCACAGTAGAATATTCTCACCTTAGAATGAAAACCTCGTAACTAAAAAAATCACTAATATTTTCAAAAATAACAATAAATGTTTACTTATTATGTACAAAACGTCATGTTTTAACTATTAGCCAATGACAGATAATGACCTCTGTGTTGCATTGTAATGACGAAAAAAGCAACTAGGTCCACTATTTAAATGGAAAAAAAAACCACGCACAGTTTTTCTACATAGTTCTGTCATATACGTCACATTAAGAACGTTTTTGAAGATCTCTATCAATGTGGGCATTAAAAGCTACCATGATTTTTCTTTGATAAGTACATTTATTCTACGGCCGTGTAACCACTTTTATTTGTATTCATTATGTGAGTGGAATAAGTAACTATACAAGTTACTCAGCAATAAAGTCTGCAGCAATACATCTGCCCGTATAACCCTCTTCCCATGCACCAATCCAAATATTATACTTCCACGATTCCATCCTTCCATAGTAGTCTACATCGATTACAGCAGCTCACCCAATTATGTGTACAATCTTTTTTAATCAAACATTTATGTACACCACTCGGTTTTCAATAAACTACGTATTTTCGTTTTAATCAATCACCAAAACAGCTTTTATCCTTGTACAGCTTATCATCGCGACTTTCAAATTTCATGAAATATGTGTATATATTTTAATCACTCACTAAAACAATTTCTTTATCTTTTAATTGTGCAATGATTCCTCAGTTTTCTAAGTATATTGGCTGAAGAACGGCAAAGTTTATCTGCTCACAGTTGGGGCGTACACCCTCTGCGTGTCGAGAGATGTGAATTAATAGAAACAACAATACAGTTTATTCAAATTCAGGGAAGGGCAGCAATCGGTCGTAAAAATCTGCCATTTATTTTTCTTTAATTTAATTTGTCGGGCCATGTATCTGTTTGAAAAATAAACAATTCTTTATGAGAATAATATTTTCACTCTGCAGCGGAATGTACGCAGATATGAAACTTCCTGGTAGATTAAAAATGTGTACCGGACCGGGGTCTCAACCGGAACCTTCGCGGGCAAGAGCTCTACCGAAGGTAAAACGCGAGGTATTGGTGGAACTAAAGCTTTGAGGCGTGCCAGAGTAGCTCAGGTGATAGAGCTCTTTCCAGCGAAAGACAAAGGTTCCGGCTTCGGATTCCGGCCCGGTGCACAGTTTTAATCCCACAGGAAATTTCAATTCCTTATTATATTAAATAATCAATGTGTAAAATAGATACATGCTTGTTAAATTAATACTTTTAAGAGCTAAGATATCATTTTTAAATAAGTCAGTCTTTTGTGATTAAGTAGGTTTTTGGTCCACTATATGATTCGGTTGTTAGAAGACCTTTGCGCAACGCCTAGGTGTGATGATTACAGTAGTCAATTACCCGCTTCTTGCTATGACATCAGTATCATCCTCTAAGCCTACATGGTTACTCTGCAAACCACACTGAAGTGCTTTCAGAGGATTCATGGAACCAAACTCATACTATTTATCATCAATTATAATCTCTAATAGCACTCGGGAAGAAAGAACATCTAAATCTCTCCGTTCGAGCTCTGATGTCTCTTATTTTGTTTTCATAGTTATTTCTCCTATTGTATGTGGAAATCAACAATATATTTTCGCAGTCGGAGGAAAAAGTCGGCGATCGAATATTCTTAAGTGCATCCCGCCGCAACGAAAAACTCACTTGTAATTATTCAAACTCCTGTATCACTTCTGTGGCGCTCTGACCCCTGTATCGCGATTGTACAAAAGGAGCTGCCTCTTTGTATAATTTCGATTTCCTCTGTCAGTCTTACCTGATAAGGATCCCACATCGCGCAGCTGTATTCCAAAAGAGAACGGACAAGACTAGTGAAGGTAGTCTCCTTAGTAGTTCTGTTGTATCTTCTATGTGTTCTGCCAAAAAACCGTAGTATTCAGTTAGCCTACCTTACAGTATCTTCTGTGTGGTCTTTGTAAATTTCAGTCTGTCTCGATAATAATTCCTAGGAATTTAGTTTAATTTGCTGCTCTCAGATTTGATTGAGTTTACGTGGAATCGAAGTTTAAAGAATTTATTTTAGTACTCAAGTGGACGACTTCACACTTTTCATTCTTTAGAGGCACATGCCAATTTTAGTACCGTCCAGACATTTCATAGAAATCGTTCTGCAGTTGATGTTGATTGATAACCAGTGGCGGATTTACCAGTAAGGGCGGCAAATTTGCGGCCAAAATTTTTAAACTGTAAGTAAGTGTAATACACGAAATTTATTACGTTTACCGAATGTACATTATTGTGTAAGAAGTATTAAGGTATACCTTACACCCACATCATTAGTGGTATATGAGTGTTCTTTTGTTAGCCCAGAAATATACACAAAAACTATTTCTATTACTCTCTTAACCAAATACGAGTTTGGTTGTAAATATAAACTAGGAAGTGACACTTCGATCCCCTAATTCACGTTCATAGTAATTACGGAAAAACTGATGAAATTAGGACGATAGTGCACAAAACATAAAGCTACAATTTCAGTGACTGAAAATTATAATTAGTATGATTGTGAGATAGAGTAGCGAATTGTACAAGTCATTAGGGTCGACAGAATTTGAATAGCCCACTGGCAGAAATTGTAAAAATCCGCCACTCTAGATGATAAATGACAGTATCATCTGCAAACAAACTAAAAGATTTTCTGCCACATCTTTTCTTGTTACTTATAGTTGGTGGCTACAAACACTGGCCCCGTTTCTTTGCGCTGCATTATGCCAGCGGCTTAAGGTGGCGATGCAAACTGCGTGTGCTAGTTCTCCAGCCACGCTGGCTATAATTTTGTCTAGGATTTTACACACGAAAATAGAGTACTTACAATTCTTACCCAACGATAAATGTTTTGGTTGCCTGTATAAGCAGAAACTGAAACGAATTATTTAAAAAGTTTTCAGAATTAATTTTGCTCTTACCTCGAATTTTCTTTTATAAGTGACTTGATTTTTTTTCTGAACACTTTTTCAGGCCCATAACGAATAATACAAAGGAAGTATTATCGCTCTCTATCGTCCGAATCGTGAGTTACAGCGCTGTGTTCTTTCAGAAACACATTGAATACCGCACTTTCAGTTGTTTTTTTTTTTCAAATTTTCTAGTTTTCCAATAGATTTTCCAGAAAATATGTTTCATGCAAACCTTGTCCTGAGAATTATGAACACAACAAAACAAGGTCAGCCAAATCAGTCGAGCCGTTCTGAAGTGATGCTCTCGCATGCCTGCGGCAATTGATTTTTTTTAAATATATTTATTTTTGCCTTCAGAGATGCCTAATTGTAGCAGTTTTTGACGGATTTTTTGCTGTTGGTCTGACGGAGAAAGTAATCACTTGTTGGCAACTGCGTGGTGGTTCACGTTTCAGCGTTCAGAATACTTCGCATCGGCTTCTCCTATATACAATATCTCACCCGTACAACGATTCGTCATCGGTGTGTACTATCTCTTATTTTGCTTAAAGTGTTTCTCGGCACTTTTCTTCAGTAACGTACCGAGATATAAATCGTCTGATACATTTCCATCGGCGGCAGTTTGAGCAACTCACCGGCACTGATCGTCCGTCTTCTAAAACTTAGATCATTCTTTTCAACAGTTTTTCGCGATTAGCGTCTTCCTTTTGTGGTTTATATCAATATGAAAACACGGGACTGAGGCGCTCCAGTCACGGTCTGCACGGCCACTACGGTCGGGGGTTCGAATCCCGCCTCAGGCATGGATATTTGTGCCGTCCTTAGCATTAGCTAGTTCATAAGTAGTTTGTAAGTTTAGGGACTGATGACCCCTTAGTTAAGTCCCATAAGCTATACAAACATTTGAAACATTTTGAAAGTTTGTGTACGGTAAGCGTCCCAGTGAAGCGAAAGTTTTTCATTATGAAGACGTACTGCTTGTCAAATACACGTACGCGCTAAGTCTAATATTTATTTATTCACTCTCTACAAAACACCTTTTTGAGGTTCATTACCGTCAGTTATAAAATTTGCATTAACTTTTCGTCACTCAATTTTTCGCACTTCTGAAATTTAAAAGATTTGGATTGTAGTTACGTTGCATTTAATTCCGAGCGTCTCATCGCACTTTTAAGTTCACTGGCGCACTCATATGTGTATTGAGTTAAATTATTCATAAACAATTTATATTTTATGAGAATAAGTTTCTGTTTCTTTCACGAACGTAAAGTTACCGTTTTACGTATTTGTTGTGCAGTAGTTCCCACAGTCTTATTTACATTACCTTTGTATTTCCGCTTGTCACAGCGTCCAATTACTTTACTGAATTTTCAGTTACGTAAAAAAATCTTTCCTCAGAATACTCATTTTTTCACTTGCATTGTAATTCTTTCGAAATAAAAATCTAGCTTGTATTCAAGTTATATTTTCTATTCCAAGATTTGTCCGGCAAACCAGCTATAGTAGAGTAAATAACACATAGATTAGGCTACGATTTTTCTTTCTAGGACCCAGAATTACGGCATTTAAGGATTTTTGTCATTAATAGCCTACAGATTCTTATTATTTTACAATATCAAAAGATTAAAATTATATATTCTTTTTTTAGGATATTACCTACATAAAAAATCCCTTCAAATTGTGAATATACATGGGCATATATGTACATATAAATGAAGTAGTTCAAGCAATAATATTCAGTCATAAGTCATATAAAAGTTAAGATCAGTTTCGGTAATCCTAATTTTTGTTCATTATGAAACAATACTGTTCCTTGCGCAGATCCGCTTTAGTTAGTGAGAGATCAGGACTCAATGAAAAATAAATCATAAGAAATACTCGTATTTTATGCACTTGGACTGATGTAAGGAAGAAGGAAGATAGCTTAGGGTTTAACGTCCCGTTGACAGCTTGGTCATTAGAAACGGAGCTAACGCTCATAGTTTTGGGTAAGGATGGCGAAGGAAGTCGATTGACCGTGCCCTATTCAAAGGAACCACCCCGGCATTTGCCTGCAGTGATTTAGGGAAATCATGGAAAACCTAAATCTGGATGGCAGGAGGTGGATTTGAACCACCGTCCTTCCGAATGCGAGTCCAGTGTGTTACCACTGCACCACCTCTGTCGGTTCACTGATGTAAATAAAGTGTACTACTAAAAATAATTTCCAAGTATGGTGAACGCACCCAATTCCTGGTTCGATCTGTGGACGTCTACTGCTCCCAAATGCAGTATTATCAGTTTTGTTATTTTCCCAAGAAGTTTCTTACCGTTTTGGAAGGCAATCTGCTATGAAAATTGAGTCTTTTTGAAACAATGTCTGATTGAATTCTAGTATTTTTAATATTATATTCTTTGAAAAATTTATTTTTTTCATTCATAATTTTTAGTGTTATATTTCATTATTTTCATCTTCCCCTTAAAAACTATAGAAAAAAATTCTTTCCTGCCTCTGGTTATAATATTAAATCTGTTAAGAACGTAGGCTTTATTGCGACTGGTACTCAACTATGTAAATAACGAGTCCGAGAAACATATAAGTACAGAACTAGGTTATACTATACTATAAAATCTGTTAAGAACATAGGTCTCATTGCGAGAAATACATAAGTACGGAACTAGGTCTATTACACATGTATTACAAGAATTTATAAGAGTAATATTCAAATCACTGTAGCAAAATGTTGATATATTTTAAAAATTTGATTAAATGAAATGGTGATTTAAAGAACTTCATAATGCATGGTATAATATTCCCATTGTAATTATTCTATTTCTATTGTCGATGACCGAGCAGTTGAACATAACGCAGTTCTCTCAGTAATATTTATGTCAGGTCGTTATGACCTGAACGGTGCTATTTATGCACGTATTGCTTGTGTAATTTTAGACACAGATATCGAATTTTATAAAGTTATTCTAATATTAAAAAAATGAGAAACGAATTTTATAACCATGTAAAGTATAAATAAAACAGCAGGGTTAATCATTTCTTTCTGTGCGTAGTTTCTTATTACGTACTACAAAAGCTTTTGGAAACCATATTGATTCCTACTAAGGAGGTTCCGGTCTCCAGAAACGACATACTATTCGAAAATAAAATGTGTTCCAAAAGTCTGCAACTGACCGATGTTAGGGATATAGACCTAATGTTTTGCGCCTCTTATCGACGACCCTTCTTGTAAACGGGAGTGACCTGCGCCCTCTTCAAAAAAAATGTTCAAATGTTTGTTAAGCTTATGGGACTTAACTACGGGGTCATCAGTCCCTAAACTTACAAACTACTTATGAACTACCTTATAGTAAGGACGGCACAGATATCCATGCCCGAGGGGGGATTCGAACCCCCGACCGTAGTGGCCGTGCAGGCCGTGACTGGAGCGCCTCAGTCCCCTCGGCCACCGCGGCCGGCGCGCCCTCTTCCAATCCTTGGGGACACTTCGTTCCTCTAGATACATTCGGTAAATCGCTGCTAGAAAAGGAGCAAGGTCCTTCACATATGCCGTGTAAAATCGAACTGGTATCCTATCAGGTTCAGTGGCCTTTCCTGTGTTGAGCAATTTTAGTTGTCTTTCTATCACTCTGACACTTACTTCAGTATCTGCCTTTTTATCTTTCGTGCGATGGTTTAGCGGAGGTAATACGTGCAAACGGCTTTGGAAAAAGACATTAGTATTTCGGCCTTTTGTGTATTATTCTCTGTTTCAAATCCATAATGGTCACAGAGTATGTGGATATCTGGTCTTGACGTAAGACCAAATTTTCTTAGGATTTCTGCCAAGTCGGTAAACAAAACTTTGCTCTCGACTCGAACGCCTCTCGCATGGCAACCCTTACCCTAATTTTGGCATCGTTTAACTTTTGCTTTGCTGCAAGACTTTGCCTACAATTATATTTGCTGTGAAGTTTTCTTTGCTTTCATTACAGCTTCTCAACTCGGTACTTGAATCACGGTGAATCTTTCCCATCTGTCATGAGTTTACTTGGCACGTAGTTATCTAACGCATATTGTACAGTACACTTAAACCTCGTCCACAGTTGCAAAACAGAGTCATTCCATGTCAACAGCGTTTACATTATTTTTTACCTCACCATCTCAGATTTCAATTAAATTTGGTAGATTGGTACCCCTCTTGAAGAAATAGAAAAATACAAAATTTGACTTTATATCTCAAATGGTTTCAAAAATACGCATTTTAAAAGTTAAAAAAAAAATTAAAAAATAAACGCTCAAAATCAATCTGTTTCTGAAACTTTAAACTTCTATAGCGACTCTCAGATTCAAGCTATAAAGATGAGAGAGGCGTCATTTCGTAGCATTTTTCAAGCCCTTTCCAAAATTATATAACACTACAACGGTCATAATAAAAAATACGAATTTCAAGATAAAAAATGTAACACAGAACATTTTGAAAATATTCTCAAATAGTCATTGTACAGTGCTTAATTGATAGTATAAATTTCATAATAGCATCATAATGGGTTCCTACAAAAAAATGCTTTCTAAAACATGCTTACATTAGAATTTACCCAGTACTCTGTGTTAGTTATAGTTGCTAACATCAGCACACTACGCCGCCGCAGCCGTAAGTAAAATTTACCCAGTACTCTGTGTTAGTTACAGTTGCCAACATCAGCACATTACACCGCCACAGCCGTAAGTAAAATTTACCCAATACTCTGTGTTAGTTACAGTTGCAAACTTCAGCACACTACGCCGCCACAACCGTAAGTAAAATTTACCAAGTACTCTTTGTTAGTTATAGTTTCCAACATCAGCACACTACGCCGCCTCAGCTGTAAGTAAAATTTACCCAATACTCTGTGTTAGTTACAGTTGCCAACATCAGCACACTACGCCGCCACAGCCGTAAGTAAAATTTACCCAGTATTCTTTGCTAGTTATAGTTGCCAACATCAGCACACTACGCCGCCGCAGCTGTAAGTAAAATTTACCCAACACTCTGTGTTAGTTACAGTTGCCAACATCAGCACACTACGCCGCCACAGCCGTAAGTAAAATTTACCCAGTACTCTGTGTTAGTTATAGTTGCCAACATCAGCACATTACGCCGCCGCAGCCTTAAGTAAAATTTACCCAGTACTCTGTGTTAGTTATAGTTGCCAACTTCCGCACACTACGCCGCCGCAGCCGTAAGTAAAATTTACCCAGTACTCTGTGTTAGATATAGTTGCTAACATCAGCACACTACGCCGCCGCTGCTGTAAGTAAAATTTACCCAGTACTCTGTGTTAGTTATAGTTGACAACTTCCGCATACTATGCTGCCGCAGCTGTAAGTAAAATTTACACAGTACTCCGTGTTAGTTATAGTTGCCAACATCAGCACACTACGCCGCCTCAGCCGTAAGTAAAATTTACCCAGTACTCTGTGTTAGTTATAGTTGCCAACATCCGCACACTACGCCGCCTCAGCCGTAACTAAAATTTACCCAGTACTCTACGTTAGTTATAGTTGCCAACATCCGCACACTACGCCGCGTCAGCCGTAAGTAAAATTTACCCAGTACTCTGTGTTAGTTATAGTTGCCAACATCAGCACACTACGCCGCCGCAGCCGTAAGTAAAATTTACCCAGTGCTCTGTGTTAGTTATAGTTGCCAACATCCGCACACTACGCTGCCTCAGCCGTAAGTAAAATTTACCCAGTACTCTGTGTTAGTTATAGTTGCCAACATCAGCACACTACGCCGCCGCAGCCTTAAGTAAAATTTACCCAGTACTCTGTGTTAGTTATAGTTGCCAACTTCCGCACACTATGCCGCCGCAGCGGTAAGTAAAATTACCCAGTACTCTGTGTTAGTTATAGTTGCCAACATCAGCACACTAAGCCGCCACTGCCGTAAGTAAAATTTTCCCAGTACTCTGTGTTAGTTACAGTTGCCAGCTTCCGCAAACTACGCCGCCGCAGCTGTAAGTAAAATTTACCCAATACTTTGTGTTAGTTATAGTTGCCAACATCAGCACACTAAGCCGCCACAGCCGTAAGTAAAATTTACCCAGTACTCTGTGTTAGTTATAGTTGCCAACATCAGCACACTACGCCACCGCAGCCGTAAGTAAAATTTACCCAGTACTCTGTGTTAAATATAGTTGCCAACATTAGCACACTACGCCGCCACAGCCGTAAGTAAAATTTACCCAGTACTCTGTGTTAGTTATAGTTGCCAACATCAGCACACTACGCTGCCGCAGCCGTAAGTATAATTTACCCGGTACTCTGTGTTAGTTATAGTTAACAACATCCGCACACTATGCCGCGTCAGCCGTAAGTAAAATTTACCCAGTACTCTGTGTTAGATATAGTTGCCAACATCAGCACACTACGCCGCCGCAGCCTTAAGTAAAATTTACCCAGTATTCTGTGTTAGTTATAGTTGCCAAGATCAGCACAATACGTCGCGGCAGCCGTAAGTAAAATTTACCCAGTACTCTGTGTTAGTTATAGTTGCCAATATCAGCACACTACGCCGCCGCAACCGTAAGTAAAATTTACCCAGTACTCTGTGTTAGATATAGTTGCCAACATCAGCACACTACGCCGCCGCAGCCTTAAGTAAAATTTACCCAGTATTCTGTGTTAGTTATAGTTGCCAATTTCCGCACACTACGCCGTCGCAGCTGTAAGTAAAATTTACCCAGTACTCTGTGTTAGTTATAGTTGCCAACATCAGCACACTACGCCGCCTCAGCCGTAAGTAAAATTTACCCAGTACTCTGTGTTAGTTATAGTTGCCAACATCCGCACACTACGCCGCGTCAGCCGTAAGTAAAATTTACCCAGTACTCTGTGTTAGTTAAAGTTGCCAACATCAGCACACTACGCTGCCGCAGCCGTAAGTGAAATTTACCCAGTACTCTGCGTAGGTTATAGTTGCCAACATCCGCACACTACGCCACGTCAGCCGTAAGTAAAATTTACCCAGTACTTTGTGTTAGTTATAGTTGCCAACATCAGCACACTACGCCGCCGCAGCCGTAAGTAAAATTTACCCAGTAGTCTGTGTTAGTTATAGTTGCCAACATCAGCACACTACGCCGCCGCAGACGTAACTAAAATTTACCCAGTTCTCTGTGTTAGTTATAGTTGCCAACATCAGCACACTACGCCGCCGCAGCCTTAAGTAAAATTTACCCAATACTCTGTGTTAGTTATAGTTGCCAACTTCAGCACACTACGTCGCCTCAGCCGTAAGTAAAATTTACCCAATACTCTGTGTTAGTTACAGTTGCCAACATCAGCACACTACGCCGCCACAGCCGTAACTAAAATTTACCCAGTACTCTGTGTTAGTTATAGTTGCCAACATCAGCACACTACACCACCGCAGCCGTAAGTAAAATTTACCCAGAACTTTGTGTTGGTTATAGCTGCCAACTTCCGCACACTACGCCGCCGCAGCCATAAGTAAATTTTACCCAGTACTCTGTGTTAGTTATAGTTGCCAACATCAGCACACTACACCGCTGCTGCCGTAAGTAAAATTTACCCAGTACTCTGTGTTAGTTATAGTTGCCAACTTCCGCACACTACGCCGCCGCAGCTGTAAGTAAAATTTACCCAGTACTCTGTGTTAGTTATAGTTGCCAACATCAGCACACTACGCCGCCTCAGCCGTAAGTAAAATTTACCCAGTACTCTGTGTTAGTTATAGTTGCCAGCATCAGCACACTACGCCGCCTCAGCCGTAAGTAAAATTTACCCAGTACTCTGTGTTAGTTATAGTTGCCAACATCAGCACACTACGCCGCCGCAGCCTTAAGTAAAATTTACCCAGTACTCTG
Organism: Locusta migratoria; assembly: GCA_026315105.1. Taxonomy (NCBI): domain Eukaryota; kingdom Metazoa; phylum Arthropoda; class Insecta; order Orthoptera; family Acrididae; genus Locusta; species Locusta migratoria. The sequence continues at coordinate 295,550,815 of CM048755.1, forward strand.
TGTTAGTTATAGTAGCCAACTTCCGCACACTACGCCGCCGCAGCCATAAGTAAAATTTACCCAGTACTCTGTGTTAGTTATAGTTGCCAACATCAGCACACTACGCCGCTGCTGCCGTAAGTAAAATTTACCCAGTACTCTGTGTTAGTTATAGTTGCCAAATTCCGCACACTACGCCGCCGCAGCCATAAGTAAAATTTACCCAGTACTCTGTGTTAGTTATAGTTGCCAACATCAGCACACTACGCCGCTGCTGCCGTAAGTAAAATTTATCCAGTACTCTGTGTTAGTTATAGATGCCAACTTCCGCACACTACGCCGCCGCAGCTGTAAGTAAAATTTACCCAGTACTCTGTGTTAGTTATAGTTCCCAACATCAGCACACTACGCCGCTTCAGCCGTAAGTAAAATTTACCCAGTACTCTGTGTTAGTTATAGTTGCCAACTTCAGCACACTACGTCGCCTCAGCCGTAAGTAACATTTACCCAGTACTCTGTGTTAGTTATAGTTGCCAACATCCGCACACTACGCCGCCTCAGCCGTAAGTAAAAGTTACCCAGTACTCTGTGTTAGTTATAGTTGCCAACATCAGCACACTACGCCGCCGCAGCCGTAAGTAAAATTTACCCAGTACTCTTTGTTAGTTATATTTGCCAACATCAGCACACTACGCCGCCGCAGCTGTAAGTAAAATTTACCCAATACTCTGTGTTACTTGCAGTTGCCAACATCAGCACACTACGCCGCCACAGCCGTAAGTAAAATTTACCCAGTACTCTGTGTTAGTTATAGTTGCCAACATCTGCACCATATGCCGCCTCAGCCGTAAGTAAAATTTACCCAGTACTCTGTGTTAGTTATAGTTGCTAACATCAGCACACTACGCCGCCGCAGCCGTAAGTAAAATTTACCCAGTACTCTGTGTTAGTTACAGTTGCCAACATCAGCACATTACACCGCCACAGCCGTAAGTAAAATTTACCCAATACTCTGTGTTAGTTACAGTTGCAAACATCAGCACACTACGCCGCCACAACCGTAAGTAAAATTTACCAAGTACTCTTTGTTAGTTATAGTTGCCAACATCAGCACACTACGCCGCCTCAGCTGTAAGTAAAATTTACCCAATACTCTGTGTTAGTTACAGTTGCCAACATCAGCACACTACGCCGCCACAGCCGTAAGTAAAATTTACCCAGTACTCTTTGCTAGTTATAGTTGCCAACATCAGCACACTACGCCGCCGCAGCTGTAAGTAAAATTTACCCAACACTCTGTGTTAGTTACAGTTGCCAACATCAGCACACTACGCCGCCACAGCCGTAAGTAAAATTTACCCAGTACTCTGTGTTAGATATAGTTGCTAACATCAGCACACTACGCCGCCGCTGCTGTAAGTAAAATTTACCCAGTACTCTGTGTTAGTTATAGTTGCCAACTTCCGCACACTACGCCGCCGCAGCTGTAAGTAAAATTTACACAATACTCCGTGTTAGTTATAGTTGCCAACATCAGCACACTACGCCGCCTCAGCCGTAAGTAAAATTTACCCAGTACTCTGTGTTAGTTATAGTTGCCAACATCCGCACACTACGCCGCCTCAGCCGTAACTAAAATTTACCCAGTACTCTACGTTAGTTATAGTTGCCAACATCCGCACACTACGCCGCGTCAGCCGTAAGTAAAATTTACCCAGTACTCTGTGTTAGTTATAGTTGCCAACATCAGCACACTACGCCGCCGCAGCCGTAAGTAAAATTTACCCAGTGCTCTGTGTTAGTTATAGTTGCCAACATCCGCACACTACGCTGCCTCAGCCGTAAGTAAAATTTACCCAGTACTCTGTGTTAGTTATAGTTGCCAACATCAGCACACTACGCCGCCGCAGCCTTAAGTAAAATTTACCCAGTACTCTGTGTTAGTTATAGTTGCCAACTTCCGCACACTATGCCGCCGCAGCGGTAAGTAAAATTACCCAGTACTCTGTGTTAGTTATAGTTGCCAACATCAGCACACTAAGCCGCCACTGCCGTAAGTAAAATTTTCCCAGTACTCTGTGTTAGTTACAGTTGCCAGCTTCCGCAAACTACGCCGCCGCAGCTGAAGGAAAATTTACCCAATACTTTGTGTTAGTTATAGTTGCCAACATCAGCACACTAAGCCGCCACAGCCGTAAGTAAAATTTACCCAGTACTCTGTGTTAGTTATAGTTGCCAACATCAGCACACTACGCCACCGCAGCCGTAAGTAAAATTTACCCAGTACTCTGTGTTAAATATAGTTGCCAACATTAGCACACTACGCCGCCACAGCCGTAAGTAAAATTTACCCAGTACTCTGTGTTAGTTATAGTTGCCAACATCAGCACACTACGCTGCCGCAGCCGTAAGTAAAATTTACCCGGTACTCTGTGTTAGTTATAGTTAACAACATCCGCACACTATGCCGCGTCAGCCGTAAGTAAAATTTACCCAGTACTCTGTGTTAGATATAGTTGCCAACATCAGCACACTACGCCGCCGCAGCCTTAAGTAAAATTTACCCAGTATTCTGTGTTAGTTATAGTTGCCAAGATCAGCACAATACGTCGCGGCAGCCGTAAGTAAAATTTACCCAGTACTCTGTGTTAGTTATAGTTGCCAATATCAGCACACTACGCCGCCGCAACCGTAAGTAAAATTTACCCAGTACTCTCTGTTAGATATAGTTGCCAACATCAGCACACTACGCCGCCACAGCCTTAAGTAAAATTTACCCAGTATTCTGTGTTAGTTATAGTTGCCAATTTCCGCACACTACGCCGTCGCAGCTGTAAGTAAAATTTACCCAGTACTCTGTGTTAGTTATAGTTGCCAACATCAGCACACTACGCCGCCTCAGCCGTAAGTAAAATTTACCCAGTACTCTGCGTTAGTTATAGTTGCCAACATCCGCACACTACGCCGCGTCAGCCGTAAGTAAAATTTACCCAGTACTCTGTGTTAGTTAATGTTGCCAACATCAGCACACTACGCTGCCGCAGCCGTAAGTGAAATTTACCCAGGACTCTGCGTAGGTTATAGTTGCCAACATCCGCACACTACGCCACGTCAGCCGTAAGTAAAATTTACCCAGTACTTTGTGTTAGTTATAGTTGCCAACATCAGCACACTACGCCGCCGCAGCCGTAAGTAAAATTTACCCAGTAGTCTGTGTTAGTTATAGTTGCCAACATCAGCACACTACGCCGCCGCAGACGTAACTAAAATTTACCCAGTTCTCTGTGTTAGTTATAGTTGCCAACATCAGCACACTACGCCGCCTCAGCCGTAAGTAAAATTTACCCAGTACTCTGCGTAGGTTATAGTTGCCAACATCCGCACTCTACGCCACGTCAGCCGTAAGTAAAATTTACCCATTACTCTGTGTTAGTTATAGTTGCCAACATCAGCACACTACGCCGCCTCAGCCGTAAGTAAAATTTACCCAGTACTTTGTGTTAGTTATAGTTGCCAACTTCCGCACACTACGCCGCCTCAGCCGTAAGTAAAATTTACCCAGTACTCTGTGTTAGTTATAGTTGCCAACATCCGCACACTACGCCGCCTCAGCCGTAAGTAAAATTTACCCAGTACTCTTTGTTAGTTATAGTTGCCAACATCCGCACACTACGTCGCCTCAGCCGTAAGTAAAATTTACCCAGTATTCTGTGTTAGTTATAGTTGCCAACATCAGCACACTACGCCGCCGCAGCCGTAATTAAAATTACCTCATTACTCTTTCTGTATTTGTTATGGTTGCCAACATCCGCACACTACGCCGCCACAGCGGTAAGTAAACTTCACTTGGTATTCTGTTTTATTATGCTTGCCAACATTAGCATACTATGCCGCCGTAGCCGTAAGAAAAATTTACCCAGTACTCTGTGTTAGTTATAGTTGAAAACATCCGCACACTACGCCGCCTCAGCCGTAAGTAAAATTTACCCAGTACTCTGTGTTAGTTATAGTTGCCAACATCAGCACACTACGCCGCCGCAACTTATGTAAAATTTACCCAGTACTCTGTGTTAGTAATAGTTGCCAACATCAGCACACTACGCCGCCGCAGCCGTAAGTAAAATTTACCCAGTACTCTGTGTTAGTAATAGTTGCCAACATCAGCACACTACGCCGCTGCAGCCGTAAGTAAAATTTACCCAGTACTCAGTGTTAATTAAAGTTGCCAACATCAGCACACTACGCCGCCGCTGCCATAAGTAAAATTTACCCAGTACTCTGTGTTTGTTATAGTTGCCAAATTCCCCACACTACGCCGCCACAGCTGTAAGTAAAATTTACCCAGTACTCTGTGTTAGTTATAGTTGCCAACATCAGCACACTACGCCGCCTCAGCCTTAAGTAAAATGTACCCAGTACTCTGTGTTAGTTATAGTTGCCAACTTCCGCACACTACGCCGCCGCAGCCGTAAGTAACATTTACTCAGTACTCTGTGTTAGTTATTGTTGCCATCATCAGCACACTATGCCGCCGCTGCCGTAAGTAAAATTTACCCAGTACTCTGTGTTAGTTATAGTTGACAACATCCGCACACTACGCCGCCTCAGCCGTAAGTAAAATTTACCCAGTACTCTGTGTTAGTTATAGTTGCCAACATCAGCACACTACGCCGCCTCAGCCGTAAGTAAAATTTACCCAGTACTCTGTGTTAGTTATAGTTGCCAACATCCGCACACTACGCCGCCTCAGCCGTAAGTAAAATTTACCCAGTACTCTGTGTTAGTTATAGTTGCCAACATCCGCACACTACGCCGCCTCAGCCGTAAGTAAAATTTACCCAGTACTCTGTGTTAGTTATAGTTGCCAATTTCCGCACACTACGCCGCCGCAGCTGTAAGTAAAATTTACCCAGTACTCTGTGTTAGTTATAGTTGCCAACATCAGCACACTACGCCGCCTCAGCCGTAAGTAAAATTTACCCAGTACTCTGTGTTAGTTATAGTTGCCAACATCCGCACACTACGCCGCCTCAGCCGTAAGTAAAATTTACCCAGTACTCTGCGTTAGTTATAGTTGCCAACATCCGCACACTACGCCGCGTCAGCCGTAAGTAAAATTTACCCAGTACTCTGTGTTAGTTAAAGTTGCCAACATGAGCACACTACGAGGCCGCAGCCGTAAGTAAAATTTACCCAGTACTCTGTGTAGGTATAGTTGCCAACTTCCGCACACTATGCCGCCGCAGCCGTAAGTAACATTTACTCAGTACTCTGTGTTACTTATAGTTGCCAACATCAGCACACTACGCCGCCGCAGCCGTAAGTAAAATTTACCCAGTACTCTGTGTTAGTTATAGTTGCCAAGTTCCGCACACTACGCCGCCGCAGCTGTAAGTAAAATTTACCCAGTACTCTGTGTTAGTTATAGTTGCCAACATCCGCACACTACGCCGCCTCAGCCGTAAGTAAAATTTACCCAGTACTCTGCGTAGGTTATAGTTGCCAACATCCGCACACTACGCCACGTCAGCCGTAAGTAAAATTTACCCAGTACTTTGTGTTAGTTATAGTTGCCAACATCAGCACACTACGCCGCCGCAGCTGTATGTAAAATTTTCCTAGTACTCTGTGTTAGTTATAGTTGCCAACATCAGCACACTGCGCCTCCACAGCCTTTAGTAAAATTTACCCAGTACTCTGTGTTAGTTATAGTTGCCAACATCCGCACACTACGCCGCCTCAGCCGTAAGTAAAATTTACCCAGTACTCTGCGTAGGTTATAGTTGCCAACATCCGCACTCTCCGCCACGTCAGCCGTAAGTAAAATTTACCCAGTACTCTGTGTTAGTTATAGTTGCCAACATCAGCACACTACGCCACCGCAGCCGTAAGTAAAATTTACCCAGTACTCTGTGTTATTTATAGTTGCCAACATCAGAACACTACGCCGCCACAGCCGTAAGTAACATTTACCCAGTACTCTGTGTTAGTTATAGTTGCCAACATCAGCACACTACGCCACCGCAGCCGTAAGTAAAATTTACCCAGTACTCTGTGTTAGTTATAGTTGCCAACATCAGCATACTACGCAGCCGCTGCCGTAAGTAAAATTTACCCAGTACTCTGTGTTAGTTATAGTTGCCACCATCAGCACACTACGCCACCGCAGCTGTAAGTAAAATTTACCCATTACTCTATGTTAGTTATAGTTGCCAACTTCCGCACACTACGCCGCCTCAGTTGTAAGTAAAATTTACCCAGTACTCTGTGTTAGTTATAGTTGCCAACATCAGCACACTATGCCGCCTCAGCCGTAAGTAAAATTTACCCTGTACTCTGTGTTAGTTATAGTTGCCAAAATCCGCACACTACGTCGCCTCAGCCGTAAGTAAAATTTACCCATTATTCTGTGTTAGTTATAGTTGCCAACATCAGCACACTACGCCGCCGCAGCCGTAATTAAAATTTACTCATTACTCTTTCTGTATTAGTTATGGTTGCCAACATCCGCACACTACGCCGCCGCAGCGGTAAGTAAAATTTACCCAGTACTCTTTGTTAGTTATAGTTGACAACATCCGCACATTACGCCTCCGCAGCCTTATGTAAAATTTACCCAGTACTCTGTGTTAGCTATAGTTGACAACATCCGCACACTATGCCGCCTCAGCCGTAAGTAAAATTTACCCAGTACTCTGCGTTAGTTATAGTTGCCAACATCCGCACACTACGCCGCGTCAGCCGTAAGTAAAATTTACCCAGTACTCTGTGTTAGTTAAAGTTGCCAACGGCCGCACACTACGCCGCCGCAGCCGTAAGTAAAATTTACCCAGTGCTCTGTGTTAGTTATAGTTGCCAACATCCGCACACTACGCTGCCTCAGCCGTAAGTAAAATTTACCCAGTACTCTGTGTTAGTTATAGTTGCCAACATCAGCACACTATGCCGCCGCAGCCTTAAGTAAAATTTACGCAGTACTCTGTGTTAGTTATAGTTGCCAACTTCCGCACATTACGCCGCCGCAGCCGTAAGTAAAATTACCCAGTACTCTGTGTTACTTATAGTTGCCAACATCAGCACACTAAGCCGCCACTGCCGTAAGTAAAATTTTCCCAGTACTCTGTGTTAGTTACAGTTGCCAACTTCCGCACACTACGCCGCCGCAGCTGTAAGTAAAATTTACCCAATACTTTGTGTTAGTTATAGTTGCCAACATCAGCACACTACGCCGCCACAGCCGTAAGTAAAATTTACCCAGTACTCTGTGTTAAATGTTGTTGCCAACATTAGCACACTACGCCGCCACAGCCGTAAGTTAAATTTACCCAGTACCCTGTGTTAGTTATAGTTGCCAACATCAGCACACTACGCCGCTGCAGCCGTAAGTAAAATTTACCCAGTACTCTGTGTTAGTTATAGTTAACAACATCCGCACACTACGCCGCGTCAACCGTAAGTAAAATTTACCCAGTACTCTGTGTTAGATATAGTTGCCAACATCAGCACACTACGCCGCCGCAGCCTTAAGTAAAATTTACCCAGTATTCTGTGTTAGTTATAGTTGCCAAGATCAGCACAATACGTCGCGGCAGCCGTAAGTAAAATTTACCCAGTACCCTGTGTTAGTTATAGTTGCCAATATCAGCAAACTACGCCGCCGCTGCCGTAAGTAAAATTTACCCAGTACTCTGTGTTAGTTATAGTTGCCAATTTCCGCACACTACGCCGTCGCAGCTGTAAGTAAAATTTACCCAGTACTCTGTGTTAGTTATAGTTGCCAACATCAGCACACTACGCCGCCTCAGCCGTAAGTAAAATTTACCCAGTACTCTGCGTTTGTTATAGTTGCCAACATCCGCACACTACGCCGCGTCAGCCGTAAGTAAAATTTACCCAGTACTCTGTGTTAGTTAAAGTTGCCAACATGAGCACACTACGCCGCCTGAGCCGTAAGTAAAATTTACCCAGTACTCTGTGTTAGTTATAGTTGCCAACATCAGCACACTACGCCACCGCAGCCTTAAGTAAAATTTACCCAGAACTCTGTGTTAGTTATAGTTGCCAACTTCCGCACACTACGCCGCCGCAGCCGTAAGTAACATTTACTCAGTACTCTGTGTTAGTTATAGTTGGCAACATCATCACACTACGCCGCCGCTGCAGTAAGTAAAATTTACCCAGTACTCTGTGTTAGTTATAGTTGCCAACATCCGCACACTATGCAGCCGCAGCTGTAAGTAAAATTTACCCAGTACTCTGTGTTAGTTATTGTTGCCAACATCCGCACACTACGCCGCCTTAGCCGTAAGTAAAATTTACCCAGTACTCTGCGTAGGTTATAGTTGCCAACATCCGCACACTACGCCACGTCATCCGTAAGTAAAATTTACCCAGTACTTTGTGTTAGTTATAGTTGCCAACATCAGCACACTACGCCGCCGCAGCCGTAAGTAAAATTTACCCAGTAGTCTGTGTTAGTTATAGTTGCCAACATCAGCACACTACGCCGCCGCAGACGTAAGTAAAATTTACCCAGTAGTCTGTGTTAGTTATAGTTGCCAACATCCGCAAACTACGCCGCCTCAGCCGTAAGTAAAATTTACCCAGTACTCTGCGTAGGTTATAGTTGCCAACATCCGCACTCTACGCCACGTCAGACGTAAGTAAAATTTGACCATTACTCTGTGTTAGTTATAGTTGCCAACATCAGCACACTACGCCGCCTCAGCCGTAAGTAAAATTTACCCAGTAATTTGTGTTAGTTATAGTTGCCAACTTCCGCACACTACGCCGCCACAGCGGTAAGTAAACTTCACTTGGTATTCTGTTTTATTATGCTTGCCAACATTAGCATACTATGCCGCCGTAGCCGTAAGAAAAATTTACCCAGTACTCTGTGTTAGTTATAGTTGAAAACATCCGCACACTACGCCGCCTCAGCCGTAAGTAAAATTTACCCAGTACTCTGTGTTAGTTATAGTTGCCAACATCAGCACACTACGCCGCCGCAGCTTTATGTAAAATTTACCCAGTACTCTGTGTTAGTAATAGTTGCCAACATCAGCACACTACGCCGCCGCAGCCGTAAGTAAAATTTACCCAGTACTCAGTGTTAGTTAAAGTTGCCAACATCAGCACACTACGCCGCCGCTGCCGTAAGTAAAATTTACCCAGTACCCTGTGTTTGTTATAGTTGCCAACTTCCCCACACTACGCCGCCACAGATGTAAGTAAAATTTACCCAGTACTCTGTGTTAGTTATAGTTGCCAACATCAGCACACTACACCGTCTCAGCCGTAAGTAAAATTTACCAAGTACTCTGTGTTAGTTATAGTTGCCAACATCTGCACACTGCGCCGCCTCAGCCGTAAGTAAAATTTACCCAGTACTCTGCGTTAGTTATAGTTGCCAACATCCGCTCACTACGCCGCGTCAGCCGTAAGTAAAATTTACCCAGTACTCTGTGTTAGTTAAAGTTGCCAACATCAGCACACTACGCCGCCGCATCGGTAAGTAAAATGTACCCAGTACTCTGTGTTAGTTATAGTTGCCAACATCCGCACACTACGCCACCTCAGCCGTAAGTAAAATTTACCCAGTACTCTGTGTTAGTTATAGTTGCCAACATCAGCACACTACGCCGCCTCAGCCTTAAGTAAAATGTACCCAGTACTCTGTGTTAGTTATAGTTGCCAACATCAGCACACTACGCCGCCGCAGCCTTAAGTAAAATTTACCCAGTACTCTGTGTTAGTTATAGTTGCCAACATCAGCACACTACGTCGCCGCAGCCGTAAGTAAAATTTACCCAGTACCCTGTGTTAGTTATAGTTGCCAATATCAGCAAACTACGCCGCCGCTGCCGTAAGTAAAATTTACCCAGTACTCTGTGTTAGTTATAGTTGCCAATTTCCGCACACTACGCCGCCGCAGCTGTAAGTAAAATTTACCCAGTACTCTGTGTTAGTTATAGTTGCCAACATCAGCACACTACGCCACCTCAGCCGTAAGTAAAATTTACCCAGTACTCTGTGTTAGTTATAGTTGCCAACATCCGCACACTACGCCGCCTCAGCCGTAAGTAAAATTTACCCAGTACTCTGCGTTAGTTATAGTTGCCAACATCCGCACATTATGCCGCGTCAGCCATAAGTAAAATTTACCCAGTACTCTGTGTTAGTTAAAGTTGCCAACATCAGCACACTACGCTGCCGCAGCCGTAAGTAAAATTTACCCAGTACTCTGTGTTAGTTATAGTTGCCAACTTCCGCACACTACGCCGCCGCAGCCGTAAGTAACATTTACTCAGTACTCTGTGTTACTTATAGTTGCCAACATCAGCACACTACGCCGCAGCTGCCGTAAGTAAAATTTACCCAGTACTCTGCGTTAGTTATAGTTGCCAACATCTGCACACTGCGCCGCCTCAGCCGTAAGTAAAATTTACCCAGTACTCTGCGTTAGTAATAGTTGCCAACATCCGCTCACTACGCCGCGTCAGCCGTAAGTAAAATTTACCCAGTACTCTGTGTTAGTTAAAGTTGCCAACATCAGCACACTACGCCGCCGCATCGGTAAGTAAAATGTACCCAGTACTCTGTGTTAGTTATAGTTGCCAACATCCGCACACTACGCCGCCTCAGCCGTAAGTAAAATGTACCCAGTACTCTGTGTTAGTTATAGTTGCCAACTTCCGCACACTACGCCGCCGCAGCCGTAAGTAATATTTACTCAGTACTCTGTGTTAGTTATAGTTGCCATCATCAGCACACTACGCCGCCGCTGCCGTAAGTAAAATTTACCCAGTACTCTGTGTTAGTTATAGTTGACAACATCCGCACCCTACGCAGCCTCAGCCGTAAGTAAAATTTACCCAGTACTCTGTGTTAGTTATAGTTGCCAACATCAGCACACTACGCCGCCGCAGCCTTAAGTAAAATTTACCCAGTACTCTGTGTTAGTTATAGTTGCCAACATCAGCACACTACGTCGCCGCAGCCGTAAGTAAAATTTACCCAGTACCCTGTGTTAGTTATAGTTGCCAATATCAGCAAACTACGCCGCCGCTGCCGTAAGTAAAATTTACCCAGTACTCTGTGTTAGTTATAGTTGCCAATTTCCGCACACTACGCCGCCGCAGCTGTAAGTAAAATTTACCCAGTACTCTGTGTTAGTTATAGTTGCCAACATCAGCACACTACGCCGCCTCAGCCGTAAGTAAAATTTACCCAGTACTCTGTGTTAGTTATAGTTGCCAACATCCGCACACTACGCCGCCTCAGCCGTAAGTAAAATTTACCCAGTACTCTGCGTTAGTTATAGTTGCCAACATCCGCACATTATGCCGCGTCAGCCGTAAGTAAAATTTACCCAGTACTCTGTGTTAGTTAAATTTGCCAACATCAGCACACTACGCTGCCGCAGCCGTAAGTAAAATTTACCCAGTACTCTGTGTTAGTTATAGTTGCCAACTTCCGCACACTATGCCGCCGCAGCCGTAAGTAACATTTACTCAGTACTCTGTGTTAGTTATAGTTGCCAACATCCGCACACTACGCCGCCTCAGCCGTAAGTAAAATTTACCCAGTACTCTGCGTAGGTTATAGTTGCCAACATCCGCACACAACGCCACGTCAGCCGTAAGTAAAATTTACCCAGTACTCTGTGTTAGTTATAGTTGCCAACATCAGCACACTACGCCGCCGCAGCTGTATGTAAAATTTTCCCAGTACTCTGTGTTAGTTATAGTTGCCAACATCAGCACACTGCGCCGCCACAGCCTTTAGTAAAATTTACCCAGTACTCTGTGTTAGTTATAGTTGCCAACATCCGCACTCTCCGCCACGTCAGCCGTAAGTAAAATTTACCCAGTACTCTGTGTTAGTTATAGTTGCCAACATCAGCACACTACGCCACCGCAGCCGTAAGTAAAATTTACCCAGTACTCTGTGTTATTTATAGTTGCCAACATCAGAACACTACGCCACCGCAGCCGTAAGTAAAATTTACCCAGTACTCTGTGTTAGTTATAGTTGCCAACATCAGCATACTACGCAGCCGCTGCCGTAAGTAAAATTTACCCAGTACTCTGTGTTAGTTATAGTTGCCACCATCAGCACACTACGCCACCGCAGCTGTAAGTAAAATTTACCCATTACTCTGTGTTAGTTATAGTTGCCAACATCAGCACACTACGCCGCCTCAGCCGTAAGTAAAATTTACCTAGTACTTTGTGTTAGTTATAGTTGCCAACTTCCGCACACTACGCCGCCTCAGCTGTAAGTAAAATTTACCCAGTACTCTGTGTTAGTTATAGTTGCCAACATCAGCACACTATGCCGCCTCAGCCGTAAGTAAAATTTACCCAGTACTCTGTGTTAGTTATAGTTGCCAACATCCGCACACTACGTCGCCTCAGCCGTAAGTAAAATTTACCCATTATTCTGTGTTAGTTATAGTTGCCAACATCAGCACACTACGCCGCCGCAGCCGTAATTAAAATTTACTCTTTACTCTTTCTGTATTAGTTATGGTTGCCAACATCCGCACACTACGCCGCCGCAGCGGTAAGTAAACTTTACTTGGTATTCTGTTTTATTATGCTTGCCAACATTAGCATACTATGCCGCCGTAGCCGTAAGTAAAATTTGCCCAGTACTCTGTGTTAGTTATAGTTGAAAATATCCGCACACTACGCTGCCTCAGCCGTAAGTAAAATTTACCCAGTACTCTGTGTTAGTTATAGTTGCCAACATCCGCACACTACGTCGCCTCAGCCGTAAGTAAAATTTACCCATTATTCTGTGTTAGTTATAGTTGCCAACATCAGCACACAACGCCGCCGCAGCCGTAATTAAAATTTACTCATTACTCTTTCTGTATTTGTTATGGTTGCCAACATCCACACACTACGCCGCCGCAGCGGTAAGTAAACTTCACTTGGTATTCTGTTTTATTATGATTGCCAACATTAGCATACTATGCCGCCGTAGCCGTAAGTAAAATTTGCCCAGTACTCTGTGTTAGTTACAGTTGCCAATTTCCGCACACTACGCCGCCGCAGCTGTAAGTAAAATTTACCCAGTACTCTGTGTTAGTTATAGTTGCCAACATCAGCACACTACGCCACCGCAGCCGTAAGTAAAATTTACCCAGTACTCTGTGTTAAATATTGTTGCCAACATTAGCACACTACGCCGCCACAGCCGTAAGTAAAATTTACCCAGTACTCTGTGTTAGTTATAGTTAACAACATCCGCACACTACGCCGCGTCAGCCGTAAGTAAAATTTACCCAGTACTCTGTGTTAGATATAGTTGCCAACATCAGCACACTACGCCGCCGCAGCCTTAAGTAAAATTTACCCAGTATTCTGTGTTAGTTATAGTTGCCAAGATCAGCACAATACGTCGCGGCAGCCGTAAGTAAAATTTACCCAGTACCCTGTGTTAGTTATAGTTGCCAATATCAGCAAACTACGCCGCCGCTGCCGTAAGTAAAATTTACCCAGTACTCTGTGTTAGTTATAGTTGCCAATTTCCGCACACTACGCCGTCGCAGCTGTAAGTAAAATTCACCCAGTACTCTGTGTTAGTTATAGTTGCCAACATCATCACACTACGCCGCCTCAGCCGTAAGTAAAATCTACCCAGTACTCTGCGTTAGTTATCGTTGCCAACATCCGCACACTACGCCGCGTCAGCCGTAAGTAAAATTTACCCAGTACTCTGTGTTAGTTAAAGTTGCCAACATCAGCACACTACGCCGCCTCAGCCGTAAGTAAAATTTACCCAGTACTCTGTGTTAGTTATAATTGCCAACATCAGCACACTACGCCACCGCAGCCTTAAGTAAAATTTACCCAGAACTCTGTGTTAGTTATAGTTGCCAACTTCCGCACACTACGCCGCCGCAGCCGTAAGTAACATTTACTCAGTACTCTGTGTTAGTTATAGTTTGCAACATCATCACACTACGCCGCCGCAGCCGTAAGTAAAATTTACCCAGTACTCTGTGTTAGTTATAGTTGCCAACATCCGCACACTATGCCGCCGCAGCTGTAAGTAAAATTTACCCAGTACTCTGTGTTAGTTATTGTTGCCAACATCCGCACACTACGCCGCCTCAGCCGTAAGTAAAATTTACCCAGTACTCTGCGTAGGTTATAGTTGCCAACATCCGCACACTACGCCACGTCAGCCATAAGTAAAATTTACCCAGTACTTTGTGTTAGTTATAGTTGCCAACATCAGCACACTACGCCGCCTCAGCCGTAAGTAAAATTTACCCAGTAGTCTGTGTTAGTTATAGTTGCCAACATCAGCACACTACGCCGCCGCAGACGTAAGTAAAATTTACCCAGTACTCTGTGTTAGTTATTGTTGCCAACATCAGCACACTACGCCACCGCAGCCGTAAGTAAAATTTACCCAGTACTCTATGTTAGTTATAGTTGCCAACATCCGCACACTACGCCGCCTCAGCCTTAAGTAAAATTTACCCAGTACTCTGCGTAGGTTATAGTTGCCAACATCCGCACTCTATGCCACGTCAGCCGTAAGTAAAATTTACCCATTACTCTGTGTTAGTTATAGTTGCCAACATCAGCACACTACGCCGCCTCAGCCGTAAGTAAAATTTACCCAGTAATTTGTGTTAGTTATAGTTGCCAACTTCCACACACTACGCCGCCTCAGCCGTAAGTAAAATTTACCCAGTACTCTGTGTTAGTTATAGTTGCCAACATCCGCACACTATGCCGCCTCAGCCGTAAGTAAAATTTACCCAATACTCTTTGTTAGTTATAGTTGCCAACATCCGCACACTACGCCGCCTCAGCCGTAAGTAAAATTTACCCAGTAGTCTGTGTTAGTTATAGTTGCCAACATCAGCACACTATGCCGCCTCAGCCGTAAGTAAAATTTACCCAGTAGTCTGTGTTAGTTATAGTTGCCAACATCCGCACACTACGTCGCCTCAGCCGTAAGTAAAATTTACCCAGTATTCTGTGTTAGTTATAGTTGCCAACATCAGCACACTACGCCGCCGCAGCCGTAATTAAAATTACCTCATTACTCTTTCTGTATTTGTTATGGTTGCCAACATCCGCACACTACGCCGCCACAGCGGTAAGTAAACTTCACTTGGTATTCTGTTTTATTATGCTTGCCAACATTAGCATACTATGCCGCCGTAGCCGTAAGAAAAATTTACCCAGTACTCTGTGTTAGTTATAGTTGAAAACATCCGCACACTACGCCGCCTCAGCCGTAAGTAAAATTTACCCAGTACTCTGTGTTAGTTATAGTTGCCAACATCAGCACACTACGCCGCCGCAGCTTTATGTAAAATTTACCCAGTACTCTGTGTTAGTAATAGTTGCCAACATCAGCACACTACGCCGCCGCAGCCGTAAGTAAAATTTACCCAGTACTCCGTGTTAGTTAAAGTTGCCAACATCAGCACACTACGCCGCCTCAGCCGTAAGTAAAATTTACCCAGTACTCTGTGTTTGTTATAGTTGCCAACTTCCCCACACTACGCCGCCACAGCTGTAAGTAAAATTTACCCAGTACTCTGTGTTAGTTATAGTTGCCAACATCAGCACACTACACCGTCTCAGCCGTAAGTAAAATTTACCCAGTACTCTGCGTTAGTTATAGTTGCCAACATCCGCTCACTACGCCGCGTCAGCCGTAAGTAAAATTTACCCAGTACTCTGTGTTAGTTAAAGTTGCCAACATCAGCACACTACTCCGCCGCATCGGTAAGTAAAATGTACCCAATACTCTGTGTTAGTTATAGTTGCCAACATCCGCACACTACGCCGCCTCAGCCGTAAGTAAAATTTACCCAGTACTCTGTGTTAGTTATAGTTGCCAACATCAGCACACTACGCCGCCTCAGCCTTAAGTAAAATATACCCAGTACTCTGTGTTAGTTATAGTTGCCAACTTCCGCACACTACGCCGCCGCAGCCGTAAGTAATATTTACTGAGTACTCTGTGTTAGTTATAGTTGCCATCATCAGCACACTACGCTACCGCAGCCTTAAGTAAAATTTACCCAGAACTCTGTGTTAGTTATAGTTGCCAACTTCCGCACACTACGCCGCCGCAGCCGTAAGTAACATTTACTCAGTACTCTGTGTTAGTTATAGTTGGCAACATCATCACACTACGCCGCCGCAGCCGTAAGTAAAATTTACCCAGTACTCTGTGTTAGTTATAGTTGCCAACATCCGCACACTATGCCGCCGCAGCTGTAAGTAAAATTTACCAAGTACTCTGTGTTAGTTATTGTTGCCAACATCCGCACACTACGCCGCCTCAGCCGTAAGTAAAATTTACCCAGTACTCTGCGTAGGTTATAGTTGCCAACATCCGCACACTACGCCACGTCAGCCGTAAGTAAAATTTACCCAGTACTTTGTGTTAGTTATAGTTGCCAACATCAGCACACTACGCCGCCTCAGCCGTAAGTAAAATTTACCCAGTAGTCTGTGTTAGTTATAGTTGCCAACATCAGCACACTACGCCGCCGCAGACGTAAGTAAAATTTACCCAGTACTCTGTGTTAGTTATAGTTGCCAACATCAGCACACTACGCCACCGCAGCCGTAAGTAAAATTTACCCAGTACTCTGTGTTAGTTATAGTTGCCAACATCCGCACACTACGCCGCCTCAGCCGTAAGTAAAATTTACCCAGTACTCTGCGTAGGTTATAGTTGCCAACATCCGCACTCTATGCCACGTCAGCCGTAAGTAAAATTTACCCAGTAGTCTGTGTTAGTTATAGTTGCCAACATCCGCACACTACGCCGCCTCAGCCGTAAGTAAAATTTACCCAGTAGTCTGTGTTAGTTATAGTTGCCAACATCAGCACACTATGCCGCCTCAGCCGTAAGAAAAATTTACCCAGTACTCTGTGTTAGTTATAGTTGAAAACATCCGCACACTACGCCGCCTCAGCCGTAAGTAAAATTTACCCAGTACTCTGTGTTAGTTATAGTTGCCAACATCAGCACACTACGCCGCCGCAGCTTTATGTAAAATTTACCCAGTACTCTGTGTTAGTAATAGTTGCCAACATCAGCACACTACGCCGCCGCAGCCGTAAGTAAAATTTACCCAGTACTCAGTGTTAGTTAAAGTTGCCAACATCAGCACACTACGCCGCCTCAGCCGTAAGTAAAATTTACCCAGTACTCTGTGTTTGTTATAGTTGCCAACTTCCCCACACTACGCCGCCACAGCTGTAAGTAAAATTTACCCAGTACTCTGTGTTAGTTGTAGTTGCCAACATCAGCACACTACACCTTCTCAGCCGTAAGTAAAATTTACCAAGTACTCTGTGTTAGTTATAGTTGCCAACATCTGCACACTGCGCCGCCTCAGCCGTAAGTAAAATTTACCCAGTACTCTGCGTTAGTTATAGTTGCCAACATCCGCTCACTACGCCGCGTCAGCCGTAAGTAAAATTTACCCAGTACTCTGTGTTAGTTAAAGTTGCCAACATCAGCACACTACTCCGCCGCATCGGTAAGTAAAATGTACCCAATACTCTGTGTTAGTTATAGTTGCCAACATCCGCACACTACGCCGCCTCAGCCTTAAGTAAAATATACCCAGTACTCTGTGTTAGTTATAGTTGCCAACTTCCGCACACTACGCCGCCGCAGCCGTAAGTAATATTTACTGAGTACTCTGTGTTAGTTATAGTTGCCATCATCAGCACACTACGCCGCCGCTGCCGTAAGTAAAATTTACCCAGTACTCTGTGTTAGTTATAGTTGACAACATCCGCACACTATGCCGCCTCAGCCGTAAGTAAAATTTACCCAGTACTCTGTGTTAGTTATAGTTGCCAACATCAGCACACTATGCCGCCTCAGCCGTAAGTAAAATTTACCCAGTACTCTGTGTTAGTTATAGTTGCCAACATCAGCACACTACGCCGCCTCAGCTGTAAGTAAAATTTACCCAGTACTCTGTGTTAGTTATAGTTGCCAACATCAGCACACTATGCCGCCTCAGCCGTAAGTAAAATTTACCCAGTACTCTGTGTTAGTTATAGTTGCCAACATCCGCACACTACGTCGCCTCAGCCGTAAGTAAAATTTACCCATTATTCTGTGTTAGTTATAGTTGCCAACATCAGCACACTACGCCGCCGCAGCCGTAATTACAATTTACTCATTACTCTTTCTGTATTAGTTATGGTTGCCAACATCCACACACTACGCCGCCGCAGCGGTAAGTAAACTTCACTTGGTATTCTGTTTTATTATGCTTGCCAACATTAGCATACTATGCCGCCGTAGCCGTAAGTAAAATTTGCCCAGTACTCTGTGTTAGTTATAGTTGAAAATATCCGCACACTACGCTGCCTCAGCCGTAAGTAAAATTTACCCAGTACTCTGTGTTAGTTATAGTTGCCAACATCCGCACACTACGTCGCCTCAGCCGTAAGTAAAATTTACCCATTATTCTGTGTTAGTTATAGTTGCCAACATCAGCACACTACGCCGCCGCAGACGTAAGTAAAATTTACCCAGTACTCTGTGTTAGTTATAGTTGCCAACATCAGTACACTACGCCACCGCAGCCGTAAGTAAAATTTACCCAGTACTCTGTGTTAGTTATAGTTGCCAACATCCGCACACTACGCCGCCTCAGCCGTAAGTAAAATTTACCCAGTACTCTGCGTAGGTTATAGTTGCCAACATCCGCACTCTATGCCACGTCAGCCGTAAGTAAAATTTACCCATTACTCTGTGTTAGTTATAGTTGCCAACATCAGCACACTACGCCGCCTCAGCCGTAAGTAAAATTTACCCAGTAATTTGTGTTAGTTATAGTTGCCAACTTCCACACACTACGCCGCCTCAGCCGTAAGTAAAATTTACCCAGTACTCTGTGTTAGTTATAGTTGCCAACATCCGCACACTATGCTGCCTCAGCCGTAAGTAAAATTTACCCAGTAGTCTGTGTTAGTTATAGTTGCCAACATCCGCACACTACGTCGCCTCAGCACGAAGTAAAATTTACCCAGTATTCTGTGTTAGTTATAGTTGCCAACATCAGCACACTACGCCGCCGCAGCCGTAATTAAAATTACCTCATTACTCTTTCTGTATTTGTTATGGTTGCCAACATCCGCACACTACGCCGCCACAGCGGTAAGTAAACTTCACTTGGTATTCTGTTTTATTATGCTTGCCAACATTAGCATACTATGCCGCCGTAGCCGTAAGAAAAATTTACCCAGTACTCTGTGTTAGTTATAGTTGAAAACATCCGCACACTACGCCGCCTCAGCCGTAAGTAAAATTTACCCAGTACTCTGTGTTAGTTATAGTTGCCAACATCAGCACACTACTCCGCCGCATCGGTAAGTAAAATGTACCCAATACTCTGTGTTAGTTATAGTTGCCAACATCGGCACACTACGCCGCCTCAGCCTTAAGTAAAATATACCCAGTACTCTGTGTTAGTTATAGTTGCCAACTTCCGCACACTACGCCGCCGCAGCCGTAAGTAATATTTACTGAGTACTCTGTGTTAGTTATAGTTGCCATCATCAGCACACTACGCCGCCGCTGCCGTAAGTAAAATTTACCCAGTACTCTGTGTTAGTTATAGTTGACAACATCCGCACACTATGCCGCCTCAGCCGTAAGTAAAATTTACCCAGTACTCTGTGTTAGTTATAGTTGCCAACATCCGCACACTACGTCGCCTCAGCCGTAAGTAAAATTTACCCATTATTCTGTGTTAGTTATAGTTGCCAACATCAGCACACTACGCCGCCGCAGCCGTAATTACAATTTACTCATTACTCTTTCTGTATTAGTTATGGTTGCCAACATCCACACACTACGCCGCCGCAGCGGTAAGTAAACTTCACTTGGTATTCTGTTTTATTATGCTTGCCAACATTAGCATACTATGCCGCCGTAGCCGTAAGTAAAATTTGCCCAGTACTCTGTGTTAGTTATAGTTGAAAATATCCGCACACTACGCTGCCTCAGCCGTAAGTAAAATTTACCCAGTACTCTGTGTTAGTTATAGTTGCCAACATCCGCACACTACGTCGCCTCAGCCGTAAGTAAAATTTACCCATTATTCTGTGTTAGTTATAGTTGCCAACATCAGCACACTACGCCGCCGCAGACGTAAGTAAAATTTACCCAGTACTCTGTGTTAGTTATAGTTGCCAACATCAGTACACTACGCCACCGCAGCCGTAAGTAAAATTTACCCAGTACTCTGTGTTAGTTATAGTTGCCAACATCCGCACACTACGCCGCCTCAGCCGTAAGTAAAATTTACCCAGTACTCTGCGTAGGTTATAGTTGCCAACATCCGCACTCTATGCCACGTCAGCCGTAAGTAAAATTTACCCATTACTCTGTGTTAGTTATAGTTGCCAACATCAGCACACTACGCCGCCTCAGCCGTAAGTAAAATTTACCCAGTAATTTGTGTTAGTTATAGTTGCCAACTTCCACACACTACGCCGCCTCAGCCGTAAGTAAAATTTACCCAGTACTCTGTGTTAGTTATAGTTGCCAACATCCGCACACTATGCTGCCTCAGCCGTAAGTAAAATTTACCCAGTAGTCTGTGTTAGTTATAGTTGCCAACATCCGCACACTACGTCGCCTCAGCCGTAAGTAAAATTTACCCAGTACTCTGTGTTAGTTATAGTTGCCAACATCAGCACACTACGCCGCCGCAGCCGTAATTAAAATTACCTCATTACTCTTTCTGTATTTGTTATGGTTGCCAACATCCGCACACTACGCCGCCACAGCGGTAAGTAAACTTCACTTGGTATTCTGTTTTATTATGCTTGCCAACATTAGCATACTATGCCGCCGTAGCCGTAAGAAAAATTTACCCAGTACTCTGTGTTAGTTATAGTTGAAAACATCCGCACACTACGCCGCCTCAGCCGTAAGTAAAATTTACCCAGTACTCTGTGTTAGTTATAGTTGCCAACATCAGCACACTACGCCGCCTCAGCTGTAAGTAAAATTTACCCAGTACTCTGTGTTAGTTATAGTTGCCAACATCAGCACACTATGCCGCCTCAGCCGTAAGTAAAATTTACCCAGTACTCTGTGTTAGTTATAGTTGCCAACATCCGCACACTACGTCGCCTCAGCCGTAAGTAAAATTTACCCATTATTCTGTGTTAGTTATAGTTGCCAACATCAGCACACTACGCCGCCGCAGCCGTAATTACAATTTACTCATTACTCTTTCTGTATTAGTTATGGTTGCCAACATCCACACACTACGCCGCCGCAGCGGTAAGTAAACTTCACTTGGTATTCTGTTTTATTATGCTTGCCAACATTAGCATACTATGCCGCCGTAGCCGTAAGTAAAATTTGCCCAGTACTCTGTGTTAGTTATAGTTGAAAATATCCGCACACTACGCTGCCTCAGCCGTAAGTAAAATTTACCCAGTACTCTGTGTTAGTTATAGTTGCCAACATCCGCACACTACGTCGCCTCAGCCGTAAGTAAAATTTACCCATTATTCTGTGTTAGTTATAGTTGCCAACATCAGCACACTACGCCGCCGCAGACGTAAGTAAAATTTACCCAGTACTCTGTGTTAGTTATAGTTGCCAACATCAGTACACTACGCCACCGCAGCCGTAAGTAAAATTTACCCAGTACTCTGTGTTAGTTATAGTTGCCAACATCCGCACACTACGCCGCCTCAGCCGTAAGTAAAATTTACCCAGTACTCTGCGTAGGTTATAGTTGCCAACATCCGCACTCTATGCCACGTCAGCCGTAAGTAAAATTTACCCATTACTCTGTGTTAGTTATAGTTGCCAACATCAGCACACTACGCCGCCTCAGCCGTAAGTAAAATTTACCCAGTAATTTGTGTTAGTTATAGTTGCCAACTTCCACACACTACGCCGCCTCAGCCGTAAGTAAAATTTACCCAGTACTCTGTGTTAGTTATAGTTGCCAACATCCGCACACTATGCTGCCTCAGCCGTAAGTAAAATTTACCCAGTAGTCTGTGTTAGTTATAGTTGCCAACATCCGCACACTACGTCGCCTCAGCCGTAAGTAAAATTTACCCAGTATTCTGTGTTAGTTATAGTTGCCAACATCAGCACACTACGCCGCCGCAGCCGTAATTAAAATTACCTCATTACTCTTTCTGTATTTGTTATGGTTGCCAACATCCGCACACTACGCCGCCACAGCGGTAAGTAAACTTCACTTGGTATTCTGTTTTATTATGCTTGCCAACATTAGCATACTATGCCGCCGTAGCCGTAAGAAAAATTTACCCAGTACTCTGTGTTAGTTATAGTTGAAAACATCCGCACACTACGCCGCCTCAGCCGTAAGTAAAATTTACCCAGTACTCTGTGTTAGTTATAGTTGCCAACATCAGCACACTACGCCGCCGCAGCTTTATGTAAAATTTACCCAGTACTCTGTGTTAGTAATAGTTGCCAACATCAGCACACTACGCCGCCGCAGCCGTAAGTAAAATTTACCCAGTCCTCAGTGTTAGTTAAAGTTGCCAACATCAGCACACTACGCCGCCTCAGCCGTAAGTAAAATTTACCCAGTACTCTGTGTTTGTTATAGTTGCCAACTTCCCCACACTACGCCGCCACAGCTGTAAGTAAAATTTACCCAGTACTCTGTGTTAGTTATAGTTGCCAACATCAGCACACTACACCGTCTCAGCCGTAAGTAAAATTTACCAAGTACTCTGTGTTAGTTATAGTTGCCAACATCTGCACACTGCGCCGCCTCAGCCGTAAGTAAAATTTACCCAGTACTCTGCGTTAGTTATAGTTGCCAACATCCGCTCACTACGCCGCGTCAGCCGTAAGTAAAATTTACCCAGTACTCTGTGTTAGTTAAAGTTGCCAACATCAGCACACTACTCCGCCGCATCGGTAAGTAAAATGTACCCAATACTCTGTGTTAGTTATAGTTGCCAACATCCGCACACTACGCCGCCTCAGCCTTAAGTAAAATATACCCAGTACTCTGTGTTAGTTATAGTTGCCAACTTCCGCACACTACGCCGCCGCAGCCGTAAGTAATATTTACTGAGTACTCTGTGTTAGTTATAGTTGCCATCATCAGCACACTACGCCGCCGCTGCCGTAAGTAAAATTTACCCAGTACTCTGTGTTAGTTATAGTGGACAACATCCGCACCCTACGCCGCCTCAGCCGTAAGTAAAATTTACCCAGTACTCTGTGTTAGTTATAGTTGCCAACATCAGCACACTACGCCGCCGCAGCATTAAGTAAAATTTACCCAGTACTCTGTGTTAGTTATAGTTGCCAACATCAGCACACTACGTCGCCGCAGCCGTAAGTAAAATTTACCCAGTACCCTGTGTTAGTTATAGTTGCCAATATCAGCAAACTACGCCGCCGCTGCCGTAAGTAAAATTTACCCAGTACTCTGTGTTAGTTATAGTTGCCAATTTCCGCACACTACGCCGCCGCAGCTGTAAGTAAAATTTACCCAGTACTCTGTGTTAGTTATAGTTGCCAACATCAGCACACTACGCCGCCTCAGCCGTAAGTAAAATTTACCCAGTACTCTTTGTTAGTTATAGTTCCCAACATCCGCACACTACGCCGCCTCAGCCGTAAGTAAAATTTACCCAGTACTCTGCGTTAGTTATAGTTGCCAACATCCGCACACTATGCCGCGTCAGCCGTAAGTAAAATTTACCCAGTACTCTGTGTTACTTAAAGTTGCCAACATCAGCACACTACGCTGCCGCAGCCGTAAGTAAAATTTACCCAGTACTCTGTGTTAGTTATAGTTGCCAACTTCCGCACACTACGCCGCCGCAGCCGTAAGTAACATTTACTCAGTACTCTGTGTTACTTATAGTTGCCAACATCAGCACACTACGCCGCCGCTGCCGTAAGTAAAATTTACCCAGTACTCTGTGTTAGTTATAGTTGCCAAGATCCGCACACTACGCCGCCGCAGCTGTAAGTAAAATTTACCCAGTACTCTGCGTAGGTTATAGTTGCCAACATCCGCACACTACGCCACTTCAGCCGTAAGTAAAATTTACCCAGTACTCTGTGTTAGTTATAGTTGCCAACATCAGCACACTACGCCGCCGCAGCTGTAAGTAAAATTTACCCAGTACTCTGTGTTAGTTATAGTTGCCAACATCAGCACACTGCGCCGCCACAGCCTTTAGTAAAATTTACCCAGTACTCTGTGTTAGTTATAGTTGCCAACATCCGCACACTACGCCGCCTCAGCCGTAAGTAAAATTTACCCAGTACTCTGCGTAGGTTATAGTTGCCAACATCCGCACTCTCCGCCACGTCAGCCGTAAGTAAAATTTACCCAGTACTCTGTGTTAGTTATAGTTGCCAACATCAGAACACTACGCCACCGCAGCCGTAAGTAAAATTTACCCAGTACTCTGTGTTATTTATAGTTGCCAACATCAGAACACTACGCCGCCTCAGCCGTAAGTAAAATTTACCCAGTACTCTGTGTTAGTTATAGTTGCCAACATCAGCACACTACGCCACCGCAGCCGTAAGTAAAATTTACCCAGTACTCTGTGTTAGTTATAGTTGCCAACATCAGCATACTACGCAGCCGCTGCCGTAAGTAAAATTTACCCAGTACTCTGTGTTAGTTATAGTTGCCACCATCAGCACAATACGCCACCGCAGCTGTAAGTAAAATTTACCCATTACTCTGTGTTAGTTATAGTTGCCAACATCAGCACACTACGCCGCCTCAGCCGTAAGTAAAATTTACCCAGTACTTTGTGTTAGTTATAGTTGCCAACTTCCGCACACTACGCCGCCTCAGCTGTAAGTAAAATTTACCCAGTACTCTGTGTTAGTTATAGTTGCCAACATCAGCACACTATGCCGCCTCAGCCGTAAGTAAAATTTACCCAGTACTCTGTGTTAGTTATAGTTGCCAACATCCGCACACTACGTCGCCTCAGCCGTAAGTAAAATTTACCCATTATTCTGTGTTAGTTATAGTTGCCAACATCAGCACACTACGCCGCCGCAGCCGTAATTACAATTTACTCATTACTCTTTCTGTATTAGTTATGGTTGCCAACATCCGCACACTACGCCGCCGCAGCGGTAAGTAAACTTCACTTGGTATTCTGTTTTATTATGCTTGCCAACATTAGCATACTATGCCGCCGTAGCCGTAAGTAAAATTTGCCCAGTACTCTGTGTTAGTTATAGTTGAAAATATCCGCACACTACGCTGCCTCAGCCGTAAGTAAAATTTACCCAGTACTCTGTGTTAGTTATAGTTGCCAACATCCGCACACTACGTCGCCTCAGCCGTAAGTAAAATTTACCCATTATTCTGTGTTAGTTATAGTTGCCAACATCAGCACCCTACGCCGCCGCAGCCGTAATTAAAATTTACTCATTACTCTTTCTGTATTTGTTATGGTTGCCAACATCCGCACACTACGCCGCCGCAGCGGTAAGTAAACTTCACTTGGTATTCTGTTTTATTATGCTTGCCAAAATTAGCATACTATGCCGCCGTAGCCGTAAGTAAAATTTGCACAGTACTCTGTGTTAGTTATAGTTGAAAACATCCGCACACTACGCCGCCTCAGCCGTAAGTAAAATTTACCCAGTACTGTGTGTTAATTATAGTTGCCAACATCAGCACACTACGCCGCGTCAGCCGTAAGTAAAATTTACCCAGTACTCTGTGTTAGTTAAAGTTGCCAACGTCAGCACACTACGCCGCCGCAGCCGTAAGTAAAATTTACCCAGTACTCTGTGTTAGTTATAGTTGACAACATCCGCACACTACGCCGCCTCAGCCGTAAGTCAAATTTACCCAGTACTCTGTGTTTGTTATAGTTGCCAACATCAGCACACTGTGCCGCCTCAGCCTTAAGTAAAATTTACCCAGTACTCTGTGTTAGTTATAGTTGCCAACATCAGCACATTACGCCGCGTCAGCCGTAAGTAAAATTTACCCAGTACTCTGTGTTAGTTAAAGTTGCCAACGTCAGCACACTACGCCGCCGCAGCCGTAAGTAAAATTTACCCAGTACTCTGTGTTAGTTATAGTTGACAACATCCGCACACTACGCCGCCTCAGCCGTAAGTCAAATTTACCCAGTACTCTGTGTTTGTTATAGTTGCCAACATCAGCACACTGTGCCGCCTCAGCCTTAAGTAAAATTTACCCATTATTCTGTGTTAGTTATAGTTGCCAACATCAGCACACTACGCCGCCGCAGCCGTAATTACAATTTACTCATTACTCTTTCTGTATTAGTTATGGTTGCCAACATCCGCACACTACGCCGCCGCAGCGGTAAGTAAACTTCACTTGGTATTCTGTTTTATTATGCTTGCCAACATTAGCATACTATGCCGCCGTAGCCGTAAGTAAAATTTGCCCAGTACTCTGTGTTAGTTATAGTTGAAAATATCCGCACACTACGCTGCCTCAGCCGTAAGTAAAATTTACCCAGTACTCTGTGTTAGTTATAGTTGCCAACATCCGCACACTACGTCGCCTCAGCCGTAAGTAAAATTTACCCATTATTCTGTGTTAGTTATAGTTGCAAACATCAGCACCCTACGGCGCCGCAGCCGTAATTAAAATTTACTCATTACTCTTTCTGTATTTGTTATGGTTGCCAACATCCGCACACTACGCCGCCGCAGCGGTAAGTAAACTTCACTTGGTATTCTGTTTTATTATGCTTGCCAAAATTAGCATACTATGCCGCCGTAGCCGTAAGTAAAATTTGCCCAGTACTCTGTGTTAGTTATAGTTGAAAACATCCGCACACTACGCCGCCACAGCCGTAAGTAAAATTTACCCAGTACTCCGTGTTAGTTATAGTTGCCAACATCAGCACATTACGCCGCCGCTGCCGTAAGTAAAATTTACCCAGTACTCTGTGTTAGCTATAGTTGCCAACTTCCGCACACTACGCCGCCGTAGCTGTAAGTAAAATTTACCCAGTACTCTGTGTTAGTTATAGTTGCCAACATCAGCACACTACGCCGCCTCAGCCGTAAGTAAAATTTACCCAGTACTCTGTGTTAGTTATAGTTGCCAACATCCGCACACTACGCCGCCTCAGACATAAGTAAAATTTACCCAGTACTCTGCGTTAGTTATAGTTGCCAACATCTGCACACTACGCCGCATCAGCCGTATGTAAAATTTACCCAGTACTCTGTGTTAGTTAAAGTTGCCAACATCCGCACACTACGCCGCCTCAGCCGTAAGTAAAATTTACCCAGTACTCTGTGTTAGTTATAGTTGCCAACATCAGCACACTACGCCGCCTCAGCCTTAAGTAAAATTTACCCAGTACTCTGTGTTAGTTTTAGTTGCCAACTTCCGCACACAACGCCGCCGCAGCCGTAATTAACATTTACTCAGTACTCTGTGTTAGTTATAGTTGCCAACATCAGCACACTACGCTGCCGCTGCCGTAAGTAAAATTTACCCAATACTCTGTGTTAGCTATAAATGCCAACATCCGCACACTATGCTACGTCAGCCGTAAGTAAAATTTACCCAGTACTCTGTGTTAGTTATAGTTGCCAACATCAGCACACTACGCCGCCACAGCCGTAAGTAAAATTTACCCAGTAGTCTGTGTTAGTTATAGTTGACAACATCAGCACACTACGCCACCGCAGCCGTAAGTAAAATTTACCCAGTACTCTGTGTTAGTTATAGTTGCCAACATTAGCACACTACGCCGCCGCAGCCGTAAGTAACATTTACCCAGTGCTCTGTGTTAGTTATAGTTGACAACATCAGCACACTACGCCGCCTCAGCCGTAAGTAAAATTTACCCAGTACTCTGTGTTAGTTATAGTTGCCAACATCCGCACACTACGCCGCCTCAGCCGAAAGTAAAATTTACCCAGTACTCTGTGTTAGTTATAGTTGCCAACATCAGCACACTATGCCGCCTCAGCCGTAAGTAAAATTTACCCAGTACTCTGAGTTAGTTATAGTTGCCAACATCCGCACACTACGTCGCCTCAGCCGTAAGTAAAATTTACCCAGTATTCTGTGTTAGTTATAGTTGCCAACATCAGCACACTACGCCGCCGCAGCCGTAATTAAAATTTACTCATTACTCTGTCTGTATTAGTTATGGTTGCCAACATCCGCACACTACGCCGCCGCAGCGGTAAGTAAACTTCACTTGGTATTCTGTTTTATTATGCTTGCCAACATTAGCATACTATGCCGCCGTAGCTGTGAGTAAACTTTACTCATTACCTTGTGTCAGTTATGTTATCCGTCAATATGACATTTACTTATAAAAATTAAACTGAGGGTGTGTTTTGTGATAAAACGTCAGGCACTCTACTTTCATATTGCACGCTCCAAATTATAACGCCAAAACTTGGAAATACCACAAATAGCATTCAAAGGTAGTTGCCAACATCAGCACACTACGCTGCCACAGCCGTAAGTAAAAGTTTGCCCACTACATTTAACAGTGGCGTAACAAGGACTTGGCTTTGGGGGGGGGGGGGGGGTAGATCGGCTTGACGAGCAAAATTTTAGTCACTTTCCAGACAGACTACCATCTACCACTCCCGTTCAAGGAACTAATTCACTTCCTTCCAATGAAAGCTTATGGTAAAACACCCCAAGTTTCCAATCTTTACCTTTACCAGATTACTGTTATTCGATTTCTTTTTCTTTTCTTATTTCTCTCTCTCTCTCTCTCTCTCTCTCTCTCTCTTTCGGGTTCTGGGGGGGGGGTTCTATCTCCTTCATCCCCCCCCCCATAGTTACGCCACTGATACTTAATATTCTTTTCGTTTTAATGTTTGTAACACTCATAATTTCTGAGACTTGTAATACCGTACTTTCTCAACAACGTACTACAAGTACCTTCAGCAATTTGTGTAGTGTCAGTACAAAACTTCTTGATGTGGTTTATTTCTCAATATGCTGTAAAACAAATACATTGTGCTCTAGATAGGTACTGTATGTTCTTTAATGTTTTGTTGCGTTATGATATTTTGAGGCTGCTAACTCACTACTCCCT
Organism: Locusta migratoria; assembly: GCA_026315105.1. NCBI lineage: Eukaryota > Metazoa > Arthropoda > Insecta > Orthoptera > Acrididae > Locusta > Locusta migratoria. The sequence continues at coordinate 295,579,893 of CM048755.1, forward strand.
ACAGGCAGAATCTCTGTTAAGAGGTAGTATCTTCAAAACTGCTCAACAAAAACTTAGGGTCAATCCATTTCAAATCACCCAGGCAGTGTTGCTCAACCTTTTTTATTTTCCTGATGTTTTCGTCATGTCTTTCCTGTAGGGAGTCAGTCAAAATTTCTCTGTAAACACACGGAAAAAAGTAAAATTGTTACTTTTTAAGACCATAAATTGTCGTGAAGGAATAGAGACTCACAAATAATATATTTTTTCTGTATTTTATACTTACTTAACTACACGCAGTATAAGTTTTAGTGCTGAAAATGTACTCCTGTATTTTCTAGGGCTTTTCAGATCTGGCCAAAAGCCTTTTAACATCAGTTTTTGAAGGTCAGTATCAAAAAATTGACTGAATTCAAACCAGTGAAAATTTTACAGAATGTTCTCTATACCAACAGGAATATCTCACAAAAAATATGACTCAGACTCTACTACGTTTAGAGTAACACAGCAGTGAAACCCCGTACAAACACTACCACATTACACCCCCATGTGTTACCAAATTATCAAACAAGGGCTTGAAATGATTGCGATTGACATTAGTTGAACGATGTTTAAATCATTACTACAATAAATTGTCACATATTTCTACTTTTAATAAAAATGGGCAATGATAACAATAGATCAGATTTCTGATTATTAAGCTTAACTTACCATTATATTTGTTGTGTTATACTTGCATACAACATACACATAATTATGTATCTCCATTTATTTACATTTAATTACTTGCCAGCTGCAATTTCATTAGAGTGTAACACGATACTCCATTGCTGTGTGTTCTGCCAGTCATTGTTGTGAGCTGCAATGGAGCCACTTTTTGTTTTATTTTATCTCAAAGTTTTCAAGTCAGTGAGCGTTTTGCAAGTCTTCCATCCGCAACTGTTTGCAAGAATAGTATATTCTTCAAGTGTGAAGTATGAGTTCTTTTGTGGATGAACTAATAAGACAGAAGTACCTCAAGAATTAAAGGAAGTGTGAGACTTACCAGACGAAAAACAACGTTTGGTGAAATTAAGAATTTCGAAAAAAATACTAATATTTGCCATTTAAGAAAGATAAATATTTGCACATGTACAACCAAATTTTGGGAGGAAAATGTGACAGTTAAAATGGTTTGCATATAATTTTAGTTGAACATATTTCCAAGAGTAAAAAAGTGAACATCTTCCTAATTTCTGGGCAATCTTTGTGTCCAACTTGTCCATCAAGAATATTTGTAGAAAAATCAGTTGAAGAAGCATCAAACAGTGTTGAAAATTACCATGGCCTTTTGCATTAGTTGCATTAGTTGAGGATAACCCTTTGCATCAAGTAGAATCCATCTGTGAAACTTTGGAATTATCTCCTTTATGTAAAATAACAAAGTTTAACACAGATCAGCGACTGTCAGCTTTACAAAGGAAAATTGATAAAATTACAAGGGCACTCAAGCGAAAATTGGTAGAATTTTTCATACTGACTTTGCACAGAATGAAAACATTACAGAAAATGGTCAACGTGAATATGATGTACTTACTGCCAAAATGAAATAAATCTAATAAAGATGACAAAATTAAGATAATAAGTCTCTTGCTAAGATCCTGGTCAAAGAAAAAAATTGAGGAATCTGATATCTGAACACATGCTGAGGGTAAAAAGACAGCTAGTTAAGGATCAATGTATCTTACCGCAAGTGTTGTACAACATATGTAAGTTAAATTGAAGTAATAGAACTCTTACTTCTTGTAATCACTGCCCATTGTTATTTAAAAGCAGAAATAGACTATTGGATTATTTATTGTATGTAATGGTTTAAACATCATTCAACGAATGAATACTGCAATAATGTCAAGCAACATTTTGCTAACTTAGCACTACATGAGGGTGTAGAATTATAGACTTTTTACAGAAATTCTCTGCTGTATTACTCTAAATGTAGTCAAGTCTCAATCATAGTTTTTTTGTGAGATATTCCGATGAGTATAAAGAACATTCTGTAGAATTTTCACTTGTTTTCATTCAGTCAAAATGTTTGTATAGCTTATGTGACTTAACTACGGAGTTATCAGTCCCTAAACTTACAAACTACTTATGAACTACCTAACACTAAGGACGGCACAAATATCCATGCCCGAGGGAGGATTCGAACCCCCGACCGTAGTGGGCGTGCAGACCGTGACTGGAGCGCCTCAGTCCCCTCGGCCACCGCGGCACAAATATCCATGCCCGAGGGAGGATTCGAACCCCCGACCGTAGTGGGCGTGCAGACCGTGACTGGAGCGCCTCAGTCCCCTCGGCCACCGCGGCCGGCAAGTGATCGCAAATTGCGATTTATTTCATTAATAACGAACGCTGTAACGTCTTCAAAAATATAAAAACTATATACTTCTGGAATGGTTTGATTAGTTTATGGTAACACAACCACGCATACTTTCGTGCTAAAGTGCCGTGAAGCACATACTATAGCACCGCAACTTGTTAAACTTACGAGCGGTGGAAAACAAAATACCGAATGCATCAGCTCTGGTTTATAGGTGCCTTCGGCCGGGTAGAGCTCCTAAATACCCAGACCAAATTCTCCCGCATGTTTTCCCCAACTCCGGTAGGCATAGCGCTGCGCTAACAATATAGAGGAGCACCCTTACCGTCTTTCGCAAGCGACTTCAAGGAAACTATTCGGTAGGAAATTTTAACTCTACTAATGGCTTCATGGTGAAGTGCCTATCATTTCGCAAATAGTCGCAATTTGAGTGATATTTTCATTGAAGGCGAAAGAGCTTGTCCCCTACTAGCAGCAGCGTTGAGCGAAGCATACTTAATGTTTGCAAAAAGTTCATGTCATTCTCGTTGTCCAGAAGTGTCGTAGAGTCGAGATGGGCAAAACTGTAGGCCAAACGTCTGGAGCACGTTTTATGTTCGGATATTATAAAATTTCTGTAGATAGAAAATCTTCTCCTTATAAGTCAATGTGGGTCTCGAAAGCAACGACTGTGTAAATTCCAGGCCACTGTATTCGTGAATAATACCCAGAAATCAGCAGATACAAGCTCCTGGGTAGATGTCGTGTTACTTGAGTTCCGGAAGGCGTTCAGCACGGTTCCACACTGTCGCCTGATGAACAAAATACCGTCGTACGCAAGAGCAAACCAACTGTGTGATTTTATTGAAGAGTCTTTAGCAGATAGAACACACTTGTCACTGTCAGTGCTAGAGAAGTATTCCACGTGAAGGTAATTTCTGGTTCGCCCCAAGGAAGAGACTTTACTTTTCGCAATGCATAAAATTGATCTGGAGGAAGGCAACGGCATACCACCTCCAAACAGGACCATGCCTAGTAAATCACTGTGATGTTCAAACCAATCTTCAGATTTTTGACTGCTTTACTTTTTTTTTTCTACTGCAGTGTTTTTCAACCTTTTTGAACCCGCGACCCCCTTTCGGAGTAAAAATGACCGGCGACCCCTCCAGGCCGGTAATAAAGCTATGTCAGTGATACCAAAGTCAAAGTATCTAATTTTCTGTCTTAGATATATCTAAAATCAGCGGAGCCATTTACGTCTGGTGAAAGTTGCAGTAGCGGAAGCGAATCAAAAATGAGAATAAGACTTTATGATTACAAGTATTTGATGTATGGTTTTACTGTGATGATTAATAAATTTCAATGCGTAATCTACATCTACATGGGATACTCTGCAAATCACATTTAAGTGATTGGCAGAGGGTTCATCGGACCACATTTATACTATTTATCTGCCATTCCAGTCTGGAATAGCGCGCGGGAAGAAAGAACATCTTAATCTCTCCGTTCGAGCTCTGTTCTCGAATTATATTTTGATGATCTTTTCTACCTATGTAAGTGGGAGTCAACAATATATTTTCGCATTTGGAGGAGAATGTTGGCGATTGGAGTTTCGTAAGAAGCCCACGCCGCAGGGATAAGCACTTTTGTTGTAATGATTCCCATCCCAGATCCTGTATCATTTCCGTAACGCTGTCTCCCCTGTATCGTGACAGTACAAAATGAGCTGCCCTTCTTTGGATTCTTTCGATGTCCTCCGTCAAACCCACCTGATAAGGATCCCACACTGGCCAGCAATACTCCAAAAAAGGACGCACAAGCGTAGTGAATGCAGTTGTTGGGACATGTTGTCATGTGCGAATATGAAACCATCAAAGTTGATGCATCACTTCTTAATATTTCAAGGATGCTCATAAACTTTGGATTTCTTCGAAAAGATACTGAAAACCCTTAACCAGCATCAAACTATCACGATCCAATAATACAATGGTATTGTTATTAGAAGATTAAAAATAATATGCATCGAAAATTTGTTACCAACTGCAAACTACTAGGATCCATTAGTGAAAAGGTCTCGTTATGTATTTATTCAAAATGTTCAAATGTTTGTTAAGCTTATGGGACTTAACCACGGGGTCATCAGTCCCTAAACTTACAAACTGCTTATGAGTTACTTACGAACTAGGACGGCACAAATATCCATGCCGGAGGGGGGATTCGAACCCCCGACCGTAGTGGCCGTGCAGACCGTGACTGGAGCGCCTCAGTCCCCTCGGCCACCGCGGCCGGCTATGTATTTATTAAAAGTAATATTAGTTAGTGATTATTATTTTTCTGACATAACAATATCTGAAAGTATGAAGTCAAACAAGAAGATTGCGACCATTGTAAATATCTGTAACAGTAATCCACGAACTCTGTTAAGTCACTTAATTAACAAGTCATCATGAGGTGGATAAATAGCTTCAATGTTTCGCGATTCGGTCGGCTCATCATCAGAAATCAAAAGTGCCATAGGTACATCTTATACCTGTGACACTTTTGATGTCTGAGGGTCACCCGAAACATGTCACAACAAAGTCTACTTTCCACCTAAGGATGACTTGTTACTTAAAAGCGAATTTCACGTATCCCTGTCACTTCCGTGTAACGCTTCTGCCATAGTACCTGATCGCCACGGAACGTACATTTACTATCGATCATGCTGCTACTGCAGCCTCCCTGAGCAAGGCTTTGCGACACACAGGTTGAAGAACACTGATCTAGTGGATAACGTGGGAAGTTCAGTGAGGTTTCTCGTGAACAACGCTGCAATTTAGAAAGAAGTCGCAAAGCCGGAGCGGGAGTGGGGAAGGGTGTCTGCAAGGTACCGTGTCGACACTTCATGCAGGGAATGGCAATTGACCCTCAAGATAAACAAATGTAATGCATTGTGAATACATATAAACATTCGTTACTGTGTAACTACAAAATTTCAGAATGATTATTGGAAGCTGATACTTTCGTAAAATATCTGGGAATGTGCGTAAGGAACGATATGAAGTGGAACTACCGTGTAAGATTTGTGGGAAAGGCAGATTCCAGACTGAGATTCGTTGGAAATATCAAAAAAAATGTTCAAATGTTTGTAAAGTCTATGGGACTTAACTACAGGGTCATCAGTCCCTAAACTTACAAACTACTTATGAACTACTTACAAACTAGGACGGCACAAATATCCATGCCCGAGGGGGGATTCGAACCCCCGACCGTAGTGGCCGTGAAGACCGTGACTGGAGCGCCTTAGTCTCCTCGGCCACCGCGGCCGGCTTGGAAATATCCTCAGAGAGTGGAGTTCAAGAACCCCTGTGCCATCTTTCCTGTCTCAAATGTTCAAATGTTTGTAAAGCTTATGGGACTTAACTACGGGGTCATCAGTCCCTAAACTTACAAACTACTTATGAACTAGCTACAACTAAGGACGTCACAAATATCCATGCCCGAGGGGGGATTCGAACGCCCGACCGTAGTGGCCGTGCAGACCGTGACTGGAGCGCCTCAGTCCCCTCGGCCACCACGGCCGGCCTTTCCTGTCTACCGCCTCCTCCAACAAAATGTGATTAATCCGCCACTGTAGCAACATCGATCAATAAAAAGTTGCATGACCACTTGCCTGAATGTAAGCTTTCTTCCTAAGTCGCATGCTACCCACAAATTATTTAATTACTGCTGGTCTTTACTCTTGCAATACCATCACAATTGATGGAATCGTTGACGATGCCTGCAGTATGGACTCTGGAGTTGTCGTACATAAGATTGAATTCTTCTCAGAAACGCTGGTGAAACGGCAGAATGATGGGTTGGAGTATGTTAGGTCTGTATTGTTGAGCCATGGGCTTGCACGTGATGGGCAACAATGGCATCCTAAACCCCTAGATATCACCGCACAGAACGTCATTGATCCATCACCTTGCTCAACTCTGCTGACGGTGTGCCTCTTAGTGTGTAGCGTTACAAGTTCACTCCACCATTTTGTCGTCGGTCATGTGGTATCAGACATAATCTGCATTTATTTGTGATGAGAACTTTGAGCCAATTTGCCATAGTTCATTCTAGTTTTGGAACAACCTATACCGTACAGCATCGTATCCAGGTTTAAGGGCCCCAGACCACTCCATGGCCATCTAGAATAAAGAGAGCTGTTGTTTCGTACAGTCTGGTTTGGCCTCACAAAGTCACGGTGGAAATCTGTTGGGTGTTCAAATGTTCAAATGTTTGAAGAACTTCTGGGACTTAACTACGGGGTCATCAGTCTCTAAGCTTGCAAACTACTTACGAACTAGCTAAGACTAAGGACGGCACAAATATCCATGCCCGAGGGGGATGTTGGGTGTTCCATCGGGCAAGAAGTCGCAGATAGCGGTCGTCTGGCGCAGCTATTGCCCGTGCGCAGGGCCTAACTTTTCTGCAAATTTTGAAAAATTCTCATCCCTTTTGGAAGAAATACAGAAACAGTTTTCAAATCGTTTTCAGCTACTGCGGACGACGTGTCTCTATTTGGGACGTTTTCATGACTATTTTCTGTATCGGTTCCATACTGTACTGGTAGATTTGCGGTATAATTCCGGACCGAAAGACAAATTCTATTACGCTAAAACCGTTCAGGAATTCTACGAATCATTCCCTCGAGAAGAGTTTAAACGTCTTAAAAATGAGACTGCAAAAGTTATGTCCGTATTTGGATCAACGTATTTGCGTAAAAGTTTTTTTTATTTTGTTTTGTAGTGATGAATTTGAATAGACACGATTATGTAGACCTCACGGTCTGGGGCGTGGCCGCTCCCGTCGGAGGTTCGGGTCCTCCCTCGAGCATGGACGTGTGTGTTGTCCTTAAGCATAAGTTAGTTTAAGTAGCTTGTAAATCTAGCGACCGATGACCCTGGCAGTTTAGTCCATTAGGTTAACAAACATTTGAACATTCTATTACGTGACAGCCTGTGTGATGACAGTCTGATGAATTGCCTCCACTAATCAGTGTGCCGACAAGTCGTGCCTTCAGTGAACCATAAGTAATTAAATACTTTTTTTTCGTCTGCAACATATTTTGTTAAGAATTGTAACCATCACATTGTCGCCGGCGGCGGTGGCCGAGCTGTCTGCGGTGCGCCAGTCACGGTCTGCACGGCCTCTACGGCCGGGGGTTCGAATCCCCCCTCGGGCATGGATATATCTGCCGTCCTTAGTATTAGCTAGTTCATGAGTAGTTTGTAAGTTTAGGGACTGATGACCCAGTAGTTAAGTCCCATAAGCTCTACAAACATTTGAACATTTGAATCACACTATTGGTAGGTAAGTGCTGCGTAACTTCCTTTTCCTCACATAGAGTTGTGATAGTTTATTCCATCCCTACCGTCATTCTATATGGCCTGTATTTAGTTTAGGCAGTTAGAATGTAAAATTTTACAAGTAACAACGTGGCTCGCACGATATTTCTAGGTATTCAATTGCAGAACAAACTTCATTCAATTTATCTATTTATTTTGTACAGACAGTCAATAACGATACAATTCTGCTCTTTACGATCTATAGCTTCAGTTAATTTCGATTTTACAAATATAGCATTACATAAAACTTGCCACATGCAAGACGGTCTTGTGTTCCATAAGCGCCGGTTCTGCCGCCCAAGCGGCGACTTTTTTGCTTATTTTTACAAGAATATAGGCGACTTTGGAATTTATTCGTGCAACGTTCCCGCTCAGACAGCATAGCGGCGCGGTGTGGCATGTGCAATCAGGCGCCAAGGATGGCTCTGCCCTAAAGTACCGGGAATGTAATGAACCCAAACTGTAGTTTCAAAACGATTCTAGGTCCTCGCCACATCACGGTGACTTACGGCTACTCGCCGTAAACTTCTGTTCAAATGTTTGTTAAGCTTAAGAGACTTAACTGCGGGGTCATCAGTCCCTAAACTTACGAACTACTTATGAACTACCTTACACTAAAGACGACACAAACATCCATGCCCGAGGGGGATTCGAACCCCCGACCGTAGCGGCTGTGCAGACTGTGACTGGCGCGCCGCAGACCGCTCGGCCACTAAACTTCTGTTGATGGTAGTCCTTGTTGACATAAAGCAACAATTCATGTGCAATAAAAGGGCGATTTTCGTATAATGGGGAACGTCAATAAATTGCCTACAAGCGCGCTATACTGTTCCTACGCTGTGTAATGAATGAATGTACAAATGTTACTGCCTCACCCACATTCAACGAAAAGGATATGCTTTCGACAGCTGTGGTGGAGTGATTGAGCGCTCTAAGGCGCCTTGCTCCGGAGCGCGCGGTTGTTCGCCGTCGGACGTTCGAGTCCTCCCTCGAGCATGTGTATATGTGTGTGTGTGTGTGTGTGTGTGTGTGTGTGTGTGTGTGTGTGTGTGTGTGTGTGTGTGTGTGTGTGTTGTCCTTAGGTTAGTTTAAGTAGTTTGTAAGCCTAGGGACTAATAACCACATAATTTAAGTCCCTTAGATTTACGAACATTTAAATATATTTTGCTTTCGATAGATGGAGCTATAGGCAACTTTGTTTGAATTTTATGTCAGTTCAGAGGACCAAGTGTTTCGAATCATGAACGTAGATCTAGGAGGAGTGTGTTTATGGCATAAATATTTGTTGAAAAACGTTTTCTTGGTATGTGTATTCTATGATTTTTACCACCTACCTTGAAGCTAAGAAAATTATTGGCTATTTACGTGAAAATAATGTGTAGTGAAACATTATTGATGGGAAAGCTAAGTAGAACTGGTTTTATGGGAAAAATGAATAGTCTGAATTTATTTTTATCTGTGTGTAACGATATTGCAAGCACATCTGCACCAGACATGTGTTACTTGCTAACATACAAACTCAGTCAAGAACAGCTAGAAGTGTTCTTCAGTCCTGTGAGGACTCGTGGGAGAGGGAATAATAATCCCACAGCCCCGCAGTTCAAAGTTGCTTTCTAGATATTCCTGTTACCAATCAGATGGTACACCTATTAAATTGCTAACTGCTGTGCCATTGTAACAAATCATGAGGATGATTATATACCTCATCCAGTTTCTTTCACTTTGTATTTGCTTAAGAAACAGAACAAAACATTGAAGAGCCACCTACATATCATAGTCTCATTCGTAATATTGCAAGTTCATTTATCTTGAAAAGAAAAAAAGTCGAATTACTTATTGCGTCCGTTGACTCTATTTCTCTGTGTAAAATGGGCCAGAAAGCATTACCCTAACAGCAATTTTTAACTTGACAAATAAATTTGTGGCTGAAACTCGTAATTTCAGATTTGCAAGACATAAAAAATGACGTTTCCCCTCAGTTGAATGAACTTGTTTCAGATAGCCCTCCTGTCGATAGTGACATCGTAAGCTGGAAAAAAAAACTAATAGATTCATAGTGCAATACATCCCCTGTGACTCTATTTCTTGTAAAAAGAACGCTCAATACGTTTCACCTGCCCACATGTGTAAACAGTAATCATCGCAAGAATATGTAATAGGAATAGGGGAAGTCGTTTAATTGTTAAAAATCAATGCTTGGTTTCAATTATAAACGAGAAAAACTTTTGCTCGTAATGACGAAAATTCGGCCTTCTGACCGAATCACGATGCTTAGATGTTGGTTAAAACCGCAACACCGTAGATATATGGACATGCGCAATCTGTATTATTTATATCCTGTGGTTAAACAAAAAATGGCGCTGAAATCTAGAGGTTACTATTCAGCAAATGAAAAGAAGATCTGTTATTCTGTTAGTTGTAATAAGAACTCTCTATACGTTTCACCTGGCCACATGTAAAAACGATAATCATCGCATTTATTTTATAATTTTGGATAAGTCGTTTTATTATTAAAGTAAGTGCTTGATTTCATTGATTAATGGGAAAATCTGTTGTTTATAATGACAAAAACTCGGGTTTCTGTACTGAATCACGTGACTTATGTGCTGATTTCAAATCGGAAGATAGCAGAGATATCGGTAGGCTCAGTCTATGTTATTTATTGTCTGTGCTTCATCAAAAAATGCTGCTGCCATCTAGCGGACACTGCACGAACTATTACGACTAGGCTAAAGAAGAGGCAAATTCCAGGTGTCTTGTCAGGCCTATTTGAGATATGATTGAAACCGTAATTAAAACCGGCGCCCTCATGGCCTGTGAGAAATCCACTCTTGAGGTTCCCGGCAACCCCATGACAAAAGTATGCCAAAAGCTCAATATCGTTTAGTTAATATGTGAAGCTGTGTTATACGTGACGTCACATCAATTAGTTAAATTAATTTACGGTAGATGGCACTGCAAGTTGATGGCCCCCTGACGTCATACCGGAAGCACACGTAAAGAGCGGGAAAGGCTGATAAGCTGGTAATTACTGCTTTCATCAAGATGGAGACGGGAGCGAGCTCTATCAAGTTCGACATTCTTGCCGCTTTGCCGCCAGAAATTTCTTCTGAAATCCTCAGGTAATCTTAGCGTTTTACGAATTTTAATACTAGTGACACTATATGAGAGTGTAAATTACAGTGTGTTTCAAATACTTCGTGCCTAATGAGGGGAAGAATCTATCCAATAGGTTAGCATCTCTATTTTCATAAAGTTTAATATTTTCTACATATCATAGATCGACTGAAGCATACGACACCACCCGTCGGCTTTGACCTCTGACGTCGGCTTTTTGTGATGTAAGACTTAAAACACTGATCAGTTTTCTTTCGTTACGAATGTGATATTACTTTTTACGAACAAAACTGATAAATTTACGTTCACCAATCCACATACCCGATCCCTGTGTTTTAATTTAAAAAGACTAATCATTTTAAACGTTGATCATTCGTAATAACAACTGCTAGGCAGAACACTATTGAAAGGGAAAGTTTCGTTGTGCGTAATGCGTAGTTTTATTTTATTAGTATTATTGTTTTGTGTTTCGAAACGTTTTCTGCATTTTTTCCGTTTAGTATGCCCCCGCCAATTAAGTCAGGACAAAATAGACGGGTGGTATCGGGTCCTTCAGAATTAGCGTTATCATAGCTGATGAAAGTTAGGGAACATAAAGTGGTTAAAAAATCTACTAAATTCGAGGAATTGTAGCGTTGTGTCCAGAAATGTCGTCTAGTAACACTATGATTATCACTTCGTCATCTTCGATTCTGTCGAAACAAATCTCTTCGTATGCTAGCTCGTTGCTTTCCATATTTTGCGAGGAGGTACTATGGACAAAAAACAAAAAAGAAATGTTCAGTAAACGTGGACTCTAAAATGCATACCTTTACAAGGCCAGGAAAATCTGTAAACTTTTTTTAAATTTTTTTAATTATATTTTTGGTTCATCCTGTGTACCTAAAACCTGCAGTGGTTACTTAGAAATTGCTAGGAAGTGGATGAGGTAAAGTTACGTCCTTATCATTCAAACTGAATTTATTCCGTACCGTATGTAATCCAAGTTGTACTTGCTCTGGTACTTTGCTGCCAAAATACGACAGTCCCCTCTTTAAGAGATGGCATATGAATCCGCAAAGCGTCATGTATGTGCACATTGGCTTACGCTTAATGGTGGTGTGAACAATTGTCTTTTTATCCATATCCGGCTCGAACGAGCTCACTCGCTAAACGATTTTAAAACTCGCACTTCGTACATAACTTTTTTGTGTCTGGAAGCAACTCTTAGGATGCCGAGTGGTAGTTTATTAAGTTTTGGCGACCACAAGGTGCTGGATTTCATATGATCAGGCAAATTGTGTGCATGTAAGCACTGCAGTCGTAGATTATGTAATTGTTCTTGTTTCTGGTATTGTGGTAACTGTGTGATGTTGTGACCACTATTAAAAAAAATCTTGAAGTGTAATGGGTGCTTGGACTACCTGCGAGAATGCGGTGATTTATGTACGTTAAAGTACCAAGCAAGTTACAGGGTCAAAATTAAATAACTGAAAGTAATAAATATGCCGATTCTGTGATAAACGAAAGTCTAGAATAGGTGGTACGACCAGTTTGGTCAAGTATCTGGCGGTAAATGACATTATCCACTTTGATTATTACTGGTGAAATTTATTTTCATTAACGCGGTGTAAGTTTGAGGTTATTTAGTTTATTAAATGTTTCATATACTTAGGATTACGAACGTCTCGCGGGCCTCCTGTTACTGTGAATAAATTATTTATGAATTTCCAGTGAGTGTGGTGAATTTGGTAATGAGGTAAAAGTGTACTTTAGGTAAAGGTGGTTTTCGCTTAACGTGTAGATGTCGGTTACGGCGGAAGAATCATGGGAGTCGTACAAGGCCAATCATGGTTTGACGTTTAGACAGCCAATGAGAATTTCCTTCTTAGGTGATTCAAACTTGTAAACAATTCAGCAGTGTATTTTCGCGGTTCTGCCAAACCGCGAAGACTAAAATTGTGAAATGAGTGTCAGCTTGGTGCGAAATAAGTGACCAATAACATTTGAGTATAGCGAGAGCAAACGGAAGTGAAGACGCCGTTGTTCATTCTGGCATAATATGATTATTATTAAATAGACTGCTGAATACCGTTATCACAAAGAGGTTACCATTATCATTAAATGTCAAATAATAATCCATCAACGATAAAAGTCTTTAAAAAATGCTAAATGTCGGTAGCATAAGATCGTGAATAACGTCGTGGACTGCGGAACTGAAGGCTGCGATTTCAAGTCTGACGAGTTGTTTTCTTTAAGCGTTTTTAACACATTCTTGCACACTTATATTTTCAAGTAGTTGATGTTATTTACATTTCCGTATGATTAAAAAATAAAGAATGAAATGAAAACTCGTCATTGGCACAAATATTTCGCTGTTTGTTTCCCAGTATGTGTCCAGTTTCAGAGATTGCAGTTGAGCAGGAACTTAGGACAGTTTCATGAGCAGTACAAATATTAATATATTTTCTTATATGTCTGTTTCCGAACTTGGAACCCTATATACTCTTGCAGAAATTTATGCAAACTGCTGGAGATCCACATCATCCTAAGCCAGAGCATTTTTTTTTTTTTTTTTTTTTTTTTTTTTTTTTTTTTTTTTTGTTACTGGCGGTACAAAAAAAATTATTCAAGTATGAAAGTATATAATAAACCTATAATTTATGTCAAGTCAAGTTAATGAACTGAGCTATGACAACATTCAGAAAGCAACCAAAACTTTATCTTTTGGAAAGTTTTTCATATTCTTTAGAGGAATGTTTTGAAATCTATAATACTTTGTGGAATGTGTTTTAGTTATGCAGTACTATAATGACCACATAGCACTTGCATTGGTGTGTCACATGCCGACAGTATGCATATTCTATGAATTAATGTGTAAACCTTACAATTACTTTGCGTGACCAGTGGTAAAACTATAATCCGCATTAGTATTTGAACATTTCGAACTCACTTTTCACGTTTCAAATGTTTGTAAATCTATCGGACCAAACTGTGTGGTCATCAGTCCGTAGCTTACAAACTACTTAAACTAAGGTAAACTAACCTAAGGACAAACACACATACACACCCATGCGCCAGGGAGGACTCTAACCTCCGACGGCGAGCAACAGCGCGCTCCGCAGCGAGGCGCCTTAGACCGCTCGGCTACTCCACCGCGGCTGTTTCAAACCGTGCTGTTCGTAACGATAAGTAATTCTAGGCTATGTAGCAAGCTTGATTCGTAAGAATACATCAAAATATTTATGACAAGCTGAAGTGTAAAAATGTCAGTTCTTTTTTCGTGCACGAAATGAGGCAGCAGGAGACAGATGCCGGATTATGAAGAAGAATGCGATAATAAATGGGGTTTGACTAATCACGAAAAAACTTTGATTCGGTACTGTGCTCTGACAATAAGTGTCCATTTCACATTATCAGTGTTTCAAATGATTCGTGTTTTTATTATTATTATTAAATCGTGAGGCTTCTTAGGTAGGTGGATGGGTGAATGTAATTGAATCATTTTGTATTGTTGCCATAATCACACGAAACTACGTCACTACCGCCATTATGCACTACCGAAAACGCAAAACTACACAATTATGCAATTTCAAAGTGGTACAGGGGACTGATGACCTTGTAGTGTAGTCCCCTATAAACTAACAACAACAACGAAGTTGTACACTTAATCCTTTCTCGCCTCTCGTTGTATATGTATAATTCGTATATCCACATAAGTCATCAGATATCTGACGTGAAAAACTGTGCACTTTAAAACTGTGAGCTGTGTTATTAAAAAAATGTTCAAATGTTTGTATAGTCTATGACACTTAACTACGGGCTCATCAGTCCCTAAACTTACAAACTACTTATGAACTACTTACGAACTAGGACAGCACAAATATCCATGCCCGAGGGGGGATTCGAACCCCCGACCGTAGTGGCCGTGCAGACCGTGACTGGAGCGCCTCAGTCTCCTCGGCCACCGCGGCCGGCAGCTGTGTTATTAAATTCCTGCCTAAACACATATACGAAAATTGTGGAAGTCATAGAATGAGCCAGGTATTTTACCAATAGAATAAATTATCCTTTCGTAAATTCTAAACGTGTGTAATCATGACAAAATTGAAATATATACCAATATCATTTACGGAAACAAAAAGAACATTCTCATTGGGTGTTTGCACCCGACTCGTGACTGGCCATGCTCCCCCATGATTCACCGCGCCGTTACCAACATTTGCACGTCAATCAGAAACCTCTGTCAGCTAAAGTTCATATTACACTGAAATTGCAGTATCCGTGGCTCCTCCGATGCGCACTGCTGCTGACAAGAAGTTCTTATCACAAATGAAGCAAACTTTTTTGGTTTCGCTTGCCAGTCACACTGCTCGTTCGTAAAGAACTGTGCTGCATAACTGAAGCTATCTGGAAAACTGTGCCATTCAATGCCAACGTAACCGCAACCATCAAAATCGCAATGTATTCGCAAAAACTTCATTGTTAATATCTACGATTTGACAAGAAAATCTACTGTATTTGAAGTAGTTCCAAAGAGCAAAATGGAACATTATTGCTGACTGCAAACTCTGTAAATGGCGTCTATAAATTCCATATAACTTTTTTTCCCCACCACAACTGCACCTGTTCCACATACATTCCACCATACGGAAATCGGAAATCATTTTTACTCTCATTAACTCGATACCTAGAATGCTAGGTAGTCGACCACTCCCCTTCTTTACTTTGCGTAGGTACACTCATTGTGACAGTACTGAAGAATCCGATACCACCCTTCTGCCTTGACCCATGATGTCACTGGCGGGCACATTTTAAAGGAAAAAAAAAAAACGTGGAAAGCAATATTGCGAAATACAAAGCAATACTCATAAAATAAAACTTTCCATCGCGCACAAAGAAACTTCCTTTGCAATAGTGTTTTGCCAAGCAGTTGCCATTATGAATGATCACCGTTTCGAGTGAGTCGTGTTTTTTAATTAAAACACGGGGCATGTTAGGTGAATGAGTGATCCTAATTGATCAGTTTGTCTTGTAAAAAGTAATGAAACTGATCAGTGTTTCGAGTCATACAACACAACACGCCGACGTCAGAAGTCAAAGCCAACGGATGGTATCGCATGCTTCAGTTGACCCCTCGGAAATACGGATTCGTGTTTCAACCAGCAGCATCAACACCACTAAATGTTTTAACCTTCCTTATGCAAGCCTGTATACCAATTCAATCATGAACTTTTCGTCACTCGGAGGTATGTTCTTATAGAGATAATTTTAAAAATGTTTCTATAGTCAGCGTGCTTCTTGCATAATAGCTTGACGGTTACTTTGTCGCCAGATAAGTGATATTATTTCAGCATACTTGAATACCGCTCCTTCTGACTTGCTTCGTAACAGTTGAATCGGCTAATAACATTTCTTAAAGGTCCTATGTTTGCCAATTAAAAGTTGTTTCACGCATAATTTTAGAACCGTACTCCGCAAATTAAAGCAACAATATTTTACTACTAAAGCGTCTCCCAAGAAATCTCGTAACTTTCCGAGACACACAAAATAAAACACATATACTGAAACGGTAGCGTACTATAACATAACATCCAAATCATTAGTAAGTATTATTCGTATTTTTCACCGAAATAAAATAGTCAGCAATTCTCATCACGCCGACCGCGGTGGCCGAGGGACTGAGGCGCTCCCGTCACGGTCTGCACGGCCACTACGGTCGGGGGTTCGAATCCCCCTCGGGCATGGATATTTGTGCCGTTGTTAGTATAAGGTAGTTGATAAGTAGTTTGTAAGTTTAGGGACTGATGACCCCGTAGTTAAGTCCCATAAGCTTAACAAACATTTGAACATTTGATTTGAATTCTCATCGCGTGATTGTTATTAATTTAGACAGTGATAGTGAGCCGACCGCAACACGCGATACAACAGCGACAGACACTAGTGCACTTGTGCCCTAAAATTATCTTCTCATTTCAATCACCGCAGGTCTGTATTTCATGCGAAAAGTTGTTGTTTTCATGCAATTATTATTTTTCAAAGTGTTGTTTTTAGGCTAACTTATTGTCTACTATTATGAATATATGTTGCTTGAGAACAAGTACTCCGTAATCACAGAGGCGATAATTTTATGAGAAAATGAATATCCTACTCATAGCTTCGTCTAATTCCAAAGTCTAAAATTGTACAGGGTACGAAGTCCGTTTCTGCTTGACGAGTCCTAATGGAGCAAATTGACAATTGGCGCGATAGTTGTCATGAACTACCGTAAAGGCATATCTCATTTAAGCACGCTCCCATAATGCACAGCTTTGAGTGTCATATATAGGTAATAGTGCGATGATTGAGGGGAAGTGAAGATAGCAAACGAGAATTTCCTTGATCACATCTTTCGCTTTCGAAAATCTTTTTCGTTGTGGTCGATCATTCGCTGTACTACTACGTTCCTGTCGAAAAACGTACACGAAAAATCGTGACATTCGTAGAAGGCAGCAAAATATTTTTTACAAGCAAGAGTGTGAATGTGATTGTTACTCATTTCACTGTTTGTTATTCATTTCACTCACAACAATTAAATCTGCGCTACTAGGTTTCTACCTAGCCTCACACGGTAATCGAAAATCCTCTCATGTTGCTAGAAAAATAACAGTATCTTATGAAACAATATGCAATAAAACGAGAAAATCCCCATTTTTGTGGGCATACAACTACAATTTGATGCTATCTTTCTCCACCAGACGCGTTTCTTTTTATTGAATATCAAACATCTTCAGTGGTCTGCAATGACAGATATCCACAATTTGTTTTGCACTCTTAAATTGAAAGCGAGTTCGCTAAATGTATATATATTTTATATTTTTACTGATGGAGACTTCAACTTAAGTTTTCGCCTTACATCATGTAGCGCCGACTTATTGCACATTTCGTGCAGTTTTTTTCCTGCCTGCGCCAGTGTATTTCGTTCTACCTTGCATTTTGCTGTAACACTATGCATCTTTTAAGCTTTATACTAAGTAACGCGGCAATATCAGATGGATTTGTTTACTTTTCTATGTCTGAATCTGTATCTTTTATTATTATTATTATTATTATTATTATTTAGTGTTCCCGACATTGCATTTTCCTTACTTACTTTTCTTTCTTTGTTATTCATTCTACTATCTATTCTTGTATTGTTATTATTATCTTGAATTGTGTATTTAGTTTTTATACAAGCGAAATAAACGGGTAACGTTGAATTTGTTTGGTGAGTGAGTTATTATGGAAGAGGGGGTGGAAGGGGAGGGGGGAAAGATAACTGAAGAGTAGGTGTTAAGTAGTAAGGTGGAGGACGAGAGTGAGGTGGAAGAGGTACAGTGGACACTGGTGGTGGGGGAAGGGAACGTAAGGAGCTTTAGAGGGAGAGGGGTGTGAAAAAGAGGGTTCTATGAGATTTTTCTATTATTTTATATAGTGTTAGGTTTCCAATATTTATTTGATCGTTGAGTAACTGTTTTTTGTGTGTTACTGCTTTGTGTATGTGGAAGTTTTCTTCGAGATGGAGGTCTCTATCTCTACTGATTTTAATTATTTCCATACAATTTTTTCTATAGAGCAGGACCTATGGTCTTCAAGTACTGAATTGCTTGTACCATACTTCCATGACCTGATTTGTTCTTTATATCTAGTGTCAAATGCCCTACCAGTCATTCCAATTGATGTTTGATCACAGGCAGTGCAGTTGAGCTGATAGATACCACAGTTTTGGTATTTTTTTTTTATTTTAGTTTAGGGAAATGTTTATGAATAGAGCTGTTTGTTTTGTAGGAAATGTTTATGCCTTGTTTCTTCATATATTAGCTATTATCTGTATGAATTTGTTATGGTAGGTCATTGTATGCCACTTATATCGGTTGTACTGTATCTAGGTGTTAGTGTAATTTTCTTGTTTTGGTTGTTATCTGTGTCTTTATTTTTGTGTTTAGTGTGTCTACTAGAGTTTCTTACATTCATTTTAACGATATTAGTTTTATAATGTCTAGCTCTATTTTACAATTATAGTTGTTTAGAGAGATCTTATTGTATCTGTTTAACATGTATTTGAATGCAGCTGGTTTATAGTGCTGCAGGTAGTTGGAAGTTGCGTTTAAAATGCTGTCTGAAGTACTGGGTTTTCTGACTATATCAAATGCTTGTATGTGACTCTATCTGCTTATGGTTGTATCTAGAAAACTGAGTATGTTTTGATGTTATCCTTCTATTGTAAATTTCCTGTTGTTGCTTATAGTATGTCTTTGCATTTTGTTTTTGTTTTTATCTGCCACAAATAGTTTTGTTGTGTTATTAACAGTACTAACAAGTATTATTGCTTCGCTGTTTGGTCCTTTAGGTAACTTGCTGTGTGTGTAGACGTTTCATTCAGTTAGCAGAAATACAAACGAATTTTTCTGTTAACTGAGTGGTGTCCCTTATTGTTTATTTACAAACTTATAGTACTGGGTGAATTGCAAAGTATATTTCTTTTTGTCTGGAGGTATGTGAGAGCTGCTCTGAACATAATGATCAGATAGAGAGGGGAAATGTCTTTTGGACTTTTGGCTGGCATCTCACATTTGGTGCTTGAAGATCTCTGGTACAAGACTCTGTTTCTCCCTAAAGCTAATTGAAGAAAATGTGAAAACAAACAGCAAGTTACCTCAAGAACAAATAAATGAAACAATATAATTGTTACAATGAGTAACTCAACAAAACTATTTTGAATCCAATCAGGAATACTATATACAAGAACAACAATAACCTGTGGGTTCACCTTTTACAGCAAAAACGGCAAACATCTTCATGACTAATATACAAAAATTTATATTTGAAGATATAATAACAGTGAAAAACTACATCATTTATTTACTGGTACAGATGCCTTTATGACATCCTATGTATTGTAGATGGACCTAAAAACAAAATACAAAGACATAAATACTATGTGCAACAACAGGAAATTTGCAATAGAAGGAGAAAAGTAAAACATACTAAGTTTTCTAGACATAATCATAAGAAAATACAATTAAAAAAATAGACACCATTTTAAATGGATCATTCCAAACCAAGTGGCCTAAAAAATACAGACAGCATTTTAAATGGATCATTCCGAATCAAGTGGTCTAAATTTAGAGAAGCTCCCCACTTGACGATCTTAAATTTTTATGAAATTTTTACAGGATGTACATACAGGCCTTACATGAAGCTCTGTCAAATTACAGGTCCAAAAGTAGTTTGGTAGGACCACCAGCCACTTTTCCGTAAAGGATAGTTTTTTGACATCGCGAATTAAGTGAATATATGATCCAATTTGTTTTATCATTGCTCAGGATCTAAGAGACCTGTCGTGCTGAAACGTTGTGATCCTGCTAAGTTTTTTGGGCACAATATCGAAGTTATAGAACAAATGGTCAAACTGTGATAACTTCATCATAATGTGCTGTCAAAGTGGCTCATAAATTGTGTCGTAACAGATTTTGATTGTACTTTATCGCCTTGTATCTACTGAAAGAATAACGTTTTTAAGCTGATTCTTTAGCTACCTGCAGCCTGCCAGCATGGCAAAAAGCTCTGCAAGTGGCACCCTGATTGCTCAAAATAATAACTTAGTTATCTAAGTTCAAACTTCACTCAAAAATTTAATTAATCAATTTTGGCTCACTTTCAAGTCGTCATATCTCAAGAGGGATCACTTTAATCTGGGTTTTCTGGGCATCATTGAAAAGAACATATTCGTTTGATCAGAAAAAATTGTTTTTATTTTGGAGACAATGAATTTAAGAACAAATAAACTTACATTTTCATTACATTATAAAAGGGCACAATCTTGTGTTGGTCCATGGTTGCTTACAGTCTTACTATTTATGGTTCCCAAGCCATAATATTTCATTCTTATCAATTCAGTTGCTGATATATGTTATTAATAGCAATTACAGTTGATTCTAACAACCTATAATTTTGGTACATTCTTGCTCTTAATGGAGCTGGAATGACAGAAATAATGGGTTTGTTTGGAATGCAACAAGTGTCCTGCCTGGCTGGCCAATAGAATGAATGCGCAGGTCCATTGGGGTGCATGAAACTAAGACATCATTTTTTCTTTCTGAAACATCAGAGATATAATCAATCCACCATTTTCCATCATAAATACTGGCAATGTATTGGGCCGGTTGTAAGGCTGCAATATTTGTGTAATAATCTGTTGCTTGGCATTGGTCAACATTTGCCACAAAACAATTTTTATCAATGGATACTCTTCTAATACAAAGTTGCTTTTCATTTAATTGCACAAAGTGGTGATTCTCTCTTGTTCCTGGTACTGTGCAGCCATTTTTAAACCTTTTTTCTTGCTCAGCTTTTAATGCTGCAATTTCTTCTTTTGAAACAAAAATGGATTCCATTCCTTTGATATTCTTTGTACAGTATCAAAAGCTGGTCCTTACTTGGTCTTTGAAGGTTTTCTCTTGCTTCCAGGTGCTTTAAAGTCCCTCTGACTCCATCACATGGAAATTTTCCATGGCTTGTAGCAAAAAGTCTCCATTCAATTGAGATTCTAAAGTCATTTTGATGGTGGCAGAGAATCAGAAAATTTTTGAAGTTTTTGTACTGCGCTTCTGACCCATCACTGAAGAAGTAAATGTGTATGATATTCCCAAGGCGACATTTGAGATCTTCTATTACTTTCCCTATAAAAGCATGTACAGCAATTGAATCATGTTTCAGGCTGTCACTTATTATACATCAGCTGATGCTATTGATGTCCAAGTTATTTCTGAAGTACACAACAAATGGGTGTAAATTTGCTTGGCTGTTATTCCAGTGAAAACCTTGAGCTGCATCTTGCACAATGAAGGAATAATTTTCAGCAAAGGCCATTAATATGATCAATTCAATTGGCTTGGGGCATTCTTTTATCCACTTTAGGTGCAACAAAATGATGAGTGGAAAGTTTGTCAATTTTCGAAATCAGGTCTTCAATAAAATCCTCGGTAGTGATCTACTTGGTTTCTAACGTATCTGTCAGTGTGCACCCACTATTGGAATTCAGTGGTATCATCTGGAGCACTATCTTCAAAACTGCTCTCTAAAAACTGTTGCAGAAGTGCTTTTCCTGGACAGTTTCCACGCTGCTGTATTTGGATTCGAAATCACACACTGTTTTAGCAATCAGGCTCTTGTAATCTTCTTTAATTGGAGTGATGGCAAGCGTCAATTTTACATTTTCGTGTAAAGTGCAAACACTGGGTTCCTGCAGCACCTACAGTGATGTACTATTTTGGCCTCAATTCGCAAAATTTGGAAAAGCCAATTTCAGGCCCATGCTGAAGTCGATATGCAGCAAATAATTCTTTCAAGTTATACAGAAGAAGGTATTTTGCATCAAAACTTTATTTCCGTCTATTCTGATACACTGTCCTTTTTACCTGGGAAAATTCGGGTAAAGTCTTCATTCTGAAAAAATGCTATCATTCTTTCTTTTACAGCATTTGTAATTTTCTTGCCACAGTTGTTTTTTGGTAGAGCTAATACACAATTTTCTGCCTTTAACTTCCTAGCTGCTTTTACTATCCTTTTTGATATACCAAATTCTTACATTGTTTATTTTATAGTCCAGCTCTGAGGTACTAATGTCAAAATCTGCAATTTTTCAGGCTGCCTTGATAATTGCATCTTCTCTTTCAATTCTGTAATCAGCTGCTTATAATCTTCACAGTCATGACGTACCTTGCTTGTACTAGGTATTTGAAAATCTTTTGGGTCGAAGCCTCCAGCAGCAGCAATGCTATTCACATTTGCCTCTTGAGCTTCGCTTATTTTTCGTTTTGCATAACCTTTCACATCCCTTGTTGATAATCTCTGAAATTTTAGAGGGGAGACCCCAAAATCAGTTAGACTTGTATCTACTGATCCTGCTAGATATCATTTTGCTTCCTCTTCTGACTGGATTCAAGTTGTCTGCAATTTTTCTCCTTTCTTTGCTAAAAATTGTTTTCTGCAAGTTGCACAGATCTTCTGACTAGGTTTCACATTGCTCTTTGTCACAGCTTGCAACTGTTTTGCTGTTTCTACATTAACAATCCGTAAACCCATTTTTACAGAATGGTTCTTTGCAGCAAAAGGATTACAACAAGACCTCTGTACAAATTCATATTTGTCCAGCAGTACTGCTCCGTGATGAAAGCATATTTCTGAATTTTCAGTAAGACATATTTCACTTCTTTGGTTTATTAATTCCTGTTGTTCTACTGAAAATTCTTTGATTGGAATGAATTCTTGTTGATGTGTGTGTGTGTGTGTGTGTGTGTGTGTGTGTGTGTGTGTGTGTGTGTGTTTTCAGATGACATGCAGAATTATCTGCAAGACCAATGATACATGAGACTGAAACCTCTTTCATATCCATTACACTACAATTCAATTTTTACTTCCAGTTGTCTTTTATTTCAGTATCTCATAAAGTCCAAGTGCTGTATGTTTCCAACTAAAAGAAATTAAACAATCATAGACAATGAAAACTGAAATGAAAGTAACCAGATAAACATTTCTAAAGAGTCAGGCATCTTGAAATTACTTACAGAAAAAAGACTTTTGGCCAGCAATGAAGCAGACTTTCCATTACGTAAAATGGTATTCATTACAACTTAACATTTCTCACTACACAGCATTGTTGAAATGTGTTTCCAAACTCCATTGTTGACACTAAACTTCTGTCTCAACAATAAAAATACCTTTTTTCTGATCAAACAAAGAGCTCTTTTCATTGGTGCTGAATGGCCCAGCATTACAGCTTGTTACAATTAACTGTAATTGCTATTAATAACATATTTCAGCAACTGGATTGATAAGAATGAAATATTATGGCTTGGAACCATAAATAGTAAGACTGTTAGCCACCATGGACCAACACAAGATTGTGTGCCTGTGTATTTTTGTTCTTAAATGCAATGCCTCCAAACTAAAAATAAAAACTTTTTCTGATCAAACAAAGTACGTTCTTTTCATTGGTGCCCAGAAAAATCAGATTTGAGTAATCCCTCTTGTGATATGACCTCTTGAGAGTGATAAGTTTTGGAGCAGACTTTGAACTCTGATAACTCAGTTATTATTTGGGCTTTTTAAAATACTGACAGGCTGTAGATTTCTAAACAATAAGATTGAGAAAGTTATTCTCTCGGAGATACAAGGCAATTATAATCAAAAAATTTTACGACAAGATTTATGAGCCACTTTGACAGCACATTATGATGAATTTACTATAGTTTGACCTTTTGTTCTACAGTTAAGCTATTGTACCCAAAACGTTGAAGAGGGTCACAAGGTTTCAGCACTACAGGTCACTTAGATTCTGAGTAATGGTTAAACAATGGTGATGAATTATCCATTTAAGTCGCAATGTAAAAAACTAGCCTTCTTAAAAGGTTACTAGTGGCCCAACCATACTACTTATGGAGCTGTAAATTGGCAGTGGTTCGTATAAGTCCTATACGTACATCCTGTTAAAATCTCATCAAAATTGGAGAGGATCGACTGGGGACCCTTAGGCCACTTGACATGGAATGACCCAAATGAAACTCCAAACAACGTGCAGAATTACTAGCAAACTGCAATAAGATACATGTTTAACAGACACAATAAGATCTCTCTAAACAACTCTAATTACCAAATAGAGCTGGTATTAAATAAGACTAATAGCACTAAAATGCAGGCAAGAATCTCTAGTAGACAAAGTAAACAAAAAAATAAAGACAATGATGAATCACCAAAACAAGAAAAAGACAGTAACACCTGCATACAATATACTCAATAGAAATGGTATACAATGACATACAATAACAAATTCATACAGTTAATAGCTAATGTATGAAAAAACAAGGCATAAACATTCCCTTCAAAACAAAGAGATCTATAAAAACCCATCCCTAAACTAACGTAAAAACTGGCTTATAGGAAAAAATCAGGTATTTATCAGCACAACTGTAATGACTGTAAACAAATATGCATTGGAATGACTGGCAGGGAATTTGACATTAGACATAAATAACATATCAAAGTACAGAAGTATGATGCAAACCATTCAACATTTGCAGATCACCTTAAGTAGGGAGCACTAGAACTCTAGCGCTGTAGAAAAATATATGAAATACCATAAATCACTACAGACATCACCTCCATTTCTGAAAAAACCTACACAGACACACAACAATCAATTATTCTCCAACCAAATAAATGTTCGTAAGTGAAAACTATAAAATAAAACAAAGAAATCACTTAAAACCCTCGTATTCCACATCTCACCCCCTCTAAAACAGCATCTTTCCTCTCTCCTTCCCTCGTCCGCATTCTCCACTACACCACTTGTCCTCCATCTTACTCTGCATCCCACTGCTTCCTACATAGTATTCATCCATTCATCTGTACCAGTAAATGAAGTTGTAGCTTTTGAGTGTTATTATATTTGTCTATATAAGTCATAGAAATGTTTGCGAGTGTTCCTGAAACAGGTGATCCCATAAATAATTGTTCTATTGTCTTTAGTATTCCTGATTGGATTCAAAATATTTTGAATCCAATCAGGAATAGTACATACAAGAACAAGAATTACCTGTGGGTTCACCTTTTACAACAACTATGGCAAACATCTTCATGACTCATATAAAAATTTATATTTGAATGCCGCGCGGGAGTAGCCGAGCAGTCTGGAGCGCCACGTTGCGGATTGCGCGGTCTCCCGCGTCGGAGGTTCAAATCCTCCATTGGGCATGAATGATTGTGTTGTCTTTAGTATAAGTTAGTTCATAAGTAGTTTGTAAGTTTAGGGTCTAATGACCCCGCAGTTAAGGCTTTTGAGCATTTTGAACATTTGATATATTTGCAGATATAACAATGACAAACTACATCAGGAATTTTGAATTAGAAGGAGAAAAGTAAAATATACTAAGTTTTCTAGACATAACCATAAGAAAATACAATTTAAAAAAAACAGACAGCATTTTAAATGCAACGTGCAGAAGTACTAGCAAACTGCAATCAGATACTTGTTAAACAGACACAATAAACACCTCAAATTACCAGAGTTAAATATTAAATAAAAAGCAAGCTGCAATTAGATATGTGTTTAACAGACACAATAAGATCTCTTTAAATACCTCTAATTACCAAATAGAGCTGATATTACATATGACTAGTAGCCCTAATATACAGGCAAGAATCTCTAATAAACAAACTAAACAGAAAAATAAAGATACAGATCAATCATCAAAACGAGGAAAAGACACTAAAACCTGCATAGAATATAATCAATAGAAATGGTATACAATGACCTACAATAACAAATTCATACAGATAATAGCTAATGTATGAAGGAAACAAGGCATAAACATTTCCATCAAAACAAACAGATCTATTCAAAACACATTACTAAACTAATATAAAAACTGACTTATAGCAACAATCAGGTATTTATCAGTCCAACTGCATTGACTGTAAACAAATGTGCATTGGAATGACTGGCAGGGCATTTGACATAGGTATAAATAACATATCAAAGTACAGAAGTATGATGCAAATCATTAAACATATGCAGATGACCTTAAAGAGGATCACCATAAGTCCAACACTGTAGAAAAATATATGAAATATCATAAATCAGTACAGACAGACACCACCACCATTTCCAAGAAACCGCCAAATACACACACCAAACAATTATTCTACAACCAAATAAATGTTCGAAAGCGAAAACTATAAAATAAAAAAAAATCATTTAAAACCCTCGTATTCCACACCTCACCCCTTCTAAAACAATCTCTTCCCTCACTCCTTCCCTCGCTCCCATTTTCCACTACACCACTTGTCCTCCATCTCACTCTGCTTCCTAATTTACACCTACTGTTCAGTCATATTTCCCCCCCCCCCTCCCCATCCGTCCCCACTTGTATTCAAAAAAATGTTCAAATGTTTGTTAAGCTTAAGGGACTTAACTACGGGGTCATCAGTCCCTAAACTTACAAACTACTTATGAACTACCTACAACTAAGGACGGCACAAATATCCATGCCCGAGGGGGGATTCGAACCCCCGACCGTAGTGGCCGTGCAGACCGTGACTGAAGCGCCTCAGTCCCCTCGGCCACCGCGGCCGGCCCACTTCCATTACCATTCACTCACCACAAACATCTTTTCCTTTGTGACAGGGCGTGGTTCTCTGTAGAACTTTTCTTGACTGACGTTATGAACGCTGACAGGTCGCCCTCTTTTGGACCCTGGCCTTAAGTTTAACTTTCTAAAAGACATGTCTTCCGAAAGAGTGTCCTTAAAAAGGGTTGTGAATGGGTCAGTCTTTTGGTACCGAATCCAATGCATGTTCAACCATGACACAGGATATCCCTCATCGTTCTTTCTTCCGTTTGGTTACTTTTTTTTTTTTTTTTTTTTTTTTTATCAGGTTCTCAACAGACAAAAAAACCATTGTTCGACAGAACACTGACGTGAAAGGGATTTTTTCCCTTGATTTAGCAATGATCTGGTATCAGTCATTAGTAGTGTAAAGCTGTTGCCTCTTGCTAAAATTTTCTATCGAAGCAAATTCGCGGTAATTCGGAAGATAAAATGGCCTCTTATCATGAACAGCAGAACATGCAGTGTAGGATGTAATTCTATTTCGCATCCATATTTAGAAATTATGTAGCATTGGTAGGTTTTTTCCCCTTTATTATTTCATTCACATATTACCGGGTGGGCTGGCAACGCATGCTGCCGCTCTTCAGCCTACAGAATTAACCATCGATATAAGAGACAGTACAACAAGTAAAGGGTGATAAAAACGGGATACAATAATACAACAGACATGGTGACAGTAACTGGAGGACATAAGTTCAAAAATGTAGTGCACATTGGAGTCTTTGTTAGAGATAGAAACGGTGAGGACGAAGAACACATCACAGCTGCAAACAAGAAGAAACACGGAGAATTAAAATCACACAGGGTTGACCGTTTGCTGTTTATTTTAAAAATCATGCTTAGATGAAACATACTTCGACGAAGCACCATACCGTAAACACATGGCGGCGATGAATGATGGGGAAGCGAGCTAGGGGAGGAGGTGGGAGGGGAGCTGTGGGAGGAGAAACGAGGGAGGGGGAGTGGCCATAGCGCCGGGAGTAGGAAAGCGAGCCAGTTAAATGTCTTCCGTTGCTCCTTGGTAGAGCAAATTCATTAGGAAAATTAAAATACACCCAACATGCTCAGCACAAAACTTTCCAGTTCCAAGAGGATCTGTATAAGCAGTTAGATGGCTTAGATATGGGGTACCCTCTTAGTCCACTCATAGCTGAAATATTTATGGACAGTTTTGCAAAACATTTTTTGAAAAAAAAAACCTTTGACTGCAATGTTAAATACTGATTCAGATATGTTGACGATATGCCATGTATGTGGACAGGTACTGCAAGGCAGCTCAACACATTTTTTCATAACCTGAACAGTCAACATAAAAACTTTCAATTCACTATGGAGATTGGCAACAAATCCATTAACTTCTTAGATCTCAATATTGACAGCAGTACATACATACACTGTTTCAAAGTTTATAGAAAAACCACAACTACAGTAATACCTTCCACCTCTCAACACCCAGTAGCACATTAACATGCAGCTTTCCACTGGTTGGTACACCGTCTCCTATCTATTCCAATGTCCAAAGAAAATTTCAAAGTAGAGTTGGACACAATAATCTTTATTGCCTCAACCAATGGCTATGATCCTGTCCTAATTGGCCATTTCTTGCAGAGGAAACTAAAAATTCTACCCCTCCTCTGTGCTTCTCCCGCTAGCCCTTCCACTATTTGCAAGAAGTGGTGTAGTATTCCATATGTAGGACAGGTATCACAGATTGTAGCCAAAAGTCTGAAATCCTGTAACTACAAGGTTTCTTGCTATGCCAGTAACACAACTGCCCACTTTATTTTCAGCAGTAAAGACAAGCCCCAGCTATTAGCCAATAGTGCCGCGGTGGAGTAGCCGAGCGGTCTAAAGCACCTCGCTGCGGAGCGCGCGGTTGCTCGCCCTGGAGGTTCGAGTCCTCCCTGGGGAATGGGTGTATGTGTTTGTCCGTAGGTTAGTTTACCTAGGTTTAAGTAGTTTGTAAGCTACGGACTGATGACCACGCAGTTTGGTCCGATAGATTTACAGACATTTGATTTTTTTATTAGCCAATAGTAGGGTATAAAAACGCATTTGCCCAGATTGTGATAATTTTTACATTGGCCAATCAGGTAGGAACATAGCCTCTAGGCTAAGATAGCATGAACGCAGTTGGAGGTTACAAAATCATGACTCCACTTTTGCTGAACATGTTCTGAGTGAGTGCCACAGTTACCAACCACAGTCCCACTTACTCCACTTACCTAACCAAGGCCAGAAACTAAATGTACTACTTACCTAACCAAGGCCAGAAACTAAATGTACTAGAGGCCTTAGAAATCAACAAACATCTGGCTCACATTCCAGGCTTAATATTAAATGATCAAACAGTCCTCAATACATTGCCACTTCTGAACCCACCCTAATTCTCAGAATATCCAATACAACTCACCAATCCTGTTACATTTTATTCCTCCAATTCTTGTATCTTCTTATTTCACCTTACTCTGTTTTTGAGTCAGCATATGTTTGTAATAGTTTTCAGTACTGTTGTCTTACAATTATTTTACTAATTGAACTTATTAATCGAATTTAAATTTGGCACAGCCACTGTTTATTTACTTTCTGTGTTAATAGCAGTCTAGCTTTCCAATGCATCACACATGCTTTGTATCTTTCTTTGTTAGTAGTAACATTCCAAATTATTCTGTACTCTGTCATTGCAGTAATTCTTTATTTAATTGTGATCATATAATCGAACATTTTTATTTTCACCGTTTTTCAGTTCGAGTGCACAATTCTCCAATGCACCCCACCCATACACTCCTATCCCACCCCTCTGTTTGTTTATTTAGTTAATAGTTCCCAGGTTACTAATATTTATCCTATATTTCTTAGGTTTTGTGTCACCTTGTGTTTTGAACAACCCTTCGGACATTAGATGCTTGTTTAATTTTATTTTATTCACTATCATTGTTGTCAAGAATTTGTTGTGTTCGCACTGTTTCTCAATGTATAGTATCTATGTTCCCTTTTGCAGTAGTATTAGTTTATAGATATCATTTAAATATTTATTTACACTGTAAATGCTCCATCAAAGGAGATAATTTATTTCTCTGCATGTAACATCTCTTCTTGTTGACAGCGCAAGTTCTTTGACTAAAAGACAGTCAACAATCCGAAGATTGGTTTGAACACAACAGTGCTTTACTAGGCATGGTCCTGTTTGGAGGTGGTATGCCGTTGCCTTCTCCGACATTGTAACTGACTTACTCAGCCAGTTACAGGGGGACCTACAGTTTTTACGTGGGTTCCGAACCACGGTGCTCCTCGGTATTTTTCACATGAATGAGCAATACTGCCAGAGGTGAAAGAAGTGGAAAGTGACAGATAAAAATCCTAGGACCTAGCGGGGATCGAACCCGCGACCTTTGGATTTGTAGTCTGGCACTCTACCACTGTGCAAGCGGGGCGCAACGTTCTTTGACTAAACTTCAGTAAATGTCTGATGATGGCCTAAGAAGCCGAAAAACGAAAAAAAAAAAAAATAAACAAACCTGCAGAAAAACACAAAATTGTGTATTTTAATCTTCATAAAGCAAGGTAGGATGTCCCAGAAAGCTGTGAGGGGCGGAAGACGGGAGGGCGATTTCCGGGTTCGGGATGTATGTATATAAATTCCGTGTCACGATGTTTGTTGTATATAACCGTTGAAATTACACAGCTGATATTAATGGAATTTCACTCAGTGTATGTTAATTTGAGCCAACCTCAAAGATAGGATAGCTTTATCTCGATTAATGATTTATTGTAAATTAAATGGTGTGGCGGCCTGTTAGGCCCGATTGCCCCATCTAGTGCCAGTGAAACCTTTCCTGAAGCTACAATTGGTTTCACTTTACACTTGATTTCCAAATTTATATACGACATAAACGCGCGTTATAAATTTTTAGTGTATTTTATTAGAATTCTAACTGTGCTGCGTATTATCTATGTCTATAAATGTGAATGTCTGTTCGATGTACGTTTATCATGTCTGAACCACAAGACATAAAGAGCTAAAGATTTGTACAGTTATTAATGTCTACCCAGGAAAGGCTTTAGGCACGGTTTTATGCGATCGGATAGCTATTTATCTATATATATTTATGTGAATGTCTGTTCGGTACTTCGGTGTACGCTTATCACGTCCGAACGCCAAGACGCATAGGCTTAAATATTTGTACAGTTACTGATTTATACCTGAAGAAGGTTTTAGGCACGGTTTTATAGCGATCTTATGGATATTTAGTAATTTGAAGAATATAACGCGAAATGCGGAACGATAATTACTCTTTGAAAGTTGTATTTACTCTTTGAAAATGG
Source organism: Locusta migratoria (assembly GCA_026315105.1). Lineage (NCBI taxonomy): Eukaryota > Metazoa > Arthropoda > Insecta > Orthoptera > Acrididae > Locusta > Locusta migratoria. Next base: position 295,611,185 of record CM048755.1, read on the forward strand.
TTTTATTGGTTGCATTGTTGCTTGAAAGTTGATAATGGTAAAAAGGTGGAGTATATTGGGATGGAAAGTTATCGGTGTATATAAAATTCTACGCGCGTGAGTGTGTGTGTGTGTGTGTGTGTGTGTGTGTGTGTGTGTGTTAATATTTCGCTCTGCAGCGAAAACTACAGAACGCAAACGAATGGTCTGTATGTAATTGTTGTCCGAAGTCTCCCGTTGTACACAATAGCAGTTCCATGACGATAGCTATAAAAGGGTGGAAGATATGGTGGTTGAAAGTCGTCAAATTATAAAAAAAATTCGGGCTAAAGGCCAGCGATGACGTTTGCGACTCTATAGCAAGGAGGTTACATACAGCGAAACGTGATGCCACAGACCATATCTTTGGTTTATGCGTGCTACAATGTCTTCAGCTCTTTTTCTGTAAGGATAAGCATACTAATAAGGAAATATAAGAATAAATAAATAAAGCAGTAAAAACGAAATTTCTTGTAATACATCTCCTTAAAAATCGATTTACAGCAAGTGATCGATCTGTGATATTATTACAATCATTATTGTTGAATTTCGTGATTGGATTCTTCGAAACGAGTACATTTTTACATTTGATCTACATTACTTACTTTCTTGATAAAGTTGATTGTTTGTTTCTAAAGAAGGAAATGTATTTCATTTCATCCTTCAAAACCAGTCTCATAGCACACTACTGAAAGATAGCTTATCTATCATAATCAACCAACACGCGAGCGGAGCCGCGGGTTTAAGCTAGTTTTTAATAAAAAATGCCCCGAAATAATATGTGTGACAAAAAGGCCAGACGCACAATTGTTCAAACAACCCTCTGTACTTCACTGAACTCCTTCTTAACCGCACGACCGATTTTGAAGAATGTTTGTGTGTTTGAGTGGGTCCCTCGATGATTTCGATTTACTATTGGACCTGTTAGCCAGCGTTGAAAAATCGATATAACTGAAATTGGTAATTTCGTTAATTTCCAATTAGATTCATATTTGTTAAGAACATATATGCCAACCCTCTGTATGTCACTGAACTCTTTCTTAACCGCACGACCGATTTTGAAGAATGTTTGTTTGTTTGAGTGGGGCCCTCGATCATTTCGATTTACTATTGGACCTGTTAGCCAGCGTTGAAAAATCGATATAACTGAAATTGGTAATTTCGTTAATTTCCAATTAGATTCATATTTGTTAAGAACATATATGCCAAAATCGCTTGGTGAATATTTTATTTTAGATGACAGGTTTCGATAATCTTAGTTTTCATCTTCAGATCTGCAACACTAAAGTTTTACAAAAAAGCATTGCATGTGACATAGTGCTTAATGTCTACGTTATAAAAGTCACATACATATTTTTAAACGTACTGTGTTAAGCACATATAAAATAGATGAGTCAAATTTAAAATAATCTCCCAAATTAAACATTAAAAAGAGCAAAACAACGGTAATGGAGTGCAGTCTAAGAAAATCAGGCGATGCTGAAGGAATTAGATTAGGTAATGAAACCATGAAAGTGGTAGATGAGTTTTGTTACTTGGGTAGTCAAATAACACACACTGGTCGCAGTACAGAGGATATAAAATGCACAATGGCAATGGGAAGAAAAGCGTTTTTGAAAAAGAGAAATTTCTTAACATCGAATATTAATTTAAGCGTAAGGAAGTCCTTTCTGAAGGCATTTATGTGGAGTTTTGTCTTGTATGGGAGTGATACATGGACGATAAACAGTGCGGACAGGAAGTGGATAGAGGCTTTTGAAATGTGGTGCTACAGAAGAAAGCTGAAGATTAGGTGAGTGGATCGCGTAACTAATGAGGAGGTGCTGAACATAATTGGGGAGAAAAGGAATTTCTGGCATGCCTTGACTAAAAGAAATGATTGATTGGTAGGACACATTCTTAGACATCAAGGAATTGTGAATTTAGCATTGGAGGGAAGTGTGTGGGGTAAAAATTGCAGAGGGAGGCCAAGAGTTCAATACAGTAAGCAGATTCAAATGGATGTAGGTTGCCGTTCTTATGATGAGATGATGAGGCTTGCACACGATAGAGTAGGGTGGAGAGCTGCATCAAACCAGTCTCCAGACTGAAGACAACAATAAACAAAAACACATCTCGTCACTTTTTTAAAATAATCTGACGACACAGAGCAGAAAAAATGTGTTGTTTGATTTTTTAAAACGTGATGAGCTACTGCAAATAATTTTAAATTTGACCTATCTATTTTATATGTACTTAACACAGTAGGTCTACATTTAAAAATACCGGGTTTTCAAAAAGTCAGTATAAATTTGAAAACTTAATAAATTACGGAATAATGTAGATAGAGAGGCAAAAATTGACACACATGCTTGGAATGACATTGGGTTTTATTAGAACCAAAGAAAAACAAAAGTTCAAAATATGTCTGACAGATAGCGCTTCATCTGATCAGAAAAGCAACTATTAGCATAACAAATTACGACAAAGCAAAGATGACGTTCTTTACAGGAAATGCTCAATATGTTCACCATCATTCCTCAACAATAGCTGTAGTCGAGGAATAATGTTGTGAACAGCACTGTAAAGTATGTCCGGAGTTATGGTGGGGCATTGGCGTCGGATCTTGTCTTTTAGCATCCCTAGAGATGCCGGTCGATCAAGATACACTTGCGACTTCAGGTAACCCCAAAGCCAATAATCGCACGCACTGAGGTCTGGGGACCTGGGAGGCCAAACATGACGAAAGTGGCTGCACACATGAAGTGTTAAGTGCCATCGACAAGGGATCTCAAATCGATTCCATATTTCTGGACTTCCGGAAGGCTTTTGATACTGTACCCCACAAGCGGCTTCTAATGAAATTGCGTGCTTATGGAATATTGTGCGATTGGATTCACGATTTCCTATCAGAAAGGACACAGTTCGTTGTAATTGACGGTAAGTCATCGAGTAAAACAGAAGTGATATCTGGCGTTCCACAGGGAAGCGTTATTGGTCCCCTACTCTTCCTCGTGTTTATAAACGATTTAGGAGATAATCTGAATAGCTCCCTTAGACTGTTCGCGGATGATGCTGTCGTTTATAGGTTAGTGAAGTCAACAGAGGATCAAAAGCAACTGCAAAGCGATTTAGACCAAATTTCTACTTGGTGGGAGAATTGGCAATTGACACTAAATAAAGAAAAGTGTGAAGTAATACACATGACCACTAAAAGAAATCCGCTGAACTTCAATTACGCGATAAATCAGTCAAACCTTAAGGTCGTAAATTCTACCAAATACCTAGGAGTTACAATTACGAACAACTTTGACTGGAGAGAACACATAGAAAATATTGTGGGGAAGGCGAACCAAAGGTTGCGTTTCATTGGCAGAACGCTTAGACGATGCACCAGCTCCACCAAAGAGACTGCCTACATCACACTTGTGCGTCCTCTCTTGGAGTACTGTTGCCCCTTGTGTGACCCTCACCAGGTGGGACTGACGGAAGATATTGAGAAGGTTCAGAGAAGGGCAGCTCGTTTTGTTTTATCACGTTACGGGGGGAAAGCGTCACGGAAATGTTGCACGATTTGGGGTGGAAATCATTAAAAGAAAGACGTTATTCATTGCGGCGTGATCTGTTTGCGAAGTTTCAATCACCGACTTTTAGTTCTGAATGTGAAAATATTTTGCTAGCACCCACCTACTTAGGGAGACATGACCATCCCAATAAAATAAGAGAAATCAGATCGAAAACGGAACGATTTAGGTGTTCTTTCTTCCCGCGCGCTATTAGAGAATGGAACGGTAGAGAAAAGTTATGAAGGTGGTTAATGAACCCTCTGCCAGGCACTTAAATGTGATTTGCAGAGTATCTATGTAGATGTAGATGTAGCACACGATCATCACCAAACGACGCGCGCAAGAGATCTTTCACACGTCTAGCAATATGGGGTCGAGCACCATCCTGCATAAAACCCCATGTCATTCCAAGCATGTGTGTCAATTTTTACCTCTCTATCTACATTATTGCATGATTTATTACGTTTTCAAATTTATGCTGACTTTTTGATCACCCGGTATGTATGTGACTGTTACAACTTAGACATGAAGCACTATGTCACATGAGATGCTATTTTGTAAAAATTTAGAGTTGCAGTTCTGAAGATAACAAATAGGGTTGTCGAAACCGGTCATCTAAAATAAAATAAAATATTCAACAAGCGATCATGGCACATATATTTTTAACAAATAATTTACATCGCCACCTCGCTTGAAAAAATCAAGCATATACAAAAATCGTATTTTATGCGCTATTATACCGTTCAATTGACTGCAATAAAATTTTGCACACTTGACCTTCAAAACAAGAGAAATTGTACTGTCTACATAATATTTTATACGATGCATGGCGGAGGATGCTTTACAACAGGCGTAGACACCAATCTACTATTTTATTGTGATCTGTATGAAATTTTGCACACTTCACCTTCAAAACAAGAGAAACGTTATTTCGTACCGTAAATGGTGGAGGATACCTCACTGCAAACTTCGACACCATTTTATTGATCACCATGAAATTTGCAGATGTATGTAAAGGGGAAGGCAGAGGTAAGCAGAGAATGGCGACAGGAGGAGGGGTTTGGCAGAGGCCGGCCGCGGTGGCCGAGGAGACTGAGGCGCTGCAGTCACGGTCTGCACAGCCACTACGGTCGGGGTTCGAATCCCCCCCTCGGGCATGGATATTTGTGCCGTCCTTAGGATTAGCTAAGTTCATACGTAGTTTGTAAGCTTAGGGACTGATGACCCCGTAGTTAAGTCCCATAAGTTCTACAAACATTTGAACATTTGATTTGAACTGAAGCAGTTCCGTAACATGTCCCATGATGGCGCTGCGGTCAGAAGCAGCCCTTTAAACTGGCCAGAGCAGGCGGCAGGTAGCGGCTGCCCCCACCACCACCTCCCCTCAACCGCCGGCACACCGGACACAGCCGTGGCCTCGTGGCAGGCGGCACGAGCTCTCCCCTCAGCCTCCCCTCCAAGCTACCCTCTGACGTGCCTCTAGTGTGGTCTACCGGTACTAAGCCAGGGAACCGCCTGACACCTGCTAGCATCTTACGGAACTACGAGCGGAGCGTAGGACAGTGGTTTAGGGGGGCTGCTTCTCTGTGCATGTACTCTGTGCTAATGCAGAGAGAGGCCTAAGATAGGGGGACCAGATGTCCGGTATTTTACGGGATCGTCCCTTATTAAGCCCAAGTGTCCCGTTGTCCCGACAAAACACATACGGGACGTATTTTGTTCCGTCTTTTTTTTTTGTTTGGTAACCGTCCCATATTTTTGAAACTTTGGGTGTCTAAGTAAATGTACCATAATAAAACGAAAAAGTAGGAATGTGGTTTTATTTAGCCAAAGGGTGAAGAAAAGTACACTTTGATTAAAGCAAAGTGAACGAGGAACGATTTATGAAGTTCTTTGGTACTATGTAATGCTTTCACATTGCAAGTAGTTTTGCTTTGGTTATTGCTTCACGGCATCATTTATATCTGTAGTTTGAAACCATGAAGAGTCACCAGCTGCGTTACTTTTTGACATAAATACGAATAGGAATTTCATTTCTGAAATTACAGCCGGCCGCGGTGGCCGAGCGTTCTGTGGCGTGCCAGTCACAGTCTGCACGGTCGCTGCGGTCGGGGGTTCGATCGAATCCAACCTCGGGTGTGGATATTTGTGTCATCTTTAGTATAAGCTAGTTCATAAGTAGTTTGTAGGTTTAGGGACTAATGACCCCTTAGTTAAGTCCCATAAGCTCTACATTTTTTTTCTGAAATTACAACTGCAAAGCAAGAAACTTTTTTTTTTTTTACGTGTAATAGAAATATTTTGATGGTCGACAATACAGGTCGGTTTGATGTTGTGCAACATACACGGCCTAACTCTTTTGCGCAAAACTTCGTCATAAAGTATGATGTCTTGCAAAATGTGAGCATCTTGCTGTGCCTACAGTGCACCAGTCACAGTCTGCACGGCCGCTACGGTCGGGGGTTCGAATCCCCCTCGGGCGTGGATATTTGTGTCGTCTTTAATGTAAGGTAGTTCATAAGTGGTTTGTAAGTTTAGGGACTGATGACCCCGCAGTTAAGTCCCTTAAGCTTAACAAACATTTGAACATTTGAAGGCTTCCTTGCTTTCCCTGCAACGAAACATACTGTTCCCTCAAGTCAATGGAATTCACTAAATGAACAGTGTTAAAAATTACATAGTGAAGGAAGAATGTAGAAATACTGTCTTGGTCAAAAATATCTCTTTCATATTATTTCATGCCGTGATATCTGTTGCAAAAATTTGCAGCTCGTAATTACTTTTGCAGTGTCTTCTGATGACATTGCTTTATAGACTGATGAAAACATTATGAAGTATACTAAACATGAGTCTCAGTTATATCCTCAACACTTTCAATACAAACCTCTTAATTTTCACAAAACTATATTTCAAAATATACTTCTGAATGACATGCATTCTTCTGTACGGTTCTGTTCTGTCCTTTCAAAATGTTTAAGACTATCAACTCGCCCGCCGCGTATGAGGTTCGCTCAGTGATATGGTTTTTGTCACCAAGGAACCTGTCTGCTGCAGAAATTCATCGACAGATTTTCCAAGTGTACGGTGATATGAGTAAAGGCAAAGTGCTTAAGTGGGTACGAGAATTCAAAGGTGACTGCGACAATCATGATGAAGACCGCTCCGGTCGCTCATCTTCGATTACAGACGTTTTGGAGGTTTCAGCTGAAGCGAGGATTCGAGAGAACAGGAGCTTCACAATAACAGGTGTCTCAAACGAATTTCCTGACGTGTCGAGATCAGTGCTTTACAAAACGGCAGTGAACTCTTGGTTATCGTAACAGGCGACAAGATAGTATGAAGAGGGTATTTTAAAACTGGTTGAGAGGCAAACTTTGCAACTATGTCGAAAAATAGAGTAAAAAGTATGCACTTTCTGAAAATAAATTTACTTTTTTTAAATAACCTTTCGTTGTGTACTTCTATTCAAACGGAACTTACTTAAAAAACGTTCATCGCAGTTGTAGTATGGACAAAATATTTGAACTCAAATCTGTTGTACCGATACATCATTTACGAAGCGTTTCACAAAATCTGGCTTCATTACAACTTCTGATTTCTGTCCCGTATTTTGATTCTGGAAATCTGGTCACCTTAGCCTAAGAAGACAAAGAGGAAGGTAATATATTGCCATAGACGTACGAGAGGCGATGGCCAGAGAGATTAGGCGATGCAGTCTAGGCTGTATATCCAGTGAAGCATTGCCGGCTTTCATTTCCTCAGTGCTGATGCACACCAGACTTCACTCTTAAGGCGAGTAGACGAAATGCCACGAGTAATGTGCAGATAAGTTGAAAATTTGCGTCTGACGGGGGGCGTGATAGGATAGTCTGTGTAATCGTGGGCCGGCCGCGGTGGCCGAGGGGACTGAGGCGCTCCAGTCACGGTCTGCACGGCCACTACAGTCGGGGGTTCGAATCCCCCCTCGGGCATGGATATTTGTGCCGTCTTTAGTATAAGGTAGTTGATAAGTAGTTTGTAAGTTTAGGGACTGATGACCCCGTAGTTAAGTCCCATAGACTCTACAAACATTTGAACATTTTTTTGTAATCGTGGTAATCACTGTGCCCCAGTGGCATAGAGGACAGTGCAACTGCCTGGCAACCAGGAATCGCGGCTAGCCTCAAATTTTCAACTTCCCAATTAAAGTAATTCGGTGGCTCACTGGCAGCTAATTTCGTAATTCCTTTGTGTGTTTATTGATATTACCTCCAAAAGAACGACACCGTATATATATAATTGTGCGTTTCGCAGACGCACCAAGAAGTCTATAATGTTCAAATGCGCCATTAGTAGAGTGCTGCTTGACACGGTCGCTTCAATAAAATTTCTAATCGTAACGTTACAAAGGGATATGAAATAGAAAAATCTCACTGATGTGTTTTACGGCCCGCTTTAGATTGGTAGTTTTAGAAGTTTTTGCAAACATTTTGAACCAAAATAATAATCTAAATAATAAAAAATTAATTAATAAGAGTGTCTGAAACCCTTTTATGAAAAAATAAAAATTTAGGTAGGGGCGGGCTTCGAATCCCTTATGTTTAGCGTCACAGTCTAACGCACTACCTACTGCGCTACAGATATCAGTGGGAGCGGCATTCTTTAATCTCATACTATTGATAGCCGTTATTAACTGATGCTAATATGGCATTTGTAGACATTAGATTATTATTTATCGTACGAAGAACGACGTATTTTTGTTAATTCTTCAGTGCGCCATTGCTTTGAAATGACAACGTGTAACTTAAAATAAGTAAATCATCAAATACGCAACGCAAGATGGCTTATGCCAGAGAGAGTTCTGGGCTAGGAATGTCACGTGACATCTGCGAACGGCTGGTTTTCCTTAATTCAGTGGAGGGTGTCAAAACGCTGTTATTTTTGGAAATATCTCTCAAACGATGCGAGATATGAAAAAAAAAGAAAAGGAAACAAAGCTGTAGAGAATCTTCTCCTCTACAAATTCGGTTATTCAATTTTAGCGTCAGATGAACGGTTTATAAGCAATTAAAATTACATTACAAACGGCTTTTTTGTATTCCTTGTCCGAAATATTTGAAAAAAGCGAGATTCTGGTCTATGGTAGCCAACAATTATGTCTGTAAAATTTGGTGCCGATCGGTTGAACGGTTCGACCTAAAAAGTGGGAACACGTTACAGCCAGACAGACATCGTCAAATCGCCGTTATTTTTGCAAATATCTCTGCAACGATGCAAGATATGAAAAAAAACATAATAGAGCGAAGTTGTTGAGAATTTTCCCCTCTACCAATTAGGTTATTCAATTTTCGTGTCAGATGAACGGTTCGTTTGCAATTATAATTATATTACAAACGGTTTTTTTTATTACTACCGTATTTTTTGTCCGAAAAATTTGAAAAATGGAGGTTCTGGTCTCTGTCGGCCTACAATTATGTCTGTAAAATTTGGTGTTGATCGGTTGAACGGGTCGTCTTAAAAACGTGGAACACGTTAAGGACAGACAGACGGACAGACATCCCAAAATCGCCGTTATTTTTGCTAATATCTCTGAAACGATAAGAGATATGAAAAAACATAAGACAGCAAAGTTGTAGACAATTTTTTCCTCTACAAATTCAGTTGTTCAATTTTCGTGTCAGGTGAATGGTTAAGCCGTTACGGTATTTTTATTTAAATTTCGAGCTGTCAAAAGACGATCGCAATGGCCCACTTTTAGTGTTACTACCGTAACCTAAAGTGGGCCAAAAAGGATTTAAATTGAGTCGTGGAGAAGGCGGATGGTCAACTTCGGTTTATTGGGAGAATTTTGGGAGGAGGTAGTTCATATGCAAAGGATACAGCGAATAAATCGCTATCGCTTCGCTTATGTGATCCCGTCTTGAGTATTACTCATGTGCTTAGGATCCTCACCAGATGGGTTTGAAGGAAGACATAGAAGCAATTCATAGGCGGGCTGCTAGGTTTGTTACTAGTAGGTTCCGTCATCGCGCGAGTGTTACAGAGAGGTTTCGAAATGTCAAATGTGAGTCGATGGAGGTAAGGCAACGTTCTTATCGACAAACGCTATTGAGGAAATTTAGAGCACTGGAAATTGAAGCGGACTGCAGAATGAATCTACTGCCGCCAACTTACATTAATTCGCGTAAATAGCACAAAGATAAGAGGTATTAGGGCTCTACAGAGGCATACAGACATTACTTATTCTCTCGTTCTGTTTGTGGAGTAGAACAGAAAACGAAGTTATTACTATGCTGTCTGTTCTTTTTGTACATGTCCGAAAAAACAGACACCATTAGTTGACACTAACGACCGTAAATTTACGATTATTGATATGGTGTCTGTTCTTTCGCGCGGCTGCTTGGCGCTAAGGATCACCAAACAACTATTTGTAGCAAATGTGGTTGAAAGCCGTTAATTAGTTTAGGGAGTGATATAAACGTTGTCGCATGATGTGGCAGTTTATCGCGAATTTAATTGCCTACGACATCTTATCTACTGAACTGAATGTCGTAGGTAGTTTTTACCTCCCCTCCCCCCAGCGATTGATGTTTGATAGTGAGGAATATGTGTACCAAATTTGGTTGAAATCGGTCCAGTAGTTTAGGAAGATACGTGTGTGTGTGTGTGTGTGTTTGTCTTCCTTTGGACATCATGGACGTCTTCGTCTTGTGTTCTTTCGAACATGTTCAAAAGGACAGGCACCACATATACACTAGTATTGATATTCGTAGTCAACAAATTTCTCTTCGCTTGCTTTTCTCCTTATAGCCACCGTGAAATTTATATTTTTTCTACTTCAGTCATCATAAGTTATTTTACTGTCCAAATAACATAATTAACCTACTGCTTTTGTTGTTTCATTTGCTAATCTAATTCTTTTAGCATCACCTGATTCAGTTCTTTAACATTGTTTTACTCTTGTTAATGTTAATTATATATCCTCCATTCAGGACACTGTCCATTCCGTTCAGTAGCTCTTCCAGGTTCTTTTTTTTTAAATTATTTTTACTCGCTGGACTTTAATGAAGTCAAATGTTTGTAAACTTACTGGACGAAACAGCTGTGGCATTAGTACCTAGTCTTAAAAACCACTTAAACTAACTTACACTAAGGATAACACACACACACCCAAGCCCGAGAGAGGACTCCAACCTTCAGCGGGAACGGCCGCCCAGTTTGTAGCATGATGCCTTAAACCACGAGGCTATTAGATTAGATTACATAATTACTTGTTCCACATTTCATAAACAGGACATTTCACAAAGATGTGGTACATGTCATTTTAATAAATGGTGTCTGTACATGTAACAGTCTGTACATGACACTGTCCAAACATAACCTCACTGGCGTCCACAACACAAAACATAATAAGTCAATAATGAACCAGTAGCTGTAAAAATGCACCCGATGATGGCAGCGTGCTGCCGAAACGCGTCATGCCAATAAAAATATTAGTTGAAAGTGACTGCTGCAGCATTAATTATTCAAAAAAAAAAAAAGTCTGTATTAGCTGGAATATTTCGTGGGACTGATGGTTGAGAAAACTAACTCATAAGAATAGAAATAAATATTATTGTTTATCTAGTTGTAAATTCGGGCAGCTTGCTACTGACGAGGAGCGAAACTACTTAGTGGTAGGTCATCTTCAAATTACCAGTCTTATATCGCATCAACAGGCTCTATATGCCCATTCATGGGTGTCATCGAATCTCACTCTGAGGGAGAACTGAAATCTTGTAGAGAAACTTGAAAGTGATATCCACTGCAAAATTCGTCTTATATCATGGTCTCAATGGCCGAAATAGGACCTCTGCCTGCTCTCTACATCAGGCCTATCAAGATATATATTGTTCACAAGTAAATAGTGTATACTGGCACCAAAAATTGTCGCCTTTATTTGTTAACGTCATGGAGTAAATATCAGACTAATTTAGAAATAAAATTAAATGTAAGAGTAAGAATAAGATCACAGATTTATAAAGTTATTCGGTAATGTGTTCTGTCTTCAAGGATTCACTACATATATAATCTAACAATCGAAATTGTTTTACGGCACGGTGGTTTCGGTTGTAATCACCAACATAAACGTAAGTATACTTTAGTAAAATGTTATGTATACTTAATATTATCAAATTTTTATAAAATGACATTATTGCTGATTATATAAAATACGAAAAATGTTACCCTGCGAACGAATACACGCCATTATTGCAGAAAACAATAGAAATGGGACACCATACGATTTTTCTTGACTTGCATTTGTTTCAAGTAGCGCTGCATCCATATAGAGCTCGTAGTTACCGTTTTGTCGCTATATGGCTGCCTTATTAACGACGACAAGGTGTACTCAGCGAGAAACCACGCTTCCAGTAAGCACAAAGCGAAAACATTATGGTGGTTTCGCTACGAAAACACATGGGCTGAAAGGGTTAAGACGTTCCGAATGTGATACTTGTCGTAAGGGGCAGCACGGCGCGAAATGAGAATAACCAATGGCATTGCAGGATTGCGAGAGCATGTTTGTCTCGATGCGGCGTTTTGAACCCTTTATGGCATTTTCTTATGAATTAATACAAGTATAGAGGGAAGGCTTTCAGGATCGGTTAATATGTTGGCAGGGCCGGCCCGAGAGATTTTGCCGCCCCGTGCAAAAATTTCAAGGCCCCCCCCCCCCTCCCCACCTTCATTTTTCGACTTCGTCAGTTTTATTCATATATGACGTCTTATTTTCTGGCCGCAGTAAATTGTAGCATGCTGTTCTTGTTTATGCTTATATCGCACCTGTTTTCTTAATGTTAGATAAACGGAACAATGCCGTAGTCGAACGCAACAATACACCTCGTCCTTCTATCGATTCTCAAGATCGACAGTGACGTCATGCGGAAGCACTCGAATGCTGCCGAACACATTGCCTCGACCTTCTACTGCGTAGTAACCTTGCATGTTCATTTTGTTTGTAGGATGACGCATATAACTGTTTTCTGTATCAACGTGTATCCAACTTATTTTCACATTTCTATATTTATGCAAGGCATTTCCGCTTTTCATTGTCTTGTTTAATTCATCCTATCGGAACTGCATAAAAATTCAGGAATTTGCAACCACCAAACATCTGCCGCCCTGGTTCGCCCTCCCCTAGAGCCGGCCCTGCATATTAATAAATCTTCTCAATAGACGGACAACCTCCGAAGACGTCCGAAGCAGCATCGGACGAAACGCCAGGGAGCAGCAAGTTTCTTAGAACACGGCCTTACTACCCAAAATATTTATTAACCAATACTACAAGTATGTTCTGCAATATTCAATGTTATTTACATTTCCGTCTAATTCAAAAACGATGGTTGAAATAAAACGTCTTTCCCAAGTATTTCGCTATTTATTATATGTGACCATTTCCTAGTATGCGCTAAGGCAGTAACATAAGAGGAAAATCTAAATAGCCGCGAGTGGAACCAATCGTAGTAAAATGCAAATTATTCTTCATCGCAAATATTTGGCTGTTTATTTAGGATATGTCATTACTTTTGAGTGTGCGGTCTGGCTGGAAGAAAATGAATGTTATTTCTCTTCTTTTGAATCTGAGCAATTTAAGCTGTCGACTTATGTTCCTGCCGAACCAAATTTATTTTATTTATTCATTTACTTATTTTCTTGTTCCATGGATCCTTGACGAGAGTGTGTCGCCAGAATGTAGAACGTGTCAGATTACTGCAATAATAATAATAATAATAATAATAATATGTAAATGGCCACGAGGCAAACTGTCTACATTGCTTGTAAACAGATACGTGAAAGGGTTAAATTTTATTTACGGCAGCAACGGCTTAGTGTGCTTATGTTGGCTACGAAATGTTCGTCTCACGAGAATAATTAATTTACTAACCGGACAAGGGTACATACAAGAACTTGTCAACCATTAATTATTTATTTCCTGTCCATTCTATGTGAATGGGTTTTGCCGGCCGCGGTGGCCGAGGGGACTGAGGCGCTCCAGTCACGGTCTGCACGGCCACTACGGTCGGGGTTTCGAATCCCCCCTCGGGCATGGATATTTGTGCCGTCCTTAGTGTTAGTTCATAAGTAGTTTGTAAGTTTAGGGACTGATGACCCCGTAGTTAAGTCCCATAAGCTATACAAACGTTTGAACATTTGAATGGGTTTTAAGAGAACACGCAACGGTCGTTGCCACCATTAGCACACTACGCCGCAGCCGTAAGTAAATTTTTTTTATAATAACCTTACGATCTGTGTAATACCGATATGCCGAGTGGTTCAGATTTTTACAAGCGCGGGATATAGGCTCTGGTTCATTGTTGACAGAATTTCATAACGAATGGTGGTGGCTGCGTGCAAAAATTGCAGTCTGTAGCTGAAATTCTGCGCTATTTAGCTGTGGTGTTGTGTTTTATGCATACCCTGTAGTTTCCACGAACAAAAATAGATAGGAAGCATTAGTTATGGAACGACCCTCGTAATTTCTTTTTAATTTTTTAAAAGTATTGGTAAGATTACGAAAATGATGCGTCGTATACGATACACTGCCACTGAAATTTAGCAAACTGTAAAAAATGAAGTTGGTTAACAAAGTTATTTCGTATTCTGTAACATTGTGAGAAATATAAGAAAATGGAACGTGGATAAATTGAAGAAACCGACGGTTGTTGAGAGTTTCAGTGGAAGCATTAGGCAATAACTAAGTGAACTGCGGGGACGTAATACAGTAGAAGAAGAACGCGTATCTTCGAGAAATGAAATAGTGAAGGCAGTAGAGGACCAAATACGAGGTTTATTTTAAAAATTCCAAAAAATTCGTAATTTCGCACCTGGAGAGTGTTGGAGCGATATGCGATTGGCATTGCGCACACGCCTGTGTTGAATGCGTAACTGACGGAAAACGGCTATGTCATTAACGTCAACGAAATTGTGTGTGCCAATCGAAGACTGACTGAAGAAGAATGTAATATTTCAGTTCGACCCGTTTATGAAATCCTGACACAACATCTCTGATTGCATCGCGTTGCTGCCAAGTTTGTTCCGCAGCTCATAAGTCAAGGCCATAAAGACCATCGTCTTGGTCTTTGAAGAGGTTTCGGACCGTACAAATGAGAACGAGATGTTAATATTTATGGACTCTTACGTCGGTTCTTAATAGAACAAAGACATATTAAATAACTGTATACACTGTATATTTGTTTCACAATAATATTTATTTTGTTGTGAACGAGCTTTGGGCTTCTTAGGCCATCTTCAGACAACTTAATCCTGAAGATTATCCACATCACAACAGCTGCTGTGTTTTGAGTACAAAGATTTTGCAAAGATAATTGTCAGTCATAGACTATGTAGCCTTTAAGGCCCCTACACACGCTCCGATTTATCGTACGTCCAACAAGATGTCCAATGTACCAACTAATTGGTAGCAGCCTACACACGTTCTGACCAACTGCACGCAGGGCCACCCCGTTCTGGAGTCTGTTTGTCGAACTGATTTTGATTTCGCGTGTTCGCTGTGCAGACGACCTCAGGCATGGACGTTGGTCGGGAAGCGCTACACACGGTACAATTTGTCGGGTGAAGTGGTGGGGGAATCGGAGATCGGATGGTCAGGCACAACCAATCGGCCGACAAAAAAAGTTGGTCGGGTAGTACGCAACACCGCCCAATTTATCGAGGGACCAACGAATTGGTCCAATAAACCGCATCGTGTGTAGGGCCCTTTAAGTATTTTATGAATAGAGACGTTCAATCAATTAAAACAAAACTGTAACTAAGAAATAACTATATATTAATTTTCAACAAATAAGCTGAAACAATCAATGGCCCAGTGAGTGTCCTAGTAAGTACAGTCATATACAACCGCTCTCTCATAGAAGGATCTGTACCAAAAGATTGGAAATTTGCACAGGTCACACCTATATTCAAGAAAGGCAGTAGGAGTACCCCACTAAACTACAGGCCTATTTCATTGACGTCAATTTGCAGCAGGGTTTTGGAACATATCCTGTATTCAAATATTATGAATTATCTCGAACAGAACGATCTATTGACCCAAGGTCAACACGGATTTAGAAAATATCGTTCATGCGAAACACAAATAGCTCTATATTCACACGAAGTGATGGGTGCTATCGACAAAGGTTCGCAAATCGATTCCGTATTTCTTGATTTCCAGAAAGCTTTTGACACCGTACCTCACAAACGGATTTTAATCAAATTGCGTGATTATGGTATATCACCCCAAATTTGCAATTGGATAGGGGATTTCTTGTCAGAGAGGAGACAGTTCGTAGTAATCGATGGTAAGGCATCGACTAAAACAGAGGTGATATCGGGCGTTCCACAGGGTAGTGTTATTGGTCCTCTGCTATTCGTTATTTACATAAACGATTTAGGGGAAAATCTAAGTAGCTCTCTTAGGTTGTTTGCAGATGACGCCGTCATTTACCGTCTAATAAAATCATCTGAAGATCAAAACCGACTGCAGAACGATCTGAATAAGATATCAGTATGGTGTAAAAATTGGTAATTGACTCTAAATAATGAGAAGTGTGAAGTCGTCCACATGAGTACGAAAAGAAATCCGTTAAACTTTGTTTACAACATAAATCAATCAAATGTTAAGGCCGTAAACACCACAAAATACCTAGGAATCACTATTACTTCAGACTTAAACTGGAAAGAACACGTAGATAATATCGTGGGAAAGGCGAACCAGAGACTGCGTTTTATTGGCAGAACCCTTAAAAGATGCAACAGAACTACTAAAGAAACTGCATACACTGCGCTTGTCCGTCCATTTTTGGAGTATTGCAGCCCAGTGTGGGATCCTTATCAGGTGGGTTTGACGGAGGACATCGAAAGAGTCCAAAGAAGGGCAGCTCGTTTCGTATTGTCACGATACAGGGGAGACAGCGTTACGGAAATGATACAGGATCTGGGATGGGAATCATTACAACAACGGCGCTTATCGCTGAGGCGTGGGTTACTTGCGAAACTCCAATCGCCAACATTCTCCTCCGAATGCGAAAATATATTGCTGACTCCCACTTACATAGGTAGAAATGATCACCAGAATAAAATAAGAGAAATCAGAGCTCGAACAGAGAGATTCAGGTGTTCTTTCTTCCCGCGCGCTATTCGAGAATGGAATGGGAGATAAATAGTATAATTGTGGTTCGATGAACCCTCTGCCAGGCACTTAAATGTGATTTGCAGAGTATCCCATGTAGATGTAGATGTAGATATTAAATTAACTTATATATACATACAAAAGTAGATAGGAAGCATTAGTTTTGGAACGACCCTCATAATTTCTTTTTAATTTTTTAAAAGTATTGGTAAGATTATGAAAATGATGCGTCGTATAAGATACACTGGTACTGAAAGTTAGCAAACTGTAAAAAACGAAGTTGCTGCGCAAGGCTAGACGTGCGGTGTCAGTGTGATCGGGAAAGATAAGTAATTTAAGTAGAAATAAAACGTAGCTTAACACTGTTAAGTAACTAAAAACATTTAATAGTGTGCACCTCAAGCTTACCATTAAAGGTTTTTCTTTTATTTGCGTATTGTCCCAGTAATCACGAAACGTTCGGTATGCTCACATACGGTTCTTGTTAGGCCTAAATTTCTAATGCGCAGACTTAACATTTCACTGTAATTTTAAGTGCATTTAGCGTAGTTTAACACAGTTAACTAATTGAATACGTTTATTAGTGTGCTCTTCAAGCCCACCATTAAAGGTTTTGCTTTTTTTATTCGAGTATAGTTTCAGTAAACGCGAAAAGTTGTTTGTGCATATTCGTAGGCCAAATTCGGGAGTGTGCAGATTTAGCGTCATACCTAAATTTTAAGTGAATTTACTAAGAGGTTACACATATTTTAGTGTCCTAAACATATCTAGGAATCCTTTATATCTGTAGTTAATATATATATTGTCGATATCACGTAAGTAAATCTCGTGACAATGATGAATGCAAAATGAAACTTCCTGGCAGATTAAAATTGTGTGCCGGAACCGGGACTCGAACCTGGGACCTTTGCCTTTCGCGAAAGGCAAAGGTCCCAGATTCGAGTCGCGGTTCCGGCACACAATTTTAATCTGCCAGGAAGTTTCATATCAGCGCACACTCCGCTGCTGAGTGAAGTTTCATTCATGAATGCAAAATGTTTGAGCTGCCGTAGGAAAGTTAATGCTAGGGTTCTATGCAGCTGTTGTGACAAGTGGTTTCATTGGGGGAGGGGGGGATGCAGTGGTTTGGTAATGGGGGGAAGTAAACGAGTCTCTTCGTCTCTTCCTATCTTTTACAAATCGTGTTCAAGGGACTGAAAAATAATTCAACAGGAAAGAAAGATTAGAGCTCCTAACCAGATAGTGTTAGGAAGGAACTTAGGAGGTTACGGGGGGAGAAGGGTGAACAGAGGTGGGAAGTGGAAGTAGGGAACAGTGGCCACAGAGAGACTATAGTATCTGACAGTTTCACAATTGGCACAGCCACAACAATTTGCTACCACAGTTAAGTGAAGAAGAGGCTCCTTTAGAAGTAGGCCTAGTTAAGAAACAACAGACTTCACTAGGAAATCAACAGTTTCAAAAAAGTAGAAAGTAGAAGGAAAGTTATGTTGTTAGGAAGTAGCCATGGAAGAGGTGTGGACCAGATTTTGCAGGAAAAATTAGCTGACAGGTAGCAGGTCACAAACTACTTCAAGCCCAGTGCAGGTCTTAGCCAGATGGTAGAGGATATAGGTTCATTGTGCAAGTGTTTCACAAAACAGCATCATGTTGTGATAGTGAATGGGAAAGGCATTGACAGGGATCAGGGCTATTTAGTGTGACCTGGATAAAATAGTTTCTGCAACGACTCATACAGATGTTGGACTGGTGCCTGCTTTTGTGCAGTATGATCGACCCCAACTGAACCGCTCTGTCGGGAGGATTATTATGAAGATAAATCAACTGCTTAGGCTGGCTACTCTATCAGATATAGGTTTGGTTCATGTTGATGCTATTGGTAGGTGGGATTTCACTAGGCATGGCCTGCATCTCAATAGGAAAGGGAAGGGGAACTGGCTGGGTTAATAGCAAAATCCTTAAAGGGGAGCACTGTTATTCATGGAAGTACTTTTTTTTAGGCTAAGATCAGTGTCCAGTGAGAAGCTCAGGCAGGCAGGTGATAAAGATGTTAAAAAATCACGTTTTCCAGAAAAATAAAGTAAAAAAATGTTAGTATTTTCACCAGAATATTGGAGGGACTAAAGAATAAAATATTTGAGCTTTTGGTTTATTTAGATGATATAGAAACTGCTAATGTAAGACATATACTACGCCTATCTCAGCACCACATTGTCACAGGCATGGAAAATGAGAATGTCAGGGGATATAAACTAGCTGCACATGTAAGTAGAGATAATAAGGTAAGAGGAGGATTTGACATATATGTCAAAAGCTATCATAGTGTAGAAAATTTAGAAACAAAACAGTTTTTTGTAGAGCAACATAATGAAGCATGTGCCTGTCAGCTTAAACTCAATGATGACCCTTCAGGAAACTTCCAGTTGCTTACGGAAAACGTGGATGCCTTGTTGTGCTATCTGTCAGATAGAGGAAAGCAAATTATTGTTTGTTATGATTTCAATGTTGATTCACTGAAAGAGTGTGACAGGAAGAATGACCTGGAAGTCTTATTTGGCTCCTTCAATGTGACGTCCATTATTGATTGTCCTACTTGGGTAGTGAAGGAGAGCAGCGCATTGATAGATAACTTTTTATAGACCAACATAAGTTTAACAATGTAAATGCTTGTCCTGTTGAGAATGGTCTTTCTGATCATGGTGCACAGATAGTAACAGTATATAACATAGCTCCATACAGTAATTTGAAACAGTCCTCCAGAGTTATTCGCTCAATTAATGACTTAACAACCAGAAATTTCAAAGAAAGTCTAAAGAAGTTAGACTGGGATGAAGTTTATAAGGAACCTGATGCTATTTTAAAATATAATTTATTTCATGAAACAGTTGCAAGGGTATTTGAAAACTGTTTCCCTGAGAATTTAGTTAAATATAATGGTAAGTAACCAAGTAAAACGCCATGGCTCACTAAAGAAATAAAAAGTCTTTTAACTGTAAAAGGGAACTAATCTGACTGCAAGAAAGAGTAATGACCCAGAAACAATCAAATATTATAAAAACCTACTGTGCTACATTAAGAAAAGTTATAAAAAATCCAGAAGCATTTGCATCATGTCTGAGATAATAAAACTAAAACAATTTGGAAAATTATTTATAGGTAGACAGTGCAAACAAGAGCACAGAAAGAGAGTATTACCATCAAAGCAAATGAAAAGCTTACTAACAAAAAGTCAAAAGTAGAAAATATTTTTAATTATTACTTTTTAAATGTTGTGAAGAAAGTAGGATCTAAATGTTCGTTAGAAGTAGCAAGGCAATTAATGGAAGAGGCCATACCTACACAATTTGATCCAATTGAAATTCCACCCTCCTCTCCCTCAGATTAGGAAAATAATAAACTCTCTCAAGAGAACAGCTCACAGGGAATTGATGGCATTTCCAATACGGTGTTAAAAGCTTGTTCCAAGGAGATAAGTAGGATTCTTAGTCACATATGTAATAGCTCTTTAAAGCAGGGTATTTTCCCTGTTAGACGACATATGCTATTGTTAAACCATTGCATAAAAAAGGGGATATGTCTATGTCAACAACTACTGCCCAAGCTCAGCTCACTTCTGA
This sequence comes from Locusta migratoria, assembly GCA_026315105.1. Taxonomy (NCBI): domain Eukaryota; kingdom Metazoa; phylum Arthropoda; class Insecta; order Orthoptera; family Acrididae; genus Locusta; species Locusta migratoria. Next base: position 295,631,515 of record CM048755.1, read on the forward strand.
CAGTTTTATCCAAAACTTTTCAAATAGTTATGTATTCTCGAGTAGCTTCACACATTAGTAAAAATAAAGTTCTAACAAAATGTCAGTTTGATTTTCCAAAAAGCTTTTCATCAAAAAATGCTATATATACGTTCACTGATGAAATATTAAAATCTCTGAATAACCGGACATAACCTGTAGGGATTTTTTGGGATCTCTCAAAGCCATTTTCTTGTGTAAATCAGGGATGACATGTTTCACATCCACAAGGATCTCCTCAACACGGATCTATGGAATGAACAACTAATCTAATGGAATTCTTCTAGATAAGTTTAGGTATTGTGGTATGAGTGGGTCAGTGCACAAATGGTTTAAATCATACTTAACTGGAAGTGCACAGAAAGTTGAAATAAGCAGTTCACATAATATGAAGGAAACAGTTAAATTTCTCTAACTGGGGAGCTATCAAAAATAGGGTCCCACAAGATTCGGTCTTGGGTCTTTTGCTGTTCTTAATATATATTAATGATTTGCCATTCTATATTCATGAAGATGCGAAGCTAGTTCTTTTTGTTGAGGATACAAGTGTACCTATCATGCCTGACAAACAGAAATTAACTGATGAAAATTATTCAGTGGTTCTCTACAAATGGACTCTCATTAAACTTTGATAAAACCCAGTATATACAGTTTCATACAGTAGATGGCAGGACACCGTTAAATTTAGAGTTTGAACAGAAATCTGTGACTAAGGTAGAATAATAAAAAGTTTTAGGTGTTGAAAATAATGAGGAACTGAACTGTAAGAGAAACAATACAGATCTGCTGAAACGTTTGAATTCAGCTATTTATGCTATCAGGGTCATTGCAAAATTTAGTGATATACATCTCAGTGAATTAGCGTACTATGACTATTTTCATTCACTACTTTCGTATGGGATCATATTCAGGGGCAATTCAACATTGAGTAAAAAAAGTATTCGTTTCACAAAAGCGTGTAGTCAGAATATTTGCTGAATCCCACCAAAGATCATCCTTCAGACAGTTAATTAAGGATCTAGGGATATTCACTGTAGCCTCACAATATATATATATTCACTTATGAAATTTGTTATTAACAAGGCGACCCAATTCAAAAGTAATAGCAGTGTGAATAACTACAACACTAGGAGAAAGGGTGATATTTACTATTCAAGGTTAAATCTAAGTTTGGCACGGAAAGGGGTGAATTATTCTGCCACAAAAGTTTGCCAGGTAGCCAACTAATACTTAAAAAGAAATTAAAGAATTTCTGAATGGCAACTCCTTCTACACTTTAGATGAATTTTTAGATACAACTAAGTAATTTCGCTAAAACAATTAAAATAAGAAATCCTTAAAATATTGAGTGTTGGTTGATTAATTCTTTAAAATGTGGCAACTTCTGTTTCAACACATGCAGCTACATATGCACTTTGTATGGCATATTCACTGTAAATACTGATGTAAGTAGTTTATCTTAGCTTTTAAGGATCTTTGTACAGTAACCATCAAATACAAAATGTCTACATGTGCTATATATGTAACTGTGTTCTTTTGTTGTGCGTGCCAGACAACAAGATTATCAAAACTATAAGTAAATACAACACTACAATAATCCAAAAACTATAATGATAAAACATAATACTAAAAATATCTATATCTTCCTCAACAGGTTAAAATGTCCAAACATAACCTCACTGGCATCCACAACACAAACCATAATTAGTCAATAATGAACCAGTAACTGTAAAAATGCTCCCTATGATGGCAGCGTGCTGCCGAAATGCGTAGTGCCAATAAAAATATTAGTTAAAAGTGACTGCTGCAGCATTAATTACTCCAAAAAAGTTTATAATACAGTCACAGATCTCAGAACAATCCAAATAACAAGGATAAATTTATAATACAGATAATCCTGTGCAGTTTTTTCTACTTTTTTCTCAATGGATTTGATTGATGGACTGTTATTTCAAATCAATCTTTCAAATGTTTGTAATTTCAGATGATATTTCATTCAATACAGGCATTCCTGTGCAGTTTTTTCTACTTTTATTCCCAATGGATTTGATTGATGGACTGTTATTTCAAATCAATCTTTCAAATGTTTGTAATTCCAGATAATATTTTATATAACACAGACATTCCTGTGCAGTTTTTTCTACTTTTATTCCCAATTGATTTGATTGATGAACTGTTATTTCAAATCAATCTTTCAAATGTTTGTAATTCTGTAGGACTATTTTGGTCATCAGTCCCTATATTTACAAACTAGTTAGACTAAGGTAAAAACCCAAGGAAACACACACATCGATACCTGAGGGAGAATTCGAACCTTCAACATGGGAGGCTGCGCGATCTGTAACATGGCGCTCCAGACCTCTCGGCTACTCCCTCGCGGCAAACTATAGCAGATGAAATGAAGTTTATTTTGTGATATTTCTCTTCAACACATTACTCATTTAATTACAATAATCATTTGCGATAAATAAAAAATATGAATGTTTTTGTGTGCAGGTCTGTTTCAGTTGGTATCACTACAGCGGTTTCACAGCGAAACCACCACCTTAAGCTGTAATGACAAGTAAAAATTGGAAACAAATGTTACATTCCGGTCTCTCTTATGTAATTCTATAAGAAAAACATTCTATAATAAAAACATAATTTCAACTTAGTTTTAAACTGTAAAATGATTCGTGGCTCAAAGGATTAACCCTGTTGGTTAGGAGACTAAAAGTAATAGAAATATTGGATGGATTAAAGTACATTTCTACTATTGGAATTCACTCTCACTTGTGTTACGGAACGCTAAATCCACGCCGTTTCTGTTTCAGGTTGCTCGATGGTGACTCGCTCATCAATGCGAGCTGTGTCAGTCACCATTGGTTGGATCTGTGTAGAAACGACCGCATTCTGCACAGGAAGATATATGAGGCCTTGCGCATGCGCCGTCTGCAGGACGAGCGCATGTATTTATTGGTAGAGTCTGTAATGGAACTAGCTAACATAATAAGACTGTAAACCTAAGACTCTTACATCGAATTTTTTAAAAACAATGATTGATTAAAAATAACTTTTGTGCAACGCCACATATATAATTTGAATGTTTTAGTAAAAAAAACCTATAAATTAACTGTAATTTTGGTAATAACTGTGAAATAAATCCATTTTCATGTATTTATTGTATGTTGTGGTTGTTATCTCTAAGTGTGCGATCATTTAGTCTTGCAACACAGTAGAGATTATGCGTTGGAGGGAAACTGCCGTCTACATAATTTAGATAGGAATCTGTTTTGTTGTTTTGGTCTTCGGTCAGGTGACTGGTTTGATGCAGCTCTCCACCCTACTCTATCCTGAGCAAGCCTCTTCATCTCCTCATAAGAATGGCAACCTACATCCATTTGAATCTACTTACTATATTCATCTCTTGGTCTCCCTCTGCGATTTTTACCCCACACACTTCCCTCCAACGCTAAATTCTCAATTGCTTGAGGTCTAATAATATTTCCTACCAATCGATCCCTTCTTTTAGTCAAGGTATGCCAGAAATTCCTTTTATCCCCAATTCTGTTCAGTACCTCCTCATTAGTTATGTGATCCACCCACGTAATCTTCAGCATCCTTCTGTAACACCACATTTCAAAAGCTTCTATCCTCTTCCTGTCCGCACTGTTTATCGTCCACGTATCACTCCCTTAAAAGGCAACACTCCACACAAATGCCTTCAGAAAGGACTTCCTTGTGCTTAATTTAATATTCGATGTTAAGAAATATCTCTTTTGAAAAAAACGCTTTTCTTCCGATTGCCATTCTGCATTTTATATCCTCTGTTTTGCGACCATCTTATGTTATTTTACTGCCCAAGTAGCAAAACTCATTTACCACCTTTATTGATTCGTTACCTAATTTAATTCCTTCAGCAGCGCCTGATTTTCTGATACTGCATTCCATTATCCTTGTTTTGCAGTTTATTAATGTTTATCTTATATGCTCCTTTCAACACACTGGCCATTCCGTTCAATTTATCCTCCAGGTCCTTTGCTTTCTCTGACAGAATTACAATGTCATCAGCAAAATGCAAAGTTTTTATTTCTTCAGCCTTTAACTTTAATTCCTTCTCCATATCTCGCCTTGCTTTCCCTTATAGCTTGCTCAATGTAAAAATTGAATAACATTGGAGAAAGGCTACAACCCTGTCTTACACCCTTCTGAATCTCTGCATCCCTTTCCTGCCCTTTAACTCTGATAACTGCGGTCTGGTTGTTGTACAAATTGTAAAATAACCTCCCGTTCCCTATGTTTTACTCCTGCTGATTACAGAATTTTAATGAGTGTACTTCAATCAACATTGTCAAAAGCTTTCTCCAAATCTACAGAAGCTAGAAATGTAGGTTTAGAGAGGAATCTATGGCAATATTAAGCCGATAGCATACGCTAGGTACTTTAGCTAACAGTTCATTGGCTACATTATCATAATCGGCGGCAAATTGTCCTTACCCTCCTGTTCATTCAACCCTTAGTGCTGCATTAAATGTATTCACAATTGCGAATATGAATCAATGTCAGCTGAACATTCAAAAAACGTTCGGGTGACAGGATTGATGAGCACCAATACTTCGACTAAAGCTCACCCAGCCATTTTCAAGGCAACTGCAGAAAGGGATACCTCGGTTTTCAGTGAAAATAGGAAAGATACCATACAACGAACGAGTAAGCAACATCATCACACAACTTAAGATGATAAAAGTCAGAAGTATCTAAAGTAAATATCAGTAATTTTGTCCCTATATTGTTGTTGTTTTCTTTTTTTGACAAGAGCAATACCTACATTTCTACTGATAACGTTATTTGATAGTTTAATTACAACTTCATTAATAAAACAATCCCAGTAATTGGAAGTGCATTCCAGAATCTCCGTGTTGTTATATTCCACAGGATGACTTGTTTCTAGGATATGTTCTGCAATAGTGCCGATTCTTCTGATGTTTATCGTCCTTGGTTGTCTGATGGCACTGTTGGTTACTTGTTATTTTCATTGAAAACTAAGGTATTAAATGTACTTGCTCAGTGCTTCTGTCCTGCAGTTGCCTTGAAAATGGTTGGGTGTGCTGCAGTCGAATAATAATATCGTGTGGCTCATTGGCCTCGTGCAAGTCTTTCAATTGGACGCCACTTTGGCGACTTGCATGTCCCTAGCCTACCCCAGTTATCCAACCAGGGAAAGGGAACCTAAAGCTTAACGTGGGATCTGAACCGTGTGTCGTTTCTGGTGACTCCTCACATCTCTGAGAGGTGAAGGCTGGGTTCAAACGCAGACTGAAAAAATCCAAGGTCCGACCCGGTTAAGAACCCACGACCCGGCGGTTCCAGTCGAGTGCTTTGCCCTAACACCACCAGGCTCGACACGAAGTACTTCGAGGAGATCACCCTGATCATGACTCCTGCATTAATCTTACCCCAATGACAGTTGCATTACCCTGTGGCATGGATATTATAATCTGGGAAGACTCTTGGACCAAGTCAGTAATGTTCATGACATCATCACATATGTACAGTTCCTTACTGTTATTTGGAGTTGAGTGGCTCAGTTTGTAGTTTTTCCTAGAAGCTAACACTCATGAACCAGTATGTATCTGCTAGCAGCTGCTACTATCCATCCGAAAAGTGTTCTATTCTGAGGACCTTAGTGAGTCAAACAAATGTTGTCTCAGATGTTCGAAATATGCTGAAGGAAATTAGGACACTTGTAACATCAAAACTGAAAAGAACCATGGACAACAGGAATAAATGTGTGTTTTAGCTTTTTTAAAGCTAGGCTACAGAAATGAATCATACAATCAATTTGATTTTGAAGTTTACATACAATTCCACAAATAAAATAATATGTGGGTTAAGAGAATTTTATCATAGACACACTGTGTGCACTACTGCACAGAGACACACAGAACACAAGAGTAGTGCCTGCTGTGGTATCCCGGAACTCATCTGTATCACAGCAAGTTGCAGAAAATAGACTCTGAATATGCTATTATTCATTGTTAAAGAGAAGTTTAGGTTGGCTGTTATTCTAAAATATCGGCGGTCTTCGAGCCTGTCACCCATCTGTGTTATGACATACGAAAATTTGTACTGTGCCGTGATTCGAACTAGGAATTCCCATTTAACCAAGAGCGGGCGCGTCTACATTTACGTTCCAAATTTATATACATCACCAAGAAATTGTATGGGTCGTAGTGATTCATATTTGCAATTGCGATTACATTCTTCGCATTCTAGGCAGCTTTAGTCATCGCGGTGTCTGAAGGACATCGCCTTGTGATGCATCGAGTGTAAGGTCACAACTATCTTTGGCCCCTTTCTTGATATATTACTAAAATCTTTACAGCGTGTTCATCATTTTATTCTCCCGACAGTAACGAGATAAACAGTACGTTTACTGTGATGAAGTCCATCTTGACAGTAATCTGTCCACAATTTCCATGCTGGAGGTCAGTGAACGTATTACAATCTGCCAAACCTTTCTTTCTTTCACAGTACCAATTTTCATTATTGTTATAAATTTATAATAGATGTTATTAATACCAGAGATGTCACTGCCTTATAAGAATCGATTCTCCCGCCGGAGGTTCGAGTCCTCCCTCTCTGTGTGTGTGTGTGTGTGTGTGTGTGTGTGTGTGTGTGTGTGTGTGTGTGTGTGTTTGTTCTTAGTGTAAGTCTAAGGACCGAAGACCAGTGTAGTTTGATCCCTTAAGAAAAGAAAGAAAAAAAATCGTGCCCACTTGTAAACATCACCATAAAAGCTATATTCAGAGAACCGTAAAGTAATTTACATTAAATTGCATGCCGCAAGAGGAGGAAGCCAAACAGCATACATCTGCAAACAATAGATAGTGTCTACTAGTAATATAGCTCTCTCGCCAGGATCATGTGGTGTTCAGCGAAATCGTTCTTCCGATTCAGTTTATTCAGGAAGTATTTTATACTGGGTGATCAAAAAGTCAGTATAAGTTTGAAAACTTGATAAATCACGGAATAATGTAGATAGAGAGGTAGAAATTGACACACATGCTTGGAATGACATGGGTTTTCATTAGAATAATAATAATAATAAGTTCAAAAAATGTCCGGCAGATGGCGCTGGACAGCAAAACGTCAATGACTGCGTATGAATGTTGACATTACCTGAAAAGACGCTTTTAGTGAAGCTGTGTTATCAGAATGGGGAATATTCTAGTTCAGCGTTACGATCTTATCGCCATAGGAAGGGGATTCGAACGGGTAAAGGTCCATTGATAAATGCAGCTGTGGCGAGAATGATTTCGAAGTTCGAAGGCACGGGTTGTTTAGACGATAGACCCCATAGTGGCCGACCGAGCACAAGGCGTAATGCTGCTGAGACAGTTCAAAAAGAAATGGAGACTGTAGCGGGTTCGGCTATGCACGGGGAAGTCAGCGCTCATGCAGTCGCACGTCGCACCGGAATTCCATACACTACTGTTTGGTTGGCACTTAGGCGTACCCTCCGATGCTATCCTAAAAAAAATCCATCGGCGTCATGAACTGTTATCTGGCGATTTAATGAAGTGGAGGGCATTTGCAGCATGGGCGTTTCAAAAGATGGCAGAAGTCGACGATTGATTGAGTAACGTGTTGTGGACAGACGAAGCTCATTTCACGCTCCGGGGGTCTGTCAACGCCCACAACTGCAGAATTTGGGCTACCGAAAATCCTAGAACTGTTGTGGAAACTGCATTCCACGGCGAGAAAGTCACGGTATGGGTTGGGTTTACCACATCTACCATTATCGGGCCTGTTTTCTTCAAGGAACTGCGTGATTCTGGTTTTGTATCTGCTACCATGACAGGTGAGAGGTACGCCGATATGTTACAGAATCGCATTAACTGCAGCCTGGCTGATAAACACCTGCTGGAACGTACGATTTTTATGCAGGATGGCGCTCCACCCCATATTGCTAGACGCGTGAAAGATCTCTTCCACGCGTCGTTTGATGATGATCGTGTGCTCAGCCGCCACTTTCGTCATGTTTGGCCTCCAAGGTCCCCAGACCTCAGTCCGTGCGATTATTGGCTTTGCGGTTACCTGGAGTCACAAGTGTGTCGTTATGGACCGACATCTCTAGCGATGCTGAAAGACAACATCCGACGCCAATGCCTCACCATAACTCCGGACATGGTCTACAGTGCTGTTCACATTATTCCTCGTCTACAGCTATTGTTGAGGAATGATGGTGAACATATTGAGCATTTCCTGTAAAGAACATATCTTTGCTTTGTCTCAATTTGTTATGCTAATTATTGCTCTTCTGATCAGATAAAGCTCCATTTTTTTAACTTTTTTTAATAAAACCCCATGTCTTTCCAAGCATGTGTGTCAATTTTTACCTCTCTATCTACATTATTCCGTGAGTTATTAAGTTTTCAAATTTATACTGACTTTTTGATCACCCAGTACTTTGTGTTAATGAACATTGGCTAAACAGTTCACAAATATAACTATATGTCCCATTTGGTTACTCACTGACTGCAATTTGTTGTAGAAAAAATACTGCACATGAGGTGTATCAATCTATACTAGAGATAATATCAACTACTCAGTTATAGATGTTAGTAGTTTGTGTCTAAAAGGCATATTTGAAGCAGCAGCAGTGGTACTACACACACATAAAATTGTTATAGTCTCACTCTATTGCACTCCAGGAACGGCTGAAAAACTTTCACAGAAACACTGAAAATGCTCAACAAATAATACAATTCCTTGAGACAACATTGTCTCATTATACCAAAGGTATTAAACGTAAGGAGAGGCATTGAATTAATATTTATGAAAGTCCTTGTAGTTGCTTTGGCTACAATGTTGTGTTAGCTGAGTGGTCTAAAGCACCTACCTAGTAAGTAGGAGGTCCCGGGTTCGAATCCCGGCAACAGCATAAATTTTAATTCAATGCCTCTCCTTATGTTTAATACTCAGAATGCTGATACTAACAATTTCAAAATACGAACAGCACAGACTCTACATAACTGGTGACATTAACATAGATATAAGGGGAAAAGGCAAAATGTTACTCACTTAACAACAACAATAAAATCACGAAATTTTTAATGTCTCAATGAACAACCCACAAGGCTAGAAGCTTGTATTCCCATAGATTCAAACGTATTAAACGAATACTTTGTAAACTACACAGACTCTACCCATTTCAGCTGCAACAACAGTTCAGCTGCAGAGAAACTACTACCCCAGGTGAAAAATATAGATAGGCCTACATTCACTTGGTATAAAACCAGTTTTCATAATATTACCAGACATCAATAAACTTTACAGTTCTAAAACAGAGGACTATTATGGACTCAGTAAATTAGTATTAAAGCATAGCAAATGAAATTAAAGTGCCATTGCTTTACCTAGCCAACAGAATTGTGACAGAAGGTACTTTTCTCGAAGCTCTAAATATCACTGTCACAATACTGGTGTTCAAGAAAGTTGATAGACAATGTGCTAGTAACTATAGACCAATTTCAATTGTGCCAATTATTCCAAAAATAATAGAAACTTACATACACAATCAAGTATATGACTACTTTGGAAATAAGATACTACTGATTTCAAACCAATTTGGCTTCCGATCGCATCTGTCAACAGAAAAAGCAATAGAAAATCAGTTAGATATTGTCCATTATGGTCTTGAAAAGAGACAAACTGCATGTGCTACATGTTTGTCCTTAGGTTAGTTTAACTTAACTTAAGTATTTTGTAAGTCTAGGGACTGATGACCAACATCGCTTGGTCCCATAAGAATTACAAACATTTGAACATTTTTGAAATTTAAAAACGTTTTAGAAACTTACCTAAAAGAATGTGAACTTTACACAATTGAAGAATTCATGGAAAGTGATTCTCAAGATCTATGCTTTGAATAACTGTATGTAACAGTAAAATTATTTATAGTAATCTTTTGCAAAGAATGTGAGTTTTACACAATTGAATAATTCATCTAAAGTAGTTCTCAAGATCTATGCTTTGAATAACTGTACATAACTCTCAAGAGCTATGCTTTGAATATCTGTACATAACAGTAGAATTATTTATAGTAATCTTTTGCATTTATATTTATGTAAATAAGAATAAGGTTAACTAACACTGCGTCAGACAATAATAAATGTATACATGGTGAAGTATTTAATATTTAAATATTTGTAATAAAAATGCTACTGTTCATAATTATTTCTATGTATAGAACCAAGAGTTAGGACATATTTTCATATGTAATTGATATGGAAATATTGGTGATCACAATAACATTGTTTTAAGCAAGTAGTTCATGCAAATAATTAGTGTAAATATTATGATAAGTATGAGTGTTTTTAAGCATTTATATATTTGTAAACTATACTTCAAGTAATTGGGTAAAAGTGTCATTGGGTGGACAAGAAACAATTTATTGTTGTACTTAAAACTGAACTTATATCTGTAATTTCCATATTGACAATGCCAATTGTATCTAAACATACTGAATGGATGATAACAATAAACAATCTAAACAATTTCAGGTATCTCATTACATAAACTATGTAGGTGAAAGACTGAAAAAAATGACTTCATTACCAGCAGTTATCAGAAAAATGTAATTAAGCAGTTTGAAAAGATCATAATTGTATTGCTTCAGATGAAACCTGGATTGCAAAAATCATCTTTAAAATTTTAAAGTGTTTAATAGTATAATAGAAAACTGCAAATAGATGTACAGCATATAGTTCTCAGTTATATTTTATTGCTTGCTAGGTAGACCTAAAACATTTCTAAAGAATTTTAATATGTATTTCATAAACCTAGTAATGCCTTCTATTTATCTAGGAAAAACGTAATGGATACCAGAGACCAAGAGTTATTTTATCAATAATGAGGTACATACTAAAGTATTCTATAATGTGCACAGAAACAATTTTCTTAGCATTAGTGGGAATTATTTTTGTTGAGCAAAACTTTCCCCAAAAATAGAAAAAGGCAGTGTGCTGTAATTCAAATACCAAATACACAAAGTAACTCAAAAAGTGCACAGAGATATTTTCTTTTAAAAAAGTTGTTACATTATCAGACATTGGAATATACCACGAGTTATATTTTATGATACTGAAAATAAGAAATTTGTCAATCAAAATGTGACTATTTTTTTACACAAAACAATATAACATTGCTTATACCATTCAGCAAGAAAGTTAATCACAGAAAAATATTTAAAAATGTGATTTCTGGCATCTGCCCTTAGCCAAATTAATTCTGATATCTTCAACGTTTTAAGGCCAATAACACTTTCAAATGCTTTATCGAATTCAAATAACTTTCCTCTCACTTCTACAATTTTAAAAGGCCGCAAGGTCCCTGCACTTCCTCGCACAAACTTCATCCATTGTTGACATGGAAATTATAGTGCAAAATTTTACAAGGTATACGGCAGGCATACAGAACTAAAGTTTCCAAACAGCCTGTACGACCAAGATACATTTCAACTACTTGCAGCTGTAAGATGAATTAGCGTTTTCATCATAGCACTGAAAATAGTACTTAGATCTTTCATACGCCAATAATTGATTTGTAATAAACTGGCACATGGGTCTTTCAGAATTTCCACTCTACAGATATTTTCCTCAGGGTTACGAACTGATTTTTTAGAATATATAGCTTGTTCAGGAAGGAATGCTACATTAAGACGTAGACTAGATCTTAGTAAAAATGAAGTCCTCAGGGAAAAATAATGATAACAATCATTTATAAAGTGCTGAGATATGACGACTTGTGTGTTTGAAAAATAGTTTCTACTACATGTTTTAATATTTATATTTGCCATCTCTCGGCAGATTCATGTACTACTTGAAGAAAAAGAAACATTCTGTCGGATGTGATTGTTTGCATTAAATACATGATTCCAGGTGACACATATAGTGTCTCTGCTGTCAACATGTTAATTGATCAAATGTTTGTCTAAAGCTTTCCAGAACAAAAGATTAAATTACGTCAAAGTGCATGCAACGGAATAAATCTTTCACTATTTATCTTTTCCACTATTGTCAGCTGCAGTCGTATATGAGTTCGCCCCATTTCATTCCTCTCCATGAGCAAAAATTATATTGAAAAAGTTGAGCCTCTTAACTTTTCACAAATTAGAAGAGATCCTTGATGTGTTGAGCTCCAATCTTCTTAATCTCGATTGCTTACACGAACTCTTCATTTAGTGTCAATATACGCCAATGTACTGTACAGGGTTAATATTAATAATACCAACAAACTTCGAGGGGATGTATAGGGGGCTAAAAAGTACAACTTTTACATAGAAAAGGTGATTAGAAGAGATGATTTTCGCAGTATCTAAATTACGTAAGTGCTTACAGCCTCACCGTTTGACATTTTCGAACATAGGTTCCTGCCTAACACTTATTCTACTTAATCCCTTCTTCATCTCCTTGACGTTTGTCGGCTGTATTAATGTTCGCCCTCTAAGAGAACATAGCTGCACTTTGAAGCTAAGTGAAGAATCCACATAGGTAATCAGTATTAAGAAGACTGCAGCTCAATACTTCAAGGCACTTCTCCTATTCATAATGTGTTAGAGCGAAAATTTTTTTCAATAGGTTTCCTTGTGGAGAGGTATAAAATGAGGCAAAATAGTATATGATAGCAGTTGACAATAGTAGAATAGAGAAGCAGTAAAAGACTGATTTGTTCGGTTGTATGTACTTTATTAATGTTCTGTTCTCAAAAGCACTACTATAACATGGTTAATTTTTGCACTGACTACAGCAGAGCTTCACCCCTACCGCCAAGTGTGTCACTTGGACTCTTGGTGAAACGCCTGTTCAACTAAAAAGGGACACCTTCAACCTCGCAACGCCGCACGATTCTGCTAGCACAAAAGCACGTAGAAGACAAGGTCTCACAACTGGCCATGCCTACATCATACCTAAACGCCCGAGGCCAACGAGAAAGACAGGCCACCGTGCGCACATCACGTCACTCGATCAAGTGAAGCCTGAGCCGGAGGGATCACTGGCTGATTGGCTGTCTGCTGGGGCACAGCAAGCCACTCAGCTAAAGGTTGCGCCGGCTCACACCTCACTTGATCTCATGACATGCCGTGTGCTCCACGGCCTATCTTTCACGTCAGCCTCGTAAAGGCCGCGAACGCTAGCTGACTGGCCGGCCGCTACGCGGTGGTAAGTCTGCCCCAGCAGCCAGCCAGTGAGCTGGTGGCCACGGCCTTTATGTGTGACGTAGGCATGGCCACTTGTCAGTCCTTGTCTTCTAGGTTGTGGCAGCATAGTGTAGATGCACTAACCAGTGCTCCAGTTTTGTGAGTGGTATAGTATGTATTTGTCTCTTCGAGTGGTTGCAAGCGAGTTACTGTGTAAACTGCGTACCACGCAGTGATATCTTGAAGAGAATTAATCCTAAGCATGTGGTCCAAATATTAGGGACCAAGTTGCGACGTGCTAAATATGTAAATGACATCTAGGGCGAGGATATAGAGTTCTGGGGTATATTATATAACAATAATTCAGAAATATAATGGTGACAACACAGAAATACATGATGTTCCGTTAGATAAATATACGGAATTCGAAGGACAGGAGGAACCTGAACCTGAAGGTGGTTCTTCAAACAGTACACGACATTCACATTCAGAGCAGCAAAAACAGTCAAGTCACAATCACCGGATTTCGTAAACCGATTTCCCAATTCCGCTTTTGATTGGTCATGTAAACACTCCAAAATCTATTCTAGAAATCCACTTCTGTAAAGCGGTTTTCAGTTCCACAATCAATTTTCGTGACCATGTAAGCGCAACCGTTTTGAAGCGTTCTTAGCTTGTCAGATTATGTTTTCTTGCTAAAAATTTTCGGCACATATGAACAGTGTGATATTTTCTACCGTAAAATATAAGTATAAATATTAGAGTGAGCTTGAATCTGAGTATTTAAGTAAAGAAATATAGCGATTGTTCTGACTAAATCCGGAACTGAATCCTGTTTCTCACCTGCCATATTAAGTGGGATTGGAAATCCAATTCAGGCTGTGACATGTAAACATGACAGCGAAAAACGGTTTACAAAACTCGGTTTTTGCCTTTCGGAAGATTTGTTGCATGTAAATATAGTGAGTGAGAATGAACCTTCACCACCCGAAAAGATGGGGCCCAGTGTATCAAAAGACAATGATGGCAGTGTATTCCTACTAGAAAACATCGAAATCCTGCATGTGCACTTTTAGGACTAGTATCAGTACTTTCAGGCATGTGGTACTGCTGTATGTGTGTTTTACGCTATTATAAGTACTTTAAACAGAGAGCTTTTAGCTGACACCATTAAATTGCATATAATTTCCTTCCTATGATTTTGATATGTTGTTACTTTGTTTCTCTCTGTTAAAATGCTACTTGAGGTACAGTGCAACGATTTGTGTGGAACTGTCACACACCACTGACCTGTTTATGATTCACTACGTTTACATGCAACACATCTTCCGGAAGGCGAAAACCGATTTTCGTAAACCGTTTTTCGCTGTCATGTTTACATGTCACAGCCTGAATCGGATTTCCAATCCCACTTAATATGGCGGGTGAAAAACAACTGATTCAGCTCCTGATTTAGTCAGCACAATCACTATTTTTCTTTACTTAAAAACACAGATTCATGCTCACTGTAATATTTATAATTTTATTTCACACTAGAAAAAGTCACTCCGTTCATATGTGCCGAAAATTCTTAACAAGAAAACACAATCTGATAAGCCAAGAACGCTTCAAAAACGGTTGCGTTTACATGGGCACGAAAATCGATTGTGGAACTGGAAAACCGCTTTACAGAAGTGATTTCCAGAATCGATTTTGGAGAGTTTACACGCACCCCGTTTACATGGGCTCTCAAAACCGGATTTCGTAAACCGACTTCCCAATTCCACTTTTGGTTCGTCATGTAAACACTCCAAAATCGATTCTGGAAATCCACTTCTCTAAAACGGTTTTCCAATTCCGCAATCGATTTTCGTGCCCATGTAAACGCAACCGTTTTTGAAGCGTTCTTGGTTTGTCAGATTGTGTTTCGTTTTTAATAATTTACGGCACATATGGACAGAGTGATATTTTCTAACGTGAAATAAAAGTATAAATATTTAGTGAACATGAATCTGTGTATTTAAATAAAGAAAAATAGTGATTGTACCGACTAAAGGCCAATTCACACTGTCCGACACGTCAACGTCACGTCACGGAACCGTCACATCAAGTTGTATTCACACTGTCCGTCCGTGTCCGTCACGTCAATTCGTCCATCTCAATACACGATGTTGAAAGTGAGGTTATGAGTGGCGATCTGTTATGTAGAAAGTCATAGTTTAATACTGGAAAGGGTGAACAACAACGCTAAATGTTATTAACGGCCAAAGAAAACTTTACAGTGTATGTTTTTGGCCAACTTACTGGGAACTGAAACAACATTTCAAAACATCGACATCTATTTTCAAGCGAAAAAATAAACATATGAAGACATCAAACCAGACTTGTAAGAGCATAAATAGCGCCTGTATACTTTAACCATTACGATTTTTTCGCTGAGATTGTTAATACCGTCGTAAACAACGGAATTTTTGTCTTTCATTAGAACTGACAATTTCATTTAAAGTGTTATTTAATGAAAAATGCGTAATCAAATTACAATCTTATTCGAATAAACAGTTTGCTTCAGTCATTTCTGTTACATTGTTACGTAACATAAACCATTTTTTGGTGTTCAGATATCCGACCTCGATTTTAGGGGGACACTCAATTGACAAAAATATTTAAGTCGTTATGAAACATTTGAGATTTATCCCTAATACGAGGTACAACAACAACACAAAGATGAATAAGACACATTTGCATATAAACAGTGCAATCGTCGACTGCAACATGTACACGTGACGAAAATAGGTTAACTTCCGTCAAAACATTCTTCTCGAGAAAGCTTGATGGACGTTGATTTGACGTGATGGTCCGGTGATGGACAGTGTGACTGCCGCTATTAGAAATACATTGCAGAATGTTCTGACAGACGGTGACGTGACGTGACGGACAGTGTGAATTGGCCTTAATAGATATGGTGTCTGTTATATCTATAATAATAATATATAACCGGTAAAATTTCTAGGGCCGCCCGGAATGGCAGCGTGGTCTAAGGCTTCAGTAAGAATTTTTGAGAAATCTAGATCCATAAAATTGTATTTATTTATTATGGCGTTTTGGCATCTGCCATCATCAGATCTATAAGATGCACAAGTGTTTGTTGTACAATATAATTACACAGAAAATTAAAAATATAAATTAAAAAGGAGGCAAATAATTTTAAAAAATTAACACGAGCTTCTAAAACAGTTTATTTGGCTGGATATAATTTTTTACATATCCCAATTATAGTAAAGGTAGAATAATAATGGTAAAAATTATTTGGCAATGTTCCACACTAGTGCCACCTGTCAGCTAAAAATTTTTATACAGTATATGTGTTATTTTTATTCAAGAATGTACTTGACAGGAAGATATGTTTTTTTATTGACCTGAACTTTTCTCTGCTAGGTCAGAGGTTTTTAGGTGATGAACAATTTAAATACCTTGTAAAAGCCTTTTAATTTCTATTTAAAACTTTCTGTGTAGTTCGATTCTACAATGGACCCTTGTTCCTTTCGTCTTACAGATCTGATGATGGCAGATGCCGAAACGCCGTAGTAAATAAGTTCAATTTTAGCGATCTAGATTGTTTTTTTACTCCTATTGAAGAACATTAAGATCAAGGAAGTTAGTTTCCTTTCTACAAAAGTGGTCTAAGGCATCATGCTATGGACTGAGTGGCCGTTCCCGCTGGAGGTTCGAGAACTCCCTCTGCATGTGTGTTTGTTGTCCTCAGTCTAAATTAGTTTTAGTTGTTTGTAAGTCTAGGGACTATTGACCATTCCAGTTTGGTCTAGTGTGTTTAGAAACATTTTAAGACTGAAACATCTAGCACATTAAAGCTGTGTGCTGGACCGGGATTCATAGCTGGGACCTTTGCCATTGCAATTGCATTATGGGGGGGTGGTAGCACTGTAATGGTAAAATACCAGTGGTTACAGGTTTCAGTGGGATGCCTTTTTTAGGATAGGGAGGGGGGAAAGAAAACCAGTTTTGAGAGAGCTTGGAAGAAACCCTCAGTTCGTTAAAACAGATAAACAGGAGATAGATTTTAGCAAATAATGTTTAACAGAAAGTACTCAGGAACTGCCAGTAAATCTTTGTACAACCATTGGTATGCAACATCAGTTATCTTTATTACATCAGAACATTCTAGGACTCAAGAATAAACTTAATGAACTACTCATTTGTATTGATGAAATAGATTCCTCTAACCCTATTGACATAATCTGCCTCTCTGAACATCATGTGACCAAAAGTATAGATATGTTAAACATTTAAATTTAATTTAGCTTCATACTTCTGTAGATATGGAAGGAGGAGGAGTTGCCACATTTATTAAAAACAGCTATAAATTCAAGAATATTGATATAAATACATTCTGTCTAGAGCAGCATTTAGAAGCTTGTGCAGCAGAAGTAGAATTTCATAACAGTTGCTATATAATAGTAACTATTTACCGAGCACCTGCAGGAAATTATAATCTATTCCTAGTTCATCTAGAAGCTCTATTGTATTATTTAACAATAAGAAACAAAGAAATCTTGGTTGCTGGTGTCTTTAATATAAATTTTCTTATTCAGTCTTCCATTAAACATTTATTCCAGTCAGTAACACTGTCTTTAAATCTAACTCATACTGTAAACTTTCCAACTAGGATAACTAAATCCTCTATGACAGCCATTGATAATATTTTATAGACAAATCAAAAGAACAAAATCATATCACAAAACCAAGAATTAATGACCTATTAGATCATGATATGCAGCTCCTTCTTTTAGGTATAGTTTCTAAGCAGATTATGAAGACTGCTAAATCTGCATCCAGGAGAGTAGTCAATCCACCAAAAATTGATAATTTTAGAAAACTGCTCAGAAATATGAACTGGAAAGATGTTTATAGTGCTCATGGCATGAATGAAACATATAACATATTCATTAATAATGCCAGTATCATGTTTGAACACTGTTTTCCTCTAAAACTAACTCAAATAGAAGTATATAATTAGGGATTATAAAATGAATAAAGATTACATGTAAGACAAAAAGGAAAATGTATCTATCAGCTAACAGTAGTTCCAATGATGATGATTTAGCTAAATATAAGGAATACTGTAAAATATTTTTTAAAGTAATTCAACATCTAAACAAATGCACTATGAAAAGAACATAGCAAAATCAGACAGAAAAATAATAACAGTATGGGATATAGTGAAAGAGAAGACTGGCAGAACTAGAAAGGAACAGGAGCAGGTAGCATTAAGAGTAAATGATATGTTAGTAACTGATGGGCATAGAGTGACAAATATATTTAACAAGTACTTCATATCTGGTACTGATTGTATGGGATTCTCAGTTCAATAAATAATGCCCTTTAATATTTGAAACTAGCATTTACAAATAACTTCAGTTACATGAATATGTCACACGCTTCAACACAATAACATCTTTAAAAACACAGCATTCTGTTGGTTACGATACAATATCAACAAAGTTAATTAAAGCATTTTCTTGTGAGTTTAGCACAATTGTAAGTTATTTGTGTAACCAGTCTATTATAACTGGAATATTCCCTGATTGGTTAAAATATGCAGATATTAAACCTCTATTCAAGGAAGGGGAAAATAGATTCCATCAAACTACAAACCGAATTCACTTTGAGCAGCAGTCTCAAAAATTCTAGAAAAGGTAATATACAAGCAGCTTCTCAACCACCTAACCTCAAATATTGTCTAGAACACAGTTTGAATATCTGAAAGATTCCGATATTGAGAAGGCTATTTAAACCTACAGTGAGAATATAGAGAGATAAAGCAGCAGGTAATTTCTGTGATTTGTCAAAGGCTTTTGATTGTGTGAACCAGAACATCCTTTCAAGTAAATTAGAATTCTATGGTGTCACAGGAATTGCTGCATAAAATGGTTCAAGACATACTTCGCTAACAGGAAACAAAGGGTGTCAGTGCAAGGGACTAGTAAATTAAGCCATCAGTCATCATCAGATTGGAAAGAAATTATATGTGGTGTCCCACAAGGATCCATTTTATGGCCATTGCTTTTTCTTGTGTACATTAATGACCTCTCATCAGTTACACTGCCAGAAGCAGAGTTCATTTTGTTTGCAGATGATACAAGTATTGCAATAAATAGAATGTCGAGCATAGTTCTAGAAGGGTTTGCTAATGATAGTTTCATTAACATTAATAAATGGTTTAAAGCCAACTCATTGACATTAAACTTAGAAACATTTACTACATGCAGTTCAGAACATGTAAGAGATTTCCATCCAGCACATACATCAAGTATGAAGAAAGAGTGGATAGAAGAGGTTGACAGTGTTAAATTTCTGGGACTGCATCTTGATAATACTTTCAATTGGGAGGAGCACACCACATAACTGCAGAAACGACTTAACAAATGTGTATTTGCACTACGAGTGGTATCAGACATAGGAGACATAAAAATAAAAAAGCTTCCATACTTTGCTTACTTTCATTTCATAATGTCATATGGTATAATATTTTGGTGTAACTCTTCAAGCCAAGTAAAAGTCCAAAAGCACGTAATATGCGTTATTTGTGTAGTAAATTCACGGACATCCTGTAGAAGCCTCTTCAAAGAATTGTGTATATTAACTACTGCCTCTCAGTATATTTATTCCTTAACGAAATTTGTTATAAATAATATATCCCTTTGCCCAACAAACAGCTCAGTTCATACATACAGTACTAGAAACAAAAATGATGCACACAAGGACTTAAAAGCACTTACTTTAGTTCAAAAAGCGTTCAACTACTCAGGAACACACATTTTCAATAATTTACCAGCAACCGTAAAAAAATTAGCTACAAATAGAGATCACTTTAAGCGGAGCCTAAAAGACTTTCTAGTGGCCAAGTCCTACTCCAATGACGAATTTTTAAATAGAACCAAATGATGTATGTATTTGTATTCATACTATTATTATATTATCAGCTTTTAAAAACTGTATGTATCTGTATTAGTATTATTATATTATCAGCTTGTAAAAAATATATACATATATTGACATGTTCCATATCTATGAGGATCTCCTCAACACGGATCTATGGAACAAACAACTAATTTATTCAGGCAAGGACTCTGCCGATTGAGCAATCCTGTCACGCTTCACGATCCGTCCTTACACCTTCACTTCCGCCAGTATTTCGCCTCCTACTTTCGAAAACTTTACAGAAGCTCTCCTGCCAACCTTACAGGACTATCACTTCTAGAATAAAGGATATGGTGGAGACATGGCGTAGCCACAGGCGAGGGGTGTTTCCAGAATTATATTTTCTCTGTGCAGTGGAGTGTGCGCTAATATGAAAGTTCCTTATGTTCCAGATATGTAGGGGCTGCGATTTGCTTGGTGCACAATACAACAATCCTTCCCTATGGTGATCAGACTTGGTCAACCATAATCTTGATAACAAATATGCCTGCTCTTAACTTCTCATGCAATCCACCTTCAGGCCATTGTCACAACAGAATGCCACTCAAATCTGGATTCTATATGATTCGAACACCCGGACATGTGGAGACTCTTTTAAGCCTTTCAAATGCTAATGTACTCTCACAGCGTTGCGCTTTATGTATGTGCCTTTCAAATGACCAGTCAATATATGACGCTTTTCACACCCCTATAATGCCTGTAACGATACCGAATACGAAAGAATACTAAAACACGCTAGTGGCCGTTCAACCTGCCACAGAGATTTACAGTTGTAATAATTTACTAACACGCCGACACTGTGTAATGTGGGTGTATAGATCCTGAGAAATCAGTATCCAGAACAACCACCGTTGGCCGTAGTAACGGCCTTGATACGCCAGGACATTGAGTCAAACAGAACTTGGATGGTGTGTACAGGTACAGATGACCATGCAGCTTCAACACGATACCACATTTCATCAAGAGTAGTGACTGGCGTATTGTGACAAGCCAGTTGCTCGGCCACCATTCACCAGAAGTCACGTTTTCAATTGGTGAGAGATCTGGAAAATGTGCTGGCCAGGGCAGCAGTCGAACATTTTCTGTATCCAGAAAAGCCCATACAGGACCTGCAACATTATCATACTGAAATGTAGGGTTTTGCAGGGATCGTATGAAGGGTAGAGCCATGGGTCGTCACACATCTGAAATGTAACGGCCACTGTTCAAAGTCCCGTCGACGAACAAGAGGTGACCAAGATGTGTAACCAATGGCACCCTATACTATCACGCTGGGTGATACGCCAGTATGGCGATGACGAATACATGCTTCCATTGTGCGTTCACCACGATGTCGCCAAACACGGATGCGACCATCATGATGCTGCAAACAGAACCTGGATTCATCCCAAAAAATGACGTTATGCCATTTCCTCGTTGCATACACCATCGCAGGCGCTCCTGTCTGTGATGCAGCATCAAGGGAAACCGCATCCATGGTCTTCGAGCTGATAGACCATGCTGCTGCAAATGTTGTCGAACTGTTCCTGCAGATGGTTGTTGTCTTGCAAACGTTCCCAACTGTTGACTCATGGATCAAGACTTGGCTGCACGATCCGTTACAGGCATGCAGATAAGATGCCTTTCATCTCGACTGTTAGTGATACGAGGCCGTTGGGATCCAGCACGGCGTTCCGTATTACCCTCCTGAACCCACAGATTCCATATTCTGCTAACAGTCATTGGATCGCGACCAACGCGAGCAGCAATGTCGCGATACGATAAACTGCAATCACGATAGGCTACAATCCGACCTTTATCAAAGTCAGAAATGTGATGGTACGCATTTGTCCGCCTTACATGAGGCATCACAATAACTGTTGTTTGTGTATGAGAAATCGGTTGGCACCTCTCCTCATGTCAGCACGTTGTAGGTGTCACCACCGGCGCCAACCTTGTGTGAATGCTCTGTAAAGCTAATCATTTGCATATCACAGCATCTTCTTCCTGTCAGTTAAATTTCGCGTGTGTAGAACGTAATCTTCGTGGTGTCGCAATTTTAATGGCCAGGAGTGTAAATCTGTGGGACTCAACTTCTTGGTTATTAGTCACTAGCTTACAAACTAATTAAACCTCCGACTGCAAAAGGCTGCGCGCCTCAGTGCGCACGGCTAATCTGCCGCGGCTGCCATTCCCCAAGAAACCGTCCACCACTGATAGAACGCATACCTGCGAGATTGACAGCTATCATCAAGGCTAATGCCGGCCGTGTGGTAAGGGTGGGCCATCACCATACTGAATTTCAGCATTACGGATGGAGGTCACCACAAACATGTAAGTCATTTTTAGCCAGGTGTCCGGATACTTTTGATCATTTGGTGTAATTTGGTTGACTTTGTGAACTGTTTGGAGTACCTTCTATCCTTAACTGACTGGCATAGCGTTAGTGCCCTACAGTTTTTTACGTTCTTTAATAAATCTTTTTAAACTGACCTTCAAAGACATTCAAGACAAAGAGCATGATTATGGTTAAGGTCACAAATGAAGATAAAATGTTAGCTCTTTAAAAATAAACAATAACATGTAAGAAAACATGTTTGACCTTGTAATGGCACTGGTCGTCATGGACAAGGACATGATCAAGGTCATAATTGAACATAAAATTTCTTGTTCTTTCCAAATCCAAAATAAAATATGGAGATTGCCATCAAAAATGAATTCGACCTTGATATGACATTCAGGATCATGGCGAAGAACTAATCATGGTCGTCATAGAATAGATACGGAAAAAGCCTACAACTTTTGCATTCAAAAAACATCCATTCCTGGCGATTTTTTCAGGGGTTTCCAACTTTTGTCCCACACTTTAAATATACTAAGAGAAACTTCTGGAACAATATTTCTCAATACAACTAGAAGGTATTAGAATTGTATATTGTAATTAATACAGGGTGGTTTTCGAACCCAGAACACTTTGCCTCAGCGTCCAACACTTTACCCACTTTAATTTATTTATTATTTTATTTATTGTAGTAGAGCCTTCTTACCTCCTTCCTTTTCAGCCCTTCAGCTTGGCTGATGATTGGTGTTTTAGGGCAGTCAACAGTGAGGTCATCAGCACCTGTTCAGCTTGGCTTCAATACCATAGAAATTGGTATCCTTTTCCGCAAATACTATTTATCCGCTATAAGGTGTAATAAATTGGTTGTGCGAGTACTTTTGAGTACATTATGAAAAAAAAAGTCGAAAACATTATTGGATTTAATTTTTTTCTTTGGGTGATATATTTTGCTTCTTTGGTGACAAGAAATACTGATAACAACATGACAATATAACTAAACTCTTCTGGTACCCTTTTCCAGGAACTTCGGCGGGTGGTTACACGCCAGTAACCTTTGGAATGCGACTTCATGCGACACCACCTAGAAGACAAGGCCTTACAACTGGCCACGCCTACATCACAGTGAGAGGCCTGAGGCCAACGAGAAAGACAGGCCGTGGCACGCACGTCATGTCACGTAAACAAGGTAATCCTGAGCCGGCGCGATCGCTAGCTGATTGGCTGGACACTGGGCCACAGCCCACTGCCTCATAGCAGCCAGCCACTCAGCAAGCGATCACGCCCACTCAGGACTACCTTGCTTACATGACATGACGTGCGTGCCGCGGCCTGTCTTTCTTGTTGGCCTCGGAGAGGCCGCGAATGGAAGCTGACTGGCCTGCTGCTACGTGCCAGTGGGCATGGCCCACCAGCCAGCCAGTCTGCTGGCGGCCGCGGCCTATCGGTGTGACGTAGGCATGGCCATTTGTGAGGCTTTGTCTTCTAGACAGTTTTTCTACATGCCAGGAGAGTCTATTTGCGCCCAAACGAGCCAAGGAAGTCATGTCAAAATGATGTAGCCGACAGCTATTGTCAAAGATTCTGAGGTTTGTTCAGGTGCAAGCTCTGTCCTGTAGAGACGCCATCTTCCCGTTCGTATTTTCATGGTTTTCTCCTTATAACTCGCATGTTGCTGTTTCAAAATAACATCAGACTGAAGTGGTACCAAAAACATGACGTTCTTAGTACGATTACTTGTAAACTGGAGTCAATAAATGCAATTTTGGCGGGTAACCCTTGATATTGGTGGTAATACAAAACAGACACACATCATAAATATGTTTCTTTTAGTGCAGTCGATAAACGCCTCATCTTGAGGAGCTGATGGTCGCTACCTGGCCCTGACAAAACAAAAATTTTCCATTGATTCCTAAAAGTTTTCTTACACTGATATTAATTAAAAGGAATTTACATTATGTCATATTTTGACATATTTACGTACAGTATACAAGCGCTTTCTCTAAAAAGTATGTTTGTTCTCTTTAGTGAAAATACTGAGCAATGTGGACCAACGAATTGTAAACATTGTCTCCTAAAATACCTGCACATAACCGGAAGACACACTGTAATAATAGATGTTCTAAATTCAGGCTGGTGAAAACAATTATATATATATATATATACACACTAGAGTTCTGTGGCAACTGTCGTTTCTTATTGAGACTGAAGTGTCTTGTCCCTTTTTGGCAACAGCTGTTAAATAAGTTCTTGCGTTCTATATGCACTCTTTGTGAGATAATTGTGCTAATACTGTAGCCAGTTCAAGGTTACATCTTAACTACAAGACGTACGTATCTGAAGTGCCCAGTGGCGGATCCAAGACACCTGCTGTGGGGGGCAGGGGAGTTGAAAGAATGTAGGCCGCGGTGGCCAAGGGGACTGCGGCGCTCCAGTCACGATCTGCACGGCCACTACGGTCGGGGGTTCGAATCCCCCCTCGGGCATGGATATTTGTGCCGTCCTTAGTCTTAGCTAGTTCATAAGTAGTTTGTAAGTTTAGGGGCTAATGACCCTGTAGTTAAGTCCCATAAGCTATACAAACATTAAAAAAAAAGAAAAAAAGTTGAAAGAATTCTCATCTTCAGCTTAACTGTAGCTCAGTACAAACACTCTAGTAACGGCCACCCCCTTTTACCCCGCCCAATCAAACAAAAGTCTAACAGTTTTGAAGACTCGGTGCAGAGATAGGACGCTAGCTAAGCATTCTAAAACAAAACAAAAACTGCCCACACCCCCACCACTGGAACCGCCTAGAGAAGCTCCGCCGTTTCACTTCAGTAACAATTTCACAGGTTACCCACCACTATGGCACTTCTTGACTCTAGCTAACAATTAATCGTACTAAGAATGACGTGTTTTTGGTACCCCTTCCGTCTACTGTTACTTTAAAATAGCAACACGTGAGTTACAAGGAATATATCATGAAATACGAAAAGGAAGATGGCGTCTCTGAAGGACAGCCTGCACCCGAACTAACATTGAGATGTTTCACGAAAGTGATTGGCTACATCATTTTGACGTCACTTCCTTGGCTCGTTCGGGCAGTGCAGCATTTCGTGAAGAATGGGCTGCCATTCCCGAAGCAACCTTCCTCCACCTGACTGAACATATGCCTCCAAGAGAGAAAGCTGACATCAAGGCTAAGGCTGGCCGTGTGGTAAGGGTGGGCCATCACCATATTGAATTTCAATACCATCGATGGAGGGCGCCATAAACGTGTAAGTCATTTTCATCCAGGTTTCCGGATACTTTTGATCATGTAGCGTATATTTGGCTTGAATGACAATAGTGTTTCTTGTGTACAAATACAACAAACCAGTATGCAGAAATGATTATTTTCATTTACAGTTATCTGATTTCTTTCTTTGCTGACAAGAAATACTGATAACAATATGACAATATAAATAAAATCTTCTGGTTCCCTTTTCCAGAACATCATCCTTAAAGCTGATAAAAAATAAAACATATTGGCGTTTCTGCACATTAAATTCCCTTCGTAAAGAATGGGATGCCATTCCCGAAGCAACCTTTCTCCACCTGACTGAACATATGCCTGGGCCATCACCATACTGAATTTCTGCATTACGGATGCAGGGTGCCACAAACGTGTAAGTAATTTTCAGCCAGGTTTCCAGATACTTTTGATCATATAGTGTATATTTGGCTTGAATGACAATAGTGTTTCTTGTGTACAAATACAACATACCGGTATGCGGAAACAATTATTTTAATTTACAGTTATCTGATTTCTTTCTTTGCTGACGAGAAATACTGGTACCAATATGACAATATAAGTAAAGTCTTATGGTCTCTTTTTACAGAACATCATCGTTAAAGCTGACAAAAAATAAAATATATCGGCATTTCCGCACATTAAGTTCTCTTAGTAAAGAATGGGATGCCATTCCCGAAGCAACCTTCCTCCACCTGACTGAATATATGCCTGGAAGAGTGAAAGCCGTCATCAAGGCTAAGGCCGACTGTGTGCTAAGGGTGGGCCATCACCATACTGAATTTCCGCATTATGGATGCAAGGCGCCACAAACGTGTAAGTCATATTCAGTCAGGTTTCCCGATACTTTTGATCATATAGTGTATATTTGGCTTGAATGACAATAGTGTTTCTTGTGTACAAATACAACATACCGGTATGCATAAACGATTATTTTCATTTACAGTTATCTGATTTCTTTCTTTGCTGACAAGAAATACTGATTACAATATGAAAATATAAAGAAACTCTTCTAGACTCCTTTTCCAGAACATCATCCTTAAAGCTGACAAAAAATTAAATATATCGGCGTTTCAGCACATTAAGTTCCCTTCGTAAAGAAGGGGATGCCATTCCCGAAGCAACCTTCCTCCACCTGACTGAACATATGCCTGCAATAGTGAAAGCCGTCATCATGGCTAAGGACGGCAGTGTGGTAAGGGTGGGCCATCACCATACTCAATTTACGGATGCAGGGCTCCACAAACGTGAAAGTCATTTTCAGCCAGGTTTCCAGATACTTTTGATCATATCGTGTATATTTGTCTTGAATGACAATAGTGTTTCTTGTGTACAAATACAACATACCACAGACATGATTATTTGCATTTACAGTTATCTGATTTCTTTTTTTGCTGACAAGAAATACTGATAACAATATGACAATATAAATAAACTCTTCTGGTCTCCTTTTACAGAACATCATCATTTAAGCTGACAAAAAATAAAATATATCGGCGTTAAGTTCCCTTCGTAAAAAATGGGATGCCTTTCCCGAAGCAACCTTCCTCCACCTGACTGAACATATGCCTGGGCCATCACCATACTGAATTTCTGCATTGCGGATGCAGGGTGCCACAAACGTGTAAGTAATTTTCAGCCAGGTTTCCAGATACTTTTGATCATATAGTGTATATTTGGCTTGAATGACAATAGTGTTTCTTGTGTACAAATACAACATACCGGTATGCGGAAACAATTATTTTAATTTACAGTTATCTGATTTCTTTCTTTGCTGACGAGAAATACTGGTAACAATATGACAATATAAGTAAAGTCTTATGGTCTCTTTTTACAGAACATCATCGTTAAAGCTGACAAGAAATAAAATATATCGGCATTTCCGCACATTAAGTTCTCTTAGTAAAGAATGGGATGCCATTCCCGAAGCAACCTTCCTCCACCTGACTGAATATATGCCTGGAAGAGTGAAAGCCGTCATCAAGGCTAAGGCCGACTGTGTGCTAAGGGTGGGCCATCACCATACTGAATTTCCGCATTATGGATGCAAGGCGCCACAAACGTGTAAGTCATATTCAGTCAGGTTTCCCGATACTTTTGATCATATAGTGTATATTTGGCTTGAATGACAATAGTGTTTCTTGTGTACAAATACAACATACCGGTATGCATAAACGATTATTTTCATTTACAGTTATCTGATTTCTTTCTTTGCTGACAAGAAATACTGATTACAATATGAAAATATAAAGAAACTCTTCTAGACTCCTTTTCCAGAACATCATCCTTAAAGCTGACAAAAAATTAAATATATCGGCGTTTCAGCACATTAAGTTCCCTTCGTAAAGAAGGGGATGCCATTCCCGAAGCAACCTTCCTCCACCTGACTGAACATATGCCTGCAATAGTGAAAGCCGTCATCATGGCTAAGGACGGCAGTGTGGTAAGGGTGGGCCATCACCATACTCAATTTACGGATGCAGGGCTCCACAAACGTGTAAGTCATTTTCAGCCAGGTTTCCAGATACTTTTGATCATATCGTGTATATTTGTCTTGAATGACAATAGTGTTTCTTGTGTACAAATACAACATACCACAGACATGATTATTTGCATTTACAGTTATCTGATTTCTTTTTTTGCTGACAAGAAATACTGATAACAATATGACAATATAAATAAACTCTTCTGGTCTCCTTTTACAGAACATCATCCTTTAAGCTGACAAAAAATAAAATATATCGGCGTTTCAGCACATTAAGTTCCCTTCGTAAAGAAGGGGATGCCATTTCCGAAGCAACCTTCCTCCACCTGACTGAACATATGCCTGCAAGAGTGTAAGCCGGCATCAAGGCTAAGGCTGGCCGTGTCGTAAGGGTGGGCCATCACCATAGTTAATTTACGGATGCAGTGCGCCACAAACACGTAAGTCATTTTCAGCTTGGTTTTCGGATATTTTTGATCATATTGTGTATATTTGCTTTGAATGACAATAATGTTTCTTGTGTACAAATACAACATACTGGTATGCGGAATGATTATTTTCATTTACAGTTAACCGATTTCTTTCTTTGCTGACAAAAAATACTGATAACAATATGACAATATAAATAAATCCTTCTGGCCTCCTTTTCCAGAACATCATTCTTAAAACTGACAAAAAATAAAATATATCGGCGTTTCTGCACATTAAGTTCCCTTTGTAACCTTCCTGCACCTGACTGAACATATGCCTGCAAGAGTGAAAGCCGTCATCAAGGCTAAGGCCGGGTGTGTGCTACAGGTGGGCCACCACCATACTGAATTTCCGCATTAAGGATGCAGGGCGCCACAAACGTGTAAGTCATTTTCAGCCATGTTTCCTGATACTGTTGATCCTATAGTGTATATATGGCTTGAATGACAATAGTGTTTCTTGTGTACAAATACAACATACTGGTATGCGGAAATGATTATTTTCATTTACAGTTATCCGATTTCTTTCTTTGCTCACAAGAAATACTGATAACAATATGACATTATAAATAAACTCTTCTGGTTTACTTTTCCAGAACATCATTCTTCAAGCTGACAAAACAAAATATTGACGTTTCTGGACATTAAGTTCCCTTTGTAAAGAATGGGATGCCATTCCCGAAGCAACCTCCCTCCACCTGACTGAACATATGCCTGCAAGAGTGAAAGCGGTCATCAAGGCTAAGGCTGGCTGTGTGCTAAGGGTGGGCCATCACCATACTGAATTTACGCATTACGGATGCAGGGCGCCACAAACGTGTAAGTCATTTTCAGCCAGGTTTTCAGATACTGTTGATCATTTTGTGTATATTTGGCTTGAATGACAATAGTGGTTCTTGTGTACAAATACAACATACTGGTATGCAGAAACGATTATTTTCATTTACAGTTATCTGATTTCCTTCTTTGCTGACAAGAAATACTGATAAAAATATACATAAACTCTTCTGGTTTCCTTTTGCAGAACATCATCCTTAAAGCTGACAAAAAATAAAATATATCGGCATTTCCGCACATTAAGATCCCTTCGTAAGGAATGGGATGCCATTAGCGAAGCAACCTTCCTCCACGTGACTGAACATATGCCTGCAAGAGTGTAAGCCGTCATCAAGGCTAAGGCCGGCCATGTGCTAAGGGTGGGCCATCACCATACTCAATTTATGGATGCAGGGCGCTACAAACGTGTAAGTCATTATCAGCCAGGTTTCTGGATACTTTTGACCATATAGTGTATATTTGGCTTGAATGACAATAGTGTTTCTTGTGTACAAATACAAAATACCGGTATGCGGAAATGATTATTTTCATTTACAGTTATGTGACTTTTTTCTTTACTGACAAGAAATATTGATAACAATATAAATAAACTGTTCTGGTTTCCTTTTCCAGACGGAAGTGATTGGCTACATCATTTTGACGTCACTTCCTTGGCTCGTTTGGGCAGTGTAGCACTTCGTGAAGAATGGGCTGCCATTCCCGAAGCAATCTTCCTCCACCTGACTGAACATATGCCTCCAAGAGTGAATGCTGACATCAAGGCTATGGCTGGCCGTGTGGTAAGGGTGGGCCATCACCATATTGAATTTCAATACCGTCGATGGAGGGCGCCATAAACGTGTAAATCATTTTCATCCAGGTTTCCGGATACTTTTGATCATGTAGTGTATATTTGGCTTGAATGACAATAGTGTTTCTTGTGTACAAATACAACAAACCAGTATGCAGAAATGATTATTTTCATTTACAGTTATCTGATTTCTTTCTTTGCTGACAAGAAATACTGATAACAATATGACAATATAAATAAACTCTTTTGGTTTCCTTTTCCAGAACATCATCCTTAAAGCTGATAAAAAATAAAACATATTGGCGTTTCTGCACATTAAATTCCTTTCGTAAAGAATGGGGTGCCATTACCGACACAACCTTCCTTCACCTGACTGAACATATGCCTGCAAAAGTGAATGCCGTCATCAAGGCTAAGGCCATCACCATACTGAATTTGCGCATTACGGATGCAGGGTGCCACAAACGTGTAAGTCATTTTCAGCCAGGTTTCTGGATACTTTTGATCATATAGTGTACAAATACAACATACCAGTATGCAGAAATGATTATTTTCATTTACAGTTATCTGATTTCTTTCTTTGCTGACAAGAAATACTGATAACAATAAGACAATATAAATAAACTCTTCTGGTCTCCTTTTACAGAACATCATCCCTTAAGCTGACAAAAAATAAAATATATCGGCGTTAAGTTCCCTTCGTAAAGAATGGGATGAGATTCCCGAAGCAACCTTCCTCCATCTGACTGAACATATGCCTGCAATAGTGAAAGCCGTCATCATGGCTAAGGACAGCAGTGTGGTAAGGGTGGGCCATCACCATACTGAATTTACGGATGCAGGGCTCCACAAACGTGAAAGTCATTTTCAGCCAGGTTTCCAGATACTTTTGATCATATCGTGTATATTTGTCTTGAATGACAATAGTGTTTCTTGTGTACAAATACAACATACCACAGACATGATTATTTGCATTTACAGTTATCTGATTTCTTTTTTTGCTGACAAGAAATACTGATAACAATATGACAATATAAATAAACTCTTCTGGTCTCCTTTTACAGAACATCATCCTTTAAGCTGACAAAAAATAAAATATATCGGCGTTAAGTTCCCTTCGTAAAAAATGGGATGCCATTCCCGAAGCAACCTTCCTCCACCTGACTGAACATATGCCTGGGCCATCACCATACTGAATTTCTGCATTACGGATGCAGGGTGCCACAAACGTGTAAGTAATTTTCAGCCAGGTTTCCAGATACTTTTGATCATATAGTGTATATTTGGCTTGAATGACAATAGTGTTTCTTGTGTACAAATACAACATACCGGTATGCGGAAACAATTATTTTAATTTACAGTTATCTGATTTCTTTCTTTGCTGACGAGAAATACTGGTAACAATATGACAATATAAGTAAAGTCTTATGGTCTCTTTTTACAGAACATCATCGTTAAAGCTGACAAGAAATAAAATATATCGGCATTTCCGCACATTAATTTCTCTTAGTAAAGAATGGGATGCCATTCCCGAAGCAACCTTCCTCCACCTGACTGAATATATGCCTGGAAGAGTGAAAGCCGTCATCAAGGCTAAGGCCGACTGTGTGCTAAGGGTGGGCCATCACCATACTGAATTTCCGCATTATGGATGCAAGGCGCCACAAACGTGTAAGTCATATTCAGTCAGGTTTCCCGATACTTTTGATCATATAGTGTATATTTGGCTTGAATGACAATAGTGTTTCTTGTGTACAAATACAACATACCGGTATGCATAAACGATTATTTTCATTTACAGTTATCTGATTTCTTTCTTTGCTGACAAGAAATACTGATTACAATATGAAAATATAAAGAAACTCTTCTAGACTCCTTTTCCAGAACATCATCCTTAAAGCTGACAAAAAATTAAATATATCGGCGTTTCAGCACATTAAGTTCCCTTCGTAAAGAAGGGGATGCCATTCCCGAAGCAATCTTCCTCCACCTGACTGAACATATGCCTGCAATAGTGAAAGCCGTCATCATGGCTAAGGACGGCAGTGTGGTAAGGGTGGGCCATCACCATACTCAATTTACGGATGCAGGGCTCCACAAACGTGTAAGTCATTTTCAGCCAGGTTTCCAGATACTTTTGATCATATCGTGTATATTTGTCTTGAATGACAATAGTGTTTCTTGTGTACAAATACAACATACCACAGACATGATTATTTGCATTTACAGTTATCTGATTTCTTTTTTTGCTGACAAGAAATACTGATAACAATATGACAATATAAATAAACTCTTCTGGTCTCCTTTTACAGAACATCATCCTTTAAGCTGACAAAAAATAAAATATATCGGCGTTTCAGCACATTAAGTTCCCTTCGTAAAGAAGGGGATGCCATTTCCGAAGCAACCTTCCTCCACCTGACTGAACATATGCCTGCAAGAGTGTAAGCCGGCATCAAGGCTAAGGCTGGCCGTGTCGTAAGGGTGGGCCATCACCATAGTTAATTTACGGATGCAGTGCGCCACAAACACGTAAGTCATTTTCAGCTTGGTTTTCGGATATTTTTGATCATATTGTGTATATTTGCTTTGAATGACAATAATGTTTCTTGTGTACAAATACAACATACTGGTATGCGGAATGATTATTTTCATTTACAGTTAACCGATTTCTTTCTTTGCTGACAAAAAATACTGATAACAATATGACAATATAAATAAATCCTTCTGGCCTCCTTTTCCAGAACATCATTCTTAAAACTGACAAAAAATAAAATATATCGGCGTTTCTGCACATTAAGTTCCCTTTGTAACCTTCCTGCACCTGACTGAACATATGCCTGCAAGAGTGAAAGCCGTCATCAAGGCTAAGGCCGGGTGTGTGCTACAGGTGGGCCATCACCATACTGAATTTCCGCATTAAGGATGCAGGGCGCCACAAACGTGTAAGTCATTTTCAGCCATGTTTCCTGATACTGTTGATCCTATAGTGTATATATGGCTTGAATGACAATAGTGTTTCTTGTGTACAAATACAACATACTGGTATGCGGAAATGATTATTTTCATTTACAGTTATCCGATTTCTTTCTTTGCTCACAAGAAATACTGATAACAATATGACATTATAAATAAACTCTTCTGGTTTACTTTTCCAGAACATCATTCTTCAAGCTGACAAAACAAAATATTGACGTTTCTGGACATTAAGTTCCCTTTGTAAAGAATGGGATGCCATTCCCGAAGCAACCTCCCTCCACCTGACTGAACATATGCCTGCAAGAGTGAAAGCGGTCATCAAGGCTAAGGCTGGCTGTGTGCTAAGGGTGGGCCATCACCATACTGAATTTACGCATTACGGATGCAGGGCGCCACAAACGTGTAAGTCATTTTCAGCCAGGTTTTCAGATACTGTTGATCATTTTGTGTATATTTGGCTTGAATGACAATAGTGGTTCTTGTGTACAAATACAACATACTGGTATGCAGAAACGATTATTTTCATTTACAGTTATCTGATTTCCTTCTTTGCTGACAAGAAATACTGATAAAAATATACATAAACTCTTCTGGTTTCCTTTTGCAGAACATCATCCTTAAAGCTATCAAAAAATAAAATATATCGGCATTTCCGCACATTAAGATCCCTTCGTAAGAATGGGATGCCATTAGCGAAGCAACCTTCCTCCACGTGACTGAACATATGCCTGCAAGAGTGTAAGCCGTCATCAAGGCTAAGGCCGGCCATGTGCTAAGGGTGGGCCATCACCATACTCAATTTATGGATGCAGGGCGCTACAAACGTGTAAGTCATTATCAGCCAGGTTTCTGGATACTTTTGACCATATAGTGTATATTTGGCTTGAATGACAATAGTGTTTCTTGTGTACAAATACAAAATACCGGTATGCGGAAATGATTATTTTCATTTACAGTTATGTGACTTTTTTCTTTGCTGACAAGAAATATTGATAACAATATAAATAAACTGTTCTGGTTTCCTTTTCCAGACGGAAGTGATTGGCTACATCATTTTGACGTCACTTCCTTGGCTCGTTTGGGCAGTGTAGCACTTCGTGAAGAATGGGCTGCCATTCCCGAAGCAATCTTCCTCCACCTGACTGAACATATGCCTCCAAGAGTGAATGCTGACATCAAGGCTATGGCTGGCCGTGTGGTAAGGGTGGGCCATCACCATATTGAATTTCAATACCGTCGATGGAGGGCGCCATAAACGTGTAAATCATTTTCATCCAGGTTTCCGGATACTTTTGATCATGTAGTGTATATTTGGCTTGAATGACAATAGTGTTTCTTGTGTACAAATACAACAAACCAGTATGCAGAAATGATTATTTTCATTTACAGTTATCTGATTTCTTTCTTTGCTGACAAGAAATACTGATAACAATATGACAATATAAATAAACTCTTTTGGTTTCCTTTTCCAGAACATCATCCTTAAAGCTGATAAAAAATAAAACATATTGGCGTTTCTGCACATTAAATTCCTTTCGTAAAGAATGGGGTGCCATTACCGACACAACCTTCCTTCACCTGACTGAACATATGCCTGCAAAAGTGAATGCCGTCATCAAGGCTAAGGCCATCACCATACTGAATTTGCGCATTACGGATGCAGGGTGCCACAAACGTGTAAGTCATTTTCAGCCAGGTTTCTGGATACTTTTGATCATATAGTGTACAAATACAACATACCAGTATGCAGAAATGATTATTTTCATTTACAGTTATC
The DNA here is from genome assembly GCA_026315105.1 of Locusta migratoria. NCBI lineage: Eukaryota > Metazoa > Arthropoda > Insecta > Orthoptera > Acrididae > Locusta > Locusta migratoria. The sequence continues at coordinate 295,666,623 of CM048755.1, forward strand.
TGATTTCTTTCTTTGCTGACAAGAAATACTGATAACAATAAGACAATATAAATAAACTCTTCTGGTCTCCTTTTACAGAACATCATCCCTTAAGCTGACAAAAAATAAAATATATCGGCGTTAAGTTCCCTTCGTAAAGAATGGGATGAGATTCCCGAAGCAACCTTCCTCCATCTGACTGAACATATGCCTGCAATAGTGAAAGCCGTCATCATGGCTAAGGACAGCAGTGTGGTAAGGGTGGGCCATCACCATACTGAATTTACGGATGCAGGGCTCCACAAACGTGAAAGTCATTTTCAGCCAGGTTTCCAGATACTTTTGATCATATCGTGTATATTTGTCTTGAATGACAATAGTGTTTCTTGTGTACAAATACAACATACCACAGACATGATTATTTGCATTTACAGTTATCTGATTTCTTTTTTTGCTGACAAGAAATACTGATAACAATATGACAATATAAATAAACTCTTCTGGTCTCCTTTTACAGAACATCATCCTTTAAGCTGACAAAAAATAAAATATATCGGCGTTAAGTTCCCTTCGTAAAAAATGGGATGCCATTCCCGAAGCAACCTTCCTCCACCTGACTGAACATATGCCTGGGCCATCACCATACTGAATTTCTGCATTACGGATGCAGGGTGCCACAAACGTGTAAGTAATTTTCAGCCAGGTTTCCAGATACTTTTGATCATATAGTGTATATTTGGCTTGAATGACAATAGTGTTTCTTGTGTACAAATACAACATACCACAGACATGATTATATTCATTTACAGTTATCTGATTTCTTTCTTTGCTGACAGGAAATACTGATAACAATATGACAATATAAATAAACGTTTCTGGTCTCCTTTTCCAGAACATTATTCTTAAAGCTGACCAAAAAAAAAAAAATACATCGGTGTAGCTGCATATTAATTTCCCTTCGTAAAGAATGGCCTGCCATTCCCGTAGCAACCTTTCTCCATCTGACTGAACATATGCCTGCAATAGTGAAAGCTGTCATCAACGCTAAGGCCAGCAGTGTGGTAAGGGTGGGCCATCAACATACTGAATTTACGGATTCAGGGCGCCACAAACGTGTAAGTCATTTTCAGCCAAGTTTCCAGATACTTTTGATCATATAGTGTATATTTGGCTTGAATGACAATAGTGTTTCTTGTTTACAAATACATACTGGTATGCAGAAACCATTATTTTCATTTACAGTTATCTGATTTCTTTCTTTGCTTACAAGGAATACTGATTACAATATGACAATATAAATAAACTCTTCTGGTCTCATTTTCCAGAACATCATCCTTAAAGCTGACAAAAGATAAAATATATCGGCGTTTCAGCACATTAAGTTCCCTTCGTAAGGAATGGGATGCCATTCCCGAAGCAACCTTCCTCCACGTGACTGAACATATGCCTGCAAGAGTGTAAGCCGTCATCTAGGCTAAGGCCGGCCATGTGCTAAGGGTGGGCCATCACCATACTCAATTTATGGATGCAGGGCGCCACAAACGTGTAAGTCATTATCAGCCAGGTTTCCGGATACTTTTGATCATATAGTGTATATTTGGCTTGAATGACAATAGTGTTTCTTGTGTACAAATACAAAATACCGGTATGCGGAAACGATTATTTTCATTTACAGTTATGTGACTTTTTTCTTTGCTGACAAGAAATATTGATAACAATATAAATAAACTCTTCTGGTTTCCTTTTCCAGAACATCATCCTTAAAGGTGACAAAAAAATATATATCAACGTTTCTGCACATTAAGTTCCATTCGCAATGAATGGGCTGCCATTCCGTAAGAAACCTTCCACCTCATCACTGATCGTATGCCTGTGAGAGTGAAAGCTGCCATCAAGGCTAAGGCCGGCTGTGTGCTAAGGGTGGGCCATTACCATACTGAATTTCAATACCATCGATGGAGGGCGCCATAAACGTGTAAGTCATTTTCAACCACGTGTCCGGATACTTTTGATCATGTAGTGCATATTTGGCTTTAATGACAATAGTGTTTCTTTAATATGAACATAGTATAGGCCTATGTGGAAATGATTATTTTCATTTACAGTTATACAATTTGTTTCTTTGCTGACAAGAAATACTGATAACAATATGACAGTACAACTAAAGTACAGTACAACTGGACTCGTTTTCCAGAACTTCGTCATTTAAACTGAAAAATATAAAATATATTGGCCTTTCTGTGCATTTAATTTGAGGTGTAAATATCATATTTTTGATGCTGTCTGTCCAACCATGGCTGGTGAATGACAAAGATATAATAAATTGGTAATAATAGTAATATGTTTACTGCTTGTAGCAATGTGTTTTGAAAATTTATTCATATTTTACAGCGTATGTCAGTACTTTTCATTAATGCATGTTAGTTAGGTATTTCATATTTTGGGTCAATTGAAGTCGAGGATACAACGCGTCAGTTTTGACCAATGAAGTCATATCTGAGTTAAGGACAATAGTTTGTTTACAAGCAGAACATAGATTATAGATTCAGATTTTGTGTTTAAAAAGTGATCTGTAGCTTCTCTCTGATAGTGAGGTATAGGTTAATAGAGAAGGTTTATTTATTTATATTTATTTATTTTACATGAATCTTCACCTAACACATGACCATGAAGTCCACGTTACACTATTGCCATAAGGTTCCAATGAAATTCTTATCCCTAGTACTATGTGGGCATTGTTTTTGTTTATATTCAAAACTGATTCTGGGAGGTTTCTATTGGTGCTTTTGCTACTATCAAATAGTGAACTAAAATTTCTCCAATGCTGAATTCTAAATCTATAAATAATGAACAAAATTGGAATGAATTGCATCTGTCCTATGGAGGGGTTTTGTGCCTTGAAAATACGACTTATAATTATGATATGTACTTCTCCTATGCCACTTTCTTTGAGCAGTGCATGCTGAACCTATTAAAGAGTGTCATAAATCATCTGACCAATAGTGGTGGTAGTAAAATCTGCATTGACCTGAGGGGGGGGGGGTGGTAGAGAGGGAGCTAGATATTTGGGGATGGTGGATGTGTACCTTGAAGAAATTGACAGGTCAGAGGACCAGATGAGAAGTGAGGGGGAAGAGGAGTGGGACTAATGAAAGATTGTAATAAATACATAATTTAGGAAATTTGTTGTGAATCACAAGATGCTTTACATCAGGAGCAGGGAAGGAGGAGATTGGTGTTTGGGATGGGGTGGGACAGGAAAACAAGAAGAGGGGGACAGAAAGAGGAAGCGGGACAGAATGAACAGGAGGGAACAGAGGGAGTAAAAGAAAATTGGACTAAATAAATATCAGGCAATGTCAGGTTTCCAACTGGTACAATACATTAGTTTCCCAGTATATACAACTAGCAGCTAGGCAGTGTTGCTGTTATGAAGTTGCAGAAAATCTCTGGTAGTGCCATTCTCTGACTGCACAGTGTATGTTTCTGTGCTTCAATGTTGTCGCACTCAGTGTTACAGTATGCTAAAGTCATGCTGTTTGTTAAAGGCAGCTGGATGCACTGGAACTGTGGCAAGCAAGTCATGTGAGCTGGTGCTGGTACCAGCTCTACTGGGGTAACGTGGTGCTACAGCAGAGGCTGCTCACATACAAGGAGTTGCATAGACACTGCCTGCAGCAACAGAAACTTTGTAAAATGTGAAACTTTGTGAAATTTGAAACTTTGTGAAATGATTCTACTGCTGTTGTTGTCAAACAATTCTGAAAACATCATGTATATATATATATATAAATTTGATAACATGTAGATGCATTCAAAGTACTGTATGTATATGTTAAATACCTGGAATGTTTTATGCACAAATAAACAAGCAAGCTCATTAAATGGAATCATCACAGCTCCTTATTATGTCATGAGATCTGACTTAATAATGACCCTTTTATTATTCCTCTGCATCACTAATAATGCTTAATCTGAATATCATAAGAATAAGAAACACAGCAAAGCACACTGGTGATAATTAATTACAGTAAGCAAATTTACATGGTTCTACTATCTTTCAGCACCTTTCTTTCCTACACAATGGACCACCGTATTTTCTTTCACAAAAAGGACACTGCTGTGAAGATTATCTTTCTGACACATTTTTATAAATAACATCCCACTTCAAAACCATTACTCCTGTGGCATAAGTATTCAAACTAACTATGAGGGTATAGGTATTGCCTACTGAAAGGAGAACCATAGATTTCTAATAAAAAACCCTCATTCATGAAAGATCAAACAACAAATAAACTGCACATTGTGGTTGTGCAATCAACTTTGTAACAAACTACATACATATAAATACAGTATCAGTACCTTGTGGTGACTTCTTTTCACAATGATTTCATTGTGAGAGATTCCTGACTCACCATATATTATATCTCTGTATAATCAGTATCTGCTGCCACTGCGGACAGATTCACAAAATGGACCTGCGCGCTTACACTATCACAGACAACTCAGAAGTACTGTCCACCTTGCAGCTACAGCCGAGCCTAGGAAGAATAGATAATATAACAATGTACGTGTATATCTTTGGCACTTACTGCCAACCTAAGGAGGTGTACCAACATAACATTCCGTTTATGGTATCTAGGACCAATGTCTAATGTCACCCTTTTATAGAACACAGTGCACTACAGGATCAAGGGCCATCCTTATTTCTTGTATCTCCGTACAAACCTATATCACAACTCAAACAGAAGATAAAATGCATCATCGCAAAAGTGATCACAAAAGTGGGGGGAGGGGGGGGGGTTATTATGAAGCATGAAGCATGTGCTCAATCATTTGTACTTGAATAGTTGTCCACAGTGGACAATGCTGGCCTCCCACATCCACCATTGTTTTGTAAATAGCCACATCCACCATGGTACCTGGTGCATCACTACGGAGAGGTGGTTTTAGACATGTATGCCACCCCAATAAACACTCATAATTCTCTAATGCCAGTATTTCTCCTTTGGCAGCTGAGAAAAGTTAATTCTGTTCTAATGCATTTGTTGACATCGTCACCACATTTACTGCACTTATGCCAGACAGATAAAGAACATTACAACAATTCCTTGCCTACATGTTGTTGCTTACATAATTGCATTGGAGACACACTGTGTATCATGTACACTACAGCACCACCACCCTCACTTCATGATATTCCCTTATAAAATAGACACTCTTACATTCTAACATGTATGAATGAGAGCATATTTCCACTGCAATTAATTTTTGTTTCCACCTATTTAACAAAAGCAATCGTGTTACTCAGAATGTGTCACATCACTTATTAACCCCTAGTATTGTAACATTGTCATGGTTTTTTGTTTGGGTCTCCTTTGATAGTATCAGAACCTCCTTGCTGAGAAGAGCATATAACCATCATAGTGCTGGGCTTCTTAGTGTCCTACACACTACACATAAATTAAAGCTACCATAACACGAGGCGACCTTAAGGGATATCTCAAATTGCCCACAATAATAGTATAACTTGCATTTGCATGATGGCATACTGAGAGGTAATGCCTCCAATTGTTTACCTGAAAAATGTTAACTTTTATTAGTTAAAACAAACTTATTTCTGCATCATTGTACAGGGTGGGGCAAGTAAATGACTCAGAGAACAATGTTCTAAGGTTCAAATAAGACAATGCAGAGGAAAGGAAATGCAATACTAACATGACTATAAAAGATGTTTAAAGTGATCACCATTTATCTCTTGGCAGTTCTGGGCCCTGGTCAGCAAGTTGCTAAAGGCATATTAAAGCTAGCCTACTAGAATTGCTGCCAGATCATCCAAAATATTCTGCTGCAGTTCTTCAAGACTGAGGACTGTTGTGCTACACCTTAGAATGGAGGACTCCCCACACCAAGAAACCACACACTGGCAGATCTGGTTGACCACTTGGGGCTGCGACTAGACTGACCTCTGCTAACAACTGCCAAGCATGAATATTGTGTTTATATGTTCAAAGGTTCAGCCCGCTGTATAGGCAGTTGCTTCACCCTGTAGGTCTTTGTATAAGCATACGTTCACATCCAATTGCATCCACTTGTTCAGGCCACTTTTGTTTGCACCCATACTGTACTTCATCTACTTGTCTATTTCTCAACATAGTTTTCCTGGCAACAAACACATTTCTCTCAGTGAGATACCAATTTGTCGATACTGTCACTGTAGGATATTTGTCTTTTTGAAGCTCACCTCTGCTTGCTCCACTTCATTACTGTCAAAGTGTAGTTCTCAAATGTGTTCTTTAAGTTTTGGAAATCAATGAAAATCATATGGAGAGAAGACGGACAATTATCCCAAGGCATCAAACCCTTGGAGATGTTTGTAGCACTCATTTGGAGTCAGACGTCCTACCGAAAGAGAGAGAGGGCTCCATGTGTGGACTCAGATTTTGAATTCATACTTTGAGTTACACTAACTGGTTATTATGCACTGACAGTTATGTAAAAACCCTCAAGTGACACCATTTGGAGACATTTAGTGGCAGAGGGTCACAATTTGTGCCAGCAAATAGGGAAAATTGATGGAGTAAATGCCACTCCCTATTGGAGATCAGCAGCAGTGGGGGTAACCATTTTCTGCGTGGCTGGCAGAATTAGCAGATGCTAACGGAAGCTAAAGGGAGACTACCACTGAACTGAGGTATGAATGAGGACTTGGTGAAACTTGTTTAACAACCAGCTTCTCTGGAACAGAGTTATAAGTCAACATAAATTAATCCATGTATGTTACTTATCATTGCAAGTCTGGCAGTATGTTATTAACTATACCATGAAATTATATGGAATGATGACTAATTTGAGTGTAGACATTCCACTTCCTAAAATTTCATTTGTATTTCTTCACACATTCCATTATATATGCTTTTATTATTGTTACTTTATTTCACTATCAACAGACTTGAACCTTTGTTGACTGTTCCCTATCTCATTAGTAGACAACCTTAAGCAAAGTCAGCAATTTGATGTCACTCTTCTAGCAACTTTTAGTATTACAGTTTCAGAACCTTCATGCAGTTCACCATAAATATAGTACATTAGCTTCTGTGCAGGAGGGATTTACTTATAATTCAAATTTCTTCCTTACTATTTGTTATATCACACTGCCTGACAAAGTTATGCACCCAGAAAGAGGGGATGGAAGTGACTGGAACTACATACAATGAAAGACCAGTGGCTTTATTGAATTGATTGCAATATGGGATGAAAGAAGCAAGGCCATTGGCAGTTACAGGTGGAATATTGGTGCCAGGTCAGTATGGTGTGACATCCCCTCTTGCTGTAATTCATTCTTACATGCAGTTTGAAATTGTGACCAACAGCTTTTTCTATCTTGCCCTTTCATGAGACTCTTGATATTTTGACATCTTTAGTACTTGCCTAACTGATCTTAGTCTAAAAAAAGAGGTAGTATGAGTTGCAGTATCTCTCTTAAGGATTTTTTTATCAATCCGGCCAGTTTACTCTTCTCTTTTCTGTTGAGTTGCAGGTCATTCCTAGTGAAATCCCATCTAACAATAGCATCAGCAGGAACCAAATCCATGTCTGATCCTTGCACTCATCTTGACCAGCTGATCTACATATTGACCCTTTCTACAGAGCTGCTCAACTGAGTGTGATCATACAACATTAAAGGAGGCACAAGCTCAACATTTGTATGATTCGTTGCAGACTATTTTTACCAGATCACTCAATATTGTATCCCTGATTCCTGCCTGAGTAGACAAATTTTTTCAAGGTCTGGGTCGGGCCCAAACCTCTTACATTGCTACAACCTAGTAACATAACTTTCCTCCTACTTTATTATTATTATTTGTTTTATTTTTCCTCCCTTTTCTTTTGAAACATTTGTTCCTCACCAAAAGTGTGTAGGGTGTTAACTATGTATACTGCAGCCTCTTAATTGCAGTATTGTATTACTAGCTAAAGACAGAGGCAAAGGCCTAATGACAGTAACAGACTGAAATAGATGTGGATCGCAGTAGTCCTACAAATATGAAGAGGCTTGCACCAAAGTGTGTAGCATAGCAAAACTACTCTTTGTACTGAAAACCACAAAATGATGTAGTTGCAGAACACTGTAAAGATTGTAAATAAGTTAGCTTCACAGTAAACTGAATTAATTAAAAATTTAGTTACAGAGTCATTGCATCTAGTGACCAGACCTGCAAATAGGACTTTTTTACTCTGTAAACAGAGCAAATTTTCAAACTTTTGCTGCATACAAATGATGATTATGAACATGACAAACTAAACCCAGCCAATCCTGTCAAGCCAATTCTACGTAATGGTATTTTATCATGTGGGCATTGATTTTTATTTATATGAGTATAAAGAGGATAGTTTACAACTCATTGCTGCACACAGACACACAGAAATGACATTCCGATGCAGACTTCATTATAAATAGGCACACATACAATCACATATGCACAACTCACGTACATGTGACTACTTTATCTGGCTGCTGCACCTTGATTGACTCATGAATAATGAAGACTATGGCCAAGTTGTATGAATATGACTGTCTTTATATTTGCTTGTCTGTGGCTCAGAAATCATCTTTACAGTGAGTTGAAACTTACCTGAATTATATTTATATAAATAAAAATCAATTCCTGTAGATATGAAATATCATTACTTGAGAACAGCTTGACAGAATTGGCTGGGTCTATTTTGCTTTGTTTGCAATTTTCAGGACAAGGTTTAATAGAAGAAAAACATGGAAAAGTTTCCTAGAAAATTGTAAAATTTGAGAAAAACTAAAGAGCCTTTTTCTATAGGGTTTTTGTATGACCTCAAGATCGTAATTCATGATTCAGCTGTTGAATGTGTGTGATTCTAACTTTGTTTTGAACAGTTTCCAGAAAAAAATTTGACACTAACAAAAAGTTGGAAAATTTGGTAAATGTTCAAAAGTCACATTTTGGAATGCAGTCACAACTATGATAGGAATGACATATTTTGGAAAATCATTATGATATTTTCCAGATATCTGTATTTGTTCATGGATAGGAATGACATATTTTGGAAAATCATTATGATATTTTCCATATATCTGTATTTGTTCATAGAGAAATTAGAGACATGGTATACTGCACGGCAGTGATAATTTTGCAATAAGCTTCTACATTGTTTGAATAAACGCCATGACAGTTGGCAGATATTTGTAATTTCTCATGGATAAGGGGGAAGAGACTGATGTAGAAGTTTTGTGAAGGTGATAGATCAAGATTTTTTTTTTTTGGGGGGGGGGGTGAGATTGACAGAGAGAGGACAGAAGGGTGGGGGGGAGCAGTCATTTGAGAGGAAGAGATAAAAAGAGAGGGGACAAGAGGAAACAGGTGGGTAGAGGGGAGTCGTAGGTAAACACAGAGAGAGGAGGAGGATATGAACTGAAGGAGAAATGGAATAAATACACAATTTATAAAATTTTAATGTGCATTACTTTTACCATCATTTACATCAGGAGAGGAGGAGGAGATGGAAAGTAAGTAAGGTTGAGTGTACATGGACTAACAGAAGACTAAAAGAAATAAATACCCAAATGGAAGGCCGGGAAAGTCATTTATCACCAACATTTTCAATGAATGCATTAAAAACTACAACACATGACTGTCAAAACAATGAATTCTGATTCCATTCCATGATAAATAATTATAGCAAGCAATCTCTTTTGCAACAGAGACAGCTCACTAATTTGAAATCAGATTTCTTTCAATTCAGTAAAGTCACAATCACACTGTTTTTTTCTTTCTTTCTTTTTTTTTTCAAATTTTAGGAAAGATTTGGTTGGCTGACTGTTTTTAGATGGACTGACTGATAATAACAGATAACTACTAGGGATATAGACATGTTATGAAATATAGTACTTGCTATTTTTTTGCTAAGTGCACTTAACATTTTATTCATTAATAAATTACACCCCTGTGATGATGAGGTGGGTCACTAGTTTTTAATGTAAATACATAGTGCCAATATTGTTCAGGAACTAAAGTTTGATGATTACTTATCAATTATATATTGTGGAGTTTGAGTTGCAAGTGTCAGTGGAGCAATAAAAATTATTACAAATAATGTTAAATTTGAATCATGACCCTACAAATACCCTTTTCTATGTCACCCAAAACATTGCATTGATCATCAAAATACCGCTCAAATGACAATGGTCACATTTATTTTAAAATTGTCATTAATAGTGGAACAGGAAATACATTGTGTAATCTGGTCATCTTGCGATAGCCTTCTGCTTAACTATAATGGAAGTTAATTGTTTATTAAGTTATTATTGTTTTTAAAAAATGTTGGTAAACCTACTGAACCAAACTACTATGGCCATGAGTCCCTAGACTTAGATTTAAATTAACCTAAGGACAACACACACACCCATGCCTCAGGGAGGACTTTAATATCCTATTGTGAGCAACCACATGCTCCGCAGCAAGGAACCTTAGGCCACTTGGCCACTCCACTGCAGCTTTATTATTATTATTATTATTATTATTATTATTATTATTATTGTTGCTTTCTGTTGTACAACTCAAGACTGGACTTCAATCTCGCAAAGCTTGCTACTCTAGATAAAAATGTTTGAAATACAGTACAAAAAGTTACACTTTGAATTTTAGTTTTTTTCCCTCAGAATTAGGTACCTGGTATGCTGTACCCTTTCTATGAATGATCACCTTTCAAGAGTTTCTAATTTACCTTGGCTTAACCTCAATGAATTACCCAGGCCATGCTTTCCCCACCTAAGTTACCTAGATAGCGGAAACGTGACTCTGAAGTAAGTTCAGAGGGACTGATAAGGTTTGTTATATCGATTAGATGAATAAGAGATCTCTTTGATGTTGTGATTCGTAGCCCTAGTTACTAAAATTTAGTTTCCAGCTAGCTCTATAATGGAAAACAGTGTGTTCCAAAGCAAACTCAATCTTTTATATGCATTTTATACTCGGAATCGATATTAACTAATGACTGGAAGAGAAGTACCTTATATATTGTTACAAAAATTGTTCTGGCTTAGAAATGTTTATACTGTAGATGAAATACTTCATGCCATTTAAATTAGGTTGGAAAAGTAAACAGCCACCAGTTGCAAGGTTTTCCATTTAAATTAGTCTACCTGTGAAGAACTGAATAAAGAATTAAATGATTTGCATCACTTGTATTAAATGGAGATGCTACTCATCTACAGTGCTATCGAAGAACCTAGGTGCAATTGATGATCCCACATAAATCCTTATAGACAGGTGTCCCTTTTATAGGCTTCCAGTTGTCACACATCATAAGGCTCGAAATGTTCACTCATCCACACAATACGTAAAAAGCAACAAGCTCGATGTTAATAATGAGTGTGGAATTCCCGTAGTTTAAGTCATTTCCAAGACTCCTAGCTTATCTTTGGCAGAGAACTGAAGGGCAATTTAAACACATGTTTGGCCGTTTGGGTAATACCAAAAGGACTTCCAAGTTCCAACCAGGGTGATTCCATGAGGAGCACCTTTTCAACATGAAAACAAATGTGTAAGGTAACCCTAGACTGTCCACCAATTTGTATGTTCAAAAAGGTGTAAGAGTTCATCAATTGGTAGTCCCTCTACAATGTCCTAGTATATCATAGACTTGACAGAAAACATTACGGGACTGATCTCCATTTCGAGACTACTTATATGGGTGAATCAGTGCACTCAACTCTCAAGTTTTGTATTGGAAACAAGCAGAGGTGCCCAAACTGCCCACCCTCCAAATTGCGACTAATTCCCCCTCCCCCCTCCCCCAATACACACACGAGATATTAGGTCCTGTTTTGCCATTTAATATTGAAATTAAATATCTTTTACTTCACATTTTGTAAAATGTTTTATGAAGCCCGCAACGCCCCCCCCCCCCTCCCCCAGGCTGGACTAAAGTACTAATTTTTCATCCCCCCCCTCCCAGAAATTTGCGCCATGATCTCCCAACCCCTCCCCCCACCAGTGTACACCACTGGAAACGAGAGAAAAAAAAGTGAGAGAGAAACAAAGGGTAGCGCCACCTTGTCACATGCAATGCAGCAGTCATAATAGTGCTCTAACTCCGTTATTCTTGATGATACACTTGTAAGTGAGAAAAGCTTTAGAAAAAGATTGATTTTATGTTTAACGTTTGTTAGAATTAGCTAAATGCTTTCATTGTGAAACACTGGATCATTATAGGCTGGGTAATTTGCGCTTCATTTTAAACAAAAGCATGCCTTTGACGTGTCGTATTATTTATGACATTTGTCCTGAACCATGTGTCATATAGTGATGGTGCATTAACTACAGTGGCGGCTCGTACAAAATTTGACCAGTGTGCTACAATATTACAAAAATAAACAGGAAACAAAATATACTAAAATAAAAAAGTCAATCTTCGTATCATTGCCCTTAATTAAATATCAATTAATACTGTATTGACAGTAAGACCTTCAGCGGAATCTGTAACAGCGCTGCCAACTGCATGTATTCACTGCAGGTAGTAAATATAACGTTTAAAAAATATTAATTTTATTTACAGAAATTAAAAATTTAGACTCAGAGGTATTTGAATACGAGCGTCACACAGGTAGGTTTGAGAGACAACGCGCAAGACGCCTGAGCCAGCGCGCTCTTTGACTCTGTATGATGCTATATACGTCATATACTATTCTTCCGCAGCCGCTACACGCAGCGCGTAGACAAATATTGATCTGGTGCTGCAGTCGGTCTCTGCACATATGAGTTTTCTTGCCTGACGTCACGTCTGCGCATGCGCACTAGCGAACTGACGACTGCGCCGCCTCTCTGCGCATGTACCAGCTCGGCTGAATCCCACTTCAGCACACGGAGCTGGTTTCCAGCTATCGCGGCGAGAGCGCTCCAAAATGCGTTTTCATCTTTATTACTAGCATTCTAACACGCATTGGAAAGGAATTGGCATAATTTTATTGTGCTATCTGACTCGTATTCCAAGAGAAAGGATGTAATTTTATAGCGATTTCTCGGTTCCATTCGAAGAGATATGGCATAACTTTAGTAATACATTTACAGTGTGCTGCAGCACATTATCACCAGCCGCCACTGATTAATTGACATTTGTAGATAATGTCTGTAAAGTGTGTTGTGGATCGAGGCAATAGTTAAACAATTATGAATGAAAACGTGATAAAGCTTGATTACATGAACCGCGAAAATCTAGTAAGCGACAAAACATTTTTCATTTCATTATTTTGTGGTGTGTGTCTGCTAGAATAACTTTCGTAAAGGTTTCACATTATATGTGAAGTATATTGGAAGTCACAAAGAGTTATCATTTTCGAGTAATGGTTGCACAAACTTGGAATATTTAAATGTTGTCAGCTTGAAGACAAACACACAGTTTCTAAATTCATAACTTGTCTCATCGTGTTAAACTTAACATTATATTTTTATGTCTTAAAGAGCAGATTGCGAATGCATTTCAGACTTTTAAATTCAGTCAATAATTACACGTAACATTGAAATTCATTTTTTTCAACAAAATATTCAGGATACCGAAAATAGGATTTCATACTGTAGGGTTATACTCTGATGAAATGTGTGGGTTACGGCGGATTAGCCGTGCGCATTGGGGCGCCATGCTGCAGTGCGCTCGGCCATTCGCTGTCGGGGGTTCGAGACCCCCCCTCGGGCATAGGTGCTTGTGTTGTTCTTAGGTTATTTTACCTTAGTTTAAGTAGTTTGTAAGCTACGGACTAATAACCACGAAGTTGAGTCCGATAGATTTACAAACATTTGAACATTTTTGGAAACGTGTGGCTCGCTTCGAAACACCTCCATAGGTCTGCGGCTCCGAAGGGTATGGTACTAGTGACCACCTCTGCTATATACCGTCAACAGTTTTTACAGCGTGAAAATCGGAAAAGTGATTTCCCCCTTTTTCCGGCCAGGCCCTAGCAGATCGCTCGACTACATCCGCCCGGCTTAATTATTTCCTTAACCGCCCCAAATGTTGACAGTTTCTTTAAGTTTTCCATTATAAATTTCAGTGGGCAAGTTTAACACTCGAACAGTCCAAAATCAGACTTTTACTGCCGTCTCTACGCGCAAATTCTACTTTTTTTCAAATTTGCTACAGATGTTATCCACCGACACCGAATTCAATAACTTCACAAATACACAGTAATTGTCTGGTTCAAATGTTCAAATGTTTGTAAATCTATCGGACCAAACTGCGTGGTCATCAAAATGTTCAAATGTTTGTATAGCTTATGGGACTTAACTACGGGGTTATCAGTCCCTAAACTTACAAACTACTTACGAACTAGGACGGCACAAATATCCATGCCCGAGGGGGGATTCGAACCCCCGACCGTAGTGGCCGTGCTGACCGTGACTGGAGCGCCTCAGTCACCTCGGCCACCGCGGCCGGCGCGTGGTCATCCGTCCGTAGCTTACAAACTACTTAAACCTAGGTAAACTAACCTACGGACAAACACACACACCCATGCCCCAGGTAGGACTCGAACGTCCACGGCGAGCAACCGCGCGCTCCGCAGCAAGGTGCTTTAGACCGCTCGGCTACTCCACCGCGGCAGTAATTGTCTGGATCAAGCACGGTGGTATGAACAGAATCATCGATACCAATTACCCTTTTCCAGGTTCGATAACTGGTACGTGCTAGTGACACGCAAGTCGCCGAAGTGGCGTCCAATTGAAAGACTTGTACCAGGCCTATGAACCACAAGAATTTATTATTAGTCAGTCGGTCGTGAGCCACGAGGGTGGTCGGTTGAACTCGCTAGGTCTCCTTTTCAAAAAAGTATATTACACTGATTTGGATTAAAATGAGAACAGAACGTCGTACGTTCAGATAAGTTCTGGTAATTTGTGTTACGGTATTTAATTACTTACTCGCAGGACGCAGTGTTCTTTACCTTGCGGTCTGTTGTTTGTCGCGGCGGAGTGGCTGAGCGTTCCAAGGTGCCGGGCGCCGTGGCTCAGCGCGCCCGGTCAGGGAGCTAAACGGTCTCTGTAATAAAAAAGCTGAGCCAAAGATTCAACGAACAATCTAGAACACATTGAACCAACGACCGCAATGCATAGATCTACCAAAAGATAAAAAAAAAAAAAAAAAAAAAAAAAAAAAGCGCGTCGCTGCGGAGCACGCGATTGCTCGTCGTCGGAGGTTCGAGTCCTCTCTCGGGCATGTGTTTGTGTGTTAGTTTAAGTAGTTTGTAAATCTAGGGACTGATGGCCATAGCAGTTTGATCCAATAGGTTCACAAACATTTGAACTTTAATTTTCTTTTTGCGCACGGTTGTGTAGACTGCAATGTACTGCTTTGGTGCATAGTTTTACATGGTGCAATAAAGTAGATATAAGACATACCACCACTTGGCAACATAAAACTCAGCTGCGAGGACGGCCGATGCAAAACGATACTCCAGACCCGTTCCGTGTGCGCCCCGTACTGCCGGAGAATGCAGATCGATGACGACCAGAAGCGCTCCGTCGCCCTCGTGTTGGTATGGGAGCGGCTACGTCGTGGCACCACCACCTAGAGAGAAGGCCGCGGCGCTCTCGTGTCACGTCTGGCAGAGTAGGTTGCGGACGCATAGCTGACTGGGTAGCCACTGGGGCACGGCCCACTGTGCCGAAGCAGCAAGCCAGTCAGCTATGCGCGCGCAACCTACTCTGCCTGACGTCACACGAGAGCGCCGCGGCCTTCTCTCTAGATGGTGGTGGTCGTGGGCCAAGAGCCAGCGCAGCACCAGTCTCCGAACAGCATGGCCGTCCTCAGTCGATTGGGCCGGCCGCGGTGGCCGAGGGGACTGAGGCGCGTCAGTCACGGTCTGCACGGCCAATACGGTCGGGGGTTCGGATCCCCCCTCGGGCATGAATATTTGTGCCGTCCTTAGTGTTAGCTAGTTCATAAGTAGTTTGTAAGTTTAGAGACTGATGACCCCGTAGTTAAGTCCCATAAGCTCTACAAACATTTGAACTTTCTTTTTTTTTTTTTTTTTTTTTTTTTTTTTTTCAGTCAATTGAATGGCGCAGCACCGTGCTGTACTAAGACAACTGACTTTGACACAAAACCAAATTACATTAAATGAGCGCTGAATTTAATCATTGAGGAGAATTGAAGATTTGTACACAGCCGGGATTCGAACCCGGGTCCCTTGTTTAACATACCCAAATTTTCAACTTCTCCGCACACTACTAACGTAGAAAGGATCATTGGCTATCTTAGCCTTAATTATTCTGACATGTCCTGAAGAACACACGCCACATATACAGGGTGAGGCAGCTAAGTCATAAAATGTTCAAATGTTTGTAGAGTCTATGGGACTTAACTACGGGGTCATCAGTCCCTAAACTTACAAACTACTTATGAACTACTTACAACTAAGGACGGCACAAATATCCATGCCCGAGGGGAGATTCGAACCCCTGACCGTAGTGGCCGTGCAGACCGTGACTTGAGCGCCTCAGTCCCCTCGGCCACCGCGGCCGGCAGCTAAGTCATAACACCCCTTTATCTCTCCAACCGTAACAGATACGAAGATGCCTTTTGGACAGTGAATTGCAGGCATGGGCTACTTGAATACATCTCATTTCATGTTTGTGCTATTTCTTATTACAGAAATATGAGGCCACCTCTTTTTTAATGGAACCCTATGTTAAATTTTAACGTAACATGATGGGCTTAAAAAGACGTTTTCAAATATGTGCATATCATAACATTTAGGCGAATAGTTCTTGAGACACATATATTGTTCTCCTATCGTATTCGGCCTTTGAAGTGGCGTTGTCCAATGCGACCTTTCCTGTTGATAGGGCACGGCCGATATCCTTTCCCATTCCTTCCCACAAAATCCGAGTGTGAGCTCCGTCTCTAATGACCAAGCTGTCGACGGGACATTAAACCCTAAACAACCTACTTATAAATTGCCGTGCTACTGAATCATTTCGACAGTTAGCTGCAGTGAGTTACTCCTAACGTGTGCGTTTGTTTACTTTCGTATTCCTCCTTTGCCATGTAAAACTAGTCAATCACATACTACTGTTGCAGTATGAGTTTCTTTCTGCAAAGATGAGAGGCATAATAATGACATTTACTGCATCAGGTACATCGTGGAAGCACTATATAGCTGACCAGCTATGAACTTTTCGTTGCTAGTGGGGCATCATAATTTTAATTTCAATATTTTTCGCAGTATACCGGGTGTTACAAAAAGGTACGGCCAAACTTTCAGGAAACATTACTCACACACAAGGAAATAAAATATCTTATGTGGACATGTGTCAGGAAACGCTTAATTTTCATGTTAGAGCTCATTTTATTACTTCTCTTCAAATCACATTGATCATGGAATGGAAACACACAGCAACAGAACGTACCAGCGTGACTTCAAACACTTTGTTACAGGAAATGTTCAAAATGTCCTCCGTTAGCGAGGATACATGCATAAACATGCATCCACCCTCCGTCGCATGGAATCCCTGATGCGCTGATGCAGCAATGGAGAATGGCGTATTGTATCACAGCCGTCCACAATACGAGCACGAAGAGTCTCTACATTTGGTACCGGGGTTGCGTAGACAAGAGGTTTCAAATGGCCCCATAAATGAAAGTCAAGAGGGTTGAGGTCAGGAGAGCGCGGAGGCCATGGAACTGGTCTGCCTCTACCAATCCATCGGTCATCGAATTTGTTGTTGAGAAGCGTACGAAGACTTCGACTTAAATGTGCAGCTGCTCCATCGTGCATGAACCACATGTTGTGTCGTACTTGTAAAGGCACATGTTCTAGCAGCACAGGTAGAGTATCCCGTATGAAATCATGATAACGTGCTCCAGTGAGCACAATATAAATCAATCAAATGTGAATGCCGTAAACTCCACAAAATACCTAGGAGTTACTATTACTTCATACTTAAATAGGAAAGAACACGTAGATAATATCGTGGGAAAGGCGAACCAGAGACTGCGTTTTATTGGCAGAACCCTCAAAACATGCAACAGAACTACAAAAGAAACTGCATACACTACGTTTGTCCGTCCATTTTTGGAGTATTGCAGCCCAGTGTGGGATCCTTATCAGGTGGGTTTGACGGAGGACATCGAAAGAGTCCAACGAAGGGCAGCTCGTTTCGTATTGTCACGATACAGGGGAGACAGCGTTACGGAAATGATACAGGATCTGGGATGGGAATCATTAT
Organism: Locusta migratoria; assembly: GCA_026315105.1. Lineage (NCBI taxonomy): Eukaryota > Metazoa > Arthropoda > Insecta > Orthoptera > Acrididae > Locusta > Locusta migratoria. Next base: position 295,684,856 of record CM048755.1, read on the forward strand.
AACAACGGCGCTTATCGCTGCGGCGTGGGCTACTTGCGAAACTCCAATCGCCAACATTCTCCTCCGAATGCGAAAATATATTGTTGACTCCCACTTACATAGGTAGAAATGATCATCGGAATAAAATACGAGAAATCAGAGCTCGAACAGAGGGATTCAGGTGTTCATTCTTCCCACGCGCTATTCGAGAATGGAATGGGAGATAAATAGTATAATTGTGGTTCGATGAATCCCCTGCCAGGCACTTAAATGTGATTTACAGACTATCCATGTAGATGTAGAAGAACATGCCCAATCAAGACATCACCAACAATTCCTGCCCAAACGTTCACAGAAAATCTGTGTTGATGACGTGAATCGAGGAAGTACAGTACATACTAACGAAACAATTGGGTATTTTGACAATTGTCTGCACGAATTACTTCAATTTACATTTGAAGAGAAATACTAAAATGAGCTCTAACATGGAAATTAAGCGTTTCCAGACACATGACCACATAACATATTTTCTTTCTTTGTGTGTGAGGAATGTTTCCTGAAAATTTGGCCGTACCTCTTTGTAACACCTGTATACGCACTATACGTTACTCGTGGTAGTTTTTATCGATTCAAATAAAAAGTCATGCATTAAAGGGTTAAGAGTTTCAAATTACACGCCACATTCCTTCATGCAATGAAAGATGCATTTTCATTGGCTTGCTCAACGACACTTTTCATTGGCCGCCTTCTGCTACCAATATCTGAACACCAAAATGCCGCTATCTTCACGTAAATGATTCAACCTAGGGATGGGCAAAATCGAGAACTTTCAGGAATCGAGAACTCTGTCCTCGAGAACAAAAAGGAATCGAATACCAAACCGAGAACTTAAAAAAATACTTGTGCCAGTATTAACGCTCTAACATATTACCATATTATACTAAAATATCATTTACAAATGGTGCAATACTGTCCTTTTCTTGAACTTCGACACTTTTTGTTTACATCGTTTGATGGACTTGCTATAAAACTTAGGTAACTTACTACTTGCTGTAATTAAAAAGAAAAAATATATACTGTTTATGAAAAATGCAACCACAACATATAAAATTTTACATAGAAGAGACTTTCCACTTGTTTTGATAGTCAAGCATACGAAATTTTATGAAGATCGAAAACACTGCGTCATGCGCCTTAATTCGGCCCTAACGCAAAATCCTTTCTCGGCTGATATATTATACCTATAAACTACACACCTGCCAAATTTCAGCTTCATATGTGAAGTAGTTTTCGTGATTTCACGTTCAATGAGTGAGTGAGTGAGTGATCATTCGCATTTACATATATAGAGATAAGAAAAATATGGGTCATTTAATAGATACTCAAACATTTTTATATGTTTGACAAATGACGATATTAGTGACAATGCCTGGATTCCTATAATGAAAGACAGCAGCCCCAAGATTTAAACAAATACAAACAAAACCGAAAATTTTCGTTTCACTTTGCTCAACAGCAACGAATACCGTAACCGGAAACGCAGAAACGAGAACCATGAAGCGAAAACCTAAAAACGAGAATCTACAAACGAGACCCGAAAACCGAGACCTTACAAGCGAGAACCAAGAAGCGAGATCTGAAGCGAGAACTAAGAAACGAGACCTCAGAAGCGAGAACTAAGAATCGAGTACTGAAAAGCGCGAACTAAGAAGCGAGGTCTGAGAAGCGAGAAGTGAGAACTTTTGTTTGTTAATCGTCATACAAACATGTTAAACATTAATTCTTGTTTCATTACGAGTAAAACAACGAAGATCAGTTTATAAACAACAGGTACAGTGTTATAAATATAATTAAAGTGAAATGATGAATATAAATAATGTTTGCAACAAACACAAATATAAGATGATAAAACGGCATAAATTATTTTGAAGTTACTGCATAACAATAAATAAAATCTCATAGGCGAATATTCTAGATGAATAAAGAACGATAAGAAGCATAAATGAGCAGAAATGAAAAGTTACTATGGTGACTGAACTGCGAAGAATTACAATTTTTTTTTTAAAAAAAGTTACAATAAACCAATCATTTCAATAAACCTAATGATTGATCATGTTTAAAAAAACATTTTAAAATAATTTTTATAATAATTTAAAAATAAAAAATTTATTTACCCTGTCAGGATTGCAACCCTTACCCTACAGCATTGCATCATAACGATTTAACTATCTATACCACATGATCACGTACAATGAGAACAACCTGTGTGGCTTATGATACAAACAATAACTAAATATTACATTACTTTTAAATTTGTCGACAGTAGGATTATAAATGTTTGTGTCGAACATTTCCTAACACTAAAAAGCAAATACTGAAAACCGAGAACCGACTCAGGTTCTCGAGAATAACGAGAACTCTTCGGAATCGAGAACGTTGCTTTCTCAGTACTCGGTTTGCCGATCACTAATTCAACCATATGGCTTGAAACTATGTTGAGAAATAGCTGAAAGGGTGTACCGTTCACGGGTATGAAGTAAAAGTCGCCACAATAAAGTGTTTTCTGAAAAGAAATATGAGAAGTTGGTTTTGGAATGGGCCTTGTAGTACTAGGGTGCGCCGTGTTGTGGGGAGTGCGGCAGAGAACAAGGCACTGCCGCCTGCGTAAATCATTGCAGCGCCACCTGTGGAGCGTCGCCCCTGCAGAATTTTAATCAGCCGCTTACACCGCCTGTTGCGCACAATCTGTCCTCCAGGCGGTTACTTCGCAGCAGCTTCAGAAATAGAAGTGCCGTAGCTCACTGAATAACGCAGGAGCTGAGAATAATGAATTACAAGCGACGACAGGTGCACACCTTAAAGAAACATACGCTCAATGTGGTCGCTGACTGCACACACACACACACACACACACACACACATATACAAGGTGATTCGACTAAGTTGTGCACCTCAAATATTTTTCGAACTGTTTAAGATATCGCAATTCTGTTTTCAGCCTCATAAAATGTCAGAATGTTCTCACTAAACGACGTATAGTCTGTTGTTGTGTTAACTACAGGGTGTCCAGAACTCCCTGATTTCAAAATTAAATATCTCGAAAACAAAGATCGATAGAGGAATGAAATAAACGGTATGCTTATTGTGAAAGCTGTAAGAAGTTTATACAGCAGTTTGAAATAATAGTGCCGGCCGCGGTGGCCGAGGCGACTAAGGCGCTCCAGTCACGGTCTGCTCGAATAGTTACAAAAGTTGCTAACAGATGGCGCTCTAATCGCCATACGTAATGCCTAGTATAAATAGTGATCCGAAGTCCAGAGCGATCAGTTCCACTATTGAAACGCGAAAGGAGGTTAGCGTACCGAAGGAAGAGATTAAAACCATGTACTCCATTGAACAACGCGTTTTTCTGGTGCTAGAGTACCGCAGGTTACAAGAGAGTCCTACGGCAACAAGGAGAAGTTTTCAAGCACGATTTAACGTTCCAAAAGGACCCAATGCGAAAACCATTCGTACGCTCTTCGCAAAATTTCAACGAACAGACAGCGTAACTGATGATATAGTGGGGCATGTTGGCCGCAAGCAAACCGCAGTTACGCCTGAAAAATATCGCCACAGTTTCTGGAATTATTTAGCGAAATCCAATCTCATCCGTCCGTAGAATTGAATCTGAGAATGGTTTGAAGCGTTCCAGCACGCAGAAAATATTGAGAAAGAGCCTACACATGTTCCCATTCAAAATTCAAACGTACCAGGCCATACCCGTACGAGCTGTGAAACAAAGAGTTCCCTTTGCTAATCAGATGCTCGCAATGATTGATAGTGAAGGATTTGATGTTGGCTGCACCTGGTTTACAGATGAAGCACACTTCCACCTGAATGGATACGTGAATAAGCAGAACTGGCGATTTCACACCAGTGAAGCGAAACTCCTGTATTCTCCTAAAGTTACTGTGTGGGCTGCAGTATGCAGCAGAGGCATTATTGGCCCTTTTTTCATTCGAGAAACGGTCACTGGTGCACGTTACGTTGCAATTTTGGAACAATTTGTCGCCACACAGCAAGCGTTAGAGGATCGACCAGGTACTGAATGGTTTATGCAAGATGGAACCCGACCACATCGGACAGAACAAGTGTTTCGCTTTCTTGAGGAATACGTCGGGAATCGAGTCATCCCTTTGGAATATCCCAGATTTACTGGTGCAGGCATGGATTGGCCTTCATATTCGCCGGATTTTACTCCCTGTGACTTTTTTGTGGGGCACAGTGAAAGACATGGTCTACCCGAAGCATCCCGCCACGCTGGACGAGCTTGAACCGGCGATCTCTGTGGCATGTGAATCCATTTCGGTTGAGACACTACGAAATGTGATGGCGAATTTCATTCTTCGTGTGCGCCACCTCCGTAGTGCCAATGGTGACCATTTTGTAAACATTGTGATGTGATTGTTTGCAAAGAGTGTTTTCATACGATTATTTCACTTATGTATGCTTATATGAGCTGTACAGCGTACAATAAACATACCGTTTACTGCATTCCTCTATCGATCTTTGTTTTCGAGATATTTAATTTTGAAATCAGGGAGCCTTTTTCTGGACACCCTCTATATTAATCACATAGATATCTATGGACTCTTCTGTCGGTTCTGGATGTAACAGAGACATATTAAATAACTGTGTAGTGTGTACACTATATATTTGTTCCAAAATAAAATTCTTAGGCCATCTTCAGACAACTTAATACTGCAGATTATCCACATCACACCAGCTGCTGTGTTTTGAGTACAAAGATTTTACAAAGATATGTGTCAGTCATAGACTATGTAGCCTTTAAGCATTTTATAACAAACAGAGACGCCCAACCAACTAAAACAAAACTGAAACTAAGAAATAACTGTACATGGATTTTCAACAAATAAGCTGAAACAAATATATGGCCCAGTGAGTGTACCAGTAAGTACAATTATATTTTAAACTAGCTGTAAACCCTGGGTTGCCCGGATGTTTATTTATTCTACACTCTCGTAGTCCACCTCCCCTTCCTTCCTCTATCTGCATTCATCTCTTTCTTTCCCATGTGTCTGTTGGTTTCTACCTTTCCCTTTCTCGGCAAGGTTTTTTACAAGGCACCCTCTGTCATGTACCATACGAACATGTATGTATCTTGTGATCTTCCTCTTGGTGAAGTGTGCAAAATTTCATAAATATCGGAACAAAACTATAGATTTGTATGCAATAGAAACACAGTCACATTGAAAAACGCACTTTATTGTTCTTAAATTTTGCAGTTTTATTTCATACAACCTGTGTTCTGAGAATAACGAAAACAACAAAAAAAGGATTTGTGAAATCAGTCGAGCCGTTTTTCAAGTTATGACGCGACCAACATACTTAGGGATCCGTTTTTATCTTGCAAGATACTCTCCCCCATGCACCGTATGACACTTTAGGTAGATGGTGACGTTTCTTTTGAAGGTCAAGCATGCAAAGTTTCGTGAAGGTCGGAATGAAACTGTAGATTTCGTCAGTCCGTAGGAAATGTATCCTCCGCCATGCACCTTCATTCCGTCCTATAGTAAATACTTCCTTAGCTAACATCTTCTACCTTTAAACTACATACCGGCAAAATTGCAGCTTCATAGGTACAGTACTTTTAGAGATTTCGTGTTTCGTCAGTGAGTGAGTGAGTGACCTTTAGCTTATTTATATATATGTATATATATTTCATGAATTATGGGTCCTACAAAGACATTATTTACCAGGTTCGTAGAGAGGAATATTAGGAAACTGCCTGCGAGCTGTGTTGTAAATTGATTTGGTAGTAAAGACGTAGTAAATTACAACCTCATGCTTTTCAGGGCAAAGTTTCATGTATTTCAATGTCTTTGACGTCATAGCACCTGAACTATATGTCGTATTACGATACTATTTCGAAGGTACATCCAGTGGTGAATATGTAAAACGTTTGCAAGATACGTCGCGAATAGAGTTAGTAGGAAAGACGTAACAAATCAAAACGTCATGCGTAATGTGGCGGTTTTTGTTTATTATTCCATATCTCATGAACTGTGTGTCGTACTATGATAAAATTTCGAACGTACGTTCAGTGGTATGTGTGTATGCTGTCTGTAATATTTCTCGCGAATACAATTGATAGTTTACGAGTAATAAATTGTAACGTCATGTCAAATGCCGTAATTTTACTTAATGAACGCCGATAAAGTAGTAAACGACAAACTTTTTTCCAATCATCATTTTGCTGGGGTTGTCAGGGAGGAACAGTTTCCTAAAGGTTTGAAATTATGTTTGAAGTTTGTTGCAAGTCGCTACGTTCTCTCCTTCTCAAATAGTGGACTGATAAAATCACACTCTCATGTGCCGCAATACGGGTATGATTTCGTTGTTTATAACGTCATATCTCCTAACCTATCGGCCCTATCGCAAAATCCTTTCTTAGCTGACGTCTTCTACCGATGAACTACATTCCTGCCAGATTTCAGCTTCATAGGTGCAGTAGTTTTCGAGATTTCGTGTTTAGTCAGTGAGTGATTGAGTGTCTGAATGAGTGTCCTTCCGCTTTTATATAGATAGAGATTTACTTATATATACGAACAAATGTCGGAGGGGAACAGGTGAGTGAGGAAGACACAAAAATTAAATGTTGGTGGGGGACAATTACATAAGTTTGGAGTATGGGAATATGGAATAAAGGAGTATATTAAAGTATATAGCCTATATTAAAATTCGCTGGTTTTCATGAAAATGGCGTGAGTAGCACAAGGAAGGAAAAACATTGGAATTTGGGTGAGAGACATTACACAGTTTCAACAAGCATGCTGGCAGGATTATGCATAATAACTGTTACATTAATACTCCAGTATTCACCCTTATTAAAGAAATCGTGTAATGTCTCTCACCCATATGCCAATGTTTTTCCTTCCTTGGGATACACCATTCTTCTGAAAACCAGCGAATTTTAATATATGCTATACGGTATACTTTAATATGCTCCTTTATTCCACATTCCCATACTCCAAACTTATGTAATTGTCCCCTACAAACATTTCATTTTTATATCTTCCTCACTCACCTGTTCCCCCTCCTACTTTTGTTCGTATATACAAGTTAATTTTATATGCAATTGTACTTACTGGTACACTCACTAGGCCATATGTTTGTTTCAGCTTATTCGTTGAAAATTAATATGTAGTTATTTCTTACTTTCAGTTTTCTTTAAGTTGGTTGGGCGTCTCTGTGATAAAATACTTGATGGCTACATAGACTATGACTGACACATATCTTCGTAAAATCTTCATACTCGAAATGCAGCAGCTGGTGTGATGTCAATACTCTGCAGTATTTAATTGTCTGAAGATAGCCTATGAGATTTATTTTGGAACAAATATATAGTGTACACATTTATTTAAACCGAGCGAGGCGGCGCAGTTGTAACACACTAGACTCGCATTCGGGAGGACGGTGGTTCAAATCCACGTCCGGCAATCCCGATTTAGGTTTCCCATGATTTTCCTAAATCACTTCAGGCAAATGCCGGGCTGGTTCCTATCAAAAGGCACAGCCGATTGCCTTCCTCATCCTTATCTAAACACTCCGAGCGTAAGCTCCGCCACTAATGACCACGCTGTCGACGAGGCGTTAAACACCAACCTTCCTTCTTTCCTTCCTTCCAGTTATTTACACTCCTGGCCATTAAAATTGCTACACCACGAAGATGACATGCTTCAGACGCGAAATTTAACCGACAGGAAGAAGATGCTGTGATATGCAAACGTTCTGCTTTTCAGAGCATTTACACAAGGTTGGCGCCGGTGGCGACACCTTCAACGTGCTGGCATGAGAAAGTTTCCAACCGATTTCTCATACACAAACAGCAGTTGACCGGCGTTGCCTGGTGAAACGTTGTTGTGATACCTCGTGTAAGGAGGAGAAATGCGTAGCATCACGTTTCCGACTTTGATAAAGATCGGATTGTAGCCTATCGCGATTGCAGTTTATCGTGTCGCGACATTGCTGCTCGCGTTGGTCGCGATCCAATGACTGTTAGCAGAATATGGAATCGGTGGGTTCAGGAGGGCAATACGGAACGCCCAACGGGCTCGTATCACTAGCAGGCGAGATGATAGTCATCTTACCTGCATGGCTACAACGGATCGTGCAGCCACGTCTCGATCCCTGAGTCAACAGTTGGGGACGTTTGCAAGGCAACAACCATATGCATGAACAGTTCGACGACGTTTGCAGCAGCATGGACTATCAGCTCGGAGACCATGGATGCGGTTTCCCTTGACGCTGCTTCACAGACAGGAGCGCCTGCGATGGTGTATGCAACGTAGAACCTAGGGTGCACAAATGGCGAAACGTCATTTTTTCGGATGAATCCAGGTTCTGTGTACAGCATCATGATGGTCGCATCCGTGTTTGGCGACATCATGGTGAACGCACATTGGAAGCGTGTATTCGTCATGGCCATACTGGCGAATCACCCAGCGTGATGGTATGGGGTGCCATTGGTTACACAACTTGGTCACCTCTTGTTCGCATCGACGGCACTTTGGACAGTGGCCATTACAATTCAGATGTGTGACGACCCATGGTTCTACCCTTCAGATGATCCCTGCGAAACCCTACATTTCAAATGTTCAAATGTTTGTATAGTCTATGGGACTTAACTACGGGGTCATCAGTCCCTAAACTTACAAACTACTTATGAACTACTTACGAACTAGGACGGCACAAATATCCATGCCCGAGGGGGGATTCGAACCCCCGACCGTAGTGGCCGTGCTGATCGTGACTGGAGCGCCTCAGTCACCTCGGCCACCGCGGCCGGCACCCTACATTTCAGTAGGATAATGCACGACCGCATCTCTCAAAGAAGTTGTCCAAAACTAATTTACATCTCAATTAAAAGAACTATTAATAATAGATTCAAGCAGAAGTTTTGTAACTACTTGAGGACACAAGGGAAAGGAAAAACATGGCTTGCACTGCTGGAGGATAAGAAAACACTTCCTATACACCGACGAAGGAAAACGGTGGCAGCATTTCGGAAAATTACTGTCCTTGACTGCCTTGCGGAACACCTGCACAGAAATGGAATCTTCCCCTCACCGAAGTGTGTTATATGTGACGGAGAAAACACCATTACGAACTGGGAGCATTTAAGAACCTGCGAAAGACTGCAGTATTGTGACGGAATGTCTGGCGAATTGAGGAGACTAATGACTTTGTATCAAATGTCTGAGCACTGAATAAATAAATAATAAATACAGTCCAACACCTCGTTGCTTACAATTCAGAAAACTACCTGAGAAAACTAAACAAACAAACTGGAACTAGTTTATTATTGACGAGAAAGTATCAATAATGGAATACATTGCTGTAGTGGTGCAACAAAATAAACTTAAAGCACCGATAACGTATCAAAATCGCTGCTTTTGTACTTTTTAAAACAGCGAGCCCGTTCGAGGGTTAATAAAAGCTCTAAGCTATGTTCTTGTAATTTTACTTACATTGTCATTCCTAAAATATTATAAAATACGTATTCTGTAAACGAAAGTGTAAAAATCGTAAGAAAATCTTTACATGATGCACTTTTCTTCCTGTAAAGAAAATGTTTCTACGAGCTGCGAGGTAGCTCGTCTAACAAGTTACAGAAGAATATAGGATTTTACGTGGAATAAGAAACTTAGGGCAATTATGAATCATTCGGGTCCGTTTGGAGGTCTTATCGCAGAGAAAGCTCTAAGTTATGTTCTTGTAATTTTACTTACATTGTCATTCCTAAAATATTATAAAATATGTATTCTGTAAACGAAAGTGTAAAAATCGTAAGAAAATCTTTACATGATGCACTTTTCTTCCTGTAAAGAAAATGTTTCTACGAGCTGCGAGGTAGCTCGTCTAACAAGTTACAGAAGAATATAGGATTTTACGTGGAATAAGAACCTTAGGGCAATTATGAATCATTCGGGTCCGTTTGGAGGTCTTATCGCAGAGAAAAGAGAATTTCGAAACCCCATTAAATGAAAGGGAATAAAAAAACCGCTAAGATTTCTACCAGTACTCGTAAAGATAATGGCATTGCATGATAAGAACTTGCTGATTGTGCCATCGAGTGCTTTTATTTCTATTTTTTATTTATTTATATAGCAGACATATAAATGTAGATTCATTTTTTCATGGAACTTTCGGCCAGTTAAGTAAAAAAGATGGATTTAAAATATAAAGCAGTAATGAAAGTCCATTAAATTAGCCATTTTAATATAGTATAAACCAGTTTATTGAGTCTCATTTTTATGTTTTATTGGGCATTTTTAATGTAATCAGATTATGTAACTTTTATGTAATAACTGACAAAAAATTTTATGTAATACACCAGAAGATGCAACTTATAGTCGTTGAGAAAACGGTCGTGTATTAGTCTAAAAGACTCTTTTCAGTAAAGCTTTATATTTTTAATCCATCTTTTTAGTTAACTGACCGAAAGTTCCATGAAAAAAATGAATCAATATTTCAGCTCTAGATGCACTATATTCAAAATTATATGCTCTACATGAAGATAGTATGAATGGTATCGTAAGGAAATTCGTCTCAGTGCTACGTAACACAGACGAGTGAACATAGAGTTACCGGGTACTGGAATGCAAAAATGAGGATACTTTCTATATTTCGGGATGAAAATGCGGATACTTTCCACATTTTAAATTAATTGTACAAGAATCAACAGAGAATATTACACAAATCAGACTTACCTATATTTCATATAGCATTCTTAAAGGTTTGTTCTGTTGACACAATGCAAATGTCTAAAATTAAGTTTTACAATTGGAATCTCTTTTACAGAGTCACAGTTGTCAGTCTTACTCCTTTATCCACAAACGTTATTGGCCAGCACTGCAAAGAACTGCTGATATTAAACACTTCATCGAACAGTCCACATTTCTTTTGATTTGCTTCAGATTTTACGTCGTATGGGGGTATGCATTTCTTTCTTCTTTTTTTTTCATATTTGAAAATTGGCCAAAACATTTGTAAGAAGGAGACAACATGAGTATCGGATTTTAGAATTTATTTATATTTATGGTACATGAATTTCAGAATTTAAACAATAATCACCCAAAGCCATTCGACACAATTCTCAAAAATTATCGAGAAAATCGACTTCGAAGTTTTGGAAGGTACACGTAAGTACTCGTAATTAAAACAGTTGCAGCATCTGTCGGTGTAGCTCAGGTGGTAGCGTTCTGACCTGACACGAACAGAGACGGTAGTTCGAATACCACTGTGGCAGGTATAAATTTTCGTTTTCCAATTCAGTTATTTAAACATTTTGGGGTATCTAATTCTACGTGTTCTCAATTTTTGTTTATGTGTATGTAGACGACCAGAAAACCTTGTCGTCATGTAAAATGATGGTTGATTATGTTATCTTCTTGCAAAGCCATTAGTAGCTTTGGAGACGACTTTCCAAAAACAATGTCGTAGCTCTTCACAAACTGAACAATCAGAGACTACTGTCGTCAACTAATGGTGAAGCCAATACTGTAAAAAACGTAACTTATGTTTTTTTTTTATTGAATCCATAATTGAAACTTCCTGGCAGATTAAAATTGTATGCCAGATCCGGGACTCGAACCTGGGACCTTTGCCTTTCGCGGGCAGTTCCGGCACGCAATTTTAATCTGCCAGGAAGTTTCATATCAGCGCACACTTTCATTCTGAATCCATAATTATTAACAAAATTCTATAAAATATAAAAAATTACGAATCAACAAAAATACGTGCCTTTTCATAAAAATTACCATTAGATATTAAAACTGTCTAAATATTCTAACACAACGAAAAAATGAAATAAAAAATCTATGACAATAGGATTCGAACCACAGAGTCTAGGATTGTAAGGCCAGAACTCTATCGCCTGAGCTACACCGACACATACTGCAATTCATTTAGTGATAGATAGGAGGAAGGAAGGAAGCTTGGAGTTTAACGTCCCGTCGACAGCGTGGTCATTAGAGACGGAGCTTACGCTCGGAGTATTTGGGTAAGGATGGGGAAGGAAATCGGCCGTGCCCTTTGAAAGGAACCATCCCGGCATATGCCTGGAGCGATTTAGGGAAATCACGGAAAACCTAAATCTGGATGACCGGAGGTGGATTTGAACCACCATCCTTCCGAATGCGAGTGATAGATACTTACGGTTAGTTGTAAAACTTCAAAGTAGGATTTCTCGAGATTTATGAGAGTTACGTCGAATGGCTTTGGCTGATTGTTATTTGAACTCTGAACTTCACGTACCATAAATATCAAAAAATTCCAAAATCCGATACCCATGTGGTTTCCTTGTAAGCATCAACTGCAATAATTTTTTTCTACCCAAACTTTTATGTATTCCTTCACGTGAGCTCAGAATACATCTCGAAAATCAAGCCTCTTAAAACAAGGAAATTGCATCCACATATTCAGATACTCAGACCGAAATATTGATTATGAGCAATAGATTTTTTTTTTACATGTGAGACTGTAGTCTTTGAAGCATAACATATCATTTATAATCAAATAACAAATTACGTAATTCAATGGCCAAGTAAAAACGTGTATAAATTGTTGACGATACGAGATGAAAACAAAAATCTAAAAATCATTTCCCAAAACTAAAAAATGCGACAATCGTAAAAATATGTGCGGACGCCAGATTGAAAGTCGAAAATGCGGACATGGCCACAAAAATGCAGACGCCTGGTAAACCTAAGTGAACTGCCGTGACGAAGCGAGGCATTCTGGCGAGAGCGCAGGAGCGGGCAGATGGCAGGGAGTGTGAGTACGCCGTGGGAAGCCGCAGCTGCCCGCCCTTACCTGAGTCTCAGCTTCCGGCATCCGACGCTCCCTTTTTATAGTTCCCTGAGCAAACCTCGGCTGCTACTAGGGCTCCCGAGTGATTTATGGATTGGGAAACTTCTGCCGCTTTTACTGTACCCGTATCCCGGAAGCTAGCACTCAGCGCGCAAGCGACGTTAAGCAAAGATGGACGGCCGACTCCTTTGTTTCCAACTTTGCCCTACAACAGTCAGAAACTTCAAACATGGAACGGCTTTCTGTGCAATGTATTATTCATTTAGAGGAGTACGTTACCGGTCTGCAGCATCGGGTTGCGTAAAAATAAAATAAAAAAATCTTGTCTTGGATGGTAGACAAACATCAGTAGTTGTTGGCCTTCTTAGTATGAAAGAAGCCATCATCTTGTACACCTATTTGTCAAAGGGACCGCACTGATTTTCTTAGAAATTTACTCTTGGTGTGTTTTATGCATGGTGGATGTGTTTGAACTCCGTGACTGTTCCTAATACAGAGTCACATTAAAGATCGTATTATTTATTTATGAGACGAACGGTTTTGGGATTGTGCCCATCTTCAGGTGCTTAAAACATTCAGAATATTACATGTGTAGCATGCTGGTGGAGTCTTACTCTTGGCCTGTTACCAGATCATTCCAAATAGCTTCTTTGTAAACTTTAGGTATTCTTAGTCTTACCTTACTACGGGTGCTTGATAAAACACACGAGTCCCAAAAAAAAAGGTAAAGCAGTCAACAATACAAAGATTTAATACAAATATACAACGGATTTTTTTTTTTTTTTTTTTTTTTTTTTTTTTTTTTTTTTTTTTTTTTTTTTGCTCGGGTATGGGTAGTTCTGTTCGGTGCGGACGCTGATCGTATTTTTCGTTGATGTTCGAAGTTTCTTTGGCTCAGCTATTTTATTACAGAGGGCGTTGAGCCCCCTGACCGTTAGACCACCACACCACTTAACGATTAAGGTGCCTTGGAATACTGTAAGTACGATTTCCCTCCACGTCACAAACTTTAATTCAGCTTCTGTGTTCCAAAGATAGTTGCCACTACTGCCAAGGCTCTCCATGCAGTTTGAACACCACAGTGCTTTACTAGGCATGGCCCTGTTTGGAGGTGGTATGCCGTTGCCTTCCTCCGACCTTCTAACTGATTTACCCAGCCAGTTATAGGGGTACCTACAGTTTAATGTGGGTTCCGAACCACGCTGCTACTCGGTATTTTTCACATCAGCAACACTGCCAGAGTTGAAAGAAGTGGAAAGTGACAGATAAAAATCCCAGGACCTGGCGGGGACCAATAAGAAATGTTGCCTGAGTAAATGACCTTTACTCTCCTTGCTGCCTCATATGGTTTAGCTTCAGCATCCGTTTCATCACCAGCATTCAAAAGAAAACTGAATGGCCAATTATCTAGCGAGCAAATTATAACCAAATCTTCGTATGTCTGTTATTCTGCAGCTTGTCTAAATTGCAAAAGGGACACTCTGATTCCAGATTGAGACATCTACACGAAATTAATCTGTATTCACAAATTTACGATCTAAAATTTGGCGTAATGCCTACTATTACTAAAGAAGAAAAAATTGAAATGCCTTGAAACAAATATTTAGATACGACGCCCCGCTGACGCGGGAGTAGCCGAGCGGTCTGGAGCGTCACGTTGCGGGTCGCGCGGTCACCCGCGTAGGAGGTTCGAATCCTCCCTCGGGTATGGATGTTTGTGTTGTCTTTAGTATAAGTTAGTTCATAAGTAGTTTGTAACTAACTTTAGGGACTGATAACCCCGAAGTTAAGTCGCATAAGCTTTACAAACATTTGAACATTTTTTGTACGACGCCCCTATCACCAAAAGCTGTAAATAATATTTTCATAGCTAGGTGTACTTGTATGTCCAGTCTTCGACAGAGCCGCGGTGGAGTAGCCGAGCGGTCTAAAGCGCCCCGCTGCGGAGCGCGTGGTTGCTCACCGTCGGAGGTTCGAGTCCTCCCTGGGGCAAGTGTGTGTGTGTGTGTGTGTGTGTGTGTTGTCCTTAGGTTAGTTTACCTTAGTTTAAGTAATTTGTAAACTACGGACTGATGATCACGCAGTTTGGTCCGATAGATTTACAAACATTTGTAATTGTGAAACTTCCTAGCAGATTAAAATTGTGTGCCAGAACCGGGATTCGAACCTGGGACCTTTACCTTTCGCGGGCAAGCGCACTACCGACTGTGCTATCCCGACACGACTCACGATGCCGCCTCATAACTTTACTTCCGCCAGTACCTCGCCTCCTACTTTCCAAACTTCACAGAAGCTCTCCTGCGAACCATGCAAGACTAGCACTCCTGGAAGAAAGGATATGGTGGAGACATGGCTTAGCCACAGCCTAAGGGATGTTTCCAGAATGAAACTTTCACTCTGCAGCGGAGTGTGCGCTGATATGAAACTTCCTGACAGATTAAAATTGTGTGTCTGTCTTCGACAGACTGCATGACATAACACACAGCACAGTATGACTTATCGAGCAGACTGAAACATTTAGATGAATAAACATTAATCTTGAATTTTGGTACGTGAACTAAATACAAATGTCTCATCACGCTAAAATAAAATCATTCTGCATTATCAGTGTGTTGCAATTCCCCACTTATGAAGTTGTTGCACAGCACAGTATGGCATAGGCAATGTGAGGTTATCAGCTCTTGAGGGATATTTGGCCATTCTTCCATGAATACAATATCCAGCTCTGCAACCATTGTGGGAGGTGCTTGATCGGTTGCAATGCGTCTGCCAAGCGCAACCCCGACATGCTCAAACGGGTTTAAGTCCGGTGAACAAGATGACTACTCCATTCGTTCAATACCCTCAGCTTGAAGCATGTGGTCCACCAGTGCAGCTCTGTGGGAACGAGCGTTATCGTCCGCCAGAAGGAACCCATCTCCTGTGGCACCAGCGAAGGGCACAATAAAAGATCCAAGTATCTCGTCTCTATACCTCTGAGCAGCCAAAGCGTCATTCTGAACTACATAGAGGTCTGACGTCCGCAAATCTGACTCCTGCCCACAACATTCGTCCACCACCGTGGTATGGTGTTGTTTACTACATATAAGCTGGATTGTTCCGAGTTCGGCGTTCTTTGCAGCTGAGGGAGTGGCGATTGTTCAGCTGAACAGAAAATCTTGACTCGTCTGAGAAAAGAACCCGGCACCATTCTTTGAGGCTCCAATCCTGATGTACATCCACCCAGATTTGGCGGGATAACCGGTGTCATGTTTGTAACGGGACACACACCATAGGCCTCAGTGCGTAGAGGCAACATTCCCAAAGGCGATTTCGGACTGTTTGTGTTGATATTGCGCGTCATGTTTCTACCTGGAGGGTGCGTTGTAGCTGAGTTACATTCAGCCTCCTGTTTCGATGGGCTCGGATTTGAGGGTAAGCATGAGAGCCGCGGCAGAATAGCCGTGCGCACTAAGGGCCTAGTTGCGGTGAGCGCGGCCGTTCGCCGTCGGTGGTTGGAGTCCTCCCCGGGCATGGGTGTTTGTGTTGTCCTTAGCATAACTTACTTTAATTTAGTATAAGTAGTTTGTAAGCGTAGGGACTACTTACCAACGTAGTTAAGTCCCTTAGATTTACTAACATTTGAACTTTTGGTAAGTATGAGAAAGGATATCGGCTGTGCCATCTTAAAGGAACCATCCCGGCATTTTCCTGGAGTGAAAACCTAAATCAGGATGGCCGGAGGTGGATTTGAACCACCGTCCTCCCGAATGCGAGTCCAGTGTGTTAGCACTGCGCCACCTCGCTCGGTGGTTGCCTTAATGTTGTTGTCTCCACAGAACCGATAGAACGACGTCGCATCAGTTTAGTTCATTCTGCCGTTGGCAATACTTCAGAACCTAGATATGTCAACCGATCCCCTAAGTATTTTGAGCGGTGTAGAAGTGAATGGACATTCCAGGACACAGCATGATCATTGCACTATGTGCATTAGCTTAAAGCTAAAATTTGTCGATTTCTGGTGTAGTATTACCTTAAAATCAATGTAAAGATTACTAATGTTTTACCTTTAGAGTCCTCAAAATTAACTCGGGCCAGTTATTTGATGGTCTGTACGCAATGATGTTGACCAACTCTAGCGTACTTAAATACATTGTGAAGAAAAATTTTCTTAGAATAATACAATTACCTGCTCTAAAATTATCTTCATGCAATGCTTTTCGAATTGACGTAAAGTTTTCTTCGAAATATGTAGTTTGATAGCATTATAAAACTTTTCATATGACAGTTCGAAAATTCACTTCATTTACAGAACAATATTTTCCTGTATTAAATAAAACACGAAAAATAACGAAATTGCAACTGCTATCTAAGGTTCTAAAAAATGTTCAAATGTTTGTATAGCTTATGGGACTTAACTACGGGGTCATCAGTCCCTAAACTTACAAACTAAATTGTACTAAGGAGGGCACAAATATCCATGCTCGAGAGGGGATTCGAACCCCCGACCGTAGTGGCCGTGAAGAACGTGACTGACCCGCCGCACACCGCTCGGCCATCACGGCCGGCTATCTAGGGTTCTAGCCTTTCGTTAAGGGTATTCGATCCGTACATTGAGCAAGCTGTGAAAAAATGCGAGGAGAAATTTGGAGAATAATTTAAAGTTCAGGGGGGAAGAAATAAAAACTTTGCGGTTTGCCGTTGACATTGTGATTCTGTCATAGACAGCAAAGGACCCGAAAGAACAGCTGAACGGAATATATTGTCTCTTGAAATGAGGTTATAAGATTAACATTAACAAGAGTAAAACAAGGATAATAGACAGTGCAAGAAAAATCTGGCGATGCTGACTGAATTAGATTAAGTAACGAGACAAAGATGAGTTTTGTTATTCAGGTAGCAAAATAACTTCAGATGGCCGAAGTAAAGAAGATATAAAATGCAGAATGGCTATGGGAAGAAAAGCATTTCTGAAGAAGCGAAATTTTTTTACATCAAAAATTAATTTACATGTTAGGAAGTTTTTTCTGAAGGCATTTGTCTGGACTGTGACACTGAATGGGAGTGAAACGTGGACGATAAGGAGGTCAGACAAAAAGACGATAGAAGCTTTTGAAAAGTGGTGCTACAGACGAATGCTGAAGAAAATGTTCAAATGTTTGTAAATCTATCGGACCAAACTGCGTGGTCATCAGTCCGTAGCTTACAAACTACTTAAACATAGGTAAACTAACCTAAGGACAACACACACACACACACACCCATGTCCCAGGGAGGACTCGAACCTCCACGGCGAGTGCTACTCCACCGCGGCACGAATGCTGAAGATTAGAGGGGTAGATCGAGTAACTAATGAGAAGAAGCTGAACATAATTGGGCAGGAAGGAAGATTCTTTCACATCTTCTCCAAGAGAAAGGATCGATTGGTAGGACACAATCTGAGACATCAAGGAATATTTCAATTCAGCGTTGGAGGGAAGTGAGTGAGGTGAAAATCTCAGATGAAGACGGAGAGACGAATACAGTAAGCGGATTCTAATGGATGTGGATTGCCTTTATTTTTCAGAGATGAAGAGGCTTGCACAGGATAGAGTAGCGTGGAGAGCTGTATCAGTCTAGTCCCCGGACTGAAGACCACAGCAACAAACAACAACATCTAAGAACAATAGCCATACACATGGCTGCTGTTCTTTGATGATACTGTGATGTAATCTCAATAAACAGTATTTTCCATCTGAAAAATATTAAAACAACTCTCAATAAAAATCGGAACCCTGAAGTAGATATTTTTACCTTACTGCTCCGGCACTAATAAATCGGCTCTATTTTAGAGAGACTCAAAACACGTGGTCGTTCATTTCCTGTCCGGGGTCATCAGTCCCTAAACTTACAAATTACTTATGAACTAGCTAAGACTAAGGACGGCACAAATATCCATGCCCGAGTGGGGATTCGAACCCCCGATCATAGTGGCCGTGCAGATCGTGACTGGAGCGCCTCAGTCCCCTCGGCCACCGCGGCCGGCAGTGTTCTTCTCACCTTCCTCTTTATTCTCGGGAGAAGCTTCAGACTCTTTTCACTATAACCATTCCACCATCTTCTAGAAATATACAAAATTAAAAACTGAAAACAGAAATTGCTTTGAGTTTGGGATGGGTGACATTACAGACAGAGAATTGGGATCAGACTTGGAATACAAGTTTTTCTTTCCGCTCCATTAACACCGGAGAGGAAAAAATGAATAACGTGTACAGAGTGTTTTAAAAAAGTATTCCATGTTTTTAGAGGTGGTAGTGTAGACCAAAACAAGAACATAGTCAAGTGGTAATGGATTCGAAAATGCAAACCTTTGAACTATGAGCACTTGTTCGGTAGCAGAGGGGTGTTTCTTACTAGCGAATGATGATCAAGTGCTCATAGCTCTTAAGATATATATTCTAGAGCCCATGTTTATGGAACATTTTTTCCGTTATGATCCATACTATTGCCTCTCAAAGTATGGAATATTTTTCTTTAACACCTTGTATAGGTCTTGGGTCGTTGGCAAACTATTAGAAATGGAGAGAATTTGTTCTCCTATTGTCTAGTGCCACCCCCATGAACCACAGACATTGCCGAGGTGGGGTGGCTTGCGTGCCTCAACGATGCAGATAGCCGTACCGTAGGTGCAACCACAGCGGAGGGGTATCTGTGGAGAGGCCAGACAAACGTGTGGTTCCTGAAGAGGGGCAGCAGCCTTTTCAGTAGTTACAGGGGCAACAGTCTGGATGATTGACTGAGCTGGCCTTGTAACATCAGCTAATGTGGCTTGCCACACAGCTACTGCGAACGGCTAAAAACAAGGGGAAACTACAGCCGTTACTTTTCCCAAGGACATGCAGCTCTACTGTATGAACATATGATGATGGCATCCTCTCGGGTAAAATATTCCGGAGGTAAAATAGTCCCCCATTCGGATCTCCGGGCGGGGACTACTCAGGAGGATGTTGTCATCAGGAAAGACAATACTGGCATTCTACGGATCGGAGCGTGGAATGTTAGATCCCTTAATCGGGTAGGAAAATTAGAAAATTTAAAAAGGGAAATGGATAGGTTGAAGTTAGATATAGTGGGGATTAGTGAGGTTCGGTGGCAGGATGAACAGGATTTCTGGTCAGGTGAGTACAGGATTATAAATACAAAATCAGTAGGGGGTATCACAGGAGTAGGACTGATAATGAATAAGAAAATAGGAATGCGGGTAAACTATTATGAGCAGCACAGTGATCGCATTATCATTGTCAAGATAGATTCGAAGCCAACACCGACAACAGTAGTACAGGTTTATATGCCAACTAGCTCTGCCGATGATGAGGAGATCGAAGAAATATATGAGGAGCTAAAGGAAATTATTCAGACAGTTAAGGGAGAGGAAAACTTAATTGTGATGGGAGACTGGAATTCGGTAGTAGGAAAAGGAAGAGAAGGAAAAATAGTAGGTGCATATGGACTGGGCAGGAGGAATGAAAGAGGAAGTCGCCTGGTAGAATTTTGCACGGAACATGATTTAATTGTAACAAACACGTGGTTTAAGAATCACAAAAGAAGGTTGTATACGTGGAAGAGACCAGGAGACACCGGAAGGTATCAGATAGATTTTATAATGGTAAGACATAGATTCCGGAACCAGGTTCTAAACTGCAAGACATACCCAGGGGCAGATAAAGACTGACCATAACTTGTTAGTCATGAACTGTAGGCTGAAACTGAAAAAACTGCAGAAAGGTAGGAAAATAAGGAGATGGGACTTAGATAAATTGAAGGAAAGTGAAGTTCTGGAGAATTTCAGAGGGAGATTTAGGCAACAATTTACAGAAACAGGGGGAAATAAAACAGTAGAAGAGGAATGGGTAGCATTGAGGGATGAAATAGTGAAGGCAGCAGAGGACAAAATAGGTAGAAAGGCAAGACCTACAAAAAATCCTTGGATATCACAGGAAATACTAGATTTAATTGATGAAAGGAGAAAATATAAAAATGCAGTAAATGAAACAGGCAAAATGGAGTACAGACGACTAAAAAATGAGATTGACAGGAAGTGCAAAATGGCTAAGCAGGAGTGGCTAGAAGCCAAATGCAAATCTGTAGAAGAATGTATAAGAAGGGGAAAAGTAGATACCGCCTACAGGAAAATAAAAGAGACATTTGGGGAAAAGAAAAGCAACTCTACGAATATCGAGAACTCGGATGGGAAACCAGTTCTCAGCAAAGAAGGGAAAGCTGAAAGGTGGAAAGAGTACATAGAGCAGCTCTACAAAGGAAATGAACTTAGAGACGATGTTGTAGAAAGGGAGGAGGAAGTAGATGAAGATGAAATAGGAGATACTATACTGAGAGATGAATTTGACAGAGCCTTGAAAGACCTAGGTCGGAACAAGGCCCCAGGAGTAGATGACATACCCGCAGAGCTATTAAAGTCTCTGGGAGAGCCAGCCATGACAAGACTATTTGAACTGGTGTGTAGGATGTATGAGACATGCGAAATACCCTCAGACTTTAAGAAAAACGTAATAATCCCCATTCCAAAGAAATCAGGCCCAGACAGGTGTGAAAATTACAGAACCATCAGTTTGATAAGTCATGGTTGCAAAATTTTAACACGAATTATCTACAGGAGAATGGAAAAGCTGGTAGAGCTGACCTCAGGGAAGATCAATTTGGATTCAGGAGGAACGTAGGAACCCGGGAGGCAATACTCACTTTACGTCTTATCTTAGAAGATAGATTAAGGAAAGGCAAACCTACATTTTTAGCTTTTGTAGATTTGGAGAAAGCTTTTGACAATGTTGACTGGAATACACTCTTTCAAATTCTGAAGTCAGCAGGGGTAAAATATAGGGAAAGGAGAGTTATTTACAACTTGTACAAAAGCCAGACCGCAGTTATTAGACTCGAAGGGCATGAAAGGGAAGCATCAGTTGGGAAGGGAGTAAGACAGGGTTGTAGCCTTTCTCCGATGTTATTCAATTTGTACATCGAGCAGGCGGTGAAGGAAAGCAAGGAAAAATTTGGAATAGGGATTAAAGTTCAGGGGGAAGAAATAAAAACATTGCGTTTTGCTGATGACATTGTAATTCTATCAGAGACAGCAAAGGACCTGGAAGAGCAGTTGAATGGAATGGACAGTGTGTTGAAGAGAGCATATAAAATGAACATTAACAAGAGCAAAACAAAAATAATGGAATGCGGTCTTAGAAAATCAGGCGATGCTGAAGGAATTAGAATAGGTAACGAAACAATGAAGGTGGTGGATGAGTTTTGTTACTTGGGTAGTAAAATAACATGTGATGGTTGCAGTACAGAGGATACAAAGTGCAGAATGGCAATGGGAAGAAAAGCATTTTTGAAAAAGAGAAATTTGCTAACATCGAATATTAATTTAAGTGTAAGGAAGTCTTTTCTGAAGGCATTTGTGTGGAGTGTTGCCTTGTACGGGAGTGAAACATGGACGATAAGCAGTGCGGACAGGAAGAGAATAGAGGCTTTTGAAATGTGGTGTTACAGAAGAATGCTGAAGATTTGGTGGGTAGATCGCATAACTAATGAAGAGGTACTAAACAGAATTGGTGAGAAAAGGAATTTTTGGCATACCCTGACTAAAAGAAGGGATCGCTTGGTAGGACACATTCTTAGACATCGGGGAATCGTAAATTTAGCATTGGAGGGAAGTGTGTGGGGTAAAAATCGCAGAGGGAGACCAAGAGACGCGTATAGTAAGCAGATTCAAATAGATGTGGGTTGTCGTTCTTATGAGGAGATGAAAAGGCTTGCTCAGGATAGAGTAGGGTGGAGAGCTGCATCAAACCAGTCTCCGGACTGAAGACCATAACAACAACAACATTGTCTAGTGTGTTTCGTCTGATTAGCAACCTGCTGCGTGTGTGGAGAATATGAGAGTACATATTTATACAGAAATTTCAAAGACGGCTGATTTTTACAATTAAAAAAAAAAAAAAAAAAAACGTAATATAAATCACAAATCGTATCCTGGCTAGAATATTCTTTTTAATAGGAGATAACTTTTAAACAGTTCATCGAAAAGCATTACAACCAAGTAATAAATATTTACCTTTATATTCATTAATAAATACAACTTTAATAGTTTTATACGAAATTTTTATGTGGTCTATCTGCGTCTGCAAAGAAAACACGAAAACAATCGATTATCAAATTTTTGAATACTGCTGCAATCGACTTAATATAGATTTTTGTAGTAAATACAAATGATATGCTTTTCACATAATAAAACAAATGTTACCAACTATTTTATGAAAATCACATACAAAAAAATACAAAATTGCATGAGCAAACTTAAGACAGCATAAAACACAGTTAAATAAACATCTAAAAGTAAAAGTCATATTATAATTTACCGTTTATCTCTGGATAAGACGTGCCCTTCAAACCACAGTACTTTATGTTTGTGCTTCAAACTGATACTAATGCATTCGATGTGTATTTTGGGGGGGGGGGGGGGGGGGGGGGGTTAATTTGACTCGCGCGCTTTGCTTCTGTGACGTCACCTGGCAGCAAGCGCCGAGCAGTTGCCGCAGTACCCCTTATGAAACGTGCAAGCAAGACGTTGTGTTTTGGGCTCACTCGTTTCGTGACCTGTTAAGTGGTCGGATAGAAAGTAGCTTTCTTGTATTAGGGAACAATTTTTCCTCATAATTAAGGTAAAAAAAGGTAATTATGAGTACGAATACTTCGTGTTATGCTGTTGCGGAGTGCAATAACAGTAGGCGCAAGACGGAAGGCATTTTGTACCATCGTTTTCCAAAAGATAAGCAACTTCAGCGCATATGGATCTCTCGCTGTAAACAAGACGAGATAAATGTTAAAGACGCCACAATTTGTACGGAACATTTTTGTGAAGCCGATTGATGAAATTGTATGTATGAAAGTAGTATTCAGTTCAATGTTCATAGTAATTAAATAAGTAAAACAGAAGCATTGATGCGAAAATCGGCTGCTAAGTTTGCGTTGTAACGAAAGTTTTTTTTATCTAATATATAAAAATGAAGCCCTCTGTTTGTCCGTATGCTGTGCCTGTCAATGTCACAGTCGATTGCGATAAAACTTCAACTTATTGCATGAACTAGCGTCACGGTTATAGGCATAGTAAAATTTCGAAATTTTCACTCTAAGGGGGTGAAATCATGATATATAAAACAGAAGCGCATTTTTCTCTCTGTCCCTTTAACCTACTGTAATTCGAGAACTACAGAACGTATCGAGATGTTTCTTTTAAATTGTAGATATCACAAAGGCCTAAAAAAAACACCCCGAGAGCATATGTCTTTTACGAGTGAAGCATATGTACCATTTTTGTCTTCTATGGCACTGGCGCCGGATGGCTTCAGACTACATAAATAGTGATTGTGGGAAATCTATGAAAGTTAAACATGTGCTTCCAGGACTTTTAGATCTTTATGAGCTCTACAATTTACAAAAAACCTAAACACCATAAGTTCATTGGTTCTCGAGTTATAGATGTTTAAATATTGGCCGTGCCAAGTCGCTTGGCGAAACGGGTTAGCTAGTTGTTAATGTTTGACGCTTTTCTTTTTCAGTCCTTTTAGTATACATATATATTAATCACAAGCGTGTTCCATCGCTTAAAAGCAATGTTTTTTGTCAAATGAGAAAAGACTGAGAAAGTGTTCACGGCGGCCTTACAATACAGCGGCTTGTTGCCGAGTGACGTAATACAGCGCTAACCAATGACAGTGAAGAAGCCCAAAACTGGCATACCTTGTACCTGTTGTATTGTTATTCTGTGTGTGATGCTTCAGTCGTTCAATTGAGGTGTTACTTGAAAGTCGTCTAACATTGCTATTGTGCGTCAAATAAAAACATGACAGCTGAAGGCGCAACAATCATTTATTAGCTTTCATAATGATTAAAAGTATTCAATAGTATAAAAATATTCTCTACAGGTGAGTAGTTGTAGGCCTACAGTCGTAATGTAAATACAAAAGAAGCATTTCGATAAATTAACCTTACATAACTTTGACTATACTAATTTAAAGTAGGAATTGACCGGTAAATACGAAATTTTCATTTTTTTATATGTGAGTAATGGGACAAATTGGCGAAGAGTCAAAAGGGGAGTGGCATACCGGTAGTGGAAGAAAGTCTTTGCATTGTAGCTATTGAACAAAATAACATTAAGTTAGCTGCCATTACTATAATAAGGGCGGATAATTAAACTTTGTTTCACCATAAACGGCTAGGTCAAGAGTCTTTGTATGGTCAGCAACACTGGAATCTTAATTTGTCTCCAACACTAGTTATGATTTGCAAATCTAGTCTGTATTGATATATAGTCATAAGATACATGTGTGCTTGGAACACATTTCTGTATCACTGTGTACTGTGACTGTTGTGTGAACCACCTGTTCAGTACTAAGGTATCTGACAGTAACAGAAAAATCTGAAAGCCAGTTCATAAAATTATTGTAGAACATAAATACTGCGTAATCAAGATTTTAATGTGTCTACCTTCCTTCAAATACCAGAGAAAAATTCCATTACAAAATCTTGAATATTTTGTTCTTATTCTCTTGGCTAGTATTGTGAAAACGGCAAAATTTTTCGGTTGGTGACTTATTGCCATGCTTAGGTGTTCCTAGTCTGATGTCTGCCAGATACAGCTGTTATACTTTCTTTACTCCACACCTCCGCCCTCCTACAGTCGGCACACAGCTTCTTCCACACTGTCAAAGATCAGTAGTGAGGGAAAAGCACTGCCAAGTGTGAAGCTCAAGACCTTAGTACTGCTCTGGCTGGGGCCAAGCACAGGTCTAGACTGTTGTAGTCACAGTGTCTCTTATTTTTCTTCAGATGCCAAGAAGGGAGCATATTTCCTTGTAGACTGCCATTGTTCTTTGATCATACTTAATGCTGGGTCCCAGGCATCACTTAATTGAAAGCTGTTATCTTGTTTTATTAATCCATCATGCAGTATGATCTACACTGCTTCTTTGAGAATACAATTGGTGTTGGATGAATGCAACAACTTTGTGATATTGTAATTCATGCAATGACCATGGAAGACTTATTGGACTTTGTCAGCTATACATTGTGTGGTTTATATGTTCAGCACGTCTCTCTTGTACCATCTGTATGCTCTGGCAAATGTATATTTACCCATAATAGCATGGGGTGCAGTATACTGTTTTCTGGATTCCTATGTCATCCTTGTGGTTTTACTCTTGGCTGGACGGGAAATACAATGGCGAACATGCTGTGTGAACATCTGTTTGGCTGAAAGTATCTCAATTTCTAATGAGAACAGAATTAAGAAATTTGGATGCATTATATTACAGCACCTCTTTATATAAATGTTGACCTAGGGTGTATTTTGTGGCCAGTCAATGTTTGTTACTCATTATCAAAGAATAACAAAGGTTGTAGTTCTCAATGGATTTTAAGTTTTTACCCAGTTAAATACTGGACTGAACTAAATATACAATTAGTTGTTAGAGCACAAGGTGTAAGTAGATTAGTAGACGCAGTAACACTAGTCAAATGATCAATTTTTCAATGATATTGTGCATGTTATAATTTAAGTAGGTACAATAAAAATACATTTACATATTTTTACAGGTCTTGTTTGGCATGGATCAGTGTGATCTTGTACTAGGAACCATCCCAGCATCTGCCTCAAATAAAGGAAACCGTGGAAGCCTTAAATTGAGATGGACAGATCAAGAACAAAAAACCCAACCTTTCTAAATAGGAGAGTAGACTGTTTGTTACCTCATTGGCAAAAAACTGGCAAGCAAATAAGTTATTTACGAATGTTAAGGGGTAGTGCTATGCTGAAAATTCCTGGAAGAAAACTGTGCACTGGACTGGGAGTTCAGGGTAGGATAAGAGTTACTGTCAGCAGTACAGCTGGGAGTGTATGTTGCGAGTTATGCTCGAATAGTTCATTAAAGTTGTCCCTACAATCCCAGTATCCTCGTGACTGTTGGCAACATCAACAATGTGGTAGAAAATCTTTGCCAAGATAATGATATACTTAAAAGTAGTAATAGAATGACTTGTTTCATACCGACCATGAGGTATATAAATACCGGTAATGCTGTTCTGCCCTATGGTTGACAGGTTCTTGTATGTACCCTTGGTTACTCTGTAAAAAATAAAGATTCCATGATAAAACATTTGCTTCACATGATTGGCAAATACAAAATGTCACATGATTGCCAATATTACCATGCGAGGCACCCAGAACAGCAAGTAGAATTTAACTGAAAAGTTGAACTGGTAGAGCATCTGCCTCTAAATGATACTCTTCTCTAAAACTGTTAGTTTTAATCTGACAGGAAGGTTCAAATCAGCACACATCCCATCACTGGGTGAATATTTATCCTGTTTATGCTACATTGTTTAATAATTTTCACTCCTATTCAAAGTATACACAACACATTTGATTTTATAATGTAACAGTATCAGCTAATGTCAGGATCATTGTGACAACACTGAGTTTACACTTTTGCACCACAGTGTATGTGAGCTAGCCTGAAATAATTCAGTCCATAATCCTCTATAATGAGTCATATGTTAAGCTTAGAGAGTAAGGTATTAGTACTGTGTTTTATAAAGCTTTTGGAGTAAGGGGGCAAAAAGCCACACAGTGAAATAAGACATCTTGTATTGTCATTATTTGCTTGTTAGTTTTTTTTACTAAATTTCTACTCTGGGATGTCTGAGTAATCCTTTGCTGTATGGAATGTATTGTTAAGTTTCCTTTTAACACTCTTTTTAAATAAATTCATTTTAGTAATGTGTTAAATATGTGTTAAATTTAGAATATAGTTTTAATTCTTAGGAGAAAATGCTGTTTCGATTTTATGTTTATTTGTTTTCTTGGAAAATTTAAGTTGACAGATCTATGTAATGGTCATGATCTGTTCATGCAGGAATTGTTACTTTTGACATACTGGTACACAACTGATTGATAAATGTACTCCCATGTTGTAATTAAAATACCCACTGTTTTAAATAGATCTTTGGGTAAAGTTTACTAGCTGTGTCACGGTGTAATGTGCCAATGTTGCCAATAACTGGAGTTAACCAGTCGTTCAGATAGCAACAGCTTATCAGATATTAGCCCATGACAGTGAATATTCATTCTGTTTTTGCTACAGTGTTTAATAATTCCTCACTCCTATTCAAAGTACATATGACACACTTTATTTTATAATGAAACATTATCAGATAATTAAAAAAATCTCAAAGGATGCTGACAGATGTATATTTTGTTTTCATTACTGTGAAGACACATGTGGAAGAGTGGTTTACTTTTTTCACTGATCATGAAGTAAATAATACTGTTCCTGCTCTATGGTTGACATATTCTTGTATGTACCCATGTCCCCTCAATAAATGAAATGTAATTGTAATATTTCATAAGAAAACATTTTCATCACTATGTAGACACCATATACCAGGCTGTTCAAGCTAGTGAGATCAGCAGCATGTAGCTGGGTGCTCAAGGTTACTGGTGGACAATAGTGGGCAGACAATGCAGTGACCCAGTTGGGCAGGACCGGGAAAGCAGCTTACATGCTACACAATACACAAAACAAGGTTAGGAGACCCTGTACAAGGAAATACGGGGTAACTGCTAATTAACAGAAAACATTCAATGTAAGAAAATGTACAATCATTTTCTTTAATTTGAGAAATACATTTGTCTATCCATAATTGATAAAATATCAATCATGCCATCACCATGTCACACTTGGCCACATGACAAGCTCCAGCTAATTTTTGAGTCTGACTACTATTTTTGGATATTTTTTGTACTTTGAAAACTGCGCTCATATCTTGTGTACATGTTTCAGAGAAAAAATGAATATACATGTGAAGTATTTGTAAATAAAGAATGGCTGCTAAACAAAAGAATTTTCACTCTCACACATTTATTTATTACTAAAAAATGTCAGTGATATGTGCCAGCATATTATGCCTATTTCCTTTGAGTATTGTGACATGTGCAACTTTCCAGTCTATATATGTTCTGAAAATATCATTCTGTGAATAGATACCTCTATTCTCATGAAATAATGACTGATTTTGAGAGTACTTTCAAATTTATTCCATATTTGTAGATTTCCAGAAGGCATTTGACTCCATTTCTCACAAGCTACTTATAATCTGCTTCTTGATGGAGTATTTTCTCAGTTATGTGGCTGGATTTTTGTAGGTTACAGCTCAGTAATTGATAGGAACTCATAGAACCAGATGTGATAAATGGTATTCCACAAGGAAGTGTGTAGACCCTCTGCTGTTTCTAATCTATACAAATGATGTAGGGGATAAGAGTAGTCACCTTACATTGTTTGCAAATGATTGTGTGTGTGTGTGTGTGTGTGTGTGTGTGTGTGTGTGTGTGTGTGTGTGTGTGTGTGTGTGTGTGTGTGTGTGTGTGTGTGCGCTGTTACACTATAGTAATATATTGAATAGGCATGAGATAAAGATTAAAACCAATTAAAAATAATGTATACAGGTTGTTCTTATAGTGGATCTGATCCTTAAAAATGTAAAGTATGAGGTCATCCACATGATCCATAAGAGGATTCAAATATCTCTCTCTCTCTCTCTCTCTCTCTCTCTCTCTCTCTCTCTCTCTCTCTCTATCGGGGTGCCCTGAATCTGCCCTAGAGTACAAACATAGAACGGTGTAAAACTAACAATGGGGTTATCAGGTACTATGAAGATGTCTGGACTGTGAGACTCTGAGGTGAGAGCCACCAGTGGCAATGGTGAGGGGAGCAGAAGGGGAGGGGAGGGATGCAAGGTAGCTGTGAAGAAATATGCCAGCACTGTCTAATGGACAGGGACGAAGGGAAGGGGAGAGAGTAGTGTGTGTGGTGGAAGGAAGAGTTGAGGGGAGGGGAGGGTTGTGGGGGCAGTAACTAGCAAATGTTTAGGCTTTCGGGAGTGAAGGATATATTCTAGGAAGAGTTCCCATTTGCGCCATTCAGAAAAGCTAAAGTTCGTGGGGACGGGCCGTATGGCACAGGCTGTCCATGTAGCTGTCATTGAAGTGAGTCACAACCTGCAGATCTGCATGCTCTGTATCAGTATGGTCCAGTTTTTTGTCAGCAGAGAAATAGTGTGAAAGTATTTTGTAAACCCTTTGCAAGTAACTTGAGTGTGACTTGTAGAGTAGTCATGTAGATGTAGATTCAGATGGATATTTTTAAATTTAGATTCAGCAGTTTATAGAGGTCCCATAAATGTTTATTTTAAGTGTTATTTTCTCCTCAAACTTACACTAGTAGAATTTATGTTCTGTGTTACGTTTTTGAAAATAAACAAATTGTAAACATCTTTGTGTGTTGTGTTTGATTTATTTACAGTGAGTTATCTTTTTTTTCTCAGTTACTGCTTCTATAACATTGCTGTAATCAACAAAGAGAATTGTTTTCCTGATTTACAGCACTATAAGGAAAGTCATTTATGTATATGCTACCTTAAGGAACTTTTATGGTAATGTATTTTGGATCTAATTTCTGTTTTTGTGGAATGTATTACCTTACTTGGGGTTTGTGTGATCTCCTCTTTCTCTATCTGTTAGGCATTATCAAAACCAGTCATAGCTCTACTTCTTATTCCTGATTATTCTAGGTCATTTAGTAGAATCTTATGGTGAAGTGTCAAAAGCCTGTGAAAAATCTAAGAATATGCCTGGGACACACTTGCCCTTGTCAAGAGTATCAAGTACCACTTTTTGTGAATTTTGCTATGGCTGAATTTATACTTCCACCACTTTAGACTCCAAACAGTGATTCACTTAAAAGATTGTATGTATTCAACTATTTTCAGTAATCGGTATTTTCATAAGTAATTCTATTGCTTTTGAAAATGGACCACATCCTTTAGAATTCTATGGTGTCAGGGGGAAAACTCCAAAATGCTTTAAGTCATACTTCACTAACAAATAAAAAAGGGTGTCAATGCAAGGGACTACATAATTAAGTTATCAGTCATATCAGATTGGGGAGAAATACATGTGGTGCCCCACAAGGACCTATCTGAACCATTGCTTTTCCTTGTGTACATTTATGACTCTCATCAGATACACTGTGTGAAGCAGAGTTCTTTTTGTTTGCAGATGATAGTAGTAAATAGCATACTGAGCACAGTTCTAGAAAGACCTGCTAATGATATTTTCATGGACATTAATATGTGGTTTAAAGTCAACTTACTGACACTAAACTTTGAAAAAGATTCACTACATGCAGTTCAGAATATCCATCTTAGACATGAATAAAATATGAAGAAGAGCAGGTAGAAGAGGTTGACAGTATCAAATTCCTGGGATTACAACTTTATAGTAAATTCGGTTGGGAGAAGCACGCCACAGAACTACAGAAACATCTAAACAAATCTGTATTTGCAATTAGTGTTAGCAGACAGACAACATAAAAATAAAAAAAAAGCTTGCATACTTTTTTTTTTACTTTCATTCCATAATGCCATATGGTGTAATATTTGGTGGTAACTCTTCAATTGAAACAAGTTTTCAGTCCAAAAGTGTGTAATATGTATTATTTATGGAGGAACTTCTCAGACATCCTGTAGAAGCCTCTTCAAAAAACTGTGTATTCCAATTACTTCCTGTCAGTACATTCATTCCTTAATGAAATTTGTCATAAATAATACATCCCTGTTTCCAACAAACAGCTTAGTTCAGTACTATGAACAAAAAACAATCTACACAAGGACTTAAAAGCACTTACTATAATTCAAAAAGATGTACACTATTCAGGAACACACATTTTTAACAATGTACCAGTAACCATAAAAAAATGTAGCTACAAATAAATATCAGTTTAGAGCAGCCTGAAAAGACTTACTGGTGGCCAACACCTTCTACTCCATTGCCAAATTTTTGAATAGAACCAAATTACATGTTGTATGGGGTGATTATGAGTAAACTTTCAAATCACTGTAAAAATGACACCAAATTCCAGCAGAATGTTATCAGAGAAGGGGGAAAATGTATGGCAGAAGTAAAATATTTAGTGTGAAAATTCATCAGTAGATGGCACTGTAAACATCATAATTTAATAGTGGTCAACTACAAATGACAAATGAATCATACAACAATGTCCAAGTTGGAAATTAGACATTAACACTTTTGCTGCGGCTGACGCTATCCTACAGTGAGTGCAGACACTTATAAGCGTCAGCCGCAGCGAAAGTGTTAAACAGACTGCACTATTCAGTGTACATGAGTGTACAGGTGTGATTCTATTAGTTATGTAAGGCCATCCACTATGGCAAGGCCATATCACATTGGATGGGAAAAATTGATTTTTAATTGTCCTTAGGCCAAAAACCGCATAAAAAGTATCAATTAAAATCTAATTGGATTTTTAATTTCCATGTGATTGGCACAAAGGTTGTTCAAGAAGTGTCAACCATTTTCTGCAACAAGTTGAAATTGAGAAACAGCATGTTCCACAACTGATGGCAAGGTTTCCGGGGTAACATTCAGAATGTGTTGTGAAATGTGTGCCTTCAATGCAGCTAAGTTCGGAATTGGACCACTGGACACAACATCTTTCAGATAGCCCCATAGCCAGAAGTCACATGTATAAAGATCAGGTGATCGGAACAGCTAGACTGTAGGAAAATGACAGCTGATAATCCTAGCATTTCTGAAATGGCACTTCAGCAGTTACTTAACTGCGTTTGTAATGTGCGTAGGTGTGCTAGCTTGCATGAAAACGGTTCCATTGACGCTGTTGGAGAGCTGGAATGACAGGACTGCACAAAATACACTCAGTGCTTACCAGTGATGGTACAGGTAATAGAAGTGGAAGCACCTGTCTCTTCTGGGGGAGGGGGGGGGATAGACCTATGGTAAATAATGCCTTTAACCTGCACCACACAGTGACCTCAGGTTGAAGCGGTACTGGTTGATTTGTGTGTGGCTTTTCTCTTGCCCATATTCATTCATTGTGTGTATTGACATAGCCTTTCAGATAAAAATGGGCTTCGTCTGTCCACAAAATCTTCCACGGCCATTCATTGTCCACTTCCATATGAGAATGAAAATCTGAAGCAAAGGTCTCTCTTGTTGCCAGGTCAACAGGAAGCAAGTTGTGCACGTGCGTAGCTTTGAATGGGTAACAAGAAGGAGGTTTTGTAGATTTTATGCACTCTACTCGCAGGTTTGTCCAATGTTAAGGCAATTCTTCATGGTCTTCACGCCTGTACACCATCACTCAACTCCTCCTGCATTGCTGTGGCCATTTCTTCCACTGACATTAAATCATTACATTTCCTCCCTCTACCAGGTAGCACATCAAAGGAACCTGTCTTTTCGAATTTCCGAATAATTTTCTTCAGAACCATGGCAGTTATTGAAACAATGCCTTTCTTCAAACCCTTCAGTGTCCAGAACTTCTGCAGAGTGACTTGTACACAATCATAATTCTTGTGAAACAGCTTTACAAGCAGGACGCGATCCTGCTTTGAGACACTTGTAGCGAACATCTCAGATGTGAAATGAGGAAAAGCTATGTTTTACAAACTTCAATAGGTTGTGCACATTACAGGTGTTTTCATTTACATATTATGATACATGTAGCAGCATCTTTTGATCAGTTTTCTCTTTATTTATTTTTCTTCTGCCATACGCTTTGCCTCTTCCCTGATAATATTCCATTGTAATTTGATGTCATTCTGACCAGTAGTCTTATTTCTACAGCATTTTGAAAGTTTAATTATAATCACCATGTATGTATTCATTGAATTTGATTTGATTTTTTCAGGGAAGCCAAAACAGTCTTGGTCCAACCCACCACTGCCC
This sequence comes from Locusta migratoria, assembly GCA_026315105.1. NCBI lineage: Eukaryota > Metazoa > Arthropoda > Insecta > Orthoptera > Acrididae > Locusta > Locusta migratoria. The sequence continues at coordinate 295,718,571 of CM048755.1, forward strand.
ACACCGAAACTAAGTTTATTGTGCAGTACCACTACCTGTATATCTAGTAAAGCCAACAAATGCCCTTGAACAGTGCAAGGAGTCCCTTTACCAGTTCTTTATTAGACACAATTTCTTCGGGTCTGGTTGTCCCAAATGTTCTGTGCCTTTTACTCTACAATGCAATGCATTCGAAGATTAAATGTGATGCAGTTTCATCACCGTCATCACAAATGTATGTATTCATACTATTAGTATTATTATTTCAGCCTGTAAAAAAATGACTTATTCCATATCCATGTGGATCTCCTCAATATGGATCTCTGGAATGAACGACTAAACAAATCTAATCTAGACCTAAGTCTTTTATGCATTCTGTGTCACCTTTGTTTAGCAGATTCAAAATACTTTCTCGTTTTAAATTCTCTTGAAATTTCCCTGGTGCAAATGATTCATTTAGTCTGGTTTTCTTTTTTTTAATACAGCTTTTCAAATAGCCACACATATTACCATCTCACTCCCAGGACTCAGGGATGTGCGCAGTATCTGGATGGGACCCACCTGGCTGATTAACACTGTTTATAATGACCATATTGTCAACAGGATGTTAAATCATAATTTTCTTTCTTCCTGGATGATTAGTAGTGAATGCCATGTGCCATCCAGTCTGGATATGGTTCGTGACATGTGACTAGGTGAATACATGTTTGTTAACATTTTGAAAAATGTTATTTCACATTTATATTGTCTAACAGATAAACTTGCTACATGCAAACAGGCGTGGTTCACAAATCCCATTAAAGTAGGGAAGGGGTGGCAGCAGACAGGCATGCAGCCTCCTTCTACCACTAACATTGCTAAATAATTGTATTAACATGTTGTTGTGGTTGCTGTTGTTGTTGATGATGTTGTGGTCTTCAGTCCGGAGACTGGTTTGATGCAGGTCTCCACCCTACTCTATCCTGAGCAAGCTTCATCATTTCCTCTTAGAACAGTGCCCTACATCCATTTGAATTTGCTTACTGTATTCATCTCTTGGTCCCCTTCTGTGTTTTTACCCCACACACTTCCCTTCAATGCTAAAGTCACGATTCCTTGATGTATAATAATGTGTCCTACCAATCAATCCCTTCTTTTAGTCAAGGTATGCCAGAAAATCCTTTTTTCCCCAATTCTGTTCAGTACCTCCTCATTTGTTACATGATCCGCCCACCTAACTGTCAGCATTCTTCTGTAGCACCACATTTCAAATGCCTCTATCCTCTTCCTGTCCACACTGTTTATCATCCATGTTTCACTCCTGTACAAGTCAACACTCCACACAAATGCCTTCATAAAGGACTTCCTTACACTTAAATTGTATTGCATGTTAACAAATTTCTCTTTTTCAAAAAAGCTTTTCTTGCCATTCTGCATTTTATATCCTCTGTACTCGACCATTGAGTGTTATTTTACTGCCCTTGTAACAAAACTCATCTGCTGTCTGGTTTTTGTACAAGCTGTAAATAACCCTCCATTCAATATATTTCGCTCATGCTGAGTTCTGCATTTGAAAGAGTCAACATTGTCAAAAGCTTTTTCCAAATCTACAAAAGCTAGAAATGTAGTTTTGCCTTTACTTAGTCTATCTTCTAAGATAAGCCGTAAAGTGAGGACTGGCTCCTGTGTACCTACATTTCTCCTGAATCTGAACTGATCTTCCCCAAGGTCGGCTTCCACCAGCTTTTCCATGCTTCTGTAAATAATTCAGGTTAAAATTTTGCAACCATGATTTATGAAACTGATGGTTCTGTAATTTTCACATCTGTCTGTGCCTGCTCTCTTTGGAATTGGAATTATTACATTTTTCGTAAAGTTTGAGGATATGTCCCCTGTCTCATACATCTTACACACCAGGTGAATAAGTTTGTTATGGTTGGCTCTCCCAAAGACTTAAGTAGTTCTGAGGGAATGTCGTCCACGCCAGTGGCCTTGTTCTGATTTAAGTCTTTCAGTGCTCTGTCAAATTCTCCTCTCAGTATAGTATCTCCTCTTTCATCTTCATTCTCTGCCCTTCCTACAATATTGTCTCTAAGTTCATTTCTTTTGTAAAGCACCTCTATATATTCCTTCCACCTTTCAGCTTTCCCTTCTTTGCTGAGAACTGGTTTTCAATTTGAGTTATTTATATTCATACAGCTGTATTTGTCTCCAAATGTTTCTTTTATTTTACTGTGGACAGTATCTAATTTTCTTCTATTTAAACATTCCTCTACTGACTTGCTTTTGCCTTCTAGCCACTCCTGCATAGCTATTTTACACTTCCTGTCAGTGTCATTTCTTATTCATCTGTACTCCATTTTGCCTCTTTCATTTACTGCATTTTTATATTTTTTCCGTTCATCAATTAAATTTATAATTTCCTGTGATATCCAAGAATTTTTTGTAGGTCTTGCCTTTTTACCAATTTTGTTCTCTTCTGCCTTCACTATTTTGTCTCTCAGTGCTACCCATTCCTCTTCTACTGTTTTACCTCCCCCCCCCCCCAATTTCCGTTAATTGTTGCATAAAGCTGCCTCTGAATTTCTGAAGAACTTCAGGTTCCTTCAATTTATCCAGGTCCCATCTCGTTATTTGCCTACCTTTCTGCAGTTCTTTTCAGTTTCAGTCTACAGTTCATGACCAATAAGATATGGTCAGTCTATATCTGCCCCTGGGTATGTCTTACAATTTAAAACCTGTTTTCGAAATCTATGCCTTACTATTATAAAATCTATCTGGTACCTTCCAGTGCTCCTAGTCTCTTCCATGTATAAAACCTTCTTTTGTGATTTTTAAACCAGGTGTTTGTTATGATTAAATTATGTTCCATGCAAAATTATACTGGGCAGCTTCCTCTTTCATTCCTTTTGCCCAGACCATATTCCCATATGATTTTTCCTTCCCTTCCTTTTCCTACTATTGAATTCTAGTCTCCCATCGCAATTAAGTTTTCCTCTCCTTTAATTGTCTGAATAATTTCCTTTACCTCCTCATACATTGCTTTGATCTTCTCATCATTGGCAGAGTTAGTTGACATATAAAACTGCACTGCTGTGGTTGATGTTGGCTTCATATCAATCTTGATTATGATAATGCCGTGTTTATCCGTGTTCCTATTTTCTTATACATCATACCAACTCCTGTAATACACCCAACTGATTTTGTACTTTTAATCCTGTACTCAACTGACCAAATCTCCTGTTCTTCTTTCCGACGAACTTCACTAATCCCCACTATTATCTAATTTCAACCTATACATTTCTCTTTTTAAATTTTCTAACCTCCCTGCCCAATTAAGGGATCTAATAATTCTCGTTCCAATATGTAGAAGGCCAGCTCAGTCAATCATCCAGACTGTTGCCCCTGTAACTACTGAAACCCGTTCAGGAGCCACATGTTTGTCTGGCCTCTCCATAGATACCCCTCCCCTATGGTTGCACCTATGGTACTGCTGTTTGTATCATTGAGGGGTGCAAGCCACCCCGCCTCATGATTCTCTGTGGTTCATGGGGGTGGATATTAACATATGAAAATGACAATTGGAGCATTGATTTTTAATATTAATTATACAATGAGGGCAATGAAACTTACATAAACTGAAAGGCACTTTACCATAGATGTGCACAGAAAATCAATCATGTGCATACATAGTAGAGGTGGGCAAACTAGTTCAATTTTGGGAAATAGCTCGCTGATGATCATGCCTTTTTGGGGACCACTCCTTTCTACTCATTCATTGTTCCATTTTTATAACAGATAATTAACACACACAGAACCTCAGTCATTGGTTTATTATAGCTGAACAATAATTTCTGAAACAAAATGTAAATACGATATTGCAGTCTACATATTTCAAAATCTCTTTTCTGTTCAGATGATATCAAGCACAACTATAATTGTTGCATTTTTTCCTTTTTTGCAAGGAGAAAAAAATAATTTTAACCATAGACAGAGTATAAAGAAACTAATAATAATGTCGTGTGGCTCATTGGCCTGGTGCAAGTCTTTTAATTGGACGCCACTTCAGCGACTTGCATGTCCCTAGCCTACCCCAGTTATCTAACCGGGGAAAGGGGACCTACAGCTTAACGTGGAATCCGAACAACGTGTCATTTCTGGTGACTCCTCACATCGTTGAGAGGTAAAGGATGGGTTAAAGTGCAGACTGAAAAATTCCGAGGTCCGAGTGGGTTTTGAACCCGCGACCCTTCGGTTTCCAGTCGAGCCCTTTACCCCAAGACCACCGAGCCCGACACAAAGAAACTTAAAAATTGCAACTACATATTGGCTAGGGAGGAAAGGGAAAAAATCTGTTTATTTGAATATTCTTACACTAAATTTTAGGGAAATCATTAAAAGTCATGTGAAAAACTAAATATTAAATGAAGCAGATGAAATCTAAAACTGTATGAAAAATGATAAAAAGAACTCATGAGAATTATGTATTGTCCCTATTGCGCAAAAAGAAAAAGGGGGGGCAGATCTGCATTCACCATGTTTATAAAACATATGTATCACACACAGTGCAATTTTAATGCTTATTGAGTTTGAAAATTCTAAAGTGCCTTTAAAACGTAAATTACTGGTGAGGAAGCTGAACAAAATACTTGAAGAAACAGTACTTCAGAGTTAAAAAAAGAGTCTGAAACACATCACGAATTAGTGATCATAATGAGCACAAGGCTCTACAGCCGAGCTGGAACCCGGAGTGACCGGAATAGGGCCAGTCATGCAACGTGCCTGGAACTGGAACATAAATGGTCATGTGGCAGCTCCTGGAACTGGAAGTCATGTTAACTGTTTCGGACTAGGTGTGACTAGGAGCTCCTAAGTGAATGGCAAACTGCTGTTCCTTATATGTAGTTCCTTGGTCCTTCAGTAAACTTTTGTGAACTGTTCCTTTGGAACTGTTCATTTGCAAATGACCCATCTATAGTACATAGCTGATCAGAGTGGTTAAAGGAAGTAGATACTTTCATATCTATAACTCTGATGTTATGTTTTCTGTCATGCATAAACCCTACATTACATGCATTGTGGCCATTGAGTCTGCAGTTTTAACTTATTACACTAGATTAATTAATTAATTAGAAATTCAAGATTTCTGTTTGTGGCTTATTATACCTTCCTGTCCATCCTTAATGAATCACTAGCAATAACTGGATACAATTAGCACCAAACTGGGGAGTTGTTGTGTGTCCGCCCACTTGTGTACATTCTTGTGGTGCAATTCTATTATCAGTTCATTTGTAATATATTGCAGCCAAGACAGATTTTTGCTTGTAATTTTAGGAAACATTAATAGTAACATCTATAGGGTTATTTATTTATTCCATTGCTCAGAAATTACAGAAAGAAGTTTTTTTTATTAGTGACCTGCTTCAGCTCTGCGAGGGTGGAATTTATATTCTATATCTATAAAAATCAATGTGTGACTATATTTTATTGGTTGTCATGTTCTGCGAAATATGATTAAACACAATGACTACCATGTTTGTACAATCCACAACCTGTTAAATCCATATTTACATACTAATATCACAGTGTAATATATGTAAAAGTTTACATCTGGCACCTGGAATGACAGTAGCAGCCCAAGTGGAGAAAGAGTCAACTGTAGCAGCACAATTAATGTACAGTGTAACACAATCAGTCATGGAAGCAACACTAGCATTCCAAGCTGCATTGATCCAATCACTACCAAACTTCACAGGCCACCCACTGGGCTAATCTGTAGATTTCATCAAAACTTCTCCAGCTGTAACTCCATGTTCTTGTAACTAATGTAATATGTCATAGCTAAAAAAAAAATTGGCTTACTAAATTATCCACGATATATTTTCTGCCATGTAAGTCTGTAACTCCCCATGTTTTTGTAACTAATGTATTATATTACAGCTAAGAGAATTTGCATACTAAATTATCCATGATAATTTTAAGAACTAATATTTTCAACTTACAGATATTCTCATTAATTTAAACAAGTACTATTATTTTTCTGGTTGTTATTATTTTTGCATATTTTTTCTGCTTATAATTATTCTGAGTATATTTTTCTGCCATGTGTAAGAAAGTCTGCAACTCCATGTCCTTAGCCTTAATTTAATTTTTATAGCACTATTTGCCTTATTGTACAAAGTACAAAAGTGTTTTATTCCTAGTGACTTGTCCTATATCACTGTGTGCTCTACTGTACAAATGTTTTATCTACAGGACAAATAAAACCAAACTAACTAACTAACTAACTAGCTGTCATAGAGTCCATAGGCAACATACATACACAAAACCAAATTTATAGATAATCGTCGTCATTGTTTAAGATTGATTATGACTTTCAGAGTTCAGTCTAAAGCACTGAACACCTTCTAAAATTTCTTCATGGTCCACTTCTCAATGCTAACATTGATGCCTCATCTGATGTTATGCCTGTTACTTCAAAATTATTCTTGATCAAATGCAAGTACTGTCACCATGGGCAACCTCGGTTCCTCCTACGCTCTACTCTACTCTAGTCTCTTATGTAATATTGCTTCTCCCATACATGTAAAATGACCCCACCATCTCAGACTTTTTGCTCTAACTGCTTCATCTGTGGTGTTCATTCCTAGTATTTCTTTGATTTCTTCATTATGGATACCCTGCTGCTATTGATCCCACTATTAGTACTTCCAATCATCCTTGCTTCTTTCATGTTTGTAACCTCAACCTTATTAATAATGTAACCTGTATCCCTCTAGCTTTCATACCTATACAGCAAAGTTGGATGAAAGATTTATTGGTTAACTTAGTCTTGGTATTGACTTCCTTCTTACAGAAGACAGTAGAGCATAGCTGAGTGCTTACTGCATTAGCTTTGCTACACCTGGATTCCAGATCTCTCACTATGTTGCTAGCCTGTGAGAAAATACATCATACTTACTTGAAGCTGTTCACCTGTTTCAACTTTGTTCCACCTATTTGTACTTAATCTGTTTAAATCTCTTTCCCACAGCCATTACTTTCATTTTGGAGATGGTTATCTTCGTACCATAACACTTGCATGTCTGATGTAGCTCTGAAATATTAGTTTGCAACTTTTCAGTGAATCTGCTATCACAAGTAAAGTTGTTCACACCTTCAAGACATATTATTATTGTTTCACCTATTTTACTCTCAATCTGCCAGTCTATCATTTTCACATAGGGTACTAAATAAAATGAACAACAGTGGTGACAGGCTGCATCCTTGTCTTACCCTTGAAATAACCCTGAACCATGAACTTTTAATTTACCATCCACTCTGACTGCTGCCTGACAATCTTTGTAAAGACATTTAATTCCCTGCAGAAGTTTGCCTTCTATTCCATAATCTTGAAGAATGGACAATAACTTACCCCTAAGATCATTCTCATAAATCTTTTCTAGATCTATAAAACATACATACAATTTCTTGTTCCATTCATAGCACTTATTCATTATTCACTGTAAGGTAAAGAACTGTTCTTGACAGCCTTGAAAAGGCCTAAACCCACACTAAATTTTATCCAAATTGTCTTCAACTAATACTTGCATTCTCCATTTGACAATACCTGATAGGGTTTTGCCCGTAATGCTAATTAGAGATATTTCTGCAATTGTTACAATCTTTTCTATTTCCAAGAATGGAAAATTGGTGTCTTTACTGCTTTTGTCCAATCAGACAGAACCTGTCCTGACTCCCATGCTATTTAATTTATCCTGTGTAACCATTTTAGACCTGACAGTACACTATATTTGAAGAGTTCTGACTTAATCTATCCCAGCCTCCATGCAATACAATACTGCAATCTATTGACCATTCTCTCCACTTGTTCAAATGTGATGTGGTTTTCATCATGATTCCTATCCCATTGAACTTTAACATCTGTAACATTGCTTAATGTCTCACCTATGTTAGCAACTCTTCAAAATGTTCCTTCTATCTCCACACGGCATCTACTTGATACACTAGCAGGTTTCCCGACCTGTCTAAAACAATTGTCAATTCCTTCTTCCCTTTGAAGACTGCTACTTACAATACAGAAAGGTTTTCCAGTGGCTTGACACAGAGTTTCCAACCTATTTCTGAAGTATTTCCATGATTTCTGCTGGGATTGTGCGAGTATCTATTTGGCTTTGTTTCTTTCTTCAACATACACTGAAAAGCCAAAGAAACTGGTATAGGCATGTGTATACAAACACAGAGATATGTAAACAATCAGAGGATGGTGCTGTGGTTAGCAATGCCTATATAAGAAAACAGGTGTCCATCACATGTAATACATGGCTACTGCAGCTACAATGGTAGGTCATCTTGAGTGAAGTGAGTCTGAACATGGTGTTATAGTCAGTGCACTGAGAGTGTGGAAACAGCATTTCTAAAGAAGCAATGAGGTGGCAATTTTTCCATATGACCGTGAATATCAGGAAACCAGTAAAGTGTCAAATTTCCAACATGGTTGTGGCTGGAAAAACATCCTGTGAGAATGGGACCAATGATAACAGAAGAGAATCGTGTTACAGACGTGCTGCCCTTCTGCAAATTGCTGCAGATTTCAATTATAGGGCATCAATGTGTCAGCATGTGAACCATTCATTGAAACATTGTCAATATGACTTTCAGAGCCAAAGACCCACTTGTGTACCCTTGCTGACTTGACTGCACGATACAATACTTTATGCCTCACTTGGGCCTGTCAACAATGGCAATGCACTACTAAGGACTTCAAACATGTTGCCTTGCCTCTTGAATCTCGTTTCTAATGTATCAAACGAAAGAATGTGTACAGGTATGTTCAAATGTTTGTGTAGCTTATGGGACTTAACTACGGGGTCATCAGTCCCTAAACTTACAAACTACTTATGACCTAACTAATACTAAGGACGGCACAAATATCCATGCCCGAGGGGGATTCGAACCCCCAACCGTAGTAGCCGTGCAGACCGTGACTGGAGCGCCTCAGTCCCCTCGGCCACCGCGGCCGGCTGTACAGGTATGGGGACAACTTCATGGTTACTGCATGTGTGGAGGGGACTGTTCAAGCTGGTGGAGGCTATGGAATCATGTGGGGCATGTGCAGTTGGAGTGATATTGGAAAAATAGCTAATAAAATGACAATAGTTTTTACCCTTGTTGATGGATGGTGGTGATGGCAGCTAAGGCTCTCAGTTAAATACAGATGCTCTGTTCACCGCTCGTCACGTAAGCCAATCAGAAGTATAGTAAGGGTTATGTGTTAATGTAATAAAATTCAGTAGTTAAATTTATTTGCTCAGTGTTAGTGATATCTTCTACTTTGATTCTGTATAAAATAGTATGTTCGTAAAATTAAAAATATACAAGAAACATTGAATAAAATTGACGATTAAAATCGGCTGTATGTGGAGCCATTGCCCTCTATGTGCATTTACGAAAATCTTATAAAAATATGTTGGGTCAGAGATGACACTCGTCAGGATGCCACCAGGTTTCTATGGCGATGAAGTATTGATACATACTGCAGAAGGTGGGTAGCAGCCAGCGTCAATGCTGCACCGATGAATAGGGGCTGCGGTGTGCCAATAAGCCATGTGAGAGCTGCAGTTGTACCTAGTGACTTCTATAGATGTATTTTTAGCCGTCTTGTTGACCGGTGACAGCAGAATTAAGCAATATTGATAGCAGAGTAATAGACATATGGTAGTATAATAATTACTGGTGCCATACACATCAATAAATCAAGAATGGTATCCCACAGGGTTCAGTTTTAGGTCCTTTGCTGTTCTTGATGTATATTAATGATTTGCAATTCTATATCCATGATGCTGCAAAGTTAGTTCTTTTTGCTGACAAAACATGTATAGTAATAATTCCCCTACAAATCAGAGTTAACTGATGAAATTGTAAATGATGTCTTCCAAAAAATTATTAAGTGATTCTCCGCAAATGGACTCTTTTTTTTATATAACTTTGATAAAGCACAACACATGCAGTTCCACATGGTAAATGACATCAATAAATATAGTCTGTGAACAGAATTCTGTAGCTAAGGTATAATATTAAAAGTTTTTAGGTGTGTGCACTGACGTGAAATTCAATTGAAATCGACACATTAATGATCGATTGAAATGTTTGAGTTCAGAAACTTATCCTATTAGGGTTATTGCAGATTTTGGTGACAAACAACTCAGTAAATTAGCTTACTATGCCTATTTTCATTCACTCCTATCATATGGCATCATATTTTGGGGTAATTCTGAATTCTGATATGTCCATGTGGCTTGTAATTAAAAATGAGGCCGATACTAGCGCAACAGGATGCCACCTGGTGCACCACGGGCGATGCACTAAGTGCGCTCTATATGAGAAGGTGCACAAACATGGTGCAATGCTTCGGCAGTTTGATGTTTTTTTTTTTTTTTGTAGGTTAGAAGTCAACATAGCACTTGGCGACGAGTTAGTTGTATTGCACGCGTGTTCCATGGCTTCTGTACCGACCCTGTTCTTTGGGCACAGTGTCTGATCCCTTCCTTGTTTCTCTGGGGTATCGTATGTGTGTTTCCTTCATCCTCTATGACTACTCCAGACTTCGTCTTACTTCAGGTGCTGCAACAGCATCTGCTGCAGCAGCAGCATAAACAGCAGATTGACCTCTTAACTAAATTGCTTACTTTGTCGTGTGATGTTGCGGTGCTCTTGGGTCCTCCTTCTTTTCTTTCCTATAATGAGGCCATGGAAGAATGGATCAAGTACAAGCCTCGTTTACTTCAACACTTTCAGGCTTTTGGTGTTACGGACCCAATGTTGTGTTGCACCTTGTTTCTCTCGTGGTGATCTCCTCCGGTGTAGCAGGTTTTGTGTAAGCTGACGCCATTGCGCAATTCATCTGCCCTTTCTTTTGGCGAGATGTGTTCTTTGCTTTTAGGGTATTACTGCCAGGGACAAATACATTGATCTCTAGTATGGAATTCTACCAATGTCATAAACAACCCAATCAGACGTACCGGGCCTAGGTGGCCGAACTGCAGGGGCTTAGCTGTCGTGGTAATTTTATTTCGAACATTCAAAAGGAATCCTATGCAGATCGCATGGTTTGGGACGTTATCTTATGCTTGGCTCCTGAAAGGGAAATCTGCGACTGTGGCCTCCAGCAGGATGACTTCACCTTGGCCAATGTTTTTCAAATCACTCATGCTTTTGAGGTTACGCGGGCTGCGGCCCACACTATTGATGCAGAGGGGAGGGGAGGGGGACGTTTCTGCTGTTCAACTGCCCGATTCTACTCGGCACCCTTCCGCTGATGCGATGGGGGAGATGGTGATGGTTACCTCAAACGGTCCACTTCAGTCAAGGCCCAAAGACAGAAAAGCTCAGTTCAACATTACAGAGGGGACTGATGACCCGGCAGTTTAGTCCCCTTTAAACACCCAACACCAACCAACCAACAGTACAGTCGACACCCTTCTCACTCTGGTAAATGGGCGGCACCATTCCCATCTTGTCCCGAATGTTTTACTAGACATGAACATAATGATTGCCCGCATTGTGGGCTGCACGTCAACTCTTTAGGAAAAAGGGGCACATTTTTTCAGTATGCCGCTTGGCACTGGCGTCACCCGCACGTGATGTGGCTATAGAAATTAATAATGTTGCGGCACTCACACATACTCCTGCCAACCTTTTATTGAAGTATCTGTTCTTAATATCTTGGATCACCCGACCTGCAACTGGCATCACAGAACCTTTTGGGTTACAAGCATCAATCTATTCCTGTGTTAGGTCAGATCATGGCCCCAGCGAACTATCGCTTGGTGGTCCGTACAACCACGTTTTTAGTAGTGGACCAAGCCTCGACAGCCAACCTGTTTAGTATGGATGCTTTTTGAGCATTTGGGTTCTCTATATCTGATGAAGTTCATTTAGTATCGGACCAAGTGCAGTATACATCTTTAGAGTCTCTTTGTTCTGAATATGCTCCTTTTTTTTTTCTCCAGAACTGTGTTGTGTTTCCTCCTTGCAAGCTTACATTACCCTGAAACCTACAGCCCATCCTCATTTCTTCTGGGCATGTGATATACCCATTGCCCTTAAAGCAGAGGTAAAAAAGAAATGAGACCGCCTTACAGGTGCTGGCGTTATTCACCCGGTTGTGTCTAGTGAATAGGCCACACCATTGGTAGTCATTGTCAAACCCTCTGCCAAACTCAGCATTTGCAGTGACTTTAAGGCCACAATTAATGCTCAATCCATCATAGACACATACCCCCTGCCTCGTCAGGATGAATTGCTCTTGAAATTGTCTGGTGGACAATATTTCTCGAAAATAGAACTGGTGGAAGCATACTTACAACTGCCGTTAGACGAGGAGTCGCAAAGCAAACTGGTTGTCAACACCCCATTTGGACTCTATCAATACTTACGTCTTCCCTTTGGGGTTGAAAGAGCACCAGCTATTTTCCAACACTTTTTAGAGGAACTTACACACCCGATTCTGGGATGAATCAACTATTTGGATGACATTGTGGTCACTGGGTGCACTAATGAGGAACGTGTGAACAATTTGTGAACCTTATTCTCTTTGCGTTACAAGGCAAGGGATTCGAATGCAATCTCCAAAAGTGCCAATTTTTTCAGCCAACTATTTAGTATCTCAGATTGGAGTTATCTGGACAAGGTGTTTCCCCCATTACAGACCATGTGCGTGCCATGCCAGTGTTGCCGTGCCCTACATCTGTTAATGAATTGCAGACCTTCTTGGGAAGAAAATAGCATATTATCACAAATTTATTTTGGGGGCCTCCACTCATTCGCGTCCTATCTATGATTTGGTATGGAAAGGTGCCAAATTCGAGTGGTCCCCCATGTGCGAGGCTGCCTTTTTGTCACTAAAGAACAAATTACTTTCTTCCCCATGTTTAATGACATTCAACCCTGGTCAGCAATTGGTTTTGGTGATGAACCCGTCTCAGTACGGGGTGGGTGCTGTTCTTTCACACTGATTCCCTGATGGCTCCGAGCATCCCATTGCATTCACCTCCAAAACACTTACACTGGCCCAGTCAAAGTACTCAAACAGAAAAAGAAGCTCTGGCAATTGTGTACGCTCTTAAGAAATTCTCTGTCTTCCTGTAGGGCACAAAATTTCATCTAGTGACAGATCACAAGCCTTTGGTGTCCCTCTTCAACCCCTTGGCCCCACTACTGGACAAAGCTGCACACAGGCTTCAGCATTGGGTGGTGATTCTTTCTCGCTTTCACTATGAGATCCATTTCCGCCATACAGCAAAGCATGCAAATGCTGACGCATTGTCCTGTCTGCCGATTGAACCGGAAGTTGCTTTTGATCACGATGAACTTCTGAGCTTAGACATTGATGATGAGGCGCAGCAGACAGTTTAGGGATTCCCCCCTCACTTCCGACCACCTTGCTGCAGCAGTGGCATCAGATATGGTGTTGCATCAAGTAGTGCGTTATGTTCAATATGGAAGGTCAGAGTCTCCTCGTCGGGCTTCGGACCCCCTCCGCAACTATTACTCATTCCAATATCAGCTGGCCATGTGCGACGGAGTGCTTTATTTGCAGCTGGCAAATTTTCCACCGCGAGTAGTTATTCATAGTGCTCGCAGATGTGAGGTTCTTCACCTCTTGCATGTGGACCACTGGGGCATCGTCTGTATTAAAACATTGGCGCAGCGTCAAGTTTTCTGGCCAGGTATGAACACTGACATTGTCTGATTAGTGAATGTATGTGAGACAAGTGACCCCCCCCCTCCCCGTGCTTCGCTTACACCATGGCCTCAACCAGCCTCAGTCTATGTCGAACCCTTTTTGAACTCGTACTGGCTCCTTGTTGTGGATGCGTATTCAAAGTTTCCTTTTGTTGCACGCTGCACACACCTAACTTCCTCTGTGACAATTGCAGCACTCTCGAAGATCTTCACCATGGAAGGGCTTCCTGTTACCCTGGTTACAGACAAAGGACCACAATTTACTTCTCATAAATTCAAAGAGTTTTGTGCTCAATGGGGTATCTGCCATGTCCTGGCCCCACATTTCCATCCATAGTCTAATGGGGAGGTTGAGAGAATGGTGTGGACTTTTAAAAATAAAATGCACAAATATATCCAGTCTTCCTCAACTAATGTTGCATTACACAGGTTTGTAATTCACATCGCTTCACCCCACTAGGCAATAAGAGCCCAGCAGAATTGCTACGTGGTCGGCAACCCCGCACCACTTGCTAGTTCCTCCACAACAGGTGCAGCGAGAGCATCCCTGTCATAGGTTCCGTCCGGCGGTTTCAGTTTGTGCCAGAATGTATGATAGGCACCCCAAATGGACAGCAGCAACTGTCACTCACTGTGAAGGCCGCTGTCTCTGCTTCCTTCGTACGCCGGATGGGGAAATTACCCATCATCTTGGGCAACTTCGCCCACGAGTTCCTGCTTGGTCACCGAACGCCGGGCAGCAGCATGACCCGCCTACCTCTCCTGCAGATTTCAACTCGACACTGGTAGTTGAGCAGCTTGATCTATCAGATGTCAGCGGAAATCCTGAGTGAAGCATCCGGGAGACAATGCCACCCTCGTCAGAGAGTCTGTCATCCACCCGGTTGCTGCCATCTGCACAGTCACCTTCGGCCCCAGTCTCCCAGCTGCAGCAATTGATCACATTATCACCTATCATCTCCAGCTGGAAATCGTCGTGGCAAGCAACAACCTACTGCTGCCATATTAAGGGGTTCAGCCTCGGCGTCTGTGCAACAGTAGTAGTGATTGTGATAGTGTCTCTGAGCAAAGGGACATTCAGTGTTGTGAACACTGGCTACTTAACGGGGAGTGGCGTGATATGTCTGCATGCCAGGTAATTAAAAACTGCGCTGACACTAGTGCAACAGACCGCCACCTGGTGAGCCACGGGCTCCGCACAAAGTGCGCTCTATATGAGAAGGTGCGCACATGCGGCGCAACGCTTTGGCAGTTTAATGTCTGACTTCACCCGAGCATGTTATGTTTTTGTGGGTTAGCAGTCAACATAGCAAATTCATTATTGAGCAAAAAAGTAATCTTTGCACAAAAATCTTTAATTAGAATGATTTGTGGAGCCCACCCAAGAACATCTTGCATATACTTATTTAAGGATCTAGGGATCTTTGCAGTAGCTTCACAGTATACATTTTCTCTTAGGAAATTTGTTATTAATAACCCAACCCAACTCCAAAACAATATCAGTGTGCATAGTTACAACACAGAAAGGTTGATATACACTATTGAAGGTTAAATCTATCTTTCGCACAGAAAGGGGTGAATTATGCTGCCCTAGACTCTTTGGCCACTTACCAAATAATCTCAAATGTCTGACAGCCAACCAGCATTTGAAAAACAACTGAAATACTTTCTGAATGGCAACTCCTTGTACTCGGTAGATGATCCATAGAAATTTGTAATTTTACAAAATAAATAAATAAATAAAAATGTATGTCACATTATCTTTTCTTAAACTGATATGTGCCACATCATTATGAAAATTCGTATTCAGGATCTATGTAATAAGTATTAATCTAAGGTTTGTTTGAAGAGCTGCATGGATGTATATCCTGTAACAACAATGCAGGCACTACTTCACATGTGCTGTAATGATGTCATGTGCCGTGCATGGTGCCGGGCTCTTTGAACACTAACCAGTTTGTGTATCAAGTGTGTGCTCACTTGTTCTGTGTAGTTGAAAGTTGTTGGGAAACCAGCAGAAGAGAGAGATTTACATTGTGCCAGTGTCTAAAAGTAAGTTACTTTCTTACATTTAAGGACTTGAAGTGTTCATGTAATATTTTGTGTATTTATGTGTAATCCAGTTTGAAAATTTCGATATTAAGTCTTCCTTCATTTGCAGGTGCAGAATTTTTAAGGTTCCAAGCTCCCCCACATGCACCCGCACCTACTCTTGTACCTGTACAAGAACAGTAACCACCTACACAGGAATCGGTGTGATGCAGAAATTGATAGACATTAATAGACTTTTACAAGAATAATAAAGAAACAATGAACTCCAGTGATCATTTGTGGAGATCTGTGGTGGAACATATATGACAGAAGATTGGGAAATACTTCACTGCTATGCAGTGTTGGAATAGATAGGGTTCTCTTAAAAGGTCATATAAAAGCATTAAATCAAATAATAATTGTTACTACACACACAAATCTTAACTCATAATATTGAAATACAGCTATGATAAACCAAAGGGATCATTTGTAAAGAAACTTACCAAAATACCGGAAGGCCCTTGGATGTTTTTGTCACCAGAGTCGTCACAGCCTTCACCACTGTCTGCTACTGGTACTAAGCATAACAATTACAGGAATATAGATATAAATAAATACATAACAATATAATTTCTCTAAGATTAACTTGATATCATCAACATGGTTTGAGGTAAGTAACATACCTGCCCCATCCAGTAACATTTGTGGTGAAATCTTATGGGTCTTTTCCAAAATCTCATTAATTTGTTTAAAATATTCGAAATCTTTCCTGCAAGGATTTTACACAGAATTTGCACCAAGTGAGGTAGTGCAGTGGTTAGCACACTGGACTCTTATTTCAGAGGATGGTGGTTGAAATCAACCTCTTGCCATCCAGATTTAAGTTTTCCATGATTTCCCTAAATCACTCCAGGCAAATGCTGGGATGGTTTCTTTAAAAGGGCACGGTCTTTTTAATTCCCCATCCTTCACCAAAAAGGGACTGATGATCTTAGTAGTTTGGTCCCACACACCTACCCCTCTTCCCACTGCAACCAACAGAATTTGCAAAACTAACATTGTAGTACATACACAATGACTGACAGCATTGTTTTAAATCCATTCCATTTCATTTTGATTTTTGTTACTTAATGGAAGATAGGGCTATAGTGTGTCTTCATATTCTGTTGTGCACACATTGCCACTTAACTGCATTTATTGTTATGTGGTGTCAGAGTTGCCAGTAAAAATGTAGAGCATGTTGCACAAGTTCTTCCCATCACATTTGTGACAGTATTGCTTACCACAAGAAGTGTGGAGGACCTCCAACTGTGGCTAGGCTGCAGTTTAGTGTGTCACCACTAGTTTTTCAGTTTATGTATATTCCAAATACAAAATGACCGCTATACCATTGGAGGTGTTGCCAACAGTTCCATTGCACACAATAGCCAAACAACAACTTCTAGACTTTAGCTGAGTTTCCAAATGCAAATTACCTAACACATGGTTCTGAGTTTTGTCATAAATTCTCTCTTCATCGTAGGTGCAATTGGTAAACTTCTATTTATTTTTATGTATGTTATTTTTGTAGACTCCTGGGATTACAACAGCGGGCACGCCACAGGAAAAAAAAAAAAAAAAAAAAAAAAAAAAAAAAACAAACAAACAAAAAACACACACACATCAAAGCTAGTCCCAGATATGTCAGCTGGCTGGAGATAGGAAGAAGTATCAGCAGGAGAGACTGATATTAGAAAGAGAGAGACAGGATAAAAGGGACCAGCATGAAGAGAAAAAATTATGACTGAAACAGGCCATGTCAGTGAAGATGAATGAGCTACAGGGAATGGGTCGTGAGCTGCTGACAGCAATTCAGCAGTCCAACACCCAAAGGGAGCAGCAGCACAGAGTACTTTCTGATATAAACACTAATTTGAGCCAACTGTTTGGTAGAAGTTTTCAATATCCCTAAATTAGTGTTAACAGGGTCTTCTCCAAAATTTCATTAATTTCTTGAAAATACTCAAAATCTTTCCTTGTTCTTCCAGTCTTGTTATTACTTAGTTTAATGCTTTTATATGCTCTTCTGAGGGTTCCCCATCTATTCTCACACTGCTTTGCATTGAAGGATTTTCCAAGCTTTTGCTGAATATGTGCCACCATAGCTCTCCACAAAGGCTTACTGCATTTCATGTTTTGTCTATTAGTCTTAAAAAGCCTATCAACACTAATGTGGCATTTCTGCACCATAATGGTTCCTGTGCTGGTGTTCATAATGCTACATATTCTCTATATTATAACTTACATTTTTTCTGTATATATATTGTATTTTTTGTATGTTAAGTTAATAATAAAATTGTAACAAAATGAAAATGTTTTCCCTTATTGAACACTCCTTTCACACGCCATTATCCTAATTGATTTCATATTTATATTTGGTTTGACCTGGTTGTAATTTATGAAATACATATAATTGAAGGAAGTAATAGCAATGAATGTCGTGACTTGCTGTTTTATATTCAAATTATTTTGTAATGAAGGGTACAGTTTCAAGAGTTCAACAAACGATTTGGAAAGTAGGAGGCAAGGTACTGGCAGAAGTAGAGTTGTGAGGACGGATCGTGAGTCGTGTTGGGATAGCTCAGTCGGTAGAGTGCTTGCCCACGAAAGGCAAAGGTCCCAGGTTCGAGTCCCTGTTCCGGCACACAATTTTAATCTGCCAGGAACTTTCAATTATCCATGGGTTTGAAAGCTAGGTAATATATTCATGTTGTTCAGGCAGAGATTTGTACAGTTGAAAGATTTGGTGGATATAATTTAATTTTGTCATTCTTAAATGACTTCAAATACTCTTACTGCAGAGTGGGTGGTGACATCATTTCTTTTTTAAGTATTGTAAGTTTTTAATACCTACAGTTCCCCTCATTTCCACTGTACCTTGGAAGAGGTTTGTTCTTGTGTGTGTAAATGTCACTGATAGTTACCTGTCAGAAACTAGCTAAAAAGTGACAAACATGGCAGCAGACCAAAAAGATTGTGAAAATGTGGAGAAAAATGATTTATTGAAATATTAAGTCAATTCAGTAACACTGTGTAGGACAAATTCGTGTACCAAAAGTGGTGAATATTACCTGCATTTTGTGGCTCATGTCTGTTTTCAAAAAAAAATGTTAAAATGTTTGTACAGCTTATGGGACTTAACTACGGGGTCATCAGTCCCTAAACTTACAAACTACTTACGAACTACTTAAGGGAGGGGGGATTCGAACCCCCGACCGCTGTGGCCGTGCAGACCGTGACTGAAGCGCCTCAGTCCCCTCGGCCACCGCGGCCGGCTGTCTGTTTTCTTATAAACAACTGTACATAGGCTGAGAGCGATGGGATAGTGCAATTTTTTTTGTGGTAAGTCTTCTATACATACAGTGATAGGTTAAGGGTCATTTCACGTCAAACTGCCCTGGTCATGAAACTTCCTGGCAGATTAAAATTGCATGCCAGAACAAGACTTAAACCTGGGACCTTGGAAAGTAGGAGACGAGGTACTGGCAGAATTAAAGTTGTGAGGCGGCATCGTGAGTCGTGTCGGGTTAGCTCAGTCGGTAGAGCGCTGGCCCGCGATAGGCAAAGGTCCCAGGTTCAAGTCCCAGTTCCGGCATGCAATTTTAATCTGCCAGGAAGTTTCATATCACCACACACTCCGCTGCAGAGTGAAATTTTCATTCTGACCTGGTCATGTCACTCACCATCTCGAATTTTCATGATACTTTGTATATTTTTTATACTTATAACATAAGAACATGTCAGAAATGTTTTTGGTCTCAGACTAAAACTTTATTTCATATTGAATTTTCAATCTAGTGATGTTCTGATAATCTGGATCTACAAGAATGTCCATGCAAAGTGGTACCATGCCACGGAAATACTCAGAACTCAGGTCTTTAATAAGCTTTTTATTTGAATTTTTGCCGCGGCGGATTAGCCATGTGTACTGGAGCACCATGGTGCAGTGCCTGTGGCCGGTTGCCATCGGGGTTTCGAGTCCCCCCTCGGGCATGGGTATTTATGTTGTCCTTAGGTTAGTTTACCTTAGTTTAAGTAGCTTATAAGCTACGAACTGATGATCACGCTGTTGAGTCTGTTAGATTTACAAACATTTATTTGAATTTTTTGTATAGGTTAAGAGAAGCATGTAGTTAACAGTAATGCAGTTATTGATGCAGTAAAGTTTTAAAGAAAATAAAAAAAAAATATTGTCGAGTTTCAGTTTACAGAAAAATTACAAGGGTGTTGAAAAAAGCTTATATCACATTTCTCCCACTGGGAACCTAGTTTTGGTCTTAAATAATTCCCAGAATAGTAGGCTTTCCAGTTAAATATAAATATCAATGGATATCTTATGAATGACCATACATATCTGAAATAATAATAAAAAATTATCTTGATGAAAAATGAAACTTTGCAAAGTAAGTTCATCCAAACTGAAACCAATTGCCTCAGACTTTCATGAAACTTTTTTTTACTTGTTGCTTTTGACATAAAAAAGTGTAAATTTCCTTCCACGTATACCACATAGTTTTTGAGAGAGAAAAATCAAATAATAAAAAAGAATTACGTAAACATCATGGCTGAAGCTTGCTGTTTAGTGCCTAGATTACATTATCCATCACATGTTGCAACATTTTACAGTGCAAGAACTTTGTATGTTTACTACTGTCAGGTCAATTTGCTGTCAATAAGAACACCTAAAAATTAAAGGTTCCAATTTTTGGTGGGTAGGAATCTCTTTGAAGCTGCAGTAAAGTGTCTGTTTTACTTCCATTCAAACCATTTGCTCTGAACCATAATTAGGCTTGGGCAGGCTATCTTCTGTTTGTTTTCTGTATGTCTAGAACTGCACTTTCATGTAAAAAAAGGAGAATTCATCCATAGGGGCGGATCATTTATCATCAGTAAAAAACAATGTTTCTGAAGCCTACTAAATAGGTACACTACACATATGTTGCTGCTTGGCTTAAGTGGTTTTCTTTTTTTATTAATTGAGCAGTACATACTCATCCGTGAGGGGAGGGGGGAACTTTGGTGAGTACCTGCACTATACCTGTGAAAAATTGAGCAAAGGGCTGTCCACCCTCTTTCCTCAAAGTGGGTGTTGATAACACTTGCTGCTAGCAATGACAGCTAGTTACGATGGCAGAGTAGCTCATTTGTACAGCTAATATTGATGTTTTGGTTTACAAAATTGCATTTCAATATTACATGCTTTATCACAACCACTCTTCTGTATTCACATTCATTGAATTACCCAACTCTCAACCAAACTGTTTCCTCCCAACCTAACCTCAATCTTGGGATATGTTACAGTTCAGCCTTTCTACAATAGCTGTTTTTCACATTTACTGGATACAAACTGATTACCATACTAGCAGAGGCAATGTCAACATTTTCACTGTGAACAAAAGCAATGACATGGATGGCTGTTTTATTAACTACATAACACAGGATTAAGGACTGAAACAGGAAAAGAAAGAATAAATTCAGTGGCCAATTTTCTTTATTGACAATGCTTGGGTTTCCACATCAACATAGAGGTACCAAGCTTGGTGCATTACTCATTATTTTACATGGCAAGTTCCCCCAGGTGGCCTATAAACCATGACATACAAATTAAGTGTAAATCAAAATTAATTCTAAGCAAATGTGTTATCAAATCTGACATGTACAGTCACTGAGTCCAGTGTAAATATGCATGTTGTATCACACAACATAAACAAACACAGCTATTGGTGTAAAGCCAAGTAGTAATAATCAAAGAATAAACAAGAGCCAATGGTATAGTTACCCGTGTGTAAATATGCACCAAATATACAAAATTTATGTTAATCTAAAGATAGTACATGAAGTGAGAATTTCTATCTGGCAAAATAGCCCTGTGAGAACAGGTTGTTACTAATATACAAAAAACAGTCAATGGTGTAAAGCTGACAAAGTTTATATAAAACCTAAACACACTGAATTTATGTATTAATCTAAAGATACTACTTAAAGTGAACATATCTGCATAGTAAATTAGTCCTGTGAGAATTTGTATGTAGTACAATATAAGAAAATATAATTCACTTCCACAAAGACTTAGGGCCTCCAGCTGTTCTTCCATAGCCAGAATAATTGATTGCAGGCTACAGTTTCCTCATGTACCTCATGAGACATCAGTATGTTGTCAATGATCTGCAGAGCAAAAAGAGTGACTGAATAAATAAATAAATAATGTACAACATACTTCAGATGAGACAAAGTTATGCCAAATAAAGGCAACACTGCAGAAAATTTTGAAAAAATTACTGGAAGAATTTTTTTTAAAAATATAACACCCCACAGATTAAGTCACCCAAGATATAGACTGTGAAGAAAATGATATATTGCTCTAATCTCAACTTAACATGTCAAAGAAGTTGGAAAAGTGGGTCAATGTTATTATTATTATTATTATTATTATAAGGATATATGTAGATGGTACAGATAAAATCTGCAAGCTTTTACATTTGCAACTGTGCTGCATGATGTTCTGCATTTCTGCTCCTGTCCTGTTGTCTCTATTAGCTATGTCTTGTGCTTCCTCTTCCTCCTCCTCCTCCTCCTCCTCCTCCTCCTCTGGAGCAGGCAGATGTTGTTCACCTTTGGTGGGAAAAGGTATGAACTGATTACACACTGGAAGGATTCATAAGGTATACTTATATCAAGAATCTAAAACTGTAGGAATTTTGTGAAATAGAATACATGCCATGCATATACTACAAATATTTATCATGTAGGCCTACCTACATCATCTTCAAATACCAGGTTGTCTTCCACTGCCAGGTTTTGCAGAACACAAAGCCCTGATGAAATGAACCATGTCCATAATCTCCCTCAATTTTAAGTGGTACAACTGCCTAAATTGTTGAAACTTCCTGGCAGCTTAAAATTGCGTGCCGGAACCGGGACTCGAACCTGAGACCTTTGCCTTTTGCGGGCAAGCGCACTACCGACTGTGCTATCCCGACACAACTCACGATGCTGCCTCACAATTTTACTTCCGCCAGTACCTCGCCTCCTACTTTCCAAACTTCACAGAAGCTTTCCAAGTTTGGAAAGTAGGAGGCGAGGTACTGGTGGAAGTAAAATTGAGAGACGGCATCGTGAGTCGTGTCGGGATAGCACAGTCAGTAGTGCACTTGCCCGCGAAAGGCAAAGGTCCCAGGTTTGAGTCCCGGTTCCAGCATGCAATTTTAATCTGCCAGGAAGTTTCATATCAGTGGACACTCTGCTGCAGAGTGAAAGTTTCATTCTGGCCTAAATTGTTGTTTCAACAGTCCAAAACAGTGTTCTACCACATGCCTAAATGTAATCACTGGTGAAACATGTTATTGAGCTTAACAAAAGTAGTCTGAATGATGATATTACATCATAAGTAGCCAATGAAGAGTAAAAAATAAATAAATAAATAAAATAAAATAAAAACAAGAGTACAGTTTCAAATTACTAGGTTTAACAATCTACATCAATCTTATCCTCTGTCATGCACTTCAATGTGATTTGCAGAGAATCCAGGTAGGTGGACACACACCCATTTTCTCCCGTTCACCTGGTGAAATAGGTATAAAATAGAAATGGTATCCATGTAATTACTAAATGGTCAGTTAACCAATAACATACACTACACTGTTCTGCAAGGTCACAATGGTAAGTGGAACCATTAAAAGAAAGAAAGCAAATCCAAAGGACTGTACTACAAGATGACAAAAAGTGTCATTTTTATACCCGTTTTACCCCAACAAAACCTACACAACAGAAGAGAATCACACTTACTTGCATTCAAAAATTATGTAAGTAGTAATAAGTAAACCACGTAATGTAATTTATTGTATGTAAATCAATTATGTATTCAGAATAATGTATGATTGTGAGCTGCACTAATAATTTTATCCATAATTGTTTGTTTGTTGTGTGTGTGTGTGTGTGTGTGTGTGTGTGTGTGTGTGTGTGTGTGTGTGTGTGTGTGTAATGCACTATTCAATGTTGAGCGAAATTTTATATTTATTATTACCTGTTTTTGGAAAGCACTACATTAAATTTCCTTTCTTGCTGAGTTAGGTGCCCTGTATCTTGATATGGTGTCAACAAATTCGTCAGACATGGATACGCACTGCCTCCCATTATAAAACAACTCCAGCACTTTTTCTCCATGGTTTGTGACAGTTTACTAGTCCTAACACATCGACTATCATGGACTGATCCAAGAAAGCTGAGAAAAAGGTCCCTGATACATCTCTTGTGATTGGAGACCATCTGAAAATTTAATTATTTATCGTGTGACATGACATCAACTTATATACAATTATTAGAAGAATGAAAAAATGAGTATATTGAGATTAGATTGGACTAGTACTTGCTCCCTAGATATACCAGGTGATCAAAAAGTCAGTATAAATTTGAAGACTTAATAAATCACGGAATAATGTAGATAGAGAGGTAAAAATTGACACACATGCTTGGAATGACATGGGGTTTTACTAGAACAAAAAATATTTCAAAAAATGTCCAATAGCTGGCGCTTAATCTGATCAGAAAATCAATAATTAGCATAACAAATTAAGACAAAGCAAAGATGATGTTCTTTACAGGAAATGCTCAATATGTTCACCATCATTCCTCAACAATAGCTGTAGTCGAGGAATAATGTTGTCAATAGCACTGTAAAACATGTCTGGAGTTATGATGAGGCATTGGTGTTGGATGTTGTCTTTCAGCATCCCTAGAGATGTCTTGATACACTTGTGGCTTCAGGTAACCTCAAAGCCAATAATCGCATGGACTGAGGTCTGGGGATTAGGGAGGCCAAGCATGATGAAAGTGGCGGCTGAGCACACGATCATCACCAAATGACGCGCACAAGAGAACTTTCACGTCTAGCAATACTTTTTTTTTTTTCTTGTTCTAATAAAACCCCATGTCATTCCAAGCACGTGTATCAATTTTTTCCTCTCTATCTACATTATTCCGTGATTTATTAAGTTTACAAATTTATACTGAAAACAGAACCTGTAAATGAATTGAAAAGCTTGTATATCCTGATATGTGTCCCATCTATTGTGCCAATAGCACCTGGCATTCCTTTATTGCAGACAGCCACTATACCTGTTGCAAGCATGTAAAATTAAATTTTAATTTGCTACTACTGTTTTACATCTCTTTGCTAACAGTGAGGCCTACTGAATAGGTACATGTATGTTTATATGTTCACTCATTTCAAAGTAAAGGATAAAAAACAACAACAACAACATTACCATGTCCACACTCAGGCTACTGATGAATCATGTCACTCTTCTGAAGACAAAACACAATGAACTGACTGCACGTTGAACCTGTAAATAAATAAAATTAAATTGTAGGCATTGCAGCAACAGACAAAGTAAAGTAACAAGTGTATAAAATATACAGCATATAAACAACAATTACTGTATATACTGTAAGTAAAAAAGCAATAAGAACAGTGTCAATGTACAGGTTAATAACAGCTAATATTTTTAAACTGATAAACAAAGGTTTGCAGTGGGCAAGTTTTTTGGAGTTTGTAATAATTCTAATAACTTACTTCTGAAGTACGAAAATGTGCACTATTGTCCCAACTGCCCCATATTAATAGCCCATAGGCTTTAACCAAAAACTTCATGGCCAGCAAACCATAAAAATATAAGAATATGCTGTAAATGGAGTATGTTCCCATTCCTGCATGATTGATAATTATAAAAATGAAAATTCCTAAACTTCTCAGCCAGCTCTTCAGCCAGATGCTGCCGCACTTGAAAATGTTTTACAAATTCCTCTTCCAAAAACTGCGGCACTACATATTCAAAACATTTTTTACTCTTCTGCCTTTTATTTCAGTGCAACAACATTTCATTGAAATCGTCATCACTGGACGCAAAATGTGAATTGCTCAACATCTGGAACAATTTGAAAATGCTCTTCTAACGTTTTCAGGTGATTTCATACAAACAAATATAATACTTATAAAATAAAATACTAATACATGAACAATACAGAAATAAATAACAAACTTCCTTTACAAACATGAGAAGAAACACAGAACAACAGAAGTAACACGCAGTACACTTATACACTACAACACTGTGGACTTTCAGAAACTTTGAACAGAGGCACTTCTTATACCCCCACTACAAGCCTGAGAGCTATGCGCGTGCATGAGTCTGGCTGCATGAGCTGCAGGGAAAATTCCCTCCTGTAGCTTCTGCCGGCATGAACTGCAGGCCTGCAGCTCTTCAAACAGCTGGCATGGTTTTTCGTACTGCACATATGGTGCAGCATGAATACAGCTCTTTAAATGAACCTCATACCCTGCACTTAAAATTGATGTAGAATCTCCATGGCATAGGTCTCTTCCTGCTGAAAAGTATAACCATCTTCTAACTGTTTTGCCTGCAACTTCAAGGAGATACCCAGTTGTCCAGTAGGTGTTCTTCTTAGTCCAAATAGTAAACATTCAATGGCAATATGATCTTTAGTATTTATCTGGCAAATCTGTATATGTACTGCCTAAATTAATTGTCCTGATTGGTGATCTGTATTTGCTGGTTGGAGTGCATTAAACTCCTGTGAAATAGTGGTTACAGTAACAGAACACTTGGTTCAAGCCATACAAGTTGAATTTAGTTTACACATATTCTTAGTCTCATCTTCAAAACTTTTTGGTTGATTCATAAAATTAGTTTCTACTAAATTTCCATAAAGATAAACATTTGGACATCAAATTGCTCAAAACACATGTTTCTAGAAGGTTAATACCATCATAACTGAGTCAAATCTATTTCCTAAAACTTTATTGGAAGCTCTACTGCAAGTCTTGTCTTGAAATGTGGACTATTATCACCACAAAAATACTTTATCTTGGGCTACCAGTGATTATCAGTCACATGTTGAAGTCAAAGAGGAGCATCTATAGTCCAGGTTTAGTTAATTTTCAAGGAATCAGTTTCATTATTCATTGCATTTTCCCATTTCATGCCTCATTACATGTAACTGGTTCATCATATACTTCTGATTCAATATGATCCAATGCTTTTCATACCTTGCTGGCAATCTTATTGATGTACGTTCTCTCAATTTTTACTTCCTATTAAACTGGATAAATGTTGCAGACACTGCTTACTCTATTCCACAAATTTCTGTAGACTCTTACACCACATAAAGATTCTAAAGTTTTTCTTCTGTAAATGGTAACTATTTTGCTCATAGAAAAAATAATGTTCACTACTTTTGGCGGAGTGGCCAAGGGCACTGAGGCACTATGCTCCGATGCGCGAGGCTACTCCCCATTGGGGGTTTGAATCCTCCCTCGGGAATGGATGTTTATGCTTTCTTTAGTATAAGTTAGTTCATAAGTAGTTTGTAAGATTAGGGACTGATGATCCCGCAGTTAGGTCCTTTAAGCTTAACAAACATTTGAACTACTTTTCATGGTCTAGTTTCACGTGTGCTACAATTGATTTTCAGAGTTTCTTATAAAGTGGAGTCTTACTTCAATTCTAACACACAAATCTGCATCCGCAAGCACATGTATTTGTTTTGATTTTGTAACATTAGCTGGAAATGGCAGTTTACACATTTTACCAATAATGCAGTATACACAATGAAACTTATGATTTTGAAAATTTATCTTTGCACCTGAGAAGTTTATTTAACTTGTATCACATCATACTTGAAGCACAAAATCAGAGGCTCACAAACAGTAATATTTTATATGTGGGCTCTTTTACAGATGACTCATACCTTCCCAAAATTCTCCTAATAAACCAAAGTCAATCACCTTCCCCCTGACTGTCATATGCTCATTCTGTTCCATATGGCTGTGCAGCATTATGCCTAGATATTTAATTGATGCAACTCTGTAAAGCAGCAAACTACTAATGCTGTGTTTGCAAATTATGGGATTGTTTCTCCTACTCATCTATGTCACCTTACATTTTTCTACATTTAGCACTAGTTGCCATTCCTCACACCACCTACACATTTGGTCCAAGTCATCCTGCATCCTACTACAGTCATTCAATGACAACACCTTTCTGTACACAATAGCATCATCATGAAACAGATTGCTACACACACTGTCCATTAGTTATTTAAATAGATAGAAAATAATAGCGGTCCTATCACACTTTTCTGGGGTACTCCTGATGATACCCTAGTCTCTGATAAACACTTGTCATTGAGGACAACATAATGGGTTCTATTACTTAAGTAGTCTTTGAGTCACTCATTTATTTTGGTACCTATTCCTTATTCCCATACTGCCGTTAGCTGTCTGTAGTATGGTACCATGTCAAACACCTTTCAAAAATCAATAAATGTGCATTCTGCCTGTTACCCTTCATCCATAGCTTGCAGGGTGTCATGAGAGAAAAGGCCATCTGAGTTTCGCATGATCAATGCTTTCTAAACCATCCTGATGCATGGACAGAAGCTTTTCAGTCTCAAGGAAATTTACTGAATTAGAACTGAGAATATGTTCAAGAATTGTACAGCAAACTGATGTTAATGATACTGGTCTGTAATTATGTGAATCCATTCTTTTGCCCTTCTTATACATGGGAGTTACCTGCTACTTTTTCCAGTCGCTTGAAAGTTTGCACAGGATCAAAGATCCACTATAAATGCATTCTAAGTAAGGGACCAATGCCACAGAATACTCTTTGTAAAAGTGGATTGTACCCCTCTGGACCTGGTGACTTGTTTGTTTTCAACACTCTCAGCTGCTTCTCTACACCGACAATGCCTATTACTATGGCCTCTACTTAGGTGTTAGAGTGACCATTACATGAATGTATGTTTGCATTGTCCTCCTGCATGAATTATTTCTTAAATGTTAACTTTAAAACTCCAGAATTCATTTTGCTATCTTCAGTCACCACCCCAGAATGATCAATATGTGACTGAATAGAGGCCTTTGATTTTCTTAGTGGTAGTACACAGAACCAGATTTTTTTCGGGTTCTCAGCAACATCTTTTACTCCAGCAAATACAATACATTGTTTATGTGCTGCTTCTTCCACACATTTCTAGTGTAGGCTGCAATTTAGAGTCAGTAATGAATATGTGTACAGCTGGTAGAGTCATCAAAACTTGTGCTTAGGTATTTGCCCACATATAATTTATTAAGTGATGTACAAGATTTTAACTACATGTGTCATTATGTCATATGTTGGTTTCTTTTGCAAACTATAACACAGTGGCACAAAATGTAAAAACTGGTTCTGGGATTTTGTTAATAAATAGGCATTGGTAATATGCAGCATAGTTTTTCCTTAAGCGGCAATGACTCATTGAGCTCATAGGTCACTTTTTGTCCAGTCAACAGCCAATTTGCCCTGTAAATAGACTATACATTTCTTTTTTTGTTGCTGGAATCAATGCAAAAGTCGTTCAGACATACATGCATGTGGCAACTATATACAGCTGTCAAATAAAATACAAGAGACGTATTCACAATTGTGAATATGAATCATCATCAGTTTCACAATTTAATGGTAACATATGAAAAGTTGTGCCAGAACAGGCCTCCAACTCTGATTTAGCACTTTTCGTGAGTGATCCCTTTAACCATTATGTTATCCATGCATGCTTCCTTAAGCAACTCTAACTTCCATATGCCACACAATGGCCCTCTCAAAAAGGGGGAAATTTGGGTTTGAATCCCAATCTGGACAGAGTCTATGACCAGATTGGGATTCAAACCCAAATTTCTCATTTTTTAGAGGTCCATTGTGTGGCATATGGAAGAGTGAGTTGGTTTAGAAGGCATGCATGGATAGCATAATGGTTAAAAAAATCACTCACGAAAAGTGCTAAATCTAGACTCTGGCCATATCTTATTGGTCATGAACTGTAGGCTCAAACTGAAGAAACTGCAGAAAGGTATGCAAATATGGAGATAGGACCTGGATAAATTGAAGGAATCTGAAGTTCTTGAGAATTTCAGAGGCAGCTTTAGGCAACAATTGACAGAAACAGGGGGAAATAAAACAGTAGAAGAGGAACGGGTAGCATTGAGAGATGAAATAATGAAGGCAGCCGAGGAAAAAATAGGTAGAAAGGCAAGACCTAGAAAAAAAATCCTTGGATATCACAGGAAGTACTAAATTTAATTGATGAAAGGAGAAAATATAAAAATGCAGTAAATGAAACAGGCAAAATGGAGTACAGACAACTAAGAAATGAGATTGACAGGAAGTGCAAAATAGCTAAGCAGGAGCGGCTACAAGACAAATGCAAATCAGTAGAAGAATGCTTCAATAGAGGAAAAATAGATACTGCTTACAGGAAAATAAAAGAGACATTTGGAGACAAGAAAAGCAGTTGTACGAATAAAAAGAACTCAGATGGGAAACCAGTTCTCAGCAAATAAGGGAAAGCTAAAAGGTGGAAAGAATATATAGAGGGGCTCTATGAAGGGAATGAACTTACAGACAATATTGTAGTATGGGAACAGGATGTAGATAAAGATGAAAAAGGAGATACTATACTGAGAGAAGAGTTTGACAGAGCACTGAAAGACCTAAGTCGAAACAAGGCCTGCCCTCGGAACTACTGAAGTCTCTGGGAGAGACAACCATGAAAAAACTATTTCACCTGGTGTGTAAGATGTATGAGACAGGGGAAATACCCACAGACTTGATTAAAAATGAAATAATCCCCAATCCAAAGAGAGCAGGCACAGACAGATGTGTAAATTACAGAACCATCAGTTTAATAAGTCGTGGTTGAAAAATTTTAACACAAATTATTTACAGATGCATGGAGAAACTGGTAGAAGCTGACCTTGAGGAAGACCTGTTTGGATTCAGGGGAAATGGAGGAACACGGGAGGAAATCCTTACTTTACAGCTTATCTTAGAAGATATATTAAGGATAGGCGAACCTACATTTCTAGCTTTTGTAGATTTGGAGAAAGCTTTTGACAATGTTAATTGGAATACACTCTTTCAAATTCTGAAATCAACAGGAGTAAAATATAGGGAAAGGAAGGTTATTTACAGCTTGTATAAAAACCAGAGTAGTTATCAGAGTTGAAGGGCATGAAAGGGAAGCAGAGGTTGGGAAGGGTGTAAGGGTTGTAGCCTTTCCCCAATGTTACTCAATTTGTACATTGAGTACACTGTAAAGGAAAGCAAGGAGAAATGTGGAGAAGGAATTAAAGTTCAACGTGAAGGAATAAAAACATTCCATTTTGCCGATGACATTGTAATTTTGTCAGAGACAGCAAAGGATCTGGAGGAGCAGTTGAACATGATGGACAGTGTTGAAAGGTGCATACAAGATGAACATTAACAAGAGCAAAACAAGAGTAATGGAGTGTAGTCTAAGAAAATCAGGTGATGCTGAAAGAATTAGATTAGGTAACTAAACCATAAAAGTGGTACATGAATTTTTGTTACTTGGGCAGTAAAATAACACTCAATGGTCGCAGTACAGAGGATATAAAATGCAGAATGGCAATGGGAAGAAAAGTGTTTTTGAAAAAAAGAAATTTGTGAACACTGAATATTAATCTAAATGTAAGAAAGTCCTTTCTGAAAGCATTTGTATGGAGTGTTGCCTTGTATGGGAGTGAAACATGGACAGTAAATGCCATGACAGTAAACAGTGTGGACAGGAAGAAGATAGAGGCTTTTGAAATGTGGTGTTACAGAAGAATGCTGACAGTTAGGTGGGTAGATCACATAACTAATGAGGAGGTACTGAACAGAATTGGAGAGAAAAGGAATTTCTGGCATGCCTTGACTAAAAGAAGGGGTCGATTGGTAGGAAACATTCTTAGTCATCAAGGAATCGTGAATTTAGCATTGGAGGGAAGTGTGTGGAGTAAAAATCACAGGGGGGACCAAGAAATCAATACAGTAAGCAGATTCAAATGGATGTAGGGTGCCATTCTTATGGGGAGATTAAGAGGATTGCAAAGGATAGGGAGGGGTGGAGAGCTGCATTAAACCAGTCTCCAGATTGAAGACAATAACAACAACATCCAAATCTGGCAGAAATTTTAATTTGTCACCATTAAATCATTTAGGGACTGATGACCCCTCAGTTAAGTCCCATAAGCTTAACAAACATTTTTATTTTTATATTAAATCATTCTGATGATGCTGATTCATATTCACAATTGTGAATACATTTCTTGTATTAAATTTGCTATATGTATTGTTATAGAATGTTATTTTTCTCTTTTCATTTGCCTATAAAACTAACTGCTTATGGTATGATTATATGTTGATTATTATTATCCATCTGATTCTAACTTTTTGCAAAATATTACTTATTGTAGGAGGCCTACTGCTACAGTGTGCAACTTGTGGAAGTTTGAGACAAATGGGAGGCAAGCACAGGTAGCCAAGTGGTTAAGGCAACAACTGGCCTGAAGTGAGAGACCCAGGTTCGATTCCTGAACCAGTTCACATTTTCACTTGTCGCCATTGTATAATTTCAATGTCCTAATGGAACCACTGTCAATCCTTTCCTTCCTAATACTTCTTCCTTCCCCTCCTTTATCAATAATTTGCAAATGCAATATGGCTGCGAAGCAGCTGTGGTCTCTGTTCTTTCAGACATGTCCGTGTGTGTGTGTGTGTGTGTGTGTGTGTGTGTGTGTGTGTTGTTTTCAACTTTATTGCACTTTACAGACCAGTCTCCATTTTTCACACTGTATTATTTTACTTCCTTATTCATACACAATGTAACTACAAATTTGCTCAAAATATGTTAAACAGTGCATAACCTAAATTAATATTACATCTTGGAACATAATACTGTTCTGTTTCATTGGAAAAATAATAACATGAAATCAGAGATTACATTGTTAAACCCTACTGCAAGTGCTTAAAATGGAATAAACTAAAAATCATTTTATGTTTATGGTGAAATTTTTTTATCTTACTTCTAAAAATGTTTGACATATTTGCTTTTATGCCTATGGTAGACATGTGGTGAGTCTTATTAAATATCACTGTCTAACCATTACGTAGTAAACCATTGTAAATAAATAAACCTCTTCTGCTAATGCTGCTCAGACTCATGTCTTATCTTAATGTACAGACAGCAGACTTTTACTTATTATAATATGTTCACAATTGTATGTGAAATCATCAGATAAAGTCCCCAAAAGAGTGAAATAGAGATTGGTAATAAATGTTTGTGACATAGCTGCATATATGCGACTAGGCATGAGCTATAACCACATATTTATATATTTACATATATCTTCTGTTTTCAGTACAGTAAGGGGAAACACAACACCTATTGACAGTAGTATGAAAACCTCAAGGTACAGGATCTTGCTTGTGGGTATTTCGAAGCCTGACTCTTCTACATAGGTAATGTGTTTTTCTTGGTACTCTGTTTCATGAATAATCTGTATTTGAAAATTACATGTTTTAACAGGAGTGAAATGTACCATGAAAACCACATTTGTGTTAAAAAATTTAGATTTTTAGCTATTCAGTAGATCTATCATTTGCAGATACCACAGAAAGTTTCATCTTTATAATTTGTAGAGACAGATGAATCCATTCACTGCTTTCTCTCAATTATTACAACTACAAATGTAAGAGGATTTTGCATTTTTTGAGACAATGACGTTCGAAGATTGATGGTGTAGTTCTTACGCATTTGGTACATCCTAGTCACTAACAAGCAGGAGAGGCACAATGGTATGTGCTCTGCTCGGAGCACTATAGTCATGCATGCAAAGTAGAAGTTATGTGCTCACAAATCTACATTTGCTTAAAAAGTGGTTATTGGACAGATCTTAGCCACCATTACTACAATCAATTGAGAAAATACATATTTTTCAACATCAAATATACACACTGCAAGTTTTTGTCTCGTGCACATGAGTGCATATTAAAAACTAAATGTTCTGAGAATATGGGCTCTATTCTAGTACCTTGTTTTATGCATTTACCTTTTTATACCTGTGTCACCAATACCAAAATATAATATAAACTTATAATGTATTATGAACCATGTCAATAATTTTCTCAAGATTACTCCAATATGGTATTTTGTGCTCCTGTCTATTTTAAGTCTACATCATGAACAGGTCTTAGGGTTGAGTGGGTGAGGAAACTTTCATCTCTACTCCTCCAAGAAAAAAAAGCAAATACCTTAGCATAGCCGAATTTCAAACTTTTGCAGGAACATACTACTTATGCAGAAGTGCAAAAAACACGTCCTTCCCCCTCCCTAACAACAAACTCTGGGTTTGATTTTGTGTACTAATTGAGACCCACCTGAGTGTAATGTTGTCCTAGAACACCAGCGTTATAGCTACAAAAGCATCGGCTTCTGAATCCAGGAGAGCAGCATTCAAATCTTTTAACTCTTTAAATATTATTATTTTTTTAATTTGTCTCCTCATTTTTACACAGCATGATGTCTGCTATGAAGTGGAAATACCAAAACTCGAATCTGGACTCGAGATTTCACATATTATAAGTTACTCGGCATTCTTGGTTTTACTCTTCACTATATCAAATTAATGCCTGCTTCTTGGAAAAGATGTCCATCTTCAATCTAACAAGATTGTTCAGAAGTCCAGTCCTGCATGGTGTATTCATAGGTGAGGGTGGTCTGGCAAGTTGATTAATATGCAAAATGCCTTGGGTTCAAAAACTATCAATGACAAAAATTTTAACTCACACTAAAAGCTCTCCTAATAATGGAAAGTGCAGGATGGAATTAGCAATATAGTAATAAGGACAGTTTACAACTCACTGCAAAGAAGTAGCAACAAGCTATGACAGGCACATAAAAAAGACACACACGTACAACACTTTCAGCCATGGCCTTCTCCAGAAAATATAACATTTACACAATCACATAGGCACACAACACAGTCATACAACCAGAGGTGACTGTTGTGTGCCTGTGTGAATGTTCTATTTTCTGAAGAAGGCCATGGCCGATAGCTGTTGTATGTGTGTGTCTTTTTTATGTGCCTGTCGCATCTCGTTGCTACGTCTTTACGGTGAATTGTAAACTTTCCTTATTACTAAAAGATCTCTGTAACTCCTGGAGATGCCAGGTCTGCCATTATTTGGAATTCTCTAATTTGCGCTACTGACTAGAGTGAAATTGGATTAGGTTAGACCATGATGGATCTGGATGTCATGGCGATTTAACATTCTAAATGTTGATACAACTTTTGTGTCATTATTGAAACTAACTGCATAAAAACATCATTATGTGTTTGGGTACACTGGCTGCAAAAATTCATTTGATACAACACAATTATCTGTTGTACATGTTTCTTTTCGTACCATCAATTTTTTTTTTCCAATGTTCATGGAACTAGACTATGACTGACAAGAACAATTTCCTCATAATGTTGATGATACATATTATTACTAAAATTTTATGTGTCTTCGTTCTTTTAACATGAGAAATATGTCAAAATACAAGAAAATGTGCAAAAGTAAGCCCAATAGTTTGTCACCTGGTGAGAGTTAATAACAAAGGTTAATTTTTCCTGAAGCTTGGTTCTCTGCACATTCATTTGTATATGTTAGTATGAGAGCTCAATGTGTTTTCATGTTTGACTTTGTGACAGAGTGCCAGACTACAATTCAAAGGGTTGTTGGTTTGATCTCTGTTTAGTCAGGATTTTTATCTCTCAGTTTTCACTTCTTTCCTCTCTAGTAATGTTGTTAATGTGAAAAGTGCTAAGTTGCACCATACTGTGGTGTTCAAACTACTCTATGGATTGTTGACTGCTTTAACTTAATTATTTTGTTCATATGCCTAACATTAGTTATTTTAATAAAATCGACTATGAATTACCTGCAGCTGTGTCAGATCCTAATTGGTTGTCCACATTGGTAGTTTTGGGTATGTTTGCCATTCTTATCCAAGAGATTGCAAAATTTGTTTCCCTATTGCATGTGCACTAAGGACATGCTATTTGTAAAATTAATAACCACTATACCATGCCACTATAGGGTTTACTTTTCTGTGGATACTGTTTGAACTCTTGTTTCAAGATTGAGCAACGACATCCGGTAGCTTATTGTGGTAATAACATTTCTCCAGAAGAACTGTAATTAGAGGTAATACAGCTAGTTTATGTTTGCTAAATTAAAACTAATATTTTAGTTGCAAAGTCAACTAAAAATGTTTAAAACAGTGGGAATCCCAATTAAAATCTTCAATCTCAAGAGTACCATCAGTGATCCACCACAATACATGGTTGTCAGCTTTCTAGCACAGCAGAGCTAGTGGGCGGCATCTTGGTTCTTATTGCTGTCTTCATTCACTAAACCTATGAAAAAAGAAATGGTGAGAAGAATTTTTTAAGCTGCTCTTCTTTAGTTGGCCTATCATTTTGTAACATATGAAAATTTGTGCCAGACTGGGACTCAAACCCAGGTCTGGGCTGTCTAAGAGAACAGACATTGCTGATGGTCTGCAGTTATAAATGTTAAACATACACATATTAATGGAATTTTGTGGCAGTCTGGTGTAGCTCAGACAATCCAACCTTAAAAATATCCTCTGTTGATGGGAGGAAGTTTTTTTTATTTTAATGTGAAGTTCATTCATCCATGCCAGAATATCCCGGACTATTTTTATTAACTATGATATTTCTGGTTCTGAAAGTTCATGAGTATATTCAATGAATGTTTCCCTTTTTGTAACATTATGGAATGTCTCTCATAAAAGTTGAGCATGGGAAATAAAAGGAATTAGTATGTCTAGTGCTGAAGAAACTGCACATGGAGGCAAAAGTTAATCAAAGCCTAGAATTTCTGAAATATGTAAAAACATACCAAAAAATTTTGACAAAGTAATTAAACTAGAAAAGCACATTGCAAACAATAGATTCATTTCCAATGCTAAATACAAATCAAAAGCTGTTTGGTCCATCATAAGAGGTGAAGGTGGAAATAAAATGGAGAGAAAATTCCCCTCAAAACTAATGATGAACGTGGAGCTGTCATAGATCGCAATGCTGTTTGCGAAACCTTCAGTTACTTCTTCATAAAAAAGTGTAATACAACCAGTAACTGCTCAGCGCAAATTACAAAGCCTGTTATGAGATGGCAATTGCTTGGGCTTTATGTTTTCCCATGTTTCAAGCTCTGACATTGTGCAAATCATGAACTCCCTAAAAAAAATTTAACTCTGTGGGTTGCAGTGAGGTCACAATCAGAATAATAAAAGTAGCTTTTCATCATATTGCACATCCACTCCCCCTCTTTTGATAAGGGATGTTTCCCAAATTGATGAAAGTACACAGGTATTTGTCCAGTTTATAAAAAGGGCAAAAAGCATGAAATATGGAACTATAGGCCTATCTCACTTTACCAATTTTCTCAAGAATACTTGAAAGAGCTGTGTGTAGTGGTCATTTAGAATATTACCATTTATCCTAGAGCATTATTTAACGCAATCAGTATGGCTTAAGCAAATGCTGTAGCATGACCAATGCAATAAATGCATTCATCACAAAAGTTAGTGGATGTCTTTATGACAGAATGTGTGTATCTGGCATCTTTTGTGACCTAACCAATGCTTTTTATACTGTAAATCGTGAACTACTACTTCAAAAATTGACATGCTATGGTTTTCAAGGAAAAACAATTAGCTCACTTGGCAAACCAAAAATAAAGAGTAACAATGGTGGTAACATATTTTTTTCTCTTGCTGGAAACACAGGAAATTAGGTGTTCATGAGGCTGAATACTAGGGCCTCTACTATTTCTATATTTTAACCTCTTTGCTGTGTGTCATATATGTCACACAAATCTAGTGACATTTGACTACATACAGAACCGTGTAATGCACATTGTTCTTTGGAAAATGTATCCAGTAATTTTTTAAAACAATTACATTTTCTTAGTCTTGTAGGTCAGGTGGTCACCTGTTATAGAAATAAGAGAGAGATTTTTTAAAAATCTGGTTTTGGAACTGAAGAGAATATTAATGACATACCAAGGCAGGTTCAGTCTTATACTATCCTCTGTGCAGATGACTCAACAGATGTGGTGAGCTGTAAAAATAGTGAAGACTTAATCCCTCATATTGAGCAAACACTTGGGGAAACAGAAGACTGGGTCAAAAATAATAACTTGAAATTAAATCTTACAAAAACATAAAGTGTTCATATTAGCACAAATTAGCCAGTACAATGTATAAGTAAAGTGACAAATATGGCAAAAAATTGAACACTGTAAACTGTTCCACATTTCTCAGTGTAGCAGTGAATGAAGATAATGTAGAGTTATCATGTGAGCAGCATAGTGAGTCATCTGAATAATCTTGCATATTAAATGAATCTAGCTGTAAGAAAACAGTATATTATGCATATTTCATTTCATTGATTAGGTATAGTACTACTTTTAGTGGCCTGAGAAAACAAATCTGTTGAAAGCACTTAGGCTATGGGGAAGGGGGAGAGAGATTGTAGAAAGAAGAAGAAGAAGAAGACGGAAGGAAGGAAGGATGAAAGAAAGAAAGAAAGAAAAGTTCATCTGAGCCATGGTGGGAGCTAAAAGGAGACAACACTGCAAACCTTTCTTTTTGATAAACCAGATATACCCGAAAAGTAAATGGTATTGCAGTGTAGAATATTTCTTAAATGATAACCATGTAAAATAATATTTGTATAAATATGTACCACAATATGTATTTACAACAATAGGTTTTAAAATGATAAACTGTAAAAACAATACCTGGCAGTTTAAGAAACCAACTGTGTGTTATGACCTTAAATTAAGTTTTTTAATCTGTACATATTATTAAAACTGACAAGTCACCTATGTCACAATCTTTGATTACATGAGGTATGTTACATGATAACAAAATTTGCTTTGATACTGTATACAATCAGCTTCCATTTGGCATTCATCACTTGGTTTCAGTTGTTAAGTTATTCCAGATGTTATGATGGGCTGCTGGAGACAGTTGTCATAACTTAATGATTACATCTAAATTAAACTAAATTATGCCACACAAAAATGTGTCATTTATATATTTTTGGTGTTATTTGTATGTTGTTCAGCAGAAGCATGTGATTACTGTAGTACTTTCCAGGTAGTTAATATTGTCATTTTCACATTGGATGTGCTGCTAATCAATCATTTAGGTAGTTGCTCAATTACCTCAATGAACTAGAATGCACACAATTCCAGTCCTTCCACCAAAGGAAAAGAAAAATATTACTAATAGACAGACTGATCTGGTGTCTGAGTCAGTTACAATATTCACTCAGGAGTGGCTCTAGGCTTCAGTTCTGCATAGCTTATAGTTAGTTAAAGGCTTCCTACCTTGGACCCTGTATCCCTGCAAGTAAGTTTTGCAAACACCGCTAGTTTCACTATTTCTGTAGATGCCTAGAGTTTTGATAGTGATAACAACAAGATAGTGTATTCCATCACCTTTTGTGAATGAATTTAGGATATTAACCCTTTCCAGCCCAAATTTTATTAATTTGTGAAGAAAAATATTTATTTACATATTTCTAAACATAATGATTGGAATAATTTATATTTGTTATAATTTTTTACTGTCTTTCTGTTTTTGGAGGGCAATTTGGGATGACTCCATACAACATAATTGGACAGGATATGTTTAATTTACCATAACAAAAATAATTTTCAAACTGTTTACTACTAATTGGGACATCTGACAATAATTTATTAATTAAATTATCAAATAATTTTGTTTTCTTTACCTTGATATAATGTTTTGAAAGTCTAGCTGTGTGTACTCTGACTTAGACATTAAGAAACAATACATATTTTGTCAATGCATTATAGCCTAATGCTGTCTGTTTCCTCAAAATAATGGTAGTGATCCTAACCACAATACATTTGGTAAGTCCTGCAGTGTTGTTTATTACATCCAAGCAAAAGTTTTCAGAGTACAGAAGTTTGTAATATGCATTATTTGTGGAGTAAATTCATGGACATCCTGTAGAAGTCTCTTCAAAGAACTGGATATACTAACTGCTGCCTCTCTGTTTAATTTAGTGAAATTTGACACAAATAATATATCCCCATTTCCAGAAAACAGCTCAGTTCATGCGTACAGTTCTAGGAACAAAAACACAAACACTTAAAATCACTCCAAAAAGTGGGTCACCTAGTCTGGAACACACATTTTCAATAATTTACCAGCAACTATGAAAAGAGGAGCTTGAAAGACTTACTGGTCTTCAACTCCTCCAACTTCACTGGTGAATTTTTGAATAGAACCAAATGATGCATGTAGTCATGCTATTAGTTTCATCATATCAGCTTGTTAAAAAGATAGAGAGAGAAAAGTATAAAAAAGTTGTATTGACGTATTCTATATCTACAAGGATATCTCATCAGTATGGATCTATGGGATGAACAACTAATCTAATCAACTCTGGATAAATGGTTGGGCCTAGAGTAACAGATAAAGATTGCACTGCCATATGGCACCATTGGGCTTGAAAGGGTTAATAATTATTGTTGCAGTATTCTGGCTAACAACCTCTATTAATGAACTTGCTTATTGTACAAAATGTTGTGACCTAGTTTAACCCTTTCAGCCCTGGTGTACTAAATAAAGTACATCACTTTTACACATCTTTATTTCTTCATGAAACAGTGTGAAACAGTTGTGCTCTAGTGTTTCAAATATAAAATTATTTCCACTTGACATTGTGAGAGTAACAGCCACTGCCGTTTAGTGTGTAGTAGCTACACACTACTCTTGTAGAAGTCAAGATGGTGGTCAGAAATGTAGCTGGACATGGTAAGCATATTGTTTCTATCAGACAGTTGCAGATGTAAGGCATAATAGTTATGGTGAGGGTCAGGTGCCTTGCCTGAGAGTCTGCCAGTCCACCCTCATTGAATGAACCTAATCACCTTACAGAGAATCGGATCGAAGCTGTGGCAGAAGCAACATAGTCCCCTGTAATTGGAAAACCGTCAACCGCACAATGTTATTCCTCATCCACATGGAAACATAAGTCATCACAGTCTAAAATGGGGTCAGGACCCATAGACAATCACGATAAAGTGTCAACATTTGTGTGATGGCCGTGTGGCGGTAATTAATCTCATAATGAAAAAGAACCAAGTATAAAGCACAATGTTGCAAACTGTGAGAAGCCTTATCCAGAAGCAATGAAACAAGGAGACCAAAGGCTTATGATTAGTGATGAGATGAAGCTTGGGACCATACAAGAAAACAATGGAATTTCTTTAAGGCATACACTATGGCAAGTGCCTCCTTCTCAGTCTGAGAATAATGCCTTTGAGCATCGTTGAGCACTTTCGAAGCGTAAGCAATAGGCCGCTCCGATCTATCATCATATCATTGTGCGACGATGGTCCCAAGACCATGTTGGGACAAGTCCGTGGCCAACACCAGTTGCTGCTCTGGGTAGAAAGTGGCTAGGCATGGCATCAACTGAAGTTGGAAAAAGGCATGTTCAGATTCGTCAGTCCAGTGTAAAGGAATGTTCCTATACAGCAGCTGATGCCTCAAATAAATCAATTTTGGAGAACAATTGTCCAACTACAAGTTTAGCAAACAACTCATCAGTACGAGTAAGCAGATAAGTATCACCAAGATATTGAAAAGTGACGGTCTTTTTGAAATCGTTACTCAATCGCAATTTGCAATTGGGTCTGCAGACCAGGAGGGGGATGCCCATTCACTAGAAGTAACAGGGAGGAGAGCCTCCAGAGACACCCCCCTATCCAATTTGGCCTTGACTGGGTCACATAATGCCACTGGAAGGGGGTGGGCATGGAAAAACTTCGGGCGGGCCACCGGTTTGAGCGTTATATATGTGCCTCAAAATCGACAGCATGGCACAGGCCTGTAGAGAAAATGGAAGAAAATTCTGCACACAATGCATCTAGCTGAGAGTAAGGGATATCATCAGATACAAGATGTACATTGTTTGTAATGGAGAAATAAAAAAATTTGGAGCAGTGGCGGCTCGTGCCTTGTTTCATTGGTGGGGACCAGATAAAAAGTTAGTACCCAGTATAATGGAATCAGTCTGAAGTTTCTTTATATAACCTCCATTTATATAACATCATTTAAACACATTTGAAAGATATTAAATATGCTAATTATGCAATAATTAATATAATTCACAAAACACTGTAGCTAATAAAAAATTATACAAATGTGCAATAAACATTTTTATGTTATTACTATTATTATTGTTTTTTCTGGGGGGGGGGGTATTTGTGTGTAATATTGTAGTCGGTCTGGTCCACCAGCTCCGCAGGTTTTCCGTGTACTTTTGTGAGTGTCTGAGTTTATGCTGTGGTGACCAATTTATTGAAGAACTTGGGGAGCTTGGAGGTGTTTGGATTTGAACTGAAGTTCACCAGCTCTTCTTATGCTAAAGTTCATACTTATTTAGTTGCGCTTCTGTGTACTGATTGTGATGTCAAAATCAAAATGAACTGTGGGAGGACATATGTGACTTCTTCTCCATTGGGAATGCACCAGAGAGACAACAGGGACCCTCCTGGCTTTTGCCTTACAGCCAACATAAAAACTCTGGGAAAAACCTTGGCTCGGAGCAGTTTCATGTGTATTAACTAGCTCGTTAACTAATGAAGTTTGTGTTCTGACAGGTTTTTTATACAGTAAATGTGCAAGTCTGTTCTTCTGACTGGCAAAATTGTCAATTACTCTGCAGTTGAAGTTTGAAATATCACTGATTTCCTCCTTGTTTATGGAACAAACAGCCAGTGAGTTTAGCCTTTCCTGACTCATATTGTTTCTGAGGAAGGTTTTGATTCTTTTTAAGGTGCTGAAACTGCACTGTGCTTCTGCCATTTAAATTGGTGTAGTTAGTGCAATTTTTAATGTTTTGTGCACATTTCTTGAAAGGAATGTTCACAAAGAAAGTAAACAGCTCACAAGCCGATGTAATGCCTCTAAATCTATCATTGCAATAAGTCACTGACAGTTCATTTTTCAGTTTATCGTGGCAAATAAACAGTTCATTTTTCAGTTTATTCTGGCAAATAAACAGACTGTAGTTTAATGAAAAAGTATTGACCAAAGCGGCTGGGAAATGTTCTCTAGAAGAAGCGAACTTATTTTTTTGGATCAATGATTTCGAAGCTGCTAAATACATGAGAGTTTTGAAATTTTCCTTTCAGTTGCTTGGTCATAATGTCACACACTTCTTTGGCATCTGCTGTCAGATTAAGTTCACTGCTACATTTGAAACATTTTCTTGGTGGAGCATTACACTCATCATCAAAAACTCCAGTTTGTTAAATTTTCTCTTTTCAGATACAGAATTTTCTCTTTTCAGATACAGAACACTCAGAATGATGTAATGCATTGTATATGGTAATGGCATTTGCACTCTGCATATGAACTGTGTTATAGAAAATATCAATGTGTTTCATGATATCATAAAGAAAATTAATAAATAAATAAAAAATTAGGAGGAACAAAAAGTGTGGATGGTGAAGTAAATTTCTTAAGGCAAATGCTTCTCTTATTGTAACACCATCCCAGGAATCCTCTTCTTCAATCTTTTCAAAATATTTCAATAAGTGAAATTTGTTTTCTTTGACAGTATTTACAATGTGGGACTGGAAGTTCCATCTATTTGAAGAGACTGAATGAACTCTCTTGTTGCAGACTGTAACAAATCACTTCACTTGGGAAATGAAGAAAACAAAAACCGTTTTGAAACCAGCAAACCAGCAATATTTGCGAACAACCTTATCGACGTTATGCTTTTACTGCAAGCATTCTGAAGAACCAAATTCATTTGGTGCCCATAGCAGTGAACGTACTTGGCATGTGGGAAAGTGCTTTGCATCAGTGTCTGCACACCACTGTGACTGCCGCTCATTACTGGGGCACCATCGTATGTCTGAGCAATGAGTTCTTCTTGAACATTGAAAGGTTCCAGACATCTTTTTGAAACCTCACTTGTCCATACGCTGTCCTATCATTAATGTTTTCAAAGGAAATACACCACAGTATAACAACAAATTGACTTTTGCATGTAATATCTGTTGTTTTGTCAGCCTGCACAGAAATGAAAGTGGCATCATTAATCTCTTTAATCAGTTCTTCTTTGTGAACTTGATACAGACAGTCCAGAAGCTCATTTTGTATTACGTGTGACATATTTACACACGGAATTACTAGAGCTGTTTAAGTGATCATCTAATACACTGTTAAGAATTCCCAAAAGAGATAACAAGTCTAAGAAATTGCCACAGTTTACTGACTCTTGCTTTTCATTATGAGCTCTTAGTGCTAATTCATGAGTTCCACCAAAGAATAAGCACTCTCCTATTCTGTTTAATATGTGTCTGTTCATAATAACTAATTCATTATGTTTCTGAATTGACATTTTTATAAGCCAAATCAGTCTGAGCAGTAATGTTAATTGTACCAAACCTTTTATACTTACCAGCATTTTCTAAATGAAGTCCACTTTCCTTGTGTTTCTTAATTCATTCGCTTAAATGCTTTAGATCCTTGCAGCCAACTGTTGTCCACAATCCTTCACCACCAAACAACACATAGTAGAAACGAAACAATTTTTGTTTCTCTTCACTCACTGTTAGCCAAGACTTTTTGAAGAACCATGTAAAGCAGAAAGTTTCTTCTTCTTTCTGTTGAGTTGAGATGCCAAGAAATCTTTTGGTTGATGTGCACCTGCCGGCCACGGTGGCCGAGGGGACTGAGGCGCTTCAGTCACGGTCTGCACGGCCACTACGGTCGGGGGTTCGAATCCCCCCTCGGGCATGGATATTTGTGCTGTCCTAGTTCGTAAGTAGTTCATAAGTAGTTTGTAAGTTTAGGGGCTGATGATCCCGTAGTTAAGTCCCGTAAGCTTTACAAACAGTTGAACAGTTGATGTGCACCTAACCGCTTGATTTCTATCTTCTCTTCCATAATAAATAAAAGGGCATTCTGAAGAGTCTACTTTATTCATTTTCTACTCTGTTTATGACACAGTGCCAGAATTCCTTTTGTCGTAGGTGCTATGGGCCCAGGG
This sequence comes from Locusta migratoria, assembly GCA_026315105.1. NCBI lineage: Eukaryota > Metazoa > Arthropoda > Insecta > Orthoptera > Acrididae > Locusta > Locusta migratoria. The sequence continues at coordinate 295,763,374 of CM048755.1, forward strand.
TCGCCAGTCCCAAACTGTGAACCTGCAGACAGGTGCGCAAGGGGTGGGAAGTGGTGGGACAGGTATACAGCCCACTTCACAGCTCTGTGATGTCACTGCGACTGCAGGGGCAGATAAGAGCCAGCTGCCACTGGCCCTCGGCTGTCGGCATGGCTTCGTAACAAAGAGGGGGGGGGGGGGGGTCCACCGGCCAGGCCCTCAGCTATGTTGTAGCAAGAGGCAAGTGAAACCATTTGATCACATCATTGTAAATCGAGATAGAATGTCAAAGGGATCATGTCACACTCCTACTGTTTGATAGAATACTGCAAAAGTATATCAAAAATTTTCTGCTGGGACCAGGCCCCTGTGGCCCTTTAGAATGAGCTGCCCCTGGTTGGAAGGCATCATATCCAAACAAATTTTCCATTCCTGCATGATCAACAGCATAAAAGGTGAGAGAACAAACAACAGACTTCTAAGCAGTAGATGCCTAAAACTGGCTGATAATCGGAATCTTCTGTTTGTTGTATGTCCACAAATTTTGTGTGACAGGAAACAACAGCAGAGAATCCAATTCCAAGCATGTGTGGGAATTTATGAGAGTGACAGCAGAACCTGTGTCAACTTACATGCAAATATTATTGTCAAGGACCTGAACATCTATGTATAACTTGCTAGTGTGTAAGAGCACACAATTGCCAGTCATGACAGCCATCATTATCAGCAATAGCGGGCATCTTGTTAGACCAGAAAATGGAGGAAATGTGACATTTCTTATTATTGGAGTGACACATAGCCCAATGGTGAGGACAATCTACTCTTTAATGTGGCATCTAAGGCTTTCCCGGCGTAGTAAATCTTGATAGTCCTTCCGGGAATGCTGCCGGATACTAAGAACAAACTGGTCCGATATTTCAGTGATCCAACTGCCCGCCATCCTCAGGAACGCTGCTGCTGCCGAGTCCCGTCGAATACTGAGGGTATAACTGTAGTCTCCATCCTATATAGGCGTCGCGCGTGTGTGTGGCGCATGTGCCACCTTCCAAGGTTGCTACTTACGGGACGTGTACTAGTGGCGCAACGATATATCAATTATGGTTGATCAAACACTGGCTATGGCTTTGTCACAGAATGTTGCAATTTGTTGTTTTTTAAAAGTGGGTTCCACGGTCTGCTCAGAGGAAAACCCTTGTCTCAGTTAATCAGATTGTGCGACAATCTAATTTCAATTGCTTCTTTGTAGACACTGTCCCAAAAACCGGAGATGTTAGAAATTATGAGGATCTCGTCAAATTCCATCTTGTGGCCCTCAGTTAAACAATGTTCTGCCACAGCAGATTTTTCAGACTGCATTAGTATCATGTGGCGAAAATGTTCCACGCATCTATCTTTGACAGTGCGGACAGATCGGCCGATGTACGCCTTGCCGCATTTCAAGGTATTCTATAGCCACCCAGCTTCCTAAGACCTAGGTCATCTTTTACAGAGCCAAGCAGTGCCTTTCGTGTTTTGGGACTTTTTTCCCTGAACAAAAATGTATTTCGCAATGATGAATTTGCTGCCTGAAGCACACTGATAGATCAGTTGATAATGCTAACTTGAGTGGTGTAATTCAAGAATGCTCAGAAGAACCACTACTTGAAGCACAATCATTCAGAGAGTATAACAACAAGCCTGTTCCTCCAGAAATGATTTGTCCCTTCCCAAGACATGACCCAAGAAAAGAAAGCAGCAAAGGTTGGAGGAGAGAAATCTAGAATAGTAACTGACACCCCTGTAAAGGAAGACTTTCAGAAAATAAAAAAGAAACCAACTACACAGACACAACAGACACCCATACATTGGCCTCCTGCCTCTACTCTGAAGAAAACTACAGGTCCAAAACTTCTCTTCAATCACTATTCTGATTCTGAAACCATGAATGCATGTGACCTATGTGTTGATGAGTCATCACTGGATTTGGAAGAAAAATTAAATGATGCAGAAGACCAAGATGAAGCTGAGCCAAGAAGACATTAAATAACAAGATTATGCTTGTGTTAAAGTGCCTATTGATGCAGGAAAGGCTGTTAAATATTTTGCAGCTCGAGTGTTAAAAGCAGTTGGGAAAAATAAATTTGAAGTGAAATTTATGAGACAGTACAGAAAGCATACCAACATTTTCACAATGCCACTTGTGGATGACATCTGTGTTGTGTTAAAAGAAGAAATTGTTGGGAAGTCATATGAGTGCAGCCACAACATTGTGGTCAAATAAATTTTTTATAATTTTTCATTAAAATAACAACACAACAATATGAATAAGTTATATTTTTGTAATATTTCTGTCTTGTTAAAGACAGTCAGTAAGGTCACTTGCAATACCAGTGTTCTATTTTCTTCAGATGGTCAAAGGTACAACAGGAGATGGTCAAAAGTACAAGCACTGCATTGTACCTTTGACCAATTGCAGAATTCTACTAAAAATAATATTTCTATGAAATTGTGTAAGACAAAATTAAATAGCATTATAATATGACATAAGGTTTGTATAAAATGCTGTCTTTTCCGAGTGACAGTTTTTTCTGAGTGGTTAGATTGTTTTAGTTAAGTTAAGTTTGTTGAATTTGTACACATTTCTTTTTGGTAGGCTATCTATGATGGTTGGGTAGGTAGAAATAAATTTTCAAGTTGAGAGAAAGGAATATGGGCTATGAGTGCCCTTTTCTATTCTTTTTAAATTGCAGTTAGTACCTTTGTCTGCACCTGTTTCATATTAGTAAGTGTTACTGCTATATATGTTTATCACAATAAAATAATAACACTTTTTGAGTAAATCAGGTGCAGAAAAGGACACTAATTGAATTACGAAAAGGTTGCATATCAGTATGCATCACTGTCAAATAAGTAAGTTTAGTAATCAGTCCATTACCCACAATGAAAAGAATGCAGGTTTTTTAGTTCAGGGTCATCTGAAATCAGTAGAAGTCATTCGAAATTGGCCACAAGTGTAATTTTTTCCCTTCTTTTCTCTATCTGCTGTCAAGCTAAGGGACAGAAAGCTACTGTGCAGTGACTGTTTTTATCTGTCTTGTTTTGCAGCCCCCTCAGGGGGCTCAGCATTTATTTGTTGGGTATGGGCTTGGCGAACCCGGGATTCCTGAGCCGGGGACTGGTAAGTGCCACCAGTCCTCTACCACTGTAACTTCTGGGCATCCTTCAGCGACCGTCGTGTGGCACTGCGGTGGAACGTTGTGTATACCAGGGAATGAGGATCTTGGCTTGATCGCCCATGTCATGAGGAAGGAATTACCTATATAAAAAAATCTCAATCCTTGTGTGTGCTACGTGCTGATAGGTTGCAATGCTGTTCAGGTACAACAGTTCCTACTAAACAACCTCTGGGATACTGCTAAGGACAAAACACACACACACTCACACACACACACACACACACACACACACACACACACACATACACATGTCTAAGGGAGGACTCTAACCTCCGACGGGGAGCATACGTGGACTCTGTAGCAAGGCACCTTAGAGTGTACGGCCACTTCCACGTAGGACGGACCGATGACAAGAGTAGTTTGGTCCCTTAGGATTACAAACATTTTGAGCCTTCCAGAAATCTTGAAAGATAGAATCAATGTGAGATCCCTTGTTGAAAGCACTCATCATTTCATGTGAGTAAACAGTCAGCAGGTGTTGCACAAGAACTATTCTTTCTTAATCTTTGTTGACTATAGGTCAATGGATCATTCTCATCGAGATAGATCATAATGTTTGAAAAAAGCATATGTTCTAATATCCTGCTGCAAACTGATGTCAATGATATAGGCATGTAATTTTTCGGATAAGTCCTATTGCCCTTCTTGAATATTGGAGTGACCTGTGAAACTCTCCAGTCTTTGGGTGCCATACAGATCTTTCGCTGAGTGAACGGTTGTATATGATTGCTAGGTACGGAGTTACTGCATTGTCATAGGTACCTTAAACTAATCTAATTGATGTACAAACTGGACCAAGAGACTTGCTTCTCTTAAGCGATTTAATTTGCTTTAATACTCCAGAGGTATCTACTTCTAAATTACTCATTCTCTGTTATTCTTGATTTGAATTCTGGAATATTTGCTTCATCTTCTTTGGTGAAGGAATTTCGGAAAGTTGTGTTTAGCAATTCTGCTTTAGCACCACTGTCATCAGTAGCATCACCAGTGCTATTATGTAGTGAATGTGTTGATTGTATTTTGCTGCTAATATACTTTACATATGATCAAAATTTCTTTGAACTTTCTATCAAAAAATGATACAGGGTTTTGTTGTGCAAACTATTAGGCCTATAAATATCTCGTGTTGAATTTCGCACTAAATTTTTAGTTTCTGTAAAAGTTTGCCAGTCTGTGCAATTTTGTGTCTGTTTGAATTTGACACGCTTTTTTATTTGCTTTTGGAAGAGTGATCTAACCTGTTTTGTGTACTACGGTGGATCAGCTCCCTCTTTTGTTAATTTATTAGGTATTAATCTCTCAATAGCTGTCAATATTATTTCTTTGAATGTAAGCCATAACTGACTTACACTCACATTGCTAGTTTCAAAAGACTGGAGTCTCTCAATCAGGAAAGCATTGCGCGAATTTTTATCTGCTTTTTTGAATAGGCCTAGATTTTTTTTTCGCGCTGGTCACTAGTTTGCCATAGGTTTAAAGACGTTTGCATTTTGATCCGTCCATAAACTTACAAATTACTTAAACTAATTTATACTAAGGACAACACACACACCCATGCCTGAGGGAGCACTCAAACCTCCGACGCGGGCTGCCGCGCGATCCTAACATGACGCTCCAGACCGCACGGCCATTCCTGCGCAGCCCGGAATGCTTTTGACACCGTACCAAACGTATTGTAATGATTGCCTGCTAATGGAACATCCTCACAATTGTGCGATTGGTTTTGAGATTTGCTGTCAGAAACCACAAAGTAGGTAGTAACTGACTGTAAGTCATCGAGTAAAATAGAAGTGATACCTGGCGCACTCCAGGGAAGTGCTTTAGGGTTCCTACTGTTTCTTATCTTTATAGACGATTTAGGAGACTCTCTTAGACTGTTCGCGGATGATCTCTGATTTATCGGATAGTAAAGTCACCTGAAGATCAAAAGCAATTCAAAAACGTTTTAGATAATATATCTGCACGGTGCTAAAAATGACAATTGACCATAAATAATGAAAAGTGTTAAGTTATCCACATGAGCACCAACAAATCCGTTAAACTCCATTTAAACGATAAATCAGTCAAATCTAAGGGCCGTAAATTCAACTAAATAGCTAGGAATTGCAATTACAAAGATCTTTTATTGGAAAGGACACATAGAAAATATTGGAGGTAAGGCGAACCACAGGCTAAGTTTCATTGGCAGAGGCAACGGTTTTACAAAAGAAACTGTATACACTACACTTGTGCGTCCTATTTTGGAGTATTGCTGTGCATCGTGGGATCCTCATTAAGTGGGACTGACGGAGAATATAAAGTTCAGAGAAGGGCAGCTTGTATTGTCACGATATAGGGGAGAGAGTGAAACGGAAAAAGTGCACGAGTTGGGGTCGAAATCATTACGAGAAAGACGTTTTTGCCTCGCGGGAATGGCCGTGCACTCTAAGGCGGCTTGCTGCGGAGTGAGCGGCTTCTCCCCATCAGAGGTTCGAGTTCTCCCTCGGGCATGGGTGTGAATGTTGTCCTTAGCGCACGTTAGTTTAAGTAGTTTGTAAGTCTAAGGGCTAATGACCACTGTAGTTTGGTCGCATAGCTTTACAAACTCTTGAAAGGCGTTATTTGTTTCATCGAGATCTATTTGCGAAACTTACCTTCTCTGCCGAAATATACCTTCAGTACCGAATGCGAACACATTTTGTTAGCACTCACCCACATAAGGAGACATTATCATAATAAAATAAGAGGAATGAGATCGAAAACGGTGCGCTTTTAGAGACTGGAACGGTACAGAAATATGCACGTAAACGTAATTTGCAGAGTAATTATGTAGAAGTATATGTATAAAACTTTCAGAGATCAGTAGGTTAGAAAATTTGAATTACTGATAATACTTCGCCGGATCGCTGTCAGAATACAATAGAAGCTGGCAGTCAATAAGGACTAAGAACAAGTTGCTATATAATACGGGAGAACCCGAGAAGTATGGGAGAGTTGTTCGTTGTTTTATTGCGTACCAGAAAATATAAATAGTATGTTTGAAACAGCAATCTTAGTAAATAAGATATGAATGCGAAAACTGGATTCTGTGAATTATAAGATTATTAAACATAAAAAAGTGTGATTTTTCGTGTAATAAACTGCAAAACGTTATAACGTCGTGGTCGTATAACAAGAGCTTGATTACAAGAAAGTTCTCGCCTTCCCCAGGGCTCAACCGGTTTTTGGTGAGTACGTGCTTGGCTCCGACGGGGTTCCTGCCTTTGCTGCACTACTTCTCTTCCCTCCTTACTCTTTTCCCATTACTTGGGGACCATGTCTTGTGCATACTTCATAAACAGAAGCTTTTGAACGTCCTTCCGGGATCAAAATTTCACTTCAATTGTGTTTGTTTTATAGAAGCAAATTTCAGGGATATTACCTTTTTGTAGGGATATTACTACAGGAGACTGGTTTTATAAAAACGTCAGAAGATAAAAAGGATGTGAAAGCTACAGTGTTTAAGTATATAAACTTGAAACTGTTGGGTCCAGAGAATTCCAGTGAGCAGTTTAAGATAAAGAAGCACACACCATTAAGAGAATTGATAAATGTTTATTGTATTGGTCTGGTGTCTGTTCTTTCGGACGTCCGAAAGAACAGACACCACACCAATACAACAAGTATTTAAACGCGACGACGGCGTTAGCTTCAGTTATTTCACCGCAGATGCGGTCATACGTCCGACCTCGCACGGGAATCCGTAATGGCGAGTGTAAGAGGGCATGGACGATGGGGGCGCTACAAACATAGCGTGCGACTTGCGAGAGTTTGAGATGGACGGGAGGCGAGCACGGGTGGCCAAGCGGTTAAGGCGATCGCTGGCCCGAAGCGGGAGACCCGGGTTCGATTCCCGGTCCGGCTCACATTTTCACTTGTCATTGCTTAATATCAACGCCCAAATGCGGCCACTGTCAATCCTTTCTTTCCTATCCTTCCCTTCCTTTACAATCATTTGCAAATGATAAATGTTTATTTATTATTCAGTTTTTAGTCACTGGTTTATCTAAACTATGAACTTATAATTGTAGATGTTTTCTGTCCTAAAACAATGAATAAATAAAAATAAGTAAATAAATAAAACCGAGAAAGCGTGGAGGTTCTCGGTACGCTGATTTTCATGCAAGGTTCATGATCGCACACTGGACGTCGAGGCAGAGATCGAGCTGCAGTTGCAGATATTCATTGATATTATCTAAACTTTGCAATAGTTGATGGGGGCGTATGTCTCAGATTCCTCGATTCTTGGACGAGCAGCTAATGGACTTTCAGTATGATAATGTAAATGGGAGTAATTATCACCTCAGCGTATGTAGCGCGGAAATGACGAGTAAAATGAAGGGAGAATTGATGCCGACTGCCTGATACCTTGAGACGGCAGAGGAACAAAGATGAGTGATGCAGACGCGCATGGTAATGGAGGCAGTAGGTCGCAACAGTTCACGGCAGAAGGCCGCCAGAGAATAAACGGTGCTCAGTGGGACAATGCTCCATCCAACATACAAAAGCTATTACAGGGCGTCTCTGAATCACAGTCCAAGCTCGCGGTATTGAGACGACAGCACGTTTCGACAGTGGTTTGAAAATGACAGCAGTAGCGGAGGAATTTATGACAAACTGGCAGAAAGTCACCGTAAGCGGGATAGTAATAATACGCCTGTATTTGGGACGAAACTAAAAGAAAGATATAATAATAGCAGAACAGAAGTTCGTTGGACTGAAAAAGGACGCCTTTGGCCTTGAACACTCGAAACCGCACGAAACCAAGCTTACAATAACACTCGGTCATTAAAAAAAATAGTGATCTGTGTCATTTCTATGGAAAATGTCGCATTCTACCACAAGAGACATTTTAATAGAGAGAAACAACGTAACCGGATACCCATACTATATGAGGGATAATTAAATGACGTCAGTGTATCATTATATTTTTAGTCAAAAGTGCCAAAGGCCCTCTACTTAAAATAATTATAACAGTGCAAAAGATCAATATCCTATACACCTGATAGGGTTTATAATAGTCTTTAAAGTGCAGTTGCGGGATTCCGATTATTATTATTCGTTCGGCAGCTACAAAGGCAATCACCACACATTACATTAAGTATAACATTCCTATAATTCTATGATGTTAACAGTATTTTTTACAGAAGCTCTTATAATGATACACTAAATTACAGATATTCTTGAGTCACTCTATGGCTGAGTCACTGAGTCCGTGAATGTTCTTCAATTCCCCATCGAAGCCGTACACTTTGCACACTAGTAGATGACACTCAGGACTGTATGACAGGCCCCACTTGTACATCAGTTGTTTGCATCTTCCAATGCTTGTTCTGATACGGTTCAGAGCTGCCCGTAACTTGCTTGGGAGATTGGCTGCATCAATCTTCCTGTTGGAGTCGTCCACCACATTGTGGTTCTTATGTTCACTTGCAGCCCTAAATTTCCACCGAGCTGTTTTTGAGTCGAAGCCAACTTTCCATATAGGTGTCCTGGATTTATGTCTTTTTATAGGTTTTAAGTCTTGATAGATATAAAGGGAGGTCCGGGTTGTCTAGAATTTTCCTGTATGTTGTTAGGGCCAGCTGTGATTGCCTAACTTCAGGGGGCTCTGTATTTGAAGGACGGGGAGGCAGACACAGAGGGTGGCCCTGAGTTTTCCCATTATTATTCGCATTGTCTCCCTCAGCTGGACGTCCACTTTGGCTACATGTGCACTTCTCGTCTAGACTGGTGAACAGTATTCTGCTACGCTGTAGACAAGGACTAGGGCTGAGGTCCTCAAAGTGCTCGCTCCACATCCCCATGTCGTTCCAGCCAGTTTAGAGAGGGCATTTTGGGATTTTATTTTCTGTTTCGTATGATCTAGGTGTGGATTATACCAGAGAGCCGTCTAGTTGCACTCTACTTAGGCATATTCTCATCTAATGTGTTAGACAATGTGTAATTTCCTATTTACATCTCTGCTGATGAGATGCATTATGGTGCTGGTAGTTTTGTTGGAATTTGCATGTAGGTGCCATTTAGAGTAATAGGCGTTCAGGACATCCAGATCTTCATTCAGAGTTTTGTCGAGGTCATTGATGTCTTTACTTGGATATGCGACGGCCAAATCGTCTGCAAATCCAAATTTACGTGATTTCGTTTCTGGTATATCAGCTAAATATAGACTGAAGAGAACGGGTGCTAGTATTGAACCCTGTTGTAGGCCATTATTCAGAACCACGCTTCTGCTGTTTCTACCACACAGCGAGGCCCTAATTGCGATGAAGTTATTGAAACAATGCGGAAGAGACCAATGCGAAAACCTCAGTGAGCTGAAGCATCACTTTTACATTGAAAATCACTTCTGCGTTCAAGCAGTTCATCATGGACAAGTCACACTAATTACATTTTAATGTAATTATGTTGGTATTTCAATGTCATAACTACTTTTCGTCATCATATTGCAAGATACTCTTACACTTTGGTACAAAAAACTGATTTTAAATCTCAGACTGAAGTTTAATGATGAAATAACGATCATGTCTCTCTTCCACCATGTTTTAATGACCTCATATAAATCCAGAAACAGCGCTTTGAAGATTAATATAAGCGTTATCAGATGTGTAGGATGTGTACTTTTTGCGCTATTATTACTTTAAGCAAAGGATAGTGACTGAAAATATAGTGATACAGTGAGGCCATTGACTTACGTATAATTTTTCTCTTATGGTATCATATTTTGTTATTTTGTTTCCCTGTATTAAAATATCACTTGTGGCTGGATGGAACATTTGATGAACTTCTGATTTTATTTTTATTTTTATGATCGAGCTTGCAAGTTATAGGTGTACCTTGTGAGCAACAGGGGGGAGCAATTTTAAATCAATATTATTCGAAATATAAATTGTTTCTGAAATATTAATTATATTCACCGTAACAAATGTTATTAATAATACTAATATTGCATTGTAAATGTTAAAAAATAAAAGAATATGTTAATAACATACGTTGGTTTAGTATTATAAATATTTTAAACAGTTAAGCTCGAAAACTACTACATAAATAAAAACTTAGAATAAAAAAATTGCAGGAAAGCGGAAGGATTTACAGCCAAATACAGCTGCGATGCAATGTGCTCCTCGTAATTTAACACAACTGCCATTCCAAACGAGATCACATATGTTGCCAATTGAACACCTATGTAGAAGGAAGCGTGTCTCGATAGCCTAACTGCTTGCCGACGCGGTTAATTTTGGGCAGATATACAATTAAATTACATGCATGGTTAGCTGAAAATGCGCTAATTTCTATTTAATACTGATTACCTCCAATAATATAATTATTACAATAGTAATTTCACATTAATGAAATGCAGCCGTTATGAAATGTTTCTCTTCTCGTAATTCACCTGCAACGTCCACAGAGAAATTGCTTACGACATGTCGCACCGACACAGTAATACCAGATGGTACACGTTTGGCATTGTATCCAGTCACGTTTATCGTCATCTGCAACACGTCACCATTTCCTCTGGCAGAATCCACATTCCCAATCCATTGCCTCACCTTGTTTCTGTTAGAACGTTAGAATGTTTCAATCCCTTTGCTTAGTGCGGCTGCTCCTGCTTTCGAGAGGCTATCTGGTTTTTTCAAGGAAAGATGGTTTCTTTTGCAGAATGAAACACACCAGTCCTTTCGAGCTATGTCTTTGCAGGGGTGTTTTACGTTGTCCTAGCTAGTTTGAGGGCTGCACCCACTTTTCTGTGTCAGTTCAAATGCTCTTTTTCCCAAATATATTATTCTGTTGGCAAGAGAGGTTTCCAAATCTTGAGAAAATATGTTTGGATGTCCAGTCCGGTTACCATATACATATTTTTTGGGGGTAAAAGATTACTGTTACAAATAACTTTGTATTATTCTTTTTGATAAAGTCGGTACAAACTCGTATATGGCACTCCATAAATTTACTGGCTACTATCAGTGATAATGCCTTTCATCGCTGCTTCAACTGTCTTCTTCATCGACCCTCGTTCCATTCCATTCAGCCTCCTTTCCGTTTATAGGTCCTCACCATCTGAAGAAAATGAAGGAATAATTTATTACAATAGTATTACAAAACAGAAACACTTTTGTAAATGCAGTTTACCCCATATTCATCAGTTTTCCACCACTATTCATGAAGCCTCGTTTTTAGCTATTCAAATAGCCCCGATGTAGTTACCCAGCACACTAACAAATGGCAGCACAGGTCACCAATGTGGGCTAGGGAGGACCCAGTATCATGCCTCAACTTTTTTCATGGCTTTCATTTCTTACAAACTGCAGTAAATCCCTAGCGAACAACATGCCTGTTTTACAAACCGTGCAGTGACCAGTTGTGAGCCATTTATCTTCTAGAGTTTAAATAAATCTTGCGTAAATTTCTGAAGTCAGAAAACGAAATAGACATGTTCAGGGAATAGACGAACTGTCCGACAACAAGAAACACTCGTGGCCGAGGGGACTAAGGCGCTCCAGTCACGGTCTGCACGGCCACTACGGTCGGGGTTTAGAATCCCCCTCGGGCATGGATACTTGTGCCGTCCTAGTTTGTTAAGTAGTTCATAAGTAGTTTGTAAGTTTAGGGACTGATGACCCCGTAGTTAAGTCCCATAGACTGTACAAACATTTGATTTGAAGAAACACTCACATAATGGCGTCTCCATTTTTATGTTGTTGTGGCGTACGCGCAAAAGCTGAATGTTACTCATATAGCTCCTCTATTCAATTAGCCCCGCTCTATCCTACAGTGTTAAACGTAGTCGTGAAGAAAGCATCCGTACATAAATTTGTGAATAGGTGGATCAGCCCACTGGATATAAGGAGTTAAAAAAGAAAGTTCTAACTGCAGATACTGTAAAGCCTTCTGTTAAGGACACCCTTAGTTTAGGGTCGAAACCGGTTCAAGTTTTATTGTATTCACAGCAACAATTGGGCTGTAATCCACCTATTAACACATATTGGAATGTTAAAAATATACGATTACTACAGAGATAAAGAGAACAAACGGACATAGTTTAGTAATTCCTTCAGCAGTGATATTTTGTTTCAAACATGCCGTGCATTACAAGTCCTTGACAATGTGGTAAGTTTTCATCCGATATCATATTACCATCGCATTAAAGGGAATTAATTTCATTCTCTTTTCGAACTTTCCAAGAGAAACAATTATTCTTTGAAGCAGTCACCATTAACTTGACAGATGATAGCATTTTCTACCATCAATACGTTTAGTTAGTGTCCGAGGACTTTCCTCTCGACCAATTGATTGCTGAAAGAGAAACAATACAAGAAACACTAAGCAACCAGTGAATTTTTCAATTGCTCTACTTGTGTTGACTGTTTTTGTTTTATGTTCATGAGAAGACACTTCGTTCAAATACGCTAAAGTGACAAAAATATACTTCTATATCAAGAAACAGACTTGTGTGGGTGTGCCGTTACTGTCGCTTGAGAATGCTGGTTATTCGAAAGCAGACTACCCACGCGGCTGCACCTACATCGTTAAGTGTCCACGGCTGCTGATTGCACGGCGAGATGTGTTGGAGGTTGGGCAGCGATAAACATCCCATACATTATGTATCCAACAGCCTCCGCAAACAGTCAGCGACCTCGATTTTAGACTCATTTTCTAAAGACATTAAATCTGAAGACTGTTTAATTTTGTCAGTCTTCCCTATTAACTTTCTTCTCTTACCATTCCAGTACTTTTGCTGAATGACAATTTTTTACTTTATTCATAAAATATTCTAGAGGGTGGACCTGTGACTCCTCATAACGAGCTGCACTTAGAAAATTTGCCTATGATCTCAGTTCATCGTATTTTTGAAATATAATCATCTTCACAAGTGTAATATGAAGTATGACATACCTGGATAAACAAATATACTGTTACGCGTATTTATGTTGATTTCGCGGATACCCTTCACGATTCACCTGGAATGAACGACTCGCAAGCGTCTTATTATTCGATATTTTTGGAAAATTCTTCCCAAGGAATCAGCGATCTTTGTAATGTAGGTTAATTGAAGATAAACACTACTGATCGCGTTAAATTAAAGTTTATGTTGACCGGTTTTGATCTACAAAGAGATCAGCTTCAGACCTAATGTTCCTTGGTGACCGTCGTGCAGCAGTTCCGTCTTTGCTGCGTGGAGAAGACTGAACAAATTCATTTCTGTTCTCACGGTTAGTACCTTCGACACATATTTGCTACTTTTTTAATCTTAAGACTCAAATAGAGGATGCAACATAAAATTCTAATTCCAGCACATCATAAGTGCATCCTCTGACTTGAATCAGTGGGCTATGAGATGTTTGATGGTGGAGAATATAATGAAAGCAATGTAGATTTTAGGTAAGATAGTGTGTGAGAAACTAATCAAACGCATTTTATATCCACATATATCACTTCATACCTGATATCTGGTCATGGTTAGTAGGTAAACACTTTGCTGCAGTACCTGAACAATTTATGATGATATTATATGTTTTATACGTGCGTATTATGCGACTGATTGACAAGGATATGCCGCTGCGGAGTGTCCGAGCGCATTGAGGCGCTGTGCTCCGATTCGCGAGGCCGTCCCCGTCGGGGGTTCGAATACCCCTTCGGGCATGGATGTTTGTGTTGTCTTTAGTGTAAGTTAGTTCATAAGTAGTTTATATGCTTAACAAACAGTTGAACATTTTTTAGGAGGATATTTTCAGTGTCTTTTTCATTTCTAAAAAAGAAATTTCTGACGTCATGCCTGTTCCAGAGCGTTTAAATACTTTCAGCGACGACAGGCAATACTTTTTGCTGGACCTGGAATTGCCGCCTCGGTCACCCGGACACGCTTCCCGTCCTCTCCAAATTCTCAACCTGTCACACATTATTACTGTATTGTGCCCCGTCGATTGTCCCTCTTGCTAGCAGCTGCACCTGTATTGCCGAAAGAATTCAGATTTTTTTTTTTTTTTTTTTTTTTTTGCATCCGCATTAGAACTGTCTGCCCGTCGAGACACCTGTTGTTGTTGTGGTCCTTAGTCCGCAGACTGGTTTGATGCAGCTCTCCACGCTACCCTGTCCTGTGCAAGCCTCTTCATCTGAGCATACGAACGGCAACCTACATTCTTTATACAATTATATCTCTGTTTCTAATGACCAGGCTGACGACAAGACATTAAACCCTAAGCTTCTTTACTTACAATTATATCTATCTTTGTAGAAATGAATGTCTACTTCTCAGATGTTATCTGACTTCGAAATACCTGAGAAATGAGATTTCAACGCTAGAATATGATCACCGTGTAATCCATTACGAGAGCGTTAAGAAAATTGCCTGAGATGTTTGCTGAAATCTGTGATTTTCAAGTAAAGTGACGTGGTACTCTGGAAACCTATGTGATTTTTAAGATACCTACCAAGAAACTGCATCCCTTGAAAAGTACAATCTGGCCCTCTCAGAGAACCTTTTTACAAGTAACACATTGAGCGCGAGGTTGCTAGTTCCCTCTCCAGTTGTGTTAACAATTTCCACAGCAAGGTGAAAGTACAGAGATCAACCTTCTATAGGAAGTATGTATTACATTTCAGTAAATGGACATTATCTTCATCGAAGAAGTGTTCCAAAACAAATCATAATATTGCACCATGAACATCGATACAGTGATTAGAAAGCTTCGCACCATCAAGATCGAAGACGAACTCCACGACAAATTGTTTCGCATTTGGTTGAATGCCAACACATTCCATCTGTTCTCATCCCCCTCTTATATCAATATGATTCTATGTGCATGAAATAAGAAATCAACTTTGTACTGCCAACGGCCTCGTAAAAGAGGATAGAGGAGCGGGCAGATGTTCTTTTGCTCTTGGGGTGGGAAACTGCCCCAAAAATTCGGAAGAATCAGCAATGATCAACTGTATGAGGATGCAGAAGACAATGGAAACCACATTGAGTATTCAAAGGCCATTTTGGTCGAAAATGAAAAGTGTCATGATGATCTCTCCACTGGAAAAACATTCGGATCTCGGGGTGGGGAATAGCAAGAGAGAGATGAACACGAGAAAAATATTCAATAAAGAACGAAGTGATATTCTATGTGTCGGAATATGGAATGTCGGAAATGTGCACATAGTAGGAAAGCTAGAAAACCTAAAAAAAAGGCTGGATCTAGACATGGTAGGAGTCGGTGAAGTTAAATGAAAAGAAGATAAAGATTTCTGGTTAGACGAATAGAGGTTAATATTAACACCAGCGGAGAACAGTATAACGAGGAGAGGATTCGTTATGAACGGAAAGTAGGGTAGAAAGTAAACTACTGTGAGCAGTCCAATAAGAGGATTGTTCTCATAAGATTCGATAGCTCGGGTATACATGCCAACGTCATAAGCAGAAGATGAAAAGGTAGAGAAAGATTATTATCATGATTTTGATTTGATTTGATTTTGCCAGGGAAGTCAAAACAGTCTTGGTCCAACCCGCCACTGCCCGCACCGAAACTAGGTTTATTGTGCGGTTATTATCAAGATACGGAAAAGGTAATCGGTGTGTAAAGTGAGATGGAAATCTAATAATCATTGGAGACTGGAACGCTGTTGTAGGTGAAGGCATAGAGGGAAGAGCTGTGGGAGAAAACTGGCTTGGCAGTGGAAATGGGAGAGGAGAAAGTCTAAGCGAGTTGTACGGATACTCTTTTCAAGCACCACAAAAGCAGAACATACACTTGGAAAAGACCTGGAGACACGGGGAGATTCCAACTGAATTAAATAATGGTCAGGTAGAGATTCCGAAATTAGATACTGGATTGTAAAGCGTATCCAGGAGCCGAAATAGACTCAGATCACAATTTAGTAATGATGAAGTGTAGTCTGAAGTTTAAGAGGATTGTCCGAAGGAACCAGTGTGGAACGGAATGGGATTCCAAAGTAGTGAGGAATGACAAGACGCGTTTGAATTTCGCTAAAGATGTAGATGGTGCTACCAGAGTAGGCATAAACGGCTTGCTGAGACCATGCCAGGTCGAGTATCTGCGGTTAACCGGGCAAACTGAGGTCCGACACGATATCAGGAGGTATCAAAAACGTTCAAATGTTTGTAAATCCGTGGGACTCAACTACTGTGGTTATAAGTCACTAGGTTTAGAAAATACTTAAACTAACCTAAGGACAACACACACAAACACACATGCCAGAGGGAGGACCCGGACCTCCTACGGGGAGCAACCACACGCTTAGGAGGATCCCTTAACTTTTTTATCTCAGCATATAACACATGAACTTAAGTAGTGCTGGTGCACGCTGGTAAGACATGTGAAGAGACAGTGCATATTTAGGAGCGGGTTGCATGAAATGAAATCGGTAGGGGTAATTGAATTTCGTTTGTTGAGGAGTTCCCCATCATTACGTTTATCGTGTAAGTGATCTATGGAACAAGTAGCTGCTGACGTGCGCACTGACAAGTAAATCTACCCAAGAGATACGCTTCAATTTCATCGGCTTTGAGTATGTTGTAATGTACCGCACAGTAAGAGTTACATTTTTATAAGTGCCCATACATAATTAAGAGAGTCAAAAAGGCCCTTCAAAAATTGAGGTCAATATTTCTGCGTGAATACCGTAGGCAAGGTAACAAGCATACAAAAAATTCAAATAACGTATCATTTCTACTATACGTACAGATAGCCCCTCCCAATATTTTAGTTTTCATATTGACATTTGACTATAGCAGAACGTAAAGAATCGTTAACACCAAAGCCAATAAAATATGACGAGGTGGTAGATCGATACAGAGATATTAATCTCAATTTTTATATTGACCAAAATGTTTTTAAATGTCGTGTTCCGAACCTAAATTTGTATTTACATTCATGCTTCGCAAGCCACCATGTGGTGCGTGGTGAAGGATATCTTATATTGTACCATTCTTAGTCAATGGGTTTCCTGTGCCTCTTCGAAACAGAGTGAGGGAAAATGACTACTTATATGCCTCCGTAGGAGCTCTAATTTGTCTCATCTTATATTTGCGGTCCGTATAAAGAATGCAATTTGGCGGCAGTGGATTCGTCCTGAGTCACCTTCATATTCCGTCTCTCTGAACGTCGTGAATAGTTTTCCTCGGAAGAATTGTCGTCGTCAGTCAAGGGATCCCCATTTGAGTTGACGAACCGTCTCCGTAACATTCCCGTGTGACCGAACCTACCAGTAGCAAATCTAGATGCCTATCACTGACTTGCTTCTATGTCTTCCTTTAAACCGATCTAGTGGGGATTCCGAACATACGAGCAGTACTCAATAATCGGTCACAGTAGAGTTCTATAGGCTGTACAGATGAACAGCATATTCCCGAAATTCTTCCAATACCTCGAAGTCTACCTTCCATCTTCCCCACATTTGTCCCTACATGCTTGTTCCGACCCCTTAATGGGTGTCTGCATTAAGTTTTGCGTAAAGCTCGAGAAAACCTTTGCAGAGACACACCAAATTCCGCATAAAGCCTAGTGTGACGATTGCTTAAGCCGTACATGATGTTACGAATGGTTAACGTGATTTGAAAATGGGTGGATGTGAATTAAAGAGGAACCTCGTTCAGGAAGCCCTTCGACGTTTACCGACGAGACTGATGTATGAAACGTCAAAGAATTTTGGGTAAAGAATGTAACGTTTCAGTTTGACCATGTCGTGAAATTCTGACACAGCATCTTGGAATGCGTCGTGTTGCTGCCAAGTTCGTCCCATGGATCATGAGACAAGAAGAAAAAGACCATCGCCCCTCAATCTGTGAAGAGCGTTTGGATCAAGTCTCCGTACTCTCCAAACCCGTCCCCTGTGGTCATTTCTATTTCTAAATTTTGAAAAACCCCATTGAAAGGACGAAGAGACAAAAAGGGAATTCACAGGTGGCGCTTCGCGCGATCCAGCAAGAGGCGTAGTACCAAAGACTGCTCCAGGAAGTGGAAACGGCCTTGATAGTGGTGTACCAATTGTGGAGGAGACATTTTCGATGGTGACCGTGTGGACAAAGTTCCGGAATTTTTTTGAACACGCTATCAAAATGTGTATGTGTGTGGCCATTGTGTAGGCTTGTTTGTGGACAGGTGTCTGTGTGAGGCGTTTCTTGTTGAGGCACGGCTGGGTGCGGCGCGCTAGGCCGCGGGCGCGGCTTCCTGCCGTTTCTAGAGCGCGCTGCTGCTGCTGCTGCCGCACCCTCTCAATGCCGGATACGGCCTCGTCTCCAGGAGTTCTCTGGTGCCTCTGCCGCCGCGCAATCCTGCCGCACCGGCAACGCCTCTCAGGCACCGTTTCTTCCTAAGCGACCTGTATTTAATCGTAAGGGCGCCCTAGCCTTCTGGATCCAACTAAAATTTATGATAGTGTGTCCACAATCGTTTATATCCAGAAAGGGAACTGATGGTAGGAAGTGCGTAATTGTTCTGTTACGGTCATGCACTGACTTAGCAAACGTCATGGGATACGCACCTATACTCTGTGTAAACAAAAATATCCGGACATCCCCAACAACTTACGTTTTTCATATTAGATGCATTGTATTGCCACCTACTGCCAAGTACTCCATATCAGCGACCTCATTAGTCATTATATACCGTGAGAAAGCAGAATGGGGCGCTCTGATTCGAGATTGGTCGGGTGATTGGGTGTCACTTGTGTCAGAAGTCTGTATGCGAGATTTCCACACTCCTAAACACCTCTACATCTACATCTACATGGGATACTCTGCAAATCACATTTAAGTGCCTGGCAGAGGGTTCATCGAACCACCATTATACTATTTATCTCCCATTCCAGTCTCGAATAGCGCGCGGGAAGAAAGAACACTTGAATCTCACCGTCCGAGCTCTGATTTCTCGTATTTTATTCTGATGATCATTTCTACCTATGTAAGTGGGAGTCAACA
The DNA here is from genome assembly GCA_026315105.1 of Locusta migratoria. NCBI lineage: Eukaryota > Metazoa > Arthropoda > Insecta > Orthoptera > Acrididae > Locusta > Locusta migratoria. Next base: position 295,782,508 of record CM048755.1, read on the forward strand.
ATATACTTTCGCATTCGAAGGAGAATGTTGGCGATTTGAGTTTCGTAAGTAGCCCACGCAGCAGTGATAAGCGCCGTTGTTGTAATGATTCCCATCCCAGATCCTGTATCATTTCCCTAAAGCTTTCTCCCCTGTATCGTGACAATACGAAACGAGCTGCCCTTCTTTGGACTCTTTCGATGTTCTCCATCAAATCCACCTGATAAAGATCCCACACTGGGCAGCAATACTCCAAAAATGGACGGACAAGCGTAGTGTATGCAGTTTCTTTTGTAGTTCTGTTGTATGGTTTAAGGGTTCTGCCAAAAAAACGCAGTCTCTGGTTCGCCTTTCCCACGATATTATCTACGTGTTCTTCCCAGTTTAAGTCTGAAGTAATAGTAATTCCTAGGTATTTTGTGGAGTTTACTGCCTTCACTTTTGATTGATTTATCTTGTATACAAAGTTTAACGGATTTTTTTTCGTACTCATGTGGACGACTTCACACTTCTCATTATTTAGAGTCAATTGCCAATTTTTACACCATACTGATATCTTATTCAGATTGTTCTGCAGTTGGTTTTGATCTTCAGATGATTTTACTAGACGGTAAATGACGGCGTCATCTGCACGCCCGAAACTTCTTTGAACAGTCATTGCGCCGCGAAAACATGAAGATGCACAATCTTAGAGAGCTACTTAGATTTTCCCCTAAATCGTTTATGTAAATAATCTCTAGGTCCACTGTTTATGACGTGATAGTGAAGTGGAAAGGTGAAGCGACACGTACAGGACGAAAGCGTACAGGCACACCTCGTCTATTGACTCACAGAGCCCGCCGACAGTTGACGAGGATCGTACAGTGTATTAGGCAGGAAAGTATCCAGACCATGTTGTTGTTGGCTGGATGTTTTAGGGGGTCAAAACTACGGAGGTCAGCAGTCCCCCTATCTAGACCATCACAAAGGAATTCTAAATTGTACCAGGATAATTTCCAAGTACTAGACAATTAGACAAAAGGTGTGAAAGCTTGGATTTCATGGTCGAGCACGAAGACGAATTCACTCCAAGAGTCAGCGCAATGTATGTCCTAAGCGTAAACGACCATCACTTATGTGCGGGCAGAATCTGATTTCATCACTGAATACCACGGCCCACGATTAAATCTTCCAAAGCCGGCCGCGGTGGCCGAGCGGTCTGCGGCGTGCCAGTCACGGTCTGCATGGCCGCTGCGGTCGGGGGTTCGAATCCCCCCTCGGGCATGGATGTTTGTGCCGTCTTTAGTATAAGCTAGTTCATAAGTAGTTTGTAAGTTTAGGGACTGATGACCCCGCAGTTAAGTCCCATAGACTCTACAAACATTTGAACGTTTGAAATGTTCCAAGTGGTCCTATGACGGCACCTGTAGAGCCGTGCACGTCGATGTTGTGGCGTGCATGGAAGACGGACTAGATGTGCACGTCCCAGTAGTCCAACCGTTAGCAATCGGTTGGCAACAGTTCGTGTTGACACTTATGGGCTCACAAACCCTCTTATCAGTGGTGTAGTAGCTGTACGATATGCCACTTCAGCCCTTACAATACGACAATGTTAGCGTATATCAATGTTCAGAACCTCGAGTACCGGTGTGACAATGTCCATGTGACCATTGCAACCAACTGAAGCAGAACGTCAAACTTGTGTGGCAGTTCTCATACAGGACCATCCCACCACTCGGAAGGACACAATTTGACCGCTCTTAAACCCGATTAGTTGGCTGTAGAAAACTCGAGTGCGTCTCCATGGCATGGCGCTTGTTTGCTTCACACGTTAACATCGCATGAGCCTTATATCTGTTAACATTTCTCATTAAGGGGCACACACAAGTGGCCCTCTGGCAGCTACGTCACTACTCTATCTGTTGTAAACGACGTTGAAAAGTTTAGCTGTTCATCTGAAAGTATGTAGTCTTATGGTTGCTTGTTACAAGTTTGCTTAGAATTTGCTATACAATTAATATGTAAATCAGCTGCTGTAAATTTTGATATGTAAATCATATAAGATTGACTGTAATTGGTCAAATGTTCAAATGTCTATAAAGCTTGTGGGACTTAACTGCGGGGTCATCAGCCCTTAAACTTACAAATTACTTATGAACTAATTCATACTAAAGACAACACAAGCATCCATGCCCGAGGGAGGATTCGAACCACCGACGCTGGAGCCGCGTGATCCGCAACGTGGCGCTCCAAACCGCTCGGCTACTCCCGCACGGCCTAGTTGGTTTATAGATCAAAATGATGTGCAAATAGCCAGTGAGATGAGTGAAAACTCATAATACTAATTAAATGTCATCTGTGAAATTACTATAGACTGTCACTAACTGTATGCAGTGGCGACGTGCAAGCTTTTCATTTGTCAATAACAATAATTGGCAATATTGCACACTCTGTGCAACTGAAATATTTTCCCCCTGACCTACCTACCATTACAAGAATTTTCCCTCCAACATATTTCAGTCAAAGTTGGTTGAAATGAGGTAGGCACAAACTTGAATAAAAACTATATTCACGGCTTAGATTTTACAGCCTGAATATATATATATATATATATATATATATATATATATATATATATATATATATATATATATATATTTAAATGGCAAAAAAGATCAGTTTAAAAGACAACAAAATACAATTAATATCAGAATGGGGGACTTTATATAGAACAGAAATTAACTAAGGTTGCTACACGAATATAAAGGTCTGCGACGCGCCAGTCACAGTCTGCACGGCCGCTACGGTCGGGGGTTCGAATCCCCCATTGGGCATGGATGTTTGTGTCGTCTTTAGTGTAAGGTAGTTCATAAGTAGTTTGTAAGTTTAGGGACTGATGACCCCGCAGTTAAGTCCCTTAAGCTTAACAAACATTAGAATATAAAGGTTTTGACTGGCTAAGTCACAGGAGGGAAGTGGCAAAACCACGAAGTATAAAATCAACGAGTGAAATTTAACCCCAACTCCGACCCCAGTCTATTTTGATCTACAGAAAGCGTCCCCTCTGGCACACGATTAACTCCCACCTAACTACTACCATTCAACTCCCCTTCCTCAGCAGATGTGTTGGCGCAACCTTAACGTCTTTCTGTTGATCAGCGTTGGAGTTGTCGAAGACCAGCTGATAGAAGTGCAGTGTTGACAGCAGCGATCGCGAATGTGGATTGACACGAATAGAACAGGTTTTGTCCGTTAAGCCGACGACAATACTATAGTGAAGGAAAAAAAAAGACTGTTCTTGCAAGAAACTGTAAAAATTCTGATTATAAATGGTGTACCTGACAGCAAACACGCACTTCAGAATATTACAAGTTTCAATTTATACTACAGTAGCCACGCAGGACTCTAACACCTGACTGTGCAGAAAGCACATTGAAATAATTCAAAGTCCTCGATCTGGATAGGAGAACGGCTCCAGCCAGAGACTTCAAGACAGCAGGATCCGGCCAGGTGCGCGACCCAGATCAGAGTGCCTTCTCCCTACACCAGAATTTCACAACTGAAAATCTTCCTCTCAAGCCCCTCCCATCGTTGACGTCAAGCCAATCATAAATTTGGCTTAATGGTCAAACCAATGGAATACAAGAGCTATTATTCAACACACCAGGCTCCTCCCCCACGAAACTATCCCACGCTGCACCCTGCACGTAAGCCAGCATTTCTCAGAAATACATAGAAATTGCGGAGCATTGGAACGAATCTGCAGACGCTGAAATGACTTTACTGCCGACCAGACGCCAGCCTTCCGTCGTGAGAGCGCCGCTCTAACTTCCCTAGAAATCACATCTGGCAATTTACACAAATATTCGCAGACGCCCGCCCCCGGTGTTCCCTGAACTCGGGCGCACATGCAGACCAGAATGATGCCAACTTTTACTGCCTCTGCTCATAGTACTCCAGTGCCCTTCCAGCGCGTCGTGATCAGAGAGCCTTCCTACACAATACAGCACCGTAATGTCCGCCTCCGTAGCTCAGCGGTAGCGTCGCTGACTATCACGCAGGGGGCCCGGGTTCGATTCCCGGCAGGGGACTGGGTATAGTGTGTTGTCCTAATCATCATCATCTCATCATCATTGGCACGTAAGTCGCCCACGCGGCGTCAAATAAAAAGACTTACTAAGGCGGCCGAACAAACCCGCAAGGGTTCTCCCTGCAAAGAAAGCACCGTAATGGCAAAACAAACTACCTGGCCTCAGGTCAGCCACCGACGTGCCCAGCCCAAATATATATGTCCATCTGCAGATGGAGCGGTTTCATCTCGGGTGGTGGCTGCCAGCGCTCGCCCTACAGGCGGTGTCGGCACAATGCCTTAGAACCTACTTCAGAGAACTTGCCGCCAGCAACCCCCGCCCCCTCGCGGAACCACAAAAGTGCCGGTCTGCTGGTGTCGCCAGCCCCTTTCGCCTCGGAAGACAATTATCCCATCGGCGATACTCACAATAATCAAAACAGAGTCATACTCCCAGTATGAATAATAATGAGCCGGCCGCGGTGGCCGAGGGGACTGAGGCGCTTCAGTCACGGTCTGCACGGCCACTACGGTCGGGAGTTCGAATCCCCCTCGGGCATGGATATTTGTGCCGTCCTTAGTTGTAGCTAGTTCATAAGTAGTTTGTAAGTTTAGGGACTGATGACCCCGTAGTTAAGTCCCATAGACTTTACAAACATTTGAACATTTTTTTGAATAATAATGAAAAATAATGAAGGCATTTGTGTGGAGTGTTGCCTTATATGGGAGTGAAACATGGACAATAAACAGTGCGAACAGGAAGAGGATAGAGGCTTTTGAAATGTGGTGCTACAGAAGAACGCTGAAGATTAGGTAGGTGGATCGCGTAACTAATGAGGAGGTACTGAACAGAATTGGGGAGAAAAGGAATTTCTGGCATACCTTGACTAACAGAAGGGATCGACTGGTAGGACACATTCTTAGACATCAAGGAATTATTCAAAATGTTCAAATGTTTGTATAGTCTATGGGACTTAACTACGGGGTCATCAGTCCCTAAACTTACAAACTACTTATGAACTACTTACGAACTAGAACGGCACAAATATCCATGCCCGAGGGGGGATTCGAACCCTCCGACCGTAGTGGCCGTGCAGACCGTGACTGGAGCGCTTTAGTCCCCTCGGCCACCGCGGCCGGCAAGGAATTGTGAATTTAGCGTTGGAGGGAAGTGTGTTGGGTAAAAACCGCAGAGGAAGACCAAGAGATGGATACAGTAAGCAGATTCAGACAGATGTAGGTTGCCGTTCTTATGTGGAGTTGAAGAGACTTGCTCAGGATATGGTATTGTGGAGAGCTGCAGCAAACCAGTCTCCGGACTGAAGACCACAACAACAACAACTCCCAGTGAACAGAAATTTACGTCCAAACTCCTATCATCCGATAATTACAAGACAAATGAAAGATATTGAATATAAACAACATAATACTAGTGTATTGATATCTCTCCGGAATAAATCCAGACAATAGTGTTCAAATAAAATGGAGAGAATAATTCTGAAATAGGACCACCACCTCTCACATCTAATATCCCCTAGGTGGTATCTTCCGTCATCGGATCAAAATCTACATCATCTTCCCAGGAGTACTGTGTTTTCCGGCGTTGTATACAACCACTGACAATAAAGTTTGGTGTATAGTCTTATAAAATTAACGTAGATAAACTATGAACTATAGTCACCTTACTGTCTTTCGAAATAGCCACCTCTCATAACTGTGCACCAATGAGCTCTGCGATACATGTCCTGGAAACTTTGCACGAAGTCCTCCTTTGGGATGGTGTTCAAAAGCCGCGTCACGTTTTGATCGATGTCAGGAATAGCAGCAAATCTCTTTCCTGTCAAAGCGAGTTTAACTCCAGTGAATAGGAAGAAATCTGGAGGATTGCCACCCTCCTTTTTGCGAGGAATTGTTTGACGATATTGGCGGTGTGTGGGCGTGAATCCACCATACGCGCCAGATTTTAGTCCTCCGGACTACTTCTTATTTTCTCGACTCAAACCCGCTTTGATAGTAAAGAGATTTGACGATATTTCTGATATCCAACGAAATGTGACGAGGATTTTGAACACCATCCCAAAGGAAGACTTCGTAGAGAGTTTTTGAAAATGTATCTCAGGGCTCAGCGGTGCATAGTTGTGGGAGGTGACTATTTAGAAGAACGGTAAGATAACTGTAGTTCACAGTTAATTTACGTTAATGTTACAGGACTATTCACCGAACTTCATTCTCAGAGGCTCAACTGAATATATTTGATGCATAAAAGGTACTGCAAAGTAAACGTACTTCATTAATGTGTGCAGTGTTTTACTGTAGTCAGTATTAATACAGATTCCACGGCTTCAATTTAACAGCACGAAATTGCATCCCCACAATACAACATGGTAGAATATAACTCTAGATGTAGTCACACAAATATGACTTGTTCACATTCCACTAACGTTTTACCTTGAACATTTTCTAACTTAATCTCAAAGAGAGTCTGAAATATTCTGTTCGATATTAATAAAATTTACCAGCTCAGAAACGTCAGTGGTGGTTACCGTTTGAAGTTGAAAAACAGGATACAAACTGTAGAAAAAAATTATGCATCTTTAATGTTGTCTACAAAAATTAGTTTGTTTGCAGAATTTTACGCCACATCAGGCTAATGAATTTTCTGAATTACGTTAATTCTGCTCTGCAATCACACGCCAAAATCAACTCTTAGCGTGTTGGCGTGTTGGAATTGACTCTTCTGTGCAACTCTTAAGGACTGCACACAGAAACTGTAGAGACTATTGTATTGTGGAAACTTTTTGCACATTTTCCGTTACTGCTGGACAGCGCAGAAACAACTATCGCAAAATGGAAAAGTGTACTTCTTGGTGAATGTCCTAACTACTAAACAGAGCTAACGTAGATGTAGATAGTCACTGCTAAAGGCAGAATACTTCCCGCCACAATCGTTAGTGCTAGGTCTAGAATATAATTCACTGACAGATAATGATTTCTTGAAACGCATAACAATAAAGAGTCTGTGTCTCCAATTCCAGGAGGGAGCAATTGCCTCCTCTTGCCTGCTCTTGTGGACTCTTAGCCACGCCAAACTCCGATGCTAATAGCTAAGCTTCAGTACCATATACTTCACTTCTTCTCATACATGAGTTTCATAGCTGACCATATATTCAGGGTGTTGCAAAAAGGTACGGCCAAACTTTCAGGAAACATTCCTCACACAAAGAAAGAAAATATGTTATGTGGACATGTGTCTGGAAACGCTTAATTTCCATGTTAGAGTTTATTTTAGTATTTGTATTGTTGGGTGAACCATTCGCAGAAGTGTACCCGAGGAGGCCAATCAGCTGCTGTTAGTGCCTGCACACGCTGTACATGGTACGGAAACAACTGGTTCTAAATGTTCAAATGTTTGTAGAACTTATGGGACTTAACTACAGGGTCATCAGTCCCTAAGCTTACAAACTACTTATGAACTAGCTAAGACTAAGGACGGCACAAATATCTATGCCCGAGGGAGGATTCGAACCCCCGACCGTAGTGGCCGTGCAGACCGTGACTGGAGCGCCTCAGTCCCCTTGGCCACCGCGGCCGGCCAACTGGTTCTAAATAAAATGTTTGTAGATCTATCGGATCAAACTGCGTGGCCATCAGTCCGTAGCTTACAAACTACTTAAACCTAGGTCAACTAACCTATGGACAAGACACACAACCATGCCCCAGGGAGGACTCGAACCTCCACGGCGAGCAACCGCGCGCTCCGCAGCGAGACGCCTTAGACCGCTCGGCTACTCCACCGCGGCCAACTGGTTCTCCCGTAGCACTCTCCATACAGTGACGTGGTCAACGTTACCTTGTACAGCAGCAACTTCTCTGACGCTGACATTAGGGTTATCGTCAACTGCACGAAGAATTGCCTCTTCCATTGCAGGTGCCCTCGTCGTTCTAGGTCTTCCCCAGTCGCGAGTCATAGGCTGGAATGTTCCGTGCTTCCTAAGACGACGATCAATTGCTTCGAACGTCTTCCTGTCGGGACACCTTCGTTCTGGAAATCTGTTTCGATACAAACGTACCGAGCCACGGCTATTGCCCCGTGCTAATCCATACCTCAAATGGGCATCTGCCAACTCCGCATTATAAACATAGCACTGACTGCAAAACCACATTCGTGATGAACACTAACCAGTTGATGCTACGTATTGATGTGCTTGATACTAGTACTGTAGAGCAATGAGTCGCATGTCAACACAAGCACTGAAGTCGACATTACCTTTCTTCAATTGGGCCAACTGGCGGTGAATCGAGGAAGTACTTTACATACTAACGAAACAATTGGGTACTTTGACAACTGTCTGCACGAATTATTTCAATTTACATTTAAAGAGAAATACTAAAATGAGCTCTAACATGGAAATTAAGCGTTTCCGGACACATTTCCACGTAACATATTTTCTTTCTTTGTGTGTGAGGAATGTTTCCTGAAAGTTTGGCCGTACCTTTTTGTAACACCCTGCATAACAACAGACGTAATGAAAAATGTAAACCCCGTCTTAACAGGCCTCGGGAGGCCCAACGGTACCCACCGACCGCTGTATCTTATTCAGTCTCCTTACATCATCGTATGCGGATATGGAGGGCGTGGGGTCAGCTCACCGCTTTAGAGCCGTAACGAACACAATACACATTTAAAAAACGATATAAAATGTAATTAACACTTTGATTGTGTAAATGAACGAAGGAAGTCAGCATTTATATTTTCATTTACGAGCTAAACAGAGCTGTTATGGCTCCCTATCCGTCCAGTTCAATTCAGTAGATCAACGGGTGGCTGCAGCCAACAATAGAGAGGGAGGTGTTCCATAGGACGACAGCACTTAAAAGTGAAAGGCTAAGAATAGGGCCCCAAAGCCTCAGGCGCATAAATAACTGACAACAGCAGTGGAAATTACAGGAATATTAACGTCTGTTCTCCGACAGCCAATAAGCCGCGAGTGATTTGAATACTGATCATGCATTCATAACGAGAGAGTTCCTCAAACATTGTCTTAGCGACCAGAATTTAGCATGGCCACAGGGACCAGGAACAAGACACGTGGAACAGCAAGGCACTTATCAATGTAAATACGAAGCTTTTGACGAGAGATTGGTCTGTCATTCCAACTGACTGTAACTGCTGGGCTGAATCAAACGCCTGTAGAAAACATATGTTAAGTGATGAATGTCTTGCGTAAAGCAAGGCTCAATGATTCATTGAACTGATTTTTCTGATTTCTTTCATAATCGTTTTAATTGTGTTATTTATTTACTTACTGTTTTCTGTTCATTTTAAATATTATTAACTATTATTTCACTTACGCCCTCACAAATAAAATTGTAAGTTACTTAAACTTTTAAAGTGTGCTGTCGTATTGCCCTGGGAATAAATTGTAACTTCATTCCGATTTCCATATTTGAAAAACATTTATAATTATTATTCAGTATTATAAAACTTATTATTGTTGGAGAAAATAGTCCTACAAATAGAATAACATCCCTAATACTATAAATGTTTCATCCATGGTTACGGTTCCTAAACAAGGTTTTCGGAAAGCTACAGTACACAAATCCTTGAAAAATACACTGATCAGCCAGAGCGTTATGCCCTCTACCTACTTCCAATATCAAAACGTCCAAGCGATAGCAACGTCATCTAACGAGGAATGATTGTTGGTCAGACACACACACGGTGTATGTAGTATAGTCCAAGCATTCTGTGAGGGCTGAATGGTAAATTTGCAGAAATTATTACCTGAAAACTAAAAATAAGAGAGTGTAGAAAATTAAATTTCAAATAGAGTTTCTATTTTATGAAACTCGAGCCTAGATAGCGAAATTAGCCGGAAAATTCGCAAAGTTCCAAAAAACGGTTTTCATTAAATTAATAAAAACCGATAACTCCGATGGGAAGATGTTAAATTAGGAAGTAGTAGCCCTTAAGATCATCTATCGATTGCTTTTTTGTACGCATTGATTGATTTGATACGTTTCGAGATATTTCGAAAAAAAAAAAACACTTACAATTCTTTAAAAACTAGATTCCTTATAACTTCATGACATTCACGTTTCCAAACTTATTATTTATCACAAGTATGGCACGAAATAAGTAAAAAAACGACTTTTTCCAAAGAAATAAAAATATTAAGTATTTTTGTAGATAGTATATCGATTTTTTTTTAAAAGGGCTCCTAGAAAATTGGCTAGAATTGGTCTGGGGATCGACCTAGAATGACGGTTTTTTGCCTGTTTTCTTCGTGAAGAGTTGTAATATCATACCATTAAATAATTTTTTAGAGTTTGCTAATTATAAGTATCGAAGAATTACTTTGAAAATCTGCTTTTTTTGGGCCCATTTTCTTCAAATGATTATTTCTGTTTTTATGTTATGAAAGGAACCGTTAAAGAAATATGTTGCTGACATTTTTTCAAAGATTTTAAAATATAATGTTGCTCTACGACCTACTGGAGCCGAGATAAATATTTTTCCTTTGGGGAGACCGGGACACGTTTTCCACCATTTTACATTTTCATTTTTGCACTTCTCATTTTTACCGATTTTGCGGTAAACAGCTGATCATTATATTTCTTACACCTTTATTTACAGTCTTTTACAGATATTTTTGAAAATAGTACATATAATTCTTGGTAGTAAATGGTTTTGTCTGACCATGTTACGTTGAAAAATTTGCCCCGTATGTGGGGCAAGTTTTCCAGCTTACTTAAAATGTACAGGGGCAAATATTCCAGTTATACTTTCAATGTTAAAACAGAGATAATTATCTTGATTTCACTGAATACGTATTTTTATCATGAATTTACAATACATTACAAAAGAGGATAGTAAAAATAGCCACATTAAATAAAAACGAATGCTATTTAATGGTATTACAAAATATGTGACTTAAATATTTTACAAATACAGACATTTTTAACAATACTTATACTGATTGTCTGAATCACAATGTAAGCAAACAAAAAATGGAACAATCCCTTTCGTACAGTCTCCATGCGCCCATTTCGTGCACTATACACACTTTTCATTTGCCTTAGACTTGGCGTAAGACTTAAAGCAATAATGAATATGTGCCCCATATGCACTCGGAAAACGTGCCCCGTCGCCATATTCGGAACTATAACACTACGTCCATGAGTAACAGTGTAAGCTATTTACAAAACAAATGCACAGTTACGTGAAGAAAGAAACCCACTTTTAGTGTGTGCAATGTCAAAATAATAAGTTTAACGCTAGAATGTTTATTTTAAGTTTCAATAAAATCGTGAAAGTTTACTCACATTTGCAAAAATGACGAAAACAGCCCTGCCGACGTTGTGACTGATGGTACAACACTGAAACTTTCGTAAATGAAGCGTGCTTTGTTGCTACTTCCTACAGTATCGCCGGTGGTAACATCTAGCGGTTTGTTTCGAAAATAAACGGATTTGGAAAACTTGCCCCTATGGAAAATGTGCCCCGGTCTCCCCTAAAATTATCTAGTGGACGTAATTTACATTTTACAGGAATGTTCTTCATAGAGTTTAATATTGAATACTTTCACTAGTAAGTAAAAATATTTTGATATGTTGTATTGTTTTCTAGTGTTACTAATCGACTGGTAAAGTGAAGCGCGCAAGCGCGCAATGTCTTGGGCCATAGCGGGCGAGGGCCATTGGGAAAGGGATAGGAGGGAGGGGGCGGGAGTAACACCACGTAGCCGGCCGCGGTGGCGCTCCAGTCACGGTCTGCACGGCCACTACGGTCGGGGGTTCGAATCCCCCCTCGGGCATGGATATTTGTGCCGTCCTAGTTCGTAAGTAGTTCATAAGTAGTTTGTAAGTTTAGGGACTGATGACCCCGCAGTTAAGTCCCTTAAGCTTAACAAACATTTGAACATTTTGAACACGTAGAGACAAGTCCTCACAACTGGCCGTGCTACGTCACACTGACCAGGCTGCGGCCGCCAGCTGAATGGCTGGCCGATGGGACACGCCCACTGCCTCGTAGAGCCAGCCATTCAGCTGGCGGCCGCGGCCTGGTCAGTGCGACTTAGCACGGGCTGTTGAGGCCTTGTCTCTAGCTGGTGTTGGTGGTCGAGATTGGTGCGCGTTATCTCTGAGAACACACTAAACGGCCTGCACTTGCAAAATCTTTTATATATATTTTGGAAACATTTTTGTTTCCTTTGGGAAACAGCGGCGCTTGTTTTTTCTTTCTTTCTTTTTTTATTTATTATTTTTATTTATTTAAGTTTTTTGTATGTACAAACAGCCTAGACCAGACTGCTTAGTACAATAACGCCATCACAAGAAAGGCCTTTTGCTTGCAAAAAATGTGGTAGAGGATATTTTTTAAATTTTGTGTATGTGCTTGACAGTGTGTAGAATACATGTATTCGTCCTTCAAAACTCTAGGGACAACATTTTTTTTTTTTTTTGCCAAAAAACTGCAAATTTTTGTGACTCTCTTCATATTTTCGCCAATTACTCGGAAACTATGCATCCTACTGTAGATGATATTTTTAGTTTTGTCAGAGAAGGCAGTTGCCTCGGGAGAACAGTTGTAGGGAGAGGGTAGTGTCATAAAAGATGAGCATCAGCGTACGTAAAACACGAGAAATGGAAATTAATCGGATAAAATCCACTGATTCTGACGAAATAACATTAAAAATGATTCACTAAAGGTGGTAGTTAAGAATGTTTGGTTGGGAGAATAACTAATCAGGATCGAAGCAATGTGGCCATGAAGTGCAGACTGGCATCGGCGCGGTAAGAATTTCTGGAAACGTGGAATATGTTAATATCTATATCTATAAATGTGAATGTTTGTTCGGTGTATGTTTATCACGTCTGAACCACAAGACATAAAGAGCTAAAAATTTGTACAGTTACTAATGTCTACCCAGGGAAGGCGTTAGGCACGGTTTTATGACGATCCGATAGCTATGTATCTATATATATTAATGCGAATGTCTGTTCAGTGTACGCTTATCACGTCCAAACGACAAGACGCAGAAACTTAAATATTTGTACAGTTACTAATTTACACCCGAGGAAGGTGTTAGGCACGATTTTATAGCGATCTGATATATATTTAGTAATTTGAAGAACATAACGCGAAATGCGAAACAATAATTACTCTTTGAAAAGTATATTTACTCTTCGAAAATGGTTTTATTGGTTGAATTTTTGCTTGAGTGTTGATAATGATAAAAGGATGGAAAGTTATCGGTGTATATAAAATTCTACGTGTGTGTGTGTTAATATTTCGCTCTACAGCGAAAATTACACAACGCAAACGAATGGTCTGTGTGTAATTGTTGTCCGAAGTCTCCCGTTGTACACCATAGCAGGTCCATGCTGATAGCTATAAGGGGGTGGAACATATGGTCGTTGAAAGTCGTCAAATTATAAAAAAATTCGGACTGAAGGCCAGCGATGACGTTTGCGACTCTATATCATGGAGGTTACATACAGCGAAAAGTGATGCCACAGGCCGTATCTTTGGTCTATGCGTGCTTCAATGTCTTCAGCTCTTTCTCTGTAAGGAAATATAAGAATAAATAAATAAAGCATTAAAAAAGAAATTTCTTTTAATACAGACATGTAGCACTTATACCTGCAAAATTATACAATTGTACAACATATAACTCAATAAGTATGAGATCGTACGCACCTCATATGTCAATTGTGTTTTGATTACTATATTTCTTTGTTTGTATACTTATAATGTTGTACATTATGCCAGACAGACTTATTTCTTATTTATTCTCCGATAAGTATAGCATGTTTTTAGAAAAAAGGAGATAGTACTTCTCCTATCCTTTCTCTCTCTGTCTAACTCAAAGCAGGAATAAATAAATACCCGGGCAAAGCCGGGTTTTCAGCTAGTTTAATATAAATTTAAGTGTTATTGTCCTGACTGAAATATTGAAAGGAAGTGGAACGTGGACGATAAGTATTTCGGATAAAGAGAGAATAGACTCTTCTGAAAGCTTGCGCTATAGAACAATGCACAAGATTACATGCATAGGTGTAATAACGAATGAGAAGTTGACATTACCTGACATCACAGGTTCTGGAGTTTCTTACTACCTTTTGATATTTTAACTTATGTATTTTATATTTCGACTAAGTGTTGTGTTGCACGTACTGTTTAACCTCCATTTTTTAAACTACGTAAGATTGCCACCTTGTGTAATTTTATAAGACCAGGTGATGGTGGAATAGCCTATTGAAACTCGTCGTCATAAAATAAATCTTTATTTTGCAATGGCTGTCTGGTTTTGAAGATAATGAATGGAAGAGTAATGAAACGACGGAGAAAAACTAAAAATCAAATGTTTGTTAAGCTTATGGGTCTTAACTGCGGGGTCGTCAGTCCTTAAACTTACAAACTACCTTATACTAAAGACAACACAAACATCCATGCCCCAGGGCGGATTCGAACCTCCGACGAGGGAGGCCGCACGATCCGCAACATGGCGCTCCAGACCGCTCGGATACTCCCACGCGGCAAGAGAAATAGTTAATTCATGGCACAAAATGACTAAAAGAATGGCACGATTGATAGAACATATCTCGAGCCAATAAGGTATGTCAGTTTTGTAATTGAATGTAGTGTGTGTGTGTGTGTGTGGGTGGGTGGGTGGGTGTGGGTGTGTGGGTGGGGAGGGGGGGGGGAGAGAAACTGTAGAGGGTGATGAAGGTCCCGATACGGTAAGCAGTTTCAAATGATAATACGTTGTATTAACGCAGAGATGAAGAAACTTGCTTACGATATAGTAACACGGAGAGCTGCAGCGAAACAGTCTCGTGACTGAAGACCTCGATTTCAACCATTAGTTGCGAAGTACCTCGATGTACTGTAATTTAGCAGCAGTTGATTTACAATAAACTTTCAAACGGAATCCTTGGAAGAGCAATGATGATACAAATTGTGGGGATAAATGAGAGAGAGTGCGCTTCGTGGACAATGAGCGTTAAAAGCCACCGAGGTCAATCGTAGAATGAAATTGCAATATGTTCATTAATTCTCGTGTCTGTAATATGCGTCTGAGTGGTATACGAAGTTAGAAACGGACATCAATTCCGCTGTAGATGAGGCCAGATACGCTTAGGCGTGGCACCGGGAAATATTTTAGCCGAGGTAGACGTTGTCAGAGACAATAGAATCGTAACTGTGAAGAAAGGAGCCTTGCATATGAGTAACTGACCAGTTCAGACAAAATATTTTCTACACTTTCCTGTTGTTTCATAAAATGTCTGTAATATATATTCTACGTAACCAGACTTCAGAACTAGAATATGGTGGTACTTCTACGTCTGAATATCAACAGTGCAGTTTTCACTTCGAAATTAATGAATCTCATGGAATCATTGACCAGGTGCACTAAAAACGACCTAAAATCAAGATGGAATAAGAAAAACCAAAATACATTTTCTTCATTCACTTTTCAAATGGCATAGGAATAATTTTACACATTACATGCGAAAGGAAGCAAAATTAACTAGTGCTACTTATAGAGTGACGGTTAAGAACGACCGTCACTCTCAGGAAAAAACTATTCTATTTCAAAATAGGTCCTTCTTCCTACAGTTAAGAGGTTTTGTCCTGAGTTGGACACATGTCATGCTATTCAACTGTTTCTATCATGGCCCTCACTGGTCGGATATCTGTGAATAATAGAAAAGTGTTAGTTCTCTTTAGATTTTTAACGCTGCTGGTAGCGAATATGATGTCGGAATGAGAAAATATCAGATCCAAAATGATGTACCGAAACTTTTAATTTTAGCTGTAATGTATTCTGAAGTCACTGATGACAAATTAGAAGCCAAATTACCGTAATGAAATATTTTATTCGATAATTAACATATGTCAATCAATATCACAGTCACATATTTCAGATGTGCATCATCAATTTAATGCATGACAGTGATCCTGCCCAGTTGTTAGGATAAAATAAAGTGGGTAGCAGTCTAGAAGGTATGTTTATGACATTTTTAATTGGTTTAGCGCCATATAATAGGATTAAAACTAAACTACTACCGCTATTATTTGAAACAGTGGGCTAACAAATTTCCTCCTCGTAGCTCCACTTTTGTAAATGGCAGTGTCATTAACTTTCTAGGGCACTTACCGTGTTCAAAGCTCTTTCTGATGGACGTTCATTTTTCTACCTAAAAGATTGTACGTGAGGAATCGATGCGTGACGCAACCATTCGACAGCTAGCATCTTCCAATCCACGTATGTCACGTTTCCAGAAAATGTCAACTGATGCAGTTGTCATTCTGTGGACAATGTCGCAACGTGACATTACCTCTGATACTAGTTTTGACTGGAATACTTTTTCACGACCAGATATCATCACACATGGTGCTCCATGCTTCAAAAAAATGTCTTCTACAAGGAATTTTGCGATCTCTGGAGCTTCTGCAGTCGGCACAGGTTTGGTGACAGCGTAGCACGTGACGTAGTCAGTGCAGACTATTATCCGTCGGTTACCGGTTGTCGCCTTCGAGATACTCCCTAAAAGGTCGATTCCAATTCGGTGGAACGGAGCTGCTGCAGGTGAAATTGGTACGAGATGCCCTGGAAGTAATTGCGGCACGTGTTTCCATCGCTGGCACCCTTACAGTAACTCACATAGTGCTTGACAGATCGATAGAGATCTTTCCAGTAATATCTGCTTCTGATTATGTCTAGGGTCTTCACGAATCCCAGATGATCGGATATTGGAGCATCATATATATATATATATATATATATATATATATATATATATATAAAAGAACAGCCTAGAGTGCAAAAAAATTATTTTTTTCGAATAGTTTCGGTCTTATTTTAGACCATCTTCAGGAAACTAAGCTCTGAAATATATCATAATTACATTTAGAGGACTTTCAGCAATATACATTAGTGTCAAACTTAAATTAATAAAGAGAAATAAAACGATGTTATACCCATTGATGTTGTGGAGCTGGCAGGAAACTTGGAGCCTTCTAGTGCGTCACTGCTGGCTGGAGCAAGGTTTGCTGCTCTTAAATAGCTGAGGCTCCACCCCTTTGCCAGCTCCACCCATTTTTGATAGCAATGAAAAGACTACATAAATGAATTTAGCCAAAAAATATAAAATTATAATTAGCCACACATTTCTTTGTCAATGTCTAAGGTAAAATATTTATAGTCATCTTTCTGATATTAAAATAAAGATTAAAACATTAAAATACTGACAATAAATTGTATCAGGTTCTTATTAATATTTTCAAAGATATTATATGAGTAGTACTGCAGCGCTGTATATAATTTTAGTGGTATTAAAAATTAACTATAAAATTTAGTTAAGATACTTGGAAAAACATTTCAAGATATGATACCTTGCACAAAACCATTTAGTTCATTTGTCGTTGAAATTTGTGTAAAGCTATTGTTTTATTGATAACGTACAAAGAACGGTTGATTTTACTTTTTACAATGCTATTGTAATAAAGTAAGGCAAAGGGAAAGTATGTTATATACATATGAAAGGTCCATGATCTATTGTATAAAGCTTTAGGTTCTCATTAAAATATATGCTGTGTTGTAACATTGTAAACTATTAGCAATGAAATGTCAAAAACGGAACAAGTTATAATTCAAATGGTGTCACGTGACTAGTTCTTAATAGTATAAAGGATAAAATTAAGGTATTCACTCAAGTTAAGGGTCATCAGAATGATCTTAAATTTGTTTGTATAGTGCCTTGGATGGTCACTTTTGTTTAAAAAACAGGTTATAAAGTTCATCGTTGTCAGTTAACAGTAAAAAAGATAAAATTAAGGCATATAATGTGTCTAAGAATAAAATTTAAATTATTGTACATTACATTTGTGCATTATGTACATGGCTTTTTATTCTTAGACACATTATATGCCTTAATTTTATCTTTATATATATATATATATATATATATATATATATATATATATATGTTGCACATATCTATCATTGAGTAAAAATAGACTTCAGAGGAGTAAACTATTGAAGTAAATCTTCGAATAAGTCGAAGTAATTTTTTTCTCTGCAGTCAATCTGTTCATTTAAGAATTGAATAGAATTATTTTTGTGGTGTGTATATATCTCTATTTGCTCTAGTAGGTTTAGGCGTAATCCTTTTGGGGCAGTATGCAAAATCTTTAGGTTGTTTTCAATTGTGCCATGGCAATGCTTATTTTCAATCATATGCTGTCCAAAAATAGATTTGCTACTTGCAACACCTACTGTTCACGGTATTGTGTCTGGAAACTACGTCCCGTTTGTCCAATATAATATTTTCTACTTGTGTTACATATTACTTTATAAACACCAGATTTTGAATATTTATCATCAAATCTCTTTACTGTATGTTTCAGTTCATGTTGTAGGGTGTTATCCATTGAAAAGGCAAGAGTGAGGTCAGTATTATTAAATAGTCTGTTTATTTTTTAGATATATTCCCTCTATATGTCATGCAGGCATATCTTCTATCTCCTTTTACTTCTTTCTGATCTGTTCTAACAGTTTTTTTTGCACTTTGTCAAATGTTGCATCTACAATGTGCACAGTGAAATTATTGGATGTAGATATTTGCCTCAATATATGCAGTTCTTTAAATATACAGTTAAATAAGAGTGCTGTTCCCCATTAGTGAAACAAAAATTTTTCCAAAAATATATGATCATGTAAATATTTGAGAATAGCTGGCTGGAGATGAGCTGGAACGACCAGTAGCCATTTGGGGCCCAGTGGATCGTAGTTACTCTTATACAATGTCCCGTTTATAAGTCTGAACTCTCCATTGGTCGATTCACCTTTCTCCAAGGCCTCTATGGTTTTTTAATAGTGCTGGATCTTCCCTCTGTTCAGCTGTAACGTCACCTAATTCAGTGAGGGCTGAAATTTCATTCATGCTGTTGTGTTCCACTAATCGTTACCTCGAAATGCAGTCGGCATCCTTGTGTTTGCGCCCGTTCTTGAATACCACTGTGACGTCGTTCTCTTGGAGTCTTGGTGTCCATCTTGCTAGTCGACCTGATGGAGCCTTCAAGCTATTCGGCCAACACAAAAAATGGTGGTCTGTCACGACGGTGAATGGTTTGCCGAATAAATACGGCCGGAACTTCTTGACAGCCCAGATAACTGCGAGACATTCTTTCTCAGTTATAGATTAGTTTATCTCGGACTTTGAGGCTACTCTTGATGCATAGGCTATAAAATTTTCAGCACCACCGAGCGAGGTGGCGCAGTGGTAACGCATTGGACTCCTATTCGGGTGGATGGTGGTTCAAATCCACCTCCGGCCATCCAGATTTAGGTTATTCGTGATGTTCCTAAATCACTCCAGGCAAATGCCGGGATCGCTCCTTTCAAAGGGCACGGCCGATTCCCTTCCTTATCCTTACTCAAAGCTCCGAGCGTTAGCTCCGTCTCTAATGACCAAGCTGTCGACGGGACGTTAAACCCTAAGCTTCCTTCCTCCTCATTTTCAGCACCTTCCTGAATTTACACAAGCACTGTACCAATCCCATATCCGCTAGCGTCAGTATGAAGTTCGGTTTCAGCATTCTCGACGTGTAAGGTTAGAACTGGTGGAAAGTTAGAGCCTCCGTAAGTGCCCAGAAAGTTCTTTCTTTTGTTTCATCCCAGTTAAACTTGGCCTCTCCCTGTAGGAGTTCTTGCAATGGACGCGCCTTGTTAAAAAAATCCTTTCATGAAACGTCGGTAGTATGAGCTTTGCCCGAGAAAACTTCTCACATCACGAATGTGCTGAGGAGGTGGAAATTCTGTGACTGCCCTTACTTTATCTGGATCAGGACGGACACCATCTCCGTTGAATAGGTGCCCCGGAATTTTTATCTCTCTGGCGACGAAGATACACTTTTTTGGATTGAGGCGGAGTCCTGCAGTCTGAACAGACTTCAACACAGTTGACATGCGACTCACATGTTCTTCAAATGTTTTCGAGAAAACGACAGTGTCGTCTAAATAGCAAAGACACGTCGTCCACTTAAGGTGTCGAAGCAAGTTGTCCATCATGCGTTCGAATGTGGCCGGAGCATTACATAATCCAAATGGCAATACTTAGAATTCACAGAAGCCGTCAGGTGTAATAAAAGCCATCTTTTCCCTGTCAGCTTCGTCAACCTCGATTTGCCAGTAACCTGTCTGCATGTCTGTAGTTGAGAAGTTTGTAGCTCCTTTCAAGCAGTCTAAGGTGTCGTCAATGCGTGGCAGTGGTTAGACATCTTTCTTTGCGATTTTGTTCAGCCACCTATAGTCGACATAGAATCGCCACAGGTCATCCTTCATTTTTCGAGGACCACCGGAGACGACCAAGGACTCTCCGAAGGTTGAATAATGTCATCGTACAACATCTTTCAAGCACTATGTGAGTCACTGTAAAGAGTTCCAGCGATGGAAACATGTGCCGCAATTACTTCCAAGGCATCTCGTAGCAGTTTCACCTGCAGCAGCTCCATTCCACCGAATTGGAACGAACCTTTTAGGGAGGTCACACGCTACGCTGTCACCAAACGTGTGCCGACTGAAGAAGCCCCAGAGATCGCAAAATTCCTTGTAGAAGACATTTTTTGAAGCATTGAGCACCATGTGTGATGATATCTGGTCGTGAAAAAATATTCCAGTCAAAACTAGTATCAGAGGTAATGTCACGTTGCGACATTGTCCACAGAATGACAACTGCATACCATCCTCAGACAAATGGTCTCACAGAACGTTTTAACAAGACGTTATCAGATATGCTGTCGATGTACGTCGAGGTTGAGCAGAAGGATTGGGATATGTTGTTGTTGTTAGTTTTTAGGGGATTGGGATACAATACCGCCAGTCGTGACGTTTGCTGATAATACCGCAAGACAAGACACCACAGGCTTCACTCCGTTTTTCCTGCTCCATGGCGGTGAAGCTGAGACAACATAATATCCAGGAGTTTCTAGCTAACAGAACTCAGCATGTCATTCTCAGTGGAGAGAAGTCTTCAGACGTTAAAGGGATATTAGGCGTGACCCAGGAGAGCGTTGGTTCTCACAGTAAATATAAATGACCTCGTAGATGACATCGGAAGTTGACTGGGTCTTTTCGAGGATGATGCTGTAGCTTATTGAGAAGTCGCAACACTACAAAAAGGTAGTGAAATGCAGGAGGATCTGCAGCGTATTCACGTATGGTGCAGGGAATGGCAATTGGGCCTCAGCATAAACAAGTGTAAAGTGTTGCGTGTACATAGAAAGAAAGTCATTTATTATATAACTATGCAATAACAGTACACAGATAAGCCTTCAGTATTGCAGGAAGTTGTCACAAGGGATGGTATTAATAAAAGCCTTTCTTGGGGCTCTTCTGAGAGCTTATGCGTCTTTGGTTTTGGTGCACCGGCGGTTGCAGGATTGACCGACTACGTCGTTTCCAGGGGACGCCCGATTGCTTGATGTTCGAGTGATGAACGCAATCTTCGGAGAAGCTCCTGCAGTGTCCCCCGTGGCAGCTGTGGCCACACAGGATAAGACCTTTGAACAAGTGGAGGAGCATCTTACCGGAGCCTTAACAGAATTAGCAACCTACTATGATGATAACAACCTAAGCCCAAACCCCAGTAAGTCTCAAGTCTCCACTTTACATCTCAGGAACAAACAAGCTGACCAGAAATTCCACGTCATGTGGAAAGGGGAAGAGCTGGAGCACACAAATAGTCTGAAGTACCTGGGAGTGACATTGGACAGAGCCCTTACTTTCAAGCAACACTGTCACAACACCAAGAAAAAGGTATGTGCCAGGAACAACATACTGCGGAAAGTGATAGGTTCGTCATTGGGAGCTCAGCCACATGTTCTACGCACCACCGGACTAGCGCTCAGTATCTCAGCAGCGGAATATGCGGCGCTAGTGTGAGGAACTCGGCGCACGCTAAACAAGTTGTCAATGAAACAGTACGTATCGCCACAGGATGCCTCAAGCCAACTCCAACAGCCAAAGTTTATCCTATCATAGACATAGCACCAAACGCTGTTCGAAGGAAGGTCTCCGCCGAGATAGAAATGTCAAAACTAAAGAACGACCCTCGACACCCGATGCCTTTGCACCGCAAACAAGGGGTCCGGTTGAAGTCCCGTAAGAGTTTCATTGACACAACTGAAGAGCTCTTCACCAAGCCCAGCATAAGGAGTATATCTTCGTGGAAAGAAACGGCGCCACACTCCGTGATGGACCTCCGTGAGGAGGGATCTGCAGGGTTTGACTTCCATTTCCAACTTGGAAGACATTAAACCGGCTGCGCACAGGAGTAACTAGAAGCAAATCAGACCTACTGAAATGGGGATATAGTGATGATAACAGTTGTGAATGCGGGGCAGTACAGGATTTTAGCCATCTACTGACTTGTCCAAACATGTCAATAACATGTACTATGGACGATATTCTTAAAGTAAACGACAAAGCAAACTATGTTGCTGATTACTGGAAAGGGAGAATATAATTGGTGCAACCGGACACGGAAGAAGAAGAAACAGGACACACACTGAAAGCAGTTACTTCCATACAATATCTAGGAGAAGACATAAGGAGCGATCTGAAATGAAACGACCATATAAAATCAGTCGTGGGCAAGGAAGATGCCAGACTGGGATTCATTGGAAGAATCCTCATTAAGTGCAGTCCGCGAACAAAGGAAGTAGTATACAAAACTCCCGTTCGGCCGTCGCTTGAGTATTGTTCATCCGTACCAGACAGGGTTAATATAAGGCATAGAGAAGATCCAAGGTAGAGTAGCACGCTTCGTTACGGGCTCATTTAGCAGGGGGGATGCGTCACAGAGATGATTAAGAAATTCCAGTAGCAGACGCTGCAAGAGAGGCGTTCTGTATCGCGGTACACGCTTTTGTCAAACTTCCATGAAGAGTCAACCAATATATTGCTTCCTGCTACGTATATCTCGTTAAGTGTGCACAAGGATAAGATCAAAGAGATCAGGGCCCACACAGACGCCTACAGACAAACATTTCCCGCGATTCACAGGCGACTGGAATAGCAAGAAGTGACATGGTACACAAAGTACCCTCCGCCACACACCGTGAGGTGGCTTGCGGAGTATGATTGTAGATGTTGATGTATGCATGTATACCGAAATGCGATAATATTGGACCACTCGTTCCTAGTGCATAACATATTTCAGACGTTCAAATGTTTGTACAGTTTATGGGACTTAACTACGGGGTCATCAGTCCCTAAACTTACAAACTACTTATGAACTAGGACGGCACAAATATCCATGCCCGAGGGGGGATTCGAACCCCCGACCGTAGTGGCCGTGCAGACCGTGACTGGAGCGCCTCAGTCTCCTCGGTCACCGCGGCCGGCCATAACATAGTTGTCAGGCAGCATTCAGGGTGAATCAACTAACACTTGCACCGCAAATATTGAGGAAACGGAAAATGCGATTGATGTGCTATTTTCACAGAATGGTTTGGTAGTCAGGGGCTCGAATTTTTAGCCAACAAACAGATTGTAATATTACTTAGAAAGTGTATTTTTTATGCAAACATACAGTTTTTTAAATGGAACAATGGTTGTTTCATTCGTGCACTGGACGTTTTGACACCAGCTGTGTACAAAGAATTTTGAATGACATTTTTATCACGTTTAGTTTGGCAGCTACAACCGTTCAAAGTTTCGGGGGGCGGAGGTTGCGATAGCGTAGCTAACTGGTCGAGTGGCTAGCGCCTGGGGCTGTCTCATGACCACCAGCCAGTCAGCTACGCTGTCGTAGCCTCCGCCCCCAAAATTCTGAATGGTTGTAGCTGCCAAACCAAACGTGATAAAAATGTCATTCAGAATTCTTTGTACACAGCTGGTGTAAAAAATTGTAGTACATGATAGAAACAACCATTGTTCCATTTGAAAAATTGTATGTTTGCATTAAAAATACACTTTCTAGGTATTTTTACAATCTGTTTATTGGCTAACAATACGAGTCCTTGACTACCAATCCATTCTGTGAAAACCGCACATCAATCGTACTTTCCGTTTCCGCAATATTTGCGGTGCAAATGTTAGGTGATTTACCCTGTATATTCATCTTACATTCGGTCAGGTAACATACATGCATATAGCTAAACAAATGACACCAGCCACCATTCGCCAGTGCCAAGGTATTGTTCCGTCCCAAGGGCTGCAATTGATAAAGCCTTAAAAACAGAAGCTAAGGCAAAGCTGCGAAGGAATATGTGTCACTATCATTAAACCTGGACACCTGATGACGGGATATGGCCCGATAAATCAACGTTTATATTGGTTCCTGCAAACATTCGGATTTATGTCTCCAGAACTCCAAAAGAAGCTTACGATCCGGCATGCCAGCTTCGTACAGTCATGCATGGGGAAGGTTCCGTCATGATTTGGGCATGTATATCGTTTATTCAACTGTTTCTATCATTATCCTCACTGATCGGATAACTGTGAATGGCTATCTCACCATTCTCGACAACAAAATGCTTACTGTGACTAACATCTTATTAACAAACACTGCTATACTCCAGAATGATACAACGCCCACATAGCGCAAAAAAATCACACCGTCAAAACATTATCCAACATCTCTACTGGACCGGTATAATTGCCATGCCTCATGTTCTAAGGCGTCATGCTACGGTCTGGATGGCCGCTCCTTCCGGAGTTTCGAGTCCTCCGTCCGTCATGGGTGTGTGTTGTCCTTAGTGTGAGTAAACTGTAACTCTAAGTACTGATGACCATAGCAGTTTGGTGCAACAGGTTTACAAACATATGAGCAACATAACTAAATCGCAATGGTAAGTTTTAGAACAGAGAGTGAGTACTAAATGTACAACTCCAACATCATTGAAGTAATTGGCCGATGTTTTGGCACAAGAATTTATGACAGTCTGCTGGAAACTGCAAAGACTTTACGAATCTGTACCTCGAAGCTTTGCAGCTGTTGGCAGGGGCACTGTTGAGGCAACGCCTCACTAATGAATAAATATTGTGTCTATGTTAATTGTTCATATTATTTTGTCCGCCCGCTTTATATTAATATGTCGAAGTTGCCGGGTGTAACGTAGAGCGAAATTAATGAGGAAAACTTCGTAAAGTAAGTAATATATTAAATATTGAAGTGACGGGATATGTACTCTGATATATTCGTAATACAAGCACGTTTCTATGAGGGTAGCTTGAAGTATAGTGTGGTAGGGGCAGCTGAATCAGCGTGTATATTAATTACGACAAACAGCATCCACCGATAGAAACAATACCAGCTCTAAATACTGCCACTAAAACAACACTTATATGGAGTGCTGTAATAACGAATTTTATGTAGTTTTAGAGATTATATATTGAGGGGAGGAAACCAACTGCATCTATGAGACTTACAAATCGTAATATGGTGGCCAGCTTATACCTGCCCAACCCGAGATAACGACGGTCACGCATCTCACGTTACATACTTAGATTCCAAATCTTTGTCTTTCAATAAGGATCGGTGCCATACTCTCTCAGACATTTCCACATCTCTAGTTTACATCATGTGGTATAACACTTTTCAGGGTTCTAAACAGATGGCAGTGAACTTGTAACTAAAAATCTTTATAAACATTTTTACATATTTAGAAATACTTCTCCCACGTCACAATTTTTGAAACGGTTAAAGTTTTGTGTGTAATAAATCTAATAGTATATTTAAAAACAGATTCAACAATATATGATAAAGCTACATTTCTCCTCCACTTTTGTCGTTCCTTGATTCGACGGAGAACGAGACTTTATTATTTAAATTAAACCATTCAAGAACCCGTGTTTTATGTTTCCACTGTGAAATTTCAAACAACAGTATCGCCAAGTGTGACAAGCGTCCTACGGCTGACAGAGCATAAATTTAGCGGTATATAGGGCCATTTCCAACTTATATATGACTACTGCGACTTAGAGATGTAACTTTAGCACATATGTTTGAATTTGTTGTTAATCTACTCTAGATTTATTACATATTAAGTTTTTGCCGTTTCCAAAAATTGTGAGGTCAGGAGAAGATATAGAAGTATATCAAAATGTTTATATATATTATTGCACAGATGTAAAGTACAGCAATAACCATAAAAATTATGTTTGAACATTTTTGTTACAGCTCCTACTGATTCGCCGATACGTGCTCAGAAAGATAACAATCGCGTTTTCTTCGCAGGGCGTTTTCACCACTTCAAAGCGCGTGTAGAAACACTCGGTACTAGAGATGGGAAAACTGAAACATCTGACGGTTTCGAAACGAATGAAACCGTACCATCTGCGGTTTCGAAACACTGTTTCGAAACCATGAAACCGTGAAGCAATGTATGTTTTGTCATGAAATCTTCGTTCTAGAAGGGGAATATTTTTCACTATGTGGACAAGGGTACATACAAGAACCTGTCAACCATAGAGTATATATTTACTTCTTTGTCTGTACGGAACATGTTGATAAAGATTTTCTCCCGTGTTGTTGATGTTGCCAACATAGTCACACGAGGCCGCCAGTATGGTAGGTAAATGTTTACCCCGTTAGGAACTCACAAACTGCAATACGGTACGCGTACTACAGTGATGGATCATAAATGGTACTTTCTATACGTACTAAATAAATTATAGGGAATAAAGGGCACACTAAATAATCACAAGTAATGCTGTGGAATTACAGAAATAATAAAGTAAGAGGCAAGTTCACCACTTGTACGTCTTGACCGTTACACCACCGCCGCAATTCTTTTTACATGAGTGTCGAAAAATTATAACGACAGTAGGTAACTTCGTTTTCGCTCATAAGAAACCAACTCTAACACGAGATTAAATATGCGATCTACCCTTGTTAGTATAAAAAATGTCATTTCAGGCTTCATGTTGTATCTTATTTTAAAGAATGTAGTTTCACTCGTGTGTTTTTAATATGGTAGATAAACCTAGAATTTAACTGGTTATTTCACTGCAAATAGTGAACGTTGTTTTATTGTTCTTTTACATTTATAATGTAGACATTATGTCATTTCGGATTACAGCAATCTGTTGCAAACGAATCTTGATATCAGTAATCATAAGCTGCAGACTCCAGAGTATGAACTACTATCTGACACTCTCTAAATGGTTTATATACTAGTAAGTTATATGTGTATCTGTGTAGAGCATCAGTAAAATTAAACACCACATTTCGATACCATTAGTCTGTTCCGTCTTTCTGCATTAGTGGTTTGAAAGACCGGTGTTGTGAAACCGACATGAAATCGTGAAACCGACACGAAATCGTGAAACCGACAGGAAGAAACGGTTTCAGTGTATCGACAATCGACCGCGAATGTGATCCGAAACGAAACGGAATGAAACCGCATGGTTTCGAAACCGTGAAAGATGCCGGTTTTGAAACACTGAAACTGTTGTGTGTATCGAAACCTGGTTTCGAAACCATGAAACCGTAGCCAACTCTACTCGGTACAAACAATAAGTTGTAGTAGGATTTGACGCCTGGAAGATAGGCATCCACACGACTCTGTATGTTGAACACGCTGCCGTATTCCAGGTGTCTGATTGTCATTTCAGTTGTGGACCGTAAACACAATGTCATTATCCAGTTATTATGCGGTCGAGTAACGTCAGATCCTCGCCCGCACAACTGATGAGGTCACCACAAATCGTCATGCAATCATCACGTTGGCCTTGTGGGATGCGTGGCGCACTGCGCTGGGTAACACGGGACATGTCGTCCGTCACAATTTTGTGACACGTTCCATGGCAGATGCCTACTGTAGTTGCGAGAGCGTCTACCGATTGGGAGCGATTAGCACGCACAAACGTTGCAGCTTCCTGGATCTTGCGTTTTCTTCGAACGGTTCGTGGTCGACCAGTACGCACATCACGTTTGAAACTGTCCCGTACTTGCACAAAACGTCAGAGACACCTGATTAGTCACTCGCTTGGTGTTAAAGTATTGCACGCGTGCGTTACAGTGAAGTAGGAGATTGACTTCTAATCAAACGTCTGTTTGCAGAACGATTTTAGAACACATACTTTCCTCAAATATTATGAACTACCTCGAAGAGAACGATCTATTGACCCATAGTCAACACGGATTCAGAAAGTATCATTTTTGTGAAACACAGTTATCTCTTTACTCAAATTATGCGATGAGTGCTATCGACAAAGGATATCAAATAGATTCCGTATTTCCAGATTTCCGGGAGTCTTTC
The DNA here is from genome assembly GCA_026315105.1 of Locusta migratoria. Lineage (NCBI taxonomy): Eukaryota > Metazoa > Arthropoda > Insecta > Orthoptera > Acrididae > Locusta > Locusta migratoria. The sequence continues at coordinate 295,810,815 of CM048755.1, forward strand.
GACACTGTACCTCAACAGCGTCTTCTAGTCAAACTCTGTGCTTATGGAATATCGCCACAATTGTGCGTTTGGATTCGTGATCTCCTGTCAAAAAGAACACAGTACGTTGTAGTTGACGGAAAGTCTTCGAGTAGAACTGAAGTGATATCTGGCGTTCCCCAGGGAATGTTATAGGACCCCTACTGTTCCTTATTTTTATAAACGATTTAGGTGACAATCTGAGTAGACTGTTCGCGGATGATGCTGTCACTTATCGGTTAGTAAAGTTACCAGAAGAACAAAAGCAACTGCAAAATTATATAGATAAGATATCTGCATGGTGCAAAAAGTAGCAATTGACCCTTAATAATGAGAAGTGTGAAGTCATTCATATGACCACTAAAAGCCCATTTAACTCCATTTCACGATAAATCAGTCAAAACTACAGGGCGTAAATTCAATTAAGTACCTAGGAGTTACAATTACAAACAACTTAAATTGGAAAGAACACATACAAAATATTGTAGGGAAAGCGAACCAAAGACTACTTTTCGTTGGCAGAACATTTTGAAGATGCAACAGCTCTACTAAAGAAGCAGCCTACACCACACTTATGCGTCCTAATTTGGAGTATTGTTACGCATTGTGGGATCCCCACCAAGTGGGATTGACGGACGATTTAGAGTAAGTACAGAGAAGGGCATCTCGTTTTGTATTATCGCAATATATGGGAGAGAGTGTTACGGAAATGATGCTCTAGTTTGGGTGGAAATCATTAAAAGAAAGGCGTTCCTCGATACGACGAGATCTATTTGCGAAATTTCTTTCAGCAACTTTCTCTTACGAATGCGAACATATTTTGTTAGCACCCACTTACTAGGAAGACATGATCATGATAATCAGATCGAAAATGAAACTGTAGAGAAACGTCATAAAAGCGGTTCTATGAACCCTCTGCCATGCACTTCAATGTGTCTTGCAGAATATTTATGTAGATCTACAATTTAGACACTACTAGATTAATAACGAATTCTTGAATCTACTGACAAAACACAATTACTAAGTTGTAGTTCGGAAAACAAGGATGATCCTTAAATCAGTAAATAAACTGCCTGCAGCCGCGGCGGATTAGCCGTGCGCACTGGGGCACCGTGCTACGGTGCGCTCAGCCATTCGTCGTCGGGGGTTTGAGACCCCCCTCGGACACCGGTGTTTGTGTTGTCCTTAGGTTAGATTACCTTAGTTTAAGTAGTTTGTAAGCTACGGACTAGCAACCAAGCAGTCGGGTGCTATAGATTTACAAACATTTGAATTTAAAACTGTCTATCATCAGTTCTCTTGATGTGAGACCTGATATTATCTACACAGTTTTGTGTTATCAGTATGCTGTCATAGTTGCAAACTCTTCTAACATTAAATGACTGCTAGTTATCTGTTTACACCTAAACGTTCAAAAAATAATTGCTTCAGACAAATTGCATCTGATACAAGTTTAAATGTGAACAGCTATTCATTAGCCTACCCTCATTTACACTAGTCAGTCGATATTAGACAAGGCGACACTAGACAATACTAGACAAGAGCGATTAATTTAAATGTTGGTCCTTATCGAAATTCACAGCTGTAGCACGTATTGGGGGACGCTCGGCTCTTCGCCGCGGTTGAGTGGCCGTGCGTTCCAAGGCGCCTAGCTGAGGAGGGCGCCGCTGCTCGCCGTCGGAGGTTCGAGTCGTTCCTCGGGCCTTGGTGTATTTGTTGTCCTTAGCATGAGTTAGTTTAAGTAGTTTGTAAGCCTAGGAACTGATGACCAGAGTAGTGAAGTCCCATAGATTTACAAACATTTGATTTGAGCTCAGCTCTTCACGTGATCTTCATAGCGCTCTCGTAAGCCGTGTGTGTCTTAGTGTACTTAGCACTGCTCTCGTATAGCGGCACGCTGTTTGAACTAGGCGCGATCGGAGACTTCCGATACCGTGTAAATAACCAGCAAATGACCGTCGCTGCGAGCCACTTACCTGAAAAATCGTATCCGTACACGCTATCATTGTCCCATATACCATTGCACTGCTGTGTTTGAAATTACAGTTGTTAATATACTAAAATATGCATCATATCATCATTATTAAATAACTGGATTATGTTGTATATCTGAAATTGTCATCAGTAAGTATTCGCCACATAATCAAAAGTGGAACAGTGAAACAATGTATGTTCTGGGGAACCCTAATGACCCCCAAAGTCACAACATTCTGAACCCCTTTTCCTTATTCTGTTTAAATGTACAGTAAGAAGGTGCAGCGAACTATTAGATGGGTCTAAATACTTCATTTTAAGTTCTCCCCTCATAATCGAGAAATACTGACACACTCGTGTAGTTGTGGTAGACACATCTCATTGTGCTTGTCACAGATCTAGGACTTCTCTCAACTGTCTTATACTCCCCGGATACTTTCGTATTGTTACATATATCTTATCTGTTTCCTCTTGCGTAACTAATATTGTCGCGTTGAAATGGAAGCAGGCTTGACTTCGAAGCAGGGTTGCCAACTGAACACAACACTTATACTGAAAGCAGGTTTATTGCGAACTGAAACATTCACTCAGCACTGACTGCCTCTTGGTAAAAAAAATAAAAAATAAAAAAAAATCAAATGTTCAAATGTTTGTTAAGCTTAAGGGACTTAACTACGGGGTCATCAGTCCCTAAACTTACAAACTACTTATGAACTAATTAATGCTAAGGACGGCACAAATATCCATGCCCGAGGAGGGATTCGAACCCCCGACCGTAGTGGCCGTGCAGAACGTGACTGAAGCGCCTCAGTCCCCTCGGCCACCGCGGCCGGCCCTCTTGGTCAGAGTGCTCTGCTATTTATACACAGACAGAATGTACCAGAAATTAGAAGAATAGTTAACATAAGAAACATGTAGGAATACAAGTGAACATAAGAAACATGTAGAACATTCTGGAAGTGATAAATACAAAGAAATAATTTTTTGCCGGTGGAGACCTTCGGCACACTAATCGGTGACGCTAGCCATTGCGCCATGCCGGCAGTCGGATAACATGTGGTCTTGCAGCATTGCTCCCTCTCCTGAAAAATCAGTGACCTGCTATTAGGTTCCCTTTGGAGCCAGCTGCAGTTTCCTGGATCTTGATCTTGTCATGGGCCCTTTGTATGGAGAATCCTTCCCTTCTGCACGATTACCGACGACAGACGTTCCTGTCGTGGCTTCATCAGTATCATTGCCGTCCTTACAGTCCTTGAAGAAGAAGCCATTTTCGCTTATTTTCAGGATCGTAGTAAGGCTTCATGCGGAGGACGTGAACAATGTATCTTCCTTTTGGTCGTTCCGACAATGGGTCATAATTCTCGACTTCGTATGTGACGTCTAACAGGCGGCGTATGACACGATATGGACCGAAGTATCACTTCAATAACTTTTCTGATAGCCAACTTCATGTACAGGGGTAAAAATCCATACCAGATTCCCTGGGCTGTACACAATAGGTCGGTGCTTGTCGTTATACCGCTGACGGTCCTTCTCCTGGGCGTCCAGTGTCCGTATGCGAGCCAACTGTCTTGCTTCTACGACCCTGGCGATGAGCGGTTTCACATAGTTATCCTGAATGTCGTCCGGCTGGAACAGGAACAGAGTATCCATTGTCGTCTCTGCTTCACGGCCATGGAGCAGGAAAAACGGCGTGAAGCCTGTGGTGTCTTGTCTTGGGGTATTATAAGCAAACGTCACGATTGGCGGTATTGTATCCCAATCCCCTAAAAACCAACAACAACAACTTTTCCCAATCCTTCTGCTCAACCTCGACGTACATCGACAGCATATCTGCTGACGTCTTTTTCAAACGTTCTGTGAGACCATTTGTCTGAGGATGGTATGCAGATGTCATTCTGTGGACAATGTCGCAACGTGACATTACCTCTGATACTAGTTTTGACTGGAATACTTTTTCACGACCAGATTTCATCACACATGGTGCTCAATGCTTGTTCAAATGTTTGTTAAGCTTATGGGACTTAACTACGGGGTTATCAGTCCCTAAACTTACAAACTACTTATGAAATACCTTATACTATGGACGGCACAAATATCCATGCCCGAGGGGGGATTCGAACCCCCGACCGTAGTGGCCGTGCAGACCGTGACTGGAGCGCCTCAGTCCCCTCGGCCACCGCGGCCGGCGCTTCTCAACTACAGACATGGAGACAGCTTACTGGCAAATTGAGGTTGACGAAGCTGACAGGGAAAAGATGGCTTTTATTACACCTGACGGCCTCTGTGAATTCGAAGTATTGCCATTTTGATTATGTAATGCTCCGGCCACATTCGAACGCATGATGGACAACTTGCTTCGACACCTTAAGTGGACGACTTGTCTTTGCTATTTAGACGACACTGTCGTTTTCTCGAACACATTTGAAGAACATCTGAGTCGCATGTCAACTGTGTTGAAGTCTTTTCAGAGTGCAGGACTCCGCCTCAATCCAAAAAAGTGCCTCTTTGTCGCCAGAGAGATAAAAATTCCGGGGCACCTATTCAACGGAGATGGTGTCCATCCTGATCCAGATAAAGTAAGGGTAGTCACAGAATTTTCAACTCCTCAGCACATTCGTGATGTGAGACGTTTTCTCGGGCTGAGCTCATACTACCGACGTTTCATAAAAGGATTTTGTAACAAGGCACGTCCATTGCAAGAACTTCTGCAGGGAGAGGCCAACTTTTCCTGGGATGAGACAAAAGAAAGAGCTTTCCGGGCACTTACGGAGGCTCTAACTTCCCACCAGTTCTAACCTTATACGTCCAGAATGCGAAAACCGAACTTCACACTGACGCTAGCGGATATGGGATTGGTGCAGTGCTTGTGCAAATTCAGGAAGGTGCTGAAAATGAGGAGGAAGGAAGCTTAGGGTTTAACGTCCCGTCGACAGCTTGGTCATTAGAGACGGAGCTAACGCTCGGAGCTTTGAGTAAGGATGAGGAAGGGAATCGGCCCTGCCCTTTGAAAGGAGCGATCCCGGCATTTGCCTGGAGTGATTTAGGAACATCACGAAAAACCTAAATCTGGATGGTCGGAGGTGGATTTGAACCACCATCCACCCGAATACGAGTCCAATGCGTTACCACTGCGCCACCTCGCTCGGTGGTGCTGAAAATTTTATAGCCTATGCATCAAGAGTAGCCTCAAAGTCCGAGATAAACTAATCTATAACTGAGAAAGAATGTCTCGCAGTTATCTGGGCTGTCAAGAAGTTCCGGCCGTATTTATTCGGCAAACCATTCACCGTCGTGACAGACCACCACTTTTTGTGTTGGCTGAATAGCTTGAAGGCTCCATCAGGTCGACTAGCAAGATGGGCACTAAGACTCCAAGATACGACGTCACAGTGGTATTCAAGAACGGGCGCAAACACTAGGATGCTGACTGCCTTTCGAGGTATCGATTAGTGGAACACAACAGCATGAATGAAATTTCAGCCCTCACTGAATTAGGTGACGTTACAACTGAACAGAGGGAAGATCCAGCCCTATTAAAAACCATAGAGGCCTTAGAGAAAGGCGAATCGACTAATGGGGAGTCCCAACTTATAAACGGGACATTGTATAAGAGTAACTACGGTCCACTGGGCCCCAAATGGCTACTGGTCGTTCCAGCTCATCTCCAGCCAGCTATTCTCAAATATTTACACGATCACATATTTTTGGAAAAATTTTTGTTTCACTAATGGGGAACAGCACTCTTATTTAAATGTATATAGAAAGAACTGCATATATTGAGGCAAATATCTACATCCAATAATTTCACTGTGCACATTGTAGATGCAATATTTGACAAAGTGCAAAAAACTCTTAGAACAGACCAGAAAGAAGTAAAAGGAGATAGAAGATATGCCTGCATGACATATAGAGGGAATATATCTAAAAAAATAAACAGACTATTTAATAATACTGACCTCACTCTTGCCTTTTCAATGGATAACACCCTACAACGTGGACTGAAACATACAGTAAAGAGATATGATAATAAATATTCAAAACCTGGGGTTTATAAAGTAATATGTAACACATGTGAAAAATATTATATTGGGCAAACGGGACGTAGTTTCCAAACACAATACCGTGAACAGTAGGTGTTGCAAGTAGCAAATCTATTTTTGGACAGCATATGATTGAAAATAAGCATTGCCATGACACAATTGAAAACAACCTAAAGATTTTGCATACTGCCCCAAAAGGATTACGCCTAAACCTACTAGAGCAAATAGAGATATATACACACCACAAAAATAATTCTATTCAATTCTTAAATGAACAGATTGACTGCAGAGAAAAAAATTACTTCGACTTATTCGAAGATTTACTTCAATAGTTTACTCCTCTGAAGTTTATTTTTACTCAATGACAAATATGTGCAACATCAAATGTAATGTACAATCATTATATGCCTTAAGTTTATCTTTTTTACTGTTAACTGACAGCGATGAACTTCATTTATATTTCATTATCATTGTCAGACGCCATTTGAATGGCAACTTTCTACGCTTTTGACACATCAGCTTTATCTTACTTAATGTTACCATATAACCTGTTTTTTAAACAAAAGTGACTATCCAAGGCACTATACAAACAAATTTAAGATCATTCTGATGACCCTTAACTTGAGTGAATACCTTAATTTTGTGTTGAAATCCTGCTTCAGTATATGTTGTGAGAAATAGAACTTGGTCGCTGCAGTTACGACAGGGTGTAAAGCCAGCCCGGGTTAATGGCACCTGTTTTAGGTTTGGTTCGCTTATTCTTTTGTAAATTAGCCTCTCTAGTAACTTATAGCATCAACTGAGCAAGGCTATGGGCCCATAGCTGGTGGTTTGGTCCGCTAAAATACAGCTCAAAGGAAAGCGCTTCAACTCGGAGGACGAACTGAAGGACACAGTAGAGGACTGCCTCTTGTCACAGCCACAGGAAGTATGAGAACAGGGAACCCTTCGGCTATTTAAACAGTGGGTTTGTTGTGCTCAGGCTCGGGTGGTTACTTTTGAATAAGAGTGTAGTTATATCCACACTGTCCTTTTGCAGCTTTTCATTTGGTGCAATATTATCCCCTTTGTTATATTCCCTATATACGGCGGATATACCATTACCATGTAAATGGAATGAAGATTTGGCACTGTACGCGGATAATACGGCGTATTGGTTCCACTCATCCATGGCAGAAGGAGTCAGCCGTCTCATCAGCCAGTACATTCAGAAATTAGAGCCGTGGCTAGCTAAATGGAGAATTAGACCAACGCAGATAGAAGTCATCTCATCACCATCAACCACAGAAGTTTAACGCAATATGAGAGACAAAACACTGAAGACTTACGAATTACTTTATGAGGTAAACAAATTGCACCATGAAATACAGTTAAATATTTGGGGATAATTTTCGATTCTACTCTAACATATAAACAGCCTTTTTCAGAACTAATAATGAAGGCAAGAAGGAGATTAGGGCTACTCAAACTAATTAAAGGAAGGTTTCACGGAGCCCCAACGTCAGCTTTATTATATATGTACACCAGTTACATCAGGCCAACTCTTGAATATGCAGCACCAATATGTATCACTTCAATATCACACTCCCCTAAGGTTTTCAGCACCGAAAGGAGGATACTACGAATCGCAGCAAACTTGAACCCAAGCATTAGTTAGGAGGAAGTATACACCATTACAGGTGTTCAACCATTAGTACAAAGATTAATCACAATGACAGCAAACTATGGAGCTGCAAGGCTAAAGGTGGAAACAAAAACCACTGAACTTCTAAAACGTGCTCCATGAAGACTCAATCGTCCAAGATACAAATACCCCGATCCGCCAATAGCCATAGCGCAGGCGATTGAGATGACATATCCTGGAGTTTATGAGCTACAAGCAGTCGAATAGCAACAACATATATTTCAACAATTGGGGAATGATAGCCCTGATTATTTTACTGATAAGTAATTAACTTTTTATATAAGTGAATTCTCTCCGCTTTGAAGTTTTTTCTAGGGAGGTTTTTCCTTAGACAGCTCTCGCAAGAAAGCAGTTTTTATGGAATATGTAAGAGATTAATAACACAGATTAATAATCCTCCCCTATTATTCAATAAATAGTGTCATCACGGAATAAGCTTTATCTTCCTTGGCCGAAAACGAACTCATATAATGTTCGATATTTATTTATTTATTGTGTCAGAAGCACAGAATCTAAAATACACTGACAGTATTCAAAATACATAATACAGAATACATAAACAATAGCATGAAGAAGGATTGTCAAAATATAAAGAAAATAGACAAAAATATATAATCAGCAAAGGAAAAAATATTGTTCCGTCATTTCATATAGTGACAAAACCAGAAATTGGCTACGTCTAGTGCATTAGGTGTCACCGTCTCTCATGATGCATGTAGCTGGGGATGCAAGCCACTGCAGTAGTTGGTTACTACACTGCACAGAACCACACGCGCAGAGAAGTGAATACACGGGAAGGCTCCACTTCTGCAAGTTGGTTTTGCATTTTGCATCTTGTGGTACCGGAGCGTAGTCTGTTGAGAGCCTTCCATGTAGTCTACTTCTCTAAGTGGCCAGAGGGAAGCTCTTCCATCGGCATTATCCACTCCTCCAAATACTGAAATTTTCCCTGCCACTTTGAAATCCTGGCTTACTGTGGTGTCCCTATAAGTGCATCTGTCGTTGTCAGAAAGTTCTTTCTTGATTTCACCCAAGGTTGTGCTGGGTGGCAGCCGTATAGCGGATGGAATTCAGTAGTCACAGGCTTGCTTTTCTCGCGTATAGCTGCTATCTCTCTTCTGATTTCAGGGGGGGGGGGGGGGGTATGGCGACGAGGCAGTGGAGTTTATACATGGGTGTAAGGTCTGGAGCAGCTCGTGATGATGCGACAGGTCTCATTAAGCGCCACATCTATGTTTATGGCATGGCTAGACTTTTACCATGCTGGACATGCATATTCGATAAAAAGCCCGCCGTTCCATCTACATCTACATGGGATACTCCGCAAATCACATTTAAGTGCCTGCCATAGGGTTCATTGAACCGCCGTTATACTATTTATCTCCCATTCCATTCTCGAATAGCGCGCGGGAAGTAAGAACACCTGAATCTCTCCGTTCGAGTTCTGATTTCTCGTATTTTATTCTGATGATCATTTCTACCTATGTAAGTGGTAGTCATGCACCTCGGTTGCAAAGTGCCAGACTACAAATCCAAAGGTCGCGGGTTCGATCCCCGCCAGGACGTAGGATTTTTATCTGTCGCTTTCCACTTCTTTCACCTCTGGCAGTGTTGCTGATGTGAAAAATACCGAGTAGCACCGTGGTTCGGAACCCACGTTAAATTGTAGGCCCCATATAACTGGCTGGGTAAGTCAGTTCGAAAGTTGGAGGAAGGCAACGGCATACCACCTCCAAACAGGACCATGCCTAGTAAAGCACTGTGGTGTGCAAACCAATCTTCGGATTGTTGACTGCTTTACCTTTAAGTGGGAGTCAACAATATATTTTCGCATTCGGAGGAGAATGTTGGCGATTGGAGTTTCGTAAGTAGTTTTATTGATTCCCATCCCAGATCCTATATCATTTCGGTGACGCTGTCTCCCCTTTATCGTGACAATACGAAACGAGCCGCTCTTCTTTGGACTCTTTCGATGTCCTCCGTCAAACCCGCTTGATAAGCATCCCACACTGGGCAGCAGTCCGCCTCCGTAGCTCAGTGGCAGCATCACTGACTACCACGCAGGAGGCCCGGGTTCGATTCCCGGCAGAGGACTGGGTGTTGTGTGTTATCCTGATCACCATCATCTCATCATCATTGGCACGTAAGTCGCCCACGCGGCCGAACAATCCCGTCAGGGATCTCCTGGCCAAGAAAGCCATTCGCTCATTTCCATTCCTGGGCAGCAATACCCCAAAAAAAGACGGATACGCGTAGTGTATGTAGCCTCTTTAGTAGTTCTGGTGCATCTTTTAAGGGTTCTGCCAATAAAACGCAAGTCTTTGGTTCGCCTTTCCCATGACATTATCTACGTGTTCTTTCCATTTAGCAATGGAGTGAAATATGGAAGAAAAATATTTAAAAAAAAAAATTGAAACTTCCTGGCAGATTAAAATTGTGTAACGGAACCGGGGCTCGAACCTGGGACCTTTGCCTTTCTCGGGCAACCGCACTTCCGACTGTGCTATCCCGACAAGACTCACGATGCCGCCTCACAACTTTACTTCAGCCAGTACCTCGCCTCCTACTTTCCAAACTTCACAGAAGCTCTCCTGCGAACCATGCAAGACTAGCACTCCTGGAAGAAAGGATATGGTGGAGACATGGCTTAGCCACAGCCTAAGGCGAGGTACTGGCGGAAGTAAGGTTGTGAGGCGGCATCGTGAGTCGTTTCGGGATAGCACAGTCGGTCTTGCCCGCGAAAGGCAAAGGTCCCAGATTCGAGTCCCGGTTGCGGCACACAATTTTTTTCTGCCAGTAAGTTTAATTTTTTTTTTTTTTTTTTTTTTTTTCTTCCATATTTCACTCCATTCCTAACTGGAAACAACACATAGATAATGTCGTGGGAAAGGCGAACCAAAGACTGCGTTTTTTTGGAAGAACCCTCAAAAGATGCAACAGGACTACTAAAGGGGCTGCATACACTACGCTTGTCCGTCCTTTTTTGGAGTATTTCATTCTGGAAAATAATAATAATAATAATGAACACCACTGATATTTTCTGCCGATTTCTTTTTGGGCCGCAAAGCCGTAACAGAAACGGATTAAGGCCGTCCTGCAGGGATGGGAAAGGGGGGAGGCGATTAGCGAGCGTGGGCGTCGGGCGTCTGGCGCGGGCGTGTCCCGTCGCGGGCGGCGAGCAGCGAGCAGCGCCATCTGCACACAATGGCGGCCGGGCGCATATAGGGGGCCGCGCGGCGGGCCGCGGCAGCGACGGCGACATGTCGGCGGCGGGAGCGGACGGCGGCGACGGCCGGCACGACGAGGGCGCGGGCGGCGGGGGCGGCGGGGGCGGCCGCGGGGGCGGCGGCGCCCGCAGGCACCACCACTGGGCCGCCGACCTCGCCGCCTCCGACCGCGACGCCTCCGACTCCGAGCTCTCCGACTCGGAGCACTTCCTGGCCAAGGGCGCCTTCCTGCTCACGCCCAGCCACGAGCTCAGCATCGAGAAGGCCAGCAGCATCTGCGAGAAGATGAACTTCAAGGGGCTCTTCTCGCTCACCAAGACCGCCACCGGCATCCTCTTCAAGTTCTCCGAGCCGGAGGACTACCAGGCCGTCTACAAGAAGGGCTTCCACAAGGTGACGGGCGCGCGCTTCTACAAGAAGGTAAGCCGCTCTTACGCTCCTCATTTCTTTCAAAAATGTTCAAATGTTTGTATAGTCTATGGGACTTAACTACCGGGTTATCAGTCCCTAAACTTACAAACTACTTACGAACTAGCTTATCCTGCCCGAGGGGGGATTCGGACCCCCGACCGTAGTGGCCGTGCAGACCGTGACTGGCGCGCCTCAGTCCCCTCGGCCACCGCGGCCGGCCGTCATTTCTTTTCCATTATTTAGGACCACTGCCATACGTTGAGTTTACAATAGAGCTCTGCCATCTGACCCACACGTTTTACGCGACTAATCTAATATATAAAGAAGAGTGTCCGTATGTTTGTACATGTTGCATACAAATGTTCAAATGTTCAAATGCTTGTAGAACTTATGGGACTTAACTACGGGGTCATCAGTCCCTAAGCTTACAAACTACTTATGAACTAGCTAAGACTAAGGATGGCACAAATATCCATGCCCGAGGGGGGGGATTCGAACCCCCGAGCGTAGCAGCCGTGCAGACCGTGCTGGAGCGCCTCAGTCCCCTCGGCCACCGCGGCCGGCGTTGCATACAAATCTACAGTTTTGTTCCAATCTTTATCAAATTTTGTACACGTAAGCTTCAATCCATGAGGACGGTCGCCGTAACTGTAAGAATCTCATACGATATATAGTTCACGAGATATGACGTCATAAACAATGAGATGAGCGAAAAACTGCTGCATTTTGCAACAATGCTGCTCATTTTCTCCTAAACCATTGGACCGATTTCAACCAAATTTGGTACACACATTCCTTACCGTGAGGTAACAATTGCTGCATGTTTAAGAATCACATACGGCACATGGTTCAAAAGATATTACATCATAACCAATAGAAATCGCAAAAAATGCCATATAATTCGGCGCTACTTTCGAAATACACTGTATGAGAATGAAAGTACTTAGCGACTTGCAACAAACTTTAAACATAATTTCAAACCTTTATTAAACTTTTCTCGCTGGCAACAATAGTAAAATGATGAAAGGAAAAAAGTTTCTCGTTTACTACTTTTCCGCTGTTTATGGAGTAAAACTACGGCTCTCGGTAAGACGTTACAGTTAATAATTTGAACACTACAAATTGTAGCGACAGGAAATTTTACAGACAGTATACACATATATAGTTGAATGTACCTTCTAAATTGTACCACAGCACGACACATAGTTCATGAGATATGAGCACGTAAACAGTAACGTCTATGAAAAACCGCCCCATCACGCACCAAGTTTTAATCTGTTACTTCTTTACTACTAATTGTTTTCTCAAGAGATTTTACAGACATACAGCCCTTATAAAAATGAATATATACCTGAAAAATAGCAGAAATAAATAGATAAATACCCGGACAACGCCGGGTTTTCATCTAGTTTTCTATAATTCTCAGTCGAAGTTGCCCGAAGGTATTCATTTTTAACAGACTTCAAAAAAGGAAGGGGTTCTCAATTTGACTTTTTTATGTTTGTTTTCTCAGAGCCTTCGACTGTGTGAAATGATTTTGATTATTCTTTTTTTATTCGAAATCTGGTGCTTCCCGTGTGGTCCCATTTCAGTTTGGTCCAGTTCTGACAATGGCATCCATAAGAAAACCTTATAAGTCTTAAATGTGTGTTAAATATGTGCGCGATAAATGGTCGAATAACTCAATATCACGCCACCGATTTCAATGATTCTTTTTTTTTTATTGCAAGGATGTACTTCAAGGATCGTTAGATGAGGGTTTGGTTAGGTTCTGATTATGGGATCAATGACAAAGTAACGGAACTCTTCAATTCTTAGGAGCAAATTAACGATACTCGGCCGAATCTTTTATTGGCTATCCGGATATTTGAATCACCTACCGTAACGTCGACATGGTCAATTAATTCCCTGTTCAAAACTTTTTCATGTAAAGCCGCATTTTTGAAAGTCTATTTTTGCGCTCTTCGCAAGTCTCTTTTGAAATTGTCATCGAGGTAGATTTCCTCTGTTGAGATAGGTGTGTCTCCCTAACTTTGTTTCATTTAAACGGCTCTGTCTCATATGAGCAGCACGTTTAGTAGGTCTAGCCATGTTCAGAAAAAAATGTTAGTGTACTTCTGATTTTCTAAAAATAAACAAAAATAAAAAAAATGACTTAAAAACTTCCAAAACAAATTAATATGCACTAAAAGTAAATTAATAAATGCGTATTCTCCTACAATTTAATAACCAACTTACTTTTTCTACTCACCAATATGTACGTACGAACTATGTGTTTACCACGCAAGAAGATAGGTAGGTACTTACCCACTTTAAATCTAACTCATCACATACCTATGAATAACAAACAATGATGAAAATATTTTTTAGAGTTCTCCTAAGTAAAATGAAATGAAAAATATTAGACTACTTAAAAGTCAATCAAGTTATTACGATAATATAATGTAGTTACAATTATTGTTATATTTGGAGTCGGTGTCAGCCAAGGAAACATCCGATCAGACTTCGGTTACAATATTCTCATATTATTTTTGCTAGGTATATTGTAGTATTATTGGTATAAACTCATATTGGATTGAAAGCTCAATGTTGTGTACGTCTTACAAGTTTATTTTTATTCAGTTAACCAGTTTTCGGCTAAGAAGACCATATTGAGACTTTGAAGTATTAAGATGACTTTGTAAGCCGAAAACCGGTTAACTGAATAAAAATAAAAGCGTAGAACATGCACAAAACTTTGCGTTTAATGGGTCATTTATAATAAGTTATTTATCATTGTATCCTGCTAGAATTGGTTTATTTTTTCATTATGGCCGTTTCTGCGTAATGCCAGTGTCAGGTGATCTGCGAAAACAAACATAAATTTCTTACAAATATTTTTGTGCAGGGTAGTATATAATGATAATGTTGGATACATTACTACTTACATTTCTTTTACATATAGCATCGCTTCACATTCATTTCATTTATAACGATATACAACATTTCATAAACCAGAGACCCTATTTTCTAATGAATGACATCAAAATTCAGAATATAACAGCTTCGTAAACACATAGCATCTCAGAACGTAGTATTGTGGCAATAACACCAAACAAATTATTTGACACAAATATATCCACCATTCTCATATACAGATGCTATATGTCAGCGAAATGCAAGTAATAATGTAACCAACATTCTTTTCAGGTACTACCTTACACGAAAATATATGTAAGACATTTACGTTTGTTTTCGCAGACCACTTCACTATGACATAGGGTCGAAAGGGCCATGGTGAAAAAGTAAACCAATTCTAGCAGCAAACAAGGATAAATAACTCTGTATAAATATCGTACTAGTTTTTATTCACTTACATGATCAGGATATCGTCCTTGTGGCCATTAACAAGTTTTACAATGAAAAAATATGATTATTATTCTATGTATGAAGTCTTCGTTAAATATTTAACTTGCATATGTGGAGCAAGTGTCACAGTAGGAAAACAATAACATTGTCGTATAGTAGAGATAGAAAACAGCCTTTATCTTGCGTTTGATGCAAACTGTTCTTGCAATGGCCACTGTATACAATATGTAGGGGCGCAGGCACCATGACAGTGTGACTCTGACTGATGATGCCTGTGCATGTGTTAATTGTATATTTCAACAACACATGTTATCAGATGCATGAAACATGGGTGTAATGTTTTTGGTGTCCACTTTGTAATAATGCTCTTGTCTTTTAACTGCTACATTTACCTCACATATGCAAGCTAAATACATTTTAACGGTGGTTTCATGTGTACAAGTACAATCGTGTTTCATCGTTGTGATACAAAATCGAAATCATTAACGTATGAATGAATAAAAAATCTTAGACAGTCAAATGTTGGAACGCTCTTTTAAATTATTTTATTGTTGATAACCTTTTGTGGATTACAATGTAAGGAGTGTCTGTTTTAGTTTGAGATAACTAAATATCTCGAAAACCACTCACCGTACCAATAAAAAGTTATACGTGAAAAGTTAACATTAGTCAAGGGAGTATCTGTCTGCACCACATCCTAACCACCAGTCCAGAGTGGGTGGGGTCAACTTTTTACTTTCAGATAGGAACCCCAAATTTTTCTCTTGTATTCGCAGTCTACGCCAAAAATAGGTACCGTTTACTCAAACCATTGTCTTCCATTCGTGGTAGATAGCAATTATCAGGTGTGCCTATTTTTGCAATTAGGGATCAGGGGACTGATGACCTTGCTGATTCGTCTCCTTAAAAGTCCCATAAAACAACAACAACAACAACAATTAAGAACTGAAATTTGAATCCAGATTTCATTTCCGATTTAAAATATGTAAATATTTGTTTTCTAACACCTGTATTTATGTTCTATGTTCCATGTGCCGGCCGCGGTGGCCGAGGTGACTAAGGCGCTCCAGTCACGGTCAGCACGGCCACTACGGTCGGGGGTTCGAATCCCCCCTCGGGCATGGATATTTGTGCCGTCCTAGTTTGTAAGTAGTTCATAAGTAGTTTGTAAGTTTAGGACTGATGACCCCGTAGTTAAGTCCCATAAGCTTAACAAACATTTGAACATTTTTTTATGTTCCATGTATACTTTCGTGTTTTAAATATGATTGTACAGTGCATATAATATGCCTAGACATTGACATGTCTGGCGATTAGTTACTTGTACGGTAACGTCGTTTTCCTTACGTTGCCGGATTTTCTCTTGTGGGGTTATCTGAAGAACTAATTGTGCGCAGAAGTACCAGTTATTCGACGGAAATTGATAGAATGTATTAGAAACACTTGCGCAAACATGTTTTTAGCTGTCTATATGGATTCCACTCGCGAATTAGTAAATGTATCGAAATGGAAGGCCATTAGTTTCAGAATTTATTCTGAATTACAGTTATCTTGAGAGGCAACGAGACTTACCGAAGTCAAGCACCCCAGTGGTGAGAGACTAAGAGACACACCGATATCAAGCATCCCGATGGGAAAACGAAACTATTAGATCCACGTCGTTGTTCCTGGCTCACAATAAACGTTGTTTCTTATCCGACATAGAAATTGCTAAACATAATTGTACTGACATTTGAAGTTGTAACACTAAAGTAAATTTCTAATATAAATATCAACCTTTATAATATATAGGTTTAATGAAATATAGAATCACTGCGTCTATTCTTAATTGATAACTCGCAAACTTGATTTTTGTTGAGTATAGTGCCATATACCACGAATTTAAAACAAATATCTGAATAAAACTAACGTAATGGAATGAAATGGAATAAACATGAAAGTTTTCCATTCGAACATACATATTTCATAAGGGTTTGGTAGTAGCTGGACAATTGCAGAACAAATAGGTGTCCCATTTTATAATATAAACTTTTCACCTCGAATTTGTTTTCGTACGATACATAATTTCCAAGTATTTAGTTGTCACAAGTTAAAAGAAATACCCTTTATAATTTCAAATCTAGGATGGTTATACCAGTATCTAAAATTTGAATATCGTCTGTGTTTTTACGATAAGCTAGAAATGGAAAGAAATAATCATATATGGGCAATTTTTCAGCACTATTACGTTGTCAACATTGCATTCATCAGGGATAGGCGTGCAGTAAAATACTGCAAGTGTGATTTGTGGAATACTCTGCAGTATTTTTGAAGATACCTTGGATCCATTTGTCTTTAAACACTTAGGGAAATACTGGTATCCTAAATCAGTATGGGGATTAGAATATGCCCACCTCAGGATTCGAATTATAATCTAGCGTGTCAGCATCTGCGAATTTCCTTGCTCCCTAAATCACTTATGGAACATCAGGATGGTTCCTTAGTAAGGACACGACCAATATTTTTTTCTCTGTCAGCAATCCGAGAATGTGTTTCATCTCCAATTATCTCATCGTCACCGTGTCAGTATTTCAGTTACATTCGCTTCAGAACTGTTCCAGAGATTCGACAGGCAGTAGACCGCTCCATTCGCACCATAACAAAACAGGCTCTGCTAACGGTGTACTACGCCTTCCACGTCTCTAGCAACGGGTTCTACACAATACTGGTGAATACTTTGAAGGACCGTAAACAGGTGCAAACATGTAACGCTTTTAGAATGAAACTTACACTCTGCAGCGGAGTGTGCGCTGATATTAAACTTCCTAGCAGATTAAAATTGTGTACCGGAACCGGGACTCGAACCTGGGACCTTTGCCTTTCGCGGGCAAGCGCTCTACCACTGAGCTATCCCGACACGACTCACGGTCCGTCCTCACAGTTTTAATTTCACAACTTAAATCTGCCAGGAGGTTTCATATCAGCCACACACCGCTGCAGAGTGAAAGTTTTATTCTGGAAACATCCCTTAGGCTGTGGCTAAGCCATGTCTACACCATATCCTTTCTTACAGGAGTGTTAGTCTTGCAAGGTTCGCAGGAGAACTTCTGTGAAGTTTGGAAAGTAGGAAACGAGGTACTGGCAGAAGTAAAGTTGTGAGCACGGACAGTGAGTCGTGTCGGGCTAGCTCAGTGGTAGAGCGCTTGCCCGCGAAAAGCAAAGGTCCCAGGTTCGAGTCCCGGAGTCACGGTTCCGGCACACAATTTTAATCTGCCAGGAAGTTTCATATATATATATATATATATATATATATATATATATATATAGCATAAGTTTGTTTAAGTAGTTTGTAAGCCTGGAGACTGATGACCAGAGCAGTTAAGCCCTGTAGATTTACAAACATTTGAACATTTGATGTAAACCGTATGGCGGGAGGGGCGGGGGTCGGGAAACGATATGTAGTCGTTGTTGCAATGCGTAACCGGTGTGATTTATGTATTTATCTGACGTCCAAAATTGCATTATTATTGGCTTTCGATCAACGCATGTGTTTGTCATAACCGGCCCCTAGCGCAACGTTGGCGTATCATTGGATGTTGATGACAGGTGTAAATGACCTCAGCATACAAGTGTATGGGCGAAAAGACATGCAGCTTCTGAGTACCCTGCTGACCAGATGAACCAAGTCCAGTTTGACGTGGGATAGAACACCTCACTGCTTGATTAGCAACCAGACAACCAGAAGAGGTCAAGAAGTAACCATGTCGAATGTTGAATGTGGTTGCGTACAGGCCACCGTAGTAGGTGCCTGGTTCATGCAGCCAGGCTGACAGTTGTTTATCACGAAAGGAGGCTAGAATTGGCACACCAATACCGCAATGGATGTCCACGGATTGGCGACAGGAAGCCCCATGCTTTATACTCCATCGGAGAGATGGCAGGTACCGTGTATGGCGTGAACCGTCTGAACTCAAGCACCCGTCAAACGTTATGGTCTTAGGCAGGCCATGGATGATATTCTTGAAAGCACAGTGCATCAACACAAGTATACATCTATCGTTGGGCACCATGCCCACCCTTACATGTAGTTTGTGTTTCCTTGGAAGGCTGCCATCTACCAAAGCGACAAGCAACGTGTCACACAACTCATAATGTTCGAGTAGTGGTTCGAAGAGCACCATGATCAGTTTACCATTTTCATATATATACATGACATATGTAATACAGTCAAGGATGTCAGAGACGTTACAGATGCTTATTGTGGACTCTGAATGAAATTCAATGAAGCAGTTGAAAATGCATGCCCAGTCTGCGGGTCAAACCCGGGTCTTCTTCTTACGAGGCAGATTATCTATTCACCCGAGAAACGGAGGATGTGGCAACTGCGAGGAAGTACCCTGGCGCTGTCTCGGCCAGACACAAGTTCTCAACTTATAGCATGTACTACAATCGTAGTGCCCCTTGGCCATTAGTCTTGTTTATTCGCGTCCGTGATTAGATTATTCCCGTAAAGAATTCGAGCCACGTATACCTACACACTGAAACTAAGCATCATTTTGCCTGTCGTCACAGACGTTATCTCTGCTTAATTGTGGGTATTGAATTAAATTCAGTGAGGCCGTTTCAGTGCCGATACACACGAGACTCGATCTCTTAACCCGAATCGGCTAATCTTGGCGGCACGTACACGAGACAAAGTGTAAGGGACATTTAGATAGTAGTGTAAGCTATACGCTGGGAAATTGTGTCTGGTTTAAAGCGTGTCAGGGTAGTTTCTGCAGCTGCGATATCCACCGTGTCTCAGATGGCTTAGTGGATACAACATCTGTCTAGTACACGGAAAACCCGGGTTCATTCCACAGACTGGGAACAAATTTAAACTGCCTCACTGAATTTAACCCAATTCCTACAATAAGCAGCCAAAACGTCTCTGATATTCTTAATTGTGTTAACCCTATTCCCCTGACCACCAGACTTTGAAACCAATCGAGAATCTGTGGCACCACTTCGATCAGGCGCCGGCCGCGGTGGCCGAGGAGACTGAGGCGCTCCAGTCACGGTCTGCATGGCCACTACGGTCGGGGGTTCGAATCCCCCTTCGGGCATGGATATTTGTGCCGTCCTTAGTTGTAAGTAGTTCATAAGTAGTTTGTAAGTTTAGGGACTGATGACCCCGTAGTTAAGTCCCATAGACTCTACAAACATTTGATTTGATTTTTCGATCAGGCTTTTCGCGCCGTGCATCTTCAACCGAGAAACCTAGTGGACCTGGAAACGGCACCGGAGTCAGCGTGAAGCCACATCTCTGTGGGTGTCTTCCAGAAACGCATTGACCTCGTCCTGCACGTCTTGCAGTGGTGCGCGCTGCAAAACGTGGCTAATAAGGCTTTTGAAAGGTCGTCACCATAGGTGGGTCCAAGGGGCGGGGGAGAAGGGTCGTTCGCCTCTACCCCAGCAGCTCTTTTTTTTTTCTTCCAAAGCTATAGTGATGTCACTGCACTGAGTCTTCAAAACTGTGAGACTTTTGTTTGATTGGGCGTGAGGTAAAAAGAGGTGGCCGGTACTAGAGTCTTTCTACTGAGCCAGTGTTTAGCTGACGATGAGAGTTCTTTCACCGACTCCCCCCCCCCCCCCCTCACGACAGCAAGCCGCCCTGAATCCGCCCCTGGTCGTCACATTAATGTGACTGGGTATCATATACTGTATACCGTTGATCGTCAGTGAGTGGTATGATGTTCTCACATAGATATACAAGATGAATAACGGTGGCATATTCAGCGACCCATGCCATCCAGCACGACTTGGGATTAAACATCGCATTTCTTCATTAGTACGCAGAAGAAGTCAGAAAGTATTCATGGTTATAGTGACAGCAGTACATTCTTACACCCTTTCCATGCAAATCTGATTATATTTCAGGGTAGGAACTGGGTTAGCGACTGTAGACACGTATTTCTCACTGTTGGAAACACTACTTCAGACGGCATGTATGTGTGTTTTGTCCTTAGCATGAATTAGTTTAAGTAGTTTGTTAGGCTAGGAACCGATATTAGCAGTTTGGTACCTTATGTTTACAAACGTTTGTCTGTACTGTTGTTGTTATGGTCTTCAGTCCGGAGACTGATTTGATGCAGCTCTCCACCCTACTCTATCCTGAGCAAGCCTTTTCATCTCCTCATAAGAACGGCAACCCACATGCACTTGAATCTGCTTACTATACGCGTCTCTTGGTCTCCCTCTGCGATTTTTACCCCACACACTTCCCTCCAATGCTAAATTTACGATTCCCCGATGTCTAAGAATGTGTCCTACCAAGCGATCCCTTCTTTTAGTCAGGGTATGCCAAAAATTCCTTTTCTCACCAATTCTGTTCAGTACCTCTTCATTAGTTATGCGATCTACCCACCTAATCTTCAGCATTCTTCTGGAACACCACATTTCAAAAGCCTCTATTCTTTTCCTGTCCGCATTGCTTATCGTCCATGTTTCACTCCCGTACAAGGCAACACTCCACACAAATGCCTTCAGAAAAGACTTCCTTACCCTTAAATTAATATTCGATGTTAGCAAATTTCTCTTTTTCAAAAATGCTTTTCTTCCCATTGCCATTCTGCATTTTATATCCTCTGTACTGCGACCATCGCATGTTATTTTACTACCCAAGTAACAAAACTCATATACCACCTTCATTGTTTCGTTACCTAATCTAATTCCTTCAGCATCGCCTGATTTTCTAAGACCGCATTCCATTATTTTTGTTTTGCTCTTGTTAATTTTCATTTTGTACGCTCTCTTCAACACACTGTCCATTCCATTCAACTGCTCTTCCAGGTCCACCGCCGTCTCTGACAGAACCACAATGTCATCAGCAAAACGCAATGTTTTTATTTCCTCCCCCTGAACTTTAATCCCTATTCCAAATTTTTCCTTGCATTCCTTCACCGCCTGCTCTATGTACAAATTGAATAACATCGGAGAAAGGCTACAACCCTGTCTTACTCCCTTCCCAACTGATGCTTCTCTTTCATGCCCTTCGAGTCTAATAACGGCGGTCTGGCTTTTGTACAAGTTGTAAATAACTCTCCTTTCCCTGTATTTTACCCCTGCCGACTTCAGAATTTGAAATAGTGTATTCCAGTCAACATTGTCAAACGCCTTCTCCAAATCTACAAAAGCTAAAAATGTAGCTTTTCCTTTCCTTAATCTATCTTCTAAAATAACACGTAAAGTGAGTATTGCCTCCCGGGTTCCTACGTTCCTCCTGAATCCAAACTGATCTTCCCCGAGGTCAGCTTCTACCAGCTTTTCCATTCTCCTGTAGATAATTCGTGTTAAAATTTTGCAACCATGACTTATCAAACTGATGGTTCTGTAATTTTCACACCTGTCTGCGCCTGATTTCTTTGGAATGGGGATTATTACATTTTTCTTAAGGTCTGAGGGCAATTCGCCTGTCTCATACATCCTACACACCAGTTCAAATAGTCTTGTCATGGCTGGCTCTCCCAGAGACTTTAGTAGCTCTGAGGGTATGTCATCTACTCCTGGGGCCTTGTTCCGACCTAGGTCTTTCAAGGCTCTGTCAAATTCATCTCTCAGTATAGTATCTCCTATTTCATCTTGATCTACTTCCTCTTCCCTTCCTACAACATCGTCTCTAAGTTCATTTCCTTTGTAGAGCTGCTCTATGTACTCTTTCCACCTTTCAGCTTTCCCTTCTTTGCTGAGAACTGGTTTCCCATCTGAGTTCTTGATATTCGTAGAGTTGCTTTTCTTGTCCCCAAATGTATCTTTTATTTTCCTGTAGGCGGTATCTACTTTTCCCCTTGCTATACATTCTTCTACAGATTTGCATTTGGCTTCTAGCCACTCCTGCTTAGCCATTTTGCACTTCCTGTCAATCTCATTTTTTAGTCGTCTGTACTCCATTTTGCCTGTTTCATTTACTGCATTTTTATATTTTCTCCTTTCATCAATTAAATTTAGTATTTCCTGTGATATCCAAGGATTTTTTGTAGGTCTTGCCTTTCTACATATTTTTTCCTCTGCTGCCTTCACTATTTCATCTCTCAATGCTACCCATTCCTCTTCTACTGTTTTATTTCCCCCTGTTTCTGTCAATTGTTGCCTAAATCTCCCTCTGAAATTCTCCAGAACTTCACTTTCCTTCAATTTATCTAAGTCCCATCTCCTTATTTTCCTACCTTTCTGCAGTTTTTTCAGTTTCAGCCTACAGTTCATGACTAACAAGTTATGGTCCTGCAGTTTATAACCTGGTTCCGGTACCTATGTGTTACCATTATAAAATCTATCTGATACCTTCCGGTGTCTCCTGGTCTCTTCCACGTATACAACCTTCTTTTGTGATTCTTAAACCACGTGTTTGTTACGATTAAATCATGTTCCGTGCAAAATTCTACTAGGCGACTTCCTCTTTCATTCCTCCTGCCCAGTTCATATTCACCTATTATTTTTCCTTCTCTTCCTTTTCCTACTACTGAATTCCAGTCTCCCATCACAATTAAGTTTTCCTCTCCCTTAACTGTCTGAATAATTTCCTTTAGCTCCTCATATATTTCTTCCATCTCCTCATC
Source organism: Locusta migratoria (assembly GCA_026315105.1). Taxonomy (NCBI): domain Eukaryota; kingdom Metazoa; phylum Arthropoda; class Insecta; order Orthoptera; family Acrididae; genus Locusta; species Locusta migratoria. Next base: position 295,834,093 of record CM048755.1, read on the forward strand.
ATCGGCAGAGCTAGTTGGCATATAAACCTGTACTACTGTTGTCGGTGTTGGCTTCGTATCTATCTTGACAATGATAATGCGATCACTGTGCTGCTCATAGTAGTTTACCCGCATTCCTATTTTCTTATTCATTATCAATCCTACTCCTGTGATACCCCCAACTGATTTTGTATTTATAATCCTGTACTCACCTGACCAGAAATCCTGTTCATCCTGCCACCGAACTTCACTAATCCCCACTATATCTATCTTCAACCTATCCATTTCCCTTTTTAAATTTTCTAATTTTCCTACCCGATTAAGGGATCTAACATTCCATGCTCCGATCCGTAGAATGCCAGTATTGTCTTTCCTGATGACAACATACTCCTGAGTAGTCCCCACCCGGAGATCCGAATGGGGGACTATTTTACCTCCGGAATATTTTACCCGAGAGGATGCCATCATCACATTTTCATACAGTAGAGCTGCATGTCCTCGGGAAAAATAACGCCTGTAGTTTCCCCTTGCTTTCAGCCGTTCGCAGTAACTGCGTGGCAAAGCCACATTAGCTGATGTTACAGGGCCAGCTCAGTCAATCATCCAGACTGTCGCCCCTGTAACTACTGAAAAGGTTGCTGCCCCTCTTCAGGAACCACACGTTTGTCTGGCCTCTCCACAGATACCCCTCCGCTGTGGTTGCACCTACGGTACGGCTATCTGCATCGTTGAGGCACGCAAGCCACCCTACCTCGGCAATGTCCGTACTAATCTCAACATAGACGACATAGTAGATCATAATCTCCCTTTCTTCGGGGTTTTTGTTTTTACTGAATAACACAGTTGCAAAAAGCACAAATAATCTGCCGAACAGCAACAACGAGTGACTGGGAGCATGATACTTCCCATAAGCGTGTTACTGAAAATAAATTTTAATTGAACCAAGTACGATTCTGTCACTACTTAATTGGAAGAATGAGCTTCTCCACTACCACAAATGGGTATCCGTACAAATACGGATTGCAGCAAGAAGCGGTCAATTAAGATTAAATGCTTGGTAAAGGACTTTTCGCTGTGATCTTAGCAGTTCCTCGATTATAAGAATGCCTGCTTTGCGAGACTTCCTCACTTCGACTCAGTTGCAGTCGTTTTGTTGCATATAATGTTGCTTAACTTCTCTCTCAGAGGACTGAGGATAAGTAGCCTACTATGGGTAGTGCTGTATAAACGTCCAAAGTTTCAAATTTAAAAACAAATAGATTGGTTTCATTGAGTGGTTTCATAGCGTCATTCCATCACCAAAAAATCTTATAGTTGTACAAAGCTATTAGGAGTATACGAAGCAGTGTGTGTACTCATGGAATCGAGTTTAAGATCACATCTGTTACAAAATTATGTCTGTTTCCTACTTCTGATGAAGCAGCTATTAGGTATACACAGCGCTGTTTATCATTCCAAAAAACGAAATTTCTGACTATAGTATTAATTAATCATAAACGATGTTCCAAACCTTGATCCAAAATAAAAAGATGGCAAAGCATCATAAACTGAGTGTTTTGAGTTGAAAAACCATTGGTCGTAACTGAAAATATCATGTGGTACGACCTCTTGAATGAGCAATGTGTGTATACCGATTACATTCCATAACAAAAACACCTTCCCGTATTGGCGTTGATTTCGCTATTTGAAAATCGGTACCCATTGGTATGTGATTTGTTCATGGTGGAGTTTACTATTGTTGGCAGTTGGTGACTGCTTGTCAAAGATGCATCATCACTGGACACAAGAACTTTAAGATACGCATGTAATGTACGGTAAGCTGGATATTAAGATCGTAAAGCAGAAAGAGTACACAGAAGATATATTCTCAACATGTGATATCAAACTAGAAGACGTTAATTCAAAATGTTCAAATGTTTGTAGAACTTATGGGACTTAATTACGGGATCATCAGTCCCTCAACTTACAAACTACTTATGAACTAGCTAATACTAAGGACGGCACAAATATTCATGCCCGAGGGGAGATTCGAACCCCCGACCATAGTGGCCGTGCAGACCGTGACTGGCGCGTCCCAGACCGCTTGGCCACCGCGGCCGACGGAAATTAATTTCCTTGGATACAAACACACACGAGCACTTGGGACATTCAAGCCTTGAGATTGAAGAGACAAAAGCTGTACGCACTGTAGCATTTGCTTGTATTATTTTGTATTCTCTGGATGAATGTTCATCAACGAGCACTTTACAGTTTAGTCGTGGAATGTACACTTCGAAGAATGCCACATTGGAGAGATTGTACAATTTGTTATCCACAGGAGGATATGGTTTCAGTGCGTCAGTCCACCGATCCGCTATATATGTTCCTGAAGACCAATAATCCTCACAGGCGGATTAAGATGAGAAGCCCAGTTCCGAGGCCAGCTCCATTACTCAATCTGTGGTTGTGGCTACTATGAATATAATTCCCTGTGGGGTTACGTGAAGCCATTGATTAATGGGATTACTCTATAAACTGGGGACGACCTAGTTGGTAAGATCATAGATGCCTGTTTCTTTGTAAAGCTGACAACAGGTATATTAGAAAGAATGGAACAACGTTATTTTCTCCGTTGCACTGCATACTGCATACAGTGCTGCGCGGCAATGACCGTGCGCTCTAAGGTGCCTTGTTAGGATTGCGTGTCTGCTCCCCGTTGGAGGTTCGGGTGCTCCCTCGGACATTGGTATGTGTGATGTCCTTAGTATAAGTTAGTTTAAGTAGTTTGTAAGTCTAGGGACTGATGACAACTGCAGTTTGTTCCCATAGCTTTACAAACATTTGAATATTGAAACTGGAGTTAGGTAGTTGTAACAGTTGTCAAATATTCATTTCCAACCATCAGACCCATACCTCACTCTACAATGTTTGGGATCTATATACTTCTTTGTGCTAAAACTTTGGTACAGTGCAACTGTATACTGTGTTGTGGTTTCTTTGCAGTAGCCGTTGTTTCCCAAGAACGACAGTAATTTTCTCCCCAGATGTAAACTCGCATAACCTAAGGACTGACACACCGCAATAAAACAGCTCATGTGGTCAGTAGATAGTTCTAGTTCTAGTTAGTTATATCGTTGCTTACTTTCCATAGATCGTTTGAACGATTCATTTGAGAAATTACGTGTAACGTGTCAGTTTACTGGATTTGTATACATGTTTAACCATAACGAACACATATTTTAGGCCTACTTATGAAATTCCACGATGAAATAAGACATACCACATCAAGAATAAATTACCATTGTTTAGTAGAAATCATAAAATAACTTCACTTATTCAGTCATTCACAATTATCTTATCTATGGGCACAGACTATTCCATTTTATTGTGAAACAATATTACTGCTTCATACTGCGCAACCTCACTCCCCACTAAGCAGTGAAGGTTGCATAACAACAGGAGTCATGGCTGCCTCTTTGAAGAACTGATACTATGTTTCTCGTAGGATGTTCTGATACGTTTATGCAGTAGCGGATTTTCATGTTCGCCGTCCGGCAAGCTATTCAAATTTTGCCTCCCCTACCGACCTCTACAATTCGATATCCTGTTTCACAATAGTACTAATTATAATTTTTGACAATCAAATTATAGCTTCATGTTTTGTGTACAATCGTCCTAATTATACCATCTTTATCGTAATTAGTATGACTGAACTAAGGGATCCAACTGTCACTACTTAGATTATATTTACAACCCAACTATTTGGTTAAGATTGCACAAGAAATATCCTAGTGTATATTTCTGAGCTAATAAAATCAGTCATATATTACTAATAATGTGGGGGTAAGTATTCCTTAATAATTCTTGCACAATAATGTACACTCGTTAAACGCAATTAAATTTATTTTATTACACTTGCTTATAGTTTTGTCGCCCCTAAAATCTGCCGTCCTAGGCTCTAGCCTACTCAGCCTACCGGTAAAACAACCACCGCGTTTCAAGTAATGAAATGAGTAGAATATTTGGACATACCGGTATATAATTCTGATTTATATACTTGTATAGGTTGCAACTCACTGCAAGATCGCTGAGCCGCAGACGGGCACGTAAAAAAGACACGCTCAGCTTAGCTTTAGGCCACAGCCATCACCAGAAAAAAAGAAAAAATCATTCGTACAACCACACAGACACAACACAAGATACATGACTACCATCTCCGGCTGCCTTCAGACAAAGACTGTGGGCGAAAGCTAAGTTGTTTGTGTGGGGTTGTCTTTTCTACGATCCTGTCTTCGAGTCAACAATCGTCTTTGCGGTGAGTTGCAAGCTGTATTCATTACATTATCTCAGGGCATACGCTATTTCGCTGCACTGTGAAATAAACTGCAAAAATCTAGAATAAACTAACTGCCAAAAACAAATTACACTGCAAAAATAAATAAATAAAATAAATGATCTCTTTCAATGTATCGAAGACCTGAAAGTCATAGAAAGAACACTTTTACGTTCCCAGAAAAAACTACAAGAGAACTTCAACTGCGTCATTTGGGAGGAACCTTCTTAGCAATTACCTGAAACTAGTTAGAGGAACCAGAGATATATAAAATGTAATTAAATAAAAATTGATGAGGACTTGAGCCATTTGAATGTGAGTTTAGTGCCTTTACCATCTTGACACATATAAGAGTGAAAATCTACATCTACATAAATACTCTGCAATTCACATTGAAATGCAAGGCAGAAGGTTGCTCGAACCGCTTTTATGATATTTCTCTACCGTTTCATTCTCTAATAGCGCGCGGGAAAAAGGAACACCTAAATCTTTCCGTTATCGATATGATTTTTCTTATTTTATGTGCGATGATAATGTCTCCCTATCTAGGTGGGTACTAACAAAATATGTTCGCATTCGGAAGAGAAAGTTGGTGAAAGAAATTTCTCAACAAAAATCTCAACGCAACGAATAACGCCTTTCTTTTAATGCTCTCCACCCCAAGTCGTGCATCATCTCCGTGACTCTCTCCCCTATAATAATACAAAACGAGCAGCCCTTCTCGTCCCACTTGGTGGGGATCCAACAGTTCGCAGCAATACTTCAAAACTGAACGCACAACTGTAGTGTAAGCAGTTTCTATAGTAGAACTATTGAATCTTCTAAGTGTTCTGCCAACGAAACGCACTCTTTGGTACGCCTTCCGTACAATATTTTCTATGTGTGCTTTCCAATTTACGTTGTTATTCCTAGGTATTTTATTGAATTTACGGCCTGTATATTTGACTGATTTATCGTGTAACTTAAGTTTAAGCGATTTCTTTTAGTGCTCATGTGGGTGACTTCGCACTTTTCATTATTTTTGCACCATGCAGATACCACATCTAAATGAAATCCAGTCTTTTTCTTTAGAATTCCAGGATTATTCATGTAAGAATTTGGCTGATTCCTGACCTAAGCCTGACAAATCGTAACCATCTTTTCACCTACAGATCACTGAAAGCAGACGAGAACTGCAAAAGGAATCGTTTCGTGAAAGCTGACAATCGCTAGTATGAAATACCTTACAAATTCCTTCCTATTTACGAACAAGAGCCTTGCAGTTCCGCAAATCATCTAGAGAGGAAACGTGAAGAACCGCGTTGGAATGGCCGAGCGCTCTAAGGTGCCTTACTGCAGAGCATGCGATTGCTCACCGTCGGAGGTTCGAGTCCTCCCTCGGGCATGGGTATATGTGTGTGTGTGTGTGTGTTTGTTTGTGTGTGTGTGTGTGTGTGTGTGTGTGTTCTCCTTAGGTTGCTTTAAGTTAATTTAAGTAGTATGTAAGACTAGGGACTGCCAACCTCATTAGTTAAGTACCATAGATTTACAAACATTTAAACACTTGAAGGCTAATGTAATGAGCTTACACAAGAAGACTTGGACGACAAACTTCCACCATTATCATACTTCCTTATTAAAACTAGTGTCATGTTCCGACTTCTAGATGTGCTAATCAAAATTTTTGTACGTGTACAGAGCGATAATAATGCCTTCTGATAAATGAAAATGTCAGTGCTGGAGGTTTTTTTACATTCGAAACGAAAGAACAAAAATGCTTCGAAAAGGGTCTAATATACACAAAATACATGGGAAATTACCTGCATCCCTTCATATGGCAAGTTCAAAATAACCGTGGTTGTATAGAGTTTCGGGAGCGTATACATTCGTTGGGATCTGAAAACGAAGATTGCATCTCAAAGTGATAAACAATTTGAAACACCTGACGGCTTTTAAGGCATGAAACATAAAAAATAAATTAAAATTTAAGTATTTTTACCTTTTGAGAACATAATATTTACACTTTAAGTCTGCCATTGTCATAAGGATGAAAAACTGTATATAAGATTTAGCAGATGCAATGCGAAAAAAGTACACTCCATTTCTGTGAGTGGGCGTTTTAACATAGAAAAATGTCAGTCATGTCGGTCATGAATGTCGGACAGTTAGATTTATAGCTATGTTAAGAACGTTGAGTCGCTTGATTTGTTTCCCCAGCATCACCTATGTACGCTTCCCCAGCAGTGTGCTTGCACCTACAAAGTCATCGCCATATACGGCCTATTTATGTCACATTCATTTCCACCGAATTGCGCGGGAATCGCCGTGCGGTCTGTGGCGCCACGTTACGGATCGCGCGCGTCGGAGATTCGTGTCCTCCTTCGGGAATGAATATGTGTGTGTGTGTGTGTGTGTGTGTGTGTGTGTGTTGTCGTTAGTATAAGCTAGTTTATGTAGTTTGTGAGACTAGGGACCAATGACCTCAGCCGTTTGTTCCGTTAGGGTTACAAACATTTGAATAGTTCAGCCGTTTAACTCGCCGGAAGGTTTCACAAAATGTAGATGATTTCATCTCTTGTTGTCTGTATCCGCTCTTTCCGCATGCGTGAACTGTACTGCGGCCCAATATTGGACAAGCATTCGCGCGACGGTTTTGGTAATGTATTCTGATAAATTAGGATTAGAAATAAAACAACATTAAAAATGGTTAATGCCTGAAGTATTTCGTTCAGCAGTTGACATTGCTATTGCCATGTTCATGTGACAAAGAAAGTCGTCCACAATCATTGTTATTTTAAAGGTCAACCTATAATATATATATATATATATATATATATATATATATATATATATATATATATATATATATATATAATAAAAAAACTTCGTTTATAGCTCTTATAAAGAAAGATGAAACCGAGTAGCGACGTTTTATAGAGCTAACTCAACCCACTAATAAAACAGTCTGTATATTTCCAGCTTTCTACTAACAGAGAAATTTGCTCATATCCCTTTATCAGGTCTACAAGTGCTACGCATCGATATCGTTACATCATTTCATACGTATCACTGGGTCTATCAGGATAGTGTCTCTACCTCCGTCCTTCTTCGGTGTCACTGTTCTCAACATAAAGAACAGAACATTTCAGAAAAGAGAACATAACAGTAACCAACGTTAACCAGTTGGGTTTATAAGGGCCATTCGTGAATGAAAAGGCTCAACGAGAATGAAGAAAACAGTCTTTCAGATTAGAAGACTATCTACTCCTCGGTGTTACCTCAGCAGCGGCGCCGCTTTCTTCAGTTATTTTTCGAATGTTATCAGATTCAGAAACTCGACTCTTTATCGTGCTACGGTGATCATACAGAGGAATAAGCAAGTTTATTCATGAACATATTTAACGGATATATTTTTTCCTTCCAGTAAAAATGTTTAAATGTTTGTAGAGCTTATGGGACTTAACTTGTGTGCCGGCCGCGGTGGCCGAGGAGACTGAGGCGCTCCAGTCACGGTCTGCACGGCCACTACGGTCGGGGGTTCGAATCCCCCCTCGGGCATGGATATTTGTGCCGTCCTAGTTCGTAAGTAGTTCATAAGTAGTTTGTAAGTTTAGGGACTGATGACCCCGTAGTTAAGTCCCATAGACTATACAAACATTTGAAACATTTGAACTTAACTTGTGGGACTTAACTACGGTGTCATCAGTCCCTAAACTTACAAACTACTTATGAACTAGCTAGTACTAAGGACGGCACAAATATCCATGCCCGACGGGGCATTCGAACCCACGACCGTAGTGGCCGTGCAGACCATGACTGGCGCGCCGCAGACCGCTTGGCCGCCGCGGCAGGCTCCTTCCAGTTAAGTTGAGGAAAGAAGATCGACTGTAGTTGTTATAAATCACAAGAATCTCAATTCTGTATTTAACAAAATACCTGGGGATTACAGTTATAAACCAATTTAATTGGAACGATCTCATAAATAAAGCTGTGGAAAAGGCGAAGCAAAGACTGCTACTAATAGGAAGAACACAAAGAAGACCAACAAAATCCAGTGAAGAGACTGACTTTACTACCCTCGTTCACCCTCTGCTAGAGTACTGCTGCGCGGTAAAGGGTCTTTAAGTGATGGGATAGACTGAGGACATCGAGAAAGTTCAAAGAAGAGCAGCTCGTTTAGGATTATTGCGATATTGGGGAGAGAGTGTTACCGAAATGATACAAAAGGTGTGGTGGTTATCATTAAAACAAAATCACGCACGATAATGGCAGTGCGCTCTAAGGCGCCTTGCTGCGGAGTGCGCGGTTGCTCCCCGTCGGAGGTTCGAGACCTCCATAGGGCATGTGTGTGTGTGTGTGTGTGTGTGTTTTGTCCTTAGGATAAGTTAGTTTGTAGGTATAGGGACTGACGACCACTGCAATTTGGTCGCATAGCTTTATAAGCATTTGAACTTTACAGAAAATGGCGTTTTTCGTTGCGACAAGACTATTATCCGAAATTTTAATCACCAATTTACTCCTCCGACTTTGAAAATATATAGTTGCCTCTTACCTACATAGGGAGAAGTGTTCATCGTAATAAAATAATAAAATAAAGAGAACGCCGAGATTGCATGAAAACTTTAAAGTGCTCGTTTTTCACGTGAGCTGTTTAGGGAGCAGAATGATATATATTTTAAAATAAACCCTCTGACTGGCACTTAAGGGTGAACTGCAGAGTAGTCATGTAGCTGTAGATGTACAGTACTATAATATAATTTCGTTGGAATAAAATAGACTAAATATAAATAAGTTTATAAGTCCATGATTGGTACTAACCAACCATCAAAGGTTTACGTATCGTTGAGGATAAGTCACTGTTTTTCTACTCGCACGACTGGTTGGCTCCTGATACAAACCTTGTTAGACGCCAATATAAATATCTCACGCGTAATGACCCAGATGCCAAGCGACGCTAAACGACACGAATTGTAACGCTGCGCTCGACTACACATCTGGCATCCCCTGCTGCCGACTTCGTTTATCTTACAATGGATGCTAAGTGGTTTGCCATCCTTTATATCCCATTGTTCCAATAGCAAGCCAAGCGATTAAAGTTTGCGACTGTGAGTGATGTGTTCATCGACTGTTAGGTAGAGGCGACTCTGTGAAATTACGTATTCTGCTCGCAAGTTTATGTTCCTGTTTGCTTTCTTCTTTGTAGACATTGGAGATAGTGGAAACATAAGCACGTAAATACCTCAGCGGTGATGATTATTTGCCGGTAGAGCAATTCCATTATTGCGTCTGAAACTCATTTGAAGTAGCTCCCTGTATATGTAGCCATTAAATTATTAACTGTCTACAGGATGGTAGCTGGCACTTCTAAGAATCAAATTGCAGGAGATTCTCATAACTCTTCTGGCACAAATTATGTGCATAGTGTTTGATTCATAAATTGAAAAGGAGTCACTAAGAGAGTAGGTAACTATTTCTCAGAAGCAGTACTCACGACGTATTAGTTGGACAATGTTCCCTTCTAGGTTCACCTAACAAGAAAATAGAATACTTTGACGATAGTTTAAACGTGCATGACCAAGGAGTATGTGGAAATGATTAAGACGATGGACCAGTTTGTGGGAGGTAGGAATTCAAATGCCAGTCTTGTCATCCAGTTTTAATTTTTCAGTGGTTTTCTTTACTACTTTAAGTGAGTTTCAGGATAATTCCTTTGGAAAGAACGTGACTGACATTTGTACCTGTCCTTCCTCAATCCGAATCCGTGCCTTGCCTTTAATTACCACGGACCGTTAAACTTTAATCTTTCTTCCTCCTTGAAACATCAATTACAGAAAAATTTACAAACTGCTGTATATCACCATAACTGTGCAGCATTTTTTTTATTTTTTTATTACGCCGATTCGACAGTAGTGACATACCAAAAATGCGCTCCTGAAACATCTGCGATATTTTCCGTTCCATGTTAAGCAGAATACCTACTGACGAAAGTATATATTTTACATTTTCTGTAACATATCTACAGTTATTCCACGGAATCCTAGTGCAATTCGACATAGAAAATAAACGTATCAGCTCTCTTTGGTACATTTAACAAGGTTCCATCCAGAATAAGTGTAAATCAAGTTTCACTCCTGCTCATCTCTCTGGTGTTGTAGAACAATGACTGATACTGCACTTTTGCGAAGTTATGGTGTAAACGTTCCCTTTCTGGTTAGGGTATTCTTTTCCAGAATAACAGATACTTCATTCTAAGTTATGAATATCAAGTAACTCCGTAGCTGTTTGTTCAGGATACTGTCAATTTACAAATTGCAATGGCTTGTCTGCTAAAGAAAAAAAATTAAGTCCAAACGATTTTTCAATTTTACTCCTTTTTGTCGAGATAAGTACATAGACAGTAACATATACTGATCGGTCAAAACATTATGACCACCCGTCTACTATCGATATGGACCGGAACGTCACCCGAGTAGGAATGACTGCTAGTCAGACTCATGCACGGTGCATGAAAGTACTGTCCGTGTGTGGGATGAGGAATGCGCACGATCTCTCTGAGTTTGACTGACGACAGATTGTGATAATCCAGGGGTTCAGCACGAGCATTTCGAAAACCGAACGACTTTTTGGGTGTTCGAGGAGCGCTTTGATGAATGCCTTCAACAAGTGGCGAAAGCAAGGTGAAATCACGCCCAAACATCGCGGAGTTGGGCGGCCATCCCACATTACAGTAGTCTGGGACTGGACAGAATACTAAAACAGGACAGTACACCGAACACTCCTAACAATGGATCTCTGCAGTCGACCACCCATGCATGTGCCAATTTTAACACCACGACATCGGCAACTATTACTCGAACGGGCACCTCACCATCATAAGTGGATGTTAACGCAGTGGTAGGGCGTTGAATGGTCTGATGAATCCCATTACCTTCTTCATCATGTGGATAGAAGTGTGCGAATCCTTCGTCTTCCAGGAGAACAGCTCCTTGACACCTGCACTACAGAACAGAGACAAGCTGGCCCCGGCTTTTGGGAACATTCACTTGGGTATTGATGGGTCCAGTGGAGCTCGTGCAAAACACCCAAATGACCTAAATATATCGCGCGCTGGTTATGGACGACCTACATCCCTTCACGATGATCGTGCTTCCCATCGGCAGTGATGTTTTTCGTCACGATAATGCATCATATCACAAGGCAAGGAATGTGATGAACACATTGGCCAGTTGCAATTGAATTCCGCCACCCCCTCCAGACTCATCAGATCGACACCCTCTCGAACACATCTGGGATGTGATTGAACGCAGCGTCATAGCTCGGCCCCTCCTCGGAATTTACGGGAATTAGGCGACTTGTGTGTGCATATGTGGTGTCAACTTCCTCCCGTGAGCTACCAAGGCCTCATTGTTTTCATGTCAAGACGCGTCGCCGTTGTTATCCGTGTGAAATGTGGTCATACCGTTTATTACATAGGTGGTGATAATGTCCTGGCTGAGGGAAAAAAATTAAGTTATATCTTACTATGCTTTGTGTTTACTTGCTAATTCAAATCAAATGTTTGTAAACCTATTGGACCAAACTGCTGTGGTCATCAGTCCCTAGACTTATAAACTAACTTAAATTAGGACAACACACACACACACACACACACACACACACACACACACACACACACACACATTCTCGAGGGAGGATTTAGGTTAGATGGCCTCGGGAATACACAAAATGGGTTTCAGTCTCAAAGGGGGCACGTCAGACACGGGAAGAAAGTAGACATAAAAACCATTGGTGTAACAGTTGTAAATTGTCGTAGCTGTGTTGGGAAAATTCCAGAGCTCCAAGCGCTGATAGAAAGTACTGAGGCACAAATCGTTACAGGTTCTGAAAGCTGGCTGACGCCTGAGATAAATTCGGCCGAAATTTTTTCAAAGGGCCAAATGGTCTTCAGAAAGGATAGAATAAATAAAACAGGGGGTGGCGTGTTTATTGCTGTTACAAACGGTTTATCCTGCAACGAAATTGAGGCAGATACTTCCTGTGAATTGGTCTGGGTAGAGGTTATACCTGACCACCGAAATAAATTAATAATTGGATCTTTTTATCGGCCCCCTGACTCAGACGATGCGGTTGCAGAAATGTTCAAAGAAAGCTTGAATCATATTTCAAATAGGTATCCGAAGCATACTGTTATAATCGGTGGCGACTTAAATTTACCCTCGATATGTTGGCATAATTACGTATTCAAAACCGGGGGCAAATATAAAACATCGTCCGAACTAGTTCTGAATGCTTTTTCTGAGAACTACTTCGAACAGTTAGTTCATGAACCCACTAGAATAGTACGTGGTTGCGAAAATACTCTTGATCTCCTAGCAACAAATAATCCCGAGATAGTAAAGAGCATCAAAACAGATACAGGGATTAGCGAACATCGAGTTGTAGTAGCGAGACTGAATATCGAAATTCCCAAATGCACCAAAAATAAACGAAAAATATATCTATTCAATAAAGCAGATAAAAATTCGCTTCACGCTTTCCTGAGTGATAGTCTCCAGTCCTTCAAAACTAAAAATGCGAGTGTAGATCAGTTGTGGCTTACATTCAAAGACATAATATCAGTAGCAATCGAGAGATTTATACCAAATAAATTAATAAAAGAGGGGGCTGACCCCCCGTGGTACACAAAACAGGTCAGATCACTGTTGCAGAAACAAAGGAAAACGCATGCAAAATTTAAAAAGACACAGAATCCGCAAGACTGGCAATCTTTTACTGAAACTCGCAACCTAGCGCGGACTTCAATGCGAGAATCTTATAGTTGTTTCCACAACGAAATCCTGTCTCGTAATCTTGCAGAAAATCCAAAGAAATTCTGGTCGTATGTGAAGTACACTAGCGGCAAAACACAAACAATACCTTCACTACGCGATAGCAATGGTAATACTACCGACGACGGTACTGCTAAGGCAGAATTACTAAACACAGCTTTCCGAAATTCTTTCACCAAAGAAGACGAAGTAAACACTCCAGTATTCAATCCAAGAACAGCTGCCAGCATGCGAAACTTAGAAGTAGATGTTCCTGGAGTAGTAAAACAACTTAAGTCACTAAACAAAAATAAATCTTCCGGGCCAGATTGTATACCAACTAGATTCCTCTCAGAGTAAGCTGATGAAATAGCTCCGTACTTAGCTATAATTTACAACCGATCACTCAGCGAAAGATCCGTACCCAAAGACTGGAAAGTTGCCCAAATTACTCCAATATTCAAGAAAGGCAATAGGAGTGATCCCCAAAATTACAGGCCTATCTCATTGACGTCGATTTGCAGTAGGATTTTGGAACATATACTTTGTTCGAATATTATGTACTACCTCGAAGAGAACGACCTATTAACCAATAGTCAGCACGGATTCAGAAAGTATCGCTCTTGCGAAACACAGCTTGCCCTTTATTCACATGAAGTGTTAAGTGCCATCGACAAGGGATCTCAAATCGATTCCATATTTCTGGATTTCCGGAAGGCTTTTGATACTGTACCCCACAAGCGGCTTCTAATGAAATTGCGTGCTTATGGAATATCTCCCCAATTGTGCGATTGGATTCACGATTTCCTATCAGAAAGGACACAGTTCGTTGTAATTGACGGTAAGTCATCGAGTAAAACAGAAGTGATATCTGGCGTTCCACAGGGAAGCGTTATTGGTCCCCTACTCTTCCTCGTGTTTATAAACGATTTAGGAGATAATCTGAATAGCTCCCTTAGACTGTTCGCGGATGATGCTGTCGTTTATCGGTTAGTGAAGTCAACAGAGGATCAAAAGCAACTGCAAAGCGATTTAGACAAAATTTCTACTTGGTGCGAAAATTGGCAATTGACACTAAATAAAGAAAAGTGTGAAGTAATACACATGACCACTAAAAGAAATCCGCTGAACTTCAATTACGCGATAAATCAGTCAAACCTTAAGGTCGTAAATTCTACCAAATACCTAGGAGTTACAATTACGAACAACTTTGACTGGAGAGAACACATAGAAAATATTGTGGGGAAGGCGAACCAAAGGTTACGTTTCATTGGCAGAACGCTTAGAAGATGCACCAGCTCCACCAAAGAGACTGCCTACATCACACTTGTGCGTCCTCTCTTGGAGTACTGTTGCCCCTTGTGGGACCCTCACCAGGTGGGACTGACGGAAGATATTGAGAAGGTTCAGAGAAGGGCAGCTCGTTTTGTTTTATTACGTTACGGGGGGGAAAGCGTCACGGAAATGTTGCACGAATTGGGGTGGAAATCATTAAAAGAAAGACGTTATTCATTGCGGCGTGATCTGTTTGCGAAGTTTCAATCACCGACTTTTAGTTCTGAATGTGAAAATATTTTGCTAGCACCCACCTACTTAGGGAGACATGACCATCCCAATAAAATAAGAGAAATCAGACCGAAAATGGAACGATTTAGGTGTCCTTTCTTCCCGCGCGCTATTAGAGAATGGAACGGTAGAGAAAAGTTATGAAGGTGGTTAATGAACCCTCTGCCAGGCACTTAAATGTGATTTGCAGAGTATCGATGTAGATGTCGATGTAGATTCGAACCTCCGGCGGGAGCGGCCGCCCAGTCCATGGCATGATGCCTTAGACCACGCGGCTACTCCCGCGCGGATTATGGTGTGTAACGCGTAATTTTTTCTGCTCTTCATCTGGATATACAATATACTTCTTCGCTATGGTATGTCTACCTACGCATTTTCAAATCATATGAGTGTCCATTTAATTTATTATTATAGTTTTTGGTTTGTGGAAAACTTTTGAACGGTTGTATCTTGTAGAAGAAAAGTCGCTATTCTTGCGCCAGAGTAGATTTTCAGATTATGTCTTGATACAGGTTGCTGTAATAGTCCTTGTCGTAACAGTAAGTTTCATTTTGTTCTTTGCCGGTCTCCATACACTATTATCATTGAATGGTCTATAAAGACAGAGACTGTAACTGTGATCTGCTGTTAGTGAACACGAGAGATCTAGCATAAGGCTATGTCGATAGAGAGGGTATTGTTGCAGCAATGAAGGAAAATCTTAATTGAGCCCTTCCTTGCTACGCAATCGATTTATCATCCCGCCCTTTCCTTTTCTTTTAGTGCCAAAATGTGTAGAAATGGTGAGCTTTTGAGCTTTATGAGTGTCTTGACATGAAACAGACGTAGAAAAATTCAAAAGGAACGTATGTTTTCTCTCGTAACTTAAATACAATACACAAAAATAAAACAGGCTATAATGTGCCCGAGTTATACACTGATAATTAATTGAACAACACATTATTTATCCTGCAAGGAGCTGGGTTTCCTGACCTGTCAAGTAGCACAACAGCGAATGACGAAGCTAACATACCACATTCTAATTCCTCCCAAGTCTCTTAGTAATATCTAAAGCAATTCATAGATCATAAGGAATCAAATTGAGCCTTAATGTTGCATTATCATCCCAAAATTCGTATCAAGTGAATTAGCATACACAAATCTCTAGCACAGTCTAAAGTAACGAATCGTGGGGTCTAAGGTTCTGTGGGCAATGAAATCAAAACGGAGCACATGTTTTAATTGGGAAAAGATAGGGAGTTGATAGGCCGTACCCTTTTCAAAGAAACTGTTCCAACATTTCTCATAATTTATTTAGGAATACCATGGGAAACTAAACCAGGAAGGCCAGTCTGGGATTAAAAGCTCCGTCCTCCCGAATATGAATTCAATGACTTACAACTGCGCCATTTTCGCTCAATGAAACCTTCTAGCCGCGGCGGAGTGGCCGAGCGCATTGAGTTGCTACGCTCCAAAGCGCAAGGCCGTTCCCCGTCGGGGGTTCGAATCCTCCCTTGGGCATGGCTGTTTGTGCTGCCTTTAGTACAAGTTAGGTTACAAGTATTTTGTAAGTCTAGGGACTGATGATCGCGCAGTTAAGTCCCATTAGCTTAAAAAATATTTGAATTTTTGTTTGGAACCTTCTAAGGAAGTGCATAAATCACTAGAACTCAGTTGAATTCGAATTTAACATTTCACTGGCGAGCTAATTGTTTTGATATATGTGTGACAGGTGTCCTGCTGGAACACTACAGTGACAAGGTAACAGCACATTTCCTTCGTATTGCACTTTGTGGAATAACATGCAGTAGTTGATGGAATCGTGCGCCTATTGTTGTAGTTCCAATGTTACCATCAAATGTTTCAACTATCTACTACGTATCCAATAGTGTCTCCTGGAATGATATGTTGTGAAACTGTAATATCCTTAATTATCAACATTAGACTGTCGAAATTCCAATGGAGCCACGAATGAGAAATGTTCGGCAATATTCTAGTTATGGTAAATGTACAACGCCATAAAAACTTGCATGAAATAGTTTCACTGAAGGCATGCAGCTCCATTATTCGAGAAGTTTCATAAATACTGAGAATCATAAATGGAGCATAAAGATATCTGTTGTATATGTTCTCTCTCCAGCACTCTCATAGTCAAGAACCATTAAATCTTACCTGCGTGAGTTTCGATCATTACTTCTCTGTGAAAAATGTCAGACTCTACAGTGGTTCTGATCTACGTTAAACTGGATTGTTAAGTGTATGAGCCGTTGCTCAAAATCGAATCATAGGTCCACAACTTGACTTTCATCTGGGAATATTTACAAAACATTATACTTTTTCGATCGATCACAAAATCTAACCCAAGAACTATTGATTTATTTAGGGGATAAGCATCACAGAATACACTGAAATAACAATGAAATAAACGTTACATTAAAAAAGTCCACATCCCATCAACAACAAGGGGGACCAGAAGAACTCAATAAAAGTAAAATTTGTGTTAGCACAGTTCATGCCAGATATTTTCTAAATTGTTAAAAACATTGTAATTTTCTTCTCGGCCAAATTAATTACTATAACTTCCCCACTAAATGGTGTGTAGTGTGTTTTTATAGCTACATTAATGAAAAACTTCGCTTGTTGAAATGGAAAAATGTTAATTTCTGCTGCTGCTTGTGTGCTTTTCAACCAGATGAAATAAACGGCGTTTAAAGGTTGAAAAATCCGATCATTAGTTTCGGAGGAAACTGTAATAAGAACTTAGGATTTATCTGCTTCGAACATGAAACAAATTGCTATCTTACGTGGATTCCGTGATTTCATATCTAAATACCGCGCGGGAGTGGGCATGCACTCCAAGTCGCCTTGCTGTGAGTGTGCGTCTCCTCCCTGTCTGAGGTTCGAGTTCTACCTCGGGCATGAGTGTGTGTGTGTGTGTGTGTGTGTTGTCCTTAGCATAAGTTAGTTTAGGTAGTTTGTAAATCTAGGGACTGATGACCACTGCAGTTTGCTCCCACAACTTTACCAATATTTTAACATTTTTTTTAATATCCAAATAAGGAAAGACATCACATCGGATAAGGAGGAATCAGTGGGTTGCACCTCCGAGATGCCACAATAAAAAAGAAACTCCAGTGAATTCGTTTTAAAGTACTTGTTTCATTTTATATCCTCATACCAGTTTATACTAGCCACTTAATTTCTGTTTTGGCATTTCTGAACTTGTAAAATCATGTAAATATTGACATGGTGTGAACGGGAATTCTGACGGATGTTCGCGTCGTTCTCGCACGATATTTCGGCGCCCTTCTTCGGGTGCTCCCTGAGACTGCCGTTTACAAGGATTGAGTCCAATATTTATGACCTGAGGGGCCTGGGTGCTTCGTTACCGGTCCTCGTCCACAAGTCATGGCTTCGGTGATCCTCTCTGGTTGATGGTGCTCCATGTGCCGTCCACCCCCTGTTCAGCCACGGACGTTCACTGTGGTCCGCGGCGCGATGTGTGTTCCCTACGCGGTTCGCGCCCGCCTGGCGTTGTTTCAGCCAATGGAATGATGATATATCGTATGTTCGTTCGCCCTGTATTCGAGTATGCATGTGAAGTTTGGGGATCTGCTACGCGCACCCATCTTTAATGCCTACAGTCGCTTCAAAATAAGATCCTTCGACGTGTCTACCACGTCCCTCCGCAGTTTCCTCACCACCATCTCTACGAGGCAGCTGGCGAATTGGAAGTACTTCAACGTCACCAGCCGATAGTTCAACGCTTCTACACAAAGACGAGGACATGTCCTAACCCGCTAATTTGTGCATTCCGTGAGCCTCAAGATCCACGTGACACCTACCAGCGACCCATCAAGATCCTTGACTGCTGAAGACTGCGATGGAATTTCTTCACTCTTTCTTCTCTTCTAACTTTTCTTATTAGCCCTTTGAGACACCTGCAAGTGTTATCTATGGACATGGTTCCCCCACGACACTCCTAATTCCCACAAACATGTATGTGTAAATAAAAGAAATAAAGATGTTCCTCATGTCTCCCCAACAGAAGAGGTAAGAAATACTGCACCATATAGCTTAGCGATAGCCTCAGGAATGCGGAAGGTATGGGCCCTCTCGTTCTTGGTGGTGCGACGGCCGTCCGCTCCCCGTCCGGTCATCCTCTGGGACGGTGGCTGTCATCTGAGGCCCGCGCCAGATTGAGCATTCCGATTTCGGTTCGCGCCCACCTGGCGTGGCTTCGGAGGAGCTCTCTCGTAGCTGGTGTTCCGACGGACGTCCGCGCCTGACTCGGCCGTCATATGCGGCAGTGTTGGTCATCTGAGGCCTGTGTCGCATCGGGCGCTCCGTTCGTGGTCCGCGCCCGACTTGAATGGTTTCAATCATCATCTAGTGTCCAGATGGCTGTCCGCGCCCCGTGCAGTCGTCCTCTGGGGCTGTGGCTGTCGTATGAGGCCCATGCTGTGTTGAGGCTTCCGATTGCGGTCCGCGCCCACATGGTGTGGTTCCGGACGTGCTCTCCCATCGCTGGTGTTCCGAGAGACGTACATGCTCAGCTCGGCTGTCAGTTGCAGCAGTGGTGGTCATCTGAGGCCTGCATCACACTGGATGTTCTATTTGCTGTTCGCGCCCGACTTTTTTAGCTTCAGTAGTCGTCTGGTGTTCAGAGAGCAGTCTGCGCCCCTTGCAGTCATCTTCTAGGGCTGTAGCTGTCATGTGAGGCCTTCATCTTGTTGATGATTCCATTTGCGGTCCACGCCCTCCTTGCGTGGTTCCGGAGGTGCTCTCCCGTCACAGGTGTTGTGTCTTCATAAGCTGAAGAGCTGGTGTCCACTGTCAGCTTGGAATTCAGCTGATGACTGAAACCATCCTAGAAGGGCGCGAACCACCAACGGAGTGCTCAATGCTACACAGATCTCAGATGACCACTGCCGTAGCTGACGGTCGAACCGCGCGCGGACGTCCATCGGTACACCAACGACCGGAGAGAACCTCCGGATTCACGCCAGGTGGGCATCGACCTAATCGGAAACCTCAACGCGGCGCCGGCCTTAAACGACAACCGCGGTTTCAGAGGATGGTCGGATGGGGCGCAGACGGCCGTTGCAACACCAGGGACGAGTGAGGGCCTCTGAAACAACGCCAGGAGGGCACAAACCATATAGGGAACTCACGGCGTGGCGCTGACATCAACGAACGTCCGCAGGCCCAGAGGGCGGCCGAACTGGGTGTGGACGGCAGATGGAGCACCACGAGCCAGAGAGGACCATACCAGATCCTCCAAAACGGCAGTCTTGGGGAGCACCTGAAGAAGGAAGCGAGTTACGCCACCGAAATATCGTGCGAGAACGACGCGAACATCTGGCAGAAATCCCGTTCACCTCACGTCAACAGATCGCCAGGAAAGCCTGTAGACTTACATGTAAATATTATTTATTTATTTTTTCTTAAATGGTTACAGCCATTAGGACCTTTCTTACATCAGATCAAGGTTTTACGCAAACTACACTGCTCAAAACAATTAGAGGATCAGGTGAGATATCATAAACAATATTAATATGTTAATGTATTCTATTCAGATGTTGGTTACAACTGTAATTTGCGTCTGATACAGTATGATATTTGGTTACTCAACACTTTACTAAAGCTATACATGGCGTTTACTTAGAGCGAGGCACCATGGGGCTACCATAATAGTGAAAAAGTCATTCTTGGCCACCTCACGCGGCCAGTACCGTTGCACACCTGCGTGACATGGAATTTATGAGGTTATCAAAACAGCTCTTGAAGGATATTTTGCCATTCTTCTTTGAGTGCAATATCCAGCCCTGCAGCCATTGTGGGAGGTGCTGGTCCGTCGGCAATGCGTCAGCCAAGTGCATCCCAGATATGATCAATATGGCTTACGTCCCATGAACAAGTTGGCCACTCCATTTCTTCAATTTCCTCAGTTTCATAGAAGTTGTCGACCAGAAGGAACACATCTCCTAGGCCACCAGCATAGGGCACAACAAAAGGTCGATGGATCTCGTCTCTATACCTCTGAGGAGCCAAAGCCCGATTCTGAATGATATAGAGGTCCGTACGTCCGCCAATACTGACTCCTGCCCACACCATTCGTCCTCCACCATCATATGGTGACGTTTCCTGCACATAAGCAGGAGTGTTCTGAGTAACAAGTTCTCTCCACATGAGGGAACGATGATTTTCCGGCTGAACACAAAATCTTAACTCATCTGTGAACAGAACTCTGTACATTCGTTACTATTCCAACCCCGATGTTCTTACGCCCAGTTTCTATGGGGTAAACGATGTCATGGTTTTAATGGAACACACAACATACGCCTCAGTGCGTAGAGGCGACAGTCGCGAGGGCATTTTCGGACTATTTTTGGTGATATCGCGCCTCCTGTTGCTGCCTGGAGGGTACGTAGCAGCTGAGTTACGTCCAGCCTCCTGTCTTGACGGGTTGTTAACCAGAGATAACGGTCATATCTTGCTGATGTTGCCTTTTGACGACCCAGGCCTTGTCTTCTTTCAACGGTGCCTGTTGTCTGAAATCACGTCCAAATCCTGAAAATTACACTTTGGGAGACTCCAATAGCAGCAGCCACCTCCCTCTGTGTCTGTCCCGCTTCCAACCTTCCTATGGCTATCCATGGCAATGTTTCAGTTAAGTCACGTGGTTGTTGCATTGCTCTACCTGCTCAATAAAAATCTTTACCCAACTATTTATGTAATTCGTTTGGTAGAGTAAACCCAAGTCAACACCAACCACTCTGCAGCAACTTTATGTTATTACCACTATCTCAGTTGCCGTAATGTCATTTCTTCCAGTCCGTAGAACCGACAGAAAGGCGTCGAACAATTTTAGTTCATTCTGCCAATGACAATCCTTGAGAACCCAGATATCTCAATTGATTCCATAATTTTTTTGACCAGTGTATTTTTTACTGTTATAGTTACCCAAAGAAAAGTAATAATAATGATAGATAGTAATTAGATATGTATTTATTCATTTAACCTTGTTGCGGACCAGCTGCCTTTGGGTATATAGCTGGTCGTGATTACAAAACTATGTGATACATTTATGCGACTGTGATACATTATTTTCTTTATACATTTACAGTAATTAGATAAAAAATATAAAGAAAAGCTTAAAAACTTATCATAAGGAAAGCGGAAAGGCAACTTAAAAACATCAAATATTTTAAGAAGAGAATAATAGAAGATAGGAAAGATTGGTTTGAGTGACAGTCTGAAGAATAAGAGAGGAAAGTCCAGGGTGGGAGGCCTCGGAATTTACTTCGAGCCCTGCCATCCTGGAGTTTTCTCATTTTGAGACTCTTATGATTGGCTATATCTGTAGGTTACATTTCGCATGTGTTTATATCGTCCTCTGTGTCGGGGCTGTCATCTGTGATGTAATTTGTACTGTTTGTGCTTTCAGTGTTAGATTCATCATAAGTGTTTAGTCTTCTGTTGTGGGCGTTTCGTGTTGCATTACGTCTTACGTTCTGTGTGTACTCGTCTTTTTTTCGTAGTGAGACTTCGTCCGTCAGCCTGTTCATTATGTCCCATCCGTTCTTATCTCGTATTAGTTCGTTTAGGTCTTTAGTCGTGTCAAACATAGTGTGAGTGTGTGTTTCGTAGAGCTGACAGTGTATGACAATGTGTTCTGGGGTCCCAATTTCTCCACACGTACAGCATGGATTGTCACTGAGACCCACACGTGTGAGGTGTGTGGGGTAGGGGCCGTGTCCCGTTAGGAAGTGGATCATACCCCGGCTGGGATTGATATGACCCATTCGAAGACGTTCCCTAATTAGATAGCTTTACCAGACTTGAGAATGATCTGGACATATGTATAGATAATAAGAATAAATATCACTAAGTAAGAACGTAATATTAACAGTTGCTGCTGTCTCGAATAAGTGTGATAATAATAATTTCAGTGATAACTGAAAATACAATGTATATTTATAGGCGTAGACAATTCATATTTTCTGATATAGTGAGTTCTGAAGTAGGGAAGTTTCAGTAGACTTCACCAGCTGCGAATTGAGGAAATCCTACCGCGGCAGAATACCCGTGCGCGCTAAGACGCCCAGCTGAGGTGCGCGCGGCCGTTCGCCATTCAAGTCCTCCCTGGGGCATGGGTGTTTGTGTTGTCCTTAGTGTAAGTTAATTTAAGTAGGTGTCAGTAGTTTGTGGGCGTAGGGACTAATGACCACCGTACTTAAGCCCCTTAGATTTACAAACATTTGAACATCTTTTGAAAGCCTAGTTGGCAAGAAGGAAGTAATAGGCTAACGATGGCTTGCAGCAGGGTCGGCCACAAAACTGGCTGCACACTGGCCCACCACGCCGCATTGCTATCAGTACTCCAAGCATTAGGAAGAAGTGGTTGCAAAAATTATTACCTGAAAACAAAAAATATGAGCCTGTAGCAAATTAAATTTCGAATGGAGTCTCTATTTTATGAAACTCGAGCCTAGATGGCGAAATTTGCCGAAAAAATTCTCGAAGCTCCAAAAACGGTTTTTATCAAAGAAATAAAAAACGATAACTCCGATGGGAACATGTTAAAATAGAAAGTTGTAGCCCTTAAGATTACCTATCGATTACTTTTTTGTACGTACTGCTTTTGACATTTGAATAAGTCAATCGACGTAAAATTTAATGCTCTTTTAGTAAGGATAACATCATCAGTAGGATGCATAGTTTCCAAGTAATAGGCCAAAATCTGTAGAAAGTCCCAAACATTTGCAGATTTTTGGTCATAAAAATGTTGTCCCCAGGGCTTTGAAGGACGAATGCATATATTCTACACGTTGTCAAGCACATACGCGATAAACAATAAAATCTACCTCATTTTTTGCAAGCAAAGGGGCTTTTTGACGACGTTATTGGACTGGAGAGTCTTTATATTTTTAAAAATGAAAAAAAAGAGGAACGCTGTTTCCCAAAGGAAACAAAAATGTTCCCGAAAATACATAAAAGATTTTGCAAGTTTGGGCCGTTTAGAGTGTTCTCAGAGAGAACACGCGCCAACTCACCTGAAGATGGCCGGACGTCTCTGGGACGAAATATCGTGGCAGAATGTCAATGGGATCCGGCTGCATAACCGAAAATTACTGGAAATACTTAAACTATGTTAAACTAACCTAAGAACAACACACACATCTATGCCCGAGGAAGGACTCGAACCTCCGGCTGGAGAGGCCGCACAGCCAGTAACTCAAATGTTTGTTAAGCTTATGGGACTTAACTGCGGGGTCATCAGAACCTAAACTTACAAACTACCTATAAACTAACTTATGCTAAAGACAACACTACCATCCATGTCCGAGGGAGGATTCGAACCTCCGGTGGGGAATGGCCTCGCTCATCGGAGAATAGCGCCTCAATGCGCTGGACCACTCCGCCGCGGTGCACAGTCCGTAGCATGGTGCCCCGGACCACACGGCTACTCCCGCGCGGCACAGAGATAGACATTACAGTTACTTCAACAGATATCTAATTAACTGTCTCTTGAAACTGGAGACGTTATTCACTTCTCTGGTATAACGAGGGAGGTTATTATCTTTTCGTTTCTGCTGCTTCCACAGGTGTAGTGCATTTCATGTTGGCCAACCTCTGAAGTGTTGTTCTTGGAACATCAAAATTTTTACTGGCTTTCTCCAAACAACCGCATCAATAGTATTAGTCATTTTACACGGACTCCACTTTCTTTGATAGAACTTCGCCATTAGAGGTTCTCATCTTTGAAACTACAGCAGAACGTAGAGAGAGTAAGAGTGTGTGCTAAATAACACATATGGGTCGGCCGACAACTAGTGAAAAATTTAGCATAATTGCACTCATGCCAGTTGGAGGACTCGAATCTCCGGCAGGAGCGACCGCGCAATTCGTGACATCGCACCTCAGACCATGTGGTTATCCTTGCGCGGCTTTTGTTAAAATACGGAATTTTTAACAAACATGTAAATGAAAAAGTTTATTCATAAAGTTACTTATAAACCTTACTATTCAAGAACACATATGGGTCGGCCGACAAGTAGTGAAAAATTTAGCATAATGTAAAAACTTTCGCCATTGTTAAATCATGTAATTGTGAACCGATATTCAAAAGGTGAAGTGGGAGACTTCTGAATCCTGATACAGAGTGGAAGACATCTATAATACTATTTATACTTGGTCGCAGTAGAGTGTAGGAGAGTTCAGAGCCCAGAAACCAGGGAGTCCCCTTTTCTTGGGGAAGTGGATCAATTTCAGACAACTTTCCTCTAATATTAATAGCAATGTCTTCTAGATATTGTTCAGACAGAATGTCGTCTAGTGTAGCACCTTCTGTGCAGCCTAGAGACACGGGGCAAGTAGTCTGTCCTAGAATGTAAGGTAATTATTCCTTCTGCACTCATATTTACAAAAGCGGTTCACGGTTATTGGATTTTCCCTGTATACCAATACGTGAGGATGGGATCCTCGAGAACACGTCTATTTTTGGAAGTATCTACATGTAGAAATTGTACGCAGTGAGCTGTAAATGTCACAATGGAAGGCAATATTCGTTTCTATCTTGCAGCTAATGTTCGAAATACCTGACACTTAAGGGATAATCACACAACAGAAGAAAAAATGTAGCGTACAGAGAAAACTCGCGATAATGAAATACATATACAGCGCAAAATGTCCTTATTTATGGTGGTTGCGCAATTCTGGGTAATAAAATATCTCATTTACTTGGTATTGTACTCTGTAGCTCGTTCCGACAACCAGTAGCGAAGGTCTTACTGATACGTCGTTGTGAGTTTGGTGCTGACGCTGTGAACATTTCGTTCTCCACAGCTATTTTTGTATTGTGTTTAAGATAAACATTTTCTTTGAATTTATACACAGAACTCTGCATTTTTCAAACATTTGTTGTGAATAAAGATACACGAATTCATTAATCTTTTGTGTTTATTTCCAACCTGTTATTAGGAAACCCGAAAGTATGATCCATATTTTCCACAGGTAAAAATTATATGTTTTAAATCTTTGCCGTACCATTACTGAATGAGTTAATATTCAGAAGATTTTCTAAAAGGATGGTTATTAAATATCCCCTATTAATAGTATACCTCATTTTCATATTAAGGCACTTTCTCCTAACATGGCGTAGGATACCCACTACTTCCGGAGTGCATCAGTCTGACATTTCGTTAACGCAGCAAGTGGAAAAAGTCCTTTAGAAAAATACTGAGCCTGACGTTTCAATGGCAAGTTGACGATCTCTGGTATTTTAATGCGTACTCTTGACCATCAACAGTTCTTTCCATCACACCTCATAAATTCTTCATTGTGTCCATAAATGATGAACATAAACGCCATCCTATTACTTGAAACACTATTAGTTAATTTTTGTTCATAAATTATGCAAAATTTGTCTCAAAATATTTTTAAAATTTTGAAGTAAATAAAAATTAATCCGTGCAACATTAGTTTTATTCTGATGCTTTATTCTGGACCTAATAAAATGCCAAAATAATACAATGCGGAACGCATTAGTTATCATTTATTTTATAAAAAGAATTTATGATTATATTTAAGAACATTTTGCCTGATTTGTGAACATTTCTGAACAAAAATGTATTATTTAAGCTGTGGTTACCCTAATTAAAAATTATCTGTTCTATTAGTTAAGACTAGTGCTGTTTTCATACCACTTTCCTTTGAACTGGCTCTTATAAATCTCATTCTGGATAGGGACACTGATTGGATACACAGACGTGTGTGTTTCTTCAATAAAACATGCCACAAGATCAGAAGCGCCCCAGCTCACAGGATAACTTTTCCAAACGTTGTGCGATTAATATTGATGAAAATATCACGAAATAATCTGGCCACTGGGATCCAGTCTGATACCACACCATTTTTATGTGTATGAAGAGGAAAGACAAATCCATGACAGGTTCTACATAAAAAAATCGCACTGACGTGTTTTACGACCCACTTTAGATTTTTAGTTTTATAGGTTTTTGCAAACGTTTTGGACCAAAATAATAATCTAAATAATAAAAAATTAAGTAATAAGAGAGTCTGAAACCCTTTTAGGAAAAAAAAAAGTTAGGTAGTGGCGGGTTCCGAACCACCGACCTTTAGAGTAATAGTCTAACGCCTTGCCCAGTATCCTATTTATTTATTTATTTATTTTTTTGTTCTCTGGGTATTTCTCTTCGTTGCGGACGCTGATCGTTTTTGTTCGAGGTTGTTCGTTGAATGTTTGGCTTAGCTTTTTTATTACAGAGGGCGCGGAGCCCTCTGACCGGGCGCGCTGAGCCACGGCGCCCGGCATATCCTACGGCTATCAATTAAAAGACCACTTTTTAATCTCATACTATTGATGGCCGTTGTTAACTTATGCTAATATGGCATTTGTAGATACTAGATTATCATTTATCGTACGAAGAACGATGTGTTTTAGTTTATTCTTCAGTGCTCCATTGCTTTGAAATGGCAACATGTAAGTTACAATAAGAAAATCACCAAATACGCAACGCAAGATGGCGTATGCCAGAGAGACGTTTCGGCGAGGAATGTCACGTGACATCTCCGAACGGTTGGTTTTCGTTAATTCAATGGAGGGTGTCAAATATCCGTTATTTTTGCAAATATGTCTCAAACGATACGAGATATGAAAAGAAAACACAAGGGAGCTAAGTTGTAGAGAATTTTCTCCTCTATCAATTAGGTTATTCAATTTTCGTGTCAGATGAAATTACAATTATATTAAAAACGGCTTTTTTTGGTATTACTACCGTATTTTTTGTCCGAAAAATTTGAAAAAGGGAGGTTCTGGTCTCTGGCGGCCTACAATCATGTCTGTAAAATTTGGTTCGATCGGTTGAACGGTTCGTCTTGAAAACAGGGAACACGTTACGGACAGACAGACATACATCGAAAAATCGCCGTTATTTTTGCAAATATATTTGAAACGCTACGAGTTCAAAAAAAAAAAAAAAAAAAAAAAAAAAAAAAAAAAAAAAAAAAAAAAATAAGAGAGCAAAGTTGCAGAGAATTTTCTCCACTACAAATTCGGTTATTCAATTTTCGTGTCAGATGAATAGCTAAGCAGTTATTTTCAATTAAATTTCAAGCTGTCAAAAGACGATCGCAAATGCCCACTTTTAGTGTTACTACCGTAACCTAAAGTGGGCAAAAAAAAAAAAAAAAAAAAAAAAAAACAACTTAGGGGAGGTGTTGAAACACTGCAGCTCAGTATTACCTGATAGTTGCTCCATCTACATGTTGAATCTATGTTATGCGAGATTCCTGCACTAGGTGTTTACAAATAAAATCTGTACTACGTTTAGTATCTACAGCTGTCATTTGTCCTAAGTCTAAAACGGCCATATTAGGAAATTAAACATACGGACGTGGTTACCCACAATCAGCAGAGGGCCTTCCAGAGCTAACGCTGAAGTCCACCGTGAAGGAGGGGTGTGTGTGTAAGAACAAGAAGAGAGTGAAATATCTGTTCCGCTAGGGCGCCCAATTATCAAATTATCTCGTGACAGCTGGACAATCAGGGAGCGGCTCAGATAATTGAGGCAGTTGCGCCAGAGCTTCACTTCTTTCGTTGGTCGCGTTTCCTGCCTGCAGGTGGTTCCACAGAGAACACTAGCCTTTTGTAACTCTGCACTCATGTCGAGTCACCCGTCAAGAGATTTACATACCGACGTATGAAAGAATATCAAAGTAATTGGTCCTATTTGTACATTACTGTTTGTGATGCTTTCCATATAACTGTCAATTTTCTAATATGATGGTCTAATAGTGCATTTTTGCTGTCCAGAGTCACTTACGTTTTGTCTTGAGCGCTCTACTGGACATGACATTACGTCATAATTTTAAGAACACTGATATACGACGTGAAGACGGGAAAAGCAGTAAGCATGTAATTAAAAAAAAACACACGCACAAATGAACTTACATGTTTTATTTACTTTCTACATGGTCAATGAGGTACTCAAGATGTTACTCCCATCGTTGTAAGATTCAATACGCCCTGTTCGTAGAAGTCAGTTTGGTTCGAATAGATTCATCTGTGGACTGCTGATTTCACTTTTGCGTCTACAGGAAAAAGTTGCCTGATTAGGAATTTATTCATGGGACCAAACAGATGAAAGTCAGACGGTACAAGGTCCTGGTTCATCTCCCGAAGAAATCTGGAGGTTTTCTCCGGAATAGTGGCAGCAACATGGGGCGAGCATTGCCATGAACAAGTTTCACACCGTCAGAATTAATATTGTGGTGTTTGTCACGAAATGCACGATGCGACTTAATCGGATTGTTAATGAAGGCTGCAGCATTCACAGTGGCTCCGTGTTCAGTAAAGTCCACCAATAGCACACAATGCATATTCCAGAACAATGTCACTAGTTCTTTGCTAGCAAAATGTTCAAATGCTTGTAAAGCTAATGGGACTTAACTGCTGGGTCATCAGTCCCTAAACTTACAAACTACTTAGGAACTAACTTATACTAAAGACGACACAAAAATCCATGCTCAAGGGAGGATTCCAACCTCCGACGCCACTGTCATAATTCACAGGCTAATGAACAGGGGTCGACAAGAGGTTCGCGAGCTTACACCTCATATTGCTTGAATCGCCCGTTTCTGCGCAGTAAATATCCGTTTTGAATCAGAAATAGCACCATGTCACAAGCGAATGGAAATAAGCAGCAGTTGTTTCACATGTGGAACGCATTACAGTAGCGATTCTCTGCGTGGCATGTATTCTAAAAGCCTTTCGTATGTTTCTGAGGTATGTGACAGCAGATGGCTACGTACAGGTCACAAAATTCCTTTAAATTGCTGGATGGTGTGTTATGCAGATTACGCTAACGCCCAATAACGTCCCGTACGTACTACAACTGCTCAGAGCAGGCGAATTTGATTACCAAGACAACAAATGAGTTCACAGTCATGCTCCTCAAACCGATGTAGTACGATTTTAATAGTGTGAGACGTACAGTTAACCTGTCGGATTTTGCTATTGCTGTCGGTAAAAATTAAACATGCATGTTAGAATGCAGTCTCGCAATGTTAACATCGAATAAAAGTTCTCGTTCTTCCAGTAGTGTCATGTGGTTACCGCTCCACGGGCTTTGATCCAAGCACTACTAGACCGTTGTCAATTGGAATCACATTATAGTAGTCCAGTCAACGAAGGAAAAATTGGAGAAAAGTCTTGTAGTCGCAATTTCTTTTTTACAGCGGTAGGGAAGACTGCCATGAACGACAAATTAAAAGTCTCGACCTCTGGGGTGTGAACTCGAGCGTGGGTGGATGTTTGAAAGGTACCCTTTTAACGTTTTTCTTAAATATCTCGAAACCCGTTATCTCTAGCGAGAAACTTTTTATATCTCGGGCCCACAGTGTTAGAAATGTCGTAAATTGACATAATGCGAAAGGTTAGTCCAAAACACTGTAATTATTTATTTATTTATATATCACACAAGATATCTTTCTGCATTAAATGCCATCGTCGGGAGTTTCTGCAAAAACATTTTCTTGTATCAATATGTATCCAAGTGCTGCATAAATAAATTAACGTAAATAAAATTTTACAAATTTCACTTAGAAAGTGTGCAGTACGTACGGTATTTAGAGGTTGTAAGTGCTTCAGCTGACTATTTATTAGGTGATGTTTTACATTTGATTTTGCGAATTGTAGCCAGTTACAGCATCTGTAAATACCTCAGTACACTATAAGTTTACAAATATTTACAAATTTTTCTTTCAGAGAGAAAATATAGAAGTTAACAGATATGGCATAATTTTCTTTAGTATTTCTATGTTGTTATTAGCGAGTATGGTTAAAAATTTTTATTAAAAATTTTGGAGGACATTATGGATTATAAATTTATATTTGACATGGTTGTCTTTATTTCGTCTTTGGTTGATTTTGACATTATAGTACAATCTCCGATTTATGTAATTATATATTCTAGAAGAAACTGAAGTATGTATCCACGCAACTAGCGACGCAAATAATTTGTTAAACGATCAAACCGAGTTTAAACACATAAATTACATCGATAATTTTATTGATAATTTAACGCTGGACAAAGGATAATGGAGCTTACATAAATCAGAGATCGTGCTATAATGTTAAAATCAACCCAAGACGAAAGAAAGACAACCATGTCAAATATAAATGTATAATTCATAATATCCTCTAAAATTTCTAATAAAAGTTTTAACCATACTCGCTAATAATAACATAGACAGAAATACTAAAGAAAATTATGCCATATCTGTTAACTTCTATATTTTATCTCTGAAAGAAAAATTTGTAAATATTTGTAAACGTATAGTATTCTGAGGTATTTACAGATGCTGTAACTGGCTATAACTCGCAAAATGAAATGTAAAACATCACCTAATAAATAGTCAGCTGAAGCACTTACAACCTCTAAATACCGTACGTACTGCACACGTTCTTAGTGAAATTTGTAAAATTTTATTTATGTAGCACTTCGATACATACTGTTAAAAGAAAACTTTTTTTGCAGAAACACCTGACGATGGCATTTATTGCCGAAAGATATCTTGTGTGATGTATAAATAAATAATTAATTACAGTGTTTTGGACTATCCTTTCGCATTATGTCAATCTAGCGAAAAAGGACAAAAGTACACAATTAAACTGCATGTAATTTACTAAAAAAAACTACCCTTCATAATTTCTCTGTGATCAATATTTTTCGAGATACGGGAGAAGCAAAATTAACAAATTTTTAAAAACCAACTTTTTATGCTATGAAGTTAAATGTTAGGTCGATTACAGTAATTTGCGATCGACTAAAATGTCTATACGGCATCTAAGAGCGTCATGCAGTGTTAGGAGATACATTGTGCGCTTGTGTTGTATAAGGAAAGGAGAGGGGGCTGGACGTCTGCGCCGTGAGGGTGCAGGTAAGACCACTCAAACGTGGCCGAGCGCCTCCCTGTGCTGTGCGAACCCCACCTCGTGCCTGCTAGGCAGACCTAACGCCCTGAAAGCATTCCTGTGTCGCGGTCAGTCCCCTCCAGTGCCAGGTCTCTCCAGTGAGCGTGCGGAAGATCTTTATACTGTTTCCAGTTAGTGAGTGACTTTTATTGTTTAAGGTACGTGTGAACAATGGCTGAGAAGCTGCCGACCGGAACTGTGTCACTGGTAAGCAAAACATTGCCATACATGGAAGTCATGTGGCATGGATGTGTGTGTTGTCCTTGGGTTAGTTTCACTTAGTTTAAGTAGTTTGTAAGACTAGGGACTGATGGCTAACGTAGTTTGGTCCATAGAATTATATATATATATATATATATATATATATATATATATATATATATATATATATATACAGGGTGTCCCACTCAATTGTTTCACCCCAGATATCTCTGAAACTACAAGAGGTATTGAAAAACGACTTTCACAGTCATGAACGTGCGGCAGGGGCTTATGAAAGTAGATACTATGAGACACTGTAAAACCTGAAGAAATATTATTTTCAACACAAACTTATGTTTTTTAATGGATACCCGCATATTATCTCTTATGAAATCGATAGGATAAAAAAAAAAAAAAAAAAAAAAAAAGAGAGAGAGAGAGAGAGAAAGAAAAAAAAATTGCACCGGTTGCATCGCGATGCGTCAATTACATTCGGAGAAACTGCGAAGCGAAGTTGACGTTTGAAATACATGAGGTGCGCTGCTAGCGCGTGTCCAAGGCTCAAGCGAAACTCACGGTTGAGCCCCAGACACGCGCTAGCAGCGCACCTCATGTATTTCAAACGTCAACTTCGCTTCGCAGTTTCTCCGGATGTAACTGACGCATCGCGATGCAACCGGCGCCATTCTTTTTATGATTTTTCATCCTATCGATTGATTAAGAAATAATACGGGGTATCCAAAAAAAAAAAAAAAAAAAAAAAAAAAGTGTTCGTGTTGAAAATAATATTTCTTCACGTTTTAGAGTGGCTCATAGTATATACTTTCATAAGCCCCTGACGTACGTTCATGACCGTGAAAGTGGTTTTTCAATATCTCTTGTAGTTTCAGAGATATCTGGGATGAAACAGTTGAGTGGGACGCATATATATATATAAGAAGTTATGGGATAGGGATGTGCCCAGACAGAGAAGGCAGGCCATTGTCCACGTCTCGATTCCTGAGTCAACAGATGGCAACGTTTGCAAGACAACTATCTGCACGAACAGTTCGACATTTTCACCAGCATGGACTATCAGCTCGGAGACCATGGCTCCGGTTACCCTTGATGCTGCATCACAGACAGGAGCGCCTGCGATGGTGTACGCAACGACGAACCTGGGTATACGAATGGGAAAACGTAATTTTTTCGGATGAATCCAGGTTCTGTTTACACCACCATGATGGTCGCATCCGTGTTTGGCAACATCGCGGTGAACTCACGTTGGAAGCGTGTATTCGTTATCGCTATACTGGCGTATCACCCGGCATGATGGTATGCGGGCCATTGGTTACACGTCTCGGTCACCTCTTGTTCGCATCGACGGCACTTTGAACAGAGGCCGTTATTTTTCAGATGTGTTACGACCCGTGGTTCTACCCTTCATTAGACCCCTTCGAAACCCTATATTTCAGCAGGATAATGCACGACCGCATGTTGCAGGTCTTGTACGGGCCTTTCTGGATACGGAAAATGTTCGACTGGTGCCCCGACCAACACATTCTCCAGATGTCTCACCAACTGAAAATGTCTGGTCAATGGTGTCCGAGCAACTGGCTCGTCACAATACGCCAGTCACTACTCTTGATGAACTGTGGTATCGTGTTGGAGTTGCATGGGCATCTGTACCTGTACACGCCTTCCAAGCTCTGTATGACTCAATGCCCAGGCGTATCCAGGCCGTTAATACGGCCAGAGGTGGTTGTTCTGGGTACTGATTTCTCAGGATCTATGCACCCAAATTGTGTGAAACTGTAATCACATATCAGTTCTAGTGTAATATATATGTTCAATGAATACCCGTTTTGTCATCTGCATTTCTTCTTGGCGTAGCACTTTTAATGGCTAGTAGTGTACATCAGAATGAAATTATTACACCAAAACTTTACAGCATGACGTCACCACAAAATTTGATAATGACTGACTAATACGTGGCTTGAGTACGTGACTGACTTGTGTCTGTCACCCGCGCATATTTATACATCATGTTGCATTCTCGAATGTTCCAGAACAAATTTGGTACAATGTAGTTACTGAATTTCATTATCTGCTAAACATAAATAACTCCAACCCAAACAAGAAATATAGTAAATTATTTATTATAAATCAATAGTATTTATAGGAGTGTTTACCTACCAAATTGAAACAGAAATTAGGTGCATGTGCAAATTACGATTAGAGCAGTGACTGTTTGTTTACATAACTTAACCCAGATAGAGCGGAATTATTTTTGGTTTAATTTTTTCTCAGAAGCTATTAATTACCTTCATATGACTGCACAAGATCGTTTAACTGTTTTTTTTTTTCACATACACGCCATTAGTTTTGCCATACTGCCCTTCTTTCTGGAATGACGTCAAAAGGAATGATACATGATTTTATTAAAACAACATTCAGGATGAAATATATACATATAAATGTCTCAAAAATTGAAGAACGTTCAAGAAATATAAACCCAAGTACGGGGGAGTCTTCAGTATCTTCTGTATGAACCTCAACTTTTCAGCTGTATCTAACCACTTTGAAATCGACAATACAAGCTAAAATTGAGTTGCAATGGGAGCAGGCGATTCAAGGAAATAAAACACAAAACTTACACGAATTCTTACAGACAAGAATATAAAAGAAAGCTGCCGTTCTCGTCCTTCTGGAAGGACGTCAGCGCTATCTGGGTTAAATTGGATAATTTTATAACAATAACAAAACGCTGAGATGATCGGACCATGACAGATTATTAACTGGATTACAAAAGAAATAAGGAAATGTTGGTAAGAAAATCTGTCAACAAACATGGATAACTGCACAACTTCACAGCTTGCCATTACGAAAGTTTTACGATCAGAAGTACTTTAACAAAATGATCCAGACAACAAAGTTACTGGTACGACTGAGCGTTTTCGTATAATATTTTGATAGTTTGTAAATATATTTGTCGTCGCACATAGGTAAAGCTCCTGTACACATGGTATCCGGATATTCACTTGACGAAAAAAATAGATTTACTCAGGGCTAAATTCATTACACTCTGAATTTGGTACATGCACCACCAAGCGGGGAAAATGTCGTTCTAGAAGCTTGTCGTTGTTGCTCCTGAACAACAATGGGACCTAAAGGACTTTATGTGTATGTGTGTGTGTTTGTGTGTGTGTGTTAATTATAAACAATATGTAAATGCTTAAAATTTAGTCATTGTTTTTATCTTCCATAATTAAGAGTCGCTCAGGATTTATCCTGATAAGGAAAGTACTTGGGCTCGAACAAACACATATACTCCAAAATAGTATGAGATATAATGTAAAGGTCCCTTATTGCACTAGTGATACTCCCGCATCTGCAAAACTCTGCAGTCGTCCGTTAGAGGCCTCTGCGTGTGCCTTGCCACATTGCACTTTGACCTGTCGGTTCGCCAGTAGGGACGGTGCAGTGTGGCTCCGAAGCTACGTTTTGTGACGTTTATTTATGTGGCGAAGCGTCAGATGGGGCGGCGATTGGTAATCAGTCCTGCTAATGTATTGCGATTGGTTGAGATGAAGTTACGAACATCCCTTCTTCGTTAAGATGGTATTAGTGTAGAAGATGAATCATTCGCATGCTTTCTCGTATCTGTTATGGTACAGAAATTTGAGCATAAGTTAGATACTGTTGTAACACTAACACAAAATTATCATAATAGGGATGATAATGACGAACAACTCATAGCAAGCGGTAGTGCTACGGTGAGTGCGGGAAGAGGTGATGGAAGCAGTGGCAGTGAATACCAACAGTCTTTCGGAAAGAAGGTTAAAGTTGCAACTATCATCACGGCTTTTTATGACAATTCGCTAGAGAGCATGTACGATGATTATTACATAAGTTATAGTTAAGATATCTGCATTGCGTATGGCGTCTACAATTACATCTACAGTGCTATCTAGAGCATGGTTGCAGAGTTTTGCGTAAAAACGACACCCACCAGCACATTGAGGTGTACGTAGGGATGCAACATCGTTGATAAAAACATTGATGTTCAGACATCGATGTTCCTGCGGAAAAATATCGATGTTAAAAAAACATCGCTCAGATAAACAATACATCGATGTTTTTCCGATGTTTCCATACGTTTAAGAAATATTAGGAAAAACACACTGAAATGAAGCTGTGTTGCCAGAAAGTATCTGCCTTATTTATGTTCTTTCACTAGGCTACGAATACACAGCGAAATGGCGGATTAGAATGAAAAAGAAGTTGAGAATAAGGTTTAGCTACCTATTGCGCTGATTTTACTTGGAATTTACATCGATTTCTTCATTACATGCGAAATAACTTGTGTTTTGTTGACGTATTGCATTTTTCTTAGTTGTCGACGTGGAGAAAATTAAACATTATGCATCTTTCAGTTATTACTTAATAATGTATTTTTAAAAAGAATATTCATCAATGACGTTTATCAAATCATGTACCTTGAGAAATGAAAATCTATGTTATACTTAGCTTGTTGCCTTTTGTCTCGGATTTTTCGTCGACTTTTTTTTATCTGACTTTTGACAGTACAATATCAGTCTGACTGGGTAACAATGTCAAAGATTCAATTTCACTGATGTCGGAGGGTGAAATTTCAGCAATGCCAGCAGCTCGTGCTGGACAAACATGGGAATTTGTATCTGACGGGAGGCGTGCTTAGGTAGTCCTTGCAGGTGCGGTGATCACTGTATCCCCAGTGGTGTAGGGGTCAGCGCAACTGCCTAGAAAGCAGGAGACCCGGCTTCGAATCCCGGCTGGGTGCACATTTTCAGCTTTGCCCAATCGCAGTTGATGTCATATATTCTGTGAATATTAAATAATAACAACTGCAGGATCAGAAGTGACGTCTGTTCTTTCGGAACAGACGCCACATGTATATATATAATATGCCGGGGACGGGCAATGATCCTATCGTTAGTGGGGAGGGGTGGGCAAGTTTGAAGCCCTTACTCTTACGGGAATTAGTTTCATAACTACGGGTTTGAGTAATGTGGGCAGGGCGAAGCTGGGAATTTGTAATCTGACGGGAGGCGTGCTTAGGAAGTTCTTGCAGGTGCGGTGATCACTGTGTCCCCAGTGGTGTAGGGGTCAGCGCAACTGCCTAGAAAGCAGTAGACCCGGGTTCGAATCCCGGCTGGGTTCACATTTTCAGCTTTGCCCAATCGCAGTTGATGTCATATATTCTGTGAATATTAAATAATAACAACTGCAGGATCAGAAGTGACGTCTGTTCTTTCGGAACAGACGCCACATGTATATAAACATCAGATTGTTTCATATTTCACTTGCCTACTATTTCAAAAGTATGAAAACAGCGACGACAGCAGGAGCAACGCACTTGAGCTGACGCTGGACGAGCAACTAATAAAGTAATAATGGAGTTGAGAATCAATTCCTGAACGATGTCGATAGTTTTGGACTTCTGTCGTCGATGCATCGGCGATTTATCGCTGTTCAAAACATCGATGTTTATGGACGAAACATCGATATTTTCAAAACATCGATGTATCTATCAATAAAATTCTTCTGGGTATGATACCGCGTCGTCATTTTGTAAACTTTGCCGACGTTTCGGCCACTGTTGCAGGCGGCCTTCATCAGGGTCTGTGTCAGACACAGACCCGGTATCATAACCAGAAGAATTTTATTGATAGTGACAACTGCCGCGGAAGCCTACGTTTGCATCGATGTATCGTTTGCATCCCTAGGTGTACGTAGAGATTCTGTAAGCAAACGTTCATACAGATATGTTTGTTCGAGCCCATGTACTTTCCTTGTGAGTGCGATGTAAATGACTCTTCGTAACGATAAGTGCCGTGTGTGGAGCAGTGGAGTTAGTGGCACACTGTGGCAGGTTCCGATCCCCTGCCGGCCGCAGAAGACGTTCACGGTGTTCGTGCTGGAGGTGCCCGAGGACATCCCGGAGGAGGACGTGCGCCACTCGCTGTACAAGTTCACGTCGGTGGTGGAGGTGACGCGCCTGCCCAGGGACTCTGCCGGCGGTGCGGGGGCGGCGGCGGCCGGCGGCACGGCGGCGGCGGGGGCGGCCAGCCCCGCGGGCAGCGCCACGCCCCCGCACGGGGGGCCCAGCGCAGCGCAAGGTACCTCCTCTCACTCACAGTTTACCACTCCCGTACTATCATCATAGCTGCAGGTGCAGCCCAACGACAGAAAACCATTTAAGACAAATAGGGGAGAGTGGGGCACATTGAACCATAAAAAATATTTTTCAGTTTTACTCATCCAATAATTTTATTACAGAGTTGTAATTGTAAGTTTATAAAGTTTAATTATTCAAGTATCAAATGGTCTTATATGACTGCTCCACGAATAATTTGTTTTAAGCTACAAGCCTTTGAAGAAAAATTGGTAAATGGTTAATAGTGCCCCACATGTGGGTACAACGAACCAGTTTAAACAGTTTCTTAGTAGAACCTGTTTAGCATATAAAGTAAGTATCAAATGTAATTTGCCGGCTGCGGTGGCCGAGGAGACTGAGGCGCTTCAGTCACGGTCTGCACGGACACTACGGTCGGGGGTTCGAATCCCTCCTCGGGCATGGATATTTGTGCCGTCCTAGTTCGTAAGTAGTTCATAAGTAGTTTGTAAGTTTAGGGACTGATGACCCCGAAGTTAAGTCTCATAAGCTTTACAAACATTTGAACATTTTGAAATGTAATTTAAAGCTAATGTTTACATATATTCCACTTACACATCATATAATTAACCTGTAGGCACAAAATTGTAGGTCTTCTTTTGAAATTAGCGAACATCAATGGATGGAAGCTGATTCCAAATCTGTAATATGATTTTTTTGTCTCTTTGTCACACCATCATTAATAGGTTTTGGAAGCACGTGAAGTATGTTGCTAGCTGTAACAAATGCTTCATCGTTTACTTGCGGGAAAAAGAACTTCCCTCCCATTTTTTCACTTTTTCTCAAAAACGATACCAGATAGTCCCCTGAGTCATTCTGTGGTTTCAAAATTTTCCTCACATAGTAAACTGGTGTTTTGTTTTTAAGTTCAAATTTGGTCAAAACGAAATCATCTTTCTCTGGTAATTTGTCCAATTCTTCAAAGTTGTATTCAGATTCACCAGACTCATCCAGGTTGTCATCGCTCTCTTCATAATGAACCTCACTATTTTCTTCATCTGATTCCTGCTCATAAAGCTTCCTATTGGTCTTCTTTCTCCTGCTCCACAGAAAATACCCTGCGATTATCATAGTTTGGTGTCAGTCTTCCACTGGAACCACATTT
Source organism: Locusta migratoria (assembly GCA_026315105.1). Classification (NCBI taxonomy): domain Eukaryota; kingdom Metazoa; phylum Arthropoda; class Insecta; order Orthoptera; family Acrididae; genus Locusta; species Locusta migratoria. Next base: position 295,873,219 of record CM048755.1, read on the forward strand.
AACGTTTTGAACGTATCGCCGAACAGTAGGGTAAGGTATTGCATGAGATTTAGCAGCTTGGCGAATTGAGTTGCCCTTATCCAGAACATCCTGTACTGCTTCTTGCATTACATCATGGTCAGTTTTACCCCTGTCGGTCTTCCTGCGGTATGAATGAACCATCTTCAAATTTGATAAAATAAAACAAGATTGCTGTACTTCTGCAATTTAAAACCTCCATTACCTAATGTAAGTTTTTACCCATGCTAAGAAACCAGCAAAGTACAGAGTTATTGTATTTGACAATTAAATCACTCCTGGGGCAGAATGACTTACCCTGGGGCACAATGAACCATGGCTCACTGTGCCCCGCTAGAACTTCGTTCAATGTGCCCCAACAGTACATATTTCAATCAAAGCTCAAGTGAGGTTATGTATGAACATTGTTATTATTTGAAGATACGTGACATTAAACACAATATTCATACTGTTATAATGACTTACTTTCTTTGAACTTTATTCAATCCTTGGTCACTAAATTTTATTCTATCTAATTCGCTGAAAAATTACTTCTCTGTAGCAAAAATAACATAACACCTGCAGAAAACTAATGGTGGGAGCCAGATCCTGCAGAAAACAAATGGAAGTCGGTAGAGCAGTACTGACAACATATGCACAGAGGAAAAAATAATTTACCACCTAATAATGAAATTATGCTACCTGATTCATGTGCCCCGTGGCTCAATGTGCCCCACTCTCCCCTAAACAATCCCTGAGACGGATTTTCGTCTCGAATATGTCAAAAACAATAATGATAAATCTGAAGCATAGAATTAAAATTTGTGACGCGGCCGGGAATCGAACGCGGACCTCCGTGCTTACTAGGCAGGCGTCTTACCGTTAGACCACCACACCACTAACGATTAGGCGCCTCGGAATAGTTTGTGACGTGGAGGGAAGTCGTACTTAGACTATTTCGAGGCGCCTTAATCATTAGTGGTGTGGTGGTCTAACGGTTAAGACGTCTGCCGATTCCCCGCCGCATCACAAATTTTAATTCTATGCTTCAGATTTATCATTATTGACAGAAACCAATTCAGTATTAACTTTTACTAAGGAATAATTCCGATATTTTATTTATTTATTTATTTAACCTGATCAGATTAGGGCCATTAGGGCCAACAGGCCCTCTCTTAAATCGGATCAGGGTTATACACATACAATACTTTTTACATCTGAGTTACCTGTTGTTGTTGCTGTTGTAGTCTTCAGTCCGCAGACTGGTTTGATGTTGCTCTCCATGCTACCCTGCCCTGTGCAAGTCTCTTCATCTGAGAATACGTGCGGCAACCTACATCCTTTTGAATCTGCTTACTATATTCTCCCTCTACGACTTTTACCCCACACGCTTCCTTCTAATGCTAAGTTGACAATTCCTTGATGTCTCAGAATGTGTCCAACCAATCTATCCCTTCTCTTAGTCAGGATATGCCAGAAACTCCTTTTTCTTCCGGATTCGGTTAAGAACCTCCTCATTAGTTATGCGATCTACCCATCTAATTTTCATCATTCGTCTGTAGCACCACATTTCAAAAGCTTCTATCATCTTTTTATCTGAACTCCTTATCGCCCATGTTTCACTCCCATACAATGCTACACTCCAGACACATACTTTCAGAAAGGACTTCCTAACATTTAAATTAATATTGGATATTAACAAGTTTCGCTTCTTTAGAAACGCTTTTCTTCCCATACCCACTTCTGCAGTTTATATCTTCTTTACTTGTGCCATCGGAAGTTATCTTGCTACCCAAATAACAAAATTCATCTACTACTTTTATTGTCTCATTACCTAATCTAATTCCTTCAGCATCGCCTGACTTTCTGACATTACATTCCATTACCTTCGTTTTACTCTTGTTAATGTTCATCTTAAATCTTCAAGACACTGTCCATTCAATTGCTCTTCCAGATCTTTTGCGGTCTCTGACAGAATTACTATGTCATCGGCGAACCGCAATGTTTTTATTTCTTCTCCCTGCACTTTAATGCCCTCTCCAAATTTCTCTTTCCATTCCTTCACTGCCTGCTCAATGTACAGATTGAACAACATTGGGGAAAGGCTACAACCCTGTCTTACTCCCTTCCCAACCTCTGCGTCCCTTTCTTGCCCTTCGACTCTAATAACCGCTGTCTGGTTTTTGTATAGGTTGAATATAACTCTTCGCTCCCTATATTTTACCCTGGTACCTTCAGAATTTGGAAGAGTGTATTCCAGTCGACATTGTCAAAAGATTTCTCCAAATCGACAAACGCTTAAAACGTAGGTTTCCCTTTCATTAGACTGTCTTCGAAGATAAGTCGTAATGTGACTATTGCCTCCCGTGTTCCTACATTTCTCCTAAATCCACAGTGATCTTCCCCGAGGTTGGATTCCACAAGTTTTTCCATTCGTCTGTAAATAATTCGTGTTAGTATTTTGCACCCATGACTTATTAAACTGATAGTTCTGTAATTTTCACACTTGTCTGCACTTGCTTTCTTTGGAATTTACCTATAAAATAATAATGATTTTAATAGATAAACGACTAATAACGTATTAATAACATAATTTAGACAGATTGAATATTTTTTTTAAAAGTAAATAAAATTCTTACTAGCAGTGCTACTGAGAAAGCTTCCGCTGCTGATGATGTAATAATAGAAAGAACAACATTGATATTAGCAGATACAAAATGTACTTTTGAATATTCAGAAACTGATTAGGGCTTGGCGAATTCTGATTTTACACCTGCACTTACCTGCATGCGCCTCATGAGATACCATGCACGGCGATGGCTACCTTCCACCGCCTTCACTGCGCAACAGAATGAAAATAACGCTCGTTCGAAACGCTATAATTTGACTCCTGTTGCTGCAGTAGCGTCTGAGGGTAAGCAGTCCCTTCGACATCACATACGCTTTCTTCCCTGCAGGCAGGCACCAGTGAAGATTTAGAGTCAATACGAGTAAAACAGTGTAGCTCGCTCAAACTGTATTTATTTATTACGACGCTTCGACATCTATCATCATCAGATCTATACTTAAGATGAACGAAACATACAAGTGTTTGTTGTTCCATGTCGAGTAAGTCTTAAAATACAAATTAAACAACATAATATTTTTGCAAGTCATGTAAAAAGTTTTTATTCACCGAAAAACATACTATATGACAGTTTACGCTAGTGTGGAGAGTTGTCTACCAGTTTTATACTTATTATACTACTTTTTCTACCACTTTAATTTTAATTAAAATTACCCAACCAGATGTTTTTCATTATTGTTACATTAATTAAAATAAAATGCTACTTACATTAACTTTTCATGTCGTATATAGTTCCGATGAATTTTAAAGATGTATTGTAACAATAAATATAAACATTTGTTTTAACGAATTCATATATATTGTTAAAAAACATATTTTAATGTTCAAACGAACTGTGAATTTTGTGTACCACATTAAACCGTAATGAAAGTAGCATGTCATTTTAATCAATGTTAACATAATTTTAAAAAAATTAAAATTCGTCTGTTCTTTTATAAATGCAAATGATAGAAAAATTAGAATGATAAATAAAAAAATTAGGTAAGCAACGCCCCACAATAGCAACACCTGTCAGCTAGCAAAATTGTTCTAACGTTTGTAAATATATGGGACTTAAATACTGTGGTACAGTATTTGTATAACCGAAAAGAACATCTATTAAGTTACTAATAAGTGAGTATTGCCTCGGAAAAGAAAAAACTAGCTCCAGAAAATGAGAAAGAAATCATCCTAGTCCGTATCTCTACCCTAGACTCCTCTTGCCCCTCTTTTTGGAAGCCTACAACTGTTACCGAAAGCCGGCCGCGGTGGCCGAAGGGACTGTGGCGCGCCAGTCACGGTCTGCACGGCCACTACGGTCGGGCATGGATATTTGTGCCGTCCTTAGTGTTAGCTAGTTCATAAGTAGCTTGTAAGTTTAGGGACTGATGACCCCGTAGTTAAGTCCCATAAGCTATACAAACATTTGAACATTTGTTACCGAAAAAACCCCTTCCTTTAGTTAACCGCAAACTATATCTACGACTCTTAACAACCTGTACGTCCACATGAAAGAAATTTCTAATGTTCTTTTTTACTGTTGTGAAAATGGATATCACAATGCAAAAGATAAATAAAATTAAATTTCCTTCTTTCTAAAAAAAAAAAATTAGCAATTAACTGATTCAGAAACACATCATTATCTCATATACAAATACTCAGCCTATTTTTAAAGCTCTCTCCTCCGAAAGGGAAATATAATATCACTCTTGCAACATTTCAACTTTTATCTATCGATTCAGATTATGCATAAACTAACAAACAGTTTGTTAAGTACTAAATAAATAGGAATCATCATCATCATCAGTAGGGTAACAAATAAATTACTAACATGAGATACAAAGTGGTTTTAACCTTAATAGTTACACTTCCAAAACATGCTACGCCTTTCTGTACTGTACAACTGTAAACATCAATCCACATTAACCATATCGTGATTCACGCTGAAAGCATTCCGCCCCTGCTATCCTATTAATATCTCGACAGGGACAAACACATCAAAGCATTTTGTTTACAACTTGTAAATGGACAACAAAAGTATTCTGCCGCACCTTCCTACTTATTGTTCTGGCAAGTGATGACTACGGATCCAGTTTTATGTCCTTGTGTAAGGAAAGCAGGTGTTATTGCTTGGCTTGCATCTGTTTTATCATACGCAATATCTCTCACTCATTGCGTCCCATGGTCGGTGAATATGTAGTATACTGACAACGGACAAATACTAAGTCCGCCATCATGAGTATAAACCAATCAGAAGAAATTATTATGGCGCAACGGATAATGACTTCAAGAGATGTGAATCTACAGGGCATGCAGGGCGAGGTGAGACGTTGTTACGCACAGTGCATGGACACTGACATCACAGTATAGGACGAAGAAGGCGTGCGTGTAATTCAATGGCGCCTTAGAACGCTCGGCCACTCCACCGCGGCAACATTTCGAGAGTGCCATTAATTATTTTATTTGGTCCAAGTCATCCTGCATCCTACTAAAGTCATTCAAAGACACCACCCTCCTGTACACCACAGCATCTACAGTAAATAGCCGTAGATTGCAACTCACTCTGTCTGTCAGATCATTTACCGGGTGATCAAAAAGTCAGTATAAATTTGAAAACTTAATAAATCACGGAATAATGTAGATAGAGAGGTAAAAATTGACGCAAATGTTTGGAATGACATGGGTTTTTATTAGAAAAAAAAGTTCAAAAAATGTCCGACAGATGGCGCTTCATCTGATCAGAAAAGCAACAATTTGCATAACAAATTAAGAGAAAGCAAAGATGGTGTTCTTTACAGGAAATGCTCAATATGTTCACCATCATTTCTCAACAATAGCTGTTGTCGAAGAATAATGTTGTGAACAGCACTGTAAAGCATGTCCGGAGTTATGGTGAGGCAATGGCGTCGGATGTTGTCTTTCAGCATCCCTAGACATGTCGGTCGATCACGATACACTTGCGACTTCAGGTAACCCCAAAGCCAATAATCGCTCGGACTGAGGTCTGGGGACCTGGGAGGCCAAGCATGACGAAAGTGGCGGCTAAGCACACGATCATCACCAAACGACGAGCGCAAGAGATCTTTCACACGTCTAGCATAATGGGGTGGAGCGCCATCCTGCATAAAAATCGTACGTTCCAGCAGGTGTTTATCAACCAGGCTGGGGATGATGCGATTCTGTAACATATCGGCGTACCTCTCACCCGTCACGGTAGTAGTTACAGAACTAGAATTACGCGCCATCTGTAGGACAGTTTTTTAACTTTTTTTTGTTCTAATAAAACCCCTCGTCATTCCAAGCATGTGTGTCAATTTTTACCTCTCTATCTACATTATTACGTGATTTATTAAGTTTTCAAATTTATACTGACTTTTTGATCACCCGCTATATAGGTAGAAAATAACAGCGATCCTATCACACTTCGCTGCGGCGCCCTGACGGTACCCTAGTCTCTGCTGACCATTCGTCATCGAGAACAATGTACTGGGTTCTATTACTTAAGTAGTCTTTGAGTCACTCATATAAAAGGTAACTATTCCATAAGCCCGTATCTTCGTCAGCAGTCTGCAGTGCGGTACCGTGTCTAACGCCTTTCGAAAATCGAGAAATATGCGGTCCGTCTGTTGCCCTTCATCCATAGCAGGCAAGATGTCACGAGAGGAAAGGGCAAACTGGGTTTCGCACGATCGATGCTTCCTAAAGCCGTGCTGATGCATGGACAGAAGCATTTCCGTGTCAAGGAAATTTACTACATTAAAACTGAGAATATGTTTAAGAATTCTACAGCAAACTGTAATTTCGTGGTTCCGTTCTTTTGCCCTTGTTATACACGGGAGTTACCGCGCCTTTCTCCAGTCGCTTGGAGCTATGCGCTGGATCAAAGATTCGCGACAAATGCAAGCTAAGTAATCCAAAATTATTGGACATAATCGATAGGTTTGTACCTGCACAAAACCACCCACCGGCAACAATTAAGCAAATTTAACATGTTGTGTCCAATGCTGATTTCTGTCTACGTCCGACAGGACTTTAGGCGCTTTTGCCTAAAAGCAGTCGCTGAACAAAGTGACCTAACTACAGCGTTCAAGTGGTGGCAGTCACTAAACGTTCTGGACCAGGGGTCTCCAAAATACCGCCCGCGGAGGGCTTTCATCCAGCCCGCGCACCAGTTTCAAGTAGCTTCCTGGATGTATTTTGCTTTTCTGATTTCATCTTGTTTGTTTCGTTCGTTCGTTGTAACTTGTCCCTTGTTACATAGGTTTTCTTTGCTTGTAAAATCTATACGATTTTTGTGCTGAATAAGTGTACACTATGTAGTATATCGGTTGAAACGAGAAAGATGCCTAGCGTCGACTACTCAATAAAATATGCGGCGTCATAGAGAAAAGTAACAAATCCATGTGTATAATCTGCAATGAACGTATAGCTGCGCTCAAGGACTTTAATATCCATCGTCATTATGAAAAAAAAAAAAAAAAAAAAAAAAAAAAAAAACATGGCGCAAAGTTTAATGCTTTCAAAAATCATGTACGTGAGCAAAAATTCCAAATGTTAAAACGTAGACTGTGTTTGGAGCAAAACATTTTTAGAAAATGTATTCACGCAAGTGAAGCTGCTACGAAAGTAAGCTTAAGAATTGTCCATGAAATCGCCAAACGAGGAAACCCATTCACGGTTTGTGATTACATAAAGAACTGCTTACTGATTACAGCTGATCTGAACATTTCAAAAATTCAAATGTTTGTATACCTTATGGGACTTAACTACGGGGTCATCAGTCCCTAAACTTACAAATTACGGTGGAGTAGCCGAGCGGTCTAAAGCGTCTCGCTGCGGAGCGCGGGGTTGCTCGCCGTGGAGGTTCGAGTCCTCCCTGGGGCATGGGTGTGTATGTTTGTCCTTAGGTTAGTTTACCTAGGTTTAAGTAGTTTGTAAGCTACGGACTGATGACCACGCAGTTTGGTCCGATAGATTTACAAACATATGAAATTTCGCCCACCGCGGCCGGCTCTGAACATTTACCACTAAATATATATACATGTTATCAGGAGCATCCGTCACCTAAACTGCATTTTAACCTAGTTCACATGTTACTGATTTTTGTTTGCGAGTGTAAAGAGTTATATGATGCTGATAATACTGTATACAGGTTAAATTGGGGTTTCCGCCTTATCATTGACGTCACAGGTCAAAGTAATCGTTAGTATCGCATTCTTCAGCAATCGCAAAATATGCCATCCGGCCCGCACTGCGATTCGTAACTTGAAATGTGGCCCTCGTGGCCTAGTAAATTGGAGACCCCTGTTCTGGACAATCAACACTTGCATAGATGTATGGCAGTGATGTCACGTGTGGCATGTGACCAATGAGAGAAGAACCGTCGTGAAGCAGGTCGGCTGGGCACACAATGGGAATAAGAAGCGGCCGCATCAGGCCACGCAGCCAGCCGTGAACGGGGCTGTTACGCGCGCTGCCGACCTCTTTACTTCCCATTGTCCTTTTTCCAGTTCGATTGCTCGCATCATCCGGCTGCACAAGTTCCGTTTGTGTCTTTCGTTCGCCTACGATTTAACATTCCGCTGACAGTCGACTTATTACACGGACGACATTAATCTAATAATATGCGACGGAAGGAGATATTAGTACTGTCTGCTTGTGAAACAATCAGCCTTTCCGATTTATGGCGGGTTATTAACTGTGGAAACTTAGGAAGTGCGCTTAATGAGATAGTATCGTTAATTAGACTACTTACGAGCTAGTAGCAAGAGGATTTAACGGTATGTGCTTAGAGCCCTGCACAATAATAATTCGATACACGAGTCTCGTGGCCTGACAAGAGATACATTTGACCTCGAACGCTCCGAACCGCACGAAATCATGCTTAGAACAACAAGCAACCATAAACAAAACGGTGGTGTGCGTCATTTCCATGCAGAACGCCGCACTTGTGTGCTAGCGCCACTAGATAATAATAATAAATATGGTTTTCTGTTCCGCAGGACCTAATTGTTGTTGTTGTTGTTTGTTAAGCTTATGGGACTTAACTACGGGGTCATCAGTACCTAAACTTACAAACTACTTATGAACTACTTACGAACTAAGACGGCACAAATATCCATGCCCGAGGGGGGATTCGAACCCCCGCCCGTAGTGGCCGTGCTGACCGTGACTGGAGCACCTTAGTCACCTCGGCCACCGCGGCCGGGCAGGACCTAATTGAGGAGTAAGACTCCATGGTCATGAAACAAGTCAATACATGAAGTTTAACACAAGAATGGTAATAGAAAATTTGTAAGTAGTCCTATGCACACGACACTCTTAAGACTAAGTGAAAGCCGGCTGCGGTGGCCGAGGGGACTGAGGCGCTCCAGTCACGGTCTACACGGCCACTACGGTCGGGGGTTCGAATCCCCCCTCAGGCATGGATATTTGTGCCGTCCTTAGTCTAAGGTAGTTGATTAGTAGTTTGTAAGTTTAGGGACTGATGACCCCGTAGTTAAGTCCCATAAGCTTCACAAACATTTGAACATTTGAACTAAGTGAAAAGAATCAATAAAGAAAGAAAAAATGAATTGGCTTAATTGCTTAATTTTTCTAGGAGTTCCTCGACAGAATAAAAGGAGTGAGCCATGAGGTAACTATTCAATTTAGATTTAAAACGTGTGGGTTAATGCTAAGATTCTTTAGTTCTTGTGGCAGCTTACTGAAAATGGATGCTGCAGAATACTGCACACCTTTCTGTTCAAATGTTTGTTAAGCTTATGGGACTTAACTACGGGGTCATCAGTCCCTAAACTTACAAACTACTTATGAACTACTTACGAACTAGGACGGCACAAATATCCATGCCCGAGGGGGGATTCGAACCCCCGACCGTAGTGGCCGTGCTGACCGTGACTGGAGCGCCTCAGTCACCTCGGCCACCGCGGCCGACCACACCTTTCTGTACAAGTGTCAAGGTGGTGTGATGCAAATGTAGATTAGACTTCTGTCTAGTATTCACCGAGTGTAAGCTACTAACTCGTGGGAATAAGCTGATATTATTAACAACAACAAAATGTTCAAATGTTTGTAAATCTATCGGAACAAACTGTGTGGTCATCAGTCCGTGGCTTACAAATTACTTAAACCTAGCCGGCCGCGGTGGCCGAGGAGACTGAGGCGCTCCAGTCACGGTCTGCACGGCCACTACGGTCGGGGGTTCGAATCCCCCCTGGGGCATGGATATTTGTGCCGTCCTTAGTCTTAGGTAGTTCATAAGTAGTTTGTAAGCTTAGGGACTTATGACCCCGTAGTTAAGTCCCATAAGTTCTACAAACATTTGAACATTTTTGAACTTAAACCTAGGTAAACTAACCTAAGGACAACACACACTCCCATGCCCCAGAGAGGACTCGAACCTCCACGGCGAGCAACTGCGCGCTCCGCAGCGAGACACTTTAGACCGCTCGGCTACTCCACAAACAACAAACAACGTTAAAGAAAGAACGCATTGTGACGCCACTGTCAAAATTCCGAGACTACTGAAAAGGGGTCGACATGAAGTTCGCGAACTTACACCACATATTGCTCGAACCGCCCGTTTCTGATCCAAAAATATCCTTTTTGTTTCAGTCGAGTTACCCTAAAAATAACGCCGTACGTCATAAGTGAGTGAAAGGAAGCGTAGTAGACTACTTTTCGTGTTGACAAATCACATATTTCAGTTATTGTTCTAATGGTAAATTAGAAGTAGCCGAGCGGTCTAAAGCGTCTCGCTGCGGAGCGCGCGGTTGCTCGCCGTGGAGGTTCGAGTCCTCCCTGGGGCACGGGTGTGTGTGTGTGTTGTCCTTTAGGTTAGTTTACCTAGGTTTAAGTAGTTTGTAAGCTACGGACTGATTACCACGCAGTTTGGTCCGATAGATTTACAAACATTTTTGATTTGTTATCCTAACGCATTACGTTCCTCCACGGCAGACCGTCAATGAACATTATTACTGTTCGTTTTTGGAGTATCACCTGTGACCAGCTTTGCGAAAGAAGTGGCAACACTTTCTGCGCAACCGACCCATCATTTTGCACGACAATGCGCGGGCGCATACAGCGCAAGCTGTGGCTGCTCTCTTCGGTCGATGGGACTGGGAAGTACTGTACCATCCGCCATACTCCCCGGACTTAAGACCTTGTGACTTTGATTTGATTCCGAAGATTAAGAAACCACTTGGTGGCATTCGCTTCATATCTGTTTCGACAGGCAGTAGAACGCTCCATTTGCACGATCAATGGAACAGGCTCTGCTAGCGGTATACTACGCCTTCCACATCGCTCGCAACGGGTTCTACACAGCGCTGTGACTACTTTGAAAGACAGTAACAGGTGCAAACATGTAACACTTTTGTATCGGTTGTGAATAAATATTTGCCACTATTTAAGTTCCATCCCTCGTATATTATATGACATAATAATGCAGAAATATAATGGCTATGACACATAAACAGACGACGTAACGCTGGATAGATATACGGAATTTGAAGAACAGAGGGAACCTGAACCTGAAGGTGATTCTTCAAGGAGTGTAAGGCATATCCAGAGCAACAGGAATAGTCAAGTCGCAGTGAATGCGAAAGTGATTTGGAGTATTATAACGTGGCATTAGTGAAGTGTGCGCAGTGTTCTCTCCCACTTTGTTTTACCACTTCATCGAAATCCTGTTTCTGCACTTCGAGGTCTAATCAAGCACTTTCAGGTTTGTGTTACTGGCGTATATGTGTGTTTTGGGCTATTATAAGAACTTTAAGCAGCAGGTTTTTGGCGCTGCTGGTTGAATATGTAATGGTACAATGAGACCATTAAATTACATATAGTTTCCTTCCTATGGTACTGATATCTTCTTACTTTGTTTCTCTCTGTTAAAAGGTTACTTGAGATACAATGCAACGTTTTGCATGGAAATGACGCACACCACTGTCCTGTTTATGAATGCCTATTATTCCAAGCATGATTTCGTGTGGTTCCGAGCGTTCCAGCTCAAAAGTGTCAATTGTGAGAGTCGGCTTTTGCCATAACGCTGTCTTTATCGACTGATAAGAACCTGTTCCTCTATAACAGACATTGCGTATTAATGCCAAAACAGCCTATCGGTGACAGAAATGTGCTTCTCTCTTTCGCGGGACTCGCAGAAGAATGTGTATGAGCATTAGGGGATGCACGAAAAAGTAACACGTGGAAGTCTGTATCGATCTCCGGAGTGTGCTCCTTAGCTTAGTTTAGACTATTTGTTAGTTCTTTAGATCCATGTTGAGGAGATCCTCGTGCATGTGGAACATCATAAATTTTGTTTACAATCTGATAATATAATGATAGAGTAAAACGAAAACAATGGAATGTAGTGTCAGAAAGTCAGGCGATGCTGAAGGAATTACTCGTAGATTAGGTACTGAGACGACAAAAGTAGTAGATGAGTTTTGTGATTTGGGTAGCAAGATAACTTCCGATGGCCGAAGTAAAGAAGATATAAAATGCAGAAATGGCTGTGGGAAGAAAAGCGTTTCTCAAGAAGCGAAATTTGTTGACATCCAATATTAATTTAAATGTTAGGAAGTCCTCTCTGGAAGCATTTGTCTGGAGTGTAGCATTGTACGGGAGTGAATCGTGGCCGATAAGGAGTTCAGACAAAAAGACGTAAGAAGCTTTTGAAATGTAGTGCTACAGACTAATGATCAAAATTAGGTGGGTAAATCACGTAAATAATGAGGAGGTGCTTAACCGAATTGGAGAGAAAAGGAGTTTCTGGCATATCCTGACTAAGAGAAGGGATAGATTGGTGGGGCACATTCTGAGACATCAAGGAATCGTAAACTTAGCATTAGAGGGAAGTGCGTGGGTTAAAAATCTTAGATGGAGACCGAGGGACAAATACAGTAAGCAGATTCAAAAGGATGTAGGTTGCCGAACTTATTCTCAGATGAAGAGACTTGCACAGGACAGGGTAGCATGGAGAGCTGCATCAAACCAGTCTGCAGACTGAAGACGACAACAACAACAACAATATTATGAATACAGATACATACATCATTTGGTTCTATTTAAAAATTCGTTAGTGAGGTAAAAGGAGTTGGCTACCAGAAAATCTTTTAGGATCCTCTTTAATTGAAGCAAAACTTTTGTATGGTTGCTGGTAAATTACTAAAAATGTGTGTTCCTGAGCTGTAGATTCCTTTTTGAACTAAAGTAAGTGCTTTTAAATTCTTGTATAGATCGTTTTTGATCCTAGTATTGTTTGTATTAACTGAACTGTTTGTTGGGAAAAGGGACGTATTATTTATGACAAATTTCATTAAGGAATAAATATACTGAAAGGCAGTAGTTAGTACACCCAGTTCTTTGAAGAGGCTTCTACAGGAATTTAATATGTCAACCTCTTCTACCTGTTCTTCTTCATACTTTATGCACATGCTGGATGGAAACCTCTTAAATGTTCTGAACTGCATGTAGTGAGTCTTTTCAAAGATTAATGTCAATGAATGGCTTTAAAACATTTATTAATGATCATGAAAATATCATTACCAGACCATTCTGGAACTATGCTGCGATGACTGAGAGGAACCACAAAAAAAAAAAAAAAAAAAAAAAAAAAAAAAAAAACCGGCTGCATCTGTAGTGGACTCGCTTGCCCCCCAGAGTGATCCAAGTTCGATAATATTTCGGGTAGCGTTTTATACCGGTGCGGTTTCTTAATGCCGCCCTTTGTAATAAAAAAATAATAAAGGATCAAATGGCTCACCGATAAACACTGGACACCCATGATCCCACGCGTGCAGAGAACCGATGTACCAGAAGAATAAAAAAATAAATAAATAAAAATTAAAAAAACGGATTTGAGTCCCCGTCCCGCAAAAATTTTCGAGTGCCATAAAATGCAAAATGATAGTCCAAAATTCTTCATTTGTGTGCCCATGATATCTGTAGTTGCTTTACAATTACAAAGGGTATTTTTGTCTGTCTGTGCAACTACAATAAGATGCGATCGTTCTCCACCAGACGTGTTTTGTTTTATTGAACGTAAAACATCTTCAATGGTCTGAAATTGCAATTTGTTTTGGAGAACGAAAAACAGTTTGTTGAAAAAAATGTTGATTATTTTTACTTACGAAAATTCGTCGATTCATGATGCGATGAGAAAATCAAAGGAAACATTCCCATTAGTAAAAGATCAACATTTTACAAAAAAATTTTAACTGTTTTTCGATCTATGAAAACAAATCAAATTCTATATATCTGTTCAACTGTTTGTAAATCTAAGGGATTTAACTGCTGCGGTTATCAGTTCTTAGGCTTACAAAATACTTTAACTTATGCTAAATACAAAACACACATCCATGCTCGAGGGAGGATTCGAACCTCCGACGGTGAGAAACCTCGCGCTCCAATGGAAGGTACGATACAGCGCTCGGCCATTCCACCGCGGCTATGTATCTGTCATTTTAGACCACTGAAGATGTTTTATATTTAAGAAAACGAAACGCATCTGGTGAAAGAGGAGTTACATGTCTCACACGAATTCGGCAGCTTCTAGCTGCTGTTCGAAAACTAAACAATTGAATTCGTCAGTTCTCCTAAATCAGTTCCCGAACGAAACACACGAACTCGTCGACTTTCTGCCTGCTGCCGAGAGGGTTGTATTCTGATTTCCATGCGTTTGCCGGGTGCCAGGTCTGACGTTAATGGGTAGCTAAGCGTACTTTCTGCAGGTTGCGCGCTGTTGTGTCTAACTTTGTACGGTCGCATGTTGTGTGTCGTTCGCGACCTACGGCGTCTTCCAATACTATCTTGCAATCCCGAGAGTCGGTCACGTTATTTTGTGAGGAAAGTACCGAAAGCACATCGTACTGTGCTAATGCTTCACTGGGCACAAAACCAAGGCCGTTCTTTCCCATTTTTCCCAATAGACTTAGAAAAACAACGTGAAAAATTATCTAGTTGTAAACGAGAAAGTCTTCTCAATATTGAAAATATATGTTTTCTGCAAAAAAAAAAAAAAAAAAAAAAAAAAAAAAAAAAAAAAAAAAAAATCCTAGCGCTGCTGAGTCAGAAAACGCAAAAAACGACGTAACACAAAAAGAGCCGCACAGTGTGTATGTTTTGTCCTTAGCATAAATTATTTTAAGTAGCTTTTAAGTCTAGGAACTGATGACCACTGCAGCAATTTGAACACAAAGAGAACGCCGCAGTTAACAATAGAAGAAATTTTGTCTTTCAAGAATACTGAAAAGAAAGTAAATTATCTCTGAATTTATTCCTGAAACCTGGTGTAATAAACAAAATGCAATACATAAAGGACTTGAACACTAGTTTGAGGAAATATAAACTTTTACTAGAACGAAATATTGTAGCTTGGAGGAAAGAGTTTCCAAAATATCAGTAAGATGAAAGGGTCAGCGAGGAGGTTACGACTGAGCGTTTCATCTAAAGAAAAAACGGCGTTTGCACAAAAAGAAAGAAAAAGTGTAAAGTGGGGCTCAAAACGCATTTAAAATGCCTTTATGTTGTTTTCAAATGCGTTTTCTTATCCAAGGAGAAATAAATTTTCTTTTCCATGTCATTCAACACTAAATGTGGACATATCAGCTTAATAGTCAATCAGGCGCTTTAAACAAAGCCCTTAGTTCAGTTACGCTTATGTCAGGGAAACCATATGGGACCAGCCAAAACATTTAATATTAATGTTACAATAACAAGCAATTCATTACACTCATAAAAACATTTGCAGGAGTTCTTGTGATAAAAGGGCGATGAATTTGGAAGTGTGGAAACTACTTGGTATATCCTCAACTAAAACGTATTTTTTATACCCTGTGAAAAATAAAAGGAAAGAATTTCTTTCTTACTTTCAAAACATTTTGGAATGTTTCTTCATAACACAGAAGGAAATTACGGTAGTTCTGAAGTTTTTTTATCATTAAAAAAACTCAAACATTCAAGCTTATCAAAACAGCTTTTCATAAGAACGACACTGTGAAGAAATTTTCCCAAGAACTGCAGTGTAGCTCAAGGAGATTCAGAGATATAGTTGGATGAGCTTTGCAGCTACTATGTAGTTACACTACTGGCCATTAAAATTGTTACACCAAGAACAAATGCAGATGATAAACGGGTATTCATTGGACAAATACATTACACTAGAACTGACATGTGATTACATTTTCACGCAATTTCTGTGCAGAGATCCTGAGAAATCAGTACCCAGAACAACCACCTCTGGCAGTAATAACAGCCTTGATACGCCTGGACATTGAGTCAAACAGAGCTTGAATGACGTTTGCAGGTACAGATGCCCATGCAGCTTCAACACGATATCACAGTTCATCAAGAATAGTCACTCGCGTATTGTGAGGAGCCAGTTGCTCGGCCACCATTGACCATTGACCATTCTGGAGAATGTGCTGGCCAGAGTAGCAGTCGAACATTTTCCGTATCCAGAAAGGCCCATACAGGACTTGCAACATGCGGTCGTGCATTATCCTGTTGAAATAAAGCGTTTCGCAGGGATCGAATGAAGGGTAGAGCCACGGGTCGTAACACATCTGAATTGTAACGGCCACTGTACAAAGTAGCGTTGAGGCGAACAAGAGGTGACCGAGACGCTTAACCAATGGCACCCCATACCATCACGCAGGGTGAAACGCCAGTATGGCGATGACGAACACACGCTTCCAGTGTGCGTCCACCGCGATGTCGCCAAACACGGATGCGACCATCATGATGCTGTCCACAAAAATTGGATTCATCCGAAAAAAGAAGAAAGAAAAAAAAAAACGCTCCTGTCTGTGATGCGACGTCAAGGGTAACCGCAGCCATGGTCTCCGAGCTGATAGTCCATGCTGCTGCAAACGTCATCGAACTGTTCGTGCAGATGGATGTTGTCTTGCAAACGTTGCCATCTGTTGACTCAGGGATCGAGACGTGGCTGCACGATCCGTTACAGCCATGCGGATAACATGCCTGTCATCTGGACTACGAGTTATACGAGGCCGTTGGGATCCAGCAAGGCGTTCCGTATTGCCCTCCTGAACCCACCGATTCCATATTCTGCTAACAGTCATTAGATCGCGATCAACGCGAGCAGCAATGTCGCAATACGATAAACCGCAATCGTGATAGGCTACAATCCGACCTTTATCAAAGTCGGAAACGTGATGGTACGCATTTCTCCTCCTTATTCAAGTCATCACAACAACGTTTCACCAGACAACGCCGGTCAACTGCTAGTTGTGTATGAGAAATCGGTTGGAAGCTGTCATTTCAGCAAGTTGTAGGTGTCGCCATCGTTGCCAACTTTGTGTGAATGCTCTGAAAAGCTAATCATTTGGATGTCACAGGACGTAGGACGTTATCGTGGTGTAGTAATTTTAATGGCCAGGAGTGTAATTTTCACAGTGTAGGCTATCATTTATTCAAGTTTCGTTATGAAACTTTTACATTATGAATATTTGCTAAAATTTTAATCTTTAGTATTTAATAAAAGGTGGTGCCTTTCAAAATTATGTGTTAGCCTCAATTTTTCCACAACTAGACGTTATTTCAGGAATTCTTTCCTCAAAGGGACAAATGTATTCACCCACGTACACCTACCACAAACGGTAGGACAAGAGTACGCACTGGTGCAGCCGTAGAAAACGAATAAACCTATAAAATATGAAACTATTTTTGGGGAGGCGTTTAGTAGGCTAATAAATGTTTCAAATACAGTAAAATGTGCTCGGCTCTGACTTTCTTCTGGTACTCCCCACATGTTCGCTCTCACCGAGCGAGGTGGCGCAGTGGTAACACCCTGGACTCGTATTCGGGAGGACGGTAGTTCAAATCCACCTACGGCTATCCGGATATAGGTTTTCTGTGATTTTCCTAAATCACTCCAGCCAAATGCTGGGATGGTTCCTTTGAAAGGGCAAGGCCGAGTTTCTTCCCCATCCTTACCCGAACACTCCGAGCTTGTGCTCCACTTTTAATAACTACTCTAATTTTCCTTCCCTCCTCATGCCTTTATGAAAATTTGCGAGAACTTACGACACGGACACGCATGACTTAGCGAAAAATTTCTTTCATTCTTTTTTCTATCCACCACCAACTAATATTATAAGTGGGAGAAATCACATCATATAAACAACCGGAAAGCAATACATGACCAAGTATTGCTATTCTGAATCACACTCAGCTTACCTTGTTTTTAATAGAATTTAACTCGTAACTTTGAGACGCAGTTCGCATATCGTTGTCTAGCCTTTGGAGTCGCTGGCAGCGTCGCGAGTTCGTTTCTCGATCGAAGCGGATATTTTCTTCGCCTCGGGACTAGATTTTTCTGCTGCCCAAAACTCGTTAATGTAACTTCGAGGAACAATTCATCATAGTTCACATAATGCACCCCATACATTGTGCAGCTTCTGGTCGTTCTATAGACTCCTGCCTGACCTACGTAACCGGCACCTTCTTGTAAGAACTACCAACCTGGTAACTCAAGAGAAAGAATGTCGTGTGGAGGACACAGCAAAGCGGCAGATAATCGGTGACTCTTCCTTCATAGAGCTTCTCAAGACGTTTCTGGACATCACACGCCAAACGCCCAGACTTGCGCTTGTATAGCATTCTGCAGACAGTACTCCTCACCAGTACCAGTACTTCATGCTCGACCACACCGCATAGTGCGTTAAAAATTGAAAGTAGCAACACAGGAAATCTTCTTCATGCTGGCAGAGGGAACCTGCCGCTTATCAAGCAGTAGTTCCTCTAGGGTTGCTCCAAGCTGGAATCCAGAACTAGGGCAGGTCATCGACAGTTCCCGTATCTCTGTGCCTCCTCCACATCCGAACACTACCAGTGTGCGTCCTTTTATTATGATTGGAACTAAATGTTTGTAAAGCTTAAGGAACTTACCAGCGGAGTCATCAGTCCCTAAACATGCAAAATACTTATGAACTACCTTATATAAAGACAGCACAAGCATCCATTCCCGAGGAAGGATTTGAACCTCCGACGTGGGAGGCCGCGCGATCCGCAACATGGCGCTCCAAACCGCTCGGCTACATGATTGGAACTGATCGGTCATCTTACCTACTTCAACGCGTTGTACTGTAGAAGGTTTCAGATCCTCAAACTTATTATCGACTTTTTGCTACTATTACATTTCTTCTGTCAGTATGAAGTGTCTTTGTTGTCTTTAAGTTGTCAAAGTCTGCGCGAAGTGTTGAGTCCTGGTCAGCCTGTCTTTCAGGAAAGGTTCTATCAGGGCGCTTGAAATGCGTTGACATCTAAAACAGCTATACAGATTAGTAATACAAGTTTTATTTACTGAAAGTTACACCAAATACTCAATTTCTATAAAGTATGTCTCTTCTCACGGCGGCGTCTTCTTGTACGATGCTAGCTCGTTGAGTCCTAGTGACTTCCTATTTCGGAGCAGAGTTCAAATGGGCCCTTCCAGACGCATGTCGGCCTAGATATAGCCGCTTGTAGAGGGTGCGCTTCACTGTTACTTCCTCCAGGATGCGCGGCGCCGGCGTCTGATTGGCTGCCGGTCATCCGCTGCCTTCTCCACGATCGTTCTCGTGCGTCTGGCGTGTGGCGCTGACTTTACGCCACAACACGAAGTCCTGCATTGATTCAGCATCAATATGATTATATTGTCGTCCAGTATATTCATGTACTATTATAGTTGCATATAGATTTAACAATAAGCACGTGTTTCTTCCAGGATGCTTATGTTTCTTTGCTCTTACCTGTTGTATTACTTATTGCTCAGTTAACTGCATCTAATGTTTTTACCACAGGTGCTGTTGATGCTTTTGTAGCAGTAACCATTGTTTATCGTGTTGCTGGTATTGTGGTTTGTAGTGATACATCTGCTATTGTTTTTGCTGTAAAAGCTACTGTTGTCGGTGTTGCTGTCATTGATGCCCATGATGGTGTAGCTCTTCTTATTGTCGCTGAAGAATCAGCTGTGGAGGCAGCTTTTGGTGTTGCGCCACTGCCGTTGACTGTGTTGATTATGTTGTACGAGTACTTCTGTTCCTGCCGCTATAATATGACCCGTATTGGAGTGCTCTGCCAAAAGACGTCAGTACGTCACAAAGAGTCGGATGTGAAGTAGTATAATTCAATATGGGCAACCACCGTATCGTAACCTGCATATTGTTCAAAAAGTAAAGTAACCTTATTGGAGGACGGCTAACAAGGGAAGGGTCTGATATGAGGGTCACAGATTTTGATCAAGTTTTACAAAGACTTTCCATGTTGAATAAAGACACGTGTATAGGCTCTTTGCTATATCCTCCATAGTTTCTGAACAAAATGAAAAGCAAAGGTGATGACGGAAAATCATATTTTCAGTGTTATACATCGAAAGATCATCTAAAAAAATAACCATTTTTGTAACTGTGATATCCGTTCCAAAGATAACAATTCTATGTAGTTCTCAATCAGCCTGTTTAATTTTGTAATTATCTTCTGGATGACATTACTATGTTAAATCATATTTCATTGTAACTTATGTATAATACATGACTGTAAAAATTTTAACAGACTCTTCTGATGGATAATACCCGAAACCGGTAAAGTTCTAAATACAATAAACAACTGATGGTTGACTGTGCATTTTTAAAGAGTATCGACTTAATTTGAGCGGACGATGTAACTAACATGAACGACAGCTCTTGCAGTTTAGATTCTTTACGTAAACTTAGTTTATCACAAGATTTCAGTTTCACACGTTGATGCACAACAGCTGATGGAATTGTTCACTTTGTTTAAGCAAGCGTTGTGTACTTCCCAAATGAACTGAATTACCTCAACGTTCATCATCATTCTATTTAATTATATGCATCTACTTACAGTGAGACTAATATTTGTTACTACTAATCAAAGTTTATCATATTTTATAAATACGTACTTGCATCTGCCTTTTCTCCATTACTATCTTACCTTTCTGTGACTGATCAGGTTAGAGTGCGAATTATTCGCACGGGTTCAAATGTTTGTAATCCTATGGGACCAAACTACGTTGGTCATCAGTACCTAGTCTTACAAACTACTTAAACTAAGTTAAACTAACCTAAGGACAACACACACATCCATGCCCGAGAGAACCTCTGACGCGGGAGGCCGCGCGATCCGTAACGAGGCGCTCCAGACCGCTCGGATACTCCCGCGCGGCTTCGCCCGGACCAACTAGGAACTATATACTAGGAGTGTTCAAATGAAACGGTACGAAAAGTCTTAACAACCAAACCAGTTTACATTTGAATATGCCACTTTGGGATAACGTAGTGCAACATCAAGGTACGCGAAGTATACGTCGTTACCTCCCACCAAAAAATTCAAAGCTCTGCCTTCAGCAGGCAAGGTGATGCTCACCGTCTTTTTCAACGTCCGAGTTTCGATACTCATCGAATACCTCGAGCACGGAAAAACCATTAACAGTGGCGTGTACTGTGAGACACTCCGTAGCCTACGCAAGTCCATCAACAGCAAATAGCCTGGGCTGCTCACGGAGGGAGTGATTCTGCTCCATGATAACGCGCGTCCACACGTCTCCAGAGTCGCAGAAAGTGTACTGACCAAGTCCAAGTGGGAGCAGCTTGAGCATCAGCCCTACAGCCTGTGACTTCCATCCGTTCGGTCCACTAAAAAAATATGTGAAAGGTAAGCGTTTCAGTTCGAACGACGAACTGAAGGACACAGTAGAGGACTGGCTCTTGTCACAGCTACAGGAATTCTGGGAACAAGGAATCCCCCGGCTCGTTGAACAGTGGGATAGATGTGTTCAAGCTTCTAGTGATTACTTTTGAATAAAGACTTCAAGCCGGCCGCAGTGGCATGAGCGGTCTGCGTTGTGCCAGTCACGATCTGCACGGCCGCTGCGGTCGGGGGTTCGAATGCCCCATCGGGCATGGATGTTTGTGTCGCCTTTACTATAAGGTAGTTCATAAGTAGTTTGTAAGTTTGGGGACTGATGACCCTGTAGTTAAGTCCCATAAGCTCTACAAACATTTGAACATTTTTTTGAAAGACTTCAATTATACCCACAGTGTCGTTTCGTACCTTTTCATTTGAACACCCATCGTAGTAAATAATATAGATAATGCATATTTAAGAAAAGTCTCAGCATTGGAAAAGATGTCGAAATGGAGGCTGATCTGCAGCGTATCGGCGCATGGTGCAGGGAATGGCAATTGACTCTCAATATAAACAGTCCTTCGGCGATTCTATAAATCAGTTTCTCCAGGGGGTGGATCCTGTCGTCGGACCGATATTGTCTTCGTGTGTTATCACATGATGTTGAACCTCCTCTGAATTGTTGCCCCACGAACGCACATTGGACACATCCATGACACCATCAACAAAAGACTCACTCAATTGGCGACACATCTGAATATGTGGCACACCACACAAATGGAAAAAAAGAAGATTATATACTATTCTTTTACTGAACATGTTGTGATTCTGAGTATGAATAACTGACCTTACTGTCTCCGCTGCCGCTAGAGTTCTATGTACCGTCCAGTGCTGCCGTCTCTATCACGCATTCACAATGAGTACCTGCGTATTTTAAAACAAACATCATGTTTCTATCAGCAGCCAGTCATGAGAGGGAAAAAATTGGCGATGCCATAACTCGAATGCACTTTGTATATGCACACTCCTGAAAACAATTAAGGGATCAGGTGAGATAACATACGCAATATACATGTGGTAACTATTTTATTCAGATATTGATTCCAATTGTAATTATGTGTGATATAGTACGATATTTTGCTGTCTCAACCATTTACTTGAAGTTTACGTGGCATTCACTCAGAGCGAGGCACAATGGGGGTACCATAATAGTGAAAAATTCATTCTCGATGCCCTTGAATTTGCTGTGTGATCACCTCTGACGGTCAGTACAGCTGCACACCTGTGTCATATGGCAGCATGAGAGTATCAATCAGCTGTTGAGGGATATTTGGCCATTCTCCCATGAATGGAGTATCCAGCTCTGCAACCGCAGTGGGAGATGCTAGTCTGGCTGCAGTCTGGCTGGCTGCGTCCGCCAACTGCATTCCAGACATACTCAATTGGGTTTAAGTCCGGTGAACAATCTGTCCATTCCATTCGTTCAATTCCCACAGCTTCAAGCATTGTCCACCAGTGCAGCTCTGTGGGGATTACCGCTACCATCCACCAGAAGGAAACCATCTTCTATGACACCAGCGTAGGGCACAACAAGAGGTCGAAGGATCTGACCTCTCTATACCTGAGTAGTCAAAGCGCTATTCTAAACGACATAGATGTCTATCATACAATGTAAACTTTCAGGGCCGGCGTTGTCTTCAGGTGAAACTTCCGGGCTGGTAGGCCATGGTCCAGGTATAAAACTTCCTCCCGACGTTTCGTCTCCAACTACGGGAGACGTCTTCCAGGGTCTTCTGGCAACTGCCGCTGTGGTCTGAGGGGCTCTCGCATTTATAGAGGGCATAGGTAGCACCACCATACGTCACGTGAGGCTGACTGTGTGGCTATCTTTGGATGCCGTCGTCATCTCGATTAAAAGTAATCGATCGCACCAACAAGATGACAATCTATTACTTTTAATCGAGAATGACGACGTCATCCAAATATAGCGACATAGCCCCACGTGACGTATGGTGGTGCCTTCTACGTCCTCTATAAATGCGAGAGCCCCTAAGACCACAGTAGCAGTTGCCGGAAGACCCTGGAAGATGTCTCCCGCAGTTGGAGACAAAACGTCGGGAGGAGGTTTTATACCTGGACCACGGCCTATCAGCCCGGAAGTTTTACCTGAAGACACATAGGTCTGTACGTCCGCCAACTGCAAATGTTCAAATGTTTGTATAGCTTATGGGACTTAACTATGGGGTCATCGATCCCTAAACTTACAAACTACTTATGAACTAACTAATCCTTAGGAAGGCATAAATATCCATGCCCAAGGGAGGATTCGAACTCCCGACCGTAGTGGCCGTGCAGACCGTGATTGGAGCGCCTCAGTCCCCTCGGCCACCGCGGCCGGCCCCGCCAACTGCGACTCTTACCCACACCATCCGTCCACCACCATGATATGATGATGTTTCCTGCACATAAGCAGGATTGTTTCGAATTTCACATTCTCTCCAGATTAGATAACGACGATTTTCCGGCCGTAGACAAAGTCTTGACTCGCCTATGAACAGAACCTGGCGTCATTTGTTACGACTTCAATACTGATCTTCCTCCGACTAGTTTCTGCGGGCTAAACGGTGTCATCGTTTTTATTGGACACACACCATAGGCCTTCGTGCGTAGAGGCCACTTTCCCGAAGGTCGTTTCGGACTGTTTAGTGTTAATATTTCGCGTCCTGTTGCTGTTTGGAGGGAGCGTTGGAGCTGAATTGCATTCAGCCTCCTGTCTTGAAGGGCTGTTAATTGGGGATAGCCGGCCGCGGTGGCCGAGGGGACTGAGGCACTTCAGTCACGGTCTGCACGGCCACTACGGTCGGGGGTTCGAATCCCCCCTCGGGCATGGATATTTGTGCCGTCTTTAGTGTAAGCTAGTTCATAAGTAGTTTGTAAGCTTAGGGACTGATGACCCCGTAGTTAAGTCCCATAAGTTCTATAAACATTTGAACATTGTGAATTGGGGATAACGGCCATCTCTTGCTGATGTTACCCGTGAACGACCTTGGCCTTGCCCTCATGGTTTCTGCTGTCTGAAACCGCATCAGAGCTCTGGAAATGACACTTTGGGACACTCCAGTAGCTGCAGCCACCTCCCTTTGTGTCTATCCCGCTTCCAACGTTCCTTTGGCTCTCCATGTCATACCTCCGGGTAAGTCACGCCATTGTAGCATTGCACTACCTATTCACTACGATATCTGAACCCAACTGCTTGTGTAATTTGTTGGGTTGTGTAAACACATGTCAACACCAACCCTCTCTATAGCAACTTTCTGCTTTTACCACTATCTCGGTTGCTGTATTTTGTGTCTCGTTTCCGCCGGTGGTCATGGTGTCGGTGGCAGAGTAGAAAGAGACCGACACAGACCGCTTGTGCAGGTACGGAGGTGACCAGCCAGTGGGACATCAGAAACTAGAAACACTAGAGTAAATTAGAACGAGATATATATTTCATGGAGTCTTGGTAATACTTAACTTTTACATAGTTCTTGACTGCAGAATGCTGATACATAGTTTATATAGAGAGAGGCCTGCCTACTGATGAGTCCTAGTGCCTATCCGATAGCCAAATCTTAACTGGTGCCTATCTGAACCCCAAGTGAACGGTGCAGCAGTCGTGGCCACGAGCGGAGTTGCAGCAGTGGGCGCTCGTGGCTGACGTCGTAAGAACATCGCGCCGTGCGTGCATGGCGGCGCGCGGCGAAAGTACGTGGCGCGCACTTCATACTTGTGCGACACCACACTGTAATGTTGTTGTCTCCACTCTGTAGAACCGACGTACTGCCACGTACGTTCATCTGCCAGTGACAACTCACATATATCAAGTGATCCCGTAATTGTTTTGACCAGTGTAGATGAAGCTGCAGAGCGCCGTGGTGCCAGTTGTAGCCTGATTTGAGTGCGCTGTTCCAGGCGAGAAGGCGGCAGCGGGCGGTCCGCCGCCGCTGATCCGCGTGACGCTGGCGTCGCTGGACGAGTCGACGGTGCTGCTGCAGAACGGGCTGGACTTCTACGGCGCCACCTTCTTCCCCACCGAGGCCGCCGTGCCCGGCGCTGCCATGCGCCCCACCTCGCGCAGGCCCGGCGCCGCCTCCAGGCAAGTCTCTCGCCCTATGCCAGTGATTTGCGAAATATTTCGTCAAAAGAGCCAATTTCCAGTAGTATTGCGATTAAAAACTTTTTCTGAGAGTAGCATTAGTTTTCTAGAACTATGCATTCAGGAGTCGATTAATAGTATTAACAGCAAATACTAAAAACTTAAAAAAACTACGCTCCATACAGACCGCGAGGGCCCAAGGGGTACCAACCGGCCGCCGTGTCATCCTTTGCCCGCAGGCGTCACTGGATGCGGTATGGAGAGGGGGTGGGCAGCACCCGCACTCCTTGCCGTTGCGTCTGTTTTCCAGACAGGAGCCGCTACTTCTCCATCAAGTAGCTCCTCAGTTTTGCCTCACAAGGACTGAGTGCACCCCACTTGCCAACAGCACTCGGCAGACCCGGACGGTAACCCATCCAAGTGCTAGCCAAGTCCGACAGCGCTTAACTTCGGTGATCGGACGGAAACCGGTGCATCCACTGCGGCAGGGCCGTTGTCGACGACAAGTACACTCCCGGAAAATAAAAAAATAACACCATGAATTCGTCCAAGCAGTAGGGGGAAATTTTATTGACAGATTCTTGAGGATGTACACAACACACGATCACACAGGCAGAGCCATACGCACGTGAGTACAGTGACTAGAGCGAGCGCAATGTCGGCGTTAGTACCGTGTATACCCTCATTTTGCAGCAATGCAAGCTGCAGTTTTTCCATGGAAACGACCATAGAGGTTCCGAATGTGGTTATGTGGAATGGCCTGACATGCAGCTTCCACCTGGTGCTTCAGTTGGGCCACATTTCGTGCCGATCATGTGGACCGCCCAACATGACGTTTCATGCTCAATGAGGTTCAAATCTGGGGATCGTGCTGGCCAGGGTAGTTGACGTACACCTTGAAGAGCACGTCGAGTAATACGGGATACATGTGGATGTGCATTGTCCTGATGGAAAAGCATATCCGCTTGATAGCAACACAGGTTGAATGGTGGATTTAATGTACTGTGCACTGTTCATTGTTCTCTAGACGATCACTAGAGCAGAACAGCCAGTGTAGGATATGGTTTCCCACACAATGATGCACAATCATGCGTGCCGTTAGGGTGTCCTCCGGTCACATCCCAACATCGTTCACCCCGCCTCCATTGTTATCACGGTAAGCACTTATGAAGGGACTAATGTAATCGTGTCGTCTTTAGTGGTGAGAGTCGCTACTGCCTCGGTGCCAATGATGGTCGTGTGTGGTGTCATGCACGGGAGCACGAAAATCTGGAGTGTACACAACAGAGGCAAGCGGGGCCGACACCCGGCATAATGGTGTGGGCAGCCATATCCTACACCAGCCGTTCTCCTCTGGTGACCGTCTAGGGAAAATTGAACAGTGCACAGTACAGTGAAACCATCATTCAACCCGTCTTGCCATCGTTCATGCCCCGACAAGGCGATATGCTTTTCAAACAGGACAATGCAAGTCCACACATATCCCGTACAACCCAACGTACTCTCCTAGATGTACGTCAACTACACTGCTCATCATTATCCCCAGATCTGTCCCCCATTGACAATGTTTGGGACTGACTGGAACGTCATGTTGGGCGGTCTGCATGAGCGGCGCGAAATCTGGCCCAATTGTGACACAAGGTGAAAACAGCATGGCAGCCATTCCAAAAGACTACATTCGGCACGTCTACGATCGTCTCCATGGGAGAATTACAATTTCTATTAATGCAGAAGTAGGATATACACGGTACTAGCGTCGACATTGTTCACGCACTGTTGGCTGTAGTCACGTGCCTATGGCTCTGCCTGTGTGATCGTTATGTTGCATATATCCTCAAGAATGCGTCAATAAAATTTCCTTCTGCTGGGTCGACGAACTCATGGTGTTCTTTTTTCATTTTCCAGGGGTGTATATATAGAGACCACAGTCAATGATAAGCCTATGTATTGACGAATAAAACATACGAGGGGTGTTCAAATGAAAAGGAGCAAAACGTCTTAACAACCAAACCGGTTGAATATTGAATATACCGCTTTGAGATAACGTAGTGCAACATCTAGGGATGCGAAGCATGCGTCTTAAACTCCCCCTAAGAAGTTCAACGCTGCGCCCTCAGCGGCAAGGCGATGCTCATCGTCTTATTCGGCATCCGAGGTCCGATACACATCGAATTCCGCGAGCACGGAAAAACCGTGAATAGTGACCTATACTGGGAGAGAGTCCGTAGCCTACGCAAGTCCATCGAGAGCAAACGGCCTGGGCTGCTCACGGACGGACTGATTATGCTCCATGGTAAAGCTCGTCCACATGTCTCCAAGGTCACACAAAGTATACTGGCCAGGTTCAATTTGGAGCAGCTTGAGCTTCCTTCTATAGCCCGGACATGTCGCCCTGTGACTTTCACCTATTTGGTCCGCTTAAAAAGAAAAAAAAAATCTCAAAGGGAAGCGCTTCAGCTTGGACAACGAATTGAAGGACACATCAGAGGACTGGCTTTGTCACAGTAAATAATATATAATAATACATATTTAAGAAAAGTCTCAGCATTGGACAAGGGTATCGAAATGGAGGCTGATCTTCAGCGTTTCGGCTCATGGTGCAGGGAATGGCAACTGACTCTCAATATAAACAAATGTAAACTGCTGCATTTACATAGAAAGAAATAGCCTTTATAACTAAGCAATAGCAATAGCAATAGCAACATTGGAGGCAGTTACTTCCATAAAATATGTAGGAGTAAACAAAAGGGGTGATTTGAAATGAACGACCATGTAAAATAAATCATGGATAGGGGCAGATGACAGACTGATGTTCATTGGAAGAGTCCTCAGGATGTGTAGACCGTCAACTAAGGAAGTAGGTTACAAAACTCTCGTTCGGCCAGGTTAATAGCAGCCATAGATAAGATACAACGGAGAGCAGCACGCTTTGTTACAGGCTCATTTTGCAAGTGCAGAAGCGTCACGGAGATGATTAGAAAACTTCAATGACAGACGCTGCAAGAGAGACGTATTGAATCGACGTAGGGGCTTCAGTCAAAGTTTCGACATGTTACACACACGTTTGTTAAGCTTAAGAGAATTAACAGCGGGGTCATCAGTCCCTAAACTTAGAAACTACTTATGAACTGGCTTATACTAAAGACGGCACAAACATTCATGCCCTAGGGGGGATTCGAACCCCCGACAGGGAGTGGCTTCGCGCATCGTAGCATAGCGCCTCAATGCGCTTGGCCACTCCGCCGCGGCCAAAGTTTCGAGAGAATATATTTCATGAAGAGTAAATCAATAGATTATTTAGATTATCCATTACGGATGTTTCAGAGACCGTGACTGTTAATTTCAATACGATTTAAGAAACTTCACCAGTCACTTTTTCTTGAAATGATGTTTATTCCATGAACCGGTTTTCGAACCTTTTCAGGTACATCTTCAGATGGATCATGTTACAATATCAAAGGAGACGCAAGAAATGGAAATTAACCACAAAAATCCGGCTATACAGTCGCAAGCCAGCATCCAACTTGATACTTAACATGATATTTTAACATGAGTCATCTGAAGATGAACCTGAAAAGGTTCGAAAACCGATTCATGGAATAAACATCATATCAAGAAAAAATGACTGGTGCATGTTCTTAAATCATAATGAAATCAATAGATTGCTTCCTCTTACGTACATCTTGCGAAGCGATAAAATTAGAGAGATAGGTCCCATACCGAGGCATACTGGCACTTTTTCCCGCGAACAATACGCGACTAGAATAGGAGGAAATGGCAATCGTACTCTCCGCCACACACAGTGAGTAGCTTGCGGAGTATGGATGTAGATGCAGAGGCCTTTCATTTATTTTGAATCTATGACTAGGTCCGTTTTTTATTTTGTTGTTTTCAATTTCAGGCGTTGCGGTCGGATAAATTTGAATACCGTAAAGTAAAGCTAGCTCTCCGGAACGTCTTAGATGTATTCCCTAAATTAGAAATAATAAATAATTTAATTTATTGAAATGAGCCACGAAATGAACCCACATCGGTCGATGTCAAGAGATAAGAATTGACTTTTATACACTACTACTGACAACGCATATCTTTGATATGGCAGTAGTTAAGAAAGGCTTAGTCCTGTGGGTAATTCACATTTAAATAACGTGAGCATTTACCTACATGTAGAACCTCACCCTTTAATGCATAGTGTAGCTGATCAGCTACATATCTTATTTTTTCATTTTTTTTATCTCTCAAACTGATCAACATTTTACACAAATTCATTTGTAGCTGCTTGAATACATAGTGTTACAAGTGCTAGTAGCTCGTCCTAGAAATTATAATTGCAGTGTGTTACTGAATCAGTTCGACAGTTAGCTGCATTGAGTTACTTCTAACATGTGTGTTTGTTTACTGTAGTATTGCTCCTTTGTTATGTAAAAGTAGTCAGTCACATACTACTGTTGCATTTTGAGTTACTTTCTGGAAATATGAGAGGCATAATAGTGACATTTACTGCATTTGGTTCATCATGGAAGCACTATATAGCTGATCAGCTATGAACTTTTTGTTCCTAGTAGTGCATAATAATTTTAACGATTTTTTTCAATATTTTTCTCAGTAGATACGCACTGGGTTTTGACTTTATCGCGGGTCGCATTTTATACGAAATGTCTTCATACCGCTGCGCACTGATTGCAGATCCACGGTCTAGGAACTCGAAAAAACAGAGGGCCCTAGCAGATGAGGAAGGTGATCATGACCTTACTGGAACTAGTGTGAACAGTCTTGGATTTCTTTGGTAGGGAAAATGTAGGGTGCTTCTACTTTACACTTTGCCGTTTGCACCACGTATTATCCGCTGTGATGATACGGGAAACAAATTTTTACGACAGCTGCAACACAATACCAATCGTACGAAGGCTACGATTCAGCCATTTGGTTGGAAAACACTGCAACATTTTCCGTACAGACAGCATCTTTCATCGACTGATTTTCACGTGTTTGGCGACCTGAAGAAAGTCGCGCGTGGACATCCGTTCCAGTCGGTCGAGGAAATGCAAAAGTGTTTGTGGTTGTTGTACCGTCAGTAGCCAAGTGGTTTTTTTTTTCTTTTTTTTTTTTCGTAACGAGAACTGATAATTGTGCATTCTGTAAGTCGCTTCTCTTCAATAAAACAGAGATAAACAAGTTAGTAGCCTGAACATAACTAATGTTGCTTAAGCGTCTATAGCCTTCAACTATGCACTCAGTTAATATTCAGAAAACTATAGTGCGAGGGTAAGTCAGAAATAAGTGACAAACTGAGGTAGACTCGCTAGTACTGCGTTTACAAGCCTGAAAATTGATTAATTTTCAGCTGACTCCACCCGTAAAATTAAACACTCGTCCATAGTTCGAGAAGGCTTTTAAAGCCTAAACCTTGGAACTTTTGTGGCCGCGTTTGCATCCTGTAAGTGACGCTCTTGAGCTGTAACTTTATTTGGTTCCTTAAACTGTTGCAACCCACAAGACGGGTGTGTCGTAGTGGTAGAGAAATACCCCTACACAGCGCGCCATACTGGCGTGTCTACCTCAGCTAGCGACTTATTTACTGACTCACCCTCGTATTTACGAATGGTGGCCTGTCTAGCCCGTAGTTTAAATTGTTGTTTAGGAGATACTCACAATTCAGTATACTAATATATCATTAGTCAGTTTTTCGCCAGATGTGACCATTCACTGAGTCATATCGAACAACATTCCAAATCTGATCAAATCAGCCAGACATTATTATCGTTGGATGCCAAGAACTTAGAGGAAAGGAACTACATATTTGTGAAAAAATTACGTCCCATATATAGCGCAACAAAATTTATGTTCTAAAAGATGATGGTGGTTAGATGGATATCTTGTGATCATATTGCCACAAGACCACAAGTTATCCACTGCCGGTGTGGCGGAATGGTCAGCGTCACCGATTGCGATGCTGAAGGTTGCCAGTTCAATCCCGTCCACTGGCAAAAACTTATTTCTTTGTATTTATCATTTCCAGAATGTTCTACATGTCTCTTACGTTCATTTGTAATTTCTACAGCTTTTTTATGATAACTATTCTTCTAATTTCTGGTACATTCTTGTCTGTGTGTAAATAGCACTCTGGCCAAGAGGCAGTCAGTGCTGCGTGAATGTTTCAGTTCGTAAAAAAGTGCTTTCAGTATAAGTGCTGTGTTCAGTTGCCTTCGAAGTCAAGCCTGCTTCCATTTCAACGCGACATTGTTTGGTGGAGGCACACCGTGACTCTGATTAGGCAACCTTATAGCCGTCGCTTACAAGGACTAGAATCGGAAAGCAAGGGCTATACCCAGTATATCCTTCCGAAAGTCCGTATCATCAGAAGACCCATGGACACGAAACCAGCGGTAAGCCAGCTGCACATCAGACACCCATCGGTGTTCTCTGGAAACGCTGGATAGGACCCCAACAATTGGCTAAAAGGGTTCGACCGAGTCGCCAAGAATAACAGGTGGGATCATACAATGTGCCTGGCCAACGTTTATTTCTACCTGTACGAAACAGCCCAGCAATGGTTTGAAAACAACGAAGAGAAGCTATATGACTGGGAAACGTTCCAGACGGAACTTAAGAAGACGTTTGGAGACCGCCAGCGACAAATCCGCTCGCCGGAAGAACAACTAAAGAACCGGGCCCAACGACATGGTGAGCCGACACAGTTGTACATACAGAATGTTTTGGCCCTATGTAACATAGTTACCCCGGATATGATTGAGACCGTCAAAATCACGCACCTTATGAAGGGCATCGCAGAAGACATGTACCAAGCTCTTCTTATAAAAGACGTATCTACGACGGAAGAGTTCATCAAGTGGTGCCAGTGGATTGAAGAGATACAACAGAAGAGGGTTCGACGAAATTAGTATGACAGACTCCCCAATGTAGTCCCTATGGCCGTTGTGGAAGACCAAAATGACTTTGGTTCTCTCATTCGACAAATCGTGAGAGAAGCATTACAACAGTTTAAGGCAGCTGGGACTGTTGGACCAAGCGAGAATCAGATTATGGCCATGGATGTAAGCCCTGTAAATCATGAGGAAGCCGACGTCGCTGAGAAAGAGATATTTCAAACATTAGCACCTGTCCGCCCCGCCAGTCGCACCCTACGTGAAGAAAGGCCCTACAATGACTTACGCTGCAGCCGCCAAACGCCAGTCTAGGAGCCTGCCGACGCGGCCACAACCAACTCCTCCGGCAACAATGACGCCCCGCAGAAGAACAGACGTCTGGAGGACAGAAGACAACATACCACCGTGTTTCCACTGTGGGCACCCTGGACATGTCGTACGCTACTGCAGAGAGCGAAGGCGAGTGTTCGACCATTATTTTGCCGCAAGACGTCAACCAGCAGAGCAGTTCTATCCCAGGCAGTCACCTGCTGATGAGTTCAGTCGACCTATGGGAAGAAGCCCATCGCCGTACCATGGACCAGGTCGCTCCCCGACGCGCCGCAGCCGTTCACCGTCGCCGTACAGAGGTACCAGGCGCTCTATGGACGACAGTCGCTGAGATGTCGGGAAATTTCATCGTCGTCATAATCGACGGCCAATCTAACCGGGCACTGGTTGATTCAGGAGTTTCTTTCTCTGTATTGTAGGATAATTACCGCCGCACACTAAAGAAGACTACGTTCTGTGATACAGGAGCAACTGTGCTGAAGTCGCAAATGGGAAGTACGTCCAGCCAGCAGGAACTAGTGTCGAAAGAATAACATCAACAACAGGACCCAGCCGTTTGAATTTGTCGTTTTAACAGAATGTAGTCATAATGCCATCCTCAGATAGGACTTCCTTCAGACATCCCAAGCTATCATTGACTGTGGAAGATCTCAGCTGCAAATTGAGGAAGTCGTTTCGACGGGTACACAGAATTTTGTGGGAAGTTATTTGCCTTTGACAATGTTACGATCCCGCCGTTGACAATGAGAAGAGTTCCAGTCACAAACACGTATGATCGATTAAACTGTGAAGTACCTGTGAATATTAAAAAGTTTATTACGCTCACGAAAGAAATTTACATACCAGCGGCTATCATAAGCATTACCGGTGGTTGAGGAGAGATTTGGATCACAAATTGTCACGAGCAGTCACAACTTATGCCCAAAGGAATGTGTATCGGGATAGCTGAACCAATCCAGGACTGTGAGCTCAACGTCATCAACGAAGACCCTTGGTCTGCTGTTAGTACAACCGTGGAACTGCCAATAGGACTGAGACTGACGAAGGAACAACACCAGCGGGTGTTAGCTATACTACCCCAATTTTCGAGTGCATTCACATCCCATCAGGAGAAAAGTCAGATGAAACGGCCCACGATAAGACACCGTATCAATACTGGGGATCATCCACCAATTAGCCAGCGTTCGTATAGAGTTGGAGACCTCAAACCGAAGAAGCCAGGGGAGCAATCCTGGGCAGGCTTAGACTATTGTACCCGGTCTTAAACCCGTCGTCAACAATAGACAGGCAGTTCGGCCTGACCCTCTTCAAGGCTGTGTTACGTCCGAGAATGGAATACGCAACCATCGTCTGGGGAAACACTGCTCCACAAATCCTCAGCGCCTCCAATGTCTCCAAAACAGGATGGTGCTGGAATTACCCCAAGACTTCCCTAGCGACCTCGCACACCAAGAAGCCGGCGTTAAGAAGCTACGCCAACGCTTCGAGGACGCGACGAGTCTTCTATGAGAGAACCACTACAGCAGAAAACCCTCTCATCGTAGACCTGGGACAAAGGCCACACTGGCGCGCATCATTGCGCTGACTAGACATGCTGCGCCAAGAAAACTAGCAGCAAAACATTACCAAACAAACATGCCTTACTGCAGACAAACACTTGACACTCAACAAGCTTAACACTAACAAACAACAGTACCTAATGAAGCTAAAATAACCAACAGTTATTGTGCCTTCACAGGTAATCGGAACCAAGGAGGTTTCCAACATAATGCTGGCAGGTCGGCATCAGTTGTCGGCGAGATTCAGCAGCAGCAGTTTCTCATGAGGATGGCGGACAGGTGTACTGCCGAAATATTGAGTCAGCGTGACTTCAAAATCCGGCAGCAGACCCGAAGAAACTACGAAGAGCAAGATACGTCCATTATCTCCAGTTATCAGCCTGTCGAGGTAGGAAGCTGAATGCAACTTTGCTATAATGCACCCTCCAGGCTGCAACAAGACCCGCAATATCAACACTAACTGTCCGAAATCGCTTTCGGAAATGTGGTCTCTACGCATGGAGGCCTATGGTGTATGTCGCATTAAAACCATGACACTGTTTAGCAAGCAGAAACTGGGCGGAGGAATATCAGGGTTGGATTCGTAACAAATGGTGCCAGGTTCTGTTCACGGATGAGTCAAGAATGGCCCTTTGACTGCTCAGAGGTACAGAGACGAAATCCTTCGACCTTTTGTTGTGGCGTAAGCTGTTGCGATAGGAAATGGGTTCCTTCTGGTGGACAATAACGCTCGTCGCAGCAGAGCTGCACTGGTGGACAACATGCTTGAAACTGAAGGAATTGAACCAATGGAATGGCCAGCTTGTTCACCGGACATAAACGCGATTGAGCATGTCTGGTATGCACTTGACAGATGCATTGCAGCCAGGCCAACACATCGCACAACGAGTGCAGAGCTGCATACTGCACTCATGGAAGAACGGCCAAATATCCTTCAAGAGCTGACGGATAATCTCTTACTGTCCATGCCATGCAGGTGTGCAAGTGTACCAGCCATCGAAGGTGAGCACTCACCATATTCGTGGGCAATGAGAAGGATTTTTTCACTATTGTGGTATCCCCATGGTGCCTCACTGTAATTAAACGCCGTTTAAACCTCAAGTTAGGAGTTGAGACAGCAAAATATCGTAATGCGTCACATGCAAATTATAATTACAATGAAAATCTAAATAAAAAAACGTTACCATATGTATATTGTGTATGATCGATCACCTGGTCCCTAAAGTGTTTTCAGCAGTGTATTTTAATTCCCGCCATTCGGCCATAATCACGTCGAAAAACATTTCACATGAATGACGGGAGTAGAAATGATATCTCGCCCTTTTAGGGTCATATCTTGTGTACGCGATACCACCGCAATATGTATTTGTGAATTTTACTATCCCATGACTTGTGGCGCCTTAGTACAGTGTGTCTCACGAAAGACACCTGCCGGGCGTCCGCGGATCGCGCGGTACGGCTCGCAGCCGCCGCCACCGTATTCGCCGACCACGGCAGCGCCCGATTCTCGGACTCCATTGTGCCGCGGGCGCATACACTGAGTTAAAGTCTAAAAACATTGCCATTTTAGTAACCTAAGCTTACCTTTATTTACAGTAGATGTTCAAAATGATGTCCCTCTATGGAAAGAGCGGCCTGACATCTCTTGAACACATTTGCGATCACTCGACGAATTTAGGCTGCCGAAGTCTGGGAAACGACTAGTCGAATCTTTTTTCAGGAAACAATAAATTCTGACAGGTATGTGAACAATATCCTGCATCAATTTTTTCAAGAACTATCACCCAACGAAAAGCTGTACGGTTATTTCATGCAGGACAATGCAAGACCACACATTGTCAATGCTTCTATGACAGCAATACGAAGTGATTTTAATGATAGGATAGTTGACTGGCCTCCTCGGTCTCCAGATCTAAATCCCTGTGAATATTGTCTTTGGGGAATGTTAAAAG
Organism: Locusta migratoria; assembly: GCA_026315105.1. Taxonomy (NCBI): domain Eukaryota; kingdom Metazoa; phylum Arthropoda; class Insecta; order Orthoptera; family Acrididae; genus Locusta; species Locusta migratoria. Next base: position 295,909,335 of record CM048755.1, read on the forward strand.
ACAAGGTGTATGCAAGCAATCCCCATACACTCGAGAAGTTGGAAGACAGGATTCGACTAGTCATTTTCCAGATTTTGGAAGCCGAAATTCATTGAGTGTTCGCAAATGTGTTCAAGAGATGTCAGGTCGCTCTTTCCATAGAGGGACATCATTTTGAACATCTACTGTAAATAAAGGTAAGCTTAGGTTACTCAAATGGCAATGACTTTAGACTTTAACTCAGTGTATGCGCCCGCGGCACAATAGAGTCCGAGAATCGGGCGCTGCCGTGGCCGGCGGATGCGGTGGCGGCGGCCGGGAGCCGTACCGCGCGATCCGCAGATGCCTGACTGGCGTCTTTCGTGAGACACCCTATATAATAATAGCACTTTGTAGCAGTAAATTAGAAACTTAATTATTTCCGATTTCTAACCTTTTTTTCCAAAATCTTTTCCAGACTGCTTGATCTGGCTGCATCAGGGCAGAGAGTAAGGGACATGCTACCAGTGTTCGACGCGGCCGGCTTCACCAAAATCCCGCCTCCTGCCACCAAGACGATCAAGCCACGAGGCACCAACTAGCAGGCATACCCATGCCTCATAAACGGCACTCACATAAATTGTGTTTCACTCGTCAGCTGTTACATACAGTATAATGACAAAAAGGCTTCTTTGTACCTACAATGCCTTAGAACAACATTCTATGAATGATAAATACATCCATTTGAGGGGAGATTTACAATGTTAACACGGAAAAACTAGCAAAATAACAAGAAGCAGTGCTTTTATACTAAATTGGTGGTTTGTGTATTCATTTGCAGTGAAATATTTATGAGATGCCCAATTGCATATTTAACATTAATTGTGGCATCAGTAATTTATGTATTGAGAGAGCGTCTGTCTATATACATTGTTAATAAGAGCATTTATGACACTTATAACAAATGTAGAGATACGTCACTGTTTATGTTGGCGTTATAGAATTTTATTTCTATGTATGTGTCCGTTAAATGTATACGGATTATTTTAATTTACTACCTCTTACGTTCATTGGAACTAAATTTTGTAGATGCTTCTAAAAGAAAAAATAGCTTTTTTATTAACGTATAATAACTGTAATCGTTAATGAAAAACTTAATAAACATCTTAGTAAGAACCCTCTGTGCAAAATTTATTCTAGTAACTGTATAATTCTCTATTCTGGGATACAATGGCGAAATGCCATTTCCGTTTTACGTCATTTCAGGATCCACTGAAATTTAACTGCTCAGTGGTACAGAAAGTACCTAACACATACCTTAAATGTTTGTACACATATGTTCCCAAGACAGATCTTACCTCAGTTGTATCAATGATAATGAACATAGGTTGAAGCACAGAACTGAAATTTGTACCAGGGCTGGGAATCGAACTGAAGGATCCAGGTTCAAATCCCAGCCCTGTTACAATGTTTAAGTCTATGCTTCAGCCTATGTTCTACTTATAATTTCAAAAGTGGAAGTTTTTGAAGAAAGAAGAAAACAGAAAATCTCGATGTGAACAATGCATCTGTAAGTAGAGTGCGAGGATTTGAAGCAAGCAATAATTATAGAAACATAATATATGAGGAGACTACAAAATGTAAGTTATCTTGTGTCAACCCCCACTAAGATCAATGACCAACAGGAGTGATGCACTGTGAGAAGTGTTCACATGTAGGTACTAGGTGTCGTGAACACGCATTTTTGCTGCGGTTTGGATTAATAGTTGCCTCATTATGGGAGAGTGAAACAAAACATCTAGATGTATTGACTCTTTCAAGGCATCTAAATAAAATCATTGGTGGTGGTTGATAATTTGTGTCGGATTGAGACTGGAGCCCGGATTTCCCGCTTCGAGCCAGCAGTCTACTTAGACACATTGTCTGTCTGGACATGTTCACTGTCCTGTTCAAATTCTCAGCTTATCACACACTACTGTTGCAGTGTCCCCTGTCCATTCCTCTTATTGCTAACAGATTTACATACGGAGTGATGGAGAAGGTTGTGCACAGTTATAGAGCAGTTGAAGTACAACTTTCGATTAGGAACCTATGGTCTGGGAAATAATCCTGGGCATTACAAACCTGGTAATTTCAGGCTGGACAATTAATTGTTTATGCACACACTTAAGCAATTGATTTACCCTCACATTTTGTTTTACAGCTGTAGATGCTTAAAATGCCTACCACCAGATTGAATACAGGCATAACATCTGGTGCACTGTTCCATGTACATTATGCATCTCACGTATATCATTACACGCTGCAAGTATTTGGCTGATCAGTTGTTCTTCATTGGGAACTGGTGTCTTGTACACAAGACTTTTGATATGCTCATAGAAGAAAAAGTAAAGAGTTGTGAGATCAGGAGAGTGGGTTGGACATGCAGTTGGACCTCCCCTTCGATTCAACATGTGTCACTGAGTATGTCACACACTTGACGAGTGACGTGTGTTGGTGCTCCATCCAGATGAATCCACATCTGATGACACATGATAAGTGGTACATCCTCTAAGAGTTGCAGAAGGTCTTGCACAAAGACCCTCAACCTATGTCCATTCAAGGTTAGATTATATTAGATGAGATTGGTACTTGTTCCATAGATCATGAGTATGACACTTCGTAATGATGTGGAATGTGGCAGGAGTTATGCTCCGATTATGTTATCACCAATAATACTGGCCCCTACATTCACAGCAAACCTGCATTGGTGGTTGCGTTCCATTACAGTGTCCGGATTGTGCAGTGCAAACATGGCTGTTTGAAGAATCCATCTTTGCTTCATCTGTGAACAACACGTTCATTACAAAGTTGAGCTCATTCAAACAACGGCCAAGAATCCATTCACAAAATTCAACTCGTCATGGGAAATCATATACATTCAATTCCTGAACTTTCTGTGGATGATATGGTTGAAGCTAGTTGCCATGCAGTACATGCCAGGCAATACTTTGGGAAATTCTCACGGTATGAGTGATGGCACGGATACTGGTAGATGGCTCTTCTTCTACATGAGCAAGTACCTCTTCTTCCGTAGTGGCTGTTCGAGTTGTACATGGCCAGCCTACATGGTATAATGAACGTGAGGAACCTGTATCCACAAGTTGGCGGCAGTAGCAGACTAAGCCTGTTACAGGCTCGGGGTGGTAGCAAAACAAAATGAGGCCCCCTATCCACTTGTAAATACATGTATTACTATAAAAAAGTACCTTTTGAGATTTGGAGACCCCCAGGACGAGAGGCACGGGATAGTCAAAAAAATAAAAAAGTTCGATGCTGACTCGGTGGTGACATTTTCACTCACCAAACAAGCCTTCTTGGGCTAGCTTTGGTAAGTATAATATTCATTGTAAACCATGGGTCTTCTTCATATGAGAGAAACAAAATCTTCTTCGTTGAAACACTATGAAACACAATTGAATTTCTTATTATTAAAAAAATAGTCTTTTTATTTTAAATCAAATAATTCTTTTTCTTAAATAGTAAAAACTTATTATGAAGTCTTCTTGTTGTGAAGACATAAAAGCTGTTCTTTGGAATACAGTGAATCTTGTACAAAGGTAATTAATATTTTCTTCTTATAATGACAAATTAATCTTCCTCTACAACAGGTAGGAGTTTCTTCTTGAAAATAATATCTTTTGTTGAATAAACAATAAAATAATACTTTTTTTATGTCTTTAGTTGGTCCTAGGGTGCACATATCCAAACACTGCATAGTGGTGGTGCAAGAGTCTGTTTTCTCATAAGTTTTTCTGATTTCAAAGGCTTTCCCATCATTTTTATTCTTCGGTATGTTTGTGTTGTTTTTGTCTAATTTTGGCTTCTCGAGAACTCTGCAGGCACCAAAGATTCACAAAATGCTGAAAAAATGAAGGCTGATTCTCAAATAGCTGTCCAGGCATGATTTCCGTCCAGCCCAAATTCTCAACCTATCATACACTATGAGGGTGGGACTAATGACCCCTTAGTTAAGTCCCATAAGTTCTACAAACATTTGAACTGTGAGTGTAGTGCTCCCTGACCATTACTTCCTCTTGCTAACAGCCAAACTGTATTCCCACAATGGATCAACATGTCTGAAAGGACAGACACCATATCAGTAATTGTATATATGCCCCCAACAGGCAATTGACAATTTCAAATACACCCAATCCCTTGTGGGAATACAGTTAGGCTGCAAGCAAGAGGAAATAATGGACAGGTGCCAATACCATTGTAGTGTGGAATATGTTGAGAATTTGGGCAGAATGGGAAGAATACCTGGATAGCATAACTGGTTAATACAAACACTATCCCAAAGCAGGAAATCCGTATTCAAATCTTGGTCCAGCACAAATTTTCAACTTCACCATTGAAACTATGCCCTGCAATGATCGAAATGTATGAATATTTCAAATTCTTACCTTGGAGTTGAGATAAGAAAAAAGCATTCAAGTTAAAACTGAGGGATATCAACAGTATGGAACAAATTTTCCATGAAGTGTTTGCTAAAGTCCCAATTGAGATGCTTAGAAAAGACTTGGATTTTGTTCCTATAGATTCAAGAGCTGCACTTGAAAATGAGGGTGGATGCATCGAAATGCAACTTAAAATCCAAATGGTACACACTAGTATTCTATGCAACTGAAACATAACTTTGATGATTTTATACTTTTCAGAATCTTCCTTGTTATGAATAAGTACTGAACTTACAACAACTCTTTATATGTAAGGCCAAGCTATAAGATCATTGCAATCTTGGTGCCACCATTGCAGCCTTGATGCCGTGCCACAGCCGGAGAAGATGCCTCTGGCATGGCTCTTGGAATTTAAGGATGGCAGGGAAGCCATGGTGTGAGGGGCAGAGTGGCATGGTGGGGCTCAGACATCAATGAATTGTGTCCAGGCAAGATGGTGGCAAGTGTAGGAGCCAGTGCATACATTGGCAAAGAGTCTGGAACTGGGAACTGGACAACTGGTTACCGTGTCACCTCAAGTTGCATGCACACCTATACACTGCAGCGTTGCAGTTCCACAATGCATTTGACCTGGTCAGTGATGATGCCAGTGGGTACTGAAGTGACAGTCATGAATAAAAAGGAATATTTGGGCTTCCTGAGGGTGCAAAGCACGGGGAATGGAAATAGATCATAGTGCAAAGCACAGAATATGGGCCATGGCACAATGGCATCCAGAGCATGAAAACAGTTTGTCATGTGAAACACAAAATAATAATCTTGATAGAGTTCATAGCACAGTAACATAAGTTGCTTGTTAGATGTGAGCATGAGTAAGAATCTGTACATGCACCTAATGGGAGTAGGTTGCTAGGACCATGGCAGGCAGCAACATCTGAAAATTGAGTCACCTTAGTTTATCTTTAGGTCATCTGCATAGGAATGTATTCCTTCCTAGCTTAATTAAATGATTACTAAATATCATTTAAACTTGGGACATGGGAACAAGTATGGTGGAAAATGCTGCAGTGAATACTGTTCACGAGAGCTTAGACAACCAAGAGGTTTATTTTATCGAAGAAATTACTACAAGGAGTAGTGACATTATTTCACAACTTAATAGGTCTTAGAAATAGTCACTTTATGATATGAAAACACTTTATGAAAGATCAGCAACATGAGATACAATAAGAACAGTATCCTAGTGCTCATTTTCACAGAAAATAGACTCTCTACATACATTTCACATGAGTGTGAGAGAACCAAATAAAGCCACTTAACAGTTCTTGAGCAATTCACCAGCACAAACACATAAAACATCATCCAAAAATTATGCTAAACATATTCTCTGAAAATTATTTTGAGCAATTAGTCATGAGCCTGCTCAATTAGTAGCTTTGCGATGCAGCATAGCAAGGATGGGTGTGGGGAGAAGGGCGTGCTACGATAATGTGATCAGCCGAGTGTGGATGGTGGGCATGAGCAACACAGAGTCTAATGTTGCAGTGTCTATAAGACAATGTGGAGACGCAGCAGTGTGAGTATCATGGATGATGTGAATGATGTGGATGCAAATTGGGAGTATGTGACCAACACGGTTGCAATATCCATAGACTCATGACCAAGCAGTCTAGTCCCGTCTAAACAACAATAACAGCAATATCCATAGCCATATAAGGGCAGAGAAGGTTGGCATAGAGGGAAAGATACAACAGTTTCAGATGGTCCATACCAATGGTTTACATGCTCTAACTTTGCACAGTTAATGTTTGTAGGTTCTTGTTCAACATACAGTTGCCTGCCTGAGAGGGGCTAATAAGTCAGCCATGCGGGAATGGCCATGCAGTCTAAAGCACCATGTCATGGATTGCGTGGCTGCTCCCATTGGCAATTTGAGTCCTCCTTCAGGCATGGGTGTGTGTGTTGTCCTTAGTATAAGTTACTTTAAGTAGTTTGTAAGTTTAGGACTGATGACCTCAGCAATTTGGTCCCTTGGGTTTACAAACATTTGAACATTTCAATGAGTTATGTTGTGCTCTAGAACAGGCAACATGGTGGCCACCATCACTGTTGGGATGCATCCTATAGGGCAGGTAAGTATGTGTTATTGGCAGTGTGCTGAGCATGTGGTGAAGCCAAAAATAGTATTGTGGTCTCACTGGTAATTCTGACATATTGCTGAGTATGATGGATTCGCAGTTTCTGGTGTGGCTGAGGTGACAGTTGGTTTTGTAGTGGAGTAAATTGTTCTGTGGAAGATAATGACACATAAAATCATGAAGTAAAGACATGAAAGACAGCAATAAGAGCAAAATTAGGGTCACCTGTGTGATTCTTATCTACCATGATCAGCAAGACCCAAAGTTAACCGGCTGCCAGCATGGCGCAAGGGATAGCGTCAACAATTGCAGTGCTGAAGGTTGCCGGTTCAATCCTGTCAACTGACAAAAATTTATTTCTTTGTAATTATCATCAAGCAAAAACTTCAGGTCACAAGACAACCATTTATTATTTTGATAAAATGTACACACTGGAATGACAACAAACTGGCGCTCAATATGGCTACGCACGTTCATGGTCTTTATCTATCCAAAGAACTTCACCTTCACACAGGTTGTTGTTGGAGGGTATAAAGTCATCATCCGCCACAAAGTTTTCAGTATCTATGTTGATGATGCCTACAACTAAACCATCATCAACATAAATTGTAGCTTATTAACAAGTCTTGCTGCTTCAACAGTGGAAGATACATGGGTCAGCATCACACTTTTTGGGTTGAGATTTCATCATGAAGCCTATGAAATGTTTGTTCCAAAAGTCCAGTAACTGAGACCATGCAACCCCTGCCAGTGCTGTAGATAATGAGGGGTCAAAACATCCAGCCATATCCATGGAGATTTAATTCAATCACAGTGCAACTTGTGTTAAAATTCTGAAAGTGAAAACCACAGATATTTTGGGTGTGATCCACATTAACTTTTGTACTTGAGAACTGAACTCTGTACCCTCTCAAGACATCTAGCCCCCCCCCCCCCCCCCCCACCTGCAAAGGAACAAATTATCTATGCCCCTGACACCTGCCTAAAACTTCAAGTGCAGTGGCAAGTGGGAATGAATTGTGAGGAGGAACAAGAAAAAGATGCAACCAGATGCCACTAGAGTAAGGCAATCACCTTTGTCACTGCTTGCTAACATTACCAATTTTGTTACTTTTCATATGATTTGAAGGTTATACAAAGTTCTTAATATGCCATTAAATTATTATGAGCTGGAAAAACACTTATTGGATAATTGTTATACCAGCCACAAAGACAGTATGACACACTTGTTTTCTGATAAATGAGAATGAATACTGACTGAACATACGGAGGAATGGGGTCAAGGGTAAATAGGGCACTGGCAAAATCATTTATGGTTAACATAATGAATTATTTATATTCATTAAGACTTTTCATGAAGGGGGCAATCATTTTGTAACAGATAACATAGTCAAGATTGATGCTACCAAATAAAAATATTTTATGAAAAAATCAGGTATTGAATTTAACCCTAAGGAATCCTCTTCTTTCGTAAAGTGAAGTTCAGGATACCATATGTGATACAGGGCTTTCTTATGCAAAGCTATGAATATACTTACAGAATACTTTCATATGTTATAAATACTCTTACCATAACAATAACTTTGCTTTCTAGATCACTTTGTTAAATTATTTCTGTTCATAAAAAGCCTTGTAACAACAAGTATTGCCAATATTACACAATAATTGATATTTGTTAATATATTTTATCACTAACATTTCCTGATGTCTTTTGCAATCCACTTAACACTCTGTCATAGTTCAACTATTTCAAAGTTTTTTTTTTATTGTCATAAATTGTCCAATCTAAATTATGTAAACAAAACTGGCACTGCTCTAGTCATAGTTTGCACATACACATAATTTCTGTTTTGATACATCATACAAAAACTTTTATAAATACATTTAGTTTATCATGAATATTTTACTACCAGTATACTTCTTGTTTATGAACGACTTATTTATTTTTTTAAAGATAATGAAATTCAGTAACTACATTGTAACAGATTTGTTATGAAATATTCTGAGCATACCACAATGTATAAATACACACACATCTGAAAATGTAATTCAGTCTAGAGTTAGTCTTGACCTACTCTTGGATTCACAACAGTATTGACATAGTCATGTATTCAATGTTGTCATTCATTTCACCAATGGAATAAATAATATACACCACAAAGTCACAATCTGTAGTTCCATTTATATGGAAGAACCTGAGTGTTAGAGCTAATGAATACATCAGAAATAATAATGGCAGGCAAGCAAATGAAAACTTCAGGAATAATTACCGCAGGCAAGCTGATAACATGGGTGAACAACAACAGGTGATGTAATATATTATATGGTAATGTAACCAAAATATATTAAAAGCACCTCCATGTTCACATCATGGAATATTTCTCAGAATAAAGGCTGCTGTATTGGACCAGATATCACTGACTACATTTCAATAACTAAAACCTTATACTGAAAGTTCTCAAAGAGATTTCAAAAGTTTGAAGACTGAAAAGTAATTTTTCTTTATTTCTAACACCTATATAAATACTAATAGAAACACTGCAACCAATCACTTTTTTAAATACTCGTTTATTGCATAAACTGGTTTCGAAGCTTTTCAAACTCATCTTCAAATGGTCAACAGGAGGCCACTTGACTGTTTCATAGCATAACACTACAGCACAGCTGTTTGTTCAATCCAGGAATTTACAAGAACCTTGTAATGTGTTACCTAAAGAGACTGCACAGTCTGCACTAAACTTATATCAGTGTTAGGTTCAACATATGAGCAAACGGTTTCCTTTCTATTACAAAACTGACAAAGTGCCACCAATTTTTTGGTAACATATTTTAATGTTAGTAAATCCATGTGCTTTACTGTGCCATGATAGCTCTAGATATGTAAAATACCCTAAAGTTTAAATGTGCTCTTATCACTTTATTATCAGTAGGTAACACACATATTAAAGTAAGTTAGTAAAGTTATTGTATTTGTAGGGAAATGTAAAGCTGGGAAAAAAGAAGAAAAAAAAACATTTGTGATAAAATACTTCTCATAGCAGTGGGCTGCAATATTTGCTTGTTTTAGTCACATTGTGTTGCAATTTTGCAAACACATTCTCCTAAGCCTTCGGCATATAGTTGTATCTTTAACACCTGCTCAGAATATGACAGTGGTTGGAGAAGTGGAACTGCTAAGCAGACTCAGCTGCACTCATGGAGTATGAAGACACTCTGAGAGTGCAAATATTGACCAGGTATGACATATATCTTCAGCAAACTTACACATCCAGTATCAACTGCAAGTTGTTGCATGTATACATCTTCTTTGAGTAATTGGTGTAGAAATATTGTTCTGATGTCAAACTAGTTGTGCTTTATTTCCTCTACAAGACACTGCAAAATGGTTCTGATAGTATCATAGCATGTGTTTCTTCATAGTCAAGTCCCTGCATTTGTGTTTGTTTGTCCTTTGGGCACAAGTCATCCCTTGAAGTAAAGTTTTCCATTTTCTACAGATTTCTAATGTAAGTTTTAACAATTTTCAAAATCTGTGCTCCACTTGAAAGCTAAACCAATATATTGTTCTCTTTCAAGGACTAAATTTCTTCATGCATGGCCTGCTGCCACTGATTTTTACTGCTGGGTGGCAAACCTTCAGTAACTGAGCTTGAATCATAATTCCTGTTAAAAGTTCCAGTCATGTGCATATAACATCCACTAGTCACCCATTTTGTTTTCTTATTTTTGTGTTTGCTTCTTTGTATCCTGGTTAATATTTCACTTCCTTCAGAACTTGATGTCATATCAAAATCTCTTTCCAGTCCACTTATACCTTCTGTCATTCATCATGACTGATATTTTCTGATTCCTTTTACTCATCAGAAGTCTGATTTGGTTGAGTCTAGTGAATGGTTTCATCGTGAGAACATCAAGTGCAGTAACATTGTGTACAACTTCCGCCCTCAATTTTCCATCATAACTAAGTGCAACATGCCTCTGAAATGGAATCCAGATCCTAAAACCATCTCTGTAATTCACATACGTAACTAAATGCCCAAACATAGTCTTGTTGTCAAACTTTGAAATAAAATTCTTGTTGAGATTTACATAACTTTTTGTTATAAAGATTCTCACAAGGTTCATGTTGTCTACTGGTCATCCATACCACAGTCCATAAGGATATTTGTTTTCAAGAGAACACACCCCAGTATAGTTCAGAAGTCATGTAGTAAGTACTGCCTGCTACTGCTCATAGTTCTTTTGGCAATTTTCTAAAGTTCAGTACAGAATATAAACACTCCACAGTAGTTCAGTTTTCTCTTTCTTGTTATTCATGTTGCTGTGATGTGGACTCATTGGAAACTAATTCCAATCGACAAGAGTAAACTGATATTACCACTTCCCATATAAAATTATAATAACACTGTATCTATCATGTAGAAACAAATATATCTAGAACAGTCCCAGCTATTCCTGACAAAAAGTTACACAATATTATCCAAGATGCAAAACTCTCTGTCATCTACAGTCACAGCCACATCATCCATGATAATCTACATCTATATGGTCATTTTGCAAATAGAGCAGTGATTCTTCCAGAAGCAATCTATGCAGGTGAAACAATGGTGATTCATGGTCATTCAAAAATTAGGGAAACAGAAAAGCAGGAAAGAAAAATTGTCTGGAAGATTTACGGTGCAGTCAACAAAAATAGCATTTGGATGAAGAGATCACAAAATGAACTCTATAGCAAGATCAGCACAGTAGAACATGAAATCAGAAAACACTGGGCAAAATTTTATACACTCATCTACAGATGGAAGACTCCAGAACAGAAAAAAAAACTATTCAGTATTATAACAAAGAGTAAATGTTGCACAGAATGGTTGAAAGAAGTCCTGAGGGATCTACAGCAGATCAACATAAAAAAATCTTGAAGACCGCACTGAGTGTCGGAAAAAAATCACAAGTGTGAAGTTTGAGGAAAGAACATCACACCAGCCTGGTAAAAAATGGACAGAGGAATGGAAGAAGGAGCAGTCTGAGAGGATGGAGAGTTTTTGGGAAGCAAAGAAGAAAAACACCCGAAGACGAAATTATTAATTCAAGTTCTATTGTTTTCCTAAAGGAGAACAATCATGAAAATAAAAAAAATTACACTAAATATACAGGGTTGTAATTTGATGTACCATAACTTGAAATAAATCGCAATTTGCGGTGTTATGACTTCACTGTATTCGGTTAAGATGGAATATCAAACTGTGAAAATTTGTGCCCGGCTGGGATTCGAACCCGGGATCTCCTGCTTACTAGGCAGATGTGTTGACTACTCCACCAACGAGGACACATTGACCAGCCCGACTGCAGAAGACTCTTCCCTGCACATCTCTCGCCACACACAAATCTCCATTCGCCACGCTGTCTCTTTCCTATACCACAGCCTATTTATTCTATAATGCTCGCAGCCACAATACTATATTTCCGCATCAGGGAGAACAGACCATGAGGTAACGAGACACAATTAATTGTCGTCAGGAGGCCAGCCTTGGCTTGTATACAATTATATATATATATATATATATATATATATATATTTGACGAATTACAGCGTTCAAATGCAAATTGCAATTTATTTCATTCATTTGAACGCTGTAATTCGTCAAAAAAAAAAAAAAAAAAAAATATATATATATATATATATATATATATATATATATATATATATATATATATATATATATATATACACACACACATGCTAGCTATGCAACCCTCCAGAATAGAAATTGGTTACTTGTCTAAGCCTGAAGACTTTCTTCAATTCATGTTACAGATCGAATAACATCATTGTACTCGCTGTTCATTTGTGCTTGAAATTTGTTGCTGTTGTTTCTCTGAAATAGTGGATGACATGGTTCTATGTGAAAATGGGTCAGAAAACCAACAGGTTCAACAGAAAATTCTTCTGGATTTTACTATACATACACCTACCAACATACATAATAAACATATAATTTTACACAAATTTTAATGTGCACCACATTAAAATGGCAAAAATACATTTAAGTAAAAAGTCACAGAACAGTAAAGTAATTTTTATTTCATATATACTTTTCCAGTAATATTTTACTTCAGGCTGGTTACATGTTATCACAATGTACTGAACTAGATTATATAAACCTTTGAAAAATACTCCTACTCATTGCAGTATTACCCAAGGAACAACACTCAAAACTTAAAATGAGTGAAAACAGACACATTTTAACAACAAAAAGTTAATTACTGAACACATGATCTAATGTACTACAAACAGCAGCAGCAACCACACTTCTCAAGTGTCTTAGAAAGAGGTGTTCCTTTGCGCTCAGTAAGACTTTTTATACATATCATATGATAAAATGTTATTAAAATATGGCCTCTGTTCTTATGGCAGATAGATAGCCATTGTTATTGACTAAAGAGATAAAATGCTACTGCAGAAACAAAACTTTTGATTGGTATATACTATTTACAACTTATGGGAACCTTTTCCTCGGCAATAGAGAGAAACCAATGTATAACTATTGTACAGAGGCAACTGTAGGCTTACTGAGATCCACCAATGATGTACCACATCAAGGGCACTTGTTCCATGGGTGGTATCAAAGGCTGAGTAGGCCTTATTGATAATTAAACTACTTATTGCTATTCCATTCTTAAACTAATAATCAATTTTACTTAGGGTTAATACATTATGAATTTTGTTTTAGAAATAATCATGGCAACAGATTCATTTTATGTACACACCTGTGACTTATTATGTGTTAGTGTTTGACATGTATAATAAGATTCTACAAAGTGTACCTTGTAAATTAAAATTAATATCCCAATTTCCTTTAATACTGCAGCTGGATTTAGCTAGTCAACTGAACTAAATCAACTGGGTATACCTAGGTGCTGCTCACATACTGACAACTGTTATGCTACAACTGTCTCTGGTTATGAATTACAAGAGAAGATGCACTTGAATGGCACAATTTTGTATATAATATCCTAACATTGTGCTCTCATCCAGCATAAAGTTTTGGTATCCTTGGTTCAATCCTATATATTACATGAAAAACAAAATTAACTTCCTAAAATTCATTCAGTTTGCTCAATAACCTTTGTGTAGTATTCTGGATTGTTATAATAAAAGTGCAGCAACTCACAGACATCTATTGTGGGCAGTAATCACTGCACAGCAGTGGAATTTTGTAGTTTGTGTGTTGTTTGATAAATAACTTGGTTTGATATGATAAAAAACACTCTTAAGTTTTCTAACATGTGATTTCCCAATGTAATCCCCCTGAAGTTCAACACACTTTGGTCCAATGTTTCTCCAGTTTCAAGATTCCTTCTCTAAAGTGATTTTCTTTAAGACCCTCAAAATAGTCATTAATAATTTGGATGGCTTCATTATTCACAAATTTTTGTCCAGCCAATATTTTTTTTCCATTTTGAAAACAAATGAAAGTCCAAACAGCCTAAATCATGTGATTAGGGCAGATGTGGAAGCAGCTGAAAACAAATTTCAGTCAGTTTTTGCTGAGTAAAACAGGTTGATAATGATAGTGCCTTGTTGTGAGGGAATAGTACTTTTTTATTGCAGTTCAATAAAGTTTAAGCATGATATCTGCCTTGAATTTGTCCATAAGGGATGCATAGTACGCCTATTCTACAGTGATATTTTCTTTCCTTTCTTGGACACAGAATTCAATAGAAACTAACATTTTGGTTACACAGAATGTGCTTACAATTAGTAGAGTTAATAGTCCACACTCCTAGACAATCAGATACACAGTAAGCTGTTGTGGAAAGCCCATGTCCAGGATATAGTTCAAAAACTAAATGCTACTTTATTTACCAACATAATAGTATGGTATCTCAAATAAGTTATAGTTCATCATGAAAAGTAGTCTACTTTGCTTATTTTCATTCACTTGCAATGTATGGTATTATATTATGGGGTAACTCTTATGATTCAAAATTACTGTTTTTCACTCAGAAATTGACAATTTGAGCAATATCTGACATAAGTGTGCAAACCTCTTGTTGATCCCTGATCAGTAGTCTAAGAATTCTAACATTGGCCTTCCAATACATATTTCCATAATGTTGAATGTTGTTAACAGTATCAGATTATTACCAAGAGTTAGCAGTAGCAGCTTTCAGTCAGTTAATAGTAAGGAGAAATTCCATTTGCAATTGGTTCACGCCTGCTTGACTCTAGTCAAGAAATATTCTGCTACATCCATTTTCAGTAAGCTGCCATGAGAATTCATAAATCTCACCAGAAATCCATGCATTTTCATGCCTAAGCTGAAGCATTTTCCTATAACTCAGTCTTTCTATTCTGTTGAGGAATTCTAACATATATATACATAAAGCTGATTTCTAAGTTATATTGTTGATTATGTTTACCTAAACTTACAATTTATCATCTGCATAGGATTCCTGCAGGTTGGTTGCATGTGCTGCAACAGACACCAGACACTGGGCACTGTTTTCTTTTAACCAACTGTCCACTGACTCTTGTGCCATCCTGTACATAAAAATAATAACAAAAAACAGAACCAGCTCCATAAAAAACAAAATACAGTAATTGAGTAGGAAAGGTCTGTTAGGATGCTGAAGATATTTTTTCTTATTGACTACCTATAATTTCTCAAAACTGAGTCTTCCCATGATGTAGCATCAATTTACATTGTCAGAAATAAAAATTAGTATGACCTCTTAGTTTTCAATTCACTAAAGATTGATTGTTGAAACAGTGCATACAGGGTAACCTGTACTGAGGTGCCACGTGAAGATCTATGCGAAAACATCCACATTAATACGTGGTGTAGCCTCCAGGGGCAGAAATGCAGGTGCTGATTCTGGCATCCATTCAATCATGCAGATGGTGAATACTGTCTTTGAAGACATTATTCAATGCCTCCTTTATCTGCTCGTGTAGTTCTGCAAGTGTTATGGGTTGACAAAACATCTGTGTCAGTTGTTGTCCTATCTTATGCCACACATGCTTGATTCGAGACATGTCCAGAGATTGTGCTGGGCAGGGAAGTTGCTGCACATCTTGCAGAGCACATGGGGTTTCAAATGCAGTGTGTGTGTGTGTGTGTGTGTGTGTGTGTGTGTGTGTGTGTGTGTGTGAGCATTATCCTATTGGAACAACACATCTCCTTCTTGTTGCAAAAATGACATACTAATGTGTCTACAACATTCTGCACATACTAATCACTATATAATGCTCCCTCCATAAACATAGAAGGTGAGTGAGAGTTGTAGCTTATTACACCCCAGACCATAAGGCCTTGGTTGGGGCCAGTGATCCACTGACTGCACCAATCCAGTCGTCCACATCGATACAGTGGTTGAGTGGAAGGCAGAGTAAAGGTGTGCGTGCCTATAGTCCCACTACTAGTAACTGGTTGTAAACAGTTCATGTTGCCACTTCTGAGCTCAGAAACCCTTTTACCTGTGCTGTGGTAGCTTTACAATCCGCCACTACTGCCCTTACAATGTGATAATGACATCAGTGCTGTGTAGAGTAACATTCTGCACGTATCAAAACAAATAATTCTACAATAAAGATTCAAAAAATCTGTAACAAAGCCTTGCTTTCAGGTATGTGCCACATAGTCAAAGGAACATATGTAATGACTGTGATAATTAATAATCATCAAATTTTTATTGATTAATTTTATGATTCCAGGGCAAAACCTGCTTACTGCCTGGGATAATCAGCATGTGTGGATCCCATATTTGGTAAATGGCATACATAAACACCGTATGTTACCTTGCAGAATTCCTAAATATTTATTTTAACATCCAAGGCAGCATAGATCTCATGCAGAAACTTAATTAGTGGCGTAGCTAAGGGCGGGCAGTGGGGGCACCCCACCCTGGGTGAACCGTATGGGGGTGAAACCTGACTTCGAGAGTACTCAGGTTGCTTTTCAAAATAAAGGCTTGAGTCTTGATCAGTCAGTTATAAAAATAGTCACTGCATCTTTATATGGAACAAAATCGAGGTCGTATTGTAGAAGAGGCAATAGGTCTTGCTGAGAAAAATTGGAATACTCCGTCATTACAATAAAAAAACGAATTCATCATAAAAAAAAACAAATGGCTGGTGAACAAACCACCAAAGCAGAACTATCACTGAGAGCAGAACATCAAAAGGATATGTTGGAATGTCTTGACCAATTCAGTACTGAATTCCAAACAAGAGCAAAGTCAATTCAAGATGTCGCCTCATTATTCGAGGTTGTGCAGCCAAATACCTTGCTTTTGGCAAACAACGAGGAGCTGAAATTAGCTGCATCAAAATTTACTGGTTTTAATGATGAAGTATCAGAAGCAGAACTCCTCTTTGAAATTCAATGTCTGAGAAGACATTTGAAAGCTGCAGATGTTACAGTATCCAATTGAGTGTGTCTAGACTTCTCAAAATTCATTGTGAAATAGGATTTTATGGGCTCTCTTCCAAACCTTATGCTCTCCCTAATGTTATTTGTGATGATTTGCATATCAGTTGCTTTGTGTGGGAGGAGCTTTAGTAAACTGGAATTAACTAAAAACTACTTGCAAAGCACAATGCGCAACATGAGGCTATATAATCTAGCCATGTTAACTATCAAACATGAGGCAACACAAAACATTAATTTTGAAGACGTGATTTCTGAGTACACAGGTGTTAAAGCTAGAAAGGAATTTTAAGTGTATCTTCTTTCAGTAGTATTCTGAAGAATTTATACTAATGTAGTGTATAATGCATAATAAAAGAATATTAATGTATTATAAATTGCAGTTTGATGATTAATTACTTTCTTTTTTATTACTTGAAATCATACTTGTAGTTAGTTGTATTTATTTTTAAAATTTTTATTCATGGGGTGACACTGCCGAGAACTGCTACCCAAACTAGCTACGATACTAAACTTAATCAGACACTGGAACTGCCAATGGATGCAGCCATTGTTTACTTATATTACATCATCAGTGACTGTATTAATTACATAGTTTGAAACTTACAAATTATAGTTACAATTATATTCAATGGAGTTTTGAGAAACAAACACATATTTGAACACATTAAAGTGGGGTGGAAAAACTGATATAATAATCACAGATTGTTAAATAGATTTTCATACAGAAGTTAACACATAATCTTTTCAAATAATTTGAGCATACAAATTTTGATTTATACAAAAAGTAAGTGTTGTTTTTCATTACTAAAATTTACAAAGCATTTAGTCTTCAAGTACAGTTAAATTACAAAGATAGCTTTACAATAAGAGATCCGTAAGTCATCAAAATTGAAAATGGCCACCACCTCTAATGCAGAATCTTCTAAATATTGCACTTTCATATTTAAAGTCTTCCAAATGTGTGGTGCAGTGGTTAGGTCACAGACTGCTGTGCTGGCAGACCCCAAATCAAATCCTGCCACTGGCAAACAAAATTTATTTCTTTGTATTTACTATTTATAGAATGTTCTACATGTTTCTCATGATTGATGTACTTGTAAGTTCCAGAAAATTCATTCTGTGTATAAATAGCAGAGTACTCCAGTCATGAAGCAGTCTGTTCTGAGTGTACACTTGAGTTATCAATAAACCTGTTCTAAGTGGAAGTGTTGTGCTCTATTAATGGCCCAGCCTTCGAATTCTGACCCACTTGCAGTGTTCATCGTGACACATTTTACTGCAGGTGCCAGGTATACTGCAAAACATCTGCATCACCATGGCTCTGATAAGGCAGAGTAAGAGCCATAACCTATATGGATGAGAACTTGAATACAAAGGATATACTCACTACATCCTTCCGAAGGTCCATGTTGTCAAAAGACCCATGGATACGAAAATAGCAGTAAGGCAGCTACGCATCAGACACCCATCAATGTTCTTGGGAGACGCTGGACAGGACCCAAACAAATAGCTGAATGGAGTTAACCTAGTTGCCAAGTATAATAGGTCGGATCGCATAATGTGCTTGACAAACATATATTTCTGCCTGGATGGTACAGCCCAGCAGTGGTTTGAAAATGAGGACAAGCTCAATAGCTGGGACAAACTCCAGATGGAACTTAAGAAAACGTTGAGACCACCAACAACAAGTTCATTTATCAGAAGAGAAATTTAAGAATAGTGCCCAACAACATGGTAATTCAATGCAGTCATGTATACCGACTGTTTTGGCCCTATGTCATGTAGTTAACCTGGATATGACTGAGGCCACTAAAATTTCACACCTGATGAAGACCATTGCAGAAGATATGTATCAAGCTCTTCTGTTAAAAGATATTTCAGTGACACAAGAGTTTATCAAATGGTGCCAGAAAATTGAAGAAATGCAACAGAGGAGGGTTGAAAAAAAAGAAGCATGGCAGACTTCCGAATGTAGTCCCTATGGCCGTTGTGGAGACCAGAATGACTTTCCTTCTCTCATACAACAAATTGTGAGAGAAGAATTACAACAGTTTAAGGCTGTTGGGTTTGTTGTACTGATTGAGCACAAGATTATGGCCATGGATGTCAGTCCTGTATGTCATGAGGGAGATGGCATTGCTGAGGAGGAGGTATTTCAAACATTAGTGCCTGTCAGTCCCGCCAGTCACACCCGATGTCACTAATGCTCTCACCCTACTATGACTTAGCTGCAGCCACCAAAAGCAGCCTACGAAATGACCAATGTGGTCACAACCAACTCCCTGGCAACTGGCAACTATGATGTCTTGCAGGAGGTCAGATATCTGGAGGACAGAAGACAACATGCCATTGTGTTTTCCCTGTGGGCTTCCTGCACATGTCATACAATACTGAAGGGAGAGAAGATGAGTATTTGACAATTATTATGCCACAAGATGCCAACCATTAGAGGAGTCCTTTCAATGGTAGTCAACTGCAGATGATTACTGTCAACCTATGGGACAGAGCCCATCACCATATGTGGGCATGTTCACTCTCGCTGTTCAACATTGCCTTACATAGATACCAGCCACTCGTCACTGACCAAAGAAGAGTTTCAACTTATAAACGGGACATTGTATGAGAGTAACTATGATCCACTGGGCTTGGCTAGTGGTTGTTCCAGCTAATCTCTGGCCAACTATTCTCCAATTTTTGGCCTCCAATATCTGGTCATCTGGGATTCATGAAGACCCTATACAGAATCAGATGCAAGTATTACTGGTAAGGTGTCTACCGATCTGTCAAGCACTATGTGAGTCACTGTAAGAAGTGCCAGCAATGGATGCATGTTACGCAGTTACCTCCAGGGCATCTGGTACCAAATCCATCTGCAGCAGCTCCTTCAGATTGGAATTGTCCTTTTAGGGAGTTTCCCAAAGTCGACAACTAGTAAATGATGGATAATAGTCTGCACAGACTAGCTAACCTGCTACACTCTCACCAAACCTGTTCTGACTGCAGAAGCTCCAGAGATTGCAAAATTCCTTGTAGAAGACATTATTTTAAAGCATGGTGCACCACTTGTGATGATATCTGATCATAGAAAATTATTCCAGTCAAGACTAGTATCAGAGGTAATGTTACAATACAAGGTTGTCTGCAGAATAACAACTGCTTACCATCCTGAGACAAATCAACTTAGAGAACATTTTAACAAGATGTTAGCAATATGCTGTCTAAGTATGTCGATGTTGAGCAGAAGGATTGGGATACAATACTGCCATTCATGACATTTGCTTATAATACTGCAAGACAAGACCCCACAGGCTTCACACCATTTTTCTGCTTCATAGCTGTGAAGCTGAGACGACAATGGATATGCTGTTCCCATTCTAACTGGATGACACTCAGGATGACTATGTGAAACAGCTCATCACCATGGTCGAAGAAGCAAGACAGCTGGCTCACATACGGATACCAGTCACACAGAAAAAGGGCCATCAGTGGTATAACGATAAGCACCAACCTGTTGTGTACAGCCCAGGAGATCTGGTATGGATTTGTACCCCTGTACAAAAAATTGGGCTATCAGAAAAGTTAGTGAATTCTTTCTTCCATATTATGTCATACACCACCTGTCAGACATCACATACGAAGTTGAGGATTGTGAGCCATATTCAAAATGACAAAAACAAAGAGACACTGTTCACATGTTCCATATGCTCCATTACCACCATCCCAAAGAGCAGATACATAGAAAAGGCTTCTTGTTCTAGGACTCTAAAGACCATTATCATAATGATGAAGCCACGAGAGAAGGGCCTGTTGCCGTTATCATCACTAAAAGGAAGGAGTGCAAACAAAACGGAAGGATTCTCTGGAATTGTCATACAGAGTACCCATGACAAGATCTAGGACACTGCAGCTGGCTCCAAAGGAAAACTGACAGTGGGTTGCTGTTTCTTCAGGAATGCCATGAGTCTTCCGACAGAATGCAGAACGTGTAGTGCAGTGGTTAGTCGCAGATTGCTGTGCTAGCAGTCCCCAGTTCAAATCCTGCCACTGGCAAACAAAATTTACTTCTTTGTATTTACTATTTATAGAATGTTCTACATGTTTCTCATGATTGATGTGCTTGTAAGTTGCAGAAAATTCTTTCTATATGTAAATAGGGGAGTACTCCAATCAGAAAGCAGTCTGTTCTGAGTGTACACTTGAGTTAGCAATAAAGCTGTTCTAAGTGTGAAGTGTTGTGCTCTATTAACAACCCAGCCTTCAAATTCTGATCCACTTGCAGTGTTCAATGTGACAATATTATCATGTTTTATAAGTATTCACTACTTTATGATTACAGGCAGAAATATAAGTCTCCAGGAAATATCTAGTCTTGTAGTTTTTGGTTTAATTATGAACAGAAATTGTAATTTGCATTACACAATACTGATAACTGGTATTGGATACTATAGTCTAGGAATGATATTGCATAATTCTATACTTCTATCTTGGCTTGCCATGTTACAGTAGACATCCAGAATCTCATCTACAGGTGTGAGACCATTAAAACCAGTATCACTGCACAACTGATGTAGCACATCAAACTTGTGTGGCAATTCACTAAAAGGATCATTCCACCAATTGGAAGGCCATAGTTTGACCCCTTTC
The DNA here is from genome assembly GCA_026315105.1 of Locusta migratoria. Classification (NCBI taxonomy): domain Eukaryota; kingdom Metazoa; phylum Arthropoda; class Insecta; order Orthoptera; family Acrididae; genus Locusta; species Locusta migratoria. The sequence goes on from CM048755.1 coordinate 295,930,950, forward strand.
AAAATTGCTCAGTTAGCTGTAGGAACCAACCATGGCATGGCACCTTTTTGCTTTACACATTGATATCATACTGAACCTGATGCCTGTAAACATTCCTTATTAAAGGGCGCACACAGGTGCAACTCTGGAAGCTATGTCACCATATTATCTGCTGTTGGATGACATTGAAACCATTATCAGTACACCTACTATCCACCCATATGGCATCTGTCATCATGAGATCCAAATCAAAGCCATCTTTCCAGGTGATCAATTTTTATTTAGCAGTGTGTAACAGTAAAAAAGATGTAAATCAGGAAAAACTAACTTTTTTTAAAATTATAATCTGAGCAGTACATCACATTCGTGATAACCATTAGCAGCTGTCATTCAGCATCCATTATTGGTTATAGTACTTCTCCTGCTCTCCCTGTATGTTACAACCTGCTGATCCTAGATGCTTCCTAAAGCTATATATCCACCTTCTATTAGATCACTTCTTGATGTTTTCTTATCTGTTGGATTTCAGCAAACAGTAATCTTGCTTGGTTATACATCAATGTGTCACTGTACATGATTTTCATTCCTACTCACCACTTACCATAAATAGTTCTTCCACTAGTTGTTAAAGCTTCTTTGCATTAGAAGCAAATAGTACATTATCATTAGCAAAATAGAGATAGCTGAAAAATGCCCCACTATCATAAATTCCTTCTTTTTGCAGTTAAGGCATCTGAAGACTTCCTCATCCAAGAATAGTTTTGATGACATAGGATCTCCTTGCCCAAATAATCATTCAGTTGTAAATTTTCTGCTATTGTGATTGTGTTGAATGAAAACTGTAGAACTGATATGTATGTATATTATACAGTAAGTGTGTTCTGGTTTACAGATCTCACTGAAACTGAATCAAAAGCACCAAGCCACCAGTGGAAATGTTTCAGGCCAGGTAGTAGCCAAGCTGCATAAAAAGACCTCATGCACAAGGTGAGCAACACCACCCAGGCAGGACCTGCTGGATGCAGCGGCTGTTTCTGGTGCATCAGCTGTCACAGTGTGGCAGCTGCCAGAACCCCATTAGGAGCTGGTGTGTGCAGTGTGCTACTAGAGAGAAGCCTGCAGTGTGAGGAGTCAGCAGTTCAATGAGCCATGAGCCAGCAACCAGCAGGCAGCATCTACATTGGAAGACAAGTGGGCACTGACCAGTGCCACCCCCTATGTGATGATCATGACGTTATAATGAGTGCCACAACAGTGTGGCCTGATATGGTCGACACAGGGTGCATCTCATTTTGTGGATTTCTGTCTGCAGGGTCAGGCCGTGGTCAGTCCATCATCGGTATGACATAAGTGCTTATGCAATATTTTAAGGCAACTGAATAAGTGGCTCAAAATAGAGATGACATTATTTGACCTACTAAAGAAATATACCCTTAACTAGAGCTGCTTGCTCTGAGCATTATCTTGAGCCCAAAAAGGAAAAAAAATGTTTTGGTCTGTTCTCAAAGGAAACAAGAGATTTATTTATTACTATGGTTTTCTGATAGCTAGCAGAAGTGTCTTCTGTCCAGACAGATTTGTTAGTTCATAAGCTGGCCATGAGAGTATCTGATCTGGCTCATTTTGTTTATTACTCAAACTTTCTTCAAATGGTTGGTAAATCTCTTTTTTATTTTTTTTTAATTCATATCTTGTACAACTTTATCCATAATCAGTCTAATGTTTTAATAAACTAATGTTATAAACAGGTATATTACAAATTTGTCAACAGTAATATGAAAAAGTGGTAACTTGAGTCCATTGATTTACGCTTGTGATTTGAGCTCAAGGAACATTGAATTACATTGCTAACTGAAAATGTGAAAACAATGTTGGCTCAAATAGCCTGTAAAACACATTCATCTGCAGAAGTACGTTACTGCCTGTAAAATGTAGGAAGATTATGAAATAGTTTCCTTGTAAGAAGCAAATAGAATATGAGGTTGCTCTCATCAGCTGCATGGAATCAGTCAAAATAACCTGGAAATGATAAACTTGAAGAATATTTTGATCTTTAGAAAACATTGTTGGGAAATTAAAATCTCTGGAACTTGTGGAGAAAAGTCTTTTCACAGTCACTTTGAAGCACAATATGCTTAAATGCTTAAAACTATCCAAAATTTTTCAAATTTGTTCATTGTTTCTCTCAATATTTGTTACATACAGTACCCAAATGTTTCAACATAAATGTGTTAACAATGCTTTTAATATATCTTATACAATCCTGTTTCATAATATATTGTTTAAAACTAAATTTAGTTTTGTATTTCTTTTTTCTTTTTAACTATGGCATTCACCTACTATGAAAGTTCAGTCGTGTATAGCCACAGCAGAACAAATGGTGATTAAATCACTGGGAAAAAGGATTAGGTTTAACACTTTAACTGCCAATCCCATCAATTGACGGGATACAAAAATTTCCGTAGACTGCCGATCCCATCAATTGACGGAATTCGATTTTTCATGTATGTAAATACGAAAGCCCGTCCATTGACAGACTCAGCATCTCTTCATTGTGCCACAAGGGGTAAGTAGAATGTTAGAAAAGGAGAAGACAGGTCTTGTTCGAACTGTAATGAAAAACAGGAAGGGAATGCCTTAGGCTTTGAAATCACCCAACATACAAAGAAGAGAACAGATATTCCGGAGGAGTGGAAATCTTTTGGCTGTGTGCTGGAAAGACAAAAGATAGGTATATATGCTAAGTACAAGACACAGAGCAGAAATGATATAATTATGAAGACAGAAGAGGTAAACAAAAAACAGAAACCTGCTTGTGTTGTGGAGTACAACAAAAAGAAGGTCGGGGTTAATCTGTCCGATCAAAGGATGTCATACAGGGCTTTCAAACATAGAACAGTGAAATGGTGGAAGCAACTTGCATTTCACTGTCTCCTTATGGTGCCTGGTATATGCATGTATTCTCCATAACAAAATAAAAGCTGAGGAGATGCCTCTATCCAAGTTCATAAAGGTGTTGTGTGCAGAATTGTCAATGTGTGAAGACGATACTCCCAAACCAACTTCCGATAGAGGCCACCTGAGCAGGTTATCTGCAAGAAAGCATTTTCTAGAAAAAATTCCACCCCCACAGGTAAAAGTAGAATTCAAAGAATGTGCAAAGTATGCTCAACCAGAGGAAAAAATCAAACTGGAAAGGCAGTAAGAAAAGACACATCATACCAGTGCAGTGAGTGCAAAGTCGCAATGTGCAAAGAACCATGTTTTACATTGTATCATACGAAATAAAAAAATTAAAAAATAAAAATTACACTGTGTGAAAATAATGTGTGTATATGTAATAAGTGTTTTTATCAGTGTTTTATTATTAAAAGTGGAATAAAAGCTTTTCTACTACGACAAAAAATGACATTGTTTGAAAATATGTGGAAAAGGAAGTAAACATTCAAAGAAACTGAAAGTTGGTAATCAGGAAGAAGAAGTCCAAGGCTTTCAGAAAAGGTTATTAGCACATTTAAATGTTGTCTAGTTTTTCTAATACAAAATACTAAATATTGCTAAAACACCTGGCATTCTTAGAAATGGCAAAGTTTACAGGGCTGGCAGTCAAAGTGGTAAGTCAGAAACTGTAAAACCACCATTACAATGAAGGGAACAGAAGTAAATGTGCAACAGCAAATGAGAATCTTCTCTTACATTAACTGTGGCCAACCATGCACAGATGGCATTCAGTCATTCGCAGTTCGTATTCATAGTCGTTGGCTTGATTTCCGATACTTGTCAAGTGTCAGTTCAGAGAATCATCAAACAATGTTCATATCCTTGCAACTTAGGTGCTAGTAGTATAGAAAGCTTTTGCTGGTAATATAACACCACATGCCAAAATTGTATAAAGTGAATTGCTGCAACTTTGCCTTTGTATCAATTTTTGTCATGTTCAATTGTGATCATACTAGTACAAGAACAAAAACTTCTGGAAATAGTGCAAAGTAAAGATTATGGTTAAGATGTAAAACATTTTGCTTATTAAAATATTGAAATACTAAATGCAAACAGCCTTTAAATAAACAAGGCATGCAGCATTATACAGTACTTTCCAAGAAATAGGCATAAATAATGTTTAATTTACTGTGGTCTCAGAGGAGGTAGATTTATTGTGAATATTATGACTTTTGCTCTGTAGAATGTGAACTCTCTCTGGATTAGAAATGTATACAGTGAATTTAGTACTAAGGAACATATTTATTTGGTCAAGTGAACTTCCCAATACCATATGTAAAAGAACAACTACAAATATACTTACAGAATACTATAATATATTATGAAAATTCTTTGTCATACTGTTAACTGTATGGATAATTTTGTTAAATTACTTCTGTTCACAAAAACTTCATAATAACAAACAGTTGTAGTATTGTGCAGTTATCTATGTTTGTTGACAGTTTTCCTTACTAACATTTCCTGATGTCATGGTCTGATACTCTCAAAGTTTTGTTATTGTTATAAAATTATCCAATTAAGTTATGTAAACAAACCATCAGCAATCTAATCATTATTTGCATATACACCTAATTTCTGTTTTGATTTGGTACATAAATACTTTTGGTTTATATTGAAAATTTTACTTTACTTCTAGTTTATGTTGTATTTATTTATGTTTAGCAGATAACAAAATTCAGAAACTACATTGTAACAAATTTGTTCTGGAACATTCAAGAATGTAACGTTATGTATAAATATACACACTTGATTGCAAACAAGTCATTCATGATCAAGATGTATTCAAGTACTCAAGAGTCAGTTAAGTCTTGTACTCAAAACAGTCTTGTACTGAATGCAGTTATGCCAATGCAGTAAACAATAATATAGCATGTAGTCACATTTAGTCACATTTTTGTAGTTTGTATTTTGACATCCAAGAACCAGGAAATGTAATAAATATGATTAAATAATAATGGCAGGTGAGCTAACGGTGTGGCAGAAGAACAACAGGTTATGTAATGTATTTCATAATGTTATAATTTAACAAATACATTAACGTAGATGTCATAATTATTGGGAGCTAGGTTACTAGTCTTGACCATACACAGAATGCATTGCACTTGATCGTGCTGTAATGTTCATTCTAGGAAATTCTAGGAAAATTAATAGCATGTAGTACGGTAATAGTAGTGAAATTTTTGGGTCTTTTCACCAGTAAGCCAGCTCTCCATAACAAAGGCTTCTACACAACATTAACAGCAACAAATGGAGGAAAATTAACTAGCATCTTATGGAAGCCGAAAACGAAATAACAAAACAGCCAAAAAGAGAGGATGATTGAATGACAAAAACATTTGTAATTAGTAACACTACACAATTCATGGGTGTAGATAATTTATTCTTCTGGGGAGGGGGTTAAGTTCTTTTCTAGGGGTGGTTCTCTTGGGATGGGAAGGGGATGTTAATTTCTACTTTTCAGTACCAAAAGTTCATTCAGATCAGTATCCAAAATATTTGCAGCCTTTTCAACATTTAAAAGTGGATGTATTAAAAAACATCATGGTAATCATGGATATGTGGTTCTGAAAGGGGTTTGGATCCCCTTGTCCCCTCCCCATGGCCCTCACATTTGATTGCAGGCTCTGGACCCAGAATCACACACAGGCCCTCCCTCTGGCTTTTTTTTTTTTTTGTATTGTTGTGTGCAGTAGCTTGTAATTGCAAGTTTATATCTTAATCATGCTCTTTTTAGAGTTTACTTTAACTTGGCATAACAAAGTATAAATCTGATATGGTAAGCTTCATTTATAAAATTATTTTACTTAAAATTGAGACTTTACTTACAATGGCAGCAGCAGGCCCGTAGTCAGAATTTGGATTTGGAGGGGGGGGGGGGGGGGGGGGGAATCAGCCAATTACGATGTATAAGCTTTACAACATAAGTTAAACTAAAGGTGTAGATGTATTTTAATAGAGACAATATTAAATTTTATGCAATAGAAATCTTGAAGGAGCAACTTCAGCATACTTTTGAATTACTTTATCAGGAATTAGGTGAACAGTGAGGCTATTTTCAGGAAGTTGGCGAAAAGAAAAAAAAATCTATCACTGCATTACACCGAAAGCTGATCCATCAATTCCTTTTCAAGCCACACCAGAAGTAACGTCAAACTGCTGCGCCAACGGCATGACTTGAGAACGAATCCTTAAGTGGTATAACAATCATAATAAAATGGGCAAAGGAACTAATAATATAATGTTTTTATAACTGTTATCTAGTCTACTTGGCATTTAATACTAGAAGGATCGCACGAAAGCTACTACGTATAAGAACCTCTGGGGCCAAATTGGCTCCATGCAGTTGTATTGGTTATACAGCCAGATTGTGAAAGATAATTCAGAATAACCATCATATGTACTTTTATTGAGTTTTAAAAATGGAAGGTCTAGAATGTTGATAATATGAGGATAGCTACCTACTCACCATAAAGATGATCGCTGAGCTGCCAACAAACTCTTATTCACATTCACACAACTTGTAAATTTTCGGCCATGACCTTTGTCAGAAAAGATCACATTCACTCACACAATGAATGACACAGGAATAACTCATCCATACGTGACCGCTATCCCCAGCTGCCCTACCGCAATGTGTGCTGCCCTACTGCAATCAGTGCTGGATTGTATGCTATTGTTGTCGCATAGTGAAACAACAAGGAGACAACATTTGGTTTTATTTCATACCTAGCTTTACAAGGAAACATGCCCAAAATACAGAGAAACGCTTTTTTTTGGGGGGGGGGGGGGGGGGGGGGGAGCAAATTGGCCCTGCGGTTCTTCTAGGTAGTAATCTTAAATATTTAGGAATCTATTTGAAGTAGAACACTCTAAAAGAGGGTGCACAATACTGTATATTAAAGATGGACAAAAAATCACAGAAGTCAACTCATTTCATTTAACAGTTTGATCATGACACAGGGGGAAAAATTGGTAAATGATTTTTAGTTGGCATATAACGTGTTGAATTGTACTTTTCAGAATACCTGGTAGATTAATTTCGTATCTCCTCCGTGTATCTTTCTTCTGCATTTAATCACGACTGTACTACGGATAGTTCACCAATTGGCATTGCCAAGAGAAATGTGTGTGTTCAAATATACACAAATTGCGGGAAATTTAAGCTAAAACTAGGAGAACATTCAACAAAATATACCACTATCAGCTTAAAAAACAACGAACTTGTACCTAAAACTAACACAACATAAAACCGGAGAAATAGGAATGTCACGCCGCGCGGGGGTAGCCGCGCGGTGTGGAGCGCCACGTTATGGATCGCGCCACTTCCCCCGTCGGGGGTTCGAATCCTCACTCGGGCATGGATGTGTGTGTTGTACTTAGGTTAGTTTAACTTAGTTTAAGTAGATTGTAAGTCTAGGGACTGATGACCAACGTAGTTTGGTCCCATAGAATTACGAACATTTTAGGAATGTTACAATGTATTAGGTGTTTTTAATATTACAGTGGCACTAAAACTAATCTATTGTGAATGGCAGTGTTAGTCCGTCTATGCAAATACAAATAAAATGCGATTTTTCTCACCAGACGCGTTTCGTTTTAATGACAGTAAAAACATCTTCAGTGGTCAATAATAGAAATCTACAGTTTGTTTTTAGATCGAAAACAGTTCGGTAACGAAACATGAAAAGTAGGCATAATGTTTTGTTACTTACGGCATTTTGTCTTGGTTTCGCCTCACATCATGGAATGTCGGTCTGTTTCATAAATTATATCCAATTCTTCATGTTCTGTCATTGTTTTCTCCACTACTTTCACTGTCACTTTTGCACTGCCCATAATTGTTTCTCACAGATCAGACGTGTTTGTTTTTGTTTTTACTGAGTCTGCACAGTGTGATATTGGAGTGTTGCCAACAGACCACTGAAGATGTTTTACAGTCATTAAAACGAAACGCGTCTGGTGAGAAAAATCGCATTTTATTTGTAGTTGCATAGACGGACTAACAGTACCAGTGTGAGTGTCATGCCCACACAAATGAAGAAACCATTCTATATTTATCTTATTTATTGCTTTATAGTAAACTGGTAAATATTTTTCCAAATTTTTAAGAAAGGCCTTCCTAACATCTAATATATTTTTCGCATATTTCTGGAGTCCCCTCTGGCTAACGAAATAGAAATTCATTGTTGCAATATCCGGTATCGTAATATCAAATGTAGTGTTTCTATAAGTTGATAATAATTTCACGGCAAATATGAATATGCAGCCTTTTTCATCTGATAACAAAAGTTTACTTACAAATTATTCGTAGAAACGGAGGGAACTGCAGATTACTGTAGATTTTGCACCGGCTAAGGGCAGCCTCTGCAGACACTACCTACTGTTGTGGGCCTAAAGCGCCGCTTCGTACGCAAAAAGGTGAACTGCACTTGTCGGTGGACATCAAACATTTCTTCTGGTGCTTCGACACAAATCGGCGGCCGACTGGGCGACAAATGTAAATATGTATTGTCGCTGGTTCACGTGAAGTAAGACTGCCGTGGTATTCAACACTACTGTCACGTTAAAGGAAAAGTAGAGACTACGATAAAGGTGCTGGGATTAGTGTGAATGCCTCATATTAATATTAATAATTCGATGATTTTTTTCCTTTTACTAGGAAACAAGACTCTTCGTTAAATAGTGACAAATTTCGAAGGCCCCCGGCGGCGACGGTACTTAGCGATTGCCTTAATCGGCCCAGAATCCTACAAAAATTTCTAATAATTGTGCTAGTCAGTACCAAAAAAATTGGTTCAAGCTTTCCTTATAAGAATGCTGTTAACTTTCATTGCATCCTTTTATGGTTGACAGACTGCAGGCCTACTGAAGACGGTCTACATGGGTAGAATTTCAAAGAAGCTATCAGTATCTGCTAAATCTGAAGGCTACTTTGAGGTGGGATTGGTGATTTTAACTTCCAGTTCATTACTTTCTAGGTCCGCGAAAGCCAAAAACTTGTGAAAAAAAGATGAAAAAATTATACATAGCTCGCAAATATTGTTGTCAAATCTTGCATTACAAAATTAAAAACAGGAGAAAAAAAGATCTGCATTAATTTGATGCTTACAGCTAAAGTTGTTCAGCTGTCCTTTCATTTGTATCAGTTTTCCTATTGATAATCTCTGATGAAATGCCAACTGCCTCAGAAACTACTTTTACTTGATTCAAAGTGATGTCATCATGTCTTTTATGTTAATCACCTGCGTCGCTACGTTGAGGGAAATTCCTTTGTTCTGTATAACGACATTTTTGTGGTCAATAGAGGTGAAGATATTGCGCTAAAATGATATCAAGAGGCCTTTGAAATCTGTCAAGTACTTCTTCAGGTGCAAATCAATATTTTTTGTTGATGGAGTTAATACAGCAGGAACACGTCTAAACTTTGAAGATCGAAGGATGTTGCTTCAAAATTTAGCGCAGTATTTGTAGCCTTTGATTGCAACAAGACTTAGACAAAGGGACAAGTTGTTTCAATACTTCCCAATGACCAGTCCTAATAGAGAAGAAAGAATAAAAACTTTCAACATTTCTAAAAAAGAATCACATCATAATTCAGTTCAGCAGCATAAGCACCGTCTCTGTTCAGTGAGTGTACTCCACAAGGAGAAAACATTCCACACTGTGTTAATTCTAAGGTGATCATATTTTCTAGATTCAAATTCGGGACATAACCACATTTTATAGATCCAGATTCGGGACACATTACAAATTTTGTAATTTGCATATATATTTTCATTATATTAGAAGAAGATTTTAGTGAAAGTAATAATTACAAAATATCAATTTAAATTGTTACAAAAAGCACATTAATGTACACTTTATAGTACTTTATATGATGAAGGAATGTGATCAGAACAACTGTATTTAACAGTGCAGTGATTTTTTTTTTTCAGCAAGTCTGTATTTTTCAACAACATGTGAAAAAATTCTGCATGAGTTTCATAATAATTTACTCTAGTCACTAATACTGATTTCACAGTTTCTACGGCAAGCTGTGTTTTGTCACTTGCCCATATATTATTCATGTGGGGAAAATACCCTTTCAGTAACAGCATTATTTCTGGAAAGGGAGAAGAGAAACTGCACTAGCTTAAGCACTTTTGGGAATGGCACATAATTCTGTCTGAAAGGAGAAATAATATCAAACTATTTTGACCTGGGAAAGTGGTGTTAGCAGTCAAAAATGTTTGTAAATCTATCGGACCAAACTGCGTGGTCATCAGTCCGTAGCTTACAAACGACTTAAACCTAGGTAAACTAACCTAAGGACAAACACACACACCCATGCCCCAGGGAGGAATCGAACCTCCACGGCGAGCAACCACGCGCTCCGCAGCGAGACGCTTTAGACCGCTCGGCTACTCCACCGCGGCTCAGCGTCGACATACAAGATGTTTCGCATGTCCCCACAAGAGGGAATCCAGTTTGAAACGGTTTCGGCGGCTTGTGATAAGTACCTTAAGTCTAACAAACGTTTCCCATCATAATTAAAACTAATAATAAAACAGACTGATACAGGTGAGATAAATTTCTAAATCGGAACATAATTGTTAAATCCGGGACAAAAGGTGTATCGAATTACCTTTAAAAAAATTTGGGACAGACACACAAAAATCGTGATTGTCCCGAAAAAATCGGTACGGTTGGTCACCTTAGTTAATACACACATAGAATACCAACCAATGGAAATAACTAAGAGCATCAATCGAAGTAATAGTTTAAGATAAGCGGTTTATCATAAATATCTGCTACAATTACTTATAGAATCTTCTAAAATTTCGTTGGATGAAAAATATTCAATATGAAACTTCATAGTAGATTAAAATTGTATGCCGGAACCGGGACTCGAACCTGGGACCTTTGCCTTTCGCGGGCAAGAGCACTACCGTCTGTGCTATCCCGACACGACTCACGGTGCCGCCTCACAACTTTACTTCCGCCAGTACCTCGCCTGTCAACATGTTTTTTTCTGGTTTGTTTTTAATTTCAGTAACCAAAAAATTGAAAAATTTAGGGCTGGGATCGGGTCCCCTTCAGCACTGGGCCCTAGACCCATACCCAGCCCCACCCTTGTGGGGACCATGCCCTTCCTCTATTATTTACACCCCTGACAGACTTACACATTTGAGATATCAATCTGCAATTGTCACAGCATCTGACGGCACTGACAGATCAACGCACATAACGCACCTCTTTCATTCATCGTCATAGGTGAAGTGAAAGATATCAAAGGAAATGGTGGATCTACCCTATACTAAGTGACAGGCCAATAAAATAAAAGTTTGTTCTCTTACATAAGGAACTAAAGGAATATTCAGGTAATTTTATCTGTTATTATCAAATGCCAGTTAATCCATTCGAAAAATTGTTATCTGTGGTGGAAAGTAACATTTCTGAAACAAATACACTCACGAGGAATTGTTCTAATGCAGAAGAGAGACTAGCAGTTACTTTAAAGTAAGTTTTATTAATAAAAAGAATCAAATGTACACAATCACACTATTTTTTACAATGACACAAATTACGGTTACAAATTGATAACTGTTATGACAGAATCATCAATATCCCACTCAGATCCCACATTACTTTCAGCGCGGCGTGGGACTCAAACATCGAGGAGTCAAAACGGGCTCATCGAACACAGACTCAACGCGTGCCCATATGTGGCGATGTCGCGGGGAACCAGTGACGTCACAGTGTGTATATATGCCCGTACTAGCGGCAACTAAGCAGCCATACTACTTGACAAGGGTCAAGGAGTGTCTGGCCGAAAACTTGTGGAGTTTTAACCACTTGATGCGGACGGGAACCCGAGAACTTTTACTCAATGTTAACGCCGTGAGACAATGCATTCTTACATGTTTTATTTAAATGCTTATGATTTTAAATTATGACCTCCTGTATCAACGATCTGTTTATAATAAGTACACCTATTTTTTTATATCCATGTATCCCACATTTATGTCATTGCAACACGTTTGTATTATGACTTGTATTCTTTGACCAATGTATCCACACCTATGCTAGTACCACCTGTCGGCATAGTTTACTTGCTATCGGCTTGACACGCCACATCCAGTTTGGCACATGTAAATATAGTAGAAATATCTACCTAACGCATAAAACTAATATCTATAATCTATTGTTTTTTTGCTCTGTCTATAGAGTTTTATACAAGATGTGAAGTAAGCAAGAGCAAGTGGTTTTGATTGTCATTTATAATGCAGTTATTATCTTATATTGGGCTTCTGTGTATTTACGGATGTTAAAAAAATTCCCACAGTTCGTATCTGAGGATGGGTTAACGAAATGCGTAATATGCAATAAAAATTACTGCCACCAAGATCTTTCTGAATATTTAATAAGTGCCAAATCTGAATGGTCGCTTGCCTCAACCATGGAAGATGTTTTGAATCAATTGTGTTTCGTCATATCTCCTGAAGTATGTGTCCTAAAACAATGTAGTTTTCCAGGTTCTTAGAGTGTAATATTAGGAAATTATTTGCGAAACAATGTATCGTACTGTGACATAATTTTGATGGTACATTCAGTGGCGTATGTGCATACTGTAAGCACAATATGTCGCTAATATAGTTTGTAGTAAAGACGTAATAAATCGAAACCTAATGTGTAATGCGGTGGATTTCCATGAACCAAATTGTTTGTAAAAGGTAAAGCAGTCAACAATCCGAAGATTGGTTTGAACACCACAGAGCTTTACTAGGCATGGTCCTGTATGAAGGCGGTATGCCGTTGCCTTCCTCCGACCTTCGGACTGACTTGCCCAGTTAGTTATAGGCAGACCTACAGTTTAACGTGGGTTCCGAACAACGGTGCTACTCGATATTTTTCACATCAACAACACTGCCAGAGATGAAAGAAGTGGAAAGTTACAGATAAAAATCATAGGACCTGGTGGGGATCGAACCCGCGACCTTTGGATTTATATTCATATCATATGTACTGTGTATCATACTATGATATAATTTAGGAATCACATTCAGTGGTCTGTGTCTATAGTGTCTGTAAAGTAATTCGCGAACACAAGCAGTTTATAAGTAATAAATTGCAACGTCGTGCTACTAACGTAGTTTTACTGCATGGACAGCGTAAAACGATAAACTTCCTTCATTGTTGGAGTTGTCAGCTAGAAACAGTTTCTTAAAAGTTTGAAACTGTATGCAACATTTGCCGTAAGTCGCTAATTAGGCCTACTCTTATTCTCAAATTGAGGATGAATAAAGGATGTAAATCACGCATCGTACGATGGAGCAGTTTTCACTTTTTATAACGTCATATTTCTTGAACTATGTGTCGTCGATGGTTTCTATCCTCAAAGTGATTCCTAACATTAGAGAATATTTGTACCACATTTGTTTCAGATCACTCTATTGGTATAGGAGGAGGTGAGAAACATTGTCGCTCGATGTGGCAGTTTTTCACGAATTGTATTGTTATGACATCATAACTCCTGAACGATGTGTCATCGATGGTTCTTACCCAACAACAGTCGTCATCTGATAATAAGGGATGTGTATGAGCTACCGAGTTTGATGAAAATCTTTCCAGTAGTTTAGTAGGAGATGTGGAAAACACACACACACACACACACACACACACACACACACACACACATATATATATATATATATATATATATATATTCAGACACTCGCTCACTAAACACGAAATCTCGAAAACTGCTTCACATATGAAGCTGAAATTTGGCAGGAATGTAGTTCATCGGTAGAAATTGTCAGCTAAGAAAGGATTTTAAGATAGCGCCGATAGTTCAGGAGATAAACAATGAAAACTTCCCTGTATTGCGGCACTTGATAGTGTGACTTTATCATACCACTATTTGAGAAGATGACGACTTAGCGACTTGCAACAAACTTCAAACTTAATTTCAAACCTTTAGGAAACTTTTTTCTCGCTGAGAACCCCAGCAAAATGATGATAGGAAAAAAGTTTGTCGCTTACTACTTTTTCGGCGTTCATGAAGTAAAATTACGGCATTTGGCATGACGTTACAGTTTATTACTCGTAAACTATTAATTGTATTCGCCAGAAATGTTACAGACAGTATACACACATATCACTGAACGTACATTCGAAATTTTAGGAAAATAAAAGAAACATTTGGAGATAAGAAAAACAGCTCTACGAATATCAAGAACTCAGATGGGAAACCAGTTCTCAGCAAAGAAGGGAAAGCTGAAAGGTGGAAAGAGTACATAGAGCAGCTCTACAAAGGAAATGAACTTAGAGACGATGTTGTAGGAACGGAAGAGGAAGTCGATCAAGATGAAATAGGAGATACTATACTGAGAGATGAATTTGACAGAGCCTTGAAAGACCTAGGTCGGAACAAGGCCCCAGGAGTAGATGACATACCCTCAGAGCTACTAAAGTATCTGGGAGAGCCAGCCATGACAAGACTATTTGAACTGGTGTGTAGGATGTATGAGACCAGCGAAATGCCCTCAGACTTTAAGAAAAATGTAATAATCCCCATTCCAAAGAAATCAGGCGCAGACAGGTGTGAAAACTACAGAACCATCAGTTTGATAAGTCATGGTTGCAAAATATTAACACGAATTATATACAGAAGGATGGAAAAACTGGTAGAAGCCGACCTCGGGGAAGATCAGTTTGGGTTCAGGAGAAATGTAGGAACTCGGGAGGCAATACTCACTTTACGTCTTATCTTAGAAGATAGATTAAGAAAAGGCAAACCTACATTTTTAGCTTTTGTAGATTTGGAGAAAGCATTTGACAATGTTGACTGGAATACACTCTTTCAAATTCTGAAGTCAGCAGGGATAAAATACAGGGAAAGGAGAGTTATTTACAACTTGTACAAAAGCCAGACCGCAGTTATTAGACTCGAAGGACATGAAAGGGAAGCATCAGTTGGGAAGGGGGTAAGACAGGGTTGTAGCCTTTCTCCAATGTTATTCAATTTGTACATCGAGCAGGCGGTGAAGGAAAGCAAGGAAAAATTTGGAATAGGGATTAAAGTTCAGGGGGAAGAAATAAAAACATTGCGTTTTGCTGATGACATTGTAATTCTGTCAGAGACAGCAAAGGACCTGGAAGAGCAGTTGAACGGAATGGACAGCGTGTTGAAGAGAGCGTATAAAATGAACATTAACAAGAGCAAAACAAAAATAATGGAATGCGGTCTTAGAAAATCAGGCGATGCTGAAGGAATTAGATTAGGTAACGAAACAATGAAGGTGGTAGATGAGTTTTGTTACTTGGGTAGTAAAATAACATGCGATGGTCGCAGTACAGAGGATATAAAATGCAGAATGGCAATGGGAAGAAAAGCATTTTTGAAAAAGAGAAATTTGCTAACATCGAATATTAATTTAAGGGTAAGGAAGTCTTTTCTGAAGGCATTTGTGTGGAGTGTTGCCTTGTACGGGAGTGAAACATGGACGATAAGCAGTGCGGACAGGAAGAGAATACAAGCTTTTGAAATGTGGTGCTACAGAAAAATGCTGAAGATTAGGTGCGTAGATCGCGTAACTAATGAGGAGGTACTGAACAGAATTGGTGAGAAAAGGAATTTTTGGCATACCCTGACTAAAAGAAGGGATCGCTTGGTAGGACACATTCTTAGACATCGGGGAATCGTAAATTTAGCATTGGAGGGAAGTGTGTGGGGTAAAAATCGCAGAGGGAGACCAAGAGACGCGTATAGTAAGCAGATTCAAGTGGATGTGGGTTGCCGTTCTTATGAGGAAATGAAAAGGCTTGCTCAGGATAGAGTAGGGTGGAGAGCTGCATCAAACCAGTCTCCGGACTGAAGACCATAACAACAACATCATAGTACGACACACAATTCATCAGATATGGAGAAATAAACAATTACGTTAATGAAAAACCGCCACATAATGCATGACGATTTTTCCTACTAACTCTATTCGCGACGTATTTTGCAAACGTTTTACATATGCACCATTGGAAGGAAGGAAGCTTAGGGTTTAACGTCCCGTCGACAACTTGGTCATTAAGAGACGGAGCTAACGCTCGGAGTTTTGGGTAAGGATGGGGAAGGATATCGGCCGTGCCCTGTGAAAGGAACCATCCCGGCATATGCCTGGAGTGATTTAGGGAAATAACGGAAAACCTAAATCTGGATGGCCGGGGGTGGATATGCACCATTGGATGAACCTTCGAAATAATATCGTATTACGACATATAGTTCAGGTACTATGACCTCAAAGACATTGAAATACATGAAACTTCGCTCTAAAAAGCATGAGGTTGTAATTTACTACGTATTTACTACCAAATCAATTTACAACACATTTCGCAGGCAGTTTCCTAATATTCCTCTCTACGAACCTCGTAAATAATGTCTTTGTAGGACCCATAATTCAGGAGATATCTCTATATATATATAAAAGCTAAAGGTCACTCACTCACTCACCGACGAAACACGAAATCTCTAAAACTACTGCATCCATGAAGCTGAAATTTTGCCGGTATGTAGTTTAAAGGTAAAAGATGTTAGCTAAGAAAGTATTTACGATAGGACGGAATGAAGGTGCATGGCGGAGGATACTTTTCCTACAGACTGACGAAATCTACAGTTTCATTCCGACCTTCACGAAAATTTGCACGCTTGACCTTCAAAAGGAAGGTCACCGTCTACCTAATGGTTCAAACGGTACATGGGGGAAAGTATCTTGCAAGATAAAAACGGATCCCTAAATATGTTGATCGCGCTGTAACTTGAGAACGGCTCGACCGATTTCACAGATCCTTTTTTTGTTTTTTTTTTCGTTATTCTCAGAACACAGGTTGTATGAAATGAAACTGGAAAATTTGAGAACAACAAAGTGCGTTTCTCAATGTGACTCTGTGTTTCTATTGCATACAAATCTATAGTTTTGTTCTGATATTTATGAAATTTTGCACACTCCACCATAAAAACAAGAGGAATGTCACAGTCTGTATAAAATTCTGTTCGGTGCACAGTTGAGGGTACTTAACATACGAACTTTGACAAAATGAACAGGTTCTCTCAGGTCTTGATGAATTTTTGCACACGCGACACTTATACCAAGAGGAAGGTCACAAGATACATACATGTTCGTATGGTAGATGACAGAGGGTGCCTTGCAAAAAACATTGCCGAGAAAGGTAAAGGTGGAAACGAACAAACGTGGGAAAGAAAGAGATGAACGCAGAGAGAGGAGGGAAGGGGAAGTGAACTACGAGCAGTGTTGCCAGATGGTAGAGAGAGAAAATACCTACCGTCTCATAAAATGTACCTACGTTTTCCCTACTTTCTCCCTACCACCTCATTAATGCCCCTACATCAGGGTCGTAGCCAGGATTTGCTTCTGGGAGGGTCTGAATCTAGGAATCCAGCCAACAGAGGTCAACCAATTCATTAATGTGACATGTTACAATTTTGAAAAACTTTAAAATAAATATTTGACATCATGCTTCACTCGCTAGAGATGTTTTTTTCCATTGACTAATATTTACTGATTGGTGGAGTCAAGTGTAGATTATGCCGCGAATTCCAAGTGCTCTGTTACAAGAGGATTACTGATTTATCGATCGGACAAGGGTACATCAAGAACCTGTCAACCATAGAGAGGAACAGCGTTAATTAGTTTCCCCAAATATGCCGCGAATTCCGAGTGCACTGTTACACGAGGGTAACTGATTTATTGACCGCACAAGGATACATCGAGGCAGCATCAACCATAGAGTAGGAACAGAGCTGTCGTAGCGAGATTGAATATCGAAAGTCCTAAAGTTACCAAAAATAAACGAAACGTATATTTGTTCCGGAAAGCAGATAGAAATAAAATACATTGCTTCTTGAAAGATGGCGAACTGAAAATCGAAACTTGATAATTTTAAGGATTGGACGGTGGAGTGGAGGTGGGGAGGGAGAGTGTATGGTTCTGAGGTTATCCAGCGATGACACTTTCCAGTATATGACAACATCGTTAGAGAACAATCTCATAGTGCTGATATCTCTGTCTGATAAATCGTCGACGGGTCGTTAAACCCTAAGCTTCCTTCCTCCAGATAAATCGTTCATTTACATCCATAAAATTCCGTCTCTTTGTAACATTCGACGTCCAGTGTCACGTGCTAGTCAAATAAACCTCAAAGAAATCGCATGTTTGCGTATATGAAAATCAAATGTTTGTAAAGCCATGGGACCAAACTGCAGTGGCATCAGTTCCAGAGTTACAAACTACTTAAACTAACTTATGCCAAGGACAACACACACTCCAATGACCGGAGGGAGGAATAGATCCTCCGACGGGAAGGAGCCGCGCACTCCACACCGAGGTGCCTTAGAACGCACGGCCATTCCCACGCGGCTTGCGAATATCACATCTACCCTAGTTCTCAGAGATGGTCAAATGTTTCTAAACATAAGCTGAGGTTATCGGTCCCTAGACTTATAAACTACTTAAACTAACATATGCTGATAACAACACACACAAACACTCTCACACAACACACTTACACACACACAAATACATACCCCATGGAGCAGCGGTCGCGCTATTTGAAGCTTGACGCCCCAGACCGCGCGGCCATTTCGGCGTGGGCTCTAGTTTTCCACAATGTGCTGCAGCCTCAAACGTATTTCGAGATGAGGGAATGCATCAGCCGCCCTGGAGTGGTCGAGCGCTCTAAGGCGCCTTGCTACGGAGGGCGCGGTGCTCGCCGTCGGAGGTTCGAGTCCTCCCTCGGGCTTAGAGGAATGTGTTATCCTTACCACAAGTCAGTTTAAGTAGTTTGTAAGCCTAGGGACTGATAACCGCAGCAGTTAGATTTACAGCCGGCCACTGTGGCCGAGCGGTCTGCGGCGCGCCAGTCACAGTATGCACGGCCGCTACGGTCGGAGGCTCGAATCCCCCTCGGGCATGGATGTTTGTGTCGTCTTTATTATAAGGTAGTTCATAAGTAGTTTGTAAGTGTAGGAACTGATGACCCCAAAGTTAAGTCCCTTAACCCCTTAATGCCCGAATTAATTTTTACTTAACACAGAAAATCAAAAAATCATATTTTGTTACCAGTGAACATATGCTAGAAATTATATAATATCAAATATGTGATGTTGTTTACTGAACTGGTGTAATTAGGTATATCGCGTATTTGCGACAAAGGGCATTTGAGAAAGTAAACACTTATAAGACTTCATCTGGTACAACATTTCATTTAACATTTTAATGGTTCAGTGTGTGACATTAGGTTAGTACAAACTGAACTTCTGTAACTAAAAATCGAATATTACATTGCTGCTTTCAATTTGACTACACAAATTGCATTTTTTTTTCATCTTTGCCTTGTTCCTGTATCTTGCCAATGACCTACAGCATCAGTGGGGGTAGTCCTAACTAGAAAAGATGTTGCTGGACCTCGATGCTTCTTACGCTGCAGTTCAGTCTGTATACTGATTGAAGGACTACCTCTCTTTTTCTTTGTTATATCTTTTCTTTGTTTGCAGAGTGCCTCTGCTATTCCAGAATTGAATTCCAGGATGACATTTTGTTCATTATGTAGAATTTTGAGGCTCTCACAGTCCCACCGTATAACAACCAGTAATTGACAATTAAAAGATCCATAATTTGCAACTGAAGAAGTTTGGTAGCATACATCGAAAGTACTATCCATTTACACTTTGTTACACGGGCACACAAAAGTACGCAAATGCCCAATGATGCATATTTTACACAAACCGTATTTTGAAATTTACTTTTACTTTCAACACCGTTATTACATCAAAATGTGATTTACGTAACGCCACAGATACTAAAGAATACATTAATGATTTTCAGAATCAAAATTAGCTCTTTATTCTACCGTAATTCTCCAAAACAAGACGATAACTTCATAGCACGTCCACTACGGTCGGGGGTTCGAATCCCCCTCGGGCATGGATATTTGTGCCGTCCTTAGTTGTAGGTAGTTCATAAGTAGTTTGTAAGTTTAGGGACTGATGACCTCGTAGTTACGTCCCTTAAGCTTAACAAACATTTGAACATTTTGATAACTTCATATGTCTGTCTCATGAACAAATGCGCGAACATCAAACTGCTGTAGCAGTCCCTACACCATCCAGAGAGGTGTTTTGTTAGAAATGTTATCAGCTTTGTGTAGAATCGGCATCTATCAGAACTGGCACTGAAAAACACTTACCCTTCCATTTATAAGCATCACAACGATATGATGCGAATTCGCGACATTGGGCATTAAGGGGTTTAGCTGAACAGACGTCTTTTATTTTATTTTTTTATTTTATTTTATTTATTTATTTATTTATTTATTTATTTATTTATTTTTTTTTTTTTTATTTTATTTTTTTTTTTTTTTTTACAAACATTTGAATTTTGAGAACGCATCTGTTCATTTACGTCTGAGGCGTGTAAGATATCAAGTACAAATGAAGCATGCTACTGCGCTTTTTTGATACCTTACTTATTCTGTTAGAAAAAATGTTCAAATGTTTGTTAAGCTTAAGGGACTTAACTACGGGGTCATCAGTCCCTAAACTTACAAACTACTTATGAACTACCTACAACTAAGGACGGCACAGATATCCATGCCCGAGGGGGGATTCGAACCCCCGACCGTAGTGGCCGTGCAGACCGTGACTGAAGCGCCTCAGTCCCCTCGGCCACCGCGGCCGGCATTGTGTTAGAGAAGCTTGCTTTCCTACACGCACGCAGAACCATACCGAGAGCGAATCGAGATGAGCCCCCCGCCAAGAGCGAAGGCACAGCAGGGGCGCAAAAACTGACGAAAAAAATCGAGGAGGAGAGACGGTTCCAGAATTAACAGGGAGGTGCACGGGAGCGCCCCTCCCCCACATGTGCTGCCTGCGAGAAGCCCTCCCCTAGGCCTGCGACTGTAAACGCACGTATTTGTCGCCGTGTCATGTCTGCAGTGTTCTCTCGTCCAAATAACGCAATGAAGGAACGACTACCGGACAGACGACTATCGCCAGCATGGTTTGTGTAACAACACTCTATCTCCGGTGAGCTCAGTCACGCTGGTGTCGGCGGTGAGTCATCTGATGCTGTTACTGGCAGGCCGAAATCAGGTGAGCACTTTATGATTCGCATTCCTGTTTTCTAATTGATGATTAGGCATGGGCTTCTTTTATACTTATTTAGTGCATTTGGGGATGTTGAAGCGTCTTGTATTTCAACAGAAACGTGTGGCATTAACAACCATATTTCTGAGAGGCACACGTTTGTCATGTTCCGCAATGATGTTTCAGCTTGTCTACGTCATTACCGAAGTTGTTTGATAGTATCGATGTTCAGCAACTTCGTTCACCAAAATCCAGTCTTAATTACGTCAATAAGGAGAAAGTTTATTATCAGTTTAATGTATCAGTAGGCTTGGGTTTATTGTGCAGCTAGAGTAGGGTTACCAGATTGTGGATTGTAAAAATCAGGACACTTTCCATATTTTAATTTATTAAACAAAAAACAATATATATATATATATATATATATATATATATATATATATATATATATATATATATATACAAATCAGACAAATCTATTTTACATCAGGACCTAGGTCCTTTGTTTATTTTTCATTGCACCGAATCCTTATAAAAGTTAATTCTGCTGACACAAATAATAAAAATTGTTTTTAAATTCAAATTTTACCATTGCAATCCCTTTTACTCAGTCACAAGAGTCGGACTACTTCCCCCCTTTGTCCATTGTGCCAGTGTTAAGAACAACCTGTGGGCTGGCGGTTGCTCAGTACAACACAATTCAATGCTCTTGCACCATTTATTTTGGCTCGTTTCAGATTTCCCGTCGTATGTGTCTATGAATTTTTGTAAGTTCCGATATTTTTATCCAACAAAAATTTAATATATTTTTAAGCGTAAGCCCAGAATACATATGAAAAACCAAGCCTATTAATAAGAGAAAATTAACTAAATGGTTGCAGCCTCATATTCAGATACTCGGACCGAAACAACGAATTTGAGCACTGTAAATCGATGCTTAACGTCTTACGTGTCAGACTGTAGTTTTCCGTACATAATAGATCGATTACAAGCAAATAACAAATAAAGTATTCACGGGTGTACTGCCGGTCTATAGTGTCCGTTGGACATTATAGACCGGCAGTACACCAGTGGATACTTTGATTATCAAATACGCCGGGAGAAACTAAAGAATCACTTCGAATAGCAAATACTTTAATTCAGTAACCGAAGTATGAAGCATACACATTGTTGGTGATACTACGCGAAAACCAGTATCAAAAAATCTTCACCACAAAACTAAAAATGCGGACAGTAGCAGAAATCATACAAATGTATGCGGACGCCACATTAATCCTATCAGTCCCACATTATGAGTTCAGCTTTGGAAAAATTAAAATTCAGTGTTTTCTGTATTAATAGAGTGCACTAAACATCAAAATACGTGTTTTAAAATTTTTGATCGAAGTATTGTTTTTTATGTCATGTATTTTATGCACAACACAGATGTTTATATCGAGGTATATGGGTCAATAATGCTGCGGAGCGCGCGGTTGCTCGCCGTCGGAGGTTAGTGTCCTTCCTGGGGCATGGGCGTGTGTGTGTTGTCCTTAGGTTAGTTTACCTTAGTTTAAGTAGTCTGTAAGCTACTGACTGATGACCACGCAGTTTGGTCCGATAGATTTACAAACATTTAAACATTTTCAATAATGCTAGCATAATCTTCGCCACAGCACCAAAGACAATTCACTGCTGAAATAAAATAACATGAACCATACACGCCGAACGGTCTGCGGCGCGCCAGTCACAGTCTGCACGGCCGCTACGGTCGGGGGTTCGAAACCCCCCTCGGGCATGGATGTTTGTGTCGTCTTTAGTATAAGGTAGTTCATAAGTACTTTATGAGTTTAGGGACTGATGACCCCCGCAGTTAAGTCCCTTAATCTTAACAAACATTTCAACGACACTCACGCTCACACTCGCAGCCACGTACAGACAGCAACGTAACACAACCTCCAAGACGGATAAATTAACGCCGTACTAGAAGCATGTTGTTCATCAACAACCATGCGACTTTAAAGACTGATACACAAAATACGGTATATATCAACTTTTAATACGTTGGGAATGAAAGGGTTAAATGTTGAAAATGGGGACATGTCCGCATTAATGAGGCCGTCTGGTAACCCTGAGTATTATTCGATGTGCAATGTTCTAACCATGTAACCAATGAACATGTCCTTCAGACTAGTGTGTCTGAAGGAACGGGCTCTCGGCGACTACAACTGTTAAGAATATAATAAATGAATTACCGATTGCGAATGTGAAACAGAATCAGCTGTCAATTTATTGGTGAGACATAAAAATTTGTACCGGTTCGGGAATAGAGACCAGATTCGCCACTTTTCGCGAGTGGTTGCGTTAACCATTACGCTACCCGTACACTCCTCTAGAACCGACCCAAACTTACAAATTGGATACTTAATGACAGGAAGGAACAGAAAGGAAAGGAATGCGTCTGGATGATATAGGACATTGATATAAATCGTTGCCGACAAGTGAATATTTGTGTCGGGCCGGGATTCGAAATCGGGTCTCCTGCTTCGAACCATCGATCGCATTGATCTCTTAGCTACCTGCGCACGTCCCCGTCCGCCCCGCCGTCTGTGATTTCTCAAAGACATTTGACTGTTTCAGGGGCAATGCTGCAAATTGGTTCAAGCCATACCTCGCTAACAGGAAACAAAGGATACATCTCAGGGCCATTGCTTTGTCTTGTGTACATTAATGAACTCTCATTAGTTACACTGCCAGAAACAGTGATTGCAGATGATACAAGTATTGCAATAAATAGCATGTTGAGCGTAGTTCTAGAAAGGAGCGCTATTGAAATTTTCATAAACATTAAAAAACGGTTTAAAGCCTCTCATTAGTTACACTGCCAGAAACAGTGATTGCAGATGATACAAGTATTGCAATAAATAGCATGTTGAGCGTAGTTCTAGAAAGGAGCGCTAATGAAATTTTCATGATCATTAATAAACGGTTTAAAGCCAACTCATTGACATTAAACTTTGTAAAGACTCACTACATGCAGTTCAGAACATGTAAGAGGTTTCCATCCAGCATATGCAAGTGTGAAGAACAGCAGATAGAAGAGGTTGACAGTATTAAATTCCTGGGATTACAATATGGTAATAAATTCAGTTGGCCGCGGTGGAGTATCCGAGCGGTCTAAAGCGTCTCGCTGCGGAGCGCGCGGTTGCTCGCCGTGGAGGTTCGAGTCCTCCCTGGGGCATGGGTGTGTGTGTGTTGTCCTTAGGTTAGTTTACCTAGGTTTAAGTAGTTTGTAAGCTACGGACTGATGACCATGCAGTTTGGTCCGATAGATTTACAAACATTTAAAAATGTTTAAATGTTTGTATAGTCTATGGGACTTAACTACGGGGTCATCACTCCCTAAACTTACAAACTACTTATGAACTACTTACGAACTAGGACGGCACAAATATCCATGCCCGAGGGGGGATTCGAACCCCCGAACGTAGTGGCCGTTACAAACATTTGAACATTTGAAATTCAGTTGGAAGGAGCATACAGCAGAACTACAGAAACGAGTCAACAAATCTGTATTTGCATTTCGAGTGTTAGCAGACGAAGGAGACGTAAAAATTAAGAAGCTTGCATACTGTACTTACTTTCATTCCATAATGTCATATGGTATAATATTTTGAGGTAACTCTTCAAGTCAAACTGAAGTTTTCAGAGTCCAAAGGCGTGTAATACGTATTATTCGTGGAGTAAATTCACGGACATTCTGCAGAAGCCTCTTCAAAGAAGTAGTTTTACTAACTATTATCTCTCAGTATATTTATTCCTTAATAAAATTTCTCAGCCGGCCGCGGTGGCCGAGCCGTCTGCGGGGGTTCGAATCCCCCCTCGGGCATGGATATTTGTGCCGTCCTTAGTATTAGCTAGTTAATAAGTAGTTCGTAAGTTTAGGGACTGATGACCCCGTAGTTAAGTCCCATAAGCTCTACAAACATTTGAACATTTTGAAATTTGTCATAAATAATATATCCCTTTTTCCAACAAACAACTCAGTTCATAAATACAAGGAACAAAAGCAATCTACACAAGGACTTACTTTAGTTCAAATAGGGGTTCAATATTCTGGAACACACATTTTCAATAATATACCATCAACTATAAAAATTAAGCAAAAAATAAAGATCAATATAAGAGGAGCTTGAAAGACTTACTACTGGCCAACTCCTCCTACTCCAGAGAGGAGACGAATTTTTGAATAGGACCAAATGATGTATGTGTCTGTATTCGTACTATTAGTATTATGGAACGAATAACTAATCTAATCCCAAATTCCCACAAGTCGCACACTAAGATAGTAGTCCTGCCCTCTTATGTTCGCCATCCGTATTCCCGCACGTGGTATTACCGCATCTGCTGTGAAGCAATGATCTGCACGCCGTCGTTCGGTAGATATATACATAATAGTTGGTGTCTGTTCTTTCGGATAAGTTCGAAAGCACAGATACCACACCATCTATATAAACTTCCATATACCCCACATTGTGTAGTATACATTTCTTGCCGACCGCGGTGGTCGAGGGGACTAAGGCGCTCCAGTCACGGTCTGCACGGCCACTACGGTCGGGGGTTCGAATCCCCCCTCGGGCATGGATATTTGTGCCGTCCTAGTTCGTAAGTAGTTCATAAGTAGTTTGTAAGTTTAGGCACTGATGACCCCGTAGTTAAGTCCCATAGACTATACAAACATTTGAAAATTTGAATATACATTTCTTGCATTCTTGGCAGCTGTAGTAGACATAATGTCCGTTCCGTCAGACATGTATGCATGGATAAAGGTCATTTGCATTGGTTACATCGCTAAACACGGATACTGTATATCGTATTTAAGCCAGAGCAAGGCATACATCTACATCTACATGGGATACTCTGCAAATCACATTTAAATGCCTGGCAGAGGGTTCATCGGACCACCATTATACTATTTATCTCCCATTCCATTCTTTTGACAATACGAAACGAGCTGCCATTCTTTGGACTCTTTCGATGTCCTCCGTCAAACCCACCTGATAAGGATCCCACACTGGGCAGCAATACTCCAAAAATGGACGGACAAGCGTAGTGTATGCAGTTTCTTTAGTAGTTCTGTTGCATCTTTTAAGGATTCTGCCAATAAAACGCAGTCTCTGTTTCGCCTTTCCCACGACATTATCTACGTGTTCTTTCCAGTTTAAGTCTGAAGTAATAGTAATTCGCCGGCCGCGGTGGCCGAGGAGACTGAGGCGCTCCAGTCACGGTCTGCACGGCCACTACGGTCGGGGGTTCGAATCCCCCCTCGGGCATGGATATTCGTGCCGTCCTTAGTTGTAAGTAGTTCATAAGTAGTTTGTAAGTTTAGGGACTGATGACCCCGTAGTTAAGTCCCATAGACTCTACAAACATTTGAACATTTTTTGAATAGTAATTCCTAGGTATTTCGCGGAGTTTACGGCCTTCACTTTGGATTGATTTATCTTGTAAACAGAGTTTAACGGATTTCTTTTCGTACTCATGTGGATGACTTGGCATACGCCAAATGTGATAAACCTCTCTGACTGTACGGGGATTACATAATGAAGTATATGAGCACTCATGGGTACTAGGCAATGTGTATTATACCAAAGTTTGAGTTGTTCCGGAGAGCGTAATCGTTAACGCGACCGCTTGTGAAATGCGCGAAGACCGGATTCGAATCTCGGAGAGCCACAAATTTTCATATGACACCAATAAATTGTACAGCTGATGCTGACAAGGGCCTCCTTTTATCTCGAACGCTCGGAACCGCACGAAACAAGCAATCATAAACAAATCAGTGGCATGCGTCATTTTCATGCAAAACGCTGCCCTTGTCTGCTAGCACCATTATATGGTGGCATAATGTAGCTGCACTAACCAGTGCTCTAGCTGCGTGAGTGGTATAGCTGCAGTACGTATTTGTCTCTTCGAGTGTTCGCAAGCGAGTTACTGTGTAAACCGTGTA
The DNA here is from genome assembly GCA_026315105.1 of Locusta migratoria. NCBI lineage: Eukaryota > Metazoa > Arthropoda > Insecta > Orthoptera > Acrididae > Locusta > Locusta migratoria. The sequence goes on from CM048755.1 coordinate 295,958,051, forward strand.
CAGTGACATCATAAAGAATCCTACGCATGTGTTCCAAATATTAGGAATCAAGTTGCTAAGTGATGAATATGGAAATGACTTCGGGGCCGGGCATATGGAATTCGTCGATATATTATATAACATAATTATTCAAAAATATAATGACGACGACACAGAAATACACGACGTTACGTTGGATAGATACACGGAATTTGAAGGACAGGAGGAACTTGAATGTGGCCCTTCAAACAGTACAGACATTCATCACCAGACCAACATGAACAGTCAAGTCACAGAGAAACTGCACTCTGTGATTTACTATCAATTTTTTAGCACCTACGAATAATCCTATGTTGCAATATGCTTGGCGAAAGCCAGGGTATGACAATGGCATAACAACATTATTATTTCAGAATGTAATTATTGTGGCTTTTGATATTGGACTGCGTGAATGCGAAAGTAATTTGCAATGTAATAACGTAGCTTTAATGAGGTGTGCACATTGTTCTCTCCCACTTTGTTTTAACCACTTCATAGAAATACCGCATCTGCAGTTTGAGGACTAGCACAAGCAGTTTCAGGTGTGTTGTAATGCTGTATATGTGTGTTTTGCGCTATTATAAGTACATTAAGGAGACAGTTTTTGAGGCTGCTGATTGAATATGTAATGATACACTGACACCATTAAATTAGATACAATTTCCATCCTATAGTATTGATATCTTGTTACTTTCTTTCTCTCTGTTAAAATGTTACTTGAGGTACAATGCAACGTTTTGCATGGAAATGACGCACACCACTGTCCTGTTTATGATTGCCTATTGTTTCAAGCATGGTTTCGTGCAGTTCCGAGCGCTCCAGGTCTAAGGTGTCCAAATGTTCAAATGTTTGTAAATCTATCGGACCAAACTGTTTGGTCATCAGTCCGTAGCTTACAAACTACTTAAACTAAGGTAAACTAACCTAAGGACAACACACACACCCATGCCTTAGGGAGGACTCGAACCTCCACGGCGAGCAACCGCGCGCTCCACAGAGAGGCGCCTTAGACCGCTCGGCTACTCCACCGCAGCTCTGAAGTGTCCCTTGTGAGTAATGTTCGCAGTTGCGGGTACATCGTTCCTAGTTTATTATTGTTGCTTGCACAGGGAGTTTAGAATTAGGGTTCCATTTGTTATTACTAGTTGGAATAGTGCCCGTGTTATTAAAAATTATCGCAGGGAATTGTGGAAAAATAAAGGCACCATGTCACGGATTGCGCGGTCGCGTCCGCCGCAGTTTCGAGTCCTGCATGGGGCATGGATGTGTGTGTTGCCGTTAGCATAAGTTAGTGTAAGTAGTGTGTAAGTCTAAGACCGATGAACCTAGCAGTTTGGTCCCTGGAGTACAAAAACTTTGAACTCCGAGTAGAATTAAAGTTCGATATTATAGTTTGAATATCTGCAAAGCATCCAAAATTGTAACCCCCCCCCCCCCCCACCACCCAGGGGCTCACGGTTCTTTCGTTAGTACGTGAATGGCGAGCACGGGGCCCCGAGCTAATGCAGTCTACCTTCGTTCTTTATTTCCCGGGCTGCGTTTCCTTTCCCCCTCCCCTCCTTTCCTATCCTCACCCTTCCCCTCCCCACCGGGGGACTGATAGCCTCAGTAGTTTACTCCCCCTATCCCAACCAAACAACCCAACCCTGATGTAAACATTTTCACTTCAGACCATTGGCGATCTTTTATATCTATAAAATGTAACGCCTTTAGACACAGTAATACGCTCTTTCTTGTAGCTGTACGAGTTTAAAATAATCTCAATGATTATAAAACAACTAAGGCCACTTTGGACACATAAGCTAATAATTTGACAGCTACTAAACTTTAAATATGATCAATCATTGTGCTTCTATGAAAACAAGGAATCGCTCTCAATATAGAAAAAAATGTAATGTGGTACAGATGAGTAGGAAAAATAATCCCGTAAAATTCGAAAATAGCACTAGTATTGTGCTGCTTGACACAGTCGCCTTGATTAAATATCTAGGCGTAACGTTGCACAGCGATATGAAATGGAACGATCATGTACGACAGCGGTGGTCTACTTCTGTTTATTGGGAGAATTTTGAGAAGATGTGGTTCATCTCCGTAAATGAAAATGCTTGTGAGACCCCGTCTTGAGTACTGCTTAATTGTTTAGGATCCCCACCAGAGCGGTTTAAAGGAAGACATAGAAGCAATTCAGAGGTGGACTATTAGATTTGTTACTGGTAAATTCGGTCAATGCGTGAGTTTTATAGGGATGCTTCAGGAACAGAAATGGGAGTTGCTTAAAGAAAGGCGACGTTCTTTTCGAGTAACACTGTTGAGGAAATTTAGAGCGCCGAAATTTGAAGAAGACTGCAGAATGTTTTTACTGCCTACAACTTCCATTTCGCGTGAAGACCACAAAGATAAAATAAATTAGGGCTCCTACAGAGGATTACAGGCATTCGTTTTCCTTCGTTCTGTTTGGGAGTTGATAGAAAAGGAAATGGCTACTAGTTGTACGGGGTATCCTCCGCGATGCACCTTGCAGTAGATTGCGTTTTATCTACATAAAAGTAGATTATACTAATACGTAAAAACGAAAATTGAACAGTTTTTTAAATATCAATTACAGAAAGAAAGTAAGAAACCAATGAAACTTATAAAATTCTAAAATAATTTTGCTGTAGTTGTATAGAATATGAAAATCATGGGCGTTCGTAGTTGTTAAGGAGGGTTAAAGGAAGTAGATGATTTCATGAGACTTCCTGGCAGATTAAAAATGTGTGCTGGAATCGGGATTCGAACCTGGGACCTTTGCCCTTCGGGGGGCAACCGCTCTACCATATGAGCTATCCCGGCACGCTTCACAGTGCCTCCACACAACTTTACTTTAGCCAGTACCTCGTCTCCTACTCACCTACTTCATATCAGCGCATACTCCTCTTCAGAGTGAAAGTTTAATTCTGGAAACATCCGTTAGGCTGTGGCTAAGCCATGTCTCCACCATATCCTTTCTTCCAGGAGCGCTCGTCTTCATGGCTCGCAGAAGAACTTCTGTGAAGTTTGGAATGTAGGGGCGAGGTACTGGCAGAAGTAAAGTTGTGAGGACGGACCGCGAAGCGAGCCGGGATAGCTCAGACGGTAGAAGGAAGAAAGGAAGCTTATTGTTTAACGTCCCATCGCAGACGGTAGAGCGCTTGCCCGCGAAAGGCAAGTTCCCAGGTTCGAATCCCGGTTCTGGCACGCAATTTTAAACTGCCAGGAAGTTTCAAAAAATGTTCAAATGTTTGTTAAGCTTATGGGACTTAACTACGGTGTCATCAGTCCCTAAACTTACAAACTACTTATGAACTACTTACGAACTAGGACGGCACAAATATCCATGCCCGAGAGGGGATTCGAACCCCCGACCGTAGTGGTCGTGCTGACCGTGACTGGAGCGCCTCAGTCACCTCGGCCACCGCGGCCGGCCCGGGAAGTTTCACATCAGTGCACACTCAACTGCAGAATGAAAGTTTCATTCAACATGCTTTCATATTTAAAGGCTGATCTTATCTACTCTATCAGACAATAAAATCTCCAACAATAAAACGTGAACATCGAGAGTTGAAGTGCTACCAACTTCTGACCTGCGTAATGATCAGGCCATGAGGTAGAAATGACGCACAAAAGTAACATTTTTGAAAACGTAGACTAGGGATGTTCATACTTAAACGACTCATTTGCTGTAGCACGCATACTTAACAGCTATAGTGCTGCTAGTTCGATGATGTTCTCAGCAGTGGAAATCAAAACAGCGCAGTACGTAGCAACGAAGCCTGTGAATAACGATATTTATTGGCTACGTTATTTCGCTTTTTTTTTTTTTTTTTTTTTTTTTGTAAGAATAACTTTCTGATCACTTGAAAACGTTACCAAAAAATTTGAAGCAAGTTCCTAACTTTTAACTTCTTACTTTTTAATAGCTACGACGACAGAAAGAAGAAATAGACAAATAGAGGGACACAGAGGAGGACACGGTGAGAAATTGGAGGAAGATTGAAACAGACGGAAGACGGATAGACGGAGGAGTAGAAGAAGATGGAGGAGGTAGATATATGTGGAGGATGACATGTGCAGAGAGAGGAGACAGGGAGCAAATGGACAGAATGTATAAAACGACTGCTTTTCTCAAGGACACTTATACGACGTGTGGTCCAAAGTGGATGATCCATCTGATTCTTATGTTTATGCAGAAAATGGACAACCACTAACTATCAAGCTTGATTCCATTGTGGCACTTGTGTTCAACGACTGTACTTTTGATTTGTAGAAAAAAATTTTAGCAATCAGTCGTAAATATTTTGTTTATTCAGATTTAGATTTCGACCACTGTGTGATCATTATTAATGCTTAAAACAAACAGTTAAAACGTATAAATAATATCGAGATCTGAATAAACAAAATATTTACGACTGATTGCTGAAAAACAGTTTTCTACAAACCACTAAGTACCTTCACAATAAAGGGGTATTTCGTCGGTGCGTCTATGTTTTCAAGAATTCTTTCATGTCAGACTGAGCCACAGCCAGTCGTGGCCGGGTTTAGCTATTGTAAAGTGATATCACAATAAAAACTAAATTCCTTGAAAGGGGTTTTTGCCACCTTGTAATAATGTAATTTCTCTTTTATTTGTAACTGATAACGTATGCACTATTATAATAGACGGGGACCAAATTAAATATGTTTTTAACTAGATATCGTGATGAAACCAATATACAGTAGACGCCATATACAATAACATATATTTTTGTTTGTCTTTTAGTAAAAAATATTATATATATAATTTGTAATCTATTCAACACGAGGATGTGCTGAAAATAATTCTCCGAGTTTATTTGGTGAAAACTCGTTAAAATGTAAAAACCAAATGTTTGTAAACTAAGGGACTAAACTGCTGAGGTCATCGGTCCCTAGACTTACAAAATACTCAAACTAACTTATGCTAAGAACATCACACACACCCATGCCCGAGGGAAGACTCGACCCCCGACGGGGAGAGGTCGTGCGATCCGTAGCAAGGCGTCTTCCCGCGCGGAAACTCTTGAAGATTTTTAAATTAAACAAACTTATTAATATTCTACATCTGTATTTGTCGTGTTTATACATTTATTTCTCTACGTATTCACTCAATTGAAGAACACATATCTCGCAACGGGATACCAGTTACACTACTAGCCATTAAAATTGCTACACCAAGAAGAAATGTATTGGACAAATAAATTATACTAGAACTGACATGTGATTACATTTTCACGCAATTCGGGTGCATAGATCCTGAGAAATCAGTACCCAGAACGACCACCTCTGGCCGTAATAACGGCCGTGATATGCCTGGGCATTGAGTCAAACAGAACTTGGTTGGTGTGTACAGGTACAGATGCCCATGCAGCTTCAACACGATACCACAGTTCGTCAAGAGTATTGACTGGCGTATTGTCACGAGCCAGTTGCTCGGCCACCATTGACCAGACGTTTTCAATTGGTGAGAGATCTGGAGAATGTTCTGGTCAGGGCAGCAGTCGAATATTACATTCCAATTCCGCTTCTAAATGCGAAAAAAATAATAATTTGTAATAGCTTGCACAGGGCTACGCCTTCTTCCTTGTTCTTAATTCTCTTGTATTACCTGTTTATGTGGCGTTTTCATTTGAATGTTGTGCAATCAGAATGCAGAGAATGTCTTTATACTACATGAAATAAGGCTTTGGAGTAACAGCCCTCACGAGAAATGTGTTCATGGCAAAACGCAGAATCCTAATTAGTCTCTGATGGCCGTCATCTGAAAATGTTGCTCCAAAACTACATTTTTCTCGTGCAAGGTATTTAATATTGCAGTTATTGTCTTATTAATGGTGGCAGCTCAGAGAAGATAAGAGTCTTGTAGAGAATGGGCTTCAAGCCCGGAGTTTCTATTCGCGACATCCTGATGGGGATTTAAACTCAAAGTATGCTTGCAGCCATTAAATCGATTGAAGACCTTGCAGAGCAAACAAGACAGAAAAGAAGAATCCAGAAGAGAAGTCTTGAAGGAAATAAGGACATTCATTATAGATCTGGAGGCTATTGAAGGTGGGAATGGCAACGAAAAAGCAAGTTTAACTTTAAAATACATTTTCTCAGAACTACCGGTTTCATTATTCAGGTACATTTTACTTCAAAACAAGAAAAGATTCGACTATGGTTTTTGGCATGTCTTTTGCATTATTTATACGAAACACGTATACAGAGTGAATATTTAATATCATTCATGCATGCTAAGATAGAGAATAAAGAAAGTATAATTTCTATGTGTACTTTTGAAATTAAAAGTAATTAAACCTAAAACTTCGTTTAATATCAATAAATTGAAATGATTCTATGAGTTTTTTTATATGGTGGTTGAGGTTATACTGCAAAAAAATCAAGGCAATTTCGTAGAAACTTTCTTAGTAAATGGTACCTTTGTGAAGTTCCAAAAATTTAAAAATTTGAATTAAAATTAGAAAACAATTTCAGTAGATGCTTTGAACTACCATCAACCATTGTACATAATTTCATTTATGTAACTCAAAAATTGTGGATTCGGTGACAGGTTATATTTGTACTTGTTTTTCGTGTACGTCCTTCCTTAAAAGAAAAAACTGGGAAAATGGGGATTACGGGCGTAGTTGGGGTAAAACGTCTTAAAGGTCCCAAAAAAGGGAAAAAGTGTCCGTGGGAGAAGCGCACCTGAAAATTGTAACCCTGATGATCGCGTTGCACCAGTGGCACTGTGGCCAGCTCAGCTGTCTCGGACGCCTCGGTTTCGAATCCCGACTCGGCATCTATTTTAGTCTTTCCCTGTTGCTTTAATTCGATACCCACAGGCAGCTAATGAGGTAAATTCGTTTGTATCAAACTAAAATGTAATTCGATCGACAATCCGAAGAAAAACTGACGGAACCATATACACTCATGCTCCTATAAAAAGAACATCTTGAAAGTCTAGAAATGGGGAGTTCATATTCTCCAGACATGTTCATTACGATATTCTGAAAAAACGGCTAGCGTTTCGATCACCTATGTTCAGCAAGTGTGGTGTTTCCTAGTAGGTAAATCGGCAAATAATCAGCAAAGGGCCCTGATGGCCTGTTCCATGCGTGATGGCATCGACGCGTGTCAGGCACGAATGAAGTCCTGTGGCACAGCCACCCACGGCTGAATTCAAATGTTTGTATAGCTTATGGGACTTAACTACGGGGTCATCAGTCCCTAATCTTACAAACTACTTATGAACTAGCTAATACTAAGGACGGCACAAATATCCATGCCCGAGGGGGGATTCGAACCCCCCGACCGTAGTGGCTGTGCAGAACGGCTGAATTCACCAGGTTCCAAAGCTCATCTGTGGTGGTTAGCATTGTATCACATGTCTGCACCCGTTTTTTCACTACACACATTTTCGATTGGAGGCAAGTGACCTGGCGGACAAAAGGGTGACATCTTGTGACACCGAGAAGGCACGTGTTCATGCAGCAACACGTGCCCCTGCATTCTCTTGCTAGAAAATGGCGCCTGTAGTGTCGTGCAGAAATGGTATGGCTACGGTTCGGAGGATGTCTTTCAAGTAAGTCACGTTAAATTACTGTATGGTGACGAATTACAGTGATGATAATATTATCAATATTTTCTCGCAATAGCGAATTTCTTTTAGCGTCACTGTATAAGGTATAGATGTTCTACCAAATAGTGACATGCCTAAGCGAGGCAATGAGGATAACAGCGTAGGTTAATGCCTCGTTGTTTTCATTCTCCCTGGTGCGGGAATACAGATTAAGCTGCGACTGCTAAGGGATGAACGCAGTTGACTCAGATGTGCAGCGCCGGCCGCGGTGGCCGAGGGGACTGATGCGCTTCACTCACGGTCTGCACGGCCACTACGGTCGGGGATTCGAATCCCCCCTCGGGCATGGATATTTGTGCCGTCCTTAGTTGTAGCTAGTTCATAAGTAGGTTGTAAGTTTAGGGACTGATGACCCCGTAGTTAAGTCCCTTAAGCTCTACAAACATTTGAACATTTCATATGTGCAGTCAGTGTGGCATATGGAAGTTTGGGTCGGCTCTGGAGTCGTGTTCGGGTAGCCTAGTAGTTAAAGCGACCGCTCGCGAAAAGCGGGAAACCCGGGTTCGAGTCCCGGCCCGGCAAAAATTTTCATATGTCACCATTTGGTAGAACATCTATACCTTATACAGTGACGCTAAAAGAAATTCGTTATTGCGAGAAAATATTGATAAGTACGCCATGGCCGTTCCCGCCGGAGGTTCGAGTCCTCCCTCGGTCATGTGTGTGTGTGTGTGTGTGTGTGTGTGTGTGTGTGTGTGTGTGTGTGTGTGTGTGTATAAGTTAGTTAGGAAGTTTGTAAGTATAGTTACTGATGACCAAAGCAGTTTGGCCCAATATGTTCACAAACATTTGAATGCTTGAACAAAGTCAAACTGGTCACAGTACCCTGAATAAGCACTAAGGACGATATTACACGATCATATTTATTTGTCAAAGTTGATGTGTCAAATATTTACGTCAAACTTGATAGTGCAATAGGGAAATATAACATACCTCGTCTTTCATCAAAGAAATATTATCAAATATAGGCCCTCGCCGTAGATTTGATCATAAAAGTCGTTTGTCTTCTGTTCAGTGCATTGCGAAGTAGAGCCGCTTTCCAGAATGAAACTCACTCTGAGGCGGAGTGTCCGCTGATATGAAACTTCCTGGCAGATATCAGCGCACACTCCGCTGCAGAGTGAAAGTTTCATTCTGGAAACATCCCTTAGGCTGTGGCTAAGCCATGTCTCCACCATATCCTTTCTTCCACCAGTGCTAGTCTTGCGTGTTTGCAAGAGAACTTCTGTGAAGTTTGGAAAGTAGGAGGCGAGGTACTGGCGGAAGTAAAGTTGTGAGGCGGCATCGTGAATCGTGTCGGGATAGCACAGTCGCTAGTGCGCTTGCCCGCGAAAGGCAAAGGTCCCAGGTTCGAGTCCCGGTTCCGGCACACAATTTTAATCTGCCAGGAAGTTTCATATCAGCGCACACTCCGCTGCAGAGTGAAAGTTTCATTCTGGAAACATCCCTTAGGCTGTGGCTAAGCCATGTCTCCACCATATCCTTTCTTCCAGCAGTGCTAGTCTTGCGTGTTTGCAAGAGAACTTCTGTGAAGTTTGGAAAGTAGGAGGCGAGGTACTGGCGGAAGTAAAGTTGTGAGGCGGCCGCGTGAGTCGTATCGGGATAGCTCAGTCGGTAGAGCGCTTGCCCGCGAAAGGCAATGGTCCCAGGTTCGAGTCCCGGTTCCGGCACACAATTTTAATCTGCCAGGAGTTTCTATAGCCGCTTTGAGTGCTAGCATCGCTGCAGTCATTTGACTGTTGTGTGTTTGTAAACACAGCTGCAAAGTTTACGTTTGTTCAGTCAACCACAAAATTAGTATAAACGTATTAAGCAGTATAATGTATTATACATTAGTATAAATGTATTAAATGTATAATGTGAGGCATTCTGATGATAAAAATAGGTCAACAAGATTGGAGAACTGTAAGAAAATGGCGGAATTATTACCACTGGAATACAGTCCAGTTGTATAGCAGGCGACATGGAGAAGAAAATTTATTTTTGTAATCAGCGTGCGTCACGTTAAAAAGCGCCTCGTCTACCTGATGCATTTGTATAAATTTTGTAGTTGATGGAACACAAGCAGTATTTTATTTATTTACAAAGTTTATGCCCACATTGGAGCATAATCATTATACAATTATTAAAAATATTTCTTAATGCCCATGTAGTGTACTAAACATTTATTTAGTTTTAGATATTTATCCTTCATTGCATTATAAATCTATTCACACGTTTCAGGAGCTATTTTTACTAATGCACACTGCGGTATTCGATTACTGTACTGGAGTGCACGCTAGACTAGATATGTCAGTAGCAAGAAACCGCAGTGTAGCTGGAACCCTGTATTTAGCAGATATAACATCCCTAGTGCGCGTATTCTACTTTGTGATGTGAAGAGCTAATTTTCTGAGTAAATACTGATACGTTGCAGCATCCATTTTCATTTATATATGACTTGACATCCTCCACTTACAGCCCCGCAACAAATTTCTCTAAATGTTCTTATTGTCACGAAGTGAAACCCACATTTTTACCCAAGTTGGTTTACTTTTTTCCTCCCGCTTGTCTTCGTCCAAATGCACACAAAATATAATTGCCCGTCATCTTGAAATATGACGCAAAATATGATTGCAGTGTAATACCCCTTTTTGGCGCCACGTCAAAGATTTATGTCAAGAACATTTCATAAATGATTTGTGATTGTACACAATAGAATCGCACATCATAAGGCTTTGAGTTGGCACTGTGTTTCATGTGCGAATGCAAGTCAGAGCGATTGCCGGTCCCCTTGTCTGCAGTGAACCAAAATGCGTCATCGTTTTCAAACAGAACCCAGATTCGTCTAGAAACACTATCTGATGCCATTCCTGTCCCAAGTGACGTCGTTCCATATACCACTGATATCTAGCATGTTTCTCCACATTAGTCCATGAAATCTTCAAATGTTTGTAAATCTATGGGACTTAACTTCTTTGGTTATTAGTCCCTAAGCTTACTTAAACTAAGTTAAACCAACGTAAGGAAAAAACACACAATCATGCCCGAGGGAGGACTCGAACCTCCGCATCAAGGCGCTTTAGAAAGCTTCGCTATTCCACCGCGGCGCACCTTAGTTCAAGCTGTGTGGAGATGTGGACGGCGCGCACGTAACCCATACTGTAATAAATGAGGACAGACTCCCACCCCCAATAGTCTATGACGTGTTACACTGTTGAGTCATAACCGAGGAGGAAGCAGATCTGTACCGCAAAGTCATTGGGACGAGGTGCTATTTACACCTACAGTGAGAATGTACTTAATTCATTATATAATAAACTGCAAGCAGCAGGTATTTTCTGTTATTTGATTGTGTGTACCATACCATCCTTTTAAATAAATTAGAATTCTATGGTGTCACGGGAAATGCTGTAAATTGGTCCAAGTCGTACCTCACTAACAGGAAACAAACGGTGTCAGTGCAAGTGACTAGTGAATTAAGCCAACAGTCATAATCGGACTGGAATGAAATTACATGTGGTGTCCCACAAGGATCCATCTTATGGCCATTGCTTTTTCTTGTGTACATTAACGACCTCTCATCAGTTACAGTACCAGAAGCAGAGTTCGTTTTGTTTGCAGATGATACAAGTATTGCAATAAAAAGTACGTCAAGCATAGGTATAGAAAGGTCTGCTAATGATATTTTCATGAACGTTAATAAATAGTTTAAAGCCAAATCATTGTCATTAAATTTTAAGACTCACTACATGCAGTTAAGAACATGTAAGAGATTTCCCGCCAGCATATGCATTAAGTATGAAGAAGAGCAGATATAAGAGGTTGACAGTATTAAGTTCCTGGGATTACAGGATTCAGTTGGGAGGAGCACACCACAGAACTGCAGAAACGACTCAACAAATCTGTATTTTAAATATGAGTGTTATCAGACATAGGAGACAAAAATAAAAAAAGCTTGCATACTTTGCTTACTTTCATTCCATAATGTCATATGGTATAATATTTTGGGGTAACTCTTCAAGTCAGTCAAAAGTCTTCAAAGTCCAAAAGCGTGTAATACGTATTATTTGTGGAGTAAATTCACGGACGTCCTGTAGAAGCCTCTTCAAAGAACTGGGTATGTTAACTACTGCCTCTCAGTATATTTATTCCTTAATGAAATTTGTCATAAATAATATATCCCTTTACCCAACAAACAGCACAGTTCATACATACAATACTAGGAACAAAAATGACCTACACAAGGACTTAAAAGCACTTACTTTAGTTCATAAAGGGGTCCAATTCTCAGGAACACACATTTTCAATAAATTACCTTCAAGTATAAAAACTTTAGCTAGAAATAAAGATCAGTTTAAGAGGAGCCTAAAAGACTTTCTAGTGGCCAACTCCTACTCCATTAGTGAATTTCTAAATTGTACCAAATGATGCATGTATCGGCATTCATACTATATTATTATTATTATTATTATTATATTATCAGCTCAAAAACAAAAAACAAAATAAAATAAATAAAAATTAAAATTTAAAAAATTAAAAAATGTTTGTGTCTGTATTATCTATTATTCAGCTTGTAAATTTTGTTTCTTGATATGTTCCACATACACGATGACCTCCTCAACATCAATCTACGGAACAAAAAACTAATCTAATCTCTGCTGTTCTCGGGGTGGTCTATGTGGTACTACTCGACCATGTCGTGTTCTGCGGCCATCCGTGTAGCATTTCTGCACACACCCCTTGTACTGCCGAAAGACCTCGTCCCATAGAAGCAGCAGTTTCCCGGACGGCTGAATCGCATTCTCTCGTGCCAAAATGTGCTCCTTCTCAAACGCACTGATTTGACGGTACGGTTGGCGCATACATCTGCGAGGCATCACAGTGATCCATTACTTTCGGGTTACAGAGAAAATGAGAGGGCCGCGCGGTAAAGGCTGCGTGGTTCGTGGCACTAGGTTACAGATTAGTCTTGTGTAGTTCGCGAACGAACTAGTTCGGAAGAGCGCTCCCACAGGCGAACTACGCGAACTAGTTCGCAGATCCCTCGCCTCTTAGTTCGTCCGCTCCTTTTCCGAAGACTGACGGGTAATAGCGAGAGGACGCGAGAGCGCGCAGACTCGCTTGATTCTCTTCTGCCAGTTGCCGTCATTTCGAGCTGAGATGCAGCTCAGCTGTAGTTCTAGTAGCTGTAGCAAAAGCCAAAACGAGCGGACGAACTAAAAAGAGCGACCTACTTCGCGGCCGAACTGCGAACTAAAAGGAGAGCTACCGGTCGCGAACTAAAATATGCGTGATAGGTCGCGAACTAAAATATGTGCGATAGGTCGCGAACTAAAATATGCGCGATAGGTCGCGAACAGAATTAAAAATGACGTGTTTGCCTTCTACTGATGAGAGCCATTTCGAGGTTAGCGTCTGCCTGCTAGATTACATAGTTCAGTGCTACAAAATTTCTGCTTTGAAGTATTCTGCACTCTGCAATATCTGACTAATAAATTCCATAATGCCAAAATGTTCAAATGTTTGTAGAGCTTATGGGACTTAACTACGGGGTCTTCAGTCCCTAAACTTACAAACCACTTATGATCTACCTAATACTAAGGACGGCACAAATATCCATGCCCGAGGGGGGATTCGAACCCCCGACCGTAGTGGCCGTGCAGACCGTGACTGACGCGCCTCAGTCTCCTCAGCCACCGCGGCCAGCACCCATAATGCCAAGATATAGAGATAAATCTAAACTTGAACGCGAGAAATTATCCACAAACTGTTTCTTTTGGTTTGCGTGATATCGTTAGCGGCTCAAGCAGCAAGCGCATGAAGCAGCTAGGTGGGGGAACTTCTCCCTCCACCTGCATGCGCAGACCACACCGCTCAGCCGTCACTGGGAGCGCACGAACTAAAAGAACGAACTAGTTCGCGGCAGATTTCTCGGCCGCCCCCGTCAGAGTTTCCACCTCTCCCTCGAGCTCGGGTGTGAGGTTGTCAACTGTATGAGTTAGTTTAAGTTAACATTAGTATTTTGTACGTCTAGGAACTGAAGACACCAGCAGTTCGGTACCTTAGGCTAACAAACATTTGAGAACGACAGGCGCAGGTACGTACATTTTAGCAGGAGATGTTTGCGCCGCGATGTTGATGTCGACCGTGAACCCGCGTGCCGACATGCTTCAAATCCTAATAACTTTCGCAGAACATGGTAATGTATATTTCCTGTGAATATGAACTGCCTAGCGCGGGAATGACCGTTCAATTCTAGGGACCATGTCAGGGACTGCGCTGCCGCTCCCATCGGAGGTTCGAGTCCTCCCTCGGGCATGGGTATGTGCGTTGTCATTAGGATAGGTTAGTTAAAGTAGTTTGTAAGCCTAGAGGCCGATGACCGTAGCAGTTTGGTCCCTTAGATTCACAAACATTTGAACTACCTATCTCTAGACTTCCAACGTGTTCTCTACATGAGTGTATGATAACAATAGAGCATCGAGATCCATTACTTGTACGACAACCTCCTCCTTAGTTCTAACTGCTCGACTCTCAGAGTCCATGCGTTTTATTCGAAACCAAGAAGAGACATTGCTTACTGCACGGTATAATGAAGCTAATTTATTTCAACTACAGACATAATTATCTACGTTGTTGCTTACTTAGGGCGCCGTTATGTTCTGAGTGCTGGTTGTATAGCTTTCTAGAAGTCCTTCCCCACGCAGATCCTCTTTCTGAGTATCTGTCGTTTCCGATCTTGCAACATACGGCCCAGCTGGTTCAGTGTCAAAACACCAATAGGGAAAGTGTTCAGAATAAACCCAACAGAGGAAGGACGTAATATCTCAGGCCGAGTTGTACTACATTTCCTCCACAGTAAGTCACTATCGCTGCAACACGCACTGGCCAAACTAACTCATTTTATGGAAGTGACTGCTACCATGATCGTTCTCCAATCGCGGAGTCTTATAATAATGGCTCTTTCATGTACGGTATTCGGAATACTTCGCATTCGTTTATATTGATATCAGTTGCCATTCCCTGAATCAAGGGTCGAAGTGCTGCAGCTCCTCTTTTATTTCACTACATTTTTCCAGAGTTGCTACTTATAAATACAGGGTGAAGCATTTAAAACTGTTTTTCGGAATATTTGGAAAAATACTAATCGTACTAAAAAAAGCTGCAATAAAAGTTGTTCACCTCGAAGAGAGCAATGCATTAACATAAAGCTCGACCTCTTCCACCATCCCCGGTGGCGGTAGGGGGGTGACTTTGAAATCTTAAATAGAAACAGCTTTTTTTTGTTGTTGTTGTAGATTAGGAATCTCCGTGAAAAAATACATAATATAAGTGGTCGGTGTATTGTTGTTGCCCCCTTGTTATTTGTCAGGATGCGTAGGCGTGTGGGTCCGGGCGGTGCAGTAATACGTGAACATAGCGAATTAAATTGTACCTGTTTTATTTAATAACTAGCTGCAGTACTCGGCTTCGCTTCAGGACTTGATATAACGTTTTGTTGTAGATGGAATAAAAGGATAAACATTACAATATTCGAGGGAAAAATATTGACAGTATATTTTAAATATTTACTGCAATACTTCTCTATAAGCAACATTTTTTATTTCATTATCAGGAGTGTATATATACAATTTTTTTTTTAATTTCCTACGCTAGAACAAGCGAAGTACAGTTATTAATAGTAAAACTGTAAGCTAATCTTATGGGAAATTGCAGTCTTTCAAACGGATTGGCAGATCAGTAGAGATCAGTGGTACCTTAGGGATAAATAGTGTGTGTCCCTTTTCTTTTCCAGCCATAAGCTCAGTCTCGATGATATGATTTGACAACTGTTTGACGATCGTCCTTGTTCAGTTACATAGTTTTGGCGAGTTAAGAAAAAAAATGTTCAAATGTTTGTAATCCTATCGGACCAAACTGCGTGGTCATCAGTCCGTAGCTTACAAACTACTTAAACCTAGGTAAACTAACCTACGGACAAACACACACACCCATGCCCCAGGGAGGACTCGAACCTCCACGGCGAGCAAACGCGCGCGAGTTAAGATTTCTAAGTAATATGATCGGAGATCCAACTTTAAATCGAAGGCAGTGTAACGGCATTCTTGGTACTGGTAGAGAGTGTAGAAATTCTGTATGGAAGTTTAGATTTCCTTCAGCGTCCACCATCATAACGACTGATTTATAAATCTCTCTTCACCGGGAATTTTCTTTTGAAAATTAAAGTTGATATCGTCGACAATATTATTTTTAGTTGCCAAAATTGCGCTTTTGAATAGCCACTCCGAATTGGTGTAGTTATGAACAATGTCAGGATAAATTTGGTCAATGAGCTCGTTTTCAGTTATGTTCAAAAATGTTTGTAGAGATTATGGGACTTAACTACGGGGTCATCAGTCCCAAAACTTACAAATTACTTACGAACTAGCTACTACTAAGGACGGCACAAATATCCAAGCCCGAGGGGGGATTCGAACCCCCGACCATAGTGGCCTGCAGACTGCGACTGGCGCGCCGCAGAGCGCTCGGCCTCCGCGGCCGGCTTTCAGTTATGGCTATGTTGCAGAAATGACTGTTGAGATCGATGTGGCCAGTCATCTGGTCAGTAGGATACGCAACTTCGCCTATTTGTCAGAAAAATGTGCTGCTGCTTCGTCTTTCGATAGTTCAGCTTTCATATTCTTTGACAGTTGAATTATTTGTAAGCGTGGCCACAGATATGATTCTTTAAAGCATGCATTGGTCTCGCCTGCTGGTGTAGACTTGGGGATAACTGGAAGTGTTTGTCGAAAATCTCCGGAGAGTATAAGTAGAGTTCCTTCCATCACTTCAGAGTTTGCTCGTAAGTCTTGTAATGTTCTGTCCAAGGCTTCGAGTTATTTTATGTGGCATTGAGCGTTCGTCCCAGGTTATAATCTTCGCACGTTTTAAAAGTTCACCCCGTCCAGATGCTTTTGATACTTTGCCTAGCGGGAATTGTTCTTCTGCTATATTCAACGGTAGTTGTAAGGCGGAATGAACAGTTCGACCTCTTTGCATAAGTGGTGCTGCAATGCCGGATGATGCCAGCGCAAGAGCGATATGTTGTTTAGCACGTATTTCCGCCAGTAATAAATTTATTAGAAACGTTTTCCCTGTGCCATGGTTATTGTTGATCTTGTCCATAATAACGTTGTAAATGTATTTTGATTGTCATTGTGGAGTGGTTTATTGTGAGCAATGTATTGAGGAAGTTCATCTATATTGTAGCTTTTTTCCTTTGTGATTTCGAAATTAAGCACACTGAAAGTGTGTTTCCGTGGTTGTGCCGTCCCAAGTTTAACTAAAACCAGGTTTCTTTATTGCTAAACATTTTTTTCTAGGCGAATGAGTGTTTCTTTTAAAATGTCGTCGTTGAATTCGATAGTCAGCTTTGGGTGAGCTTGTCGGGCTACGTATAGTATATCATCACTCATATTCTCTCAGAAGGAGTACCGTAGAGTTTGTGATTCGATGGATTACATACTGTTTGAATTATGTCGAATAAATCTCTGAAGTTGTGAGTGAGGTTTCTTGTAATATTAAATACCAGTGGTTGTCGTGTCCCAGTAGTCCTAAGCGTTGGGGTGCTTCCCTGTATGTTTGGCATAGGTAACCGTCGACAGTTTTGAGATCTGCGAAACTTTTTGCTCCTCGTATTTCGTGTAGCAACATTCAGAGATAGAATATTCGGTGTTGTTCGGATGTATGATGTATACTAGGCCTTGTGCATCACTTTTCATAACTCCATGGTATCTCTCTACGGGAATTCCTTGTTTTCATCGTTGAAAGTTTTTTTTCCTTTTTTGTGTGTGTTCTACGTATTATACACAGGGACGTCAACTTCTAGTAACAACGAATGGGTCCGTTTAGCACAGTTGGAAAAAAGCTATTAACGTTGTATTATGAGGATATTCGCTTGCAATTTTTCTAGCAATGTCTTTTGTGAAGTTAATTCTCTGTTCATTTTCCAAATGTACTGCTAAATGATGGACAGTTGGCTCGCGTCCGTGTGTGGGAAAACAAAAACTCCGCCACGCTGCTTCATTACTATTGATATATCTTCCCGATTGGTACATGAAGATCTCGTCGTTTGTGTGTCGTCGATCACTGTTTTTGACTATTTGAAATGTTCAAATGTTTGTTAAGCTTAAGGGACTTAATTGCAGGGTCATCAATCCCTAAACTTACAAACTACTTATGAACTACCTTATACTAAAGACGACACAAACATCCATGCCCGAGGGGGGATTCGAAGCCCCGACCGTAGCGGCCGTGCAGACTGTGACTGGCGCACCGCAGACCGCTCGGCCACTGCGACCGGCACTATTTGAAATACTGCCATGTCACCACCTTTGTTAATATATTTATGGACATATTTGATTGATTTTACTGCATTGCTATATTTAACGTTTATGTGTGATTGGAACATTTTGGAAAGTAGTGATTTTTTTTGGAGCCGCGGTGGAGTAGCCGAGCGGTCTAAAGCGTCTCGCTGCGGAGCGCGCGGTTGCTCGCCGTGGAGGTTCGAGTCCTCCCTGGGGCATGGGTGTGTGTGTTGTCCTTAGGTTAGTTTACCTAGGTTTAAGTAGTTTGTAAGCTACGGACTGATGACCACGCAGTTTGGTCCGATAGATTTACAAACGTTGTTTTATATTTTGGAAAGTAGTGAGTCCATTGATTATCTATCTCCAGTTGGTTTCCGCCACGTATCCGTATTTTTGCTGTGAAGCCACCATGTTGGGCGATCGTCTTCTGTATTTAGGGTAGCCATCATCCCCACCTTGTGTGTCATCCAAGTATGGACTTGGGGTGCTTTATTGTACATTTGCCATCACTCATGCGTGGTGAATGGGGGTTTAATGGCCCGCATTGTCCGTGAATCATATGTTTCCCTACTATGTCGTACTATCCTCTTGTGCGTTGGGAAATTTGGCTTGAATGATTCTATCGCTATCCGTGGAATGAATTTTGTCGTGTAGCCATATGAGATTGTGTGAGTGAGGCAATCCTCGTTTTTGCCACTTGATTGTGTACATCCAGCATCTGACAGTTCCAAAGATGTGGTATTTTGTGATGACTTGTGAATCAGCTGATTGTATGTGTGTAAGATCCGTTATATATCTTGCATTATTTCAGTCTCAATACGCTGACGTTTCCGCATCGTTGATGATAAAATATACTTGCAAAAATGTAGGGTTTTTGTCATATGGTGGTAGTAATGACCCTATTTTGTGACGGATTTGTCCTCCGATGGAAAGAACATAATCAACATCCTGTATATCAGAGGTAACAGAAGAAGCACCGGAAGAAGTCATTTGGAAGCAGGCGTTATACGCTTTTAAATTTTGGAGAAAGTGTTTAGATTCAAGAGTTTCCCCGGTAATATAACGTAGAAAATCCTATGGGGTGTTTCCAGTGATGGTAATCGAATTTTTCCAGTCATGCAACAGAGAATCCTGGTGTCTCTCTTCTAAATTTTTTCGCTTTGTAAAATTTGCAGACGTTATCTATTTTTCTGATTGTGATGTGTTTGTGCTTGTGATATTCTTTCGTCGAGTCGTAGTGAAATGTTTCCTTCATTCATTCAGTAAGTTGTACTGATTACCTGTCCTCAACCGGGTTCCTCGTAGAGTAATTTTATCGAACCTGGAACTGGCGTAGTAACCGACAAAAAAGTCACTTCCAAAGGGTTCTATTCTTACCGTTTCATGATCAAGCTTTCGATCGCAGTCGATTATTGTACAATTGTGTCTCACTTATTGAATCTTCAGTTTGTTCATTTTTCTGTTCTTGGGTTTCTCTGCTTCTCACTGTGCTCATCCTGGTTCGTAGAGAACGTAAACGTGTTTGGCTCTCTTCGGATGGTTTGTTTCTTTGCTGCCCTTTTTGTTTACGCCGATTTTCATCAGAAGTGGCTAGTTTCGAACCTCTGTTACGTTTGGACATTGCACAAAAGAAAAATTAATTCATTGTTTTAAAGTGAAATTAATGCACATTATATTCAGTTACAGAATATAACTTTTAGTGCTCGTACTTCACTGAAATATACGGCGACTAATGAGAATGTAATTATTGCAGAACGACATATTGACCATAGCTGTTTATTTTTTCTCAGTGCTACCGGTTTCGGTCATTTACCATTATCAAGCGTTAGCAGAGATTAGCTAATAGCTTAACATGTCGTTATACAATCTCTGCTAACGCTTGATAATGGTAAATGACCGAAACCAGTAGCACTGAGAAAAAATAAACAGCTATGGTCAATATGTGGTTCTGCAATTATCTCAAAGCTGTTATGCCCCATCTGTTCAGCATTCTCGAGAATGTAATTGTATGTTTCATTGTCTATGATCATGAAACGGTAAGAACTGAACCCTTTGGAAGTGACTTTTTTGTCGGTTACTACGCCAGTTTCAGGTTCGATTTCTTTAACATTGAAATTATATTCCCGAAAGTACGCCCTGTACGCAATATTTTAAAAGTAGAAGGTATAAGGGTTCATAACTGGGTATGTGAGAGAAATATCAGCTGTCATATTGTTTGTTAGTTTAAGTATTTAATGGATGGCCAAACATAATTGCCTGGCCAGATATATATATATATATATATATATATATATATATATATATATATATATATATATAAAAGGTAAGGTAAAGCAGTCCACAATCCGAAGATTGGTTTGAACACCACAGTGCTTTACTAAGCATGGTCCTGTTTGGAGGTGGTATGCCGTTGCCTTCCTCAGACCTTCGAACTGACTTACCCAGCCAGTTATAGGGGGACCTACAGTTTAACGTGGGTTCCGAACCACGGTATATATATATATATATATATATATATATATATATATATATATATATATATATATTTTTTTTTTTTTTTTTTTTTTTTTTTTTTTTTTTTTTTTTTTTTTGAGGATGCATTGATATTGTCTGCTGGTGTAGACATCAAAATTATATTTCGGAAGGTACACCCTGTACCCCCTTTAGGTAAAAACAAAGATACTCTTGATTGATAGAACCTTATTTTGTTTTTGAGCTTTTGCGGCACGCACATTGTACACTTCCTTTTACAATACGAGGCGCGCCCAGAAAGTAAGTTCCGTTTGGTTATATAAAACGAACGGATACAGATACAGAAAAAATATTGATTGTACAAAAATCTACAACTGTTAAACTACTTTTCTACATAGCTTCCGAAATTTTGTAGGCAATTGTCATAGCATGGCACAAGGTTTTGTGTGCCTTTTTCATAGAATGTTGCCGCCTGTGTATTCAACCATGTGGTAACATGTTCTTTCAGCCCGTCGTCATCATTGAAGTGTTGGCACCCAAGGACATATTTTAGGTTTAAGAAGAGGATTATTGTCAAAAGATTTTTTTTCACGATAATGCCTGACCTTACACAAAGAATGTGACCAAACAATTTCAATGGGACCTGTTTGATCATCCTCCATACAGCTCGGACCTCTCCCCTAGCGACTTTCATCTCTTCTCACACCTAAAATCTGTCCTTGGTGGTCAACACTTCAACGATGATAAAGAGCTGTTACCACATGGTTGAATACACAGGCGGCAACCTTCTGTGAAGGATGCATGCAAAAACTTGTGGCACGCTATGACAAGTGCCTACAAAATTTCGGCAGTTATGTGGAAAAGTAGTTTAAGAGTTGTAGAATTTTTTGCAATAAAAATTTCTTCTGTATCTGTGTACAATTTCATTTTATTTCCAAACGGAACTTACTTTCTGGACGCGTCTCGAATATAATGATGGTGATTACAGTACAGATACCGCGCACGCCGAGTAAACTGGTCATAATTGTGTCTGACGTCTATAGTCGAACGATTCAGCATTTCGTAAAGACTACATTGTGAAGTCCAAAGAAGTTATTCCGCCCGCTACTGTTAACGGCGCGTTCCACGACGGTCTCTTTAAGAGCAGACTGCCAGCGGCTCGTAACCGTGCGATGGCCTTCGGAAGCGCGTACTCAGGTTGCATTCCGCCGCATTCCGCGATAAGCGAAACCCGGCCTCGTCGAAACGCCGTTCGCTCTCTGCGACAACTGCGTCTCTTACATCACCCTCTCTCACGGAAGCGAGCTACCGGAGTTTGCTCAAGACGACCTCTACATCTACATCTACATAGATACTCTGCAAATCACATTCAAGTGCCTGGCAGAGGGTTTATTAACCACTTTCATAACTTTTCTCTACCGTTCCATTCTCTAATAGCGCGCGGAAAGAAAGAACACCTAAATCGTTCCGTTTTCGATCTGATTTCTCTTATTTTATTGGAATGGTCATGTCTCCCTAAATAGGTGGGTGCTAGCAAAATATTTTCGCATTCAGAACTAAAAGTCGGTGATTGAAACTCAGGAAACAGATCACGCCGCAATGAATAACGTCTTTCTTTTAATGATTTCCACCCCTATTCGTGCAACATTTCCGTGGCGCTTCCCCCCCCCCCCCCGTAACGTGATAGAACATAACGAGCTGCCCTTCTCTGAACCTTCTCAATGTCTTCCGTCAATCCCACCTGGTGAGGGTCCCACAAGGGGCAACAGTACTCCAGGAGAGGACGCACAAGTGTGATGGAGCCAGTCTCTTTGGTGGAGCTGGTGCATCTTCGAAGCGTTCTGCCGATGAAACGTAACCTTTGGTTCCCCTTCCCCACAATATTTTCTGTGTGTTCTCTCCAGTCAAAGTTGTTCGTAATTGTAACTCCTAGGTATTTGGTAGAATCTACGACCTTAAGGTTTGACTGATTTATCGCGTAATTGAAGTTCAGCGGATTTCTTTTAGTGGTCATGTGTATTACTTCACACTTTTCTTTATTTAGTGTCAATTTCCAATTTTCGCACCATGCAGAAATTTTGACTAAATCGCTTTGCAGTTGCTTTTGATCCTCTGTTGACTTCACTAACCGATAAGTGACAGCATCATCCGCGAACAATCTAAGGGAGCTATTCAGATTGTCTCCTAAATCGTTTATAAACACGAGGAAGAGTAGGGGACCTATAACGCTTCCCTGTGGAACGCCAGATGTCACTTCAGTTTTACTCGATGACTTACCGTCAATTACAATGAACTGTGTTCTTTCTGATAGGAAATCGTGAATCCAACCGCACAATTGGGGAGATATTCCATAAGCACGCAATTTCATAAGAAGCCGCTTGTGGGGTAGTGTCAAAAGCCTTCCTGAAATCCAGAAATATGGAATCGATTTGAGATCCCTTTTCGATGGCACTTAATACTTCATGTGAATAAAGGGCAATCTGTGTTTCGCAAGAGTGATACTTTCTGAATCCGTGTTGTCTACTGGTTAATAGGTCGTTCTCTTCGAGGTAGTTCATAATATTCGAACAAAGTATATGTTCCAAAGTCCTACTGCAAATCGACGTCAATGGGCGTCATGAATTCACTTCGCCAACGGCGGGATTAGTACGCACTTTAACATTTACTCTGTTCGCAGACACAGTCACGACTGGTACTGACGAGCGGGTTTTCAAGACAACAATATCGTTTATGAAATATGCTGTAGACAAGAGACAAGGAAGAAGGAAGGAAGCTTGGAGTTTAACGTCCCGTCGACAGCGTGGTCATTAAGAGACGGAGCTTACGCTCGGAAGGTTTGGGTAAGGATGTGGAAGGAAATTGGCCGTGCCCTTTCAATGGAACCATCCCGGCATTTGCCTGGAGTGATTTAGGGAAATCACGGAAAACCTAAATCTGGATGGCCGGAGGTGGATTCGAACCACGACAAGAAAATCAAATGTTCAAAAGTTTGTTAAGCTTATGGGACTTAACTACAGGGTCATCAGTCCCTAAACTTACAAACTACTTATGAACTACTTACGAACTAGGACGGCACAAATATCCATGCCCGAGGGGGGATTCGAACCCCCGACCGTAGTGGCCGTGCTGACCGTGACTGGAGCGCCTCAGTCACCTCGGCCACCGCGGCCGGCCCACGACAAGAGACATTTAAAAAAAGCACAAAGAACACAATATTGACAAGTACGGATAGGCATTACTGGAAGATTCAAAAGACTTAATTCTGTTTGTTGCTTGAATGAAATTTAGCTCGTTATTAGTAATCATTATGCTCTGGATACCAATAATTAAATCATTATCTTTAGGAAAATTGGGCCGGGAATTATTGCATTAAGTCAGCAGGTACAATTCTTTGTAATAAGCAGGTAACATTGTAGTTAACGGAAACTTACCAGCTGCGTAAAAAGTTGTCGGTAACACAGAAGGCATATCGAACAGATCAGATGATAAATCACAGTGCTTATCATTTAAAATTAATCCACTACTGATTGGTTTGAGTGCGAAAGGTAGGTAAGGTGTGTCAAAGATTTTATAAGTAAAGGTGAGTTCCATAGGGGATTTGAAAGAGTAAATAATACCTTCGGAATATCGTTTAAGAAATGGGTGGTAAAGATCCATTATAACTCTAGTGCAACCATTTCGTGCTGTATTATTCATAAATAATTCTTTCTCATACCTGCACAATCTACTATCTAAGAATACTAACGATTCTGGAAAAATTAACTTATGACTACGTTTACATATATGAAGGTCGGGTTTATTCATCGATGCTGGCCGCGGTGACCGAGGGGACTGAGGTGCTTCAGTCACGGCCTGCACGGCCACTACGGTCGGGGGTTCGAATCCCCCCTCGGGCATGGATATTTGTACCGTCCTAGTTCGTAAGTATTTCATAAGTAGTTTGTAAGTTTAGGGACTGATGACCCCGTAGTTAAGTCCCATCAGCTTTACAAACATTTGAACATTTTATTCAGCGATACAAAATACCTTCGGTTCTTATTGATTAGTAAATATTCCATTAGTTGAAACATTGGATGAATTCCCGCTTTCTATTTGTTTCCGTAAAATGGGAGCAGGTTAAGAAACAGTTAATTTCTTGTTCGTAGCTAGTAAAGCTGGACTCTACCTGCATTTTGGCTATAATCCAGTTATTATACAAAGATGTTCTAGTTTCCAAAACTGCATCATTATTCTTAACAGAAAGAATTAGATAAATTCATTTTTAACGGAATTGAATTGTTGGTGAATCTCAGATTGCATTTAAGCACAAGTTTAGCATTTCTTGTTAAAACTACCACGTGTGATCCTGGTTCAGACAATACTCCTGTGTTATGTGGTATCATTTCTACAGCATTAATAGAATACACTAACACAGCAAAAATTGGAATTACAGTAAACATGGTAATTTAGTTCTAAACACTAGTGTTAAACAATGGAGATAATACAATGCGCCTGTCGGAGTAACCTGTGGAAAAATATTCGTTACACTAGCACACTTTGCGGAATATATGCAATTTTTATGGTTGCACAACACCTTCACACAACACAACACAAACTTTGCACTCACACACACTACGCACGTCTACGGAGATTGCAGGTGTGTCTGGGCCTGCAGCGTTCGGTCGCTTGTGACACCTCAGCCTCGAAGTCAGGACTGCGCCTTCGCGGTGCTCGGCTCCTGGCTTTAGGAATAACTGGTTTGCCTCTAGGTCGGTTCTCGATCTCGTCCTTCATTGCTACAGCAAATCTACCCAAGAATGGCTTTACGCGATTGACATGAACGACAATCGATCGAAAAGGCAGTTGGAGCTTTAAAGTGACTGGTTATTAACACCACGGTCCTTTGCAAAACTTCTTGGCCTGTGTCTTCCTTAGAACTATGTTCCTCAGGCATACAAGGCCTCCAGCTCGGTACTGCGGCGCAACTGCTTGGCTATCGTGTTGCTTTGCTTGCTGAAGAAAGGACTGATGATTTCGCTGTTTCACTCCCTTCCATGCCTCCTTCAGTTTGCGAGTTAACTCCCTTACGTGTTCATTGCTGATTCCAGCCGTCGATCGTGCAAAGTCCAAGGGTGAACGCATTTTCCTTCCGTGTAAGAATTCATATGGACTGAGGCCAGTTGACGAGTGCATTTTAGGCATTGTAAAACTACAGAACCAGAAGTTTAATAAGTCATGGTTGCAAAATATTAACACGAATTATTTACAGAAGGATGGAAAAGCTGGTAGAAGCCGACCTCGGGGAAGATCAGTTTGGATTCAGAAAAAATGTAGGAACACGGGAGGCGATACTCACTTTACGGCTTCTCCTAGAAGATAGATTAAGGAAAGGCAAACTTACATTTCTAGCTTTTGTAGATTTGGAGAAGGCTTTTGACAATGTTGATTGGAATAAACTCTTTCACTTTCTGAAGCAAGCAGGGGTAAAATATAAGGAGCGTAAGGTTATTTACACTTGTACAAAAACCAGACAGCGGTTGTCAAAGTTGAAGGGCATGAAAGGGATGCAGTGGTTGGGAAGGGAGTAAGACAGGGTTGTAGCCTTTCTCCAATGTTATTCAATTTGTACACTAAGCAAGCTATAAAGGAAAGCAAGGAGAAATTCGGAGAAGGAATTACAGTTGTCAGAGACAGCAAAGGACCTGGAAGAGCAGTTGAACGGCATGGACAGTGTGCTGAAGAGAGCATATAAGATGAACATTAACAAGAGCAAAACAAGTGTAATGGAGTGATGTCTCAGAAAATCAGGTGATGCTGAAGGAATTAGATTAGGTAACGAAACAATAAAGGAGGTAGATAAGTTTTGTTACTTGGGCAGTAAAATAACAATTGATGGTCGCAGTACAGAGGATATAAAATGCAGAATGGCAATGGGTAGAAAGCGTTATTGAAAAAGAGAAATTTGAAAACATCGAATATTGATTTAAGCCTAAAGAAGTTCCTTTCAATGGTCATTTGTGTGGAGTGTTGCCTTGTATGGGAGTGAAACATTTACGATAAACAGTACGGACAGTAAGAGGATAGAGGCTTTTGAAATGTGGTGCTACAGAAGAATGCTGAAGATTAGGTGGGTGGATCATGTAACTAATGAAGAGGTAATGAACATAATTGAGGAGAAAAGGAATTTCTGGCATACCTTGACTAAAAGAAGGGATCGAATGGTAGGACATAATCTTAGACATCAAGGAATTGTCAATTTAGCGTTGGAGGGAAGTGTGTGGTGTAAAAACCGCAGAGGAAGACCAAGAGATGGATACAGTAAGCAGATTCAGACAGATGTAGGTTGCCGTTCTTATGTGGAGTTGAAGAGGCTTGTTCAGGATAGGGCATTGTGGAGAGCTGCATCAGACCAGTCTCCGGACTGAAGACCACAACAACAACAAGCGCTTATGAGGTGTGGCAAACAGGTATCCCAATTATCGTGCTTACTGTTTACATAGTGGCTCAGCATTTTAGCAATTGTTCTGTGCACTCTCTCGACACGACCATTGCCTTTAAGGCAGGGCCGGCGCAAGACTCGAGCGAAACGTGCGGCCGCACGGGGCTGCACATCAACGGGGCGGCTCCAAACAGCGGTGGCAGGAATGTCGGATAACGTGACTCACCACAACCGGAAGTGACCTACCGAAGTAGGTTTTATTTAACATTGAGCTCAGTGCTTTTGGCTCGTACTTGTTCTCGAACATAAATAAATAAACCGAAAGAAGTGAAGAATGGATTCAGAGAAAACATTGGAAGACTTAAAAGGAAATTCTGAAAACACGTAAGATTAACAAATTTTCCAAGTTCAATGTGCATCAGATGTTAAGCGTTCCGTAAGTATTGGACCGTATCAAGGCTGTATACTGTTTCGTTTAGTGCACTAATGGAAAATGTTACTTACAAGGAAAGTACTTAGGCTCGAACAAACACATATACATCAAAACCGTACGAGAGATAATGCAAAGATCCCTTATTGCACTAGTGACACTCCCGCATCTGCAAAACTCTGCAGTCGTACGTTAGAGGCCTCTGCGTGTGGCTTGCCACATTGCACTTTGACCTATCGGTTCGCTAGTAGGGACGGTGCAGTGTGCCTCCGAAGTTACGTTTTGTGACATTTGTGTGGTGAAGCAACAGATGGAGCGGCAATTGATAATCAATCCTGCTAAAGTATTGCAATTGGTTGAGATGAAGTTACGAAGAACCATTCTTCGTGAAGATGGTATTAGTGTAGAAGATGAATCATTCGCATGCTTTCTCGTATCTGTTATGGTACAGAAATATGAGCACAAGTTAGATACTGTTATAACACTAACACATAATGATGCTAATAGGGATGATAATGACGAAGGCCGGCCGCGGTGGCCGAGGGGACTGAGGCGCTCCAGTCACGGTCTGCACGGCCACTACGGTCGGGGGTTCGAATCCCCCCTGGGGCATGGATATTTGTGCCGTCCTTAGTATTAGCTAGTTCATAAGTAGTTTGTAAGTTTATGGACTGATGACCCCGTAGTTAAGTCCCATAAACTCTACAAACATTTAAACATTTGATTTGATAACACTAATAGCGGGTAATTAGGAGCGATTTGCATTTATTTTAACGTTCCCACTCCTACTTGGTTGTGAACAGAGCCTCCAATTTGGATCCTATAACAGTATTAAGAAAATATTTAAAATTGAAACAATTTGCTTCAAATTTCAACCTAATTATGAAGTCGGCCGCTATTAAAGCAAGAAACAAAGGTATTATCGGCTTTAGCTGCCACTGAGCTTTGATTGAAATAATTGGGGAAACATGAACATTTGTGCTAGGCCGTTTTTCGAACCCGTTTCCTGCATACCAGGCAGTCACACTGACCACTACACCATTTGTACACTCTGGTCACACGTGTACCAATTACCCTAGCACGTTAGTGCCAGACCCAAATTTCCATCTTACCTACACATTGGTGACAAGCAATACCAATTATACAATTTATTTTAAATTTCTGTTCCTTTTGGACTGTGGAAAGATGTTTGATTCGTTTGTCAATGAAGCAAATGAATGTGTGGTATACAGAACCTTACCAGAAGCTTTTTGTTACGAGTTTCTGTATTTTGTCTGGAGTCTGGACATTGCATGGAATGTCGGGAGAATCCAGACAAATCCCGACCATCTACAAACCCTAATCACGATTAGTATAGTTCACTCATGTTGTTCATAAGTCAGACTTTTTCTTCTTCAAGGTTGAAGACATTGAAGTTTTTCTTCTATTATTTGAAAAACTTGTAGGTTGGCAAAAAATCAGGCGTCTTCCCAAAATCTAAATGGAAAATAAATGGAACACAAGTGACGTGATACGGTAATGGTGACCAGCCTGTTAGCACTTACTGAATAATCAGACAGTTGTCATGATACGCATGATATTGGTCCAAGTGTATGTCCTTCCTAGTGAGGGAGCGCGGTGCAGTTCGTTAATATTTTTCTATTTACCTTTCATTACTTTCTTAATTTCAGAATTGTAAAGCAAAAAGTTATGGAGAAGAATATAATCCTATTTTCTTTCGGTCGCGAGAAATCCTCTCCTTATAACTGTATATATTACTATTAGTCGCATAGTTTCTGCCATGCACTACATATGGAAAAGTATGTTCACTAAAAAGTGATGAAAATTTACAGAGTTAAGCTTAACTAACTTTTCAGTAACGCTTTCTTCGTCGTTGTATGGGAAGAGCAAATTCATATGAGTGTGTAAGGTGCGCATATTTTGCATTGCAGAAGTAAAAATTTTATTCCATGTACAAGCAATCCAGAATACAGCTTGTTGTTGAAGTAACGTGCTCAAGCGACAGCAATATGTCACCCCATCTTCTGAGCCCACCCTCCCTCTCTACGTTGATCTCCTCTTCCCTTCAACTGACTGTGCTTAGCCTCATCTGTCTATTTCTGACTGAATGTTCAGCAGAACATCATGTAAAAATTCGAACTAAATCTAAAGAGAACTTTTCCAGATTTGTAGTAACAACTCTTTGCTTATATATAAGCATTCGAGAATTCTCGTTACAAACTTTGAGCACTTGTAGACAGGGGAATGAATAAATAAAAATTTGATAAGGAATCCCATATCAGAAATTTTCATCCATTGACGCTATGATCATTTCCTTATTTTGACAATGTGAATCAAATCTATACTGCTGCCCCACCCTGTATATCACAGCATCATCTACAAAAAGTCAAATAGAACACCCAGGGTTATCTACTAGGCAACATTTGTAGACTATAAATAGTAACGGTCCTGTAACATTCCCTTGTAGTACGCCTGGAATTACTTTGACAAGAAAATAAATCTCTCCATTGAGAATGTCATTCTGTCTTATGTTCGCTAGTAACTCTTCAATCCAGTAACAGCCGGCCGCGGTGGCCGAGGAGACTGAGGCGCTCCAGTCACGGTCTGCACGGCCACTACGGTCGGGGGTTCGAATCCCCCCTCGGGCATGGGTATTTGTGCCGTCCTAGATCGTAAGTAGTTCATAAGTAGTTTGTAAGTTTAGGAACTGATGACCCCGTAGTTAAGTCCCATAAACTATATTACTACATTTAATAAATTTTTAATCCAGTAACACAGCTGGTCTATTCCGTACGCTCGTATTTTGTTTATTAGGCGACTATGCGGAACCGATTCGAATGCCATGCGAAAGCCAAGGCACACGGCATATGTACCTGGGAGCCTGTATCTAATGCTCTCTGGGTCTCATAGATGAATAGAGCATGCTGAGTTTCACACAATCGTTGTTTCGATATTCCTGTTGATTTCTACAGAGGAGATTTACTGTCTCCATAAATTTCATAATACACAAGCATGAAACGTGTTCCAAAATTCTACAACATTCCTATGTCAGACATACAGGCGTACAGTTTTGCGCATCATATCGACGGCCATTCTTGAAACCTGGAATTGTCTGCGCGGTTTTCCACTCGTTATGAGCACTTCGCTCCTCTAGGGACCTACTGTACACTGCTGTTAGAAGGGGTGCACGTTCCTTCGCATAATCTGCGAAGAATCAAGTGGTATCCTGTCTGGTCCAGTGGCCTTCCCGAAATCGGCAAAACACGTGTTTTGTTTGTTTGTTTATTGTTTTTTTTTTCAATCTAGAAGAATGCTTTGCTCCACTAGAGCAACGGTTGCCAAGCTGTTAAAAAAGATTAGAGATCCAGTAACTAAATTCTTAATTAAGAATTATAAAAATGCACGAATAGACAGTGTACGGCGTATATTATGCCTCTATAGTTTCCAAATCTCATTCAGTCCGTGTCTGCATGAAGAATATCCCGGTGTTAATGTTTCCTTAGTTGCAGTTTTGCATAAAACTGTGGAAAACAGGGCACTATACACCGAATGAACGCTATTTGGCTACCGTACATAATTAATATACAGACTGACTTCCTGATGTGTTCTGGCGTTTTACCTTTGAAAATTAAAGGCAATATTTAGTAAAATATTTCTTTTCTCTCTCTCTGTCTTTATTTTGCAACAACTTAGCCAAAAAAATTATTGTCGGCCTAAATGTTCCCAGTATCTCAATATCAGTTTTAGAAACCTGAACAAATGAAAATTCTGTTAACAGACACTTATGAAGAAAACTCAATGTATACTAATCCAGCAGTATCTCCACGTGGGCAGCGAGATGGTGTGGTAATTAACGTTCCCGAATCGCATAGAAAAACATCGGGTTCAATTCTCGACTAGCCATCTAGATGTAACTTTTCTGCGACCAGCCTCTCGTCCCTGGGGGACCTCCAAATCTCGAGAGTTGACCATTTTGAATTAAATTCTAAAAAATACCAAA
This sequence comes from Locusta migratoria, assembly GCA_026315105.1. Lineage (NCBI taxonomy): Eukaryota > Metazoa > Arthropoda > Insecta > Orthoptera > Acrididae > Locusta > Locusta migratoria. The sequence goes on from CM048755.1 coordinate 295,989,374, forward strand.
TTGCGTTCATTAAATGAGAGGCAGTTTGGAGTTAGAGACCTCATACATGTGCAAAATATAAAGACGGGTACCTTCACGACATTCGCCGAATCGAGACAGTGCAGATTAATAATGCCACACTTAGTCCGCCAGGGTTGCCAGTTGTGGAGATTTTTCGCATTTTTTTTTTTTTTTTTTTTTTTTTTTTTTGCTATCTCTCTCTTGCAAGGGATACCTCTGACCTAGAACGCTCGGAACCGCACAAAACCATGCTTAGAATAACAAGCAACCATAAACAAAACAGTAGTGTGCGTCATTTCCAGGCAAAACGCCGTACTTGTCTGCTAGCGCGAAATGAAAATTCTATTGTTGTGTGAATCCTGAGCGGGTCATACACCCCTATAGATGCAAGTTTTCCAAACACGAATGTTACGTTGAAGATCTCGCCAGCGAAAATATTGCCAACCTCTCTATGTTTATTTCTTTCGGCAATACAAACTCAATATCAGAACGAATACGGATTTTGTAAGATTACAAAGTGCCAAACCACAAGTGAAGGTACATGATAGTTATTTCATGGTGAAACTTCAATCTGTGATTTACAATCAATTTGCTGCACCTACGCACAAGCCTATGTTGCAATATGCTTGGTGAAAGCCAGAGTATGACATTGACATACCAACATCATCATTTGAAGATGTAATTAGTGTGGCTTTGGATATTGGACTGCGTGAATGCGAAAGTGATCTGCAATGTGATAACTTGGCTTTAGTGAGGTGTGCATATTGTTCTTTGCTACTGTGTATTAAACACTTCATCTGAATCCCGCACCTGCACTTTGAGGACTAACATAAGCACTTTCAAGTGTGTGCTACAGCTGTGTGTGTGTGTTTGTTTTGTGCTGTTATAAGTACTTTACGCAGAGATTTTTTGGCGCTGATGACTGAATGTGTAATGATACCCTGACGCCATTAAATTGCGTATAATTTCCTTCCTATGGTATAGGTATCTTGTTCCTTTGATTCTCTCTGTTAAAATGTTACATGAGGTACAATGCAACATTTTGCACGAAAATGACGCACGCCACTGTTGTATTTTTGACTGCCTGTTATTCCAAGCATGACTTCGTGCGGTTCCGAGAGGTCGAGGTCAAAGGTGTCCCTTGTTAGAGTAGAAGCCATTCTTATTTTTTGGCGATTATATTTGACTAGTAAATGAATTAATTGGCGACTTAATTGTTATTTTATTTTACTTCAAATAAAATGAATGTATAGCAATCACTCTGTAGCCATTCTGTTAATGATAGCGACTAAACATCAAGAGAATGCTGGGGAAATGTAATCGAGCCTACTCTCTGTGGGAGAGCGTCACAGAGATGCGAAGTAATTTAACTAGCAGACTCTTTAAATGTAAACCACCTCGAGGAGACCCACATACAAAGGTTCAAAAAATCAAATGTTTGTAAATCTATCGGACCAAACTGCGTGGTCATCAGTGCGTAGCTTACAAACTACTTAAACTAAGGTAAACTAATCTAAGGACAACACACACACCCATGTCCCAGAAAGGACTCGAGCCTCCGACGGCGAGCGCTCCGCAGCGAGGCGCCTTAGACCGCTCGGCTACTCCACTGCAGCTACAAAGGTTCAAGAGTAGGCTTTAAATGACGACTCTAGAAATATACTACAACCTCATAGGTCTTAAGTATGGGTCCAATAGAAATTGCAAGGATAAGATTATATAAATTACAGCATGACTAAAAGCATTCAAACTGTCATTTATCCGAGATCCATACGCGAACAAACCGTCTGCTAAACACTTCACCGTGTTCCAGTAATTTTCGGGTGTGCAGCCGGATCCCATTGACATTCTGCAACGATATTTCGGCCCAGAGACGTCCGGCCATCTTCAGGTGAGTAGGCAACTACTGAAGAGCGCAGGTACGTTCGCGGTATTTATGCCGAGTATTGCGCATGCGAGATACGCTGGAGTCTTACTGCGCATGTGTTAGATGGTGACATGCGCGGTACGGCCGAGCCGTGTGTGCTGCCCTCGGTGGTGAATGTGAACACTCATCTAATCATTGAGAATCGAATGATTCCGTCGATTCCGCTGTGCCTCAATAGCTTTAAGAACAGGGTTCCAATTTTTATCCAGCTGAAAGCCGTTGTCACGATTTATTAAATTGTCAGCAAGGCGTATTTCAACCGCTTCTTTGAAGACTGAGTTCCAAAAGCCGGAAACTGGAGCTAAAATTGTGGTTTTGTTGTATTCCATGGAGTGTCCCATGGAAATGCAGTGCTCTGCTACAGCTGATTTCGACGGTTGTCGATGCTTCCGCTGTCGCAGACTTTCCTTTGAACTCTCGTCGGGTTGCACAGGAAACAGCTACGGATGCAGACCTAAGTGTGGTAGCACGTTTTGTTCGCTCAGGGTGGCCTGCCAGAGCCAAAGACATTGATCGGCCTCTGGTTCGACGTTATTTTGCACAACGTCATGCATTATCTTTAAGTCAGGGTGTACTGTTGTTGCATACCGACAACGACCAAGCAAGAGTGATTGTTCCTCGTTCCCTGCAACGAGAAGTGTTACGCCTCCTGCATCAAGGACATTGGGGCATTGTTAGGACAAAGCAACTGGCCAGACGTCATTGTACCTGGGTTGGTATGGACGCTCAGATAGAGAGCATGACATCACAGTGTACAGTTTGTGCGGAGCATCAGGCGGCTCCTCCACAGCGTTTCTCAAACTGGCCACGCCCCAAGGGACCATGGCAACGTTTACATATTGACTTTGCCAGACCTTTCTGGAATACGCGCTGGTTAATTGTTGTAGACGCTTTCAGCAAGTTTCCTTTTGTGATTGCCATGAACTCAACGACAGCTTCTAGTACAATCAGTGCCTTAACATCAGTGTTTTGCATCGAAGGCTTGCCTGAAACTATCGTCAGTGACAATGGACCTCAGTTTGTTAGTGCGGAATTTCAACAGTTTTGTCGTGTGAATGGCATTCAGCATATCACCACCGCACCTTTTCACCCTCAGTCCAATGGTGAAGCAGAACGTTTCGTTCGAACATTCAAGTCTCACATGGAGAAGATGAAAGGTCAGCACTCCAGGCAGCAAGCTCTTCAAATTTTCCTGTCTACGTATCGATGCATGCCACGTGACGGCCCGTCTCCTGCCGAGCTGCTACACGGCCGCCGTCACCGCACTCTCCTTCACCTGCTGCAGCCTCCCACGCACCGAGTCGGTTCGTATGGCGCTACGCGTTTTCAGGTTTCCACGCCGGTGCTGTACAGGGTGTTTGCTGGAAACAAGAAGAAACTATGGATGCCGGGCATCATTCAGCGCGTGCTCGGTCGCAATATGTATGTTGTACGTTCTTCCACAGGGTCGGAGCTGCGGCGCCACGCAAACCAATTGCTCCTGCATAGGCCGCGCGATCCTGTCTCCGGTTTCTTGATTCCAGACCCAGTTCACCGCCAGGGAGCACAACCACATCGTTCGTCCCCGGACTACGAGATCCCTATGGACGTCGACACACCTCCGACGCAGTCGTCGCCGCCGCTGTCGCCGCCGCAGATGACAGCGTCACCGAGATGGACTCCGGGACCGTGCGGGCCCCACCAGCTTGGGCCACGCACCTCAGAAGAAGATGACCTGCTCCCTCTGGGCGGGGGCGGGCGCCCTTCCGCTGGGTTTCGCGGGTTTTCCGGCGGATCGCAAGGTGTATACCGGGGCGCGGACGGCGTCTCGATCCCAGCCTCAGCTACGACGCCCGTCCCACCAGTAACGCCCCCGCCCAGGCCTTCCTCCCAGTGCCGTCGCCGTGGCCCTCAGCCCTACGCCACGACGGCGCGGCGGTTTGGGGGGGAGGGGTGTGGTGCCGCACAAGTACAAAGTGCGCGCCACCTACTTTCGCCGCGCGCCGCCATGCACGCACGGCGCGGCGTTCTTACGACGACAGCCACGAGCGCCCTCTGCTGCAACTCCGCTCGTGGCCACCAGTGAACGACATCGTTCACTTGGGACTGAGATAGCAACCAGTAAAGACTTCGGAATCCGATAGGCACCAGTGAAGACTTGGCTATCAGTTAGGCACTAGGCAGGACTCTAGCTCAACTATGTATCAACATTCTGCAGTACTATGTAAAAGTTAAGTATTGTATAAATTCTGTGCAATATATATCTCATTCTAATTTACTCTAGTGTTTCTAGTTTCTGGCTGCCCCCCTCCGTACCTGCACCAGCGTGCTATCTTTATTCCTGTGTCGGTCTCATTCCACTCGGCCACCGACACCTACGACGGAAACGAGACACAAAAGCGGCGACGAGGCTGGGACACAAAAAAAATATCTATTAGTGGCTGTTCATAAGAAACGTTGCTCATCTATGAGTCTTAATAAATAAGAAGACCAAAAATACCATAAGAATTCACAGCAGCAAATGCTCTGCTCTAATCAAATGTGTTATTGCACCATGTTCACTTGATGCTTTATTACATAACGTTAGTAATGAAGACTATTCGTTAATTATTGACGTGAGTACTGGAGTGGGCGACACAAAATATCTAAAATTTTGTATCCACTTTATCTTCCTTAGTCTCACTGTTACATTTACAATATGACTATATTTTGATTCGTGTCCTTGCTCAGTTGTTTGTGTCTTTATCTTTAATCCTGATTGGACTTAGAGAAACGTTTCCCTGAAGAACAAGGTTTCTTGGAATTTCCAGTCTGGCGTCTACGAATGTTAGCGGCGCTGATGACCTAGATGTTGAGCGCCCTATATCCCTAATCATCATCATCATCATCATGAATGTTAGCGTGCCAGAATTCATGTTACTGGTTACTCAATAACCAGCTTGCTCCCTAAATTTCAAGATTATTATTGTCTAGTCTAAGGCGTCATACTACGGACTGGGCGGCCGTTCCCGCCGGAGGTTCGGGTCCTTCCTGGGGAATGTGTGTGTGTGTGTGTGTGTGTGTGTGTGTGTGTGTGTGTGTGTGTTGTCCTCAGTGTAAGTTGAAGTAGTTCGTAAGTCTAAGGACTGATGACCCTAGATGTTTGGTCCAATATGTATACGAACATTTGAACATGGAGTCACAGGACACATTATAATTAGATAGCACAAAAAAGTTAACTGATTAAAAATAGCGATACTTGGCTATTTTTACCGTTAAAAATAACGATAATTTGGCTATTTTTGTTTAAATTTGGCGACAGAGCAATGTAAAATCTGGTAAACTTTGTAGGCCACTCCGCAGAAGCGTAATGCATGGCCTGGTTCGGAAGACTAGGTTTATCAATAGAAAGACGCTTAGCATGCGTAAAACAGTGGAAATCAAGATCAGTAAACAGAATAAAAATTTGTAGTTGTGGACACAATTTCGCACTCATTCTCTGCTGTTCCCTGTGACACAAAAACTTAAGTTGGATTTGAAGAAAAAAGTGGAACAAAAAAACTGCTTACCAGTTATGTTATCGGACAAGCTCTTCATATTTTTCTAGCATAGGCAGAACAACCATCCGTCTGAGGGGCAGATGAGTTGCTGCTGCTGCTACTACTATTGACGCTAATAAGTAATATCTCTTCCAAAATCCATATCCATATTGATTTTGTAGTGTTTTGAACGTGCTACACGCATTTCTGCCACACATCTGGTGTTCCTTCAGAGACCGCTTTAATCAGAAATACTTTCACTTCGTTCATTTCAAACGAGTTATTCCTTGCTGCGACATAAATGCCCAGAAAAGTTAAGAAATGTTCAAATGTTTGTAAAGCTTATGTGTTTGTAAAGCTTAAGGGACTTAACTGCGCGGTCATCAGTCCCTAAACTTACAAACTACTTAGGATCTAACTTATACTAAAGACAGCACAAACATCCATGCCCGGAGGGGGGGAAGGGGGGGAGGATTCGAACCCCCGACGGGGAACGGCCTCTCGCATCGGAGCATAGGACCTCAATGTGCTTGGCTACTCCGCCGCGGCGTTCAATCTGCAGCGGTATGGTGGCATTCTTAAAACAGTTTCGTGTAGAACCAGGGACGCTGCCACGGACGGAGGCTAATTGGGCCAGAAGCCCGCCTCCCCCCTCCCCTCCCGGCATCACCCAAAGATTTTTCAATTTTATTATTTTTTATTGTTTTAATTTTTTTTAATTTATCAGGTCGGCTGCCGAAATATTAAATATTACACATGTAATAAATCACACCGTAACTATAATTTTCCAAGCACAAGTGAACGTGACTACGGGTCGCCAACTAGATGCCGATTTTTTTTTTTTAAATGCCTCCCCAGAATCACTGCGTCACTGTGTACAACATGCACATTTTTTTTCTTGACAATAGCCAATAGTTCTCGCTTCAACATATCATTAAAAATGTCGCTAGCCAACCTTTAATAGTACGATTTGTGAGTTAAGTCTATGCGGCAAAGTAGACGCTAGTGATTGTAACAGAGGGCGAACGCTCACTATTGTCGGCTACTCGAAATTGCTATTATCGATAACTAGGCGTCATGGCGAGGGGGAGGGCTCATTTTGTATTATCGCATCTGGCGTCCGACAAGCTTAATCGTTCACTGACACACTACTGAGTAATTTTAATTGCTTTACAATTTCTCACCTATTTCCGTATCTGTCATATTATTGATTCACCACGTAGCTGGCAAGGATTGTAAACAATACATTTATTCACATGAAGTGATAAGTGCCACCGACAAGGGATCTCATATCGATTCCATATTTCTGGATTTCCGGAAGGCTTTGGACACTGTTCCTCACCAGCGGCTTCTAATGAAATGGCGTGCTTACGGAATATCGCCCCAATTGTGCGATTAGATTCACAATTTCATATCGGAAAGGACACAGTTCGTAGTAATAAACGGTAAGTTATCGAGTAAAATAGAAGTAATATCTGGCGTTCCCCTACTCTTCCTTGTGTTTATAAACGATTTATGAGACAATCTGAATAGCTCCCTTAGACTGTTCGTGGATAATGCTGTCATTTATCGGTTAGTGAAGTCAACAGAGGATCAAAAGCAACTGCAAAGCGATTTAGAAAAAATTTCTTCATGGTGCGAAAATGGGCAGTTGACACTAAATAATGAAAAGTGTGAAGTAATACACATGATCACTAAAAGAAATCCACTGAACTTCAATTAAACGATAAATCAGTCAAACCTTAAGATCGTAAATTCTACCAAATACCTAGGAGTTACAATTACGAACAACTTAGACTGGAGAGAACACACAGAAAATATTGTGGGGAAGACGAATCAAAGGTTACGTTTCATTGGCAGAACGCTTCGAAGATGCAATAGCTCCACCAAAGGGACTACCTACATCACGCATTGAGGCGCTATGCTACGATGCGCGAGGCAATTCCCCGTCGGGGGTTCGAATCCCCACTCGGGCATGGATGTTCATGTTGTCTTTAGTATAAGGTAGTTCATAAGTAGTTTGTAAGTTTAGGGACTGATCACCCCGCAGTTAAGTCCCATAAGCTTTACAAACATGTAAACATTTTTTGAACACTGGACATGAGTGGATGCAGGTGATCAGCCAGGATGCGTACGTAGGTATCACCTGTCGGAGTCGCATCTAGACATGTCAGGGGTTCCGTATCACTCCAACTACTCACGTCCCACACCATTAGACTGCCTCCACTAGCTTGAACGATCCCCTGCTAAGATGCAGGGACAATGGTTTCATTAGATTGTCTCCATATCGGTACACGTCCATCCACTCGATACAACAGGAAACGAGAATCGTCAGACTAGGCAACGTGTTTCCATTCATCAACATTCCATTGCCGCTGTTGACGGGCCCAGGCGAGTCCAAAAGCTTTGTGTAGTGTAGTCAGTAAGGGACACGAGTGGGCCTTCGGCTCGGAAAGCCCATATCGAAGATGTTTCGTTGAATGTTTAGCACGTTGATACCTGTTGATGGCTCAGCACTGAAATACGCAGAAATTTGCGGAAAGGTTGCACTTCTGTCACGTTGAACAATTGTCTACATTGGTCGTTGGTTCTGTTTTTGCAGGATCTTATTCCTGCCGGAACTACGTCGTAGATATGACGTTTTACCAGATGCCCGATATTCACGATGCACTCGTAAAGGGTCGTAAGGGAAAATGTCCACCTCATTGCTACCTCGGAGATGCTGTGCCTCATCTCTCGTCTGCCGACTACAACTAGGGTGAACAGATGTCCTGCATTTCGCAGGATACTCCTTTTTTCTGAAGCCTTATCCTGCGGCCCACCAGGAGGTTAGAAAATCTTAAAAATACTCTGTATTTCAATATTATCCAGCAAACCATCCCGCGAAATTCGATTATCGTCTTATTCGAGGAAAATGAGTAACCATACAGTTAATGAAGAATGTAACTCATATATGCAAGGCTATTCTGCGGAGGTTTCGTTGATAGTGCATCGTTTGCGACGCATGACGCCTGCCGTCATTGCAGATAGAAACACTGTTCTCGCCAACCAGAGACGTAAAATATCCGACAATAGTGTTATTACGATGAAGAGCTGTTGGCAAAATTGAAAGTCGTAGATTATGGAACCCTAGGTCTTTGAGTGGTCTGAAATTCAATGTAGATCTAGAGTGCGTGATCCGTGGAATGGCGTTTGAGCTGTAATCGAACCAAAAGGGAAAAATGTTTGTTGAATGCCGAATTATGATCTTTGTATCCATTTATTGTATGCATTGTAGAAAAATCGGATTATACTGAACTGAAAGTATTCTGTTTCGCTAACCTGGATTCTATTTCGCGTGCTTATGGAATATCGCCCCAATTGTGCGATTGGATTCGCGACTTGCTATCAGAAAGGACACAGTTAGTAGTAATTGACAGTAAGTCATCGAGTAAAACAGAAGTGATATCTGGCGTTCCCCAGGGAAACGTTATAGGTCCCCTACTCTTTCTTGTGTTTATAAACGATTTAGGAGACAATCTGAATAGCTCCCTTAGACTGTTCGTGGATTATGCTGTCATTTATCGGTTAGTCAAGTCAACAAAGGATCAAAAGCAACTGCAAAGCGATTTAGACTAAATTTCTACATGGTGAGAAAATAGGCAGTTGACACTAAATAATGAAAAGGGTGAAGTAATACACTTCACCACTAAAAGAACTTCGATGAACTTCAATTACACGATAAATCAGTCAAACCTTAAGCTCGTAAATTCTACCAAATACCTAGGAGATACAATTACGAACAACTTAGACTGGAGAGAACACACAGAAAATATTGTGGGGAAGGCGAACCAAAGGTTACGTTTCATTGGCAGAACGCTTCGAAGATGCAACAGCTTCACCAAAGAGACTACCTACATCACACTTGTGTGTCCTCTCCTGGAGAACTGTTGCTCAGTGTGGGACCCTCACCAGGTGGAACATTGGGAAGGTTCAGAGAAGGATAGCTCGTTTTGTTTTATCACGTTACAGCGTCACGGAAATGTTGCACGATTTGAGGTGGAAATCAATAAAAGAACGACGTTACTCGTTGCGGCGAGTTCTGTTTGCGTAATTTCAATCACCGACTTTTGCTTCTGAATGTGAAATTAGTTTGCTAGTACCCACCTACATAGGGAGACATGATCATCGCAAGAAAATAAGAGAAATCAGATCGATAACGGAAAGATTTAGGTGTTCTTTCTTCCCGCGCGCTATTAGAGAATGGAACGGTAGAGAAAGGTTATGAAAGTGGTTAATGAACCCTCTGCCAGGCACTTAAATGTGATTTGCAGAGTATCTGTGTAGATGTAGATGTTTTTGAGTGGTTTGATGTCAACAGATGTTTGGATTTTGTACTTAAATATGGTGAGAAGGAAATTAATGACAAATCTTTCTGATGAAGTTTCAAATGTTAGAGAGTATGCTATTAATACTTCGATAAAGGAGCCGAATGCAAGTGACAAACCAACCCATTTAAGATGGGTTGAAATAATTTGCAAAATTTCATGAGTTAAATGTGGATTATCGTATTTTTGATAACACATAGAGATTTTTCCTTGATGCCTGCTACAAATGTGGCACCTGGACGATTATTGTCCGTAATGAACAATATCTGGGGCCATGAAAAATCCAGACTTAATCCAGAAACATTGAAACATTTGATTATTACAAAACGGCATTTCATTTAAAACTGTGTAGAGTTCTTTGATACTTTTGATACTTGTCTGAGAAATTCTAAAATGTTTAAGGCAATTCCATCAGGTGAAAAATACCCGCGCGGGAATGGCCGTTGGCGGCATGACAGAGACTGCGCGGCCGCTCGCGTCGGAAGTTAAAATCCTCCCTGGGGCGTGTGTGTGTGTTTGTGTGTGTGTGTGTTGTGGGTGGAGGCGTGTTGCCTTATCGTATGTTAAAGTAATTTGTAATTATAGGGACTTATAATCACAGCAAAAATGTTCAAATGTTTATAAAGCTTATGGGACTTACCTACGGGGTCATCAGTCCCTAAACTTACAAACTACTTATGAACTAGCTTGTACTAAAGACGGCACAAACATCCATGCCCGAGGGGGGATTCGAACCCCCGACGGGGAAGGCCTCGCGCAACTTACCATAGCGCCTCAATGCGATCGGCCGCTCCACCGCGGCTGATCACAGCAACTTTGTTTCTTAGGGTTACAAACATTTGATCATTATTGAACTGATAAATATACTTATTATGTTTCTACATATAATCTACATATAGTCTATAACACCACCTTCGAACTTACTAAAATCGTGATAACCTGCCACTGTAGCAGCAGTAACCGATCTACCGCCTGCGCCAGACACCTGTTGTCTTATACAGGCGTTGTCGACCGCAGCGCCATCCTCTGAGTGTTTACATATGTCTGTGTTTGCGTACGCATGTCTATACCAGTTTCTTCGGTTATTCATTGTAGAATAGGGGCGTGAACACTACACCCAGATGTCAGCCTTTGAGACAGTATGTTTAGTTGGCCTCAAATAAGCCGTTTGAGTGATTCGCGAGTAACTGGACATTTAAACGGAAGCGATACAAATGTTCAAATGTTTGTAAGGCTTATGGGACTTAACTACGGGGTCATCAGTCCCTAAACTTACAAACTACCTATGAACTACTTACGAACTAGGACGGCACAAATATCCATGCCCGAGGGGGGATTCGAACCCCCGACCGTAGTGGCCGTGCTGACCGTGACTGGAGCGCCTCAGTCACCTCGGCCACCGCGGCCGGCGGAAGCGATACCTCCAGTCTATATCTATAAATGTGAATGTCTGTGCGGTGTACGTTTATCACATCTGAACCACAAGACATAAAGAGCTAAAAATTTGTACAGTTACTAATGTCTACCCGGAGAAGGCTTTAGGCACGATTTTATGGCGATCGGATAGCTATTTATCTATATATATTAATGTGAATGTCTGTTCGGTGTACGCTTATCACGTCCGAACGACAAGACGCAGAGACTTAAATATTTGTACAGTTACTAATTCATACCTGAGGAAGGTTTTATAGCGATCTGGTTGATATTAATAATTTGAAGAATATAATGCAAAATGCGGAACAATAATTACTCTTTGAAAATTACATTTACTCTTTGAAAATGGTTTTGTTGGTGCATTGTTGCTTGAGGGTTGATAATAATAAAAGGGTGGAGTATATTGAGATGGAAATTTGTCGGTGTATATCAGTGGCGTAACTAGGACTTGGCTTTGGGGGGGAGGGGATAGATCTGCTTGACGAGAAAAATTGTAGTCAGTTTCCAGGCAGACTACCATCTACCACTCCCTTTCAATGAAAGCTTATGGTAAAACACCCCAAGTTTCCAATCTTTACCAAATTGCTGTTATACGATTTCTTTTTCTTTTCTTATCTCTCTCTCTCTCTCTCTCTCTCCTTTTTTTTCGGGTTCTGGGGGGGGGGGTTCTATCCCCCTCATTCCCCCCCCCCCATAGTTACGCCACTGGTATATATAAAATTCTAGGTGTGTGTGTGCTAATATTTCGCACTGCAGCGAAAACTACAGAACGCAAACGAATAGTCTGTGTTTAATTGTTGTCCGAAGTCTTCCGTTGTACACTATAGCAGTTCCATGCCTATAGCTATAAGGGTATGGAAGAATTGGTGGTTGAAAGCCGTCAAATTATTTAAAAAAAATCGGACTGAAGGCCAGTGATGACGTTTGCGACTCTATAGGAAGGAGGTTACATACAGCGAAACGTGATGCCACATACCATATCTTTGGTCTATGCGTGCTACAATGTGTTCAGCTCTTTCTCGGTAAGGATAAGCATACGAATAAGGAAATATAAGAATAAATAAATAAAGCAGTAAGTAAGAAATTTCTTTTAATACATCTCTTTAAAAAAATTCGATTTGACGTTTCGCGCATTATCTATCACGACCAACCAACACGCGAGCGGAGCCGCGGGCTTAAGCTATTAGACGATGTTTAGGAAAAGGATAACCATGGCGTCAAGAAAAAAATTCAAATGTTTGTAAATCTATCGGACCAAACTGCGTGGTCATCAGTCCGTAGCTTACAAACTACTTAAACCTAGGTAAACTAACCTAAGGACAAACACACATACTTGCCCCAGGGAGGACTCGAACCTCCACAGCGAGCAAACGCGCGCTCCGCAGCGAGACGCTTTAAGGCTAGTCTACACGACGACACCAGGTTGCGACACTTGTTTCATGAAATAAGTTGCGCGCAACTGGTTTCGTATATGTCTGTAGACACGGCGCCAATACTATACACTTCAGTTTCGTTGTTTTGTGAGTGCCCTAGTCGCCGTAGAATGAAAGTTTTGGTAGCTGTAAAAGTTATGGCGGAGCTATTGCTTCTCTGTGTGAAGTCGCTGCATAAGACTAAACATAAAAAGACTAAGAAACGTGTTTGGGTTTGTGGCTGGATTAAAAAAAGACGTCAGATCGGTTGCTGAAAAAAATTGTGATCGAAGACCCTAGAAGTTATTTTGATCAACTCAGAATGTCACCAGTGCAGTTTACGTTCCTTTTAAACAGAGTTAGTAATGCAATAAAGAAACAAGATACTGTTATGCGTGAAGCATTGTCACCAGAACTGAAATTACAAATTGCATTACGTTTCTTGTCAAATAGATATCTCTACAATACCTGTACCGTGTTCTCAAATCCACAATTGCCATAGTTCGTTTGTATAGGTATTTGGAATTGAATGTACTTTAGACTGCAATTCACAAATTGTCAACCCTATCAATATTTAATTGTTGAATAATTGCTTCAAGAGCACTAACAAGCCGCTGCTTATTCCTGAAATTTTCATCGTTAAAATGGTACAAACACCTATGCACCGCATATATGTTCAAAAACCGTATTAGTTCTTCCTTCCCCCCCCCCCCCCTTTATGTTGTGTTTTGTTCTGTATTGGTTATCACCTAACATAAAAACACGCGCAATCAGTTTCGCCAAAGTTGGAAGGTGCCGAAACTGTTTAGTTTCGGCAACGGAGTTGCGTGAACGCCTGCCGCGCATGCGCACTGGCCAGTAGCGCAGTTTCATGAAACCTAGTGTCGTCGTGTAAACTAGCCTTTAGACCGCTCGGCTACTCCACCGCAGCTGGCGTCAAGAAGTAAGCGGTTAACATAGAGAGACGGCGGACGACCGAGCATTCTTGAAAGAGGGTCTCAGTCCCAGATTCTTAATCGTCATAGCATCTACGTTTAACTGATGCTTCCGTGACTACAACGGGGCCGTTAATAGGAGGCTGAGGGGACAGCTGCGCTGAATGTCGTCAGTGAGTCCCTGGCTGCCGGCCGGTGCGCGTCGCATCAGCGGAGAGCCAAGGCGGGCGAGCGGTGACGTGGCGGCAACAGCGTAAGTACCATTTACGTTGTGCTTAGCGCCGACTCTAAGATCTTCACCTTCAACGCAGAAAACATTAGTGTTTCATCGTAATGCCTTGCAGCCGACAACTTTCGAAATTAATTAGTGGGTACCTACATCTACATGGGATACTCTGCAAATCACATTTAAGTGCCTGGCAGAGGGTTCATCGAATCACCATTATACTATTTATCTCCCATTCCATTCTCGAATAGCGCGCGGGAAGAAAAAACACCTGAATCTCTCCGTTCGAGCTCTGATTTCTCGTATTTTATTCTTATGGTCATTTCTACTTAATGTAAGTGGGAGTCAACAATATAATTTCGCCGCGGTGGAGTAGCCGAGCGGTCTAAGGCGCCTCGCTGCGGAGCGCGCGGTTGTTCGCCGTCGGAAGTTCGAGTCCTCCCTGGGGCATGGGTGTGTGTGTGTGTGTGTGTGTGTGTGTTGTCCTTAGGTTAGTTTACCTAGCTTAAGTAGTTTGTAAGCTACGGACGGTTAAATTGTACGACTCTTCTCGCCGGGCTGCAGTGGTTATGTTGGCACCAATGATAATGATGGCAACTCAGATGACCAATAAATGTTTTTTTCGTGACAACTGCAATTAAAAAGAAAATTATTTTTTTCTGAACGGACAAGGGTACACACAAGAACCTGTCGACCATAGAGCAGGTACAGTACTAAATTTGCTGCGAGTGAAACGAGCAGCAATAACATTTACTCTGTAGCTCGTGAAAAATATTAACGCAATTCTACACTTCATTGTTCATATGTTGCCAACATAAGCACTGGAGCCCGGCGAGAAGCGTCGTAAAATTTTACCGTACGGACTGATGACCACGCAGTTTGGTCCGATAGATTTACAAACATTATTATTATAATTTCGCATTCGGAGGAGAATTTTGGTGATTGTAGTTTCGTAAATAGACCACGCCACAGCGATAACCGCCGTTGTTGTAATGATTCCCATCCCAGGCAGAAGTACTCCAAATGAGGACGCACAAGCGAAGTGTATGCAGTCTCTTTAGTAGTTCTGTTGCATCTTTTCAGCGTTCTTCCAATGAAACGCAGTCTCTGCTTCGCCTTCCCTACGACATAATCTACGTGTTCTTTCCAGTTTAAGTCTGACGTAATAGTAATTCCTAGGTATTTAGTGGAGTTTACGACCTTCTCATTCGATTGATTTATATTGTAAACAAAGTTTAACGGATTTCTTTTCTTACTCATGTGAACGACTTCACACTTCTCATTATTTAGAGTCAATCGCCAATTTTTACACCATACTGATATCTTCTTTAGATCGTTCTGCAGTTGGTTTTGATCGTCCAATTAAAACTGCCCGAAGAAAGTGTATACACATTTGAGCTTCATATAATACTCGTTATTTTTCAAATTATTTCCAGTGATATTCCAGAAAAAAAAAACTTTAGTGGTGTACGAAATTTTCATCATATTGACGGATTAGTGAAGTTCAAATTGTGCCATCAGGTTATGAAGTCAAAAATATTCGCTTGGAATGTACCTTCATAAAACGTTCAAATGTGTGTGAATCTAAGGGACGAACCTTCTATGTTATACGGTCCCTCGTCTTACAAACTTTTTTAACTTACGCTAAGGATAACGTCCTCAGACACACGCACGCACGCACACACACACACACACACACACACACACACACAAAAGCCCGATTGAGGATTCGAATCTCCGGCGGGAGCAGCCGCGCAATCCGTAGTGTGGCGCCTTGGACCTTGTGGTCATTCCCGTACGGCTCTCGAAATATTGTGTGGTCAGTCTAGCGTCAAGTATCACGAATCTCCCAGGTCATTTCTGCAACTTGGCCACTGCAGCGCCGCCAAGTACTTGGTCGTAAAGTCATATCGCTAAAAGACTGTGTATTGAATGTGTACTTGGGGTGCAGCAGCACTTTCACAATACGGCCGTATTTCCGAGCTTTTGTGGCGCTATAAATTGTAGCAGCTTTCAAATATATATTCCAGAAATATCTCACTTCGATTTGCAAAGAATGCTTAGAAGTAAGAGAATAATGTTACGAATAACAGGTGTTCGTTTATGGTGATTAGTTATACTTCATGAATTACTTCACTTCGAAACTTTGTCTCTGAATGAGGATCGCAAAAGGTTAACCACTACTTCATTATACTACTACTGTATAAAACGTTCCGATTGCAGTAAATCAATTATTTCAGTACAGCCTGCCTAGTTTCGTACTTCAGTTTTACAAAAATTATAGGCCTATATACTGACATATTTTGCTGGTTAGCTACTAGTTTGAAAAAGTGAACGCGAAGGTATAAATAAATAATTTGCCCGTGTATAAATTGTTGAGGAACTGTCAATATTAGCATGTCAATTTTTTTAACACATACAGTTTGATGTCAGACAAGTAGCACGGGTGAACGCAAGGCATAGAAGCAAGGACCAGGCGAAAAGAGAGTTTTGTTTGGCAGAGGGACCATCACGAATGTCTGTTCCTTTCGAAACAGATGGTTCATAGTAATTAACACCAATGAATATAGAAACTTCTCAGTTTGTATCATGCCATTCTTCTGTTACTATCTACTGGCTGTTTGGAGCGCTAGCAACGCTACAGCTGCACGTTTCTCCTGTAGAATTTAGCGATTATCTGTGCTGTGGTGCTGTCAGTCATTAAATGGAAAGCAAATGTTTGTAGACAAAATGTTCAAATGTTTGTAAATCTTATGGGACTTTGCGTCTGTGATAATCAATCCCTAAACGTGCGAACTACTCAATCTAACTTAAACCTAACGACAACGCAGACACCCATGTCCGAGGGAGGACTCGAAACTCCGACGACGAGCAACCGCGCGCTCCGCAGTGTTTGTAGACCTAAGGGACCAAACTACTGTGATCATCGGTCCCTAGAATTGCAAACTACTTAAACTAACTTATCCTAAGGGCGACAATCCTACCCATGCTCTAGAGAGGACTCAATCCTCGACGGGATAGACCGCGCGCGCCGCGATATGACGCTCCAGAACGCACGGTCATTCCCGCGCGGCTAATTAGAAATGGTCGTCTGCTTATTGATTTAAAGTCAACAGGGGAGTGCGTAGTGTAAGAGTAGACATAAGGAAACACATTTCATCTTGTGTTGGCAATGGCAAATGTCGCTGTCAGATTGCTAAAATTTGACAATTACCACATTGTTCAATTTGTCACTTCATGGAACATTTAAAGAAACTGTACCTGTTGACACCCGATGCAGCTTCCTCGCGAGAGTATTATCTCTGTGGTAGAAATTTTATAACCTTACTGAGTCTGGTACTTGCGGGAACGGCGTCTCCACCTCGACTGGAGACTCAAGTTCTGAAAGAAGGATCTGTACCAAAAGAATGGAAAGTTGCACAGGTCACACCTATATTCAAGAAAGGCAGTAGGAGTAACCTACTTAACTACAGGCCTATTTCACTGACTTCAATTTGCAGCAGGGTTTTCGAACATATCCTGTATTCAAATATTATGAATGATCTCGAACAGAATGATCGTTCATGCGAAACAGAACTAGCTCTTTACTCACACGAAGTGATGGGTGCTGTCGACAAGGGTTCGCAAATTGATTCCGTATTTCTTGATTTCCAGAAGGCTTTTGACACCGTACCTCACGAACGGCTTTTAATCAAATTGCATGGTTGTGGTATATCGCCCCAAATTTGCGATTGGATAGGGGATTTCCTGTCAGAGAGGACACCGTTCGTAGTAATCGATGGTAAGGCATCCACTGAAACAGAAGTGATATCGGGCGTTCCACAGAGTAGTGTCATTGGTCCTCTGCTGTTCCTTATTTACATAAACGATTTAGGGGAAAATCTATGTAGCTCTCTTAGGTTGTTTGCATATGAAGCAGTCATTTACCATCTAGTAAAATGATCTGAAGATCAAAACCAACTGCAGAACGATCTGAATAAGATATCACTACGTAAAAATTGGCATTTGAGGCTAAATAATGAGAAGTGTGAAATCGTCCACATGAGTACGAATAGAAATCCGTTAAACTTTGTTTACAAGATAAATCAATCAAAAGTGAAGGCCGTAAACTCCACGAAATACCTAGGAAATACAATTACTTCAGACTTAAATTGGAAAGAACACGTAGATAATGTCGTGGGAAAGGCGAACCAGAGACTGCGTTTTATTGGCAGAACCCTTAAAAGACGAAGTCGACGGGAATTGTCAACTGACCAATATTGCACGTTTCGGCAGTTTACCTTGCTATTAGTGGTAAATGTAGCTTCATCACTAAATAAGATGCGTAATGCATCTGGAGTATCCAGAGAAATAGGTAAAACCAGCATGTATCTGTGGAGCTCTAGATGGTGCACCTGAACACTGAGTGTCCCACTTTCCTTGATGTAGGAAGGAAGGAGGAATCTTAGGGTTTAACGTCTCGTGGACAGCGTGGTCATTAGAGATGGAGCTTAAGCTCGGATTCTGGGGTAAGGGTGTGGAAGGAAATCGGCCGTGCCCTTTGAAGGAACCATTCCGGCATTTTCCTGGAGTGATTTAGGGAAATCGCAGAAAACCTAAATCTGGATGGCCGTAGGTGGATTTGAACCACCCTCCTCCCAAATGCGAGTCGAACGTGTTACCACTGCGCCACCTCACTCGGTTGTCTGAAAAATTTACTACTTATTCTGTCGGGGTTGGTGGAGGTGAAGTCAATTCCCAGTTTTTCGTCACTGTCACTTGTGCCGATTTACATCAGAACTGGCTCATATACATCTACATCGGATACTCTGCAAATCACATTTAAGTGCCTGGCAGAGGGTTCATCGAACCACAGTTATATTATTTTATCTCCCATTCCATTCTCGAATAGCGCGCTGGAAGAAAGAACACCTGAATCTCTCCCTTCGAGCTCTGATTTCTCGTATTTTATTCTGATGATCATTTCTACCTATGTAAGTGGGAGTCAACAATATATTTTCGCACTCGGAGGAGAATGTTGGCGATTAGAGTTTCGTAAGTAGCCCACGCCGCAGCTATAAGCGCCGTTGTTGTAATGATTCCCATTCCAGATCCTGTAGCATTTAAAACGAGCTGCCCTTCTTTGGACTTTTTCGATGTTCTCCGTGAAACCCATAAGATAAGGATCCCACACTGGGCAGCAATACTCCAAAAATTGACGGACAAGCGTAGTGTATGCAGTTTCTTTTGTAGTTCTGTTGCATCTTTTAAGGAAGGAAGGAAGGAAGGAAGTTTAGAGTTTAACGTCCCGTCGACAGCTTGGTCATTAGAGACTGAGCCAATGTTCGGAGATTTCGTTAAGGATGGGGAAGGAAATCGGCCGTGCCCTTTGAAAAGAACCATCCCAGCATTTGCCTGGAAATCACGGAAAACCTAAATCTGGATGGCCGGAGGTGGATTTGAACCACCATCCTTCCGAATGCGAGTCCAGTGCAAAGCTGGTCGCAGGTAATGTTCCAAAAACGAACAGTAATACTGTGCATTGACGGACTGCCGTGGAGGAACGTAATGCGTTAGGATAACACCATTATAGTTGTACAAGAGAATCACCATGGTTTTCACCATATGCACTTTAGACTTTCCCAACGACCCATAATGACACCATTCGTTGGATTGGCATTTCACTTTTGGCTCGTATGATACGAAAATCAATTAACAAAATAAACAAACCTGTAGAACATACACAAAATTGTGTATTTTAATTTTCATACTTCAGATATTTTCATGTAGAGTAAATAACTTAGCGAGAGCAGAGCACATCTTCAATTCTACCACCGAAAGAAAATACGAGCCAAATAAATAGTGAACTACGCTACAGCGAAGCAGACGACCAGCGCAAGATGGCCAGATTGGGCGTTATGTTGTTGTAAAGCTTATGGGACTTAACTGCTGGGTCATCAGTCCCTAAACTTACAAACTACTTTTGACCTACGAAGTCTTTCGCGACGTAGTTCTTGCGTAAAATATTCTCGGTGTTCTTACCGCAGCCGGCCGCGGTGGCCGAGGGGACTGAGGCGCGCCAGTCACGGTCTGCACGGCCACTACGGTCGGGGGTTCGAATCCCCCCTCGGGCATGGATATTTGTGCCGTCCTTAGTCTTAGCTAGTTCATAAGTAGTTTGTAAGCTTAGGGACTGATGACCCCGTAGTTAAGTCCCATAAATTCTACAAAGATTTGATTTTGTTCTTGCCGTGTCAAATATGGGTACGAGCCTCCAGTTCACAGCAGTCGGTTTTACCCCTGATGACGACTATGGAGGATATAGACGGAAGCTTGGGCTCTTACCCATATTCGACGCGACAAGAACACCGAGAATCTTATGACCTAACTTATACTAAAGACGACACAAACATCCATGCCCGAGGGAGGATTCGAAACTACGACGCGGGAGGCGCACGATCCGCAACGTGGCGCTCCAGACCGCTCGGCTACTCCCGCGCGGCTGGGCGTTATGTCGCGCTTTGAGCTGTTAATAATGGATTTTTTTAAAGACACGCAACCACTGCTCTTTGGGCGATATTTTGTTAATCAGTGGTATTTTTCGACGAAATAGGGGTAGTGTATTTGCATGTCCTGATACTAAGTTAATGTAATTTGTAATGATTTATTATTACTCCACTGCCTTTTGAAATAGTGAAATACTGCAACCCTAACTCCACCAGTTAAACCAAACTTATGTCGCCTAGCAGCTTTATGTAAATCATAACAGTAGTGCTACACAGAATGTTGCAAATAGGGCATTTGTTCAGGGTGATTGAGTGAATTGAGTACTCGTAAATCATTACTGGTATGTACCCGTATGATAATTCTGAGTCACAATGAGAAAGTGATAAATTATAAATAGCTCAAATAACGCAGCCATTTTCTATCAACTATTTAAATAAACACAATAATCAAATAAGTTGTAAGGTGGTATTATTTTCTACCTTCCAATATTTGTCTCCCGACTGACCAGAATGTATCCAAAAATAAGCTAAGTTCGTTAACAATCAGAATTATATTCATCTACAATTACAAATATACTCCGCAGTCAATCGTAAGGTGCGTGACGGAGGGTACACTGTACAACTACTAGACATTCCCTTTTCTATTCCACTCCTAAATAGAACGAGGGAAAAATGAATGCGTGTATGCCTCTGTATGAGCCATAATTTCTCTTGTCTTTGTGGTCTTAACGTGAAATGTAGGTTCGTGGCATAAAATCATTCTACAGACAGTTTCAAATTCCGGTCCTCTAAATTTCCTCAACAAAGTTTCTCGAAAAGAACGTCGCCGTCCTTCCAGCGATTGTCATTTGAGTTCCCGAAGCATATCTGTACCTCTCTCCCACTGGTCGAACCTACCAGTTACGAACATAGCTGCTTCTCTCTGAACTGCTTCTATGTCTTCCTTCATACCGATCTAGAGCGGATTCCAAACACTTGAGCTATACTCAAGACGTGCTCGCACAAGCGTTTTATACGCGATCTCCTTTGCAGATGAACTATATCTTCCCAAAATTCTCCCAATAAACTGAAGTCGACTATTTGCATTCCCCACGACCGTCCTTAAATGATTGTTCCATTTCATATCGTTCTGTAACGTTACGCCTAGATATTTAATCGACGAGTCTGTGTCGAGCACCACACTACTAATCTTATTCGACTATTATGGGACTGTTTTTCCTACTCATCTGTATCACGTTGCATTTTTCTATGTTTGGAGCTAGCTGCCATTCTTCGCACCAACTAGAAATTTTGTGTAGGTCCTTCTGTATCCTATTACAGCCACTTAGTGTTGACACCCTCCCATAAACCACAGCATCATCAGCAAACAGCCGCAGATTACTAGTTATTCTGTCCATAAGATCATTTATATAGATAGAAAATAGTAGCGGTACTATCACACTTTCCTGGGCAACTCCTGACGATACACTCGTCTCTGGTGAACACTCGCCCTCGAGAACAATGCAATGGGTTCTATTACTTAAGAAGTTTTCGAGCCAGTTGCATATATGGGAGCCTAATCCATATGCTCGTATCTTCGTTAGCAGTCTGCAGTGCGGCACAGCTCAAATGGTTTAAAACATTAGTTTTCATAACATAGAAACATGTATTGTACATCCTGTTTCTTATTAAACCTGACATTGTCAGGAAGGAGAAGGCGGACTTGTGATTTATTAAGCCGGCCGCGGTGGCGGAGGGGACTGAGGCGCTCCAGTCACGGTCTGCACGGCCACTACGGTCGGGGGCTCGAATCCCCCCTCGGGCATGGATATTTGTGCCGTCCTTAGTCTTAGTTAGTTCATAAGTAGTTTGTAAGTTTAGGGACTGATGACCCCGTAGTTAAGTCCCATAAGCTATACAAACATCACATCTGAATTTTGCTCTTCATTCATGGCTCGCAAGATGTGAGAACAGGGCAAGCCGAGTTTCACACGAACGATGCCTCCTAAACCCGTGTTGATGCATAGACAGAAGATTTTCTGTTCGAGCTGAGAATATGTTCCTGAATTCTACAGGAAACCGATGTTAACGATATTGGCCTGTAATTATTTGGGTCAGTTCTGTTACCTTTCTTATATACCGCGTGGAAGTAGCCGAGCGGTCTGGAGCGCCACGTTGCAGATCGCGGGGCCTCCCGCGTCGGAGGTTTGAATCCTCCCTCGGGCATGGGTGTTTGTGCTGTCATTAGTATAAGTTAGTATATAAGTAGTTTGCAAGTTTAGGGACTGATGACCTCGCAGTTTCCATAACCTTTACAAACATTTGAACTCTCTTATAAATGGGAGTCACCTGCGCTTTATTCCAGTCATTTGGATCGTTGCGCTGGATTAGAGATTCGCGATAAATGCAATCTAAATAAGGGGCTAATGCCGCAGAATACTCTTTGTAGAACCGAACTAGTATTCCATCCGGACCAGGACACTTATTTACATTCAGCTCTTTAAGCTGCTTCTCTATACCAGAGATACCTATTACTATATCCTCCATTTGAGATTTAGTGCGACGTTAATATGAAGGATCTCGAGTTATTTCAATCTACAGGTTCTTTTATGTTATTATTTATTTGATTATATTACGCCGGTGATTAACTGTGGTTAATTTTACACTACTTATAACTTATAACGGGAAAATTAGAGTATTGTAAAGTTTTAGGGTGGTGGAAATTTGAGGCGGCTTTTTACCTCATAAAATACGAGTTATATTCCAGAGCTTAATTAAATATTGAAAATTCCTTACCGATCTAATAAGTGAAACTGTTTATTAAGCTCACAAGATCATAATTTTTCAGTGAGACGTTACTCATAGAAATGGAATGGTGTGGATTTTTATGGTACTAGAAAGTATGGAGGATTTCAAACAGTGTTGGTTTTAACAGTTCAATAATTTATTTCACAAATATACCTCACTGTGCAGAGGTCTTATAATGGCTTTACTTTTATAGATACTCTATCAATATTCGTCTATGGCCACCATAGACGACTACTGTTCTATGGCCAAATCTCCTTATTTGTAGAAAATCAACAAAATCACTCTGTCTCACGAAGTAAGCAACTTGTCACAGACGAATACTATGTTTAGAGACACATACAAGAAGGTATACACCATCAGTCAGCAACTGGCGGACCGCGGTACAGGTCCGGACCGCGAAAGGCCAAAAACTGGACCGCCAAAAATATTTTGAAATTATAAGTTACATATTCAAATTATTAAAAAAAACATACTTATTTGTAGATAACAATTCGTATGAGTACCACCCCTGTAATTTTTCTAGAATTTTACAATTAACTGCTGAATAATTAGAACCCTTAATGATTATTATAGCTGGATTAAGTAAATAGTTTTCATGATGTGCAACGCCTAAGAGTACACCTACGAGCGGCGGCAGAACGGAGCAACCTGGTAGCAGGTGATCCGCTCAAAAGCTGAAAGAAATCAGCAGTAAGACTTTAGAAATTAATCTGAAACTAATAGTAATTACCGAGAGAGATTATTGTAAGGATAGTTCATGATGAGATTACTACCTGAAATTAAGTACACATCTGACCATATAACACAGGATGAATTCAACTATCATAAAATGAAAACTCAGTATAGCATGAAGTTCTTGTAAACATAGCTGAACCGCGAAAATATATCAGTCAAAACTATTACAATGCTTTGCGTTGCTGTGGCTCCGAGGAGTGACAGAAAAGTTAGAAAAAAGTTTTCTCAGAAAATCATTTATTGTAAAGCCAGCTAATTTATATTTTTATTATTTTTTATTATTATTAATTTTTTTAAATATTTTTGTCTGCAGATCTTAAATGTCGCAACATTTAAGAATTACACTTCGATAATTGTCGTACGAATAGTGTAATATCCTTGATATGTCGTTATTGGGAAACAACTGGTTAAGAAACTAAGGGCGAACTACGCCAATTGCGAGGTACTGCATAGAAATTACATCCCACTGACGCATAAGGTAACTTCTTTTGTCTTTCATTCCACTTTGTTTTTGGGTGTCTGGAAATTTGAAAGCTTATTCATCAACTGCGTTCCACTTTTGCATACAAATAATCGCCAGTCGTTACACTGTAATCGATTGTAATACAATTTTGTGTAAAATTGTGAGGCTTTTCTCAGTTTTCATATGATGTGCTATTTCTTTTATGGACTGGTACAGACTAAATAGAAGTAACCATCCAGCAATAACGACTCAAATAAAACAAACAGAACATCCTATGAAAATTGAGTAAAACATCACAATTCTACTCAAAATTGGTAACAGTAAAAGAATTACTATTATGGCGGAAGTGTAAATCTTCATCCGTAATACTAAACAAGGCGAGAATATCCTTAATGAGATAAGTAAACGCCATGTAAACGTCAAGCAAAGAGTTGAGACAGTAATATGTCGCACTGTATCACGCAAAAATTACATTTGTTCAAAAACAAAAGAAAAGTTCAAATGTTTGGAAAGCTTAAGGAACTTAACTTGCGGGGTCATCAGCCCCTAAACTTAAAAACTACCTATGAACTAACTCATACTGAAGACGAAACAATCATCCATGCCCGACGGGGAATTCGAACCCTCGACGGGAAACGGCCTCGTGCATCGCTGCATAGCGTCTCCATGCGCTCGGAAGGATGGTGGTTCAAATCCACCTCCGGCCATCCAGAATTAGGTTTTCCGTGATTTCCCTAAATCACTCCAGGCAAATGCCGGGATGGTTCCTTTCAGAGGGCACGGCCGATTTCCTTCCCCTATCCTTACCCAAACATCCGAGCGCGAGCTCCGTCTCTAATGACCACGCTGTCGATGGGACGTTAAACCCTAAGATTCTTTCCTTCCTTCCATGCGCTCGGCCGTTCCGGCGCGGCAAAATTACATTTGTAACCAATACCAGAATAAAATATGTTTCCAATGGCCGAGGGTTGGAACTTAAATAGTGATAAAACTGCTGTGTAGACACTTTGAAATGGAGTCTACTATTGTCGCTGATAGCACAGGTTGTTGACATACCTACCTTACCTCCGAGCAAATGGACTCGCCCGTTCCAAGTCACCGGCGTACGCACAAGCAAGGGAAAGTCACTTCTGAGCGAACGGTCTAACGTAACGCTGTCACTATGTTTTCCAAACAGAAACAACGGAGACCGTCAATCCACAGTATTACTGTTCGATTTTGGAGCAACGCCTACGACCAGCTTTGCGAAAGAAGCGGCAACACTGTCTGTGCAACCCACCCATCTTTTGTACGACAATGAGCAGGCGCATACAGTGCAAGCTGTGGCTGCTCTGTTCTGTCGATGGGACTGTGAAGTACTGTACTATCCACCATACTCCCCGGACTTAAGTCCCTGTCACTTTGATTTGATTCCGAACTGTTCCAGAGATTTGACAGGCAGTAGACCGCTCCATTCACACCATCAACAGAACAGGCTCTGCTAACGGTATACTACTCCTTCCACATTGCTGGCAACGGGTGCTACACTGGTGACTTCTCTGAAGGGCAGTAACAGGTGCAAACGTGTATCGGTTGTGAATAAATAGTTACCACTATTTAAGTTCCAACCCTCGTATATTGTGTATGATATCTCACCTAAGCCCCTGATTGTTTGGAATGGTGTATACCTCATGTATGTGTCTCTTTCAAAAGGTGGAACGAGCTGTGGTATAGAACTCTTCTGTGACAAGTTGCTTACTTCGTGAGACAGAGATATTTTGTTGATTTTCTACAAATAAGGAGATTTGGCCATAGAACAGTAATCGTCTCTGGTGGCTACAGACGAATATTGATAGAGTATCTATAAAAGTTCAAAAATGTTCAAATGTCTATATAGCTTATGGGACTTAACTACAGGATCATCAGTCCCTAAACTTACAAACTACTTATGAACTAGCTAATCCTACGGACTGCACAAATATCCATGCCCGAGGGGGGTTTTGAACCCCCGACCGTAGTGGCCGTGCAGACCGTGACTGCAGCGTCTCAGTCTCTTCGGCCACCGCGGCCGGCTCTATAAAAGTAAAGCCATTATAAGGCCTCTGCAGAGTGAGGTATATTTGTGAAATAAATTATTGAACTGTTAAAACAAACACTGTTTGAAATCCACCATACTTTCTAGTGACATAAAAATTCTCACCATTCCATTCCTATGAGTAACGTCTCACTGAAAAATTATGATTTACAAAGAATGAAAACAAGACTGATCACAGCGACACACTGAACATTTTCACACAAACAAAAGTATGAATTATGACGAAGCATTCTCGTTTGCTACTCTCACACTCCACGTAAGTAGACGTTCAATTATCAGTCGTAAATATTCCGATGACATCAGATCACAAAATAAGTTCAGCTGCAACCAGTGCGGTTTTCGCGTTATGGTTTAAAACATTAGTTTTCATAACATAGAAACATCTATTGTAAATCCTGTTTCTTATTAAACCTGACATTGTCAGGACGGAGAAGGCGGTCTTGTGATTTATTAAAATAAAAAAAAAGATATTTATAAGGAATCTAAAAAAATGTTCAAATGTTTGTTAAGCTTAAGGGACTTAACTACGGGGTCATCAGTCCCTAAACTTACAAACTACTTATGAACTATCTACAACTAAGGACGGCACAAATATCCATGCCCGAGGGGGGATTCGAACCCCCGACCGTAGTGGCCTTGCAGACCGTGACTGAAGCGCCTCAGAAGGAATCTTAAAATGGTGTTACCACAATAAAAGTTGAAATTTACAATATGGTGACTACTTTACCCTTCATTCAAAGGTTGTTGAGCGCCCTAATCCTCATAACAACATCATCCTTCACAGGTAGGAAATTAATTTTATTGACATTGCAAAAGAGCAATATTTTATATGACCAGTTTTAACATTTTCGTTTTGGTTGTCTGCCTTCGTAGCTCAGTGGCAGGGTCACTGACCACCGATGCAAGGGGCATGGGTTCGTCCAATCGATCTTTTTTTTTTTTTTTTTTTTTTTTTTTTTTTTTTTTTTTTTTTTTTTTTTTTGAGCCCGGTGGTCTTTGGGTAAAGCGCTCGACTAAACTCGGCTGGAAACCGAAAGGCCGCGGGTTCGAAACCCGGTCAGTCTCGTTTTAACCCATTCTTTACCTCTCAACGATGTGAGGAGTCGCCAGAAACAACAGGTGGTACGGATTCCACGTTAAGCTGTAGGTCCCCTTTCCCCATTTGGATAACTGGGGTAGGCTAGGGACACGCAAGTCGCCGAAGTGGCGTCCAATTGAAAGACTTGCACCAGGCCAATGAGCCACACGAAATTATTATTATTATTATTATTATTTCATTTTTACATATTGATTGGCCGAAAGTTTTAATTGATGCAACTGTCAACTCATGTTTTACCTCCTTATTGGAAGATAGTTGTACGTTATGTTTTGGTAGTTAATTACATAATCTTCAAATGTTTATAAATCTGCGGTTATCAGTCCCTAGGCTTACAAACTGCTTACACTAACTTAAACTAAATTATGCTAAGGACACACACACACACACACACACACACACACACACACACACGCATGCCGGAGGGAAGACTCGAACCTCCGACGGCGATCAACTGCGAGCTCCGTAGCAAGGCGTCTTAGAGCGCTCGGCCACCTGTCATGTTACTGCCACATCTCTCCATTTCATTATGTAGGTTTTACGGCACTTGTGACGTTATACCCAAAGTTTTGACATCTACAACGGCATGTCAGAGTAAAATTTCAGCTGGTCATTTCACAGAATTTATCTATTTGTTTGATGAACGAATATCCGACATTTTCAAAAATATGTAACTTGGATGAGTATTATATTCTTCATAAATGAAACACAAAGTTCTCGATTTAAAGATTTATTCACTGACGACCGGTTTCGGAGGACTGCGCCATCATCATCTGGTCATATACATTTTATAAGCTGGTCATCTGTCAAAAATATAAAAGGCATGCAAGAAATAACGTAACAACATAAAAATTAACATATACATGTGATCAAGAGGCACTAACCTTACTTTATTTTTAAAAAATGGAGATAAAATAATAAGTGCAACATAGACCTTAGTCATCATATAAAAATACGTAAGTTAAAACATGACACTTGGAGGTTTGTTGTATAGATATTGGCGCATGGTGGCAGCGACATAGCAGGATACTGTTTGGAAGCTAGTTACACAGAAGTAATTTTATTACATAATATTACGTTATGGAGTGGATACTGAGTAACAATTTTTAGTTTCATAATGATATATAATTCGAGATTATTAATTCAGTCCCAGCTGTACGCCTTATATTACAGTACAATTTCCAATTTAAGTTCAAAACTCGGTGAAAGGGTGAAATGGAATAATAAGATGGATGGTGACAACCAGTATAAGCTGCAGTGCTGATGGCTTTTTAGAAAGAAGAGAGGGGTATTGGATGGGAGACGACACACAGCCTAAGTATATTTCCACAGATTTATCTCAGTTTATTTCTACAGGTTTACAACTTGGTTATGTTTTGATGCTTTAAAAACAACGCATCAAAGGAGTTACTACACAAATACAAATGCATATAGGCACAAATACTTTCAATTCGCGATTTACAAGTACGATATGGCAAGTTACATATAAAATCATTATTGTCTATATAGTTTTAGTGAATCATTTATGATGGCTCAATACTGACATCATACATCTTCCGCATAGCGGTAAAAAAATTCTGGAGTCCCTTTTTTTTGTCTCGTTTTCACGTCATAAGCTGATTTTATTGACAATCGAAACTAGTCACCATGCTAGAAATTTTAACTTTTATTGCGGTCTATGCCACTTTAAGATTTTATATGATTATTTTTTCGATATTAATTACTCTTGGTTCTGAAAGAAATTAAAAGAATCAATTTATCCGCGTCTGTGGCAGACAGAGAGGCAAACTGCTGTGTGCGACATAGGTGTCAAGTGGTAGGAGCGGCAGTTCGGCTGCAACCAGCAGCCACGGACAGTGGCCCTGCTCTCCTCCTGTCGATTGAATAACAACATAAATTGCAGCTTGAATACACGGCCGGCCGCCTGATGTCGTTATCTGGCACTCTTACTTTGTTACGAGGAATTGACCGCCACTTCAGGACACGTCCACTTGGATACATCCGACGTGCCTCCGTAACTTTGTTCCTCGAATGGGCATTCACAAAAATAGTCGTTAAACTGGACAAAATATATTCGCGTATAATAAGTATAGAAGACGCGCTGAAAACCCGGCATCTCCCGGCTCCTTGTTTATTCCAGTCTTAACACCTTGACTGCCGACCATGTAAGCCATTCCATGCCTTAGAATGCCAGACATTCTGCTTGCAGGAGTAAGCCGAGCTGCACTTGGTTTCCTTATCTTCTGCCTGGCATAAAAAAATTGTTTGCTCTTTAAAATGAGCAATAAGGTTCCCTGTCCTTATAAAACAATCGGTTGAAGAATCGTCAAACTCGAAATAATTTGACGCAGTTCTTGTTGCACAAAGACTGGATCATCATCTGAACTGTCGATTTCGTCGTCCTCACTGTCATTATCAAAAAAATGTTTCTGAAATTCATATAAAATTTCGTCCAGCGTAAGAGAGCGTGAAGCCATGTCCGTTCATTTACCTACTGAGAGAGCGGCCACCACTTCCTACCTGTCCCGTTTCATACTCGGATGCGACCAGTCGGCCGATTTAGAAGCTAAATTTACAAGATCTGTAGGCTGCTTTAGACGTTAGATTTATCAAGTAAGGCATTTAAGGTGGATCTATCCTGTCAACAGCCGGCCGCGGTGGCCGAGGGGACTAAGGCGCTCCAGTCACGGTCTGCACCGCCACTACGGTCGGGGGTTCGAATCCCCCCTCGGGCATGGATATTTGTGTCGTCCTAGTGCGTAAGTAGTTCATAAGTTCAAATGTTTGTAGTGTCTATGGTACTTAACTACGGGGTCATCAGTCCCTAAACGTACAAACTACTTATGAACTCTTCGTTTGTGTGGCCATAATGTCCGTAGTTGCTTTCATAATTATGAATAGCAGTGATTTTCCGTCTTTGCAACTACAATAAAAATGCGATTTTTTCACACCAGACGCGTTTCGTTGTATTGAATGTAAAACATCTTCAGTGGTCTGAAATAATAGAAATCTACAGTTTGTTTTTTGTTTAGATCGAAAACAGTTCTTAAATGGACCATGAAAAGTAGGCCTAATTTTGGTACTTACGGAAATTTTGTCTTCTTTTCGCTTCACATCATGGAATGCCGGTTTGTTTAGTGCAATACCGCCGGTTCTTCATGCTGTGTCGTTTTCTCACTACTTTCACTGTCATTGTTTCACTGTTCATAGTTGTTTTCCACATATCAGAAGTGTTTGTTTTTGTTTTTACTGATTCTGCTCAGTGTGTTTTTGGAGTGTTGCCAACCTCACAAATGTAGTTCTCTCTATGTTTTATAATAAATTATGTTTCGGTGTATTTATTTTTAATGTAAGCGGATTGGAATAGTGGCAGAATAATACATGTATATATTTAATGGGAACATTATTATTATTATTTTATTTTATTTTTTATTACTATTATATTATTATAATTGTTGTTATTATTGGTAGGGGGTTTAGTAGTAGGGAAAGATGACTGAATACCACATCCAACCACCATTCAGTCATCTTTCCCTACTACTAAACCCCCTACCAATAATAACAACAATTATAATAATATAATAGTAATAAAAATAAAATAATAATAATAATAATGTTCCCATTAAATATATACATGTATTATTCTGCCACTAGTTCGTAAGTAGTTCATAAGTAGTTTGTACGTTTAGGGACTGATGACCCCGTAGTTAAGTCCCATAGACACTACAAACATTTGAACTTATGAACTACTTACGCACTAGGACGACACAAATATCCATGCCCGAGGGGGGATTCGAACCCCCGACCGTAGTGGCGGTGCAGACCGTGACTGGAGCGCCTTAGTCCCCTCGGCCACCGCGGCCGGCTGTTGACAGGATAGATCCACCTTAAATGCCTTACTTGATAAATCTAACGTCTAAAGCAGCCTACAGATCTTGTAAATTTAGCTTCTAAATCGGCCGACTGGTCGCATCCGAGTATGAACTACTTACAACTAAGGACGGCACAAATATCCATGCCCGAGGGGGGATTCGAACCCCCGACCGTAGTTCATAAGTAGTTTGTAAGTTTAGGGAATGGTGACCCCGTAGTTAAGTCCCATAGACTATACAAACATTTGAACATTATCCCGACAACAAACTTAATTTTGTGTTTAAAAGTACGAAAACAAAGATCACGTCAAATGACGTAATTGGCATTCTACAGAAGTTTCGATATCCCGTCAATTGACGTGATTGGCAGTCAAAGTGTTAAGTTAGTTCAGTTCTCCTTGGTTTTTATCTCTCTGTCCACATTCTCTTTCCTTCTCTCCCTGTCCATTTCCTCCTCATCTCCCCTCTCTCTGTCTATCTCCAACTTTCGTTTTTCTCTATCAATCACCTCCTCGTCTCTCTGACGAACTCCTCCGCCTCCTCATTCCATTGCCTCCTCCATCTGTGAAAAGTCGTATAGCTCTGTTAACATTCGTGGTGATCAGTGAAGCGGTGTGTAACAAGGGGAACACCAAGTATGGTACTAACGAATTTTGACGGGTCGCAGGTATGTTGTGCGGGAACTCCTCCAGACCACCAAGCTAAAAGGATTTGTTCCGATGCGCCTTGGTTTCCAAGCAAATCGAGATCAAAGTCCAGTTCGTAACTGCTGTACCTGTACTGCGTCACTAATAGTACGTGAGCCATCGTGGTGTTATTAGCAAGGCTCTCGTCTGTCACACAGACGACCCGAGTTCAAATTCTTGTTGGAACCTCCATTGAATTTTTTTTTACCTACAACGGGTTGTGCACAATTATATACTTTCATAGACACTCTTATGTTAATGCTTGAGTAATTGATAATAAAGCATGTTAATTGCTCAATATGTTATGAATTGCGCACGATTATTTAATTTTATTCGTTATTTCGAAGCATACTTTTACGGCGGCTGAAAGATCAGTAAACCGCCTGTAGTTATCTATCACCTATATCATTTGTGCAGCATTTGTTAGCTGCGTTTACAGTTCCCGGCCCCACTGTTATATCGTCAAATGCAGAGTGTGCCCACTTGACGCCTCCCAGTGGATTATTATGCTGCGGCGAGGCGGCTAGTCATTCGTAGCGTATCGTTCACATGTAACTGTAATTACCTGATATAACCTTAGCTTGCAGTAAGAATTAATAAAGTGAGAAAATGGAATATAATTATACACAGCCGCGGTGGAGTAGCCGAGCGGTCTAAAGCGTCTCGCTGCGGAGCGCACGGTTGCTCGCCGTGGAGGTTCCATTCCTCCCTGGGGCATGGGTGTGTGTGTTTTCCTTAGGTTAGTTTACCTTAGTGTAAGTAGTTTGTAAGCTACGGACTGATGACCACGCCGTTTGGTCCGATAGATTTACAAACATTTGAACATTTGATTTGAATTATACACAATCAGTCGTCGGACAAGTGTAAAAAAATTAATCCCAAGCAGAATTTGAAGTCGGGTCGTCTGTGTTACACCCTTGCGCTTTGTTAATTACACCAAGCTGATTCAATTACCAGTCTTGAATTATACAGGTATAGTTGTTACACGCTAGACTTTGATCTCGATTTTCGTGGAAACCAAGGCGCATTGGAACAAATCCTTTTAGCCTGGTGGTCTGGAGGAGTTCCCGCACAATGTACCCGCAACCCATCAAAATCCGTTAGTACCATACTTGGTGTTCCCCTTGTAAGTTTATTGCAAGGTACCCTCAGCCACGCACCGTATGAAATCTTCGGTCGACGGTGACGATGTTCCTCTTGTTTCGAAGGTTAATGTGTAAAATTTCATCAGAATAAAACTCGAAGATCGTAGGGAAAGTACACTCCGCCATCACTATACAAAATTTTACGTAGACGGTGATATAATGATGACTATAACCTCTGCTAAAGTGCAAGCAATATTTTCACAAAGTTTCATCGCAATCGGATAAACAGTATGGCAGCACATGAAATACGAACAAACATTCGTTTTTATACAGGATGTTACAAAAAGGTACGGCCAAACTTTCAGGAAACATACCTCAGACACAAAGAAAGAAAATATGTTATGTGGACATGTGTCCGGAAATGCTTAATTTCCATGTTAGAGCTCATTTTATTACTTCTCTTCAAATCACATTAATCATTGAATGGAAACACACAGCAACAGAACGTACCAGCGTGTCTTCAAACACTTTGTTACAGGAAATGTTCAAAATGTCCTCCGTTAGCGAGGATACATGCAACCACCATCCGTCGCATGGAATCCCTGAGGCGCTGATGCAGGCCTGGAGAATGGTGTATTGTATCACAGCCGTCCATAATACGAGCACGAAGAGACTCTTTATTTGGTACCGGGGTTGCGTAGACAAGACCTTTCAAATGCCCCCGTAAATGAAAGTCAAGAGGGTTGAGGTCAGGAGAGCGGGGAGGCCATGGAATTGGTCCGCCTCTACCAATCCATCGGTCACTGAATCTGTTGTTGAGAAGCGTACGAACACGTCGACTGAAATGTGTAGGAGCTCCATCCTGCATGAACCACGTGTTGTGTCGTACTTGTAAAGGCACATGTTCTAGCAGCACAGGTAGAGTATCCCGTATGAAATCATGATAACGTGCTCTAGTGAGCGTAGGTGGAAGAACATGAGGCCCAATCAAGACTTCACCAACAATTCCTGCCCAAACGTTCACAGAAAATCTGTGTTGATGACGTGATTGCACAATTGCGTGCGGATTCTCGTCTGCCCACACATGTTGATTGTGAAAATTTACAATTTGATCACGTTGGAATGAAGCCTCATTCGTAAATAGAACATTTGCACTGAAATGAGGAGTGACACATTGTTGGATGAACCATTCGCAGAAGTGTACCTGTGAAGGCCAATCAGCTGCTGCTGCTGCTGCACATGGCACACACATGGCACGGGAACTGGTTCTCCCGTAGCACTCTCCATACAGTGACGTGGTCAACATTACCGTGTACAGCAGCAACTTCTCTGACGCTGACATTAGGGTTATCGTCAACTGCAAGAAGAATTGTCTCGTCCATTGCAGGTGTCCTCGTCGTTCTACTGTAGGTCGTCCCCAGTCGCGAGTCATAGGTTGGAATGTTCCGTGCTCCCTAAGACGCCAATCAATTGAAATACTAAAATGAGCTCTAACATGGAAATTAAGCGTGTACGGACACATGTCCACGTAACATATTTTCTTTCTTTGTGTGTGAGGAACGTTTCCTGAAAGTTTGGCCGTACCTTTTTGTAACACCCTGTATATTAGGTGATACTGGTTTGCATAAACTAAGATTTCGAACTCTTTCTGTGTTTTAGGAAAAATCGCTGTAAATAATCTTTCCTTCGACGTTGAGTGGATATCGGAAACACGAAGTTTCTTTCCTCTCGTTCCTCAGTAAACTTAAATAATAAATCAAATCTAACTCCTTACGAACAAGCTTCGGACAGCTCGACTGTGCCGATCGGTCGCAGTGTCACCGTCAGCCCTAAGGTGACGACAAAAGCCATACGGAGAGAACTCGGTTAGCACACTACTCTCCCAGGTGTTGTCAGTTTTCGTGACCGGAGCCGCTTCTGCTCAGTCAGGCAGCTTCTCAATTGGCCTCACAAGGGCTGACTGCCAGCAGCACACCGCAGACCCGGATGGTAAGCCCAGGGCCGGCCCGAACAAATTCGGCTACCTAGGGAAATTATTTTAATGGCGCCCAATTAATAAAATCGCCATAAAACATCAATGTAAAATACACATTGCATCTTTTTTATTCAAATACATAATCCCAACATATTCATTACGTAAACATCATACACTTTTATACAATAATGATACTTTTTCATTGTTTTTACATTTTACTTTTTAAAGTTTTTTTATAGTTTACAATAATTGATACAATTATAAGCTTCATTACACAAACAATGGATGGAAATGACGGACGATTTAGAAAAAAAAAATCAGAGAAGGGCAGCTCGTTTTGTATTATCGCGTTATAGGGAAGAGAGTGTCACAGAAATGATGCACGAGTTGGGGTGGAAATCATTGAAAGAAAGGCGTTATTTGTTGCGACGAGATCTAATTGCTAAATTCCTTTCACCAACTTTCTCTTCAGAATGCTAACATATATTGTTAACACCCACCTACATGTGGAGGCATGATCATCCTAATAAAATAAGAGAAATGAGATCGAAAACAGAATCATTTAGGTGTTCCTTTTCCCCGCGAGCTATTAAAGAATAGAACTACAGAGAAATATCATGAAAGTGGTTCGATGAACCCTCTGCCATACAATTCAATGTTATTTTCTGAGTATCCATATAGATGTAGAAAAGTCACTCAAATTTTATTTATCTTGTCTTGCCTTTTGTAAAATCTGAGACGATCTCGTTTAAATCAATTATCATGTATGAAAAAATTGTTGAAATGTCTTGGTCGCAGTTAGCTTTATTTCATGACGCGTTTCGAGAACATCATCATCAGAAAAAGATTTTAAAAAACGATGGGAATTACACCATCTTGGTATTCCTGATTACAAATTTAAAATACCATCATGGATGTCTGGTGAAGGTATTCAACCAGACATCCATGATGGTATTTTAAATTTGTAATCAGGAATCTATACCAAGATGGTGTAATTCCCATCGTTTTTTAAAATCTTTTTCTGATGATGATGTTCTCGAAACGCGTCATGAAATAAAGCTAACTGCGACCAATACATTTCAACAATTTTTTCATACATGCCAACGTAAGGTCGCGTGTCCACAAGAATGGAAGGTTTTATGAACCAAGTGATAAATCAATTGTGTCTGCTTTTTCTCGTTCAATTGACAAAGTTGCAAACGCCACACGTCTTTCTTGAGTCATTGTGGATAGCAGATATGTTTTTATGAGTTTTATTTCGAGAAGCCGCGGCCACCACTGCCTACAAACACAGGAAGAGCAAGCAACACTCTTAGTGCAGAAACTAAATTAGGTACAATGTCTATAAGTCCATTTTTACAAATATAACTGCGATCGTCCTGTGACCCTGAGTTATCGGGTACTCTGCTAGTAATGGCTTGTAATTCACGGCATAGATCAGTAACATCAATATCTTTAGAGTATTTGTGAGTTAGAGATTCTTTCAAATTAAAACATTCTTGAAGAACAGCTTTGGGAGTTTTATTTTGTGCGTTATGTATGTTCTACAGATAGCCAAATACACGATTTAGGTTGTTAATGTGATGACGTCTCTCGTCAATTGAATTTATTGCAGTATCGCCAGCTTTGATCACGGGATGATTAGTAGCAAACTGCTACTCGTCTGTTGATTCAACGCTAACTAGCAAAATTCTGAGGAGTCAAAAAGAAAATTTAACACTAACTTGCGTCTTGTCTCTTGCCTGTTGCTTTGTCTGTGTGTAATAACCTGGAATTCATCGCTCCTGGGACCGAGCTCAACAACAAAGTAAACCGCACCGCGAGCGCATGAGTGTTCGTCGCGTACGACAAATTTGCCGCCCCCAAATTCGAGAGCCCTAGGCAATTGCCTAGTTTGTCAAATGTTTGTTTAGCTTATGGGACTTAACTACGGGGTCATCAGTCCCTAAACGTACAAACTACTTATGAAGTAGCTAATCCTAAGGACGACACAAATATCCATGCCCGAGGGGGGATTCGAATCCTCGACCGCAGTGGCCTCACAGACCGTGACTGTAGCGCCTCAGTCCCCTCGGCCACCGCGGCCGGCCTAGGCAATTGCCTAGTTTGCCTATATGGACGGGCCGGCCCTGGGTAATCCTTTCCAACGCCACCTAGATTCAGGACCTGTGCGCTGCCTGCCAAGAGTAGTCATAACACAAGCAAACTATTTGTCTTATGTAGCGTTGAGCTGAGTTTCGGAATACATGCACGTTGCACACTCTGTTTCAGAATGAATTTCGCTTTATCTATGTGAGTCTCCTTGCAGATCTCTACTGGTATGAGACAAAATGCCTAATATGAATCGTCCGATTACAAATATCGGTAAGATATCTTACTAATAGTTCATAAATATCTTATACCAAAACAAATTTGTCTGTGAATCACATAAAAACATTAAGAACATTCTGATACAGTGTGTGCAACGTGTACATATTCCCCAACTCATCACAAAGTCACATAAGACAAATAGTTTGCTTGTGTTATGCGCCGTAGGAGGTTCGAGACCTCCCTGGGGCATGAGTGTGTGTGTTGTCCTTAGGTTAGTTTACCTTAGTTTAAGTAGTTTGTAAGCTACGGACTGATGACCACGTAGTTTGGTCCGATAGATTTACAAACATTTGAACATTTTTTGTCTTATGACTACTCTTGCCAGGCAGCGCACAGGC
Source organism: Locusta migratoria (assembly GCA_026315105.1). NCBI lineage: Eukaryota > Metazoa > Arthropoda > Insecta > Orthoptera > Acrididae > Locusta > Locusta migratoria. The sequence continues at coordinate 296,027,138 of CM048755.1, forward strand.
TTTGTATCTAGGTGGCGTTGCCCTAACCCATCTAAGTACAAGCCAAGCCCATCAATGCTTAATTTCGAAACTTCCTGCCAGATAAAAATTGTGTGCCGGAACCGGGACTCGAACCCTGGGCCTTTGCCATTCGTGGGCAAGCGCTCTACCGACTGAACTATCCCGACACGACTCACGATGCCGCCTCACAACTTTACTTCCGCCAGTACCTCGCCTCCTACTTTCCAAACTTCACAGAAGCTCTCCTGCGAACCTTGCAAGACTAGCATTCCTGGAAGAAAGGATATGGTGGAGACAGGCTTAGCCACAGCCTAAGGGATGTTTCCAGAATGAAACTTTCACTCTGCAGCGGAGTGTGCGCTGATATGAAACATCCTGGCAGATTAAAATTGTGTGCCGGACTCGGGACTCGAACGTCGAACCTGGGGCCTTTCGCAGGCAAGCGCTCTACTCTAATTTCAGTGATGTGACTAGAACTGGTGTATCCGCTACAGCACATTCTTTACCAAATGTAGATCTTAGCATTTCTCAAAATCCAGAATTCACAGTTTCTTAGACTCTAGGTTCAAACGGCAGCAAACTATTTTTACAAGCTAAATTAATTATTGTCTTAATTCAGCAATATTACATAATCTGATGGATTGCCACTACAATACCTTGAATGTGCACGGCCTAAAGAGGCTAGACGTTTGTAGGACCTAAAGATGGCGACATGGTCTTCTCCCTGGTTTTCCCCACAATTACACATGCATCATGTCTCCGTCCGAGTCATTCGTGTTTCGCTCATAGTAGTAAATCTAACCGCCGCAGTTGGCGAAACCTGCCACGAGTTTTTCTAGGATAATCATTTAAATTGGAATCTTCGCTCCTGTTTATGTTCTCAAAAATATACATAATTTTCGGTGAAAAATGTCTTCATCGAAATTAATCCACAATCTGTTAATAAGTACACAATGCACCTCTCATTACATGAAGTAGTGCAGCATGTTCGCACTTTCCAACACCACGTTGAACTAACTGACAACCAATAATCAGCTATCTACAAAACTAATATTTAATAGTATGAAGAATATGACAATCTGGGACCCCAATTCATATGAATTCTAAATATTTCTGAAATGTTTTGCAACAAACTTAAAAAAAATCCGTTAAAGAATTGCCACAGGAAATAATAATATACGGAATGTATCGAAAATATGAAAGGCAAAATTATACTACAATTTGATAAACTGTGCTCTTTGTCTGTCTGATGTAGGTGTACAACTTCATTTGGCGAAAGTACAGTTAAGTCACTGCATCACTACAGTGGCGAACGACTTAACTGGTTTACGAAATTATAATATTACGAATAGTGATAGGGATAAAGACTTGCAGACTGTGGCGGACTAAGGCTGTCGGAGGCCCGGGGCAGCGTCAAAACAAAATGAGGCCTCCCCGCCCACTTGAAAATGCATGTATTACTGTAAAAAAAAGTAACTTTTAGATTTTGAGGCCCGCAGGATGAGAGAGGCACGAGACAGACTAAAAACTGGGCTGCCGTTTGGATTGTGTAAAGCTCCAGCCACTGTCGAAAGTATGAGGAACAACCAGTTTCTTAACCTTCGGCAGACGACGTGTTTCTTGGTATGTGGATGATACTGTTGTTGTTTTTTTAAAAGTCATTTAAAGAACATCTGAGTTACCTGACAATAGCGTTGAAGTTTGTTTAGACTGCAGCCCCTTGTCTGAATCCGAAAAAGTCCGTCTTTATCGCCCAAGAAATAAACATCTTGATGCGCCTAGTTAATGGGGAAGGAGTCGGTACGACCAGAGCGAATAAGATCAGTAACAGATTTTACGACTCTTTGGCATATTCGTGGTGTGAGAAGTTTTCACAGAATGGGCCCATACTGCTAGAACCTCAAAAGGGCTTCTCTACCAACACATGTCCATTGCAAAAACTACTGCAGGGGTCGCCAAATGTTCCTGCAATGAGCTGTAACATCAATGGAAAGTTCCTAAAGCATATGAATTAATGGGAAAATAAATAAAAGAATTCTTGTTTTAAGAGTAATCTCAGTATTGGACGTTCGGAACAGTGCTGAGATTCCTCTTGCCATTAGCATGCTACTGGTGTGGTGGTGCATGCGAGCTCCGAATGGAGTCGTCATACAAAATAATTTTTGCAAACATAGACGCACTAGAAATACACTAGTCAAATGAGAACCTTACTTTATGTTACTGTGGATGTGTATAACGAAAAGATATTTAGAAAAAATGTGTTTTCTCAAAAAAAATCACTTACTTCAAATCCAGAAGGCTTATTAAATATCGCACAGGAGTAGCCACGTGACCAAAGGCACCATGAGTTTGGCTGGGGGATCATTCCCGCCAGAAATTCGAGTCCTCCCTCGGGCATGTGTGTGTGTGTGTGTGTGTGTGTGTGTGTGTGTGTGTGTGTGTGAGTGTGTGTGTGAGTGTGTGTGTATGTGTGTGTGTTGCCCTTAGTGTAAGTTAGTATAAGTAATTTGTAAGTCTAGGGACTAATGACCATAGCAGTCTGGTTCAATAGGTTTACAAACATTTGAACATTTGCTTATTAAAGTTTATATTTGTCCTCTTCCTGCATAAACATAAAAATAAGATGCAGGATGGAGGATGCAACCTATAATTTCCCTACATAATGTCCAGCTACTCACCATTAAGTCTCTCCCTCTTCCTCTGTCCATCTCAACATCCTCTATCAAAGTACTCTTCCTTATCCTCTTCCTCCTCTTCATCATTATCATCACTGAATCCATTCCACATCCATGTCCATCTCCTCGTTCCCCTCCGTTTACCTTCCATTTCCTTCTCCTCCACTCTCCGACCATAACCTTCTCCTACCTCTTTGTGCCTATTTATTATTTCTTTTGTAGTAGCTACTGAAAGTTGAGAAATTGAATATTAGGAACATACTTGGATTTTCATGCTTAAGATGGTTAGTGAGCAGAAAGTTGCTATCTCAGAAAAGTAAGCGAAATAATGAAGCCAATAGACACCGTTATACATGGACTTGGTTATTGTAGTTTTGATTTCCACTACTGACATTATCATCCACCTAGCACTGTAGCTGCCAGGCATGCATTTGTTACTGAATATGAAACATTTCAACATGAGTTCTAACAAAATGTCAGTTTGGTTTTCTTAAAGGCTTTTCAACAGAAAATGCTATATATACTTTCACCACTGAAATATCAAATGCTCTGAATAATTCAACATCACCCGTTGACATTTTTTGTGATCTCTCCAAGGCTTTTGATTTTGTAAATCATGGAATTCTTCTAGATAAACTAAAGTATTGTGGTATGAAAGGGACAGTGTACAAATGGTTTAAATCATACCTAACAGGAAGAGTGCAGAAAGTTGACATAAATAGTTCACATAATATGCAAAAAAAAAAAAAAAAAAAAAAAAAAAAAAAAAAAAAAAAAAAGCTGATTCCTCAAACTGGGGAACGATCAAAAATGGGGTGCCACAAGATTCGGTCTTGGGCCCTTTGTTTTTCTTAATATATATTAATGACATGCCAATCTATATTCATGAAGATGCACAGCTGATTCTGTTTGCTGATGATACAAGTATAGTTATAACACCTGACAGACAAGAAATAACTGAAGAAATTGTAAACAACATCTTTCAGAAAATCATTAAGTATTTCTCAGCAAATGGATTATTATTAAATTCTTATAAAGCACAGTACCTACAGTTCCATACAGTAAATGGAATGAAACCAGTAATAAATATAGACTTTGATCAGAAATCTGTAGCAAAGGTGGAATATTCAAAATTTTAGGTGTATGCATTGATGAGGGAATGAACTGCAAAAAACAGATTGAAGATCTGCTGAAACATTTGAGTTCAGCTACTTATGCTATTAGGTTATTTGCATATTTTGATGATATACATCTCAATAAATTAGTATATTATACCTATTTTCATTTCATATGTCATCATTTTCTGGGGTAATTCATCATTCATTAAAAAATTATTCATTGCACAAAAGTGAGTAATCAGAATAATTGCTGGAGCCCATCCAAGATCATCCTTCAAACACTTATTTAAAGAGCAAGGGCTCCTCACAGTAGCTTCACAGAATATGTATTCGCTTATGAAATTTGTGTTTACCAATCCCACCAAATTCAAAATCAATAGCAGTGTACATAACTACAACACTAGGAGAAAGAATGATCTTCACTATTCAATGTTAAATCTAGCTTTGGCACAGAAAGGGGTGAATTATGCTGCCACAAAAGTCTTTGGTCACCTACCAAACAGCATCAAAAGCCTGACAGATAGCCAACTAGCATTTAAAAATAAAATAAAAGAATTTCTGAATGGCAACCCCTTCTACACTATAGATGAATTTTTAGATATAAATTAGTAAATCTGCAAATAATAATAATAATAATAATAATAATAATAATAATAATAATAATAATAATAACATAAATAAAATAAAATTTAAAAAAATTGTGTCATGTAACATTGAATACAAAAAAATTAATAACTGGTAAAGACACCTTTCATTAACCTGACATGTTCCATATCATTAAGAAGTCTCGTATTCATGATCTATCGAACAAGTACAAATCTAATATAAATTAGTGCCAAAATGGATGTCACGAAACTTTGTTATTTTGAGGATCATGTCTACGACAGCACCTGATTGTTACAAATATCATAAGTTGGTAGTACATCAACTTTCAATGTTCACATATTATTATTGCAGATTTCAATGCGTGATAGCAAAGGCATCAGTGTTACATATATGAAATCATCTACTTCCTTTTACTACTTGTAATAGCTACGTACACACATCATTGTTATTTTGAGCCCATCTTTAGTAAAGTACCGTTTGAATTGTGTAAGTTTCATTAGCCTCCTTGTACAATTAGTATTAAAAATTGGTGCTTCAGTTTTTGGGTTCACATATCAACACATTCACATATCACTAGATCAATAACGAGAACCTGACAGTGTTATTTTAAATATATTGTGAAAGTACAAATCTTAGCAGTTAATATCAGTGCTTCAGGTTTCGAGTTCACATATTAACACACTCACATGATCACTAGATTGATAACGAGAATCTGACACTTTTATTTTAAATATATTGTGCAAGTACAAATCTGAACAGTTAATATAGTTGTTCTTTATTTGCATCACTGCGTTTTTGGCGCTTTTTCGTCAGCCCCCACCCTCCACCCCCTCCCCATCTTGTGGCTAGCATCCTGGCCCTCTGTTAAACCCTAGCAAAGGGCTATCCTCACTGCTGTCTGTACGTGCAGAGCAGAAAACACAGGCAACATGTAGAGTCCGAGAAACAAATGCTGTTGGCTGATGTAATACTTTATCTGCTGTGTCTTTCCAATAATTTCATATTTTCGTTTAAACAACACATATGTAGTTTTGTACCCTCTTTCTCTGAACTCAAAGTATGCACATTTCCTTTTCGATGGTGCTGGGCCTGCACACCGTACACTATTATCAAAATTCAATCAGTCGTACTTCCGTTTAAAAACTTTCACTAAAGGCATGTTTATTTGCTGTTTTTTGTGTTGATCCACTGACTGGTGACATTTGCAAACGTCATAATATTTTTATAAACAAAACATAAATACGTTTTATATGAGGACAAACGATTACATATAGATGACACAAACATCAGTATACTTAGTCATACAATGGTGTTGCTTAAAAATTATTACTCGTATTCAGATGTTATATTACACTACAAACAGCCATATAGGTACTTCCTGGTCAGGAAAGACATCAGTTTTACTTTCAATTTGTTCTTTTTGAAACACCTTACACAGCTTGGCACTTGTATTGCATTAGGGCATTAATATATCGACTACAGCCTGTTGTTTTTAATGTGGTTCATTGTCTATAAGAACAGTCTCCATTTCATTTATCATAAATATGAATATCTGAGCATTTGGTTGGTTTATTTTGCTGTGTCACAAAAACTTTAATAAATCTATAAAAATACAGTGGGTAGACATTTAAGTATTTCCCTTCATGAGTCTCCATATCCAATTTCATGGATACCTCTGCTGCCCTTTTCTGTTTGGTTAATATTCTATTCATGTGTTATCTGCAGCATGCAACTCCATATCTGTATCCCATAATTCACCCAAACAAAATGTGTCCCATGATAAATTGTTTTAAATAATAATTATTTGGAGACAACTATTGATAATTGGCTAATTAGTTATAGTGCACTACTGCTTTTATTACTTCTAGAATTGATATGGTTTCCCCATCGAAGATTTATATCTAGGTAGATAACTAAAAATTTACAATCTTCTGCATCTACTGCTTCAATTCCCCCAATATTAGGGACATTGGTTTGGTATGAGTTTGCAAGTTTCAATGGCATTAACTGTGATTTGCTGATGTTGAACTTCAATTTTTGATCCTACAAATAATTCGTTATTTGGCTTAGTACTTGAGTTGCAACTAATATTACTTCACAATTTTGTTCTCTGGCAAAGAACAGTAACGTAACACATGCACAGGATACTAGCGGGGATTTGCGAGGTGTCTCTCTATTATTTACAGAACTAAAAAGAAAAAAGGACCCAAAACTTATCCCTGGAGTACACCTAGTGTGACTGTTAACCTAGACTGAACAATTTCAGACCTGATCATTGTTTTTGTAAGTCACCTTTGTACAGTTCTTACCGTTAATGAGGTAGGTTGTCAGAATTTGGTTATATGCCACAATTAAATTTTATGCTTCAAGTGCAGTTAAAAGTAACTCATGGCTTTAATCAGTCAAACGCTTTAGTAAGGTCTACAACTACACCTGGTCTCTGCATTCCTTGATCTAATACACTAAATTGTATGGAGAAATACGGTAATCGCGGTATAGCACTCTGATCCTTTCAAAAGCCATGTGTCTCTGTCAGCAAGTTTTTTTTTTTTTTTTTTTTTTTTTTTTTTTTTTTTTTTTTTTGAAATAGTCACAAAGTTAAGTCAGCAATATAACTTATAATACATTGCTGAAGATGGGTATTAATGATATAGGCCTACACTTTTTTATGTGCTGGTTTCACTGTGCTCAATTTCTTTTCACTTGGGAAGGTGTGATCTCAGATACTAAAAATAACAAGATGTGCTATTAGTTTACCTAATTTTTTAAACACATTTTTATCACAACACTATATAAACCAACACAACCTGATGAGTACTTATTGATTGGGATTTTAATGAACCTGCCTATTTCTTGTTAACTCACTTCTTTTAATTCAAATGGTGGTTCTTCAATGGGGCAGAGCTTTATCTGTCTGCTTTCTCGAGATTCACTGGCTTGATGGAAGCAGTCATAAAATATTTATTAAAGCACTGCAGACCTGTTTGGAATATTGAAATTAGTTCCCTTCATGTCTGACGTTCATAATTTCAATCTCTGGTTCAGGGATGGCTTTGTGATATGTATTAATAATTTTCCATGACGTCTTGAGTATAATGGCTGACTGCACTATTTCGCTTTTGTACATTTGTTTTTTTAGATGTGAGAAATATTTCGAAAGATTATCTTGGGTTCTTTGCACTTTTCCTTGATAATCTGCAGCGTTGTTGACTTGTGTAACTCAATCAGATCATGGATCATATTTGTTGGGAATGCCAGTTTGTTGATTTTTGCACTTAGTAATGGCTTAGTAATCTGTGTACTATCATAACAGTTTTTAATCATGCCGTCACTGTACATTTGTAACTAAGCTCTTTCATTGTTTGTAGAATTACTATACCATTCTGTGGTAGCATAAGGGATCAAATGCAGCGCCGCTAGAGTTGGCCTTTTATTCTGCTGAAGCTATGTGATTTTATTTACAAAGTAAAAGTTTCACTTTATCTACATTATTTTTTTATGTGTTCAGCAAATGTTCAAATGTTTGTTAAGCTTATGGGACTTAACTACGGGGTTATCAGTCCCTAAACTTACAAACTACTTAACAACTAGCTTATCCTAAGGACGGCACAAATATCCATGCCCGAGGGGGGATTCGAACCCCCGAACGTAGTGACCGTGACTGAAGCGCCTCAGTCCCCTCGGCCACCGCGGCCGGCTGTACAGCAATGTTGGACAGCCCTGGACATGTAATTCCACCTCTTCAAGGTGCCAACACTGATGATAACAGTAGTCTAAACAAATAATTAGGTTTCAGATATACGGGGGAAAATTTTCCAAAGATGGCTTCATTTTGAGGGCGTTTTTTGTTTGCTGTGGGGGAATTTTCAAAACTCAACCTGGAAATGCTAGTTTCAATCTAATGCCGTTGTTGTTTTGCATCATTCTTGACTTCAGGTATATAGTCTGTCTAAGGTACCTGTAGGTCAAAGACAATGCCGTTTGCTTCACTAACTACATCATTATACCAGATTCCAATGTGGGAAGGCAGTCGCAACAGATGAATTGTATGCCCATCCGTGTGTTACGATTACATTCCGAAGCCACACCCAAGGCATAGCTTTTGGTTGTTCTGCTCCATCTGCAATGCTATACATCATCAATGACACTTTGGAAACCATACACAATTAAGTTCTTAAGTAATAAGGGCCACAGTAGACGTTGCAATTTTCGAGAACCGAAAAACGGCGACCCCTTTCTCGCTACCATCGTTCTCCATAGCCCCCACCACCAAACTCCAATGTCACAACAACACATATCATATATGACACTTTTAATCATTAAACTAAGGCGCTCAGACACCCTTGATTCTTGCAGATAGTGCTTAGCCCTCGTTTCCTATGAAACATATTCATAAGAACAAATGTCTTCAGTTTTTATACTTTCTCATTCTTTCTTTTTTTCCACTCAGTTTTTGAAATTAGTTTTAGGAACAGAATATCATCCTTTTCTCATGTTGCGAATTTCAGACATTCAGAGACAGACCTTGAGACAGACACAGGCTTTTCATGCAGGTTATGGTGAACTGGACTTACCACTGACTTTTTTTTTACGTATATTGACAAATAAGTACAAAACCAAACTTGCGAATATGAGATTGATTATCTACAGCGAATAGAAATAGAACTAAAAGATAAACAGAACCCTTCAGTACAGCTAACACTTTACAAATGATCTGAAGAGACAAATACAAAAAGATTATTTAAGGAAGATATAGTGTCAAGTCCCATCACGATCGCAAATCAGCATACAAGCTGCTCCCCAGTGGTCAAACACTGTGTGCATATCAAGGTCATGTTTGTTTCCATTTCGTGCTCAGTAGTGTTTGCTTTAATTTTAAGGAAGGGGCTCGCTTCATAATTTGTTAAAATTTTCGTTGTTCGATTTGAAATACATTTTTATGCCCTTTGCCTTATAAAACTAGGAGCTTGTTTTTGGATACGACAAACTCAGTTTTGGAGTCTTTTAAAAACTTTGGACCAAAAGACAGTGTCGTAATTTTTGAAATGAAAATTTTGTTCCAAGAGATCCAGACAACGAAATTAAAATAGCTATTGAATGTTTGTTACAGCAGATATTCCTTATGAACATTTAGTTATAAACCCATCAGATAGGCATGACCTACCTTCTTCGTCACGAGTGAATAAACCTGAAATGTGAACAAATACTGACAGTAATTATTTTTGTAGAAATTTCAAGCATATAAATGTAATAGATGTAAGCTCATTTAACAAATCTATACACACACGCCATGGGCTCCTTCTTAATTACGCCGCCAAACAATTGCTAGATGGAAAAAAATCACACAGTTGTGTAAAAAATAACACAAGGAAAATCGAAAATATGGGATAAATGGCAAGCTCAAACAACGAAGCAGAATGTGTTTTCAGAGACCAAATTGCCTCAAAATAGAGCATGTTAATCAAGGGAAGAACCGTTAACACATAAATTTTCAAAAGACATGGGACATAGCTTGGAAGAAACACACAACAGGACAGAAAGATAGACAGTTTTAGAATGGCAGGCTGTTTCACAAAATATTCAAGGAATGTTCTACAATAGGTGTAAATGATGCATCCAGTTTCCTCCGACTAAGCTGTAAGGAAGAACTGTTGCAGACACCATTAAAGCTTTAAATAGAAATATTCAGTTGGTGTCTATGTGCCAGGCTATTTAATAAAGATACCATCAGGACAAATAGCTCACACCCTTGCTAGATGTTTGCAATTCTTCATTGTCAAATGGTATCTTACTACAGGAGCTAAAAACTGCAAAAAGTTGCAGCCCTCACCGTGCCCGGCGCATGCGCCGCCTGTCACAGTTGCTGCCTCCTAGACAGGGTTGGTGGCGCCACCCCTAGCGGAACAGGGCACGACGATGTATCGCACCTTACGTTAATCAGTCACAGGTGCTGGAATCCGGGCCGAAAATTGCAATTGGATATTATTTAATAATGGATTCTATGTTCTACTAAGAGGAAACACCATGTCTCTATTTATTAAATTGTCTGTTAACTTGATTTCAATGTCTTCTCGGTAAACACTGTTCCAGAAACCGGAGGCATTGGCTACTAAGCGAGTCTCATCGCATATCATCTTGTGTCCCTCCGTTAAACAGTGTTCTGCTACCGCCGATTTTTCCGGCTACGATAGTCTCGTGTGGTGGCAATATACCATGCATCTATCTTGTACAGTTCGAATCGTACAGCCGATGTATGCCTTGACACACTAACACCGTATTTTGTAAATACCGGGTTTCCTGTGTTCGAGGTCATCTTTGACGGAGCCAAGCAATGCCCTAATCTTGGACGGCGGACGGAAAATAATCTGGATGTTAAAACTTTTTAAAAGCCTTCCAATTTGAAAAGAAACGCACCCAGCGTAAGGAATGTAAAATAGAGCCCTATACTCCTCTTCATGCACTTCTGGAGATGGTCCACACTCCTTAGCAGTGGCGTAACTAGGACTTGGCTTTGGGGGGGGGGGGGGGGGGGGGATAGATCTGCTTAACGACCAAAATTTTAGTCAGTTTCCAGACAGACTACCATCTACCACTCCCGTTGAAGAAACTAAATCACTCCCATCCAATGAAAGCTTATGGTAAAACACCCCAAGTTTCCAATCTTTACCTTTACCAGATTGCTGTTATACGATTTCTTTTTTCTTTTTCTTCTCTCTCTCTCTTTCTCTCTCTCTCTCTCTCTTTTTGTGGTCGTGGGGGGTTCTGGGGGGGGGGGATTCTATCCCCCTCATCCCCCCCATAGTTACGCTACTGCTCCTTAGCACGGAGAATATGTTTTTCAGAGTAGCCATTTTCCTTAAAAACAGTCCTCAGATGTTCCAGTTCCGATGGTAAACTGTCGGCATCTGAAATGGCATATGCTCTGCGTACCAGAGTTCTAAGGACGCCGTTGCGTTGGTATTGTGGATGGCAACTACTGACATGCAAATACCTGTCAGTATGTGTTGACTTTCGGTGAACACTATGTCCAAGGGTGCCAGCATCATTTTTATAAACCATTACACCCAAAAAGGGAAGTTTCTCGTAACTTTCGACCATCAAAGTAAATCTGATGTTTAGGTGAAGGCAGTTAAAATGAGTCAAAAATCGATTGAGCTTATCACCTCCATGGGGCCAGAACACGTTGGTTGCAACGAAGTTCTTAGTGTCCTGTCCTCAAAGTCTTCCATAAATAAATTGACGACTATGGGTGATAAAGGGCTGTCCATAGCCACTCCGTCCATTTGCTCATAGAAGTTGCCACCAAAATAAAAATACGTTCATGTCAGCACATGACGACAGTGCTTCACCACCTCATCATCCAGTTTTTCACTAATTAGACTCAAGGACTCTTCCAAAGGTACCCGTGTAAAGAGGTATACTACATGAAAGCTTACGAGTGAATTCGAAGGGCCCAGCTTCAAGGCCTTCAACCGTCTAATGAAATCCATCGAATTGGAGATGTACTGTTCACACTTGCCTATGTATGGGCCGAGAATAGACGCCAGATGCTTCGCCAGATTGTATGTGGGTGCACCCAAATTAGAAACTATAGGATATAACGGCACCCTTTCCTTGTGCACTTTTGCAAGACCATACAACCTAGGAGGAACAGCAGCACCGGGATGAAGCTTCTTGCGCAGTTCTTCTGACAATGTGCTTGTTTTCAACAGTGAAAGAGTCTGCCCTTAATCCTTTCAGTGGGGTCACTTATGTACGCTGGATCGTTGAGTAGGTCATCAGTTTTAAGGACGTAATCATTCCTTGTCAAAACGATGCTAGCGTTACCCTTATCTGCTGGTAAAACTATAAGTTCATCATAGCGAATAGCTGCTCTCCCCACAGAAGAGATGTTATCCCGTGGTGGCCCAGCCTGACGCAAAGTGTGGGACACTTCTTGTCTTATTTCCTCTGCCATATCCTCAAGGAGACTGTGAACTGCTTGTTCTATAGAGCAGATAATGTCTCTAACCGGAAGACTCCTTGGGGTGGGAGCAAAGTTTAGACCTTTCTCCAACACAGTCACAGTTGGTACATCCAAATCCTTGTTTGAAAGATTGATCACAGTGCACCTAGGTGTATCTCCTTCTGACGATCTGGTCCGAGAAAGGAGCCGTTCAAATTTAGAGGACTGTCTGGTAACTGCACTCGTATGTGCCCAGTCTGATAGTGGCTATGTGGAACTATCAACCCACTCCCAAACATCAGTAGATGTTTCATTTCTTCATTTTATAGTACAGGGATAAGTTCCACTTTGCCTAGAAGTTTCTTCTGTTGCCATTTCCTGCGTAGTTGGTAATTTTACAAGAGAACCTATGTAAATTTTACATTTGCCCCAATTCATATCTTTACAGTATGTCTGGAGAATTATTTTATGATCCTTTTCAGATATCACTGAGCACTGATGATATTGGGACTTAAAACATGCTTGTGAACTACAGGCTGGACCAATCTTCCTAACATCTTGTGTATATTTTCCTGTTTCTTTTTGTGATGTGTTGTTGTGGTCTTCAGTCCAGAGACTGGTTTGATGCAGCTCTCCACCCTACTCTATCCTGAGCAAGCCTTTTCATCTCCTCATAAGAACGACTACCCACATCCACTTGAATCTGCTTACTATACGCGTCTCTTGGTCTCCCTCTGCGATTTTTACCCCACACACTTCCCTCCAACGCTAAATTCACAATTCCTTGATGTCTAAGAATGTGTCCTACCAATCTATCCCTTCTTTTAGTCAAAGTATGCCAGAAATTTCTTTTCTCCCCAATTCGGTTCAGTACCTCCTCATTAGTTACGCGATCCACCCACCTAATCTTCAGCATTCTTCTGTAGCACCACATTTCAAAAGCCTCTATCCTCTTTCTGTCCACACTGCTTATCGTCCATGTTTCACTCCCATACAAGGCAACACTCCATACAAATGCCTTCAGAAAGGACTTCCTTAGGCTTAAATCAATATTCGATGTTAACAAATTTCTCTTTTTCAAAAACGCCTTTCTACCCATTTGCCATTCTGCATTTTATATCATCTGTACTGCGATCATCATTTGTTATTTTACTGCCCAAGTAACAAAAATCATCTACCTCCTTTATTGTTTCGTTACCTAATCTAATTCCTTCAGCATCACCTGATTTTCTTACACTGCACTCCATTACCCTTGTTTTACTCTTGTTAATGTTCATCTTATATGCACCTTTCAGCACACTGTCCATTCCGTTCAATTGCTCTTCCAGGTCCTTTGCTGTATCTGACAGAATTACTATGTCGTCGGCAAAACGCAATGTTTTTAATTCTTCACCCTGAACTTTAATTCCTTCTCCAAATTTCTCCTTGCTTTCCTTTATAGCTTGCTCAATGTATAAATTGAACAACATTGGGCAAAGGCTACAACCCTGTCTTACTCCCTTTCCAACCAATGCATCCCTTTCATGCCCTTCAACTCTGACAACCGCTGTCTGGTTTTTGTACAAGTTGTAAATAACCTTACGTTCCCTATATTTTACTCCTGCTTGCTTCAGAACTTTAAAGAGTTTATTCCAATCAACATTGTCAAAAGCCTTCTCCAAATCTACAAAAGCTAGAAATGTTGGTTTGCCTTTTCTTAATCTATCTTCTAGGATAAGCCGTAAAGTGAGTATTGCCTCCCGTGTTCCTACATTTCTCCTGAACCCAAACTGATCTTCCCCGAGGTCGGCTTCTACTAGCTTTTCCATCCTTCTGTATATAATTCGTGTTAATATTTTGCAACCATGACTTATTAAACTGATGGTTCTGTAGTTTTCACACCTGTCTGCACCCGCTTTCTTTGGAATGGGGATTATAACATTTTTCTTAAAGTCTGAGGGTACTTCACCTGTCTCATACATCTTACACACAATGTGAAACAATTTTGTCATGGCTGGTTCTCCCAGAGACTTCAGTAGCTCTGACGGGATATCATCTACTCCAGGGGCCTTGTTTCGACTTAGATCATTCAGTGCTCTGTCAAATTCAGCTCTCAGTATAGTATCTCCTATTTCATCATCATCTACATCCTCTTCCCTTCCTACAATAGTGTCTCGAAGTTCATTTCCTTTGTAGAGCCCCTCTATATACTCTTTCCACCTTTCAGCTTTCCCTTCTTTGCTGAGAACTGGTTTTCCATCAGTGTTCTTGATATTCATAGAGCTGTTTTTCTTATCGCCAAATGTTTCTTTTATTTTCCTGTAGGCTGTATCTATTTTTCCCCTATTTATACATTCTTCCACATCCTTGCATTTGCCTTCTAGCCATTCCTGCTTAGCCATTTTGCACTTCCTGTCAATCTCATTTCTTAGTCGTCTGTACTCCATTTTGCCTGTTTCATTTACTGCATTTTTATACTTTTTCCTTTCATCGATTAAATTTAGTATCTCCTGTGATATCCAAGGATTCTTTGTAGGTCTTGCCTTCCTACCTATTTTGTCCTCTGCTGCCTTCACTATTTCATCTCTCAATTTTACCCATTCCTCCTCTACTGTTTTATTTTCCCCTGTTTCTGTCAATTGTTGCCTGAAGCTCCCTCTGAAATTCTTAAGAACTTCAGGTTCCTTCAATTTATCTAGGTCCCATCTCCTTATTTTCCTACCTTTCTGTAGTTTCTTCAGTTTCAGCCTACAGTTCATAACCAACAAGTTATGGTCAGAGTCTATGTCTGCCCCTGGGTATGTCCTACACTTCAAAACCTGGTTTCCGAAATCTATGTCTTACCATTATAAAATCTATCTGGTATCTTCCGGTGTCTCCTGGTCTCTTCCACGTATACAACCTTCTTTTGTGATTCTTAAACCAGGTGTTTGTTATAACTAAATTATGTTCCGTGCAAAATTCTACCGGGTGGCTTCCTCTTTCATTCCTTTTGCCCAGACCATATTCACCCACTATCTTCCCTTCCCTTCCTTGTCCTACTACCGAATTCCAGTCTCCCATAACAATTAAGTTTTCCTCTCCCTTAATTGTCTGAATAATTTCGTTTAGCTCCTCATATATTTCTTCAATCTCCTCATCATCGGCAGAGCTAGTTGGCATATAAACCTGTACTACTGTTGTCGGTGTTGGCTTCGTATCTATCTTGACAATGATAATGCGATCGCTGTGCTGGTCATAGTAGTTTACCCGCATTCCTATTTTCTTATTCATTATCAATCCTACTCCTGTGATACCCCCAACTGATTTTGTATTTATAATCCTGTACTCACCTGACCAGAAATCCTGTTCATCCTGCCACCGAACTTCACTAATCCCCACTATATCTAACTTCAACCTATCCATTTCCCTTTTTAAATTTTCTAATTTTCCTACTCGATTAAGGGATCTAACATTCCACGCTCCGACCCGTAGAATGCCAGTATTGTCTTTCCTGATGATCACATCCTCCTGAGTAGTCCCCGCCCGGAGATCCGAATGGGGGACTATTTTACCTCCGGAATATTTTACCCGAGAGGATGCCATCATCATATGTTCATACAGTAGAGCTGCATGTCCTCGGGAAAAATAACGGCTGTAGTTTCCCCTTGCTTTCAGCCGTTCGTAGTAGCTGTTTGGCAAAGCCACATTAGCTGATGTTACAAGGCCAGCTCAGTCAATCATCCAGACTGTTGCCCCTGTAACTACTGAAAAGGTGCTGCCCCTCTTCGGGAACCACACGTTTGTCTGGCCTCTCCACAGATACCCCTCCTCTGTGGTTGCACCTACGGTACGGCTATCTGTATCGTTGAGGCACGCAAGCCACCCCACCTCGGCAATGTCTGTGGTTCATGGGAGTGGTCTTTTTGTGATATCTTAAATATTTCACCCCTTTTTCATGAAGAAGGTTATTTTTATTCATTTCCCACTCCTCAGGTATTTCTCTGCCTCTCCTCTTCCTGTTATTATATAATAATTATAAACTCACCAAATTGTTACCTTCATAAGGTTTAGAGTTTACACTTGTGACGTTCTTGGAAAGAAACTTAATATTTCATGAGACATCCTGGAATTCATTGCATGATTATTACTACTTTAATGTTAATAAAATTGCTGTATTTTTATAGATTATGAACTATTGTTTTAATACACTAGTTGAATGTAAATGATCAGTTGTGAGGTCATCAGATACTTGCATCTACACTTACAAAACCGTATTTTCAATAATGATACGATGTATCTGCATTACAAAAAACAGATTAACATTCGATGTAAAATAATATTGCTAGTACTACTAAAACAGATGTGGATTCATGAATAATCACTGTATATGTTATAGTAATATGCAATTCATTCTCATAGAGAATCTAATTTTTCGTATAACACAAAAATAACTGTGATAAATTACCTTGACATTCATGCACATTAGGTGGCAATGGACAGTATTTGTAGATACAGGTTTTTTTAGATACAGGTTATTCGCAGGTTAATCTGTACATGTGACATAACATTATTTCACTTTCAGATACGAAGTCTCCACAGAAAAACACAGAACGTCTTTCTGATACAATCAATGGAGAAACTTGTATTTCCTAAAATATGTCGCATATGTGGTTAGATGACATAAGTTGTTAATTCCATCGATCCATGTTGACGAGGTCCTCATAAATGTTAAATATGTCAAATTATTATTATTTATTCTTAACGGTTTGTTCTTAATGCCCATGGTTCATAACAAACTAATAAGTAAAAAATATTGTGGTATATAAATACTATGTATTCAAGATTTTATTATTTCGTCCTCAGTTGTGCCTACCTTTGTACCATCTGGAGTTTATTGTTGTTGATAATGTGGAATATAACCCAAAGAACTATAGACAACATTGTTCATGGACATCGTCCTTGATCAATTTAGTGTTTTTTCATCATCAGATACTGAACAATGAAGAACTCACATATTTCTTTAACAAAACAACTACACATATATGGACACGGTGTTTCCCTAAATGTTGGCATGTTTTAGCATTTTTAGTAATATCTGGTGGGAGATGAGATTTTTGATAATGTAGTTGCAGTAGTTTCCTGTTTGGCAACTATTTTTTAAACAGTGAAATTATATGAAAGAAATAAAATAAAAAGAACTTTGTGTATGTATTTACTTTAATAGTAAAATTTATATATACCTCTATTATATAGATCACAAGTCCAATGTGGCATATGTTTTCATAAATATTATTGTTATGTTTCAAAATATTAATACCCAGTTTCACTAAATGTTGCCTAAATAAGCTAGACAATCTCAGACATGACAGCTCATTTATTTTAGATGAAACATCAGAGGCTATAGCACTTGAACGACATTAGACACAGTCAATTGGTAAAGTGTTTATTTTAATAAACTCTCCATTCAAAACAGAGTTTTACAATGGGTTATATAAGTCTCTTATTGTTTATTACATTGATACTATCGAGTTTTCTCGTTTGGTTTCATTATTCATTCCTATTTTTGATTGAACAAATGAATATCACTGTGTAAATAAAATAGTGGATGTTCAGTACAGCTATTAAATCTCAGGTAATGCTAATTTATATTTACTTTTATGTTTCTATCATAGTAATCCAAAAATAATGGAAAATACTATTCGAAAATAAAGATAGGATGCAAATTTTCTGATATATTAATGATGAATCAAAAATAATATTGTATTCATTTAAATAAATATATAATTTATTTTCTATAGCATTCTGCAATTCCATTGATTTTGTTATGTAATATTTTTGTTAATAATTACCAGTAAAGGAAAGAGTAATAGTACTCTGTTTATTGTCAGCAGCAGAAGAATGATTTTGCTATGGAAATCAGGTCATCACAGTCCATTGGTTTCCCAGCATAATTTTTGTAGGTTCTGGGACATGATAGATACTCTTTATTTTGTCTATTCGTAAAACATAATAGGATGTGTTAGTTTGTTTATATTATGTTAAAATTTCAATAAGTGTTATCTGTTCATCAGAGTTTAATATACATTTCTTTAGAGGATACTATTTTCAACAATTCTGATCAGCAACTATAGGTTCATCACCTGGAACTGAGTCATCAGGTACATGAATTTCTTCAATATCTATATAATTTCTCTTACTTTACCTCAAGGTAGCGATGGAGTTCCAGATCTTCTGAGGGCTCTTCTAAATTTGCCTGTATAGGATTGTTGTATGATACAGAGGTAGTCACATAATAATCAGCGATGTTTTTACTGATGTATGTAATCCTAATGATAGGGACGAGAATCTCTATTTTCATTCACCATAGTGTCATCCCACAACGTTTCTCATTTTCATGTAAACTCTGTTATTATTTTCTTCACCTTGAGTTCTGGGATTTAAGAATGGCATTGGAAGGAATGGTGTGGGTCTCCATCCATTAACAGTAAAAATCTGTCTTGAATTCTTCCTATTTAAATAACATTGTAATTTATGAGACGTCAAAAGTACAACTGCCATGAACTGATCCTAGCCAGCGAGGTACTATGTTCCTAATTCGTTGGGTAACATCATAAACTATCTGCACATTAATGGACAAATGCGAATTTCTATTGCAAAACACTCCCAATTTGTGACCACCACGAAACAGAATCAGTATGGGAGTACAAACGATAGTTTTGATTATACCAAAGAAGTTACTAATCAAGTAGAAGTCCTGAATAACAGAATGAAGTTCCTCACCTTGTAAGAAATTTCACATACAGCAGTAACAGTGATGTAATGGGGTATCTGACTCTCTTATGGAAATCGTTTTAAATTATTAATTATGTCAGGCTCATAACACGCTATTTTCCCCCATGAATTTCAATATTAAACAAAAAACGTAAATTACATTCAAATAATTTGAAAATCCACACAAATACCTCTATTTGACTCATGAGTGTCTGTGAAATCATATGACATGTTGTGCCTTCTGTCTTAAAATTACTGACACTGGCACACTGTTTTGGCATTCATGTTTCTTAAAAATGACCTACAAATATTGCGTTTATTGTACCTTACAAAACCAACTTTAAAGAGTCCAGAACAATTGTTTTTCAGTATTCTATACAATGAGAAGATATAAAATATGCTTGAAACTCGCTCATAGAGATCCTGATGCGATAGCGGTCGCTTTATACTTATATTTCTGTGAGGATCACTTTAAATGTAAGTAAATTCTCCCATGATAATTATTATTCTATTAGTTCACTATTAAGTGTCATGTTCTACAACTGTAAGTGGATGAGTGAACATAAATGTACCAGTGTATTTTGTAAAATATAATGACACATTCTTATCAGAACAAATATTGGCTAATTAAGAAAAGTAGTGTTATCGGTGGGAGAAAGTATGACACACAATCGCAAAAATACCAAACCCATCATTTACTTTAATTTTGAAGCTACAAACACATTACATCTTTCCTCGCCTCTCATTAGTTCAATGAAATTGAGGTTAATTTTACTTCCAATCAAGATGACTTACCATAATAATGTTAGAAAAAGCTACTGAATGCCAGCAATCACGTGATGTTGACATTTTCCAATCACGTAAAAATGCATATGTTTTGTCTTAAAATCCTCGTTTTACACAGGCATTTATTTTCATTGTGTGGACAAGGGTACATACAAAAACGTGTCAACCATAAATCAAAACAGCACTATTTATCTGATATAAGAATGCATTGTTTCGTGGCAAGTTGTGTTGATAAAAGTTTCTCAGTCTTCCAACCCCGTTACATGGTTCTACACTATTTAAGATTAAATTTAAGTTTGGCACAGAAGGGGGTGAATTATGCTGCCACAAAAGTCTTTTGTCACTTACCAAATAACATCAAATTTCTAACAGATAGACAACCAGCATTTCCAAACAAATTGAAAGAATTTCTGAATGACAACTATTTCTACTCAATAGATGAATGTTTTCATAGAAATTAGTAATTTTACAAAATAATAACGAATAAAATAAAAAAAACTACATAATATAATATTATCTTTTACTAAACTGACATTTCTCACCATTAAGAACTCTCATATTCATGATTTATGTAACAAGTATTATCAAAAAGAAAGAGCAAAAACAAAAAAAGGAGAAACTGCCAATAACGCATTGGCCATATTCTAAACATTATCCCATATTGTGTAACTATACATAAATTATTGTGGGGTATTTCACAGTTTTGGTGTTACAACTTGCTACCAATATCAGAGCACATAAAAAGAAATTATTTCCTAACTCAATGTTTTATTATATTATTTTAAGACTTTGCAGTAACAATGTTTACACAAGTAAGTACGTTTTTTCAAATAACATTAAAAATTTCTAGCAGTAATTCGCTTTAGAATGTAGGTATGTTTTACACATAATGCAATTTCCACGTTTCTAATTTTTGGCACGTTAAGGTCTCTGTTGCTTTTGAAGGCAGCAGATACCATAAACACGTCAACTTTTGGAAAGTTTACACCATCTATCTTCAGAAAATTCTTTTCTATACTTTTCCATAAATTGTAAATGCGTTTCATATCATTAAAAAAAGTAAACCAAACACAGAGAAAGTAAAATAAAATCTTGTAGCATTCGATAACATACTGTAATACATATATAGCTTCTGCTTTCGTAACATCGAGTTACCAGAGATTCAGCCAATAATACAAAAATTACAAAAAATAACAGATTTCTATAAGAATAACGACCAAAGATACTATTTGTATGTTATTACAACAATTCAGACCATATTTTTAACATAGTAAAATAGCCTACTATTTTTGTAATCTTATTAATATACCACCAGATAGTCATTTAGGTCTGTTATTACCATTTGAAAATTTCTGGTAGTGTAGCAACACAGTTAAAACTAGATAATCTATTGGAGTGAATGATCTGTTTCTGTTGGTAGGATAATCTAATCAATTTCAGTTTGTTCTAGAAGTTTTGATGTTACATTTTTGGGCAAAGTGTATCTTGTAAACTCTTCTTGCAGAACTTTGGATCCATCAGTACACAGGCAGAAAAATAACAGGCTGTCCATCTTAATGTAACCAACAATTTTTTCCAATGAAAATTCGAGACACCTGAAATGGCTGTAATCAAATGATCAATAATTTCTGACATACCATGACAATAGAAGATTAAGATGACAGGAACAATATATTGAATGAATGTGATATCATCAGAGCAGTCATTATTAATACCCTAATCGGAGTTACAAATCCTTCATATTACTGTAATTTTATTTTTATTTTTCACCTGAGTGAGTTTGCTCATATTACTGAATATTACATGACAATATATCATGCCTGGTAGAGTTGGCTATGTAATCGTGGTTTCGAAATAATGTTGCGGTATGTACAACTGTCTCAGTGTTGCAAAACAGCCATGTATCACAGTTTTGAAACCAAAGGGTTTTATTCCATTCTGTTTTGGATCACATTCGCGGTCGATAGTCGATAAACTGATACCGTTTCTTCCTGTCGGTTTCAGGTTCTTGTTGGTTTCACGGTTTCATGTTGGTTTCAAAGTTTCACATCAGTTTCACTGTTTCACAACACCAGTATTTCAAACCACTAATGCAGGAAGGTATTGTATTGAAACAGTGGTGTTTCATTTTGCTGACACTCCACAGAAAGCCGGCTGTGGTGGACGAGCGGTGTATGGCGCGTCAGTCACGGTCTCACCGGCCACTACGGTCGAATTCCCCCTCGGGCATGGATATTTGTGCCGTCCTTAGTATTACCTAGTTCATAAGTAGTTTGTAAGTTTAGGGACTGATGACCCCCGTAGTCAAGTCCCGTAAGCTCTACAAACATTTGAACATTTGAATTTGCTAACAAAATATTTTTGAATTCGGAAGAGTAAGCTGGTGACAGAAATTTCGCAAATAGGCTAAATCTCGCCACATCGAATAACGCCTTTCATGTGTGCTTCAGTTGCTGTTCTCATTCTATGTTAGTGGTTCTATAGCAATAATTATTCAGTACAGATTGACGATGGTACGATAAATAGGCACATACTATTACAAAACACACATTGTTTCGTGGTTTCGAACAATGTTTCCAAACATCACACTGTATGGTATCATTTGTTTTGAAACTGTCAGATGTTTCTGTTTGCCCATCTCTAATGCCCAGCAAATGCTTAGATTACACATGATAATCATTGCATTGGCAACTGTAGGCTACTATCTAAAGCGTTTGTTTTATCCTATGACTGATAGTGATTCACTTTTGAAAACTAATGCTTAGTTTCTGCGTTCAAACCACAGATGCACATATCAGGTTCTGCATTTGTAGAAAGGACTTTAAATTTGCGCTGTTTTTTTTTTTTTTTTTTTCTCAACACTGAATGTTCCAACCTATCTACTGTGTACGGCTTCCCTATAATCGTTTGAGTTATTTAATTTTTCAGCTATGTTCATTTTGGCAACACAAAATTCATGAAATCATTCTACATCACGGTATGGATTTCTACACATAATCAATGGTATACTTGATTCTATGTCACTCTATTGTACCTCTTTTATCAAACTCCTCCAACAAATGTAATTTTATCTGAGAATTGCTTCCACCATGAAACAAAATATTGAAATGCTACTGGTACAATATGTCACTCTATTGTACCTCTTTTATCAAACTCCTCCAACAAATGTAATTTTATCTGAGAATTGCTTCCACCATGAAACAAAATATTGAAATGCTACTGGTACAATATAAAATGAATGGACATAAGAAAATATTTTGCTGTGAGCAGCTTCATCACTGTTGACAATACCTAAAACATAGATTTAACCTGAAGACTCACAAAATTATTTTCTATCCTGTTTTTATCTTGTTTGTGAGTAATTCATAACAAGATATTGACTCTGCAGAACAGGCATTCTGCTTTTAGATTTCTCAAATGCTTGTTTCTGAAATATTGATCTAACTATGAGCAAACCACAACTAGAATTCATATTGAAAAGTGATTGCAAAGGTAAAAGACAGCTTAATGCAGAGCGGAAAAATAATTTTAGAGTAAGATACAAATTAAAAATTTTCTTAACACTTTCGCTGCCGCTGACACTTATAAGCGTCCATGCTCGATTTAGGATAGTGTCAGCTGCAGCTAAAGTGTTAAGACGAGGAAGCAATGCCAAGCCAACTTGTACTGCTGTAACCTAGCTGCTGGCAGCAACTAACTTTCACAAAATCAGAGATCTCTTTGACTCTTAACACCATTACAGTATAAACAAGAAAATACTTGTAAATCGTACACCCCAATGGCTGTTTTCACACTGTTGTGGATTATATGTGCCATGAAACCCACACCCATAAGATAATTCCTGTCAAGGCTTGCCTGTAATATAACAAAAACAGTTTCTCTGCCACTTCTGTTTATACAGAACATACTGTTCATAGTGTCAGCAGATAAACTATATTTGATTCAAGGCAGCAGCCATGCATTATTTTTGTAGATATTATATTAGAAGCTTCATTTTCAATAGAAATGAATTCCAACGTTATTTTATGTACCCCACTTTCTGAAAGGAAATATTTGTTTGTGGTTTAATTCCATTTCCAGAATGGTCCTCAACGACCACACAATGATGAACACACCAGATGTATTGAGCAGCATTGGCCGTTAATGTTTTATTTAAAAAACAACATATCAATTTAGATCACATAGTGACCGTTCAGGGCATTCACAGTGCTTGTTTGAAGGACACTGAAGATGGTCACTATGTGATTGAACTCGATCTGTTGTTTTTTAAATAAAACATTAACGGCCAGTGCTGCTCAATACATCTGGTGTGTTCAAATATTTGTTTTATACTGGATGAAATTTTTTTGATTCTTTATTTCTATTATCAATGAATACACTCACAAAGCTTACATAGTCAGAATCCACTTTAAGAATATGTTTTCCATGACTACCAATGACTTCATTCGTTGTTGACTTGTTTCCAAATAAACTTGACATCATACAGTTTTTAATAACATTTGTTGTGTATATCTGTAGCTATGTTTATGAGACATGGAGTGGTATGCGAAAGTATTCCTCTGCTCTAGCCAATGTATGCCCATCATCTCCTGTAATAACACTTTTGCTCCTTTCTTTGTTTCTTTTGCCTTTCTATCGCATATGCAGGGTCGGCACTTTTAATCCGAATTTGGCATGCTTAATGTAAGGAGTAGCTGTATGCTTTTGATAGATGTCACTATATTACTTTATGCTTTCATCTAAATTATGAACACCAGTTAAAGACAGGGTAGCCTGTCCTGAGCATAATTTAAATGTAATTTAACAAATAATGAGCGTTACTGGTTATGAATGTGCAGTATTTAATTTATTTTCTGACTCATTTCATTTAGTTTTGATAAAAATTGCCAGTACTGTCACTAATTTAATATGTATTTATCAGTATTATTAATGTTAGCTTGGTGCTAATTGATACTGATTGATTCCACTGACGATTCTTGGTGAAACATTTTCAATTGAATAAACTAAACCACCCACACTTATTACCTTTTTTCACAAAATTTTATTTTGCACACACTATGTTTTGGAGTATGAGCTGATTTTAGAGTACCTTACTGATTCTAAAGTACACAAGAAAAGACACAACAGTACCTTACTACAGTTTTTTTTCTACTTCAGCAATGGCAGGTATTATTGTTCAATAAATAATTTAGCAATAATTACATTTGTGTTTTACATTCATTGGATACCTTTTATAAATATTGATGTTAGTAACTAACTTATTGTAATACCCATTTTTAATACTGATGAATTGCTGAAATTGTCTAGTGACAGCTAACTGATTATTGTTCCTCGAGATTTATATCATTGCTTCTTTACCGATGATAGCCTCATGTTCCAAACACTCTTATTACTTTCTATGTAGAAATTACTGCTAATCTAAAAGGGGGGATAATTTTTATTATAACTGCTCATTAAGTTGCAGTCTCCAGCTTCTGTGGTGTTCACTGAGGCTATGAGGCTAGTACAGATTTACCGACCTGTCTGACCTATATAGTAGGACTGGCATCCATTACAAATAATTTTATACACCCCACTGTTCATGGCTGTTTGTTCTTTGATTTGGAGAGACCTTTACCTCAAGTATGTGGGACATAGTAAAATACCGAAAATTAGCACAAATATGCAATAGATGTAAAAGTCTTACATGTAGAAGCTAAATGTGCAAAACTGGCCCAATTAGAAATATTGGAAATTGAAAACGAGATGCAAACAGCCTCAAATTTGCTACTGAACAGGCTGGCAGAATTCAGTTATTGCTCTCTTTTAGATTACTAGTAACTTCTACATAAAGAAGATATTACAATATTTGGAACATGAGTCTATCATCGGTAAAAAAGCAATGACATAAATACTCTAGGTAAAATAATTAGTTAGCTGTTACTAGAGAATTTCAGCAAGTCATCAGCACAAGAAATATGAAATATGGATATTACAATATGTTAGGAACTCACAACAATATTTATAAAAGGTATTCCAATGAATGTAAAACGAAAATGTAATTATAAACATGTTATCGTCAAATGTGGGCATCAGCAGTCAAATGTTGTTATTGTGAGAGTAAGTTCGCTCTGACTGAAACGACCTTTTCTTTCTTTAAAAAAAAAAAATGAAGAAAAGAAGAGCAAAACTGGTTTCTTGTCTTATATATGCATCATCAGGTGCTCTGTAAGATGTAATAAATGAAAGGGTCTTAGAAATACGTCTTTACAAAATTTAAAAGAAATATACAATAAATTGTTAAAGGTGAAATAGAATGATATAAACCATGAGAAAAGTACTCACTAAATTAAAAGAAAAAAATTGTCTGCCGTTTAGCCACTGCTCAGCGTTCATGTTGGTAGTTTAAAATATTGAACGCTGCCTAATGTTCACATACTTGTTAAAGCGATTGAAACATTGAGTGCTGTTGTAGCAGTCATAATTAAAAAATACTGGTGGTGGAGGGCAAGCAAAAACTATGATATATATATATATATATATATATATATATATATATATATATATATATATATATATATATATATATATATATATATGTGTGTGTGTGTGTGTGTGTGTGTGTGTGTGTGTGTGTGTGTGTGTGTGTGTGTGTGTGTGTGTCTGTTTGTGTGTGTGTGTTTTAAAAGAAAAGATAAGGTTCCTTCCGTGTTATGTGTACAAAGTGGTCATCACGTGGCACTGAGCGAGGCACAACTGGTGATTTAATGTTGTGACCGATGTTATTGGGATGGTGTTAGCGTCACTCGAAATGATACTGTTTCTATAACAAGGTGTGAAGGATGGGGGATGCCTGTACATGTGCCAAAATATTAAAACGTTTAAAAGCCTTTCTCAACAACTTACAAATCACTGGTAAAACTAATATATAAGACTTAAGTCAGTTTGAGGACTAACATTTAGTATAGTACCAAGCTAACTGCAGTGGGCTCTGTGGGTTATAATAACCTCGGCACCTAGAGATCAAGCAACAGAATAAGAAAAATATACAAAAATTATGGGGCGAAATGCTAAAAACAAACTGGAAAAGTGTTGTATAGGAGTAAACTACCTTTTTAAACAATCACAATTTAAAACAGGCTCTTGTGTCATAGGTTTGTCTGTGTAATTAGGGCAAAAACAGGGGATTTACTTTATCGCACTTGTAAGATCCTTTCATTTGTTATTCCTTCCAGAACGCCTGTTGATGCTTCTATAAGACGCGAAACCGGTTGTTCTTTATAAATAAAAGCTTGTTGCAGTCAGAGTGGAAATTTATCTCACAATGGCAAATGTAATTGTTTCTAAATTAATTATTTGACAATAATGCTTTCCAGTGTTGAAGACGAAAAACAGAGAACCATAGTAATGTAATGGTTTGTCTTTATTTTTATACTGTGGAATGAGTAAGGTGCTAGAAAATGGACTCATACTACGAAACCAAGGACATGCAAAATAAAATAAAGTTTTGTGAAACAAGGCAACAAGCGTGGTTCGGTTTATTTAATTGGTGCTAGTAGTAATTTTATTTCAGGTGATAGGGCGGAGTTCTGTCCTTAACTTTCACATCAAACTTATTCGGCGAGCACTCCCACAGTTGCTACAACCAGTGGTGTGGTACCAGTCAGACGACAGAGTTGAAAGTTGAATAAATCATAGAGAAATGTGGCGCCGGCCGCGGTGGCCGAGGGGACTGCGGCGCGCCAGTCACGGTCTGCACGGCCACTACGGCCGGGGGTTCGAATACCCCCTCGGGCATGGATATTTGTGCCGCCCTTAGTGTTAGATAGTTCATAAGTAGTTTGTAAGTTTAGGAACTGATGACCCCGTAGTTAAGTCACATAAGCTACACAAACATTTTAGACATGTGGCGGAAGCTGACAGTGCGGTATACTACAAGTGCAATGGTTTCGCAGGATTAGACAGTCGGTGTACGCAGAATGCTCGAAGTTGCGCTGGCAGTATCTTGGGATGCGTTAAGTGAAGGAACCGCGCGTTCCCCTCGACTTGCGTTGCTGTCATGTCAGTACACATCATCGAAAGCGCGCGAATAGCATTTTTCTGAGGGGGGCGACGTCTTTATCGTCAGAGGGGACGGAACGATGTTCCCACCCTTTACAATTTGTTTAAAGTAGGTCGCTGGCCGGCTCAAAATAGTAACATGAAATATATAAGCCATAGAAACGGTGAGGGCCACGATTGACAGTCGTCTTCCCACGCTGTGTGCCAGAGAGGGGAGGCTTGTTTTCCTCTTCAGTGCGTGGACACAACTTTGAAATCTTTTTCTTCCTTCATTCGATTACCGACTGCTGCCGTGCCTGTACGTCTGATGGACACGAGTCTTTATTTGTATAACCGTTTTCGAGTGGTACCGCGGCTCTCGCCTCAGGTGTATCGTATAATGCGGCCTAATATCAGATATTCGTAGAAAACGGCAAAGTACTTTTGACAAGTACTTCGTCCTTTTCTGCAGCATCCATTTTCAATAAGCTGCCACAAGAACTAAAGAATCTTAGCACTAACCCACACGCTTTCAAATCTAAATTGAATAGTTACCTCATGGCTCACTCCTTTTATTCTGTCGAGAAACTCCTAGAAAAGTTAAACAATTAAGCTAATGCATTTTTTTTCTTTTTTGATTCTTTTCACTTTGTCTTAAGATTATCGTGTGCATAGGACTACTTAAAAATTTTCTATTACCATTCTTGTGTAAAATTCATGTATTTACTTGTTCCGTGACCATGGAGTCTCACTCCTCAATTGGATCCTATGGAACAGAAAACCATAATAAAAAAATTAATAATAAATAAATAAAATAACAAGCTACACTGTATATGTCTACTCTGATTAAAGTACTTTACCGGTATTATTTTTTTACGAACATGTCTTGATGTTAAACGATGTGGTTAGGCAGGACCTAAAGTACATCTTAATTGTTGCGAGTGATCAAGCAGCGTTGACATCTACAGTCTAGCTTGTCAAAAGTACTTCGCCCTTTTCTTCAAATATCTGATCTTAGGCCTTATTATACGATACACCTGAGGCGAGAGCCACGGTACCAGTCGAAAACGGTTCTACGAATAAAGGCTCGTCTGATGGACAGTATGCTCAACCTGATTTCACTCCACTTGGTGTGAGACAAACACTTGTGTGTCTCTAGATCAAATATACCGTAGTACGATTTGATCGAACAAGTGAAGGGCGAAGGTTTTTCGATCCAGAAAGCAGGAGCTTATCTCACAGTGCAGTACAGTTATTAGCCTCATTCTGCATCACGAAAATTAGACTTGTAGCGTAACTTCAAATTTTTCTTTGCAGTCAATATAATGACTTTACAGTCGAAGATTGTTTTCTATGGATACACACCATCGATCTTTATTTATTTATTTTTAGTATGGTTTTGCGGCCTCTTTATTTTTGCGTAGGGCAGGTTTAAATCGTAATTCGATAATGACCATGATTGCCTGAAACCACAGACTGCCCATGCAGCAAGCTGCTGATGTTGCCACAACAGCCGCCGCAAATACTGGTAGGTTAATGTGTCGCCGCAGCTGCGATTAGGGAACTTAAAAAGAAGAAAAAAAATGTTTTTGCTCTGTCTCTTTCCTTGTTATGTTAGTTAAAATCAATTGCATGTATAACTTGCGTTTTTTCTTCTTTTATCTAATTAAGGGAGTGCACATTCATGGACAAAGCTAATCTGAATCGTTTTTTGATGAAGTTTCTTTCGCGCGCGTTAGACAAGCTGTTACAACGGTATTGTTCCCTCATTTTTTTTATAGGCCTATACTACCGAATGCTGTAAATGTAATTTTCGAGTATTACATGTTTTGTCTCATAGCAAATGTCTTTCTAGGTTTTTCTTTTGATAATATATATTTAAAAAGAAACCTCTTTTTCAATTCACTAGACTCGTTTTGCCCATCATCATCATCATCATCATTAGAGACTGATTACGCCTTTCAGTGTTCAGTCTGGAGCATGGTACCTCTAATAAAATTCCTCCATGATCCCCTATTCAATGCTAACATTGATGCCTCGTCTGATGCTATGCCTTTTGCTTCAAAATCATTCTGCACCGAATCTAAGTACTTTCTTCTTGGTCTACCTCTACTCCTCTTACCCTCCGCTGCCGAGCTCATGAGTCTCTTAGGTAACCTTGCTTCTCCCATGCGTGTAACATGACCCCACCATCTCAGTCTGTTCGCTCTAACTGCTTCATCTATGGTGTTCATTCTCAGCTTTTCTTTGCTTTCCTCGTTATGGACACCCTCCTGACATTGTTCCCATATATTGGTACCTGCAATCAATCTTGCTACTTTCATATCTGTAACCTCTATCTTATGAATAAGGTAACCTGTATCCACCCAACTTTCACTCCCATGCAATAAGGTTGGTCGAAAGATAGAGCAGTGCACTGCTTAGTCTTGGTACTTACTTCCTTCTTGCAGAAGAGACTAGATCTTAGCTGAGCACTCACTGCATTAGCTTTGCTGCACCTCGATTCCAGTTCTTTCGCTATGTTGCCATCTTTTTTGCCCTTTTCTGTTAATTCACAAAGAGATTAATTATTAACCAAGGTAGTGTTCGATGAAGGGGCTTGTCTGGAGGGGAAGTCTCTTTTAAATGCAAAAGTCCAGTAATGGGTAGCGCCAAGATAAGCCTGTACAATGTGCTGTGATAGTGTTTAGGGCCAAACATATCATTTGCGTGTTCATAAAACTGCGCGCAAGTAACACACGAGTACGTTGTACACTTCCTGCCGCCACCGCAATACCCTCACTAAGGAAATATATGAATCCAAATTGTATAGTGTTATACATGTGAAAATGTGCGAATGTTTTTTTAAAGATCTGGGAATCGTGTAACTGATGCGAAAGAGCCCAGAATTACCTGGTGGGATCTGTAAAACTTCATAAAAACCACATTCAGACTGGTTGGTACATACACCTCATGTATTTAATCCGCCGGGGGAATTATAACCGGGGGCCAACCGGGCGGGTACTCAAAAAAGGTTCGAATGTTTGTCAAGCTAAAGGGCCTTAACTGTGGAGTCATCAGTCCCTAAACTGACAAACTATTCATGAACTACTTTATGCTAAAGACGGCACAAACATCCATGCCCGAGGGGGATTCGAACCCCCAAAGGGGAACGGCCCCGCGCATCGTAGCATAGTGCCTCAATGCGCTCGGCTACGCCGCCGCGGCGGCCAGGTACTGTATACCCATTCTACACTCCTGGCCATTAAAATTGCTACAGGACAGAAGGACGTGCTACAGACGCGAAGTTTAACCGACAGGAAGAAGATGCTGTGATATGCAAGTGATTAGCTTTTCAGAGCATTCACACAAGGTTGGCGCCGTTGGCGACACCTACAATGTGCTGACATGAGGAAAGTTTCCAACCGATTTCTCAAACACAAACAGCAGTTGACCGGCGTTGCCTGGTGAAACGTTGTTGTTAGTGTAAGGAGGAGAAATGCGTACCATCACGTTGCCGACTTTGATAAAGTCGGATTGTAGCCTATCGCGATTGCGGTTTATCGCATCGCGACTTTGCTGCTCGCGGTGGTCGTGATCCAATGACTGTTAGCAGAACATGGAATCGGTGGGTTCAGGAGGGCAATATGGGACGCCGTGCTGGATCCCAACGGCCTCGTATCACTACCAGTAGAGATGACAGACATCTTATCCGTATGGCTGTAACGGATCGTGCAGCCACGTCTCGATCCTTGAGTCAACAGATGGGGACGTTTGCAAGACAACAACCAAATGTTCAAATGTTTGTACAACTTATGGCACTTAACTATGGGGTCATCAGTCCCTAAGCTTACAAACTACTTATGAACTAGCTAAGACTGAAGACGGCACAAATATCCCTGCCCGAGGGGGATTCGAACCCCCGACCCTAGTGGCCGTGCTGACCGTGACTGGAGCGCCTCAGTCACCTCGGCCACCGCGGGCGGCAAGACAACAACCATCTGCATGAACAGTTCGACGACGTTTGCACCAGCATGGACTATCAGCTCGGAGACCGTGGCTGCGGTTACCCTTGACGCTGCATCACCAACAGGAGCGCCTGCTATGGTGTACGTAACGACGAACCTGGGTGCACGAATGGCAAAACGTAATTCTTTCGGATGAATCCAGGTTCTGTTTACAGCATTATGATGGTCGCATACGTGTTTGGTGACATCGCGGTGAACGCACATTGGAAGCGTGGATTCGTCATCGCCATAATGGCGTATCTCCCGGTGTGATGGTATGGGGTGCCATTGGTTACATGTCTCGGTCACCTCTTTTTCGCATCGACGACACTCTGAACAGTGGCCGTTACATTTGAGATGCGTTACGACCCGTGGCTCTACCCCTCATTCGATCCCTGCGAAACGCTACATTTCGGCAGGATAATGCATGCTCGCATGTTGCAGGTCCTGTACGGGCCTTTCTGGATACGGAAAAAGTTCGACTGCTGCCCTGGCCAGCAAATTCTCCAGATCTCTCACCAACAGAAAACGTCTGGTCAGTGGTGTCCGAGCAACTGGCTCGTCATAATACGCCAGTCACTAGTCTTGTTGCCATCAAAGCACTGTTTGACTCAATGCCCAGGCGTATCAAGGCCGTTATTACTGCCAGATGTGGTTGTTCTGGGTACTGATTTATCAGGATCTATGTACCCAAATTGTGTGTAAATGTAATCAAATGTTAGTTCTAGTATATTTGTCCAATGAATACCCGTTAATCATCTGCATTTCTTCTTGGTGTAACAATTTTAATGGCCATTAGTGTATCTTTATACAAATTGAAGCTCTTAACTGCAGCAGAGCAATACACTGAACCTTACATTCGCTTATCTGTGTCCAAAAGAGACTGAACAGAAGTGGTAAAAAATGTAAAGCATTCAACAATCCGAAGATTGGTTTGAACACCACAGTGCCCTACTAGGCATGGTGTTATTTGGAGGTGATATTCCACTGTCTTCCTCCGACGTTCTGATTTACCCAGCCAGTTATAGGTGAGCCTACAGTTTAACGTGGGAATCGCACCACGATGCTACTCGATATTTTTCACGTCAGCAACATTTCGATGGACGAAAGTAGTGTACAATGACACATAAAAATTCTGAGAGCCAGCGAGGCTCGAACGTGCGACATTTGCATTAGTAGCTTAACTCGCTACCCCGGCGCTACCGAGCCACGGTAAATACTTCTTTTAAATTCAGTACAGCTACACTGTGGTGCGACTTAATTGCTTTACACTAGGCAGGGACGTCACAGAGTGAGCAATATTTAACCCAAATCACAACAGAACTGCAAGTTATGTAGTCAAAGTCGCGAAGTTAGGGAGGAAACCACTTTAGTGACAAATGTTATATACATTGTACTCTGTGCTAAACAGACGAGAAAGGTATAACTTCTAAAACAATACTGGTTCACAAGATTATGTAAAAAAATATAGTGTTGTCAAACTACTGAAATCAATTAAATAGCTATTTCCCTAATTTTGTCAGGGACATCGGGGAGCCCGTAAATTTAGCCTAGAAATAGTAATACTTGACAAGGCTGCTTACAAT
Organism: Locusta migratoria; assembly: GCA_026315105.1. Lineage (NCBI taxonomy): Eukaryota > Metazoa > Arthropoda > Insecta > Orthoptera > Acrididae > Locusta > Locusta migratoria. Next base: position 296,060,591 of record CM048755.1, read on the forward strand.
GTCTGCTAATGACAAACAAAAGACCGAGGAATATTGTACTACCTGTATGTGGTTCTTAAGAATGAAAATAAAAGAATGCGGTAATTAGAAAAGTATATGCCTAAGCAAAACGTAAGTAGTAGATAATCTGTGCACGAAATATTTCTATACAACAAAATTACGCATTTCAACGTAGAATAAGGTGGGGGGGGGGGGGGGCGAGTGTTGTACGCAGTTTTTTTTTGGGGGGGGGGGGGGATAGTACACTTACTGGTATATGATAACATAAAAATTGGTCCAGTACACCCAAATAATGTAAAATTACGGAAATAAAACAAACATTTACTGTCTTTATTTCGAATTTTAGGAGATCGATTATTACTAAAATACGTTCTTTTTCACAGTATCAAAGAAAGAAAATCCACTGATTACAGCAGAAAAATGATGAAACATATTTGGCTCACATGATAAATCAGTGTTTTGCATTGTAGGTGCTCCTTATACCCAATAATTTTAACCGTAAACACTGCAAAACATCATGATGCATATAGCAGTTAAAGCGAAGTACCATGATAAACCTCGACGATCGTATTATATCTGTCTTTATTATAAAATGTTCAAATGTTTGTAGAACTTATGGGACTTAACTACGGGGTCATCAGTCCCTAAGCTTACAAACTACTTATGAACTAGCTAAGACTAAGGACGGCACAAATATTCATGACCGAGGGGGGATTCGAACCCCCGACCGTAGTGGCCGTGCAGACCGTGACTGAAGCGCCTCAGTCTCCTCGGCTACCGCGGCCGGCTGTCTTTATTATAATTAATGTCAAAACCCTGTGATACTGAATAGCAAGGATTTGATTTAATGTTAGCTTTTTAATAAACGATGTTGATGCTGTTGAGTTGTACATATTTAAGTGTATGTTTCTTCGAAACAACGTACCGTATTTGGAATTTCCATTATTTTTTGGTGAAGTTGTAATTGTTGTTAGAAGTTTTTGCAAGTACCAGAAGAGGCCCGCTCATGTTTAATTAATTACGTACCACGATGCGAAATAGAAAATATAGCATTACAAATTTCACAGTAACAATTCATAACTAAGCGTTGTTTCTTCGATAGAAAAGTTGCATTTGCATTTATCTGTAATAGTTTGGTTCACGTAAATAACAACGCACTAGATTAACAAACAAGTAGAAAAACGGTGTCAAGAAAATAGAGGACTTATACGCGTCGCAACAAAAAATTCTGAGGACGCAGGACACATGAATAAAACCGGTGACTGTCCCTTTTTTTCTTCTTCTTAGCGGACGAAATGAGACAATTGTATCCGTAAGTTTCATAAACGCTATATAAGCCGGCCGTATTAAAATAATAAACTTGTATCAGGTAGCTGAGTGTATTACGATAGAAAAAATAGGCAAATTTGAACTATGCAGTAAGTTCTTGTGCAAATGAGCAAGCCTTGCGGCTTGTTGAAAAGGGCGCTCTTGCGTCAGTTTCCATCTTTCCCGATATGAGGCGCTAGTCAAACTAATGGCGCGTACAAATTTTAAGTGTTTACGTCTGCTGTTCTAGTCGTATCGGTTGTGGTTGTTGTCGTGCAATTAGTTGTTAAGATAATAATGATCTTATTAACGTTGTGATTTTTGCAGTAATCTTTAGCGGCATCTATTCAGATATAAATGTATCCCAACTCTTAATTTGTAAAGGTAAGTTTTCACTGAAACAATGGTGTTGGTCATGAAGAACGACGTTCTCTCAACGCCGATGTTTAGTTTTCTGTATGAAAAAGTACACAAGTAGTGTTGCATATGTAACTGAAAGAACCATTCTATTTGAAGATACTAGTATCCATCATGCAAAATACACGTACGTCTTACATAAAATGTGTGAATATTGACTCGTACAACCACTGTATGTTGAGTTTTGTTTAGCTACTCAATACTTGTAGGCGACAAAATACAAGAATAATGTAGATGACACGCATTATACACTCGTCAGGAATGTTTGCAATCTAATTGTAAATACAGTAAGGACAGTAACAACAGCAAGCGTACCACCAACTTGATTCATGTTTGACAACACAACTTTTGTTTTTATTTTCACTGCACATTTTAAAGAGTATGATTTTTTCTTTTTTGTGAGGTCCCTCTACTGCAATGATAACGCTAGTCAAGATTAGAGGTTCCAAAATTTATGGTAAACACACTCATTTTGGGGAAAAACACTAACCAAAAATTTAATTTGAATACTGAAATGCTATTAAATTAAAAACATTTTATGCCAAATGATTTAATTCAATGTCGAATCTAGGCATAATTGCCTTGCACTGCTATGTATTAGGTATTATAGCAGGAATACTGTAACAGGTATGGCATACATACTCTGAAAGAAGAGTTTCATGTTAATTGTAATTCTCCAGTACAGTCAAATTATGTTTTCCTAATGCCCCTGCAACTGTATAGTTACCTATTCTTGGGTTTCACAGTAAGGAGGAAAAAATAAAAAAATAATAGGACTACTGCTAACTCTTTGGTCCATTATAAACCAGTATTTAATTAGGCCTAAATATTTTTTTCCCTTAAAGAATCCCTGATGGAAATACTTGTTTATCTTTTGTATTCTGAATGTGCAATGTACGGTAGTGCGTGTTTGTTGTATTGGAGAGTACATATGCACATTGGTTAAGTACATTGACAAGGCATGAATTCAGTTAAACAGCATGACAACTTCTAAAAATCTTCTGAATTTAACCAAATCCCCATTGTTTATAATTGTTATCACTCTAAAGTTTTTCAAATGTAAATATCAAATATGTTCTTACAATCCTGATTTCCTTGATAGTAAGTATAAATTTGTTTAGGCCTACTTACACTTTGTTAGCCAGATGTTCAGATTTTAGTCTCTTCGGTTTTAACTGGGACCAAAGCTGTAGATTAAAAATTTAAAATATTGAAGTAGTAAATGTGCCTATCCCATAAATGTGAATTTAAAGGTACCGTATGTGTGTAATGTGATTGAATACCTTCTCCTGAGTTATTGATGCATTACACGTGCCACTAAACTGTTCCTCCTGTGTGATTTCCATTGAATTAACTCAGCTTCCATCCTCTTATCACCCCAATCTCTCAATTCTTGGTTCAATTTATAACTTCTCTCTTACTCTGTTTTTAATAACTTAGATGTATTAATCAGCTGAATCCTACATTCTTCTATTTTTACATTAGGCTATACATGTTTTTCACGTAGGATAATTTTCAGCCATGTGCAAAGTTATGGTGAACTTAAGTAGGCCTATCTCTTGAATACAAGCATATGGCTAAACTGCAGAGTCTGTTGCCCTCGCTCTGTAAATGTTGGCAACACCACAGCAGTCAACCATAGAACAGGCATGTGGTTTATTTTGTGATCTGTATGAAACAGTGATCATTTTAAGTGAAAGTTAGGTTAGGTATAGGTTAAACAAGTAGTTTTTAGTATGCAAGGACGTGTAGCGTTCGAATCTCCGGTCCAGAATTGATCTATTTACAGTTGCCAACATACATGCCATGCTAAAAACATGGGCATCAGACTCTGCAGTTTTACCAAGTATATAATCATATCTTATCAGACAGTACCTGGGCGATTTCTTGGTGAGATTCACATATTCTCATGCCTCTCCCCTCCCACAAGTGGCAAATTACTGTACTGTATTAGAATTTTTATTATTATTAGCAACGAATGTCCCCATTGGAGAACAATCTGCAGGTGATTTTCAGTCTTACGGTTCTTCTTAATTTTCCTTTTTTTCCCACCACAGTTTGGGCCGCCTGTAGACAATTTATATATAAGTAACTGTGCCCATAAATTTTCTTAATTAAAATATAAATATTTTATTGCTCTATATGTGTCATTAAACATAACTCTGTAAAATATGTTTCTTAAAAAAAGTTTAAAACTGTGAAAGAGAAAGTGTTTTAAATAAAACTAAAAATACTTCATTATGGTGAAAACAACAACACATTTAGACTGAGGGAAGAAGATGTTTTGAGAAAACCATGCATCTCAGTCATTAATTTTTGCTATATATTGTTTGAATATGTAAGAAGTAATTATGACAGTTCTAATGTTTATTTAACGTCAATAATGGAGGCTAGGTAACGATTCACTGTAAAGAGGCTTGCTGAGCTGCTGACAGACACGAATCACATTCGCACACTTAAATTTTCGGCCCTGGCCTTCATCAGAAAAAGAAACACATACATTCACGCAATCACTCAGACAACTATATACGAACAACCATCATGTCCGGCCACTCCACTGCCACAAGCATCTAGACTGTGAGTGAGGTGGGGAGTGGAAGGGGAAAAATGCCGGGTTAAGGTGAGGATGAAAAGTTCTGTGTTGCATGATGGATTGTTAAAGGCTCTGATAGGTGGGAATTTGAATTGTGGCAATTTGCTTCTGACTGTATTCCTTTCCTGGCGGGAAAGGATAAAAGGGAGGTGTAGAGGAGTCTGGGGAGGCAGTGGGGACATTTGAAATGATGAGAATAATAAGGGGGGTGGGGAAAAGGTAGGAAAAATAATGAAATAAAAAGTAATTAATGAAGGGGATATTGTAAGTGGTGACACACAGTTGCAAGGAAGACATGGAGATACAGGATAATGAGTGGGGAAGGAAGAGGGGGGAGGGGTTAATTGACATGTCTAAAATAAATACTCATTCACAATTTGAGTGTGGCCTTGCATACCTCTGCCACCACCACCATGGTCTGCAAACTGGACTCTCAAAGTTTGTTGTAGAAATCTAATTGATTCTATTGTTAGTCCATTGCAAGAAGCAGCTTTTTGACATCATAGGTGAACTGACCCAATGAGAACATTAAAAAGCCTTGAAAAAGAAGACTGCTCTGTGGAAATATCTACTTGAAAATATTATGGGTTGTACTAACTACAGAACAGTACACAGTCTTAAATGCTAACCTGCTTGATGAGGAGCCAGAAAATCCCAGAACATTTGCCTTTGTTATTTTGGAGCCTTTTCCCACTGTTAGAAAAGTATTATAATATTGTGATGGATATAATATTTTATTTCTCCCTGATCTTCTTTTTTTCCAAACCAGATTCCCAGTATGCAGGCATATAAGTGTGTCTACATATGGGGTGGGGGGAGGGGGCAAACACTCACACTGGAGTTTCTTCTGCTGGCAGTATCAAATCAGTAAACTGTTAACGGACTCACACAAAAATCTGAAAAGAAGCAAAATTACTTGCTCAGTTTCTCACTCACTATTTTATTGACAATGTGATTTGAACACCACATTTCATTTCTGTAGTCATGTTTAGAAAAAAAGTCTATCTTTTTTCAATGATTTTCTGATGTATCAATTAATATCCTATTGTGTAATACCATATTTGGCAAGCATAGTTTGCAGGAAATTAAAATTTAAGCTTAAAGTTCCTTTGGGTTTCAGATTCACATCTTCAATAAAGTGCTTTGCTTGAGTCACAGGCAAAACATATGTTTTGAAATTATGTAACAATAAACTGCTTTTCTTCCATATATATTTTTTTATGCTTGTCACAAGGTTTTTAGCATCACTCACTCACTGCAAGTGTTAGCTGTTAAGGAGCTAAAACCTGAATTAAGGGCTGATTGCAAATAGAACAACATGACACACACAGATATTTATATGGATTTTGTTCATTATCTTAAACTTTCTATGCACTTTGTTTAAAGTTAAATAAGCTGGTAAATATTTTCTTCTAGGTGTTTTTTCCTACCATAGTGACTCGCACAGCATCTGAATTATTTGATCCTTTGTCCTCTGTAAGCAAGGTAATCTATTCAGTGACTTGACAACCATCTCTTCTGTCTTTCATCTAAACATCTTTTTGCAAATCATTTTAACTACCCAATCAACTTTGGTCCATTTGTGGCTAAAATTCCAAGGAAGGGTTAAATTTTACTTACCATTGTGGCACCCTAGCGTGATAATGTTATCATTCACGTAACATTGTCATTAGCTAATCATGTGACAACACAAATATTCTGTAATAAAGTCTACATTTTACAAGGCCTATTATTTTTACTGAGTCAACAATAGAGCAGAGCAGCATTATTTATTTACTTCGTCTTTATGAAACACTAATGAAGTCATTCTATGTGCATTACCTGAAAACTATCTTAGCAGTTAAACAGAGAACCGACTCGTGGCGACAACATATTAGACCTTCTGATGACAAACAGACCTGAACTATTTGAAACAGTGAATCAGTGATCATAAAGCGGTTACAACATGAATAATTTCAGCTGTAAATATAAATATTAAAAAATGTGGGAAGATTTTTCTGTTTGGAAAAATTAACAAAAAGTGGATTTCAGAGTACTTAATGGCTCAACAAAGAAGTTTTATCTCAAGTACAGATAGTGTTGTGGAACAGTGGTCAAAGTTCAAAGGCATCATACAATATGCATTAGATGAGTATGTACCAAGCAAGACCATAAGAGATGGAAAGGAGCCACCATTCTACAACAACTGAATTAGAAAAATGCTATGGATGCAAAGGTAACTTCACTGCAATCATAAACATACCCAAAGCCTTTAGACAAACAAAAATGACACGAAGCGAATTGTAATGTGAAGAGGGCTATCCAAGAGGTGTTCAATGAATTTGAAAGTAAGGTTCTATGTACTGACTTGGCTGAAAATCCTAAGAAATTTTGGTCTTATGTCAAAGCAGTAGGTGGATCACAACAAAATCTCCAGACACTCTGTGATGAAAATGGTATTGAAACAGAGGATGACTCTCTAAAGGCTGAATTACTAAATGTCTTTTTCCAAAGCAGTTTCACAGAGGAAGATTGTACTGTAGTTCCTTCTCTAGATTGCTGCACAGATTACAAAATGGCAGATATTGAAATAATTGACAGAGGGATAGAAAAACAATTAAAATCACTCAAAAGAGGAAAGGCCTCAGGACCTGATGGGTTACCAGTTCGATTTTTACACAGAGTATGCAAAGGAACTTGCCCTCCCTTCTTGCATTGCTGTACCGTAGGTCTCTAGAAGAGCGTAGCGTTCTAAAAGATTGGAAAACGATGCAGGTCATACCTGTTTTCAAGAAGGGATGTGAAACAGATGTGCAGAACTATAGGCCTATATCTCTAACGTCGGTCAGTTGTAGAATTTTGCAACATGTATTATGTTCGAGTATAATGATATTTCAGGAGACTAGAAATCTGCTCTGTAGGAATCAGAATGGGTTTCCAAAAAGGCGATCATGTGAAACCCAGCTCGCGCTATTCGTCCACGAGACTCAGAGGGCCATAGACAAGGGTTTTCAGGTAGACGCTGTGTTTCTTGACTTCCGCAAGGCGTTTGATACAGTTCCCCACAGTCGTTTAATGAACAAAGTAAGAGTATATGGTCTATCAGACCAATTGTGTGATTGGATTGAGGAGTTCCTAGATAACAGAATGCAGGATGTCATTCTCAGTGGAGAGAAGGCTTCCGAAGTAAGAGTGATGTAAAATGAATCGTAGGTAAAGCAGATGCCAGACTTAGATTCAATGGAAGAAATGCAGTCCATAAACAAAGGAAGTAGGTTACAGTACACTTGTTCACCCACGGCTTGAATACTACTCACTGGTGTGGGATCCATACCAGATGGGGTTGATAGAGGAAGTAGAGAATATCCAACCGAGAGTAGCACGCTTCGTTCCAGGATCATTTGGTAATTGTGAAAGTGTTATGGAGATGATCAATTAAATCCGGTGGAAGAATCTGCAGGAGAGACGCTCTGTCGCTTGGTACGGGCTTTTGTCAACATTTCGAGAACATACCTTTACCAAGGAGTCTGGCAGTATATTGCTCCCTCCTACGTATATCTCGCGAAGAGACCCTAAGGGTAAAATCAGAGAGATTAAAGCCCACACAGAGACATACCGACATCTTTCTTTCCGCGAACCAATATGTGATTGGAATAAGAGGGAGAACCGATAGTGGTACTCAAGGCACCCTTCGCTACACGCCGTCGGGTGGCTTGCGGAGTATGAATGTAGATATGTGAATATCTAAGAATATTAATATCTTAGCAAAGTTTTTCTGCCATGTTGGTGATGTTGCCAGCATAATAGCACAAGGCTGGTGGGATGGTAGCTCGTCAGGGAGCTTAGCATTAACTTGCTGAGTATGGGCTTGGTGGGCCGGGGTCCCTAAGCTGAGGACTGGTAAGCATGGTCAGTCCTTATGGGGATCTTACCCTCAATCCTAAGGCATGCTGCATGCTGATGGGATTGCATGGTTGTTGAGGTGTAACTGTCATTAGTGGGCAACCTCTGGGAATACTGCCACAGCTCAGTTGTATTAGGCTTACCCAGGCAAGCGGGCCTTGCCTGGGTGGCCTGTTATTTCCCTAGCTGCTCTTGAGACCAAGATGGATCCTTTATATGTTTTTAACCCCAGCAGGCTGGGTGTACTGCCCAGGGGTACTAACATCCACAGATCAAAGTGCATGAGGAAGGCTAGTTCTCCTGATACCACAATAGTACAGTGTGACGGATGCAATGAGTCATGAATCACAATGTTTTTGTGGTAATTAAGAAAAAACAAATGGACCTTTGAAAAAGTTTCACCTTTCTTACATTAACAAGGAAGGGATTGTAAGGACTTGCTGTACTTTGAAATTTATGGCTGTGAAATTTTCCTTTGTTGGTTGAAACCAGTGGATGCAAACAGGTGGATCTCCTTATAAAAGCTACACAACTGAGTGATTATGAGATCGCCTTGGAGTTGCATAACTCACTCAATTCCAACAGAGGCGTGGTTATGTGTCATGGTATTGTCGATATCGACATAAAAGAATTGAAGGAAGAACGGGCAGCACAAGGTATAATCGATGTGGATCAGTGGACAAGAAGGAGCAATGGTGTGATTGAGAAAACACCCACCTTCCTTGTTACCTACGTTGCCAGAATACAACATGGCGGGATTCCTCAGATGTAAGGTTAGGCCATATATTCCAAACCCAAAGCGGTGCCACATGTGCCAGCATTTTGGGCATACCACCCAAAGCTGCGGCGGCCAACCAATCTGTGAAAAGTGTGGCAAGGCAGCCCATGAATCTAGGGCTGTCTGTCCATCTACAGCACTTTGTATTAACTGTTCTGGGAGCCATGCAGTCTAGAGTTGAGATTGCCCCGTTGTGACACAAGAATAGGGAAAAGGTAGATCCACAACACTGACATGGCTCCCAAACTGCAGTGGAGTTTGGCTGGATTCAGGACTCATTTGGAGGAACTGCAACTTCTTGTGAAGGATAGGCCTTTCTGTGTCTCCCGCCAAGAGACACATTTTAAACAGTGCAACACACCTGTACTTAAAGGCTATCACCTCCACAGGAAATATGACCTTACCGGTGATAGGGCAATAGGTGGTGTGCCAGTGTTCATCAGGGACACATTTCAGTCCTCACCTGTGCCCTTAACAATTACGTTACAAGCAGTTTCGGTTTTTGTACTGGCCCATACTAGTATCACAGTGTGCTCCCTGAACTTGCCACCTGGCGCGTATGTCGACATTGGTCTCTTGACAAAATTTATCGGAGAACTCCCTCGTCCATTCCTTCCTTTAGGAGACTTCAATACAAACAGTGAACTGTGGGGCTCTAACAACAATTACCCCAGGGGACAAATGGTTGTGAGTGTGATACTCTCATCCAATGTTGTTTTCCTGAACACAGGTCAGGCTACACATTGTAGCACTATTACCGGTTCATCTTCAGCCCTAGACCTCTCCCTCTACTAGCCTACCCTTGCACACGTCATTTAGTGGAACATGGGTGGAAAGCGTCTCGCTGCGGAGCGTGCGGTTGCTCTCCGTGGAGGTTCGAGTCCTCCCTGGGGCATGGGTGTGCGTGTTTGTCCTTAGGTTAGTATACCTAGGTTTAAGTAGTTTGTAAGCTACAGACTGATGACCACGCAGTTTGGTCCGATAGATTTACAAACATTTGAACATGGGTGACAACCTTTGTGGCAATGATCATTATCTGATTTGGATAAATCTACTGGACGGAATGGATCATGGTAGGAAGCCACCAAGATGGCTGCTGAGCAAGGCTAACTGGACACTTTTTAAGCAGTTGGCTATTTTCGAGTGGTGTGAACATGTCCAAAACTGGGTGGATCACATCTGTGATTCACAATGCTGCCGATGCATCCATTCCATAATGAAAGCCAACATTTCAGAGACTGACAACCTGTATACGAAAGCCTTTGGAGTGAATAGTCAACTGGCGCTTAATATGGGTCCTTGAAAGGAGATCCTTACTGAGCCGCTCTCAATGCAGATTCAGGAGGTATCACTCAACACTGGATAACCTCATTCTGCTCATAATTGTGATCCGACAAGCTTTCTTGTGGAAGCAACACCTGATCGGTGTTTTCTTTGACTTTGAATAGGGATATGGTACTACATGGAGGCGAAATGTTTTACAACAGACTTACGAGTGGGATATTCGGGGACTTTTCTTCACTTTTATTCGGTCTTTTCTATCTGAAAGGTATTCTAGGTACAAGGTTGGGAGTGCCTTGTGTAACCACTTTAAACAAGAGACACAACTAGTTCTTTATTCACACGATGTGATGGGTGCTATCGACAGGGGTTTGCAAATTGATTCCGTATTTCTTGATTTCCAGAAGGCTTTTGACACCGTACCTCATAAACGGTTTTTAATCAAATTGCATGGTTGTGGTATATCGCCCCAAATTTGCAATTGGATAGGGGATTTTCTGTCAGAGAGGACACAGTTCGTAGTAATCGATGGTAAGGCATTGACTAAAACAGAAGTGACATCGGACATTCCACAGGGTAGTGTTATTGGTCCTCTGCTGTTCCTTAATTACATAAACGATTTAGGGGAAAATCTAAGTAGCTCTCTTAGGTTGTTTGCAGATGACGCCGTCATTTACCGTCTAGTAAAATCATCTGAAGAACAAAACCAACTGCAGAACAATCTGAATAAGATATCAGTATGGTGTAAAAATTGGCAATTGCCTCTAAATAATGAGAAGTGTGAAGTCGTCCACATGAGTATGAAAAAAAATCCGTTAAACTTTGTTTACAAGATAAATCAATCAAAAGTGAAGGCCGTAAACTCCACAAAATACCTAGGAATAACTATTACTTCAGACTTAAATTGGAAAGAACACGTGGATAATGTTGTGGGAAAGGTGAATCAGAGACTGCGTTTTATTGGCAGAACCTTTAAAACATTCAACAGAAGTAGAAAAGAAACTGCATACACTATGCTTGTCTGTCCATTTTTGGAGTATTGCTGCCCAGTGTGGGATCCTTATCAGGTGGGTTTGACGGAGGACATCGAAAGAGTCCAAAAGAAGGGCAGCTCATTTCATATTGTCATGATACGGGGAGACAGCATTATGGAAATGATACAGGATCTGGGATAGGAATCATTACAACGACGACGCTTATCGCTGCGGCGTGGGCTACTTACGAAACTCCAATCATCAACATTCTCCTCCAAATGCGGAAATATTTTGTTGACTCCCACTTACATAGGTGGAAATGATCATCAGAATAAAAGAGCTAAAACGGAGAGATTCAGGTGTTCTTTCTTCCCGCGCACTATTCGAGAATGGAATGGGAGATAAAATAATTTAACGGTGGTTCGATGAACCCTCTGCCAGGCATTTAAATGTGATTTGCCGAGTATCCCATGTAGATGAATCGTGTTCCTAAAGGAGTGTTTTAAGCATTACAACATTTGCCATTACTGTCGACAACATTACGACCAACTTTATAGTGTTTCTTGTTCATGGACAACTTCTCCGTCTTCTGTGTATCCTCCTCCATTGCAAGGGCTGCTTGTCAATTGCATTTGACGATTAGGCCGTTGGAGGAATGGTGTAACACCATAGGTTTTAAGTTTTCTTTGGAGAAGACTGTTAGTGTTGATTTTAATTGCTCTCATTCTCTTTTTAATTTACCTGTTTTAAAACTATGGGACACTTTTCTCGCCTTCAAGAACAAAGTGAAATATCTCGGGCTCACTTTTGATGAGAGATTGACGTGGTTATCACATCATAAAGACCTAAAAGTAAGATGCCTTAAGGCTTTAAACCCTGTTAAATGTGTTAGCGATAGGTTCGGGTGAGTCGACAGCACACATCTGCTCCAGTTTTATAAGGCATTTGAGTGACCCCGCCTTGAATATGGATGCCAGCCATTGGCAAGCCCGTCCTACCTGAAAATGCTGGACGCATTTCACCTTGGAGATATCAGGCTGTCAACGGGTGTGTACCACATGAGTCCAGTTGTTCACCTGTGTGCACAGGCTGGTGAGCCTACGCTTTCTATTTGCTGCCATATCCTCCTGGTACATCAAGTATATTGGTCTAAGTCTGTTCCTAATTCGCTAGCATCCTTCACTGTTGCACAGCAGCCATTGGAATGTTTGTTCCATAACTGTCCACATGCAACAAGGCCATTTGTGGCCAGAGCAGAGGAAAGCCTCGAGTTGCTGCAAATGCAGGGCATCAAGGGGCCAACGCCATGGGTGGAGTAGGAGATCTCCCTGGCTACTTAACAGGCCTAGATTGCTTTTAGATCTGACTGTTTACAGGAGTGTTGTACCTCAGACCACTTTTACAGATCTAAATTTTTAGACATTTTAAATCATTATTCAGATTTTATTATAGTTTGCACAGATGGATCTAGAAAGGTCATCAGATTGGTTGCTCTGGTGTGTTCCCCGACGTTGTCCTTCGAATAGGGCTTCCGGAACAATTTTCCGTTTATTATGCAGGACTGTTCACTATCCTGAGGGCACTGGAACAGATGAAATGACAGCATGATATGAAATTCCTCATCTGTTCAGATCGCCAAAGTGCTCTTTTTACTGTCAATCAAATCTACCCATCAGATTGGATGGCGCAAGAAATTTTCAGGATCCCCTTCTGATACTACAAAGGCAAGAGAGAGAGAGAAAAAAATACTTTTCTGTTGAGTTCCAGGCCACATAGGGTCCCAGAGAAACGAGCTGGTAGTTGTGGCTGCCAAGGAGGCTTTCTCCTTCCCGCCTCATGTAAGCTGCTTTGTCTCCCTGAAAGCCGTTATGACATTTGTGACACGGAAAACCATGTTTTGGTGGAAGTCCCAGTGGCTGGATGTGGCCAATAAGAAATTATGCTCCGTAAAATGTTCAGTGCATCCATGGCATATGTCCTTCAGCCCTCGATGAGTTGAGGAAGTAGCCCTGACTCGTCTTGGAATCGGACATTGCCCACTGACACATGGTTTACTTTTACACTGCGAGGAACTACCAATTTGTGACAAGTATGGAACACAACTATCAATATGGCATATTTTTAGGGAGTGCTTTTTATATGACAGTCTGAGGACTAATTTGGGTGTCTCATTTTTCATGATATCTGGACTTCTCCCCGGAAAATTGGGTGAGAGATTGTAATGTGTGGCAGAGTGACTCATTCGCCCTTTATTTTTAAGTAGTCACCGGGCTGCAACCATCTGTCGGCCTTTTAACCGTGCTCAATTTACTCTGCCTTTCTTTTATTTTAATTTGTAGAATTATTTTAATCAACATACAACATTAAGTTGTTCTGTGGATCCTTATTTCACAATCCACTTGGTATTTGACTGTTTTGATCAAGGGCAGTGATGACCTTGGTGTTTAGTGCCCCAAAACATCAATCATCATCATCTGGGATGGTAGATTAAATTTTACCCAAGGAAGGTTTCTTTACACACCTGTATAGGCCCCTCTTTTGAATGGGGCAAATGGCCCATAATAAACTGTTTCTATTTGGACTGTGTGTTGATCAAGGATACTTGAATATTCTGAAAGCATAGTCTTCCTTTAATGGCGTCTTGCAATGTGAAACACTTCAGTGTTATTTATATACTTTTCCTTGGCTTTATAAAACAGCAGTTTTGTAATTACAAGAGGCTTTCCACCCTTTGTTCATTTTGATTAGTTTTCTTTCAATTCAGTTTATTTTTTATTGTTCTTTGTTAATGGCTCATTTGCAACTCTTGTCTTTTTCTACTTTGTCTAGTGTCACCAGAGTCCTAAATTTCAAAGATATTTCAACCAACTTTTAATCAACACTGTTTAAACGATAAAATAATATCACTTTGTTTGCCCATGAGATCCAGAAAGTAGTATATACAGGATGGGATTACTGAAACATGGGATACAACTCTTTGGCTTTGACCAAAGATGTCATAGGAACAAAAGTTATTACTGAATAAATGCTGTCAATTTACATTGTGTGTAAATCCTGTTACACCCATGTAGTGATTGGTTCTCGCTGTACTTTTTTGAATCACTATATGGTGGCAATTTGTCTTCCCAAATAAATTTCATTGAACTAGATATTGTTGAATAGGCCTACATAAAAAACTGTGATTTGTTTTTACTAGTGGCATGTTGATACTATTTCATCTGTTTAAAATAAGTTATTTTATGTATGATGACATATGCACACAAGTTACTGGTATCGTGTTGATGAACAATTGCAAGATTGGGGGGAAAAACATGGATGTGATGACAGGCTGATCTGTTGTGTAGACAGAGTTTTAGGTTAGATTCGGAGGCAACAATTAGGCTGTGAGTTGGCAAAGCCAACAAATGAGAATGTAGGTAGAAACTCTGCTTGTAGGAAAACATGCTATGTTGAAATGTCATATTTATTTCTCAAGTGACTGAAAGTAAAACTCGGATGGCCCTTTTCTACCGGTGTTGTCTCCACTGTAAAGGCTGCCAAGCCGAAAAAGACACAGGCAAAAAGTCAGACTCAGGTTAAGGTAGGTAATAAACCTGCAGATTACATAGAGGTCATTATGCCTGACCTCCCCTCTGAATCTGCTCCAGAGCTTATGGAACTGGATATCCCTCAGGGGGCAAACTTCTCGCCCCAGTACTGACCGTCCACCTAGTTCAGTATCCCTGTCTCGGCAGAAAGAGAAGGTGAAAATAGAACCTCCTCCCATACTTCAATGGAACCTACAGGGTTTCAGGACCCATGTGGACGAACTTCTCATATTAACTCATGGCAGACCAATGTGTATATGTCGACAAGAGACGAATTTTAAGCCTTCATCCAACCCTGAGCTATGTGGCCATGACGTATATAGAAAGGATGACCTTAGTGGTGAGAGAGGTAAAGGCAGAGTGGCTGTTCTCGTAGACACAGCCTGCCCTCCCTATTCACACCCTCAAATGTGTCATCGATTGACTGTCTGTGCCATTTATCTGCCCCCACATGAAGTATTTGATGAGGAAGCCCTAAATTACCTTATTGCGCAGCTCCTCCACCCTTTCATCCTTTGTGGTGATTTTAACGCACATAATGTGCTTTGGGGGTCTGAAACTATCTGCCCCCGGGGTCGAGCAATTGAAAGGCTTCTTCTGACGTCCTCTGTCCGTATACTTAACACTGTAGAGCCCACACATTTCTGTACTGCATCAGGGTCATTCTCTGCTATAGACCTCACGCTTTGCTCCCCAGCCCTTGCCCCTACGATTCAATGTGAAGTGGACGCTGACCTCCACGGAAGTGATAACTTCCCAATATGGATCCAGCCAGATGGAATCGAGCCCGTTAGACAACTGCCATGATGGGTGCTTAGTAGAGCAGACTGGACCCTTTACAGCAGACTGACTGAACTTGATTGTCGTATTGCTGCGAGACCCTATGTTAACCGACTGCTGGTGAGCCACAAGGGATAGCATCACCGATTGCTGTGCTGAAGGTCACCGGTTCAATCCTGTCCACCGGCAAAAATTTATTTCTTTGTAATTATCATTTCCAGAATGTTCTGTTCTACATGTTTCTATGTTCACTTGCAATTTCTACTTGTTTCTTATGTTCACTATTCTTCTAATATCTGGTACGTTCTGTCTGTGTATAAATAGCAGAGCACTCTGCCCGAGAGGCAGTCAGTGCTGCGTGTACGTTTCAGTTCGCAATAAACCTGCTTTCAGTATAAGTGCTGTGTTCAGTCGACAACCCTGCCTTCAAAGTCAAGCCTGCTCCCATTTCAACGCGACACTGTTTGGTATCCTGTGCAACAGCTGCATCACCATTGCTCCGATTAGGCAACGTAAAAGCCGTCGCTTACACTGACTGACTAGAACTGGAATACAAGGGATATACCGAGTACATCCTTCCGAAAGTCCGTATCATCAGAACCACCATGGACACGAAACGCTGGAGACGCTGGACAGGACTCCAACAAATTGCTAAAAGGATTTGACCGAGTCGCCAAGTACAACAGGTGGGATAATACGATGTGCTTGGCCAATGTTTATTTCTACCTGGACGGAACAGCCCATCAATGGTTTGAAAACAACAAAGAGAAGCTGAATGACTGGGAAACGTTCCAGACGGAACTTAAGAAGACATTTGGAGACCGCCAGCGACAAATCCACTCGGCGGAAGAACAACTGAAGAATTGGGCCCAACAACATGGTGAGCCAACACATACAAAATGTTTTGGCCCTGTGTAACATAGTCAATCCGATATGACTGAGGGACAAAATCACGCACCTGATGAAGGGTATTGCAGAAGACATGGACCAAGCTCTTCTGATAAAAGACGTCACTATGACGGAAGAGTTCATCAAGTGGTGCCAGCATATTGAAGAGATGTAACACAGGAGGGTTGGACGAAAGAAGTATGACAGACTCCCAAATGTAGCCCCTATGGCCGTCGTGAAGACCACCATGACTTCGATTCTCTCATACGACAAATTGTGATGCACGACAAGGGTCATATACGATATCAGGCAGATGTACCAGTTTCTTTGGTTCTTTAGTATAATAAAATGATTTCCAAGACATGGCCCATGGACCAATAGTTTCGTAAGACATATTTGTTGGTTGGTTTTGGAAAAGAAGGGACCAAACATCAAGGTTCATCGGTCACTTGTGTGTCTGTGATTTGTGTTATTGTTAAAACTACCCATTGATCGACCCGGTTAGTTGCATGTTTTAAGTTGCCACTTTCTGGAATGGGAAAGTATGTTTGCCCCAGTTCAAATCTGCTCAGTGGATTAATGATGGGGGTCAATTTGCTGGGCAGCCTGGATACGGTTTTTAGGCACTTCCCACATCCCACTAAGTGAATAGTGAATACAGGGCTGGTTCCGAAGTCCCTCATCAGTTACACTATTCACAAAAAGTTAGAAAAATGTCTGTGCACTTTGAGTCTGTAACATTATGAGCAGACAGCTGGGGTGCTCGTATCTCATCCTGGGGTGGGGGTAATGGGGTGATGACAGGAAGGGCATCTGGCCACCACTTAATTAACAGTCCAAATCCATAGCTATCCACATGCAAAAGAGGAGTGCATGAAGAAAAGGAAGAAAGTTCAAACTACTGATACTGGAAATACTGAGCCATACCTTCAGAATATTTGGTTAAAAGCATGGATTTACTTGGACATTTCTTTACCCAGTTATAGTCAAAATGTGACTCTAGCCCCATTAGGTGCCTAGAAACTCCATTTATATGTGCATGTTGCCTTTTTAACTGGTACACTATGATAGATACTTAGGAGCATGTTAGCCACTTACACACCAACAAATAGTTATTGTATGTGAAATAATATAGCATAACAATTTGCCATAACTTGCATCACCACCAATTAATATGGGATAACGTGGGGAAGGATTCGTTATTGTGTCATATGATCATTTCATTTCATTCACACCAGTTCATGACAAGAAGAGTACGTGAAGATACTCATATTTGGCACTCAACAAGTACACTGAAAACTCAAGAGCATGTCTCTTGAAGAGTCAACCGGTATATTGCTTCCTCCTATGTGTATATCATGAATAGATCATCAGGATAAAATTACAGAGATCATTTCTAACACAGAGGTCTATCTGAAGGTTCTAAACAGTTTCAGATGGGGCATTAGGCAACAATTGACTGAATTAGGGGAAACAGTTGAAAATGAGTGAGACAAAATAATGAAGGCAGTGGACCACCAAATAAGTAAAAAATCAAGGCCTAGTAGAAATCCATGAATATCTCTGAATTTAATTGATGAATGGAGAAAATAAATAAATAAATAATAATAATAATAATAATAATAATAATGCAATAAATTAAGAAGGAAAAAGGTAATACAGATGGCTAAAAATGAGATCAACAGGAAGTGTAAAATGGTTAAACAGTATTTGCCAGAGGAAAAATTCAAATCTGTAGAAAAATTGAAAACTCTGTGGAAGATAAGTACCGCCTACAGGAAAATAAGAGAGACGTTTGGAGACGAGAAAAACAGCTACATGAATATCAAGACCTCAGATGGAAAACTAGTACTAATCAAAGAAGGGAAAGCTGAAAGATGGAAGGAATATATACTTTGGTTAGATGAGGGAAGAAATTGATGGAGTACTGAGAGAACTAAGCAGTGAACTACATCTCCTCAGAGCTAATGAAGACCTTGGGAGGGCAAGTCATAAGGTAACTGACAGGCAAAATACCCCCAGATTTAAATAAGTGTGTAATGATTCCAATTAAATCAGTTGAAGGCTGGTGTGAATATTACAGAACTGTCAGTTTAATAAGTTATTGCAAAATTCTAACATAAATTATTTACAGAAGAATGGAAAAACTGGTAAGATCTGAACATGGGGAAGATTGGTTTGGATTTAGGAGGAATGTAGGAAAACTCAAGGCACTACTGGTGCTACAACTTATTTTAGAAGGTAGTTTTATGAAAGGCAAACATACTTTAAAATTTTTGTAAATTTGGAACAAGCTTTTAATGATATTGACTAGAATACTCTCTTTCAAATTCTGAAGGTTGCAGGAGTAATATACAGGGAATGTAAATTTATATACAGCTTGTGTAGAAATGAAACAGTTGTTACATAAGTCAAAGACCATGAAAGGGTGGAGTGGTTGGAATGGGAGTAAGGCAGAGTTCTAACCTTTCCCCAAAGTTATTCAGTCTGTAATTTGAGTAATCTGTAGAAGAAAGACAGGAGAAATTTGGAAGGAGAATTGATGTTTACGGAGAAGAAATAAAAACTCTGCTATGGGCAGAAAATCATTTCTGAAAAAGACACATCTGTTAACATCGAATATTAATTTAAGTGACTGGAAGTCCTTGCTGAAGCCATTTTTGTGGAATGTAGCCTTGTATGGGAGTGAAACATGGACAATAAGCAGTTCATACAAGAAGAGGATATAAGGTTTTGAAATGCAGTGCTACAGAATATAGCCGAAGATATGATGGGTAGATCACGTAACTAATCAGAAGGTTTACTATATAAAACAACTGCCAAGATTACTAGAACTGGACTTCTAAAACTGCATCATATTGTGGCAAAATGTCGGAAAAATTTTAATTGTATAACGGCATACCAATGATACTGTTGGTGAAAAACTTCATGCCGGCCGCGGTGGCCGAGGGGATTGAGGTGCTCCAGTCACGGTCTGCACGGCTACTGCGATCGGGGGCTCGAATCCCCCCTCGGGCATGGATATTTGTGCCGTCCCTGGTCTTAGCTAGTTCGTAAGTAGTTTGTAAGCTTAGGAACTGATGACCCCATAGTTAAGTCCCATAAGTTCTACAAACATTTGAACATTTTATTGAAAAACTTCATGTTTATTAACCCTTAACCCAAAAGATCTCTGAAATGTGTGTAACTAGAAACATGAGGTCTCTCAGACCACCTAATGTTATTATGTCACTGAACTTCACATTCGTTCACAGAAATTAAGTAAAGAGTCAGTTAATTCATATTCTAAGTAAATTTAATACTTTTTAGTCAATATAAACACTTTGTTGTTTACTTCATATAAAATAAACACAAAATATCACGAGTAAGTGCAGACATTCACGTCAGATTTCAAATAATTTTCACCACTGTTACACCTGACAAATATTCCTGAATATAAATTAAATACTGCAAAAATGTAAACAAATATAATAATCAAATGAATTGAAATATTAAATCACAGCTCTTCACACAGTGGACACACACTTTTCTGCTACATTCCAGTCAAACTGGCTGACCCCATCTGATGCACATATACGCCGTTTTCCCTCTTCTAGGATGCAGGACACTTCATACACATCTTTCTTTTGTCAGTTATATCACTTAGTATGCCTTTGTTTGATTGCTGACTGTCTGCCAGAACTTTATGGATCATTTCCTTGATATCTCATAGTAAATTTTGAATTTTGAGGCATCTTCTTAGATGTTGCTCTATAACCTCCATGGCCAGACTTTTGGTGAATTTCAGACCAGTTATGGGGTTTCCTCTGTAGAACAAATACAGAACAAAACTATTCACGCAACTGATGTTTACAAGTGTATAAAAGACTGTCATTTGTCATTGTCCAACGTCTTGTATGTCTGTCTGACGAATAATTGGCACATTTCAAGTCGAGTAGATCTACTCTACTCTGGCTTCTTTTTGCATTGCAATAACACACAATTTCTGGCTTGTTTTTTTATGGCATCATTTGCAATAGAATGTTGCATTGAAGGCACAAGAATCACTACCTTGTTTCTCTTATGAACAAATGAAACCAGTATTGTATTCTCAGAGAATCCATACACAGCTGATCCAACTGGTCTACTTTTATCAGCGAAAAACTAGGGGAATTTCGCGTTTGTTCTTTCGGACTGTTCCTCTGTAAGTTAATCCCCTTTCGTATCTCACAGATAAGTTCTATAGATGTAAACCAGTTGTCAGTGGTAATATTTCTGTTACTTCCTTCTATCATTTTGCACAGATGTAAAACAGCCTGAATTGGTTTAGCAAATTGTTACTCTTCTTCTGTCATGCCACATCCACCACTCCCTTTTCCTGTATATATGTAGCCTTTGAAGAAATAAGTGCCTCCAGAATCTGCTGGGCACATGATTTTTATGCTGTATTTGGGCAGTTTGCTAGGCATATAAATGCAGAAAGGACTTTTTCCCCTGAATGGTACTAAGATTTCATCCACTGTAATGTTAGATTTTACACAGTATAATTGCTGAGAATTGAAAATGAGTTTATCATTTGATCTTAGTGTTGTTAGTATCTCTGTAATTGGATGGATTAGTTGTTGTCTGAAACTTTGCCCTTATAGTATTCAGTTTCACGTTTGTATGAAAATTATTTGATCTATCATGTCATCATCAAATACATTCTTCCATATTTAGATTTAGTAGGACTTTGTCCCAAACTTCGACTTTCCCACTTCAAATTATTTTTACCGAGAAAGAACTGTGTTTGCTGTGAGGTATTATCTGTAGTACAGACCACTGCTGACTCTTCTTCCAATAAAACATTTTCTTCACTACTATCACTCTCCGTTTCATGGTGGCCATCATCTATAATTAAATCTGGATCATCAGAATCATCATATGTGTCACCATCATTCCCAATTTCCTCTTCATCTAAATCTCGTAATTGCGCTAGCATCCAAGCTTCTAAGTCTGGATTAACTGCAGATATGTTACTCTTCTTAGTAAGTCATTCTGTATTATACTTGAAATATAACATATGTTCATGCATAGAAGAAAATGCTACAAAATAACAATCACTTGAAATCACGGACAGATGTTTCTGGTTAAGGGTTAAGTTTCTTATGTGGTATGGAAAAGACAGATCTGATTATCCCTGTATAACCTGCTGAAATCTGTTATCTGATTAAAAAATCATAAGCACTCTTCACTGTTGTTTCATATAATAAATCTGTTGATCAGATCGCCCTAAAACTATTAAATTTAGAAGGTACTGAATAGTATTTTGAAAAAAGAAATAATGTAGCATGTCTTTACTGAAAGAAGGGACTGATTGATAGTACTTAATTGGAGACACTCAGGAATAGTTTAATATTAGAAGGAAGTGGGAAGGGGGTGGGATTTCAGGGGAAACCATGCAATTAGTGATGTGGATTTCTGTTGTTACTCAGAGATGAAGTAGTTTGCACAGGATACATTAGCATGGATGTCTGCATCAGTCTTCAGGCTGAAAATGATGACAACAACATCAGCAGCTGCAGTTTAAAAACAGATCATATAAAATGCTGTGTAGAGTGTTAGCACATAAGCTACTAAGTTTTTAAATATATGTTGCTTTTCTCTCAGTATTTTTATAATATACCATATTTCATTGGAATCTTTTTCATTTGCAGCTCTAGGTGCTGATGGCCTACTACTTCAGTGATAATATACACACTAGATCACTAACTCCAAGGGAACATCAGGTAAGCTTTTGGTCTTCTTTTCTATTTTATTGTGGTTATAGGAATTTCTTGGTACAAAATTTTCAAGCTTGCTTCTTCAGTAGAAGACAGAAGGATGAGTTAAAGGATAAGCAAGCAGTAAAGGACTAAAAAAAAAAGTTAATGTAGTGATGAGCAACCATAGTTTTCAGTATGTGGTGTGTAAAATATTTTTAGCAGGTTTTGGAGAATTATGAAATTAATATTGGGTATTCCCCCTTCCCCTTTTTCTATATCTCATCCTAACATGCATTTTATTTTACATGTTACAATTTGAGCCTTTTGGATGTGGTAGAATGTACATGGCACTAATATTATGTACCACTTATCAGCTCCTGAAAATAAGATTGTTTTATGGTGAAGGCACTGAAATGGTATACTTTGTGAATTGTGGTTTAAATTTTCACCACCCTGTTTTAAATTCTTCTCAGTTTCTTAAAATCACACCAGACAAGCACCAACAAAATCCATTACACCTGATACCTGTTGTGTTCGCTATTCAGTACATTTAGATTAATGAAATAGACAACTAATTGTGTGTTGTTGATCAATAGGCTGCTGATACATATTTAATAAGGGTTACTCTGGGAAATACTTAATATCACACGTGGTTGGTTTACTGCTGGAGCTTCACAGATCAGAGAGGCTGTGAAATGCCATGGAAGACTTTGATTCAGGTGCACAAAAAATGATTCTGTAGGTTTGTATAGGACTAGGCTGACCAGATTTGAAAGAGGAAAAACTGGGACACATTTGTTTGGTTACAGGGCGGAGGGGGATGGGTTAGTCTTTCACTTCCACGTTTCATGTTCAATAGAAATGCAGTACAGACAACACACGTGTGTTTTGTTCAAATGTTTGTAAACCTATTCGCTCCCTAGACTTACAAACTACTTAAAGTAACTTACCGTACGTGCGCGCGCGCGCGCCGCGCGCGCGCGCGCACACACACACACACACACACACACACACACACACACACACAGAGAGAGAGGTGACACTTCTATTCCAATTAAAACTGCTTTGTGATTTACACATACCATCCAGTCATGTGGTTGGTGGCAGCTACCAACCAATTAACAGGTCTTTTTTGAGTGCCATGTGCTCGCTAAAGTTGCCTCTTATGCAGGCTAATGGAAACCCTTGACTAGTGAGCTGCACTCCAACAACACTGCCTCCGTGCCACTGCTGTCTGTCAGTCATTGTTTGCACTACATTATGCAGGTGACAAGGCCAGAACCGCTTTGGGGGGCTTACAACTCTTTTGTGGATATGTTCTTGGATACCATGGGTCCCAGCCTTTGCAGCATTCCTTCACCTTCTGTGCTGTAAATTTCTTCTTCTACTATCCCTTTCCTTCCATGCTTCTCATTTGGTTAGCTTTTCTATGCAGACTCAGCTTGGACCTGGCTCGTGATATAGAGCACATATTTTTATTTCACTTCTGGTATTCTCTACACCTAATTTGCTGAGTACGGGCTTGGCGAACCCAGGGTCCTGAGCTGTGGGCTGTGTCGCACCAACAGTCCTCTACACCGTAAGCGCTGTGCGTGCCTCAACGACCATCGTTCGGTGCGACGGTGGAACGTTGTACGTTTCAGAGCCCGGGGATCTTGGCTTAATCGCCCGGGTCACGAGGACGGTACAAACCTCTATAAACAACTCCTCAATCTCAAGGTGTGCTATGTGCCGAGGAGATGCATGGCTGTTGAGGTTGAACAGTCGCTAGCGAGCAACCTCTGAGGAACCTGCTGCACCTCAGTTGTATAAGGCTTACCCAGGCAAGCGGGGCTCTGCCTGGGTGGACTTCCTTTCCCTAGCTGCTCGTGGGACGATAATGAAACGAGCAAAAAATGGCGTTGCCGGACGCAAAACCGGCGTCTCTAAGCGTGGGCGAACTGAATTTAATGCTGAGACATATGACCCCCAAGCATTTCCTTCCATGACCACACCATGGGAAGAACGCAGGGCTCGTCAGCAAGGTGAGGCTTATGCCCCCCGTTATTTGGTATGTACTAGGACAGACGGTGAATCGTTTACGACTACGAAGCCTCTGTTTTTTGTGGAAAACCTTGAGGATAAGTTTGGGGAAGTAGATGGCATGTCTAAAATGAGATCTGGGGCTGTACTTATAACAACATCGTCCCCAGCCCAGTCACGGGCACTGCTTGCCTGTGACAGGCTGGGTGACGTCCCCATTAGCATTACTCCCCACAAGAGCTTGAACATGGTACAGGGACTTATATTTCACAAGGACCTTCTATTGCAGTCTGACGACGAGTTACGGCATACCTAGAGAGGTGAGGAGTTCATTTCATCCGGCGTCTTTATAGGGGTCCGAAGGACAATAGGGTAGCCACCGGTGCGTTTATCTTGGTTTTCAAAGGCAATTCGTTGCCAGAGACAGTCAAGGTAATGATATACCGGTGTGACATAAACCCTACGTTCCTCCCCCTATGCGTTGCTTCAAATGCTGGAGGTTTGGGCACATGTCCTCCCGATGTGATGGTAACCCTACATGTTGGGAGTGCGGACGTGCCTCACATCCGGACACCCATTGTGTCCCTCCTCCAGTATGTGTTAATTGCAAGCAGCATCACTCTCCTTGTTCGCCAGACTGCACGGTTCTTCATAAAGAATGTAAAATTATGGAATATAAGACCCTGGACCGGTTATCATACTCAGAGGCCAATAAAAAGTATGCCAAGCTCCATCCTGTGAGCATGAAGACATCTTATGCCACAGTTGCATCACAACTGCCTCTGCCATCTCTGGTACCGCTTTCCACTGCCTCGTCTTCCACAGTGGGCCCTTCGCCCAAACCGCCCACATCTGCCCCCATGGTGTTTGGGGGTACCTCATCCTCCGTTGCCCCCAAGGTCCCTACATTGGGAGCACCACCATCTCCGCCTGTGGGGCCCTCAGTCCCCACCCCTGAGCCAGAGACACAACAGCCATCTCTGGCTCCTCTCGCCAGGAAGGGCTCCCTTGGATCCCTTCCTTCAAAGGCTTATCCTGTAGATATCACTAGGTGGCTGAAGGAGCCACCTACTGCTGGTTGCAGGGCCTCGCAGGCATCCTCAGTCCCTGAGGAAGGGTCCGCGAAGCCCTCCCGGCATGAGAAGCCTAAGGAACCTTGTGAGAAGAAAAAACACAGAAGTAAGAGTAAATCCAAGGATTCTCTGGTGGCTACCGTGCCACCGAAACATTCCTCTTCACCTGAGGACGAAATAGAGATCCTCGCGTCCCAAAAAGACTTGGCTATTACCGAGTCTTTGGAAGTTATGGACGTTGAGGACCTGCCTCAAAAATCGGCAACAGAGGGAGAAACTGTGAACCCTCCTGCGCCGTCGAAATCAGCATGTCCCAGCGACCAGGAGGCTCTATGATCCTCCAATGGAACTGTGGCGGCTTTTTCCCCCATCTGCCAGAATTGCAGCAATTGTTGTGCCACTTCCCAGCATTTTGTGTAGCCCTGCAGGAAACCTGGTTTCCTGCTCAAAGGACCCCAGCCCTTCGTGGCTATCGGGGCTATTACAAAAACCGTACCACGTATGACAGGGTCTCAGGAGGTGTATGCATCTATGTCCTTGCCACTGTCCCCAGTGCCACTGTGCCTCTCCACACTACTCTTGAGGCGGTGGCTGTTCGCATCCGTGCTATGCAAGAACTGACGATCTGTTCTCTTTACCTTCCTCCAGACGTGATGGTATCGTTTACTGACCTTGCTGCCCTGGTGGCACAACTTCCCCCTCCATTTCTGCTTCTGGGGGACTTCAGTGCCCACCATCACTTGTGGGGTGGAGCGCAGACAACAGGCCGCGGTAGGCACATAAAGACACTTTTATCACAGCACGACATCTGCCTGCTAAACACTGGTGCACCCACGCATTTTTGCGTGACGCGAGGCACGTATTCCACAATTGATCTCTCCGTTTGTACCCCGGCCTGCTCCCGCACTTCCAGTGGAGGGTCCATGATGACCTTTGCAACAGTGACCATTTTCCTGTTCTCTTGATGCTCCTTGATTTTCAACCTGCGGGCTGCCCATCTCGATGGTCTCTCAGTCGAGCTGATTGGAACCACTTCACCTCAGCTGCTACGGTTCCCGACTTGGACATTGCGGTTCACCAGGTCACCAGTTCGATAGTTTCAGCTGCTGAGGCAACCATTCCTACCACGTCTGGCTCCCCACGGTGTAAGTCTGTGCCCTGGTGGACGCCGGAAATCGCTGAGGCCATCCGGGATCGTCGTCGGGCGCTCCAGTGCCATCGTCGACACCCCACTGTAGAAAACCTTATAGCTTTTAAACGGCTCCGGGCCCGGGCTCGACAGCTCATCCGGCAGGGTAAACGGGACTGTTGGGAGACGTATGTTGCCAGCATCGGCCGTCGCGCCTGAGCATCTCGGGTGTGGTCCCAGGTTAGGCGCCTATTTGGGTACCGTCCACCGGCAGCGTTCCCAGCCTACGCATCCAGGGTACCCTATGCACCGACCCGACTTCCATCATAGAACACATGACCGAGCATTATGCTCGCACCTCTGCAACATGTGAATACAGTGCGGACTTCCGTGCACTGAAAGAGCGTGTTGAACAGCGACGGCTGTCCTTTCACACGCGTCGAGCCAAATTGTACAACTCCGCTTTCAGTGAATGGGAATTCGAAACTGCCCTTGCTGCATGCCCCGATACCTCTCCAGGACCGGACAGAATCCACAGCCAGTTCATCAGGCACCTTTCCGTGGAGTTTCAACACCAGCTTCTCGCCCTGTTTAACCGTTTATGGATGGAGGGGGCTTTCCCATCACAATGGCGAGAAAGCATCATTATTCCGGTGGTCAAACCTGGTGCTGATCCACAGGTGGCTGATAGTTACCGTCCAATCAGCCTCACCAACGTTCTGTGCAAGCTATTGGAAGGTATGGTGAGCCGGCGGCTTTTGTGGATAATTGAACATCGGGGTCTGTTGTCCCCACGTCAAGGGGGTTTCCGCCACGGCCGCTCCACTGTTGACAACTTAGTGGCACTGGAGTTCGCCATTCGTACGGCATTTAGAAGGCGTGAGCAACTTGTTGCCGTCTTTTTTGACCTCAGAAAGGCCTACGATACCACTTGGCGCCACCACATTCTGACTGCACTGCACCGTTGGGGATTGAGAGGTCCACTCCCACTTTTTATTCAGAACTTTCTTTCTTTCCGGTCTTTTCAAGTACGGGTTGGTACTTCCCTCAGCTCCTCTCACGTCCAGGAGAACGGTGTCCCACAGGGCTCTGTCCTTAGTGTACCCCTCTTTTTAATTGCCATCAATGGACTTGCTGCGGCAGTGGGGTCATCGGTTTCTTCCTCCTTGTTCGCCGATGACTTCTGCTTATGCTTCAGCTCAGCTAGCATTGGGGTAGCTGAAAGGCGTCTACAGGGAGCCATTCGAAAGGCACAGTCGTGGGCTTCAACCCATGGATTCCAGTTTTCTCCATCGAAAACCCGGGTTATGCACTTCTGCCGCCGTCGAGCTGTCCATTTGGACCCAGAGCTATATTTATATGATGAACTTCTTCGTGTCAAAGAGACTCACCGATTTCTTGGCATGCTCTTCGACAGCTGGCTCAGTTGGGCTGCCTCAGCCACACTAGTTGGGGAGCCGCTCGTACGAGTCTTTTGCAGCTCTACAGGGCGCTGATTCAATCGTGTTTAGATTACGGGAGCTCTGTGTATGGTTCAGCAGCCCCATCTGCATTGCAGGCATTGGACCCAGTACTCCACAGTGGCGTCCGTTGAGCGACAGTCATGTGATTTAATGGTGGTGTGTTTTCTTCTTCGTTTTTACTTGTATCCTTTCCTCATACTTCCCATTGATTTTTACTCTTTGACCTGTTAATGCATTTCCTTAGGAACATCTAACACACTGTTTTATCTCTCAGAACGGAACAAGGGACTGATGACCCTTGCTGTTTAGTCCCTTCAAAAATCCAACAACAACAACAACAACAACAACAACAACAACAACAAGTATTCTCTACACCTTTCATTAAACACTATAATGGTCCCCATTGTCGTGTTTGACTTTCCACTGTACTACAGAAGTGTGTGTCATAGAGAGGAGGTTGCCCAATGTGGTGTTCTCCTCGTAACACACCTAAAGTCCAACACCAACAGGACAGCCATCCATTCCATTTGTATTTGTGTGTGTGTGTATGTGGGGTGGGGGAGGGGGGGACAGATACGTGTATGGTGGCAGCCTCTTGAACACAAGGAACACAGTGTTGTTGCCAGAGCTGGAAACTCCCCCTGAATGCCAAGGAGTATATCTCCATGATAACCAGCACACAGAGACGCCAAGGAACATTTACTGTCTGGGTAGCTATTGCTTAGGCTGGATGGCACCCATGGGAAGAGCACCCATTTGAAGCGGGTGACACCACAATGGACGATTCGCACTTGCACATGAAGTGGATGAAGCTTTCTCCATCTGATGACTGTTCAATCACCAGCTTCTCAATGGAAGAAAAGGGATAATATAATTTGGAAGTTAATGGTATTTTCAAAATGAAAAGCAGGCCAATTATGATTAAATCAGTGTCCCTACCCCAGTCATGGGTGTAAAACACTTGTGACAAGCTCCCATTTAAAGCCTCAATAAGGTCTAGGCCCTAGGGCATTGTTTTTCATGGCAACCATCTCCTACAGTCAAATGATAAGCTCTGTGTAAACTTGGAGTGACAGGGTGTCCACTTTGCCTGTTGTATCTGTAGGGGATCAAAGAGCAATAACATTGCTACTGGAGCCTTTGTTTTGGCCTTTGAGGGTGATTCGTTGTATTAAAAGGTCAAGGTTCTGGTCTACAACAAACCATATATTTCCTGTTACATGCAGTGCTTCAAATACCTTAAATTCGGACACATCTTCACGATAATTGCCAACCCTGTTTGTAGGGACTTGAGACGTTTGTTGCCCACGAACTCTTCTTGTGTCTCATCCCCTGTCTGTGTCAGCTGTGGGTAACACCCTTCCACATGCTTTCCAGACTGCACCATGTCCCAGAATGAAAAGGAGATACAGTAGTATGGACAGACTATTCTGCTACGATGCTAAAAAGAAGTTTGAGCATTTTCATCCTACTTACATGGCCATAAAATAAGCTACAGCTGTGATTACGTTGCCTCCTGTGGCGATAGCTTCTCCACCTGTTAAGCCTCATTCATTGGGTCCTTAGAGCCCTTCACTATGCCCCCCTCCCTGAAGGTGGGGGGCTCTCTTTCTCCTGCTGCTGCTTCCCCTACACCACCTTTAGCAGCCTACCTGCTGGGGACAATGAGCCCCACACCCCAGCAGGGGATGCACCAGCTCCAAAATGTTCAAATGTTTGTAAATCTAAGGGGTTTACAAACAACTTAAACCACAACTAACCCTAAGGACAACACACAAACACCCATACATGAGGGAGGACATTAACCTCCAACAGCAAGCAACCACACACTCTGAAGCAAGGCGCATTAGAGTATTTGGCCACTGCACTGTGGCGCATCAGCTACCTCTAGCTTCTCTCCCCAGGAGGAGCTGCAGCGACAATCCCCTCAAAAGTGTATACTGGTATGCAACTGGATCCTAGCCAGTGGCTGAAAGAGTTTCAGCCTGCTGGTCACAGGGCTTTAGGGCTTTGTGATCCTTATTTAATGTTGAAATTAATTCAGAGAAGCCCTTTCAATCATACAGATAGAATGAGAAGAAGGAGAAGTAGTAGTCTTCCAATAAGGGGAAGATTTTGCTGTATCTCATTATACAGGCCCACATAAGTTCCACCTCTGTGGCTGAGGTAGTGATCCCGGTGGCCCTGCCGCTCCTGATTGCACCATACAACAATCCCTGGAACCTAGGTTTGTTGACAACACCCTTCCTCAGCCATTGACAACAGGTGACTGTGGGCTATAGACTGCCTCTGTGGTTATTTTGTGCCTTTACATTCCACAAACAACATAATTTTCCACTGGATTTGTGGCAGCTTTTAAGCATTTCCCCTGTCTTCTGCCCCCAAACCTCTGTGGCTATTGTGGATAATATAACAATAATGCTTTTTACAGAAAAGTCAGGTGGCATTTGTACATAAGTCTCAGCTTCCCCATTCCCCATCGGGGGTTTGAATCCCCCCTGAGGCATGGATGTTTGTGCTGTCTTTAGTATAAGGTAGTTCATAAGTAGTTTGTAAGTTAAGTCCCATAAGCTTCACAAACATTTGAACATTTTTCTCAGCTTCCCCCTCCTTTCTTGGATAATTTCAATGCCAATAACTATTTGTAGGGTGCAACAAACACCACTGGACATGGTAAAGACCCTAGACAAATGCCTGACCAGATGCGCTCTCAGCAAGGCTGACTGGGATACTTACACCTTTGCTGTCATGCTAAGGTGGCTTAGTATTAATTTGCTGAGTATGGGCCTGGCAAACCCTGGGTCCCTGATTAGGGGACTGTATCACGCCAACAGTCCTCCACACTATAATCTCTGTGCGTGCCTTGGTGACCGTCATATGGCGCAACGGTAGAACGTTGTATGTTACAGAGCCCTGGGATCTTGACTTAATTGCCTAGGTCATGAGGAAGGTATAAACCTGTATAAAAAAAAAAAAAAACCCCTCATTCTCAAGATGTGCTGCATGCCAAGGAGATGCATGGCTGTTGAGGTGGAACAGTCGCTAACAGGCAACCCCTGTGGAACCTGCCACACCTCAGTTGTATCAGTCTTACCTAAGTAAGTGGGGTTCTGCCTGGCTGGACCTTTACTTCCCTAGCTGCATCTGCAAACAAAATGAAATGAGCAAAGAATAGTATTGGCAGATGCTAAACCGCCATCTCTAAGCATGGGCAAACGGAATTCAGTCTAGTGGTTCCCTATCCACACCATGGGAAGAACGTAGGGCCTTTAATCAAGGTGAGGCTTATGCCCATAAATACTTAGTGTGCACTAGAATTGATGGGGAAGCCTTTGTCAATTAGGTCTCTGTTTCATGTCGAAAATATGGAAGATGAGTTTGGAGAGGTGGTGGGTATGTCGGAAATGAGATCAAAGTTGGTCTTGATAACAACATCATTCTTGACCCAGTCATGGGCATTGCTCGCCATTGACAAGCCGGGTGCTGTTCCCGGTACAATAATACTTCATAAGAGTCTTAATATGGTCCAGGATATCATTTTTCACAGAGATCTGCTTTTGAAATCTGATGATGCGGTGCACAAGAACTTGGAGCGGTGAGGTGTTCCCTTCATCTGGCACAACTATGGGGTTCCAAAAGTTAAGAGGGTTGCTACTGATGCCTTTATCTTGGCTTTTGAGGGCAATTCATTGGCTGAGAAAGTCAAGGTTATGATCTACTGGTGTGAAGTCAACCTCTATGTTCATATGCACTGCTTTAAGTGCTGGAGGCTTGGACATGTGGCTTCTAGGTGTGATGACAACCCAAACTATCAAGAGTGCAGATGTACATCACATCCAAACATCCCTTGTACCCCTCCTCAAGTAAGTCTGCATTAACTGTGGCCAATACGCCTTTCTCCATCACCAGATTGTAGTCCTACACAAAGAAAGAAAAATTATCAAGTATAAAACCCTGGACAGGCTAACCTATTTAGAGGCAAAGTGAAAATATCAAAAGCTGCACCCTTTGAGCTTGGCCACGTCTTTTGCCACACTACCCAATCAATGGGGACACTGGTCTCCACTCCCAAGCCAGAGTGACAACATCCTGCTCTGGCTCATCTTTCAAGGAAGAGATCACTTGGATCCCTTTCTTCAGTGGGTTCTCTCACTGCTATGGTGGACCCCAGTAAGTGGCTGAAAGGACCACAAACTGCAGATCGTAGGGCCTCAAGGGCATCCTCAGTCCCTGAGAGAGTCAGCAAAGCCCTCCCAGAAAGAGAAACTGAAGGACCAGAGAGAGAAAAAGAAGAAATAATCCCAGGTGGCTATCATGCCACCACTGCAATACCTCTGTGTCAGAGGGTGAGGTGGAGATCCTAGCATCCCCTGAGGACATGGCAATTGCTGAGACTTGGGAAGCCATGGACATTGAGGCTCAACCTCCACAGTCACTGATGACAAATAGTTCTGTGCAAGATTCTTCACGTTCTACTTCAGCATGTCCTACAACTCTGGAGGCAGTCTGATCTTACAATGCGATTGTGGCGGTTTCTTCTGACGGATGTCCTGGTATGCCGCTTTCCTGCTTTCTGTGTAGCCATACAGGAAACTTGGTTTACTGTCCAACAGATCCCTGCCCTCCATGGTTATTGGGGCTACTATAAAATCTGCTCACTTATGATGGGGTATCCGGTGTTGTCTGTATGTATGTTCTCCTCTGTACCCAGTGCCTTTCCACACAGCACTTGAGGCAGTGGCTGTTAGGATCCGGGCAATGCAGGTTATCTCCATCTGCTCTGCCTACCTCTCCTCTTATGAGGTTGTCTCTCCTACTGACCTCGCTGCCTTGGTTGCACAACTCCCCCCCCCTTTCCCCCCTTAATTTATCCTTTTTATCCTTTTGGGGGACTTCAATGCCCACTACCCCTTTTTATGGAGGACTTTGAAGACATGGCTTTAAGGACGTCATTTCTTAAGCCTACCTGTTTTTGGAGGTACGTCGATGACATTTTCATGGTTTGGCCTCATAGTATGGATGCTTTAAATCATTTTTTAGACAATTTTAATTGTCTCCATCCCATTATCAATTTACGATGGAGGTAGAGAACGATGGGAAACTTCCTTTTGTGGATGTTTTGGTTCAAAAGAACAGTGATGGGACCTTAGGACATGGAGTGTATTGTAAGCCAACGCATACCGATCTTTATCTTCATGCGACGAGCTGTCATCCGCCACACCAACATATTGGGGTCTTGCGTACTTTAGTAAAAAGAGCGTACGCCATTTCTGATGCTGAACATCAGGGTGAAGAACTGGAGCATCTCAAAGTGGTCTTTCAACAGAATGGGTACACTGCTCAACAAATTTGTCATGCATTTCAATTTGGTCCAAAAGGTGAGCCATTAGAAGACAATTACAAGTCTATTGCCTTTTTGCCTTTCGTCGGGAATATTTCCTCGAAAATTTCAAGAATTTTAAGAAGATTCGACATTAAAAGTGTTTTTATGCCCCCACCTAAGACTAGGGACCTCCTTGGGTCAGTCAAAGATAATTTAGGACTGAGGAAACCCGGTGTTTATAGTATTCCGTGTTATTGTTGTAAAACTTACATTGGCCAAACGATCCGCACAGTTCAGGATCGGTGTGTGGAACACCACCGTCATACTCGTTTGCTCCAACCTGAAAAGTCGGCTGTTACTGAACATTGTTTGAATGAGGGACACAAGATGTTATACGATGAAACTAAACTGATTGCTCCTGCTTCCCGCTACTGGGAATGTGTTCTCAAAGAATCCATGGAAATTCGTATGGCCGATAATATTATTAATAGGGACAAGGGTTTTCCACTAAGTAAAACTTTGAACCCGATTTTATCTGACATCAAGCAACAACGGTCTTCATTTCGACCTGCTGTTTCTTTTAACTAGCCTTGTTTTCGACCCATCGTTTTTGCCGTTTTTCTCCACCGGCGCGCTACAGGTCTAAAAGAAGTAAAATTAATAGTTGGGTGTTTTTACCGGCCCCCCAGTGCTGCTGTAGCAGTTTTAGAATCATTCAAGGAAAGTCTACACCAGGTAGTGCATAGGTATCCGGGCCATGTAATATTAGTCGGAGGTGACTTCAACCTTAAGAGTATAGATTGGGACCTCGCTAGTTACATTTCAGGCGGTACAGACAAGCAGTCTTGCGAGCTACTTTTGGACACATTCTCCGAAAACTGTCTTGAGCAGTTAAACCGGCAACCCACGCGCAATGGAAATATTCTAGACCTTATAGCCACAAACAGGCCTGACCTTATTAACGATGTCTGTGTAGAGACAGGAATTAGTGATCACGATATCGTCATAGCGTCGATGGTGACCAAAGTTCATAAACCAGTCAAGAAGGCTAGGAGCGTGTTTTTGTTGGGAAAAGCCGACAAGCAAATGTTACGATCGCACTTAGAAAATGAATGGGCATCGTTTAATTCTGGGACTATGGATGTAGAGGAATTGTGGACTAAATTTAAATGCATTGTTAATGAAGGGTTAGAGAAATATGTGCCAGTAAAGACGATTAAGGATGGAAAAGATCCACCGTGGTATAATAATAATGTTAGAAAGCTGCTGAGAAAGCAAAGGCTGTTGCACTCTCGATTCAAAAAAGAACACGCAAATGATGACGGGCAAAAGTTAGTAGAGATTCGTGCGTCTATAAAAAGATCGATGCGTGAAGCATACAATAATTATCACAGCCATACCTTAGCAAAAGATCTTTCCGAGAACCCGAAAAAATTCTGGTCCTATGTAAAATCGATAAGCGGGTCAAAGCCCACTGTCCAGTCACTAGTTGATCATTCCGGGGCAGTAATAGAAGAAAGCAAACGGAAAGCTGAAGTTCTAAATTTAACCTTTAAGAAATCTTTCACACATGAGGACCGCACAAATATACCATCATTTGATCAACGTACTAATTCCGAAATGGGGGACATAGCAATAGGTATTTCCGGTGTAGAGAAGCAGCTGAGAGAGCTAAATACGAAAAAGTCTGCTGGTCCAGATGGTATACCAGTTCGGTTTTACAAAGACTATTCTGCGGAATTGGCCCCCTACTTAGCTTGCATTTATAGCGAATCTTTAATTCAGCGCAAAGTTCCTAGTGATTGGAAAAAAGCGCAGGTGACTCCCGTGTATAAGAAAGGAAAGAGAACTGACCCATACAATTACAGGCCAATATCGTTGACATCGGTTTCATGTAGAATTTTGGAGCATATTCTCAGTTCGAATATAGTAAATTTCCTTGAAACGGAAAAGCTTCTTTCTATGAATCAGCACGGGTTTAGGAAACATCGTTCATGTGAAACTCAGCTTGCCCTTTTCTCACTTGACATCTTGCGAGCCATGGACGAAGGGCAACAGGCGGATTGTGTTTTTCTCGACTTCAAAAAGGCGTTCGACACGGTGCCACACTGCAGACTGCTAACGAAGATACGAGCTTATGGAATAGGTTCACAGATTTGTGACTGGTTGGAAGACTTCCTAAGTAATAGAACGCAGTACGTTGTTCTCGACAGCGAGTGTTCATCAGAGACGAGTGTATCGTCAGGCGTGCCCCAGGGGAGTGTGATAGGACCGCTATTATTTTCTATCTATATAAATGATCTGATGGACAGAGTAAGTTATAATTTGCGGCTGTTTGCTGATGATGCTGTGGTGTATGGGAGGGTGTCGTCTGTAACTGACTGTAATAGCATACATATAATAATGGAAAGTCCAGGTTGGAATAAATAATATAGTGAGGACAGTTTACTACTCACCGCAAAGACGTGGCGACGAGCTGCGACAGGCACATACAAAAGACACACACATACAACACATTCAGCTATCGGCCATGGCCTTCTTCAGAAATAGAGCACTCACGCAATCACACAGGCACACAACACAGTCATACAACCATCACCTCCGACTGCCACACTTCGAATCACGCTCTGCAGCGAATCGGGGACGGCATACAGCATACAGGTTGACTTAGACAAAATTTCTAGTTGGTGCGAAGAATGGCAGCTAGCTCTCAATGTAGAAAAATGTAAGGTGATGCGCATGAGTAGAAAAAACAGTCCTTTAATGTTCGAATACAGCATCAGTAGTGAGCTTCTTGATGCGGTCGCGTCGTTCAAATATCTAGGCGTAACATTGCAGAGCGATATGAAATGGAACGAGCATGTAAGGACAGTTGTGAGTAAGGCAGACAGCCGACTTTGGTTTATTGGGAGAATTTTGGGAAGATGTACTTCACCTGTAAAGGAGATCGCGTATAAAACGCTTGTACGACCACGTCTTGAGTATTGCTCAAGTATTTGGGACCCGCAGCAGATCGGTTTGAAGGAAGACATAGAGGCGGTTCAGAGGCGAGCAGCTAGATTTGTTACTGGTAGGTTCGACCAATGCGCGAGTGTCACGGAAATGCTTCGGCAACTCAATTGGGGATCGCTGGAAGAAAGACGACGTTCTTTTCGTGAATTTCTGTTAAGTAAATTTAGAGGGCCGGAATTTGAAGCTGAGTGTAGTACGATCTTGCTGCCGCCTACTTACATTTCGCGTAAAGATCACAAAGACAAGATAAGAGAAATTAGGGCTCGTACGGAGGCATATAGGCATTCTTTTTTTCCTCGTTCAATTTGGGAGTGGAATAGGAAAGGAAATGCCTAGTAGTGGTACAGTGTACCCTCCGCCACGCACCTTACGGTGAATTGCGGAGTATGTATGTAGATGTAGATGTAGATGTACTGGTTCTATTGCGCCTAGGTGGCTTCTACCTTGGTTTCGCGCACGCGCGGTGGGTCATCAGCGGGGTATAAAGGGGTTGCTGTTTCTTGTTCTTTATCAGTTTCCGGCGAGTTAGTGTTCTGCGCTCTCACCTGAAGATGGCAGCCAGTTGGTCTGCTGAAATATCGTGTCTGGTTGACGATGGTATCCGGCTGCATACCCGAGATAAATATTATGTTACTATGCCGGGAAAGTCTACGCAACCACAAATTGTATACTTATCGAATGTCGCCCTAATTGTGTGATTGGATTCACGATTTCCTATCAGAAAGGACACAGTTCGTAGTACTTGATGGTAAGTCATTGAGTAAAACAGAAGTGATATCTGGCATTCACCAGGGAAGCATTATAGGCCTCCTACTCTTCCTTGCGTTTATAAACTATTTAGGAGACAATCTGAATAACTCTCTTGGACTGTTCGTGGATGATGCTGTCATTTATCGGTTAGTGAATTCAACAGAGGATTAAAAGCAACTGCAAAGCGATTTAGACAAAATTTCTACATGGTGCGAAAATTGGCAATTAACACTAAATAATGAAAAGTATGAAGTAATACACAACCCGCTGAACTTCAATTACACGATAAATCAGTCAAACCTTAAGGTCATAAATTCTACCAAATACCTAGGAGTTACCCCTCAGGGGCTCAGCATTAATTTGCTGGGTACGGGCTCGGCGAACCCGGGGTCCTGAGCTGTGGGCTGTGTCGCACCAACAGTCCGCTACACCGTAAGCTCTGTGCGTGCCTCAACGACCATCGTTCGGCGCGACGATGGAACGTTGTACGTTTCAGAGCCCGGGGATCTTGGCTTAATCGCCCGGGTCGCGAGGACGGTACAAACCTCTCTAAAAAAAACCTCAATCTCAAGGTGTGCTACGTGCCGAGGAGATGCATGGCTGTTGAGGTTGAACAGCCGCTAGCGAGCAACGTCTGAGGAACCTGCCGCACCTCAGTTGTACAAGGGTTACCCAGGCAAGCGGGGCTCTGCCTGGGTGGACTTCCTTTCCCTAGCTGCTCGTGGGACGGAAATGAAACGAGCAATAAATAGCGTGGGCAGTCGCAAAAACGCCATTTCTAAGCGTGGAAGGTCAGAGTATAATGCTACAGCATATGATCCTAAGTCGTTCCCTTCCCTGGCAACGCCATGGGAAGAACGCCAAGCTTTACGCTGTTCGGATCCGTATTCACCGCGATACCTTGTTTTTTCCCGGACTGATGGAGACTCTTTCTTGTCCACCAAGCCGCAGTTCTTCGTTGACCATCTCGAGGACAAGTATGGTGAGGTGGAGTCTTTCTCGAAAATGAGAAGTGGGGCTGTTCTGATCCAGACAGCATTCCCAGCCCAGTCCAGGGCATTATTGGCCTGTGACAAGCTGGGTGATATACCTGTCAGTGTCACGCCTCACAAGACCCTCAATATGGTCCAAGGCCATATTTACCATCGAGACCTATTGTCACAGTCTGATGAAGAGCTACGTACCAATTTGGAGCGCAGAGGTGTTCACTTTGTGAGGCGTGTTTATAGGGGACCAAGAGATAACAAGGTTGCCACCGGTGCATTCATCCTGGCCTTCGAAGGCGATACACTGCCTGAGAAGGTCAAGGTAATGATCTACCGGTGCGACGTTACACCGTACGTCCCGCCCCCCTATGAGGTGCTTCAGGTGCTGGAAGTTCGGGCATATGTCCTCCCGGTGCACTTCTAGCCCTGTGTGCAGGGAATGTGGACGTCCATCTCATCCGGACGCTCCCTGCACCCCACCTCCCGTCTGTGTGAACTGCAACCAGCTGCATCCACCGTGCTCTCCAGATTGTAAAGTTCTACATAAAGAACGGAAGATAATGGAAATTAAGACCTTGGACCGGCTATCGTACAATGAGGCAAGAAAGAAATACGAGCGTCTCCATCCGGTGAACATGACTACCTCCTTTGCAGCTGTAGCGTCGTCCCCGCGCATTACGGGTACGACTCATAACACGGTATCGCCTCCTTCTGTAGGCCCTAGAGGCCGTAAAAGTACCACTGCGCCCTCATCAGATGGGGGCAACATTCCATCTGCTGCTAAGGCACCTGTTGTGGGGGAAACCCCACAACCATCGGGGACACCAGTCCCCAACCCCCAGCCGGAGAAGCAACAGCTTCCTCTGGCACCTCTCCCTCGGAAGGGATCCTTCGGGACGCTCCCTTCTGGGGAGTCCCAGGGTGTGCCAGGGGATCCCAGCCTTTGGCTGCAGGATCCAAAACCTACTGGTCGAAGGGCTTCTGGCTCCTCTTCGACAGTCACTAATGCCATTTCTGGGAAGCTCTCCCAACCCCTAAACACCAAAGGGCCAGCGAGAGGGCAAAAAGAAGCCGAAGAAAAAAGGAGGACGCGAAGGAGGCATCATCAGTGCCTCGGAAGGAACGCTCCGTCACCTCTTCGGCCTCTGAAGATGAGGTGGAGATCCTCGCGTCACCTGAGGATCTCGCCGTACTTGGATCGCCTGAACCGATGGTTCTGGATCCTGCAGAGTCTGCGGAGTTGGCAGCAGGTGCTCCTGCTGAATGACCATTTACCAACTTAAATTATGGCTATTCAGCAGACTGCAAACAAAATCTTGCAGTGGAATTGCGGCAGTTTTTTCCACCACCTGGCTGAGCTGCGGCAATTACTCTGCCACTTCCCTGCCATCTGTCTTGCCTTGCAGGAAACGTGGTTTCCCGTCGAGAGGAGCCCAGCCCTCCGAGGCTATTGGGGATACTTTAAGAACCGAAACGTCTACAACAGAGTTTCCGGTGGCGTCTGTGTTTATGTCCACACTTCTGTCCCCAGTGCTGCAGTGCCTCTACAAACACCTCTAGAGGCAGTCGCTGTACGGCTCCGGTTATTACGAGATTTTACGATCTGCTCTGTCTACCTTCCAACAGATGATGTCGTCTCTCCCATAGACCTCGCTGCCTTGGTCGCCCAACTTCCCCCACCCTTTCTTCTTTTGGGGGACTTCAACGCCCACCACACTCTGTGGGGTGGCGCACAGACCTCGGCCCGGGGTAGGGATGTTGAGTCTCTCCTGTCAGAGCAGAATCTCGGTCTTTTAAACACCGGTGCTCCTACCCACTTTAGTACAGCACATGGTACTTATTCCGCAATAGCCTTGTCTGTCTGCAGCCCTGGCCTTCTTCCACATCTCACCTGGAGGGTCCACGACGACCTGTGTGGTAGCGATAATTTTCCTCTCTTCCTGTCGCTCCCACAGTGTTCGCCTGCCGACCGCCTGCCTCGCTGGTCCCTCCGTAGGGCTGACTGGCCAGCTTATTCCTCAGCTGCTGTGCTATCCTCTCCCTTTCCGGCTGATGTTGATGCCGCCGTTCAGCAGTTCACAGAGGCCGTCGTTTCTGCAGCCGAAAACTCTGTCCCCACCACACCACGTCCAGTTCGCTCCATCGTCCGTCGGTGCCCTGGTGGACACCGGAGATCGCTGAGGCCATCCGGGAACGTCGGCGAGCACTACAGCGCCACCGACGCCACCCTTGTGTTGAACATCTCGTAGCCTTCAAGCCTCTCCGGGCACGGGCCCGGCGACTGATACAAGAAAGTAAGAGGGCTTCCTGGGAGAAGTACGTCGCCTCCATTGGTTCCCGAGCTTCTCCTTCCAAGGTGGTCGCAGGTGGTCACAGGTTCGACGCCTCTTTGGGCACCGCCCACCGGCGGGAATTCCGTGCCTCAGCGTTCAGGGTACGCTCTGTACTGACCCTGTCGCCGTCGCTCAGCACCTGGCAGACCATTTTGCACGCACCTCAGAGACTGCTGCTTATGGTGCAGACTTTCGCGCCCTTAAAGGGCGAGCAGAAAGACATCTGATCTCATTTCGAACGCGACATCGGGAACAATACAACGTCCCATTCACTGAGTGGGAGTTTAAAGGTGCTCTTGCTGCATGCCCAGATACCTACCCTGGACCCGATCGCATTCACAGTCAATTCCTCCGACATCTATCAGTGGATGCCAAGAGCCAACTTCTCGCCCTGATTAATCGGATATGGCTGGAGGGTGTTTTTCCGTCCTCATGGCGGGAAAGCATTATCATCCCGGTGATTAAGCCTGGGGCAGATACGCAGGTGGCAGATAGCTACCGCCTGATCAGCCTCACCAATGTTCCATGCTAGCTCCTCGAACGCTTGGTGAGTCGGAGGCTCATGTGGATCCTCAAGGACTGGGGACTTTTGGTGCCACAACAGGGTGGGTTCCGTCAAGGTTGCTCCGCTGTTGACAATCTTGTGTCACTGGAGTCGGCCATCCGTACAGCATTTAGTCGCCGTGAACACCTGGTTGCCGTATTCTTCGACCTGCGGAAAGCATACGACACTACCTGGCGCTACCATATCCTGTCTACGCTGTACGACTGGAGTTTACGGGGTCCGCTTCCCATATTTATTCAGAATTTCCTGGCGTTGCATTCTTTCAAAGTTCGTGTTGGTTCTTGTTTTTAGCTCACCTCATTGTCAAGAGAACGGAGTCCCACAGGGCTCCGTTCTCAGTGTCCTTTTATTTTTAGTCGCTATCAACGGTCTTGCGGCGGCCGTGGGGTCATCAGTATCCACTTCCTTGTATGCCGATGACTTCTGCATGTATTTTAGCTCCACCAGCATCAGTGTTGCTGAACGTCGGTTGCAAATAGCCATTCAAAAGGCGCAGTCATGGGCGTTTGCCCACGGTTTTCAGTTCTCTGGGTCGAAGACCCGTGTAATGCATTTCTGCCGTCGTCGGGCAGTACACCCGGAACTTGAACTCTATTTAGCTGGCGACCTGCTACATGTCATAGAAACACACACGTTTCTAGGCATGTTGTTCAACAACCGCCTCACCTGGGTACAACACCTTCGCCAGCTGAAACGAAAGTGCTGGCGACACCTCAACAACCTACGTTGTCTCAGCCACACTGTTTGGGGAGCCTCACGCCCAACGCTCTTACAACTTTACAAGGCCCTCATTCAGTCGCGCCTAGACTATGGCTGCATAGTCTACGATTCGGCTGTGCCGTCAGCACTGCAGGCGTTGGACCCAATTTTACACAGTGGTGTCCGTTTGGCGACAGGGGCTTTTCGCACGAGCCCTGTGACAAGCCTCCTTGTCGAAGCTGGAGTCCTCCCGCTGCGGTTCCGTAGGCAATACCTGTTAACTTCTTATGTTGCTCGTGTTCAGGCCTCGCCCTTCCACCCGAACCGTCGGCTCCTATTTCCAGACGCTGCACTACCTATCCCTCCACAACGGCCAAGGTCGGGATACCCGATCTCGGTCCGTGTTCGTATCCTTCTTTCGTCTCTCACATCCTATCCACTACCTACCACTTTCCACTATTCCTTTCACACCCCTCCTTGGTCCATTTCTCGTTTGCAGCTCCATCTGGACCTGTCCCATGCGTCGAAGGCCTCTGTTTCTCCCGTACATCACCGTCACCAGTTTCTGCAAGTGCTCGAGCCATTCCGTGCCGCAGACGCCATTTACACAGATGGTTCCGTAGTAGATGGCCGTGCTGGGTATGCATTTCTGCATGACGACCACGTGGAACAGCATTCTCTGCCCTGTGAGAGTAGCATCTTCTCCGCCGAGCTGGTCGCCATTCTCAGAGCCCTACAACATCTCAAAGCCTGCCCCAGGGGGTCATTCGTCATCTGTACTGACTCCCTGAGTGGCTTACAAGCGATCGACCAGTGTTTCTCTCGGCACCCAATAGTGCGGTCGATCCAGGATACTGTTCACTCCCTATGCCAATCAGGCCATTCTGTGGTCTTTGTGTGGATCCCAGGCCATGTTGGCATACCAGGGAATGAACATGTTGATCGATTGGCCAAGCAGGCTACTATGGGACCACCTCTCACTATTGGTGTCACAGAACAGGATGTTAAACTGGTGTTGCACTGGAAGGTGCGCGAGGCTTGGAGCACCGAGTGGGCTACGGCGACCGCACCGAATAAGCTTCGGGCAGTGAAGCTCTCCACAGCTTTGTTGAAATCTTCACTGCGGCCGACCTGCCGAGAGTCAGTTGTCCTCTGTCACCTCCGGATTGGTCATACGTGGCGAACCCACGGGTATCTCCTTCGGCGCGAGGCTCCACCTGTGTGTCGATGTGGCACTGTGTTGACAGTGGCCCATCTTTTGATGGACTGTCCGCTTTTA
Source organism: Locusta migratoria (assembly GCA_026315105.1). Classification (NCBI taxonomy): domain Eukaryota; kingdom Metazoa; phylum Arthropoda; class Insecta; order Orthoptera; family Acrididae; genus Locusta; species Locusta migratoria. The sequence continues at coordinate 296,103,436 of CM048755.1, forward strand.
GCCGGCAATCTTTTAATATCCCAGACGCGCTATCATTAGCTTTAGGAGACGACGCCTCTATGGCTAACACAGTTTTAAGTTTTATCCGTGCTGCTGGTTTTTATGATTCTATCTAACGGTGGGTGCTGTGGCCTGATATCTTAGGCCACCACCAATCCAGCTTTTTACCTTTTCACACCCTTAGGGGTTCTTAGTGTATGCAGTATGGCTGGCTCATCCTGTTTTTTTCTTTGTGATCAGCCAGCCAAGGTACTCTGCTACACAGTTTTATTCCTGACTTTCTTTTACCAATTCTGTGTGTCTTCGTTTTAAGTTATCAGTGATTTGTCCATTGTCAACCTGTCCCTTATGTGCGTGATCATTTTTAGAGCTTTGTTTAATTTTTTTTGTCGTTATTGACAGTGGACTCTGAGCTAGTAACAGGGGACTGATGACCTAGCTGTTTAGTCCCCTCAAAAACCAACAACAACAACCTAGGAGTTACAATTATGAACAACTTAAACTGGAGAGAATGAATTGAAAAACTTGTGGGGAAGGCAAACCAAAGGTTACGTTTCATTTGCAGAATGCTTCGAAGATGCAACAGCTCCACCAAAGAGACTACCTACATCACATTTGTGCGCCCTCTCCTGGAGTACTGTTGCCCAGTGTGGGACCCTCACCAGGTGGGGCTGACGGAAGACATTGAGAAGGTCCAGAGAAGGGCAGCTCATTTTGTATTATCACGTTACAGGGGGGAAAGCATCACTGAAATGTTGCACGATTTGAGGTGGAAATCATTAAAAGAAAGACGTTATTCGCTGCAGCGAGATCTATTTGCAAAATTTCAATCACCGACTTTTACATCTGAATGTGAAAATATTTTGCTAGCACCTACCTCCATAGGGAGACATGACCATGCCAGTAAAACAAGAGAAATCAGATCAAAAATGGAATGATTTAGGTGTTGTTTCTTCCCATGCGCTATTAGAGAATGGAACGGTACAGAAAGATTATGAAAGTGGTTAATGAAGCCTCTGCCAGGCACTTGAAAATGATTTGCAGAGTATCTATGTGAATGTAGATGTAGAATTAGTTCCCATTGTAATTGAGGGGGAGCATCATTGTCCCAGTACTTAAACTGGGCAAACAATTCCTAGAGATGGGCAACTATTGACCAGTTAGTTTGACCAGTGTTCTTTGTAAGTTGATTGAAAGTGTGGTGACCCGGCAGCTGTGTTTAGTACATGAGTTTCGAGGCTTTCTGGCTCTATCTTAGAGTAATTTTGCCAAAGCCATTCAACTATTGATATTTTGGTTTACTTGGAGTTTTCCATCTGCACAGCTTTTGCCCATCATCATCATCTCATTGCTGTCTTCTTGGACCTGCAGAAGGCTTGAGATACCACCTGGTGGTATCTCATCCTCACTACATTATGTAAGTGTTGGCTCCGGAGCATGCTTCCAAATTTTGTCCTGAACTTTTTGTTGTGCTGTACTTTACGTGTTAAAGTAGGTCCCCCAACCTCACAGTTTACCTCATATCTAAAGGAATGGGGTCCCACAGATTCAGTCTGGAGTGTTGCTCTCTATCTAGTAGCCATCAATGGGCTAGCAGCACAGTAAATGTGGGGGTGAGCATTATCGCCCTCCTTGCATGCTGACGTCATCTGCGCCGGCCGTGGTGGCCGAGGGGACTGAGGCGCTCCAGTCTCGGTCTGCACGGCCACTACGGTCGGGGGTTCGAATCCCCCCTCGGGCATGGACATTTGTGCCGTCATAGTTGGTAAGTAGTTCATAAGTAGTTTGTAAGTTTAGGGACTGATGACCCTGTAGTTAAGTCCCATAAGCTACACAAACATTTGAACATTTTTTTGACGTCAACCACCTCTACTCCTCCAATGCCGGTATTGATGAACGCTGACTGCATGGTGCATACGAAATGTGTAGTCATGAGCCCTAACCCATGGCTTCTGATTTTCAGCTGCAGAGACCTGCGTCACGCACTTTTGCTGATGTTTTACCACCCATTCACAGTATGAACATTACCTCAATGACAAGCTACTCACTGTGGTGGAAACTTGTCGCTCTTTGTGACTGGTTAATGTGGATTCCCCACTTTTGCCTGTTTAAATATAAGTTTTCGCTGCACCTTAATAGACTTTGCTGTCTGTGTAACACTAGCTGGGGTGCAGATCACTCTACACTTTTGCAGCTTTGATTTGATTTTTTCAGGGAAGCCAAAACAGTCTTGGTCCAACCCGCCACTGCCCGCATGGAAACTAAGTTTATTGTGCGGTATCGCTCCCTGTATATGTAGTAAAGCCAACCAATGCCCTTAAACAGTGGAAGGAGTCCCTTTACCATTTCTTTATTAGACACAATTTCTTCGGGTCTGGTTGTCCCAAATGTTCTGTGTCTTTTACTCTCCAATGCAATGCATTTGAAGATTAGATGTGATGCAGTTTCATCACCGTCACCACAGATCCTACATTTAGGGTCCTCTTCTGTTATTCCCATTGTATGTAGGTGTTTTTTGAAATTCCCATGGCCTGTCAGCAATCCAACCATGAGTCTAATCTCTCTCATGTTCAGGCCCAGGATTGCAGAGCTTCTTTTAAAACATGGCTTTGGCATCATTACCTTGCCATGTTTTTGTTGATAGACTTTGGTCCAATATTCTACGTGCTGTCTTCTGAGCCAGTTATGTAGCTCCAATTTGATCATTGCCTTGGTGATTGTCAGGACAGGTTCCGGTCCAATAAATGGAGTCTCTGCCCCCCATTCTGGCTAATCTGTCGGCATATTCGTTGCCACTGATACCCGAGTGGCCAGGGACCCACAATAGGTTTACTCTATTGCTTTCCCCTAGCTCCACCAGAACCCTGTGACATTCTGCAACAATTTTACACCTTGTTGCAGGAGCTGCCAGTGATCTTAGGGCTGCCTGGCTGTCTGAATAGATATAGATGCTACCTACGCAAGTTCTCCTCCACACACGCCCTGATGGCAGTGATTTCGGCCTGGAATACTGAGGCCAGTTTCCTTAGAGAGATGATGCCCTCCAGTCTTGGCTGCACCCTGTATACCCGGCTTTGCAGCTTTACAAACCCCTGCTATGTCCCATCTTGAGTATGGGAGTCTGGCTCATGGTTCGGCATCACCTTCAGCGTTGCATCTTCTGGACCTGAGACACGACTGTGGGATCTGATGTACAACAGGAGCCTTTAGAACTATCCCTGTGAACAGCCTATTAGTGGAGGCAGGGGTTCTTCCATTGCAGATTGGGCACCAACAAAAGCTCGCCAATTACACAACACATGTTTGCATTTTCCCTAGTATCTGAACCACCATCATCAAAAATTGTTTACATTGTCAGCTCAGTGGTCAGTGAGTGAATCAGTTTTGCATATGTGCATCATGCATGGTCTAATGAACTCTGCTCACTATAGACTGGATGCAGTATCACCACCACCAAATTGGTGCCAATCACATGTGCTCTTAGTCATTCTCGTTCTTACACCAACAAAATGATCCTAATCTGCAGCAACTCCATGAGTAACCTTCAGGCAGTAGACTACTGCTACCCTTGCTACCCATTAGTTGTGGCCATCCAGGAACTTCTGTATGATCTGATGGACACCCGGTTATCTTTGCTCGAACCCATGGCGAAGTTGGGTTTACAGGGAATGAACATGTTAACGGAGTGGCAAAGTTGGCTACCAGGATATTACTCTTGGAAGTGGGGATCCCAGAACTAGACCTTTGGTCGATTCTACACCATTAATTGTTGGATGTGTGCACCTCGGAATGATCTGCCATGGACTCCTCAAACAAGTTAAGGGAAATAAATGAGACAACAAGTGCAAGGCGGCCCTCAATTCCTGTTTCCCGCAGGGGATCCACCGTCCTCTGTCGCTTACAATCTGCTGACACATGGTCACATTCTCTGATGTGAGGACCCACCTCAGAGCCAAACAGGTGGTTGCCTGATAGTTGCCCACAACCTACTAGACTCCCCAAATTTGACTGCTTTGTGGCGTGTTCCTTAACTTCCTGAAATGCTACATCTTGCTCTGGCAGACAGTGCTAAACCAATGGACTGGGTTTTATGTTTTATCCATGAAGGTGGTTTCTACGCATTCCTGTAAGGTAGGACTCTGGCCTCATTGATGGCTTAACTGATTGGTGGGACACCTCTTACTGGCTCTGGGCAAGGGAACCACTTGAAAACCTTGCTCAGTGATGCAGCCTGGCTCCTGCAACTCCCACCTTTTCATTCTTCTTACTTTCATAAATTTGTTATTTTAATGCTTTACCTTATCTACTACTTAACCACCTTGTCTCTGTTAATTTACTTGGGGTAATGGAGGGTGGGGTGTTCCTACTCGGATTCAGATGGTGCATCTCTGATTGCATTTCAAGCCCTTGGGAACGTCTGACCATTCTTCCTCCTCATCTCTCACTTCTCATTGCTTTTATCTTTATTTTATTGTATCATGTTTTTAATTGGACTAATCAGATTTTCCCTTCTGCATGCTTGATTTCTTTTATATAGGATAAACAGATTGATGACCTCAAAGTTTAGTCCATTCAATTTCCAAAGCAACAAACAACATATTGTGCTTAAAAATGTAATTGTCAATCTGGTGAGACATCTGTAAACATACAGCCAGGATAAGTCGACATTATATTAGTCCTAAATGTTGAAGTTTCGTCAGATTATTGCAGCAGCAGCATCATTTTCATCTCCAGTTTCCTATCAAGTGCTCTCCATCAGTTTTGATCGTGATAAAAAATTTGGTCTTGGACATTGTCCCAGTTGTGATAAATCAAATTTTTTTTTTTGGGATTCTGCTATAGTCCTTTTTAAACAGTGTGCATGTTTCCATTCTGTACATAAGGATATGGGTAAAGTAACTGTGATAAAGGTTGACTTTGCTGACTAGGGTATTTTCTTGTTCAATAGTTTTGAACATGCTTGTAAAATTTGATGTTTTCTGTCTTGCTTAGGATTCTTGCTTCATGGTGTTACCCGTGTAGAACATACTTCTGAAGTACTGAAAGTGAGAAACTGATTCAGTTTTTGTTCTCTCCTAATATATGTTTGAACTTGTTCACTTTCTGTTTATGACCATCTCTTACAGGCTTAGTCTTTATGATCTTGGGGTTAAATTCTTTACAGTTAATGTTCCAAGCTTTGTTGACTGCCAACAGATACAAATACAAGAATCACTCTCTAGACCAAATTGGGTCTCCTCTATGAAAAGATCACCGGCACACTGTTCAACTTTGCATTTGTTATGTTGGCGATTCCACTCCAGACATTCACTTTTGTGAAGGTGTGTAAAGGGCACATATAGCAGGTCCTTGGCATTATAGGCCACTGTGCCAAAGCTGTCTGTACACTGTTTGCCTCGATACAACTGTTCAGTAGACGTTGCAAGGTCAGATACCAGTTGCCATGCAGCACTGATGGGCCCTTTCAGTCAAATAACGGTCCTTTCTTTATGGTGTCACTTGTAGTCAGCCCTGCCCCAGTCATTAGCATACACTATTGGTCTCTTATAATTTTACCACATCTGAGAAACAACAAATAATTCACATTAAGCCACTGGGTCACATCGATTTGAGACTGTCCTGCTTCCATTCTTTTTATGTTCCTCCACCACAGAGTCTGATGGGAATTTTCTCTCTGCCATACTTCACCATCTGTGAATATGACACGAAGATTGAGGGTGTAGGACTAGCCAACAAACACTAGCCTATTTGATAGGTGCCATGACATCATCATTGGCGTGATTGTGTGCTGACCAGAATGCCATCTTCCATGCAGAACTCGAATGAATGGACATCTGTTGACTATTTATATGATTATAGCCCCCTAAAACTGGGGGGCCCCCTAAATATGGCCCCGAGTGCTGGCCAGAAGCTACTTAGCATGGTAGCACAAGCTACCCTGGAAGGATGACAGTACCTTGTGTTCTGTAATTAGACATCTTGTCTTCACAGACCATATGCAAAATAGGAGAATGAAGAATGCTTCTAGGGTCTTCACATAATACTGGTTCATCAAACTATATAAGTGGTATCTTTTGTTTTATGATTGGCACCTATTTTCAAAGATCTACCAGTTCTGATTTTTCAACATTCCCATGATACTTTCTGTTAATGAAACAGACCTGTAACTATTTGTGCCAACCTTCTTTTTGTACATGCAGTGGCACCTATAAGTCTTATGTACTACAGCTCCCACACACACTTTAGCAGTTTTCTGAACTGGGGTGTGCAAATGAGATTCGACCAGTCTTTGTGGACTGATTGCCTTTACCCAGTATCCTGTTACTGAGCAGAAGTCTTAGAAAATGTCTTACAAAAAGTCAATGTCTTACGAAAAGTTGAAACCTCACCAACAGTTGAACCTCTGTGATGTTTTGATTTAATATACCCCTTCCACGTATCCTGCAAATTGCCATGCAGTAGTTAGCTCTCTGGATTTGCATTTGGAAGGATGGCGGTTCAAATCCATCTTCGGTTTTCCATATGTAGGTTATCTGTGATTTCCCTAAATCACTCCAGGCAAATGCCGGGATTGTTTCTTTGAAAGGACATGGCAGATTTCCTTACCCATCTGCAAAAATCAATCCAAATGTGTACTCCATTTAATAATCATAATGTCAGCTGGATATTAAACCCTTATCTTCCTTTCTTTACAAATTATATAACAAATAGTTGAAGATTACTCACCAGGCGAAGGAGCACAGGTGGTGATAGTAGCACAAATAAAACACACACACAAACGCAAGCTTTTGCAACCCAGTTGCTTCTTCGGGCAGAAGGGAAGGAGAGGGAAAGGAAATGATGAGGGTTTTAAGGGAGGGGGTAAGGAGCCACTCCAATCCCGGGAGAGGAAAGACTTACCTTGGGGGAAGAAAAGGAAGGTAAACAAATACACACACACCCACACATTTACACAGATGCAAACACACCTAGGCATCACCACCTGTGCTCCTTTGCCTGGTGAGTAATCTTCATCTATTTGTTATATATATGTTTTTCCTGCTAGGAATTTTTCGTCTATAATATTTCTTTAAAAATTGTTACTTTTACAATTTGACCAATTCCAGTTGTGACTCATTGATTTTACAGTCATTCGATACTACTTTGTGGTTTTTGTAATGTGCATAAGTCCACATTTCAGAACATTTAAAACAAGTTCCAAATCTCTGCACCACTTTAAATCTAGTCAAGATGTGACTGTGTGTTTGTGCAGATTTGGTCAGGTAGTTCTTCATTGTAAGTAACTGTATCATCTGCAAATACTCATTATTATGCAACATTAATAGCAAAGCTCCTGACACATCTACTAACTTTTACTTCTATCAGTGTGTCTCCTGTCATGGCATAAGATGCTGCATCCTCTGGACTGAGAATTCCCTCAATCTATTTGCAAATGTTTGATACTACATGTAATCACACATTTACTAAAATAAAGAATTGGTGGATTGCCAGTTCATCTGCTACTTGGAGGTCGAGAAATACTGCATCCACTTGATAGTCCTTGTCTTTGCATTCCTGGACATCATGTGAGAAAAGCAGAATTTGTGTTTTTCATGATTAATGAATTAGAAATTTGTGCTTGTTGTGATGGTGTATTTCTTGCTGCCCAAGATATTGTATAATGTTTGAGCTCAAAATATGTTCTAAAATTCTATAACAGGTCGCAAGGATGTTACATCACTTCTTTTACCCTTGTTGTAGATCAGCTTGACCTGCATTTTTCTCGTATCACTGGGCAAAGATTTGTGTTCTAGAGATCTACAGCGTATTAAAATTAAAATTGAAGGTAACTGAGCTGCATCTTCTATATATAATCTGAATAATCTGACAAGGAATCCATTGGACTCTGGAACCCATAAGAAAAGGTTTAGAAAACTAATGAAAGTACCTACTTTGCCCGAAACTTAAATTCATGTTGCTGTAGGTATTTACTGTCACATTGTCTATCACAGGGCTTCTACAATGAAAGTGTCACACTAAGCCTCTTTGGGAAGACTGTGCAGAAATACGTTGTAGATTGTTACACCAGTTGTTTTGAAAGATGTCAAACTGTCACCTGGAATTGATACTTTTCATTTTGGCAACAATTGTAATAAATGAGTTACCTCATAATACTGAAAAATAACTATTCCTGTCAATAATCTCTTTTTTTTCTTTTGATTGTTTATTGTAAAGTAGTTGCACATTCCAGTTGTCGTTATTGAAAATGGTGAGAAGCTTCAGCAACATAATGCCTTCCTTTTTTAATAGCGAGTGTACGATTATGAAACAACACGTTGGCGTTCTCTAGTAGCTTGCTGAACCACAAATTTTAGTCAATAACTTTTCCAGTTCAAAACACCAGCATTATTTAAATAAAAATTAGTACACCACTGACTGAATGAAGTATTTAAATTGTAGTACTAAAAAAAAAAAAAAAAAAAAAAAAAAAAAAAAAAAAGGATAGAGGAGAAGAAGAAGAAGTACCGTACATCTACTGTTGTAAAATTCCCAGGAATTTAAAATTGAGGAAATATTCCCATTAAAAGCTTATCTTCTACAATTCCAACTCCAAAATAGTCATCATTATCATTACAGTCAATCTCATCATCTTCTTCAGTCTCAAGGACTTCTTTGTCTTCTTCCTCTGGGTTGGCTTCTGCTTGCTTTCTTGTTTCTTTCATGTTCTCTTTTGTAGGTGGAGCATTCATAAGTTTCCAGTTGTGCGAAACAAGTGTCAGTTTTGCTGCTCGCTTAGAAGAAAGATGGTTTTCTTTTTTTGGTATGCAATCAAGAAACATACTAAATGTACACTCTGTGGCAGCTGAAGTTACTGGTGCCCCAATATTCTTATGGCTACATCTGCCAAGTTACAAGTACCTCTCAACCCCTCCACCATGACAGAGGCCCGATAATTCTTTCTTTATCATCCATCCCTTCCCAAAGATATTTTCTCAAGAATAAGCCTTCCTTGTCTCTGTAGTCAGCTAAACTTCTCTTACTTCTGAATACAGTCACAAACAAAACCCATGGCATCTAGTAAGTTCCGCAAGGTCGAGCATCCTTTCCTGCATTTTAGGGTCCGGCATAAATGCTGCAAGATGGATTGGTCCAATGCCAAAGATTTTTCTCTTGATGAACTACTCCATGACTTTCTTTTCTTTGGATTTTTGCATGGGTGATTTTTGGTAAGTTTTCCTTCATACTTTTCTCTCTTTCATTGAACTTCCTGACCACTCTGTGTATTTGTGGATTATTTGATTTAATGGATGTGATAAGATCAGCAATTGGTTTCAGTAGATTTATCATTTTTTTCTATTCTAACCTATAACACAGTATCATCTAGTTGTTTCCTTTTAATGGATGGGTCTCGATCAGCCTTTTCATTGACGGCCAATGTTTGGAGGATCACTTTGTACATCTGAAAGCTTTCCAAACAGAAATGGTGGCTGCCCCATCTGTTCTGCCCAGGCAACTTCAGAGATATTCAATCTTTGAACCTTTCTATTTTAAAATATAAATAAAATACTTGGATAGGTTTATATGGATCTGGACTTAACCCCCTTGTTTAAAATAAACACATTTTTTGGTTTTCAATATTTTAAATATCAAAGAATTAGCCCTAGAACTACCCAGCATCGAAATTTACGCTTCTTACACATTTCCTAGCACTGCCAATCTCGAAATCAACCTTAAGAAAAAAATGAAAATATAATATTGATATGCCATCTAGTGAGTAGCTACTAAATACTAAAATACACAAGGAGGTTTAGTTACTCGGTTTTCTGTCAATGTTAGTGTTATTTTAGGCTACAAAGTTTAAACTAAACTGGTGAGAAATTTGAAAACATTAGTAAATGAAAATGGCATTTTGGGGAATAATTTTGCAAATAAACCAGCCAAGGTTTATGATTTTCTTGATAATACAAGTGATTTTATTAACACAGAACATTCTAAAACATTAATTAAAGATTCTAAATACTGAGATTGATAAAAATATTTTAGAAAATAATTTTTTATAAATCATAATTCATCGCAGGAATTGGGGAGTCTTTGAATTCTGAAAGTGAAACACTTCGTCTTTTGTTTGGAAAAATTAAAAAATACTACTTATGATGGCCGGTTGAAAATTACAGCTCTAGAGAAATATTTTGTAAGTTTAGGTTTCATTCAGAAAAATGTGGAGTTCAACTTGACGAAAAACTGTAGCCGTAGCAAATATTTTAAATTATTTCTTCCACCAGACTTAAAGTAAATCATGTTCTGCATGGAATTAGCATGGAAATTAATGCAGAGAATGATAAATCTTGGATTAAAATGTATGAATTTACTTAGTTACCCTAGTTATAGCGTTCTTTAAGTGTGAAAACTTTCAAAATCTAAACATTTTCATAAATTCCCATTTTTTTGCAATCTTTCCTGGCCAAAGAAATATTCCCGGCAATATTCCCATTATATAAGTTCCTTTCCACTGGGATTATTCCCAGCCCACATCAGTCACACAGTTTGTGTAAGTAAGTAAAAGAGCCTTTTTCCTCTTCTTGTACTTCACAATAAGCAGCTGTAAAGCAGACTACCCCCCCCCCCCCCCAAAAAAAAAAAAAAAAAAAAAAAATCTGCATAATATATTAGTATATTTTGAGTTATAATGTAACTGTTATCAACAGTAGAAAGGTATCTCACATGTAAAAATATTAATAGGTCTTTGTTTTACTGCCTAATGCTTTATACAAAATCTAACGTAGAACAATGTATCTAAAGACTTCGAGTAAACAATTTAAACACTATTGCATCAAAGTTAAATGTTTAATGAATGTGGAAAGTATTATTAAGAATGGAATAAGACTTAATTCAGGTGTACGCATGTATTTCAGTTGCTGTAGTACTGCATTATATTTTAAAATGTGCTCGCCAATTAAAATTATGCTGGATTGCTAGCCAAACTAGGTACCTTACTTTGCTTTTGTTTTATAAGCTATCTGTGTTGGCCAGACATGTTCTTGTTTATAAGTAGACCGCCGATTTAGGTAAAAACCTAATTTGTTCCTGAGTTCCTAATTGCATAAAAATTTGTACTTATGTGTTTCATGACTATTTACACTTAATAGCGTTAATTCTATATGACCTAAAAAAGCCTATTTAGATGTTAGTGCCTATTTTTGCCTATTTCGACTTTAATATCCTAAAAAGTGCCTATTTCATCATATAAGTTTTTCCAGACAGATGGAAAAAATATTTTCTGCGTGCAGCAAGGTGGCTAGTTGATATGCGCTCATGCTTTGTATTTTCCTAACACTTCAGTCTTTTTTTATTTTTTTATAACGCTATCCCTGTTAATACCAAATACTCTTTATAGGTGTTTTATTATTCATATGTAAAAAAATAGATCACGGATCTTTAGGTTAAAACCTATTTTTTTTTCTAAGCTCCAGTTTGTATATAAGTTGGTACTTACACAGATTAAAAAATCACAATGTTAATCGTACACGCCCTCTATAGCAAAATTACTGCCCTTCACACATTTTCTCACTGCTGTCTACAGGCAATCCTATCAAACTATTCTGTTTCGTGAAAGGTATTATAAGTGAATTTTCTGGTTCGAAAAATAATTTGGCAGTAGTGAGATGTTTCCCCTGAAGCACCGGTAGATTCCATTCGCTTGTTCAGGAGGGGCGGCCATCTGTCAGGTGCCATATGTCCCGCAACGAGTACGGTACTTTCCCTACCAATCCCATGCACTGCAGTAAAAAGAAAAGAAAAACAACAGGTAATTGCTCACTTTTTCCCAGCAAGAACAAATCAGTACATTGTGTAGCGACCAACATGTTAAGTGTTACTGACGTTCTAAATGCAAAATAAATTCTAGTTTTTGTGTGAGAATACTGTGCCATGCTGAAAACAGCTAGTTCAAAGTCTACTCATATAAGACAGTGGCTGTGAGATTTTCCGCATTATACAACAGATGGGAAAATTATTTTCTGCCAAGCATGCAACAAGGAGGTTAGTTGATGTTTTTCTTAGACTTCTTATTTTCCTGTCACTTAGGATTCTTTTTTATCGCTATCCTTTAGTAATACAAAATACTCCTTATATGCGATTCTAAACTGCATTTCCCTTTTCTCTTGTATTAGGTTTCGAGTGTTAAGAAATCTCACTTAACTCAGCATACAGATGTAATTGCACATAAAGCTAATGTTGAACGATGGTCAAAATTGAAGCAAACTCTTTTAACCAATAAATCTGGTGAATCATCCTAAAAAAACAAGTTCTGCAGTGATTTGTGTTATGCATTTATGGCAGCAAACATTCCCTTTCGGAAACTAGAAAACCCTATTTTCAGAGGTTTTCTTGAGAAGTACTGCCATCAGTCCTGCAGAGTCACCTTTACGTAAGAATTATGTGGATTCAGCTTACAATGCTGCTTTTCACAGAATCTGAGATGATGTTGGAGAATCTTGTATATGGATTTCTGTGGATGAAACTACTGACAGTCTTGGCTGTTACATTGCAAACCTGATTATTGGTAAGCTAGATCCAGATACTCCATCCAGGGCTCATATGATTTACTCAAAACAGCTTGCAAAAACTAACCAACAAACAATAGCACAGTTTGTGAACAATGGGCTTAAGGTGCTATACCCAGATGGAGTGGATGAGAATAAGGTGCTTCTGGCCGTCACTGATGCTGCTGCATATATGATAGCAGTGTTTCAACTATTAAAAGAATTCTACCCATTGATGCTGCACATAACTTGTGTAGTGCATGGGATCAACCGCATAGCAGAGCAAGTAAGGCTACAATTTCTTAAAGTAAATACAGTAATATCTATGGTGAAGAAAATTTTTAAGGCACCATCAAGAATACAGGCGTTCAAAGAACAGCTTGCAGATGTCCCTCTGCCACCAGAGCCTGTTGTCACCCGCTGGGGCACATGGCTGATAGCAGTGGAGTACTATAGTACACATCTCTCAGCTATCCAGAAGGTGGTTGAAAATATACCGAAGGATGCTGCATCCGTAACTGCAGCAATGGAGTTACTCAAAGATTTGTCTTTAAAATGGGACTTACCTTACATTAGGACCCACTACACATTTATGGCAAGAATAATTTCACGATTAGAAGGCCCAGGGAGACCTATCTACGACAATATTTCTTTGCTTGAAGAAGTCAAAATGAAAATTAATGAAGCACCAGGTGAAGAAGAGGAAAAAGTACGGTCAAAAATGCAAACGGTTTTGCAGAAGAACACTGGCCTGAACGAGTTGTGTGCAGCTGCCAACATACTTAGTGGAAAATCCAGCACTCCTGACTGCAGCATTCCTGTCCAACATATGCTGAAAATGAAGTACACCCCTGTCACATCTGTTGATGTAGAATATTCTTTTTCGGTGTATAAATTGATTCTGACAGACAAGTGCCACAGTTTTTCACTAGAAAACTTATAAAAGATTTTGGTTATTTATTGTGAAGCCAACTGTGGCCATAATATGTGATACTACGAATGTATTAATTAAACTATTGCCACATCTTTTTTATGGAGAACTTTATCTTGCAGGAACTCAAAAATATTTGGAGTTATGTTCAAAATTTATGTTGTAGATTGCTGTGCTCTGTAACTGTGTAAATATTCATTCTCATTGTTTTAATGACTAATAAGATGTTCATACTGTCAACATTGTTTATTTTTATTTTCTCTGCATCATTTTTATTAGAGCCTATTTTAGGTTTCATGTAGCCTAAATGAACTACTGAATGAGCCTATTTTAGGTGCCTTAAACACACTTTTTTACAACCTAAAAATCTGTGGTCTATTTATAAGCATAGTAAGCAGCATTTAGTTGAATGAGTGTCACTGAGAGGAAGATAATCGTTTCATTAGATGGAAGTTGCATGTTAATTTTGATTATTCAACATTTAGAAAAAGTTTATTGTATATTGATGTCACATTTTTGCTAGTTTGTTCAATTTTTGTGATGGCATGTATCTGCTAGACCCTGTTATCAACTAGATTAGTTATAAAATTGTTAGTAAGAGCTTTTCACTCATATTTTTTCAAAATTTATGCATGGCTGTTTTTTTTTAGGTACAATACATAGTCTCAGCTTTACTTTAATAAATTCCTTATCATAATGCAGTTTGAATAATTGTGTGGGAATATGCTAATATTCCTGGATTCCTTATCTTACATTGTTCAAACTGGAGTGGAATAATGCTAGTAAAATAATACATATATTATTAAGTCCTTGAATTTATAAATAATAAAGTTGTTAATTGATAATTGTATTTGAGGATTAATTTTGATCGCATATCCTTTATATTAGTTTATCCAACTCTTCTTCCTTGTAACAGAACATTTTGTTTTCTCAGGTTGAACTTCTCGATGCAGCAAAAGAACGAAACATAATTGTATGTCTTTGCTCGAGCTCTGGGAGAGTATTCATAGCAACAAAGTTAATCCAGGAATTTTCAAATGCAATACGAAGGTAATTAAGTGAAGGCAGAAAATGTAAAACAAATTTAAATCACACACACACACACACACACACACACACACACACACACAGAGAGATACAGTTTTTCTCTTAATGTAATTCTTCAGTAATTGTGCTGGTATGTTTGAATTGAATTTTACGTTGGATGATAAAAATGCCAATTAAAAGTGAAACATCTTACACTACTTCAGAACTGATCGGGAAAAGGTACCTTACAACATTTGTGTGATTGGAGAAGTGGTTGTGTTGTGAAAGGACAATATAACGAAAAGAAATGGGGAGAAATTATTGGTCTTTGTGAAGACCATTTACTGTGTTACTTCTTTTGCTGAATCTATACACATACATAGTAGTCTAGTAGTACATAGCATATCTTTTTGGGTTGATAAAAGTAACAGTGTATAATGTGGTGGACTCTATAGACACCAATATTTTTGGAGACATATTGATCGGCACCCAAGCTCATGAACACAGTCTAAATATTGATCCAAGGTGCACACAGCTCACACAATGGCATACCAGATGTATTCAATAAAACTGAGTCCATTTGGCCTGAGTGAGGAGTGGGAATGTACATGTCTGTGCTATGTTGACAAACCATTCTGACACAGTTTGGGAGTAATATGATGGTTGCATTTCTTCACTAAAGGCAAGGATCACCTCTTGGTTTTGTAGGAAAATAGGCACAAACAAATAATCAGACACAAGGTTTACATTACTGACCTGTTAATTCTGTTGGCAGACACAGCAAAAACCCCATTACAACTCATGTAAACTTCCGTCCCCACCTCCCCTCCTGAAAATATCTCTTCCACCTGCTTAAATGTTACCAGCATGACAAGCAGGATGCGTGTCCTATTAAGTTTTTCAATATACTTGTGTCCTTGCATTTGCATGTACCTATTTTTAGCATGACTCATCTGTCGAACTGACCTTTCTCCATATTTGGAGTGTCCACTAACAGTGGTTTTGTACCCATACTGGTGGGTGATTTGCTGTACTGTGGCCTTATCTGCATGATTTCACAATCCGTAGTAAGAAGAGATTACATTAACATATTAGTGAGCTATTCTCCAATGAACACAGGTTGAAGCTAGTTGACTAGTGACATTTGTTACACAATTAACTTTGAAGTATGTCCTTAATGTGTTGACATGAAATTTTCAGTGCCTACATAACCTTGGACACGGGGTACCACACATCTGACACCTATGATATTGTCACATCCAAATACTTGTAGCTCGAGCCTTGCCCGTCATGTAGGTGACTTTCATGTGGATAATAGTAAACCATTTGATTCTTTCTCTCTTTCTCTCTCTATCTAACACACTAGTTACCTCCATTTAAGTTCCTGTAAACGTAGATTAATTGTTGAAATGTAGTTTCATCCAGGTATACTTACTTCCTCATTTCTGTTTTATAGTATGCACTCATTAAGTTGTTCTTGTGACATACTTTCTCTTCTAAACATGGATCCCTAGCTGTAATTTGAATCCTTATACTACATTATAACATATGCATGTATATAAAGTCACAATCTCTGGTTTTGTGTGTGTTTTTTTATTATTATTATTTTGCAATTGACTTTTCATTGGCCATGTATAAAACAAAAAAATTTGTTAATATTGAATATAAATTCAAATGTTACAAAGTTTTTCTGAAGGCATTTGTCTGAATTATAGCATTGTATGGGAGCAAAATGTGGATAATAAACAGTTCAGGCAAAAAGAGGATAGAAGCTTTTGAAATTTGGTGCTATGGAAGGATGCCGAAGCTTATATGGATTGAACATTTAATTAATGAGTTGCTACTGAGCAGAATTGGGGAGAAAAATTTGTGACATAACAGGACTAAAGGAAGGGATTGATTGATAGTACACAATTCTGAGACATCCAGGAATAGAAAGTTTATTATTGGTGGTAAGAACACCGGGGGGGAGGGGGGAGTAAAAATTGCAGAGGGATGCCAAAGGATGAGTAAACAGGTTGGAGTGAATGTGGGTTGGTACTGCACATAGACTTATATGCGATAGAGTAGTGTGGAGAGCTACATCAAACTTGTGTAGACTGAAGACCACAACATCATTAAAAAAAAGTCCTATATTCAAGATTCAGTTATGAACCTATGTGCTACTGATTCAGCCATCAGAATACAAGGGTAGTCCAGAAACAGTCAAGTTCCGATTTTGGGTTAGACTAGGGTAAAGCAGTCAACAATCTGAAGATTGGTTTGAACACCAAGGTGCTTTATTAGGCAGGGTCCTGTTTGGAGGTGGTATGCCGTTGCCTTCCTCCGACCTTCGAACTGACTTACCCAGCCAGTTATAGGGGGACCTACAGTTTAACGTGTGTTCCAAACCATGGTGTTACTCGATATTTTTCACATTATCACACTGCCAAAGGTGAAAGAATTGGAAAGTGACAGATAAAAATCCTAGGACCTGGTGGGGATCGAACCCACGACCTTTGGATTTGTAGTTGTTGCTCTAACACTGTGCTATCGAGCCACACTGTGAATTGAATTCCAGATAATTCCACGTGAAATCAACACACTTCAAGTTATAAATTTTCTTCAACATCTCAGAAAGTTGTGAAATTTGGTACACTCAAAATTTTCTCTGAAACGGTAATGAAATTACGGCTATGTAAAGTTTTCAAAACATGGTGAAAATCACGCTATGGCAAAACATTACAATAGTCATAGCTCTTCTCCTATTTACATCAGAAACATGGGAAAGGTGTCATTTTGTAGCATTTTTAATGCCCTTTCCAGAGATATATAACACAATATAGGTTATGAAAACACTATCTTTTCAAAATTGAAAATAAATTTTTAAATTTAAATATTTTAAAAAACACATTTTTAAAAATTTTCAAAAAAATTATAACGTAGGTCATACATCACTAATTTGTATACCAATTTCAGTTGTGCAATTGCAATGGCTTCATGGTCAAAATAATTGAAAACTGAAGGGTGGTTTTTGACTAAATTGTATTTTTGTACATAAAAGCTTTCTTATACTTAATTATATGAAATGAAATGCAACAGTGACCATACCACATCATTGTATTTTGATAAAACAATGGATATATTAAAAAGATAAAACTAGCAATAATGTACTGTATTCTGAACAGAAATGACCTTTTCTAGTGCATATTTTCATAGGTAATTTCAAGAATGGAGTTCACCTTTTTCATTGTTATTGCACCTGATGCAATAATTGGGGTGACAGTTGTTCAGTCTGCAGTTGAAGTCAGTGGAGTGCACATGTTCATGTCCTTGTGTTAATAGTTTCAGTACAAACTTCGTAGTTTTATGAAAAAAAGTTTATTTATGAAGTGTGATTAGTTGGTGTATATATTAGTTTTGTATTACTGTACAGTAATGAAGTGTGAAAAAAGACATACAACTGCAAATTTTAAAGGCTCAATGTTGCAATCTTTAAAACAAAATAATTACTTTGTTACAGACAAAAGAAAATTAAGAACTGATTGGATATGTAGCTTGTATCCAGAACTTTGCCATGGCAGATTAGCCGCGTGTACTAGAGCGCGACCGTCACCTGTCGGGGGTTCGAATCCCTCCTCAGGCATGGATGTTTGTGTCATCTTTGGTGTAAGGTAGTTTATAAGTAGTTTGTAAGATTAGGGACTGATGACCCTGCAGTTAAGTCCCTTAAGCTTAACAAATATTTGGACATTTTTATCCAGAAATTTCGAAGATATGATAGATTTATGATATATGGAGGGAAACCATTGCTTCTTACAAGGTGAAACAAACTGAAGACAAATTGTTAGATTTCCATGTTCAAGGAGAACAAAATGAACTAAGGAACAAAGACAACCCTTTTGATTCAAATGAAGTCCCCAGTTTTGAGACACTCAACACCTCTCTAAAAGAGAAACTTATTTAATTGAGAAGGTTAAAAAGATAGATTCCACTATTAAATTATTATCCACTATTAAATTATTATTTTGTTTCTTTGTATCAGTAAAAGATTCCTATTTGGATGATGATGACAAGGAAGATTTGAATCATTCCGCTTTACAGAATGTCAAGACCCAGTTTTCTATTGTAACTAGTAGCAAGAAAAAGTTAATGATTTTTACTTGCATGGCAAAAGCTTGGGGCATTAGAAAAATTATGCGCAAATTTAATGGAACCAACTACACGGTGAGTCAATTTTTGATGCAGCTCTCCACCCTATTCCATCCTGAGCAAGCCTCTTCATTTCCTCATAAGAACGGCAACCCACATACATTTGAATCTGCTCACTATAGGCATCTCTTGTTCTCCCTCTGCAATTTTTTCCCCACACGCTTCCCTCCAATGGTAAATTTAAGATTTCTTGATGTCTAAGAATGTGTCCTACCAAATGATCCCTTCTTTTACTCAAGATATGCCAAAAATTCCTTTTCTCCCCAGTTCTGTTTAGTACTTCTTCATTAGTTACCCTGTCTACCCCCATAATCTTCACCATTCTTCTGCAGCACCACATTTCATAAGCCCCTATCCTTTTCCTGTCTGAACTATTTATCGTCCATGTTTCACTCCCATATAAGGTAACATTCCACACAAATGCCTTCAGAAAGTACTTCTTACACTTAATATCATTGTTAACAGATTTCTCTTTTTCAAAAACACTTTCCTTCCCATTGCCATTCTGCATTATATATCATCTGTACTGCAAGCTTTGTATGTTAATTTATTATCCAAGTAACAAAATTCATCTACCAAATTTATTGTTTTGTTACCTATTCTAATTCCTTTAGCATCACCTGAGTTACTATGACCGCATTCCATTACCTTTGTTTTGCTTTTGTTAATGTTCATTTTATATACTCTCTTCAACACACTGTCCATTCCATTCAACTGCTCTTCCAGGCCCTTTGCTGTCTTTGACAGAATTACAATGTCATCAGCAAAACACAATGTTTTTATTTCTTCGCCCTGAACTTTAATCCCTATTTCAAATTTTTCCTTGCTTTCCTTCACAGCTTGCTTGATGTACAAATTGAATAACATTGGAGAAAGGCTACAACCCTGTCTTACTCCTTCCCAACCAATGCCCTTTGACTCTAATAACTGCTGTCTGGCTTTTGTACAAGTTGTAAATAACCCTCCTTTCCCTATATTTTACCCCTGCTGACTTCAGAATTTGAAAGAGTTTATTCCAATCAACATTGTCAAAAGCTTTCTCCAAATCAACAAAAGCTAGAAATGTAGATTTGCCTTTCCTTAATCTATCTTCCAAGATAAGCCGTAAAGTGAGAATTGCCTCCCGTGTTCCTATATTTCTCCCGAATCCAAACTGATCTTCCCCAAGGTCAGCTTCTACCAGCTTTACCATTCTACTGTATATAATTCGTCTTAAAATTTTGCATCCATGGCTTATCAAACTGATGATTCTGTAATTTTCACACCTGTTTGCACCTGATTTCTTTGGAGTGGAGATTATTACATTTTCCTTAAAGTATGATGGTATTTTCACTGTCTCATACATACATCTTACGCACCAGGTGAAATAGTTTTGTCATGGCTGGCTCTCCCAGAGATTTCAGTAGCTCTGAAGGAATGTCATTTACTCCCAGGGCCTTGTTCTGACCTAGGTCTTTCAGAGCTCTGTCAAGTTCATCTTGCAGTATAGTATCTCTTATTTCATCTTCATCTACTTCCTCTTTTCTTCGTACATTGTCTCTAAGTTCATTTCCTTTGTAGAGCTCCTCTATATACTCTTTCCACTTTTCAGCTTTCCCTTCTTTGGTGAGACATGTTTTCGCATCTGAGTTCTTGATATTTGTAGTGCTGTTTTCCTTGTCCCCGAATGTCTCTTTTATTTTCCTGTGGGCAGTATCTACTTTTCCCATAGTTACACATTCTTCTAGAGACTTGCATTTAGCTTTCAGACACTCCTGCTTAGCCATTTTGCACTTCATGTCAATCTCATTTCTTAGTCATGTTTACTCCATTTTGCCTGCTTCATTTACTGCATTTTTATATTTTCTCCTTTGATCAATTAAATTTAGTATTCAAAATATCCAGGGGGGTACTGCCGGTCTATAATGTCCAACGGGCACAATATTTCGGCGATCAGACATGTTGCCATCATCAGGTGAACCAACGGACTGAGCTCCTGGAAATGCGCCGGCACAGAGATCCGCACACTACGGCGGCTTGAAGGGAACTGGGTTCTAGCCCTGTAGCTTGCAATTTAAATACCCTCGTCCCGCAGAGCGCCCCCTCCGTGGTCCGTGCCCCGCACCGTGGTCGTGCAGTGGAACCGATTGCAAAGGCGTCAGAGATGACGTCAATGTGAGGGCTCTGTCCGCCGTGGTCGTCACTATGTTACATTTACTAGATTTTTAACCCAATCACTGGTTCCCAAGCTTTGCTAAGATTATAGCCACATTCACGGTTTGTGAGGTCGCCACTAGTGCGAATTTCAATGGTCACAACGCAGTTCCAGTATCTCGACGTCTGAACAAGAATCCTAATGCGTTCATACTCCGTCGCATAATTCTCCGACAAACAATGTTCAGCGATCGTCGACTTGCTCAGATACATCAATTGTGTGTGCCTCTGGTGTTCTAGGCATCGATCCTCGGTGGTACGCATCGTCTGTCCAATATATGACTTGCCACACTGACATGGAATCTGGTATGTGCCGGCCTTCCTCAAACCGAGATCACCTTTGGTCCTCCCCACCAGTGCACGAATTTTATTCAGCAGGCAAAAGACAGTTCCAACCTGGTGTTTCTTCAAAATGTGGGCGACCTTCCCCGAGAGTGTGACGGAGGATGTCGCCAAGAAACTTCTACCTCAAGGTCCGGTACTGCCAAGACTTTATGGACTCCATAAGGTTCACAAAGATGGGGTGCCGTTACGCCCCATTGTCAGTAACATCAGAGCACCTACATATTTGTTGGCCAAATACTTGTCGAGAATATTAAGTCCTTACATGGGTAAATGCCCTCATCACATCCAGAACTCCGTGGATTTTGTTAAACGCCTTAACAGCTTCAGGCTGGATAAGTCAGATATCATGGTAAGTTTTGACGTCGGTTTGTTGTTTACGAGGTTGCCCCTTCGAGAGTCACTAGATTTGATTGGTCAGAAGTTTGATGAGAAGACCACCGAACTCTTTAGGAATGTCTTGACCTCTACATATTTTCTTTTCAATGCCAAATACTATGAGCAAACGGAGGGAGTCGCCATGGGTAGCCCATTCTCCCCTGTGGTCGCAAATTTGTACATTGAGGATTTCGAGGAAGTAGTCCTGGCATCATCTGAATGGAAACCTATTTGCTTTTTCCATTACGTGGACAACACTTTCGTCACAGCACAACCACTACAGCACAACCTGTGGAAACGAATGTAAACACGAGGGAGGAGTTAGGCAGTTCTCTTCGAGCCGCCGTAGCATGCAGATCTCCGTGCTGGCACGTTTGCAGGAGCTCAGTCCGTCAGTTCACCTGATGATGGCGACATGTATGATTGCCAAAATATTGTGCCCGTTGGACACTACAGACCGGCAGTACACCCATGGATATTTTGATTATCAAATACACCGGGAGAAACTCAAGAATCACAAATTTAGTATTTCCTGTGATATCCATGGGTTTTGTGTAGGTCCTCTGCTGTCTTCACTATTTGATCTCTCAAAGCTCCCCATTCCTCTTCTGATGTTTTATTTTCTTTCATTTCTGTCAATTGTTGCCTAAAGTTCCCTCTGAAATTCTCAAGAACTTCAGATTCTTTCAATTTATCTAGGTCCTGTCTCCTTATTTTCTTACCTTTCTGCAGTTTTTTTTTCCATTTCATGACCAATAAGATATGGTCAGAGTCAATATCTGCCCCAGGATACCTATGTCTTACAATTTCTGAAATGTATGTCTTACCATTATAAAATCTGTCTGGTACCTTCCGGTGTCTCCTGGCCTCTTCCATGTTTACAACCTCCTTTCATGATTCTTAAACCAAGTGTTTTTTATGATTAAATTATGTTCCATGCAAACTCTACTAGGCAGCTCCCCTTTCATTTCTTTTCCCTAGTTGATATTCACCTACTATTTTTTCTTCCCTTCTTTTTCCTATTCCAGTCCCCCATCACAATTAAGTTTTCACTTCCCTTAACTGTCTGAATAATATCCTTTAAATCTTCATACATTTCTTCAATCTCCTCATTATTGGTAGATCTAATTGGCATATAAACTTGTACTACTGTGGTTGGTGTTGGCTTCGTATCTATCATGACTGTGATGTGATCACTGTGCTGCTCATAGTAGTTTACCCGCATTCCTATTTTATTATTCATTATTAGACCTACTTCTGTGACACACCACCCCCCCCCCCCCCCTGACCAGAAATCCTGTTGCTCTTTCTACTAAACTTCACTAAACCCCACTATATCCAGCTTCAACCTATCCATTTCCCTCTTTAAATTTTCTAACCTTCCTACCTGATTAAGGGATCTAACATTCCATGCTCCGATCTGTCGACTGCCAGTATTGTCTTTCCTGATGACAGCATCCTCCTGAGTAGTCCCTGCCCAGAGATCCGAATGAGGGACTATTTTACCTCCGAAATATTTTACCCGAGAGGATGCCATCATCATATTTTCAACAGAAGAGCTGCATGTCCTCAGGGAAAAGAAACGGCTGTAGTTTCCCCTTGCTTTCAGGCAGTCGCAGTAACTGTATGGCAAAGCCACATTAGTTGATGTTACAAGGCCAGCACAGTCAGTCATTTATTAATATTTGAAAGGGTGTGGTAAAATAGGTGGGTTGATTTGACATGGAATTACCCTTCCACATTATTTCATTCTGAGACTGTGTGAGCTGGCCCTCCTTAAATCTTTGGGCTGTACTGACCTGTTACTATCATACAAGTGCTTCTTTAAATATCTTCAAACTCTGTTGACATTTCCACAAGATAAAATCTCAAAATGTTACATCCATAATTAAAAGTACATTACACTAACATCTTGTACACTGTTTCATCCACAGATGTTCTGTATGTCCCATTATACTCACTATATCACAAATCCTACTGAGATTTCATGTATTTGTCTTAATTTCCAATTGTTTGGTATTGTTATATATACCTAGACATTTAAAAGATTTGACAGTATCTGGAGAAGTTTACCAGCTGTGACCCTTTTAAAACAGCTACAATTATTTCAATACTTACAAACATTTTCCATGAATAACTTAAAAATAATTTGAATGAAAACTAATTGCAAATGTTTTATATATAGTTGCCCAGCACACAATTTTTAAGTCAGCAAAGGATAAGCAGAATAATATACAGTATTATTTAATACACCTTGTGTATCACTTGTATAAGGTCTCTGAAATTCTAAAATATTTCTCTCTCTCTCTCTCTCTCTCTCTCTCTCTGTGTGTGTGTGTGTGTGTGTGTGTGTGTGTGTGTGTGTGTGTGTGTGGGGGGGGGGAGATTGCAATTTTCTTAATTTCTTACATAATTGTAAGCTTTGATAAGGAGTAACTAAGATATTTGTTAATCACTATTTATTGCTCATATCAAAGGTTAATAGTTTGTATAGTAGTACTCTGTCATAAATCCATTGACCTTGAGTTGTGCTGGATAATTATCCCATTTATCATCTGCTGTTTATTTTCCCACATAAAGATTACTTTAAAACACACAGTACATTGTTTCCATGTTAACATGTTGCTATTGAGGTCTTAATCAAGATGATGCTCAAACAAGTTAAATGCACAGTATTGAAATTTTGCCACTTAATTCCTAAAGTTGCTCCCCAGGTGGCTCACGATTCTTTTGTGAGTATGTGCCTGGCGAGCATGGGGTCCTGAGATAATCTAGTCTTTTTTCCTTCTTTCCTCCTTGGACTGCATTTCCTTTCCATTCACCTCATGTTCTGTCCTCACTCTTTCCTCTCCCCACTGTGGGACTGATGACCTTAGCAATTTGGTCTTCCTGTCTCAAACAAACAAACAAACAACCATAGAGTTGATGATTCTGGCATCTGTAGTTGTAATATTTTCAATAAAATAATCTCAATTTTTCAGCTGTACTTAATAATGTCTCACTACAATCTTGACACAGATCTATTTTGTCACTTTTTTTTATTAAGTGTTTCTGATAATATAATTGTGTAATGGTAAGCACATAAAACTTGACAATGTTACAGTTGTTTTGTGACATACCATAGTGTTGGTAGGGCAGTAAATATATTAAATCAACAGTATGCTCTCTATTTTACATATATTGATTGAATTAATTATTTGTAGTTTTTAAATTTTTACACAAAATAAATTAATAAGAATGTCTTAAACTTTTAAGAAGCAGATGTTGGAGTTCATTTATTTTCACTATCCATTAGTGTTTAGTTGTGGCCATAACACCAAGTGATAAGTATCTGAAATAATTAGGCAATGAAGATATGTTTTTAAACTGTTTGAGTTACCTCATTTAGTTTTACCTGAGTTTGTGAGCAGTAAAACTGTGACTATTGCATTTATAAAAGATAAGTTTTTTTCCCTTAAAAGTTTCATATTTGTTTAATAGTTTTACCTTTGCTGATGATGAAATGTAGAAGCAGATTTTGGTTTGATAATTTGAAGGTATTTGTTTGCAGGCCAATTAAGAATGGAGGCAAACGTTCAGTATATCTTGTGGACAGTATGGCATTGGTGGAACATCAGGCAGCCTACATCAATAACTTGACAGATTTAACTGTTGGTGAATACAGTGAATTTTCAAGTGTAACTGACTGGGAGAAAGAACTAATGGAGAAGCAGGTACTGTGCTGGCAGCTACTAAAGTGCATTTCTAAATAAAGTAGTTTTATAACCAACAACAACAAGACTGATCATGCCTTTCAGTGTTCAGACTGCAGCATAGTCCCCCTGCTCCACGAGTCCCTATTCAATGCTAACATTGATGTTTCATCTGCTGTTAAGCCTGTTACTTCAAGATTATCCTTGAACAAATCCAAGAACTTTCTCCTTGGTTTAGCTCGACTCCTCTTGCCCTCTACCGCTGAACCTATGAGTCTCTTTAGTAACCTTGTCTCTCCCACGCATGTAACATGACACCACCATGTAAGCCTGTTTGCTCTGCTTTATTTATGGAGTTAATTCCCAATTTTTCTTTGATTTCCTCATTATGGACAACCTCTTGCCATTGTTCACATCTCTTAGTAACTGCAATCATCCTTGCTACTTTTGTATCTGTAACCTCAATCTTATTACTAATGTAACCTGTATCCACCCAGCTCTCACTACTATACAAGACAATTGATTGAAAGGTGCACCTATAATTTATTCGTGGTACTGACATTCTTCTTGTAGAAAAGAGTAAATGGTAGTTGAATGCTCACTGCATTATCTTTGCTATGGCTTGATAAGTGTTCTTTCTCGATGTTGGCATCTTGTAAGAAATACATCCTAAGTACTTGTAATTGTCTTGTTCTAACTTTGTTCCTTCTATTTGGCACTCAGCCTTCTTAAGTCTCTCTCCCACAGACATTACTTTCTTTTTGGAGGTGCTGGTCTTCATACCATAACCATTACATATCTGATCTACCTCTGAAATATTACTTTGCAACTTTTCAGTTGAATCTGCCATCATAACTACCTTGTACCATGAACACACCTTATTGCCCACTCTTAACTTCTGCCTGACCATCTATGCTAAGAACTTTAATTGCTGCAGAAATTTGCCTCCTATTCCAGAATCTTGTAGAACTGTCTATAAATACTCCTAGGAACATTGTCATAAGCATTTTCCAGATCTATAAAACATAGATACAATTCTGCCATAAGTAAACATCTAATCCTGACAGCCCTAAGAGGTCTAAACCCACATTGATTTTCATCCAACTTACTCTACAACTACAACTAATACTCAGACTCTCATTTCCACAATACCTGAAAATATTTTGTCCACAACACTAATTAAAGGTATATCTCTGTAGTTAAAATCTTTCCTGTTTCCATGCTTGAAAATTGTTGGGATTACTGTTTTTGTCCAGTCAGACATACAACCTGTTCCAACTCCCATGCCATTTCAGTTACCTGTGTAACCTTTTGAGAAACTCTTGAAGATGTTCTTTCCATCTGGCCAAGGCACCTACAGGATTCGCTGGCAGCTTTCATGACTTGTCCAAAACACTTGTCAGTTCCTTGTTCCCTTCCTTTTGAAGACTGCTAATTACACTCCAAAAACATTTTCCAGTAGTGTGACCCAAAGTTTCCAATCCATTTCCAAAATCTTCCAATGATTTCTGCCTGAATGCTGTGGTTATCTTTTTAGCTGTGTTTCTTTCTTCAATATAACTTCCTCTATCTGCCCGAGCTCTAATATGGAATCATAGCTGGGAGGCAGGTTACTAGCCTTACTTGCCCATGGCCCCATTGGCTGTACTGTACAGCCAAATTTAATCATATAAATTATATGTTTTGTAGAAATAATTTATTCATAAGTCATAAGATCTACCATTAACCACTATCACCACTGATAATTAATTATATAATGCTACTTGTAATTATTTACCAGTTTTAAACTTGTTCCCTTAATAATGTTAATGATACTTTTGGTATGTGCAAGAATTATGTTGCTTCAGGTACAAGGAATAACAAACCAGTAAGTAGGGACAAAATTCGTTGTAATGATAAAGCGACGAATAATGCGAATATGGCGGTTTTCAAAGAAATTGCACTGTATTTACATAAGAAATGTTGTAAGTTTAATGATGTCAGTGATATATTTAATGTAGAAATGTTCCATATCCAAATGTGGTGGCAATTTTATTATTTTGTAATACATACTGTAATAATACAGCGCCACACATTGTTAGATGCGCATACTGACAGTATTTCTCTCTCTTTGTTAAGTTATGAAGATATTATGGTAATTAATATTGATATGATTGTTTTCAAATTTCGATGGATTTTTTCAATGAAATGTTCTTAGCATTTTCAAACTGTTTGAAATTATTTTCCGTGATCGAACGCCGACCTGGCGGTTTGTAAATTTGACGTATTGTGCGTGTGCAGCTTTGGCTGACGGTACGGCATTTTAACAGGGTCTTTGAACAGCATCAATCAGAGCAGTTTAGTCATGACACCCCAACTGAGTTTTATTATACACTGTGACAGTAGCGCTCCATGCGGCTGGCAAGCTACATTTCTGAAGATGGTATTCAATGAGTGCAAATAGTATTGTTTATATTGATTTTAACATACTTGTTACATTTGGAAACATATGTAATGCCATAAAAATAGGTAATAACTTAAAAATAGCTCCACATTTGTCTTAAGTCCCTGACAAGGTATGAAACGCTACATTAAAGGACAGTTTATTTACATTTACGTTTGTAACCTACAAACTTCTGCTAAATAATGTCATTTTCCATTAAAAATTAAAAATAGCTAGGAAACACCAGAAGACCTTCCTTTTGACAGAAAGACATCGCTTTTCTACTCAGGAGTGTTGAGGTTTCTTCACTACAATTGCAGTTGAATAAGTGAGTGCTGAACGTAGCAAATATATATAAAATGCAATAACTACAGTTTTTAACATACCAAATCAGCTACAACAGTTATAGCTGAAGGAAAAATGTCACAAATATGGCAATAAAATGACAAAAGCAATGAATCTGTTTTCCAATAGAAAAGAAGACAGTTCCCCAATTGTTGCTACATCTGAACGGAGGTGGGGGGGGGGGGGAGGTCGAAGGAGAATAAGAGAATAAGGAATCATCAAAACTGTGAAAACAGTTTCTGTAAGGTTGCAGATGATGTGTGCAGAAGGAACATGTGGGTGGGTAGGTGTGTGGGTCGGTCAGTCGCGGGGGAGAGGGGGGGGGGAGCAAAACTTAACAACTAATAATTTTCATCCTCAGGACAGAACCTCTTGGATTTTGTGATTTCGAGATTAATATTTATTTATGTTCATATCAATATCTAAAAGAATCTACTCATTAAAACTGAACACAAACAAGATTAGAAGAAGTCATAAATTACAGTTCTTTTCGCAATGATGCATAATCATCAATTTCAAAAGGATTAGTTTTTCTTGCAGCAAAAAGTTCATTTTACAAAAAAACGATGAAACAAAACATTTTAGATTTTCTAAATGTTCAAATATTTGTAAATCTATCGGACCAAACTGCATGGTCATCAGTCCGTAGCTTACAAACTACTTAAACCTAGGTAAACTAACCTAAGGACAAACACACACACCCATGCCCCAGGGAGGACACGAACCTCCACGGCGAGCAACCGCGTGCTCCACAGCGAGACGCCTTAGACCGCTCGGCTACTCCAGCGTGGCTTTGATTTTCTCGTAGAACTATTTTACAAATAAGCAAATAAGAAATGTTCACCACAGACTTCGGTAAAGCATATCACACACACGAAATCATTTTATTAATAAACACGATTCAATAAAAGACAAACCCAACACAATTTCATCTTCGATCACAGATTAATGAACTAGGATATATGATGAACGTTGTGTATTATCGACCGCACACTGAAAGATTTTTTCCTGTAAGGGCGCAACTACGAGTCAAGTTACATGCCGCATTTTCATTGGCTGCTGCAAGATTCCACAATGGCGTGCCTTTGTGCATTCACCCCGTATGCCATATTACACAGGTTTTTGAGTTCGTAAAAGTTACTGTCAATACTAGTAATTTCCACAAGAACAAGCTGGAAGGTGTTACTCATAATCAGTTTCTTTTTGTCAATGACATTCCCTGAACGAACTCAAAAGGAACCTACTTTTTCCAGCGAAAAGTAAATGACACATTTGTTATTTAAACCTGAAAATCGGAATTCGAACCACTCCAATTGTAAAATCGTAATTTTAAACAATTTTCATAACAATTACGATTAAATCGTAATGGTTGGAACCTCTGGCCGCCTGGCTTCTGATCTCCGGTTGATGCTGCGATGTAGGGTTCATGAGCTTTGGGCTACTGAGTGGTGTAGCCTGACCAACCTCTACAAACACAGGGCTATTAAGGGGACTACGGCTGCATGGCATTCCTCCATGCGGTCTTCCTGCCGGGACTCGGTAGTCCTGTGCTGGCTTTGCAATGGCAACACGAGGTTGACCCATTGCCATCTCCTCCATGGTGAGGACCCACCCCAGTGACGCTGTGGCTCACGCTTCTGCATCTACATCTACATCCATACTCCGCAAGCCACCCGACGGTGTATGACGGAGGGTACCTTGAGTACCACTATCGGTTCTCCCTCCTATTACAGTCACATATTGTTCGTGGAAAGAAAGATTGTCGGCATGCTTCTGTGTGGGCTCTAATCTCTCTGATTTTATCTTCATGATCTCTTCGCGATAAATTCGAGGAGGGAGAAATATACTGCTAGACTCCTCAGTAAAGGTATGTTATCGAAACTTAGACAAAAGCTCGTACCGAGCGACAGAGTGTCTTTTCTGCAGAGTCTTCCTCTGCAGTTTATCGATCAACTCTGTAACGCTTTATCGATTACCAAATGATCCTGTATCGAAGCGCGCTGCTCTCCGTTGGATCTTTTCTACTTCCTCTATCAACCCCACCTGGTACGGATCCCACACCAGTGAGCAGTATTCAAGCTGTGGGTGAATAACAGTAATGTAACCTACTTCTTTTGTTTTCGGACTGCATTTCCTTAGGATTCCTCCAATGAATCTAAGTCTGGCATCTGATTTACAGACGATTGATTTTATATGGTTGTTCCATTTTAAATCATTCCTAAGGCCTACTCCCAGATAATTAATGGAATTAAATGTTTCCAGTTGCTGACCTGCTATAGTATAGCTAAATGATACAGGATCTTTCTTTCTATGTATTCGCAGCACATTACACTTGTCTACATCGAGATTCAGTTGCCATTCCCTGCACCATGCGTCAATTCGATGCAGATCCTCCTGCATTTCAGTACAGTTTTCCATTGTTAAAAACACTCTATATACTACAGCATCATCTGCAAAAAGCCTCAGTGAACTTCCGATGTTATCCGCAAGGTCATTTATATATATCGTGAACAGCAACGGACCCGCGACACTCCCCTGTGGCACACCTGACATCACTCTTACTTCAGAAGACTTCTCTCCATTGAGAATGACATGCTGTGTTCTTTTATCTAGGAACTCCTCTATCCAACCACACAATTGGTCTGATAGACCATATGCTCTTACTTTGTTCCATTAAACGTCTTTTGGGAACTGTATTAAACACCTTGCGGAAGTCAAGAAACACAGCATCTACCTGAGAACCCGTGTCTATGGCCCTCTGAGTCTCGTGGACATATAGCACAAGCTGGGTTTCACACAATCACCTTTTTCGACACTGATGCTGATTCCTACAGAGCAGATTTCTAGTCTCCAGAAATGTCATTATACTCGAACATAATACATGTTCCAAAATTCTACAACTGACTGACGTTAGAGATACAGGCCTATAGTTCTGCACATCTGTTCTATGTCCTTTCTTGAAAACGGAGATGACCTGCGCCATTTTCCAATCTTTCGGAATGCTACGCTCTTCTAGAGACCTACAGTACACCACTGCAAGAACGGGGTGGGGGGCGGCAAGTTCTTTCGCATATTCTGTGTAAAAATGAACTGGTATCCCATCTGGTCCTGCGGCCTCTCCTCTTTTGACCAATTTTAATTGTTTTTCTATCCCTCTGTCAATTATTTTTATATCTGCCATTTTGTAATCTGTGCGGCAATCTAGAGAAGGAACTACAGTGCAAACTTCCTCTGTGAAACAGCTTTGGAAAAAGTCATTTTGTAATTCAGCCTTTAGAGTGTCATCCTTTGTTTCAATGCCATTTTCGTCACAGAGTGTCTGGAGATTTTGTTTTGATCCACCTACCGCTTTGACATAAGACCAAAATTTCTTAGAATTTTCAGCCAAGTCAGTACTTAGAACTTTACTTCCAAATTCATTGAATGCCTCTTGCATAGCCCTCCTCACACTACATTTCGCTTCATTTAATTTTTGTTTGTCTACAAGGCTTTGGCTATGTTTATGTTTGCAGTGAAGTTCCTTTTGCTTCCGTAGCAGTTTTCTAATTTGGCTGTTGTACCATGGTGGCTCCTTTCCATCTCTTACGATCTTGCTTGGTACATACTCTTGACAGTGGCCCACATAATGCTGGACTGTCCTCTTTTAACTGCCTTGCAGCTGGGTTTTAATCTTCCTGGTGTTTTATCAGATGTTTTATGTGACAATGCCAAAATGGCTGATTTAGTTTTACGTTTTATTCGTTCTGTGGGTTTCTATCACTCTCTGGGAAGCTTTGCTTCATCCCACCATCTGTGTTCCCCTTGTCACGTGTCCTCTGATTGCGGTCTTCCTTGTGTACCCATGTGGTTGACCCTTCCTCTTTTTCATCCCACAATTGGTTAACTACAGTCATCAGCTTTATTGTATTGCTTTCTTTAGTTGTTGTGTATTTCTGTGTGATTGCCCCATTTTGTTTTTTTGTCTTGTCTTCATTGACATTTTACTACCTGAGTGGGTTTTTCCTCCCATGGCTGTTTTAAATTTTG
The DNA here is from genome assembly GCA_026315105.1 of Locusta migratoria. NCBI lineage: Eukaryota > Metazoa > Arthropoda > Insecta > Orthoptera > Acrididae > Locusta > Locusta migratoria. The sequence goes on from CM048755.1 coordinate 296,135,503, forward strand.
GGTGCTTTTATTTTGTATTGGTGCTTTTCTTGTACCGCTCTGTGATAGAATGGGGGACTGATGACCACCGTAGTTTCATCCCCCTAAAATAAAACAAACCAACCAACCAAGCTGGTACAGTTTTGCTTTTTCAAGAGCTACTGGTAGCTGACTTTTGGCGCAAATTACACAGCACTCGTTAATCACAAAAGCCGTCTGAGAGAGAGAAACTCTGCCTTGGTATACCTTTCAGTAATCAGTAAAGCAATTTGTACTATTATTTTGTCTCTCTCGATATATTTTTGATATAAAGGTGTGTTCTCACAAAGCAGATCTCAAGTATTGTGCAATGTGCTAGCCACACTAATGTAGACGCGTGTTATATGGGCGCAAGAAATCCGGCGTGGCGAGGAGAGCTGGCCATTCGCACGTGCACTGCTATTGGCTGCCAGGGCTGCGTGTTCGCTGGACGCTCCCAGGACCTCAGTCTTGACACAGCTGACTTCCAGGAGCAGCTGTCTCTTTGAGACTGAAACTCTCATGTACTTTACCAAGACCCACTAACAGAAAGACCAGCCAACTTTAAGTGGATCCCAGCTTCCACTAAGAGTCTCATAAGAAGTCATGTAAACTTTTACTGTACAATGGGGGACAAATAGATTGCAAAGTCCCAATAATTTAAAGTCCAAGAAAAGAGCGTTGCACATCCCCAAGCTCATAAGTGTGAGTGTTGCCAACTTCAGCAGCCTGTGCAGCTTCAGCTTACTTTTAAATCATCAAATAGAAGCAGTACATTACTTAAGATACAGTATATGTTGAGATTCATTGCACTTTAACTCACATATCATTAATTTTGGAAAACATCATTTGAGCATGTAGAAACAGTTGAAAATTTCACGTGGGTACATTTACTAAAATGAACATACCTTTCATTGGGTGTGTGGATAGGCTGACGGTTTATGAACGGAATGGGCATGCATTAGAATTCCACTGGAGTCAATTTATTTTTTAGACCTCTTGCTAGTAACATTTTAAATATTAATTCATTAAAAATTGTGCAGTTGTAGCCTTTTACAGATTTTTAGAAGATTCTGTTTTATAATAATATAATCTTTAATCAGACAGACAGGTGATTATAGTAATCTATATAATATTGAAACCTAGTTGACCAGTGTGAATAATTCACACTCTATCCTGATCAGTCACAGATAGGTAAGATATAATGGAGAAAAGGCAGAAGCAAGTGCATATGTATAAAAGATGATAGTAATAATATTGTAAATTAGTGGGCAATTGATAGTTAAATAAACTATTATAAGTTATAATAGTAAGCAGTACTTACCTGTTATGATGAACGTTGAGGTAATTCATGTAGTACACAATGCTTGCTTGAACAGAGTCAATAATTCCAACAGCTGTTATCCATTGACGTGTGAAACAAATCTCGTGATAAACTATGCTTGCATAAAGAATCTGAACAACAGTAAGAGCTCTTGTTCATGTTAGTTAACAGATTGTCAATAGATGGCACCTTCCACATTGCTTTTATATCGGCCGCGCAAACTAAGTTGACACTCAGCGCATTGGCTGATGGGAGCAACCATAAATACATGTTGATTTTCCATCGTTCGCCAGGTATCAACTAGATTGTATCAACAGTACAATTTTTTTCAAAATAAGGTCTTTTTGTGAAAACAATAACTTCAAACTATCTGTATTTTTCGTCATTAGTGGAGTATGAAACCTTGAAAATGATACATCAATCATTAATTCTGGATTAGTAATACAGGAGATACGGTATACCTACAAGAAAACATCAATGAGAAATAATATATATGATGATGGATGTATTTTGTTTGTAATTACTTTGACCACCACATGGTGTCTTTACAGTTTTTAGCTAAGAGAAACGTATCAACTGATTAGCATACATCATAGTTCTACTTCAGAATAGCTGATTTGAATGTTTGCAAGCACATAACAGTGCTCTTTGAAAGCAGTGTTCATGCATCTAAGACAGGACGTCATTATGGTGTTGATGCTTCCACAGCAAGTAGATGGATCAGACGATTCAGAGATTATGGTGAGGTAAGCAGATGTCCAATACCTGGAAGACCGCGAGTCTCTGCTCGAAGAGAAGATAATGAATTGGCCAGAGTGTCCCAGACTGCCCCTTTCTCAAATATCTGGAACTAGGTAGAACTTGAAAACTGCTCTCAGATGATCAAATGATTTCAGAATCAGGTCCCGCCTTGTTCTCACTAAAGAGCCATTATCTGATGATCAAGCCATGGACAGATTGGCAATTGTGAGTTCCTGGGAAAATGTAGATTGGAGGAAAGTCATTTTCACGTATGAGTGCACAATTGAGTCCACAAGCAGAGGTCTTGGTCTTGTTCTTGTTCACCGCACAGGTAGGCAACGATATGACATGCACTTTGTGGCTACACGCGCTAGAAGTCAGTGCATAAGTGTGAACTGTTGAGGTTGGGTGTCTTATATGGGTGCAGGAACCCTGGAAGAAACCCTATAAAAGTTCAATTCAGCATGCTATGAACATTTCCTGTAAAATGTAGTCATTCCTGGAGCTCTACTTTCGTACCCCAAACGACGTCTCATTCACCAACATGATAACCATCCATTGTACAAGAAAATTAGGATTCATAGCTGGTTCCAAAGGAGAGAGAATATTTTTGAATGGCTACCTTGCCCTCCAAAGTAAACTGATCTCAGTCCCAGGGAGAATGTGTGGGCTAAGCTCAAGAAGACTGTGTGGGAATAATTGCCAGACCCTCCTCCAAGAACTGTAGATACCGCGTGGGATTTGGTTTATTCTTCATGGTAGAGAATTGCCATGGATGAGGCCTTTTGCCGCAGACTTGTAGATTCTATGCCTCGAAGGATCTGTGCTGTTCTTGATGCCAATGACATGTGGAAAAGTATTGAACAGATACTTAGCGTACATTATATTATTTTAATTTTAATGGTAGGTCATACCAATATCAACCTCCCAGGAAGATTATTATTATTTTTATGAGAGGTCAAATGAATAACACCCTCCAAGGATGTTTATTTTTTTGTTGTGGGTGGTCAAATAAATATTATCTTCCAAGGAAGATAGTTTTTGGACATCAAATTGACAAAGTGTAATCAGTTATTTACTAAAGAGAATACTGGAAAAAGTGAAACCAATATAATTTAATGACAACTAAAGCAAGAAACATTTGCACCGCGATAAAATAAAGATAAAAATAAGAAAGTAAATGCTTTTATGGCATCCGATCCGATGCACAGCACTCAAGCAGGAAGGCTAACTCACTATCTATGAGCTACATGGCCTTTCTCATTAGCATAATGGTCAAATAGTCCTACTGGAGTCAAAGAATTGGAAACAACTGATAATGGAAGGCATATTGACTCACTCGTGTAAATGGTACGTTAGGACTTAGAAAAAAAATTGTGCCTATCTGCTGATACATTTATTTTAGCTTAACACTATAGATTCACCACGTGGCACTTGAAGTAATTACAAATACATGCATCCAATTTGAACTTTTTTACTGTTGCTATTATTTGTATTGTTGTTTAAAGAACAGGCTATTACAAAATGGAATATGTTTCAGAATGTGGAATCTAGAAAAGCTTATAATTGGACAATATGTAATGAATTAATGTTAAAAAATATTACCTGCACAGGTAAAAAAAAAAAAAAAAATGTTGTCTCTAGAAGTACTCGAACTACGCCCCTTGTGTTTGTAAAGTGTCAGCCTATCCACTCAGCCTACAAAACGTATGTAAGAAGAGGTTCTTTGTATTAAATCTAGCCGTGTGGTGTTCTTATACCTCATCCACTTCTACGTGTTTGAATGACTTTTCCAAAGTAAATCATATGTGAATCAAGCTGCTATTAATCTCAACATACACTGTATCCTAACTATTATATTGCTTATATTTGATGATGTAAACACCAAGCTGAAGCTCCAAAGACCGCTAGAGTTGGCAACACTCCCACTTCAGAACTAGGGCATGCACAGTGCTCTGTTCTTGGACTTCAAATTATTTGGGCTGTAATCTTTTTGTCCCCCATTGTACATATGCTATACTCTTCATGCAGATAATTTTTGAGGGAAACACATCCATGCTTCAGTTAAGCAGCAAATTTTTTCATGTTTAAAAATTAAGGTCAGACTATTTATGAATCTTCATAAACAGTATTTTTTCCAATTAGATATTAAAATCTTTATTAAATGTTACAACAGCCTTACAAGGGGGCAACTAGTTTGCTTATCGTGTTGGCCCTTCCCTTATGTGATTGTACACTGTTTGCCAAACTTTCATCTGTCTTTGTGCCAGGCATAGAACTTTTCACCTTGCACTTATACGTAGAGTAATTCTTGCTTTGAATTCTCAATGTGGAAATGTACTGATCACTTCCTTTATAACAACAGTACTCTAGCAAACTGTTCAAGACGTTTAGATGCAAAAGCCTTTGAAATTCTTGGACAGCTGCATATAGCCTGATCTTCCTCTGTGTGACTTTGCCTTATTTCTTGCAAGTAGAGACTCATCTGAAAGAACAATGGCATAAAAAAATAAAAGTATGATTTCAAAGGATTCCTATTTTGTTTTGTATGTTTAGAGTGTGTAACAGTGTTTAAATTATATTTATGTAAACATTTTGTGTTTTGTGTTTTATAATCTGCATGTGTGCATATTCATATTTTATAAATTTATAAGTGTGCTGTTCTTTGGTTTTCAGGTGCTTGTAATGACAAGTAAGGTTTGCAGTGATATTATTAGTAGCGGCATCCTTAGGATTGAGGACATAAATGTGCTTATTCTTGACGAATGTCACAATGTTTTGCAGAACCACCCAATGAGAAAGGTAAGAACTGTTTAAAGTTTGGCATCAAAATTTATTAACATTATAAAGTCATCTGCAATTAGTGTGAGCACAAATTTTAATTTTTGGACAGAGGGATGTGGTCAGAGACTTTGATACTTGAGAATTAGAATAAGACATTAAAATGGCTATCTTAGTAACGTTTATATTTTCAACTGAGAGTTACTGATAAAGCTTTAATAAAAAATTTAAAAATGATGTACAGTGGAACTTTGAGTTAATGTTTTTTAATTCTACATTTTTTCGTAATTATATGTCATAAATTCGTAGCCCCTGTGAAAAACACATAAGATCAATGTTAAAAATTCCCTCATTTTACATTTGTTCCTAGTAATGTTAACCTCTATTCTACATTCTTACTTGACATCTCGCTTTACTTTGTCCTTTTTTCCCCAACAGACATTTGATGTGACTGACGAGTTATAAGTGACACAAAAGACAGACGGTCCACTCCAGATTTTATGATTAGTTTACAGGTGTGCGAAGATCCACAGTGAATGGTATTTGTGTAGCGCGACTGCCATATAGTGGTAGAACAGAAAGTTGGCATATAACTCCAGAGTTTTGGCATGCCCACTACACAGAGATAATGTGCCATGTGCACAGAATGTTCAGCACTAAGCTTTCCAATCACCATGTTTGATTTCATTCCATCATTTACTTTATTTTGGTTTGCCAGCAAGGAGGAACTGGTTATAATTAGTCGGTGAGCAAGTTGTATCACAAAAGAAGAACATTACAAGTTACGTACTTAATATTGCCTAAACAATAAATCTTAATAGGTTCTGCAGAATCATAAAGCCATTACTCACTGTAAAGCAAGCTTTATTTTACAGTTTTTAATCCAGTAGACCAGAATATTTGTGATAACACTAACAAGGGGGTTGCATAACTTTAATGAACCTCTGATACAGTAGTACAATTCTCTTATATTTGCATCTTCTTTGTTTGCAACAAAAAACTACAATGCACAGTACTTTTATTCGTTTTTTTTTTTTTTTTTTTCTCAGCAGGGGGAGGGTGGGGGACCCAACTTACTTTGACCCAAACAATCCAGAGATACTGAAAAGAAGATATGGATTGTTGGAAGTTCATTGTATACAATCGTTACGTGAATTTGAGAGCTGTCCAAGTGAAATATCTTGTTTCAGATATGAGCAATAATTTTAACAAAAAAGTCAAGCTTTTTCACAAGGAAAAATATGCATATAGCGTACTAAAACAATTTGATGCTAATACAGGGACTCGTCCACAGTTATCTGCATCTCTTGGAATTCTTGCTGCAGTAGAGTGGCCAAGCACTCTAAGGCACTTTGCTACAGAGTGAGCCGTTGCTGTCCCTCAGAAGTTTGAGTCCTTCCTTGGAGGCTTGAGTCCTCTCTCGGGCAGGCACGCGTGCGTGCGTGTATGTGTGTGTGTGTGTGTGTGTGTGTGTGTGTGTGTGTGTGTGTGTGCGTGTGTGAGTTCTTAGTTAAAGTTAGTTAAAGTAGTTTGCAAGCCAAGGGATTGATGACCATAGTCGTTAAGTTCCTTAGGTTTACAAACATTTGAATATATTCATGGAATTCCAGTGAAGTCTTTAAATACTGTTTTGAAGAAACACCAAGACGTCGAGAAGTACTTATACTATTTGCGAATCTTCTTCTTAGAAGAGGAAATCAATGAAGACGTAATCACTTGTATCAGTTTTTGCGACTTGGTTCAAGCAAGACCGCACAGTAAATGTTGCTACTTAATGTTGAGACCAATTTTGACAAGAGTTTACTTGCTGTCAAATATCTGTGATCTCTAAGAACGGATGATAAATACGATACCACAAATTATTGTATAAACATTGTAGTAATGTGTGCTGTAGTCTCCCGGGGCCAGCGGCAACGTTTTCCTACCGCTCATAGATTGGCAACACTTCACTTAGCCAATGGTATGTTTCTTTCACATATCGATCAAGAGGCGAGAAAACATGGACTGAATTTTTAGCAGTGAAACTGAAGCGATTGTCTTGTTTGGTGTGTTTAAAAGTGCATACTTGTGGTTTTTGTGTACTTACTGCGCGCCATTCCTTTAAATTCAATTAATTGAATTGTTATTAATTTTTGTAATATGAACTGATCCACATATGTTCACCCAACCACCATTGTAACATGACGATTTAATTTAAAAAAATAAAAAAATAAGTATTTGAAACATGGATTCTTTGATATGGAGATTGCTTTCTAATCTCATCGCACTTAATGTCGCGGAATCAGTTTTCTATTGTCTCCTTCCATGCATAGAACAAACAGCTGATTTGAACTGATTCATTTCCATCGTTGCTCATGGCGAGCACTGACAACATTCCTGTGCATCACACTTAAGTATGCTACTGGCACTATTCTAGACTTACCCATTGTTTATTTAATTTCATTCTTTACACAGATAATATACAGTGTATGCGTATCGGGAAGGATTACGATTTTTAATTGTGTACATATGCCAATTACATTTGTTTCTGCTCATATGTTGGGGGTTTTAATGTTTCTCTTAAATTATGTGTTTTCCTCATTTTTTTGCATTTTTTAAGTATGGGCCACACGAAAACGTAAAATAGGGGTTTCACTGTAAAACTTTAGTGATAATCCAAACAGTTGATAAAGTAGTTCTTATCACCACATTGATATATTCCTTTTCTAACTATTGGTTTTAATGTTAGGTCAACTTAAAAATCCAGTTTCTTCAGTGAATTATGTTTTCCTGTTAGCTGTTATACAGGGTGAGCAATAGTTAATGCAACTGCTTTCATGTTATGCTGCTGACTAGCAATGCCTGCTGCGATGTTCAGTAAGCTGATGATCAGAAGTCCACAGTAAATGTAGTACAGTTTGTCACCAAAGTTATTAATAACATACATAACATGAAAACGTCAATGAAATTTAAGTTATTTGCACATATAACATGAGGGGAACCTGCAATTTCACTTAATTGTTAAGTGATTTCTGACACCTGCTTAGGAAATTGTTGACTACACTATGAAGTTCCTCCTGAGAAATGACAGGAATTATTTCATGACACATTTTACATTTATTCAATCAAAAGTGTGCTCAAGTATATGCCTTTCAGGGGCTCAGCATTAATTTTCTGAGTATGGGCTTGGCGAACCGGGAGTCCCTGAGCTGGAGACTGGTAAGTTCCGCCAGCCTCTGGGCATATTTCATCGACCATCCTGTGGCGTGGTGGTGGAACGTTGTGTGTACCAGGAATGGGGATGTTGGCTTGATGCCCCGGGTCGCAAGGAATAAAATACCCCTATAAACCCCTTAATCCTAAGGTGTGCATCAACAGTTGAGAGCTCATGTCACCTTCACTGCTGGAATCCCTTCCAAAGATCAGTGTAGCCACCACTTCAACTACTGAAACATCCAGAAAGCATGTTAAGGCAAGAAAGGATAAGGAAAGGTCCCATTTGAAACCAAGTTGATGTAATTACACTTGATGAGCCATGTGATTTAGCTCCAGAACCCATGGAGTTTGATGTAACTCTAGGGCAGTCAACTCACTCCAAAACCGACCTTCCACTGGGGCAAACATCTCTGCCCCAAAGGTGGACCCCCCCCCCCCCCCCCCGTTCCTGTTACAGGCGGTCAGTCCCGTCAGAAATAGAGGGTGAAGATTCTTCCTCCTTGTTAAATGGCTGCCATCCTGCAGTGGAGCCAGCAGGGATTTAGAACACACGTATAGGAACTACATTTATTATCTCAGGGATGACCGATGTGTATATGTCTCCAGGAGACAAATTTCAAGCCCACTGATAACCCTGTGATACGCAGTTACAGTCTCCACAGAAAGGTCGACGTTTGTAGAGAGCAAGGCAAGGAGTGGCTGTTTGTCACCACAGTCTACCTTTCCAAACCCATCACCCTCAACACAACCCTACAAGCAGTTGCAGTGTCTGTACATGCCTGCCACCAACTGACTGTGTGCTCCCTGTATCTGATACTCTCCATGAAGAGGCTCTTGAGACCTCCTTCAACAGTTCCCCACCCATTCATCCTTTGTGATGATTTTAATGCATGCAATGTGTATTGGGGCTCTGTAGCGACCTGCCCCAGGGGTAGAGCATTTGAGAGGCTTGTCTTATCTTCATGTGGCCATTTATTAAAAACAGGTAAGAGCCCACACTTTTTCGCTGCAATAGGGTCATTCTCTGCCATTGATCGTACGCTATGCTCTCCGGCCCTTGCCCACTTTGCTCAATGGGAAGTGGATGTAGAATTGCATTGTAGTGATCACTTTTCAATTTGGATTCTTCTTCCAGATAGAGCAGAACCCGAAAGACAGCCCCCTCAATGAGTACTTAGTTGAGCAGACTGGACTCTTTACAGCCAACTTGCCAAATTGGCATCCAGGAATGGGTGGATCATACTACTGAAACAATCCACTACAATACCGCTGTGTCCATTTCACGGGCTTCTGGGCACCCAAAAAGACATCCAGTGCCTTGCTGGAATGCCGAATGCCGTTCGACCGTCAGAACCAGACGAGCGGCTTTGAGGCAGTTTAGTCACTGACCTACTGTGGAGAACCTCACAGCTTTTTGGTTGACAAGAGCCCAATCTCATCAGATTATTTGCGAGTTTAAGAAGTAGTCACAGCAACAGTTTATAAATTCCCTTAACCGTTCCACTAATACTTCAGTTGTATGGGAGACCATCAGGAGGATCTCTGGAGGAGAAGGGAGGTGCCCAGTGGCTGCTGTGATGGGGAATGGTACTCTCCACACCAGCTCGCATGACATTGTCCAGACAATGCTGGCCCATTTTTCTACATTTACGGGCACCATCAGCTACGATCCAGCTTTCCAGCACCACCAGGTGGCTGCGGGGGGGTATTTTGGAGTTCCGGTCCAGCATTGAAGAAGATTATAACTGCCCCTTCTCTATGTAGGAGCTGGATTTCACATTGTTTTGACACATCCACCAGGTCACATCGGTATCTATTACGCTATGATATGGCACGTCACAAGGCAGAATAAGGAAATCCTCCTCAACATTTTTAACTACATCTGGGTGTCAGGCCATTTCCCCAACTCGTGGAGGGAGGCCATTTTAACTCATTTGTTAAAACTCGGGAAAGACAGCACATGTCAAAGTAGTTATTGTAGTGTCGCCTTGACTAGCTGCATAGGAAATACCTGGAGTGGATGGTCAACTGCTGCCTTGTCTGGATGCTGGAATCCAGGCAGCTTCTCAGCCAGTTTCAGTGTGGGTTCGGGAGATATGGAGATGGCCATACAACTGGCGTTCCTGCATCGGCATCACCTCCTGGGTGTATTTTTTATATTGAGAATGCCTATGATACTGTTATCCTCAGGCAGCTCCATGACTGGTTTTTTTGTGGTTGTCTTCCATGTCTTATTCAGTCATTCCATTCTCCACATTATTTTAGGTACCAAGTCGGTGACGCCCTGTGTGAAAAGTTCTGTCCAGTGTTTTCTATTTGTGGATGACTTCTCTTTCTTTAGCTCTTCTTCCAACCTATCAGCGACTACCCATCAGTTGCAACTCACTCTTCAACGGCTGGATGAATGAGTGAGAAAGACTGGTTTTAAGTTTTCAACCAAGAAGTTTGTATGTGTCCTTTTTAACTGTTCACGTACTGTATTTTCCTGAACTGCAGATGACGGACTCTGTGCCCACTTTTAAAGACATGGTGAGGTTTCTGGGCCTCACATTCAATTCCAAACTTACATGGTTGGCACACCTTAAGGACCTCCAGACCCAGTGCCTCAAAGCACTGGCAATTTTAAAATGTATTAGTCATACTTCTTGCGGAGCAGACAGATCCTGTTTCCTTCGGCTTTACAGAGCCTTCATGCGATCGATCCCATGTTGATTACGGGTGCATGGTGTATGTCTGCATGTCCGTTTTATTTAAAGATGTTGGACAAGGTACACCATTCAGGGATTCGGCTTGCAACTGGGGCATCTAGGATCAGCCCCTTCTCTGTGCTGAGGCTGCGGAGCCGCCACTGTACATCAGGTGATGGTCAGGTATGTAAAATGCTGTCCACACCTTTCACACCAACATACCATACTGTTGCTCGGCCTCCATGGAAAGGCTCTTTTGTAATCAGCAATGAGTGACGAATTCGTATGGTATTTTTGTGAGGGATTGCTTTCTTGAAATAGGGTTGGCTGGTTTTAATGTTCTACAACGTGGTTGGAGCAGGGTACCCCTTGGCTTCTCCAGAGACCCAGACTTGTTTTAGATCTGACGATTTTCAGGAAAGATGAAACTTCTGATTTTACTTTTCAGTCTGTGTTTTTTAATGTTTTAGATAAACATCGTGGTTTTACAGTTGTGTATACTGATGGCTCCAAGCAAGGGGACTCCATTGGCTGTTCCATTGTGTTTCCAAATCATAGTGTCAGGGTTTGCCTCACCGAGAATTATTTTTCCCCACAGAGCTACCACGATCTTAAAGGCACTATAACTTATACATCGCATACAGGAAAAATGATTTCTGCTTTTCTCTGACTTTCTCAGTGTTCAGCAATCATTGCAACACCTATTTCCATCTGTGACTTCACTGCAGCAAATACATGAGAAACTACTGTCCTTCCTCCAATGTCATGGGAAGGTGGTGTCATTTTGCTGGGTGCTGGGCCATGTGGAAATTCAGGGGAATGAAGACGCTGATTGGGCTGCCAAAGAGGCTTGCAGGGCACCTGAAATGACAGCGTGCCCAATTCCCATGCAGGATATCACTTCTTCGTTATGGCTGCGGTCCCTGCAATTGTGGGAGGAGAAATGGCTTTCACTGCCAAATAACAAGCTGAGGTTGCTGAAGCCCACTGTCTGTTCATGGCGATCCTCCTGCTGGCCTCTCAGGAGGGATGAAATAGCCTTTACCCACCTCCAAATCGTACTGTCCCTTTACACACAGCTTCTTACTCCGACGACAGGAACACCCAGTTTTAATGCCTGTGGCGCACCACATTTTAATTTAGTGTACTTTGTATTATGCACAGAGGTTTGAGGCAAATCTTTGCGCTGATTTGCCCTCCGTGTAAGGCCATGATGAGCCAAGTGTGAGCAACGTGTTAAGATTTTGTGATTTGTCTCAGCTCTGGCCTAAGCTCTTAGGCTGGTGGTTTTAACGTGTTGCAGAGTGGCTGGCTCACCTCTTTTGATCCCTGTGGTCAGCCATGGTCATCTGGTCATCTGCTTAGTTCTTTTATTACCAAAAAATGTTCAAATGTTTGTTAAGCTTAAGGGACTAAACTTACAAACTGCTTAAGAACTACCTTATACTAAAGATAGCACAAACATCCATGCCCAAGGGGGGATTCGAACCCCCGGGGGAAATGGCCTTGCACATCGTAGCATAGCGCCTCAATGTGCACGGCTTCTCTGCCGTGACTTTTTATTACCACTCCAACATTACCTTTAGGGGTATATATTCTCCCTTTCACCAGCAGCATTCTCTTTTGGTTTCCTTCAGCTGTACACATATTTGTTGGATTTATATTGTCTTATATTTGTTGCTGCTTTTCTCTCCTTTTTTGTTCACACACCTGATTTCAAATTTGCTCAGGTGCTGAAGACATAGCTGTCGTGCACCCTAAACTCCTATCCCCTAAAATGTATGGGGTTTGATTTGTTCACTTACTATTCTAATGCTTCCAGAGATGAAAATCTCAGGGGTATAAATGGGGGGGGGGGGGGTTACAACAATTGGGCTGTATGTTGTTATTCTTAACTCTTATTTTGAAACATGTCCTGAATTTCCTGTAGCAAGAATTTCACGTTCCACGTTCCTCTTACTGTTGAATGTTTCCTGGAAAAATGGGCCTGTTATACTCCTGTTGTTAACAGTGCACCACACACCACAGAGCGCTAAGTATAATAATTTAATTGCATGAAATTTTGTTGCCAGTTAATTTTTTAATTTCATTAGTGCTTCTGTTTTTAAGAGGTTTCTTCTCACCTACTTGGCAGATTTCGTTTGTGCTACTGTTTATTCTTGCATATTTTTGTTAACTACCTTGTGTATAATTTTCTACTTACACATTCAAAACAACGAAACTGAGTCCGGCAGTTTCCAAAATAAACACGAAAATCTATGAAATACACTGTTATCAAACGTGTGGGAATATAAGCTTTCTTAAAGCAGAACATGAAATAAGGAAGTGACAATATGACAAATCACAGAGCTTAAAGCAGAGTACTTGTCAAGTGCACATGGGGGTTTTCTAGGATAGGCACTAACTCTGATCAGCACTCACCTGTCAACATTCAGACAGTGAATTCAGGCCGCATTCGGCTCAAAAATTCGACTATCAAAATATTAGCCATGAACTTTCAGAGTGTTAAAAACAAAGTTCCTGAATTTGCCACACATAATGGAAATTATTGTGCCCAGATAGTTTTAGGCTAAATCATGATGTGGCAAATTCCAAAATTTTTAGCAAGGCATCGAATGTATATTGGAGAGATAGATCGGACACAACTGGAGGAGGAGTGTTCATCGCTGTGGACAAAGATATTGTTTCTATTGAGATTGAGGTTGAAAGTAACTGTGAATTTATCTGGGCACGTATAACAGGTCTAAAAGAAGTAAAGTTAATAGTTGGGTGTTTTTACTGATCCCCCAGTGCTGCTGTAGCAGTTTTAGAGTCATTCAAAGAAAGTCTACACCAGGTACTGCATAGGTATTCAGCCATGTAATATTAGTAGCGGGAGACTTCAACATTAAGAGTATAGATTGGGACCTCTCTAGTTACATTTCAGACGGTACAGACAAGCAGTCTTGCTAGCTACTTTTAGACAGATTCTCCAAAAACTGTCTTGAGCAGTTAAACCGGCAACCCACCCACAATGGAAATATTTTAGACCTTATAGCTACGAACAGGCCTGACCTTATTAACAATGTCTGTGTAGAGACAGGAATTAGTGATCATGATATCGTCATAGCGTCAATGGTGACCAAAGTTCATAAACCTATCAAGAAGACTAGGAGTGTGTTTTTGTTGGGAAAAGCCGATAAGCAATTGTTACGATTACACTTAGAAAATGAATGGGCATAGTGTAGTTCCGGTACTATGGATGTAGATGAATTGTGGACTAAATTTAAGTGCATTGTAAATAAAGGGTTAGAGAAATACGTGCCTGTAAAGTTGATTAAGGATGGAAAAGATCCACTGTGGTATAATAATAATGTTAGTAAGCTACTGAGAAAGCAAAGACTGTTGCACTCTCGGTTAAAAAAAGAACACGCAAATGATGACAGGCAAAAGTTAGTAGAGATTCGTGCGTCTATAAAAAAAATCTATGTGCAAAGCATACAATAATTACCACAGCCATACCTTAGCAAAAGATCTTTCTGAGAACCTGAAAACTTCTGGTCCTATGTAAAATCGATAAGTGGGTTAAAGCCCGCTATCTAGTCACTTGTTGATCATTCAAGGGCAGTAATAGAAGAAAGCAAATGGAAAGCTGAAGTTCTAAATTTAACCTTTAAGAAATCTCTCATGCAGGAGGATCGCACAAATGTACCTTCATTTGATCAACATACTAATTCCGAATTTTAGGACAATAGGTATTTCTGGTGTAGAGAAGCAGCTGAGAGAGCTAAATAAGAAAAAGGCTCCTGGTCCGGATGGAATACCAGTTCGGTTTTACAAAGAGTAATCTGTGGCATTGGCCTCTTACTTAGCTTGCATTCATTGCGAATCTTTAATTAAGCACAAAGTTCCTAGTGATTGGAAAAAAGAGCAGGTGACTCCCGTTTATAAGAAAGGAAAGAGAACTGACCCACATAATTACAGGCCAATATCGTTGACATCAGTTTCCTGTAGAATTTTGGATCCTATTCCAAGTTCGAATATAGTAAATTTTCTTGAGATGGAAAAGCTTCTTTCTATGAATCAGCATGGGTTTAGGAAACATCGTTCATGTGAGACTCAGCTTGTACTTTTCTCACATGACATCTTGCGAGCCATGGATGAAGGGCAACAGGTGGATTGAGTTTTTCTTGACTTCAAAAAGGTGTTTGATGCGGTGCCACACTACAGACTGCTAACGAAGATAAGAGCTTATGGAATAGGTTCACAGATTTATGACTGGATGGAAGACTTCCTAAGTAATAGAACGCATTACGTTGTTCTCGACCGTGAGTGTTCATCAGAGACGAGTGTATCGTCAGGCATGCCCCAGGGAAGTGTGATAGGACCGCTATTATTTTCTATCTATATAAATGATCTGATGGACAGAGTAACTTGTAATTAGCGGCTGTTTGCTGATGATACTATGGTGTATGGGAGGATATTGTCTTTAACTGACTGTAATAGCATACAGGATTACTTAGACAAAATTTCTAGTTGGTGCGAAGAAGAATTGCTGGTAGCTCTCAATGTAGATAAATGTAAGGTGATGTATATGAATAGGAAAAACAATCCCACAATATTCGAATACATCATTAGTAGTGAGCTTCTTGATGCAGTCGCGTCGTTCAAATATTTAGGCGTAACATTGCAGAGCGATATGAAATGGAACGAACATGTCAGGACAGTTGTGAGTAAGGTGGACAGCCAACTTCAGTTTTTTGGGAGAATTTTGGGATGATGTACTTCATCTGTAAAGGAGACTGCGTATAAAATGCTTGTATGACCACGTTCTGAGTATCGCTCAAGTATTTGGGACCTGCAGCAGATCAGTTTAAAGGAAGACATAGAAGCAGTTCAGAGGCAAGCAGCTAGGTTTGTTACTGGTAGGTTCAAGCAATGCGCGAGTGTCATGGAAATGCTCCAGCAACTCAATTAGGGATCACTGGAGGAAAGACAACGTCTTTTCATGAATCTTTCTTGAGAAAATGTAGAGGGCTGGAATTTGAAGCTGAGTGTAGTACGATCTTGCTGCCACCTACTTAAATTTCGCGTAGTGATCACAAAGACAAGATAAGAGAAATTAGGTCTCGTACGAAGGAATATAGGTGTTCTTTTTTTCCTCATTCTATTTTGGAGTGGAATAGGAAAGGAAATGCCTAGCAGTGGTACAGTGTTCCCTTCGTCACGCAGATTACGGAGGATTGCGGAGTATGTATGTAGATGTAATGGAGGCGCCGGGTATACTGCAAAACATCTGCATCACCATGGCTCCAATTAGACAGTGTAAGAGCTGTCACCTACTCAGACAAGAAGTGGAATATAAAGGGTATACTCACTACAACCTTCTGAAGGTCCTTGTCATCGAAAAACCCACGGATACAAAAACAGTGGTAAGCCAGCTGCACATCAGACACTCATTGGTGTTCTCAGGAGATGCTGGACAGGACCCAAACAAATGGCTGAAAGGATTTGATTGATTTGCGAAGTATAATAGGTGGGGTCACACGATGTGCTTGCCGAATGTATATTTCTATCTGTATAGCACAGCCCAGCAGTGGTTTGAAAGCAATGAGGACGAGCTCGATAGCTGAGACAAATTCCTAATGGAACTTAAGAAGACATTTGGAGACCACCAGCGGCAAGTCTGTTTATCGGAAGAGCAATTGGAAAAACAGGGCCCAACGACATCATGAGTCAACGCAGTCGTATATACAGAGTGTTTTGGGTCTATGTCACATAGCTAATCCAGATATGATGGAGTCTGATAAAATTTCACTCCTGGTGAAGGGCATTGTGGAAGACATGTATCGAGCTCATTTGTTAAAAGACGTTTCAATGACAGGAGTTTATCAAATGGTGCCAGAAAATTGAAGATATGCTACAGAGGAAGGTTGAACAAAAGAAGTATGACATACTCCCAAATTTAGTCTCTATGTTCATTGTGGAAGACCAGCATGACTTTGGTTCACTCATACAACAGCCGGCACTGTTTGACCGAACAAGTACCAGATTATGGCTATGGGTGTCAGTTCTGTACGTTATGAGGGAACCAACGCTGCTGAGGAAGAGGTATTTCAAACATTAGCACATGTTTGCCCATCAGGTGCACTCGACGTGAAGAATGGCCTCGTCCTACTATGACTAACACTGTAGACACCAAACGGCAGCCTAGGAACTGACTGATGAGGCAACAACTAAATACCCCAGCAATTATAATGCCTAGCAACAGATATCTGGAGGAGAGAAGACAACATGCCCTTGTATTTTCACTGTGGACTTCCTGGACATGTCATACAATACTGTAGCCAAAATACCATCTTCGGATGGGACTTTCAGGATGTCATTGACTGTGGAAGATCAATGAGAAAAGTTCCAGTCAGAAGCCAAAATAACCAGCTGTACTGTGAAGTCCTTGTCAACTGCAAAAAGCTAATCGGTGTAACGAAGAAAATCTACATACCGACGGCTATCATAAGCATTAAAGGTGGTCAAGGAGAACTTTGGATCACTAATTTTCACAAGAAATGTGTGTTGGAACAACTGAACCAGTCCAGGACAGTGAGCTCAATTTCATTGACAAAGTCTCCTGCCCTAATCTTACTGCTGACATCGCATTAGAGGAAACTACTGTAGAATTGCATATAGGACCTGGTGTGACCCAGGAACACAAATTTTCAGGTGCATTCATGGCCAGACAGGAGAAGAGGCAGATGAAATGTCCCATATCAATACAAGGAATCATCCACCAATTAGCCGGCATTTGTATAATTTGGGAGGGAGTGGAGAAGATGTTGCATGATAACATTATTCAACCTACAGAGTGTCGTAGGTTGTCTCTGATGGTCCTCTTGAAGAAGAAGAGTGGCGTTTCAGTGCCAACTATTGGCGGCTGAACAAAATCACAAAGAAAGATGTCTACCCATTGCCGCATTGATGACACCTTAGACTATTTGAAAGGAGCTACATACTTCTCAACACGGGCATCCAGACAGGTTACTGACAAATCGAGGTTGACGAAGCTGACAGGGAAAGACTGCTTTTATTAGACCTGACGGCCTTTATGAATTCAAAGTCATGTTCAAACAACTTATGGGTATGCTGCCGGGTGACGTCGTCGACAACCGCCGATATTTCGGCAGGAGAACACCCTGCCATTCTCAAGGCACTACTGCACTTATGGAAGCAATGTGCAAGCGTATTTAATACCTCAGTTTGCAAAGTGTAAACAAGGAAGATAACACACACAGTACAAGTCACAGCAGAGTCAACACAACCAAAGGTGACCAAACATCAAAAATATCGATAGTGACTTAATCAACAGGTGAGGCAGCACATTGCTTCCGTAAGTGCAGTTGTGCCTTGAGAATGGCAGGGTGTTCTCCTGCCGAAATATCGGCGTTTGTCGACGACGTCACCCGGCAGCATACCCGTAAGTTGTTTGAACACTCATTACGCCGGGAAAAGTTAAAGTCTCAAAGTCATGTTGTTTGGACTATGTAATGCTCTGGCGACATTCCAATGTGTGATTGTCAGCTTTCCTCAACATCTTAAATGGAGGACATATCTTTGTTATCTAGATGACATTGTCATTTTGTCAAGGATGTTTGCGGATCATCTAAGCCACTTGTGAACTGTGTTGGCGTGTGTCCAGACTGCAGGACTCCGCCTCATCCCAAAGAAGTGCCTCTTTGGTGCCAAGGAGATAAAAGTTCTTTGTGCACCTAGTCAACATAGATGGTGTCCATCCTGACACAGATATTGTAAGGGCAGTCACAGAATTTCCAACTCCTCAGCACATTTGTGATGTAAAAAGATTTCTTGGGCTGTGCTCATACTACCGACTTTCCATAAAATGTTTTTGTAACAAGGCATGTCCACTGCAAGAACTTCTGCAGGGAGATGCCAAGAAAGAAAGAGCTTACCAGGCACTTAAGGAGGCTCTAACTTCTACACCAGTTCTATCCTACAATGAGAGTGTGCTAACTGAACTATACACAGATTGTAGTGGTTATGGGATTGGTGCAGTTCTCATACAAATTCAGGAAGGTGCTCAAAACTGCATCAAGAGTACTCTCAAAGTCTGAGATAAACTACTCTACAACTGAGAAAGAATGTTTCTAATTTATCTGCACCATCAAGAAGTTCCAGCTGTATTTATTCGGCAACTATTCACCATCATGACCGACCATTATTCTCTCAGTTTGATGACCAGCATGAAAGATCCATTAGGTCGACTAGCAAGATGGGCACTAAGACTCCAAGATTATGATGTCAGTGGTATTAAAAAATGGGCACAAACACAAGGACGCCGACAGCCTTTGGAGGAATCCATTAGCCGAAGACAACAGCATGGATGAAATTTCAGACCTCACTGAGGTAGGTGACATTACAGCTGCACAAAGAGAAGATTCAACATTATTACAAACCATAGAGAGGCCTTGGAGAAAAGAGAACCGACCAAAGGAGAGTTTCAGCATATAAACGGGACATTATATAAAAGCAGCTACGACCCACCAAGCTAGCTATTATCAACTATTTCCGCAATTCTCCAACATCCGGTCATCTGTGATTTGTGAAGACCCTAGACAGAATCAAATGCAGGTACTACTGGCAAGGTCTCTACTGATCTGTCAAGCACTATGTGAGACACGGTAAGGAGTGCTAGTGATGGAAGAATGTTCCGCAGTTCCCTCCAGCACATCTGGTACCAATTGCACCAGCAGCAGCTTCATTCCATTGGATTGGAATCGACCTTTTAGGGAGGTTCCCGAAGTCAACAACTGGTAACTGATGGATAATAGTCGGTACTGACTACCTAATGCACTACACTGTCACCAAACCTGTGCCAACTGCAGAAGCTCCAGAGATCGTAAAATTCCTTGTAGAAAACATTATTTTGAAGCATAGTGTACCACTTGTGATGATATCTGGTAATGGAAAAGTATTAAAAGTATTCCAGTCAAAACTAGTATCAGAGGTAATCTCACATTGCGACTGTCCGCAGAATAACTGCTTATCATCCTCAGACAGATGATCTTTGAGTACATTTTAACAAGACGTTAGCAAATATGCTAGCTATGTGATGTTGATGTTGAACAGAAGGATTGGGATACAATACTGCCAGTCGTGACATTTGCTTACAATACAGCAAGACAAGAGACCACAGGCTTCAGGCCATTTTTCCTACTCCAAATTTGTGAAGCTGAGACGACAGTGGATAAACTGTTCCCGTTCAAACCGGATGGCACTCAAGATAGCTGTGTGAAACAGCAAATCACCAGGGTTGAAGAAGCAAGACAGCTGGTTTGCATATGTACACTGGATGCCCAGGAGGAGGACTTTCAGCTGTATAACAACAAGAACTGAGCTGTTGTGTACAGACCAGGATATCTGGTATGAATTTTTACCTCTGTTTAAAAATTTAGGCTATCAGGAAAGTTACTGAAATGATACTTTAGTTTGTATCATGTCATAAGCTGCCTGTCGTACGTCACACACAAAGTCGAGGATTATGAACCATCTTTAAAATGACAAAAACGAAGAGACATTGTGCATGTCCTCTGTATGAAGCCTTACCATGATCCCAAAGAACAGACAGATAGAAACAGCTTATTGTTCAAGGACTCTGAAGACAATTATGATAATGATGAAGCCAAGACAGGAGGGTCTGTCGCCAGTCATTATAACCAAAAGTAATGTGTGCAGACAGAATGGATTAATGGAAGGATTCTCCAGAACTGCCATACAGAGGACCCATGACAAGGTCAAGATCCAGGACACTGCTGCTGGCTCCAAAGGGAACCTAACAGTGGGTCGCTGTTCATTCTGGAAGGGGAGCAATGCCGCGATTCTTCCAATGGAATGCATGTCACTTCAAACACTTACACACTTTCAGTGTATATGTAAATGCTAATTATATGTGATAGATGCACCAGTCACGTGAGTGCATTAGTGTTGTTCATTATTACTGTTGATACTAGTCCTGGCATAGTATGTGTGTAATGGGTAAGTTGCTGAGTAATCACTGTGAAGCATACATAAATGACCTGTAGTCATGGCAGGCAGCATTGTCAGCACCTGGGTGAGTTTCAAGGGGGGCCTCATTGAGTCAACATTGGCTGGTTTATTGGATTCTGCCATATCCACATTTGTGAATTACATGAGTACATGAAGACAGGCATGTTCATCATCAAGGTTCGAGCTGACCACAACCTGCCATCACAAAGGAAGACAATTGTATTTAGCAACAAGCACATCATAACTGCAGAGTGGCTATAATGTCATGCTAATAAGTGGATTTATACTACCAAGCTATTGGTAAATTTGACTTGATTTTCTAAAAACTAAAATAAGATCACATACCTTTTTGACTCATACTGTCTCGACTCATTTTTCTGCCCCCCACCCCTAGGCAGAGTAATTAGTTTCTTCTCTCCTTTAAAATACCAGTTGTTACAGTTTCACTATTTTTGTTTTCTCCCCTTATGTATACAATATTAAGAAACTTGTGACATTTAGTTAATATTCATTATTAACACATGTTTATGGCTGTCACATCCTGTACAGAGTATTCCCTGTTCAATAAAATATAAATAGTATTATTTTTAGCTGTTTTGGCTCTTGTCAAGTTCTTTTCTGTGGAGATTATTTTTAATATTTATATTTAACTTGATATTTTCTATTTCAGATTATGCGGTGGGTGTCATTGTCTCCTATAAAACCTCGAATACTGGGACTTACAGCACCAATATTCAACAGTACAGCTGATCCTGGTCGTTTGGAAGGTGAAATGCAGAGATTGGAAGCTGCACTTCTCAGCACTGCAGAAACAGCAAGTGACATTGTTTCAGTACTAAGGTAATGCAATGTTTGTTATGTGAAAATATTTTTTTTGTCAAGAAACTTTAGTGTATTGTGTCAAAGAATGATACAGATTAATTTGCATTTAATTCCAAATGCAGGTAGTTTTCACAAATTAGGATTTACAGAAAAAGGCCAAGGTGGCACATTATTGAAAACACTGTACTTTCATTTAGAACAAATATAGCTTAAAAATCAATAGAAATAATTTGGGCATTTGTATAAGTTCTTTTTCTTACAAAATAGTAGTAATAATAATGTTACATTCTTCCTCTAAGAAATACTTTTCTGGAATGTTCTTTTTTTATGTTGAAGTTTGTTGCAATTACTGTAAGTAGAAGTTATGTTGTGTATTTGTACCGAAGCTGATAATGAATGTGTTATTTGGCCAGTAGGGTTAAACCTAAAAATTAGACAAATCGGAAATAATTGCTACAAAAGGTTTTATTGTTTTAATGGCTTCATTTGTGGCCCAATATGACTATCCTAGGTTTTCCCCTCTTGGCGGAGTTGTGCATAAGTGGTGGGGGGCAGAAATGTACCCAGAAAAGAGGTATTTTTTTGGTTTTGTGATTATATCTCGTAAATGACTCACAATATCGAAAACATAGCACAATTAAAAGTTGTAGGGCATGAAATTCTGCATTGAATGAGACCATTCAAATATTTTTTGGACCACTCGTTTCCATACTAGTGTTCTTCAAAACCAGAACAATTTACATGTTTATGAAAATTTTTTGTTTTAACCTCTGTTTTTCGGTAATAGCATTAAAAGTAACCCATCTAGTAATTATGCGGTTCATAAAAAAGATATAGAGGGATAAATTCTGTGTTTGATGAGACCTTAAGTGAAATGGACCAACCATTTCTGTAAGGTTAACTTTGTACTTTCATTGCTATGCATGTGAGGTACTTCACATTTACAAATTTAGATCTCTAGAACTGTTTTATTCAGAGAACTCAAAAGTAACATTATAATGAGTGAATTTTGAATAGTAATTTAATTTTTTCTCTTCAGAGTAAGGGGAAAATTCTGTGACAAGAAATTTAAAGTCAACTGTGGCAATCCCATATTTAACGGCAAAATCTTTTTACACCTTGTTATTCTGCCTTTGTGTATGTGTTCTTCCTGGCAAGCCAGTGTAATAATGACAAAACTGTATCTTTTGTATTTCCTAAGGTAATGGTCCAGGAAGTTACCTCAATAAATAAATAAATAAATAAATAAAAATTAAAAAAAAAAAATCAGAACACTACATTTGACCAAATTTGGAGGCAAATATCTTTATATAGGTCAACTCTGATTTTAATTTAAAATGCACCATTAGGATGAGCAGCTCTTGCTTCAGTAGAATATTGTGCATAATGTGAGTGTGCAGTTATCGCGCAGCAGCTTGCCTGCCTCCACCCACTAGGTGACACAGTTCACTGCCCTGTCGGGGCGCTGGGTGCCACACATGGACAATAGGACTGTTCCGACCCAGGTAAAAGCTTTTCTATCTGGGTCTCGCCAGTTCCCACCTTTCTTCCAGGATGGACGCAAGTTAAACAATGCAGTTATTCGCCTATAGCGAACGCCACGCCACGCGGCAATGTGCGACATACTCGCCCTAGTTGGTCAAACCTTTGACAACAGCAAGTGTGTTTGAAAGAAAAGAGTGATGAGTATACAGGGATTTAAATCTTAAGGTGGCCATTCATGGGGAGGATGTACCAGTGAACAATGAAACCATATTCCACTGGATTGCGCTTCTGAAGAAATCTGAAGAACAGCTTAAAGAAAGAATTCTTCCAATATCAGCTGGCACCCTATCCTTTCTCTCTGTTCGATGCAGTTTCCATTTCTTCCTGAACTGTCTCAGCAGCATTACGCCTTGTGCTTGGTCAGCCATTATGGGGTCTATCGTCTAAACAACCTGTGGCTTCGAACCTCGAAATTATTCTCACCACAGCCGCATTTGTCAACAGACCTTTAACCGTTCGAATCCCCTTCCTATGGTGATAGGATCGTAACACTGAACTAGCACATTCCCCATTCTGATAATACAGCTTCACTAAAAGCGCCTTTTTAGGTAACATCAACATGCTGCAACTGCTGGTGCATCTGCTTCTCTCTCTCATTATAGCTCCTTTTATACACGATTTTCATGTGCAGTCACTGACATTTTGCTGTCCAGCGCCATCTGTTGGACATTTTTTGCACCTTTTTTTCTTTTTTGGTCTAATAAAGACCCATGTCATTCCAAGTATGTGTGTCAATTTTTACCTCTCTATCTACATTATTCCATGATTTATTAAGTTTTCAAATTTATATTGACTTTTTGATCACCCGGTATATTTCTTGGAATGTGGAAGAGGGAATTTCTTATCAAAAGTATTTGGTTCCAGCAGTTTCAAACTGGCAAACAACATCAGAAGGCCAGACATCTTATCCATATGGCTGTAACGGATCGTGCAGCCACGTCTCGATCCTTGAGTCAAAAGATGGGGACGTTTGCAAGACAACAACCATCTGCACGAACAGTTTGACGACGTTTGTAGCAGCATGGACTATCAGCTCGGAGACCATGGCTGAGGTTACCCTTGATGCTGCATCACCAACAGGAGCACCTGCTATGGTGTACCTGGGTGCACGAATGGAAAAACGTAATTCTTTCGGATTAATCCAGGTTCTGTTTACAGAATCATGGTGGTCACATCCATATTTGGTGACATCGCGGTGAACGCACATTGGAAGCGTGTATTCGTCATCGCCATAATGGCGTATCACCCGGTGTGATGGTATGGGGTGCCGTTGGTTACATGTCTCGGTCACCTCTTTTTTGCATCGACGACACTCTGAACAGTGGCCGTTACATTTCAGATGTGTTATGACCCATGGCTCTATCCTTCATTCGATCTCTGCGAAACCCTATATTTCAGCAGGATAATGCTCGACCGCATGTTGCAAGTCATTTACGGGCCATTCTGGATACGGAAAATGTTAGACTGCTGTCCTGGCCAGCACATTCTCCAGATCTCTCACCAATGGAAAATGTTTGGTCAATGCTGGCCGAGCAACTCGCTCGTCACAATATGCCAGTCACTATTCTTGATGAACTGTAGGTTAGGTTGTTGAAGCTGCATGGGCATCTGTACCTGTACATGCCGTCCAAGCTCTGTTTTACTCAGTGTCCAGGCATATCAAGGCCGTTATTATGGCCAGAGGTGGTTGTTCTGGGTACTGATTGATCATGATCTATGCACCCAAATTGCATGAAAATGTAATCGCATGTCAGTTCTAGTATAATATATTTGTCCAATGAATACCCGTTTATCATCTGCATTTCTTCTTGGTGTATCAATTTTAATAGCCAGTAGTGTATTAAATAAGTAGAAGACAATGGATTGCTGTAATTCTGTATTTTAAAGAGTGTACATAAGAATTAATGAGAAACTACATTTGAAATAGTCTTCATTGGCGATGAGAAATGGTCCAACTTTAATGAGGAGCTGTACACAAATGGGTGGTCCAATAAATTCATTGTTGGTTTCATGAAACACAGAATTAATTCCTCTATATCTTTTTTATTAACCACCTTATTGATAGATGGGTTAGTTTCAACGATATTACCAGAAACAGAGCTTAAAATGAAATTTTTTTCATGAGCATGTAAAATTGGTTGAGTTTTGGAGAGCACTAGTGTGAGAATGGGTGGTCCAAAAAATATGCAGATGGTCTCATTCATTGCAGAATTTCATGTCCTACAACTTTATAGATTCCACTATGTTTTCGATATTGTTGGTCATTTCCGAGATATAATCACAAAACAGAAAAAATACCCCTTTTTCGGGTACATTTTTGCCCCACACCACTTATGCACAACTCCCCCAAGGAGGAAAACTTAGGATAGTCATATTAGGACACAAACGAAGCAGTTAATGCAATAAAACCTTTTGTAGCAATTATTTCCGATTTAAATGCTAATTCTATTGGAATATATCTTGTGATGCTGAATGTTAGATAAACGTTAGAAGGCACTCCTTGCCTGCGACAAGCTGGGTGACATTCTGGTCAGCATCACGCCCCACGAGACGCTCAACATGATCCAAGGTCTTATTTACCACTGTGATCTCCTTTCACAGTCACATGATGAGGTGTGCGCAAACCTAGAATGAAAAGGAGTTCACTTCGTCAGGTGCATCTATAGGGGACCTAAAGATCACAGGACTGCCACTGGTGCTTTTATTCTGGCATTAGAGACAGATACACTGCCTGAGAAGGTCAAAGTCATGATATACTGGTGTGACATCAAACCGTACGTCCCTCCCCCTATGAGGTTGCTTCGCATGCTGGAAGTTCAGGCATATGTCCTTCCAATGTACTTCCAGCCCCCTGTGCAAGGAATGCAGACATTCATCCCATTCAGAAGCTCTATGTACCCCATCTCTCGTTTGTGTGAACTGCAAGCAGCTATGTCCGCCTTGCTCGCCAGATTGCTCTCATTTGCTCAAGGAATGTAAGAGCATGTGGATCAAGATTGTAGACCAACTCCCTTATACAGAGGCAAGAAGAAAGAATGAGCTGCTACACCTGGCTCATATGTCTACATCTTTCACTACTGCTGTGTCGTCCCCGCTCTGTACCACCACCTCCTTTGGGCCCTAGGGGTCCAACAATCTTCCAATGGCCTCTCAATGGGAGCGGGCGCCTCTTCTACTGTAACACTTGTTGTTGGGGAAACACTCCCCCAACCCTCAGGGAAACCAATCCCCACCTCCTGCTGCTCTTGTGTGGAAGGGGTCCCTTGGGACACTCCCTTCCAAGGCTACTCAGAGTACTCCAGATGACCCAGCCGCAGGCTTAAGGATCTACAACCTGTCGGTCGAAGAGCTTCCTGCTCTTCCTCCAACCCGGATGCCACTTCAGAGAAACCCTCTCAGCCCTTCAAACCAAATGACCTGCGACAGGGAAAGAAGAGGAGGAACAAGAAAAAGGAATGTTCGGTGGCTGCAAAGCCACAGCTACACTTGTCTTCTGCTTCCGAAGGTGAGGTAGAGATCCTCGCATCACCTGAGGCTCTCGAACTGACTGATGCTACAGAATCTATTATTCTTGACTCAGCAGATTCCAAACACTTGGCAGCGGATGTCCCCGTGGAATAACCTGCTCTTCATTTTTTAACATTCTCCAGTTGAACTGCGGTGGTTTTTCCCCAACCTGGCTGAGCTGCATCAACTTTTGAGCATAACACCTGCTCTCTGCATTGTCCTCCAGGAAACCTGGTTTCCAGCCATGCGGATCCCTGCCCTTTGTGGCTACAGGGGATATTACTGTAATCAGTGTGTGTATAACAGTGTCTCAGGTGGCGTCTGTGTGTATATCCTTAACTCAGTCTATAGTGAACCCATGCCCCTTCAGACACGTTTAGTTCCTGTGGCTGTCAGGGTAAGGATACCACACGACATAACGATCTGCAGTCTGTATCTTCCTCCAGATGGTGGTGTACCACAACACACATTGGCTACACTAATCTCCCAACTCCAGCCACCTTTTCTACTACTGGGTGATTTTAACACCCATAATACCTTGTGGGGTGATGCAATAGTCAATGGTCATGGCAGAGAGGTCGAGAAATTAATATCCCTGATCGACCTCTGTCTTTAAACTCCGTAGCCCCCACACATTTCAGTTTGGCACATGGCACATTTTTGCCTCTTGACTTGTCAGTTTGCAGCCCTGGCCTCGTACCATCTGTCCATTGCCTGACACATGATGATTTGTATGGTAGTGATCCTTTTCCTATCTTTCTATCACTACCTCATCATCACTGCCATGGACACCCTCCCCAATGGGCTTTAAACAAGGCAAATTGGGATGACTTCGTTCCTGCTGCCACTCTTGGACCTCTCCCACATGGCACTATCAATGTGGCGGTTGAGACTGTCACTCGAAAGATTTTATCTGCTGCAGAGCGCCGGCCGCGGTGGCCAAGGAGACTGAGGCGCTTCAGTCACGGTCTGCACGGCCGCTATGGTCGGGGGTTCGAATCCCCCCTCGGGCATGGATATTTGTGCCGTCCTAGTTCGTAAGTAGTTCATAAGTAGTTTGTAAGTTTAGAGACTGATGACCCCGTAGTTAAGTCCCATAAGCTTTACAAACATTTGAACATTTGCTGCAGAGCATGCAATCCCCCATTCATCGGGATGCCCCCGGCTAAAGAAGTGCCTTGATAGTTATTGGAAGTAGCAGATGTCATTAGAGACCGTAGGTGTGCTCTTCAGTGCTATAAACAACACCCATTGCTCGAAAATCTTATTGCTTTTAAACAACTCTGTGCTCCTGCTTGCCAGATAATATGAATGTTGTGAATGGTACATCTCAACTAGGGATGGGTCGAACCCCAATTTTTACTGAATCGTATCCGAATACCGAATCTTAAATAACACATGTGCCAAATTCTGAACCCGAATCGAATCTTCCAAATCTTGAACCCAAATACTGTAATCTGTCAACTCAAGTACATTAAATTTAAAAGAATTACTACTCTATCACAGCCAGTGGTGAAGATAAAGCCTTCTGGGATGGATCCCAAATGACATTATTACAGTAAGATTTAAGAAATTAAAATTTCATTTAGATTTTTATTTTAAATCTTAAGGATTTTTTAATATTACTCCCTCCGGTTAAAAGAAATTTGCAGACTATGAAACATTTAGATATATGTGTTGCTTAGATGCTCTGAAAGGTAATAAATTTTCTTCACTCTTTTACAAACTGTTTCATTTTGATGAAATAAAAAATAATTGCATTATGAAGTCCTAGAAAGGAAAGAATTACGTATTTCTTTTTTCTTTCTTTTTTCAAAGGGGAAGAATAAAAAGTAATACCTGAAAAGATGAGTAGATATTTTGGAACTTGGAAAAATAGATTCTTAAAAAATAGGAAGTGTGACTGTTAAATAATTTTATAGTGACATATCAGGCATTCCATAAGTAACAGACAGGACATTCAGATACAGAGAAATCCGTGTTTATTCAACGTGTTTGTACTTGTTATTGCCACGATTCCGGAGGTTAAGCAAGGATATTTTGTGGCTTTATTTATTCTTTCAAAAATTGAATATCACGTAACTTGTCTGCACAGAATTTATATTCACAGAAGATTTAAAAATCAGTACTAGAAGTCAGTTGCTGTGCTTCATTTCTAACTATTCCCGTTCAGCATAAGGATAATAAAAATGAAAACATTAATGTGATACGTATATTCTCCTGCATTCGCTGTTGTCTTTCAGGTTTGTTAGGCAGACGGAATTTAGGCCTAAATGTGGTAACAGGGAACACGGAACATTACATGGGGTTATGTTTACATTTGTATTATTCTTATGGCAAAGAGAGTGTGGAATTTATGAATCACAATTCATAGGAACAATCCCTTGCCCCTAAGAGAAAAACACGTGAATTGTAGCACGAAGGCAGTGGTTGTAGCGTCACGCATATTGACGCAACACAGGCTTGACAGTCGGCTTTACGTAGTAGCTTTTAGATGACTCCAAATATACGGCAAACTAAATGCGGAAATATAAAACAATTTTATAACATTTATAATACAAATTTTAGAAAATGTTTATAATAGCAATTAGATACATGTACTTAATTCTGAATCACTATCAATTGATTCCTTGTTATTCAGTTCCTTCGTAGTACAGAGCATCATCCCTCATACAATGTAGTGCATTCAATATTGAACATTTTTAAATGCCTGCTATGCAATCTGATTTGGAACCCATATGCATGTATCATCATTCCATTGACACACCTGCATGTGTCAGTTGTCTGTCACTTTTCAAAAGGTAGCCGGTGTACATGTGTTTAAGATTGACCTTAAACGATTTATTGAAAGAGAAGTCAAGTGGTTGATGAATTAACGTCATCCCGCATGTATGGCGCACAATTAGAACTTTTTTCCCCTCTTAATAAATAACTTTATTCTTGATATCCTAGTGCTTCATTACAGTTCACATGCCCCAGCACTTTACAAAATTCAATGAATTAATACGTGAAATCAGAATTAGGCAACTCGTGGAAGAATCCTATAGCCTTATGTATTGTTGGTATTTACATAAAGAAATTTGTTTTTTGCTACTAATATTTCACAGGCTGCTACATTTTATATTTGTGCTTGCAAAGCAAGCCTGTGTAGCACTGCTTATATCAGACGGGAAAAGTTACTTGTTTGCTTTGTACTCGTTTTAAATCACAGTTTTTGGACCCTAAAAACCGGAAAAAATTGGGCTCAGATTCGGGTAAATATGCTAGATTGTTTTCACAGTAGCCACCCAAATGCGTAAATTTCATAGTGGTTTCACTTGAATAAATTCAAAGTAAGATCGTTTTTATATATATATATATATATACACACACACACACACACACACACACACACACACACACACACACACACACACACATCACGTCTTTCAGCGGATCTATGGAAAATAAACTAAATAACGAAGACGAAAGCGCACTGTTATGCGAAGTACAGTACAACATTTGTAACTGAAGGTTTCCATATAACACTTTGGATTCAGGATTCGGTAGTATTCGGCCATTATGCATCGAATCTCAAATCCGAAGACAGTGTTCTGGATTCGGCGAATAATGGGTACGGCCGAACCACACGAACACAACCCTAATGTGAACCATAGGGTCGCATACCTCTTTTTCGCAAGTATGGATACAGATCCAACACCTGTATGGCTACCAGTCCCAGGCAGCAATACATGGGATCTCTATACAAGGGGCTGTATGTATGGATAAAGGCGCCATCGCCAAGGCTTTTCCCGAGCACTATGCTTGTGCCGCTGCCTCCCAAAATTATCAACCTGCCTTCCGAACATTAAAACAGGGAATGGAATGCAAACACCTGTCGTTTACTTCATGCCACCCTTAGGTTTATAATGTTCTGGTTTAGTGAGTGGGAGATTGTTAGTGCACTAGCTCATTGCACCGACTCTACCCCTGGGCCATACATAATCCACAATCAGATCTTAAAACATCTGTCTGAAGATTCAAAGCAACATGTTCTTGCATTGTTTAATCATATCTGGAGCGGTGGTGTCTTCCCCTCACAGTGGTAAGAGAGCACCATTGTCGCAGCACCAGCTGGGTAGAGACCCGCTAGATGTGGACAGCTATCGACTCATCAGCCTTACAAATGTCCTTTGTAAATTACTAGAATGCATGTTGAGGCGGAAGTTTGCTACTTGAATCTAGGGGCCTGCTGGCTTCATGCCAAGGTGGTTTCTGTAATCGGTGCTCTACCTCGAATAACTTGGTCTCTCTTGAGTCTGCCATCCAGACAGTGTTGTCTCGACGTCAACATCTGGTAGCTGTGTTTTTTGACTTGTCGAGGTGTATGACACCACATTTTAACCACCTTACATATGTGGGGTCTCCAGGGCACACTACTACTTTTTATCCAAAACTTTTTTACTTTACATACCTTCTGTGTACAGGTCGGGGTGTTCCATACCCAGGAGAATGGGGTCCCCCAGGGCTCTGTATTGATCATCCCGCTGTTTCTAGTGGCCTAGCAGCAGTAGTCAGGTCGTCAGTATCACCTTCATTGTATGCTGACAACTTCTGCATATATTTTAGTTATTTTAGCATGTGTGTTGCTGAATGCCAGCTGTAGGGCACCAGCCTCAGGAATACCACTTGGGGTGCAGACTGCAGTGCCCTGCTGCGTTGCTACAAAGCCCTTGTTCTGTCGCGATTGGGCTATGGGAGTGTAGCAAATGGTTTTGCATCTCCTTCGGCACTGCAGTTGCTGAATCCTATCCGCCACTGTGGAGTTAGGCTTGTACAGAGGCTTTCAGAAAAGTCCTGTGGACAGTCTCTTTGAGGAGGCTGGGATGCCGCCTCTGTGAATCAGGCGGCAACAACTGCTGGCGAATTACGCAGCCCTAGTCTATGGTATGCCTATTCATCCAAACCACAGTCTCATTTTTCCGAACAGAGTACTCCATATTCCATAATGGCAGCCGAGATCGGGTTTGATGGTTAGTGTCCATGCTCGGTCTCTTCTAAGTGAATTGGAGTTTTTTCCCCTACCATCTCTGTTCAAATTCCAGTCGCGTATGCCACCATGATGTATACCTCGACCTCTGCTTCAACTGGAATTGTCACAACACTCCAAATACTCAGTTCAGCCAGAGGCACTTCGCTGGCAATTTTTGTCAATTCAGGATGGGTACCAAGGATCCACAGTAATCTACACAGATGGCTCGAGGTCAGAAGGTCTTGTCGGCTTTGCATATACCCATGCAGGAGATAAGGAACTGTGTTTCCTTCTGGATGGCTGCATTGTATTCACTGCAGAGCTGGTAGCCATCCCTTGTGCAGTCGATGACATTCATTCCTGTCCCGGGGAGTCTTTCCTCATTTGCAGTGACTCCCTAAGGAGTTTACAGGCCCTCGATTAGTGTTTCCCTCACCATCCCTTGATTAAGACCATCCAAGAATCTCAAGACAACATCGACTGATGTGGGTGATCAGTAGTATTTCTCTGGACACCAGGGCTCATAGGGATCGATGGAAATGAGATGGCTGACAGGTTAGCAAAGGAGGCTACACATAAACCTATCCTGGATGTAGGTATCCCAGCTACTGACATCCATTTGATGTTACACAGTCACATTCTTGGTCTGTGGAATACAGAATGCCGTACCCTACAGACTCCAAACAAATTGAGGCTAATAAAGGAGACAATGAACGTGTGGAGGTCCTCTATGCGGAATCCTCACAGGGATTCTGTCGTCCTCTGCCGACTAATTATAGGCCATCCTTGGCTGACACACGGTTACCTTCTGTGTCACGAGGACCCTCCTCGGTGTCAATGTTGTGAGCATTTGACAGTCACCCACATCTTAATGGAATGCCTTATTTCACCACTAAGAAGTGGAGTTTTAATCTCCCTGACTTCTTAAACCTTGTTTTAGGCGACAATGCCTTTGTGGCTGATTCTGTTTTAAATTTTATTTGTAATAGTGGATTATATCATTCCATCTGTCGTTTATTGCTCTACACCTGCTTAATACTTTTAGGCGGGTGATTTTAATGTGTTACAGAGTGGCTGGACGTTCTACTTTTATTTCAGTGAACACCCAGCCTAGACGCTCTGGTATTCTCTTTTAAATCTCTCTTCCTTCTCGCCTTTTATTTGATTCTTCTATTACTTCCATCTTCCATCTATGGTTTGATGTAGTTTAATACTTTATGTCCATTTTAGTGTTCTTTTATGCCATCTTCATGATTGGAAAAAGGGGCTGATGACCATAATAGTTTGCAAAAGGACTGATGACCATAATAGTTTGGTCCCTCTAAAACCCCAACCATCCATCCAATAATAATAATAATAATAATAATAATAATAATAATAATAATAATTTCTCCACTCACTTGTTTTCTAATGCTAGAGGAAGAAACTTCTGGCTTGAAATTATAACACTTGTCATCTTATGTTTCTGTTTATATATAATTCTGCATGGTAAAGAGCAACCTTTGTTCTTTCCTTTGATTGCCATATTTTTTGAGAACCGGATATATCTAACTGTTCCACTTCAAAGCTCCCATTTCTTTTTGATAAGCATGTTAATGATCTCAAACAGTTTACTTAGTCTTGGTTAATTTTTTTATTGATGCTTTTATTAATTGCTTGCAGGTACTGCATAAAACCAAAAGAATTTGTTCTGGAGTGTGCACCTCATCAACCAGGTGAATTAGATAACGCTTTAGAGGAAATTGTCATTGACGTGTTAAATTTTATTCAGGACCATCGATATGATCCATTAGAAGTGTATGACGACGAATTTTTTGAGGAGCTTAAGGATATTCCTGACCCTAAATCTGATCCATTAAAAATCCTCAATGAATTCTTAGATGTGCTACACACACTAGGTGAGTATTTTATACAGTGTCTTTTAAACAATGATTATTTTAGAATGTCCCGTAATACGTTCTTCAGCTTCCAGCTATATCATGTGTATAAAATACCATGAGTATGTGTATAAATACGTTACACATTTATGGTGTTGTAAAATTTGCGTGATTTCACTTCTGGATACATCTTATATGGTACTGGTTACTGGAATTATTTGCTTGAGTTTAGTGTGGTCTACTCACTCCTTTCATTTGTACCCATAATAGTCAAACATTCTGTATACTCTAGCCGATGACTGTGACATGGCGGGAAGCCAAGAATATTTTATTTTAATGTTAGTGGCTTCTGACATGTTTCTGGTATGCCTTATTAGCAACTCACCTTAGCTTTACATGAGAACCACTAAGTATTTACTGCTGTTTGTCATAATAGTAATAAATTATATAAACAGATCTTTTTCATCAGTCAGTATACATTTTAATGAAAACTATCAAAATCCTTATAGTAAGTCTTGAGATTATCTTACACACACACACACACACACACACACACACACAAATGTGGCAGTGGACTTGAATTTATTATATGCATCAAAGAAGCAGATAGGTGGAGGTGTTTAGTAGTTCGTATGGCCTGGTGAAACCTACTCGAGTTAGCAAACCAGGGAAAAAAATCTGCAGTTTAACATGGAATCTGAAATGTGTAGTTTGTGACATGTCTCCATATTGTTGAGAGATGAATGCTAAATTAGGGGGCCGACTGGAATTTGATCCCTTTAACTTTTCATTTCCATACCAACGTGACTGATAAAGATTACAGTCGAGCTTTTTTGCTCTCTGTAGTTTCTGCAACTGTTAACTGTTTTATCACAAGAAGCTGCCTCATTTGTAGTTGACCAGTTTGTAGTTCCTATCATAGCTCTGAGACATCTCTTCAAATGCCAACTGGACGTTGAACAAGTAACAATCATACTTAACATACTTATCATTACTTAAAGTAATAAGTAAGCATGCGTGATTCAGTACCATGATGATTACCATCTGTATGATTTTACTTAAAGTTTTATTAAAAGTATGCAGGTAATAAAATCTGTCGTGCATGAACTCCATTTGGTCAGACAGTCCACCATCAGTATTCCTTGATTTCTGAAAGGTGTTTGTCACAGTGCACACTTAGAATGACAACAAAGGTACAAGCA
The DNA here is from genome assembly GCA_026315105.1 of Locusta migratoria. Taxonomy (NCBI): domain Eukaryota; kingdom Metazoa; phylum Arthropoda; class Insecta; order Orthoptera; family Acrididae; genus Locusta; species Locusta migratoria. The sequence continues at coordinate 296,170,230 of CM048755.1, forward strand.
CATGTGATTGGTTCCTAGGTATCTGAATGGCTCATAGGTTTCTTAAGTAATATAACCCAGTATATTGTTCTCAACAGTGAGTGTTCATCTGACACAAAGGTATCACCAAGAGTGCCCCAGGGAATTGTGATAGGTCTGCAGTTATTCTCTATCTATATAAATGATCTGACAGACTGGGTGAGTAGCAGGCCTTGCCCATTTGCTGATGATACAATGGTGTATGAGAAAGTGTCATTGACTGCCTATAGATTAATGCAGTATGACTTACACAAAATTTCTAATTTGTCTGGTGAATGGCAGCTAGCTTTTAAAATAGAAAAATGTATGTTAATGCAGATAACTTGGAAAATCAGTGTGACAATGTTCAAATAAAGCATTAGTAGTTTATTGCTTGACACTGTCAAGGTAATTAAATATGTAGGCATTACATTGCAGGGCGATATGAAATGACATAAGCATGTACGGACAGTCTTGGGAAAGGCAGATGGTAGACTTCGATTTTGTGGTAGAATTGTGGAAAGAGGTGGCTCATCTGTAAAGGAGACCAATCCTTGAGTAGTGCTTGAGATGACATGGAAGCAATTCAGAGGTGGGCTGCTAAATTTGTTACACTGTTAGGTTTGATCAAAATGTGAATCCCTAATGGGAATCACTGCAGGAAAGAAAGTGTTCTTTTTTAAAAACTTCATTGAGGAAATTTACAGATCAGACTTTTGAAGCTGATGGCAGGATTATACTTTCTTAATTGATTTACATGTGATATAAGGATAGCAAAAATGAGAGAAATTAGGGCTTGTAGGGAGACATAGTCAGTCATCCAACCCCCCCTCCCCCCATTTGAAGTGGATCAGGATAGGAAATGATTAGTAGTGGTATGAGCAGGGTTGTAGCCAAGGGGGGGGGGGTGAAGGGTATCAGTTCCCCCCCCCCCCCTCCCGGCCATGAAATTATGTTGTAATGCTTTACAGGTTCTATGTCAGAATTTACAGTTGGGTTTTATTGTGTGATCCTCTCCTGAAACAAAATGCTGAATGTGGTCTTGGGTACAGGTACCCTCTGCTATGCACCGTAGGGTGGTTTGCAGAGTATTTCTGTAGACGTCAAAGTGGTGATTAGCAGTGGTAGAAGTTATTCAGAGTGTCTTCACATTCCTTAACAATAATATGTAAAGACATCACAGGAATTTCAAGTGATGAAACTAACTGTACACATGTCTCTATATTAGAGTCAACTTGTTTTAGTATATACATCTCTTCTCCTAGCAGAAACACACTTTTTCTTTCTTTCACTTGCACTACTCACAAACACATGTAACAACTGTGTTTACAACAATGAACTTTCAGTATTCTACTGTACACTATATTTGAATTGTCTAGGTCAGAGTAGTATTTTTATAAAAATTGATAAAGTGCCTAACATTGTAGCTTACTGCTCAAAAGAAAAAGGCACAAATACACTGCTCAAAGCAGTTAGGAGATCAGGTTATTTATCATACACAATATACATATGGTAATGTATTTTATTCAGATATTGCTTACAATTGTAATTTGTGTTTGATACAGTACAATATTTTGCTGTCTCAACTCCTTAGTTGAGGTTTAAATGGCATTTACTTACAAGAAGAGGACACCTACTCGTCATCACTGAATTTGTCCAAATTTATGGTACATGTAGGGCTTGGTGAGACATGAAAGTGCCCCAAGTGGGAACTCCAGATGGCCAAGCGTTTAGGAAATAAAAGAAAGTTTGATACAGATCGATCACCATATACATTTTATCAACTTTCCCTGTGACAGCATGTTTAGGAAGTGGTGTTTGGCTCAGCGTTAAAAGATTTTATTCGTATTGAGAAGGTTGCGGGTTCAACTCCACCCGGCGGTAAATTTTTTTTTCTGCTCCTTGGCAATGTGTACACCTACATATTGTTTCTGTAGGGATCGTGAGGACAAGATTAGATTAATTACAGCAGGCATGGAGGCATTTAAACAATCATTCTTCCTGTGCTCAATTCGCGAATGGAATGGGGGAAAAACCCTAATAACTGATACAGTGGGATGAACCCTCTGCCATGCACTTCACTGTGGTTTGCAGAGTATTGATGTAGATGTAGACTGACATCACAATTAACTGCAACAGCATATTGGTTATTTTATTAATTTATATAAGCAAGATAATATGGTTGTTTTAAATACAGTAGAGTCAAAAATCCGAAAGTAAAAAATTCAAAATGTCAAAAATCCGAAAGCCCATTGTCAACTTCGGTAATTTGTGCTGAAAATGTAATTGCAAAGCAAAAGTATGACTGTTACTGAAATGTAGCTGGGAATGAGTGCATGCTCACTACTGTACAAGGGGCAGTAACCTTGAGTGTGTTTATTTTAACCCTTTTGCTGCTGTAGATGAGCTTCTTCGTTATGTTGCCTTTAGTTCCCAGGCTGCTGCTGATGAGGGATTTCGCAGCCCTTGGTTTTCCCCTGAACGCTGTTGACGAGCTCGGCGCAGAAAGCCGAGGCCTTGGCGGCCATCTGTGCCTGATGTATGTTTCCTCTCCTCACCACAGTGAGCTGTTCCATTCTCTCATTTCTCAGATTGCCACCATCAGCTCAGTACGCCAACGTTAGAGATTTAGATCAGTTGTGCAGTGTTGTGGTCAGTTCCTTCTTAGTTTGTTTAAATTAATCGTTGAGTGCACTATAGTTTTGTTTCGCTCATTATGTCATCTTCATCAGGGACACTTAAGCGAAAACATTTATTTATTGAAAATAAACTTGTGATTTTGAATAGACTTCAAAATGGTGGGTCGCTCTTGCAAAAGGGTAAGGCGTGGGCAAGGCTACCATTTCAGACTTAAAAAAGAAGAAATATACCATTCTGAATTTTGCATCCAAGTTAGATTCAGATGATAATGGCTCATAACTTAAAACAACGAGAACAGAAGAAGATAGTTTGTTGGAAGATGCCGCGTTTTTGTGGTTTTCTCAGAGACGCAGTTTGGGTGAACCCATGTCTGGGCCATTAATTTGTAAAAATTTAAATGAAAAATTAGCGGAATCAAATCCTTGAACCTTTCAATATAAATCCGATCTCTTACCGCTAAGCCAAATACCGCTTTCTAAACAGACTCTCTCAGGGGCAGTTGATAAGGTGCATATGGTGATAGATCCTTATCAAAATACGTTTTTGACCACCTGCCAACTATCAATATAAAGATAGGAGCCTCCCATGATGACAAGTGACTGCCAGTCAGGCATGTAGTATCTGTGAGCGTGCTGTCTGTGTGTACCATGGTGAAGGCGCGATCTATCCGAGTTTGAACGAGGACAGATTGTGATGGCCTGAAGGCTCGGTACAAGCATTTTGGAAAATGTATGAATTGTTGGGTATTCGAGGAATGCTGTGTCTTCAACAAGTGGCGAAAACTAGGTGAAACGACATCCAAAAGTTGCAGATGTCGGAGGTGGTAGCCTAGGCAGACAGGTACAACAGTACATGCAGCTAACTAACATCAGACTTAAATACTGGGCACAGTTCAAGTACCAAGATTTCTGACAGCCTGATGTCAAGGGTACACAACGCACACCTGCTCTTTAGGCACGAAGTTGTAAAGTGCTGCCAACTGTGTGAGATGCTTATCCTTGGCTCATGCAAGGTATGTAAAATTTGGGGGTGATTCCTTGGGGTCAGATGGTGGGAGACCTGCACCCGGACAAACTTGTAGGGCAAAGATCTGACCTGGCTGGTGTTCCATTGTTAAAGGTCAGTTACGCAGACCTCGGTCCATGTCCACCGACGCCACCGCGACAACGTGTGCGCTGCTTTCCATGAGGAGGGCCCATCTTGTCTTTATCTTCCTCTGCCGCATACTCCATTCCTTCCACTCTCGGAAAGGCCTTGATATATTTCCTAAACGCTTAGTCATCTGGAATTCCCATTTGGTGCACATTCATATCTCACCACGATTCGGCAATGATGGGTAGGCGTAATCTCCTTGTTAAAGCAAGGCACCATGGGGCTACCATAATAATGAAAAAGTCATCCCCTTGCCCTCTAATATGGTGTGCAATCACCTTGGATGGCCAGTATAGTAGCACACCTACATGGCGTGCACAGTATGAGGTTATCAATCAGTTCTTGAGGGATATTTAGCTATTCCACCATGAGTGCAATAGGCAACCGTTGTGGGAGGTGCCGGTCTGGCTGCAATGCGTCTTTCAAATGCATCCCAGGCATGCTCAATCGAGTTTAAGTCCGGTGAACAAGCTGGCCACTCCATTCGTTCAATTCCCTCAGCGTCAGGAATGATGTCCGCCAGTGCAGCTCTGTGGGGATATGCGTTATAGTCCACCAAAAAGAACCAGTCTCCTATTGCATCAGCATAGGGCACAAAAAAAAGGTCGAAGGATCTCTCTTATCTATACCTCTGAGCAGTCAAAGCGCCATTCTAGAGGTCTGTACATCTGCTAATACTAACTTCTGGCCACACCATCCGTCCACCACCATGATATGGTGATGTTTCCTGCACATAAGCAGGACTGTTCAGAGTTTCACATTCTCTCCAGATGAGGGAACGACAATTGTCTAGCTGAACACAAAACCTTGACTTATCCGTGAACATAATCTGGCATCATTTGTTACTACTCCAATCCTGATGTTCCTCCACCTAGTTTCTGCAGGCTAAATTGTGTCATGGATTTAATGTGACACATACCGTAGCCCTATGTGTGTAGATGCCACATTCTTGAAGGGGATTTCGGACTGTTTGTGTTGATTTTTGCTTGTCCTGTTGCAGCCTGGAGGGTGCATTGCAGCCGAGTTGCATTCAGCCTCCTGCCTCGACAGGCTGATAACTGGAGATAATGGACATATTTTGCTGATGTTACCCATGGATGACCTTTGCCTTGCCTTTTTGTAATGTTTCCTGTTGTCTGAAATCACACCCAGGTCCGGAAATTACACTTTGGCACACTTCAATAGCTGCAGCCAACTTCCTCTGTCTCTTTCTCACTTCCAACCTTCCTATGGCTCTCAGTGCCATAGCTTTGGGTAAGTCACACTCTTGTTGCAATGCACTATCTGCTCACTACACTATCTGAACCCACCTGTTTGTGTAATTCATTTGGTAGAGTAAACACAAGTCAACACCAACAGCCTTTGCAGAAAATTTTTCTCCTTACCACTTTCTCGGTTGCCATAATGTTGTTGTGTCCACTCCATAGAAGCTACAGGAAGACGTCAAACCATTTTAGTTCATTCTGCCAATGACAACACTTCGACCCTAGATATCTTAACTGACCACATAATTGTTTTGGTCTGTGTAGAAGACCACTGCTATATTGGATCAGACGTTCAGTAATGCCGTGCAACTCCCTTGTTAACAGTTACCACCTACTACATTTTAATCGGGGGAAAAAAACATATATTGGAAAAAAACACAATTCATTATTGTGAACATTTCTGTCTGCTGAATTACAAACTGTACTTGCAAAATAAAGTCTCCTTTAAAGTGGGTGGTGGCGTTATGTTTCTGTAAATCCTATTTAGATTTATTGTTTAGCCAATATTAAGTTTATAACTTGTAGCTCTCTCATTTTGTGATGTGGCTATTGGACTGGTTAATTATTGCCAGTTCTTCCCTGCAGGCAGACTGAAATAAAGCAAAAGATGCAACGAAATCACATGTAATAGTTTGAAAGCTTACTGCTGTACCCATTGTGCGCATACACAGTATTTCCCTATCTATTACACATGTGTTAATTAACTGCAAAACTACATGTGCTAATTTCCCGTTCTACTGCTAGATGGTTGTCACACTAGACGAATTATGGAGAGCCTACCTATACCATTCTCAGCGGATTTTCGTGTACCCCTTACTTTAACTTCATCACCATGGGCAGTGCAAAAAATATCTGTTGGATGAAATCAAGTGAAACATTGAGTAAGAATGTAAAATTGAGGTAAACCTTACAATGAAGAAACATAAAATTTGGGAATTTTTAGCATTGATCTCTATATATACACAGGGGCTGTGAATTTATGGCTTGTAATTGTGAAAAACATAAAATTGAAGTTCCACTTTATTTAGTGTGGTTTATTCCTCACAATTGTACCTTCAGTCAGTTATCTATAGATTCCTTCATGTGTTTGTTCATTGTGTTTAATGATTTTGTGACATTTAGCTGGCTTGGTAAATCATTGGCTGAGAGTCTACCATTTAATATTTGTTACTTATTCAGGTTATTTTAACATTGTGTTTATTTTGCTTTAGGACCATGGTGTGCTGACAGAGCAGCATTCTCTCTATTGTTAAACGTAGAAAAACTAAAAGTGAAAACTCCATACGAAAGGCATTTTCTCTTGCTGTGTATGGTTTCGACTGTGCTTGTAAAAATTCGGTAAGTCTCAGTCACAACTATTCATAAAATGAATTTAGCTGTACTTCAGAGGATTTTTTAGAGTGACTCATGTATTTGAAAGATGCACCACTATTTCCTTCACTGTAAGAAATTACATAGTTACATTATGAAGTGATAAGATAAACTGAAGAATGAGCCATTTGGAAAAGTTGGTTGGTATGCCTTTTGGAAGTATAACCCTTTTGTAACTATGTCAATAAAGTATTATTGCAGCCACTGTGGAAAACTAATTAAGTGAAAATGAACCTAGCAGATGTAGTATCTGGTTGAAACATCTGTTAAGTTGTTAATAAAATCAGTGACATCCATAGAATAGCTTTATAAACAAAGAAAAATCTCTGCCAGAAGTTGAGCAGATAAATGTCTATTAATATAAGAGTTATGTGATGTGTGTTGTACTAACACCATATCTCCTCAAACTTCTGGATTCTATTCCCAGTTAGTTACATGTTTTTAATCTGGCAGAAAGTTTCAAACTGCATGTTTTTATAGAAAATTATTAAAATTACAGAGCTTTTGCAAATTATTGATAAAGGAAGGGAAGGAAGAAGGATTAGGAAAGGAAGGATTGACAATGGCTGAATTGGCATTGAAATGAAAGAGTGGCGACAGTTGAAAATGTGAGCCGGGTCGGGAATTGAACCCGGGTCTTCCGCTTCGGTCGCCTTACCCGTACTCGCCTCCCGTCCGTCTCAAATTCCCACAACTCTCACACTGTGGCTGTAGTGCCCCTATCGTTCATGCCCTCTTACACTCGCCATTAAGGATTCCTGTGTGAGGTCGAACGTATGATCGCATCTGCAGTGAAGTAATTGAAGCCAGCGCCGTCATCGCGTGTAAATACTTATTGTATTGGTGTGGTGTCTGTTCCTTCGGACTTGTCTGAAGGTACAGACACCACACCAGTATAATAAAATTACAGAGACAAATAGACTCTCCAGTATCACAGGTGGTTTTGCTTCTGGTAATGCCAACAGAAACAAAATAAATAAATCACAATTATTTTAGCATTTGGAACAGTAATTGACTTCTGTGAAAGTCTCTCAAAACCCAGGCTTTGAGAGAGCCATTTAATATGAAAAGGACTTGTTACAGTAAGGAAAGGAGATCTGGTCGAATAAAAATGTGTCTGGCCATGATTGTAGTCAAAGATACTGTAATAAATTTGTAAGCTCTGTGACTGGTTCATTTAAGTATGATAGAAAGGTAGCATAGAATGAGAAGTAAATCTGAAACATAAAGAACAAACAAAATACTATTAAAGAATAATAAATAGAAGTACAGAGAAAAAGTGACATCCACATTTCAGCCATAATCCACAAGCCAACTCAACTCACTGTTTGGTGGAGGGTACCTCGTGTATCATTGTCACTTCCTCCTCATATGCCAGTTGTTTGGTTTGCAGAAAAAAATCATTTCCAGTATGCCTTTGTGTGGGCTCTAATCTCTCATTTTACACATTTGGTCTTTTGTGAGATATACACAGGAGGAAACAATATGTTGGTTGACTCTTCAAGAAATGTATGCTCTCTGAACTTTAACAGACAACTGTACTATGATGCAGAACATCTCTCTTGCAGCATCTCCCACTGGAGTTTCCCAATCATCAGCACGACCTAAGCAGTATCCAAATAAAAATATATATGAATATGGCTTAAGAAAATGGGCAAAGCCTGAAACTAGTCAGCATTTCAACTAAAAGCAGCTTTGGTGCATATATAAAAATGTCTTTTCTACAACACTGAAGAGCTGCAAAATGCGACATATCAAAAACATTTGATCTTTGTGACCCTTTTGTGCTTATTAAATGAGCATATAATGGAGTGTGTCACCTCTGGGATCATCTGTCTTTCTTGTTTATCAACCGTACTGGTATGGATCGCACACTGACGAGCTACACTCAGTGATCGGCCAAATGAGTGTTTTTTCAAGGTACTTCCTTTTTTGACACACTGCACTTTCCTGGGGATTCTTCCAATGAATCTCAGTCTGGCATCTGCCTTACTCATGATTAATTTTATATAGTCATTCCATTTCAAATCATGCCCTTTGCTTACTCCCTGATATTTTATTGAAGTAACTGCTTCCAGTGTTTGTCCTGCTATTGCATAATTATAGAATAAAGGGTCTTTATTTTTGTGTAAATACACTCTTGTACATTTGTTTATGTTGAGGGTCAATTGCCTTTTCCTGTACCATGCAGTGATACACTGCAGATCCTTCTGCATTTTGCTACTCTATCCTAGTATCGCAACTTCTCAACATACTACAGCATCATTTGTGAAAAGCCTCATTGAACTTCCAATGTTATATTTGAGGTCATTAATATATTTTATGAAAAGAAACGGTCGTATATCACTCATCTGGGGCATGCCTTACGTACCTTCTCTCTGATGAGAGTAACATGCTGCATTCTGTTAGCTAGAAATACCTTATTCCAGTCATGTAGTTTTTCTGTTATTCCATATGCTCACACTTTGTTCATCAGGCCACGGCATGGAACAGCATCAAATGCCTTGCAGAAGGCAACAAACATGTCATCTGCCTGGTATCCTGTAACTATTGCCCTTTGGATTTCGTGGATGAATTGCAGAAGTTTTGTGTCACATGATCGTTGCTTTTGGAAACCACTTTGATTCCTACAAAGGAAACTTTTTCTTGGTAATGTACCTCTTATACCATCCTTTTAGGACAGTGTACATTTAGTTCAGTTGCTCTTCCAGGTCCTTTGCTATCTCCTACAGATTTACAATGTCATTAGTAAACCACAAAGTTTTTATTTCTCTTCCCCGAACTTTAATTACCTCTACAAATTTCTCCATGCTTTCCTTTACAGCTTGCTGAATATAAAGATTGAATAACATGGGGGAAAAGCTACGACACTATCTTACCCCCGTCTCAACTACTGCATCCCTTTCATTCCCTCTAACTCTTGTAACTGCTGTCTGCTTTCTTTACAAGTTGAACATAACTTTTCTTTCCCTCTATTTTACTCCTGTTACTCTCAGAATTTGAAAGATTGAATTCCAGTCAACATTGTTGAAAGCTTTCTCCTAAACTACAAAAGCTATATTTGTAGGTTTGCTTCTGTTAACCTACGTCTAAGGTAGGGTGAATATTGCTCTCATGCTTGTACGTCTCTTCAAAATCCAGACTAATTTTCCTCAAGGTTGACTTCTGCCAGTTTTTCTATTCATCTGTAAATAATTCATTTTGCTTTTATAGTCTGTATTATGTAATATTCTGTAAAATGGGTCATGAAAAATTCATACCCAGTAATTGAAGAGAAATTTTTAACGCAATCCTGGACCCACCACTGCATGTTTGGGTACTGTACCCTTACATATTACAGTAAAACCCCTTTTTAACGACTCTTGGGGGACCAAAATATTTATTCTTTAAACAGGGATTTCCTTAAGTGGGCATTTTGCCTAGGCACACAAGTGTGACCCAGAATCATGATTCACACCATGTTTAGGCAATGTAAGAGATATTGAACTTTAAATTTAACAATAATCTGCTATGACTTTAAATATAGCATTAATCCTTGGGTTTCCACATCACCATAGAAGTACCAAGTCTGATGCATTACTCACTGTTTTATAGAGCCAGTTTACCCTGGAGGATTACAAACTATACTACATAAATATCATAAATATGTATGTGCCTACACTTTCTGCAGCAACATTATTTAAAAAAAAAAAAAAAATTATATATATATATATATATATATATATATATATATATATATATATATATATATATATATATATTTTTTTTTTTTTTTTTTTTTTTTTTTTTTTTTTTTTTTTTTTTTTTTTTTTTTTGTCCTTCCAGCATATTGTAGAGTGAGAAGTTGTAGCTTCAGCTGGTTGATGCTGTAAAAGAGGAAAAGTAGTTCTAATAGTATCTAGTCCCTGTACAGCAGCTGCAAAGCTTGGTACAACAGCATCATCATCATCATATTCTTCATCATTGTTATCACCATCACCTTCTGCTATCTCACAGCATTCCTTCCCCACACTTTCACTGACAATCATTTGGGGCGCAGAGGTCAAAACATCATCATCACAGGAAACAAAGTCCTGAAATATGACATCTTCAGGAACATCTGCGATTGTTCTCCATTCTTTTTGTGGGGCACTGTCATCTTCAACACAGATACACCACAACCAGCCTTTGAAAAATAGTTTTCTACAGTCTCTTGTGATAAACTGTTCATAGCAGTGGCATATGGAGTTGACATTCAAGGCTGCTGTATATTGTTTACATTAATATTTTTGTAGCAGCAATAAACTCATGCTGCTTGGGATATGAGAGGGGGGAAGTCAAGATGCTCTACTTTCATCTGACTGTTTTCCTGTTGCATTTCATCAATACATTGGCACTACATGATGAATTCCTTTCTTGTTGTGACATCTTTTACTCAAAGAGCTTGGTACAGATCTTCTGCTATCCCTTTCATGTTATGTGTGATTTTGTTATTCTCAGTTTTATATGGATTTACAATGTGCCAAAGGACCAAAACATTATATTTGTAAAATTGGTATTGGGCCCTGTTTGCTAGGTTTTTCTTCTGTTAAGCAGGCCTGCTTCTGATTGACACCAGTTAACTTCTTCAGTTTGTCCTGGAATTTGTCACAACTGTCAAACTTCTCTTAGTTATTCTGTAACCCCTGCTTGACTGTACCATCCAAATAAAAGTACACATATGCCAAACATATATTATCCAACAAGTTTATATTTTGGTGAGTCAGTCGATTCCTTTCAGCCATTTTATTGGGTTCTGGCTGGTGTTTCTGAAAACACTAAGTAGGGGTTGATGCACTACTATTTTGCTGTTTGTTGATCTCCTGAAAATAAGGATGTCAGGAACAATGCACTGCTTGTATTTGTGTTCCTGTATTGCCCTGTGGGACTTTCACATTCCTCATTTGAAGCCATGATGATGTATATGTTTTGTAGTGTCACCATCTGAAACAATGTCACGTCATAACCACAGTCAAGTATAAATTCAAAAGCTGTCTTCTCTTTGAAGTACTTCATTTAACACAGAAAGCACATTTATCAAGGAAACAAATGCACAGAGAGAACAAAACTGCCTCCTGGACAGAGATGGAGCGAAGTGGACTCATATTTGGGAAGATGGCAGTTTAAACTAGCTTCCGGCCATCCAGACTTAGGTTTTCTGTGATTCCCTGAAATTACTTCAAGCAAATGTTGGTATAATTCATTTGAGAGAGCATGGTCATTCTCCTTCCCTCATCTTTATCAAAACAACCTGAGCGTTTGGTGTTGAGCGCCCTAAAGCTCCAATAATAACAACAACAACAACTGAGCTTGTTGTCTCCAATGACTACACTGTCAGTGGAATGGTAAAAAGTAATCTTTTTCCCTCCTGGTCAGAGACTAGTGATGTTTATACAAACAATGGATCTACCAGAGTATGCAATCTTACAAACTGTAAATTTTTACAGTGCAAAAGGAAAAATTAAGTGAGATTTAATGTTTACGCATACAATTACTTACAAGGTAAGTACCCCCCTCAGATTTAATGGTAGAATGGTGCTTTGGGTGAAAAGCATGAAAACAGGAATAAAGTATACGGAACTTTGAAAAAAAGAAACAAAATCACAACAGTGGACACCCCATGTAGGATATATAAAATGAGAGGGAAACGCCTACAGCTAGAGAGTAGTGGTCCTCTGGTTATGGTAGTGAGCTACAAAGCTGCAAGTCCTTGGGTCAAACTCTCACCAGCACAAAAATTTTAATTTTATCTTTTTCACAATGTAACTCGTGTTTTTAATATGCTTTCATCCCAAGTCACAAACAGTCAACTACCAGCCAGGGCCCTCGTCAGCAGGAATGCTATCTCCGTCATGCACTGTAGTCAACTGACATTATTTGTTCAGATAATTGTTTAGGCATATCGTCAACATACTACAGTGTGGTTACCTCTCATCAGACCTAATGTTTCCAGTGGGGTCTGAACTACTTGTAGGTTTGTAGCAGAGCTCATCTATTTTCACTGGTACTTGACATTGTGATTAAAAGGCGATGAGCCTTTGTTGTGACATAGTTGCCACCCATTTATTTGTTGTTTTGATATGTGAGCAGTCTATCCAGCATTCCGCCTGTACTCACTATTCATGACATTTGCTTCTGACAATATGATATTCTTTACACGACTCATATTATTTCACTAATGTATAGTATGAAAATTACCAGGCCTACAGAAACAGAACAGAGATACCAATGATATGACAAACATTTCATAACACTATGGCCGGCCGCAGTGGCCGAGGAGACTGAGGCGCTCCAGTCACGGTCTGCATGGCCACTACGGTCGGGGGTTCGAATCCCCCCTCGGGCATGGATATTTGTGCCATCCTTAGTCTTATCTAGTTCATAAGTAGTTTCTAAGCTTAGGGACTGATGACCCCATAGTTCAGTCCCATAAGTTCTAGAAACATTTGAATTTTTAACACTATGACCACAGAACTACCACACTATTACTTCAGACTTAAACTGGAAAGAACACATAGATAATGTTGTGGGAAAGGCAAACCAAAGATGAAACAGAACTACTAAAGAAACTGCATACACTATGCTTGTCCGTCCTTTTTTGGAGTATTGCTGCCCTTATCAGGTGGGTTTGACACAGGACATCGAAAGAGTCCAAAGAAGGGCAGCTCATTTTGTATTGTCACGATACAGGGGAGACAGCGTTACGGAAATGATACAGGATCTGGGATGGGAATCATTACAGCCACGGCGGTTATCACTGGACCTTGGGCTACTTACGAAATCCTAATTGCCATCATTCTCCTCCAAATGCGAGAATATATTGTTGACTCCCACTTGCATAGGTAGAAATGATCATCAGAATAAAATACGAGAAATCAGAGCTCGAACAGAGAGATTCGGGTGTTCTTTCTTCCTGCACACTATTCGAGAATGGAATGGCAGATAAATAGTATAAATGTGGTTCGATGAACCCTCTTCCAGGCTCTTAAATGTGATTTACAGAGTATCCCGTGTATATGTAGATGGAGTATGCAGTTTCTGTTTTGCTTCTCTTTTTCATAGTGCTGTATACTTTCTTCCTCATTTCGTGTTTCAGGCTTTTCCTATATTTAGTTTTTAATAAACTATCCATTGTGCTATACTACTATATCTGAGGAGGGTGCGATGGGGAGTTTCTCTTGTTAGAAAAGTCTAAAGACTGTCCACTTAAATGGCTCCACAATCATAAGTGGGAAAAAAGGACTGATTGGTGAATTCAGGTACGTAAACCTGTAAGTCTTGGTGTTTCAGGGATGTACTTCATGAGTAAATAATTACTTCTAGAAGAAGTGACTCCTCTGACATCCTAAAAGTTCCAGACTTTTGTAAAAATAAATAAATAAATCAGCTGGAGAGAAAGTGATCTGCTCGAAAAGAAACAAGTAAAGGGAATGTAATGTTGTTTTACATGATGAAGCCTCTATGATCCTCTACCTGAAGAAATTTGGTTTCAAATTGTGTATGGAAAAGTAGTAGTAGGTACACATGTTGTTATAACTCAAGTAATAACTAACGGTATTGAACACAGTTACAATTTGGCTGATGGTACTGGTTTTGTTGTATCTACAGGAACAATACTAGATAAGAGAATGTTACTTAAAATGTTGTTTGCTGTTTATAGATATATGCAAAATATTAAGTCTTTCAGTTTGCACCTTTATCATGTTTGGATAAGTGCAGATGTATCATTACCACCAAATGGTGTACTGTTCTAGTTGTTGAATATAATTTTCAGCCTTAGCTATTTACTCGGCAGGAAAACCATAGTAATAACCGTATGTAGCTTGAACAAGAAAGGAAGGAGGAAATGATTGATACACTGTAACTTACCACACTCCATAGATTTGCTTTCAGGATATAGTTGATGTAGAACCGTGTAAGGCCTAATAGGAGAACACTTAACCACCAGTCCACTTCTTATTGTTTGGTATAGCTTTCCATCTCATATAGTAATGAAGCAAGCTTGGATTCTTCACCTACATCATGGCTATACATGGGCAGTGTGTAGCTTAATTAGTTTGTTACACCTCAATATAATTGCAGAATCAAACAAATGACATATCATGTATAGGTTCACATAAATAAAACTCAATTTTTGTCACCACAAAGAATAAGATTATCATTCAAGATAATGTATTTTGTTAAATATTTGTTTTTAGAAATTCATAATTTGCATTATGATACCCTGTGAAAAGTATTTCTGATTAACCTACTTATTTTATCATCAGCTTCCAATCATAGAAAGCATTAATTGTTTAATAATTTAACTACTCTTGGTAGTTAGTTCTGAATGGTATTAATTCTTTAGTGGCTTTGTCAGTGATGGTGTGATTGATTGCACTTACATCTGAATATCTTGTAAGTCCTTTAGAATAGTTTGTTTAATTTTTTATTTACACCCTCTGGTACAAGTGACAGAAAGAAGGAAAGAAGGCAGTATGCAGCCACATGCGGACTTCCCCATGTTAGAACAACATGACATGATGACTCTATTGTCTACATGGCAGTAATCGACAATAAAGTTATTTTTATCACATTACGGTAATGCTACAGCAATGTAACTGCTTTGGGTTTATCTACTTTGTGTGATAATTTCGGACATCATTATATACAGTGTTCAGTCTGGACTCTTGCAAATTAAGGACAGTTTTAATATAAACCACTATGTTCATGAAATTCTTCAATGTGGGGTACTGTATACCTTTTAGGTTATTTCAAATGCAATTTTTCAGCAGGTCCAAGATGTCTTCTTCACCTCGCAATGCCTCTGCTTACTTGGCATGAATTGTGCTTCCAGCTGTCCTGAAATGTAGCCATAGTAAGGAAATTTCTGACAAAGTGTAAATAATTTAGTAGTAATGAAGGATACTCACTGAATAGCAGAAGCTTAGCATTGTCAACAGGTACACACAACAAGAAATGAAAACTGTGCTAGTGTTCAGAAGAAATACTTTGACATAATTTAGTGTTTGGCTGGCACATAATAGATGCACAGAGGTGTGTGTGTGTGTGTGTGTGTGTGTGTGTGTGTGTGTGTGTGTGTGTGTGTGTGTGTGCGCGCTTGCGTGCGTGCGCAACTCTTAAAGCTGCCAAATTTTCATTTCTTTAGTGCTTGTTGACTCGGTACCTTTGCTAGTCAGTGAGTGGGGCTCCTAAACTCTTCTTCTCCTTTGATGTAGTCGGGCAGTAATGTGTTCGTCACAGTTGTTCAGCAACCCCATTTGATGCTTAGTTGACTCACATACATACCGTGTTCAGGAAGGTTACTCTGGGACATGTCTAGAATCTTTGTTTCTATGCTACAATGTTTAGAGAGGCCCTATTTGTTTAACCTCTCACAATATTGAATTCTGAGCCAAAAAATTGTACACTTGAATCCTTTAAATCAGCACATCATTTGTTTGTCACATGTTCTAGGTGTTGCAAGTTAATAAATATTGCTATATATGAACTTTGCATTGCAGAAACAAATTACCATGTGGGTTTGCATTTCCTTTCAGTCAAGCCAGAAAATGCCTCACAAAACAGTTACAAAATATCTTTCTTCAAATTTCTTATGTGGTATTCCCTCACAGTGGTTTCTCCCTTGCTGCTTACAAAAATTCGAAGTATGTTGTGTTTGCTTACTCATAATTTTCTGCTATAATTTCATAAACTGTGTTATTAGTAGCAGGCTGGTTTTGGGCACTGATACTACATTGCACATTATATAAATTTCCAGCCATTATTAATGGTTTACCTGTTACTGTTACTTTATAAGAGTTAACTTTGATTTTTACTATGAGTGTTCATATGCCATGTGCACAATTTTGTATTCTTGCTCATTGTTCATTTTCCTTGTCACGGTTATGCTGTCCCACCATTTTATTAAAAGTATTATTTACACAGTTCTTGTATACAAAATAAATTTTAACCGGAGATAGAATTTCTTTATTAGTTCTCACTTTGTTGCTAATGAGCAAATGCTTGTCACAGAAATGGGGCTCACATGTCTCTCTTGATAACAGTTATGGCAGTCATTCGGTGCTCTCTTCTGTGATGGTCTACATACTACCTGGCCAGTTAGTTAGCCTGCCTTGGAATGCATGTGGTTCCTGTAGACAGGTAATATCATATTACTTTTCCTTACTAGTTTTCTCATCTGTGTGCAACACTCCAATTACACATGATATTTAGTTGCATGAATCTATTACCCTTGCCAATCATATATGATTGAAGGCAGTAAGATAAGGAACCATGGCTATTTTCTTAATAGTCGGTGGTATTTATTCCTTCAGTTTGACACATCCCTGGTTTTTTCTGAACCAAATGATGAGATTTAGTGCTGTCAAGAAACCTAGTATCAATAGGTAACTTGCTTGTCTTAAAAAAATCTGGCCTTGCTCCATCTTGCAACATTACCTATATTCTTGTATGAGTGTGCCATGTCTTACTTTTTAATCTAAAACTTTCTTCGGATTTATAGTCTGGCACTCTAGCACTGTGCTACCGAGCCACACGTTACTCATTATGAATGTGTATAAAAATGACATCACTTGTAGTAAGGGCAACTGAATCATCTTGGAAAACATTACTTTATTAATAATGTATAATTTCTGGCCAAAATTTTTGTGGTTTGCGATAGTACAAGAAATTTCATAGGTGTGGCAGATACATTTCAATACAGATCACAGCAGAATAACAATGTTGATCACTGTTGAAAGAAATTACTGTATATAAATCACTTGAATTTCCAGTTACCAAAAATTATGCAATTACATTTCCATATGAGAAAATATTAGTGCATGCTTGGTGGCAACATGAACTACTTTGTAGAATGCGTAAAGAATGCACTTAACATAAAAACCATCAAAAGATGCCTAGTGATGAACTGTGAACTGTCATCTAAAAACTTGTGAACAACTATGAAAATGTATATTATTCAGTATGAATGTAATAATGGAAAGTCCGCGTTAGAATTAAGAATATAGTAATGAGGACAGTTTACAACTCACTGCAAAGATGTGATGATGAGCTGCAATAGGCACATAAAAAAGACGTATACATACAACACTTCAGCTGTCGGTCATGGTCTTCTTCAGAAAATGAACATTCATGCAATCACACAGTGCAGCAGCCGGAGCTGACAGTTGTGTGACTGTGTTGTGTGCCTGTGTGATTGCATGAATGTTCATTTTCTGAAGAAGACCATGACCGACAGCTGAAGTGTTGTATGTGTGTGTCTTTTTTATGTGCCTGTTGCAGCTTGTTGTCACGTCTCTGCGGTGAGTTGTAAACTGTCCTTATTACTGTATTGTATAAATGAATATATTCATACTTGTGAACAAGTTTTTATATGACAGTTCACAGTTAATCACTAGGCATCTTTTGATGGTTTTTATGTTAAGTGCATTCTTTATGCATTTTATATAGTAGTTCAGGCTGTCACAAAGTATGCACTAATATTTTCTCATATGGGCAGGTAATTGCATAATTTTTGGTAACTAAATTGAAGTGATTTATGTAGGATTATTTCTTTTAAGATTCATTTCAACAGTGATCAACATTTTTATTCTGTTGTGATCTGTATTGAAATGCATTAGATACACACATGGAATTTCTTGTTCTATAGCTTACTACAAAAATTTTGGCCAAGAACATTATACATTAGTAATAAAGTGATGTTTTCTCAAGATGCTTCATTTGCCCTTACTAAAATTGACATCATCTGTCCAAAGAAAAAAAAATAACACAACAACATTATTATAGTATTAAAGGGACTAGGGATCTACACTTTCTTGAGTCCTCAGTTAAGAAATTTTTCTCAGTATTTACAGTTTCTTTTACTTTAACTTTTTCCTTGGTGTTATTAAGATTTTCTTTCCAGTTATTTTCTTCAACTTTTCATTTTAGCATTTCAGCTGAATAATTCATGCAACCAGAATTTCTTGTGGTTATTTAAGAAACCACTCCTCTAGTTAATGCAATTGTCCTTTTTTGTGTGAGCATGCAGATCAGTCCCATAAATGTTAGAATTTGTCAATGTGCCTTGAAATATTTTCTCGGGTTTTAATTCTTGAAATATGTTCATAATCATCTCTTGGTAATTTGAACCAATGTGGACATCTTATTTGGTGGTATATTCTAATCTGCATCATAGTATTTATGTGTGCTATACATCCATCTCAATATATACAAATAAAGTCATGAACTTCCGACCTGATGCCAGTACAAGTGGCTACACATTTCACCTGGCACCTTATGCTCTCGAAAAGCATTTTCAAATTAAAAAATATGTTCAGTCTCAGATAAATAACAAGAAAATATAGTAAGAAGGTATTAGTATTTTTGTGGCAAGTGAGTATGGGGATAAAATATTTTACAGGATAGGAAATGACCCATATTTATCTGTTTCTCATAATTTATGAAAGTGTTATTACCCTTTTCCATTTTCTAAGTTTGAGTGTTGTAGTTAATGAAAACTGAAACTTCTGTGTTCCCAAATGCACCATCTTGAAATTATCAAGGAAATGTTTGTGGGGAGGGAGAGGGGGGTAGGGCGGCAATCATTTATGTCCTTGGATTTTAGTTTGAGAAAAAGCAATTACTCTTTCTTACAGCTCATTTGCCAATTATAGATTTCCTTTTCTCTATGTGGAAATTAAAAGTTAAAAAGAAATATGGAGTTTAACTTGTAACTGTTATGATTTTCAGAGTGCTTACTATCACATACCGATTGGAAGCATTCTAACGTAAAAGCTGATGTATACTATACAACATTTCATACAAAATCTGCAAAATGCACGAGGAATATGTAAGCAATACACCACTTACACTAATCACTGTATTTTTTATGCCATTTTTGTGACTGCAATGCTTTGTTGTTCTGTTTCAGGGCTGTATGTGATGATTACTTTAAGGGCCTTCCTGAAAAAGAAAGAATACTAAAATTTTCTTCGCCAAAAGTACTTCGTCTCTTAGAAATCATCAAGCAGTTTAAACCAGTCCGGTGTCTTTGTGTCAGAGAAGAAAATCAGTCTGTGAAAGACACTAAAATTTGCACTGTTCCTGAATGCTGTGGTGTAATTAAAAATAGAGAATTTCCAGAAGAAACTATTTCTGTGTTAAGTTATGACAAATCTTTACTCCTGTCGCTAAACTTTTCCCCAAGTGTCGATGCTATCAAAATTCAGAATCATGTGAAATGCAAAGACTTGCCCTTCAGTATATGTGATACAGCTGAATGCCAAAGAAATTCCAATCATACAGACGATGATAACAACATAAACTGTTTTATAAAGCATCGTTCATTTCCAGTTTGCATATACAACTGTTCTCTACGGACATGTGGGGATGGAGACATCCATGGAAAGCATGTCCACCTGAATGGTAGTACACTGAAAATTAGTGAACAATTTTCTATAGCCAATTTGTTAAGAAATGTTTGGAATTTGTGTAGAAGGAGCATGCATTCCAGTTCAGAAAATTTGTGCCACATTGAACTAAATAAACTGTCTCCTGTCAGTTTACTAAGAAATTTGCATATCATTAATTGTGATTGCCTTCTCTGTAAATATCACACGTACGTTTCCTTGTATGAAGGATTTGGAGAAGAAACTGATGTGGATGAAAGTGTTGTTAGTGTACTATCAAAGAATGATGTATCCAGTTTCTGTGAGAATTTGTCTAGTGAAGTGTCTTTAAATAATAAACTGACAAAATCGTGTTTTGATAACTATGATGATCAGAAGAGTGAACCTTGCACTCCCTGCAGGACAGTGATTGGAAAAGGACGTTCATCAAAACAACTACGAAAGACTGGACCTGGAGTTGGAAGGTTTGATGTTCAAGGCAGAAATTTTCGAAGTGCCTCGCAAGATGATGCAGATGCACTTTGTGGCATTGTGTTTGTTGAGAAGAAGTTCACAGCTAAGATCCTGTATCACCTTTTAAATGTTAGTTTTTTTTGCAAAATTATGCTTCTTCTTTGTTGTTTCAAACTGTGTATAAATAAAAAAAAAATGCCTGCTCTTAACTAATTACACTTGTGCAGTGAAAGCGCAAACAAAATTTGAAAAGTTTTGAGTGCAATGATGTGTTGTCAAGGTTAAAGTTAGTAGAATAGTCTGTTCCTAATGAATTTATTTGTGACACAGGAATAGTTTCATATTATATAACAGAATTACTTCATAAGTTACCTCTAACATGTAGTTGGATGTTTTCTGCGAC
Organism: Locusta migratoria; assembly: GCA_026315105.1. NCBI lineage: Eukaryota > Metazoa > Arthropoda > Insecta > Orthoptera > Acrididae > Locusta > Locusta migratoria. The sequence goes on from CM048755.1 coordinate 296,190,920, forward strand.
CTACTTCCCTTAAAGACCTTGCATGATCTCAGCATAAGTTAATGCAATCTGGACCTATTAAATTCACATCTATTTAATACTTATAACTTACTTCATAAGACAGAATAAGAACACATAGCTCGGATCCTAGAGGCTTAGAGTAGCTTTCATCCAAGATTATTTACATCCTGCACTTGAATGTGTGACAAAAACTGCTTTCTTCGAACAACAGATTTTTCTTATGTATTTCCAACTGGGTTTTTGGATTGTATATGTTCATCTGAAGTATGTTGCCAAGTATGGCATAGGCACAAAGAATTTAATATGTAAGGAAAATGACAGTGTAACATGCTGTTGATATCTAGCTCATAGATGGAGTGTTCTAATTATGTGATGCCATCTTCTTTGTTAATACTTATAATAACTATACTCGATCCATAGTAAAACTGCAACTTACAAAAGAGTACTATTTACACAGTAAGACCTAATTTCTTGGCCCATAAGGGAAATAGGACATCCCGAAAAACTAGTCACTCATCTGTGTGTTTGGCCAACTTTCCTTGCTTCCTCTTTTACTGTTCTCTTCTTTGTTGATCTAAGTCTGCCTTTCTTCCTCATTCCAAGGAGATTCCATTCCAATAATTTTTCTGGATGTTTCATCTGGTTTTCTCTTGTGTATTCTGGCCACTTCCACTTTCTCTCACATGTCTGAGCTTGTATACATATCTGAGCTTGGTTTCTTCCACTTTTTCCTGACCACCAAATATTCATGATGTGCCAGAGTTACCTATTTATTAAGCTCTTGATCTTATGTTTTTGTCTGCTTTCCAACCTTCACTGCTGTGTAAAGGTCAGACTTCACAATCACATTAAAAATACAATTTTTTCACAACTTTTCCAGCTTCACTATATTCTGTCTTTACACTATTTACAGGGTGTCCCATTTGCTTGATGACCACAAGTGCGGTGCTCCAGATGCCAGGAGGTGAGCACTCTGTTGCCTGGCGATTCAGATGCCACGGTGCCCATTTACTGCCGCACTGGCTGGTCAAATGGGTTCAGCGTCTCCCTGCTAATGCCCTCATGGGCAAGTTGGCGACCTTGAGTGCCCTGCCTGCACTGTGCGCCTTTTTACCCAGTGAAGCAGCAGCGAGTGTAAGAGTGAAGTCCGCGAACACAACAATGGCAGGACCTAATTATTTTATGCCACAATGAGTGTTTATTTACAATTTGTTAGTGCATATAGAGTTAGCTCGTATTGTCTGCAGACAGTTTGAACAGAAATTTCCAGGTGTTAGAATTGAGTCATGATGCAATTCACAAATTAGTGAATAAATTTCGTGAAAGTTTTTGTGACAAGAAGTATTTTAAATGACGATGTACAGTGTTCTTAGAACCTCAGCTCAATGATATTGCTTACCGCCTGCAAAATTTCCTTAAAAAGTCTCTTAGACATGTTTCATAGCAAACACGAATTTCTCACAGCTCTGTACAAATTGCTACTTAGTTACTTGGCCTAAGGCCATGTAAAGTAACAGTAGTGCAAGAACTTGAACCTGTTGATACCACACAGAAGGGTAAATTTTGTGAATGGGTTTTGAAACAAGTGCATGGCAGTGAAATGGATCCTTACGTCATTTATTTATCAGACGAGGCCTGGTTCCATTTACACGTATGTTAATTCTCAAAACTCTCAACATTGGAGTGCCGAATGACCTATTCAGCTTCATGAGGAACCCATTTATGACCAGAAAATGAGTGTGGTGTGCAGTTAGTGGTGAAAGAATAATAGGCCCAATTTGTATTAATTACACGATTAACAGTGAAAGATACGTGCAAAATATTTTGCAGGTGTTTTTTAATGATCTTTGTGAAAGAGAAGGAAACTTAAAGTTTTCTTTTTTTAATAAGATTCAGCAAGGGGTTCATACAGCCAATGTTTCTTTGCATGCAAATTGTGAAGTGTTCCATGACAGTCATTAGCAACAACATCTAGCCCACTCGAAGTCCTCATTTAACCCCATGTGATTTCTATTTGTGGGGAGCACTAAAGTATACACAACAAATACCCATACATTACAGGAACTTAAGTTTAACAACCACGACTGTATTAATTCAATTTCTCAGAGAGAATCGCAATGTGTGATGAAAAATTTCTTGAGAAGATACCAGAAATGCATTGAAAACAATGGCAGATAGTTCCAGTATATCCTTGCATGGCATGGGTGAGTACAAAATTTACTTGGACATATTTTAAATTTATTACTGTGTTGGCAGTAGATGGGTGCACACACCTGAATTACCGGGAAATAGAGCACTCTGCGCCCAGCATCTGGTGCGCCAGGCATGTGGTCATCAGATAAATGGAACACCTTGTAGATAAAATAACGATTTTACAATCTCTACCTTTTACTTCATTATTCATTGGAAACAGAGGCACTTCAATGTTCACAGAATGTACTCTCATTTTCCTTGATTTACCTATATATATGTATATTGAAATCATTAATTTCTGCTTTTTGTGGTGAGTTGAATTGAACTTCATATCTGTCAGCAAGAGCATAGTGAGATTTTATTTTATTTTTTTATTTTTATTTTTTTTATTTTTTAGGTGCATCTTGATTTATAGAAATATTATAATATATACCAGTGCAATCTTAAAATTATATGTAGGCAGGCCTACTTCTTCAATTATTATGCACTTTTGCTAAGTTAAAATTGCATGCTCCTGAATTTGTATTTCTGGAATTTGTGTGTTAGTGCCTCACACCCTACACAGTGTGTTTGTGTGTGTGTGTGTGTGTGTGTGTGTGTGTGTGTGTGTGAGAGAGAGAGAGAGAGAGAGAGAGAGAGAGAGAGAGAGAGAGAGAGAGAGAGAGAGAGAGAGAGAGAGAGAGGGGGGGGGGGGGGTAGTAATTGAGATTGTCAATAGGAGGGCATAATATCTTTGAGAACTTCATTCTGTGTACTATGACTTTTAGTTGGGCTAAAGGAGGCCAGTTGAAGTACTCGGCGAATTGCTTGACATTTGAGTAAGAGCAATGCCACTATTTGATTATTTTGGCAGAAATGGGTGAGTCATGGCCAATCATAGTGTCAAAAAGGAAGCAGTTGACCCAAAGAGACAACAGAACATGACTGAGTAGTTGACACAGAGGCACTCTGAGCTTTGGAATCTGATACTTTATTGAACACAAGGACCATTATTGAGTGTCTTACAGAAAGGAGGCTGAGCCAATAGCATGCTTTTTGCCAACTATCATTGACCACTGTACACCATCTAGCCTGTTAGCTGTAGTGTCAGGCACTTTAGGCCTGCAATTGCATTTAATGAGCTAGTCTTTAGTGATGAGTCCTGTTTTGGATTGATTCCTGATGACTGACAAAGATGTGTCTGGACATACCTCAGACAGTGTTCCACCATGTGGCCCTACAACCAGGATCTGCAGTCTGGGATGGGTGCCATTTCATTTGATAGCTGGATCCCCCTTGATTGTCATCTGCAGCATCTTTACAGGCAGCACCAGGTTTTACTTTAAAAAACATGATTAGGGTATAGCAAGTTACTTGGACTACATTCTGTAAAATATCCAAAAATGTTTATTTTACATACTTCTCGGTAATAAATACAGAACATTCACAAATATTTCATTAATACTTCCTAGTTAAATTTTAGAGTGTAGTATTCTAAAAAAAAAAAAAAAAAAAAAAAAAAAAACCTCTAGTTTTTCTTAGGCACCAGTAATGATAATCTCACAAGATGCATCACTAGATTTTCCTTGCAGTAGCACAACTAATTCATTATTAGATATTGAGTTGTGTTTGGACACAAATTATGAAGATCTGTGTTTGGCGTTATTAAGAAATCCTTGTTACTTAGTAAAACATATGATTTTAAAATTGAGACAATTCTTGATGGTCTAAAATCTGTGGTTGGCATACTCGACTATAGCTAAATGACCTCTGCATCTACTATGTTTTTGTTAGATCTCCAATACAGTGTGGTCTCCAAGGACAGTTCATTGTTTATCCTTGCCTTAAAGTTCTCGAGTTTCAGAAGCTGCACAGTCTCGTGGCTTTTTCAAACACAATTGTGAATAGTAGACAAACAGGGTAGGAGTAGTCATGAATGCCAAGATACAACGTACCACAAGGAAGCTCAAGAAAACCTTGTGTAAATTCAGTCATTTGCTTCATCAATTTTATTTTTCTCACTGCATGATGATCTACTTTGTGGGAAAGTTAGTGCTGTTTCTTTTGTCACAGATCTGCCAGACTTTCAAACTAACTTTGTTTTGAAAAAATTGTTTAGAATAGGGAGGTGAAATCACCTTTATCAAATTGAAGATAAAGTTTTTGTAGCTTGTTGCAATATGTAAGAAGTATAATACACCACTAACCAGTCAAAATGCAACAGCAAGAAGGACCAGAAATAACACAGCCAAATTTACTTGGTGGATAACATGTTTTACAAAGATCACGTGATTATAAATACAGGCTCAGGTGAAGTGTGTAAGATTATGAAATCAGTATTGAGTGTTGCCACCATTGGTGGCTATACCTGCTGTTACACACCACAACATTGAATTAAAGAGTCTCTGAATGTGTTGGGTTTAGCAGTTAATGCTCTTTCCAGGCCATTCCTCCCACAATCATTGACCAGTTGTTTCTGATGGGCGAGAGCTCGGAAGAACAAGGGAGGTCAAGGCAGGAATGCAGTCTGAAAGGCAAGGAAGGAGTCTTGATTTAATTCTGTATAAATAGCATCATTTAATTCCCGTTCAGCCAATTAAGCATTTGCATAGAATTGGATTATATATTTTCCACTTTGCTTAAACTGTACAGTTATGACCCTTTTGAGACTGTCCTCAACTTCAATAAGTCACTATTGAAGTTTTTAGATAGTAAGAGCCCTAGACCATACCTATACACTGCCCGTCACCTGCCTGTCCCAGATAAACTAGTTTTATTCCATGGTAATGTACATAACATTTGTACAGTGTACAATAAAATTAAAAAAAGAAGATATCTCACTGCATATGGAAAGGAAAGTACAGAAAGTCTTTAATATTGGTATGAACTGCTACACACTAAACATTGCACAGTCACATATAGTTATATTTGGATGTGTGTGTTTAGAGTTTTCATTTGATTTTTGAAAATGAAATTATTGAACACCAATCATTATGATTACCACAAACACTTCTTCTTCTTCTTCTTCTTCTTCTTCTTCTTCTTCTTCATCTCCGTCTCCGAGGGGGCTACACCCACATACTAGTTACAACAGTCTGTTATTCTACATCTTTGTTGTCCCTCTTAGACACCAGGTACTCTAGCAAGTAAAGCATTAGACTTCAGCCGGGGGGGGGGGGGGGGGGTCTTACATTCATTCTCATATAGGGGTGGCACTTTTTCCTCATTCCAGTCCTCTCAGAACAGGTACAGGTCCAAACAACCTTCTGGCAGAATGGCTACTGTCTGGGGATCTGGCCCAGGGGTAAAAGGTGGTTGGAGGAAGGAGCCTCGCCAGCCTGCCTTCCCTTGTGTTATGTCTAGAGGCACCTGTTTTTCACAAAGTGTGATATTGCAAAATATTTATGAAATTTTACTAAAACACAAAACTGTTTACCTTCCCTGCAAAACCGAAAAATAATTGACGAAATCGTATCAAATCATATTTGAACAGCGGAATCGATGATAATCAATTCTACAACATTTTACAAATGTCGGTATCTAAAAGTGTATAAAGTACTCATAACTTCATTTTCTATGCAGGCATTCCTTGATAAGCCAGCAAATTACTTGTTGGAAATTGTTGCTGATCATCTGGTTCACTGACTACTTTGTTTTGTTTTTTTGCTGCTGTCTGTTAATATGGAAGTGAAATTTTGATAAAGACAAATATTTTATGTGTTTGAGACAAGTAGAAATATATTTATGTGCAAATATTGGCATGTGCAAATTGAGTGGAAGAGAAGGGACATGCACCATAAACTAAATAAAGATGATGATGACTGTCATAATGATAATAACTATAAAAACTCACATTAAATGGTAATAACGACAGGTATCAAACACAGTCACACAGACACGAGCACAGCAGTAAAAGAAGACAAAAATGATCAAGAGCAATTCAATTTATCAACATCGTGACCTTTCACCGATGCTAACACTCAACTGGAAAAAGCTGATCATCCGAAACTGAGAAAGTTGCTGAACAAATGACATTGAGTTTGTGTAATTAGAAAAAGATGTCCTTATATGTAAGTAAATGTTAGTAAGAAGGAAGATAATTTTTTCATGCCTACTGGAACGCATCATCCCGCCCCAACACTACTCTCACTTTAATAGCTAAAATGAAACTGACACCATGTGAATCAGGAAAATTTGAACTCTCCTTTGCTGTCAACTGTCACGTGGCAAGACTTTTAAAATGCATCAATAGAGTGACCTAATCAACCTAACCAAATTGTCAAGTGTCAGGATTTTCTAACGCTTGCAGCACAAAGTTTTGGGCTGCATGGTCACTTATGTTGGCAATAAGAAATGTTTTTTCGTAATACGACTTACTGTATTTATAAGGGAATTCTAACAAAATTCAAAACGCTTTCCATAGTCAGTATGTTAGTTATTAATCTGGTATTAGACAAAACAAAATATGAAGAATAGTGAGCTGAAACTAATAGGCCTTGCTAAAACATGGAAGTAAAATTTAGTGAAATTATTGGTGAAATGGAAGTAATATCCGCAGAAACATACCAAAATAGGTTTTTAAAAATGACGAAATGAGACACAAATTTTCACCTCAAACAGGTGCCCCTAGCTATGTCTAATGCCTGCAGTCAGACTACTAGCTCGTTTGCGGGCTTGTGTTGATGACTTTACTTTTATGTTTGCATTGTAGCAGTGTTTTTCAACCTGTGGGTTGTGACCAACAAGAAGGTCACAAAGCTTTGCTCGGGGGGGTTGCTGCCACAGGGTGAAATAATTGCACCATAAAATAACTAGGGGATCAATATTACAAAATTGTATGCCTAAGTGAAATTTATTTAATGTAAAATTACAGAGTTCCTAGAGTAACATTAATCATGAATTGAATAGATCATAGTTTTTTTATAGTATAGTGTGTTAATGATGAATAATTGCAAAATATGAAAACTGTTTTCAGTAACCAGTCAATAGGTAAAAGAAACACTGGCCAAGCAAAATAAATTTTTCTGTTGGAAATAACGTAAAATAAATAATAATAATAAAAAAAGGAAATAGTGTTCAGTCATGAAAAATACACAAAAACCTTGGTCCAACCATTTAAAAGAAAATTGTAACAAAAGAAGAAAGATAAATTAGTTTCCTGTGTGATATCATAGTATTGTTACTGTTCAGTTCAGAGTATGAGGGGTCACCAGAAGATTTTAATTTGGAAGGGGGTTGCACATTTGAAAAGGTTGAGAAACACTGTATTATAATATGTTATGGAAGATTTGGAGCACCTTTTTGAGGAGATAGCTAAGTCAATTCATTTACATTCAGAATATCTTACATTCTTACAAATGAATGGAATGAAGAAAAGAGAAGCATTTCACAGAAGATGGCCACATAAGCTAAGTGGGATGCTGTATCTTATGTTACACACTTGTGTTATTACTCAGACCTTATGGATTACAGAAGTATGTGAGGAGGGCTTCACAAATCCAGAGGCAAGAGTACAGTAATAGCCATTGTTTACAGGGTTTCAGTGATATTGTGGAATTTTAGACAGGATAGAGTGTAAATGCCATGAGTACTACATGGAAGATGTTATAGGACTCATTATGAGAGATATGATGTCCAAGAAATATACAGGGATGTTTATGGATTAAATGCAGTATTGAAGTAAAATACAAGAAATATGGATAGTGTTGGTAGATGAATTTGAAGGCAATGAATATGAGAACCATGAAGGTGATTGAGAAAATGGGGCTGCGGTCGGGGGGGGGGGGGGGGAGACAGGTCAGGTATAAGGACTAAGAAAGATAATCTTTCTAGATGGTCTGTAGAAATTAATGAGTTGTTGAACAAATGGTTCCTTATCTGCACAGTTCTGAGAAGCTTATTTGGTTGAGGAATGCTTCCAGATGGCAGACACACTGAACAGTCATGGAAGGGGATCATGTTGTATTGAGAAGCATACTCCACAACTGTATAGTTAAATTCACCCTTGGCCACAGTGGCCTTTGGTACAATTGAGCCATTAGTTTGCATTGGAATATGACTTGACTGCTTGGACAAGTTTCCCTGTCTCTAATGAAATGAGGTAGGCCCTTGACTGAATCACAGAGGCTCATAGAAGTGGGGAGGGATGTGCAGGTTCTACAGTGCCTATTGAATTTTTACAAAAAGGTGAGAACAGCAATTCTATAAGGAGAAATACTAACATTTTCCTAGTAATATTGAGAAACAGATTGTAGCTGTCCCCAGAATGTTTCGAAAATTGGTGACAAATATTTTGTTATGCATCAAAACCAAAATGTGTAAACGGAGACCTGGGATGTGCCCTTATCAATATTGATTTTTTTTTGTTATCTGTGACGAATCAAGCGCTTTGAAGAGTGTGTTGCAATAATTTCATTTGTCTACCTGGTGAGGAAAGTAGTGCCATGAAGCTTTTTATTAAAGGGACTGATTATTACTATAGGTCTGTTAATATTGAATGGAAAATAAAAAAAAGTCACTTAAGTCTGTCCAAAGGAACACCAGTTTTGTTTTACAAAGAGTATTCTGTGGCATTGGCTCCTTAGTTAACTTGCATTTATTGTGAATCTTTAATTTAGCTCAAAGTTCCTTGTGATTCAAAAAAAAGTGCAGGGGACTCCCATTCATAAGAAAGATAAAAGAACTGACCCACATAATTACAGGCCAATATTGTTGACATCAGTTTCCTGTAGAATTTTAGGGCATATTCTCAGCTCAAATGTAGTAAATTTCCTTGAGACAGATAAGCTTCTTTCTATGAATCAGCACGGGTTTAGGAAACATCGTTTATGTGAAACTCAGCTTGCCCTTTTCTCACATGCCATCTTGCGAGCCATGGATGAAGGGCAACAGGCATAGTGTGTTTTTCTTGATTTCAAAAAGGCATTTGACGTGGTACCACACTGCAGACTGCTAATGAATATACAAGCATATGGAATAGGTTCACAGATTTGTGACTGACTGAAAGATTTCCTAAGTGATAGAATGCAGTACATTGTTTTCGACAGCGGGTGCTCATCAGAGATGAGTGTAACATCAGGTGTGCTGCAGGGGAGTGTGATAGGACCACTATTATTTTCTATCTATATAAATGATCTGATGGACAGAGTAACTTGCAATTTTCCACTCTTTGCTGATGATGCTGTGGTGTATGAAAGCGTGTTGTCTTTAATTAACTGTAATAGCTTACAAGATAACTTAGACAAAATTTCTAGTTGGTGTGAAGCTCTAAATGTAGCAAAATGTAAGGTGATGCACATGAGTAGGAAAAACAATCCCATAATGTTTGAATACAGCATTAGTAGTGAGCTTTTTGATGCAGTCACGTCATTCAAATATCTAGGTCTAACATTGCAGAGCGATATGAAATGAAACAAACATGTAAGGCCGCTGTGAGTAAGATGGACAGCCAACTTTGGTTTATTGCATCTGTAAAGGGGACCACATATAAAAGAATTGTACTACCATGTCTCTTTAGTATTGCTCAAGTGTTTGGGACCTGCAGCAGATCAGTTTAACCGAAAACAGGGAAGCAGTTCAGAGGCTGGCAGCTAGGTTTGTAATGTTTGGGCCAACCAATGTGCGAGTGTCACATAAATGCTCCAGGAACTCGAATGGGAGTCGCTGGAGGCAAGACGACAAATGTCTCACATTTTACTATTTTAATGTAAGGGCATCCAGTCACTGCATAATAAACCGAGTCAAATCCATAGACAACCATACTGACCCTGTGAACGCAGGACAAAGGTGAAAGAAATAGATGAGTACTCATAGATTATCTTAACTAGATGGTAGTTCCTGATGTCTATCTCACATATAAACCAAAATATATGACTAAATTTACCTTCAGCTATCTCTCAGCCTATTGATTTCTGGTTATGAAATTAATTGCAATAATGAGTAACAGCAATATGCCTTAAAAAAATAAATTAAAAAAAAAGACAACTATTTTGAATAATGTGCGTAGTGAAGGTTGTGTCTTCACATGAGAATTTCCGGCCTGCACCTCCTCCTCCTGCTCCCCCTCCCCCCGGTCTCTCTCTCTCTCTCTCTCTCTCTCTCTCTCTCTCTCTCTCTCTCTCTCTCTCTCTCTTCTCTCTCTCTCTCTCTCCCCCCTATCCCCACTCACAGACACTCACCCCCTCCCTCCTCACCCCGTTCACTTTCTCATCCCCTCCCTCCTCACCCCGCTCACTTTCTCATCCCCTCCCTCCTCACCACCGCTCTCTGCTCACTCTCTCACCCCGCCCTCTCTCACCCCGCCCTCTCTCACCCCGCCCCCTCTCACCCCCGCCCCCTTTCTCACCCCCGCCCCCTTTCTCACCCCCGCCCCCTTTCTCACCCCCGCCCCCTTTCTCACCCTACCCTCTTTCTCACCCCCCTCTCTCCTGCCCTCTTTCTCACCCCCCTCTCTCCTGCCCTCTTTCTCACCCCCCTCTCTCCTGCCCCCTTTTCCGGCGGCCCCCCCTCTCCCGACTTTTCCGTCGCCCCCCCCCCCTCTCTGCCGACTTTTCCGTCGCCCCCCCCCCTCTCTGCCGACTTTTCCGTCGCCCCCCCCCCTCTCTGCCGACTTTTCCGTCGCCCCCCCCTCTCTGCCGACTTTTCCGTCGCCCCCCCCCTCTCTGCCGACTTTTCCGTCGCCCCCCCCCCTCTCTGCCGACTTTTCAGTCGCCCCCCCCCCTCTCTGCCGACTTTTCAGTTGCCCCCCCCCTCTCCGCCGACTTTTCAGTCGCCCCCCCCCTCTCCGCCGACTTTTCAGTCGCCCCCCCCCCCTCTCCGCCGACTTTTCAGTCGCCCCCCCCCCCTCTCCGCCGCCTTTTCCGTCGCCCCCCCCCTCCCCGCCGCCTTTACGTGGCCCCCCCTCCCCGCCGCCTTTTCCGTCGGCCCCCCCTCCCCGCCGCCTTTTCCGTCGGCCCCCCCTCCCCGCCGCCTTTTCCGTCGCCCCCCCCCTCCCCGCCGCCTTTTCCGTCGCCCCCCCCCTCCCCGCCGCCTTTTCCGTCGCCCCCCCCCTCCCCGCCGCCTTTTCCGTCGCCCCCCCCCCCTCCCCGCCGCCTTTTCCGACGCCCCCCCCCCTCCCCGCCGCCTTTTCTGTTCCCCCCTCCTCACCCTCACCTCCTCAACTGATAATCAGAAAGGGAAAGATTGTTAGAGAAATGGTAATGGCCCAGAGGCATAGCATAATGCAGTGGATATTTTCCTGTGCTGCTTAGTGTACACTGTTATGAATTTTCAGGATAAATTAATAACATGTGCTGTTGGTCTGTTTAAACATCACACATAAAAATCAAATGTCCTCCAGTCCAGTTCTTAATTTTAATGCTAGAAAATATGTGAGTTAATGACAACTGACAGAAGTACAACCAATTGAATAATGTTTCTTACAGTGATATATACAAGTTTATATTATGTATTTCACTCCTTGGTATATCATTTATGGGCATCACCTTTCTACCTCATATTGCACTAATCAATTACATTGTTTTATGCAAAATTGTGATTTGCATAGAATGGGCTGTATTAGTTCCTAAGGAAATCAATGTTTATTGACATGCAAATTGAGATGGGGCAATGTTGAGGTATTCACATTTTTAACTGCCAGGTTATGAATAAATACCATTTGGGGCCTTGAGACCACCCATTGTATTGGAATATTTAGTTATGCAGCTGCTGCCTGATTTCAAACTATTAGGGTATCTACACAGATCATAACTCATTTGTCACTTTCATGAGTTGTGAGGCATAATGATATATAGCTCAGTTTTACTTCTTTTTTGATCAAATAATGATTATGATGCTGAGTTTGATGGTTATGCTGTCATCGGAGTATACTGAATCAGCAAAAATTTAATATGTTTTAGTAGGCATATATTATGTGTGAGAGAATATATTTTATTTTTAGGTCCACAAATGCTTATTAAAATTTTTTTGTTTCTTCGTACAAGGAATATAAGTAATAAGCAAGGTGAAATTTATTTCAGTTTTATAAGAAAGTCCAGTTTGAAACTAAAATTTTATAAATAAATACAAAATTATCTTTATACAAAGATTATTGCACTAGATACGAGCTTCTCCTATACACATTCATTGATATCTTGCAAATAATACAAACTGTCAATGGAACTGTTACATATTATTTAATGGGTAAAATAAATATACCTTGAAACAAATCTCTTCTACTGCAAGCTCGTTGCCTTCAATATCTTATGAGAATGTGCTACAGACAAAAAGAAACAAAACATGTCTACTAAATATGGGCTCTAAAATGCATACCTTAAGAGTAATGTGCATTTGATTAGTAGAACAAATGTGTTCCACAATACCAAAGAGTAAGAACTGCTCATAGCTCTTCAAGTATGCATTTTAGAGCCCACGTTTACTGGACTATTTTTTCTTGTTTTTGGTCCATAGTACCTCCTCTAAAAATGGGGGAAGCAAAGGGCTTACCCAAAGATGAATAAGTTCTCATAGCGTCATATGATGACATTTCTGGACTTAGGTTCATATGTAAAATTTTATCTGCTTAGTCCCCTCTATGTGCGCTTCGGTGGTAGAGTGCCAGACTACAAATCCAAAGGTTGCGGGTTCAATCCCCGCCAGCTCCTAGGATTTTTATCTGTCACTTTCCACTTCTTTCACCTCTGGCAGTATTTCTCATGTGAAAAATACCGAGTAGCACCGTGGTTCGGAACCCACGTTAAACTGTAGGTCCCCCTATAACTGGCTGGGTAAGTCAGTTCGAAGGTCGGAGGAAGGCAACGGCATACCAACTCCAAACAGGACCATGCCTAGTAAAGCACTGTGGTGTTCAAACCAATCTTCAGATTGTTGACTGCTTTACCTTAGTCCCCTCTAAAAGTGTGTAACATGAATTGTGGAACACCTTGTAGACATTTCTAGTTGAGTGTGTTGATTCAAATAATAAGACTATTATGTAACACATCTTACAGTTTATGGGGTGCAACATAGTTAATCATAAGCATGTGTTAAAATTCCTTATCTCAGAAACAGAAGTCCACTTCTGAAGATGTCAAGTACTATTTTCTAATAATATGCAGATGAGTATAGGCACCATCTTATCACTCCAATATAAGTTTATCTTTAACATAACTTATCTTCTTACACTTAGCTATATTTTTTGTAGGAAATTCGTCGTAATGATGAAGATTATAGTTTTGTGGCACCACAGTACACAGTTGACAAAGAAGCTGATCCTTTGACAGAGCCTCGGGAGGCAGAAAATGAACACAGAAAACAAGAGGAAGTTTTAAAAAGGTTAACTTTATTTTCCATTTGCTCCTTTTTAATTTTCTTTGTTTACAATATAAAAATTTAAGTTTGAACCCCATGTTTAACTACTTAATATATTTAGTATGTGCTATGCCTGTTTTTAATATTACTTTTCTGTTCATGAACATAACAGGTTTCGAATGCGAGAATGTAATCTTCTTGTTGGCACATCAGTTTTGGAGGAAGGTATAGATGTTCCTAAATGTAACCTGGTCATTCGTTTTGATGTTCCATCGATGTACCGCTCGTATGTCCAATCTAAAGGGCGTGCTCGTGCGCCGGATGCTCATTATTTATTAATGATTGAAGAGAGTAGAACTGAAGAATTTATTGAAAGCTTGGCCCAGTACTTTGAAATTGAACAGGTAATGATCTTTTTACTATTATTTTAATGTAGTTTTTACATGTTTAAAATAAAAGTTTTACAATATCATCTCTGATTTAAGGTACTGTATTTCAGAAGGTAATTGTGTTATTTATTGAGGGTCTAGTCAAGCAAAATGCTTGTAGAACTGTATATATGTTTGTGGCACTATTGGTTTATTAAAATAATATATATACTTTATTTGCAACTATGATTGGGTTTTATAAATTTGTGGCACCTCCATTGTTGGTACACCGTAATCTTATGTTCATTTGTACTCCTCTAGGCTGTGTGCTATGAAAAGCAAAAGGATTTCTTGGCCAGAATGAATAATTTAGAGTCCAGGAACAGATAATTGTATATGCCAAAGTTCAGAAGAAGCAGTATAATAGTTAGGATACAGTACATGTTGAGATTCATTACAATTTAACTCAGTGTATAATTTCTTTTCAATATCATTATTTGAGCATGTAGAAACAAAATATACTACATGATGAGTGTTACACGTCTGTTTCAGTTGCAGAGTGGGTAACCTGACAGCTTACAAATGTAAGAGGCAGGCGTTCAAATTTAATTGAAGTTGATGGTTTTTTATTTATTTACTCCTGTAAAGGTAATATTTTAAACTGTAATTCACCACAAATTGCCCAGTTGTAGGCATATGATTTACAAATTATCATTGTGAGGTAGTGAGGCACCAAGTACCTGGAAGACCACAAATCTACAAGGAGACAAGATGAAGAACTGGTCAGGATGGCCCAGAATGCTCCTTTGTTAATCATGTGGGACTAAGGAGAACTTCACATTTTTCAGGCTCATTGAAAACATTTCTCAGAAGATTTAAAGGGGAATTGAAGTAATGCTCTGATCAAAGAACTGTTGTCTGATAAACAAGTCATGGATAGAATAACAACTGTGAGTTCCTGGGACGATGTTGATTGGAGGAAAGTAATTTCCTCTGTCAAGTGCTTAATTGAGTCCATGAGCAGAGGTCTCTCTCTTATTTACTGCACAGATGGGCAACATTGTAATGTGTGCATTGTGGCCACGTGCATTAGAAATGGATGCATAACTGTGAAATATTTGACTTGGATAACTTATGTGGGTGCAAGCAATTTCAATCCAGCATGCTATGAACATTTCCTTGAAAATGTAATAATCCCTGGAGCTCGACATCAGCACCCCGAAGGATGACTAACTTACCAACATAATCATCCATTATACAATAGCTTTAGGATTCAGGATTGGTTTCAAAGGAGGGAGAATATTATTCAGTTTTTACTTTGGCCTCCAAAGTCACATGATCTTAATCCCATAGAGCACGTATGATCTCAGCTTAAGAAGACTCTGCTGCCTGGGAATGCCCGTGTGGTTTGGGGATAATTCTACGGATCATGCAGCGGCTTGCGTCGGAGGTTAGAGTCCTCCCTAGGCATGGGTGTATATATCGTCCTTAGTATAAGTTAGTCTGTGTAGTGAGTGAGTCTAGGGACTGATGACCAGAGTAGTTCAGTCCGTTAGAATTACAAACATTTGAACATTTAAGAAGACTCTGTTGGGCAACTGTTAATGTCCTATGCTATTTGGTTCATTCAAGAGAGAGCCTTTGAGGCTCCAAGCTGTCATTGATGTCATTGGCATGTGTACAGATACCTAAGCTATACATAGCCTACTTCACTTTTCTGTAAAAGTCCTACATATTTATTAAGCCAACAATATTAATTTCCAAATACAAATCTACTTGCTACTATATTATTTGTATTTTTATTTGGGATGGTCCGAACCCCAGTTTTACCATATCTAATCCGAATCTGAAATAAAATACGTCCAGAATTCCGGATGTGAATCGATTCTTCCGAATCTCGATTCCAAATAATCTTTCAACTCAAGTACATGTATTTAAAAAGAATTACTACTCCATCACAGCCATTGGTGAAGATAAAGCTCTCTGGAATGGATCCCAAATGACTATATTACACTAAAATTAAAGAAATTAAAATTTCATTTAGATTTTTATTTTAAATCTTAAGGATTTTTAATACCCTTGTCCCTTAAAAGAAATTTGTATGAAACATTTTGACATATGTGTTTAGAAGCTCTAAAAGATAATAAGAAACTTTCTTCTATCTATTGCAAACTGTTTCATTTTGGGCTTGCTGCAGGATCATGTTTATGTCTTCCAATGATATTTCGGCTGACAAACATACAGCCATCTTCAGGTGAGAACGAGACTGAAGATTACTGGTGCACGTCGTTCTATATATACTGAAGATTGGCGCGGTGGCAACCGCAAAATTCTTGGCTCTGTGAAGGACAATTTAGGATTGGGGCAGGCAGATCCCTTGCCAATGTGTTCAATCATAGAGTGGCCAAAGTACTCGCACAGTACGAGAAAGATGCGTAGAGCATGAGCGCCATAGCAGAACACTATATTTCCATGGGACACTTCATGGATTATTCTGCAACAAAAATTTTGGCAACTACAAGATCCTTATTGGATTCGATTACTAAGGAGTTTGTTGAAAATACGGTTGACAGAATACCTGGTGGCTTTCAAATGGATAAAGCATGGGACCCTGTAATTCCTTTAATCGCTTCACTGAGACGTAGGTCTACATCTGGTGTGACCTCTGACAAAAAGTGATTTCTTTCGACCACTGCTCTTAAGATGCACTAAGGTGCATTCTGACAGATGGTGCAAATGTAAGTACACCATTACGCAGACTTGGCGCGCTTCGCTGCAGAGCGCCAATCTTCGGTGTATATATAGAACGATGCGCACTGAATCTTCAGTCTCGTACTCACCTGAAGTTGGCTGCATGCCGCAGCGTAGTGGTCGAGCGCATTGAGGCGCTATGGTACTATGCACGAGACCGTTCCCCGTCGGGGTTTGAATCCCCCTCGGGCATGGATGTTTGTGCCATCTTTAGTATAAGCTAGTTCATAAGTAGTTTGTAGGTTTCGCAACTGATGACCTCACAGTTAAGTCCCATAAGCTATACAAACATTTGATTTGATGGCTGCATGTTTGTCAGCTGAAATATTGTCGGAAGACGACAACATGATCCGGCTGCAAGCCCAAAATATGATGGACCAATCAATACGCCGGGAAAACTTTGTTGTTTCATTTTGATTAAATAAAAATTAATTACATAATAAAGGAAAGGATTTTTTTTCTTTCTTTTCAAAGGGGAAGAGTCAAAAAGCAAAACCTCAAAAGATGAGTGGATATTTTGGAAGTTGAAAAAATGGATTCTTAAAAAATAGGACATGACAATTTTAAGTAATGCTATAGTGCAAATATATATTTTAAATACAAAACTAATTCATTTTGTTTTAAAAAAAAGACAACTTTTGTAGCATTTCACATTAATAAATAAATTTTCAATGTACAAAATCAGTGTCCCAAAGTTCTTGTTTATTAAAATTTTAATGTAAAAAATATTTCAGAAAAATTCAAAACAAAATATTGTAAAAGCAAGTGCCATTTCAGATTGACATTGGCAAATAGATATATTTCACAAATTACACTAAGCACAATTACATTAAACAAATTAGAACAATAAATTTGTTGATAAGATAGTTGGTAATACACAAAGCTTACTGTGAAGTGTATAGTCACTCACACTTGCTCATTAGCTCCTAAGTTATTGTCCAGGAATGCCAACATTCGAACACACTCAGGATCTAATTGGTTTCGACATTCATCAACAATTCTCCCCCTTGTGCTGAACGCTCATTCTGATTCTAGGCTAGATGCACACACGCGCGCACACACACACACACACACACACACACACACACACACACACACACACAGGTATTCTCTGTAAAGTATTTTATATTTCCAGTAGCCCATCACATTTTCTTCAATATTCAACCATTTCTCCATCAAGTAACTTACCTCCTGTTCAAAAGTGTCTTCAGTTATTCTAAAACTATTATCAACATCGGGAAATATATTGCCATACATAGTGCATTTCTCCTGTTCTCATTTTGGAAGAGAAGGTGGTTGATTGTCACTTATCTCATGTGCTGGGATCCCTTTTCTTCCTATAGTCTGAAACTCTTCAATCAACATTTGCTTTGCTGCAGCTTTGTCAGTAAATATAGTTTCTTTGGATCTCACAGTATAGCAAGAACATGATTTTTCTGCTGCACCATGTAGTGTCTTTTCATTTGAGACAAAATTTCACTTTTTGCTATAGCTACTGATAATCCAACTGAAGATAACACTAAGGATTATGGGAATTGCTTCAGATGCAGTGGTATCAGTTTTTCTCAATTTTTTTTCATCAGAAACACATTTGAAAATTGTACATACATCAGAAAGTTGTTTCAACTGCTGACTTTTAATCTCCACAGGCAACGAGTAATTCATCTCTTCAACAAGGTACTTGAAGGCATAACACTGTTCAACAAGCCTTGATATCATTAGATAAGTGGGGTCCCATCTGGTCAGTTCGTCTCGAATTAAGCTGTGTTCAGGTACACTTGATGCTATCTGTGCAACTTTAACCATTTTGCATGCTTTTTTGAGTGTTTGAAGTGTCTTACTAGCTTCCAACAACAAGCAAGAATATTGGAAAATGGCTTTTCTTTTCCTCCAGCCAACACAAGACATTGAAGACCGTGTGTGAAGCATGAGAGATGAGTCAATCCTGATTCAATGAGTGTTGCAACCATATACGCCACATTATCATGGATTACACATGCAACAGAATGTTTGAGTCCCCAATCACAAGTATTTTTAGCAGTACTGATCTAATTAACTATGCAGTATGGCTGACTTCAGGATAAGACAGTACCTCCAATGTTGCGTGTTTAAGTTTAAAATCATTTGTAATAAAATTACATGTTATACTAATGTTGTCATTATTTGCAAGTGATGACCACAAATCCGTTGTAATTCAGTGATGTAACCTTTCAGTAGTACTGTCACGAGCACTAATAATAGTGTCGAGTAGATTAACATAAAAGAACCATTCGTCAGTTTGACAGTATACAACACTCAATACTATGCACGCTCAAACAAGTCTCTCACACAATGAGCTGGGTTGCGGTTCACTTGGCTTCGCAGTGCCGGCGGCCGCAAGGTGGCGGGCCGGTAACACTGGTCCGCGCTAGTGTCACCGTCTCGTAGCTGGTGGCATAACCACGTGTGGCAGCGCGTAATTAGTGTGCTGTGTGCCGTGATGTATAGCATGCACACTTTACTATCATCAGCTAATAGCAAGTTTTTTTACTTCACCTTGAACTGTATGAAACACATCTTGGATGACAACATTTGCCAATGCTTTCAAGTCACCATATGTAACACGGCTCCAAATATTCAATTGGTCTTTTGAAACCAAGATTTTCGACAATTGAGAGTGGCTGAAAGTCTAAACATATCATTTCCGCAATAAGACCAGTAATTCTCGAATGATATTCTTCTTCTTCATTTTTTGCTTTCTCTAAAAGTAATTGTGGATAGTTGCCTGTTTTGGGTTGCCTTTTTTGAGTAATCCTAAACTGTAATATTTGGGTTTGCCCCTCAGAAGCACTGTATATGACAGCCGCAGGACTTTTACTGACAGTAAAAGAGTAGAACTAGGGCTTAGTGTTATATCTTAGCCTGTCATTAGAGCACTGATACACAAATATTCACCAGGTTTACTACTGTCACACACGATATCAGTATCATCGAGATTCTGTTCTGCAAGCTCAAGAAAATTATTAATTTCATCATTTGAGTGACTTTTAAAATTTTTCCAGAGAGCACTCATGGCGAAACTCCTTCAGATCCACTTGATATTCGTCGTGCATACAAGAAACTAATCACAAAATGACAGTTACTTGTGTCAACTGAAAACTTACTAGGTTAATAGATCTTTCACAGAATCACACTCACTTTCAACAACAACAATAGGAATAAGACATTTTAATACAGGGCATCTAACATTTGAAATTTAAATAACCAAAATGTAGCTTTTATATATATTTCTCCGCATAAATATAAATAGTATGCTGAGAAACAAAAAAGAATTAATGAGAAATACCATATTTACTCAAATCTAAGCTACACCCAAAAAATGATTCCCGAATTTCAATGGGGTAAACCTTATAGGCTGCACTTCAAAATTGAAACAAAGTTGGTTCATTCTAACATGAGATACAAATTAGATAGAATGGCTGAAGATACTACATCTTATGTAGTTAGTCATAAACTTAGCAGTTGAGCTTAACCTACGGAAATATGAGCCCTGTGAGGGCTCTTTTGTTTGCTCTTTATATTGTTGTCCATCTGCCAATGCCTTCTGCAGATTGTATGACGACTTTCTTTCCTGAGTTTCGTGTTTATTCGACTTGTGTGTACTTACTGCCATGAAGACATTTCAGAACTGGCAAAAGTACTTAAGAACGCACAGATAGCACATTCCAGAGGGTTATGCAAGGGTATTTTGTAGATTAATTTATTCTTTCAAACATTTCAGATCACGTAACTTGTCTGCACAGAATTTGTTTACTTAGAAGATTTATAAATCAGTACGAGAAGTCAGTTGCAGAGTTTCATTTCTGACTATTCTTGTTCAGTATAAGAATAATCAAATGTAAACATTAACATTATATGTGTATTCTCCCGCGTTGGCCATTGTCTTTCGGGTTTGTTAGGCGGACGAAATTTAAATGTGGTAACAGCTAACACAGAAGATTACATGGCGTAATGTTTTCATTTGTATTATTCTTATAGCTAAGAGAGTGTGGGATTTATGAATCACAAGTCATAGGAACAATCCTTTGCCACTAGTAGAAAAACACCTAAGTTGTAGCGTCAGCCACTTTGACACAACACAGGCCTCCAGTTGGGTTTACATAGTAGCTTTTAGATAAGACTTCACATGTACGGCCATTTACCCAACACTTACTATATAAGAATCAAAATAACTTTGAAACTAATGTGGAAATATAAAACAATTTTATTAGATTTATAATACAAATTTTATGAAATGGTTAAAATAGCAATTAGATAAGGTAATTCTGAACCACTATCACTTGATACCTTGTTATTCAGTTCTTCGTACATAGCATCATCCCTCGTACAATCTAGTGCATTTGATATCGAACATTTTTAAATGCCTGTCACGCAATCTGATTTGAAACCCACTTCCTTGCATCATCATTCTATTGGCACACTTGAGTGTGTGCAACCTTTGGTGTCAGTTGTCTGCAGTGGGGACTAAGCCTGTTGGAGGACCAGGGCGGCGGCAGAATGAAATGAGGCCCTCTGTCCACTTACAAATACATGTATTACTATAAAAAAGTAACTTTTGTGATTTGCATACCACCCATGCGAGGTATGAGAGGTACAGGACAATCTAAGGGGGGGAAAAAGTGCTTTCGAGGTATTTGGAAGCCTCCCAAGACGAGAGGCCTGGGGCAATTCCCCCTCCCCCCCCCCCTTAGTCTGCCACTGGTTGTCTGTCTGTGTCACTTTTCAAAATGCAGTTGGTAAGCCTATATATGTTAAGCTTGACCTTAAATGATTTATTCAATCAGACGTCAAGTGGTTGCTGAATTGACGTCATCCCGGATAAATAACTTCTTTCTTGAATTCCTAGTACTTCATTATAGTTAACATGCCCTAGCACTTCACAAAATTTGATGAAACAATACGTGAAATCAGAATGAGCCAACTCGTGCAAGAATCATAAAGCCTTTTCTATTGTTGGTATTTACATTAATAAATTTATTTTTGTTGCTACAAATATTTGAAAGGCTGACACATTTGAAGTTCTGCAATATGAAATTTCTATTTCTTTCGTTGGATGGTGTATTAAAAGTCAATAGTAGGAAATAAAAAGGAAATTAGATTCCTATTCTTTTTTGTTTTTAATTTTTAGTATCGCAAAAGCTTTTGTGCCAGTATCTATATTTGCGCCTGCAAAGCAAGCCTGTGTAGCACTGCGTATATTAGATGGGAAAAGTTGGTTGTGGTGCCTCGTAGCACCATTTTTCGGAACTTTGTTCGCTTTGTTCTCAGTTCAAAGCCGTAGGTGGTATTTTTGGACCCCAAAAACCAGAACAAAAGTACTGCTTACATTCAGGTAAATAAAGTACATAGTTTTCACAATAGACAGACAACTGTGTAAGTTATATAGTGGTTTCACTTGAATAAATTGAAAGTGAGATCGTTTTGCTTTATGATGTCACTTCTTTCAATGGATCTATGGACAATAAAGCAAATAACACAAATGAAAGTGAACAATGTTATGAAAAGTAAACTACAACATTCGTAACAGATTTCCATATAATGCTTCGGGTTCAAGTTTCAGTAGTATGCATCAAATCTGAAGCCATTGTGTTAGATTCGGTGGCACCTCCCAAAAATAAAAAAAAATAAAAAAAAGCCGGCTGCAAAAATTTGAAATAGTACACATGTAATAAATCACAATATAACTATAATTTGCCAAGCACGAGTTAACGTGACAACGGATCGCCAACGTGATGCCACCACTGAAAATGAGTGCTGCTGTTAATTTGAGCGGATTTAATATTGCTGACCAGCTTTGATGCTGCCGCTAATGTTACTGCTATGCCGAAGTTATGAGCCAATGTGCCGACTTGCTGCTTAGCAGGTCAGCAGCGACAATGAGTGGAATCTTATGAAAGCCGCCAAAAACTATGAACAACAATAGTGTTATTTAAGTTCAATTTTTACACACAGAGTCTTGTATTAATTAAATAGTTATAACTTCGGTGAGCTTCTTATATTTCTGACAGTGAATGATAAGAACCATTTACCAATAATAATTTCATTAAGTTTATATTATTATTATTATGCCCTTCCCCCCCCCCCCTTTCTTGAACCAAATCCTGGCTGTGCCACTGGACACAACCATAATTGTTATGGGGAGGTCAGATTAATATCACTCTCAGAGGAAAATTTTTACAAGAGGTTAGATGAATATCACTCTACAATGATTTTTTTTATTATTATGGGAGGACGAATAAATACTACCTTCCAAGGGAGAATATAAAAAAAACCAAATAAAGCACAAAATATTTGCATTGCAATAAAAGGCTGTGGTGAGGTTTAATTTGAAACATTCTGCTGTTTTCAGCTGACATGCAACCAAGGAGCTACCAATCTCTTCTTTTTAATGCAATGGCCATATAGTTGAACTAATATGAAACTGAAAACAGCAAATACTGGATGGCACATCCACTCGCTCAGGTAAACTGCATGTAAAGACATAGAAAAGTATGCCAGTCAACTGATAAATTTCTCCAAGCTGAAAACTATAGACATGCCAGGTGGTGGATGAAGTAATTACAAAGAAATGTATCAATTTTCAATATTTTTATTATGACCATTTGTTTGTTTAATGATAAGACTATTATAAAATGGAATCTTTTGAAAGAATGTGGAACCTAGAAAAGCCTACAACTGCACAGTTTGTAGATATTATGGTTTAAAATATTACCTACACAGGTCTACAAAGTTGAAATAGACTCTGCTTAGATTTGAGCATTTGTCCTTTATATTTTTAAACAGTTATCCCATCCAGTCAGCCATTGAAATAAAAGTGAAATGCTTGTCATTGTAGTAATTCAATGTATTTGGAGTTCTTATATTTCAACGATTTTTACATACCAAGATAATGATTTTCCAAAGAAATGATACGATGATTTAAATTACAATGAATTTCGAGGTAGCCAGTATCCTAACTATTATATTGCCTCTATTTGATGATGTAAAGACTGAGTTGAAGTTCCACAGGCTGCTAGAGTTTTGAAAACTGACACTTCTGAACTTGGGCATGTGAAATGCTCTGTACTTGAATTCAAGTTTGTTTGGGCTGCGCAATCATTTTCTCTCTATTGTACATTTAAAAAAGGGGGAAAAGCTTGCAAAAGTGTGACAGTGACATAACTTATTTTCGTCCTGTAATTGTATATTTTGTGACCCCTCTGTACTTTCTGTTTCAATGAAATGGTGTAATGTTACTATACTTTTTGTATGCAAGTTTTATTCTCTTCAATATACCCATGTAAATTATAGTTACTTTGAAAAGTGATTAATTTACTTTCTTCACTTTCACATTGTTTATAAAATCTTTTGTAATTTTTCACTTCCTTTTTGCTGAAAGTATGGGATTTCTGCTATACTTTGTTGTGAAATGAAAAAAATTTTGGAATTATGTGCGACATTAACACTGCCATACAAATTATGAAAACTAATGTTTCATTTGGTTGTGTTGAATTTTCCTCATCTTGCAAAACTGAAGTCAGATAACATGTCTAAATGTCTGATATTGCTTTACAAGACTTATTTGTTACCAAGAAAATATAAAAGTCACATGAATCAGAATGTTGCTCACAATATTTTGAAATAATCATGGATCGCAGACTCATCCACTGAATTAGAAAATAGTTGTGGAATGTAACGTATGACTAAGAATCACTGTTTGCTGCTCCGTATCATATCATTTATGTGAAAAGAACCCACAAATGAAAAATGTGAAACTCAGTACTTGCAGATCTTCCTCAAGATGAATCCTTACTCAATACACAGTAAAAACCATACTATTTGGTGCTGAGCAATCACTTGTGTCCTATCCTTTGTAAGATAAGATGTTCTGAAGTAGTTCTTCATGAAAATGTTTCTAATGGGTGGAACACACTATTTACACTTACGGAGATGAATTTATGGCTCCCCCTCCACAGGCATAAATTAGAAATTCTACATCTCTCAGGCAATAGGTGAAAACTCTGATGCTTTTGACTATTAACTTTTTGAAGGGCAGTGGTTTCCACATCTTTGACATTTGTAGATTATACAACCTCTCAACCTCTGACAATAAAGTTCAGTGAATAGTCATGTAACATTAATGTAGATGAACTATGAACTACATTTACTTTACTTTGCTTAAAAATAGTCACGTCCCATAAATATGCACTGCTGAGCTCTGTGATACATGTTGTGGAAACTTTGCACAAAGTCTTTCTTTAGGATGGTGTTCAAAACGCTTGTCATGTTTCATTGGATGTCAGGAATATTGTCAAATCTCTTTCCTTTTAAAGCAAGTTTGAGTTAATGGAATAGGAAGAAGTCTGGAGGATTTAGATTCGGCGAGTATTGTAGCTGTTCAGGTAGCACACCTCTCCTTTTTTGCCAGTAACTGTTTGACAATATTGGCTTTGTGCATGGGCGAGTGTTGTCTTGCAAATTGAACATCCACCATACTCGCTGGATCTCAATCCTCCAGGCTTGTTCCTATTCCCTTGACTCAAACTCGCTTTGAAAGCAAAGAGATTTGATGATATTCCTGGCATGCAACAAAAAGTGACAAGGCTTTTGAACACTGTCTCAAAGAAAGACTTCATGCAAAGTTTCTTGGGTATGTATCACAGAGCTCAGCAGTGCATATTTGTGGAAGAAGACTATTTCAAAGGACAGTAAGGTAACTGTAGTTCATATTTCATCCACATTAAAGTTACAGGATTGTTCACTGAACTGTATTATCAAAGAGTGTTTGTGCTTAGGATGCAATTTGACATAAAGTGCAAATGCTTGTTTATAAGTATTGAACAACCATCTTGTATTATGAATAATCATACTTTAAGTCACCTTTCTTCATAAACACTTCAGTTGTTTAGCTTCAATGAACAGTATGGAGACTACCACTCAGGAAACCAAATCTCGTGGAAAGGTGCATAAATGTTAGATAGTTATGTAGATAACTGTAACGGATCACACATTAATTCAGGATGTTTTGGATTTGTGTGAGGAAAGAATGTGGGGAAAGGAAGATAGTGAGTGATCTGTGATATGGGTCATTTCTTTAGCCAGGTGGTTTGGAGAGAATGTGTAGATTTTTGAAATCTATTTAATAGATTGCACCTTGGTACCATCTATATCTAAGCAAAATGGGGCATTCAGACATCTGCTGTGTTAAAATCAGAATCCCTCATGAATATTCCATGGCAACAGTGCTGTCCCAGCTACTTAGTTTAGAAATTAAAATAAGGAATGCTTACCTTAAGAATATAGAGGGAAGAGGATGTGTGATGTTAACACAGTTGTGTATTATGAGGCCAATAAATATTGTTAAGGAGAAAATACATATAGCTTTACTCACCAGTAATTTGTCAATGCAGCCTGATAGTTCATAGGATGAAACATTAACTTGATTTGCACAGCTTAGAAGGCCAAAAGAAAAGTACTCCGCAGCAGTCAGAGGTTGTTGATAGCAAAGATTTTTGAGGAATTCTTACTTTGACCTGCCTGTATTGTTCGGACGTAGGAAGACCATCATGTCTCAAGATCCAGAAAGAAACTGATATGAAACTTCCTGACAGATTAAAACTTTGTGCCAGACTGGGATTCTTACCCAGGATCTTTGCCTTTCATGGGCAAGCATTCTTCCAACTTAGCTACCTGTGCATGCTTCACAGCCTGTCCTCTGACAGTGCCTCATCTCCCACACTCCAAAATTCACAGAAGTTTTCCTGTGAACCTACTGGCACTAGCACTCCTGGAAGAAAGGATCCTTTCTTGTTGAAGGGGTCCAGTTGTGGCCTCCTGAGTGGTGGGATGGTCAGAGAATTGCCACACAAGTTGGTTGTGCTGAGTCAGTTGTGCAACGATGCTGGTTGCAATGGCCGTGTGAACGTACTTACACCTGTGGGTGAGGTTCTGGACACCCACCCAGCACAGACATCTACCAAGATTGTCTTATATCAGGGATAGTATTGTCAGATCATACAGCTAGCACAGCACAGATAAGAGATTTTGTGAGGCCAAAAGTGTCAGCATAAACTTTTGCCAACAAATTACTAGCAGTGGGACTACAGGTGTGTGTGTCTGCTAACAAACAAGTACGTGCGTGCATACACACACATCTAGCCCATCTTACTTTCATACCACATCATCATGCATGGATTAACTGATGCCGTTAGAGAATCACTTGGTAGATGGAATGGTAGGCTGTGGATTTCGTGATGAAAGCAGATTCTGTCTGCACGCAGGTGATGGTCATTTGTTCATATGATGGACCTTGTGAGAGTTGTCTCTTAGAGTGCATTTGTCCAAGACACACTGGCCGTGTGATGCTTTATGATCTAGTTATAATTCTCTTTAGCCTTTGGTATTTGTGAGGGGAACACTGACCATTGCCCGGTATGTGCAGAATGTTGTAAGACTCGTATTTTTGACATTCTTGCAACTGAAATATGATGTGTTGTTCCAACAGTATGATGCTCACCCACACACTGTGCACGAAGCTCAGTGTGCTCTGTAAGATATATAGCAACTTACCTGGTCAGCACAATTAATGGACATGTCTCCAATTGAGCTTGTGTGGGATATGATGGGACTACAGCTGACATCTGTGACTCGTCTATCCACAACTCTTTCAGAACCACATGAACAGATCATGCAGGCATGGATTAATGTAACCCATGACAGTATTTGACGTTTGTATGATAGCGTGGGTGCCAGAATCACTGCCTGCAGTGCCGCCAGCAGAGGTGACACCATGTACTAGTAAGGGTATTACAGCATGGATTGAGCTCGGTAACTAAGTACCACTTAAGAAATTTAATCATTTCATGTACTAATTTTAATTTCCAGCAGTGTAGAAATTACAGTTGCCTGAGGTTAGCTGTAATTTACAAAAAATGTCTTTGATGTAGGTGCTATGTGAGTGGGGTGGATAGAAATTATAATGCTTGTGGGTAACTTTTGTGCCATACTCAATTATGAGGTAGTTGATTCTCTGTAGGAATTGCCTTGGGAGATAACTACAAATAATGACAAATTATCAAATACCACAAACATGGTCTAAAAATACACACTTCCTGGCATGAAGTTTTAATCTCCGAGGATTTTCAGATCAGTGCACTTGCTGTTGCAGAATGAAAATTCATTCTGGAAATTCAATGATATTATAAACAGAACAGTTAATGCTTGCTCATGCTTAGGCTGAAAAAGAGTGGAGGTTGGCTTGTACTACATGCATGTACCCAATCAAGGTCTTCCTTTTCCCAAATCTAGAACTAAATCGTGTGAATATGCTGAGTTTGGGTATTTGCTTTGTCTTTCATTCCTTCTCTAAACAACAGCTATTGCATTTAATACTCAATTTATCACCAGTATTAATCAAGATGTTAAAGAGGCATATAAAATCACAGGTGAATGTTATTCTGGTGGCACCTACATAAAAAGGGGAATTCAGATAGGCCATTCTACAGTATTTACACCCCATAAGCCAAAATACTTTGTGTGGTTAGTACTCATCTCACCCTGATTTGTGGTACACACAGTATTTATAATAAATAAAAGATAATATGAGGGCAGATCAAAAAGTAAGTTGAATTTCCACATTATGGCCATTTATTAAACCACCTATACAAAAGCAACACATTTATGACAACATACAATGTAAATTCACTTTTCCACATAGTCTCCAAGAGACTGTAAACATTTCTCGGAACGGTGCAACAAAATTACACTGGTGCTCAATTCCCCCCCCCCCCCCCCCCCCAGTGATTCCCTTTCATTACTTTATGCAACCGGTTCAATGTTTGACAATACAAGGTTGTGTTAACTTTTTTTGCATAAATTCCATGTGCATCAAACTGTCCATGTCAAGGAACACTGTCACCATAACCTTTCCTGCTGAAGGTTGAATCTTGGACTTCTTTCATTGTGGTGACGAGATGTGCACCCATTCCATTGATGTTCTCTTTTTTCGGGGGTGAAGTGGTGGACCCATGTTTCATCCCTGTTTGGCCCATAGAAATTGGATTGTTGCTCACATCTCACAATTAGTGAACATTCAGTTGATGTGCCATTGCTTTTAGCCTGTTAGTCACACAACACACAACGAAGAACCACAACAACCATCCTACTAGATGTCCGTGCAGTTAATGTCGCTTTTCCTGCTTTGTCCAAGACTGTGACACATAGCGGGCTCCTGCAGCGAGTTACTGCAACTGAATTTTTATCTGCCCTCTTATTATGTGTAATGGTCCTTTCCCTTTACCAATAAAACCTTACAGGTGCATACAGGAATTTGAATTCAGTATTGAGATTTTAGATTTGTAAAAGTTGCACTGTCATTCAGAGTCCACATCTAACTTCAGCCCACCTGCAACTGTTGGATAGGTTTTTTCAGGCAACAAAGGAAGGAAAGACTATACTAAATTTTGTGACCGCACATTGTGATATATTACGGTGTTTAAATGAACCTTTAAGCTGAGGACCCCCTTACTTTTACACGAGGCTATGAGCAAAGAGAATCTATCTAAGTAAGTTCATTATTGCAAGATCACTCTGCATACCATAAATACAAGTTAAACTCTTAATTAAATTACAACTAAGGAGTGGTGTTGTCGGTGTCAGTTCCTTTCCAATATACATTCTGACAAACGAGACTTTTAATCAGGGTGACATCCTGATATCCATGATGTAGGAGGTGTAGGACTTTGCGTTGGAGGATTGCTAGAATGACTACCGTAGAGTGTTCATTTTATACCTGGAGGAAGAGAACACCATAGCAGATGGCAAATACCTGCCTATGTTGTCAATAACTCTGGACGTCTGGAGTAGGCACCTGCTGACGGTTGGACGACTATCTGTGCTGGACTAGTTGAATGATCTCACACAGGGTCTTCTGCTGACTGCTTGGCCACCAGTTGCATGTATATGGGTAGTGAAGTGATAGTTTTGTTCCCTCGGTATCCAAGTGGCAGTGTGCTTCCAGATCAGTGTCAAAACATGGAAAGTAAGTCTGCAGTGGCATGATTAGCTGTAGAGTGGTACTGGATTTCATAGGAGTAACTTGTGAGAAACAAAGCCCACTGCTGGAGGTATTGAGCTGTTTTTGTTGGAATGTTTACATCCGAACAAAGTAGGGAGCAATAGTGGTTTGTGGTCAGTCATGAGGGTAAAACAACGATAAGAAACATAGTCGTGGAATTTTTTTAAAGGTAAAGACTATGGCCAGGAATTCCTTTTTGATTTGTCCATAATTGCACTGGGCTGTTGTCAATGTTTTGGGGACAGAGATTGGTCATTCTAGCCTGTTGACAATGTGAGAAAGGACAGTGCCTACCCCATAATAAGACATGTTTGCTGCAATAATCACAAGGAGTGATGGATCATAGGTCATCAGACATTTGGGCTGAAGTAAAGCCTGCTTGAGATCCTGGAAGGCATCCTCACGTGCCGTATTCTATTTCTATGTCACACTTTTTCATATAGTGGCAGCATGGGGGATAAAGTTCCAATAGTAATGAAATTGGCTGGACAAACTGAAGTTCCTTGACATTCTTTCGAGATGGCAAATCCTGCATAGCTTAACCATATTGTGGCGTTGGCTGGATATTCTTGACACTGAGGATTTGCCTGATGTATTCTAGCTGAGGAAATGAAGAATTGATACTTCTCCAATTTACACTGAAGCTTCGCCGATTGCAGAACTGGAAAGAGGGCATGTAGATTGTCAACCAGTTGTTGGGCTGACTGGCTTGCAACAATGATATTGTCAAGGTAATTGACCGTCCCCAGCATGTCTTATGTGAGATGCTCTAGCTATGGCTGGAAGGTCACTGGTGTACTCGTGATCCCAAAGGGAAGTCTGTTGTAGCAAAAGAGCCGAAAAGGTGTGTTGATTAGGAGCAAGTTTCGAGATGGCTCATCTAAAGGGAGTTGCAAATAGGCATCATTGATGTCAACTTTTACAAAGATTTTGCCCCCATTTAGGGGAGTAAGAATCGTGTCCATCTGTGGAATAGGGTAAGTGTCAACGATGGCCTGAGTATTGATGGTTTTCTTGAAATCACCCCAAACCCAAAGTGAACCATCCAGTTTGTCTATCAACACAATGGGTGTTGCCCACTGCTGTCAAGACACTCGCCTCTTGGAGTCATTGCAGCTCTGTCTGCAATTTGTCCTTGAAAAAATGGGGTGTGGCTGTTGGAAGAAGTGTAATGTGGGCTTCAAATCCAATGAATATTACTTTGAGTGGATTGCCTTGAAGTAAGGATTTCCGTTCCTGGCTGGGTGTTATTGGCCACGTCATGTACTTTGAGCCCAAAAGCATTGAAAAGATTGAGTCCCAGTAAGTCTTAAGCCTCAGTGTATCAATGGTGAGGAGGTGCATCCTGCGCTATGTCATTACTGTAACTGCAAAGATTGTGGCTGAAAGGTTGAAGAGGAGGAGAGCCCAATTTCTGGTATGTTTCCATATGATGATAAGGTAGAACCAGTATGTACTTCTAAATCGACTGACATTGACAAACACAGACTTATCTATCACAAATGGGTAGCACTGCACATACATGAAGATCATTGTGGTCCTCCTTGTTTGGTTCCCTACAGAAACAGTCTATTTGCATGTAGTGAAAGTGCAGACCTCTGCTTTGTGCCCAAACTCATGTGAAGCAGGTTTTGTACGGCAAAACTGTCTCTGGTGCTTACCGTGCATGACAAAACAGCTGTTGCAGGAGGGCAACTGTTGGGGGCCATAAGCAAAAGGCGCTGGTTTAGTGGGAGGGGGCTGGTGGGGGCCAGGCGGTGGGAGGGGGGGGGGGCAGCATGGATCTGTGTCAATGCCCAGATGGATTGTTCAAATGTCCTAATACATGGAATGATTCTAATGAGGGGTCCTTTAGCTTCTGTAAGTCCTTTTCGAGCCCCTCATTAGAAGTATGGACCAGGATCATGTCCCCCATGAGTGGCACTGCATATTACTGTTGACAGCTTGCATTTGCACATTGAAAATGGCAGTCCCTAGGAAGGCCCTGGAGTGTCACTATCCTTTCCCGATAAGATTGCCCTTGTTTCTTGTGCCAGCTAAAATTTTTTTGCCTTGCCATCATTACATGCACCTGTGAGTCAAAATAATCCCGTAAGCAAAATTGCAATTCATAATATGGTATGGTATGTGTTCATGTTCAGGATTTAATTGTTAAAGAAGATGGTAGACCTCTGAACCAACATAGGCAAGGTAGAATGCCCGATGATGTGCATCTCCAAAGATACCATAAGCCACAAAATGCTGTTCTGGCGAGCTACATAACTGGCCAAAAGCTGTAAAATGTGGAGGCACTCTGCAGAAACGTTTAGTCGTGGAATCTGTTCGAGGTGTGTACTGTGAACCATCCTCGAAGGTTCTCACTGTTCGTAAAGCCCTTGCTGGACAAGCTGGATTTTCCGTAACATGAGCAACACTTGTTACATCACATCAAGAGGGTCAGTGGCCAGCTGTTTGTCCATGGTGAGGCAACCTATCTGACTTACTGGTTGATTGAGAAAGGAAACACTGAAGACTGTACCCTTGACCATGTAGGTCCAAAAAGAAATCCTCGTCGACATTGCTATATCTCACTTAGGGAGATAACAACCATACACACAGGATTTAATTGCCACAACAAAACAGTTACCTTTTGGTAACAAAATAATCGCAATTCAGCCATGTGGTGTGTCATATTTCTGCACTCATTAAAACTGTTAATGTTTTATTAAGTGGGCAGTTAGTTCAAGTAGGCTGAGATGATAATCCCTGTCACTGTCTTAATATCTTAAATCTATATACAATTAAAAAATGTTTCCTTATTGTTAAAATTTATCAGTTACATGCTGATTTATGGAGACAATTTCCAATAAATGACTGTGCTTACATACAGCAGTTTCTCAGATTAGATTAATAACAGCAAGTGTTAAAGTTAATCAATTTCTGATTTCATCTATACTGAATTTGTTTACCAACATTTTAACCAGACTTATTGGAGTAGGCCTAAATGTGTCATTTGTTGGCAATTTTCTTCATTCTGTGCATTATTTATGAATTCCTTTAATGTTTATTGGTTCATATTGCTTAAATATGATTTACTTATACTTGGTCCAACTGCATTGTTTTTTTTTTATCACAATTTTTACTACAAAAATTTTATTTTGAAATTCTAAAGTGATCGAAGTTTTACACAATTGAAAAGAGGAACAAAATTATTTTATTGTAAACATTAAATGTGCTCTAATAGGAACACTGTTGCAGCTGCTGCTTAGGAAATGTGCCAATAAAGAACCGTCAGAAGAAGAAGAAATGGAAGCAGACAAATGGACTAACGTGATAGACGCATATAGTCCACCTGCAAGCCCAAACCATTCATCAGTTAACATGTCAACTGCTATAGGATTGGTTAATAGGTATGTACCACTCACTATTTCAGCAGTGTCATGTGATATCTAAAGATACTCAAAGGACTGAAGAATTTGCCAATTTTGTGGAAGCAGTAGGACTGCATATAGTGGAACTTCGATTTTACATTATCTGATTTTAAGTTTTTTGCTATTTTATGCCGTAAATTCATTGCCCATGTCAAAAACCTGGAAGATCAATGCTAAACAATTCCCCAATTTTATGTTTCTTCCTAGTAAGTTTTATCTATGTTCTTACTTGATGTCTTGCTTGACTTCATCCTATATTTCCTACTGACATTTCATGTGACTGAATGAGTTACAAGTGTCATAAAAGAATGGTAGTTTGTTGTGACTTAGAACACTTTATTAAATCACACATGCGGTACATAAACGAAAGTCGGCTAAATCTTTCCCGTTGGAAACCAAACCTGCACTGCCCGCTGCCACAACTCAGCCCACTTGTGTCTGCCGGTCCCCAGGTGGCGCTGTTAGTGCTGCTTGGTTTAGCAGCGTGGCTGTTTGGCATACCGGCAGCGGATTGAAATGCGATGCGGCCATAACACATCTCCCCCCTTGGTGAAAAAAAAGTAATGTTGTTTGCCCACAGAAAAACTTCATATCATTACAAGTAATGATATGGACACATTGGGAATATTGTTGACAGTACCCGCAAGCTATGTAGGTCTGCGGGACATATGTGAGAAAAAGTAACACACAAAACTTCTGTAGACCGCATGGGCAGTGGTTAACAAAAATCAGAATGGAGCACTCAAAAAAAAAAAAACACACAACTTTGGGTAATTTCCAAGAATGCTTGCAATCGAAATATCTCGACCTGAAATTATATATATATCGAACGTACAACTCTAAATAGATTAGGCGGCTATTCACGCGCGTTTTGTTCTTAGTCATGGGAACGTATTTTATTGATTTCTATGGTCTTGAGTGACGGTGAAGTTTTCTTTGATTTATTATGATTCAAGAGATTTCGTAGTCAAAGCTATGCAAAGGAAAACTGTCACATCCATATCACCCGAAAAAATCAAAAAATTTCTACAAAAATGTCACGTAGACATGTACTAGCACAACTTCAGATTTCGTCAGTGGCAGTT
Source organism: Locusta migratoria (assembly GCA_026315105.1). Taxonomy (NCBI): domain Eukaryota; kingdom Metazoa; phylum Arthropoda; class Insecta; order Orthoptera; family Acrididae; genus Locusta; species Locusta migratoria. The sequence continues at coordinate 296,225,085 of CM048755.1, forward strand.
GGAACAAAGACATTTACACTGCAATTTGTCAAAAACATTGAACTATTTCTTATGAATGTGTCACGGTTCTGCTGTAAAAATAGTTACATCAATGCAGCTTTACATTTTCCACTCATCAAAATAATTAGTACATAAACATCCATATTTTCTCAGCTTGTGCATCAATCCCGCGCAATCGATTTACAGTTGCACGTCCGATATATATCGTTTCAGGCCGAGCTACTTCGATTGCAAGCATTCTTGGAAATTACCCAACTTTGGCTCAACCACTGCACTGTGTTACACTCGTTGTACTGCACCGAATTCCATGGTGTTATCTGCTGCCAGTGCGAAGGTTCGCGGAAGGACCTGGGAGTAAGGTCGGAAATGACCGGCACTTTGTGGTTGTCGAGAGCCCAGTATTGGTGACATGTCTTTGGAGAGGGTTGGTAGCTGCGTGGTGCGTAGAGGGGGAAATATTGGTGATGGTGGTGTGGCGTCCCCATCCTGTGATGCGGCACCTGGGGTGTGAGGTGATGCTGCATCCTTGAGCACAGCTTGATGTGCGGGTGAGGGCTGGGTCACCAGGTGCGGGGTGAAGTCTACCTCCATATCCATAGAGTCGGGTTGGCCGGCTGGAGGCGTGTCGTGCATGGGCAGAACCCGTCTCCTCATGTGATCGATGTGTCGAGCAACATCTCCTTCGGCCGTGAGGACGGTGTAGAGGCAGCATCCATGTGCTTCTATGATCCATTTCTGTTGCTTGCCGTAGCCCCGCACCCAGACGGGATCGCTGGAGGAAAAGTTTCCGGCGGTAGCAGACTTTAGTTTGCAAGTTGGTTGTTGTTGATAAAGTTGTTACATGTGTTAGAGAAGTTACATGTGTTAGAGAAATGCAAGTGAAAAATCTTGCCAAAAATGTTGCCATAGACAGCACTGTATAAAAAATGAGAGAGAGAGAGAGAGAGAGAGAGAGAGAGAGAGGGAGAGACCTACATATTGCCGACTGTGATCGTTTGATTTGTGAAGATAACTAACGATGATAGACAAATTAATATAACTGAGATAATAAAGAAAATTTTAAGATTTGTTCCTCTTATGGACACAACGTGTGCTGCGTAACTAAAGGAAAAGAAAAAAAATAATAATCACTTAGATCAGATGTCACTTTCATTAGAAAATTTTTGTCAACAGAGACATGACGAATCAAGTAATGTGTGTGGGAAGCACAGTGATTTTCAAAAAAGTATTTAAGATAAAAATCTTTGTGCTTTATTTTTACTGTGCAGTTTGTATAAGCTAAATCTTGTTGTGAATGATTCTGCTAAATCTTGTCTCACTGCCACGTCCTACTTCATCTTGATCCAAACAAATCATGTGTGCTGCATGGGACTGGCCGCATGGTTTAAGATCCCATGCTACAAATTACATTGTCACTCGGGCATGGGTGTGTCCTTAGCATAAGTTCGTTTTAGTAGTTTGTTAGTCTAGAGACCGATGACATCAGCAGTTTGGTCCCTTAAGTTTAGAAACATTTCGACATTTTCGATTTGTGTGTATTTTTCTGCTTCAACCTATCATAAACACATTGGCCTTATTCTAGACTTACATGATGTAAATTTAATTTCTTTCCATTACACAGATAATGTACAATGTAGGCCTATTGGAGAGGATTATGATATTTAACCTACTGCTATGCTAATTATGTATGTTTTGTGCTTGTAGTATGGATTTTTAACATTTTCCTTGATTCTACATTTCTTCAATTTTGTGTTTCGTAAATCTTAACTGCACAAAAACATGAAATAGCGGTTTCACTGCAATCCCTTCTGTCTCTTTTGTATGTTATTTGGGTTTAGTACCTCAGTTGGCAAAGATGGAACCTTTATAAGATCACTTTGTTGTCTGTCCATTTATGTGTATTTATGTGTCTGTATGACTGTTAAGACCCACTTTTTCTCTTTCGTTTCAGAGATATATGGAAGTATCAAGTAGAACATTGTTACATTCTAAGGTCTATGGTTCATTGGAAATTTGGAAGAAGGAGGGGGGGGGGGGAGAGCAGAAAGCTTCTAAGTCACTGCAATCAAAAGATATGTTCACTTATGTAACATATTTTGATACAAACTCACTCATCAAAACCTGCCTTGAAATAGAATTGTGAAATTTGACAAAAAGCAGGTTTTCATAATAATGATAATAATAATAATAATAATAATAATAATAATAATAATAATAATCACCCATTAAAGACTGATTATGCCTTTCAGCATTCAGTCTGGAGCATACCCCGCTAATAAAATTCCTCCATGATCCACTATTCAGAGGTAACATTGATGCCTTATCTGATGTTATGCCTTTACTTCATAGCTTTTGGCATTGCAGATCCACAAACCTGTAAGTCTCTTTTTCTCTCTTGGATCTCTCCTAAGTTGTATCAACTTCTATCTCAGTTGGCTACTTTAAAAGAAACCTCATCTTTCTTGTTCAATGAAATGTGTTCTCTTCTGTTTATTTACTACAAGAAACAGTCTCACGTAGTTGCATCACATGTAGCTTTCTATCGATGTAATAAGCAACCTCACCAGTCTTACAGAGCTTGGGTGGCAGAACTACATGGGCTTGTAGAAAATGTCAGTTAATTACCAAGATTCATAAAAAAATCATATGCAAATTCCATGGCTAGGGACGCTATTCTATGGTCCACTCCCGACAGGGAGGTTCGTCAGCAGGCTCTCCAACTTGAAAACCCCACGCTAGATGTAGTTTTGTCCATTGCTCAAACTTTTGAAATTACTCGTGTTGCAGGGGCACATTTAGACGCCTGGGGTGACATTGGGGCAGTGCAATCGGCTAGGGCACCTGTTGACACATCTGTAAACAGCACAGATGAGGAAGTGGCTGTGGTACACACTCATACACACTACAAGACAAACGGGCAACAGAATAACGTAAAGTCCAAACGAGGTTCTTCTTTACCTTTGTGCCCAATTGTCATAAATGAGGAAAAAAAAAAAAAAAAAAAAAAAAAACGGGGGGGGGGGGGGGGGATATATCTTCTGTTTGCAGATCACAAAAAGTTCAGAACATATATGAAGATGAAATTGATGACAATTCAGTGCTATTTGTCAATTCTAGAATTTCTAATTCTCACAAGTTGTACCTTACTGTTCAAATGTTTGGCAAGGATGTTAAAATGCAAGTTGACAGAATCTGCAGCCACTATTATTACCTCTAAAACATACCTTCAGCTGGGTCCCCCTCCCCCCCTGCCTCCTGTTTCACAATGTTTACGTACCTATGTCTTTTACAAGTCTGTCGTTCAAAATGTCACTGTCTTTGTGTTTGATCATATGTGCACTGAGAATTTATTCGATTATGATGCATTTCGCATTTTTGGCTTTTTGGTAGATGACACTGTCAACATCATCTCCGATGATATTCCTTACTCACAGTTGGAGTCCTTGTCGGATGAATTTTCTCCGCTTTTTTCCCCTAGCTTGGGTCGCACTGGTAATTTTGAGGCGCATGTTACTTTGAAGCAGATGGCCCGGCCGAAATTCTTTCGGGCACGGCCCCTCTCAGTGGCTTTGCGGGATGCAGTGAAGCAAGAATTGGATAGGTTCATAGTCTCTGTAGTCCTGCTTCTGATAACCTCCAGCGTGTGGGCCTCGCCTTTGGTGGTCGTCAGCAAACCTAATGGCAGTCCCCACCTTTGCAGGGATTTCAAAGTCTCAGTGTCCCATTGACAGTTACCATATACCACGCCATGAAGAGTTGTTTTCCAAGTTAGCTGGGGGGCCAGTTCTTCTCAAAAATTGACCGTTTGGAAGCTTATCATCAGTTACCTCTAGATGAAGCCTCTTGTCAGTTCGTTGTATTGAACACACCCTTTGGATTATATCAATATCCATGGCTACCATTTGGGGTCGCTAATGTGCCTGTGTGTGTGGGTTTTTTTTTTTTTCCCCCCCCCCCCCCCCCCCCCCCCTATGATTTCTGCTTCTTGTCACTGTTCCGGGATGCATCAACTATCAAGACGATATTGTAGTCATGGGGGGCCACTATGGATAACAGCTTCGCAATTTACTTATGCTTTTCTCAGTTCTTCAATCCACAGGCCCTTAAGTGCAACTTCAAAAAAATCTCAGTTGTTCAACTCTCCATCATATACCTGGGGTTTCAGCTTTCCAGAGATGGCATTCACCCTCTTAACGAGCATGTAGCTGCTATCGACGCTCTTCCTCACTCCACCACTGTCAAAGAACTTCAGGCCTTTCCTGGAAAAATTGTGTATTATCACAAGTTTCTACCATCAGTAGCAGAAATTGCACATCCATTACATTGTCTTCTCTGCAAGAATTTGCCCTTTCATTGGTCTTCCGACTGTGATGCTTATTTTCAGTGTCTCAAATCTTATCTCCAGAAAGCACCTTGTCTTGCTGTATATTGTCCTGGTCAACTGCTCATTGTGACTGCTGACGCCTTCCTGCATGGGATAGGCGCCGTTCTGGCACACAAATATCCTGATGGGTTTGAACGTCCCATTGCATATGCATCAAAGACGCTGAACACCTCTGAGCAACGCTATTCTCAAATAGAAAATGAGGTCCTGGCCATCATTTATGCTTTGAAAAAGTTTGGTGTGTTTCTCTATGCTGCCAAATTTCATCTCATCACAGATCACAAACCTTTGGTCTCTCTTTTTTATCTTGCAGCTTCTCTACCAGACAAGGCAGCCCACATACTTCAACGTTGGGCGTATAGAACATGGAAGGGAGAACTGATATTGATATAAAGTATATAGATCTTGTGTGACACTGCTGAAATATTTGTTAATTTAAAATTTAAGTACATTGTGTCCCATAAAGATGCATCTTAATAACAACAATTAATTATATGGATGCATTTTTTACACTTGTGTGTGCAAACACTGTTGGGTTCACTTTTTGCAACTATATTTATTTACCTTTCACAAATGTCCAATGTACTTCCCAATAGATGCACAACAGACTCTAATTGGTAATCATGCTCATCCTAAATTTACAAACATATATCTGTAGAGACTGCATTCACTGTGTTGTAGTTCATTCTGGTGCCAGTGCAATGGTGCTCTGTCCTTAAACAAATGTGAGAAAATCCAAATCTGTAACATAACCATGTACACAATTCATATACCCATTGTTTTTACATAGAATAACAGGCCATAAATCTTTCTTTGGGAAATGATGTGAAACACACAAAGCATTAGAGTGTCTCTTTTGCTCTTCCCTGCATTATGTGACTGCTGTTGTGGTGGTTGACTTTGGCAGTTAAATGGAATGTAGTCTCTCCAATAAACAATGAATGTGAAAGGAAACTGTTTTTGTCTTACTATTGGCAGTATTGAGCTGAGGTAAGTACTAGCTTGCCACTCAATCCTTTGGCGAAGGGGGGGGGGGATTCCACATACAGTCTTGTGAAATTCTTGTAATCTGATTGAAACACCTTGTATATGTTATGACATGTGACTAGGATTTTGTAAAAATTGACACCGACTCTGAGAGACTACATGTTTATACTGATACAGGAATAATATATATTTATTAAAATGTTGTTATGACTTCTAGCTTTCCTCGAATTTTAGAATAGTTTAACTTTGTGTGTGTGTGTGTGTGTGTGTGTGTGTGTGTGTGTGTGTGTGTGTGCGCGCGCGCACGCATGCATGTGGTTGAGAGCATGGTGTCTTGCTGTTTACCTCATGTTAATTACACTTAAAATGCACTTTTCACCATAGATATACCGTTCTAGTTACAAATGTAAATTTTAAAATTTCATGAGTGATGTATATGTTTCAGGTATTGTGCAAAACTTCCTAGTGATACATTCACAAGACTTTCCCCACTTTGGTCTTTGAAAACTGAAGATATTGATGGAAAGATCCATTACATTTGCACTGTGCGCCTTCCAATCAATTCTCCTGTGAAACATAATATAGTGGTGCGTATTTACTTTTTTGTTTCAGGCTGATGTTAAAAGAACTTTGTATTATGTACGATATGAAACATTTGTTCCAATCTGTATTGTTAAAAATGATACACAGGGTCTTCCAATGCCTACACGGGTTCTTGCAAGACGCATTGCAGCATTAGAAACGTGTCGTATCCTTCATCAAGCAAGGGAACTTGATGATAACCTCATGCCAGTTGGAAAGGAACGTTTTTACATACATGAAGAATGTGACCAATTTTGTGACCCTGATGACCTGGAGGACACTGCTTCTCGTGATTCACTGGAGCCAAAGCCAGGAACTACAAAGCGACGGCAATATTACTATAAGCGTGTATGTTTCACTTCTTATCATTGTTTTTTCCTGTTAATCTATTTTAATATTTTAACCGTTGTCAGTATTTAAAAGCTTGATACACTTAGAACAAAGGAAAAGGTTAGATGAAACTTATTAAGAGGATTAAAAAAAGAACTAACCTGATTTAAACAAAACGAAAATCTGAGTACATTCTAGATGTTTCTGTACATAATGAGTAGGTTGTTTCGTTTGAAACAAATTTGAGTTCAAATGGTCAGTACTGCTACAAGAAGACAAAAGTGCTTACCCAAGTAGAGACGTAAGAGACTAATGCGGCATCACTCAAGATTGGAATTCCACAAGTAATTGGGGTTTAGTGCTATCAATCAATCATTTTTAGAGCTGTAGTTGCAGGATTAGGCTGGAATAGGGCATGAGTGCCGCACTCTATCATTTTACATTTGTGGCCTCATTTTCAAACAAAAAAGTATATGAAAATTGAGTCATAGTCCATAGCCATCTACTGCCAGATATGACATAGTGCAGTAACTGGCACTAGAATAGTATGTGAAAGGCACGTAACATTTGGGACAACCAGACCCGAAGAAATTCTGTCTAATAAAGAACTGGTAAAGGGACTCCCTGCACTGTTCAAGGGCATTGGTTGGCTTTACTAGATATACAGGGAGCGATACCGCATAATAAACTTAGTTTCGGTGTGGGCAGTGGTGGGTTGGACCAAGACTGTTTTGGCTTCCCGGAGAAAATCAAATCAAATCAAATAGTATGTGAAGGCATTCATAAGAGTTAACCACTAAATCAAGACCAAAGGCAGCAAAAAGCCAAGCAAATATATTGAGTTATTGAGGAGAACAGATGAGTATTAGGTTACAGAAGAGGCTTTTTATGTTGCACTTACACCCTTGTCTCTACAAAGTTAATGGTCATGATTGTCAGCATCACTACTATTGGTGTTGCTGAAATGTGCTGCCTTCTAGAAGTGTGCCCTCCAGCCCCCAAATATGACATGGGTGTGTTGGAACTCTTAACTAATAGTGGCAGTGACTTCAGTTTTATCACCACAGAAACTGTGGACACCATTAAAACCACCCTGCCTTTAAAATAAATCCTGGACACATCTAGGATTGGTATCTGTAATCTTAGTGTCAGTACTCTGCCTGTTATTTTACTGTCTTGTTTGATTGAGAAGTAGCAAGATATGCCTTTATATATGAGCAGATTGGGTAAATGCTATGGTGTCACTACTAAGCACTTCACATTATAGGGCAGTAAATGCAGCCCATTAGCTACATAATATAATACATCATGAACAAGTTATCTGTTGGGGGAAACTATAAAATTTCCCTGGTGTATTATGTTATTCATTTATTGCCCTAAAATCCAAAGTACTTGGCAGTGGTGCTTACCATTGTGTTCTTGCAAGCTGCTCAAATACTATTGATCCAACTTGTGCTGCCATTATAAAACATTGCTCACTATGTATAAATTAAGAAAAATTATAACTTTGTAGCAATCAAACTAATTTTGGTTTTTGTTAGATTATTTCATTTATATAGTACATTGACAGCATTAATTAGGTTAACATTGTCAGAAATCAGTAGCACAAAGACCTGTTGCTCCTTCATAGGAATGATACATTATCATTGACAAGTGCAATACAGCATTAATAATGTATTCATAGAAATATCACCACTTTCTACAGAAGTTTTCCTTGTTTCCCTTTCAAAAAACAATTTTAAACATTTTTTCCCTTCTTTCAATAACATAAAGAAAAATGTAGGCAACAACATAAAGAAGAAAGTGTAAGTTGTACACTTATTTGATAACAAACAAAGAATCAGGTGGAATATTGGCTCTAGTTCTCAGGAAGTCAAGATCAAAGAAGAGTGTTAAACTTTAAAGAGACAGCAATAATCAAAATTCCGGTATTACTGTTTATTGGTGGCCTTAAAGAGAACAAATATATCAAAATGACTACCAACATATTGTGAAAATGTTACAAACTAAAGCCACAACACATGTGACAATGTTACAAACTAAAGCCACAACACATGTGACAAGCTTTAAACAAATACAGTAGAAAACTTTGCATTATCATGATACAATTTCAAGATGATTTGATTCTGTGTAATGCTCGCTTAACTAGTTAAAATTGGTCATTCAATAATTAGTAGGTGGTTTTGGTAATGATAAGAGAGATCTGCTCTTTCTACATTATTCCACTGAAAGTAATTGTGTTGAATTTGTTTCTTTTACTGTCAACACACACAAAAAGGTACAAAATCAGTAGCTTTTCTAGAGGAAGTAATTACCATTTAAAAAATGTAAATGTCAGCAGACAGTTCACGACTTGCTTGTGGCTAGGAAAATTTTCATCCAGCTCTTTCCTAGTCATGACATGAAGGCATATTAGTTGCTCCAATTTGATACCACTGAACCATTTTCTCTGAAGCAAACCAAATATAACACCACTCAAATCACAACTACCAAGCAGTCCAAGTACTGCAAGCATCTATTGCATTAAATAGTGGGCATTTTTAACAATTAATGACATGAATCAGATTTTAAAGAAATGTTTAAGATCACATTCTTTTGTTATTTCCTTTTTGTTGCTATTTCCAATGTAATTTAACAGTGTGTCTTGACATAAAAACATGTTGCAAAGTTGATATTAACAATGTTTATACCTCAGTTTGGTGTTTTACAAATCCATTGAATTTTTGATATGTACCTTCCTCTAAGCACTGGCAGAAGCAAGAACAGAACTTTTTAAATTAGTTACTGGGTGAAATGTCCTTAGATTCCACATTTGCAGTTTCCATGTTGGTTTGTTGCTCCAGCTGCATGTAGCAAAGTATAATCAGTATCAGTTTTCAATTGAACATTTCTCCTCTATCCTGCTTTTGTGAGTAGGCTCTCTTAGCTGCATCAAGCTGGAGACCCCCACCATTCCTACTGTAACTTCTATTTACAACTGCAGTCAGTTTCGTCTTCAAAAAAGATAAATTGTAAGTTATAAACACTGTAATTTCGCCTGACTACAAGCCAAATTTTAGAGACTGAAGTGCCATTAAATCAATTTCTTTTAGAACTGTTATACTATCAGTTGAAATTTATATAGTTTCATTTGAAAAACTGAAATTTATACTGATATCTCTGTAATTATTACTGTAATGATCAAAGGAGATTTTAGGGCTTTCTTGAAGTTAATATGGATAGAAACAGAACTATCATATGAATGACTGTATATTAATATTAATTATTTTGTCAAACAAGTAAGCTCAACCACAGAAGAGGCTAAAAAATTACGCGTTTCAAGGGTCAAGCCCTCATCATCAGATAATCTGTACAAGAATCTTAAAACATGAAACCATAAAAATATAAAATGTAATAAAAAAAAGTGTTTACTTCCCTTGTAACCGTGTCTACAAAGAAAGGTCCTCAGCATACTGTGCTACATCAGAATTCAAACCAGACCCCAACACCGGCGGCGCATAACACAACCGTAATGCACCAAGTATGCATGTATGCATATGAAAACAAAGCCCTCCTAATTACAAAGATCATCAACAAGCTAGTGGATACATTCAGGTGTCACGAAATCATTTGCACAGTAAGACAGAGGTTGAAATTTAAAATAAACGACTTTTGTTATAATAGGTCCGCAAAGTTTATAAAAAAGCTGTATCTATTACTTTGAACTTGTTCATTTAATGAAGCATCGCTTTTAGTGTTATGTTTATAATATCCAGCTCTTCTAACTTTCTTCCCTTATCCTGTCTATGCAAAATCTTAAGGTCTTCTTCAATCCGCTTTAAAGGATGGCCAGTTTTGCGGATATGTATAGCTACAGCGGACTTGTCAAATTTATTAAATTGGAAGGCGTCCATATATTCCTTGCACCTAACTCTAAACAATCTACCTGTCTGACCAATGTAGTTGGCATTGCAACTATTACACTGTATCTTATAAACCCCTGCATTGTCATATTTATCAGTGTCTTGGTTTAAATTATGCCATAATTTATGACATAACATATTATTATTCAAACAACTTACGGGCATGCTGTCAGGTGACGTTGTCGACAACCGCCTATATTTCGGCAGGACGACACCCTGCCATTCTTAAGGCACAACTGCCCTTAAGGAAGCAATGTGCAAGCGTATTTAATACCTCGTTTTGCAAAGGGTAAACAAGGAAGATAACACACACAGTACAAGTCACTGCAGAGTGAACACAACCAAAGATGGCCAAACATAAAAAATATCGATAGTGACTGTTAATCAACAGGTGAGGCAGCATTAATTTTGTCCCTCTGTTTTTTGAAGAGAGACAGTGCCGGATTCCAAGCAGAATTTAAACAAAAACCACCATCTCGCTTGCTAGTTTAATTTCAACAGCTTCCTTAATAACACTATCCCAATAGGTGGAAGTGCATGCCAGGATCTCCGTGTTGTTGTATTCCATAGGATGACCGGTGCCAAGGCAGTGTTCTTCAACAGCAGATTTGTTTGGCTGTTGTAAGCGCATGTAACATTTAAGTTCAATACACTGGTCTTCCACAGTCCTGATTGTTTGACCAATATATTACATGCCACAGCTGCAAGGAATATGATATACACCTGGCTTACGCAAACCAAGATCATCCTTTACAGACCCCAACAGGGCCTTTATCTTAGAAGGTGGTCGAAAGACACCGGTTGTTGATTTCATAAGTTCTATTGAACAGGCTGTTACTAAACTATCTTTCGCTTCTGCAAAAGAGGCTAGGAGGGAAGCTTGTCGTGTGTTGACTAGGGCCTGTCCACCCATGTGTAATATAACAGCAGCTGAGGCGTCTGCTTTACGGTCTCTTAGAATGGATCCTGATATTGTTATCTTGCCTGTGGACAAGGGAAATGCCACAGTTTTGTCGAATAAGGATGATTACATTCAAATGATGCAATATCTGTTTCCTGATTCGGCATATCGTAGGATCAGTGCTGACCCCACAACCTCCTGAAGAAAAGTCCTTTCTCACAGGAGACCACCAATAGTCTTAATTCTTACTGTGCTGCATATACTTGGTGCATTACGGTTGTGTTATGTGCCGCTGGTGTTGGGGTCTGGTTTGAATTCTGACGTAGCACAGTATGCTGAGGACCTTTCTTTGTAGACACGGTTACAAGGGAAGTAACCACTTTTTCTTTTATTACGTTTTATATTTTTATGGTTTCATGTTTTAAGATTCTTGTACAGATTATCTGATGATGAGTTCTTGACCCTTGAAACGCATCATATTTTAGTGTTTTTTACACAATATGATGTTGAGCTTACTTGTTTGACAAAATAATTAAGTAATACAACCACGACCTCACATCCATTATGGATATAATTAAGTATATTATCAAGTCATCTAGTTGGAATCACAAAATAAATGCTTATTTTTATACCAGTACTTTACCGTTTTACTGTGTGATTGTTCATTTTTCTCTCTGTATTTGTAAGTAGACTATAGTTTCTATATTACATAACTTTGTTTTTGTAACGTATCCTTTGTTTGTGTGTTTGCAGATCTCTGAAGCTCTCACAGACTGCCGTCCAGCTGTGGGTGAGCCATCATTCTTGTATAACTTGGGTATGGTGTTAACTTGCCCTCTGCCTGAAGAACAGAATACAAGAGGCAGAAAGATATATCCTCCAGAAGACTCTCTACAGGGTTTTGGAATTTTAACATCAAAGACTATACCAAAGGTATGTTATTTAAAAGGTTTTGCTCATGTGTTGATTGTATTCCAGAAAAAGGTGTATGGACAAATAATTGTTTCATTTAAAATGTTATGTTTTCTTTACCAATCTGACACCAGTATTTTTAGATCATAATCAGAGAATTCGTTATGAGTTAGTATGTCAAGTGCTTCGATATCACACTCAAAGAAAGAGAGATTTAGATAGAAAATGCAGTCACTGGATGGCTGATTGTTGCTGTTTATCATTATTATTATTATTACTATTACTATTATTTTCTGCAGAGGTAATGTATCTTTAATCAGAGTAACTATGAAAATTTTACTTATGTAATTTACTTTCCAACAGACTTGAACGATTGCTGCACCAAGTAGAGTTCAATTTTTTTCTGGTTGTTGATCATTTTTAATAAATTTTTCTCCTTCAGGAAACACCTTGAAGCGACTACAACCAAAGGCAACACTCGCCATAATATCCTGACAAATTGTGTGGCAGCAGCTGGGGAGCATATGCTTCCACTCTGAGAGGTTCTGCCCTAGGACTTGTGTACTCTGCTGCAGCCCTAGGACTTGTATACTCTGCTACAGAATACTGTTCCTCTGTATGGTTGAATAGCAGCTATGTAAGGAAACTAGATGCCAAATTACACGGCATGATGCGTATCAACAGTGGATGCGTTAAAAGTACACCTCTGCAATGGCTACCCATGTTGAACCACATTGCTTCACCTCCACTACGCAGAAAGGGCTTCTGGGTCATATAGTCGAAGAGGATTCAAAGTGACCCAGACTTGCCAATTGCTAAGAACATTCTTCATTTATCATTGAGAAATTTGAAGTCCAGGAAACCTTCACTAATCTTAGCACAACAACTAATAGGCATAGATTTCAACATCATTGAGCAGTGGCGTATGGACTGGAACACTGACAACTCCACAACTCTCTGGTCCAGCCCCACAAAAAGATCTACTGGTTTCGAACTTCGCCACCAACAGTGGAAAGTGCTAAACAGGATCTGAACATCACAAATCTGTACAAATGGAGCATATTGCCAAGTCCTCTGTGTGACGATGGTGCTTTGCACCAGACAATAGACATGTTGTGATGATTGCTTCACCAGGATAAAAAAAAAGGCCTATATGAGTGTCAGGTGCTGCAATCTCCTCTCAGAATGGCTTGGACATGAGTACATTAAACCATATTTGCTACACATCTTTCTTCATTCATTTAACTTGAAGTGTACAAATTTACCTCTCACTTCATTGTTCCTTTTTATTACTTATTTCAGCTTTCAGCTTAATGTTCTTTTATTGGTGTTTTTATGGTCTCACAACTGTTCATCTTACTGTACAATTTATTATCTCCTTCACTGGCCCTTCTTGCAGCATAATATTATCCACCATTTTACAATCCACTGTGTCACACTTGTGATGACCATTTCATTGTATATATATTTTGTAACCAATGTACACTGGGGGACAAAAAGATCACCTGGCCCAAATAATTTAAAGACCAAGAAAAGAGCATTCTGCATGCCCAAGCTCACATACGTGAGTGTTCCCAAATCCAGTGGCCCGTGCAGCTTCAGCGTGCTGTTTACATCATCAAATAGAAGCAATACTATAGTTAAGATACAGTACATGTCGAGATTCATTGTGCTTTAACTCGTGCATCATTTATTTTAGAAAGCATTATTTGAGCACGCAGAAACAGTTGAGCTATAAGAATTCAACAAGAATTCAATGAACCACTTCTCACATTTGTTTTATTGGGTGATGGATAGACTGACAGTTTATGAACACAATGGGCACGCATTCAAATCGAACCTGGGACCTTTGCCTTTCGCGGGCAAGCGCACTACCGACTGTGCTATCCCGACACGACTCACGATGCCGCCTCACAACTTTACTTCCGCCAGTACCTCGCCTCCTACTTTCCAAACTTCACAGAAGCTCTCCTGCGAACCATGCAAGACTAGCACTCCTGGAAGAAAGGATATGGTGGAGACATGGCTTAGCCACAGCCTAAGGGATGTTTCCAGAATGAAACTTTCACTCTGCAGCGGAGTGTGCGCTGATATGAAACTTCCTGGCAGATTAAAATTGTGTGCCGGAACCGGGACTCGAACCTGGGAACTTTGCCTTTCGCGGGCATAATCCTTTCCTTTCATTGTTTTTTATTTCACAATATGAAACATTTTGTAACAGAGTGAAGAAAGTTTCTTATTATCTTTTAGACCAACATATATATCGAAATGTTTCGTTCAAATTTCTTTTAAGGGTAGGGGGTATTAAAAAATCCTTAAGTTTAAAAATAAAAATCTAAGTGAAATTTTAATTTCTTAAATTTTACTGTTAATTTTACTGTCATTTGGGATTTACCCCAGAAGACTTTATCTTAATCATTGGCTGTGATAGAGTGGTAATTAATTTTCTTTAATTACATGTACTTGAGTTGAGATTATTTGGGTTCGAGATTCGGAAGATTCGATTCGGGTTTGGTATTCGGCACATTTCATTTAAGATTTGGTATTTGGATTCGATTCCGTAAAATTGGGGTTCGACCCATCCCTAGTCTTTAGATCTGTGTTCATTTTATCTGTGAGCTCTACCCTTTGTGACTGAAATCCTTTTTATGTAGTCCTGAGGTCCTGTAACCTTAAAAAAAAAAATAATAAATAAAAGAATTTTTTTATCCCCAGTCACTACCACACAGCCCCTGATACCCGTCTAACCACTCCCTTGGGTGTAGTGGATGCTTGACCTATTCAGCAGAACCCGGAACCACACCAGCAGATGGTGCAAGTCAAGGTACCTGCAGTCTACACGGATGCAGAACCGTCAGAGCCTCTGATACAGACTCTCCATGAAGATCTTTACCAGAGATCTGCAGTCAGTCCTGTTAACTATGCTGTAGATGGTGAGCTCTGCCTTAATCTTGGAAGCAAGACTGGCAGTCTTTACCACTTCAGGTAGCCGCAAAAAACCAGACAGAATCTCTTCCGATCCTAAGCAACACCCATTATTGGTACTGACATGAGCCACCATCTGCAGTTAGCTGCATACTGTACTCTTCATGACATTCTGAAGGACTCGTTCCAAATCTGGAATGACTCCACCCGGTATGCACACGGAGTGCACATTGGTGTTCTTCTCCCTCCATAGCAGCCATATCCCTAAGAGGCTCCATCAGTTAGTCGATATATTCCTTTCTCCTCTCTCTATTTATCTCCTCCTCTCTCTGTCCACCTTCTCCTCCCTCCTGTCTTCTACCTCCACCACCTCCTCCTGCTCTGTTACCTTTTTCTTTTCTCTCCTCCCTTCCCGTGCCTCCCACATTCACCCATTCATCCAACTGTCTCTGTCACACTCTCTGCCAATCTTCTCCTGTGTCCTTTCTGTATTCATTTACTCCCTCCCTTTCATATGAAATATTATATGTGTCTCCCAAGTTTCATGGTTATCAGTCAAATGGTGTCGAATCTTGAGTAAAGTATCCTCTGCCAATGCGCCATATGAATTACAGTAGAATCCCATTTTTACACTTTTCAAGGGACTTAAGAAGAAAGGGGTAAAATGCGGGGAAAATGTAAAAAGCTGGAAATAACATTTTAAGCAGCAAAATTTGCTCAGAGGATCACCCTTGCATTTCCTTAGTGTATGTATGATATGTATGTACATAACAGGCACCAAAATACTCATAAGGAGCTTTATTAATTGTATAATAACACACTCTGAGTTCACTTAAGACTCTAGGTAATAAAGGGATTACTATATTTCATCAAAATATACAAGGTATTGAAGATAAAGTTAATGAACTGCTTATTGATGTTGACGCTGACATTATTGGTATTTCAGAGCACTTTTTAAGTGATGTGACAATTCAGAGACTTCCTTTGCCAGGATACAGGTTAGCTGCCTTCTTCTCTAGGAGTTCCTGTCAGTGTGGGGGAGTGGCCATGTTTGTTAAAAACGATTTTTCATCGGAGTCAATCGATTTTTCTAAACACTGCACAGAAAAGATATTTGAATGTTGTGCAGGAGTTGTTAATGTTAATGGAATTAAACTAGTAATTGTTGTTATTTATAGGTCCTCTGGCTCAGATTTTAAAATGATTCTGCCCAAGCTAGAATTGGTTCTGTGTTCACTTTGTAGGAAGTATAAAAATTTAGTTGTGTGTGGAGATTTCAACATTAATTGTGTAAGTGATAGCTCAACAAAAACTTAGCTGTCAGATGTTCTTAATTCCTATAATCTGATGCAAACAGTGTTCTTTCCAAGAGTGCAAGGCAGCAGCAGTTCTACCATTGATAATATTTTTGTTCATTCTTCATTATTAGAGGGGCACTCTGTTAGCAGAATAGTAAATGGCCTATCAGAGCACAATGTACAAATTTTAATTCTAAAAAGTATTTGTTCTCAAAGAAATGTTAAATATAATCATCAACTACTTAAAAAAGTTAATCCTTTTGCAATTGAGACTTTTTTAAGCCTAATTAAGGAACAAGAATGGCAGGATGTTTATAGTGCTGATAATACAGATGATAAATATAATGCTTTCCTGAACCCACATCTTATGCTGTTTGAAAGTTGCTTTCCACTAGAATGCTCAAAACAGAGTACTTCCAGTGACAGTAACAAAGGGGATAAGAGTATCTTGTCGAACAAAGCGGGAATTGTATCAAAAAAGCAGTCAGAATGAAGCTGCAGTAGCTCTTTACAAACAGTAGTGTAAAGTTCTGAAAAATGACATTAAGAAGGCAAAAATATGTGGTATGCAAAAAGAATAGCAAACTCTTGGGATAAAATTAAAACCATCTGGTCAGTTGTGAAGGAAGTGTCTGGTCAGTAGCAGCAGGTAGAGGATATAATGTCAGTGCATAGTAGAAATGTTTCTGTTTCTGATAAGTTAGATATATGTGCAGTATTCAATAATCACTTTCTGAATATAGTAGGTGAACTAAACAGAACCCTAGTTTCTACAGGTAATGATATAACATTGTTAGAAAATAGCTTTCTGAGGCTGTTACTTGAAATGGTCCTCCATGATACTTCCAAAGGGGAGATTGAGTCAATAATTAAACTCTTGTGGATATGATGGGGTATCTTGCAGAATTCTAAAGTACTGTTCGCCATATGTTAGCCCAGTAATAAGCCATATTTGTAATTTTTCCTTTCAAGATGGTCAGTTTTCTGACATTAAAGTACTCAGTAGTGAAACCAATTTATAAGAAAGAAGAAAGGGATAATATAGACAACTATAGACCTATTTCTATGCTGTCGGTTTTTTCTAAAGTCATTTAAAAAGGCTGTATATTCAAGATTAATTGATCATTTCAGTTCACATAATTTGTTGTCAAATGTACAGTTTGATTTTAGAAGTGGTTTAACGACTGAAACTGCTATATTTTTGTTTCTCTGTGAGGCACTTGATGGGTTAAATAAAAGGCTTTGGACATTAGGCGTCTTCTTTGATTGTGTTGATCAGGAAATATTTTTGCAGAAGTTGGAACATTATGGAATACGAGGAGTAGCTCACAACTGGTTCACCTCTTACTTTAATAATAGACAGCAGAAGGTAATTCTCTGCAGTGTTGTGAATGGCTATGACGTACAATCACAATGGGGCACAGTTAAGTGTGGAGCCAGCCACGGTGGCCGAAGGGACTGAGGCGTTCCAGTCACGGTCTGCACGGCCACTACGGTCGGGGGTTCGAATCCTTCCTCGGGCATTGATATTTGTGCTGTCCTTAGTATTAGTTAGGTCATAAGTAGTTTGTAAGTTTAGGGACTGATGACCCCGTAGTTAAGTCCCATAAGCTATACAAGCATTTGAACATTTTTTTGCTGTTTCTAATTTACATAAATGATATGCCTTCGAGTATTACAGGTGATTGTAAAATATTTTTGTTTGCTGATGATACCAGCTTGGTAGTGAAGGATGTTGTTTGTAGTATTGGCACAGTAACAAATAATTCAGTTCAATAAATATGTTCATGGCTTATAGAAAACAAATTGATGTTCAATCACAGTAAAACTCAGATTTTAAAATTTCTGACACATAATTTAACGAAAGCTGACATTTTGATTACACATAATGGACACATGGTGAGAGAGACTGAACAGTTCAGATTTCTAGGTGTTCAGATAGACCAAGGGTCTCCAATTTACTAGGGCTCGAGGGCCACATTTCAAGTTGTGAATCGCAGTGCAGGCCGGATAGCATATTTGGCGATTACTGAAGAATGCGATACCAACACCTACTTTGACCTACAACGTCGCTGATAAGGCGGAAATCCCAATTTAACCATTATATCACCCTTTACACCCGCAAACAAAGATCAATAACATGTGAACTAGGTTATAATACAGTTTAGGTGACGGCTGCTTCTGTTAAACACGTATATATTATTGGTGGTAAAAGTTCAGATGGACTGATAACTGTAGTCGTTTAGTCCCTTTAATAATCAAACCATCCATCCATCCAAAAGTTCAGATCACTGACAGCAACATACTGCACTTCCATGACGATGTTGGTAGCCGTAGCTGTGCAGCACACAGGGACAGTTGTGCTGGCCAGTTGCTCGTTTACGAGTATCAAGTGAAGCAGTCGTGTTCCGACGAAATTTATGACGACATATTAAATAATAACCACACTGTAATGTCCACTGCAAACGATCGATATTTCACAGTCTTAGAATTTGTAACTAAAACATGGGAGCTTTATACATGTATGCGTGAACATAAATGGATTAGTTTGTACTGTAAAATGTAATGATACATTTGTAAAACAGAAAAAGAAAATCATTCCTCACTTCACTCGGTTCCATTCATTTAATCGAATGGTCTATTATAAGGCCGTGAAAGTATAACAGACACTCACAAAAATAAACAAGACAGTCGCTTCAGCTTCCGCGCCACAAACACATTCAGTTGTTTCACGCCTGTCATTGGTTACATTGAAGTGACACGCCAGTGGTTACCCATTGATGGGAAGTGAAGGCAGCCAATCAGGAGTGGTGTTCAGACAAACAATAAGAATGTCATTCTTTCTCTCCCATGACATGAATTAATCCTGAAATTATCTGTTGTTGCAAAGTGTGTAAAACCCAGTCGGGACTGCAGATGGTAATGGAAATTGTAATAAATGGTAACTGAGCACATTTACTTTTATTAGTAATTTAAAAGACTTTCTACAACTCAAAGCTGCAAAATTAAAGTCACGCACACATAGTGACTGTTTCTCTATGTTTTTGAATATTTTTCAATGAACGTAATGAATTTTGGGTATGTTGTTAAGCAGGTACCTAATAGCAAGGCTTAATTTCTACATGTGAAACAAGTAGCAATACCATTTACAAGTAAATCTTCCAAAACAATGTATTTTCAACGCATATGTCAGGATTTTGTTATGTTACTTGTAAAAAATATGTCCGTCAACAACACGTTTTCAAAGAGTAAGGTCATTCTTAACAGACTGAACACCAATCCTGATTAGCTGCCTTCCCATCAGCCATCATGTCTCCACCAACATTACGTTAACTAGAATCGACTGTTACCAGACCTACAAAATTATTAACTGTGAGTTACTTAACTCAACACACTAGCTACAAATGTGACCTACAGAATAACTTTTTTGTTGATCCCACATTTCTCAAAAGAAGATTTTTTTTTTTACAGAAACACAAGGCTACAATTTTACCTCCGGCAGTCGTGGCGTAGTGAGCTGCTGTTGGCAACGACAATTGAAAACTCAATCACACCGAATGAGGAGAATGATCTTTGTGATGAAATAAATAATTAATGTTCATTGTTCTGTACGATTAACAGGTTCATTTATGTACCCTGTTCCGGTCAGTAAATTTTCATTTGTTGCCAACATTAACTTTCTCAGCAAATTCTTCCGCAAGTAAAATTTAACCAACACAAAATTCACTTTTCAGAACAGTGTGAAATTAGTTTTCTGAATCCAAAACCCAACAAAATGTATCAACAAAATGTCTCTTAAATGTTCCCCACTGAGGTTACTCCTGTATTTATATTTTATCTGGCTTGATTACATGATGAAATTTGTGCTCAGCGATTGTATTTGACTTGTAGAAATTTTCAGCAATCAGTCCTAAAAATATTTATTTATTGTCAGATATAAATTTCATTATCAATGCTTAAAAACAATTAAAATACTTAAAAAACATCTCGAACAAATACAACCTCCAACATGGAGGTCGAGATGTTTTAAGTATTTTTATCGTTTTTTAAGCATTGATAATGCCCACACAGTGGTCGAAAACTAGATCTGCCAATAAATAAATATTTTTATGACTGATTGCTGAAAATTTCTACAAGTATTTAGATTTGGCAAATTTTAACAAAAAAATGTTTGTTCACATCTGTGTGTAGTGCCAAATACAAATAACCAACTTCTTCAAAAGTCCTTGATGAGGGGGGGGGGATAGTTTTCTTTGGGAAGAAACTTATAAAACTGTACAATACTGCCTTTCTTAAATTTGGCATTCATGGGCTCATCTGCTTGTAAATCAAATATTTCCATTTGCAACACTGCAGGAATATCTCCCACTTCACAAGAGAAGGGGTTGTGTAAAATTTGTATTTCCTTCGAGTGTGCATTTAAATCCGAAAACCTGCAATAAAAAACAACCCAGGAAAAAGAGTGCGGAAAACTTGTACCACGTTCAGCGATTGGCAATTGGCGAAATGCAAAAAAATTTTTTGTTTGATATTACTTTTAAAAAGTATTAGCTTCTGTCAGAAAACTTTGATGTGCATGTAAGGATTACAAATAATAATATCCTCAACTCTAATCTGCATGTAAAGATCACAAATAATATTATCCTAACCTTAAAGCTTTTTTTTGTTCAATTCGTGTAAGTGGAGAGCAACATCAGCCAAGAAAGCTAAATTCTATAGCTACTCTTGGTCTGATAGAACTTCTAAGGGGTTATTTTTACGAGACTGTTCCGTAACGGGGGTTCCAATCCCCCCTCGGGCATGGATGTTTGTGTTGTCTTTAGTATAAGGTAGTTCATAAGTAGTTTGTAAGTTTAGGGACTAATGACCCTGCAGTTAAGTCCTTTATGCTTCACAAACATTTGAACATTTTGGAAGCAATGTCTTTAACTCGACATGCCACAACATTTGCTAATAGAGAAACAACTTTATATTGTTTCGTTTGGCGATTTCGTGGACAATTCTTAAGCTTACTTTCGTAGCGGCTTCACTTTCATGAACATGTTTCCTAAAATCGTTTTGTTCCAAACACAGTCTACGTTCTAACATTTTGAACTTGTGCTCAAGTACATCGTCTTTGAACTCATCAAATTGTGCACCATGCTTTGTTTCATAATGACGATGGATATTAAAGTCCTGAAGCAAAGGTATAAGTTCATTCCAGATTGTATACACGACTTTGTTGCTTTTCTCTATGACAAAGTATTTCTCGCCCCATGATTTATTGAATAGTCGACACTAGGCATAGACTTTTCTCTCTTTTGTTTCAACCAACATTCTGGACAGTGTACACTTATTAGGCACAAAAATCGTATAGATTTTACAAACAAAGAAAATCTTATGTAACAAGGGACAGGTTACAATGAACGAACGAACAAAACAAACCTGACGAAATCAGTACAGCAAAATACAGCCAGGAACTTACTTGAAACTGGTGCACGAGCTGGATGAAAGCCCTCGGCGGGCCGGATCCGGCCTGCAAGCCGTATTTTGGAGACCCCTGAGATAGACAGTAAGCTGTCATGGAAAGCCCATGTTCAGGTTCTTGTCCCAACACTAAATTCTGCTTTATTTATCATTATAACAGTATCTCAAATAAGTGATTTTTCAGCACGAGAAGTAGTCTACTATTCTTACTTTCATTCACTTATGACGTATGGCGTTATTTTTTAGGTAACTTGACTGATACAAAAAGGATACTTTTGGCTCAGAAATGGGTGGTTCAAGCAATATGTTGTGTAAGTTCATGTACGTCATATTGACCCCTTTTCAGTAGTATGAGAATTCTGACATTTGTGTCACAATAGGTAATTTCTTTAATGTCATTTGTTGTTAATAATTCAGCTTATTCCCATGAGTTAGTAGTGTCACTCAGTGAATACTAGACAGAAGTCGGATCTACCTTTGCATCACAGAAAAGTGTGCAGTATTCATTTTCAATAATCTGTCACAAGAACTCAAGAATCTTAGTACTAACCCACTCACTTTCAAATCTAAATGGAAGAGTTGACTCATGGCTCATTCCTTTTATTCTTTCGGGGAACTCCTAGAAAAGTTAAACAACTGAGCTAATTCTTTTTATTTTTATTTATTTATTTTTTTAATTTTTTTCTGTTATTGATTCTTTTCACTTAGTCTTAAGATTGTCGTGTGAATAGGACTACTTATAGTTTTTCTATCACCATTCTTGTGTTAAACTTCATGTATTGACTTGTTCCATGGCCATGGAGTCATCTCCTCAATTAGGTCCTGTGGTACAGAAAACCAAATTATTACTACTACTACTATTATTATTATTATTATTATTATTATTATTATTATTATTACTTGATGATTCTATTCAATCCCACCTGATTCCAGGTTCAAGCATCATGGACCATTTTGATAATCACAATATTACCCCAGGTGGTCAGTCCAATACCTATACTACTGATGCAATTGGTCTTTCAGATTCTGGGGTGGCCAGATTAAAATGCATTGTGACCCATCAGAGGAAGTCTGAGTCATCTAGCTAATTTAAAACCAAAACAAATTTATTTTTTGCAAGATGTAAGATACAAAATCTTTTGCAACCAGTTTAAGTTAATAAATAGGGATATGCATTAAAAAAGAAACAGAAGGTTAAAATTTTGACATTTCAAGACACATGAATGACAGATAACAACACCATGGATTTCGGTAGTTGTTATGTTTATAAACGTAAAACTGATAGAAGGATACTTAATAATACACATCTGGGAGTTGCTTTTGCAGCCTCCAAAAATATTTTAAATTCAGTAATGAAGGTAAACCCGCAACCAGGATTCGAACCTGGCACCTTTGCCTTTCGCGGCCAAGTGCTCTTCCACCGAGCTATCCCGACACGACTCATGGTCTGTCCTCACAACTTTACTTCTGCCAGTACCTCGTCTCCTGCTTTCCAAACTTCACAGAAGTTTTCCTGCGAACCTTCTGAGGACGGACCATGAGTCGTGTCGGGATAGCTCAGTGGTAGAGCACTTGGCTGCGAAAGGCAAAGGTCCCAGGTTCAAGTCTTGGTTCCGGCACACAATTTTAATCTATCAGAAAGTTTCATAACAGTGCACACTCCACTGCAGAGTGAAAGTTTCATTCTGGAAGGTAAACCCATTAATAATGGACTAATGACAATTTCTTTTAATTGCAAAATATAACATCATCTACAATTAATGCCCATATGCCAGTCAGTGAGGATAACTGTAAAAAAACTTGGAGTTAATAAAGCTTGGGAAATGTTAGAAAGTGTCATCTTGAAAATTCTTTCAAACTATGGGTGGATTTAACACTCAGTGAAGTAAAATAAAAAAATACAAGAGAATGGTAGGTGGATTTCCTGCTCATAAATGAAACAAAAATGGCCAACGACTTGTTGAAACTTACAAAAAATAAAATCAAATCATGCCCACACATTTTAGAAAGAACCCTTCTAAATAAATTCATTAGGGAAGTTCAAATCAATCATGTAGCAATTTCATATCCTAACTACAAAGAAAATTTTAATGTCCAAGTTACGAAAATGGCTAATATTGGATATGACCGTTATTTAATGTGAATAAAAGTAAATATTCAACCTCAAAAACTCTTCAAAACAAAAAATTTAATCCCAAAATTTGACACTGCTAAAATAACCCCAAGTGTATATGACAAAAACAATCAGACTATTGGAAAAGCCTGTAAGCAAAGTTAATCAAAACAGAACAAAATTTAATTCCACTTCGAAAGAAACAGAGAAACCTCTTGGTGGAACGCGAATTGTGAAACAATAGTGTTATCTAGGCATGAGGACATTCCAAAAGCCTTTAAGCAACAACAAAAATGAACATGTTTTAGAAATCTAAAGACCTCCAAAAGAACAACACAAGAAAGTTTTATATAACATTCAAAACATAAATAACCACTTACCAACTTTCATAAATGGAAATGGCAGTTCATCTCCTAACAACCAGGAAAGATTCTTGCTAATTATTTTAAAAACTATTAAATTGTCCACAACCAGTGAATGCCAAACTGATAACATCAATCCTAACACTAAATAACCTGATGAAATCGAAATAACTAAGCAAATTAAAAGACTTAAAAACAATAAAGCATTTGGAGAAGACAGTATAATTCTAGAACTACTAAAATCAACTGGCCCTAACAATATAAAATAGATCGCCCAACTAATAGGACATATCTGGCCATCAGAAAATACCTGATGACTGGAAAATTTCCCTAATTTATCTGTTGCATAAAAAAAGAAATAGAACTTAGATTCCTCTGTAATTATTAACATTTCTCCTCCAGGTCACATATAAGGTTCTTGTTGTTTTTGGTTTACATTATTGTGTTTAGTCTGGAACTTTGTCTCTTCCACAGCTAGCCTTCTTTCTGTGTGAATTCAACTTCTACTAAAGTAGAAACACACTGCTTCAATAATTCCAATCAGTTTTTTATATTTATTTCATCATTAAAACAATGTTTTACTAGAATACAATACTGCTTTTCTTTTTACTGTAATCAACTCAACAACAACTACTCCTAGAAACCCTAGGGGGGGGGGGGTGACACTTGATAGAGCCCATGAACAGTTGGAACCTAAAATTGGTGAAACCAAGCAGGCTTTAGACCAAACAGATCCTGTTTGGAACAAATTCTTAATTTAAAACTACGGTATCGTTGGGCACCAAAGATTTCTAATAACAATACTGTATGCACATTTGTAGATTTTAAAAACATCTATGAGTCAGTTGATCATGAATTGCTTTTGCAAATACTAAAAAAAGACAAGGGCTACATAATAAACTCTTAACACTGATCAAGGAAATGTTAACCAACACTAGCTATAAAGCTAAATTCATGAGAAAAATTTTGGAACCATATCAAAGACTGGTGGTACATGGACATAAACTGTTGCCTTTATTGTTGAACTGTGCAGATGATTAGTAGTTTCATATCAGCGCATATTCCACTTTAGAGCAAAAACATCATTTCTCCACCATACCCTTTCTTCCTGGAGTGCTGGTCCTGCAAGGTTCGCAGGAGAACTTCTGTGAAGTTTGGAAAGTACGAGGAGAGGTACTGGCAGAAGTAAAGCATTGAGGACGTACCATGAAGCATGCTGGGATAGCCCAGTTTGTTGTTTGCTTGACCACAAAAGACAAAGGTTTCAGTATTGAATCCCGGTTCCTACGCACAGTTTTAATCCACTAAGAAGTTTCAAACACCAAGGGATCAGGAAATATGGAAAAATAAAAAGGATTTCTCAGTTTAAATACTTAGTGGAATCATTCAGGAAAACGCTTTGAAAAAGCAGCAAACAAACTTAACTGTCAGAACATGGCAATAGCTGCTTGTGAAAACTTGTTCTATGATGCTGCATTTGTGTGGAGCACGGTGGTGCGGTGTGCTGTAATGTTTCGACTTCTGTGTCTGAAGTTGTGCTAGACTGTGTGCGCCTGCTTTTGTCTGAGCTGAAAGTGAGTACATATATCTAGGAATCTAACTGATGGCCCATCACACAAGAAAGTTCAAAATATCACATGATAGAAATGACTTCTGGTAATGTGGGAACTTCATATTGCAGTGCTTTTTGGCTTACCTGTTTATTAATGGCGAGCATAAACTATTCTGTCTCCATAATATTCTTCAGACTGAACAGTAAAAAAGCAATAAGTTCATCTTAAACCCTGCAACTTCACAGACCAAGTCCAATATAACTGATAGGATTGCTTCCTGCAATCATGATACACCTGTTTTGCAGAAGCCTCATGGGTATGTTTGTGATATTATGAAGTCAACAAATGACCGACTTAAGTAAATGATGGAGTTACAGGATCATGAATAGAGGCAAGGGACTACATACCGTAATAAATGATATGTTTGAGTGAAGATTTAAATGTTTAATTAAGTTGGTGTTTGATACCCTGAAGGCTGTGAATTGTCGTAAATGTTTCTCATATGACTTCCAGTCTTTGGCAGCTTTGTCATAAGCAGAGAAAAGTGGCATGCAACTTATCACAGTTTTAGGGCCCATTAACAGGGCTGATCAATACACTGTCTTACATATCCTGGCACTCCTGCTGCTGCATTTCTAACCACCTCTGACTTCAGTTACTGCTGCAATTAACTCTGAAGCACAACCTCTGAGGATGCACATATTGACATAATTGAAAACCACATGTGAATAAGCAACCATGTTCTTCACCACTTAAGTAGTTATACACACACAAATAAGTATGCATATAATAACCAAATCTCTTTAATGAAAATACAGTTTAGAAGTTCTGTACAAAGACTGTGTACAATGCTAGTTTGTGTCTGAATAAGTAACAGTCTTGAGAGCATACTCGAGTGCACTCCACAATAGAGTGGTGTCATGTATGTTGCTAAGCAGTTCTTAGAGGTCACTTTGGTCAGCAATGTTGCTGTCTTAACTGTTTTGGATGTGTCACCATCTTGTTGACAGACCTGAGTGACTAAACACTGGTCTGGGCAAGTTGAAACATGGATCATCTGGCACCTCTTGTCTTGCTGTGGTATCAGATAGAAAGGACCTGGTTAGATCAGACTGGTAACTGGGTTACCACAGTAGAGATTTGGAGCAAAATTCTAAATAGGTTGTATGTAGATGTTCACCAAAATCTAATAAGAGAATAAAACAGATATGGATAATGCTGGGAGAGATTCTATGTCAGGTGAATGACCACATCTAATATTTCAGGAACTTGTCTTCACAGAAATAATCGAGTTAGGATGCACAGTGGTGAGCACACTGGACTCATATTTGGGAGAATGGCGGCTCAAATTGGTCTTAGGCCAACTAGATTTGGGACTTCCATGAGTCCCCTAAAGCACCCAAATCAAATGTCTGGATGGTTCCTTCAAAATTTCATGCCCGAGTTCCTTCTCAATCATTATCTAAACCTGGACTCCATCTCTAATGACCACATAGTAGACAGGGTATTAAACCATAATCTTCTATCTTCATGTTTTGACAAAAATACAAAGCTCACCGCTGCGGAGCACATGCTTGCTCGCTGTTGGAGGTTCGAGTCATCCCTGGGGCATGGGTGTGTGTGTTGTCCTTAGGTTAGTTTACCTTAGTTTAAGTAGTTTGTAAGCTATGGACTGATGACCGCACAGTTTGGTCCGATAGATTTACAAACATTTGAACATTACTCTCCAATCAGTTTGTACCCTCTATAACATTATAAAGATAATAATATTTTTATAAGTTACACATTCTTACTTTCTTTGTACAATGTCAGTTAATGCAGTGAAATCAATCACAGTATTAGCAGTGGGTACCCTAGTTCATGCTTCCATAGTGCTCTGTAGAATATAGAAACTTTTGCATTAATATTATGTAGTACAGCTGCAGAATCATGGTACTAGTACTACTCATACAAAAAATGTGTGTTCAGTTTTCCACTTTCTCAATTCTGTGGTCCATGTTATATTTGATGATGTGTGTAATTTGTGTGCCTTTCTTTCCAGATCTGCCCCTTTCCTATCTTCACACGCTCTGGCGAAGTTAGTGTCAAACTAGAACTGTCGGACACTAATGTGGTTTTAACAAAAGAGAAAATTAGTATGATTGTAACATTCCTGAATTACACTTTCACGAGTGTCTTGCGACTGCAGAAATATCTTATGATGTTTGACCCACAGGCATCCGAAAATTCATATTTTATAGTACCTACAAGAAAAAGTGAGTACCTGTATTATTTTTGAAACAGATTTTAAGTGACATTGAAATCACATTACTTGAATGAAACTTTCACCCTGCAGCGGAGTGTTCACTGATATGGAACTTGCTGGAAGATTAAAATTGTGTGCCGGAACTGGGACTCGAACCTGGGACCTTTGTATTTTGCGGGCAAGCACTCTACCACTGAGCATCGTGTCGGGATAGCTCAGTGTTAGAGTGCTTGCCCGCGAAAGGCAAAGGTCCCAGGTTCGAGTCCCGGTTCGGGCGCACAATTTTAAACTGCCAGGAAGTTTCAACACATTACTTGTTTTAAATTTGAAATTAACAATCTGCAGGGGGGGGGGGGATCAAGAAGCTTAGGTGCACATAATTTCTTTATTACTGACTTACCATTATATTTACTTTGTAGACTCCTAGAAACAACTCAGAGGGAAAAAAAAAATTGGGCTTGGTAAATGTTTGATTTGGGAGGGGTGGTAACACTAAGATGGAACACACATGGATTAGCTCAGCAAATATGTCCATTGGTTTTGCAAAACACATTGCAATTGTTGTAAGATATGTTTTATTGGCAAAGACACCCAAGCAAGCAACTGAAATAATTTAAATTTATTGAATTAAGATTTGAACCCAGGACCTCCTGCTTACTGTAACTCTGATCAATATTTCCAAATTTCTCCAGAGGAATAGCACTCCATTCTGAATGTAAATGGGAATAATCCTGCCTTGCTCTTCAGGCATAATTGATGTATCAATATCAAATAAAAAACTTATTTCCACAGACATATGTTGTTTCTCTATATCAGAGATAAGGAATAGGTTGTGAGACATAAAATTAAAATTTGTGTCATGGCCGGGATTCACATTATTCACAATTCTACAGTGGCTAAATGGATAAAGCAGTTTCTTAGTAAGCAGGAGGCTCCAGGTTCAAATCCTGGCCAAGGTACACATTTTGATTCAGTGCATCTTCAGTATCTTTGAATTATTGAGACAATATGTCTCTGGAAATTAATTTATAATTTGATAGTGAAACTCTTTACTAAACTTGAGCAAAAACTTCGTTGTTCATTCAATTCAGCTGCTATTTACTTTTCTTGATTTTTTCAAATAATGTGTGGTGTTTAATATCCACATTGTAGGTTCCACAGTACAAAAGTCCATCATGCCACCAATGTTTCTGTTGTTTTCATAAAATATATTAGGTAACTGCTATGTCTTATTTTATAGAGAAGAAATGGATTCACCGGATTTCTTTCTTTGTTCTTGATCAATATAAACTATTGCTTTCTTTTATGATTTCCTGTGGAAGGAAACACACAGCCCCACAAGTTACTTTGAAATAATTTCACTTTATCTAGATTTCAACACCACTAATGGTGTTTTCATCAGAAGACTAATATTATGATGTAGAAATGAATCACAAGTAGTATAGTAGGAAATATTACTTGAGATTATTTATAACAGAAAAATTATTAATCGCAATGGTTAGAGTATGTGTTCACACATAAACACTTGGAGCATATTATGCTCATGTCATATAAAATGACATTAAGTTCTTTTGTAAAAATACATGCTAGGCAAATACTTGTGGGTTTAAAAAATTAGAAGTAAATTTGTTGCTCATTATGTGCTATCGACATAGTAGCAGTTAGGAGCTGCACCAGACTGAGGTGCGGTGCATGGTGGCAGTGGCCACGTCAGTTGTGGTGCCATCTTATAGTGACTACATGAAACAGCTGTTTAACTCAGATGGTTGCAAATACTGTATTTACCCTAATGCAAGCCGCAATTTTTTTCCAGTTTTTTTGGGTCTAAAAATAGATTTGTAGGCAAAGCTTCAGGAAGTTCTGAAAAATGACACTAGACGCCTCCATAAGTAGGTTTTGTGAATGGTACACCTGAATATCATCCTTTGTTGCAGTCTGCTTTTGCACTTATGTGCATGAAGTGCTACCTTCTATCTGATCGTGATGAAGCATGTTTTTTTTTTGCTCTGCGAAGTTTAAGAGAGAAGTGATTTCTTTCACTGAGACAACATTTAATCACATCAATCACACCGGTGCACAGTGTGCACAATTTATACGGGTGAAAACACACTAAATTGCCCAAGAACAGTACTCCATCACAGCGAGGCCCTGGGAATGTGGGATGTTTGTGTATAAGGAAGTAGCATCAATAGTTACAAGGATGGTTTCCAGAGGTAACAGGTTGGGTAGGGATATCAGGTGGTCGAGAAAGTGGTTGATGTCTTTGATGAATGATGGGAGACTGCACATAATGGGTTGAATGTGTTGGTCTATGTAGGCAGAGCTACGTTCTGTGGGGGCTTGGTAACCAGCCACAATGGGCCGGGCCGGATGATTAGGTTTGTGGATCTTAGGAAGTAGGTAGAAGAAGGTAGTGGTGCAGGGTGTCAGTGGGGTCATGAGGTTGATGGACTCAGGTGAAAGGTTTTGTAGGGGGCCCAAGGATCTGAAGATTCCTTGAAGCTCTGCCTGGACATCAGGAATGGGATTGTCTTGACAAACTTTGCAGGTAGTGTTGTCTGAAAGCTCATGCAGTCCCTCAGCCACATACTCCCACCAATCAAGTACCATGGTCGTGGATCCCTTGTTAGCCGGGTGAATGACAATGGAATGGTCAGCCCTCAGATCACAGATAGCTTTGGATTCAGCTGTGGTAATGTTGGGAGTTGGATTAAGGTTTTTCAGGAAAGGCTGAGAGGCAAGGTTGGAAGTGATGAATTCCTGGAAGATTTGAAGAGGGTGATTTTGAGGAAGAGGGGTTGGGTCTCGCTGTGATGGAGGACTGAACTGTTCTAGGCAGGGTTCAATTTGAATGATGTCTAGGGGAACCGGATCATTAGGAGTAGGATTATTTTTCTTTGTGGCAAAATGATATCTCCAGCAAAGACTACAAGTATAGGATAGTAAATCTTTGACAAGGGCTGTTTGGTTGAATTTGCGAGCGGGGCTAAAGGTGAGGCCTTTGGATAGGATGGAGATTTCAGATTGGGAGAGAGGTTTAGAAGAGAGTTTGACCGTTGAATTGTGATGTTGTGGTTTAGGATTGTGTGGATTAGAATTTTAGGTTTGGGGGGAGGGGGGGGGAGCAGAGCTGGAAGTGGGAGATTGAGTAGATGGGAGAGACTGGTTTTCTGTGCAATAAGAGGAGCTTGAGGTTTATTTGAGAGGTTGTTGAGGGAAAGTGTATTGCCTTTCCGGAGGTGGGTGACCAGGAGTTTGGATAGTTTTGTGAGGTGGAGGGTGGCATGCTCTTCCAATTTGCAGTTGGCCTGTAAGAGGATGTTCTGAACTGTAGGTGTGGATGTGGGAGTGGAAAGGTTGAGGATTTTGATTAGGGATAGGAGTTGACAGGTGTGTTCATTAGCGGAGTTGATGTATTGGTTAAGGATTAGGAGAGCAAGGGCTGTTGACTGTTCTGTTTGGAATTGGTATAAGGCAGGATGAAAGGATGGGTTACAGCCAGATTATATGCTTTGAAATAATTTCACTTTATCTAGATTCCAACACCACTAATGGTGTTTTCATCAGAAGACTAAGTCTTCGTGTGTGTTTCTATTTGTGTTATTGTGTCAGAGCCTGTGCTCTGGGTAAGTTGTTATTCGATTTCCATTTTTTATACATATTTATCCCACCAGGAAAGTTTCCTTCTATATATATATGTGTGTGTGTGTGTGTGTGTGTGTGTGTGTGTGTGTGTGTGTGTGTGTGTAAAAATAAAGATTTTTTGACTTACCCAAAGCACAGGCTCGCCGATACACACACACAAAAAAAAAAAAAAAAAAAAAAAAAAAAAAAAAAAAAAACAGAAATAAAAAGACACACAAACATTCAAGCTTTCGCAACCGTTGTTTGCTTCATCAGGAAAAGAGGAAGGAAGGTGATGGGGAAAGGAAAGGATGCGGGTTTTAAAGGAGGGGTCATTCCAATCCCGGGAATGGAATGATTTACCTTAGGGGAAAAAAAGGAAGGTAAACAAATACACACACGCACACACCCACCTAGGCAGACATTTGTAGAAAGCAAAGAAGTTGGACAGAGATACCATTGAGGCAGAGGCTCTGTCCAGAGAATAGAGGCAAAGATGTTATAGAATGGTGGGCGGGAATTTGAATTTAGCGGAGGTTGAGACAAGGTGGGCAATGGGAAGACAGAATATGATGAAGGGCAGTTCCCATCTACGGAGTTCTGAAGGATTGGTGTCAGTGGGAAGTATCCAGATAACCCGGATGGTGTAATACTGTGCCAAGATGTGCTGACTGTGCATCAAGGCATGTTTAGCCACCGGGTGATCCTCGTTACCAACAAACACTGTCTGCCTGCGACCGTTCATGTGAATGGACGGTTTGTTGCTAGTCATTCCCACATGGAACACATGTACGCACACGATTTTCTCTCCAAAGATTAAAAAGAAAATGTGTTTTACACGACAGTATTAGATTTTGAGTCTTATTTTTATCTGAAAAACGATGGACTGCTACTGTCGTGTGTACACACACACACAATGTGATAATAAGTGGTCCTAACAGCATATCAAAAAATCATAACTACAGCATGATTTGCAATTTTAAAGTGTAACTGACCTGGCCTATTAGGAACATTTTCAATAATTTGCCAACAACCATAAAAATTTAGCTACAAATAAAAATCAATGTAAGAGGAGTCTGTAAGACTTCCAAGTTACCAACTCTTCCTAATCCATTGAAGAATTTTTTAATAGAACCAAAGGATGTATGCATACATGCTATTAGTATTATCATTTCAGCCTGAAAAAAGGGGAAAAATTATATTGACATGTACCACATCCACGAGGATATCCTATGGTACTAACAGCTAATCTAATCTGGCCATAATTTGCAAATTAAACTGTGACAGGGATTGGTGACAGTAGCAATAGTAAATACAGTAGTATCAGTTATGAGTTATATTAGGCAAGTAGTGATTTTTATAATAGTAGAAATTATTTTGGTTACATTAATTTACAACAAATATTATCAATTATTATAGACATAATTATTATCTACAAAGGTGCGGGCTTTCACTGCATAAATATCTCTGTCAATCTGAGAAAACATGTCTTAGGACCATAGCAGTATTTTTTTTTACATTTATGTGATTTTATTGGTCATGAAACATTTTAATAAAAAAAACACAGTTGACTTAATAAATGTTGTGGTTTAGAGTACTCTTTGATGCCATTTGTTAACTTTATTTCTTGCAGAAACCAAAGACTCTCTTGCAGAAGTTGACTGGGAATTTCTAGAACGTATATATAAAGAGTGTGATCTTAGACCACAACCTGTTCCTCAGGAAGAAAGAGCATTGTTTGTATTTGATGCAGCCAAATATCATGATGCAGTAATAATGCCATGGTATCGTAATCAAGATCAACCTCAGGTACTGTAAACATCATGCCATGTATCTTACACTATATTTACAGATGCTATAATAGAAACTTTGTCTTTTTGTAATGAGAGATAGCCTTTTAATTTTCTTTTTTGAAACACTGTTCTGTTTCAAATTTGGAAACATAATGATACTGAAATGTGAAAGCTTCTGCAATGGGTTTACAATACCACTATAATGTAAACTATTTTGTAAATAAAGACATTCACATTTAGGTTGTCAGCAGAGAAAATATAGTAATTGATATTTTTCACAATCAGTTATGTTATTTCATTAAGTGTAAAACAGTTACATCTAACAGAAGGGTTCCAAATTGATCGAGCACAGTGGCACAGTGGTATTTTGCTGTACCAGCATTTGAGATGATGACAATTTAAGCCCACCTCCAATCATTAGAGCTATGTGAAATTAGCAAATAAACTTTGAAAATTTAGCATTTTGAAATTCAGATTTAGCATTTATAGTTTTAAACATGTTTAAACATTTAAATGAGCTATGGTTTTTTTAATTCTTTGACATATCAGTAACTGGCACTTTAAATGTGTTTTCTACATTTTCGTCGTCCCAGTTGTGTCACATTGCAAAAGTGACACTAAGGAATTTCAGCCTTGAACCTTATTTCAGATAGTCATTGCGTCGCGCCTAAAACTCGGTTTATTCGTAGCCATTTTTAACGCACTTCAGTCAATTAATTATAGGCTTCTGTGACCTTTATCATTATCAATACAAATTTGTTTAGGCCACTATTGCAAGTAGGTACCTCATGGTGCAGATGAAAGCAACTTACATAATGGTTAAAATGCAGTTCAGTTTTATAAATTGAGAATAGGAAAAATAGCAGCCGTTCCAAAATTTAAGTAATTGGTATATATTTGTCATTTTTCTGACGAATAGTTCTGTGTTTAGTGCAAAGATTTTGAATTTTTATCTATTTAGGTAATGAAGCAAATAAAGGAGAAAGAAAACACTGATTAGGATGAAATAAAAAAATTCTACACTATAAAACATAATTCAAAAGCTACAAAGCAAGATAATATACCGTTCAAAGTCTTCTGGTAAAGATTGGTGTTTTTTTCCTTATCTTCCCTTCTTTTCTTATACCTCCAGGTATAAATGAAATACCTTTGGCCTTTCACTGATGTTAAATATCACAAAAAGGTATCTTATGTACTCTATGGTAGCTCAGTAATGCACAAATGTGTCTTGGAAAGTTTAACAGAACATTGTAGTTACACAACAAGTACTCATTACCAATCTTAATTTTCAGTCTTTTGGTCACTTTATCTGGTGATTTCACATATATTGTAATCAGTAATTCTGTTGCCTGTATATTAAGATGTTTTATCAATTGAGCAATAAATTCTGCTGAAATAACTAATTTTAATAAATGTCATTGACTTTTACTTATGTAGCATTTATACCACTTATGTAGCATTTATAGCATATATGAATTTCACGTAGCTCTACCAATCATCCTGATTTAGGTATTCTGTGATTTTCCTAAATCAATCCAGGTAAATGCTTAGATGGTTCATTTCAAAGGGCACGGCTGATTTCCTTACCCATCCTTGTCAAAAACTATATGTCCATGTGCTCTGTCTGGAATGACAATGATGTTGACAGAATGTTAAACCCTAATCTTCCTTCCTTTTTCTTATTCCCAGTTGTCTGAAGATAGTAAGAGTAAAGAAAAGGGGGAGGCAGCAAGGCATAGACAGTATGAAATGATTGCAATTTTAAGTGAGTAGGCTATAGCATCCATTTTCAGTTCACCATGATTCACCAAATAAGATGTTGAAGTTGACTGTTAGAGACAGACAGACAGATTTTAAACCAGAGAACATGAAATAATCTTTTAGAAAACTCCTTAGACAATGAGACACATGCAAGAAGTTGTATCATCAAAAACTATCCGGTGGGAACTACACGTGCCATTGCCGGTACACAACTATTTCAATATCATTAAACACACTAGGCAGTCAGTGCCCGGAAAAAATGAATCTGGTGAAGTGAACATATAACTTGAAGATAAATAAATAGGTGAACATCATCTGCCTAGAAAAATTGTTTCTGATTAAATGATGCATTTACTTTTGGAAATCACCAGCAGTAGACTATCATGGTGACTGCTTGAATCCAATTTAAAACTTGGTTGGGATTCAATGTTGCTGGGGGTTGTAGTGTTGCACCATAATCTTTACTCATTTGCTGTCCTGCAGGGTCAAGTTACAAGGCAAGTTGTTCCAGATTTATGGGTCACTGCCTCTCACCAATACTACACACTGTCTTCCCTGATATACAACCTCCGTATGAAGACAATAAAGCTCAAGTACACACTTGGAGAATGATCTAATACTGTTTTAATGAAAATGATGAAGTGCAACACATCAAGTGACTCCCCCTTACCTTTAGTCCTCTCATCTGAATATAACTGAATCATTGTGTAATATTTTGGAAAAGAAGTTTTGCAATTCTTCCAAGGAGACTTCAGGTCAACATTATGCTGTGTTAAAATACCATAAGTGAAGTTAGGGTGGTTCCTTTGAAAAGAAAATGGTTCATTTCCTTTATAATTTTTTCACAATCTTAGCTCTCTGTCGGCCTTGTATTAGTTGGGTATTAAATCTAATCTTCTTCCTTCAAAGGACTTTTCTGAATAAGTAACCCTATTTTCAGGAATAATATGTATGTATTCCATTGAATGTAGTGTATGAACAAATTTGCTTTACTTTGCATTGGGAGAATTGTGGTTCAAATTTCCAGCTGATTGTCCAACTTAAGGTTTTCCATTGTTCCTGCAAATTGCTTAAGGAAGATGCCAGAGTGCATCCTGTTAAAAGGGCACAGCTTAAGTCCCTCTTTCCTTAGTCTGAACCTACGATTTGTCTCTAATTATCTTCAATAGGATATTGAACTATAATCTTCTTTCTTTCTTTTAAAATTAATGTTCATTTTGTAGAAACAGTGTGTTCTTATCACTTTGGCACAAGCTTTCCCATTCCAAGTTGATTTCAATCTGTAACTCAGTAAAAAGGTGTATCAACTGTCAGCTAATAAATATTTTCTCTCTTTTACCAGGTGTTGAAGTAATTTTGTCCAAAGTTTTATAATAAAACCACTAGTGATCTCAAGTAATTTTTCTTAAAATGTTGTATTTCATATTTTGGATCTCATTAATGTTCCACACTGAAGGATAGTCATTAAGTTTCAACTGTAACCTCAGAAAATGAATTACATTATTAATATTTTGTTCGTTTTCAGGTATATTCTTGCAGTCTTGACCCACATTGAAATCTGTGCACTTCAATACCTTAGAATACTGTTAGAGGAGTTAAAACAAAATGATGCAGCCTGTTGATAAAGTGAAAATTGACCATGTCTTTTTGCTCATGCAATCTATGGTACCACGGGACACGAATTCATTGTGTACCTAGACTGTAGACATCTACTTATAAGAAAACAAGCAGTTTTGTTTTCCTTCCAAGATGATGATTAAAACTTTAAGAATCAGTCGGGTTCATACATTGTCATGGTAGTTGACATGTGGTGCACAAGTTCAGAATGGTTCATTTAAGTATGTTCACAATGGTGCTCCATCCTCTCTCGAGGCCAGGTGGCAAAGACGATGCTGTGCCAGCAGCGTTCATCAGTGCAGCTCTGGGGTAGTCGGTGAAGAATTAAAATCACCTGCTCCCTTCGTCCGCTAAGAGTGGAACAATTCTTCTGCAGAAGTCAGGCAGGATGAATGACAGGCCAGACAGTATAGTGCTGCCACTGGTCATCTGTTGGTCCTGAACCCACTCGAAGAGAGAAGTTGCATGTTGACCTGCAGCCAGATATCTGTAACTCCTAGTTATCAGGTGTCATGAAGTCATGTTGCCTTGTAGATCACTTGCCTCACAGATAACAGCTTAAAATCAGTCTCAGTATACATCCAGTAAGGCAGTACTTAG
Source organism: Locusta migratoria (assembly GCA_026315105.1). Lineage (NCBI taxonomy): Eukaryota > Metazoa > Arthropoda > Insecta > Orthoptera > Acrididae > Locusta > Locusta migratoria. Next base: position 296,262,440 of record CM048755.1, read on the forward strand.
ATCAGACTCAAGACAGTGACACAGACTACCAGTTTAAAAGATGAACAACACTTCAATAGGTCATTTTGTTCTTCACTTGTAGTTGATCTGCCTGGCCTCCATCTTTAGTAATGTTTGGTTTCAGGAGGTATCTTTGTTCAGAGCTTGCACCCTGCAGTGTATTCTTATGTCAGTGCTAGGTGGAGTTACCTAGTGTATTCTCACTGCCTTTTTAATTTAGTGATGGTCCTGCTCTCCCACTAGTCTTTAAGAAAGGCATTTTGAATTTGCACTTGTTTGCACATTAATGTTAGTAATTTACATTATCTTTCACTACCTAAAATCTTATTAAATTACTCTGTTTGCTCATTCATTCCTGGTATGTAGTTCTGATTATGAGCTCTCCATATTATTATTATTATTATTATTATTATTTATTAATTCATTAATTTATTTGTTTATTTTTGCTGAACCGAGTAATGGTTGATATGTGTGGCTTGTTTTGTCTGTCATCATTTCTCACATGCAATGAATGTATAAAATGCAAAGGGTCACCAGAATCACTACAGTACTGTTAGCTGAAATGCTTTTCTCAGTATTTGTTTCTGCTGCTTCTCACAGTACTGTTGGATGTTCTGTAACACAACCTCTGTAGAAATGTCCCTCCTCCTGTGCAGCTATCAGTCAATTAAGCAAACGAAGAATCTCTAGGTTCAAGGATGATCTTTGTATGTCCAACAGTTCGTCTGGCTGAAACAGCAAAGTGTTAGCTCAGTTACTATGTTAATGGGGACTTACCGCATATACTAATGATTTAACTCTCTCGAGCTACCAGCTGGGTAATGCCAACATTTTAAACAGTTTCAAATGTCCCATCTTCCCATGGGAGACAACCTCACGGAGATGATACAGGATCTGGGAAGGGAATCATTACAACAACAACGTTTATTGCTGCGGCGTGGTATTCTTACGAAACTCTAATCACCAACATTCTCCTCCGAATGCAAAGATATATTGTTGACTCCCACCTACATAGGTAGAAATGATGATAAGAATAAAATATGAGAAATCAGAGCACAAACAGAGAGATTCAGATGTTCTTTCTTCCTGCACGCTATTCGAGAATGGAATGGTAGATGATTAGTATAAAGGTGGTTTTAATGAACTCTCTGCCAGGCACTTAATTGAGATTTGCAGAGTATCCCATGTAGATGTAAATGTGTGTGTTTCAACCCAAATGGCGTTCTTTGATACTGGTAATGTCCACATGGTTTGGTGAAAACTTATTTGGCCAATCTTCTGGAATTACTTCCAGCTGGTTATAGCCACTCATTAAATTCATGATTGGGGAAGTGACAGTCTTTGCATTCAGGTAGCACCTTAAAGGCCTATTCTCTGCTTCCCACAAGAGCACTCTATCCACCTCTGCATTATCTGACAATTCATAAGTTTGATCTGCCTCTGCATTGTCTGTCAATTTGTAAGTTTGAAAATTCTGCCAGAGAATGCCTTTATAGACTCAGTGTTATTTTGCATTAACCCCATGAGTGTTTCCACAAAATAAGCCATTTAGCTAGTTGATCAGAGGTCTCAGCTTTATTTAATGTCTCATGGTATGTAAGGTACGTTTCTGCATCATAAAAAAAAAACACACCATTTTGTGATTGACAGACAATTAGTGTCTGGCCAGTTTCGTAGCTGACCTGCTTCTCTCACATCACACAGTCTCAAGATGTTTTCCCATAAGATTGGTATAATGAGACTAGCTGCTGCGCACTCATCCTAAGGTATGGGAGGTATAACACAGATAAAACCATCAGTTAGCCAAACAGTGATTCAGTCCTTTCTACATATCAGAGCCCAATGGGACTTGCTGCACTGTTGTGCCTTCTTGTCAAATCTACAGCAGATTTTGGATGTTACCGATACTACCGCAGTACCAGATAATTTATGGCCTGATAAATTGCCAATTAACACCTAATTGGACATAAATACGGTACTGTATGCTCACCCCTGAACTGTGATAGATCTGTTGATTCTTCTGCCATAATAAAATGTCATTTTCTAGTTCATATGGCGATCATCCCTACTCAAAATGGGCCCAAAAAATAAAAGAAAATGGGCCAAAAATTGCTAACTTACTGCACTGTATTTATGAGAGATGTTGATGGCTGATTAGTACCCCTTGACAGATCAAGGAGTCAGAAATCATAACTTCTGACAAACAGGAGCCCAAGTCAGAAGTTGAAAACCACATCAACAGGCCCTTCGGCTCTTTACTTGTGGCTGATTTGCCTGCTCTCTACCTTCATTGACAGCCAACAGAAGTGTAGCTCATAGAATAGAAGTTACCACAGCCAGCTGCACACAGTCATTTAGTAGGGATCTCCCTGATGGTAGCTGGCAGCATTTTGTGATAGTTACTAAAGTTGCCTTTCCATCAGGAACATGGAAGCAGATGGAACAGACTGTCTCTGAGAGTTAGTCAGTGGTTGATGACAATATCACGCCCCAATATTGTTGACTACATGTTTATTCCTTTCTGACCCCAACAGTGCTCCTTGTTATCACAGTTTTTATGATAGGAATCTCTTTGTGCCACACATGCACCCTAAAGTGCATTCTTACATTAGTACTAAGTACCCAACATATTCTTGAGTGTTGTTTCATCTCAGCACTGCTCTTCAGTCAAAGAGCTAGCTAATGCAGTGCTTTCAAGCACTCTTGCTCTGAAACTTATTTTAGTATGTACTTTCCTGTGTGACACTTGTAGTCCTCCATGCTTATGTTCTGTTACAGCATCACAGTAGTCACTCAGACATGCTTCAGTTAGCAATGCACTGTCTGTTAAAAATGAATATTTTATTCCTTATTAAATATCATTTTCAGAACTACAAGTTTCTAACTATCTCTTCACAGAAGTTTGCTTCATTTGTGACCTATTCCTTTTGTGTCTTTCTTGTGCTTTTCATTTTCAAAATTCGTATTTTTGTGGATGTATTGTTTTCACTTAATAATGCACTCCTGTCAAATTTGTTTTGATTATTATAACCAACCAATGTGTACACCTATTCTAAAAATTCTTTGATACTACTGAAACTGCCTCTTCAGAAAACTGTGAGCTTGTAAAAACAAAATGAAAATAACATTTTATGTACTTTATCATTACTCCTAAAAATAAATTATTACTACCATGCATTTGTATGTATTTGAATTGTAGAAAAATCCAAGCACTGTGTAATTTGATTTTAAGTTTCTGTGATTGTTAAATTCAGACTATTTATATTCAGATGGTCATTCTGTACTCTATATTTCTGTTTCTGTATGTGTATTCTGCTTAAATAATGCATTTTTATTACAGTACTTCTATGTGGCTGAAATTTGCTCACATTTGAATCCAAAATCAACATTTCCTGGATCTGAATACAAAACATTTGATGAGTATTATTTCAAAAAGTACAATATACAGATACAAAATGAGAAACAACCACTTCTGGATGTTGATCATACATCTGCAAGGCTGAATTTTCTGACTCCACGGTTAGTTGATATTGTGTTCACTTGCAATATATCCAGTGCTTATAAACTTTGTGTACTGTTAATTCATTCTGATAATATTTTCATGTCAGACTTCTTAATTCACATATTATAAAACTAAAATATTTAACTCCAAAGTTTCAGCTAAATGCCATTTCTTGAGTAGAAGTAGCTGTCAGAGGTTTGAGTCCTCCCTCGTGTGTGTGTGTGTGTGTGTGTGTGTGTGTGTGTGTTGTCCTTATCTTAGTGTGTTAGTTTAACACGTTGGCTACAATGATGTCAGAGGTGTGCCAAAGCCACCTGCTGTGGCTGCCAGCGGCCACGCGTCAACCGTGTTAGGTAATTTGTAAGCCTAGGGACTGATGACCACAATAGTATGCTCCCACAGATTTACAAGCATCTCAATTGATTAAACAGAGCCTGTTGGGTGTCATTATGTTTACATATCTAATTTTTTTTAACAACCATTTAACCAGATTAGGTAATACAGTAGAATTGCTAGAGTAGAAATACATAATGCAGATCTTCTACTTATCTATGAGGCGCATCCAGAAAGTAAGTTCCGTTTGATAATAAAACGAAATTGTACACAGATACAGAAGAAATTTTTATTGCACAAAATTCTACAACTCTTAAACTATTTTCCACACAACTGCCGAAATTTTGTAGGCACTTGTCATAGCGTGCCACAAGTTTTTACATGCATCCTTGAAAGAAGGTTGCCACCTGTGTTTTCAACCATGTGGTAATAGCTCTTTATCATTGTTGAAGTGTTGACCACCAAGGACAGATTTTAGGTGTAAGAAGAGAGAAAGTCGCTAGGAGAGAGGTCTGAGCTGTATGGAGGATGATCAAACAGGCCCCATTGAAATTTCCATAAGAATTGTTTGTTCACATTCAGTGTGTGAGGTCAGGCATTATCGTGAAAAAAAAAAATCTTTTGGCAGTAATCTTCATCTTACACCTAAAATCTGTCCTTGGTGGACAACACTTCAATGATGATGATGATGATGATGAGCTGAAAGAACATGTTACCACATGGTTGAATACACAGGCGGCAACATTCTATGAAAAAGGCACACAAAACCTTGTGCCATGCTATGACAATTGCCTACAAAATTTCGGAAGCTATGTAGAAAAGTAGTTTAACAGTTGTAGATTTTTGTACAATCAATATTTTTTCTGTATCTGTACCTGTTCATTTTATATAACCAAACGGAACTTACTTTCTGGACGCGCCTCGTACATATGAAAGGAACAGTATGTGCTCCAGCGATATAAGAATAGATTGTATATGACCAAGGATCATGAATATTGCAGTATTTACCTTCAGCTGTTAGACTCGCATTTCTAATCCTCACAGATGAAAATGAGATGTAAACTATCAGACAAATTAGGTATTGTAAATTTGCTTATAAAATACCAGAAGTAGAAAGGGGGGGGGGGGAATGAGAAAAAGAAAAAAAAATCATCAAAATTGTATGTTGAATCAGCCACATTGTGAGTTTGCAAGTTAGCTAGTTAATAGTTAAATGATCTAAAAATCATTTGGATGATTTTAATTCAAAAGATGTGGAACATATATGTTTACATACTGTGTTTGTATGTATGGCACTGTGCTGGTCATTTATGGACTATGATATAGTGCAATGATGTAAATTAAATGAGACTCAATATGCAAGGTGTGTCTGAAGAGTTTGGTGAATGGTCTCAGGAAATATAGGAAACAAAGAGTTACAAACAAAATACCTTTACTCGCCTTCAAAGTAATCACCATTGGCTACAATACACTTCTGTTGGAAACTGTCAAAAAAACGCATCTTGTGGAGTTGCTCAAAGTACTGAGGACACACATTATTAACTTAGATCTCTGCAACCATTGTGAAGCATAAGTCTTTCGGGATTCGGTTACTCCCTCCAGGAGGTGCAGCACCTGCTTGTGATTAGCCTTCAGTCAATCGCTGCCTTCTCCACAATTCTTCTCTTATGTCTGGCGTGGGGAGCTGACTTTACCCACAACTTCCCTCCCACCCAAAGCCCCAAACCGTTGTCGTGTACAGAGCTCGACAATGGGGGAGGAGGCAGGCTTGTGGACATGTGTCTGTAGCTTCAGAGGATGACAGACTACCGGCCGGGCCCCGCCATCCGGCCTGAGCTAGCAAGGAAACGTCCTCTGGGGAAACCTCCGGAAGGCCCACGCCCACGACCTGTGGCCCTGGTGGTGATGTAGACGGTGACATCAGTGGCGGCTTCGGTGTTAGATGCTGCGTGGTGTCTTGCTCGATGTCCGTGGGGATGTCTAGGTGAGGCGGAGACGGCGAGGGCTCTGTCTCCATGATGTCAGGCCATGGTGCCGTGAACATCTGTGGTGGGAGTGACCACCGAGGACGTGCAAGTGGCGGAGACTGCACGGTCTGCGTGTGGCATGAATCTGTCGAGAGAAATGCAGGAGGATCACAGGGTATGTAACAAGGGCTAATTTGGCTGTGATGCCTCCGAATGATGCCATTGGGACCTGAAATTTCAAACATGTGAGCCCCGCAAGGTTGGATGATCTCGCCCCGCTCCCACCGTCTGTTTGTGGATTCACAGTAGCCTTGAAATCAACACAAATGCAAATGCTAATGCTACCAGACGGCTTCAGCAAAATTACAATCGGACGCGCCCACTGGCTAGCTTGTATAGTTTCAGTTGCACTATTTTCTTGCAATGTGCAAAGGTCTTGTGCTACTTTGTCACATAAAGTGAGCAGTATAACATGTGCTTTGCAAAATTTTGGTTTGGCATTTTATTTCAGAGTAATATGTGCAGTAAAATCCTTAGCTTTTCCTAGTCCCGCAGAAAATAAATCTTGAAAGTCTTTCAACAACTTGTCTACACTGTCTTTATCATCAAAATTGTTCACAACCAAAACATTGTCTTGCACAGTAAAACCAAAAGGATGAAAACAATCTAAACCAAAAATATTCTCTCCTTCATAAGACTTAAGCACTTGAAATGTCCCTATGCACATTTGTGAGCGGTATACTGCAGGTAGTGAACACTGTCCTAGTACAGGAATTTTGCCATTGTACACAGTTAACTTTGTTTTAGCATGAGAAAGGTGTGGCAATCCTAATTGTTCATACATTTTGCGATTGAGCAATGTGAATAATTCACCTGTGTCTAGTTGAAACTTAACAGAAATGTCATTCACACGCAAATTGACATGCATTTTTCTGGTCTGACGTACAACTTGTGGTACTTCTGTGTCCTTGATGTTAAGAGGGGCAGCCACTGGTTTGGAAAATACTGCATTTATTGAATAACTGTTGTCTTGTCGCTGTTTGGGCCTGGAGGGCAAATTTCTTTTCTTTTGCTGTAAACAGACTGTTTGTATATGACCTTTCTTGCCGTATGCGTAGCATTTTGCTGACTGGGACGGACAGTTCTGCTGTTTGAGCCACACGAAACATTGAGGGCATGATTTCACTTCCTTATTTGGCAAGGTTCCGCGTCTATTTACTTGTTTACACTTAGAGTGGGCAGGCGGAAGTACATGGCGTTTGACCTGATGCTCGTGTGTGACATGACTCTACGCAGTGGAATTGACTCAAAGTTTTCCGCTGCCGCGGGACTTGTATTGTACTATTCCAAAATCTGTTCTACTTGGTGGAACAACAGATTTAACAATTTTAGAATCTGTTCCCTAAGTCTACTGTCAGGAATATTATAGAAAATTTCGTCACACAACATGGCATCTGAATACAAAGCTCCACACGAACATTTAAATGTATACTTCCTAGTGAGACCTTGAAGATCTGTTATCCATTGCTTGTATGTTTGGTTCGGATTTTTCCTACATCTGAAGAACTGATACCCCACAGCCACTACATCGATTTGTTGTTCATAATATGCTGTGAGGGCTCCTATCACTGAATCGCATGAAAGTTTTGAAGGTTCCGCGGTGTGAAACAGTTTTTTCACAAGACGGAACACTGGGGGGCCTAAACATGATAACAGAAAATAAAGTTTGACAGTACCTTGTAAACGGTTCACTGTGATGTAAGCTTCATACTATTGGAACCAGTCCGACCAGTCCTCTTCTTTTTCATCATATTGTCGGAATGGTGGAATTACTGGTGGTGGTGACTGGTGTAGTGGAACTTGCGTGTTTTGAGACACAGGTGTGGCCAGAAGTTGTTGCACAGTGGACAACAGTGAGGCAATTTGTTGGCTCTGAAACTGAAACATTTGCATTAGCTGCTGTGCAGCGAGCTCAGGAAGCTGTTGTGCAGTGGCAGTGGTAGGGCACTTATGTTAGTAGGAACTGACATGATTCAAAAACAAAGCAAAAATATATAAAGTAACACTATTCCCTGCAATAGAAGTCACAAGTTTATAAACTGGATTCGCTGATACCTGAAATAAAGCAAAATTAATAGCGCAGCGTACTATCAGACATTAATATTTCGTCACAATCTGGTTCTTTATTTTCCTCGTTGCCATATATTTGTGACCTCATCACCTTTTGTTTATTACTCGTCTCGGTCTAGTTGTCAATAAAGGTACTGGTGCAGGATCCTTTGACATCTAAAACATTGATATAGTTAGTAATACAAGATATTTATTAATTGACCATTTTAATACTCAACTTTAGAACATATATCTGTTTCTTCTCTCTTCTTGCTTCTCGTGGTGTTGTCCGTATGATACTAGCTGCGCTGTGACCTAGTTACTGCTAAGTTTGTAGCCGCTTTCTTACTTAGTGACTGTCCTATTTCTGACTTCGTAGCAGAGTAGTAACTGTCAGAGTTCTCACTAGTAACTGCCCGAGTCTCACTAATAACTGTCGTATTCCCGAATAGTAACTGACAAGTTCTCACTAGTAACTGACCGTAACTCACGGGCGTTCCGACGTATGTCACCCTAGATATAGCGGCTTGTAGAGGGTGCACATCTTTGGTTACTCCCTCCAGGATGCGTGGCGCCTGCTTGTGATTGGCTTTCGGTCGATCGCTGCCTTCTCCACAATCATTCTCTTACGTCTGGTGTGTGGCACTGACCTTACGCCACAACAAAAATAAATGACATAGCAATATTAAATAAATAAAGACTAACGTGAGTGTAATGAATTACTGGGTGTGTTTGTATCAGTGTAATTTACAGTTCTGTATTCAGTTACATATGCAATGTGTAATTCTGGTGTAGTCAGATTCCAGCTATTAAATGATCATTAGTAAACTAACTTTATGAAAAGGATGAAAAATATTCTGTAGACTGCTGCTGTTCAGTTTCCATATCTTTCTATTAAAGTATTCAAAAGTTTAAGGAAAGTCTGTACTAGAGAGCAGTAACCCATTTTAGAGTACATAATTTTCTGTCAGATAAGCAATTTAGCACAAGAAAGAAGTGTTGACATTAAATGCCTTTTTTTTTCCTTTTTGTGTGATAGGCTGCAGAGGTAAACAATCACTACTGGACAGTTTTAACAAAGATGTTTTGTTGTTTTGACTATGCTGTGCTTGAGTTTAAATTTGGGGGTTATTGAATTAAGGTAACAGCTCACAATGAGTTCATTATACTTGTCATAAATATTGAGCAACATGTTGTCCTCTAATGTTAGGAAACACATTGAAATGTGGACTTTCAGCAGAAATGTGGACTTTCAGCAGAACTGTTGTTGTTTTTGTTATATCAAATCAGGAAAAAATTAGTTGCTCTAGCCTCAAATTTATTGGGTGATAAGTTAAATTTATTTGTTGAAGAATGAGAAGTAGCAGGCCACAGGTGTCATCCTTCTCAGAGTAATCTCAGTCTTTCTGTGAGTTATGTTTTTGTTTACTTAGATTGTAAATATTTTAATTCTTCAAAAATTAAATAATATTGGGACATTATTAAAAGTACATCCTTTCATATATTCAATTAAAATATTGTAATTATTTTTGTTCTTTTTTTAGGTATGTTAATCGGAAAGGAGTTGCTTTACCTACAAGCAGTGAAGAAACAAAAAGAGCAAAACGTGAAAATCTGGAACAGAAGCAGATTTTGGTTCCTGAACTGTGTACTGTTCATCCTTTTCCAGCATCTTTATGGCGAAAAGCTGTTTGCCTCCCATGTATTCTTTATAGGATAAATGCCCTCTTACTTGCAGATCAAATTAGGTGTCAAGTAGCAAATGACATTGCACTTGGTGGAGAGGAGCTTCCAGCAGGTTTGCTGCTCATGAGAATACTTTCTTGCTTTATTTTATGACACATTTAAATAAGTTTGTTGATTTTTTAATTAGAACTATAATTATTTTATGCTGCACTTACCAAAAATTGTGTTGTCTTTGTTAAACACATTCATTAGTTACTCATCAAACAGAGAATATTCGTACATGATACTTCTGATATTTTTTTTAATTTCCTGTACAGATTTTGAGTGGCCTCCATTGAACTTTGGATGGAGCCTTGCAGATGTCTTGAAAAAATCCAAAGAAAATGCCGCTAAAGCACTTGAAACTAAAATGGTTAGTTTTGACGAGGATTCGGAGACTTCCAAATCGAGCAAGACGAGTAATGGAGTAGAAATAACAGAGATTTACAGTGAAGAAAAACAGAAGACTGCAAATGAAATCTTGACAGAAGAAGAGAATAAATTGTCTGGTGAATGGATGGAAATTGGCACATGGTCAAATGATATGGCAGAAAAAAATCCAATGGAATCGGGTGACATTGATGAATTTGATCCAAATATTGCTCTTCCATCAAATTTAACATTGCTTGGACATGATTCAGAGTTGGCAGACTTACATAATGGAGGAGGAAGCAGTGACTGGGGAACAGGAATCGAAGCTCAGTTTGAAGGAAAGGTTCGTTATGGATCACCGAGTAGTTGGATGACAGCAGACCACTTTACTAATTTTGATGGCGACTGTATAGGGTATGAATCAGATGACTCTTACAATGATCTTGTACATGAAACAGACAGTTTTGACTACAGTGCTTTCCAAGTACATTCAGGAATTAGAATTGAATTCAAAAGTGATAATGTTGCAGAGGCTGTAGAGGATGAACCAGAGACAAAGCAACTGGCTTTGAAAAGCAGCAATGCAGTTGTTACAACAAGTGCTGTAGCAAGTGAAGTGCCTTGGAATTGGGACATGGCAGTAGCATTAGAGTTAGATGTTAATCATTTCAATCAGTCTGACAGTGACAGCAAATCTGACATTGAATCAGATAAAATTACGGAACTCTATGCAAACCGTTTCGATGAAGCAACAAAGAAGAACATATGTTATATAAGAAAGAGTGGTATACTAATAAGAAAAGATGAGCCTCTCAGGATTGTGAGATCTTTGTCATCCTGTGCTGGGCAAGTTCAGAATACTCCTGTGGAAATACATATACAGAGGTCTGTAAATGAAAGTCTTCTGCAGAATGGCTTTTCACATTCACAATTTGTAGCTGGGTGTAAGATAATTTTCAATGTAAGCAAACTTACGCTGAATGATGATGATGATGCTGAATTAGAGACCAAAGAAGCTTTATACATGGCTAGTGGTGCAATAATGTGTGACAGAAGATTGTTGTGGAAAGATGATGATGATGATGATGATGATGAGGAGGAGGAGGAGGAGGAGGAAGAAGATATAATCAGTAAATTTAGTTTTGATGCACAGCCGGAACTTGAAGGACATACTGGTCCAAGTCCAAGTATAATACTTCAGGCATTAACAATGTCAAATGCAAATGACGGAATTAACTTGGAAAGACTGGAAACAATAGGTGATTCATTTTTGAAATATGCTATTAACGACATACTTATAATTGTACCTATGACAACATCCATGAGGGAAAACTAAGTCACTTGAGATCCAAACAGGTAAACATTTTTATTTATTCATTTGTTTATCATCTCAAAATTAATGGTATATTTATATTCTTGTTTTTCACAAAATTTTGGATAAAATTCATTCTCAGACACTTTATTTCATAGCTACATTTGTGGAAAAGTTCTGTCACTAAATTGTTTCCATATGGGTACTAGTACCAATTTATTTTTCACCGTGAGAACATCTGAGAGACTTCAAGGTAGGTAGTACAACAAGAGAGGTTCTCCAGAAGACTTCCAGTGCTATGAAAGTTCATGAAGTGCTTTTCCACTCAGTTGCTCTCCTGTTTATCAATGTGAGAAGTTTTCCCCATTTTACAAACACCGAACGATAAACCATTATTTCTTGCACAATCCCATTGCCTAAGCATCTTGTGGTAACTAAGTGGATACTCATAATGACAGTAATAAATGGGGAAAATGCAAGTGCTTTTGTCTCTCATAATGTTTGTGTGTGAAATTATAAATGGTATGTTAACATGGCTTTCTTTAGTGGAAAGTAGAGGGCAAGCACAACTCTCTTCCTTTTGAATGGATTGTGTGGTAGATACTTGCTGGGCTGCACTGACAGTTGCTTTGGGCCGCAGGTTCGACACGCATGATCTACAGAACCACAATAATGTACAGACGGTAATATGCTGGTAGTGGTAGGGAATTAAATACTTTGTTTCCTTGAACTTTTGCAAAGGCTGATTTAGTCCAGGTGGCACATGAAATTGTCATTTCCTTTTAAGCATGTTCATAATAAAAACAATTTAATTTGACCAGTGCTGACCTTGAACTCTGGGTGTTAAATGAAGAGAAAGTAGATAAGCAAAATATCGCCAATTGACAAATGGAGAAGGAAATCAGCTGTTACCTTTTAAAGGAACCATCCTAGCATTTACATGGTATGATTTACGGAAATTACCATGAAGCTTGTAACTAGAACTTCAAATTTGCAAACACATCTGATGATTGGTGACATTCTCCAAAAAAAGATGGCATTATTTCTCTCATAAATACATGCCACCCTACATTATTGCTTTTTCTGGCACATTTTAAAGTTGTTTTCATATCCATGTGTCATTTAAGACTATGGATTGTGGCTTGGTAGCACAGTAGGATTTTTATCTTTCACTTTCCACTTCTTCCCCTCTGCCAATGTTGTGAAAAATGTTGAGTATCACCGTGGTTTGGAAACCATGTTAAACTGAGCGCCCCCCCCCCCCCCCAATAACTGGCTGGATAAGTCAAGTTCAAAGGTCAGAGGAAGGCAACAGCCATACCACCTCCATACAGGACCATGCCTAGTAAAACACTGTGGTGTTCAAACCAGTCTTCAGATTGTTGACTGCTTTACTTTCAATAGATACTTAACATATATTTCCAGGGATTTTGTTAAAAATTATTACCTTCCTTTTTATTTATTTGCATTTATTTATTTATTTATTGTTTATCTTCTAAATACTGAAATGCATTTAGTGTTATGGATGGAATTTCACACAAATTTTTGGCTTTTCAACTTTGAATGGGTGAATTTTTTCAATATTGTCATCCACTCTTAATTTTTATTTTTTAAATATCTTTGTTCTTTTGGAATTTGCATAGTGGGAAGCAGCAAAAGAGTGTGAACATGTGGTTTATTCTAACCAAAGGAAACCATGATGGGTATGTCAATAATATGACTGTTCAGAAAGCTAAATTGGACAATGCTTATTGCTGAACAGTGATATTAGCATGATCTAGTGTATTAACATGTTATTCACTGTAGTGTCATCCTCCAAAACGTCTCCCATTCTTTTTGATCATTTTTCATGTCAGTGGTCTATGCCATGGATACCTGCCAACTTTTATGGTTTATTCTTATGAAAATTTAAGCATTTTGCAGATAGTTTTATTTTACAAATTTTCAGACAAAAGTAAAAAAGTTTACATTCTGTAATCACCCAAATTAGTTACTGGCATTCAGACCTTGAACATAATGAATGATATTCAGGCTACATATAAATCCCATTTCTTGTCATCAGTGAGAAAATACTTTTGTATGTACTGCTTATGGCTCATCATCAACAAGTGTACACTCAAGGTATGACAAAATTAAAGATGCACAGCTTTCTTACAATACATTTTTCTTGTAATACTTTTCTACCATGTTATGCAAGGAAGAGAATGAGATGGTGAATGAGCTTCAGGTAGATGATATTTCGGTTGCAAATCAGTGTGTGGCAAGTGATTCCAGTTGGACACACATATGAAGAATTTGTGGATCCGATGGCCTTCTTAAGTATAACCAAATTTCTATTCTCACCACACACCATAGCAATACAGAATTTTAACATGTTTTCAGCCTTGTAAAGAAAAATAGAACTGAGTTCAAATCATTTATGTCCACTGAATCTCTGGAGTCTTTCTGTTTTGAAGACCAACAGTTCTTGTCCCTGTTATGACAAAACATTTTCTCAAAAGACTTCTTGCAGAAAGTTAAGAAGGCCACAACCATGTCCAAATGTTTGTAAACTGCTGAGGTCATGGGTCCCTAGACACACACACACACACACACACACACACACACACACACACACACACAGTGAGGACTCGAACCTCCAATGCATATGCTTTGCAGTGTGTATCATATTATTTGTTGCACATGTTACCTTAAACTATTTTCATCGTGTAAAGCCTTTTTCAACTAACACATATCTGCTGAATTTATCAAGGAAGTCCAGTTATATATGCTCCAAACCAATATTCGTCACACCTGCTCCTATTCAACAAGATTTTGTTGTTATTTCTGTTGATCTGAAACATTGGCCTAAGATGTAAGTAGATGTAATTTCATTGAAGTATCCTGTTTAAAGCATGAGTTTTTTAGCACACAAGTATTATTTTCTTCAGCCAAGGTATGTTGAATTTGTGAGATTTTTTTGCCTCCCATGATTTTTCAAAAGTTGACAGGTATGGCTATATTTTGCTAGTGATATGGCTACCAAGATCACATCATTTTCAGTGAGCACATGTCTTTCATAATCCAAAAGTTCCTCATAATTATAAATTGTGTCTACAGATCAATGTTTTCAAATTTTTTATTTATTCATCTATAGTTAAAAAAAACTCGAATTATAGTTTCTTAACACAAAAAAGATTTTAGTTAAATAATTTTTGTTTTAAAGTTGAACCCGTGTATATGACGCATGATTTTCAACATCAGAATTGTCTACATTACAACATGTTTTGATATTTCATTTTTACTACTGCCCCCCCCCCCCCTATTCCCCCCCCCCCCACACACACACACTTAAAATGTGGCAAGATTTTTCTATGTCTAGATTGTTTTCAGTAGTCCACAGGTTTTGGCCCACTTTAGGTTACAGTAGTAACATTACAAGTGGGCCTTTTTGATTGTCTTTTGACAGCTCAAAATTTAAATGAAAATAACAGCTTAACCATTCATCTCACAGGAAAATTGTATAACCAAATATGTAGAGGAGAACATTCTCTACAACTTTGCTCTCTTACGTTTTTTTCATATCTTGCATCATATCAGAGATATTTGTGAGAATAACAATGATTTGATGACGTGTATCTGTCCGTAACGTGCTCCCACTTTTTAGGTCGAACCATTCGACTGATCGGCAACAAATTTTACACACATAATAGTTGGCCACCAGAGACAGAATCTTCCTTTTTGAAATATTTTGGACAAGAAATACATTACTAACACTAAAAAAAGCCATTAACAATGCAATTTTAATTACGAATAAACCATTCATCTGACATGATAATTGCGTAACCAAATTTGTAGGGAAGAACATTCTCTAAAACTTTGCTCTCTTATGTTTTTTTCATAACTCACACCATTACAGTGATACTTGCAAAAATAATGGCGGCTTGACACCATCACTTGATTTTATGTAAGCCAGGCGTTAGGAGACGTCATGTGACATTCCTCGCCTAGAACTCTCTCTGACATACGCCATCTTGCTTGCTGTATTTTATGATTTTCGTATTATAACTTACGCATTGTCATTTCAAAGTAATGGTGCACTGAAAAATGAACAAAAACTCATCATTCCTAGTATACTATAAATTATAATCTAATGTCTAAATTGCCATAGTAGCAGTTAACAACTGCCATCAGTAGTATGAGAATTAAGAAACCGTTACATAACTGTCGGAGGTAGTGTAGTGTGCAACGCCTTAGGTTGTGATGCTCTTGGTCGGTAGTTCGATACTCACCATTACCATTCATTTTTTGCCTTGGCTCCTGAAAGGGTTTTGGGCACCCTTATTAATTAAAAATGAGCAAAGTTCTGCAATGTTTGGAATTGTGCACATGTAAGAGTTCTCCCTCTAAAATGTGTGTTTGTTCTATTTCGAGAACATGTCGTGAAATATGTAACAACGAATTGAACACTGGCATTCTGAAGCATTTACACAACAATGGGGAGGAGACTGTGGTAATGAGTATTCTAAACAACATGCAGATACTGGTAGTTTCATATATTAATTGAATCCTAGATTTCTGTGGCAACTGTCGTTCCTTAATGAAATGGAAGGGAAGTGTACACATTGCAGTTGTTGATCGGTACTTTGTTAATGTTGGTATGTTTTGTTCTATTTTGATCATTTCATTGTTGACTCAGTTTTCATGTTACAGAGGGCGTCTAGGTACTATGCTAGCAACCCTCTGACTGAGCGTGATGAGCCACCGTGTCCTAGCAAGTTTCGAACCACCGCTTAACATGTTTCTACATCACAAACTAATTCGTTGCCCATTATGCTACGGCAAACAGCTGCGAGAGTAATCCGTAATTGTTTTACCATCAATGGCAGTTATTATCTGCTAACATGGCATTTTTAAACATTAGATTATAATTCATTCTCATAAGAACCATGTGTTTGATAATTTTCAGTGCGCCATTGCTTTTAAATGACAACGCTTTCGCTACAATAAGAAAATCATCAAATACAAAAAGCAAGGTGGCATATGCAAAAGAGAATTTCGGGCGAGGGATGTCTTGTGACCGATTTCTGAATGCCAAATGTACACCGTGTTCCATCCAGGCTATAGTTACTCGTCTGCTAGGTTCCTTCCAGGGTATAGTCATTCGTAACCAGTACAGGCAAAGCAAATGAACTTTGAGCAAACTACCAAGGCAAGACAGGTGATAATATTTTAACAGAAAAATATAATGAAAATGTGGGAGAGATATTAAAATAATAGTTTAAATAGGAAAAGGGTAAGAAAAAAGAGTATGTTTGTCACAGCTAAAGTCAAATATCAAATAATTTTGGCTGTTTGTTAAAATACGGTCAGAAATAATAATATGTGTTGGGTGCATAGATATTATTACAATAGTAGAGTCATGATCGTATTGCCCATAATTTTTTATTATATATATTTTTATTATTTTTGTCCAAAATGTTTGTAAAAATCATTAAATTACAAGCAAATCTGAAGTGGGACATAAAACATGGCAGTGCGATTTTTTTTATTTCTTCTCAGTCCCTTTTTTGTGCAGAATTTAGAGTTTTGGTTGATGTGTATCATTATTGATTCTGCTCCAGTGTAAAGCAAATGAAAAGAGTAAATTGAAATGGACAAGAATAAAAGAGAGACCCAGTAAATGATACCAAATGAAATTTCCCTACTGTATTTTATTGTCATTTAATATTATCTTAGAACAGTATATATCATCCTTTCTGAGTTTCTTAAAAAGCTGAAGTTGTTATAATTGTGTAGCCTTACATGCCATATTGTAAATATGACAGTTCCTAAAGCACCCAATTTTTTGGCCATGGTTGCAGTGGTCGTCTAAATCCAATGCTATAAATAACAAGCTGAATAATAATACAATACATCGTTTGGTTCTATTCAATAATTTGTTAATTGAGTTGAAGGAGTGAGTGAGTTAGTGTTTCAGGCTCCTCTTAAACTGATCTTTATTTGTAGCTATTTCTTTTCCTTCTTTTTTTTTTAAAGGTTGCTGGCAAATTATTAAAAATGTGTGTTCCTGGTAGTGGATCCCTTTTTGAACTAAAGTAAGTGCTTGTAACTCCTTGTGCAGATTGTGTGTGTGAAGGGTGTGTGTGGCTGGTGTTTTTATATGTATATATATGAACTGCACTGTTTGTTGGAAAAAGGGGTATATTATTTATGAGAAATGTCATTAAGCAATAGATATACTGTGTGGCAGTAGATAGTATACCCAGTTCTTTGAAGAGGATTTAAAGCATGTCCATGAATATACTCCACAAATAATGTGTATTTCGTGCTTTTGTTGACTCGGGAAAACTTTTGCTTGACTTGAAGAGTTACCACAAAATATTATACCGTATGACATTATGTAATGAAAGTAAGCAAGGTATGCAAGCCCTTTTATTTTTATGTTACCTATGTCTGAAACACTCATATTGCAAATTCCACCACAGTAACCTATTATAGTAAAATTTCCACTGCTAATGCAAAAAGTCTGATCATTTTTCTTCCATTTACATATCATCATACTCAGTAAGCAGTTGTGACAAAAGTGTCTATTCACAACAAACAGTATTAATAGATCTAGAAGGTGGCCATTGTAATCCTGTCAAAAATGTTTGTTGCTTCAGTAATAGCCCTTTGCACATTCGACAGTACAAGATCCAGAAAACCTTTATGTCAAGTATCAAGATTTTGTAACTTTTGTTACATGAGATATTCCAAGATTTTCATATCCCCCCATTATTTTAGTCTTTTCTAATTTTTTAAAATTATTATTAGTAACAGTTGTCATGAATGTGTGTGTTGTTTTCTTTGCAGGTGAGCAATCTTAACTTATATAGACTTGGACGTAGGAAAGTGTTCGGAGAAAGTATGATTGCCACAAAGTTCGAGCCTCATGATAATTGGTTGCCACCATGTTACTATGTTCCACGGGAGTTGGAACAAGCTCTAGTGGAAGCTGGTATTCCTGCCAGTCACTGGAACCGTGCTGATATACCTAACTTGTTACCATTGTCACGTGAAGAGATATGTGAGCTTGTTAGAGAGCGCTGCAATCAATTTCAACGTTGTAAAGATTGTGATGAAGATGGAATGCCCACACAGTCAGAAGATTATGACAGTGTTGATAAAATGCCGTGCTTCATTCCTTATAACCTGATAACACAACACAGTATTCCAGACAAGAGTGTAGCTGACTGTGTGGAAGCTCTTATTGGAGCATATCTCATTGCATGTGGACCAAGAGGTGCTCTGCTTTTCATGGCATGGCTAGGAATTTGTGTACTTCCAAGAGAAGAAATTATTTTGAAAACCAGTAGTCGAAACGCTGTTCCCAAGGAGAGACCAGTTGGTAGTTTAAAACCAACATTTGTATATGAAGACAGTGATGGGACTGCTGTCTGGAAGCAGGTATTATTGCAAATTTCACTTACTTCTCTCTTTAAAGTAACATTACTACAAAGAATAAATTAGTTCATGTGCAATAAATATTAAGATAATACTTCAATCTTACTTAACATCATTTACATTTAACAGAATAACATTAAATTAAATTTTGTAACTTCTACTATGTTGACCCCAATTTTGTCTGTGGCATGTGCCTGTAGAGGAATGTTATGTATAGGCCTAGTAATACTAAACTGTTCACATCATGTAAACATGTTTGTTATGCACAGGTGAGGTATGGCACACTGCAGTCTCCTTCATCACCACTTCTCAGAAATGTCTCAAATCCAGAGCGGAAGCTGGAAGCCTTACTCGATGGATTTGATGTATTTGAACAAAAAATTCAGTACAAATTTCGTGATAGGAGTTACTTGCTACAGTCACTCACACATGCTTCCTATTCACCAAACAGACTTACCGATTGTTACCAAAGGCTTGAATTCCTTGGAGATGCTGTTCTGGGTAATATATTTTGTCTTTTTCTGAAATGTAATGAATTTAACTTAAGTTCTTAACTTCCAATTAGTCTCTTGAACATGAATGTCTGAGAATATCCATTTATTTACATTTGTTATGTAATGCATGATAATTAGTTTTACATGTGTGAAGGGGGGAAGGAGGAAGAGAAAAAAGAGAAGAAGAGAGTTTCATAACTTACATATTGTAATGATTTTGTTAATATCACAAAAAATGATCATTCTCTTAGTTTAAAAATGTAGATACAAGCTATTGCCATGATGGACATTGAAAATTTAAAATTCTTAATTTTGAACATGCTGCACCATTTGGTTTAAATGGTGTACAGAAACTAATACAGCAATACAAAATTTTAACTGTAGTTTTGGATAGAAAAATTGGTAGTGAGTGATGGCCCAGCATGAAGTAATCACAGAAAAATGCTAGGTTTTTTGTAAAATAGAGATTGACAGCATGCTTCTGTGTAGATCTGTTGTAAAGACTAATGTGTGACGACGTTCTTTATTTTATTGTAAACCTGAATTCACTAATTAGTCCATTGAAAAAAGGTTACTATCTTCTTTAACCTATTCAAAACTCAAATAATAAATGTCACATACTAATGAAACTTTCCATAATGGTTTATTGTGAATATGAACTGCAGAACTCTGAGATTCCTTCATGCTCTCCATTGGTGACTGATAGGTAAAATATTTTACAGACTATAAGATGCTATGTGCTATATTCCATATTTAGGACAACTTAGATCAAGAAATTTTAAAACATATTTTATGTACACAATACCAGTGGTCACTTTCTGCCCAATGGTAGAGATAACATTCCAGCATTGGAAAAGAAAGGAATATACCAAATTATTTGTAACTGTGGGAAATTCTAGATTGGTCAATCAAGCAGGCAATACATACTACAGTAGAACCTCGTTTTCACGCTTTTCAAGGGACTTCAGTGAAATGGTGTAAAATGCAGGAAAATGTAAAATGAAGGAAATAATGTTTTAAATGGTAAAATATGCTTACTGGATCAGCCTTGCATTTTTGTAGTTTATTTGTGATATATGTACATAATAGGCATCTAAATGCTCACCAAGAAGTTTATTATACAATAAAGGTTATTCAAATTTTTACTATTTTAAGCGCCAGGCAAAAGTGGTAATTTCATGGGAAGTAGAAATTTTTGACGTAATTTCATCCATTATTATCGAGGACGCCGCTATTTTAAGTGCCGGGCAGAACTGGTAATTTTATGGGAAGTAGAAATTTTTGCTGTAATTTCATTCATTATAATCGACGCCGCCGCAGCTGGGCTATGTAACACATCTTCAAAATTACCTGAACTGCTTCAATAGATATTGTTTGGATGCTTCTGCCAGGCTATGTAACACATCTTCAAAATTACTGCTTTTTACCGGCATTAATTATTTACGTAGTAAAACTCCTAAAGTTCTGTTCTTTTTGTATTTTTAGATGTTTCACATGATGATATTAGAGAATTTATTCGTGTTCTTGAATACAAACATATAAATAAGTATTTTTGTGACGTTTGCATAGGATCGGTATCTCTCACTATTATCGCTTTTTTGAGATTGTGGGTACTATGATACCCAACTTTGACAGATAATGTTCTTTATTAATCAGAAATATGTATCACAAAAACAATGCAAATCTTTATTCTCACTTCAACAAAACAACTGGATCTGATTGTTTGAGCACACACCAGTCGCTCTGGCAAGAAGTTAGTGGAAAGAGGAACTACACCGCCACAAATCAGCATTATTCTCAAGTCAACAAACCGTTCTGTTTGTCTGAGTATCCGCCAGGCACTCTGGCAAAGAAGCTGTAGGAAAGAAGAACTACATCGCCACAAATCAGTGCGTCTAAGTCAACAACGAGACACAAAATTTACGTTTGAATAAATGCAAAGTGTCAAGAAACTCGACTGCAAATAAATTTTAAGCGCTTTACTTTAA
The DNA here is from genome assembly GCA_026315105.1 of Locusta migratoria. Lineage (NCBI taxonomy): Eukaryota > Metazoa > Arthropoda > Insecta > Orthoptera > Acrididae > Locusta > Locusta migratoria. The sequence continues at coordinate 296,283,667 of CM048755.1, forward strand.
GGGGAAAGCCATGCTAGTGTCAATTTATGTACATTACATCATTTTTCTTCACGAACATGCTTTCGAAAAGCGTAAAACGCGGGAAAAGCGTAAATATGTTAACGCAAAAACTAGGGCGAATTAACATTGTAAACATAGGAAATATGATGGGACCAACAAAAAATGGTGTAAATGGCGGGAAAATGTAAAAACCAAGAATGTAAAAACAAGGTTTTACTGTATGTTGAAAGAACACAACAGAAGCTGCAAACTTAGGAAAGGCGATTCTACAGTTGCAGACCACCTGCTAAAAGAAGGCCAAGTTATCATGTAAAACATTAAGTTCTACATCATATACAAAAATGCAGGAAGATGAACTTCCTTAAAATACAGGAAATTCATAAACATATGTCCACTTCCCCAAACTTAGTACTGAATGATCAGACACAGTTTGCATGCTCAGCACTTCTGGCTCAAGAATCTACACACAGTCCCATGCAAACAATGTAAACTACCTTCCCCTATTCACTTGTTCTATGTTAATACTTCTGTTCTATAGCGTAGTTAAAAATTCCACTACAGTTTCATAGTTACAGTTACAAAATTGCTTTGTAGAATTACCTTTAAAAATTAACTGAGATACTCTATATATGCCATTTTAAGATCTTTGCACCTTAAACTTTCATACCCACATGTTTATACCTGTGTAGTCTGTACATGAAGATGGTGTAATAGCTAAAAAATCTGTTTGTCAAATAATAAATGTTGTGGGGCATTACACAATTGTGTTGTGTTTCATTCAGAATGAATAAAATATTTACAAAGAGCTGATGGAACTGTCAGTTAATGCATTTATACATATCTTGAACATAAATCAGACAGCATTTACAAGAGTCAAGGGGTGTGAAATGGAAGTGAAAGAAAAATTTGTAAAAGTAATTTTTCAGGAAGAAGAAATAAAAACTGAGAGGTTTTCTGATAACATTGTAATTCTGGCAAAGACAACAGAGAATTAGGAAGAGTAATGAAAGTGTCTTGAAAAGACGATATAGGATGAACATTAACAAAAGCAAATGAAGGGTAACAGAATATAGTCAACTTCAATCAGGCTATTCTGAGGGACTAAGATCGGGAAACAAGACATTAAAAGTGGTAGATGAGATTTCTTATTTGGGCAGTAAAATAACTAATGTCAAAAGTAGAGAGGATATAAAATGTGTAAAATTGATAAGAAAAATGTTTCTGAGAAAGAAATCTATTAACATCAAATATAGATTGATGTGTGAGGAAGTCTTTCCTGAAGGTGGTTTTTGTTGTTGTGGTCCACAGACTGGTTTGATGCAGCTCTCCACACTAAGCTATCCTGTTAGACGTTATGTCATAAAACAAAACGATCTTTCTTTGAATTTATTCAAGAGAAACCACTATGAAATTTACGCAGTTGCATGGTTATTGTGAAAACAATCTAGTGTATTTATCTGAATCTGAGCCCAATTTTTTCCGTTTCTTTGGGTCCAAAAACTGCCTGTGATTTAAATAGAGTACAAAGTGAACGAAGTTCTGAAAAACGACGCTAGGAGCCATCACAAGTAACTTTCCCCGTCTGATATAGGCAGTGCTACACAGGCTTGCTTTGCAAGCGCAAATATAAAATGTAGCAGCCTGTGAAATATTAGTAGCAACAAACATAAATTTCTTTACATAAATACCAACAATACATAAGGCTCTAGGATTCTTCCACGAGTTGCCTCATTCTGATTTCACGTATTGTTTCATAGGATTTTGTAAAGTTCTGAGGTATGTGAACCGTAAAGAAGCACTAGGATTTCAAGAAGAAAGTTATTTATTACGTGGAGGAAAAAAGTTCTAATTGTGCGCCATACATGCCGGATGATGTCAGTTCATCAACCACTTGACTTCTGTTTCAATAAATCATTTAAGGTCAAGCTTAAACACATGTACACCAACTGCCTTTTGAAAAGTGACAGACAACTGACACCAATGGGTTGTGTAAAACGTGCAAGTGTGCCAATGAAATGATGATGCATGGATATGGGTTCCAAATCAGATTGCGTAGCAGGCATTTAAAAATGTTCGATATCAAATGCACTACATTGTATGAGGGATGATGCTCTATACTACAAAGGAACTGAATAACAAGAAATCAAGTGATAGTGATTCAGAATTACCGTACCTGTATCTAATTGCTATTATAAACATTTTGTAAAATTTGTATTATAAGTGTAATAAAACTGTTCTTTATTTTAGTATTTGAAGTCTAATCTAAAACCTACTATGTAAAGCCAACTGGCAAGCCTGTGTTGCGTCAACAAGCCTGACGCTACAACCACTGCCTTCGTGCTACAACTTGCATGTTTTTCGCTTATGGGCAAGGGATTGTTCCTATGAATCGTTATTGGTAAATTCCACTCTCTTTAATACAAACGTAAACATTATGCCATTTAATTTTCTGTGTTATCTGTTACCACATTTAGGCCTAAATTCCATCTGCCTAACAAACCAGAAAGACAATGGCGAACACGGGAGAATATACATATCACGTTAATGTTTACATTTTTATAATTCTTATGCTGAACAGGAATAATTAGAAATGAAGCACGGCAACTGACATCTAGTACTGATTTTTAAATCTTCTATGAACATAAATTCTGTGCAGACAAGTTAAATGATCTTAAATTTTTGAAAGAATAAATAAAGCCACAAAATACCCTTGCTTAACCTCCGGAATTGTGGCAATAACAAGTACACACACATCAAATAAATGCAGATTTCTCTGTGTCTGAATGTCCTGTCTGTCACTTATGGAATGCCTGATATGTCACTAAAATTATTTAACATTTACACATCCTATTTTTTATGAATCTATTTTTTAACTTCCAAAATATCTACTCATCTTTTCAGGTATTATTTTTGATTCTTCCCCTTTGAAAAAAGAAAGAAAAAAGAAATACGTAATCCTTTCCTTTCTAGGACTTCATAATGCAATTACTTTTTATTTCATCAAAATGAAACAGTTTGTAATAGAGTGAAGAAAATTTATCATCTTTCAGAGCATCCCACCGCAGCGGAGTGGCCGAGCGGATTGAGGCTCTAAGCTCCAGTGTGCGAGGCCATTCCTCGTCAGGGGTTCAAATCCCCCCCCCCCCCCCCCCCCCCGGGCATGGATGTTTGTGCTGTCTTTAGTATAAGCTACTTTATAAGTAGTTTGTAAGTTTAGGGACTGATGACCCTGCAGTTAAGTCCCATAAGCTTCACAAACGTTTGATTCAGAGCATCTAAGCAACATATATCTCTAAATGTTTTATAGCCTACAAATTTCTTTTAAGCGGAGGGAGGAGTATTAAAAAATCCTTAAGATTTAAAATAAAAATCTAAATTACATTTTTAATTTCTTAAATCTTACTGTAATACTATCGTTTGGGATCCATCCCAGAAGGCTTTATCTTCACCTCTGGCTGTGATGGGGTAGTAATTCTTTTTAAATACATGTAACTGAGTTGACAGATTATTTGGGTTCGAGATTCAGAAGATTCGATTCAGGTTCGAAATTTGGCACGTGTGTTATTTAAGATTCTATATTCGGATTCAATTAGGTAAAATTGGGGTTTGACCCACCCCTACTTGATATCTCTATGATTTTTACCCTACGCACACTTCCCTCTAAAGCTAAATTGAAGATACCTTGATGTCTCAGAATGTGTCCAACCAATCGATCCCTTCTCTTAGTCACATTATTCCAGAAATTTCTTTTCTCTCCTATTCTTTTCAGTACCTCCTCATTAGTTATGTAATCTATCTAATCTTCAGCATTCATCTGTAGCACCACATTACAAAAGCTCATTTTTATGTCAACCCCCAGTGCTACACTCCAGACAAATGCTGTCACAATGAACTTCCTAACATTTAAATTAATATTGGATATCAAAAAATTTTGCTTCTTCAGAAATGCTTTTCTTCCCATAGCCATTCTGCATTTTACATCTTTTTTACTTCGGCCATCAGAAGTTGCTATCCAAATAAAAACTTGTCTACTATTTTTATTGTCTCATTACCTAATCCAATTCCTTCAGCATCACCTGATATTTTTATATTTTTTTTTTATACTGCACTCCATTACCCTTGTTTTGTTCTTGTTAATCTTCATCTTATACTCTCCTTTCAAGACACTGCCTATTCCATTCAATTGCTCTTCCAGGACCTTTGTTGTCTCTGACAGAATTGCAATGTCATCAGCAAAATACAATGTTTTTATTTCTTATTCCTGATATTCAATTCCTTTTCCAAATTTCTTCTTGAATTACTTCACAGCTTGTTCAATGTAGTTACAACCCTGTCTTACTCCCTTCCCAATCATTGCGTCCCTTTCATGCCCTTCGACTCTTATGACAGCTGTCTGGTTTTTGTACACAAGTTGAGTAAAACTTTGTTTTCTATATTTCACTCCTAATACCTTCAGAATTTGAAAGTGTGTACTCCAAACAACATTGTCAAAAGCTTTCTCTGGATCTACAAAAACTATAAATATAGGTTTGCCTTTCCTTAATCTATCTTCTAAGTTAACTTGTAATGTGAGGATTGCCTCACATGTCCCTACATTTCTCATAAATCCAAACTGATCTACCCCCAAGGTCAGACTCCATTCAACTGTAAATAATTTGTGTTAGTATTTTGCAATGATTACTTATTAAGTTGATAGTTCTGTAATTTTCTCACTTGTCTGTACTTGCTTTCTTTGAAATTGGATTATTCTATTCTTCTTGAAGTCTGAGGGCATTTCCCATGCCTCATACATTTTACACACATGTTGGAACAACTTCTTCATGACTGACTTTCTCAATGATATCAGAGGTCCAGAGGCAATATCATCTACTCCAGGGACCTTGTTTCAACTCAAATCTTTCAGTACTCTGTGAAATTCATCTTGTAGTATTGTATCGCCTATCTCATTGTCATCTACTTCCTCATTCATTTTTACAATACTGCCTTCAAACTCAAACTTGTATAGGACCTCTATAAATTCCTTCCACCTTTCAACTTTCCCTTCTTTGCTTAATACTGGTTTTCCATCTGAGCTTTTGATACTCATACAGCTGCTTTTCTTCTCTCAAAACATCTCCTTTAATTTCATGTAGGTGGTATCTATCTGTCTCCTAGTTATACATTCTTCTATTGTCTTGCATTTGTCCTCTAGGCACTGTCTCTTAGCCGATCTGCACTTCCTGTCAACCTCATTTTTTAGCCATTGGTACTCCCTTTTTGACTGCTTTACTTGTTGCATTTTCTCCTCTCATCAATTTAGTTCAGTATCTCCTGTGGACTTCTGTTAGGCTTTTTCATTCTAGATATATCATCCTCCGTGGCCTTCACTACTGTGTGTATAAAAGCTCTCCATTCTTCTTCTACTGTTTTAATTTCCCCCATTTCGATCAGTCCTTGCCTAATGCTGTCTCTGAAACTCTAGACAACCACTAGTTCCTTCAATTTAACCAGGTTACATCTTACTTTTCTACCTTTTTTTCCAGTATCTTAAGCTTTACAATTAAATTATGTTCAGAGTCTATACTGCCCCTGGATGTGTCTTACAGTTTAAAACCTGGTTTCTAAATCTATGTCTTACGATTATAGAGTCAATCTGGTGCCTTCCAGTGTGTCCTGGTCTGTTCCATGTATCTAACCTTCTTTCATAATGATCAAACCAAGAGTTTGTTATGATTAAATTGTGCTCTGCACAAAATTCTAATAGGTGACCTTTTCTTTCATTCCTTTTCCCCAGTCCATGTTCACCTAATGTTTTTCCATCTCTTCCTTTTGCTACTGCTGAGTTCCAGTCCTCAAACATAATCATGTTTTCCTGTCACTGTTTCAATAATTTATTTTATCTCATCTTACATTTTTTTTTCTTTTTTGACCTCCTCATCATCAGCAGAGCTAGCTGGTAAATAAACTTGTACTACTGTGGTCAGTGTTGGCTTCGTGTCTATCTTTGCTAATGTGTTCACTATGCTGTTCAAAGTAACTTGCATGTATTCCTATTTTCTTATTAATTATCAGACCTATTTGTTTGTGTGTCCCAACTGATTTTGTATTTGTAACTGTACTCACCTGACCAGAAATCCTGTTCATCTTGCCACCAAACTTCACTAATTCCCACCATGTCTAACTTGAACCTACCCATTTCTCTTTTCAAATTTTCTAACTTACCTAACTGATTAAGGTATAGACCATTCCATGCTCCAACCCGTAGAATGCCTGTTTTGTTTCTCTTGCTGACATCCTCATGAGTAGTCCCCACCTGGAGATCCGAATATGGGGGACTATTTTACCACTGGAATATTTTACCCAAGAAGACATCATCATCATATACTCACACAGTACTTCCCTTTTGCTTTCAGCCATTCACGGTAACTGCATGGCAAAGCTACATTAGCTGATTGTTATAGGCCATCTCAGTCAATTATCCAAATTGTTGCCCCTGTAACCACTGGAAAGGCTGCAGCCCCTTTTCAGGAACCACGTGTTTGGCCTCTCCACAGATACCCCTCCACTGTAGTTGCACCTACAGTACAGCTGTCTGTATCATTGAGGCATGCAAGCCAACCCACCTTGGAAATGTCTGTGGTTCATGAGGGTATTTGTCTGGAATGTTGCATTGTGTGGCAGCAAATATGGGTAATTGTCAGATCAGTCAAGAGAGGAATAGAAGCTTTGGTATTGTAGTGCTACCATGTTGCAGATTAGGTTTTATAGGAGTAGACTGGAGAGGAGAAGAAATATGTGATATAACTAGACTAAAAAGAAGGCATTAGTTGCTGGGACACATTCTGATATATCTAGGGATCACCAAAATAGTATTGGAGGACAATGCAGCCTATAATTTGCAGAGGGTGAAAAAGGAATGAGTGCAGTTAGCAGGTTCAAATGTTTGTGGGTTGCAGAAGTTATTCAGAGATGAGGAGACTTGTTCAGGATAGAGTATTGTGGAGAGCTGCAGCGAGTCAGTCTTCAGACTTAAGCCCACAATAATTAAGGTTGCGTGTGTCCTAGAGTGGATATGTAGACTATTTTAATTACCTGAGACATGTTCTGCAGACATCTCACAAGCACTTGCTATAAGTTCTGATCAGAACAAAACTATCTTCTTTTACTATTTTTGACTTGGTGTGCATCTTTTACTACTATTACATCTCCTACATTCTCCATGTCAAATTTATATGATGCTAATATGCAATCCCTGTTATTTAATTTCTTCATTTATTTGCTTACATGGTGTCCAGAGAGCTACAGTACATTTATTGCTTTAGAATTTTCCACATCTTCTAGTCATACAAAAAGCTCATTTGCCTTGTTTTTCAGCTCCTTGATATTCTGATGAAAAAAAAATTGATTTCACTTTCCTAGAAACTGTTTCATATATTATGATCTGGTTCTCTAATTTATTTCAAGACTGATTCACTATAGCTAGAGATCTGCGCAGATGCAGATATCCGCAGTATTTCTTACTTTGTGGATAAAATTGAGAGTGGCACGGATATCCAAGTGTTATATGCGGATAAAGGTTGAGGTATCTTCCCGGTACATCTGTTGAAATGTTAGCTGAAAACTTCAAGCCCGTTGGACATTCTTGGAATCTTTGTGGGGCCCAGGTAGAGCGGAAGTCTTTTGTCTGCATCCCCTGGCCACAGCAGACATAGCTGTACCCGAGGGACCTGATGAGCACTCGCCTGTCAACATTGAGACAGCGAATTCAGGCCGCGTTTGGTTAAAAAATTCGACTGTCAAAATATTATCCGTGAACTTTCAAAGTATTAAAAACAAAGTTCCCAAATTTACCACACTGCATGGAAATTATTGTGCTCAGATAGTTTTAGGCACCGTAAGCTGGCTAAATCATGATGTGGCAAGTTCAGAATTATTTAGCGAGGCATGGAATGTATATCGGAAAGGTAGATCGGACACAACTGGAGGCGGAGTGTTCATCGCTGAGGACAAAGATATTGTTTCTACTGAAATCGAGATTGAAAGTAACTGTGAAGTTAATAGTCGGGTGTTTTTACCGCCCCCCCCCCCCCCCCCCCAGCGCTGCCGTAGCAGTTTTAGAGTTATTCAAAGAAAGTCTACACCGGGTAGTGTGTAGGTATCCGGGCCATGTAATATTAGTCGCGGGAGACTTCAATGTTAAGAGTATAGATTGGGACCTCTCTAGTTACATTTTAGGCAGTACAGACAAGCAGTCTTACGAGCTACTTTTGGACACAGTTTTCAGAGAATTTCTTGAGCAGTTAAACCGGCAACCCACGCGCAATGGAAATATTTTAGACCTTACAGCTACGAACAGGCCTGACCTTATTAACGAAGTCTGTGTAGAGACAGGAATTAGTGATCATGATATCATCATGGTGACCAAAGTTCATAAACCAATCAAGAAGGCTAGGAGCGTGTCTTTGTTTGGAAGAGCCGATAAACAATTGTTGGATCGCACTTAGAAAATGAATGGAATCATTTAGTTCTGGTACCATGGACGTAGAGGAATTGAGGACAAAATTTAAATGCATTGTAAATAAAGGGTTATAGAAATATGTGCCTGTTAAGTCGATTAAGGATGGAAAAGATCCACTGTGGTATAATAATAATGTTAAAAGCTACTGAGAAAGCAAACACTGTTGCACTCTCGGTTCAAAAAAGAACACGCAGTGATGACAGGCAAAAGTCAGTAGAGATTCGTGCGTCTATAAAAAGACCGATGCGCAAAGCATACAATAATTACCACAGCCATACCTTGGTAAAAGATCTTTCCGAGAACCCAAAAAAATTCTGGTCCTATGTAAAATCGATAAGTGGGTCAAAGCCCACTATTCAGTCACTCGTTGATCATTCAGGGGCAGTAATAGAAGAAAGCAAACGGAAAGCTGAAGTTCTAAATTTAACCTTTGAGAAATCTTCCACGCAGGAGGACTGCACAAGTGTACCATCATTTGATCAACATACTAATTCCGAAATTGAGGACATAGCAATAGGTATTTCCGGTGTAGAGAAGCAGCTGAGAGAGCTAAATACGAAAAAGTCTGCTGGCCCAGGTGGAATACCAGTTCGGTTTTACAAAGAGTATTCTGTGGCATGGGCCCCTTACTTAGCTTGCATTTATCGCGATTCTTTAATTCAGCGCAAAGTTCCTAGTGATTGGAAAAAGCGCAGATGACTCCCGTTTATAAGAAGGAAAGAGAACTACCCGCATAATTACAGGCCAATATCTTTTACATCAGTTTCCTGTAGAATTTTAGAGCATATTCTCAGTTCAAATATAGTAAATTTCCTTGAGATGGAAAAGCCTTTTTATATGAACCAGGAAACATCGTTCATGTGAAACTCGGCCTGCTCTTTTCTCACATGACATTGTGCGAGCCATGGATGAAGGGCAACAGGTGGATTGTGTTTTTCTTAACATCAAATAGGTGCTTTACGCGGTGCCACACTGCAGACTGCTAACGAAGATACGAGCCTATGGAATAGGTTCACAGATTTGTGACTGGCTGGAAGACTTCCTAAGTAATAGAACTCAGTACGTTGTTCTCGATGATGAGTGTTCATGAGAGACGAGTGTATCATCAGGCGTGCCCCAGGGGAGTGTGATAGGACCGCTATTATTTTCTATCTGTATAAATGATCTGATGGACAGTCTAACTTGTAATTTGCGGCTGTTTGCTGATGATGCTGTGGTGTATGGAAGGGTGTCATCTTTAACTGACTGTAATAGCATACAGGATGACTTATACAAAATTTCTAATTGGTGCGAAGAATGGCAGCTAGCTCTCAATGTAGAAAAAATGTAAGGTGATGCACATGAGTAGGAAAAACAATCTGATAATTTCGAAGACATCATTACTAGTGAGCTTCTTGATGCATTCAGGTCGTTCAAATATCTAGGTGTAACATTGCAGAGCGATATGAAATGGAACGAACATGTCAGGACAGTTGTGAGTAAGGCGGACAGCCAACTTCGGTTTTTTGGGAGAATTTTGGTAAGATGTACTTCATGTGTAAAGGAGACCGCATATAAAACGCTTGTACGACCACGTCTTGAGTATTGCTCAAGTGTTTGGGACCCCCAGCAGATCAGCTTAAAGGAAGACATAGAAGCAGTTCAGAGGCGAGCTGCTAGGTTTGTTACTGGTTGGTTTGACCAATGCGCGAGTGTCACGGAAATGCTCCGGCAACTCAGTTGGGGATCGCTGGAGGGAAGACGCCGTTCTATTTGTGAATTTATGTTGAGGAAATTTAGAGGGCCGGAATTCGAAGCTGAGTGTAGTATGATCTTGCTGCCACCTACTTACATTTAGTGTAGTGATGACAATGACAAGATAAGAGAAATTCCTTTTTCTATTTGGGAGTGGAATAGAAAGGGTACAGTGTACCCTCCACCACGCACCTTACGGTGGATTCCGGTGTATGTATGTAGATGTAGATGTAAAAAGAATCAAAACCTTCCTCTGGAACAGTATGAGTCAGGAAAATCTGAACTCACTGGATGTTTGTTCCATTCACAAGGAGGAAATCAGTGATATTCCAAACTTCAACAACAGAGTAATTGACAAGTTTGCCAGTCAGGACAGAAGTGCACATTTACTGTATAAATAACCTGTCAGAACACAGACATCACTAGTTAACATGCTAGTTAGGTAAATTCTCATGAAACTGCTCCTAGCAAAGGTTTTCCCAAAGCTTAAACCTTGGCTGTAAGGCAAAAGCCAGGAGGGTCCCTGTTCTCTCTCTGGTGCATTCTGAATGGGGAAAAAGTTACATATGTCCCCCCACAGTTCTTTTTATTTTGACATTACAATTGGTACACAGAAGCACAATAAAATAAGTACAAATTTCAGCATAAGTAGAGCTGGTAAAATAATAATAATAATAATAATAATAATAATAATAATAATAATATAAAAATGTTTATTGCATGTTTGTATAATTTTTTTATTAGCTACAGTGTTTCATGCATTATATTAATTACTGCATAATTAGCATATTTAATATCTTTCGAATGTGTTTAAATGATGTTATATAAATGGAGGTTATATAATGAACACTTCAGACTGATTCCATTATACTGTGTACTAACTTTTTGTCTGGGCCGCACCAATGAAACTGACCATGAGCCACTACTGGTGGGAACCATTCCTTTTTATCCACTAACAATTAATCAAAAGATTTAGAAACAGTAGTTGATTTATAAAAGCTGAACAATAATTTCTGAGATAAAAAGTAAATACAGTATTATTTGAGTGTACATCTTTCTGAATCGAAATTCCTTTTCTTCCTTAACCAATATCACACACAACTATTATTATTATTATTATTATTATTACTACTACTACTACTACTACTACTACTGTTATTTACTCATAACACCTAAAAGTAGGTAGCACAGATAAACTTAAAAAGTGCAGTCACCTTTGTGTCACATATTGGCTAGCGAGGAAAGGGTAAAAACTATTTATTTGAACACTCTTACACTCCATTTTAGAGAAATGATTGAAAGTTACTTGAGAAAACTAAATATTGAATAAAGCAGATGAAATATAAAAATGCGTAGGTACTAATAAAACAACTCGCGAAAATTATGTCTTCTGCCGCTGATAAAAATTATGAGGAAATAAGCAGATTTTCCTTTGAGGCATGTAAAATGTACGTATTGCACAGAATGCATTTTTTATGTGCATTAAGTTGGAAAATTATAAAACACCGGCAAAATGTAACTTACTGGTGATGGACACTGAACAGAATGCGCGAAGAACAAATAGTTCAAAAAGAGTCTGAAACACAATGAGACTGGGCTAGTGCAGTGAACGAAACAGACCACAGCTTGATATGGAGCATTGTACTGTAACTGAGTTACTGAAAACAGTGACTGGAATGGGACCGGCTACTCTGCCTGCCTGGAACTACAACGGGAATGGCCATGTGGCACTTTCTGGAAATAGAAGTCGCCGTAACCATTATGAACCAGGATCGACAGTTGCTGGAACTGGAATTCGCTCCAACTATTCTGGTGCTCTGCACTGGGACGGACTAGGAGCACTGAAAGGCAAATTCTCATTCCTCGTATTTAGTTCTTCGGTCCTTCAGTTCAGCTTTGTAAATAATTCCTTTGGAACTGTTCATATGTGACTGACCCTTCTCTAATTCATACTGCTGTACAAGCCAGTGCTGTAATGAATTATTCCTATATAAAATCTTGTACTTTTAGGCCCTTCAACTGACTTTTACTTTTTTTACATATAGTTTAGGACCACTTTGTATATCACTAATATTCCTCAAAATGTGTGTGTTCCAAGAGTGATGGCATATGGAGAGCTTTACAGGAATCTTGACTAGTAGTGATTACCGATTGAATGTGACATTTAGTTGTTTGATAATGTGGGTCACAAATATATTTCACAACAGTTTAGTCAAAGAATTAGTGGTTTCTGACTTCACAATATGTCAAGTGATTTCTGTTTATTTTGGATTTTTTCCCAAAAACCTTCCATACATAATGCTGATCTTTTATTCATATTCTTTTTTCTGTTTCTTTTGTTGAATCTAGATTACCTAATCACTCGTCATCTGTATGAAGATTCCCGTCAACATTCTCCAGGTGCTTTGACTGACCTGCGCTCAGCTCTTGTCAACAATACTATATTTGCATCTCTTGCTGTTCGTTATGGATTTCATAAATTCTTCCGCCATCTGTCACCAGGATTAAATGAAGTTGTTGATAGATTTGTTCGGATCCAAGAAGAAAATGGTCATACGATCAGTGAAGAGGTAATGACACTTCTACTACATTTAATCTCAGGATACTCTGGTGAACCATTTATATGCATAATATTGTCTCTCTTTTTTTTTTTAGTACTACTTGATTGAGGAAGAAGAATGTGAAGAAGCAGAAGATGTTGAAGTTCCAAAAGCACTGGGAGATGTTTTTGAATCGGTTGCTGGAGCGATCTTTCTGGATAGCAACATGTCTCTTGATGCAGTTTGGAGGGTGTACTATCGGATGATGAAGTTAGAGATAGGTATTTGACACAGATAACAATTTTTGTGTTTCTTAATATGCACTCTTAAAGTGATGTTCATAATAGTGACTAAAAGAACACAATGCTTCACTAGACTGTACCATTTATAAATTAATTAAATAATTAATTTTTGTTTAAACAGCTTGTGGGTTTCAGAATAAATAAATAATTATAAATAGAAATTTATGAACCCGGAGACTGTTTTACATCTTGGAAATGTCAAAGACATTAAAGATAAAGGTGGAGTGGTCTAGTGGTAAGACATCTGCCTAGTAAGCATGGAAGTCCAGGTTCGATTCCCGGCCACATCACAAATTTTAATTCAGTGCTTCACCTTTATCTTTAAATAAATAATTAATTCTAATTGCACGGTTATGTTTGATGTCTTAGGGCCAACCAATGAACTAGTCACAATAACCTGCTGATTAGTCACACAGTAGTCCATTAATAAAAAAATATGCAGGTAGGATTTTGCTATAGATCCAATATAATTAATTTCCTTTTTAAGTAGAGCCATCATAATGGCAGTACTAAAGCTTTAAAAATTACAAGAGTAGAGCAGTATACCACATGAACTGAAAGAGCAGTTCAAGTAAACTGAACTGGATGTAATGACAGACTAAAAAAATTCTGTCTTTATGTCATAGTTTGCATTGCCATTCACCCATTTAGGAAAACTTTATGCAAGTCTTAGTACCAAAGAATGGCTTATAAAGTGTGTATTATATGTGACAGACATGCTACAATTATTTTATGGCCCTCTAATAACATCTGCAACACCACGTATCTCCACATCTGAACCTACACTGTTCATCTTTGATACTGTAAAGAAAAAAAAAAATGTTTTAACAATATTTCTTGTGCTATTAAATTGGAATTTATATTAATAATTATGTGACTTTTCATTTTTAATTCTATGTCACTAGTACTCTGTGACATTCTAACTATAAATGACAGTACATCATAAAAGACAATTTATATGTATTGTTTTCCAGAACAATTCAGCACTAATGTGCCAAAATCACCAATCAGAGAACTTCTTGAACTGGAGCCAGAAACAGCAAAATTTGGGTGAGTTTCATCCTAACTTTTCATAGTTTCTTATTGTAATTTATTATGGAAGAAAAATGAATGAAACAAAAATTTTTATTCAAGGAAACCGGAGAAACTCGCTGATGGTCGACGTGTGCGTGTCTCGGTGGAGGTTTTTGGCAAAGGAATTTTTAAAGGAATTGGCCGTAATTACCGGATTGCCAAATGCACTGCAGCGAAATGTGCCTTGAAGCAGCTTAAAAAGAAAGGATTACTTTCTAAAAAGTTATAAGATGTGTTTTAGAATCCTTATACTTAAATTGTTTCGCAGCCAAGAGACTGCCAGCAAATTAATCAAGGAGGTTGTGTGGTACTAATTTTTAGTTACTGTTAAGCAAGATACCATTTACATGGTATTTTATTATATTTATTATTATTTTGCAATGTAAAACCTGGATTTTGCATTTTTGTATATGTGGCTTCTTTCCACTATTTCTGAAAATTTATGTTGACATTTCCTCATTTTATCTGACACCATGTTTTTGATAACACAGTGGCTAATTTACAAAGGAGTGTGTCACACTGGTCAAAAGTTCTTTTCCAGTATTTGAAACTGTTTTGAAAGAATCACCCCATGCAAATGTAACAATATGGATTATAAGCATTGTACAGAATTCATTGGGATACAATGATTAGCAGCTTTATTTTTTTATTTATTTTTTTATTTTTGTAATGTCCAGAGTGACTGAATTTAAAGACAATTGCCCCAAACACCATTTCCTGACTGATCACTTCCCATAAAAAGAGGATAACCCAAAAGGTTTACTGGAGACCTAATTTTGCATCTCACTGCTGTAAACACATAATTCCCAAAATAACAGAATATCCTCTGTTCCAGCTGATTAGTAATTTAAAGGAGACCCACCATGACCAACAAATAATCATCACTCTCAACATACTAATCAAACTTTTCATTAAAAGTAATTTCATTGTATTATAATAATTGGGTGAAGAACTCACCACATATTTACCCATTTTGTAAAAGAAAAACACTGATTTAGTGAAACTAATTCTTCACATTTTTTTGAGAATACAAACATAAACATAGTGCCTCATAATTTCAGTTTTTAAGTTGAATTCAGTTTCCATTAATGTCTGTTATGTTGGCTTGCTGCATATTAATGAGTAAATCAGTCAGGTGTGGACATAATGCAAGACTAATACATTCAAACATTGGGAAAGCAAGTTATGTAGTAATGTTTGCTTTTTGATGATTGTTTTCCTAGTTTACTATTCAGTTTCCTCAAGGACAGCAACTACTTTTGCCCAGCACATAGGTTTACTTACCATCATCTGTTTACTGTTTCCATTTAAAAGCTAGTCCTGAACCTCTTCCTGGTTTATGTGGTGTGATTTGTGTAAAGCTAACTTAGGATTCTGTGCATACTGATGACTAGAAAATATATTTTGAATTTGATTGATAATAAAAATTTGTGGTCTTTCAAAATATTTATAACCCAATATCAACCATTTTGGATATACTACTCACAGTCTTTAAAATAATGTTAAATCCAGGTTTTTGTTTATTTATTATTTTATTTCTACTGATAATAAAGTATAACTGTTACAATCCTTAATGTGGCTTTAATGCTTCATATATGTCTTTCAATCATTGTTAAATAATTCTGACTTTACTTGTCTGTAAATGACATTATAAGTAAATTGTACAATTCCAGGGAGAACCAGTATTGTTTACTGCGTTTTTCGTGTTAAGTGCAGTGTTTAACTGTGATTTCTATATAATTTTGTGTATTTCATCTTTATAAACACAGGGCTTTTACACCTGTACAAAGAAGTAAGTTTTGTGTGTAAAAATTGTGATATACATAAATTAGTATTAGCAGTAGTGTGTAATTATTTCCTGACAGCTGAGAAAAATTACACATAAACACACACTACTACAATTTAGGTTAATGTTTGTTGCACCTGTGTAAATTAAATTACTAGCACCAATTTTAAGTAACTTTGTGCAATGAAATTATGAGTCATATGGTTTGCATACTTTTTATGTATGTTATCTCTTATAATGTACTTACAATTTGACATAATTGTGAACAAAAGGCCTTTGTGTTATATTTTGTTGTTGATAGTTGCTGTATTTATTGGCAAGTTTTTTGACGTCTTCAGTCATTTACGGCAGAGGACATTATTGATTAAGTTGTATTTAAGTGTAAATTCTTTACTCCTGTTGCAAAAATAATTCTATTATTGTCAGTAGATTTATTTTACATATATGACTGCATTAATGCGTACACTGCAATCACTAATGGCTCAAAAGAAAACAGTTCTAATCTCATTTCATTAAAGTAAGCACTATTCTTTCATGACTGCATGTATTACTTATTTTATAGTTATATACATATATTTATTATTGCTACTATGTAAAAGTTATGTAAAATAATTCTTACAATTTACTAGGAGCACAATGTGTGATCATTTATTGGATTCCAGTTATTTTCTAGCAACTATTTCATTAAAGTTAAATGTACATGCATGACAAATATATGAGTGAAATTTTAGTACCTGTGCCACTGTCTACCAAATATCAGATCACTGAAAAGTTTGCCATTCCTGTCATTATTATCATTTAACTATTTTCATGATTCTTATTGTTGTAGCTGGTAATGGTTGTAGCGGTGCACTGACAATCTTAATTTTAATTTTGATGTTGATTCATTTGTTAATACTGCCACTATTGTTATTGATGTTCAAATTATTTGTCCTTTAGTTGATTGTAGTTTATTCTTAGTAAATGGTGCTGTATTCCCAAACAAGAAATAATGTGAAGGTGTGAAGGGCAATGCATACTAATAATATTTTATTTTCTGTACCAATACTTCCACTCCAACTCCCAACTCCCCCCCCCCCTTGCGCGCACGTGTGTGTGTGTGTGTGTGTGTGTGTGTGTGTGTGTGTGTGTGTGTGTGTGTGTTATTCCTTATTGTGAACTGCACAATAGAGTCCTTCTACTTACAAAATAGTTGCTAGTTGCAACCAATGCCCTTCTACTTACACAATAGTTGCCAATTACAGCTGTGAGAATGATTATTAGCTGGAGAGAAATACCATGTAATTAGAAAAAAATGGTTTAATTTACTTAAGTACTGAACTCATTGTTGACTGTAATATTAGATGTGTGTTTTTTAAAATAATCCTGTCTCCGTTTTGACATCAGGCATCATTTAGTTCTTTTGATAGGTTATGTGGTAGGGTAAAATACCCCCTATAAGAGCAAAACCTCCAAGTTATTTTATCATGTCAGTAATGGAACCAAATAAATGCACTATTAATGCTGTAGTCCCATATGATTGTTTATTGTGATTACTGTTTCAGAATTATTTTTTTTAAATTATGTTAAAGCTTTCTTTAATGTATCTCCATTGTTCAATGGTGAATGATGTTAAGTCAATAACATAAAGGGTTGAAAAACAAAAGGCAGACATTAACAATACCAACTTCTCTGTTTATCTCACATCTTATGGAAGATTGATTTTTGAGCAATTCTGATTAAGTGTTGGTCATATTTGACTGTAAGAACATGATTCCATGTGGTGAGATAGGTACCAGAATCAGCTGTGCAATATGAAATTTTTACATATTTTGTAGATATGTCTGGTATTTTGGTACCCATTCGAAAAAATGTCAGTGTTATATTCCAACATTGAGAGCAAATAATACTGAGCATTTCAACAAATACTGTATGGAAATGAACCAGAAATATTAATAAAAATTGATTGTACCTAGAAATACCACTATCATTGAATAGATTTCACATTTCACTGGCACTTGCTGGTATGCTTTCTTCAATATGCCATTATTGTTTCCTTTGTCCTTGTCGAACTCACTCAGTGAATCATAGTCTCATTGTAAAAGAGTCATTAAATCTATTATTTATTCCTTTTTTCCAGTTACTTGGGCCTGTTTGTATGAAGTATTCAGTACAATGTTTTTATAATGTCAAATTACTGAAATAACCATGTAAAAAAATCATGAATAAAGTACCTCAATTTTTTTCATTCTAATGATAAATTGCAACACAATCCTCTGACTTTTGTAATCATCATGTCTTTTTATTAAATATATTACTTATTCGCATTAATCTTCCAACTTGAGTAAACAAATCAACAGTGAATGAAACACATACAGATGGGTATTTCCATTTCTTTGTTATCTTTCTTCTTCAGTTTCTGTTTGAACAGTGAATTATCTCATATGTAAATGTGGGTTTAAAAAAATATCCCAATATGCACAAAGACTTCATGTTCATTTTTGTGCCCTGTTGACTTTGCCTCATTTGCTAAACAAATGAATTGAATACTTTGAGGCTTAATGTGTGATTCAAGTATCAATTTAATCACCCACTGTGTCTTTTTTGTACTGATATGGTAAGTGAAAAGCATTTTCTTGCTACAAAAATATTGAAATAAGATTCATAAGCTTTAAAAGTATAGTTATGTGCACATGACAAAGAGGTTTTAAAGTAACAGGAAAAAATTATCAAATTTAGCCCCTTTAGAAGGTGTTAAAAAGCAAATTAAAATAATTGTGAAAACATGAGAATGTTCCATGTCAATTTATCATGCATAGTATGGGCATTTACAGTTACTCCATAAGCTCCAAATATTATGGAAATGTGAAAGTGATCATTATGTAGAAATTTTGCATTATGTTTGACGTTTGAAGTTCTACTTTGCAGATAAAATCATCATCTGCATCAAAAAGATAAATATTATTGCCAATTTGGCAGTACTGGATATAAAAACCCATTTTATAGTGTAAATTAGAAAATATTAGTTTTTCTTTTTTGTTGTTTAAACTATATAGCAGAATTGTACTAATACTTTGTGCATATTTTGTTCTAATATTGAAGTTAATTAAATTCACTGACTGTTCTTTCAGTTCTTGACAGACTATTTTATTCATTTTGAATGATCACATGAGACAAATGTGTAATATTTTGCAAATTTTTTTTTTTTTTGTATTAACTGGTTTTCAGCTGTGTCGCCATCATCATGAAAACACCTGATGATAGCATAACAGCCAGAAACCGGTTAGCAAAAACAATAAATTTGCAGAATATTACACATTTATCTCATTTGTTTCATACAAAATTGAAGTTAATGTAAAGCAAAATTGCATTCTGGAAATAATCGTATTTTGCTTTATCAGTTTCTTCAATGTTTAACTAGTCTAGAATTCAGACTGACATTGTTGAAGATAGATGGTACAATCTTTATACTGTTGTGTTAAATAACATGTCTTATCGCCTTTTCTGCCTCATGAATGCAATATGTGAAGAAAAAAAATCAGTATGAAAATATATAGTGCCATTGGAAATAAATAAATATTTTTACCAGAAAATTTGTGTTCAAGGTAACTTATTCTCTTTGCCATCTCAAATGTTCAGCAACAACACTGTATTCCAAAAACATATTGTCACATTGTAATGACAGGCTAAAATCCAAAAGCAGGTTTGTCAGTGAAACACAGCAATTAGTACACACCAACATACGACATACAGACAGGACAGAAATTCTTCCTGGATGACATGTGTTCCTGTTTACACAAATAATAGAAACATAAGAAATTTTGTGAACCTTACAGAAATGAAACAATAATAGGCCATCTGGGAATATTCAAGAGCCTAGTGCAAATCTCTTTATTTGACCCCACTTAGGTCACTTGCATGCCAGTGATGATGATTGTTATAAATGCAATACCAAGTTCCCTGTAAGGAATTGCCCTGT
This sequence comes from Locusta migratoria, assembly GCA_026315105.1. NCBI lineage: Eukaryota > Metazoa > Arthropoda > Insecta > Orthoptera > Acrididae > Locusta > Locusta migratoria. Next base: position 296,303,558 of record CM048755.1, read on the forward strand.
ATGACAGTAAACAAAGCTAAACACTGAGCTTCAAAGGTGGGCAGACTCATATAGAAATGATAAATACTAAATCTATATATACAGTGAACTTGTTTTTACGCTTTTCAAAGGGCTTAATGAAAATGGGGGAAATAATGTTTTAAATGGGAAAATATGTTTACTGGGTCACCCTTGCATTTTCGTAGTTTATTTATGATATATGTACATACTAGGCATCAAAATACTCCCAAGACAGTTTATTTATTATGTAATAAAGTTTATCTGAATTTTGTTCTATTTTAAGCCCCAGGCCGAACTGAAACTGCAAACTTTATAGGAAGTTGAAACTTTTTGCGTAATTTCAGTCATCATAATCAACTTGCCTTTAACTGGCATTCATTATTTATGTAGTGAAACTGCACATCTTCCATACTTTTTGTATTTTTCGATGTTTCGCACGATGATATTCAAGAATTTATTCACATTTTTAGTGCAAATATATGCATAAGTATTTTTGTGCCATCTGTACAGTTGGCATCTCTCACTATAATCGCATTTTTGTGGTTATAATATACTGCGCCTCTTCAATGTGCAGAAAAACATACCCAAGGAAACCATCAGTCTCACTCTCTATAAAAGTTCTCAGAAAATACTTAGATAAATATTCACAGTAAGAATAAATTCTTGAAACGCATCAGGCAAAGCATGAAAAACTACCAGTTGGGTAAACAAAGCTAATAGAGTTCCTATATAGGGGCCTTAAAACTAAGCTGATAATCAGTGCAGTGCCTGATGGGAGTGTCATGAGAACTAGGCGTGTACTGCAAACAACGATATGCGAAATATACCTTTGAATAAATGCAAAGTGTCAAGAAACTTGACTGCCTTACCTTTATTAACACTATACACGAAGGCAAAAGCCATGCCAGCATCAATTAATGTCAGTTATGTCTTTTTTTTTTTTTTTTTGTGAACATTGTTTCAAAACATAAAACTCTGGAAAAGTGTAAATATGTTGATGCAAGATGGGGATGAATTAACATTGTGAGCATAGGAAATTTGATGGGACCAACAAATGGTGTAAATGGCGGGAAAATGTAAAAGCGGGGTTTTATTGTACACTGTATTATAAAACTCGATGCATGTATATTGCATGCCTTTTCCTAACCAAAAAAATTGACAATGGAAAGTCCGATTGGAATGTCAACAATGGAGGATAAATAACAAGTCACCATAAAGAGGCTCACTGAGCTGCTGACAGGCACAAAAAATAGACACGTGCATTCACACAACTAAATTTTTTGGGCATGACCTTTATCAGAAAAAGAAACACATACATTCACACAATCACTCAGACAAATATACACACACAACCAACATGTCTGGATGCTCCATCACCACAAGCATCTTGACTGTGAGTGAGGAGGGGAGTGGAGGGAGGGAAGATTCAGGGTAGGGAGGGGGGTTGTTGGAAAGTTCCACATTTGCATGATGGATTGTAAAGGCTCCGATGGTCAGGAATGTGAGATGCAGCATTGAATACATTGAAGGGAAGGGATGAAAGAGGATAAAAGAGAGGTGTAGAAGAGTGTTAGGAGGGAGTGGGGGAATCTGAAACAATAAGGGAAAAATGTAATTAATTAAGGGGATATTATAAAGGGTAACATACAGTTTCCAGGAAATAAATTGGAGGGATATAGGGTAATGTGTGGGGAAGGGGGAGGGGCATAGTGTTGGGCATAGGGTATAGGGGTGGCAAGTTATCTTAGGTTGAGGCCAGGATTGTTGTGGGATCATATAATGTGTTGAAGGAACATGTCTCATCTGCGCAGTTGAGAAGAACTGGTGTTGGAGGGGAGGCCCAAGATGGCTTGGATACTAAAGCAGCTATTGCAATCAAGAATGCTGTGCTCAGCCACATGATATTGCACAAGGTGGTCCATCTTGCTTTTTTCCGCAGTTTGACGGACAGCTGGTTCATCGTCATACCAATATAAAACACTGTGCAATGATTGCAGCAGAGTTGCTAAATGACTGCTTTCACTGGAGACCCAGCATTCGATGGTGTAGAATAAGCCTGTGTTAGGACTGGAATAGAAATTGCTGGCTGGTTGGTTTGGCAGGTTTGGCATTGAGGTCTTCCACAGAGATATGATTCCTCTGGTAAGGGTTTGGTATTGGAAGTGGCATAGGAGTGGACTAAGACGTTGTGGATGTTGAGTGGACTATGGAACACCACTTTAGGAGGGGTCGGTAGGATCTTGAGTTGGAGTGTCTCATTTTAGGGCATGATGACAGATAATCAAAGCCCTGAAAAAGGATGTGATTTAATTGTTCCAGTCCAGGGGGTATTGGGTGACAAGAAGGACACTCCTTTGTGACTGGTTAATGGGGTTGGGGGGAGTATTGGAGGTGTATGGAGATATGGCATGGAAAATATGTTTGCAGACTAGGTCAGGAAGGTAATGTCTGTCTATGAAAGCCCTTGTGAGGCCTTCGACATATTGGGTAAGGGGCTTATCATCACTGCAAATTCGCCATCCACTTTTGGTAAGGCTTATGGCAGGGACTTTTTGATGTGGAATGGATGGCAGCTGTCAAACGTGCAGGCATTCTTGGTAATTATTAGGTTTAATGTGGATGGAGACATCAATGAGGTGGAGGTTAACATCTACATCCATACTCCACAAGCCACCCGACAGTGTGTGGCGGAGGGTACCTTGAGTACCACTATCGGTTCTCCCTCCTATTACAGGCATATATCATTCGCGGAAAGAAAGAGTGTCGGTATGCCTCTGTGTGGCCTCTAATCTTTCTGATTTTATCCTCATGATATCTTCACGAGATATACGTAGGAGGGAGCAATATACTGCTAGACTCCTCGGTAAAGGTATGTTCTCAAAACTTCGACAAAAGCCCATACCAAGTGACAAAGCGTCTTTCCTGCAGAGTCTTCCACTGGAGTTTATCAATCATCTCCGTAATGCTTTCACAATTACCAAATGATCCTGTAACAAAGCACACTGCTCTCATCTTCTCTACTTCCTCTATCAACCCCACCTGGTACAGATCGCACACTGGTGAGCAGTATTAAAGCAGTGGGTGAACAAGTGTACTGTAACCTACTTCCTTTTGTTTTTGGACTGCATTTCCTTAGTATTCTTCCAATGAATCTAAGTCCAGCATCTGCTTTACCGACAAATGATTTTATATGGTTGTTCCATTTTAAATCACCCCTAATGCCTATTCCCAGATAATTTATAGAATTAACTGGCTCCAGTTGCTGACCCACTATAGTGTAGCTAACTGATAAAGGATCTTTCTTTCTGTGTATTCGCAGCACATTACAAGTGTCTACACTGAGACTCAGTTGCCATTCCCTGCACCATGCCTGAATTCGATTCAGATCCTCCTGCATTTCAATACAATTTTCCATTGTTACAATCTATATACTACAGCATCATCTGCAAAAAGCCTCAGTGAACTTCTGATGTTATCCACTCGTTCATTTATATATACTGTGAACAGCAACGGACCCACGACACGTCCCTGTGGCACACCTGACATCACGCTTATTTCGGAAGACTTCTCTCCATTGAGAATGACACGATGCATTCTGTTATCTAGAAACCCCTCAATCCAATCACACAGTTGGTCTGATAGACCATATGCTCTTACTTTGGTCAGTAAATGACTGTGGGGAACTGTATCAAATGCCTTGTGGAAGTCAAGAAATACAGCATCTACCTGAGAAACCATGCCTATGGCCCTCTGAGTCTTGTGAACAAATAGCGCAAGCTGGGTTTGACACGATCGCCTTTTTCAAAACCTATGCTGATTCCTACAGAGCAGATGTCTAGTATCTAGAAATGACATTATACTCAAACATAAAACATGTTCCAAAATTCTACAACTGACAGACGTTAGAGATATATAGTTCTGCACATCTGTTCAACGTCCCTCCTTAAAACGGTGATGACCTGCACCATTTTCCAATATTCTGGAATGCTATGCTCTTCTAGAGACCTACGGTACATCACTGCAAGAAGGGGGGCAAGTTCCTTGGCGTACTCTGTGTAAAAATGAACTGGTATCCCATCTGGTCCTGTGGCCTTTACTCTGTTGAGCGATTTTAATTGTTTTTCTATCCCTCTGTCAATTATTTCGATATCTGCCAGTTTGTAATCTGTGCAGCAATCTAGAGAAGGAACTATAGTGCAATCTTCCTCAGTGAAAACAGCTTTGGAAAGAGACATTTAGTAATTCAGCCTTTAGAGTGTCATACTCTGTTTCAATACCATTTTTGTCACAGAGTGTCTGGACATTTTGTTTTGATCCACCTACATAAGACATAAGACCAAAATTTCTTAGGATTTTCATCCAAGTCATTACATAGAACTACTTTTGAATTGCTTCATGTATTTTTTTTCTCTACAAGGCTTTGGCTATGTTTATGTTTGCAGCGAAGTTCCTTTTGCTTCTGTAGCATTTTTCTAAACGGTTGTTGTACCACGGTGGCTCCTTTCCATCTCTTACAGTCTTGCTTGGTACATACTCATCTAATGCATATTGTACTATTGCTTTGAACTTTGCCCACTGTTCCTGAACACTATCTGTACTTGAGATAAAACTTCTGTGTTGAGCCATCAAGTACTCTGAAATCCACTTTTTGTCACTTTTTCCAAACAGAAAAATCTTCCCACATTTTTTAATATTTATATTTACGACTGAAATTATCGATGCTGTAACCACTTTATGATCACTGATTACCTGTTCTGCATTAATTGTTTCGAATAGTTTGGGGTTTGTTTGTCACCAGAAGGTTTAATATGTTGTCCCCACGAGTTGGTTCTCTTTTAACTGCTCAAGATAGTTTTCAGATAATGCACTAAAAACAATTTCACTGGATTCTTTGTCCCTGCCACCTGTCATAAACGTGTGTCTCTCCCAGTCTATATCCGGTAAATTAAAATCTCATCCCAAAACTATAACATACTCAGGAAATCTACTCAAAATATTTTCCAAATTTTCCTTCAGGTGTTCTTTTACAACAGCTGCTGAGCCAGGAGGCCTATAGAAACTTCCAGTTATCATGTTTGAGCCTGCTTTAACCATGACCTTCACCCATATTATTTCATATTTCTGTTCTCCGTCAATTTCCTTTGATATTAGTGCACTTTTTATCGCCATAAACACGCCTCCCGCTTCATTTTCCGGCCTATCTCTGCGGTATACATTCCAGTATGAGCTTAGAATCTCATTACTGTTTACATCTGGTTTCACCCAAGGAATCCAGGAAGGTTACTTTCCGGGTTGAGAATGATCAAGTGAAACTGATGAAGGAGAAGCAGTTGATGTCGTGAAGGAAGTGAGTTCAAACCGTGAAAATATCTTCAATGAACCTGAACCAGACCAGGGATTTTGGGAGGCTAGGATGGTTTCCTTTAGATGGCACATAAATAGGAGGGTGCCAAAAGTAAAAATAATTGTTTCTTAGGTTAAGGGTTATAAGGACTGAGGTGTTGGGCTTAAGAGTCCAAAGGACACTGAGAAAGGCAGTGTATGAGAGCAGCAAGACCATGGGCTTGTAGGCTATTGGTGTATAGCGAAGTGGCATCAACATTGATAAGTAATGATCCAGGCCATAAGATTTTAGCAGGGATTGTAGGTCATTTTGGACTTTTGGGATGGGGTCATCCTGCACAACTTGTAGGTGGATGAATCAGACAATTGATGTAGGCTTTCTGTCATGTAATGACTGTGATTCATCACAACAGTGGTGGAAACTTTGCCTGCAGGGAATACGATTAGGTTCAGATCTATTTTGTGGTTGTATCCTGTTTTCTCTGAATGGTTTGTATTCTTAGGAGAGGACTTGGGGAAGGATGGTGATGCCAAGTTGGAAGTGAGGAATTCATGGTAGGTAACCAGAGGGTGGTTAGGTGGTAGTGAGAGTCACTGTTGGATTGTGGTATGAATTGGGAGAGGCAGGCTTTAATGTTGGAATTAGATTGACTTTGATTGGAGGGATTGGTGGCAAAGTGGTCTTTTCACTGTGGGGATCAGCAGGAGACAAGGTCTTTCACAAGTCCAACATGGTGAAATTTGGGTGTGGGGCTCAAGGTGAGACCTTTGGGTAGGAATGAAACTTCTGTGGGGTTGAAGTTTTTGCCAGAAAAGTTAACAACAGTGTTCTGGGATTGCTTAGGTTTTGGGTATTGTGGATTGTGGGTAGGGTGTTTAGGGGGATGTGATAAGTGTAAAAGGTTTGCAAGACAAGGTTTAGGTGCTATGAGGGATTCACAGGGAGTAACACTTTGGCTAGTGGTACACCAAAGTGGTGGTAGGACGTCAGCAGGCTGGATAATTTGCAGATGTGGTGTCTGGAATGCTTCTCCAGCTGCTGTAATGTAAGAGATTCAGTTATGAATATGGGATGTATGTAGTGGGGATTGCACATTAGCAATATCTTTCAGAGGGAGCAGAGGTGGTTCGGGAATGCCTGCACCATAGAGATGTGTGTTCTTGGCGTACTAGATTTGTGAGGGACAAGGATTGGTGGAATCTGAAAAGGTTAATCTCATTGTGAAAGAAGGTATGGGATCCAAAGACAGGAATTTTAATGGTTAGGTCATTGGGAGGGATACCATTATTTAGGCAGAATCGGAGAAATACATTGTGGAACTGTGTTTTCGCCAAGGACAGGGAATCTCTTCTGAACTAGTGCAGAAAGGAGGAGCAGGGGTCCAGTGAAGCACGGATGCTGCTGGGAAACTGTAAATGATGGGAAAATAGGCAGATGAAGGCATTAGGAGGTCGGTAGTAGTTCTGCATAGCTGGAAAGCTGAAAATACACAAAAATTACAGAAACATAGGAACCAACACCCAAAAATTATGCAGCAATACCTAAAAATGTGTAACAAGATGACAAATTGTTGACAAATATGTAAAAATGCCTACTAATAATGGAAAGTCCTGGTTGGAATTGTCAATACAATAATAAGGATAGTTCACAACTCACTGCAAAGACATGACGACGAGCTGCGACAGGTACATACAACCTAGAAGTGTTGCCTGTCACATCTCGTCGTCATGTCTTTCCTGTGAGTTTTAAAGTGTCCTTATTACTATATTGTTAAAAATGTGTACTAATACATGAAAATGCACCCAAACATGTACATACATGTAAAATCATATAAAGATGAGCAAGGATACGCAGAAATACACCCAAACAGGGAAAGATATGTAAAAATGCATGAAGACGAAGTAAGTCAATTGAACACCCCTCTTGCTTCCCAGAACAATAAATTATCTGTGCCCTGTATGGAAGACACAGATGACAGCTGTGCACTTTAGTGTCCTTGAAAAAGAATAATCTTCATATGTGATCTCTGACGAGTTACTAAGTACATGATATAACTCAAAGAAGCATTTTAGCAAAATCTTCTGATAGTCCTGCTTTCCACACAAGCATGATCATCCATACTAGAACTTTCCAAACTGGATGTCGTGACAGCCCAGAGCCTTGAGTAGTACCATCGTAGGCTTGCTACAGGGATGAATTCAGGATTGACATCTAAATGTGCAGTTACACTCGACGTCATGTACGAAGGCGGCCCAGTTTTCAGCCGTTCTTTCCATCCCCCTCCATTACTCCAATGTCATTCTGTAGGCACGTGGCTGGCCTCGCGTTACGCAATGTTTCTCTCGCAGGCACAACTGTTGGAGCTTGGCCGTAGCTCCTCCCCTTCTTATGACACCAGCTATAGTAACAGACATCAATCATTGATTCATGACCTTTCAATGCAAGGTAGAATGTGTGGATTTTTTCCAAGGCTCGTTATAAATTGGTGTGATTGGATAAAAAATCCTTTCTCACTTTCCAGTACTTGTGAACTTTTACTTGTTGAAGAGCAGGAATCAGAAGACCTAAAAAATCAACTTAAATACGAAGAACCAGATTTATTCAACCTATATATTTGTATTCAGAAATACATTTCTCATGTAAGTAGAAGAACACTGACCAATTTGTTGCAGTATCATGTGAAAATGAATTTTCTGTTATGAAGAAAGGAAGGAAGCAAGCTTAGGGTATAACGTCCTGTCGACAGCTTGGTCATTAGAGACGGAGCTAATGCTCGGAGATTTGAGTAAGGATGGGGTAGGAAATCGGCCATGCCCTTTGAAGGAACCATCCCAGCATTTGTCTGGAGTGATTTAGGGAAATCACGGAACATCTAAATCTCGATGGCTGGATGTGGATTTAAACCACCGTCCTCCCGAATGCGAGTCCAGTGTGTTACCACTGCGCCACCTTGCTCGATTTCTATTATGAAGAAGTTTGAGAAAGTCTGATCAGGAATTTATGAAAGTTTATCACCCAACCTAATTAATTACGACAGGTTTTTATTCCTAAACAAGCCAATGTGTGAAAAAAAGTATTGTTATTTTGTACTTAAAAATTTTCAAGTATTTCTTATGGATATCAGTTATTACAATAAAATCTCCTTCATTAATATCAGTGAAAGAGTGTCTCCTGAACTTTTGTGTCGGAAGGGTGTCAACATAAGTAAACATTTGGAAAGCTCTGATCTACAAGAATCGTCCATAAAGTAAGTTCCATATTTATTTCTACCAGCGGCAGCGCTACGGCCATAGTTCCAAGCATGTGCAGCAGTTACTCTGACTCATGGAGAAGACATGTACGCTATTTTCAGATCACTGCTGCCAACATGTTCTTTGTAGTGCTTTTTTGTAATGTCAGCTGTAATTGAAAATGCCACTGTGTGTGTGAAATCAAATTTGTGATTCATTTTCTAAATGCAAAGAAAGTTAAACCAAAGGAAATTCATTGGCAAATCTGCGAAGTTTACACACAAAATGCTATGAGTGATTCAATGGTTAGAAAAGTGCATGATGAAGAACGAAGTGGACACCAATCTGTACTTACTGATGAACCGGTTCACACAATTGAAGAGAAGATTAAGCACAACCATAAGTTACACTTAGTGCCCTTACTATGGAAGTTCTGCAAATTTCACAATCACTACTTCATGAAATTGTTACTAAGAAACCTAAATTTTTAAAACTTTGCTCATGTTGGGTAGCCAATATTCTTAATGGACAACACAAAAAACAATCAATGGGCAGTGCACTTCAATTTTTGACACACTACAATGAAGAAGGTTATGATTTTCTTCCTCGCATAGTCATGGGGGATGAAACTTGGGTATCATATGACACCCCTGAAACAAAATGGCAATTAGTGGAATGGAGGCACACTTCATCCCCAATGAAGGTTGAGCGTAAGCAAATGTTGACACCTCAAAAAGTCATGTGCATCGTTTTTTGGGGCAGAAAAGGCATTTTGCTGATTAATTTCTTACCACAAGGCCAAACAATCAATGCACATGGTTACTGTGAGACCATTAAGAAATTGTGATGTTCAATACAGAACAACCACTGGGGATTACTGTCGAAAGGTGATTTTTTTTTTTTTTTTTTTTTTTTTTTTTTTTTTTTTTTTTTTTTTTTTTTTTTTTTTTTTTTTGTCCGTGATAATGCCTGACATCACATGGCGAATGTGAGCAAACAAATGTTACAGGAATTTCACTGGGATGTGTTTGATCATCCTCCGTACAGCCCAGACCTCACACCTAGTGACTTTCATCTCCTCTTACACCTACAATCTGTCCTTGGTGGCCATTATTTCAATGATGATGAAAAGCTGAAAGAAAATGTTACCACACGGTTGAATGCACAGGTGGCAACCTTCTATGAAGAAGGCGTAAAGAAACTGGTGCCACACTATGACAAGTGCCTACAAAATTTCGGAAGCTATGTAGAAAAGTAGTTTAACAGTTGTAGATTTTTGTACAATAAATATTTATTTCTGTATCTGTACATGTTTGTTTTATATAACCAAAGGGAACTTACTTTGTGTACATAACTTGTGACCTGGTGCTTGGTGTTACAGACTTTCAGCCCTGCTCTTGAGTGTGCATTGCGAATATGTGAACCAGTTGGCGTGTTTCTTGGCTAATGGTTATGGGCTGTTTCATTTAGTTATTGTGAGTTTAATCCAATTGAAATAAAACATTGTATCTATTATTGCTGATATTAGTTTTTTGGGTATAAGGCTGTGGTTCACAATCCATGTTAAAATGTAGGTCCCCTATAACTGGCTGGGTAAGTCAGTTCAAAGGTCAGAGGAAGGCAATGTCGTACTACCTTCAAACGGGACCGTGCCTAGTAAAAGCACTGTGTTGTTCAAATCAATCTTCTGATTGTTGACTGCTTTACCTTTTTAAGGCTGCGGTCGATGGCATAATCCTCTGCCTTATGTTTCGACTTCCACTGCTGAAGATATCTTCAGAGGCCTTGAAAACACAGAAGGCTGGTTCACACTCAGTGTAGCTCAGAAAGTTAAACTGTTTCTGTATAAACAGTTTGGCTTGCTGATCTGGACTGAGTATGAACCAGCTCTCTGTGTCTTTAAAGCCTTCAAATTATGTGTTCAGTAGTGGAAGACAAAACATCAGGTAGAGGATTATGCCATGGACAACAGCTTTATATCCAATAAAGTAGTATCGGAAATAATTCGAATATCGGCTGTGAAAGCTTATATTCAAGTGATTGTATCCATTGTTGTTTCAGCTTTTCCACCAACACCAAGAGCATATTTATGTCAATGTCTTACCAAAGCATTCTATGTGGCCATTTCTCTGTGGGTGGCAAGCAACCTGTCATCCTAAGGCTACTATCACAGAAAGGAGTAGCTTCTAATACTAGTCTCAGCTAAGAAGTTTTATACTATGGAGATCATTATATGAAGATTTTGTTTCCAGGGATGATCATGATTTGTGGTGACCTCACATCCACAGTTTGCCACCTCAATTTTCCTGAATTCTTTGGCTAGGTGAGCAGTTGGTAGTTCTACTAGGCTATGTGGCATCTTAACGAACTTGTCCACAGTATTTCAATGACACACATCACATACATTAACTGCAGTTGATGCACGAATAGAACTGTTGTGACATTTGCCGTATTGTGGGATAATTGTCATCAAACACTTATCTTGTTTCTCTTTTTCCATCAAGTGCAGGATTTTATCGGCTTCTGTTGTAATCATGTTCACAATATAGCATAGGGTCAAATTATTTGTATGTAAGTCTACGTTATTCCACAAAATGGTTTTATATGACATTGACAATATATGGGACACACTATAGATATGACTTTTGGAGGTGGCCAGGAAGTAGTTATTACCATAAATACAATTAGTTTTGTTTAGTAGAATACTTTATGTAACATCTGTGTTCATATACATGATGATGAGGCAGTACAATCTCAGAACACAAATGCTTTCACAGTAGTTGGTAATATTTCTGTTGCAACTGTTACTGTCTTGTTCTGAACTGTTACTTACATCCTATGCTCACTTCCTACATAACAGTGCTACACTTGATCCAGTGCCAGTATACTGAACTACTTGGTGGTGTGTCTGTGCCAATGTCTTTCATTCATAGCTGTAACAGACAGTGACAGTCTTTAGCTTATCATGGTATTGTTAGGTACCAACTTTGTTAAGGGTCTTCACTTGTTGGACAACACCATACTAGTGTCTAGTGTCCCAATTTTCGATTATTGTTTAGCTAAGCAGACTTGCTGCTGAGTGTTGCCAAATGTATTTTTTAGTTTTTCATGGAGTTTTACCAGCTCACAACTTGTCTTAACTGTTTTCAACTCACTATTCGGCTGTGTCATCCAAGTGACATTTACCAAACAAAGAATGTCATCCCAACTATTGTGTCTGATGACTTAGTCAAATCCTTGCAGCCATTTTATTGGGTCCTGGTTACTATCTCCAGAAAACACCGATGGTTGGCCGCGGCGGATTAGCCTTGCATACTGGCACATCATGCTGCGGTGTGCGCGGCCTTTCACCGTCAGGGGTTAAAGTCCCCCCTCAGGCATGGGTGTATGTGTTGTCCTTAGATTAGTTTACCTTAAGTAGTTTGTCAGCTATGGACTAATAACCATGCAGTTGAATCCGATAGATTTACAAAACATTGGGCCTGATGGATGCCTAATGCTCAGCTAACTCACTGTTGTTTTGACATCCATCTGTCCCTTGAATATATGAGCATTGGGGACAATGTTTACTTGTATTCTGGTTTCTGTCCATGCAAGCTTTCGCAATGACATTCGATTCATAACCAAATGGAAAGCCAGAATGTGGTGTATAGTGACTGACAGCAAGAGTATGGAAGCCGTTGCACTGACCCCCTCCTAGCTCAGATCATAGACAGGTTCTTCATCAGTGGACTTAGCCTTTCTGGAACAGTTCTCAGAAGGTGTACATACCTTCAAAACATATAGTTTGCCTGGTCTGAGGGGAGAGTAGTGTTTCAATTCACGAAGATGAGGTCTCTAAGTCTGACCTGGTGTGAATCATCTCTAATGCACTAGGGACAGTTCGCCATGGACCCAGCAGTGGTAATTTCTGAAAAATAATTATTCTGTATAATGGCACTGGAATACATTAAATGGCCTGTGGGCTGAAATGGTAAATTTAGATAACCCATAATTATTACATCTTACAAACCAGTACCTGTATTTTTGTCTCTTTAGATGAGGAACCATTGTTTATACTATCATTTTTGTGAGCAAACCATACACAATGACAAGTGTGGAGACAAGACACTGTTGGATGAATAGAAAGACACCAGACTGTAAGTGAGAAAGAGATACTGGCTAAGGGAGAGGATCAAAACAGGACAAAAACAATGGCAGTGGGACACAGAGACATGAAAATGGCAGAGAATTAGGCAGTTATAAGCAAGTGCTAGAGAAAGGGATAAAGACAGTGATTGTGACAATGGAAGAAAGATGAGGTGTTAAAAAAGAAAGAAAACCACTTTAAAGATTGGAAACTTGAGACAGGAAGTTCATATTCATAGGGCTGTACATTATTATCTTATGCAGAAATTAGTACCATCTGAACCACATCAGCCTGTGGATTCAAGGTCAATATCAATATTGTGGTGCAACACCACCTACCAGTAAAATGTACCTGCAGCTCTCATTGTCACTATAAACCAAAGGTAATGGATCAGTGTGAAATTTTTAAGCAAATGTTCAGAATGCCTCGCAGATGTATGTATGAACCATACCATTAAATTAGTGACTTTGAAAGAGAGAGCTTTATTGGCATTGTATAATATTGATGCATCCATCTGGAAAACTGGGTTCTCATGTGAAACAAATTGCTTTAGCAATGTAACAGGTATGTGCGAAACAGTTCACAGAAGGTTGCAGAACACAATAAAGTGGGTTAAGTCGCGCCACACAGACAAACCCTGAGAAGAACAACACCTCGTGTGGATGACATTGCAGTTCAGATGTATATCCTCCTTGGTTCTGATGCAACAGTGTAACATGTTGTAGACTATCAGGGGTGACAGTTCATTTCCATTTATTAGGGCACTGGTTATGTGTATGTTGTCCACTTTTTTGCTTACCTTTGACTAAGGTGCAGAAACGTGCTAGATGGCGATGATGTGCGGAATGACATCATGGGGTACAGGAACAGAATCAAATAGTGTATTTGGACAGATCCAGTTTCTATTTTTTTGAAAATGATGACTGCATTTTGGTTCACCACAGGCAGGGTGAGTGACATTACAGGGTCTGCATTTGCACAAGACATATACTGTAGTTCCAATTCAAGGCCTTATAGTAGGGGGTGTTATTGGTGCATGTTTGGGAAACTATGACCAGTTTGACCTACATGAATGACATCCTGCAATCCAAAGCACTACCCTTTCTGCATGACATCCTTGCAGAGAGACGATGCATGACCATATGTTACTGATTAATAGACAAGGGGAAGGAAGAAGGATTTGGAGGGGAAGGGTTAACATTAGCTGCGTTGGGGCCTTGAAATTATACAATGGCGACATTGACAAGTGAATATGTTAGCTGGGAATCTGGGTCTCCCAGCCAGCAGTTGCTTTAACCACTTGGCTACCTGTGCTCACCTCCTGTCCATCTCAAAATACCACAAGTCACACGCTATGGCTGTAGCGTCCCCGTTGTCCGTGCCTCTTAGAGTCGCCATTATGGATTTCCATGTGAGGTTGAACATATAACAGCATCTGTGGTGAAACATCCGAAAGAACAAACACCACACAATCTATAATACATATTTACATGTGAAGATGGCATTTTGTTCATTTACTTCACCACAGATGTGGTCATTCATTCAACCTTGCACGAGAATCTAAAGGTATCCCACTGCCTCAAAGTGGGAGGCTCAGGTTTGATTCCTGGCCTGGCTCACATTCTCACTTATTGCCACTGTATAATTTCAATGCAGCTAATTTCAATCCTTTCCTTCTTCCTTGCCCTTCTTAATAAATCATTTTCAAATGCAATATGTCTGCAAACCAGATGTGGTGTCTGTCCTTTCTGGCATGTCTGAAAGAGCAGACACCACACCACTCTATAATACATATGTCACTGCACAAACATGTGCATTCTTGGTATCACAGGATGTTAACCTGCTGCCCTGGCCAGCCAGATCACCAGACTTGTCGCCAATCAAAAATGAGTGGTATATGGTGAAATTTCAGGTGCAGTGTTGTGACCCAGTGCCAACCCCCCACAATTGAACTCTGGAACCATGTGAATGGAGCAAAGATGGCTGTACCAAAGAGTGTCATTTTTACCTTATATGTGTATATGTCATCAAACATAGAACAAGTCATCAGAGCCAATGGTGGACCCTACAATACGTGATGAACAAAGATGACTGAAATAACAATCATTTCTTCAAAAAGTATTAATGAATCTATCTTGTGAAAATGATCTTCCCATGTACAGCCTTTCAATGTGGTCTGAATAAGAGCGTATACACAGTGGCAATTAGAGGGAGATACTGAGTGTGAAGGCTTACCCTAAGTAAATTGGTCAAAAAAGCAGCAAATGGGGGAAACATTTATAAAGTTTTGAAACTTCAGGAAAATACTTATATGGGGTGTAGTTGTAAGAAATACAAAGTTCCCACCCAAGGGGAGGACACGTCACAATTCCCTCCATCCACCACCCAACCTCTCATCAAATGTCAATTTCATTCACTTTCTTAAAAAGAAGTTACAAAAATCTTCCTGTTTAGAAGACAAACTGAAATTAACAATAAATCTCTTGTAAATTTCTACACAGAAGAGGTCTTTTGCATGTTTTAGACATATAAGAGAATAGTATTCTGTTAATGCATAATTTTACAGCTTTCATTTCTTAGTCTGCCATTTAAACGAAGACTATATGAAATCAAGGTTCAGTTGAGATCAGTTTAAATTGCAAGTTCCCCTTCCACTTCATTTACTGTTCCCCTGCCAGTGCAACTGCCACGTTTTCCATGTGTGTGTCCAGTTTAGATGAATTTATAATGGGAATTTACGAAAGCCATGTGGTTGGTTGGTTCGATGAGGGTTTATGAGACTAAAAATCAAGGTCATCTGTCCTCTGTTGCAAAATAGATACATCAGCAAAGGTTGAT
Organism: Locusta migratoria; assembly: GCA_026315105.1. Classification (NCBI taxonomy): domain Eukaryota; kingdom Metazoa; phylum Arthropoda; class Insecta; order Orthoptera; family Acrididae; genus Locusta; species Locusta migratoria. Next base: position 296,319,099 of record CM048755.1, read on the forward strand.
TTGCAGTTGAAGATGAACCTCTACACCCAGGAGGAAAAAATTGGGGGTACAGGGCATGAATGAACTCAAGTATAATAACAAAACTGACTGAATATTTAAAAGGAGCAGAGCAAGTGGTTGACTAGATTATTGGACGACAGATAATGCTGCAGGACTCACTGACGCTCCTGGATAGCTCCAGCGATCTTTGTTGTCCACCAACACTTTAGCTGGCCAGTGCCTGAAGAGAGGGGAAGAGTTGTCTCAGCTGCGGAAACAATGGCTACAGTAACTTGGTCAACTGCTATATCTAGGAATATATATCAGCACGAAGTGGGACTACAAGCATAGCAGCTGAGGTGTATGTTGACCAATCAGCCCCATGGAGAGACCATCGAGTCAGTTGAGTTGGAGGCGTTTAGACTGGAGAAAAGATACCAGAATAGGGAAGTGGTCACTACCGCAAAGATCATTGTGTACCCCAACTGAGGTACGTGAGGATTCCAGGGCTGCTGAGAGAAAGGTCGATGGCCGAGTACGTACCATGAACCATAGTGAAATGCGTGGGAGAACTGATGTTAAGGAGGCAAATGTCTTGTTGTGTCAAGAGGCCCTCTATATCCCTATTGCGGCCTCAGTTCTGGGTTGCACCCCATAAAGGGTGATGGGCATTTAAGCCCCCAAAAGGAGGAATGGCGGGGGAATTTGGGTTCAAGGTCTGTGGGAGGCACTACCTCATCTGAGGAAAGGTAAACAGAACAGAGAGTAATTTCCTGTTCTGCCCAGATTCTGACAGCCACTACCTCAGGACTCATATGAAGTGACACTGGTGCACTGGGTACAGTAGCAAGGACATAATGACGGACTCCACCCAACACCCTGCCATAGCCTGCATGGTTCATGTAATAACCCCTCATAGCCAAGAAGGGCAGAGGCCCGCTGGACATGAAACCAGTTTTCTGGTGGGGCTTGGTAAATGACAGGAAAGTGGCACAACACTTGTCATAACTCAGCTAGGTGTCGGAAAAAACCGCCGCAATTCCACTGAAGAATGACGCTATAAGTAAACGTAGGGGTCGGTGGGCATAAAAATACCCAGGGGACAGTTCAGATTACCACCGTCTGAGAGGCAGCCAGATTAATGTTAATCACATTTGACGATCCGCCGAGATCTCGGTCCTGCTTGTACACCAGGCGCTCTGCATCGTCCTGAGATGCGGATGTGGTCTCTTTCTCCTTCACATCTTTCGTCTTCTTCGCCTTTTTGGAGTGTTCTCTCTTCTCCTTTGGGATCTAAAACTGGTAATGCTTTTCAGGCTCAGTCTGATGGAACGAGGAAGACCCAGAAGACCTCTGACTCTCAATTGGTGTCACTTTCAACCACTGGCTGGTATCAGTAGGGGCAGAAACAGTGGGAAGAAGGAAATCAAAGGATGTAGTGCCTGAGATTGGATATGGGACGCTGTTTGTATTAAAACAAACGCGCCGCACATCTTCGACATACTCACGACCTACCCAAACTTGTCCTCGAGGTTTTCGACAAAGAACTAAGGTTTGGTGTTCGAAAAGGATTTCCCGTCCGCTCGTATACATACCAGATACTTTGGTGAGTATACTTCACATTGAGTATCAGCCCGACGTTCCTCCCATGAGATGACTAGGGATGGAAACAACTGGAGATCATAATGGACTGCATTAAATTTAACTCGCTTAGAGTCGGTGATTGTACGAACGCCAACGTTGTTTGCTCGTTTCATATTGGTTCCACGAGCAGCAGGGAAGTATAAGTCCACCCTGGCAGAGCTCCGCTCGCCTGGGTAAGCTTGATACATCTGAGGTGCAGCAGGTTCCTCAGACCTTACCCGCTAGCGACTGTTCCACCTAAACAGCCATGAGTCTCCTCGGCACACGGCACACCTTGAGATAGAGTTTATTTATTTATTTTATGCCTTCGTCGCAACTCGGGCAATTAATCCAAGATCCCCGGGATCTGTAACATACAACGTTCCACCGTCGCGTCGTACGGTGGTCGCTGAGGCACGCACAGAGCTTACAGTATGGAGGACTTTTGGCGCGACGCATTTTCTTTTTTGTGGGCCTCGGTGGAGTGGCCGAGAGCACTAAGGCCCCTTGCTCCAGAGCGCGCGGTTGCTCGCTGTCGGTGGTTCGAGTCCTTCCTCGGGATTGGGTGCGTATGTGTTGTCCTTAGTGTAAATTACTATAAGTAGTTTGTAAGTCTAGGGATTGATGACCATAGCAGTTCGGTCCAATAGGTTTACAAACATTTGAACATTTCTTTTCTGTGAATCGGGAGTAATGCTGGACCCTAGAAACTGTTTAATGTGTGGGAAATCTATTCCACAAGGAGAGACATAAACGTGCAGAATGAGTAGAACATTTTGACATGTGTCAGCAAGGAACGAAAAGTTATACTCATCTATAAAACGATGGAAAAGTTGAAGTTTATAAGGTATGTCGAGTGAATTGATTGAGAAGAAACTGATTTTTCAGGTAGCTGACTAAGTAGGAGATAGAAGTTTAAGATCGTCTAAGCCGTTTCAAAAACAATACTTTCGCATGTGCAGACAAATTTGAATTAGAGCTGAAAGGTATATACCAGCCTAAAAATGTTGCTGAATGTTTGAAGTTCATATTTGACTCTGAATAACACACTGCTAGAGAACACAAGTAATAGCAATGATGATTTCTATTTTTTTTTAAGTTGCTTAGTGCATCAACAGTGTTTCATGTTTAACAGCTTCGGGAACATGTTATCTTCAAGACAGCTCTACCGTACAAAATTAGTGTCGATCCTTCCTGAATTTGGAAAAGACGCGGCCACCATGACACGGTACTAACTAAACAAGAAGTATGTAATTATTTTGTAGATCCTTCCTTTGTCACAAAACAAATAAATAAAAAGAAAAAACAAAACCTTTTTTTGCTTTTTATGACTGCAGCCACTAACTGTTGTACCAGTGGTACAATGAAAAACTATCAATGAAAATGCGAATGAGGAAAAATAGTGGAAGTTTATGTAGCCATCATTCGTGAAGGTATAAGAATGACACCAAGCGGCTTCGCCTACTCTACGAGGTATCACTTGCTTAAATGAGGATGCTGAGGTTATTAATCCAGAATCTTCGTTCGAATTTGCAAAGGGTATCCAGAATGAAACTTTCACTCTGCAGCGAAGTGTGCGCTGATATGAAACTCCCTGGCAGATTAAAATTGCGTGCCGGAACCGGGACTCGAACCTGGGACCTTTGCCTTTCGCGGGCTAGCGCTCTACCCTGAGCTACCCCGACACGACTCACGACACCGCCACACACCTTCAGTTCTGCCAGTACCTCGCCTCCTACTTTCCAAACTTCACTTGCCCGCGAAAGGCAAAGATCCCAGGTTCGAGTCCCGGTTCCGGCACAAAATTTTAATCTTCCAGGAAGTTTCATATCAGCGCACACTCCGCTGCAGAGTGAAAGTTTCACTCTGGAAACATCCCTTAGGCTGTGGCAAAGCCATGTCTCCACCATATCCTTTCTTCCAGGAGTGCTAATCTTGCAAGTTACGCAGGAGAACTTCTGTGAAGTTCGGAAAGTAGGAGGCGAGGTACTGGCAGAATTGAAGTTGTGTGGCGATGTCGTGAGTCGTGTCGTCGGGTTAGCTCAAGTTGCAAAGGGTATATTTGTGTCAAAGAAAAAAGATAGTGATCAATCCCATTTGGAAAATCTTCAACAATATTCGTCGTGCTCTACACAGTCACAGGAAAGAGTTCTGATGACGACGCTTCAAATGATACTATGCAGCAGTGTTTTAGTGTACTTTGTCATATTCTCTACTTTGCCACCCGCTACTGACCCGATGTGCCCTCACTCCTACCGAGTATACCTACAAGTCCAGTTGTGGCTTGGATTGAGGGGGTGTCAAATTCCTCCATATCTCCAATTCACATAAATGGTCATCAGCTTCAGACAAGATACCACTATTGATTTCAAGCAGCTACACACAAAGTTATGAAATAAAATGCAAGTGTGTGAAAGCTGAAATAATGCTGCACAACAATTTGTAAGGGCTGTCTACGGCAAAGCTGTACTACGGTGAGTCGCAGTGATGTGGCAGGTGATTTTCTGTAAATAATTGTACACAACAGCTTATTTGTTCAATAGAGGGTATTATATTTTAGTTGCAAAGATGTAGTTCCTGTTGTTGTTGCGGTCTTCAGTCCGGAGACTGGTTTGATGCAGCTCTCGGAACTATTCTATACAGAGCCGGCTTGAGGATGGGGCGCCGAAATCCACAAGCGCCGCGTAGCCAACGCATGGCTAAACAAACAAATAAAAAATAAAATAAACACCGGTACTATAAAATCAGTATTGCAGTATACAATACTGACCAGTCTCATTCAGCATCCGTCGGTTCACTGTTTGAACGATACTGACGGAAAAGGCGCGCTGTGCATCATTAGCAGGTACATATGGCGCACATTCGTACGGCCTCCGCGTGTCAGGTAACGCAGAAACACAACCTTCCCGTGTAGCCATAAGATAAATGGAACATCCTGTATATTTAAGTACTGCATCACTAGCGTAAATAGCCGCGGTGGAGCAGCCGAGCGGTCTAAGGCGCGCTGCGGAGTGCTCGGTTGCTCGCCGTCGGAGGTTCGAGTCCTCCCTAGGGCATGGGTGTGTGTGTTGTCCTTAGGTTAGTTTACCTTAGTTTAAGTAGTTTGTAAGCTACGGCCTGATGACTACGTAGTTTGGTCCGATAGATTTACAATTTTTTTTGAACTAGTGTAAATATTAAAACTGGAGTCAAACTTGAAATTTGCACCATCAGCAAATAAATTAGAAAATGAGTTGAGATACAAATCGTTGACGTGTCGTATCATGAACATCTGTTTTGCAAATGCAAACATCATCTCACTAAACTGTACATAATAAAACTTTAAACGTTCCAGCTACAGTGCATGATTATTAACAGTGAATTAGAACGAAATCAAAATGACCTGCAGAGAAATAAACGCATGGCGTGATCGCAAACTTTCACAAATTGCTAAATATTTCAACTTCTGTTTACAACACATGAAAATTTATGTCGCACCGGAAATCGCACCTAGGACATTTCCGTTCTTTATTTTCTTTCTCTTATTTAATAAAATCCTCGAATTCACGATGAAAAATCATGTTATAAGATACGTAATTAATACCATCAAACTAAGGCCCATTTCACTTCTGCCAGCATTCTCAAAAATTCTAGAAAAGGTAATGTACAAGCAGTTCCTCAACCATTTAACCTCAAATAGCATATTGTCTAGAACACAATTTGGATTTCTGAAATGTTCCGATATCGAGAAGGCTATTTACACATACAGTGAGAATGTACTTAATTCATTAGATTATAAATTGCAAGCAGCAGGTATTTTCTGTGATTTGTCAAAGGCATTTGATTGTGTGAACCATAACATCCTTTTAAGTAAATTAGAATTCTATGGGGTAACGGGAAATGCTGCAAAATGGTTCAAGTCGTACCTCACTAACAGGAGTCAAAGGGTGTCAGTGCAAGGGACTAGTGAATTAAGCCAACAGTCATCATTGGATTGGGAAGAAATTACATGTGGTGTCCCACAAGGATCCATCTTAGGGCCATTGCTTTTTCTTGTGTACATTAATGACCTCTCATCAGTTACACTGCCAGCAGAAGAGTTCGTTTTGTTTGCAGATGTACAAGTATTGCAGTGAAAAGTACGTCAAGCATAGTTGAAGAAAGGTCTGCTAATGATATTTTCATGAACATTAATAAATGGTTTAAAGCCAACCCATTGTCATTAAACTTTGAAAAGACTTACTACATGCAGTTCAGAACATGTAGAGATTTCCTGTCAGCATATCCATTAAGTATGAAGAAGAGCAGATAAAAGAGGTTGACAGTATTAAATTCCTGGGATTACAGCTTGATAATTAATTTATTTGGGAGGAGCACACCACAGAACTGCAGAAACGACTCAACAAATCTAGATTTTCAATACGAGTGTTATCAGACATAGGAGACATAAAAAAGCTTGCATACTTTGCTTACTTTCATTCCCTAATGTCATATGGTATAATATTTTGGGGTAACTCTTCAAGTCAGTCAAAAGTCTTCAGAGTCCAAAAACGTGTAATACGTATTATTTGTGGAGTAAATTCACGGACGTCCTGTAGAAGCCTATTCAAAGAACTGGGTATATTAACTATTGCCTCTCAGTATATTTATTCCTTAATGAAATTTGTCATAAATAATATACCCAACAAACAGCTCAGTTCATACATACAATGCTAGGAATAAAAATGATTTACACAAGGACCTAATAGCACTTACTTTATTTCAAAAAGGGGTCCACTATTCAGGAACACACATTTTCAATCATTTACCATCAAGTATAAAATATTTAGCTACAGATAAAGATCAGTTTAAGAGGAACCTAAAAGACTTTCTAGTGGTCAACTCCTTCTACTCCATTAGTGAATTTCTAAATTATACCAAATTATGCATTTACTCATACTGTATTAGTATTATTATATTGTCAGCTATAAAAAAAACCTTAAAATGTATGTATCTGTATTTATATTATTAGTATTATCTATTATTCAACTTGTAAATTTTGTTTCTTGACATGTTCCACATTCACGAGGATCTCCTCAACATGGATCTACGGAACGGAAAACTAATCTAATCTAATGTAATCTGTAATCATTTAAGACGATTCCTAGAAAACATTCAAATACCTGTTGCAAAGCAGTGCCAGGTTCGCTGTTTATATAACAAAGTGCGCCAAGTGTGCGACTCGCCCGGGGCGCCTGGGTGGTAAAGGCCGGCCCAGACTCTATCCTGAGCAGATTAGGAATAGATTATAATTTCCTGCAGGTGCTCGGTAAATAGTTACTATTATATAGCATCTGTTATGGAACTCTACTTCTGTTGTGCAAGCTTTGAAATGCTGCTCCGGACAGAATTTATTTAAAACAATATTCTTGAATTTATAGTAGTTTTTAAGAAATGTGACAACTCCTTCTCCCTCCATATCTACTCTACCGAAGTATGAAGCTGAATGAAATCCTGAAATATTTAACATATCTATACCAGTTGTCATATGATGTTCAGAGAGGCAAATTATGTCAATAGGGTTAGAGGAGAGGACTCTATTTCATCAATACAAATGAGTAGTCCAAGTTTATTTCTGAGTCTAATATCGCAGGCAGCTAACGTTCTTCTTCGAATAATGAATAGGAGGGTATAGGGAACACGAGCAGAAACACTTGGAGAAGAACAATATGGTTTCATAAGGGGAAAGGCAACACGAGATGCCATCTGACTATAAAGGATCATCTGTGAGAGAGATATAGAAAAAGGAAAAGAAGTATTTGGTGTTTTCATAGACCTCGAAAAGGCCTTTGATAGAGTTCAGTGGGAAACGCTGCTAGACAGATTGAAGAGGAGGGGAGTAAAGTGGAAAGAAAGGAGACTGATTGCAAATTTGTATTTCAATCAGAAGGCAAGAGTACGAATAGGTAGCGAGACCTCCGAAGACAGTAAGATTGGGAGAGGTTGTTGTCTCTCGACGATCCTATTTAACGTTTATTTGGAGGAGATACTGAAAAGTTGTTTGGATGAGAAAAGAGATGTCACGATAGGTGGGCGGAAAATTGAATGTATAAGGTTTTCGGATGACATGGTGATTCTCGCAGATCAAGAGACACTAACCCAAATGCTAAGTGACCTGAAAGTTGCCTGTACAGCAAATTGTATAAAAATTAATAAAAAGAAAACTAAAAACATGGTTATAGGTTTAAAGAAAAAAAGTGCGAATTTTAAATTGGGGCCAGAAACCATAGAATAGGTGAAAACATTCAAGTATTTGGGATGCTGGATTAAGGAAGACACGAACTGCCAACAGGACATCAAAGTTAGTATGACAATGGCGAAAGAGCCGTTTCAGGAGCAGAAAAGACTCACAACTACTGGTTTACACAAATAATTAAGAAAGGGGCTGGTGAAATGCCTAAATGGAGCATGACCTTATACGGAGCAGAAACGTGTACTTTGAGAAAGAAGGATGAGAGGAAAATTGAAGCATGTGAAATGTGGATGTGGCGTCGAATGGAGAAGATCAGCTGGGCTGATAAAGGCAGGAATGAAGGTGTACTGGCCAGAGCTGGAAAAGAACGAGGGATGTTACCGACTGTGAAGAATAGAAAGACAAACTGGATTACTCATAATGCAAGAAGAGTCTGCCTTATAGTGGAGGTAACTGAAGGTTTCGTTGCAGCAAAGAGAGGGAAGGGTAGAAGAAGATGCTAGATGCTGGATGACGTCACCAGGCCACAAGGAGGGTACCAAAGAAAGAAAAAGAAAACACAAGACCGAGATTCATGGAGGACTATGTAGTCAAATTTGCAGCAAGGCAGATAACCAGATGATGATTATTATCCATTAACATAAAGCTGGCGGCACCCTGCACCACCTTCGGGGGTGACTTTCAAATCTTAAATAGGAACCCCTATTTTCTTATTGCAGATTTGGATTCGCAACTTTTGTATAAAACGTCTTTTTTGTTTCATGATAAATTGCTCTGAAATCGACAGAAATAAAAATGAGTTGAAAATGGTTGTAAAACGGTAAATCTCGAACAAATAGATATCGGACTCTCTAGGTTTAAGACTTCCAAATTCAGCAAACAGTTGGTCAATACTGCGAAAAGCCTTTGCAGAAGGAACATTCATATCAGGGAACAGATTAGCGTTCCTCTGACGAGCTTCTCCAACATTTCTATGAATGTCAGACTACGAGTAAATGATATCCACTCTCTCTGTATCCGTTGACATCGAGGAACAATTACGTGGAGATGTGTATAGTCCGAATCACTGACGTACAATGAACAGTCTGACCCTAGACTGAGAACATGATCACATTCTGTGCGTCATTCAATTGAGGAAGCTGTCACATGATAGGATTATCAAAAATATCAAAAATTGTACTTTGATTTTCCTAATCTGATGTGTATTTATTTAAGATATTAACATTTTTCAACGTTTTCAACTTCTTGCCGATTACAGCACCATATATTATGAAAAAAAAGTTTCACATATGCTATACATTTTTTCAGGGATAATCCAAATCTGCAATAAAATAGGTGTTCATATTTAAGATTTCGAAGTTACGCCGCTCCCGCCCACTGTGGTCGTACGGGGGGGGGGGGGGGTCGAGGTTTGTGTTTATGGTTGTCCTTCTTGGAGGTGAAAAGCGTTTATTTTAACTGTTTTAAATCCTAGTGCATTTTTTCAAATATTCCAAAAAATCAGTTTTAGGTACTTGACCCTGTATCTATCTAATTTTGCACTATGTATAACTATATGTATAATAGGATAACTTGTCTCAGTTAACATTGTAGTTGAACTTATGCCTAACTCATAAGTTAATGAATTTTTAATTTTCCACGCGGAATGTAAGGAAAAGTGCTTATTTTGCTTAATAGAGTACCACCTTCGAGCAGAAATTCACTAAATATATATATATAAACTCTACCTCTGGTTGTCTTAGTGCTTTTAGCGACGTCCGAAATAATTTTTTTTAGAATTAAAACTCTGCTCAAGTTGAAATAACGGTCCAGGTCTTCTAATTATTACTGAGACTCAAGTGTAATTTACGAGCGATTTTCAAAGGGAAAGGTCCGAAACGTCTTAAGAACCAAATCGCTTGTTATTTGGATATGCCGCTTTGGGATAACGTAGTGCAGCTCTAGGGGCGCGAAGTATGCGTCGTCACCTCTCTTTAAAAAATTCAAGGCTGTGCCCACAGCGTGCAAGGTCTTTATCGACGTCCAGGGTCCGATACTAATCGAATTCCTCGAGCACGGAAAAACCATTAACAGTGGCGTGTACTGTGAGACACTCCGTAGCCTACGCAAGTCCATCAAGAGCAAATGGCCTGGGCTGCTCACGGAGGAAGTGATTCTGCTCCATGATAACGCGCGTCCACACCTCTCCAGGGACACACAAAGTGTTCTGGCCAAGTTCAAGGGGGAGCATCCGCCCTACAGCCCAGACATGTCGCCCTGTGACTTCCATCTGTTTGGTCCGACAGAAAAACTTCTCAAAGGGAAGCGCTTCAACTCGGACGACGAACTGAAGGACACAGTAGAGGACTAGCTCTTGTTACAGCCACAGGAATTCTGGGAACAGGGAATCCTTCGGCTCGTGAAAGTGGAATAGTTCTACTCAGGCCTCCGGTGATTACTTTCGAATAAATTGAACTTAGCCCACAGTGTCGTTTCATACCTTTTCATTTGAACACCCCTCCTATATCACATTATTGAATCCAGAATGTGCTACAGAGTTATTATGCAGTCTTCTGGTTACTGATTTCGAGGCAGGGATTTGCCATAATAACAGTATCAGTACTGTGGCAAAAGGACAAGAAAAATAATTGATTGTGAGCTCTTCTGAACCGAAACGAGCTTAAACTTCAATGGGTTATGAACATGGATCATTAAAGCATTGGACGAAATACTTATGCAACTCATTTGGTGCCGATACAGTAATAAAACATTGTATACTACTCTCATAATTTGCTTGTGAGTGTGTGTGGTTTTTTTCTTTCCGGAAACCTCTTTCTCAATACGCTTTTCTACATCTACATCTACAACCATACTCCGCAAGCCACCCGACGGTGTGTGGCGGAGGGTACCTTGAGTACCACTATCGATTTTCCCTCCTATTCCAGTTACGTATTGTTCGCGGAAAGAAGGATTGTCGGTATGCCTCTGTGTGGGCTCTAATCTCTCTGATTTTATCCTCACGATCTCTTCGCGAGATATACGTAGGAGGGAGCAATATACTGCTAGACTCTTCAGTAAAGGTAAGTTCTCGAAACTTCGACAAAAGCCCGTACCGAGCGACAGAGCGTCTCTCCTGCAGAGTCTTCCACTGGAGTTTAGCGATCATCTCCGTAACGCTTTCACGATTACCAAATGATCCTGTAACGAAGCGCGCTGCTCTCCGTTGGATCTTCTCCATTTCCTCTATCAATCCCACCTGGTACGGATCCCACACCGGTGAGCAGTATTCAAGCTGTGAGCGAACAAGTGTACTGTAACCTACTTCGCCGGCCGCGGTGGCCGAGGGGACTGAGGCGCTTCAGTCACGGTCTTCACGGCCACTACGGTCGGGGGTTCGAATCCCCCCTCGGGCATGGATATTTGTGCCGTCCTTAGTTGTAGGTAGTTCATAAGTAGTTTGTAAGTTTAGGGACTGATGACCCCGTAGTTAAGTCCCTTAAGCTTAACAAACATTTGAACATTTGTAACCTACTTCCTTTGTTTTCGGACTGCATTTCCTTAGAATTCTCCCAATGAAACTAAGTCCAGCGTCTGCTTTACCGACGATTGATTTTATATGGACGTTCCATTTAAAATCCCTCCTATTGACTACTCCCAGATAATTTATGGAATTAACTGCTTCCAGTTGCTGACCTGCTATAGTGTAGCTAATTGATAAAGGATCTTTCTTTCTGTGTATTCGCAGCACATTACATTTGTCTACATTGAGCTTTAATTGCCATTCCCTGCACCATGCGTCAATTCGATGCAGATCCTCCTGCATCTCAATACAATTTCCCATTATTACAACCGCTCTATATACTACCGCATCATCCGCAAAAATCCTCAGTGAACTTCCTATGTTATCCGCAATGTCATTTATATATATCGTGAACAGCAACGGACCCACGACACTCCCCTGTGGCACACCTGACATAACACCAACTTCGGAAGACTTCTCTCCATTGAGAATGACCTGCTGCTTTCTGTTATCTAGGAATTCTTCAATACAATCACACAATTGGTCTGATAGACCATATGCTCTTACTTTGTTCATTAAACGTTTGTGGGGAACTGTATCAAACGCCTTGCGGAAGTCGAGAAACACAGCATGTACCTGAGAACCCGTGTCTATGACCCTCTGAGTCTCGTGGACGAATAGCGCGAGCTAGGTTTCACACGAACGCCTTTTTCGAAGCCCATGCTGATAACAGGAAATCGCTACGTACTAGATGTTTTCTCTTTTAGGTGTTTTATCCCCCTCTTTTCTTTTTTTAAACACAAACAGATAAGACACTTCGTGTCGTCCGAAGTCGAGACCAGAAATGTTTTCATGTTTGTATTCAGGTTGACAAGCTACTACCGTCCGCTCCTCGTTGCTCGTACCCAACAGCCAGGTGTGGGAAAATAGCATAAGTAAGTAACATGGATTAGGGAATGCAGATTATGCACACTTCCGTCTTCAAATATGTCTAGACATTAATAAGGTATGAAATAAAGCTCTTGTAATGCCGTGCATTTAGCATTGTCACAACTGTTACGTCGTCGAACTTGGCTGCTATAGGTCAAAATCAAAAAGCAGTCGACTCGAAGTGTCCCGATTTTTTCGACACGTAGTAATCAGTATCTTGGTGCAACAAGTCAAATGTTAGTGCGGGTATTGTGAAGTTGGTTTGTTTTTCATTGTGTATCGCAGAGTAACAGCCACAAAATATTTAATTATTTACACTAGCCAACAGTGAAAGTCTAAATGGGAAGAAATAAATGTTCTTTAATTATGTCAAACACGCTGGTAACGCGACAGTCCCTGCCCAGAGAGGCTTCGAATTTCCACTTATGGGAGACAGAGAGATGAACTATCAGTCAACAATAGCTGTGTGTATTTTGGTGCTGTTTTCAGCCCGGACTCGTAGGAACCAGGTTGTCAGGTTTTCAAACTGAAAATACGGGATATTTCGGAAATTGTAGCCAAAATAGACCCATTGTGACACTAACTATATGTTTCACCTTTAAGAGGACATAATATATTGTGTTAATATAAGCCTAGGTCTAGGATATAACTAAGAACATTAATTTAATTGCTGCATTCCACCAATATAATAAATTATTACTTTACGCGCGGTTGATGCTTGCGGCAAACAATTTCTCGCCCCTTCAAGAACGGCTCATAGCACTAGCTGCGCTCTTCAAAAAATGTTCAAATGTTTGTTAAGCTTATGGGACTTAACTACGGGGTCATCAGTCCCTAAACTTCAAACTACTTATCAACTACCTTATACTAAGGACGGCACAAATATCCATGCCCGAGGGGGGATTCGAACCCCCGACCGTAGTGGCCGTGCAGACCGTGACTGGAGCGCCTCAGTCCCCGCGGCCACCGCGGCCGGCGATTAGCATAATCACACCACAGTTCATATCATTTGTAGTGCAACAAAATCGCAAGTGACTTGGTGAAGTTCAAAAATGTTCAAATGTTTGTTAAGCTTATGGGACTTAACTACGGGGTCATCAGTCCCTAAACTTACAAACTACTTATGAACTACTTACGAACTAAGACGGCACAAATATCCATGCCCGATGGGGGATTCGAACCCCCGACCGTAGTGGCCGTGCTGACCGAGACTGGAGCGCCTTAGTCAGCTCGGCCACCGCGGCCGGCACTTGGTGAAGTATTCGTATCTCAGTTATGTAATGCATGTGTCCCACGTTTTTCGTTTTAATATTACACAAATCAAGCTAGATATTAAAAATTCAAAAGCACAAATGTTCGGACCCATCTGCAGGTACGGGCGGTAATAATAGAACTACTATAATACCATCGTCACTGCTAGTCACTAGATATTGTACTAAAGGCAGCAGGGTACACAAAAAAGGGCGCTTCTGTCACCCACAACCAATGGAACTGATTTTGATTGCATTTCACATCGCAAGCTACTCGGCGGTATGGGAGACGAGAGTCGTGGCTGTGTGAATGTGACCGGCTACTCGAGTAGTACAGTCTGCCAGTCTCCTGATTGTCAGGTAACTGGAGACGCGATTTGCATATCACTGTGTGAATAGGGCCTTACGTGCTTAAACGTCGGACGCATAGACGACTATTTTTGTTACGGAGAAATTACAGCATTAGTACACGACATAAGTCACACAATATTTGTTCCAATAATTGTAGGGTGCTATTAAAATTACTTGCTAATTGACAGTTCACGAGCTGGAGCTGCTTTCGTCCAATCAGAGCTCTCAAAGTTACAATAATGTTCAAATGTTTGTTGAACGCTCGAACCCCCGAGCGTAGTGGCCGTGCAGACCGTGACTGGAGCGCCTCAGTCCCCTCGGCCACCGCGGCCGACTGCGCTCTCCGACGAGAGAGATTTCGAATGCAGCATTATAGACTTAGGGCCGGTTTGTCAATGTCGCGTTAAGTTCCAGTTAAGATTTTAACTTTGTCGTTAACGGAGAATTGCGTTTGTCAATGTTTCGTTATTAGTTAACCTGACGTTAAAAGAACTCAAACTGACCGTTAAGTTAACGAGTAAAATTCCGCTCGTTATACGGCTAACGACCAGTTAGAATCTGTAGTAAAATGGCAGGATTCCAAAGCTCTAAAATACCGCAATATAGCCTATTCACGTGATAAAGACCGATTTATCGAACAAAATAACAGAAGCACTACATTTATGAAAAACTAGTGTGAAAGCAGCTTTATTGGAAAAATTGTATCGTCATATTTCTCGCCCCATCCATGTCAGTAGGGATTTGATGAGTTTGATATATTCCAGACATGCAACATAACCTTAAAATTATTGTTGCGATATCATAATACAAACTTACGGGTAACGACTAGTTAAGTGAGAATCGGTATGATGAAAATGGCTGGAATAAGAAATTTGATTGAAAATTACGACGATGTCAATATTTTGGACGATCTAGAGGTCATTGCCCCTATAAAGGCGTCCTAAATGTATTTATGTTCGTCCAAATCATTTTGAATGCTGGGATGATGCAGAATTTGTTAAAAGATTTCGTCTTCGAAAAGCCACTTTGGAAACGCTCCATGAAAAACTCCACTACCATCTGAAGAGTCCAACAGATAGTTACGCATTTTGTAAGTTATCAGTCGTAATAGAAAACAGAATACATTATTTATATCTGCAAGCTTATTAATTCATAATTTGCTTATGCTTGTTGCACCTAGTGTAAGGCCTAAAATGTGATTTCTTCCTCCGATGTACAGGAACAGTGCACTTTCGCCTATGTGCAAGTTATTGCTTTCATAATTTGCTTATGCTTGTTGCACCTAGTGTAAGGCCTAAAATGTGATTTCTTCCTCCGATGTACAGGAACAGTGCACTTTCGCCTATGTGCAAGTTATTGCTTGCACTAAGGTTCTACGCACTTGGCAGTATGTTATCCTACTAGGCCCTAAGCACTTTTGCTTTCCTACATGTTCCATGGACAGCATTGAATTCATTTGCCACAATGTCGCTTCCTTTTCCTTCCGTCGTTTTTTTTTTTTTATTTTATTTTTTTATTTATTTTTTTTTTTTTTAAATTCCAATGTGTCGTCATATTTCTCTATTAAGGACACAAAAAATTCGAGCTTCTTTCACGTTTGTTTGCCATAGCGCTAAATAACAACTGTCTGCTAACCTCCTTCCTGGTAGTCAAATATGGCGAACAGCTATTTATTTAGATGGCACTTTCAATTGTTTCTATTGCCAACATAGTGGAAATATATCTCACCTTCTCGTTTTCTCCGGGTTAGCAAACGAGAGGTGTATCTGCAATGACAAACGCAATGCACTTAACGAGCATATTTAACTGGATGTTAAGGCATCTTCTCGTTTATTAACGAGAAGATTAACGAGAGATGGACGAACCGGCCCTTAAATTTATGCTTCCTTCACAGAGTCTCTGCTGTTAATGTGGAATGGCGATCTTTATATTATGTCTGTGATCTATATTGCCGCGAGTCTTACGACGGAATGTGTGCTGCAGTCGTGACCGTCGCAGATCACTGTGCTGGCGGTCACCGGTTAACATTCCGCCACTGGTAGAAAAAAATTGTTTCTTTGTATTACTATTTCTACCATGCTCTACATGTTTCTTACGTTTGATGTAAGTTCCAGAAAATTCTTTCTATGTATAAATAGTAAAGCACTCCAAGCAGTAGGCAGTCTGTACTGAGTGTACGCTTGTGTTAGCAATATACCTGTTCTAAGTGTAAAATGTGCTCTATTGCCGAGCAGCCTTCGAATACCGGACCAACTGCAGTTTTCAACGTGACAGTATAGAGTCTGTGCTTGCGTCCTCCTCTCACGCCTCCTCTCGGCCACTCCTCCTCGGCTTTTTTCATTTAACTCAAGAGTTTGAAACAAGGCATATGGAGTACCATGAAATGCTTACATTTACTTCTGGCCGAGCGTTCTAAGGCACCTTGCTGCGGGGTGCGTGGTTGCTCGCCGTCGGAGGTTCGAGTCCTTCCTAGAGCATGGATATGTGTTTTGTCTTTAGGTTAGGTAAGTACTTTGTAAGTGTAGGGACGGATGACCATAGCAGTTTGGCCCAATACGTTTACAAATATTTGAAAATTTTATTTGCTGATCTGTAGCTCAAGCGGTTCTGAGGTACCAGGTGCCGATCCATACTGAAGCACCCATATTAGTGCCTGGTGTAGCCTTCATGGGCGGCAATACAGGCGCTGCTTTATCTCTCTTCGGTAAAACTCGAGAACGGGTGAACCGATTTGACTAATTATAGTCTTGAAATATTCGTATAAGTTCAGGGAGGGTTTAAACGGTGATAAAATATGGAAAAGTTGTCCGGAAAAGAGGAAAATCGGGAAAAACTGAAACAGCATTTTCCAGTGAGCTGTCAATACCGTTCGTCCAATTACGATAAAATTTTGTACATTTCATGTTGGAAACAAGATGAAGGTTTGCATCAAATAAAAATTTTGTAAAGTTGTCCGGAAAGATGGAAAATTTAGGAAAAACCGAAAGCGATTTTTTTCTACGAATAAAAATAAATTGCCACGTGGTTGTAAGAGCATCACTTGAGTACGGCTTGAGAGGACGAGGTTTGTATGAAATAATTTTTTTTTTAAATCTTGTAAAATTTGAGAAAAACTGATAGTGCGTTTTTCAATATGTTTTTGATTGAATTCAGCACTATAATCTACTATTCGCACGACGGAGAGGGTAATTCTTTTGTTGTTTTGTTCATTAAGGTCTTGGAAAAGTTTTCACTATAAAAAAAAATAGAGACAGTTAAAAAGGAAAGTCGCAAAATCCGAACCAAGTTTCTTTTTTAATGTGTTTCTAAATGTACTAAATACTAAAGTTGAGAACCGTTCACCCGCTTGCGGTAAAATTTTGATCATTTGACGTTCAACGAAAGATGAACGTTCTTATGAATTAAAAATTTGGGAAATTTACCCGGAAAATTTGGAAATTCGCGAGAAACTGAAAGAGCTTTTTTCAATGGGATATCAATATTATTCGTCTGGTTGCTATAAAATTTTGCATATTTGACCTTCGAAGCAAGAGTAACACACTTATGAAATAAAAATTTGGAAAAGTTTCCCGGAAAATAAGAAAATACATAAAAAATAGAAAGGGATTTTTCTACGAAATATCAATACCATTCATCTGATTGCGATAAGAGTTTGCACCTTCGACTTCAAAGCGAGAGGAAGGTTTGAGTGAAGTAAACGTTTGGAATAGTTGGTCAGAAAGTAGGAAAATTTGTGGAAAACTGAAAGAGCTCTTTTCTTTGGGATATCGATATCATTCGTACGATTGCGATAAAATTTTGCACATTTGACGTTCAAATCAAATGCCTTTATAAAGCTACTGGGTCTAAAATACATATGATTTAAATTAGTATGATTTATATTAATAGGAAAGTGATACAAAGTTCACTGGTCATCTAGTTCGATCATAAATATGCCGAAAGATGTCTTGGGATAGATTATTTCACCTCTCGCCTTATCGACCTGTTCACGTAGTTCTGCAAGAATTCTGAATTGATGAGGTGTATATGTCAGTTGTCGTCCCATCATATACCAAATGTGTTCAGCTGGATACAAACCCAGAGATAATGCTGTTCAGGGAAGTTGCTGCCCGTCGAGGTTCTCTCGCATTGTGTCGGCGAGCATTGTGCTGTTGGAACAACACATCACTTCCTCTTGCAAGAATAACAAAAATACTGTATTACTATAAAAAAGTAACTTTTGAGATTTGGAGGCCACCCCCCAGGACGACAGGCATGGGACAGACTTTAAAAATTGCTTTCAAGATTTGGAGGTCAAGGGCGCCCAAAAAGGGAAATAAAAGTGCTTTCGAGGTTTTGAAGTATTTGGAGGCCCCCCAAGACGAAAGGACCGGGGCGCCCCCCACCCCCACCCTCCTATTAGTCCACCACTCGCGAAGACAGAATATTCTTTAATCGCCGAAGAGCATGGCCCACCATTACATCTTCCAATTGGACCTCTGATGATATAAATCGAGCCATGCATGTGGATGCAATGGCATGAGACAGGCTAGAGATGTGTGTGTCCCTAGCCCCAATCTTAGTAACCAGTTGGCAACCATTCGTGTTGACACTTGTGGGCTCACAAACCCTCTTATTTATGCTGTCATAGTTCTACGACCTGCCACGGCAACCTTGACAGACTTCTGTGTTGCGTGGGCGTCCAGAGCGTCGTCTATGGATATGGAAATGTTCTCGTGACTGTTTCAACCAGCGTGTTTGCACGTCCACCTTGTGAGGCAATTCTCTGAAAGGACCATCCCGGCACTCGGGAGGCCACAATTTCAAACTCGCCCAGTTGTCTGCAGTAGGGATGTCACTTATCGCTGAAAGAACTGATTTTCGGTTATACCTTGTTTTCATCTCCAGTTTAACCTTACTCAAGATAACCCTTATTTTTTGTACATAACCCGTTTTCGGTTTTTTATTGCTATTATTTCCAGTAAAAATTGTGGAAATCAAAAACTGAAAATATTTAAAAAATTCCTCAGACTTTTGCATTATACTTTTCTTCAAGATATGTAGAATCAAAATATCTGGTAAAATAGGGAACTGAAACAGAATCTAGTCCGTCTGTCGTTCGTTGCTTTTATCGAAATGCAATCACGTTTTCTCCTATTGATTCTGAATCTCGGCTGAAAAATCATGTTGTAATCAACGATCACGTCGCTATTTGGGGACAAGAAATAGTCAGTACTTTCAGGTGTTATCTATTTTTGAAGCAACTACAAAAATAAGAGCTCGGTTATTATTCCCAGCTAATATAGACCGCGTCACGTAGGAAGGTGGCCGAGTTTTCAGCCGTTCTGCGTAACCCTCTTCATTACCGCACCGGCATCCAATAACATTCAGTCTCTAGGCGCGTGGCTGGCCGCGAGTTGCGCAATGCTTCTCCCGCAGACTCGACTGTTGCCGCTCGGTCGTAGCGCCTCCGCTTCGCGCTATCGCTCTGCCTCTATGTGCAGAAGCGCCTTCCTGCATGACACCATCTATAGTACATCAATAACATTACAGGAATATGAACCAAATTTACCCTCTCTTCCAGTGGCGTAACTAGGACTTGGCTTTGGGGGGGGGGGGATAGATCTGCTTGACGAGCAAAATTTTAGTCAGTTTTCAGACAGACTACCATCTATCACTCCCGTTGAAGAAACTAATTCACTCCCATCCAATGAAATATTATGGTAAAACACTCCAAGTTTTCATTCTTTACTTTTAACAGATTGCTGTTATACGATTTCTTTTTTTTTCTTTTTTTTTTTTTTTCTTTTTCCCTTTTTTCGGGTTCTGGGGGGTTCTATCCCCCTTATCCCCCCCATAGTTACACCACTGCTATCTTCCATCTAACATTGTGGATGCTTTATTCTTAAATGGTATCGCAAGTTTGTAGTATCTCCATCCGTTTTCAGCCTTTTAAGGCAAATGGAGCATTGTACCGTACTGATACTACAATTTGTAAAGTACTTCCGGACTTGGGGAGGGTGCCATTTAAAACACAACCAATGACTGGCAACGACAGCGAGGAGCTGCCGTATGATCAGACGGAAGCAACTCTTGCACACTGCACGTGCATACGCGTCGTCTAATAGACCGCAAGGCAACAGATGAACTGATACCTCGACAACAGCTCTACCAGTTCTTATGCCATGCGTATGTTACTCATTTCTGACTCGGAGTTTTTCTTAAATTATCACTGACTGCATTCCTAGTTTCTGCGATAGCCTAATATTTCACAGCAGCGGAAATTTTGCGAATGAATATTACTGTATTTTATATTTTTTAATTATTTAAAAACAAAAAACATTTAGAACAACTACTAGAGAAAATAGTTATACCGATGTTTTTATCCGGTAACTGGATATAACTAAAGAAAATCAGTTAGAACCGACTCTAAATAAATACCGCAAAAGCGGTTATTCAGAACTAAAATAGCGGTATCGGTTTTAACCAGTTGGTTTTTCCCATCCCTAAGCTGCCAGAAGCACGAGTGTATCTCCGTTGCAAGGCGCCTGTTTTCGTCACACCCCACTGAGTCTTATGGCTATAAGCTTCCCTACTAAATGTTACCTCAGATGGCACTGTGGCAGCTGTCTCTACGCTATTGGTGGACGACGTTGAAACCATTATCAGTACATTTACTATTCACAGGTGGCATCTGACGTCTTGGTATCAAAATCGACGTTTTATTTCTCGGTGTATTAATTTCTTTACAGCAGTGAATATACAAATGAAGCCCAAAGCAAGATCTCTGTATCTTTCAAAACAAATGAAAACACCCGAAACGTCTTATGACGGACACTTGTGCATATTCTTTCATGTGATTTCAAAATCGATCACTACATTGAAGTAAAATCGACCACTACATTGAAGTAACGAACACGGAATAGGTGTTACTAGGAACACTATCTTCAAGAGAAAAGTCTTCCTCTCTTACCCGTAAACAACCGTAACTTTATTCTTCGGGGTGATGATAAAACTTCGTATTTACCGCTCGTCTATACTCCAATTCACTGAATGGGCTGCAATATTGGCTGTGCCATTTTGTTTTGGTGCCTCTAACGGCGTGTTATGGTGCTGTTGTTACAGGGAAGTTATTTATCTGTTCATTCACCGTCAAGCATTTATGTGCAAATACTATCGTCATTAGTTATGTACAAGAGGTTTTATACAATCCATACTAATATTATAAATGCTTAACCGATTTTGATTAAATTGCGCATGGAGATAGCTTGAACGCTGAAGAAGAACATAGGCTACTTTAAATTGTGTAATTCAAGAAATTTGTTGATTTTAAGTATATAACTCTAATTATGGAATAGCTGAACATCAACGATTCTATGTCGCGGTGGAGAGGCCGAGCGTTCCAAGGCGCCTAGCTGCTCGCCGTCGAAAGTTCGAGTCCTCCCTCGGGCATGAGAGTATTTGTTGTCCTTAGCATAAGTTACTTTAAGTAGTTTGTGAGCCTAGGGACTGATCACCAGAGTAGTTAAGTCCCATACAATAAAAAACATTCTTTCATAGTTTTTGAGACGCTTGAAGACTCCTTTAAAAAGTTATTTATTCTCTGACGTTTGAAATGTATCACAGTTAAAAAATAAAAAAAAAAATAAAAAAAAAACCTTATAATGGTTGGTATGTTGGTATGTAATACGTTTCAACATAATGAATACAATTCTTACAAAAGACGTCGCCGAACCGATTTCGATGACATTTGAATCCTACGGTTTATATTTAAACCGGAAAATTTGATACTTTTTTCTTATCCTGATGATCCTGGTCATAACTGAAGAACAAAGTTGCGAAATTTTTGTATTTTCCATGGTCCTTGACACGCATGAAAGGACATCAACGCGATCGAAGCCGTGGGTAAAATCAAGTGTTATCTGTAAGTTAGGGACTGATAATCGTTGTCGTTTAGTCCCTTTAAATATCAAACTATCTATCTATCTATCTTTATGTTAGGAAACACACTAACATAAACTATTTCACGAAATATAACTTAAAAACACATAATACAAGAACATACGTGTATCTGTCAGTCTACGCAAAAACTAAGATTTTGTGAGGAAGGAAGCGAATCGGGTGTTGAAAAATTTCTTTTTGTCGTCAGATAAAGTCTTTCCAAACAAAGAATGCGAACGCCGCCGTAGGTAACTGTACTTATTAAAGCTGGTAATTAAAACCCCTCGTGATAATCAGCAAGAAGATAAGAACTACTTGTCGAAGTTATTCTTGTGAGAGGCTTAAATGAGTGATATGAAATTGGGGAACAACATTTACAGTTAAGAATCTAAAATGTTTTTGGCTATATTTCATTACGTCAGTACCGCTATCAGTTGTCTCACATGAATCCCGATCTTCACTGTTCTTTGTTGTCAGTCGTAATCTCGGTGTGCAAAGATTGCTGCGTAAGTCATCGGATTGATTATAGTCTTCAATTTTACTCCTTACATCCGATGACACAGGGGGAAGAGGGTTAGACTTTAAAGTCCCATTGACATCGAGGTCATTGGAGACGTAGCACGGATGGTTTCAGGTATGGGGAAGGAACGCCCGATATCACCTCAGTTTTAGTCGATGCCTTACCATCGATTACTACAAACTGTTTCTTCTCTGACAGGAAATCCCCTATCCAGTCACAAATTTGAGGCGATATACCATAATCACACAATTTGATTAAAAGCCGGTACGGTGTAAAAATCCTTCTGGAAATCAAGAAATACGGAATCAATTTGAGAACCCTTGTCGATAGCACTCATCACTTCCTGTGAGTAAAGAGTTAGTTGTGTTTCGCATGAACGATATTTTCTAATTCCGTGTTGACCTTGAGTCAATAGATCATTTTGTTCGAGATAATTCATAATATTTGAATACAGGATATGTTCCAAAACCCTGCTGCAAATTGACGTCAATGAAATAGGCCTGTAGTTTAGTGAGTCACTCCTACTGCCTTTCTTGAATATAGGTGTGAACTGTGCAACTTTCCAATCTTTTGGTACAGATCCTTCTTTGAGAGAGCGGTTGTATATGGCTGTTAAATAAGGAGTTATCGCTTCAGCATAATCAGATAGAAACCTAATGGGTATACAGTCCGGACCAGAAGACTTGTTCTTGTTAAGTGATTTAAGTTGCTTCACTACTCCGAGGATATCTACTTCAACGTTACTCATTCTGGCCTCTGTTTGTAATTCGAAATCTGGAATATTGGTTTCGTCTTCTTTGGTGAAGGAGTTTCTAAAAGCTATGTTTAGTAACTCTGCTTTAGTAGCGCTGTCATCGGCAGGATCGCCTTTACTATCACGTAGTGAGGGTATTGTTTGTGTTTTGCCCCTAGTATATTTAACATATGACCAAAATCTCGTAGGGTTTTCAGTCAAATTTCGAGAAAGAGTTCCGTTGTGAAAAGTATTGTAGGCATCTCGCATTGAAGTCCTCGCTAAATTTCGAGCTTCTGTGTAGTATCGCCAATCCTGAGGATTTTGTGTTCGTTTAAATGGTGTTATTGGTCCTCTGCTCTTCCTTATTTACATAAACGATTTGAGAGAAAATGTAAGGAGCTCTCTTAGGTTGTTTGCAGATGACGCCGTCATTTACCGTCTAGAAAAATCATCTGGAGATCACATCCAACTGCAGAACGATCTAAATAAAATATCACTGTGGTGTAAAAATTGGCAATTGACTCTAAATGATGAGGAGTGTGAAGTCATCCCCATGAGTACGAAAAAAAAAATCCGTTAAACTTTATTTACAAGATAAATCAATCAAAAGTGAATGCCATAAACTCCACAAAATACCTGGGAATTACTATTACTTCAGACTTAAACAGAAAACAAGACGTAGATAATGTCGTGGGAAAGGCGAACCAGAGACTGCGTTTTATTGGCAGAACCCTTAAAAGATGCAACAGAACTACTAAAGAGACAGAATACACTACGCTTGTCCGTTCTTTTTTGGAGTATTTCTGCCCAGTGTGGGATCCTTATCAGGTGGGTTTGACGGAGGACATCGAAAGAGTCCAAAGAAGGGCAGCTCGTTTTGTATTGTCACAATACAGGGGAGACAGCGTTACGGAAATGATACAGGATCACGGATGGGAATCATTGCAACAATTGCGCTTTTCGCTACGGCGTGGACTACTTGCGAAACTCCAATCGCCAACATTCTGCTCCGAATTCGAAAATATATTGTTGACTCCCACTTACATAGGTAGAAAAGATCATCAGAATAAAATTCGAGAAATCAGAGCTCGTACGGAGAGATTCGGTTGTTCTTTCTTCCCGCACGCTATTCTAGAATGGAATGGGAGATAAATAGTTAAAGGTGGTTCGATGAACCTCTGCCAGACACTTAAAAGTGATTTGCGGAGTATACCATGTAGATGTAGATGTAAAAATCGGCCGAACGCTATCAAATAAACTATCGAGGCGTTCGCCTAGAGCGATTTAGGGAAATCGCAGAAAACCTAAATCGGGATGGCTTACTCGGATTTGAACTGCCGTTCTCCCGAATGCGGGCGTAGTGCGATAACAACTGTACCGTATCAATCGGCAAAACAAACGAGACTCAAAGGGCCAAATCTGGATTTAGCCTACGAACTGCACACACACACATTTCAGCTTACTGTACCAATGTGTCGTCCATGGCTGGCTAACACCGAAAGAAGCGCCCAGACTGTCGACGCTGGAAAATAACAGAATGATCGCCTGTCTCTAATAGTGGAATTATTGTCTTTGTGTAACGGACTGTCCGAACTTTCTGTCAGCAATGATGAGCCCAAGTTGACGGGTTAATTATGAGTGGGTAAGGAAGATAACCGAGTCTTGAAAAAAATTCATTGTGCGGTAGGATCGACTCATTTACGAACAAAAAAAGACGAAGGCCACTGGCGACCGTTAGGAATGTACACGGCCTTGGGCGGACAGCAAATGTCAGACCCCAACCGGCTAACCTCCAGCACGGCGGTCTCTCCGTGGCAGGTAACGGCCAAACTACGAGTAGACTGTCTGCTGCCGCCATGCCCGGACCACACTATAAGCAGTTGAGATACCATGTCTATAAGCTTCAGTCGATTTAACCATGCACTGGTGACATCAAAATCGTAACAATAATGGCGCAATCTTGATCCTGAGTAATCTAAATTACTGTTTCACCAAAAGCTAAGTGCTTGTAAGTGACATTAGATTCTGTTTATTTTTAAAGAGTAGGATCTATATTTATGCCAATTTTCTGTAATTGACAGTCAAAGTTGCAGAGTAGTGAAGATTTTATTTTTGATAACAGGTTTCAAATTCCATTTTCAAAAAAAAAAAAAAAAAATGTTCAAATGTTTGTATAGTCTATGGGACTTAACTACGGGGTCATCAGTCCCTAAACTTACAAACTACTTATGAACTAACTAAGACTAAGGACGGCACAAATATCCATGCCCGAGGGGGGATTCGAACACCCGACCGTAGTGGCCGTGCAGACCGTGACTGGAGCGCCTCAGTCCCCTCGGCCACCGCGGCCGGCTTCCATTTTCAAATCAACGAGATGAAGTCCTACAATACAACCGTTGGTCACATGGTCTCTTTCGCGTAGACTGACAGGCTTGTATGTATTAAAGCGTACTCCAAACTGTATGCTTTATATTTGGTGTATGCTTTAACACAGAGGCCTGTCGTCTCACCCATAATGTATCATGTGGTCAAAGTTATATGCCAGGACTCAGGTATGGTAGATTGCAAGACTATGAATACAAAGTGCACGGGTTCGACCCCACTCAATCCTAGGATTCATTTATTCACCTGTGGCCATGTTGGTAATGTGAAAAATACCGAGTAGCACCGTGGATCGGAATCACGTTAAACTGCAGGACCCTCTATGAATGGCTCGGTATGTGTTCGAAGATCAGAGGAAGGCAACGGCATACCACCTCCAAACAGGACCGTGCCTGGTAAAGCACTGTGGTCTTCAAACCAATCTTCCCAATCTTCGGATTTTTACTGCTTTGCCTCAGTTTGGTTGATTTGAAAATGGACTGAACTCTCCAAAATCAGTAATAATAATAATTTAAAAAAATCTTACTGCTCTTCAACTTAGACTGTCGATTATAGAACATTGCTCAAGTAATTAAGTTGTTGCCTGTGTTACCCATCATGCTGGAAATAAGTAAATATCTATGCAATGTCGAGCCATATTATTGTGAACAGTTGATAGTACCAGAGGAATCACCGTACTTGGCATACAGACGCGTTGGTAATGACTCCAACAGTGTAAGTTTATAGCTCACTGTGAATACCTGGAGCCATGCTGTTTTCAGAGTATCAAGCACCTATCGAATCGTACGTTAACACACTGGACAGAAGATTGAGAGTTTAGATGGCCAAATAAATGTTCTGTTGCGCTAAGACCTAGGTAACGGTAATTTGGAAGGGCAGTTCTTGATCACGTGCATACATTCATCTGAGGAACATTGTAATCGTGTGAAAAGGCGCATTAACTTGTAGAGAGAGACCATCATCTCCGGCATACGACAGTCATTGTGTGTAGCTGAACGTGATCTTTGTGACTCTACTAGTCAAAAAACCTGATTCACTATCTAGGTTGTCTTTGAGGATTCCTTCCTCCCCCCTTACTTTCTCCCCCCTTTTTTCTCTTGCAAGCAACAGATTCCGTATTTTTGAAAGTGGTAGAGTATCTTTAGATCTTTTTTTATATTGCTGAAACGTTGTCAAGTGCCTATTTGTGGGGTGATACTGCTGATTTTTGTGAGTTGGTTATGTACATAACAATTAATGTGAATGGCGTATCTAATTTGGAAGTTCCTCCAGGTATGTCCTACGTAGTAACTAGAGCAAGTTTTAAAAGTGATTTTCTACATTCCTGAGTCTGATAATTTATAGTTCTTGTTGTGATTTACTAATTTCTGGCGTAATTTTTTCACGAAAAAGCTACTTTAATTTTATGTGACCTAAGTAGGTTTACTATTTTTTGAGAAATATTGACACATAAGGTATGCTCGCCATTTATTTGACTGTATTATTGGTCCCTCTAAAGAGCCAGGGATTTCTTCGTGTTTTACTGTTTGGTACTGCATTTTGCCTATCATTGTACTATGGAAGTCAGTACACACTGCAATTTTCTTATTGACGTCTAGTTCTTTGTCCGCGTCCTGTTTGTTTAACGGAAGGCATTTGCATTCAGCTTTCTTGTATACATCTGTATGGCATGATGTGGCAGGAGCTGTCTTACTGGATGTTGTTTTCTTTCTATATATCTTGAAATTATGCCTGTTATGATTTTCTATGCACAAATCTAGGTAACTGATGTTTTTTATTCATTTGTGCAATGTTTTACGCACATTAATAAACAAATTATTGATTTTTTGCGATATTGTCACCTTTGACTGAAAGTAAGGTATCATCTACATAGCTTCTGTAGTATATTATGTTTTTCAAGAGTGATTCCTGGCTGTTGAATGTTTTCTGTTCTTAACATTTTATGAAACTGTCTGAGATTGTGCCACATATGGATGTGCCCATGCTATTGATAGTATTATATGTAAAGTAATTGTTTGTAATTATTATTTCTAGTAACTCTATAAAGTCAATTATTTACATTGTGCACACTCTTTGTCCTTAAGTAATTTGTTCTTTATTATTGCAGTGGTTTCTTTAATATGAATATAGCTTTGTAATGTCTAAGGATAGAAATGGGCGCCTTTATTTACTTCTGTTATTCAGTGACTAGTGTGACACTGTTTTATGTGTATGTTGTTTCATATGTGAAATATTATTTAATAACCAACTGAGTTCCCATCGCACTATGTTTTTACCAGTGACTGTTACAGAATGTTTGTTCCCTCCGATTTTTGCCAGAATTTTTTATATCCATAAGCCCTTTAAAGCTGTACACGTAAGTCACAAGGGAAGGTTAAACAGGGTCAATCAGCAGCATATCAGCTAACGAACCGAGTGAGTTGATGGATAGGGTACTCAATTCGGTGATTACTAAAAGTGTAACGGTGCAGAGAATACCCCTCAGAAAAGGTCACACGCTTTTTAAATTTTGTTGAGGGAAATGGTAATATACTAGACTTAACGTCCTGCAGGACCGGGCACTCATCTGGGGCCCTATTCTGTATCTTTTCGGCGCCCCAGAGTTCGGTTCGGTCAGAGAGCGCACCGAGGGGTCGAGTTATCGAAGCAGCTCCGTTAGTTCATTCTGTATGCCTTTCGGTGGCGTTGCGGTACGCCTTCCCTGGCACTGCCCCGTTGTGAGGAAGGCAGATGTCGGTACAACTTCTGTTTCGACATTCGTCTTCTCAAGAGGGTCAGCCTCTGGGTGCGGTTAATCGTTTTGTTCAGGCTTTTCGGCCGGGGGTAACATGAGAAATGTGAGCGGTTCGTCGCATTGTCGTTGATGAACGAAATGAAAATGTTGAAATGTTTGTATAGCTTATGGGACTTAACTACGGGATCATCAGTCCCTAAACTTACAAACTACTTATGAACTAGCTTACTCTAAGGACGGCACTAATATCCATGCCCGAGGGGGAATTCGAACCCCCGACCGTAGTGGCCGTGCAGACCGTGACTGGAGCGCCTCAGTCCCCTCGGCCACCGCGGCCGACTATAAATTGCAGAATGCTACTGAATCAGTTCGACAGTTAGCTACATTGAGTTACTCCTAAGTTGTGTGTGTGTTTACTTTAGTATTCCTCCTTTGCCATGTAAAAGTTGTCAATCACTTACTGCTGTTGCATTATGAGTTTCTTTCTGGAAAGATGTGAGGCATAATTGTGACATTTACTGCATCACTATACAGGGTGGTCCGAAATTACCGTTACAAATTCTAGGATTGTGTAGAGGGTAGTGAGTACATAACATTTTGAATAGGAACCTATGTATGGAAACGTATCGTTTCCGTTCTACGACAGTTTCAATTCAGATGTGTAACTCGTCAACGTCTGCTAGCATGAGTTCTGGCCGCTGCACAAAACATTGAAGAGACACCAGATGGGATGGAGAGAGTAGACCAGAACATACTTGGCAGGTACAATGTGTGTAACGACGTTGGTGGTCGCCACATCGAGCCGCTGTTGTAATGCTTCAGTACGTTGCGGCTGGTGTCGTAGATGCTGGGTTCTTGTTTTTGTCGACTAATGTAAACCATATGGTGTAAATTTTAATGAAAATGCGTAAGTAATAACGGAACGATTCAGTATTCTTTTCAAACTGATTGCAACAATTATACTGGGTCACGTTTAATTACATTCCTCAAGTAGGAGTGGATGAGATAATCATCTGAACTGAAACCGTCGTGGAACGGAAACGATACGTTTCCGGACATGGGTTCCTATTCAAAATGTTATGTACTCACAAGTCCTAGAAGATGGTAACGGGAATTTCAGACCACCCTGTATAGCTGACCAGCTCTGAACTTTTTGTTGCGAGTAGTGCATAATAATTTAAGGAATTTTTTAAAAATATTTTTCTCACTATATACGCACTATACATTAAACGTGGTAGTTTTTATAGCTTCAAATAAAAAGTCATGCATTAAAGGGATATAGGAGAACTTCCAACTTATGTATGATTAGTGCGAGATCGGGATTTAAGTTTATCATATATGGTTGAATTTGTTGTTGAATATACTATTAGATTTATTACACATAATATTTTTACACATTAAAAAATAGTGAGGTAAGGGGAGGATTTCGAAATATATCAAAATGATGAAATATGTGATTGCACATTTGTAAAGTACAGTAGCAACCACGGAAATTACGATTTAACATTTGTCTTTTTTATCTCCTACTGTTTCCACGATATGTGTTCATATCGTTTTCCTAGGAAGAGTTTTCACCACATCGGCAAGAGAATGGGCACATATATCTCATATTTTGACCTAGACTACAACATATTGGAAGCGTATCACAATCAGCAAGTGGAACTTGTGTAGTGTTATTTGTAAGTAAGTTGACACGTGTCTCCTAAGTTTGATCTAGATTTACCGCACACAGTTTAAGCCGTGATGTGCCTCAAACACCACCCAGGTGGCGTATCACGTTGCCGTAAACTTTGAACGCAGTCATCACAATATCTGACGGCACTCCGAAAGGAATCTAGAAGACTCTCAGAGTGTGAAGGCCAAATCCGGGGTGGTCTATCTTAACATCCCCTATAAGGCTGTCAAGGTACTTAAGCTCGTGTGCGTATCTGCACACGATATCTGTGCACATCTGCCCGTTTATCAGTTTGATATAGACACTGGTGCTAGAGATTGAGAAGTGCTGTCTTGTGATGCAATGTAAAGTTTTTCCTGATGAAACGTTCTACTTCATGTGATTGAGGTCTTGAGTAGTCCGTTTGAAAAGTGATCTAATTGTGGTCTTGCGGTACGAGTGTGCCAAGGTGCTCTCGTTAAAAGGGCACGATTCACTTGCTGCGGCGAGAAGATAAACAGGTAAACGCTTACGCACGCGATTCGCGTCATGTGGGACACAGCGAGTCGTCCTCGCCTCAGCGCTGCCGAAAGCAGACTAAACCTCTTGGCTATCCGGAACAGGCCTGCCGTCTGCCACTTCTCATAAGTCGTAGGCTACAGAATTACCGCCCCCTCGTCTGTATTCCTCTATGCTCACCATCCGGATTCCAGCATGAAATCAAATGATTTTCTCATCTGCGGTGAAGTAATGAGCCTTGACGCCATCTTCGAGCAAACATTTATTTATATATAGAGTGTTCGGAAAAAAGCATCATTAAACTGTTTTCTTCTTGCAACATTTTCTTTAATCCATCAGTGAAAACAATTGCTACAACAACCGAAATAAAATTTTCTTCCTACAGTGCTGGCCATTCAAAATGCAACACCAAGAAACTGCGGACATATTACAACCAAATTTATTTGGGAGACAATACGTTGTCCAAAGATCGCATGATTGAAAATACAGCCCCATGTGAAGTGAGGAAGATGATGAATTCAGTATTGAGTGTTACCGCCATTGCTGGCTATAACCGCTACTACGCGCCTCGGCACCGAATCTGAGAGGCTCTGGATGTGTTGGTGGGATATAGTAGCCCATGCTGTTTCCACAGGTTACGAAAGTTGACCTAGTGTAGCAGCGAGTGGCGCAATCTGGACTAGTTGATACGCACTCGCCGACCAGACGTTTACGATAGACGAGAAATCGAGAGGACAGGGAGGCCAAGGCGACAGTGCAACCCGATGAGCGTCGAGGACGTCTTGAACGCTGCGCGTCACGTGTGGTTACGCATTGTCCTATTGCAGTGATCGTCGGCAAGCTCAGAAGGTATGGAAGGACAACTGGTTCAAACACTTCGGAGATGTAACGCTGGTTGCTTAGTGTACCAATACCCAGTGGCTGGCAGAATCGGGATTAGCCGATAAAAAACAATGACGTTCCATTCGGTCGTCCATGTTCGTCATTTACTGCGCCATTGCCAACGGAAACGCCTGTTGCGTTGACTCAGTGGTAAATGTAGAAATGGATGCCTTGCGGACAGCCCACTCTGCTGCAAATGATGTCCAATGGGACGCGTAGACACTGCTTGTCGTGCATCGGACCGACTTTGTTGTAATATATTTGGTGATGTGGCAGAGCGATGCGACACTGCCATGCGCACAATATATATGCCTATGGTGCAAAAGTCCTTCGTTCTCTCGTGCATCCAACGATTACAGATCCGCATCACTGATGCTTGGTTACCTCTGACACAACCACCGATTTCTTGAAGGATAATCCCGAATCCCTACAGTCAACTGTTCTTCCTCGGTCGAACTCCTAAAATCCTCGAAAGGCGCTCGCTGTCTTCTGCGAGATATACTGTAGATGCTTACGTGAAACAACCGCATGGAACAACAATTGCAGTACGATTTGGATAGTTTGTTTGGTTTTGATTTTGGCTTGGAACCTCTCTTTCTTGTTTTGGTAGTTTTTTGCAATTTTATCTATGATCATATTTTCTGTGATTTGGAATTCTTTAAGTCTATGTTAAACCTTTTTGCTTTGTTTCTTGATTGATAAGCTAGTAGAAAATATTTTGGTTGGTCTATTTGGCTCCATGTCGATGATAGGTATATAAAAATATATTATTATTTTCCTAATTTTCCCTGAGAAAAAGAAGCAATGATGATTACGGTTTAATGTCCCGTTAATAGCGTGGTCATTGGTGACGGATCTCATCCTGGGATTGTTTGGGAAGGAAATCGGCCGTGTGCTTCCAAAGGGACCATCCCAGCATTGCCTGAAGTGATTCAGGGAAATCACGTAAAACCTAAACGGTTTCATTTCTGATATGGATTAGTTTGTTGTTATGTAAAATGGGACCAAACGCATTTGTTAATATCTTCCTGTCTTTTATTTTCAGCTTTTCAATTGGCCACGATTGGTGATGGTCAGTGTTAGATCGCATACAGAGACGAGTGTAAATTTCGTATTATCTCCATTTTTATTTATTTTGCCGAATGTAAACAGGACGGTGCGGCTTCTACATCTAATTCACTAATTGGCTTTCCCATTTTAAATGTATGCATGCATTGTAATATGTACAAAAATAATATGCACCAAAAATAGAACTGGAGAATATTAATCTAACACTAAACCAATTCAGAAGATATTTTAGTTGTGTTTGTTACAGTAAATTATTAAATATTGTTCCAAATCTTTCAGAAAAGCTTTTCTTACATCTGTTCAAATTGCTTTCACATGTGAAAACACATTATGTTACGAATTAGAACTTAATTGTTGCAATGTCACTGGCGAAATAATTCTCGAAAAGCGCACGTGGTACTATCAAAATAGTTCTCATATCTGGAAAAGTCCTTCCTCCGTCACACTGTATTAACGAGTAGAACTTCATTGTCACTTGTTAGCTAATGAAGAAAAATTCGTCCGTAATCATTGTGTATGTTATGTTTTCTTCAATTCTCAGATTTAACAGCAAGAAAGTATGTCAATTTCACAATGAAATAAAATAATTTAATAACAATATTTATATAAATTGAGGGGAACCACAAATCGCTACAGAAGTAAGAAGGGCTGAAGACTGTCTCTGCGGACAGTTGACGGTCTCGGTCTACACGCACTTCACATGACGCCAGACATTACAAAACTGGCACTCGATCCATTCGGCTCCATTTCTCTTCTTGACATCATCAGTATACGAACCACCACATGCACCACATCCACTATCATCATTTATCTTTAGCCTGTATATAGACCTAGAAGAAGCATTGTTTACTGTTTTCTTCCATGATCCTGATCCTGATATCGAAGGCTTCTTATGGTTAGGTGAAATTATTTTTGCAGAAGGATCACGTCTTACTTCTTTACGCTCTTTTTGGCACACTCTGAGTTTTAGAAAGGCTTCCAATTCAAATGTTCAAATGTCTGTAAATCTATCGGACCAAACTGTGTGGTCATCAGTCCGTAGCTTACAAACTACTTAAACCTAGGTAAATTAACCTAAGGACA
The DNA here is from genome assembly GCA_026315105.1 of Locusta migratoria. Taxonomy (NCBI): domain Eukaryota; kingdom Metazoa; phylum Arthropoda; class Insecta; order Orthoptera; family Acrididae; genus Locusta; species Locusta migratoria. The sequence goes on from CM048755.1 coordinate 296,352,440, forward strand.
AACATACACACCCATGCCCCAGGGAGGACTCGAACCTCCACGGCGAGCAACCGCGCGCTCCGCAACGGCTTCCACAGTAACTGTCTTTCTGTCAGATAACTCTTGTTTCTGTCCTTGTGTAACAAAGGAAGGGGAAAGAGCATAATCAGAAACAGAATCTCTGTTGTAGGGGAATTTCCTACTCTTTGCAAAGCTGTTGCAGATAGTGGTGGTCTGGAAGGCTTCTTGGTAAGCTGCAGCGGTAAGTTCAGGTGGCATAACGAATGGCTTTCCAAATTTCGAAAGAATTGCACTCTCTGCATCAGATGAAAATTTCACGCGATAATCCTTAACTGTATTCCACGGGCGTGGCGTAGGTCCGCTCCGCTCAGCTGCTCTGCTCGGAATGGCTCAGTGACCAGAGCAAAGATCGCCACCGACAGCCCATACCCGTCATTGTTTCGCGTTGGAACGGAGATTTCGTGGAACAAATTGAGTGTATAGATGAAACATCATTCTTTGGCCTGTCTAATTTTCATAATGTACAATAAGTAACTGTCGAAGAAAAATATGCGATGTTTCACTTTCCGGTCAATCCTAGTAGCTGTGGCTGAGTCGCCGAGCGGATTGAGGCGCTGTGCTCCGATGCGCTAGGCCGTTCCCGTCGGGGGTTCGAATCTCCCCGTCGGGCATGGATGTTTGTGTCGTCTTTAGTATAAGGTTGTTCATAAGTAGTTTGTAAATTCAGGGACTGATGACCACGCAGTAAAGTCCCTTGAGATTAACAAACATTTGAACATTTTGAATCCTAGTATTTATTGTTGGACATCATGAAAGCCGCGGTGGAGTGGCCGAGCGGTCTAAGGCACCTTGCTGCGGAGCGCGCCGTTGCTCGCCGTCGGAGGTTTGAGTCCTCCCTCGGGAATGGGATTGTGTGTGTGTGTGTGTGTGTGTGTGTGTTTTGTCCTTAGCATAAGTTAGTTTCAGTAGTTTGTAAGTCTAGGAACTGATGACGATAGCGGTTTGGTCCAATAGATTGCAAGATTTACAAACAATTTCATAAAAACTACAGTCAATGGTGGATAACGTCCGCAGTGTGTAATTTGTTTACCTAATGTAGCTGCTAATAGCATTAAGCCTAAATACTTAAAGATACATGTTTAAATCCAACTTCCAGAGGTAACTGGAAAACCAAAGGAAACGTTGGTAGGAATCTAAATTTTTTATTGTTTACCAGGGCCAATTAAAAAAATTTCGGGGCCCCTCGAAATGTCCCATTTACGTCCTAGTTACTTTTTTTTCTTTTTTTTCTGGAAAATAATTTTCTTTGCACTTTGGAAGTTCAAAGTCTTTATATATGTTCAGGATATGGCCAATAAAATGGCTCGGACACTGAAACAATTTGTGGTACATTTACACTATCTTCACTCCTGACACTTGAAGACTGGAATTGCTAAAGGTGCTAAGTGCCGAAAATGAAATTGTTAAGGAAACGAAAAAAAACTGCTCATCCCTGTAAGAAATGTATATTTAATTCTAACAAAACACAAATTAACTCTTTACATGGTTATACAAATGTTGACAAAGGTTTTTCTACTTATGTTGAAAAATCAAAAAGGTAAGTAGCGTTTTATGCAGAAATGTGTAAGTGCAATAGGTTTTGTCATAGCTAATAGATCTAAGTGTCACGAGACAACATTGACTCTATGGAGGTAACAGCTGTCGGAAAAAGTCCTTGTTGTTTTCGTCCACGTAATCAATAATAGTGGAAAAATCGTTTTCTTATTTGGTGCCAGTGGAACAATAGCTGGAAGTTTTATCAATTCCACAGCTGCAGTGTCTGTCATTGTCTTGCCTCTATTCAGGACATGAAAATTCTCACAAGCACACTGATCGGAAAAGCTTCTTTTGCAGGACCCTGTACCAGGCAGTTGTTTGCTTATTTTGATCAAAGAAAGCTTTGTCTTTGAAAACTTCAGAACCTGATACTTTCTTCGTAAAATTGGTTTGATTTTTTTAGCAGAAATATTAAAGGTATTTAAAAATGTAGCTTTGCATACTCTTTTGAGATCTCCTGTCCCACCAGGAAGTGTGTAGCAGAGAGTTAACTGTCTTTTACCTCTCTGCGTCTTCATTATAGGACCTATGGCGTCGTCTTTGAGTAAGTAAAACCTCTATAAGCTCCATCAGGTAATTGCCTTGTTGGTTCAGGTCATGCTGGTGGTATTCTTCAAAGAGCTGAGAGCTGAGTTTTCATATCAACTGTACTTACTCTTGTAGAAGACCTAAACACAAAACAAACGAAAAATATGTACAGCAACCTGCTACAACTGGATAAGGTAGGCTTGTTTCATATTATAAGGTTACTTCATATGTATAAAACAAAACTAACCTGTAAAGATGACGGTTGTTTTGCAGCAATTTCCCTCCTTGTTCTGCTTCTTCTGCGTGAGGTACGACGTTACGTTTAATCGCCGGTCGCAGTGGCCGAGGGGACTGAGGCGCTCCAGTCACGGTCTGCACGGCCACTACGGTCGGGGGTTCGAATCCTCCCTCGGGCATGGATATTTGTGCCGTCCTTAGTCTTAGTTAGTTCATAAGTAGTTTGTAAGTTTAGGGACTGATGACCCCGTAGTTAAGTCCCATAAGCTATACAAACATTTGATTTTTCTTTTACGTTTAATCTTGCCTTATCGTATTTCTTCCTGAACGTAACGTTCTCAACACTTCCATCAATGGCGTTCATATTATCATAATTAACAAGTACATCATTTTAGATAGCAAGCAACAGCTTCAGACTGCTGTTCGTCTAGCGCCAGATGCATGTGCTACATAGATCTATTAGCAGAGCAGGCCCATCTGGACATAGGACTAGTGCAATCTCTTGGGGTCAGTATCAACTACAAGGAATGACTGGAGCACATAAATCTGTTAGCAGAGTATTGGAGCGAAGACATTGATCGGTTAGCAATGAAAAACCCCGAAAGTAAAAAAATGGCACTTACATCCTTTAGCATTTCCACTCTTCACTTGTTAGCGAAGGTCAGTTCGATCGCGAACATAGCCGGCCGGCCACCCAGGTCATCTGAACTGTCAGTGTGTGAAGCCCTCAAGTCTAACGTGTATCGCAAAAAAACCTCATAGTCTTCAAGAACTGCATCAGAGCATTTCGGATGAGAAGACACCAATTCCAGCAGTCCAGCTTAGATCCGCCTTCAGCAACATGCTGACCAGGGCCCAAAAGTGCCAAGAAAGCAATGTTGGTCCTTTTCAACATCTGATCCGAGAGGCGTTTGAAAAGTCCGAGAGATGGAACCACAGGCGTGTATCGAGGTCATGAGAAGCTTGCTAAACATTATGGTGACCCTGAACCTTCGATTAGACCAGTTTATAAGTGGTTTCAAAATTTTCGGAGTGGCCATATGGGCACAAGTGACGCTGAACGTTCTGGACGCCCTGTGGAGGTTACGACTCTAGAAATCAAGGATAAAATCCATGATATGGAGATTGATGACAGAAGAGTTATGGTGCCTGAGATTGTTAGTGCTGTGGACATCTCGAATGAACGGGTACATAATATTCTGCATAAATATTTGGACACGAGAAAGCTATCCGCAAGGTGGGTGCCGCGATTGCTCACGCTTGACCAAAAACGGTATCGTGTGAAGTGTTGAAAGGAAGGTTTGCAGCTGTTCTGGAAGACTCCGCAGAACTTTAAGCGTTGTTTCGTCACTGTGGATGAAACATGGATGCAATACTATACTCCAGAGCCCAAAGAACAATCTACACAATGGGTTACCAAGGGAGAATCTGCGCCAAGAAAGGCAAAGACTGGTCCTTCGGCCGAAAAGGTTATGGCGACGGTCTTTTGGGATTCGCAAGGGATAATCATCATCGACTATCTGGAACAGGGTAAAACTATTACAGGTGTATATTATTCATCGCTTTTGGACCGTTTGAAAACTGAGCTGCAAGAAAAACGCCGGCGATTGGCCCACAAAAAGTCATTTTCCATTGCGACAATGCACGAGCATACACCTCAGCAGCTGTGGTCGAAAAATGATTAGAAATAGAATTCCTATTCGTTTCACATCCCCCCTATTCTCCAGACTTGGCTCCCTCGGACTACTATTTGTTGACCTATATTTAAGAAATGGCTGGCGGGGCGAAGATTTCATTCAGACGAGAAGGTGATTGCAGAAACTAATAGCTATTTTGCAGACTTGGTCAATTCCTATTATTCGGAAGGGATTAACAAATTAGAACAGCGTTGGCTGAAGTGTATAAGGCTAAAAGGAGACTACGTCGAAAAATAAAACTGGTTTTGCGCTCCTGTTACGAGTGCCAATGGAGAGTGGAGCGCTGTTGTTGGGAAACAGAACATTTGTTGGCAACTGCCATGATTCACGAGGAACAGGCGGAAGCACTGTACAAACAAAGCGTGAAAAAAGCTAACGTTTCGGAATCATACGCTTCACACACGATCAAGTGGGCTGAAGTGCCTTTCACCCGGAAGGGACACTAGCTTGAAAATGTTCTCTTCACACGAAGCTGCCGATCCCTCGTTGTCTTTACCGTATTACATGTTTGCATGTATGCAATGAAATGTATACTAAGACTAGGGAAATTTACACAGAAAGTTGCTATATGCATTTGAAATGAACGACCATACACGTAAAACTAACATAAAATAGAACTGATAAAATAAATACAACAATTTGTTAGACGTTTCTAACAGTATAGTAATACTAAACCAATTATTTACAGCTTTTAGTTGTGTGTGACATAGCAAATTACTAAATATGTTTACAAATCTTTGAAAGAAAGATCTTCTTTACATCTCTCAAAATATTTTCTCAATTGGAAAATCCTTCTCTGAATAACATTACGTTACAAAGTATAGCTTAAGTGAAACTTCCTGGCAGATTAAAATTGTGTGCCGGAACCGGGACCCGAACCTGGGACCTTTGCCTTTCGCGGGCAAGCGCACTACCGACTGTGCTATCCCGACACGACTCACGATGCCGCCTCACAACTTTACTTCCGCCAGTACCTCGCCTCCTACTTTCCAAACTTCACAGAAGCTCTCCTGCAAACACGCTTAAGTGTTACTTTGTCTCTTCTAAGACGATCGCCTGAATCTACGACCGGAATCTTATCTGAGCCAAAGTTCCTCTCTGGCTCACAAATTTAGCAGGAAGCATGCATAGGCCGATTCTGTAACGTATTAAAATTTTACTTACAATATTTCAGGGAACCACAGACTACTGCTCATACTGCAGCGGCTGAGTGTTGTCCCACGGCAACCCATCGATCATGGCCTACACGCAGCACGTAGTCTAGCATTGTAGGCCTGTAGGCGGACCACACCGTCGGCGGCATCAACTGTGCATGCTGGCCGCCGGCTGGGACGGAAATACGAATCGCAATCGTCGTCCGTTCTAGTGGAGAACGACTGTCGAGGTGTTCTTGGTGGCTGTTCGGCTTAAGTAAAACATCAACATCAAGGAGCTCTGGACAGCGGAAATAGAATGACTGCAGAGAAAAAATGTTCAAATGTTCGTAAAGCTTACGGGACTTAACTGCGGGGTCATCAGTCCCTAAACTTACAAACTACTAATGAACTAGCTTATACTAAAGACGGCACAAACATCCATACCCGAGGGGGATTCGGACCCCCGAGGGGGAACGGCCTCGTACATCGTAGCATAGCGCCTCAATGCGCTCCGCCGGGGCTGACTGCAGCGTATTAACATTCTGAGTTAGAAGACTTTTATTCTGTTAGGAGGGCCGCGGCTGTATAGCCGTGCGGAATGAAGCGCCCAGCCACGGGCGTTTGGCCGTTCCACGTCGGAGGTTCATGCCCTCCCTCGGGCATGGGTGTTGTTGTTGTTCTTAGGATAAGTTAGTTTAAGTAGTTCGTAAGTTTAGGGACCGATGACCACTGCAACCATAACTTTACAAATAACTTTACAAATATTTGAACTCTTAGGAAGAAACCATACCATTGGTTAAGTGAGGACAAAATGATGGGCATCACTACGGCATGACAGGCTCCCTCAAACTCTGCCCCCCCCTCCACCCTCCCCCTCCTCACCATTCTTGCGGTAGACTTAATCAAAAATGTTCAAATGTGTGTGAGGTCTTATGCTACCAAACTGCGTGGTTATCAGTCGCTAGACTTAGACACTAATTACTTGACTAACTTAGACTAACGACTACACACACCCCCATGAGCGAGGGAGGATTCGAACCTCCGACCGTAGCGGCCGCGCAGACTGTGACTGGCGCGCCGCAGACCGCACGGCCACTGCGGCCGGCTAGCCTTAAACCAGCCTTGTTGGTAACGAAGAAGAATTTTGATAAAACGACGAATTTGACTTCAAGGGTCCTTTTAGCCTCTTACCGAATTTCGTGTAGGCTTAATAAATGCAAGACACTACACACGATTGCAGAAAGTCATATTCTACCAGCAGTGATTGATGTACTCTCTACAATGTTTGGTGACTCATTTACTCACCAGTTTAAACGTATTTCTGTCTCTAATGACGCAGTGCATAGAAGAATTTTAGATATTTCTGACGATTTAGTCTAGCAGTTAATCGATAGATTGCGCAACAACTGTTTTGCTCTTCAAGTGGACGAACGGCTGATATTCATGAATTGCGTATGTTAGTTTCGATGATGAGTTTGACATTAGAGGACGATACTGAAAAAGCGCTACAGCTCAATCTCTTTGACTTGATCAATACTTAAAATCAAAACGGGTTATCATGAAAGAAGTGCAATGGAGTGTGGACTTCTCAAAAATGTTTGTAGAGCTTACGGGACTTAACTACGGCTCATCAGTCCCTAAACTTACAAACTACTGATGAACTGGCTAATACTAAGGACGGCACAAATATCCATGCCCGAGGGGGAATTTGATCCCCCGACCGTAGTGACCGTGCAGACCGTGACTGACGCGCCGCAGTCCCCTCGGTCACCGCGGCCGGCTATGCACTTCTTCCGTGGTATCCTGTTTTTATTCAAAAGTATTGATCATGTCGAAAGACTTTGAACTGTAGTTATTTTCAGTATCTGCCCACGTTCGTTAAAGGTTTTAGACCTTATTTTCGATGTCTACGTTTGTAGCTGGAAATAAGACTACTAAAAACCGAAAATCGTTGCTTTTTAAAACCGGTTACTGTAAGCGGTTTTGACGGTTAGGTTACTGGAGCCGAAAAGAACCTGCGTAACCGAAAACCTATTTTTCCAGTGATAACCATCCATCGCTACTGAGTGGGTGTAGCAGCAGGAACAGGTTGTCGACAGTGTCGTCTCCCCGGCTGCGGCATCGGCTGTGGTTGTACCCGACCCCCGAGCACTATCAGGGCAGTTCCGGCAGCAGATACCCGCTGTCCGCCATGGGAGCATCCAGTTGCTCGGCTGTTGCTTCCTTACTGTAAAGTGCAGTCATCCCTCGGCCCGTTTCTTGGATCAGCGCGCTGATTTCTTCTTTTTGCGCCACGAGGACTACGATACCCTTGTCGTTAGGGATCAGAGAGCACCACACCGGTTTTTGGCATTTTTACGGTCACCAACACTCACGAAACAATTCCGCTCATTGAACCTGTCCCAGAAAATCAAATGTTCAAAAAATGTTTGTAGAGCTTATGGGGCTTAACTACGGGGTCATCAGTCCCTAAACTTACAAACTACTTATGAACTAGATAATACTAAGGACGGCACAAATACCCATGCCCAAGGGGGGATTCGAACCCCCGACCGTAGTGGCCATGCAGACCGTGACTGGCGCGCCGCAGACCGCTTGACCACCACGGCCGGCTCCCAGAAAATCCTACGCCTTAAAGACAAACTGTCTCTGGATATACTGTCAACTTCCAGGCGCCCGTTGTATAAACAGTACATTAACAGGCTCCAGGGAATTATACGGGATACAATACAAACGGTTAAAGCCACATAATGGGACCAAAAAACTCATATAGCTAAATGCTATCCGTCGTGGCATGTGGAAGCTAGCTCGACACTTCACCAGGGAGAAACACTACACATTCACATTACGAAACTCTACACATGCACATTACGAGGATCTGATGGACCTGCATTCTCCACGTAGGAGAAAACAGAACTGATGGCTAGAACACTAGCAGCGTCATTGACACTGAATCTGGATTCCTTCAACCCACTATTCACACTTGAAATGGATCAGGAGGTTACATGACTCACAGCCCTGTCTGTTGTTGTGGTCTTCAGTCAGGAGAATGGTGTGATGCAGCTTTCCAACTTACTCTATCCTGTATAAGCCTCTTCAGATCCGCATAAGAACAGCAACTCATATCCATTTGAACCTGCTTACTATATTCGTATCTTGGTCTTCCTTTGCGATTTTTAGCCCTCCCCCCCTACACTTCCCTCATATCCGCGACGGAATTCGACACACTAGTACATATGTAATCACATGGATTATTAAGCACATCATAGGTAGAAAAGCTCGTGATGGCATGCAAAACTGTGTCCTCGAGGAATTCACGGAGGAAGCTGTAGAATAGCTAATAAACGCTACGAATGCCATCCTAAAACACCAACACATCCCTGCCCTTTGGAAGGGTGCAAATGCCTGATGTACAGGAGGCCAGGGAAAGATCACCACCTCGCGCAAAATTACCGCTCGCTCAGCAAGATTGTCGAGAAGGTAATTCTGGAACGTCTCACTAGGCACTGTAATAACAGCGGATTACCCCAAGGCAACATTCTTGGGCCTTTCTCGTTCAACCTCTATATTAACGACTTTCCATCGACACATAACACGATGTTATCCTAGCTCAAGTTTGGAAACCATCGAACATTAATACAGGATTTCAGACTGCACTAGACCTACTGGATCTAGGCTGGAAAAATGGCTTGTTAAAGTAACCATCAACGAGTGCGAAGCAGCACTGTTTACTCGCAGATCGAAATTACTACCAACACTGCAGACATATAACACTGCACGCAGGCCTAACACGTTTCTGAGCGAAATTCAAATACCTCGCTGTCTGGCTGGACTAGAAACTAACATGGAGGGACCACATACACACATGACCAACCGAGAAAACGCGAGACTCAAACAACTCTACTAAATGCTACCCAAGGCAAGACATACTGAATGGGATGGTGTCGACGACCATACGTATGTCAGTAATTATACCTCTAATGACGTATACTGCCCCGGTCTGAACTTACACAGCTCCAACTCTCCTGCGCCGACTACATAACATACAGAACAAAGTGCTACAGATTACAAGCAATGCTCCACGATAAACACAAATCGTGGACGTACACAGAGGAAATCGCCTTTACATTCTCACGGAGGTATTCAGAAAAACAAGCTGCACAATTGTGCAGGAACTCAAGACACCTTCATCCTCAATCTGGGTAACTTAGATCAGCCGCGGTGGAATGACCGAGTGTTCTAAGGTGCCTTGCTGCAGAGCTCGCGGTTGCTCGCCGTCGGAGGTTAGATTCCACCCTCGGGCACGGGGGTGTGTGTGTTGTCCTTAGTTAGTAAGCCTAGGGACTAAATAAGTCCCTTAGATTTACAAGCATTTTAACATTTGAACTTAGATCACAGCCGTAGGTGGAAACATGACAGCCCGAAACACTCTTTATCAGGGACAATTAAACACCTACGGATTCCAAACTACGAAAATACAGCTAACGGCGTCGAGCCCCTGGAATTCAACAAACTATCTGGCATCACAGCTGTCCCTCTGGCAACAGATGGATACCTCATAGCACACTACACACAAATAGACCCTAAAAACCACACTATGACCAATCGAGCACACTTCTGACGACCTTGGCTGTTACAGGTACTCAGAAGCTTCAGCTGGCATGGCGTCCAACCGTAGCAGTACCTCTCAACGGCTCGGACTGATAGTTTTATAACGAACATTGCTATTTATAATCGTATTTGCACGATACCTGATACTAATATAACCACATTTTCGCACGTCTGTCGCAGATAGAAAGACTACATATCCTGCCCTTACTACCCGTCCAGACTGTCGCAGTATTTTTTTTTTCCATTGGCACTTGCCGTGGCATTATTTCCTCGCTTCCCTTAAAACCGCTACTTTGCGTTCGTTTTCTGTCCGTTATCTACCTCCTGATGGCCCGTATTAATATTTAACCCTACCCACATGTATGGACAAACTCACAGATCAGCGCCTTGCGATCTTCTCCACTGGAATACTAGCGAATGCAGAGCTACCAGTAGATGTTTGTGTTGGTCACCATGCTAGTGCGGGCACCAGAGGAGTGGTCATCTTCTTAGCGGTGCCTTTCCCCGTCTTCTGCGCCACTTGTGTGGCAAACTACGAGGGCGGGGGTACCTCTTCCGTCGCTCTACATATTTACTCTGCAAATCACATTTAAGTGTTTGACAGAGGGTTTATCGAGCCACTTTCATAATATTTATCTACCGTTTCACTCTCTAATAGCGCGCGGTAAAAGGAACACCTAAATCTTTCAGTTTTAGACCTGATTTCTCTTATTTTATTATGATGATCATGTCTCCCTATGTAGGTGGGTGCCAACAAACTATGTTCGCATTCAGAGGAGAAAGTTGGCGAAAGAAATTTCGCTCGTGCGCAAGTTCCACTCGCAGTTGGTTGCCTTCCTCCGCTGCAAGGACGGATGTGCAGGCTACTCTCTACGCTGAGACAACAAAAGTCATGCGATACCTCCTAATAGCGTGTTGGGCCTCTTTTTGCCCAGAGAAGTGCAACAAATCAATGTGGCAGGGACTCAACAGGTTAATGGAAGTCCCCCTACAGGGATACTTAACGATGCTGACAGTATTGCTACCCATGATTGCTCAAGTGTTGCCAGTGTACGATTTTGCACACAAACTGACCTCTCGATTTCGTCCTACAAATGTTCGATGAGTTTCATTTCAGGCGATATTGGACGCCAAATCATTAGCTGGCATTATACTAAGCCAATTACCATCAATTCTACCCGTGACATGACGCATTGTCATCCGTAAAAAACTTTGTCGTTGATTGGGAAGATGAAGACCATGAATGGGTGAAAATGGTCTCCAACCCTTTTCTTTAAATGATTTCCAACCCAACGCAAGCATCATTTCTGTGACACTCTCCTACAACGCGATAATACAAAACGAGATGCTCTTCTCTAAACTTTATCTATATCCTCCGTCAGTCCCACTTGGTGGGGTTCCCACAATCGGCAGCAATAATACGAAGCCGGCCGCGGTGGCCGAAAGTACTGCGGCGCCCCAGTCACGGTCTGCACGGCCACTACGGTCGGGGCTTCCAATCCCCCCTTGGGCATGGATATTTGTGCCATCCTTAGTATTAGCTAGTTCATAAGTAGTTTGTAAGGTTAGGGACTGATGACCCCGTAGTTAAGTCCCATAAGCTATACAAACATTTGAACATTTTGAATACTACGAAACAGAACGCACAAGGGTAGTGTAGGCAGTTTCTTTAGTAGAACTGTTGCATATCCCAAGTGTACTGCCAATGAAACGTAGCCTCTGATGCCGCGGTGGAGTAGCCGGGAGGTCTAAGGCGCCTGGCTCCGGAGCACGCGGTTGCTCGCCGTCGGAGGTTGGAGTCCTCCCTGGGGCATGTGTGTGTGTGTGTGTGTGTGTGTGTGTGTGTGTGTGTGTGTGTGTGTGTGTGTTGTCCTTAGGTTTGTGTACCTTAGTTTAAGTAGTCTGTAAGCTACAGACTGATGACCACGCAGTTTGGTCCGATAGATTTATGAACAGTTGAACATTCTTGTAGCCTCTGGTTACCTTCCCTACAATATTTTCTTTGTGTTCTCTCCAATTTAAGTTATTCGTAATTGTAATTCTTAGGTATTTAATTAAATCACGACCTGTTGATTTGACTGATTAATCGTGTAAATGACGTTTATCGAATTCTTTTAGTGCTCATATGGATGACTTAACACTTGTCATTGTTTAGGACCAATTGCCAATTTTTGCACCATGCACATATCTTGATCATTTTGCAGTCGCTTTTGATCTTCGGTGCCTTTACTAACCAATAAAAGAGAGCATCATCCGCGAACAGTCTAAGAGAGCTGCTCATATTGCCTTCTAAATCGCACATAAGGATAAGGAACAGTAGGGACCCTAAAATACTTTCCTGGGTAATGCCAGATATCACTACTGTTTTACTCGATGACTTTCCGTTAGTTACTACATACTGTGTCCATTGTAACAGGAAATCGCGAATCCAGTCGCACAACTGTGGCGATATTCCATAAGCACGCAATTTGTGACGTACAGTGTCAAAAGTCTTCCGGAAATGAAGAAATATGGAATCGATATGAGATCCCTTTTCGATAGCACTCATCACTTCATGTGACTGTATCACAAGAACGATATGTTTTGAATCTGTGCTGATTATAGGTCAATAGGTCGTTCTCCTCGAGTTAGTTGATAATGTTTTAAAAAAGTATATGTAATACAATCCTGTTGCAAACCGACTTCAATAATATAGCCTTGTAATATTGCGGATTACTCATATTGCCGTTCTTGAATATTGGAGTGACCTGTGCAACTTTTTAGTCTTTGCGTATGGATTCTTCACTGAGCAACAGTTTGTATACGATAGCTAGGTATGGAGCTATTGCATCAGCATACTCTGAAAGGAACCTAATTGGTATGCAACGTGGACCGGGAGGCGTGAATTTGTTATGTAATTTAAGTTCTTTAATACTCCAGGGATAGCTACTTCTAAATTACTGGCGCTGGTGGTTGTTCTTGATTCCAATTCTGCAGTATTTGCTTCGTCTTCTTTGGTGAAGGAATTTCGGAAAGCTGTATTTAGAAATTATGCTTTAGCAGAGCTGTTATCAGTAGCATTACTATAGTGAAGGTATTGATTTTGTTTTGCCGCTAGTATGGTTTGTATACGGCCAGAATTGCTTTGTATTTTCTACCAAGTTACGTGACAGGGTTTCATCGTGAAAACCATTAAAAGCTTGTAGTATTGAGGTTCGACGTTTGTCACATTGTTGAATGCTGTTATGGCGGCTTCGGATGCTGCTGTTTCCTCCTCTATGGAAGTGTGTAACTGGTCTTTCTCAGAGACGAACAGCACATGCCTGTCTTCTGCTTTTGTCGGGTCCTCCCAATAACACCTACAGAGAAGGCTGCAGCACTCTTGTTTGACGTCATGTAGAGTAGGCCGCAATCGTGTAGCTCACTGGCTGGGCACAAACGGCACACCCCCTAGGTCCTAGTGCAGGGAAGGACAGACAGCACCGATGTGACGTCAGCCAACACCACCTAGGGACAAGGCCTTACAACAGCCCGTGCTACGTCGTACTGACCAGGCCATGGTCAACGGGAAATACAGGCCTCAGCGCGCACATCATGCGGCATAAGCAAGGTAGTTCCGAGCCGGCACGATCGCTAGCTCAGTGGCTGCCCGCTATGACGCAGTGGGCAGTGCCCCAGCGGCCGGCCAATCGGCTAGCGATCGCGCCGGCTCGGAACCACCTTGCTTACGTAGCATGAAGTGCGCGCTCAAGCCTGTATTTCTTGCCGGCCACGGACCAGGCCGCGGCCGCCAGCTTACTGGCTGCCCGCTATGAGGCAGGGGGCGTGCCCCAGGGGATAGGCATTCAGCAGGCGGCCGCGGCCTGGTCAGGAAGACCACAGAGTAACATATACAGAGGAGCAGCCCCCCCCCCCCTAAACCACTGTCCTACACTCCCCTCGTAGTTCCGTAAGATGCTAGCAGGTGTCAGGTGGATCGCTGGCTTAGGGTGCCTCTCGCACGTCAGAGGGTAGCGTGGAGGGGAGGCTGAGGGGAGAGCTCGTGCCGCCTGCCACAAGGCCACAGCTATGTCCAGCTTGCTGGCATTTAAGCGGAAGTGGTGGTGGGGACAGCCGCTACCTGCCGCCTGTTGTGGCCAGTTTAGAGAGCTGCTTCTGACTGCAGTGCCATCATGGGACATCTTACGGAACTGCTGAAAACCCTCCCTCCCCGCACCCCTGAGTGTAGGACCGGGCCCTTATGGATGTTTCCTGTCTGTATATATTTGTCTGTGGTATGACATAGCACAGGCTGTTGTAAGGTCTTGTCTCTAGGTGGTGTTGCGTCAGCCCAGGCCGCTCTGCCTGCTCACAAGGAAGGAGAGTTGACCGTGTGACGTCACGCACTTTGTAGGCCTATTGGTGCCACATAGAAATAAAAAGCAGTGTGAGGAGTGCAGCATTTTACGACAGGCAGGTAGCAGATCTGGTGTGAAGATTGCATTAAGGTGTACGATATCCTAATTTTATAACATAGTGTTTTAATTAAATAATAGACACAGATTACAGAATGGAAACAGCTAACTTGCTGTATCCGTTATGTCAGTACTCTCATCAACAGCAAAAGAAAAATGTATAAAATTACGTTCCGTAACATCCAGTTGTTCTTGTACGTCTGCAGCCATGTCCTGAATATGTCGCATAACAATTTTCGCAGAGAAACTCACGTTTTCAAAGCCTTCTACTAATGTGAACACATTTCTTTAGCGGCTATCACAATCACTTCTTTCGCAAGATCACCCACAGTAAACGGTCTACTTGGCTATATGTAGAGCTATTCTGTAGATCAGGACAGACGTTTCACTACTATGACAGTCCTCCACATCAGCACGTTCCTTTAATTCAGATATTAAGGCATCTCGTTCTTCTCCTTCATATTTCCCATACACATTTGCGTGGCAGAGGGAATGATGACGCTGTAAATTACTTTTTCCCACACAGAAAGAAAAATCAGTTGTTCCGATTTGCTTGTAAGCGCCCATAGGCCAGTTCATCTAGACAACATTGTGAACACAGCTTTCGCCTGACGTCACACGGTTTGACAAGCTTGCTCTTCCTGCTCACACGTTACACCACCTTCCTCTGTCCTACCGGCTATCCACTGAGCCACGCGATCGCAGCCTACTCTGCGTGACGTCAAACGAGAGAGCCGCTGCCTTCTCTTTCGGTGGCGTTGGTCGCCACCACCATTAGTCGAATTCGTTCCGACTGTTCGAGGGCAGGTGGGGAAGCCACCTCGTCGTCTCTCTGTTTGCCAGGTTTGACGTTCACACGTTCTCGTCATCTTGGTCTTCTTCACTGGTGCGTCCTTGAGGCTTGGACTTCCATGCAGTTGTTCCGTCTGCGATATGTGAAGACCGGCCAGCCTCACCAGTTGGCGAAATGGAACCTACGTCAGCGTTGCTACTCTGCCAGAATCGCCAAGTGCAGTTGTCGTGCTCGCCTGAGCATCTAATGCACCGTCCAGCATATCGGCGGTATTTTACCATCTAGCCTTCTTCATGGCATCTGAAACGCTTGGGCTTAGTGTTCTGGTTTATAGGGTGAGCTTCCATTGCCCACAGGAAAGTCAAGGACATACCGTAGCGTGTCGATGTCGTTGTTGACGTCCACCGTTTGCACGCGTATGACGGGATCATCTCGACTCGCATTCGGAAGGACGGTGGTACAAATCCACATTAGGGCTCAAGACTGACAAGAAAGTCGCATGATTGGGCGTTTCATTCCTCCACCAGCGCAGTTGACAACCGCTGGTTGGTCGTTGGTGCTCGAGCCACTGCTTATAGTTCAATCGGAGTGTCAGAGTTAAAACAGTAGATGATTTCCCGGATTGTTCCTTTGAAAGGGCATGGCAGATTTCCTTCTCCACCCTTATCGAAAAAATCGGTGCGTGAGCTCCGTCTCTAATGAACAGGCTGTCGACCGATGTTAAATCCTAAGTTCTTCCTTTTGTTACTTTTTGTTAGTACTCTCATGCAACTTTGCAGCAGCATTACCGTAACCAGCTCGCAGCCCCCTCCAAGGACTACTGTTAACACATATAAGCGTCTTTGTTCCTTCCTTATATTGCTGCTTCTCTGGTGACGTCTTTTTCTTCTCGGTCGCCATCATGGAGTGGCCAGCCGTGACGTCCTTGAGTTCTTTGTAGTTACTCACGGTCACTGCATGTAAAATAAAAGGAAACTTAGGGTTTATTGTCCCGCCGACAGCGTGGTCATTAGAGGCAAGCTAACGCTCGGATTTTCGGGTAAGGATGGGGAAGGAAATCGCCTATACCCTTTAAAAGGAACCATCTCAGAGTTTGCCTGGAGTGATTTATCGAAATGACGGAAAACCTAAATCTGGATGGCAGGAGGTGGATTTCAACCACCATCCTTCCGAAAACGAGTCCCATATGTTGTAACTGCGCCACCTTGACCTGTCGATTTATTCCGGTCACCTGCACATCACACAATGCGGGGTATGTTAGGGTGTGTGATCACCATGGATGACAGTGGATGCTGTGCAATGAGCTCCCTTGCTGGGCTCAAGACTGACAAGTAAGTCGTTTGATTGGGCGTTTCATTCCTCTACCACCGCAGTTGACAACTGCTGGTTGGTCGTTGGTGCTCGATCCACTGCTTATAGTTAAATCGGAACGTCAGAGTTAAAACACTAGATGACGATATCTTTCTTGGATCTTTCCATCAGCTTGTCATACAGCTGCGTTCACTCTGGCCCTCTGCAGTCTACGAACAGAGAGTAAACAGGTGTATGATTCTCTTTTGTCGAATTCTTGACGAGATAGGCAAACTCCCCTTGACTGCGTCGGTTTTCTTCCATCCTCCTTTATTCCCCATACTGTAGTGCTGAACACGACACTGTTACTGGTGTCGTAAGAAGAACAACACTACAATCTACTTGATCTTGCTACAGCTTCTCTTCTCACTCGGCTTCGGTTGCGGAGCGCGCAGTAACAACGATACGCTCCGTGACTCAGGCTAAACTCGGCCATTTCAGTGCAGGTATATTCAGCGTAGAAATGTAAGAAAAGGGTTATTGCGGCATTCGTGTCTTCCCGACATGCTTGCGGTAATTGCGGGAACGTGAACTAGGGCAACGCTTTGGCCAAATGCGTCGAAACCGGACCAACGTTCTGTTATTCTTTTCATTGGTGCCGAATGACAAAGAGCGAGAGATATCCATAGCAGAATCAATAATATTGATGGGCAGTATTTGTCGGAAACCACGGTTATGAAATGGTGACTCAAGTACGTTCCTCTGGTCGTGATTTGTCAAGACGCCGATCGATCTTTTAGGGCCGCGCTGGAGTGGCCGAGCGGTATAAGGCGCCTTGCTACAGAGCGCGTGGTTGCTCGCCATCGGAGGTTCGAGTCCTCCCATGGGCTTGCGTGTGTTTTCCTTAGGTTAGTTTAATTTAGTTTAAATAGTTTGTAAGCTTAGGGACTAATAACCAAAGAAGTTGAATCTTTTGATCCGTTAGGAGAGTCGTAACGCAAAAGCTACTCCAGCCGAAGTGGGAGACACTCGAACACCCGCACTATAGTCCTGATTTCTACCCAGCCAGTTATCACGCCTTCAATCCCTTAGTTGAAAAAGAAATGAACGTATGGCGTTGTTAGCCGGAAGACCTCATCTGGGATTGTTCGGCCGTCTGTTGCAAGTCTTTTGATTCGGCGCCACTTGGACGACTTCAGTGCCGATGATGATGAAATTTGATGACAACAAACAGCACCCAGTCTCTTGACGGAGTTAGAACCCAGCCCCTCTGCATGATAGTCAGCGACGTTCTCTACCGAGCCACGGAGGCGGACTTCGATGTTTTCCAAAACATCGAAGGGTCGACGATTCCTGTCTGACAGGATGTCTGCAGGCAGTTACGAACTTTCTGATGCTCCAGGACATAGTGTTTTACCAATGGACAGCTTCAGCGTGAATCATTGCCTCAGTTCTCTTGATTAATTTTCTTGATTGACATGCAAAGTCTGGTTTGTGCAGCTTTCGATTGGAACTTTTTTATTGCCCCTTTTAAAATTATAGAAAAGACACGATATACATATCAACGAAAACTAAAATAATGATAATATATGTTTACAAAATTACCTTATAATCATGAGAGTTAATTTTCTTGTTGGGATAAATCATGTCCTCAAGTCGATGGTTGTGTATGCATACGCCATCATCAAGTGAAACGGCACTCGAAACACTCACTGTGCCACAAACGCATGCCAGTAGGAGCAGTACTGTGATTTGGAAACATTAATCATCTACATCTACATAAATATTCTGCAAGTCATATTGAAGTGCATGGCAGAGGGTTTATCGAACCGATTTTATGATATTTAACTGCAGTTCCATTCTCGAATAGCTTGCGGGAAAAGGAACTTCTAAATTCTTCCGTTTTCGACCTGATATCACTTATTTTATTGTGATGATCATGTCATCCTATGTATGTAGGTGCTAACAAGATATTTTTGCTTTCGGAAGAGAGTGTTGGGGAAAGAAATTTCGCAAATAGATCTCGTCGCAACGAATAACGCCTTTCTTTCAATGATTTCCACCCCAACTCGTGCATCATTTCCGTGACACACTCTTCCCTATATTGCGATAATACAAATCGAGCTACCCTTCTATGAACTTTTTGTATATCCTCCGTCAGTCCCACCTTGTGTGGATCCCGAAATGTGCAGCAATATTTCGAAATAGGACGCACAAGTGCTGTGTAGGCAGTTTCTTTATTAGAACTGTTGTCTCTTCCAAGTGTTCTGTCAATGAAAAGTAGTCTTTGGTTCGCCTTCCCTACAATATTGTCTATGTGTTCTTTTCGATTTAAGTTGTTCGTAATTGTTACGCCGTGGTTATTAGAGGCGGAGCACACGCCCGAACAGTTTTTGTCAGGGATCCGGAAGGAAATCGGCCTTGCCGTTCAAAAGGGATCAACCTGACATTTGCCTGGAGTGATTTAGGGAAATCACGGAAAACCTAAATCTGGATGGCCCAGGTGGGTTCGAACCGACGTCCTCCCGACTGCAAATTCAGTGTGTTACCAATGCGCCACTTCGCTCGGTTATAAGCTGAGAGTTAGAATAAGACGAACTGGTTATGATTAAAAATCAAAAGCTGGGGAAGTGACTTAAGGGAATATACATATTCCTTTCGAGCACTAGGTACTTAAAGTATTTAGAGATATCAACCCACTGATGAGCTACTTTATTGCAAAAGAGGAAAAGATGTTTGAGTGACAGTAACGAACACTGGATTATTGAATGGTGGAAAACTGTCAACTAGTCCAAAGATTCGCTCTACAAGACCCGGATTTTCTTACGTCGACAGTGAATACTGGAGGAAGATGCGACAAGATGTGGTAGCCATAGAGCATTCTTCTGTAATTATAGCTATGACGTTGCAAATCCAGGTCACGAGGAAAAACATTGCCGATTTTTTTGAGTAGCCAGCAGCTATATCTCAAAGTGCGAGACGATAAAATAGCAATTAAAGCCACTTCTTCTTGAGTATACAGATGAGTTGTCATCGAAGTTTATCGATATGACACAACCTCTATGATCTCGTTTGGGAGAAGTAGATTGATTTCAGTTGCTCGCCTCCAAATATATCACAGACGGTCAGGTTAACTAAGTAAATTTACGGTTTGTATGAACATTTAAAAGTGAGGATTCCTCAACATACATTAAACTTGGCAACGAATTTCAACATTTTTCTTTAAAAAAAAAAAAGAAAGCAGTTCAAAGATGAGGCGTGGTTCTTGAAAGCTACCCCTTCGATGTACTTCTTGTTTTCGGTATGTATTGTATTCTTTTCTGTGCCTCATTCTTTTATTAAGATATGGTTTAATTGCTTTAATTTACCATCTTTTAGTTTTAAATTTATTTTAAGCCCTAAATTGTTTCTTTTTTGTTTTATTTGTAGGGATTCCAAACTGTGTCAGGTCTTCTCCGCATGATGGTTTACTCTCCTTCCTATTAGTCGCAACTGCGCTGCGAATGGCAAAGGAGACGTTTTGTCTAACTTTTACGCAACATTGGTAATAGTAGCAGCCCAAGCTACCTTACTCCATTTATTATTAAGTCTTTGTTCAGTCAATTAATTAGTGCTCGTCACAATAAATGATAGTTATTAGCTGTGCAACATCAAATGTTTGTAGACCTTATGGGACTTAACTACGTGGTCATCAGTCCCTAAACTTACAAACTACTTATGAACTAGCTACTACTAAGGACGGCACAAATATCCATGCCCGAGGGGGGATTCGAACCCCCGACCGTAGTGGCCGTGCAGACCGTTACTGGCGCGCCGCAGTCCGCTTGGCCACCGCGGCCGGCTTATTATCTGTAATATTAGCGTCGTTGTTGTTGTTTGTCTTCAGTCTAAAGAAAACGTTCAAACGTTTGTAAGGCTTATGGGACTTAACTGCGGGGTCATCAGTCCAAAACCTACAAACTACTTATGAACTACCTTATACTAAAGACGGCAGAAACAACCATGCCCAAGGGGGGGGGGTGGGGAGTCGAACCCCCGACGGGGAACGGCCTCGCTCATCGTAGCAAATGTTCAAATGTTTGTACAGCTTATGGGACTTAACTATGGGGTCATCAGTCCCTAAACTTACAAACTAATTATGAATTACTTACGAAATAGGACGGCACAAATATCCATGCTCGAGGGGGGATTCAAACCCCCGACCGTAGTGGCCGTGCAGACCGTGACTGGAGCGCCTCAGTCCCCTCGACCACCGCGGCCGGCGCATCGTAGCATAGAGCCTCAATGCACTCGGCCGCTCCGCCGCGGTTGTCTTCAGTCCGAAGAATCGTTTGGTGCAGCTCTCCGCACTACTCTTTCTTGTGCAACATTTTCATCTCAGAATAACGGTAACCCTCGTCCATTTGAATCTGCTTAAAGTACTTGTCTTGTGGTCTCTCTCTCTCTCTCTCTGCAGTTTGTTCAAAATGTTCAAATGTTTTTAAATCTAAGTGAGTTAACTTCATTGGTTATCAGTCCCTGGGCTTAAGAAATACTTAAACTAACTTATACTAAGAACAACATACAAACACCAATACCCGAGAGAGGACTCGAACTTCCAAAGGCGAGCAACCGCGTGCTCCACAGCAAGGCGCCGTAGAGCACTCGGCCACTCTACCACGACACTACAATTTGTACCCACCACACTTCCCTCTAATACTAAACTGACGATTCTTTGATGTCTCTGAATGTGTTCTATCATTGGATCCTTTCACTGCCTCCTTATAAGTTACATGTTCTACCACTCTAATCTTCGGCGTTCTTTCTTAGCACCTCATTAAAAAAAAAAAAAAAAAAAAAAAAAAAACTTTTCTTCCTGTTCACTACTAAGCTTCCAAGTGTAACTCTTACACAATATAAATGCCTTCAGAAAAGACTTACTGTAATACTTAAATTAATATACAACGTCAACAAATTTCCATTCTTCAGAAATCCCTAACTTCCCATTGCCATTCTGCGTGTTATATTTTGCATCTTCCGTCCATCATAAGTTATTTTACTATCCAAATAACGAAACTCACTACTTTTGTAATCTTATTTCCTAATCTAATTTGCTCAGTATCACCTGTTTTAATCTAACATTATTCCAGTAGTTTTGTTTTGCTCCTTGTTAATGTTCATCTTGTATGATCCTTTCAAAACAATATCTATTCCATTCAATTGCTCTTCAAGGTCCCTTGTGATGCCCAGCTAAATTACAACGTAATTGGCACACTGCATACTTTTTTATTTCTTCTGGAAGCTTGTTACGAAATGCAGTTAATTCGTTATCAGAAAAGTCTCTGAACAGAAGAATCGCCGAATAAATAATCATCTCAGTAATAATGGATTTAACTTGGGAAACTATTATATCATGAATGAAATATGTCTCAGGTGGGGCAATTCAGTGCAGTATGAAGCAATAACTGTACGTTAACTATTAACCGAAGAATTTGTCTTCATTGCATTAGACTACAAAGTTTCGTAATCAGCGTCGGTACGAACGATTAGTCGACAATCGCCTGAAATCAGTTCGAAATATCTTGCACGTTCTTATAGGGTATTCTGAGTCTGTTAGGTTATCGAACACATGACTTAGAGCTTGGCCAAAGAACTTCGGAGAAGTGGATAAGTTAGTTAAATCATCAGTTTCTGAGAAAATACACTTCCGATTAACGACCGTATGGACGCTCGCCGAAACTTGATCAAGCAGCAAATTTGTGAAGAAGCTACCTTTATCCGCGATACACACAGAGGATAAAATTCGTGGCTCTTGAAGTGATAACGACGCCACTTTAACTTCTGATAATTAATGGTTATCATTAACTCTTTCTGTACGTCGGCATTCTTGAATTCAGATAATTATCGGATTCATTTCATACATAGTCTTCATTCGAACTTAATAAGAGGCTAATTGATGCCAATACACAAAATGGCTATCTGCCTAAATACGTCAGCTTACTATCTGTTCTGAACGATGAAGACATAAGTTGTATTGAAGTTCTCTCTTTTGCACGGCAATGCAAACCGTAACGTAAATCCAGTGAGCGTATACCTGTTTTGTAATTAATAATTGTAATTTGTGGTATTTCAGAAAATTTCAGTATAAAAATAGAACAGTCATTGACCTCCGTAATCATAGCAACTTGTTCCAAATTCACTCAATAAACTCATTAAGTACAGAACATTCAAAATGTTCAAATGTTTTTAAACCTAGGGTACCAAACTGATGAGGTCATCGATTGCTAGACTTACAAACTACTTACACTTAATTATGCTAAGAATAACTTCAAGTCGACCGCTGTACGAAACAAGAGCTTTGTTTTATCACTAAAATTAGCACATAAGGTCCGTGTGAACTACCGGTTACTCCCTGCTACAAAATCTTGTTCCCTGGTCCAAACTGAGAACTGACTCGTTTAAAATTACTTCAATAACAGGAAGTTAATACTACAGTGCTCAATATACATAGCAGCTCACACGTTATTACACACAGACATTAATAAGCAAGCCACAACAATTAAAGTTATCTTAGAAAGGTGGCTAAGAAAACATTTATGGCGCAGCGGAATTTAGACACAAGAAAAATTGCATCTGAGCTTGTTCTCAGCACTTGTGAAGAACAATATTAAATAAAAGAGGGAAGGTGCTCTAAAACTAGAATTTATAGGTAACTTACGGATTATGCTGAACTTAAACTTGTTTATTCAGGTAGAAAACAATTAAAATGGGGAACCAATTTTGTTAATACAATAAAAATGCATCTCTTACATGGATTAATGTGGAAGGTGCCCAGCATAAATTATACATGATTTAACGCTACTGCGGGGAAGGATTCACAAACAACACTCATTCGCTCACACACACACGCAATGCCACAGCGAAACTCACCAAAATCAGCGTGGTGAGACGAGGAGAAGTAGGCGCCGCTATCGTAGGCTAAATTCAGCAAGTCGGAGGTAGCACAAAACACAATATACAAAAACACTTTGAAGCTGGCTCTGGTCCGTCGTGCCTGTTTTGAGATGGTGCGTGTGTATAGCAAGTTAAATTACATCTGAAAAGAAAACGCGAGCAAACACGCTAACGGCGGCACACGGTTACGTTAAATGAACGCGCTCCACTGAAGGTGAAGTGGTTTAATATCGGATTCATTATACAAAATCACGGTGAATTCTTAAGTTGCAGTCTGTTAGAAATCGATCTAGCTACTGGTTTTTATATGAGAAGTGGCGTGAATTCAGGCGACTAGCTACATACCCCGGAAGTCGGATCTCGGACCCACGTGGTTCCGAAAACCGATAAAATTGAATAAATTGTTTCCGAAAAATAAAGAAAATGAACTACGGCATGCAACCCATAGAAATGCTTCCTTATATGGAAGCGAATGAAATACTGCTACCCGCGATAGGGAGAGATTACAGAGACGGATGAAGTCCAGTCTCCAAAACTCGCAAAAGTGGAATAATTACAAAGTCGGAAAAATAAGAACTACGGCAGGTAACCCCTAGAAATGCTCAGAATTACATGAAGAAGCGAAAGAAATGCAGCTACACGCGATAGGGGCGCTTCAGAGACGGATGAAATCCAGTCTCAAAAAACTCGTAAAAGTAAAAGTAAATAATTACAAAGTCGGAAAAATAAAATTAAGAATTACAGTATGCAACCCATAGAAATGTTTAGAATTACATAAGGAAGCTACTGAAAGAGGTTGTACAAGGCTCAGAGAGATTTACTGACAAAGACAGAGTGCGTACTACAAGTCGGAGAAGAAACAGCAAAATTAAAATAGGCGGCGAGAGAAG
Organism: Locusta migratoria; assembly: GCA_026315105.1. NCBI lineage: Eukaryota > Metazoa > Arthropoda > Insecta > Orthoptera > Acrididae > Locusta > Locusta migratoria. Next base: position 296,376,584 of record CM048755.1, read on the forward strand.
ATCGCGAAATATTAGTAGAAATAAGAAGGATACCCGCATAGTTACTTGCCTGATGGGCATGGAACAAACAAGAGTGGAAACTGAAGGCTTTGTTCTATGAACCAATCACGTGGAACACACATCACTCACGGAAGGAAACGATGAGAAGATTTTTACATGCACTGTACAAAAATGAACATATCACCTATTAGAAATCGGGCCCCACAAAGCTAGAAAGTATTTACACAGAGTTCATACACCGCCACATGATCACAAAAGGTTTTAACATACTAAGCCGTTATCAAACTGCAACTAGAATCACACACACCGCGTTTATCTATTGGAAATCACTGAATTGAAAACGAGAACACATTTCCGCACACGATCGGAGAAAATATTCCAAAAAATGATTCTAAGTTCACGAGTCTAAGTTAAACGTGCTAGACAATGAAACGCTACCATCTCCAAACACAAGAGCAGAACCAACCTTACCGCACAAGAAGACCAGCACAGAATGAATAACCGAGCGGCCACGGGTGCGCGAAAAGCTACCGGAAGCTGGAAAGCCCAAGAAACAGCGGTGGTGGGGACGGACAGCGAGACCCGCACTGGAGAGGGCTCGCCGACTAGCTTGTAACCAAAGGGTGTAGAAACCTCTTTGGTGGTATCAGCAGCTATCGACACTGAGCCAGAGAGAATGATGGAAACCGACCTATTCCTACCCACATTCAGACACCCATAGATTCTCGGACCCACTTATAAGTAGAACAACTGCACATTCTCACAGGGACAGTGGCGTAGCGGCGAAGCCGTACTTATGCCACAATAATTAATAATAACGGAGAAGCAGTACTTATGCCACATTAATTAATAATAATAATAAATTATTAACATAACAAAATAAGAAAAACCTAGCAATATTAACTAGTATTTTAACACATGAAATAAAAATGCTTTCCCTCAAGCCTTGAAAAAAGTGGGGTTCAAGTTTTAACAAAATGGTAATCTAGCGACATTAAATAAATTATAACTTTACAGAAATATGCAAAAAATATATGGAAGACGACAGACGGTCGTCTTTCACAACACAGTCACATATACCCGAGGGAGGACTCGAACTTTCGATGGGAGCAGTCGTTCAGTCCGTAACACTAACAAAAAAAAAAAAAAAAAAAAAAAAAAAAAAAAAAAAAAAGACAATACCAAGAAAGACCGGAAACATTAGAACTAAATTTATTTGAGGGATAACTCGTTGTACAGAAATGAAATGATGTAAAGTGAGGAAGATGATGAAATCAGTATTGAATGTCGTCGCCATTGCTGGCTATAACTGATACTACATGCTTCGGCATTGAATCAAAGACGCTCTATGTTACAGCACTCCATGCCGCTTCAACACATTGCCAAAGTTCAATTGGTGTAGTAGCAAGTGAACGAGTGGTGTATCGGTACACTACCCGGCGACATTCGCTCCGCAGTCATCTAAAAAACGCTTTCGATAGGCGACATGAGAGATCGGGGGAACGGGAAGGCCAAGGAAGCACTGAAATCCTATGAATGCAGTGATAATTTCTAAAAATTTGCTTTTCTACAATACAACTATCGCGTCCCCCTTCCAAATTCACCCACCGAAGCCATAAGAATCACAAGTTTCGATTTTTTAAAACTTGCGATAACGGAATGAGAATTTCTTTGTACAAAATACTGGCAATTCAGATTTTTTAACGTTATTTCGTACCATCAAAACAATAAAACAACAAGATTTAATATAGGAAACAGCACCGTCAGTACACGTAACACTATCTCTTTGTTCTATAGTTCTCCGTAATTCGTAAACTATGTGAACAAAAGTATCTGGGCAACAATAGTCATTCGATGTGAGAGAGCGGAGTGGGACACTCCGCGGAACTCGTGGACTTGGAACGTCGTCAGGTGATTGGGTGTCACTTGTGTCAGGAATCAGTACACAAGATTTTCACACTCCTAAATACCCTTTGGTCCACAGTTTCTGATATGATAGTGAAGTGGAAACGTGAAGGGCCATGTACAGCACGAAAGCGTACAGGCCGACCTCATCTGTTGGCTGACGGACCGTCGACAGTTGAAAGACGGTCGTACTGTATAATAGGCACTCATCAATCAAGACCATCACAGGGAAATTCCAAACTGCACCAGGATCCACTCCAAGTACCATGACAGTTAGGCAGGAGATAAGAAAACTTGGATTTCACACATCACGCAGGTCAGTGCCAAACGACGATTCGTTTGCCATAAGGCGCGTAAACATTGGACGATTGAACAGTGGAAAAAAGTTGTGTGGAGTGACGAATCACAGTATACAATGTGGAGATCCGATGTCAGGATGTGGGTATGGCGAATTACCGGTGAACGTCATCTGCCAGCGTGTGTAGTTCAAATATTTGTAAATCTAAGGGACTTAACTACTGCCGCGGCAGAAAAGCCGTGTGCACTAAGGCGCCAGGCTGCAAGGCGCGCGGCCGTTCGCCAACGGGGGCTCGAGTCATCCCCCGGATATGGTTGTTTGTGTTGTCCTTAGCATAAGTTACTTTAAGTTAATGTAAGTAGTTCGTAAGTCTAGGGACTGATGACCAACTTTGTTAAGTCCCTTAGATTAACAAACATTTGAACAGTCACTAGGCTTGCATAATACTAAAACTAACTTCTACATCTACATAGATACTCTGCAAATCACATTTAAGTGCCTGGCAGAGGGTTCATTAACCACTTTCATAACTTTTCTCCACCGTTCCATTCTCTAATAGCGCGCGGGAAGAAAGAACACCTAAATCGTTCCGTTTTCGATCTGATTTCTCTTATTTTATTGGGATGGTCATGTCTCCCTAAGTAGGTGGGTACTAGCAAAATATTTTCACATTCATAAGTAAAAGTCGGTGATTGAAACTTCGCAAACAGATCACGCCGCAATGAATAACGTCTTTCTTTTAATGATTTCCACCCCAATTCGTGCAACATTTCTGTGACGCTCCCCCCCCCCCCGTAACGTGATAAAACAAAACGAGCTGCCCTTCTCTGAACCTTCTCAATATCTTCCGTCAGTCCCACCTGGTGAGGGTCCCACAAGGGGCAACAGTACTCCAGGAGAGGACGCACAAGTGTGATGTAGGCAGTCTCTTTGGTGGAACTGTTGCATCTTCGAAGCGTTCTGCCAATGAAACGTAACCTTTGATTCGCCTTCCCCACAATATTTTCTGTGTTCTCTCCAGTCAAAGTTGTTCGTAATTGTAACTCCTAGGTATTTGGTAGAATTTACGACCTTAAGGTTTGACTGATTTATCGCGTAATTGAAGTTCAGTGGATTTCTTTTAGTGGTCATGTGTATTACTTCATACTTTTCTTTATTTAGTGTCAATTGCCAATTTTCGCACCTAGTAGAAATTTTGTCTAAATCGCTTTGAAGTTGCTTTTGATCCTCTGTTGACTTCACTAACCGATAAACGCTAAGGACAACACACACACACACACACACACACACACACACACATATGCCTGGTGGAGGACTCCAAATGTTCAAATGTTTGTATAGCTTATGGGACTTAACTACGGGGTCATTAGTCCCTAAACTTACAAACTACTTATGAACTAACTAATACTAAGGACAGCACAAATATCCATGCCCGAGGGGGGATTCGATCCCCCAACCGTAGTGGCCGTGCAGACCGTGACTGGAGCGCCTTAGTCCCCTCGGCCACCGCGGCCGGCTGGAGGACTCCATCCTCCGACAGCGAGCAATGACGCACTCCGCAGCAAGGCGTCTTAGACCGCTCGGCTACTCCACCGCGACTCTTTTGTAGTGCCAAGATTAAAATTCAGAGTCGGTGGTGTTATGGTGTGGTCGTGTTTTTCATGGAGGGTCTTGCAGCCCTTGTTGTTTTGCGTGGCACTATCACAACACAGATATACATTGATGTTTTTAAGCAAAATTCTTGCTTCCCACTGTAGAAGAGCAATTCGGGGATGGAAATTGCATCTTTTAACACGATCAAGCATCTGTTCATAATGCACGGCCTGTGGTGGAGTGGTTACACGACAATAACATCCCTGTAAGGGACTCGCTTTCACAGAGTCCTGATGTGAATCCTACAGAACACCTTTGGGATGTTTTGGAATGCCGACTTCGTGCCAGCCCTCACCGCTCAACATGGATACCTCTTTGCACTCAGTATAACACTCCGTGAAGAATGGGCTGTAACTCCCTAAAAAACATTTCAGCACTTAATTGAACGTACGCCTGCGAGAGTGAAACTGTCATCGAGGCTAAGGATGGGCCAGCACCATACTGAATTACAGCATTACCGATGGAAGGCTCCACGAACTTGTAAGTCATTTTCAGCCAGGTGTCCGGATACTTTTGATCATACAGTGTATCGGCACTGGATGGTAGTCTTCATGACTACGACGTCATGTTTTGCGACTGCTACCAGCCGCAGCGGTCAGACAGTTGCATTACATCTCCTCGGTGTAGGTGAATGCAGTGTTAATTAATAAGGTGTTTAGCGAAGAATGACAATGATATTACTGCCCCATTGGGGCCATCTGCAATTCCAACTTCTGTAAGTTTTACTTGAGACATGGGATATGAAGTCAAATGCTTATTAAATGCTTTAAATTTCATTTGTCTTCTACTTGTTGTGTTACAACTGGATTGTATCAAGTTCATATTCGTTACTGCAAACAAGCAACGCATTTCAACTCGCACGTCCCTATAATACTGCTAATACGTCTTAACGAAACGACAATTCCGTGTTCCGTTTGTGCCATAGCAACTGATTGGCACATGAAGCCTGAGTTAGTGATGGCGCAGCGGTAAATTGCAGTTTCTTTCTGATTTAATAATGTGTACGGTTTTAATTTTCGGTAGCGACAAGGCGATTCATGACGCAACAAGTTAACAATTTCTCACCACAGTGTCTGCAGACCCTTATAGAGCGATCTGGCGCAGTGGTAACTCACTGGACTCGCATTAGGGAGGACGGCGTGGTGGCTCAGCGCGCTAGGTCAGAGGGATCGATGCCCCCTGCAAAAAAAAAAAAAAAAAAAAAAAAAGAAAAAAAAAAAAAAAAAACCTGACTCAACGACAAAACGAAAAACTTTGGACAAAACAAAGCAACGTCCACAAAGGACCGATCAAACAGAAAAAAGGAAGAAAAATCCGCCTCCGGCCATCCAGGTTTAGGTTTTCCGTGATTTCCCTGAATCACTCGATAGAAATGGATGGGTGGTTCTTTTGAAAGAGAACGGTCAATTTCCTTTCCTATCCCTGACAAAAACTATCCGCACCTTCGCTCCACCTTTAGTGGCCACGATCTCGTCGCGATGTTAAACCCCAGTCCTCCATCCTTCTTTCCAGATTTTAATCCGACCAACATGATGCTACAGGGAGAATCAGTACTGTAATGACATCGCTTTTGTAGGGCGGAGCTTCCCGACGAATCCCAATTCTGCCTGCACCATCAAATAATGTACCCAGGTACATTGTCGAACAGGGTCGTTTTGTTAATGCAGGTATTGTGGTATAAACGAATATTTTGCATGTGTCTAATGACCTCAAAATCCCTAAACATGGTTCTCTCACCAGTTAGCGTTGTTGTGACACTATGTGCCTCCCCAGGTGCGACTTTTTAGAGATGAATTTGGCTAGAAGTTCTTTTTTATGGATGGCAGTGCGCGATTGAATAGAAGAGCGCAGGCGAAGGAGCTCTTTGAACGAGACGATATTTGGCTAATTAACTAGCCTATCGGTTCTCCCGACTTAAGAAGCACTGAGCGAGTGTGGGATGCATTGGAGAGACGTACACTCCAGGCCATTAAAATTGCTACAACACGAAGATGACGTGCTACAGACGCGAAATTTAACCGACAGGAAGAAGATGCTGTGATATGCAAGTGATTAGCTTCTCAGAGCATTCACACAAGATTGGCGCCGTTGGCGACACCTACAACCTGCTGACATGAAAAAGTTTCCAACCGATTTCTCATACACAAAAAGCAGTTGACCGACGTTGCCTGGTGAAAAGTTGTCATGCCTCGTGTAAATAGAAGAATTGCGTACCATGTTTCCGACTTTGATAAAGCTCGGATTGTAGCCTATCCCGATTGCGATTTATCGTATCGCGACATTGCTGCTCGCATTGGTCGCGATCCAATGACTGTTAGCAGAATATGGAATCGGTGAGTTCAGGAGGGCAATACGGAACGCCGTGCTGGATTCCAACGGAGTCGTATCACTAGCAGTCGATATGACAGGCATCTTATCCGCATGGCTGTAACGGATCAAAAATGTTCAAAATGTTTGTGAAGCTTAAGGGACTTAAATATGGGGTCATCAGTCCCTAAACTTACAAACTACTTATGAACTACTTTATACTAAAGACGACACAAACATCCATGCCCGAGGGGGAATTCCAACCCCCGACGGCGAATGGCCTGGCGCATTGGAGCATAGCGCCTCATTGTGCTCGGCCGCTCCGCCTGAGTCATCAGATGGGCATGTTTGCAAGACAACAACCATCTGCACGAACAGTTCGACGACGTTTGCAGCAGCATGGACTATCAGCCCGGAGACCATGGCTGCGGTGACCCTTGACGCTGCATCACAGACAGGAGCGCCTGCGATGCTGTACGCAACGACGAACCTGGGTGCACGAATGGCAAAACGTCATTTTTTTCGGATGAATCCAGGTTCCGTTTACAGCATCATGATGGTCGCATCCGTGTTTGGCGACATCGCGGTGAACGCACTTTGCAAGCGTGTATTCGTCCTCGCCATACTGGCGTATCACCCGGCGTGATGGTATGGGGTACCATTGGTTGGTTATACGTCTCGGTCACCTCTTGTTCGGATCGACGGCTTTTTGAACAGTGGCCGTTACATTTCAGATGTGTTACGACCCCTGGCTCTACCCTTCATTCGATCCCTGTGAAACCCTACATTTCAGCAGGGTAATGCACGACCGCATTTTGCAGGTCCTGTACGGGCCTTTCTGGATACGGAAAATGTTCGACTGATGCCCTGGCCAGCATATTCTCCAGATCTCTCACCAATTGAAAACGTCTGATCAATGGTGGCCGAGCAACTGGCTCGTCATAATACGCCAGTCACTACTCTTGATGAACTGTAGTATCGTGTTGAAGCTGCATGGGCATCTGTACCTGTACACGCCATCCAAGCTGTTTGACTCAATGCCCAGGCGTATCAAGGCCGTTATTACTGATTTCTCACGATCTATGCACCCAAATTGCGTGAAAATGTAATCACATGTCAGTTCTAGTATAATATATTTGTCCCATGAATACCCGTTAATCATCTACATTTCTTCTTGGTGTAGCAATTTTAATGACCGGAAGTGTATTACAGCAAATTCACATGCAGCAGCGACCTCCAGTAGTTGTCAACCACGCTGGTGTAGAAATGATTAGCCCTACTAGAAGAACTCTTTATCAAACTTTTGTCCAGAAAGGATGCACGATGCCAGAGCATGCTTTGCAGTCTGTGGTGATCACACATCGTTTTGAGAATGATGTCCCTTCCTTCCTATGTGCTGGCACCATCATAAACCGCGGCTCAGTGTAATTATTGTTTGCTGTGACAAAAGTGTCATTTCTGGGCTTTTCATTGGGTATTTTTTCAATTACCTTCTTTATATCAGTGGTTTTCAACCTTTTAGAACCCGCGTCCCCTTTTCCGAGTAAAAATGTCCGCCGACGTAGCATGCCCGTAATAAAGCTATGTCAGTGAACCGAAAGGCAAAGTATTTAATTTTCTTTCATAGATGTATCTACTATATGCGCAGCGATTTACGTCTGGTTAAAGTTGCAGTAGCGGAAGCGAATCAAAATTGAAAAAAAAGACTTTATGACTAGAAGTATTTGCTATATGGTTTTACTGTGATTAATAATAAATTTCAATGTGTAATATGTGGCAGCGTGTTGTCATGTGCAAATATGAAACCGCCAAAGTTTCTTAATATTTAAAGGATTCTCATAAACTTTGGATTTCTTCGATAGGATAATGAAAACCCTTATCCAGCATCAAACTATTACGATCCAATACTAAAATGGTAGGCCTATTGTTATTAGTTGATTAAAAATAATATGCATCGAAAATTTGTTACCAGCTGCAAATTACTATGATCCAGTAGTTAAAATGTATTGTTATGTATTTATTAAAAACAATACTAGTTAGTGATTTTTGTTTTTCTGACTTCACAATATTTGAACATGTGATAAAGTCATAAAGAAGATTGCGACCATTGTAAATAACTGTAGCAGTACTGCACGAACGCTGTTAAGTCGCCTAATAAACAAGTAATCATGAGGTGAAAAAATGGCTTCATTGTTTCTTGTTTCGATCGACCCATCATCAAAAATCAAAAGTGTCATAGGTACATCTTATACCTGTGACACTTTTGATGTCTGTTTCAGGGCCACCTGAAACATGTCACAACAAAGCCTATTTTCCACTTACGGATGACTTGTTAATTAAGTGACTTTCACGTAACCGTGTCACTTCCGTGTAGTACTTCTGTCATAGTAGCTGATCGTCACTAAACGTAGGTTTGCTATCTAACTTGCTGCTACTGCATCTTTCTGACGGCTACTCCCCGAGCAAGACTTTGCGATCCCCCAGGTGGTCGCAAACCACAGTTTGAAAAACGCTGCTCTATACGATACAACTTTCATCGAACTATGTTACTTGGAAATCTCACACCATGCTAGAGTCTCTTTCGTCCTTAGGGTTTGTAAAATTCTTAAGCTTGTAGGATTCCTAAGGAATCATACTACGCAGGTCATCGGTCCCTAAACTTACACACTTAAGCTAATTAATGCTAAGGATAACGCACACACCCATGCCCAAAGAAGGAGTCGAACCTCCGGCGGAAGCGTCCGCGCAATCCGTGACATGGCGCCTTAGACCTCGTTGCAATTCCCGCGCAGCTAGGAGCTAGGTTTTCATCAGTTAATGTGGACTATCTGTATTTTTTCTAAATAGCTTTACACGAGCTCTGGTATGTTTCTTTACCATCCATTTCCATTAAAAAAAAAAAAAAAAAAAAAAGGAGAACATGCATACATGTCAAACGTTATTGGTAACAAGTACTGCAATGAACGAGCTATTTTTAGATACCGTCATCAAAGGAATTGAGACACTTGTTATATCGTGGGAGCAACTTTAGCGCTCCTGCATCGTAAGGGTCTGCCGCCTGTGAATGGAAACAGCGTGTCTTCAATTCTTCGTCGTTATCTTCACGTTGGCCGGACGACAGGAATTTCTTGAGGTGCGAGAAAAGATGGACAGCTTACTGCAGGTGTTGTGCTGCTCCTTGACAATGTTCTTTTCCATACGGCTCGGAGCATACCAACTATTTTACAGAAGTTCGGCTGGCAGCTGTTTGACCATCCAGCATACAGTCCGATTTCTAGCTTTCTTCTCACCTCAAAGAATTCCTGTCCTCCGACCAGATCTTTGACAACGACGAACAACTAAAGGCGACTGTCACACGTTGGTTCCAATCATAGGCGGCACACTTCTTTGACACAGGAATACAAAAGTTGATCCACGGTATGACAAGGGTCTCAGATCTTTTGCTGACATGATCGAAAAACAGCTCAAACTTTGCCAATAAAGTTTTCAGGATGCGCCTCGTAACATAGTGCTCCACATGTAATGGCATCGATGACGACGGGTCACTGAACTCCAGCTCCCATCCTCTAACCCTTTTCTGCTCACAAGTATAACAGGAGTTCATCTTCCGTAGATACTGCACCGCACAATAACAAATTACCGTAGGCTTTGAAGATACTAGGGGAGAGTTGCCGAAGATGGACCATTGCTTAAGTTGGACCACTTACGTATTTCACTGTATGTTGGTAACTTAAAGTTTTAAGTTCGCTCAACTGGTCAGAAATATTGTCGAGGTCATCTGGCTCAGTCGGCAGACGACAATAGTTATTTGAGTGAGTACAGTTTCCGGTATTGCGTTTTCTTAGTTGTTGCATGTTTTCTGTTACAGATCATAAGCTTTCCCCTACTGTAAAAGTAAGTAATAAAATCATCATCACTATAGTTCACAAGTGCCATTCATTAGCTAATAATTCAGTATCGAAAAACGAGCGCTTAACCTTGTGTGTTCCTGCAACTTTATTTTTACTTATATGGCGTCAAGTTGCCGAAGTTCGACCAATGCCTGTTTTGTGTAAGATGATTAAAGAAGATTAGATGATGCAGTGTATAGATTGTAAATTATGGGTTCATACACGATGTGCCAATGTGATGTTCAAATGTTTGTAATCCTATGGGACCAAACTACGTTGGTCATCAGTCCCTAGACTTACAAACTACTTAAACTAAGTTAAACTAACCTAAGGACAACAAACACATACATGCCCCAGGGAGGATTCGAACCTCCGGCGCGGGAGGTCGCGCGATCCGTAACGGGCGCTCCAGACCGCTCGGCTACTCCCGCGCGGCCCAATGTAAAAAAAAATTCTGTTCACAATGCAGTTAGACCTTATCATCATCATTAAAGTTAACAGAAATAATTGGTATATTTCAGAGTGTAAAGTTTTCTAATGTCTTTCTAAGCAACAAGTTTCCTAGGTCACTATTTGGATTTATTTGAAGCATTTAAAGCTAGGAGTATGAATATTTCTCACTAATTTCCTAATACCGTATAAAGAAGTTAGTGGTTAGTGGTGATGAATATTTCTAAACTCTTTGTTTTGTACATTTTGGCCTAAGTACCAAAATAATATCTTTGTTTAATAAATATGTTGAAATGAAGCTTTTTCTAGGTATTACGGGTCTTATTTCCTTTTTAGTCATTTGGACCTTTTACACATTTTTAAATTTTAAGTAGTACTCATTTATGCTTTGTGTTTACTCAAAGTATAATACGAGCATAGCTTCTTTCACAGTATACTTTGTTTCGATTAGATAGATAATGTAGACTTGGGATATCAAAATAAAAAAGTGGTCCAATATTGGCAACCTTCTCCTACATGGTCAGTACAAGTTACTGTAACTTTGTACGTTCAGAGATCGAGGAATTTGGATTTTGCAACGGGAAAAGTTTGCAGCGGTCTGAAGAGCTACGCGAGGACGTGTATTAATGAGATGGCAGGTGTGACGCCTGGCCGCGACAGAACAAGGCTCCAACTGGGCTACGCCCAGCTCCAGAGCTCGACCTCCAGGGAGGAGGCTGAATTACGACCAGGCACTGACATTTACGTTTAACCTTTTGCTCGCAGACTTAACCATTTTCTGAACGTCTGGACCCTTTTGTCGTTAGTTTCGTGTGCTGCGCCAACGGAAGATTAGTTGCAGATGAAACTAAATGCTATCTCTAAGCTCTCGTCACAGTGCCACCATTACAGTTACCTACGCACTCCATACCGTTTATAATCATAAAAAAAAAGTTCAAATGTTTGTTAAGCTTAAGGGACTTAACTACGGGGTTATCAGTCCCTAAATTTACAAACTACTTATGAACTAGCTAATACTAAAGACGGCACAAATATCCATGCCCGAGGGGGGATTCGAACCCCCGACCGTAGTGGCCGTGCAGACCGTGACTGGAGCGCCTCAGTCCCCGCGGCCACCGCGGCCGGCTTTATCATCATCACCATCACCAACATCATCATTAACAGCATCATCTTTTAATACTGATTGTGCCTTTCATCGTTCAGTTCAAATGTTCAAATGTTTGTATAGATTATGGGACTTAACTATGGGGTCATCAGTCCCTAAACTTACAAACTACTTATGAACTAGCTAATCCTACGGACGGCACAAATATCCATACCCGAGGGGGGATTCGAACCCCCGACCGTAGTGGCCGTGCAGACCGTGACTGGAGACCGTTCAGTCTGGAGCATAGCACCCCTTATAAAATTTCTCCATATCCCCTATTCAATGACACGTCTGATGTTAAGACTTTTACTTCAAAATTATTCTTGACCGAATCCAAGTACTTTCTCCTAGGTCTACCTCGACACCTCCTATCCTCTACTACTGAACCCACGAGTCTCTTAGATAATCTTGCTTTCTCCCATGCGTGTAGTGTATCATGACATCACCATCTCAGACTGTTTGCTCTAACTGCTTCATCTATAGTGTTCATTGCCAGTTATTCTTAAATTTCTCCATTGTGAACACCGTGCTGCCATCGTTACCATCTATTAGTACCTGCAGTCATCCTTGCAATTTTCATATCTGTAACCTCAACCTACTACATCTACATGGGATACTCTGCAAATCACATTTATGTGCCTGGCAGAGGGTTCATCGAACCACCGTTATACTATTTATCTCCCATTCCATTCTCGAATAGCGCTTGGGAAGAAAGAACACCTGAATCTCTCCTTTCGAGCTCTGATTTCTTGTGTTTTATTCTGAAGATCATTTCTGCCTATGTAAGTGGGATTCAACAATATATTCTCGCATTCGGAGGAGAATGTTGGCGATTGGAGTTTCGTAAGTAGTCCTTATTAATACGATTGCCGGTATCCACCCAGATTTCATTCCCATACAACAACGTTGGTCAATAGATTGATCGGTGCACTTCTGACTTAGTTTTGGTACTGACTTCCTTCTTGCAGAAGAGAGCAGATAATAGCTGAGCGCTTACTACATTAACTTTGCTGCACCTTGATTCACATTATTTCACTGTTTTGCCATCCTGGGAGCATATAATCCTAAGTTTAAATAAAATGTTTGTAAATCTATGGGATCAAACTACCGTGGTCACGAGTGCTTAGGATTACAAACTACTTAAACTAACCTAAGGACAACACATACACAGCCATGCCCGAGGGAGGACTCAAACCTCCGGTGGGAGCAGCTACGCAGTCCCTGACATGGCACCTAGAACTCTCGGGTACGTCATAAACACTTGAAACTGTCCACCTGTTCTAATTTTGTACCTCCTATTTCGCACTCAACCTCTTTAAATCTCTTTCCCAAAGACATTACTTCCGTTTTGGAGATACTCATCTTCTTACTATAAGTTTTACATTTCTGATCTAACTCTGAAATATTTGATTGCAACCCTTAAATTGAATCTGCCATCACCAATAAGACGCCCGCATATGCGAGACCGTTTATTATGTTTTCACTTATTTTAATCTCACCCTGCAAGTCTATCGTTTCCATCATATGATCCATAAATAATATGAACAACAGTGGTGACAGACTGCAGCCTCATATTACCCCTGAAACATTCTTGAACCATGAACTCAATTTATCGCCCACTCTAGCTGCTCTCTGATAATCTATGTGAAGACCTTTAATTGCTTGCAGTAGTTTGCCTCCTATTCCATAATCTTATAGAACTTACATAGCTTACTCCTAGGAACGTAGTCATTAGTCTTTTCTAGATGTATAAAACATATATACAATTTCCTGTGCCACGCATAGTACTTCTCTAGTATTTGGCGTAAGCTTAAGTTCTGACAGCCTCTAAGAGACCGAAACCCACACAGCTTTTCATCCAACTTGTCTTCCACTAATACTCGCACTCTCGATTCAACGGCATCAGAGATTTTGCTAATTAAAGAGATACCTTTATAGTTTTTACAATCTTTTCTGTTTCCATGCTTGAAAATCGGAGTGATTACGGCTTTCGTCCAGTCAGACGTACCGTGTCTCACACTACCCATATTGCCTCTGCATGTTTTCTAATATTTACTCACCTTCCAACAGATTGGCCTTTCGTTACAATCTGGTAGCCAGCCTTCCTTGATCCATGAGCCATCCATCCGTCCGTCTAGTAGTCCCATCCGTTTCCATTACAACTATAACTACATCATCAGCTTTAGTCTGTCCCCAAATCCATAAGTTTATCTTCCCATCTCTCTTCGAAATTCCCATCAATCATCTCTGTGTTGCTGACTGAGCAGTGGTCATTCTCTCTCTCTGGCCTCTTCTCTCTTGTCCGCTTTCCGCTACAGCTCGTAGTATGAACAATTCACATCCCCCAATATTTTTTCAGTATACCTAGTCTTGGTCTTTGCAATTTCTGCTAGCTAATGCTCTCTCAGTCTTTCTTTTCAGTAAACCATCATATTTGAGTATACGGAGTATTAGTTGAGCCCTTCGTTTTAGGTGTTTCATGAAGAATCTTTTTTACTTGCTCTACTGAAAACCTCGTCGTCCATGATCATTTCTTTCTATCAGATTTTCATCATACTATTGTAGCATTATCTTTCGAATATAGGGAATCTCCTGTCCTCTCACACGTATCTTTCAAGCTGCGCTGATGTATGTTTCAATGTCCCACACGTTGTACCCCGTCGTTTGTTTCTGAATATTTCTTTTATCTAATTATTGAAAGCATTATTTGTTTGGGCAATACTACGCACTATCAACTTGTAGCTTCCCCATCACTCGTGATTTTACTTCCCGCATAATTAAAAGATGAGTTTTATGGTCGACTGGAACAGAAATTAGAAGGTATACCAAGGAATGATATGAAGATAGTGATAGGTGACTTCAATGCAATAGTGGGAAAGGAAGATATCTTTAGAGAAACAGTAGGAATGGAATGCCTGCATGAGATGTCGAATAAAAATGGACAAAGATTTACAGACTTTGCCATGGGCAATGCCATGGTAGTGAAGAGTACATGGCTCCAGAGGAAGAACACAAAGAAAGCTACATAGCTTTCGCCAGATAGCACTACATTTAATCAAATTGACCACGTGGTAATCGACGGGAGACATGCATCTGACATCCTTGAAGTTGATACCTGCAGGGGAGCTTATGGTGATTCGGTTCATTATATGGTAAGAGTGAAATAGAGGCAACGTATAGTTGTCTATAAATCCAGAGGGAAAATCTCCGCGAAGATACAATATTTCCAAATTGAAAGAGAAGGAAGTATTAGAAAAGTATCAAATAAAATTACAGAAGAAGTGTGAACCTAAACAAAGCCAAGCTTTGGAAAGCATCAATGCGAAGTAGAGTATGATTAAAGAGGACATACAAGAAACTGCAGAAGACGTTTTAGGTTTAGAAGAATGGGTGGAAAGGGTATGATGAGTGTAAAAAGACAGCAGCGGAGAGAATGCGATAAGGAAGAAAATGATAAAGAGGACAACAAAATCTAACATAGTAGAAAACGAAAGAGGCAGATAGGATTTGCAGAAGAAAGAAACGAGAATTGGAGAGGAAATGGATTATGGCGCTATAAGGAGAGTATAATGACCAAGAAATAAGAAAATTCTATAAGAGAGTTCAGGAACTGAAGAAAGGCTTCCAAATAAGTGCAGTATTCTGTACAGGTAAAGAAGGAAATTTTATAGGAGGAGACGAATATGTGTTAGACGGATGGGCCGAATATTTCAGTGTGCTGCTGAATGTTACTACAGAAAGAGAAGTTCTGGAAGAAAATGAAGCAGAGGGTGACCAACCGTGGCAAAATGTTTGCCAGGATGAAAGACCTGTACCCATACAAACAATAGAGAAAATTAGGAAGGCAATTAAAAGCCTCAGGAATAATAAGGCCCCAGGCAACCATAACATTACACCTGAGATGATGAATGGTGAAGGTGAACTTCTAATAAGTCATACATCAGCTGATAGTGGAAATACGAGAAAAGGAAGAGATGTCAGACCAGTTGAACGCGGCCATTATATGCCCGATTCATAAGAAGAAGGACAAAACAATTGTGAAAACTATAGCGGTACTGAATTAGTCAGTTTGGTGTACAGAGTCTTAGCTAAAGTCATCGCTATGAGATCTGCACTAATTACAAAAGAAATACTCGGAGACTACCAGTGCAGCTGTTTATCGAACAGTCATAAGACCAGTGATAATGTATGGCACAGAAACATGGATAATGACTGTAGCAGAAGAGGAACTCTTGTGAAGATGCGAAAGGAAAATATTAAGAAAGATTTTTGGAGCCGTGAATGTGGCGGGGAAATGAAGAATACGGAGGAACAAGGAATTGGAAGAACTTTATAGAAATGCTGACTTACTGACTGAAATTAAGTGTAACAGATTGAGATGGCCGGGCCATGTAGATCGAATGTCGAAGAATTGAGCTGTTAAAAAGGAAATCCAGGTGGCAGAAGGTGCAAAGGGAGACACACGTGAAGATGCCATAGGAAGCCGAAAACGGTTTGTGTCCGAGTGAATAAATATTATTTACAGAACTTCTGTAAGTGTTTTCCTTTTTCAATATTTCTATCTTTGTCAAGCACTGACGGAAAAGTCCGTTAATTATATTATTTTGTCATTTACGATGGACAAGTATTTGTCAATAGTGGAAATGTATACGGACTACAGGAGACAGCATGGGGATCTTACACAGACTATACGGAAGAAATTGCTCCAGTTGTAGCTGCGATTTGTCGTAGGTTCCTGGAGCAACGAAGGATACGAAGCGATTGTACAAGAATCGCATTTAATTCTAGTTTTCAAAACGATCGTCAGATCGATGCACATAATTATAGGCCTAAATCTCTGACGTCAATCTGTTGTCAAATTGTCAAACATGGAGCCGTAGTGATCTTGTGAACCTCCGTGCGCAGTGTTCGTCAATAAAACCCAGCTCACCCTACACAAGGACGTCAGGTTTGAGGCGTGTTCCTTCACTTCCGGATGGCTTTCATAACATTTCCGCGTTGTCTGTTAGTGAACGAAATACGGACTAACTGGTATATAACTTTAACTGGATCAGAATTTACTTGTAGGTAGTATTCTCTGAACAAAATCGACATACACACACACCTCAATTAATGTAAAAATGTAAACATAATTTCGGGAGTACTACAGGAGAGTATTTTAGAGTAGTTACTGATAAAAATATATGTATAAATTATTTAGTGGATATCCGTCCGAAGCTCCATGAGATTGACTGAAGACGATACTGTTGTATTTAGAAATAACGCAACCCTGAAGACAATAACGAAATGCAGGAAGACTTGCAGGGGATCAATGATTGGTGTAGAGAGTAACAATTGACCCTGAACTTGAATAACTTTTGAACATTAGTAGGCGAAGAGTTGCGTAACTGTTAGCTTACACTACCGTCAGTAAATCACTGGAAACTATTAACAACTGTAGAATTGATAGAAATAGCCGTATGAGGGGCAATTACCACATAAAACTAGTTGTAGGCAAAACAGATAATATACCACACAAACGAAACCAGATTTTGAAAATGAAATGAAGAAACATGCAAACAATAAAGAAAGACGCACTACGAAGGAATTATCGAATGGGTCGGAAATCTGTAGATGTACAGTAGTGCTCAAAAGTATCCGAACGACCTGAACTGCATTTCGCCTGATTCTCATGCAACCCTCATAACGCAGCTGTCTAGCAGGATGGCATTCACAACATTTCGGGATCTCTAATTACATTTGTTGTGTCAGTTTTTGTTTATGTGTATGTAGATGTGCTGAACACTTTGTCGTCACGTAAAACGATGGTTGAGTAGGTTAGCTGCTTGGAAGTAGCTATGGAGATGACTTTCCAAAAACAGCGTCTAGCTCTTCACAAACTAAACAAACAAAGACTTACGTCATCAACTAATAGTGAAGCCAATACTGTAAAAAATGTAACTAACTTATGTTACTTATAAAACCATCATTGTTAACAACGTTTTATAAAATATAGAAAATTACGAATAAACAAAAATACGTCCATTTTTTGTAAAAATTAGCATTAGATATTAAAATTGTGTAGGTATTTGAACACTACGGAAAACATTTAAAAATCTGTGATGGTAAGACTCGAACCACCGATCCTGTGGCTGGAAGGCTAGAACGCTACCACCTGAGCTACAATGACAGATGGTGCAGCTGTTTCAATTCATGGTACTTAGGAACAAGTGCAAAACTGAAAAGTAGATTTTCTCGAGAATTTTGAGAGTTGCGTCAAATAGCTTTGGCTGATTGTTATTTAAGTTCTGAACTTCAAGTACCATAAATATAAAAAAATTCCAAATTCCGATACAGCCAATATTTTACTTGTTTTATGTCTTGGCAAGAGGATAAAAATGTAAATGCTTGCATTGTTTTAAAATGAGATGGATGCAAACAGATTTTAGTTCCTTTGAAAGAATAACAAAACAATTCAAAGGTATTGTTGAGGAATCATAAGAAAACTGTTGCTGCTTGTCAAACTGATATTTCGTCTTCTACTGCTGTGTAACTATAAACTAAAAGATTTACGTTCAAGAATTCAATTAAGAACAGCAATTATGTTGCCTCTAAATAGAACTGTCAATACGTTCCACATAGGCCCATGTAAAAATAGTGTAATCTTCGCATGAACTGCAAAACAATCTAAATAAAATATCACTATTGTGTAAAAATTGGCAATTAACTCTAAATAATGAGAAGTGTGAAGTCGTCCATATGAGTACGAAAAGAAATCCATTAAACTTTGTTTACAAGATACATCAATCAAAAGTGAAGGCCGTAAACTCCACTAAATACCTAGGAGTTACTATTACTTCAGACTTTAACTGGAAAGAACACGTAGACAATGTCGTGGGAAAGGCGAACCAGAGACTGCGTTTTTTTTGTCAGAACCGTTAAAAGATTCAGCAGAAGTAATAAAGAAGCCGCATCCACTGCGCTTGTCCGTCCTTTCTTGGAGTATTGCTGCCCAGTGTGCGATCATTATCAGGTGGGTTTGACGGAGGACACCGATAGATCACTTAAAGAAGGGCAGCTCGTTTTGTATTGTCACGATACAGGGGAGACAGCATCACGGAAATGATACAAGATATGGGATGGGAATCATTATAACAGCGGCGTTTATCGATGCGGCGTGGGCTACTTACGAAACTCCAATCGCCAACTGTTGTGGCGTAAAGTCAGCGCCCCACGCCAGACGTAAGAGAACGATCGTGGAGAAGGCAGCGATAGACCGAAAACCGATCGCAAGCAGGCGCCGCGCATTCTGGAGGGAGTAACCGAAGATGCACGCCCTCTACAAGCGGCTATATCTAGGCCGATAAACGTCTGGACAGCCCGGCAGTTACTAAGTCAGAACTCGGTCACGAACTCAGCAGTCACTAGGTTCAAAGTTCAAATGTTTGTAAATCTATCGGACCAAACTGCGTGGTCATCAGTCCGTAGCTTACAAACTACTTAAACTAAGGTAAACTAACCGAAGGAAAACACACAAACACCCATGCCCCAGGGAGGACTCGAACCTCCGATGGCGCGCAAACACGCGCTGCGCAGCGAGGCGCCTTAGACCGCTCGGCTACTCCACCGCGGCAGTCACTAGGTCTCAGCGAAGCTAGCATCATAAAGAAGACGCCGCGAGAAGCAAGAAGAGAGAAGAAACAGACATATGTACTAAGGTTGAGTATTATAATTTTCAGTCAATAAAACTTGTGTTATTAATCTGAATAGTTGTTACAGTTGACATCGATTCCTGCACCAGTACCATTGCTGACAACTAGACCCGGACGAGGAAACAACAAAAGATGACGAGGTCACAACACCAACATTCTCCTCCGAATGCGAAAATATATTGTTGACTCCCACTTCCATAGGTAGAAATGATCATCACAATAAAATACGAGAAATCAAAGCTCGAACAGAGAGATTCAGGTGTTCTTTCTTCCTGCGCGCTATTCGAGGAGGGAATGGGAGATACACTACTGCCCATTAAAATTGCTACTCCAAGAAGAAATGTAGATGATAAATGGGTATTAATTGGACAAGTATATTGTACTAGAATTGGCATGTGTTTACATTTTCACGCAATTTGGGTGCATAGATCCGGAGAAATCAGTACCCAGAACAACCACCTCTGGCCATAATAACGGCGTTGATACGCCTGGACATTAAGTCAAACAGAGCTTGGATGGCGTAGAGGTACAGATGCCCATGCAGCTTCAACACGATACCACAGTTCATCAAGAGAAGTGACGGCCTATTGTGACGAGCCAGTTGCTCGGCCACCATTGACCAGACGTATTCAATTGGTGACAGAAGTAGAGAGTGTGCTGGCCAGGGCAGCAGTCGAACATTTTCCGTATTGAGAAAGGCCCGTACAGTACCTGCAACATGCGGTCGTGAATTATCCTACAGAAATGTAGAGTTTCGCAGGGATCGAATGAAGGGTAGTGACACGGGTCGTAACACATCTGAAATGTAACAACCACTGTTCAAAGTGCCGTCGATGCGAACAAGAGGCAACCGAGACGTGTAACGAATGGCACCCCATTCCATCACACCAGGTGATACGTCAGTATGGTGATGACGAATACACGCTTCCAATGTGCGTTCACCGTGATGTCGCCAAACACGGATGCGACCATCATGATGCTGTAAACAGAACCTGGATTCATCCGAAAAAATGACGTTTTGTCATTCGTGCGCCCAGATACGGCGTTGCGTACACCATCGCAGGTGCTCCTGTCTGAGATGCAGCGTTAAGGGTAACCGCAGCCATGGTCTCCGAGCTGATAGTCCATGCTGCTGCAAATGTCGTCTACTGTTCGTTCATATGGTTGTTGTCCTGCAAACGTTCCCATCTGTTGACTCAGGGGTCGAGACGTGGTTGCATAATCCGTTACAGCCATGCGGATAAGATGCCTGTCATCTCGACTGCTAGTGATACGAGATCGCTGGGATCCAGCACGGCGTTCTGAACCCACCGATTCCATATTCTTCTAACAGTCATTGGATCGCGACCAACGCGAGGAGCAATGTCACGATACGATAAACCGCAATTGCGATAGGCTACAATCCGACCTTTATCAAAGTCGGAAATGTGATGGTACGCATTTCGCCTCCTTACGCGAGGCATCACAACGTTTCATCTGGCAACGGCGGTCAACTGCTGTTTGTGTATGAGAAATCGGTTGGAAACTTTCCTCGTGTCAGTACGTTGTAGGTGTCGCCACCGGCGCCAACCTTGTGTGAATGCTCTGAAAAGATAGTAATTTGCATATCACAGCATCTTCTTCCTGTCGGTTAAATTTCGCGTCTGTAGCACGTCATCTTTGTGATGCAGCAATTTTAATGGCCAAGAGTATGAATAGTATAAAGGTGGTTTGATACACACTCTTCCAGGCACTTAAATGTGATTTGCAATGTATCCCTGTAGATGTGGTCTCCTTGTTATGGCGTAATGAATACGGTAGTATACAACAACGTTCACAGCCTTCTGTATCCTCCTCAGAAAGCAGTAATGTTCTGAAAAGGTTGTTGCCAGTTTGACTGTAAACAAGCACAGGGAGCAACGACTCCGTCCTCTTGCAGCCCAGCCACCCAAGAAACTGTGCCGCTAAACGTAGGGGGGAGACTGGCAAACAGCACGCGCCGGCTGTCACACTTGGCGGCTTTCTTTTCCCTCTGCCAACGACCTCTCAGTACCTCACCCAGGAAGCCACTCTCCCCACTATCACCTGTGCTTTCCGTGACGCCAATGTCAATTGCTTCTTTCCTAGCGTCTAAGCAGTATGCGCGTAATCTTAGTAATCTATTCGTGTATGATTGTTTTGCTTTACGCGACGTATCCGAACATCATATGCTGGGCGTACCAAGATGAATAGCATAGTTTTAAGCCTCTGTATACGTTGACCCTCCCGTTATAAATTAAACGTTAAATGAAAAAAAAAAAAAAAAAAAAAAAAATGAAAAAAAAAAAAAAAGCCGGCCGCGGTGGCCGAAGGGACTGAAGCGCGCTAGTCACGGTCTGCACGGCCACTACGGTCGGGGGTTCGAATCCCCCGTCGGGCATGGATATTTGTGCCGTCCTTAGGATTAGATAGTTCATAAGTAGTTTGTAAGTTTAGGGACTGATGACCCCGTAGTTAAGTCCCATAAGCTATACAAACATTTAAACTTTAAAAAAAGTTCAAATGTTTGTTAAGCTTATGGGACTTAACTGCGGGCTCATCAGTCCCTAAACTTACAAACTACTTATAAACTAGCTTATACCAAAGACAGCATACATCCATGCCTGAGGGAGGAGTCCAGCCCCCGACGGGCAACGGCCTGCCGCGGCGGATTGGCCGAGCGGATTGAGGCACTATGCTCCGCTACGCGAGGCCGCTCCCCGTCGGGGGTTCGAATGCCCCCCCCCCCTCGGGCATGGATGTTTGTCCCGTCTTTAATATAAGCTAGTTCATAAGTAGTTCAGGGACTGATGACCCAGCATTTAAGTCCCATAAGCTTAACAAACATTTGAACATTTCCAGAATGAAACTTTCACTCTACAGCGGAGTGTGCGCTGATATTAAACTTCCTGGCAGATTAAAATTGTGTGCGGGAACCGGGACTCGAACCTAGGACCTTTGCCTTTCGCGGGCAAGCGCTCTACCGACTGAGCTATCCTGACACGACTCACGATGCTGCCTCACAACTTTACTTCCGCCAGTACCTCTCCTCCTACTTTCCAAACTTCACAGAAGCTCTCCTGCGAACCATGCAAGACTAGCACTCCTGGAAGAAAGGATATGGTAGAGACATGGCTTAGCCACAGCCTAAGGGATGTTTCCAGAATGAAACTTTTACTCTGCAGCGGAGTGTGCGCTGATATGAAACTTCCTGGCAGATTAAAATTGTGTGAGGGAACCGGGACTCGAACCTGGGACCTTTGCCTTTCGCGGCTAAGCGCTCTACCGACTGGTCTGTCTCGACACGACTCCTATCCTTTCTTCCAGGAGTGCTAGGAGAGCTTCTGTGACGTTTGAAAAGTAGGAGGCGAGGTACTGGCAGAAGTAAAGTTGTGAGCCGGCATCGTGAGTTGTGTCGGTAGAGCGCTTGCCCGCGAAAGGCAAAGGTCCCAGGTTCGAGTTCCGGTTCCGGCACACAATTTTAATCTGCCAGGAAGTTTCATTTGAACATTTGATTTGGCAACGCTTACTGAATTGGAGCATAGCGCCTCAATGCGCTCGGTGACTCCGCCGCGGCAATGAAGTCAAATAGTTTGTCCTAAAAATGTCCGATGTTACAGTTGCAACGAGACTAATCTAAATTAAATGTGTTTGTGCCTTTTCTTTTAATTTGAGAAACTGTAACTAGTGTTTTTGTATTATTATAGCGCAACGGCTCTTTCCTCAATTACACGAAGCTGAACCAGAGCACTTCATTTGGCGGCAGAATGTTGCGTCGCCTCATTGGCATGCCTTCGTTCGCGATTGGTTTAAAACCGTTGTTCCCAACTGCTCTATTGGCAGCAAGGAGCCGGATGACAAAGCTTGTTTCGCATGCCTCCACGTTCACCAGATCTGACGATTTTTAACTTTGGGGTTTTATAAAGGATCAGGTTTATGTGTCTCCGCTACCACATGACCTAAATGACCTACGACATAGGACTGAAGCTGCAATTGCATCAATTACTCCAGACAGACAGAGTAAGGTTCAGAACGAACTCGGTTATCTACCTGATGTGTGGAGTGTGACGAAGAACACTTGTAAGACAAACTGTTTGAGTCGCTCGTTGTTTTGATGTATAATTTTTAATGGCAAGGTCACCGTAATAAATTCTACATAGACCGAAAACTCTTATATTCATTTCGGTACGCTCTGTACTAAGGCAATCTGCAACGTGACCTGTCCCGTTGTACCACCAGCAAATAGGACCGTAGTTTTTCAGTTCCTATCATCAACATCTCTACTTAATAAGCACCTGCCGGTGTGTGGCCGAGGGTACTTTGTGTACCTCTGTCACTCCCTTCCTTTGCAGTCGCATATCGTTCGCGGAAAAAAACGACTGCAGGTAAGCCTAGATTCTAGTCTCTCTTATGTCATCCTAATGTTCCTCTCGCTCACGATTATGCAAGTCATAGATTTCAGAAATCTGCATAGTCTTTGTCATGGCCATTGTGATCGTTGAAGGCGAGCATACGAAACAGGCAAGGGAAAAACCAGACCAGAAGTGCAATCGAGAATTTCTTATGATACTTAGAAAAACAGGGCGTATGCATAATCCTGAAAAAATACGAGAACGCGCGAGAACTGATATGACCGTTGAATCCATTCATGTCCATTGTGAAGTCCGACGGACTTGGACAGTTTCAGCAGAACAATGCGAGGCCCCAGAATTGGTACAGAGTGGTTACAGGATCACTCTTCTGAGATTACACACCTTCGCTGGCCACCAAATGTTATTGAGCATATCCGGGGTGCCTTGCATCGTGCTGTTCAGAAGAGAACTCCACACTCTCGTATTCTTACGGACTTACGGAAGCCCTAAGGATACATGGTGTCAGTCCCCTCCAACCCTACTCCAGACAGTTAACTCTTACCTAGGAACAGGGGACTGATGACCTAGCTGGTTTGTCACCTCAAAATAACAACAACAACCTACTTGAGACATTAGTCGAGTCCATGCCACGTCGTGTTGCGGAATTTCTGCGTGCTCGCCGGGGTCCTACACGGTATTAGGCAGGTGTACCAGATTCTTTGGTTCATCAGTGTACCTTCTACTAACTGTGTGTTGATAATGTTCTGGATGATCAGTATATCTCGATTGTGACATTATGTAGTGATATCTGAGAAAACACGGTCACCTGAGGAGTATTTCTAGGCGACAACACGAAAAGTACTTGCTGATATCTCGAATTACACTTGAAGAACGCATTCCCACAGCATGGGGAGAAAGTGATTTATTGTACAGCAAGGAGAAAAAAACCAGAGGTGTTGGACATAAGCATGGAAACTCTGCGAGAAATGCAAGCTTGTACATAAATGTAGACTGGAGCCAAGCCTGCAGGTTGTGCAGTTGTAATTGACGAACAGCACCTTTGAAATGTCATCAAGACGTTGCAGGTGTCAGTCGTAATCAGAACTGTACTCTGTGTAGTTGTGGCTGAATTATGTTGGAGGTAAGTGAATGCGAACGCGAGGAAATTGCTTGTGCTTCCGTAACCAAGGGAACCGAAGAGAGCCGCGCGGGAATGGCCGTGCGCTTATAAGCGCCATGCCAAGAACTGCGCGGCCTCTCCCGCCAGAGGTTCGAGTCTTCCTTCGGGCGTTGTGTGTGTTATCCTTAGGTGACTTTAAGCAGTTTGTAAGTCTAGGGATTGATGAGCACAGTAGTTTCGTCTCAGAGGTTTACAAACATTTGATTTTTGAATAGAAGATTTTTGTCTTTCAAATGTTCAAATGTTTGCATAGCTTATGGGACTTAACTACGGGGCCATCAGTCCCTAAACTTACAAACTACTTATTAACTAGCTAATACTAAGGACGGCATAAATATCCATGCCCGATGGGGGATTCGAACCCCCGACCGTAGTGGCCGTGCAGACCGTGACTGGAGCACCTCAGTCCCCTCGGCCACCGCGGCCGGCGGTCTTTCAAAAGGCAAAATATTGAAAGATTTACACTGCAATCATGGAAAATTGAAAAACGTCATCCGATAAGTCACAGCGCTAAACCAAGTGTAAGTGATCGTGGCAGACGGTCGTTGTAGAGGTTTGTGACAAAACTAAGAAGACCATTGCAGCACAAGTCTGCGTATATGGATTTCCCAAATCCTGCCAGTATCAAAACAACGAGAAAGGATTTCTGGAAGCAGTGATTTACAGGGCAAGCAGGAATTCCAAAGCCACTAATGCCCGTAGAAGGAAAACGCTGTGCCCTAAGTAATAAAACCTGCACTTTGGGGCAATTGGAGAAAATCATTTGGTCGGACGTATTTTGTTTCACGCGTTTCCAACGTCTGGTCAAATTTTTCGTCGGGCGTACGCCGCGCCGTCCCAAGCCGACAGTGCAGATTGGTATCTGCGAAATGTGAAAGATTGCGGGAATTCTGTGAGTATTTGGGCAGCAGAATAATGTATTCTATGGGCCCCATGGTTACTTTGCCAGGTCACATTACTACCGCGGATTTTGTGACTAATTTGCCTGATCAGTTTCAATGCGTGGTACAGTGTTTGTTCCTCAGTGTGCTGTGTTCCAAGAAGACAAGGCCATGTTCACACAGCTTGCACCGAACTGGTTTGGTTTAGTGAGCACGAGGATGAATTTTGCTTTCCGCCCTGGCCACCAAATCACCACATCTAGCGGTATTGAGTTTACTTTGGAGAGACGGTTGCGCGATCGATACCCACCTCCATCATCGGATACTGAACTTGCTACTATTTTGTAATAAGAATGGTAAAGTTTCCCTGAAAAACCATAGATGACCTGGATTTATCCATTCCTAGACGACTGTAAGTTGTTTCGATAAGCAGTGGTTTTCATACACCCATTAGTTTGGTAGTGTGTTGTGATTTTGGTATTGTATACTGTACACGCATATAAAGTTAGCTTCTACCGGCCGCGGTGGCCGAGGCGACTGAGGCGCTTCAGTCACGATCTGCACGGCCACTACGGTCGGGGGTTCGAATCCCCCCTTGGGCATGGACATTTGTGCCGTCCTTAGTTGTAGGTAGTTTGTAAGTAGTTTGTAAGTTTAGGGACTGATGACCCCGTAGTTAAGTCCCATAGTCTTTACAAACATTTGAACATTTGATTTGAACTAGCCTTTTACTTGATGATTTTAAGCTATATTTATGATTGGTGATTCAGTCATGATGGAGAAGGGCAGATGTATTCGTTTCATTGTAGAAACAGTCATCCTCCGTAGTCCAGTGGACAACGTGCTAGATTGCCACGAAGGGGTCCCAGGTTCGATTCCCGGTCCGGTCGGAGAGTTTCTCCACTCGGGGACTGAGTGTTGTGTTGTCATCATCATTTCATCATCACCGACGCGCAAGTCGCCGAAGTGGCGTCAGCTAAAGACTTGCACCAGGCAGGCCGAACACGATCCCATCTGGAGTCTAACGGCCAAAAAATGCCACACGATCATCATCATCATTGTAGAAACATCCCATGGTCTGTGGCTAAGCTGTCACCGTAGTAGGGCAATGTTCACTGGAGAACGTCTGTGATGTTTGGAAGTAAGGAGATGAGGAACTCAAAAATGTCCAAATGTCTGTAAATCTATCGGACCAAACTACGTGGTCAGCAGTCCGTAGCTTACAAACTACTTAAACCTAGGTAATCTAAACTACGGACAAACACACACACCCATGCCCCAGGGAGGACTCGAACCTCCACGGCGAGCAACCGCGCGCTCCGCAGCGAGGTGCTTTAGACCGCTTGAAACCGCTCGGCTACTCCACCGTGGCGAGATGAGGAACTGACGAAAGAAAAGAGGTGAGGGCAGGCCACGGATGAACTGTACTGCGGTAGTTAGTGGTGGACTAATAACGAAAAAAATGTTCAAATGTCTGTATAGTCTATGGGACTTAACTACGGGGTCATCAGTCCCTAAACTTACAAACTACTTATGAACTACTTACGAACTAGGACGGCACAAATATCCATGCCCGAGGGGGGATTCGAACCCCCGACCGTAGTGACCGTGCAGACCGTGACTGGAGCGCCTTAGTCTCCTCGGCCACCGCGGCCGGCGGACTAATAACGGCACACGTAACTTTCTGTCCGAGAGAACGATAAGTCGTAGTGTACGATACAGTAATAATATATTCTGTTTAGCTCCACGAAGTTAAATCAAATTGCTAAATTTACAACTGTTTTGTAAAATAGCTCTGCAATCATCTTACGTGGCCAGTAATGTTCGTAGATATTCGGTGCCTCTCATATCGATATGTCTGACCCCAAATGAATTTTCTATTTATTATGGTTTATTTGCTTCACCGTAGGGGTCGTCGTCGTGTTGCATGAGCTAGTTGATGTAGTACGCTTGCTTCAAGAAATTCGAGACGTTTCTTCAACGTATACTGTGATGATGTTTATGGTATATTCCGTCGGTGCTTGGAGGAACAAAGACATATTAAAAACTTAAATACGTAGTATTTTTGTTCCACAATATTATTTATTTGTTTGTTAATAGCAGTTTTCGGCTTCTTAGGCCATCGTTAGATAACTTCATACTAAACAGATAGTCCACACGTAACATTGAGGTTACATACACAAAGATGGTTTTTCAAAGATATGTGAACTGCAGATTAATTATGTCTATGAATCGATACTACATAACAAACGTACTTCTACAAAACAAATGGATTTTAAATGAACATATCTTGGGCTACAATGGTATTACAATATTAAAACTGTAATTTTATAAGAAAGTATTGTCAGCAGGTGATTGTAGAAACGAAATGTGGGTTTGTTATGAATAATTATCAATACTCCTACTAAACAAATGGATTTTAAATGAACTTATCTTGGGCTACAATGGTATTACAATATTAAAACTGTAATTTTATAAGAAAGTATTGTCAGCAGGTGATGGTAGAAACAACAACAATAATAATAATAATAATAAAAGAAAAAACACAAATGGGATCCGAATGCGTACATCTTACTCATTAAGGTTACAAATATTATAAATGTCCAGGTGAGCGATGGATGATTGTACAAGCAAACTGTAAATTATGGCAAGGAGGAGAAGAGTATATGGATTGGTATGAAACACACATGACAAAATTATTTACACACAGTGAGAACAATAGGTCTATTAATAGGTTGACATTATTTTAGTAAAGGTGAATGATGGAATTGTGTCTGGTGTCTGTAACGTCAATGTTACATGTGGACTATCTGTTTAGTATGAAGCTATCTGACGATGACCTAAGAAGCCGAAAGCTGCTAATAACAAGCAAATAAATAATATTGTGGAACAAAAATACTACGTATTTAAGTTTTTAATATACTGTGATGAGTCTGGCGGGTTGTGTTACGCGTGGTGTCGGTAACACGGAGAGAAAATAGCCAGCCACATGCGTGACGGCAGCAGCGCTATGCGGGCAAGGTTTTTTTTCTTCTTCAGGTTTGCGTGCTGCGCTTACCATCTTCCCCAAGGTTATCACGACGTAGCGAAGAGAGGAATGCGTGCCGTGCTTTACGGTCCGTGGAGCGTAGAAATCGTCCTTTTTTAATGTCACCAACGGCGTACGTTGCGAAACTTACATATGAAACGTCTTAATATGTCTCTCATAGCCGCGGCGGAGCGGCCGAGCGTATTGAGGCGCTATGCTACGATGCGCGAGGCCGTTCCCCGTCGGGGGTTCGAATCCCCCCTCGGGCATGGATGTTTGTGCCGTCTTTAGTATAATCTAGTTCATAAGTAGTTTGTAAGTTTAGGCACTGATAACCCCGCAGTTAAGTCTCATAACCTATACAAACATTTGAACATTTGAATTTGTCTCTCATAATACCTTTCCTCAGCAAAAAATGTTCAAATTTTTCTAAATCTGTGGGTCTTAACTGCTGTGGTCATCGGTCCCTGGGCTTACAAACTTTTTAAACTTACTTAAACCAACCTAAGGAGAACATACACCCATTCCCGACAGAGGACTTGAACCTCCGACGGGGGACAACCGCGCTATTTCCTCAGCATTTAATTTTCTCTCAACAATGAGATTATGAAGTCAAAATTAGAGTCACCTATTAGTTGACAGCTTCAACCGGCCTGAAATTTCAACAAAAATTTGATACAGTTGATTGTGAGTCATTACACGGCTCATTTTCCCGAACAGTCCAGTGCTGTGGTCGGACGCCTGCCCTTAAGCATCGATTCGTTTGTGCTTCTGAGAATTCTTCATTGAAACATTCTTCGGATTCCCACGTGGTTCAGTTCTAATCCATTGCTTTTGTCGCTATATGTGAATGCTATTTAATCTGTGCTACATTCTTGTAACTACCATATATATAAGGGGAAGAAAAAATGCTGCACTTGCATGTCGCCATGTGATTTCCTCATCCAGATTTAAGAAAAACGTTTATCTAGGAATATCACATCGGACGCATTTTAATTAACCATACGTATGAAACAAAGGAACTGGCAACAACACGCTGTCCGATTTACTAGTTGTGCCCCTGTTATATGAGGTAATGGTACCTTCTTTGACTCATAATCAAAACGTCCTTGGTTCCGGGCTTGGACCCAGCTTCTCCTAAAATCTTTATATATAAAAATGAATAGTGTACATTAGTCTCACTAAAACTCAGTAATGCTTGGCCGATTTGAATATTTTTCTCAGTAAAGGGGTAGTTTAGAAAAAGAAAAAAAAAGAATAGGGTAAACCCAAAGGAACAGAAAAACAATCTAAACTCCGACGCCTGTTATCCCTCCGCCATACACAACTGTTTGGGAGCTGAAGCCGCAGGAAGGAAAAGGGAAACACTGATACTCCTTTGATGCAATTCGAGCGAGGTGGCCCAATGATAATGGACTGGACTCGCATTTGGAGGACGATGGTTCAAATCCACCTCCGGCCATCCAGATTTATGTTTTACGTGATTTCCCTAAATAAGTCCGGGCAAATTCCGGGATGTCATCTTTCAAATGGCACGGCCCATTTCCTTCCCCATCCTTACCCACAACTACAAGCGTAAGTTCCATCTCTGTTGACCAAGCTGTCGACGGGACGTTAAATCCTAAGCCCCCCGCCCCCACTTTGATGCAAAATAAAAACAATTCGTGAAAATGAAAATTGAAGTACCGATTTTTAATCTAGTATTGTAGGTCCATAAGCTTAACAAACATTTGAACATTTTTGTAGGCATACAAATTAAACCTATCCATTCCAACCTGAGGCTTCTTTCTTAATACAGGACGTTTAATTAAGTAATCGTATTCAACAACAGGTATGCCATAGGAATCTCTGTTTGAGAAATGCAACCGTAAGAAGTAAACAGGAAACATTGCTACTCCTTTGATGCAACATAATATTAAAGCGTGAGCACGAAAACTGAAATACCCATTTTTAATCTCATCTGTCTTACATACGTATAAAGAAGTGTGTCCCTTTGTGTGTTTGTTTGCAATTCATATATATCTACAGTTTTATTTTATCTTCATGCAATTTTGCACACTCGATATTCAAAACAGAAAGGTCACTGTTTACATAAAATTTAGTTTGCTGCACGGCGTAGGGTAATTTACTTACAGACTTCGACACATACCTACAGTTTTATTTCGCTCTTAAAAGTAATTTCGCACAATTGACTACGAAAACAAGCGGAAGGTGACTGTCCACACAAAATTTCGTATGATGTGTGTCGGAGGGTAGGCTACTTCACTTAAGGATTTCGAAGAAAATATCTACAGTTTTATTCTGATCTTGAGAGGAGGGCACCTTGGAACAAAGACTTTGACACCGTTTTACTAATTATTTTAAAGCAGTTCGCTCATTTATAAATGTTTTCACAGAGACGGTTTATGTTTTGACTGTGTTTTACTGATCACCACGAAAGTTGACAGTTGTATGTGAGTTTTCATACATAGGGGGAGGACGAGATGAACTAAAGAGGCAGATTGAAAGGAAAGAGGCAGAGGAGATAGAGGGGGAGGGAGGGGCTGAAGAGGTGGGCCGAAAGAGGGGAAGGAGGAGACGGGCAGAAAGAGGGAATAGTGAGAGATGGATAAAGAGAGAGAGAGATAGAATTGGAGGGGAGATGGTCTGCGAGAGCATAAACTAAATAAGTACCCAGGCAACGCCGGGTTTTCTGCTGATTTTGAATAAAGGTCATCAATGGTCGTTTATCTAAAATCCCATTTCTGTTACACTTTTTTTCGGTTAGATATGGTCAAATTCAAATTTTCAAATGTTTGTAAATCTAAGGGACTTAACTATGTTGGTCAACCGTCCCTTGGCTTAAAAACTACTTAAACTAACTTATGCTAAAGACAATACAAACACCCATATCCGAGGCAGGACTCGAACCCCCGACGGCGAGCAACCGCGCACTCCTGGTGCCTTAGAATGCTCCGCAGAGATTGTCAAATACACTTTTGTCTTGAACTGGGATGAAGAACCGCATGGCCGAACTCCAAGTGGGGCATTTTTTCTTTACCCTCTATGCTGACGGCATGCAACTGTATCCAAGTACTAGCCAAGGAACTAGCTACTGCTTCATAGGGTATGAATGTCGACCTAACTTAAGTATTAAGGTACATACGCAATTTAGGTCTTAAACTAAACACCAAGAAATAGCATTTCATCTTTATATAACATCAGAAAAAAATGTTCATATGTTTGTAAATATATCGGACCAAACTGCGTGGTCATCAGTCCGTAGCTTACAGACTACTTAAACTAGGGTAAACTAACCTAAGGACAACACACACAACCATGCCCGAGGGAGGACTCGAACCCCCGACGGCCAGCAACCGCGCGCTCCGCAGCGAGGCGCCTTAGACTGCTCGGTTACTCCACCGCGGCTGTCAACAGTAACTTTAGTACCGTAAACATAATTTGATAAGCGAACATTTTAATTCCTTCTATATTCCTTGATGGAAACCAATTAACTTCTCAAAAATGTGTCCACTATCTCTCTCAGTATAATTTTTGAATGAACGCTTAAACTGGAAGCAA
This sequence comes from Locusta migratoria, assembly GCA_026315105.1. Classification (NCBI taxonomy): domain Eukaryota; kingdom Metazoa; phylum Arthropoda; class Insecta; order Orthoptera; family Acrididae; genus Locusta; species Locusta migratoria. The sequence goes on from CM048755.1 coordinate 296,408,924, forward strand.
AAATTTACCATAGCGTGCAGGACACCTCTTTTTTGTCTGTATGAAATCCACAGTTTTAACTAAAATTTTCCAGCCAGAATAAAACAAGAACTAGTGTAGTCTTTAGTCCTGCCGAAACTTTTACTGTGATACAGCACCGTTTACAGCCAAAATGTGAATAGCTGCATCACCAGAATAGTCTTCCTCTCGGCGTATCTCACCTTTCTTCCTTCCGTTTTCCGTTCAACGGCGTACTAGTACTACTGTCAAATTGTCAAAATTATGTTTTCCTCAGTTCTTTGTATTTCTATTTTTCTCCTCTTGACCCGCTACTCTTATCCTATTATTCTGTTGTTCTACTATTCTCATTCGTTCACTCCACTCGATCGTTACGTAAATTCTCGAGCAATCCCGCTTGAAGAGATGTTTAACAGTATCTTCAGGGTTTCGTTGTTACTGTGCAGACTGTTTAGTTCTACTACTTCTTGATCACTTGACAACGAAGCTTTTATCTGGAAACTACGCTGCTGGCCACTCAAGATGCTAGACCATAAAGCAAGTACCTAAAAAAGGTGAAATCTGCGGCAACGAGAAAGGCACATGATTAGTATTTCAGCACAATGACGGATGTCAGTAGCGCCACCTTCCGGCAGTATATAAAGGGGGAACAGACGGCTGTGTGGACTTACTGGAATTGTTCTTACGCGGTTGTTTCGTGTGTAAGCACCTTCAGTATACAACGAGCCTCTTTCAAACACTTTTCGAAGTTCGAGCGAGGAAGAACAGTTGCCTATAAGGATTGACGATTAGCAACTGTAATGCGGATGTGTAATGGCTGGATGCAGGAGGGAACTACAGAACCACAGGACCAATTGCAACCACCTCATTGCACCATTACACGTGATGACAAGCATATTTGGGTGTGTGGCGGTTAGAAAGGGTCCATACCCGGTTAAGTGTTACTGAAGCACCCAGTATCCTCCATCATCATTTACTGAACAACGCGATCCCAGCATAACCTACCAGTTTCTGTAAATTTGACTGGTTGGGAATACCATTACAAATATTTTGTAGAATGCATACTTGTCCATGTAAATCATATTGCTATCAAAACCGCCAGTTAATCAATACAGTAAAGAGCCAATGTATTCTATATTTACTCCTATCTGTTACTTTCTTGCATCTTTTGGCAAATATGTATGTAGATAAACTACATTTTAGACCTATAAAAGCAGAAGCAAATTTGTATCCATTCAGAAAAAAATGTTATCAATTAATTTGATTATAAAGATTCCAGAACGTTCACTACGATTATTCAAATCTATTAATTTTCTCGCACCTATTTACAGCTAAACATATATTAAACTACACTTTTAGGCATACAGAAGGACGATCAAATATGTAAACAGTAATCAATTCGCATGGGTAATTAATTTTATTATTTGATGTGATCTTCAGTCCGCAGACTGGTTTCATGCAGCTCTCCACGTTACTATGTTCTGTGCCAGCCTCTTCATCTGAGAAAACGTACGACAATCTACATCCTTTTGAATCTGCTTACTGTATTCGTCCGTAGGTTCTACGTCTACGATTTTTACCCCACACACTTCCTTTCAATGCGAAGTTAGGATTAGTCGGGATATGCCAGAAACTCCTTTTCGCCCCCAATTCTGTTGAGTACCACCTCACTGGTTACGTGATCTACCCATCTAATCTTCATCATTCGTCTATAGTACCATATTTCTAAAGCTTCTATCATCGTTTTGTCTGAACTCCTTATCATCCAGGTTTCACTCCCATACAATGCTACACTCCAGACAAATGATTTCAGAAAGGACTTCCGAACATTTAAACTAATATTGGCAGTCAACAAATTTCGCTTCTTCAGGAAAGTTTTTCTTCCCATAGCCATTCTGCATTTTATATCTTCTTTACTTCGCCCGTCAGAAGTTATCTTGCTACCCAAATGACAAAACTTATCTACTACTTTTATTGTCTCGTCACCTAATCTAATTCTTTCAGCGTCGCCTGATTTTCTGACACTACATTCCATTACTCTCGTTTTACTCTGGTTAATTTTCATCTTATACCTTCCTTTCAAGACACTGTCCATTCCGTTTAATTGCCCTTCCAGGTCCTTTTATTAAGATTCTAGAAAATTCTATGTAACTACACAATATTACTTAACAGACATATACAACCGCTCTCTCATAGAAGGATCTGTACCAAAAGATTGAAAAGTTGCACAGGTCACACCTATATTCAAGAAAGGCAGTAGGAGTAACCCACTAAACTACAGGCCTATTTCATTGACGTCAATTTGCAGCAGGGTTTTGGAACATATCCTGTATTCAAATATTATGAATTATCTCGAACAGAACGATCTATTGACCCAAGGTCAACACGGATTTAGAAAATATCGTTCATGCGAAACACAACTAGCTCTTTATTCACACGAAGTGATGGGTGCTATCGACAAAGGTTCGCAAATCGATTCCGTATTTCTTGATTTCCAGAAAGCTTTTGACACCGTACCTCACAAACGGCTGTTAATCAAATTGCGTGGTTATGGTATATCGCCCCAAATTTGCGATTGGATAGGGGATTTCTTGTCAGAGAGGACACAGTTCGTAGTAATCGATGGTAAGGCATCGACTAAAACAGAGGTGATATCTGGCGTTCCACAGGGTAGTGTTATTGGTCCTCAGCTATTCCTTATTTACATAAACGATTTAGGGGAAAATCTAAGTAGCTCTCTTAGGTTGTTTGCAGATGACGCCGTCATTTACCGTCTAGTAAAATCATCTGAAGATCAAAACCAACTGCAGAACGATCTGAATAAGATATCAGTATGGTGTAAAAATTGGCAATTGACTCTAAATAATGAGAAGTGTGAAGGCGTCCACATGCGTACGAAAAGAAATCCGTTAAACTTTGTTTACAACATAAATCAATCAAATGTGAAGGCCGTAAACTCCACAAAATACCTAGGAATTACTATCACTTCAGACTTAAACTGGAAAGAACACGTAGATAATATCGTGGGAAAGGCGAACCAGAGACTGCGTTTTATTGGCAGAACCCTTAAAAGATGCAACAGAACTACTAAAGAAACTGCATACCTTGCGCTTGTCCGTCCATTTTTGGAGTATTACAGCCCAGTGTGGGATCCTTAGGACATCGAAAGAGTCCAAAGAAGGGCAGCTCGTTTCATACAGGGGAGACAGCGTTACGGAAATGATCCAGGATCTGGGATGGGAATCATTACAACAACGGCGCTTATCGCTGCGGCGTGGGCTACTTGCGAAACTCCAATCGCCAACATTCTCCTCCGAATGCGAAAATATATTGTTGCCTCCCACTTACATAGGTAGAAATGATCATCAGAATAAAATAAGAGAAATCAGAGCTCGAACAGAGAGATTCAGGTGTTCTTTCTTCCCGCGCACTATTCGAGAATGGAATGGGAGATAAACAGTATAATTGTGGTTCTATGAACCCTCTGCCAGGCACTTAAATGTGATTTGCAGAGTATCCCATGTAGATGTAGATGTAGATGTAGATACGTTTATTAGTTTCGTGATAGGAATAACAAGTTCACAAATTGGCTACATTATGGAAAAATGGTGTATGTCATTACAAACCATTGTAAGTGATAACTGCAGCACAATCTCATTATTTTTCATGTAATTAGTTAATTTGATTATTTATTGTGTTCATATTGTTTATAACACATTCCACAGAGTTTTTCCAACTTTTCAGATAATACTGTATAAAAACAGCATTTAATTTGTTTCTTGTAAATATTCGCGACTGTTCTGTAATCTCCATTCATTTTAAATTAGCGAAAAGTAATTGTAAGTTGCAGTTTTGTACTGTTTATAACAATATAAGAATAGTTTAGAGATTATATATAAAGCGAGTGTAAAGCACTCGGGAGGTCGGTCAGTCAGAGGTCAGACCAACGAGCTTAGTTGAAGTCAGTGACAAACGGTAGATGTAAAGAGCTTTGTATCAATTTGATGCTGAAAAGTGGCTAAGTAAATGACGTACTTTCAAGCAGAAGCTACGTGTGTTTTCTCCTCATGAATGACGCCGAGCCGCGGCGGAGCAGCCGAGCACATTGAGGCGCTATGCTACGATGCGCGAGGCCTTTCCCCGTCGGGGTTACGAATCCCCCCTCGGACATGGATGTTTGTGTCGTATTTAGTATAAGGTAGTTCCTAAGTAGTTTGTAAGTTTAGGGACTGATGACCCCGCAGTTAAGTCCCTTAAGCTTTACAAACACTTGAACATTTTTTTGGAGGACGCAGAGTGCAGCTCAGTGCTTTCTGCTGCGAAATATTTTAAAACAACCCATCACGACCAGTTAAGTATTGCAACCGAGAAACGAGGAACATTTATACAGTGCTGCATCACTCTGACACATCACGAACGGTATCACAACAAATTCGGTTTGTTACGCAACAAGCTGTGTCCGCCCGTACAGGAAATTGGTACGGTGTCTCACAGGCTGCCCTTTTCTCATGAATGCAGCACTCGTTGCACTTCCCCACTTCCCGTTCACTACCAGATTGTTTCTAAGGAAGCAGCCAGTACCTATTTCCAATGATTTCCTGGTACCGACATTAGTTCTCAGTTCCATGCTGCTAGGAATTACATCACACGGTTACGAAATGGGCACTGAATGAGAACACTGTTGGTTGTTCCTCGCTGTATACATATCCTGAAGGAGCGATCGTTGCATATCTCTCTCTGTATTTGAGCAATGATACTCTATACTGAGGTGACAAAAGTCATGTGATATCCCTAACATTGTATCGCATTTCCTGTTTCCAGGCTACGTGCAGTAGTTCGGCGTGGCATGGAATCAACAACTCATTGGAGGTCCCGTGCGGGAATACTGAGCCATACTGCCTATATGGCCGTTCGTAATTTTTAAAATGTTGCCGGTGCATAATTTTGTGCACCCTTCTTCAAACGAATAGCGAACTGGTCTGTTAACATGGAGCATTGTTAGCTATAACAATTCTATCTTTGGGATCATGAAGCCCTTGAATGGAATCAAATGGTCTCCAAGTAGTCGAACATAAGCATTTACAGTCAGTGATCGGTTCCGTTGGACCAAAGGAACCAGTGCATTCCATATAGAAACAACGCACACCATTATGGAGCTACCAACAGCCTGCATAGTGCCTTTTTGACAACTTGAGTTCATGGTTTCGTTGAGTCTCAGCCACCTTAGTCCCTCATATCAGACTTTACCACCTGAAACCGGGACTCATGTGAACAAACCAAGGTCTTTCTGTAGTCTAAAGTCTAACTGATATGGTTACGAATCCAGGAAAGCCGCTGCCGGTGTTGTCATACACGAGGGTTGGAACTTAAATAGTGGCAACTATATATTCATAACCGATACAAAAGCATTACATGTTTGGAGGTGTCACTGTCGTTCAAAGTAGTCACTAGTGTTGTGTAGAACCCGATGCCAGCAATGTGGAAGGCGTAGTATACCGTTAGCAGAACCTGTTCTGTTGATGGTGCGACTGCAGCTGTCGATTGCCTGTCGAATCTCTGGAACAGTTCTGAAGCGAATGCTACGAAGTGGTTACTTTATCTTTGGAATCAAATCGAAGTCTCAAGGACGTAAGTTCGTGGAGTATGGTGGATGGTACAGTACTTCCCAGTCCCATGGACCGAGCAGGGCAGCCACAGCTTGCGCTGAGAGCGCCCGAGCATTGTCGTGGAGTATGGTGGATGGTATGGTATGGTACATCCCAGTCCCATCGACCGAACAGAGCAGCCACAGCTTGCGCTGTATGTGCCACTGTTCTGTACGGCAATGGCGATTCGCCACACTGCTCTTGATGACCTTGATGACACTATTATTCTCTATGACCTTTGGTACATTCAATCTTATTGCAACTCTGTTGCTCCTGTTTCGAAAACACAGTGATACCGATACGTTAGACCGCAAGATCACAAGTAACTGGGTTTCGCTCTGTTGTGCGCAAGCTGGTGACGTGGGAAGGGCGAGTCCATTTGCTCGGAGGTTAGGTAGGTATGTGCTATCAGCGACAATAGTAGATTCCATTACATAGTGTCTCCACAGCAGTGTTGCCACTATTTAATTTCCAACCCTCGTATAATTCCATGATCGTAGCGCGTTAATTCAAATGTTTGTAAACTCATGGCACCTAACTGCAGTAGTCACCAGTCCCTAAACTTACAAACCACCTAAACTAATTTAACCTGCACTACTGGCCATTAAAATTGCTACACCAAGAAGAAATGCATATGATAAATGGGAGTTCATTGGACAAATATATTATACTAAAACTGGCATGTGATTACATTTTCACGAAATTTGGGTGAATAGATCCTGAGAAATCAGTACCCAGAACGACCACCTCTGGCGGTAATAACGACCTTGATACGCCTAAGCATTGAGTCAAACAGGGCTTGGATGGCGTATATAGGTACAGATGTCCATTCAGCTTCAACACGATGCCACAGTTATCAAGAGTGGTGACAGGCGTATTATGATGAGCCAGTTGCTCGGCCACCCTTGACGAAACGTTTTCAGTTGGTGAGAGATCTGGAGAATTTTCTGGCCAGGGTAGCAGTCGAACATTTTCCGTATCCAGAAAGGCCTGTACAAGACCTGCAACTTGCGGTCGTGCATTATCCTACTGAAATGTAGGGTTTCGCAGGGATCGAATGAAGGATAGAGCTACGGGTCGTAACACATCTGAAATGTAACGGCCATTGTTCAAAGTGGTATCGATGCGAACAAGAGGAGACGGAGACGTGTAACCAATGGCACCCCATACCATCACGCAAGGTGATACGCCAGTATGGCGATGACGAATACACGTTTCCAATGTGCGTTCACCGCGATGTCGCCAAACGCAGATACGACCATCATGATGCTGTAAACAGAACCTGGATTCATCCGTAAAAATGACTTTTGCCATTCGTCCACCTAGGTTCATCGTTCCGTACACCATCGCAGGCGCTCCTGTCGGTAATACAGCGTCAAGGGTAACCGCAGCCATGGTCTCTGAGCTGATAGTCCATGCTGCTGCAAACGTCGTCGAACTGTTCGTGCAGATGGTTGTTGTCTTGCAAACGTCCCCATCTGTTGACTCAGGGATCGAGACGTGGCGGCACGATCCGTTACAGTCATGTGGATAAGATGCCTGTCATTTCGACTGCTAGTGATACGAGGCCGTTGGAATCCAGCACGATGTTCCGTATTGCCCTCCTGAACCCACCAATTCCATATTCTGCTAACAGCCATTGATCGCGACCAACGCGAGCAGCAATGTCGCTAACGATGAACCACTATCGCGATAGGCTACAATCCGACCTTTATCAAAGTCTGAAACGAGATGGTACGCATTTTCCTCCTTACTGGAGCCATTACAACGTTTCACCAGCCAACGCCGGTCAACTGCTGTTTGTGTATGAGAAATTGGTTGGAAACTTTCCTCATGTCAGCACGTTGTAGGTGTTGCCACCGGCGCCAACCTTGTGTGAATGCTCTGAAAAGATAGTAATTTGCATATCACAGCATCTTCTTCCTGTCGGTTAAATTTCGCGTCTGTAGCACGTCATCTTCGTGATGAAGCAATTTTAATGGCCAGGAGTGTAAGAACAACACACACACACACACACGCACACACACACACACACACCTATGTCCGAGGGAGGACTCGAACCTCCGACGGCGAACGGCTGCGCGCGCCGTGGCTTAGCGCGCACGGCTATTCCACCGCTGCAGTCGTTAATTCCCACCTTGCTGTCATAATCACATCCTAGTTTTTTACATTAATCACAGTACAAATGACAGCTTTGTGAATGCGCCGGCCTGTAATACCTTGACTACCCGAATCTACCGAAATGTGTAGCTGCTCATATTGCTGCCCAATGACATTTATCACTTCATTGCACTTTGCAGTAAATACTGTTGAGGCGTTTGTATAAAAAGGTATACAGGAGGACTTCTCTGAACTGCAGAAGGTACTGCGATGGCGGGTCATTCCCACGAAATACAAAGGTCCTGGGTTCGAGTTTTTGTCAGGTTCATATCAGCGCACACTCCGCTACAGAGTGAAAATATCAACCCGGTTTTTATATATGATGTAGTGTCGTGTCCTTCAGATATATATCGAGTGTTTTGACTATAGTCGGATTAAAATTAGTTGCTGGTTGACGTTTGTCACGTGGCGCTACAGTGTTGCCACACAGCCAGCCGGCTACTGCTCGGCTATAGGCGTTACAAATAACGGGTCACTTCAAGAACGCTGTTAATAGGGTAAGCGTAACAGTTATAGGCATCTTAAGAGGATTCACATTAAATGTCTTGTGTAAATCCTATTTAATTCTACGATATTGGATGTAGCTTATTGTGACTTGCCACATAAATCCATTTGATTTCGTATGAATATGCGTAAGTCCTAGAAACAATCAGTTCAATTTAAAACAATTAGATACTCCTTTCGTACCAGTGATCGGCAGTGCAAAATGTGTCGAGACCCTGTTGTTGACACTCAATCGTACTATTTATCGCCAATTGGACGTAAGTTTTTATTGATAGATGACGGAACTATTTAGCGATAAAATGCGTAGATTAGATTAGATTATTTATTTGTTCCGTAGATCCATATTGAGGGGATCCTCGTGGATGTGGAACATGTCAAGAAACAAAATTTACAAGTTGAATAACAAATAATACTAATAATATAAATACAGATAAATAATTTTTTTTTTTTTTTTTTTTTTTTTTTTTGCTGATAATATAATAATACTAATATAGTATGAGTGCATGCATCATTTGGTACAATTTAGAAATTCACTAATGGAGTAGAAGGAGTTGGCCACTAGAAAGTAGAAAGTCTTTTAGGTTCCTCTTAAACTGATCTTTATTTGTAGCTAAATTTTTTATACTTGATGGTAAATTATTGAAAATGTGTGTTCCTGAGTAGTGGACCCCTTTTTGAACTAAAGTAAGTGCTTTTAAATCCTTGTGTAGATCATTTTTATTTCTAGTATTGTATGTATGAACTGAGCTGTTTGTTGGGAAAAGGGATATATTATTTATGACAAATTTCATTAAGGAATAAATATACTGAGAGGCAGTAGTTAATATACCCAGTTCTTTGAAGAGGCTTCTACAAGACGTCCGTGAATTTACTCCACAAATAATACGTATTACACGTTTTTGGACTCTGAAGACTTTTGACTGACTTGAAGAGTTACCCCAAAATATTATACCATATGACATTAAGGAATGAAAGTAAGCAAAGTATGCAAGCTTTGTTATTTTTATGTCTCCTATGTCTGATAACACTCGTATTGAAAATACAGATTTGTTGAGTCGTTTCTGCAGTTCTGTGGTGTGCTCCTCCCAACTAAATTTATTATCAAGCTGTAATCCCAGGAATTTAATTCTGTCAACCTCTTCTATCTGCTCTTCTTCATATTTAATGCATATGCTGTCAGGAAATCTCTTACATGTTCTGAACTGCATGTAGTGCGTCTTTTCAAAGTTTAATGACAATGAGTTGGCTTTAAACCATTTATTAATGTTCATGAAAATATCATTAGCAGACTTTTCTATCAATATACTTGACTTACTCTTTATTGCAATACTTGTATCATCTGCAAACAAAACGAACTCTGCTTCTGGTAGTGTAACTGATGAGAGATCATTAATGTACACAAGAAAAAGCAATGGCCCTAAGATGGATCCTTGTGGGACACCACATGTAATTTCTTCCCAACCCGATGATGACTGTTGGCCTAATTCACTAGTCACTTGCACTGACACCCTTTGTTTCCTGTTAGTGAGGTACGACTTGAACCATTTTGCAGCATTTCCCGTGACCCCATAGAATTCTAATTTACTTAAAAGGATGTTATGGTTCACACAATCAAATGCCTTTGAAAAATCACAGAAAATACCTGCTGCTTGCAATTTATTATCTAATGATTTAAGTACATTCTCACTGAAAGTGTAAATAGCCTTCTCAATATCGGAACCTTTCAGAAATCCAAACTGTGTTCTAGACAATATGCCATTTGTGGTTAAGTGGTTGAGAAGCTGCTTGTACATTACCTTTTCTATAATTTTTGAGAATGCTGGCAAAAGTGAAATGGGTCTGTAGTTTGATGGTATCTCTTTATCCCCCTTCTTGAAGAGAGGTTTAATATCTGCATATTTTAGCCAATCGGGAAATGTTCCCGTTATAACAGACTGGTTACACAAATAACTGAAGATTGTGCTAAGTTCACAAGAACACGCTTTAATTAACTTTGTTGATATTTCATCGTATCCACTGGAATTCTTTGTTTTTAAAGATTTTATTATGGAAGATATTTCTTGTGGTGAAGTGACTGACATATTCATGTGTGTGAAGTTATTTGTAAATGCTAGTTTCAAATATTCAAGCGCATTATTTACTGACCCAGACAATCCCATACTATCAGTAACGGATATAAAGTACTTGTTAAATAGATTTGCCACACTATGCCCATCAGTTACCAATGTCTCAGCTACTCTTAACCATACCTGCTCTTGTTCCTTTCTGGTTCTACCAGTCTCTTCTTTCACTATATCCCATATTGTATTTATTTGGTTTCCTGATGTTGCTATCTTCTTTTCATAGTGCATTTGTTTAGATACCTGAATAACTTTTTTTAATATTTTACAGTATTCCTTATATTTAGTTAAATCATCATCATTGCAACTACTCTTGGCTGATAGATACATACTCCTTTTTGTCTTACATGAAATCTTTATTCTTTGTGTAATCCAAGGTTTTATTATAGACTTCTGTTTAATTCGCGTTACTTTTAGAGGAAAACAGTTTTCAAACATGATACTAATATTATTAATGAATACATTATATTTTTCATTCATGCCATTAGCACTATATACATCTTTCCAGTTCATGTCTTTGAGGAGTTTTCTAAAATTTTCAATTTTTGGTGGGTTGACTACTCTCCTGTATGTACATTTTGCAGTCTTCATAATCTGTTTAGAATCTATACCTAAAACAAGGAGCTGCATATCATGATCTGACAGGCCATTTATTATTGGTTTTATGATATGATTTTGTTCCTTTGATTTGTCTATAAAAATATTATCAATTGCTGTCCTAGAGGTTTTAGTTACCCTAGTTGGAAAGTTTACGGTGTGTGTTAGATTGAAAGACAAAGTTACTGACTGCAATAAATTTTTACTGGAGGACTGCATAAGAAAATCTGTATTAAAGTCACCAGCAACCAGGATTTCTTTATTTCTTCCTGTTAAATAACCCAATAGAGCTTCTAGATGATTTAGGAATAGATTATAATTTCCTGCAGGTGCTCGGTAAATAGTTACTATTTTATAGCATCTGTTATGGAATTCTACTTCTGTTGCACAAGCTTCTAAATGCTGCTCTAGACAGAATTTATTTATATCAATATTCTTGAATTTATAGCAGTTTTTAATGAATGTGGCAACTCCTCCTCCCTCCATATCTACTCTACAGAAGTGCGAAGCTAAATTAAATCCTGGAATGTTTAACATATCTATACCAGTGGCCACATGATGTTCAGAGAGGCAAATTATGTCAATTGGGCTAGAGGAATCTATTTCATCAATACAAATGAGTAGTTCATCAAGTTTATTTCTGAGTCCTGGAATATTTTGATGTAATAAAGATAACTGATATTGCATACTAATGGCTTGAGTAAGATTTACTGGAAGTTTCTGACTACTTTCTGTTAAACATTGTTTGCTAAAATCTATCTCCTGTTTATCTGCTTTTCCAAACTGAGGGTGTCTTACAAGCTCTCTCAAAACTGGTTTTCTTCCCCCCCCTCCCTATCCTAAAAAAGGCATCCCTCTGACACCTGTAACCACTGGTATTTTACCATTTGTGACAGTGCCCCCCCGTAAGTTACTTGCAATCAACCCAGACAATTTTCCCTTCCCTTTCCTGTTGAGGTGAAGGCCATGCCTAGTATAGTCCCACCTACAGATATAATCCACAGGAATCAAACCAAGATGGGACCCCATATCTGACATGAGTAGCCGTTCCAACTCCAAGTTTACTCTCCTGACAGAAGAGTTCAAATGAGGCCGATCATGGCGACTCAAGACAGATACAAATCCCACACTAGTATGCTTCGTTGCCGATGATATCTTCACCAGGTCACACTCTATAGAATATTCACAGTTTCTGTCAATGCTGTTTCCCGGACCACCCACTATAACCACGGTATCCTCCATTGTGAAATCCTTACATAAAGAACCTATATCCTCTGTTACCTGACCCAGGCCCGCATTTGGTTTGAAAACGTTTGTGACCTGGTACTCTGGTCCTAGCTCTTCCTGCAGTAGTTGGCCAACACCTCTACCATGTCAACTACCTAACAACAAGACTTTCTTTTTTTTCTCAGTTTTCCCTACCTTTTTCAAGTCCTTTTTGAAAGTCTGTTGTGTCCTTTCTACAGTTACAGCTACATGAGGCTCATCCGATCCTGACTGAGGCAACATGTCAAATCTATTTTTCACATTAAGGACAAAGCTGTAAGGACAAAGCTGTATTTTAAATGTACAATTAAAGGGCCGACTACTCGGACAGTGTCGATTATTGGTACACTTACTCTATACAGGATGGTCCATGATAGTTACTGGACCAAATATCTCATGAAATAAGCATCAAACGAAAAAACTACAAAGTACAAAACTTTTCTAGCTTGAATGTGGAAAACAGATGGCGCTATGGTTGGCCCGCTAGATGGCCTTTCCATAGGTCAAACGGATATCAACTGCATTTAAAAAAAATAGGTATCCCCATTTTTATTAAATATTCGTCTAGTACGTAAATAAATATGAATGTTTTATTTGGAACACTTTTGTCACTTTGTGATAGATGGCGTTGTATTCACAAACATATTTTAGACGAACAGTGTGTAACAGGTAGATTTTTTTAAATTAAAACACAGAACGTAGGTACGTTTGAACTTTATTTCGGTTGACTCAATGTAATACATGTACTTTTGTGAAATAATGGCAGCAAGATGGGGACTGGAAGTGCTGCAGATAAACCTGCAGCACAGTAAAGGGGCCACTGCTGCCCTGAGCCGTCGCCTGGGGAGACAGGAGGTGGACGTGGCCCTGATACAAGAACCCTATTTATACAAAGGGGGTGTATCGGGCCTCGGTGGTACTGGAGGTAAACTGATTTATGCTAGAAATCTAAAAAACTCCAGAACATGCATTTATGTTAGAAATGGAATACCTTTCATACCAATGATGGATTTTTGTTCCAGGGACCTGGTGACTATCAGGATGCAGCAACGTGAGGAAGGTATCACGAGGAAAATTGTTTTGGCCTCAGTATACCTTCCTTACGAAGACAGCTCTCCTCCTTCTTTGGAAGTGAGGAGACTTACGGAAGCCTGCCATCGGCAAGGTGACGAACTGTTGGTGGGAGGTGATGCCAATGCCCACAATCTATCGTGGGGCAGCAAGGACACCAACAGTAGAGGGGAGCACCTTCTTGAATTTCTCCTATCTAACAACTTGGAGATCCTGAATAGGGGCGATGAACATACATTCAGGAATAGTAGAAGGGAAGAAGTAATTGACATAACTTTTGGTTCCATGATGATGGGAAGTCACGTCAAACAGTGGCATGTGGTCCTGGAGCCATCCTCATCAGATCACATGTATATTAAATTCAAGGTTGAAATGGGAACCAGACAGACCATGGCCTATAGGAATCCCAGTAAAACGGACTGGGAGACATATAGGAGAGACCTTGACTTCAGCCTATCGGAAATTAAAACTTCGATAAGGAATCCAGCAGAGTTTGAGGAAGTAGCAGAGGCCGTAACCTCTGCTATAGTGACCTCATACCAGCACAACTGCTCAATCACCAAGAAGTGCACAAATAGGAGTGTGCCTTGGTGGAATAATAACCTGAAAATGCAAAGGAAACAGGTATGAAGACTGTTTAACCTTGCGAGACGCAAAGAACAATGGGCAAAGTATCGTGAGGCCCTTGGCAATTACAACCTTGCCATCAGACGGGCAAAGGAGGCATCCTGGAAGGTATTCTGCGAGAAAGTGGAGGGCACGACTGCTCAGGCGAGACTTCATAAAATCCTCACTAGGGTACCAACTAATCCAGGAGGAACATTCGCAAAGAGGACTGGGATTTGGCCAAGGAGTGTGTCGATTTCAGTAAGGTCCGATGGGCGGTGGGAACATTTCAACCGTTCAAGTCACCTGGCCCCGATGGCATCTTTCCAGCTCTCCAGCAAAACGCGGGAGAAAATCTTATTAGATTCCTATGCAGGTTATTCAGGATTACCCTAGCAGCAGGAGTCATTCCCAATGCCAGGAGGGCAGTGAAGGTTGTCTTCATTCCAAAACCAGGGAGAATTGATCAAACCAAGGCCAAGGATATGAGACCAATCAGCCTGTCCTCCTTCATTCTTAAGACATTGAAAGACTGGAGACTATCACTCAGGAAAGCGTGAAGCGAATTTTTATCTGTTTTATTGAATAGATATATTTTTCGTCTATTTTTGGTGCATTTGGGAATTTCGACATTCAGTCTCGCTACTACAACTCGATGTTCGCTAATCCCTGTATCTGTTTTGATGCTCTTTACTATCTCCGGATTATTTGTTGCTAGGAGATCAAGGGTATTTTCGCAACCACTTACTATTCTAGTGGGTTCATGAACTAACTATTCGAAGTAGTTTTCAGAAAAAAGCATTCAGAACTAGTTCGGACGACGTTTTATATTTGCCGCCGCTTTTGAATACGTAATTATGCCAACATATCGAGGGTAAATTAAAGTCGCCACCGATTATAACAGTATGCTTCGGATACCTATTTGAAATATGATTCAAGCTTTCTTTGAACATTTCTGCAACCGCATCGTCTGAGTCAGGGGGCCGATAAAAAGACCCAATTATTAATTTATTCCGGTTGTCAGGTATAACCTCTACTTAGACCAACTCACAGGAAGTATCTGCCTCAATTTCACTGCAGAATAAACCGTTTGTAACAGCAATAAACACGCCACCCCCTTTTTTATTTATTCTATCCTTTCTGAAGACCATTTGACCAAAGAGCAGACATAAAAGCCACAATCAAAAGCCAGAGATTGAGATGGTATGGTCATGTGGTGAAAAAAAATGCCAGCATTGTACGAGATGTGATAGTAAACAGACAGGAGGGAAAGATACCTCTGGAAAGGCGAAGAATGAGGTGGATGGATGACGTTAGGAAGGATCTGCTGAAGATGGGGAGGAATGAAGAAGAAGCTGAAGACAGAGAGGAAACTGTTGTACGTGAGGCTAAGGACCCGCTACGGTTCAGACGGCCCTGACAATAAAGTAAAAGTAGAGTAAAGTTTATACATCTGCGTCTACATGAATACCATGCACTTCATATTTAAGTAGAAGTGAATTAGTAGAACAATGTTCAGACTATTTATTTATATGAAGCATCTATATAACTGAAATAAAACAAATTCTTTTGCCATATGCGTTTCATTATTATTTGCAAGGCATCTAAAGTGGCCTGGAATATAACATGATTATCTTGTAGAATACTTCGTTTTTTAACGTTTTTAGTAGTTTAGATTATAAACTTTTTCGAAGTATGGATAATGATAGTTTGATTTTATAAAAACTTAAAAAAATATCAGTAGTCATACTCAGAAAACGCGCCAGAACTGTTCATAGCCTAAACTACTAAAAACGTAAAAAAATTAAAACTAAAAATTAAAAAAAAATGAAATCTTGCAAACATAATTATGTATATATTCCAGGTCACTGAAGATGCCATGGAAATAAATATGAGACGCATATGCCAAAAGAATTTGTTTTATTTCAGTTGCATAGACGGTTCATATAAATAAATATCTGCATATTAATATCAGAAGCAACTAAGGGAGAAAGGACAGAAAACAACTAAAAATTTTCAGACTATTTCTATACCGTTCAACTCTCGAACAGCTCGTAGGGAAACGACTAGTTAAATGTTTCCGTGCGACCTTTGTCTTGAATTATTTTATCATTCTAAACCTCTCTCATTCTACATATTACATCTCTCTATGTGGGTGGGAGTCAATAAAGTATTTTGTCACTTGGAGGTAATTGGTGACTGAAATTTAGCAACGAGGAGCTCCTTTGTTTTAATGACTACCTCCCCAAGTTGGATATCATATCCATGAGCCTTTCTCTTCTATTACGTGATTATACAACACGAGATGCTCTTTTTTGAGTTTTTTTAGATATTTAGCGCCAGCTCTGATAAGAACACCATACTACGCAGGAGTACTACAGAGCAAGAGGGGCACTATTGTAGTCACTCTCTTTAGTAGATTTATTATGTCATCTAATTGCTCTCGCATTAAGTGCAATTTCTGGTTTGATATCGTCAGAACAATTTCCATGTGACTGTTCCGATTAAGTTCTTTGTAATTGAATGCCTTGGTATTTATTTGAATCGACAGTCTTTACATTAGTGTGATTTTTTGTGAAACCGAAATTTAACGTAATTTCTTTAGTAATCACGTGGAGAACCTTACATGTTTTATTGTTGAGCGTCAATTTACAGGTTTAGACTCGTGCAGACAACTTGTCTAAATCATTTCCTAATTTAATTTAAATCTTCTGATGTCTACTAAAGACTGTAAACGGCAAAATAATCTGCAAAAAATATAACAGGGCTGCTCAGATTGTTTTCTAAATTGTTTGTAGAGATTAAGAATCAGCAGAGGGCATACGATGCGTCTACAACGAATCCCAGTTTTAACTTTAACAGTTTCACTGAATGACTTCCTGCCAAATTCTGCAAACTGTGGTCTTCCAAACAGGAAATCTTGAGTCTATATAGACAGCTGGAACGATTCTCCGTAGACGTGTTATATGATTACAAATCACTAGTGAGGAACGGCGTCAATAACCTGCGGAACTCTGGAAATATGGAATCAGCCTGAGATTACCTGTCGTTTGATCACAATTCTTGTGAATCAAGAGCAAGTTGTGTTTGACAAGAACCATGTTCTCCGATTTTTTAAGATGTTGCATAATTAAGATGAATGCAGTTTCTTATGTCATTATTCCTAGAACCAGATTAGAAACCGAATACACGAAAATAGCAAAGAATGTCATTTTAATAATGACACAGACGGTATGAAATGAGAACTTGCGATCGCTTCCTATTTTATGAAATTATGTGTTATAAAATGGGGACTGAAACGGCGGGATAAAAAACTGAACAACTAACATGCTACATTTGCGGAGCGAAGTAATGATATTCACATATAGTAAGAGAACGTCTCCTCAGGCCCTCGCCGCAGGAACGTGGAACTTTCACGTGGTTACACAACGCCTCAGGGACATTATGGAAAGCTGATGATGCTGTCCTGGCCTTCACTCGGGAATATTATTGTGCTGTCGCAGTGCTTGGGTACTAGGAATGACGCCGAGGCGACAAACCAGCAGTGAAGTCCTCCACAAACGTACGCTATTCCACGATCAACTTAGGAATAGGTATACGAAAAATATATTTACTGTCGTTTATTATCGTCTCGTTTAGCACTTTTTCAACAACGTTACTGGTTATATGAAGTTACAGATTATGTTTACAGTGGTGTTCAAAATAATTGAACGATGCTGGTTGTTATTTTCGAAATAGTGCGACATTAGATTGTAATATAACACGAATTAGAAATATTCAGACATCTAGATTGTTGTAGGGCATTAAAAAATTTCAATGGCCAAGATTGTGCTGACCGGGATTCAAACACGGATTTCCTGCTTCTTACAAGCGGTCGCCTTAATCAACCTTTTCTTTCTTCGGGTTTCATGGTAATTGTATGTTGATTGTTGAGTGTTATATATATATATATATATATATATATATATATATATATATATATATATAGAGAGAGAGAGAGAGAGAGAGAGAGAGAGAGAGAGAGGATATCCAGCCTTCTCACCGGACGCTGTGAGCCACCGCCTACCTGTATTCCCCAGTGTATTTGTGCATCCGTACAGAAATGGTCAGTTGTCTATTGGGGGCAAATATACAGTAATTGATATGATCTGTGTTCTTTCGGACATGTCGGCAAGAATAGACACCATACGAATAGTTGTAATATAGTACATTATGAAAATTTATTTCTGCAGTATTTCCAGATGACATGTCAATCTTTCTTATAAGCTGAAACGTATAAAGGGTGTTTTAGAAATTCCCGTTACAAATTTCGAGAACTTGTTGAGGAGTGACAGTAACTAATATTCTGATAAGGAACGCACGTCTGGAAATGTTATCCAGCGAAATTAAGAGCAGTTTGGTTCCCAGCAAGGGTATTCAACAGAAAATGCTATAAATGCTTTCACTGATCAAATATTAAATGTTTTGAATAACCGGACATCACCAGTTTGGATTTTTTGTGATCTCTCAAAGGTTTTTTATTGTGTAAATCATGTTACTATTCTAGATAATCTAAAGCATTGTGATATCAGTGGGGAAGTGCACAGATGGTTTAATTCAAACTTCACTGGAAGAGTGCAGAACGTTGAAATAGGTGGTTCAGGTAAACTACAAAAAAATCAAATGTTTGTATAGTCTATTGGACTCAACTACGGGGTCATCAGTCCCTAAACTTACAAACTACTTATGAACTAACTAAGACTAAGGACGGCAGAAATATCCATGCCTGAGGGAGGATTCGAAGCCCCGACCGTAGTGGCCGTGCAGACCGTGACTGAAGCGACTCAGTCCCCTCGGCCACCGCGGCCGGCAAACTACAAAAATCAATTGATTGCTCAAACTTGGGGGGTGGGGGGGGGGAGGGGGTACGATCGATTCAGACTGGCACAGTTGCTACTGATGACGGTCAATATGCATGACTTATGCCTGAGTGATTGTGTGAATGCATATGTGTTCCTTTCAGTGAAGGTTGTGGCCGAAACTATAAGCTGTGTGAATTTGACTTTTCTTTCTACATGCCTATCTGCGACTCAGCGATTGTCTTTATATGTGAGTTGCTACCTGTCCTCTCATGTTATCGACATTTGAAGACCTCTGGGAAAAATAATGATAACCCTCATTTATAAAGTGCTGAGATATGACGACTTGTATGTTTCAAAAATAGCTTCTACTACATGTTTTAACATTTGTTTTAATATTTATATTTGCCATCTCTCTTCAGCTTCATGTACAGACAGCCCGACATGTCCCGTCGGACATGATGGGAAATGGTCGATAGGTCAGTTCGTGGACAAATTTCTGCACCGGCAACACTTTGGCAATTACAGACGGCTATAGAGGCAGTATGGTTCAATATTCCTGCAGGAGACCTTCAGCGCCTTGTCGAGTCCATGACACGTCGAAATACTGCACGTCGCGTGGCAACAAGAGGTCCGGTACGATTTTAGGAGGTATTGTAACATAACTAATATAGACTCCGTACGTCACATAATTATTGAAATTTGTATATGAGACAGGGCGGCACTCGTGCAGACGGGCTGACCTGTGCAACTGCCGTCTTTGAAGGGCCAGGCCTATGTTTGGGGTAGCCTGGGTGTGCCCCCACCAACCACTTAAGGGGGTACGTAAACGAAAAATAAATACAGATATAACCTGTGACAAAATCCACAATTTCTGAGTTACGTAAATGAAATTATGTACCACGGTTGATGGTAGTTCAAAGCATCTACAGAAATTGTTTTGTAATTTTAACTGACATTTTAAAATTTTTTGAAGTTTTTAAGTTTACGAACTACTGAGTCACGAAGGTACCATTTACTAAGAAAGTTTCTACGAAATTGCCTTAAATTTTTTGCGTATAATCTCAACCACCGTGTAAAGAAACCCGTAGAATCATTTCAATTTATTGATATTTAACGAAGTTTTAGATTTAACTATTTTTAATTGAAAAACTACACACAGAAATTCTACTTTCTTTATTCTCAATCTTGATATACATGAATGATATACATGTATACATGTTTCTGATATATAATACAAAAGACGTGCCGAAAATCACAGTCAAATCTTTTCTTGTTTTGGAGAAAAATGTACCTGAATAATGAAAATGGTTGTTCTGAGGAAATGCATTTAAAATTTAAACGTGATTTTTCATTGCCATTCCCACCTTCAAAAGTCTCCAGATCTGTAATGAATGTCCTCATTTCCTTTAAGACTTCTCTTCTGGCTTCTTCTTTTCTGTCTTGTTTGCTCTGTAAGGTCTTCAATGGATTTAATGGCTGCAAGTATACGTTGAGTGTCAATCCCCATCGAGAAGTCGCGAGTGAAAACTCCGGGCTTGAAGCTCATTCTCTACAAGACTCTTATCCTCTCTGAGATGCCACCATTAAAGACAATAACTGCATCATAAACTGCCATATTAACTACCTTGGATGAGGGAAATGTAGTTTTAAGGCAACGTCTTAAGATGAGGGCCTTTAGAGACTAATTAGGATTTTGCGTTTTCCTGTGAACACATTTCTTGAGAGGGCTATTATTCGATAGTCTTCTTGATGTGGTATACAGATATTCCTGCATTCTCATTGCACAGCATTGAAAAGAAAAGCCAATTAAGAACAAGGAAGAAGGCGTGGCCCTTTGCAAGATATTACTAATAATTTTCGAATTTGAAAGAGAAATTGGTACGTAATGTTTGGTAACTGACATTTCAATACCATGTAAAAAATGAAGAGCAATTAAAAAATTTTCACAATTTTGGTCATTTTCGTGTACGTCCCCCCTTAAAACTGCGGAAGACACTAGAAACAGTGGGTACGTCACGTGCAGAATGGGAGCTGAGCAAGGATAGCCAGCGACAGGGATAAGTCATAATGGACGCTCTGGTGGGTACTTAAAAGATGGACACTCTCTTTACTTAGAAATTAATAACAAATAACAGTGTTATGTTCCCATCAGTTCTGAAGGCATCTACAATGTTAGAAAAATTACGTGTATCTCAAAAACTAACAATAATTTTAATACTTTCAAAACTAAAAATGTTAATGTTCACAGTATCTGAACCTAGCAGAATTAAAATTAGCAAATTTTGAATGCGCTTTCGATTTCAACAAACTATATCTTAGATGATAGCTTATTAACTCAAGCAATCATTTTGAAAGCATCACACTTTATTTATTTAAGGATTTAATATTCTTAATATCAAAAAGGAACAACTTCCTGATGTTCTGCAAAACTTCTTTAATTGGTCACAAACCGGCTTTCGGCTTCTTAGGCCATCATCAGGTGACAACAGTTGTCAGCCGAAAGCCGGTTTGTGACCAATAAAAAAAGTTTTGCAGAACATCAGGAAGTTGTTCCTTTTTGATATTATTATCATGTTTTGTCAAGTACCGACGGAAAAATCAATTAATTTAATATTCTTGTTATATCAATTTCTTATGGAAATACAGTCAGATCATGGTATCCTCCACAGTAATTTGGAAATTGCAAACAGCATGATATACTTGTTCTCATATTCGTGCAACTATTTAATGAATATTTGTCTATTTTGCCAGTAACTTTACGTAAATATTGTGTAGTATGAACGGTCAAGGCTTATGAAAGCCGTCTTGTTCATTTATTTATTTCATATTTGTAGATATGTTCAAATGTTTGTACATATAAGGGACTTAACTGCTGCAGTCATCAGTCCCTAGACTTAAAAACTACTTAAACTAATATATGCTAAGGACATCACATACACCCATGCCCGAGGAAGGACTCGAATCTCCGACGGCGAGCAACTGAGCGCTCCGTAAGCGCATTGAGGCGCTACGCTTCGATGAGCGAAGCCGCTCCCCGTCGGGGGTTCGAATCCTCCATCGGGCATGGATGTTTGTGCTGTCTTTAGTATATGTTAGTCCATAAGTAGTTTGTAAGTTTAGAGCTGATGACCCCGTAGTTATGTCCCATAAGATTAACAAACATTTGAACATTTGCGAACTCCGTAGCGAGGCGCCTTAGAGTGCTTGGCCATTCCAACGCGGAATTTTATTTATACTGCTGATAAAGTCACAAGGCGACTATTTAATATTGACAAAATGTTAAGTTAGTGTGTACGAGGTCAAAGTTAAATCTACTAAGATCTTTCATGTTAGGAAATCTACTACTTATGGAGGGCATGGCGACCTGCAATGAGAGAGGTTAGGACAGAAACCTGCTGTGATCAAGTAAAGTACTTTGACTGTTCGAGAGGAGAGCACTTTATGTCTCGTCTTGGAAGACCTGCCTGGTTAGCTGAAGTGATTTTTGTAAATAATTTTACGTTTCAAGATTGTCTCATAATTGTATGCTTTGTTTTTGTATTCATTTTATGTAAAGGGGTGCATTTTCCATCATTTTATATGTATATTTGCTTGTGATGTGCATATCACCATGAGGCTAAAAAAATGTTCAAATGTTTGTATAGTCTATGGGACTTAACTACGGGGTCATCAGTCCCTAAACTTACAAACTACTTACGAACTAGGACGGCACAAATATCCATGCCCGAGGGGGTATTCGAACCCCCGACCGTAGTGGCCGTGCAGACCGTGACTGAAGCGTCTCAGTCTCCTCGGCCACCGCGGCCGGCACCATGAGGCTCTAAACCACGAAAACTGTAATCTTTGCAGAGTTCTTGTTATAAGACGTGTTACTAAAACTGGGGCTGTCCTCACGACCGTGTCGTCTGCATGTGAAAAAATACTCGTTGAATTGTTGGGAATGCAACAGAAGCGCCAACAAAGCTAGTGATGGAAGGTGAGGTGGGTGACGCCAAGCAGTTAGATCCTGTTCGGCGAGTGGTCCGCTACTGCTTGGCAGAGGACTGCATTCCGTTAATGCAAGTGGAAGTCATACGTGCGTGGCGAGTGGGCAGATGTTGATCGCTTTAGGTAGTCTGCTGAGGTCACACTTTTCCTGCGTTTCATCACGTTGGTAGTCTGCACTTACCGATACACAAGGTACATGGTACAGCCCAGATATACGGAAGTCTGCCGGCCGCGGTGGCCGAGGAGACTGAGGCGCTCCAGTCACGGTCTGCACGGCCACTACGGTCGGGGGTTCGAATCCCCCCTCGGGCATGGATATTTGTGCCGTCCTAGTTCGTAAGTAGTTCATAGGTAGTTTGTAAGTTTAGGGACTGATGACCCCGTAGTTAAGTCCCATAAGCTTAACAAACATTTGAACATTTTGATACGGAGGTCCGTTTCCTCGAATGTGCATACTTCCAATGTCCGTATTAAAGTCTAATTCTTTCGATAATTTTGTTTTTGCTTTTGAAACGATCACGAATATGACAATGCTGAACATGCGATATCGGACGTTTCCTGATTTCTTAGAAGGCTCATTTAGAATACTGAACATTAAAATTGCTACACCAAGAAAAATGCAGATGATAAACGGGTATTCATTGGACAAAAATATTATACTAGAACTGACATGTGATTACATATTCACGCAACTTGGGTGCATAGATCCTGAGAAATCAGTACCCGGAACAACCACCTCAGGCCGTAATAACGGCCTTGATACATCTGGGCATTGAGTCAAGCAGAGCTTGGATGGCGTGTTCAGGTACAGATGCCCATGCAGCTTCAACACGATTCCACAGTTCATCAAGAGTAGTGACTGGCGTATTGTGACGAGCCAGTTGCTCGACCACCATTGGTCAGATGTTTTCAGTTGGTGAGAGATCTGGAGAATGTCCTCCCCAGGCAGCAGTCGACCATATTCCGTATTAAGAAAGGCCCGTACAGGACCTGCAACAAGCGGTCGTGTATTATCCTGCTGAAATGTAGGGTTTCGCGGGGATCGATTGAAGGGTAGAGGCACGGGTAGTAACAAATCTGAAACGTAACGGCCACTGTTCACAGTGCCGTCAATGCGAACAAGAGGTGATCGAGAGGTGTAACCAATGGCACCCCATACCATCACGCCGGGCGATAAGCCAGTATGGCGATGACGAATACACGCTTCCAATGTGCGTTCACCGCGATGTCGCCAAACACGGATGCGACCATCATGATGCTGTAAACAGAACCTGGACTCATCCGAAAAAATGACGTTTTGCCATTCGTGCACCAAGGTTCGTCGTTGTGTACACCATCGCAGGCGCTGCTGTCTGTGATGTAGCGTCAAGGGTAACCGCAGCCATGGTCTCCGAGCTGATAGCCCATGCTGCTGCAAACGTCGTCTAACTGTTCGCGCAGATGGTTGTTGTCTTTCAAACGTCCCCATCTGTTGACTCAGGGATCGAGACGTGGATGCACGATCTGTTACAGCCATGCGGATAAGATGCCTGTCATGTCGACTGCTAGTGATACGAGGACGTTGGGATCCAGCACGGAATTCCGTATTGCCTTCCTGAACCCAGCGACTACATATTCTGCTAACAGTCATTGGATCGCGACCAACACGAGCAGAAATGTCGCGATACCATACACCGCAATCGCGATAGGCTACAATCCAACCTTTATCAAAGTCGTAAAAGTGATGGTACGCATTTCTCCTCCTTACACAAGGCATCGCAACAACGTTTCACCAGGCAACGCCGGTCAACTGCTGTTTGTGTATGAGAAATCGGTTGGAAACTTTCCTCATGTCAGCATGTTGTGGGTGTCGCCACGGGCACCAACCTTGTGTGAATGCTCAGGAAAGCTAATCATTTGCATATCACAGGATCTTCTTCCTGTCGTTTAAATTTCGCGTCTATAGCACGTCATCTTCGTGGTGTAGCAATTTTAATGGTCAGGAGTGTTGTAAAAATATTCACTCCGTTCTTCACGCATTAAATAATGCACTGGTGCTACCGGTAGTGTAGTTATCTATTGTTTGGCCGTCCTAGCAATCTTAGTCTTCTGGTTGGTGTTTATGTATAATGTTTAGAATACCAGTGTTACCCATAATATCAATATCATTGGTAGATTTCGTTCTATAGTCTTCGATATATACTGTATTTTCATATCGACCCCTATTTCAGTAGTTTCATTTGCTGTCTCTTCTTGTACAACCTAAAGTTTTTCTTAAAAAATACAACTTCTGCCGTCTAAAGCTTCCTTCTGGCACCTATAATTCAGAGTCACATATAGAAGTAGGGATAGCCACAGTTTTGTAGAATTGCGTAACCATTTCTCTCCTTTTTAATTTATAGGTGATGTCACATTAATGTAAGTATAACTTCCTATTATAATTACAATGTTTTACTTTCTATCGACTTATTACGAATAGATACAAGGGATGGAACTTAAATAGTGGCAACACTGCTGTGGAGACACTATGCAATGGAATCTTCTATTGTCGCTGACAGCACACGTTGTTGACATACCTACCTTACCTCCGAGGAAATGGACTTGCCCGTCCCACGTCACCGGCGTGCACTCAATCGAGGGAAACACCGTCTAAAGTAAAGTGTCGGTGTCACTACGTTTTCGAAACAGGAACAGCGGAGTTGGATCTAAATTGAATGTGCCATTGTTCATATAGCACGACAGTGTCATCAAGGTCTTCAAGAGAAGTGCGGGGAATCGGCAGTGCCGTACAGAACAGTGGCATGTTGGGTAAAAGCTTTCAACGAAAGTCGGCAAACTGTGGCAGACATGCATCGGACAGGTCGTCTTTCCGTCTCTGAAGAAGAATTGCTTACTGTTGCCACGTTAGTGGACATCGATCGACGCCAGACTATTCCTGAGCTCGCCCACGAAACCGGATTACCGCATACGACTTTGCTACGCATCCTGAAGGAACGTCTGGGAATGGGAAAAATCGCATCACGATGGGTTCCGCATGAATGAACGGAAATGCAGAAATGGATGCTTTAAGACGCTGCTCAGATGCACTTGGAACGCTATGAGCGCGAATGAGAGGTTTTCGTACGCCGTATCGTACGGGCTACATTGTACGAACCCAAACTGAAACGCCAATTCAACGAATGGCGTCATTATAAGTCGCCGCGAAAGTCGAAAGTGCGTCAGAGCCCCAGTATGGTGAAAGTTACGGTGATTCTCGTGCACGACTCTGATGGTGTTATCCTACCTCATTACGTTCCTTCAATGTGCAGTATTACTGTTCGTTTTTTGGAGCATCACCTGCGACCAACTTTGCGAAAGAAGCGGCAACACTTTCTGCGCAACCCATCCGTCATTTTGCACGACAATGCGCAAGCGCATACATCGCAAGCTGTGGCTGCTCTGTTCGGTCGATGGGACTGGGAAGTACTGCACCGTCCACCATACTCCTGGAATTTAAGTCCTTGTGACTTTGATTTGATTCTGAAGATGAAGGAGCCAATTCGTGACATTCGCTTCAGAGCTGCTCCAGAGATTCGACAGGTAGTAGACCGCTACATTCACACGATCAACAAAACAGGCTGCAACGGGTTCTACACAAAGCTGGTGATTACTTTGAAACACAGTAACAGGTGCAAACATATGACGCTTTTCTATCGGTTGTGAATAAAAAGTTACAACTATTTAAGTTCCAAACCTCTTATTTTCCACTGAATAGGCTATAGTTCATTAAGCACTACTCTTATTACTTGAGTTGTTAAGGTAATGTTCTTCAGTTGTTTAATGTAATTCATGAATGTTCACTATATCCAGCGATTAGATGTTTGCTTAATTGTTAATTGTTCTGTATCTATTTCCGTAAAACCAAACCTATTTACAAATTAAAAAGTATTACACTCTTGTAACATCTTGTAACTAATAATTTAAATACAGATTTCTATCACTTTCAGTTTGTTTACTTCTGCAAATGCATCAAATTTCTAAAATGTAATGACAAACAAGTTGATTCCAGAATTATTCATAATTTTTTTCCCAATTTTATCTTAGCTCCGTTAATGAACTGTTTTTCTGATTATTTGGGTAAGGACTGTGTATGGCTTTCTTTTCCTTTCCTATCTAGATAGCTTCTGGTATTTCTGTTATAAGTTTTGAATAAACTAGATTATACGTTCAGCAGTAAAATGTCGCTGTAATCTTCGAAGTTTTAATTTTTATTTTTTATTTTTTTAGTAGATATAGCTTCAGTCAGTCTCCAGTCCTCTGGTAGTTAGTGTTGGTTTCAAAATTATTAAATATGTTTACAAATCTCCTTTCTTATTCAAGACCTCTATGATTTTTGTTTTGTAAGCATTGTGGCATGGTTCAACACACATTTCTTTCCCTAACATGTCGCCTTCCAATGTTAAAGACATCAGCGGAGGCTGTAGTAACTCAGGTAGCGGCTGAAAACTTAAAACAAGCTCAGTAAAGTGAACCGCTTATGCGAATCCACCCGACGATTGGTCTGTGGCCTCAGATCGAGGAATCGCGCCGCACTGTGTTACAAAGCCTGTAATGGGGAAGATTAGGCGATATTTTTTGTGGCAATGCCTAGAAAACAAAAATCAAAAACGACGCAAATACGAGGCTTGTAAACCTATAAAGAAAGATAATTGGTACTGTGTTTTACCAACAACTAGTTTTTTTTGAACATATCAATATAGTGTCCAACCATTAACATGTTCATAAAAAATCTGTTACATTCAGCTAATTTGGCATATGATTATGCATAGCTGATTTACGATGACTGGTGCAGTGAGGATGATCGTTATGTGATCGAAATCGATCTGAAAAAACATTATTACAAAACGACCAATGCTGCATACAATAGTTATAATATTCATTGTTTTGTGGTCAGTGAGCACACCGTTCCAAAAATAGAATCAAACCCATAAGAAAACAAGTATTAAAAGGAATCCGCCGCAATAATGTAAACATAATAGCACTAACAAAACAAAAAGAAAGATAAAGGAGCAGAGGAAAGACATAATTATGCACCTATTTAACGCGTAGTAAACAGTAAATTTCTGGCAAAGAAGAGGATATTGTTATGGTGTATGTACGTGTGGATATTAAGCTGCATCCACAGACAATTTTTCTGAAGTTGAAAAGAATAATTTCTTTAATGATTTGACAAACCTCATAGATGCCAGAAATGTATGAACAGTTAGATCCTAAGATATGGAATTATTTATTTCCAACACAAATGGATCCATAAAGATATATGGATGCAGCCTACAAGGAAGCTGAACACTATAATTGATTACGCTATAGGGAAAGAAAGTAATTGCACTAAGGTGGAGAACAGTAGTCTGTCGGGGATCAGAATGTGGA
Organism: Locusta migratoria; assembly: GCA_026315105.1. Classification (NCBI taxonomy): domain Eukaryota; kingdom Metazoa; phylum Arthropoda; class Insecta; order Orthoptera; family Acrididae; genus Locusta; species Locusta migratoria. The sequence continues at coordinate 296,437,106 of CM048755.1, forward strand.
TCTGATCATTTCCTGCTTCGGTGTGCACTTCGGTTTCACTTTCAAACAAATAGTAGGTTCCAAAACAATTGTAATGAGATTGGGGAGAAACTGTATCAACCATATTATAAGTTAAGTTTACCAGAGGAGCCTTCATTTGTTCATTAAGGGGTCTATGAATCTGTTGGAGTTATTGAAAAAACGACTGACAAATTGAAAAGTGATTGTGGGATGGTGATATTAAAGCAAAGGTGAAGGGGAAGAAGGGGGCTAAAACAAATGGCTTACGAGCAATAAGATTTATGTTAGATATAGATACATAAGACTGAGAGGAGAGGGCAAAGGAAGCAGTAATTACGAGCGGTCTGGAGCGCCACGTTGCGGACCGCGCGGCCTCCCGCGTCGGAGGTTCGAATCCTCACTCGGGCATGGATGCTTGTTTTGTCTTTAGTATAAGTTAGTTCATAAGTAGTTTGTAAGTTTAGGAACTGATGACCCCGCAGTTAAGTCCCATAAGCTTTACAAACATTTGAACATTTTTTGAAGCAGTAATTAGAGCAAAAACTGCTTTGTGGGAAGAAAATAATAACTGCATAGCGAGTTCAAAGTCCAATGAAGTATGAATGGTGAATAAATGACAGAGAAGTATGAACGTACAGGGGGTAAACCTAGGCAGGTGAAAGGCATACTATGAAGAACTGATTAACGAAGAACGTTGCGAATTTCAAGACATATGTTCCTTTGTGGATAACGAACATGACATCATGACACAGAAATACAACAAATAACAACAGCGGAGGTACAGGCGTCAGTCCGACAATTCAAAAATGTTGAAGCGCCAGGTCAAGGAGCTGTTTATCTGGAGCTGTTGAAGACCAGACCGAACGTTTTATTTTAAAATCTCGCGAATTTATGTAATCTTTGTCTTAGTGGAGGGGAAAATCGTAGCGAATTCAAAGAAGGGTGCTTCAAAAATGTTCAAACGTTTGCAATCCTATGGGACAAAACTACGTTGGTCATCAGTCCCTAGTCTTACAAACTTCTTAAACTAAGTTAAACTAACCTAAGAACAACACACGCATCCATGCCCGAGGGAGGATTCGAACCTTCGACGCGGGAGGCCTCGCGATCCGTAACGTGGCGCTCCAGACCGCTCGGCTACTCCCGCGCGGCAAGGGATCTTCACAAATATACTTAAAGAGGAAGTAAGTATGACAGCGCTAACTATCCAGGCATCACAGTTCTCAATTCTGTATCCAGAATGTATGGCAAGAACCTTGAAACAAGATAATACAACCTCTGACAATAAAGTTCAGTGACGAGCCCTGTAAAATTAACGTAGATGAACTATGAACTACCGCTGAGCAGTAGGATACATGTCCTGGAGACATTGCACGAAGTCTTCCATTTCGGATGGTGTACAAAAGCCTCGCCCCTTTTTTTGGATGTCAGGAATATCGTCAAGTCTCCTTCCTTTTCAAGCGAGTTTGAATGAAGGAAACAGGAAGAAGCCTAGAGCAGGGTCTCCAAACTACGGCCTGCGGGCCAGATCCTGCCGGCGGATTGCTTTCATCCGGTCCGCGCACAAGTTTCGTTTCCTGGCTGTATTTTGATTTTCTAATTTCGTCTTGTCTGTTTCGTTCGTTCGTTGTAGCTTGTCCCATGTTACATAAGGCTTTATTTGTTTGTAAAATATATACGATTTTTACGCTGAATAAGTGTACACTGTTCAGAATGTCGGTTGAAACGAAAAAGGGAAAAATCTATGCCTAGTGTCAGTTCAATAAAACATGGGGCGTGAAACACTTCGTCATAAAGAAAAGTAACAAAGCCATCTGTATAACCTGCAATGAACTTATAGCTGTTCTCAAGGGCTTTAATATCCATCGTCATTATGAAACAAAGCATGATGCACAGTTTGATAAGTTCAGAGACAATGTACGAGTGCACAAATTAGAAATGTTAAAGCGTAGACTGTGTTTGGAACAAAAAAAATTTAGGAGACGTGTTCATGACATTGAAGCCGCTACAAAAGTAAGCTTAAGAATTGCTCACGAAATCGTCAAACGAGGTAAGCCATTCACAGATTGTGATTACAGAAAGAACTGCAACCTGATTGCGGCTGAAGTGTTGTTCTCTAAGAGAAAATACTACGGCGCGTCGAGTTAAAGACATTGCTTCCGATTTAACAAGTCAGTTGCAATAATGGGCAACCAACTTTGCTTGGCATTCTATAGCCCTGGACGAATCTACTGACATCAGTAGAAATACCCAAGTTCTGTCGTTCTTTAGAAATGTTAGCTCGAACTTTGAAGTAATCGAAGAACTAGCGTAACTGATTTACTTAAGGGCACAACAACGGGTGACGAGGTACAGTTAACTTCAGCCGCAAAGTGCAACCATCCTCTTTCTCGGCTGAAATGTATATCAACATGTGTGGCAAATTTATGAAGCCAGGCAATGTATTCTCCATCAGAGAGAAATCTGTGCAAAATCGATGGATATGTCATGTATAATGAGACCTGTCCACTCCCATGAACCACAGACATTGCCGAGGTGGGGTGGCTTGCGTGCCTCAACGATACAGATAGCCGTACCGTAGGTGCAACCACAGCGGAGGGGTATCTGTGGAGAGGCCAGACAAACGTGTGGTTCCTGAAGAGGGGCAGCAGCCTTTTCAGTAGTTACAGGGCAACAGTCTGGATGATTGACTGAGCTGGCCTTGTAACATCAGCTAATGTGGCTTTGCCACACAGTTACTGCGAACGGCTGAAAGCAAGGGGAAACTACAGCCGTTATTTTTCCCGAGGACATGCAGCTCTACTGTATGAACATATGATGATGGCATCCTCTCGGGTAAAATATTCCTGAGGTAAAATAGTCCCCCATTCGGGGACTACTCAGGAGGATGTGATCATCAGGAAAGACAATACTGGCATTCTACGAGTCGGAGCGTGGAATGTTAGACCCCTTAATCGAGTAGGAAAATTAGAAAATATAAAAAGGGAAATGGATAGGATGAAGTTAGATATAGTGGGGATTAGTGAAGTTCGGTGGCAGGATGAACAGGATTTCTTGTCAGGTGAGTACAGGATTATAAATACAAAATCAATTGGGGGTGTCACAGGAGTAGGATTGATAATGAATAAGAAAATAGGAATGCGGGTAAACTACTATGACCAGCACACTGATCGCATTATCATTGTCAAGATAGATACGAAGCCAACACCGACAACAGTAGTACAGGTTTATATGCCAACTTGCTCTGCCGATGATGAGGAAATCGAAGAAATATATGAGGAGCTAAAGGAAATTATTCAGACAATTAAGGGAGAGGAAAACTTAATTGTTATGGGAGACTGGAATTCGGTAGTAGGACAAGGAAGGGAAGGGAAGATAGTAGGTGAATATGGTCTGGGCAAAAGGAATGAAAGAGGAAGCCGCCTGGTAGAATTTTGCACAGAAAATAATTTAGTTATAACAAACACCTGGTTCAAGAATCACAAAAGAAGGTTGTATACGTGGAAGAGACCAGGAGACACCGGGAGATACCAGATAGATTTTATAATGGTAAGACATAGATTTCGGAACCAGGTATTACAGTGTAAGACATACCCAGGGGCAGATATAGACTCTGACCATAACTTGATGGTTATGAACTGTAGGCTGAAACTGAAGAAACTACAAAAAGGTAGGAAAAGAAGAAGATGGGACCTGAATAAATTGAAGGAACCTGAGGTTCTTAAGAATTTCAGAGGGAGCTTTAGGCAACAATTGACAGAAACAGGGGAAAATAAAACAGTAGAGGAGGGATGGGTAAAATTGAGAGATGAAATAGTGAAGGTAGCAGAGGACAAAATTGGTAGGAAGGCAAGACCTACAAAAAATCCTTGGATATCACAGGAGATACTAAATTTAATCGATGAAAGGAGAAAATATAAAAATTCAGTAAATGAAACAGGCAAAAATGGAGTACAGATGACTAAGAAATGAGATTGACAGGAAGTGCAAAATGGCTAAGCAGGAGTGGCTAGAAGGCAAATGCAAGGATGTAGAAGAATGTATAAATAGGGGAAAAATAGATACAGCCTACAGGAAAATAAAAGAAACCTTTGGAGATAAGAAAAACAGCTCTATGAATATCAAGGACACTGATGGAAAAGCGGTTCTCAGCAAAGAAGGAAAAACCGAAATGTGGAAAGAGTATATAGAGGGACTCTACAAAGGGAATGAACTTCGAGACAATATTGTAGGAAGGGAAGAGGATGTAGATGAAGATGAAATAGGAGATACTGAGAGAAGAATTTGACAGAGCCCTGAAAGACCAAAGTCGAAACAAGATCCCTGGAGTAGATGATATTCCCTCAGAGCTACTAAAGTCTCTGGGAGAACCATCCATGACAAACATGTTTCGCCTGGTTTGTAAGATATATGAGACAGGCGCAGTACCCTCAGACTTGAAGAAACATGTTATAATCCCCATTCCAAAGAAAACACGTGCAGACAGGTGTGAAAACTACAGAACCATCAGTTTAATAAGTCATGGTTGCAAAATATTAACACGAATTATATACAGAAGGATGGAAAAGCTGGTAGAAGCCGATCTCGGGGAAGATCAGTTTGGGTTCAGGAGAAATGTAGGAACACGGGAGGCAATACTCACTTTACGGCTTATCCTAGAAGATAGATTAAGAAAAGACAAACCTACATTTCTAGCTTTTGTAGATTTGGAGAAGGCTTTTGACAATGTTGATTGGAATAAACTCTTTCAAGTTCTGAAGCAAGCAGGAGTAAAATATAGGGAGCGTAAGGTTAGTTACAACTTAGGCACTGACACTGACACATATACGCGTATTACATGAAATGGCTAAATCATTTTCCAAATAATGACCGATAGTAGATATCTAAAGATAATATAAAATTACAATACCACAAGGAAACATAGTAGAGGTAATTCACAGAAAAGCTGGAAACACAAAGTTTCAGATCCTCGAAAACGCAACAATCTTAAAAAGACGACTCCTTGATGTCAATGACGATGAGGTTACCCCATCGAATATGCCAACACCTCAGTAAAATGAGCCACATTTTCCCAGATAAAAACTACGAATAGTGAGTCGTTCAAATCTAAAGTACAGTCATAACATGATAATTTACACGTAATCTATGAAGAGTTTTCTTTACTCATTGGGATGAATGCAAAGCTGGCTGCCGAAACCGCAGATGAAGAACCCTTCTAACCCGAGAAACAAAAGGAAGAGTTCCTCTTTTATCCACTTTGTATGAAAAAAAAACCGAATCCCAGATAATCTCGTTACCTTCACCACTGTAAAGACCCTTACTACCGAATAAAGTGGTAAAGATACTACAGTTACATACGGAGAAGCGGGTTTGAGATTTTAGTTCGTTAATTGTGATTTAGATTTCCATCTTCACCGACTACTGGTTTTATTCCTTAAAAGGACTTCGATCATGTTTTTGTCCCATTCAGTTCTAATCATGCAAGTGCTCCTACTCCAGCCAGGAAACACTGTAGCCTTCCTTAAATCTTGGTAATCAGTTTACCACAACAATCACTTACCTCTTTTTCGTTCTAGATTGCTATAAATATTGGAAAAAAGCCACGTACTCAGCTTTTACTATGGATATTATCATTCGCTGTCGTAAGAAAAAGATCACTATACCGATTCGGCTGATTGAAGAAGAAATCCATTGTAGCGTCTTGCATTACGATTACATTGCAGCAACCAAGGACATATCACTCTGAGGATCCACTCTGTTTCCCACTTACATTTGACCTTTTCAAGGATGGCCACAACACTTAAGTAAGTAGTACTAGGATATGTAGCCTATCACCACGTCCATGTTTATTCCACAGTCTCCGGGAGTACTTGAGAGCTCGTTAAAGGCTTGCGTGAAGCAGCGGACTTCCCGAAAACACAGAAGGTAATAGCAGGAGGGCAGTCGGTGCTGTGTTTCCGCTCCATCAGCCTGGCAGCGGGCAGCGGGCAGCGCAGCGCGTTCTGGGCCGTGAGCACAGCGCGCTCAGGCGTGAAGCTCTGCCACCGGCTATTCACCTCCATCTACACACACGTAATATCCGTTACAAAATGTGCATTGGTCAGGATTTCCTGGCAACTAAGGTAACAATACCGCCTTTAGGAAAGTACCAGTAACGCGTCAGCCCTCATTCCTTAGATAATCGCACTAGCAAGTACACTGAAGTGACAGAACTCATGCCGGCCGCGGTGGCCGAGGGGACTGAGACGCTCCAGTCACGGTCTGCACGGCCACTACGGTCGGGGGTTCGAATTCCCCCTCGGGCATGGATATTTGTGCCATCCATAGTATTAGCTAGTTCGTAAGTAGTTTGTCAGTTTAGGGACTGATGACCCCGTAGTTAAGTCCCTTAAGCTATACAAACAAATGAATGAACATGAATGAATTAATGTTCAGGGACGTCGCTAAGCCTTGTTCGGGGGATCGTCGTCACAGGAGCATGTACTTGCACCACAAAATAATGAGTAATGCAAAAATCGCGGCGCGTCAGTCACGGCCTGCACGGCCACTACGGTCGGGGGTTCGAATCCCCCCTCGGGCATGGATATTTGTGCCGTCCTTAGTCTTAGGTAGTTCATAAGTAGTTTGTAAGCTTAGGGACTGATGACCCCGTAGTTAAGTCCCATAAGTTCTACAAACATTTGAACATTTGACAGAACTCATGGTATAACGATATGCACAGATATGGCACGAGTGTCGCGTACATAAGGTATAAAAGGATGAAAAGGTTTCTGACGTGATTATGGCGGCACGTTGCGAATTTACAAACTTTGAACGCGTGGTAGCAGTCGGAGCTGGAAGAATGGGACATCCCATCTCAGATGTTCAAAAATGTTCAAATGTTTGTATAGCTTATGGGACTTAACTACGGGGTCATCAGTCCCTAAACTTACAAACTACTTATGAACAAGCTAATTCTAAGGTCGGCACAAATATCCATGCCCGAGGGGGGATTCGAACCCCCGACCGTAGTGGCCGTGCAGACCGTGACTGGAGCGCCTCACTCCCCTCGGCCACCGCGGCCGGCTCCCATCTCAGAAATTAGGGAATTCAATACTTCTAGATGCACACCTACGACTTATCTTAGAAGATAGGCTAAGGAAAGAGAAACCTACGTTTTTAGCGTTTGTCGATTTGGATAAAGCTTTTGACAATGTCGACTGGAATACACTCTTCCAAATTCTGAAGGTAGCAGGGGTAAAATATAGGGAGAGAAGAGTTATTTTCGACCTATATAAAAACCAGACAGCGGTTATTAGAGTCGAAAGGAAAGAAAGGGACGCAGAGGTTGGGAAGGTAGTAAGACAGGGCTGTAGCCTTTCCCCAATGTTGTTCAATCTGTACATTGAGCAGGCAGTGAAGGAATAGAAGGAGAAATTTGGAGAGGGCATTAAAGTACAGGGAGAAGAAATAAAAACATTTCGGTTTGCCGATGACATAGTAATTCTGTCAGAGGCCGCAAAAGATGTGGAAGAGCAATTGAATGGGATGGAGAGTGTCTTGAAAGGAAGATATAAGATGAACATTAACAAGAGTAAAACGAAGGTAATGTAATGCAGTATCAACAAATCAGGCGATGCTGAAGGAATTAGATTAGGTAATGAGACAATAAAAGTAGTAGGTGAATTTTGTTATTTTGGTAGCAAGGTAACTTCTGATGGCCGAAGTGAAGAAGATGTAAAATGCAGAATGGCTATGGAAAGAAAAGCGTTTCTAAAGAAGCGACACTTGTTAACGTCCAATATTAATTTAAATGTTAGGAAGTCCTTTTTGAAAGCATTTGTCTGCAGTGTAGCATTGTATGGGAGTGAAACGTGGACAATAACGAGTTCAGATCAAAATATGATAGAAGCTTTTGAAATGTGGTGCTACAGACGAATGATGAAAATTAGTTGGGTAGATCACGTAACTAATGAGGAGGTTATGCAATAAATCCTAAATGCTGCTTTAAATATAATTATTTTTATTACATTATAGGCCTATTTCGGCTTTTAGCGCCATCGTTAGGTGATCTGCGAAAAATGTTACATTACAAATACATCAAATTTTATGATTATCGTAATTGTAAATACTATTACGAAATATTACATACGTCTGTTGGTCATGACATCCATATACATCGATGGTTTTATTGCTATCAGTCATTTATTTATTGCTTTGAATTTTAATTATTGCAATATTTCTGCCGAAATAGCCAGATAGTGTAATAAAAATAATTATATTTAAAGCAGCATTTAGGATTTATTGGTTAATGTCTTTAAATGACATAGTGCTGCAGGCCCAAGAGAAACCAAATTAATGAGGAGGTGCTAAACCAAAGCGGGGAGAAAAGGAGTTTCTGGCATATCCTCACTAAGAGAAGGGATAGATTGGCTGGACACATTCTGAGACATCAAGGAATTGCCAGCTTAGCATTAGAAGGAAGCGTGTGAGGTAAAAATCGTTGAGGGAGACCGGGGGACGAATATAGTAAGCAGATTCAAAAGGATGTAGGTTGCCGAACGTATTCTCAAATGAAGAGACTTGCACAGGACAGGGTAGCGTGGAGAGCTGCATCAAACCAGTCTGCGGACTCAAGGCCACAACAACAACAGATACACAGTATCAAGGCTGTACCAAATTTCAGGCGTTACCTCTTACCATGGTCAACACAGTTGCCGACAGCCTGCACTTCATTGCCGCGAGCAGCGTTGCGTAGTGTTGTCATTGCAAACAGGCAAGCAACACTGTGGGAAATACACGAAAACATCCCTATGGGACGTACGTCGGACGTATATTGTAATACAGAGGGGAGCAATTAAGCGTTAATGGGCTGTGGCATCGAGACGACGGATCGAGTGCCCTATGCTAAAAGGACGATATTGCCTGCAGCGCCTCTCTTGGGTTGGTGACCATGTCGGATGGAGCCTGGACGACTGGCTTGGTTACACGAGTCCCAGTTTGAGTTGGTAAGAGCTGTTGGAAGCATTCGAATGTGGCGCAGACGACACGAAGCCATGGTCCCAAGTTATCAACTAGGCATTGTGTAAACTGGTGATGTGAGCTGTTTTCAAACGTGTCCTGTGGTCAAAATGAACCGATCATTGAATGGATTCGGTTATTGAAGATAAAGGTGAAGCAATGAGTTAAAATTTGTGATGCGGCCGGGAACCGAACCTTGACCTCCATGCTTACTACACTGATGTCTTACCGTTAGACAAGCGCACCTCTAACGATTAAGGCGCCTCGGAATAGTCTAAGTACGACTTCCCTCCACGTCACAAACTTTAATTCAGCTTCTGCGTTCCATAAATAATTGACACTACTGCTAAGGCTCTCCAGTGTCTTGGACATATTCGAGACGAAAAATCTTCTCAGGGTTTCTTAATTTATATTTAAATTGATATTTATATCATCTTAACAGAAATATTCCACTACGTCCACTGCCGATGTGCTATTCTGCTGCATGGAGAGCCTTGGCAGTAGTGGCAATGTTCTATGGAACACAGAAGCTGAACTAAAGTTTGTGACGTGGAGGGAAGTCGTACTTAAACTATTCCGATGCGCCGCCACCATTGGTGGTGCGGTGGTCTAACGGTAAGACGTCTCCCAAATAAGCATTGAGGTCCAGGTTCGATTCTCGGCCGCATCACAAATTTTAATTCATTGCTTCACCTTCAACGTGTTGGACATATTCGAGACGAAAAACCGTCTCAGGGTTTTTTAATTTATATTTAAAATGGAATCGGTTATGTTCGGCTATTTGGAGAACATTTGCAGCCATTCATGGACTTCATGTTCCCAAACCATGATGGAATTTTATGGACGATAATACGCAATATCACCGGGTCACCAACTCGCTTGAAGTCTAAAAATGTTCAAATGTTTGTATAGCTTATGGGACTTAACTGCCGCGGTGGAGTAGCCGAGCGGTTTAAAGCGTCTCGCTGCGGAGCGCGCTGTTGCTCGCCGTGGAGGTTCGAGTCCTCCCAGGGGCATGGGTGTGTGTGTTTGTCCTTAGGTTAGTTTACCTAGGTTTAAGTAATTTTTAAGCTACGGACTGATGACCACGTAGTTTGGTCCGATAGATTTACAAACATTTGAAAATTTGGACTTAACTACGGGGTCATCAGTCCCGAAGCTTACAAACTACTTATGAACTAGCTAAGACTAAAGACGGCACAAATATCCATGCCCGAGGGGGGATTCGAACCCCCGACCGTAGTGGCCGTGCTGACCGTGACTGGAGCGCCTCAGTCCCCGCGGCCACCGCGGCCGGCTCTTGAAGTCTAGAAAACGTTTTGTAGTCTAACAATAACAACAATAACAACAACAACAACAACAACACAAACCAAGCGATAGCCATGTGGAGAAATAGAGCAGAAATGCTCCTTTAGGCTGGAGAAAATCTAAAGGAGAGCTACCTCCCGGTCATAATGATAACTGGTGTACCTGTAAGTCCCTCAACAGGTTGCGAACTGGTGATGGGCGGTGTAAAGTAAGCTTTGAAAAATGGGGATATATTAGTGGACCCTCAATCTGTAAATGTGGTGAGGAGCAGACAATGTCTCACCTGCTCACCTGTCATTTGTCCCCGTCATCCCGCACCGAAGAGGATTTAAGGCTGGCCAACAATAATGCCTTGAACGTAGCCCGATTCTGGCCTAAAACAATTTTAATTACTAATTTATCTTCTTCTTCGTTTAAAATGTTAATGCCTATTGTCCAGGCACTTTTTTAATCTATTGATGGCAAGCTTTCTTGTAATTAACTTGTAACTGATGCCTTTGCCACGAATAAAAAAAACGGGTTATAAATTCTCGAAATTGGTTTGAAGATCATTCTGGACAACTCCAGCGAATGATATGGCCACCTAGATCGCTCGATATGAATACCTTCGAACATTTATGAGACATATCGAGAGTTCAGTTCGTGCACAAAATCTGTAGAGACAGCATGGCTGAATATTCCTGCAGGAGAGTTATGACGACTTGTTGAGTCCATGGCACTTCAAGTTGATAAGTTGATGTAGTTTGCCGAAAGAAAAAAGGACGTCCAACACGATATTAGGAGGTATCACATGACTGATGTCACTTCAGTATATATGGAGGAATCAAATGAAATCCCAACCTTCCACCACAGCGAGACCATGGAATGGTTCATTTCAAAAGCAATCCCAATGTGATGAGAGACGATCAATGCCTGTTTCGTAGAACAAACAAAAGATAACCGAAATATAGTCAGTGTTAAAATACATATATAATTCTAATGTTTGTAAATCCAAGACAACAAAGTGATAAGGTCTTCGGCCTCTAGACTGACAAACTACTTAAACTAATTTATATTAAGGACAATACGTATACCCATGACCGTGGGAGGATTCGATCCTCCGACGGGAGCGGCCACGAAATCCGTGATATGGCGCCTCGAACCGCGAGCCATTCGCGCGCAAGCACTCACTGACAGTTGCCAATTCTATAAATAGTAAACACATAAAAGCAACACAGGTTTGTCTTTTTTTTTTAACTGCAAGCTGAAAATAAAGTGTGTGGATGAAATTTACCCACTAAAGTTGAATATGGGACATCCTGGAATACAAAGGACGACAATGTACTGTACATTGAAAAGCGCATTATCAAAACTTAATGTCTATTCACCCTACAAAAGTCTGCCGCAGAAAGCGAGTTTTGTTGTACGAGTTTCGAATCATAAAATAAGTTTTGATATTTGTCGCGGCCTCCAAACGATATATATCGAGCGCGCGAGAACCATAAAGATGTGGCTACTGTTTACAGCGTTTACGAGAGCAAGGTCAAAAGAATCAAGTTTTTAAATTTATAAATGAATTGAAATTGCGAAAAGCAGTTTCGTCGGAGAGGAACTTACTTACTGTTAATAGAAGTGCATCGAGCCGCGTCGAAGTGGCCGAGCGCATTGAGGCGCTATGCTCCGATGCGCGAGGCCGTTCCCCGTTGGGGGTTCGAATCCTCCCTAGGGCATGGATGTTTGTGTTGTCTTTAGTATATGTTTGTTTATAAGTAGTTTGTAAGTTTAGGGACTGATGACCCCGCAGTTAAGTCCCATAAGCTTAACAAACGCTGAAGGCACGCATAGAACAACATATTCTGAACGTGATCGCAGCAACACTTCGATCAGTTGTGGAACATGCTGTTTCACGATTTCAACTTGTTGCAGAAAACGATGGATAGCATATTGTACATGTTTTTGCGCCAGTCACACGGAAATTAATAATCCCATTTGATTTTGATTGCTGCTTTTGGCCTCATAATAATTAAAAATCTATTTTTCCTATTCGATGTGATATGAACTTGCCGTGTTGGAAGGGCTTACGTAACTAACAGTATCACACCTGTTCAAATGTTCAAATGTTTGTTAAGCTTATGGGACTTAACTGCGAGGTCATCAGTCCCTAAACTTACAAGCTACCTATGAACTAACTTATATTATAGACAGCACAAACATCCATTCCCGAGGGGAGGATTCGAACCCCCGACGGGGAACGGCCTCGCGCATCGGAGCATAGCGCCTCTATGTGCTCGGCCACTCCGCCGCGGCCCATACCTGAGCACCAATGCACGCTTAGTGGTACAATTTCTTTCAAATTTTACACTATTTTTCTTCTGCTGTACGTTTCCCCCCTTCTCTGATAATATTCTGTTGCAGTTTGACGTCATGCTGATCAGTGGTGTTATTTTTACAGCGTTTTGAAAGTTTAATTATAATCACCCTGTATATGTACGCCACGACTTCAACAGGCAAGGCTTGTTCCAAATTACCGAATTATGAAATATCAGAGGACCTTGGTAGTTTCTAACCAAGGGAGTTACTGGGTTTGGTAAAAGAGTTTTCTGAATAAGAACGGCAACTATCTCAGATAGTATATGCCATAAAATCTCACTTTGATCCTTTTTTGAAGAAATAGCATTTCGAAGAGATAGTCCTCAACTGCGAAGTGTGATATAAATGATCTTATATCTTCAGCTACTATGCTTTTTATACTTGCTCTCAGAATACTCACAGTTGAAATGATGCTAAGAGTCATGTGTCACCTGCCTCAATCATTGGTCAATCCATATTGGCCGCGGTGGAGTAGCCGAGCGGTCTAAAGCGTCTCGCTGCGGAGCGCGCCGTTGCTCGCCGTGGAGGTTTGAGTCCTCCCTGGCGCATGGGTGTGTGTGTTTTTCCTTAGATTAGTTTACCTAGGTTTAAGTAGTTTGTAAGCTACGGACTGATGACCACGCAGTTTGGTCCGATAGATTTACAAACATTTGAACATTTTGAGTCCATATTCTGGTGGTTAATAATCATGTCTTCTCTAAGAACAGCGAATGTAAAAAGTCATGTCAAGCAATATCAGACTATCTTGTTATCACTAACCTAAAAATGCCAATGAGACCTCCAGGAGCGCCGAGGAAGAGTTTGGAGTCTGCGAGATGCGCGGAAGGCAGCCACTGGCTTTCTGCGGAAACACAACTTTCTAGGCTGGGTTCGTCGGCCCCTGTCCGCCGGCCCGTCATGTTTCGCTTTCGGGTTTCGTCTGCCACAGTTACGTGGACGTTGTTACGTCGGGTCGACTGGAAAAACTGCTGCGCTCAGACCGCTGGTTTCGAGCTTTCTGAAACTACATCTGTAACTCGGAGCGGATTGAGAAGAATTACGATTCCCCACTCATTACGGGAGGGATACTTCACTGTGCTATTAGCAACTTTCATCGATGTCGCCCTCCATGGGAATCAGCATTCATTTAACGAGAACGGGCTTGGAGAACCTGGGTTTCCCGAGCCAGTTCTAAGTCACCGAAACCTCTACGCAAGCTTCAGAGACTACTCTGTGGCGCGACGGAAACATTGGGTATCAGGAAACTAGGATCTTGGTTTGACCGTATGGGTCACAAGGTAAATGCCTCTATAAATAAAAAAAAAAATTCAATTCCAGGGTGTGCTGCACTCTGGTGAGATGCGTGGTAGTTGAAAACAATCGTAAGTGGGCAACCTTTGGGGATGCTGCCGTACCTCAGTTGTACAATATAAGTCGTACCCAGCCAAAAGGGACTATGTTTGGGTGTATTGTTGGTTCCATAACTGCTACTGAAACCGAGCTGGATCCTTAGAAATATTTGTTTTCAACTGCCACAGAGTGGGTGTATCGCTGTTGAGCACAAACACTGAGCCTAACAAAAGGCCTCGTGTAGCCTGTCCTCCTGACGGGGGATGTAAAAAAAGAAAGCTTTTGTACCAGGTAACATAAAACATGCTACAACCCTGAATGTGGTTTTAATAATCAAAGGAAAGGAAGGCTATTTCGAAAAAGTTTCGCCTTTCCACGTTCATAAAGGCATGGAGGGCATTGCTGGTAGCTTAAAATGTGACAAACGTCTGCAAAATGGGACACTGTCGATCAAAACATCTAGTGATCAGCAATAAATGAACCAGTAGAATGGGGAATATGCCAATGAAACGGACCTACGCAACAGCGTGAACCATCAAAGGCGTATCATGTAGAGATCTAATCGATATTCACACTTACGACCTGAAAGAAGAATGGGCTCAAGAAGGCATCCCAGATAGGAAAATATTATGAAAAAGGCTTGAAGGAGAGTTGGTAAAATCACACTTATTTGTCCTCACCTTCCACACTACACATCTTCCAAGTAATGTTAAGGTCTGTTTCATTCTATTAAACGCACGGCCCCAATCCAGTTCGTTTTTAAAAGTGCCAAATTTTTGGGCGCACCACCTTAGGATGTAATGAAGAAGCAACTTGTGTCAACTGTGGTAAGGCCGCCCACGGTGGAGTCAGTTGCTCATATCCTACTAAATGTATTAGTTCCTGTGGAGGCTACCGTAGGGACTGTAGCGGCCACCTTGAAGAACGAAAGGTATAAGAAATCAAAACAACGATGTGCATCTCGTATGGTGAGGCTAAAAATATGTAAGAGTCATGCGACTCCTATTAGTTACCACCTATTTTGCCTCAGTGGTTCATAAGCTTGTTTCCAACGTTGTGCATGTACACATACGGAGATTGATAGTGTCAGAACTATACTTCGATGGTGATTTCTTTGTGACTGACGTTTCAGTAAGTCGATTGCTGGGGGCCGGGCATCAGCCAATCGCATCTGTTTTTCGAGCCTCGCGTGCTCCCTTGTGATGGCTACTCTGTGCACAGGCAGCAAAGCTCTTGATGTTGACGCAGCCTACAGGGCAGGAAGGAGCCAGGTGGTTGGAAGTAAGTGTCGGAGGGGGTGGGGGGTGGGGCGGTGGGGGAGGAAACGGGCTCCGAACGCCAAGCGATGTGTTGCAATACTATGAAAATACCAGGTATTTATAATTAATTTTTTTTCTATTTAACACGTTATATCACGGAAACTATACTGGAAAAAAGAATTATGGGATCAGTTCCGATATCTAGGTTCTGAAGTATTGTCATCGGCAGAATGAACTAAAATAGTTCGACGTCTTTCTGTCGGTTCTATGGAGTGAAGACAACAACATTATGACAACCGAGATAGTGGTAAAAACAAAAAGTTGCTGCATAGGAGCTCGGTTTTGACTTGTGTTTACTCTACCAAACGAATTACACAAGCAGTAGGGTGCAGATAGTGTAGTGACCAGGTAGTGCAACGCAGCAACAACGTGACTATGGCATGGAGAGCCATAGGGAGGTTGGAAGCGGGACAAACACAGAGCAAGGTGGCTGCAGACATTGAGGTGTCTCAAAGTGTAATTTCCAGGACATGGACGCGATTTCAGACAACACCAACTGTTAAAAGAAGCAAGACCAAGGTCGTCAGCAAGAGATGACCGTTATCTCCGGTTAACAGCCCGTCGAGGCAGGAGGCTGAGTGCAACTCATCCGCAACGCACCCTAGGGGCAGCAACAGGAGGCGCAATATCAACAATAACAGTCGGAAATAGCCTTCGGAAATGAGGCTTCTACTCACGGAGGCCTGTGGTGTGTGTCCCATTAAAACGACGACACCGCAGAAACTGGCCGGAGGAACATCAGTACTGGAGTCGTAACGAATGGCGCCGGGTTCTGTTCACAGATGAGTCAAGCTTTCGTGTTCAGCTGGACAATTGTCGTTCCCTCATCTGGAGTGAAGGTAGAACAAACCTGCTTATGTGCAGGAAGCGTCATTGTATTATTGTGGTGGACGAATGGTGTGTACTGGAGTCAGTATTGGTGGATGTTCCTACCTCTATGTTGTTCAGAATGGCGCTTTGACTGCTCAGAGAAAGGGAGATGAGGTCCTTCGACTTTTTGTTGTGCCCGACGCTGTTGCCATAAGAGATTGGTTCCTTCTGGTGGACGATAACGCTCCTCCCCTCAGAGCTGCCCTGGTGGACAACATGCTTGAAGCTAAGGGAATTGAGCGAATGGAGTGGCCAGCTTGTTCACTGGATCCGATTGAGCATGTCTGGGATGCACTTGGCAGACGCATTGAAGCCAGAACAGCGCCTCCCACAACGTATGCTGAGCTGGATATTGCACTCATGGAAGAATGGTCCAGTATCCCTCAAGAGCTGATTGATAACCTCATACTGTCCATGCTAGGCAGGTGTGCAAATGTACAGGCCGTCCAAGGTGACCATACACCGTATTGGAGGGCAACGAGAATGACTTTATCACTATTATGGTAGTCCCATGTTGCCTCGCTCTAAGTAAACGCCAGTGAACCCAAGTAAAGAGTTGAAACAGCAAAATATTGTACTGTATCACTCACAAATTACAATTTAATCAATATCTGAATAAAATACGTTAACATATGTATATTGTGTATGATATCTCACCTGACCCCCTAATTGCTTTGAGCAGTGTAATTACTGCACGAGTACCAAACTTGGTAGCATTAATGTCAAGGAAGTTCGGAAGAGTAATAATGCAGTGTCAGTTCAACTGAAAGCGCAGAGTTGCATCCTGCACTTCAAAACGAAGCATTTCCGTAGGTTTGCTGACTACCACTTTTGACATGCTGCGCTCCAGATAAGCACATGTGTGAATTTCTCACTGGTAGACCCTGTCCTTGAGGTAGCCCCACAACCTAAAATCACAGGGAGTCTGACCAGGTGATCGTTATTTTGTCCAAGCTCATGTTGACAGTCAACAAGTATATTGCGACTGGTCAGGTATGTGAGACTATGAATCACGATGATTTATCACACTACCTGGTGGCCACAGTTGGTACTCGACGATGGTGCTATGAACTATGGAAATCATACACCCCATATTCTGGACATTAATGCTACCATGTATGAAATTCGCAGAAAAATTAGTTTCCGTGCTATAACGTGTTAAATATGGAAAGTTTAATTACAACCATCCGACCGAGCGAGTTGGCATAATGCTAATACACTGGACTCGCATTCGCATGGTGGTTGAAATACACTTCCGGCCATCCAGATATAGGTTTTCCGTGATTTTCCTAAATCACTCCAGGCAAATGCCGGGGTGGATCCTTTCAAAAGAACACGGCCGGTTTCCTTCTTCATCTTTACCGAAAAATCCGGTCGTGAGCTCCGTCTCTTAATGACCACGCTGTTGACTGGGCGTTAAGCCCTAAGCTACCTTCCTTCCTTGTTATAACCACGTAGATATTGCACGCAAATAAAGCAAAACTGTATCAAGTGCCGAAGAATCAAAATATTTAAAATAACAAAGTCAAATTCTCATTATTTATATGTTGTTGTTGTTGTGGTCTTCAGTCCGGAGACTGGTTTGATGCAGCTCTCCACAATTCCCTATCCTGAGCCAGCCTCTTCATCTCCACATAAGAACGGCAACCTACATCTGTCTGAATCTGCTTACTGTATCCATTTCTTGGTCTTCCTCTGCGGTTTTTACCCCACACACTTCCCTCCAACGCTAAATTCACAATTCCTTGATGTCTAAGAACGTGTCCTACCAATCTATCCCTTCTTTTAGTCAACGTATGCCAGAGATTTCTTTTCTCCCCAATTCTGTTCAGTACCTCCTCATTAGTTAAGCGATACACCCACCTAACCTTCAGCATTCTTCTGTAGCACCACATTTCAAAAGCCTCAATCCTCTTCCTGTCCGCATTGTTTATCGTCCATGTCTCACTCCCATACAAGGCAACACTCCATACAAATGCCTTCAGAAAGGACTTCCTTAGGCTTAAATCAATATTCGATGTTAACAAATTTCTCTTTTTCAAGAACGCTTTTCTACCCATTGCCATTCGGCATTTTATATCCCCTGTACTGTGACCATCATTTGTTATTTTACTGCCCAAGTAACAAAACTCCTCTACCTCCTTTATTGCTTCGTTACCCAATCTAATTCCTTCAGCATCACCTGATTTTCTTACACTGCACTCCATTACCCTAGTTTTGCTCTTGTTAATCTTCATCTTATATGCACCTTTCAGCACACTGTCCATTCCGTTTAACTGCTCTTCCAGGTCCTTTGCTGTCTCTGCCAGAATTACTATGTCGTCGGCAAAACGCAAAGTTTTTAATTCTTCACCCTGAAATTTAATTCCTTCTCCAAATTTCTCCTTGATTTCCTTTATAGCTTCCTCAATGTACAAATTGAATAACATTGGAGAAAGCTATTTTGTCGAAAACACCAATTCCTCCGGATCTTAAAGTTTCAGATTGTACCCTGCCTATAATCGTTACGGTTATTATGCTGTTTCTAAAATAAGAACCGTCATTAGTTCCGAAACTCTGGCGTGAAAAATGTGATTGTTCGATATTTTACGTTCGTTGGGCATTAGTTCAAACGTTACGGCACACGAGGTGCAAACATCATTTTTTTCAGTTCTGATTTCAAACGCTGATTTTTCATTTTTGTTTGTGTGTATTTTTACGTATATATTTGAAGTTGTCTGTTTTCTTGATGTAGCCAAACTTTTAAAACTATATCATTCCAAACGATATTTCTATCTCTGCGTTTCCAGCTGTCTTCCTCAGAAGTTTATGACGTTTCTTCGCATTCTCTTAGTTTCAGTCTATTTCTAGGAAATAATCTGCAAATGCTAAAAAATATATTGCACTGAAATGAATTACGGTACAGTTTAGATCGCAAATGTTAGTTTATTAAAAGCGAACTGTTTTCGATCATCATATGATCACCATTAGATCTTCAAATGTCGCCGCGGTGGAGTAGCCGTGCGGTCTAAAGCGACTCGCTGCGGAGCGCGCGGTTGTTCGCCGTGGAGGTTCGAGTCCTCCCTGGGGCATGGGTGTGTGTGTGTTGTCCTTAGGTTAGTTTACCTAGGTTTAAGTAGTTTGTAAGCTACGGACTGATGATCACAACGTTTGGTCCGATAGATTTACAAACATTTGAATTCAATAAATTTTTGATCTTCAAAACTGTTGCATAATACAGTCACAGCCCTTCTCCAGTAGTATTAATATAGGTAATTGTAAGTTCTTTTTTATTTATCCCTATAGTATAAATTCCGTATTACATTACAGTTCTGAAGGTCTAAAAATGAGCACATCAGGAATGAAATCGCTAACCTCTTAATAAATGCGCCTTTGTGATCTAGACTGGATTTAATTAATTTAAAATATTTTATTCTGATTGCTGAGTTTGTCAAACATTGTTTTCAGAAATAATCAATTCTTTTTGGCTTATGTCGATCTACCTAGCTTCATATAGTCATTAAAGTTTTTGTTTTCTTTTTCCATTTTATATTCTCTTATAACTTTTTTTCCAAATAGAACTGAAAAATAATTATGACGAACTGTCTCTTTGTATGACTTCAGATACAATTTTGGTGGGACTAAAAGTTGTTTCAAGTTGGTTATTTGCAGAATTTTCTGATCTACTGCTGACTCCTTCAAGGATTTTATTATTAAGTCTTTATCTATCGACTCACGTGTCGGTTCAAAATCAATAAATATTATCGCTATGATTTTATTTTTCTTCATATACAAAGTTATATGTCTAAGGTTTAGAATATGTCTTAGATAAGATCTGCTACTTTTCAGTTCAGCTTGATATCTATAGATTGTTTACCTAATTGAGAATTTAATATGTCCAGAAGAGCTTTCGATAAGATTTTCAATTTTAAGAATACTGATGAAATACTTCAGTAATTACTGATAGGTTTTTACCCACTTTTTATGAAGTGGATGAATTAACGCAATCTTCAGGTTTTCTGGAACAGTTGCAAAGTCCCAGATCTTACATAGCTTTTCTTTTATTGTGACACCTAAATTTCCTCTAGCCTTTAGAATTTCTACTGTCCATCTTTAACTAGTAATTTTTTTATAATGTGTTGTAACTTTTAATCATATCGATGTTTGATGTAATTAAATTTTAATTTGGAATATTACCAATAACGTCAGAAAACTACACTTGTTTGGTCGGCTTTACACATTTCAATATCTTTCCAATACATGCTGCTAGTAGCATGCAGTTGCGACGGAGTGGCCGAGCAATTGAGGCGCAATGCTCCGATGCACGAGGCCGTTCTCCGTTGGGAGTTCCAATTCCCCTTCGGGAATGGATGTTTGTGCTGTCTTTAGTATAAGTTAGTTTGTAAGTTTCGGGACTGATGACCACTTACATGCGGGCTCCCATAAGCTTAACAAACATTTGATTATTTTTGAATGTTTAGTTGCATGTAACTGTTAAGTTCGAATTTTCAATTTCTTTCGTGGACCATAAAGATTGCTTAATGTAATGAGGCATATAGTTCTTCAATCTCTTGTAAACGTTCCTTCGACTGTACCATTTTTTAATTGTTAAAGTTGCTGTTTTTCAAAGCATCTCTTTGGCCCCAACAGTTTTATCTGCTTCCTTCTTGTCCATCTGGAAGATTTTTTCAAATTCTATTTGGTTTAATGCTGTACTAACAATATCTAGCTTCCCTTTTATGCCCAAGTGCTTCTTAATATTTGTTATTTCACCATCTGTCCTTTCTTTTCTTGTGATTTGGAGATATTTAAAATGTGACATGTGTAATCGTCTGTAAAGTGGTACATCACGACTCACTTAATTCAGCATATTCCGAAATTCTTTCACCAAAGAAGACGAAGTGAATACTCCAGTATTCAATTCAAGAACAGCTGCCAGCATGCGAAACTTAGAAGTAGATGTTCCTGGAGTAGTAAAACAACTTAAGTCACTAAACAAAAATAAATCTTCCGGGCCAGATTGTATACCAACTAGATTCCTCTCAGAGTATGCTGATTCAATAGCTCCGTACTTAGCTATAATTTACAACCGATCACTCAGCGAAAGATCCGTACCCAAAGACTGGAAAGTTGCCCAAGTTACTCCAATATTCAAGAAAGGCAATAGGAGTGATCCCCAAAATTACAGGCCTATCTCATTGACGTCGATTTGCAGTAGGATTTTGGAACATATACTTTGTTCGAATATTATGTACTACCTCGAAGAGAACGACCTATTAACCAATAGTCAGCACGGATTCAGAAAGTATCGCTCTTGCGAAACACAGCTTGCCCTTTATTCACATGAAGTGTTAAGTGCCATCGACAAGGGATCTCAAATCGATTCCATATTTCTGGATTTCCGGAAGGCTTTTGATACTGTACCCCACAAGCGGCTTCTAATGAAATTGCGTGCTTATGGAATATCTCCCCAATTGTGCGATTGGATTCACGATTTCCTATCAGAAAGGACACAGTTCGTTGTAATTGACGGCAAGTCATCGAGTAAAACAGAAGTGATATCTGGCGTTCCACAGGGAAGCGTTATTGGTCCCCTACTCTTCCTCGTGTTTATAAGCGATTTAGGAGATAATCTGAATAGCTCCCTTAGACTGTTCGCGGATGATGCTGTCGTTTATCGGTTAGTGAAGTCAACAGAGGATCAAAAGCAACTGCAAAGCGATTTAGACAAAATTTCTACTTGGTGCGAAAATTGGCAATTGACACTAAATAAAGAAAAGTGTGAAGTAATACACATGACCACTAAAAGAAATCCGCTGAACTTCAATTACGCGATAAATCAGTCAAACCTTAAGGTCGTAAATTCTACCAAATACCTAGGAGTTACAATTACGAACAACTTTGACTGGAGATAACACATAGAAAATATTGTGGGGAAGGCGAACCAAAGGTTACGTTTCATTGGCAGAACGCTTAGAAGATGCACCAGCTCCACCAAAGAGACTGCCTACATCACACTTGTGCGTCCTCTCCTGGAGTTCAGGTTCAGAGAAGGGCAGCTCTTTTTGTTTTATCACGTTACGGGGGGGAAAGCGTCACGGAAATGTTGCACGAATTGGGGTGGAAATCATTAAAAGAAAGACGTTATTCATTGCGGCGTGATCTGTTTGCGAAGTTTCAATCACCGACTTTTAGTTCTGAATGTGAAAATATTTTGCTAGCACCCACCTACTTAGGGAGACATGACCATCCCAATAAAATAAGAGAAATCAGATCGAAAACGGAACGATTTAGGTGTTCTTTCTTCCCGCGCGCTATTAGAGAATGGAACGGTAGAGAAACGTTATGTAAGTGGTTAATGAACCCTCTGCCAGGCACTTAAATGTGATTTGCAGAGTATCTATGTAGATGTAGATGTAGATTTTAAAAATCACATACATTTCTCTTCAAAAGTAATAACTTTTATGTGGGTCTCATTAGAAGGAATATACTGTTTACAAAAAATTCAGATGTTTGTCAAACTAAGGGATGTAACTGCTGCGGTTGTCAATCCCCCGTTTTACAAACTACTTAAATTGACTTAAACCAACTTATGGTAATGACAACACACATACTCATGCTCGAGGGAGAACTTGAACCTCCGACGGAGAGCAATCGCGCTGCACGGCAAGGCGCCTTAGACGGCTTGGCCATTCCACCGCGCCCCTGAACAGTTCTCATAATTTCACAATTACAAGTGAGTGAGACATTCATATAACTGAATTTCATATTAGTTATTTTTTAAAGAGACTGCTTTGATTTTTGTCTTTAATTTATTCGCCGCTATATCAGATAGAAAATAGTTGTTAAACACTTTCGCTACCTGCGACTGAACTCTTATAGCTACTCAG
This sequence comes from Locusta migratoria, assembly GCA_026315105.1. Lineage (NCBI taxonomy): Eukaryota > Metazoa > Arthropoda > Insecta > Orthoptera > Acrididae > Locusta > Locusta migratoria. Next base: position 296,460,150 of record CM048755.1, read on the forward strand.
TTTAAATAAACAGAAACATTATTCTTTTCTGTGGCCAGTTCCCCTGTCTCTCGTTTTACTACATTCCACATATGCTTCAGTATGTTGCGAGAATTACTAATTTACGACGTATTGTGCATTTTGCTTGATATTAATAACTTGTTTTGTAATTTATAATATTTATTTAATGTGCCACTTCTGCAGGATGTTTTTTGTCCTTACCAAGATATACATTGCCCTTTTTCTTTCACAAGATACCTTAACCCTAGTAATGATTTATGGATTTTTACATGGTCGGTTGCTTTCAGTTCTGAATAATTTATGTGGAAGACTATTTTTAAATAATGTAATGATTTATCAGGGAATATATAAAATTTTGTGTCAACATTTGGTTAATTATAAATATCACAATTTCATTAAAGTTCATTTATTCTTAAAAATTCTTGAAAATGTTTGTACTGGAGTATGTAGTTATCCTATGTCATTTATTCTGCGCATAATCTATAGTACAAAGAACTGTCTTATTTTTTCTAACTGTAATTGGTACTGAGTATGCAATGATTTTGTTCGTTTCATTATATTCACCACTTCTGTTGGAAACTTAATCGCTGAAATGAAATTATAGGAGTCATTATGATTTCCAGATCATTTCCCTTATGAAATTAGTTTATTAAATCTTAAATTTCCACAGACTTAAATGCTCGTTGCTGTCTGACAGATATCATGGTAATGGGTCCAGAATCCCCATCTATCAATGAGGATCTATATTATACTTATAATTAAAACTGAACTATCTTTCAATATTAACTCAAAAGCACACACTTCTACATACTGATCTTAACAAAATCTATGTACTTCAATATTTTGGACATGTATTATTCCTTAATATATGTAACAGCAACTTTTTTCCATGATACTTCTACCTGAGTAAGACATTACTAGTGTGTTTTATATTTAACTTGTAAGCAATGCAAAGATTCAAAACGTTTCGTTTATAAGGAAAAAAACTAAGTTAGTCGAATTGGGCAACAGCACTTTGTATTCTTGTTGCTAGAGATTGAAATCTTCAGACAACTGTCAGTCACTATTCTGGAGGGAGTGACAAGATGCAGTCAGATAGGAAGGTGTAGATGATTACATAAAGCATCCACATACTCATGCACTCTGTAGTCGACAAATATCAAGTGTGACTGTTTTTGAAATTAAAAATTGACGCATTTGATTATAATATCATTTACGATTTCAATGTAAGCCTTTATATTCCAGTGGTTGATATTTTATGTTCAATTGTCGATAGAGCGGTAGAAGTATCCTGGTAACGTGGCCTGCCGGATCACTAGACCTTTTGTCGCTGGAGTTTGTCTTAAAGAACAAAGTGCATACACGAGTACCAGATACTTGCCAAAACATGGTAGAAACGTTTTATAAACGCTTATGTAAACATTCGACCACACATGCGTTTCAGTGTGTACATGCATTACACGCACAAATTATTAGCCGGCCGCGGTGGCCGAGGAGACTGCGGCGCGCCAGTCACGGTCTGCACGGCCACTACGGTCGGGGGTTAGAATCCCCCCTCGGGCATGGATATTTGTGCCGTCCTTAGTGTAAGCTAGTTCATAAGTAGTTTGTAAGTTTAGGGACTGATGACCCCGTAGTTAAGTCCCATAAGCTATACAAACATTTGAACAAATTATTAAATGTATCTGAATGGAAGGTTGACAGAGCATTTATTGAGAATTACAGTTATAGAGAGAGAGAAGAGACCCGAAAGTCAAACACCCCAAAGGTGAGGGGCAAAGTGGCTCACTGAAGTGAAGTATACCAAGGCGAGTCACAGAAATCAAGCACCCCAATGGTGAGGCGCAAGGTGACTCACTGAAATGGTGCATCGAACTGGGACTCTCCGAAATCAATGACCTCAATAATTAAACGTAAGGGACTCACTAAAATCAATCATCACAATGCAAACAGAAAACTACTTCATCCACATCATTGTTCCTGGTTCATGGCGAATGTAGTTTCTAACCAAATAAATTTTCAAATGTTTGTATAGTCTATGGGACTTAACTACGGCGTCATCAGTCCCTAAACTTACAAACTACTTATGAACTACTTACGAACTAGGACGGCACAAATATCTATGCCCGAGGGAGGATTCGAACCCCCGACCGTAGTGGCCGTGTTTCTAACCAAACCACATTTTACTGTTCAGTCAAATTTACTATACTAAACTAAATTTCTAAATAAATATCAGTTATTAGAACGCAGAGGTTTAAGTTTACATTGTAAATGAAATGAAGAGTTACACGCGTTAGTTCTTAATTGCAAATATATATATATTTGCAATTAAGAACTAACGCGTGTAACTCTTCATTTCATTTACAATGTAAACTTAAACCTCTGCGTTCTAATATATATATATATATATATATATATATATATATATATATATATATATATATATATATATATATATATATATAAAATAAAATAAAATTAAAAAAAATTGATGTTTGTCGAGTGGAGCATCATCAACCACCTATGTAGATCCATGGTTTTTAATAAACCGTACGTACTGTTGGCATAGAATTCGAATATGGAATAAACAAGGCGAGTCACCATTTGAAAATATACATTTGACGCCACTCACACTGGTGATCTGTATAAGAGATGTCCTCTTTACTACGATGGTTGCCCAGAAAATAATGCACCGCAGTTTTTCTTCAACAGTTGTTCAATGCATATAATGAGAATTATACACACGAAGATATTATGATTAATCTACACACTCTCCACGAAATCTTCGTACTGTTCTATGGCTTTCCTTCAACACGAAGAAAGGGGGTATCCTGTCGGTAGCAATCCTTGTTCTGATCACAGAGCCGTTTCTTCTCGGTGTGTATCGCCTCGTCTTCGTCCCCAAAAAAAGTGTTCCACCAATGGCATCCTTTAATGACCCAATAAGTGGAGGTCCGAGGGGGCTCGGTCAGGGCTGTAGGGTGGATGTGGTAACACACTACGGTCCCATCGTGCACACACTTTTGAGTGTGGAACATTGCGGGGAACTGCAGCTACATTTCATTTGCTGATTGACAGATTCACCGCTAACTGGCGAGTCGTAATGTGTCTGTTCTCGCAGACAACATCAGCTCGCTGCAACATCTCAGGTGTGACAGCCGCGGATGGTATCCCTGACCTCTGCAAGTCTCTGATGACGTCACTCTCTGTGCCGAGTGAATAACTATCCCTGTTGAGAGCAGATACTCCATAGACTTTGAAAAATACGTGTGTCAATATTCCACACAGTTTCTTTAACTGCAGTCAGATATTAAATGACGGCACGTTGTTTGTAACGTCCAGAAATTTTGCGCGCACACCCAATGAACTTCAAATTAGTGCACTGGGCATACAGGATTTTTCCTGGGGGGGGGGGGGAGGTGCACAAGGTTGAGGAGGGTGAACATGTCCTTTTTATGTATAAATATATTACGAATAAATGTTATTACAGTAATTATCACATATAACTTATATAGGAAACACACAAAAATATATATACATGTGGCGTTCTATTCCGAAAGAACAGACATCACTTCTGATCCTGCAGTTGTTATTGTTTTCATATTCACAGAATATATGACTTCAACTGCGAATGGGCAAAGCTGAAAATGTGTACCCAGCCGGGTTTCGAACCAGGGTCTCCTGCTTTCTAGGCAGTTGCGCTGACCCCTACATTATTGGGGACACAGTGATCACCGCACCTGCAAGGACTATCTAAGTACGCCTCCCGTCAGCCACAAATTTCCAGCTTTACCCTACCCATATATTCTGTGAGTATGAAAACAACTGCAGGATCTGAAGTGACGTCTGTTCTCTCGGAATAGACGCCACATGTATATATATAATATTCCATTGGCAGGCAATGAACCTTTCGTTAGTGGGGAGGGGTGGGAAAGTTTGGAGCCCTTACTCTTACGGGAATTAGTATATAGTGACTACGAGTTTGAGTACTGTGGGCAGGTAAAGCTGGAAATTTGTGTCTGACGGGAGGCATGCTTAAGTAGTCGTGGCAGGTGCGGTGATCACCGTGTCCCCAGGGGTGAAGAGGTCTGCGCAACTGTCTAGAAAGCTGGAGACCCGGATTCGAAACCCGGCTGGGTACACATTTTCAGCTTTGCCCATTCGCAGTGGAAGTCATATATTATATGAATATGAACAGAAAAATATGTTCCAAAGCCACAGTCGTCTCTTAAATTTTTTTTATATGTGTACTTTCATCTTAGTATCAATGCACTATTAGTTTCTGCGCACTATGTCGTCATTTTCAAGTGCCTGTGATTACAAAAATATTACAATGATTCAACCACATTAAACAGTGAAAAGTTTCAAAATTTACCACAAAATAAAAAAAAAAAAAACAGAGGGTCTGAAATGTGGAATACTACACTTAGCAAAATTATCAAAATAACAATCCAACTGTGTGCCTGGCTTTTTTTACAATTACCAGTAATTCATTTGGCTCATTTAATATAATAATCCTGTGGGTATCATTGTAAAAACTGTTTTTTTTTTCGAGCATATTGTACAAGTGTTTGAGTTTTCGAGTGATCAGTCTTATTCAAACTTATAGTCCAATTATTCCAAATGTGTAAAAATGTAGAGAAACCTATGTCAATTTCACATGAATGCCCTGTGTTCAGTTGTGGGCACACTCGTGTCATAATTTATCATCATAAAGGATGCAACACCTAGACACGAAATATTACTGCACACATTGTTACGGGTAACGTTTCCAGCACTGCGCCGCTGTCTTCCGCTCACTGCTCCTCGGCGCCGCGGTGGAGTAGCCGAGAAGCCTCGCTGCGGAGCGCGTGGTTGCTCGCCGTCGGAGGTTCGAGTCCTCCCTGGGGCATGGGTGTATGTGTTGTCCTTAGGTTAGTTTACCTTATTTTAAGTAGTTTGTAAGCTACGGACTGATGACCACGCAGTTTGGTTCGATAGATTTACAAACATTTGAACATTTTGAATTTGCTCCTCTCCCCCCGGCAGCCAGGTTACACGCCTCCTACCGCTACCTACAACCAGCGCATGAATCGTCAATTTACCGTGGAGAAACAGTACTGTATCCGGCGTAGCTGTGTCATTACCAAACAATGCACTAAACAACAATTCAGAAATTAAAAACGGCGTAACCTTAAAGGTCGCCTAATTACGGGTTAGAATTAAACAGACAGTAAACATGTCACGCTAAATTTGATATTCCTTCACAACCTAAAATCAAATTTCCTGTGTCGTGTTGTACTGAATCAATTTTTTCTTCGTACTTTCTAAATTTTCTACGCAAAACGTGATACGTTTTCAAGAAAGCTTTCCCGATCAACAAAATTACATTCGACTGTGTTTGTACTAACACGAAAATCCTGATGTGCGGAAAAATGCCTTCAAATTTTATAATTTGCTCCAATAACTGGAAAATCGAAGCGTATAGCTTCAAATAAAACTGCTTTTATTGGGTGGTAGTACTATTTCTTAATGTCTAGGTAAAAGATCCAGAGAAATAAACTGTTTACCGAAAACACCCGAGTGCGCCAGGCTGCACGCAACCATAGACATTCACGATTTTTTCACATAGTTAAATCTTTTAACTTTACTTACGTGTAAATAAAACATACAAAATAGCTCATTTATCTCCCAAGCAAAGACGAAACAATAAACGACTTTATGTTTTATTTTGTTTTATCGTAAATTACTGTCAAAAAAGTAGCAAGAAGCATTTAAATGGAAGCATAATACAAAAAGTCAATTTTCGTTATGTTAATTAAAGAGATTTTGCATGTTTAACTCACAATTACATGCTGCCTGTAAGTAAAGGTTAATTATTCTTATGCTGAGATTCTCTTCCTGAATCCGCCAGTGAATAAGTCATACGTAATATAATTCGCAACACTGTTTTAATTATTTTCGGTCAAGTAAGAAAAAGTAATAAAAAATTTGGTGCATTAGTTTCTGGACACTCCTCGTAATATCTCACTTTTTAGCTAGAACATTTTTATCGTACTATACGTCGTTTTCCAGACGTTTAGTTGCCTCAAGTTCTAATAAACATAATGTATAACAAAAGTGACGTCATTTTTAAATTACTTATATTTCTTGCTGCTTTAAAAGTATTATGAGAGAAAACGTGTGTTTAGATAGTTCAATATTTATTAAAGAAGAAATTCAGGTTGCTATTGTAATAAAAATTTAAACACTTATTTCGTATGGTCATGTATTTTAATTCAGTAATTATTCGCTGTTAACACTGTATTTAGTTCTCGTGTTGGAAGCAGGGAGCTTTCTCTTTCCGCTCCCCACAGCCTTATCTTATAGGGTAGAACTTTCCTACCCCCGGCTTCCTGCTAAATCTCTCTGGAAGGGGAAGAGGGAGACGGCTCTTGTAGTATCACCCGTAGCCCCACGCAGAGATACGGCTTCCAACTTTGGAACCGCTTGCTCTCGTTTTCATCTTCGATTCTCAAGTCACCGCTAACAGCAGTAAGAGTACTGCCACACTCACTGACACTATAATCCCTACTATTGGTTTTACCGTGAGTCATACTGTCGTTGTCGCAAAGACTTATATTATTTCTGAAGGAAAAAAGATTAGAGTTTAACGTCCCGTCGCCGCGATGGAGTGGCCGAGCGGCCCGATATGCGCAGATATAGATCGTACGAGTATCATGTACACAGGGTATAAAAGGGTGAACAGGTTTCGGACGTCATTACGGGCGCACGATGCGAGCTAACAGACTTTGAACGCGGGATAGCAGTTGGACACCTGCGGAGTTGCCGTGTTCACTAAGGCGCCTTGCTACGGTGCGCGCGGCCGTTCCACGTCGGAGGTTCGAGTCCTCCCTCGGGCAAGGGTGTGTGTCTTGTCCTTAGCATAAGTTGGTTTAAGTAGTTTGTAAACCTAGGGAATGATGACCAAAGCAATTAAGTCCCTTACATGTACGAACATTTGGACATTTTTGTTTTTTGTTTTTTGAACGTCGCATCGACAAATATATTCTTTGGAGATGGAGTGCAGCTTCGAATTTTTTTATTTAGGATGGAAAAGGAAGTCAGTCGTGTCCTCTGAAAAGAACCATACCGGCATTTGCCTGGAGTGATTCAGGAAAGTTACGGAAAATTCTGTCCTGGTTGGCCCGACAGTGGGCTGACCCGCCGTCCTTCCAAATGTTAGTCCTGTGTGCTAATCACTACACCATTTCATCCGGTGTTATTTCTGGTACAATTACAAAACATAAGTTGCTTGGAGGCAGAGAAACGTCTGAGTAAAAATAAACAAGTATTCTTAAAATGAGAGGACGCCTAGTCGTCATCGCCGAATTCGTCCAAATTTGTGGTACATGTAGGGCGTGGTGAGACACGAAAGTGCCCCAAGTGGGAACTCCAGATGGCTAAGCGTTTGGGAAATAAAAGGAAGTTTGATATGTGTTCCACGTGGTTGGCTCTTAGAACAAAGCCTTCAGCTTCCACTATTGTTTGTTCCATGCGCATCAGGCAAGTAACTATGCGTGTATCCTTCTGATTTCCACTAACATTTCGCGATCTTCTCTCCCCGCTATGTTAATTTTGCTGTTTCTTCTCCGAACTTGTAGTATGCTCTCAGTCTTTGTCAGTAATTCTCTCCGAGCCTTGTACAACCTCCTTCAATAGCTTGCTTATGAAATTCTATGTATTTCTAAGGGTTGTATGCCGTAGTTCTTATTCTCATATTTCCGTCTTTGTAATTATTTCACTTTTCCGGGTTTTGAGACTGGAGTTCTTCCGTCTCTGTGAACGCTTCCAATCGCATGTTGCTGCATTCTAGTAGCTTCCTTATGAAATTCTACGCAGTTCTAGGGGTTGCATGCCGTAGTTAATTTTCTTTATTTCTCGGAAATTGAATTTATACATTTTCGGAACCACGTTGGTCCGAACTCTGACTTCGGGGGTTTGCAGTTAGTCACCTGAATTCACGCCACTTCTCATAAAACCAGTGCCTAGATAGTTTACTCTCAGATTGCAACTTAAGAGTCCGCCGTGATTTTGTGAAATGAATCCGATTTTTAACCACTTCACCTTCAGTGGAGTGCGATCATGTAACGTAGCCGTGTGTCGCCTTTAGCGTGTTTGCTCGCGGTCTAATCTAAATGCAACTTAACTTTGCTATACTCACGCACCATCTCGAATCAGGCACGACAGACCAGAGCCATCTTCGCAGTTTTATTATATATTGTGTTGTGTGGTACCTCCGGGTTTGCTGAATTTCGTCTACGATAGCGGCGCCTGCTTCTGTCTCGTTTCAGCACGCTGATTTTGGTGAGTTTCGCTGTTGCATTGCCTGTGTGTGAGCGAGTGAGTGTTGTTTGTAAATCCCCCCCCCCCGCCACCACAGTAGCGTTAAGTTTTGTGTAATTCATGTTAAATTCAATGCTGGGCACCGTCAGTATTAGACTATGTAAATGGGATGCTTTTTTTATTGTGTTAAAAAAATTGGTTCCCCATTTTTGCTTGCGTTCGACCTGAATAAACAAGTTAAGTTCAGTATAATTTTGACTTGCCTAGAAATTGTAGTTTCCGAGCACCTTCCTCCTCTTATTTAATATTGTTTTGCACCAATGCTGAGAACAAGCTCAGATACAATTTTTTATGTTTAAGTTCCGTTGCGCCATAAATGTTTTTCTTAGCCACCTTTATGAAATAACTTTAATTGTGGTGGCTTGTTTATCAATGCCTGCGGGTAATTTCATATGAGCTGTTACGTATATTGCCCACTGTATCGTTAACTTCCTGTTATTAGAGTAGTTTGAACCAAGTCGGTTGTCAATTTGGGCCAGGGAACAAGGTTTTGCAGCAGGGAGTAGCCGGTAGTTCACACGGACCTTATTCTTAATTTTACTGCTAAAATTAAGCTTTTCTATAACAGTAAACTCAGAAGAAGAGAACCCTATTGCAGTTAGTGCGGAAGAACTTTCTATCCGTGAAAGTTTGGTCGATTATGTACACCAAGAACTCGCAGAACTTGGTCCGTCAGTGATAGCATGGCGAAGGAGAATGCACTAAATTTAATTATCAGTGCATTATATGTGGACTAGGCTTACTGGGGATACCACAAATAAATAAATAAATAGTGGTGTGGAAATAAGGTTTTTCGTCAATACGCGTTTTGCAGTAGACTTTGCGGTGCTCTTAATCTGAAACTATTCATTTCACAAAAAAAAAAAAAAAAAAAAAAAAAAAGGTTCGGACATAAATTGTAGGACATTTTCTCTAGTTTAATTTATCTCAGAACTATTTTCATCTTAAAATGTGCCGGAAAGGAGATATCGTCAAAAACTGTTTATCGGCGCCATTTTTTCAATACGTCTACGCGAGCGGCAAAGATACGAGATGGCAAAGTGAAAATTCGAAAAGAGCACGTCAAAATCTATAAGTATACCAATTTTCAAAACTCCAGCAAAATTTCCAGGTAAAAATACCAAATGACTGGACTGTTATACAATGTCCCTTTTATAAGTTGAAATTCAGCTTTGGTTAGTTCTCCTTTCTCCAAGACCTCTATGGTTTGTAATAATGCTGGATCTTCCCTCCGTTCAGCTGTAATGTCACCAACTAAGTGAGGTCTGAAATTTCATCTATGCTCTTGTGCTCGGCTAATGGATTTGTCAAAAGGCAGTCGTCAGTGTCCTTGAGTTAGCGCCTGTTTTTGAATACCACTGTGACATTGTTCTCTTGAAGTCTTAGAGCCCATCTTTCTAGTCGACCTGATGGGTCCTTCAAATTGGTCAGCCAACATAAAGAATGGTGGAATGGTGGTCTGTCACGACGGTAAATGGTTTGCCGAATAAATACGGCCGGAACTTGTTGATAGCTCAGATAACTGCGAGACACTCCTTCTTGGTTGTAGAGTAATTCACCTCGGACTTTGAGAGAACTCTTAATGCATAGGATATCACCTTTTTAACACCTTTCTGAATTTGTACAAACTCTGCACCAATCCCATAACCGTTAGCGTCTGTGTGAAGTTCCGTTTCCGCATTCTCGTCGTATAAGGCTAAAACAGGTGCGGAAGTTAGAGTCTCCTTAAGTGCCTGGAAAGCTCTTTCTTTTGTCTCATTCCAGTAAAACTAGGCGTCTCCCTGCAGAAGGTCATGCAATGGACATGCCTTGTTACAAAACCTTCTATGATAAAACTTTTCACATCCTGGATGTGCTGAGGAGTTGGAAGTTCTGTGACTGCCCTTACTTTATCTGGATCACCACGGACACCATCTCAGTTCACTAGCTGCCCCAGGATTTTTATCTCTTTGGGGACGAAAAAGCACTTCCTTGGGTTGAGGTGCAGTCCTGCTGTTTGAACACACTCCAACACAGTTGACAGGCAGCTTAGATGTTCCACAAATGTTTTTGAGAAAACGACAATGTCATCTAGATAACAAAGACATGTTGTCCATTTAAAATATTGAAGTTGTCCATCATTCATTCGAATGTGGCCGGGGCATTACATAGACCAAAAGGCCTGACTTTGAATTCATAAAGGCCGTCACGTGTCATAAAATAGGTCTTCTCCTTGTCAGCTTCGTCAGTCTCGATTTCCAGTAATATGTCTGCATGTCCATGGTTGAGAAGTATGTAGTCTAAGGTGCCATCAGTGCACGGCAATGGGTAGATATCTTCCTTCGTGATTTTGTTCAGCCGTTGGGAAACGCCACGTGCCATCCTTCATGACTAACCGGAGACGACCAGGGACTCTCCAAAGGTTGAATAATGTCATCGTGAAACGTCTTCTCCACTTCTTCCCGAACCATTCGTCTTTCAACTGGCGACACTCTGTACGAACGCTGGTTAATTGGTGGATAATTCCCAGTATTGATACGGTGTTTTATCGTGGGCCGTTTCACCTGGCTCCTCTCCGGCTTATGTGGAGTACACCTAAAAAAGGTGTAGTATGGCTAACACCTGCTGACGTTCCTGGGTCAGACTCGGCCCTATATGCAATTTCATAGTAGTTCCCTCTAATGTGCTGTCGGCAGTAACAGCAGAACATGAGACTTCATCGATGACATTGAACTCAATATCTGGGACTGGTTCAGCTGTTCCAATACACATTCATTTAGGAATAAGTTGCGATTGCTCTTTAAACTTAGTGATCCAAAGTTCTCCTCGACCACCTGTAGTGCTTATGATAGCCGCTGGTGTGCAGATTTCCTTCGTTATACTGATTAGATTTTTGGGATGACAAGCACTTCTCAATTCAGCTAGTCATCTCGGTTACTGACTCTTCTCAATGTTAACGGCGGGATCTCAACATTCTTGACAGCAAATAACCTCCCAGGGAAATATGTGTTACGTGTACTCATCAGACCAGCTTCCTCAACTTGTAGGTCAGATCTTCCACAGTCAAGGACAGCTTGGGTTGCCTGAAGGAAGTCCCATCCAAGGATGGCGTTATGGCTACAGTCTGTTAAAATGAAAATTTCAAATGGCTGCGTTCTGTTGGCGATAGTTATTCTTGTGACACATGTTCCTGCCGGCCGTAGGTATTTTCCATTTACGACCTTCAGCACGGTTGCTCTTGTGTCACCGAGTATTATCTTCTTTAGTTTGCGGCGGTAGTCATTCGCCAATACAGAGAAGGAAGCTCCCGAATCGACTAGTTTCCGGACAGGTTTGCCGTCGATGATGACGTCAATGAGATTTCCCGACATCTTAGCGTCTGTCGTTCATGGAGAATTTCCATCTGCGGCGGCCCCACCTCCTTAGATGGTCGCCTCGGCTAGTTTTCTTGAACTCGGCGCTTAGGCGAGCGGCTGGTATCTCTGTAAGGCGACGGCGAATGGCGGCGGCGTGTTGGAGAGCGACCACGCCCGATAGGTCGACAGTAATCGTCTGCGTTGACTGCCGTTGAAATGACTGCTCTGATTGGTTGTGTCTTGCGACATAATAATTGTCAAATACCCGTCTTCTCTCTCTACACTATCGTACGATATGTCCAGGAAGCCCACATTGAAAACACAATGGTGTGTTATCTTCTGTCTTCGAGATATCTGTCTTCCTGCGAGGAGTCATAGTTCACGGAGGATTTGGTTGTGGTCGCGTCGGTCGATTCCTAGGCTGCTGTTTGGCGGCTGCGGCGTAAGTCATAGTAGGCGAGGCCGTTCTTCACGTCGGTGCGACTGACGGGGCTGACAGGTGCTATTGTTTGAAATACCTCTTCCTCAGCAGCGTCAGCTCTCTCATGAGGTACAGGACCGACATCCACGGCCATAATATGGTGCTCGCTTGGTCCAACAGTCCCGGCTGCCGTAAACTGTTGTAATTCTTCTCTCACAATTTGTCATATGAGAGAAGCAAAATCATGCTCGTCTTCCATAAAGGCCATAGGGACTACATTCTTCTTTCGTTCACCCTTCCTCTGTTGAATCGGTTCAGTTTTCTGACAGCGTTGGATAAACTCTTTGTGTCGTTGATACGTCTTTTAAAAGAAAAGCTTGATAAATGTCCTCTGTAATGCCCTTCATCAGGTGTGAAAATTTGTCGGCCTCGGTCATATCCGGGTTAACTACGTGACTTAAGGCCGAAACACTCTGTATATACGACTGCGTTGACTCACCATATCGTTGGGCCCTGTTCTTCAATTGCTCTTCCAATAAACGGACTTGCCGCTGGTAGTCTCCAAGTGTACTCTAACGCTCTGTCTGGATTTTTTTTCCCAGCTATCGAGCTTGTCTTCGTTATTTTCAAACCACTGCTGGACCGTCCCAGCATACAAGGGGTATGTGTAACAAGGGATTTGGTTCCAGCTACACCAAAGGGAAAATACAATACTTCAGCGAAACCTCATATCTAAAAGGTAACAGTGGCCGGCCGCAGTGGCCGAGCGGTCTGCGGCGTGCCAGTCTCAGTCTGCACGGCCGCTACGATCGGGGGTTCGAATACCCCCTCGGGCATGGATGTTTGTGCCGTCCTAGTTCGTAAGTAGTTCATAAGTAGTTTGTAAGTTTAGGGACTGATTACCCCGTAGTTAAGTCCCATAAGCTATACAAACATTTCAATTTTTAGATAACATTTATAGGCACGTTATGTATTAGCAAAGACTCAAGTAAAGGTCTGAAACTTCATACACAGTTTACATATACAACTGCATTTTGTCAGACTGCTGTTTCTCTAAAGATGGAAGAAGAGAGAGAAGTGGAAAAGATGAGATTTCACTACAGGCCTACACTGACGTATTTAAGGATGTAACTCGTCAGCCATGAAAGACCTACAAAGTGTGGTTAGAACCATATGAGTATACGACTTGATGCCCTGTGACAAATGGTAGCAATCATGTGGGTTGTTTATGTAACACTTTTTTTCACAGCTCGACACTGTAGACATTCCAAGCTTGGAAAGGCACTCTTTTTCGTGCTTACAAAACTCTGAAATACAGGGTGGTCCATTGATAGTGACCGGACCAAATATCTGACGAAATAAGCATCAAACGAAAAAACCATAAAGAACAAAATTTTTCTAGCTTGAAGGGGGAAAACAGATGGCGCTATGGTTGGCCTGCTAGATGGTGCTGTCATAGGTCAAACGGTTATCAACTGCATTTTAAATAGGTACCCCAATTTTTATTACATATTCGTCTACTACGTAAATAAATATGAATGTTCTCTCTCTCTCTCTTTTTTTTTTTTTTTGGGGGGGGGGGGAGCTCTTTTCGCTTTGTGACAGATGGCGCTGTAATAGTCACAAACATATTGCTCACAATTTTAGACGAACAGTGGGTAACAGGTAGGTTTTTTAAATTAAAACACAGAACGTAGGTTCCTTTGAACTTTATTTCGGTTGTTCCAATGTCACACATGTACTTTTGTGAAATTATCATACATTATGAGAACGCATGTTGTTACTGTGTGATTACCTGTAATTACCTCATGACTTCAATTAATGCTCAAAATGATGTTCTTCGACTTCAATGCATTTGGCAATACGCGTAACGAAATTTCTCTCAAAAGCGAGTAGTTCGCCTTCAGTAACGTTCTAACATGCATTGGCAAAGCGCTGACGCATGTTTTCAGGCGTTGTCGGTGCAACATGATAACAAATATCCTTCAGTTTTCCCCACAGAAAGAAATCTGGGGATTTAAGATCGGGTAACGTGCTGGCCATGGTATGATGCTTCTACGACCAATCGACCTATCATTAAATGTTCCATTTAAGACAGCTTCAACTGCACATGTGCAATGTGCCGGACATCCATGATTTTGAAAGTACATCGCCATTCTGTCATCCAGTGAAACATCTTGTAGTAAAATTGGTAGAACATTATGTAAGAAATCAGCATACATTGCACCATTTAGATTGCCATTGATAAAACAGGGGCCAATTATCCTTCCTCCCATAATGCCGCACCATACATTAACCCGTCTAGGTCGCTGATGTTCCACTTGTCGCAGCCATCGTGGATTTTCCGTTGCCCAATAGTGCATATTATGCCTGTTTACGTTACCTCTGTTTGTGAATGACGCTTCGTCACTAAACAGGAAGCATGAAAAGAATCTGTTATCTTCCCGTAATTTATTTTGTGCCCAGTGGCAAAACTGTACACGATGTTCAAAGTCTTCGCCATGAAAATCCTAGTGCATAGAAATATGGTACCGGTGAAATTTATGTTCATGTAGATTTCTCAACACCGATGTTTTTGAGAGTCCCGATTCTCGCTCAATTTGTCTGCGACTGATGTGCGGATTAGCCACAACTGCAGATAAAACACTTACTTGTGCATCATTACATTACTGCTATTTATTTATTCTATTTCCACTCACGAAAAGTATGAAATACAATGAAATATACGTATTTGTGTTAAGAAAATTACATTCACGATGTGGAGCCAGTTTCTTAGAGTTAGGTTCACGTGCGGAGCAGCTTATGCGCATAATGTCTTCAAGGTGGGCGGCCGTTAATCTTTAGCGATATTTATTCTTCAATATCTTTTTTGAAAATGAAATATCACATATATATTTGGAGACAAAAATACTAGCCAGGTAAATGGCAAATTTTTTGTAATTTTCATATTTTTCACGGACATATTAATCCCAAAATTCTCTTATGGATACAGTTTTATACGTTTACAAGCAAATGTCTTCCTGCAAGTCTATTATCACCGTTTGGAGTAAAGGCTTTGAAAGGTGGAACAGCTTCGTAGCCACATCGGTATATTCTGCTGGAGAAACCCCAAAATGTGATTTTAAGAACCGTGACAACTTTTCTATCTCTAAAATGTCTTTCATAAGATCTGCCAAGAAACTTGAATCTACGAAAATGTCTATTTCAGAATTATTTTTATATTCAAAAATTGTTGGGAAACGAAGTAATTCTTGACTTAAAATGTCTCTTTGAATGATATCCAGCTTGCGACGGAAATATGATACACTTTGACCCAAATTACATATTAATTTTCAGTTTCCTTGTAGTACGGTATTGGGTGCATTTAAATGTTTTAAGATGTCTTTAAAAAAAGTCACATCTAGCGTACTTCGTTCGTTCGCAAGGAAATCCAAATAGTTTCTCGATTCTGATGAATGTAGTTTTTCTAAGAAGCATGTTATTTCTTATGTTATTCGCCAAAAAAGTTCATTCACCTTGCTTACCCTACTAACTTTGTTATACTGCAGTAAGAATTCGCCGAAGCGCACTCAGAAAGAAACTCTTTGGTCTGTGCTGAAGAGAAGACGGGACCTCACTTGATCAACTTTATCAACCTATCCATCACTTATTTCAGTGTCACTCTTAAGTTTTCCAAAAAAGACTGCCTGGTGAATTATGTACTGATAAGCATACTTTTCTTTGATTTCTTTACTAGTCCTTTATTTTTCTTTGTCGATAATTTCATGGGGCTCCGACAGTGGAAAGAGACACCATTTTGTCATAGCTACTGTTTAATTTTGTTATGAAGTCATCGAAAGTCTTGAATAAATATTCTCCGCGAGTCTTGTCTTTCAACGACAATATTGTTAGTAACTCCTCCCTAAATTATTTGCTTTCAGTAACCGAAACTCGTAGGAAAATGGGCATGGTTTCCTTGATCAAATATGTCGTGTGATTCATCGAGTCATATAGTGTAGCAAGGCGCCTTCTGCAGAAATTCGAGCAAAGGACTTTTAGCCGGCCGCGGTGGCCGAGGGGACTGAGGCGCTCCAGTCACGGTCTGCATGGCCACTACGGTCGGGGGTTCGAATCCCCCCTCGGGCATGGACATGGAAACATAGAAAGTACAAATCTGTACGCCGTAGAGGAATAAAAATGCATAGCGAGGGCAAATTGTGTGTTAGTTCACTGTATCGACAAGACTGCTTTATAACATCATTGTTTTTTAACTGAACTGCAATGAAATCTAATGCAAAAACTACTAAAAATGTTCCTGAAGCACACTTTCAAGATTGTTATTCAAACATTTTTTCATCTTCAGCGTATCTATTAACTCTGTCATTGTCTCCATCTTTTTTTCACGAAGCTTCAGTTTCATTTGTAGTTTTCTCACTTTTTTTTCCTGAGAGCCACTATTCTGTGAGAAACGTCTGTGTGAACACTTGCTTCATATTTTGTATTATGGGTACCGGATGAGCAAGACGTACTGACTGACGTAATCTCATTCATTTCCTGAAATCAAACGAAAACACCAAATTAATAATAATCCATTAACTACTACAACTACATAACGACACATGCAGCAAGTCTATTTTCTGGTTAATCTAGTTAAATAGATTTATCTCTTACACTGTTGGTAAATTCCGAACTATTTTCCTTCTGCGACTGATTTTTCACTTGCAAATGAGTAGGAAATCGGAATATACTTGGAACAGCGTCGTGTTTCAGTAGCTGTGTATCAGCATCTCTCCGAAATACATAGCAGTCTTTTGGAAAGTGATCACTATAAATGACGCTATATTTAGGAGTAATACAATCTTTCCATCTCAGAGCATGAATACATTTCCTTAAAAGTTCTGGAGAAACGACAGGAAATCTGAAAATATAAGACATCTATTTGTAGTACCGGTACTGTTGTTCTTCGAACATCATTTCAGTGTTCAAATGTTTGTAGAGCTTATGGGACTTAACTAAGGGGTCATCATCAGTCCCTAAGCTTTCAAACTACTTATGAACTAGCTAACACTAAGGACGGTACAAATATCCATGCCCGAGGGGGGATTCGAACCCTCGATCGTAGTGCCCGTGCAGACCGTGACTGACGCGCCTCAGTCCCCTCGGCCACCGCGGCCGGCGCAAGACAGTGTCATCAAGGTATTTAAGGAACTTGCGAGGAACCGGCATTGCCGTACAGAACAGTGGCACGTTGGATGTGGCTGCTCTGTTCGATCGAGGAGACTGGGATGTACTGTACCATCCATCATACTGTCCGAACATAAGTCCTTGTGACTTTGATTTCATTCAGAAAATGAAGGAACCACTTCGTGGCATTTGCTTCAGAACTGCCTCTGCTAACGGTATACTACGCCATCCACATCGCTGGCAAAGGGTTCTACACAACGCTGATGACTACTTTGAAGGACAGTAACAGGTGCAAACATGTAACACATTTGTATCGATCGTGAATAAATAGTTGCCACTATTTATGTTCCAAACCTTGCATTAGGCGTACATGAAGTTAGCAGGGGCCACACATTTCTTTTAGCCCCAGAATCCGGCAGAATGTTACCATAGTGAAAGGACAATTAAAGAATGTAGTCTATTGCTAGCCGGAGACGAAACAGTCGTATGGACAGGATGTTTCGGCGTTACTTCTCTCACAAGGGAACATCAGCAATTCGACCTCCTATTCTCTTGAGAAAAAAATACATGAGCTAGATATCATCCACAGAAATCGATATCACATGAAAATTTGGGCCTTTATTCAGATACTACGCAGTTACGGCCTCCTCAGTGCACAGCTTTTCGCGCGCCTGGGTCGTTCCTCACTCGACCCGCTTCACTGCGGCCGCTTAATGCCCGAACAACTAGTACTGTAAGCAGAGTCTAGTAGGTTTGTGTTCACGGTGTCAATTAACCCACAGTCTTTCATGCGACACCTCCAGGAGCGGTATGGAATTATGACTAATCTGGAAAGATTAAATGTCAAGGAATTAGAGCTCTTTAAAGTCGCCACCGGTAAGCATAATTTTTTGCAGTTATTAGACGTACTATACACGGCAAAAGAAAATACATAACGCTCCCTTTATGCTTCTCATTATATCTTTCAACTGCGTTGCAGATATCAGAGACAACTGCACTGATGAAGACGTGCTGGATATAGAAGAAAATAGCGGATTGACGTTCGGTGCAGATTCAAAAGAGGATAACGTCGACGATAACGACGCTGCCATTTCACCACCGTCAGATTCGTCGAGTTATTTCATTACTTCAACGAGGCTTGGGCGTGGAATTGAGGTCGTCAGTGATGGTGAAATTGCTTTGATGCTTAAAAGCTGTACTTTGAGGAGACCGTAACTACGTAGTATCTGACTAATGGCCCAAATTTTCACGTGAGATTGCCGCGGTGGAGTAGCCGAGCGGTCTAAAGCGTCTCGCTGCGGAGCGCGCGGTTGCTCCCCGTGGAGGTTCGAGTCCTCCCTGGAGCATGGGTGTGTGTGTTGTCCTTAGGTTAGTTTACCTAGGTTTAAGTAGTTTGTAAGATACGGACTGATGACCACGCAGTTTGTTCCGATAGATTTACAAACATTTGAACATTTTTCACGTGAGATTGATTTCTGGGGTTGATATCTAACTCATGTATCTTTTTTCTCAAGAAAATATGAGGTCGAGTTGATGATGTTCCCTTGTCAGTGTGACTGAATATAATAGAAGCTAACAAAATTTCACCTCCAGCTAAGGGCCTTGCAGAGGTTATGTATCAAAGGCTTCTTTTGAGGGGTGTCACCGTAACATAAGGCTTCGTCTACTGCTTGCAGGAGATCGTGGCAATGCACCACTAACGAGTAAGAACATCAGTTCGACAGACGTCCGAATTGCTTGCCGATTGTAGCCATTGAATATTTTAATGATTTCGTACCGCTACTGCGACAAATACTACGGGGAGAGAAGCGATGATTAATGATATATTTGAATGTCGGGTGCAGCCGCATCGGAACTCTAACCAAGTCAAGGAGGTTGACGAAGTTCGCCGACGTTTTCCGCCAGTGACTATAAAGCACTATAGGCGTCCAATCTGGCATGTGCCCAGGGTTCAAGGAGGCGCCGGAAAAGGCAAAAGCATTAAAATAATTAGTGTGATTTTTGGTGAGATGAACCAATGAATGAACCAACCTTATTGTAGGCTGTAGCATCAATTACCTTTTATTAATTATTACTTATGAGAAGTACATTTATTTAGATTCTTACTCGTTTTAGAAGTTTTAAATACATGCCTTTGCTGCGCCTGTACTACTTAGATTACAAGTACTGGCTAAGTGTCTGGTCATCAGCCCCCGGGCACTATTAATACAGTAGCATTGTAACACCCGCACAAAAATGGCAGGAACACGAAGTATGAATTATTTTTGGGTGCACTATCGATTCCTGAAATCGTAATCGATCTGGCAGTCTTTCAGTTTTTGTTCAATACCTCAATTGGTAAAAACGGAACCCTTTCACGATCACTTTGTTCTCCATCTGTCTGCTGTCTGCCCTGCTGTTAGGGTCGCTTTTTCTCGGGAACAGGTGGTGATGCAAGGTTGATATTTATGTCTCGTACTAAATTTTGTGGTCCGTTCGCGATGTAGAAAATTTTGAGCTCGTAAGTAAATACAGTCAAAAATAGACCATTAATATTACATGTTCTATGAGATATAATTATAACAAAGTTTTTTGCTATTACAAACGTACATTGCATTCGTAGTCGGTGAAAAGCCTCAGGAACTGCCGTACTATAAGGTTTGTAATGTGATTTTCAATAACAGGTAGAGTGATACACGAGGACTATTTGCGCATATAATTTATAAATATTTCCTACTAAGTAGCTGATCTAAGTGAAGTTCTTGCCGCTGTGAAACTGTAGCCTTGCCTCATAAACTTGAGGATCAACATTTAACATCAGTTAGCGTCTACATATTTTTAATACTTTTGACGAAGATTGCTTATAAAATTATGTTGTAGGCTATAGTTTTGTTTGCATTGCTTCTTTGTTTCTGTAAATATCTCGATGTTTTATTTCTTCACATGTTTTACTTACACATTTTCACGATAATTCAGTCAAAACTTCAGGCCGTGAATTCAACTAAATACCTGCGAGTAACGATTACAAGCAACTTAAATAGGAAAGAAGACATAGAAAAGATTATAGGGAAAGCGAACCAATACACCACGATTCATTGGCAGAAAACTAAGAAGATGCAACAGCTCTACTAAAGAAACTGCCAACATAACATTTGTTCCCACTCCCATGAACCACAGTCATTGCCGAGGTGGGGTGGCTTGCGTGCCTCAACGATACAGATAGCCGTACCGTAGGTGCAACCACAGCGGAGGGGTATCTGTGGAGAGGCTAGACAAACGTGTGGTACCTGAAGAGGGGCAGCAGCCTTTTCAGTAGTTACAGGGGCAACAGTCTGGATGATTGACTGAGCTGGCCTTGTAACATCAGCTAATGTGGATTTGCCACACAGTTACTGCGAACGGCTGAAAGCAAGGGGAAACTACAGCCGTTACCTTTCCCGAGGACATGCAGCTCTCCTGTATGAACATATGATGATGGCATCCTCTCGGGTAAAATATTCCGGAGGTAAAATAGTCCCCCATTCGGATCTCCGGGCGGGGACTACTCAGGAGGATGTGATCATCAGGAAAGACAATACTGTCATTCTACGAGTCGGAGCGTTTAATGTTAGATCCCTTAATCGAGTAGGAAAGTTAGAAAATTTAAAAAGGGAAATGGATAGGGTGAAGTTAGATATAGTGGGGATTAGTGAAGTTCGGTGGCAGGATGAACAGGATTTCTGGTCAGGTGAGTACAGGATTATAAATACAAAATCAGTTCGGGGTATCACAGGAGTAGGATTGATAATGAATAAGAAAATAGGAATGCGGGTAAACTACTATGACCAGCACAGTGATCGCATTATCATTGTCAAGATAGATACGAAGCCAACACCGACAACAGTAGTACAGGTTTATATGCCAACTAGCTCTGCCGATGATGAGGAAATCGAAGAAATATATGAGGAGCTAAAGGAAATTATTCAGACAATTAAGGGAGAGGAAAACTTAATTGTTATGGGAGACTGGAATTCGGTAGTAGGACAAGGAAGGGAAGGGAAGATAGTAGGTGAATATGGTCTGGGCAAAAGGAATGAAAGAGGAAGCCGCCTGGTAGAATTTTGCACGGAACATAATTTAGTTATAACAAACACCTGGTTCAAGAATCACAAAAGAAGGTTGTATACGTGGAAGAGACCAGGAGACACCGGGAGATACCAGATAGATTTTATAATGGTAAGACATAGATTTCGGAACCAGGTTTTACAGTGTAAGACATACCCAAGGGCAGATATAGACTCTGACCATAACTTGTTGGTTATGAACTGTAGGCTGAAACTGAAGAAACTACAAAAAAGGAGGAAAATAAGGAGATGGGACCTGGATAAATTGAAGGAACTTGAGGTTCTTAAGAATTTCAGAGGGAGCTTTAGGCAACAATTGACAGAAACAGGGGAAAATAAAACAGTAGAGGAGGAATGGGTAAAATTGAGAGATGAAATAGTGAAGGTAGCAGAGGACAAAATAGGTAGAAAGGCAAGACCTACAAAAAATCCTTGGATATCACAGGTGATACTAAATTTAATCGATGAAAGGAGAAAATATAAAAATGCAGTAAATGAAACAGGCATAATGGAGTACAGACGACTAAGAAATGAGATTGAGAGGAAGTGCAAAATGGCTAAGCAGGAGTGGCTAGAAGGCAAATGCAAGGAAGTAGAGGAATGTATAAATAGGGGAAAATAGATATAGCCTATAGGAAAATAAAAGAAACCTTTGGAGATAAGAAAAACAGCTCTATGAATATCAAGGACACTGATGGAAAACCAGTTCTCAGCAAAGTAGGGAAAGCTGAAAGGTGGAAAGAGTATATAGAGGGGCTCTACAAAGGACATGAACTTCGAGACAATATTGTAGGAAGGGAAGAGGATGTAGATGAAGATGAAATAGGAGATACTGTATTGAGAGAAGAATTTGACAGAGCCCTGAAAGACCTAAGTCGAAACAAGGCACCTGGAGTAGATGATATTCCCTCAGAGCTACTGAAGTCTCTGGGAGAACCAGCCATGACAAACCTGTTTCACCTGGTGTGTAAGATGTATGAGACAGGCGAAGTACCCTCAGACTTTAAGAAAAATGTTATAATCCCCATTGCAAAGAAAAAAGGTGCAGACAGGTGTGAAAAGTACAGAACCATCAGTTTGATAAGTCATGGTTGCAAAATTTTAACACGAATTATATACAGGAGGATGGAAAAGCTGGTAGAAGCCGACCTCGGGGAAGATCAGTTTGGGTTCAGGAGAAATGTAGGAACACGGGAGGCAATACTCACTTTACGGCTTATCCTAGAAGATAGATTAAGAAAAGACAAACCTACATTTCTAGCTTTTGTAGATTTGGAGAAGGCTTTTGACAATGTTGATTGGAATAAACTCTTTCAAGTTCTGAAGCAAGCAGGAGTAAAATATAGGGAGCGTAAGGTTATTTACAACTTGTACAAAAACCAGACAGCGGTTGTCAGAGTTGAAGGGCATGAAAGGGATGCAGTCGTTGGAAAGGGAGTAAGACAGAGTTGTAGTCTTTCTCCATTGTTATTCAATTTGTACAGTGAGCAAGCTATAAAGGAAAGCAAGGAGAAATTTGGAGAAGGAATTAAAGTTCAGGGTGAAGAATAAAAACATTGCGTTTTGCCGATGACATAGTAATTCTGTCAGATACAGCAAAGCACCTAGAAGAGCAATTGAACGGAATGGACAGTGTGCTGAAAGGTGCATATAAAATGAACATTAACAAGAGCAAAACTAGGGTAATGGAATGCAGTGTAAGAAAATTAGGTGATGCTGAAGGAATTAGATTGGGAAACGAAGCAATAAAGGAGGTAGATGAGTTTTGTTACTTGGGCAGTAAAATAACAAATGATGGTCACAGTACAGAGGATATAAAATGCAGAATGGCAATGGGTAGGAAAGCGTTCTTGAAAAAGAGAAATTTGTTAACATCGAATATTGATTTAAGCCTAAGGAAGTCCTTTCTGAAGGCATTTGTATGGAGTGTTGCCTTGTATGGGAGTGAAACATGGACGATAAACAGTGTGAACAGGAAGAGGATTGAGGCTTTTGAAATATGGTGCTATAGAAGAATGCTGAATATTAGGTGGGTGGATCGCGTAACTAATGAGGAGGTACTGAACAGAATTGGGGAGAAAAGAAATTTCTGGCATACCTTGACTAAAAGAAGGGATAGATTGCTAGGACACATTCTTAGACATCAAGGAATTGTGAATTTAGCATTGGAGGGAAGTGTGTGGGGTAAAAGTCGCAGAGGAAGACCAAGAGATGGATACAGTAAGCAGATTCAGACAGATGTAGGTTGCCGTTCTTATGTGGAGATAAAGAGGCTTGCTCAGGATAGGGTATTGTGGAGAGCTGCATCAAACCAGTCTCCGGACTGAAGACCACAACAACAACAACAACATTTGTTCGTCCTATTTTGTAGTATTGTTGTGCAATGTGGGATCCACAGCAAGTGGGATTGACAGACGATTTAGAGTAAGTGCGGTGAAGGGCAACTCGTTTTGTATTATCGCGATATAGGGGAGAGTGTGTAACAGAAATGATGCACGATTTGGGGTAGAAATCATTAAAACAAAGGCGTTACTCGTTGCGACGAGATCTATTTGCGAAATTTTTTCACCAACTTTCTCTTCCGAATGCGAACAGATTTTGTTAGCATCCACACACATAGGAAGACATGATCATTAAAATGAAATAAGAGAAAGCAGATCGAAAACAGAAAGATTCAAGTGTTCCTTTTTTCCGCGAGCCATTAGAGAATGGAACTGTAGGGAAACATCATGAAAGCGGTTTTATGAACCCTCTGTCATGCACTTCAATGTGACTTGCAGAGAAGTTATGTAGATGCAGAGGAAAGTTAATAAAATTAAATCAGGTCAAATATTTGTAAAGTTATGGGACCAAACTGCAGTTCTGATCAGTCTCTAGACTTGCAAGCGAGTTGAACTAACTTACGCTAAGGACCACACACACACACACACACACACACACACACACACACACACACACACAAGCTAGAAGGAGGACTCGAGCCTCCGACGAGGAGCAACGGCGCACTCCGCAGCAAGCCGCCTTAGAGCGCTCGGCCACTCCCGTGCGGCCAAAATTAAACATTTCTAAATAGTCTTCATTTCTAGTATTTCTTTGGTATTGTTTCTGTTATTTCTTTATTACCAGTAGAATTATCTACCGAAAGGGAAATTCATACTGTTTATTTTTAGGAACTAATTTCTAATTTTACCTAAAGCATTTTATTAAGTATAATTTATTTCTTTTTCTAGTAATGAAGTACTCATATTGGGAAAATCATGATATGAATATTTTTAGATTTTTTAAGAATATTGATTAGCAAAATTGTTTTTTAAGTTATACCTAGGCCTCTCAGGTTTTTTATTTTGTTGACTTTTTCTACATTTGTGTATGTGTTATTATATGATTAATTCGTACTGTACCTGTTCCCCTGTCCGTTAATAAAAGAACTGAATAGAACCACTTTTTTATATATATTAAATCTCACACTTCGCCACTGTTGGTATGGCGGGTGTCGGGGTGGTACGGGGACTAAGAATTACAGTGCTGCCTTGTAAGCTAGAGAGCCTACATCCATCCCTTTTCACCAGCAGTGGTAATAGTTGCACGTGTTTACTTTTATATTTATATCGCGGGCTTCTGTAAAGAACTGTTTAATATTTGTTTATTTATCTGTGTTGACTAGCCACGCGGGAGTTGCCGAGCGGTCTGGAGCGCCACGTTAAGGTTCGCGCTGCCTCCCGCGTCGGTCGTACGAATCCTCCCACGGTCATGGGTGTGTGAGTTGTCCTTAGGTTAGTTTAACTTTGTTTAAGTATCAACAGTTTGTAATATTTGGGTCCTGCAGCGTTAAATATGTCACTTAAAGACATAACATAATTTTCAATGATTCCAAATCGCTGCGTAATATTTAATTTTTATTTAAGAATGGCCATTTCGGCTACAAAGCCATTATCAGGTTAACTGCAATCGTGTAATACAAAGTCGTGAGATAATATAAAAGTCATATTGTACGATATTTACATAAATTTTGATTATACATACTTCCTGTACTGTGGTTTTCCAAATAAGGTCGTTGTCATGCCACCAATAAGGTACAGTTATAATGAATTGCCGTAGATAGCTACAATAAATTGCTGTAGCTGTCATTTCCTGGTGTATGTCAACGACATTCTATGGTTACAATAGCTTGTTTATATTTATAACAACGACGTATTAAACACGTCAAAGTGTGTATTACTTTTTGTCTCTGATTATATTACACGCTGGTCGCGGTGGCCGAGGGGACTGCGGCGCGTCAGTCACGGTCTGCACGGCCACTACGGTCGGGGGTTCGAATTCCCCCCTCGGGCATGGATATTTGTGTCGTCCTTAGTGTTAGATAGTTCATAAGTAGTTTGTAAGTTTAGGGACTGATGACCCCTTCGTTAAGTCCCATAAGCTATAAAAATATTTGAAACATTTTCATTGAAAATTATATTATGTTTTTAGTTTAAGTAGTTAGTAAGACTATCGACTGATGACAAACGTAGTTTCGTCCCACAGAATGACAAACACTTGAACATCTGTGTTGATTACTATTGATGAATTGAGTATTTTTTCGAGTATTAGTATTTCCTTAAGCTTACTTCCTAGTCTAGATTCACGCCGCCATAAGCGTTGCTGTCGCCTGGTTGGCTACCTTTGCAGGAAGTACCTTGAAAGAATTACCTTCACGTACAGATATGGCTGGAGATAGTGGCCGTTGCGCGATCGTAATGGAGTTGGTCGCTGTTTGCGAAAAGCTGTAAGCTGCTTTGGCCACTGTCAACCGGTTCCATACGGGTGCTGCGAATTGCGCCAGTGGTGTAGTGGCAGGGCGGACCGTCTCTCGTTGCGAAGGCGCGGAGGAACGTGCCAACAGCTCGGCCACCACACAGTCATACAGGTAGTGGCTGGTGGAATGCGCTAACACCTCGAGGTATTTTGCGAGTGATGCTGTGTGTATCTGATGGCTGAGGGCCATGTCTCTAACGCATGGCTTTTGGCAGTGATTTTCTACCTGTGGGTCGCGCCTCCCAGGGTCGTCGCTAAGCCTTGTTCGGGGGATCGTCGTCGCAGGAGGATGTACTTGCACCACAAAATAATGAGTAATGCAAAAATCGTATGCTTAAGTGAAATTTATTCATTGTTAAATTTACGGAATTTCTTATGTAACCTTCATTATGGATTGAATGGATCATGAATTGTTTTACAATCTTTCTTTCTCTTTAGCCCTTTTCCCGCACAAGCAGGGTCGGCTTTCGGATTTAGCGTGTTAATATTTTCAGGGTGGCCGAATGCTCTTCCTGCCGCTACATCACGCCCCCCCCCCTCCCCGGAGGAAATGTGTGCCCCAAATGTCTGCGTATAGTGTTATATGTGGTAAAGTATTACGACATGTTTGCGAATCGTGTAATTGAGGCGGGACTTGGAGACCAGCCCGGTATTCACCTAGGTGGATGTGGAAAACCGCCTAAAAACCACATCCAGGCTGGCCGGCACTCTGACCCCTTTCGTTAATCCGCCGGGCGGATCCGAACCGGGGCTGGTACGCCTCCCCGTCTCGGAAAGCGCTGCGATAGACCACACACCTAACCGAGCGGATATGAATTGTTTTAATGATGTGTTAATGACGAATAAGCTCAAAGTATGAAAACTGTTTTCAGGAATCAAATGGTCAAATGTTCAAATGTTTGTTAAGCTTATGGGACTTAACTACAGGGTCATCAGTCCCTAAACTTACAAACTACTTATCAACTACCTTATACTAAGGACGGCACAAATATCCATGCCCTAGGGGGGATTCGAACCCCCGACTGTAGTGGCCGTGCAGACCGTGACTGGAGCGCCTCAGTCCCCTCGGCCACCGCGGCCGGCTTTTCAGGAATCAATCGATAGGTAAACTAACATGATACAATAAGTAATTCTGAAAAATTCGAAAAAAATGTACTTTCCAAATTCTCTATACAGTTCGACCTTTCTTAATGAGCATAATTCGCTTCTCAGTGTAGCCTGAAATGCGAGACACTCGATAAGGAAACTACATTTTTTGTCGGAAATCATGTAAAACTAGGATAATGTCTTCCGAAGAGTACTCAGATGACTTCGTCCAACAAGTTGAAATAAAGCTGAAGCAAAAGAAAGAACTTTAAATTTGTTTCCTTTCAAATAACATAGTTTTGTTACTGTGTTGGGGAGGGGTCGCCAGATTATTTTTATTTCGAAAGGCATCGCCAGAATACTTTTACTTGGAAGAGAATCGTATATTCGAAAAAGTTTAAAAACACTGGTTTATGGCAATGCCTTACGCTGATGTCACACAGCAGTATAGTGACGGATTTTGTCAAGGTCAGGCCACTGACAGAGGAAAAGTAAAAGAAAGCTGCGCGGGAACGGCCGCGTGGTCTGTGGCACTATGCTACGGATCGTCGGAGGTTCGAGTCCTCCCTCGGACATGGGTGTGTGTGCTGTAATTAGGTTAGTTTAATTTAGTTTAAGTAGTTTGTAAGTCTAGGAACGGATTACCACAGTAGTTTGGTCCCATAGAATTACAAACAATTGAATTATGAGAAAAAGAAAAGGAGGAAAGTTTAGGGTTTCACGTCCTGTCGACATCGTGGTAATTAGAGACCGAGGTCTTTGAAGGTCTAAATCTACAATAAATTTCTGTTGACTCTAGACGGAACCCTCAAAAATCTTAAATACAACTTATCATGTATGAACTGTTCACAATTATTGTTTTTCCAGTTGGGAATGACTCATTTAATTAAGAATAAGACAGTACGAGGGTTGGAACTTAAGTACTGGCAACAATGCTGTGGAGATCCTATTATGGTCGCTGAGAGCACACGTTGGTGACGTACCTACCTTACCTCTGAGCAAATGGACTCGTCCGTCCCACGTCCCCAGAGTGCGCACAGTCTCTTGTGAGCGAGCGGTCCAACGTAACGGTGTTACGTTCCTAAACGGCAGACCCACAATGGACAGTATTAATTACTGTTCGTTTCTGGGGCATCACCTGCAACCAGCTTTGCGAAAGAAGCGGCAACACTTTCTGCGCAACCCACCCATCATGTTGCACGACAATGCGCGGGCGCATACAGCGCAAGCTGTTCTGTTCGGTCGATGGGACTGGGAAGTCCTTTACCATCCATCATACTCACCGGAATGAAGTCCTTGTGACTTTTATTTGATTCCGAAGATCAAGAAACCACTTCGTGGCAGCCGCGGCGGAGTGGCCGAGCGCATTGAGGCGCTATGCTCTGATGTGCGCCACTCTACAATCAGTAGCGACGGCCAGCTCACAGACGAGGTCAATACAAGGACGCAGGCAGCCTAGATGAAGTGGTGAATGACAACAGGGGCGAACTGCAATCGTTGGATGAAGGGCCACCTGAAGTCAAAGATCTACCGGACTGTCATCTGCCCTGTCGCTCTCGATGGTACCGAGTTTTGGCCAGCTACAAAAGAGACTGTGATGTGTGAGGCCGTTCCCCGTCGGGAATTCGAATCCCCCCTCGGGCATGGATTTTTGTGTCGTCTTTAGTATAAAGTAGTTCATAAGTAGTTTGCAAGTTTAGGGACTGATGACCCCGCAGTTAAGTCCCTTAAGCTTGACAAACATTTGACCATTTTATTTTATTATATTTTTATGCAGCTCTCCGCCCTACTCTATCCTGAGCAAGCCTCTTCCTCTCCTCATAAGAACAGCACCCTACATCTATTTGAATCTGCTTATTGTATTCATCTTTTGGACCATCCCTTTGCTGACATTGCCAGTAAGGCAGAACACTTTGCCTCCTACCTGTTCGAGGATTTTCCATTTCCGACAATCCTAACTTTGACTATTCTCTTTTCCCCGATATCCTCCTCCCCGCTCGCTCCTGGCTTGCAATACTTGGACCACATTCCTCCCTCAGAATTGACACTCTTCACATTAAACGCAACACTACCCTCGGTCACGACCGACTGACCTACCGACACCTCCGTGCCTGCCCCCACTCCCCTCCTTCGATGCAGTCCTCGCATCACTTTACATCGTCGTATTAACTGATTTTACCCCGACCTGTGGAAGATCTCCCGTATTCTCATGTTCCCAAAAAACTGACAAGCCCCCATCCAAGACTTCATCCTATCGTCCCATCAGTCTCACCTTCGTGTTCAGCAAGGTCCTGGAATCCATCCTCTCCTGATGTATCCATCAGCACCTCCACCGCCACCAGTTCCTCCTCCTCTCCCAATGTGGCTTCCAATCCTCCTCCTCTACTGACGACCATCTCCTTCACCTGACCCACCTCCTCTCTGTCGAACTGAACTCCCGTCACTTTTCTATCTTTGTATCCATTGACATAGAAAAAGCATGGCATTCTGGTCTCCTTTTCAAGCTCCACTTCTACGCCCTTCCTGTTAATTATATCTGTCTCATCGCTTTCTTCCTCACTCACTAGCCCTCCTATGTCACTGTCCGCAATTCAGACTTCCGTCTGTTCTACACCACCACTGGGGTGCCTCAAGGTTCAATCCTTTCTCCTCTCCTTTATTCCATCTACTCCGCTGATATGCCCCAACCCCCCTGTCTATCTCCTACAATATGCTGACGACATCACCTTCCTAGCCCTAACCCCCTGCCTTGCCTGCTCCCAGTTTTTGCTCCACTCCCACCTCACCGAGTTAGCCTCATGATATAACTGGTGGCTCCTTTTTGTCAACCCTGACAAATCCCGGGCAATCATTATAGGTCGTATCACCCCTTCCTTCTGCCTCCCTGACTTCTACCTTACCCTCCACAACCGTCCCATCCGCCACACCTCCACTCTCAAATACCTCGGCACAACCCTTGATCGCTCCCTCTCCTGGACCCCACACCTCTGCACTGTCCGCCAGAACGCCCTCCCCCACCTCAATCTCCTCAAACTCCTTTCTGACCGGACGTGGGGTCTCAGCCCCTCAACCATCCTATACACTTACTGCTCCCTCATGTGTCCCGTCCTCTGCAGCTTCCATCCCACCTGGATTTCCGCTTCCTCATCCTACTACAAAACATTACAAATACTAGAATGCCACGCCCTCTGCCTCGCCTACCGTATCCGGCTCCCCTCCCCCACGCAGATCCTATATGACCTCATCCCATTTCCCCATCTCCTCCAATACCTCGACCACATCCGGATCCTTTACACCAGCCACAAGATAGACTTCCATAACCCCCTGGTTTACCCCATCCTCACCAATCCCGGGCCTCCACCACGAATATCCCAGTGCAGCCCTCCCTCCCATCACCTCCACACTCTCCACATCCTTTCCCAGGGTAACTTCCGCCGTCTCACCCTCCTGGATGACACCCTCCGTCCTAAAATATTCACCTCCTACCAACCCTGATCTCCTCCCATTGACGAAGCGCGCCCTCTCCCGTCCCCCTCCTCTTCCCTCTACCACTTGGCTATTCCCATCCTGCCCTGAAGTCCCTATGACTCCCCTACCCTCTCTCCTACGCCTGACCCCGCGCTTCCTACATTCCCCTGTCCCTACCCTGCGGGGTCCTGCACCATCAGTTTTAACAGTGCTTCGACTAGTGTTGTGTATCCAGTGCATCAGTGAGTTTTATCTGCTTCCACCGTTTCCAAACAAGCGTCGCAATCGTGACGTTCTGCACAGTTTCTCCGAGTGCTCTTCGTCTTGTCTGTGTTTTGATGTCATAATGCAGGAATTAACGTCACCGTGGCTCATTGTTTTAACTGACTACGTATGTTTCCTGCATCTGTCAACACTGGAAGTTCTTCAAGTTTGTCATCTTATCTATATTTTAAATCACCATTATTGTAACTGCATTTCATGTTTTAAGTCCTCATGCTCATGTCTTATGTTATCTCGAACGAAGAGCAGAAATAAATCTTGCTGCCTGGCTACTGGCATGTATATGTTAGTGTGAAAATAAAAATAAAGAAAAAAAATCATCTCTTGATCTCCCTCTGCGATTTTTACCCCACACACTTCGTTCCAATGCTAAATTCACGATTTCTTGATGTCTACGAATGTGTCCTACCAATCAATCCCGTCTTTTAGTGAATGTATGCCTGAAATTCCTTTTCTCAGCAGTTCTCCTCAGTACCTCCTCATTAGTAACGCGAGCCACCCACCTAATCTTCAGCATTCTTCTGTAACACTACATTTCAAAAGCCTCTATCCTCTTCCTGTCCGCACTGTTTATGATCCATGTCTCATTCCCATACAAGGCAACACTCCACACAAATGTCTTCAAAAAGGACTTCCTTGCGCTTAAATTAATGTTCGATGTTAACAAATTTCTCTTTTTCAAATACGCTTTTCTTCCCATTGCCATTGTGCGTTTTATACCCTCTGTATGTACTGCGACCATCGTGTGTTATTTTACTGCCCAAGTAACAAAATTCATCTACCACCTTTATTGTTTCGTTACCTAATCTAATTCCTTCAGCATCGTCTGATTTTTCTTAGACTGCACTGCATTACCCTTGTTTTGCTCTTGTTAATGTTCATCTTGTATGCCCCTTTCAACACACTGCCCATTCCGTTCAACTGCTCTTCCAGGTTCTTTGCTGTCTCTGACGATTTTATTTCTTCACCCTGAACTTTAATTCCTTCTCCAAATTTCTCCTTGCTTTCCTTTATAGCTTGCTCAATGTACAAGTTAACACTGGGGAAAGGCTACAACCCTGTCTCACACTCTTCCCAACCTCTGCATCCCTTTCATGCCCTTCAACTCTGATAACTGCTGTCTGGTTTTTGTACAAGTTGTAAATAACCTTCCGTTCCCTATATTTTACTCCTGCTGATTTCAGAATTTGAAAGTCTCATTCAATCAACATTGTCAAAAGCTTTCTCCAAATCTACAAAAGTTAGAAATATAGGTTTACCTTTCCTTAATTTATCCTCTAAGATAAACCGTAAAGTGAGGATAGCCTCCCATGTTCCTACATTTCTCCTGAATCAAACTGATCTTCCCCGAAGTCGGCTTCTACCAGCTTTTCCAACCTTCTGTAAATAATTCGTGTTAGAATTTTGCAACCATGACTTATTAAACTAATAGTTCTGTAATTTAAACATCTGTCTTGCCTGCTCTCTTAGTAATGGGGATTATTACAATTTTTTATTAAAGTCTGAGGTTATTTCGCCTGTCTCATACATCTTACGCACCAGGTGAAATAGTTTTGTCGTGGTCTGTTCTCCCAGAGACTTTAGTAGTTCTGATGGAATGTCATTTACTCCAGGGGCCTTGTTTCGACTTAGGACTTTCAGTGCTCTGTGAAATTCTTCTCTCAGTATAGTATCTCCTATTTCATCTTCATCTACTTCCTCTTCCCTTCCTACAATATTGTCTGTAAGTACATTTCCTTTGTGGAGCTCCTCTATATACTCTTTAACTTTCAGCTTTCCCTTCTTAGCTGAGGACTTGTTTTCTAGCTGAGTCCTTTATATTCATACAGCTGCTTTTCTTATCTGTAAATGTCTCTCTTATTTTCCTGTAAGCGCTATCTCTTTTTCCCCTATTTAAACATTCTTCTACAGATTTGAATTTGCCTTCTAGCCATTTCTGCTTAGCTATTTTGCACTTCCTGTCAATCTCATGTCTTAGTCGTGTTTTAATAAATATCTCGATACGATCGCTACCAAACTTCACAGGATGATCCACTGAGCTTATATGAAATTTCGTCAAATTTGATCCAGCGGTCTTGGAGTCTATATATATCCATTTTTATAGATGTAGATTTGACGTATTCATTATCACAGCCAACTGATTTTGTTTATAACCGTGTACCCATCTGACCAGAAGTTCTGTTCATCCTGCCACGAACTTCACGAATCCCCACTATATCTAAATTCAAAATATCCTTTTCTTTCTCTAAATTTTCTAACTCATCATCCCTATTAAGGCATCTAACATTCAGTGCTCCAATTAGGAGAATGCCAGTTTTGAGAAGAAAAAAAAAAAAAAAAAAAGGAAGAAAAGAACAAAACATCGCGCACACCTGTGATGATTGTGAGACAATTGACGAGACTAAAGCTCGACTTTGATACGTCTTTCAGGTGTTATGATAAGCTGTCGTTAGCATTCTAAATGATTGTCCTTCAGAATCCGCATGGGAATAACAATATTTCTGCTGCTAATCTCAACCAAATCAGCTGACGAAAGATCTTTGTTTATCGCCGAAATGGCCTTACTTGTCAATATTAAGGCTTTACGTGCGCAAGAGCTTGGGCGATTGCGTTAAAGGCTTCTGCGTGGGCTAGAGAATGAACGACAGCCTGCGTCACTCAAAGGGATGTACTGCTGTTCGACGAGATTAGATATGACATGACGCCGCCACATCTGAGCAAGGTACAGGCTCCCAGGAACTGACAGGTCCTCCCGAATGTTAGCGGTGTGATATTTATTTGTCATAGACTCATTTAGCTAGATAAAACAGGCACTTCAGCTGCGCTACCTGCTCATTTACGTGCACCGTAAGGGAAACTGATCATTTATTGAATGAATGCTAGTTTGCTTAAAAATGTTGTCTGTGTTACTGTATCGACACCACAACTGTTTGCGATGCACATTTTTCATTTCTGAAAGTAGTTGACAACAGAGAGAAAATTGTGGAAGTGAGAGAATGTGAGCCGTGTAAGCTCAGTTTAAAGGATAATTATCTTTTAATTTAAACAGCATATTATCTCAGAAATGAACGCAAAATATTCACCTATTAGGACGAAGAAATGGATAACAAATACACTGCAATCGATCCAAACTGCAGCAACAAGGACAAGAGATATCACAGCAAAATTTGTTTGGGAGATAACACGTTGTACAAAGAGCACATTATTGAAAATACAGACCAATGTGAAGTGAGGAAAATGGTGAAATCAGTCTTGAGAGTTACTGCCACTGAGGGCTAGAACCGCTTCTCAGCTTTGAAACAAATGAGCTCGGAATGTGTTGTTGTGTATATATCAGCCACTTCTGCTTCCACATATTGCCAGAGTTGATCTGATGTAACAGCGGCAGTGTTTCCCGAGCTGTTCGTACCAAAATCATCGACGAGACGTTTTCGATAGGCTAGAGATCGCGATAGTATGGTGGCCAAAGCAGCAATGCAACCCGACAGGCGAGTAATTAGTCTTGAGCATTGTGTAGCACGAGTGGTCTCCAGCACTTCAGAGGTGTAACCAGCGTTACACCTCTGATTGATTGATGTACCGGCAATGCTTACTAGAGGTATATGGGAGTGGAATTCAACATAAGCCCAAACGATAATGCAGAGTGCAGGACGACGCATAAGGCAGCAGTTCAACAGTCTCTCACACGGTGTCTCCAGACACTAATCTGACCATCTGGATGATGCAGGCAGTATTAGGATTTGTCGGTAAAAACACTATCGTTCCATTCGGTTGTCCATATCCATCGTATATCGCACCATTGCCGGCGAAAACACAAGGGTAAGGTCTCACAAGGGAACATCATCAACTCGACCTCATATTTTCTTGAGAAAAGAATACATGAGCTAGACATCAACCCCAGAAATCGATATCACGTGAAAATTTTCGCCATTATTCAGATACTACGCAGTTACGGCCTCCTCAAATCACAGCTTTTAAACTTTAGCGCGCTCGGGTTGTTCCTCACTGCCGGCCGCGGTGGCCGAGGGGACTGAGGCGCTCCAGTCACGGTCAGCACGGCCACTACGCTCGGAGGTTCGAATCCCCCCTCTGGCATGGATATTTGTGCCATCCATAGTATTAACTAGTTCATAAGTAATTTGTAAGTTTAGGGACTGATGACCCCGTAGTTAAGTCTCATGAGCTATACAAACAAATGAACATGAATGAATTAATGTTCGCCGGCCGCGGTGGCCGAGGGGACTGAGGCACTCCAGTCATGGTCTGCACGGCCACTACGGTCGGGGGTTCGAATCCCCCCTCGGGCATGGATATTTGTGCCGTCTTTAGTATAAGGTAGATGATAAGTAGTTTGTAAGTTTAGGGACTGATGACCCCGTAGTTAAGTCCCATAAGCTTAACAAACATTTGAACATTTTGAATTAATGTTCCTAACTCGGTCCGCTTCACTGCGGCCGCTTACTGCCCGAACGCGAAGTGCCGTGCAATGAAGGAACAACGACAAAAGCCAGTCCCCTAAACTGTGATATTTGAAGAGCTAGGGAAGCAGCCTGTGGGTTAATAATATTACAAAATGAAACATATGTACCGTAACTCTTTCAAGTTTACTTCAAATGTTTGTAAATCTATCGGACCAAACTGCGTGGTCATCAATCCGTAGCTTACAAACTACTTAAACCTAGGTAAACTAACCTAAGGACAAACACACACACCCATGCCCCAGGGAGGACTCGAACCTCCACGGCGAGCAACCGCGCGCTCCGCATCGAGGCGCTTTAGACCGCTCGGCTACTCCACTGTGGCTCAAGTTTACTCCACTTCAATATTGTCACCTTTACAAATGAGAAAATGATGTGCATAAGAGGTATTGAAAATTAAATTACGTTACACTGCTTG
Organism: Locusta migratoria; assembly: GCA_026315105.1. NCBI lineage: Eukaryota > Metazoa > Arthropoda > Insecta > Orthoptera > Acrididae > Locusta > Locusta migratoria. The sequence continues at coordinate 296,496,041 of CM048755.1, forward strand.
TTGTAAAACCGTCTCATTCTTTTCCACTGCAGTTGTGACTCATTGTATAAAACGCATACGGCTCGTTGCATATATTCTTCTGTTACGGAGACGGGCAAAGTCGTATTCGACGAGTTAAAATCATCAAAGCAGCTTTCACCATCACTGATGACTTCAATTCCACGCCCAAGCTCCGTTGAAACAATGAAAATGCTCGACGAATCTGACGGTGGTGAAATGGCAGTGTCGTTACAGTCGACGTCATCCTCTTGTCAATCTGCACCGATCGTCAACGCGCAATTTTCTTCTATATCCAGCACGTCTTTATCAGTGCGTCTGTATATGATATCTGCAACGCAGTTGAGAGATATAAGGAAAAGCATAAAGAGAACGCCCTGTGTTTTCTTTTACCGTGTATAGTACGTCTAATAACTGAAGTTGATTATGATTACCAGTGACGACGTTAAAGAGCTCTAATTCTTTGACATTTAATCGTTGCAAATTAGTCATCATTCCATATCGCTCCTGGATATGTCGCACGTCAGCCTGTGGGTTAATTGACATCGCTTACCCAACTCTGCTCATAGTACTAAACGTTCGGGCATTAATTGGCCGCAGTGAAGCCGGCCGAGTGAGGAACAACCCGAGCGCGCGAATGTTTAAAAGTTGTACTTTGAGGAGGCCTTAACTGCGTAGTATCTGAATAATGGCCAAATTTTCACGTGATATTGATTTCTGGGGTTGATATCTAGCTCATGTATGTTTTTCTCAAGAAAATATGAGGTCGAGTTGATGATGTTCCCTTGTCAGACACGGCCAACCAATTTGTCTCAAATTTGGCAAATCGCTTGTGTACAACCTAAATCGAAGGACTGTAAAATATTTTGGCTTAACAGCCCTCCGTTTTTGAGAGAATCCCCCCTAAATTTTACGACGAGCAATCAACTCAAAAATGACGGGCTCGATAGACAACTGTAAGTAGAGCAGTACTTATTATCATGTATGGGGTCCACAAATCTAGGAAGAAACTTGTAACTGCCGCTTATGTGCCCACATGGTAAACGATTTGCGCCGAGAGCGGCGCTAGCGTAATATACAAAGTAACTGGCTGGAAAGAGGAGAATCCGGGTTCGAATTTCGAGGAAACTGTACAGATTTCTTTTACTTAAATTGTAGTTTTTCGTATCATAATTCGTAGGAATAGGATGGTTTATGAGGTAAGTAAACCAATAAGGAAGGTTAACAACATATGCAAATACATTTGTCAAAGTACTTCGGATAGTTAGTAACTAAAATATTCCTGGTCACTTTACAATGGCTCTTCTACTTAATGTTACGTGTCGTCGCCTCACTTTTCTTCGAACAACTAGATGGATGGGAGTTGTCATGTAAACATTCAAAACAAATATACTTGCGGCACCAAGAACATCTAATCAATGCAGTCTTTCGATAGATAGACGGTTCCTTCGGCGGAAAACAAACTAGAGTCACATTGAAAATATTTCTTTTGGGTAATTAATTCTGATGTGTACCAGGCGTACGATATCATTACTTGAAAAATCAGTGCCGAAAATTGATTATGAATTATGGTGTAAATTGTTATTGTATCCGTGTCGTTGTGTAATTCTGACACGAAAAACTACAATTTGAAGAAATTAAAACCGTACAGTTTCCCCGAGTTTCTAACCTGAGTTATCCGCTTCCCAGTCAGTTTCTTTCGCCGTTTTGCTAGCGGCGCTCTCGACGAAAATCGTTTACAATCTGGGGACATAAGTGAGTAGGGTAGGAATGAGAGTTCTACCCATGATGCATTGCCACGTGGGAGTAGCCGAGCGCATTGAGGCGCTGTGCTCTGATACGCGAAGCCGTTCCCTGTCTGGGGTTCTAATCCTCCCTCGGGCATGGATGTTTGTGTTGTCTTTAGTATGAGTTAGTTTATATGTAGTTTGTAAGTTTAGGGACTGATGACCCAGCAGTTAAGTCCCATAAGCTTAACAAACATTTGAACATGTTGCATTGCGCGAGGCCGGCCGCGGTGGCCGAGGGGAGTTAGGCGCTCCAGTCACGGTCTGCACGGCCACTACGGTCGGGGGTTCGAATCCCCCCTCGAGCATGGATATTTGTGCCGTCCTTAGGATAAGCTAGTTGATAAGTAGTTTGTAAGTTTAGGAACTGATGACCCCGCAGTTAAGTCCCTTGAACATTGCGCGAGTATTGTTACCCCAACTCCTCTACCATCCTAGGCCATTTGGCCGATCGCTAATCAAACGACGCCGCCACCCATCCTTCCCGCGCGACCCGGCCTGGGACTCGAAAATGCGCCCCTCAAAAAAAAAAAAAAAGAATGTTTTTATAAGAGTTAATAGTTATCGACGTACAGGTTGTCTTACTCTTTCATACACCAACATTGAAAAAAAAATGAGCCAATTATTTTATTTATAACAGAAATTCGGATATTACAATTACCTGGAATAATATATGATAACATCAAACATGTACCTGCACTTAACACGGGAGTTGCGTAAACAAAATGACCGCCTCCACAACTAATCACTACCGCACCCGCCAACCGCATCCACCAACACCACCACTCCCAAGTATTTTGTTATTCATAATTTTAATATCAAATTAATTGCGACATCCTATGTTTTTGCATTAACAAACAGAACAGTCCGTTTTCTCGGAATCGGTACATGCAGTTTAAGTAACGTATTACATCGAAGCTTAAGTACAACTCGCAATTTTGCAGATAAATATAGACATAGCATAGAGAAATTCGGTTTAGTGCTATGGGTGGGTGTATCCTAAGTGTTGCATGACCTACGTATATTTAGCGACATTTTTTACAAACAATTCTAACCAAATATTTTGCAACAATGACTTATTAAACTGATAATTATGTAATTTTCCGATTTGTCTGCATTTGCTTTGTTAGGTATTGGAATCACTATATTCTTCTTGAAGTCTGAGGGTATTTCCCCTGGTCTCATACATCTTGCATACTAGGTGGAACAATTTCGTCATGACTGGTTCTCCTAATGATGATGGCAGTTAAGACGGAACATCATCTTCTCCAGGGGCCTTGTTTCTACTCAAATCTTTTAGTGTTCTGTCAGATTTATCTCACAGTATCATATCTCCTATCTCATCTTTCTCTACTTAATCTTCCATTTCTAGAATACTGCCTTCAAGTTTATTTCGTTTGTACAGGCCTTCTGTATACTCCTTCCTTGCTTGGTACTGGTTTTCCATCTGAGTTCTTGATATTCATACAACTGCTTTTCTTATCTCCAAATGTCTCTTATTTTTCTGTAGGTGGTATCTATCTTTCCCCTAGTTATACATCGTTCTACAGTCTTGCATTTCTACTCAAGTCACTCCTGCTTAGCCAGTTTGCACTTCCTGTCAACCTCATTTTTCAGACGTCTGTACTCGATTTTGCCTGCTTCACTTGATGCATTTTTACACTTTCTTCTTTCATCAATTAAGTTAAGTATCTCCTGTGTTATCCAAGGAATTCTATTAGGACTTGTCGTTCTTCCTATATGATTCTCTGCAGCCTTCACTATTCTATCTCTCAGATCTACCCATTCTTCTTCTACTGTATGACTTTCCTCCATTTCAGACAATTCTTGCCTAATGCTCCTTCTGAAATTCCCAAGCACCTCTGGTTCCTTTAATTTGTCCAGGTTCCATGTCCCCAATTTTCTACCTTTCTGCAGTCTACAGCTGATAACCAATAAGTTATGGTCAGATTCTATATCTGCCTCTGGATATGTTTTACAATTTAAAACCTGGCTTCTAAACATTTGCCTTAGCATTATAAAGTTAATCTGGTACGTTTCAGTGTCTCCTGGTCTCTTCCACGTATATAATCTTCTTTCACGATGATTAAATCAAGTGTTTGTAATGATTAAATTGTGCTCTGCACAAAATTCTACCAGGCGATATTCTCTATCATTCCTTTTCCGCAGTCCATATTCACCTACTACATTTCCTTCTCTTCCCTTTCCTACTACCAAGTTCCAGTCTCCCATCACAATTAAGTTTTCTGCTTCTTTAATGGTCTGAATAATTTCCTTTATCTCCTCATACATTTCTTTGATCTCCACGTCATCGGCAGAGCTAGTTGGCGTGTAAACTTGTACTACTGTGGACGGTGTTGGCTTCGTGTCTATCTTTTCTAGGATAATGTGTTCACTGTGCTCTTTATTGTGACTTATTCGCATTCCTATTTTCTTATTTATTATCAGACCTACTCCTGCGTTACCACCAACTCAATTTGTATTTATAACTCTGTACTCACTTTCTAACATCCATCACCTCTTTTCGGAATGTCTCAAACTGAGCCCTAAAGTTTTCCTGAATAACGGAAAGTTTTGTTAGTTCACAGTCTAAAACAAAGTCATTCCACTGTAGGTGAAGTTGAACTTATCTTATATGCTGGCTGAAGTCCATTGCGTTGTGAGTTATCTTCGGCATTCACTAAAGAAATTGATTCTACAGGATCTTCTTGTAAATTAAAACAAATTCAGTTGATATGGAAACGATTTTATTTCCACTTAAACATTGCACAATCAAGAAATGCAGCAGCAAGCCAACAGAGCTGCTTACAGGTTTCTGGCCACTCACAAACTCTATCCACGACTGCACAAACAATGGTTTCTCTCCAACATCTTTCTACATGACTGCGTAATAAGATTGATGACAAAGTTTTGTAATTCACAATTAAACAGTATTCTTTTACATTAAATATGCCAAAATACAGAAATTAAAACATTACATTTAAGCTTTGACTATTTATGTCGATGTATGTACTTGTTTCATGAAATTTGTATTTAAATGTAGTACACAAATTTAACGTCATCCTTTTGACTAGTGTTTACAGTGTTCAAATTATTTACATTATGTGTGTTTTCGAAATGCACACATATTTGTTTTGTCAATAGTGTGTAGGCATACTATTATTGACACATGGAATTTTAGTGTGTTTCAGTTTGCGGTCAAATTATTTATTAATACGGATTTGTATATGGTTGTCGTAGTTTTGTTAATTTCGCAGATAGTTTCTTAGTACCAAACGGATTATTAATTTTAGTGCATGAACAATTATCAGTATTTAATTTAGGATCTAGTGATATATAAAACATGGTCTGCCCTAATTTATTTAAACAAAAGGTATATATGAAATCATGTTGTGCAATAGTTTATAACATGTAGCATTGTTGTTTTTATACAAATTAGTATCTATATAGGTTCAGCAATTTCCGGAACTAAGTGTAATGCATTTTTAGTGTTTGCAGCTATTATTTACGAAAGTATTAAAAACTGAAAATTACGTAAAAGGACAGTCAAAGTTATATTTAAATCAACGTACTATTTCTTAAAAGCGTTTTACTAATAGTGTTAATAGAATTTCAAACAGAAGGCGAAAGTGTGAAATATCACATGTCCGGCAATGAAGTTTTACTTTAGGTATCAGATATTTCGTGTTTCTATGTTGGCAACTGATTTTTAGGAGTCTGCAACATAGCAGAAACGTTACAACCTGACCAAAAATCCTGTTCATCGTGCCACCGAATTTCACTAATCCCCACTATATCTAAATTTTCTAATTTACATACCTGGTTTCGGGATAGAACAAGTTGTCTGCAAGCTCTCCAGAGAAAGAGCAAAAGAAGTACAACGCGAAACGAGCGATATCCTAATGAAATCAAAGTCACCAGAACCCAACATGACCATGGGTGAGTGCAATGGACTACATGCACAACGAAGCGATGAGGGTATTATAATCCTTCCCACTGACAAAGGGAACACATCCGTCATTATGGAATACGAGGAGTATGACAGAAAGAGCTACAGGCTACAGGATGAAGGTACTTACTAGTAGCTCCTACGTGATCCAGCATCAAGAATAATGAGGAAGGCATCTAAACTTCTTAAGCACTTTTCGATAGAAGACAGTGTAGTTCTCCCACATGCACCTAGCCCACCTACAGCATGTGCTTTACCGACGATCCACAAAGATGGGACACCCTTTCGCCTCATGGCGTCCACAATTGGTTAACCAACACAGAAGCTTGCAAAACACCTGGCCAATATCCTTGGTCCACATGTGGGGCACTGTGAACATCATATTAAGAATATAGCTGATTTCATAAACTGAATTAACCGCCTTGGACTTGGTCAGGATGACATTATCTTCAGTTTCGATGTTGTGGCACTATTTATGAAAGTGCATATCAAAGACTCTTTGGACTTGGTGTCCCTATTCTTTGCAAGTGCAGTTCTAGAGCCATTTAGGACAATGATCAAATGTTTGTAAATCTGTGGGACTTAACTACTCTGGTTATCAGTCCCTAGGCTTAAAAACTATTTAAACTAACTTATGTTAAGGACAACAAACATACCCATGCCCAAGGGAGGACTTGAACATCCGACAGCGAGCAGTGGTGCGCTCAGCAGCTAGACACCTTGGAAGGCTCGGCCACCCCACCGCGGCCATTTAGGACACTCTTATATCTTCCTGTTTTCCATACAACGGCCAGTATAACTATCAGACGGATGGTGTTGCATTCGGAAACCCGTTAACTCCAGCTGTTGGCAATCTCTTCATGGAGAGGTTTGAAAATATTGACACAGCGCCATTTCTGCCTAGGTATTTCTTCTGATCCACTCAAGGAGATCAGCATTCATTTATTGAGTACGGGCTTGGCAAAACCAGGGCCCCAAGCTGGGGACTGTGTCACACCAACAGTCCTCCACACTGTAAGCTCTGTGAATGCCTCAGTGAGCACAGAATGGCGTGGAATGTTGTATAGTACAGAGCCCAGGAATCTTGGGTTAATCTCCCGGGTCACAAGAATGGTAAAAAACCCTATAGAAAAATACTCATTCTCAAGGTGTGCTACACACATGACTGTTGAGGTGGAACAGTCGCTAGCGACCAAACTCTGGGGAACCTGCCTTACCTCATTTGTATTAGGCTTATCCAGGCAAGTGGGACTCTACCTAGGTGAACCTTTTTTCCCTAGCTGCTCATGAGAACTTTGGAAAGATCAAGGAACTTTGGCTGATGTATAACTACCGTCTTTAAATGTGGTAAAGTGGAGTTTGATGCTAAAGCTTACAACCCTAAATTGTTGCATAGGGTCCTCACTTGATCTCAGTCTGTTCACGTACTGATGGGGAATCTTTCATGCAAACTAAGCCACAATTCTTTGTAGAGACCATCGAAGATAAATTTGGCGAGGTGGCATCTATTTCAAAACTGAGAAGTAGGTCTGTCTTGATACAAACGACATCCCATGTCCAGTCAAAGGCATCAGTTGCTTTCGACAAGAAGGGTGATGTTGACATCAGTATCACACCACATAAGACGCTCAACATAGTCCAGGGTTTAATCTATCACAATGATCTCCTGTCACATACTGACGAGCAGTTGCGTGCCAACTTAGAGCAATGTGGTGTTCACTTCGTCCGGCACATCTACAGGGGACCAAAAGATCGCAGAATTGCCACCGATGGCTTCATCCTGGACTTCAAAGGCGATGTATTACCTGTGAAAGTCTAGGTAATGATATATCAGTGTGATGTCAACCATACATCCCTCCTCCATGTGATGTTTTCGATGCTGAAAGTACAGGTATATGTCCTCCAAATGCACTCTCAGCCCCCACATGCAGGGACTGTGGGCATCCTTCACATCTAGATGCTCCATGTACACCACCTCCAGTGTGTGTGAATTGTGGGCAGCAACATCCACCTTGCTTGCTGGTCTGTAGTATACTCCACAAAGAAAGGGAGATCATGGAGTTCAAGACCCTGGACCGACTAATGTATTCACAAGTAAGAAATCAATATCTTTATACTCTAATTCTCATTCTTTGAAAAAGAAATGATCTTTATAATTTGTTAAATTATTAATGTAAGTTGGAATAGAATTAGAGTATTGTAAAATGAGAATGCAATCTTCATGTGCAACTTCTTGATGTTTTCCTGTTAAATGACAACTATTTCTCACTTTCTTTTCACCAAAAATAAATTCTTTTTTGCAAATATGACAAGTTTCTGAATTTTTGTAATTCATCATATTTTCTTTAGGCATTTTGATTCGAATATTATGTTGATATAATATATCAATTTATCTTGATTCTTCTTTGAAGATCTCAAGTAATTTTGTAGTTTCATTTCTATCTGTATAAGTAACTGAATTTTTATAATTGCTATTAGAATACTTAACATAATAGCTGAATGAGATTGTCAAGTGTTTCAGATATTTGTTAATACAGGAATTTTTATTGTTTTACTATTTAGTTGACAGATTTGAATATATTTTAATAAACATTAGAAATCAGTATAAATACAATATACAATATATAGAACATTATAATTTTTACATTTATTTACTTGACCATTAAATGGCATATCTATTTTACTTCTTTATGTTCTTTACATTAGTTTCCTAAATGTTTAATTTTTCTTGTGAATCAACATGATTTAAACATCAAACACAAAAAGAAATTTTCAATTTTGTTTACTTGTTTGTGTAGTAATTAATCCACAAATTTCTTATCTAACAATATTGTGAATAACTTTCATTTCATATAAAAAGGAGAATAACACATAGTTCTTGTTTTTCCTCTATGATAAAGAGCATATATAATATTTTTTCTTCTTCGTCATTTTCGTTTGTGTAAACATTAATTGAAACATTAGATTTGTTTTCAGACTTGGGAATATCGGAAAAACTGAAGAGGAAATATTATTTCTTGTCCAAAAATTTCTTTAAATCTAATCCAGAATTTTTTTCTATCGACTCTTTTTGGATTACAGTCTACAGGATATAACATTTTTGAACAGCATATTTTACATTAATTACACCTTTCATATCATTAATTACTTTGGTAAATTGATATAATAAGTATTAAAAATAGGGTTGTGTTTATTAACACTGAATTGTAAACTACCTATATGAAATAAAGACCACACAGATTTTTCTTTTCATTTCAGTTAAATGTTTATTCGTTGATATTTGATAACAAAGTTCTAAATTAATTGTTCTCAATATAATTTCATTGGTTGTTTTGAAATTAAATTATTGTATTTCTTCTTGTCTTTTAAAGTTAGAATAAAATTTCATGTTGACTATAACTGATCATCTTGCATTAAAATGTTTCTGAATTTGGAATTTATTTTTTCTTTCATTTGATTACAAAATTCTTGTGTTTCCACTATGTTGTCATTATAGTTAATTCCATAACTTATTACTCTTGATTTATAAATTAGTTGACTTGATTTGAAAAAGAACTTCATCATCTAGCAAGTTGAAACGTATTATATTTTCTGATACTTTTTTGCTTAATTTTTTGATATTTATCCAGTAGAAAATTTGGAAAATTATTTTCAATATCATTATTATTAATTTACTTTTCAGATCTATTGGCAAGATTCATTAAATGTCGTTTATGAAGTTTAGAATACTATTTTTCATCTTTCGTTTTACACTTTATTTGAAGATCACTGAAAATCTGTTTTACTCAAATCGTTATGAATGATTATTTTACTTATGCTTATTTGCTAAGATAAATGAATTGACATTTTCTAACTTTAGGATATTTTTTATTTTTCTTGTTTTAAACATTTGATGGAGTTGTTTTAAATATTTTTATTCAATTAGTTACCATTGCTATTAATACCAGTAATGTTATTTACAATAAGATCAATTAATATTTCTTTATTAAGTTAGGAATAAGTCTTTAAATTTTCTGCGTTAGGAATTCATCAATGTTTTTATATTTTTGCATTTTAGTTCTTTCCTCTCCATTCCTTTATTAATTTCTTTTACATTAAAATAATAAATAAATTCTAACAGTTCTTGTCTAGTTACATTTGAATAACCTTTTTGTACAATAATTTTATAAATATTTATAAATGAATACATAGAATCTTTTATTATAATTTTCCAAATTTTTAAATACTTCAACTTTGTTTCCACTTTTTGTTTGTATTTATATAAAACTCTTTTATTTTCACTAAAATGTTTATGTTTAAAGTGCATTTTTGAGATTTATTGGTTTTTATTTAGTAAGAATAAAATTGATTAGATTTGAAAATTTTTAATGAGAAAATGAAAAATTATTGTTGTTTTTTTTTCAATATAGTCAAATGTTATGTTTTGACTGAGAAAAATGTCCTGAAAATTTTACTAAGAAATGCTCTTTGCAACAGATCTCTCATACATATACAAGTTGAGATGAAGCAGTGAATCAAAGGGGTTCACGACGTGTTGTTGGGGTATAGCAGTCAATGCTGCTTCAATATATTGTTGAAGCTAATCTTGCGTATCATTGGGTGCTGTATTATGTGCCAGATCAGCAATCATCATGCAGAGTTTTTCGATAGGTGTGATGGGAAGAACAGGAAGGCCTAGGCAGCAAGGCAATCTGATGGGTGAAGAAGACATCTTGAAAATACGTAATATGTGTGATCACGCATTGTGCTGTTGCACTGTGATCATCGACTATCTCTGATTATGTTGAAAGAGAACAGAATCCAACGTTTCATAGAAGTAAATTTGGTTAATTAGTGCACTGACAATGTGTACTACAGGAGTTCGACAGTAGAATACAATACCACCCCAAATAGGAACATTATGGTAATGTGTAAAGCCGCAGTTAAACAATTTTTCACTGAAATGTCTCCAGACGTTAATCTGACCACCATTGTTTCATTCTTTTTCTTCTAAATATGCCTACCTACAATGCTAGCCAGAGCATTCACCATAACCTGATGCTAATGTCTAGCCTGTGTTGTAGCATGAGGAGTTCATTCTGCCCATATGTGGTGGTTGTGAAAATTTGTTATGCGATCTCTTCTAGATGTTGATGCATCGGTAGAAAGGATTTGAAAAGACAATTAATGCATTGGTAGTTTGTGCTACATACCATCGACAAATGGTCTCTCTTGGTAGGTAAATGAGTGACCTAAGGTGTCACACTCTTTGAATCTGATACAAAGACATGAATTGCTTGTGAAGTCTCCCAAATTGTGAACTAGAGATAATGCAGACCATGTCCCAGTATTGTGACGATTACTCATCACCATACACGGTATGACTCAGTTGTCATCCACCTAGAAGCGCCATCTAATAGAGCTGTGCAGCTTCATGTCTATTACCATTCATTGAGCCATCTCCTATTTTTCAGATCTTCACTATTTCCTTTATCAATTGAATTAGGTACGAATCCCACACTGACGAGCAAAATTCATGTACTGGTCAAACGAGTGTTTTGTAATCTACTTCCTTTGTGGTGGACTATACTGTCTGATGATTCTTCCAGTACATCTCAATCTGACATCTACCTTCCCCATGCTTAATTTTATGAAATTGTTACCCTTCAGATTGCTTCCTATGCATACTCCTAAATATTTTATGGAAGTAACTGCTTTTAGTGATTGTTCTGCAATTGTGCTCTTATACCACACACGATCTTTCTTTCTGTGTATTTGCAATATGTTACATTGTTTATATCGCTGGAAAATTACCACTATCTGAACCGAGTTTCCATATGTTGCAGATTCTCCTGCATTTCGCTACAATTTTCCAGAGTTGCGACTTCTCAATATACTACAGCATCATCTTGTCTCCAGAAACGTTATAATACACTAGCATACAACATTTTCCAGAACTCAACAACATACCGATGTCAAAGATATAGGCATATAGATTTTTGCACCAGTACGATGATTCTTATAGAAAAGGGTAATTAGAAGCACTTGATTCTCTCCTATACACTGTGTAGAATAGACATGGTATCCCATCATATCCAGTGGTCTTCCCTCTGTTGAGTGATTTCAGTTCCTTTTTTATTTATTGATCATTTATTTCGACACCTGACATTTTGTTGTTTATGCAGCGATTTAGAGGGGAAACTGCGGTATGATATTCCTTTGTGAAACAGATTTGGAAGAAGTCTAGTATTTCTGACTTTGTGTGTGTCTGTCTCATCTTTATTTTCAGTGTTACTATAATCACCAAGTGTCTAGATATATATGTTAGATCTATATACTTATTTAATATAATACCAAAACTTCTTAGACTTTTCTCCCAGATCGGTACATAGACTTTTACTTTCGAATTCGTTGAAAGTATCATTCATGGTCCTCCTAGTGCTCATTTTGCCTTTGTTTAATTTTTGCTTGTCACCAAGGCTTTTGTTACATTTAAATGTGTAGTGAAGTTCCCTTAGCCATCGTATCAGTTTGTTAATACTATTTTCAAACATATTCTTGCTCTGTATATTGCAACTTCAGTTTAGAATATCATTACTGCTGACATGTAATTTCAGCCAGCTTTCCATCCATATAATCATGTTTTCTAAATTGATGCTCTTCCTCCTTCCATACTTACTCAGAAATAAATAGTAGGGATATTATGTTATATACAAAACACTTACTTTATACTATTCTTCCTATACATGCTTCATTTTGTGCTATCGTCAGTGGGATAATTTTATTCCATTCTTAAAGTTACTGTAATACTGAACAGTGTCCTTTGAAACTCATCTAATTCTTTTTCCACTATATGGATCTAAAGATGTGAGGGATAATATTATATATTCATTCGTTTACATAGTGGTGTCACTGTGCATATCACGTAAAAATAGACGTTTATACTTAATTTGTTGTCGGTTTTATTGAAATATTCTATTATTTATTATTTTAAATAGATATTTGAAAATAATAGTGCAGTGACATTTCTGAGATTTTTGTTTTCGATCTTTTTGCATATTGGCATTTTTCTCTAGAACTATATAGTCTAGAAGGCTGTGGTTTCATTTGTTTTGTAGAGAACTGTCCGTTCCGTAAGCAGCCTACACTAGCAGTACTTCGCTACAAAATTTCTGAACTGTACATTTGTTTGTGTTTGACAATAACAGTTATCCACAAGCCTAGAAGGTCAGTCTACGAACTTGGTGTTTTGATGCTGTTCTTACTTTTAATGATGGGTGGTCTGGACGACTACAGATTTTGGAATATCTTGGAATTCATAAAGATTACAAAAGCACTAAAAGTGTGATAGAATTGGATCAACTGTGAATAACGAAGGCAGAGACTGCAACAAACAATATGAAAGAAGCCAGATACAAGAGAAGGAGGGCAGCATTGGGTGAGAAATATGAGCAAGAGATGAGGACTATCGTCCAGTAGGATTCTAACTTATTTTTTGTGAATCAGTTGACTGTATCTTAATTTTTTTCTTTAAATGCAATTTCCTCAAAATGGCATTTTTCAGAATAAATTACCCTTTTTCTCAGAAACTTCTGAATCTACACCAGTGAATTATTTACAACATAAAATAGGTAGTACAATGATGATGTAGCTCTACTTAAGTAGTATTTACTGTAATAGTTAAAATTCAATAAATAAAAATTGTGAAAAATTAAATAAAAATTATATGTTTGTTATTTTTAAGTGATTCTGGAACAATAAAGTCAAAAAACATGCGACAATATGTGATAAAAGTATCACATATATACAGGGTGTCCCAGGTATCTTGTTCACCCAAAATATCTCTGGAACAATAACAGCTATTGGAAAACGACTTTCACCGGTATCAATGTATGGCTGGGGCCCATGAATGTACATATTTGGAAACATTCTAAAACGAAAGCAAATGTGTTTTTTAACACAAACTTGTGTTTTTTAAATAGATACCCTATATTTTTTCTTCAGCAATCCATAGCATGACAAATCACATAAACAATGGCATTGATTGCGTCACAATATTCCAATTACATCCCGAGATATTGCGTCGCGAAGTTGACACTTGAAATACGCGAAATGCGCGGCTAGCCCACGTCCTGAGACTCAGGCGAGAACCCATGTTGCTCAGCATTGTCGTGTTTTTATTAGTGATCAAGAATAATTAAAGTAATAATTTTCCAGTAACAACATTGAAATGATACTTCATGGAGGCCCTGAACGTAAAATAGATGATCTTAAACGTTCTAGTACATATATTCAGAAAATAAGACTCCATATATTCAATTATACACTGTGCAAATACGGATGTTGTGATTACTTACATATTATTTAGTAGAAGGTATTAAATTTTTGGGGAACAGTGTTCAAAAGTATAGTACATCAGGAAATTAAGACATAAAAGTAAAATGTATTTATTAAACATATTAAAAACATTAGAAAGGTTGAGTATACATCAGTTGGCAAAATGGTACTGTTTTGCAATTACATAATTCCAGAATTTATACATTGTGAAAGTTGTAGAAACAATTTCTAGCTGGTAAAAAACACAAATAGGTGTCTTATTTCGTACAAACTACTTTTGTTATTTTTTGACATTTATTATATTTACATCTGGCAGATTTTCCTGTGTACTTAGACCAGTGATTGACTAGGTCCTTCCTGATATCAGCATTTGCTGTATTTGGCTGCATTCTCTTTTTTGTGCTATTGCCTTGTGAACTACCCAGCGATTGTGGTTTTCATGACCAGCATAAGGATTCACCAATATCAAACTTGAAATGAAACAAAGCCATCTTGGTTTTCTCTTCAATTTACTATTGTAAAATAGCCAAGGAACAACATAACTCATTTCCAGTAAATGCAAGAAAAGTCTCATGTAATGTTGCTTTGTCTTGATTTTCGTTCTGTACAGAACTAATAAGTCAATAGTGCCAACACCTCCCATAAACTTGTGGTACACCTTCGCAATCTTTGAGTATTGTATTTGGACATTTGCTTTATTTTTGTCATATCTTGCAACCTGTCTTTCTGGGTATGAACCTGAGAAAGTGCATGAAAGGTTGACCCACCTGTTGTTTTGCCATTACACAAGAATCAAGTCATGTGCATAAGCTGATGCACGCAATTCAACAGATGTGCCTCTTCCCTGCTTTTTCATTTCAGCATCGGATGGCATCTTATTGTTTCTCTCTCTATTCAGTTGTACTGGGTATCCATATTTCCTTCAGGTATGGTTCGCTTTTAGCTTTACTGCATACGGTTTATTCAAATATAGGCCTACACACACAAAAGTTTATATATAAAAACCAAAGAAACAACTATTTCAAAAGAAAAGATAAATTTATAGGTTTTGTAGATACTTGCTAGAGAAACACAGCGAAAGAAAAGCTCTGGGAGACTACACTCATGAATAAAGAAATTCAAACAATGCACGCCGGGAGACTCACAGTCTTCTAGACATACCCTCAGGTCTGCGAACTTTTACTCAACTGCTGTAAGCAGATTGTGCCATCTGCCGTGATACGAGAGGACAGCTGTATATCCAAGTATACACTGTGCTTGAATCAGGGGCGGCGCAAGGCACGTGCGAAACGTGCGGCCGCACGGGGCGGCACTTTCCGAGGGGCGACAAATCTGCCGCCCTCTTTTTTCTATTTTTTAGGACGAACTCAACATTCATGCCCAAGAGGGGATTCGAAATCAAACCTTGGACGGAGTGCCTTCGGGAATTGTGGCATGGCGCTTCGACTACCGCCGCCCCTGTTGAACAAGGGGAGGGAGGAGGACTAATTTCTTCCTCGCCACTGTGGTAGCGCCGTCGTGTTTATGCCGGAGGAACAAAGAGGAATGGAGCAGTCTGGCGTGTACGCCAGTATTCTTATGAGTGGAGCGCTGCTAGCCTGTTACGCGCTGTGCATTTACTCACAGCTAATTTTGCGGAAGCCGAAATCCAATTTGGAAATTCGGATGCAATGTTCGATACTTTCTATTATGTGTTAAGCCTGTAGCAGTTTTGGTAAACCGTTCAATAGCAGTTTTCGAGTGTTTTATTCTTCCCGTATTACGGAAAAAATCGTTGAACATTACTACAGTCAAACTTCTCCAACATCTACAATGGCTAGAAGTATTTCGAATGGGTAAATACGCTGCGAGTAAGTACAAGGGATAAAGATATTGGTAGTAAGCCTGGCCTAAGTTGGGTTTCAACGTTTTTATCAAAATGTTTGCTATCCGTTTCTGAGTGATAGTCGGACGTTTGATTTTGAGCCATAAAACACCTCTCTCCACCTGCTTGAGCAATTAAACTCTGACCGGCACTTTTGTTTGACAATACTACTCGCACACTATCACTTTACCAACATTTATTTACTGTATACTGATTTCCGTTGAATACAATATCTGTTCACAACCACTGAAAAATGCCGATGCGGGATTAGCAGAGCGATCTAAGGCGCTGCAGTGAGGTACTGTGCGGCAGGTTGATTGATTAGTGTGTAAGCTTAGGGACTGATGACCTTAGCAGTAAAGTCCCATAAGATTTCACACATTTTGAACATTTTTGTAAGTTCACAAGGCTTATTAAAATTAGCTAGATTTCTCCAGTCAAGGTGTAACTCTATTTTTGAGCTGGTGCCCAGCGACTGTTTTGTGCAAATATGTAGAGAATATCACCAATCAGTCGCAATTTTTGTTTTTATTTTCCAGATCTGCGTACATTTCGGACACAGTGCGGCTATTCTCAATGCTCTGAGTTACGTTTACATCTATATCGTCATGCTGAACGTAACTGTCAACATGGCGGTGTAGATGTAAGTACATATTAATAAGATTATTTTTGATATTTCCTACAGATCTGTTAAAAATAAAATTCCCCAAACGCTATGTAAAGAAAAAAAAACGGGGGGGGGGGAGGGGGGTGGCAATTTAGCAGCTCGCACGGGGCGGCACTTGGGCTTGCGCCGGCCCTGGCTTGAATGACACAGTTACATTACGTGAGTTAATATAGAGTTCTGAAAACATGTATATTTAAATATACACAGTGCAATAGAGGATTAACAGGCGTATGTCGTTTTTCATTGATAAAGGAGATAAGCTAAAGAGCAGAGCTGAACAGTGAGGGGATGGGATATGGGACATGGGGGAAGGGGAAGAGAGATGGGCCGATACAGAGAAAGGGAAGATGAACAGAGAGAGAGAGGGGAGAAGAAGAGATGGACAAAGAGAGAGGAGGAGAGGGATGTACTGTCGAGAGTATGGGATAAATATATAGCCAGGCAACGCCTGGTTTTCAGCTAGTATTGTATAAATGTTGTGCAAACATGCAGGCAATAAGTACAATTTTCTACTTTACTTATAATGAAGTTGGCATTCCAGTGGTATCTACATCTACATATATACTCTGCAAATCACATTCACGTGCCTGGCAGAGGGTTCATTAAGCACTTTCATAACTTTTCTCTACCGTTCCATTCTCTAATAGCGCGCGGGAAGAAAGAACACCTAAATCGTTCCGTTTTCGATCTGATTTCTCCTATTTTATTGGGATGGTCATGTGTCCCCAAAGTAGGAGGGTGCTAGCAAAATATTTTCACATTCAAAACTAAAAGTCGGTGATTGAAACTTCGCAAACAGATCACGCCGCAATGAATAATGTCTTTCTTTTAATGATTTCCACCCCAATTCGTGCAAAATTTCCGTGACGCTTTCCCCCCCGTAACGTGATAGAACAAAACGAGCTGCCCTTCTCTGAACTTTCTCAATGTCTTCCGTCAGTCCTACCTGGTGAGGGTCCCACAAGGGGCAACAGTACTCCAGGAGAGGACGCACAAGTGTGATGTAGCCAGTCTCTTTGGCGGAGCTGGTGCATCTTCGAAGCGTTCTGCCGATGAAACGTAACCTTTGGTTCGCCTTCCCCACAATATTTTCTATGTGTTCTCTCCAGTCAAAGTTATTCGTAATTGTAGCTCCTATGTATTTGGTAGAATCTACGACCTTATGGTTTGACTGATATATCGCGTAATTGAAGTTCAGCGGATTTCTTTTAGTGGTCATGTGTATTACTTCACACTTTTCTTTATTTAGTGTCAATTGGCAATTTTCGCACCATGCAGAAATTTTGTCTAAATCGCTTTGCAGTTGCTTTTGATCCTCTGTTGACTTTACCATGTTGACTTTACCATAATCTCTAATACTCACTGTAAGTTTGTATGAGCTTTTTTTTAATAATGTCTGGAGGCCTTTTAAATACCTACTCATGATAATTTATTTTGATAAAATACTTAAGTAACTGAAGTTGGTCCTGTAACATCAGAGATACATAAATCATTAGTTGTAAATTCAGTTATCAAGGATTTTTATGTGCTCAAGAAATTTATCAAACAATGATCACTGTAAGATCAATTTTGTATCTATCTTTGCATGGTTAAACACCTATACTAGTCATAAGATCTCATAACAAACTAATTTAATGAGTACTAAACTCAATAAAGCTATTCCTTGACGAACTCATATAAAGGCTGTAGAATGGAATTCGAAGTTAAAACATATCTGAACTCAATACTTATGTATGTAGAGATTGTACATTTATTGCCAATGCTTAGCACATAGAGATATAAAATACCACAGAAGTGGTATTTGCCGGCAGTGAAAGCGAATTAAACTCCTGCCTAAAAATTAGTCTCTATAATTAAAGTTTGAATTAACGAGTGTCTCTACACAGCCTTTGCTTTTCTATACAGATTGCTTCAGTGTTGCAGCTGTGTCTCCCTCAAACTTCGAATCTGCAAGTGATGTTTGTGGTGGCTGCAAAATCAGTCATTGCCTTCGTACCAGAAACTCGTCTCCGCCAAAGTCCACAGTCATGTATATGTGAACATCTTCAGAAACCTGAGTAACGATGACCAGTCAGGTGGAATGTAGAACATAGAAGTAGAATTAGAAGTGAATACTTGCAAAGCGCTTTCCTCATGGAAAACCTTGAGACTCGGTCATTCCACGTGAAGTGTCCAAGGGCTCCCAGCTCGACCATCTTCAATTTCGACGAAATTTGTACAGTATGTACCTGAGGGCCCGTCATGAACGTATACATTGTTCCAGGCTCACCTGCAACTTGGTTCACGTACTAGAGCCATTTTTGTGAAGACCACTTTTACTGACACCGAAAAGTCGCGAAGAAATCTTCAAGTTTAGCATTCCACTGTTCCTAATGTAAAAGAGAAAGAACCTTGGTTCTTGGTATAGTGGTACAACTTTTTGTGCTCTACGCACAAATGATGCATATAGAGTTCAGAAAGCAATGCATTTGGCATAATATCAATTCAAAGTGGGCAACAAATCAGGTATCGAGAAATTTGACCCATAGTTTAACGAGGCATCAGTAGCGGAGAAACTGCGCTAAAGGCGTGGTCTTTTGTCAAACTGTCTGTCTGGGTGTTTACTATATCATCAATTTCGACCTGGCTTGTGTGTTTAATTAGTGTGCTACGATCCTGTGAATATGCTAAAAACCATGAATGTGTCAAAATATACCCGTGTTCAAATTCATGTATCTCATTCGTCTTTACTGGGACATTTGACGTATAATGACTCGTCTGTGTTCTTTGGCGTAGTGTAATCCTATTGGTGGGATTGTTGTTGAAACAGAGTTGGTCAAATCAAATGTTTGTAAAGCTTATGGGACTTAACTGTGGGATCATCAGTCCCTAAACTTACAAACTACTTATTAACTAACTTATACTAAAGACAACACAAACATCCATGCCCGAGGGAGGATTCGAATCTCCGACGCGGGAGGCCGCGCGATCCGCAACGTGGCGCTCCAGACCGCAGTATTGTTAAGCCAAGGTTTTGAAACAGTGACTTAACATCCTCTGCTTCTGAGTGGTCAACTTCTTATGAGTACAGAATAGTAATTTGTTGTCTAACAAGATGCTGATCTCACTTCTCTACACCAGATTTAAGGTGGTCAAACAAATAAGATATCTTGTTAGTGTTGGGGCTCCAAGATATGAACATTTACTCTGTCTCTGCCCTCTTACGTGTCCTGGGCAATATGGTTATATATCTGAAATCACAGTCTTACTCTCGTCTTCCATTCCTAGATTATTTATGTGAACCAGTAGCTGCTATTTTCATATTTATTAAAACAATCATTTACTCTAGCATCACCCCATCAGGTGACAGAGCCCCACGCAGTAAAGATAAGTAACATCGTATTGATCTATCTTCACCTTCTGAGAAGCTATCTTGAGAAACCGTATTTTCCTGCAAATCAGACTTCCTGCTTTGTCTTATCACTTCTTACGGGTTCTCTGGCCATTTGTTGGTACGCCTGCTAAAAACAAAGCCATTGTCTGCAGTTTCGCCCACGTTTCTCTGGGATGTACTTGGTATTGCCTGCAGACGGCTGGCACCAAATGTACTGGGGCTACTTTTTCCTCTGTCTTAACAAAACACTGCTCCGTGCGATTTCAGAGACACTTGCATTTTCTGTTCACCTGAGGCTATTGAAGTTGTTCGGAAATTCCCGTTACAAAGTTCGAGGAGGTAAAAGAGTACATAATGTTTTGTATAGAAACAGTGACCAGAAATGTACGTTTTCGCTCTAGGACGGTTTCGATTCAGATACGTAACACGTCCATGTTTGATGATGTAAAGAGAAAAGTGTCCAATTTTCTTGTCCTGTTATACATTAGGGTAGAGAGGATGATGTATACTACGTCATACGACCATCTGATATCACTTAATGTTTAATTTACGACACGCCTGTAGGGACAGAGGAAGATCTGGTGGCACGGTTTCTGGCCGCTGCAATATAACTTGTAACTGCCCCAGGTGGAATGGAGAGTAAGTATTGTTAATCGCCACCTCTAGCAGCTGTTGTGAAGCAGCAGTACTGTTCTTCACGTACAGTGTCGTGAGCTCTTTTTCTTTCTGAAATAATGTAAACACGAAATGTTTAAGTGTTAATACAAACAAATGTGCGTAAATTATATTGGGTGCTTTGTTATGTTTCCTTTCGAATTATTAGCTAATAATTATACTATTGCACGCCTTATTCAGTTCTCATGGCAAATATCTTCTCCAATTTACTATGTCTAATGAGATATCTGTGACACTGTATTCCTCACAAAATTGCACCGTACTTACATGTAAACAGTTTTTATTGATTCTGTTGATTTGTCATTAATGTTTATTATTTGTATTTGTGAATGTTGGCATTAGGTAATTTAGAAATGTTATTGTTGAAACAATCTAATCATAAGTCAGTTTGTAGGGAATACAAAGGTGGTTTTGGCGAACGAAAAGCAAGAGGTTCTTTGTGTCGCAGAAAGACACAGTTTCAGTGGAGCTCTTTGTATAGTCGAGCTCAATTAAGTGGAAAAATAGTGAGCTGATCCAGCAGCTATTATGAATCAAGACACAAAGGTATGTAGAACATTGGCTGCCAGTGGGTATTGTATTAAACAATAGGGAAAGCTGAAAACCTGAGCAAGGCCGTGATTCGAACCCGGATCTCCTGTTTAGTAGGCAGTCACGCTGACCACTACATCACGTGGACACTGTGATCACAACCTCTACACCGACTACCTATCACGCCTCCCGCCAGGACTACACACTAATAACGTAGCGGCCATGCCAATTTTACTCATGATTAGCGGCATTACTCCTGTTCCCGTAAGAAATAGAGTCTAGTGTGCGCCCGCATTGAAGGAAAGATAAGTGGCCGTCTACACTTAGTTTTGTATCCTCATGCTCAGAAACAACAAAACATCTTCAAAGACTAGAGATAGGAAGTTCATATTCACAGGACGTGTTCATAAGACGAGGGTTGCAATTACTAAATTATGTGAAAGAAAAAAGTCATAACTTCTGAACGGTTTGCGTTAGGACGTTCAAACAGCACGGGTGGCAGCGGTGAATTGTGGGATTTAGTATACGTTGGCCATGGTTGAATATGGTTTGGTTTAGTGTCTAAGCCCACTTTCATTTGATCGGTTTCGTCAATAAGAAAAATTGGCACATTTGAGCAACAGAGAATCCTCATTTCCCAGTCGGGAAGTTTCTTCGCCCTCAACGGGTGACTGTGTAGTCTACAATTTCCAGTCACAGAATAATGGGTGCGATATTCCTTCATGCGACGGTGACTACTGAACGGTACGTGAATGTGTTGGAAGATGATGTCATGCCTGTTATCCAAAGTGAACGTGACTGACACAAAATATGGTTCATGCAAGACGAAACTAGACCCCATCGAAGCAGGGGAGTGTTTGATGTCCTGGAAAAGCACTCTGTGGACCAGAATTCTGGCTGTGGGCTACCCAGAGGACAGTTGTATGGGCTCCTATTGGTCCACCTCCGGACATGCAGATTTAGGATTTCCGTGATTTTCCTAAATCGCTCCAGGCAAATACCGGGATGGTTCCTTTCAAAAGGGCACGGCCAATTTCCTTCCCCATCCTTACCCAAAGCTCCGAGCGTTAGCTCCGTCTCTAATGACCAAGCTATCGACGGGACATTAAACCCTAAGCTTCCTTCCTAAAGACAAGGCATACAGAAATAACACCAAAACAACTGCTGAGATGAAAATAGCCATTCAGGAGGTCATCGACAGCATCGATGTTCCGACACTTCAGCGGGTCATGCAGAATTTCGCTATTTGACTATTCCACACCAACGCCATGGAAGGCAGGCATATCGAACATGTCATAACCTGAACCCGATTATCTGTAGTGACGTTTATATGTTGAAGAAAGTGTGTGAACGCCGTAGTTTGTAACTAATTTACGTTTTGTTTATTTTAGTTCAATAACTGTAATCCCGTATCTGACGCAAATGGCGTTCTGTGTTGTAGCCATCCATGCTGCATAAACCTGGTTTCAAAATTCATCACTGATGGTTTTACAGGAAACGCTCAATCTTAGCGGTTTATTGCAGGGCCCAACGAATTATTTGAAAGTAGTCGTAATGAAACGTGGTACTTTATAATCATACTTTGTGGGTAATTCTGTAAAAAGTACGTTAATCACGTGTCCACGTCACACAGTATAAGACATAAGTATTGATATAGCCTGCAAGAATTGACTAAGGAACTACTAGCTTATGGATAGTCACGATAACACTATACACCTACACCCACATACGGGAATTTATAACAAAGAGAATTTTGTAAAATGTCTATATTAAGAAATAACCTAATACGTAAAAATGTTCGTACTTTATTTGCTGCCGTACCGTTCATCCGATTGCGATGAAACTGTGTCAATATAATGCTTGCACTTTCGCGAAGCTTATAGGCATATATCATTGCACGACACATAGCTCAGGAGATATGACGCGTATGGTGCACGGTAGATTGTACTTTTACCTACGGACCTTGATAAAAATCTATAGTTTCAGGAAGATTAGGGTTTAACGTCCCGTCAGTATCATAGTGATCAGAGACGAAGATAACGCTCGGATTCTTTGGGTAACGATGGGGAAGGAAATTATCGTTCCTTTTGAAAGGAATCATTCCGACATTTTCCTGGAGTGATTTTGGTGAATCACGGGGAACCTAAATCTGGATGGCCGCGGCCGCTGTGGAATGGCCGAGGCGCCTTGCTGCGGAGCGCGCGGTTGCTCCCCGTCGGGGGTTCGAGTTCTCCCTCAGGGACTGATAACCTCAGTAGATAAGTTCCATAGAGTTACAAACATTTGATTTTGATTTAGATGGCCGGAAGTGGATTTGAAGCACCGCCCTCCCGAATGCGAGTCCAGTGTGTTACCACCAGTGGCGTACGGTGGCCACCCCAAAACATTAGGAAACCACCACCTTGCTGCACTCGCTGGGCAGGGCGTCTAATAGGTTCTTTACATACACCAGATAATACTGGACTTGTTATATTGGAACAATTCTTAGTATTCTGTGTGAAACACCGCGAAATCCAAATAAACTCTTATATTTGACAGAATGGTATTTCTCTAAAGTCTGAATCAGTCTTTGTTGCTACATTCATTAGTCTGAATTTAATGAGAGCTGCTTTTTGAAACACAACTGCGATTTTTCTCTCCATATATTTCCTATTATTAAAATATGTTACTTGTGACTGACCATTTATCGTCCACCCATTTAATTAAAAATCGATGTTGTTCGGTGGCATCTTATCTCTCGTTTCATTGAAGGAGAAAAGCTAAAACAAAGATTGTTAACCTGTGATAACAGAAACAGGCAATTTTTTCTCACAACAATGGAACTTCCGTTTACTATAAAATTCCGTTCATGTAATCGATAGAGTCCATTTAGTCACATGTAACGTTCAGGTCAAGAATGTCCATTGCAAGTGACAACGAACAGTGACGAATAGAAGAATAGACAAGTTTCCTTAGGCTATTAAGTACGACACGTGCTGCATCGATCGACATAAGAGGATCTCGAACTGCATCTACAATTAGCCGGTACGGTAACAGTATTTACTCTTTACACTAATACTGTGCAAGAAGACTGCAACCAGTCAAATATATATTTAAAAAGAAAGCTGTATTTAATTAAAAAAGCAGTCAACAATCCGAAGATTGGTTTGAACACCACAGTGCTTTACTAGGCATGGTCCTGTTTGGAGGTGGTATGCCGTTGCCTTCCTCCGACCTTCGGACTGACTTACCCAGCCAGTTATAGGGGGATCTACAGTTTAACGTGGGTTCCGAACCACAGTGCTACTCGGTATTTTTCACTTGAGCAATACTGCCAGAGGGGAAAGAAGTGGAAAGTGACAGATAAAAATCCTAGGACCATTCGGGGGATCGAAGCCAGGACCTTTGGATTTGTAGTCTGGCACTCTACCACTGTGCAACCGAGGCATTATGATGACTGGTTTCGAGCCATTATTACCATCTAGAGGAGGACATAATGGGCAGAAACCTAAGATCGCTATGAAACAAACTCTTTTAAAAGTATTTGTGGCTTACCGTGCTCCATCTCCAGATTCAAAAATGTTTGTACAGCTTATGGGACTTAACTGCGGGGTCATCAGTCCCTAAACTTACAAACTACTTATGAACTAGCTAATCCTAAGGACTGCACAAATATCCATGCACGAGGGGGGATTCGAACCCCCGCCCCGTAGTAGCCGTGCAGACCGTGACTTGATGCGCCTCAGTCCCCTCGGCCACCGCGGCCGTCCATCTCCAGATTAACTGTATAACAGGCACGGGGTTCAAATAGCATCGTGATTGATGAAATAACGTTAATCTTTTTGTTTTGCGTAACCCTAACGAATAACCTTGAAATGATATCCCAATATCCAATTTGAAGATAATCGATTGCAAGCAATTCTTTTAGACCATCATTCTTCTTGCTGATTTGATGCAGCACGCCACAAATTCTCCTCTTGCGCCTACTTCTCCTCATAACAGCACTTAGTAGTTGATCGATTATATGTGGGATATTTTACAATTCATGTCTTTCCTCATAATGTTTGTCATCTACGACGTCATCTAGTTCTAAGGATGTTATACCCTGTGGTTTTCATCCACGTCCAATCATTCTGTCTCTTCATATAGTATTTTCTACATATACAAGTCATTTCCTGACTTGTAAATCAACCTAACCATTATCCTTCTGTAACAATGTCCCACGCGCCACGATGCACGTCCTTTGTGGTTCTCCCACAGGCTACGGTTTATTTCCACACAATGCTGTGATCCAGGCGCATTCAACCTGATCAGTACGATCGGAACACGTATTAGCGAACATGAACAAGGGATGTGCCCACACTTCGTGTTCTGTTCTGCTGGTGCGATTTTCAGTTAGGTGTCTGAATATCTGTGGAGGAACGGCAGCCATTTATACATTAAGAGCCGCTATCAGAGATGGTAAACAGTTGGTTTGGGGAGAATACGACGTTCTAACTCATCCAAAGGGTCCTCTACACACACACACACACACACACACACACAGGCAGACCAGTAATTTTAAGGAATGCTATTGTTCAAACAACATTGGCTCATAAATGTTGCTTTATGACAGGGTGCATTGTCGTGCTGCTACAAAGTGTCATAGTCTCCGAACTGTTCCTCAACTGTATACATGACTGTAAAATGGGTTCATGTCCTTCTGAATTTAGCTTTCAGTTCAGCGCAGTAAGACGAGCACACCGCAACCACGTAGAAAACCACCCACTCCGTACTTTACTGTCGGTACTACAGATGAGGTCACGCACAAATCCTGCAGATATTCGCCAAACCCAAAACCTTTCAACGGACTACAACAGCGTAAAGAGTGATTCGTCACTCCATATCACTCGTTTCTAGTCATCTGCTGCTCAGTGCCGTTAATCTGCATACTATTTCAAGCACCTCTTAGGACTGGCTACAGGAGTTTAACTCCCTTCTTATAGTCATTGTACTAACTAGATTGATGACAACACTTTGTAGCTCAACCACCCTCTGCAATGCTCGACGATCCCTGTGTGTCAGCACACTAGGCCTGACTGTTCCTGCTTTAGCTGTGGTTGTTCCTACGAGTTTCCACTTATAATCACAGTATTAACAGTTAACTTGGGTAACGTTTGAAGGTTTGAAATGTCATTGATGGGTTTGT
Organism: Locusta migratoria; assembly: GCA_026315105.1. Lineage (NCBI taxonomy): Eukaryota > Metazoa > Arthropoda > Insecta > Orthoptera > Acrididae > Locusta > Locusta migratoria. Next base: position 296,522,367 of record CM048755.1, read on the forward strand.
TAATACACCTTTACTGAAAATGAAATATTCCTTGCATCTATTACCACCTTTCGTGGCATCTAGGAGCAAATTGCACATTACATAATTGTGTGTATACTTTTCATAGACAATATGTGTTCTCTTGACAAGCCGGCCGCGGTGGCCGAGGGGACTGAGGCGCTTCAGTCACGATCTGCACGGCCACTACGGTCGGGTGTTCGAATCCCCCCTCGGGCATGGATATTTGTGCCGTCCTAGTTCGTAAGTAGTTCATAAGTAGTTTGTAAGTTTAGGGACTGATGACCCCGTAGTTAAATCCCATAAGCTGTACAAACATTTGAACATCTCTTGACAAATTAAAACTGTATGCCGGATTGAGACTCGAACTCAGAGCCTCTCTCCCCCCCCCCCCCTCTCTCTGGCGCTTATCGGCGAGGTAGCTATTGCGTTTGGTTAGTTGAAAGACTTATCTAAATACTGTTGTTAAAACGGTAATGTTTCAACGTTAAACTTTGAAAAGAAGTCCGCTTAGGAAAGATCTCTCCAAGAAAGAAAACATAGAAGAAAGAGTTCTAGAACACAGAATGTCCCTGTTGATCCTACTATGATTGTGCGAAACCAGTCTTTTTTTTTTTTTTTTTTTTTTTTTTTTTTTTTTTTTAATTGCAGCAAAATAAAGTTTACCCTGTTTTAAGGGCCTGATGATGATGATGACGTGGTCCATCGAAACTGGTTGCCAGTAAGTCAGAAAATGAAAATACAGCTGATGATGTATTCATTGTATTCATTGCGATACATATATACGGCTGAAGCTCCAGCGTCCATGCACAAGATGTTCAAAATCAACCTGAATGTAAGGATGCTGGTAGAACAATTTCCCGCTAAAGGCAAAGGTTCCAAGTTCACGACTCCGTCCGACATACGCATTTAATCTCCTACTAAGTTTCTAATTATTAGTTTTATCTCAATAGCGGGAGAAACATTCCCGTAAGCACCCAAAATCGATATAATGGTTTTAAAATCAATAATTCATGGAAATGCGTAGTTGTTGAATTTTTCCCCGAAAATGAAATGCCTGTTTTACCGGCCTGTTATAATAAATGTGGAACTACTCACAAACGTTTTGTTGTGCGCTACAAAAATCGTACGAAAGCGGAAGTTGGCAGATATGCTAATGCATAAATGCGGAACCAGTTTATGCTGGAACGCATTACTTCCAATGTTGGCCACAGGATGCAAATTAGGCGCTGAGAAATCAAGAAAGGTATACAGAAATGTTGCATGTGTAGTTAACTAGGGGCAGAATTTTAGAATTTGTTCAATATGCGGACCGGAGATGTGGACGAAAAATTTTTTACGCCTTAACGCATAGCATATTTACCAAGTGTCGCTACCACAGTATAATTACAATTCACACAGGAAATGTGTGAGTCGCTCCACTACAACTTCGCATTTCCATGAATTATTCATTTTAAAACCATTATTGGATGACCACCCAATGTTATATAAAATTCCACTATGCGCCTAGCGAAGAATTTTCAGTTCGCTGGATTAGTTATACTACGATGGCATGTGTTTTTCAAAGTAGAAATGAGATTCTAATGAACAGTGTTTTCCTTGTAGTTAAAATATGTATATCTAAATAGTTTCTAAAATCCGCTTCGACTGGATTTTATAAACAGCTGCTATAAAACAATCACAAAAATACAAAAAAATTGAAAAGGAAAACTGAAAATAATTTGAATCGATAATTTGAAGAACAACATCAGTCCGGAAATTTTTCAGGAGAAGAAAAAAGCCTGTATACAAAATATATAATGGACAGTAGGATAAATGCATTAATTTTAATATTGACTGTATATTTTACATAAACTTTAACAATAAAACTAAGTATTTTCAATGTAACAACTTGGCACGTACAATTTTTTGTTTAATTGTGCGGACTAATGTTGTTATCGCAGGAGGAACATTTTGATCTGATAAATAACACCAAAATTTGTTTATGTTACCAATATATACTTTATTGTATATTAATACAATATTACTTGTAGCATACCTTTATACATTGTCTAATATTGTTTGACGAAAGAATTGAAAAAAATAAACTGTTAATATATGCACACACTGTATGGAAAAACTAAGGATACAACAATGTAAATCGTGACATTAGGATTTAAATTTCTTATTTCAACTAACAAGACAAAGACCTTAACTACCGCGGTGGAGTAGCCGACCGGTCTAAAGCGTCTCGCTGCGGAGCGCGCGGTCGCTCGCCGTGGAGGTTCGAGTCCTCCCTGGGGCATGGGTGTGTGTGTTGTTCTTAGGTTATTTTACCTACGTTTAAGTAGTTTGTAAGCTACGGACTGATATCCACGCAGTTTGGTCCGATAGATTTACAAACAATTGAAAATTTTGAAAGGATTAACTCTACATAACGGTTATTTTACAGCAAAAAATTATTATGAATCATCTTCAGGAGTATCCAATTCCAGATAAAAGGCTTTGTGCTCTTCTATTATATACCGTACTGCATTCTTTGAATTTTTGACATTGATTGCAACTTTGATATTATATGCCATTTCTACAAGCAACTTTGATTCTATTTGTAATGAGTGTCGCAATGAGAAGTTTGTTCAAATGTTTGTTAAGCTTATGGGACTTAACTACGGGGTCATCAGTCCCTAAACTTACAAACTACTTATGAACTACTTACGAACTAGGACGGCACAAATATCCATTCCCGAGGGGGGATTCGAACCCCAGACCGTAGTGGCCGGGCTGACCGTGACTGGAGCGCCGCAATGAGAAGCAGTGTTTCATGAGATCATCAGTAGGATAATAACACTCAACTCTCCCTGGAAACATTTCACTGTGATGGAAGCTCATAAATGAGGACAATGAATTTAACTTTAATTTCTGGTCCAAATATTCTTCCTGCAACTGTTGTCAAACAGGATCGCTCACATATTCTGGGCCACCATTTTCTTTAATCCAATATCTCTTCTGTATTAACAACCTATACTTGAATATTTTCTTTTTTGGATGATGTCACCATGTATTCAACATATTCATACAAAGAATATATTCTGTGTTGTTTTCGTATCACCTATTTTATACAAGCAAATGTTCGATCACGTGATAAAAATGAATGAACACAAACAGGAAAATGGTAGAATACTACTTTGAATCTGCTGGAACTAACAAGGCAGTTCATTATCCTCTCCATAGTGCTTATCTCGTTTTGTGTGGGGTATCCATCTGAGAACAGCTGCAATTCAGTAACTCTATCAGGATCCTCTTCGTTGATGTAATCAACGAAAAACAAACATACTTCGTTAAGTCCTTTGTGGACAGTACCTTCTTGGTATTCAAACAGACTTAGAACCTACCCACAGTCAAGTCCAATTTTACAGCATTAATTTCTCTTCCATTGTGATTCGTGTAACCAATTACTTTCGTCCTGGCAGCTTTTATGCCATTTCTTTTATATAGTTCCAGTTGCACATCTTTATTCCTCGACATTGTGCACAGATAATCCAAAGTAGAGTTGTGGCGATTCGTCAATGAGTCGTTCATTTGAACGAATACAAATAAAGAATCGTAAGAATCGAATCGTGATTCGGACGAATCGTCGTTCAAAAGAATCGTCTGTCTCATGACGATTCTTAAGTTCCAACGATTCACGATTCGAAGGCGATTGCCGAATCTTGCCGAATCGTGCCGAAGAGGGGGGGACGAATCGTCGTTCAAAAGAATCGCCTGTCTTACGATTCATGACTCGAAAGCAAGTGGCGAATCGTGCCGAATGATTACGAAAGCCAGAAAGCGTGTGAACAAAGGAAGCACAGAACGAAGATCGTGAGCTGTTAATTATTAGCCTATTCACGAATTACACATAACAGAGACAGAACGCAGCGAAATACACAGCTGTCAATACATACGAATATACGTCTTTTATAAAGTTTACATATTATGTATTTAAACGAGCAATCCTTACACATTTATATTTCGCGTATCCCAGAAATGGCTGTAACATTTAGATTATATTTTGTGTTTAGAGAGGTTTAAGCTTTTCGAGTTCATCTACGTAGTTATATTTTTTGTAAAAAATTAATTTTACAAAAATATTCTTTTTATATAAAAACGCGATTTTAAATGTTTTTAAAGCCATCTCAAAAATCTTATTTGCCATTTTGGTTTTTACGTTATCAGCTTTCCTGGAAGAAACCGATTTTAGAAAAAAGAAACATTTTAATAAACGTGAATTTCTTGTATCTCGAAAGAAATTTAATATTTATAAACGGATTTTTATTTTTAATGTTTATTTCGTATTTCCTTCAACTAATTGATTTTACATAAGTATTTTATAATGATTAGATACCTTATAATTACCATAGATTCAATTATATTTATATTTAAATTGCCGAAGTATTCAAACAGAACGAAAAAAAAGTTATAAGGTTACTGCAGCATTCGAAATAATTGTCCTACGTTCACTAAACCTGCAACGCTAGTGAATGAGCTATGATGACAGCAGAAATAGTTGGTAGTGTAATATTTATTTAGAACCGTTCGCTAAATTTCAGACTATTTTCTCGAGAATTTTTGAGAGCTGAATCGAATGGCTTTGCCTCATTATTATTTTAAGTCTGAACTTTACGCACCAAAAATATTAAAAAATCCTATACCCATATTGTCACCTTTTCGGCATTTTGTAAGAATGTGCCGTCGCAGACCAGAAACAATCGTGAACGAATCGTAGGAACAGATGCAAAAGGTTAAGATTCCAACATCCATAACACTGACATGTATCGCCATCTATGAGCAACATGTAGAAGTAAGAATCGCGCCAATGCAGACTACAGAATCGCGAAAGAATCGTGAACGAATCGTAGGAATCGATTCACAATGTGGGATTGAATCGCAAGAATCGATTCATAAAAAAGAATCTAATCCAAAGGTGCGCGCACCTTAACAAAACTGAACGACAATGTATAGGCAGCTCCTATAACAATGCACAGAGATAACAACGTCACAGGCATCAGACGTGTTTATATACAGGTGCTGTCACCTGGCATGCACTCTATTCACCACACGAAAATAGGAGCTAGTATGTGTGTTTGGTGCTGCCATCTGCTGTTTCCTGCAATAATATGAGTCCAGTACTCATGTTGTTCATGCAAAGAACACAAAAAACGGTATGCATGTAAAATCATGAATATGTGTAGGACATGTGTGATTGTTCCACAGATGCTGCATCGACGCATCCTGAATGCTTCTCTGGATATATATCATTTCTGCCACAGTATAATTACAGCTCACACACGAAATCTGTGAATCACTCCACTACAGCTTCGCATTTCCATGAATTATTGATTTTAAAACCGTTATTGCATAACCATCCACTGTTATATGAAAGCGAAGAATTTTCAGTTTACTGGATTAGTTATTCTATGGTGACATGTGTTATTTTAAAGTAAAAATGAGATCCCAGAATGAAACTTTCACTCTGCAGCAGAGAGGGCGCTGATATGAAACTTCCTGGCAGATTAAAATTGTGTGCCGGAACGGGGACTCGAACCTGGGCCTTTGCCTTTCGCGGGCAAACGCTCTAGCACAATTCTAATCTGCCAGGAAGTTTCATATCAGCGCACAATCCGCTACAGAGGGAATGTTTCATTCTGGAAACTGTGGCTGTGGCTAAGCCATGTCTCCACCATAACTTTTCTTCCGGGAGTGCTAGTCCAGAAAGTTTCACAGGAGAACTTCCAGAGCAATAGTAAAACGTCTCCGTACGAGACATAATATCTCTTTATGGTCCTTACGTGGAATGTAAGTTGGAGACAGTAGAATTATTGCGCAGTCTGCTACAGATGCCGGCCCAATAGTTTTTCTCGGAAGGGGGGGGGGGTCTTCTTCTTTCCAGGGTTTCTGATTTGAGCTCCCGAACCATCTCTGTAACATACTGAGCAAGCCTATCAGTAATAAACAAAAATTTTAACAAAAAAAAAAAAAAAAGAAAACAGACAATCCGCTAAAAGAAATGTTCTTCTTCGATTGGATATTATAAACCGGTGCTATGAAACAATGATAAAAATTAAAAAGGAAAACTGAAAATAATTAAAATTTTGCAAATTAGTTATTAAGGATGGATGGATGGATAGGAAGAAGCATTAGGAAGGAAAGGATTGACATAGCTGCATTGGGGCACTGAAACTATGCAACGGCGACAAGTGAAAATGTAAGCTGGACCGGAAATACAACCCGGGTCTCCCGCTTCGTAACGTAGTTCTGTTCCTTGCTGTCTTTGATCGTGTTTGTTCGTTGTTGTTCGATGAGTTCTTGGCTCAGCTTTTATATTACAAAGGGCGTTCAGTCCTCTGAGCCACGGTGCCCGGCAAACCACTTGGCTACCCGCGCTCGCCTCCCAGCCTTCCCAAACTTCCCCAAGTCCCACGCTATGGCTGTAGCGTCCTCATCGTCCATGCCCTCTTACACTCACCATTACGGATTCCCGTGCGAGTTCAAACATATGACCGCATCTGTGGTAAAGTATATGTACAGGGTGAATCTAAATTCACGCACTTCGGCTTCGCAGCGCGATTCCTCACCTGCCAACAATGAAAAATGTCTTCCACAAAATTTCATCCTGCGCATATTTCCGCCAGTAAATGGACGTCAGAGACTGAGATGGTTGTGTGTTCAATACGTCAGTGTGTTTCATAATTACACCAACAAACTTGTAAGGGATGTATTAGGCGTCTTGAGGAACAAAATGAGTACGGAAACCCATGCCCAGAAACGCCATTCAACGGCGCTACGGAGAGTCCAAGTTACAGGCACCAGCTCCTGCCGCTAGACATTCCCTCCACCAACTTCGACGCTCTGTAGCGTCATCGGATGACATTTCCGGGCATGGGTTTCTATGCTCACTTTGTTCCTCAAGACACCTCCCGCATCCCCTAGAAGTTTGTTGGTGTAGTAGTGTAATTCTGAGACACACTGACGTATGGGACCCACACTCATCTCAATCTTCGACGTCCATTTACTGCCAGAAATATGCCCAGAACGAAATTTTGTGACAGACATTGTTTTATTGCTAGCATGTGAGGATCCGCGCTGCGAAGCTCGAGTGTGCGAATTTCGATTCACCCTGTACATAGGGTGTCCCATTTATTTTGACCACCCAATATACCTCTGGAACAACAACAGCTATTTTAAAACGACTTTCACCGGTATCAAGTTACGGCAAGGGCTCATGAATGTAAATATTTTGAAACATTCTAAAACAAAAGAATATTTGTTTTTAACACAAACTTATGTGTTTTTAAATGAACATCCTATATTATTTCATCGGCAATCTATAACATGACAAATCACATAAGCAATGGCGTTTATTGCATCGCAATACGCCAATTAAATCCAGAGATATTGTGAAGAGAAGTTGACGCTTGAAATACACGAAACGCGCGTCTAGCGCACGTCCTGTCGTCCTGAGACTCGGGCGATAACCCTATGCTGCTCAGGACGTGTTTCGTGTCTTTCAAGCGTCAACTTCGCTTCGCAATATCTCAGGATGTAATCAGCGTATTGCGAAACAATCAATGCCATTGTTTATATGATTTGTCATGTTATAGATTGCTGATGAAATAGTATAAGGTGTCCATTTAAAAACACATCAGTTTGTGTTAAAAAAACACTTATGCTTTCATTTTAGAATGTTTCAAAATATTTACATTCATGAGCCCCTGCCTTAGACCGATGCCGGTGAAAGTCTTTTTACAGTAGCTGTTGTTGTTCCACAAATAATTTGGGTTGTCAAGATGAGACACACTGTATATAATGTCCGAAAGAACAGAACAGACACCACACCACTCTATAATAAGCGAAGACGGCGTTTGATTCATTTACTTCATCGCAGATGCGGTCATACGTTCGACATCGTATGGGAATCCGTAATGGCGAGTGTAAGAGGGCATGGATGATTGGGGGACTACAGTCGTTGCATGCGACTTGAGGAAGTTCGAGACGAACGGGAGCGAGCGCGGGTAGTCAAGTGGTGGCCTGCGCGGTAGCTTAGCTCGTTTGGTCAGGGAACTTTCTATCCTCTGTGACAAAAAACAGAGTCAATGACGCCACGATCAACCTACAATAAAACGAACCACCGTCCGCTAAGGACCGATCAAACCGAAAAGGGGGAAAAAGTTTAATGCGACCGCTGGTCTGAAGGTCTGAAATGGGAGACCCGGGTTCGATTCCCAGCCGATCTCATATTGCCGCGAGAGACAACGAACACCGACTGACGGCGTGGCCCAGGGGTAGCGTCACGGACTGCGGTGCAGAAGGTCGCCGGTTCAATCCCGCCCACCGGCAAAAAATTTATTTCTTTGTAATTTACAATTCTAGAAGGTTCTACATCTTTCCTATGTTCACTTGTAAATTCCACTTGTTTCTTATGTTAACAATTCTTCTAATTTCTGGTAAATTCTGTCTGTGTATAAATAGCCATTCATAGAGGCAGTCAGTGCTGCATGTATGTTGAGTTCGTAATAAATGTGCTTTGAGTATAAGTGCTGTGTTCAGTTGCCTTCGAAGTCAAGCCTGCTTCCATTGCAACGCGACATTGTTTGGTGGAGGCGCCGGGTACACTGTGCAACAGCTGCATCACCGTGGCTCCGTTTAGGCAACGTAAAAGCCGTCGCTTACACGGACTGGAACCGGAATACAAGGGATACACCGAGTACAACCTTCCAAAGGTCCGTATTATCAGAAGAACGATGGAGACGAAACCAGCAATAAGCCAGCTGCACATCAGACACCCGTCGGTGTTCTCTGGAGATGCTGGACAGGACCCCAACAAATGGCTAAAAGGATTCGACCGAGTCGCCAAGTACAACAGGTGGGATCATACGATGTGCTTGACCAACGTTTATTTCTACCTGGACGGAACAGCCCAGCAATGGTTCGAAAACAACGAAGACAAGTTGAATGACTGGGAGACGTTCCAGGAGGAACTTAAGAAGACGTTTGGAGACCTCCAGCGACAAATCCGTTCGGCGGAAGAACAACTGTAGAACCGGGCCCAACGACATGGTGAGCCGACACAGTCTTACATACAGAACGTTTTGGCTCTGTGTAACATAGTCAACTCGAACAAGACTGAGGTGGACAAAATCACGCACCTGATGAAGGGAATTGCAGAAGCTATGTACCAAGCTCTTCTGATAAAAGACGTCGCTACGACAGAAGAGTTCATCAAGTGGTGCCAGCGTATTGAAGAGATGCAACAAAGGAGGGTTGGACGCAAGAAGTATGACAGACTCCCAAATGTAGTCCCTATGGCCGTTGTGGAAGACCAGCATGACTTCGCTTCTCTCATACGACAAATCGTGAGAGAAGAATTACAACAGTGCATGGCAGCCGGGACTATTAGACCGAGCGAGCATCAGATTATGGCCATGGATGTGAGCCCTGTAAGTCACGAGGGAGCCGACGCCGCTGAGGACGAGGTATTTCAAACATTAGCTCCTGTCTGCCCCGTCAATCGCACTCGACGTGAAGAATGGCGTCGCCCTGATATGACTTACGCTGCAGCCGCCAAACGGCAGCCCATGAACCGGCCGACGCGACCACAGCCAACTTCCCGGGTAACTCTGACGCCCCGCAGAAGAACAGACGTCTGGAGGACAGAAGACAACACGCCACTGTGTTTCCATTGTGGACGCCCTGGACATGTCGTACGCTACTGCAGAGAGAGGAGGCGAGTATTCGATGATTATTTTGCCGCAAGACGTCAGCCGTCGGAGCAGTTCTATCCCGGGCAGTCACCTGCTGATGAGTTCAGTCGACCTGTGGGAAGAAGCCCATCGCCGTACCCTAGACGAGGTCGCTCCCCGACGCGCCGCATCCGTTCACCGTCGCCGTACAGAGGTACCAGCCGCTCCCCTAGCCGACGCGCCCAGGAAAACTAAGCGAGGCGACCATCTACGGAGGTGAGGTCGCCGCAGATGAAAATCCTCCATGGACGACAGTCGCTAAGATGTCGGGAAATCTCATCGACGTCATAATCGATGGCCAACCTGTCCGGGCACTTGTTGATTCAGGAGCCTCTTTTTCTGTATTATCGGATAATTACCGCCGCACACTAAAGAAGACAATGTTCTGTGATACGGGAGCAACTGTGCTGAAGGTCGCGAAAGGAAAGTACGTCCATCCAGCAGGAACTTGTGTCGCAAGAATAACCATCAACAACAGGACGCAGCCGTTTGAATTTGTCGTGTTAACAGAATGTAGTCACAATGTCATCCTCGGATGGGACTTCCTTCAGGCAACCCAAGCTATCATTGACTGTGGAAGATCTGAGCTGCAAATTGAAGAAGTTGTTCCGCCAGATTCACGTAATACAGAATTTTCTGGGAAGTTATTCGTCGTTGACAATGTGACGATACCGCCGTTGACAATGAGAAGAGTTGCAGTCACAAACACAGATGACTGGTTAAACTGTGAAGTTCTTGTTGATAGTAAAAAGTTTTTCAGGCTCACAAAAGAAATTTACATTCCAGCGGCTATCATAAACATTACCGGTGGTCAAGGAGAGACTTGGATCACAAATTGTCACGAGCAGTCACAACGTATCCCCAAGGGAATGTGTATCGGGACAGCTGAACCAATCCAGGATAGTGAGCTCAACGTCATCAATGAAGACCCATGCCCTGCTGTTAGTACAGACAACACTCTGGAGGAAACAAACGTGGAACTTCCAATAGGGCCTCGACTGACCAAGGAACAACGCCAGCGGGTGTTAGATATACTACGCCAACTTTCGGGTGCATTCACATCTCAGCAGGGGAAAAGTCAGACGAAACGGCCCACGATAAAGCACCGTATCAATACTGGGGATCATCTGCCAATTAGCCAGCGTTCGTATAGAGTGTCACCAGCTGAAAGACGGATAATACGGAAGGAAGTGGAGAAGATGTTGCGAGATGACATTATTCAACCTTCGGAGAGTCCTTGGTCGTCTCCGGTGGTCCTCGTAAAGAAGAAGGATGGCACGTGGCGATTCTATGTCGACTATCGGCGGCTGAACAGAATCACAAAGAAAGATGTCTACCCATTGCCGCGTATTGACGACACCTTAGACTGCTTGAAATGAGCTACATACTTCTCAACTATGGACATGCAAACAGGTTACTGGCAAATCGAGGTTGACGAAGCTGACAGGGAGAAGACGGCTTTTATTACACCTGACGGCCTCTATGAATTTAAAGTAATGCCATTTGGATTATGTAATGCTCCAGCCACATTCGAACGCATGATGGACAACTTGCTTCGACACCTTAAGTAGACGACGTGTCTCTGCTATTTAGATGACATTGTAGTTTTCTCGAAAACATTTGAAGAACATCTGAGTCGCCTGTCAACTGTGTTGAAGTGTGTTCAGGCTGCAGGTCTCCGCCTCAATCCAAAGAAGTGCCTCTTCGTCGCCAAAGAGATAAAAATCCTGGCACCTAGTCAACGGAGATGGTGTCAGTCCTGATCCAGATAAAGTAAGGACAGTCACAGAATTTCCAATTCCTCAGCACATTCGTGATGTGAGACGTTTTCTCGGGCTGTGCTCATACTATCGACGTTTCATATACGGATTTTGTAACAAGGCACGTCCATTACAAGAACTTCTGCAGGGAGACGCCAAATTTTACTGGGATGAGGCAAAAGAAAGAGCTTTCCAGGCACTTAAGGAGGCTCTAACTTCCGCTCCAGTGCTAGCCTTGTACGACGAGAATGCAGAAACGGAACTTCACACAGACGCCAGTGGCTATGGGATTGGTGCAGTGCTTGTACAAGTTCAGGAAGGTGCTGAAAAAGTGATAGCCTATGCGTCAAGAGTACTCTCAAAGTCCGAGATAAACTACTCTACAACTGAAAAAGAATGTCTGGCTGTTTTCTGGGCTATCAACAAGTTCCGGCCGTATTTATTCGGCAAACCATTCACCGTCGTGACAGACCACCATTCTTTGTGTTGGCTGACTAGCTTGAAGGATCCATCAGGCCGACTAGCAAGATGGGCACTAAGACTCCAAGAGTACGATGTCACAGTGGTATTCAAGAACGGGCGCAAACACAAGGATGCCGACTGTCTTTCGAGGAATCCATTAGTGGTACACAACAGCATTAATGAAATTTCAGCCCTCACTGAATTAGATGACGTTACAGCTGAACAGAGGAAAGATCCAGCACTATTAAAAACAATAGAGGGCTTGGAGAAAGGAGAACCGACCAATGGAGAGTTCCAACTTATAAACGGAACGTTGTATAAGAGCAACTACGATCCACTGGGCCCCAAATGGCTACTTGTTGTTCCAGCTCATCTCCAGCCAGCTATTCTCAAATATTTCCACGATGCTCCAATATCCGGTCATCTGGGATTCGTGAAGACCCTAGACAGAATCAGACGCAGGTATTACTGGAAAAGTCTCTACAGGTCTGTCAAGCACTATGTAAGTCACTGTAAAGAGTGCCAGCGACGGAAGCATGTGCCGCAATTACCTCCAGGACATCTCGTACCGATTCCTCCGGCATTCCACCGAGTTGGGATCGATCTTTTAGGGAGGTTCCCGAAGTTGACAACCGGTAACCGTTGGATAATAGTCTGCACTGACTACCTCACACGCTACGCTGTCACCAAACCTGTGCCGACTGCAGGAGCTCCAGAGATCGCAAAATTCCTTGTAGAAGACATTATTTTGAAGCATGGAGCACCACGTGTCATGATATCTGATCGTGGAAAAGTATTCCAGTCAAAACTAGTATCAGAGGTAATGTCACGGTGCAACATTGTCCACAGGATGACAACTGCATACCATCCTCAGACAAATGGTCTTACGGAACGTTTAAACAAAACGTTAGCCGACATGCTGTCGATGTACGTCGATGTTGAGCAGAAGGATTGGGATACAATTCTGCCAGTCGTGACATTTGCTTACAATACCGCAAGACAAGACACCACAGGCTTCACTCCATTTTTCCTGCTCCATGGCCATGAAGCTGAGACGACAATGGATACGCTGTTCCCGTTCCAACCGGACGACACTCAGGACGACAATGTGAAACAGCTCATTACCAGGGTCGAAGAAGCAAGACAGCTGGCTCGCATACGGACACTGGACGCCCAGGAGAAGGATCGTCAGCGGTATAACGACAAGCACCGACCTGTTGTGTACAGCCCAGGAGATCTGGTATGGATTTTTACCCCTGTACGGAAAGTTGGGCTGTCAGAAAAGTTATTGAAGCGATACTTTGGTCCGTACCGTGTCATACGCCGCCTGTCAGACGTCACATACGAAGTTGAGGATTATGAGCCGTCGTCGAAACGACAAAAACGAAGAGACACTGTTCACGTCCTGCGCATGAAGCCTTACTACGATCCTGAAGAGCAGGTAGACGACAATTGCTTCTTGTTCAAGGACTTTAAGGACGGTAATGTTCCTGATGAATCCACGACAGGAACGTCTGTCGTCGATAATCGCGGAGAAGGGAAGGATTCTCTTGAACTGTCATACAGAGGACCCATGACACGGTCAAGATCCAGGACATTGCAGCTGGCTCCACAGGGATCATAACAGCGGGTCGCTGTTTCTCCAGGAGAGGGAGCAATACCGCGAGAGACCACGAACACCGACTGGCGGCGTGGCGCAGGGGTAGCGTCACGCACTGCGGTGCAGAAGGTCGCCGGTTCAATCCCACTCCCCACCAAAAGTTTATTTCTTTGTAATTAAGAATTCCAGGAGGTTCTACATCTTTCTTATGTTCACTTGTAAATTCTAATTGTTTCTTATGTTAACTGTTCTTCTAATTTCTGGTAAATTCTGTCTGTGTATAAATAGCAGAGCACTCTGCCTGAGAGGCAGTCAGTACTGCGTGTATGTTGAGTTCGTAATAAACGTGCTTTGAGTATAAGTGCTGTGTTCAGTTGCCTTCGAAGTCAAGCCTGCTTCCATTGCAACGCGACAATGTTTTCACATGTTGCCATTGTACAATTTCAATGCAGTAACGTCAGTCATTTCCTTCCTAATCCTTCTCCCTTTGCCTCATCAATAAATCATTTGCAAATGCAATATGGTTGCGAACTAGGTGTGGTGTCCGTTCTTTCGGACATGTTTATGATAAGAAAATAATTTAAAATCGTTTTCCTTGTTTATGGTGGAGTAAATCAGAAGCATGAAAAACCCGATTGTCTGAATATTTTTGCGACAATTTGCCTGTACTCTTGGCTGACATTACAATAGATTCATGTTCCATTGCTGGTGGTGGTGGACTGGATAATAAAGCGTGAATTTTTGACAATATCAGCCGCTCATGCTGGCGAAAAGACAAAAAAATCATCATACAAATGTCGGTCAAAGTATCTAAGACGTAAGTCTTAGCAATTTTTAATAATCACACTTTTTGATAGAGGACGGTACCTATCAATTCTGTCGCTGACATGAATGTGCAAGAGTTTCCCAGAAAGTAATTCGCCACATTTTCATTCAACAATTATTTATTGCACGTAATGAGGATTACGCACACAACAGAATGACCGAATAACTGTAGTCCTGTGAGAGAACACTCAAAATAAGTTTGCGACAAATCAGAATAATAATACAGAGGAGCGTGACAAGAAGAAGAAAAATATAAATGGTATGGCAGATCCAATGAAGAGGGAGCGGTAGGAGAAGGATGGCTTGCGTGTTTCACTTGTACACCCAGTTTAATTACAATGGCACACAGGAGGATGTGATCATCAGGAAAAACAACAGCCGGCCGCGGTGGCCGAGTGCTCTGCGGAGCGCCAGTCACGGTTTGCACGGCCACTACGGTCGGGGCTTCGAATCCCCCCTCGGGCATGGATATTTGTGCCGTCCTTAGTATTAGCTAGTGCGTAAGTAGTTTGTAAGTTTAGGGACTGATGACCCCGTAGTTCAGTCCCATAAGCTCTACAAACATATGAACATTAGAAAAACGACACTGGCATTCTACGGATCGGAGCGTGGAATGTTAAATCGCTTAATCGGGTAGGGAAGTCAGAAAATTTAAAAAGAGAAATGGATAGGTTGAAGTTAGATATATTGGGGATTAGTGACGTTCGGTGGAAGAGGAACAGGATTTCTGGTCAGGTGTGTACAGGTTCATAAATACAAAATCAGTTGGGGGTATTAGAGGAGTAGGTCTGAAATGAATAAGAAAATAGGGACACGGGTAAACAACTATGAGCAGCGCAGTGATCGCATTATCGTAGTCAAGATAGACACGAAGTCAACACCGACCATAGTAGTACAGGTTTACATGCCAGGAAGTCCTTTCTGAAGGAATTTGTGTGGATTGAGGCCTTGTATGGAAGCGAAACATGGACGATAAACAGTGTGGATAGGAAAAGTATAGAGGCTTTTGAAATGTGGTGTTACAGAAGAATGCTGAAAATTAGGTGGGTGGATCGCATAACTAATGAGGAGGTACTGAGCAGAATTGGGGAGAAAAGGAATTTCTGGCATATCTTCACTAAAAGAAGGGATCGATTGGTAGGTCACATTCTTAAACACCAAGGAATCGTAAATTTAGCAATGGAGAGAAGTGTACGGGGTAAAAATCCCAGAGGGAGACCAAGAGATGAATACAGTAAGCAGATTCAAATGGATGTAGGTTGCAGGTCTTATGCGGAGATGAAGAGGCTTGCTCAGGATAGAGCAGGGTGGCGAGCTGCATCTAACCAGTATCCGGACTGAAGACCACAACAGCAACGGCACTCAAAAATATGTGGCATGTGATGGGTAGCGCATATTTTAGTTACGTCTCCTCGACGATACTGCTCCTCTAGATATAGCAACTGTCAGGCCACCATATTTTGATACTTTTCTATTGGAAGTATTTTCATTTATTTAGGGGTTTTCTAGCTCGACTGCGTATTCTGCATGTGCTGAGGCACTGAACTGACAACCATGCCGTTACCAAGCTTCACAAGTAGGACAGACGAACCTCAGGTGACAATCTCCAGCACTTGTCATATATTTCACACCATTGTACACACTTTCCAGTAATACACTAATTTTATAAATGACTTGTAAACTGCAGGTAAAAATTGTCTACCTCGAAATACGACGTCGATGTTGATTCGATGGCGACAGATTCCACCATGCGGATAGTGGATGTAATGATAATGGTTTCATCGTCGTCAACCTACAGATAGCGTAGTGACGTGGATGCCAGAGTTCCATCTGTGTGTATCGTTTAATAGGTAATGTTTACTACTATAAGGTTAAGAGTGACATCAAAGTGTGAAGTAAACAAGTCTCATGCGAAGGAAACGCTCTCATGCTTCCTGCAGTCAACTGAATGAGTTTAAAAGGTGTCAAACTGTGGCCTTCCGAGTGGCGTGATAGTGTTTGCGCAGACTTATCACACAAGTTGGATGTACTGCGTGAATTGTGCAACGATGCTGGTTGCAATTGTCACATGAAAATTCTCAAACACGTAGAAGAGGTTCTTAACGTCCACGCGGCACAGACTTTCGCCAAGATAGTCGTATTGGAAGGGCAGAAGTGGCTGATCGTACAGCTACCACGGCAGAGATAAGAGACTTTGTGAGCCCAGAAAGTGTCAGCATGACCTGCTGCCAACTGTTTATTGGCAGGGGGACTACGGGTACGCACTTGCACGGCTCGATTGCTGGTGTCGAAGGACCACTTGGATGGAAGCTGGAATGGCTAGCCTTCATATTCAGCGATGAAATCAGACCCTGCCTTTACGCAAGCATACGTAGACTTGTCGAGCACTTTCTTGTAGAATCCATTCATCCAAGACACAATGACCCAGCACCATGTCTTATGATCTTGGATGCAATAAGCTACAACTCTCGTTGACCTTTGGTGTTTGTGGAATGCTGACCAGCACTCGGTACGTGCAGAACGTTGTAAGACCTGTTCTTTTATTATTCTTGCAACAGGTAGGTGACGTTGTTCCAACAGGGTAATACTCGCCCAAACACTGCGCGAGAAACTCAGTGTGCTCTGCAAGGCGTGCAGCAGCGTCCGTGGCCAGCACCATCTCAGGACTTGTCACTAATCAAGCACATGTGGAATATGATGGGACGACAACTGACACGTGTGACTCGTCAACCCACAACTCTGGCGATCCTGCCGATGACAGCGCTACTAAAGCAGGGTTACTAAACATAACTTTTAGAAACTCATTTACCAAAGAAGACGAAACCAATATTCCAGATTTCGAATTACGAATAGAGGCCGTAATGAGTAACGTAGAAGTAGATATCATCGG
This sequence comes from Locusta migratoria, assembly GCA_026315105.1. Taxonomy (NCBI): domain Eukaryota; kingdom Metazoa; phylum Arthropoda; class Insecta; order Orthoptera; family Acrididae; genus Locusta; species Locusta migratoria. The sequence continues at coordinate 296,539,659 of CM048755.1, forward strand.
AGTACTGCAACAATTAAAATCACTTGACAAGAACAAGTCTTCTGGTCCGGACTGTATAACCATTAGATTTCTATCTGATTATGCTGAAGCGATAGCTCCTTACTTAACAGCCATATACAACCGCTCTCTCAAAGAAGGATCTATACCAGAAGATTGGAAAGTTGCACAGGTCACACGTATATTCAAGAAAGGCAGTAGGAGTAACCCACTAAACTACAGGCCTATTTCATTGACGTCAATTTGCAGCAGGGTTTTGGAACATATCTGTATTCAAATATTATGAATTACCTCGAACAGAATGATCTATTCACCCAAGGTCAACACATATTTAGAAAATATCGTTCATGCGAAACAGAACTAGCTCTTCATTAACACGAAGTGATGGGCGCTATTGACAAAGGTTCGCAAATCGATTCCGTATTTCTTGATTTCCAGAAGGCTATTGACACCGTACCTCACAAACGGCTTTTAATCAAATTGTGTGGTTATGGTATTTCGCCCCAAATTTGCGATTGGATAGGGGATTTCCTGTCAGAGAGGACAAAGTTCGTAGTAATTGATGGTAAGGCATCGACCAAAACAGAAGTGATATTGGGCGTTCCACAGGGTCCTCTGCTTTTCCTTATTTACATTAACGATTTAGGGGAAAATCTAAGTAGCTCTCTTAGGTTGTTTGCAAATGACGCCGTCATTTACCGTCTAGTAAAATCATCTGAAGATCAAAACCAACTGCAGAACGATCTGAATAAGATATCACTGTTGTGTAAAAATTGGTAATTGACTCGAAATAATGAGACGTGTGAAGTCGTCCACATGAGTACGAAAAGAAATCCGTTAAACTTTGTTTACAAGATAAATCAATCAAAAGTGAAGGCCGTAAACTCCATAAAATACCTAGGAATTACTATTACTTAAGACTTAAACTGGAAAGAACACGTAAATAATGTCGTGGGAAAGGCGAACCAGAGACTGCGTTTCATTGGCAGAACCCTTAAAAGATGCAACAGAACTACAAAAGAAACTGCATACACTACGCTTGTCCATCCATTTTTGGAGTATTGCTGCCCAGTGTGGGATCATGGAGGACGGAGGACATCGAAAGAGTCCAGAGAAGGGCAGCTCGTTTTGTATTGTCACGATACAGGGGAGACAGCGTTACGGAAATGATACAGGATCTGGGATGGGAATCATTACAACAACGGCGCTTATCGCTGCGGCGTGGGCTACTTACGAAACTCCAATCGCCAACATTCTCCTCCGAATACGAAAATATATTGTTGACTCCCACTTAAAAAGGTAGAAATGACCATCAGAATAAAATACGAGAAATCAGAGCTCTAACGGAGAGATTCAAGTGTTCTTTCTTCCCGCGCGCTATTCGTGAATGGAATGGGAGATAAATAGTTAAAGGTGGTTCGATGAACCCTCCGCCAAGCACTTAAATGAGATTTGCAGAGTATCCCATGTAGATGTAGATGTAGAACTACAATAATACGTCAAGCAGGTGTGGCATAATGTATCCTGAGACAGTATTCGCCATCTGTATGATCGAATACTGAGTAAGGTGACGCAGTGGTAACACACTGGTCGCGCAAAGGGAAGACAGTGGTTCAAATCCACCTCCAGCCATCCAGATTTAGATTCTCTCCCAGGGGACTCACGGTTTTTTCATGAGTACGTGTGTGACGAGCATGGGGCCCCGTGCTAATGCTGTCTTTCTTCCTTCTTTACTTCCCAGACTGCATTTCTGTTCCTCCTCGCCTCCTTTCCTATCATCACTTCTTCCCATCCCCACCGGAGAACTGATAACCTTAATAGTTTAGTCCCCCTATCCCAACCACACAACTCAACCCAGCCCCCCCCCCCCTCCCCATAGATTTAGATTTCCCGTGATTTTCCTAAACCTCTCTAGGCAAATGCCGGGTCGGTTCCTTTGAAAAGGCACTGCCGATTTCCTTCCCATTCCTTGCTCCGTCTCTTATGACCACGCTGTCGGCGGAACGTTAAACCCTAAGCTCCTTTCCTTCCTTCCTTTGATCGAATGAAAGCTAGAATGAGCGCCTGCAATATCGCCCGTCAAGACTACACCATGTACTAAAGTGGGTGGTTCGACAGTGCCGCTTGAGCTATAGGCAAAGCAGACAACAATCCGAAGATTGCACACAGTGCTTTACTCGGCATGGTCCTGTTTGGACCTTCGACCTTCGATCTCCGACGTTCGACCTGATTTTTTTCTTTTTTTTTTTTTTTTCTTTTAAACAACTTATGAACTAGCTAACACTAAGGACGGCACAAATATCCATGCCCGAGGGGGGGATTCGAACCCCCGACCGTAGTGGCCGTGCAGACCGTGACTGGAGCGTCTCAGTCCCCTCGGCCACCGCGGCCGGCTCGACCTGATTTACCCAGCCATTTGTAGGGAGACCTACCGTTTAACAAGGATTCCGAACCAGGTGCTACTCGATGAGTTTGTGACACTTGCGGGGAGTGACACTTGCGCGGAAAGGGAATTTGTAGACACTTGCGCGGAGACCCGGACGCTGCAGGTAGTGAACAGGGTGTTCCAGAAGTAGGGATACACCACCCCTACTCCACGCCCTCCAGCCGCTAGCCGGCCGCGGTGGCCGAGGAGACTGAGGCGCTTCAGTCACGGTCTGCCTGGCCACTACGGTCGGGGGTAGGGAATCCCCCCTCGGGCATGGATATTTGTGCCGTCCTAGTTCGTAAGTAGTTCATAAGTAGTTTGTAAGTTAGGGACTGATGACCCTGTATTTAAGTCCCATAGACTATACAAACATTTGAAACATTTTTCCAGCCGCTACCTGTGCCGTATTCAGGGAAAGGCCCACCGAGCGAGGTGGAGCAGTAGTAACGGCCCGGAGATATCACAGCCTCATTCAACAGGGAGATAACACGTCATACAAATATCACTCGATTTACAATACAGCACCATGTGAAGAGGAATATGATGATATCGGAATTTTGCGCAACCGTTGCTAACTACAATTTCGGATTTACTGCATTTTGAGTCAGAATTCGCATCTATATTCGCATTTATCGCAAATACTGTCCCTAGTAATACCTCTAAAAATAAACAGCTGATCAAGGCACTAAAAGCAAGGGCAGATCTTTGGGTGTATTACTACAAATAACTAAAACACAATTTGATCGTAGAATTATATACAATCTCATTATAAAGGTTTTTTGTAGGTGGTTTTGGGCAGCTTTTAAATATGTTAGGAATAGCATTATGAAATATAGACAGCTACACCTTATGTTTATTATGAGATATCGATTTCGGCTAATTTCACGTCATCTTCAAGTCTCAAAAAATTGGTGTTACTTATGCATTTTTCCAGTGGCACTCATAACCTTTAACTGTTTACACACGAGGTCTAACGTTGTTAGTAGCGTTAGCGATGAAAACACAACCCAGAATCTTTGCGTCTAAATGATACATATATTGGTGTGATGTCTTATTTCGAAAGAACAAACATCACACCAATACATATATAGCTCTCGGTAAAGTGGAAATGGTACGATGTCGTTACGTAGCACAGCACAGCCGACTGGAAACGCAGGATAAGTGCAAACAACGTTCTCTCCTCAGAGGTATGATTCTAATTAGGTTCGACGTAGACTTCTACAACATACAGTCTACACGGCGAAGATTACACCAAAAAATTTAGCGTTTCGTCTATTTTGGCGATAGCAACCAAATTTTAAAATCGTGTCTACTATGTAAAGATTTAGCAACACAAAACGCTTCAAGTCCATAACTTCACTGGTTTTCGAGTTCTCAATTTTTAATATGTTTTAAAGTTATTACATAAAAAACAAATTTGGGACTCACACTACAATTTTCATATGGCAGATTTTGTAGGTACATTCACAAGACATAATTCAACGGTTCTGTGCATTCATTTTATGAGAAATACCAATCATTTGTTTTCAGTGTTTATTTCAAATTTCTACATTTAAGTTTCTTTAATTACTTAAATGTGGTGATGAAATAAATAAATTACGTGTATATGTGTAGTCTTATGCGGCCAAACTACTTAGGTCATCGGTCGATAGACTTACACTACTTAATCTTACTTAAAATAACGTAGGCAAAGTACAAACAAACATACCCATGTCCGAGGAAGGACTCGAACATCCGACCGGACCGGCCGCGCAATTTGTGACACAAATTACATGTTTGATAATATCAATTTAATGCATAGAAGTATGAAACCACGTCAAGACTACTTACTGCAAAAATTTCGACAAAGAAAGTTGGCACTGAGTTTAGAAAAACAAAACTCTGGTATATTGGATTTTATCATTTTATCAAAAAATGAATGTTACTACAAGAGAAACAGCCATTCAAATTTACGGGCACCATAACGTATTCCCTTCCTGAGTAAATGAGCTGCTTCTTGTAGTTTCAACACCTTTTTCTTGAATGTTCTGAATATAAATCTTCACACAGACTTCTTGAGGAGGAGAGTGATACGGATATCTGATTGTAAACCACTGCCTATTACCTTAGACCTTTTAGACTGTGCTGAACAGGAGTTCCGCGTATTCCGTAATTTACATTTATACAGTTAACAGGCAATGTAATTTATAACCAACTATTGGCTGTCAATTTCGCTTCATTTTTCCTGGAAGTCTTGCAACTTGTTTCTCCCTGTTGGTTTATGCCAAGTTCGGAGTAAAAATGGTTCTATACGACGGTGATGGAAAATAGAATTGATCTTTAGCATTTTTCGGTGTGTGACATTCCCTTACACATTCCGTATTTCATACATTTCTTAGATGTATTTCTAATTCGAATACAGCCAAATCGTTTTGGGGTCTACGAATAAACGCTTCAAGTATGTAAAATACTCATTGACTTATTATTAATGTTTTTTAATTGAAGGTTTAAGGTTGCGTCTCCTATTAAAAAGCATAGTAGCTATTTTTAAAGAGATGGAAGTTGTGTGATAGTGGGGTTAACTACATAGCGGTCAATTACATCAACGTATCTGTGCAGGATGCCTAATATATTTATTGCTTGCGCAGGTGTCTTGATATGTTTAGTGTTCTGAATAATATGCTTTTAGGAGGTATGACTGTGAAAAGTCATCGTCTTGTGTAGTAAAGAATGTCTTAATAACTCTCCAAACATTATCACTATTAAAATACCTTTTTGTTTTCAGGAGGAACACTCAACGAATTCATATGTAGTTAGAACAAGTTACTATATTGCTTTTCAGCTTTGAAAGGGTTGTGCAATTTCACTGAGTTTCGTGTTATGTTGACAGTGTGGAAACTTGACCACAGCAGTGCTAGACTTCTTGGTGTGCCAGTACCCAGGAAAAGCCATTAGCCGCCCCAAGGGTCCCGGGTTCCGCGCAAGTGTCACTCCGCGCAAGTGTTCCAACCCCCTACTCGATATCTTTCACATCAGCAACATTGCAAGAGGTGACAGAAGTGGAAAGTGACGGATAAAAATCCCAGGACCTGTCGGGGATCTAACCCGCGACATTTGTGTTCATAGTCTGGCAATCTATCACTGTGCTACCGAGCCACATCCGCTTGAGCTATTATTCTACAAATGTAATCATTTCAAGTACAGTAGACTCTCGATTACCCGACCTAAACAGGCCGCGGCAAGGTAGGATAAGAGGGAACGTCGGATAACATGAAAAAAAAAAAGACATGAAAAGTTTGAAAAACTTATTTGAACATAAAAAAAACTTAATAAATACGTGAACAAGAACTCAACATAACGTTCAAATACATTAGACGGCACTCTAAGAAAAGTGATAAGATACTACGTTACACAAAAATTAAACTAAAGGAGGCAAAATGACTTAAAAATTTAATACAACACAAATCAAATTAGACAAAATAGATATTTACTTACGTTCAGCAGTCCACTGTTGTGTTTGTGAAAGACTTAATTGAACTACAAAAACATATTTAAATCTGTGGAAGGAAGTTACTGTCTTTTGTTTGCCTGCTGTTTTCCGTAATTTTTTTTTTTTTTCTCTCGATAAATCACGTAGTCTTATAAGAAGTAAAACCTCGGTAGACGATGTTTCCTATCGCTGCCGTACATATTTTGAAGCAGTTTCTAAGGCTTTGTACCCTTCTTTGTGAGAAATCTTGGGCGCGCTTTTCTCCACTATATCCGCTTTATCGTCTTCTTCTTCTTCTTTTTCGTTGACCATATCTTCATTTTTCACTTCATATTTTTCATCTTTGACAATCCATTCAGTTCCCTTATCTTCAGTGGCGTCAGCATATCTCGGAACTTTTCGCAACAATGAAAGCAGGGTAGCACTTTCGAGTTCGGTCTGCTGTTGCAGATTTTCATCATCTGGAGAATATTTTTGATTTTCCTGTAGAAAAATTACCCAGGATTTTGCAATTGTATTTACTCCAACAGTCTCCCAAGATTGGGCCACGTCATGAGCTACGTCTTACAAATTCATATGGTTATATGGCACAGCTTCTCTACCATGTCTTCTCCATAGTCCACAGCATTAATTAAAGATAAAAGCAAATTTCTGCGGTGGTTTCTCTTCAGTATCTCTAAGGTTCCTCGATCCATAGGCTGACATACTGATTTGACATTTGGAAGCAAATACATGGCCTTTATATCATTAAGTTCATCGTCATTAGGATGACAAGGAGCATTGCCTAGAAGCGATTGTGGTTTGTGGGGCATGTTGTTTGCTTTCAAAAACTTTTCAGTTTGTGGCAAGAACTCGTTACAAAGCCATTCTTTAAAAATGTATGAGCTCATCCAAGTATTTTTGCGTAAAGTCATGGCGCGGTGAAAGGGTCGGATAACACGGAAGGTCGGATAATCGAAGATCGGATAATGGTGACTGCTGTACTCCAGATGTATTGTTTCGAAAAAAAAAAGTTCAAATGTTTGTTAAGATTAAGGGACTTAACTACGGGGTCATCAGTCCCTAAACTTACAAACTACTTATGAACTACCTACAACTAAGGACGGCACAAATATCCATGCCCGAGGGGGGATTCGAACCCCCGACCGTAGTGGCCGTGCAGACCGTGACTGAAGCGCCTCAGTCCCCTCGGCCACCGCGGCCGGCTATTGTTCCGACCATAAATTCGAAAACTCGAAGAGGGTGCAGTAATTTTTGTTTCTGACTGTGAATTTCCAATTTATTCTCACACTTCTTCGTGTCGGCAAGACTTCCACTGTTTTATTAATACGTCCTTTTGGAAGTATATTAACATTTTCTGCCTGCGCGGTGACAAGGCTATACCCCCTCCCCGTACAACCGGCCCTGCGTGTAAGAAAGGTTTTGGTGTGGAGAAGCGGGTGTGTCGGGCAGCGCGGCGTGACCCGGTGGTATTCAGGGTTGGGTTGGCGACGGCGACGCTGGAGGACACCGCGACCGCTCAATGTCAGCCGGCCATCGCACGCACCGGCGACCTTGCCACTCCTCTTTGTGCCCACTGCTCGCGTTTCTCCTCGATACTTGCCTCGGCAACGCGCTACTTTCTTGGGAAGCGCGCGAGCCTCCTACCGCAGTCATTACTGCTAATGTCAACGACACTTATGAAGCTATGAATATGTTCCGATAGTAGTGTAGATGTAAGAATAGGGTACCTGATGAGTTCTACGGACAGAGATACGGAGAATATTTTGCGGCCTCACGAGGATGCTCTCCGTCTTTGTCCCACGCCACAAGCTCCGGCCGTTGCGTAGTCTGGAAACTTGGCAACGCTGTTGTGGTTTGCAAATTAGGCCACTGTTCCTGTTTCTGACTTAATGCAGAAAAAAATTACTCTCGGAAATCTATCGGTGGAACTTTTCCTACGTCTGGAAAGCCCCTACAGAAATGAAAATCCATATAATAAATATATAAAGATAAATATCAACGAAGGTTAGGGTTTAATGTTCCGTCGACAGCGTCGTCATTAGAGATCGAGCTTATGCTCGGATTTTTGGGTAACTATGGGGAAGGAAAATCGGCCGTGCCCTTTCAAAGGTACCGTGCCGGCATTTCCTTTGGAGTGCTTAAGGAAAATAATGGAAACCCTAAATCTGGATAGCCAGAGGTGGATTTGAACCACCGTCCGCCAGAATGCGAGTCCAGTGCGTCACCTCGCTCGGTACAAATATCAAAATATGGTGGTTGCTATACCTAGAGGAACAGTATCACTAAGGATACATAAGTATAGACTGCCCATATGCCATCGTCTTTTGAGAGCAGACTTGATTAAACTGCGTTTATAAGTGCTGTCTCTTCATTGGAGCAGCCACATCATTTACATTGTTCTTCTTGTCACGCTCCTCAGTGCTATTTTTTTCTTTTTTGCTTTGTCTGAAGTTTCTGTTCAGTTTCCAAATGTTTAAAAGTTTGTAAACCTTATGGACCAAGCTCCTGAAGTCATCGATCCCAAAACTTACACACTACTTAAACTAAGCCGGCCGCGGTGGTCGAGCGTTCTGTGGTGCGTCAGTCACGGTCTGCACGGCCACTACGGTCGTGGGTTCGAATCCCACCTCGGGCATGGATATTTGTGCCGTCCTTAGTATTAGCTAGTTCATAAGTAGTTTGTAAGTTTAGGAACTGATGGCCCCGTAGTTAAGTCCCATAAGTTCTACAAACATTGGAACATTTTGAACTTAAACTAACTCATGCTACGGACAATTCACACACACACACACACACACACACACACACACACACACACATACACATTATCGAGGGAGGACTCGATCCTCCGACGGGGGCGGTCGCGTAATCCGTAACCTTTTCGCTTGGCCTTTCCCACGCGGCTTTTAAGTTTCCTTCTTTGCCTTTTATGCGTCGATAGAAATTAATATCACACCAAAGTGATTTAGGAAAATGACGAAACTCCTAAATCTGAGGGGACTGATGACCTAGGCCTTTAGTCCCCTCAAAATAACAACAACAACAATCCTAAATCTTGGTGGCCGAAGGTGGATTTGAACCTCCGCTCTCCTGAATGCGACTCCATTGTGTTACCGCTGTGTCACCGCGCTCAATATAAGTATCAAACTATGGTGGCCTGGCAGTTACTATATCTAGAGTAACAGTATCGTTGAGAAAACATACTCCGCAAGCTAACATACGGAAATAGCCGAGCGGCTCTAGCCGCCTTGCCAGGGACTCCAAGGCTGGTCACGGTGGAGGTTCGAGTCCTCCCTCGGCATGGTTTTGTGTGTGTGTGTGTGTGTGTGTTGTTCTTTGGGTAGTTTAACTTAGTTTAATTACTGTAGTTTGTAAGCCAAGGGACTGACGACTACAGTAGTTTGGTCCCATAGATTTACAAACATTTCAACATTTGGAGGGTACCTCATTCCTTACTAGTGTTTCTCTTTCCTGTTCTGCTCCCAAATAGAGCAATAGTAAAACGTCTCCGTACAAGCCATAATATCTGTTAATGGTCCTTACGTGAAATGTAATTTGGAGACAGTAGAATTATTGCGCAGTCTGCTATAGATGCCGGCCCAATAATTTTTTCTCGGACAGGACGTCTTCTTCTTTCCAGGGCTTCTGATTTGAGCTGCCGAACCATCTCTGTAACATACTGACCAAGCCTATCAGTAATAAACACAAATTTTAACAAAAAAAGAAAAAAAAAGACTTACAAAAATCATTCCAAAACAAATTAATATGCACTCTACAACTTAATAATCAATTTACTTTTTCTACTCATCAGTATGTAGGTACGATATATGTGTTTGCCACGCAAGAAGATAGGTATCTACCCACTTTAACTCAACACATACCTATGAATAACAAACAAGGATCAAAATATTTTGTAAAGTTCTCCTAACTAAAATGAAATGAAAAATATCAGATTACTTAAAACTCAATCAAGTTATTACGATGATATAATGTAGTTACAATTATTATTATTTTATGTGTCGGTGTCAGCCTACGAAACACTACAATATATCTAGCAACAATAATACGAGAATATTGAGTCCAAAGTCGGATCGGATGTTTCCTTGGCTGACACAGTCTCCAAAAATCATAATAATTGTAACTACATTATATTATCGTGATAACTTGATTGACTTTTAAGTAGTAGAATATTTTTTCATTTCATTTTAGTTGGGAGAACTCTAAAAATATTTTGATCATTGTTCTTCATAGGCATGTGTTGAGTTGATTTAAAGTGGGCAGATACCTACCTATCTTCTTGCGTGGTAAACACATAGATGGTACCTACATAGCGATGAGTAGAAAAAGTAAGTTGATTATTAATTTGTAGAAGGATACGCAATTATTTTTTTTTACTTTTTAGTGCATATTAATTTGTTTTGGAATCTTTTTTTGAAGTCGTTTCTCTTGTTAAAAGTTTTGTTTATTTTTTTATTTTTATTTTTAGTGAATCTGAAGTACACTAAGTAATTTTTCTGAATATGGATAGATCTACTAAACGTAATGCTCATATGAGACTGCGCCGTTTAAATGAAACAAACGAATTCAGGGAGAAACTACTATCTCAACAGAGGAATCTACTTCTGTGACACTTTCAAAAGAGACTTGCGAAGAGCGCAAAAATAGACTTTCAAAAATGCTGTTTTACATGAAAAAAGTTTTGAACAGGGAATTACTTGACCATAACGACTCTTGAGGCAGGTGACTCAAATATCCGGATAGCCTATAAAATATTAGACCCAGTATCGTTAATTTTCTCCTAAGAATTGAAGAGTTCCGCTATTTTGTCATGGATCCCATAATCAGAACGTTACCAAACTCTCATCAAACTACCCTTGAAGTACATCCTTTCCAGAAAGGAATAATAGAAATCGAATAGCGTGATATTGAGTTATTCGTCCATTTGTCGCGCACATACTTAATGCAAATTTAAGACTTATATGGTTTTCTTATGGATGCCATTGTCAGAACTGGACCAGATTGAAATGAGACCACACGGGAATCACCAGCTTTTAAATAAAAAAAAAAAAAAAGGATCATCAAAATTGGTCCACAGAGTCGAAGTTTCTGAGGCAACAAACATTAACAAAAATTGAGAACCACCTCCTTTTTTTTTTTTTTTTTTTTTTTTTTTTTTTTTTTTTTTTTTTTTTTTTTTTTTTTTTTTTTTTTTTTTTGGTTTAAGTCGGTTAATAAATCTAACAGCCCGCCTCTTCATTGCTTCTATAAGACCTGGTAAAAAATAATGACATCTATTATTTTCTTCTGAAATGGCTTTATCGAACAAGGTACTTATAATTACGCACCTTCAATATAATCGCCCTCGTTTATAAATAGCCGTTTGATTATTGTCAGAAATTGTATATTTCTCTTGATGTCCAATGGTTAGTGTCATCTCAGGTGTTGTGTTCGATCCCTCTCATTGGTTCTTTCAATTTGACAAAGAGATCGTAATCACAGAGTCTCATGTCGGTGGATGTTAGAGATTCACCCATTACGAGCAAATCAGGAGGTCCTGGACAACAGGAGCAGTGTGGACCACGACCTCTTACAGCTGACAATGGGATCATCTGGAACATCCACCGCCTCACCTGACATGTGATCCTGTGAGAGAACCACTGCGAGGGATCCCGCACACCACCAGGCATGACGTTATCCATATCATAAAGCGATCAGTACGGGACTTCAATAGAACAAAGCAAGAAATATTACGGTTTAACCTCCCGTCGACATCATGGTCATTAGAGACGGACCACACAGTCACGTAGTTTTTGTGAGGGATAGGGAAAGAAATCGGCCGTGCTCTTTGAAAGGAACCATCGCGGCATTTGCCTGGGGAGTTATTATGGAAATCACAGGAAACCTAAGTATTGAGCAGAGGAGGGTTTGAACAGCCCTCCTCCAGAACGGAAGTCTAGTATGTTACCTACCACTGCGCCACCTCGCTCGGAGGACATTAACAGAAATATCCTTGAAGACAGTATATGATGCCTTCCAGACATATAAAAGGTTATAAATACCGGGAGTGATTTTTTTCAAGGTGTATAACTATAGGTACCACTGTCAATAAAGTAATTTCAGAGAAAACAATAGTTTTCATTACTGTTTAATCAGCCCTTATACGTCTTTCTTTAAACCGATCAGATGTGGATATAAAGGACTTGATCAATACCCAATACCCAAGAATGGGTCACATTTGTGTTATATACGTGGTCTCCTTTATGGACACCTTCTCAAGACAAAATCGACCATCCGAGTACTTATTTACGCACTCCATTTCATATCGCTCCGCAACGTTACATATAGATATCGTGTCTGTGTCAAACAGCCCACTACTAATACTTTATATACTCATCTGCATCATCTTATATTTTTCTACATTTAGAACCAGCTTCCATCACACCAACTCGAAAATTTGTCTAAGTCACGTTGTATCCCATTATAACCACTCAGCGGTGACACTTTCCCGTACACCACAGCACCATCAGCAGACAGCCGCAGATTGCTACTCACTCTGTCCGTCAGATCACTGATGCAGATAGAAAATAATAGCGATTCTTTTACACTTCCCTGAAGCACCCCTTTCGGTTTAACGTCCCGTTGACAGCACGGTGATTAGAGACGGAGCTCACGCCTTTTTTTTAAATTTTTTGTTATTATTATTTTAAGTATGGGGAAGGAAATCCCGGTATTTGCCTTGAATCATTTACGGAAGTGACGAAAAACCAAAATCTGCATGGCCGAAGTTGAATGGAACACTCAAATGTGCAAATGTTTGTAGAACTTATGGGACTTAACTACGGGGTCATCAGTCCCTAAGCTTACAAACTACTTATGAACTAGCTAATCCTAAGGACGTCACAAATATCCATGCCCGAGGGGGGATTCGAACCCCCGACCGTAGTGGCCGTGCAGACCGTGACTGAAGCGCCTCAGTCCCCTCGGCCACCGAATGGAACACTCCCGACGATGCCCTTGTCTCTGATGAACAATCGACATCGAGTACAATGTCCCGGATTCTATAACCCTTCGAACTCACGTAGCTACGTCATTATGGAGAATTATACAGAACTCTGTTGTGAAAACGATTGAGACTAGAAACATACTGACGGTATTGCGAATGTGCTACTCGTTGTGAAATTCAACAGCATCACTTGCAGGATTCGCTAACATCTACATTTATGTTCAAACATGTATTTCTCGTAGTCTTTCTAATTTAATCCAACTCCTGGTGGAACTGCACGGGAGTGGCCGTGCGCTCTAAGGCTCCTTGCTGCGGAGTGCGCGTCCGCTCCACATTGGAAATTCGAGTCCTCCCTCGAGCTTGTGAGCGTGTGTTGTCCTTAGCATAAGTTAGTTTACGTAGTTTGTGAGACTGGAGACTGATCCCGTAGCTTTACAAAGATTTGAACTGCTGGTGATGGTAGAGTGAGTACTGAATAATATTTACTTCTCGCTTGTACGAATGAGAAGTATTTTAGTAGTAATTGAAAGAATTAAGCAACTGTGAGAGACAAGTTTTCTGGTCGTGTCACTAAATCTAACGAAACTTGAGGGGGCCGGCCGCGGTGGCCGAGCTTACTGCGGCGCGTCAGTCACAGTCTGCACGGCCACTACGGTCGGGGGTTCGAATCCCCCCTCGGACATGGATATTTGTGCCGTCCTTAGTAGTAGCTAGTTCATAAGTAGTTTGTAAGTTTAGGGACTGATAACCCCGTAGTTAAGTCCCATAAGCTCTAGAAACATTTGAACATTTGAAACTTGATGGAAAGATAGAATAAAAAAGGAAGTAGCATAAAATGGAGGAGTTACTGATGTGATGAAAATACAAAAACTTGTGACCAATATTAGGAATGAAGAAAGAATGCCAGCTGAATAGAAAGCAGCGATCATAGTACTAGTCCATATAAATGGCTATGAACGAGAATGCAGAAACTATAGAGGCATATTACTAATTACATTGAGTACGTAGCTTTCTCCAAACCGTTTTACAGGCGTCTGGAACCGTATTTCAAAATGGTAACAGAGGAGGAGAGTAGCGTAAGGGTGGTTGTTAATGTGAGATTTCTAAAACAGGAAGAAAAAAGTAATATTACACGATGATAAAATTTCCCAATAGAAGTTCAAGCAGCATGTAACTTTCGTCTACGTTCAAGAACAAATAGCACGATCAAGTCACTGCCAAGACCATAGATGTTCGTACAGAATATGTGCATCAAATACACTCTAAGGCGGAAATAAGAATTACCATGAAAGAGCTGTTCAAATGTTTGTTAAGCTTATGGGACTTAACTACGGGGTCATCAGTCCCTAAACTTACAAACTACTTACGAACTAGGACGGCACAAATATCCATGCCCGAGGGGGGATTCGAACCCCCGACCGCAGTGGCCGTGCTGACCGTGACTGGAGCGCCTCAGTCACCTCGGCCACCGCGGCCGGCCATGAAAGAGCTATGCAAATTAGTCACAAGTTAATATTAATACAGGTACCGACGAAAAATGGAAAAATATGGACTTCGGTAGCCGTTGGATGAATGTGGGACACTGCAGCGGAATTTCACCATGCAACTGGCAAGGATGGTGAACATGGGGCATGTCCATACCAGACCACGAAGTCTTTGCGAATTTCATTCATTGTATTCAGTTGAACAGTAATTATGCCTCTCGACCAGGCGCGTGAACGATATACACAGCTGATAGCATATGAAATACGTGTAGTTGGGTTCAAAGAAGCCGCTCGATATTCCAGTAGGAGCGTTGCCACTCTTCGACGAAGTTAGCAGGAGTAGGTTAACTATAGCCGAAAACAACGCGAAGAAGGATGCGGTCGACCAACAAAAAACCAAATTACAGGTAGAGAGACGCTCATAGCCCCGGATTCATAATTATCGTCGATCAGACGCGGGACTGGTACTTCAGTGAACAAGAGCCATTAACAGATGGCTCATACACTACATTTACATGCAACAAATCTTCCGAAAGACAAAAATCGAATCTCATAAACAAGTTTTTCGTTGTCGTGTTTACATGTCAAAGCCTGAAGCGGATTTCCTAACCCACTCAAATATGGCGTCTGAAAAAACAGCTGTTTCAGTTCCTGATTTCCTCAGCACCATTGCTATTTCTCTTTATTTACATACAGATTCATGCTCAGTGTAATATTTATACATCTCTTTCACTGCAGAAAATCACTCTTTCCATATTAACAGCTTTAAAAGCGGGTTACCGGAATCCATTTTGGCGTGTTTACATGAGCAACCAAAAATTGAATTGGGAAATCCGTTTACGAAGTCCGGTTTTGGGATGTCATGTAAACGGAGTGACAGAATGCGGACTGAGCTCACGGTGTCGTAAATGCCGCACACTAAAACGCCCTTTTGCGGTGCTGTTGGGACACATACGGCCTGGAATGTCATTGACTGAAGTAGAATTGTGTTTAGTGTTGAATCCCGCTTCGAACTGAGTCCTATGACCAGCGAAGTCGTGTCTAGAGACGCCCCGTTTAATGGTGCGATACCAACCTGACTGTCACCCACCAAAATAACCGATAACCAGGAGTAATGGTATGGTATGTCATTTCATTTTATAGCATAGTCCCTTTGGTTGTCATCTGTGGAACCCCCACTGCACAGCTCTACGTCGCCAACATTCTACACCCTGTTTCGTTGCATTCCATGGTAGCCATCCTAGGCTTACATTTCAGCAATGTGATAGTTTTTCCTTCTTGTCTTCGCGCTTGCCATCTACCTAAGGCATCAAGATCGCCGGTTCTTCCCATCCGATGACGTTTGGGCGATTTTTGGCAGGATCCTTAGCCAGATCGAAATTTTGACTATTAACGCTCCAGTTGGATAGCATCTGGCACGATATCCCTCAGAAAGACACCTAACAACTCCATCAATCAATGTCAAGTCGAATAACTGCTTGCATAAGAGCCAGAGGTAGGCCAACGCGTTATTGATTTCATCAATTTTGTGAAGGTCTTTCTCTTGAATTAATCATCAATTTTTTCCGAAATTGTAATCGTTTGTTTGTTGTACTTGTACAAGGGGTGGACAAAATATTAAGAACAACTGACAAAGACAACATTTATTTATTAGAAGGGCGTGGGCCGACCATTCGTTTCGAGAACAACTGCAACAGATTAGAAAAGTGTCTTAACAGTTTCCAAAACAATTTTATCCACTCTTGTAACAAAACATCCGCCAATTACTTCAACGATGTTGGAGCTGTAAATCTGATCTCTCTCTGCTCCAAAACTCCCTATAACGGTTCTGTTATATAGAAACATCGCGATTTTACTGTTCAGCGGAGATGTTTGATAATTTTCTGATAAGATGCCAAAATCATGATAGAACCTTCCCCATGATTGACTGAAGGAGGAGGCATTCCGTACCGTAAGCTTCTTTAGGGGTTTTCAATAAATAAACCCGACTGTTTGTATGGAGCACTATAAACGAAAATTTATAAGAGCCTAGCACATACTTACAGTCAAGTGTCCAAGTATAATGATCGTGGCACCACTTCCTTCGCAGCTTTAAGTTGGCTTCCGTTATTAAAGGCTGACCAACTGCAACCCTTCCATTAATGTTAAGCTCCGGCTGAACTTTTTTTTATCGAAACAATATTATTCAATGGGTGTTGAGTTTATTTATGTTGTCTGGTCGAATATTCAAATGATGGAAAACCTATTGGACCAAACTGCTATGGTCATCAGTAACTAGATTACAAACTACTTAAACTAACTTACACCAAGGACAACAAAACACACACACACACACACACACACACACACACACACACACACACCCATGCCCGGCGGAAGTGGCCGCCCAGTCCATAGCATGATGCCTAGCCCAATCGGAAACTCCTGCGCGACTTGTCTGCTCACAATCGTTTTTAATACTCATCGGTCGTTGTCAGTTAACTAAGGGTTTTGCCCATTATTCCTCTTACCTAATGATGTTTTACCTTCTTCGTGTATGCTGTCATTACCGAGGAAACTTCCAGTATTGCAGCCACTCTCGTCAGATATGGTCACACAAACTTTGCGCTATCGATTTGGCCTCGTTGGAAGTCCAAGAGATCACGCATTTCGCCGATCACTTGTGTTGACTGTCGCAGAACAAAACGTATAATATAGAGCGAGGTAACGCTCAAGGCTTCGTACGTCAATTGTGCCGTGCTCTCGTATCTCAGTACTGACACGTACGCAGTGGTGCCAAATTGCAGCAAGATGCAGAGATGCGGTTCATTGCATGCTGTTTGTATAGTTTTGTCCATCTTTTGTAGTTCACATACACCAATTTCCGACGGATTTAGAGAATTTCTTCATGGTAAAAACTTTCTTTATCTCTGAATGTATAAAAATGGTCGTAAAGAAGTGTTCTCATATATTTCGAGTCAATCCGTGTTATTTCTTCATACGAACGTATAATTTTTTAAATTAAGACTGCGTGCAACTCTCTAACTCTCCCAGGAATTTTGTAAGACCATATTCTGTGGACACGCTGAAGTAAAATTCTTGCAAAAGTGGGTGGAATGTTGTGAGTAACAATTTGAAATTGCATGACAATTGCAGGCCTGCTTAGGAGCTATGTTAGTGCCTTTTGCGAATATTTTCCTATATGTAAAGTCCGATGATTAGTGCTACAAAAGTTCTGTGTAAGATAATGTTACATCGTAATGTTTTATGTTTATTGTTGTTGTTGCGGTCTTCAGTCCGGAGACTGGTTTGATGCAGCTCTCCACCCTACTCTATACTGAGCAAGCCTCTTCTCCTCATAAGACTTGCAACCTACACCCATTTGAATCTGCTTACTGTATTCATCTCTTGGTCTCCCTCTGCGATTTTTAACCCATACACTTACCTCCATTGCTAAATTCACGATTACTTGATGTCAAAGACTGTGTCCCATCAGTCGATCCCTTCTTTTAGTCAAGAAATGTCAGAAATTCCTTTTCTCTCCAATACTGTTCAGTACCTCTTTATTAGTTGCGCGATCCACCCACCTAATATTCAGCATTCATCTGTAGCACCACATTTCAAAAGCCTCTATCCTCTTCCTGTCCGCACTGTGTATCGTTCATGTTTCACTACCATACAAGGCAACACTCCACACAAATGCCTTCAGAAATGACATCCTTTCACGTAAATTAATATTCGATGTTAACAAATTTCTCTTTTTCAAAAACGCTTTTCTTCCCATTGCCATTCTGCATTTTATATCCTCTGTACTGCACCATCATGTGTTATTTTACTGCCCAAGTAACAAAACTCATCTACCACCTTTATTGTTTCGTTATCTAATCTAATTCCATCAGCATCACCCGATTTTCGTAGACTGCACTCCATTACCCTTGTTTTTCTCTTGTTAATGTTCATTTTATACGCACCTTTCAACACACTGCCTATTCCGTTCAACTGCTCTTCAAGGTCTTTTGCTGTCTCTGACAGAATTGCAATGTCATCGGCAAAATGCAATGTTTTTATTTCTTTATCCTGAACTTTAATTCCTTCTCCAAATATCTATTTGCTTTGCTTTATAGCTTGCCCATGTACAAATTGAATAGCATTGGAGAAAGGTTACAACCCTGCCTTACTCCCTTCGCAACCTCTGCATCCCTTTCATGCCCTTAAACTCTGATAACTTCTATCTGGTTTTTGTACAAGTTGTAAATAACCTTCCGTTCCCTATATTTTACTCCAGCTGATTTCAGAATCTGAAAGGTGTATTCTAATCAACATTGTCAAAAGCTTTCTCCAAATCTACAAAAGCTAGAAATGTAGGTTTGCCTTTCCTTAACCTATCTTCTAAGATAAGCCGTAAAGTGAGTATTGCCTCTCGTGTTCCTACATTTCTCCTTATGGAGATGAAAATAATTATTCTTACTCCAATGTAAAAACCTAATAGCTTTAAATCCATTGTCATGACTCGTTATAGGGTTGAAATACCTTAATATACTAATACTAGATTCTAGGAGAATATCATATTGTCTTCGGCGTATGTAAAATAAATAAATAAATAAATAAAACACTATGCGTATCTGCTCATATGTTAATGTAAGAAACTTGCAGCTCGATTTCGATGCAGAGAGCTCACAAAAAAAATGCAACAGCTTTTCTGCAGTGCTGCTTGATCGTTCAGGATCTCTGCCGAATAGGGGTTAATAGGCGTTATTGGTCGTGTAAAAAGGAAGACATCACGGTCGGTTATCTCTTCTCCAAGTCATCACAGTATGGCATTGACCTGTAAATATCTGAACTGAAATATAACCGACGTCGCTAAATTAGCAATTTGTAGAAATAATTTTTCTTGGAGACTTTAAAGGCATGCACATCGCTTTCGCACTGCTCAGTCAGGTGCAGGGTAGACGTTAACGGCTATAAACATTGCTCCCTATATTATTGTCTGATCGCGAAAATTAAATTAGGAAAACATTTGATAATATTACATTCCCTTGCCAAATAATTGACAGTAACTGGCAGTGTATACGTAGATATCGCATTGTTTTTCAGCTGAGATAGATGATAGAGCCTGCCTGAG
Source organism: Locusta migratoria (assembly GCA_026315105.1). NCBI lineage: Eukaryota > Metazoa > Arthropoda > Insecta > Orthoptera > Acrididae > Locusta > Locusta migratoria. The sequence continues at coordinate 296,559,144 of CM048755.1, forward strand.
CTTTCTAGAATGAAGGAATCGCTCCAAATCTTGCATTCCACAACTTACTGCTCGAAGGAGATCTTCGTTTTTGGACGTCTGACAGACTTCCGCTTTATAGTATACCATGAAGTGTAACTCGTATGATGAACTCCTCTACCTGGTACATTTCAAGCCGAAATTATTCTATTCTTACTTTAAATTACTACTTAACTATTCCAATGGCATATTTCGGATATAAAATATGTTTGTATACAGTAATCTTAATAATTTCGCGTGGTGCAAGTCTTTCAATTGGACGCCACTTCGGCTATTTGCGTGTACCTAGCCTACCCCAGTTATCCAACCGGGGAAAGTGGACCTACAGCTTAACGTGGAATCCGAACCACGTGTCGTTTCTGGCGACTCCCTACATCGCTGACAGGTGAAGGATAGGTTAAAACGCAGACTGAAAAAAAGAAAAAAAAAAAAAAAAATCCGAAGTCCGACCGGGTTTCGAAGCCACGACCCTTTCGTTTCCAGTGGAGCGCTGTACCGCGATACCACCGGGCCCGACTTTGTATATAGTGATAGACCACAACATTATGAGCAACTATTTACTATCGATATAAACCCCTCCAGGTAACAGCAGCGTCACCTTACGATCAATGTTTGTTAACACTAGAATGGTCGCGTAGGATCTCAGAGATACACCTTCCCGGAATAGGCAACCCGTGCGTCAGCAGAACTAAATATTCTATTGTTAATTTTCATAAAATAATTGTTAAGTTGCTACTATTGTAATAGCTACATGTTTTCCCCCAAGTTTTGTTAACTTATTCACTGCGACATATGAGGTTAATTAAAGCTAACGGTGTCATGTTGACCCTGTATCTCACAGATACAACGTGAGCACCAATGTTCCTCCTAGTGACGCGACCATGCAGTGTTAATCAGACACACATACAGTGGATGATACTGGGTGATCAAAAAGTCAGTATAAATTTGAAAACTTAATAAATCACGGAATAATGTAGATGGAGAGGTAAAAACTGACAAACATGCTTGGAATGACATGGGGTTTTATTAGAACCGAAAAAAAAAAACACACACAAAAGTTCAAAAATGTCCGACAAATGGCGCTTCATCTCATCACAAAAGCAATAATTAGCATAACAAATTAAGACAATTCAAATATGATGTTCTTTACAGGAAATGCTCAATATGTTCACCATCATTCCTCAACAATAGCTGTAGTCGAGGAATAATGTGAACAGCATTGTAAAGCATGTCCGGAGTTATGGTGAGGCATTGGCGTTGGATGTTGTCTTTCAGCATCCCTAGAGATGTTGGTCGTTCAAGATACATTTGCGACTTCAGGTAACCCCAAAGCCAGTAATCGCACGTACTGAGGTCTGGGGACCTGGGAGGCCAAGCATGAATGCCGGCCGCGGTGGCCGAGGGGACTGAGGAGCTCCAGTCACAGTCTGCACGGCCACTACGGTCGGGGGTTCGAATTCCCCCTCGGGCATGGATATTTGTGCCGTCCTTAGGATTAGCTAGTTCATAAGTAGTTTGTAAGTTTAGGGACTGATGATCCCGTAGTTAAGTCCCATAAGCTATACAAACATTTGAACATTTGCCAAGCATGACGAAAGTGGTGGCTGAGCACGCGATTATCACCAAACGACACGCGCAAGAATTCTTTCACGCGTCTAGCAATACTTTGATTTTTTCTGTTCTACTAAAACCCCATGTCATTCCAAGCATGTGTGTCAATTTTTACCTCTCTATCTACATTATTCCGTGATTTATTAAGTTTTCAAATTTACACTGACTTCTTGATGACCCGGTATATCAGTGAGTGTGCTGTCCGCGTGCAGAATGAGAAAGGCGCGCGTTTAACCGAGGACAGACTGTGATGGACCAGAGGCTCGGCATGAGTATTTAGAAAACTGCATGACGTCTCGATGAGTGCTGTGGTCAGTGTCTTCGACACATGGCGAAACCAAGTTGAAACCACGTCCCAAGTTGAAGGGCTGGCACCAATCCCTAATTACAGATGTCGACTGTTAAAACAGGACAGACGACGACCTGTGGTGGAACTAACAGCTGGCCAGAGTTCGAGTGATTTTTAACACGTTGCACAGAACACTCCTAACGATGGGCCTCCGCAGCCGACCACCCATGCATGTCACAATGTTAACACCACGACATCGACAACTACTACCAAAATGGGGCACATGACAATCGTCACTGGATGTTGATGCAGTAGCAGAGGGCTGCATGTTCTGATGAATACCGATACTTTCTTCACCATTTCGAAGGGAAAGTACGAATCCGTCATCTTCCAGGAGAACAACTCCTGGACACCTGTACTGCGGGACAGACATGCTGGCAGCGGTCAGTTGTGCAAAAATGTTTGTTAAATTATCAGCCCAAACTGCGTGGCCATCAGTCCGTAGCCGGCCACGGTGGCCGCGGGGACTGAGGCGCTCCAGTCACGGTCTGCACGGCCACTACGGTCGGGGGTTCGAATCCCCCCTCGGGCATGGATATTTGTGCCATCCTTAGTTGTAGCTAGTTCATAAGTAGTTTGTAAGTTTAGGGACTGATGACCCCGTAGTTAGGTCCCTTAAGTTATACAAACATTTGAAAGATCAGTCCGTAGCTTACAAACTACTTAAACCTAGGTAAACTAACCTACGGACAACACACACACCTATGCCCCAGGGAGGATCAGTTGTGCTCTCGGGAACATTAACGCGGGCGTCGATGGAGCCAGTGGAGCTCATGCAAGCCATCGTGACGGCCAGTAAGTATCCTACACTGGTTGCAGATCACGTACATTTCTTCATGACGATCAAGAGTCCCAACGACAGTACCATTTTTCAACAAGATAATGCGCGATGTTACACGTCCAGGATTCTGATGGAGTGGTACGAAAGACACAGTGGAGAGTTGTAATTGATTCGCCATTCCCTGATAACTTTCTCTAAAATACAGTTGAACAAGATCGGAGCTAGACTGTCTCCTTGTCTCAAACATGTTTTGATTTCAAAGGGCTCTTTCAGTTCTCCTAAAACTTTAATTTGTGATCGGCTGTTTGTTAGTGTTTGGTGAATAAGCCTCGTTGTCTTATCATCTATTCCAAATTCTTTCAGCACTTCTATTACTGTGTCTCTATCTACGGAGCCGTGCGCCTTTTTAAAGTCCACAAATGTCATGATCACTTTCTTATCACCTGCTAGTGCTTTTGTTTTAATTAAGGTTTTGATGATAAAGATCTGCTCTGCACACGATCTTCCTCTCCTAACGCCGGCTTGATATTCACCTAGTTGTTAATCTATGTGTTGTTCTATCCTACGTTTGAGAGCAATGGAAGGATCTTGTATGCTACTGGTAGAAGTGATATTCCTCTGTAGTTATTGACATTGGATTTTGTCAACTTTCTTGTGGAATGAGTGGATGACTGCATCTCTCCATTCTTCTGGGATCTCTCCCGTGAGCCAGATTTTTTGAAAGAGTCTTTCAAGTCGTTCCAGGAAACTGTCTCCTGCGCACTTCAAAAGTTCTGCTACAATTGAATATTTGGCCGAGACTTTGTTGTTTCTCAAGCCCCTGATGATCTCTCGTATTTCCTTTTTCTCTGGTGGGGTGGAATCAGAAATTTTGCTTTGTGGTTTCTGGAAGGTAAATTTTTCTGGTGGTGGGTCACAATTGAGCAACTCTTTGAAGTATCTAGCCAAGTGTTCACAATTCTGTTTCTTGTTCATAATGAATTTTCCCTGATCATTTTTGAAACAGATGTTGGGTGATGAGTAGCCTCCAAGTTTTGACTTAAATGTCTGATAGAAGGTTCTGGTGTTGTTCTTCTGGAAATTCTCTTCTAGCCCCTTTAAGTGATCTCTTTCAAACTTTCGTTTGGCGTTCCTAAATACTTTTGCTGTCGTCCTCCTTTGTGCTTTGAATTCTTCAAAGTTCTGTTTGGTAGAATTCCACTTGTTCCAAGCTTCAGAACTTTTTCCGTAAGGCATCTTCACATTAATCGTCCAACCATGGATGTTTCTTTCTATTAGCTAGGAAAATTGTTTGTTTCGCTGCTTCCTGAATCTGTTGATACATATTGTCCCACTCGTTGGAGTTTAACGTGTCAAGTACATGCTGATACTTCACAACTATTTCTTCACTGATTTTCAGTTCTTCAATTCTGTACTTCTGTATTCTGGGGGTTTTCTTTCTCCGATTACCAGGGATTGGTTTCACTTTGACCCTTGTCAGATAATGGTCGGAATCAAAATTACCACCTTCCTGCACTCTGACGTTCATTATTTCCTTCGGGCTGGTAGTCGCTACGTGCTCAATCTGAATTTCTCCTAGCCGGCCGCGGTGGCCGAGGGGACTGAGGCGCTCCAGTCACGGTCTCCACGGCCACTACGGTCGGGGGTTCGAATCCCCCCTCGGGCATGGATATTTGTGCCGTCCTTTGTGTTAGGTAGTTCATAAGTAGTTTGTAAGTGTAGGGACTGATGACCCCATAGTTAAGTCCCATAAGCTATACAAACATTTGAATTTCTCCTAACATGGGATTGCCATGTTTTCATCAGCTTTGGGACCCTCTTAAATAGGGTGGACATAATTTTCATTCCAAATTATTCACAAACATCAATAAACCTTTCACCATTTCTGTTTGTCCTTCTGTGAGTTAAATATTTGCCTACAATGTTCCAGAATTTTCTCTCTTTTCCAATCTGGGCTTTGAAGTCCCCCATAAGAATCTTGACATGCTTGTCTGGTGTTCTGAATAGTTCTTCTTCGAGTTGCGACCAAAATTCGTCTACCTTCTCTGGGTTCTTTCTATTGTCTTCATTGATTGGTACATGGGGATTGAATATTGTGTATAATTTGTTTCCACTGACAAGATTTACTATAGACAGTCTAGGAGATGGAGAGTTGAACTCTACTATCGATTCAGTTATAGAATTATGAATGAAGGAGGTCGTTCTGGGGATTGTCAGTGTATTCTTCGTTTTCCCTGCTTTCTTAACCTTGATAGCTGCTCGTCCTTTCAATATCCTGTAATTGTCCATAGCTGACACTTCATCTGTTGTGAATATTGTTTCTTGGACTGTCAGAAGTTTTATTTTGTACTCATCAAGTACTTTGATCAGTTCGTTTTGTTTTCCAATTTTCAACAAGGGCCACGGTGGAGTTGCCGAGCGGTCTAAGGGTGTGGGGCATGGGTGTGTGTGTTGTCCGTAGGTTAATATACCTTCGTTTAAGTAGTTTGTAAGCTACGGACTGATGACCACGCAGTTTGGTCCGATAGATTTACAAACATTTGAACATTTGATTTTTCAACAAGGTGTTCACATTAATTGTACTAAAGAAGTGTTTCTCCTTCGTTCTGAGTTTGCGGGATGAAGGATTCTGAGACTGATCCAAACATGATGGTGTACAGCCTCCAGCATCTATTGCCCTATTTGAACCAAAATTTTGGCCTCGGATTGAACAAGCTGGGGTACTAGTTCCCGTACGTTGTGCCATCATGGTAGTTGTGTGAGTTTAGATTTGTGGGCTAGGGTGAAGCCCAATCAGAAAATAAAACCAAGTTAGTGAGACCTGGAGTAATTAGAACAGCCGTCCCTATCATGGACTCAGACGCTAACCAGGAAGCCGCCCGATACGGGAACCGTCGCGCCTGGGTTTAATGTGCTTTCATTATGGGGTTTTCTCCCGTCGGTTCTTCCGCTCTCAACGCCATTGGAAAACATCCTGCTTCCTCTTCTGCCGCTAAGACCGTTGACCTGCTTCGCCCAGTAATCCTAGGTAGGGGCCCTATAACAGGGTACGACCATCCAGAGCCAGATGGACTCTGTTTTTTTTTTTTTTTTTTTTTTCAAGGTTGATACTCCTCCTGCTCCATTCTCATGACTTACATGATGAGGCCCCGTGCTTGCAACAGGCAATGGCGGAGCTTATGGGACTTAACTACGGGGTCATCAGTCCCTAAACTTACAAGCTACTTATCAGCTAGCTTATCCTAAGGACGGCACAAATATCCATGCCCGAGGGGGTATTCGAACCCCCGACCGTAGTGGCCGTGCAGACCGTGACTGGAGTGCCTCAGTCCCCTCGGCCACCGCGGCCGGCGATTTTATATTTGACTCACCATCTGCACTGACAACAACCTTCTACAAAGGTATACCACATATGTGACTGATATGTGAAATATGGTTATCAATGTAATGTTTCAGGCATCCGTATACAATGTACTTCATTTTTTCATAGACCAAAAGATGGTACCTTATCGTGCCGAAATCGGTTGTCAAAACAAATAATTAATCATTTTTTTTGCGTTCTCGGAATAATATTTAATTTGAAGCATACTAACGTTCGAATGTTATTAAATCTAAGGTACGTAACTGCTGATGTTATCAGTCTCTAGGCTTACAAAATACTTAAATTAACTTATGCTAAGGAGAACGCACACGCACGCACACACACACACACACACACACCAATGCCCAAGGGAGGATTGATTCTTCGATGGCGAGCAACCGGGCGCTCAACAGAAAGGCGCCAAGCGTTCTACCAACACCGTCTGAAGAGAAGGCCTGCGCGCTGCCGTGCCACGTCACATCACACACAGTAGGTTGTGAGCGCGCAGCTGACTAGCTGGCCGCTGTGAGGCGGTGGGCTGTGCCCCACCGGCCAGCCAGTGAGCTACGCGATCGCGACCTACTCTGCGTGATGTGACGTGGCACGGCGGCGCGCAGGCCTTCTCTTCAGACAGCGTTGGTTCGACCCCTCCACCGCGGCTTGAAGCATACTAATTCTCACCATGCCGCGCAGCCACCGATGCAGTTTGAACGTCTTAACGCAAACCGTTCAGAAGTGATGACGATTTTATTTCATATAGGTCAATAATTGTCACCTTGTATATATCCATACGTTAAATAATAATAACAAGAAGAAATAAGAAGCCGGCCGCAGTGGTCGAGCGGTCTACGGCGCGCTGCGCCAGTCACAGTCTACACGGCCGTTACGGTCGGGGGTTCGAATCCCCCCCTCAGGCATGGATGTTTGTGTCATCTTTATTGTAAGGCAGTTCATAAGTAGTTTGTAAGTTTAGGGACTGATGACCCTGTAGTTAAGTCCCTTAAGCTTAACAAACTTTTTTTTTTTTTTTTTTAGAAATAAGAAATCACTATTCAATCAAGCCAGACTTCACCACTATCACACACAGTCATTCTTCCAGAAGCACTCTACCCAATTGAAACATCATCGTTGACCATCACCATCAACACGAAGGACATTGAGACAATGGAAAGACAGATATTCAGGAAAATATTTGGACCCAAGATTCAAGATGGTATCTGGACGCGAAAAAGCGCCGAGGAGCTGTACTCAAGTGCTGAACTTTTCACGTCAGTTGCACGGAAAAGACTGCTGATATTCTACGGGCATTTAGCTAGAATGGACGCCTCTAGAATGACCAAAAGAATCTTCCTTATCATCAAAGGAACTCGCCAAACCAGGAAACGTTGGCTAACAAATCCAAAAAGACCTCGCGGAAATCAGTATTGACTCTCTAGAAACCACATGGACTGTGTATAGACAACTCTCATAAGTTCCCAACCAAAAACCCGACAGAGAGGAATCTGAAACTAAAATAAGCACGGACACAAGAAAGCAGACAGGCCCATAGTGAAAGGATGAGGAAGTTTTAGGAAGAAAAGAAGAACAAGAATGTCAAGAAGACCAGTGGTAACTAATGGTTCCACGTGAACCATAGAAGGCGAAACGAATAAATAATAATAATAATAACCCGTAATTAACCACGCCGACCTACGAAAGCGGAACAAAGTAGTCTTGTGTAATTCGGGAGAGCGCTTCCACAGGCGAACTACTCGAACTAGTCGCAGATCCCTCGCATCTTAGTTCGTCCGCTCCTTTTCCGAAGACTGACGGGGAACAGCGAGAGGAGAGCGCAGAATCGCGTGATTCCCTTCTGACAGTTACCGTCATTTTGAGCTGAGATGCAGCTCAGCTGTAGTTTTATAGGCCCAAAAATACGGATAATAGCACACGTTTGGGCAACACTGATCATTATATAAAAAAGCTGTCATAACAAAAGAAGTGGTATTTTAGTAGTGGTAGCAAAAGCCAAAAAGAGCGGACGAACTGAAAAGAGCAACCTAATTCGCGGCCGAGCTGCGAACTAAAAGGAGAGCTACCGGTCGTGAACTAAAACATGCGCGATCGGTCGCGAACTAAAATATGTGCAATCGGTCGCGAACTAAAATATGTGCAATCGGTCGCGAACTAAAATATGTGCAATCGGTCGCGAACTAAAACATGTGCAATCGGTCGCGAACTAAAACATGTGCAATCGGTCGCGAACTAAAACATGTGCAATCGGTCACGAACTAAAACATGCGTTATCCGTCGCGAACTATTATGCCAAATGTATCTCCTTCTTAGTTCATTGGATCCTTTTCCGAAGACCGACGGGCAATTGCCAGAGACCCCCAGCAGAATTAAAAATCACGTGTTTGCTTTCTGCTGATGAGTGCCATTTCGAGGTGAGCGTCTGACTGCTAGATTACATAGTTCAGTGCTACAAAACTTCTGTTTTGAAGTATTCTGCACTCTGCAATATCTGACTAACAAATTCCATAATGACAAGATATAGAAATAACTCTAAACTTAAACGCGAGAAAGTATCCACAAACGGTTTCTTTTGGTTTGCGTGACATCGTTAGCGGTTCACGGAGCAAGCACATGAAGCAGATAGGTGGGGGAACTTCCTCCACCTGCATGTGCAGACCACGCCGATCAGCCGTCACTGGGAGCGGACGAACTAAAAGAACGAACGCTGCCGATCGCGAACTAGTATGCGCAAGTCTAGAACAAAGGCGAAAGAAAGAGAAGAAACGTCTTGAACGTTTCTCTCTCCTGACTTTGCACCTCTCTGTGTTCCATAACGTGAGCAAAGAGTGTGTGGAGCTGCTGAAACTGGAGACGATTATCCGGACCGGTTTGTAGGCTGGTAGCGGTTTGGCGACGTCAGCTAGCGACGCAGAGCGGTACTGCGGCGGCCTTGAGCGGCTAGCGGCTGCGGCTGCGGCGGCTAGCGGGGCTTCGCCAGGCAAGGACGACGCTCCGCCTGCAAGGCTGCTTTCCTTTTCCTTTTACTTTCCTCCGCGTAACGGCCGCGCGCTAACACTCTTTCTTCTTTCGCGCAAAGGCTGCCTGCTGAAGTTCGGAGTTTCTGACAGCGACCCACCGTACAGTCTTGTTCACTGATTTAATTGATAGAGTATAGTACATGAACAATGAAAGGGAAAATGATTTGCCGGCCTGAATAATTGAGAGTCGAAAAACAGAACACTACACATGTTCAACTTAACTACTCAACGAGTTAACTACGTGGTCTTCAGTCCCTAAACTTACAAACTACTTATAACCTAACTTATACTAAAGACGACACAAACATCCATGCCCGAAGGGAATTGGAACCCCCGACGGGGAACGGCCTCCCGCATCGGAGCATAGCTGGCTGCAACTCTTCCTACATGTGATGTTTGTAAATCTATCGGACCAAACTGCGTGGTCATCAGTCCGTAGCTTACAAACTACTTAAACCTAGGTAAACTAACCTACGGACAAACACACACGCTCATGCCCCAGGGAGGACTCGAACCTCCACCGCGAGCTCCGCAGCAAGACGCTTTAGACCGCTCGGCTACTCCACCGCGGCACTACACATGTCCAATTTCATAAATGCCAGTGTTCGCAACTCCAGTAGTCTGTGGAGCTTCAGCTTGGTGTTTACTTTGTCAAATAGAAGCAATATAATCCTTGGATACAGTGTATGATGAAACTCGTTGCAATTAAACCGTTTCTGCGTCTAATTCCAAATGGCATCGTTAAGTATTCATAACTTCTTTCAGCTTTTGAATGCTTCAATGATGTCGAATGTCATCATTCAAGCATTCTAAATCTCAAGGAAGACGGGAATACGGGCTATTTGGAACCACAGACGCGGAAAGGGTTAACTCATCGTATCATTTGTTTTAAACATCATTATTCGATCACGTAGAAACGGTTGAAATGTAACAGCACAGCCGGCCGCGGTAGCCGAGCTGTCTGCGGCGCGCCAGTCACAGTCTGCACGGTCACTAGGGTCGGGGGTTCGAATCTCCCCTCGGCCATGGATATTTGTGCCCTCTTTAGAGTAAGCTAGTTCATAAGTCGTTTGTAAGTTTAGCGACTGATGACCCCGTAATTAAGTCCCATAAGCTCTACAAACATTTGAACATTTGTAACAGCACGTCGATAGAATAACTGCTACGACAAGCATTTCACATATGTTTCAATAGCTGGGTGGACTGGTTCAATTGCCGTTCAGTCCTAGGATTAGTATGTCACTTTTCATTTTTTTTTTACCTTTGGCAGTCTTGTTTATGTGAAAATGCCGAGATGCACTGTGGTTCGGAATCCACGTTAAACTCTAAGTTCCCATATCACTGGCTAGGTAAGTCATTGCCAAGCCAACTTCGCGGGAAGCCAACGATATACTACTACCTCCAAACAGGACCATGCCTAGAGTGCAGCACTGTAAGCCCTGCAGTGTTCAAAACAGCCTTCAGATTGTTCACTGCTTCACCACCTCACTTGCACTAATAACATAAGAAAATAAATGAAAGGAAAACGCCGACGTGGTAACTCTGCGCGTTCTGTCAGAGGGCTCGTCGAACTCTGTAATAGAAGTAAAAAAAACTACGCCAAGCACTCACACAAACACGAACGAACGACCGCAAAGAATCTATCTACAAGAAGGACAATAAGAAGGTGGACACGCTGACGGTTTACAACAGTAACGGACGAACGTTCGAGTCTAGCTGGAGTCGAAAGTCTCTTTCTTTAATTTGTTTAGACCTATGCAGGTAATTCGCTACAAATAATGCAAGTTTTGGATTTTCTAGGTTCCATATACTTACCAAAGAGTACCCGCTCGGTTAGCCGTGTGGTCTAACACACCGCTTTCCGAGAAGGGAGGAGCACCAGCCCCAGTTCGAATCCGCCCGGCGGATTAACGAAAAGGGGTCGGAGTGCCGGCGAGCCTGGATGTGGTTATTAGGCGGTTTTCCACGTCCTCCTAGGTGAATACCGGGCTTGTCCCCAAGTCCCGCATCAGTTACAAGGTTCGCAAACATTTCGTAACACTTTACACTTTTGCACACCTATAACACTATACGCAAACATTTGGGGTACACATTTCCCCCTGGAAGGTATGGGATGGCGGCAGGAAGGGCATCCGGCCACCCTGTAAATATTAACACACTAGCTGCTCCTCGCGGTGTTACCCGCGGTTCAATAGTCAGACATTAAAGTACCAAGAAACGGCATAAATAACTACATGACTGTTTGCGACATTGTTAGCACGGAATATATAATTGTCTTGGAACGGATGGAGAGCCAAAAATCTATTGCAATACGTCCCTGTAAACGACTTCTTGTTCTCCGAGTATACGTAGAGATTTCTAGCTCTCGATACACGGGAGCAGCCTACGTAGAGCTGTCCGTGCGAGAAACATGGGGTGGCCACATGAATACCTGCCACTTTTAATGTTTGTCCTTGACTCTTGTTTATAGTAATCGAGAAGGCCAATTTCAGTGGAAACTGTAACCGGTTAACCTGGAATGGCAAGTTTGTTGGGATGTTGGGAATTCGTGGTATTAATACAGTCTCTCTCTTGGCTCCACCGGTGATGATGGTGGCCTGCACGATATGCCTTCTCAGGTCCGTGATGCGTAATCTGGTGCCATTGCATAATCGTGGTGCATCCAAGTTACGCATCAATAAAACAGGCACACCCACCTTCAGCTCCAACTTGTGGGATGGCACCCCTGACGGTAAGTAACTACAATAACAACAATACAGTAATCGAAAACAAATGCCAAGTAAAGGAACAAAATAAACAGCAAACATAACGGAGAAATGTAACGAAATAAACAACAAACCTAACGGAGGAAAGTAAAAAGATAAAAAAGACATCTAACGGAGAAACGAACTGTTGAATGCAAAGCGAACCAACAAAAGAACGTTCGAATGCTATAAATAATCGAAATCACCAAAGAAACTATTATTCATTGAAATCCAAAGAGAATACAATTTTAAAGAATTACGATAACATCACAATGTTCGAACATCTATAACGTTTCATATGTTAACTGTAGCGTTCCGCCTGCCATCTGTTGAGTTAATTTGCTACTACTTTCGTTGCAGTTTATGTACGCTATTTATACGTGGCAGTTCGCGCTTTGTACACAAAATAGGGCTTAGTATCTAGATCCCATTCTACACAAAACGTCAATGTTTTTTCTTGCCACGGTACTTAGAGCATATTTTATTTAAAGTCTTCAATTTATATACATACTTCCGTCATTTGTTACAACAAATGAAAATGAATGCGGCATAAACGCCAACATTCAGATTTCTTGTGTATGTAATTATATATCAGTTAAGCCGTTTTGGCAGTATCCAAGAATCTTTTTGTATATTCGAAAGTAAAAAAGATAACAATAACAAAGAAAAAAAATTTCACTATAGCAGGTCCCGAACCATTGCCCAAAATAACGCAACTATATTACAAGCCGCGTTAACCCCCGTGGCTAAACACGACATACCCTACAACCCTCTTCTGGTGTTATATTAGCAGCTTCTTACAACCGTTACGTATTTCTATGGATATATTTCAAATAAATAATTTGTAATGAACATTTTGAAAAGTAGCCTATGTCCTAATCCAAGACATAAGAAGTCTCTTTATGAAATTTCATCTAAATCAGTACTGTAGTTTTAGCGTGATGCGGTAACAAACATAGAAACTTTCGCATTTATAATATGTATAGGATGTCAAATCCGCGTTTAACACAGTGCCGACCCTGCAGTGCGGGAAACCGGCCAAAGAGATAAATATACTTACCAAAGAGTTCGTTTTATAATAATCTAAGCTTTAACCCTTCTATGCATGACCTATATTTTTTGCACATTTACGTACCCTGTGTCCATTGGACCCGTTACGTCTAATATGAGAATTTAAACGAAAATAAGTGTTTTGTGGATATTATCATGCACGAATATTTTTATTTGAAGGTTCATTAGTATAATATAAGAAAGCTGTGGCTATTGTAATGATTTTACTGGCTTTTAAAATGTATAATTACTATAATTTTAACCCTGAATAATTTTTTTAAAGATTATATTATGAAAACTGATACAGACACAACCAATATTATTTCTCACAGTGATCAAACAGGTGATTTTGTCACTGACAAAGCATAAATCATTTCACAAAAAAACATCACATTAGTTTTCACCATTGTTGCAAACCACACTCCTATTGTCCTAGCTCACATGTCTTGAGCACTTACTGCACCCTGTTTTGGTTTTTCTGTCCTTTGAAGCAGGACACAGTGAACACCTTTTCTTCTGGCGACCAAGTGTTCTGTTGTTGTTTCTGCTGTAGTTTTGTGTATCAGGGATAGTAATGAACGTCTCCATATCCAGGAGTATGGATTTTTGCAGAAAGGGATTAGAAAATGTTCTTATCATAAATGGTTGGATCAACTCCATGGAAAGTTCCTTGATGAAAAGTCTACTCTTGTGCAAAAGCCTTAGTGATACGTGGGATGTTGTGCTTTGTAGGTAATAAAAGCATTTAGAGTGCATACGTCCATTATGTTACACCACAGTGCCATGGGCCAGCGTTTGGTTTATCTTTTGCACTAGCTGATCAAATGTTCAAATGACTACTTACTAACTACTTATGAACTACTTACGAACTAGGGCGGCACAAATATCCATGCTCGAGGGGGGATTCGAACCCCCGACCGTAGTGGCCGTGCAGACCGTGACTGAAGCGCCTCAGTCCCCTCGGCCACCGCGGCCGGCCGCTAGCTGATCCATAACATCAACACAACCCTTAGTTTTATAATAAAATTTCACAATCTCAGTTTTCCGTTTTGGATGTTGTTCATCTATAGAGTTCATTATAGAGTTATCATGATACATGGTACTTAGGAGGATTACACACTTGATCTACTTTGGCGAGAAACTGGCCATTGCCATTTCTTTCGTAAATGCAAACAGGCTCGGATTTACTTGCCTACTACTATTTGGCTTCATCTCCTTCGGAATTTCTCTTTTATTCATCCTCATTGTTCCCACAACAGCTAGGTTCTTACTCAAAAGATGTTCTGCTAGTGGTACACTTCTAAAATAATTATCTACAGTAACAATTCTGGCTGTACCAGCAATACCGTTTGTAAGAGTCTTCACTTTCGAAAGATCCATTGTTTTCTGGGGTGGCTCACCTGGTTCTCTTCCTGTATTGCCATTTCCATCAATGGCATAATCAGTTTCAGCTTCGCATATCCCAGAAGATTTTCATCCCATACCTTGCAGGCTTATTTGGCATATACTGCACAAATCCACAACGGCCTCTAAATGGAACTAGTCGTTCATCCACGGTAACATTGATTTTAGGTATCATTACTTCCTGCACTGTCCTATAAATATTTGCCGGCCGCGGTGGCCGAGGGGACTAAGGCGCTTCAGTCACAGTCTGCACGACTACTAGGGTCGGGGGTTCGAATCCCCCCTCGGGCATGGATATTTGTGCCGTCCTAGTTCGTAAGTAGTTCATAAGTAGTTTGTAAGTTTAGGGACTGATGACCCCGTAGTTAAGTCCCATAGACTATACAAACATTTGAACATTATAAATATTTTCCATGTGTAGGATATAGCCGCCAGCTTATCAGTTTGTAACCTAGCCTCTCGTTCTTTTCTCATCAAATCTAATGATCCTCCATACTCTACAGACATGGCACCGGCGGACTTTTTTTCCCTTTCACTTCTCCTTTTCCTTTTTTTCCCCTAAAGTAGATCCGTTGTTTTGGTTCTCCCCCCCCCCCCCCCCCCCGTTTTTTCCGTAGGAGACCAAACTGCTAAGATCATCGGTCCGTAAATTTACACATTACTTAAAATAACTTACGCCAAGGACAACACCGCCGCGGCAGAATAGCCGTGCGCATTGAGGCACCTTGCTGTAGTGTGCGCGGCCGTTTGCCGTCGGGGGTTCGAGTCCTCCCTCGGGAATGGGTGTTTGTGTCGTCCTTAGCATAAGTTACTTAAAGTTAGTTCAAGAAGTTTGTAAGCCTAGGGACTAATGACCAACTAAGTTAAGTCCCTTAGATTTACAAATATTTGAAGGACAACACTCATGCTCGTTGGAGGGTTCTAACCTCCGGCGGGAGCTGCCGCACCATCCGTGACATGGCGCCTCAGACTGTGCGGTCATCTCAGCGCGGCTGCAAGAAATGCATCAAGACGTTTCCCGGAAGTGGAAACGACGTTGGGAGCGGTGTATGAATTGTAGATGAGGCTATTTCAAAGGATTCCAAACACAATAAGTAAACGGTAAGTACGTAATCTTTGGGCCCTGCTGCGTTGTATACGTCACTTAACGATATATCGTTGATATAAACAAGCTGTTGTAAACGTAAAATATCATTGACAAACACCAGTAAATGTCATCATTAGCAATAAATCACAGTATATTCGAACTGTACAAGACCTGTGGCGTAACGACGATATTATATGAACAACGCACGTTACAAGAAGTTTGTAAAATCTAATTTTATATAAATATTATGTATCCTATCACTTTTATATTATGACGTCTCACGAAATTTGTATTATACAATTGCAGCTAACATGAAAATGGTTTTGTAGCCGAAATGGCCAAGGTTTAAAAATATATAAATGTTAAAGCAGCAATTTGGGTTAAATACATTTCATATTATGTCGTTAAACGGTAAGTGTAAAAAAATTGTGGACAAAGTTCCGGAATTTTTTGAACAGACTTCGTATGAGGACAGGCAATGAAAGTGACAGTAAAATAATTTGACGTCAGCTGCCACCAGGCGTTGCATGATCAACGGCGATATACGAAGGTGTGAACCTAGGTCGAGATTCGAAACCGGATCTTCTGCTTACTAGGCAGTTGGGCTAACCGCTTACGCCACACAACCACCATGGCTTCGCGAAGCGGCACGGACTGTCCTATCATGCCTCCTGCCCGATCCACTCTCCCATATGTCGCGCTTTATGCCCTGATGCCGTGACTATCCATATGCCCACCACTCGCAACTTTGTTGAATCCTGCAGGGGGTCGATGTACGAGAGCATGGAAACAATAGATGTATAGAAGCATTGAAAGAGAGCTTCGATCAGTGAGATGCACTTCTAGATCCGACCCCTGCGGGATTCAACGAAGTTGCGAGCGTTGGGGTTATGGATAATCAGGGCATTACTCGGATAACTGTGCGACATACGGGATGTGGATCGAGCGGGAGGCTTGGCAAGGTAGTCCGTGGCGTTGAGATAAGCCACGGCGGCTGTGTGGCGTAAGTGGTTACAGCAACTGCCAGTGAGCAGAAGAACGGTCTTCGAATCCCCACCAAGCGAGGTGGCGCAGTGGTAGCGCAATGGATTCGCAGTCGGGAGGACGGCGGTTCACATCCCTACTACAACTACCCTAGTATAGGTTTTCCGTGATTTCACTACATCGCTCCATGCAAATGCCGGCGTGGTTCCTTTCAAAGGCCACGACAGATATTCTTCCCCATCCTTAGAACAAAAAATCAATCCGAGCGCCGGTCGCGGTGGCCAAGGGGTCTGAGGCGCTCCAGTCACGGTCTGCACGGCCTCTACGGTCGGGGGTTCGAATCCCCCCTCGGGCATGGATATTTGTGCCGTCCTTAGTCTTAGCTAGTTCATAAGCAGTTTGTAAGTTTAGGGACTGATGACCCCGTAGTTAAGTCCCATAAGCTTAACAAACATTTGAACATTTCAATACGAGCGTGTGCTCCGTGTGTAAAGAGCACGTTGTCGACAGCACGTTAAACAGTAATCTTTCCTTCTTCTTCCTTTTCCTAATCTCAATATAAGCACACATTTTCGTATATCTTCATTCATGATTATGAAAGCTGACGTCAAATTATTTCATTAATAGCTTCACTGTCAGTCCTCATGCGAGTATATTCACAGATGGAAAACCTCACACGGTGCCTGTTCTCTCCGAAATATTCGAGACAACAATCTCTGTACATATAACTGACTGTGCATGTTAAAAAAAAAAAAAAGTTTGTAAATCTATCGGACCAAACTGCGTGGTCATCAGTCCGTAGCTTACAAACTACTTAAACCTAGGTAAACTAACCTACGGACAAACACGCACACCCATGCCCCAGGGAGGACTTGAACCTCCACGGCGAGCAACCGCGCGCTCCGCAGCGAGACGCTTTAGACCGCTCGGCTACTCCACCGCGGCTGAGTGTGCCTAATGATACATCTTTTCTGACACAAGAAAAACACAGTTCAAAATATAGTTAACGTGGAAATTAATTAGGGAAAGAAGCTTCACTTGCGTCCGTCGCAATATGATAGCGAGTTACTATTCAATAATTTACATTAGATGTACTTATCGTTACAATGAGAAGATGAAATGTTCAAATGTTTGTACAGCTTATGGGACTTAACTACAGGGTCATCAGTCCCTAAACTTAGAAACTACTTATGAACTACCTTATACTAAGGACGGCACAAATATCCATGCCCAAGGGTGGATTCGAACCCCCGACCGTAGTGGCCGTGCAGAACGTGACGGGCGCGCCGCACACCGCTCGGTCACCGCGGCCGGCAATGAGATCCTCTTGGATGTAGAACAAATCAGAAAACAGGAATGCATGATAAGTACAAAATAAGAACAGAATCCTAATGAACCTACCACAGGTGTTCAAATGTTTGTAAACCGATTGGACCAAACTGCTATGGTTATCAGTCCCTAGACTTACAAACTACTTTAACTTGCACAGCCATGCCCGAGGAAAGACTCGAACCTCCGGCGGGAACGGCTGTCCAATCCGTAACATGCCGCCTTAGACCAGGCAGTCATACCGCTGGGCTGGACTCCCTTAAAACTACGTCATGTAAGAGATGAAATTTCAAGTAAGAGGTTCTGTTTTTCGGAATAAATATAAATGTACCAATGTCTTTTGTTAAATAGTTCCTGAAAGTGTAACGGGGTCGCTTACCCCTACGTTACCCATGAAAAAAAGAAAGAAAAAAATGATTAAGTTATTGAATTTTGCAAAATAAGGGGTATGTTTTCAGGTGGTCACTCTTCTACGCCGTACATAGCAAGAATGTTAGTCGGTGTGGCAGTGGGGCCGTTACCCGCCTGGAAAGCAATTAGCCGTCGCGCGATCGAGCGAGGTCGGCGCCGCGTTAGCGCAGCGGGCCCAGACGGCCCCGATTGCCTCATCGCTTTCCCTCCCACAACTCTTTCTCGTAACACAGCGCCACTAATTCTAGATCGTATGCACGCTCGCCATCGAATAATAACAGAATATCAACGGGACTTCGTTCTACTACGTAACATACATCACTGATTAATATTTGCAGGTTTACCCATAATTTTCCAGACAAAAATCACACGATGACTGCAGTTTTGGGGGCTTTTCTTTAGCTTTTATAAGTAATACGTCAGACAAAACGATAACGATTAGCCGCGCGGGAATGGCCGAGTGGTCTGGAGCTTCACGTTATAGATTGCGCGACCGCCGTCGGAGGTTCGAGTCCTCCCTCGGGCATAGGTGTGCGTGTTATCCTCAGTAAAAATTAGTTTAAATAGTTTATAAGTCTAGGGAGCGATGGCCACAAACGTTTGGTCTCTTAGAATTACAGTCATTTGACAATATCATCATTTGGTTGTCTGCCGTACGGCAGGTTTAGACTGCATAGCCCTCCATGCTTCTCTGTCTTTTGCGATCATCTTCGTTCTTTGGTACCCTCCTAGTGGCTTGCTGACATCATCCAGCATCTGGTACCTTCTTCTGCCCCTCCCTCTCTTTCCCGGAACGCAACCCTCAACTGCCTCTACCAGAAGGCAATCTCGTCTTAAACCGTGGCCTAGCCAGTTTAGTTTCCTATTCTTTATCGTCAGCAACATCCTCTGTTCCTCTCCAACTATATTCAGTACTACTTCATTTCTGAGTTTATCGAGCCAGCTGATCTTCTCCATCCTGCGCCATATCCACATTCACAAGCTTCAATTTTCTTTTCATCTTGCTTTCTCAATGTCCACGTTTCTGATCCATACAAGGCCACACTCCATATTAGACACTTGACCAGTCCCTTCCTTAATTCTTTGTTTAAACCACTGGTTAGGATTCTTCTTTGCTTCTGGAACGCTTCTTTTTGACAACGATGATGTCTCTTTTGGACTGTCTGTAAGTAGTAATTTTAATTTATTTCAGCATAATAATTTTTATTACGAAGTGTTTTTCAGCCAGTTTACTATTTCAAAACTTTTGCTGCGAAGGCGGAATTCGAAACTTGAAGGGTATAAAAAAAAGTCTGTAAAGTTATGGGACCTAACTGCAGTGGTCGTCGGTCCCTAAACTTACAAACTAGTGAAAATAACTTATCCTAAGAACAACAAACACACACACACACACACACACACACACACACACACACACACACAGAGCCATGCCCGAGGGAGGACTCGAACCTCCGACGGCGAACAGCCGCGCAAACCGCAGCAAGTCGCCTTAGTGTGAATGGCTATTCCGCGGCGGCTTGAAGGATATCATACTAAATATAGAGTGGAATTTCTTTGAATATGGATTGTCTTACCTTTTGTAGGGCGATAATAAATAACGTTACAGTTGAAGTGAGGTGTTGTTCTGTAGGTGTTAGAAAGAAAGTCGTACGTTAAGCGGTAATATTCTGTTCCTCCAATTACGTCCTTTTACTCTACACCCACTTGTGAATATTTCATAAATACTCTTCGAGCCATCAATATAAAATAATGAATACTATAGTGTGTGTACTGTTATGTGCAAAAAGGCCGAACGACCTGAATTGCATCCGCCCGATAGGCGTGCATCCCAAATAGCGTACCTGTCTTGCGGGTCCTCTAATCACTTCACGGTATAGTCGTTCGACTATTCAAAACAGGTCAACTACAGAAAACTGTCCTTCACGCCAATCATTCCAGATATAAAACTACATCACGATATTGGGAATAAAAGGAAGTTTGTTATTACGTTCTTAGCGTTTCTAAACTCCACTTTGTTAGTATAACAGACATATCAAATATATTAACACACTCAGTAGTCAGATATATAAAAAAAAGCTTTAATAAGAGGTTTTCGATCGCTTTCTTCTTTTAATTACATGGCCGGTTTCGGCGTGCTAGACGCCATCTTCAGACCTAATACATCAAGTTTGTTTACAAAATGAGCTGCATTATATATAGCAAACAATCTTATCTATCTACAATTACATAGTTCCATACCTGTCGTAATTTTTTACATCACTGCTATTGCAACAATTTCTAACATAGGAAATTGGTATATATCCACATTGATGTGTCATCCAAATAAAATTTAAACGTCAATAATAAAATACCAATTTGCTATGTTAGAAATTGTTGCAATAGCAGTTATGTAAAAAATTACGCCAGGTATGTAACTATGTAATTGTAGATAGATAAGATTGTTTGCTATATATAATGCAGCTCATTTTGTAAAAAAACTTGATGTATTAGGCCTGAAGATGGCGTCTAGCACGCCGAAACCGGTCATGTAATTAAAAGAAGAAGGCGATCTTGGCTGAAAACCTCTTATTAAACAATTCTAGCTCGCCCCAATAATGTGTTCCTTATATATATATATAAACCTCTGTCACAGAAAACATTCAGTAATCCTCACACAAGGAAAAAAGTTTCAAATGTTTTTAATTTTATGGCACCATACTGCTACGGACATCAGTCCCTAGACTTACGTACTACTTAAACCAATTTAAACTAACCTAAGGACAACACACACAACCATGCCAGAGAGAGGACTCGTACTTGCGCCGCGAGAGGCAGCACAAGCCGTAACTTGACGCTCCAGACCGCACTGCCATTCCCGCGAGGCGTTACACAACACTTAATGTCATTATGAACAACAGATTTTACGACAGTATCGGAATCCCTATGGTTCCATAACATTTCGAGTACTTTTGCTTTTTAAATCGTTCCTGTGCCGAGCGGTTTTGTAGTAAGCGGTTTTTGAACAAACCAGATAATAAAAACTCAATTAACAGCACAAAACGCTATATGGAAACTTCAATGTTAACTGCATACAATTTCTCTGTACTTATGACTGAACAAATATTTATTCACATTTTTTAATTTGCAATGATATGACGAATTATCTTGTTCTGGTTCTAGTATCAAACCCATCATCTGCAACCATTGCTAACCAAACAAAGAATTCCTGTCTTATCGATACTCAATTATGACAAGGTCGTCATAGCTGACTAGGTATAAAGATGTATGAAACATCAAAGTTTTCTCCACAAGTTTCAGTTCGCAAATCTGAACTTGAAAAAAATACCTTTTTAATTTAAAAAAAATTTTTTTTTACCTTACCAGGAACGCAATAAACACTCTTATGACCCTAGTAACACGTAGCAAAGTGCCCTGACGTAAAGTCCTGTGCAGGAGTTAGGACCACAGTAGCTAGAAGGAGGCAACTAGATGATCCAACTACATAGTACCGAGAGAGTAGAATACTGCAAAAGAGGAGATTCGACTAGAATCCCGACCCGCGCTATCGATTATATTAATATTTGTTCCATAGATCATGAACAGGAGATATCGTAATGATGTGGAACGTGTCAGTTTAGTAATAGATAACATTATATGACACATTTTTATTTTGTAATTTCCGTTTATTTTACTTTTTTTAATAAAATTACTAATTTATATGTAAAAGTTCATCTACTGAGTAGAAGGAGTGTAATTCATAAATTCTTTCGATTTTTTTTAAATGCTGATTGGCTATCAGTCAGACATTTGATGTTATTTGCTAAGTGACCAAAGACTTTTGTGGCAGTATAATTCACCGACTTCTGTGCGAAAATTAGATTTAACCTTGAATAGTGTAGCTGATCCTTTCTCCTAGGGTTGTAGCTATGTACAATTCTATTTCTTTTGAATTGGGTTGGGTTATTGATAGCAAATTTCATAAGTGAATATATATTTATATTGTGCAGCTACTGTTAAGATCCCTAGAGCCTTAAATAACTGTGTGCAGAATGATCCTGGGTGGGATCCATACACGCTTGTGTGCAATGAATATTTTGTTGCTCGGCGATGAATTACCCCAAAACATGATGCCATATCAAAGCAGTGAATCAAAACAGGCATAGCCGCGCGGGAGTAGCCGAGCGGTCTGGAGCGCCATGTTGCGGATCGCGCGGCCTTCCGCTTGGAATGTTCGAATCCTCGCTCAGGCATGGATATTTGTGTTGTCTTTAGTATAAGTTAGTTCATAAGTAATTTGTAAGTTTAGGGACTGATGACCCCGCAGTTAAGTTCCATAAGCCTTACAAACATTTGAACATTTGAAAATAGGCATAGTAAGCTAACTTACTGAGATGTTTGTCACCAAAATTTGCAATAACCCTAACAGCATCAGTAGATCAGGAATGTGTTGCTTCCAATTCAATTTCTCATCAGTGCACACCTAAAAACTTGGAGTATTCAACCTTATCTACAGACATCTCTTAACAGACTAGATTTATTAATGGTGTCATGTCATTTACCATATGGAACTGGTTATACTGTGTTTTATCAAAAATTAATAAGAGTCCATTTGCAGAGAACTACTTGATAATTTTTTGAAAGAAACTATTTACAATTTCATCAGCTAATTCTTGTTTGTCTTGTGTTGTTACTGTACTTGTATCATCAGCAAAAAAGAACTAGCTTTAAATAATAATAATAATAAATGTTTGTATAGTCTATGGGACTTAACTACGGGGTCATCAGTCCCTAAACTTACAAACTACTTATGAACTACTTACGAACTAGGACGGCACAAATATCCATGCCCGAGGGGGGATTCGAACCCCCGACCGTAGTGGCCGTGCAGACAGTGACTGGAGCGCCTTAGTCCCCTCGGCCACCGCGGCCGGCGAACTAGCTTTCTATCATCAATGAATATAGAATGGCAAATCATTAATATATGTTAAGAGCATTAAATGACCCAAGACCGAACCCTGTGGAACCCTATTCTTGATAGCTCCCCAGTCTGGGAAATAAACTGATTTTTGCAGTTTAGCTGAACCACTTATTTCAAATTTTTGCACTCTTCCAGTTAAGTATGAATTAAACCGTTCGTGCACTTCCTCTACTAATACCACAATGCTTAAGCTAATCTAGAAAAATTCCATGATTTACACTATCAAAAACCTTAGAGAGATCACAAAATGTCTCAATGGGTGATGTTCGATTATTCAGAGCATTTAATATTTGAACAGGCATATATAGCATGTACTGTTGAATAGTCTTGCTAAAAACCAAACTGATATTTCGTTAGTCGTTACTTTTACAAATATGGGAAACTAGTCTTGAATACATCACTTACTCAAGAACTTTGGCTAAAACTGTCAGAAGTGATATCGGACGGTAGTTGTTGATATCGGATGTATCTCCTTTGTTAAGAAATGATTTAACAATATCATAGTTTAATCTATTTGGGAAAATACCCTGCTTCAGAGAGCTATTACATGTGTAGCTGAGAATCGTACTTATCTGTTGGTAACAAGCTTTTAGTACGCTGCTGGAAATGCCATCAGTTCCATACGAGCTTTTACTTTTGAGTGAGTTTATTATTTTAATTTCAATAGAAGAAGTGGGTGGAATTTCAATTGTATCAGATAATATAGGAATGGCCTCTTCCATTAATGGCTTTCCCTCTTCTATGAAACATTTGACTCCTATTTTCTCCATTTAAAAATGGTTATTAAACATATTTTCAACTTCTGACTATTTGTTAGTGAACTTTTCATTTATTTTAATGGTAATGCAGTGTCCCTGTGCTCTTAGTCGCCCTACTTCCGTTGGAATTGCATTCCAAATTGTTTTAATGTTTTTTATCGGAGGTACTAATCTCAGACATAATACACATGCTACTGCACTTTTTAATAACTTTCCTTAATATAGCATAGTAGTTTAGATAATATTCAACTGTTTCTGGGACATTACTCTTTATTGAAGTTAGATGTATTTCCCTTTTCCAGTTAGCCGTGGTTTGTTACATGGTTACTTGCAAATATATTGAAACAATTACTTGAGGAAACATTTTGCAAATACACTTACAAATGTATCACGAAATAAGTTACATTTCAAATTAGCATTGAGTTCCTTGCACACCGCATCCCTGTCTAACTACTGTAAGCTTTCCTAAAGTTAGCAATTGTTAAATCTTTAACTGAACTCACTACTTTGAATGTTTTTTTTTTAACTTGCTGTATGGGAATAAGTCATGTACTGTAACTAGCTGTACACCGTGATCAGAAAGATAATTCTCAACAGAATAAGCATTTATGTTTTTAAACCTACTTTGGTCAATAAAAAAGTTATCTATCAATGTGCTGCTGCCTTTTACTACCCGAGTAGGAAAATTAATAACGGTTGTTGAATTGAAAGAACCCAATAATACTTCAAAGTCATTCTTCCTATTACACTCTTTCAGACAAATAAAAATTTGCTTCCCTCTGTCTGACAGATAGCACAACAAGGCATTCAAATTTTTCAGAAATACCTGAAAATTACTTGATACTGACCTATACACTCTTACGATTATAAAAGTGCTATCATTCAGTTTAAGCTCACTGGAACATGCTTCTATATTTTGCTCTACAAAAAAACTTTTTTGTTTCTAAAGTTTTTACACAGTGATTAATTTTGACAAATGGCAACTCCTCCTCTCTCCTTATTATCTCATCTTACACGTTCTGAGAGTTTGTAGCCATTGACATTAACCTTTTCCATATTAGTGACAATGTGACGTTTCAAGCTCAAATATAAGAGACCATTGGTTTATAAAATAAAGTTTTTTAATTGTATTTTCCGTCGGTGCTTACCAGAACATCATAATAATATCAAATCCCAATTGCGAATATGAATCAGCTTCAACTGTATGATTTAAAGTTGACATATGAAAAATTTGGTCCGGACCGGGGCTTGACGAGGATTTCCCACTTTTCGCCAGCGATCCCGTTATCATTACGCTACCCGCGCTCGACTCCCGGAACGACCGAAACTTCCATGAGCCACACACTGGCTGCTGTCCGTGATTGCTCATACATTCTATGATGTAATTCCCGCTCAGGGAGAGATATTTTACTATAGCTGCCGTGAGCTTTGCTGTGGCTGATCTAAATACGATGTGCATACAACAAAGCGTGTACACACTAGCACCAACTCCTGGAGGAAATACAGAACCGTCTGTGAGCTATGGGCTACAATGGTCGCAGTGGAACGGCATATGGATGTTTGGGTCGGACGGGTTACGTGCTTCCGTAGTTCTTGCACGCATACGAAGCCCATGTGCGTTGGGGTTGGAGGGGAGAGGGGCGTAGAGACTTAGCGCAACTGCCTAGTACGCAGGAGGTCCTGGGTTTGAGTCCTGGCCTCGGCACAAATTCTCATATGTCCATGTTGTATGTTTATAATGCTACTAGCAGTTTAAAATGGACTGTTCCTGCGAAATAATAATAATAATAATAATAATAATAATAATAATAATAAATAGCCTCAAAGAGGAACTCGAACCCACATACTGCAGACATCAAGCTAGAAGCGATCCACCAGAACACGTCTACGGTGAGATTCACCAGCTATTCAGCTGGTGTCGTTACATATGACGCATGTGCTTTTTACTCATTTCTAAAAGCGGTTGTACAACCGCCAAGGAGGTTTATTTCTGGACTAAAATGTGCTTCAACATGGTATGACGACAGCTTTAACTTAAAACCATTTTGTTTCTACAGGCACCGAGTCGGTAAACCATCTGAGCATTGTCAGTCAGTTTCAGACAATATGAGAGAATACCGTCCTGGAAATAGCTAAACAACTTTTGATGGAGTAGTTTTTCTTAAGAATTCGCTGTCGATTTTCAGTCTGCATACTTGAAGCTCTGTCGCAGAACAGCTAAAAATGTTAACCGTCAAAGTGACTGACTTTACAAGGCGAAAGCATCCGTGCTTAGCATGCGAATACGTTACCTAAGAGCTTGTGAAGTCTTACGGTGTTTGGTTATTCCTTACTGTCCCATTAGTCGCTAGAGCAGCTAAATCAAAACCCAAAAGAATAAACTGGTTACAAGTTTCGCTTGTGATGACTTCCCTGGACTCAAGAACATGAATTAACTGTATGTCACACCTTCAGTGAAAATCACTCAGATTATTGAATGAAAATGACTTGAAAATCAATGAATTTATCAATGTGCTGATCATGAAGTAAATCGCCGTTCACAGAGATGCCAAACGTAATCTACAATGTCGTCAGTTCTCCATTAGACCAGCGATACGTAGAATACGTTTGTTCGACGTCTGTGTTCCTCAGCCTGCCACCGCGTTGATTGAGGAGAGAAATATCTAGCACAGACCAATGAGTCTTGATCGAATTTCTTATAAACTATAAGGTATGTCGAAAGCTTAGTTACAAATAATATCCGGATGCACCAACTGCAAACCGAATATGGTAAATAAAGTATATGGGAAATTATTTGAACTTCTCTTCAGTAGATGTCGTAGATTGTTCTGTTTTTCTTCCTTGAGTGAAATACAGACTAAAAACCCAGTTCATTCAAAGCGATTTCCTTATCTAGCCTCATCAGACGCTATTAACATTTTGATCATGATACTTTTCAACGTTCCATAACTGAAGACGATTTTATTGGTAAAATGGCATTTCTATGTTACAGTATCTCGAAGTTGGCGTAGCTTGTTCATAGTTTTGTTCTCATTTCTTTCATTCTGACGAACCCTCGGAGCTATCACAACATTTAAATAATAATTAGCAATATGTAATTGTTAAAATATGCTGGTATGTTAAAAATTATAGCACTTCCGGTTATTCTAAACATGTTCAAATGTTTGTTAAGCTTATGGCACTTAACTACGGGGTCATCAGTCCCTAAGCTTACAAACTACTTATCAACTACCTTATACTAAGGACGGCACAAATATCCATGCCCGATGGGGGATTCGAACCCCCGACCGTAGTGGCCGTGTAGACCGTGACTGGAGCGCCTCAGTCTCCTCGGCCACCGCAGCCGGCCGGTTATTCTAACTCGCTGAACAATGCTTATTTTAATTGTATTTTAAAGGCAATTAAAAAGGCTAAATAACGCTTTTAAGATCAACTGGTCGCCAGATACAATTGTTTATCGACTCTTGTTTGAGGTTCACACAGAAAGAAATGTCTAACACGTCAGTTACGGTGCGTCGGGGCGTCGACAATATTACATAAAGTGTTTCCTGAACTAGTGAACATTCAAAGTAACTTGGTCTCCAATAGTTTGATTCTGCAAATAATAACCCACTTTTTCCCTGGGGAGAACATACACGAAGATGACAAATGTCATGGTATAGCGATATGCACAGGTACAGGTGGCAGTAGTACCCATACAATATATATAGAGGTGAATTAACACAACTGTCATTTGTACTCAGGTGATTCATGTGCAAATGTTTCCGACTAAATTATGGCCGCAAGTCGGGAATTAACATACTTTGAAAGCGGAATGGTACTTGCAGAAAGACACATAGAACATTCCATTTCGGAAATCGTTTGGGACAGCAATATGCCGAGATCCACAGTGTCAGAAGTGTGCCGACAATACCAAATTTCAGGCATTACTTAAAAAAAAGCCTACGACAGCATACACAGGGGTACTATAATCAAAGTACTAAAAGAACTCCAGTTTCCATCTAAAATAATCCGCTTGGTAACAATGTATCTAGAACAAACACTCTGTAAAGTGCAGCAAGTTCTGGTCTATCAGAACAGTTTGAAGTTCGAACTGGCCTCAGACAGGAAGATGACTCTCCCCTATATTATTCAACCTTGTGCTAGAAAAAATAGACCGGTAATTTATTAAAACTGACCCCATTGGAATACCCTAAGACAACACGTCAGTGACTCGACTGGCTTATGCGAATGATGTAATCCTAATCAGCGGCAGTAGGGAAGAGCTGAGAAGAATGGCAAGCTCCTACTGCCAGATTGCCAGTAAAGCAGACTTTCAAGTCAGTGAAGAGAAGACGTAATACATTGTCCTAAGCAAGTCGGCCAGTGATGGGGACCCGCTCGAGGTGGAAAATCTCCGATTCAAATGGGTGAGTACTTTCCAATATCTTGGTAGCCTCTTTAGTGACCAGAACCTCTGTGAAATTGAAATAAATGCAAGAATTGTTGGAGGCAATAGAGCATACTTTAGCCTTCAGGACATGATAAAGAAAAGGCCCCTGACAAGAAGTTTCAAGACCAGGTTGCATCAAAGTATGATTATGCCAGTGGTTATGTACGGTTGTGAAAGCCTCACCCTCAGAAGAACAGATGAATAGAAACTACTGGTTTTCGAACGAAAAATCCCCCGAAAAATCTATGAACCTGTGATAGATCCACAAACAGGAAAATGGAGAATTCGGAAAAACCAAGAATTAAAAGTGCTTTAGGCACAGCCGGACATTATAAAAAGAATGAAGAGAAGAAGGTTGACCTGGGCTGGACATGTAGCAAGGATGAGCGAAGGATGGATACCCCATGATGTGTTGCTGGGAGCGGTAGCTGGAAGGAGATACCGGGGACGACCACGGACAAAATGGAAAGACAATGTTGACAGAGACACCGAGGACATGAGACTAGGAGCAGGTGATTGGTTGCAAGAGGCTCGCAACCGGGTGCGATGGAGGAGGAGTGCAGAGCAGGCATATGGTCACTAAGGCCCACGCCACGGATAGGTAAAGTAAGTAACCTCTCACCACATACAGCTCAATGGCCGATGTCCTGCACTTAATGAGCGACAGAAGCCGCGATGTGTACAGTTGTCAGTGGTAACAGGAAATCAGCGGTGCTTGAAATAACGTAGAAATTAATGTGGGACGTATGACAGACATATCCGCTCGAACAGCACGGCGTATCTTTTGGTTAATGGGCTACGGCAGCTGACGACCGACTCGAAAGTCTTTGGTAATTGCACTACATCGCTTGCAGAGCGTCTCCTGAGCTTGTAGTGATATCATTCGCCCGCTAGGCTACTGCTAAACCGTGGTTTGGTCAGATGATTCCCATTTTTGGTTCGTAAGAGCTGATGGGATTAGAGTGTGGCTCAGACCACATGAAGCCATGCAATATGTAAGAATGACTTTTGCTGAAGGGAATGATCGGGTTTTCTGAATCATGGGCCGATGTAGATAGAAATGAGATAACTTTCTAATGCTCAGCCCGTGGGCGCATTTCGGAAACCATTATGTTACAGGACAGTAGCGAGATAAGTCGTGCACAACCGGCAAGAAGCTTTTTCTAAATATATTTAATCCAGACAGCAGTTATCCAGAACGGATTACAAGGGGAAAGACAGGCAAAATTAAATATATATATAAATTAAATCATATTGTTGGATTTCATGTTTGTCAATTATAAGTATTTTCACTGCCATTTCAACAGAATTCGTCAGGTCAGTCAATAGAATAATGTTAAAAATTTGAGCAAAAACTTACATTAAAAAACTACATGAATGAACCTACATGAATCTGTCTTCGTGGGGCTTTCTGAATCGAAATATAGAATGTATTACAACACGTCTTGTGAGTCCCATCAGTAGGTAACATAGGCGCTGCAACTCCTCCCAGTGGCAAAACCAGTATTATGGTGATGGTGTAAGGGGGGGGGGGAGGTAGGGTTGATTGTTTCACCATGCCGCTTCCAAACTTTTTCCGTCTCCTTTAAGAAATTCTCAAAGTCATAGCTCAGATAGATCTTCATCATTTCTTTATGTTTTGTAAATCCAAACGAAAATCGCCGGTAGCTTTTATACGCTTGTCTTCTGACTTAAGATCATCTCATTCTTACAAGAGAGAAGACCTAATTAAATTTTGAAACTTCCCAACAGTAAATGTCTAAGGGTAGCAGAAATGCACCCTATGTTCAGGAGAAACCTTCTAATTCAGAAGAGGATTCATCTTCACCTGTAGCTGAGTTTTTTAAAAAAGGTACCTTGTACTCGTAGTTTCTACAACATGAACTATTAATGCCCTAGATCTGTGAAGAAATCAGCTGAGATAATAGCAAAGTTCTGCGAAATTTGATTGGGGTCTGCTAGTCGTTCATCTGCGGTGGGAAATGCAAGTAACGATTACTGGAACAATTAAAATGTGCTATGTTCCATTTTATTTACAATTGTATGGCAGATAAAGATTAACGTTGGCCAATTTACGGTTAAAATAGCCCTACAACTTTTTAATTTTTAAGATCTTAAACATTTAAAATTTTTCTGTTTCGCTTTAGGGCCAAAATGTTGAATTGATTAATTGAGTCCCACCTTACCCTGCAGAAAAATTCTAACAACGTATCTCACATTCATGGGAATGAATATGTTTGATAGTGTTCAGTAAAAGAAATTAAGGAAGATTAGGGTTTAAAGTTCCGTCAAAAGCGTGATCATTAGAGACGGATTAAAGTGATCATGGCGTAATAGTTTTCACTTTCGTATTCTAGGAACTGATCTTCCTGTAAAGACGACACATATGATAGGCAACTTGCATAAGCCGGCCGCAGTGGCCGAGGTGACTGAGGCCCTCCAGTCACGGTCTGCACGGTCACTACGGTCGGGGGTTCGAATCCCCCCTCGGGCATGGATATTTGTGCCGTCTTTAGTATAAGGTAGTTGATAAGTAGCTTGTAAGTTTAGGGACTGATGACCCCGTAGTTAAGTCCCATAAGCTTAACAAACATTTGAACAACTGGCATAAGTTTTATTTCAATTTACTGAGGAACATTAAAATATTTTGGACCGTGTACCTTGCCTTTCGCACTGCAAGTGGAAGGGTTAAGAATGGAAGTTTACTTCGACATTTTCAGTTTGAGGAGAAAGAAACGAAGAAATGTAAATTAAACGAGGCATGTCATACTCGGTAATTTTCTAAATCAAAATAACGGCCACGGTCAAAGAAAGGAAGGCCCTGTTGGCTTGAATATGATGGATTTAATACGAGATGACAGATTTACCAGTGACCTCCATAGTATACCATGAAAACTTTCCTCATTTGAGATTTTCTGTTTACCTGTTTCAGCGGTGCATTTTTGACTAGCCAAATGAATCGTCTCATGAGACCTCGAAAAGTACTCATAAACTGCAGTCCGCATGTACGTACCAACATGCACCACGATTTATCAGGCTAGAATCGATGGTGGTATTCCTGCGTACATACTAAACTTTGTTATCTGTGACGCGCCGAAACTACTTGTTCAAAAGTGGTAGCGCTGGCTTCTGTAGTTCTGAATACATGTCAACTATCGGCTTGCGTTTTTTTTAAATAAGATTCCTCCTCACTCAACGGTTTGTATTGCGTGGTATACGCACAAAACACTCCTCAGTTCGCCTCACGTTCTGCTCTAATACACATCCCCGTCCGGAGCTTTCCCTTTTACACACAGAGAGACAGTTTATTCAGCATTGTTTCTTTTATATTAAATATCCATTGTTGAAGTAGGGGAGGATCGCTTCCTCCCTAGGGATTTAATCAGCTAAAACCAAAAACAATTTTGCGGTGCTTTATACTGCCTTGAATTCTGTGTTTGAACTAAACAATGGAAGAAATGCCTGGTATTTACAGACTGAGACAAAAAATTGAGAGATATCTTTTGACCCGAATAAAAACAAAAGCCGTAGTTAGTTAAAAGTGGAAAGGAATATATTTTAAGAACATGCAACACTGACAGATCAAATATAAGTTGCGGTCCTGTGATTATTTGGAAATCGGCTCTACAAATCTAGACGAATATATTCGCAAGAGCAGGTTGTGCTCTGGAAGTTAAACAAAGAAACTTTTGGTGGAGATGACTGGTTAATGATATCAGTAAAAAAAGGATACTCTAGATAGCACGGTCGCAGTAATTACTAAGACTAACAACAACTGATTAGACTAAAAGGAAAAATTGCAGCAGGTAGATAAGATTAAAAAAAATCAAAACAGGAACAAAAATATCGCCACGCATTGAGTAAGAGTTGTATGAATAAATTACAGTGGAAAACTAAGGTTGTTATTTCCGTGGACATACTTAAAAGACGCCGAAGTAGTCTCAGTAAACGTAAACCGAAAACTTTAAAGGTTTCTTAAAATAGTTTGCCAAATACCACAAGGCCACAGTTAAAACTCAAATCCTGATTCATTAAATTTTTGGCATTCCGCCGTATTAAATGAAATAAATAAATAAATAAATAAAAATGTATGCAGAAGCATGCCAGAAATTAATGGATGAGTCATTGCGCAGCGAAAACATGAAGAAGCACAACTAAAATTGTCAATGGAGTAGCTACAAGGAAGCAATTGAATGAAAAACTACAATATGTGAGGAATGCTGGGAGTTTATAAAAAAACTTTCAAATCCGTACTAAACCAGTGACAGATAAAGGACATGCATTCTTACAGAATATCTTAACTTGCCATGGGTTTTTTGAAAACTTATTACCAGACACAACGAAGCATGTTATACTGAGACGAAAACTAACAAGAGACACAGAATTAATCATAGACCTGCTCTCGGGAAAAATGATACGACCATTACTGTTCATGCTACGTACCGACGGTTAATGGAATGTCAGAGTTTTCGCAGTTATCTTGCTTGTCTATGCGAAAGTGGTATCTGGATGAAATAGTTATAATCTACATCTACATGGGATACTCTGCAAATCACATTTAAGTGCCTGGCAGAGGGTTCATCGAACCACCATTATACTATTTATCTCCCATTCCATTCTCGAATAGCCCGCGGGGAGAAAGAACACCTGAATCTCTCCGTTCGAGCTCTGATTTCTCGAATTTTATTCTGATGGTCATTTCTACCTATGTAAGGGTGAGTCAACAATATATTTTTGCGTTCGGAGGAAAATGCTGGCGATTGGAGTTTCGTAAGTAGCCCACGCAGCAGCGATAAGCTCCGTTGTTATAATGATTCCCATCCCAGATCCTGTATCATTTCCGTAACGCTGTCTCCCCGGTATCATGACAATACGAAACGAGCAGCCCTTCTCTGGACTCTTTCTATGTCCTCCGTCAAACCCACCTGATAAGGATCCCACACTGGGCAGCAATACTCCAGAAATGGACGGACAAGCGTTGTGTATGCAGTTTCTTTTGTAGTTCTGTTGCATCTTTTAAGGGTTCTGACAATAAAACGAAGTCTCTGGTTCGCCTTTCCCACATTATCTACGTGATCTTTCTAGTTTAAGTCTGAAGTAATAGTAATTCCTAGGTATTTTGTGGAGTTTACGGCCTTCACTTTTGGGTGATTTATCTTTTAAACGAAGTTTAACAGATTTCTTTTCGTACTCATGTGGACGACTTCACACTTCTCATTATTTAGAGTCAATTGCTAATTTTTACACCATACTGATATCTAATTCAGATCATTCTGCCGTTGGTTTTGATCTTCAGCTGATTTTACTAGACCGTAAATGACGGCGTCATCTGCAAACAACCTAAGAGAGCTACTTAGATTTTCCCGTAAATCGTTTATGTAAATAAGGAACAGCAGAGGACCAATAACGCTACCCTGTGGAACGCCCGATATCACCTCTGTTTTAGTCGATGCCTTCCATCGATTACTACGAACTGTGTCCACTCTGAGAGGAAATCCCCTATCCAGTCGCAAATTTGGGGCGATATACCGTAACCATGCAATTTGATTAAAAGCCGTTTGTGAGGTACGGTGTCAAAAGCTTTCTGGAAATCAAGGAATACGGAATTAATTTGCGAATCTTTGTCGATAGGACACATCACTTCGTGTGAGTAAAGAGCTAGTTGTGTTTCGCATGAACTATATTTTCTAACTCCGTGATGACCTTGGGTCAATAGATCATTCTGTTCGAGGTAACTCATAATATTTGAATACAGGATATGTTCCAAAACCCTGCTACAAATTGACGTCAATGAAATAAGCCTGTAGTTTAGTGGGTTACTCCTACTGCCTTTCTTGGATATAGGTGTGATCTGTGCAACTTTCCAGTCTTTTGGTACAGATCCTTCTTTGAGAGAGCGGTTGTATATGGCTGTTAAGTAAGGAGCTATCGCTTCAGCATAATCAGATAGAAATCCAATGAGTATACAGTCCGGACCAGAAGACTTGTTCTAGTTAAGTGATTTTAGTTGCTGAACTACTCCGATGATACCTATTTCTACGTTACTCATTACGGCCTCTGTTTGTAATTCGAAATCTGGAATATTGGTTTCGTCTTCTTTGGTGAATGAGTTTCTAAAAGCTATGTTTAGTAACTCTGCTTTAGTAGCGCTGTCATCGGCAGGATCGCCATTCTATCACGCAGTGAAGGTATTGTTTGTGTTTTGTCCCTAGTATATTTAACATATGACCAAAATCTCTTTGTGTTTTCAGTCAAATTTCGCGAAAGAGATTCGTTGTGATAAGTATTGTAGGCATCTCGTAATGAGATACTCGCTAAATTTCGAGCTTCTGTGTAGGATCGCCAATCCTGGGGATTTTGTGTTCGTTTAAATTTAGCATGCCACCCATATTTGCAGAAAATATCAATAATATATGTTTTGTGTCTTAATACAGAGTACAGTAAAATTCTCAACACCTACAACGCGAAACATATAAAAGTATAAGACAACGGAACTATCATGTCATACATCTTGTGTAAACGCCTGTGACAAACGATGTGTGTTGATGACAAGGATAAACATCTCACTACTCAGATGCTGGTAAAGCAAATGAAAAACTTCGATTTTTTGGTAGAATGCTGACCAACAGTGCTCAACTACAAAAATGGCTGCTTGAAACGACCTACATTGAAATATTATTTAGTGGTTGTGATCCACATCAGGATAGACACTCGAACGCTGTTTAGGTGTTGGTTAGTACTAATGGTCAGAACATAGCTTGAATAGCGAGATAAATTCTGAGTCTTCTCTACTAGTTGACCCTACAACAAAAATGTCAGTTATACGAAGGACCAAAGACTAACAATATCGAAAGCAATATTTCAACAGACGATGAGGCAAATGTGTTACTTATTCGAGAATGCTAACTAGCATAGAATGGGTGCCGAAATATTGAAAAAAACTGGTGATAGAACTAAATGAAACTTGTTACACACCCTACTGTCCGAAGTTATACATATTCTAAAATAGAATTTCAGCAGACCTATAGGCAAAAGCTATAAAACATGTACAATGTTTGAGTTATCTACTGTGTTTCATAATTTTTTTCCAGGAACACATTTCTAATATGTTGCCGTCGTGGCTGCCTCAGTCAGCGTTTTTATGTTATCATGAATTATTTTAGCTTTTTCTGCATTTTAATAAGATAGTAGGATTATAAATACAAAATCAGTTGGGGGTATCACAGGAGTAGGATTGATAATGAATAAGAAAATAGGAATGCGGGTAAACTACTATGACCAGCACAGCGATCGCATTATCATTGTCAAGTTAGATACGAAGCCAACACCGACAACAGTAGTACAGGTTTATATGCCAACTAGCTCTGCCGATGATGAGGAGATCGAAGAAATATATGAGGAGCTAAAGGAAATTATTCAGACAATTAAGGGAGAGGAAAACTTAATTGTTATGGGAGACTGGAATTCGGTAGTAGGACAAGGAAGGGAAGGGAAGATAGTGGGTGAATATGGTCTGGGCAAAAGGAATGAAAAAGGAAGCCGCCTGGTAGAATTTTGCACGGAACATAATTTAGTTATAACAAACACCTGGTTTAAGAATCACAAAAGAAGGTTGTATACGTGGAAGAGACCAGGAGACACCGGGAGATACCAGATAGATTTTATAATGGTAAGACATAGATTTCGGAACCAGGTTTTGAAGTGTAGGACATACCCAGGGGCAGACATAGACTCTGACCATAACTTGTTGTTTATGAACTGTAGGCTGAAACTGAAGAAACTACAGAAAGGTAGGAAAATAAGGAGATGGGACCTAGATAAATTGAAGGAACCTGAAGTTCTTAAGAATTTCAGAGGGAGCTTCAGGCAACAATTGACAGAAACAGGGGAAAATAAAACAGTTGAGGAGGAATGGGTAAAATTGAGAGATGAAATAGTGAAGGCAGCAGAGGACAAAATAGGTAGGAAGGCAAGACCGACAAAGAATCCTTGGATATCACAGGAGATACTAAATTTAATCGATGAAAGGAGAAAGTATAAAAATGCAGTAAATGAAACAGGCAAAATGGAGTACAGACGACTAAGAAATGAGATTGACAGGAAGTGCAAAATGGCTAAGCAGGAATGGCTAGAAGGCAAATGCAAGGATGTAGAAGAATGTATAAATAGGGAAAAATAGATACAGCCTACCGGAAAATAAAAGAAACATTTGGCGATAAGAAAAACAGTTCTATGAATATCAAGGACACTGATGGAAAACCAGTTCTCAGCAAAGAAGGGAAAGCTGAAAGGTGGAAAGAGTATATAGAGGGGCTCTACAAAGGAAATGAACTTCGAGACAATATTGTAGGAAGGGAAGAGGATGTAGATGATGATGAAATAGGAGATACTATACTGAGAGATGAATTTGACAGAGCACTGAAAGATCTAAGTCGAAACAAGGCCCCTGGAGTAGATGATATCCCGTCAGAGCTACTGAAGTCTCTGGGAGAGCCAGCCATGACAAAACTATTTGAACTGGTGTCTAGGATGTATGAGACAGGCGAAATACCCTCAGACTTTAAGAAAAATGTAATAATCCCCATTCCAAAGAAAGCGGGTGCAGACAGGTGTGAAAACTACAGAACCATCAGTTTAATAAGTCATGGTTGCAAAATATTAACACGAATTATATACAGAAGTATGGAAAAACTGGTAGAAGCCGACCTCGGGGAAGATCAGTTTGGGTTCAGGAGAAATGTAGGAACACGGGAGGCAATACTCACTTTACGGCTTATCCTAGAAGATAGATTAAGAAAAGACAAACCTACATTTCTAGCTTTTGTAGATTTGGAGAAGGCTTTTGACAATGTTGATTGGAATAAACTCTTTAAAGTTCTGAAGCAAGCAGGAGTAAAATATAGGGAGCGTAAGGTTATTTACAACTTGTACAAAAACCAGACAGCGGTTGTCAGAGTTGAAGGGCATGAAAGGGATGCAGTGGTTGGAAAGGGAGTAAGACAGGGTTGTAGCCTTTCCCCAATGTTGTTCAATTTGTACATTGAGCAAGCTATAAAGGAAAGCAAGGAGAAATTTGGAGAAGGAATTAAAGTTCAGGGTGAAGAATTAAAAACATTGCGTTTTGCCGACGACATAGTAATTCTGTCAGATACAGCAAAGGACCTGGAAGAGCAATTGAACGGAATGGACAGTGTGCTGAAAGGTGCATATAAGATGAACATTAACAAGAGTAAAACTAGGGTAATGGAGTGCAGTGTAAGAAAATCAGGTGATGCTGAAGGAATTAGATTAGGTAACGAAACAATAAAGGAGGTAGATGAGTTTTGTTACTTGGGCAGTAAAATAACAAATGATGGTCGCAGTACAGATGATATAAAATGCAGAATGGCAATGGGTAGAAAGGCGTTTTTGAAAAAGAGAAATTTGTTAACATCGAATATTGATTTAAGCCTAAGGAAGTCCTTTCTGAAGGCATTTGTATGCAGTGTTGCCTTGTATGGGAGTGAAACATGGACGATAAACAGTGTGGACAGAAAGAGGATAGAGGCTTTTGAAATGTGGTGTTACAGAAGAATGCTGAAGATTAGGTGGGTAGATCGCATAACCAATGAAGAAGTACTGAATAGAATTGGTGAGAAAAGGAATTTTTGGCATACCCTGACTAAAAGAAGGGATCGCTTGGTAGGACACATTCTTAGACATCAAGGAATTGTGAATTTAGCGTTGGAGGGAAGTGTGTGGGGTAAAAATCGCAGAGGGAGACCAAGAGACGCGTATAGTAAGCAGATTCAAGTGGATGTGGGTTGTCGTTCTTATGAGGAGATGAAAAGGCTTGCTCAGGATAGAGTAGGGTGGAGAGCTGCATCAAACCAGTCTCTGGACTGAAGACCACAACAACAACAGTGCCAAATAGGAGGAACAAAGTTGCAAACTAATATTTCAGAGCTCAATCAGAGGTGCCAGGATTATGATATGAAGATCAGTTTCTCCAAAACGAAAGTAATGTCTGTGGGAAAGGGATTCAAACAGATTGAGTGCCAAATAGGAGGAACAAAGTTAGAACAGGAAGACAGTTTCAAGTACCTGGAATGTATTTTCTCACAGGATGGCAACATAGCGAAAGAACTGGAATCGAGGTGCAGCAAAGCTAATGCAATGAGTGCTCAGCTAAGATCTACTCTCTTCTGCAAGAAGAAGTCAGTACCAAGACTAAGTTAGCAGTGCACCGCTCTATCTTTCGACCAACTTTGTTGTATGGGAGTGAAAGTTGGGTGGATACAGGTTACCTTATTCATAAGGTAGAGGTTACAGTTATGAAAGTAGCAAGAATGATTGCAGGTACTAATAGATGGGAACCATGGCAGGAGGGTGTCCATAATGAGGAAATCAAAGAAAAACTTGGAATGAACACCATAGATGAAGCAGTTAGAGCGAACAGACTGAGATGGTGGCGGATGTTACACGCAATGTTACCTAAGAGACTCATGAGCTCGGCAGCGGAGGGTAAAAGGAGTCGAGGTAGACCAAGAAG
This sequence comes from Locusta migratoria, assembly GCA_026315105.1. Taxonomy (NCBI): domain Eukaryota; kingdom Metazoa; phylum Arthropoda; class Insecta; order Orthoptera; family Acrididae; genus Locusta; species Locusta migratoria. Next base: position 296,597,983 of record CM048755.1, read on the forward strand.
AAAGTACTTAGATTCGGTGAAGAATGATTTTGAAGTGACAGGCATAACATCAGACGAGGCATCAATGTTAGCATTGAATAGGGGATCATGGAGGAATTTTATTAGAGGTACTATGCTCCAAACCGAACGCTGAAAGGCATAATCAGTCTCTAATGATGATGATGATGATTTAAATCTGGGACTCCGTTTGCAGCTTTTATAGTTTTAATGATAGTATGGTTCTGATACTGAATGAGTGAAAATAAAAAAAGAGTAACACAATTTTAACTGCTTGTATAACTTATTACTTTTTAAGTTTTACGTATGCTAACTGCATTCTTCTCTAGCAGTGCATGTTGATAATGAGGTCATATCAGGAACGTGTCATCAACTTACTATAAGAGCCAAGACGGTTGCAACACTACAGAGTACAGAGCTTGCTTCTCATTCGCGACTGCTGGAGACAGTGACGACGCCATTTGTATACTATTCATATCTCGTAATATCCATCGCGATAAGAGAAGTACATTGTTGTTAGGACATGACAGTACAACCGCACAGTTCCAGGTGGGTAATGTTAGTCCTAAGTTCCATGTGCTGACAACCTGCTAAATGGTGGCACAACGCCAAGACTAGCCAGCGTTGTATCGGACTAAATACATTTTAAACTGGTGAAATATCCCGCCTTATCTAAAACACATTTTTGTGTTTCTTTCAGCGAAACATGTTCACCACTTATGTGGAATCGTAGTGGGTTTTTTGTCTCCAACTTCTAAAAATAGAATTTATACGTTACAGTTTTGTGTGGACTGCATGAACATTTAGGCGTGGGGGAATGGCTATATAGTCTAGACTGCCACCTTACGGATCGCGCGGCCTCTCATGTCGGAGGTTCGAGTCCTCCATCGCGCATGGGTCGGTGTGTTGTCCTTAGGTTAGTTTACGTTAGTTCAAGTAGTTTTTAATCCTAGGGACTGATGACCACAGTTGTGTGGTCCCATAGATTTACAACATTTGAACATAAATAAAAAAAATGTTATAATGTTTGTGAATCTATCGGACCAAACTGCGTGGTCATCAGTCCGTAGCTTACAAACTACTTAAACTTAGGTAAACTAACCTTAGGACAACACACACACCCATGCCCCAGGGAGGACTCGAACCTCCGACGGCGAGCAAGCGCGCGCTCCGCAGCGAGGCGCCTTAGACCGCTCAGCTACTCCATCGCGGCCAACATAAATATTTAACTAAATTGTTTACATTTGTTAATGCCGTTTGGTCCTAAGGTTTACGAACCTTTGAACATCATCTCCCACCAGAATTTCAACCATCTCTCACGTTCCTAAATTGAAATCCATCCCGAGATATATCCTTCTTTCCAACCATCATAATAATAATCCACCTCACTCCATCATTATTTTCACCTTCCCATACCTCCATCTTGTTGACTTTTATTCGCACCTACAATTCTATAGGACCCCTGCTTCTATTGTTGTCACCTTCTTACACAATATCTTATAAATGTAGCTAACCTTTGGCAGAAGATTAGTTTTTGGCCACTGCCATCCTGTATCCATTTGTATCCAATTGAAATAACACTAAAAAATCCAGTTCTGGCAGTGAGTCGAATAAGTCATTTATTCGCTGTCTAAATGTTGCAGTGAACGGTCAAGATATTTATGAGGTCCTCCTAGGCAGCTATTTCGAGTATGCCAGATTAATTATTGATATGGTGTCAGTACTTTTCCGACATGTCCTAAAAGAACGGACACCATTTCAATAATTTTAAATTTGCCCCCAACAGGCAACTGACAGTTTCAATGCGGACGCATTAATAAGCTCGATCCCTTGCGGGAATGCAGTAAAGGCTGCGAGCAAGAGGAAGTAATGGGTAAGGGGCACTACAATCTTGTTTAAATGTTCAAATGTTTGTAAATCTATCGGACCAAACTGCGTGGTCATCAGTCCGTAGCTTACAAACTACTTAAACCTAGGTAAACTAACCTAAGGACAAACACACACACCCATGCCCCAGTGAGGACTCGAACCTCCACGGCGAGCAACCGCGCGCTCCGCAGCGATACGCTTTAGACCGCTCGGCTACTCCACCGCGGCTACAATCTTGCCGCGGCAGATTAGCCGCGCGTGCTGAAGCGCCGTGTTGCGGTGCGCGCGGTCGTCTGCCGTCGGGGGTTCGAATCCCCCCTCGGGCGTGGATGTTTGTGTCGTCTTTAGTATAAGGTAGTTCATAACTAGTTTTTAAGTTTAGGGACTGATGACCCCGCAGTTAAGTCCCTTAAGCTTAACATACATTTGAACATTTTCACTACAATCTTAGTTTCCTACAAGTTGAGAATTTGGCTTGGGAGGAAAGCGTGCCTGGATAGCCTAATTGGTTGAGGCGACCGCTGGCCCGAAGCGGGAATTCCGGGTTCGAATCCAGGTCCAGCGCAAATTTTCAACCTTGCTCTGAAACAGTCGAAATGTTTAAATATTTCGAATTCGTATGCCAGAATAGGCTTATAGACGTTTGCAGAGTCTACTACATCGGCAGACTTGTTAGTCAACCCAGTTACGATGACACAACATACATTACAGGACAACCAAATGACTGACGATTTGGAAGTCAGTGAAGAAGAATGAACAACTGGTGATTGATTCCAAGAAGAAGGGGTTGGGTTGGGTTGTTTGGTTGGGATAGAGGGACTAAACTACTGAGGTTATCAGTCCCCCGGGGGGAGGGGAAGTAGTGAGGGTAGGAAAGGAGGGGAGGGGGAAAGGAAATGCAGTCCGGGAAGTAAAGAAGGAAGGAAGACTACATTAGCTCGGGGTCCCATGCTCGCCACGCACGTACTCACGAAAGAACCGTGAGCCCCCTGGAAGGCCAAGAAGAAGACAGATGCAAACACAGTGAGGGGCGGAACCCAGGTTGTCAGTGAAAGCGATTGGAGGATACGTGGTGCTGCTAAAATAAAAGCAAAGCATGCTCATTGACAAGAACAGCAACACCCACACCGCTCGTGGCTCCAACCACAAATTATTTTTCAGGATGACAATCCTACAATACAAGTGTACTGTACTGCAGTGGCCAACACGTCTATTGCAGAACAGGTGCTGTAAGCAGACCAAGGAGCTGGGGACAAGGCAGACAGTATTTAAGGCACAGCAGTAAACGCGAATAACATATACGACGACGCAAACCGCAAAGATAATCAACAAGCCAGGACACAGTATACCATCACGCAGTTATCTTGGAGGCCTAGCTCACCAGCTTGGACTCCACCGACCATCGGAAACTCATATGTTTCCGTCATTGCACGAGCGAGTGAATAACATGTTTTATTTAACTTTTCAGGAAGTGAAACAATATTGATGGGCTTTCCTAGCCTAAGAGATGTCCACAACCATGAATTGACTTTAACTAACTAAAAACAATGGGAGACTTCTCTCTGAGTTCGTTGTCGTCGCATATCTAAGTCTGATGATGAAGACGATCGTTGCCCCGTATAGCCAGCAGATTACGAAAGCACTGCACACGAACTGGACGAACTCGAGCGACCTGGGACGGGTGCTGGGTGTAGGCGTCGTGTATACCTGCACCTTATTAGGTTTTCTCATCACGGGAGATCCGCAAATGTTGATCCTCATACTGAATAATAGAATCCGCTACAGTTGTTCAAATGTTCAAATGTTTGTAGAACTTATGGGACTTAACTACGGGGTCATTAGTCCCTAAGCTTACAAACTACTTATGAACTAGTTAAGACTGAGGACGGCACAAATATCCATGGGGGGATTCGAACCCCCGACCGTAGTGGCCGTGCAGACCGTGACTGGAGCGCCTCAGTCCCCTCGGCCACCGCGGCTGGCGCTACAGTTGTAAGAAAAAAATAAAAAAATGTCTGTAAATCTATCGGACCAAACTGCGTGTCATCAGTACGTAGCTTACAAACTACTTAAACCTAGGTAAACTAACCTAAGGACAACACACCCACACCCATGCCCCAGGGAGGACTCGAACCTCCACGGCGAGCAACCGCGCGCTCCGCAGCGAGGCGCTTTACACCGCTCGGCTACTCCACTGCGGCCAGTTGTAAGAATTACGAAAAAATATTTCTCGAAAAGGAAGTACGGCTCGGAAAGTCATCGAGTAAAACAGAAACTACGTCTGGTGTTCTCTAGGGCAATGTTAAAGGGCATCTACTATTCCTAATCTTTATAAACGATTTACGAGACAATTTCAGCAGCTCTCTTAGACTGTTCGCGGATAATGCTGTCGTATGTCGGTTAGTAAAGTCAGGAGAAGCTGCAAAATGATTTAGATATCTGCATGATGCAAAAATTGGTAATTGACCCTAAACAATGAAAAGTGAGAAGTTACTCATATGAACACTACAAGAAATCAGTCAAACTTCATTTACACGACAAATCATTCATATCTACTGCCCTTAAATTAAGTAAATACCGAGGAATAACAGTTACGAACAACTGAAATTGCAAAGATGTTCAAAAATGTTCAAATGTTTGTAAATATATCGGACTCAGCTGCATGGTCATTAGTCCGCAGCTTACAAACTACTTAAACTAAGGTAAACTAACATAAGGACAACACAAACACCCATGCCCGAGGGGGCACCCGAACCCCCGACGTCGATCGGCCGCGCGCGCCGCAGCACGGCACCTCAGTACGCACGGCTAATCCGCCGCGGCAAATTGCAAAGAACACACAGAAAATATTGTAGGGAAGGCGAACCAAAGGCTACGTTTCATTCGCAGAGCACTTAGAAGAGGCAACAGTTCTACTAAAGAAACTGCTTACACTACACATGTGCGTTATATTTTGGAGCATTGCTGCGTATTCTGAGATCCCCACCACGTGGGACTGACGGCCGATTTAGAGAAAGATCAGAGGTCAGCTCGGTTTGTATTCTCGCGATATAAGGGAGAATGTTTCATCGAAATGACGCACGAGTTGGGGTGGAAATCGTTACAAGACAGGGCCGGCTCTAGGGAGGTGCGAATCGTGCCATCGCCCAGGGCGGTAGATTTTTTGGGGCGGCAAATTCCTGATATTTTGTGTACTTCCGATTGGTTAAATTAAACAAGACAGTGAAAAGGGGAAGTGTCTTGCATAAATGTAAAAATGTGAAAATAAGTTGGAAATACCAATTGTTCCACATTGATAGACATTAATACAGACAACAGTGGTATGCGTCACCCTACAAGCAAAATAAACGTGCAAGGTTACTACGTAGATGGTTGAGCCAATGTGTTCGGCAGCGTTCGGATGCTTCCGCGTGACGTCACTGTGGATTGTGAAGTGGCCAGCGAGAAAGACAAGCCTCAGCGCACATCATGCCACGTAAGCAAGGTATTTCCGAGCCGGGGCGATCGCTAGCCGATTGGCCGGCCGCTGGGGCACTGCCCCCTGCGTCATAGCGGGCAGCCACTGAGTCAGCGATCGCTCCGGCTCGGAACTAGCTTGCTTACGTGGCATGACGTCTGCGCTGGGGCCTGTTTTCCCGTTGGCCGCGGGATTGTGAGAAGCGGTAGCAGGGCGAGGTATATTCTTGCATTCGACTAAGGCACTGTTCCATGTAATTAACATTAATTTAAGAAAACAAGTACGGTATAAGCATAAACACAAAGGAACAGAATGCTACTTTTTACTACGGCCTGAAAACTCTTATATTGATATCTAGTAATGAAAACTGTAGAACTGTATGTTACAGGCCCCTTGACATTTATTGTATTCTGTGACATTGACGCTTCTTTGAACTTAAGGACATATTCACTAAAAATAGACGCATGAGTGGTAATATGTGAAAATAAGACGTCATATTTGAATAAAGTTGAAAAAGTAGAAAAATGTGTGTTTGTGGGGGGGGGGGGAGGAGGGGGGAGGGGGGATCGGGGGAGGGGATAGGGGGGCGGCGCTTGAAATTTTAAATTTTTGCACAGGGCGGCAAAATCCCAGGGGCCGGCTCTGTTACAACAAAGGCGTTATTCGTTGCGGCGAGATTTATTTGCGAAATTTCTGTCACTAACTTTCTTTTCCGAATGCGATCATATTTTGTTAGCACCCACCTACATAGAGAGACATGACCATCATAATAAAATAAGAGAAACCAGATTGCCGACCGCGGTGGCCGAGGAGAATGAGGTGCTCCAGTCACGGTCTGCACGGCCACTACGGTCGGGGGGTTCGAATCCCCCCCTCGGGCATGGATTTTGTACCGTCCTTAGTGTTAGCTAGTTCATAAGTAGTTTGTACGTTTAGGGACTGATGACCCCGTAGTTAAGTCCCATAAGCTATACAAACAGAAACCAGATCGAAAACAGAAAGATTTATTTGTTTCTTTTTCCCGCGACCTATTAGAGAGTGAACTATAGAGAAATATCATTAAAGTGTTTCAATGAACCCTCTGCCATGCACTTCAATGTGATTTGCAGAGAATCCATCTAGATGTAGATGTACTCTGGAAATAAAATACGATCTCTCGTCATCTAACAAATGACTGGATTAACTTCAAGGATGGGATGTAACACGAGAACTAGTCATGAAGTAGCTTTTCTTACAACAATGTCAACCCATGGAACCGCAATTCGTCACACGTCATTTGCAATACAATTAATAATCCTTGTTGTTGCTTTCGTAGGCCGCGACAGCGGCCATATTTTTGCAACATCTTTGGTTGTTAGCCGCCTCGCCGGGACCATGCAAACTCTCTGGTGGCAGGTATCTCGCCACTGAGCAAACTGTAACATCTACAACATTACATAACTCATATTATATTAACAAACAAATAATATAAAAATTATAAACTGTAACGTTATGTTTCTTTCATTACTTGACGATACAGCTCAGGCGACACAAATATTACGTCTAATTTCAAGAAATAAATTTTTGGAATTTTTACGAGTATAGCGGAATCTATTATTCGTTATCACCCTGTGAGAATGGCCGCGCGGGCTGGGGTGCCATGTCATGGATTGCGCGGCCTCTCCTGCCGGAGGTTCGAGTCCTCTCTCGGGCATGAGTGTGTGTATTGTCCTTAGCGTAAGTAAGTTTTAGTTTAAGTAGTTTTGAGTCCAGAGATCGATGACGTGTGCAATTTGTTACCTTCATTTGAAGATTTATGCATTATCATAGAAGGTGCTGATGTCTTCTTGTAGTGGAGTGGAGCCTATCTTGGATTGTGTATGATGCCACACTGGCTGCACCCCATATGGTCCGCGAATACTATCATGCGCGCGGGCGGACTTTCAATGCCTCGCGCACGACTGGTACGTGGCGATGACAGCGCATCGCTGCTAACGTCCAGACAGCCGTCAGGTTTGGGCGAGTACCACGATGACAACGACGGGAAGGAGGGCGGGATGCGGTAGGCAGTGATGGGATGGGAGCTGTAGTTTGGCGTACCCATCCGCGCCATGGCGTTTGTCCTAAGCGTTGTCGGTAACACCAGCCCAGAGTTCGACCAAACGGCGCACCACCGCATCCTGCTGCCAGCGCGCGTGGAGAAGCCGATGCAGTGCTTCTAAGGAATTCTGCATCGCTGGGAGCCACCAGCGCCGGCTCATCTCAAGACCACGGCGGTGAAGTCATAGGCGTCCCCCCAGCGCCACTGATCCCGGACGTCACGAAGCTGAAGACGATGGAGACGTAGGCGAGAGCAATTGCAGTCGTATGGATACAGCGTCTGAAAGTAGAGAAACAGCGGCAGATTACAAGTGCAGTTGGCTGCGATGGCGCCTCAACACGCCGGTAGGACCCGGTAACACAGTATTTCACGACCAGCTAGTGGGTCACGTTACATTTTCGGTTGGATTGTTGAACGGCTTTAAAATATCTTATGTACTGAAAACGTGGAACATTATTTTTCACGCCATAAAGAAAAGTAACAATTACGTTCTACCGCTTCTTTATTTAAAATGGTAATGGACAATAAGTCGGTTTATAGTGGACAACCTTCAAAAATGCTCTCTGAGGGCCGCGGCATAATAGCCGTGCGCACTAAGGCGTCCAACTGCGGTGCGAGCGGCCGTTTGCCGTCGGGGGTTCGAGTCCTCCCTCAGGTATAGGTGTTTGTGTCGTCCTTAGCATAATTTACTTTAAGTTAGTGTAAGTAGTTTGTAAGGTTAGGGACTAATGACCAACGTAGTTAAGTCCCTTAGATTTACAAACGTTTGATTTGAACTGTATCTGGCGGAACCATCATATGATTATTCTTTGAAAACCTCTTTTAAAGGCTGAAGCGGAATCTCATTTCGGATTATCACTGGGAGAACGTCATGTGTTTCCAAATGTAGCTTTGAAGGAATTGATGGGATTGACAACTACTTACTTATGCGACCGTGCATTCTCCCAGTCTTTTTTTTTTTATGAATACAAAAACAAACTATGCGTTCTAAACGCTTTATGCTTTAAAGTTAAACCAACACGTTACAATCTCACAAATGCCATTGGGCTTATCATTTAATCTGTATAAAGCAAATTTCTTATAGTAGAAAATATTGTTTTATATAGTACGGTTCAGAAACACGCTACGTACAATTCAGCGGGTTCAAAAATGGCAGAAATCACAGTTAGTAAACACAGGTTGGAGGAGAGGGGTGGTCATGAGACCGACTTCGCACCGGCAGCCAAAAGGTCTGGTTTGGTCTCGTCATATACATATATGTCCTGGTTCGCGAAAATTATTACGCCACGGGGGAATGACCGCGTGGTCAGAGGAGTCATGTCCCGTCGGATATTTGAGTTCTCCCTCGGGCATGGATGTCTGTGTTGTCCTTAGCATAAGTTAGTTTCAATAATGTGTAAGTTTAGGGACGATGACCTCAGGGGTTTGGTCCCTTAGGTCTTACATCAATTAAAGATTTTTTTAATATTCTTATTTTCCTGAAAGATTTTGGGTCCATTACAAAAAGATTAAGAACCATTGGTGTAAGAGGTACATTGCTCATCTAAGAAAATGGACATTCGTCCCCCTCTCCCAGGATTAAAGTTCGCGAAAGTATTTCAACTAAACGGAGGCGCCAGCGGTACACTTAACAACTGAGAGCGGAAAAAATGTTCAAATATTTGTTAAGCTTATGGGATTTAACAGAGGGGTCATCAGTCCCCAAACTTACAAACTACTTATGAACTAACTTATACAAAAGACAGCACAAACATCCATGCCTGAGGGGGGGATTCAAACCCCCGACGGAGAACGGCCTCGCGCATCGGAGCATAGCGTCTCATTGCGCTCGGCCACTCCGCCGCGGCACTGGAAGCGGCATGGGAGTCGTGTGGCGCGGTGGATGTAGCTAGTGGAGAAAGGAATGAGGGAAGCAAGGTCATGGTTTACCGTACCGTCGACACCATGGTCATTAGAGACGGCGCACACGCTCGGATAGTTTTTGACGTGGACCGGAAAAAAAAGCGGCTTTACCCTCTGAAGGAAACCATCCCGGCATTTACTTGGAGTGATTTAGGGCAATCGCGGGAAACCTAAATCAGGATGGCCGGAGGCGATTCTGAACCGGCGTCCTCCCACTGCCCAGCTCGCTCGGTAAAGTGGAGCGACGTACGGTGCCGTCGGCTGTGGAGTAATTCCTCTGCAGACGCGCCGTGCTGTGGCAGAGATTGACAGGAGAACAGAAATGCTAGTGGAACCCGGGCACAGCTTTTCCATCTGCTGCTCCAAAGTGCAGACGAACCGTTCAGCTTCTTCATTCCATCGAGTATGGGACGGTGCTGGCGTGATGTGCTGAATGTTAGAGGCAGCACACAACGTTTGGATCTCGGCGGGAACAAATTGTAAATAATTGTCAGCCACAATAACCTCTGGTAATCCTTCTTAGCAAAAGATTGTTGGCAAGGACTGAATCGTGGATCGCGCCATGGTGGAATGCAATGGTACTACCAAATAAAATTTAATAACGTCATCCACGACACTGAGAGAATGGGTGATTCAAAATTGGCTCACAAAATCGAGATATAACATTTGCCGAGGTGCCCAAAGTGTAGCCCATGAGAAGAACTTACGGTCGGGGGTTCTAATCCCCCCTCGGGCATGGATAATTGTGCCGTCCTTAGGATTAGCTAGTTCATAAGTAGTTTGTAAGTTTAGGGACTGATGACCCCGTAGCTAAGTCCCATAAGCTATACAAACATTTGAAGATTTGGAGAACTTTTGAGGCGCATGCTCGCCACTGCACCGTCATCTGTTCGATTTTATCGTTTTCATGCCAAGAGCAGTGACGACGCACCAACTGGTTCGTGTGTACCACATCCCTAAAGAAGAAAAGACACAGCACCAGCTGTTGAACCCGAGAAGGGATCAAGCAGGTGAAGCTGAATCTGTATACAACGAAATCACACTCTGGTGGACCGCGAGAGCGTGCCGGCGGCAAAGTAGCAGCGTACAAGAAAATTTTGGATTTGGCGTGCCGAATGGGGCCAGCATTATTTGCAACAACTCACGGCCACGGTTTCTTCGTGTTCTAATTATTAATGATAGTGTGATATCGGCCGAAGAACATTTACAAAATCTCTGGCCTCTCATTCAGCTTTTGTCCGTGCTGAATTGGTATTTAACAATCACAAATATGTCTTCTTTCAGTCACAAATGGAGTACCTTCGTCGCGTAATTGATTCGCAGAGTGTTCACCCCTTCAGTCTGACTTGCAATCTATTCGTGAGCTTTAACCCTTTCCCTCGTAACGGTCGCCAGTTACAGTCTGTGTAAGGCAGATTAAAGTAGTACTTACAGTTCATACCCAAAGCTGCTCTGATTGAAGGTCTTTGCATCACCTCCGATGGAAAAATGTTTCTTTTCCCAATTCGAAATGTTCACACATCTCGACTGTCAAACAGCATTGAAAAAATTCAGTGGCAAAAGTTAAAAAATGTGATGAACTGGGATTCGAACACAGATTTCTCGCTTTGGACCAACGGTCTTCTTAACCAATCAGCAATCCAGACGCGCTTCTCGTCCTGCCCAAATTCTCAACTTAATCCCACACTTCTATTGTAGTGCCCCCACCCCATTACTTCCTGTTGCTTTCAGCTTTGACTTTATTATCGCAAGGGATAGGGCAATTTGTACATCCGCACAGAAATTTTCATTTGCTTGTTGGAAGCATACATACGATTATAGATATGGTGTGTGTTCTTTCAAAATGTTCAAATGTTTGTAATCTTGTAGGAACAAACTGCGACGGTCATCAATCCCTAGACTTACAAATTACTTAAACTAACTTACACTAAGGACAGCACACACACACGCATGCTCGAGGGAGGAATCGAACCTCCGGCGCGAGCGGCCGCCCATTCCGTAGCATGACGCCTTAGACCACGCGGCTACTCCTATGCGGTTGTCTGTTCTTTCGAACATGTCCAAATGTTCCTTCTACATTTACATCCATAGTCCCAGGCAACTTCACGGTATTTGGGGGAGGATATTTTGTATACCATTTTCACATCCTCCTCGCCGGCCGCGGTGGCCGAGGAGACTGAGGCACTTCAGTCACGGTCTGCACGGCCACTACGGTCGGGGGTTCGAATCCCCCCTCGGGCATGGATATTTGTGCTGTCCTTAGTTGTAGCTAGTTCATAAGTAGTTTGTAAGTTTAGGGACTGATGACCCCGTAGTTAAGTCCCATAACTCTACAAACATTTGAACATTTGATCACATTCTCCTCCTATTTCATTCGCGTATGGTTCGCGGATTAAACGATTGCCGGTGTACCTCCATTTGGGCTGTAATCTCTCTAAATTTATACTTTTGATCTTTTCGCGAGATAGAAGGTAGCAATATAATTGTTTACTCTTCAAGAAACGTATGCTCCCGATACTTTGACAGAAGGCCGAACCGCGATAGAGAACGTGTCTCTTGCAGCGTCAACCACTGGAGTTTCCCGATCATCTCTGTAACGCTTTCGCGCTTACTAAATGAGCCTCAAACGAAGCGTTGCTGCTCTCCCTTCAATCTTCTCTATGGCCGCGGTGGAGTGGCCGAGCATTCTTAGGCGACTTGCGGCGGAACGCGCGGTTGTCGCCGTCGGAGGTTCGAGTCCTCCCTCGGGCATGTGTGTGTATGTGTGTGTGTGTGTGTGTGTGTGTGTGTGATTTGTGTGTGTGTGTGTTTCTCCTGAGGTTACTTTAATTAGTTTAAGTAGTTTGTAATCTGGGGACTGGTAACCATAGAAGTTACGCCCCGCAGATTTACAAAGATTTGAACATGTGATATTCTTCTTTATGTCTTCTATCAGCCATATCTAGAACGGATACCACAGTGATAAGCAATACTAACGCATCGGCAGAACTCGTTTTTTGTAACGTACCTCCTTTGTTGACGGATTACACTTTCTGAGGATTCTTCCAATGAATCTCATTCTGGCAAATGAATGACCCACGATTAATTTTATATGGTAGTTTTGTTTGGTCGCAGGATTGTCAGAACGCTGTTCAGAAGTTGATAGATGCTTTACTTCACGATCGTGGTCTTGCTCATTACAAGCCCACAAAGCTTGTTATTTTGGCTATGGATGCCTCTGCTGACAACAATAGTGTCGTTTTGTCCCTCAGGTAAGGTTCTCAGGACCTTACGATTGCTTTTGCTTCTAAATTGCAACAGCAAAATCTTAAACAAGCCAATGTGACTGCTGGTAACAAAAACTGTTCTTCAAGAATAATCTGCAGATAAACGTCGTATAAGTCAACTTTGTAAAAGAAATGCTCAGCCCCCAGTTTGTCCTTTAACTCTTCCAGACGTGCCAACGGAAAAGTGTTAACCACTGTTTGTGCGTTCACTGTGCATTTAAAATCAGCACACAGGCCTGAGGGTTTGTTGCAAATTACGATAGGTGACACCCGTTGGCTGGCAGCAAACTCACCACTGTCCTATAATGCTTGAAGTTCGTGCGCAATCTGTTCACGAAGAGCATGGGAAACAGGACAGGCTCTGCAAATGTGCAGATGCGCATTATCTTTCATTGTAATGTCTACAACAAAACTGTTTGATTTTCCAGTTCTTTCAAGAACTAGTAACTGAAGTACTCTACAAGGATTGTCTATAATGCCCGGCGGAATGAAAGAACAAACTGAAAGTACATTATTCTGAATACTTAGTCCCAACAAGTCATAAGAGTCAAGTTAAAAAATATTTGCAGTGTCCTGGGAATGGAGAATGGTCACTTGTATGGTTTGTCAATGATACGAGGTAGGGAGGCTACAGATACCAAGTACTGGAATGTCCCAGACCATTATATCCTGTGAGGGTTCCATGTGATTTTCTCAAATGTGGCCTGCCTAGCTGTAAATGTGTACTACGATTTAACAAGGAAACTGAACAGCCGTGACCAACTACAATCTGAACATTGTACATTAATCGTCGGTAAGTCAGATGCAGACTGAGATTCATTGAACGAATCCTCAGGGACGTGCTGTTCATCAACAAAGGAATTAGACCACAAAACTCTCGTTTAGCGAGCGCTTGAGTACATCTCATCAGTGTGGGATTCCAGGTTAGGTTAACAGAAGACATAGAAAAGATCCAACGGAGAGCCGCGCACTTGGTTGCGCGCTCATCTAGAAAGCGCGAAAGCTTTACAGAGATGATTAGGAACTCCAGTGTGAGACGCTGCAAGAGAGACGTTCTCTGTCGCGGTACAGCCTTCTGACAAAACACGACAGCGTACGTTTTCCAAAGAGTCAATCAATATATTTCTTCCTCCAACGTATAACTCGCGAAACGACCACGAAGGTAAAATTAGAGACATTAGAGCCCACACTGAGACTTAACGGTAATAGTTTTCCCGCGAACCACGCGCGATTGGAATACGAAGAAGTGACAAGTATTCTGCGACTCGTGCCGTGTGAATTTACCCAACAGTGTTCACATGCACAAACTTTTTCGTTCTGGTACAGTAAATAAGACGAGAGCCTTGCCTGTGCATTATAAGTACTTGTAATTGGTGTGTGACGTGCCCTGCTGTTTAACGTAGACAACATACTGTGTACGGAATTGGAAGTTTGAGCTATATTTTACGACGCGATTACACCCGTGTGCGTTGAACAATGACGTCATCAACATGTCGGAAAACCCGTATGCGGGATAATATCTTATTACTCATGTATGAACATTAACAAGAGCAAAACAAGGGTAACGGAATGCAGTCTTAAAAATTAGACGATGCTGAAGGAATTAGATTAGGTAACGAAACAATAAAGGGGATAGATAAGTTTTGTTACTTGGGCAGTAAAAGAACGTACGACGGACACATACAGAGGATATAAAATGCAGAATGGAAGTTGGAAGATTAGCGTTTTTGAAAAAGAGAAATTTGCTAACATCGAATAATAAGTGTAAGAAATGTTTACGATTTTTTTAACCAATGGGACTCAACTGCTTGGTTATTAGTCCCTAGCTTACAAAGTACTTAATGTAAGGTAAACTAAACTAGGGACAACACAAACACCCATGCCCGAAGGGGAAATCGAACCCCCGACGGCGGACGGCCGCGCGCACCGCAACTGTACGCGGCTAATCTTTTCTAAAGGCATTTGTGTGGAATATTGTTGTACGAAAGTGAAACATGGACGATAAACAGTTCAGGCAGGAAGAGCATAGAAGCTTTTGAAATGTGGTGCTACAGAAGAATGCCGAATAGTACGTGGGTAGATCGCGTAACTAATGAAGAGGTACTGAACAGCCGGCCGCGGTGGCCGAGGAGACTAAGGCGCTCCAGTCACGGTCTCCACGGCAACTGCGGTCGGGGTTCGAATCCCCCCTCGGGCATGGATATTTGTGCCGTCCTAGTTCGTAAGTAGTTCATAAGTAGTTTGTAAGTTTAGGGACTGATGACCCCGTAGTTAAGTCCCATAGACTATACAAACATTTGAACATTTGGTACTGAACAGAATAGGAGAGAAAAGGAGTTTTTGGCATACCTAAACTAAATAATATAAAATAAGGGACAGACATCAAGGAACAATAAATTGATAGGAAGTGTATGGGGCAAAATTCGCAGACGGGGACCAAGAGAGGAATATAGTAAGCAGATTCAAATGGATGTGGGTTGCCGTCTTTATGAGGAGATGAAGAGGCTTGCTCAGGATAGAGTAGGGTGGAGAGCTGATCAACTCATTCTCCGGACTTAAGATTACAACAATTTATGTATTGTAGATAATAAATAATCTGTTGTTATCCTCATAAGTTACTGATTACAACACATCTCAGCCCAAAAATTCGCGCACACTTGCGAAAAAAAAAATTCCACTCTGTTACCTGTACCTCATTATCAGAGTGAAACTACAGAGCCGGCCGCGGTGGCCGAGGAGACTGAGGCGCTTCAGTCACGGTCTGCACGGCCACTACGGTCGGGGGTTCGAATCCCCCTCGGGCATGGATATTTGTGCCGTCCTTAGTTGTAGGTAGTTCATAAGTAGTTTGTACGTTTAGGGACTGATGACCACGTAGTTAAGTCCCTAAAGCTTAACAAACATTTGGACATTTGAAACTACAGATCACCTTTTAAAAACAAGATCGTAATCCATAATCTTTGTTCCGCTTGTAAACAAACTGTAGTCTTTTACTCAGCCACTTTTACTCATGCCACCTACAACACGCACGCACCTGAAAACTACCGCGTAGTGTTGTCACACACGACAACAAGCCGATGCCAGGGGTCAAAGTCGACGGGTGGAATCTCGTCCTATAAATTACCCGAAGTTTGCGATCGCATTTGGGAGGCAATTCAAATGTTCAAATGTTTTTAAACGTGTTGGGCCAAACTGCAATGGTCATCAGTTCCTAGACTTACAAACTATTTAGCTTAAACTAACCCCAAGAAGGACTCGGACCTCCGACGGCGAGAAACCGCGCGCTCCATAGTAAGGCGCCTTAGAGCACTCGGCCACTCCGCCGCGACTTGGGGGTGAACTGTCGATGTTTTTCACTTTGCAGGCAGATGACTTGCCCGTGTCCTCGCTCCCCACAGTAATAGCAGCTAGCCTCGCGGAATAGCTGCACACGCGCGTTCTTAGATATACAGCGCGGACGGATTTCCTAGTTTGAGACTTCCTGTTTTGTTTGCACTGTGTGCGAGAGTGGAGCGTAGCGTAAGACAAGCCAACCGGCGAAGTTTTCCTTATACGGTCTTGGCACAACCGCGTAGGTCGGACTACGTGTGAAGTGGAAACACAATTCCGATCTACAGGACACGCAGACGTAATCTGTCTGCTGCAGTGTCGCAACGGTACTGATACTCTGATGCCTGGCCCCCACATGCGACTTAGAATCAGAGACGGGCTCTCGCCCCCCCCCCCCCCACCCCTCCCCCGTCATTTTTACTGTTGTTTGCAGTAGTTTGTAATTGCAAGTTTATATCTTAATCATGCTCTTTTTAGAATGTAACTTGGTATAATAAGGTATAAATTTAATACGGTAAGTTTCATTTATAAAATTATTTTACTTAAAACTGAGTGGTTCATGGTGTGGGTTCCTGTAGTCATGTCCTAGTTCATGAACCACGGGCAACGTATGAGTGGCCAAGTAAGTGGTCCTGACAGTTGGGATACCAGTTACTTTGGAAAAAGGTGGGCATCTCGGACATATTCTGAGTCGTGGCCACCTTTGTGCTCAGACGGCAAAGACTGCCAAATCCACCGGTTAGGCCCTCAACCGTTAGGGGTAAAACCCAGTGGGGCCCTGGGCAAGTAAGGCTAGCAACCTGCTTCCCAGGTACTTCAATATCATGCTGGCAACAATCAGAGCAAAATGCCTCGGACCTTTGGAGGTGATGGAGTCCCACCTCTAATTGACAGACCAGGGACTCCTCAGATACGACTTGGCAAACGATCTGGAATGAGATGGGGAGCTATTAACATCAATGGGGATTACAATGGAAAGAAGGTAGAGCTGGCGGAGGCTTCAAGTAAGATGGGGTTAGATGTTTTAGCTGTTAGTGATGTTAGAGTAAGGGGAGAGAAAGAGGACGAAGTCGGAGAATACAAGGTCTACCTGTCAGGAGTTAAATTAGGAAGAGCACAGTGGGGTGTAGGATTTTACATCGGGAAAGCAACAGAACCCAGCATAATTGCAATAAGGTATGTAAATGAACTACTGATGTGGATAGATTTGGCCATCTCCAGTAAGAAAATTAGGATTGTGTCAGTGTATTCACCCTGTGAAAGGAAAGATCGAGATGAGATGGACAGATTTTACAACGCACTTAGTGATGTATTTGTTAGATTGAAGGATAAGGATAGTGTTTTACTCATGGGTGATTTCAACGCCAGGATAGGAAATCGAACAGAAGGTTATGGGTAAGTTCGGAGAGGATATGGAGGCCATCAGGAACGGAAAACAGCTCTTGGATTTCTGTTCCAGTATGGGCTTAGTTATCACAAACTCCTTCTTTAAGCATAAGGACATTCACCGCTATACGTGGGAAGGAAGGGGAACCAGATCTATCATTGACTATATAATAACAGACCAGGAATTCAGGAAGACAGTCAAGGACACACGTGTTTTCAGGGGGTTCTTTGATGATACTGATTATTATTTAATCTGCAGTGAAATTGGTTTTGTGAGGCCAAAAGAGCAGAAAGTCAGGTCCATGTGTAGAAGGATAAGAGTGGAGAAGCTTCAAGACAAGGAAATTAGACACAAATACGTAACAATGATCTCGGAAAGGTACCAGTTAGTTGAATGTAATGATCTACAGTCACTGGAAGAGGAATGGTCAAGGTACAGGGACACACTACTGGAAACAGCTAGAGAATGTCTTGGAACAGTAGTGTGTAAAGGTAAGAAGAAGCAGACAGTCTGGTGGAATGACACAGTCAAGGCAGCCTGTAAAAAGAAAAAGAAGGCATATCAAAAATGGCTCCATACTAGAAATCAGGCAGACAGAGAAAGTTATGTTAAAGAAAGAAACAAAGCCAAACGGATAATTGCAGAATCCAAGCAGAAATCATGGGAAGAGTTTGGAAACAAGCTATAATCTCTGGGCCAAGCCGCGGGAAAACCATTTTGGAGGGTAATTAGCAATCTTCGAAAGGGAGGGAAGAAGGAATTAACAAGTGTTTTGGACAGGTCAGGAAAGCTGCTAGTCAATCCTCTGGATGCCTTGGGCAGATGGAGGGAATATTTTGAAGAATTGCTCAATGTAGGTGAAATGTTCAATGATGCATAAGATTTTCAGGTAGAATGGGATAGGAACGACGATAGAAACAGGATCTCATTTGAGGAAGTGGAGAAAATGGTCAGTAAATTACAGTGAAATAAAGCGGCTGGGGTGGATGAAATTAAGCCGGACTCGTCATACAGTGGAATATCGGGGCTCAAATGGTTACACAGGATAATTGAGAAGGCGTGGGAATCGGGACAGGTTCCGTCTGACTGGACGAAAGCGGTAATCACGCCAATTTTCAAACATGGAAACAGAAAAGATTGCAACAACTATCGAGGTATCTCCTTAATTAGCGTTGTAGGCAAAATATTCTCAGATATTGTTGAAAGGAGAATGCGAGTATTAATTGAGGACAAGTTAGATGAAAATCAGTGTGGGTTTAGGCCTCTTAGAGGCTGTCAGGACCAGATCTTTAGCTTACGGCAGGTAATGGAAAAGTGCTATGAGTGGAACAGGGAATTGTATCTATGTTTCATAGATCTGGAAAAGGCTTATGACCGTGTTCCTAAGAGGAAGCTACTGTCAGTTCTTCAAGATTATGGTATAGGAGGCAAACTTCTGCAGGCAATTAAAGTGCTTTACGTAGACTGTCAGGCAGCAGTTAGAGTAGATGGCAAATTAAGCTCATGGTTCAGGGTAGTTTCAGGGGTAAGACAAGGCTGTAACCTGTCACCACTGTTGTTCATACTATTCATGGATCATATGTTGAAAATAGTAGACTGGCAGGGCGGGGTTAAAGTAGGTGAAAACAAAATAAGCAGTCTCGCATATGCGGATGACTTAGTTGTAATGGCCGATTCGATTGAAAGGTTTCAAACTACTATTTCAGAGCTTGATCAGAGGTGCAAGGATTATGATATGAAGATCAGCATCTCCAAAACGAAAGTAATGTCTGTGGGAAAGAGATTCAAACAGATTGAGTGCCAAATAGGAGGAACAAAGTTAGAACAGGTAGACAGTTTCAAGTACCTGGAATGTATTTTCTCACAGGATGGCAACATAGCGAAAGAACTGGAATCGAGGTGCATCAAAGCTAATGCAGTGAGTGCTCAGCTAAGATCTACTCTCTTCTGCAAGAAGTAAGTAAGTACCAAGACTAAGTTAGCAGTGCACCGCTCTATCTTTCGACTAACTTTGTTGTGTGGGAGTGAAGGTTGGGTGGATACAGGTCACCTTATTCATAAGATAGAGGTTACAGATATGAAAGTAGCAAGAATGATTGCAGGTAGCAATAGATGGGAACAATGGCAGGAGGGTGTCCATTATGAGGAAATCAAAGAAAAGCTGGGAATGAACACCATAGATGAAGCAGTTGGAGCGAACAGACTGAGATGGTGGGGTCATGTTACACGCATGGGGGAAGCAGGGTTACCTAAGAGACTCATGAACTCGTCAGTAGAGGGTAAGAGGAGTCGAGGTAGACCAAGAAGAAAATACTTAGATTCGGTGCAGAATGATTTTGAAGTAAAATGCATAACATCAGACGAGGCATCAATGTTAGCATTGAATAGGGGATCATGGAGGAATTTTATTAGAGGTACTATGCTCCAGACTGAACGCCGAAAGGCATAATCAGTCTCTAATGATGATGATGATGATGATGATTAAAACTGAGACTTTACTTACAATGGCCACAGCAGGTACGTAGTTAGAATTTGGTTTGGGGGGGGGGGGGGGGTTAGCCAATTATGACGTTTATTCTTACGTGTGAAGCTTTGAACATAAGTTGAACTAAAGGCGCAGATGTATTTCAGTAGAGACAAAATTAAATTTTCTGCAATACAAATCTCGAAGGAGCAACATCAGCATACTTTTGAATTACTTAATCAGGAATTAGGTGAATAGAGATGTTTTCAGGGGTGGGGAGGGGAATTGATCCCCTTCATCCCCTCACCCCCCTCTGGCTAAGGCTCTGGGCCACGGTAAGCCCTTGTTTAGCTGAGCAGAACACATGTTCGTACTTCTGGCAGACGCTGCGCCAGGTAAGGCGGAATTGCTGTACACACATGAAAATCACAACTTCGTAGGAAGTTGGCTAAAAGAAAAGAAAAAAACTATCACTACATTACACCGAAAGTTTTCCATCAATTCATTTTCAAGCCACGCCAGAAGTAACGTCAAACTGCTGCGTCAATGGCATGACTTGAGAACGTATCCCTAAGCGGTACGACAACCAGAGTAAATTGGGCTAACAAAGTAATTATATCATGTTATAGCTGCTATATAGTCTACTTGGCATTACTAGAAGGATCTCATGCAAGCTACTACGTATAAGAACCTCTGGGGCCAAATTGGCCCCATGCAGTTTTATTGCTTATACGGCCAGATTGCGAAATATAATTCAGTGTAACCAACAAATGTACTTTTATTGATCTTTAACAATGGAAGGTCCAGATTAGAATGTTGATAATATGAGGTTTGCTAGCAAGTCACCATAAGGATGATCGCTGAATTGCCAACAAACTCATATTCACATTCATACAACTTATAAATTTTCGGCCATGACCTTCGTCAGAAAAGATCACACTCATCCACACAATCACTCAGGTATAACTAATCCGTACATGACCGACATCCCCAGCTGCCCTACCGCAATCAGTGCTGGAATGTATGGAATTTTTGTCGCATATTGAAACAACAGGGAGAAAACAGTTGGTTTTATTTCAAACACAGTATTAGAAGGAAACATACCGAAAATACAGAGAAGCGCTATGAGGGGCCACTTTGGCGCACCGCAGACGGCTCGGCCACTGCGGCCGACTATCGGGTTTAAGAATTTCTTTATATTTATGTTCAAATGTTTGAAAAGCTTAAGGGACTTAAAATGTTCAAATGTTTGTAAATCTATCGGACCAAACTGCGTGGTCATCAGTCCGTAGCTTACAAACTACTTAAACCTAGGTAAACTAACCTAAGGACAATACACACACACACCCATGCCCCAGGGAGGACTCGAACCTCCACGGCGAGCAACCGCGCGCTCCGCAGCGAGACGCTTTAGACCGCTGGGCTATTCCACCGCGGCTAAGGGACTTAACTGCGGGGTCATCAGTCCCTAAACTTACAAACTACTTATGAACTACCTTATACTAAAGACGACACAAACATCCATGCCCGAGGGGGACTCGAACCCCCGACGGCGGACGGCCGCGCGCACCGCAACACGACGCTCCAGTACGCGCGGCTAATCCGCCGCGGCTTTATATTTATGGTACGTGAAGTTCAGAACTAAAATAACTATCAGCCAAAGCCATTCGTCGCACTCTCAAAAAATATCGAGAAAATCGACTTTGAAATTTTGCCAAGTACACGCAAATACCAATAATTAAAGCAGTTACAGCAGGTGGTAGCTTTCTGGCCTCTCAACCAAACAGTCGCTGGTTCAAATCCCACTGTCACAGATATTTTTTTTTCCTTTCCGAATTCAGTTATATAAAACATTTTGGTATCTTATGCAGATGACTTTCCAAAAACAGAGTCGTAGCTCTTCACCAAATAAACAATCAAAGACTACCATCGTCAACTAATAGTGAAGCCAGTACTGTAAAAATGTAACTTATGTTTTTTTTTAACCATCATTATTAACAACCTTCTATAAAATATAGAAAATCATGAATAAACAAAAAATACGTACACTTTTCTTAAAAATTACCATTAGATTTTAAAATTGTGAAAGGATTCGAACACAACGAAAAAAAGAATTGTCAAGAGAGGATTAAAACCACCGACCCTACGGTTGTAAGGCGAGAATGCTACCACCTGAGCTACACCGACATATGCTGTAATTCATTTAATGACTGGTACTCAGGGTTACTTGCAAAACTTCAAAGCCGATTTTCTCGAGGTTTTTTGAGAGTTTCGTCGAACGACTTTGGCTGTTTGTTATTTGAGTTCTGAACTTCACGTACCATAAATATAAAAAAAAATCTAAAATCCGATACACTTGTGCTCTCCTTGTCAGTCTCCCTCACGCAATGCAACATTTTCTACGGCAAAAAAGGACATGTACAAATTGTTCTTGTGTCACACAGTGATGCACCGCAGCAAAAACAATTTGCTAAGTCGCGCACATGACGTGCAAAATCTAATTAATGTTTTTGACTTTCATTATCAGCCCGCTGCACATTCTGATGTTACAACAGACCCTAGTGTTACTACTCGCGGTTCCACGGTTCCTTCATTACAACGCTACGCAAACAAACTGTTCGTGGCCTTACAGATTTCTGGCAAACAGGTGAAATTTTTGCTTGATACAGGTACTACAGTTTCCCTATTAAATCATGCCACATTTGAACAATTAGGCAAACCCCGCCTGCAGAAAGCGGTTACTTTGTTTACTGTATACACGTGTCAAGAATCAAATGTTCTAATGTTTGTATAGTTGTGGGACCTAGCTGCAGTGGTAGACTCGAATATCCGACGACGAACGGCCGCGCGCACCGCAGCAAGGCGCCTTAGTACGCACGGCTATTCCGCCGCGGCACAGGTCAGGACATTCCATTGTTAGGAAAGTGTAGCGTTCCAGCAGTGTGTGGCAAACTGCAAAACGCAGTGTCATTCTCGGTCCTCAAGTTTTTACTTTCTGCGACGTCATACACTCTCGTGAAAGTTTGTCTCAGTGGTGCGCCGATTTTTATGATTTGTTTTCTGATGGACAGGCAACCTACTTTGTATCACATGTGGCCTTGAAACAGAACACGCTGCCATACTTTTGTAGGGCGCGCTTTGTTCCTTTAGCATTGCGCGGTCATGTCGCACAAGTTCTTACACGGTGGCATAATAAGGGACTGACCGCGCCTACTTCAGTATGTCAGTGGGCTTCGCCGTTATTACTTGAAAAGAGAAAGAAAAAGAAAATCTGGCAAGATAGAAATTTGTGTTGACTTGAAAACTACAGTCAGTCCACAAACGGTAGTCGGCACACTTCCATTATCCAGACAATAATAACTTATGGGCAGATTGGGGGCTGGTAAATACTTCTCTAAAATTGGCCTTCGAGAGGCATACCTGTAAATCCGACTGGATGAACAGTCACAAAAATTCTTTGTCATAAAGACACACATGCGATTATTCAAGTATCCAAAGTTACCCTTCGGCAGTGCTTCAGTTCAGAGAATTTTTCAAAGGTATCTAGAACAGTTATAAAATTCAGTACCATCCTACAGAAACTGACTCGATGATACTGTGGTTTCTGACCGTACAGCTGAAGAGCATCTTAACAATATTTGTGTGATTATTCACCGTGATATCTGAGGCGGGTCTTAAGTGCAACAAGGAAAACGTGTTTTCCTCCAAACTGAGATAAAATATCTTGGTCATGTCATCAATTCGCAGGGTATACATCCGTTTGCATTTGCGAGATAAAGACACCAAAACACATTACTTAGTTGCATTTTGTCTTGGGCAAAATATATTATTATATCAAGCTCATTCCAAACGTAGCTGAAATTTCTGCACTACTATATCGCCTACGGTGCAGGAACGTGCCTTTTGTTTGGTATCGGGACCGTGAAATTGCTTCCTAAAAACTTTAAGACAGGGTCATTGGGGCGTGGTCCACGCCAAACAATTGGCGCGCAGACATTGTACGTGGTTAGGCATGGTCACGCATATTGAGATGATGACGGTACAGTGCCATGCATCTGCAGAAAACCAGCCTCCCTCTTCTCAGCGGTTCTCCGATTCGCCAGCACACGAACGCCCCTTGGAAGTGTATTGATTTACGAGGATTGGAACTTAATACTGGCAACTATTTATTCAGAACCGATACAAAAGCGTTAAATGTTTGCACCTGTTACTGTCCTTCAAAGTAGTCACCAGTGTCGTGTAGAACCCGTTGCCAGCGATGTGAAGGGCGTAGTATACCGTTAGCAGGCCCAGTCCTGTTGATGGTGCAATTGGAGTGGTCTACTGTTTGTCCAATCTCTGGAACAGTTTTGGGGCGACTGACACGAAGTGGTTCCTTCATGTTCAGAATCAAATCAAAGTCACAAGGACTTAAGTCCAGGTAGTATGGTGGATGGTACAGTATTTCCCAGTCCCATCGACCGAACAGAACAGCCACACCTTGCGCTGTATGCGCCCGTACCTTGTCGTGCAAAATAATGGGTGGGTTGCGCAGAAAGAGTAGCCGCTTCTTTCGCAAAGCTGGTCGCAGGTGATGCTCCAAAGACGAACAGTAATACTGTACATTGACGGTCTGCCGTGGAGGAACGTAATGCGTTAGGATAACACCATCACAGTCGTACACGGGAATCACCATAACATTCACCATTCTGGGGCTCTGACGCACTTTCGACTTTCGCGACGACCCATAATGACGCCGTTAGTTGGATTGGCCTTTCAGTTTTGGCCCATACGATGTGGCCCATGTCTCATCCAGTATTACGATACCACGGTAAGAAACACTCTACTTCGCGCTCATGGCGTTCCAAGTGCGTCTGAGCAGTGTCGTAACGAATCCATTTCTACATTTCCGTCAATTCATGCGGAACCCATCGTGATGCAAATTTTTGCATGCCCAGGCGTTCCTGCAGGATGCAAAGCACAGTCGTATGCGCTGATCCTGTTTCGTGAGAGAGTTCACGAATCGTCTGGCGTCCATCGATGTCCACTAACGCGGCAACAGTATGTACTTTTTCTTTACAGACACTAGGATGACTTGCCCCATGCATGTCTGCCACAGTTTGCCGAGCGTCGTCTACAGCAAATTACCCTTTGTCGGCGCCAACTCCGCAGTATAAGACACAGTATGGTGCACATGTGAAAGTTTTTCAGGTATATGGTGGTCGCAGACGTTGAGAGCGTGGCACTGCAATTAAGCAGGTTGGTGCTAAAATGTTTCTTGTATTGGGAGCAGGAAGCGTGCAGCGGTGTCACAGGAATAAAATCCGTCCTTGTAAAACACATGACGCTGCCACTGCGTTTTTGTCTGCAGATTTACTGCCTCCTCGGATGATGGCGCCAACGCCTCATCCGACGACTCGGGGTCGATCGACTACCCTTCACGGTCCGGAGTCAATGGAGTTGGACGTGTCAACTCCACCGTCACTGCATCCGACGACTCATCCTCCATCGGATGTCGTGGGTCAATCGACATTCGTCATCGCGGGTCGAGGGTTGTTTCGACGCGGTGGTACACCAGTCGTCATGACCCCTCGACATCCATTTGCACTCTTTCTTGTACCTCTGGCGCCTGTGGCCGCGGGAGCGCGCCCTCTGAGGTGTTTTCCGACCGACATTTCGCCCCAGGCTCAGGCCGTGTGGTGGGACGCGACAGGGGTTTCGGCGCCGTTTCCAGTCTCTAACTGGACAGGTGTGACCTGGAAGCAATGACAGCTGATAAATGGTGTCGCATGGTTTTACAGTATCCAAAATGATCATCGTTAATTACTGTGGAGAGACAGAGAATGTTTTGGAGAGACACTGAGATTATATTGTCAGGGGCCATTAGGTATAATTTCAGGTCATGACTGGTATTGATTGAGGGAACTGTGATGGCCCAACGGTACTTTACGGACACCTTCCCTCCTGCTGTATTATCGATCATACAACAGTATCGCGGTGTCATTTTTCAACAAGATAATGCTCGTCGGAATATGGAATGTGCCCTATGAACTGTCTGCGTCATGGCGAGGTTTTCCTGTGGCCAAAAAAATCCACAGATCTGCCCTCAATCGCTCATAGGCAGTAGCTCAAGTACCATTTGCAACAGTTGTGAGCCATTTGATTTCAGGGTAGAATATTAAGGCTTTATGACGCCCTTCCATCCAAACCAGCTGATGCATACTGGCCGATGGCGGAGGGGGGAGGGGCGGGAAGGCTTCGACTTCATAACGGTCAAATGTTTGTAAATCTAAGGGACTTAACTACGTTGCTCATCAGTCCCTTGGCTTACAAACTACTTAAACTAGTAACTTATCCTAAGGACAACACAAACACCCATGCCCAAGGGAGGATTCGACCCCCTCCCCACCCGACGGCGAGCAACCGCGCGCTTCGCAGTAAGGCGCCTGAGAACGCTCGGCCACTCCTCCGCGGCACTTCATAAGGCGGGTATTACACTGTAAAAGATCTTTGACAAAGATCTTTTATCAAAGCTCTTTGGTCAAATCTTTGACAGTGTAATGGGTCATCTTTTATAAAAGATTTCTTTTATAAAAGATGTTTGATAAAAGTTAGCGAGAGAGCCTAGCTTTTATAAAAGTTCGCCATTGTATACATGCGTCTTTCGTTGCTTTGACGCCTTTTAACGTACAAATTAACGTAAAAGTGTATTTGTTGTGTCGCTACTGCCACAGTGATCGTTTAAAAGTGAGAAGTGTGCGGAATATTTATTAATACAAAGCACATTTCCAAAAATGTAGGGTTAGAATCGTATAAAGTAAAAGCTACTGCTGTCAGTTGTATTCAAAGTGGCTCCCTGAGGTTGATGATAGGGATGAAATTATATGGATCAAAGGATATATGGAGATGCATAAGTTAAATAAATGTTTTTATTTGTGTTACTCTAACCCAACCTCGTAATTCCTCCTAAAGTGATTTACATCTTGGTTCACTCATGTCTGGAATAATACGTGAAATCTTAAGCCTACACTGTAGGATTAGTGAATTTTTCTACCTGCTGGAATAGATTTTGTATGTGGATATAAATGGGAGGATCTTCAGTGGAAAGGGATTCATGATTTGCGTAATGAGGTACTGCACTAGTTAGCTCCATATTTTTTTCTTGCTTTGCACGATGCTTTTCGACATTTAACCAAAAGTCCAGGTATTTATACGGATATTTTATGTTTCGGAAAATCGGGCAAAACAAATGTTAGACTGCAGCAAACATAAAAATGTTTTTCGCAGCGCATATTCCACAATGAAGCCTAACATGAAAGAACTACGAAAATATTCTCTTCTTAATTATCATAAAGTGTCTAACGAAGTTATGTTAAATTATTTCAGTTTTTCATTATTTACCCATTGACACAGCTTTAGGGCTTCTTGAAACATCGATTGTAATGAAGTATTTATAAATATATGGGTGAATTAAAATATTTGCTCACACGTTCTTAAACAATTTAGGTTATTATTTCCCAGCAGTGTAGCTTGTGGAGTACATTTGTGTAAGCAGTTTTCGTATTTTCCTCTTGCTATTCACGGTTTTACCTAAAATTGTTTCCATTTTTCGTTCTTTCCAATGAATGCATTCCCGAGCAACATTATATTACGTACTATAATACAGACGCTTTACTATTTTGGAGTCTTATTCCGAGCAACTATGACAAAATATTTTACGATAGTGTAATGTGCTCCTGTGAAGTAGTTTCGTCAAAGATCTTGTATAAAATCTTTGACAAAGATCTTTGTCCAAGATCATTTACAGTGTAATACCGGCCTAACGAACTGGGTTTATAATGTCAAGTGTTTTGTAAAACTGTCTCGATTTTGCATTACTGAAGTAAGCCAATACCAGCAAATACTAGGCTCTTCATCTATTCCGATGACACAGCAGTAACTGTTCAGGGACCAACCTTTAAAGAAGTATAGAAGAAACTGTCTCTAGCAATGGACGAACTCTCCAAGTATTATGATGCCAAACACTTGAAGCCCAATCCCAGTAAAACTGAAATGAGCGCCTTCCACTTACAAAACAGAGAAGCGGAGCACAAACTGGACATCACATGGCGAGGAGAACAATCGAAACATTGCCCAACACCAGACTACCTAGGTGTCACTCTGGGCAGCGCTCTAACGTACAGGCAGCAATGTCTGACAAAAAGTCAGTGCTCGTAATGGGATACTTAAGAAGCTGGTCGGCAGCAGCTGGGGAGCCAACCTGCACCTCCTAAGGACTTCTGCATTTGCGCTTTTTATATCAGCCGCTGTATATGCTGCTGCTACGTCGGGTTCGAATTCCCCCTCGGACATAAGGTAGTTCCTAAGTAGTTCGTAAGTTTAGAGATTGATGACACCGCAGTTAAGTCCACTAGGCTTAACAAACATTTAAACATTTTAAACCCGATACCCATGTGGTCTAAAATGTTCAAATGTTTGTTAAGCTTAAGGGACTTAACTACGGGGTCATCAGTCCCCAAACTTACAGACTACTTATGAGCTACCTACAACTAAGGACGGCACAAATATCCATGCCCGAGGGGGGATTCGAACCCCCGACTGTAGTGGCCGTGCAGACCGTGACTGAAGCGCCTCAGTCCCCTCGGCCACCCCGGCCGGCCCCATGTGGTCTCCTTGTGAGTGCGTTAGTAAATTTTAACACAGTTTATGCAGAATGTAATATTTGACTGCTTGGCGCCAGCCTATTTACTACGGGATGTAGTGCGACCGGGTCGCTCAGTAGGCGGGCGCTTGGCAACAAGTCGTGATGGGAGCGTGACTTAACATCACGCTTGTCTCGCTCTGCGGCACAAATGTTTTCTTCCTGAAAACCACTAGCAGCAAAGTCACACGCAATCTGGTATTCCACAATTTGAAGTACTTGTTCTAGAGAAGAATCTGAAAACTTGAGTATTTGCTCACGTCTTTGAGAGCCTGAAACATTCCTAGTGATTACGTCACGTATGTAACTCAGACCCATTGACGCTACCACTGACCTGCTTGCCGGTGCAGCTACAAAACTGGAACCTGGCAGCTGCTACATTAGGTTTCCGTCCTTCTTGGTGTTATGGCTGGAACTGACCGGCTGTCTCACTCATTCCACCGCATTGGCGCTGTTCAAGCGTGGTTGTTTATATTAAATCTTCTAGTATTATATCTTTTCGTCACTACCTAGCCTATCCACTTCTACGGCGAGTTCAGTTCGAACAGGAACCTGGACAGACAAAGGAAAGGTCCTGGTCGTGGTATTTCACAACAGGAAAAACAAGATTAGTCCACATCAACACTTTATTAATAACTATTGAGAATCCCGAACATGCTGTACATTTTGTCATTGCCCGTATAGTAGATCACCTTTCTTGTATGCTACCCTATTCATCTAACCTGTCTTGCTAAACATAACTCTTCTGGCGGTGGCTAACTAAAGCAGTTCACAAAATGTCTCAATTTGTCTAGCAACTAGATGTCACACTTTGGTTGCTCCGCGATGTCCTATCACTGCTGATTCAGTCAGTCACTGCAATACGCAACTCGTAACTGGAAGTCGTTAATGAAATAAATCGCAATTTGCGATCACTTATGGCATCACTGTACTAGGTTCAGATGGAATACCAAAAGGCGGCCGGGATTCGAACCCGGGATCTCTTGCTTACTAGGCAGACAGTGACCAGCCCGACAGCAGAGGACTCTTCCCTGCACGTCTCCCGCCACACCCAACTCTCCATTCGCCACGTTGTCTCTTTCCTATTACCACAGCCTATTTGTTCTGTAATGCTCGCAGCCACAATACTGTATTCCCGCATCAGGGACAACAACAGACCATGAGGTATCGAGACACAATTAATTGTCGTCAGGAACCCAGCCTCGGCTTGTATACAATTATATATTTTTGACGACGTTACCGCGCTACAGCGTTCATAGGAAAGAGCCGAGGCTGGGCTCCAGACGACAATTGTGTCTCGATACCTCATGTCTGTTGTTCTCCCTGATGCGGGAACACAGTATTGTGGCTGCGAGCATTACAGAACAACTTGGATGTGGTAATAAGAAAGAGACAGCGTGGCGAATGGAGATTTGGGTGTGGCGGGATTCCATCTAAACCTAGTACAGTGATGCCGTAAGTTATCGCAAATTGCGCCGCGGTGGAGTAGCCGAGCGGTCTAAAGTGTCTCGCTGCGGAGCGCGCGGTTGCTCGCCGTGGAGGTTCGAGTCCTCCCTGGGGCATGGGTGTGTGTGTGTCGTCCTTAGGTTAGTTTACCTAGGTTTAAGTAGTTTGTAAGCTACGGACTGATGACCACGCAGTTTGGTCCGATAGATTTCCAAACATTTGAACATTTATCGCAAATTGCAATTTATTTCATTAAATGAACGCTGTAACGTCGTCAAAAAAATATAATTGGAAGTCGTTGACTACTTTTCTACGCCAGTCTAAATCACACGTTGCTGGTTCATAATGTTCAAATGTTTGTAAAGCTTATGGTCAGAGTCATCAGTCCCTAAACTTACAAACTACTTATGAACTAACTTATACTAAAGACGACACCAACAGCCATGCCCGAGGGGGGATTCGAACCAGCGACGGGGAACGGCCTCCCGCATCGGAGCATAGCGCCTCAGTGCGCTCGGCCGCTCCGCCGCGGCCACATTGCTGTCACATACGTGAGCTGACGGTTATGGCTGCAACTCTCCCTATCTGTGAACTGTGTGACGCTACGACTCACGGATCGTCAAATGAAGAACGTCCTCTTCCTTTCCGTGATGCAAACTTAAAACTCTCCGTAAAATAAATGTTCATATGTTTTTATAGCTTATGAGACTTAACTACGGGGTCATCAGTCCCTAAACTTACAAACTACTTATGAACTAGCTAATCCTAAGGACGGCACAAATATCCATACCCGAGTGGGGATTCGAACCCCCGACCGTAGTTGCCTTGCAGACCGTGACTGGCGCGCCGCAGTCCCCTCGGCCACCGTGGCCGGCTCCGAAAAATAACCTGACTGGCAGGTGCACAGATTATACGTCATCACGGGCGTCTCCGGCGGTAAACTAGTTATTGTGCGACCTATAATGACTTCTCAAACGGCGCGGTATCTTTGAGGAACCGCCGGTGTCGTGGCGGTATGCTGCGCCACAACAGTTTTTATCTTTATGCTGTTTGAGTGTCATCTATGGACAATTTAAGGAACTGTGTTCTTTCTGTAATATACACATTCAACGTCAATGACCAGAACACCTCGGAACCGAGGTGATGCAACCCTTCTTGTGTGTGTATGTGTGTGTGTAGTGCCATATTACAAATCCAAAGGTCGCGGGTTCGATCCCCACCAGGTCGTAGGGTTTTTATCTGCCACTTTCCACTTCTTTCACCTCTGGCAGTGTTGTTCACGTGAAAAATATCGAGTAGCACCATGGTTAGGAACCCACGTTAAACTGTGGGTCCTCCTATAAGTGGCTGGGTAAATCAGTTAGAAGGTCGGAGGAAGGCAACGGCTTACCACCTGCAAACAGGACGATGCATAGTAAGGCACTATGGTGTTCAAACCAATCTTTGGATTGTTGACTGCTTCACTTTTTTTTTTAAGATGGTATAACTGCCTCGACAGGCAGGTGACAGTTCATTGCAGATCTTAAAAAATTGTCCGATCTCTTGTCGGAACACAGGTGAAGCTGCGGGCCGAGGAGTAATGGACGATGGTTAAGGATTTTGGGACGTACGGTAGAATGTCCAGATAGCCAAAGTGATAATGTCACTGGCCCGAAGCGCGAAATCACGGCCGCGAGGACTGGCCGCGTGGTCTTAGGCGTCATCCTACGGACTTGGGCAGCCGTTCCCGTAGGAGGTTCGAGTTCTTCCTCGGGCATGGGTGTGTGTGTTCTCCTTAGTGTAAGTTAAAGTATTTTGTAAGTCTAGCCACTGATGGCAGTAGCAGTTTGGTGCCATAGGTTTACAAACATTTGAACTCTTTTTGTGCTCCATGACAATGCTCGTCTCCATACGGCTCGGCGCAGAAAACTGTTCAGAAGCTCGTCAGGTAGCCGCTTTATAATCCAGGATACATTCCTAATTTTGTTTTAAACTATTTCTGTCTTTTCTTGCACTTCAAGAAATTCCTGTGTTCATCCCACCGTTTTAACGCCGACGAAGAGCTGAAGACGAGTGTCAAACGCGGGCTCCATTCGCAGGTGGCAGACTTCTACGACACAGGAATACAAAAGTTGATCTCACCATAGTACAAGTGTCTCAGTTCTTTTGGTGACTATGTCGAAACATAGCTCAAATATTGCTGTAACTGTTGTCATAAAGTTTTTCATGTAACTACGTTGTCCCTGATTTAAATAAAAAATAAATAAAAAGGGAAATTTAATTTTTGGATGCGCCTTAGTAATTTATACGAATTATCAAGATTCCCTCCACTCGAAACATTTACCTGACATATATGTACTGTACCATGCATATGCACTTGCATGGAATTTAAGTCGTCTGTGAGTGATGTAAATGGTATTCAACCCTTATTCAGCTGAACTTTATGTGAACCAGAGTACTGAGAAGATGTAAGATAGAAATAAATGTCATTTTAAAAAGGCCTGCTTGCTGTGTTTTTTCATGAAACATTGCATATGTAGTTAACAAAACTATTTAATGTTGCAGGATATATTTGTAATCTTTGCACTTCACAGCCAACGTATGATAATCTGCAATAGACGTTGTTGTGCATCTAACGGTCATTTTCTCTGCAGTTTACCTAGTAATTTGCCATTATTTATAAGGACACCATTTCTACGCTCTGCTTCGTGCCGTTTGTATGCTACAAACCGTTACTGCCTATCATACAGAATAATAAACGGAAATTTGAAAATCCAAATTTTACGTGTTCCCACACATCGACACCATCACGAAATGGCATCTCTAATAAATTTATGAGACAACTTACGTCTTTCAGATTTTCTTGTACGGAAATAGCATTTCGGTTTCCAGGCAGAGACTTGCGGATCGTGTATGAAATTAAATACATGATAAAGTGCTAGGCATAAGGATGCGTAGCATCAAAAGCCGAAACCACGATTTATGTGAAGATATACTGTAAACAATGTATGGAGGAGGAAAGCGTACCTTCGTCATATTAATTAGGATGAGAAATGTTTAATCTACTGACAGCGGACGACAAGAGCGAAACGAAAATCTCAGTCAGGAAGTGAGTCTTGCAGATATTGAGGAAAAGGTCTACGCAGTTGGAGAAAGTAGTGAAAGAATGAACAGCACGATCACACTGCAAAGGAAAGCTTTCGCTTCGGAGAAATATGGTATATCTAACTAATCCAAAGAAGCGCGAAGTAATTAAACGACCGTCATGAAAAAACTGTCACTCCTAGCTGATTATAGAAAAGTCTTCTATACCATATTGCTGCCCAGAACTGCTCCATCTGTATGTCCCAGTGGTAACGTCTGGATTCGCATTCGAGTGTGCGGTGGTTCTAACCCGGCTCCCGCCATCCTGATTTAGGTTTTCCTTGGTTTTTCCTAAATCACTGCAGTCAAATGGCGGGATTCTTCTTTCAAACGGCACGGCCAATTTCCTTGCCCATCCATGACAGAAAACTATCCGAGCGTAAGCCCCGTCTCTAATGACACTGATGTCGACAGGACGTGAAACCCTTATCTTCCGTCCATCAATATGAGGTGGAAATGCTACGTACAATATTTTTTGCCAAGAATAGCAAGTTATTTGACATACAAACTATGTGTTGAGTGTTTCTAGTACAGTTTATAGCAAAGAAATAAATAATATATATAGGTAACCGATATGTGTAAAATACACTCTTCTATGTAGAAAAAATAAGCATTTGATCATAAATAATAACGCTCATTTTCCTTTTCTTTCCGACAATAAACTACAATGTACCCCAATGTTTGCAGAAATTGATCAAATGGCGCGGTGTAGAACGATTTGTTGAAACACGTCCACTGATTGTGTGGTCGTGTTCTTCAACCTAAAGTGTTACTGGACGATTAATGTTACCTATCTGTATGTTAATGTATGTTTGCCCCATATTTATATATGTTTCCACCCGTGTGATTGAACTTGTATGTTCATGTGAATGTGGAAGGTTGCTTTAAATATTGACCGACTGCCGCGCAATGGCTTACAGTCGCCGCCTCCCGCTTTAGGCCTCATGTTGCTGTAGTTAACAACGCATGGCTTCGTTTGTCGTCTGCACTAGCGTCTGCCGGGTGGCCAGAGACACGCTTACTTGACAAGGTGGCGAGATGGCCGTGTTCTTACTGTCGTATCAACCTAATATTGGACGACAGAGGTGACAGGAGACCTCTCTGGGAGCGGTTGAAGAGGGAATTGTCTTGGCCAGGTAGCAAGGGTTGATAAACATTAGTCTCTGAACGCACTCTGCGTCGCTTTTAACGCGCTCTACATTCAGTGTATGGCGGGGGGAGGTTTTTCCGCGGCCTTAGAGAGCTTTAGTCTTCACTCTTCATTCTGGTTCCGAGGACTGTGGAAGTAAGTACTCCGCCGAATCATGCTGAGGGAAGGGCATGCTGTCAGGACTTTACTTTCTTTGTGATCAGGCATTCTTGGTTTTGACTGACAGTTTTTTGAGTAATTCTTTCGCTATGTGAGGCGAAGTGTTTCTTAATTTACGGAACTCGAGTAAATTCAATCTAAATTTATTATTTGCATTTTCATTCCAGTGATGACTTTGTGTCCGGTTTTGCTCAAGTTAGAATACACGTGTGTGCCCTTCAGCCTTTGTGTAAACTTAGTGTGTTTGAATCTCCTTGCTGTCACTTCATGGTGCTTAACTTCTGAAATTTAATACTATTTTTATTATGAAACGTCTGTTCCAAAGGAACAGACATCGATGACAGTACGAAACTATATGTATTAAATAAACTGATGTACACTGGCATTTTGCAACAAAAATTGTTCAAAAGTTTGTTAAGCTTAAGGGACTTAACTACGGGGTCATCAGCCCCTAAACTTACAAACTACTTATGAACTACCTACAACTAATGACGGCACAAATATCCATGCCCGAGGGGGGGGGGGGGATTCCAATCCCCGGCCGCAAGCCCCCATAATCGCGTCAGCGGCCGACTGCGAACAGCGGACAAATTGAAGAGCGCCATTGTAGTGGCAAACTTCCGCGCGAACTTTAAATGTGCGTCAGATTCTTTTGATTAGAGAGGGTATTCAGGTCGCGAAAACTATGTCTAATTGAAATATATAACTGCAAGACAGCTTCAGACTCCTTGAATATGGAGAAACTATCGGTTGTGTGTCAATGTATTACACATCCGGTGTAGAAATTAGCCAACAACGTTTCCTCTTCCTAACGAAACCGAACTATAACATGTAGCCTTTTTTTTTGCGTTATAAGTGTATAAGTGCATCATATGAACGGAATTTATCGTCAGACACGATTTTTTGGTACTTTCTCAGTGTATTCTACGATTGAGAAACTTTTGTACAATTATTAATTTCAGGAGAGTTTCACACTTGACGTCTTTCCTTTAATGCTTGCTGTATTCTCCAATATTTAAATATTTCATAGCATCAAAAAATCAAACAGGGCTGACTGAAACAGCTTATGTTAAAAATCAATTGTGAAAGTGAAATATGCCATCAGATACATAACTGATAAATAGCTTCTTACGTTGTGAATACAGCAATCAGCCACTACCAAATTCTTTTAAGAACACGAAGTATGCCATAACGTTTTCTTAACTAAGGCATCTAAAATTAGCATTAGAGTATCTAGCAAGAAAATTAGCATTTTTAATGCTGTAAGCCAAATACCTTATAGCAGAGTGAATTGCTCAAAAGTCAAAAATTGTTGTTATAGGGTTAAACTTCACAAAGTGTATCCAGTGTGGCTATGTGTCATTCATATATGGAAGTATACACAGGTCTGCAAACACCTTTCAGTTGCTATACCTATATGTAAAGCAGATTACCTTCAAATTCTGTGTTACAAATTGCTATATTAATTTCATAAACAAAAAATCGAACTGCAGTGAGGCAACTAATTTCGTGTCCCAAATGGTTATTTTAAAGTCATAAAATGAAACTTTTTGAACTTCCTGTCCACCAGTACTGCATAAAGTAACTTCTTTCTAAGAGCTACCAGTATTATAAAAGTCTTATTTATTTCAGTCAATCCTATATTTTCTTGACTAAAAGCTTGTTAATCAAGAACACAAGTAGTAGGGCTATTTTTATTCGTCAGTAATATAAATGGGAAGACAGTATTCGATCTTTTTATTCCTTTCTTAAACTGATTTATGTATTTAAACGCTGAGCAGCTCTACACCATCGTGCTTTATGTACACTGCGATAGTCAAACAATACAGTCGTGACTATCAATTGTGTATATATCCCGCAGTAGCTATTTAATACACGATTTACCTGCTGATAATACTCATATTTATCTGACGCTTGCCACTACCATGGCGGCTGGACGAAGGTTCAAATTATACCGCGACCGCAGCGCCGTCAGGGAGTCTAGGCCGGCCGCGGTGGCCGAGGTGACTGAGGCGCTCCAGTCACGGTCAGCACGGCCACTACGGTCGGGGGTTCGAATCCCCCCTCGGGCATGGATATTTGTGCCGTCCTAGTTCGTAAGTAGTTCATAAGTAGTTTGTAAGTTTAGGGACTGATGACCCCGTAGTTAAGTCCCATAAGCTTAACAAACATTTGAACTTTTTTTTTTTTTTTGAGGGAGTCTAGTTATTTTTACAAGGTGTTTGCCCGGCCATAGCGGGCGTGAGACTCAGACCGGCGCGCCGCAAACCGCTCGACCACTGCGGCTGGCAACAACTTTCAGTTGCTGTTATTAATGTGTTCTATAATGTTATGACAAAACTTACACGGGTGGCTGAGAGGTTACGGCGACCGCTCGCGAAAAGCGGAAGACCCGGATTCGAGTTCCGGTTCGTCACAAATTTTCATTTGTCAGAAAATGAAAGAACACCTTAATAACAGCAAGTGAAAGTCGGAAGTTATCGCAAAATGCGAATGAACATCAGTTTACTTAATATCATTGTATATGACACCAACAAGGAAGTCTTAAGGCTACAAGAGCAATAAATACAAGAGTAGTTCATAAATTATATATATATATAACAATTAAACGCAGACATGAAGGAAGTAAACAATACACTTATAGTAAATGGAAAGTATTATGTACTCTGCAGCATATTTATAGGAAATGTTAAAAGCAGCTGTGATAAAGACTAACCTTTGTTGTAAGTTGTCTTGTACAATTAGCGTCATATTATCAAGCAACACTGAGAAGAGAAGACTGACGATGTTCGGGTTGAATGAAACTACAAATGGTATTTTAAAATACTAAATTAAGTCATAAGAAAATCAAAATAGATCTACATTTAGATCATCTGATAAAGGTATGAGGGGGTTATCAAACACTTCTGTTCGAATGTTGTACAGTTCGCAATCGGTAAGCCAATCAGGCAAAATCGCCATCAGTATTGAGGTGATCATCCCAGCCACGCGGGAATGGCCGTGCGGTCTAAGGTACCACGCCCCAGATCGCGCGATGACTCTGCGTTGGAAAATGTTCAAATGTTTGTAGAGCTTATGGGACTTTACTACGGGGTCATTAGTCCCTAAACTTACAAACTACTTACGAACTAGCTAATACTAAGGATGGCACAAATATCCATGCCCGAGGTGGGATTCGAACCCCCGACCGTAGTGGCCGTGCAGACCGTGACTGGAGCGCCTCAGTCCCCTCGGTCACCGCGGCCGGCCGTCGAAGATTGAGATGGGTGTGTGAAATGTTTGTATAGCTTATGGGACTTAACTACGGGGTCATTAGTCCCTAAACTTACAAACTACTTACGAACTAGTTAATACTAAGGATGGCACAAATATCCATGCCCGAGGTGGGATTCGAACCCCCGACCGTAGTGGCCGTGCAGACCGTGACTGGAGCGCCTCAGTCCCCTCGGTCACCGCGGCCGGCCGTCGAAGATTGAGATGGGTGTGTGAAATGTTTGTATAGCTTATGGGACTTAACTACGGGGTCATCAGTCCCTAAACTTACAAACTACTCATGAACTAACTAAGACTAAGGGCGGCACAAATATCCATGCCCGAGGTGGGATTCGAACCCCCGACTGTAGTGGCCGTGCAGACCGTGACTGGAGCGCCTCAGTCCCCTCGGCCACTGGGGGCGGCTCTGCGTTGGAGATTCGGTGTGTGTTCAAATGTTTGTAAATATATTGGACTTAACTACAGTGGTTATCAGTTCCTAGGCTTACCAACTACTTAAACTAAGGACAACACACACACACCCATACCCAAGGAAGGACTCGAACCTCCGACGGGGAGAAACTGCGGGTTTCGCGGCAAGGCGCCTTAGAGCGCTCGGCCATTACACCGCGGCGGCATGGATGTGTGTGTTGTTCTTGGCGTACGTCCAGGGACCGATAACCTCAGAAGTTTGATCCCATAACTTTACAAACATTTGAACTTTTCTTTTATCATCCCACCGACGAATCACGTTAGAGGTACCTGTCCTGTTGCATGAAGAAGTCCGCAACTGTCTGCTGCGCTTCCTCGTTGAGAAAAAATTGCCGACCCTTCAAGGCTTTTCTTTAAACGTTCGAGGAAGTGATACCAGGGGAGATACCAGTTCTCGTAACGTCTGTGGTACGACAATATGGGGAAGCAGCAGTGCCCTTTTCCACAGTTTTCCTGGACGGTGGATATCTACAGACATGCTGCCTCATACACGTTCTTCATTCTTCAATAGATGTATGCCGGAAATTGTCGTTCGGCAGCCAAGAGAAGATTACAACACGTTAGTCCTCTTGCGACAAATATTTTGGTAATAACGAAAAATGTTCAAATGTTTGTATAGTCTATGGGACTTAACTACGGGGACATCAGTCCCTAAACTTACAAACTACTTATGAACTACTTACGAACTAGGACGGCAAAAATATCCATGCCCGAGGGGGGACTCGAACCCCCGACCGTAGTGGCCGTGCAGTCCCCTCGGCCACCGCGGCCGGCTGGTAATAACGTCGCCATAGTTCACGTTTCCTGATATACTGCAAACTAATTGGAAATGTACGAATGCCACACTAATTCCTTGTCTACATAACAGTGCTTTTATACGTTGCATATACCCTACAGCAGTGTTTTTCAACCTTTTCGATTATGCGACCCTCTTCCAAGTAAAAATTATCTGACGACCCTCCCCCCTCCTCACGAACCGTAAAAAAAAACTATGTTATCTGAAGGAAACAAATTTAATCTTCTTTCTTTTGCTTCAGATTTATATATATATATATATATATATATATATATATATATATATATATATATATATATATAAGGACTGGAACAAATTATCCAATTTATACGTGATTTCAGACAGAAACATTTATTTTGTTTAACGACTGTTTCGCATTTTTATGATTCAGAAGCGAATTATGCTCATTAAGAAAGGCCTCTCTGAAGGATAATTTGGAAAGAAGTAGATTTTTTTTTTTTTTCGAATTTTTCAGAATTACTTATTGTATCAAGTTCTTTTTACCTATCGATTGGTTCCTGAAAACAGTTTTCACACTTGCCGCTGATTCATCATTAACACGCTGTACTATAAAACAATCTATGGTGTATTCAATTCATACTTAACGTTACACAAGGAACTCCGTAATTTTAACATTTATAAATTTCACTTGGGCATATGTTTTGAGTTACCGAACCCCTGGTTTTGTTATGGTGCAATTACTCCCTCCCGTGAGGTGACCCCCGCGCAAGACTTTGCGACAAGTGTCCTGCACAAATGCACCCAATGACATTTGCACCCAGTGACATTAGCACCCAGTCCTGGTCGAGGGGCGGTCCGCTAATCTCCCCGTCCCATCTCTGCCCGGCAGGTAGAAGAGCCGAGGGCTGTGAGGTCGCATTGGTACAGGCCGTACTTTACGACGATGCGTGGCCGCAATAGTATTGCTGCAATTTATAATGGAAACCAGACTAAAGAAGAGCCAATACGTATTCATAAGATTTGTGACCCGGAAAAAGCCTTCGATAATGTGAGAGACTGTATGATGTTCGTAATTATGAGAAAAATAGGAGTAAGCTGTAGGGAAAGGCGGGTAATACATAGTTTGTGTAAGAACCAAGTGGATACAATAAGCGTCGAAAGTCATGAACGAAGTGCTCAGATTAAAAAGAGGGTAAGAATAGGTTGTGAGCTGTCGCCATCACTATTCAACTTGCGCAATGAAGACGTAATGTCGGAAATGAAGAGGTTCAAGGCTGTGGTAAAAGTTCTGGGTAAAAGGATATCAGTGATAAGATTTTCTTATGACATTGCTATCGTCTGTGGAACTGAAGGAAAATAACAGGATCTGTTGAATAGAATGCAAAGACTAATGAGCACATATCATGGATTGAAGGTAAACCAAAGGAAGACGAAAGTCATTAGAAGTAACAGAAATAAAAGTAGCGAGAAAATAACATCAGAATTGCTGATCATAATGTACACGAAGACAAGGAATTCTACCTTTCCAGTAAACTAACCAACGACAGAAAAAGCAAGGGGGACATAAAAAAGTAGGCGAGCACAAGCTAAGAGGGCATTCATGGGAAAGAGAAATATACTGCTATTAAACATCTCCATGGTCTTGAGGCAGAAATTTCTCAGAACATAGTTTGCAGCACAACATTGTATGTTTGCGAAACTTGGATTGCTTGGAAATTAGAACAGAAGAGAATTGAAGCATTTGTGATGTAGTTTAGAGAGTTACAAAATATCACATTAATTCTTTTTTTATTTTTATTTTTTATTTTTTTTATTTATTTATTTATTTTTTTTTTTTTTTGTTGTTGTCGGTACTGCTTGTAAATTTATCTTTCAAATCCATAAATTCCTGGGTATTTATGAATTTTGGGCATTTTCCCAGGCATTTATTGTGGGCATTTGCTCCACCTTATAAATGATGAGGCATTTTACCTCACTAGGGGAAACACAGATTGGAATACACACAGCAAATAATTGAGGATGTAGGTTGCAATGCTACTCTGAAATGAAACGGTTGGCAAAGGAGAGGAGTTGGTGGCAGGTCGCATCAAACCAGTCAGAAGACTGATGACTAGGAATGCAAACGATACAGCGATGTTTTGAAAACATCAGTGTTTTGAACAGCGGTATATCGCCGATGTGTCATATCGGCGATAGATGTCGAAAACTATCGACACAGTTAAACCCTGGTTCTTAGCCTTTTTACTGCATATTAAAAGGAAGTTCTACAATATTGTACATTATTTACATTTTCTTCTGATTAGAAAACTAAGGAAGAAACAAATATTTGAGTGTTTATTTCCGAATAAGTGAGAATTTTCGAATGTGTGGTTAGTCTGGTTAATAGTCTTTTGTACTTCTAAGCGAGCATCATCAGGTGCTCCACACCACAGAGTAACATATACAGAGAAGAATCACCCCCCCCCCCCCCTAAACCACAGTCCTACGCTCCCCTCGTAGTTCCGTAAGATGCCAGCAGATGTCAGATGGTTCCCTGGCTTAGTACCGGTAGACGACACTAGAGGGTGCCTCTCGCACATCAGAGGGTAGCGTGGAGGGGAGACTAAGAGGAGAGCTCGTGCCGCCTGTAACGAAGGCCACGGCTGTGTCCGGCTTGCTGGCGTTTGGGGGGAGGTGGTGGTGGTGGGGGCAGCCGCTACCTGCCGCCTGCTCTGACCAGTTTTAAAGGGATGCTTCTGACCTCAGCGCCATCATGGGACATCTTACGGAACTGCTCTGGCCCTCTCTCCCCACATCCCTGAGCGCGTGACCGGGCTCTAACGGAGGTTTCCCATCTGTATATTTTTGTCTGTGTCCACGCTGATGCTCATTTGCACTAAGCACCACACAGTCCTTTGTCTTAAAGGCTTCCTGGACAGTGCGTTGTTCTATGTTTTGAAAAGCGCCAAATCTCAGTTCCGTCTGCTTTGGTTCTTTTTACAATATAAGAGTAGCCTTCATAGTGGTCACATGGCTTATCATTGTTGCTCGTTGATATCTCCATATCGAACGTATAAGCTTACAAACACACAAGCTGCACGAACCGAACGCTAAGATATTCAGAAAGCGTACTGACAACTAGCAGTCATCCGCTGAGATGAAAAAGGACCTTTGTCGAGAGAGCGTTTCCGGTGAACGAGGACACCCGGGGGTGGGGGCGGCGTG
This sequence comes from Locusta migratoria, assembly GCA_026315105.1. Lineage (NCBI taxonomy): Eukaryota > Metazoa > Arthropoda > Insecta > Orthoptera > Acrididae > Locusta > Locusta migratoria. The sequence goes on from CM048755.1 coordinate 296,639,998, forward strand.
GAATTACCGCAAGCTTAGGAGCGGCTTAGCGAGGGTACGAGGTGCAGGAAGGTTGTGACGTACTAAACAGGTAGTTTCCAGTCAGACTGGGTGTAAATGTCACAGATTTGTGGTTGGGTGCAAATGTCACTGGGTGCAGTTGTCACATACCCTACATAAACGTCCTCAAACGAAAACTTTGTGTTCATCCTTGTGGAAGAACTATTCTTCATGCAATCAAAAATTATTTGTGCATATCACGTACGAAATGGTTACTAACATTAAGACACTAATGTTCAGAAAAGAAACAGTCAGAGATAGGAAGTTAATATTGCCTAGTGGTCTGCGGCGCACCAGTCACAGTCTGCTATGGTCGGGGGTTCGAATCCCCCCTCTGGCATGGATGTTTGTGTCGTCTTTAATATAAGGTAGTTCATAAGTAGTTTGTAAGTTTAGGGACTTATAACCCCACAGTTTAGTCCCTTAAGCTTAACAAACATTTGAAGTTCATTTTAACAGAGAATTTACACTATTGTGTGGAATGTCTGCGTGGTCTAATGTGACTGGGCGTGTGTGTTTGTGTTGTCCATAATGTAAGTTAGTCTAAATAATTTGTAAGTCTAGGGACTGATGACGGTAACAGTTTAGTCCAAGGTTTACAAACATTTGTACATGTACATTAGTATTTTCTGCAGAAATGATCACTATTTGAATCACGTCGGCCTGTGGCTTCAAGGCAACTTCGATATGGCAGTTCAACACTACTTACGGATAAAATGTGCCTACTTCCTTCGTTGTCGCTATAAACCATAGATAATGGATCAGTGTGTCTTGAGCAGACGTCCAAGGTGTCTCGCAGACATATGCTCGTTTGGCACGAAGAGAATCGGCAGTGCAACAGTTGTGTGAAAGAATGATTCACAGAAGTCCATACAACATGATGATATGGGTTGATGATATGGGTCAGTTCGCCCCCCCCCCCCCGATATGATCTACACCTTATCCAAATGGCGTTTCATGAAAGTTCTGCCTCCTCGGGTCTGGCGTACAGTGTAACACATTTTACACTATCAGAGGCGACAGTCCGTCGCTGTTTATTAAAGGATGGCTTAGTGCGCGTCGTCCATTTGTCAGCCTACATTTCACTAATGTGCAGAAACATGCTAAATGGATATGGTGTATGCAACGACGACAGTGGCGACAGGAATGGCGTCAGAATAGTGTTTATGGACGGATCCAGGTTCTGTTTGTTTGAAAATTATGGCCGCAATTTGGTTCACAGCAGACAGGGGGAGCAGCATCACCATGACTGTATTCGCACAATACATACAGTGCTGACTCAAGGCCTTACGGTTTACGGTGCTATTGGGTATAACACAAAGTGTCCAAGGCACTAAGAGAAGCTTGACCTAAGTGAATGACATCCTGCAACCTGTAGCACAGACGATAATATACAGACAGGAAACCTCCGTAAGGGCCCGATCACACGCTCAGGGGTGCGGGGAAGGAAGGTTTCGTAAGATGTCCCATGATGGCGTTGTGGTCAGAAGCAACCCTTTAAAACTGGCCAGAACAGGCGTCAGGTACCGTCTGTTCCCACCACCACGTCCCCTCAAACGCCGGCACACCGGACACAGCCAGCCGTGGCCTCTTGGCAGGCGGCGCGAGCTCTCCCCCCAGCCTCCCCTCCACGCTACCCTCTGATGTGTGAGAGGCACCCTCAGAACCGCCTCTACTGTGGTCTACCGGTACTAAGCCAGGGAACCACCTGACATCTGCTGGCATCTTACGGAACTACGAGGGGAGCGTAGGACAGAGGTTTAGAGGGGACTTCTTCTCTGTATATGTTACTCTGTGCCTGTAGCCATACCCTTTCTGCACGATACCCTGGGCGCCACTTAACAGCAAGACGATAGGTAGGGCATTCAGCCACCCTTTAACTATTAACACGCCAAATCTGATTAACAAAGATGAGCCTGCATGTGCTGGAACATGGCCAAAGAGAAAGAAAGAATGAAAGAGAAAGACACCTGGTAGAATTTTACATATAGCACAATCTAAAAATCAAAGAGACTTGGTTTAGTTGGTTTAACAATCATGAAAGAAGGTTGTATACGTGGAAGAGACCAGAAGACACAGTAAGGCTTCTGATTGAATCTATAATGGTAAGACATACATTTCGGAACCAAGTTTTTAAATGAAAGACACGTCCTAGGGCAGATATAAATTCTCACTGGCAATGACTGTAGATTAAAACTGAAGAAACTGCAAAAAGATAGAAAAATAATGCGGTGGAAACAAGACCAGTTGAAGGAACTTGGGGTTATCGAGAACATTAGGCAACATCTGACTGAAATGGGGGAAAGTAATACAGGAGAAGAAGAATGGGTAGCTTGAGAGAGAAAGTAGTGAAGGCCGCAGGGAATCATACAGGTAGAAGAACAAGACCTAAAATAAATCCTGGGATAACAAAGGAGATACTGAACTAAATTGATGAAAGGAGTAAATATAAAAAATGCAGCTAGTGAAGCAGCAAAAAGGGAGTGCAGATGACTAAAACATAAGGTTGACATGAAGTGTAGATTGGCTGCAAAGGAGTGGCTAGAGGACACATGCAAGTCCGTAAAAGACAGTATAGCTACGTAGAAGTTAGATACCATCTACAGGAAAATGAAAGACACCATAAAAGCAGCTCGTTGGATATTAAGAACTCAGATGGGAAACCAGTACTAAGCAAAGATATGTGACAGGAATACATAGAAGACCTATGCAAGTAAAATGAACTTGAAAGCAGTATTGTAGAAAAGGAAGAGGAAGTAGATCTACATGAGATAGGATATACGATATTACAACAAGAATTTGACCGAACACTGAAAAATCTAAGTCGAAACAAGGCCCCCCTGGAATAGATGATATTCCCTCTGGCCGGCCGCAGTGGCCGAGCGGTCTGCGGCGTACCAGTCAAGGTCTGCACGGCCGCTGCGGTCGGGGGTTCGAATCCCCCTCGGGCATGGATGTTTGTGCCGTCTTTAGTATAAGCTAGTTCATAAGTAGTTTGTAAGGTTAGGGACTGATGACCCCGTAGTTAAGTCCCATAAGCTCTACAAACATTTGAACATATTCCCTCTGAACAACTGATATTCTTCGGAGAGCCAGTCATAACGAAACTATTTCACATAGTGGGCAAAAAGTATGAGACAGGTGAAATAGTCTCAGACATCAAGAATAATGTAATAAATTCAAAGAAAGCAAGTGCAGACAGATGAGAAAGTTAAAGAATTATCAGTTTAACAAGTCATGGTTGCGAAATATTAACATGAACTGTTAAATGAAGAATGAAGCCACAGGTAGAATCGATATCGGAGAAAATCGGTTTCGATTTAGGAGAAGTTTTAGGAACACGAGAGTCAATACTCACGTAACGACATAAATTAAAAGATTGGTTAAGGAAAGACAAGCCTACATTTATAGCTTTTGTAGATTTGGAGAAAGTTTTTGACTATGTTGAATGGATATATTCTTTACAATGCTGAAGGCAGAAGGGGTGAAATTCGGGGAACGAAAAGTTATACACAACTAACACAAAAACTAGACAGCTTTTACTAGAGTTGTAGGACATGAAATGGACGCTGTAGTTGAAAAGACAATAAGAGTCGTTATAGCCTTTCCCCAACGTTTTTTAATCTGTACCTTGAGAAAGCTGTGAAGGGAAGCAAAGATAAATTTGGAAACGGAATTGAAGTTCAGGGAGAAGAAATAAAAACTCTGCGGTTTGCCGATGATACTGTAATTTCGTCGGAGACAGAAGAGGAGCTAGAAGAACAATTGAATGGAATGGCTATTGTCTTGAAACAGTAACAAGAGCAAAACAAGGCTAATGGAATTTAGTCGACTAAAAACTTTAATACATTGTATTTACGTTCCACAATATTTTCATTTATTAGTTCGCTATAAACCAGCTTTCGGCTTTTTAGTCCATCGCCAGTTAAGGTAATACTTAACCGATCGTCCACAAAAACAGTGAACGTACATAGTTATACACATCATTTTTTTTAATACGTGAATTTTACGACTTTGTCTCGATACTAGAAGAGATGAATAATATTAAACATAAATGTAACCTGAATAAATACATCTTATATTACTTGGAGTTTAAGTATTAAAGTTGATGCATTGAATAAATTAAATTACTGTCTAGTTGAGTGACGGTACAAGCCTAATACAAATCCTAGAGAAGCATTTGAGTATATCAGAGCTTATACTGTATACTGGTTATACTAGTTTAAATGCTTATACTAGTTAAAAGACTAAAAAAATGTGAGTCTCCCTACTGCTACCGATAAAAATTGGGAGTCTGTAGGTTAAGTTGTGGATTCCACATTGTATTGATTTGAAACATACAATCTACAAACAAGAACAATTTCAAAATAAGCATTACATTGTTTTTAGTTAGCCACAGATGTGCAACGCTCAAAAATGAATGATATAGCAGATATATTTCTCTGAAAATGTCAGGGAAAATACCGCGTTTAATACGATAAGTCGCAATAAGTGGTGTCGTGCTAAGCGACTTTTAAAAGGTATCGTTTATAAAGGATTTAGACGGGACCAATGATTTCACTGTTATAGCCAATACGTAGTTAAAAGCGTTATCACCATAAACGGTATCGACTCTATTGAACCTTTTTATGCCAGCCGCGGTGGCCTAGGGCACTGAGGCGCTCCAGTCACGGTCTGCACGGCCACTACGGTCGGGGGTTCGAATCCCCCCTCGGGCATGGATATTTGTGCCGTCCTTAGTTGTAAGTAGTTTGTAAGTTTAGGGACTGATGACCCCGTAGTTAAGTCCCATAGACTCTACAAACATTTGAACATTTGAACCTTATTATGAGATAAACATCAGCGTTAGATATCCAAACTAACTTGTCATTCTCTTTCTCTGTCCCGCTAGATATTTGAAACCTACTTTTCACACATTTTAGTACCCTCCCCAGCATTAGTTCTCTACTGATATTTGGACAGTTCTGTTTCTTGAAATATATGCTCATTCTTGTTATCAGTTAGTGAGATGCTGTTATTTTGAAAATATTTTTTTTCTTATGTTTTTGCATTTCTCGGTCAGAATACCACTGTGTATCAGAAATATTTTATTTTCATATTTACTCTTTTCACGAATAGCTAATATTCATTATCACATGGTAACGAGAAGATTGTGTTAATTGTTATTTTATACTCAATTCCAGATAAAACAAATGATTAATTTTAATTTGTGTGGGAGTAAAAGGCAGAATAGTTCGTGTCGAAAATTTCACCGTTCTGTCAGTATGTTATAGGGAATGCTGGTCCTCATCCCATATCGCAAATGTGCGTCCTAGTTTCCTGCTTACTGTGCATCAAGATACGATGAAAACTGAAACAAGCATATTCCTAAAATCCTGAATGCCAATAGGTCACTTTTTTGCAGATTACTACAAATTATCTTAGAAGATGAGAACAGATGAAAACGCATTGATCTTCCACATTTTAATAACAGTGATTAAAAAACATCATAACATTGTTTACATAGTATCATAATTCTCTCTATACATATTAAACTATATGATTCAGTAAAATCTGAAAATGGTCTTGTATGCCGAAATCCGGATAACAAATTAAAATAAACTTGTGGAACATACACAAAATTGTTATGTTTAATTCAGTATAATTCAAAGAGTTTTTAAAGTCGCCAGATTCCACACCAAAATACCACTATGTCTGGAAAATTATTATCATTGTGTATCAGAAATATTTACCCTATTCACTAACAACTAATATTCATTATCATATGGTGACGATAATTCAAATGTTTTTAATCTAAGGGACGTAATTGCTGTGGTTTTCAGTCCCTTGGCTTACAAACTACTTAAACTAACTTATGCTAAGGACAGCACACACCCCAATGCCCGAGGGAGGACTCGAGCCTCCGACGACGAGCAACCGCGCGCTCCACAGCAAGGTGCCTTACAGCGCTGGGCCACTCCATCGCGGCTATGGTGACGAAACAGACTGAAACATGGTGTGAAACTATTTATCAAGGCAGGGATTCGAACCCGAGTCTCCTGCCCCATAGGCAGGTGCATTAACCACTAAACCCCCCTGGGGACGCGGCTTCGCACAATTGGGCGTATTTACCCTGTCATGCTTAACTGTTCAGGAAAGATCAGACAAGATTCCCGTTTCGTTATGTGCATAGGTGCTTCTGCAATAGATTTGGAAACCTTTTACAGTGTTCGTTGAATTGGGAAAAGCTTGTATGTTTAATTTATTTTGCAACACGTTTCGGCGATATATTAATACTATACGCCTACGAATAACCAGATAGAAGTTTCATCTATTAGCTCAATATACGAGGCGCGTCCAGAAAGTAAGCTCCGTTTGGTAATAAAATGAAATTGTACACAGATACAGAAGAAATTTTTATTGCACAAAATTCTTCAACTCTTAAACTACTTTTCCACATAACTGCCGAAATTTTGCAGGCATTTGTCATAGCGTGGCACCAGGTTATTGTATACCTTCTTCATAGAAATCTGCCGCCTGTGTCTTCAACCACTGGAAACAGTGAAATTTGGGGGAAGTCCATAGCGAGAGCACTAATCGTAAACCTACGGTTTCCCTGGATCTTGATCTTATCATCAATCGCGTGAACCAATTCTTCTGTAACCAAAGGTGGACGCCCACTTCGTTCTTCATCGTGCACATCATTACGCCCGCCATTGAACTGTCGGACCCATCTTCTCACCATCGAATCACTCATCGCATTTGGTCCGTAAACATCGCAAATTTGCCGATAAATTTCACTATGTTTCACTTTCCTCGCATTCAGAAACCGAATCACCGACCTGATTTCACAGGCGGCGGGATTTTCAATCAACGCCGACATTTCAAACAAGCATAACAAATCGTACGTAACTGACAGCGATCTCCAAATGCCGCACGTTCTTCTCCTTGATAAACATCGTCTACAGCGCATGTGCGGAACTGCAATAGCAACGCTGCGGCGGAGATAAATTGAAACGGAACTTACTTTCTGGACGCGCCTCGTATAAGGTGCCGAGTATATGAAAGTGATAGCGTGGATCTCTAACCTGCTTACAAGATGTGAACACCCAGCCACCGAACAACAACTGTCTGACAATTGTGGAACGACCCACTATGTACATCGCGTTATCTCAATTCAACGAATTAACGACTAGCCGCAGTCCACGTCCATCCAATGACGATCAAAATTCAAATGTTTGTAAATCTATCGGACCAAACTGCGTGGTCATCAGTCCGTAGCTTACAAACTACTTAAACCTAGATAAACTAACCTAAAGACAACACACACACCCATGCCCCAGGGAGGACTCAAACCTCCACGGCGAGCAACCGCGCGCTCCGCAGCGAGACGCCTTAGACCGCTCGGCTACTCCACCCCGGCCAATGATGTTTCGAATACAATCTTTGCATGTTGTTCGAGTTGAATGTAGACTGAAGCAGAGACGAGAATTTTGACTGAAAAGGTAGCGTGCCAGGATACATACGTACAGTGGTATAAGGCCACTGTGCCATGTTGACGTATTGATGAACACAACTGCTTTGTGAGGAGGAGAAATTCAAATGTTCAAATGCTTGTTAAGCTTATGGGACTTAACTACGGGGTCATCAGTCCCTAAACTTACAAACTACTTACAAACTAGGACGGCACAAATATCCATGCCCGAGCGGGGATTCGAACCCCCGACCGTAGTGGCCGTGCTGACCGTGACTGGAGCGCCTCAGTCACCTCGGCCACCGCGGCCGGCTGAGGAGGAGACCCTACATACAAATACAGTACGGTAAAAATTTCCATACGACGCTTCAGTCTAAATGCAGGGTGATTCACCTAACATTACCACTGCACATATTCAAAAAAACGTTCAAATGTCTGTGAATCTATGTTGTGATTGTTGTGGGAAACTGATTGCCAAGATTTAAGGAAGGTTACAGTGTTTCCTGACGTGGTGGAGTAGCCGAGCGGTCTCTTCAAATGTTCAATGTTTGTAAATCTATCGGACCAAACTGCGTGGTCATCAGTCCGTAGCTTACAAACTACTTAAACCTAGGTAAACTAACCTACGGACAAGTACGCACACCCATGCCCCAGGGAGGACTCGAATCTCCACGGCGAGCAACCGCGCGCTCCGCAGCGAGGTGCTTTAGACCGCTCGGCTACTCCACCGCGGCACTGCACATATTTCGTAAGACAGAACAAATACTGAAGGACTAATTAGACAGATCGAAAGTGAGGAGTAGGGCTGGTGTATTGGTTAATACGAACCACTGAAAAGGCACGGAAGTATTATTTTTAACTCAAATCAATTTTTATAACGTAAACCTTTTGTTATTTTTAGCACAACTCAAAATAGAAAAAAAAAATTTAATTCCGTTTCTTACATACCAAAATGTTAATTATATCCAGAGTTATTGTAACGAAAATTTGACGCTGGAGTAACTCCTCAGCAGTTCAGCCATGTGTATGAAGTATGCGCATTACAGTACTTTGACTCATTGCACTGCCTCAAGCAATGTTGCATGAACTCAAGCGTGGGTCCACAGCAGCAGCTGCTTCTCCTGTTATGGGTTTGTTACGGACCCGTTTCCGTGCTGCAACCATACCTGCTACATACAACTGTTTGTAGATACAACTGTTTGTAGATACTTTCAGATGTGCGGCGCGTTGGATGATCTCTAAATGTTCAAATGTTTGTAAAGTCTATGGGACTTAACTACGGGGTCATCAGTCCCTAAACTTACAAACTACTTATGAACTACTTACAACTAAGGACGGCACAAATATCCATGCCCGAGGGGGGATTCGAACCCCCGACCGTAGTGGCGATGATCTCTATCTGGGTGCCTTTGTGCATAGAATCTGCAGGCTTCACTGCATTTTTTTTTCTACAGTCGCCATATATGAGCATCATCTATGAATTTTCAGAGTTAGAATAAACCATTTTTACAGTTCTTAGAACACTGTACACACTGTTTCACTTCCGGCCTGCTTAAAATCATTTAGCTCCTCACTTTACTACTGTGCGTACCTCTGTTACTTGTACTGTACAGTACACTATCACAGACGTTTGATAACTCAGTGTACTACAGTTATTCTGAGTACAAAGAATTATTCAGAATGGCGATAACACCAAGCGCTACCTACATACACTGAGACAATTAGAACATACCAAAACACTGCATTACAGCCAAACCCGTAAATATTGTAGTGTTGGTAAACATATCCCTACAGATGGTGGTCGCTGAACATGGATCTTATTTCTTACAATAAGCGACTGAATGTCTGGGGTTTCAAAAATGCGGTGGCCGAGGGGACTGAGGCGCTCCAGTCACGGTCTGCACGGCGACTACGGTCGGGGGTTCGAATCCTCCCTCGGGCATAGATATTTGTGCCGTCCTTAGGATTAGCTAGTTCATAAGTAGTTTGTAAGTTTAGGGGCTGATAACACCGTAGTTAAGTCCCATAAGCTATACAAACATTTGAACATTTTTTTCAAAAATGTGCAAATGTTTGTAGATCCGTGGGACTTTACTCATCTGATCATGAGTCCCTAGGCTTATAATTAAACTAACTTACGCCAAGGACACAAAATACACCCATGCCCAAGGGAGGACTCGAATCTCCGACTGCAAGCAGCGGCGCGCTCCGCAGCTAGGCGCCTTGGAATATTCGGCCACTCCATCGTGGATGGGGTTTCAGTCAACAAGTTTACGTTACAATAACTCTGGAAATAATTAATATTTTGCAATGTAACAAACGGTATTGATTAATTTTGTTCCTATTTTACTTGTGCTAAAAATAATTACAGTTTTCCATTAAAAACAACGTTTGTGTTAAAAATCATAATTCCGTGCATTTTTAATGGTTTGTATTAACCAATTACACGAGCCCCACTCCTCACTTTCAGTCTGTGGAATTAGCTATTCAGTATTTGTTGTGGTTTACGAAACATTTCCTGTGGTAATGGTAAGTGACTCACCCTGCATATACTCTACAGGAAAAAACAATACTCCCTCTAAGAGTTTTTCCAATTAACGCAAGACTTATAGTTCAAACAATGCATATGGAGGACATGAAAACATTGCATTGACAGATCAATAGCTCAAGCGGTTCTGAGATACCACGTATCGATCCAAGCCGTACACCAATATTAGTACGTGATGTATCCTCCACGGGCGGTTATATGGGCGCTGATACTGGCATCCATTCGATCATACAGATAGCTAATACTGTCTTTGATACATATTTCACGCCAGTTCGGCCTGGTCATGTAGTTCTGCAAGAGTTTTGAAATGACGAGTCGCACATATCAATTGTCGTCCCATCATACCTCACCAAAAATGTTTGTAGAGCTTAAGGGACTTAACTACGGGGTCATCAGTCCCTAAACTTACAAACTACTTATGAACTAACTAAGACCTATATGTTACTCTGTGCTAAGACTAAGAACGGCACAAATATCCATGCCCGGGGGGGGATTCGAACCCTCGACCGCAGTGGCCGTGCAGACCGTGACTGAAGCGCCTCAGTCCCCTCGGCCACCGCGGCCGGCCATACCTCACCCTTGCTCTATTGTGGACAAGTCTGGAGATCGAGTTCCTGCACGTCATTCAGAGCACATTGAGTTTCAAACGCAAAATGTGTGGGCGAGCATTGTCCTCACTTTTCTGTTGCAAGAATGGCGGAACAACGTGTCTTACAACATTCTGCACGTATTGAGCGTTGTTAACCCTTCCCTCGACAAACTCCATATGTGAACTAGAGCTGTAGCTTAGAGCTCCCCACACCATAAGGCCTGGGATGTTTCTCTGATGAATGCACTCTACGAGACAGTACTCGCCAGGTCTACGTCATACGCGCGAACGATCATCACTTTCGTGCGGGCAGAATCTGCTTTCATCGCTGAAGACCACGGCCCACCATTACATCTTCCTAGTGAGCACCAGACCGTACAAGTCGATATCGTGGCGTGAATGGAAGACGGGCTAGAGGTGTACGTGACCGTGGTCCCACTGGTAGTTACCAGTTAGCCACAACTCCTGTAGACACTTTTGGGCTCAAAAACCCTCTTATCTGTGGTACGATCTGTGACTGCTCCCCTTACAGTATTACGATCTTGGCGGACGTCTGTGCTGCGTAGACGGTCAGGACCACGTCTACGGGAATGAGACTGTTCACATGACCATCGCAGCCAGCATCGTTGCATAGCTGACTCACCACGTCCAACTTGTGAGGCAATTCTCCGAAAGGACCATTCCGCCACACGCAAGGCAACAATTTGACCCCTTTCAAAATCGCTTTGTTGGCTGTAGGGAGATGAGTGCATCTCCGTGGCATGGCGCCTGTTTACTTCACACCTTGATCTCACGCTGAACCTTATGGCTGTAAACATCCCCATTTGAACGGTACACACAGATGACGGTCTGGCAGCTGTCACTACGCTATCTGTAGGTGGACGACGTTGAAATCATTTTCAGTTCATCTACTATCCCCCAGACGGTATCTGACACTCGGGAATGACCGTGAGGTTCTAGGCGCCATGCCAGTGACTGCTAGTCGTTCCCGCTGGAGGTTCGAGTCCTCCCTCGGACATGAGTGTGAGTGTTGTCCTTAGGGTACATTTAAAGGTACGTGCCCACTAACTAGTAAATTCCGCAAGTAACTTCTGCAAGTACTTGCTGATGTATTTATATTAGAACAAAAACGTGCGCAAGTTTTGTTCCGCATGTCGCTAAGGGATGGAACTTGCAGCAAGTACTTGCAGAAGTGTTTCCACCACAGTCACATTGTGAGATAATAAAATTCAGGTTTACAATTTGATGAACAAAAATAAGAGTAGCCGCTACCGTCGTTCCATTCATTATTATCAAAGAAAAAACGCGATGAACAAAAGTTCAAGAGAAAAAGAAGTGTTTGGGTGAATAAACGGGTGCAGAGACGTACATATTTAAGTTTTAAAGAAAGATTATTGAATGATCTACAATCGAAGAAAACATAAATTACATTGACTCAAAATACCTCTCCCCCTTGCTAGTACAAAAGTAATCTGCACTTTGTCCACGTTTTCGTTTCCTTATTTTGATTAATTCTTGTCCATATTGCATGCGCAAATTAACTTATTAAGTTTTTTTCGTATTTCGGCATCAGTTGTTCCGAAATCTGTTGTTCTGTTTTTGAAGTCCACGTATTTTCTATACCACAATGCTGGGAAGGACTCAAATTTTCCTATCGACAGCTGCGTTTTCTCGCAATTCCACGAGCTTTTCGTTATTGTTGCTGACATTTTCGTTTCGTGAACGCAACACAAAACTTTTACAAGTCGAATCAAAACCGTCTCTAATGACCACGCTGTCAACGGGACGTTAAACCCTAAGATTCCTTCCTTTCCTTTTCGAATCAAAACTTTCAGCAACTGGGAAGTTCGGCAGTTGGTTACTACAAGTCGCACGAGTCTTTATCCACTGACTTGCGGAAGCTACTTAAGCATGTTGATGAAACTTGGGGAAATTCGAATTGCTGCGGGTGTTTCTACGTCAAAACACTTGCAGAGTAGCTTCTGCTAGCGACTTAAGGAAATTTACTTGCTAGTGGACACGCGTCTTAAAACACTTTAAGTAGGTTGTAAGTCTAGAGACCGATTCAGTTTTAACAGTGCATTGTCCAGTGTTGTGTACAAAGTGCTTCAGTGTGTTTTTATCTGCGTCCGCCGTTTACAGACAAGTGTCGCATCGTTCAGTTTTACACGATGTCTCCGTGAGCTCTTCGTCTTGTTTTGGTGTCATACTGCATGTCTTTAATGTCACCGTGGCTCATTGTTTTAACTGACTATGTTTTATTCCTCTGTCAAAAATGTAAATTCTTCGAGTATGTCTTCTTATCTATGTTTTAATTCGCCATTGTTTTAACTGCAGTTCATGTTTTAAGTCTTTATGGCAATGTTTTATGTTCTCTCGGCTGAAGAGCAGCACTGAATGGTGCTTCCAGCCTACTGGCGTGAATATGCTAGTTTAAAAATAACAATGAAGGGAAAAAAGAGGCCGATAACCACAGTAGCTTGATCCCATAGGATTACAAACTTTTGACCCAGCCGGCATCTGCAATCATCAGATCGAAATCGACTACGTCTTACCACGTGTACTATTTTTATTCTTTTCGGACGATCTACGTAGAATTGTATCCGATTTTCGTCCTGAAATTTATCAAATGTTCAATTGTTTGTAAATCTAAAGAACTAAACTGCTGCGGTTATCAGTCCCTAAGCTTACAAACTACTTAAACCAACTTATGCTAAGAACAAAACACACACACACACACACACACCCACACACACACACACACACACACATGCCCGAGGGAGGACTCTTATCCTCCGACGGAGAAAAACCGCGCGCTCTGAGGCAAGGCCCCTTAGAACTCTCGGCCACTCCACCGCGGCAAAGTTTATCGAAACCCATGCAGTGAGGGTGTACATTTTTCATTTTCTAATTAAGAGACTCAAAGAGAACGCAGTGCAGGTTTAAGATTTAGCAAGTATGGGTAATGTTGTTAGAGTCACTACGTTTACATGCAACACATCTTCCGGAAGACGAAAACCGATTTTCGTAAACCGTTTTTCGCCGTCGTGTTTACATGGCATAGCCTGGATCGGATTTCCTAGTCCACTAACATGGCGGCTGAAAAACAGCTGATTAAGTTCCTGATTTAGTCAGCACAATCGCTATTTTTCTTTATTTAAATACATAGATTTATGATCACTCTAATATTTATATTTTTTATTTCACATTAGAAAAATCACTCTTTCCATATGTGCCGAAAATTCTTAACAAGAAAACACAATCTGACAAGTCAAGAACGCTTCAAAAACGGTTGCGTTTACATGGGCACGAAAATCTATTGTGGAACTGGAAAACCGCTTTAGGGAAGCGGATTTCCAGAATCGATTTTGGAGTGTTTATATAACCAACCAAAAGCGGAATTGGGAAATCGGTTTACGAAATCCGGTTTTGGGAGCCCATGTAAACGGGGTGACTGTAAGGTTCTGACTGGAAGGAAGGAAGCATAGGGTTTAACGTCCCATCGACAGCGTGGTCATTAGAGACGGAACTCACGCTCGGATTTTAGGGTAAGGATGGGAAAGGAGATCTACCGTGCCTTTTCATCGGAGCCAATCCGGCATCTGCCTGGAGATATTTAGGTAAATCACGTGGATGGATCGATGGATAGGATGTTATGGGCGCACGACAACTAGTTCTTCAGCGCCCGTACAGGATAATTAGGCGATACGTGTGACCTGAGTAAAATGAAATGAACACAAAGAGGGAACAGAAAGGGAAGTAACCAAACTAGACAGACGATAAGGAGAACGAAACAAAGACCCAAACAGGGAAATCACGGAAAAAACGTAAACCTGTATAGCCGGAGGTGGATTTCAAGCACCGTCCTCTCGAATGCGAGTCCAGTATGTTACCAGCTCGGTTCTGACTGGTATTAAACTGTTTTGATGACAGGCAGGCAGGAAGATCCTGTTGTAGCGGAACGCAATGTTGGGTGCTTTGATAATTTGGACACGGTAACTTGAGAGGGCGATGAAGAGGGGTGGTTAGCGCTGGGCGGTGTGGTTGGTCTAGGCGGCGGCTGCGAGAGCACGAGCGAGAGCATTGGAAAAGCGGGCAGCGGCTGGTGGGGAAAGCCGCGCGCGGCCTTGCCGCTGACTTTCCCTGGCACGGGAGCCAGCCAGCCGCGCCTGCAGCACACTCCGGCCGCCTGCTTTTAAAACCGACAGCCAGGGCGCGCTGGCCGTGGATACGCTACTTCGTAAACAAAGTCTCCCATCAGTTTGTCGTGGACAGGTAAAACCCCTGCTCCCATAAACTATCCAATTACCGTGAAAAGAACTGCTTCAGACTTCTGATTACCGGTACCTTACTAAAGATTTAATGTACTTAATGTTTGTCTTGAAGCATGTAATCGTGAAAAATTTGTAGTTCGAGTTTTTTTTTTTTTCGGTGTTTACTTCCTAAAATGAGGGGGAGTTGAAAAATAGGATTTCCCTGTCGATCGTGGGCAGAGTTGTGTATGAAAGGAAAAATAAGGCATATCTATTTTTCTACATAATTTCCAAGTACATCGAGGCATTTGTCGCCGTGTGGAAGTAGCCGAGCAATCTGGAGCGCCACTTTGCGAATCGCGCGGCCTCCCACGTCGGGGGTTCGAATTCTCCCTCGGGCATGGCTGTGTGTGTTGTCCTTAGCTTAGTTTAACTTACAAGGAAAGTACATGGGCTCGAACAAACATATCTGTATGAACGTTTGGTTACAGGATCCCTACGTACACCTCAATGTGCTTGTGGGTGTCGTTTTTCTGCAAAGCTCTGCAACCATGCTCTAGATAGCACTGTAGCTGTAATTGTAGACGCCATACGCAATGCAGATATCTTGACTATAACTTATGTAATAATCATCGTACATGTTCTCTAGCGAATTGTCATCAAAAGCCGTGATGATAGTTGCAACTTTAACCTTCTTCCCGAAAGACTGTTGGTATTCACTGCCACTGCTTCCATCTCCTCTTTCCGCACTTACCGTAGCACTACCGCTTGCAACGTGTTGTTCGTCATTATAATCCCTATAACACATTATTATGAGTTTGTAACAACAGTATCTAACTTATGCTCATATTTCAAATGTTCAAATGTTTGTAGAGCTTATGAGACTTAACTACGGGGTCATCAGTCCCTAAACTTACAAACTACTTACAAACTAGCTAACACTAACG
This sequence comes from Locusta migratoria, assembly GCA_026315105.1. Lineage (NCBI taxonomy): Eukaryota > Metazoa > Arthropoda > Insecta > Orthoptera > Acrididae > Locusta > Locusta migratoria. Next base: position 296,655,827 of record CM048755.1, read on the forward strand.
ACGGCACAAATATCCATGCCCGAAGGGGGATTCGAACCCCCGAATGTAGTGGCCGTGCAGACCGTGACTGGAGCGTCTCAGTCCCCTCGGCCACCGCGGCCGGCTATGCTCATATTTCTCTACCATAACAGATACGAGAAAGCATGCAAATGATTCATCTTCTACACTAATACCATCTTCACGAAGAAGGGTTCTTCGTAACTTCATCTCAACTAATCGCAATACATTATCAGGATTGATTAGCAATCGCCGCCCCATCTGACGCTTCACCACACAAATAACATCACAAAATGCAACTTCGCAGGCACACTGCACCGTCCCTACTGGCGAACCGACAGGTCAAAGTGCAATGCGGCATGGCACACGCAGAGGCCTCTAAAAGATGACTGCAGATTTTTGCAGATGCGGGAGTATCACTAGTGCAATAAGGGATCTTTACATTATCTCTCATACGATTTTGGTGTATATGTGTTTGTTCGAGCCCAAGTACTTTCCTTGTTAGTGTAAGTAGTTTGTAAGCTACGGACTAATAGCCACGCAATTGAGTCCGATAGATTTACAAACATTTCATCATTTTTGAGACATTTCTCAAACCGCTTTATAAACTTCAAAAAGCCGTACAGGAAAAATCAGGGCGTTGCATACGGAAGAAGCGTTGAACGGCTGTAGAATGGAAATATCATCCATGTCCGAAAGAAGTTGTATATCTAATTTAAATATTTTACAACCACTGTTCATCTACTTTCTGTGTTAATACCAGTCTAACCTCCCATTGTATCACCCCAGCTTTGTATTTCTCTTTGTTAGTACTAATATTCCAAATTATTCTGTACTCAAGGTTGAAATCAAAACAACTGTTTTTGTTCTACTAATTTAGTAGAACAAAAACAGTTTGTTTTGATTTCAACCTTGAGTATGGAAGCGTTCTACCAAGAAGCGACGGAAGAATCCATTTATATATTCTGTACTCTGTCCTTACAGTAATTCTTTATTTAATTGTGAACACTATAATTGAATATGTTTATCTACACCATTTTTCAGTTCGTGTGCATACCTCCGATTTGTTAAGCTTCTCAATTCTTCAATGCACCCTACCTATACCCTCCTATCCAAACCCTATCTTTTTGTCTATTTGTTTATTCAGTTATAATAGTGTGTCAGGTTTCTAATATTTGCATTACTTTGTGTTTTGAACAACCCTTAAAACATCAGATTCTTGTTTAATTTTATTTTTATTCACTTTAGTCATGTTGCAAGAATTTATGTTTGCACTGTTTCTCAATGTATGGTATTTATGTTTCCTTTTTTCAGTACTAATAATTTACAGATTTCATTCAAATATTTATATACACTGTAACTGTTCCATCAAAGGAGTTAATTTACTTTTCTGTATGTAACATATTTTCTGTTTTACTGACAACACAAGTTCCTTGACTGACCTTCAGTAAAAGTCTGATGATGACCTAATAAGCCGAAAATCGATTCACAAAATAAACAAAACCGTAGAACAAACACAAAATTGTGTATTTTAATCTTCATAAGTTCAAAAACACTCCGTCTGCAGGTAAAGTGTGTAATGTATTAGCCAGGAGGGTCCCGTTTATTTGTAATATTGAAGTATTCGATACCATAGTTGGTCGTAGTATTGTAACCTAATATTCCATGTTTATATTACATAAGCATTTTATGGCGCTTTTAGCTGGTCACATTGATTATCACTATCATTACTGGGATCTTTTAATGAACTAAATAAATAAATTAAATTATTGAAGCTTAATGTCGAACAATAATGGAAACATATATTCACACTGCGCTAATTGTTGTTTACTTACTATCTTTTGTATTGATTAATTTTGATATGAGAAAGCTATTATTACATCTGTCGTAATTTTTTGCATCTTTGCATAAAGCAGGATTCATTAATGTTTAATGAGCAAATTGTTTTATATTTAAATATTGTACTTCCGTGTTCTAGAAGGTTGTAGAAATACTATTATGTATTAATACGCGCGAATTGGCGCGAACACACATTCAGTATGAAGTTACTAGACTAGGAGTAGTATGGAGTTAGTATAATGATAGTATGTAGTAATGAGTCAGTCTTAAAGTAATAATCAGTCAGTAGTTAGCATTGTAGTCAGTCAGTCTTAAGTTAGTCTTAAGGGAGTAACATCTTAGTTATCATGGAAGTGTGTTGTGAACCAGTGTTACTCTTGCATTATTTTTGTGTTTCATCAAGAATGGATAAATAAATAAATACGTTAAAATGAGACGTGTCATATTGAAAGTTTCCATGACTTGGAAGAACCCGACGTCCTAATATAATTTTGCAATATGTTAATGGCCGGCTAGCTAAGAGATCTTCGAGACCACTGAACAACTGACAGAGGAAGGTGATGTATGAAAAATAAGGTTTTAGTATAATAGTATTAGTATTATTATATAAAAAACTATTATAAGTGCTACTCACCGTTTTCTGGGACGCCCAAGAAGTTTTGTTGCTGGGCTTTTTGGAGGATGCAACCACCAATGCTGCGCGGTACTGTGACACTCTGTCGAAATTGGAAGAGGATATTCGGGAAAAGCGGCCTGGCCTTCTCCGATCTGGCGTTCTGTTGTTGAATACAAGACTACACCCGGCGACGGCAGTGCAAAACTATATTGCAACTCTTGGTTGGGAGTGCCTACACCATCCGCGATTTTGAAGCTTATAAAGCGGAATGAAAAATATCTCAATGTACTTGGAAATTACGTAGAAAAATAAAGATAAATCTTATTTTTAATGTCTCATTCTATTTTTTTTCCATTCATACATAACTCTTACCACAGTCGACAGGGGAAAGTTATTTTCCAACTTCCCCTCTTATATGGTAAGGATGGTTTTGTTGTTGCCTCGAACAAACACAATTTATTTTTCATTTACCCAAACGTGTTTCGGCGGAGTGTCTCTATCATCAGTGGGTTTTCTTTTTATTATTGCATCTTAAAGCCATATTTTCAGTTTTAAATGCGATGCAGTATATAATTTTTGTGGTTTCTTTGAATCCGTGTTTTTATTAGTTTGTAGCACTGGTTTTCTATGTTTCAAATAAAGGAACATAATGCTACAAACTGATAAAAACATGAAATCAAAGAAACAACAAAAATTACATACTGGATCGCATTTAAAGCTGATCTACAAATATCAGACAGCCACAAAAAAAAATGTGGCTTTAAGATGGCATAATGAAAAGAAATCCCACTGATGACATTAGTGATGCAGGTGCATTTCATGGTGTTCTTCTTTGTATTTTTTAGTACTGATTGCGGCACGATCCGCTGAAACCGGTTAAAATAAGTGGAAATTTTGAATAAGCGATCTTGGCAATATCATAATGGGTTTAATATCTATGGGTCAAACACATAATTGTCGTCTGTCTAGCGAGTAACTTGTAAACTAAACGAAAAATGAAACTGATTCATCCCTTTCTTAAATTTATACGTTAATACTGCCCTCATGTAACAATAGTATATGTAGGAAATAAGCAAATACTGAAAATATTTTATCCTTGACATTACCGAATGACCCTCACAAGGAGACAACATGGGTATTTTAGAATTTTTTAATATTTATGGTATATGAAGTTCAGAACATAAATAACAATCAGTCAAATCCATTCGACACAGTTATCAAAAATACTGGACAAAATCAACTTTGAAGTTTTGCAAGTACTCGTAAGTACCAATAAGTAAAACAATTTCACTCTCTGTCGGTGTAGCTCAGGTGGCTGCGTTCTGACCTCCTAAACAGAGAATCGCTGGTTCGAATCCCACTATGAGAGGTTTTTTTATATTTCGAATTCAGTTATATAAAACATTTTGGAATCAATAATTCTACTTGTTGTGTTAGTCTTTGTTTATGTGTATGTAGAAGAGCTGAACACCTTGCCACCTAAAACGATGGTTGAGGAGGTTAGCTGCTTGGAAATTCATTACTAACTATGGACATGACTTTCCAAAACCAACGTCGTAACTCTTCACAAACTGAACAGTCAAAGATTACCGTCGTTAACTAATAGTGAAGCCAATGCAATATAAAATTTAACTAACGTTCTTTTGATTGAAACTATCATTATTAACAATCTTTTATACAATATAGAAAATTACGAAGAAACAAAAACTCGTGCATTTTTCGTAAAAACTACCATTAGATATTAAAATTGTGTAAGTATTCGAAAACAACGAAAAAATAAATAAATAAATAAGAATGTTGTTATCGTAGGAGTCGAACCAGCGCCTGTGTGTTTATAAGGTCGCACAGCTACCACCTGAGCTACAAAAACAATTCCTCTAATTATTTGTACTTACATGTACTTGCAAAACGTCAAAGTCGATTTTATCAATAATTTTTTAGAGTTGCGTCGAATGGCTTTGGCTTAGTTCACACATGCGTATATCTTCAAATCACAAGTTCGTAACACGGCTTCAGACCTTCCAGTGTGACAACATTTCACCACCACGTCCAATTTACGAGTCCCTTCCCAAGCGTTCGAAAGCATGCTCTCCCTGCTCCCAAAATTGTATCCTTTGCGCATCCTAACGCCTCATCTTTAAAATACAATTTCTCTCCAAAATATTATGCATTTGAATATCACAGAATTAAATGCTTTGACCACCTCCCTACAAATGTTATTTACATTTACCAAACAAATATATATTTAACAATTCTAAAAACGGTTGAGACTGAAGCTCTTTGTTATTAAGCGTGGCGTCTCACTGTTCAAATATACTGCCACCGTCGAAATATAGTTATACAATTAATATTTAATTTATCATGGCCTTTTATGGAAATATATTCAGCTCTTGCCCACAAATACATATAATTGTGTATACATGAATTATCTGCTGCATATCTACTTTTTAGTCGGACATGAAATATTTACGTGACAGTCTACAACATACTAAGAATATCAAATATAATAAAATACATATATAAATGTAATGCACTTTGCTGGGTTCATGTTTTGTGTTTCTGTGGTGGTATCTATGTTCTGTCACAAGAATATTACTACCCCAACGAAAAACAGAACAAGAGAGTAAAATAAAGTTTAATGAAAGAATGCGGAAATAATGTGGTACATTTTTTAAGATAGGTAGCGTGGTGCAATGCTGCCCATATGCTTCTTAAATTGATACTGATAAACACTACATATCAATAATTGTAAATATAAGTCTTATAATAATATTATTATTATTATTATAGTACTGAAATTTGTCGGCATTTTATCTGTAAGGGATATTGAAATTGTAATTACAGCATTTGATTCTCCCAAGTCTCATGATTTCATTCATGTAATTATATTTGCCATATGATTATTCCCTGATTTCATGTGGATTTTTAGAATAATGTGTGTGGCTGTATTGTATTTCAGTTGCAATCTGGGTTAGGCGCCCTTGCTCATCCAAGACAGTCGTTTCCTGTTTCCGAGCACATTAGGGAAACCCTGACTACCTGTATTCCATTCACTAGGTACAAACTGTTAGCCGGCCGGCTGGGGAACCAAACAGCCTGGCAAAACCCGCCTTTCACATGGAAACAATCAGCTTCCCCCCGTATCTATGAGTCACAGTCAGTAGAGTGTAGAAAAGTTGCAAATTTGAGTTTGAGTGAAAGCATGCTGGAGTAGCCCTTACATTTACGGTGACCATTGTGAACACAGGGTGTAGTGGTGAGCGCAGCTGCCTGATAACCACGAGACCTGGATACGAATCCCAGCCAGACACAAATTTACAGCTTTCCCCTTTGATGTAATTTAATGACCACGGATAAGTATTGACTTTAAATCCTTCTTGTTTTGATATCCCTGAATACTAACCATTCCTACAGGGAGACCTGTATAAGACGGAGCAACTGTGGAAAGAATAGACCGTGAATGCGGTTTATTGGAACGTTTCTGAGATGAGAAGCATGTCTCGAGCGAAAACTCTCCCGATCCATTTCTCAGTACTCTATTTCTGGGTTCTGTTTAAATTACGGTGGAAGAATATGAAAAACTTCAGAGAACAACATTCATTTTTAGGCTCTATATACTGTGTGTCATTTATAACGACAAACACATTTACAATTTAAATACCGAGTACTCCCACCAGAATGCATACTGCGCAGGTATCAGAGCATCAATAGTGAATGGGTAGAAATTTAGTGACAGCATTCATGAAGTGATTTAAGGGAAGGAACTAAAAAATTCTGTAGTTTGTAAGTAAGTGCACATGTCATCTGTTTAGGGACTGATGACTCCCCCCCCCCCCCCCCCCCCCCAGTTAAGTCCCTTAAGCTTCACAGACATTTGAACATTTAATACGTAGCAGTTACTCACCTTCACCGCCGAACTCCTTTTCCGTCACCATGATGAAGTCCAAACCCACTGCCTATAGAAAACTATCTTAAACTAGCGAAAATTTAAACAGCGACTCTCATTGTGTGCCACAGAATGCATCTACTCGAACACTTCAAATGCACGTCGATATAATACGTTACAGCAAGCCCATACGAGTCAGGGGTATCAATTCGGCAACTTCCGATGAGCTGCGTGTGTAAGGCTTGTGGAATGCATTTTACTTCATTTGCCAGGAACCACGGTCACGCGAGGAAGTTCCTGAGTCAGGCGTGGAGTGTTTGTAATCACGTAACGGTGTCAGAAGGACAACTTTGGGCGTCTGAAGCGAGCGGTGTCGTAATGCGGCTTCGCACATCACTTCACAACCCGCTGCATGCCCAGACCCGTTAAATGCTTTGCACACGTGCAGCAGATTATAGCCTCTTCTGTTACCTCACAGCCTTCACAACTCTTAGTTGCCGTTAAATCTCCGTACTGTTATCGCCGTGCTACTTTTTAATCATCTCTATTTTTATGTGCAATGCTCGATTTTAACATGGTGTAACTACATAGCCGCGGCGGAGTGGCCAAGCGCTTTGAGACACTATGCTCCAATGAGCGAGGCCGTTCCCCGTCATCTTTAGGAAAAGGTAGTTCTTAAGTAGTTTGTATGTTTAGGGACTGATAACCCCGCAGTTACGTCCCTTGAGCTTCACAAACATTTGAACATTTTGTAACTGCATAGAAATTTGCTTTCCTCTGTACCTTCCACTTATTTGTTTTCAAATTGTTAGTGAAGATCGTAAAACAATTTTTACGGTTGGGAACCTGATTGAGGAAATAATACGTAGCAGTTACTCACATTCACCGCTGAACTCCTTTGTAACTGACAAGAAGACGACATGGGTAACAATCAGCTGATTATCACTAAAATCTGCAAATAAGGTCCGTGTGAACTACCGGTTACTCCCTGCTATAAAACCTTGTTCCCTGGCCCAAACTGAGAACTGACTCGTTTCAAATTACTTCAATAACAGCAAGTTAATACTACTGTGGTCAATATACATAGCAGCTCACACGTTATTACACACAGACATTAATAAGCAAGCCACCACAATTAAAGTTATCTTAGAAAGGTGGCTAATAAAACATTTATGGCGCAACGGAATATAAACATAAAAATTGCATCTGAGCTAGTTCTCAGCATTTGTGAAGAACAATATTAAATAAAAGAGGGAAGGTGCTCTAAAACTACAATTTATAAGAAATTTATGGATTATGCTGAACTTAAACTTGTTTATTCAGATAGAAAACAAGCAAAATGGGGAACCAATTTTGTTCAAATGTTTGTTAAGCTTATGGGACTTAACTACGGGGTCATCAGTCCCTAAACTTACAAACTACTTATCAACTACTTACGAACTAGGACGGCACAAATATCCATGCCCGAGGGGGGATTCGAACCCCCGACCGTGACTGAAGCGCCTCAGTCCCCTCGGCCACCGCGGCCGGCCCAATTTTCTTAATACAATAAAATGCATCTCTTACATGGATTAATGCGGTGCCCAGCCTAAATTATACATGACTTAATGCTACTGGGGGGGGGGGGGGAGGGAGGGTTCACAAACAACACTCAGGCCCGGCGCACACTTGACGCAGCAGAGGCAGAGGAGAGGCAGAGGATAGGCCTCTGTCCGTCTGTAACGCATGCTTTCAAATGGGGCAGCGCACACTTAACGCAGCCGAGGCGGAGGGCAGGCGTTTCCTCGGTCACGCCTCTGTCCGGTTGTCCGAGGCGCACAGTTTTCCTGCGCCTCTGTTCCACCTCTGTCGCAAAGTGAAATTTCAAGTCATCCGATATGATTCGAAAAAAATTGTTTTATGTAGACAAATATAAGCTACATCCTTCTCTGTATTTAGTTTCTTTGTAACACTTTTACTTTCTGCGTAAAAAAATTAAAAATACTATTTTCCGATTTGTGCCGTTTTTGCGCTAACGCAGCTTCCACAATCGATTTTGCAGAAACTACTCACTAGAAAAAAATTATTTTTCTGTATCATATAGGCAAAAGCCACCGCATGACGTTGGGGAGATTTTCTTTTCGTTATTGTACATAGTTATTGTTATAGTAAAAACTAAAGTACAACGCAGCGCATATTTTGAAGATTTTGCAGTGAAAAAAGTAGTCGCTGGCTAGTTTGCGTTTGCTGCGTTTTAGATCATACATTACTGCGAACGAAATGTAGCTAACATATCGAAATTGTTTTTAACGGTGGAATGAGAGCTATATCTCTTTCGATTCTCGAGAAAATACGTGAGATACACGTTTGACGTGCCGCGGTCGGCAGCTACGCGCCTGTTGCCGCCTGCTGTGCCGAGTGCGGAGCTGCCTCGTGTCTCCCTTCTCCGTATGCTGCCGATACACACCCAAAGCTGGAAACGAACAACTTACTGAAATAGAAAAGCACCGAGATTCATAAACCGCTGATTGTGTATTTTTACGGTCTATAGTCTCTGGTTTCAGTAAACTTTGTGGCAAGCATGAAAGCACTATATAAGCTAAAATTCCCGTTACTACTGAATATAAAGTTCGACGAAACCAGAATGGACGTGCAACGATTTTTTTTTTACTATCAGGGACCTTCTTCAATTTCTTGAAACAAAATGTCCACCCCTTTGTGGAGCTTCAGCTCACTGCTAAACCATAGATGATGCTAGAAACGTCTCTCGTCAGTATTTCTCAACCTGAATTCTATACTACTTTCAGAAATTCAACATTTGCAAAAGTATTAGCATTAGCTTCACTAATTACTAACAAATATAATGGCTGCTGAAGGTAATTATCATTAGAAATATTGACAGAGACAAAATATGAATGCAATGTAATAAAATACTTCATGTACATGCACAGCTGCCGTCATAGAAGAAGAAAAAAAGCAAACGTCAGTATCTTAGTACTCAGGAGCATGGAAGAGCTACGAATAAAGACCTAAGTAAGGAATCACTTTGGGTGCAAATGCATTTAAACAAGGAAACTATGATTTGCAAAATTTTTCATAACGATATATCTTTCAATCTAAGACATATGAAAAGCATACCAGGTGTCACCGAGAAGAAAAGTGTTTCTGATCGTATATACTGCGCCACAATCATGATTAAATATGACAGTTATATGAAGGTTCTTTCAATTATTGAATTTGCTGTGACACTTGTTTCACTGAATTATAAAAGAAATGAAAGAAAAATAAATCTGACTTTAATTTAATTCCTAAAACACTTGTTTCACTGAATTATAAAAGAAATGAAAGAAAAATAAATCTGACTTTAATTTAATTCCTAAAACATATCCCTAATTTTTCTTTAGTGGGTATGACGTGTCACACTTATTTTTCTTCTCTGTTAAGTCCTTCTTACTCAGCATGTGACTCTCTTTGAACTGTCGTCTGTTTTGTTGGAATAGCTCAAGAGTTTAAATGAGCTTCCATGGACCAGAGAAATTCAGCATGTATTCGTCACTTTTGCCTGTTGCTCAACAGACCTTTCACTGCTCTTATACTCTATCAGAATACACACACACACACACACACACACACACACACAAATTAACTGAGTTTTGAAGAAGATCCAGGAATTAAATCTGATTGCATGGAGAGGTTTGCAGTGGACATGCAGCACGTGCTGTTGCAAGCTGCGCTGCCCTCCTCTGCCTGCGCTGCGTCAAGTGTGCGCTGACCAGCAGAGGCCCTGCGCCTCGCCTCTGCCTCTGCTCTGCCTCTGCTGCGCCAAGTGTGCGCCGGGCCTAAATCTCTTACACACACGCAATGCCACAGCGAAACTCACTAAAATCAGCGTGCTGAGACAAGGCGGAAGCAGGCGCCGCTATCGTAGGCGAAATTCAGCAAGTCGGAGGTAGCACAAAACACAATATACAAAAACACTTTGAAGCTGGCTCTGGTCTGTCGTGCTTGTTTTGAGATGGTGCGTGTGTATAGCTAAGTTAAATTACATCTGAAATGGACCGCGAGCAAACACGCTAACGGCGACATACGGCTACGTTACATGAAACACTCCATTGAAGGTGAAGTGGTTGAATATCGGATTCATTATACAAAATCACGATGGATTCTTAAGTTGCAGTCTGTTAGAAATGGAGCTAGGTACTGGTTTTATAAGAGAAGTGGCGTGAACTCAGGCGACTAGCTGCAAAACCCGGAAGTCGGAACTCGGACCCACGTGGTTCCGAAAACCGATAAAACTGAATAAAATTCGGTTTCCGAAAAATAAAGAAAATTAACTATTGCATGTAATCCATAGAAATACTTAGAATTACATGAAGAAGCGAAAGAAATACAGCTACAGGTGATAGGGAGCGATTACAGAGGCGTATTAAGTCCAGTCTCCAAAACTCGTAAAACTGAAATAATTACAAAGTCGGAAAAATAAAATTAAGAATTACGTCATGCAACCCATAGAAATGTTTAGAATTACATAAGGAAGCTACTGATGGAGGTTGTACAAGGCTCAGAGAGAATTACTGACAAAGACAGAGTTCGTACTGCAAGTCGGAGTAGAAACGGCAAAATTAAAATAGGCGGGGACAGAAGATCGCGTAATATTAGTGGAAATCAGAAGGATACCCGTATCGTTACTTGCCTGATGGGCATGGAACAAACAAGAGTGGAAGCTGAAGGCTTTGTTCTATGAACCAACCACGTGGAACACATATCACACACGGAAGGAAGCGACGAGAAGATTTTTACATGCACTGTACAAAAATGAACATATCATCTATCAGAAATCGGGCCCCACAAAGCTAGAAAGTATTTACACAGAGTTCATACACCGCCACATGATCACAAAAGGTTTTAACATACCAAGCCGTTATCAAACTGCAACTGGAATCACACAAACCGCGTTTATCTATTGGAAATCACTGAATTGAAAAACGAGGACACATTTCCGCACACCATTGGAGAAAATATCCCCCCAAAAAAAAGATTGTAAGTTAAACGTGCTAGTCAATGAAATGCTACCATCTCGCTGATACCAGAGAAGAACCAACCTTACCTCACCAGACGCCCAGTATTGAAAGAAGTTCCAGCGGTCATGAGGCGGGAAACTGCTACCGGACGCGGGAAGCCACCGGAAGCCGGAAAATCCATGAAAACAGCAGTGGTGGGACGGACAGCGACACTCGCGCTGGAGGGAAGGATCGCTAACTAGCTCGCAACCAAAGGGTGTAGAAACCTCTTTGGTAACCTCAGCAGCTATCGACTCTGAACCAGAGAGAACGATGCAAAGCGCGCTATCACTCCCCACATTCAGACAGACATAGATTCTCGCACCCACTTAAAAGTAAAACAACTGCACATTCTCAAAGGCGTAGCGGAGAAGCCGTATTTATGGCACATTAATTAATGTAATAATAAATTCTTAACACAACAAAATAAGAAAAACCTAGCAATATTAACTAATATTTTAACACATGAAATAAAAATACTATTCCTCAAGCCTTGAAACGGGTGGTGTTCAAGTTTTAACAAAATGATAATCTAGTGCCATTACATAAATTATAACTTTATAGAAACATACAAAAAATATATGGAAGACGACAGACGGTCGTCTTTCAGGCTGTAGAACTGTGATAAATCAGCAATCGTGCACATGTGTGATGACAAACTGTGTTTTATAACAAATACTGTAATCGCGAATTAATTTGGAATTGCGATGTTCGATGGACTTCACTAATTTACGAGTGATAATTTGGAACTTTTACTCTCGAGTGCGTGTGATACTTATAGTGCCTCTCATGAACAATAATTGGGGAAATATTCAGTTATTTACCGAGATACAAAGTAGGACTACCTCCGCATTTTCATGTCCAGAAAGAGAAATAAACTTTATTTATAAAGAATTACTTCGTGAGTGAATCACTTATTTATCTTAGAATCCATTTTGTTGGTTTTTCAGAGGTTTAATTTATGTTTGTTGAGATATATTTTCACGTCATCATATGCAGATTGATAGACTGGCTAAACTACAGATTAATTATTGAACTTGTTTAAACATATTGGGTAGCTGTTTAAGGCATGGCAGCTGACATCCGTAAAATTTCAAATGTTTGTAGAGTCTATGGGACTTAACTACGGGGTCATCAGTCCCTTAACTTACAAACTACTTATGAACTACTTACAACTAAGGACGGCACAAACATCCAAGCCCGAGGGGGATTCGAACCCCCGACCTTAGTGGCCGTGCAGACCGTGACTGAAGCGCCTCAATCCCCTCGGCCACCGCGGCCGGCTGACATCCATAGCTCACCCCTATGAACAGAGACAACGAGACATAAACGTTTTACAACCCTGAGTTATGTATTGCCAATTCTTATTGGTGAGTACCGATAGAAGGTAACATGACGTAATGTCATTTCCCATTATACTCTTTACTCGTGGAATTTTGCCGATTCACGTAAGATTCAAAATGTTCAAATATTTGTAAATCTATGGAACGAAACTACTGAGGTCATCAGTCCCTAGGCTTACAAAAACCTTAAACTAACCTAAACACATCACACACATCCATGTCCGAGGGAGGAGTCGAACCTTCGGCGGGAGCGGCCTCGCGTTCCTGCGCCTAGAAACGCTTTTTTTGTTTTTTGGTTTTAGTGTGTGTTTTTTTCTGTAGGTAGATAGATGCTTTGCGATCGTTTGTTCTTGTTCGTGTAATATTCGGCTCACCGCGCCCGGCAAACCTTTCGGCCAACCCACACAGCTTCCCGTTAAGAGTTCGAGCATGGCGTGTATACGCGCTAAAGAAATAGCTGGTCATAGTCGCCTTATATACAGAGTGTTCGTAATTAAAGGACCACTTTCAAAATACTATACAAAAAGAACGACAGGGCAGAATGACTGCAGCTTTGGAGTGTACATGCTTTACGAAGAGGGAAACGCAATGGTATACTCACAAGGAAAAAAAAATAATACCTAACTTTATCAATAGATGGCGCTGTGAGCGTCATAAGGAAAGTGGATCTCGACAAACGACGTCCACGTCATGCACAACTTGTGGTGGAAAGCCCATCCTCCACGGCACGGTCGTACGACATCCGATGGGGAAAAATGGTTCTTTCCTTGGGCCAGAAACCGCAAAAAAGCACGTAATGATTCTGTTTTTAGATGACCTTGGGACTAAAACCTCAGAAAAAGTACTTAATGTAAAACCTGTTAATTATCACGGGACTTGCGCAAGTCATGTACAATATGCTGTCCAGCCTTTTTTCCGCTAGAAGTTAAACCGATAAACAGCGTGTTCCACAACAAACCGCAGAGTGTCAGATTTCACAGTGTGAATATGTCGCGTAACACGTGCCTTCAGTTCAGCCAATTTTGCTATGTGGCCACTGAACACACTTTCCAAATAATCCCACAGTCAGAAGTCAAACGGATTGACGACCGGTGACCTTGAGAACCAAGCTATAGGAAAATTACGGCTGATAAATCTGTCATTTGGGGAGTGGCTCTTGTGGAATTGCTTCTCCGGTTCTGCAATGTGCGAAGATGCGCCATCGTGTATGAAAACGAAACTGTCTAGACATCCACGCTGTTGAAGGCTTGGAATGGCGTGGCTGCAAAAAAGATTTTTATACCAGTTACCAGTGACAGTACAGGTAACGGGAGCTGCAGAAGTCATCTGCTCGCATAATGAAGCGGCAGTGCTTCACACGAGACTGCACTTTGATTTGCCCACAGCCTGCAATTTTGGGTATTCAGCCTTTAGAGTGTTATCCTCTGTTTCAATACCATTTACGTCACAAACTGTCTAGACATTTTGTTTTGATACACCTACCGCTTTGACATAACACCAAAATTTCTTAGGATTTTCAGCCAAGTCAGCACATAGAACTTTACTTTCGAATTCGTTGAAAGCCTCTCGCATAGCCATACTTGGGCTTCATCTGCCCATAAAATGCCCCATGGCCAATCGTTATACACTTCCATATGCGCAAGAAATTGTAGGGCGAACGTATGTCTCAATGGCAGTTCAGCAGAAAGCAGTTCATGCAGATGCGTAATTTTATACGGATAACAATGCAGAATATTGCATAGAATTTTATGTGCCGTGCTCGGAGGCATTTCTAATGATTACGCAATTCCACGTGCTCTGCAGTCTTGCGCATCAGTGCCTAACGATTGCCGGCCGCGGTGGCCGAGGGGACTGCGGCGCGCCAGTCACGGTCTGCACGGCCACTACGGTCGGGGGTTCGAATCCCCCCTCGGGCATGGATATTTCTGCCGTCCTTAGTGTTAGCTAGATCATAAGTAGTATGTAAGTTTAGGGACTGATGACCCCGTAGTTAAGTCCCATAAGCGATACAAACATTTGAATTTGCCTAACGATATTGCCGCATCTTCTACAGAGGTCGAAAGGTCTGATTTCCTCTCTGTTTCTTCGAACTTCTTCACCATATTCTTCAGAGCCTTCACAATCATCGGACCGCAACCTTTTCTCATGTTCTTTAATGACATGAATTTCCTTAAAGCTGCAACCGAAGAGTCGTCGTTCTTGTAAAAAAGTTTCACAAACAGAGTTCTATCCTCCTTTGAGAGACCTATGACAACATGCAATAGTAGGCGATCGACACGAAACCGACGTTTTTATGCCGAAAACAGTGTATCGTGCGCATGTCTCATGATTTTCATCGTATGCCGTTTACAGCCCCATCTATTGATAAAGTTAGGATCATACTTTTTCTTTCTTTCTTTTGTGTATGCCATCGAATTCCTCCCTTCGTCGAGTATGTTCAGTTCAAAACTACAGTCATTCTGCATCATGGTTCTTTTTGTACAGCATTTTGAACGTAGGACTTTAATTATGGTCACCATGTATATAAAAGGGGTTTCAGAGAGAAAAGTAAATACGAGGGTTAGAACTTAAATAATGGCAACCATTTATTCACAACTGATACAAAAGCGTTACATGTTTTCACATGTTACTGTCCTTCAAAGTAGTCACCAGCGTTGTGTAGAACCCGTTGCCAGTCATGTGGAAGGCGTAGTATACCGTTAGCAGAGCTTGTTCTGTTGATGGTGCAAATACAGCGGTCTACTGTCCGTCGAATATCTGGAACAGTTCTGAAGCGAATGCCA
Source organism: Locusta migratoria (assembly GCA_026315105.1). NCBI lineage: Eukaryota > Metazoa > Arthropoda > Insecta > Orthoptera > Acrididae > Locusta > Locusta migratoria. The sequence continues at coordinate 296,671,330 of CM048755.1, forward strand.
CGAAGTGGTTCCTTCACCTTCGGAATCAAATGAAAGTCATAAGGACTTAAGTCCGTGGAGTATGGTGGATGGTTCAGTTGTAATAACCAGTCCCATCTACCGAATAGAGCAGCCACAGCTTGCTCTGTATGTGCTCGCGCATTGTCGTACAAAATGATGGGTGCGTTGCTCAGAAAGTGTTGCTCCTTTCGCAAAGCTGATCGCAGGTTAGGCTCCAAAACCGAACAGTAATACTGTGCATTGACGGTCTGCCACGGAGGAACGTAATGCGTTAGGATAACGAGGACTTATGCTTTGCGAAAGAAGAGGCAACACTTTCTGCGCCGCGGTGGAGTATACGAGCGATCTAAGGCGCCTCGCTGCGGAGCGCGCGGTTGCTCGCCGTCTGAGGTTCGAGTCCTCCCTGGGGCATGACTGAGTGTGTGTGTGTGTGTGTGTGTGTGTGTGTGTGTGTGTGTGTTTTGTCCTTAGGTTACTTTACCTTAGTTTAAGTAGTTTGTAAGCTACGGACTGATGACCACGCAGTTTGGTCCCATAGATTTACAAACAAACAAACACTTTCTGCGCGACCCACCCATCATTTTGCACGATAATGCGCGGGCGCATACAGCGCAAGCAGTGGCTGCTCTATTCGATCGATGGGTCTGGATAAAGTAAATGTTTGTTCAAATGTTTGTATAGTCTATGGGACTTAACTATGGGGTCATCAGTCCCTAAACTTACAAACTACTTATGAACTACTTACGAACTAGGACGGCACAAATATCCATGCCCGAGGGGGGATTCGAACCCCCGACCGTAGTGGCCGTGCAGACCGTGACTGTAGCGCCTTAGTCCCCTCGGCCACAGCGGCCGGCTGGATAAAGTACTGTACCATCCATCATACTCTCCGGACTTAAGTCCTTGTGACTTTGATTTGATTCCGAAGATGAAGCATTCGCTTGAGAGCTGTTCCAGAGATTCGACAGGCAGTAGACCGCTCAATTCTCACCACCGACAGAACAAGCTCTGCTAACGGTATACTACGCCGTCCATATCGCTGGCAACGGGTTCTACACAAGGCCAGCAACAAGTGCCAACATGTAACGCTTTTGTATCGGTTGTGCATAAATAGTTGTCATTATTTAAGTTACTGCTCGTATTTTGGGACGTGGTAGTATAGAAGAATTGCAATAACAATGCCATATAACGTGTGTCTAATTTTTATTGAGTACAAAGATAAATCTGCTTTCACTGCATTTTCGTCTCTTGGGCTGGTATACAAGTTAGGAACGTATTTATCGAATTTCAGCAGTAGAGCCGCGGCCGGAATAGCCATGCGCGCTGAGGAGCCTTACTGCGGTACGCGTGACCGTTCCTCGTCGGAAGTTCGAGTCCTCTCTCTGGCTTGACTCTCTGTTTATTTATGTGTGTGAGTGTGAGTGTGTGTGTGTGTGTGTGTGTGTGTGTGTGTGTGTGTGTGTGTGTGTGTGTTGTTCTTAGAATAAGTTAGTTTATGTAGTCTGTAAGTTTAGGGACCGATGACCACTGCAGTTAGATCCCATATATTTACAAACATTTGAACACTTCAACAGTAGAGGGTTGATCTTCAAGTTGTGAAGTCGTTTGTTAGTTCACAAAGTCTAACGTATTGTAGCGTGTAAACACGCTGCACGTATTTCCAAGGAGATGAATATGCCGATATGGTATTTGTGTTCGGGTTTTGTAATGAAAAAGCTGCTGCTGCCCGTAGGGAATACGGAATACGATTTCCTAACCGCAGACTACCAGATTCAAGAGTGTTTGCTTCTGATTGAATACAATCGTTGGTGTGAAACTCAGCTTGCCCTCCTCTCACATGACTCATGCGAGCCATGGATGAAGGGCAACAGGCATTTGACGCGGTACCACACTGCAGACTACTAACGAAGATACGAGCATATGGAATAGGTTCATAGGTTTTTGGCTGGCTGTGAGACTTCCTAAGTAATAGAACGCAGTACTTTGTTCTCGACGGCGAGTGTTTATCAGAGACGAGTGTATCGTCAGGCGTGCCCCAGGGTAGTGTGATAGGACCGCTATTATTTTCTATCTATATGAATGATCAGATGGACAGAGTAACTTGTAATTTGCGGCTGTTTGCTGATGATGTTGTAGTGTATGGGACGGTGTCGTCTTTAATTGACTGTAATAGCATACAGGATGACTTAGACAAAATTTCTAATTGGTGCGAAGAATGGCAGATAGCTCTCAATGAAGAAAAATGTAAGTTGATGCGCATGAGTACGAAAATCACATAATATTCGAATACAGCATTAGTAGTGAGTCTCTTGATGCAGTCGCGTCGTTTAAATATCTAGTCGTAACATTGTAGAGCGATATTAAATGGAGTGAACATGTAAGGACAGCTGTGAGTGCCGCGGTGGAGTAGCCGAGCGGTCTAAAGCGTCTCGCTGCGGAGCGCGTGGTTGCTCGCCGTGGAGGTTCGAGTCCTCCCTGGGGCATGGGTGTGTGTGTTTGTCCGTAGGTTAGTTTACCCTAGTTTAAGTAGTTTGTAAGCTACGGACTGATGACCACGCAGTTTGGTCCGATAGATTTACAAACTTTTGAACATTTGAACAGCTGTGAGTAAGGCGGACAGCCGACCTCGGTTTATTGGGAGAATTTTGGGAAGATGTACTTCATCTGTAAAGGAGACCGCGTATAAAACGCTTGTACGACCACGTATTGAGTATTGCTCAAGTGTTTGGGACCCGCAAAAGATCAGTTTAAAAGAAGACATGGAATCAGTTCAGAGGCGAGTAGCGAGGTTCGTTACTGGTAGGTTCGACCAATGCGCGAGTGTCATGGAAATGCTCCGGGAACTTAAATGGGGATCGCTGGAAGAAAGACGACGTTCTTTTCGAGAAATTCTGTTGAGGAAGTTTAGAGGGCCGGAATTTGAAGCCCAGTGTAAAACGAACTTCCTGCCACCTGCTTACATTTCGCGTAAAGATCACAAAGACAAGATAAGAGAAACTAGGGCTCGTACAAAGGCATATAGACATTCTTTTTTCCCTCATTGTATTTGGGAGTGGAATAGGAAAGGAAATGCTTAGTAGTGGTACAGTGCACGCTCCGCCACGCACCTTACGGTGGATTGCGGAGTATGTAGATGTAGAATGCGTCACAATTATACTGTGCCCAGCAGTCAAATCAACAGACTGGATGACGTACAGTCGGTAGAACCTACTCTTCAACAAGCACACACAGAATTTCTGCACGTATCATTGTTCAACATACAACAGTATGAAGGATATTACGCATCCACTAGTTCCATTTGTATCATTTACAGCTCTTTCCCACACCGTAGAGCAGGAGATGAAGATTTACTTTTGGAATTTTGTCGTTGGATACCAGAAAATCCGCAAGTAATTTCTCACTTTTCATTCGTGACGGCATCAATAACACTCGTAATTCACATTAGTCCATTGATAACCTACTTGACATTGTGGAGTCACAATTTCAAGACAGGTTCTCTGTGTGGTTTGAAGACAATGGGAGAACACATGGTCTTACAGGACCCCGTTATCAACACTTTCTTGAAAATGAGCTGTTAGCATTATTGTGAGAGATTCCTTTGGCTACACGAAATGCGTACGTTCGTCCAGCATTACGGAGCTCCTGCCAGTAGCGCAGCTACGGGTGGGTGGGGCTAATGGGACTGAAGCCCCTCACCCCGGAACCTCCCATAGGTTTTTAATTTTATTATTTTTATAGTTTTCATTTTTTATTTTTTAAACAGGTCGGCACCGGAAATTTGAAATAGTACAAATGTAATAATCTAAAAGGTAAAGCAGTCAACAATCCGAAGATTGGTTTGAACACCACAGTGCTTTACTAGGCATGGTCCTGTTTGGAGGTGGTATGCCGTTGCCTTCCTCCGACCTTGGAACTGACTTACCCAGCCAGTTATATATAGGGGGACCTACAGTTTAACGTGGGTTCCGAACCACGGTGCTACTCGGTATTTTTCACATGAGCAATACTGCCAGAGGTGAAAGAAGTGGAAAGTGACAGATAAAAATCCTAGGACCTGGCGGGGATCGAACCCGCGACCTTTGGATTTGTAGTCTAGCACTCTACCACTGTGCATCCGAGGCGTACTGTATATCTATAAATGTGAATGTCTGTTCGGTGTACGTTTATCACGTCTGAACCACAAGACATAAAGAGCTAAAAATTTGTACAGTTACTAATGTCTACCCGGGGAAGGCTTTAGGCACGGCTTTATGGCGATCGGATAGCTATTTATCTATATATATTAATGTGAATGTCTGTTCGGTGTACGGTTAGCACGTCCGAACGACAAGACGCAAAGACTTAAATATTTGTACAGTTACTAATTTATACCTGAGGTAGGTTTTAGGCACGGTTTTATAGCGATGTGATAGATCTTTAGTAATTTGAAGAATATAACGCGAAATGCGGAACAATAATTATTCTTTGAAAATTATATTTACTATTTGAAAATGGTTTTATTGGTTGCATTGTTGCTTGAGGGTTAATAATGATAAAAGGGTGGAATATATTGGGCTGGAAAGTTATCGGTGTGTATAAAATTCTACGTGTGTGTGTGTTAATATTTCGCTCTGCTGCGAAAATTACAAACGCAAACGAATGGTCTGTGTGTAGTTGTTGTCCGAAGTCTCCCGTTGTACACCATAGCAGTTCGATGCCGTTAGCTAAAAGGGGATTGAAAGCCGTCAAATTATAAAAAATTAGGACTGAAGGCCAGCGATGACGTTTGCGACTCTATAGCAAGGAGGTTACATACAGCGAAACTTGATGCCACAGACCATATCTTTGGTCTATGCGGGCTACAATGACTTCAGCTATTTCTTTGTAAGGATAAGCATACGAATAAGGAAATATAAGAACAAATAAATAAAGCAGTAAAAAAGAAATTTCTTTTAATACATCTCTTTAAAAAAAACGATTTGACGTTTCGCGCATTATCTATCCTAATCAACCAACACGCGAGCGGAGCCGTGGGTTTAAGCTAGAGTAACTATAATTTGCCAAGCACAAGTGAACGTGACACTTGGTCGCCAACGTGATGCCGCCACTGAGAACGTGTGCTGCTGTTACTGTGAGCGGTATCAATGCCGCCGCGACCTGCTTTGATGCTGCCACTACTGTTACTGCTATGCTGAAGTTACGAGCCGATTGTCCATATGCTGCGACCCGCTGCTTAGCAGGTCAGCGGCGCCACCGAGTGGGATCGTATGAACAACAATAGTATTACTTTAGTTCAATTTTATACATAATCACATGTTAATTAAACTCTTAAGACCTTTCTCTATGGCTAGTAACATAGAAGCTGCTTAATAATTTTACGAACTGATTATATACGCTCCATTTACACTACGTTCCTCCTCTTCCACTTTCAAATTAATGCGAATCTACTCATTTTATTCCTACTGCAATTGTTTCCGCAATATAATTGGTTAAATTATAAAATTGTAAAAATAAGTCATGGATTAATAAATTCAATAGGCTTTATTTATTTATTTATTTATTTTTTTTTTTTTTTTAATGAGACCCCCCAGAACCAAATCCTGGCTGTGTCACTGGCTCCTGCAGATTTATAGTATATATTCTGAATAATTTAGAATTAAATACCGATATATATTGAGCATTGAAGCATTTAAATTTGTCATTTAAAAATCAGTCATTTGACTGATGTGTTTAATAGTTGTGTTAGGTTCTCTTACAATAGACCGTGGTTCACCATCACACAGCCTGGTATTGATTTTATGTTTTTAATTAAGACTTGACGCCTAGTGGCGTCTTATCTATTTTTACTGTGTGACATGCATGCCAGTATGCATAAGGAGGCATATAATGTACCTGTTTGATCAGTCTGTGTAGTTCTCTTCCGTGAAGATGGTTTATAACCGAAACCGGTAGAAGATTGAAAAGTAATAAACAGCTGATGGTTACAGTATGCATTTCTTCATTTAAAAATAGTGTTGTTATGTATTGCCATACAAGAATAAACATAAAATGTGATCAAGATAATGTTTATACAGGGCGAATCTAACTTCGTGCACATGGGCTTCGCAGCACGATTCCTCACCTGCCAACAATGAAAAAGTCTCCCAAAAAATTTCATCCTGCGCATATTTCAGCCAGTAAATAGACGTCAAAGACTGAGATGGCTGTGTGTTCCATATGTCAGTGTGTTTCACAATTACACCAACAAACTTGCAAGGAATGTATTAGGCGTCTTGAGGAACGAAATGAGCATGGAAACCCATCCATGCCCGGAAACGCCATTCAACGGCGCTACGGAGAGTCCAAGTTACAGGCACCAGCTCCTGCCGCTAGACATCCCCTCCAGTAACTTTGACGGTCTGTAGCGTCATTGGATTACGTTTCCGGGTATGGGTTTCTATGCTCACTTTGTTCCTCAAGATACCTCCCACATCGCCTAGAAGTTTGTTGGTGTAGTAGTGTAATTCCGAAACACACTGACGTATAGGACACACACCCATCTCAATCTTCGACGTTCATTTACTGCCGGAAATATGCGCAGGACGAAATTTTGTGAGAGACATTTTTTTTATTGATAGCATGTGAGAAATCGCACAGCGAATCCCGAGTACGCGAATTTAGATTCAACTTATATAAAATAAAAATATGTATATATGAAATATTTCAGAAATGTGGATTCTATGGCACATTATCATGCTAGTAGCGTGGGAGTTAGAGTAGAGGCAGAACAGTTGCTTAACGAACAAGTTAGCAGCACAAGGAACTGGTTTTTCAAAATTTTCGAAATTACATTTTTCAGTAATCAATATTGAGGATTTTACTTTATTTGGTGAATGTCGGATTTATTTTATTTTTCGATATTTGTTTAAAATTATGCAGATTAGGCTACTTTATTTTGACCTTGTAGCTTGAATAAATAAGGCAGTTGTTCGGCCTCTATTCTAACATCCATGCTACTCGCTTGATAATGTGCCATAGAATTTTTATTTTCTAATATATTTCATATATAAATTATCTTTATTTTATATAAACATTATCTTGAACGCATTTTATGTTTATTCTTGTTTGGAAATACATAACAACACTATTTTAAATGACAATTTTAAATGCCTCAATGCTCAATGTATATTATATCAGTATGTAATTCTAAATTATGCAAAATTAATTACTATATATATATATATATATATATATATATTATGTTTTGTATTTTAAATATAAATTGCAAATAATTTTGTGTATATTGGCTGTATATTTATCTTACTAACATGTCACCAGATTATGAGCTAAACATCTTGTGTTTTTACAATAAATAATCTACTAACAACAAGTAAGTTATTATTCAAGCAACCTATAAGCAATTTTAGAATCATTTAAATAAAATCCTTATACGGATAGAAACCAAATTGCCCTCTGCCGTGCACTTCAGAGTATATGTGTAAATGCCGGTGCATATATGATGACTACAGCATCGTAGCCTAGCGGAGGGCAGCTGGTGAAACGAACTGTTGCATAAAAAGTGATCCTTATTGTGGGTAACACACTGCTCACAGCGTCTGCCAACGTCCTCGTCTCAGAAATACTCGAATATTTTCTTCTTTCCAACATTTTCATTCCCCCGTTACGTGGATCAGTGCCAAGAAACTTTATCCTTTCTTTAACCTTTCCACGAATCACGACGGTGACATTTCAGCATTACGCCATCCTCTGCTGCAGCTATTCGGCTGGAAGGTGGCAACCACTCAGCTGTAAGCCTAATGCACTCCTGGCCCTTATGATCTTCACCTCTTACATAACGTTCTGGTATTAGCATATTGATCAGCTGGAAATATGTTTATTTGTGTGTGTAATTAATCTGGGAAGTGTTGGACTATGAAACCCTCCGTTACATTTAGCAATGAAATATATTAGTAGCTACTTATTAATGCAGATAACAAACTAAACATATGCAACTTTCGTCTATAAAAGTTGGTGTAATTATTTCTTCACTGCCGCGAGACCATGTAAACTGAGAGATTAATACAGAAAGTGTCACTAATTCACGTCGATTCATTCGATGGTTACATTATGTCTGTAGTTCATTTCAAGTTATAACAACTACTTTTTTATATACATGTGGCGTCTGTTCCGAAAGACCAGACGACTACTTTTTTATGTATCATTGCGTTTCACGGAAAAATAATTTCAGATTAAGACGAATGATATAATTGAATTCACATACTTTTTAAGTTAGAGTATAGGTATTTTTTTAGCTCCTTCGAAGCAGTTCACTCAGTTTTCAATGAAAGTCCATACGCCGTCGGAGGTTCGATTCCTTCCTCGGGCATGAGTGTCTGTGCGTTGTCCTTAGGTTACTTTAAGTTAGTTTAACTAGTTTGTAAGCCTAGGGACTGATGACCAAAGAAGTATCATAGATTTACAAACATTCGAACATCTTTGAAAGTCTATAAGATTTTACTTATTTATTGCTAACTACCGTGATTAATTTCAAACACAGATAATAATCCATCTCCGGATTGCAACAAAATCTTAGTTACGGGCATTCCATGTAAGAAGTAAAACAAGTCGAATAAAAAAAGCACAATTTTGGGTATGTTCTCTAAGTTGTTAATTTAATTTAATTTAATTTGCCGTTTTTCGCCTTACAAGTCTATCTTCAGACTTTAACTGTTTTGTTAAATAAGTTGCATTTCTTTTATAAGAGACTTGCAAGAGATATTATTCGTCTACACTTAGTTTAGAGCACACAGTCAAGTAATTTATCTTCTGTTCACAGTTAACGTTTATCCATCGTTCTACATTACCTCCCCCACTGTCCGGTCATATCATTCTTCCCATTTTTTTCCATATTGTATTCATTTTAGTTTCCTAGGTTTCCCAGAAAACAAGTTTCATCTGAAAAGTTGAGTGAATGGTCCTATACTTTGCAAACCGCGCTGCCGAGGATGAGGTTCCACCGCATACACATTGAGGGACATATCAACAAGCGCCTCCTATCGTGCAAAGCACTGCAGTGAAGCAACCCAGCTAACAGGGACAGTGTAGAACTCGTGTCTTTGCAACACTGAGCGCAAAATTGAGCATATTCTCAAGTGGGTCATACTGTCAACGCGGAATTTTACGAGGGAGTTTTGAAACGGCTGCTGCATCGCATCCGGGGGGGGGGGGGGGGGGGGGTCGGCAAGAAATGAACCGGAGTGAAATTTCCTGCACGATAATGCCCTTCCACACTCTGCGATCCGCGTGCTCAACATTCTCGCCAGCCGCGGTGGCCGAGCGGTCTACGGCGCGCCAGTCACAGTCTGCACGGCCATTACGGTCGGGGGTTCGAATCCCCTCTCGGGCATGGATATTTGTGTCATCTGTAGTATAAGGTAGTTCATAAGTAGTTTGTAAGTTTAGGGACTGATGACCCCGTAGTTAAGTCCAAAAAAATGTTCAAATGTTTGTAGAGCTTATGAGACTTAACTACGGGGTCATCAGTCCCTAAACTTACAAACTACTTATGAACTAGCTAATACTGAGGACGGCACAAACTTCCATGCTCGAGGGGGGATTCGAACCCCCGACCGTCTGTACGTGTCACCTGTCAGAGTCGTATGTAACCATATGAAAGGGGCCCATATAACTCCATCTGCACACGCTCCCAAAGCATTACAGAGCCTCAACCAGGCTGAACATATCCCCTGTTGACATTCGAGATCCATGGATTCATGAGGTTGTCTCCATACTCGTACAAGTCTATCCGCTACATACAATTGGAAACGAGCCTCATCAGACAAGGCAACATGTTTCTAATAATCAACAGGCCAATGTCGGTGTTAACATGCCCAGGCGAGGCGTAAGGCTTTGTGTTGTGCAGTAAAGAAGAGTACGCGTTTGGGCCTTTGGCTCCGAAAGACTATATCGATGATGTTTCGTCGAATGGTTCGCTCGGTAACACTTGTTGATGATGATCCAGCATTGAAATCTGCATCATTTTACGGAAGCGTTGCACTTCTGTCAGATTAAACGATTCCCTTCAGCCGTCCTTGGTTCCGTTCTTGCAGGATCTTTTTCCTGCCGAAACTATGTCGGAAATTTGAGCTTTTACCCGATGCCCGATATTCACGGAGCGCTCTCGAAATGGTCGTACGGAAAAATCCCCATCGTTACCTCGCAGATGCAGTGTCCCATCTCACGTACGATGACTATAACACCACGTTTAGACTCACTTCAAACATGATAACCTGCCATTGTAGCAGCAGAAACCTATCTAACCGGACATGTGTTATATAGGTGTCCTCTGAGTGTTTACATATCTCTTTGTTTGCATAGCATGCTTATACCAGTTTCTTTGGCTCTTCAGAGTAAATATTCTTCATTAGTCCTCTCGGGTAATTTATTTTATTGGAATGGTTAATTGTTTAAAACTTTTACACATATATTTTCTATTTTAAAATTTATTCCTGGTTTTCCACCAAATTTTCAAAAATTCTTTAGCTGTCTTTTAAAGTACTCATAATTTATTTGTTGATGTTTTAATTTATTTAAACTGTTATACAGATTACGTTTTTCAGTTTATACATAAGGTTATTCTTAGTTTGCCCCTCTCCTACATATATCTATATTAGATTTTTAATTGTATTACCACAATAGAATCAAATACGCCATTTTACCATGTGCTTGAATCTAAGTATAGACGAGTAACTTCTCTTCCAAGTCTGTAACAAAATAATGTAAGTTGTTTGACAAAAACAGTTAAAGTCTCAAGATGGCCTTGTTAGCCGAAAACCTGTTAACTAAATAAAAATGAACTTGTAGATATATAATAATATTTTGACTTTAATTCAATATGATGATATTCTTCCGAAAAACGACGGAAGAATCAGTCAAAAAGTAAAATAGGTAATATCTCTTGCAAAAAAGTGACTGAAATCCATATGATCTACCAATGGAAAGTCCACATTTGAATTAGACACTATAATGAGAATAGCCTGCAGCTCACAACAAAGATCATCGAGCCTCAGACAGGCACGTAAATAGGACAACCACACACTCAAAACTTAGCTTTCAGCTATAACCTTCGTCAGGAAAAGGACACCCATTTTTCATTCATCCATGCACATAGGCACAGCTCATTAACACACAACCGGAACGCAGGAGCAGGAAATAACAAATGTTCAAATGTTTGTATAGCTTATGGGACTTAACTACGGGTCATCAGTCCCTAAACTTACAAACTACTTATCAACTACCTTATACTAAAGACGGCACAAATATCCATGCCCGAGGGGGGATTCGAACCCCCGACCGTAGTGGCCGTGCAGACCGTGACTGGAGCGCCTCAGTCTCCTCGGCCACCGCGGCCGGCAGGAAATAAACAAACGTTTGTAAAGCAATGGAACCAAACTGCAGTGGTCAACAGTCCCTTGACTTACAAACTCCTTAAACTAACTTATGCTAAGGACAAAACACACACACACACACACACACACACACACACACACAAACCGAGGGAGGACTCGAACCTCCGACTGGGAGCAGCCCCGCACTCCGCAGCAAGGGGCCTTAGAGCCCTTCGCCACTCCCGCGCGGACAGTTGGAAGTGATGTCTACATCTACATACTTTGAAAATCACATTTATGTGCATGGCAAAGGGTTCGTCGAACCGCTATCATATTATTTCTCAGCCGCTCCATTCTGTAATAGCGCGCGGTAAAGAGAACACCCAAATCTTTTCGTTTTCAATCTGATTTCTCTCATTATCAGGAACATGTTTCCCTATGGAGGTGAGTGCTAAAAATGTATTTCGCTTTTGGAAGAGATGGTTGTTGAAAGAAATTTCTCAAATAGATCTGGCCGCAATGAAAAACGGCTTTATTTTAATTATTTCCGTGACTTTTTCTTCTCTTGTATCTCGATAATACAACCTCCGACAATAAAGTTCGGTGAATAGTCCTGTAACATTAACGAAGATGAACTACTAACTACAGTTATCATACTGTCTTTCGAAATAGTCATCTCCCATAACCATGCACCGTTGAGCTCTGCGTTACATGTCCTGGTAATTTTTCTCGAACTCTTCCTCGTCACGTTTCGTTGGATGTCAGGAATATCGTCAAATCTCTTTCATTTCGAAGCGAGTTTGAATTGAGGAAATAGGAAAAATTCTTGAGGATTGAGATCCAGCGAATATGGTAGATGTTCGAGTCGCACCACCATTTTTTGCCAGGCCCTGTTTGACGATATTAGCTGTGTTTGGGCGAGCGTTGTCGTGCTACTTGAACATCCACCTTACTCACCGGATCTAAATCCTCCAAACTACTTCTTATTCCGTCGACTCAAACTCACTTTGAAAAGAAAGAGATATGGCGATATTGCTGCTGTCCAACGAAACGTAACAATGCTTTTGAACACTATCCCAAAGGAAGACTTCGTGCGAAGTTTCCAGGACATGTATCGCAAAGCTTAGTGGTGCATAGTTACGGGAAGTGACTATTTCGAAGAATAGTAAGGTAACTGTAGTTCATCAACGTTAATGTTACAGGACAGCCGCGGTGAGTGGCCGAGCGTTCTAAGGCGCCTAGCTGCGGAGCCCTCCGCTGTCGCCGTCGGAGTTTCGAATTCTCCTTCGGGCATGTGTTAGTGTAAGTAGTTTGTAGGCCTACAGTCGGATGACCAGAGTAGTTAAGTCTCTTAGATTTACAAACATCTGAACACTTGATTTTCTTCCGATTTGTAAACAAAATACAGAAAAGCCATTATAAACACACCGTATAGAATGATTCATGTATCAAACTAGCCAGTCTTAATGCGTTTTAATTCATATACAGAATGGTTGTAATTAAATTTTTGTTACTTGAATTAGAGTAAATGGAAAACTATCGGTATGTAACGTATAGGCAGGGGCGTCGCCAGAGGGTCGCACCATCCAAAGATATTAATAATAAGGTGGAATAATTTTTAAAAAATCCGAGGAGATTATGTTTTAACTAAATTTTACTTTGTGGTGAAATTTATTTTTAAGTCTCTATATTTTACCTTGTGATTAAGCATTTTTTTTCTATTTTCTCACTTTATTAATTGTACCATTATTTCTTAGTTTCCCCAGTCTCTTTCTCATACTCCTCCCCCCTCCCTCAGCCTGCTAGCGACGCCAATGCTTATAGGTACTGAACTTTACAGGAATGATGCCGAGACGGTGTTCTGTGCGCTGCGGGATTTACCTTGTTGTTAGTGTCATGACATGCTGTCAGGTTTCGGTTCAGCGGCGACGCTGAGTTTAAACACGAGCATCAATGTGATTTACAGTTGTAGACAGTCATCATAGGTCTGGACGAGGTGAGCAGGTCTTTACTCCTGGAGTTGTTTTATCTTAACAGTAGCAGTAGTGCTATGCCCTTCGCGATTAGGGATACTGAATGGTCCCCTTTCCACACCAGGGTTAAAGACCCCGATTCGGAATTCGAACTGATTGGCGATTTCGGAACTGCTCGAAAAAGGCGGCGACTGCCAATAGCGCCACGAATTGCTCAAGAAGTTTTGGTTGCCGTGGCTGAGAATGCAGGACGCAGTGTGTGATCGTAAAGCAGTAGGGGAGACGTTGGCCATAGGGGCAGGATGGCCCAGTCGAATTAGTTCACACAACAGACGCTAGATCGTCTTAGGAATCAATCAGAAAGTAGGTAGCACTGTCCCTCTCCTTATACAAGGCCAATATCGCAGGCGGCGACGTTTGGACAAGCTGTAGTCCTTTAATGTGTGTCATTTAAGTTTTGCTTGCTTTAGGCGCAACGGTGTGAGTAATATAATAAAAGGTGGTACTTTAAGGATTATTTCTATATGGCATACAGACTTAATTGCTTCTAAAGAACAGAAGTTATTGTAAAGATGGCAATGCGGCAGGTTGGCCCAGAGAGGATGGGCCACGTTTGCCAGCCGAGACAAACTCACGTCCTAAGGGAGCTTTAAACTCGATGAAACATTTGTTACTTTTAATGATAACAACGTTTGTAATTCTTCCAGTTTATTAAATTATTAACATAATTGTCAAAGTTAAACATATTTTAATACGTTTCAGAGGTCACGAGGAAAAAAAGCGTTGAATAAACGTCAAGCAGTAAATTTTATTTTAATCTTAAATAGTGATCTGAGAAGTCAGAATCTCTTTCATTTCCTTGTTTTCAAACCGTGAGTTACGGCTCTGGTTTACACCTTTGTTTTATTTGCAGTATCATAAAAATTATCCGAAATTATAAAAGAATAAAAGGGGAATGATTTCTGAAGATATGATGCTAAGAGCAGTTTTAGAAGTAAAAGAAAAGGAAAGCTCTGTGAGGACTGTTAGCGAAGACTTAGGGGATTCCAAGAAAATCGTACTGGAGGTACTGTGCTAAGTACAGACAGACCTCATGTCAGTCCGCACATGTAATTGAAACTCAAGAAACATAAATTGAATTTCAACCCTTCCCATTGGACTAAAGCACTGGAAAGAAATACTGAAGAAAATTAAGATCACAGACTAGAAAAGCCCTTTTTCAAAAAGGAAAGATGATGATAATGATGACGATGAGGAAGAGTCACAGGAATTCAGTTCACAAACTGTAAGCGTTGTGCTCATCAGAGATGCGTGAAACATGAAATCCGTGGACTGTTTTATGAGTGTTACCATTGTGCTGATCCTTTGGAGATGGACATTGATTAAAGTTGACTGGTTTGTATTAAGACGCCATAAATCGTAATAAGTCCTGTTGTCATGTATATTAAAGTATATTTATTGATAACTATTAGTTTTATTTTGATTTCCTAGTTATACTTACCAAAAGACTATATGGGTCAACGTGCCCCAGCCTATGGGCCAACTTACCCCGAGGTAGGGGCAGATTGTCCCACTTCATATAGTCTATGTCCAGTAATTAATTTTTTTCTAATACTTCAACTGATATTTTCAGACTTAATAACAGCCATCCAGAGTCAGTAAAGACCTATCTAATATTTAACAATAATTTCATAAAGTTAAATATGTAAAATAAATTAATATCAACAAAAGTAAAAAAATATATGGCCAGCGTGCCCCGGTCTCCCCTACACAGCTGTCACGATAGCTGAACATTCTATGGTTTACCATTCGAAAAGTATTGAGAACAACTGTGAAATGCGTTGGAACGGCGACCCAGTTCGTAGCGTGACGCTTTAGACCTGGAGGTCATTCCGCGCGGCCAATGAGGTAACAAAAGTCATGGTATACTGATAGGGGCACATATAGCTGACGGCAGTATCGCGTACACAAGGTATAAGGGTCGTACATTGCTTTAACTGTCGTTTGTACTCTGATGATTCGTAAGAAACTGATTCCGCCGTCGGGCGGTAATTATCAGATTAACGATTACGGAATGGTAGTTGGAGCTAGACGCATGGAACATTCCATTTCGGAAATTATGACGGAATTCATTATTACGAAATCTAAAGCACCAAGACTTTGGTGAAATTACCAAATTTCAAACTTTACCGTTTACCACGGACAACACAGAGGCCGACCACCTACACTAAATGACCGAAAGCAAAGGCGTTGGCTTATAGTTGTCACTGCTAACAGACCAGCAACACTATATGAAGTAACCTCGTAAATCAATGTGGGAAGAACGACGAAAGTATTCGTGGCGCACTGTGGTGCAATTTGGCATTAATGGGCTATGGCAGCAGACAACCGTGTCGAGTGTCTTTGCTAACAGCATGACGCCTCCCACAACGCCTCTCCTTGCCTCTTGGCAATAAAAATTACGTCGTTGTTCGGGAACATGAATCTACGAATGGTTGCAGATGGTCTCCAAGCAACCGCACAAACCATTTCCAGTCAGTGAACGGTTTGGTTGGATCAGAGCACCCAGTCCATTCGCTGTAAAAACCGCCCACACAATTATGGAGCCACCAAAATCTTGCTCAGTGCCTTGTTGACAACTTTGGTCAATGACTTCGTTGGGGGTCTCCGCCAAACTCGAGCCTTATTATCATCCCTTACCATCTCCAGTCGTGACTCTTCTGAACAAGCCACGGTTTCCAATCCCTTAGGGCCCAATTGATGTGCTCGCGATTCAAGGAGAGGCGCTGTATTCGGTGTCTTGCTATTAGCAAAAGTACTCGATTCGGTCGTCTGCTGCCATAGCCTATTAGCGTCAAATTTCATCACACTGTCCTAACGAATACTTTTGTCTTACGTCTCACATTGATTTCTGCGGTTATTTCAAGTAGTGTTGCTTATTTGTTATCAGTGACAACTCTAAGCATACGCCGTTGCTTTCGGTCATTAAATGTAGTCCATCGTCCACTGCGTTCTTCGTTATGAGAGGTAAAGAGTGAAATTTTGTATTCTCGGCTCACACTTGGCACCGTGAATCTTGGGATATTAAATTCCCCAAAGATTTCAGAAATAGAATGTCCTGAAATGAAATGAGCGTATGGCTTTCTTGGCCGGGAGATCCCTTGCGGGATTGTTTGGCCGCCTTAGTGTAAGTCTTTTTATTTGGTGCCGCGTGGGCGACTTACGTGCCAATGATGATGAGATGATGATGATTAGGACAACACACAATACCCAGTCCCCTGTCAGGAATCGAACCCGGGCCTCCTGCGTGGTAGTCAGCGACGCTACCGCTGAGGTACGGAGGCGGACGTAGAATGTCCTATTCGTCCATATCCAACTACAGTTCCTCGTTCAAAGTCTATTACCCGCCATGTCGCCATAATCGCCTCGGAAACCTATCCACATGAAGCACCAGTCTACAAATAACAGCTCTTGCAATGCTATGCCCTTTCTTTTTTATGTAAGCGTTACCATCGCCATCCGAACCTGTATAAATCGCTATCCTGCGAGTTTTCTTAACACAGTGACACAGTGTATCTGGCGAAGTTTGATGGAATGTACGCCGCGCGGGAATGTCCGGAGGTGTGGGGGCCATGTTACGATGTTACGATTTGCGCTGCCGCTCCCGTCGGTGGTTCTAGCCCTCCCTCATGTTTCTGTTGTCCTTAGTATAAGTTAGTTTACGTTCGTTTATGTAGTTTTTAAATCTATCGACCGATGACCTAAGCAGCTGGGTCCATTAGGATTACAAACATTAGAATTTGGAATGTACGGCGAGCGTGTTTGAGAAAGTGCAAAAATGTTCAAATGTTTGTAGAGCTTATGGGACTTAACTACGGCGTTATCAGTCCCTAAACTTACAAAACTACTTATGAACTAGCTACAACTAAGGACGGCACAAATATCCATGCCCGAGGGGGGATTCGAACCTCCGACCGTAGTGGCCATGCAGACCGTGACTGAAGCGCCGCAATCCCCTTCGGCCACCGCGGCCGGCAAGAAAGTGCAGCGTGAGTCACCTTGCTTGCTTAGTTTCTTCCAACAACTCACATAGGTAAGCAGAAACGTGTCTCCTTAGATAGTCTTCAGTCTTTTATTTAATCACAAAATAATTGTTGCCGGCCGCGGTGGCTGAGGGGACTGAGGCGCGCCAGTCAAATGCTGCACTGCCACTAAGGTCGGGGATTCGAATCCTCCCTCGGGCAGGGATATTTTCGCCGTCCTTATTATTAGCTAGTTCATAAGTAGTTTGTAAGTTTAGGGACTGATGACCCCGTAGTTAAGTCCCATAAGCTCTACAAACATTTTAACTACAACATAATTGTTACGAGATTTCCCCATGACCTATGTACAGAATGAGTATTAATGCTGCTCTGCTTGAGGTCTATGAGGCCGAAAATAAACGAGGAAGTGCTTTAACTGTTGATAAATTGTACTAAATTAAGGGAACAGTAACTGTGCACTTAACTGTAGAGCCCAGTAACTGGGGTCCTGGGTGATTGGTTTGTGATCGTTGTGTTGTGCCCACTAAGGTAATATCGCTGCTGCCTTGCTGTCAGCGGCAGTTACGCACGGCTTGTTGCAGCTTGAGCCATATTTATACCTGTCCGTGTGTTGCAAGAGGCGTTTGGTTCTGTCAGCCGTGACACTTTCTTCTAAACGTCACAACTGCGTCGCAGCGAGGGCGTGTCCATTGGAACGTGCAGGTCCTTCGCGTCTGCAAGAAAATAAAAACACTAGACAACTACTTCGACTTCGAACTTGTTTTTTTTTTCAGAGTGGCCTTAATTTTATAGCACGTATTGGTACTACTTAATTTAGAATTAATAAAACAGGTTCTTATTGGGGAGTAGAATATACAAGAAAATTCCCAGTTCGAAACAGGACATGATGATACTGAAGGAATATATCAGGTTGAAAAAAAGTAGATGTTGAGATGTTAGATTACGCAGTGTGTCTATAACGTGGCACTTAAGGAAAGTTAATGTCCGCCGTGCTGTAGTGGCCGAGCGCTTTAAGACGCCTTGCTACGGAGCGCGCGGATGTTCGACGTCGGAGGTTCCAGTCCTCCCTCGGGCATGTGTGTGTGTGTGTGTGTGTGTGTGTGTGTGTGTGTGTTTGTGTGTTGACCGTAGGTTAGTTTAAGTATTTTATAAGTCTAGGGACTAATAACCACAGAAGTCAAGTCCCTTAGATTTATAAACATTTGAAAGTTGAACTCGGCACAGTGGGCTACGACTTCATGTGACCTATAAGAAAACGTCAGATAGTTTACCTACTATTATCGTAATGAGGCGGTTACAAAGAAGCCGCCTCCCTGAAGATAATTCCGCTGTCGACCTGACATCATAAAGAGTCAAATGTATCCTGGGCAACGTTAAGACCTAACATCAACGTCTTAGCTTGGGACGTGAGAGCCTCTGGAAAAATTTGAATTTTGTACCACTAAAGCCTTATTTTATAAACTCAGAAATAACACAATAACCCCCTGAGGATTCCACTCCTCTCAACCGCCTACCAGGCCAGCCCCAAGCTACGAAACTGGTTACCATTAGGGTATGTACTGCAACCAGTGAGATGACACGACTATCGTCAATTGACAAATATTAATAATTTATAATTCTGTAGCACTAATCTCCTTCCGTGGAAATATTGGCTCCATAAAGGCAGTAAGATTCCTTCACAAAATGTTCAGATGTTTGTAAAGCTGTGGGACCAAAATGCAGTGGTCATTGGTCCATAGACTTACGACCTACTTAAACTAACCTGTTCTAAGGACATACGCGGACATGCGCGGGAGAGGACTCGAGCCTCCGACGGTTAGCATATGAACACTCCGCAGCAAGGCGCATTAAGTGCATACGGCTATTCCCGCACGGTATGAGGTAATCAAACTTCTTGCAGGAAAAAAAAATCGAAGACGCTCTTAGGTTTCAGTTATATTTTAAAAAAATTTCGTTTATTGAAGTTCATATTCTTACAAGAATGGGTTCTGCAATGAACAGTCACAGTTCCAAATAATGAGAATACGGTCGGCCGCGGTGGCCGAGGAGACTGAGGCGCTCCAGTCACGGTCTGCAAGGTCACTACGGTCGGGGGTTCGAATCCCCCCTTGGGCATGGATATTTGTGCCGTCCTAGTTCGTAAGTACTTCATAAGTAGTTTGTAAGTTTAGGGACTGATGACCCCGTAGTTAAGTCCCATAGACTATACAAACATTTGAACATTTGAATGAGAATATGAGCAGCACTCGACCCCTGGTCTAGCGTCTGAAGACAGGTAGCTCCATCGACAATGCTGACATTCGTTTGCCTTCAAGCAGGCGCTGGACCATGAAGCGAGCGCTACTCTGCTGAATGATTGTCGAAATCACCGAGAGCGGAGGCCACGGCGGTGGGATCGCGGATAGGCCTCTTTCGAACGAGAGTTAAAAATCGTTACGTTATGATCCGAAGCTGGCGCTTTTAAAACGTTCTCGACATCCTTGATCGTAAGGGCACTTTAAAATCACTCTTGCCTTGTTTCTTGCTGTAGTTAGACGTGAAATCAATTTCAAAAAATAACTAACAGTAGGGGTTTCTATCGTAACACTACTGCCCATTAAAATTGCTACACCAAGAAGAAATGCAGATGATAAACGGCTATTCATTGGACAAATATATTATACTAGAACTGACTTGTGATTAAATTTTCACGCAATCAGTACCCAGAACAACCACCTCTGGCCGTAATAACGGCCTTGATACGCCTGGGCATTGAGTCAAACAGAGCTCGGATGGCGTGTATAGGTACAGATGCCCATGCAGCTTCAACACTACACCACAGTTCATCAAGAGTAGTGACTGGCGTATTGTGACGGGCATGTTGCTCGGCCACCGTTGACCAGACGTTTTCAATTAGTGAGAAATCTGGAGAATGTGATGGCCAGGGCAGCAGCCGAACATTATCCGTATCCAGAAAGTCCCGTGCAGGACCTGCAACATGCGGTCGTGCATTACCCTGGTGAAATGTAGGTTTCGGAGGGATCGAATGAAGGGAAGGATGGTGGTTCAAATCCACCTCCAGCCATCCAGATTTAGGATTTCCGTGATTTCCCTAAATCTCTCCAGGCAAATGTGCCTTTCAAAGGGCACGGTCGATTTCCGTCCCCCATCCTTACCCAAAATCCGAGCGTAAGCTCCGTCTCTAATGACCACACTGTCGATGGGACATTAAACCCTAAGATTCCTTCCTTCCTTCGAATGAAGGGTAGAGTCACGAGTCGTAACACATCTGAAATCTAACGGCCACTGTTCAAAGTGCCGTCGATGCGAACAAGAGGTGACTCAGACGTGTGACTAATGGCACCCCACACCATCACGCCGGATGATACGCCAGTGTGGCGATGACTAATACACGCTTCCAATGTACGTTCACCGCGATATCGCCAAACACGGATGCGACCATCATGATGCTGTAAACAGAACCTGGATTCATCCGAAAATTGACGTTTTCCCATTCGTGCACCCAGTTTCGTCGTTGCGTTCACCATGGCATGCGCTCCTGTCTGTGATGCAGCGTCAAGGGTAACCGTAGCCATGGTCTCCGAGCTGATAGTCCATGCTGCTGCAAACGTCGTCGAACTGTTCGTGCAGATGGTTGTTGCCTTGCAAACGTCCCCATCTGTTGACTCAGGGATCGAGACGTGGCTGCACGATCCGTTACAGCCATGCGGATTAGATGCCTGTCATCTCTACTGCTAGTGATACGAGGCCGTTGGGATCCAGGACGGCGTTCGGTATTGCCCTCCTGAACTCATTGAGTCCATATTCTGCTAACAGTCATTGGATCGTTACCAACGCGAGCAGCAATGTCGCGATACGATAAACCGCAATCGCAGTAGGCTACAATCCGACCTTTATCAAAGTCGGAAACGTGATAGTACGCATTTATTCTCCTTACACGAGACATCACATTAACGTTTCACCAAGCAACGCCAGGCAACTGCTGTTTATGTATGAGAAATTGGTTGGAAACTTTCCTCATGTCAGTACGTTGTAGGTGTCGCCACTGGCGCCAACCTTGTGTGAATGCTCTGAAAAGCTAATCTTTGCATATTACATCTTCTTCCTGTCGGTTAAATTTCGCGTCTGTAGCACGTCATCTTCGTGGTGTAGCAATTTTAATGGCCAGGAGTATACTTAAGTATATGTATACTTTAGGCACTATATGAAATAACACTGTAAATATAGCTACAGTTGCTGCATTAGTTTGAGAAAATATTTTTTTTTTTTTAATCTGCAAGAAATGGTAGCCAACCAAGTACTGACGGAAGAAATCATGTACCTAAGAAGGCATTTAACCACCCTAATATATGCATTCCTGTTATCAAAACGCCATTAAAATCTGTACAGCAAATTAAAAAAATCTTATTAGTCAGTAAATAGAAATGTTCCAGCCATAGGACTCTAAATAATGGAAAGCAGGCAGTACAAATAGAGAGACAGGCAGACAAACTAACACACGCATATCGAGTCATCGCAGCCGCCTGTCAAAAGTTGACAATAAAATAATTCGGAGGTATTTACACTTATAATTAAGTTGAAACTGGAGTGCTTTGAACGTTGAAAGCTATCAAAAATATTGTTGGCCAGTATTTGGGTATAAATTCTGCACTGTACGCCGACGCTGTCTTACCTCACGTCTGAACACAAGCTAGCAGTGCCGTATGGTACGTTTTAAAACACGACCAACGCCCAGCGCTTAAAACAGAACACTGCGCGAAAGTAAAGCGTCGCGTTCTGAAAGCTCTGACGTGTGAATCAATATATTCGTACCCTTTTGTTTCATTGGATTCCACACATTTTATCGTATGGAGCTTATTTTTCGATTTATTCTGGTTTGTCAACTTAAAATTTACACCCTATATAAATGACCTCGTCGATAACATCGGAAAATGCATCAGGCTGTTTGCGGATGATGATGTGGTTTATCGAGCATTCTCAACACTGAAAAAGGGTAGCGAAATGCAGGATGAAAAAATGTTCATATGTTTGTAAATATATGGGACTTAACTTCTTTGGTTATTAGTGCCTGGCTTACAAACTACTTAAACTAAATTAAACTAACCTAATGACAAAACACACACACACACACACACACACACACACACACACACACACACACACACACACACACGCTCCAGTGAGGAATGAAGCTTAGTGTTTAACGTCCAGTCGACAGAGTGGTCATTAGAGACGGAGCTTACGCTCGGATTTTCGGGGAAATCTCCCATTGCCAGCGGTGCAAGATGTCCTGGACAGCAGCAGCGGTGTGGCATCGTGCTTTGCCCCGTATAATATAATGATGGGGTGCTCCTCCGTGAAATGTCTTCACTTTCGCTTGAGCGCTGGATGAAGGTGGCGTTGCAGGAACGTGCAGTAGTGCGCGGCGTCTGATGTCATCCTTTGTGCTGCAGCGGGATACAGTACATCTACATACACTGCCCTACATCAGTTTGGAAACACCATGCTGCGTATTACAACGGAGCAAGATAGAAGTGATCTACGTGAGTGCCGGCCGCGGTGGCCGAGGGGACTGAGGCACTCCAGTCACGGTCTGCACGGATACTACGGTCGGGGGTTCGAATCCCCCCTCGGGCATGGATATTTGTGTTGTCCTTAGTTGTAGTTAGTTCATAAGTAGTTTGTAAGTTTAGGGACTGATAACCCCGTAGTTAAGTCCCATAAGCTATACAAACATTTGAAACATTTTTTTTTCTACGTGAGTTATTGGTTATAATACGGAATAACAAGCTCAAATAACTAATAATGACACAGTATTGAACAGTTAATTATTGTACATTTACATACATATTGGAACATACTAGTATTGCTCCGTTTTATGTAAAACGACGTTACCTGTCCAAGCAATTCCACTAAACACGCCAGGTGGCGCGAATAGATCGCATGGCTATGTAGAAGTACGTTGTTTGCAGTTCTGTTCACTTGTAGTTGCGTTTGCATAATGTACGTATAGCACGATGCGGAAGTAATTGAAAATGTCCCCAAAGTGCCAGATTCCTTATGAATCACAAGTAATGATAATCACTTTGCACCAAGAGGGCAATAGTGTCCGACAAACAGCAAAGAAACTGAAGATTTTCATCAGCGGAGTTGTCAAAACCATATACTGTACCACCATCGAAAAACAGGCTCCTATGAAGGTCGTACGCGCCCAGGAGCACCCAGGAAAATATCAGAACGTCAGGAAAAGTATTTGGTAGTGACCAGTAAACGTAACAGATTAAAAATGATGTAAAAATTGGCAATTCACTCTAAATAATGCGATGGGTGAAGTCCTCCACATGATTACGAAAAGAAATCCGATAAACTTTGTTTACAAGATAAATCAATCAAATGTGAAGGCCGAAAAATCCACAAAATATCTAGGAATTACTATTACTTCAGACTTGAACTGGAAAGAACACGTAGATAATGTCGTGGGAAAGGCGAACCAGAGACCACGTTTTATTGGCAGAACCCTTAAAAGATGTAACAGAACTACTAAACAGACTGCATACACTACGCTTGTCTGTCCTTTTTTGGAGTATTGCTGCCCAGTGTGAGATCCTTATTAGGTGGGTTTGGCGGAGGACATCGAAAGAGTCCAAAGAAGGGTAGCTCGGTTTGTATTGTCACGATACAGGGGAGACAGCGTTACGGAAACGATACAGGATGTGGGATGGGAGTCATTACAACAACGGCGTTTATCGCTACGGCATGGGCTACTTACGAAACTCCAATCGCCAACATTCTCCTCTGAATGCGAAAATACATTGTTGACTCCCACTTACATTGGTAGAAAAGATCATCAGCATAAAATATGAGAAATCAGAGCTCGAACGGAAAGATTCAGGTGTTCTTTCTTCCCGCGCGCTATTCGAGATTGGAATGGGTGATAAATAGTATAAAGGTGGTTCTATGAACCCTCTGTCAGCTACTTAAATGTGATTTGCAGAGTATCCCATGTAGATTTAGATGTAGAAAAACTGTCTGTGAATTGACTGCTGAACTAAACGCAACGAGGGATACACCGGTAGTCAACAGTTAGAAGACGCCTGGCAGACAACAACCTCCAAGGTTACGTAGCAACAAGGAAACCACTGTTGCGTTCTGTTCACAAGAAGAAAGGGCTTCACTGGGCTAAGACACACCAACATTGGACAGCAGAGCGCAGGCCGAGGTGGCCAAGGGGACTGAGGCGCTTCAGTCACGGTCTGCACGGCCACTACGGTCGGGGGTTCGAATCCCCCCTCGGGCATGGATATTTGTGCCGTCCTTAGTCTTAGCTAGTTCATAAGTAGTTTGTAAGCTTAGGGACTGATGACCCCGTAGGTAAGTCCCATAAGTTCTACAAACATTTGAACATTTTGACAGCAGAGCATTGGGAAAGACTCCTATTCACTGATGAATCCAAGTTCGAAATATTCGTAAGTATAGCTCGTGCAAGAAGTCGTGGCCCCTACCTTGTCAACTAGGGCGCTGGGCGAGACCATTCCTATGTTTCGGAGGGGCTGCCGCCTCAGTTGGTTGTTGCCAACTGGTTGCGGGGCGCAGTTGACTACCGGCTTAAGAAACGGAATTGTACGGCCCAGCAGGCAACATACTAGTTAGTCGGCCACCCCTCAGAAACACAGGAATGGACTCTCCCTGTGCACAAACGAGAATGCGTTTCTGCGCACGGGCCACGACTTCTTGCACAAGCTATGGATGCCATCAGTTTGTACGCCGTTTACCCCTTGAACGCTTGAATCCTCAGTGCGTAATTCCATCTGTGAAGCATGGAGGGTTTCTGTGATGGTATGGGGATCCTTTGGAGGGAATAAAGTCGGATATTTGGTGAAAAAATATGGAAAAATTAACCAGAACGATTGTCATGCCATTCTACAGTGACATGCTAAGACATCTGACATGCGTCTGATTGAGAAAGGGTTTGTCTTGCAGCAAGACAACGGCTCGAAACATACGTCTCGCTTGTGTCAACTATGTCTCTAGAGGTTCCTAAAATATTGAAAAACATGGAATGGCCGCCCCAATCCCCCAATTGTAACCGAATCGACCTGCTATGGGATGAATTGGACAGGAAGATCCGAAAACGGGAAATCATGAGTGGGCACAGTTATAGGAGGTCCTGCAGCAAGATGGAGTTTAGTTCCTACTAAAACCGTTGCAAAACTGACGCAGCACATGCCGAGAGTGTGCAAGGCAGTGATGAAAACAAAGATTGGCTATTTTAAGGAATCGAAAATTATATTGTTGCCTCTTCCTGTGTATTATTTGAACTTAATAAACATCTGCGAAACAACAAAATGCATTTTGTACTGTATTTCCTTTCCATTTTCTATAATTACTAGATGTTTCCAAACATATGGAGGGTAGTGTACATACTCCGCAATCCACACAAAGGTGCGTAGCGGAGGGTACTCATTACCACTACTAGTTACTTGCTTTCCTGTTCCACTCCCGTATAGAACGAAGGAGAAACAAATGCTTGTATGCATCTGTACGAGCTCTAATCTGTCTGATCTTATCTTTGTGCTCTTTACGCGAAATGCAAGTTCGCGGCAGTAGAATCGGTCTGCAGTCCACTTCAAATTCAGCTCCTCTAATTCTTGAAAAAAGAAAAAAAAGAAAAAACGTCCCCTTACCTCCAACGACGCCAGTCTCAGTTCCCGAAGCATCTCAGTAGCATTCGCTAATTGATCGAACCTATCACCAACAAACCTAGCCACCCGCCTCTGAATTGTTTCTATAACTAACTTTAAACCGATCTGGTGGGGGACCCCAAACACTTAAGCAATACTCAGGACGGGGACGCACAAGCATTTTATATGCGGTTTCCTTTACACACGAACCACATCTTCCCTCTATATCGCTGTTCAGCGTTACGCCTAGGTATTTAATTGACGCGACTTTGTCCAGCAGCACTCTACTAATGCTGTATTTGAACATTACGGGACTGTTTCTCCTACTCATCTGCACCACCTGAAATTTTTCTACATTTGGAGTTAGCTACCATTCCTCGTATCTCCTAGAAATTTGTTCCAAGTCTTCCTGCTTCCTACTACAGTCATTTAATGACGTCACCTTCCTGTACACAACAGCATCACCTACAAACAGCCGCAAATTGCAACTCTGGCCGTCAGATCATTATATAGACAGAAAATTATAGCGGTCCTATCACACTTCCATGGGACATTCCTGACGATACCCCAGTCTCTGATAAACACTCTTCATCGGATCGTGGACAAAGTACCGGGTTCTGTTCTATTATTTAAGTAGTCCTCGAGCCACTCATATTTGGGTACCTATTCCACATGTCCGTACCTTCGTTAGCAGTCTGTAGTGCGGTACCGCGTCAAACGCCTTTCGAAAACAAGAAATATGCAGTCTGCTTGTTGCCCTTCATCCATAGTTCGCAAGATGTCCTGAGAGAAAAGGGCAATCTGAGTACAATCCCACCAACGTCATACGGCACAATGAACACTTCGTTGTCAGCATTTGGTGTAGCGCGTACATTCTGTGGAGAACGGGGATGCCCCCATTCATTGGATTGGCTTTTCAAGTTCAGTTCGTACTAGCGCGTCCACATTTCGTCGACAGTAACGATGCGTCGAAGAAAGTCGTTACCTTCCCTTTGGTGCCGGCCCAACAAATTTTTAACGACGGCATAGCGGTGCCAGTGTTTCACCTCAAGCGTTTCATGGGGTATCCAACGTCCTGCAATTTTCCGGTAGCCCAGAATGTCGTGCAGAATCAAGCGCAGGCCAGCGGCGATCAACGTCCAACAAGGAAATGAGTTGAACTGTGGTGGTTGGCAACGCTGTGTCACCACATGCCAAGAACGTTGCTCTGCCTCTGTAAACGTGTTGTTAGGACGGTTGCACTATTCCTGTGACGTTCAGTGGTGTGCAAAGACAGATCGCTGTGCAAACTCGTCTCATAGGCCTGCGGCGTGTCAACACAGATGGCAGCTCGCCGACTCATCGGTTTGACGTTACAGCAGTGTTACCACTACTTTGCATCCAGTCCTTGTAAGTTTTTCTTTATTTACAATGATTGCGCAACCTTCCATTGGAACATAATGGTTGTATGATAGTGCTTCCTTTATAGTTTTCAAGATGAAAGAGAGAATGGAGAATGTGAAACCTAGTGCTGGCTTGTAGCCTACTCGACTCCGAGAAGTAGCTGAGAAACATGTTCACGCCTGACGTACTCATTGCCGTCAACAGAATTGCATACCACTGCTCGATGACATAGTGCAAGAATGTTACGTTTCCAACCCTGGTCATTGAGTTAACTTTACGCCATCTCTTTTCACAGTAAAATACTGGCGACGTAAGATTCTGCTTTTCCATTAACAGGTTACATCCAGGAGGAGCTCCGCGGAAAGAGAGCCGTATAGTTACCTCGGTGGCAGTTCGAGGCTCCACGGTAATCGTTTCTGGACTGTCGCAGCTATTAGAACCATAAACTGGCGTATGCATCATTCCGACTCTTTCACTAAGGACCTACAGATAGCCGTGAACATATAGGTCAGTGTTTCCCATTAAATCTCATATTTTCGATACATTTTGTTACAAATCCTCAATACTTATTCTTCAAACGTCTGTAATTTTTATTGCATCTGTTCTTTTTGCTAATGATTAGATTTTTAAACATCTTCTCCATATATTTTGTTTCAGAAGAGAAATGTATGACCATCCATTATTAATATAGGTGTCATGAAGTCTTTTCTGAAGGCTTTTGACTGGGCCATACCCTTGCACGTAAGTGAAAGGTATACAATAAACAGTTCAGACAAGAGAAGATTGAAGCTTTTGAACTTCGGTGCTAGAGACGAATCCTGTAAATTAGATGTTTGCATGGATAACATAATTCTATATCCTGAAATTTATGTTTTAAATATTAATACTTCGATTAAGCTTTAAGGGAAGGTAGCTCCAAACAAGTAGCAATTTATTATGTTTCTCTTGGTTATACGGTTTCGAAATTTAATATAACATGTTAACTTATGATGAATATTTTGCATTCTAAACAGATTCAGACTTTTAATAAAATTCAAATTAATAATAATGTAAGTGTTTTTTTTTTTTTTTTTCAGAATACCTTGACAGCTATGCAGTCTTCTTTATCAGGTATTATTTTTTTCTTCCTCGACAGCGTATTTCTTTATTCTAAATTAATAATACTCCTGTATGTACCTATTAATTATATCAAGGGTGCACTTCGAGTTGCGTAAGAAATACATTTATGTGTCAAAGAATCCCATAAAACTCATCATAACGTCTTGTGAAAAATATATATTGTCTTTCCTGCATTGCTCCCTAGTTCTATAACGACTGCAAGTGAAGTTCGTTTAGGTACTTCAGCCTCCTTTAAAATAAACATTTTCAAGCATACCAGCAAGAAACATACAGTTTTCTACCAGAAGAAACGTATAAACCCCGGCGGAAAAAAATGTTTGCTTTGAACAAGCAGATGACGCAGTCTCACCAGACCGTGCACTGTAGTCCTCACGCAAAGTAATCTAACGTTGTAAATATGGCGCGGAAGACTACACAGTTCCACGAATAATTCGCTGTAGCATTTCCCACAGCTAACGCTACATCCACCATGCGTATTAAGTGCCAACGCAGTCTTTAGGTAAACTGATAAGTGTATAGCGTGTTTAAAGTGACGAGCCAGTTTCGAATCAGAATTAAATCGAGAACAAATTAGTGTAAAGAATAGTTAAAACAGGATTCCGGCAGCGGCGCCAGTGACTGAATATTTCTTCGCTTAACAAAATTTCAGATAATTTTATTTAGTGAATTAGTGGATTAAAACACAAAATATCGATTCATCTTAGAGTTTAATCTGGCACATTCTAGATGAATAGCACTTAAAGAGAGTGTTATCGAGTTTGGAAGGATGACTAGGTGGAGAAATGTTAGACTAATAAAAACACAAAGGTCTTGGAGTGCCCTGGGATTACTTTTCTGTCGCAGTTTTTTATATTTGAGAAATTCCAAAGTGTATTTTTATTTGAATACCACGACAAATTTTAAGCCCCGGCAGGGCAAGCCAGTTCAAAGATTGGAGGAAGTAAGGATTTACCACTTCATATAGGATCTATTTAGTAATACACTATGAGCTTCAGATCAACCTTCGGGTTCATATTTTTACATACTTCCTTCCGTTGATTTTATGAAAATACGGAGAACCATTCTTCAACAGGACGAAATACCTCCATATCGTCTGAATTATTTTACGCCACGGTACTAGCTGGATCTCACAGAAACGTGAGGAAAAACCCAACACACTCTATGTCTACATCTATATAAATACTTTGCAAGTCACATTGAAATGCATGGCAGAGGGTGCCTTCCATAGTCCAGACATAATATATATCAAATTTCCATGTGAATATACAAGAAACAATGTTTTACTACCATTGCTGACTAACTTTGTTGAGTTCAGAAATAAAATATGTCCTACTGTAGATTTAATTGAAGGAAATACATCTTCTAAGAAGCCTTGCCGGGAAATTCAAGTTTCGTTTTAATTCCATCGGGAACACAGAACATTTATATATTACACAGATCAAACTATTTGATTCAGAGAGTTTTAGAAGTCGCAAATATCAGTGACTGAAGCACCGTGTGAAAATTAGCAACACGGCAGGGATTCGAACCCGGATATCCTGCTGAGACGGGGTGACCTAGCGGTGGCCGCAGCGGTCTAGAGAAAATGCGACCCGGAAATGACTCCCGGCCTTGGTTCAAATTTCCACTACACTTAAGTATATAAATATACATATAGATACTAAATTATTCTTGTGAGAATACAGATGCTTCTTATTATGTCACCTATGGACGTTTCACCTCATTTTCTCTTTATACCGAATGAATAACAAATTTACCCCATCCAAAATTCTACGAAAAAGTATTTTTGGTATATTTGTGAATGTAGGCCTAAAATTTTTATTATATACTGACTGGAAATTTAAGCTATCAACATTTCCAATTACTTCGTATTTTGGTGTGTTTGCACGAGCTTTTTGCATTCAGTTATATAAAACTTAGAATGAGGTGAATAACACAAAGTGCACTCGTAATTCTGTCTCTTAATGCACCGAAATGAGTAATTCATCGTTCTGCTTCAATCACTAAGACATCGTAACATTTTTTCCTTTGAAAGCTGTTAGTAGTTTTAAGGTCCGTTCAAGTATTTTAATTCCTTCATTCTGGGTATTCTTTTTGATATTGTGTATACTTTCCTTAGTTTTATGTAATAGCTATTATCCTTTCAGCAAATGTCAAAATAAACAGTTCAAGTACTTTACGCAATTATAGGTCCTGGCAGTGACAACCAATTGCGTTAATTGCGACAGATTATATACATCTTCAGATTATCATCAATAACAACGAAAGCCTTTTTATGTTTCAGAAACACAGGAAGATTTCTTTCTTTCTCTTCAGCCCTTTTCCCGCACATGCAGGGTCGGCTTTGTTATTGCAGATTTGGCATGTTAGTAGTGACGGGGTGGCCGGATTCCCTTCCTGCCACCACCCCCTGCCCCCCCCCCCCCCCGGGAGGAAATGGTACCCCAAGTATCTGTGGATAGTGTTATATGTGTGAAAGTGTAAAGTGTTATGAAATGTTTGCGAATCGTGTAACTGAGGCGAGACTTGGGGACTAGCCCGTATTCACCTAGGGGGATGTGGAAAACCGCCTAAAAACCACATCCAGGGCTGGCCGGCACTCTGACCCCCTTCGTTAATCCGCCGGGCGGATTCGAACCGGGGCCGGTACGCCTCCCCGACCCGGAAAGCGGTGCGTTTTTTTCTCTTTATTACGGCTTTTGGTTACAGTGACCATACAGCCAGCGGTTATTACAGTGGCAACATTACAATAGAATTGAAATTCTACAATGTATATCACGATATTAATAGGTATTAATAGATAATAATTAATAGATATTAATTAATAAATAATAGATAATATTAATAGGTATCGATATTAATAGGTATCCTTAGAATAAAAGTAGAAAAGTCATATGTACAAGATATAAAACAATACATATTTAACAGTACTAGTGACAGATGTAATACAACGAAAGTGCAAACAGCATAAGACCAAATGAGAGTTGCAAAGACATATAAAAGTCAAAATATAATTTAAAATTACTTATGACCACACGGCTAACCGGACGGGTTCAGAAACACAGGTAGATACTAACTGAAAATTTAAGTTCAAAATGTCTGTAAATCTATCGGACCAAACTGCGTGGTCATCAGTCCGTAGCTTACAAACTACTTAAACCTAGGTAAACTAACCTACGGACAAACACACACACCCATGCCCCAGGGAGGACTCGAACCTCCACGGCGAGCAACCGCGCGCTCCGCAGCGAGGTGCTTTAGACCGCTCGGGAAAATTTAAGTTTTACCAGATTCTTACTAATTACAAGGTTTTATATGTTTTCACGTGATTTTTGCATTTCACACACAGAATTGCACGGTAAATAATACATTACGCACACGTAATTCTGTTTCTCAATGAAACGAAATAAATAATACTTCGGTCTGCTTCAATCACAAATTCGTCATTAATTCTTTTTCTTTGCAAGTACGGCAAACACAAACCATGATTTCTGGAAAACTGTATTTAGTTCCAGTATTATACTACGATAACCTCATCTGAAATGGGGTTATCCTTTAGGAAAAAAAGCGTATCCTTTTCCCAGTTTAGCAAGTCGATCCTTTGTGAAGGAGGCGTTTGCTCAAAACTGTCAAAACGTGTAATGTGCGGTAGAAGTGCATAATCACGCCATCGACATTTATAGGAGCGTAAGTAAGCCAGTAATGTCACGATTGTGCAGTTACATCAGAGCGGTCGCTTTCTCCGGCGCGGCGGTAAGCGGCCCGGGTTGCGCAGCCACACACCACACCTCTCCACGCGGCCTGCCTCCTGCTCCTGCCTCCTGCTCCTGCCTCCTTATTTTTGTCACATTCCCAGGCCCACTACCACTGCTTGACCCGACGCGTAATCACGTCTGCTATCCGCTAATCTCTGCACACTCTGCTTCATACGTACGTCAGACTAAAACCGTCCGTCACAGAAGCGTTGCGAGGCTTCGCGTTATTCTTTAACTCTTCAAGTCAGTCAAAAATCTTCAGAGTCCAAAAACGTGTAATACGTATTATTTGTGGAGTAAATTCACGGACGTCTTGTAGAAGCCTCTTCAAAGAACTGGATATATTAACTACTGCCTCTCAGTATATTTATTCCTTAATGAAATTTGTCATAAATAATATATCCCTTTTCCCAACAAACAGCTCAGTTCATACATACAATACTAGAAATAAAAATGATCTACACAAGGATTTAAAAGCACTTACTTTAGTTCAAAAAGGGGTCCACTACTCAGGAACACACATTGTCAATAATTTACCATCAAGTATAAAACATTTAGCTACAAATAAAGATCAGTTTAAGAGGAACCTAAAAGACTTTCTAGTGGCCAACTCCTTCTACTCCATTAGTGAATTTCTAAAATGTACCAAATGATGCATGAAAAAAAACTTAAAAATTTATATATCTGTATTTATATTATAAGTGTATGTGTATTTGTATTTATATTATTAGTATTATCTGTCATTCAACTTGTAAATTTTGTTTATTGACATGTTTCACATCCACGAGGATCCCCTCAATATGGATCTACGGAACAAATAACTAATCTAATCTAATCGCTATTTACCTTTGTACATTGAGAAGGAAAGCAAAGAGAAATTTGGAGAAGGAATTAGAGTTCAGGGTGAAGAAATGAAAACGTTGCGTTTTTGTGATAACACTGTAATTCTGTCAGAGATAACAAAGGACCTGGAAGAGCAGTTGAACGCAATGGACAGTTTGTTGAAAGGAGCGTATAAGATGAACATTAACAAGAGCGAAACAAGGATAATGGAATGCAGTCTAAGAAAATCAGGCGATGCTGAAGGAATTAGATTAGGTAACGAAGCAATAAAGTTGGTAGCTGAGTTTTGTTACTTGGGCAGTAAAATAACACATGACTTGGTGGTCGCAGTACAGAGGATATAAAATGCACATTGGCAGTGGGAAGGAAAACGTTTATGAAAAAGAGAAATTTGCTAACATCGAATTTTAATTTAAGTGTAATGAAGTCTTTTCTGAAGATAGGGTAAGGTAGTACAATTTCGATCATTTCGGACAAATGTTATTGTAACTGGAAATATATTGAGAAAAGATGTAATTTGAATTATAGTACTTGTTCTTGGATGTTTAACTAATGTGTAACACAAATATTAGACAATTACAAATGTCGGTATAGACACACACAAAAGTTATAGAATTGAGAAAAATCGATCGAAAATGTACCACACTAGGTACAATTGTGATTACTTCCTAGTAGAATTTTGACTAAGGGCTTCTTCCACATGAAAAGCACTTTTTCCGTCAGGCACCAACGCATACTTCGTTGTACCAAACATTGCACTTTGGGTAGAGAATTTGGTCACCCTTAAATAGAAAATTGCCGGCCGCGGTGGCCGAGGGGACTGAGGCGCTCCAGTCACGGTCTGCACAGCCACTACGGTCGGGGGTTCGAATCCCCCCCTCGGATATTTTGATATTTGTGCCGTCCTTAGTATTAGTTAGTTCATAAGTAGTTTCTAAGTTTAAGGACTGATGACCCCGTAGTTAAGTCCCATAAGCTATACAAACATTTGAACATTTTGAAATAGAAAATTTATAAGAGCTCGTTAGACTAAGTAGCTTCACTTACCTCCTAACGGGAAAAAATTTATCTCTCCTTAGCACAAAGTGGTGTATTCTTGGAAAAGACAGGAGGAGCTGTAGAAACCTGCTACGCTACAATGGCACACTATGAGACTGGCAAATGTCGCGAAAATTTATGTTGATCAGAATTGTACCTATATCGACTTTGTACCACCTTACCCTATTTGTGTGGAGTTTCGCCTTGTACGGAAGTAAAACATGGCAGCTCGCGTAACTAATGAAGAGGTACTTAACAGAATTGGGGAGAAAAGGGGTTTTTGGCATACCTTGACTAAAAGAAGAGATCGATTGGTAGGACACATTCTCAGACATCAAGTTATCGTAAATTTAGTATTGGAGGGAAGTTTGAGGGAGAAAAATCGCACAGAGGGAGACCAAGAGACGAATGTAGTAAGCAGATTCAAATGGATATGGGTTGCCGTACTTATAAGGAGATGAAGAGGCTTGCTCAGGATACAGTAGGGTGAAGAGCTGCATCAAACCAGTCTCCGGACTGAAGACTACAACGCAACACCCATTGAGAAAGCTGTGAAGGAATGCAAGGAGAAATTTGGAGAGGGAATTAAAGTTAAGGGAGAAGAAATAAAAACTTTGGGATTTGCCGATGACATAGTAATTCTGTCAGAAACAACAAAGGACCTGGAAGAGCAACTGAACTGAATGGACAGTGTCTTCAAAGGAGAGTATAAGATGAACATTAACAAGAGTAAAACAAGGGTAATAGAATAGGGTGAATTAGATAATGAGACAATAAAATAGTAGATGAGTTTTGTTATTTGGGTAGCAAAATAACTTCTGATGGCCGAAGTAAAGAAGATACAAAATGCAAAATGGCTATGGGAAGAAAAGCGTTTTCAAGGAACCGAAATTTGTTGATATCCAATATTAGTTTAAATGTTAGGGAATCCTTTTTGAAAGCGTTTGTGTGGAGTGTAGCATTTTATGGGAGTGAAACGTGGACGATAAGGAGTTCAGAGAAAAAGATGATAGAAGCTTTTGAAATGTGATGCTAAAGACAAATGCTAAAGATTACATGGGTAGATTACGTAACTAATGAGGAAGTGCTCAAAAGAATTGGGGAGAAAAGGAGTTTCTGGCATATACTGGAAAAGGGATATGTTGGTGGGACACATTTTAGACATCAGTGAATCGTCTACTTAGCATTAGAATGAAGTGTGTGGGGTAAAAATCGTAGAGGGAGACCGAGGGAAGAATAAAGTAAGCAAATTCATAAGGATGTAGATTGCTCTTATTATTCTCAGATGAAGAGGTTTGCACAGGACAGGGTAGCGTGGAAAGCTCAGCGAGCACAGAATAACCTAGAGAGTCTATGCCGCCTACATCAGCGTACAGGCAGTGAAGCCCGGCAGCCATCTTGGTTGGGTGTAGAAACGGAATTGGGCCGATAAATGCGTAGTTCTCCAAGTGGCGCTCGCCTCAATTGCATTGTCATTTGAACCCCTTAGGATAGGAAAAAAAATACCAAATTTTTCACGTAGACAGGTGAATACTGCAGATATGCAACAGTGTTCTTAGCAAGTACAATACGTATTGTGTTTGAATAAAAATAATAATTGAAACTGTTACTTTTATATGAAATAAAAATTGTGACATGAAAAAGTTAGTCGCCTGCCACTTTTTTTGTTTTGTGGTCAGGAATTTTTTAGCGAGAAAGTTGTAGATAATGAAATGGACTTTTCTTTTTATTTAAACAACTTTTTTATAGCTCCCCTGGTTTTCTCACAAATTTGGATACATAGAGCGGCGGAACCTTTCAAATTCTACTCGTTACTTTCAACGAGCTTGCTGACTAGCGAGCACAGATTCTGTTGCCCACTCATCTTGTACTTTGTGACCAATATTGATAAATATTTTAATTTGGGGGACAATTTTCGGTATACAATAATTATGTCTGAACACTTTTTATTTATCTATTACTGACTAGCTGAGCCGCCCCGGCTTCGCACGGGCAATCTTTAAACTACTGAGAACTGCAGAATGTATCGTGATGCGGTTTCTTTCAATTTCTTCGGTATAATCCTGTGTTCAACGTAGGCTATATTAAATGCCAATATGGAAATGAGAAATAATCGAAATAAGAATAATAACGTAGAACGGTTTACCATTTCCGCACTTTCGTGACCTGTGTAGCGTAGCCTAAACTATGAGACCTGCGCCAAAGTACGTAGTATAGAATTATAGAACTCACGGCTATTTAAAAAAAAAAATTAAAAAAAAAGACCGCGAGATGATATGTCTATGTCTTACAGCTCTCCTACAATCACTATATCTGTAGTTTGAAGTCGCAGTGGAGTAGCCAAGCGGTCTAAAGCGCCTCGCTGCGGAGGTTCGAGTCTTCCCTGGGGCATGTGTTGTCCATAGGTTAGTTTACCTTAGTTTAAGTAGTTTGTAAGCTACGGACTGATGACCGCTTTAGAAAAGAAAAATGATAAATGTGGTTCACTCATAAAAGTTAGACACATGCTCTCGCGTGTGTTTTGTAGATGTTTATCAGTTCTGCAAGTTTATACTAAGTACACTGCTCCAGTTCTTACAGTTTAGGCTCCAGAGCTGACTGAAATGCAGAAGCGGTAAACAATTCTACGTTATGATTCTTATTCTAGTTTTTCTCACATATTTGTATTGTCATTAAATATAGCCTAAGATTATTTTAGGATTCTAAAAAAAGAAATTAAAAGAAATCGCATGACGTTACGTTCGATACAACTCGAGCTATATAAGGTTAAAGGGACAGACAGAGAAAAAATGTGTTTCTATTTTATATAATAGTATGATTTGCTATCCCTTGCTGAAATTTGTAATAATTTATGGAAGAAATAGATTGTCAAAAAGGAACGCATAAAATATATGAAAAAGGAATTGACATAAAGCGAACTCAATATTCCCTATGCTCGTCGGCCGCGGTGGCCGAGGGGACAGAGGAGCTCCAGTCACGGTCTGCACGGCCACTACGGTCGGGGGTTCGAATCCCCCCTCGGGCCTGGATATTTGTGCCGTCCTTAGTTGTAAGTAGTTCATAAGTAGTTTGTAACTTTAGGCACTGATGACCCCGTAGTTACGTCCCATAGAAAAAAAATCCCTATGCTCGCCATGTTGGCTGGGTGTCGCGCTCTCAGCCGGCTTCATTTCACTGTCATAGTAAGGCGTCTCTATGTTATTTTGTGCTCGTTGGGATAGCTGCGTCAAACCAGTCTTCGAACTGACGACCACTACAAACCTTTGTTGTTAGTCTTCAGTTTCTAAACCCCGACTCATTAACCTATCCTCTTCTTCTCTATATGGAGGAGCTCGACTTCGTTAACTTTCATTTCTCAAGAAAGGCAATTACAGTACCTCTAAATACAATATTAATTTACGGTTGAAAACAAACACACTGCGTTTGTTCTACTAATTATCAGACGAAAATACTTTATTTGTTTTCAACCACAAATATGGACTTTTTCTACCAAGAAGTGACGAAGAATTCTCACATTCAACATTAATGTTTGCGTGTATACTAACGGGTCGTTTTACAACAACAACCCCAACTATCACACTAAGATATACCGGTTGAGGCACTTAAAACTGCGGCGCGCCATTCACTGTCTGCACGGCCACTATGGTTGGGGGTCGAATCCCACCTCGGGCATGGATATTTGTGCCGTCCTTAGTAGTAGCTAGTTCATAAGTAGTTTGTAAGTTTAGGGACTGATGACCCCGTAGTTAAGTCCCAAAAGCTCTAGAAACATTTTGAACATTTGAACTTAAAACTGTTTTTAGAAATATTTGGAAAAATACAAATCGGATTAAAAGAAAGTTACAATAAAAGTTCACCTCCAAAAGAGACATCTATTAACATAAACCTCCTACTTCCCCTCCCCCCCCCCCTACCACCACCACCGTGGAGCGGTGAGGCGGAGGGTTTCTTTGTAAACTTAAATAGGAACCCCCATTTTTTATTGCAGATTTCGATTCTCAGTGAAAAAAATATGTAACTCTTGTATGAAACATTTATTTTCGTTTCATGATAGATGGCGCTGGAACCGGCGAAAATGCAAACGGGTTAAAAATATCTTAAACAAATACACATCATACTAGGAAAAGTACAGTTTTGATATTTTTGATAATGCTATCATGTGACACCTCCCACAATCGAAAGAAGCACGGACCGTGATCAGCTCTGTCACTGTACTTCAAGAATCGAACTGTACACATATCTACGCAATTTTTTCATGATGTTAATGATTGCAGACGCAATGATATCAGTTCATGGTACTTTTACATGATGAAGAAACTCGTCAAAGTTATGCTAATCTGTTCCCTGATAGCAATGTTCCTTCTGCAACGACTTTTCGCAGTATTGTCCAACAAGCTGGATGTGTTAGACCTACAGGAAGAGTGCGATGTCTGTTTGTTCGAGATATTGCCGTTTTTCAATAATTTGCGACGCATTTTTATTTTCGCAGATTACAGCGCGGCCTGTCATGAAACGAAAAAAAGGTTTCATGCAAACGTTACATATTTCTTTCGCGGAGTATCCAAATCTGCAATAAAAATAGGGGTTCTGTTTAAGATTTTAAAGTCACACCCCCTCCCGCTCCCAGGGTCGAACTTTAAAAAAATGCTCAAATGTTTGTAAATCTATCGGACCAAACTGTGTGGTCATCAGTCCGTAGCTTACAAACTATTTACACTAAGTTAAATTAACCTAAAGGACAACACACACACCCATGCCCCAGGGAGGACTCGAACCTCCGCAGCGAAGCGCTTTAGACCGCTCGGCTACTCCACCGCGGCAGGAGCTTTAATGTGAATGGATGGACCTCTTGGAAGTGAACAACTATTATTGCAACTTTTTAAAATCAGATTTGTATTTGTCCAAATACACCGGAAAACAGTTTTCAGTGCCTCACCATGTATATCTGTCTACATGATTAATACGATCTCTTGGCTGTGTGTATTCCGTAATCCCATCGTTTGAGCAGAAGACTCTTTGCCACTTCCCGTTACTTTGCGTGTCATTATGTTGCGAACTGATTCTCAACTTGCGGGATGACATTGAGTCCGTGTGGAATGCCTCGGACAAGATAAAAACAAATAAACCAATTTTAACTTTTTTTAAACCCTCTTACCCAGGAATTGAGCATATTAATTATGATGTTAAATAAGAAATGAATATATCTACAGATAAATAACGGTTATTAATTCATAACCTAGTGCTCTCACAACTTCCAAAGAGTTTTCATTACTGTATGATAAGATTTAAAGTCCCTTTCACACCAGCATGATAGTTATTGCTTTATGTGTTTATTGCCACTGCCGTGGCCGAGGGGACTGAGGCGCTCCAGTCACAGTCTGCACGGCCACTACCGTCGGGGGTTCGAATCCCCCCTCGGGCATGGATATTTGTGCCGTCTTTAGTATAAGGTAGTTTATAAGTAGTTTGTAAGTTTAGGGACTGATGAGCCCGTAGTTAAGTCCCATAAGCTATACAAACATTTGAATAAAACAAAAATTTTATTGCCATTCGCGTTTCGCCTTTATTGTCTGCAAGGCATCTCCAATAGTCTGAAATCTATACAGATTTTTTAGTAAAGTATTTTCTTTACGTTTTTTTTCTCTGTGTTGATGTTGATGTGATATGAATTGGTACCATTTTTGTAGATATGCTCTACATATGGGGTATAATGCTCCACTGAACAATTTGAGATTGGAAACCTGGGGTCGGAAATTCAGCTTAAGGAAATATGATAGTAAACCTGTTTATTGCTTTGTCTAGCATTATTGTTTTCCTACTAATTTTGCAACTAAAATGCGCACACGATTACGCGTACTGTGCTGTTTATTTACGTGTACATTCTTTATTTCCTGCAAGAAAAAAACAAGGAGGACAAGCCGATTACTAGGAAGTCATGATGCATGCCACCTCAATGTTATCTTTCCTGGTCGCTGGAGTGGATGGGGAGGAGCAATTCCATGGCCTGTGAGGTCACCTGACCTGAATCCCCTTAATTATTTTCTATGGGGATATCTACAGTTACTTCTGTAATAGATCCCCTTGGATTCGGAACTTTCCCTCGGGCATGTGTGTGTGTGTCTGTGTGTGTGTGTGTTGTCCTTAGGTTACTTTAAGTTTTTTGTAAGCCTAGGGACTGATAATCTTCGTAGTTAAGGCCCATAGTTTTACAAACATTTGTTGATGCGTAAATGCAATTAGTTGTCAGAATTGTAGCTGCTTGTGATATGATTCGAAACACACGAGGAATATTTGTCATGGTGCATCATAATCGCCGGCCGCGGTGGCCGAGGGGACTGAGGCGCTCCAGTCACGGTCTGCACGGCCACTACGGTCGGGGGTTCGAATCCCCCCTCGGGCATGGATATTTGTGACGTCCTTAGTATAAGGTAGTTGATAAGTAGTTTGTAAGTTTAGGGACTGATGACCCAGTAGTTAAGTCCCATAAGCTTAACAAACATTTGAAACATTTTTGCATCATGATCATGATCGCCGTTTCCATGCTTGAATTAAGGATGATGGTCGTCATTTTCAGCAAATTTTGTAAGATAGTGCAAATGGTATGTTCATTGTGTCGGTGATAGTATTTGCAGTTAAGAGCAACTAATGTAAATAAAGAAGTACACGCTCTATACACGTTGTGTATAGTAAAGGCAGTACATCGTATGTAGACCACTATCTGCAAAAACCGTGAATATAAATTAATATGACTACACCGCATATAAGAACAAAATGCCAGAACTGTGAATCGGCGGAACAGCCGTGCGCAATAAGAAGCCTTGCTGCGGTGCGCACGGCCGTTCGCCGTCGGAAGTTGGAGTCCTCCCTCGAGCACGGGTGTGTGTGTGTTGTTCTTAGGATAAGTTAGCTTAAGTAGTTTGTAAGTTTAGGGAACGATGACCACTGCAGTTATGACCCACAAATTTACAAACATTTGAACATTACATTTGCCAGAACTGTTTATCACTTCCACACAAAGTCCAAAATATCTGGCAAAATATTTTAGATAAAAATTTGCATATATTTCATATTCTGATGATGCGTTGTAACCAATAAGAGCGAAATGCTTATGGCAATGCAAAATTTGTTTTATTCAGTTGTACTAGACAGATAAAGGACATAGGATAGTTAACGAGGGCCCTTTAACACGTTCGACATTAACGGTGAGAATTTTTTCCCGTCGTATGCAAGACACTAAATTTTAATTATTTTTGCCAAACAAGTTTCAGCACATTTTGTGCTATCATCAGTGGAGTGATGACAGCACAAAATGTGCTGAAATATGTTTGGGAAAAAATAATTGAAAATAAGTGTCTTTCATACGGCGAAAAATTTCTCACCATTTATTTAAACAAGCACGAAAGAAAGAAGAGCAGCAACATCGAAAAGATAATTACGTTCGACAGTCTTGTCTCGATTGACTAATCGAGACAAATGAGTGTAATACTCATACCTCTTTCTCTCTCGAGTGGCCATTTTCGTTTACAAATTAGCGCCAAACTGAGTGTATTGTGAGAACTGTCTGTTTGCGGTTTCGCACCAGAACAGCGAAGTGAGGTTATGAGAGAATATCTTTGTTATGAAAAAGAATCGAAACATAGTAACAAAACGTAGGAACAAGCACCGATAATAGGATTTATTAATGACAAAAGTAAAATTCACTGTGTATATTCCTGACAAATATTATATGGTAAACTCTGCACTCCTGAGAACCGAAAGAATAGTGAGAGTGTCGCGTAAACGTTTCAAACATATACACTTTTTTTTTATTTTCAGGAAAATACGAATTTAAAAATGTTCAAATGTTTGTATAGCTTATGGGACTCAACTACGGGGTCATCAGTCCCTAAACTTACAAACTACTTATGAACCAGCTAATCCTAAAGACGGCACAAATATCCATTCCCGAGGGGGGATTCGAACCCCCGACCGTAGTGTCCGTGCAAGCCGTGACTGGAGCGCCTCAGTCCCCTCGGCCACGGCGGCCGGCAATACGAATTTCCAAAGACATCAAACAATGTCTAGAAATTAGAAATCAGCGACATTTTACTATATCATTTGTATCTACTTGGCTTGCTAACTGACAAAACAATATCGCAAAATATTTTCTCATTGAATTTTGTAAAATATAAACAGATTTAGCTTTCAGACTTTTCGTCTCTCTTGTAGATTAGTAGCAGAGAAAATATCACGACGTGGTGCAACCTTTCCAATCAGTCACGAAAACAAAGCAAGAACAGAATAAAGATTAAGAAGATACCATGGCACAAAATCGATTTCCATAACGGGACTGAGTTACAAAAGAACAGTTTAACTTTCATGAACATATGACGCTAGTCTTTTGTTTCTACGCATGAGCAGTGTGCAGTATACTCAGACATTAAGAACTCTTCCCTTCGTCCGGCCGCGGTGGCCGAGCGGACTGAGGCGCTCCAGTCACGGTCTGCACGGCCACTACGGTTGGGGGTTCGAATCCCCCCTCGGGCATGGATATTTGTGCCGTCCTAGTTCGTAAGTAGTTCATACGTAGTTTGTAAGTTTAGGGACTGATGACCCCGTAGTTAAGTCCCATAAGCTTAACAAACATTTGAACATTTGATCTTCCCTTCGGAAACATCTATAGATCATTGACATACACAAACTCACGACGCGCGTGGTTTGAGCCTGTCTACCTGAGGACTTCGCGGGAATGGTCGTGTGCTCCAAGGCGTCTTGCTGCGGAGTGCGGGGCTGCTCCCCGTCGGAGGTTAGAGTCCTCCCTTGGGCATGGGTGACTGTGTTGTCCTTAGCATAAGCTAGTTTAAGTAGTGTGAGGACTGATAAAGACTGCAGTTGGGTCTCATAGCCTCCATCTTTTCCTTGGACGCTCTAGATCTCTTTTAGCAGTTGGTGATCTATTTCTAACGATTTTCACTACATTCTGTTCATCCATAATGTCTATGTGTTCGTTCCATTCACACTTTCTCTTATCTATCTACTCTTTAATGGAGTCTACTCTGCATTCTTTTCTAGAGCTTTTACTTTTGTCTCTATATTTCAGCATATTCCCTGTAATCCTCGTCAGAATTTTCATTCCCTTGGTTTCCAGAAGTCATTTAGTTTTTAATGTATCAGCATTTATCTCAGCTGTATATGTCGTTCCTGATCTCACTGTTGCTTTGAGCATCTTTGATTTTCCATCTTTTTCTTTACGTGTGTTCTTCCTAATTGAATTATTTAATCACCCAGACGCTTTGTTTGCTTGTGATACTTGCTCACTAACCTCCTTTTTGACATTTACACACCTGGACAATTCAGTACGAAGGTATTTAAATACCTTTTCCGTTCACTTCCAATTTGTAACTAATTCGTTCCAAAGTTAATTAATGTCGTATCTTTAGTTTTCTTGAATCAGCATGACCACATTTAGGTTTTTGGTTTGGCCCGTTAAATTTATGTAAAAGTTGTTTGCTAGTAGGACTGCATCGTCAGCGTAACACATTACTTTTATTTCTTTGTCCTCCATTCTATAAACAGTATCATACAGTACCTCCTCTTTCCTGTAGTCAGATATTATATTAAGAAGAAGCGGACTCAGAGAGTCACCTTGTCTAATACCACTATTAACTGGCATACAGCTAGTTAACCTGAAACCAATTTTCGACCTAATGTAGAGGTTGGAATAATGTTTACAATTATTAATACAGGAAATTCGTTCCTCT
This sequence comes from Locusta migratoria, assembly GCA_026315105.1. NCBI lineage: Eukaryota > Metazoa > Arthropoda > Insecta > Orthoptera > Acrididae > Locusta > Locusta migratoria. Next base: position 296,715,250 of record CM048755.1, read on the forward strand.
GCATCTTATATCGAGGCGCTCGAATCAAGTGACAATTTCGAATTACAGCGGCGGAAAAAGTTTCATCAACAGTATTTTAACAACATCCGAGGGTGAGAGGGTTCTGTAAGGCTGTTATCTCGAGGTAAAGTTCTAATTTTTACATGAACTGAGGACGTTTACACACTTTCCATCTGTCTGTCAGATAGGTACAATAAGCTCGGCGGTTGCAGTATTCCTATTCGAGGTACTGAGCTATGTACATGCAGTGTTTCTCGCCCTCTCAGTAACAGCAAATTTACATCCAATAATCACAATTAGAGTTAAAGCACTTGCACATTGACCTGAGCAACACGAGTAAATGATAAATTTATTACGCATTACACAAAATAATAATGTTTTTTATGCCTCCGTTCAATGGGGAATAAATCAGTATCCACTAAACAGTCATGCGCGGGAAAAAAGATTGACAGATAAGCTGTTGGAAATGAAAGTCATAACATTATGTAGACGGTATACAAGAAAAGTCTAATTGGGATGAGGAGTAGGGGTAACGTAATATAGGGAAAGATTACGCAGCAGTTGTCCCATTCAGTAATATCATTTGAATGCTGGTCGTTGCGGTGTCGTGGGGTTTCCTACTGACCCATGACCCAGGCCGGCATAACAACTTGAGGCTCCCCTTGGCGCTCCCCCCCCCCCCCCCAAATCATCTGGTGGCAGATATAATATATATTGAACATAGAGGCATTTACATTTGTATTTAAAAATACTGTTGTTATCTATTGCCATATAAAAAATTTACGTTTATTCCTATATGGCAATACACATCAACAGTAGTTTTAAATGACAAATATTATGTCGGTCACCATCTGATGGGCTATGCCCGAAACATGTTGTGCATTTACAATAAATAATTTACTAACAACAACTAACTGATTATTCAAGCAACCTATTAGCAATTTTACAATTATTTTTAAAAAAATATTTGATGAGATCACGGAAAATCTAAATCGAGAATGTCGTACGGGATATGAGACACACACATAGTAAAAACGCGTCTACTTCCTTAAAACAGTGCGTTATTAAATTCAGTTATTTTGAAGACGAGTGGCCCGATGCACATGTTTTCTGGGGCTAATGTATTTGACTGATACCTTAATCGTTTATTTTTATCGCCATTAATCCATGCTACACAAATTTTATGTTTTTATAATGAGAACTTAATTGCACAGAATGTTGTTTGTCCACCAATATATTTAGCTTTCATTTCTTTGTGCTGAATAATGTAAGTCATTTAGGTTTATTGATGCAAGATAATACTACATTGGATCTCGATTATGCAGTTATGTACTCCATTCACAATGATACACCCCTCTGAAGAGATCACACATTCAGTAACGCGTACAGCACTGTGATGAACGTACATGAATGTACCACCCTTTCTGATTGGATTTTCACCGTTGATAATTTCTTAGGAAATGGAGAAAAGTGTATTGCAATATCCTATACGAGTTGGAGACTTAATTTCTTTGGTTGATTTAGTGGCCATCAATGTATTCACAATGCGGCTTATGCATATCTCAGCCCTTAACAGTGTCCAATATTAAGCGTATTACGAGGAGACAATTTCAAATGAAAGCTCCTTAATACTCTAAATTACTTCGTACATCAACCGGGAAAATTTCTACATCTGTATCTAATAGAAATAATGATCTGTTAATGAAAACTTGACTTCACATTTAATGTTAAGAGTAGTCAAATGAGAAAACTAAAGGTGGGACAGAAATGAAGTAAATTGATTTATTTTTTGTTTCAAAGTAATTAATTACTATAACTGTCAATACATTTAGGCCGCTGTGAGACAAGACAGGAATTTAGCCATGGGAAAATGTTTGTGGTAGACTACATCTATATATCTACGAAACGAAGATTGTATCTAAACGTGCACCGTACACTCCGAAGAAAAACGACGGTTACAAATATCAGTCTACAGGTCTCCAAAAATAGGGAAATCGCGTGGGGACAGGTATGTCTAAGGGCTTCCCGGCGAAACTTCTACATTGTAGGCATAGCTACATTGCCCGAAATAAATAGAACGCCTGGAAGGGTGACGTCGATTTGGGTCCGATGGCAGCAGATGCCACGTGGGAGATAGCAGATGTAATGATAATGGGTTCAACGTCATCCGACAACAGATAGCGTAATGGCATAGCTGCCAGAGTGCCATCTTTATTTGCCTTTTAATAGGGAAAGTTTACAGCCATAAGGTTCAGTGAGATCTCAAGCTGTGAGCCGGCTACGGTGGCCGAGGGGACTGAGGCGCTCCAGTCACGGTCTGCACGGCCACTACGGTCGGGGGTTCGAATCCCCCCTCGGGCATGGATATTTGTGCCGTCCTTAGTGTTAGCTAATTCATAAGTAGTTTGTAAGTTTAGGGACTGATGACCACGTAGTTAAGTCCCATAAGCTATACAAACATTTGAACATTTTTTTTTCAAGCTGTGAAACAAGAAGGTGCTATGCTTCCTACAGTACACTGAGCAAGATAGCAAGGGACCGAATTGGGGCCTTCCGAGCAGTGGGATTGCCACTAAAATTGGACGAACTGCGTCAGTTGTGCAACGATGCTGGTTGCAACCAAGATTATTCTATAAAAGGTTGGGCCCGAAGCGAAACGAACTGCTTTTGGCCTTTGAAATGACGTCAGTGGAGAAGCAGCACTGCCAGCGAGGGGCGCGAAGCGGCGCTGCGCCATCACACGGAACACCACTAAACACACGAAAGTTAACCGTTTACGATTTGCTTATTGCAGTTACGTACCTCGTTAATTTCTGCGAAATTACGTCGGCTAATTTTTTTTTCTTTGGAAAGTATGTCACTTCCGTTAACCTCGTCGAAAAGCAGCTCAAACTCTGAGATCTATCGCATTCACACGTCAGACAGCACTAACAAACCTCCTCGTGATAGAAATTCTACCCTCCCATACTCTGCGAGGTGTTTTGGAAAAGGACAAAGTAGTTCCTTAGACGACACCACCAGTGAGGTGACACATTTCGCAGCACGGCGTGCAACGTAGCCTGCCAGATATCTGAATGCTTCAGCTGGGCATTCTACGTCTGTCACAGCAGACGGTGCAGCAGCCTGACGACTAAAACTTATTTCCTGTCTCTCTGCTTACCCATCTGACATGGCCATTGCTTCAGACATATCCGGCATAATTCCACACAGCAGACTAGATTACAGAAATTGTTGTGAGTCTTCTTCCTGTCTCACAGGTAAAGTGTTAGACACTGGAATGTTTGGATATTCTTTCACAGAAGCATTGGCTGCGTAGCCAGTGTTTTACTTCTTTAGGGGGAGGATGCTAATAGAAATGGCCAAGACCTCGAATCTGTAAAAACAAAACAAATTTTCAAGACAGACCTGGTTCAGCCGTGCTGTTAATATATACTTTATGCCTACTGACAAAAGGTCAGAATGAAGGCCAAATAAAAAATTGACATTACAGAGTCCTTTGTGAAATAGTAACAGCTGCCTTCGGTTTCGAATCTGCATTGTTTCACAGAACAAATACATTTTTTGAGAATAATTTTTTGGAGCTGCTCGTTTGTTCCATAGGCACTTGCTAATATCTTTTTGTCAACGATTCTGCGAGAATTTAAAATGTTAAACTAATCATTAACATATTAAACTCAATTAAAGGCATCGAATTTTCTGTCGTGAAACACACGAATAAACGAAACAAACCGTTCCCGCTAATACAAGCTACTGCAGGGCTAACGCTACATCTGCCGCCAGGTGCTTCGGTGGTGACGTCATTCGCGGTACGACGAATTTCTACCTCGGACTGAGCAGTCCATTCGGGCCTCCTCTGGTTGCAACGGTCACGTGAACATGCTCACACCCGGAGACGAGGTTGTGAATGTTCACGCAGCAGACATGAGACAAGATCGCCGTATTCAGTGGCAGATCGTACAGCTACCACAGCAGGGCAAGAGGATTTGTAAGCCTAGAAGTGTCAACACGAAATGTTTCCAACCGGTAATAGCAGTGGGACTACGGGCCCGCAAACCTCTAGCCCGTCTTCCTCTCGAGCCACGGCATCATCGTACACTACTCGACTGGTGCTGCCAGAGGATCACTTGGAAGATGGAATTGCTGACCGTAGTCTTCGGTGATAAAAGCAGATTCTGCCTGCACGCAACTGATGGTCGTTTGCGCGTATACAGTAAACCTGCCGTGTGCTGTCACGCAGAGCGTATTCGTCAAAGATACACTGGCCCCACTTCAGGCCTTATGGTCTGGCGTGCGATAAGCTACAACTCTCGTTCACCTTGGGCGTTTGTGGAGGAATCGCTGAACCGAATTCGATACTTGCAAAGTGTTTTAAGGCCGGTTCTTTTGCCATTCTTGCAACAGGAAGTTGATGTGTTGTTCCAACAGGATAACGCTCGCTCGATCACTAGTCGTGAACTCAACGAGCGTTGCAAAGCTTGCAGCAATTTGCCTAGCCAGCACGATCTACAGACTTGTATCCAATCGAGCACGTGTGGGATATGATGGGACGACAATAGTCACGTACGATTCGTCGACCCACAACTCTTGCATAAATACGAGAACAGGTCGACCAAGCGTGGAATTATGTATCCTAAGAGTATTTGCCATCTATATGATTCCAAAATCAGAGCTTGCATTGCCGGTTGTGGAGGTTGAAGAAAGTATGACTGTTTCTGCATGGCTCTTGACGTGGTACTTCAGTACGGCTTGAACTATTAATGTACTCAATTCTTCAGCAATAAACATTCAGTGAATTGGAAAACTCTACCAGTAATTTTTATTTCTTGCAGTGTACCGTGGGAACACGTGGGCGGGCATTATCCACCAACTGCACCCGTGGCCTATCGACGACTCAGAAGATGTTTCGATACGTAGCGCTTAAACATCCACCATATAGTTTCCATCTCTCCGATGGGCTTTCCATATTTGTAGAGCTCTGAAGAAAGACATTTGTGGCTGCGGATTTACTTCTGACTAAGAGCTACACGCCTGAGTACATACTTTCGTAGGCATTTTTCCATGAAGAAATTATCTTTTGTCGCACTGGGATAAATGCATCAATGCATGCTTGCAGCAAGGAGCCTTAGAGCGTGATAGCTTAGAGCGCTCGGCCACTCCACCGCGGCTCGTATGATCTGCAACGTATTCAAATCCTACCACCAACTCTTATCAACTGAAATCGGAACTTATCTAACCAAGCCACGGTTTTCTAGTCGTCTAGAGTCCAACCGATATGTCAGTAAACCCAAGAGAGGTGATGCAGACGTAGTCGTGCTGTTAGCAAAGGAAGTCGACTCGGTCGTCTGTCGCCATAGCCCATTTACGCAAAATTTTGCCGCACTGTCCTAACTAATATATTAGTCTCACATTGGTTTCTGCGGTTATTTTACGCACTATTGCTTCTCTCTTCTCTGTTAGCATGTTAGAACAGGAAACTATACGTGCAAACCGTCGGCGCCGGCCGCGGTGGCCGAGGGGAGTGAGGCGCTTCAGTCACGGTCTGCACGGCCACTACGGTCGTGGATTCGAATCCCCCCTCGGGCATGGATATTTGTGCCGTCCTAGTTCGTAAGTAGTTCATAAGTAGTTTGTAAGTTTAGGGACTGATGACCCCGTAGTTAAGTCCCATAAGATTTACAAACATTTGATTTGAAACCGTCGGCCATTGCATTATCCTTGGTGAGAGACAATGTCTGAATTTTTGTATTCTTGGAACAGTCTTGACTTAGTGGAACCCCGAATATTGAATTCCCTAAAGGTTTCGGAAATGGAAGGTCCTATGTGGTTTAGCTCCAACTACTATTCCACATTCAAAAAGTGTCTTAATTCCGCTCGAGCGGCCACAATAACGCAGTAAATAGTTTCACGTGAATCACCGGAGTACAGATGACAGCTTTTCCAATGCAATGCACTGGCCTTCTACACGTTGTGTACGAGATACTACCGCCATCTGTATCTGTGCATATCACAATCCTTTGTCACCTCAGTGTACAAGTTTCCACACGACACCAGGAATATAGAACTTCATACACAGTTTAATAATAATTTTATTTTATTTTTTTTTTTTATTTTTTTTTCTAAGACGAGACTGGAGGGTGAAGCATTTTCGATGACAATCGCTTTCAAATGCGACGGGAATTACTGCTTTCTGTGAGTACAGGTCCATCTCAACCGGTTTCCGAGAGAAAATTGCGAAGAGAACTGCATACAATGGACATTGTAAGTCAGTCACCTCGCAAAAAGCCATTACTCGCAGCAACCCACTATCTAACTGGAGACGTGTGATGCCACCCAAGCAGCGCAAGTTTTGTTCTTTCAAAATGATGAAGGGGCCAAGTGCACCGACTGGACAATGAGAACTAAATTCCGTAGTGTACTGAAGGTGAATCCAAGCGAAAATTGATTCAATGACGTTTTCGGTGGTGTTGTTGGTACCATGAGTTGGCCCCACTGATTCATTTGTTTTGAGCTTGAACCAATACGTTTGTTTCAGCTCCTTCCTGCGGAGAACGCGGTTGCTCGACGTCGGAGGTTCAAGTCCTCCCTCGGGCATGGATGTGTGTCCTTTCCTCAGTGTAATTTAAGTAGTTTGTAAGTCTAGTGACTGATGAAAATAGTATTTTGGTCCAATAGGTTTACAAACATATAAACGTTTTATTTCAGCTTTCTCGTGACCAAAGCTAACATTTCGTCTACATCTTCATGAAGTGTATGCTGTAGTCGAATCACGCATTCCAAAATGGTAAGAGCCGTGTTTTCAGCCCTTCAAGCTCACATTCCTAATTAGACGGTCACAAACGTCGACTGCTCCGCGGAATCAGTTGACCTTTAATCCCACAAAAACGTTTGGGTCTTCTACAACAGATGTTGAGACGTAGCAATCAACACGGCAGTCTAATAGCTCCACGGGAGCCAATCAGCAGTGAGTGACTTCATCTGACCTGGGTATGGTATACTTAAAGAAACTTTCGGACTCTCATCCTCTCCGAACTGGCTCCATTAACTAAGCTACTAACGGTGTTGTTAGCGAAATTTACTGAGGCTGAAGGCGGACATGAACTTCGTAACTCAGATGACGCCAAGATAGACCTCACTAATCAGCGTACAGGAATTCCGCAACTTTCCCTTCAGGTAGAAGAGCACATACCTGTGACTTCTCGCCTAGCTGGTGCGGCCGGCAGTAAGCTTGTATCTTTTGACAGTGAAGGGCACGATAGTGGTGAATCCACTGGCAATAAACTTTTTTCCGAATTTCTTGTTAAACTTCTAGTATAGTAAAACTGAACATTAACAGCAATTTAAAGGAGGAGTCTCTTGTCACATTCACTATACAGTGAACTTTACCATCATACAGACATTACAAGGATGTGAAATATATTTGCGAAACAGAGCTTAAATGATAAAATATTTATTAATTTAGAAGAACGCTTGCTACTGATATACATCGAAGGAGGGGCCCATTTCGAGTGTGTATACAACGAGTATACCGGTAATGACAAAAGATGAACGATATGGATGCTTATACCGCTACTAGTAGCAATGAATACATATCAGTACCAACACACGATTAAATTTTATGTATTTTCACTTACCTTATTCGTCGGTGATATTGTCGAACGATACCCCGCTCGCACCAGTAAACTCTTGATATGCCACGTAAGAAGATCCGTACCACTCACTAGGAACTTTAGGACTGCGTAGACAAAGTTCGTTCGTTTCCCCGGTCGGCCTTCTCTTTTAGTGGAGGATTTCAGTGACTTCCAAAGGTGTTCCACGTTCCGGTATGTACAGCGCGATCGCCAAATGACACAAATTCTTGTGGCAAGTAACACTACACAACTGCCACTCGCTGATTCCGACTCACTTAGACTATGTTGTAGTCTAGGTCAAAATATAAGGCACGTATTTTTATACGTGCCCATACGACCGTTTAAGTGGTAAAAACCCTCTCGAATAAAACGCTGTTATCTAAGCACATATCGTCGAAACAGTTGGAGATGTGATAGAAATATTCAAACATAATTTCCATGGTTGCTATTGTACTTTAAAACTGTGCAGTCATATCTTTAAACTTTGTCATATATTTAGAAATCCTCCCCTTGAACAAGTAAAACAAATACCGTGAACAAACAAAACTGGAGTAGCCTCGTGCCACCTCCACGTTGATTTTTCCCGGTCTCGACAGAGAGTGAGACCTCCTTGTTTCAACTAAATACTGCAGGACCCCGTCTGTTATGGTTGCAATATGAAACTGCAAACAACTCTATCGCCATGCATGACAAGCGTCTTAAGGCGGACAGAGCGAGCGTAAATAGGGTCACTTCCAACTTGTATCTGACTATTGCGAGTTCTAGATGTGCCTTTACCATATATGGTTCAATTTGTTGTTAAACATACTATTACATTTACTACACATAAAATGTTTACCGTTATAAAAGTTGTGAAGTTAGGAAAGGATTTCGAAATACATCACAATGTTTAAAGATGTGTTTGCACAGATGTAAAGTACAGTGGCAACCATGAAAAAATACGTTTCAACACTTTCTTATATCTCTAACTGTTTCGGCGATATATCTACAGAAAGATAACAACCGCGATTTCAAATTCAAATGTTCAAATGTTTGTGAGGTTATGAGACTAAACTGCAGTAGTCAACAGTCCATAGACAAATAAACTACTTGAATTAACTTATGCTAAGAACAACACACACACTTACACTCATGCCCGAGCGAGGACTGGAGCCTCCGACAGGGAGCAGACGCGCACTCCACAGCAAGGCGCCCTAGAGCGCACGGCCACTTCCGCATGGTACCGCGTTTTCTTTGGGAGGGTAGTCAGCACTTCAACGGCTGTATGGACTCGTATAAAAAATACCTGTCACATATTTCGACCAAAACCACAACATATTCAAAGTGTATCGGAAGTAACGAGTGGCACCTGGGTGTTGTTGTTGTTGTGGTCTTCAGTCAGGAGACTGGTTTGATGCACCTCTCCACCCTACTCTATCCTGAGCAAGCCTCTTCTCCTCATAAGACCTGCATCCCACATCCATTTGAATCTGCTTACTGTACTCATCTCTTGGTCTCCCTCTGCGATTTTTACCCCACACACTTCCCTCAACGCCAAATTCACAATTCCTTGATGTCTAAGAATGTGTGCTATCAGCCGATCCCTTCTTTTAGTCAAGATATGCCAGAAATTCCTTTTCTCCCCAATTCTGTTCAGTACCTCTTCATTAGTTATGCGATCTACCCACCTAATCTTCAGCGTTTTTCTGTAGCACCATATTTCAAAAGCCTCTATCCTCTTCCTGTCCACCTGGGTAAACTTGTCATAATATATGCGGAACTCGTTTCTTTCGTAACCCAAACCTACTGTGTTTAGTCCCTTGAGAGGTAAATAACGCATGTCACTGCTGTTTAGAATACTAGTTAAAACTCGGATACACAGAATTACAGACCTACATCGGTGAACTCCATCTTTTGCAGGATCCTAGAGAGTAAGCCACTCTCAAACATTCTGAAGTATCTAGAGAAAAGAAGCTTCTCTAAAAGAACGAGTTCCGATTCAGAAAACAGCCAATCGTGTGTTACACAACTTACTTTATTCATATACACAGTTTGAAAATGGTAGGTGCAGGTTGTAGATAAAATCTTCATACAGTTCCTCGAGACTTTTACAGATGTGAATCTATCACAATGCATATTGTGCCTTACGGTTGACCGTGAGTTCAACAGAAACAAAGGGGAAACCCCAAACGAAGCTTAATGGGACCATGTTTATAGTAGACATAAGTGATTTATCAGAACCGCTCCTAAACGGTATCAGATTATCTGGCAACGACGCTGTTATCTACAGGAAAGAATCGTCGCAGTTAAGAAAGTCTTCTAACATTTCCACAAGGTGTAATGAATGGCAGCTCTCTTTAACTGCATTCGGGGCGGTACTATGATGTTACGACTTTCAAGGAAGAGAAAATGTATCAATTTGATGTAAAACGATTGGAAAACGATTGAGTCGAAAGTTATATCGCTGCGGCGGAACGGCCTAGCGTATTGAGGCACTATGCTACGATGCGCGAGGCCGTTCCCCGTCGGAGGTTCGAATACTCCTCGGGCATGGATGTTTGTGCCGTCTTTAGTGTAAGCTAGTTCATAAGTAGTTTGTAAGTTTAGGGACTGATGACCCCGCAGTTAAGTCCCTTAAGCTTCACAAACATTTGAACATTTCGAAAGTTATAAGCGGAAATCATTACGATACCTTCGGTACTGTTGTTGCTAAGATAGTAGTGGTAGGCACCATATCATATTTATTTATCGTCAACGAATATACAGAATGAGAAAAAAGTCGCAATACACCCTTTATTAAAAAAAAAAAAAATAATCTGCAGGGACTGAGAACCCTGACTACTCCAGTAACATATGGATGAGGCGGTGCATCTTTAAAGCTATGTACTGAACAGGGTCACCATCTTGAAATCGGCCATATCAAATCTAAGTTAACTTTTTAAATGGAAAAATGGTCGTATGATATATCAGATAACATCATCATTTTTTGACAAGTTCATGCCTCTAAACAGATTCGACGTAGCAGCTATGGTTCAAAAGTTACAAAACATTTTATATAGAAGTATAGATTGGACTGTTCTCCATAAAGAACTTTCATTTAATGTGTTCAACATGCTGTCGCTCATGGTCAACGCACATTTGAAGGCGTTCAATCCAGTCCTCGTGCAATTGCAGAAGGATTTCCGCAGAAATATGACGAAATAGAAAGGCTGCGGCCCAGTAGAGAAGAAATTATTCTATCGGGGGTTCGAATCCCCCCCTAGGGCTTGGATATTTGTGCCGTCCTTAGTCTTAGTTAGTTCATAAGTATTTTGTAAGTTTAGGGATGATGACCCCGTAGTTAAGTCCCATAGACTATACAAACATTTGAACATTTGAACAAATTATTCTAAAGAAACCCTGGCACACGCCTCTTCAATACGTTGTTCCAGATCGTGTCTGAAAAAATGTTTTTGATCCTGTCCGGACGTCCACTGGCGCCGTAGACTTTCGACGTAGGACGCCAGTGTAGTCGTACGACTACGGTCGACCTATGTAGCTCGTTCACTACAACTGATTAACATCCAAACACAGTCAGCGGCCATTTAGTCGCGAGGCAGCTGCCCTACCTGGGTGGACAATGGACAGTGATTTCTTCTGTCTAGAGGGAAAGATCCAAGCCGAAGCGAAGGGTGTTCTGGGCAAATCCCATACTAAGCAAACGAAGCAGACCTGGAGAATGTCAACATTTACGTGAAGAACTGAAGAGAAACATGCAAAAACGTTTCAACTACTACAGGAAATGAAATTTGTTATTAATAACCCGACCCAGTTTAAAAATAATAGCAGTGAGCATAGCTACGGCACTAGGAGAAAGGATGATCTACACTATTCAAGGTTAAATCTAACTCTGGCACAGAAGGTGGTGAATTACGCTGTCACGAACGTCTTCGGTCACATACCAGATAACATCAATGGTCTGACAGATAGCCAACTAACATTTAAAAACAAATTGAAAGAATTTATGAATAACAACTCTTTCTACTCACAAGATAAATTTTACATAGGAATTAGTACTTTTACCAAAGAAATTAAAATATGCGTGTCATATAATGTTGTCTTTTGCGAAACTGACACGTTCCATATCATTACGAAATCTGGTATTCGAGATCTATAGAACATAAAATAACGCAATAGAAATAAAAATAAGTAAATAAACAAGGAACATGTAGCAAGCGAAATCTTAAGATAAATAAAGAATGTAAAGAGGTGGCTACTGTCGCCAAAGACGTGCACTGCAGCAAGTTGCGTAATAGCCTAACTGTAACGGCTGGCGCACAGGGAGAGGGTGAGACATGTGGTTTACCAGTTTCGATCGAATTTTGCATGGACGTTCTATACTGAACAGCCACGTATTTCGGCTTTTTACTAAATATTCAGTAGTTTTTGAAAAATAAATCAAGTTGATAACGGACAATCGCGTTTTCAATGCCTTACATTGAAAGATCGACTAAAGATGAGCATGTTTTACTAATATGTATGGCATCAAAAGTTAATGACTTTCAGCCAATTGAAGTTTTTTTGTGTTTTCATGCTGTAGCTTGGGTAGGTTACTATTAAACATGAGTAACTTTCCGAGCGTCTTCGCCGGTCGAGCGGTCCAGGGCTTGGACAATCAAAACGTGGATCGAGGTTCGAACCTCCACCATGGCCATTTTACGTTAGATTTTGTTGATGCACTTCAGAATTCTCATATTTGTTATACCTCTTCTTGCCTTGTTTTGAAGTAGAACATCTGGAAGTGTGATCAATATTCAATTAAATGTATTATCTGTTTACAATTGTTTTATTTGTGATACACAGTGCAAGAACAATAAAAATAAGAAATAATATAAAAATTATAAAGTATATTATTACGTGATTCCAAATACTGCCCGTCTATTCGTCAGCGTTCTCACAGCCAGTAGGGTGAAATTTACCATAAAAACAAGCAAAATAAAAATATTTCTCATCATACACTACACACGAACGACATATTGCCACATCCACATGTTGTCCGAGACATAGTTCGTGGAAAACATGCCTGATTTATATTGTTGAAGACAGGTCTATCAGATATTAACTTCTATGGTATAAAACCATATCACGGAAGACATGAGCGGACAACTGATTATGGATCGAAGCATGAATTTTAATAGCATCTGTTCAATCATGAATTTCCCTGCTCTTGTGTAATGTACCATGATTTGGAAGTCTTGCGATAAAATTCTTGACCGGTCGAAGAAAGTTGTCACAAGGCTGACAAATCAAAACTTTAGTAAATACGATTGTGTTTTGTAGCTATTTACCACTCAAAATTACGAAAGTTAACATGCAGGTGAAACCGTCTGCTATTTAAAGAAACTATCATCTCTAACTTCCGTACTGATCTCGTAACTCGTGTGTGTGATTGCGTTGAAAAAGACCTGAGTCCTTAACGCTTACCAATAACCAGTGGTCGGATTTTCTTGTCTGCGATAACAGTCATAAACATAATGACGAATCTCATCCTCAACTGAGGAAATGATGTTGATAATCCACTTTTACACACATTTTCCTCCCAAGAGTTCCAACTTTCGATGTTTTACTTCACGAATATTCCCAATGAAGATTTTATGTCCAGAGTTGTAGCATTTATATGAAACTAGCTGAAAACCCGGCGTTGCCCGGGTATTTATTTATTTACTGAAGTCTTGCGTTAGTGCATCTCTCTCTGTTTACTTACTCCCCCGTCTCCACCTGTGCCTTTCTCTGTCCATTTCCTCTTCCCCTTCCCTCTGTTCATCTCCTTTTCCTTGTCTATCATCATCTCTCATTCTCTGCATCTGCCCTCTCTCTGCCCGTCTGCTCCTCTACCCTCTCTCTGTCCGTCTCCTACCTTCCCTTTCTGTCCGTCTTCTCCTCCACCTACTCCTCTCCCTCCTATATATGAAAACATACATATATGCGCCAAGGTGCATGGTAGCTAGTCAAACGGTATCAACGTCGCAAGGTACCCTCAGCCATGCTAAATTCACTGGCTTCCAGACTATAAAAATCTCCTTGATGAAAAAATACATTAATGAGCTGACTTTCATGGCGACTAGTCAAACAGTGCACCTACGGAGGCTTACGAAAGGTAGCTCATGTATTAATTCGGGGTATAAGCTATCTTCATACCTCATTTCTTTCAATTCCGTAAAGACGTTTCAGCGGGAAGAGTAACAAACCTGTTAACACACTGTAACGTCCCTCCGCCATGCACCGTACGGTGGCTTTTTAGAGGTAGCTCATGCGTTAATTCAGGGTATAAGCTATCTGCATTCCAAATTTCATTCAAATCCGTCCAGCTGTTTCGGCGCACGAATTAACTAATTGTAAAGCACGTTCCGCGATGCACCATACGAAGTTAATTTTAGTACGCCTATAAACTTCGCGCGAGTGCCAGCAATGAGGTGACAAAGTTTTATCGCAATCGGATGTATAGTGTGGCCGTACATAAAATACAAACAAAAGACAAACAAACAAACATTAAGTTTTATATATTAGAAGATACATAGTTAATGGAGAACAGTGGGCAAAGTAGGAGCGAAACGTGCAAAACCATTTCTGTCGACTGTATGCCCTCTGGTGAGCACAACCAGCGTTCTTTTTCTTTTCTTTTTTTCTCTCATTATATTCGACGTACTTCAATCTGACCTTGATCAGTACCACACAAAAATAATAACAGAGCAAATGAAATAATAGCTTCTGCGACCACAAAAACGATAAAAGCGATTACTTTTTTGGTGTGCACAGCTTTTGTAGGCCGCGGTGGAGTAGCCGAGCGGTCTAAAGCGTCTCGCTGCGGAGCGCGCGGTAGCTCGCCGTGGAGGTTCGAGTCCTCCATGGGGCATGGGTGTGTGTGCTTGTCCGTAGGTTAGTTTACCTAGGTTTAAGTAGTTTGTAAGCTACGGACTGATGACCACGCAGTTTGGTCCGATAGATTTACAAACATTTGATTTGAACAGCTTTTGTAGTACCGCGATTTGGCGCGTAGCACAGAAAAAACATTCTACAGTTAGTAAGTAAGAGTGCCGTAGCCGAGGGATGTCAGGAGTGGTTTCGGCGGCAAAATTTATAATGACAATTGTTTATTTTCACGACGAAGGTGCGGAAATGAAATTCTGCTTTCTGCTCGTAAAAAGTGGAACAGACATTCTTAAAATGTTAAAAACTGCGTACGTGGACGTTGCTAAAGGGAAAACTTATGTATCTGAGTGATTTTCTCGTTTCAAAAATGGTGAAATGTCAACCGAACTATAAACCTGTTTCTGATCGTTTTCCATGACCCGAACACATGATAATGTTGGAAAAATTCATGGTATCATCAACGAAGACCGATGACGGAGCATTGAAGAAATTATGGTGCTGTCGATAATTACTTGGACTGCAGTGCAGTGAACTGTGTCAGAAGATTTGGGAACGAAACGTGTCACTGCCAAATTCGTGCCACGACTCGTGACTTGTGAATAATAATAAGGTCACGTGTAAGTATGCTGTGCTTTGAAAGAAGAGTCCCGAAATGATCAAAATCTTTTTTTCATAGACAATCTCAGGTGGAAAAACTTGGTCTCATGAATCAAAGCAACAATCAAACTTGTGGTAAACTTCAAGTTCGCACGCACCAACAAAGGTCGTTAGCTGAAATCAAACGTTAAAACAATGCTGATTTGCATTTACGCTGTCAGAGGAATTATCCATTCAGAGATTTTCTTCAAGGTCAGTCAGTTAACCAGACTTTCTAAGTCAGAAGTTCTGAACAGACTGCGCAGCAGTAACTGCCACAGAAGTGGCGCGGTGTGTGGCAGTTGGTGATTAGTTTTCCGATTATGACGATTTCCCTGCTCAGACAGCTCTATTCGTACCGCAGTTATTCAATAAATATGGTATGAGCCCTATTCCTCACACTATATACTTACCCTACCCTGCTCCATGCAACTTTTTGTTTGTTTCCTAGAATTAAAAGACACTCGAAAGGAAAGCGCTTTTGTTGATGTTTCTAAGTTGAAGAAAAAAACGGCGGCGTTACAAAAAAACGAATCTGAACAATTTTTAGAAAAATGGAATATAATATGAGAAAAGTATTGGTTTCAGTGAGAAGTACTTTGAAAGCTATCGGATCTTTGTACTTAGAATGTGAATGAATACGTTTAAAAAATTAGTACGGTTTCACTCATATATAAATACGCGTGGTTACCTGAAAGAAACCGCACTTTTTTTTTCACTATACTTCATTTGTTTAATTTCTTCAGTTCGACCTATTGGCCTATGCATTTGTTTTGTTGGTTCAATGAAAAAATTAATTTACTGCAATTAACATGTCAAGAGATTTAAAACATGTTTACAATGTGACTCTCTGAGCCCCGCAAAAATAAAAAAAATAAAAAAGAGGGTGAGGTGATTGCTCGCGAGAAGTGGGAAATCCGTGTTCGAGACCTGCTCTGGCTTATCTTCTCAGCTGTCTCCGTTCAACTGATTTCAAACGCCCTTTACCAGTCAAGAAGTAATAAATTTCTATACAGTGTATAGAGAGAGTGTTTCTTAGTAGACCTCTAACTGCTGCCACGGGCGTCTCAACTAGGCGTGACTGACAGTACGCCCTCTCAGCAACTCTGCAAGGTCAGACACGATAGCATATCAACGCTGCGGTGCACCAGTCATAAGTGCGGTTGTGGCTCATATCATTTTGTGGATGTTGCTTTTCCAGATAAAAACGAAATAGCCGGCCGCTGTGGCCGAGCGGTCTGCGGCGCGCCAGTCGCAGTCTGCACGCCCGCTACGGTCGGGGGTTCGAATCCCCCCTCGGGCATGGATGTCTGTGTCGTATTTAGTATAAGGTAGTTCATAAGTAGTTTGTAAGTTTAGGGACTGATGACCCCGCAGTTAAGTCCCTTAAGCTTAACAAACATTTGAACATTTTGAACACAAAAACGAAATACAGCCTGAAAACAAGTCATGAGACATTCTCTAAAATTTTTGCTGTTTCGCCAGCTTATTCACATTAGTGTGCTTATAATGATCTCATTGGTCGAATTTATCAAACATTACGAATTACGTCGCGGTTCGAAATTCACACAGATACCTCATAATTGCCTGCTTAGGAGATTGTGATATGCCAAAAAAATACGACAATCTATCCTAGCGAAGTCCGATGAGATTCCAACCAACTGTCAGGATTATTACTTATACCTTTCCCTTCAACTATTGCAAAATGCACAATCAAGACTCATGATGATAACGTTTGTTGATTAAATATTTGACGGCAGTCGTACCTAGTAAACAGGCAGTCTGTTGGATTAATAGGAGCGCTACACTTTTATTTTTCCTCGATTTTTTATTTGAGTCCATCAAAATTAAAATATAATACCTCACTTCCGTCGAGAACTTGAAATAGCTCATGGAGCTGAAATACAAAAAACAATTAAAATTTTGCATTCTTATGCTGCTTTCGTTGAATTAGACTTCTACGGTTACATAATAATATTGAGATAAATTATATTTTAATGAACTTTTAGAATATTCTGACAGCTCCTAAGAGGCAACTGAATTCCGGTTCCATTTGACGACCGCAAACATTATTTGAATAATTATGATATTACTGTCAGAAACTACCTTCATTCTTCAGTAGCAAGTAAAAACGGAACGGCTATATTTTTCCGGAGATATAGCTAAACATAACAAAATTGTTGACTGGCTTTTCATTGCTAAATATTAATTGTCCGGAAATCTATCATAAAACAAAAGTCGTGTAGCACTAAAAGATATCTCTGATAAGATAAGCGGTCCTCAAGACTGAAATGGTACTCCAGACATAAAAACGCTTGAAACTTTTTATCACACAGGCCAAATGATGGCTTACACTTACGTGGGTGATTTCCAGCATGAGATCCTCAGTCTTGGTCTCTGCGTGCGCAGAGATGGAAGAGGTGCAGTTTCTGCAACACTTCTTGGTGTATACAGGGTGTCTCGTAACTTTTGGGTACCAAATTGAAGCAGATGGTAATAGGTGCACAGCATATTATATTGAGACAGTAAATCAATAGTCAGATATGCATATTTATTATGTTACAAAGTTCACCCTATAACAAAAACTTAGCTCCTTGTAACTGGACAAAGTGACAACCACCAGTCTCAGTATACGTATAGCATATTTATTTATTGAGAAGTGTGAAGTCGTCCACATGAGTACGAAAAGAAATCCGTTACACTTTGTTTATAAGATAAATAAATCAAAAGTGAAGGCCGTAAACTCTACAAAATACTTAGGAATTACTATTACTTCAGACTTAAACTGGAAAGAACGCGTAGATAATGTCGTCGGAAAGGCGAACCAGAGACGGCGTTTTGTTGGCAGAAACCTTAAAAGATGCAACATAACTACAAAAGAAACTGCATACACTACGCTTGTCCGTTCATTTTTGAGTATTGCTGCCCAGTGTGGGATCCTTATCAGGTGGGTTTCACGGAGGACATCGAAAGAGTCCAGAGAAGGCCAGCTCGTTTCGTATTGTCACGATACAGGGGAGACAGCCTTACGGAAATGATACAGCATCTGGGATGGGAATCATTACAACAACGGCGCTTATCGCTGCGGCGTGGGCTACTTACGAAACTCCAATCGCCAACATTCTCCTCCGAATGCGAAAATATAGTTGACTCCCACTTACATAGGTAGAAAAGACCATCAAAATAAAATACGAGAAATCAGAGCTCGAACGGAGAGATTCAGGTGTTCTTTCTTCCCGCGCGCTATTCGAGAATCTCCCCTTTCAACCCAGTGGTGAGGGGAACTGTTGTTTAGGTGCTTCTGGACATTTACATCGATGTAAACTGTTGCACTATCGCATTAAAATCACATAGCCTTGTGGACGACAAAGAGTACAGTCTGCATAAAGTGTGTCAGCTCATGTCGCACGTATATCAGGTAACGTGTCCAGAGAAACGGGGACGCTGCAAGTAAGGCTCTATTACGCGATCGTAGACTTTGTCCGTCCATAGTTGACTGAAAAATTGTTGTTATTGACCACCAATGTGAGCGCCCCGGGGATTGTCGTTAGTCAAGACGTTTAATACATGCGTTGATACTGCTGGTTGTCGCTTTGAAAAATGACTGTGAGCTACGGTTTTTATGAAAGTACTATTTGAGAGTAAACAATTTCCATTTGTTAGCAGGTTTGTGACGTTTTAGGCAAAACCGCAACCCGTATGCAAATGTATTCTATCCAGTTCTGAAAATAAATTACAAAAAACTATAAAAAAGGAGGAGTACGTTGATAAAATATTTATGTATGCTTTTACTTCCACTATAATACTTTCTTGTTTCCAAAGTTTGTAAACATTGGTCACAAATCACTTTTTACAGGATTTCACAGAAAGCTCTCCAAAAGTTCATCTACATCTACATAGATTCTCTGCAAATCACATTTAAGTGTCTGGAAGAGGGTTCATTAACCACTTTCATAGCTTTTCTCTATCGTTCCATTCTCTAATAGCGCGCGGGAAGAAAGAGCATCTAAATCGTTCCGTTTTCGATCTGGTTTCTCTTATTTCATTGGGATGGTCATGTCTCCCTTAGTAGGTGGGTGCTAGCAAAATATTTTCACATTCAGACGTAAAAGTCGGTGATTGAAACTTCGGAAACAGATCACGCCGCAATGAATAACGTCTTTCTTTTATATTCAGATATTTTCAAGTTATGTCTGTCGTACCTTCATGTACATTGCACAGCTACAATGTAAATTCTATATTATGAAAGTGAGTCACTAAATTCGTAACAGCAATTTTAGTTCGCGACTTATGGAACTCTAAGAGGCATGCACTTTTGTACAGAGTCGTAACTCTTCCATCGATCGACATATTAAAGCAAGTATATTTTCTTTTTAAAACGGAACCGTATAGATTTCACAACTGCATTGAATGGCTCTTGCAAAGACAGTTACAGTGATACAGCGCTTGTTGATATTAACGATGAAACCGTTGCAAAAAAAAAAAAAAAAAAAAAAAAAAATCGAGAAAATCTCCTAAACTGTAAAGCGCTACGGCCGGAGCCAGCTTTTGCCGCGCAATACAGTGCAGCAACAAAGGTCTCCGCAATTAAGATAAAACCTCATTTCCTATACGACATAGATACAAAATCAGCTATCATTTCTGGGTATGAACTAGGGATGGGAGCATGAGGCGCGGCGACTCGAGCGTACCGAGAATTTCTCGAGCTGCCGGCGCTCGAGCAGTTCTCGAGAAGCTCACGAGAATCGGCGTTGCGGCGCGAGCCACTGTGCGGCGGTTGACTGGGGCAGCACGCCGTGCCACGCCGAACACTGCAGTGATTTGCAACGCTCGCAGCTCGCTGGGATTATTATTTAAATGTGGGCACTGGATAGACCAACACCAAAGTCACGGAGCTGGCAGTACTTTCGTAGGATGGAGATATCCGTTGCAAAACTCCGTACTGTAGCAAAAAACACAACAGGCATGGTAAAACATAATTACACAATATATCTAGCAATCAAACAGATACGTTCACGATTACCAAAGTGGATTCTTATATTAATACAAGTCAGACAAAGTACCCAGCTATTGTGTATGTTATCCATTCAAACTTCATTAAAAGGAAATTCCGTAAGAGTTGGGTAGCGCCTGAAACAGTTAGCCAGTATCGGAAAATTGCTATAACATGCAAAATGTATTGAAATTATCACTATCTAACTTTCAAACAGAATGGAAGGAGGAAGGAAGCTAGGCGTTTAACGTCCCGTCGACAGCGTGGTCATTAGAGACGGAGCTTACACTCGGAATTTTTGGGTAAGGATGTGTAAGGAAATCGGCCGTGCCCTTCCAAAGGAACCGTCCCGAACAGAATGAGGACATAATAGCCAACAGTCAGTATTACTAACAATAAAAATAATCCAGTTTCTTCCTTGCATGTACGGAAGACAGCGAATACGAATGCTCTGTCGCAATGCTTCCTTGTAGAGTAGTTTCGCTCACCCTCCAGAGAGCGCAACACTGTCGACAACTTCTCGAGAGTACTCGAGAATTTCTCGAGAATTTGCGTTAGCGTCGCGCGTTTCTCGAGCGCGCTCATAGCCCATCCCTAGTATGAACCTACGGCATATGTTAAGATTGGGCTTAGGAAAGCTAGTTTTACACATCAATTGTTATCCAATATTGGTAAATTTCTCTAATATTTTATGTTTTAGTTTTTGCGAAATGTTAAGTCATCAATCTTAAAAAGCTTTATATCATTGTAATTTTCTTTCCCAGAGCGATTTAATGCAGTTATGAAAAGTATACAGACCCATTAAAAATGACATTCTTGCTTCCATATCTTAATCGGTTCTAGAGCTACGATTGTTTATCAAATGTTCAAATGTCTGTAAATCTATCGGACCAAACTGCGTGGTCATCAGTCCGTAGCTTACAAACTACTTAAACCTAGGTAAACCAACCTACGGACAAACACACACACCCCTGCCCCAGGGAGGACTCGAACCTCCACGGCGAGCAACCGCGCGCTCCGCAGCGAGACGCTTTAGACCGCTCGGCTACTCCACCGCGCCTATTGTTTATCACGTACCAAAGTACGTGCCCCTTAGAACACTATCATTTCCCGAAAACGTCGTTTCAAAATCTGGAACAGCTGACGAGAAACAGGAGAGTTAGGTCTTACGTGGCTCACCATATCTTTATGTTCAGTACTGTATATCAAAATCCCGTGTCAACATGTTCGTCCGCGATAAACTCCGAAACTAATCAACTGAAATTAACGAAATTTTGCACACTGTGTGTCATTTGGTACAACTTAAAAGATAAAACATCTCAATTAATGAATGAATAATTTTATTTCAAATTAAATATTTTATCTAGGTTCGGTAAGTATCCATTAGATGGCAACGTGTTCCGAATTCAAGTCTGTGCTAGCGATACAGTGCTGACTGGAGAAAGAAAGGTCACGGGTTAGAAAACCGCTCGGATCAATTTTTTTGTTTTCATTCTGCGTTTTAATCTAGCCTTCACCTTTCAAAACTGTGAAAAATCGCCAGAAGCGACATGTGGTTCGGTTTCCACAAAAAGCTGTAGGTTCCCTTGCCCCTGTTGGATAACGGGTAGGATAGGGAACACGCAATTCTCGAAGTGGCATCCAGTTGAAAGACTTGCACCAGGCCACTGACACGACTTTATTACAACAGTCGATTTGAAAAGTTTCCTTGATGCTACAATTTATTACACACCGGACGAGTTTTCCAAATTTAAATACGACATAAGCGTGCTCTTTCAATTTTTCGCGTATCTTATTTAATTGTGTATTTTTTCAGTTAAATGTTGCAAAAAAAATCTAACCTCGACAACGTGCAGCAAAGTCTCAGGACGCAAACGTGTAGAAAGAACTGTGTGTATGTCACCTAACTCCTCCCAAAGCGCAGAACCGATTCGATATATAAAAAAAAGAAGGAACGCGTGTTTGAGTGCGTGCATGGATGGTTTAGATTGAAAAGTAATTCACGAGTAATTTGGTAACTTCCGATTAGATGCTCAGCCGTACCGCTCATCCATTTCCAATAGAATTTTTCGCACTTGACGTACGAACGGAAAGGAAAGGCACTGTCTACGAAAGTTTTCGTATGATGCTTAGCGGAGGGTACTTTACAAGAGACTTCGACACTGTTTGAGCGATCAACATTATATTTGGCAGATATATGGAATTTTTCATATAAAGGGGAAGGAGTTGAAAAGAGAGAGGGGGACAGGAGAAGATTAGCAGAGATAGGAGAGACGTGTTGTGACAGACAGGGGCGATGGACGGGTTGACAGTGGGAGTATGAGGAAGAGCAGGAGGAGGAGAAAGAGGAAGCAGAGGTAGATGGGGGTGGGGGGGAGGATTAGGTGGACAGGAAAGGAGGGACGAGGAGATGGACCGAGAAAGGAGGGAGGAATGCATAGACCAACATAAAACTGCAATAAATAAGTTCATGAGCAATGCTGGGTTTTTAGCCAACTAAAACAAAGAGTAGAGGGAAGGAACAGAGGAGAAAGAGGATGCTAAGAAACAGGCATAGAGGTGGGGAAAGTGATTGGCAGAGAGATTAGAGGAAGGAGTATAACATACATACACAATTACCTGAAAACCCGGCGTTGCCCGGGTATTTATTTATTTATTCCTGCTTTGAGCTGGTACTTCTCCTATCCCTTCTCTCTCTGTCCATCTCCTTTTTCCTAACAAAATGTTATGTTTATCATATAATATATATAAGAAATAATGCAATAATGCATAATGTACAAAATTATAAGTGCAGTATCCAAACAGAGAAAGACAGTAATCAAAAAACAAATAACATATAAAATTCGTACGACCTCATATTTATTGAGCTATATGTTGTAAAATTGTATACTTTTTCATATATATATATTCATTAGTATAAGTGCTGTATGTCCTTAAAGTCTCTTGCGAATACAATAAGTAGTAAAGAAGTAATATATTAAAACTTGGTGGGTGATGGGGCGATTTTCCATGAACGTTACTGTTTATGTGCTCATATCTCATAAACTACGTGTCGTACTGCTACACAATTTGCAACAATTGTTGCAAGTCGCTAAGTAATCTCGTTCTCATATATTGTGATCATAAAGTCTAGTCGCATTATGTCGCAATTTCTTGCAACTCCTATTGTGTATGACGTTAGATCTCCTGAACCATGTGTCGTCTGTGGTTCTTACCATTATAGAATTGGTACCTCACGGTAAGGGATATGTGTACCAAATTTGGCTGAAATCGGTCCAGCAGTTTAGGAGGAAACGTGCAACATTGTCGCGTAATGCAGCAGTTTTTCTTGCATCTAATTGTTTATGACGTCATATCCCGTGAACTAAGGGTTGTACGTGATTATTACACTTACGGCGTCCGTCCTCATGGAGTGTAGCTTACGTGTGCAAAATTTAATAAAGATTGGAACAAAACTGCAGATTCGTATGCAATACATACACACAAACACACGGACAGTCTGCTTTATATATAAAGATTCCCATCCATATTTAACAATTGCAAAGCATTGCCGGGCTCTCCAATATACATAAGGGCAAGAAAGGTATAAGCGACCGAAATTATACAGACGGTACTTCTCGTTGTGCTTGACAAAAAGGGTAATTAAATATTGTTGCATCACGTTCTTCATTTTTGGATTATTGAAAACAAAAATTTGTAGGACTGATAGTAGACGTATTTCTGTTTACATTCTCAACTAATAATAATTTCGTGTGGCTCATTGATTAGTGCAAGTCTTTCAATTGGACGCCACTTCGGCGACTTGCGTGTCCCTAGTCAACCCCAGTTATCCAACAGGGGAAAGGGGATCTACAGCTTAACGTGGAATCCGAACCACGTGTCCTTTTTGGCGACGATTCAAATCGTTCAGAGAGAAAGCATGTGTTAAAGCGCAGACTGAAACGAGGTTCGACCGTGTTTCGAACCCGCGACCATTCAGTTTCCAGTCTGGCGCTTTAATCCACGACCACCAGACACAACACATTCTCAACTGACAATGGATGAGAGAAGCCTGTAACCGCGTAGTATATCCTCGCTGCCAACAGGCACCTGGGGTATGCGAGAGAGCGCGCGAATACACTTCGCGACGTCACATGTAAACATTGGATGTGTGTAACGACGCTGCACTGTAGTTTGGTGCTACTGAAACAAGCAATGTAAACATTCACTGCGTTCTCTAGAGAGTGTAATTCATTTTTCGTCAACAATATGTTAAGAACAATCAGACAAAATCAAATGTTTGTTCAGCTTATGGAACTTAACTACGGGGTCATCAGTCCCTAAACTTACAAACTACTTATGCACTAACTAAGACTAAGGACGGTACAAATATCCATGCCCGAGGGGGGATTCGAACCCCCGACCGTAGTGGCCATGCAGACCGTGACTGGAGCGCCTCAGTCCCATCGGCCACCGCGGCCGGCGGTAACATCAAAGAACATGTCTTTCCCTTAGTACAAAATCAACAAATTACCAAGTACGTCGTTGACCAATCTACTATTTCCTCTTTCTACAACACAGTCAGAACGAAAATTAAATTCAGAATATTTTCTCTTTGTACAACAGTACCACAATGAAAATCAAGCCATAATTACTTTGTTTCCTCTTAAAACAACACTACAATAAGTGTTCAAATTCCCACCATTCGATTCTACATATGCTTGATGACGGCAAACCAAGTTCCATCCTACTTGTTCACACACGTGCACATTTGTCTTTATAGTGTTGGCAGCATCAAAAATTCTCTGTGTAATCTCGTCCATATTATTTACTTGTTGAGCATAATCAAGGGCACTGTCGAGGTGGAGTAGTGGTAACACACTGGGCTTGCATTCAGGAGGACGATAGTTCAAATTAAAAAAAATGTCCAAATGTTTGTACAGCTTATGGGACTTAACTACAGGGTCACCAGTCACTAAACTTACAAACTACTTATGAACTAGCTTATACTAAAGACGGCACAAATATCCATGCCCGAGGTGGGATTCGAACCTCCGACGAGGAACGGCCTCGGGCATCGTAGCACAGCGCTTCAATGCGCTCGGCCGCTCTGCCGCGGCTAGTTCAAATCCACCTCCAGCCATCCAGATTTAGGTTTTTCGTGATTTGCCTAAATCACTCCTGGCAAATATGGAGATGGTGCCTTTAAAAGGGCAGACCCAATTTCGTTCCCCATCCTCACCTAAAAGTCCGAGCACGAACTTCGTCCCTAATGACAACACTGTCGATGCAACGTTAAACCTTAAGCTGCATTCTTCCACAAACAAGTAAAAATCCACTGAATTTAAATCTGAACTGCGTGCTGGACAGCCGCACGGAATGGCCAAGTGGTCTAAGGCGTCGTGCTACGGAGTGAGCAGCTTTCCCGCCGGAGGTTCGAGTCCTCCCTCGGGAATATATATATATATATATATATATATATATATGTGTGTGTGTGTGTGTGTGTGTGTGTGTGTGTGTGTGTGAGTGTGTGTGTCCTCCTTAGTGTAAGTTTAAGTAGTTTTTAAGTAGGAACTGATGACATAACAGTTAGGTCCAATTGGTTTACAAACACTTGAACATTTCAACGTGCTGGACATCGACGTGGACCAAAACCTTCTATCTATAGTCCTGGAAATCGTCTATTCACAAATCTTCGTGCTGTGTGACTAATGCGGGATGGAGCACCATCGTGGAGGAACCACATGTTATTACGTATGCCTCACTGGAATATCTTCTAATAAGGTTGGTAACAATGTTTCCTCCAGAAACGTTCGGTAATTGTTCAAAAATGTTCAAATGTTTGTATAGTCTATGGGACTTAACTACGGGGTCATCAGACCCTAAACTTACAAAGTACTTATGAACTACTTACGAACTAGGACGGCACAAATATCCATGCCCGAGGGGGGATTCGAACCCCAGACCGTAGTGGCCGTGCAGGCCGTGATTGGAGCGCCTCAGCCCCCTCGGCCAACGCGGCCGGCCACCTGACCTCGCAAAAACTTTTGCCTAGCCATAAATTAAAGGATCATGGCATAGTTCAGCGATAGTGAAAAAAAGTTCAAATGTTCGTTAAGTTATGGGACGTAACTACAGTGATCATCGGTCCCTAAACTTACAATCTACTTAAACTAACTTAGCTAAAAACACACACACACCCATGCCCGAGGAAGGACTCGAACCTTCGACGGCAGACGGTCGCGCGCACCACAGCAAGGCGCCTTAGTGCGCACGGTTATTTCGCCGCGGTGCGATAGTAAATCTCCCTCTCATTCTAACGTTTAACAGAACTGCAATAACGTCTGCATAGGTTACTCGACGACTGTCGGTCGAATGGGGTATTACCATGACTCAGCCACTGAATCACGCTCGTGATGACAACACGCGCTGCGGTAACATGGATGGGGACAGCCGTAGGAATTGGGAAATATGTTCCTAGAGGTTTTTTCTCATGGACACAAAGGTGTACCGTTTGTATAATTTTGGCAGCTTATACCGTTTACATGCTGTAGTATATCACAACTCAGAAATGGCCATCTAGCTCTGAATGTAAAAAATGTAAGGTGATGCACATGAGTAGGAAAAACAATCCCATAATCTTCGAATACGGCATTAGTAGTGAGCGTCTTGATGCAATCGCGTCGTTCAAATATCTAGGCGTAACATTTCAGAGCGATATGAAGTGGAACGAACATGTAAGGCCAGTTGTAAGGCGGTCAGCCGACTGCGGTTTATTGGGAGAATTTTGAGAGATGTACTTCATCTGTAAAGGAGACCGCGTATAAAACGCTTGTACGACCACGTTTTGAGTGTTGGTCAAGTGTCTGGTACCCGCAGCAGATCGGTTTAAATTAAGACATGGAAGCAGTTCAGAGACAAGCAGCTATGTTCGACCAATGAGCGAGTGTCACGGAAATGCTCCGGGAACTCAAATGGGGATCGCCAGAAGAAAGACGACGTTCTTTTCGAGACATTCTATTGGAGAAATTTAGAGGGACGGAATTTGAAGCTGACTGTAGAACGATCTTCCTGCCGCCTACTTACATTTCGAGTAAAGATCACAAAGACAAAATAAGAGGCATTAGGGCTCGTACAGAGGCGTATAGACATTCTTTTTTCCCTCGTCCTATTTGGGAGTGAAATAGGAAAGGAAATGCCCAGTAGTGGTACAGTGTACCCTCCGTCACGCATTTTACGGTGGATTGCGGAGTATGTATGTAGATGTATACATTTGTACATTTCTGTATTTGTAGAAATGGCGATGTGAAACTATTTTTAAATGTGACACACACACAAGACCATTGCTATATATTTGAAAATGTGCAAAGGTCAAAACTGGACAGCAGCGTGATATGTAATACGTAGTCCAATAATGGTATCTTACATTAAAATTGACAGCTTACCGCGTTTTTAAAAAATGGTTTCAGCTATTAGAAACAGTAGTTTCTCTCGCAAGAGCTAAAAACGTGGACAAAAGTCCCTTGCTGCGAACACAAACTATCAAACATAATGTTATTTGTAGTTTCACTATCAAGTACTAAGCATCATGTTAGGAACGTTCAGCTTTTCACGAGCGTCTCAGATGCTAAAAGACGCCTGTAACGAATGGTCTCGTGTCTCGCTCAAAAAATGCTCAAATGTTTGTATAACTAAGGAGTCCAGACCTCTGAGATCATCGGTCCCTAGACATACAAGCTACTTAAACCAGTTTATGCTAAGGTCAATACACACACGCATGCCCGCAGGACGACTCCAACCTGCGGTGGGAGCAGCCACCAAATCCGTAACATAGTGCCATTCCCGCGCGCTTTTCTCGTTCATGGTCTCTCGGTAGTACTGTTATGATTTATCTCGTAATGATCACTAATTGTTGTAATGGAAGTCAATTCACATTAAATATGTAGTATTAGCTTCCCTAAAATAAGCCCGAATAAATATCCCCCGTAGCGGACGATCTACGGGCGAGATGACTCAGAGTGACACTTAGAGTTATCCCTGTTATAACCTCGTTAGAATGACATTTAGATCACAGAAGTTGTGTATCTTGAAGCTAAACAATTTGTGGCAGACGTATTTCAAAAGCGCAACGACCTTACACATAAAAGAAAGGATCTGTATGCTAAATATGACTTCCTTGCTGTATATCTCATTCGAGTGACATATTGTCCACGGAACGTACTCGAACGAGTTAGAGGAGCAGTGATGAAGATACTAAACTAGCGTACGAGAGAAGTAGGGTTCACATCCTCGTCCGGCCATTTTTTTTAGATTTTCTATGAAGTATAAAAAAATCACTTAAAGCTAATGCCCGATTGAGATTTTGTTACAATTAGCTGTACGTTTGTGGTGCATATCCGGCACTATAAGCTGAACTTAGTTCACGGTTAAAAGCCACCTGAATTACCAATTCGGAATGATGCGTACAAAACTCGTTTGATAAAGCAACATAATATCTAAAACCTCCAACTGCAATACGTAGAAACTAAAAAGAACGAAGTACATGTTTTAAGGAAGTAATATTGTTTTACAGCTGCATACTCCACTGAACTTACTTCAGTAGTCGAGTCGCTAACGCACTTTAGTGCTGAGTAGTTCCGTCTGGTGGTTGTTGGTAGAAATGCTGGTCCTGCATAAATTTTTGCCAACTAAAAGAGAGGAGATATCTGACGTTCCTCTATTGCTCCATATCTATATAAATGTTTTGGGAGAAAAACTGAGCAGTCTTAGGTTGTTTGAAAATGATGCTGACATTTATCGTCTGGTAAAATCATCAGGAGATCAAAATAAACTGTAGACGTAGATACGACATCTGCGATATCTGTATGGGGTGAAAATTTATAATTGACCCTAAATAATGAAAAGTGCGAAGTCCTCCACGTATGTACTAAACGGAATCAGCTTAACTTTCTTTATAAGACAAAAGCAAGAAATCTAAAGCTGTAAATTCAACTAAATCTCTAGTAATTACAGTTACGACTAACTAAAATGGGAAATAACACATAGAAAATGCTTTGGGGAAGGCAAACCAAAGAAAACCACACTCAGAAAATGTAACAGGAATACTAAAAGAAACCGCATACACCACGCTTGTCCGTTCTCTTCTGGAGTATTGCTGCGCGGTATGGAATTCTTATCAGATGGGTTTGACGCAAGACATCGAAAGAATGCAAAAGCGTCTCATTTTATCATGATACAGGAGAGAGAGTGTCGCAGAAATGACGCAGGAGTTAGAATGGAAATCATTATAACAGCGGCCTTTTTTTGTTGCGGCAAGCTTTACTTACGAAATTTCAGTCTCTTACTTTCTCCTTAGAATTTGAAAATATATTATTGTCTGCCGCCTACCAAGGGAGAAATAATAATAATAATAAAAAAAAGTAAGATATATCAGAGCTCGAACGGAAAGGCTTAGTTGTTCTTTCTTCCCACATTCTATTGGACAAATGAATGGTAGGTAAATAGTATGAAAGTGGTCCGATGAACCCTCTGCCAGGCACTTCATTATGATTTGCAGAGTAACCATGGAGATGTTTCCTTGTCCAAACACATACTCCGCAAGTCCCGTGCGGTCTGTGGTGGAGGGTGCTTCTATTACTATCATTTCCCCCTTTCCTGTTCTATTCGCGAACGGAGCGTCCAAATAACAACTTTCGAACAGCCTAATTATGAAATCTAAATCTCTAATTATTTCTGTAGTTTCTGTTTCACAATACAAGAGAGTAACACAAGGGGCGGACAAACATGTGGGGCCGTGCGGACCGCGCGGTAGCTCCCATCGGAGGTTTGAGTCCTACCTCAGCATGGGTGTGTGTGTGTGTTTTACACTAATAGTTAGTTTAAGTTAGATTAAAGTAGTGTGTCAGACTAGAGTCCGATGACACTGGAAATTTGGTCCCTTAGTTACGCAAACTTTGAAATTGAAAATGATGGGAACTCCAAGAGAAAAGCATTCTTGGTCATACAAGCTGAAACTTGTAAGGAGTGCAGGTTCCACCGTTGTATTTATCCGAACTGGTATCTGTGTATTCCCAATAAGTTGCATGTATCATTCGTGGCCAGATCTTTTTTTAATTGTGAGTGCATTATATAGGAGCTAACTGAATTCGAATTTGGGAAAATGCAACCAAGGTTGTTATTGCTTTTGTGGTGGTAGTGGTGGTCATCAGAGTGAATATCGGTTTGAAGCAGCACTCCATACCAAATTCAAAAATGTTCAAATGTTTATAAATCTAACGGACCAAACTGCGTGGTCATCAGTCCGTAGCTTACAAACTACTTAAACCTAGGTAAACTAACCTAAGGACAAACACACACATCCATGCCCCAGGGAGGACTCGAACCTCCACGGCGAGCAACCGCGCACTCCATACCATTCTATTCTGTGCAAACCTGTACATCTTCGAATAAATACTGCAAGCCACATCCATTACCACCTGTTTGCTGTTCTCGTGTCGTGGTCTCCCTCTGCGATGATTACCACCCACACTTCTCTCTAATACTAATTTAACGTTAGCCTGATGTCTCAGACTGTGTCCTATCTAAAAAAAAAAAAAAAAAAAAAAAAAAAAAAAAAAAAAAAAAAAAATCTATTCCGTTTCTCCTCGTTAGTTAATGTTGTTAGAGGTTAAAACGATCCACCGTAACATAAATTGTACGTAGACGACACGAGAAGCACTGGAGTGCTGATGGATATTTAAAAGACACTGGCGTCACTTTTGTTGTGCCGAATCCGGCGCAACACATATACTCGGAATCTCCTTAAACAGTGACAATTCAGTGTCCTTTAAAAGCACAGTGGTGGTGATGGAGAGACGCTACACTCTACAGGTAGAGGAGAGGGGAAAGGAGAAGTGCGTTATGAGAAAGAAAATATGTAACTTTTGAATGAAACATTTCTTCGTTTCATGATAGATGGCGCTGTGATTGGCAAAAATGAAAATCATACGAAAATTGTTGAAAAACGGTAATATCTTAAACAAATTCTAATCAGATTAGAAAAATCGAAGTACAGATTTTTATATTCTTGATGCTGCTATCATGTTTCAACTCCCACAATCGGATTAAGCACAGACTGTAATCATGCTCTCAGTCTACGGCAGATTGTTCACTGTACTTCAATGATTCGGACTGTACATATCTCTATGCAATTTTTCAGCGTTCTTAACGATTGCACAGAGAGAGTAGACATCATTTTCTCGTACTTTGAAGATAATAGAAGAAGCTCGTCAACGGCATGCTAATCTCTTCCCTTAATGGAATGTTCCTACTGCAACGACTTTTCGCGAGCTTTTCCAGCTGTTTGCTGAAACTGGAAGTGTTAAGCCTAGATGAAATGTCGAGTATGCAGTTGTTTGAGATATTACCGTTTTTCAACAATTTTCAATTCATTTTCATTTTTGCCGATTATAGCGCCATCTAGCACTAAATGAAGAAATAAATGTTTCTAACAAAAGTTAAATATCTTTATATATTAATTATATATAATTGTAAACAAGCCGAGGCTGGGCTCCTGACGACAATTAATTGTGTCTTTATACCTCATGGTCTGTTCTCCCTGATGCGGGAATACAGTATTGTTGTTGCGAGCATTACAGAATTAAAAGGCTGTGATAATAGGAAAGAGACAGCGTGGCGAATGGAGATTTGGGTGTGGCGGGAGACGTTCAGGGAAGAGTCCTCTGCAGTCAGGATGGACATTGTGACCTCGGTGGCGGAGTGGTCAACGCGTGTGCCTAGTAAGCAGGAGATCCCGGGTTCGAATACCAGCCGGGGCACAAATATTCATTCGCCGCACATTGGTATTACATCTAAACCTAGTACAGTGACGCCATAAGTGATAGCAAATTGTGATTTATTTCATTAAAAATATAAAATAATTAAATATTTTTGTCCGCCCCCTCTTCGAGTTGAATAACTTTTTTAATCCGATTTGTATTTTCCAACTAAAAAACAGTTTTAAATGCCTCACCCTGTATATTTTTTACAAATGTGGGTAGAAATGGAAGGATTTCCGTAAGTTCCGTCTTGATGGAAAATATGGATAATATTATCTGACAAATGTTAAAACGAAGTTGACCATGACAGAAAACCGAACCACTCGGTAACACAATATGCCTGTAGTCCAAGCGGTAGTGGCTATTGGGAAAGGCTCGCCTCTTGATTGTGAAATAGCTCCTGACTGATCCTAATCCGTTGAAACTGCGATTATTCTGTTTTATTCTGTTTCACCACTAAATGCTGCTGCAACGCCGACGACTGTTCTCAGAACTGCTCCTCCATATCCAAACAGTTAAACCGAGCGAGGTGGCGCAGTGGAAAGACACTGGACTCGCATCCGGGAGTACGGTGGTTCAAATCCACCTCTGGCCATCCAGAATTAGGTTTTCCGTTATTTCCCTAAATCGCTCCAGGCAAATGCCGGGATGGTTCCTTTCAAAGGGCACGGCCGATTTCCTCCTCCATCCTTTCCCGAAAATCCGAGCGTAAGCTCCGTCTCTAATGACCGCGCTGTCGATGGGAAGTTAAGCCCTCAGCTTCCTTCCCTTCCTCCAAACAGTTCTATAATCAGTTCTTCACTCTACGGCGGCTAAAAGTTGAATCTACTCTTCTCTCTACGATGACGGGGATCCGAATAGGCCGGCCGCGGTGGCCGAGGAGACTGAGGCGCTCCAGTCCCGGTCTGCACGGCTACTACGGTCGGGGGTTCGAATCCCCCCTCGGGCATGGATATTTGTGCCGCCCTTAGTATAAGGTAGTTGATATGTCGTTTGTAAGTTTAGGGACTGATGACCCCGTAGTTAAGTCCCATAAGCTTAACAAACATTTGAACATTTTTTGATCCGAATATATTTTCACGCCTAAGGTCACAGTCTGAATACCTACGTCTTCCGTTCGCGGGAATGACCGCTTGGCTTGAAGCGACATTTTTTGAATTGCGCGGCCGCTCCCGGTCGGAGGATCGAGTCCTCCCTCGGGCATAGGCGTGTGTGTTGTACTCAGCAGTTTGGTCCATTAGCTTTAAAAACATTTGAACGTTTGCACGTCTTCCCTATATGTAGACCGCAGTTTCAATCTGCTGGCCGCAGTGGTCCAGCGGTCTGCGGCGCGCAGTCACAGTCTGCACGGCCGCTACGGTCGGGGCTTCGAATCCCCCCTCGGGCATGGATGTTTGTGCCGTCCTTAGTGTAAGGTAGTTCATAAGTAATTTGTAAGTTTAGGGACTGATGACCCCGCATTTAAGTCCCTTAAGCTTAACAAACATTTGGACATTTTTACATTTCATTCCATTCCACGATGCCGGTGGTGGCGGCTGGTGCAGAATAATTCTCTGTTGTTGTTGTTGTTGTGGTCTTCAGTCCGGAGACTGGTTTGATGCAGCTCTCCACAATACCCTATCACGAGCAAGCCTCTTCATCTCCACATAAGAACGGCAACCTACATCTGTCTGAATCTGCTTACTGTATCCATCTCTTGGTCTTCCTCTGCGATTTTTACCCCACACACTTCCCTCTAATGCTAAATTCACAATTCCTTTATGTCTAAGAATGTGTCCCACCAATCTATCCCTTCTTTTAGTCAAGGTGTGCCAGAAATTTCTTTTCTCCCCAATTCTGTTCAGTACCTCCTCATTAGTTACGCGATCCACCCACCTAATCTTCAGCATTCTTCTGTAGCACCATATTTCAAAAGCCTCAATCCTCTTCCTGTCCGCACTGTTTATCGTCCATGTCTCACTCCCATACAAGGCAACACTCCATACAAATGCCCTCAGAAAGGACTTCCTTAGGCTTAAATCAATATCCGATGTTAACAAATTTCTCTTTTTCAAAAACGCTTTTCTACCCATTGCCATTCTGCATTTTATATCCTCTGTACTGCGACCATCATTTGTTATTTTACTGCCCAAGTAACAAAACTCATCTACCTCCTTTATTGCTTCGTTTCCCAATCTAATTCCTTTAGCATCTCCTGATTTTCTTACACTGCACTCCATTACCCTAGTTTTGCTCTTGTTAATGTTCATCTTATATGCACCTTTCAGCACACTGTCCATTCCGTTCAATTGCTCTTCCAGGTCCTTTGCTGTATCTGACAGAATTACTATGTCGTCGGCAAAACGCAATGTTTTTAATTCTTCCCCCTGAACTTTAATTCCTTCTCCAAATTTCTCCTTGCTTTCCTTTATAGCTTGTTCAATGTACAAATTGAATAACATTGGAGAAAGACTACAACCCTGTCTCACTCCCTTCCCAACCACTGCATCCCTTTCATGCCCTTCAACTCTGACAACCGCTGTCTGGTTTTTGTACAAGTTGTAAATAACCTTACGCTCCCTATATTTTACTCCTGCTTGCTTCAGAACTTTAAAGAGTTTATTCCAATCAACATTGTCAAAAGCCTTCTCCAAATCTACAAAAGCTAGAAATGTAGGTTTGCCTTTTCTTAATCTATCTTCTAGGATAAGCCGTAAAGTAAGTATTGCCTCCCGAGTTCCTACATTTCTCCTGAACCCAAACTGATCTTCCCCGAGGTCGGCTTCTACCAGCTTTTCCATCCGTCTGTATATAATTCGTGTTAATATTTTGCAACCATGACTTATTAAACTGATGGTTCTGTAGTTTTCACACCTGTCTGCACCTGCTTTCTTTGGAATGGGGATTATAACATTTTTCTTGAAGTCTGAGGGTACTTCACCTGTTTCATATATCTTACACACCAGGTGAAACAGGTTTGTCATAGCTGGTTCTCCCAGAGACTTCAGTAGCTCTGAGGGAATATCATCTACTCCAGGGGCCTTGTTTCGACTTAGGTCATTCAGGGCTCTGTCAAATTCTTCTCTCAGTACAGTATCTCCTATTTCATCTTCACCTACATCCTCCTCCCTTCCTACAATATTGTCTCTGAGTTCATTTCCTTTGTAGAGCCCCTCTATATACTCTTTCCACCTTTCAGCTTTCCCTTCTTTGCTGAGAACTGGTTTTCCATCTGAGTTCTTGATATTAGTAGTGTTGCTTTTCTTGTCCCCAAATGATTCTTTTATTTTCCTGTAAGCAGTATCTATTTTTCCCCTATTTATACATTCTTCTACATCCTTGCATTTGCCTTCTAGCCACTCCTGCTTAGCCATTTTGCACTTCCTGTCAATCTCATTTCTTAGTCGTCTGTACTCCATTTTGCCTGTTTCGTTTACTGCATTTTTATATTTTCTCCTTTCATCGATTAAATTTAGTATCTCCTGTGATATCCAAGGATTTTTTGTAGGTCTTGCCTTCCTACCTATTTTGTCCTCTGCTACTTTCACTATTTCATCTCTCAATTTTACCCATTCCTCCTCTACTGTTTTATTTTCCCTTGTTTCTGTCAATTGTTGCCTAAAGCTTCCTCTGAAATTCTTAAGAACCTCAGGTTCCTTCAATTTATCCAGGTCCCATCTCCTTATTTTCCTACCTTTTTGTAGTTTCTTTAGTTTCAGCCTACAGTTCATAACCAACAAGTTATGGTCAGAGTCTATATCTGCCCCTGGGTATGTCTTACACTGCAGAACCTGGTTCCGAAATCTATGTCTTACCATTATAAATTCTATTTGGTATCTCCCGGTGTCTCCTGGTCTCTTCCACGTATACAACCTTCTTTTGTGATTCTTGAACCAGGTGTTTGTTATAACTAAATTATGTTCCGTGCAAAATTCTACCAGGCGGCTCCCTCTTTCATTCCTTTTGCCCAGACCATATTCTCCTACTATCTTCCCTTCCCTTCCTTGTCCTACTACCGAATTCCAGTCTCCCATAACAATTAAGTTTTCCTCTCCCTTAATTGTCTGAATAATTTCCTTTAGCTCCTCATATATTTCTTCGATTTCCTCATCATCGGCAGAGCTAGTTGGCATATAAACCTGTACTACTGTTGTCGGTGTTGGCTTCGTATCTATCTTGACAATGATAATGCGATCACTGTGCTGCTCATAGTAGTTTACCCGCATTCCTGTTTTCTTATTCATTATCAATCCTACTCCTGTGATACCCCCAATTGATTTTGTATTTATAATTCTGTACTCACCTGACCAGAAATCCTGTTCATCCTGCCACCGAACTTCACTAATCCCCACTATATCTAA
Organism: Locusta migratoria; assembly: GCA_026315105.1. Classification (NCBI taxonomy): domain Eukaryota; kingdom Metazoa; phylum Arthropoda; class Insecta; order Orthoptera; family Acrididae; genus Locusta; species Locusta migratoria. The sequence continues at coordinate 296,751,530 of CM048755.1, forward strand.
CTTCAACCTATCCATTTCCCTTTTTAAATTTTCTAATTTTCCTACTCTATTAAGGGATCTAACATTCCACGCTCCGACCCGTAGAATGCCAGTATTGTCTTTCCTGATGATCACATCCTCCTGAGTAGTCCCCGCCCGGAGATCCGAATGGGGGACTATTTTACCTCCGGAATATTTTACCCGAGAGGATGCCATCATCATATGTTCATACAGTAGAGCTGCATGTCCTCGGGAAAGGTAACGGCTGTAGTTTCCCCTTGCTTTCAGCCGTTCGCAGTAGCTGTGTGGCAAAGCCACATTAGCTGATGTTACAAGGCCAGCTCAGTCAATCATCCAGACTGTTGCCCCTGTAACTACTGAAAAGGCTGCTGCCCCTCTTCAGGAACCACACGTTTGTCTGGCCTCTCCACAGATACCCCTCCGCTGTGGTTGCACCTACGGTACGGCTATCTGCATCGTTGAGGCACGCAAGCCACCCCACCTCGGCAATGTCTGTGGTTCATGGGAGTGGAATTCTCAGTATCTGTTGCAATATTTTATTCTCCAATTACGCGTTTCGCGTTGTTAGCACGTCGTCAGATTGGGCGGAGATGGAAACGTGGATCTGCCACGACAGCGACTCCTCTGCTGCTATGAGGCCCAATGACAACACAAATTTTTAAGCTACCTCCACCACAGCTATAAATAGTTCTGTGGCTCCATCTCCGCCCAATTTGACGATGCGCTAACAGCGCGAAACGCGCAATTGGAGAATAAAATACTGCAACAGAGACTGAGAATTATTCAATGAACATTTTTAGTTCCAATCTGTCTCTTCATTATTTTAAACAGCCGCTCCACGTGTCGTAGTCTGGAAAACTGAGTCAGCCACTCCAAATGCCGCTGCACTTCTCAGCGTCAATCTCATTTTTGTAGCCGCTAGTAAATTCTCCCTCCATAAAAATGGTGATTTACATTACCAGTCGGGGTATTTCCTACACAGTAAAACAACGCTACGGCATCGTTTCTGACATCACGACACGTCTTCCTTTCGCGGAATCGTCTCACTGTTTGAGGCAGGATTTCACAAGCTGGTCGGGTTGGCACTTGGGAGGTGATCATCAAATATTCTCACATGACATAGGACGCCAATAGACGCGTAGATAGCAGTGGGGTGGGGGGGGGATGGGAAGGGGGGCGACGCTACAACCCCCACCCTCTAGAACCAAATCCACGAAACTTTTATTTTTTATTAATTTTAGTCTCTCAAATTGTTCCAGTTTTAAAAGCTGAAACGGCTGCACATATAATGGTTACTGATCTGAATGACCTTTTTGCACTGGAGAACCCAACCTTCCTCCTTCCCAGAAAGAGGAGATCCTCACACACCCCTCTCTCTCTGAAGGAATAGAATATTATCCACACCCCTGGACACCAATATCTCTAGAAGAATGCGCTCGGTTTGCCGAAGCCATTAATTAACATCACGCTAACAGTGCCGCCACCCAACAGTCCTTATTAAAACTTCTGTAAAAACAAAAGTTCTATAGACAAGCAATTAAACTCCGCCAATACCCCCATGCAAACATGCGAAACTCAGTGCTCAACTACTGCCAACAAGTTGTTTAAGGTGCATCTTACCGTGCCATTTTCGTATCTGTATGATCACTATCCCACTTATTTGCATGTTAAAATCGAATTAGCGTATTAAAAGAGAAAGGAAGCCAAGCCCGGCGGATTTGGGATCTTTCACTGTTAATAAATTTGTATTCCCCAGAAATACTTTTCTTGCTACTGTTATTCAATATTCTATAACCTCCCTGCATCAGTTATACAAAGTTCTTTTACTGCCAAAATAGAAAAACTCAGCTACTACTTTTATTGTATCATTTTCTAATCTGATTACCCCAGCATCGTCATTTTTATTGGATAACATCCCAATACCCTTTTTTGCTGTTGTTTATGTTAATCTTACGTCTTCCTTTTAAGACACTGCCCATTCCCACTGACCTACAATTTCCTTTATAAATTTCTTCTATCTTGCCTTCACAGCTAACTTGATTTGCTTAACATACGAGAACCCGTCCTACTCTGTCCAACACTTACAAGAGCCATCTGATTTCTACAAAACTTGTAAAAAAAACTTACACTCGCGGTGTTTTATCCCTGTTACTTTCAGAATTTCGTAAGGTGTATTCCAGTCTACATTGTCAAAAGCTTTCTTCAAATGTACAAAAGCAGTTATGGCAGGTTTGCCTTTCCTTGACCTACCTGCTAGCGCAAGTGTTAGGGTTATATGTTACATTTTCACAGAGCCTAAGCTAATCTTCGTCGAGGTCAGTTTGTACCAGGATTTTCCCCTTTTTTCTGTAAATAATTCATGTCAGTATTTGGCAACCATGACTAAACTGATAATTCGGTAATATTTACACCTGCCAGCAAGACTTTTTTTTCTTTTTCTTTTTTTGTTTTTTTTTTTTGGAATTGTAAGTATTGCATTCTTCTTGAACTCTGAGAATATTTTCCCTGTATCTTATACCTTGCACATCAGGTGTAATAGCTTTAACAGAAGTGGCTCTCCCAAGGATATCAGCAGTCCTGAGAGAATGTCGTCTACTCCAGGAGCGCAGCGGAAGCTACAAAATTGTCGTAATAGCACCATATTTTCAGTAAAGCTTTCATCAGCTGTTACACCCCCATAGGGATGGGCTATCGAAAAATCTCTGCATCAACGACGCCTATAAAAAATGATCAAAATGTTTCTAAATCTATCGGACCAAACTTTGTGGTCATCAGTCCGTAATTTACAAAGTACTTAAACTAATCTAAGGACAAACACACACACACCCATGCCCCAGGGAGGACTCGAACCTCCGACGGCGAGCAACCGCGCGCTCCGCAGCGAGGCGCCTTAGACCGCTCGGCTACTCCACCGCGGCAACAACGATGCCTATAGATGGAATCAATATCGTCTGCTAATTTCAGTCTCCCGGTCCGACCCTGTGAAAAATGTTCAAATGTTTGTTAAGCTTAAGGGACTTAACTACGGGGTCATCAGTCCCTAAACTTACAAACTACTTATGGACTACCTACAACTAAGGACGGCACAAATATCCATGCCCGAGGGGGGACTCGAACCCCCGACCGTAGTGGCCGTGCAGACCGTGACTGAAGCCCCTCAGTCCCCTCGGCCACCGCGGCTGGCGCGCACCGCAGCAAGATGCCTTAGCGCGCACGGCCATTCAACCGCGGCCCCGCCGGAAGACACGAACTTGGATGACGGCTGCTAGGCGGCTCTTGTAGAATAGAAATGCCACCAGTGCGAAGCGGGGCGGTGGCTAGTTTTCCGTAATAAAGAAAAGGCTGGACGCAACTGCGTAGCGGAGCGAGCGCTGCAAGGTGGCAGGCGAGGTAACAGAGCCCAGCGACCAGTCTGCGATTTAGGACGCAGTTTCGAAACGCCGCGGCCCACACTTCCTGTAGCAGTAGCTGCGCCTTCTCTCGCCACCACCTCCCTATAAACACTCACTCTCGTGCTACATGTTATTTTACACATTTTTGGCTTGAGAACACCGCAGATGTTTTCGTAATAGTACTGTAGTGAATAAAAACTGCAACCAGTCACACGTTTTTTATAAATGCACTAGCTGAAATCCCGGCGTTGCCCGGGTATTTATTTCTTTCTTCGTGCCATTTTTCGGGTATATATTCATTTGTATAATGGATGTATGTCTAAAATATCTTGGGAATACAGTTAGTAGTAAAGAAGTAATAGATTAAAACTTTGTGCGTGATGTGGCGGTTTTCCATGAACGTTATTGTTTATGTGCTCATATCTCAAGAACTACCTGTCGTGCTGTGTAATACAATTTAGAAAGTACACTCAACTATGTACGTGTATACTGTCTGTAAAATTTCCTGCAGCTACAATTTATAGTGTAGAAATTATGAATTGTAACGTCATACCGAATGCCGTAGTTTTACTACATAAACAGCGGAAAAGTAGTAAGCGAGAAACTTTTTCCTTTTATCGTTTGGCTATGGTTTTCAGCGAGAAAAAGTTTCATAAAGGTTTGAAATTATTTTTAAAGTTTGTTGCAAGTCGCTAAGTACTCTCATTCAAATGTTTGTAAATCTATTGGACCAAACTGCGTGGTCATCAGTCCGTAGCTTACGAACTACTTAAACCTAGGTAAACTAACCTAAGGACAACACACACACACACCCATGCCCCAGGGAGGGCTCGAACCTTCACGGCGAGCAACCGCGCGCTCCGCAGCGAGACGCTTTAGACCGCTCGGCTACTCCACCGCGGCACTCTCATTCTCATATAGCGTATTTATAAAGTCTCGCTGCATTATAAGGCAGTTTTTTGCGATTCCTATTGTTTATGACGTCATATCTTCTGAACCATGTGTCGCGATTCTTAATCCTTCAGCAATTGTTCCCTCACGGTAACGAATATGTGTACCAAATTTGGTTGAAATCGGTCCAGTGGTTTAGGAGAAAATGAGCACCATTGTCGCTAAATGCAGTGTTTTCCGCGCATCTCATTGTGTATGATGTCATATCTCGTGAACTATGTATCGTACGTTATTCTTACACTTACGGCGACCGTCCTCATGGACTGAAGCTTACGTGTACAAAATTTAAAAAAGATTGGATGAAAACTGTAGATTTGTATGCAACACGTACATACATACGGACTCTCTGCTTTATATATTAGATTTATTGCACCGTTACTAGTTTCTGGCGTAAACCCCTCATCAGACGCTTGTGTTTATTCCAGATGCTACATATACATAAATACTCTACAACTCACACTGTAGCATGGCAGAGGTTTCATCGTACCGCAGTGCACATGATATGGGAGAAACAATTAATTCCTCTAACTGGGGAGCTATCAAAACTGCTGTCCCACAAGGTTCGGTCTTGGGTCCTTTCTGTTCTTAATATATATTAATGACCATTCTATATTCACGAAGATGCTAAGCTAGTCCTTTCTGCTGACGATACAATTATAGCGATCATGCCTGACAAACAGGAATTAACTGATGAAATTGTAAATGATATCTTTCAGAAAATTATTAAGTGGTTCTCTACAAATGAACTCTCATGAAACTTTGATAAAACTCAGTATATACAGTTCCATACAATAAATAGCATGACATTAATAAATATTGACTTTGATCAGAAATCTGAAGCTAAGTACGAATATTCAAAATTTGTAGAGGTTTGCATTGATGAGGGACTGAATTGGAAGAAACAAATTGAAGATCTGCTGAAAATTAAGTTCAGCTACTTATGCTATCAGGGTCATAGCAAAATTTGGTGATACAAATATAAGTAAATTAGTTTACTATGTCTATTTTCATTCACTGCTTTCATATGAGATCAAATTCTTGGGCAATTCAACATTCAGTAAAAAAAGATTCATTGAACAAAAGCGTCTAATCAGAATAATTGCTGGAGCCCACCCAAGATCATCCTGCTGACATTTATTTAAGGATCTAGGGATCTCGACTGTAGCTTCAGAATATATATATCTACTTATGAAATTTATTATTAACAATCCGACCCAGTTCAAAAGTAATAGCAGTGTGCATAGCTACAACACAAGGAGAAAGAGAGATTTTCACTATTCAGGAGTAAATCTTCCTTTGGCACAGAAAGGAGTGAATTACGCCAACACAAAAGTCTTCATGCATTATCAAATAGCATCAAAAGTCTGACAGATAGCCAACTAGTATTTTAAAAGATACTACAAGAGTTTCTGAATGGTAACTCCTTCTACACTTTAGATAAATTTTTAGATAAAATTTAATAATTTCGCTAAAATACATAAAAAACAAAAAACAATTTTAAAAAATTGAGTGTCATGTATAGACACCATTTATAAAAAAAATTACGCGTTTCATATAATTGCGAAACGTTGTATGTCTATGGAACAAGTATTAATCTAATCTAATCTGATATTTCTCTACCGTTCCATTCTCCAATAGCGCGCGGCAGAAAGGAACACCTAAGACTTTCTGTTTTCGATCTGATTTATTTTATTGCGATGATCATGTCTCCCTATGTAGGTTAGTGCAAACAAAATATTCTCGTATTCGGAAGAGAAAGTTGGTAAAATAAATTTCTCAAATAAATCTCGCCGCAACTAATAACGCCTTTCTTTTAATGATCTCCATTCCAACTATTCCATCTGTTGCGTGACACTCTCACCCCTATTTCGCGATAATAAAAAAAGAGCTGCCCTTCTCTGAACTTTCTCTACATCCTTCGTCAGTCCCACTTGGTGGGGATTTCACAATGGTCAGCAATACTCCAAAATTGGACGCACAAATGTCGTGTAGGGTGTTTCTTTAGTAGAACTGTTGAATCTTCTAAGTTTTCTGCCAACGAAACGTAGCCTTTGGTTTGCCTTCCCTAAAATATTTTCTGCGTGTTCTTTCCAATTTAATGCTACAGCCTCTGACAATAAAGTTCGGTGAATAATCCTGTAACATTAACTTAGAAGAACTATGAACTACATTTACCATACTGTCCTTCGAAATATTCACCTCCCATAACTATGCACCGCTCAGCTCTGCGATACATGTCCTGGACACTTTCCACGAGTCTTCAATAGGCAAGGTGTTCAAAATACTCGTCACGTTTCGTTGGATGTCAGGAATATCGTCAAATAGCTTTCCGTTCAAAGCGAGTTGGGGTCGAAGGAATAGGAAAAAGGCTGAAGGATTGAGATCCGGTAAGTATGGTGCATGTTCAATTTGCACCACCCCCTTTGTTGCCAGGAACTGTTTGAATATATTGTCTGTGTGTGTGTGTGTGTGTGTGTGTGTGTGTGTGCGAGCGTTGTCGTGAAATTTGAACATCCACCATACTCGCCGGATCTCAATCCTCCAAACACCAATGTAAATAGCATCTGGAATCAGCACTACCGTATGATGATGGCCTCAGGCCCGAAACTAGCAACAGTGCAATAAACGGTCAAAACAGAAAGAGGTGGCTGGTTGCAGTATTTATTTACCACAGTATTATGTTTACAGAGAGGTGAGAAAAGTCATGGGATGGCAAGATGCACAGCTACAGATGGCTGTAATGTCGCATACACTGAGTCTAAAAGAGCAGGCATTGCCAGAACTGTAATTTGCACTCCGTTGATTCATGTGAAAATGGTTGAGAGGGGATTATGACCGCACGACGGAAAATACCAAACCTCGAACATGCAATGGTAAATGGAGTTAGGCCCGTGAGATATTACATTTCGAAAATTTTTGGAGAATTCAGTATTCCAAAATGTCATCAAGAGTGCGCCTAGAACACCAAATTTCAGGCATTACCTCTTACCAAGGACAACGCAGTGGTTGACGGCCTGTCCTTAATGACCGAGAACTGCTGTGTGTGCGTAGAGTTGTCAGTACTAACAGCCAACCAACACTTCGTGAATAACTGCAGAAATCAGTGTGGGACGTCGCGCGGGAACGACCGCGTGGTCTGAGGAGACTCGCCGCGGATTTCGCCGCCGCTCCCACGGGAGGTCCGAGTCCTTTCTCGGTCATAAGCGTGGGTGTTGTCCTTAGCGTAAGTTAAAGTAGTTTGTAAGTCTAGGGACCGGTGATCTCCGCAGTATGGTCCCTTATGTTTACCAACATTTGAACATTTTCATTGTAGGAAATACGACGAATGTATAGCAAAGCCACGCAGTCTGGCGTTATTGACCCTTGGCAGCAGATGACCGACACGAGTGACTTTCCTAACAGCACGACATAGCCTGCAGCGCCTCATCTGGGTTCGTGACCATGTTGGTTGGACCACAGTTAAGTCCCGATTTCGGGTGGTAAGAGCTGATGGTATATTTCGAGCATGGCGCAGACCCCACGAAGCCATAGATCCAAATTTTTCACAAGGCGCCATACAAGATGGTGGGCTGTTTTTACATGGAATGGACTGGGTAGTCTGATCAGCTCAACTGATCAGTGAGAGGAAATTGTTTTCTTCGGCTACTTGGAGACCATTTGCAGACATTCATGGACTTCATGTTCTTAAACAATGATGAAATTTTATTGATGAGTATACGATATGTCACCGGCACAAAATTGCTCATGCCTGATCAAATTCTTGACGGTATTCAGCCGAATAAAACTGTCATCCGTACACAAAATTTCTGGGGCCCAACTGGCCGCCATGATCAGGTGAAAAAAGCTAAGTCGCTCTCGACGTGACTGATTGAAAGTTTTTTTTTTTTCCAGTAATTGTTACTTTAACGCTCCGATGCAGTAGGCTGGCTGCAGTATCATACGCCACTATTCGGCCGACAGGCTTACAACTAAATTACAAACTTCATGAAAAATGGCATGGAGTTTTAAAGACAAAATTTTAAAATTTGACATGGAGATATTGGAAATGAAAACACACATAACAGTAGATTTAAAAACACTGATGTAGTTCGTTAAAAACGGCCACGATGGCTATAAAACACATGCAGAATAACACAAACACTGGACACGAAAAAACTGAAAGAGGCATTATTAAAGTGACATGGGCGACACTATGTTCTTCCGACATCGGCAGTTACACTGAGTTACAAGACGAAGTCCATCAGTTCATAGACACACACGCAGCACTGATTTAAAACTTAGATCACTGACAGGACCCAACAGGGATGGGGAATGTGGGGGACACGCGGCTGGAATGGGGTGAGGAGAGGGAGAAATGGAAGCGGGAGCGCAAGGACTCCGGGAGAAAGGGGTGGATGGAAGAACCAAGCGAAACTACGAACGACAGAAACTGTATATGCAGCTAAGCTAAGAAAGCGCATGCACCAAGTATAAGGGGCGATCAAAATGAAACGAGTCGGAGTCTGGAATGCTAAAACCGCTGACAAGAAGATAATATCGTGACGTGTGTAACGAGAAGTGGTTGCAACCAGAGCGTGGAAGTTCACAGCCCTTCGCTAGAGGACATGCGTACATGTCACGTGACTATACAAAGCTATTATGCATCAATCGTCTAACGGCGCCAGGTGCATTGCAAACAGTGACACGGAGCCGTCAGAAGAAGAGCAAAGAGGTGTTGTTCGTTTCTGACAGCAGGAGTAGGGGGAACGGACATTCATCAACGAATGTCAAAAGTGTACGGCGAACACTGCATGTCCCTTGCAAGGGTCAAGGCGTGCCACAAGCGCTTCAGGGAAGGATGGGTGTCGTTAGCCAATGATGCACGGTCTGGAGCACCACACGGCATAATTGATGACATCGTCTAGCCGGTTGACGCACTCATTACCCAGGACCGCCGAGTGACAGCGAAAGCCATAGCCGCCGTGGTCCAATTGAGCGTCGGAAGTGTTAAAACATTACAAAGGAACTACAGCACTTGCGCAAAGTATGTGCCCAATGGGTGCCCCACAGTCTTCAACCACACCAGGAAGCATGTCGAATGGCCCACTATCTTCCTCATCTGCAGCGCTATGTTCGGGAAAGGAATGCTCTCTTGGCACGACTGATGGCTGGAGATGACTCATGGTGACATCATTTCGAATCGGAATCCAAACATCAAAGTCTCCAGTGGAAGCATACAGGGTCACCACCACCATAAAAAGCCAAGGCCATCCACACGAGGGCTGGAAAGGTTATTCTGACGTTCTTCTTTGAGCAAGATGGTCCCCTTCTGATACACTTCCTGGAGCACGGGACAACAGTGAATGCCCAGAGTTCTCGCAAACCTTGACAACCCTTTGCCAAGCGATCAAAGGAATACGATCAGGCACTCTCACTCGTGGGGTTATTCTGCTCCTCGAAAATGCAAAGCCTCATAAAACCAACATAGTCGCGGCAGTCCTTTAGAAATTCAAATGGGAGGATCTCGACTACCCTCCATACAGCATAGTCCTCTCACCCTGTGATTACGCCAATTCTGGTCCCTTACAAAGGCTCTGAAGTGCAAACGATTCACCTCGGATGGTCAATACTTCTTTAATACAGGTACTGGTTTCTGTAATTATGCCTACGGCTCGTCACTCGTGGTCGTACGATTCAGATGCCGATGTTTCTTCATATCTGACAACACAGGATTCAATATTTTACTCAACGGGTATCCGCTATCTCGGTTAATGATATTATCTGTTGGTCTAATTTCAAAATATCCTTTTAAAACACAATCCCAGTAATGCGAGGCATTTGCAACCACTTGTATCTTCTCACATAGCATCTTGAGTCCCTTTGCAAGACACTGTTCAGCCACTAGGGATTTATCAGGCTGCAATAATCGCGTATGGGGATTATGTTCAACACATCTGTCATTCAGGGTACCAACAGTTTGGCCAGTGTATGCTTTACCGCATTCACGTTGTATTTTATAAAGGCCAGGATTCCAAAAACCTAAATTGTCTTTAACGGAGCCAATAAGTGCTCTAATCTTTGCTGGCGGGCGAAAAACACATCTTATTTAATGTTTCTTCAAAATCCTACCTGCATGATGACTATTATTGAACTATATCAAATAAAATCGTCATAGGTACTGAGCGGTTTGAGTTAGGATGTTGAAACTGCATGGGTGGCCGCGGAACATGCTGGTAATTAGTTTGGGCATGTGAATATGGTTTGGTTCAGCGACGAAGCCCGCTTTCATTTGGATGAGTTCATCAATAAGCAAATTTGGCGCACTTAGAGATCGGGAAATGTCTTTACCCTCATCTGGGCGTTGTGCTGCGCAATCACGGAATAATCGGTGCGATATTCCTCGATGACACGATGGGTACCGAACGGTATGTGAAGGTGTTGGAATATGACTTCATCTCCATTATCCAAAGTAAAAAAGAAAAAAGAAAAAAAAAGTTCGTAATTCTAAGCGACCAAAATGCTAAGTTCATAGGTTCCTAGACTTAGAGAAACTACTCAAACCAACTCATCCTAAGGACAACAAACACACAAATGTACGACAAAGGGATCGAACCTCCGACGGAAGCGGCCACGCAATCCTTAGGTTGGCTATTCAAAGAAACCCTCATTCCGACAAGATGTGGGTCATCAAAGAAGGAGATGGGCCCCAAGGAAGCAGAAGAGTGTTCTGTGTCCTGGGGTCGCAGAAGACACTGGCCGGCCGCGGTGGCCGAGGTGACTGAGGCGCTCCAGTCACGGTCAGCACGGCCATGACGGTCGAGGGTTCGAATCCCCCCTCGGGCATGGATATTTGTGCCGTCCTAGTTCGTAAGTAGTTCATAAGTAATTTGTAAGTTTAGGGACTGATGACCCCGTAGTTAAGTCCCATAAGCTTAACAAACATTTGAACATTTTTAGAAGACACTGGCATGGGCCTCGTTTGACCGCCATATTCTCCGGATCTGAAGACATACGACTCATTTTTGTGGAGCTATATTAAAGACAAGGTGTGCAGCAATAACCCCAAAACAAATGCTGATCTGAAAACAATCATTCAGGAGGTCACCGACAGCATCGGTATTCCGACACTTCCGTGGATCATGCAGAATCTCGCTATTCGTCTGCGCCACATGATCGCCACGGAAGGCAAGCATGTCGAGCATATCATAATCTAATCCGAATATCTTTAGTGACGATTACATGCTGAGTAAAGCGCGTGCACGCCTCAGTTTGTAACTAATTTACGTTTTGTTTCATATGGTTTCAAAATGTTCAAATTTTTGTAAATCTATGGGATTTAAATGCTACAGTTATCAGTCCCTAGGTTTACAAACTACTTAAACTAACTTACGCTAAGGACAATACACATACCCATGCACTAGGGAGGACTCGAGCCTCCGAAGGCGAGACTTAAATTGGAAGAAACACGTAGATAATGTCGGGGAAAGGCGAACCAGAGACTGCGTTTTATTGGCAGAACGCTTAAAAGATGCAACAGAACTACAAAAGAAACTGCATACACTACGCTTGTCCGTCCTTTTTTGGAGTATTGCTGCCCAGTGTGGGATCCTTAGCAGATGGGTTTGACGGAGGACATCGAATGAGTCCAAAGAAGGGCAGCTCGTTTTGTATTGTCACGATACAGGAGAGACAGCGTTACGGAAATGATACAGGATCTGGGATGGGAATCATTACAACAACGGCGCTTATCGCTGTGGCGTGGGCTACTTACGAAACTCCAATCGCCAACATTCTCCTCCGAATGCGAAAATACATTGTTGACTCCCACTTACATAGGTAGAAAAGATCATCAGAATAAAATACGAGAAATCAGACCTCGAACGGAAAGAATCAGGTGTTCTTTCTCCCCGAGCGCTATTCGAGAATGGAATTGGGAGATAAATAGTATAATGGTGGTTCGATGGACCCTCTGCCAGGCACTTAAATTTCATTTGCAGAGTATTCCATGTAGATGTAGATGTATCATGTATTGTTTATAGCTAGCATACGAAATATATACGTCTGTAAAGCTATTAAAACCTTAAATTTTCCATTACATTCGACATTTCCGCAGTTAGTACACTATTTGATTAAAAGTATCTGGCCAGGTAAAGTGGATTAATATTACAAAAAATAGTCTTGATCGCAAAAAATTAACAGTTGTTATTGACCGGTTTCGACCTGATGAAGGTCATCTTCGGAACTACAGTTACTAGCTGCCAGCAGAACAGCCAGGACAGCCCAGCCCAGCCGAGTCCAGCACTGGCCACATGTGAAAAATTTTGTTCCGAAGATGACCTACATTAGGTCCAAACCGGTCAATAAAAACTGTTTTTGTAATATTAATTATACCAAATAGATCGCTGTTTCTCTCCTCTGACAATGTTGTCTAGATTAAAGATAAAGTGGACATTAGTTTGTATGCCCTTCGCTTTGTCTACGTTCAAATTGACCCAGCTCTCCTGAACGACCCATTCTTATACTACTGCGAGAGGTTCTGTTGCACATGAATGATGTCCCCATGCCTATTCGCCGCCATACGACGCAGCACCAGCGCATTTCAGTAGACAAGTGAGAGCACATCTTCTGCAGACAGCCTTTCTCGGCTATTGGATTGGTCGCCGTGAGCCACTCGCGTGGCCACGTCGATCACCCGATATGTCCCCAACTGATATTTTCCTGTGTATCTGAATGGCCTTGTGTATGAAACAAATGCTACATCGTCAGAAGAGCTAGTGAGCAGGACTGTTGCGGCAGCAGGATGACTTCGAGATACACTAGGTATCTTTGAGTAGGTGTGACATTCAAAGCAGCATCGATGACAGGCACGTCTAGCTGCACCTGAACAACACTGTGAGCTTTTCCTAAAGTGTCCATTTGCAATATACTATGAAATACTTGCAACGCCATTTACTAGCCCCGGATGGGCTTAGCGAAGGTTGGTTATGTGATTACTGATCCTTGTAGAATGGCTGATGTGCCATGCAGTTAGCAAATTTTTTAATCTCGATGTTTATCCCATTTCTTAATCAGCTTTTTCCACCTTTGGCACTGTCAGATAATTAAGTGCAGTCTCCCATTCACGATATCGTAACACTTCTTTCTTGTATGCCTACTTACCTTCCCTGTTATAGCAATTGTCAGCACTGGACTCACATTCGGGAGGACGGTGGTTCAAATCCACCTGCGGTCATCCAGATTTAGGTTTTCCGTGATTTCCCTAAATCACTCTAAGCAAATGCCGGGATGGTTCCTTTCAAAGGGCACGGCCGATTTCCTTCTCCATCGTTACGGAAAACTCTGAGCGCTAGCTCCCTCTCTAATGACCAAGCTGTCAAAATGTTCAAATGTTTGTTAAGCTTATGGGACTTAACTACAGGGGTCATAAGTCCCTAAACTTACAAACTACTTATGAACTACTTACAAACTAGGACGGCACAAATATCCATGCCCGAGGGGGGATACGAACCCCCGACCGTAGTGGCCGTACTGACCGTGACTGGAGCGCCTCAGTCACCTCGGCCACCGCGGCCGGCACCAAGCTGTCGACGGGACGTTAAACCCTAAGCTTCCTTCCTTCTTTATCGCAATTGTCAAACGTTCAGATGTTTGTAAACCTATTGGACCAAACTGCTATGGTCATCAGTCCCTAGACTTACAAGCTATTTAAACTAACTTACAATAAAGACAACATACACACCCATACCCAAATGTTTGTATAGCTTATGGGACTTAACTATAGGGTCATCAGTCCCTGAACTTACAAAATGTTCAAATGTTTGTATAGTCTATGGGACTTAACTACGGGGTCATCAGTCCCTAAACTTACAAACTACTTACGAACTAGGACGGCTCAAATATCCATGCCCGAGGGGGGAATCGAACCCTCGACTGTAGTGGCCGTGCAGACCGTGACTGGAGCGCCTTAGTCCCCTCGGCCACCGCGGCCGGCCCTACACTTACAAACTACTTATGAACTACCTAACACAAGGACGGCACAAATATCCATGTCCGAGGGGGGATTCAAACCTCCGACCGTAGTGGCCGCGCAGACCGCGGCCGGCACACCCATACCCGAGGGAGGACTCGAACCTCCGGCGGGAAGTCCGCCCAGTCCGTAGAATGACGCCTTATACCACGCAGCCATTCCGCGAGGCTCGTAAATGTCAGTTACAATAAGAAGTCGAGGCAAGTGACACATATGTTTGTGACTCGAGCGAACATATTTCTTTTAGAGTAAAATTTTAAGCCGCGGCGGAGCGGCCGAACGCTTTGAGGCGCTATTGTCCGATGCGCGAGACCGATCCCCGTCGGAGGTTCGAATCTCCTCTCGGGCATGGATGTTTTTGCTGTCTTTAATATAAGGTAGTATAAGTAGTTGGTAAATTTAGGGACTGATGACCCCGCATTAAGTCCCTTAAGCTTTACAAACATTTGAACATTTGTTTTAAAATTTTCAACAATGTTCAGATTTCTGTAAATCTATCGGACCAAACTGTGTGGTCATCAGTCCGTAGCTTACAAACTACTTAAACCTAGGTAAACAAACCTAAGGACAACACACACAACCATGCCCCAGGTAGGACTCGAAACTCCACGGCGAGAAACCGCGCGCTCCGCAGCGAGGCGCTTTAGACCACTCGGCTACTCTCCCGCGGCATTACAATTTTAATCATTTATTTGTCGTGTTTCTTAAGTTGATAAGAAAAACTAAGCTTGAAATTTTTCCTAGATAAAGATGGAAAACAACAGTCAGTGTTTTATACGATCAGCGTTTGTGAATCCGACGGGATTCTCCGAGCCACTGGTTATCTTGAACGCTTCACTGTCTTGCGACAGGGCTTTGCAATTTACACTATAAGCGAAAACTAAAAGAGTAGCAGTTTCCATGTCCTGAGAGAATATTTTATATTTCAGCGTTGATAATGCATATAAAATATTGTACACGCTTAGGAGCTTCGCAGTCGTGTGCAATTTGTACAGTACTAGATATCATCACCTGTTGAAGGCAAGGTAGTCCGACCGTAAAGTTTGCGATACTTCCTGGACGTGAGTTGTCAGCTGTTAGTGTTGGTGGTGGTGATCCAACGAGAATGCGCTTTACCACAGGTAAGGTTGCGGATGCCGTGACAAACGGATTCTTACTTGGCTTCCACACCAAACCACCAAATGAGCAACAATTTTTTTTTACATCCGATGCAGCAGCACTTACTAATGCATCTAGAGCATCAGTTAGGAGCATGAGAACCGTTTGCTGGAAACTGTGGTAAAAGCAAGAGAGCCACTCACCGTGTTTGCTCTGTTACCTCAGCCCTTCACGGCGCACTTGTCTCTAATGCCATAGCTAAACACTTTACTGGAAGGACGGATGGCGCAAAATTTGATTTAGCGATGAAAGCAACCTTCGAGTTGGCGTTAGTCACGGTCGTTTGAAAGTGCAGCATCGGCCAGGAGAGCGGCAGCTACTTTCGTGATGGGCAGAACCAGCAAACTTAAACGCACCGCATCTTAGAATAGCCATCTCCATATGCCGAGCACTTGACGCTTTGCACATTTTGAAGCTACTTTCGTAATTATAGTTAAAAGGCATTTTACGCAGCTGGAGAGCGATCAACAGTTTATATAAAAACACTTCCTTCAGCCAAGATCGTTAAAAATTTTATTTTTGTCCCTTAACCGGTTTCGGTGAGCTCAGTCACCATCTTCAGAAAGTCAAGTAAAATCACTTAGCGTCATATGTAAAAATAGAGACATAACCTTTCGTAATGCACAGAACCAACAAACTTGAACATATGTTAGAATAGCAATCTCCATATACCAAGCACTTTACATTTTTGCACTTTGTTAACGTTCCATCGTCCTCGACCAATATAGCAATATCTCCCCAGTTGTGCGGTTGCATTCACGATTCCCTATCAGAAAGAACACAGTTCGTTGTAATTGACGGTAAGTCATCGAGTAAAACAGAAGTGATATCTGGCGTTCCACAGGGAAGCGTTATAGGTCCCCTCCTCTTCCTCGTGTTTATAAACGATTTAGGAGACAATCTGAATAGCTCCCTTAGATTGTTCGCGGATGATGCTGTCGTTCATCGGTTAGTGAAGTCAACAGATGATCAAAAGCAACAGCAAAGCGATTTAGACAAAATTTCTGAAAGGTGCGAAAATTGGCAATTGACACTAAATAAAGAAAAGTGTGGAGTAACACACATGACCACTAAAAGAAATCCGTTGAACTTCAATTACGCGATAAATCAGTCAAACCTTAAGGTCGTAGGTTCTACCAAATACCTAGGAGTTACAATTACGAACAACTTTGACTGGAGAGAACACATAGAAAATATTGTGGGGAAGGCGAACCAAAGGTTATGTTTCATCGGCAGAACGCTTCGAAGATGCACCAGCTCCACCAAAGAGACTGGCTACATCACACTTGTGCGTCCTCTCCTGGAGTACTGTTGCCCCTTGTGGGACCCTCACCAGGTGGGATTGACGGAAGACATTAAGAAGGTTCAGAGAAGGGCAGCTCGTTTTGTTCTATCACGTTACAGGAGGGGGGGGAAGCGTCACGGAAATGTTGCACGAATTGGGGTAGAAATCATTAAAAGAAAGACGTTATTCATTGCGGGGTGATCTGTTTACGAAGTTTCAATCACCGACTTTTAGTTCTGAATGTGAAAATATTTTGCTAGGACCAACCTACTTAGGGAGACATGACCATCCCAATAAAATAAGAGAAATCAGATCGAAAACGGAACGATTTAGTTGTTCTTTCTTCCCACGAGCTATTAGAGAATGGAACGTGGAACGGTAGAGAAAAGTTATGAAATTGCTTAATGAACCCTCTGTCAGACATTTGAATGTGATTTGCAGAGTATCTATTTAGATGTAGCAATAGGATGAACTGTCAGCAGTATAAGCATCCAATCCTTCACCATCACCTTCGCTAAAAAGAAACAACACAATTAAAAAGGCGAGACATTTATTAAAACACTCGTCATTGTATTTATTTTCAAATGTTGTTCAAAATGTTCAAATGTTTGTTAAGCTTATGCGACTTAGCCCCTGGGGCCCGGCCCACTGTCTCATGACCACCAGCCAGTCAGCTACGCTGTCGTAGCCTCCACCCCTAAAACTATGAATGGTTGTAGCTGCCAAACTAAACGTGATAAAAATGTCAAATGTTTGTATAGTATATGGGACTTAACCACGGGGTCATCAGTCCATAAACTTACAAACTACTTATCAACTACCTTATACTAAAGACGACACAAATATCCATGCCCGAGGGGGGATTCGAACCCCCGACCGTAGTGGCCGTGCAGACCGTGACTGGAGCGCCTCAATCTCCTCGGCCACCGCGGCCGGCTATTTTCAAATTAAAAATGTTGTCGTCGTCGTTTTCAATCCGAAGACTGATTTAATTTAGCTCTCCTCACTCCTCTATCCTCTACAAGCCTCTTCATCTCCAAATAACAGTTGCAACCGAAACCCATTTGAACCTGCTCACTGTATTCGCTAATGAAAACATATACACATAACGATTGAAAATTTCGAAGATGGCGCAAAGAGGTCAATATTCTAAAACCAAATACTGCATATTTATTGAATATTGGAGAACCTGTACTGGGAAAAGATAGCCAGGAAGGGTAAACTAGGACGTTCTTCATCCGAGCGGTCTGCGGCGCGGGTTTTCTGATACACTCAAAGACTTTCCTATAAATTTCAAAAATGTTCAAATGTTTGTACAGCTTATGGGACTTAACTACGGGGTCATCAGTCCCTAAACTTACAAACTACTTACGAACTAGGACGGCACAAATATCCATGCCCGAGGGGGGATTCGAACCCCCGAACGTAGTGGCCGTGCAGACCGTGACTGAAGCGCCTCAGTCTCCTCGGCCACCGCGGCCGGCCTATAAATTTCATTGAAGTATACTGCATAATATTCGATGCTATGTAAACATAAATGCGCAGTCTCTGAGGACTGGATTTATATATATATATATATATATATATATATATATATATTTATTTATTTATTTATTTATTATTATTTTTTTTATTTATTTATTTTTTTTTTTTTTTTTTGTGAACAGTACAGTTTGTACCTTACAGTAAAATACGTGCTTTATTGTTTTACGTATTGCATTTTACACGTTCTTAACATTCTATTACTGAATAGTAAAATTGTTAATGATCTTTACGTTTTACTAAAAAGTGATACTATTGCAACAATGTTTGACTCATGTGAAGGCCTTTTCAAACTTTATATCGCACAATTTGTCATGAAACTTTTATAATTCGCTACACTTATTGAAATAACATGAACTTTCATGTCTTATGTTCATAGATATTTCATTGTTACTTATGTAGACCTGTATCACAAAACATAGCGAACATATGCACAATCGCGGAAATAAGCGATTCAGTAAAGGTAAAGCAGGAATTCCACTCTTTTGATCTCGTAAACAGTGTGATTCCAAAACCTGATGCCGCCGACAACTAATGCTGGAGCGCGCTGCGGTCGCGTGTAGCTCGTTGAGGCACACGTCTCGTATGCACAACTCGCGCCGTCTCCGAGCGTTCAGCCACACGTTGGAATCGGCACGTTGACTACACACGTTCTGACACACGCTCCGTGTGCCGACGACTTAAGGCGCGTTGCTGCGGCGCGCGCGGTTACTCCACGTTGGAGGTTCAAGTCCTCTCTCGGAAATGGATGTGTGTGTTCTCCTTGCCGGCCGCGGTGGCCGAGGGGACTGCGGCGAGCCAGTCACGGTCTGCACGGACACTACGGTCGGGGGTTCGAATCCCACCTCGGGCATGGATATTTGTGCCGTCCTTAGTGTTAGCTAGTTCATAAGTAGTTCGTAAGTTTAGGGACTGACGACCCCGTAGTTAAGTCCCATAAGCTATACAAACATTTGAACATTTGTGTTCTCCTTAGGTTAGTTTAAGTAGTTTGTAAGCCTATGGACTGATAATCTCATTAGTTAAGTCCCATAGAATTACAAACATTTGATTTTTGAATGGTCCTATATTTTACAAACCGCGCTGATGAGGATGAGGTGCCCGCGCATACACATTGAGTGCCCTCTATCGTGCAAAGCACTGCAGTTGAGCGGTGGTACACGCTCCGAACCAGCTAACAGGGACAGTGTGAGAACTTGTGTCATTGCAAGATGGAGCACAAAGTTGAGCATACTGCTAAATAGGTCATATCGTCAACGCAGAAGGTTACGAGTGAGTTTTGAAACGGCTGGTGCAATCCGGTGGGTTCGGCCAGAACTCTACCGGAGTGGACGGTGGAATTTCCTGCTCCACAATGCCGGTCCGCACACTGGGATCCGCGTGCTCAACTTTCTCGCTAGACGTCGACCGTGTTCAGACACGGCGATAATCGCGCGGTTTTATTTACTCGAGTAGTCCAATCGCGCGGTAGCCGCATTTCAACCGCCGGAAAATACAATCACGCGGTTCTGTTTCTGTGGAATCCTATAGGAGCGTTTAATTTGGTTGCAAACATCGGACGTCTCAGTGCCAGCTTGCTTCGACACTGAATTATTTATTCATGGATATTCTAATAAAACTGCCAGAAGCCAAGCTTGGTATTTGGAAATGATGGAGAGTGTTGGAAAAAAAAGAATAGTTTTGGTAAGTAGGTGTTTGTTGTTGTGGTCTTCAGTCCGCAGACTGGTTTAATGCAGCTCTCCACGTTAACCTCTCCTGTGCAAGTCTCTTCATCTGAGAATACTTTCTGCTTACTGTATTCGTCCCTCGATCTCCCTCTACGATTTTTACCCCACACACTTCCTTCTAATGCTAAGTTGACAATTCCTTGATGTCTCAGGATGTGTCGCATCAACCTATCCCTTCTCTTAGTCAGAATACGCCAGAAATTCCTTTTCTCCACAATTCTGTTGAGCACCTCCTCATTAGTTACGTGATCTACCCATCTAATTTTCATCATTCGTCTGTGGCACCACATGTCAAAAGCTTCTATCATCTTTTTGTCTGAACTCCTTATTGTCCACGTTTCACTTCCATACAATGCTACAATCCAGACAAATGCCTTCAAAAAGGACTTCATAACATTTAAACTAATATTGGATGTCAACAAGTTTCGCTTCTTCAGAAACGCTTTTTATCCCATAGCCATTCTGCATTTTATATATTCTTTACTTCGGCCATCAGAAGTTGCTACCCAAGTAACAAAACTCATCTACTACTTTTATTGCTTCATTACCTAATTTAATTCCTTCAGCATCGCCTGATTTTCTGACGTTACATTCCATTATCCTTGCTTTACTCTTGTTGATGTTCATCTTATAACCTCTGTTCAAGACATTGTCCATTCCATTCAATTGCTCTTCCAGATCCTTTGCTGTCTCTGACAGGATTATTATGTCATCGGCAAACCGCAAAGTTTTTATTTCTTCTCCCTAAACTTTAATTCCCTCTCCAAATTTCTCCTTGCATTCCTTCACTGCTTGCTCAATGTACAGATTGAACAACGATGGCGAAAGGTTACAACCCTGTCTTATTCCCTTCCCAACCTCTGCGTCTCTTTTATGCCCTTCGAAACTAAAAACCGCTGTTTGGTTGAGTTGAGTATAACTCTTCGCTCCCTATATTTTACCCCTGCTACCTTCAGAATTTGGCAGAGTGTATTCCTGTCGACATTATCAAAAACTTTCTCCAAATCCACAAACGCTAAAAACCTACGTTTGCCTTTCCTTAGCCTATCTTCTAAGATAAGTAGTAATGTGATTATTGCCTCCCGTGTTCCAACATTTCTCCTAAATCCAAATTGATCTTCCCCAAGGGCGGATTTCTCCAGTTTTTCCATTCGTCTGTAAATTATTCGTGTCAGTATTTTGCAACCAAGGTGTTTATTGAACAAAAATGAATCTACATATAATCATATTTTTCTCTCGTGTGTGTTTCAGAACTTGAAATCTCTTCCCTGACTAATTGAAGTAGCTCGTCGAAAGAATTTATTGTCATTTTCAAATAGTCAAAGATTTTTTCTCCAAACATTCTTAATGGAGGGTACAACGTTACGAAGTGGCCATGTACGAGCCGATCATTTAGTATGGGATGCATCCAATACTGACTTTTTCTTATTCTCACTCTCTTTCTTTTAAGCAACCAGAGTAAACAAAATATTTCTTCTTCGACTTCCATTTTGACACTTAAAATTCCCGCTACACACTGCGAACGACAACCGCTTACTAACCGCCGCAGGACAGCGCCTGTCTGAACACACAGGGCGTCATTTTGCGGTTTAAGCCGGGCGATTCCCGCATGTCTGAACGCGGCCGTAAAGTCACTATGCTTCCACACCCTCGTTATTCTCCACATTGGCGCCAGTAGACTTCTTTCTGCTTCCCCGCGTTAAATTAGCCCTGAAGGGCTTACTTTTCGCAACGGTTGCGAAGATCCAACAACGCGCGACCTCAGTGCTTCGAGCGATTCCGCAAGAAGCGTTTGCTGACAGTTTCCAACAGCTGTACAACCGATGTCAGAAGTGTATTGGAGCCAATGCCGATTACTTTGAAGGCCAGTAAAGGTATTTTGATTGACTCTTGTCTATATCTGTAAATGTGAATGTCTGTTCGGTGTACGTTTATCACGTCTGAACCACAAGAAATAAAGAGCTAAAAATTTGTACAGTTACTAATGTCTAAACAGGGAAGGCTTTAGGCACAGTTTTATGGCGATCGGATAGCTATTTATCTATATATATTAATGTGAATGTCTGTTCGGTGTACGCTTATCACGTCCGAACGACAAGACGCAGAGACTTAAATATTACTATAGTTACTAATTTATACCTGAGGGATGTTTTAGGCACGGTTTTATAGCGATCTCATACATATTTAGTAATTTGAAGAATATAACGCAAAATTCGGAACAATAATGACTCCCTGAAAATTATATTTACTCTTTGAAAATGGTTTTATTGGTTGCATTGTTGCTTGAAGGTTGATAATGATAAAAGGGTGGAGTATATTTTTGTTTGTATAGCTTATGGGACTTAACTACGGGGTCATCAGTCTCTAAACTTACAAACTACTTACGAACTAACTAACGCTAAGGACGGCACAAATATCCATGCCCGAGGGGGGATTCGAACCCCCGACCGTAGTGGCCGTGAAGACCGTGACTGGAGCGCCTCAATCCCCTCGGCCACCGCGGCCGGCTTGTGGAGTATATTGGGTTGGAAAGTTTTCGGTGTATATAAAATTCTACGTGTGTGTGTGTTAATATTTCGCTCTGCAGCGAAAACTACAGAGCGCAAACGAATGATCTGTGTGTAATTGTTGTCCGAAGTCTCGCGTTGTACACCATAGCAGTTCCATGCCGATAGCTAAAAGGGGTGTGCAAGATATGGTGATTGAAAGTCGTCTAATTATAAAAAGAATTCGGACTGGAGGCCAGCGATGACATTTGCAACTCTTAGCAAGGAGGTTACATACAGCGAAACGTGATGCCACACACCATATCTTTGGTCTGTGCGTGCTATAATGTCTTCAGCTCTTTCTCTGTAACGGTAAGCATACGAATAAGGAAATATAAAAATAAATAAAGCAGTAAAAAAGAAATTTCTTTTAATATATTTCTTTAAAAAAATCTATTTGACGTTTCGCGCATTACAGCAAGTGATCGATCTGTTATATTATTACAATCATTATTGTTGAATTTCGTGATTGGATTCTTCGAAACGAGTGCATTTTACGTGTGATTTCTTATTTCTTATATATTCTCTGATAAATGTAACATGTTTTTAGAAAAAAGGAGATGGCCAGAGAGAATGAATAGGAACAGTACCAACTCAAGGTTCGAATAAATAAATAAGTACCCGGGCAACGCCGGGTTTACAGCTAGTTTCCTATATTTCCTGAGACCATTCACCGAACTTGATAGACGCGCCTTGTATGTAATTGTTTGCTAATTGTGTATCTAACTTGGAAACTAGTGTGGAAGATCACCTAAATTCTCCTATAGGGTGGATGATGGTCATTAATGCGAACTGATACCTTGAGTCATACAGGCTCCACCTTTCGTATCTTGCAAGCTGTCACTCTACAAGATTGGGATTCATGATTAGCTCGGAAGTAATCGAAATACTGTGCTAAAATTAATAACACCTTTGCTGCTACGTAAGCGAAGTGCGTCACTGGGTATCTGAGCGCTGGGAAAATCGCAGCAGTGTGGAAGCAAGATAATAAATGGACAGCATAGCAGCGAGCTCTGCGAACCTGGGTCGATAAAAAAGTGAAACAAAGATAGCGCGTAGCGGCAACGGGAGAAGCGCTGAAATTTTGAAGTCTTCTGTTCTATGCGCAACTGTCGCGACTGAATTGAGAGTGTAAGTCGTAAACTTGCGTTAGATAAAAGTTAGGGCAAAATAGTATTAGTGTTGAACCTCTATTAGACAAAGAGAATGTTAGGGAATGCACTGAATCTGAATACAGCTGAATATATATCCGCCTAAGCGGTTAGCTTACAGAAAGCACTTTGTAGTCATAAATTAAATAATTATATATAGTGCTCAATACTAGCGTCTCAAACATAAAATATACAGGATGAATCGCCTAACACTTGCATCGCAAATATTGCGGAAACAGAAAGTGGATTGATATGTGATTTCCAAAGAATGGATTGGTAGTCAAAGACTCCTGCTGTTAGCCAATAAATAGATTGTAAAAATACCTACAAAGTGTATTTTTAGGCACAGTTTTTCAAATGGAACAATGGTTGTTCCTATCATGCACTGGAATTTTGACACCAACTGTGTACAAACAATTTTGAATGAAATTTTTATCGCCGGCCGCGGTGGCCGAGGGGACTGAGGCGCTCCAGTCTCGGTCTGCACGGCCACTACGGCCGGGGGTTCGAATCCCCCCTCGGGCATGGATATTTGTGACGACTTTAGTCTTAGTTATTTCATACGTAGTTTATAAGTTTAGGGACTGATAACCCCGTAGTTAAGTCCCATAGACTCTACAAACATTTGATATTTTGATCACGTTTATTTTGGCAGCTACAACTATTCAAAGTTTTAGGGGTGGAGGCTACGACAGCGTAGCTGACTGGCTGGTGGTCATGAGACAGTGGGCCGTGCCCCAGGGGCTAGGCACTCGGCCAGTTAGCTACGCTATCGCAGCCTCCGCCTCCGAAATTTTGAACGGTTGTAGCTGCCAAACTAAACGTGATGAAAATGTCATTCAAAATTCTTTGTACGCATCTGGTGCCAAAAATTCAAGTGCATGATAGAAACAACCATTGTTTCGTTTAAAAAACTGTATGTTTACATAAAAAATACACTTTCTAAGTAATATTACAATTTGTTTGTTGGCTAAACGTACGAGGTCCCGGCTACCAATCCATTCTGTGAAAACCGCACATCAATAGCACTTTCAGTTTACGTAATATTTGCGGTACAAGTGTTAGGTGATTCACCCTGTATATTAAGCCTGTAGACACAACTGCTAGCACAAGCTACTCGTAGTGTGGTGCCGATTGACCCCAGGGTCAAATCCTGATTGTAGAAGAAATTTTTAACGTCAGTCACTAGCCAGCAAGGGCAATGTAGAGCAGACTGTTCCAACAGGCAGCTCCGCGAGCAGGAGCGCACACGAGCGCTCACGACCCGAGCTCGGAGTTGCGGTGGTGGGGGGAAGATGACGTCACACACGCCAGTACTCTGCGGGCATAAGAAAACGACTCGCCCGTTGAGTTCTCGTCAATGGGTAGTTGTGACAACAAGAAAAATATATAGCCGCCAAAGCCTAGTGCCTACTTTTGTATAAGAACTTTACCTCTTCACTAACAGAGACTGACGTCCACAATGTCTAATGTAACACAACTCATACTGCACAAAAATATTCAATCTACAGCGTCATTAGAGAAAAAGGACAACCCCCTTTTTTGCTTGTGTGTCTCACATTCCTACAATTTTTATGAGAAAGCAAATTGGGTCCATATCTTCTTGCACTGTCTTTCTAAACCGAAAATCTTAGTATTTGTGCCATTTTTTGTGATAAATGCTGGATCGACCATTATGTCACTTATTGTTGCTAGTGCTTAGCGCGTTCTGAAACTCTTAAGAAAGGTGACTTTTGGTTGGATTGGGGTGTTTGGTTTCGATGGAGGGACTAAACTACTGAGGTTATCAGTCCCCCGGTGGGGAGGGGAAGGAGTGTGGATGGGAAAGGAGGGGAGGGGAAAAGGAAATGCAGTCCGGGAAATAAAGAAGGAAGGAAGACTGCATTAGCTCGGGGCTCCGTGCTCGCTACGCACGTATTCACGACAGAACCGTGAGCCCCCTCGGGGGTGACTTTTGGTTACTCGAGTTATTATCAATTAAGGTTGTTGTGTTGCTCATTTGCTTGAAGTGAGGTATTATGCCTAAAAGAAAATGTACCATTTCTTTCAACATAAAAATATAGTCTACTTTCTCGAAGACCGAAATCCTTGTTATAAAATGCACTGTAAAATTCGTTTTGCCATACTTTGGATGAACATGCTGGAAACTAGGATGCGGTTCAGTCATAATCTGGCTCCTTTTGATATTCTAGATACCACTTCTAAAATCAGACTTCTTCATTAAAAAATAACGGGGAATTTATTTATTTATTTATTTAGCGTATGGCAATACAGATGAACTGCAACTAGCAATCGTGAGTTTGTTTGATTTTACAAAATTTACAACAACAACAAAAAAGTACATTAACTGCATAATTTTACAAACTATAAAAGAGGTAAACAAGTAAATCTACAAATTAATACCTAGGTTCTCTATCCATTCAAGGGCTGCCTCTGTCACTTAAAAGAAATCTTCTAGATTTCCTTGATAAGCTCTTCTGCAGCAGCTACCCAACGGTGGAGGATTTCAGCACGGACGCCACGGCCTGTGCAGATCCTATTAAGTGTTTTCCAGGCACGACGTGATAGTTCCATTCCAGCTGGTCTTGCGTCACGATGAGAAATACTCCTTTAAAAGTGTAAAATAATGCCACCACGAGCATGTTTTATTAAATTCCAGTCATGAAACTACATCACTGATATTCAGGTTCACAGAGCATTTACATTTACAACAAAAACATTATTATCGCTGAGGATTGACTTGACATCACGTGTCCCGCATTTCCATGGAGAAAAATGGCAGCTTCAGTTATAGCTATTTCAGAAACAGTTGTGCCCGGCCGGTCGCGGTGGCCGAGGGGACTGAGGCGCTCCAGTCTCGGTCTGCACGGCCACTACGGTCGGGGGTTCGAATCCCCCCTCGGGCATGGATATTTGTGCCGTCCTTAGTCTTAGCTAGTTCATAAGTAGTTTGTAAGCTTAGGGACTGATGACCCCGTAGTTAAGTCTCCTAAGTTCTATAAACATTTGAATTTTGAGTTGTGCCCGTCGCGGGAGTTGGAATGTAACTGGTAGTTTCTGGTGACGTCACAGCCCAGCCGGCTGCTTCACTTGCACACACGCTCGCCGCAGCCGTGTGCCCCACGCGACAACAGCTCACGGCCGAGAAGCGGTGCTCCGCGAGCAAGTGAGCGATCCGTAGCTCACGGGCGAGCGCGCGAGCTGGAACAGCCTGATGTAGAGTACAGAGGATGTGCTGAATACTTCATTATCATTACATTCTGCACCAGTTCAGATTTATATGAGTTCTTCGCAGCGAGAGAGTACGTGTCAGTTCTGACGAAGATTCGGCTTTGAGAGATAGATTCTTAGACCTTGTAAAGTAGAAAAACGAAAACGAACAAATAAATTCTTCAGATCGATTACAAAACAGATGAACAGATAATATCAAGCGAATATTTTGGTGCTACAGAGTAACAATTCGAAAGAAAGGTAGGAATGCTATGTTTGTTTCTCCATCCTCTACCATTGCGCGAATATTCTGCTGTATTCGCAACTAGTCACACAGTTTCTTTTTCTAGTGTTAGGAAGTATAAAATGTTCAAATGTTTGTAAAGCTTATGAGACTTAACTGTGGGGTCATCAGTCCCTAAACTTACAAACTACTTATGAATTAGCTTATACTAAAGACGGCACAAACATCCATGCGCGAGAGAGGATTCGAACCCCCGACGGGAAGCGACCTCGTGCATCATAGTATAGCGCTCGGCCGTTTCGCCGCGACGTAGGGAGTACAAGTCATTCCTATTTACACTAGAGGGCAGTCAATCTTTAACAAGTGTTGAAGACGTTGGTGAGGAACTATAGATAACCGCGAAGCACTGATAGATGACAGTAATGGAAATAATTAAGACAGACTTTCTGTGAACGGAGGAAGATAGTGCACTAAGCATAAAAACGTTTATCGCAAAGAAACAATACTTGACGGTTAAATTTTATGTACCGTGTTGACGGCCTAGTGTGATGATGTTGATAACGGATAATAATAGCTGGCAATGAGACGACCAACGACCGAGTGGATGTACGCAAGCAGTATTCAGCCGGTTTTGTTACGTGGAAAAGTAATTATAAGAAAGAGAGTGACTTAAAACAATGTTCGATGCGTCTCCTGTGTCACACGTTACGATGAATTGGGAATTTGTTAATTTTTGTGTAGGGTAGCGGAGGAGCAGTGAGCTAATGTTGACAACGAAATATTCCCTTTACGGTGATAATTAATTTACTCATCCGACAAGTATACATACAAGAACCTATCAACCATAGAGCAGGAAGAGGGTTAATTATTTACTTCATGGTCAACAGAAAGAATTATGCCCTATACGCTATAATGCAAGTAAAATTTTACGTCTGAGGGGAATAATCCTCTGTGTTGACATTGAAGTAAATAATGCTGTTCCTGAAACTTCCTACAGATTAAAATTGTGTGCCGGAACCGGGACTCGCAACTGGGACCTTTGCCTTTCGCTGGCAAGCGCTCTACCAACTGAACTATCCCGACACGACGCACGCTGCTGCCCCACAACTTCAATTCTGCCAGTACCTCGCCTCCTACTTTCCGAACTCAGTTGGTAGAGCGCTTGCCCGCGAAAGGCAAAGGTCCCAGGTTCGAGTCCCAGTTCCGGCACAAAATTTTAATCTGCCAGGAAGTTTCATATCAGCGCACACTCCGCTGCAGAGTGAAAGTTTCATTCTGGAAACATCCCTTAGGCTGTGGCTAAGCCATGTCTACACCATATTCTTTCTTCCAGGAGTGCTAGTCTCGAAAGGTTCGCAGGAGAACTTTGTGAAGTCTGGAAAGTAGGAGGCGAGGTACTGGCAGAATTGAAGTTGTGGGGAGGCACCGTGAGTCCTGTCGGCATAGCTCAGTTGGTAGAGCGCTTGCCCGCGAAAGGCAAAGGTCCCAGTCTCGAGTCCCGGTTCCGGCACACAATTTTAACCTGCCAGGAAGTTTCATATCAGCGCACACTTCGCTGTAGAGTGAAAGTATCATTCTGAATGCTATTCCTGTTCTGTAGTTAACAGATTCTTATATGTTCCGTCGTCGGGTCACTAACTTAACTGTCATATAAAGGGAATATTTCGTTGACACGACTACCTCGCGTACCATATTGACACATAACAAAATATTTAATGTCAAAGAACAAAATGCGTTCGTTTATCCTGTTTAAGAAACCAGCAAATCTCAATAGATATCGTACAACATCACTCGACTGGCTAATGAGAACGTCACACAAATTCCGCCATTTACATCCGTTGCCAACGTCAACACGCTAGGCCGCCAACACCGTAAGTAAAATTTAACCGTTCTTGACATACTGAAAGAACTGTCTCCTGTTTAGAACACTATACTAAGTAACATTGTAGGCCTGACAAGCATAATTAGATTAATCAATTTCAGGAAATTAGTACTGTGATCTGCGACAGTTTATTTATTTATTTTTCTCCGAAGACCTGTCGGATACCAACGCTCGCGACGATGATGTGTATGCTTATAGTCCTCATTGTAGATTTTGTGGATTATTTAAATTTTCTCCTAGAGTGCCGAATCAGATGAGCAGCCAATTACTGACAGCACAGCAGCCTCAGCACGGATTAGGACAGATGTTATACCCCGATTCTAGGACCATTAGGGACGATTTGTTGAAAGTTTGGCTATGAGTGAAGCTGCTGCTCCCAATAATTTTCTCTCAAACTTCATCATCACGTAGGAGACCCTCGAATGAGCTTCCAAAATGGGAAGATATACACTGAAAGAAAATGGGTCCCCTCAAGAACAATGTCACTTTATCGTCAAGTGAAATGACTAGGTTCATCGTTGTAGGTTTATATGACGACAAAGTCAGACCATATCTTCAAATGTTTATAAATCTATGGGACTTAACTACTGTGGTTATCAGTCCCTAGGCTTAGAAACTACTTAAACCCAAGGATAACACACACACACACATACACATGACCGAGGGAGGACTCTAAACTACGACGGGGAGCAACCGCGCGCTCCGCAGCAAGGCGCCTTAAAACTCACAGCCATTCCACCGCGGACTGGGACCATTCACCGAACTTCTCAGACGCACCTTGTAGCACGCATTTCCATTCCACGTACAGACGGAGGAAATTTATCAGACTTCAAAAGAGCTAGACAAAATAATTATGTGTAGAGTTTCAACATATGCAAAGCAAGTGCGGTCGTGTAATTATTAATGAAATCGACTCGCTCTCGAAAAGTTCAGAGTTCAAAGTTTTTATAACAAACACTCCAAACAGCTAATGTCATCGGTCCATAGGCTTACACTCTTCTGAAACTATCTGTAACTAATTTATCCTAAGGACAATACACACATCCATGCCCGATGGAGAACTCGAACGTCCGGCGGGAGCGGACGCACAATCTGTGAGTGGCGCCATAATAGGTCTGCGCGTCCATTCGGAATGGGCGAGGTTTACATCCCTCTTTGTCAATGGGACGTTAATCCTTAATCTTTCTCTCTCTTGTCTTTCACGTGCTGTTAAGAAAAAAATAGGATTTTTTCTCAGCTCTGGCGGTTCCATCGGTACCGACCATCCGCCGAGTCAACCTCTGCCAGTGTTGTGAGAGGTTAGTGCAGCTCTCTCCCGCCCGTCTTAGTCACTTTTCATGGGCTGGAGACACCATTTTCGGTGAAATAGCACCTCAGTTGGCATCGCAAGGCTGATTACTCTCTGATCCAGTGCTCCTACCAACGAGATTCCCGGGTTTTCAACATGGTAGTTAGCCCCAGTGACTACTCAACTACAAAGCCAGACAATTAATTTTAAAAAGCGGCGAAAGCGTGTTGCTAATCCTGAAGATAATTATTTTAACAAGGTCTATCATTCAGAGAAAGCAGGAAATAAGCTGAAACATAGATCTTACAGCTTATAAAATGTTTGTCGTTGCTTAAAAGTTCAAATGCAAATCAAAACATGCTAAAATTTTGTACAGCTATGAGACCAAACTGTAGTGATCATCAGCCCTAAACTTACAAACTACTTAAACTAACTTATGCTAAGGACAACACACACACACACACACACCCATATCCGATGGGGAGCAGACGCGCAACCCGCAGCCACGCTACTCCCGCGCGGCTGCTGGAAAGTAATTTTTATAATATTCTAACCCCCTTTTTCAAGATTTTTTTTCTTTTAGAGAAAATCAATAATGTATTCGCTTTTGAGGTTATAAAACCATGATGGCAACCGATTTTAAAAGAAGGAAATAAGGATCTATGGTTAACCACATTTAAGGCACACGTTCCTTTCTTTTCTTAGGACTTCTTTACTACGTGAAATAACAAATAATCTACACACGATGTTAAATGGCACACACTTTACGCCAGTGCAGTATTCCTTTCTTAAGTGTGTACGGATCATTTCGAAACTTTGGCTTATCTGCTAGCCTTTCGCTACGTTTATGTTTGCGGTGAAGTTCTCTTTTCTTTCGTGAGAGTTTCCTAACTCGGTTGTTGAACCATGGTGGATCTTTCAAAAAATGTTCAAATGTTTGTAAATCTATCGGATTCAACTGCGTGGTTATTAGTCCGTAGCTTACAAACTACTTAAACTAAGTGAAACTAACCTAAGGACAACACACACATCCATACCCGAGGGAGCATTCGAACCTCCGACGCGGGAGGCCTCGCGATCCGTAACAACCGGCCGAAGAGGCCGAGAGGTCTGAGGCGCGCCAGTCACAGTCAGCACGGCCGCTACGGTCAGGGGTTCGAATCCCCCCTCGGGCATGGATATTTGTGTCGTCTTTAGTATAAGATACTTCAGAAGTAGTTTGTAAGTTTAGGGACTGATGACCCCGCAGTTCAGTTCAAATATTCAAATGTTTGTATAGCTTATGGGACTTAACTACGGGGTCATCAGTCCCTAAACTTACAAACTACTTATGAACTAACGAATACTAAGAACAGCACAAATATCCATGACCGAGGGGGATTCGAACCCCCGACCGTAGCGGCCGTGCAGACCGTGCCCAGAGCGCCTCAGTCCCCTCGGCCACCGCGGCCGGCCGCAGTTCAGTCCCATAAGCTTAACAAACATTTGAAAATTCAAACATTTGATCCGCTCCGTTACTCCCGCGCGGCGGTGGATCTTTGCCATCTCTCATGTGCGAGGCGCTCCAGTCACGGTCTGTACGGCCACAACGGTCGGGGGTTCGAATCCCCCCTCGGGCATGGATATTTGTGCCGTCCTAGTTCGTAAGTAGTTCATAAGTAGTTTGTAAGTTTAGGGACTGATGACCCCGTAGTTAAGTCCCATAGACTATACAAACATTTACATTTATTTTCTCATGTGCGCTGTTGTTACAAAGTTAAAAACTTTTAGAGTGTTAATGTGTAACACTTACCTACCAAAGGCATGGAATTAAGCGTCTGTCTGAGGGAACCAAGAAATAACGTTTCTCCTCCGTGTTAAAGGATAGTACGAGACGTACACCAACATTGAAGATTAAATGGCTCCCATTCTATAGTAATACATTAAAGGATCCATGTCTCTCGTGAAACAGAGAAAATTGAGCACAATCCTATCAATTAGTATTCCTTTCCAGGCAGAATATGAACGGAATTTTCCTTGTACCTTAGCAGAATTAACTTCTCTGATCGCTGATTGTATCAATTGACTCACTGAAGGTACCCGAAGTCAACTGTTATCACAAAAATAATTCAATATTCTTCATCAAACCGTTTTAGTTGACGTGATTGCATACTTTCCCATATTTGTTGAAATATTTAGAAACGATAATTGACGTTTTCTCAAAATACGTAAAAGTTTCTGCTCTGAAAACTTAATCTGATGTTGCTATTGCTGACGGCCGCGGTGGCCGAGGTGACTGAGGCGCTCCAGTCACGGTCAGCACGGCCACTACGGTCGGGGGTTCGAATCCCCCCTCGGGCATGGATATTTGTGCCGTCCTAGTTCGTAAGTAGTTCATAAGTAGTTTGTAAGTTTAGGGACTGATGACCCCGTAGTTAAGTCCCATAAGCTTAACAAACATTTGAATTTGAATTTGAATTTGCTATTGCTGAAGGAAGCAGGAAGGAAGGAAGGTTAGACTTTAACGTCTTGTCGACATGATGGTGATTAGATATGAAGCATACACTTGGATAGTTTTTACCATGGATGGGAAAGGAAATTGGCCATACGCGTCGATAGGAACTATTCTAGAATTTGCCTAGAATGATTTAGGGAAATCACGGACAATATGAATCAGGATGGCCGTAGGTAGGTTAGAACCGCCGTCTTCCTCAGTGTTTCATTGCTGATGCAATTAGCAAATTACACATAAGCCGAGGCGTATTGTAAAAATTATATTACGTACTAACTTATTAGAAAAAGAGTTCCATGCCAGTTCAGAACACTTAATCCAAATCCTCACCGTTAACTACTTTACCACTCTTATAGTTTCTGAATCTTCTGTTACTCAACACTTCGGCTAAAATCTCATGAAGATATTGTTGATCACATTCTCGCGTCTAGGCTCCTTCGTATAAAGTGACATAGAATACCATCTGATCGGACAATGTAGTTAAGAAAAACAGAGGATAGTCAAATAAGGTTAGCTGGTTTAGTCAAATTAATATCTGGTTATATTCATTTTGATTTTGTTGTAGACATATTGCAAAATCAAAGTAATTGAATACTAGAATTCTAAAACTGGAGCTGGCAATTTTGTTAAAATTAAAGGAAAATACAGATTTAGAAAATGGATATGCCACACACAGGTCAACATAAATTTTCAGAATTAGTACTCATACAATATAGGAAGCGTGTTCGATATTGGATCTGCATACAAGACTCGCCCTATGTTTCCTCGCAGGAGAACGAACTATAGATTCGAATATGTCGCCGAGAAACAACGTTCCAGTGACGTTATTACAGTACAACGACGAACATGACACATGCGTTATTTACATTAGTAGTACATCTTGTTGAAAGAAAATTGAAAAAAAATTCACAAACTATAATGCCATAAATGAGAGGGTTAAAGCGGTGAGAAGGGGGAACTGGTTTTGGTTTGCAAGTATTGTTATGTCTGAGCCTGTCCCAATATAAAGATGTAATGCGGTCTTACGTACTGCTAAAATGTTTTATAGGAGTGACGTACAGTTGCCACGTGGTTTTTCTGAAAATCCCGTCTTCATTCATCACAGACAGTTCCCAGAGTAAAATCTTCTTTGACGTGTTCCCTTGTTCCATTGCCATGTAGAGAAGCTCAATACGTAGCATATTTGCTCGCGATAACACTTATCTCACTTAATGAAAGTTCTGCATTTCTAGCAACTCTCCGTTTTAGTTATATGATGCAAGAAATCTATTTTTAGTAACTGTCCTTGTTCAACATCACTCAAGGCCAACATCGAGAGTATCAAATAATTGAGAAACCCGGTTTCGAGAAGCAAAAGGAATCGAATATGTTGTTGTTGTGGTCTTCGGTCGGAAGACTGGTTTGATACAGCTCTCCACGCCACTCTATCCTGTGCAAGTCTCTTCATCTCCGAAAAACAAAGGCAATCCACATCCATTTGAACCTTCTTACTGTGCTTGTTTCGTAGTCTTCCCTGTAATTTTTAACTCCCACACTTCCCTTTAATAGTAAACTGACTATTCCTTGATGTTTCAGAGTGTGTCCTATCAATCGATCCCTTTTTTTAGTCAAGTTACGCCACAGATTTCTCTTCTCTCCAATTCTGGTCAGTATTTCCTCATTAGTTACGTGATCTACCCATCTAACCTTCAGCATTCTTCTGTAGCAACACATTTAGAAAGCGTCTATCTCCTTCTTCTCTGAACGGATTATCAGGTTACACTCAAAACGAATGCCTTCAGAAAATAATCCCTAACACTTGAATTAATATTCCATCTTACTAAATTTCTCTTCTTCGCAATGTCATCCCGCATGCTATATCTTCTCTACTTCGGCCATCACAAGTTATTTTACTGCCGTTACGACAAAACGCATCTACTACTTTTACTGCCTAGTTCACTAATCTGATTCCTCAGAATTACCTGATTTAATTCCATACCATTCCATTACCTCTTCTTTGTTTCTTGTTAATATTCATCTCCCACGCTCCTTTCAAGACACTGTCCATTCCGATCAACTGCTCTTCCAGGTTCCTTGCTGTCGCTGACGAATTACAATATCAGCGACAAATAGCGAGGCTTTTCTTTCTTCACTCTGAACTTTAATTTCGCTTCCACATTTTCACATTTCCTTCACAACTTGCTCAATGAACAGGGTGAATAACATGGGGAAAGACTACAGCCCGTTTACACCCTTCTCAATCATTGTTTCCTTTTCACTCCCTACGATCTTTGCAACTGCTGTCTGGTTTCTATACAAGTTGTATATAACCTTTCGTTCCATGTCTTTTACGGCTATTGCATATAGAATTTCTATTGTCATCTTGGTGTCTTCCAGTTTCTGTCACTTCAAAAGTAATGCATCTAAGAATTGTGTGATTTAAAACAACAGTTATAGTGCACACATTTTAACAACGTTTCAGCGCTTAATTTACAAAATGTTAGGTGACGTTATGCACCTACTCAGCAATACAGCCCCTCCTTCCTAGCCAAAGAAAGCCTCTCGCCTAAACCGCAGGACAAAAAAAGTTTCGATTTTTGTAAACTTGTGATAAAACTTACAATGAGAAACATCTTTTACAAAATACTGATCTGAAATACCCCATAGCAGTGTCACTTTACCCAGCGAGGTGGCGCAGTGGTAACGCACTGAACTCGCATTCGCGAGGATGGTGGTTCATATCCACCTCTGGCCATCTTGATTTAGGTTTTCCCTGATTTCCCCAAATTATTCCAAGCAAATGCTGCGATGGCTCCTTTCAAACGGCAGGACCGATTTCCTTCCCTATCCTTACCCAAAACTTCGAGCATTAGCTCCGTCTCTAATGACCAAGCTTTTCGACGAGACGTTAAACCCTAAGCTTCCTTCCTCCTTCCCAGTATCTTTTCTCCCTGGCTCTCCTCGATACATTCGGGTCAAGTTGGATATAGTAAGAGCAGGCGCAGGTCTTCCAACTTAATGAAATGAAACTAAAAATGTAACCCTTTATGTTGTTGATTCTTAGACAAAACCTTTTAAAACAAGACTGAAATTCTCACTTAAGATAGTATTTTGCTTAAAAGTAGCGTTATTATTCAGATAATTATCAGACCTATCTTCTTCCAACGCTGCAACAGGTGTGACAGCCTAGAGTTTTTACCGAGCCCTCTCAGCCATTGCATCTGGCTATGACATATTAAATCGACTAACTAAGCTATCACCTAAGGCAGTAAACCATTGTAACCAAATTAATGAGATACTTTATGAGATATGTAATACTATAATTCAGTACCGAACGAGGTGGTACAGTGGTAACGCACTGGACTCGCATTCGGGAGGAGGGTGGTTCAAATCCACCTCCGGCCATCCAGATTTAGGTTTTTCTGCGATTTCCCTAAATCACTCCAGTCGAATGCCGGGATGGTTCCTTTCAAAGGGCACGGCCGATTTCCTACCCCATCCTTACTCCGAGCGTTAGCTCCGTCTCTAATGACCAAGCTGTCGACGGGACGTTAAACCCCAAGCTTCCTTCCTATAATTCAAGCTTTTAACATATGTAACAGGAGTTAATAGCAAACTTTACAATGCACAAGAGGAAAGAACTGTCACATGATCTATTTCAAATTTATTGTCTTTATTTCCCTTCCATGAAGTTCATTTTCTTTTCTTTTCTAATTTTTATTTTTTAGAATTTAAACTGAAAACACGCCAAAACTTACTACAGTATACATCTATTGAACTTTGTAAACAAAGTATCTGTATAGTTTTTTTTTCCTCTTTTTACGTCTTTTCTATTTGTATCCATTTATATCGTTCTCAAAACATGTGAGAATGATAAACTGAATGTAGTATATAAAACGTATGGCCTGTTCTATATTAATAGGCAGCAGGACTTTAAATGAAAAATATATGAAATAGTTCACAAAAAAATCCCTGGGAGTTGCCGGAACGCCTGTTGGGTTTATTTTATAGGTGAATTAAGTGCCACTCAGGAAAGTAGTGTTAGAGAGAAAGTACATTGTGTAACAAGCGTCTACCCTCAATGTGGATAGTTAGCTTTCTTAAATTAGATTAGCTGTTCGTTCCATAGATCCGCATTGACGAGCTTCTCGTGGCTGTGAAACATGTCAATAATTTCTTTTCCACAGAGACGGATTTGCTTCATTAGCAATGGACTGTAAATTGATTCATAATTATACACACAACAGAAAAATTGTTGCATCATCTTGGTTCCAAGGGCTCCTGGACAATAACGTTGAATGTGTAGAATGCATCAAGAACGCAGTTCCTTCAATTGTCAATAGATGTCACTCGACCCGCATCACGATGTAAGCAACCACGCATGAGCAGTGCCAAAGCGACGGAGTGGGTAAAAATGGCCAATCAGTCCCAGTTTAAATGTTTGTAGAGCTTATGGGACTTAACTACGGGGTCATCAGTCCCGAAGCTTACAAACTACCTATGAACTAGCTTATACTAAAGACGGCACAAATATTCATGCCCGAGGGGGGATTCGAACCCCCGACGGGGGACGGCCTCGCGCATCGTAGCATAGCGCCTCAATGCTCTCGGCCGCTCCGCCGCGGCTCAGCTTCAGTCACAACACCAACAAGGAAGTTCAAATGTTCAAATGTTTGTTAAGCTTAAGGGACTTAACTGCGGGGTCATAAGTCCCTAAACTTACAAACTATATATGAACTACCTTATTCTAAAGACGACACAGATATCCATGCCCGTGGGGGGATTCGAACCCCCACCGTAGCGGCCGTGCAGACTGTGACTGGCGCACCGCAGACCGTTCGGCCACCGCGGCTGGCGGCAAGGAAGTACACTGCTTGCGTTGACCGCAGTTCTGCCATGCCTACGAGATGAATTCCAAAGTCTGATCATATCCGCATTTATACTTAGCGTCAGGAGGGACTCTCATCAAGGTAAGTTTGCAGAAGTCTCGGAGTGAGCCAAAGCGATGTTGTACGGACGTGCAGGAGATGCAGAGATACAGCAACTGTTGATGTCTTGCCCCTCATTTGCCGCCCAAAGGCTACCCCAACAGATGATAAACTCTACGGATTTCAACTCAGAGGAGCCCTGAGAGGAAAGCTACCCTGCTGAATGATGATTTTTGTTCAGCCACAGGCCGTCGTATTTCGATTCCAACTGTACGTAAGAGGCTGCACGACATGCGAGGTCCAGCTTTGACACTAGACACCACGCAGCGCCATACAGGTGGGCCCAACTGCATGCTGGATTGGTCAGAATTGGCATCTAGTGCTATTCACAGACGAGATTCGCAACTACCTTCAGTGTGGCAACAGTCGGAGACGGGTTTGGAGGCAGCCTGGTCAACGTCTTGGACACAACGTCCAGTGAGTGCGAGAAGGTGACGGTTCCCTGATTCTTGGAGTGGCATTATGCGGGGCTGCCGTACGCCACGGGTAATCGCAGAAGGCAATCAGACGACTATACGGTACGGGCATGACTGCAACCGTATCCGCAGCATTTCAGTGAGGGATTCTTCTTAATGGACGGCAATTCTCGCTCTCATAGTGCACATGTTGTGAATGCCTTTCTTCACGGCAACGACACAGCAAGATTAGTATAGCGAACATGTCTTCAGACAATGAACCTGATCGAAAATGCCTAGGATACATTGAAAAGCGCTGTTTTTGTACGAGACGACCTACCAACCAGTCTGTGAAATCTACGCCGAATGGTCGTTGAGTAGTGGGGCAATCTGGGCCAACAGTCCCTTGATGATTCAGTGGAAAGTATGCTATGACGAAAACAGGCATGCGTCAGTGCAAGAGGCCGTGTTGCCGGGTATTAGGGGTGCTGGAGTATTCATCTACATCTACACAGATACTCTGCAAATCACTTTTAACTGGCTGTCAGAGGGTTTATTTGCCACTTTCATAACTTTTCTCTACCGTTCCATTCTCTGATAGCGCGCGGGAAGAAAGAATACCTAAATCGTTCCGTTTTCGATCTGATTTCTCTTATTTTATTGGGATGGTCATGTCTCCCTAAGTAGGTGGGTGCTAGCAAAATATTTTCACTCTCAGAAGAAAAAGTCGGTGATTGCAACTTCGCAAACAGATCATACCTCAATGAATAACGTCTTTTAATGATTTCCACCCCAATTCGTGCATAATTTCCGTGACGCTTTCTTCCCCGTAACGTGATAAAAGAAAAAAAAGGGGCTGTCCTTCTCTGAACCTTCTCAATATCTTCCGTCAGTCCCACCTGGTAGGGTCCCACAATGGGAAACAGTACTCCAGGAGAGGACGCACAAGTGTGATGTAGGCAGTCTCTTTGGTGGAACTGGTGCATCTTCGAAGCGTTCTGCCAATGAAACGTAATCTTTGGTTCGCCTTCCCCACAATATTTTCTATGTGTTCTCTCCAGTTTAAGTTGTTCGTAATTGTAACTCCTAGGTATTTGGTAGAATTTTTGACCTTAAGGTTTGACTGATTTATCGCGTAATTGAAGTTCAGCGGATTTCTTTTAGTGGTCATGTGTATTACTTCACACTTTTCTTTATTTAGTGCCAATTGCCAATTTTCGCACCATGTAGAAATTTTATCTAAATCGCTTTGCAGTTGCTTTTGATCTTCTGTTGACTTCACTAACCGATAAACGACAGCATCATCCGCGAACAGTCCAAAGGAGCTATTCAAATTGTCTCCTAAATCGTTTATAAACACAAGGAAGAGTAGGGGACCTATAACGTTTCCCTGGGGAATGCCAAATATCATTTCTGTTTTACTCGATGACTTACCGTCAATTACAACGAACGGTGTCCTTTCTGATAGGAAATCGTGAATCCAATCGTACAATTTGGGGGATATTCCATAAGCACGCAATTTCATTAGAAGCCGTTTGTAGGATACATATTCTGCAATATGGAACACCAATTCAGAATGTGTACGTCATTCTGGTACAACTTGCCTATTTCTGTTTCCATGAGCAATAAAATGAAATGAAACGTTTTTGTATATCTCTATTCCGTCTCATGGAAAGGGTCATGAACCCATTGAATCGTGGATATGCAAAACTTTTTTTGATGTGTGTATATAAATAAAGTAACTATTATAAATAAGCAATAAACACAATTGTCTCATTGGCTCATTAGTTTGTGGTTAGTTAAAACACCTTCAAAAACGAAATATCATTTGAATGGGTGAGTTTTAAAAGGTACCTAAGTCAATTTTTTCACATTTTGAGATAATTGCATTTTCGATATCTATGGGTGTTTAAATACGTTTGAGTGTCAAATCGTGCCTCAAACAAGCATTCATTATACGATCTACAAGCAGTTGCTTTTACTGAGTGAGTGTTAAAAGGTACGTAAGTCACTGACTCTCGCCCCTTTTAACACGCAACTGTTGGTAACACTACAAATTATTTCCTGCACATGAATATCTTTGCCTCTTTTATTTGTTTGTTGTTCTGCGTATATTCTGTTTATTGTTGAATAGTGGAGATAAAGTTACAGTAGTACTAGTAACGTAAGGTATTTATTACAAAATTACGCCGGTCGAAACACACATGATCATTGGACGTTCTACTTGGTGGCCTACTTATTATAAGAAGTCTACACAGTCTCTTGAAAGCAGACACCTTCAAGAAATGAAAAGGTGCAGTTTAATTTTACACATATCACTATTTTGAGTACTCACATGAGCACAAAGGTGTCATAAAAACTAGTGAGTGCATAAGATCAGCTGGTTTTCAAACCCTGAATACCTTTATCCTCAAGAAAACTAACGAAGTATATTTACCTTCTCAAGAAGCTTATCCAAAAGAAAAAATACCAATAAAAAAAAAGCAAAATTGAGGACCCGAAAAAAATTATGCCGTATATTGTAGAACACAGAAGCTTTTACTACCGACTATCACAGTGGCCGGTAGCAGATAATGAATAAATTTCAGAAAAACATGTCTCTGTAATGTAATAATATTCTTTGACTATTAAAGAATTGCGTTTGTATTATGAGCTATCAGATAATAATCTTTTTTAATTAAAAAACCTGCATTATTTCTAGTAAAAGAATGCTTTAAATTTTATAAATTGTTAAATGGGACCTAAGTCAGCAAAGTAAAATATTTTTTTGCTGGTGTCCAATTACGTAGGGGAGACCGGGGCACATTTTCCATAGGGGCAGGTTTTCCAACTCCCTTTAGTTTCGAAACAAACGGCTAGATGGTACCACCGTTGATAATGTAGGAAGTAGCAACTAAGCGCGGTTCATTTAGGAAATTTTCAGTGCTGTACCAGCAGTCACAACCTCGGCAGAGCTGTTTTCGTCATTTTTGCAAATGTGAGTAAACTTTCACGTTTTTATTGAAACTTCAAATAAACATACTAGCGTTAAACC
The DNA here is from genome assembly GCA_026315105.1 of Locusta migratoria. Lineage (NCBI taxonomy): Eukaryota > Metazoa > Arthropoda > Insecta > Orthoptera > Acrididae > Locusta > Locusta migratoria. The sequence goes on from CM048755.1 coordinate 296,792,799, forward strand.
TATTATTTTGACACTGCACGCACTAAAAGTGGGTTTCTTTCTTCACGTAACTGTGCATTTGTTTTGTAAATAGGTTACACGGTTACTCATGGACGTAGTGTTAAAGTTCCGAATATGGTGACGGGGCACCTTTTCCCAGAGCATACGGGGCACATTTTCCTTATTGCTTTGAGTCTTAACGCCAGGTCTAAAGCAAATGAAAAGTGGGTACTGTGCACGAACTGCAAGAAATGAGCGCTTACATTGTCATTCAGACAATGAGTATGAGTTTTGTTAAAAAAATGTCTGTAGTTGTGAAATATTTGAGTCACATATTTTGTAAAACCTTTCAGTAGCATTTATTTTTATTTAATGTGGTTACTTTTATTATCCTTCTTTTGTAATGTATTGTAAATGCATAATAAAAATACATATTCAGTGAATTCAAGATAATTATCTCTGTTTTACCATTTAAAGTACAGTTGGAAAATTTGCCCCTGTACATTTTACGTAAGCTGGAAAACTTGCCCCACATACGGGGCAAATTTTCCAACGCAACTTGGTCAGACAAAATCATTTGTTGCCAAGAACGATATTTACTATTTTCAAAAATATCTGTACAAGACTGTAGATAAAGGTATAGGAAATATAATGTTCCGCTGTTTACCTCAAAACCGATAAAAATAAAAAGTGCAAAAATAAAAATGTAAAATGGTGGAAAACGTGCCCCGGTCTCCCCTGTATTGGGTCAATAATGTACCTAATTGTAGATCTATATCTATAGTATAATACATAATTTTATCTGTGCACTATTTCATAGCACAAAAAAGAAAAAAGGTTTTTTTTCTCCAAACTATGAAAAAGTGACTTAGGTACCTATTAACATTCAGCCATTCATTTATTCTTCGACATTTTAGAAATAAAAATATTTAAAGGACACTATTCTTTAGTTGGGCGCAAATGTTAAAAACGGTGGGAGGACGAGGGGAAAGGGAGGAGGGTAGCTAATATCTGATTAGCGCCAGCAGTAGTGGCCTCACAAAGGTTGTGGGCCTCAGCTGCAGAGCGTTGCGCCAGCGTCGTTCACGGTAGCTGCGCCTAACGGGATCCAAGCCTTGTGCCAGGAACCTTGTCCTTTCCCTGCCGAGTGTCACGCCAGCGGTTCCGATACACTTCTTTCTTTTCTTTTTTCTTTTTTTAATTCGCTAACGAATGTACCGTTTTGTCGTGTTGTTTAAACACTGTTAAGCAATGTCACACCGGTATATACCTTCACTAGGCAAGTGAGTGTCAGCTACAACTGTCGAAGGTCTATCAGAGACAGCTGAATCACAACGAAACTTTGCGAATGCTTAAGTAACACCTTTCACAACTGTCTGCGCCAAAAAAAAGTGCTCCGTACTCTGCATTGTTCCAAATTTCTCCTCTGAATTTGCGCGAGAGAAAGTATTCAAGGACTGAAACAGCTTAGTCGATTATGCGAGTGTCCTCTGCATTCAGTGACATCGCTGTCAGCCAAATGTTTCTTCACTAATCAATATAATAGTACGAAGTAATATTATGCCTTCACATACGTCCTCTGCTATTACACACAACGCAGTGTCCTCGAGTTATGAAGTATGAAAATTTATGCGGTTGGTACATAATCTAGCCCGTTCTAAAGCTTTGCAGAGCAATGTATCCAAAAATATTCAAATGTTTGTACAGCTTATGGGACTTAACTACGGGTTCATCAGTCCCTAAACTTACAAACTACTTATGAAGTAGCTAACACTAAGGACGGCACAAATATCCATGCCCGAGAGGGGATTCGAACCACCGACCGTAGTGGCCGTGCAGACCGTGACTGACGCGCCTCAGTCCCCTCGGTCACCGCGGCCGGCGCAATGTATCCACAAACACATTAGTACGACTATAAAACTGTTTACTGCCTACCAGGAAGAAAGTTAGACATCCCATAGTTTTAATTTGAAGCAATACTGGTTCAGTTGCAGAAGGAATGAGGAACTCAGTTTATTTGTAAGTTATCTGTAGCCGGCCGCGGGGGCCGAGGAGACTAAGGCGCTCCAGTCACGGTCTGCACGGCCACTACGGTCGGGGGTTCGAATCCTCCCTCGGGCATGGATATTTGTGCCGTGCTAGTTCGTAAGTAGTTCATAAGTAGTTTGTAAGTTTAGGGACTGATAACCCCGTAGTTAAGTCCCATAGACTATACAAACATTTGAACATTTTGAGTTATCTGTATGTTCCGTGCATCGTAATTGAGGACGATTAACATTTTACACCACGTTGACACCGAGCTCTTTAGAAACTGAGCGTTACCATGGAATTTTTTCCTAGGATGGTGAAAGAAGTCAGCCGAGCCCTTTCAAAGATACCATCCCGTCATTTGTCAAGAACGATTTAGGGAAATCAAAGAAAACGTGAATGAAAGTCCAGTGTGTTAAAGACTCGCTGGGTTGTTCATCATAATCGCAACCGCCGGCCATATTAGGAAACCAGTCTGTTTCACAGTTTCGCAGGGAAATGCCAACATGGTTGCCATTTATAGGACTAAACTTTTTTTTCTGAAAATTTGAAAGGTAATATATTTAGTGGATCCCATTAGTCTTATATAGACATGTAATATAATTATTTTATGTTCATTTAACTTCGAAATGAAATGAAGAAATAGGTGGTTGATGTACAGACCACTATTCATTTTGGGTGTGACTTAGACTACTGTGGATGGTGGTCATATAAAAGACCACTTTCTTATATCTGGAATAAATAACTAATAAATGGCACTTGGAATGCAATTTATTAAATAATTTACTGAATTACAAAAATTGAACACATTAGAATATTCAAACAATAAAACATTACTAAACACTATGAAATATTACAAATTCCAGTGGTAAATTTGTTATTCAGAATGAAGCGGGTGAAAAAAGGAAGGCAAAGAGCAACGTACACTGTTTCGCACTTAAGGTAGGTGGGCAACATATCGACCACTATCCTATAAAGGGTTGGTTATCATTATATTACATGTATGCAATAATTTAACTGTCTTCAATATCAACACTCAAAGGAATTAAAGAGAATTTCTGTCACTGGGCACTGGAGAAAATAGACAATTTGTGCCGAACCGGGATTCGACCCCAGGTCTCGTTCTCGCTATGCAGAGGGATTGACCACTAAACCATTCGGTCAGTGATTACCACAACTGCACGGACTACCCTAGCTCGATTCCCATCAGACCAAAACTCTTATGTCATTACATAATTATCATCATTACTCGCCAGACGGCCAGTCGGGTGAAGACTACGCTCCAGTGACTTGGTTGGGAAACACAGCAACATCCTCCGTACAGCCCGAATCTTTCAACTTGTCATTTTCACATCTTGGGAGATCTGAAGAAAGAGATGCCTGTACGTAGGGTTCTAGCTCTAGAGCAAGAGCGGGTGCGGTTATGGACCTGTCAGAGGCAGACCACATTCTACGAAACAGGAATGGATCGTCTCGAATTCCGCTGTGACAAGCGTCGCAACGAGCATGATGATTACTTTTGAATGGAACCGTTCCATGCTCCAGTTGTGGCTAGTATTTGGTTTTAATTTGATTGTCCCTCATAGTATACTTGCGAGATGTAGTGCGTCCAAGTTGTTGCGTTTTCAATGGTAATAGATATACTAATTAAACACAATAAGCCAAGCGTTCATTGCATTTTCTAGAATGTTTAGAAGAAGAGAAAAATGGGTACAAAATTTGTTCCAGTCACCTTTTCTTCGGGACAAAAAACAGCGATGTGTGGACGTGACACCACTTGATTGAAATGACAAACGCGATTAAATATTTTTCAAATTTTCTAACAAACAAAAGCCGCGAGGAATGGGCACGTGGTCTAAGGCGTCAAGCGACGGAATGGGCGGCCGTTCCCGCTGGAGGTTCGAGTCCTACTTCGGTAATATGAGTGTGTGTGTGTGTGTGTGTGTGTGTGTGTGTGTGTGTGTGTGTGTGTGTGTGTGTTTTGTCCTCAGTGTAAGTTAGTTACTCTGGTCATTGGTCCCTAGTCTTACAAACTACTTAAACTAACATACTAAGGACAGCACACGTACCCATGACGGAAGGAGGACTCGAACCTCCGACGCGAGTGATTCGTAACATGACGCCCCAGACCGCACGACGATTCTCGCGCGGCTATGAATAAGTACTGACCACAAAACCATTAGTGCAGAGTGGTTCTCTTACGGTTCGCTAAGGCCAAATAAAGTGCAAAAGTGACGCCGAATTTGAACAGTTTCACAAAGAAGAACTCTTCTGACAGTTCTACATTGTTCTAAGAGCAGTGCGTCTGTTGTACTGAAGTGGTGGTTGGGGAGTGGAGCGTAGAGCGGAGAATTCTCCATAAATCGCCGTCTTCATCAGGTTGCTTTTGGTTAAACCACAGCAAAATTTGCGTTAAAATATTGCCGCGATCTGTTTCGGCCCCTGTAATATATAGATGGTCACAACTAAACAGGGAATTTTCACTTTATGACGCATTGTTTCTGCAAAGTAACTGCGCATCGATTGTGGTTCCACACACGAGAAATTCGACGGGCATGGGACACCTACAGTCGAAGAAGGCCGTTATGACCTTACTTTTGTGAGCGGTTTGAGGCTCCTTTGGCAAGGGAAATGTATCCACTGTTGACACTGTCGTTTGCCCTCCAGCATAACCTGGTGTCACACGTTTCTTCCCCTGTGACGAAACAGGAGACATCTACATCTACATACATGCTCCGCAATTCACCGTAAGGTGCGTGGCGGAGGGTACACTGTACCACTACTAGGCATTTCCTTTCCTATTCCACTCCCAAATTGAACGAGGAAAAAAAGAATGCCTATATGGCTCCGTACGAGCCCTAATTTCTCTTATCTTCTCTTTGTGATCTTTACGCGAAATGTAAGTAGGCGGCAGAAAGATCTTACTACACTCAGCTTCAAATTCCGGCCCTCTAAATTTACTTAACAGAAATTCACGAAAAGAACGTCGTCTTTCTTCCATCGATCCCCAATTGAGTAGCCGGAGCATTTCCGTGACACTCGCGCATTGGTCGAACCTACCAGTAACAAATCTAGCTGCTCGCCTCTGAACCGCCTCTATGTCTTCCTTTAAACTGATCTGCTGCGGATCCCAAACACTTGAGCAATACTCAAAACGTGGTCGTACAAGCGTTTTATACGCGGTCTCCTTTACAGGTGAAGTACATCTTCCCAAAATCTCCCAATAAACCGAAGTCGGCTATCCGCCTTAATCACAACTGTCCTTACATGTTCGTTCCATTTCATATCGCTCTGCAATGTTACGCCTAGATATTTGAACGACGCGACTGCATCAAGCTCACTACTAATGCTGTATTTGAATATTATAGGATTGTTTTTTCTACTCATGCGCATCACCATACATTTTTCTACATTGAGAGCTAGCTGCCATTCTTCCCACCAACTAGAAATTTTGTCTAAGTCATCCTGTATACTATTACAGTCAGTTACAGACGACACCCTCCCATACACCACAGCATCATCAGCAAACAGCCGCAAATTACAACTTACTCTGTGTTGCCCGATGAAACCTGCCAATCGGACGAATGCAATTTTGTTGGGACACATTGTGGCGTCCTCCGTATTGTCTGGGTCTTGCATTGTCGGTTGCTTTCAAATAAAAATAGCCTCCCTCAAATGACAAAGGCTGTTTCTGTCAGAAATTATTTTTACAACGGCATTTTTTTTTTCAATATGTTCAAATGTTTGTAAAGTTATGGGACCAAACTGCAGTGGTCATCGATCCCTAAACTTACAACACTACTTAAACTAACTTATAGTAAGAACAAATGTTTGTATAGCTTAGGGGACTTAACTACGGGGTCATCAGTCCCTAAACTTACAAACTACTTATGAACTAGCTAATCCTAAGGACGCCACAAATATCCATACCCGAGGGGGGATTCGAACCCCCGACCGTAGTGGCCGTGCAGACCTTGACTGGAGCGCCTCAGTCCCCTCGGCCACCGCGGCCGGCATAGTAAGAACAACACACACACACAAACACGCATGCCCATGGGAGGACTTGAACCTCCGACGGCGAACGGCCGCGTGCAACGCGCACGGCTATTCCACCGCGGCGGCATTTTCTTTAGAACCATCAGATTTTTGATCTGCAATAAGTCAGGACTAGGGACGTTTCCGCCGTATCCGTCCAGAACAAATCATGGGTCTCGGGAGTGGCTACATGAATGCGATGGAATGGCAAAAACGAAAAATATAACTGACTATGGTTGTCTTTGTTATGAAGTTTTAATGTGAAACTACGAGTCCGGTTTTGTGTTCATCTCCTCAGTGAGAGAGCCAGGAATGTAGTGCACGGTGGTCGGTGTAGGGCGTGGTGTCGGGCTTATCAGCTTACGACGTGGCGTTTCGATAGGAAGCGGAGGAATGGCGCGCTGCGCCGGCTGCTTTCACCAGCTGCTGTCGACATACCTCCCGCAATCAGCCACGTTTACTTCTATTCTTGACCGCACTCCCAGCCCCGGCTGTAAGGAACGCGCCTTACAATAACACAATGTACAGTCTGGATAGCAGAAGGCGATGTGTCGAGTTGCGATACTACATACAAAGGTTTCGAGAGAACACGTGACTAGTAGGAGTTGTTAAGAGGGTACATTATGTCCTGGAAAGGTTAAAGCCACGGCGGAGCGGCCGAGCGCATTGAGGCGCTATGCTACGATGCACGAGACTGTTCCCCGTCGGGGGTTCGAATCCTCTCTCGGGCATGGATGTTTGTGCCGTCTTTAGTATAAGGTAGTTCATAAGTAGTTTGTAAGTTTAGGGACTGATGACCCCGCAGTTAAGTCCCATAAGTTTGACAAACATTTGAAAGGTTAAATTTGAATACTCTATTGACAATATATCTGTGCTTCCAGTGAACAGCGTCATGCTCAAAAAGTACAATTCCGATAAATTGCAATGTAGAATTTGATAACTGGTGAAAATTCTTGTAATTGTCGCAAAATATTGTTTCAGCACTTAGTTTTGCAATACAGAAAACACCTAAACAATTTTTTACCACCATTACAGGATTTTGCATCAGATATTTACTTATTTATTTAGACGAACTGGCCAACTAAGGACCGCTTCACAAATTTTATTTCATATTCACTTTCTTCTTTCTCATCTCTATGGCTGCTCTTCTGCCTGTTGCCATTTTTGCCAGATGTTCAGCTGTCAGTTTCCTGTTGGTCTTCTTTCTTGGAGCCTCCTGAGAAACTTCGAATTCAGTTACTGCCTTTCTGTAACTGTCCCTATTCATCGCGTCCATTTCTGTGAGTCCAAGTTCCACGAGGTCTTTCTTTATTCCTTGCAAACAACAGTTGGGTGTTTGCATCAGTTATCAAACTCAGAATTGGGATTTGCCTTTTTGACATGACATCTACATCTACATGGGATACTCTGCAAATCACATTTAAGTGCCTGGCAGAGGGTGCATCGAACCACCTTTATAATATTTATCCTCCATTCCATTTTCGAATAACGCGCGGGAAGAAAGAACACCTGAATCTCTCCGATCGAGCTCTGATTTCTCGTATTTTATTCTGATGATTATTTCTGCCTATGTAAGTGGGAGTCAACAATATATTTTCGCATTCGGAGGAGAATGTTGGCGATTGGAGTTTCGTAAGTAGCCCACGCCGCAGCAATAATCGCCGTTGTTGTAATGATTCCCATCCCAGATCCTGTATCATTTCCGTAACGCTGTCTCCCCTGTATCGTGACAATTCAAAACGAGCTGCCCTTCTTTGGAGTCTTCCGATGTCCTCAGTCAAACCTACGTGATATGGATCCCACACTGGGCAGCAATACTCCAAAAAAGGACGGAGAAACGTAGTGTATGCAGTTTCTTTAGTAGTTCTGTTGCATCTTTTTTCTGCCAATAAAACGCAGTATCTGGTTCGCCTTTCGTACGACATTATCTACGTGTTCTTTCCAGTTTAAGTGTGAAGTTATAGTAATTCCTAGGTATTTAGTGGAGTTTACGGCCTTCACTTTTGATTAAATGACACACTGTTCATTGTCAGCACAGATGGCCTTCGTGCGTGGTGTATGTTCTTCAGCAACGATATACGCCAAGCCCAAACTCTTGCGGCAACGGCGACACGCCACAAGTAGTGTGTGGATAAGTTGATATTTTTGATCTGGCGGAAGGTGTGCTGGAATATTTCGTGTAGTTGCGGAAACCCTTACGGCATAAAAGTCAACGTAATGCCTAGCAAGCAGGAGACGCGAGTTCGAATCCCGGTCCGGTTTCTGCTTTTCCCATTCATGTAACTCAGTGTCCGTGAACAGCTAATGAATTAAATTCTTTTGTGTCTTGATTCATAACTGCTGCAGCGTCAAAAATGTCTGTTCTTTACGAAAGAACAGACACCACATCCATATATAATTAAGGCAATGAAGGCCAGTGACGCTTTCGGTATAGATGAACACCAAGCTCGAACTGTTACGGAAATCTGCGAAATCCCGTGAGTACAGCGGATAATTCGCAGGGACACTTTAACAGTAGTGTGTGAATAAGGTGAAAATTTTGATCTGACGGGGGGAGTGTAGGGTAGTCCGCACACAGTCGTGGTGACTAAAATGTCCGGATGGCGTAATCCTAAGAGCAACAGCTTAGTAAACAGGAGACCTGGGTTTGAATCCTGGTTGGGTACATATTTTCAACTTGACCCATTCGCAGTTAATGTCTACATTCCGCGAATATGAATAGATAACTGCTGGATGAAAAGTGACGTCTGTTATTTCGGACATATAACTTAGAGATTTAATTCTTTCCATGAGCAAAGCATGGATTATTTTCCAGATCTAGTTAAGTTTAGAACCAAGATGTGGCTAGAACATTAAACTTCCTATTTAAAAAGATGTGGATTGGACGAAAATATGGAAACAGTGCAAGAAATGCATGCTCAAACATAAATGTAGATTCTAGACTAGCATGAAGGCTTCGCTGTCGTATTTCACAGCCGACACCGCATGTGCAACATCCTCAACATGTTAGAAGCATCATTCGCGACCAGCACAGTGTTCTCTGTATTTGTGAATACATTATTTATTGTATCGGCCTTATTGCAGCCATATTATTGTACGTGCGTCAGCTGCTACAAATAAGGAAATTCAGTATGTAATATTTTTCCCCTTCATACAGTATTTTGTTTAATCATCTTGATGTTGAAGCTCCTGTGGTACATGTTTGTTTATAAAATATGTGGTTTTTTGTGTGGGTCTCCCTTGAGCAGAACACTATGATTTGTCTTTTTACCCATGCATGTTTCACTGCAGTTGCAGCATCATCGGTGGAGCTTTTATTCCTTTATCTGATGTTGTACAGGGAAGAAAACAGCATTATTTCAATTTTCGATCATACTGTATATGAACTGTGAAAACAAGATGGGAGGCGGTAGACAGTATTCTGTTTCTTTATCTTTTTTAACCGTTACTTATATTGAGATGACTTCTTGCGTACGGATGCAATGTAATATGTTATGCAAAAATAGTTATCGTTGTGTAGTGTGTGATACTGATTCCACGTTTGTACGTAATTATGCTGTAACTTTAGAAGCTTCTGTCCGATAGGATAACTGTACATGACGTTATGAACGGAGAAACAGTTAATGGGAGTTCACGTTCGGACGAGGGAGCTACTCCTTGGGGCATGGGTGTGTGTGCTGTTCTTAGGTTAGTTTACCTAGGTTTAACTAGTTTGTAAGCTACGGACTGATGACCACGCAGTTTGGTCCGATAGATTTACAAACATTTGAACATTTCCAGGGAGCTAGCTAACGTTGCGGGTCTGTATGCATATTTTGAGTAATGATAAATGTCGTTCAAAGAAATGTTCAAATGTTTGTAGAGCTTATGGGACTTAACTACGGGGTCATCAGTCCCTAAACTTACAAACTACTTATGAACTAGCTAATAATAAGGACGGCACAAATTTCCATGCCCGAGGGGGGATTCGAACCCCCGACCGTAGTGGCCATGCAGACCGTGACTGGCGCGCCGCAGTCCCCTCGGCCACCGCGGCCGGCAAAGTTCGTTAAAAGCTGAGAAATGTATATTAAACAGTTCTATAACGTGAAGAAGCTTTTGATAAAGTTTGCTTGTTGAAGTTGTAAGGCGGAGGTCGTTGTCATCTGAAGAAGAAACGAATCCTGAAACAGAACATTCTAGACGGACGTTGTATTTAATCTGTCACTCTTAGTAATCGCTATTTTAAAGAAGATCCCACAACGAATCGAGGCAGAAGGGGAATTTCCAAGTAGGAAATCCATCAGGAGAATAGAGGAGATTGTAAGAAAGAAGATCCTAGAATATGATTCGTAGAAGAAGCCAAGAAGATTTACGACGTATGAGAGTCGCAGAACTCTTCGGAAATAACTATATGCAAGCTATGAAAATTCAGCAACTCATTATGAAAAATCTGATAAAAGATTTCTTCGTATTACTTATGACTGGACTGCTACTTTCAGCTTGTTAGCGTTGCAACTACGAGTGAGATGGACTCTCGTCATTCCATGAAACGATCAATGTATTGTCTGGTGTAAAATCTTCAAAATAATATCAGAATCTGCGTGAAAGACGAGCTGCTAAACAGTTAATATTTGTGTTGTAAAAATAAACGGACGGTCTTCCACTTGCTCGTACTATTTACATCAACCAGACCGTTCCAATCCCGCTCCTTTTCTGGAACCAGTGAAAATTCAAAACACTGAGTTTTTAATTCATAGTGATCTTTCAGTGCCCTGACAAACTCCTCTCAAAGTGACGTATCTTTCAGTTCACTTGTACAGGCCCTCTATATATTCCTTCCACCTTTCCCTTCTTTGCTTAGAGTTGGTTTTCTGTTGCTTTTATTGACTTCAAATGTTCTTTCGTTTTCCTGTATCTATCTTTCCTCTTATTATATACTCTCCTACAAAATTGCATTTGCCTTTTAGCCTCTTCTACCTAACCATTTTGCACTTTCTGTCAACCGTATTTTTTGGCCGTCAGTTTCCCCTGTTTTATTTGTTACATTTTAATATTTTCTCCTTCCATCAGTATCTCTTGCGATGTCCAAGGATCTCTACTAGGCCTTGTTCCTCTACGTTTTTGGTGCTCTGCTACCTTCACTATTTCATATTCAAAGCTACCCATTCTTCTACTACTGTATTACCTTCAAATTTTTCAGTTAATCATTGCCTACTGCTCCCTCGTAAACTCTCAACAACCTCAGGCTACTTCAATCCATCCGGGTACGTGTCCTTCCATTTCTACTTTTTTGCAGTTTCTCAGATTTAATCTACGGTTCATAACCAGTAAGTTATGGTCAGATTCTATATCTGTCCTTGGATATGTCTTACAATTCAAACCCTGGTTGCAATATTTATACCTTACCATTATAAAATGAATTTGAATCCTTCCGGTGACTCCTGATATCTTTCCTTTTTACAACCCTCTTTAATGATCCGTGACCAAGTGTATGTGTACGTTTCACTGGAGGACTAAAGATGCTCATCACTCGCCGCAACTCACAACGGACCAAAGTTTGTGATTAAAGACGTAAAGAAAGATATTTGACGTTTTCTATAGGTAACAACCTTTGATTTTTAAATAACGGAGCCAGAATGTGTTTCAATATAATGAACACAGATAAGTGACGTCTTTTGAATGGATTCAGTAGGACCTTTACATGCCGAGCACGTTCATTGATAAAGTAATATGTTTTAAGAATGTAAGAAATATAATGAAGTGAAAACTTTAGTACTTAAAAAATCTAATTGTTTACTTCAAAAGCAAATGCTGAATTATCCAATCAATTTATTGCCACGCTCCCCTACACATCTCAATATTTGGTATCAATGGTAGGTTTTAAACGAACGCGGTAAGTTTCTCCATTTTCGACGAATAATGCACTTACTCCAAGCTATTCGCGACTGTGACTATTTCTGGTCCTGATCAGTTATCACTCAGTGGAATGCTTCATCAGATTAATAGCTAAAACTTGAGTACAGCACGTCGAACATAGCTGGAAACACAAAGAAAGCATTTTGATCTGGTATTGTAAATGAACGATTACAAGCGATAAGTAAACAAGATCTTTATCTGGCAGTAAAACCCTTGAAACATAAAAACTTGAACATCAGTTATCAGGTGTTGACAACGACAAATTGCAAGCACTACTCAATGTGAAACTATTGAAACTGTAAAGATGTACTACAGTACTGGACATAAATTACTCTATAACTTCATGAGACATGAAGAACGGGGAAAATTCAACAGAGAGAGATAGTGTGTTTTTCCTATGAGATCACCAACCAATGCATATTTCTTCACTTCACAGTATGACTTCCCCGTTGTTTCCAATAGCTTATGGCTTTACTTTTGCACAGTACTAACATGTGACGATAAACCGATTATCGTCATCGGTAATATACAGTGAACAAGTTCTCGATCTTGCAAACCGTATGCTTAAAAATAATGTTCGCCACTGGATAGAAAGCATCAGAAATTAGAATTTAGCATATAAGAATGCTGAAATGAAGATTTAATGCTTCATCACAAAATCAGAATAACAATACTGAAATCAGTCAACTTGTCTCGTGGGATTCTCTCGCATCCACTACATTCTCCAGAACCGTCCACGATAGTCAAACATATTTAAACATTTGGATTATTTTCTCGGACTTTGCAAGAATGAGGCCCACACTGTGTGGATAAAATGAAAGTGGTGCGGTGAACAGAGTTCCCGGGTACAAAGAACACAGCAGAGGAAAGAGAAAAAAATACTAACCTGATTACAGCAGGTGTTGAAAGTGATCACCATTCATCTCTTGACTCTTCTGATTCTTGGTCAACAAGCTGCTGAAGGCGGAACGAAGCTGTACTTCTGGAATTGCTACCATCTCATCTGAAATGCTCTACTGCAGTTCTTGAACACTGCGAGGGTTGTTGCCATACACCTTAGACTTTAGGGCTCCCCACACAAAGTAATCGCGCAGTATCAGGTAGGTGACCTGGATGCTCAGCTATGCCGCGACTCACTGACTTCTGACTAAAATTCTGTGAGGCGTGAAGAATGTGTAAATCTCCTCCAAGATTGGGCCGCCTGTATGGACTGTTGTTAGTAGTTATATTAATACATTAACGTCCAACAGTATCCAGTCGTCCGGGCAAGTTTTATTTGCCCTGTCCTGTATAAACCACTATACATAACTGAAGCTGCATTAAAGCTCTGGTATCTTCTTAGTAGAGGTATAAGAAGTTACCCCCCACATTCGAGGCATTCAATAAAGCACAACTGCACTTCAAGACCGTTTCAAATATCGAAAATAGTGTTCGGCCATCATTAGCTGAGAACGGATTTCATTATCTATATCTACATGAACACTGCAAATCACATTGAAGTGCATGAGCCGGCCGCGGTGGCCGAAGGGACTGAGGCGCTCCAGTCACGGTCTGCACGGCCACTACGGTCGGGGGTTCGAATCCCCCCTCGGGCATGGATATTTGTGCCGTCCTTAGTATAAGGTAGTTGATAAGTAGTTTGTAAGTTTAGGGACTGATGACCCCGTAGTTAAGTCCCATAAGCTTAACAAACATTTGAACATTTTTTTGAAGTGCATGACAGAAGGCACATCTAACCGCTTTTATGATATTTCTCTACCGTTCCATCCTGAAATAGAAAGGAACAGGTGAATCTTTCCGTTTTCGATCTGATTTCTCTTATTTTATTATGATGATCATATCTCCCTAAGTAGGTGGGTACCAACACAATATGTCCGCACTATACAGAGAATGTTGGTGAAAGAAATTTCGCAAATAATTCCGCCGCAACCAATAACATCTTTCTGCTAGTGATTTCCACCCCAACTCGTGCATAATATCCGTGACATTCTGTCCTCTTTATTGCAACAATATAAAACGAGATTCCATTCTCTGAAGTTTCTCTATATCCTATATGAGTCCCACAATGCGCAGCAATACTACAAAGTAGGACGGACAAGTGTAGTTTAGGCAGTTTCTTCAGTAGAACTGTTGCACTTTCTAAGTGTTCTGGCAATGAAACGTGGCCTTTGGTTCGCCTTCCCTACAATATTTCCTGTGTGTTCTTTCCAATTTAAGTTGTTCATAATTGATATTCCTAGGTATTTAGCTGAATTGACGGCCTGCAGATTTAACTGATTTATCGTGTAAATGAAGTTTAACGGATTTCTTTTTTCAGTACTCATATGAACGACTTCACACATATCATTATTTAGCGTCAATTGCCAATTTTTGCACTTTGCTGATATCTTACCTAAATCATTCTGCAGTTGCTTTCGATCTTCTGGTGACTTTATTAACTGATAAATAAAGGCATCATCCGAAAAACAGTCTCAGAGAGCTGTTCAGATTGTCTCCTATATCATTTATAAAGATAAGGAACAGTAAGGGCCCTATAACACTTTCCAGGGGGACACCAGATATCACTTCCGTTTTACTCAACTACTACGTACTCTATACTTCCTTATAGGAAATCGCGAACACAGGCACACAACTGTGGTGATATTCCATAAGCACGTGATTCGATTAGAAGCCACTTGTGAGGTACAGTGTGAAAAGCTTTCCGGAAATCTAGAAATATGGAATCGATTTGAGATCCTTCATCGATAGCACTCATCACTTTGTGTGAGCAAAGAGATAGCTGTGCTTCACAAGAACGATACTTCCTGAATCTGTGTTGACTATTGGTCAATAGGTCGTTCTCTTCGAGGTAGTTCATAATGTTCGAGGAAATTATATGTTACAAAAACCTGTTGCAAACCGACGTCAATGATATAGGCCTGTAATTTTGCGGATCACTCCTATTGCTTGTGTTCAATATTGGAGTGATCTGTCTTTGCTTACGGATCTTTCGATGAGAGAACGGTTGTATATGATAGCTAAGTATTTGGGTATTGCATCAGCATACTCTGAAAGGAACCTAACTGGTATGCAATCGGGGCAGGGAGACTCACTTTTGTTTAGTGATTTAAGGTGCTTTAATACTCCAGGGTTATCTAATTCTAAATTATGCATTCTGGCAGTTGTTCTTGATCGAATTCAGGAGTATTTGCTTCGTGTTCTTTGGTGAAGGATTCAAAATGTTCAAATGTTTGTATAGCTTATGGGACTTAACTACGGGGTCATCAGTCCCTAAACTTACAAACTACTTATGATCTAGCTAATACTGAGGACGGCACAAACATCCATGCCCGAGGGGGGATTCGAAACCCCGACCGTAGTGGCCGTGCAGACCGTGACTGGAACGCCTCAGTCCCCTCGGCCACCGCGGCCGGCTTTTGGTGAAGGAGTTTCTGAAAGCTGTGTTTAGCAATTCTGCTTTAGCTGTAGTAGCATCACCATTGTTATTGCGTAGTGTAGGTATTGATTGTGTTTTGGCGCTAGTATACTTTATATACGACCAGAATTTCTACGGATTTTGAATCATATTACGTGACAGAATTTCGTTGTGAAAACTGTTCTAAGCTTTTCACATTTAAGTTGGAGCTAAATTTAGAGTCTCTGTAACAGATGATGTGTCTGTTTAAATTTGGCATGCTCTCTTCTTTGCTTTTGCAAGAGTGATCCAACCAAATCTGTCAATATTATTTCTTTGAATGTAAGACACATCTGATCTACATACACATTGTTAGTTCCTAAAGACTGGAGAGTCTCACTCATGAAAGCGTTAATCGATTTTTATGTGCTTTTTTGAATAAAATTCAGAAATTCTGAAGCTGGAACTGCCCAGCGGCGCCAGTCCTTTATATGCGTACATATCCGTAGTCAGAGGGTTTTATTATTATTATTATTTCAACCCCCTCCCGAAATTTTGAATGGGGGAGAAATAATCTTAAAATCTACAGCAATGTAATCTTAATTTTAAAATTAGAGCTTTTTCCAACAGCGAGGAACAACGAGTGTGAGCATGTTGTGTCGGTGCAATCAGTCGCTCGTTTTGAGTCCGCCACACACCAGTAATTTGCTAAGAAATTTCAACCAGAATTGCGAACGACACTCTGGAGAAATCCCGCCACAAGGAATGAACCGTTGTTTTAGCAACGCTGGCAGCTGGGCTCCGTATCCCCACAAAACTGACAAAGAATTATTGTAAAAACCTGGAATTCTAATTTATTACACTTGTTTTGAAACGCATTTTTTGGGCACTTGGTTATTAACAGAATAAGTTTTTCACTGATTCCAAGTGGGTTGTGCACACCTTTCCAGCTTGTTTATACGGTTTTTCAGTTTTCTTTTCTTAATGCTTAATTCCTTTTCCATTTATTGGTGTCAGGATTTAACTTCAAATATTTGCACTTTTTTTACTTGTGTCTATGTGTGTATAGCAACGCTGTCATAAAATCACATTCGCTTAGGCATCTGGCATAATTCAAATTTATAAGCTAGTGTAAGTAAGTGACCAAAACTGCTAAGGTCATCGGTTCCTAGACTTACACACTAATTAAACTAAAATATGTGAAGGACAACACACACACACACACACACACACACACACACACACACACACACACACAACCCATACCAGAGGAAGGACTCGAACCTCAGGTAGGAACGGCCTCGCATGCCATAATTCTTGTAAACACTTTGTATGAGGAAGAAACTGGTTACATGAAATGACAAGAGCCTTTCATACATTTGTATAAAATATTTCTCCAATATCTGACTTTTGGAATAACTCCTGTAATAATAATTTGCTTAGGAAGCTACTGAAAATATGACGCAGTACCTTTATGATTGCACTGATGTTCTAATCCGCATTTGCCTACCTTCAGGATTTCAGATTCTTAAGAATTTTTCCGTATGATCTTTCTATATTATTTTATATCATAGTGGCTCTCTGGCATATATTTCCTTAGAATGAAATATTCTGAGTAATAATGTGTGTGTGTGTGTTTGTAAAATCACAAAGTGTTGAAAACCCCTCACGAAAGCGAATTCTGGCTGCGCCTATGCATCCGTAAGTTTTGAAAAGACTTTTAACGAGAACCATAGGACATGCTTAAGTAATCGTTTGGTGAAGTCAGATTTTTGAAACATTTCTTCTCCAACTTCCAGAGGAATAGGCGTACCACTTGTGGACATCATCATCGAACCTACGTTATGAGCTTAGGTAATAAGTAGTCTTGGAAATCTACTGCAAAACAACCTACAATAACAGCAACAGCGCTCAAGCCGTTAGTCGAGAAATGTTTCTGACTCTCAAAAGGAGAAGAACGCAGTTTACAAGCTGAGCCATCTTACAACTTCAAAAGTGTGTTAAGTTGGTCACTGCCAATTTTAAATTGAATTAAAACTTTAAGGAATTGTTTATACACTCATGAGACTAACCTGGCCTAACCATCTCAGCTGATGACCAATGATTATTACCCCACTGAAATTTAGAAGCGCTTTGTAGAGAACCTTAGTATTGATCACATAGCCCTCCTATATAATTTTCAAAATCTATCTCGTCTCCTGTTGGTGGAAGCGCCCGAAGTTTTTGATGTCAAGGCGATAATATGTTCAGGTTTCACACTCATATAATGCTGAGAAAATGACAGCAGCTCTGTGTACCATGAATATGGTAAGCATCTTTACGTCTTTGTTCACGAGCCGCGCAAAAATGGCCGTGCTCTTTACGGCGACTTGCTGCTCCCCGTCGGAGGTTCGAGTCCTCCCTTGGACGTGGGTATCTGTGTTGTCCTTAGTGTTTCAGCTACTGTAAGTAGTTTGTAAGTCTAGGAACTGATGAACACTGCATTTGGTCCCATAGCTTTACAAATTTTGAACATTTTTTTATTCATGGTGACTGTGTGTTTTGACAATACGAATAGCCCTAGTTCCTTTATCAATATCCTGTTAGCTAGTATAGTACTTTGACAAGATGCTTCCAAAGCATAAAAAAGTGATCAACCTGCCACAGTGTTTTATCTAAGATGGATACATTGAAATCGGAAAGAGTTAATCCTGGGAGCAGATTGTGCGGGAACCTTTGTTTCTTTAATCATCTTTTGATGCTGCTGTTCTTCTTTCTTCCGTGCTTGCTTGGATAAATGGTTTGGATTTTCCGCCGTATGCAAGACACCTGATTTTTTAATTGTTCCCAAACATGTTTCAGCACATTTTGTGCTATCATCAGTGGGATGGTTTATTTTTGTCCTGAAAGTATATTTACTGTACAATAGTCTTTTCAGTTACTTCTAGGTTCATTCGTCATTAAATTTTACTTAGGTTATCTGACTATATAACTATTTCAGTTTAGTGAATATTAGGCCTAGATATACGAGTATCACATTTCTTACATACCTTTTACATTAGGCTACGTAAAACTCGTTTTAGTAGCCTACTAATTTGTTGTTTTGGTACAAAACTTGTAATCTGCAAACATAACAAACAGTTTACGATTTTCTTGCTTTCCATTTTTCTGTCCGAATATAACACGACACAAACATTAAGCACTCGTATTTCGCGCGCAACTCTTCAGAAACGAAACACCGAAAGAACAAACGAACAGCTTCCAGCTGTATTCATACGCCAAATATTACCACTGGCGTAATGCATAGCACGATAAAACGTGGAAAACGACTGACATACACATTAAAACCAACAGCAACAACCAAATTATAACAGAGAAAGAAAAGAATCGTAAGTACTATACAGAAATGACGCGTTTGACGCGTTTTTCTCGGATAGAAAAATAGAAAGCAAGAAAATCTTAAACTGTTTGTTATGTTTGCAGATGACAAGTTTTGTACCAAAACAACAAATAAGTAGGCTACTAAAACGAGTTTTACGTAGCCTAATGTAAAAGGCATGTAAGAAATGTGATACTCGTATATCTAGGCCTAATATTCACTAAACTGAAATAGTTATATAGTCAGATAACCTAAGTAAAATTTAATGACGAATGAACCTAGAAGTAACTGAAAAGACTATTGTACAGTAAATATAATTTCAGGACAAAAATAAACCATCCCACTGATGATAGCACAAAATGTGCTGAAACATGTTTGGGAACAATTAAAAAATCAGGTGTCTTGCATACGGCGGAAAATCCAAACCTTTGTTTCTTTCTTTTTGTATTGATGATGAGACCAGAGCGATCACGTGCTGTTTTGAAACAGTTTTACTAACTGTTGGAGCCCTGCAGGTGCATGTTGATGGGGCACGAGTGCAAGAGAGTTGAAGTAAAACTGGAAAGAAGAAAGAGTATTTTTTTTTTTTTTTTTCATTTTAAAAGTTTTACGCGTTTTGACGATCTTTGTCACAATTTATTTCAGAAATGGGTCCAACAACCTCTTCATTACACACACACACACACACACACACACACACACACACACACACGCATCACGTACAATTTGATAGAATTATATCGAAACGGAACAGAAAGGCACATCTACGTTTCCCATGCAGCCCTAGGGAGTTCCAGGAAATGATGATTACGCACATTCCAGTCGGCTAGCACATCACTAGTCAACTCAAGTAGTCGGCCTTCACTGAATAGAGAACGTTACGACGACGAGTTCGGCTAACGCAGGGTGTTGTCGGCACAGTCAAAGTGGAGGAAACTCCTAACGGTAGGTTCTACATTACAGAACAGCAAGGCGATAAGGACGGCTTCGGCGTAACTCCGTCATTTTCTTGGTACTCTGAAGAACAGCGGCTGATATTCTGCGTCGTAGTTGCCGCGGTCCTCCAAACGAATGCAGTACAGAATGTGAAACGCAGAGCTTCGAGTGACTAATTCTCAACGGACTTTTACGATTCAGCCTTCGTGCCTAACTTCTAACAGTAGTACAGTTATGTCTGTTTTCAAACATTTCTCCACGTTTACGGCCGCATTAAAACTCACTCGTGGCAGATTCACTGAGACATTTTTCGTAACACGAAACTGTGCCCTTTAAAATGCACAGTTTCCTAAGTAGCAGAGAAAGCAACTGAAATTCATGGGTAAATTAGTGACCTGTGTGAAAAAAAAACCGATAACCTCTGAAACTGTTTTAAAATAGTGTGGAGCATTTAAAGTTGGCCGCACAAAAGTGCACGACGACAAACGAAGTGTGCAATCGTCCGTCGTTACTGATGACCTGGAACAAAAAGTCTACAAAAAAATCAAGACGATTAACGCAGAGCGATTTCATCATTATTACATCATTTCCGTCTGTTTAGAGGAAAGTTCTGCATGAAATTGTGACAGAATATTTCGAAAGGTGTACTCACGCAGGGTTTCAAATATGCAGACTGAGTTGCAGATCATGATAAATTTACCCATGAATTTCAGTAGCTTTCTCTGGCACTTAGGAAACTGTGCATTTTAAAGGGCACAGTTTCGTGTTACGAAAAATGTCTCAGTGAATCTGCTATGATCATTTATCCAGTACAGTTACTTTCTTCATATCCTCAGTGTCAAAAGGATATACGTTTTTAAGCCACATTTTCAATTACGACGAAACATGGGTTGCCCACGTTATTCAACATTCCCCAACAAACTGATCTTCAGGCAAATGATTTTTGTACTGTATTTTGGAAGTGGCATGGTATTGTGCTTTTCTAATTTTTTTCTTCTTTGGAAAAACACAGTTAATGCAGACAGGTATCCTGAGAAAGTTAAGAAACTGCCCTGTGCATCCTGAAGTAAACAATCTGGCCTGGTCGTAAAAATGGTCGTTCTTCTGTGCAAACAAAGTCAATACCAATTACTCTAATCAAATTCAGGACGAGAATGTAAATGAAAAGTGGATCACTGTTAGGAATGATATCAAAGAGGCAGCGACGGCTACAATACGTACAATTAAGAAGAATACGAGGAAACCTTGGTTTTATTAGGAATGCAAGAAATTTGCAGAGGAAAGGAGAAAAGCGCGATTAGTTTCGAATAGAATCAGAGGTTACGGGCCAAGAAGAGGGATTATTTGAACAATCAAATTGAAGAAATGTAAACTAACAGTAAAACAAAAAATATTAGGGAACATTACCTAGACATAAATGGGTATAAGAAAGAATTCCAGGCTAGAACAAATGCTCTTCGAGGAGATGTCGGGGACATACAGACAGACTCCAGTGCTATATTAAGTAAATGGAGGCTGTATTTTGTGGAACTATTAAATGTTCGCCGGGAAGCAGGAAATTAGCAGGCGTACGAAATACATACAGCTGAACCGCAGATACTTGAGTCAACGCTAAAGGAAGTATGAAATGCAATCAACAAATTGAAAAACAATAAAGCACCTGGAGCAGATTGTATAACTGCAGAATTAGTTAAAAATGGGGCACAGATATTGGCGGAAATAGTTAACGAAGTTATAACTAAAGTATGGAATTCAGAGATGACACCTAAAGAGTGACAGGAATCAGTTCTGATCCCAATTTTAAAGAAAGGCGACAAAATGGAATGTGGTAATTATAGAGGGATATCGCTATTACCAGTATGTTGCAGAATTTTCTCGAATATTCTGCTAAGCAGCCGTACAACACATGTAGATGAAATTGTGGGGGATTACCAAGCTGGCTATCGGAGGAACAGATCTACTATAGATCAAATTTTGGAAGGAAATTGGAATATAATAAACCAGTTCATAATCGTTTCATAGACTTTTCCGAAAGCATATGATTCAGTATTGCCAACAAAATTGTACAGAATTCTTTTGGAACTTGGAATACCAAAGCTGAATGTTAGGCTTATAGAAGCGAGTTTGAAAAACACAAAAGGGAGAGTACGCGTGGGGAAACTGGAGTCAGAAGAATTCAAAATAAAGAACGGACTTAAATAGGGAGATGCCCTTTCCCCGCTACTTTTTTAATTAGTTCTAGAATATATTGAGCGAATGGCAGCAGATAATTCAGAGGGTGAGGAGTTAAATGGAAATATTAAGATATTAGGGTATGCAGATGATACAAACATCATTACCGATATGAAAGAATCTGTAACAGCTAATGCGCATGCGTTAATCAAGGTTCATGAAGACGTAGGTCTGAGGATAAGTGAAGACAAAACGAAATACTTGGTTACCACTAGAATGCCAACAGCAGTAGATCAGGAAATGTTAAGAGTTGGGGTCGTGCAGTTTGAAAAAGTGTATGCGTTTAAGTATGTGGGTGTGGATATTACATCGAGAAATGAGACTGAATCCGAGCTGAGGAAGAGATTACGGGCTGGAAATGCTTGCTACTTCTCATTGAATAGATTAATTTCATAACGGTTATTGTATAGAAATTTTTAGATCAGAATATGCATAATTATTATTCTTCCAGTTGTACTGTATGGGTATGAGACTTGATTTCTCACTTTACAAAATGAAATACCGTTTCGAGTATTTGAAACAAAATTTTAAGGAAAATTTTCGGAGCAAAAAGTGATGACATTAGTGGGGAGTGGCGTAAACTGCATAACGAAGAGGTTCACTAACTCTATTCAAGTCCTGACATAATCAGTGTTATTCAATCATGTAGGCTACGATGGGCGGGTCACGTAGCTCGAATGGATGGCCGCGGTGGAGTAGCCGAGCGGCCTCGTCATTCGCGGCCGCACCGCCTCAGCGGTCGGACTTGCGGCTAGAGCGAGCTAGCCGGCGCCGCCGGCTTTGCTTACTTTTGCGCGCGTGTGATTACCGATTTCGTAGCAATGGAATCTCAAATAAGAAAGTGTACGTTAAAATTTAGTTTCAGTTTTGAAATAGACCGTCCGAAAATCTACGAGTTTGATGACTGGTTCTTCGGAACGTTTAATGTACCGGAAGAAGACGTGTTCGGCATGGCGTACGACTTCATCAGTAACGTATACACCGTGAAGCTGAAAGACGATGAATGCTGCCGGAAGATCATGGAGAAGACCAATGGGACAGCTGAGTACAAGACAACCAAAGGCCAGGTGAGCAAAGTGACAATTACATATGCGGGACTGGGTCTTAGAACCGTGAAAGTGCACTTGTTGCCTTTTGAATTAGATCTGGGCTATGTAAAAGATGCTCTTTCCACTTACGGTACCGTATACGCTGTCACAGCCGACCGGTGGAGCGGAAATTTGCATTATAAGGTAGACAATGGTGTGAGGTCCGTCAAAATTGACTTAGAAAAGCATATACCGTCCTTCATAAATGTATGTGGCTTCCGAGCCCTCGTTGTGTATGAGGGGCAACCTCGCACCTGTTCTTCCTGTAACTTAGCTGGCCATTACAGAGCACAATGTCCGCGCAGGCGTCCCGTGCAATTACCTGTAGAGGTGGACGCGGCAGGCAGACAGCGAGCCCAGTACGCAACAGTCGCGAGCCGCTTGTTTACACGTCCTGATGCCGTCACAGCCCCGCCGGATGACGTAGTGCTCGCCCTGGCAGCGGCAGCGTCTGAGGTACCGCAAGCGGGCGCCAAGCCCGTCAGCTCTGACGTGGAGATGTCTGACGCTCTCTCAGTTAAAGAACCAAACCCAACATCGAATGTCGGTTGTGAAACGATTTCTGCTCCTAGTACACCAGACACACTTCCAAACATGACAGAAGTTACTAGACCACAAGAAAGTGCACACGGGGTACCGTCGAAAGCTACTAGCACCAATTCTGAAGTACCTACACCTGCTTCCTTAACACAAGCTCAAAGTACCGAAGACAGTAGTCCGCAAATAAAGCAAAACACAACGGAGAATGTGGCGGACCCTTCGGGGGCGACTGAAGTACAGTCGATTGCCCCTGAGCGAGCAGTTCCCGCCTCAAAAAAATCCAAAAAGTCTCCGTCTGGGTCCAACAAACAAGATAAAGGACAAACCTCGCCGGACAAAAAGAAAGTACGCGTAGCTCGTGAAGGTGCTTCAGAAACTGCCGAACACCTCCGACCGGTAGCACAAAAGGTTGCCGCAAAACTAAAAACCAGACCACCTGACGAAACCGATATACCCAGCGCCACTGCCGTGGCGACCACGGAGCCTGACGGCAGTACACGACATACTCTAGTCGATCCATGGTGGCAGGATGTGGAAATGGAATCGAACGAGGGCCAAATAAGTCTCAAATAGTGCGTGCTGCGTGTGTGCGTGTCCTTGATATAGTAGTTATACGTTTGTGACTACCCCCCCCCCCCCTACAAATGAGCGATACCTTCACCTACAATATAACAACTGTCAACATTAATAAGATTCAGAGTGAGATAAAATTCAGAGCGCTCACAGACTTCCTATATAGCAGTAACGTAGATATCGCGCTACTGCAGGAGGTCAACGTAGAACCAAATGTGGCGGGATTTGTCACGATAGCGAATATCAGTGTCGAACATCATACCGGAACGGCAATCCTGCTACGTGACGGCATTTCTTATACCAAAATCGTGCGGCTCACGAACGGCCGAGGCATATCGTGTGAGATTAATGGCGTTCAAATAATAAACCTGTATGCGCCGTCAGGCAACAACCGCCGGCAAGAACGTGCCTCCTTTTATAAAAATGATGTGCCATTCTTAATTAATGACAATGCCGCGAACTGTGTTGTAGGGGGAGATTTTAATTGCGTCGTCTCAGCCAAGGATCAGACGCCACACTTCAATAACTGTCTAGAACTGGACCACCTAATCCAAGGGATGAAACTGATAGATACATGGGAAAAAATACACGGCGACCGCATTGCGTACACCTATATCGCCAACAATTCAGCCAGTCGAATCGACCGCATTTATGTCTCTGAAGACCTAGGGCAACAAGTAGTTAATAGTGACATCGCTCCCGTAGGCTTTTCGGACCACAGTGTCCACCAATGCTTCATGAATCTCCACCGCCCCCAGGTATTTCGTGGGAGAGGATACTGGAAGCTGAACACCAGCCTATTAAAAGATAAACAGCTAGAAGAAGAAATCCGGCGGGTATTTACACAAGCGAAACGATCCCAACCTCATTATCGATCGGTCATAGACTGGTGGACACAAAAAGCGAAACCTAAACTTAGATCAACAGTTAAAAGTTACGCATACCAGAAATCCTATTGGTATAAAGAGACAATAGAATTTTATTTCTCAGGCCTTCGACAGCTATATCACGCCACCGATTTGCCTCCCAACGCTGCTTATAGGCGCATCAAAAAGTACAAGGCGAAGATTACCAACTTGTATCGCAAACGAATGGAGGGAGCCATAATACGTTCACAGCCGAAGGATATCGCATCAGAGGAATCAGCGTCGTTGTTCCACTCATTACGTACACTTCGGCGGCAAAAATCTAAACTCATTGAAGGGGTTGAAGACGGCGCAGGGACCATAATCACAAGACAGCGGGATATTATGTCACAGATACGTAGCTACTATACAGACCTCTATGACGGACAAGAAATTAACGTCGGACACTGCAATGACGTTATTGCTGGCATAGCACCTGTCATTTCACCAGAAGATAATCAAGCGCTTGAATCTCCATTTAGTGAGGACGACATCAAAGAGGCGGTCTTTAGTGCCGCAAACAGAAAGTCACCCGGACCCGACGGCCTAAGCGCAGAATTCTATCAACAATACTGGCACATCTTGGGCTCTACATTGACTCAATTCGCCAACGAAATGTGGCAGCAGGCCTCTATACCAGACGAACTGAAGGAAGGACTTATTGTCCCTTTACCAAAACAAGGCAACAGCAGAAAAGTTAGTGAACTACGGCCTATAACATTATTAAATGCGGATTTCAAAATCATAACGAGAGCGATTAAGCAACGAGTGCAACCCTTACTGAGCAAAATACTCGGGAAACACCAATTTGGTGGGGTACCAGGACGCAGCGTCATAACGGCCGCCTGCGAACTTCGGGACGTCATATGCACGTTTGCACACAACAATGAACCCGGCGCTCTGCTCTTCCTCGATTTTGAAAAGGCGTATGACCGCATAAGCCACGACTACCTGTTCCAGGTAATGGAAAAGATGGGGTTTGGACGACGTTTCCTCTGCCTACTGAGACACTGTATTTACAACGCCTCATCTCGCGTGCTCATTAATGGCCACCTGACTGACGCAATACCGATCAGACGATCTATTCGGCAAGGTTGTCCATTATCAATGGCGTTATACGCCATAGCAGTTGAACCTTTGCTCGTGACCATAACACGCACATCAACTGGAATCACCATAGGAACTGAGAAGATCACTTGCGTTGCGTACGCTGACGACGTTTGTTTAGCGGTGACATCTCTGGAAGATCTTTCGAAAGTAAGGAATCTCATCAGCAACTTCACTACGGCCACTGGCGCTAAGTTGAACACGAAGAAGACTACGCTGCTTCACATAGGAAGAGGCATTGGCGACACGACCCATCTAGACTGGTGTGCAACTAGAGTGCACCACAAAACACTCGGCGTCCGCTGGTGTGCAAAACCAGACGACATGGCAACCAAAAACTGGACGGACATATTGCATAAAATTAGAGCAACAATATGCATCTACTCTGATAGAGACTTAGACATTTTGCAAAAGGTGCACACCGTAAGGATATCTATAGCAAGTAGAATGTACTACATGGCTCAAATTTTACCTGTCTCTCATCAACTTGCGGACTCCATACAGAAAGCATTCAGTTGGTACGTCCTACGAGGCCAACTTTTCAAAGTGAGCTTTGACACATTGACATTACCGACTAGCCGAGGGGGACTTGGGCTAATCAGTGCCAAGCATAAATGTCGAACATTATTAATTAACCGGATCACTAAAACCGTCACCAATGAGCCATCAAGTTTAATTAAATTTTTAACGTTATATTGGATGCCACGCAGTATGATGCCGCCTATCCATGAAGCC
This sequence comes from Locusta migratoria, assembly GCA_026315105.1. Lineage (NCBI taxonomy): Eukaryota > Metazoa > Arthropoda > Insecta > Orthoptera > Acrididae > Locusta > Locusta migratoria. The sequence goes on from CM048755.1 coordinate 296,819,607, forward strand.
GCGATACCAGTATCATTTCGTCACATCAGGATTTATTGCAGTGAAATCAGCTACCTAAGACATTCCGACAAAATCCAACCGCCTTACACGAACAAGAAAATTTATGACTTCCTCACAACAGACAATAGAGACAATAGAGTCACTCAAAAATACCCGCATGCAAAGTGGAATACCATTTGGCGAAACATCCACAGTCCCTTTTTGCCATCACGCATTAGATCCATGTGGTATTTAATCACTAATGACAAGGTACCCACTAACGACAAGCTCAACAACATTCACCTGAGCCCAACACCTGCTTGTGCAATATGTGGTCTCGTGGACACGTTAATACACAGGTTTACCTGTGGTAATGCGAGACTTATAGTGGCACGTATGCGGGAAAGATTGGCCATTATAGACCGTACAGTGCCGCACACAATCGAGATTACGGAACTCATACGACCAGAAAAATTACGGTATCCCCGAAAGAAGAACAACGCGGCTCTTTGGGTCTTAGGACACACTGCCGCCTACGTCATCCTCAACCGCCAGGCGACAATTACAGATTACTGCTCATACATGGAATATGAGCACGCAAAGATATGTGGACACAGTGACTACAAAGAAAGATATGGTAACATGTTGAGAATCATGGTCCAGGCGTGAATGAAAATTAGTTTCCACAAGTTCATTTCATAAATGTTTTAACTTAAGAACACGGATCTTTCAGTGTATGACGCTACCAGAGTTATGAGAAGAAATACTCAAAAAAAAAAAAAAGGGGGAAACCCCTCGGGAAACGGAGTACCACAAGAGAAAGAAACGGACAAAATTAACAACAAACTTCGAGAAGACGAACTCTGAGGGGGCGAGTACACTGAAATTGAACTGCAGAGAAAGGAGACTTGTGCATTATTTCCATTTTATTTCTATTTTTTTTATTCTAATTAATTTCTATTTCCGCTTATGCGCAAGAACGTACATTTAATTTAGTCTGAACAATATTTATGCTAACAGAAGCTACATTTCCTTATATACATATATACGGCAGCAAAGGGAAATAGCTGCAATAATCTTCATTCAAGAAGCAGAACATATAAGAAAATTTTAAGTTTCATTATTGCTTGAAGAAGTGTTTTTTTTGAAAAAAAAAAAAAAAAAAAAAAATTAAAAAAAAAAAAAAAAAAAAAAAAAAAAAAAAAAAAGCGGTCTAAAGCGTCTCGCTGCGGCGCGCGCGGTTGCTCGCCGTGGAGGTTCGAGTCCTCCCTGGGGCATGGGTGTGTGTGTTGTCCTTAGATTATTTTACCTAGGTTTAAGTAGTTTGTAAGCTACGGACTGATGACCACGCAGTTTGGTCCGATAGATTTACAAACATTTCATTTCATTTCGAATGGATGAAAGCATGGCAGGCACTTAGAGGGAAAACGTCCTGTGGGGAGACCAAGGCGTATAGGGGAGGACAATGTGAAGGCCGATTTGAGGAGTCTAGATATTGAAGGCTAGCGCAATAGGGGGACAGATGACGAAAACTTGATGCTGCGGTAATGGACTTTCCAGTCCGGGATGGCCAGTGAGTTAGTTAACATTCAGTATTTCATCGTGGGAACTGTCTGATTATTCTCTGTATAGCTCTAACCTAGCACTTAAAGAACACTGCTAAGAGGAAGAAGAATGGAAAGCTCCGCCATTCTGGTCTCAAACGATACATTCGAAACCGACTGACTGCCGATGCGGTATTGAGTGGCGTGAGATAAGCACACCGTTTTCTTAGCCAATGGAGCTCCTCAATTGGCGTAACGAGACTGAATACACCTTGGTCCAGCCCTCTCACCAAGGGAAATTTATTGGCAGTAAGGGACATTAAACCCGCGTCCTTCGCATGGCAGTTAGCAACGCAGACCACTCAGCTACGAAAGGGAACCTGTGAGGTCAATGACTATGTAAAAGAGTCAGTACGGACTGGTTAATAATTGGGCGACAGATTTCTATGAGGATTAATTTCAGAAGCTGGTCAGACGACACGATAAGTGCCATAAATAGGTACAATTATGTTGAAAAGTAAAAATAAACTTTCTGTAATATCTTTTTGTTCATTGCTGTATTCTAAAACTGCAGTTTCTGTAAAAACGTGCCTCATACCTCCTTTTATATGACATTTACGCTGACTTAGCAAATGTCAAATGTCGTGGGAGAGGCACCTAACATCGCCTGGAGTCCTGTCTGGCAGGCAGACTGCCTTGGAAGTGGTACTTATCTGAAAGCTTTTTTAAATGCGACATGCAGTCGTGAAAGAAGCAGGCGACGACGGAATTAACTGGCAGTGCTGCTGAAAAAGCTGGGTACCTCGCAAAACATTTTTACTTCATGTACAGTATGACTTTAATGACGCGTTTCGCACATGTCTATCATCAGATTTACATCTGCAAAACAATTAAACCGTTTTTATATAGCACATAACAATAGAAAATTATAACATAATATTGAAAATGTGGCTATTTACATTATTACATTATGTTATACCTGTTCTGTGACGACAGCCACACGTATACAGATGCAGGTACATGTATTTTGAAAAAGTTGTTCGTTATAGACACATAAGCGACTACATGCGTGATTACCTTATGAGCTGACCAGGAAGATATTTCTTGCCAACAGGTGGCATTACAGAGCGTACAGTGGCATCATAGCGTATCTTATTATTTATATTATTTATACGTATTATAGGTATGAAGGCTGTCAATGAACTTATCGTATACGACGCAACAATGGTTTAAAACTTATCATTAAATTGACAGAAGTTGCACACTTGGTGATACATATTCGACGTGTCTTACAAGATCCATATAGTCAATAGTTAAATCCAATATCATTACATAAAAGAGAAAATTTAAGTAATCAGTTATAGAACTTGTCCTGCGAACATTTTGGAGTGATGACACTTTGTAATTTTGTTTCCTTTCAGGAAGGTGCGCGTGGAGAGGGAAGGAGGCGGGGAGGGGAGGATTGAAGGAAGTCCAAATACATATGTACTTGATACTAGTATAATATAAATACATAACTAGAGGTTTCCTCATATGTCGTAACATTAAAATTGGATGTAAAACGGGAGAGGAGCATGCATAACACTGGACGCAGCTGACACCAAATCGTTTATAAAGCTGCTACCAATCATCCTCTGCTCGTGGGTGAAGCTCTCATTCCATTATATCTGAAATATGCTCGATGGAGTTCAAATCTGTGCTTCTGGACGGCTATCACAGTCGTTGGATCTCCCCAGCACGTTCCTGGAACCATTCCCGGCTGGCGTGGGAGTGTCATCATCTTGAAACACCGCAGAATCGTCAGGGGGCTGGAAGACCAAGTATGGGTGGAGATGGTTTCCGAGCAGCTCGACATACCGCGGACCGTTCAAAGCCTCTTCAAGAAAAACTAGAAAGCCTACCTCATACCAGGAAAATAGACCTGAGAGTATAACAGGGACAACGTTCAAATGTGTCCAAACCTATAGGACCAAACTGCATGGTCATGTCCCTAGACTTAGAAACCACTTAAACTAACTTATACTAAAGACAACACACACACACACACACACACACACACACACACACACACACACACACACACACACACATGCGTGCTCCAAGGAGGACTCGAACCTCCGACTGGAACGACTGCCTAGTCCGTAGCATGACACCTTAGACCACGCGGCCATGACTGAGACATAACCGTCTTGGACCACACTTTCTTGGAGGTTCGAGTCCTCCCTGGGGCATGGGTGTGTGTGTTGTCCTTAGGTTAGTTTACCTTAGTTTAAGTAGTTTGTAAGCTACGGACTGATGACCACGCAGTTTGGTCCGATAGATTTACAAACATTTGAACATTTTGAAGACTTTCTTGTCACTCTGGAAGCATCAAGCTAGACATGGCGCCTCCCATCTGCATGATACAGTTGAAATGGATTTGTATGATCCTATCACGTACCGCCATTGTTCTAGTGACCATGCCTAGCGATTAGCAACAAATGGATGCCGTTTTGCTTGACGTTGTGTTAACAGTGGCACCCGTGCATGGCGCCTGCTCCCATATCCCATAGGACCCATGTTCCTCCAGATTGTCCACTGAGAGACGTGCCTAGCACATTCTGTCTTAAATTGAGGCGTGATTTGTTGCACTGTTTCTCATCTGTCACTCTTGACGATCCGTATCAGATATCGCTGGTTACGACCATTGAGGGTCGCTGGACGACCAGTAGTTGGTCTTTTGTGTTCTGTGACCCTCTCGTTCAACCACATACGATACGCCCTTGTTACGGTTAAACGTCTGAAACTTAATTCATGAACTAATGCCGAACTGGAAATTCTGATCCGTCGGGTACCAGCCAGTATACCCGTTTAGAACGAGGTCGGCTCATGACGACGTATTATATTACATAAATCAATTGTGCTAATACGTCTCAGAAGGTATCCTATGCAAGTTCAGATGGCAGAGGTGGGGTGTGTTCCACGAACAACACACCTGCACCATCAGTACCCCACTATCTCATTGCGTTAGTTAATTCAGTGTATACTTCCTTAGAGGAGATAAAAAAACTATTCAGAAAATCAAGGGATACGAAAACTTGATTGTGGTGGGGGAGGGGGGGGCTGGAACTCGGTAGTAGGAAAAGGAAGAGAAGGAAATGTTGTAGGTGAACATGGACTGGGGAAAAGAAACAAAAGAGGAAATTGCTTGGTAGAATTTTGAGCAGAGCACAATTTAGTGATCACCAACACTTGGTTTAAACATCATGAAACCAGGCTATATATATGGAAGAGACCAGGAGACACTGAACGGTACCAGATTGACTTTATAATGGTAAGGAATAGATTCAGGAACAAGATTTTAAACTGTAAGACATACCCAAGGCCAGATGTAAACTCTGACCATAACTTATTGGTAATTAACTGTAGATTAAAACTTAAGAGACTGTAGCAAGGTAGAAAGGTTAGGAGATGGAACCTGGACAAATTGAAGGAACCAGAGGTGGTTCAGGGTTTCAGGGAGAGCATTACGCATGGATTGGCTGAAACGGGGGAAAGTAATACAGTAGAAGAAGAAGGGTAGCTCTGAGAGACAGAGTAGTGAAAGCAGCAGAGGATCATATAGGCAGAAGGACAAGGCCTAATAGAAATCCCTGGATAACACAGGATATACTGGACTTAATTGATAAGAGGAGAAAATATAAAAATTCATCAAGTGACGCAGGCAAAAGGAACTACAAACTTCTGAAAAAAGAGATTGACAGGAAGTGCAGACTGGCTAAGCAGGAGTGGCTACAGGATAAATGCAGAACCATAGAAGCATGCATAACCAGGGGAAAGATACATACCGCCTACAGGAAAATCAAAGAGATATTTAGAGACAAGAAAAGCAGCTGTATGAATATCAATAACTCAGACGGAAAACCAGTACTAAGCAAAGAGGGGAAAGCTGAAATATGGAAGGAATATACACAGGGCCTGTACAAAGGAAATAAACTTCAAGGTAGTATTCTAGAAATGGAAGACGAAGTGGAGGAAGAGGAGATAGGAGATACGATACTGCGAGAAGAATTTGACAGAGCGCTGAAGGACTTGAGTCGAAACAAGGCCCCTCGAGTAGATGATATTCCGTCTGAACTGCTGATTTCGTTAGGAGATCCAGTCATGAAAACATTTTTAACCCTGTATGCAAGATGTATGAGACAGGGGAAATACCCTCCGACTTCAAGAAGAATATCGTAATTCCGATCCCAAAGAAAGCAAGTGCAGACAAGTGTGAAAATTACAGAACTGTCAGTTTAATAAGTCATGGTTGCAAAATACTAACACGAATTATTTACAGACGAATGGAAAAACTTGTGGAATCTGACCTCGGGGAAGATCAGTTTGGATTTAGGAGAAATGTAGGAACACGGGAGGCAACACATTACGACTTATCTTGGAGGCTAGGTAATAGAAAGGTATGCCTACATTTTTAGCATTTGTAGATGTGGAAAAAGCTTTTGACAATGTCGACTGGAATAAACTCTTTCAAATTCTGAAGGTAACTAGGGTAAAATATAAGGAGCGAAGAGTTATATTCAATTTATACAAAAACCAGACAGCGTTATTAGAGTCGAAGGGCGTGAAAGGGACGCAGAGGGTGGGAAGGGAGTAAGACAGGGTTGTAGCCTTTCCCCAATGTTGTTCAATCTGTACATTGAGCAAGCAGTGAAGGAATGGAAGGAGAAATTTGGAGATGGAATTAAAGTTCAGGGAGAAGAAATAAAAACTTTGCGGTTTGCCGATGACATAGTAATTCTATCAGAGACCGCAAAGGATTTGGGTTCAAGTTCAAGTGTTTGTTAAGCTTAAGGGACTTAACTACGGGGTCATCAGTCCCTAAACTTACAAACTACTTATGAACTACCTACAACTAAGGACGGCACAAATATCCATGCCCGAGGGGGGATTCGAACCCCCGACCGTAGTGGCCGTGCAGACCGTGACTGAAGCGCCTCAGAAAGGATTTGGAAGAGCAACTCAGTGGAATAGACAGTGTCTTGAAAAGAGGCTATAAGAAGAATATGAACAAGAGTGAAACAAGGATAATGGAATGTAGCGTCAGAAAGTCAGGCGATGCTGAAGGAATTACATTAGGCAATGAGACAATAAAAGTAGTAGATGAGTTTTGTTATTTGGGTAGCAATATTTAAACATGTCTTTCCTGTAAGATAACTTCTGATGGCTGAAGTAACGAAGATATAAAATGCAGAATGGCTATGGAAAAAAAAAGAGTTTCTGAAGAAGCGAAATTTGCTGACATCTAATATTAATTTAAATGTTAGGAAGACCTTTCTTGAAAGCATTTATCTGGAGTGTACCATTGTATGGGAGTGAAAGGTAGACGATAAGGAGTTCAGACAAAAAGATGGTAGAAGCTTTTGAAATGTGGTGCTACAGACGAATTATGAAAATTAGATGGGTAGATCACGTAACTAATGAGGAGGTGCTTAACCGAATTGGGGAGAAAAAGAGTTTCTGGCATATCCTGACTAAGAGAAGGGACAGCTTGGTGGGACACATTCTGGGACATCAAGGAATCGTCAACTTAGCATTAGTATGACGTGTGTGGGGTAAAAATCGTAGCTGGAGACCGAGGGACGAATACAGTAAGGAGATTCAAAAGGATGTAGGTTGCCGAACTTATTCTCAGATGAAGAGACTTGCACAGGACAGGGTAGCGTGGAGAGCTGTATCAAACCAGTCTGCGGACTGAAGATCACAACAAACAAACTTCCTTAGAAGTCCACCGAAAAACATGAGTGTGACACTTGTGTTCTCTGGTTATACCACGTTACATCTTTTCTGATAGATACTCAAAAATACTTTTAGATGGTGACTGATGTAGAAGACTGATCGGTTTGCTGATTTAAAAAGAATATATGAGCAGAAACGGCGGGGGGGGGGGGGGGGGTTGAACAATATGTGGTGTAAGCTCGCGAACCTCTTGCCGATCCCTGTTCAGTAGCCAGGAAATTCCTTAATCTCGTTTGTTGTTAACAATATGTGCTTACACCCAAGAGTTAGTAGCTTTCACTCAGACAGAAATCGAATCTGTATTTGGATCACACCTTCTTGATCCTTGTGCAGCAAACTGCAGTATTCTGCCGCAATTCACTTTCAATAAGCTGCCACAAGAATTCAAAAAGCTTAGTAGTAATCCAAGCACTTTCAAGTCTACACTAAACAATTCCATCATGGCACACGTTTTCTATTCCGTCGAGGAATTCCTCGACAAATTAATAAATCAAACTAATTTCTGTGTTACGTTGTTGATTGTTTTTACTTGCCTGTCGTGTGCATGGGATTGCTATACGTTTTATGTTATCTATTACTAATCTTTTGTTACAATCTAATGTACTGACTCGTTCGATGACCATGAAGACTTGCTCCTCGGCTGAGGAACATGATAAACGAAAATAAAAACAAATACTTGTAATATATTTCTCTCATTTATAGTTAGGCATCTGCTCATTTTTTGCACCAGGTACTGGTGGTCTGCAAGTCTCTGCATTTCATAAGGTGTTTATAGCGATATCAGCTTTTCACAGACAACGGCATCGTCTGCGAACAACCTCAGTGCTATTCTTATTCAGAGTATTTCACTGATCTTGACCACCCCAAATAACGTTCTGTCCAAGGACTAATCAAGTCATTTGACATCCACAATAGGCACAGAAATCGTATATTTGTTCGGATATTCTGTACGCACGTACGAGAATTTTGTTTATTAGTTACCAACTATTTATCGTCTTCTGAATCTCATGAATGAACACAGCAAACTTGGCTTCATATTATCAGTACTTGAGCAAACAATTTTGATTCGTTCATACGAGTTATTCGGCCTCCGGAAAATCCACAATACTGAGCGACCGTATAGGTAGCACAATTCCATAAAAGAGTGACGTGTATTAGACAGGTCTGTACTTCTGATAATCGGTCTTACTACCTTCTCATAGACTTGAAAAACGTTCCTCTTTCCAGTCACGTGGCAAGTTCCGTTATTCTAGCGAGCTACTGCCATGTGCCACTGAAAGAGTGATCAGCTTTTACGAGTACCCAAAATAAAACCTAACGGGAACCCTGTCAGGTCCTGTTACCATTCCTCTACCAGTTAGTTGTTTTCCAGTTCCGTTTTCACTTGTTTCTATTTATTTTATATGTATACCTCAGTAGGTGTTTGCTTTAGAATTCTTTCATCGCTTCTTTTAACTTAGTTAAGCTGTTTTTAGCGAGTGTTAAGCTTCATTTGAATCTGAAATGGAGCTCTCTCTCTCTCTCTCTCTCTCTCTCTCTCTCTCTCTCTCTCTCTCTCTCTCTCTCTCTCTCGCTCTCTCTCTCTGCATAATAGTTTCTTCAGCAATACTCCGACTTGTCTTGATGCGATCTGTGCAAATCTTTTCATCTTAGAGTAGCAGATACGACCAATGTCCTAAGATATTTATTTAATATTTTCCAATCTCTATTTTCCCCTACAATTTATAACCACTACATCTACACCGAGTACCATGCCATGTAAGTAATTCTCCGATGACTTGTCACGTGTCCTGTGACTCTGCCCTTTCTATTTTGTGTCTTATACATATTTCTTGCCTCGACGACTTTGCAGAGAAGGTCCCCATCACTCCACCTGATTTTCAATCTCCTTCTATATCAGCACGTCTTAGACGCTTCGATGCTCTTCTTTTCCGGATTCCTCAAAGTCCATAAATCACTTCCCTACAATACTGTGCTAAAGACGTAGGTACATTGACTTTCGTAGTAATTGGTTAATATTGTTATTGAACCATGGTGGTTTCTTTCTATCCATCACTGTCTTCCATGCCACCAACGTATCCATCAGAAAGCTACAATACGTATGAATTTGTGCCGAAGATTCTCCAAATTTACCTCCCCAGAGGTGAAAGTTTGCCGCTGGCTATGAGAGACGGAATACAACCTTGAACCGGGCTCGTACTGGGAAGGAAGTCGGCCTTGACCTTATAAATGGAACCTTTCCAACTCTCGCTTAAAGTGAGGAAAGGGAATCACAGAAAACATTAATTTGGGTGACTCGATGGAGATTTCAACCCTTCTTCTCTCGAATGAGACTACAAATCCTTAGCCACTGTATCATCTCGCTGAGTACACTGCTATTTGTAAATTTACCACAACACTAAACATACTTTTTACCCTTAATTTGACGAGCAAGTTACAGAGTTTCAACGATAATGACTGTATGTCTACTACTAGTACCTATCTACTTACGTGCTCAAAATACAAGGGCCAACAGCATAAAACGGTAACATTATAAGTCCGTGCTGCTCTTCTCTCTTTCAAGACAACACGATGTAAGTTTAATTACTTCTTGGTTTGTTATTCCGCTGAGATTGTCCTGAATGAAACATCATTTTCCTTTCTTCAATTACCTAGATACGTTTCACTGACGTTTCAAAATACTCAATGGGTTTTCATTTCCTTTCTATTAAAGAAGAGGGAATTTGAACTTAACCATCTGTACATAAGTAAATTCAAATTTGCTTTTTACGTTTTGTGACATTACTGTAGTTTTCCTTTGGTAGTTTCTCACCACATAGAACGTAATATATAAAAGTTATTTGCACTGAAATTTTACGTGAAAAGATTGTTTTTTTGCACACACACACACACACACACACACACACACAAACACACCACAAATATTCAAGAACATAATACAAAACACGAAGGCGAAATACTTCAAATTAAATTCTCAACTTGAATTGAGGAAAAATCGAATAACATGTAGTATACACGAGAGATAAAAAGTCAGAAAACTGGAAAGAGATCTAAATAGTCAATAGCTGAAAACATTTGTAACGACCTTAGAATTGTTATCATTGTGTGTCAATGAATTGCTTCAAAGAGTTTCAATATTTGGATAAACAGATGTCTGACAATTTAGCACCAAATGTGACTACAGTTGCCACATGTAAGAACACTTTCATGTAATTGTATGGCAAAAATGACAGAAACTGTAGCTTGTGATACTGATCGATGTAATGCCATAACTATCTATAAGGTTATGGATACATTGAAAACCATGAAAAACAGGAAGTAAGTGGAGCAGATGAAATACAAGAAAAATTATTGAATTATAAAATACAGCATCATACTTTGCTTCCAGTATTGTTCCGCTTGAATATTTCAACGTGATACTGCCTTACCACTTCTTGCTCACAGCGTTGAAGCCTGGCTTGCTATCACCAGTTACTCTGTCTTCCATGGTGCAGTAATGCGTAGTTGCCTCTTAACTTACCGGACAAGGCAACCTGGGAAATGTTCTAAGGTTTTTATTCAGAAAATCATTATAAGGACAGTAGCAGCATCAATTCAGAAAAAAAATCAGGTATCACACTTATATTTAGATATAACGTCATATAAGGAACTCATTGTTCGATGGGGCGATCTATAATTGTTTAATGATTTTGCAGCCAAGATAGCATTTTTTATTTATTATGTTACCGGTTTCGGCGTGCTCGACGCCATCTTCAGACCTGTCGTAATTTACATAACTTCACGACATTTTTATATACTAAAAGAGAACATCCAGGTTGAGGCATCACCAAACATAAAATTATTTGTGACTACTAATTTTATGTTTGGTGATGCCTCAACCTGGATGTACTCTTTTAGTATATAAAAAATGTCGTGAAGTTATGTAAATTACGGCAGGTCTGAACATGGCGTCGAGCACGCCAAAACCGGTAACATAATAAATGAAAAATGCTATCTTGGCTGCAAAATAATTATTAGATATAACGTCATTTCGTTGTTCAGCGTGACATGACAACATCTGTAGTTTTCTTTTCTTTTTTTCTCCTCAATAAGTTATATTAGTAAAAACAGAGGAGAGTAAATAATCTCCAAAAATACTGGCAAGTTTCACTACTAAAACAGTACCGAAGTATGAACTAGAAAATCTTACAAATGCTTAAATCTTAAATCACGGCTTCAAACTGTTAACTTATGTTATATGGTCTTACGACAGCTTTGAAAAATGAGTCTTTTCTATGAAATCTAAATTACACACACACACACACATACACATACACAAATTATTAATTGCATCATTTTGAACCTACGGATATGAAACTTGAACTTTCACTGAAAAATAAGAACGTAAAATTTTAAGGAAAATATTTAGATACATAAGTGACAACAATACTAATCCCAGGAAACTATATAGCAAGTATGAAGTTCATAATCCCGTGTATTGAAGGAACCGTGTGTCGTGTGTTTCTCACTGAACCTCTCCCAAACCGTCGGAGCGATTTTGATGAAATTTTGTGGGTCCCTGGATGATTTAAATTAACAATTGGAACATTTAGCTGTCGCGGAAAAAATCTAAATAATATTGAGACTGGTAATTTTGATATCTTCGGATGAGATTCGTATTTTCTGCGCTGCGACACCGTTCATCAGTATGCGATAAAATTTTGCACACTTGACCTTCAAAACAAGATAAAAAGCACTGTCTGCAATAAGATTTTGTAGCCTCTCTCCCGCTACAGGTCCTCCCTATGGCAGAGTGTTAGTTTTTGTGCTACGTGTCTTTTCCGTGCTTCGTTCGATTCATTGTCTGGTTTTTAAGTGTTGCGACCGCCAACTGCGGCAGAACAAGACAGTCGCCAGTGTTATTTTAAATTGTGTTCTTCAGTGTATGTACCAGTGCTACCGTGTATGCATGTGATTTTCACGCCCGTAGCTCATTTTAGCTGCTTCAATGTGTATCTTATGCTCCTATCTTATTTTATATTATTTCAAGAACTTTCCGTTTTAAAACTTGAATCCTCTTTTATCTCCGAGATTATACTGTGCACTTTTTTGATTTAAATTTTTAAAGCCGTTCGGCTGAAGAGCGGCATATGAAACCAATGCCAGCCTGCCCTGGCCTCTGATAGGACCGCTATTATTTTCTATCTGTATAAATGATCTGACGGACAGAGTGAGTTTCAATCTGCGGCTGTTTGTTGATGATGCTGTGCTTTACAAGCGGGTGTCGTCAATGAATGACTGTAGTAGGATGTAGGATGACTTGGACCAAATTTCTAGGTGGTGTGAGGAATGGCAATTAGCGCTAAATGTAGAAAAATGCAAGGTGATACTGATGAGTAGGAGAAACAATGCCGTAATGTTCGAATACAGCATTAGTAGTGTGCTGCTTGACAGAGTCGCATCAAAAAAATTCAAATGTTTGTAGAGCTTATGGGACTTAACTACGGGGTCATCAGTCCCTAAATTTACAAACTACTTATGAAATAGCTAATACTAAGGACGGCACAAATATCCATGCCCGAGGGAGTATTCGAACCCCCGACCGTAGTGGCCGTGCAGACCGTGACTGGAGCGCCTCAGTGCCCTCGGCCACCGCGGCCGGCGATATGAAATATAACGAGTATATGAGGACAGTTGTGGGGAAGGTAAATGGTCGACTTCGCTTTTTTGGGAGAATTTTGGGAAGGTGTGATACGTCTGTAAAGGAGGCCGCATGTAAAACACTTCTACGACCTCGTCTTGAGAATTGTTCAAGGGTTTGGGATCCTCACCAGAGCTGTTTAAAGGAGGAGGCAGTTCAAAGGTGGATGGCGAAGTTTGTAACTGGTAGATTCGATCAATGCACGACTGTTACTGAAATGCTTCGGGAACTCATCTGGGAATCGCTGGAGAGGAGGCGACGTTCTTTTCGAGAAGCACCGTTGAAGAAATTTAGAGGCCCGGAATATGAATCAGACTGCAGAACGAGTCTATTGCCGCCAAGGATAAGATTGGAGAGATTGGGGCACGTACGGATGCATACAAGTATTCGTTTTTCCCTCGTTCTATATGGGAGTGTAAGAGTAAAAGAGTAACTAATAGTGGTACCGGGTACCCTCCGCCACGCGCCTCTGTGTGGATTGCGCAGTGTGTACATAGAATAGAGCACGAGAATTACAATAAAGAAAAAATTGTATAATGCATTGCAGAGGATACTTTATAACATACTTAGACCCACATCTACAATTTTATTGCGATCTTGATGAAATTTCGCACACTTCACCTTCAAGAAAGGGGAACAATTATTGAACTGTATGGAACTACGGCGTGCACACACTTTATTCAACATCAAAACGTTACTAATATATTCGGATTTAAGTTATGACATGTCCAATATGCCTGCCTTCCGCGAAGATGATGTGGCGCAGACGAATAGCGAAATTCCGCATGACCCGCTGAAGTGTCGGAACATCGATGCTGTCGATGACCTCCTCAATGACTGTTTTCAGCTTAGCAAGGGTTTTAGGGTTATTGCTGTACACCTTGTATTTTACAGGGTAACTAAGTTACAGTTAAAGGTACTTACGTGCAAGATAACTTACAAGGAAAGTACATGGGCTCGAACAAACAGGATTTCTACGTACACCTCAATGTGCTGGTGGGTGTAGTTTTTCTGCAAAGCTCTGCAACCATGCTCTAGATAGCACTGTAGACGTAATTATAGACGCCATACGTAATGCAGATATCTTAGCTATAACTTGTGTAATAATCATCGTACATGTTCTCTAGCGAATTGTCATCAAAAGCCTTGCTGATAGTTGCACCTTTAACCTTCTTCCCGAAAGACTGTTGGTATTCACTGCCACTGCTTCCATCGCCTCTTCCCGCACTTACCGTAGCACTACCGCTTGCAATGAGTTGTTCGTCATTATCATCCCTATTGTCATTATTATGAGTTTGTAACAAAAGTATCTAACTTATGCTCATAATTCTGTACCATAACAGATACGAGAAAGCATGCAAATGATTCATCTTCTACACTAATACCATCTTTACGAAGAATGGTTCTTCGTAACTTCCTCTCAACTAATCGCAATACCTTAGCAGGATTGATTAGCAATCGCCGCCCCATCTGACGCTTCACCACACAAATAACATCACAAAACGCAACTTCGGAGGCAAACTGCATCGTCCCTACTGGCGAACCGACAGGTCAAAGTGCAATGCGGCATCGCAATAAGGGATCTTTACATTATCTCTCATGCGATTTTGGTGTATATGTGTTTGTTCGAGCCCAAGTACTGTCATTGTTAGTTATAGAATGAAACTTTCACTCTGCAGCGGATTGTGCGCTGATATGAAACTTCCTGGCAGATTAAAATTGTGTGCCGGAACCGGGACTCGAACCTGGGACCTTTGCCTTTCGCGGGCAAGCGCACTACCGACTGTGCTATCCCGACACGATTCACGATGCCGCCTCACAACTTTACTTCCGCCAGTACCTCGCCTCCTACTTTCCAAACTTCACAGAAGTTCTCTTGCAAACACGCAAGACTAGCACTGCTGGAAGAAAGGATATGGTGGAGACATGGCTTAGCCACAGCCTAAGGGATGTTTCCAGAATGAAACTTTCACTCTGCAGCGGAGTGTGCGTTGATATGAAACTTCCTGGCAGATTAAAATTGTGTGCCGGAACCGGGACTCGAACCTGGGACCTTTGCCTTTCGCGGGCAAGCGCACTACCGACTGTGCTATCCCGACACGATTCACGATGCCGCCTCACAACTTTACTTCCGCCAGTACCTCGCCTCCTACTTTCCAAACTTCACAGAAGTTCTCTTGCAAACACGCAAGACTAGCACTGCTGGAAGAAAGGATATGGTGGAGACATGGCTTAGCCACAGCCTAAGGGATGTTTCCAGAATGAAACTTTCACTCTGCAGCGGAGTGTGCGCTGATATGAAACTTCCTGGCAGATTAAAATTGTGTGCCGGAACCGGGACTCGAACCTGGGACCTTTGCCTTTCGCGGGCAAGCGCACTACCGACTGTGCTATCCCGACACGATTCACGATGCCGCCTCACAACTTTACTTCCGCCAGTACCTCGCCTCCTACTTTCCAAACTTCACAGAAGTTCTCTTGCAAACACGCAAGACTAGCACTGCTGGAAGAAAGGATATGGTGGAGACATGGCTTAGCCACAGCCTAAGGGATGTTTCCAGAATGAAACTTTCACTCTGCAGCGGAGTGTGCGCTGATATGAAACTTCCTGGCAGATTAAAATTGTGTGCCGGAACCGGGACTCGAACCTGGGACCTTTGCCTTTCGCGGGCAAGCGCACTACCGACTGTGCTATCCCGACACGATTCACGATGCCGCCTCACAACTTTACTTCCGCCAGTACCTCGCCTCCTACTTTCCAAACTTCACAGAAGTTCTCTTGCAAACACGCAAGACTAGCACTGCTGGAAGAAAGGATATGGTGGAGACATGGCTTAGCCACAGCCTAAAGGATGTTTCCAGAATGAAACTTTCACTCTGCAGCGGAGTGTGCGCTGATATGAAACTTCCTGGCAGATTAAAATTGTGTGCCGGAACCGGGACTCGAACCTGGGACCTTTGCCTTTCGCGGGCAAGCGCACTACCGACTGTGCTATCCCGACACGATTCACGATGAGGCCTCACAACTTTACTTCCGCCAGTACCTCGCCTCCTACTTTCCAAACTTCACAGAAGTTCTCTTGCAAACACGCAAGACTAGCACTGCTGGAAGAAAGGATATGGTGGAGACATGGCTTAGCCACAGCCTAAGGGATGTTTCCAGAATGAAACTTTCACTCTGCAGCGGAGTGTGCGCTGATATGAAACTTCCTGGCAGATTAAAATTGTGTGCCGGAACCGGGACTCGAACCTGGGACATTTGCCTTTCGCGGGCAAGCGCACTACCGACTGTGCTATCCCGACACGATTCACGATGCCGCCTCACAACTTTACTTCCGCCAGTACCTCGCCTCCTACAGTCGGTAGTGCGCTTGCCCGCGAAAGGCAAAGGTCCCAGGTTCGAGTCCCGGTTCCGGCACACAATTTTAATCTGCCAGGAAGTTTCATATCAGCGCACACTCCGCTGCAGAGTGAAAGTTTCATTCTGGAAACATCCCTTAGGCTGTGGCTAAGCCATGTCTCCACCATATCCTTTCTTCCAGCAGTGCTAGTCTTGCGTGTTTGCAAGAGAACTTCTGTGAAGTTTGGAAAGTAGGAGGCGAGGTACTGGCGGAAGTAAAGTTTTGAGGCGGCATCGTGAATCGTGTCGGGATAGCACAGTCGGTAGTGCGCTTGCCCGCGAAAGGCAAAGGTCCCAGGTTCGAGTCCCGGTTCCGGCACACAATTTTAATCCTCCAGGAAGTTTCATATCAGCGCACACTCCGCTGCAGAGTGAAAGTTTCATTCTGGAAACATCCTTTAGGCTGTGGCTAAGCCATGTCTCCACCATATCCTTTCTTCCAGCAGTGCTAGTCTTGCGTGTTTGCAAGAGAACTTCTGTGAAGTTTGGAAAGTAGGAGGCGAGGTACTGGCGGAAGTAAAGTTGTGAGGCGGCATCGTGAATCGTGTCGGGATAGCACAGTCGGTAGTGCGCTTGCCCGCGAAAGGCAAAGGTCCCAGGTTCGAGTCCCGGTTCCGGCACACAATTTTAATCTGCCAGGAAGTTTCATATCAGCGCACACTCCGCTGCAGAGTGAAAGTTTCATTCTGGAAACATCCCTTAGGCTGTGGCTAAGCCATGTCTCCACCATATCCTTTCTTCCAGCAGTGCTAGTCTTGCGTGTTTGCAAGAGAACTTCTGTGAAGTTTGGAAAGTAGGAGGCGAGGTACTGGCGGAAGTAAAGTTGTGAGGCGGCATCGTGAATCGTGTCGGGATAGCACAGTCGGTAGTGCGCTTGCCCGCGAAAGGCAAAGGTCCCAGGTTCGAGTCCCGGTTCCGGCACACAATTTTAATCTGCCAGGAAGTTTCATATCAGCGCACACTCCGCTGCAGAGTGAAAGTTTCATTCTGGAAACATCCCTTAGGCTGTGGCTAAGCCATGTCTCCACCATATCCTTTCTTCCAGCAGTGCTTGTCTTGCGTGTTTGCAAGAGAACTTCTGTGAAGTTTGGAAAGTAGGAGGCGAGGTACTGGCGGAAGTAAAGTTGTGAGGCGGCATCGTGAATCGTGTCGGGATAGCACAGTCGGTAGTGCGCTTGCCCGCGAAAGGCAAAGGTCCCAGGTTCGAGTCCCGGTTCCGGCACACAATTTTAATCTGCCAGGAAGTTTCATATCAGCGCACACTCCGCTGCAGAGTGAAAGTTTCATTCTGGAAACATCCCTTAGGCTGTGGCTAAGCCATGTCTCCACCATATCCTTTCTTCCAGCAGTGCTTGTCTTGCGTGTTTGCAAGAGAACTTCTGTGAAGTTTGGAAAGTAGGAGGCGAGGTACTGGCGGAAGTAAAGTTGTGAGGCGGCATCGTGAATCGTGTCGGGATAGCACAGTCGGTAGTGCGCTTGCCCGCGAAAGGCAAAGGTCCCAGGTTCGAGTCCCGGTTCCGGCACACAATTTTAATCTGCCAGGAAGTTTCATATCAGCGCACACTCCGCTGCAGAGTGAAAGTTTCATTCTGGAAACATCCCTTAGGCTGTGGCTAAGCCATGTCTCCACCATATCCTTTCTTCCAGCAGTGCTAGTCTTGCGTGTTTGCAAGAGAACTTCTGTGAAGTTTGGAAAGTAGGAGGCGAGGTACTGGCGGAAGTAAAGTTGTGAGGCGGCATCGTGAATCGTGTCGGGATAGCACAGTCGGTAGTGCGCTTGCCCGCGAAAGGCAAAGGTCCCAGGTTCGAGTCCCGGTTCCGGCACACAATTTTAATCTGCCAGGAAGTTTCATATCAGCGCACACTCCGCTGCAGAGTGAAAGTTTCATTCTGGAAACATCCCTTAGGCTGTGGCTAAGCCATGTCTCCACCATATCCTTTCTTCCAGCAGTGCTAGTCTTGCGTGTTTGCAAGAGAACTTCTGTGAAGTTTGGAAAGTAGGAGGCGAGGTACTGGCGGAAGTAAAGTTGTGAGGCGGCATCGTGAATCGTGTCGGGATAGCACAGTCGGTAGTGCGCTTGCCCGCGAAAGGCAAAGGTCCCAGGTTCGAGTCCCGGTTCCGGCACACAATTTTAATCTGCCAGGAAGTTTCATATCAGCGCACACTCCGCTGCAGAGTGAAAGTTTCATTCTGGAAACATCCCTTAGGCTGTGGCTAAGCCATGTCTCCACCATATCCTTTCTTCCAGCAGTGCTAGTCTTGCGTGTTTGCAAGAGAACTTCTGTGAAGTTTGGAAAGTAGGAGGCGAGGTACTGGCGGAAGTAAAGTTGTGAGGCGGCATCGTGAATCGTGTCGGGATAGCACAGTCGGTAGTGCGCTTGCCCGCGAAAGGCAAAGGTCCCAGGTTCGAGTCCCGGTTCCGGCACACAATTTTAATCTGCCAGGAAGTTTCATATCAGCGCACACTCCGCTGCAGAGTGAAAGTTTCATTCTGGAAACATCCCTTAGGCTGTGGCTAAGCCATGTCTCCACCATATCCTTTCTTCCAGCAGTGCTAGTCTTGCGTGTTTGCAAGAGAACTTCTGTGAAGTTTGGAAAGTAGGAGGCGAGGTACTGGCGGAAGTAAAGTTGTGAAGCGGCATCGTGAATCGTGTCGGGATAGCACAGTCGGTAGTGCGCTTGCCCGCGAAAGGCAAAGGTCCCAGGTTCGAGTCCCGGTTCTGGCACACAATTTTAATCTGCCAGGAAGTTTCATATCAGCGCACACTCCGCTGCAGAGTGAAAGTTTCATTCTGGAAACATCCCTTAGGCTGTGGCTAAGCCATGTCTCCACCATATCCTTTCTTCCAGCAGTGCTAGTCTTGCGTGTTTGCAAGAGAACTTCTGTGAAGTTTGGAAAGTAGGAGGCGAGGTACTGGCGGAAGAAAAGTTGTGAGGCGGCATCGTGAATCGTGTCGGGATAGCACAGTCGGTAGTGCGCTTGCCCGCGAAAAGCAAAGGTCCCAGGTTCGAGTCCCGGTTCCGGCACACAATTTTAATCTGCCAGGAAGTTTCATATCAGCGCACACTCCGCTGCAGAGTGAAAGTTTCATTCTGGAAACATCCCTTAGGCTGTGGCTAAGCCATGTCTCCACCATATCCTTTCTTCCAGCAGTGCTAGTCTTGCGTGTTTGCAAGAGAACTTCTGTGAAGTTTGGAAAGTAGGAGGCGAGGTACTGGCGGAAGTAAAGTTGTGAGGCGGCATCGTGAATCGTGTCGGGATAGCACAGTCGGTAGTGCGCTTGCCCGCGAAAGGCAAAGGTCCCAGGTTCGACCCCGGTTCCGGCACACAATTTTAATCTGCCAGGAAGTTTCATATCAGCGCACACTCCGCTGCAGAGTGAAAGTTTCATTCTGGAAACATCCCTTAGGCTGTGGCTAAGCCATGTCTCCACCATATCCTTTCTTCCAGCAGTGCTAGTCTTGCGTGTTTGCAAGAGAACTTCTGTGAAGTTTGGAAAGTAGGAGGCGCGGTACTGGCGGAAGTAAAGTTGTGAGGCGGCATCGTGAATCGTGTCGGGATAGCACAGTCGGTAGTGCGCTTGCCCGCGAAAGGCAAATGTCCCAGGTTCGAGTCCCGGTTCCGGCACACAATTTTAATCTGCCAGGAAGTTTCATATCAGCGCACACTCCGCTGCAGAGTGAAAGTTTCATTCTGGAAACATCCCTTAGGCTGTGGCTAAGCCATGTCTCCACCATATCCTTTCTTCCAGCAGTGCTAGTCTTGCGTGTTTGCAAGAGAACTTCTGTGAAGTTTGGAAAGTAGGAGGCGAGGTACTGGCGGAAGTAAAGTTGTGAGGCGGCATCGTGAATCGTGTCGGGATAGCACAGTCGGTAGTGCGCTTGCCCGCGAAAGGCAAAGGTCCCAGGTTCGAGTCCCGGTTCCGGCACACAATTTTAATCTGCCAGGAAGTTTCATATCAGCGCACACTCCGCTGCAGAGTGAAAGTTTCATTCTGGAAACATCCCTTAGGCTGTGGCTAAGCCATGTCTCCACCATATCCTTTCTTCCAGCAGTGCTAGTCTTGCGTGTTTGCAAGAGAACTTCTGTGAAGTTTGGAAAGTAGGAGGCGAGGTACTGGCGGAAGTAAAGTTGTGAGGCGGCATCGTGAATCGTGTCGGGATAGCACAGTCGGTAGTGCGCTTGCCCGCGAAAGGCAAAGGTCCCAGGTTCGAGTCCCGGTTCCGG
Organism: Locusta migratoria; assembly: GCA_026315105.1. Classification (NCBI taxonomy): domain Eukaryota; kingdom Metazoa; phylum Arthropoda; class Insecta; order Orthoptera; family Acrididae; genus Locusta; species Locusta migratoria. Next base: position 296,840,217 of record CM048755.1, read on the forward strand.
CACACAATTTTAATCTGCCAGGAAGTTTCATATCAGCGCACACTCCGCTGCAGAGTGAAAGTTTCATTCTGGAAACATCCCTTAGGCTGTGGCTAAGCCATGTCTCCACCATATCCTTTCTTCCAGCAGTGCTAGTCTTGCGTGTTTGCAAGAGAACTTCTGTGAAGTTTGGAAAGTAGGAGGCGAGGTACTGGCGGAAGTAAAGTTGTGAGGCGGCATCGTGAATCGTGTCGGGATAGCACAGTCGGTAGTGCGCTTGCCCGCGAAAGGCAAAGGTCCCAGGTTCGAGTCCCGGTTCCGGCACACAATTTTAATCTGCCAGGAAGTTTCATATCAGCGCACACTCCGCTGCAGAGTGAAAGTTTCATTCTGGAAACATCCCTTAGGCTGTGGCTAAGCCATGTCTCCACCATATCCTTTCTTCCAGCAGTGCTAGTCTTGCGTGTTTGCAAGAGAACTTCTGTGAAGTTTGGAAAGTAGGAGGCGAGGTACTGGCGGAAGTAAAGTTGTGAGGCGGCATCGTGAATCGTGTCGGGATAGCACAGTCGGTAGTGCGCTTGCCCGCGAAAGGCAAAGGTCCCAGGTTCGAGTCCCGGTTCCGGCACACAATTTTAATCTGCCAGGAAGTTTCATATCAGCGCACACTCCGCTGCAGAGTGAAAGTTTCATTCTGGAAACATCCCTTAGGCTGTGGCTAAGCCATGTCTCCACCATATCCTTTCTTCCAGCAGTGCTAGTCTTGCGTGTTTGCAAGAGAACTTCTGTGAAGTTTGGAAAGTAGGAGGCGAGGTACTGGCGGAAGTAAAGTTGTGAGGCGGCATCGTGAATCGTGTCGGGATAGCACAGTCGGTAGTGCGCTTGCCCGCGAAAGGCAAAGGTCCCAGGTTCGAGTCCCGGTTCTGGCACACAATTTTAATCTGCCAGGAAGTTTCATATCAGCGCACACTCCGCTGCAGAGTGAAAGTTTCATTCTGGAAACATCCCTTAGGCTGTGGCTAAGCCATGTCTCCACCATATCCTTTCTTCCAGCAGTGCTAGTCTTGCGTGTTTGCAAGAGAACTTCTGTGAAGTTTGGAAAGTAGGAGGCGAGGTACTGGCGGAAGTAAAGTTGTGAAGCGGCATCGTGAATCGTGTCGGGATAGCACAGTCGGTAGTGCGCTTGCCCGCGAAAGGCAAAGGTCCCAGGTTCGAGTCCCGGTTCTGGCACACAATTTTAATCTGCCAGGAAGTTTCATATCAGCGCACACTCCGCTGCAGAGTGAAAGTTTCATTCTGGAAACATCCCTTAGGCTGTGGCTAAGCCATGTCTCCACCATATCCTTTCTTCCAGCAGTGCTAGTCTTGCGTGTTTGCAAGAGAACTTCTGTGAAGTTTGGAAAGTAGGAGGCGAGGTACTGGCGGAAGAAAAGTTGTGAGGCGGCATCGTGAATCGTGTCGGGATAGCACAGTCGGTAGTGCGCTTGCCCGCGAAAAGCAAAGGTCCCAGGTTCGAGTCCCGGTTCCGGCACACAATTTTAATCTGCCAGGAAGTTTCATATCAGCGCACACTCCGCTGCAGAGTGAAAGTTTCATTCTGGAAACATCCCTTAGGCTGTGGCTAAGCCATGTCTCCACCATATCCTTTCTTCCAGCAGTGCTAGTCTTGCGTGTTTGCAAGAGAACTTCTGTGAAGTTTGGAAAGTAGGAGGCGAGGTACTGGCGGAAGTAAAGTTGTGAGGCGGCATCGTGAATCGTGTCGGGATAGCACAGTCGGTAGTGCGCTTGCCCGCGAAAGGCAAAGGTCCCAGGTTCGACCCCGGTTCCGGCACACAATTTTAATCTGCCAGGAAGTTTCATATCAGCGCACACTCCGCTGCAGAGTGAAAGTTTCATTCTGGAAACATCCCTTAGGCTGTGGCTAAGCCATGTCTCCACCATATCCTTTCTTCCAGCAGTGCTAGTCTTGCGTGTTTGCAAGAGAACTTCTGTGAAGTTTGGAAAGTAGGAGGCGCGGTACTGGCGGAAGTAAAGTTGTGAGGCGGCATCGTGAATCGTGTCGGGATAGCACAGTCGGTAGTGCGCTTGCCCGCGAAAGGCAAATGTCCCAGGTTCGAGTCCCGGTTCCGGCACACAATTTTAATCTGCCAGGAAGTTTCATATCAGCGCACACTCCGCTGCAGAGTGAAAGTTTCATTCTGGAAACATCCCTTAGGCTGTGGCTAAGCCATGTCTCCACCATATCCTTTCTTCCAGCAGTGCTAGTCTTGCGTGTTTGCAAGAGAACTTCTGTGAAGTTTGGAAAGTAGGAGGCGAGGTACTGGCGGAAGTAAAGTTGTGAGGCGGCATCGTGAATCGTGTCGGGATAGCACAGTCGGTAGTGCGCTTGCCCGCGAAAGGCAAAGGTCCCAGGTTCGAGTCCCGGTTCCGGCACACAATTTTAATCTGCCAGGAAGTTTCATATCAGCGCACACTCCGCTGCAGAGTGAAAGTTTCATTCTGGAAACATCCCTTAGGCTGTGGCTAAGCCATGTCTCCACCATATCCTTTCTTCCAGCAGTGCTAGTCTTGCGTGTTTGCAAGAGAACTTCTGTGAAGTTTGGAAAGTAGGAGGCGAGGTACTGGCGGAAGTAAAGTTGTGAGGCGGCATCGTGAATCGTGTCGGGATAGCACAGTCGGTAGTGCGCTTGCCCGCGAAAGGCAAAGGTCCCAGGTTCGAGTCCCGGTTCCGGCACACAATTTTAATCTGCCAGGAAGTTTCATATCAGCGCACACTCTGCTGCAGAGTGAAAGTTTCATTCTGGAAACATCCCTTAGGCTGTGGCTAAGCCATGTCTCCACCATATCCTTTCTTCCAGCAGTGCTAGTCTTGCGTGTTTGCAAGAGAACTTCTGAGAAGTTTGGAAAGTAGGAGGCGAGGTACTGGCGGAAGTAAAGTTGTGAGGCGGCATCGTGAATCGTGTCGGGATAGCACAGTCGGTAGTGCGCTTGCCCGCGAAAGGCAAAGGTCCCAGGTTCGAGTCCCGGTTCTGGCACACAATTTTAATCTGCCAGGAAGTTTCATATCAGCGCACACTCCGCTGCAGAGTGAAAGTTTCATTCTGGAAACATCCCTTAGGCTGTGGCTAAGCCATGTCTCCACCATATCCTTTCTTCCAGCAGTGCTAGTCTTGCGTGTTTGCAAGAGAACTTCTGTGAAGTTTGGAAAGTAGGAGGCGAGGTACTGGCGGAAGTAAAGTTGTGAGGCGGCATCGTGAATCGTGTCGGGATAGCACAGTCGGTAGTGCGCTTGCCCGCGAAAGGCAAAGGTCCCAGGTTCGAGTCCCGGTTCCGGCACACAATTTTAATCTGCCAGGAAGTTTCATATCAGCGCACACTCCGCTGCAGAGTGAAAGTTTCATTCTGGAAACATCCCTTAGGCTGTGGCTAAGCCATGTCTCCACCATATCCTTTCTTCCAGCAGTGCTAGTCTTGCGTGTTTGCAAGAGAACTTCTGTGAAGTTTGGAAAGTAGGAGGCGAGGTACTGGCGGAAGTAAAGTTGTGAGGCGGCATCGTGAATCGTGTCGGGATAGCACAGTCGGTAGTGCGCTTGCCCGCGAAAGGCAAAGGTCCCAGGTTCGAGTCCCGGTTCCGGCACACAATTTTAATCTGCCAGGAAGTTTCATATCAGCGCACACTCCGCTGCAGAGTGAAAGTTTCATTCTGGAAACATCCCTTAGGCTGTGGCTAAGCCATGTCTCCACCATATCCTTTCTTCCAGCAGTGCTAGTCTTGCGTGTTTGCAAGAGAACTTCTGTGAAGTTTGGAAAGTAGGAGGCGAGGTACTGGCGGAAGTAAAGTTGTGAGGCGGCATCGTGAATCGTGTCGGGATAGCACAGTCGGTAGTGCGCTTGCCCGCGAAAGGCAAAGGTCCCAGGTTCGAGTCCCGGTTCCGGCACACAATTTTAATCTGCCAGGAAGTTTCATATCAGCGCACACTCCGCTGCAGAGTGAAAGTTTCATTCTGGAAACATCCCTTAGGCTGTGGCTAAGCCATGTCTCCACCATATCCTTTCTTCCAGCAGTGCTAGTCTTGCGTGTTTGCAAGAGAACTTCTGTGAAGTTTGGAAAGTAGGAGGCGAGGTACTGGCGGAAGTAAAGTTGTGAGGCGGCATCGTGAATCGTGTCGGGATAGCACAGTCGGTAGTGCGCTTGCCCGCGAAAGGCAAAGGTCCCAGGTTCGAGTCCCGGTTCCGGCACACAATTTTAATCTGCCAGGAAGTTTCATATCAGCGCACACTCCGCTGCAGAGTGATAGTTTCATTCTGGAAACATCCCTTAGGCTGTGGCTAAGCCATGTCTCCACCATATCCTTTCTTCCAGCAGTGCTAGTCTTGCGTGTTTGCAAGAGAACTTCTGTGAAGTTTGGAAAGTAGGAGGCGAGGTACTGGCGGAAGTAAAGTTGTGAGGCGGCATCGTGAATCGTGTCGGGATAGCACAGTCGGTAGTGCGCTTGCCCGCGAAAGGCAAAGGTCCCAGGTTCGAGTCCCGGTTCCGGCACACAATTTTAATCTGCCAGGAAGTTTCATATCAGCGCACACTCCGCTGCAGAGTGAAAGTTTCATTCTGGAAACATCCCTTAGGCTGTGGCTAAGCCATGTCTCCACCATATCCTTTCTTCCAGCAGTGCTAGTCTTGCGTGTTTGCAAGAGAACTTCTGTGAAGTTTGGAAAGTAGGAGGCGAGGTACTGGCGGAAGTAAAGTTGTGAGGCGGCATCGTGAATCGTGTCGGGATAGCACAGTCGGTAGTGCGCTTGCCCGCGAAAGGCAAAGGTCCCAGGTTCGAGTCCCGGTTCCGGCACACAATTTTAATCTGCCAGGAAGTTTCATATCAGCGCACACTCCGCTGCAGAGTGAAAGTTTCATTCTGGAAACATCCCTTAGGCTGTGGCTAAGCCATGTCTCCACCATATCCTTTCTTCCAGCAGTGCTAGTCTTGCGTGTTTGCAAGAGAACTTCTGTGAAGTTTGGAAAGTAGGAGGCGAGGTACTGGCGGAAGTAAAGTTGTGAGGCGGCATCGTGAATCGTGTCGGGATAGCACAGTCGGTAGTGCGCTTGCCCGCGAAAGGCAAAGGTCCCAGGTTCGAGTCCCGGTTCCGGCACACAATTTTAATCTGCCAGGAAGTTTCATATCAGCGCACACTCCGCTGCAGAGTGAAAGTTTCATTCTGGAAACATCCCTTAGGCTGTGGCTAAGCCATGTCTCCACCATATCCTTTCTTCCAGCAGTGCTAGTCTTGCGTGTTTGCAAGAGAACTTCTGTGAAGTTTGGAAAGTAGGAGGCGAGGTACTGGCGGAAGTAAAGTTGTGAGGCGGCATCGTGAATCGTGTCGGGATAGCACAGTCGGTAGTGCGCTTGCCCGCGAAAGGCAAAGGTCCCAGGTTCGAGTCCCGGTTCCGGCACACAATTTTAATCTGCCAGGAAGTTTCATATCAGCGCACACTCCGCTGCAGAGTGAAAGTTTCATTCTGGAAACATCCCTTAGGCTGTGGCTAAGCCATGTCTCCACCATATCCTTTCTTCCAGCAGTGCTAGTCTTGCGTGTTTGCAAGAGAACTTCTGTGAAGTTTGGAAAGTAGGAGGCGAGGTACTGGCGGAAGTAAAGTTGTGAGGCGGCATCGTGAATCGTGTCGGGATAGCACAGTCGGTAGTGCGCTTGCCCGCGAAAGGCAAAGGTCCCAGGTTCGAGTCCCGGTTCCGGCACACAATTTTAATCTGCCAGGAAGTTTCATATCAGCGCACACTCCGCTGCAGAGTGAAAGTTTCATTCTGGAAACATCCCTTAGGCTGTGGCTAAGCCATGTCTCCACCATATCCTTTCTTCCAGCAGTGCTAGTCTTGCGTGTTTGCAAGAGAACTTCTGTGAAGTTTGGAAAGTAGGAGGCGAGGTACTGGCGGAAGTAAAGTTGTGAGGCGGCATCGTGAATCGTGTCGGGATAGCACAGTCGGTAGTGCGCTTGCCCGCGAAAGGCAAAGGTCCCAGGTTCGAGTCCCGGTTCCGGCACACAATTTTAATCTGCCAGGAAGTTTCATATCAGCGCACACTCCGCTGCAGAGTGAAAGTTTCATTCTGGAAACATCCCTTAGGCTGTGGCTAAGCCATGTCTCCACCATATCCTTTCTTCCAGCAGTGCTAGTCTTGCGTGTTTGCAAGAGAACTTCTGTGAAGTTTGGAAAGTAGGAGGCGAGGTACTGGCGGAAGTAAAGTTGTGAGGCGGCATCGTGAATCGTGTCGGGATAGCACAGTCGGTAGTGCTCTTGCCCGCGAAAGGCAAAGGTCCCAGGTTCGAGTCCCGGTTCCGGCACACAATTTTAATCTGCCAGGAAGTTTCATATCAGCGCACACTCCGCTGCAGAGTGAAAGTTTCATTCTGGAAACATCCCTTAGGCTGTGGCTAAGCCATGTCTCCACCATATCCTTTCTTCCAGCAGTGCTAGTCTTGCGTGTTTGCAAGAGAACTTCTGTGAAGTTTGGAAAGTAGGAGGCGAGGTACTGGCGGAAGTAAAGTTGTGAGGCGGCATCGTGAATCGTGTCGGGATAGCACAGTCGGTAGTGCGCTTGCCCGCGAAAGGCAAAGGTCCCAGGTTCGAGTCCCGGTTCCGGCACACAATTTTAATCTGCCAGGAAGTTTCATATCAGCGCACACTCCGCTGCAGAGTGAAAGTTTCATTCTGGAAACATCCCTTAGGCTGTGGCTAAGCCATGTCTCCACCATATCCTTTCTTCCAGCAGTGCTAGTCTTGCGTGTTTGCAAGAGAACTTCTGTGAAGTTTGGAAAGTAGGAGGCGAGGTACTGGCGGAAGTAAAGTTGTGAGGCGGCATCGTGAATCGTGTCGGGATAGCACAGTCGGTAGTGCGCTTGCCCGCGAAAGGCAAAGGTCCCAGGTTCGAGTCCCGGTTCCGGCACACAATTTTAATCTGCCAGGAAGTTTCATATCAGCGCACACTCCGCTGCAGAGTGAAAGTTTCATTCTGGAAACATCCCTTAGGCTGTGGCTAAGCCATGTCTCCACCATATCCTTTCTTCCAGCAGTGCTAGTCTTGCGTGTTTGCAAGAGAACTTCTGTGAAGTTTGGAAAGTAGGAGGCGAGGTACTGGCGGAAGTAAAGTTGTGAGGCGGCATCGTGAATCGTGTCGGGATAGCACAGTCGGTAGTGCGCTTGCCCGCGAAAGGCAAAGGTCCCAGGTTCGAGTCCCGGTTCCGGCACACAATTTTAATCTGCCAGGATGTTTCATATCAGCGCACACTCCGCTGCAGAGTAAAAGTTTCATTCTGGAAACATCCCTTAGGCTGTGGCTAAGCCATGTCTCCACCATATCCTTTCTTCCAGCAGTGCTAGTCTTGCGTGTTTGCAAGAGAACTTCTGTGAAGTTTGGAAAGTAGGAGGCGAGGTACTGGCGGAAGTAAAGTTGTGAGGCGGCATCGTGAATCGTGTCGGGATAGCACAGTCGGTAGTGCGCTTGCCCGCGAAAGGCAAAGGTCCCAGGTTCGAGTCCCGGTTCCGGCACACAATTTTAATCCTCCAGGAAGTTTCATATCAGCGCACACTCCGCTGCAGAGTGAAAGTTTCATTCTGGAAACATCCTTTAGGCTGTGGCTAAGCCATGTCTCCACCATATCCTTTCTTCCAGCAGTGCTAGTCTTGCGTGTTTGCAAGAGAACTTCTGTGAAGTTTGGAAAGTAGGAGGCGAGGTACTGGCGGAAGTAAAGTTGTGAGGCGGCATCGTGAATCGTGTCGGGATAGCACAGTCGGTAGTGCGCTTGCCCGCGAAAGGCAAAGGTCCCAGGTTCGAGTCCCGGTTCCGGCACACAATTTTAATCTGCCAGGAAGTTTCATATCAGCGCACACTCCGCTGCAGAGTGAAAGTTTCATTCTGGAAACATCCCTTAGGCTGTGGCTAAGCCATGTCTCCACCATATCCTTTCTTCCAGCAGTGCTAGTCTTGCGTGTTTGCAAGAGAACTTCTGTGAAGTTTGGAAAGTAGGAGGCGAGGTACTGGCGGAAGTAAAGTTGTGAGGCGGCATCGTGAATCGTGTCGGGATAGCACAGTCGGTAGTGCGCTTGCCCGCGAAAGGCAAAGGTCCCAGGTTCGAGTCCCGGTTCCGGCACACAATTTTAATCTGCCAGGAAGTTTCATATCAGCGCACACTCCGCTGCAGAGTGAAAGTTTCATTCTGGAAACATCCCTTAGGCTGTGGCTAAGCCATGTCTCCACCATATCCTTTCTTCCAGCAGTGCTAGTCTTGCGTGTTTGCAAGAGAACTTCTGTGAAGTTTGGAAAGTAGGAGGCGAGGTACTGGCGGAAGTAAAGTTGTGAGGCGGCATCGTGAATCGTGTCGGGATAGCACAGTCGGTAGTGCGCTTGCCCGCGAAAGGCAAAGGTCCCAGGTTCGAGTCCCGGTTCCGGCACACAATTTTAATCTGCCAGGATGTTTCATATCAGCGCACACTCCGCTGCAGAGTAAAAGTTTCATTCTGGAAACATCCCTTAGGCTGTGGCTAAGCCATGTCTCCACCATATCCTTTCTTCCAGCAGTGCTAGTCTTGCGTGTTTGCAAGAGAACTTCTGTGAAGTTTGGAAAGTAGGAGGCGAGGTACTGGCGGAAGTAAAGTTGTGAGGCGGCATCGTGAATCGTGTCGGGATAGCACAGTCGGTAGTGCGCTTGCCCGCGAAAGGCAAAGGTCCCAGGTTCGAGTCCCGGTTCCGGCACACAATTTTAATCTGCCAGGAAGTTTCATTGTTAGTTATAGTTTATTTTTAAAGATATATTCGCAACGTCTGTTACGCTGAAATAGCAACAATGACCAAACATTTCAAACTATGTATTCGCAACTAGAGCTACTCTATGATAGGTGAAGATGAAGAATTACTGATATGAGGCGCTGCATTAATAGTAGGCTACTCGACAAAATAACCAGACGAAGAAGCCGTAGTTGACCGAGTACTGTACAAGATGTGATGGAAATGACAAGCGTGGTCTAAGGCATCTTGCTACGGACTGGACGGTCGCCCCCTCCGGAGATTCGAGCCGTCCTCGGGTGAGGGTGTATCTGCGCTCCTAAGTGTAAGATAGTTAAATTAGTTTGTAAGTCCAGACGCTGATGGCCATAGCAGATTGGTCCAATAGGTTTACAAACATCTGAAATTGAATGACACGCTATACGAGCAGAATTTGGAATACATTTCTAGTTTTCGTAACTTTACCAAGATGTCGCCGTCGGATTTTGAAATTATAATGTATATTATAGGGCCAATTGTTTCAAAGAAAGGCACAAATTTGAGAAAAAAACTCATGTGAAGAGAAGACTTATGTTACTCTTCGTTTCTCGGAAACAGAAAGTGCTTATGAACCCTTACATATTTATTCCGCATAGAGCCAGGCATATGGCATTACTGACCCTGCAATTTGTGAAGGTTTGTATAAACGTAATTCACTTATATTAATAGCACTGAAACATATATTTAATTCAGAATGAAATTTGGAAAGTATGAGGCGAGGTACTGGCAGAAGTAAAGTTGTGAGGACGGATTGTGAAGCGTGCCGGGATAGTTCAGTCGGCAAAGCGCTTGCCCGCGAAACGCAATGGTCCGAGGTTCGAATCCCGGTTCCGGCAAACAATTTTAATCTGCCAGGAAGATTTATATATTTAACTGATGACATATGTATTTTTACATACTCAAATTAATCCAAATCATCATTTTCAATAAAGGAAAATTATTTAGCCTCAAAGTCTCACACACAATACAAATGAATGTGACAAGGAATCTTCTGCTGAAAATTCCCTTTTGACGACCACTTTAAGTACAAACTGCTGACTACTACATACATTCATTTCATACAAAGCGCTGTAAAAACATTATGTTGCCATCTCTCTTTCATAGGCTGCTAAATAACGTAACTTGATGACGACTCATTTTCCAAAATATGATAACTAATCAGTGGCGTATATAAGGGGAGGGGGCAGGGGGCCCAGTATCAGAGTGACAAGTAACGCGTTACTCCCCAACCCGGGTATTTGATATAGCCCTATAAAAAGGAGTGACATGTGTTCAGAGTCTGAGAATATGTCGGCTTATCGAGGCCCAAGAAAGCGGTCTCTGGGTACTCCAGAGCCAGAACGTGGTCCACAAAGTGCTCCTAAAGGACACCAAACACTGTCTTGCTTCGATGGAGTCGAACTCCGTCTTGGATAAACCACATCTTGCCGCAATCAGGGTCACTTTGGATAGTGGAGATAAAATCATCTTCCAATATGTTCACGTAATGTTCTACATCTACATCTACATGGGATACTCTGCAAATCACATTTAAGTGCCTGGCAGAGGGTTCATGGAACCACCTTTATACTATTTATCTTCCAGTCCATTCTCGAATAGCGCGCGGGAAGAAAGAACACCTCCGTTCGAGCTCTGATTTCTCGTATTTTATTCTGATGATTATTTCTACCTATGTTGCTCTGTATTTACTATTTACAGTCATCATCATCATCATCATCATTAGAGACTGATTATGCCTTTCAGCGTTCAGTCTGGAGCATAGTACCCCTAATAAAATTCCTCCATGATACCCTATTCAATGCTAACATTGATGCCTCGTCTGATGTTGTGTCTTTTACTTCAAAATCATTCTGCACCGAATCTAAGTACTTTCTTCTTTGGTCTACCTCGACTTCTCTTACCCTCCGCTGCAGAGCTCATGAGCCTCTTAGGTAACCTTGCTTCTCCCATGCGCGTAACATGACCCCACCATCTCAGTCTCTAACTGCTTCATTCCAAGTTTTTCTTTGATTTCCTCATTATGGACACCCTCCTACCATTGTTCCCATCTATTATTACCTGCAATCATTCTTGCTACTTTCATATCTGTAACCTCTATCTTATGAATAAGGTAACCTGTATCAACCCAACTTTCACTCCCGTACAACAAAGTTGGTCGAAAGATAGAGCGGTGCACTGCGAACTTAGTCTTGGTACTTACTTCCTTCTTGCAGAAGACAGTAGATCTTAGCTGAGCACTCACTGCATTAGCTTTGCTGCACCTCTATTCCAGTTCTTTCACTATGTTACCATCCTGTGAGAAAATACATCCCAGCTACTTGAAACTGTTCTAACTTTGTTCCTCCTATTTGGCACTCAATCTGTTTAAATCTCTGTCCCACAGACATTACTTTCGTTTTGGAGATGCTCATCTTCATATCATAATCCTTGCACCTCTGATCGAGCTCTGAAATATTAGTTTGCAACCTTTCAATCGAATCGGCCATTACAAGTAAGTCATCCGCATATGCGAGACTGCTTATTTGGTTTTCACCTACTTTAATCCCGCCCTGCCAGTCTACTGTTTTCAACATATGATCCATGAATAGTATGAACAACAATGGTGACAGGTTACAGCCTTGTCTTACCCCTGAAACTATCCTGAACCATGAACTTAATTTGCCATCTACTCCAACTGTTGCCTGACAGTCTACGTAAAGCCCTTTAATTGCCTGCGAAGTTTGCCTCCTGTACCATAATCTTGTAGAACTGACAGTAGCTTTCTCCTAGGAACACGGCCATAAGCCTTTTCTAGATTTATGAAACATAGATACAATTCCCTGTTCCACTCATAGCACTTTTCCACTACCTGCCGTAAGCTAAAGATCTGGTCCTGACAACCTCTAAGAGGCCTAAACCCACACTGATTTTCATCTAACTTGTCCTCAATTAATACTCGCACTCTCCTTTCAACAATACATGAGAATATTTTGCCTACAACGCTAATTAAAGAGATACCTCGATAGTTGTTACAATCTTTTCTGTTTCCATGTTTGAAAATTGGCGTGATTACCACTTTCGTCCAGTCAGACGGAACCTGTTCCGATTCCCATGCCTTCCCAATTAACCTGTGTAACCATTTGAGACCTGATATTCCACTGTATTTGACGAGTTCCGGCTTAATTTCATCCACCCCAGCCGCTTTATTGCACTGTAATTTACTGACCATTTTCTCCACTTCCTCAAATGAGATCCTGCTTCCATCGTCGTTCCTATCCCATTCTACCTGAAAATCTGATATATCATTGAACGTTTCACCTACATTGAGCAATTCTTCAAAATATTCCCTCCATCTGCTCAAGGCATCCACAGGATTGACTAGCAGCTTTCCTGACTTGTCCAAAACACTTGTTAATTCCTTCTTCCCTCCCTTTAGAAGATTGCTAATTACGCTCCAAAATTGTTTTCCCGCGGCTTGATCCAGAGTTTCTAGATTATTTCCATAGTCTTCCCATTATTTCTGCTTGAAGTCTGCAATTATCCGTTTGGCTTTGTTTCTTTCTGTAACACAACTTTCTCTGTCTGCCTGATTTCTAGTATGGAGCCATTTTTGAAATGCCTTCTTTTTCTTTTTACAGGCTGCCTTGACTGTGTCATTCCACCAAGCTGTCTGCTTCTTCTTGCCTTTACACACTACTGTTCCAAGACATTCTGTAGCTGCTTCCAGCTTTGTGTCCCTGTACCTTGATCATTCCTCTTCCAGAGACTGTAAATCATTACATTCAACAACTGGTATCTTTCCGAGATCATTGTTATGTATTTGTGCCTAATTTCCTTGTCTTGAAGCTTAATAAATGCATGTGCATACTAATTCCTATCATTTCCCACCGCCACCCTAACACAAACCTTCAGAAGTTATGACGATTTTGTTTCATTTAGTTTAATAATTGTCATCCTGTAAGATTTCTACTCTGTCAGCGCATACCTTGACGCCGTGTGGCCATCACTATGAAATTTGGAAGATATACGTAATTTTTCGTTTACAAGGCAGAGAAGTGATAGAGAGAGGGAGCAGGAGAAGATTAGCAGAGAGCGGGATAGGTGATGACATAGACAGCGGGATGGGTGGATAAAGGGGGGGGGGGGTGGAGGTTGCGAAGGAAGAGATAGCGGTGGAGGAGCAGGAGGCGGCGACGGCAACAGCGGGGGAGGAGGAAGAGGAGCAGCAGACAGAGATGGACAGAGGGGGAGGGGACGGACAGAGAGAGGAGGGAGCAGGAGGTTGATAAGCGACAGGCGGGAGGAGCACGTGGACTAACAGACTATTGGAATAAATAAATACCCGAGCGACGATGGTGTATCAGCTAGCTAATGCAGATAGATGATAACGAGGAATGTAAGAAATAGTCACAAAGGTAGGGAAGGAGATGAGCAGAAAGAGTAGGGGATGAAGCGTAGGATGTATATTCAACCCATCCATATTTAGTAAATGCGAAGCATTGCCGCGTTCACTAGTTGTATACATCCATTATGATATGTATTTATCATGTACAGTGGTCAAAACAATTAGGAGATCAGTTGAGATATCTAGGTCCTGAGGTTTTGTCATCGGCAGAATGAACTAAAGCCGCCGTGGAGTAGCCGAGCGGTCTAAAGCGTCTCGCTGCGGAGCGCGCGGTTGCTCGCCGTGGAGGTTCGAGTCCTCCCTGGGGCATGGGTGTGTGTGTTGTCCTTAGGTTAGTTTACCTAGGTTTAAGTAGTTTGTAAGCAACGGACTGATGTTCAAAATGTTCAAATGTTTGTAAGGCTTATGGGACTTAACTACGGGGTCATCAGTCCCTAAACTTACAAACTACTTATGAACTACTTACGAACTAGGACGGCACAAATATCCATGCCCGAGGGGGGATTCGAACCCCCGACCGTAGTGGCCGTGCAGACCGTGACTGAAGTGCCTCAGTCTCCTCGGCCACCGCGACCGACACGGACTGATGACCACGCAGTTTGGTCCGATAGATTTACAAACATTTGAACATTTTTGAATGAACTAAAATGTTTCGATGTCTTTCTGTCGGTACTACGGAGTGGAGACAACAACATTACGGCAACCGAGATAGTGGTAATAACAGAAAGTTGCTGCAGTGGTGGTTCGTGTTGACTTGTGTTTACCATCGAATTACCCAAGCAGTTGTGTTCAGATAGGGTAGTGAGCAGGTAGTCCAATACAACAACAACTCTCTTACCCGAAGCTATGCCAAGGAGAGCCATAGGAAGGTTAGAAGCGGGACACACAGAGAGGGGACTGATAACCCAGCAGCTTAGTCCCCTTTAAACACCCAACAATAACAGGCACAGAGGGAGATGGCTGTAGCTATTGGAGTGTCCAAGGTGTAATTTCCAAGACCTGGACGCGATATCAGAAAACAGGAACCGTTAAAAGAAAGCAAGGCCAAGGTCGTCCACGGGTAACATCAGCAAGAGATGACCGTTACCTCCGATTAACAACTCATAGAGACAGGAGGCTGAATGCAACTCGGCTGCAACACACCCTCCAACCAGCAACAGGACGCGCAATATCAACACAAACTGTCCGAAATCGCCTTCGAGAACGTAGCCTCTACGCACGAAGGCCTATGGTGTGTGTTCCATTAAAACCACGACACCGTTTAGCAAATGTTTGTAAATCTATCGGACCAAACTTCGTGGTCATCAGTTCGTAGCTTACAAACTACTTAAACCTAGGTAAACTAACCTAAGGATAACACACACACCCATGCCCCCAGGGAGGACTCGAACCTCCACGGCGAGCAACCGCGCGCTCCTCAGCGAGGCGCTTTAGACCGCTCGGCTACTCCACCGCGGCACACCGTTTAGCCCGGAGGAACATCAGGACTAGAGTCGTAACGAATGACGCCGTGTTCTGTTTACAGATGAGTTAAGATTCACAAGAAATATGATTCTTCACGTATGCACACTCAAAAATGCTCAAATGTTTGTAAATCTTATGGGACTTAACTACGGGGTCATCAGTCCCTAAACTTACAAACTACTTATGAACTACTTACGAACTAGGACGGCACAAATATCCATGCCCGAGGGGGGATTCGAACCCCCGACCGTAGTGGCCGTGCAGACCGTGGCTGAAGCGCCTCAGTCCCCTCGGCCACCGCGGCCGGCTATGCACACTCATACCATGCTGTTCATCCGAGATTTATTTCGTTCACGAAATCGTTCGTTTTGTATTTACATAACTAGCATTTACGGGCAGATGTAAATCCGTAGGCAATTTAAGAATGTGGGTATCAACACCGATTCTCAATCAACGTATGAGCAGACGTCCTTAGTGCTACGAAAAAGGTTTATATTGGGTGGAGTCTCTGGACTGTCTCATTAACTTAATGCCTACCTGCCTGGAGGATATGCCATGTGAGCAACTATTACAGACGTAGAGTCATCTTTATTGGATTTATTTTTCTCGTTTAGGTAAGTACTACACCTATCAAAGTTTCGACACTTCTATTGAACGCCCTGTACATCGAACAAATACTCCACGTTTGGAAGGGAACAAGTCTACGTAGTTTAAAAACTGGACGAATACCACAATTCTGTACACATTGTTATCTGCATATAACCTGATACAGACGGCTGAAATCGAAGACGACTCACAAAGGTCGTCATTCAAGTTTTAAAATATTCTCGCAAAGTTTAATATGGAAATTTCGGGAACAAGAAGAAAGGTAAAGGCTGTAACTGTAAAATATCCTTCAGAAGCACAAATTTAAAACGTTAGCAAAGCCATGGAACAATTAAAGAACTTTATACTTCGGTGTAGTCATCTTCCGTAATCTGCAAACAACACGTGCACAGGTTAGTATTTAGCAAACTATAGTAGTGAATATCGAAGCATAACAAACATCGCATGACTGTCATGTACCGTCTTTCAGGCTTTTTACACGATAAAAGTCACTAAGTGCAAAGTTGATGGTCTCTCGAAATGCTTCGTAGAAACACCAGCAATACACCATGCGGAACGGCCGACAAAGAATACTGTTTCCTGTTGAAAGTACCATGCTGAAAAAAAGCATAGGGCACTTTTCGCCTGTCGGTTCTCTGCGCTACAAAAACACATTCTTTCACTAAACCTACGCCTCTACGGGAGAGAGAGAGAGAAACACAGAAAGGGGGGGGGGGGGGAGTACTTAATTGTTGTTGTAACAGGTTGCGCTTGAGGGAGAAAGGAGAGATTTAATGTGTCATAAGGCAGCCATACGAAACCAGTCCTGTTATGTATAAGCTCCTGAAGAATGCTAAACGACTGTGAGTGCTATGTAATAAATTTAGAGATCTTATCTCCAGCAACAGCTATCCCCCAATCTATGTATTGATTGCCACTTGTTTAAAGTGGTGTGTAAGGTTCTTTCCTCCTGTTATCTTGAGCCTCGTAAGCCGGTTTATCAGAGGAACATAAGCCCTGCAAAATTTGTTGTGAACCAAGCGGTAAAAGGACACTTAAAAACAGAGAGTTTGCCACAGTAAGGAACACTGTAGAATCCGACATAGTGGTAGAACCACTCTTTCGATGTCCTCCGTCAGTCCTACCTAATAAGGAGCCCACACTGTGTAGCCATATCGTAAAAGATGAACAAGCGTGCTGTAGGCAGTCCCTAGCAGTTCTGTTGCATCATATAAGTGTTCTACAAAAAAAATCGTTCTGCATTTGGTTTCGATCTTCTGATTTAGATGTAGATGAAAAGTGGAATATTACGAAATTATCTGCGAAATGTGTTCATATATTTTGAACCATACGTCGGACTATAATGTAATTTCGAAGGTACATTCAGTAGTATTTCAGAACCGTCTGCAAAAAATGTCGCGAACAGATTTAGTAATAAAGACGTACTAAATCGAAACCCATGCGTGATGCGGTTTTTCATGATCCTAATTGTTTATGGCCTCATATCTCATGAACTGTGTGTCGTATTATGATATAATTTCGAAGGTATATTCGGTGGTATGTTTGTATGCTGTCTGTAAAACATCTCGCGAATACTAT
This sequence comes from Locusta migratoria, assembly GCA_026315105.1. Lineage (NCBI taxonomy): Eukaryota > Metazoa > Arthropoda > Insecta > Orthoptera > Acrididae > Locusta > Locusta migratoria. The sequence goes on from CM048755.1 coordinate 296,857,048, forward strand.
GAGTAGTATAGAAGTAATAAATTGCAACGTCATGTCGAATGTCGTACTTTTACTAAATGAACATCTGAAATGTAGTAAGCGATCAACTTCTTTTCTTTCATCGTTTTGCTGGGGTTGTCAGCGAGAAGATATTTCATGAAAGTTTGAAATTATATGTACAGTTTCTTGCAAGTCGCTAAGTGCTTTCGTTCTCAAATAGTGGATAAAGCTACGTCGCATAATTGGGCAGTTCTTGTTACTCATATTGTTCATAACGTCATATTTTCTTCACTATGATTCGTAGGTAAATTTTACCCTCGCATCCATTGCTTCTGTACGGTAAAAATATATAGTTTAAATCGGTTCATTACTTTAGGAAGAGATGTGAAACATTGTGGCAGTTTTCCGCGAATTTCATTGTTTATGACGACATATCTCCGTTGTCGACGCTGGTTCTTACCCCGAACAACGATTGTTGTCTGATAGTAAGAAATATGTGTACCAAGTTTAGCTGAAATCGGTACAGAAGTTTTGGAGATGAAGAACGTACAAACATGCATGCATTTGTACAATAAGTATATTCAAATTTAAATGTTCGTAAATCTATGGGACCAAACAACTGTGGTCAACAGTCCCTAGGTTTACAAATTACTTTAACAAAAAACTAACCTAAGGACAACACAAACACGCATGCACGAGGGAGGACTCGAACCTCCGACGGGGAAACGGCCGCGCGCGCGGGCGGGCGCGCGCGCGCGCGCGCGCGCGCGCACACACACACCGCAGCAAGGCGCCTTAGCACGCAAGGCCACTCCCGCGCGGGTAATAAATATGGCTATCCTGTCTCAACACCATTAGGACTTTTGCAAAAATTTCGGTTGAACTTATATCCGGGCTTCACCTACATACAATTCGAATAACAGAAGAGGACCCTAAAGGTAGGATCTGTGATGACGGTGATGAAACTGCATCACATCTAATCTTCGAATGCATTGCATTGGAGAGTAAAAGGCACAAACATTTGGGACAACCAGACCTGAAGAAATTGTGTCTAATAAAGAACTGGTAAAGGGACTCCTTGCACTGTTCAAGGGCATTGGTTGGCTTTACTAGATATACAGGGAGCGATACCACACAATAAACTTAGTTTCGGTGCGGGCAGTGGCGGGTTGTACCAACACTGTTTTGGCTTCCCTGAGAAAATCAAATCAAATCTCCGGGCTTGGCCAGCTTTCACAAATTATACCGATTTGTGCTTCAGCGGTTTATATTAGCGATTGGTGTTGTGACACGTTCCCAACATAGCTCCCACGGTTTATAACTGTAATATTGATGGTTCCTAGATCTACACTCGTACTGCGTTCCACGTGCAGCCTTTGTGACAGAAGCCCTATGATCTTTTTCCCCGGGCTCCCTAACCTGAAAAACCGCCCAGATGACACCACACAGCCATCGTTACCCGTGTATATTGGACTCCTGACCTATTAAGCGGAACCTGAGATCCCCTAACCTTATGGCGCACGTCGAAGCATCTGCAGTCTACACGATAGCAGAACCGGCTGAGTCTCTTGATTCAAACGCTCCACTCTCCTCTACAAGCGTTCGCAATCATCCTGTCGATGTGCAGCAGACGGTGCACTCTGCCAGCATCTCGCAACAAGACTGGCAGCCTTTACCACTTCACACAGCCGCCGGAAGCCGGAGATAATCTATCCCGATCTAAAGCGAATCACATCATTGGCACCAACGTGAGCCACCACCTACAGTTGAGTTTCCATTCACAGAGAAAGCGTTTTTTATTCAATGCCTAAAGCAGATTACAAGATTCGAAACTGAATAAAGAGTATCGCATAAACGTCAAGATGAAGCGAATAATTATTCAGGGTAAAAAAGCCGACATCTCTTCAATTTATCTTGTCAAGCATCGAATGACATAGACTTATCAGCTTATATAAGACGCTTCTAAAGATAATGTCGTTTCTGTTCTGTTACGCAGATGGCAGACGTGTAAAGCTTCCTCTCCGAAAAGCTATTTATCGATCAACAGAAACACTCCTTTGTCCAGATAATTTTGTTCTTTATCTGGCGACACTACTGCGAAACCAAATTGTAGCAAATGGGCGTTGACGCGAGATACATTATCTTTTGCGTCATTGGACAAAGATGGGCGATTTTGTGTAAAATCTTCGCCGTTAAAAGAACACCTAGCAGCAATTAACGTAATGCATGGATGAAAGTGTTGCTGCTTCTTGTATCTATGGGCTCTATAGAAAGCGATTATCATTCTTTCCCCCAAAGCTCATTTCAGTGGACCAAGTGGCTGAGTGGTAAGGAGATTAAATCGACGACAACCGGAAGTGGTCGCACGTAGTCGTAAAGAAAAAGAAGATGTTTATAGCCCGACATGTTACACATTTTCTATAGGGTTAATAACTGAGTACTTTATAGATCAGAGCTGCACTGGAATTTGATCTTCAGTTTCACGAACTGCAGCAGTCCTAATTAAAAAAAAAAAAACAAGAAACAAAAACAGAAACGCTATACTAAAATGCTTTGCAAAAACTGCTTTATGTGCCTTGACTGAATAATGATTTTTGTCGCTTTTCTTTTTGAATTCACAGTTAATGACCAGTGGATACCAATTTCAGTGAAGAAATTATTTCACTGAAATGTCGAAATTGATGCCATAAGGGACAAAGCATTACTTAAGTTAGACGCAGAATGAATTTCGGATGCCGCGGTGGAGTAGCCGAGCGGTCTAAAGCATCACATCTGATATTACAAACTCTTCCAAGACTATGAAAAGACTTAAGTCTGGAAAGAAAACTTCAGTTACCAAAATGTTATAAAAAATAAGTAAGTAACTATAAAAAGTAGATGAAAGGCAATCAATCCAGCAAAAACACTAACTCGCTGCGGAGCGGGCGGTTGCTCGCCGTGGAGGTTCGAGTCCTCCCTGGGGAGGAAATTTAAATTATTGATGTCCGAACGGGACGTTTGTCCACCTCCTCTTTTTTAAAGAAAAAAAAACGTGTTTTCTCTCTAGTCATCTGTGAAACGCAAACTTTACATGCCTTAGAAAGGATACGCATTAAGTGGCAATCAAGTCACTGTCTATGTTATTTACATAGCACTGGACCACCCTACTTAAACTAACTTAGCCTAAGAACAACAGGCACACCCATGCCAGACGGAGGACTCGAAACTCTGACGAGAAACGGGCAGCGCGCATCGTAGCAAGCACCTTAGTGCGCACAGCTATTTCGCCGCGGCTTACATACCAATCCTCTACAGTTTATACACGGGCATATTATTTATTTATAGCTACGCACCCACTTTATTAAACTAGTAGGTAAGCGGAAAAATATGTCGTTACATAGCCCTATAATTTTAGTGGCACTAAAGTACAAAACTTAACAGGCTCTAATGGAATAATTGATTGACTGCAATCAGAACGTTCAAACAATACGCTTATACAGCAGTAATATGATGTAGTGGTTAAGCTTTTGCGATTTTAATTAAGAGCAGTAGACAAATCATGTCTTACCTCATCACAAAGAAAGTGGCACATAAGCAGTTATTTAGTTCCGTTGTTGTTGTGGTCTTCAGTCCGCAGACTGGTTTGATGCATCTCTTCACGCTACCCTGTCATGTGCAAGTCTCTTCATCTGAGAATACGTTCGGTAACCTACAACTTTTTGAATCTCCTTACTGCATTCGTCCCTCGGTCTCCCTCTACGATTTTTACCCCACACACTTCCTTCTAATGCTAAGTTGACAAATCCTTGATGTCTCAGAATGTGTCCTACCAATCTACCCCTTCTCTTAGTAACGATATGCCAGAAACTCCTTCTCTCTCCAATTCGGTTAAGCACCTCCTCATTCGTCACGTGATCTACCCATCTAATCTTCATCATTCGTCTGTAGTACCACATTTCAAAACCTTCTATAATATTTTTGTCTGAACTCCTTATCGTCCACATTTCACTACCATACAATGATACATTCCAGACAATTGCTTTCAGAAAGGACTTCATAACATTTAAATTAATATTGGATGTTAACAAGTTTCGCTTCTTAAGAAACGCTTTCCTCACCATAGCCAACCTGCATTTTATATCTTCTTTACTTTGGCCATCAGAAGTTATCTTGCTACCCAAATAACAAAATTAATCTTACTACTTTTATTGTCTCATTACCTAATCTAATTCCTTCAGCATCGCCTGATTTTCTGACATTACATTCCATTACCTTCGTTTTACTCTTCTTAATGTTTATCTTATTTCTTCCTTTCAAGACACTGTCCATTCCATTCAATAGCTCATCCAGATCCTTTGCAGTCTCTGACAAAATTACTACGTCATCGGCAAACCGCAAACTATTTATTTCTTCTCCCTGAACATTAATTTCCTCTCCAAATTTCTCCTTCCATTCCTTCACTGCTTGCTCAATTACAGATGGAACAACATTGGGGAAAGGTTACAACCCTGTCTTACTCCCTTCCCAACTTCTGCGTCCCTTTCCTGCCCTTTGACTCTAATAACAGCAGTCTGGTTTTTGTATAGGTTGAATATAACTCTTCGCTCCCTATATTTTACCACTGCTACCTTCATAATTTGGAATAGTGTATTCCAGTCGATATTGTCAAAAGCTTTCTCCAAATCTACAAACGCCAAAAACGTAGGTTTGCCCTTCCTTAGCCTATCTTCTAAGATAAGTCGTAATGTGAGTATTGCCTCCCGTGTTCCTACATTTCTCCTAAATCCAAATTGATCATCCCCACGGTCAGATTCGACAAGTTTTTTTAGTCTGTAAATAATTCGTGTTAGTATTTTGCAACCATGACTTATTAAACTGATAGTTCTGTAATTTTCACACTTGTCTGCACTTGCTTTCTTTGAAATTGGAATTACTATAGTCTTCTTGAAGTCGGAGGGTATTTTCCCTGTCTTATACATTTTGCATACCAGGTTGAACATTTTTTTCATGACTGGCTCTCCTAACGAAATCAGCAGTTCAGACGGAATATCATCTACTCCAGGGGCCTTGTCTCGACTCAAGTCCTTCAGCGCTCTGTCAAATTCTTCTCGCAGTATCGTATCTCCTATCTCCTGTTCCTCCACTTCATCTTCCATTTCTAGAATACTGCCTTCAAGTTTATTTCCTTTGTATAGGCCCTCTATATATTCCTTCCACAGTGCAGCTTTCCCCTCTTTGCTTAGTACTGGTTTACCGTCAGACTTCTTGATATTCATACAGCTGATTTTCTTGTCTCCAAACATCTGTTTATTTTCCCGTAGGCGGTATCTATCTTTACGGTTCTGCATTTGTCCTGTAGCCACTCCTGCTTAGCCAGTCTGCACTTACTGTCAATCTCATTTTTCAGAAGATTTTTATATTTTCTCCTCTCATCAATTAAGTCCAGTATATCCTGTGTTATCCAGGGATTTCTATGAGGCCTTGTCCTTCTGCCTATATGACCCTCAGCTGCCTTCACTACCCTATCTCTCAGAGCTACCCATTCTTCTTCTACTGTTTCCCCCGTTTCAGCCAATCCTTGCCTAACGCTCCCTCTGAAACTGTCAACCACATCCAGTTCCTTCAATTTGTCCAGGTTCCATCTCCTAACTTTTCTACTTTTCTGTAGTCTCGTAAGTATTAATCTACAGTTCATAACCAATAAGTTATGGTCAGAGTCTATATCTGCCCCTGGATATGTCTTACAGTTTAAAACCTGGTATATAAATGTATTCCTTACCATTATAAAGTCAATCTGGTACCTTCCAGTGTCTCCTGGTATCTTCCACGTATACAGCCTTCTTTCATAATGTTTGAACAAAGTGTTGGTGATCATTAAATTGTGCTCTGCGCAAAATTCCACCAAGCGATCTCCTCTTTCATTCCTTTTTCCCAGCCCATATTCACCTACTACATTTCCTTCTCTTCCTTTTCCTACTACCGAGTTCCAGTCCCCCATCACAATCAAGTTTTCGTCTCCCTTAACTTTCTGAATGATTTCTTTTATCTCCTCAAACATTTCTTCGATATCCTCATCATCGGTCATGCTAGTTGGCATATAAACTTGCACCACTGTGGTCGGTGTTGGCTTCGTGTCTATCTTTGCTACGATAATTCGTTCACTATGCTGTTCATAGTAACTTACCTGCATTCCTATTTTCTTATTCATTATCAGAGCTACTCCTGCGTTACCACCAACTGATTTTGTATTTATAACCCTGTACTCACCTGACCAGAAATCCTGTTCATCCTGCCACCGAACTTCACTAATCCCTACCATATCTAAGTTTAACCTATCCACTTCTCTTTTCAAATTTTCTAACTTGTCTAAACGATTAATCCATGCTCCGCCCCGTAGAATGCCTGTTTTGTTTTCAAAAAAATGTTCAAATGTTTGTTAAGCTTATGGGACTTAACTACGGGGTCATCAGTCCCTAAACTTACAAACTAGTTATGGACTACTTATGAACTAAGGACGCCACAAATATCCATGCCCGAGGGGGGATTCGAATCCCCGACCGTAGGGACCGTGCAGACCGTGACTGGAGCGCCTCAGTCCCCTCGGCCACCGCGGCCGGCGTTTTGTTTTCCTTGATGACGACATACTCCTGAGTAGTCCCCGCCCAGAGATCCGAATGGGGGACTATTTTACCTTCGGAATATTTTACCTTCGGAATATTTTACCCCCGTAACTAACTGATAAATTAATTCTTACACTTTTAGAAAGCCTTCAATAAAGTCATAAGTACATGAAATACTAATCTCTTCGCGATCACGTGAGTTCAATTGGGGCTCAAGTTCAGGACTTAAATTTACTCTTTTGATAATATGACACTCCCAATAACCATACGCAACCGACAATTTCTTCATGAGCATGTGACTTCAATAAGTCCTCATTATCAGTGCTTAAATGTTACGTCGGGCTTCCAGCAACCATATGCAGCTGATAATACAGAATGTGCAGTTGCTCAAGGTCGCATCTTCACACGTACATGACATTTGCAAATGGCGTGTAAACAAGAAGGCGAGACGCGGGAATTGAGGTAGACGTGCTACTCAGCTTTCACTTCGACCCTCTGCGGCTGTCGTGTGCATACGAGTACATGCTGCAACCAAACGTGAACGACATCACGTAACTCTGCTCCTCACAGCGAAACTAGCGAAATATTTCTTTATTCCGATATTCATTATCTTCGGGGGGGGGGGGGGGGAGAAATCAAGGGGATATAGCAGTTGTGGAAGGAAAGGAAAGATAAATAAGCTTTAAAGTCAGGTCCACACGACAGAAGCATGGAAGCTTGCAATGGATACGTATGAGGCAGTACATCGGTTGTTATTATTTGAAACGAACCATTCGGCACTGACGTTAAACGATTTAGGAAAACTGCAGAAAAACTAAATCCAAATAGTCTCTGAAGCTACTGCCTTCAAAATGTGAGGGTAGTTGTACAATGGTCAGCCTCCCCACATTTCATTAAAGGGAGAGCATATGAGTGAAATCAAGTATCCAATTAAAAAAAAAAAAAAAAAAAAAAAAAAAAAAGACATACTCAGCGAGTCACCATACGGTGCGTGATGCAGGGTATCTCGTAATATTAATAGACCTTTCTTTTTCCTGTTCCACTTCCAAATGGAGCAAGGGAAAAATGAGTTTCTATATTCCTCGCCGGCCGCGGTGGCCGAGGAGACAGGCGCGCCAGTCACGGTCTGCACGGCCAGTACGGTCGGGGTTCGAATCCCCCCTCGGGCATGGATATTTGTATTAGGTAGTTCATAAGTAGTTTGTAAGTTTAGGGACTGATGACCCCGTAGTTAAGTCCAATAAGCTTGACAAACATTTCTATATTCCTCCATACGAGGTTTAATTTCTCTTATAATCTATTTTGACTCCATCGTACAACTGTGCCTCGATCAAGTATGGACAAATCACCCACCAGTAATCAATTTCATAAAAAAAAAAAAAAAAAAAAAAAAATAAATAAAAAAATCAGTACGACCTGTTTCGGGAAACCTTTATTCTTCTTTCAAGTATTGAAAAATAATGCACCACATATTAATATATGGAGCTACGAAATCGACGAATTCCAAACCAATATGCTATTAACAAAATAACATACCTTAACGGCACATTAATTTTTACGCCTGTTATTCTGTGAATAGCACATTGGTTCGGTAGTCGCCGAATTCGTATTTTCAGTACTTGAAAAAGGAATAAAGTAGTCTGGAAACATGTACTAACAACATAACTTTATGAAATTGACAACTGGTGCGGGATTTTCTGTACCACTTGGTCGAAACACAGTTGTACCTATTGTTTGCTACGTACGGCAATAAGCAACAAAATTGCTTGTGCCAACCGTAAGACTGAATGCTGCCTGATTATTTTATGGGTCCGTGACGCGGTAAGCAAAGAACGTAAGCGCGGCAGAGACAAGTGGAGAATCATCCTAGCGACGATATGGGCCGCAAATGGAGAAATCCACTGATAAAAGTAAGACTGACAAAGGGCAGATTGTTATGGCTCGAAAACGGAGAAGCTGATCGGCTGTTCGCGTTCCCTCTCGCGTATAGAAAGTGGATGCAGGACGGTGAAATCACTGATAGACGACAAACTATTGAACTTGATTCAAAACCGACAGCCGTAAATTTTGATTCAATTTTATTTTGCTACCGGTTTCACACTGCAGTAGTGTCATCTTCAAGCCAAATCAATGACGTCAGTTCTGTTACATATGATATCAATGAGGCCGTATTTCACCAGAATTTGCAGTTTCAGGATATTCATATCTGCTTCCTGCGCAAATGTGACAGTAACTGTCAAACGATGCTCTTAAAAGTTACAAGTAATAACTTTCATCTATCTCAATAACGATAATATTCTGAGCCTAGTTACTGTAGATATTGGGTCGAGCTGTTAAATTTTGAACACATTATATAGTTATCATATCTTCAGAGTGGTCAGTCTTATTCCACCTAGAAAGAAAACTGTCAAATAAAAAAATTATATTTTAGTAACTACTTACGAATCGTCATAAATAAACTTTCCTTATTGATTTACGGAATAAAAGCAAAAGCCAGAAAAATAATTTACTTCGCAGCAAAATTTATCCTAATCCGTAGCAATACTGAGAAAATCATGCAAGTTTCGCGTAACTTTCTCTATTCATGGTTCCCCAGAGAACTATCTGTAATTACGTGATCTATTGGACGTTTCAAAACTGAAGAGAATTCTCTATTTTCATACCTGGCCATTGGAAGAAAGCGTAGTAAAGCAAACTAACAAAGAGCACAAGTGGCCTGTGTTCAGCTGCTAAAAATGTTCTTTCATCACCTGAGCTTGAAAGGAGACTGACCAGTCTCGTTTGTAATTTATCTTAGAAGACACACAACAGGTGACCAGATCGACCCATGATTAGCAAAAACGTTCAAATGTTTGTCAAGCTTATGGGACTTAACTACGGGGTCATCAGTCCCTAAACTTACAAACTACTTACGAACTAGGACGGCACAAATATCCATGCCCGAGGGGGGATCCGAACCCCCGACCGTAGTGGCCGTGCAGACCGTGACTGCAGCGCCTCAGTCACCTCGGCCACCGCGGCCGGCGACCCATGATTACATTTAACTTTTGTCTACAGAATATTTCTTCATAAATATCATAGATGGCACTACTAACTGTTCAAATTGCTAATTTTGTATGCAAAATTACAGCTGATATGTGCCGCGGTGGAGTAGCCGAGCCCTCTAAAGCGTCACGCTGCGGAGCGCGCGGTTGCTCGCAGTGGAGGGTCGAGTCCTCCCTGGGGCATGAGTGTGTGTGTTTGTCCTTAGGTTAGTTTACCTAGGTTTAAGTAGTTTGTAAGCTACGGACTGATGACCACGCAGTTTGGTCCGATAGATTTACAAACATTTTTTTAGCTGATACGTGACTACTGACATCCTTACCTTTCATTCTTGAATCGGATTGTAACTGATATACCAATATTTGTTGAATTATTATGCAATATCTGTAAATATTTGTTAAACTATAGTGAAAAATCTGAAAATAAAGGAACGTGTGTTATCCATATGCAATGGCGGCTTCGGGGGGGGGGGCAGGGCCACGTGCCCCTCCCCCCACCCCAGACGGCCTGACGAAAAATGAGAGAGAGAGAGAGGAAGGAAGGGAGGGAGGGAAAGAATCTCAGCATTAGAATAATTAACACTTTTACTTACGGGCAGCATATAATAGTGAGTTTAAAAATACAAAATCCCTGTTATTAACATAACGTAATTTATCTTTTTGTGTTATGCTTCCATTTAATTGCTCTTTTTTGTCATTAATCTACTTTAAAAATAAATAAAAGTTGTTTGTTGTTTCGTGATTGTTTGGGAGATAAATGAGCTATGGTGTATGTTTTACTCTTACCTAAATAAAGGACTTAACTATGTGAAAAACTGTGAATTTCTAGGGCTTCGTTCAAGTTGTAGCATTCAGCTGTTTTCGGTAAACGGTTTATCTCTCTGGATTCTTTTCATAGACACTAAGAGACAGTACTGCAACCAATTACAATTGTGTGCTGCAACCGGGATTCGAACCTGCGATCTTTTCCTTTCGTGGACAAGCACTCTATCGTCTGAGCTATCCCGGCACGCTTCACAGTCGTCCTCACAACTTTACATCTGCCAGTACCTCGCCTCCTACTTTGCAAACTTCAAAAAAGTCCTCCTGTGAACCTTTGCAGGACTAACACTCCTGGAAGAAAGGATGTGGTGGAGGCATCGCTTAGTCACAGCCTAACGGATGTTTCCAGAATGAGGAGTGCTAGTCCTGAAAGGTTTACTGAAGAACTTCTGTGAAGTTTGGAAAGTAGGAGGCGAGGTACTGGCGGAAGAAAAGTTGTGTGGGCGGAGCGTGAAGCGTGCCAAAATAGCTCAGATGGTGGACCGCTAGCCCACGAAAGCCCAAGGTCCCAGGTTCGAATCCCGTTTCCGACACACAATTTTAATCTGCCACGAAGTTTCAAGTGTAATTTTGTTGATCGCGAAAGCTTTCTTCAAAACGTATCTCTTTTTGCTTTGCAACTTTACGAAGCATGAAGAAGAAATTGATTCAGTACAACGCAAACACAGGAAATCTGATTTTAGGTTTTGAGGGAATATCAAACTTAGCGCGATATATTTACTGGCTGTTTGCTTCTAACCCGTAATTGGGCGACCTTTTAGGATACGCTGTTTTTCCAATGTTTGCATTGTTTGGTAATGACACAGCTACTGTTCGTCCACGGTAAGTTAACGATTCGTGCGGTGGCTGTTGGTAGCAGCAGGAGGCATATACCATGGTAGCCGTGGGGGGGGGGGGGGGGGGGGCGAGCATCAGCGAGCAGAAGGCAGCGTCGCAGCGTTGGAAACGTTAGCCGTAACAATGTATCTCTATACTTATAAGACGCATTTGTTGTCTGTCTATCTGCTCTCTTTTAACTCAAGATCCAGACAACCAAATAACATGAAATTTGGTACACGTACACAAAATTACACGGGGAAGGTTCTTAAACAGGTTTCACTTCATGTTTTGCAAAACCAACCGGAAAATTTGAGACAAAGTGAAACTGCGTTCTCAATGTTTCCGTACACGCATTGAAACGCGGAACATCTATATCTTCGCACTGATCTTGATGAAATTTTGCACAATTGACCTTCCAGACAAGAGGAAGGGCACTGTCTACATAAAATTTCTTCAGTGCATGGTGGAGGGTACTTATGGATTTCGCCGAAATCCACAAATTTGCTCCAATCTTGATGAAATTTTGTACACTTGACCTTGAAAACAAGATGATTACTGTCTACATAAAACTTCATTCTGTGCATGGGGGAGAGTACTTACCTTACAGACTTCGATTGCAATCTCTATACATATAAGACGCATTAATTGTCTGTTCCCTTATAAGTCAAGATCCAGACAACCAAATAACGTGAAATTTGGTCCACGTACACAAAATTACATGGGGAAGGTTCTTAAATAGGTTTAGTTCCAGCCCATCTCACTCTGGGCATGTGCCTGTTCTAAGCCGTGTGATAATGAAACACCCTCCTCAAAACAAAACAAAAAAACAAAAACAAAAAAAAAGGGCAAATCATGCAAGTTGGTTATTGAGAGTGATTTTGAATGTTTTTGTGGTGATGATGAGGATGTAAATAAAAGTGATGGTCATACATGTGTAGGGTGGGACGGAGGGGGGGGGGGAGAGACGGTGGTAGGACCCCTCTCCTCCCTCCAGACCCTTATTTGTAGGATGGACCGCACCTCCAGCAGTCATCTCACTCGGGGAAGGTTCTCAAACAGGTTTCGTTCCATCCCAACCTCACTCTGGCCTCCTCCAGACAAAAGTAGTGCTCCATGTACCTGTTCTGAGCCGTGGGCACATTGTAGAAAAAAACTTTACTAAACAAAAGCGCTAAGTAAATGTAATACTTCTTTGTGATATATTTACTTTACTGCAAGCAAATACTGTAACAAATATCACATTACTTGTTACATGCCGGCCGCGGTGGCCGCGGGGACTGAGGCGCTTCAGTCATGGTCTGCTCGGCCACTACGGTCAGGGGTTCGAATCCCCCTCGGGCATGGATATTTGTGCCGTCCTAGTTCGTAAGTAGTTCATAAGTAGTTTGTAGGTTTAGGGACTGATGACCCCGTAGTTAAGTCCCATAGACTATACAAACATTTGAACTTGTTACATTATTACATTACATTCCTTCATTCAGATGAATGCATTGTCATCTTTTTTTTTTCAGTCATGCCTAGGAGAAAAAGGGGGAGTCTGGGCAGGAAAACGGTCCAGTCAAAATCTGTAGAACGGAAACGTGCAGCAGAAGCTCCTGATGAGAAAAGAGCAAGATTCCAGGCAGATCAGGCCCGCCACAGAGTTGCCAGAGCAGTTGAAACACCTGAACAAAGTCAATAACGTCTCCAGGAAGATCCAAATGGAACTACCAAATATGTTGTTTATCACATTGCTTTAACATAAATGTACCCTTTTATTACATACAAATAAACGGTTTTGTACGCTTCCACAGAAAACCTTATTTTAAACCCGGGCAAAGGCAGGTACTTGCGACAATTACAGTAATATTTCGCGTCTGGGGCAGCGTTACGTTAGCAGCGCTCCGAAACAATTGGATGTCCTTCAAATAGTGCAGATGCTTTCTGCTGCTGGTATCGTTGTTGTTGTTGTTATGCTCTTCAGCCCGCAGACTGGTTTGATGCACCTCTCCACGCTATCCTGTTCTGTGCAAGTCTCTTCATCTGATAATACGGTCGGCACCCTACATCCTTTTGAATCTCGTCCCTCGGTCTCCCTCTACGATTTTTACCCCACACACTTCCTTCTAATGCTAAGTTGGCGATTCCTTGATGTCTCAGAATGTGTCCCACCAACCTATCCCTTCTCTTGGTCAGGATATGCCAGAAACTCCTTTCTTACCCAATTCTGTTAAGCGCCTCCTCATTAGTTACGTGATCGACCCACCTAATTTTCATCATTCTTCTGTGCACATTTCAAAACCTTCTATCATCCATCATCACATATTCATACAGTAGAGCTTCATGTCCTCGGGAAAAGTAAGGACTGTAGTTTCCCCTTGCTTTCAGCCGTTCGCAGTAACTACATGGCAAAGCCATGCTAGCTGATGTTATAAGACCAGCTCAGTCAATCATCCAGACTGTTGCCCCTGCAATTACTGAAAAGGCTGCTGCTCCTCTTCAGGAACCACACGTTTGTCTGGCCTCTCCACAGATACCCCTCCGTTCTGGTTGTACCTACGGTCGGTTATTGTATCGTTGAGGCACGCTAGCCACCCCACCTCAGCAATGTCTATGGTTCATGATTTAGTTGAATTTACGGCCTGTAGATTTGTCTGATTAGTAGTGTAAATGAAGTGTAACAGATATCATCTAGTGCTCATATGGATGACTTCACACTTACTATTATCATTATTTAGGGGCTACGCGGGAGTGGTCGTGCGCTCTAAGGCGCCTTGTTGCGGGGAACGCGTCTGCTGCCCGTCGGTGGTTCGAGTCCTCCATCGGAGAGAGAGAGAGAGAGAGAGAGAGAGAGAGAGAGAGAGAGAGAGAGAGAGAGAGAGAGAGAGAGAGAGAGAGAGAGAGTGTGTATGTGTGTGTGCGTGTGTTGTCATTAGCATAAGTTTAAGTAGTTTGTAAGTCTAGGGACTGATGACCATTGCAGTTTGGTTGTTGTTGTATTGAAGGGACTAAACATCTAAGTCATAAGTCCGTGCAGTTTGGTCCCACAGCTTTACAAACATTTGAACATCTGAATCCGTGTTGGTTACGGGTCAATAGGTTGTTCTCTTCGAAGTAGTTCATAATGTCTGAGGAAAGTATATGTTCTAAAACCCTTCGACAAACCGACATCAATGATATAGGCGTGTAATTTTTAGAATCAGTCCTATTGCCTTGCTGGAATATTGTAGTGACCTGTGCAACTTTCTCCATTCACGGTCTGCACGGCCACTACGGTCGGGGGTTCGAATCCCTCCTCGGGCATGGATATTTGTGCCGTCCTTAGTCTTAGCTAGTTCATAAGTAGTTTGTAAGCTTAGGGACTGATGATCCCGTAGTTAGTCCCATAAGTTCTACAAACAGTTGAACCTGTGCAACTTTCCAATCTTTGCGTACGGATCTTTCGCTGAGCGAGCGGTTGTATATGATAGCTGCAGTTAATACGGAGATATCGCATCAGCATACTCTAAAAGAAAGTAGCTTACAAAACACCCGTTCAACAAATACTTGAATATTGGCTGTCAGAGTGGGAATAATACCAGATAGGTTTGATAGTGGAGATAGAAAAGCTCCCAAGCAGAGCAGCACGCTTTGTTACACGTTCATCTAGTAAGCGAAACAGCGTCACGGAAATGATCGACAAACTCCAATGCTGCAAGACAGGCGTTTTCCGTCTCGGTGTGGACTTCAATGTTCAAATGTTTGTAAATCTAAGGGACTTAACTGCTATGATTATCAGTCCCTAGGCTTACAAACTGCTTAAACTTACTTGTGTTAAGGAAAACACACACACACCCATACCCGACAGCGAGCAACAGCGTGCTCCGCAGCAAGCCGCCTTAAGCACGCTCGGCCACTCCACCGCGGCGGTATGTGCTTCAGTCAAGAGTCCCGAGAGCGTACGTTTCTTGAAGACTCGGCCAATATATTGCTTCCTAATATGTATATCTCGCGAGAGGGCAATGAAGATAACATTAGAGAGATCATAGCCCATCCACAGTGTAACATCCAGTTTTTCCTGCGAACCCTACACAACAGGAACAGGAGGAAGTCACAGTGGTACCCTCTGCCACACACCTTGTGCTGGCTTGCGAAGTGTGGACGTAGTTGTTCAAATTCAAATGTTTGTACAGCTTATGGGACTTAACTACGGGGTCATCAGTTCCTAAATTTACAAACTAAGACTAAGGACGGCACGCCGGCCGAGGTGGCCGAGGGGACTGAGGCGCTCCAGTCACGGTCTGCACGGCCGCTACGGTCGGGGGTTCGAATCCCCCCTCGGGCATGGCTATTTGTGCCGTCCTTAGTATTAGGTAGTTCATAAGTAGTTTGTAAGCTTAGGGACTGATGACCCCGTAGTTAAGTCCCGTAAGTTCTATAAACATTTGAACATTTTAAGGACGGCACAAATATCCATGCCCGAGGGGGGATTCGAACCCCCGACCGTAGTGGTCGTGCAGGACGTAGTTGTGGATTAGAAGTAATGGAAATGAGATAAAAAGCGTACTGCTGCATTTTGTTCCGGCGATTTCAAAGAAGTACCATGTAGATATCATCAGCCTATAAACGCAATGTACAAACAGAAAGAAGGTATGCGGATGAAATAGCAATAGTAGCACTACAAAGGATGAAAGCTTCTCTAAGACACGAAAGTTACAATGACGGAAGTTTCATGCCATATCGAAATCGATGGTTGAAGGAGGACACCCGGCGAATATAATGAGTAAACGAGATCATAAAGATAAAACTCTAACAAGGCCACACGGAAAAAAACAAGGAAAACCGATAAACAAATAAGGAAATGACCTCTGCAAAATGTTTACGAGTTCACCAAAAGGTAAACGGAGTTTGCTGGCTACTTAGATAACAGTTCGGAAGCGACAGCTGTATCTGGAAGCTTTCTCCAAGAGAATAAAGAGCAAAAGTTACAAAGTTTGGACCGTGTTATGCATCACAAGACCAAGCGCCGTTACTTTATATTTCTGATGTGAGCGCAATTAGTGCTGTTTAGTAGTTATGTACAGTGAGATTTCACTACTAAGTGAAAGTACACTAACCCTTCTTTGGCACAAAAAGTTGAGAAGCATTCATAAATAAATATATTTTAAGAACATGAAAAATTTAGGTTCCATTACGTTTGTTATGACAATATGGCGCTTGGACTAGTGATACATAACACCGTCCGTTTTTGGTAACATCTGGAATTAACAACGAAAAGATAGTCCGACAGGCATCAATGAAATTCTCATACTCCTTGCTGATTTCCATTCTTGTGCACGATCTAATGTTGAATGTTACCGTAAAGAAAGGACACGGTAGCCGCGGCGGAGCGCATTGAGGCGCTATGTTCCGTTGCGCGAGGCCGTTCCACGTCGGGGGTTCGAATCCCCCCTCGGGCATGGATGTTTGTGCTGTCTTTAGTTAAGTTAGTTCATAAGTAGTTTGTAAGTTTAGGGACTGATGATCCCGCAGTTAAGTCCCATAAAGCTTACAAACATTTGAACATTTGAAAGGATACGGTAAGTTACCATTATGTGTAGTTCGATACCCCAACAAGCTTATCATTTGGTGTACTATTCAATGCACAGTACGTATAAAATCTGAAATGCTTGTTTTTGGAAATGAATCACCCGTTTTCTTGCTGCAGTCCATTTATTTCCTCCATACTCGTTTCGCCCTCTATTCTAGGGCATTATCAGTGGATCCTATAGCTGGAAATTACATGTTTCCTTTACTGTGTAGTCTAAACAGATTACAAGCAGTTCACTTTGTTTAAATCGAAATAAATATAGGCTACTTAAAGTTTTATAGTGTCATGATTTCCATTGTATTCTTCCCACCTTGTCACTGGTTGAATTCACGCAGCTTCGCCACAATTTGTGAATTTCCTTTTTCATTTTATAACTGTTTCATTGTTTACTATGTCACAGACTTGAAGGTTTATCTCGATTAGGAATTCGTTTATTTTTTTTAAAAGTGTTGTCAACTTAACTGAGTATGTGTATGGAGCACTCACACAAAAACCGCCATTAAAAGGATTTTCTTTTCCGCTTTGGTTTTTTGGATGTACTAATTTTCTTGTAGTGCCATAAAGTGCTGTTTATTCTAATTACTTTCATGCCTTCTTCCCTGGATGTTGGTTTTGCGTTCTTAGGTATTCAGTAAATGCGGAGTGGTTTGTTCCATACTTCCAGGCTCTAACGTGTTCTTTATATCTGATATCAAATGTTCTGCTTGTTTCCCTTTTATATCACGTTTCACAAGTGTTACACTGCAGTTGGTATATCCCACGTTTTTCGTATGTGTCTGTGGACGTGCTCTAATTGTGACATCTCCATGACGTCATGTTTCTGTAGGATAGCGCAAGACCACGTGTTCCCCATACCATCCTAACCTACCACGATTCAGAGGGTGTTCGACTGTTCCGCAGGCCAACGTGTTCTCAAGCCTCTCAACCAATCAAAGTATTTCGCCTTCGGTTGCCGAGGAAATGGTGCACAACAATTCCCTAATCACTACGACTGATATACCCTGACACAAATAATAATAATAATAATTTCGTGTGGCCCATTGGCCTGGTGCAAGTCTTTTATTGGACGCCACTGTTTCCAGTCGAGCACTTTACCCCAAAACTACCGGGTCCGAAAACCTGTCACAATCTCGAAGCAGCATGTTATCACCAACGCAAAACACAGTGAGGTTACAAAAGTCATATGATAGAGGCATTCACAAACACAGATGGCGGTAGTATCGCGTTCACATTGTTTAGAAGGGAGGTGCTTTGACAGAGTCGTCATTTGTACTCCAGTAATTCGTGGAGAAAAGGTCACCGACTTGATTATGACTGAAATTAACACTTCGAGCTAGACGCATTCACCACCATCAACGCACTGGAGGACTGCCTGCGCTTAATGATAGAATGTAGCGGAGTTTGTGCAGAGTTGTCAGTATTAAGAGGCAAGCAACACGGGGTAAAATCACCGCAGACTTCAATGTGGGACGTACGACGAACTTACCCGTTAGGACAGTGCGGCGCAATTATTTGGTGTTAATGGGCTAACAGCACTACATCTCCCACAGCACCTCCCTTCATCTCGTGACCGTATCTGCTGGACCCTAGACGCCTCCAACAGCCGTGGCTTGCTCAGATCTGATCCGATTTCAGTTGCCAAGAGCTAACGGTAGCGTTCAAGTGTGGCGCGGACCCGGTGAATCTATGGGGCCAAGTAATCAACAAGGCAATGGGAAAACTGGTGGTGACTCCATATTGGTGTACGCTGTTTTTACATGAAATAGACTGGGTCCGCCGATCCAAATGAAACGGCCATTAACTGTAAATGGTTACGTTCGGTTACTTGGAGAACATTTCCTACCATTTCTAGACTTCATGTCGCCAAATAACGATGGAACATGACACCGGGCCAAAATGGTTACCGATTGGTTCGAAGAACATTCTGGACAATTCCAGCGAATGATTGGGCCACCCAATCGCATGAGATAATCCCATAGAATATTTATGACACATAATGTAGAGGTCAGTTACTGCACAAAATCCTGCACAGACACAACTTTCTGGCAGAGAAATTTCAACGAATTTGAGTCCACGCCACGTTGAGTTGCTGCACGTCGCCGGGAAAGAAGATCCGACACGATATTAGGATGTATTCCATTATTCAGTGCACGGCGGTTTATGGAGTACCATGCAGCTATAGATTACATAATGATATTTTCACTCTGCAGCGGAGTGTGCGCTGATATAAAACTTTTGATGCATGAACTTTTTTTTTTTTTTTTTTTTTTTTTTTTTTTTTTTGGGAAGCTATAAAAATACCACGATTAATGAATAGTGCATATATACTGAGAAAAATGTTGGGGAAAAAAGTCCTTAAGATTATTATGCACTACTAGCAACAAAATGCTCATAGCTGGTCAACTGTATAGTGCTTCCATGATATACCCGATGCAGCAAATGTCACTATTGTGCCTCTCATCTTTCCAGAAAGTAAATCATAATGTAACAGTAAATAGGTGATTGACTACTTTTACTTGGCAAAGGAGGAATACTAAGGTAAACAAACGCACATGCTGGCAGTAACTCATTGTAACTAACTGTCGAACTGATTCAGTAGCGCTCTGCGATTTATAATTTCTAGGACGAGCTACTAGCATAAGTAACAATATGTATACAAGCAGCTACAAATGAATTTGTGGTAAAATTTTGATCAGTTTGAGAGAAAATGGGAAAAATAAGGTATGTAGATGATCAGCTACACTATGCATTAAAAGGTTAAGATCAGTTCGACTCGATACTTAGCCGGTTAAAGATATTGTTTCTGTCAGAGGTAACAACTCTCTGTACTAAATTTTGGACCATATATACCACAAATCATCTACAAATTTAATAGTGCATTTTTAATACGTAAAACTACGTTTTTGTTACTAAAAATTTCGTAAACCTAAGGGACCAAGCTGCTGAGGTCTTAGGTCCCTAGACTTACAATCTACTTCAACTAACTTATACTAGGAAAGGGTAGCTATTTGATACCAATCCTAACGTCGTAATTTTAATGATTAGCAGTGTCAATGATTGAGAGTGTACATTTCAACTGCGAAATTTTACTCTCAGCTTCTGGTAAGTGTTGTACAATGTGAATATAAGAAAATTCTTGCCAAGGCCAGGATTCGAACCCGGAATATTCCTGCTTAGTAGGCAGTTTATCTAAATACCCACGTCACCCCAGTCACACAGGCTTAACGCATCTGCACGGATTACCCAAGCAAGTACACTGTACGACCCAAACTCTCGTATGTCATGCTACTTCGACCGTTGTACTCCATCGCTCGCAGTTGGCCCTGTATTCCCGCCAAAACTCCGGTCCCGTGCATCCAGATTGAAATAAGCATCATACCTCGACATGGAGACTTACAATTAAGAATACGGCTCTGTTCTTTCGGGCATTGCTCAAGAACTGCTGGTGAACATGAGCAAAATAAAAGAGCTCGTTTTCTGTGGTGTAGAGAAGAAGACGGACAGATGCAAAATACCACATTATGCCACACATTCGACGGGGGTTACAGTGAGGTGACGAAAGGGGTCATTCGTAGGACGAGCTTCCACCCGTCGGCTTTGACCGAGGCCAACGAGAATTCAAATGTTCAAATGTTTGTAGAGTCTATGGGACTTAACTACGGGGTCATCAGTCCCTAAACTTACAAACTACTTATCAACTACTTACAACTAAGGACGGCACAAATATCCATGCCCGAGGGGGGATTCGAACCCCCGACCGTAGCGGCCGTGCAGAGAGGCCAACGAGAACGACAGGCTGTGGCGCGTATGTCAGAACACCTCATCAGAAAGACAACGCAATGGCTGACTGGCTGGACGCTATGAGACAGTGGGCTGTGCCCCAACAGCCAGCCAGTCAGCTAGCGATCGCGTTGTCTCAAGCCTTTTCTGATGAGGTGTTCTGACGTACGCATCAAGGCCTGTCTTTCTCGTTGGCCTCAGCTTTGACCCGTGACATTGGCTTGTTGTGTTGTGACGTCATCGTTGCGCGATAATTTTGAGCTCTCTGTGTTTACAGGTGGCGTGTGTAGCCATGTGATGGCGTGCTCTTGCGGTGGAAGTTAATACGGGTTCGCGGTCGTTTTTGATTGTAATGCCCGTATGTTGAGTGACATTCTGTGTGTTCGTGTGGTCTGGTTACGTCACTTAGAGTAATTTTCTGTCGTGTATGATTTACTAGTGCTATATTTCCAGTTCACCTTTCTATAATTTCATGTGTTTTATTGTTCTGTTTTTGTTAGGATAAATATGATAGCCGCGGCGGGTTAGCCGTGCACATTGGAGCGCCGTGCTGCGCTGCGCGCGGCTGTCCGCCATCGGTGGTTCGAATCCCCCCTCGGGCATGGATGTTTGTGTTGTCCTTAGGTTAGTTTACCTTGGTTTAATTAGTTTGTAGGCTACGGACTAATGACCACGAAGTTAAATTCCGATAGTTTTACAAACATTTGAATATGATAGTTTCTTTCTCGCTGCATGGCGCATTGCGGAGAAACTATGTTTGCCACGTTAAAACTTCAACTTCTTGGTGTTACAACTGTTTGTGTTCGGCGTACCAGATGTCTGCAACCAACGAAGCTAACGACAGTTAGACGGTGAGGGGTTATGTTCGTATTTGTATGTTTTTTTTTTGCGTTAGTGTTTTGTACGCTGGGACATATTTTTGGTACGTTCTTTGTTGACTTTTTATAGTGTAGTTTTTACTGGTGTTGGTGATAGTTGAGAATGTTTGCATACGGTTCAAATTACTGTAAGGGCATTTCTGTAATGTGTGTAGATTGTCAACTAACCATATTGCAAGTAAGTGGTGTAGTGTGGTTATTGCTTTTGGCAAAGCCAATGAAATGTGAAAAGTGAAAAACTGTTTGTGGTGACAGTCTGATCTGTAGCGCAGCCCGAATTCTAGGTTCTGCTGGAAGGCAACGGTTTGATTGTGAGTTGACGAAGCCAATGGAGGTGAAAATAAAAAAGCGGTAGTGGTGAAGAAGATTGTTAGAATGGAACATTTGAAATGACTGAAGTATTTGATACCGTTTCTTTGTGGTGCGTTGTTTCTTAGGGGTAGATTGACTTGGTGCCGCTGTCGTCATTTAAGGTATAGGTCAACTGGCTCATCTGAAGGCGGCGATACAGCCCGTCGGCTTTACCCGTGACGTCGGTGTGTTGTGGTGTGTGACGTCATCACCGCGCGATAGTTTTGTGGTGTGTTGACAGATGGCGTAATTACGCGGTGGCGCCCTCTTGTGGTAGAATTCCAGTGATTTGTCGTCGTCACTTGTCGTACGGTTGGTTTCATATTTTGTACTGGTCGTATTGCTTACTAATTTTGTGCCTTCCATTGTGGTTCGGGAGTGAGTGTGTTTGTTCGTGGGTTAGGTGTGCAATTATTCTGGTTTATTTCTTCGTTTCTTGTTAATATTTGGTTTTTGTTGGGATGGATTTGACAGAGAAATATAATTCATTTTGCCTGAAAGATGTTAAGGGTGAAACTATGGCGAATGTCATTAAATTTCATCTCTCTGGCCTTTCAGCTGAAGTGGTAAGTTTTGAGGTTCATGCGTGTTTGTAGGTGGCGTGAGTAATTATGTGGTGATTGGGTAAAATTTTACGACGCTTCTCGCCGGGCTCCAGTGCTTATGTTGGCAACAGATGAAAATGGAGTGTAGAATTGCGTTAATATTTTTCACGAGCTACAGAGTAAATGTTACTGCTGCTCGTTTCACTCGCAGCAAATTTAATACTGTACCTGCTCTATGGTCGAAAGGTTCTTGTATGTACCCTTGTCCGTTCAGAAAAAAATAATTTTCGTTTTAATTGCAGTTGTCACGAAAAAACATTTATTGGTCATCTGAGTTGCCATCATTACCATTGGTGCCAACATAACCACTGCAGCCCAGCGAGAAGCGTCGTACAATTTAACCGGTGATTAAGGACGATAGTTTCTTTACAAGCAGAACATTAACTCATAAATTAAGATTTTCTGTTTAAATAGTGATCTGTATCTTCACTCTGATAGTGAGGTAGAGGCAGGGCCTATTTAGGGTATGCGACGCCCCTGTGCAGTAATTTATTTTACGCCCCCCCCCCCCCGGCATCTGGAATTAAATAAGATTTCTAAAGGAAAAAAAGAAAAACCACCACCTCTGGATACGCCACTGCTATTAACACAACAAAATGAATTTTAAAACGTATTGCTGTAATAGAAACTCCGAATAATGATCATTCAATTATCATTAAAATAATATTAAACATTGTTCGCGATGGCAAAATTTGCAGCCCCCAAAATTTTACCGCCCTGTGCAGCTACACATGAAACTGCCTAAATACGGCCCTGGGTACAGGTTAAGTTTTTCGCAAGTGAGCGCAGAAGGCGAGAATTTTTGTGCTTAGACTTGTAATCGAGGGTACATTCTTCTCTTATAATCTGTAATTTACGAGGATAACCACATATTATTTATCTACAATACAGAAGTATTAAGATAGTATCGAGTATACGGGTTTTCGACATACTGTTGAGTCACAGGTCGAAGCAGACAGGCAGAATCGCGTCGTAAGAATGGTGTTTTCATTTGTTTTTCGTCTCTTTTGGGAGGGGGTGGTGGTTTGGTATCCTGACTTTCATTAGGTCAATTGAAGTTTCCGATGCTGTTTTTCTATTTCTTTCGGTGTTCTGGTTGTGGTTTGTTTTATGCGACCCGTTTTTACTGTGTAGTATAGTTTTTCCGCTTAGATTGTCCCGTCCGTAACCGCCACATTCCCGCGCTTGTCCCGTTAGTGTCATTTTATTGGTTTTGCGTTAATTTTCGCGTTTTGATATGTGCGTTTTTTCGGTCGTTTTCGTGTTTTGGCCTCCATATTGGATACATTTACAGCTACATAAATATTCTGTAAGTCACAGTGAAGTGCATGGGAAAGGGTTCATAGAACCGCTTTTGTTTCTCTACAGTTCCATTCTCTAATAGCTCGCGGGAAAATTGAACACCCAAATCTTTCCCTTTTCTATCTGATTGGGGCTCACCTGTAGACGGGATATCGCCCGTCAGCTTTGACCCGTGACATAATCGCAGCCCGGTAGTTTTGAGGTGCGTGCGTGTTTCTAGACGGCGTGAGTGACTGTGTGGTGGCCGAGTTAAAGACGATAGTTTGTTTACAAACAAAACAGGTTAATATTGTGTGTTTAAAAAGTGACCTGTAGCTTCTCTGATGGTTGGGTGAAGGTTAAGAGATTTTTTTTTCGTATGTGAGCGCCGAAGGCGCGAATTTTTGGGCTAAGACCTGTGATCGATGAAACATTCTGTTATCTATAATAACTACAGATTATTTGTATCTACAATACAGAAGTATTAAGATATCCCGTATACTGATTTTCCGACACCTTGATGTCATGGGTCAAAGCAGACGGTTGGTATCCCACTCTACAGTTATGCCATGTCGGTCAATTTAAGTATTATATATAATTTTCATTTTGATGGGATATGGGAGGGAGTTGATTGGGATCGTTTTCTTGATTTTAGGTGTATTATAGTTAAATTGAAATATTAGATATTGTTTTCATGCTATTGGTTTTGTACAAGGGTGTTGATTGGTATCGGTCTTGAGGCGTCTTATAGGTCAGTTGAACTATTCATTTCTATGTATAGTTTTTTGGTGGTTTTTCGGTTTCATTTTGTTTCTCAGATAATATTTTCGTGTGTTTTCGATTGGCGTTTTTTTCTCCCGTTTAAACGTTCCCGCGCGAAGCCACACATTTTTGACTTTGTTCCGTTAGTGCCATTTTATTGGTTTTACGTTAGATTTTGCTTGTCTGTATGTGCATTTGTCGGTGTTTCTCGTGACTGTTTTGGTCGCCATATTGTCTAAGTTTATACGTAATTGCTGCTTTTTTATGACGTCATGGGTCAAAGTTTTAAGGGTGGAATCGCGGTGTATAATTATGCCGACAAAAGTAATGGGGTATCGATATGCACAGATACAGATGGCTACACAAGGTATTCCTGTCATTTGCACATCGGGAATCATGTGAAAAGGTCTCCAGGTGATGATGGGCACATGACAGGAGGTAACAAATAATGAACGCAAAATAATAGCTGCAGCTGGGACATGGGACATGCCGTTTCAGAAATCGTTATTGAATTCAGTATTCAGAGATCCACGGCGTCATGAGTGTGCATTACCTCTCACCACGGATAATGCGGTGGGCGACGGCCTACATTCAATAACCGAAGTCAGCGGCCTTTGCAAATGTTGGTAAATAAAGGGGACTAAACTGTTTGCTTTCGGCTCTATGCTTATAAGATAATTAAATTCACATTAACTTACGCTAAGGACAACACGCACACCCATACCGGAGGAGTCGAACCTCCAACGGTAGTGGCCGAAATGACTAATGGTAGGTTTCGAGCAGGCGCAGACCCCACGAAACCATGGATCTGAGTTGTCAGCAAGACAGTGTGCAAGCTGGTGACGGCTCCATAATGTTACGGTCTATTTTTAGATGGATTGGGTTCTCTGGTCTTAATGAACCAATCGTTTTCACTTAATTGTAATGTTCCGCTACTTGGAGACCAGATTTCGTGTTCCCAAACAACGCTAGAATTTTTATGGATGGCCTTGTAGCATGTCGCCTGGTCAGTTATTCGCGAATGGTTTGAAAATTGAACATTCTGTGCCTCCCCAGAGAATTATTTGGCCTTCTAGAACGCCCGTATCAGTTCGTTCACAAAATCCTCAAAAATGGTCAGATCATTGTAAAGATAATGGACCCACCTGCTGAGGTAGTCGATCCCTAGATTTACAAACCACTTAATCTAACTTATACAAAGGCAACAAACACACCAATGTCCGAGGCAGGACTCGAACCTCCAACGCCAGCGGAAGCATTTCTGAAGTGGAATTTGTCGACATTCAATATTAATTTCAATATTAAGAAGTCCTTTCTGAAGGCATTTGTCTGATGTGAAACCTGTATAAGGAATTCAGTTTTGATGATTGCTTTTGAAATGTGGTGCTACAGACCAATGCTGAACATTATATGGGTAGATTACGTGGTACTGAACAAAACTGGAGAGACGAGAAATTACTGGCATATCTTGACTAAAGGAAGGGAACGATTAGTGAAACACATTTTGAGACGTGAATGAAATTTCCCAATAATTGAATTGAATATTTGTGTTTTATCGCTTTTATATAATGATACGTAACGTGTAAAGAATCGCCAGTGGCTTAATCTCATACTAAATCTAGTTTATTTAATTGTAACTGGCAACACTCTATAAAAGATATTATTCACTTGTTATTGTTGTGTAACTTGAGTTCCATAAATCAGATTACCGTTGTGCTTGCGGTGTCTGCATGTTATTACAGCGTGTGACAGTGAGAGTTCTCATTGTTTTGTGATACCAAAAGCGTAAATAAAAAATCTTTAACATATTGTCATGTATAGACAAAATTTACTAAACTGATACGTTCCACATTACGAAATGTTTATATAATCTATGGAACAAGTATTAATCTAACGTAAGTGCTCTTTCAGTGACGGCTGGGTCTACACACAAATATTGCCTTCCGACAGAACCAAAGTTTGCAGAATGTCGTCCCCCCCCCCCCAACCACCACCTCTGTTGCAACTTTTTATTTTTATGAAAGCTCGGATAGATTAAAGTCAGAGATACGACCCGTCGGCTTTGACCAATGACGTCATAGGAGTCTCACAAGATACGCTACGTACATATACCAACTAGCAAAAAACACTATCAACGAATGTAAACATACGGAATAATATCGTAATTCTTATATATTGTAGATAATAATCTGTGATTATCCTCGTAAATTACAGATTACAACAACAGAACTTTTTATTTGGCATACTGTTTGGAAGTTTCTAATTCTGTACTTCCCAGACAATTTCATTACAGGAAAGAACAGTACCTAGGAACAAAGATATTCACAGTGCGAGCAGCTTTCTGAAATATCAGAGGAGAGGACGCCTGTATCATTTGCCTGTGTTGTATACACAGCTGCTAGTCATTCACAACTGTCCAAACAGGTGTATACCCATGGCAAACTATATGGACGGTAATACTCGATCATGAACGTTCCGTAAGCCCCACAGATCAGATTAGCTCGTGTCGCCAAGTATCTAATTGTCGGCTTTGGTATGTACACTTGCCGCCCAGCCACTGATAAAGAGAACGAATAAAGCACATTCTTTCCGGCTGGAGTGGTTCACGGAAACTGTTTCTGCATGAATCGAGCTTGGTACTTTACTCGACTTTTCCTTGTACACGTAATGCATATCACTGTCAGTCTATGTGAATTCTTCCGCAATCGTCATACACAGCGTACACTCAAGTCAAGCTATGACGCCCATCAATTCTCATAATACACAGTGACTTTTTTCCACGGTGTACAAATTCTATGGATTCATCGGGGAGAGCTACGGCAGAAAAAAGGTCTAATGAACGTATGTCCGAAACTGCGTGGTTTACATCCTAAAAACCATTTATTCAATCCCACGTTGTTACAGAGACTGCGGTATATTACACGTTGTACTGTGCAACTTGTTACAGTATGTGCTGGAAATGGTTTCATATGCCTCAACGCATGAATGTTCACGCTACCTTTGAAACACCAGCTTAAAATCGCAGTGGTGCAACGCTGCATGAATGCGCTGCTCCGGTGTCTCCACCTCTGCATACACGATACTAATGAAATGGCCCCATGACCAGAAACCATGCGGTCTGAGGTCCGGTGAAGGAGCAGAGCAGCCCATGTAACTTGACCACCCCATACGATCCATCGAGCAGGGAATAACTATACAAATCACATTTAAGTGTGTGGCAGAGGGTTCATCGAGCCGCATCTTTTCAGTTAGTCTGTCCTACATCACGACAATAGAAAACGAAGTGCCCTTCTCTGAAATTTCTGTAAATTGTCCGTCATTCCCACTTCATCTACATCTACATACATACTCCGCAATTCACCGTAAGGTGCGTGGCGGAGGGTACACTGTACCACTACTAAGCATTTCCTTTCCTATTCCACTCCCAAATTGAACGAGGAAAAAAAGAATGCTTATATGCCTCCGTACGAGCCCTAATTTCTCTTATCTTGTCTTTGTGATCTTTACGCGAAATGTAAGTAGGCGGCAGCAAGATCGTACTACACTCAGCTTCAAATTCCGGCCCTCTAAATTTACTCAACAGAAATTCACGAAAAGAACGTCGTCTTTCTTCCAGCGATCCCCAACTGAGTTGCCGGAGCATTTCCGTGACACTCGCGCATTGGTCGAACCTACCGGTAAAAAATCTAGCTGCTCGTCTCTGAACCGCCTCTGTGTCTTCCTTTAAATTGATCTGCTGCGGGTCCCAAA
The DNA here is from genome assembly GCA_026315105.1 of Locusta migratoria. Classification (NCBI taxonomy): domain Eukaryota; kingdom Metazoa; phylum Arthropoda; class Insecta; order Orthoptera; family Acrididae; genus Locusta; species Locusta migratoria. The sequence continues at coordinate 296,885,263 of CM048755.1, forward strand.
CACTTGAGCAATACTCAAGACGTGGTCGTACAAGCGTCTTATACGCAGTCTCCTTTAAAGGTGAAGTACATCTTCCCAAAATTCTCCCAATAAACCGAAGTCGGCTGTCCGCCCTACTCACAACTGTCCTTACATGCTCGTTCCATTTCATATCTCTGCAATGTTACGCCTAGATATTTGAACAACGCGACTGCATCAAGAAGCTCACTACTAATGCTGTATTCGAACATTATGGGATTGTTTTTTTTCTACTCATGCGCATCACCTTACATTTTTCCCACATTGAGAGCTAGCTGCCAATCTTCGCACCAACTAGAAATTTTGTCTAAGTCATCCTGTATGCTATTACAGTCAGTTACAGACGACAGCCTCCCATACACCACAGCATCATCAGCAAACAGCCGCATATTACAACTTACTCTGTCCATCAGATCATTTATATAGATAGAAAATAATAGCGGTCCTATCACACTCCCCTGGGGCACGCCTGACGTTATACTAGTCTCTGATGAACACTCGCCGTCGAGAACAACGTACTGCGTACGACGTACACTTGGCGGGGATCCCACAATGAGCAGATATACTCCAAAATTAGACGCACAAGTGTTGTGTAGGCTGTTTATTTAGAACTGTTGCATCTTCTAAATGTTCTGCCAATGAAACGTAGCCTTTGGTTCGCCTTTCCTGCTATGTTTTTTGTGTGTTCTTTCCAATCAGTTTTTATTTGAGAGGAAGTGGATTGGAGCACCATCATGTACCAGCCACATTACCCTTCGAATCATCATTGACAGTAGGAGCAACAGTACCACCTTCTAGGAGGAATCCATGCCTGCTGATACATACTGTGGCTGCTTGGTACAGTGCGTATGAGACCTCGGTCTCTGTAACAAAGTATGATTTACTGCATGGTCCGCCTAATACGCCAGGTTCGATTTCCGGGTGGGTCGGAGATTTTCTCCACTCGGGGACTGTGTGTTATCAATTCATCATCGCTGCGCAAGTGGAGTCACTTAGACTTGCACAAGGCAGGCTGAACACGATCCCAGCTCGGGTCAAACGTACAAAAATGACACACGAAATCATTTACTACATGGTCTGTAGCATGGAAACCACGCTCTTCCGGGCATAATTTCATTAAACCTTTTTCCGTATCCTGTCCTTGACCAATCACTGGAGTTAGTACACGGGAGGGGGGGGGGGGGGAGGGAGGGAAGAAATCTCCCTGTATATTATCGCCAGGTCCCGGATTTTAATGACAAGTCATATTTTGGCCCACTTTGTGTTACGGTAGTAACACTAAAAGTGGGCCTTTGGGATCGTCTTTTGACAGCTCGAAATTTAAATGAAAATAACGGCTTAACTATTCATCTGAGACGAAAATTCAATAACCGAATTTGTAGAGGAGAAAATTCTCTACAACTTTGCTCTTATGTTTTTTTCATATCTCGTAGCGTTTCAAAGATATTTGCAAAAATAACGGCGATTTTGGGATGTCTGTCCGTAACGTGTTCCCTGTTTTTAAGACGAACCGTTCAACCGATCAGCACCAAATTTTACAGACATGATTGTAGACCTCCAGAGACCAGAACCTCCCTTTTTCAAATTTTCCGGAGAAAAAATACGGTAGTAATACCAAAACACGTCGTTTGTAATATAATTGTAATTGCAAACGAACCGTTCATCTGACACGAAAATTGAATAACCTAACTGATAGAAGAGAAAATTCTCTAAAAGTTATCTCCCTTGTGTTTTTTATCATATCTCGTATCGTTTGAGACATATTTGGAAAAATAACGGAGATTTGACACCCTCCATTGAATTAACGAAAACCAGCCGTTCGGAGATGTCACGTGACATTCCTCGCGTATTTGATGATTTTCTTATTGTAACTTACACGTTGTCATTTCAAAGCAACGGCACACTAAGGGATTAACAAAAACACATCGTTCTTCGTACGATAAATGATTATCTGATGTCTACAAATGCCATATTAGCATCAGCTAACAACGGCCATCAATAGTATGAGATTAAAGAACGTAATTCCTAACTTGTAGCGTAGTGGGCAATGTGTTGGACTGTGACGCTGAAGGTCAGTGTTTCGGAACAAGCCGTACCTAAAACTTTTTTCCTACAAGGGTTTCAGACACTCTTATTAATTTTTTATTATTTAGATTATTATTTTGGTCCAAAATGTTTGCAAAAACTTATAAAACTACAAATCTAAAGTGGGCCGTAAAACACGTCAGTGAGATTTTTTCTGAACTTCAGGGTGAATTTTAGAACAATGTATAAAAAAATCTAGGCATTTTAGTGTAGAAAAAATGTATTTTAATTGTGCATATAAAGTCATATTTCAACATATTTAGTAATAAGTCATATTGCGGATAACTTTTATTATAACAGGTCATATTACCGCCAAATTTTGCCAAAATGCATATACTGTTTCTCTTGTATCTTTCGGGATACAGGAATAAGAAAATGAATATGTTGCTCATGAGACAATATTTGTGATATTATGACACGTAAACAGATAAATTAGGTACAGATCTTTATTTCTCCGGACTGTAGTAAAGCAGTGTAGCACAAGTCATTTCACGAACATAAAACACTGTTGCCCAGAGTCGACAATACGCTCTGAGCCAACAAAGGCGGCTCTGTCGTAATAATAATCGTAGTCGCGCAGGTGTTAACAGTAACCAGTTTGAATACAGCGTGTGCCTTGTTAATCATGCCTAAAGCAAAGTTCTCAGACAGCGTGAAGTTGCGAGGATTTGTTCGAGAATTTCGAGAGTTCTTTAGTACTGATGGGAAAATACTGTTTTGTAAACTGTGTTTAGTTAAAGTTAGTGCAGAAAAGCGCTTTAATGTGCAACAACACTGTAATACTGCCAAACACAGCAACTGTGTGAAACGAAGTGATGAAAATAACAGCAGACAAATGTTATTTGACCTGTCTGTTCAATCTTCAACCGTGCAATCATTCTGCAAAGATTTGTGTGAGACGGTGTCCTGCAACATCCCATTGGAAAAGCTGAAGAATCCATGCATCAGACGGTTCTTGAAGTACACAACACATCCAGTTCCAGATGAATCTACACTGAGAACTATTTATCGGTATGCTACAATGATGTGCTCAACAAAATACGAATTACTGTTGCTGAGCAAAAGATCTGGCTGTTGATAGATGAAACTACAGATGTTAGTGGGTGGTGTATTGCAAATGTTGTTGGTGTTCTAGAAGTTGATGGGCCTGGAGATATTTTCCTACTAACGTGTGAAGCTCTCGATAGAGTAAAAAAATTCGACGATTTCTATTTTGTTTGAAAACACTCTGAAGCTACTGTGGCCGAATGGTGTGAAGAGACAACGTTCTGCTGCTTGTAACAGATGCCGCTTCATATATGGTTAAAGCAGCCAAAGGACTTCAGATTCTCTACCCCAGTATGGTGTATGTCACTTGCCTTGCACATGCGTTGCACAGAGTTGCTGAAGAGGTACGATCCTATAACCCTGACGTGGACAAATTAATTTCCTGTGGCAAGAAAATCTATATCAAAGCTCCGCTACAGGTGCAAAAATTCAAGGAACAGGCACCTTCAATACCTCTCCCACCTAAACCTGTTCTTACACAATGGGGTTCTTGGCTTAATGCTGCTATTACTGCACCAACTACACCCAAATACAATCTTCTGTGAGCTTGATAGCGATGAATCAAGTGCTATCAAAACTGTGAAAGACGTATTTACAGATACATTGTCTGGAAACTTGTCATACATCAACGCCAATATTTTCAATGATATCAAAAGCCATCAAACGACTGGAAACTGTTGGCACTCAGCTATGTGAGACCCTGAGTATTGTGCAACATGTGCAGAGTGAGTTGGATCGAGCCCGTGGTCATGTGGCTGACAAAGTGAAAAACAAACTGCAAAGTGTTCTACAACAAAATCCTGGACATTCTACAATGTGTAAAATTAGTGACAGTCTTTCTGGGAATGCCGCAACATTTGAAGATAGTGAAGCAAAGCTGACCTGTAGTGACCTGGCTGCCTTCAAATACGCTCCAGTGACGTCTTATGAAGTGGAGAGGAGCTTTTCCAGGTACAAAAGTATCCTCAGCGACAACCGTAGATCTTTGACAATGGAAAACCTCAGAATGCACCTTGTGATCCAGTGCAACTTTGCAGGTACTGGAGATTAACAGACGGTATTAAATTATGTAAAGTGCTTTAAATAATTTGTGTGCAGAAATAAAAATATTGTTTTTCTGTTTCGATATATGATCTCCTGTTCACTGTACTTTGTGTTTAGAAAATAAGATTCAGACGTTTAAAAAATAGGTGCTAAACCCTACAGAAAGAAAGAACTATACTTACAATATTTTGAGAAGGAAATTTTGTATTTTATGGTAAATAAAAAATAAACAAGAATGCTTGAAATAAACTTCTATTAAGTCATATTTCACTTTTTAAGGTCATATTTATATATGTTTTCGGTCATAAATGTTTGCATATTTCACTTTTTTTAGGTAATTAAAATCCGGGCCTTGATTCTCTCTCTCTCTCTCTCTCTCTCTCTCTCTCTCTCTCTCTCTCTCTCTCTCTCAGCGCGCTCAGCAGCAAGGCATCTTACAGCGCTCGCTCACTCCGCGGCCAGGAAATGTTACCGTAATTCACGCATAAGGTAAAGCAGTTAAAAATCCGAAGATTTTGTTTGATTTAGAGTTACCACATTTTGGAATGAAAAAATGCGGACGCTTTCTGTATTTAATGATGAAAAATGACACATCAGATACATGTATTACACCAGGACCCACGTCCACTGTATATTTTTCACTGAAAATCCTTTTTAAAAGTTCCTTCTGTTAAGACAATTTAAATGACTTAAGTTAAATTTTCCATTTACAATCCCTTTTACAATATCAGTTATCTCCTTTGTTTATTTGTGCCTTTAATAACAACCATCTCCCAACACAATGCTTGTGGGCTGGCACTACAAAGAACTGCATGTTTAAGCTAACTAAACTGTCAACATATTTTCTGACTTGCTATGTGGCTCTGATTTTTTTTTTTTATTTTTATTATTTTTATTTTATTTGAAAATTGCCAACAACACTTATCGTTGATTGCAATATTTTTCCTCCAGAATACATCATGAAAATCATCACTCTAAAACAAGAAAATTCGTTAAAGGGTTGCGTCCCTATATTTAGATACTCAAATATCGATTCTGAACAATATAAATAGAAATTTTCCAGTTTTCATGTCACACACTAGTTTCCGAAGCATTACAGCTAGATTATAAGCAAATAATGAATACAAAGAAAAAAGTATGTTATCTGAAGGCATCGCCGTGGTAGACAGTGATACTTCACTGTATTAGTGAGAGGAGAGGGTATTAGTGGTGTAAAGTTCGTGCCAGTGTTTTTGAAAATAGCTACATTTATGATCTAACGTCAGCAATAAAAAAAGCTTGATCTCGATAAAGTAAAAGTGGTTTCAGCTCAAATCATCCTCTGGATATGAGCAGCAAAACATACAAACCGCATAAATCAGGAGTAGGGATGGAAGGAAGAGATGAACAGAGCTGCAAACAATAGTCAAATTATTTACTTGCTATTCAAGCATATTTTGTAATTCCTTACTCAGTCGCGTAATCATTTTTTTTACGTGGAGTAAATGAGCATTGTGCGATAAGAGTTCTGTCCTGATGGTGAGGTTTACTCAATAAGTATCAAAGACTAAGTAATTACACCGTACAACGGTGAATGGCAGCTGTCTCGCCGTAATTTAGAACGCTGCAAACTCTTCTGTATCACAAGTCGTCAGATTAGTGGTTTTTGTTTATCTCATATACCAGTTGTTGCTTTAAATTTCCATAAACAAGTGGTAAAACTGTCAGAGCTATTTTTAAAAAAAGTCACAGTAAGGAAAATTAGTTACACCATTTGGAATTCTGCCCTCTTTACGTCATCATAGATATCAATCACATAAGTTAATTGACAGACAGAAGGGAATGATACCTACGTAACGGTGCTGTCATCCAGTTATGCAGTACCAAGTTTCACAGCAGATATAATTTTATTTCTAACATACGGTTTTGTAAAATATTCCTACATTGTCGAATTATTTAACATTTATTATGTATTTAATCTTTACGGACAGTGTGTCGTTGTGATACATATGTTTCATGGTTCAGAATATTATACTAGTACTTCTTTTGTGAGTTTTTGTATTTTCAATGCAGACACAAGGTCGTTCACATTTACGTTTCAGCTTTACAAATACATTTACGAAGCAGTTAAACATTGTAACAAAACAAAGAAAAAGTGCCCATTGTGATGGTTTACCAAATGTCAGGTTTATTCTTAATTTTATTAATAACGGTATTGCAAGAATATATATATCGATCTTCAGCAGTTCAACTGTAATAATTCGATACCTCGGATTGCTGTAAGTTGTATATGTCTTTGTACTGTTCTGTAGTCAGTGTAACGTTAAGCAGTGTCGGTGTTGCTGTGAGGGACGCGATAGAAATATATTTCGCATGCAGCTTCCTACTCTTTCAAGATGACTATTGCCGGTAATGCCGTTACAGCAGCGAGCCTTGACGAAGTGAGGTCAGTTAAGTGTCTTGTATGTCACGTAACTGTATTATTGGAGGGAGTATCTCTGCCAAGTGCAACGCGGACGACGCGAAGAATTCTATTGGCTGACGCTGATGACGTCGGAGCGCGCACGTTTACGGGTGGGGGTAACAAGTTTGGTGTCTGCTATGAACAGCTGCTGTCAAAGCCAGAAATGTCAACAGAAGGTGTGTGCACTCCAGCGCAGGTGGTTGTGGGGAGTGTCGGTTCGTAGCTGCTGTCAGAACTGTGTTAGCACAGTTTCAGAATGCTGGACATCGGCAAATGCAAGCAAGAACTAACGAAATATGGGCAGCAGCATTTGTTGCGGTTTTGGGATGAGCTGTCAGAAGAGGAGAGAGCAGAATTATTGCTGGATTTACAAGAAGTCAACGTGGCAGAAGTTACTTCATATTTCAGAAGAGCTGTAGAGTCCCTCACTGAAGATCAAGCAAAACTGGATGATCGTATGAAGCCTATTCCAGCAGAATTTTATGGTGGTGTCATCAGATCAGAAGCAGAAGATCTAAGATTTTATGAAGAAGAAGGTTTGAGGCAGATTTCTGCAGGCAAAGTGGGTGTGCTGCTTCTAGCCGGTGGTCAGGGCACGAGACTCGGAGTATCGTATCCCAAAGGTATGTATGATGTTGGCCTACCTTCTCATAAGTCTCTGTATCAGGTTCAGGCAGAGAGAATTCTGAGACTGCAGGAGCTTGCTTGTGAACGAACAGGAGTTTACAATCATATAACGTGGTATATTATGACCAGTGAAGCAACTATGTGCCCCACTCAGGAATATTTTGCAAACCACAACTATTTTGGTCTTAAAAAAGAAAATATTGTTATGTTTGAACAAGGGTTGCTTCCATGTTTCACATTTGATGGAAAAATAATTATGGATAGAAAGTATAAGTTGTCAAGAGCACCAGATGGGAATGGGGGACTGTACAGAGCATTACGGGACCGTAAGGTGTTGGATGACATCGAGAGGCGGGATATTAAATATCTTCATGCATACAGTGTTGATAATATTTTGGTTAAGGTAGCTGACCCAGTTTTCATTGGCTACTGTATAAGCAAAAATGCAGAATGTGGAGCAAAAGTAGTTGAAAAATCTTTCCCAGAAGAACCTGTAGGTGTTGTTTGTCAGGTGGATGGCAGGTATCAAGTTGTTGAATATAGTGAAATTACATTAAAAACTGCAGAACAGAGTGATATTGATGGTAGATTAACTTTCAGAGCTGGCAACATTTGCAATCATTTTTTCACAACAGAGTTTCTCCAGAAAATTGCAAACAAGCATGAAAACAATTTGAAGCTACATGTTGCCAGGAAAAAGATCCCTTACGTTGATGCACAAGGTAACCTTTGTAAACCAGAGAAACCTAATGGTATAAAAATGGAGAAGTTCGTTTTTGATGTCTTTCAATTTGCGGACAATTTTGTTACGTGGGAAGTAAAGCGAAATGAGGAATTCAGTGCCCTTAAAAATGCAGATAGTGCAGAAAAAGACACACCCACAACAGCACGCAATGATCTGTATTCACTTCATTACCAGTATTTGACTAGAGCTGGTGGAAAGATAGTAGCAGACAAGGGTTCATCTGTGATTTGTGAGATTTCACCATTGCTGACATATGCCGGTGAGGGCCTTGAAGAAATTGTGAACAATAAGACATTTAAGTCACCAGTTACTTTGTTGCATCCTAGTGAACAAAGCTAAATTTCTAATGTATTTGATCAGTGATGTTCATATTTTTGCACAATGACTATTTTATATTTTGCTGTCAGTTCCTATGCATATTAATACAAAAATATGTTGCAGCCACAGGTTAAACTGTGTGTTCCTGTGCGATTACTGTAGTTATAAAATACTGTACGTATGTGCAATAAAGAGTGCTGGTGGTGGTCAAACTGTAAAGGAGTATGCTACAATTCCTATGTGGTAACAGCTCTCTAGATGCTAACATTGGAGCATAAGAGAAAGTGAAAGTAGCTGGTACCACTTATAACAGTGTAGCATATTGCACAATCATGTCACAGCTCATATTAATGTGTAAACAGGAATCATTGCTTTCTTCTTTGACTTTAATAGGAAGCTATTTAAAAAATAGAAATAAAGAAAAATGAGTAATGGGGTCTGCTTTATATTTGGTGCTGGAATTAATATTCTTAATCGATAATTTATCATACTGAGCTCTATCTTTGTTTGTGAGTAAGTGATTTTTCATGTTGGATCATGTATAATTTGCAACAAAATAACTACACACTTTGCCTTATGAAGAGTTACCAGTATTTATTGAGAGATCTGTTGCATAAAATGATTGACTTGTTGAATGCTTAAAAAAAAAATGAACTAAGGCTCAATTTTAAGATGTCACTATACATCAGGGATATTTCTTTTACAAACATAGACCTGTTATACAAATAATAAAATGAATATTCTTTTATCATTGCTTAAACAATTCAGTAAGCTGTTGGTAATTTTATATAAATTTTGTAACTAGGTAATGTATCAAATTGTTGTAGATGTGCCATAACTGTTACCTTATTGTGAAGTATATGGCATATTTTTATTCATTATTTTACCAAGCTGTTTACACACCAGATGTGTAGTCTTGCAGTCACTGCTCATATATGAATGACATAAATGACTAGATTTTTATCAACTTTAATAAGTGTCATGATTATTTCAGTATTTTAACCAAACAGAAAAAGACTTATGGAGCTCTGTTTGTGTTTTCTTCCCTTGTTTCTGTTATTTGCTTAATGTTCCTCTAACAAAGTTGAGTAAATCCTAAAAGCAAGCATTTAATCTTATAATGTACACTAAAGTTTTCATTATACTAAAAATCTTTAATATTAATGTTATCTTGCTTTCATTCTGCATTGCAGAAGTTTTTGCATTCCATGTAAATAACAATATAAATGTATTATGGGACCAATGTGTTAAATTGCTGAAAAGTTTTGTCATGAAATTAAACACTTACAATTTTGAGCGTCTGAAATTGTACAAATTCAAGATGCTATCATAAAAATTCAAATTATAATGCTAACAGATATTCAAGAAACTTCAGTACAGTGATCATTAGACATGAACATCTGACTACTGCAGAGTCAATGTCCAGTTGTACATAAGGTGAAGTCTTATGTAAAATGTTGTTATACTCTATTTTTAAAGAAAGTACAGTATTAAAATGTTACTTTGTGCTGGGTGGAATTAATGTAAAGAATTGATATTTTCCAGTGATATGGCACTGTACTTTATAATTTGGAACTGAAATGACACCAGTATTATGAATAATCTCAGATATAAAATCTGAGGTGTGTGCTGATACAATGTGCAATAACATCTCAGATCTTATAGGCAGCTTGAGTAGTTGAGAAATGTTATTTGTTGCATGGAGTCCAATATATTCTATTTTTTGTCAGTTTTATGGCAAAATTTGTGATGGTTGTAAAATTGGATTTTTTGTTTAAATATTTTATTAATTTAATGAAAATGTAATAGCACATGAAGAATGGAATCCGATTTTCATAAGTGATTTTTCTTATGAGTTTTCTACTGTGGTTTATTTCTTCATGTCTTTTTTGTGAAATGAAATTTTTATTGTGAATTACATATATGTATATGTAATGTATGTAACATTTTATTTTGAGAATACATTTTATTACATTGAATTTGGATTACTTAAAAAGCATGTTGTTTTTGTACAACCTAATTTTTTTTCTCATTCTTCACTGAAATGGATCGGCATTTGTCCTGCACTTCAGTTACATCTATTGACACAGTTAATTATGTTGTAATTCTCATATTTCTTTAGGACTAGCAAACTTTATAATACTTTCAGTAATTATACTAAAGTGCCTATTGGAATTACTGTACAAAAAATCTTACTGCACAGTCCATGACGAGGTTTGATGACAGAAAAGGTACCTTTATACAATACCTTCAGAAATTATCTTTAATTATTGGCAAAATTTTGACAGTTATTGAATCTCTTCCAGTGAATAATTCTTTAAAAAATCATGGAATGTAAAACACACAAACTGCAACATTTTCTGATATGGCAGCTATGTGAAGAAACATCTCTGGGTATAGAAATCAGTGCTGTTATTGAGGTGTTGTATGTAATTTTGAGATAGATCTCAATCTGTGAATAAGTTAGTCCAAAACCATGAGATTACAATAACTTTTGGGGTTTGAGAACCATAAACTTATCCTGTAATCTGGCATAGAATTTACCTGCATATTAGCCTCAGACGCACTCCATTATTATGTTAACTGTAAAAGACACCCCCACCCCCGGTAATATTAATACGTTACCACTTTTGTATGGAGTCCATTTGATGATCCCCGTGATGTTAGCGGTTTTCAACAGAATGCATATTTCTGTATTATGGAAAACATCATATCATAGTTCATGAAGTTTGAGTTTATAAAATTCAATGCAAATTGGTGTTTTCCCCCCCCCCCCCCCCCAGAACATGTGCAGATTTCATGTTAGTTTCTAAAATATTGTAACCAATTAGCACTTGCTGTGCAAAGAAAGTTCATGTATCAGTGTCACCATTATTTTTACTGTTGTGACCACACAATAGGTCCAGCATCGACAAGAATTTACTTAGTTCTCTGCAATGACGACAACTTTGACAGGATTCTCATTCAAGAAGAGCAGGGGCTAAAATTCCTATCCAGCCCCCTTGTACTGGTTTTCTGTGGTAACTATCAGATTTTGGATATGAAATGTCAAAAAATTGATTTTCCTAATCTCATTTACCACTCTTGTGGCATTATATTCTAGGGTAACTTGCCATTGAGGAAAAGATTTTGTTGCGCTGAAGTGTGGAATAAGAAAGTCTGGTGTCCACACAGAACCTCTTGTTTACAGCACTTCACACAGTTCAGTGTACCGACAGCCACCTTACAGATTGTGTACTATACCTCATGAAGTTTGTTGCAATTGTTAAACTGACTCACTCCATGTAATAGTGAAAAGTCATGATTATGATCCATAAAATATGCAATTAACTAACTTGCTACTGAAGTTCTGGAATGATTTTCTGGAATAAGGGTATAGGTGATGTTTCTCCTGCATTCTTGCATTACAATAGCATGATCCGTCTTTAATGAGCCAGCAGCAGCTGCACCACAACACTCAACATGTTTAACTCTGAGAATATCTTAACCTATTTGTTTCCAGGATACAAACACTAATTACTGCTAATATACCCTAGTATTCAAAAATGTACTGGAATAGCAATTTTTCTTCAAGATTATTTATACAAAACCTTTATTACACATCCCAGACCAAACTGTATGATTACTCATTAAATTCTTTGTTTAGTACAAATCAATAATTAGCTTAGTAGCACTCATCCTCCCCCCTCCCAAAGTAGGTACCCAGGTTTGATGTAATCCTTGTACCCAGGAAAAGCTACTGTGTCTCCTTCACAGAAAGGTAAGTGAATGTTATTTGACACTACTTATTAGTCTTATTTTACAGGCTTAGTAAGAGAATGGCAATCTGAATAATGTTCAAATTTACAATATTACTCAACAATACAGAATAAGTAGCAACTCAGTGTAAAGACGATCACTCGTCTACAGACAGGCACATAGAATAGAAAATCAGAAAATTTAAATTGTGCGAATGTGATCGTCTATTCTGTGTGCCTGTCTGTAGCTCATCAGTCATGTTTACAGTGAGTTTCTACCTATCCTCTATTATTGACATTCCTACCTGGACTTCCCATTGTTAGATATTTCCCATCATATTGATATGTAGCACTATTTAATATCTCATGGCCGTGCCTTAAGAAAAGGGGGGGGGGGGGAGTTAATGATGATTCTGGGGTGAACTCGGGCTCTGCCACATATGAGCAAGTAGGAGTAATTTGCTTAAAATGAAAATGAGCTTTAATTTTCACATGACAAAAATCAGTATTATTTGGATACTGTATTGATGATAAAGAAATGCTACTGGAATTTGGGGAAGGTGATTGAAATTATCATAGTGATGACTGCGGCAGAGTGCATAGACTGCATATTCAGCTGTTTTTCCAAGTATGATAGTGAGAAATTATCACTCTTAAATGAAGAGCTATCCACAAGAATTTAAAAACACTGAGAAACGACCCTGATCACAACTGACACCTTACACTGCCATAAACTGTGAATTAAGATTACAATAAGTTGATCACTAGTGTTCTAAGTGATTATATTGACATCTTCCCTTGGCGTTTTGTAATTATAACTACAAAGTAACAGTTCATCAGATTTTTCATTTTCAATATATTCATGCTGGTGTGTACCACAAATGAATCGTGCTAATCTCCCCCCAGTCGGTGGCATATTCTAAGAGTGACCTACTCTAGATCTTCCCGTTGCACTCATTTCTACCAGTTATACCCTACCATAAATGAGCAGCTCCCTACTGTATACTATATTACCAGATGCAACTGACAGTTATGAACAAAATTGTTTGGTTTGAACCAGAGAGCTTTGTTAACATATGATATACAGCAATGATTAGTGATTATTTTAGTGTAAAAGTATTAACAGATTTTTTTACCTAAAAGGGAAAATGGATGATAATTTAACAGATTCTTAACACATCTTTCTTAGGAATGGAGATTCAGTGTCACACGTGCCATTAGATACCTGTCATCAATGTGTAACAGACTCTGCCTTATATATTACTGATATATCCAGAGTTCACCTTTAGCTGTGGATTATTTCTGGGAGTCCCATGCACAAAATGCAAGCATAGTCATCAAATTACTGAAAAGGGTCACTATAATGTTAACTAAAAATAATAGTTCCTCATAAAAGATCTGTTTAAACAGCTGGAGGTTATAACTACATAATGCGAATACATCTACCAATCTGTTATGCACATTAAGAACAATATCGGGAATTATCATTCGAACAGTAGCACTGATGATTGTGGAAAAGAGTAAGTCTAAATTTCACCAAGAATAAACAAACCAAAAACACAAAACAGTATTTGCTACTAAAGCAGTAAAATTGTATGTTACATTGGCCAAAGAGATTAAAAACATGCAAATACTGTAGAAAGTCAGGTAAAAGACAGCTCTTAAATTATTCATATTAAGGGAGCAGGGATTATTTAGATAACACAGTGGAGATGGTAAGAATTAACATTTTTACTAAAAACAATTATTTTTCTGTGGTAAATTGTCATAGTGCAAATAAGAGGATGAGTCAGCAAATAAGTCACAAACTGAGGTTGACACGGCAGTACTGCGTTTACAAGCCTGAAAATTGCTTTACATTTCAGCTGACTCCACCTGTAAATTTAAACACTCATTCCATTGTTTAAACAGGCTTTAAAAGCCTGGAGCTTGGAATTTTTGTGGCAGCGTTTGCATCCTATAATTGACACTCGTGAGCTATAACTTTGTTTGGTTTCTTAAACTGATGCAAAGCAAAAGACGGTTGTCGTAGTGGTAGAGAAATACCACTACACAGCATGCATTACTGGCGTGTCTACCTCAGTTTGCGACTTATTTACTGACGCACCCTCATATTATTACTGTAAAATCCTATGCCACTTAGTGTTACAGCATGGTGCAATGGAACTAAGTAAACATTCAGTATGGTTGGCAGATGTCCCAACTTGAAAATATCTATGCATGGGCGAGGGGAGGGCGTGGCAAAAATTGCTGCGTATGATACTACATTTAACAGATAAATTTGCATTTTTCGTGTACTTGAACTGACATTTTATTAGTGTTCTGACTGCTCTCAACCAGCCAGCTTCATATGAACGCAATATCAGCACCAGCAAATGGAGTACCAAGTAATATTGTGTGTGAACATTGAACTTGTTATCCCCATCCCCCAAGTAGGCACCTCTGGGTTGCAGTCTATTTTAACAGTTTCTCTGTTGTAAAACATAAGTATCATGATTATGGAACTTCATGAAGTCTGAATTACATGGTAAGTATTGTATATATTTCTTAAGTCTCTCATTTTGAAATTTGTGTCCATACTACGCTACCAAAAATGTATTCCAGTCTGTCTCACTAGGTAGGCTATATGGCCAATCCAAGGGGTCAAATATCTCTCTCTCTCTCTCTCTCTCTCTCTCTCTCTCTCTCTCTCTCTCTCTCTCTCTCTCTCTCTCTCATATGATCCATAAGTTTTACTACTGTTGCAGTGTTTACATTACTAATACAGCTGCATATTTATGTGCATACAACTGATGTATGCTGTTTTTAAATATATTTTTTTAACTATTTACTATTTTTACATGTCTCTTGTAATGAACCTGTTTAAATATTGGCGAGTTCAGGTGAAAATGAGGAATATGGTAGTGATTCTACATTTTGACTGGTAAGTGTTCATTGGTCAAGGAAACCACCAACTTATGCAACAAAAGTTAATAATAGTGACACAATATTTAGATTAACTGGAAACAGCACTTTTCAAACTTCTGAAACAACTTGGTTCAGCCACATTTACATTTAGAATAATTTCAAAGTGTGTGAAGAGAGACGTCAATAAGTTAACATATTTTGTGTATTTTTATTCAATAATGTTTTAGAAAATTGCTTGAGGGTAACTCATCTTTTAAGACAAAGCCTTAATTGCTCAGAAACATGCTCTGGTGTTCACCCCACAATCATATTGTGGGGATCTGTTCAGAGTTAGGCATTCTGACTACATCTTCACATTATATTAACTTCTCCATGAATTTATTCAAAATGAGTCACTTTAGTGCAAAAGAAACAATATTGTCTATAATTAAAAACAAGAAGAAAACAAATGACCTTCCTTACTTCACAATAAGGTTGTCTTTCATTTAAAAAGGGGCTTACAATGGTACTGTCTGACAGCAAAGTAAAATTAATTATTTAAAAAGTTTGTACTTAACAGCTCCTATTTCATACAATAATTTGTTACTGTTTGTAAAATATGGTGAGTGGGAATTATCAACTAACAACTGTATAATTAAAACAATTAGTCATGATCAGCATGTAGCCACATTTACAAATTGTTACATGAATGATAAAGATGCATTATACATCATTACAATTTCACACAATTGATCCACACTACATGACACCAACTAAATAACTAGTACTTCAAGGTAACTATGTCTTCAATAATTGCAAGTTGTACTTTGAAAAGCTCAAATTATTTCCTAAATATGAACACTCATATCATATTGATCATTTTTGTACAAACTGTAGGCATATTTAAAAATGGCCACAAGTATTTTATTAAAGACACTTATCTATGTAACATGTCCTGCTCATGTCAGGTATGGCTCAGTGGCTCATAGCTACATATTCAGACAAGAGATCCATTACCAAGTATTTATTATGGTTTAGTCATGATGCTATATCACACTTTTACTGATTTATGTAACTTTTGCATGTCTCAAGAAAGATAGGTATTTTTTCATTGAAATGACTTCATTAACAAAGAATTTTACAGCTAAATACACTCAAGATAATTGCCATGCTTATTTATTACCGTTTGCCAAATGTCCAGAAGGTGGTGGATACCATCTGGACACTTGTATCCCATACTGACTGCCCTGCCCTGACTGACAATTGATGTCATCTGTGGTGTTGCACCGGAATCTTGACATTGGATCTTTCACTTTGGCAGAGAGATCACAATCACAGGAACTCATGTCGGATGAGTACGGTGGATGTTTCAGAATCTCCCATTGCAAGCAGTGCAAGAGGTTGTCATCCACGGTGGTCAATACAGGACAACAGAAATGGATGCACAGGTGGTATACATAATCTTCCAGATATTTGTAAATTATGAGGCCAATTATATTTGAGGTGTGCAACTGTGAGTACCTCTGTCAATAAAATCATTTCAGAGGAAAATTATAGTTCTTATTACTTTCATCCATCCCTTGTATGAAGTGTATTTAACACAAAGTAAGATGGTGTACTGCATAGATATATGCATATATTCATATATACTTTGTGTGTATAAATCGAAGGTACAACGTGCATCTTTAAAGTTCAGTGATTGGTCTCAGGAAATATAAGAAACAAGAGTTTGAAGGCCAGTAAAGGTGTTTGTTTACAAAGTAATCGCCATTGGTTACAATACACGTCTAACATCAGTTGTATAGCCTTTGAAAACGGTCAGCAAACACTTCTTGTGAAATTTCTCGCAGCACTTCGGTCACATGTTGTTGGATCTATGCAACCATTTTTGATCTTCAACTCATTTGCTATCATTTTCAAAGATAGTCACCAATCATTCGCAATTATCCATCGCACTCAATGTTGTACGGGACTGTGATTGTGGATAGTTGAACTGAACGTGGTTCATCCTTGACACCTTCCTTTCCATCTCAAAAGCATTTAAACCACTCACATAATTTTTACTCACTGCTCCAACACCATACACTTGCACTAACATTCCATGGGTCTCAATCGCTGTTTTTCCTAATTTGAAACAAGACTTGATATTAAGCATTGCTCCATTTTGCACTCCATGTTCAATGAACTTTTCAGATGCAAGTTGTGTATTCATAACAGTCTCTGATTTTATTAAATGCTGCTTGGATCCATCCATTAAATAATGATGCTGATAACAAGAATGGTTTTGTTATGCTTATTTCTCTCTCTTGGTGTATTGTTTTTCCACATTATACTGTACTAAATTTATTATTCATCCTGTAAATCACATATTGTACTAAAGTGCACATGATATAAACCAACTCAATTTTTAATGACGAAATGTGGTTTTAGAACACTGTCGTCTCCAAAAATTATACAGTGAGAATGGAAACAGAGGAACTGCTAACTGTTGAATGTAGTGACACACAAATTACACAAACAGAAAATACAAACAAAGGATGACAACATTTTAAAATATATGAAACAAGAATGAAACCACCAAGAAAGCACAGACAATGAATAATTACTACTATACAAGGTGTACAATACATAAAGGGTGTTAAGACCAGACCAGTTTCAGAAAATGGTAGAAGTGCCTACAGACATGACTGTGAGAGACGGTGACTCGAGCCCACCAAGAATTTCTAGAGTTGCCAGTGCTCAGGCAGTTCTCGAGAAGCTCAGGAGAAACGGCGCTGCGGCATCTGTCGTCGTGCGCTGTTTGACTGGGGCAGCACACTCCACCACTGCTGACGCTGACCAGTAATGCTCGCAGATTGCCTTTAAAATATGAACACACAAAATGAATGTTGTGGAGCTGGCAGTACTTTGCTTAGGATGGAGATAATGACTGATGTAATACTGCCTCGAAAAGCTTCGTTATGTCACATAAAAAATAAGAGTTGATAAGACATTTAAGGTTTCACAATATACAGGGCATCCCATTTTAATCTACTATGGTCAATATCTCTAGAGCGACAGAGTTCTGCAGAAAATGTCTCAAGTGAAAGTTGCAAGGTTTGAAGTGGGTCATGGAGTGGTTACCTTGAAATAACCTTGAACCCTGTTTTTGAGGTTAAATCAAGGTCAAGTTCATTTTTTCAAATGGTAACTCCTGTTTTTTTTTTAATTCCATATTCATATTCTATATTGAAAAATACACATTTTTTTGTAGGGTCATGTTTTTCGAAAAATCATTTGTCACCAAATAGCACGTCATTGTAGCTTTCCCAGGTCACCAGTAACTCAAGAATGAAGCAAAATCTGAAAACATTATCAATGAAAAACTTGTGTGGTTCCTGAACTCTGTCCACTGGTGAAATTTTCATGAACTGCAAATGACCTTGCAATTCTTCAGTATGGATTAACCTGAAAGTAAATACTGTTGTCATTAGTGTAACCCAATGTGCACCACTTTGGAGGGTGCCGAATCAGAGATGAGCATTGTGCTTATGCCATTACAATCGGAGAAGAGAATGATGGAGCTTCGATGTAAAGTAATAAATGTCATTGTCAGAAAATTTGAAATCGTGACTAGGGATTCAGAGAAATTTTACCTTTGGAGACTTTGAAAATTTCTTGGCTGTGCTCACTTGGAATGATTCTTGACTGGTGTGACTGTGATAAAATTTTCTGTTTTGGACTTAGAAACAGTGCATGTAGAAGGATTTAGAAAAATTCTGCCTCATCGAACTCTGATCAATTTTGCCTCATGGAACTCCAAATCTGTACAAGCAAAAGTTTTCTCGACAAGAATGTTTAGAGCACATAAGATAAAATGAAGCTGAGTCACTTTGTCTTGCAATCGACTTTCTAGAGAATGTCTGTTGTTTCTGCCTTCTCTCCATATTTTAAAAAGGATGGATTTAGCAGGGGTATTTCATTGTTTTAATATTTGTCAATATCGAGATATGTAAAGGTGCCCTCCTGAAAGACACACATCCATGAGACACTTAAGTGATTTTCTACAAGAGTTCACTTGAATACTGTATGGTTTAGTTTCATGAAGTGGCAGAAACTACACAAGCATGTGTACACAAATGGGTCGCATATCAATTGTACTGCAACATGCTTGCCAGATAGTCCCTTGAAGGGAAAACCTAAGAAAACAAAGAAAAGTAAAAGTGATCAGTACAATTTATTTTTGACTCTAATATGTATGTCCAAAACTACATGTCATTCGAAATAATGAGAATGATGATAATTGTTGGTGAATGTCGCGATAATTGTGCAGCCATGCAAAGATTGTATGCTGAAAGGTATCCTGATGTCCGTCATCCCACGAAGGAAACAATTAGGTCTCTGGTAAGACGAGCTGATAGAGGTACCTTGAAAATATAGAGATGAAAGATGGGCCTGAGAGAGACGACTGCACTTGGAGTACATGCTATCATTGCTGAAGACCTACACCTTTCAACTCAGATTCAGCGGATGTGTGGCGTGCCTCAATCAATGGTATCTTGTGTTTTAGGATACTTTAAATTCCACCAATATCGCTTACATATCAACAAAGCATTTGAGTCTGGGGATCCTGCGAGATGCCTGGCATTTTGTCGAAGGGCCGATACGCAAATACATAGTGATTACTTTTTCTTCGCACACACACTCTTTACAGACGAGGCAAACTTCGACAACATTGGAGGAGTCAATCTCCACCATTGGGGAGCTATGAAGGAGAAGGTGTACTCCACTCCCCCAATGATGCCAGATGATATGAGAGAAATGATTGTTGTGGTGTTCCAGGCAATCGTCCATCAGATCTTGAATGTCGTCGAGAGCAGTTTCCGCCAGAGAGTGCAAATGTGCATTACGCAAAATGGGTAGTTGATTGAGCACATGAGATCCTAAATTTCCAGTGAGAACCATATTAGCAGGGCTAACAATATGTGAAGTCCACTGGGCAACCTCCAAATGGTTTCTAAGTCCAAAAGAAAAAGATTTATCAGTCATGCCAGTCAAGAATAATTTCAAGTGAGCACAGCCGACAAATTTTCAAAGTCTCTAAAGGTAAAATTTCTCTGAACCCGAGTCATGATTTCAAATTCCCCTACAATGATGCTTATTAGCTAACCTCGAAGTGCCACCCTTATCTGAATGTGTTGACATTAGCATGATGCTGGTATCTGATTCAGTACCGCCGGCCGCGGTGGCCGAGGGGACTGAGGTGCTCCAGTCATAGTCTGCACGGCCACTATGGTTGGGGGTTCGAATCCCCCTCGGGCATGGATATTTGTGGCATCCTTAGTATTAGCTAGTTTATAAGGTGGTTTTAAGTTTAGGGACTGATGACCCCGTAGTTAAGTCCCATAAACTATACAAACATTTGAACATTTGATTCGGCACCCTCCGAGTGGTGCACGTCAGGCTACGCTAATGCCGACGTATTTGCTTTCAGGTTAATCCATACAGAAGAATTTCACTATTGGACGGACTTCAGAAACCACACAAGTTTTTCATTGAAGAAGTTTCCTGATCTTGTTTTGTTCTCGAAATACTGGTGACCTGGTAAAGTTAAAATGATGTACCATTTGGCGACAAACAATTGGTTTTTCGAAAAACGTGTTCCCCTTCAAAAACACACATTTTTTCATGAAAAATATGAATATGGAATAAAAAATAGGGGTTACCATTTGAAAAAATGAACTTGACCTTGGTCTGACATTGAAAGGTCATTTCAAGGTAACCATTCCATGACCCCCTTCAAACCTTACAACTTTCACCAGAGACATTTTTTGTAGAACTGTGCCACTCCAAAGATATCGGCCAAAGTAGATTAAAATAGGATACCCTGTGTGTCTAGCAATCAGATATGCCCACAGATACAGAATGACATTATTCTATTAATGCAAGTCAGACAAAATACTCAACTATCTATGTATGTTATCCATTCAAACTATATTAGAAGGAAATTCAGTAAAAAGGTTGGATAATGTTGGAAACAGTCTGCCAGCGTCGGAAAAATTTAATTTTTAATTCGATTCTGATAACTTTCAACATGCATCAAAATTAACACAAGCCATACTTTTGAATAGTATGAGAATAAGCAACAGTCATTATTGTAGTTGTAAAAGTGTGGTGGATGTGTTAAGAAAGTACCAGAGCTTTAAGCTGAAATCATAAGGATAGAGACTGAAAATACTTGTAGGTACGTAATGCTGGCTAAAATCGAAGGTACTGTAAGTTCTGCCGAATTTTTCTTCTACAATAAGTAAATCTATTTAAGGAGTTTTTGGGTGTAATATTTTGTAGAATTTCTATCTCATTTAAGTATAAATACATGTGTAATTGTTTTCAGTAAAAATGAAGTTTTTGTTTCAAGTGAGATGCGTGTTTAATAATAGTCCTACGATTCTTGTCTTCCGAGAATCGTTATAGCACTACAACAATTTTTTTATAAAAGTAAAGATTTGTGAGTGAGACATGTGCTTTTTAAAAACAGTCCTATGATTTTTGTGTCGGAGAATTTTTTTCCCCCTTTACTGGTAATTTCAATTTCCCCTATTGGAGGATGGCCTGGCAGCGGTGTTCAGGCTGCACTGCAGCCACAGTTTAACACTGGTTGTAAGTATTGATAGATTTGTACAAAAAACACAAAGAGAAAAGGTGATTTTATTTATTGTATTTTCAAGCCAGGTGTGAGCCAGAGGGCAGCAGCTTAAATATGCTGCTTTTCGTGTGAAACTTTTGCTGCTACTCTCTTTTGTAAGAATGTTTTTGTTTTGTATGAGAAACGTCTTTTAATTAATAATAGACCTACGGTTTTGTCTTATGCAAAACATTCTACTACTAGTACTAATTCAGTACAAACAAGAGCCATTTACTTGACACCAATGAGTAAGTATAAACTCTTCCTTGCCCCCCCCCCCCCCCCACCCGTAGCTCAGACAGCAGTGTCACTGACTACTGTGCAGGTGGCCTGGGTTCGATTCCTGGCTGGGGACTGGGTGCTGTGTGTTGTCCTCTTCATCATTCTCATCATCATCATCATCGACATGCAAGTTGCTGAAGTGGTGTCAATTAAAAAGACTTGTGTCAGGCAGCCAAACAATCTCACATGGGATCTCCATGCTAAAAATACCATACAATCATTTCATTTCTTCGCTCATACGGAAGACCACTATTACGACTGCTCTAGTTCAGTGCTTACTTGTAGAGTAGTTTTGCTCAGCGTGCAGAGAGTGCAGCACTGTCGACATCATCTCAAGAGTGTGCAAGAATCTCTCGAAAATTTGCCTTGGCGTCGCGTGTTTCTCAAGTGTGCTCATAGCCCATCCGTAGAAGTGCCAGTGGTGTGCTCTGAATGTCACCACTTGTGTCATACTTTATCCTCCTTGTCATTGTCTTCTTGTTCTTTGTGTTTACATGTAGGTATTAATTAGTGTATGACAAAGTTCTACATTCTTGTCCTAACTATTTTTGCATACATGGGTGCCCAAGCTGCCGACTCTAGCATCCACAGTGTGCATTGTGCCTAATAGGGCTATGTGGCAGCTACTTGTCATGGCTCTACACATGGTTTGCCACCAAATTAAAGATGAGGAACTTATGGAAGTCAACTGCACTTCACTGCTACCTGGTTTGGAATTTGTTGTGCCCTCCAAGATCTATATGGCACTCCACATTCAACAAAAACTGTTCCATTTTCAGACTGACACTGGTGCCTCTGTGAGTCTTGTAAACCTTGATATGTATTTTGTACTGTGAAACCACCCTGTGCTTTCACTGCTTGCTGCTTGGTGAGGTGAAGAGACTAGTCGATTCCAGTTCACAGCTAATTCACAATCAATGTGGAGTATCAGCATGTTACCTGAGCAATCACCTGTTTGGACATCAAAAGTGTGTGTTTCAAAGTACTCTTGCTCTTGCTGCATCAATAGCATTTATTTTACACACTCAGGATGTTGTGAACCTTGTCTTCAACTCCGCTCCATTCAGTGAATTAGAATAACATTCCTGCAAGGTTGGGGTACTCTCTGTACCTGGATTAGGAAACAGCAATTGGTTACGAGTCTCGTGTCACTCTCAGACTCACGGCAGTCCCGAAATTTTGTTGCAGCTTGTCAATTCTGTTTTCAATGTGACTAACTGTTAGAGAAGAATTTGGCAGGTTGCAAACCAATTTTTTCCAGTCAGTGGTAAATGCCCCTCATTGGAAAAAAAATTCTTTGGGGCCCATAATTTCTGTGGTAATAACTTCACAGTCAGTGGTAGATTGTTTTACAACGGCTGGTGGTGAATTGACTTGGCAGATGAATATCAGCAACTTCAGTTTGATTCTGCCTCTAAACAATTCATTGCCATCAACATACCATTCAGGTTGTATCATTACAAAAGTCAGCAATTTGGCATTGTGAATGTGTCAGCCAGTTTCCAACAGCTTTTGCAGCAGTTGTTATAGGGCATTCAGTGCTGTGCCAACTATCTTGACAACACCATTGATACAAGTTCCTTCTGAAACCATCACCTCAAGTGTAACCTTTAGAAATCAGTTATTCCAACCTGAAATTGAGTATTTGGTACAAATTGTGTCTGCCCTATTCCCAAACTTATTGTGCCTATTGCAATTGCCTCTATAATCTAAAGGAACTGCAGTCATTTCTGGGCAAGATTAATAACTATTCAAAATTTCTACCAAACATAGCTGACATCATCCATCCATTGAAATTATGTAAAATTGTCATCCAGTTTGTGTGTTATGCTGCTGTGATGAAGTGTTCACTCATATCAAATACCTGTTAAAATCTTTACCATGTCTCAGGATGCTCACATCAGGCAAGTAGATTGTCCTGGCCTTCCAAAATAGGACTGGAGCAGTCCTGGCCCATAGGCTTTAAGGTGGCTCTAAGCAGCCAATCTCCAACCCCATCAATAAACTGACAGAGCTTCAACACAATTATTCCCAGATTGAGAATGAAGGCTTAGCTTTTCTATACACTGTTTGGAAGTTTCATGTGTTCCTCTAAAGCAATAAATGCCTTCTTATCACAGACCACAAACCACTGGTGGGACTGTTTGGACCATGTTCACATCTCTCTAACAGGACTGCACAATGTCTCCAGTGTTGGATTTTTTCTGAGGTCATAAAACTATGAAGCTGTCCATGGTGTATCATGCTACTGCTGTTGCATTGCCTCATCTGCCCATGACACCAGACCATTCCTTCAATACAGAATTTGTTGCCTTCCAAATAGGTGATTACCTGCAACAGGCAGTGCACTTGGTACTCTGCGAGGTTGTAAAGTAAGTAATCTCTGGTGGCCCAAGCACTTTTCCACCAAAGAGGATGGTCCACTTTGCACATATTTTCAGTTTTGGCATTGGCTATCAATAGCCAATAATGTTAGCCTCCTATCATGGTCCCTCCAGCATTGCAGTATACTGTTCTGGCTCTGTTGCACCATGGTCACTGGTGTATGATGGGCATGAAGGTACTCATATGATGTTTTGTATAATAACTGGATATTGATGCAGAAATAGGTTGGTTCACATGTGGATGCAGTGTGCTAGCCAGTAGGCAGCACTCCATTGCATGTTGGCCCTGTGACTTATGCCAATCCAACCCAGGTACCACATTCATGTTGACTTTGCAAGCTCTTTTCGTCAGTCTGTGTGGTTAGTGGTGGTACATGCATTATCGAACTATCCATACATCATCTGTATACGGTCAACTACTGCAGACGATGTGGTGTGTACTCTTTAAATTTTTGCTGTAGATGGCCTTCACCAGACACTTGTTTCTGATAGTGGACTAATGGCTTGCAGTTCACATTGATGTTTTTCTGGGGCTTCTGTACAAACAGTGGTATATCCCATCTCCCTCTGCCCTCTTCAAACTGCAATCTAATTGGAAGGCAGATTGTATGGCACTTACTTTCAAAATGCAACTCCATAAGGGCCTGGAGACATCATCCAGAGAGATAAGACTGTCTCTTCCGGAGCCAGTGGAGGTCTCCATGGCTGCCAGTCCTGGACACTGCTGCACCTACTGTCCTCATATCCACAGCCCAAGAAAACTGTGTTCTCAGCAATGCCCACTGGGCACAACTGTCTGTGCAGACACCTAAGACCACTGACCTGAATGGACGTCAGCTACAGTGCAACAAGCACACTGTTGACAAATGTTCATTGACAACACTATCTCAACCAACTGTGCCCTTAGTGGGGACATACTCTGCCACCTCCATGTCCCCAGCCTGTGCTTGTGGGGTGCCCACGAAAAGGTTCGGTAGTTGTGAGGTTACTACTGCCTCAGTCACTGTCGCATCAGATGTCCAGTGCTACTGACTGATGTTCTGCAGCCACCCCTGCCCATCCCTATAGGAGGAAACCCATTGATACTGTTAGTACATGAATAGTCTCATGGTGGTTTGTTGCAGATGGGCCCCTTCAGGTGAAGTGGTTGGAAGAACATTGCGCTATTGACTAACTGTGCAAAGGGCAAGTAATGATAGCAGTGAGATGGCACACAAGTTAACCGCCTTTTTGCCTTACACAGGAAGCATCTCTAACAGTATTGGTCATATTTTGTGGAGACATGATGTCAAACATATTTTTGAGCTATCATATAAGATTAAGGCACTATTAGTATCCTTAAAAGATGATCTTGTTTTTCATAACATGGATGTCTACTGAGTCCCATGCAGTTGCCACATGTCATATATTTGTCAGACAGTCAGCATTGTGTACTGGCATACACTTTTACAGCAGCATGGCAAATCTGCTATTGGAGAACATTGCCTAGACACGGGTCACCCAATGGAATATAACAATTAGCGAATAAACTTGTACACAGAGATAAGGTTTAATTAAATTATGCATGGAGTCCTCCTCCTCCTCCTCCTCCTCCTCCTCCCCCTCTCTCTCTCTCTCTCTCTCTCTCTCTCTCTCTCTCTCTCTCTCTCTCTCTCTCTCTCTCTCAGTTGTCAAAAAACAGAGTGACAGAATTAATGCCACCTTACTTGTTGATTTTGCCATTGATATCTCTTATTCACCATTAACCAGGGCCATAATAATAATAATATATTATTATTATTATTTGGGTGAGGGAGGGGGATCAGGATCAGACAATAAAACACAACTGTAAATTATGACACATATTCTAACCTGTAAAGCAGTACAACATAATTTTGGAGGGGCTGGGGTGTGTAGCATTGATCCCCTTCATTCCCCCTTGGCTATGGCTTGTCTCTGATGTTTATCATCTTTGGATATGGGACAGTGCTGTGGTACTGCTGATGATGACTTATTGTTGTGTGTTATCTTTCCTGTCAGCACTGAAAACTGAGGTATTAAATTTCCATTCACAATGCTTCCTCTGTGCAGTTTTGCCTCAAAAATGGCCATGTGTTCTCCAGTCGAAATATCAGCAGTCATTGACACTATTACCTGGGTGCATACCTACAGTTTATTTGAACAAATGAATACTGCTCATTGTATGTTTCATGTGATGCCCAATGTCAACAGAAAGCAACCATTTCTTTTCCATTACAAACCAAAATCTGTGGCCATTCAATACAGTGGTGACAATTGAGTTTAGTGTGATCTTCACTTTACCTATACATATTGACAGGGCAGGGCCGGTGCAAGCCCAAGTGTCGCCCCATGCTTGCTGCTAAATTGCCCCCCCCCCGCCCCCCCCCCCGCAGTCTTTTTTACAAAACGTTTGTGGAATTTTATTTAATCCAATCTGTAGGAAATGTCATCAATAAATAGCAATTTTTGTTTTACTTTTCAGATCTACCTAGGTTTTGGCCACTGAGTGACCAGTCTCAAAGCTTTTAATATGTGCTTACATTAAACCGCCAAGTTGGCAGTTATGTTCAGCATGACTATATAGATGTAAACATCACTCAAAGCACTGAGAATAGCCACACTGTGTCCAAAATCTATGTAGATCTTGAAAATTAAAAAAATTGCGACTGATTGATGACATTCTCTACAGATTTGTACAAAATAGTCGCTGGGCACCAGCTCAAAAATGGAGTCAAACCAGATTGAAGAAATCTAGCTGATTTTAATGAGCCTTGTGAATTAAAGGAAATGTTGAAATGTGTGTGAAATCGTATGGGACTTAACTGCCAAAGTCATCAGTCCCTAAGCTTACACAAGCTCAACCTAAATTATCCTAAGGGGACACACACACACACACACACACACACACACACACACACACACACACACACACACACACACATGCCCGAGGGAGGACTCGAACCTCCACCGGGACCAGCCACACAATCCATGACTACAGCGCCTAGACCGCTCGGCTAATCCCGCGTGGCATGAACTTACAGTTAACGTAAATAAACAGTTTTCAGTAGTTGTGAACAGATAATGTATTCAACGGAAAACAGTAAATAAATGTTGGTGAAGTGATAGTGTACAAGTAGTATTGTCAAACAAAAGTGCCTGTCAGAGCTTGTTGTTTCTGCAGGCGAAGAAAGGTGTTTCATGGTTCAAAATCAAAATGTCTATCACTCAGAAACGGATAGCAAAATTTTTTAAAAATACGTCAAACCCAACTTATGCCGGGCTTACTACCAATGTCTTTATACCTTGTAATTACTCGCAGCGTATTTACCCATTCGGAATACTTCTAGCCATTGTAGGTGTTCGACATGTTTGACTATAGTAATGTTCAACGATTTTTTTTTTTTCCATAATGTGGGAAGAATAAAACACTCAGAAATTGCCACTGAAGGGCTTAGCAAAATTGCTTCAGGCTTAACACATAATTGCAGCATTGAACATTGCATTCGAATTTCCAAATTAGATTTCGTCTTCTGCAAAATTAGTTGTGAGTAAACGCACGACGCGTAACAAACTGGCAGTGCTGTGCCCATAAGAATACTGGTGTGTATGCCTGACTGCTCCCCGCCTCTCTGTTCCTCTGGCGTAAACACATCGGTGCTGCCACAGTGGCGAAGAAGAAATTAGTCCTCCTTGTTCAACAAGGGAGGCCGGCAGGTAGTCGAGGCACCATGCCACAGTTCCCGCAGCCATTCCCTCCAAGGATTGGCTTCAAATCCCCTCTTGAGCATGAATGTTGAGTTTTATACTAAAAAAATAAAAAAAGGGAGGGCGGCACTTCTGCCGCCCCTCGGAAAGTGCCGCCCTATGTGGTCGCAAGTTTCGCACGTGCCTTGCGCCGGCCCTGCATATTGACAAGAACACTAAAATACGAAGAATAACCAGTACTCCAATCATAAGAACACCACCAAGGTCCACAGCAGTGGTTATTCTTTGGGTTTTGCCCTTCCTCTTAATACATATTGATAAAATGAATTTTGTACAGTTAGATTAATTTGGGACCACTCTGTTGAATTGGTACAGAAGATCCAGTTTTAAAAATCCTTTTGTTTGTAATGGAAAAACAAACCAATACTTTCCATTGAAACAGAAAGACCTGATGGAAAGTATTTGATCTAACTTCGACTATGTGTTACAGAAATGAAATCACAGATGTCTAGACAATCATCTGAGAAAACTTGCCTGAACACTCTTAGGAGAGACACCCTGTATGTGTTTTCTATTAATACATTATGTTTTCTTCAGCTTCACTAAGCAGGAGTACAGCTTCTATTGTTCCTTTAACTCCTAGATCATCACTGATGATATCTTCTACTTTCTGTACTGCTGATACACACTGATATCGAATGTGTATATTTAATCAAGAACACAGTTCCTTAGATTGTCCATATATGTCACTCAAACCATGCAAATATGTAAACAACTGTGTATGAGTAGCACCAGTGTAGCAGTGTGGGTAGGATGGCTCATAAGTTCCAGCTGTAACACCAGGAAGGACATACTCTGCCTTTGTTGACTAGTTCTGCTTGTCTAGAAGATCAATTCCAAAGTTTGATCATATCCACAGTGTTACTTTGTGTCAGGAGGAACTCTCATCAAGGGAAGTTTCCAGACGCCTCAGAGTGAACCAGAGTGATGATGTTCACATGTGGAGGTACAGAGATACAGAAACAGTCAATGACTTGCTTCACTCTGGCCACCCAATGGCTATTACAGTAGCCGATGAACGCTAATTACAGATTTCAGCTCTGAGGAGCCAGTAGAGGAATGCCACCATGCTGAAGATTGATTTTTGTGCAGCCACAGGATGTTGTGTTTTGACTCAATCTGTACGTAATAGGCTGCCTGACATACAACTTCACTCCCGACATCCATGGCGAGGCCCAACTTTGACACCTAGATACCATGCAGAGGACTACAAATGGGCCCAAGAGCTCACTAAATGGACTTACCAGGATTGGCACAAGTGCTATTCACGGATGAGACTTTCATCTGCCTTCAACTAGAAAATAGTTAGAGATGTTTTCGGAGGCAGCCTGGTCAACCTAAATGTCTTAGACACACCATTCAGCGAGTGCAGCAAAGTGAGGTTGGTTGATGTTTTGGGGTGGCATTATGTGGAGCCTACTTATGCCACTAGTGGCCATAGAAGGCAATCAAATGGCTTTACAGCATAAGGGTAACATCCTCTGATGAATAGTGCAACTCTATTGAACATGCCTGCTGTTTTTGGACAAGATGACCCGACAACCAATCTGAGAAATCTACACTGAATCACTGATGAGTAGTGGGACAACTAGTATCAACAGTCTGTTGATGATCTAGTGAACAGTATGCCACAATGAATACAGCCATGCATCAGTGAAAGAGGTCATGTTACTGGGTATTAGGGGTACTGGTGTATGCTCCATGCAATCTAGAACACCAATTCAGAATGATGGCTTTGTCGTACAACTTGTCAATTTCTATTTTCATGAGCAACAGAGAGATCTAAAATGTTTTTGTATATCTGTATTCCATTTTTATGTAAAGTGTCATGAACCTCTTGCATAGTGGTGATGCAACACTTTTTTATGTATTTTTATTTTTGTCATTATTGTTCCTGCATTGGAGAGTAAAATTACTGTACAGTATTGATCACATATATGTTGACAGAAGTATTATTTGGTATTGTAAATGTAATAAATTTATCAAAATTGACTGACTGAAATATTCCTATTTTTCACAAACATGTAGTGTCTGAAGAAGACCTGCAAACTTATGCTGCATGCCATCTATAAGCTTTGCAGCATTAAAGGCTATAGATGGCTTTAATGTGCATCAATAATAACTATACATATACAGTGAAGTGGAAAATTTTGCTTAAAGGAACTTTTCCATAGTGTGCCACTTCCAAGTAATATACAATGATTAGCCACAGCATTGTGACCACCTACCTAATAACAGTTATGACCACCTTTGGCACAGATAACAGTGACAACACATCTTGACATAGAATCATAGAATCAATGAGGTCTTGGTAGGCCGCTGGTAGAGTGAGAGTGAGTGAGTGATATGTGTAATAAGGGGTGGCTGCCCAACCCCATGATGTATTGAAGTGGTTTCATCTTGGTTTTACCACTTTTTGAAGACACTCACCACAGCACTCCTCAAACACCTGACAACTCATTCAGTTTCTGAAATGCTTATGCCAAGCCACTGTGCCACAAATTAACTTACAATAAGGACAACACACACTCCCATGCCCTCAGGAGGACTTGAATGTGCAAAAGCGAGCAATTGTGCATTCCGCAGCAATTATACCACATACACAGTACACATCTGACTGGGAGTCAGTCCTCATCAGGTGATACTGCTACTGACTACACAGGTTTATATCAGTAGTAAAGGGGTTGTAATGTTCTGCCTGATCAGTGTAAGTTGATGAAACTTTGATCAAACATAAAAAAGAACTGATACAGTGTAGTACACATTTGTAGTAGTGGACTTTCCTGATGATCTCATTGACTTTTTTGCACTTACTAAATGAGCTTGCAATGAAGTATGCTAATCTCTGTTGGATCTTCTCTGTCTTCAGTCAACCCTACCTGGTATGGATCCCACACTGATGAGCAGCAATACTCATGTCTCAGCTGAATGAGGGTTTTGTATGCTACTTCCTTTGTTGATGGTCTATGCTTCCTAAGGATTCATCCAATGAATCTCAGTGTGGCATTTGCCTTACCCACAATTAATTCTATGTGGTCATTCCATTCCAAATTGCTCCTTATGTCTATACCCAGATAATTTATGGAAATAACTGTATCCAGTGTCTGTACTGCTATTGCATAATCATATAATATAGGATCTTTCTTTCTATATAAACACAGCAATTTACATTTCTTTCTGTTGAGGATCAATGGCCATTCTCTGTATCATTCATCAATATGATGCACACTGTCCTACATTTTGCAACCCTTCTCCAGCATTGTGAAGTCTTGATGTACTACAGTATTGTCTGCAAAATGCCTCATTGAACTTCCAATACTATCTTCTAGGTCATTTATATGTACTGTGAAAATCAACAGTCCTATAACACTCCCTTTGCTTATTCCAGAAATCTCTTTCACATCAAAGACTTTTCTCCATAGAGGATGACATGCTGCATTCTGTTAGCTTGAAACCTTCAATTCTGTCACACATTTGGTTCAACATATCATATGCTTGCACTATGTTCATCAGGTAACAGTGCGGAACCATATCGAATGACTTTCAGAAGTCAAGAAACATGGATTCCTTCTGGGATCTTGTATCTAATGCACTCTGGGTCTCATGGATGAATAGTTCAAAATTGGATTTCAGATGATCATTGCTTTCAAACACCATATTGAGTCCTACAGAGGAGGTTTACAGTCTCCAGAAATGTCATAATACATGAACATAAAATGTGTTCCAGAATTCTGCAACTGACAAACATAAAAGATACAGATCTATAGTTCTTCACATTGGATTGACCACTCTTCTTGAAAATGGGAATGACCTGCACTTTTTTTCCAATCCTTAGGAATGCTTCACGCCTCTAGAGACCTGTGGCACACTGGTGTTGGGAGTTCCTTTGCATGCATTTACTACCAGTGATCTCCACAGCTGGGAGGGGTTTTGGACATTGAAATTTTCACAAGCAAACTGATAGCTTCCTTACAAACAGTAACTGAGGAGATTGTCCTGGACATGAGGAGATCATATATACCAAATCCAGAACCATGTTCTGAGGAACTTGATGAGCTTTGTCAGTTTATGAGAAGATCTAGGCAACACTATTATAGAAGTTTTATACCAGAACAATGAAGATACCTGTTAGGAATATATAGGAGAAATAGACAAATTTACATGGAAAAGATCAAGGAAGTGAGGTAGAAAAGTTGGGAGAAGTTTGTTAAAGACAATGTCTGTTTCAGCCCTTGGGGAATTCCTTATAAGATTGTTAGGGAAAAAATTAGGGCTCCAACTGTTTTGTCTACATTAAGGATTTGAGATGTGATCACTACAGAAAGGAGCTTCACTGCTGAGACTTTACTCAAAGTGCTGCTCCCTGATGATGATCCTAATGAAGATACACATATATAGGCTGAGATAAGAGTTGAACTTGATGAACCACATAACAACTCAAATGTATATCCCTTTTCCTAAGCCAAGATAAGCATTAAAATTAAAGGTTTGAAAGTGGGGAAAGCACCAAGCCCTGATGATATACCAACCATAGAGATACAAAAACTGGTACTGAAGTTAATCCTGATGCTAGAGTATCTTTAGAAGGCATGTCCCAAACAACAGAGTTATCCCAAACAAATGTGCTAAGATAGTCATTCCAAAAAAAGGAGATGACCGTGATCCTTCAAATCCCAAGTCTTATTGCCCAATCTGTCTCCTTGTTATACTTGGAAAGATCTTTGAAAAGTTACGTTGTGATAGATTGACAAGTTTTCGAGTGTTGTATGGGCTTAATGAGTGTCAATTTGGATACTAAGGATGCAATCAACCAGACAATCAAGATTGTTCACTCATTTGAGTGCAAGTATGTAACCGTGATCATTGTTGATATCAAATGGGCCTTTGATTCCATGTGGAGGCTGCCGCACTTCTCTTGCTTGCAAGATATAGTGTGGACATTGTCCCAGTATGGATATTTAATAGCCTACCGAGAGGAGACTTGCAGAGCTACCATTACCAGGGCAGTGTGCCCAAAAAAAGCGTCACCAAAAGGTGCCCTCGAGGCTCCATATGTGGACCAGTTTTTTGGGACATCAATATGGAGCCACTGCTGAACAACTTGCTGGAAGAAGCAGTTGTCCTTGGAGAGTGGTGACCTATGTGAATGATTTGCTTATGTTGACACAATCCAACTCAAGTAAACAGATGGAGGAAAGGGCGTCAATGGCAATGTGACATTTAATGAATTGGTGTATAAGAACAAAACTAAACATTGCACCTACAAAATCCAACTACAAATTGTTCACAGGGAAACTACAAAGGGACCCTATTGATAGGCTTCATGGAGAATCAACAAGATGCTGAAAGGTGGCCAAGTACCTGTGTTTCTATCTTGACCGAGACTGTCCTTTGGGACCCACATTCAGCAAATCTCAAGCAAAGCCTTAGCCCTATATAACAAATTTATATCAGTCAGTCAGAGGAGGTTTTATTTGGCACTTAACATGATTAAGCTATACCATAATAGTCGGCTTGCTTCAATTTTGGGATACGGGGGCAGTGCCTGGGCCCACATGCTCAGATTGACAGGGCCAACTGCCGCCCTGAGGAGAGTGCAGAGGAATATAATAGCCAGACCATGGGAGGGGGGGGGCTTTGGGACTTCACCCACAGATGGCCTTACAGTCATCATGGAATTATGTCCAATAGGCCTGATAATACGGCAGCATACTGCAATTTTCTGTATTAAAAGGCATGATTACGTAAAGGTAGAACAAATAATGGGGAGGGATTGCAAAGCACTAAAGAAATAAAAAGACTCAAAACAGATATTTGGCAAGATCAGTGGGAACATTCCGACTCTGTACGATTGGTCTTTCAATTTATTCCTTTAGTTAGAGAAGGGCAAAAAATGAAAATCCATTAAACTTAAGACTTAGTGCACTTCGTAACACTTCATGGCCCATATCGTGTATTTACACAGGATTTGGAAAAGACCTGATCAAGTCTGTGACTGTGGAGCTGAGGTGGGCACACCAGAGCACATAGTCTTCGACTGCCCTACTTACACACACACACACACACACATTGCCTCCAATCTGAGGCAAACCATTATGAGCAGAAATGTCTTTCAAATTTGCATGATGGAGAACAAGTGCACAATTTAATCAACTTGACAGATTTAGTATACACTCATGAGCATCAGTTATACAAGAGACACTTAATGCATCACAAAAATTAGGAGAGAAACATGTGTACTACTGAGAGTTTGTACACATTGCCACTATACTCTAAAGGAGAATGTAACCCAATTATGATAAGAACTGCCCCTTGAATCTGGCTGGATTAGCCGATATGAGGAATCAGGGATTTAGTGTGAAGTCAATAAGACTAGAAAAAAGGATGGTTTGCCTCCCTAATCTCTCACCCGAATTAACATATTTTAAGTAGTGATGCTCCAGAAGTAGAGAGTACTTAGAACACCTATTGTAGAATGTAGACATTTGAATTGTATTAATATTTGAAATTGCTAATAACAATGTAATTTGTGTTAATAGACAATGGGTCGTTAGATAGTAGAACCCACCCACATCCTTGCCATTAGGGTCTGGTGTTGGCTATTAATTCTTGCTAAATAATAGTCATTTTGTAAATTGAGACAACTCAACATACATTTAACCAACCATTGTAAATAATCCTTGTTTAGTACAACTGTAGTTATTAGTCTCTAGTTTACAGACCATTTTATTAATTGTAGATGTAAAATTGAATTAGTATACCATCAGTTCCAGTGGCCTTAACTCTGTTGAGATATTTCAATTGATTTTCTATCCCTCTGAGATTTATTTCAATATCTGATATTATGTCATTCATGTGATGGTTTAGAGGAGGAACTACAGTTCAGCCTTCCTCTGTGAAACAGGTTTGGAAAAAGACATTTAGTATTTCAGTTTTTTGTGTGTCATCCTCCATTATGGTCACAGAGTGCTTGCATTAATGGTTTTGACCCATTTACCAGTTTGAAGTAGAACTAAAATTTCTTAGGAATTTCTGTCATGATGGTACACAGAACTTTTCTTTAAAAGTCCACCAAAGAAGACGATGTGAACACTCCAGTATTCAATCCAAGAACAGCTGCCAGCATGCGAAACTTAGAAGTAGATGTTCCTGGAGTAGTAAAACAACTTAAGTCACTAAACAAAAATAAATCTTCCGGGCCAGATTGTATACCAACTAGATTCCTCTCAGAGTATGCTGATGAAATAGCTCCGTACTTAGCTATAATTTACAACCGATCACTCAGCGAAAGATCCGTACCCAAAGACTGGAAAGTTGCCCAAATTACTCCAATATTCAAGAAAGGCAATAGGAGTGATCCCCAAAATTACAGGCCTATCTCATTGACGTCGATTTGCAGTAGGATTTTGGAACATATACTTTGTTCGAATATTATGTACTACTTCGAAGAGAATGACCTATTAACCAATAGTCAGCACGGATTCAGAAAGTATCGCTCTTGCGAAACACAGCTTGCCCTTTATTCACATGAAGTGTTAAGTGCCATCGACAAGGGATCTCAAATCGATTCCATATTTCTGGATTTCCGGAAGGCTTTTGATACTGTACCCCACAAGCGGCTTCTAATGAAATTGCGTGCTTATGGAATATCTCCCCAATTGTGCGATTGGATTCACGATTTCCTATCAGAAAGGACACAGTTCGTTGTAATTGACGGTAAGTCATCGAGTAAAACAGAAGTGATATCTGACGTTCCACAGGGAAGCGTTATTGGTCCCCTACTCTTCCTCGTGTGTATAAACGATTTAGGAGATAATCTGAATAGCTCCCTTAGACTGTTCGCGGATGATGCTGTCATTTATCGGTTAGTGAAGTCAACAGAGGATCAAAAGCAACTGCAAAGCGATTTAGACAAAATTTCTACTTGGTGCGAAAATTGGCAATTGACACTAAATAAAGAAAAGTGTGAAGTAATACACATGACCACTAAAAGAAATCTGCTGAACTTCAATTACGCGATAAATCAGTCAAACCTTAAGGTCGTAAATTCTACCAAATACCTAGGAGTTACAATTACGAACAACTTTGACTGGAGAGAACACATAGAAAATATTGTGGGGAAGGCGAACCAAAGGTTACGTTTCATTGGCAGAACGCTTAGACGATGCACCAGCTCCACCAAAGAGACTGCCTACATCACACTTGTGCGTCCTCTCTTGGAGTACTGTTGCCCCTTGTGGGACCCTCACCAGGTGGGACTGACAGAAGATATTGAGAAGGTTCAGAGAAGGGCAGCTCGTTTTGTTTTATCACGTTACGGGGGGGAAAGCGTCACGGAAATGTTGCACGAATTGGGGTGGAAATCATTAAAAGAAAGACGTTATTCATTGCGGCGTGATCTGTTTGCGAAGTTTCAATCACCGACTTTTAGTTCTGAATGTGAAAATATTTTGCTAGCACCCACCTACTTAGGGAGACATGACCATCCCAATAAAATAAGAGAAATCAGATCGAAAACGGAACGATTTAGGTGTTCTTTCTTCCCGCGCGCTATTAGAGAATGGAACGGTAGAGAAAAGTTATGAAGGTGGTTAATGAACCCTCTGCCAGGCACTTAAATGTGATTTGCAGAGTATCGATGTAGATGTAGATGAAAAGTCGCATGGCCCTCCTTACACTAATTTTGGCATTCTTTAATGTTTGTTAGTCTACAAGACTTTGGCTATCTTTATATTTGCAGTGAAGTTCTCTTTGATTTTGTAACAGTTTTCTAACTCAGTTGTTAATTCACAGTAGATCTTTCCCAGAACTGGAAATCAGCTTCAGTATTACCTGTTAATGAGAGAGTAGAAAGAAGTAATTGTGAAAGCTTTAAGGACTTCTCTCTGCTAAATATGGGGTATTAATTATAATCTATAATAATAACACAAGAGTAACAGTGATTACTGAAAGTATTCCGCAATAAAACCAAATGGATTTAAGGAAAGACCTATCATGCAGAGACACGTTCGCTATTAACAAAATCATTGAGGAAAATGATGTTCAATAGAAAGAATGTGTATGTAGGTTTCATATATAAAGGAGATGGAGAAACACTGTGAGAAGTAATGATCGAAAGACAAACACTTCTGAGCATAATTAAGGTATAAGAAACCATGTACCAAGGAACAGAAATCTCCATTGCAGGAAATAGAAAATTGAAGATCAATACAGATTTGAATGTATGACAAGTATGCACTTTGTCTCCACTACACTAAGGAAGCAGCTACTCGGGTAGCAGAGCACTTGTGGAGTGCACAAGGGGATTTTTTTGGCTAGACACCAACTCTGATGAGCACTCACCTGTCAACATTCAGACAGCGAATTCAGACTGCGTTCGGCTAAAAAATTCGACTATCAAAATATTAGCTGCAAACTTTCAAAGTATTAAAAACAAAGTTCCCGAATTTGACGCACTGCATGGAAATTACCGTGCTCAGATAGTTTTAGGCACCAAAAGCTGGCTAAATCATGATGTGGCAAGTTCAGAAATATTTAGCAAGCCATGGAATGTATATGGGAAAGATAGATCAGACACAAATGGAGGAGGAGTGTTCATCGCTGTAGGCAAAGATATTGTTTCTACTGAGATTTAGTTTGAAAGCAACTGTGAAGTTATCTGGGCATGTATAACAGGTCTAAAAGAAGTAAAGATAATAGTTGGGTGTTTCACCGCCCCCCCCCCCCCCCCCCCCGTGCTGCTGCAGCAGTTTTAGAGTCATTCAAAGAAAGTCTACTCCAGGTAGTGTGTAGGTATCCGGACCATGTAATATTAGTCGGGGTAGACTTCAACCTTAAGAGTATAGATTGGGACTTCTCTAGTTACATTTCAGGCGGTACAGACAAGCAGTCATGTGAGTTACTTTGGACACATTCTCCAAAAACTGTCTTGAGCAGTTAAGCTGGCAACCCCTGTGCAATGGAAATATTTTAGACCTTATAGCTATGAACAGGCCTGACCTTATTAATGATGTCTGTGTAGAGACAGGAATTAGTGATTATGATATCATCATAGCATCAATGGTGACCAAAGTTCATAAACCTATCAAGAAGGCTAGGAGCGTGTTTTTGTTGGGAAGAGCCGATAAGCAACTGTTAGGATCGCACTTAGAAAATGAATGGGCACTGTTTATTTCTGGTACTATGGATATAGAGGAATTGTGGACTAAATTTAAGTGCATTGTAAATAAAGGGTTAGTGAAATATGTGCCTGTAAAGTCGATTAAGGATGGAAAAGATCCACCGTGGTATAATAATAATGTTAGAAAGCTACAGATAAAGCAAAGACTGTTGCACTCTTGGTTCAAAAAAGAACACGCAAATGATGACAGGCAAAAGTTAGTAGAGATTCATGTGTCTATATAAAGATCAATACACGAAGCATACAATAATTACCACAGCCATACTTTAGCAAAAGATCTTTCCGAGAACCCAAAAAAATTCTGGTCCTATGCAAAATCAATAAGCGGGTCAAACCCCACTATCCAGTCACTTGTTGATCATTCCACGGCAGTAATAGGAGAAAGCAGACGGAAAGCTGAAGTTCTAAATTTAACCTTTAAGAAATGTTTCACACAGGAGAACTGCACAAATGTACCATCATTTGATCAACGAACTAATTCGGAAATGGAGGACATAGTAATAGGTATTTCTGGTGTAGAGAAGCAGTTGAGAGAGCTAAACACAAAAAAGTCTGCTGGTCTGGATGGAATACCAGTTTGGTTTTACAAAGAGTGTTTTACGGCTTTGTCCCCTTACTTAGCTTGCATTTATCACGAATCTTTAATTCAGCGCAAAGTTCCTAGTAATTGGAAAAAAGTGCAGGTGACTCCCATTTATAAGAAAGGAAAGAGAACTGACCCACATAATTACAGACTAATGTTGTTGACATCAGTTTCCTGTAGAATTTTGGAGCATATTCTCAGTTCAAATATAGTAAATTTCCTTGAGACGGAAAAGATTCCTTCTATGAATCAGTGCGGGTTTAGGTAACATCGTTCATGTTCAACTCAGCTTGCCCTTTTCTCATATGACATATTGGGAGCCATGGATGAAGGGAAACAGGTGGATTGTGTTTTTCTCGACTTCAAAAAGGCATTTAATGTGGTGCCACACTGCAGACTGCTAATGGAGATAAGAGCTTATGGAATAGGTTCACAGATTTGTGACTGGCTGGAGGACTTCCAAAGTAATAGAATGCAGTATGTTCTGCTCCACGGCGAGTGTTCATTAGAGATGAGTGTATCATCAGGTGTGTCCCATTGGAGTGTGATAAGACCGCTATTATTTTCTATCTATATAAATGATCTGATGGACAGAGTAAGTTGTAATTTGCGGCTGTTTGCTGATGATGCTGTGGTGTATGGGAGGGTGTCATCTTTAACTGACTGTAATAGCATACAGGATGACAGACAAAATTTCTAGTTGGCGTGAAGAATGGCAGCTAGCTCTCAATGTAGAAAAATGTTAGGTGATGCACATGAGTAGGAAAAACAATCCCATAATGTTTGAATGAGTAGGAAAAACAATCCTATAATGTTGGAATACAGCATTAGTAGTGA
The DNA here is from genome assembly GCA_026315105.1 of Locusta migratoria. Classification (NCBI taxonomy): domain Eukaryota; kingdom Metazoa; phylum Arthropoda; class Insecta; order Orthoptera; family Acrididae; genus Locusta; species Locusta migratoria. The sequence continues at coordinate 296,924,908 of CM048755.1, forward strand.
GCTTCTTGATGCAGTCGCGTTGTTCAAATATCTAGGTGTAACATTGCACAGCGATATGAAACGGTACAAACATGTAAGGACAGTTGTGAGTAAGGCAGACGGCCGACTTTGGTTTATTGGGGTAATTTTGGGAAGATGTAGTTCATCTTTAGAGGAGACCGCTTATAAAATTCTTGTATAACCACGTCTTAAGTATTGCTCAAGTGTTTGGGACCCGCAGCAGTTCAGTTCAAAGGAAGACATAGAGGTAGTTCAGAGGCGAGCAGCTAGGTTTGTTACTGGTAAGTTCAACCAATGTGCGCATGTCACGGAAATGCTCCAACAACTCAATTGGGGATTGCTGGAGGAAAGACGACATTCTTTTTGTGAATTTCTGTTGAGGAAATTTAGAGGGTCGGAATTTGAAGCTGAGAATAGTACGATCTTGCTGCCACGTACTTACATTTCGCGTAGTGATCACAAAGACAAGGTAAGAGAAATTAGGACTCGTACGGAGACACATAGGCATTCTTTTTTTCCTCGTTTTATTTTGGAGTGGAATAGGAAAGGAAATGCTTAGTAGTGGTACAGTGTACCCTCCGCCATGCTCCTTATGGTGGATTTAGGAATATGTATGTAGATGTAGATGTAGAATATTGACATAGCAACTGATGACAGCCTGATGTAAATTATGTTTTTATATTTATAACATCAATAAATTTATCTATGATGTTTCTGTTTGCTGCTGATAAAATTGTGATAGCTGATAGTGAAACATACTGTAAACAGCTACTCACATTTTACCCATTTTTAAATTTCATATGTTGTAAAAATTAAAAATATTACAACTTAATTCCAAATATTTTTACCAAATGGAAAATTTTCAAAAATGAATACTGATTATATTAAATTTCTGTTACTTTTATTGGAACACATATGTGTAATAACTGTATATCTGCAGTTGTCATTTTTAATTACCATGGCCACATATGTCACCAACCAGGAAAAATTAATCAGTATTGTGATTTCTAAATAGAATTTGACTTTTTCAAAGTAAGTTGATTTCTTTTCCTGAGACATTTGTCCTGATTTTGAAAAGATTCACTCACAGGGCACTGACATAGCAGGGATACATAACAAATTTATAACCAACTATTACAGCATTAGGTACAAGAATTTTCTGGTTTTTTAATTGTTTAAGGCATCATTGGTTCTGGAAAAGTATGCCTCATCTAAATATTTTTTTCAAATCGAAGCTGACTAATAGTTTCATGAAACTCTTCCCATGTGGAGGAGGTATTATGAATCATGGAGGTAATGCAAATTGGAAATGATCAACAACTGTAGAACTGGGAATTATTTACACTATTGCTGTTTATTAGAGAGTAAATTAAGTAATTGTGAAAGTTTTAAGGAAACCTCTCTGCTAATCATAGGGTATCAATTATATTCCATAATAGTAATATAAGAGTAGCAGTAATTATTGAAAATATTCTGCTGTTGCACAGACATGTTCTCTATTTCCCAAAACATTGAGAAACACAGATTCCTATAAATTTGAAGCTTTCCATTAAAAGTAGATTCAAAAAACCTATGGGAGGTAATGAACAAACGAGGAACACTACTGCACATAATTAAGGTAGAAGAAAGCATGTCTCAAGGAAATGAAATCACCATTTCAGGAAATAGGAAATTGTAGAACAAGACAGATTTGAATGTTTGTCAAAGTTGTACTTTGTCACTGATATTTTTAAATATCAATGACATGCAGAGGCAAATTATGTTTTTATACTTGTACCATCAACAAATTATTCTATGATGTTACTTATTGCTGCTGATACAATTGAAATAGCTAATAACAAAACATGCTGCAAATGGCTATTCACATGTTACCTATAACAGCTAAGTTTTATAATCTGTTTGTATATCAAAGAAAAAAAGTACTGGCTTTTGGGGGCCAACAGCCAATTCCCAGCAAAATAATAAATGATCAGGAAATAGAAAGATAAACAGAAGCAACTGGAAGGACTATGTCACAAAAATGGAAGACAACAGAATATTAAAATTAATGATGATTGTTACCCAGTGGGCAGAAGATTTTTAGGAAGACTGCCAAGGACCAAAAATTTCAGTGAAGAGGACATAACAGGCAAAAGCCTATACAGGGCATCCGGCAAAGGAGCCCCTGATTCCATAATTAAATATCTTGAAAATAAAGTTTGATCCATGAGTACATCCCAAAGCATTTTTATTGTTAAAGCTGTGAGAATGTTATGCAGAAGTTCACAAAAAGTTTAAAATAGTTTGACTAGCTGATCCCCAGAAGTGGCGTAAATAAACAATACAATTTGCCATCACATCCTATAGTGTCTCAATGGAAAATGTGTTGGATTCATTGCTGATTGCCAATTCAAGTTCACCCAACTTTGTGGTATCTTTCAACGTGCCCCACAAAAACTGGTCACACAAAGTAAGATAGGGCAAATATGGAGGCCAATCCATTCCTGTATCAGTAAATTTTCAATAATCCAACACCATGACTCTATTGCCAAAGTATTTATCAAGAAAGTGAAACACCTTTTCAGTGCAATGTGGTCTGGCGCCTCTCACTGGCTCATCGATCTTCAATGCTACCTGTGTGGCAACACATTGTTCCAAAATTGCAATGTAATGTTGACTAGTGAGTGTTTCTCACATAAGAAAGGGCCAATAATGCCTCTGATGTATACCACAGCCCACACAGTAACTTTGGGACAATAAAGTAGTTACCCTTCACACAAATGGGGATTTTAAAAAAAAATCATCAGTTTTGCTTATTCATGATTCCATTCTGGTGGAAGTGTGTGTCGTTTGTGAATCAGGTGCAGCCAACATCAAATATTTCATTATCAACCTTTATGGACTCTAGTTCATGAAGTCAATCCTCTGCCGCACTGCTCATACAGGTATGGCATGGTAGTATTGAATTTTGAATGGGAACAGGTGTAGGCTCTGTCTCAGTATTTTATGCATGCTGGCACACTTCAAGCTAACAATTCTTTGGATGGATTTCCTTGGATTTTGCTGAGTAATTCCAAAAATCCTGGCAACATTTGCAGGAGTAAGTACAGTTTGCCTAGGGCCAATATTCCCTACCAGATGCTGCCTGTCCATTGGAATTGAAGTGATTGAAAATTGATTTCACATCAGGTCATTTGACATGTTAAACCACATTTGAAAACTGTGCCTTGTTGCCTTAGGACTGTGTTGTAACATGTGGTACTCCAGTATAAGAAAAACATGTTCTGCAACCTCCTCCTTCAGTGTGCTAACCACCTCCTTTCATGTTGCACTGGTGGAACTGATCACTCATAGCTGTGGTACACTGTTTGTAGGCATGCCATAGTATGGTTACAGCACCATCCGTCAGCAGCTTTTTGAACTATTTTAACTTAAAAACTTCTAAAGACAATTCTTACAGATATACAAATGTTTCTTCACCCACTCATCTATTGATCTTCATTTTTAAGAAACTTAATTTTGGAATCAGAGACTCCAGTGCTGGGCATCCAGCATATGCAGGAGAAAGTGGATGACATATGATATTAAAAATACTATTATTATCTAAGTAGCAAAGATGTAATAAGTTTAGTAATTACATATATCACTCTGATCTGATGTAAGAGGGGTCATGACGTTATTAATGTGATCAGCTTAAATAAATAAAATGTCTGACATAATATTCATCCTACTATGAATGGTTAATATTCTTAGATAAGACAGGCACTCTCACTTCAAGCAAAAAAAAAAAAAAACTTTGTGTGGACAAATAATTTGATAAAAGATGTCTGTGTTCGATGAAGTACGCAAAGTGCTTCAACCTGACATAAAAAAATAATCTACCTAAGATATAAGCATGGACATCACAGAAGACTGTCAATATTCTGCTACCCTCTTCGCACAAATTACAAGTCACAGAGAAACAAATAGGATCCTTGAAACTTCCTGGCAGATTAAAATTGTGTACCAGAACTGGGACTCAAACCTGGAACCATTGTATGACATGTTCATGCCCCTCCCATCTCCTAAGCCACACACCTTTCTTCGAAATAGACCAATCAGAGAGCACACCTCTTGACAGATCAGAGACGTGATCAGAAAAAAAGCACACATATTTATACCTGCAAATTAGAGCTCAGTATTTTGGAACCAATCATATTTATTCAGTTAGTTCTTAAGTCACACCATTGAGCCAAAGAGAGATATTCTATGACAAAACACACATTTGCTCTCCTCCAGTCACAGCACTAAAGTTCACCTACTGGATGATCTGCATTTTGCACAAATCAAGTGCTATGTTCAAAAATATCTAAATGATCTAAATTATGTATCAAAAATACTTAAATTTCTTCCACATCTGTATTATTGATCAAAGATACATAAGCATTATAAGCAACACAACTTTATGCCATACTTCACAACATTATATTCACATATACAGGGTGGTCCATTGATAGTGACCGGGCCAAATATCTCGCGAAATAAGCATCAAACGAAAAAACTACAAAGAACAAAACTTTTCTATCTTGAAGGGGGAAAGCGGATGGTGATATGGTTGGCCCGCTAGATGGCACTGCCATAGGTCAAACGGATATCAACTGCATTTTTTAAAATAAGTACCCCATTTTTATTACATATTCGTCTAGTACATAAATAAATATGAATGTTTTATTTGGGACACTTTTGTCACTTTGTAAATGAAGGCACTGTAATATTCACAACCGTATTGCTTACGATTTTAGATGAAGAGTGGATAACAGGTAGGTTTTTTAAATTAAAACACAGAACATAGGTATGTTTGAACTTTACTTCCGTTGTTCCAATGTGATAATGTACTTTTGTGAAATTATCATACATTATGACAACACATGCTGTTATGCATGATTACCTGTAATTACCTCATGACTTCAATAAATGCTCAAAATGATGTCTTTCAATTTCAATGCATTTGGCAATACCCATAACAAAATTCCTCTCAACAGCGAGTAGTTCGCCTTCAGTAATGTTCTCACATGCATTGAGAATGCGCTGACAGATGTTTTCGGCGTTGTTGGTGAATCACGATAACAAATATCCTTCAATTTTCCCCACAAGAAGAAATCTGGGTATGTAAGATCCCGTGAATGTGCGGAACATGGTATGGTGCTTCTATGACCAATCCACCTGTCATTAAATACTCCATTTAAGACCGCTTTAACATCGCCATTCTGTTATGCAGTGAAACATATTGTAATAAAATCTGTAGAACATACGTAAGAAATCAGCATACACCGCACCATTTAGATTGCCATCGATAAAATAGGGGCCGATTATCCTTCCTCCCATAATGCTGCACCATACATTAACCCACCAAGGTCGCTGATGTTCCACTTTTCGTAGCCATCATGGATTTTCTGTTGCCCAATAGTGCATACTATGCCAGTTTACGTTACCTCTGTTAGTGAATGACGCTTTGGCACTAAACAGAACGCATGAAAAAAAATCTGTTATCATCCCATAATTTATTTTGTGCCCAGTGGCAAAACTATACACGATGTTCAAAGTCTACGCCATGCAAATTCTGGTGCATAGAAATATGGTACGGGTGAAATTTTTGTTGATGTAGAATTCTCAACACTGACATTTTTGAGATTCCCAATTCTTGCTGCTACTGATGTGTGGATAAGCCGCAACTGCAGCTAAAACACTTACTTGGGCATCATCATTTGTTGCAGGTCATGGATGACGTTTCACTTGTGGCTGAACACTTCCTGTCTCTTTTAATAACATAACTATCCGACCAAAGGTCCAGACACTTGGATGATGTCTTCTAGGATAACAATCAACATACATAGCACAGGCCCGTTGGGTATTTTAAACACAATAGCCGTACATAAATACCATATCGACCTTTTCTGCAATTGTTAAACGGTCCATTTTAACACAAGTAATGTATCATAAAGCAATAACCATTTCACTGATGAAATGTTACGCGATACCACGTACTTATATGTTTGTGACTTTTACAGCACCATCTATCACAAAGCAAAAAAAGTGTTCCAAATTTAAAACATTCATATTTATTTACGTACTAGACGAATATGTAATAAAAAATGGGGGAACCTATTTTAAAAATATGCAGTTGATATCCGTTTGACCTATGGCAGTGCCATCTAGCGGGCCAATCATAGGGCCATCTGTTTTCCCCCTTCAAGCTAGAAAAGGTTTTTTTCATTTTATGCTTATTTTGAAAATGTAAACTATGACAAAATTTGTATAGCTAAGAGAGATGTGTTCAGTGAATTCAAATGTAAAGTTCCATGTACTGACTTGATAGAAAATCCTAATATGTAGGCCTATAGGTTTTATGTTACACCAATAAATATACTGAAACTATATGTTCAGTCACTCTGTGACCATAATGGCATTGATAAAGGGTTGGCTCACAAAAGGTAGAAATACTAACCATACTTTCAAAAAATGTTTCAAAGAGGAAGATACAACTGTAGACCCTCCTCTAAATTAACACATGAATGACAAAATATCAGATGCCACAATAAATGACCATGAAATAGAAAAGTAACTGAAATTATTCAGCAGAAGAAAGACCATTGGACTTAACAATATCAATTACGATTTGCAGAGAGTATGTGAAGGAACCTATTCTTGTTAATGAGGTTCTCAGGTAGTTAGATTGTCTCCTTATATACACAGTTGCAAAAGAGGCATGTGTTGTGCAAAACTTTTATTTCTTTTTGTTTAATTTTGCAGTTAGTTTCAGAGGCAATGTTCAGGAAATGATGATTTTGTAGGCTCTTGGAAGTCAATTTGACATTTATTTTTCTTCAGTTATGTGAATGTTTTGTTCCACATTGCTTTTCCACACTCACATAGAATGTAATACACTCCTGATTTATAGGGTCCCAGGTTTTATTTTACTGTTCCTAAAAGAGATTAATGAATTGCAGAATCACAAATGGTGTTCGTTATTTCATGAAAGAAAGATCCTTTATTATATACACAAGTGCAGAATAATCACTGCAAACAGTTACTTCCATAAATTATCCGGGAGCATGTATATGGAGTGAAATGAAATGGAACAGTTGTATAAAATTAATCATGGGTAAGACAGATACCAGACTTAGGTTCATTGGAAGAAGCCTCAGGAAATTAAAGGAAGTACTGTTTGAATGTCTCTAGGGCAAGCAGTTAGACTGGTTGATCATTGTAGAATGAATTTTCAACAGTGTAATGTGTCATCATCATCACATTACTCCTGTTGACTGATACACTGAACCAATGGGAGCATTGTATATATCAGTCATCTTTCCCCTCCACATGCTCTGAAATTGAATGGTAGATTGCTATCTGTGCTCCACTTTCACCAAGCTCCGTGTTCCACTTCTGCCACATTTGGAGGGATATAAGTGCCAGATTCCATGTTTGGCTATGCTGAATTCCGTTGTTCATGTTTATGAGGTTCTCAGGTAACCAGATTTGTCTCCTTACATACACAGTTGCAAACGAGGTATTTATTGTGCAAAACTTTTATATCTTTGTAATTCATTAATTTCAAGGTGATTTTTTGCAAATGATGATTATGTAGGGTCCTGGAAGCCATTTTAACAATTATTTTCAGTGACTCTTACTTCAGTTGTAAGAATGGTTTGACTGAAATTGCTTTTCTACACTCATGTGGTATGTAATACACCCCAGATTTCTAGACTCCCAGGCTGGTTTTTACTGTCCTTATAAGGGATTTGCTAGTAGCAGAGTCAGTCAGTAGGTGCAACAAGCTTGCTCGTTACTCATAAGCACGACCACCGCTCGACAGTGGTGCAGTTATCAGCTTGTGGGTCAAGTACAGGCGTTCGTGAGTGAGATGACTCGGTCAGACTAGTAGGAGAAGGGAAATTGGCAAAGTGTGCTGTATTGTCTCTTGGGATATGAAAAGACTTAATAATAATAATAAACTTGATAAACTGTTAACAGCTGTACTATGTGTTATAAAACAAAACTCTTGAGAAAATATTCCTTATGTATAAAAATATGGTGATAATAAATGTTACGAAAGACCATGACTGAATAGTCATGAATGAGGACAGAGTTAAAAAAAAAAGTACAATATCAGTACACCAGATAAAAGAAAATAGCAATCTTTACTCTCTGCTAGCCTGGTTGTACTGATGTCAATCTGCTCATGGTTCTAAAAAGCACTGTATTTAGTCTTACAAGGAGATACATTTAATGGTGTTTTAATTTTTTATTAATGTATAATAGTACACTTTACCACAAGAACTGCTATCATTTAAATGACAGTAATTCGTTGCTTGTGCCTTTCATAAAATATAAACATCACAATAAGGATTACCAAATCATTTACAACAACAATCGGAACATATTATGTGTAATGTCTGGTGTGTGTGTGTGTGTGTGTGTGTGTGTGTGTGTGTGTGTGTGTGTGTGTGTGTGACTTTACTTTGGCACTGTATGTAACCCAAAGGATTACAAGTATCCATTTCTACCACTATTTGGAATTAAAAACAACAATAACAATCATCTGGTCTGTCAATGACAGGTCCTATTTCCTTTTTATACCTATTTAAAATACTGAAGCATTTTTTTTAAACTAGAAATCCACAAAAGGAAGGTGCAAAATATGATTATTATTTCCATAATAGTTCCAAGTTGAAATCTTTTGGGCACTACCTTCAGTAAATAAATACTATGAGTCAGATTTCAGTGAAACCAAAGGAACACATTTTCTAATTTCGGCCAAAAAACTGGTTGTCCATTTTAACTTTAATTTTTATTCCATTTTTCAATAGCAGTCTTTGTTTGAGACTGAGCTATGGCTGGCTGAGAGTCTGGCGCAAGGCGGAGATGAGGTGTGAGCAAGCTTGAAGGCTGATATGACTGGTTCTAACCAGTAGCCATTGCAGATGGGTGGTACACATATTTGATATTTTGTAGTCATAAAATTCTACAGATGTTGCCTGTATAATGGAATGTAGGCTTTCGGTTTTGGCTGGTTCTAACTGCATGTTGGTCAGGGTGTTATCTGCTTGATGGCATGTTTAATTTGGCAATCACTATCACAATTTTTCTGAAACATATGATTGTGATGGTCTAGTTTTGCCTTTAGGTTTTCTTTGTCACAGATCTTATGAGCTCTGTGGACCAGCATGTTTAGCACACCTTCTCACTGTGACAATTGATGATATCTGTACGTGTGAAGGTAGTGGTCCATGTGGGATGTATTTTGATATTTTCTGTGTTTCATTGTTCTAACTCAGTGTCATTAATAGATTTCCTTGCCCCCCTGCGGGTTTGGGGTTAAGAATAGAGAATAGGCCTGCAGTATTCCTGCCTGTCATAAGTGGCAACTAAAAGGAGTCCTCACACATTTTGGTCATACAGCGATGGGGAAGGACACCTTACGTGGTGCAACGTGTATTTATTGTGTAATGCCATCCCATGCACCCATTACGGAATGGACTTATGACTGCAGCTTCTATACAGCCGTTGGACAGGTTATCTCATTTCAGCGCAAGTCATGTCTGTTGTGCACTGACAACTATGCACCCCTCCTCATAATGGCCTATACAGCACCTGAAAGCCAGCACGGTAGCCAGTTCTTTGTGGTAGGGTCGTCACGTACCCTCTTGGCTGTAGCCACCTGACAATGCAGGGATCGCTCTACCGATGCCAGAGGTGTAACCTCCACATGCAAGTCAAGGATTAGATGCTTGTATCTGTGGGGCATCAGGACTCCCAGCAACAGTCATCCCGCCAGGTGACGTTTGCTGTGGCTGGGTGGTGCCTGTGAGGAGAGCCTCTGATCGGAGTGGGTGACATTGGTGTGGATGACCCGCAATGAAGAGATCAAAGCTGGGTTATGCTGGCAGACGAACAACCACAGTGTCGAAGCGAGGAAAGTTTAATGCCTCCGTGTATGACCCCCAATCGTTCCCTTCACAAGCCACACCGTGGGAGGGATGTAGGGCGACAAACCAGCCTGAACCATGCTCTGAGGTGTCTCGTATGTAGCAGGACTGATGGGGACTCTTTCTCAGTGACCAAGCCTCAGTTTTTCATAGACAATGTCGAGGATACGTTTGGGGAAGTGGAGTCACTTTCGAAGATACGAAACGGTTCTGTGTAGATCCTACCCAGTCACGGGCGCCCCTCGCCTGCGACACGCTGGGTGACGTTGCAGTGACCATTACTCCCCATAAGTCTCTAAACATGGTCCAGAGTGTTATTTTCCACCGGAATTTGCTGCTCCAGACCAACGATGAGCTATGTGTCAATCTTGAATGGCGAGGGGTTCATTTTATACGGCACGTACATAGTGGTCCAAAGGATAACAGAGTTGCCACCAGGGCCTTCATCTTAGCCTTTGAGGGCGATACATTCGCCGAAAAGGTCAATGTGATGCTTTACCATTGTGATGTGAAACCCTATGTTCCTCCTCCTATGAGGTGCTTCAAATGCTGGAAGTTCGGCCACTTGTCATCTCGCTGTACTTCCAGTGCTTCATGTAGGGACTGTGTGGGCATCCAGTACACCTGGACGCTCCATGTACACCACCTCCCATCTGTGTGAATTGTGGCCAGAACCATCCTCCCTGCTTGTTGGCATGCACCATTCTTCATTGGGAGAGGAAAATAATAGAATACAAGATCTTGGACCGGATGACATATACTGAGGCAAGGAAAAAATTTGAGCGGTTGCATCCCATACCAATGACTAACTCTTTTGCAGCAGTCACATCGTCGCCACCCTCTTTGGTGACAGTGTTCCCCACTCCATCCTTTTCTGTGGCCTGAAGGGCCACGAACCTCTCTATGCCCCCACAGCAGTTGGAGGCTCTCTTCCTTCTGCTATTCCCAAGGCTACTACTCTGGGAGCATCCCCTATTCCTCTGTCGGAGACACACCAATCCTCCCCAGCTTCCCTTGATTGGAAGGGGTCCCTCGGGACACTCCCTTCCCAGGGCTCTGCCAGTGTTGATAACAACACTAGCCAGTGACAGTCAAATCCAAAGGCTGCTGGATGCCGGGCTTCTCATTCTTCCCCAGTCCCTGCAACTTAGGCTGAGATGTCCTCACCACTGGCAAAGCCCCAGATGGACAAGACAAACGAGGCGGAGAACACCACGGTGGCTTCTGTGCCACCCCCCCCCCCCCTCCCCTCCTCCACCTCTGCTTCCGAGGACGAGGTGGAGATTCTTGCTCGCTCTTGGGGACGCCTTAGCAACGATGGATGTAGAAGCAGATATGTCTCAACTGCTGGATGCACATGATGAGGTGTAATTAGCGCACTCCAATCATTCATGCCTTTCCAGCTGTCGGAAAATGTCATCCTCCATTGGAACTGTGGCAGTTTTTTTCCCCCACCTGGCTGAGCTGCAACAACTTTTGAGCATCACACCTGCTTTCTGCATTGCCCTCCAGAAAATCTGGTTTCCAGCAATGCGGACTCCTGCCCTTAATGGCTATAGGGGATACTTTTGTAATCACAATGTGTATAACAAGGTCAGGAGGAAAGTGTGTTTATGTCCTTACCTCTTTTTATAGCAAACCCGTGCCCCTTCAGACACCTTTAGTAGCTGTAGCTTTCAGGGTAAGGAAAACACAGGAGATCATGACCTGCAGTATCTACCTCTGCCAAATGGTGATGTCTCTCTGAATGTTTTGGCTGAACTTGTATCGCAACTCCCTCCACCATCCTTTTTTTGGGGGATTTTAATGCCCACAATCCTTTGTGGTTCCACGATCTCTGGCCATGGCAGGGTTGTTGAGGACTTACTAGCTCAATTCGACCTCTGCTTCTTAAACACTGGTGCCCCCACACATTTTAGTGTGGCACATGGTAGGCTCTTGGCTACTTATCTGTTGATCTTCAGCCACAGCCTTACATCATTTGTCCACTGGAGAGTTCACAATGACTTGTGTGGCAGTGATCATTTTCTGATCTTTTTGTCACTTCCACAACATCAATCCACAGCACGCTCGCCTAGGTGGGTTCTACACAGGGATAACTGGGAAGGCTACACCTCTGCTGCCATTGTTGGTCCTCACCCACCCGACAACATTGATGTGGTGGTTGAGTGTCACTTGTACCACTGTTTCTGCTGCCGGAGCTGCAATTCCTCGATCGTCAGGGTGCCTACGGCGAAAGACGCTTTTGTGGTGTTCGCTGAAAGTTGCTGAGGCTATTAAAGACCTCAGGCATGCTTTAAAGCAATACAAGCAGCACCCCTCTCTGGAGCACCTCATCACTTTTAAATAGCTTCGTGCTCGTGCTCGCAAATTAATTAGAAGACAAAATCAGATATGTTCGGAGCGGTACGTCTATACTATTGGGTCAGGTACCTCCACCTCAAAGGGCTGGAGCAAGATCAGACATTTAAAGGGACACCCAACACCAGCAGGAATCCCTTGGATCTCCACAAATGGAGTTATATGTACGAATCCAGCCACGCTTGCAGAGATGTTTGTTGAGTATTACGGTTGTGCCTCTGCCTCTGCGAACTACCCAGCAGCCTTCTGTACGTTAAAGGAGCAGGTAGAACGCCAACCCATCTCCTTTACCGCCTGTTGTGCTGAGAGTTAGAACGCTCCATTCAGTTAATTTGGAGTTGCTCAGTGCTATTGCACACTGCCCAGGGCTTGATAGCATCCATGCCCAAATGCTGAGTCACCTCTCTGCAGACAGCCAGTGTACTCTCCTCGTCCTTTTCAACCGAATCTGGTGCAATGGGGCTTTCCCATCGCAGCAGCAGGAGAATATAATCATCCCGGTGCTCAAACCTGGCAAAAGCCCTGTTCATTTGGATAGCTATCGACCCATAAACCTGACCAATGTCCTATGTAAACTGTTGGAGCGTATGGTCAGCAGGCAGATGTGCTGGATTCTCGAGAATCAGGGCTTACTAGCTCTATGTCACGGCAGTTTCTGCCAAGGTCACTCTACCACTGACAACCCTGCGTACCTTGAGTCTACATACCACATTGCCTTTTCCAGGTGCCACCACCTTGCACCTTGTTGCCGTATTCTTTGACATACACAACGACCCGGCAATGTCACATACTCGCCACATTACATGAGTGGGATCTCCGGGGCTCACCCCATATTTTTATAAAAACTTTTTAGCTGTCTGTACCTTTCATGTTCAAGTTCGTGCCCCCCATAGCAATTCTCATGTGCAGGAAAATGGGGTTCCTCAGGGCTCTGTTTTGAGTGTTCCCTTATTTTTGTAGCCATTAATGACTTAGCGACAGCAGTTGGGTCGTCAGTATCACCTTCCCTTTATTCTGATGACGTCTGTCTATTTTAGCTCTTCCAGCAACAAAGTCACAGAACATAGATTGCAGGGAGCCATTCGGAAGGTGCAGTCCTGGGCTCTTGCCCATGGCTTCCAATTCTCTCTTGCAAAGACAAGTGTTATGCATTTCTGTCAGCGTCAGACTGTTCACCCTCACCCCGAACTTTATCTTGATGACCACTAACTTGAAGTAGTGTTTAGGGCTGGTCTTTGATGCTCGGCTGACATGGCTTCCCCACATTCGTCAGCTGAAACATGAGTGCTGGCGCCATCTCAATGTTCTCTGCCACCTGGGTTATACCACCTGGGGTGCTGATCACTGCACACTGTTGCGACTATACAGAGCCCTGTACAGCCACAGCTTGACTTTGGGTGCCTTGCTTACAGTTCAGCATCACCTTCAGCGTTGTGCTTGCTGGACCCCATTCACCACTAGAGGTTCGCATCACGACTGGGGCCTTCCGCACCAGCCCTGTGAACAGCTTACTTGCGGAGGCCAGGGTCCCACTTTGAAGATCCACCGCCAACAACTACTCGCGGCCTATGCTGCCCACATGCATAGCTCACCAGGCCACCCAAACCATCGTCAACTTTTCTCCAACATGGTCGTTTGTCCCCAACAACGGCGACCCAGATCAGGTCATACAGTCGCCTTTTGCATCCAGTCTCTTCTGTTGGAACTTATCGGGTCCGCACACGTACACCTTGGTGCATGCTGAGGCTGCGTACTTGACTGGACTTGACCCACGGACCCAAAGACTCATTTCCCCCGGAGGCACTCTGCCGTCAGTTCTTCGCCGTTTCGTCGCTCAGTTTACTGGATATGACCTGGTCTACACTGATGGTTAAATAGTTTGGGGCTGTATTGGCTTTTCATACATTCATGGCATCCATATCGAATGGCACTCTCTGTCTGGGGGTTGCAGTGTCTATACTGTGGAGCAGGTGGCCATTTACAGAGCTCTCGAGCATATGTGTTCCTGCTCAGGTGGGTCTTTCCTCATCTGCAGTGACTCCCTGAGCAGCCTGTGAGCTCTGGACCAGTGCTACCCACGTTCTCCCCTGGTGTTGGCCACAAAGGAGATCCTTTGTGCCCTTGACTGATCCGGTCGATTGGTAGTGTTCGCCTGGTCTCCGGGTCATGTTGGCATCCCGGGCAACAAACAAGCCGACAGGCTGGAGATCGGCCTCCCGGCCGACAGGTTTATGAGCTTTGGGGCACTGAGTGGCATACCATGACCGTGCCCAACAAATTTCGGGCTATGAAGGAAACCATGATTGTGTGGAGTTTCTCCATGCAGGCATCTTGCCAGGACTCTGTAGTCCTGTGCCAGCTCTGCACTGGCCATACTTGGCTGACCTATGGCCATCTTCTCTGTGCTGAGAACCCACCTGAGTGTCGCTGTGGCTCCCGCCTGACAGTTGCCGACATCTTGATGGATTGCCCAATTTTAGCCGCCCTGCGGCAGAGTTTTAATTTTCCTGCACTTTTATCAGATATTTTAAGTGATGATGCCGAAATGGCTGATCCCATTTGAAGTTTTATTCATGGCAGTGGTTTTTACCATTCTGTTTAATAGCTTTGCTTCAGTACACAGTCTGTGTTCCTTCTGTCTAATATCCACTGATTGGAGGTTTCTACGTGTTGCTGCGTGGTTGACTTTTCCTATTTTTAACCTTCTACTCGGTCAGCCATGGACATCAGCTTTTTCATTCAATTTCTTGTCATTGTTCAGAGCTTCTGTGTGATTGTCTCATTTTATGTTGTTTGTTGTTCTTTTTCTGACTCAAGGGGATATTCCTCTCATTTCTTTTTAAACTCTGGGCTCTTTTCTACATTAATGCATCTTCCTGTGACGCCCAGTCATGGAATGGTGCACTGATGACCTTGCAGTTTTGTCCCTCTAAAATACCCAACAGCAGCAGTAACAACAACAACAACAGATTTCCTTGTAATATTCATGACTGTTTGTCTTAGTCTGTTATTTTGGCTGTCAGCTAGCTAGTGTACAGAGCAGTTTTAACTCAAAGATTTAGTGCCATATTTGCTTTAGTAATTTAGCTCTTAAAATTTTTGTGCATTCTGGTGTCTTGTTATAGTATAATTCTTGAAATACTTGCATATTTTTGTATTTGACAGTGACAGTATCATGTGTAGTCTCTGAAATTTGCTGTTAACAAAATGTACATCTAATCTGTTATTAATTTGTTTATAGTGGCAGAGTCCAGACTGTTGAACAAACCTGCTTTTCAGTCAGCCAGTTAGCACCCTCTTGCAGCAGCAGACAGCAGTAGTGCAGAAGCCAGATACCCATTTAGCTATCATACTCATTTCAACCAATAAAAGCAAGGGGAAACTATCAGTTGTTACTTTTCCTGAGGACATGCAGCTCTACTGTGTGAATATATGAAGATGGCAACATCTTGGGTAAAATATTCTGGAGGCAAAATAGTCCCCCAATGGAATCTCTGGGTTGAGACTACTCTGGAGGATGTCATCATCAGGAAAGACAATACAGGCTGGAGTGTGGAATGTTAGATCCCTTAGTCGGTTAGGGAGATTAGAACATTTAAAAAGATAAATGGTTAGCTTGAAGTTAGATGTAGTGGGAATTAGTGAAGTTTGGTGGCAGGATGAACAGGATTTCTGGTCAGGTGAGTACAGGATTATAAATACAAAATCAGTTGGGGGTATTACAGGAATAGGTCTAATAATGAATAGGAAAATAGAAATGTGGGTAAACTACTATGAGCAGCACAGTGATCATATTACTGTAGTCAAGATAGATATGAAGCCAACACTGACCACAATAGTAAAAGTTTATACACCAACTAGGTCTGCCAGTGATGAGATGGAAGTGAAAAAATGTATGAGAGGGCAAAGGAAATTATTCAGACAGTTAAGGGAGACGAAAACTTAATTGTGAATGGGCACTGGAATTTTGTAGTAGGAAAAGGAAGGGAAGGAAACATAGTAGGTGAATATGAATTGAGGAAAAGGAATGAAAGAGTAAGCCTCCTAGTTGAATTTTGCATGGAACATAAGTTAATCATAAAAGTTGGTTTAAAAATCATGAAAGATAATTATATCCATGGAAGAGACCAAGAGACACCAGAAGGTACTAGATAAATTTTAAGATGGTAAGACATACATTTTGGAATCAGGTTTTAAACTGTAACATATATCTAGGGGCAGATATAGACTCTGACTATAGTTTATTGGTTGTGAACTGTAGACTGAAACTGAAGAAACTGCAGAATGGTAGGAAAATAAGGAGATGGGACCTGGATAGATTGAAGGAACATTAACTTATTGAAAGTTTCCGAGGGAGCTTTAGGCAACAGTTGACAGTAATTGAGGGAAATAACACAGTGGAAGATGAATTGGTAGCTTTGAAAGATGAAATGGGGAAGGCAGCAGAGGTCCAAATAGGTAGTCAGACAAAACCTACAAAAAATCCTTGGATATCACAGGAAGTATTGAATTATATTCCTGAAAGGAGAAGATATAAAACTGCAGTAAATAAAGCAGGTAAAATGGAGTACAGAAAAATAAGAAATGAGATTGGCTTGAAGTGCAAAATGGCTCAGCAAGAGTGACTAGAGGGCAAATACAGGTCTCTACAAGAATGTATAACTAAGGGAAAAATATGAGGGGTGTTCAAATGAAAAGGTACAAAATGTTTTAACAACCAAACAGGTTGAAATTTGAATATGCCACTTTGGGATAACAGAGTGCAACATCTAGACACAGAAAGTATGCATCGTCACCTCCCCCTAAAAATGCAAGACTGTACCTTTAGCAGGCATAGTGATGCTCACTTTCTTTTTCAGCAACTCAGGTCATTGAATGCCTCAAACACTGAAAAAGCATTAACAGTGGCATGAACTGTGAGAAACCTCATAGCCTATGCAAGTCCATCAAGAGCAAGCAGCCTGGGATGCTCACAGAGAGAGTGATTCTGCTGCATGATAATGTGCATCCACATGTCTCCAGGGTCACACAAAGTGTACTGGCCAAGCTCAAGTGGGAGCAGCTTGAGCATCTGAGATACATCCCCAACATATTGCCCTGTGACTTTAGTCATTTTAGTCCACTAAAAACATCTCTCAAGGAGGCGCTTCAACTCGGACAATGAACTGAAGGACAGTATATAGGACTGGCTCTTATCACAGCCACAAGAATTCTGAGAACAGGGAATCCTTCAGCTTGTTAAACAGTGGAATAGTTGTACTTATGCCTCTGGTGATTACTTTTGAATAATGACTTCAATTATACCCACAGTGTCATTTGAACACCCCTCATAGATATTGCCTATAAGAAAATAAAAGAGACATTTGGAGACAAAAAAAGCAGCTGTATTAATATCAATAACTCAGATAGAAAACCAATTCTGAGCAGAGAAAGGGAAGCTGAAAGTAGAAAGATGTATAGAGGATTCTACAAAGGAAATGAACTTAGAGACAATATTGCAGGAAAGGAAGAGGAAACAGATGAAGATGAAATAGGAAATACTAAACTGAGAGAAGAATTTAACAGAGCACTGAAAGACCTAAGTTGAAATGAGGCCCCTGGATAGATGACATTCCCTCGGAGCTACTGAAGTCTCTTGGAGCGCCAGCCATAACAAATCTATTTCACCTGGTGTGTAAGATATATGAGATGGTGAAATAATTTTCAGACTTTAAGAAAAATGTAATAATCTCAATTCTAAAGAAAGCAGGTGCAGACAGGTACAAAAATTACAGAACCATCACTTTAACAAGTCACGTTTGCAAAATTGTAATATGAATTATTTACAGAAGAATGGAAAATCTGCAGAAACTGACCTCAAGGAAGATCAATTTGGATTTAGGAGAAATGTAGGAATACGGGAAGCAATACTCACCTTGCAACTTACCTTAGAAGATAAAGTAAAGACAAACCTACACATCTAGCATTTGTAGATTTGGAGAATGCTTTTGATGATGTTGACTGGAATACACTCTTTCAAATTCTGAAGTCAGTAGGGGTAAAATTTAGAGAACAGAAGGTTATGTGCAACTTGTACAAAATCCAGACAGCAGTTACTAGAGTTGAAGGGTATGAAAGGAAAGCATTGGTTTGGAAGGGAGTAAAACAGTGTTGTAGCCTTTCTCCAATGTTGTTCAATTTGTACATTGAGCACTGTGATGGAAAGCTAGGGGAAATTTGGAGAAGGAATTTAAATTCAGGGTGAAGAAATAAAAACATTGTGATTTGCTGAAGATGATGTAATTCTGTCAGAGACAGCAAAGAACCTGGAAGAGCACTTGAACAGAATGGTCATTGTGTTGAAAGGAACATATAAGATGGACATTAACAAGAGCAAAACAAGGGTAATGGATTAGAGTGTTAGAAAATCAGGTGAAGGTGAAGGAATTAAATGAAGTAATGAATCAATAAAGGTGAGTTTTCTTAGTTGGACAGTAAAATAACATATGATGATAACAGTACAGAGGATATAAAATGCAGAAAGGCAATGGGATGAAAGGTGTTTTTGAAAAAGAAAAATTTGTTAACATCTAATATTAATTTAAGTGTACGGATGTCTTTTCTAAACTCCTTTGTGTGCAATGTTGCCTTGTATGTGAGTGAAACATGGTCAATAAATAGTTCAGACAGGAAGAGGATAGAGTCTTTCGAAATGTGGTGGTACAGAAGAATGCTGAAGATTAGGTGGGTTTATTGCATAACTAATGAGAAGGTATTGAACAGAATTTGGGAGGAAAGGAATTTCTGACATACCTTGACTAAAAGAAGGGATAGTTTGGTAGAACACATTCTTAGACATCAAGGAATCATGAATGTACCATTGGAGAGAAGTGTGTGGGATAGAAATCACAGAGGGACACCAAGAAACAAATAGAGTAAGCAGACTCAAAAGGATGTGGGTTGCTGTTCTTATGAAGAGATGAAGAGGCTTGCTTGCTCAGGATAGAGTTTGGTGGATAGCTGCATCAAATGAGTCTCCAGACTGAAGACCACAACAACAACAACAATAAAAACACTCATTTCATAAAATTAAAACAATCCAGACCACATAATTGTTTTTTTTTTTTTCATGACCTGTTTCAGTCAATGTAGACTGTCTTCAGATGACAAGCACTGCAAAACAACATAGCAGTACAGACGACATACAGAATAGCATAAAACTTATTATAGAAAGACATTTAAAATAATAATATGAATACAAAAAATTATATCCATGATGGCATGTGGTGGCGATGGACATGGCAAGCTGCACAAACATGGACTGTTAAAGAGAACTGTGGAGCTGTGATAGAAGTACTGGAAGCTAAGCCTACTGGCCATCATCTGTGCCAGTATTAATCAGTCAGACACATGGTGCATAACATGTATTAATTAGAATTAAATACATGTAATATGGTCAATAAAAATACTTCTAAAGTTTCCTGAACTCATATAATAAGTTATGATATTAAAGGAAGTAGCTGAAAACATTAAAAGTTCTATATTTTATACTAAAATAAACATTGAAATCAGCGGTAGGTGCTGAGATTGCCATTTATGGGTGTTTACAGAAAACTTGTAGCTTGTGTTTACTTCAAATATGAAGCTACAGAGTGCCGTTGGTTACCATGGCAATGGCATGGAAGAATTGATAGGAATCATATTGGCTGGTTGACAATGATGTCAAAGATGCGCCAGTATATGGTCATCACAGAGTGCCAGTAAACAGTCTAAAAGGTGCATTAAAACTATTATAAATTGAGTTGGTATGTGATAAAAATTATATTGTGTACATAAAATATCAAAATAACAACAAATACAGCCACACTGTATATTCGATAGGAACATTCTGTTATGTATACATTGCCAATTTCAATTTATAACAGTTTTAGTGCACTTTTTGGTTTGTTTGCTGGCACTCTGTGGTGACCGTATACTGGCATGTCTTTGACATTGTTGTCCACCAGCCAGTATGATGCCTATCAATTCTTGCACACCTTTGCCATGGTAACCAATGGACTCTTGCAGCTTCATCTTTGAAGTAAACTCAAGCCAAAAGTTTTCTGTAAACTCCCATAGATAGCAATCTTGGCATCTACCACCGATTTCAATAATTATTTTTATATAAAATTTCCCATAGAATTTTAAACATTTTCAGCTCCTTCCTTAATTTTGTATCTTATTATATGACTTCAGGAAACCTTACAAGTATTTTTATTGACTTTATTACACGTATTTAATTCTAATTAATACGTATTATGCTCTATGTGTCTGATTGGATAATACTGACAACACATGATGGCCAGTGGACAGAGCTCCCAGTACTTACATCACAGTCCCACAGTTCTCATCAGCAGTCCATGTTTGTGCGGCTCGCTGTGTCCACCGCCACCACGGGTATAATTTTTTGTATTTGTATTATTATACGTCTTTCTATAATACACTGTGTGCTATTGTATATGTCCTCTGCACTGCTTTATTGTTTTGCTTGTTGTTGTTGTTGTTGTTGTTTAGAGGGGACTAGACTGCTTGGTCATCAGTCCCCTGTTGCGAGCAAAGACAGTACAGTGTAATGCAAGCTGAAAAAACGAGTGCTGAATCACACAGAAGAGAAACACACAATGGGTACACAATTATAAGGAACATTAGGCTCGGAACACTCAAAGAAGAAAACCAAAAGAGGAAAATAAACATAACTTGACTAAAAGTTACAGCAGAATATTGTGGCTGGCTGATCACGAGAATAATATAAAGGATGAACCAGCCACTCTGCTCATTCTAAAACATATGAGTAAAAGCAGGTCAGACAACACAAAATAAGAAGAGTAAAAATCTGTGAGAGATGGGTGCCTGAGAGATCAGGATGAGGTACCCACCTTTAGATCAAATGATAAAACCCAGCTGCACAGATAAAATGTAAAACATGATCAGCTGTAGCAGCGTCGTCTCCAAGCATAAAAGGAAGTGCAGCTAGCAGGTTAAAAGACTGTCGTAAGGCAGCTAAAAGAGGACAGTTCAACAGAATGTAGACCACTGTCAATAAAGTGGCACAGTAACACTGTGGAGGATTCTCCCGTCGAAGTAGATTGCTATGTGTCATCCGTGTGTGACCAATGCTCAGGCGACAAAAGACAACTGACTCCTTTCGAGAGGCCCTCAGGGAGGACTTCCATGGAGCTCTAGAAAGCTTCACTGCACGGAGCTTTTTTGGGGCAGGTGAGTCAGTCCACTCACACCCAAACCTTCAGATGTCAGACACTCAGATTGGTACCAAACATTGTATATCGATCAACCGAAACTTCTGTATAATTCTTACTATGTGCTGCCATCCAGGAGAACATGCGTAAATTATAATAATAAGTAACACCTATGGAGTAGAGGAGAAGCACAACTGTGAGAGCTTATATGTTGTGCTACCGTGGGTTAGTTGATAGAGCGTTGGTTCATCGAACAAAGGAACATAGGTGCAAGCCCAGCCTGGAACTTTTTTTTTAAACTGCAGTACATTGAAAGTTGTTAAAAGAGAATGTCTGAAACATTACACGGGTTCATTTCGCAAAACAGCAGTCAGCTGCAGCAGTAGCAGTAGCGTGCCAACTGGACAGCAACGTCAGCCCCACTTGATGGTGTGGGCAAACACATGGCACGCACATCCGCTGTACGGCGGTGCTGTCTACCTAGCAGTCATTATTATTATTATTATTATTATTATTATTATTATTATTATTATTATTATTATTACTTTAAAATTTCTATTATATTATTAGTATTATTATTATTACTTTAATACTTCCGCAAGTATGCTGTAATTGTTTCTTTCTACTACGAATATACTCTACAGGATTGGTACTTTCAAATAAAATGAAGCAGAAGCAAACTGCCGATAACACCGTACTATAAAACCCGAACAGTCCTTTTAACATTACATTTCAAGAACATGCTGTCCCATGTAACAGTCAGTATACGTTTGTCTACATAGAACAATTTGCAACGCCATACAGAAAAAAAAATTCTCGCCACCAGCGTTGGAACCGAGGACCCTCGTAACAACAAACATTCGCTCTATCAACAACCCAACAACCCCACAAGAGTTCAGCGCGGCAGGCCCCCAAAGATACGCTTTTCCTGTGCTCCGTAGTATAGTGTTACATATTATTTCCCGTTTACGCTCGTTCTCCTGGACGGCAGCACATAGCATGAATTATATAGAGTTTACGGTTGATATTCTATCGATATACAATGTTTGGTGCCGATCTGAGTGTCTGACATCTGAAGGTTTGGGTGTCAGTGTTCCAAAGCCCAAGTACCTTCTGGTGTCACTCTAATCGGAGGTCTCTCTCTTGAAGACCAATTTCTAAGGGGCTTGAAGTAATTGCCTGCTTAGCCAGCCGATCCACGCATTCATTCCCTGAAATTCCAATGTGTTCTGGGGTCCAAATGAAGACCACAGTGCGGCCAGACTGAACAAGAAGGTAAACAGATTCCTGGATTGACCACACCAGGGGGTGTTTTGGAAAGCACTGGTCAAAGGCTTGCAACCCGCTCAGGGAGTTGCTACAGATAACATACGACTCCCCCGGACAGGCTTTGTGGTGCTCAAGTGCCCGACAAATAGCAATCAGCTTCGCAGTAAAGATACTACTCTCACAGGGTAATGAGTGTTGTTCAATGTGCTCATCATGGGCGTAGGCGTACCCACAATGGTCATCAACTAGAGACCCGTCTGTGTAAACAATTTCCACATCGTGGAAAGAACCAAGTACCGCATGAAACTGGTGGTGGAGATTCAACGGTGCAACAGAGACTTTAGAGTCACGGGACAAGTCTAACCGAAGCTGCGGATGACGTATGGACTAAGGAGGAGCATGGGAAGGGTAGTGAAAAGTGGGAGGGATAGGAAGGAAGTCCAGTGATGAAGGGAACGAACACGAACCGAGATCGGTAGACCCGACCTCGGCTGTCGTCGTGGGGAAGGAAGGGCATCATCCAGAAAGAGAAGCCTGTAATTTGAGTGGTGAGGTGAGGCGTGGACATGGGCAACATAGGAGGTGAGCAAATGTTGCCAGCGAAACTGCAGGGGAGGAACCCCTGCTTCGGCTAGCAGACCGGTCACGCGACTTGTGCGAAAGGCTCCTGTCACAAAACGTACAGCACTATGGAGGACTGGGTCCAAGACCTGCAGTGCTGCAGAGTCATACACTATACTCCCATAGTCCAGGCACGATTGTATGAGGGCCTTGTAAAGCTGCAGAAGTGTTGTGCGTGATGCTCCCCATGCCGTGTGGCCAAGACAGCGAAGGATATTAAGATATTTCTACTGCTACATCTACATACATACTCCGCAATTCACCGTAAGGTGTGTGGCGGAGGGTACACTGTACCACTACTAGGCATTTCCTTTCCTATTCCACTCCCAAATAGTTGTTGTTGTTGTGGTCTTCAGTCCGGAGAATGGTTTGATGCAGCTCTCCACAATACCCTATCCTGAGCAAGCCTCTTCATCTCCACATAAGAACGGCAACCTACATCTGTTTGAATCTGCTTACTGTATCCATCTTTTGGTCTTCCTCAGCGGTTTTACCCCACACGCTTCCCTCCAACGCTAAATTCACAATTCCTTGATGTCTAAGAATGTGCCCTATCAATCTATCCCTTCTTTTAGTTAAGGTATGCCAGAAATTTCTTTTCTCCCCAATTCTGTTCAGTACCTCTTCATTAGTTATGTGATCCACCCACCTAATCTTCAGCATTCTTCTGTAGCGCCACATTTCAAAAGCCTCTATCTTCCTCCTGTCCACACTGTTTATCGTCCATGTTTCACTCCCATACAGGGCAACACTCCACACAAATGCCTTCAGAAAGGACTTCCTTAGGCTTAAATTCTCTTTTTCAAGAGCACTTTTCTACCCATTGCCATTCTGCATTTTATATCCTCTGTACTGCGACCATCATTTGTTATTTTACTGCCCAAGTAGCAAAACTCATCTACCTCTTTTATTGCTTCATTACCTAATCTAATTCCTTCGCATCACCTGATTTTTATGGACTGCACTCCATTACCCTAGTTTTGCTCTTGTTAATGTTCATCTTATATGCACCTTTCAGCACACTGTCCATTCCGTTCAACTGCTCTTCCAGGTCCTTTGCTGTATCTGACA
Organism: Locusta migratoria; assembly: GCA_026315105.1. Taxonomy (NCBI): domain Eukaryota; kingdom Metazoa; phylum Arthropoda; class Insecta; order Orthoptera; family Acrididae; genus Locusta; species Locusta migratoria. The sequence continues at coordinate 296,949,389 of CM048755.1, forward strand.
GACTTACTATGTCGTCGGCAAAACCCAATGTTTTTAATTCTTCACCCTGAACTTTAATTCCTTCACCAAATTTCTCCTTGCTTTCCTTTATAGCTTGCTCAATGTACAAATTGAATAACATTGGAGAAAGGCTACAACCCTGTCTTACTCCCTTTCCAACTACTGCATCCCTTTCATGCCCTTCAACTCTGACAACCACTGTCTGGTTTATGTACAAGTTGTAAATAACCTTACGCTCCCTATATTTTACTCCTGCTTGCTTCAGAACTTTAAAGAGTTTATTCCAATCAACATTGTCAAATGCCTTCTCCAAATCTACAAAAGCTAGAAATTTAGGTTTGCCTTTTCTTAATCTATCTTCTAGGATAATCTGTAAAGTGAGTATTGCCTCCCAAGTTCCTACAATTCTCTTGAACCCAAACTGATCTTCCCTGAGGTCGGCTCCCAAATAGAACAAGGAAAAAAATCTTTGTGATCTTTATGCGAAATGTAAGTAGGAGGCAGCAAGATTGTACTACACTCAGCTTCAAATTCCGGACCTCTAAATTTACTCAACAGAAATTCATGAAAAGAAAGTCGTCTCTCCTCCAGCGATCCCGAATTGAGTTGCCAGATCATTTCCGTGACACTCGCACATTGGTCGAACCTACCAGTAACAAACCTAGCTGCTTGCCTCTGAACTGCCTCTATGTCTTCCTTTAAACTGATCTGCTGTGGGTCCCGAACAATTGAGGATACTCAAGACGTGGTCGTACAAGTGTTTTATATACAGTCTCCTTTACAGGTGATGTACATCTTCCCAAAATTCTCCCAATAAACCGAAGTCAGCTGTCTGCCTTACACACAACTGTACTCACTTCCAGCATTTCTGTCGCAGCTGATGGAGGTGCAGCTGCCAAGTCAGCTGGGCATCAAAAACCATACCGAGGAAGCGGTGTGTTTCTTCAACACAAAGGAGTTTGTTACCCAGGTACAACTCTGGATCGAGGTGAAGTGCCCGACGGTGACAGAAGTGCGTTACTCGGGTCTTAGAGCCCGAGAAGTGGAAACCATGGGCTGAGGCCTGAGGCCCATGACTGTGCCTTTCTAATGGCTCCCTGCAGCCGCTGTTCAGCGAAACCAATAGTGGCAGAGCTGAAGTAGATGCAAAAATCATCCTCAAATAGGAAGGAGGAAACTGATGACCCAACTGCTGCTGCGAGACTGTTGATTGCAATCAGGAAGAGAGGAACACTGAGAACAGAGCTCTGTGGGACACCAGTCTCCTGGATATGAGGAGAGCTGAGACAGGTGCCTACACAAACCTGAAAAGAGCGGGGCGATAGAAAGTTCTATATGAAAATTGGAAGTGAGGCCCTCAGGTCTCAACTGTGCAGTTTAGTCAGAATACAGTAGGTGAATATGGTCTGGGCAAAAGGAATGAAAGGGGAAGCCACCTGGAACATAATTTAGTTATAACAAACACCTGGTTTAAGAATCACAAAAGAAGATTGTATACATGGAAGAGACCAAGAGACACTGGGAGATACCAGATAGATTTTATAATGGTAAGACATAGATTTCAGAACCAGGTTTTAAATTGTAAGACATTCACAGGGGCAGATATAAACTCTCACCATAACTTATTGGTCATGAATTGTAGGCTGAAACTGAAAAACACTGCAGAAAGGTAGGAAAATAAGGAGATGGGACCTGAAGGAACCTGAAATTTTTGAGAATTTCAGAGGGAGCTTTAGGCAACAATTGACAGAAATGCGGGAAAATAAAACAGTAGAGGAGGAATCGGTAGTATTGAGAGATGAAATAGTGAAGGCAGCAGAGGACAAAATAGGTAGGAAGGCAAGACCTACAAAAAATCCTTGGATATCACAGGACATACTAAATTCAATCGATGAAAGGAGAAAATATAAAAATGCAGTAAATGAAACAGGCAAAATGGAGTACAGACGACTAAGAAATGAGATTGACAGGAAGTGCAAAATGGCTAACCAGGAGTGACTAGAAGGCAAATGCAAGGATGTAGAAGAATGTATATGTTGTGTCCCGTGTCATCTGCTGAAGTGGCCAGCTAGGATCATAGGCTAGATGACAAGCAAACAAGAAACCACGAGTTAAAAAGATACTTATCTTTTATAATACAGAGACGTGGTTATAACAACGTTAGTTCTAGACAGCAACTTCTAGAAGCTCCCCTAGCTTCTGCTAGGCGATTCCATACACACTCTCCCTGCGCTTCTTCTGATGCCACCCTTAAATGCTACATGTCCCAAGGTGCCGTAGCCATTGGTTCTTTGGTTGCGCGGCGTCGAAGCTAGTACACACCAGTGCAGTATGGCCCACTCGTTACGTCACCAAATAATGAGCCAGGTGTGTAAGCGCACATCTTGCAGGGGTCCTTCAGCAACGATACTACAGTATAAATAGGGGAAAAATAGATACAGCCTACAGAAAAATAAAAGAGATATTTGGAGATAAGAAAAGCAGCTCTATGAATATCAAGAACGCAGATGGAAAACCAGTTCTCAGAAAAGAAGGGAAAGCTGAAAGGTGGAAAGAGTATATAGAGAGGCTCTATGAAGGAAATGAACTTAGAGGCAATATTGTAGGAAGAGGAGAAGATGTAGATGAGGATGAAATTGGAGATACTATACTGAGAGATGAATTTGACAGAGCACTGAAAGACCTAAATCAAAACAAGGCCCCTGGAGTAAATGACATTCCCTCAGAGATACTGAACTCTCTGGGAGACTGTTTCACCTGGTGTGTAAGATGTATGAGAGCAGCGAAGTACCCTCAGACTTCAAGAAAAACGTAATAATCCCCATTCCAAAGGAAGCAGGTGCCGACAGGTGTGAAAACTACAGAACCACCAGTTTAATAAGTCTTGGTTGCAAAATATTAACGCGAATTATTTACAGAAGGATGGAAAATCTGGTAGAAGCCAACCTCATGGAAGATCATTTTGGGTTCAGGAGAAATGTAGGAACACGGGAGGCAATACTCACTTTACAGCTTATCCTAGAAGACAGATTAAGGAAAGGCAAACCTATATTTCTAGCTTTTGTAGATTTGGAGAAGGCATTTGACAATGTTGATTGGAATAAACACTTTAAAGTTCTGAAGCAAGCAGGAGTAAAATATAGGAAGTGTAAGGTTATTTACAACTTGTACAAAAACCAGAGAGTGGTTGTCAGAGTTGAAGGGCATGAAATGGATGCAGTGGTTGGGAAGGGAGTAAGACAGGGTTGTAGCCTTTCTCCAATGTTATTCAATTTGTACATTGAGCAAGCTATAAAGGAAACCAAGGAGAAATTTGGAGAAGGAATTAAAGTTCAGGGTGAAGAATTAAAAACAGTGCGTATTGCCGACAACATAGTAATTCTGTCAGAGACAGCAAAGGACCTGGAAGAGCAGCGGAACAGAATGGACAGTGTGCTGAAAGGTGCATATAAGATGAACATTAACAAGAATAAAACAAGGGTAATGGGGTGCAGTCTAAGAAAATCAGGTGATGCTGAAGGAATTAGATTAGGTAATGAAACAATAAAGGAGGTAGACGAGTTTTGTTACTTGGGCAGTAAAATAAGAAATGATGGTCGCAGTACAGAGGATATAAAATGCAGAATGGCAATGGGTAGAAAAGTGCTCTTGAAAAAGAGAAATTTGTTAACATCGTATATTGATTTAAGCCTAAGGAAGTCCTTTCTGAAGGCATTTGTGTGGAGTGTTGCCCTGTATGGGAGTGAAACATGGACGATAAACAGTGTGGACAGGAAGAAGATAGAGGCTTTTGAAATGTGGTGCTACAGAAGAATGCTGAAGATTAGGTGTGTGGATCACGTAAGGTACTGAAGAGAATTGGGGAGAAAAGGAAATTCTGGCACACCTTGGCTAAAAGAAGCGATCGATTAGTAGGACACATTCTTAGACATCACGGAATCGTGAATTTAGCATTGGAGGGAAGTGTTTGGGGTAAAAACCACAGAGGAAGATCAAGAGATGGATACAGTAAGTAGATTCAGACAGATGTAGTTTGCCGTTCTTATGTGGAGTTGAAGAGGCTTGCTCAGGATAGGGTATTGTGGAGAGCTGCATCAAACCAGTCTCTGGGTTGAAGACCACAACAACATATGCATTATAGTAATTTTAAGAAGTTAAATATGTAAATGAGTGAGACAAGTGTCCTATTTTATATCTAAAAATTTGCAAATTGAATTTGAGTTTATGAGAACATACTTTTCAAATAAAAACTCAAAGATCACTTTCATATACACTTTACAGTCACTACTAAAACTGTACATATTACAGCATACAATAAGCATTTAATTACCAATTACACATGCTCTAAATCTTATTTTTCATCAGTTCATCTTGGAAGATGTCCACTAATTCATCAAATGTATGTGTTGGCATTCTCATGAAACTGAAAAATTGAACACTGTATTTGTTAAATAATTGTAGAGTGGTTAAGAACTTCTTTTTCTCCACTCTCTTTTTAATTTGAAGTCACACAAAAAGCTAATAGCTATTACACTGAGTACAACCTGAAGGAATTCCTCTGGCATATCTGCTGGTGTTTTGTATTGCCAGATTGGATTGCTGCTGATAAATCTACTTCTAGACCTGCCATGACAACTGTGTGTGGTAGGACATCAAATCATGTACATGCTACATAGGTTGTCTTCAAAGTTTCATTCTACTAGATGAGTCCCACTTTTCCTGTCTTTGCAAATGATTTTCCACTCAAGTCACAGATCTAACACTTCTGGGACAATGAGCACTGTGAGAAAGACTTGATCCAAGTTTAAGAGCAGTTCTCAAAATAAAAAATAAAGGTAAAAAGCAGTCAACAATCTGAAGATTGGTTTGAACACCACAGTACTTTACTAGGCATGGTCCTGTTTGGATGTGGTATGCTGTTGCCTTCCTCCGACCTTCGAACTGACTTACCCAGCCAGTAATAGGGGGACCTACAGTTTAACATGAGTTCTGAACCACGGTGCTACTTGGTATTTTTCACATGAGCAATACTGCCAGAGGTGAAAGCAGTGGAAAGTGACAGATAAAAATCCCAGGACCTGGCGGGGATCGAACCCGTGCCTTTTGGATTTGTAATCTGGCACTGTCAAAATAAATTAGATTTTAGAATTATTATTATTTTTATCTCAAAATAAATAAATAAATAAATAAATTCTAAAATCTGGGATGTAATTAGGTGAAAACTGCAGAGTAATTAAAATTAAATATCTATAACCTTTTATAATAACTCATGTAGTCCGTACGAAGTCTTTCTCCCAGGCACTCTAATACTGAAACGGCAGTCAAAAAACTTCTGTGAGCCATATTCAGGCAGCAAAGCACTGCCTACTGCAGAGCTATCCAAACTGGGGGTTTCGACACACCCCTCTCCAAATACCCTTCAATAAAGCTCATATGAGTAACATCTACAAAATTATGCATGCAAATAGAAGACTGACTCTCCGAGAGATTGCAGAAGAATGTAGCATTTCCGTTGGATTATGTCCTTGAATCCTGACACAGCATTTTGGAATGCATTACCGAGCGAGGTGATACAGTAATAACACACTGGACTCAGATTCAGGACAACAGTGGTTCAAATCCACCTCTGGCCATCCAAATTTAGGTTTTCTTTGATTTCTCTAAATTACTCTAGACAAATGCTGGAATGGTACCTTTGAAAGGGTGTGGCAAATTTCCTTCCTCATTGTTACCCAAAACTCTGAGCATGAGCTCCATGTCTGATGACCACACTGTTGACGAAATGTTAAACCACAAGCTTCCTTCCCTCCTTCCTTCTTTGGAATGCATCATGTTGCCACCAATTCATCCCTGTTGGTGCGTGACTACTACAAAAAATCACAGTGTTGCCTCTTTCTCTGTACTCTCCAGAATTGGCCTGTATGGACTTTCTTTTCCAGAGTTAAAGACCCAGTTGAAAGGCTGAAGATTTACAATGACAGAAGAGATAAAAGGAAATTTGCAGATGGTTCTTCAAGGCAACAGGCATACCAAGACTGCTTCTGGAAGTGGAAATGGTGTTGGGAGCAGTGTATAACTTGTGGAGGAAACTTTTTCACAGGAGACCATGCACAATAAGCAAAGGGTAAGCATAGAAAAATTTTGTGGTCAAAGTTCTGGGATTTTTTGGAACAGACCTCACACTCTGTTCAGGATTGAAGTAAACTACACAGACAGCCAACCAAAACACAAGACCTTGAAGGAAATCCAAACAGGGTGAAATTTGCAGCATGGATTTGTGCTGATGAGAGATGCATATGATTACCATTTCAGCACAGGTGGCATCATGGGTGCCAGTATGGCCACCTACAAGCACTATATAATCCTTTAAGAATTGGAAATTTTAAAATCTGTTTTATATATATATATATTATAGAGGAAAAATTCCTAACAGGAAAAATATACGTAAAAAATAGATGAAGTCCACTTACCAGGCGAAGGAGCACAGGCAGTGATAGCAACAAATAAACACACAGACACACACACACACACACACACACACACACACACACACACACACACACACACAAACGCTAGCTTTCGCAGGCTAGCTGCATCGCCAGGCAGAAGGGAAGGAGAGGGAAAAGGAAATGATTAGGGTTTTAAGGGAGTGAGTAAGGAGTCATTCCAATCCCCGGACAGGAAAGACTTACCTTGCAGGGAAAAAAGGAGGGTAAACAAATACACACACACACACACACACACATTTACACAGACGCAAGTACACTTAGACAGACATACTGTAGAAAGCAGTATGTCTGCCTAAGTGTACTTGCGTCTGTGTAAATGTGTGTGTGTGTGTGTGTATTTGTTTACCCTCCAGACATACTGTAGAAAGCAGTATGTCTGCCTAAGTGTACTTGCGTCTGTGTAAATGTGTGTGTGTGTGTGTGTGTATTTGTTTACCCTCCTTTTTCCCCCCCTAGGTAAGTCTTTCCTGTCCCGGGATTGGAATGACTCCTTACTCACTCCCTTAAAACCCTCATCATTTCCTTTTCCCTCTCCTTCCCTTCTGCATGACAAAGCAGCTAGGCTGCGAAAGCTAGAGTTTGTGTGTGTGTGTCTGTGTGTTTATTTCTTGCTATCACTGCCCGTGCTCCTTCGCCTGGAAAGTGGACTTCATCTATTTTTTACACACACACACACACACACACACACACACACACACACACACACACATATATATATATATATATATATATATATATATATATATATATATATATATATAGTATACTGATTTATAAAAAAAATATTTACTCATTTTCACAGAAATTTTGGACCCACACAATTGTAAGTGGGTTAGGACTACCATAGGTACATTTGAATCATAACATACATCATTTAAATCATTTATTGCATCCACAGTCATGAAAGTAGTTACTGTCTTACTTTTTATAACAACTCTACCACTCTGAGATGACCTGCCTAATTGTTCATGCATCAACACAGAAATTAGGCAAACTAATGATGAAATAAGGTACTTTGGTACTAAATTTGAAAACGTAAAATTACTAGAGATTAGTAGATACAAAAAGAACTGTTTCACTGGACAAAGTATGCACCAGAATCAGAATAGCAAAAGGAAACTTTCCACAAATATAGACCAGGCTACAAAAGATAATGAGCTGAGTTCTTTGCTACAGGGAAACTGCTAAAATGAACCAAATCTTACAGGAACTGGTCCAATAACAATGGAAAACTTGCTGATCGGGAAATTAAAACATGGTGTGCAAATTCAACTGAAAAAGAGGTCACTGTATAGAAAACAAATGAGGTAGGCAATGGAGAAGGATTATCCAAAAGTGAAGGCAATTTAACAAACACTTTAAACTGTGTATCAGAAGGAAGTAATCTCTCCTCTCTACATTACAGTATAGAGTGACTGGGTAACAAGGTAAATATATGTAAGCAATAAGTAACAGACATTTTTCCTCCACACAATTGCTGTCAGTAACTCCCAAAATCTTCAGACAACATACAATTGTTCAAACTACAGAATTACAACTAGCTGGGTTGTACTGTTGAACTAACTGTAAAGATGGTGGAGTAGTTGTCTATCATAGAAAAAAAAATTCAACAGACTCTGTAGAAAATGTATCATGGGTTAAATAGTACTTCTGTGATTTGTGCTAAGAAATTCTAGTTATAATATAAAAATCTTTTCTATGATATACTATGTAGTAGCTGTATATAGATTTTCCAGTGGTGATCTAGAAACATGTATGAACTCCCCAATTCAGTTTTATGTAAATTAGTGTGTAAGCAAAAATGTGTAAATATTGTAATACTAGGGGGCATTGACATAAACACTTTACAAGATACACAAGAAAGCAGACAGTTCAAGGACTCTGTAGACTTATATAGGGCAAAAGATCTCTTAGGAGATACATGAACGAGAACAACCTCTACTAGAATAATCTCCATTAACCACGTTATTACAAACTGTGAGAATATTGTTGTTGTTGTTGTGGTCTTCAGTCCGGAGACTGGTTTGATGCAGCTCTCCACAATACCCTATCCTGTGCAAGCCTCTTCATCTCCACATAAGAACGGCAACCTACATCTGTCTGAATCTGCTTACTGTATCCATATCTCGGTCTTCCTCTGCGGTTTTTACCCCACACACTTCCCTCCAACGCTAAATTCACAATTCCTTGATGTCTAAGAATGTGTCCTACCAATCTATCCCTTCTTTTAGTCAAGGTATGCCAGAAATTCCTTTTCTCCCCAATTCTGTTCAGTACCTCCTCATTAGTTACGCGATCCACCCACCTAATCTTCAGCATTCTTCTGTAGCACCATATTTCAAAAGCCTCAATCCTCTTCCTGTCCGCACTGTTTATCGTCCATGGTGAGAATATTACCCCACTTAATGTTGTAAACGGTCACATATCTGACCACTTACACTGACTATTAGTCTTAAAAGGTGACCTCAGTATAACATGTAAAAATGTTTATGAATACAACAGAATTTTCTCAGCAAACAACATTGGTAAACTGAGAGAGGGCCTCAAACAAGGATCATGGCATTTTGTATTTGAAGCCCAAGGAAGCATTTTCAGACATTCTATCATTATGTTTAAATAAGACAATCAGTGTTAGAAACGTAAAAATAAATAGGAGTAAGTATTTACGAACCAGACCACTATGTTTAGATGATGTTACAAAATAACTACAGGCACTGATGACCTAGCTGTTTAGCACCCTAAAATGCTAATCATCATTATCATCATCACAAAAGATGATAGGAATAAATATACATGTTTCAAAGAGTGACAAGAACAAAGAAGTATATGGATGATACAAGCAATACAAATTTTCTAAGGAAGTCAAACAATTAAAGGCTGGGAAAAAACCTTTGTTACACCTGAAAACAGATTATTAAGGGAAGGCGTGGTCCTGTAAAATCTAAAATTTGCCATTGTTAAACTGGTATACAAAAACAGTGACACCAATCACATACAGAATTACAACCAAAGGCTATAACTTCTGTATTCAACAAATTAATTGAGAAAATAATCCTGAGTCATATGCTGCAATGTTATAACAAATGTTCAAATTTTTGTAAATCTATGGGACTTAATTAAGGAGAAAATAAACTTGAAAGCAGTATTCTAGAAATGAAAGACGAAGTGGAGGAAGATGAGATAGGAGATATGATACTGCGAGAAGAATTTGAGAGAGCGCTGAAGGATTTGAGTCGAAACAAGGCCCTGGTGTAAATGATGTTCCGCCTGAACTGCTGATTTTGTTAGGAGAGCCAATCATGAAAAAATTGTATCACCTGGTATGCAAGATGTATGAGACAGGGGAAATACCCTCTGACTTCAAGATGAATATTGTAATTCCAATTCTAAAAGAAAGTGCAGACAAGTGTGAAAATTACACACGAGAGGCAATACTCACATTACGACTTATCTTAGAAGACAGGCTAAGGAAAGGGAAACCTACGTTTTTAGCATTTGTCGATTTGGAAAAAGCTTTTGACAATGTCAACTGGATTACACTCTTCCAAATTCTGAAGGTATCAGGGGTAAAATATAGGGAGCAAAGTGTTATATTCAATTTATACAAAAATTAGACAGCGGTTATTAGAGTCGAAGGGCAAGAAAGGGATGCAGAGGTTGGGAAGGGAGTAAGACAGGGTTATAGCCTTTGCCCAATGTTGTTCAATCTGTACATTGAGCAAGCAGTGAAGGAATGGAAGGAGAAATTTGGAGAGGGCATTAAAGTGCAGGGAGAAGAAATAAAAACATTGTGGTTTGCCGATGACATAGTAATTCTGTCAGAGACCGCAAAAGATCTGGAAGAGCAATTGAATGGGATGGACAGTGTCTTGAAATGAACATATAAGATGAACATTAACAAGAGTAAAACGAAGGTAATGGAATGTAATGTCAGAAAATCAGGCGATGCTGAAGGAATTAGATTAGGTAATGAGAGAATAAAAGTAGTAGATGAATTTTGTTATTTGGGTAGCAAGATAACTTGTGATGGCCGAAGTAAAGAAGATATAAAATGCAGAATGGCTATGGAAAAAAAGCGTTTCTGAAGAAGCGAAATTTGCTGACATCCAATATTAATTTCAATGTTAGGAAGTCCTTTCTTGAAAGCATTTGTTTGGAGTGTACCATTGTATGGGAGTGAAACATGGATGATAAGGAGTTCAGACAAAAAGATGATGGAAGCTTTTGAAATGTGGTGCTACAGACGACTGATGAATATTAGGTGGGTAGATTACGTAACTAATGAGGAGGTGCTTAACCGAATTGGGGAGAAAAGGACTTTCTGGCATATTCTGACTAAGAGAAGGGATAGATTGGTGGGGCACATTCTGAGACATCAAGGAATTGTCAACTTAGCATTAGAAGGAAGTGTGTGGGGCAAAAATCGTAGAGGGAGACCGAGGAACGAATACAGTAAGCAGATTCAAAAGGATGTAGGTTGTCGAACATATTCTCAGATGAAGAGACTTGCAAAGGACAGGGTAGCGTGGATAGCTGCATCAAACCAGTCTGCGGACTGAAGAACACAACAACAACAACAGTCCCTAAGCTTACAAACTACTTAAACTAACTCACACTAAGGACAAGCCACACACCCATGCCTGAGGAAGGACTCGAACCTCCGACAGAGAGCAACTGCATGCACCGCAGCTAGGTGCCTTAGAGCACTTGGCCATTCTACCATGGCACATTATAACAGGCACATTCTCTTGGGTGATTTTCAGCATGATTTTATGTGTGGTCATAGCATGACGACGCTGCTGTACAGTTTATACTAGAACTTCTAGACAAAATTAATTATGGCAAATAAGCAGTAGGAGTTTTGTTAGATCTCCTGAAGACAATTACATGGGCAAATATTGTACACTTCTGTCAAAATTGGCCAGAGATAGCTTATTTAAAAAAAGAAGGAAGCAGAAGACAATGCACTGCAATTTCATATACAATACTGGTGAAACATTAGAAACTTACAGATCCAGTTTCAGGAATGTCAAATTTGGTGTGACTCAGGGTTTTGTAATAGGTCCATTCCTGTTTATTTGCTATGTAAATGACTTTCTAAATACATTTAATAATGATAATTTTTGTACAATGTATTCAGATGGCACATGAGGCCTTGTCTGGGGAAATGATTTGTATAGTGTTGTCAAAGAAGTAAAAAAATTTACAGGAAGAGCTAACACAAAGTTTGAAAAGAACAACCTAAAAGTATATTAAAAAAACTTCATTCCTTTTAATGTAAGTGATTTTCAAGCAGGGCCGTATTTAGGGTATGTGACACCCCTGTGCACTAAGTTATTTTATCCCCCCCCCCCCCCGGCATCTGGAATTCAAACTCGTTTCTCAAAAAGAAAAAGAAAAACACCTCTCTAGATACGCCACTGCTATCAGCTATCAACACAACATGAATTTTAAAATTTATTGCTGTAATCCAAACTCTGTATAATGACAATTCAATTAACATTAAAATAATATTTAAAAATTTTTTTTCGATGGCATAATTTTTACACCCCCAAAATTTTGCCGCCCTGTGCAACTGCACATGTTGCACCTGCCTAAATACGGCCCTCCTTACAAGAGTGTGCTGTAGCTCAGAGTAATGATATATTGGGTAAAATATGTAGACATTGTAAATTTCAGGAGTGTATTGGCATATTAAGCTGCCATCATTGAATCTATAAGCATACATGTAAAATCATACTCAACATGCTACAATAAAGTCAGAGTCATATATATCCTTAAATACACCCCCCTTTCATTTGATGCAAGGAAACCTTTTAAAAATGTAACTTTCACCAACATAATAGTTGGCATGACCACAAAATAAAACATCAAACACATCATTTTCAATGTGATGTGGTCACAGTGAAGTTAAAACAAAACTGACTAAATTAGCTGTCCACATCACAATATGGTACCAGATGGATCTACATACATAAAATTTCATCACACATTTTCTGATACCAAGAACAGTGAAATTACAATTAAAATTATTGACATTGACAATCAACATGTGTCTCAACCTACATCAATATACCAATACAATTTTTTGAATGATACATTAGTTGTCCCTTTATACAGGTCATCCATTTAAAATTATAAAAGATGATTATCTAAAACCCTCACAGTGAAATGTTTAGGTTACATACCTAGTATCCAAGTTAGGAAAATTAAAGTATGTATACAATTATAGGTAACAGTTATAATAAATAAGATAATTTTTCCTTATTGTGTAGGTCAGCTATTTAAAATTATGATAACAGAGGAAAAGATCTAATAAAATTTCTACAACGTTTGACAGATATACAGGAAACTGCCTTGTCTACAGGATATCAATTATCTGACCAAATGTATACACATATAGATTGAGAAAACAAAATAATTCAGAAAAACAGGATGTCATTGTGGAAATGGTTGGTTATGAAGGGTCGGTAGTATCCAATCTTGGCTAATTGAATAGTGCAAAAATATAATGATGTAATGCATACAGACCAATTAATCCAATAATTATTGTGGTTTTGAACCTAATTACAATTTATTTAGGACCGGCATAAATGATGCTCAAAGCCTAAGTGTAATTCATTTCCACTTGTTACAGTATAAACTTAGTATATTGTAGATCAGGGGCAGCCCGGCCTTACCAGAAAATTTGTGATACACTTTTGCAGTACTATATCAAACAGTTAGAGTGTGACACAATCCCCTTGACATCCTAACTCAATATACAATGAAATGATCAAATGGTTTTGCTTGCCTCTCACCGCAGCATAGCTGAGGGCCCACTGCCATGTGCCCAGTGGACACCCCTCCTTCTTTACACAGCCAGCGGCGGCTGGCCCTTAACTCTTCCTGCAGTCACAGTGATATCACATAGCTGTTTTCCTTTCCCCTCCTCACCCCTCGCCATAGTGCTGCTTGGGGCCCAAGCACACCTGTCTGCAGGTTCGCAGTTTGAGGCCAGCAACCCTGGGGCCTTAGCTGTGTCATTGCAACATGAGTGTTCGTAACTCAGTATAAAATGAATAAAGTAGACTCTTCAGAATGCTCTTTCATTTATTATGGAAGAAAAGCTAGAAATCAAGCAGTTAGGTGCACATCAACTAACAGATTTCTTGATGTCTCAACTTGATGAATAGAAGAAGATAACTTCCTGCTATACATGGTTCTGCAAAATGTCATCACTAATTGTGAGTGAAGAGAAACAAAAATTGTTTTGTTTCTTCTGTGTGTTGTTTGGTGGTGAAGGATTGTGGACAACAGTCAGCTGCAAGGATCTAAACCATTTAAGTGAACGAATTAAGAAGCACGAGGAAAGTGGACTTCATTTAGAAAATGCTTGTAAATATAAAATGTTTGGCACAATTAACATCGCTGCTTAGATTGATTTGGTGTATAAAATGTCAATTCAGAAACATAATGAATTAGTTACAAAGAACAGACACATATTAAACAGAATAGTAGAGTTCTTATTGTTTGGTGGACCTCATGAGTTCACACTAAGAGCTCACAATGGAAAACAAGAGTCAGCAAACCGTGGCAATTTCTTAGACTTGTTATCTCTTTTAGGGAATGTTGACAGTGTATTAGATGATCACTTAAGCAGCTCTAGTAATTCTGTGTGTAAATATATGTCACACAAAAGTCAATTTGTCATTATGCTGTGGTATATTAGTGAGGTTTTAAAAAGAAGTCTGTAACCTTTCAATGTTCAAGAAGAACTCATTGCTCAGGCATACGATGGTGCCCCAGTAATGAGTGGTAGTCACAGTAGGGTGCAGACACTGATGTCGAGCACTTTCCCATATGCCAAGTACATTCACAGCTATAGGCACCAAATGAATTTGTTTCTTCAGAATGCTTGCAGTAAAAGCATAAAGTCGATAAGGTCGTTTTCCACAAATATTGCATGTATTAAAACGTTTTTTCCTTCATCTCCTAAGTGAAGTGATTTGTTACAGACAGTCTGCAACAAGAGCATTCATTCAGTCTCTTCAACTAGATGGAACTTCCAGTCCTGCATTGTAAATACTGTCAAAGAAAACAAACTGCACTTATTGAGATGTTTTGAAAAGGCTGAAGAAGAGGATTCCTGGGATGATGTTATAATAAGAGAAGCATTTGCCTTAAGAAATTTACTTCACAATCCACACTTTTTGTTCCTCCTAATTTTTTTATGATATCATGAAACACATTGATATATTCCATAATACAGTTCAGATGCAGAGTGCAAATGCCTTTACCATATCCAATGCATTACATCATTTTGAGTGTGTTGCATCTGAAATACGAGGGAACATTCAACGGTTTCAAGTTTCTGATGATGAGTGTATTGCTCTTCCAAGAAAATGTTCCAAATTTAGCAGTGAACTTAATCTGACAGCAGATGCTAAAGAAGTGCGTGACATTATGACCAACCAACAGAAAGGAAGATTTCAAAACTCTCATGTATTTAGCAGCTTCGAAATCATTGATCCAAAAAAGTAAGTTTGCTTATTTTAGAGAACATTTCCCAGCCACTTAGGTCAATACTTTTTCATTAAACTACAGTCTGTTTATTTACCATGATGACTTGAAAAGTGAATTGTTGGTGATTTATCGCAATGATACATTTAGAGGCAATACATCGGTTTGTGAGCTGTTTACTTTCTTTGTGGAACATTCCTTTGAAGAATCGTTCACTGAAGTGCACAAAACATTAAAAATTGTGCTAACTACACCAATTTCAACAGCAGAAGCAGAGCACAATTTCAGCACCTTAAAAAGAATCAGAACCTTTATCAGGAACAGTGTGAGTCAGGAAAGGCTGAATTCACTGGCTGTCTGTTCCATTCACAAGGAAGAAATCAGTGATATTCCAAACTTCAACAACAGAGTAATTAACAAGTTTGCCAGTCAGAAGAACAGACTTGCACATTTACTGTATAAAGAACCTACCAGAACACAGACCTAATTAGTTAACTTGCTAGTTATGTAAAATACACATGAAACTGTTCCCAGTCAAGGTTTTGCTTAGAGTTTTTACCTTGGTCATAAGGCAAAAGTCAGGAGGGTCCCTTTTGACATCACAATCAGTACACAGAAGCATAACTACAATAAGTACAAACTTTAGCATGAGAAATAGTGTCAATAATGGAGGACAGATAACAACCTGCCATAAAGAGGTTGGCTGAGCTGCTGACAGACACGTAAATAGATAATCACATTCACACAACTTAAAATTTTCGGCCATGGCCTTCACCAGACAAAGAAACACATACATTCACACAATCACACACAACCACCATGTCTGGCTACTCCAGTGCCACAAGAATCTGAACTGTGAGTGAGGTAGGGAGTGGAGGGGGAAGGATGCCAGGTAAAGGTGGGGATGGAAAATTTCATGTTGCATGATGGATTGTAAGGGCTCTGATAAGTGGGAATTTGAATTTCAGCAATGAATACAGTGAAGGGAAGGGCCAGGAAAGGATAAAAGGGAGGGTGGGGGAGGGAGTGGCAGGACTTGAAATGATAAGAATAATAGGGAAATAATAGGAAAAATAGGGAAAAAAAACCGGAAAAAGATATTAAGAAATAAATAAAAAGTAATGAATTAAGGGGACAGTGTATCTGGCGACACACAGTTGCAAGTAAGATATGAGATACAGGATAATGAGTGAGGAAGGAAGAAGGGGGGGGGGGGGGAGGGATGTTAGCCATAGGTTGTAGGGATGGGAAGTTATCTTATGTTGAGGCCAGGATGGTTGTGGGACCATAGAATGTGTTGAAGTGACAACTCCCATCTGCACAGTTCAGAAGAGCTTGTGGTGGAGGGGAGGATCCAAATGGCTCGGGAAGTGAAGCAGCCATTGACATCCACGGTGTTGTGCCAGAGGGTGGTCTATCTTGCTTTTTGAGACAGTTTGGCAGTGGCCATTTATCCTGACAGACAGCTATTTCATCATCATACCAATATAAAATGCTGTACAATGTTTACACCAGAGTTGGTATATTACATGGCTGCTTTCACAGGTGGCCCGACCTCTGATGGGGTAGGATAAGCCTGTGACAGGGCTGGAATAGGAAGTGCTGCGTGCAAGGATTGGGCAGATTTTGCATCGGTGTCTTCCACAGGTATAGGATCCCTGTGGTTAGGGATTGGAGTTGGGAGTGGCATAGGGATGGATTAGGATGTTGCGGAGGTTGGGTAGCGATGGAACACCACATTAGGAGGGGTCAGAAGGATCTTGGGTAGGATGCCTCTTATTTCAGGGCATGTTTGCAGATAATCAAAGCCCTGACAAAGGATGTGATTTAGTTGTTCTAGTCTCGGGTGGTATTGGGTGACAAGAAGGACAGTCCTTCGTAATTTGTTACTGGGGTTGGAGGGAGGATTGGCGGTGTGTGGGGATATGGCACAGGAAATCTGTTTGCAGACTAGGTCAGGAGAGTAATGTCTGCCTGTGAAGGCCTTTGCGAGGCCTTTGGCATAATGGGTAAGGGACGTCTCATTACTGAAAGTTCGCCGGCCATGGGTAGCAAAACTCTATGGGAGGGATTTTTTTATGTGAAATGGATGGCAGCTATCAAATTGCAGGTACTGTTGGCAATTAGTAGGTTTAATTTGGGCAGAGGTGTGGATAGAGCCATCAGTGAGGTGGCAGTTAACATCTAGGAAGGTGGCTTGCTGGGTTGAGAAGGACCAAGTGAAACTGATGGGGTAGAAGGAGTTGAGGTTGTGAAGGAATGAGGACAGGGTGTCCTGGCCCTGATTCCAAATCATGAAAATATCATCAATGTACCTGAACCAGATGGGGGTTTGGTGTTCTGGGAGTGTAGGAAGATTTTCTGTAGGTGGCCCATAAATACTTAATGCACTGATTTTGCTTAATACATATTGAAGGAACTTTTTAATAGTATTAACTGTAGATAAATAAATAATATAATTAAGCCAACCATAACAGGACTATGAGAAGAAAGTGGAATACAGTGGCTGCTCATGTTGATTTTCACTTGTGGGGTCCAACATAATGTCAAACTTTAAAACAGAATCTTTTTCAATTGTCTCTAGAAAAAGACTAAAATTGTTAATATATTAATTACACAGTTGTAAATGTAATTAACAATATACTGCAGGTAATAATAAATTTTAAATGGAAGTAGCAGGATTCCTGAGGAACAACAGTTCAATACTAACTAGCACCAAACACCCAAGTTATTTACTAAAATGTTTCATATTATTGATACACTGTGGGTTGCAACAGCATACAGTATGATTATAGAAATACAAGGTGACAAGTATTCAACTATATGAAATCTTCATAACTACTGAACTGTTTGCATTAGGATATTCAAACTATACACTTGACTGCAGGACATGGTGGGCATTAGTAAGCACATATTAATGTGGTTTGGTTTAGTGGCAAATCCCACTTTCATTTGTATGGGTTCCTCAATAAGCAAAATTGATGCATTTCGGTGAAAGAGAATCCACATTTTGTGATTAGGAAGTCTCTTTGTTCTCAACCAGTGACTGTGTAGTGTGTAACTTCCAGTTATGGAATAATCGGTGTGATAGTCCTTGTAGACATGTCGACTACTGCACAGTATATGAAGGTGTTGGAAGATGATTTCATACCCATTATCCAAAGTCAACCAGATTTGGACAATATGTGGTTCACGCAAGATGGAGCTTGACCTTAATGAAGCATGAGAGAGTTTGATGTCCTGAAGGAGCACTATGGGGACCCATTATGCCTCTAGAGTACCCACAGCCCGCTGGCATGGGCCTCCATTGGCCACCATATTCTCTGTATATAAACACGAGACTCCTTTTTGTGGAGCTATATTAACGGCAAAGTATACACCAATAATATGAAAACCATTCCTGACGTGAAAACAGCCATTCAAGAGGTCACTGACAGCATCAATGTTTCAACACTTCAGTAGGTGATGCAGAATTTTGCTATTTGTCTGATCTACATGATTGCCACAGGGTTAAATAAAATCAGCAAAGCTAGTGGACCCCCTAACCAATTACAATTCGCGTGTGCACCCACAAACACACACACACACAGTTTTTTCAAACTGATATGAATATTTTTCTTACCAAAGTTTTGCTTTGCTCATTCAACACATTCATAATTTATTGATAGACTGCAAAGGTATTCTATTATTGGGAACATTTCAGTGAGATAAATGTTCAAATGTTTGTATAGATTATGGGACGTCCGGGGTCATCAGTCCCTAAACTTACAAACTACTTATGAACTAACTAATTCTAAGGATGGCACAAATATCCATAACCGAGGGGGGATTCGAACTCCCGACCGTAGTGGTCGTGCAGACCGTGACTGGAGCGCCTCAGTCCCCTCGGCCACCGCGGCCGGCTCAGTGAGATGCTACGATCAGCTCTTTCTAGAGGGGCTATTTTTATAGAGAAATATACATATATACTGTATATATAAAAACTATATAGTTGTATAGGGGAAACATTTCATTACATTACAAGACAAATAGGTTAAAAACTGTGCTAAAGAATATGTGAAAATTTTTTATCTAGTTTTGAACATTATCATCATAGAGAAAGTGAAAATGACAAATGAATAAGTCAATTATAGCTATTAAACTGCAGAATAAGGAACATCAGTTTAACAACCATTCATAAAACTGTATTCAAATACTTAAAGATTTCGACACAGGGCAGCTACCCCCAAACCTTGTGTTGACATGGAGACAGGTGGGTAAGGAGATGCTGCGGCAGCTGTTTCCCTGGGCTGTGGGGAATGGTAGAGGTATGCATGAACCAAGCCCATCCAGAGTGGCCTAACCTTTTCATAGATGAGGAGTGAAATGGTACAGGGAAAAGAGCTTGGTAACATCCTTGTGACTGCAGTTTTTGGAGTCAGGGGTGTGGGAGAAGTACACAGAAGAGCCTGCAGGCCCGTGGAGGGTGGAAAAACAGGTTCATCAATGGCAGGATGCGCTAAGTGAAGGGATCAGAGGGAAGTCACAGCAAGACTTCGTCTGGATGCTGGCAGTTCAAATTAACATGGTGTGTGTCTGCAATGGAACTGCAGAAACTGGCCTTGATTGAGTAATGTTTGTCACTTGTTCTACACCAAATTTATGCAATACTCAAATTGTTTGATATAATGTTGAAAGCATACTCACAATAAAATTAAATCACAGAATTTCTGGTGGGGCCAGGCTCCAGTGACCCTTAAGAATGAGCTGCCCCTGGTGGAATGTTATCTTCAGGCCATGATGCCAAAACAAATGTTTTATGTTTCTTTAGTCAGAGCACTACTCCTCAAACCAGTTTTTGGTACTTAATGTACGTCATAATAAGTGACAAATTATTAAACAACATTGAAGATTACAAATAATGATAGAGAAATTGAGGAGGGGAGGTATGTCAGACTATGATGGACATAGGCCTGCTAGTATCTCAATGAGAATCACTATCAAACTTTCTCTGTTCTCCCCTGTCCTCCCCATCATGTGGCTACATCATTATTTTTCTTACCGTGAAGTCTGCATCTTTTAATGAACAGAAGTACAGCACATAAACATAATGATGGTTCCCCCCTCCCCCCTGCCCCTTAATTAGGAAGTATGACTTCACCAAACTGCATCATATATCACATACATTAAGCTGTATGTCCTGCATTCTCACAGGCATTTTGTATAAACCAATATCTCTGTTAAGGTTCTGTAACTTGTACACTGTGAAGGTGAGTATACAGTTAGCAATAGAAAATTCTGATTGGAACATCAATAATAGAGTATAGATAGCAACTCACTGCAGAGGTGATCACTGAGACACAGACACGCATATTAATTGGCAATCACATTCACATAACCTAAATTTTCGGCCATGGCCTTCATCAGAAAAAGATACGCATACATTCAAGCAATCACTTAGAAGTAACTCAAGCACAACAATGTGCTAGAGTGGCCAGAGATTTTGGTCATGTGTGCTTCAGCTATGTCCAAGTATTGAGTGAATATATGTGTGTCTTTTTCTGATGAAGGCCATGGCTGAAAATCTGTTATGTGAATCTGATTGTCTATTTACATGCCTGTCTGCAGCTCAGCCAGTGGCGTAGCCACATGGGGGAGGGGGGTGGCTAATGGGGCTGAAGCCATCCCTGGCACCTCCCAAAGAATTTTTAATTTTTATTGTTTTCATTTTTTATTTTTTTTTTAAACAGGTTGGCAAAGGAAATTTGAAATAGTAGACATGTAATAAATCACAAAGTAACTATAATTTACCAAGCATAAGTGAATGTGACAATGTATTGCCAACATGAAACTGTGAGCAGTTTTAATGCTGCCACAACGAGCTTTGATGCTGCTGCTATTGTTACTGCTTTGCTGAAGGTATGAGCCAATTGTTCATATGCGGTGAATTGCTGCTTAGCAGGTCAGTGGTGCCACCGAGTGGAATCTTATGAGCAACAATAGTGTTATTTTAGTTCAATTTTAACACACTGAGTCTCCTGTTAATGAAACTATAAAGACCTTTTTCTTTGGTTAGTAACATAGAAGCTGCTTAATTATTTTATGAGCTGATTATTTACACTCAATTTATACCATCTTGCTCCTCTTACACTTTCAAATTAATGCAAGTGTACTCATTTTATTTCTTGTGCAATTGTTTTCGTAGTATAACTGGTTAAATTATAAAATGTGTAAAATAAGTCATAGATAAATAAATTCAATAGGCTTTATTTAAAAAAAATACACTTAAAAGTATTTATTTTGTGAATTAATTTTAATGTATACTAGACATAATTAACATTGTCTGAAAAATAGTTCCTGGAGGTTAATAGTGAATTAGGCCTATGCTGTGAATTGGTATTGCTTCTGTGCAGTTGCACAATTCCTGCTGGGTTTCTAGAAGCAGATTGCTATTTTTAAGGCTTGAAGTAACATTTTTAAATTGGTAGTAGAAATAAACATTTCAAATCTAGCACACAGGTCTGCAATTTGGTGGTTTAATTCAATTATCAAGTTGGTTGACCCTAAATTACCTATAGACATGCTATCATTCATATGTCAGGCCATTCCAAGGATCCAGTATCAGACAAAACTTGTTATCAGCAACATATGGTTATAGATATTTGTAAGATATGTTTAGTAAATTAAAGTAGTCTATTTCCCAAATTTGCAACAAGTGACAAAGATTTTTAATGTGTTGCTTAAATGATCTACACCTACATTCATACTCCGCAAGCCACCACATGGTGTGTGGCGGAGGGTACTTTGCATACCATTGTCACTTCCTCCTATTCCAGTAGTGTATGGTTCACAGGAAAAATGATTACCTGTATGCATATGCGTGGGCCTAATGTCTCTGATCTTATCCTTGGTCTTGGCACTTTGACAAAAGTGCGAACTGCAATACAGAATGCCACTGGAGTTTCTCAATCATCTGTGTGACACTTTCAAACTTACTAAATGAGCCTGTAACGAAGTGTGCTGCTCTCCGTTGGATCTTCTCTATGTATTCTATTAACCACACCTGGTAAGTATCCCAAACTAATGAGCAATACTCAAGTGACAGCTGAACGTGAGTTTTGTAACCAATGCCTTTTGTTCACGGACTACAATTCCTGAGGATTCTTCCACTGAATCTCAGTCTGGCAACTGCCTTACCCACGAATGATTTTATGGGGTCATTACATTTCAGATCACCCTTATGTCTATTCCCAGGCATTTTATGGAAGTAACTGCTTCCGGTGTGTGTCCTGCTAATACATGGTAATACAATAAAGGATCTTTCTTCCTATGTAAACACAGCACTTTACATTTGTTTATGTTGAGGCTCAATTGCCATTCCCTACACCATGCTGCAGGTAATTTTCATTTTGCTACCCTTTTCCAGTGTGTTCTCGTTAAACTACAGCACCATCTGCAAAAGTCTCATTGAACTTCTGATGTTATCTACAAGTTCATTTATCAATTCTGTGAAAAGCAACAGTCCTATAACATTCCCCTGGGACGTGCCTGAGATCACTTTAACATCTGAAGACTTGTCTTTGTTGAGAATGACATGCTGCATTCTGATAGCTAGAAACACCTCAATCCAGTCACACAGTTGATCTGATATTCTGTATGCTCATACTTTGTTCCTCTTTCTATGTCTTAAGAATCAAATAAATCATTAGTTTCTGATAATCACAAGAAAACTTTAGGCAATATTTTTTCCATAAGATACAATGAATTATTGCATCATGAAGGCCCTAATAATGCACTATTTTATGTACACTACCAACTGTGACAACAAGTTTGTTTTCCCCTTTATGCAATTAGGCTACATGCATGGGAATGCTCATTGTCACAGCAAGCTTACTTGAATTGTTTTCATAAATAAAGCTATAAATTTTACTAATCCAAGTGGTTTAAAAATATTTGCCTACCTTGTTATTATTTGCTTTTGGGTTATTGAGTTTGTTAACCATATATACATCTCAATTTTCATGGGGGGGGGGGGGGGCAACATAAAACTGAATTTGAAAACTGAACACAGATTATCTGCCCCATTATGTCACCAATGATATCATTGAATATGTTTACATGGTATGCACATATGCAGTAGACTTGACAGTTTCCTTCCTCAATTTGTGTTTACAAACTCCATATATGATGAAAATACTCAGTTTTCAATTATTAACTGGTTCCAACAATTTTAAGTAGATTTTGCATCATGAACTCTAAGGGTGGTTTACTAAAAAACAGGGGATGGGTGGGGAGGTTGTTGAGCCAAGATACTGTAGAGGTTTTCATTTTATGGTGTACACCAGTGACCCACAAGGCCTTCCCCATGGCAATGGACACAACTCAAGATTGCTGGGTTCATTTCTGGGGGGAGCATGAAAAGGTGGGAGGTCACAGATTTTAATGGATTCGGTCAGCATGGTGCCTTCATTGGTTACATTCGTGATTTCTAGCAGTTACTTGCTGACATCCTCACAACCTCTTCTACTTCCTGATCCAGTACATTTGGCAGTGTCTTATGATGGCTGCTTCATCAACTGACTTACTTCAATTGTTTACTGTTCTGATATCCATTTTGTTTCCTTGCTCTGGGTTGGTACTTTCATCTATGTC
This sequence comes from Locusta migratoria, assembly GCA_026315105.1. Taxonomy (NCBI): domain Eukaryota; kingdom Metazoa; phylum Arthropoda; class Insecta; order Orthoptera; family Acrididae; genus Locusta; species Locusta migratoria. The sequence goes on from CM048755.1 coordinate 296,973,031, forward strand.
AGCTGCCATCTCCAAACCCTCTTCCACTATCATTGGTGCATATAGTACAAGCTAGTGTTAAAAAAAAATGTCCAAATGTTTGTTAAGCTTATGGGACTTAACTACAGGGTCATCAGTCCCTAAACTTACAAACTACTTATCAACTAGCTTATCCTAAGGACGGCACAAATATCCATGCCCGAGGGGGGATTCGAACCCCCTACCGTAGTGGCCGTGCAGACTGTGACTGAAGCGCCTCAGTCCCCTCGGCCACCGCGGGCGGCAGCTAGTGTTCCTCACCACGTGTGTTGTTACTGATGTTGATAATATCATTGACATCTGATTTATTGTATCATACTTTGGTGTGCTCCAACAGAACAAATGCATATGACATTGTTTGTGGCAGACTTTTCTCATTGCCACAGGTGTTCTGGGGAGTTAGTTTTCATAGACTACATTTGGTCTGTGATCTCATACAATGTGACATAATGGTAGCCCTATGTGCATTAATCTTACTACAGGTACACCAAAAGTTTTCTGCCCACACTTCTTGCCTGATCTGTAAACTGTTCCGTATAAACTATGGTAAGCACTTTTCTCATCTTTCAAGTGGCACTTGAAACAGTAATTTACACTTCCACATGTCGAAATCTAGTACCTGGGTGTATTAGTATACTGTGCTGACGGAACCATCATTATGCTTAAATGTAGCGCTACCATTGTTGTCCCTCACTATTAGCTCACATAAGCTGTAAGTCGAACATTTTGTATAGTGTTCACCGTACTATCAATCGGAATGCTTATCACTTCCTCATCATTGAACTTTACATCATAAATCATATATTTACAAACCAATAGTGCTCAATTGAAAATCAAATTTCTCTCCACGAGGAATACATGTAAATTGCCATACTTACTGTCAGGCGATATCGCACTTTCTTGCAGCGCAAATCACACTCTAAAACGAGCCGCCGAGTCCCATGTGAACAATATCTTGAACATTTCTCAGAGTACAGTACTGACTCCCGCCGAAAAAAAAAAAAAAATACTTCTTTGAGACAGAGCAATGCCAACGTAAATATCGCCCAATGCGCTTACAACAGGAGTAGGCGTACTTGTTCTTTTTCTGAAGGGTGGCAGTGCTGAAGTGCAGTGGCTGACGGGTATTAAGCCATATGATTTTTTATCTCTGACAAGTGATCAAAGATTATGTATACGGAAATATTAAGCGCCTGCTGTAATTGTGCCTATCACAGAGAACGCTCGACAAGGAGCCACGTGGCAGCTGCCGAGCGAACTAGGCAACGCACATCCCGTGCGAATTGCGGGCACGCGCTTGCGTCATAGCGAAACATCCTGTATATACTATTTGTGGGTCGCGTCTGCGTAAACTGACGTGAGAGACTGCTCGGAAACCACATCTCTATTAGCGTGTCGACATGAGATATAACCTGCATCTCGGTGCGCGGATTTGATCTGTGTCTTGCTCGTCTACGCGGAATGCCATTCGAGCCCATAAGCCGACAGGACAAAGTATTAGGCACCTCCTTAAATAGCACATTATTAATAGCTACAGGGCGCTGAGCATGGTGTCAATAAGCGTGTCAACTATCGCCAATATCAAGTATCAACTTCACTGCTCATTGGCCCTACTCCTAAAATACTGACAAGCAACACTACACAAGTGCCACTCGCCGACTCCTATGCATTTCGAATATGTTGTAGTCTTGGTCAAAATACGAGATAGGTTTTTTTCTTCCCTTTTCATTTATTTTTTATTTGTTCCATACGGTCCTTGACGTGCTGAAAACCCTCCAAACAAAACGCGCTTGTTATCTTTCTAAGCACATATTGTCGAAGCCATAGGAGATATAACAAAAATGTTGAAACACAATTTCATTGGTTGCTACTGTGGAGCCGCGGCCGAGCGCATTGAGGCGCTATGCTGTGATGCGCGAGGCCGTTCCCTCTCGGGCATGGACGTTTGTGTTGTCTTTAGTATAAGGTAGTTCATAAGTAGTTTGAATGTTTAGGGACTAATGACCCCGCAGTTTGACTGCCATAAGCTTTACAAACATTTCAACATTTGCTACTGTGGAGCTGTACTTTACAATTGTGCAGTCACATCTATAAACATTTTGATATGTTTCGGAATCCTCCACTTACCTCACAGTTTTTGAAACGATAAAAAATTTATGTATAGTAAATCATATAATCAGCATTGTCTTTATTTTATCCAGTTACGCGTTTCGCGTGGTTAGAGCATTATCAGACTGGAACAACAGGCAAATGTTTTATTTCAATTCCGTGTACCGAGCGGGCAGCGAATCTAATAAGGCTAAGGTAACCAATTTTGAAAAAGTTGGAACTTATTTGGATGGAGAGATGGGACTTACAATGCATCTGAAGCGGTGGTTGAAGCATTTTAACAATTTTATGATACTGCTGCTAAGGAAGTTCAAAAAAATAAACAAATTAAAATTTTTTTTAGGTTGGGGTGAGGGTGGAATAATGAGCTATCAAAAGGAGGGTCATTTTGGAAAACAATGTATAGCATGAAATCGCAAAAAAAAAAAAAAAAAAAAAAAAAAAAAAAAAAAAAAAATATTTTTTTGTAATAAGCTGTTCGAAGAGACTGTTTTCTGGGGGCCGTTTCACGAACTTAGTAATTTCTAATTCTTCCAGAAGTGGTTTTTTTTTTTTTTTTTTTTTTTTTTTTTTCCTTTGGGGGCGTAGGGAAATGTTCAAATGTTTTTAAACGTATTGGACTGAACTGATATGGTTATCAGTCCCTAGACTTACAAACTGCTTAAACTAACCGAAGGACAACATACATACACACATATATGGCCCAGGGAGGACTTGAACCTCCCACGGCGAGCAAAAGTGCACTCCGCATCTCGGCCACTCCATTGCTATGGCGTAGTGAAGAATTTGCAGATTCTCTAGAGGGGGTTGACTGTGTTTGCTTCTCAAAGAGAAAACACGCATCTGCACTTTGAAGACTATCATAAGCAGTATGAGGTGTGTAGGATATGAGTATTGCGCTGTTACAATTAATTTATGGAGGGAAGTAAACTTGGCGTTTAACGTCCCGTTGGCAGCATGGTCACTAGAGACGGACCTCACGTTCGAATTTTTGGGTGAGGATGGAGAAGGAAATCGGCCGTGCCCTTTCAAAGGAACTATCCCGGAATTTGCTTGGAGTGATTTAGGGAAGTCACGGAAAACCTAAATCTGGATGGCCGGAGTTGGATTTGTACCACGGTCCTTCCAAATGCGATTCTGCATCTACGTAGATACTCTGTAAGTCACATTGAAGTGCATGGCAGAGGGTTCATCGAACCACTTTTATAATATTTCTTTGTACTTCCATTCTCTAATAGCTCGCGTGAAAAAGGAACGCCTACATCTTTCTGTTTTCGATCTGATTTCTCTTAGTTTATTGTGATGTTCATGTCTCCCTATGTAGGTGGGTGCTAACAATATATGTTCGCATTCGGAAGAGAAATTTGGTGAAAGAAACTTCGCAAATAGATCTCGCCCCAACGAATAACGCCTTTCTTTTAATAATTTCCACCCCAACTCGTTCATCTTTTCCGTGACACTCTCCCCTACATCGCGATAATACAAAACGAGCTGTCCTCTGAATTTTCTCTAAATCGTCCGTCAGTCCCACCTGGTGTGGTTCCCACAATACTCCAAAATAGGACACACAAATAGGCAGTTTAATTAAAAGAACTCTTGCAACTTCTAAGTGTTCTGCAAATGAAACGCAGACTTTAGTTCGCCTCCCCTACAATATTTTTTAATGTATTCTTTCCAATTTAAGTTGTTCGTAATTGTTGTTATTTAGTTGAATTGACGGCCTGTAGATTTGACTGATTTCTCTTGTAACTGAAGTTCAGCGGATTTCATCGATTTATTATCCGTAATAGAACATGCAAGTCACATTGGAAACTGCAGTCTCTTGAAATCTGGTAGATCTGTCGGAAATAATGGATATTCGTTGGGTGTACACTGTTTCATTCTCTTCCTTTCTCTGTAGCTCTAGGGAAGTCAATTGCTTTCGCTTGCAGCCTTGTGAGATTCACAATTCAAAGTTTGTTCAAATTTGTCAACAGCTCTGTTTCCTTTCAGAAATTTACTGGAGCTGACTGTTATACAGGAGTGTCTTAGTAGTAAATAAGTAATTGAATTAAAACGTGGTGCATGATGTGTAAGTGCTGTATGTCGGTAAAATTTGTTGCGAATACTGTTAGTAGTGTAGAAGTAATAGATTAAAACCTGATGTTTGATGGGTCGCTTTTCCATGAACGTTACTGTTGTCATTATATCTCATGAACTACATGCCTCAATGTGATACAATTTCGAAGGGATACTGCGGTCTAAAGCGTCTCGCTGCGGAGCGCGCGGTAGCTCGCCGTGGATGTTCGAGTCCTCCCTGGGGCATGGGTGTGTGTGTTTGTCCTTGGGTTAGTTTATCTTGGTTTAAGTAGTTTGTAAGCTACGGACTGATGACCACGCAGTTTGCTCCGATAGATTTACAAACATTTGAACATTTTTTTTCGAAGGTACACTCAGCTGTATGTATGTATACTGTCTGTAAAATACCCTGCGAGTACAATGTGTAATGTAGAAATTATAAATTGTAACTTCATACCGAATGCCATAGTTTTACTCCATAAACAGCGAAAAAGTAGTAAGCGAGAAACTTTTTTCCTTTCAACATTTTGAGGTGGTTGACAGCGAGAAAATGTATAATAAAGGTTTGAAATTATATTTAAAGATATTTTACAAGTCGCTAAGTACTCTAATTCTCATACCGTGTATGAATAAAGTTACATCACGTGATGTGGCAGTTTTTTATGACTCCTATTGTTTAGGACTTTATATCTCCTGAACCACGTGTAGTATGTGTTTCTTAGCCCGACGGCAACTGTTACCTCACGGTAAGCGATACGTGTGTCAAATTTGGTTGAAATCGGCCCAGTGGTTTAGGAGGAAATGTGCAACACTGTTGTGTGATGTGGCAGTTTTTCACGCATCTCATTGTTTATGACGTCATATCTCATGAACTGTGCGTTGTGCGTGATTCTTACACTTACAGCGACTGTCCTCTCGGTTTGGAGGTCATGTGTGCAAAATTTTATAAAGATTGGAACAAAACTGTAGATTTGTATGCAATATGCATACACAAACAAACATACGTTCAATGGTGATATGTAAAGAAGAAGAAGATATGAGGACTATACTTGGCGTCACCTACGAAGGCGGCCCAGTTTTCAGCCGTTCTGCGCACCCCCCTCCATTACCGCTCTGACAGCCAATAATGTTCATTGTCTAGGCGGGTCACTGGCCGCGAGTTACGCAATGTTACGCAACTGTTGGTGCTCGGCAGTAGCTCCTCCCCTCCTCGCTTCCCATATCGCTCCGCCTCTATGCGCGGAAGCGCCTTCTCAAATGACGCCAGCTATAGCTGAGTCCCGTGATGTTACCCGCCGTTGAACAGTCTGTTGTAAGGAAACGTGAATACACCATTTTACTACCCATGCGGATGCGTCAGCAACTTAGTTCTCTTGGAAGTAGGCTTATTGCAGTGCGAGGCACCTGTTGACACTAAATAAAGAAAAGTGTGAAGTAATACACATGACCACTAAAAGAAATCCGCTGAACTTCAATTACTCGATAAATCAGTCAAACCTTAAGGTCGTAAATTCTACCAAATACCTAGGAGTTACAATTACGAACAACTTTGACCGGAGAGAACACATAGAAAATATTGTGGGGAAAACGAACTAAAGGTTACGTTTCATTGACAGAACGCTTCGAAGATGCACCAGCTCCACCAAAGAGACTGGCTACATCACACTTGTGCGTCCTCTCTTGGAGTACTGTTGCCCCTTGTGGGACCCTCACCAGGTGGGACTGACGGAAGATATTGAGAAGGTTCAGAGAAGGGCAGCTCGTTTTGTTTTATCACGTTACGGGGGGGAAAGCGTCACGGAAATGTTGCACGAATTGGGGTGGAAATCATTAAAAGAAAGACGTTATTCATTGCGGCGTGATCTGTTTGCGAAGTTTCAATCACCGACTTTTAGTTCTGAATGTGAAAATATTTTGCTAGCACCCACCCACTTAGGGAGACATGACCATCCCAATAAAATAAGAGAAATCAGATCGAAAACGGAACGATTTAGGTGTTCTTTCTTCCCGCGCGCTATTAGAGAATGGAACGGTAGAGAAAAGTTATGAAAGTGGTTAATGAACCCTCTGCCAGGCACTTAAATGTGATTTGCAGAGTATCTATGTAGATGTAGATGGCCGTGAAAAACGGTGGCCGAATAGAACATCGCTCCCTCAAAACTAACCCGTTTAGTTAAGGAAGAAATTTGTTCGCGATTGATTAGCAAGATTCAAAATGTGCCTGGAAAGGGAGTAAGTAATTAAATAATTGCACGTCTAGTTGCCAAATCGCTAACACGGGTCATTATCTCTGTGTGCATAGAGAACCAAACATCTACTGCAATACGTCTGTGTAAACAACATTTCGACACTTTTTCTTCTGCGTGTATATGTAGAGATTTCTGGTTTCAGACACTCGAGCATTTGACTGACGCTTCACCCGTTTAATTCTTCGCTTTTCAGCATGTGGAAACAGATGTCGTTTGTGAAGGTATCTTCATAGCTCGAGCGCTTTTGGAGCTCTGTGAAAGATTCGACTTGCGTTTGCCAGACACTAGAAATTTAATCAGTAATGTTAGACTGAGGAACTGATGTTAACCTTCAGCCCGTACACCCCCTTATGGCACACAAAGCGTACACTTGGTCTTTAAGACCACGGTGCAGTTTCTTTCAGTTTCTTTCGGCCTTTTTTGCACCTAATTGTCTTAAAATGCATGTAGTAGACCATTCGGTCTCCCCCTTCCCCAGCATACACCCGCAATAGTTTTCTCACACACTTGATATGTAGATTTTTTCCAATTTTATAGACTTGCAGTTGATTATGAAAGGAAAAACACACAACTCGAGGGTAAGTAGGGTACATTGGACCGGAGAAAATAAAGACATTCAGTGTACAAATCGGTCTTTTTTTACTGGGAGCAGAGAGTGCAATTCGTTAATTGAATCGTGCCATCGAATAACGCTGTATGGCACATTTTGACATTTCGTAGAATCGCGTGGAATAATGATGTAAGCGGCAGTCTGCATCTCCTGCTGTAAAAGTTGACCGGTTTAACGTCCGAGGGCAGCACTAAACAGCGAGGAGACCCACGAAGTTTTCGCGCCTCCGCTGGAACAATGCTGTATGTTACAATAATGGCGGAGTGTAGCAAGGTGACGCTTACCGAAAGCGGTTTGAAAAGCGCTAATAACTCACGGAAAAGGAAAATTAACATCCCTAATTGGCAGGATATTAAGAGGAAAAGGCTTCGTGATGTTGGAATGGAATAAAAATCACGGAAAGTAAAGGTAGTTTTTGGGAAACGACCTCCAACACAGGTGAGTGGAATAATGCTGCATGGGTTCCGTAAACATCAAATAAAAAAAATTACCGTTGTCTTCTGGTTTTCGTTAGCTTTACAACGGGGCACTGACACTTCAGAAGGAGAAGAAAAACGATCTGTTGGACATGATAAAATATATGGATACAAAATACCGAGATTTTTACGAAAACCTACAGTGTGACAGCTGAGTTTGGCTACCCGATTTGTGTCTCAACTTTAACGGACTCATGTACTACTACTTTTTTTAAGACCAATGTAATCAGTTTACAATAAATATTTTTTGTATCTTGTAATAATTTTCTTACTTACACTTTTTGGATTCTAGACAACCTTACCATTAGAGCATAGTACAGAGTGATATGGAATAAGGCTGTATATCCAGTGCTATACAGCGTTTATCCATTTTAAAACTTACTAATTTTCAAAAAAAAAAAAAACTATACATAGTGAAATTTTGGAAAGCACAACCAAGTATTTTAAAGAGTCTGTATGCACAAATAATACGTATCTACTGGTACATTATTATTTTCCATCAATTCTCTGGAATTAACAGTTTTTTTCGATTTCCCATAAACTGCAAAATGTGCCATACAGCGTTATTCGATGTGACGATTCAATTACAGAACTTCGGACGGATGCACAACGAAGAAAAGACTTACTTCGACGTCCTCTTCAACTGCCTTGAGGCTACTGTGGAGGGCAGAGCGCTGACACGCACTCGGTGAGAAGGGGAGGGAGGAGAAGGGGGTCGCCCCGGTCCAAAAGACCGGTGTACGGGCTAAAGGTTAAGATATCCGACCTAGACAACCTAACATAATGACTAACTACAATAACAACAATATAGCAATCCAAAACAAATGCCAAGTAAAGGAACGAAATAAATTACATACCTAACAGGAAACAAACTGTTGAGATGCTACTAACGCCAAGCAACTAACGAAAGAAACAACAAACATAACAGGAAAACAGGGTCTAGATCCCACAATCTAATTAGCAAAACTACGTAAATGCCCTAAAAGGAAATTTCCGAATTCTGTAAGTAATCGAAATGACCAAAGAGACCCTGATTCATTGAAATCCAGATGGATTACAACGTTTAACAATTCCAATAATACTTTAATGAATATTTTATCTGTAAGTGATATTTTTTCTTTCGTAAATTGAAGTACTTCATTTGTTAACACAAATCAAAACGGGCACTGCGTAAACGCTAATTTCCAGATTTGATGTAACTAAATGTCAGTGTAATCCATATTGGCACTAACAGCTTCCAAGAAACTCATAGAATCTTTTACACAAGCAGAAGTAAAAAAATAAATAACATTGTCAACAGGAGAACGCGAACCATGGTACTAAAGAATTAAGATTGTTATGTTAGTCCTCTAACCGCGCAGCTACAATGTTACTTTCTCATTTGATGTATTACTAGCTCTTTAGGACTGTTACATATTCCACGTGATTTCTTTCAGATAAATATCTTCTACTACTCACTTTCAAAAGCAGCCCATGTGTTAATTCAGGGAGTAAGCTATTTCCATGTCAAATTTCATCCAAATGTGCCCAGCCCTTTTGGTGTGTTGCAGTAACAAACATACAAACTTTCGCATTTATAATATTTTTTTAAAACTAAACTGTTTACCACTGCTAAATATGAGAACATTGTCGAGAAACTTAGCAACATTTTACGTCAGAGGTTCAAAGGCAGACAGAAATATTGATACGTAGTTCACAACTAGTAAAAAGGTTCTTTTCCCAGTATGTGTCTGAAACATGACTACATCCAGACGTATGAGATTAACAGTGTTACACTCTGGAGAATACAACTTTAAATTCAGTTGGGTGGAGCATACTATGGAACTGCTGAAGCGCGTTAACTAACATTTATTGGAATACGGATGTTAATAGTGGTAGTTTTCACGAGAATAATAAAAGCTAACATGGTTCCTTTACTTTCACTCCATATTGACATACAGGATCATTTTTTGCGGTAATTCCAGAAGCTAACCAAAAGATTTACGAGTCCAATAACATTCAATACATATTATTTGTGATGTGCACACAATAACATTTTGCTGCGATTTGTTTAAGGAACTGCAGGAACTACTAATGGAAACTTATTCCTGATGTACCGTAATATTCTTAGTAGTTTTTTGTCGTTTATCTGTGAGAGACTGCATTTTTATATCGCGAATTTTGGCCAGCCTACTCTTGTGTAGTCAACGATTTCCTTTGCTTGTTGTTGAGAGTGGTGTCGGTGTCCACACGTGTACTTCTTATTTAAATAAATAAATGTGTGCAAATTAATTTCAGACTCACGACTGATTTTCTCAAAAGCAGAGCAACATCTCCTCTCTCAGCATTACCAGAACATAATAAATCTATGGCAGGCTCTGAGTGTTTTGTGACCACTTTCTCGAGCAATACAATCTCTGTAACAATTTCCAGTAGCTATAGAACTATGTTTTGTTGTTGCTGAGATAAGGTCAGCGAACTGTGACAACACCGTCTAGATGTTGTTGGCTGTGACCACAGACAATTCCAACCTTTATGTGTGTTTCGGGACTGGAATTCAGTTGAGGCATGTAGAGACAGCCAAATTTTTAACCATCATTTGTGGTTTTTGAGCTTGTTGGTACACCAGCCTGGATGTATTTTCGTAGCCAGATATGTGTTTCTTTCAATGACTCGATTATGCAATGACTTTGTCTGCATGGGTCGTCCCTACAAGGAATAAGCTACTAAAGTACTGTATATGCTATAAAGTACTATATATATAACAAAGTTGTATTCATATATTATATGCATCCACGGCTTAAATATTTAAAGTAATTATTTAATTCAACTTCCACTCTGCTACCGTAAGCAGTTCTATCAACTCAGTCATTTCTTCATTAAGCAACACATATACTTTCAAATTAGTAACGTTTGCTAAAATTAAATCGACTACTACAACAGGCAACTTTCAAATTGTCTACGCCTGCTATATTTAATCAGACCACTAGAACATTCTGAACAACTGAAGTAATTATGAGCTGGAAGGGGCTGCTTTTTTAACATTATTTTCTACCCATTACTTTTACCAGTCTACAAATTAGAGGTAGCTGAAAATTTTGTTCACATAATTAGCATTATTAATCAAAGCATTTCTAAGAAAATCATAGGAAAATATATTGTGGTGTTGACAATAAACAATATGTACAATAGTGTAAATTACAGGACAGTCTTACACTGAGGTACCAATTTGTTTTGCGTTATTGTCAGACAGTCTACAGACAACATTACGGAAAGTATTTCATGCTTTCAATATCCTACTCTGATTTGTGGTAATTATTCAGCAATCAGTCGTCATAAATATAAATTCTTTATTTGTTTGCAAATCCAGATTTCGACCACTGTGTGGTCATTATCAATGCTTAGAGTACAAACGCAACCTCCTACATGGAGGTCGAGATATTTTAAGTATTTTAATAGATTTTAAGCATTGATAATGACCACACAGTGGTCGAAATCTGGATTTGCAAACAAATAAATAATTTATATTTATGACGACTGATTGCTGAATAATTACCACAAATCAAACACAGTCGTGGAGCACCCATTCCAGTATGGAATCAGGCCTGATCCTACTATGATGTAGATATGTAGCAATACTTTATTTCACTGTAAATTAAAATTTTGGTTCAAATATCAGAGACACATGTTACAAATTTTTCTGGAAATAATAGGCAAGGAAGTTAGAGGAAGTCTTTCTAATTGTCTGTGCCAATTTTGCTTAGTTTAAATTGAGTAATTTAGGAGAAAAGGATACCTGAATGGTGAGTTTCCGGTAAATCACAAAGGAGATTTACAAACTTATCAACTTCCCTATATGCAGGTTTATAACATTCGTTTTGCATACTCCAGTTGGACACCGGTTTCTTCATCTTCTCTTTTCGTTACTTCCTTTAACCTTACCTCCAGGGTAGCAGCTTGTGCGGCTGTCTCTGCTTTGATTTCTCCGCGCCTATCAATAGCAGATAGAGGTGAAACAATATTCCTTCCTATCTGCATATCCATAACATGAATCCTAGAAATTACACCATCACTGAAGTTTATTACTGCATTTACAATCTCTGACAATAAAGTTCGCTGAATAGTCCTGTACTATGAACGTAGATGAACTTTGAACTACAGTTAACGCAATGTCCTTCGAAATAGCCACCTCCCATAGCTGTGCACCGCTGAGTTCTGCGATGTATGTCCTGGAAACTTTGCACGAAGATGGTGCAGATCATAAAAAATTGTAGTGAAGGCACAAAACAGACAATTGTGAGAGTATAAAATTTTTGAAAATATATTTTTTTCTTTTTTGTAATGAATTACTGTATGTATTTTGTATCTTTAACATCCCTCTCTATATTGATGTCACATCACTTACAATCTAGAGTCTGAAAGGAATATATTGTGTATGATATCTAACCTGACCCCCTAATTGTTTTGAGCAGTGTGTATGTCTATTCGATTTTTATGTAACGGAAAATGAGCCCCTAGCATCGTGGTGATGGTATACTTTTTTCACGTGTGTATATCTAACAAATGTTTAAATGTTTGTAGAGCTTATGGGACTTAACTACGGGGTCATCAGTCCCTAAACTTACAAACTGCTTGCCGGCCGCGGTGGCCGAGGGGACTGAGGTGCTCCAGTCACGGTCTGCACGGCCACTACGGTCGGGGGTTCGAATCCCCCCTCGGGCATGGATATTTGTGCCGTCCTTAGTGTTAGCTAGTTTATAAGTAGTTTGTAAGTTTAGGGACTGATGACCCCGTAGTTAAGTCCCATAAGTTCTACAAACATTTAAACAAACTACTTATGAACTAGCTAAGAATAGGACGGCACAAATATCCATGCCCAAAGGGGGGATTCAAACCCCCGACCGTACATCTACATCGGATACTCTGCAAATCACATTTAAGTGCCTGGCAGAGGGTTCATCGAACCACCGTTATACTATTTTATCTCCCATTCCATTCTCGAATAGCGCGCGGGAAGAATGAACACCTGAATCTCTCCGTTCAGGCTCTGATTTCTCGTATTTCATTCTGATGATCATTTCTACCTATTTAAGTGGGAGTCAACAATATATTTTCGCATTCGGAGGAGAATGTTGGCGATTGGAGTTTCGTAAGCAGCCCACGCCGCAGCGATAAGCGTCGTTGTTGTAATGATTCAAAAAAAAAAAAAATGTACAAATGTTTGTACAGTCTATGGGACTTAACTACGGGGTTATCAGTCCCTAAACTTACAAACTACTTATGAACTAACTACGACTAAGGACGGCACAAATATCCATGCCCGAGGGGGGATTCGAAACCCCGACCGTAGTGGCCGCGCAGACCGTGACTGGAGCGCCTCAGTCCCCTCGGCCACCGCGACCGGCGTAATGATTCCCATCCCAGATCTTGTATCATTTCCGTAACACTGTCTCCCGTTGTAATATATTTAGCCAGGAGGGTTCCGTTTGTTTAAATAACTGAAGTATTCGATACCATAATTGGTCGTAGTATTGTAGCCTAATATTCTATGTTTATATTACATAAGCATTTTATAGTGCTTCTGTCTAGTCACATTATCATATGCATTACTATGATCTTCTAACAAACTAAATTAATTAATTATTGAAAGTCATAACAACAATGGAAACATATTAACACTGCGCTAATTGTTGTTTACTTACGATCTTTTCTATTGTTTATTTTGATGTAAAAAAACTTATTATTACATCTGTCATACTTTTATGTATCTTTGCGTAAAGCAGGAGTCATTAATGTTTATTGAACAAATTGTTAAATATTTAAATGTTGTACCTCCTTATTCTAGAAGGTTCTAGAAATTTGATTGTGTATTTATACGTGCAAATTGGCGCGAACTCTGGAGTCACTCTCTCAGTAGTCTGCAGTATGGAGAATGAAGTAGGAGTCTGTAGTAGTATGAAGTTACTAATGGAATAGTTAGCATTGTTGTCAGTCAGTCTTGAAATGGATAAATAAATATACGTAAAAAGTGAAACGTGTCATATTTGTAGTTTCCACAAGACTCCCAAGAACCCGACGACGTATTATTATTTTGTAATGTGTTAATGGCAGGCGAGCTACAAGATCTTCGAGACCACTGAACATCTGCAACAGGTGATGTATAAAAATGTAGCGTTAATTTATGTCCAGTAAAAAAAAAAAAAAAAAAAAAAAAAAAAAAAAAAAAATGTGCCACACCGTCGTGTATCGCAATACGAGACGAGCCCTTCTTTGGACTCTTTCGAACGGTCGGGTGTCCGAATCCCCCCTCGGGCATGGATATTTGTACCGTCCTCAGTGTAAGTTAGTTCATAAGTAGTTTGTAACTTTAGGGACTGATGACCCCGTAGTTAAGTCCCATAAGCTATACACACATTTGAACATTTGACTCTTTCGATATCCTCCGTCAAATCCACCTGATAAGGATCCCACACTGGGCAGACCGTGACTGGCGGTCCTCAGTCCCCTCGGTCACCGCGGCCGGCTATATCTATCATAATCGTAGTTGTGGAATAGTAGCAACAGAAGGGAACAATGGGTGTAAAACACAAAGACACAATATATAGCACACGAATATTTTTATTTTCAAGATACGTGAAATATTTGCAACAATAGATAACAACGCGCTGTTTACTGTAGGTACATACACATATCTACATGCCACTAACGCGACACACGTCGGGTAGTAGTAGAAACTAGGCAGTAAGACGGCGGCTATAAATAGGTCACTGGATGACGGAGATGGGCGGCGGGGAGGCGTTGGCGCGCGCGGGCGGCGCGGGCACGGGGCAGGGCAGCAGCGGCGAGTAGGGCAGGCCCACGCCGACGCCCACGCCGCCCCACAGGCGCAGCGGCAGCAGCGGCGCCGCCAGCGGCCGCTCCACCAACGCAGACGTCGACGCGCGCTGCGAACGCCCCGGCCGCCTGCCGCGCTCCTCCACCGGCAGCTTCTTCCACATCTCGAACAGCGGCGGCGCGAACGCGAACGGCGCCATGCCTGCAACCACACACAAATATATACAGACGGGAAACCTCCGTAAGGGCCTGGTCCTACGCTCCGGGGTGCGGGGAGGAAGGTTTTCCAGCAGTTCCGTAAGATGTCCCATGATGGCGCTACGGTCAGAAGCAGCCCTTTAAACTGGCCAGAGCAGGCGGCAGGTAGCGGCTGTCCCCACCACCACCTCCCCTCACACGGCAGCAAGCCGGACACAGCCGTGGCCTCGTGGCAGGCGGCACGAGCTCTCCCCTCACCCTCCCCTCCACGCTACCCTCTGACGTGCGAGAGGCACCCTAAGCGAGCGATCCGCCTGACACCTGCTAGCATCTTACGGAACTACGAGAGGAGCGTAGGACAGTGGTTTAGGGGAGGCTACTTCTCTGTATGTGTTACTCTGTGGCTCCAGGGTGCGGGGAGGGAGGATTTCCAGCAGTTCCGTAAGATGTCCCATGATGGCGCTGCGGTCAGAAGCAGCTCTTTAAACTGGCCAGAGCAGGCGGCAGGTAGCGGCTGTCCCCACCACCACCTCCCCTCAAACGCCAGCAAGCTGGACACAGCTGTGGCCTCGTGGGAGGCGGCACGAGCTCTCCCCTCAGCCTCCCCTCCACGCTACCCTCTGACGTGCGAGAGGCACCCTAAGCCAGCGATCTGCCTGACACCTGCTAGCATCTTACAGAACTACGAGGGGAGCATAGGACAATGGTTTAGGGGAGGCTTCTTCTCTGTATATGTTACTCTGTGCTGCAACACCACGCCCCGCTCAGGGGAGGGACCACAGCTCATGTTCCACACGGCTCCATTCTAGGGCCATTTCTACTTTTGCTGCAGCTAAAAGCTTTACCATTATACAGGTTATTAGAAAATTCAGTGTCCAAGTAACAGCAATGACAGACGAGTCAAATCAAAACACTCATATAAAATAAATTCATTTTCCAGAGACAGATGCAGTCTCAACATATCAACAATATTAATTACGAGCTGTAAACTCAGCATTGCCCGGGTGTTTATTTATTCTACACTCTAGTAGTCCACCTCCTCTTCCCTCCTCTATCTGCATTCATCTCTTTCTTTCCCATGTCTCTGTTTTGTTTCCATCTTTCCCTTTCTCGGCAATGTTTTTTGCAAGGCACCGAAGGTCATGTACCATAGGAACATGTATGTATCTTGTGCCCTTCCTCATGGTATAAGTGTCGTGTTTGCAAAAAATCATCAAGGTCTGAGAAAACCTATTCATTTTGTCAAATTTCGTATGTTAAGTACCCTCCACCGTGCACTGAACGAAATTTTATACAGACAGTGACATTTCTCTTGTTTTTATGGCGAAGTATGCAAAATTTCATAAATATCGGAACAAAACTATATATTTTTATGCAATAGAAACACAGAGTCATATTGAAAAACGCACTTTGTTATTATCAAATTTTCCAGTTTTATTTCATACAACCTGTGTTCTGAGAATAGCGAAAACAACAAAAAAGGATATGTGAAATAAAAAAAATGTTCAAATGTTTGTATAGCTTATAGGAAATTATCACAATTGTACCTAGTGTGGTACATATTCGATTGATTTTTCTTAATTCTGTGGCCTTTTTGTGTTTATACTAGCATTTTTAATTGTCTAATATTTCAGTTAGCTATTCATTAAACATCCGAGAACAAGTGCCGAGTTAAAATTATTCCTTTTCTCAATATATTTTCAGTTACAATAACATTTGTGCTAAATGATCGCAATTGTACCACCTCACCCTACTCGCCGGATCTCAATCCTCCAGACTTCTTCCTATTCTCTCGACTCAAACTCGCATTGAAAGAAAAAAGATTTGACGATGTTCCTGACGTTCAGCGAAGTGTGAAGAGGCTTTTGATCGCCGTCCCGAAGGAAGACTTCGTGCAAAGTTTCCAGAACATGTATTGCAGAGCTCAGCGATGCATGGTTATGGGAGGTGACTATTTCAAAGGACAGTAAGGCAACCGTAGTCCATAGTTCGTCTACGTTTATGTTACGGGACTTTTCACTGAACTTAATTGTCAGAGGTTACAGTTATGGTATAGGGAGGTCAGTACGGGACACCAATAGAAATTGACGCGCAGGTGGTGTACGACGCCTTCCGCACATTTAGCAAAAGGTAAAAAATAACGGGGACGATAATAATTTAAGTATCTGGGAGAAATGATGGCTTAGAAAAATTTGCTGTAGAAGAAAGAGTACATAAAATGGAGATAGCATACGGTATAACCAGGAACATCTACAACAAAAGGTCTCTGCCTAAAAATCTGAAAATACAGCTCTACAACACAGTAGTAAAGGCAGAACGTCTTTATGCAAGTGAATGTTTAGTACTGAATTACAAATTACATAAACTTAAAGTCCTAGAAAGAAAAATCGTACGAAAAATACTTGGTCCACTAAGAAATACAGAGGTATGGAAACTAAGAAGTAATGCAGAAGTTTATCGCAACATAGGAAACATAACCGAAACACTACGGAATAGGCGACTGCTATTTTTGGGACATTTATACCGAATGAACAGCAACAGGTTAACCAAACAGATTTTTAAATATCTCTGGGTCAAGAGTCAACAATAGAATGGATTCAAGAAGTGAGGAAAGATTTGGAAAGAAACAATATAAGTGAAAAAGATGCAACAGAAAGAGAAATTTTAAGAAGAGAGTGTTAAAAACGGAAGGATTCCAAGGCAGGAGGGGGAAGAAGACAGGAGTAAAGTGGACTGAGGAGAGAAAAAGGATGCATAGTGAACAGATGGCCGCGGTGGAGTAGCTGAGCGGTCTAAAGCGTCTCGCTGTGGAGCGCGCGGTTGCTCGCCGTGGAGGTTCGAGTCCTCCCTGGGGCATGGGTGTGTGTGTTTGTCCTTAGGTTAGCTTACCTAGGTTTAAGTAGTTTGTAAACTACGGACTGATGACCACACAGTTTGGTCCGATAGATTTACAGACATTTGAACATTTTGATTTTTGAAAAGATGAAAGAATACTGGAGATAAAAGAAAGAAGAACAAAGGAGGAAACATTGAAATTGGTGCGTGATCCTTAGATGGCCGAAACGAGGAAAGAAAAAAAGAAAGAAATTAAGGCGTGTAACTGTAAGTACCTCTATCAGTAAAGTCAAAATGTTCAAATGTTTGTATAGCTTATGGGACTTAACTACGGGGTCATCAGTCCCTAAACTTACAAACTACTTATGAACTAGCTAACACTAATGATGGCACAAACATCCTTGCCCGACGGGGGATTCGAACCCCCGTCCGTAGTGGCCGTGCAGACCGCGACTAGCGCGCCGCAGTCCCCTCGGCCACCGCGGCCGGCTCTGTGAAATCGGTCGAGCCGTTCTCAAGTTACGGCGCGATCAACGTACATAGGGGTCCGTTCTCATCTTGCAATATACTCTCCGCCATGCACCATAGGTAGACGGTGACCTTCCTTTTGAAGGTCAAGCGTGCAAAGTTTTGTGAAGGTCGGAATGAAACTGTAGATTTCGTCAGTCTGGAGGAGAAGTATCCTCCGCCATGCACCTTCATTCCGTCCTATCGTAAATACTTTCTTAGCTAACATCTTCTACCTTTAAACTACATACCGGCAAAATTTCAGCTTCATAGATGCAGTAGTTTTAGAGATTTCGAGTTTCGTCAGTGAGTGACTGAGTGACTAACCTTTAGTTTTTATATGTATACTAGCTTAAACCTGCGGCTCCGCTCGCGTGTTGGTTGATTATAATAGATAAGCTATCTTTCAGTAGTGTGCTATGAGAGTGAATAGTAAGTAGTGTAGATCAAATCAAACGTAAAAATGCACTCGTTTCGAAGAAGTCAATCACGAAATTCAATAATAATGATTGTAATAATATCACAAATCGATCACTTGATGTAATGCGCGAAACGTCAAATCGATTTTTTTAAAGAGATGTATTAAAAGAAATTTCTTTTTACTGGTTTATTTATTTATTCTTATATTTCCTTATTCGTATGCTTATCCTTACAGAGAAAGAGCTGAAGACATTGTAGTACGCATATACCAAAGATATGGTCTGTGGCATCACGTTTCGCTGTGTGTAACCTCCTTGCTATAGAGTCGCAAAAGTCATCGCTGGCCTTCAGTCCGAATTTTTTTAATAATTTGACGACTTTCAACTACCATATCTTCCACCCCCTTATAGCTATCGGCAATGAACTGCTATGGTGTACAACAGGAGACTTCGGACAACAATTACATACAAACCATTTGTTTGTGTTCTGTAGTTTTCGCTGCAGAGCGAAATATTAACACACACACACACACACACACACACACACACACACACACACACACACACACGTAGAATTTTATATACACCGATAACTTTCTATCCCAATATACTCCACCCTTTTATCATTATCAACCCTCAAGCAACAATGCAACCAATAAAACATTTTCAAAGAGTAAATATAAGTTTCAAAGAGTAATTGTTGTTTAGCATTTCCCGTTATATTCTTCAAATTACTAAATATCTACCAGATCGCTATAAAACCGTGCCTAAAACCTTCCTCAGGTATAAATTAGTAACTGTACAAATATTTAAGTCTCTGCGTCTTGTCGTTCGGGCGTGAAAAGCGTACACCGAACAGACATTCACATTAATATATATAGATAAATAGCTATCCGAACGCCATAAAACCGTGCCTAAAGCCTTCCTCGGGTAGACATTAGTAACTGTACAAATGTTTAGCTCTTTATGTCTTGTGGTTTAGACGTGTTAAACGCACACCAAACAGACATTCACATTTATAGATATAGATAACGTGAAGAACTGCATTGAAATTTCGGCAGTCTGTCCATAACGAGGAAATCAAAGAAA
Source organism: Locusta migratoria (assembly GCA_026315105.1). NCBI lineage: Eukaryota > Metazoa > Arthropoda > Insecta > Orthoptera > Acrididae > Locusta > Locusta migratoria. Next base: position 296,992,412 of record CM048755.1, read on the forward strand.
AACTGCGAATGAACACCATAGAGAAAGCAGTTGGAGCGAACAGACTGAGATGGTGGGGGTCATGTTACACGCATGGGAGACACAAGGTTACCTAAGAGACTAAGAGCTCGGCAGAGGAGGGTAAGAGGAGTCGAGGTAGACCAAGGAGAAACTACGTAGATTCGGTGAAGAATGATTTTGAAGTAAACGGCATAACATCAGACGAGGCATCAATGTTAGCATTGAATAGGGGATCAAATGTTCAAATGTCTGTAAATCTATCGGACCAAACTGCGTGGTCATCAGTCCGTAGCTTACAAACTACTTAAACCTAGGTAAACTAACCTAAGGACAAACACACACACACACACACACACACACACACACACACACACACACACGCCCCAGGGAGGACTCGAACCTCCACGGCGAGCAACCGCGCGCTCCGCAGTGTGACGCTTTAGACCGCTCGGCTACTCCACCGCGGCAGTGTCCGAGTAACAGGAATGACAGACGAGTCAAATCAAATACACTCATATAAAATAAAGTCATCTTCCAGAGACGGATGTAGTCAATATATAACAACATTAATTATAACATGAAGAACTGCATTGAAATTTCGGCAGTCACTATCCACACACACACAAATTATACATACATGTACAAGGAGAGGCAACTAAGCAGTGGTGGACGGAGGGGGCGGACCGCCCAGGGCCTCCAGTCTTGGAGGGCCTCCAAATACCTCGACAGCAAGTTTTTTTTTTTTTTTTTTTTTTTTTTTTTTTTTGAGCGCGCTTTGCATCTTGTTCTGCAGGGTCCTCCAATTCTTTGTTATAGTAGTACATGTATTTCCAAGTGTACCGGGGACCTCATTTTGTTTCGCCGCCGCCCCGGGCCTCCAACAGCCTTACACCGCCACTGCAACTAAGTCATAACAACCATTGTATCTCCCCAACCGTAATAGACACAAAGATGACATTTGGACAGTGAATTGCATGGACAGAGGCTACTTGAATACATCGCATATGAGGCCATCTTTTTTTAATGGAATCCTCTGTTAAATTTTAGCGTAACATGATGGCTTAAAAACACGTTTTCAAGTATATGTATATCATAATATTTAGGCGAATAGTTTTTGAGACACAGATGTGTAGATATGTTCTATCGTATTCGACCTTCGAAGAGGTATTGCCCAATGCTACCTTTCCTGTTGTGTAGTCCAGACGGTAAACGTCGCGAGTCCGTCCTTACACAAACAACGCCGCTTCTAAGGACGAATACGATACGAGAACATATGTGTCTCAAAAACTATTTGCCTAAATATTATGATATACACATAGTTGAAACCGTCTTTTTAAGCCTAAAATGTTATGCTAAAATTTAACATAGGGTTCCATTAAAAAAACCTAAAAATGGCCTCATATCTCTGTAATACAAAATAGCACAAACATGAAACGTCCTCTATTCAAGTAGCCCCTGACCTTGCAATTAACTGCCCAAACAGCACCTTTGTATCTATTACTGTTGGGGCGACACAAGGGTATTATGACTTAGCTGCCTCACGGTGAGTCATAAGTGAGGAAGCATACCAGGTGATCAAAAAGTCAGTATAAATTTGAAAACTTATTAAATCACGGAAAAATGTAGATAGAGAGGTATAAATTGACACACATGCTTGGAATGACATGGGGTTTTATTAGAACCCATAAATAAATAAATAAAAAGGCAAAGGTCCCAGGTTCGAGTCCCGGTTCCGGTAGACAATTTTAATCTGCCAGCAAGTTTCGTATCAGCGCACACTCCGCTGCAGAGTGAAATTTCATTCTGTAAACATCCCTTAGGCTGTGGCTAAGCCATGTCTCCACCATATCCTTTCTTCCAGGAGTGCTAGTCTTGCATGATTCGCAGGAGAGCTTCTGTGAAGCCGGCCGCGGTGGCCGAGGGGACTAAGGCGCTTCAGTCACGGTCTGCACGGCCACTACGGTCGGGGGTTCGAATCCCCCCTCGGGCATGGATATTTGTGCCGTCCTAGTTCGTAAGTAGTTCATAAGTAGTTTGTAAGTTTAGGGACTGATGACCCCGTAGTTAAGTCCCATAGACTGTGCAAACATTTGAACATTTAGCTTCTGTGAAGTTTGGAAAGTAGGAGGCGAGGTACTGGCGGAAGTAAAGTTGTGAGGTGGCATCGTGAGTCGTGTCGGGATAGCCCAGTCGGTAGAGCGTTTGCCCGCGAAAGGCAAAGGTCCCAGGTTCGAATCCCTGTTCCGGCACACAATTTTAATCTGCCAGGAAGTTTAAAAAATAAAGTAGTCCAAAAAATGTTCGACGGATGGTGCTTCATCTGATCAGAAAAGCAATAATTAGCATAACAAATTAAAACAAAGCAAAGACGATGTTATTTACAGAAAATGCTCAATATGTTCACCGTCATTCCTCAACAATTGCTGTAGTCGAGGAATAATGCTGCGAACAGCACTGTAAAGCATGTTCGGAGTTATGGTGAGGAATTGGCGTCGTATGTTGACTTTCAGCATCCCTAGGCGAAGCATGACGAAAGTGGCGGCTGAGCACACGATCATCACCAAACGACGCGCGCAAGAGATCTTTCACGCGTCTAGCAATACGCTTGTTCTTTCTTTCTTTCTTTCTTTCTTTTCTAATAAAACCCCATGTCATACTTCCGTGCATTTTTAATGGAGTGTTTTTACCAATTACACCAGCCCAGCTCCTTACTTTCGATCTTTACAATTACTTATTCAGTATTTGTTGTGCTTTACGAAATATTTCTTGTGCTAATGTCAGGTGAATACACACACACACACACACACACACACACACACACACACGGACATCCTATATTTTTTCTTCAGCAATCCATAGCATGACAAATCACATAAGCAATGGCGTTGATTGCATCGCAATATTCCAATTACATCCCGAGATATTGCGACGCGAAGTTGACGCTTGAAATACGCGAAACGCGCGGCTAGCGCACGTCCTGAGACTCAGGCGAGAACCCCATCCTACTCATGACGTGCGCTAGCCGCGCGTTTCGCGTATTTCAAGCGTCAACTTCACGTCGCAATATCTCGGGATGTAATTGGAATATTGCGATGCAATCAACGCCATTGCTTATGTGGTTTGTCATGCTATGGATTGCTGAAAAAAAATAGGGTGTCCATTTAAAAAAAACATAAGTTTGTTTTAAAAAACACATTTGCTTTGGTTTTAGAATGTTTCCAAATATGTACATTCATGGGCCCCAGGCGTACATTGAAACCGGTGAAAGTCGTTTTCCAATAGCTGTTATTGTTCCAGAGATATTTTGGGTGGACAAGATAGCTGGGACACCCTGTATATATTTACATCTAAAGCCAAAATTTAAGTATTTCACGTATCAAGTGCTAAATCAGCAGATAATTTTTATAACAGTAAGTAGTATTAATAGAGGAGCTCTACAAAGGACATGAACATAGAGACAATATTGTAGAAAGAGAAGAGGAAGTAGATGAAGATGGATAGGAGATACGATTCTGTGAGAATAATTCGACAGAGTGCTGAAAGATGTGAATCGAAACAAGGGCCCAGAAGTAGATGATATTCCCACTGAACTGCAGACATCGTTGGGGAGAACCAGCCTTGAAGCAACTTCAAATGTTCAAGTGTTTGTAAAACTTTGGTACCAAACTGCAGTGGTCATCAGTCCCTAGACTTACAAACTACTTAAACTAACTTTTGCTAAGGACGCACACACGCACCCATGTTCGAGGGAGGAGAGGAACCTCCGATGGGGAGCAGCCACGCACTCCGCAACAAGGCGCCTTAGAGCGCACGGACATTCACGCGCGGCATGAAGCAACTGTTCCGCGTATGAGACAGACCATACAGCCTCAGACTTCAAGAAGAATATTATAATTCCAATTCCAAAGAAAGCAATTGTAGAGAAGTGTGAAAATTACAGAACTATCAGTTTAATAAGCCAGGGTTGCAAAATATAAGGTACGTCTGAAAAGTTCGGTGAATGGTCCCAAATTTTACCAACCGCACTGGTGAGGCTGAGGTGCCCGCGCATACACATAGAGGGACACGTCAGCAAGTATCCCTTATCGTGCAAAGCACTGCAGTGAAGCGGTGGTACACGCTACGACCCAGCTAAGAGGGTCAATGTGAGAACTCGTGTCATTGCAATATGGAGCGCAAAATGTAGAAATGGAGCAACGCGTTAACATCAAGTTTTGTTTCAAATTAGGCAAAACGTCGACGGAGATCCATGGGATGTTAGTGCAAGTGTATGGTGTTGAAGCAGTGAGTAAAAACTATGTGTGTGAGTGGTTTAAACGCTTTAGAGACGGAAAGGAAGGAGTCGAGGATGAGCCACGTTCAAGTCGAGCGTCCGCAATACAACATCGAACGAGTGGGACGGATGCATGTGGATGATCGACGGCTGTGTTTGACAATGATAGCAGAGTAGTTGAAGATCAGCACAGACAGTGTAAGCACTATTGTTCACAAACATTTGGGGAAGTGGAAAATTTGTAGTCGGTTTGTTCCACGCCTGCTGACAGACGTGCAGAAGCACACTCGGATGGAACCATCTGTAGCTTTCATCGATATATCTGACCGGAATTCGCAATTTTTGGAAAAAAAAATCATTAGAAGGGATGAGAGTTGGTGCTACCAATACGATCCGGAGACCAAGCGTCAGTCAGTGGTATGGTGTTCATCGTCTTCCCCAACTCCTAAGAAAAGTCGACTGGCAAAATCAAAAATAAAGACGATGTTGATTGTCTTTTATTATTAAAGGGCTCGATCCATCATGAATTTGCACCCGAGGATCATACTGTCAGCACGGAAGTTTGAAAGGGAGTTTTGAAACGGATGTACCGGAGTGGACAGTGGAATTTCCTGCGCGACAATGCCCGTCCACCACTGCGATTCGCGTGCTCAACTTTCTCACCAAACGCAAGGTCTCTGTGCTTCCACACCCTCCTTATCCTCGAGATTTGGTTCTGACAGACTTCTTTCCGTTTCCCTGAAATTAGCCCTGAAAGGCTTACGCTTCGCAACGTTTGCGGAGGCCCAACAACACGTGACGTCAGTGCTTCGAGCGATTTCACGAGAAGCGTTTGCTTCCAACAGCTGTACAGGCAAGTAGTACAGGAGTGTATTTAAGCCAGCGGCGATTACTTTGAAGGCCAGTAAAGGTATTTTGTTTGTAATTCTTGTTTCCTATATTTCCTGAGCCCGTTCACCGAACTTTTCAGACGCAACTTGTACTAACACGAATTATTTACAGACGAATGGAAAAATTGGTAGAATCTGACCTCGGGAGAGATCATTTTGGATTTAGGAGAAATTTTGGAACACGTGAGGCAATACTCACCTTACGACTTATCCTAGAAGACAGGTTAAGGAAAGCAAACCTACGTTTTTAGCATTTGTGAATTTGGAGAAATCTTTTGACAACCTTGACTGGAATATAGGGAGCGAAAACTTATAAACAACTTGTACAAAGACCAGACAGCAGTTATAAGAGTCGAAAGGCATGAAATGGACGCAGTGGTAGGGAAGGAAGCAAGAAAGGGTTGTAGCCTGTTTCCAATATTCAGTCTGTATACTGAGCTAGCTGTGAAGGAATGCAAGGAGAAATTTGGAGAAGAAATTAAAGTTGAGGAATAAGAAATAATTCTGTCAGAAATACCAAAGTAGTAATTGACGAAAAGTCATCGAGTAAAACAGAAGTGATATCTGGCGTTCCCCAAGGAAGTGTTATAGGTCCCCCAATGTTCCTTATTTTTATAAACGATTTGTGAGACAGTCTGAGCAACTCTCTTTATAATATTCGCGAATGATGCAGTCGCTTATCGGTTAGTAAAGTCAGCCAGAGATCGAAAGCAGCTGCAAAATAATTTAGATAAGATATCTATATGGTTCAAATATTGGCAGTTGACCGTAAATAATGAAAAGTTTGAAGTCAACCATATGAACACTAAAAGAAATCCGTTAATTTACGAAATAAATCATTTGAATCTACAGGCCGTAAATTCAATTAAATACCTAGGAATTACAAATACGAAGCTCTTTAATAGGAGAGAAAATATCGTAGAAAAGAGCCAACCAAAGGGTACGTTACTTTGGTGAAACAATTAGAAGATGCAAACGTTCTACTTGAGAAACTGCCTACACTACTCTTTTGGATCCTAATTTGAAGTACTGCTGCACATTAAGTGATCCTCTCCAAGTGGGACTGACGGAGGATAAAGTTCAGGGAAGAGGAGATCGTTTTATGTTATCGCGATATAGGGGAGAGAGAGTCATGGAAATGATGCAAGAGTTGGCTTGAAAATCATTAAAATAAAGGCGTTATTTGTTGCGGCAAGATCTATTTGCGAAATTCCATTTACAAACTTTATATTCCGAATGGGAACGTATTTTGCTAGCATCCATCTGCAAAGGGAGACATGATCATAATTATAAAATAAGAGAAATCAGACCGAAAACGGAAAGATTCAGATGTTTCTTCTTCCCGCGCGCTATTAGAGAAAGGAACGGTAGAGAAATATCATAAAAGCGATTCGATGAACCCTCTGCCACGCACTTTTGTAGAGTAATTATGTAGATGTAGACCTGGAAGAGCGGAATGGACAGTGTCTTAAAAAGAGTTTATAAAATGAACATTAAAGATGTTTATAAATCTATTTGACCAAACTGCTATGGGCATCAGTCCCTAGACTTACAAACTACTTAAATTACCTTGTACTAAGGACAACACACACACCCATGCCCGAGGTAGGACTCGAACCTCCGGCCGGGAAGCTTCCGCTCACAACGCAGCAAATTGCCTTAGCGCACTCGGCCACTCCCCCGCCATCAATGAACATAAACAATAGTAAAACAAGGGAAATGGAATGTAGTCTCAGAAAAGAAAATTCTGGCATATCTTGACTAAGAGAAGAGATTGATTATATTCTGAGACATCACTGAATCGTCAAATTAGTATTGGAGGGAAGTGCGTAGGGTAAAAATCGCAGAGGGAAACCGAGATATGAATACAGTAAGCAGGTTCAAAAGGATGCAGTTTGCCGTTGTTATTCAGAATAGGCTTGCACAGGACAGGGTAGCACGGAGTGCTTCTCAAAGCAGTCTTCTGACTGAAGACAACAACAACAACAAGTAGTATTTATCTATAGTATTACACAGAAAACACAATGACTACCAGTAACTAAATGAACAGACAACTTCTGAATATCATGTAATGTTATGTCACAAACTAAGTAACACATCCATCAATTAAAAAGACAATAACACCAACAAAAACACACACTATTTCACGTGAGAATAGCTCGAAGTTCTACCGAGACATTCTCACCTGAAATAGACAGAAGTAGACGAGTATCAATCACCTAGCTTGTTAGACAATAACACACATTGCAACAGATTGCAACTCACTCTCTACCGCACTCATAACATGATTTTATTATTAATACTTAGGATTATTTTTACATTATATGTTTCTGCTACTGATTGAAAACAAATTATGTAGCACTCTTTTAAGGATTGTAAAGCCTTAGATTATCGATAATACTACAGAATTTTTATATATTTTTTTTCTTTTTAGTATTTTTCAAAGCATCATCATCAAGTGTCTATAAAAAAACTGTAACAATAACTGGATTTCATAGTACGAATGAATAAATAAAAGAGCTGAATCCTGTCAGCGCTTCCATACTGGGTGTTCTCCGCCACGTGTCATATGGTGGCTCGCCGAGTATGTATGTAGATATAGACTCATGGTTAATAGTATCAAACAAGGGGCACAGTTGTTAAATCACTGGGTTCGCGTTCGGGACAGTTTGGCTACCAAACCTACTCAAGTGATCCAAACTGTCTTCCTAGGTTCTTAAAATCAATGAAGGCCATTGTCAGGGTATCTCCCCTGCAAAAGAAGCGACAGAACTCTCGCCATCATTGTTCAATCTGTCTCTGGTGAGCTACCAGCGTTCTGTGCTGCACTAATGTTTGGTTACAGAGCGTTCTTTTATGCAAGGTCTAACGCCTGAAAGGGGTTCTGTAATCTTTAGGCATAGTTTCTCAACTACTGCTAGCTGCCCCGTTAACAGAAAAGAGTTATGCCTGCTCTACAACGATGTCATGTGGTTGGATCAGGTGTTCCTGACGCTCTCCCTCCCATATTCTGTGGCAATGATCTTGCTTTTTTTACGTATTTCGACACCCTCAAATATTTATTGTGTACGGGACAGTCTTGTTACACTTCTACATCTACATAGATACTCTGCAAATCACATTTAAGTGCCTGGCAGAGGGTTCATTAAACACTTTCATAACGTTTCTCTACCGTTCTATTCTCTAATAGCGCGCGGGAAGAAAGAACACCTAAATCGTTCCGTTTTCGATCTGATTTCTCTTATTTTATTGGGATGGTCATGTCTCCCTAAGTAGGTGGGTGCTAGCAAAATATTTTCACATTTAGAAGTAAAAGTCAGTGATTGGAACTTCGCAAACAGATCACGCCGCAATGAATAACGTCTTTCTTTTAATGATTTCCACCCCAATTCGTGCAATATTTCCGTAACGGTTCCCCCCCCCCCCCCGTAACGTGATAAAACAAAACGAGCTGCCATGCTCTGAACCTTCTCAATATCTTTCTCCAGTCCCACTTGGTGAGGGTCCCACAGTGGGTAACAGTACGCCAGGAGAGGACGCACAAGTGTGATGTAGCCAGTCTCTTTGGTGGAGCTGGTGCATCTTCGAAGCGTTCTGCCAATGAAACGTAATCTTTGGTTCGCCTTCCCCACAATATTTTCTATGTGTTCTCTTCCAGTCTAAGTTGTTCGTAATTGTAACTCCTAGGTATTTAGTAGAATTTACGACCTTAAGGTTTGACTGATTTATCGCGTAATTGAAGTTCAGCGGATTTCTTTTAGTGGTTATGTGTATTACTTCACACTTTTCTTTATTTAGAGTCAATTGCCAATTTTCGCACCATGTAGAAATTTTGTCTAAATCGCTTTGCAGTTGCTTTTGATCCTCTGTTGACTTCACTAACCGATAAACGACAGCATCATCCGCAAACATTCTAAGGGAGCTATTCATATTGTCTCCTAAATCGTTTATAAAGACGAGGAAGAGTAGGGGACCTATAACGCTTCCCTGGAGAACGCCAGATATCATTTCTGTTTTACTCGATGACTTACCATCAATTGCAACGAACTGTGTCCTTTCTGATAGGAAATCGTGAATCCAATCACACAATTGGGGAGATATTCCATAAGCACGCAATTTCATTAGAAGCCGCTTGTGGGGTACAGTGTCAAAAGCCTTCCGGAAATCCAGAAATATGGAATCTATTTGAGATCCCTTGTCTATGGCAGTTATCACTTCATGTGAATAAAGGGCAAGCTGTGTTTCGCTAGAGCGATACTTTCTGAATCCGTGTTGACTATTGGTTAATAGGTCGTTCTCTTCGAGGTAGTTCATAATGTTCGAACAAAGTATATGTTCAAAAATGTTCAAATGTTTGTAAATCTATCGGACCAAACTGCGTGGTTATTAGTCCGTAGCTTACAAACTACTTAAACCTAGGTAAACTAACCTAAGGACAACACTCACATCCATGCCCCAGGGAGGACTGGAACCTCCACGGCGAGCAACCGGGCGCTCCGCAGCGAGACGCTTTAGACCGCTCGGCTTCTCCACCGCGGCAGTATATGTTCCAAAATGCTACTGCAAATCGACGTCAATGACATGGGCCTGTAATTTTGGGGATCATTCCTATTGCCTTTCTTGAATATTGGAGTAACTTGGGCAACTTTCCAGTCTTTGGGTACGGATCTTTCGCTGAGTGATCGGTTGTAAATTATAGCTAAATATGGAGCTATTGCATCAACAAAAAAAAATCTTGTCACAACAACGAAACGTTACACTTCAGTCTTCATTTCGGGATATAGAGACCACATACAGTTTGTCAGGAGCACCGCGCGAAAGTTTCTCAATTAGACTGGTTTAAAACCCTTTCATGTGAAGTTAAGTTACACGCTTTTCTTTGGCCTCGCTGGGTCATTTATTGTGCTGCTGTGAGAAAGTTGTCAGTGTGTCATCTCCAGCTCTTAAATTCGTGGGAAGGCATCTCACATGATAACGGCTGCAAGTAAAAGAGCTCTTCCTTAGCGCCTCGTCATTAGGACACGACTTGCCTTGGCAGCTATCTCGGAAGCCAGCAGACAGCTCGCCATAATAGCGCCAGCCAGAATGAAGCTAACAAGCCGGCTGAGAGTCCACTGCATCATTACCGACGAGTGCGCCAACCAAATAGACCCACCACTCACTCAGTAACCAACTTTTATCTCTTCATTAGATGGCTCTGCTGCGAGCTAGAAGCGACCTCTGGATAATCCTAAAGATCGCAAGGCGTTAAAAAAGAAGACACCCTATTTAGCTTAATATTGGCCCACTTTAGGTTACGGTAGTAGGGGAGACCGGGGCACGTTTTCCACCATTTTACATTTTTATTTTTGTACTTCTTATTTTTATCGACTTTGCGGTAAACAGCGGATCATTATATTTCCTACACCTTTATTTACAGTCTCGTACAGATATTTTTGAAAATAGTAAATAACATTCTTTGTAGCAAATGGTTTTGTCTGACCATGTTGCGTTGGAAAATTTGCCCCGCATGCGGGGCAAGTTTTCCAGCTTACTTAAAATGTACAGGAGCAAATATTCCAATTATACTTTGAATGTTAAAACAGAGATAAATATCTTGATTTCACTGAGTACGTATTTTTATCTTGAATTTACAATATATTAAAAAAGAGGATAGTAAAAATAGCCTCATTAAATAAAAACAAATGCCATTTAATGGTTTTACAAAATATGTGACTTAAAAATTTTACAAACATTTTTAACAATACTTATTCTGATTGTCTGAATCACAATGCAAGCAAACAAAAAATGGAACATTCCCTTTCGTACAGTCTCCATGCGCCCATTTCGTGCACTGCACACACTTTTCATTTACTTCAGACTTGACGTAAGACTCAAAGCAATAAGGAATATGTGCTCCATATGCACTCGGAAAACGCGCCCCGTCGCCATATTTGGAACTATAACACTACGTCCATGAGTAACAGTGTAAGCTATTTACAAAACAAATGCACAGTTACGTGAAGAAAGAAACCCACTTTTAGTGTGTGCAATGTCAAAGTAATAAGTTTAACGCCAGAATGTTTATTTTAAGTTTCAATAAAAACCTGAAAGTTTACTCACATTTGCAAAAATGACGAAAACAGCCCTACCGACGTTGTGATTGCTGGAACAACACTGAAACTTTCGTAAATGTAGCGTGCTTTGTTGCTACTTCCTACAGTATCGCCGGTGGTAACATCTAGCGGTTTGTTTCGAAAATAAACGGGTTTGGAAAACTTGCCCCTATGGAAAATGTGCCCCGGTCTCCCCTAACACTAAAAGTGGGCCTTTGCGATCGTCTTTTGCCAGCTCGAAATTTAAATGAAAATAACGGCTTAATCGTGCATCTGACACGAAAATTTAATAACCGAATTTGTAGAGGAGAAAATTCTCTTCAACTTTGCTCTCTTATGTTTTTTTTCATATCTCGTATCGATTCAGAGATATTTGCAAAAAATAACGGCGATTTCGGGATGTATGTCTGTCTGTCTGTCCGTAACGTGTTCCCCGTTTTTAAGACGAACCGTTCAACCGATCAGCACCAAATTTTGCACACATAATTGTAGGCCGCCAGAGACCAAAACCTCCCTTTTTCAAATTTTTCGGACATAAAATACGGTAGTAATACCAAAAAAAGCCGTTTGTAATGTAATTTTAATTGCAAATAAACCGTTCATCTGACGCGAAAATTGAATAATTGAATTTTTAGAGGAGAAAATTCTCTACAACTTTGTTCCCATATGTTTTTTATGGCTTTTCTTTCGAAAAGCCTGTCTAAATCAGTGCCATCCCTTGTTCTCGACTTTAGCTATGTCATGAAAATTTATCACCGGGACACCAGATCAGTGTACCACTTAATGAATTCTGTGAATTAATAAAACTTTTAAAACATTGGATTGAAATATTGTATCCGAATAGGTGGTGAATTTAGGACACTGGACTCCATATACCTGGCGAGCCATCCAATTTCCGTGGCTCCCACAAATAATTTATGGCAGATGGCGGGATGGTTTCCTTGAAAAGAACGCGGGCGGTATCTTTCCTAATCGGTGCTAATGTTCTGTCTCTAATGATACTACTCGACACCCGAGAAGGCGGAAGAACTCAGGCATTGGACACTCCACAAAGGACCATCTGACCAGATGAATCACATTACATATTATTAAACGCTGATGGTAGGCACTGGGTGTAGAGAAAAGTAAATGATTCAATTGATTCCTTTTATCTGTGGTCCACAATTTAAACTGTTGGTGGTATCCGTTTTTGTAGAATGTTAACGTGGAATAAAAGGAACATGAGATGGGTGGTTCATCACCGTGATCATAAAGGCAACACAGGGATCTTGTGGCAACTCATCCCCACCTATTCTTCGCCTATAGTTCTATTTGTATCGGTTTCTTTCGGCGATCTTTTAGTACTACGTATCATCTGGCATCAATAGTTTAGACTACTGCTGCGACCATAGCAGGGGCTTGTGAGCAGTTTTGACCAGTTACACATCCTCATAGCTGTCCAGTACTTTCAAAGTATGAAGAGTTTTTGTGAGCAGTTGTCATATCCGAGCAACAAGAAATGCTGCGTGTTACTTGTGAGATAGTTCTACAGTGAGCACTACAACTATACCGACAAATTGTTGGAGTTTGTTGAGGGGTACCTTCTAAGTATTTTGCGATAAGGAAGCCACGATCTCTGGTAGATCTTTACACAATTATTACATTTAGGTTTTTTAAACCCAATCTCTATCTATATAAAAGCGAAAGGACATTCATTCATTCCCTCACTCATTCATTCACTCAATCAGTCACTGACTAAACACGAAATCTCGAAAACTACTTCACCTATGAAGCTGAAATTTGGCAGGAATGTAGTTTATAGGAAGAAGACGTCAGCTAAGAAAAGATTTTGCGATAGGGCCGACAGTTCAGGAGATATGACGTCATAAACAATGAAAACTTCCCCGTCTAGAGGCACGTGATAGTGTGACTTTATCAGTCCACTATTTGAGAAGGAGAGCACTTAGCGACTTGCCACAAACTTTAAACATAATTTTAACCTTTAGGAAACTTTTTCTCGCTGACAACCCCAGCAAAATGATGAAAGGAAAAAAGTTTGTCGCTTACTACTTTTTCGGCGTTCATGAAGGAAAATTACGGCATTTGGCATGACGCTACAATTTATTTCTCGTACACTATTAATTGTATTCGTGAGAAATCATACAGACAGTATACACACATATCACTGGATGTACGTTAAAAATTTGGTCTTAGTACGACACGCAGTTCATAAGATATGGAGTCATAAACAATTAGGATAATGAAAAACCGCCTCATCAGGCATGACCTTTGATTTATTGCGTCTTTCCTACTATTTCTGTTCGCGACGTATTTTGCAGACATTTCACATATACACCACTGGATGTACCTTCGAAATAATATCGTATTGCAACATATAGTTCAGGTGCTATGACGTCGAAGACAATGAAATGCGTGAAAATTCGCCCTAATAATCATGAGGTTGTAATTTACTAAGTCTTTACTACCAACTCCATTAACAACACATTTCGTAGTCAGTTTCCTAATATTCCGCTCTACGATTAAGGTAAATAATTTTGTTGTAGGACACATAATTATATATATACAAAAGCGAAAGGTCAGTCACGTACTCAGTCACTCACTGACTAAACACGAAATCTCTAAACCTGATGCAGCTATGAATCTAAAATTTTGCCGGTATGTAGTTTATAGGTAGAAGACGTCAGATAAGGAAGTATTTTGCGATAGGACAGAATTAAGATGCATTGTGGAGGATAATTTTACTACAGACTGACGAAATCTACAGTTTCATTCCGAGCTTCACGAAATTTTGCATTCTTGACCTTCAATACAAGAGAAAGGTCAGCGTCTACCTAAAGTTTCATACGGTGCATGGGGGGAGGGTATCTTGCGTCATAAAAATGTATCCCTAAATATTTTAGTCGCGCCTTAACTTGAGAACAGCTCGACCGATTTCACAGGTCTTTTTGGGTTGTTTTCGTTATTCTCAGAACAAGGGTTGTATGAATTAAAACTGGAAAATTTGAGAACAACGAAGTGCATTTTTCAATAAGACCCTGTTTTATTACAAACAAATTTATAGTTTTTTTCGATATTGATGAAATTTTGCAATATGAGTTTAAACACAAGGAGAATGTCACTGTCTGTATAAAATTTCGGTCGTTGCATGATGGAGGGTACTTAACTTACGGAATGTGACGAAATGCATAGCTTTGCTTCGATCTTGATTAATTTTTGCACACATGATCTTTAAACTAAGAGTAATGTCACTGGGTACATAAATGTTGGTATGGTACATGACAGAGGGTAACCTTGTAAAAACTTTGCCGAGAGAGAGAAAGGTGGAAACGAACAGAGAGATGGAAGAGAAAGAGATGGATGAAGAGACAGAAGGGAAGGGGAGGTGGACTACGAGAGTGTGAAACAAATAAATAGCCGGGCAACGCCGTGTTTACAGATAGTTTATGTTTAAAACTGACTGAGGTCCTGAACCCTAAAAAGCCATGATACGCACAGGCCCTTCTTTAACAACCATTGCGAAGAACGGGCATATAAGCTAGTAGCTTTATATCTGTATTTAACAGAAACCATTGCGCGACAGAGCAAATTTTGACATATGCACTGTGCGTCTCGTTTCTATTCGCACACGATACTTGCTATAAATAACAGAAGCACTCATTTCCTGGTATTGTGTTTGATTTTCCTTCACTGTTAATCGTACGTTAACGGTGATACATAGCTGTGTGTGTCAGTTTACTGATGAAGAGTTGGTCGATGTGTGTCTCGTCTAAAAATTAACTGAAGTATTGGCAGAGCGGCAGAGCGACGGGGACATGACGCTGCAGACACAGCGGCGGGGTCATGACGGTGCAGTGCTTCATCTGAAGGTTGTTGCATTAATCTGTATTGTGTGTTGTGTGGAGTACGGGTTGAGAATGGCGCATTGCAGGCTTCTACACTGGTGTTGAGCTATCCAACGCAGGATCTATTGGTGCCACGGGAGGCAGACCGGGGTATCTGCTCCGGGCAGCACTCGGAGGGGCGCCAAATGAAATGGTCTCCAAGACAAGGCGGCGAGTTGGAGCGGGCAGGAAGGGAACAACAGCGAAGTCTGACGCCGAGGGCGGGGGCAGGGGGAGGGAGCAGGGGGTGCCACTAAAATAAGTTTCTGCTCCAGTTGGGATATGTTGTGGATCGGCTATTGAAGATATCTTCACGCATACAATAGTGATTAAGGGAACAAACCGAATAAATAAAAACTGCATTATTTCACTAACGAGCCACCAAAAACCGCGGATTATCATGATACTGAGAGGGTTTCCCTGAACAACTTCTGATGGTTTTGTGGTGAAGTTCTTATTCACCCTTTATAAGTCTAACTGTATATGAGAAGGATAACAGAACTGGCCTGCAAAATTACATCATGTAATCATTTAATCTCAGTCTGCTGCAGAATTCTTGAGTGTATTCGCAGTTCAAATATAGTAAATTTTATTGAGACGTGAAAGATTCTATCCGTGCATCGACATGGTTTTAGATAGAATCGCTATGTAAAACTCGGCTTGCCCTTTTCTCACATAATATCTCTCGAGCTATGGATGAAGGCCAACAGGAAGACTTCATATTCCATGATTTCCGAAAGGCGTTTGATACGGTACCGCGATGCAGTGTGTCAACGAAGGTACGAGCATATGGAATAGATTCCCAGATATGAGAGTGGCGCGAAGATTTCTTTAGTAAATGGTCCCAGTAGGTTGTTCTTGACGTAAGCGGTCATCAGGACAAGCATATCGTTGGGAGTGCCTCAGAGAGGTGTGACAGGACCGCAGTTGTTTTCTATCTCAATAAATAATTTGCGTGGGTGAGTGGCAATCTGCGGCTGTTTGCTGATGATGCTGTGCTGAACGGCAAGGTGTCGTCGTTGACTGACTGTAGTAGGATGGAAGATGACTTAGACAAAATTTATAGTTAGTCTGATGAATGACAGCTAGTTGTAAATGTAGAAAACTGTGCCAGTTGTCATCCCATTATATCCCACACATGCTCGATTAGAGACAAGTTCTGAAATCGAGCTGACCAGGGAAGTTCCTGAACATCTTGCAAAGCACGTTAAGTTTCACGCGCAATGGCTGGGCGAGCATTATCCTATTGGATGAACACATCACCTCCGTGTTGCAAGAATGGCAAAAGAACGGTTCTTACAGCATTCTGTACGTACCGAACGCTGGTCGCCGTTCTCTCCACAAACAACAAAGGTGAACGAGAGTTGTAGCTTATCGCTTCCCAACCCATAAAGCCTGTAGTGGGGTCAGTGTGTCTTAGACCAATGCACTTTACGAGGCAGACCTCGGCAGGTGTACGTCGTATCTACAAACGACCATAACTTGTGTGCGGGCAGAACATGCTTTCATCGCTGAAGACCACGTCCATTCCATCTTTCGAGTGATCCTCTGACAGCATTAGTCGAGCTGTGCAGTCGATTTTGTGGTATGAGTGGAATACGGTCTACATGTGTTAGTGCCCGTCCCACTGCTAGTAATCGGTTGGCAACAGTTCGTGTTGACGCTTCTGTTCAAATGTTCAAATGTTTGTAAATCTATCGGACCAAACTGCGTGGTCATCAGTCCGTAGCTTACAAACTACTTAAACCTAGGTAAACTAACCTACGGACAAACACACACACCCATGCCCCGGGGAGGACTCGAACCTCCACGGCGAGCAACCGCGCGCTCGGCAGCGAGACGCATTAGACCGCTCGGCTACTCCACCGCGGCGACGCTTCTGTGCTCAGAAACCCTTTCTGTGCTGTGGTAGCTGTACGATCTCCCACTGCTGCCCTTACAATACGACGATCTTGGCGGACGTAATAATATACCTTAGAAGTTTATTTTTATATTTTTTATTTTATTGTTTTTGCACTGTGTATCTCAAAACAGCAGTAAACAGATAATACACGTAATTTAATATTATGCAGACTTCCAGATGCTCTACCTCAAAATGAGGCAAGAAAAGGTATTACAAATATGAGAATACTAGCTATAAACCCGGCGTTCCCGGGTATTTACTTATTTATTCAAGCCTTGAGTTAGTACTTCTCCCATCCCTTCTCTGTCTGTCCATCTCCTTTTTACTAATAACATGTTATATTTATCAGAGAATATATAAGAAATAAGGCTGTCTTGCACAATGAACAAAATTATAATATCCAAACAAAGAAAGATAGTAATCAAAATATAAATGATATGTAACGCTCATACATTCATTTAATTCAAAAATTTACTATAAACAATAATTCTTGTGACTTGTCCAGGATCTAATATGAATAACTGATTTGGCGAGACAACGCCTGAGAAAGTTACATAAAGTTGTCCCTTTGAGAAACATGCACATGTCAAATCCAGTCCACAGTATTGAATAGATTCCCCTGTGATTTATTAATCGTAATAGAAAATCCAAGTCTCACTGGAAACTGCGGTCTGTGAAAGTTAAAAGCTAGATCTGTCGGAAATAATGGGCATTCGTTGGATGTAAACTGTTTCACTTTCTTCCTTTCCTTGTACCTCTATAGAAGTCTATTGCTTTCACCTGCAACCGTGTGCGCTTCACAGTTCAAAGTTGGTTCAAAGTTGTTAAGAGCAGTCAGTTTTCAGTAATTTCCTTAAGCTGGCTGGAATGCCGGATTGTCTTAGAGGTAAATACGTAAATGTATTAATACGCAGTGCATGGCGTGACAGGTATTTACCCTTCGAAGTATATATGATCTCATATTTATTGAATTATATTTTCTACTGTTGTATAATTTTGCAGTTATATATTCATTTATATAAGTGCCGTGTGTTGGTAAAATCCGTTGCGAACAGAGTTTTTTGTAAAGAAACAATGGATTAAAACCTATGCGTCATGGGACGGTTTTCCATGAACGTTACTGTTTATATCCTTATACCTCATGAACTACGTGTCGTACTACGATACAATTTATAAATTACATTCAGTTGTATGTTTGTATACTATCTCTAAAAATTTCCTGCAACTACAAAATGTAGTGTAGAAATTATAAACTGTAACGTCATGCCGAATGCCATAGTTTTGCTGCATGAACAGCCGAAAAGTAGTACGCGAGAAACTTTTTCCCTTTCATTATTTTGATGTAGTTGTTAGCGAGAAAAAATTTAATAAATATTCCAAATTATGTTTAAAGTTGGTAGCAAGTCGCTAAGTACTGTCATTCCGATACAGTGTGTGGCAGTTTCTTGCAACTCCTATTGTTTATGACGTCATATCTCCTGAACCATTTGACGTATGTGGTTCTTACCCCGACAGCCTTGTTACCTCACGGTCAGGAATTCAACCAAATTTGGTTGAAATCGGTTCAGTGTTTTAGGTGGAAACGTACAACACTGGCATTTGATGCAGCAGTTTTTCGCGTAACTTATTGTTTATAACGTCATATCTCGTAAACAATGTGTTGTATGTGATACTTACACTTACGGCGACAGCCTTAATGAATTGAAGCTTACGTGTGCAAAATTTGATAAAGATTGGAACAAAACTTTAGATTTGTAAGCAATACGTGCACTCAAACACACGGTAACTCTGTTTTATATATAAAGATTATCAGATACATCGAAAAAATGTAACGAAAAATTGCCGTGATGGGGGTTAGAATCTGGATCTTCGGTTTCACATTCGAATGCGCTGAGCTACCGCGCCGAGGACCGCTCGACCGGCGACGGCGCCCGGAGGGTATCTCATGATTACGAGTACCCAAGCTACACCATGAAAACACAGAAACGTTAAGTACTCGAACGTCATTAACTTTTGAACTCATATATATTAGTAAAAGATGCTCATCTTCAGACGCTCTTTCAATGTTGTTGTTGTTGTGGTCTTCAGTCCGGAGACTGGTTTGATGCAGCTCTCCACAATACCCTATCCTGAGCAAGCCTCTTCATCTCCACATAAGAACGGCAACCTACATCTGTCTGAATCTGCTTACTGTATCCATATCTTTTGGGCTTCCTCTGTGCTTTTTACCCCACACACTTCCCTCCAACGCTAAATTTACAATTCCTTGATGTCTAAGAATGTGTCCTAGCAATCTATCCCTTCTTTTAGTCAAGGTATGCCAGAAATTTCTTTTCTCCCCAATTCTGTTCAGTACCTCCTCATTAGTTACGCGATCCACCCACCTAATCTTCAGCATTCTTCTATAGCACCATATTTCAAAAGCCTCAATCCTCTTCCTGTCCGCACTGTTTATCGTCCATGTCTCACTCCCATACAAGGCAACACTCCATACAAATGCCTTCAGAAAGGACTTCCTTAGGCTTACATCAATATTCGATGTTAACAAATTTCTCTTTTTCAAGAACGCTTTTCTACCCATTGCCATTCTGCATTTTATACCCTCTGTGCTGCGACCATCATTTGTTATTTTACTGCCCAAGTAACAAAACTCATCTACCTCCTTTATTGTTTCATTACCTAATCTAATTCCTTCAGCATCACCTGATTTTCTTAGACTGCACCCCATTACCCTTGTTTTGTTCTTGTTAATGTTCATCTTATATGCACCTTTCAGCACACTGTCCATTCTGTTCCGCTGCTCTTCCAGGTCCTTTGCTGTCTCTGACAGAATTACTATGTTGTCGGCAATACGCACTGTTTTTAATTCTTCACCCTGAACTTTAATTCCTTCTCCAAATTTCTCCTTGCTTTCCTTTATAGCTTGCTCAATGTACAAATTGAATAACAATGGAGAAAGACTACAACCCTGTCTTACTCCCTTTCCAACCACTGCATCCCTTTCATGCCCTTCCACTCTGACAACCACTGTCTGGTTTTTGTACAAGTTGTAAATAACCTTACGCTCCCTATATTTTACTCCTGCTTCCTTTCAATGTATAGCATTGAAAACGCGATTTTCTAACTTGAACTTTGACCTCGGTTTTTTTAAAGCTACTGAATGTCTAGCAGAAAGCGGAATACATGTCTCTGTATATTCAATATAGAACGTCCATGCAAAATTCGATCTAAATCGGTGACACACATATCAGACCCTCTCCTTGTGAGTCTTATCGCTGTAAACTATATCCGCCGCGGCGGATTAGCCGCGCGCACTGGAGCGCCGTGTTGCGGTGCGCGCGGCTGTCCGCCGTCGGGGGTTCGATTCCCCCCTCGGGCATGGGTGTTTGTGCTGTCCTTAGTTTAAGTAGTTTGTAAGCTAGGAACTGGTAACCAAGCTGTTGAGTCCCATAGATTTACATACATTTGAATTTGAAACTATATCCTCTAAATGGTACACACAGATGGCGCTGTGATAGCTGTGCCACTACGCTGTCTGTTGGTGGAAGACTCTGAAACCATTATCAGTACATATACCGGGTGATCAAAAAGTCAGTATAAATTTGAAAACTCAATAAATCACGGAATAATGCAATAGAGAGGTAAAAATTGACACACATGCTTAGAATGACATGGGGTTTTATTAGAACAAAAAAAAATCTAAGTATTGCTAGACGCATGAAATATCTCTTGCGCGCGTCGTTTGGCGATGATCGTGTTCTCAGCCTCCACTTTCGTTATGCTTGGCCTCCCAGGTCCCCAGACCTCAGTCCGTGCGATTATTGGCTTTGGCGTTACCTGAAGTCGCAAGTGTATCGTGATCAACCGACATCTCTAGGGATGCTGAAAGACAACATCCGACGCCAATGTCGCACCATAACTCCGGACATGCTTTACAGTGCTTTTCACAACATTATTTCTCGACTACAGCTATTTTTGAGGAATGATGGTGAACTTATTGAGCATATCCTGTAAAGAACATCATCTTTGCTTTGTCTTAATTTGTTATGCTAATTATTGCTTTTCTGATCAGATGGAGCGTCATCTGTCGCACATTTTTTGTACTAATAAAACCCCATGTCATTCCAAGCATGTGTGTCAATTCTTACCTCTCTATCTACATTATTGCGAGATTTATTAAGTTTTCAAATTTATACTGACTCTTTGATCACCCGGTACTATGCCCCAAGCCGCAATTTTTTTCCGACTGTGTACTTGCATTGTGAACAAACTGCATTACAAAAAAAAAAAAAAAAAAAAAAAAAAAAAAAAAAAAAAAAAAAAAAAAAAAAAAAGTAAAAAGAAAAAAAAACAATATTAAGGATGCTGCAAAAAGATTCATCCGGTTTCACAAGACTATATATTATCCCTACAAGCACCAATCACGGTCAAAAATTACGCGTACACTTTACTTTTATTAAAAAATCATAATTAATATCCTTCAATGTTTATGGGCTTTTTTCTATTTGTCTCTCACCTTATAAAGTGCTAGCCTACATATTTAAATGGTTACTATTTTAAAAACTGATGACTAAATATAGCAAGTTTATGCCCAAGGGCACATTTTGCCCTGGGTTGGTACTCCATGTGACCATAATTCTTAGTGTCTTTCCTGCAATCCCCAAGCATAGGGAAAAAATGTTTCTGGAAAATCAGTGTCCATCACCTCTAATTTCAGTATATACCAGCTATTTAGATGCCTAACAGCCCTAATAACTGCTTAAATTATTGTAAATAATAGTATATGAACAAAATTTCACAAGTCTGCGAAAGTAAGTCTTTCTGTCCTATATCTGCAGTTAATCCAAGACTGCAATATTGCAATATGTCTAACGCAATGAACATTACTTTGACAGACACAGTTGATGCCAAAGAAAAAAAAAATAAATGCATTTTACAAGATTCACAGCTTACTGTAATACGGGCAAAATTTGCCCTTGCTTGGTGCTCTGCGTAACCTGAAATACCTTGGTGCTGCTAGGGTTATGTGTGAATGAAGGTAGGAAACTTGCGGTAAATGTTAATCCGTATAGTATAACGGCCCTGCGGTGACTCGAGAAGGTCGCCTGTACTCGCTGACCCGCGCAACACACGTGCCAGGTGGGAGGCATCATCCATCAGGTAGGAGCAATCTGGCAGTGATTCTGATGGTCCTCCTTTATGGCGTGCAACGTCAGACCACGTCAATGGACAGAGTGAGATCTGCTTCCCCAGCAGAATGAATGGCCACTACCGCCTCCACGAGAAGCACTTACACTCAATAATCAATGAACCAACTAACTTATACTTTTGTCTAATGGGGCCGGCCGCAGTGGCCGATCAGACTGCGGCGCGTCAGTCACGGTCTGCACGGCCACTACGGTCGGGGGGTCGAATCCCCCCCCCCCGGGCATGGATATTTGTGCCGTCTTTAGTATTAGCTAGTTCATAAGTAGTTCGGAAGTTTAGGGACTGATGACCCCGTAGTTACGTCCCATAAGCTTTACAAACACATTTCTAATGAGTTTGGAATTCACACAGTTCACAATGCACGACTATATTTAGTAGTTGCTAATCAGAAAATTGATATTGATTAGCCAAATATACTATATCCGTATAAGCGGTTTATGGGACCAGTAGATAGGCTAGTTGCAAATATTTCAGTATTGCCATAAGAGGCAAAAGGTGGTATAGTCCAATTTTTTGTAGTAGTTGTCTTGGCAGGCAACGATTCTTCACTGCTTACCAGATCACGCGCAGCAACCGTAGACATTGAGCAATTTCGCTGATATATTGCAATGTCTTCTCAAGAATGTAATGCTAAATCTCATCTTGGGCTACAGTGGCAAATGAGAACTACTGTTTCTGTAAGAATATATTTAGATGAGCATATCACTCTGACTGGTCAGGTCAAAAGAAAACGTGGGCTTTCTGAAAACAAAAAAGTAAAATGTGCCTCAAATGTTATATATTTTCATGACAAATGATGTACAAACATAATAGATAATTTCACTTTTCACATTCCTTATCTTCCTAATATGACTAACATTTCATAACTTGTGTTAATAAAGGATAATACCCTAAATCTTCTAATAAACAATGATAAGTGTAAAGTATGTTTCATTTGATTAAACCTGTTCTGCAGTAGTGTATGGCATTATGTGCCCGGGGGGAGGGGGTGTAATTGTCGAATCACTGGAAAAACTTTCTTTCATAACTGTCAATTACTGCTGAAGCTGTTGTTTTACTTATAAATTACTAATAATCTTTGTAAAGAAAGTTCTGGGCATATACGGGGTAACTTACTCATAGAGGTAGAAACCTTCTATTTTCAAAATAGTCGTTCTATTTTACTTGAGTACATCTTTTAAATATATGTACATACAACCTTGGTGTGCTTTTTACGATTACATTTAGCATCAAAGTTGTCAATGACCTTTCGCAAATATTCATTGTGTACACCAACAGACAAACGATAAACATTAATATGACAGTCTAACTCGTTCCCCACTTTTTCTAGCGTATATGGAGTACTGCATTCATTATATCCACACCGCACGGTTGTAACTGAATCGCATTTATTGAAAAGGAAAATACAAGACACCTTTTGTGTACTGTTATCGTCAACAGGTCTCAACGCACATTGGATACTGATCGAGCAAGTGGACGAGTGAGCTAGCTACACCATCAAGGTCCCTGCTTACAACACGAGCCAGCAACTCAGAACTGGATCCATGGTAAACTCTTACTTTCGATACGTAAGTTGAAAATCGCTCCAAGTTTCTGTCTTCATTTATGTAGGGAAGACAGTCTTCTGAAATCGGAAAATTCTCTTTTTAGTAACTTTGTATAATTTTATATGCACCGTAATTTACACGTTTTCGTACATTTCTTCTGAAGAATAATACTGATTTTACTTTTACATTTTATAAGATAGCTTGCGTGATGCTCTGGAAAAAAGAAGCGGAAAACATTGGACCAAAACATATTTTAAATAACAGATTAAGCTGTAACAGAGATCGTTTAATTCACAGTTCTTGCTTAATAAAGTCGTAACACTTGTTTATCAAGGCTGGGCTGTAGAACGGTCGGGTACATCAGGCTGTGGAGTGTTAACCTCTCCTGTGGCCGAGTCCAGTTCAAACCTACCTTAGTGGTACCTTATTTTTATTATTTACTTAACTCTTCCTCGCCGTCTTTCTGCTTGTATACAAGCAATAGGGCAACAGGTCCAGTGGGCAGCGTGGTAGATTGCCACGCAGGAGGCCTGGGTTCGATTCCCGGTCGGATTGGAAATTGTTTTCACTAGGGGACTAGGTATTGTGTCATCATCAAATATTTCAAAATGTTTGTAATTCTATGGGACCAAACTACGTTGGTCATCAGTCCCTAGTCTTACAAACTACTTAAACTAAGTTAAACTAACCTAAGGACAACACACACATCCATGCCCGAGGGAGGATTCGAACCTCCGACGCGGGAGACCGCGAGATCCGTAACGTGGCGCTCCAGACCGCTCGGCTACTCCCGCGCGGCTCGTCATCATCATCATTTACCAGCAAGTCGCCCATGTGACGTCACCTAAAGACTTGCACCAGGCAGACCGAACACGATCCCAGCTAGGGTCTAACGGCCAAAAATGCCACACGAAATCATCATCATCTGCTTTTCCATGAAGAAACAGTTTCCTCGAAATAACAACGAATATTTATAATCATTCTACAGCTTACAATGTAGTCTACTTCGTAATAAAATTGTAACGACAATAATATTAAACGCTTTAATCTACCTACATTTAATTGTAAAATGCATTTGGAATTATTCTAAATATTAAAAAGAAAGTACTGTAATTAAAATTTTAATTCCATGCGACCGTTGTTCAAATGTTTTTAAAGCTTATGGGACTTAACTGCGGGTCATCAGTCCCTAATCTTACAAACTACTTATGAACTAACTTATACTAAAGACAACACAAACATCCATGCCCGCCGGCCGCGGTGGCCGAGGGGACTGAGGCGCTTCAGTCACTGTCTGCACGGCCACTACGGGCGGGGGTTCGAATCCCCCCTCGGGCATGGATATTTGTGCCGTCCTTAGTTGTAGGTAGTTCATAAGTAGTTTGTAAGTTTAGGGACTGATGACCCCGTAGTTAAGTCCCTTAACAAAAAAAAAGAAAAAAAGATCCATGCCCGAGGGAGGATTCGAACCTCCGATGCGTTAGGCCGCGCAATCCGTAACGTGGAGCTCCAGACCGCTCGGCTACTCCCGCGCCGCTATGGGACCGTTATTTGACAAATAAAATGAAATTCTTTATGATGTAATCATTTCGTATTCTGGTAATTTTTGTAGCCGTTGCGGTGGCTCAGCGCGATCGGTGAGAAGAATGAATGCTGTATCAAATAAAATAAATAAATAAATAAATAAAGATAAAAAATATTGCTCCAAGAATTCAACGGTGAACTACGAACAAAAACTAACAAACGACCGAAGAACCCGAAGACCAAAAAGAGAAAAGGTCAGGCGATTGCCTATTATCCTGTCACGTGGACGATACAAGTTGAAACCTACCTTAATGGAACTTTATTTTTATCATTTATTTAAGTCTTCCTGACCTTCTGTATGTTTGTATACATGCAAGACGGCAACATCTACACTCTGCTTCTCCATGAAGATAGAGTTTCCTCGAAATAGCAACGAATATTTATCATCATTCCACACATTACAATATCGCCGAAATTCGTAATAAAATTTTAATATCAATCGCATTTAACGCTTTAATCTACAGACATTACTTGTAAAATACATTTGGAATTATTCGACATTTTAAAAAGAAACTATTGTAATTAAAATTTTAATTAGCTGCAACCGATATTTTGATAAAAGGATGAAGTTGTTTAAGATGTAATTACCAATATTTTAAATCATTAATGTTATTTAAAAATTGTATTTCTTTAAAACCAAATAATAAAAATAAAACGGTTCCTGTAGTTAGTATCAAACCTTGAGTGTCCACAGAACAGTCAGTCACGCTGTTACCTGCGCTTCTTCGCTTTACTGTCATACGGACCTCATAGACTACATATAACATATATATGAGTTGCGCTTATACTTTAGAGCCCTTTTTCTTGGAATTTTGTGGATAGTGCACTTTAAAAGTTCCATGAGTGGACACCCTTGACGTATACTTCTAACATGTGAAGTCTCATTCCAAACCTAATTTCCAATATCGGGAGGTCTCCTTCTTAGCGTTAATCGTGTAATTACCAAAGGGACAATCGAGAAATTCACTGAAAGGGGGGAAGGTGTTCTTCAGCGTAGGTGGGAGTTAACTTGTTCATTTATCGCCCCAGAAATCAGTCCACCTTATTTAGCACGACTTACACACTCTCTCTCTACATTTAACCGCATGAATTGTACAATAAAAATATCCTTTAGTTTTCGTATTTGGCAGATATTCATAATGAAGTACATAGAAAACTTATTTGACAAAGATCTGCTTTGCCCATAAGTGTGGCATTGCTTCGAATGTTTCTTTCGTTTCAATAGGGTCTTTTATGCAATGAAATTGTTTTAATAGTCACTGATATATTTTAGTTTGAGCCGACTTGTCTAACATATTCTTAATAATACTGTACTTATGCCTTCAAATAGGCCCAGTTAAAGATTTCTGATCACTTCATATTTATGAAATTATAGAAAATTGTAGTATAGCGTGTATAATATGTAAGTAGTCAGCTTACTAGCTACAGCTGGGTTGCCCGTAAATGCACCAAAGCCAGTTCCGTAGTAGAAACTTCCACTGAATAACGGCGTCTTCTGGAGGCTTTCCATTTTCACTCGGAACGGTATCTTGTTCTCCATCTTCACAATTTCAGGAAAAGATACAAATCTGAAAAAGATGAAACTTTTTTAGCATCGATTATAAACAGATATTATAGTAATACATGTATCTTTCAAAATGTTCAAATGTTTGTTAAGCTTATGGGACTTAACTACGGGGTCATCAGTTCCTAAACTTACAAACTACTTATGAACTACTTACGAACTAGGACGGCACAAATATCCATGCCCGAGGGGGATTCGAACCCCCGACCGTAGTGGCCGTGCAGACCGTGACTGAAGCGCCTCAGTCTCCTCGGCCACCGCGGCCGGCCATGTATCTTTAATTTAGTTTTTAACTATAAGGACTTCACCGCATAGTCTGCGTTAGAATTTCTTAAAATTTGCATACATATAGCTTAACGATTTTATTTTTGAGATTTCATTTTTATCATAGAATTTTCGTATATGTATACATGTTCTTCCCAGTGAATAGTCATTAATTTTCCATGCAACATTCGGTAGTAGTATTACTGATCTAGTAACTAACTACATGGTTACCTACAATGTGTGACATAAAAGTAAAACATCTAGAAAACGAGAAGAAAAAGAAAGGAATTTTATAGTTTGATAGGAAATCTGATATTATCGCAGTAATTACAAAATTGAGTCAAACTTACAAAAGACCTGGCAGTATGAGCGCATTTATCACAATGAAGCTGCACAAATATTCAGTCAGCTCATGGTAAGATTGTAAAGTAATGAAAGGTTTACACCTTGGTGTAAGTGTTCAGAAATGTAAAACTGTGCACTTCAAAAAGCGATAAAAACACGCAGTCCTATGACTATATCATCAATGGACTACAATTAGGGTCGATCAGCTCATACAAACACGCGAATGTAAATTTTTGTATGATGACGGGACGGATGGCAACCATAGGTGGAACACCTCTGGGAGACAGTAAGGTGGAAGCTTCACTCACACAAACCACCGGTCCGTGTTTAACAGCAACTGCGTGATCTGTGCGTGGACTTCTCGTCACAGACATTTGCCAAGGACTAATTGCATTCGCATCACGCAGAAGCGCTTGTGTATTGTTTTTCACGTTACTTATCAGGTGCTTTAAGTTTCCAACCAAAGTGTATGTAAGGACAAGGATCGGATTAGTTCGTACGTGCTGACTTGTATCGTAAGTAGTGATCGCTCGTAAAATACAGAAACAGATTATTTTCATTGCAGCATTCACATTTAAGATACATTCAAATATTTTACTTACATAGATGGATGAAAATACCGGCAGCTGTATTCAAAATCTTTGTTAAATTCTTGTCAAGAAATTTACGGGATTGTCCCATCATGTGGTGTGGTACATTAAGTTTAATTTTAAACTTAAAAGGAATCACTCCCAAGTATGCCCAGATCAACACAAAGAGGACCCTGAAGATGGTGTAATTTAACACCGAAACCGGTCGCACAGAATTTAATAAAGATTTTGAATACAAATGCTGGTATTTTCATCCATCTATATAATGAATCAGCAGCGCCCCAAACCATCCACTATGGAGAAAATTTAATTTTACTTACATTTCTCCCCTATTTTTCTCTCACGTGATGTTTATTATCTTTGTTGTTGTACTAGCATTTATAGTTGAATTTGATAGCGAAGACACAATGTTTCACAATGAAATATTAGAACTGACTGTATTATAATTGAAAAATGACATCTGGAGTTCATTTTTCACTATCATCTTTCTTTGTACTGGCAAAAAAAAAAAAAGGGGGGGAACTGGAGTTCATAATTTGAGTACTTCGGCAAGACTAACATCAGTTTTTTTAAGGTTCTGTCACAGAAGTATGGATACCTGGTAGAAACAGCAGTTGGAGATTAAAATGTCTGCTGTACAGTGGTTATAAAAGTCATGGGGTAGAGATCTCCCCAAGTACATATGGAGATAGTATCTCGTACACAAGCATAAAAAGGGCCGTCCATTGGCAAAGCTGTCATTTGTACTCGGGACGAATGTATCCGTGAGGATAGAAAGGCGCGACTTGGCGTGGCAGCAGAAGACCGACTCGATTGCCTTTGCCGACAGCACGGTTGGTTGGTTGGTTGTTTGGGACAGGGGGACCAAACTGCTAAGGTCATCAGTCCCCCAGTGGGAAGGGGAAGGAGTGAGGATAGGAATCGAGGGGAAGGGAAAGGAGATGTAGTCCAGGAAACAAAGAAAGAAGGAAGACTCCAATAGCTCGGGCCCCCATGCTCGCTACGCAGGTACTCACGAAAGAACCGTGAGCCCCCTGAGGGTGCCAACAGCACGACATCGTCTGCAGCGCTTCTCCTGGGCTCGTGACCGTATCGCTTTGGATCCTAGGCAACTGTGAAACCGTTGTTTGGTCGGATGACTCCCGATTTCAGATCGTAAGAGCTGATGGTATGGTCTGGGTGTGGCGCTGACCCCACGAAGTCATGGGCCCAAGCACTGTGCGAACAGGAGTGGTTCCATAATCATCATAGTTTAAGACTCATTATGCCTTTTAGCGTTCAGTCTGGAGCATACTACCCCTTATAAGACTCCTCCACGACCTCATATACAATGCTAACTTTTCTTACTCATATGATGTTCAGCCTGTTACTTCAAAATCATTCTTGACCGACACCAAGTACATTCTCCTTGGTCTGTTTCGACACCTCCTACCCTATACTGCTGGGCACATAAGTCTCTTAGTTAACATTGCTTCCCATTGTGTGTAACATGAGACCAGTTGCCCCAAAAATGGTATGGCGTCTTGCTACATGTAATGGACTGGGTCCTCTGGTCCAACTGAACCAAATTCAAATGTTCAAATGTTTGTAAAGTCTATGGGACTTAACTACGGGGTTATCAGTCCCTAAACTTACAAACTACTTATGAACTAGCTAATTCTAAGGACGACGCAAATATCCATGCCCGAGGGGGGATTCGAACCCCCGACCGTAGTGGCCGGGCAGACCGTGACTGGAGCGCCTCAGTCCCCTCGGCCACCGCGGCCGGCCCAACTGAACCAATCATTGACTGTAAGTGGTTATGTTCGGATACCTGGAGAGCATTTGCAATCATTCATGGACTTCATGTTACCAAACAATGATGGACTTTTTATGGATGACAATGTGTCATGTCGTGATTGGTTTGAAGAACATTTTGGGCAGCTGAAGCGAATGACTTGGCCACCTAGATCGCCGACGCAAATCCTCTCAAGCATTTGTGGGACATAATCGAGAGGTTATTTACCACACAAAGTCCTGCATCGGCATTTATGGAGGACTATAGAGGCACTATGACTCGATTTTCCTGCAGCGAACTTCCAGCGACTTGCGAAGTCCATGCTAAACTTCGCCGGGCAAAAGGCCTTCGCAAAGGAGGTGTTCCATGACTTTCTCACCTCGGTGTACTGTTCGCTATTTTTTGCCATTGAAGACCGCGGAACTCTGATCTGTCTCACTGGGGTATGTGACTTTACGGAAGTAATGTACTCAGAGTCACGCAATTAGTTTGAGTAATGGTATTGTTTCGAAAGACAAAAGGCCGACAATGGACCGCGACAAGCGGTTGGGACAGCTGCTAGACAGGTTAAGTATCGATGTAGTTCCATGTTATATTGGAATTAAGACTGCGGTTGGTCTAGTTTTAATTACAAATAATTAATGATTCACCAATAGCCGCAAGGTTTATGTTGTTTTATATAACAACCGGTTTCGGTATTACATTAGTACAATCTTCAGGCTCTATACAAATAAAGCAGCAAATCAGTGTTGTATCTATAACACCATGCTCCACATATGTCATATAAAATATAAAGAACAACAAGTACAAATGATCCAATAATCACCATTGAAGTAGTATATTAAGGTCTAATGAATGGCATAATAAAAGGGGCTATTAAAATAAAATAACATTTATAAAAAAATACAAGAATCAAAGTATCTGAAAGATATTACTTCTAGAAGCAATGGTGTTGATTGTGTGCAATAAATAACATTTCTTCAAAAAATGTTCAAATGTCTGTGGACCAAACTGCGTGGTCATCAGTCCGTAGCTTACAAACTACTTATACCTAGGTAAACTAACCTTCGAACAAACACACACACCCAGGGAGGACTCGAACCTCCATGGTGAGCAACTGCGCGCTCCGCAGCAAGGTGCCTTAGACCGCTCGGCTACTCCACCGCGGCGTAACATTTCTTCAGGCTGTTTGTGTCCTAAGATGTCTTACGCAGCAGTGGATATGTATCACAATATTTAAAATTATATAAGAGGGTGAAATACACGAAATAGTGGTGTAGGAAATTATCACTGGTATAATCAGTAGTTGTAACAAACGATACAATACATTATTTAGGGTAGTATGTAGGATTAAATTAATAAGTGGTCATTGTAGTAAAAATTATCGGGTTGTACATCAGTGACTAATGACCGTTAATAACATAAGTAATCCAACAACGGAAAAGGTTAAGTATCGGTTTAAATTGAGCAGGCAGTCGGGGTTCGTCCAAATTGGCGGAAATCGGGGGAAAGGCGCATGCTTTGTACTCAAAACTAATGAGGGCTGTTATCCGAGCATTTCATAAGGGTGTTTGGAGGAGTTCTGTTAGTTCCACAATCCAGTAATTCAGAATAAAGTAAATAATCTATAATATCATTTACCGTCAACATTTAAGACATTTACTATGTTGGAATAATTACGCGCATCTCATGATTCTAAAAGTAATTTCAATATCTCAAAAATTACAAATCTTTATGACTGCTATACCAAAATATAGGAAAATCAAGCTTAAAATAACCAACTTTTCAATGTTTCATGCAGTTTCAACAAACTCTGTTTCAGATGATGGCTTATTGTGTTTAGTTATCATTTTGAAAGCGTCATACTTGTATATATTTAATGACTGATTTCAGTTGATATAAATTTATAATGGAAATATGAAAAGATCATCATATTCTCGACAGTAGCACTGGAAATGCAAGCAGCAAGCTGCGGCAGAGCGCATTGAGGAGCTTTGCTGTGATGCGCGAGGCCGTTCCCTGTCGTGGGGGGGGGGGGGGGGGGGGGTCGAATCCCCTCTCGGGCATGGCTGTTTGTGCAGTCTTTAGTATAAGGTAGTTCATAAATAGTTTATAAGTTTAGGGACTGATGACCCCGCAGTTAAGTCCAAATGTTCAGTTGTTTGTATAGCTTATGGGACTTAACTATGGGGTCATCAGTTCCTAAACTTAAAAACTACTTATGAACTAGCTAACACGAAGGACGGCACAAATATTCATGCCCGAGAGGGGATTCGAACCCCCGACCGTAGTGGCCGTGCAGACCGTGACTGACGCGCCGCAGTACCCTCGGCCACTGTGGCCGGCAGTTAAGCCCCATAAGCTTCACAAACATTTGAACATTTGAGCAAGCAGCATGATTTACCTCTCGTACATTTCATTTAGTGTGTCGCTTTATAGTACAACAGGGTGTGCGCGGCGTAAAACTCCGTGTCTAGTCTTGGCAAAAAAGGACTCTCCTGGAGGATAGGAGTAATTCGATCTGGCAGAGTGTTAAGATTTGCGCAGGGAACGGTCACTTCTCGGGACTCTAAATTTGGCAAGAACAAGTGTACGCCAGTGCAGCTGATATGTATTTATGTTTTCACACAAGAACTTACGAGTGTAGAAATAGTTTTAGGGAAACTTAAAATATTTTGAAATGTTGACAATTTCATGTTGATCGTCGCGAAATATACAGATTGCTGTGTTTCCCTTAAGTTATGATTACTTAGTTGGGGGGATAGTGCTACCAATTTCTTATCGCAGACATTGCAACTGTTTCATCATTTTATTCTATTTATGATTAATTATTCATTTGGCTACTTTCAATAAGGAGCCAGTTTGATTGAATATACCTTATTCAAATAAATCTCCGACTTTCGGTACATAATTACAATAAAACCATTATTATTGAAGAATCAGTTATTTTATGTAGTATTTCTTATTTGTTTCGCAAACTACAGCCTATGCATAGAGCGTTTTTAACTACATGATCACACGTAAAAGGTAATATCTGCAACTAAGATAGTTGCTGGGGCATGAAAGCAGACATGTACGGTTTGACCTTAAGAAAACAGTGAGCCAAACCTCTAAATCAGAACCACACATAGTCCAATAGCAGATCCTTACAGCGTATAGTCACACTTGCTGCCGGCCGCGGTGGCCGAGGTGACTGAGGCGCTCCAGTCACGGTCAGCACGGCCACTACGGTCGGGGGTTCGAATCCCCCCTCGGGCATGGATATTTGTGCCGTCCTAGTTCGTAAGTAGTTCATAAGTAGTTTGTAAGTTTAGGGACTGATGACCCCGTAGTTACGTCCCATAAGCTTAACAAACAACAACAACAACATTCACACTTGCTTTAATCTTAGCTACACGATGCATGATGCGGTGCACCATAAAGGTATCAGACGTACCTGTAGACGAACTTCTGGCCGAGCACCTTCTTGATGATGTTCTTGTCGTAGTAGTAGCGCAGGGCGCGGCTCAGCTTGTCGTAGTTCATGTTGGTCTTGTTCTTGCGCAGCCCCCACAGGCGAGCTACCTCCTCCGCGTTGACCAGCTTGAACTCTCCGTCGTTGTTAGTCCACGCTATGATGCTCGTGTACTGGTTGCTGATCAACAGCTCCAGTAGAAACTGCCACAGGGTCACGTTGGTCTCCATTCCCGACTGGTGCTGAAACACACCACACGCACGCATTTTACATCTTGTAGAGGACTGAGGCATACAATACATTCTGCCAAATGTCTGTGCTATGCTATCTGTGCACTAAATCAGTGATTATATACAGAGGATGGACAAAATAATATGAACGCAATACAATGTACTATATTCCGAACAAAGTTACTTGCTACTTGACGTTTGTGAAGTGGCGCTACAGTGTTTCCACATAGGCAGCCGGCTACCGCTTAGCTGTGGGCGACGCACATCTACATCTGCATCTACATGGGATACTCTGCAAATCACATTTAAGTGTTTGGCAGAGGGTTCATCGAACGCCGGCCGCGGTGGCCGCGGGGACTAAGACGCTCCAGTCACGGTCTCCACGGCCACTGCGGTCGGGGGTTCGACTCCCCCCTCGGGCATGGATATTTGTGCCGTCCTAGTTCCTAGTTCCTAAGTAGTTTGTAAGTTTAGGGACTGATGACCACGTAGTTAAGTCCCATAAGCTTAACAAACATTTGAACATTTTGTTCATCGAACCACCATTATATTATTTATCTCCCATTCCATTATCGAATAGCGCGAGGGAAGAGAGAACACCTGAATCTCTCCGTTTGAGCTCTGATTTCTCGTATTTTATTCTGATGATCGTTTCTACCTATGTAACTGGGAGTCGACAGTATATTTTTGCATTCGGAGGAGATTGTTGGCGACTGGAGTTTCGTAAGTACCCCACGCCGCAGCGACAAGCGCCGTTGTTGTAATGATTCCCATCCTAGATCCTGTATCATTTCCGTAACGCTGTCTCCCCTGTATCGTGACAATACGAAACGAGCTGCCCTTCTCTGGACTCTTTCGATGTCCTCCGTCAAACCCACCTGATAAGGATCCCACACTAGGCAGCAATACTCCAAAAATGAACGGACAAGCGTAGTGTATGCAGCTTCTTTTGTAGTTCTGTTGCATTTTATAAGGGTTCTGCCAATAAAACGCAGTCTCTGGTTCGCCTTTCCCACGACATAATCTACGTGTTCTTTCCAGTTTAAGTCTGAAGTAATAGTAATTCCTAGGTATTTTGTGGAGTTTACGGCCTTCGCTTTTGATTGATTTATCTTGTAAACAAAGTTTAACGGGCTACATCCCAAACGCTGTTACTATTACTTTATAACGTAGGGATGTGTTTCTAAGAGGCTGCCAGGAGTTAATGACATCAATGCGAAAAGGTCTATCCACAGTTAATTTTAAGTGATTGGTGAGTGAACTGAAGCAGAAGACGCATTTTGTAGTTCTCAATTAAATCCCATGTTGTAACCTAACCGCATGTGATGTACTATGTATCCGACTAAACGGCATTCAACCATCATCATCATCATCATCATTATCATTAGAGATTCATTATGCCTTTCAGCGTTCAGTCTGGAGCATAGTCCCCCTAATAAAATTCCTCCATATCTCCTATTCATTGCTGACATTGATGCCTTGTCTGATGTTAAGCCTTTTGCTTCAAAATCATTCGTTTTGCTTGGTCTACCTCGACTCCTCTTACCCTCGGATGCCGAACCCATGAGTCTCTTAGGAAACCTTGCTTCTCCCATGCATGTAACATGACCCCACCATGTCAGCCTGTTCGCTCTAACTGCTTCATCTATGGTGTTCATTCCCAGTTTTTCTTTGATTTCCTCATTATCTACACCCTCCTGCCATTGTGCCCATCTATTAGTACCTGCAATAATTCTTGCTACTTTCATATCTGTAACCTCAACCTTATGAATAAGGTAACCTGTATCCACCCATCTTTCACTCCCATACAACAAAGTTGGTCGAAAGATAGAGCGGTGATCTGCTAACTTAGTCTTGGTACTGACTTCCTTCTTGCAGAAGAGAGTAGATCTTAGCTGAGCACTCACTGCATTAGCTTTTCTACACCTTGATTCAAGTTCTTTCACTATATTGTCATCCTGTCAGAATATACAGCCTAGGTACTTGAAACTGTCTACCTGTTCTAACTTTGTTCCTCCTATTTGGTAACCAATTTGTTTAAATATCCTTCCGACAGACATTACTTTTGTTTTGGAGATACTGATCTTCATATCATAAACCTTACACCCCTGATCGTGCTCTGAAATATTAGATTGCAACCTTTAAATCGAATCTGCCACCAAACTAAGTCATCTGCATACACGAGACTGATTATTTTGTTTTTGTGGTGTCGCACAAGTCTGAAGTGCGCGCCACGTACTTTAGCCGCACGCCGCCATGCAAGCACGGCGCGGCGTTCTTACGACGTCAGGCACGAGCGCCCTCTGCTACAACGCTCGTGGCCACCACTGAAGTGCACCGGTCACTTGGGATTAAGACAGGCACTAGGAAAGTCTCTCCTCAGTAGGCAGGCCTCTATCGACTTAAACTATGTATCTGATTTCCACTAGACTTCAGTTAACAAAGCTAAGTATTTGTACTCTCTCTCTTCGAAATATATCTTGTTCTAATCTAGCTCAGTGTTTCTAGTTTCTGCTGTCCCACCGGCTGGTCACCTCAGACTCTGTACCCGCACACGCGTGCATCCTATTTCCCTGTGTCGGTCTCTCTCTACTCGGCCACCGACACCTAGGACAACCGGAGGAAACGAGACACAAAAGTGGCGACGAGGATGGGATACAAAAGTTTTCACCTATTTTATTCACGCCCTGCCAGTCTCAAGCAGAAGTAAAATCATGATTTTTTTTGTTCACGATGAATAAAGCTTACTTCTATGCGCAAAATCATACAGAAAAATTTCAGATACAGTACTGAAAGCGAAGTGTAATTTTTCGCTATCATTTAACCAATACCTGAAAATATACTCACACTGAGTAGAGGTTACGCGAGCTGTCGTGTTACGAACCAATCAGTAATCCCACGTGGCACTTAATAATAGGTTATTAACGATACAAGCAGATTCCGATAAATAAGATGCATAGAATGAGAAATAATAGCAAACAAAAAAGTCAATACTATTATGAAACATATGTAAGAAGGTATTACAACATAAACAATTAAATTCATAAAAATAACAGTTCAAAGTAAATGTGGCTTAGAAATTGAAATAATATCTACGTCGGGGTTCTAAACCATTATCTTCATCACGAGTAGCTACGACGATACCACTGCGCTAGACGACCACATTCTTAATTTCGTCTTAAAGTATAGTCACAGAATAAGGAGTATACAGAAAGGAAACTCCCGCTGCAGTCTGTCGTCCAAAATTTAGTGCGCATGCGCGGAATCGGCCATCTTGAAAAGCAGTAAACGTGTGATCACTCCCTACTCTGTGGCGTAGTAATGCGCCGTCTTTGTTCGTTAATAGTATAATTTAACAGCCTGAATCGCATAAAAGTAAACAAGTATTTGGTGCACTGAAAAGAAAGAACTGTGTGTCAGTAGTTGGAGCTGTTCCGTTTTTATTATGTGCAGTAATAAAAGAAAAGGCGGCCGATGGTGTTCAGCACCTAATTGGCGCAATAATTCGAATACAAATAAGGATATAAGTTTCTTCACCTTCCCAAAAAATGCTAAGCAGTAAGTGAACGTCGCTATATGTGTAGTGAAAGTTAAATGTTATCAGTTTCGAATGAGAGCAATGTGTGCATAATTATTAAAAGTAGCCTTGCTTCTTCTCTTGACGATAACTCTCGCTGTTGCTGCAGCAGTTCAACAGCATCGAAATGTTGAAGTACATTTATATTTTACAAGTTTAACGTTGCAGGGAATAATTTAAAATGAATGACAAAGAATAGTGCGTAAGCAGGCAGGTAAAATTTTACTTGCGGCATTGGAGGCTCTCCTGATACTCAAACAAATAGATTAAGGGGAATAATTATTTTATGCTGTTTCTGCTCTGTGGTTGACAGATTCCTCTATATGCCTTTCTCCGATCAGTAAATTAATGATACTCCTAATGCAAATAAAACTTTTATATATGCCCAGACGTCATTAGTTCTGTGTAATCACGTTGTACTGCTAAGTCTGACTCAATACTTTGTGCGAATTTATTTGTGTCAAATAAAACCTGGCGGTTGTAAAGTCACTTTCTTGTTTATAACTAATTTCCCAAACATAACTCCACGTTATTTGGGATTTTCCTAGAGATAAGCAGCAAATAAAACGATCATCGATTCCAGCGTACATTTACGTAGTTGTATTAAAATTTAGGCCTATTTTTTTCGTTGGATTACAATTAGGTGCAAGAAGAGGCCGCAAAATAGATGAGAGCATAATGAAAAGCAGTTTCCTTTCGTAAAAGTTGGTGAGATTAGCTGCAGTTCGTAAAAAGTCCATTTCCAGCCAAAGTACTAAGTGGCTACAGTTCCGCGTTTACTGCTTTTCAATATGGCGTCGAGCGCAACGCTTGGTAACATACAGATCAAAGGCGTCGCCCCCAGCTTTCCCTTCTGTATGCTCCCTATTCTGTGGTATAGTCGTATGGCATGAATGGCTGGGAACCCCGACGGGCAGGTTCAGCAGCCTAATTGGAAACGTTTTGCCTATCCTTCGCGCTTGCAAGCACCTTTCCTTTGCGAAGCGTGAGAACTGTGTTTATTTTAAGTGTAGGTGACTGTAATAGGTGCGTGTGTGTGTATTGTCGTGTTCGTGTTTGAGATGAGGGGAGATGGGAGAGGGCGAACCCCGTTGCGGCACATAATCTACTCCTCTCGAAGAACACCAAGAGGGGCACCGAGCTTAACGTCCCCGTCCGACGGACGGATCACCCGCCACTGTTCCATGTCCCTCACTCCATGAGACACTGCGGAGAGGTTTGGAATTGCCGCGGCGGATTAGCCGTGCGTGCTGAGGCGCCATGCTGCGGTGCGCGCTGCCGTTCGCCGTCGGGGGTTCGAGTCCCCACTCGGGCATCGGTGTTTGTGTTGTCCTTAGGTTAGTTTACCTTAGTTTAAGTAGTTTGTAAGCTACGGACTAATGACCACGCAGTTGAGTCCGATAGATTTACGAACAACAGGTTTGGAATTTAATCCAGGACATTGGTGCAAAGACTGGTGATGACGGGCTTCGCAGCACCACCTATCCTGTCCCCTCTGCCTAAGGCAAAGAGAATATTATCAACAGCGCATGGTGTACCCGCACGGTTACCCATACAAGCACTGGACACGCCCGAAGATGCTTAACTTCGGCGATCCGGCGGGAACCGGTGTACCTACCGCGTTACGGCCGTTTAATTTCGCCATAATCACACTACATTCCCAGTAGCCTACGGAGAGCTCGGTTTCACGTAACTCTGATCTAATGTAAGCTGATATCTTTGTTATAGCACTTGCATACGAGACATTAAATAACGGCTTGAACAAAAGGATATAGTAGTGTGTGCTTAGTGGTGTGCACGAGTACGTATTTCGTTAACACCGTTGTTCGTGTCTTATTTTTTGTGATGAAATGCTAAATGAATAGAGCAGAATAGTGAATCAGCAACATAACAAATCAAGAAAGAGAGCCAGTTAAGGCAGTATTTGTGAATGCATTTTTTATGGCTGAATTGTTGTGGAATGTTACCAACGTCAAGCTAAGCGCTTTGCGGCACGAATGGGTACATACCGAGTACTTTGGTAACAGCAAGCCGCCGGCCGCGGTGACCGAGGGGACTGCGGCGCGCCAGTCACGGTCTGCACGGCCACTACGGTCGGGGGTTCGAATCCCCCCTCGGGCATGGATATTTGTGCCGTCCTTAGTGTTAGCTAGTTCATAAGTAGTTTGTAAGTTTAGGGACTGATGACCCCGTAGTTAAGTCCCATAAGCTCTACAAATATTTGAACATTTTGAACAGCAAGCCGCTGAATCCACTGACGCACGGCACTTCCCTTTCTTCGGGTGACTCACTATTCATAACAAGGCTGCTACATGCCCTGATTATATAGAGCTTCTAGTGGCAGCAAATGGCAAATTTACTCTGAGAGACAAATACGGGGGAGTACTGAAAACGGTAACCATCAAGACTCTTCGGAATAGTGTTGGTGAAATCATCAGAGAAAGTTCCCAGAATGAAACTTCACTCCACAGCGGAGTGTGCGCTGATATGAAACTTCCTGGCAGATTAAAATTGTGTGCCGGGACCGGGACTCGAACCTGGGACCTTTGCCTTCCGCGGGCAAGCGCACCACCGACTGTGCTATCCCGACACGACTCACGATGCCGCCTTACAACTTTATTTCCGCCAGTACCTCGTCTCCTACTTTCCAAACTTCACAGAAGCTCTCCTGCAAACACGCAAGACTAGCACTCCTGGAAGAAAGGATATGGTGGAGACATGGCTTAGCCACAGCCTAAGGGATGTTTCCAGAATGAAACTTCACTCTGCAGCGGAGTGTGCGCTGATATGAAACTTCCTGGCAGATTAAAATTGTGTGCCGGGACCGTGACTCGAACCTTGGACCCTTGCCTTTCGCGGGCAAGCGCACCACCGACTGTGCTATCCCGACACGACTCACGATGCCGCCTCACAACTTTACTTCCGCCAGTACCTCGTCTCCTACTTTCCAAACTTCACAGAAGCTCTCCTGCAAACACGCAAGACTAGCACTCCTGGAAGAAAGGATATGGTGGAGACATGGCTTAGCCACAGCCTAAGGGATGTTTCCAGAATGAAACTTCACTCTGCAGCGGAGTGTGCGCTGATATGAAACTTCCTGGCAGATTAAAATTGTGTGCCGGGACCGGGACTCGAACCTGGGACCCTTGCAAGGGTCCCAGGTTCGAGTCCCGGTCCCGGCACACAATTTTAATCTGCCAGGAAGTTTCATATCAGAGAAAGTTGTTGTAAAACGTAGTCAGAAATTTCTGGAAAGTGCGACACATAGCGAAAGAACTGAAGTTCTGCAATGATGATCTCTACACGCTCTCGTAACATGTCACACTTACCCGAGAGCCGTGTCTGTTTTATCCGACGATTTTCTTTGACTCTTCCATCAGTTGATTACTATGAGTCTCAACGTCTGCCCTAAGCCGTTGTCCACTGTGAGCCCTGCCACACATGTCACATTATTTCTTCATTACTAGCACGAGCAACCCAACTATGCACATTACTGATATTTACACAATCATCATCGAACACAGCATTGCCGGCCGCGGTGGCCGAGGGGTCTGAGGCGCTTCAGTCACGGTCTGCACGACCACTACGGTCGGGGGTTCGAATCCCCCCTCGGGCATGGATATTTGTGCCGTCCTTAGTGTTAGCTAGTTCATAAGTAGTTTGTAAGTTTAGGGACTGATGACCCCGTAGTTAAGTCCCATAAGCCTTACAAACATTTTAACATTTTTTTGAACACAGCATTCATTATTCAATGGATTTCAATTAGCAGCACATTTTCCGCGGTTAGAAACTCTGTTGCAGACCGCTGTTTCTCACGCACTGACATAGTTACTTTACACACCATTGGAGATCCCTTGCGGCACAGGGTTGCAACATGCGGCAACAAAGCGGGAACGTCGACCGAATAATATGCATGACATGTAATACCTCAACCGATATTGAAAACAGAATAAAAAGTCGAGCACGTTCTCATACATTTCTTTACTCTTATTCATTTCTGTATTGCCATGTACTTAATTTTTAATAAGAAGTTCACACACATGTATACTTCTCGCTCCTAAAATTTTCACAAGCGGTATTATATGTTGAATACCGATATCTGTCAGTGATTATCTAGACATATTGACCACCTGGAAAGCTGAAGATGTCTTTCTCTGCATCAACCGTAGCCATTCGGTACCAATAGTTGATTCTTTTTCTAGTTTGTGTCATGCCCTACACCTCGCGATACTGCTAATAGGTTCATCTTTGTATTTTACTCCTAAGTAAGCATGCTTACAGCTAAGCCATGAGTTTTAAGCCACTTAATGGTACTATAGAGAATCTTAGTCTATGCGTGTTTGACCAATTTCAAGCCATTTTCTGTTTGGCTACAATTGTATAAGGCCAAATCAAATAGTTTGTCATTAAGGACGTTCAAATGTTCAAATGTTTGTAGAGCTTATGAGAGTTAACTACGGGGTCATCAGTCCCTAAACTTACAAACTACTTATGAACTAGTTAATCCTAATGACGGCACAAATATCCATGCCCGAGGGGGGATTCGAACCCCCGACCGTAGGACCGTCCGTAAGGAAGAGACTAAAAGGAGTCTCATACTAATGCACTGATTCTGTAGTACAGCACTTTGTAAAAGTTCTGGTAATATTAAGAGGTTTTATTGTTATTTTTACTGTTTTTGGCTGTGACTGAAAATGTCTATAAGTTACTCCTGTGGCTATATGCTATGCATCCAACAGAGGTATTGTACACTCCTGGCCATTAAAAATGCTATACCAAGAAGATGACGTGCTACAGACGCGAAATTTAACCGACAGGAAGAAGATGCTGTTATATGCAAATGATCAGCTTTTCAGAGCATTCACACAATGTTGGCGACGGTGGCGACACGTACAACGTGCTGACACGAGGAAAGTTTCCAAACAATTTCTCATACACAAACAGCAGCTGATCGGCGTTGCCTGGTGAAACGTTGTTGTTATGCCTCGTGTAAGGAGGAGCAATGCGTACCATCACGTTTCCGACTTTGATAAAGGTCGGATTGTAGCCTATCGCGATTGCCGTTTATCGTATCGCGACATTGCTGCTCGCGTTGGTCGCGATCCAATGACTGTTAGCAGAATATGGAATCGGTGGGTTCAGGGGACAATACGGAACGCCGTGCTGGATTCCAACGGCCTCGTATCACTAGCAGTCGAGATGACAGGCATCTTATCCGCTTGGCTGTAACGGATCGTGCAGCCACTTCTCGACCCCTGAGTCAACAGATGGAGACGTTTGCAAGACAACAACCATCTGCACTAACAGTTCCACGACGTTTGCAGCAGCATGGACTATCAGCTCGGAGACAATGGCTGCGGCTACCCTTGACACTGCATCACAGACAGGAGCGCCTGCGATGGTGTACGCAACGACGAACCTGGGTGCACGAATAGCAAAACGTCATTTTGTCGGATGAATCCAAATTCTGTTTACAGCGTCATGATGGTCGCATCCGTGTTTGGCGACATCGCGGTGAACGCACATTGGAAGCGTGTATTCGTCATCGCCATACTGGCGTATCACCCGGCTTGATGGTATGGGATGCCGTTGGTTACACATCTCGGTCACCTCTTGTTCGCATCGACGGCACTTTCAACAGTGGCCGTCACATTTCAGTTGTGTTACGACCCGTGGCTCTACCGTTCATTCGATACTTGCGAAACCCTACATTTCAGCAGGATAATGCACGACTGCATTTTGATCCTGTACGGGCCTTTCTGGATACGAAAAATGTTCGACTGCTGCCCTGGCCAGCACATTCTCCAGATCTCTCACCAATTGAAAACGTCTGGTAATTGGTGGCTGAGCAACTGGCTCGTCACAATGCGCTAGTCACTACTCCTGATGAACTGTGGTATCGTGTTGAAGCTGCACGAGCATCTGTACCTGTACACGCCATCCAAGCTCTGTTTGACTCAATGCCCAGGCGTATCAAGGCTGTCATTACGGCGAGAGGTGGTTGTTCTGGGTATTGATTTCTCAGGATCTACGCACCCAAATTGCGTGAAAATGTAATCACATGTCAGTTCTAGTATAATATATTTGTCCAATGAATACCCATTTATCATCTGCATTTCTTCTTGGTGTAGCAATTTTAATGGCCAGTATTGTATGTACAGTCGTAACATGAGAGATTAGGTGGTTGCTGAAGGGACGAATCATCATCATCACTGACTCCATGAAACAACGAGGAGACGTTTGGAATACAAGAGTTAGGACCAGCAACCTCCGAACTGAGCACCTTCCCACAGGCTGTGTAGGTGGACAATAGTCAAAGAAATGTGTGCTTATTCAGTAACAGAAAGTATGACTACCTCATAACGTGACTGTGTCAGACATAAGCCATTCCTACCTTACAGGCTGCTTCCCTAATTACAGTCGGACAGACTGACGAGATTTCTGTGTGTCCAAGTTGCAGTCTGCCACAGAAAAACAATTAACGATCACATTTTACCGCCCTTATTCAAAAATGATGATTCATCTGGATGTCATAATGAATCATTTTCTGAAGTCTCTACCAGTGACTGACGCCGCCCATCTAACGGGCATTTTCAGTAAGGTCTACGAATCTGCACGCTGTTCAGTAGCATGGAAATAAGTTGAGTTGTCGGTAATTACTAAGACCGGTAAAAATCGTTTCTTCGGGGAAAGCTATAGGCCCATTGGATTGCCCTCGGGCCTCCGAAAGGTGTTATAGAGGATTCATTAGAGCAGGTTTCTGCATTACGTTAAGACTGAAGCAGTCATCTTCAAAGAGCAGTCCGCAATTAATAGAGCAAACTAGATCGAGCTGCTCTTTGTCACAGTGGTTGACAAGGCCTTCGGTATTGGTTGGTTGGTTAGTTGTCTGGGATAGGGGGACCAAGCTGCTAAGGTTATCAGTCCCCCCGGTGGGGTGGGGAAGGACTGAGGATATGAAAGGAGGGGAAGGGAAAGGAAATGCAGTTCAGGGAGGAAAGAAGGAAGAAAGAATGCATTAGCTCGGTGCCTCATGCTCGCCACACACGTACTCACGAAACAACCGTGAGCCCCCTGGGGGCTTCGATATTGTAGAGTGGCACCAGTAGTTTGAGAGGAAGATTAGGCTTTAACATGTCGTAGACAAAGTCTTTGGAACTGTTTGGGCAGAGTCCTCACGCATGTATAGGAAACCGCAGAGATTACCAAAAAACTGATCGGCAACGTAGCAGAAAAATTCTGGGCCAATCTTTAATAGATCTTCACGCCACTTTATCTACGAAGTCAGCAGCAATTTTTCGAAATACCCGCGAGCAGCGACGCCACAGCAGAGGTATAAGGGAGTAGAAAATAAAATAGCAATAGATTATACAGCGTAGGAGAAATCTTAGATTACAAAGTTCACTCCACAGGTGTGAAGAATTTCGCCGCTGATCAGCGCTGCCTATAACTGCACGAACAAGTGTGTCACGCAGGTTGCCTACGCTTCGTGGGCCTTCCAAAAAAAAAATGTTCAAATGTTTGTTAAGCTTATGGGACTTAACTACGGGGTCATCAGTCCCTAAACTTACAAACTACTTATGAACTACTTACGAACTAGGACGGCACAAATATCCATGCCCGAGGGGGGATTCGAACCCCCGACCGTAGTGGC
Organism: Locusta migratoria; assembly: GCA_026315105.1. Classification (NCBI taxonomy): domain Eukaryota; kingdom Metazoa; phylum Arthropoda; class Insecta; order Orthoptera; family Acrididae; genus Locusta; species Locusta migratoria. Next base: position 297,037,248 of record CM048755.1, read on the forward strand.
CGTGCTGACCGTGACTGGAGCGCCTCAGTCACCTCGGCCACCGCGGCCGGCGGGGCTTTCCAAAGCACTGGGGCTGATCCATATATTTCCCAGACTGAAATTCGTGGCCGTTCGAATAGCGAAATTATCGTATTAGAAGAGGACGCCATTCATAAATACATTATGACTAAGAAAGTGTGCTAGTCGTTACCTAAAACATTCAGACAATAAATTGTCTAAGAGTAGTAAAATAACGAGCAGAAAATATTTATTTATCCCTATCAATGGAGGTTAAGGGTCGTGGTTGTAAACTGAATTACTTGAAGAAATAAGCCACTCGACACAGTTTTATACAGCTTTTTTGTGTACAGTACGCATTATGGGCTTAAACGCATCTCCAACTTCCTTACCATATTTAGATTTTCATAAGTGTAACGTTTTTCTTGACTGCAAATGGATGATGCTGCTGTCTGTTTACCTCAATTGTTGTTCATTTTTCACCTTTTTTATCGATAAGACGAACACTTTTATACTGTAAAGAGGAAACAAGGGCAAAAATTACAGAACAGAAGTAAGTTACAGGATTCAGAAAGGAGAGAAGAAAATATACTGACGAAAATCTACATGTAATATATAAGTTGAACACGGGTGAAAGACGGAACACGTACTTGCATAAAAGGAAGCTGTACAAAGTGACTGCTTTTTAAAAACGTAAATCAACAGTACTCTTGAAACTGTACCTCGTATTAACAGGGGCACCAAGATAAAGGTCACTTTTTATTCAAGAAAGTTCTGTTTACTAGACGAAGGTACCTACGTCTACCACGACCAGTCGACTTCGCCCTCTATGTCCGATACCAAGTGAGCGCCGAGATGAACCAAAATACAATTAAGGGAAAAACCAACATTGGTAGTAAACTTTTGCTTTTATTTTATGGTAAAGATAACGATCTCATTGTGAACGTCATCAGTGCAGAAACTACTTAAAAACAGAAATACACAAAGTCAAACGAATATACAAAGATTAACGTGAGTTTTCAACGAGTACACATAATTTCTGCATCGGTATGTATTTACATCCACTCCCATGAACCACAGACATTGCCGAGGTGGGGTGGCTTGCGTGCATCAACGATACAGATAGCCGTACCGTCGGTGCAACCACAGCAGAGGGGTATCTGTGGAGAGGCCAGACAAACGTGTGGTTCCTGAAGAGGGGCAACAGCCTTTTCAGTAGTTACAGGGGCAACAGTCTGGATGATTGACTTGAGCTGGCCTTGTAACATCAGCTAATGTGGCTTTGCCACACAGCTACTGCGAAAGGCTGAAAGCAAGGGGAAACTACAGCCCTTACCTTTCCCGAGGACATGCAGCTCTACTGTATGAACATATGATGATGGCATCCTCTCGGGTAAAATATTGCGGAGGTAAAATAGTCCCCCATTCGGATCTCCGGGCGGGGACTACTCAAGAGGATGTGATCATCAGGAAAGACAATACTGGCATTCTACGGGTTGGAGCGTGGAATGTTAGATCCCTTAATAGAGTAGGAAAATTAGAAAATTTAAAAAGGGAAATGGATAGGTTGAAGTTAGATATAGTGGGGATTAGTGAAGTTCGGTGGCAGAATGAATAGGATTTCTGGTCAGGTGAGTACAGGATTATAAATACAAAATCAATTGGGGGTATCACAGGAGTAGGATTGATAATGAATAAGAAAATAGGAATGCGGGTAAACTACTATGACCAGCACAGTGATCGCATTATCATTGTCAAGATAGATACGAAGCCAACACCGACAACAGTAGTACAGGTTTATATGCCAACTAGCTCTGCCGATGATGGGGAAATCTAAGAAATATATGAGGAGCTAAAGGAAATTATTCAGACAATTAAAGGAGAGGAAAACTTAATTGTTATGGGAGACTGGAATTCGGTAGTATGACAAGGAAGGGAAGGGAAGATAGTAGGTGAATATGGTCTGGGCAAAAGGAATGAAAGAGGAAGCCGCCTGGTAGAATTTTGCACAGAACATAATTTAGTTATAACAAACACCTGGTTCAAGAATCACAAAAGAAGGTTGTATACGTGGAAGAGACCAGGAGACACCGGGAGATACCAGATAGATTTTATAATGGTAAGACATAGATTTCGGAACCAGGTTTTACAGTGTAAGACATACCCAGGGGCAGATATAGACTCTGACCATAACTTGTTGGTTATGAACTGTAGGCTGAAACTAAAGAAACTACAAAAAGGTAGGAAAATAAGGAGATGGGACCTGGATAAATTGAAGGAACCTGAGGTTCTTAAGAATTTCAGAGGGAGCTTTAGGCAACAATTGACAGAAACAGGGGAAAATAAAACAGTAGAGGAGGAATGGGTAAAATTGAGAGATGAAATAGTGAAGGTAGCAGAGGACAAAATAGGTAGGAAGGCAAGACCTACAAAAAATCCTTGGATATCACAGGAGATACTAAATTTAATCGATGAAAGGAGAAAATATAAAAATGCAGTAAATGAAACAGGCAAAATGGAGTACAGACGACTAAGAAATGAGATTGACAGGAAGTGCAAAATGGCTAAGCAGGAGTGGCTAGAAGGCAAATGCAAGGATGTAGAAGAATGTATAAATAGGGGGAAAATAGATACAGCCTACAGGAAAATAAAAGAAACATTTGGAGATAAGAAAAACAGCTCTATGAATATCGAGGACATTGATGGAAGACCAGTTCTCAGCAAAGAAGGGAAAGCTGAAAGGTGGAAAGAGTATATAGAGGGGCTCTACAAAGGAAATGAACTTCGAGACAATATTGTAGGAAGGGAAGAGGATGTAGATGAAGATGAAATAGGAGACACTGAGAGAAGAATTTGACAGAGCCCTGAAAGACCTAAGTCGAAACAAGGCCCCTGGAGTAGATGATATTCCCTCAGAGCTACTGAAGTCTCTGGGAGAACCAGCCATGACAAACCTGTTTCACCTGGTGTGTAAGATGTATGAGACAGGCGAAGTACCCTCAGACTTTAAGAAAAATGTTATAATCACCATTCCAAAGAAAGCAGGTGCAGACAGGTGTGAAAACTACAGAACCATCAGTTTAATAAGTCATGGTTGCAAAATATTAACACGAATTATATACAGAAGGATGGAAAAGCTGGTAGAAGCCGACCTCGGGGAAGATCAGTTTGGGTTCAGGAGAAATGTAGGAACTCGGGAGGCAATACTCACTTTACGGCTTATCCTAGAAGATAGATTAAGAAAAGGCAAACCTACATTTCTAGCTTTTGTAGATTTGGAGAAGGCTTTTGACAATCTTGATTGGAATGAACTTTTTCAAGTTCTGAAGCAAGCAGGAGTAAAATATAGGGAGCGAAAGGTTATTTACAACTTGTACAAAAACCAGATAGCGGTTGTCAGAGTTGAAGGGCATGAAAGGGATGCAGTGGTTGGAAAGGGAGTAAGACAGGGTTGTAGTCTTTCTCCATTGTTATTCAATTTGTACATTGAGCAAGCTATAAAGGAAAGCAAGGAGAAATTTGGTGAAGGAATTAAAGTTCAGGGTGAAGAATTAAAAACATTGCGTTTTGCCGACGACATAGTAATTATATCAGATACAGCAAAGGACCTGGAAGAGCAATTGAACGGAATGGATAGTGTGCTGAAAGGTGCATATAAGATGAACATTAACAAGAGAAAAACTAGGGTAATGGAGTGCAGTGTAAGGAAATCAGGTGATGCTGAAGGAATTAGATTGGGAAACGAAGCAATAAAGGAGGTAGATGTGTTTTGTTACTTGGGCAGTAAAATAACAAATGATGGTCGCAGTACAGAGGATATAAAATGCAGAATGGCAATGGGTAGAAAAGCGTTTTTGAAAAAGAGAAATTTGTTAACATCAAATATTGATTTAAGCCTAAGGAAGTCCTTTCTGAAGGCATTTGTATGGAGTGTTGCCTTGTATGGGAGTGAGACATGGACGATAAGCAGTGTGGACAGGAAGAGGATTGAGGCTTTTGAAATATGGTGCTACAGAAGAATGCTGAAGATTAGGTAGGTGGATCGCGTAACTAATGAGGAGGTACTGAACAGGATTGGGGAGAAAAGAAATTTCTGGCATACCTTGACTAAAAGAAGGGATAGATTGGTAGGACACATTCTTAGACATCAAGGAATTGTGAATTTAGCATTAGAGGGAAGTGTGTGGGGTAAAAATCGCAGAGGAAGACCAAGATATGGATACAGTAAGCAGATTCAGACAGATGTAGGTTGTCGCTCTTATGTGGAGATGAAGAGGCTTGCTCAGGATAGGGTATTGTGGAGAGCTGCATCAAACCAGTCTCCGGACTGAAGACCACAACAACAACATGTATTTACATACCGATACCACAAACATCACTGTTGATTGTGAACACATATCTTTCCTAATACGTACAATATAACTGAGCCATCTCATTACATGTACCAAACATCACTTTTACTTCAGCAAAACCATTTTTGGTGAGCCAGCTGCTCATACACTCTAGGCTCGTATTTAGTATTTGATGCCACCAGCGTCCTCTTTATTGCATTTACCAATGCTACTAAATGTATGCTTGCTCAGTGAGGACCAAAACTTATTCATAAATCCACTGAGAAAACACATACGTAGTAGCATTGGGCCGGCCGCGGTGGCCGAGGGGACTGAGGCGCTCCAGTCACGGTTTGCACGGCCACTACGGTCGGGGGTTCGAATCCCCCCTCGGGCATGGATATTTGTGCCGTCTATAGGATAAGCTAGTTGATAAGTAGTTTGTAAGTTTAGTTCAAAAATGTTCAAATGTTTGTATAGTCTATGGGACTTAACGACGGGGTCATCAGTCCCTAAACTTACAAACTACTTATGAACTACTTACGAACTAGGACGGCACAAATATCCATGCCCGAGGGGGGATTCGAACCCCCGACCGTAGTGGCCGTGCAGACCGTGACTGGAGCGCCTTAGTCCCCTCGGCCACCGCGGCCGGCTGTAAGTTTAGGGACTGATGACCCCGTAGTTAAGTCCTATAAGCTTAACAAACATTTGAACATTTTTTTGAGTAGCATTGGTGGATGCAATACAGAAGGCAATGTTGACGTCAAATAGTAAATACGGAACATAGTTGCGTAGCCTTGTAAGCAGCTGGCTCAGTTTGATTCGTGCCTGACACATGAAATGGTGTTGCATGAGTAAAAGAGATGTTTGGTATTACACGAACGCGAATGGTTTTCCTATCCTCTCCGGAGTCCTTGTGCTTCCGCCTCCACTTCTCCCCCTCCCTACTATTCAAATGTTCAAAATATTCCCAGGAGCGCCTTCGTCACAGCCCCATCCCTGCGGGGTCCTGTCAGTGTTGTAGGTTTTAAGTCAGTGCTTGGTATGCGTTTGTATCAGTGCGTTGATGGACTTCACGTCTTAACTCGGTGCAGCCGTCTATATCGACAGAACATAGTGTTTCCCATGTCATTTTAATAGTACCTCCATCAATTTCTTCGAGTACAGTGTTTGTGTTACTCTGCTTGTGTTTTATAGCCACCTTGGACATTTTTAACGAACTGCATCAATGTTTTAAAATCTACTGTTATAGACTATGTGTTTTCAAGCCAATGTCTCCAGGTCAAATTTTAAATGATTGTCTTTTAAACTTCATTTGATTGTCATAAAGGTCACCGTTTTAATAGTACAGCCTGTCGGGCGAAGAGCGGCGTATGATGCTGCTGCCAGCCTGCTCCATCGGGGCGTGCAAAAAACAATGATAATTATAATTAAAAAAAACATTACACGTAAGCGAATGGCTCAGATAAATTGTACTCGTCAGGTGAGAGGTATATTGACGAGCAACAGTAATGTCTGTGATATGTATTCAACCGTGCAGAAGTTATATGCCGCGTGATCAAAAAGTAAGTATAAATTTGAAAACTTAATAAATCACGTAATAATGTAGATAGAGAGGTAAAAACTGACATACATGCTTGGAATGACATGGGGTTTTACTAGAAAAAAAAACATAGTATTGCTAGACGCGTGAACGTCGTTTGGTGATGATCGTGTGCTCAGCCGCCACTTTCGTTATGCTTGGCCTCCCAGGTCCCCAAACCTCAGTCCGTGCGATTATTGGCTTTGGGGTTACCTGAAGTCGCTAGTGTATCGTGATCGACCGACATCTCTAGGGATGCTGAAAGACATCTGACGCCAGTGCCTCACCATAACTCCGGACATGCTTTACAGTGCTGTTCACAACATTATTCCTCGACTACAGCTATTGTTGAGGAATGATGGTGAACAAATTGAGCATTTCCTGTAAAGAACATCATCTTTGATTTGCCTTAATTTGTTATGCTAATTATTGCTTTTCTGATCAGATGAAGCGCCATTTTTTGAACTTTTTTTGTCTGTTTGTTCTAATAAAACCCCATGTCATTCCAAGCGTGTGTGCCAGTTTTTTACCTCTTTATCTGCATTATTCCTTGATTTATAAAGTTTTCAAATTTATACTGATTTTTGATCACCCGGTATGTACTCTTTGTAAACCGAATTTAGTTATTAAATATTGCACGGACATTGCGTGTTTCTGCTTTTAACCAGTTTTTGCACCCAGGATGGTCACTATGTGATAAAAATCGATTTGTCACGTAATAAAAGCAAATGATTACGATAAATGCTGTTTTTTCCCTTGATTATAAGAATTATTAGGTTATCTTGGTGCACTACCTGCAAGAAAATTGAATCCAGTGTGAAAGAAAAAAAATTGCACTGGCGTGTTTTACGGCCCACTTTAGATCTGCCAGTAGCTTTTATGATTTTTTGCAAACATTTCGGACACAAATAATAAAAATGTAAGTAATAAAAATTGATGAATGATACGATTACGACTCTACTATTGTGATAATATCTATGCAGCCAATAGATAATATTCTTTTTGACCGTATTTTAACAAACAACCAATATTATTTGATGTTAGAGTTTAGCTTTCACAAATATACTCTTTTTTTTAACTTATACCTGTTTAAACTATTATTTTAATATCTCTCTCACATTTTCATTATCACTTTATTTATTCATCTGAAGAAACGATCTTATAGTTCAAAGAGGATAGATACCAAGTTCGCAATTTTTATTTTATTTATTCGAGCTGGCCGGTTGCGACACTTTTGTATCCCATCCTCGTCGCCACTTTTGTGTCCCAGTCTCGTCGCCGCTTTTGTGTCTCGTTTCCGTCGTAGGTGTCGGTGGCCGAGTAGAAAGACCGACACAGGAATAAAGGATGCACGCTTGTGCAGGTAGGAGGTGACCAGCCAGTGGGACAGCAGAAACTAGAAACACTAGAGTAAATTAGAACGAGATATATATTTCTTAGAGACTTAGTAATACTTAATTTTTACATAGCTCAGTACTGCAGAATGCTGATACATAGTTGAGCTAGAAGCCTGCCTAGTGATGATTCCTAGTGCCTATCCGATAGCCAAGTCTTCACCGGTGCATATCTGATTCCGAAGTGTTAGCTGGTTCCTATCTCAGTCCCAAGTGAACGATGTCGTTCAGTGGTGGCCACGAGCGGAGTTGTAGCAGAGGGCGCTCGTGGCTGACGTCGTAAGAACGCCGCGCCGTGCGTGCATGGCGGCGCGCGGCGAAAGTAGGTGGCGCGCACTTTGGACTTGTGCGACACCACAGATATTCTATGGTGTCATCATCTGGTCTCATTGTTATTAAACTGCTTGTCATGGTGCTCCTCATAAAATCTGGTAAGTGTACTGGATGATAGTTATATAGAAAATCATGTGCTGGTGGACAGTCAAATATAAAATGGGTTGTTGGTCAAAATTAAAACAGTAAAATATACATAAAATAATAACCATCATAGTGCACATGTCTGGTTCGTTTTATGGGTGTGCTCAACATTTGGTGTTCAGAAATCAGTGACGTGACATCCTTCGTCCGATTCCTTGCCCGAAACGCTCTTTTGTATACGCCATCTTGCTTCCTGTATTTGATGATTTTCTTATTATTCACTCAAGCGTTGTTATTTCAAAGCACTGGTGCACTGAAAATTATCAAAAATACGTCGTTGTTAGGACAATGTATTACAATCTGATGTCTAAAAATGCCATGTGAGCAAATAAGACCTGCCATCGATGGTACGAGAATTATGGATTACTTTCGCAGCTGTTCGGCGTAGCGTAATGGGCGAGGAATTAGTTTGTGATGTACGAACATCTTAGACGTTGGTTCGAAACTTGCCGGGAGCGGTGGCTCACCCCGCTCGGTCAGAGGGTTGCCAGCGTGGTAGCTCAATGTGTTCGGTCAGAGTGCTCGACGCCCTCTGTGACGGAAAAACTGACGCAACGATCAAAATTAAACAAAATAAACCAAGTCCCCAAAGGACTGATCAATCCGAAGAACCAATCATGCTGCAGAAGACCAGTGTTCAATTCTTTGTTACGTATTTCACGGCATGTTCACGAAATAGGACAAACGCACATTTTAGAGGGAGAACTCTTACATCTGCACAACTCTAAATATTGCAGAAGATAGCTCTATTTAATTAATAAGAGTACCGAAACCTCTTTTAGCAGTCAAGGCGAAAAACAAATGGTGTGTGGGGGGGGGGGGGGGTTAGAACTACTGACCACACGCATCCCAACGTAACGCACTACCCACTACACCACAGCGAACAACTGCGGGAATGTTCAAAAAATTGTTCAAATGGTTGTAAATCTATCGGACCAAACTGCGTGGTCATCAGTCCGTAGCTTACAAACTACTTAAAACTAGGTAAACTAACCTAAGGACAAACACACACACACACTCACACACACACACACACACACACACACACATGCCCCAGGGAGGACTCGAACCTCCACGGCGAGCAACCACGCGCTCCGCAGCGAGGTGCTTTAGACCGCTCGGTTACTCCACCGAGGCAACTGCGGGAATGGCCCCTAATTCTCGTACTATTGCTACAGTTGCTAGCTAAAATGACATTTTAGACACTACATTATAATTTATCGTACTATGCACGACGCGCTTTTGTCAATTCTTCAGTGCACTACTGCTTTGAAATAACAAAGCGTAAGTTATAATAAGAAAATCATAAAATAAATGGCGTATGCCAGAGAGAGTTCTGGGCGAGGAATGTCACGTGCCATTTCCTAACGTCTGGTTTACGTAAAATGAAGAGAAGGTGTCAAATCGCCGGTATTTCTGCAATTGTCTCTGTAATGACGAGAGTTAAGAAAAAAACATAAGAGAAGAAAGTTGTAGGGAATTTTCTCCTCTAAACATTCGGTTATTGAATTTTCGTGTCAGATGAACGGTTTGTTTGCAATTACAATTACTTTACAAACAGCTTTTTTTAGTGTTACTAAGGTTTTTTTTCGGCGGGAAAATTGAAAAAGGGAGGTTCTGGTTTCTGGCGGCCAATAATTATGTCTGTAAAGTTTGGTGTCGATCGGTTGAACGGTTCGGCCTAAAAAGTGGGAACAAATTACGCACAGACAGATGGACAGACAGTCATCTTCAAATCGCCGTTATTTTTGCAAATTCTCTGAAACGATGCAAGATATGAAACAAACATAACAGAGCAAAATTGTAGAGAATTTCTTCTCTACAAATCCGTTTATTTAATTTTCGTGTAAAAGGTACGGTTAAGCCTTTATTTTAATTTTAATTTCGAGCTGCCAGAAGGCGATCGCAAAGGCCCACTTTTAGTGTTACTATCGTAACCTAAAGTGGACCAAAATACCACCAGTGCTTGTTTCCATTACCGTACCATGGATAAAAACACCACTAAAATGTTTTTATTTATTTATTTATTTTTTTTTTTTTGCTGCTGCTTCACGACTTGTGATGTCGGTAGTTTAACACAAAAGTGGCACCATATCACACTCAGTTACTGATCAGTTTTATTCCCTAAAGTAATTTGTAGGTAAAAAAAAAAACATTTAACTTAACATTATGTGTATAATGTGATATAAATGAACTGATTTAAATCCAACACCATCCACAGAAAGGAATTAAACCACATTTATGTATTACACTTTTATTTCTATTTTACACGTTTTCAAGGTTTCGTGGTAGCCTTGCTAGCCCTTTGTCGTAAGTAGTGACCCGTCACTCGAGTCTACTTACGTATGTGCGGTTTGTCGCTGCTCTAATTGTAATACTAAATTATGTGCATTTATTACCGATAACCTGTGAAAACAAACAAATACCTCTGCTTAAAATATCCATTTGGAAAATTTTAGCGTACATATAGTCGACATGACTTCCTCACTCTCAAATGGAATGAGGATGGAATTCTTTCTGTATTCTCCTTACATGTCTTATCGGAATGGCTTTTACTGACAACATATTCTAGCCCGTCTTCCCATACAAAACATTGTTCAAATGTTTGTAAATCTATGGCACTTAATTGCTTGGTTATTAGTCCCTAGCTTACAAACTACTTAAACTAAGTTAAACTAACCCAAGGATAACACAAACACCCATGCCCGAGGGAGGACTCGAACCCCCAACGACGAACAGCCGGGCGCACCGAGTCTTCCCATCCTTTGGTCATCGTTTCATCTTCTTTCCGAAGAGTAGACAGAACCATGAGTTCCTTCGTCAGCAGACGGTGGTGGTTGGCCCTGATATGCAAGTGACAGATGCTGCCCAGTGAGTCTTCTTGGTCTCAAGTAGTTTTAGTCAACATTTTTCCTTAGTTAGTTTACGGTGTATTAAGTTTCTGTTCCTTTTCTTCCGCCATTGACTTCCTCGATAAATCTTTCTACGCTATACTGACGAGACAGAACTAAAGATGTGGTTCATGGTTTATTCAGTAAGTATGTCTCTGCTCTTCAAGGATTCTCCAACTGCTTCAGTAATATTTTCAGCAAATGTTTCACAAAATGCTAACCTAACATCTAACCTTCACAACAGGAACATACGCATCACCTCACTAAAAGGCACTAGCAAATGATGTACTATGATTTGCACCTGTTGATGGATCCACGGTCCGAAATGCATCAAATTTTAAAATGTTTGTAAAGCTTATGGGACTTAACTGCGGGGTCACCTCTCCCTAAACTTACAAAATACTTATGAACTAAATTATACTAAAGACAACACAAACATCCATGCCCGAGGGAGGATTCGAATCTCCGACGTAGGAGGCCGCGAATAGTTTCATCAATTTTAGCGACAAGATCGTCAGCCACACTACTGGGGCGTCCACTCTTCTCTTCATCATGAACGTTCGTTGGGCCACTTTTAAACAGAATACACCATTTCCAGACGGAGCATTCACTCATTACGTTGTTTCCGTACACTTCGCACATTTCACGATAAATTAGTATAGCATTTAGGTTTTTTACCAACAAAAACCGTATGACAGACCGCAACTCACAACTGACGGGATTTTATATTGCAGCGGATATTTCAAATTCGAATATCGAAAAGAAGCGCAGAGACGTTCCCGTTGTTACGACTGGATGACGACGGACCTGCCGAGCACGCACATACCAAAATTAAGGCTCCTAAAGTACGAGCTGACGCATCCGTCATTTTCATTACCTTAGCTCGTAAGTTAAATATACCGCGGTGCCATAGGATTTGCAACACGGCACTTAATCACGACATTATGGGTGGTTGTGTTGCCATAAACTACTCAAATCACTCCAGAGGTGGCTACGCCGGCCGCGGTGGCCGAGGAGACTGAGGCGCTCCAGTCACGGTCTGCACGGCCACTACAGTCGGGGGTTCGAATCCCCCCTCGGGCATGGATATTTGTGCCGTCCTAGTTCGTAAGTAGTTTGTAAGTTTAGGGACTGATGACCCCGTAGTTAAGTCCCATAGACTATACAAACAATTGAACATTTTTTAAGAGGTGGCTACAGAATGTTTAGTTTCCCGAGAGATTCTGAGAAGAAAAAAATGGATCATTAATTGTCGATGCAAAATCTGGGAACCTGGACCGAGCGCATAATTATGTATTGTAAGATAATATTATTTATTATTATGACTTGAAGCAATATTTAATAGTAAAAATCGTCTGTGATATTCGAACGTAAGTTTCTGTTTAGCTCTTTTGAAAGTATTACCTCTCTTAACAGAGAAGCTGCCTGTAGAGCGTTAGCAGTCGCAAAGTATCATAACACAGCGAAACATACAGTTTTAGAGCACAATATGTGTGTCTTATATAATATATTGAGAAATACACCGCATCAAAAAGTTTTGTACTGACATTGCACAAATTGTTGAAGATACTTCTATTACGTTATTGCGAGAAAATATTCCAAACACTGAAACGAAAAGTATCCATATACTGAAGACTCTGACAGCGCACTGTGCTGATACAGACAACTAGCGTTGAATGCTATTTGTGATATTTCGAAGTTTTAGCGTTATAACTTGTAGTATGCAATTTGAAAGAATAGTACCTGCTGTTCTATCCCAAAATACATCCTTAATTCAATTTCTAATTAGTAAATGCCAATATTGACGATTATGGATAGAAGGAAGATTAGTGTTAAACGCCCCGTCGACAGCGTGGTCATTAGAGGCGGAGCTTACTCTCAGGTTGTTTGGGTAAGGATGGGGAAGGAAATCGGCCGTGCCCTTTGAAAGAAACCATCCCGGCATTTGCCTGGAGTGATTTAGGGAAATGACGTAAAAACCTAAATCTGGCTGGCCGGAGATGGATTTGAACCACCAGCCTCCCGAATGCGATTCCAGTGTGTTACCACTACGCCGCCTCGCTTGGTGACGCTTGTTTATAAGAAACTATAACATAACTGACACAGAATAGTGGATAAATTTTACTTACGGCTGCGGCGGCGTAGTGTGCTAAGGTGTGCAACGAAATGTTTGCTTTTAAAGGATTATTAAATTACTGACAAGACAAGGGTTCTGTTACATACAAAAACCTGTCAACCTTAGAAAAGGAACAGAATTATTTATTTATTTCCTGGTCAACACAAAGGATTATTCCCCTCGTTCTATACGATAAGGTTTTCAAATAGTTTTCAACGATGGTTGCCAACATCGGCACTCTGCGACCGTAAACTTTAGATCCTTTACACTAATATTCTTTTTCGTTTTAGTGTCCGTAATATATTCTGGAACTTTCTCAATAACGTAATAGAAGTACATTCAGTAATGTGAGTACAAAATTCCGATGTGGTGTATTTGTCACAGCAGACAACAAACACTTACTGCAAGACGGCAATGAAACCTCGCATATTGACGGTCATTATTCAAACACAAGCCAAGATCGCTTAAAACTTTTATCTAGATGACCAGTTTCAGCATAATTAAACGTAGTATACGATTTTCGTTTATTATTTTTTTATTGTTATTTTATTTTATTTATTTTTTCTTTTTTTTTTTTCTTTTTTGCAGAATGGCAATGGGAAGGAAAGCGTTTTTGAAAAAGAGAAATTTGTTAACATCCAATATTATTTTACGTGTAAGAAAGTCCTTTCTGAAGGCATTTGTGTGGAGTGTTGCCTTATATGGGAGTGAAACATGAACGAAACATAGTTTAGACAGGAAGAGGATAGAGGCTTTTGAAATGTGGTGCTACAGAAGAATGCTAAAGATTAGGTAGATGGATCGCATAACTAGTGAAGAGGTACTGTACAGAATTGGGGAGAAAAGGAATTTCTGGCATACCTTGACTAAAAGAAGGGATAGACTGATAGGACACATTCTTAGACGTCAAGGAATTGTGAATTTAGCGTTGGAGGGAAGTGTGCGGGGTAAAAATCGCAGAGGGAGACCAAGAGATGAATACAGTAAGCAGATTCAAATAGATGTAGGTTGCAGGTCTTATGAGGAGATGAAGAGGCTCGCTCAGGATAGAGTAGGTTGGAGAGCTGCATCAAATGAGTTTCCGGAGTGAAGACAACAACAACAACAACATGCGATTTTTATCAAATGTTCGTAAATCTATCGGACCATACTGCGTGGTCATCAGTCCGTAGCTTACAAACTAAGGTAAACTAACTTAAGGACAACACACACACCCATGCCCCAGGGAGGATTCGAACCTCTGACGGCGAGCAACCGCGCGCTCCGCAGCGAGGTGCCTTAGACCGCTCGGCTACTCCACCGCGGCCGATTTTTATCACAGAAATATATATTTTCTTGCGCTTTTCTTTTCTTCATTCGGACAGCAAAGAAAAGCTGCAAAAAGTAAAGAAAACACGAGATTTTGGTGTCTAATTGATATATCGATGTAAACAAGAGAGGAATACAAGCTCAAAATAGCACGATCTAAGACTCTATGGCGGCACTTCTAATATATTCCACTGAACTTTAACAGAATAATACTGCTCGCATACGCTACGTGTCGTGTTTAGCATTAGCAGGGAATAATAATAATTTCGTGTGGCTCATTGTCCTGGTGCAAGTCTTTCAATTGGACGCCACTTCGGCGACTTGCGTGTCCCTAGCCTACCCCAGTTATCCAACCGGGGAAAGGGGACCTACAGCTTAACGTGGAATCCGAACCACGTGTCGTTTCTGGCGACTCCTCACATCGGTGAGAGGTGAAAGATGGGTTAAAGTGCAGACTGAAAAAATCCGAGATCCAGCCGGGTTTGAACCCATAACCCTTCTGTTTCCAGTCGAGCACTTTACCCTAAGACCACCGGGCCCGACATTAGCAGGGAATGAAAATGGCCGATGCGTCACTCTGTGTTTTTAGGAGTTCTAACCAAAATATAAGTGATCGGCGCGAGCCTCGCGGCGTCAGATGGAAATGTTCCTATTTCCTGAACAGCCCTCGCATTTCGATAGTCGAAATAATTATGAAATGATGGAAAATAATATAGTCCTGGTCAATCTAATATCTTGCTACAGCAATGCAGAAGAGCAGAACATTCTCGGGAGAGCTGGTGGGCAAGCAACTAATACCGGTGTAGCGAAATCAGCCACCGCACAGGAAGACGCATGCCACCGAGGGAAGAGCAGGGTGAGAGTCGAGGAGTGAAATCACCTGTTGGATTATCGAGTTAGGAAGGTGTGTGACTGGGCGGCCGGCAGGCGCGGCTGGGCGCGAGGGGATGTGTGCGTAATGAGCGGAGCGTGGGTCCCGGAGTAATGGGGAAGGAAGCGGCGCATTACGCCCTGGACACCAGATTGTCGGAACAGCGCGCGACCTATTTGCCCAGCCGCCGCCACCAACACCGCGGCGCATTCACCTCCAGCTGCGTAGCCGCAATGACACTTCAAAAAATGTTCAAATGTTTGTTAAGCTTATGGGACTTAACTACGGGGTCATCAGTCCCTAAACTTACAAACTACTTATCAACTACCTTATACTAAAGACGGCACAAATATCCATGCCCGAGGGGGGATTCGAACCCCCGACCATAGTGGCCATGCAGACCGTGACTGAAGCGCCTCAGTCTCCTCGGCCACCGCGGCCGGCAATGACAGTTCAAATGTCTGTATAACTTATGGGACTTAACCCTCGCACCGCACACTGGGGTCCTAGGGACCCCAGCGTAATTTGCGTTGTGTATTACATACAGTACGTTCGCTAAAAGTTTTTGAAACTTGGTGTATATTAGGTTTGTAACACTGCCTTCACGTACGTGATGTCAACTCAAACATCCGCATTGTTGTTGCACTACTGTCAAAGCTGTAAAGATTGCTGAACGCCTGTGGGGTCTCGATTACCCCAGTGTGCATTCCATGTAGCTCATTTATGGTTCACTATATCCGAGAAAAAGGGACACAAAAATCGAAATGTGTTGCCAGGATTGTAAAAGGGCGATGTGTGATGAACGTAGAGCCATAATTTGTACTGAGTGTGCTCACTGACAACGTAAGTGGTGACTGATATATTAGTTACAGTTTTTGACTTCATTCTAATAATTATTTCCATCTTTCTTATATGTTTTTGCACAAAAATGCTGCAATAGTAATTTTGTAAACATCCTATGCCAAAATATGCTGTAAATATCAAATAAGCCATTATATTATATTACAATATATTACTTTGTACATTGAAGTTCAGACTCAGGTTGAATTTATACATTATGTTGAAGTGTAACATGTATCAGATTTGTATATTGCATATGTTACTCACTGTAATAACTAAATAAAGTCATTAAGATAGTCTGTTGCATTATATACTTTCAAATATAAGAAGGCTAAACATATAGAAATACAAAACATTTTTTATTAATAATACTATGCACATTTTATAAATATCATTCCTGACTCATAGTTGCAATAATAAAAAAAATCACTAAAGGTAACTAAATAGTTATTTACAATGTTCCAGATACATAAGACATACCATTGTATATATTAATGCGCTTTGAACACTTTATATATGATAAAATATTGTTGGGGTCCAGTAGACCACAGTGTGCAGTGGAAGGTAATTAAAAACAAGTGTGCAGTGCGAGGGTTAACTCCGGGGTCATCAGTCCCTAAACTCACAAACTACTTATCAACTAACTAATTCTAAGAACGGCACAAATATCCATGCCCGAGGGGGGAGATTCGAACCCCCGACCGTAGTGGCCGTGCAGGCCGTGACTGGAGCGCCTCAGTCCCCTCGGCCACCGCGGCCGGCCGCAATGAAAGCGTCAAATTAAATTGGATACTTAACTGTAGAAAGGTGCTAAGTGCCAAATTCGTGAAAAAATGTGACAAGTGGTTTGAAAGGTGCAAGACACCAAAGAGGACCACATACGAAGAGGGCTGTGTCCACCGAGTATTTCAAGTGGTTACACTTTACACCTCTAAATGGAAATGGTGCTAAATTATCTGCTGATTTCATAAGAATGTTGCAGTGTGACATTCGGTTGTGTTTGTTTCACTTTGATGCCGTGATAAGTGTATGCAAAGACTTCTGTTCTCTCCTTTATTGTGAATCATTGCTCTTCCACTTCTAAAGTACGTGTATAATAACTGCATAATATTACGATCATATACAATCACATATAAAAAAAATGTTTGTAAATCTATCGGACCAAACTGCGTGGTCACCAGTCCGTAGCTTACAAACTACTTAAACCTAGGTAAACTAACCTAAGGACAAACACACACACCCATGCCCCAGGGAGGACTCGAACCTCCATGGCGAGCAACCGCGCGCTCCGCAGCGAGACGCTTTAGACCGCTTGGCTACTCCACCCGGGCAATCACATATCATTGTCACATAAATCAAAAATGTTCAAATGTTTGTATAGCTTATGGGACTTAACTACGGGGTCATCAGTCCCTAAACTTACAAACTACTTATGAACTACTTACAACTAAGGACGGCACAAATATCCATGCCCGAGGGGGGATTCGAACCCCCCTACCGTAGTGGCCGTGCAGACCGTGACTGAAGCGCCTCAGTCCCCTCGGCCACCGCGGCCGGCAAGTGCCAAATTCATGAAAAATGTGACAAGTGGTTTGAAAGGTGCAAGACACCGAAGAGGACCACATATGAAGAGGGCTGTGTCCACCGAGTATTCCAAGTGGCTACAGTTTCCACCAGTAGATGGCAATAGTGCTAAATTGTCTGCTGATTTCATAAGAATGGTGCAGTGTGACATTCGGTTGTGTTTGTTTCACTTTGATGCCGTGATAAGTGTATGCAAAATAACCGCATAATATTACGATCATATACAATCACATATAAAAAAAAATGTTTGTAAATCTATCGGACCAAACTGCGTGGTCATCAGTCCGTAGCTTACAAACTACTTAAACCTAGGTAAACTAACCTAAGGACAAACACACACACCCATGCCCAAGGGAGGACTCGAACCTCAACGGCGAGCAACCGCGCGCTCCGCAGCGAGATGCTTTAGACCGCTCGGCTACTCCACCGCGGCAATCACATATCATTTTCATATAAATCAAATATTATATACCTATGTATTATCTTTAAATCGTTTTCTACATAAGTTATTGTTTGGAGTGATAACTGTGCTGCACAAAACAAGAATCGAGTAGTCCTGTAACATTAACGTAGACGAACTATGAACTACGGTTGCCTTACTGTCCTTTGAAATAGTCCCCTCCCATAACTAAGCACTGCTGAGCTCTGCCATACATGTCCTGAAAACTTTGGACAAAGTCTTCCTTTGGGACGGCGTTCAAAAGCCTCTTCACGTATCGCTGAACGTCAGGAATATCGTCAAATCTTTTTTCTTACAAAGTGAGTTTGAGTCGAGGGAATAGGAAGAAGTCTGGAGGATTGAGATCCGGCGAGTAGGGTGAGGTGGTACAACTGCAATCATTTAGCACAAATGTTATTGTAACTGAAAATATATTGAGAAAAGGAATAATTTTAACTGGACACTTGTTCTTGGATGTTTAATGAATAGGTAACACATATATAGTTACAGAATTGAGGGAAGTCGATCGAAAATGTACCACACTAGGTACAATTGTGATCATTTCCTCGTACCCGTGTAGCACCAACACATACTTCGTAGTACCAAACATTGCATATTTGGCAGCGAAACCAGTCACCTTTAACTAGAAAATATATATGGGCGCGTTAGACTAAGTAGCTTCACGTACCTCTTAACAGGAAAAAATTTATATCTCCGTAGCACAAAGTGATGTATCCTTGGAAAAGATAGGCGCTGTAGAAACTTGCTACACCACAACGTCTCACAAAGGCAAGTGCGAGACTGACAAATGGCGCGAAACACTATGTTGATGGGAATTGTACGTATATCGAATTTGTACCTCCTTACCCTATGGTGGATGTTCAAGTTGCAAGACAACACTCGCCCACACACAGGCAATATCGTCAAACAGTTCCTGGCAAAAAGAGGAAGATAGTGCAATTGAACATCCACCATACTCGCCAGATCTCAATGGTAGAGTGCCAGACTACAAATCCACAGGTCGCGGGTTCGAACCCCGCCAGGTACTAGGATTTTTATCTGTCACTGTCCACTTCTGGCAGTATTGCTCATGTGAAAAATACCGAGTAGCACCGTGGTTCGGAACCCACGTTAAACTGTAGGTCCCCCTATAACTGGCTGGGTAAGTCAGTTCGAAGGTCGGAGGAAGGCAACGGCATACCACCTCCAAACAGGACCATGCCTAGTAAAGCACTGTGGTGTTCAAACCAATCTTCGGATTGTTGACTGCTTTACCTTACCTCAATCCTCCAGACTTCTTTCTACGTGTTCCATCGTCTCAAACTCGCTGTGAAAGGAAAGAGATCTGACGATATTCCTGACATCCACGGAAACGTGACGAAGCATTTGAACACCATGCCAAAGCAAGACTACGTACAAAGTTTCCAGGGCCTGTATCTCAAAGCTCAGCGGCGCATAGTTATGGGAGGTGACAATTTCGAAGGACAATGGGGAAACTATAGTCAATAGCTTATCTACGGTAATGTTACGTGACCGTTCACCGAAATTTATTGTCACGGGTTGTAGTCTTATCTCTGGCATTATAGCGGATATCTCGAAATGGTCGTTTCACTTTGGTGAAGAGGTCATAGTCACAAGAACTTATCTCGGATGAGTACGGTGGATGTGCCCAGACTCTTCCATTGCTTGTGGCACAACAGGTCCTGATCACCAACAGCGACGTGGCATCTTGCATTTTCATGCATTAGCTCGCGTATATATTTTTCAGATCCGCCGTTAATAAACAGTTTATTGTTAGATTCATATTTTTCAAAGCTCACTGTTTATCAAACTTCTGTGTCCTCAGACGTACTTACTTGGAACTTACATAGGTTTTTAGAATGGCTAGGAACTGTGACTGCTGCGAACGGATGGAGGCAGAGTTGGTGACTCTTCGCTCGCAGCTTCAGGCGGCGTTGGCTTCGCTGGCAACGCTTGAGACTGCGGTGGGTGGGCGCCGCTGTTGTGGGCCGCTCGCGGGGGTGCAGCAGACGCCCTGTGCGTCTGTTGTGCCCTCCGATCGGCCTGCGGCTGTGGCCAGCCCGCTCACTGCCCGCGAGGAGGTAGCCCCCCAATCCGTGGTGGAATGGGATGTCTCCTCAGCGCGTGTCAGGCGGCGTAAGACTTCCCGGGAGACCGAAGTGGAGGCCTCCACGGTTAGTCTTGCCAACATATTCGAGGCGCTGTCTGTGGCAGAGGATGTTCCTGACGCAGATGGTGTCGCTTGTCCTGTACTCGCACCCCTGCCTTCAAGATCCGGGCACTCACAGAGGGTGGGTTTGCTAGTAGTTGGGAGCTCCAACGTTAGGCGGGTGATGGAGCCCCTTAGGAAAATGGCTGCTAGGGAGGGGAAGAAATCCAATGTGCACTCCGTGTGCATACCGGGGGGAGTCATTCCAGATGTGGAACGGGTCCTTCCGGAGGCCATGAAGAGCACAGGGTGCAGCCAGCTGCAGGTGGTGGCTCATGTCGGGACCAATGATGTGTGTCGCTTTGGACCGGAAGAGATCCTCTCTGGTTTTGAGCGGCTATCAGAAGTGGTAAAGACTGCCAGTCTTGCTTTCAAGATGAAAGCGGAGCTCACCATCTGCAGCATTGTCGACAGGACTGACTGCGGACCTTTGGTTCAGAGCCGAGTGGATGGTCTGAATCAGAGGCTCAGACGGTTCTGCGACCGTGTGGGCTGCAAATTCCTCGACTTGCGTCAAAGGGTGGTGGGTTTTCGGGTTCCGCTAAATAGGTTAGGAGTCCACTATACTCAGAAAGCGGCTACACGGGCAGCGGGGGCTGTGTGGCGGTTTTTTAGGTTAGAGGGCCTCGGGAATATACAAAATGGGTTTCAGTCTCAAAGGAGGCAGGTCAGACACAGGAAGAAAGCAGATCTAGAAACCATTGGTATAACCGTTGTAAATTGTCGAAGCTGTATTGGGAAAGTTCCAGAGCTCCAAGCGCTGATAGAAAGTACTGAGGCACAAATCGTTATAGGTTCTGAAAGCTGGCTGACGCCTGAGATAAGTTCGGCCGAAATTTTTTCAAAGGGCCAAATGGTCTTCAGAAAGGATAGAATAAAGAAAAAAGGGGGTGGTGTGTTTATTGCTGTTACTAATGGTTTATCCTGCAGCGAAATTGAGACAGATACTTCATGTGAGTTGGTCTGGGTAGAGGTTATACCTGACAACCGGAATAAATTAATAATTGGATCTTTTTATCGGCCCCCTGACTCAGACGATGCGGTTGCCGAAATGTTCAAAGAAAGCTTGAATAACATTTCAAATAGGTATTCGAAGCATACTGTTATAATCATTGGCGACTTTAATTTACCCTCGATATGTTGGCATAATTACGAATTCGAAACCGGCGGCAAATATAAAACATCGTCCAAACTAGTTGTGAATGCTTTTTCTGAAAACTATTTTCATCAGTTAGTTCATGAACCCACTAGAATAGTAAATGGTTGTGAAAATACCCTTGATCTCCTAGCAACAAATAATCCGGAGCTAGATGTGCATCAAAACAGATACAAGAATTAGCGAACATAGAGTTGTAGCAGTGAGACTGAATATTGAAATTCCCAAATGCACCAAAAATAAACAATATATATATATATATATATATATATATATATATATATATATATATATATATATATTCAAAAGAGCTGATAAAAATTCGCTTCACGCTTTCCTGAGAGATAGTCTCCATTCTTTCAAAACTAAAAATGCGAGTGTAGATCAGTTGTGGCTTACTTTCGAGGACATAATATCAGTAGCAATCGAGAGATTTATACCAAATAAATTAATAAAAGAGGGGGCTGACCCCCGTGGTACACAAAACAGGTCAGATCACTGTTGCAGAAACAAAGAAAAATGCATGCAAAATTTAAAAAGACACAAATCCAGAAGACTGGCAATCTTTTACTGAAACTCGCAACCTAGCGCGGACTTCAATGCGCCGCGGTGGAGTAGCCGAGCGGTCTAAAGCGTCTCGCTGCGGATCGCGCGGTTGCTCGCCGTGGAGGTTCGAGTCCTCCCTGGGGCATGGGTGTGTGTGTTTGACCGTAGGTTAGTTTACCTAGGTTTAAGTAGTTTGTAAGCTACGGACTGATGACCACGCAGTTTGGTCCGATAGATTTACAGACATTTGATTTGGACTTCAATGCGAGAAACCTATAGTAGTTACCACAACGAAATCCTGTCTCGTAATCTTGCAGAAAATCCAAAGAAATTCTGGCCATATTTGAAGTGCACTAGCGGCAAAACTCAAACAATACCTTCACTACGCCATAGCAATGGTAATACTACCGATGACTACTGCTAAGGCAGAATTACTAAACACAGCTTTCCGAAATTCGTTCACCAAAGAAGACGAAGTGAACACTCCAGTATTCAATCCAAGAACAGCTGCCAGCATGAGAAACTTAGAAGTAGATGTTCCTGGTGTGGTAAAACAACTTAAGTCACTAAACAAAAATAAATCTTCCGGGCCAGATTGTATACCAACTAGATTGCTCTCAGAGTATGCTGATGCAATAGCTCCGTACTTAGCTATAGTTTACAACCGATCACTCAGCGAAAGATCCGTACCCAAATATTGGAAAGTTGCCCAAGTTACTCCAATATTCAAGAAAGGCAATAGGAGTGATCCCCAAAATTTCAGGCCTATCTCATTGACGTCGATTTGCAGTAGGATTTTTGAACATATACTTTGTTCGTACATTATGAACTACCTCGAAGAGAACGACCTATTAACCAGTAGTCAACACGGATTCAGAAAGTATCACTCTTGCGAAACACAGCTGGCCCTTTATTCACATGAAGTGATAACTGCCATAGACAAGGGATCTCAAATCGATTCCATATTTCTGGATTTCAGGAAGGCTTTTGACACTGTACCCCACAAGCGGCTTCTTATGAAATTGCGTGCTTATGGAATATCTCCCCAATTGTGCGGTTGGGTTCACGATTTCCTATCAGAAAGAACACAGTTCGTTGTAATTGACGGTAAGTCATCGAGTAAAACAGAAGTGATATCTGGCGCTCCAAATGGAAGCGTTAGAGGTCCCCTACTCTTCCTCGTGTTTATAACCGATTTAGGAGACAATCTGAATAGCTCCCTTAGATTGTTCGCGGATGATGCTGTCGTTTATCGGTTAGTAGTGAAGTCAACAGAGGATCAAAAGCAACTGCAAAGCGATTTAGACAAAACTTCTGCATGGTGCGAAAATTGGCAATTGACACTAAATAAAGAAAAGTGTGAAGTAATACACATGACCACTAAAAGAAATCCGCTGAACTTCAATTACGCGATAAATCAGTCAAACCTTAAGGTCGTAAATTCTACTAAATACCTAGGAGTTACAATTACGAACAACTTAGACTGGAGAGAACACATAGAACATATTGTGGGGAAGGCGAACCAAAGATTACGTTTCATTGGCAGAACGCTTCGAAGATGCACCAGCTCCACCAAAGAGACTGGCTACATCACACTTGTGCGTCCTCTCCTGGCGTACTGTTACCCACTGTGGGACCCTCACCAAGTGGGACTGGAGAAAGATATTGAGAAGGTTCAGAGCATGGCAGCTCGTTTTGTTCTATCACGTTACGGGGGGGAAAGCGTCACGGAAATTTTGCACGAATTGGGGTGGAAATCATTAAAAGAAAGACGTTATTCATTGCGACGTGATCTGTTTGCGAAGTTTCAATCACCGACTTCTAGTTCTGAATGTGAAAATATTTTGCTAGCACCCTAATCAGATCGAAAACGGAACGATTTAGGCGTTATTTCTTCCCGCGCGCTACTAGACAATGGAACGGTAGAGAAAAGTTATGAAAGTGGTTAATGAACCCTCTGCCAGGCACTTGTATGTGATTTGCAGAGTATCTATGTAGATGTAGATGAAACTACCGTTAACGATGATTTTTCGGATTTAGATAGTGGTAGTAAATATGAATTTCCGTAAAATAGCCAAAATTCCTGGTCAGTGTAACCCCTTTCTAAATCAACGCAGAACATCACTGGGAAGGCTGGGAGTAAAGACAATGTATATTGCTGCAGTGAATGTAATGTAGGTTTGTGTGGCACCCCAACATTATGACGAACCTCAACATTTCAGACTGTACGTGTGGTTTGTATACAGGGTGTCCCATTTATCTTGACCACCCAAAATATATGTGGAACAACAACAGCTATTTTTGGAGCTTGTCACCCTCAACTATAAACATTTTGTTTTGAGGTAGTTGTGCTTCGTAATGACACGTGGATCACTTTAAACCTTTCGTTAGTCGCGCACAACTCACAGGTACTCCAGTAGTTAGAAGTCAGTTTTCTTGCGCCCTATATCAGTGTTTTATTTCTTCACTTTAAAATGCAAAACTGTTTATTATCTACATAACATATGAAACTTTCTGGCAGATCAAACTGTGTGCCGGAACCGGGATTTTAACATAGGACCTTCCCCTTTTCTTCCTTCTTCGGGTAGTTCCCGTAGGTTGTTTGCAGATGACGCCGTCATTTACCGTCTAGTTCAAATGTTGTTCAAATGTTTGTTTAACTAATGGGACTTAACTGCGGGGTCATCAGTCCCTAAACTTACAAACTACATGTGAACTAGCTTATACTAAAGACGACACAAACATCCATGTCCGAGGGGGGGGGGGATACGAACCCCCGACCCTAACGGCCGTGCAGACTGCGACTGGCGCGCCGCAAACCGCTCGACCACTGCTGCCGGCTTACTGTCTAGTAAAAACATCTGAAGATCAAAACCAACTGCAGAAAGATCTGAATAAGATATCATTATGGTGTAAAAATTGTCAATTGAGTCAAAATAATGAAAAGTGTGAAGTCGTCCACTTGAGTACGAATAGAAATCCGTTAAACTTTGTTTACGAGATAAACGAATCAAAAGTGAAGGCCATAAACTCCACAAAATACTTAGGAATTACTATTACTACAGTCTTAAACTGGAAAGAACACGTAGATAATGTCGTGGGAAAGGCGAACCAAAGACTGCGTTTTATTGGCAAAACCCTTAAAAGATGCAACAGAACTACTAAAGAGGCTGCATACACTAAGCTTGTCCGTTCTTTTTTGGAGTATTGCTACCCAGTGTGGGATCCTTATCAGATGGGTTTGACGGAGGATATCGAAAGAGTCCAAAGAAGAGCAGCTCGTTTCGTATTGTCACAATACAGGGGAGACAGCGTTACGGAAATGATACAGGATTTGGGATGGGAATCATTACAACAACGGCGCTTGTCGCTGCGGCGAGGGATACTTATGAACTCCAATCGCCAACCTTCTCCTCCGAAAGCGAAAAAATATTTTTGACACCCACTTACATATGTAGAAATGATCATCAGAATAAAATACGAGAAATCAGAGTTCGAACGGAGAGATTCAGGTGTGCTTTCTTCCCGCACGCTATTCGAGAATGGAATGGGAAATAAAGAGTATAACGGTGGTTCGATGAACCCTCTGCCAGGCACTTAAATGTGATTTGTAGAGTATCCCATGTAGATGTAGATGTAGTTCGGTTCGTTACGGTCGTACGGACGTGTGTCCATTTTTGTTCGTTGTTCATGATGAGTTCTTGGCTAAGTTCGACTGAACCGTCTCTGGACGCTTCACGGTCCGTTCTCACAGCTTTACTCTCGCCAGTGTCTCGCCTCCTACTTTCCAAACTTCCCCTCCTACTTTCGATACTGGTGGTAGTATAGCTGTGAGGACGGACCGTGAACGTGCCGGGACAGCTCAGTCGGTAGAGTGCTTGTCCGCGAAAGGCAAGGGCCCCAGGTTCGTATCCCGGTTGCGGCACACAGTTTTAATCTGTTAGGGAGTTTTATATCAGTGCATACTACGCTGCAGACTGACAATATTATTCTAGATACATAGCATTTATTGTTTCTCCCTTTATATATAGGTTAACAGAGCTTGGGATATTTTTTTCACTGGTGCAGATCGAATATGTATGGGAAACGAAAGAGGGTGTCTCATACATTCCAAACAGATTCGAGACCGGATTAATAATAATAATAATAATAATAATGAATTGATTAAAAACAGATTAAAATGAAGACAATGGTATCGCTGCTTCACTTATTATGTATTGTCTAAAATGTTCAAATGTTTGTTGAGCTTATGGGACTTAACTACGGGGTCATCAGTCCCTAAACTTACTAACTACTTATGAACTAGCTTATACTAAAGACAGCAGAAATGTCCATGCCCGAGGAGGAATTCGAACCCCCAGCCGTAGTGGCCGTGCAGAACGTGACTGGCGCGCCGCAGACCGCTTGGCCACTGCCGCCGGCCTGCATTGTCTGCTTCCACGTCAGTACACCGCTCACTACGGATATAAAGATATACAACCCAGAGAAAATGTCAGAAAGCTCCTTCTTTGTGATGTTTCTCAACTCGCATGTCTCATCAGACACTTGTCTCGCATACAGTGCTTACTCAACACGCTACAGGGCCTGAAATATCATCTTAGGACTACTGTTTCTGATGCCAAGACATATTACGATTCGCTATCGATTATATAATAGTGACACTAGATTAGGCTCCCCAAGGGGCTCACGGTTCTTGCGTGAGTACGTGCGTGGCGAGCACGGGGCCCCGAGCTAATGCAGTCTTCCTTCCTTCTTTACTTCCAGGACTGCATTTCCTTTCCCCCTCCCCTCCTATCTTATCCACACTCCTTCCCCTCTCCACCGGGGGACAGATAACCTCAGTAGTTTAGTCCCCCTATCCCCACCAAACAACCCAACCCAACTAGATTAGGCGATGAATTTATGCAGGGTGTTTTGCTGACTGGGGATAAACTGCTAGAAACGATCCCTGGGAGGTTAAGGGGCAAAAAAGGACATAATAGACCAATGGTCCGAAAAGCGTTCCATGAAAGGTACATCCACTTGAAGATGGTGTCATAAAAGATGTAGATTTCAATGACTGTCTTCATCCAGTAAAATCATACTGCATAATTGACTTATAAATAACAAGTTAACCTGTAAGTGATGATACGAAATACTACATCTACATACATACTCCGCAATTCACCGTAAGGTGCGTGGCGGAGGGTACACTGTACCACTACTAGGCATTCCCTTTCCTATTCCACTCCCAAATTGAACGAGGAAAAAAGGAATGCCTATATGCCTCCGTACGAGCCCTAATTTCTCTTATCTTCTCTTTGTGATCTTAACGCGAAATGTAAGTAGGCGGCAGCAAGATCATACTACACTCAGCTTCAAATTCCGGCCCTCTTAATTTACTTAACAGAAATTCACGAAAAGAACGTCGTCTTTCTTCCAGTGATCCCCAATTGAGTTGCCGCAGCATTTCCGTGACACTCGCGCATTGGTCGAACCTACCGGTAACAAATCTAGCTGCTCGTCTCTGAACCGCCTCTATGTCTTCCTTCAAACCGATCTGCTGCGGGTCCCAAATACTTGAGCAATACTCAAGACGTAGTCGTACAAGCGTTTTATACACGGTCTCCTTTTCAGGTGAAGTACATCTTCCCAAAATTCTCCCAATAAACCGAAGTCGGCTGTCCGCCTTACTCACAACTGTCCTTACATGCTCGTTCCATTTCATATCGCTCTGCAATGTTACGCCTAGATATTTGAACGACGCGACAGCATCAAGAAGCTCACTACTAATGCTGTATTCGAACATTATGGGATTGTTTTTCCTACTCATGCGCATCACCTTACATTTTTCTACATTGAGAGCTAGCTGCCATTCTTCGCACCAACTAGAAATTTTGTCTAAGTCAACCTGTATGCTATTACAGTCAGTTACAGACGACACCCTCCCATACACCACAGCATCATCAGCAAACAGCCGCAAATTACAACTTACACTGTCCATCACATCATTTATATAGATAGAAAATAATAGCGGTCCTATCACACTCCCCTGGGGCACGCCTGACGATACACTCGTCTCTGATGAACACTCGCCGTCGAGAACAACGTACTGCGTACTGGGTTGCAACTTGAATACTGTGAGCTATTTATTCAAAAATGTTGAAATGTTAGTAGAGCTTATGGGACTTAACTATTTGGTCATCAGTCCCTAAACTTACAAACTACTTATGAAATAACTTATACTAAAGACGGCACAAACATCCATGCGCGAAAGGGGGTTCGAACCCCCGACGGGGAACAGCCTCGCGCATGGCAGTATAGCGACTCAATGCGCTCGGCCGCCCCGCCGCGGCAAATATTTATTCACAACCGATACAAAACCTTTACTTGTTTACACCTGTTACTGTCCTTCAAAGTAGACATCAGCGTATTGTAGAACCTATTGTCAGCGATGTGGAAGACGTATATACCGTTATCGGAGCTTGTTGTGCTGTTCTGTTTATTCTGCGGATAAAAGTCACAAGGAATTAAGCTTTGAGAAAGAAGCAGCAACACTTTCTGCTCAACCCACCCATCATTTTTCACGACAATGCGCGGGCGCATACAGTGCAAGCTGTGGCTGCTTTGTTTGGTCGAGGAGACTGGGAAGTTCTGTCCCATCCACCATACTCCCGGACTTAATTCCTTGTGAGTTTGATTTGATTCTGAAGATGAAGGAACCACTTCGTGGCATTCGCTTCAGAACTGTTCCAGAGATTCGACAGGCAGTGGACAGCTCCATTCGCACCATCAACAGAACAGGCTCTGCTAAAGGTATTTTTGATTTGATTTGATTTTTTCAGGGAAGCCAAAACAGTGTTGGTCCAACCCGCCACTGCCCGCACCGAAACTGAGTTTATTGTGCGGTATCGCTCCCTGTATGTCTAGTAAAGCCAACCAATGCCCTTTAACAGTGCAAGGAGTCCCTTTACCAGTTCTTTATTAGACACAATTTTTTCGGGTCTGGTTGTCCCAAATGTTCTGTGCCTTTTACTCTCCAATGCAATGCATTCGAAGATTACATGTGATGCAGTTTCATCACCGTCATCACAGATCCTACATTTAGGGTCCTCTTCTGTTATTCCCATTGTATGTAGGTGCTTTTTGAAATTCCCATGGCCTGTCGGCAACCCAACCACGAGTCTAATCTCTCTCCTGTTCAGACCCAGGATTGCAGAGCTTCTTTTAAAACATGGCTTTGCCATCATTACCTTGCCATGTTTTTGTTGATGGACTTTGGTCCAATATTCTACGTGCTGTCTTCTGAGCCAGTTACGTAGCTGCTAAAGGTATAATACGCCGTCCACATCGCTGGCAGCGAGTTCTACACAACGCTGGTGACTACTTTAAAGGACAGTATTAAGTGCAAACATGTAACGCTTTTGTGTCGTGCCGCGGCGGATTAGCCGCGCGCGCTGGAGCGCCGTGTTGCGGTGCGCGCGGCAGTCCGCCGTCGGGTTTCGAATCCCCCCTCGGTCATGGATGTTTGTGTCGTCTTTAATATAAGGTAGTTCATACGTAGTTTGTAAGTTTAGGGACTGATGACCACGCAGTTAAGTCCCTTAAGCCTTACAAATATTGGATTTTGTGTCGGTTATGAATAAATTGTTGTCACTTTTTTTTTTAATTTGTACAGCTTATGGGACTTAACTACGGGGTCATCAGTCCCTAAACTTACAAACTACTTATGAACTACTTACGAACTAGGACGGCACAAATATCCATGCCCGAGGGGGGATTCGAACCCCCGACCGTAGTGGCCGTGCAGACCGTGACTGGAGCGCCTCAGTCTCCTCGGCCACCGCGGCCGGCAATTGTTGTCACTATTTCAGTTCCAACCCTCGTACATATCTCTATATGCCCAACACGTAGTAGTCGTAGCAAATAAATAATTTGCCGGCCGCAGTGGCCGAGGGGACTGAGGCGCTTCTGTCACGGTCTGCAAGGCCACTACGGTCGGGGGTTCGAATCCCCCCTCGGGCATGGATATTTGTGCCGTCCTTAGTTGTAACTAGTTCATAAGTAGTTTGTAAGTTTAGGGACTGATAACCCCGTAGTTAAGTCCCATAAGCTCTACAAACATTTGAACATTTTTTTAAAATAATTTTATTAATTATCTGTGTTTTAGACTACTGAATATCATCTCATGTCGGCATACATTGATGTGTGAGTAAATGATTAGGTTTACGGGACTCTGCAATGTATAGAACACCCGCCAGAGTGCATTCGCGATGTCACTCTCCTGTCGTTGCGAAGTTGATGCCTGTCAAGTGCTGTGAGTCAGCAAGTCGTTTACGTGCAGTACGCGGCACCTCGCAGACGCGTTAGGCGGCCTATCGACCAATTGAATGCACTTGACAGACGGCCGCATCGTTGAACTGCGAGAAGCGGGGTGGCCGTATCGTGGGCATGTGGGCCATTCAGGCGCCTCAGAGGCCTCATGTCGGAATTAATGGCCACCCAGTCACGTCGTGCAAGATTCGGGTCGACAAAAAAATTACCTCGAGGCAGGACCGCCGTATGGTGCGCCAAACAATGAGGGATCTCCTGACCCGCCATACGCGAACCTATACTGGAGATTTAAACATGGCTGGGTTTCTTCAGCGACCGTTTATGATTTCAATTAGTGGAAAAACAGCTCTCGGTTGTGTGTAATGTATATCTATATCTATAAATGTGAATGTCTGTTCGCTGTACGTTTATCACGTCTGAACTACAAGACATAAAGAGCTAAATTTTTGTACGGTTACTAATGTCTACCCGGGGAAGGCTTTAGGCACCGTTTTATGGCGATCGGATAGCTATTTATCTATATATATTAATGTGAATGTCTGTTCGGTGTACGTTTATCTCGTCCGAACGACAAGACGCAGAGACTTAAATATTTGTACAGTTGCTAATTTATACCTGAGGTAGGTTTTAGGCAGGGTTTTATAGCGATCTGATAGATATTTAGTAATTTGAAGACTATACCGCGAATTGCGGAACAATAATTACTCTTTAAAATTATATTTACTCTTTGAAAATGGTTTTATTGGTTGCATTGTTGCTTGAGGGTTGATAATGATAAAAGAGTGGGGTATATTGAGATGGAAAGTTACCGGTGTATATAAAATTCTACGTGTGTGTTAATATTTCGCTCTTCAGTGAAAACTACAGAACGCAAACGAATGGTCTGTGTGTAATTGTCGAAGTCTACCGTTGTACACAATAGCAGTTCCATGCCGATAGCTATAAGGGGGTGGAAGATATGGTGGTTGAAAGTCGTCAAATTATTTAAGAAAAATTCTGACTGAAGGCCAGCGATGACGTTTGCGACTCTATAGCAAGGAGGTTACATACAGCGAAACGTCATGCCACAGCCCATATCTTTGATCTATGCGTGCCTCAGTGTCTTCAGCTCTTTCTCTGTAAGGATAAGCAGACGAATGAGGAAATATAAGAATAAATAAATAAAGCAGTAAAAAAGAAATTTCTTTTAATACATCTCTTTAAAACAAGTCGATTTGACGTATCGTGCATTACATCAAGTGATCGAACTATGTATTATTACAATAATTATTGTTGAATTTCGTGATTAGATTCTTCGAAACGATTGCATTTTTACGTGTGATTTGATCTACACTACTGATAATGTTGATTAAAAATGTTTGTTTCTAAATAAGGTATTGTATTTCATTTCATCCTTCAAAACCAGTCTCATAGCTTATCTATCATAATCAACCAACACGCGAGCGGAGCCGCGGGTTTAAGCTAGAACCCTATACAATCCCGTTTGTTTGGACAAATGCAGTGTTCGATATCTATTTTAACTAAACATTTTTTCATGTATAATTAGAAAATTATTCATAAAACATAATACGATAAAAGTCTGTGCAAGGTATTTTACGAAACATTTCTTAAAATGTTTGATCATAAAAATCGTAATACTAATATTACCTAACTATTTTAACACAAATTTCGTCAGTAACAGTTTTAGACACATATTGAATTGTATTAAGCATTATGTCATAATCTGCTTAACTTGATGTTAATCTTTTATTGTAAATTCGGAAATATAAAAATCATAAACAAACCTTTGTACTGCTGTAATCATAAAATACTTATGTTCACATTATTGATTTTGCTTTGTCATGAAAATACTTTTAATATAATTGCAATGATTTTATATTTAACAATTTCATATAATATCGTCTTTTACTAGATTACACATTTCATAAAACGGTATTTAAGTAGTTCCTGGTTCTAGAATGTTCTAGAACTATGAGAAGGTATATATACGCGCGAACGCAGTGAGTAATAAGCCAGTCATTGTTCAGTGTTTATACAGTGCCAGTCATTTGTTTTAATAAATATGTTTGTGCATAAAAATGGTCACATTGTTTTAGTCATACAGCTTAGAAC
The DNA here is from genome assembly GCA_026315105.1 of Locusta migratoria. Taxonomy (NCBI): domain Eukaryota; kingdom Metazoa; phylum Arthropoda; class Insecta; order Orthoptera; family Acrididae; genus Locusta; species Locusta migratoria. The sequence goes on from CM048755.1 coordinate 297,069,438, forward strand.
CCGTCGTCCTGATGTTTTCATAATTATTTAAAGGCAGGCGAGCTACTAAATCTACGAGATCTCTGAACGACCGAGACAACAAGGTGATGTATACATGATGTGGCTCTAGTGTAGTGCAAAATGTGCCACACAGGGATAAAGTGTATTTTACCTAGGTATCAGCGACTACTAAGAGTGCCTTCATCAGAAATTGCTAAAATTGCCTATAATATAATTTACAGAAATTTTCAAAAGAGAAAAAGTTTCTAAAATAAATTGTAAGTAGTAGTTTGATGTACAGAATGGAAGCAGTACTTCCATGACACATGATAAAATAACATGTAAGCGATATAGCTTAATTCACATTTGTAATAAAATAAAAATAACAGGCTAGCCGTTAAGGGCTACTCACGTGTGTGAAGGAGACTGATGATGTTATTTTATCATGTGTCATGGAAGTACTGCTTCCATTCTGTATATCAAACTAGTACTTACATTTTATTTAAAACTGTTTCTCTTTGGAAAAAAAATTGTAATTTATGTTGTAGGCAATTTTAGCAATTTCTGATCTACATCTACATCTACATGGGATACTCTGCAAATCACATCTAAGTGCCTGGCAGAGGGTTCATCGAACCACCGTTATACTATTTTATCTCCCATTCCATTCTCGAATAGTGTGCGGGAAAAAAGAACACATGAATCTCTCCGTTCGAGCTCTGATTTCTCGTATTTTATTCGATGATCATTTCTACCTATGTAAGTGGGAGTCAACAATATATTTTCGCATTCGGAGGAGAATGTTGGTGATTGGAGTTTCGTAAGTAGCCCACGCCACAGCGATAAGCGCCGTTGTTGTAATGATTCCCATCCCAGATCCTGTATCTTTTCCGTAACGCTGTCTCCCTTGTATCGTGACAATACGAAACGAGCTGCCCTTCTTTGGACTCTTTCGATGTCCTCCGTCAAACCCACCTGATAAGGATCCCACTCCGGGCAGAATACTCCAAAAAAGGACGGACAAGCGTAGTGTATGCAGTTTCTTTAGTAGTTCTGTTGCATCTTTTAAGCGTTCTGCCAATAAAACGCAGTCTCTGGTTCGCCTTTCCCACGACATTATCTACATGTTCTTTCCAATTTAAATCTGAAGTAATAGTAATTCCTAAGTATTTTGTGGTGTTTACGGCCTTCACTTTTGATTGATTTATATTGTAAACAAAGTTTAACGGATTTCTTTTCGTACTCATGTGGACAACTTCACACTTCTCATTATTTAGAGTCAATTTCCAATTTTTACACCATAATGATATCTTATTCAGATCGTTACGCAGTTGGTTTTGATCTTCAGGTGATTTTACTAGACGGTAAATGACGGCGTCATCTGCAAACAGCCTAAGAGAGCTACTTACATTTTCCCCTCAATCGTTTATGTAAATAAGGAACAGCAGAGGACCAATAATACTACCCTGTGGAACGCCCTATATCACCTCTGTTTTAGTTTATGCCTTACCATCGATTACTACGAACTGTGTCCTCCTGACAGGAAAATAAAGGCACTTTTAGTAATTTCTGAAACCTAGGTAAAATACACTTTATCTCTGTGACAGGGGGCTGACTTACTACTAATTGAAATATACTGGAGACTCTACAACATCGCGTGGGTTCTGGCACAGTGTTTCAATGACTCGCATCTACTGGATTGGGGTCTTACCGCCTCATGCGTTAGTTGCCACTGACACCAGAATACCTAAGCTCGCGTTTGGAGTGCTGCTATGCTCGGTAGGCATGAACAGTTAACGAGTAGCGTCGTATCATGTTCAGTGATGAGTCCCTCTTCTCCATATCCATCGATGACGACGGTGTTCCAGTTTGGCAGCGTCAAGGGCAGAGAGCACATCCTGCCAATATTGTAGAGGGACACACTACGCGTAACCCCTGGAAGAAATAGTGTAGGGAACCGTAAGACATGAGTTCCGGTCACCTCTAGTCGTGCTTCGGCAGACATTGGGGGCACAGCGATACGCCACAGATATTCTGCAGCCGCACGTCCTACAACTGATGGCGAAGCACCCAGGGACAGTGTCCCAACAAAGTAATGGACAACAGCACGTGTGTCTGCAGAGCTCCTCCCTTAGCCATAACATTCCCGACGACGGGAAGTCATCAAGCGAAACAAAAGTGATGTCGTTTATCGGTTAGTAAAGTCACCAGAAGATCAAAAGCAGCTCCAAAATTATTTTTATATATATGCATGCTGAAGAAATTGGCAATAATAATAATACGGTTTTCTGTTCCGCAGGACCTAATTGAGGAGTAAGACTCCATGTTCTCACAAGAATGTTAGTAGAAAATTTTTAAGTAGTCCTATGCACATGACACTCTTAAGACTAAGTGAAAAGAATCAATAAAGAAAAAAATTGAATTAGCTTACTTGCTTGATTTTTCTAGGAGTTCCTCGACAGAATAAAAGGAGTGAGCCATGAGGTAAGTCTTCCATTTAGATTTGAAAGCGTGTGGGTTAGTGCTAAGATTCTTTAGTTGTTGTGGCAGCTTATTGAAAATGGATGCTGCAGAATACTGCACACCTTTCTGTAGAAGTGTCAAGGTGGTGTGATGCAAATGTAGATTCGACTTCTGTGTAGTATTCACCGAGTGAAAGCTACTAACTCGTGGGAATAAGTTGATATTATTAACAACAAAAGACATTAAAGAAAAAAACGTATTGTGACGCCAGTGTCAAAATTCCCAGACTACTGAAAAGGGGTTGACTTGAAGTTCGTGAACGTACACCACATATTGCTCGAACCGCCCGTTTCTGAGCCAAAAATATCCTTTTTGTTTAAGTCGAGTTACCCAAAATAATAACGCCGTACGTCATAAGTGAGTGAAAGTAAGCGTAGTAGACTACTTTTCGTGTTGACAAATCACTTATTTCAGATATTATTCTTATCGTAAATAAAGCAGAATTTAGTTTTGGAACAAGCTCCTGACCCTAAACAGTGAAAAATGTGAAGTCATCCATATTATCACTAAAAGAAACCCCTTAAACTTCATTTACACCATAAATCAGTCAAATATCCAGGCCATAAATCAATTAAATACCTATGAACAACAATTACGAACACCTTTAACTAGAAAGAAGATATAGAAAATATCATAGGGAAAGCGAACGAAAGGCTACGTTTCAGTGGCAAAACGCTTAGAAGATGCATAAGTTCTACTAAAGAAACTGCCTACACTACACTTGTGCGCCCTGTTTTGGAGTATTGTTGCCCATTCTGAAATCCCCACCAAGTGAGACTGCTGGTTGACATAGAAAAAGTTCAGGGAAGAGCAGCTCGTTTCTTATTATCGCGATATAAGGGAGAGAGTGTCACAGAAATGATACACGACTTGGGGTGGAAATAATTTAACAAAAAGTCGTTATTCTTTGCGGTGAGATTTATTTCCGAAATTTCTGTCACCAACTTTCTCTTCTGAATGACATATTTTGTTAGTTAGTACCCACCTACATTGGGAGACATAATCATCTTAATAAAAAAAAACACAAATCATTTAATTGTGTAGATAGAGAAACAATAGATAAGGTCATTAGAGAATTTGGTGTTAAATTGAAATTAGGAAATATAATTCGTGAAACACTAACAGGTACAATATCTAAAGTCAAATTTATGGGAGAAGTATCTCAGTCATTTGCAATAAAACTGGTGTTAGACAAGGCGATGGTTTATCACCTTTACTGTTTAACTGTGTTCTACAAAAATTTGTAAGGATCTGGAATTCAGAGCTAAAAAATTACAGAACTGAACCAATAACTATGTGAAGGAAAACAAATGGAATTAAGGTAAACTGCTTGGCTGTTGCAAATGATTTTGCAATACTTTCAGAAAACCTGACAGAGGTATTCAAATAAAGCTTCTGGAAAAAAATAGCAAACAGATTTGGTCTCAAAATTTCAGCTTAAAAACCAAAATTCATGACAAATATGAAAAATGCGCCAAAATTCATAGAATCAGAAATACGTAAAACAGAGCGAGTAAATAAATTTAAATATCTTGGAGAAACTATACAACAGAATGGACTAGAAAAATCCGCAATAGATGAAATAATTAACAAATGGATCTAATTCTTTAATTACGTTATGTGTTCGAAAAACGCATAACACAGCACACGAAGGCAGGCCGGTGGGGGCGGTATTTTGCTAAGCAATTATTCACCTGACATCCTTTGGATCTGTGGCAGTAATCGAAGTCACCATTACATCTGTGGACTACACGAATGTTATTGCGGACCATGTGCGTCCCTTCATGCTTTATGTTTCGCTTTCTGACACCACCTCTACTATCATAAATTAGGTATATCTCTGAAAACAACCAGGGCGTTGTTAAACTCATGCCTACACGATCGCTGCAAGTCTTGTGTTGAAGTGTACTAACACACTATACATATAAATGGGTGTGACACAGTTCGACGACTTGCTTATTTCTAACCTACCCCAATTACCCAAACAGGGAAAGGGGATCTACAGTTTAACATGGATTCCGAACCATGTGTCGTTTCTGGCGGCTCACAACATCGCCAAGAGGTGAAGGGTAGGTTAAAACGCAAGCTCAAAAATCTGTGATCCAACCGGGTTTGGAACTCACAGTTTCTCGGTTTCCAGTTGAGCACTTTGCCACCCTTGTTTCTTTTGCGATAGATCGGAAGGCTCTTTCTGGACGTAAGGTCCTCTGTGTCCGTTATTTAGCAACGCAGATTATTTTTATTTCAGAGGGCGGCCAGCACTCGGTCTGAGATATCGCATCGATACCTTTCGGATTCCAGTCGAGCGCTTCACTACTAGACCAACAGGCCCGTCTACCAACGCATGTGGTCACATCGTATGCCTTCCTGGCTGTGTGGTGATAGTAAATTACTCTGAAAGTACAGTTTTTAGTATCTCATAGAACTTAGACACCATAATAAAGTGTATCTTGGTTACTGTACGTCCCAACGATATTATTGATTCCTTGAGACTTGTTTTGGATTACATAATTCAACTGTCAAACCCTGGAAGCTTATACAAAACACTGCTGGATGAGTTTTTCCACTGAAAGGTTTGGGAGAGGACTTACAGTTATTTCTCTAATTCACTAAGTTGAATGCCGATGTAGTTAAACGAAATTCCTACTGTCTGCAACACTTACTCAGTTGGACAAGTTAGTCAGTATATAATATTTTTTGTTCATAATATTAGGCGGAAACATTTGGAGTATTTGTTACTACGAAATGAGATAAATGCTGTCAACTTAGTTGCCACCTATATAATCATTTAGCCTCTTCTTGTGGCTCGTAGACAAGCAACAATTTCATTTAGAATATTCTCTTAAAAACGTCATACAAAACAAATAAGTTTGTAGTCTGTCAGTGAAAAAGAACAGCAAGGCTATAGCTGCAATGCTCAAAAAGTAGCTAGCAAAGAATTAAATCAGTAAAAGTTATAGCTGTGCAAGTGGTATTCTCAGGCGAGAATAATGCAGCAACCACAAGCCTGCATGAAAAATTATCCTAGTAATACAATGAGAAATAAAGCAAATGACCAGGGGATTAAACACTATTAAAGGTTTTTAGGACGAGATTAGGATGATATTAACACAATTCAACAGTGAAGTAGGGGAGGTACGATTTCGATGGACCACATAAGTAGTTAATTATATTGAATGTAATCGCACCGAAGTTTTGCAATTAAAAAGACTCTGTATTATTCAGAAAACTTGCCTATACTCGCCTTATATGTTTATTAACAAATAATAGAAAATTTTAAGAATCAAAACGTACGTATATCCATCGATGGCAATCCCCACCTATCAATGGAAGGCTATGTTATCATAAATGGACCATATATTTGTTAACATAAATGCAATCATTTTAGGACAAAATATCATTATATTTTTGCAAACTAAAATTGAATGCATGAGTCTGGCCGTACTTTTTGCATATTGTGTATACCGAAAGTTAATTTATAGTTTGAGAATTCATTTCTCCATGAATAAGACAAGACCCACTTAACATGAACTGTACTACGACGTCAAAAATGGGCAGGAACATGAGGAACCTATTTGCTGGAAACAAAGGCAAAACAGAAGAATTGCGTCTTTCCCGTCTTCACTCCTGGAAATTTTTCGTGGGCCCATATACTGCAAGACATGCAGTGAATCAAATCTCCTACTCAGAATGCAGAGTACCTCTCTCAAAACCATTAATCCTAATGAATTCGCGTAGCTTCCTGTCTAAACCCACATCTTGAAATCTTGACTCTATTCGCAGCCCTCGGTTCCATTTTATTCTAATTCTTGCGAAATCAACGTCTCTAGGGACTGCTCGTGAAGACCTGTGCTTACTGCGTTCTTCTAGGTGCTACATTTTCCAAATGCGCAAAAGACTGTGGAAGGTAGGTACCAAACTGCTAAGGTCATCGGTCCCTAGACTTAAAAACTACTTAAACTACCTTAAATTAAGGACAACTGACATATCCATGCCCGAGGGAGGAATCGAACCTTCGGCGGAAACGGCCATGTAATTCGTGTCATAGCGTCTAAGAGCACGCGGGAATTCCCACGCGATCCATAGTTTCAACAGAGGAACGTAATAATTAAAAGTACTGTGCATGCCTTCCTCAATCGGGGTGGATTTAATTCAGATATAGCCTAAAAATATTCACGAAGAAAATTCTTAGCGACCAGCGGTAGTCCAGTCGTGGCAAATTCGACGAGTTTAAACAAATGCGGCTTCTTCTCGATAGTGAAAAGGAAATTAATTCATTCATGATGAACAAACAGCAAGTATATTGCTCTTTGAGGTTGAATGGATGAAAATATAAGGTACCCGGTTTATATATAACTGAAAAGTTGTTAAAATGACTCAAAAGTTACCAGAAAATTCGAGATCACTTTCCTAATGTTTTTTCTTCTCTACCATGCACCGAACGCGAAGCAAATAATCACGGGTACTTCCAGTACTCATGAATTCACCAGATGTCAGATCCTTGTTACACAGATTTTAAAAACCTAATGGTCCATCGATAATGCATCCCCCCTAACACAAAAGCATACTCTGTGAGAGTATTTGGTAAATGTGAACAAGCGGAGCACTGTGGTTGCTAGACGTAAACATAGACTTGCCGGCCGCGGTGGCCGAGGAGACTGAGGCGCTTCAGTCACGGTCTGCACGGCCACTACGGTCGGGGGTTCGAATCCCCCCTCGGGCATGGATATTTGTGCTGTCCTAGTTCGTAAGTAGTTTGTAAGTTTAGGGACTGATGACCTCGTAGTTAAGTCCCATAAGCTTTACAAACATTTGAACATTTTTTTTAAACATAGACTTATTTGGCGATAGACAGAGCATCACTGACGTCACAGCCAGCAGTGTGCTACCACATGGCAGTGAGTTACCACTTGAAAATGGCCGAGCGGTACTCTGCCGGAAGCTCGTGGCAATTTAACCACTTAACGCGGCTGGAAACTCGACAACATTTTATTAATGCGGAGCACATCACTGAATTTTAGAAGCGTACACGTTCCTCCACAACCTGAGTGCCAATACCGTAGCCAATGCAATGGTTATCCTTCAATAATTATTTACTTTATGTGTCACAATGCAACAATAGAGCTGTGTATTATAGTTTTAATATAATCGAAACCAGATATAGGAATGTAGAATCCGTAAATAGTTTTGTTATTATTATTTTCGTATGGGTCCAATGAGACCACACGAAGTACAATCAATATCGCTTCTGATGGTTGGCCTTACTTTGCGCCCAAATTTGTTTCATCCTTTCAGAAAGGAAGTATCTTTCTTTTATCACACCAAAGTATTCCATCCGTTTTCTAATTTCCCTCTGGCCAAAGTTCCAATCAAATATATTTTGTCTGAATGTTTTCTAATCTATAACGTTTGCTTGAGTTATATCGGCTACTTTAATATCCTCCTTAATAGCAGCAATCCATTTAATTGACTTCTCTTTTCATAGAATGCTATTATTTGTTTTGTCAATGTAATAGGAACCACTCTTAATGTGTCAATAAAATTTAAACCTTCGTTTTCTCGTGTCACCATGTATGACTGTGTAAACTTTTATTTCCTAATTACTTTACAGCCTATAAGTTTCTCCATCAGTAATTTTTGAGCCTAATATTTTCTTAATAATTTTTCTTTCTTTCTTTTGAATTTCTTCATTATCTCTCTTTCTATTTAAAACTAAAGTTTCTGTTCCATAAAGACATTCACGTTTGATTAGAGTGTTCTACTTCGTAAGTTTACTGAATTTAGAAAGTTATATTTTATTATAAATATTTTGTGTTAATCTGAATGTAGTTGTCATTTTTTAACAGCGAACTTTCTTTGCAGCTTCTTCCAGACTGCTTTCTTGTATGATTCCCCACAAGTATTTAAATTGAGCAACGCTTTTTATTTTTCATGATTGGTGTTAAAAAACTTTATTGCTTGTTTCATGTCTGTCATATATTACGTTCTGCAATTTAGTAGGCCTACTTTGTGCCTGCTATGCGCGGAAGACCAAAATAATTAGAGGAGTAGCTCAAGCGTCGAATTTACATAAAGCACATTCCATTACAATCGTGGATTCCTCTAGACAACAGTCAGGTATTGTAGTTATGATAACTAGGGGCAGTCTGGTGAAAGACGCAAAATGCAGTTTTGTGCATTATCCGTACTAAATTTGAGCATCTCTCGAACTCAAAAGTGTTTTTTTTTTTTTTTTTTTTTTTTTTTTTTTTTTTTTTTTTTTTTTTTTTTTTTTTTTTTTTAGATCTTGTCATGTCAAGATCAGTCCTAGGTTAATTTCGCGATACATTGGTCTCCTTGCGCCAGCTGCAAATTCTCATACTAAACTACGTCAACATGTATACTCCGTAAGACACCTCCCGGTGTGTGATGGAGGGTATTTTGTGCAGTATTGTCACTTCCTCCTCTTCTTATTCCAGTCGCGTATACTTTGTGGGAAAAATGACTGAACCGGCCGCGGTGGCCGAGGGGACTAAGGCGCTCCAGTCACGGTCTGCACGGCCACTACGGTCGAGGGTTCGAATCCCCCCCTCGAGCATGGATATTTGTGCCGTCCTTAGGATAAGCTAGTTGATAAGTAATTTGTAAGTTTAGGGACTGATGACCCCGTAGTTAAGACCCATAAGCGTAACAAACATTTGAACATTTGAAAAATGACTGAAGGTATGCCTCTGCGTGGCCTGTAATCTCTCTGATTTTATCCTCATTGTCTTTGCGAGAGGTATAGGTAAGAGGAAGCAATACATAGTCTAACTCTTCTCGGAACATATACCATATGCAGAACGTGTCTCTTGCAAACATATGTGTCACTGTAGTATGCCGATTATTTCCCTGACACATTTCACTGACTTTATCTTAACACATTACGCTCACTAAATGAACTTGTGACGGCGTGTGCTCCATGTCCTCTATCAACACTGCCTGGTACGGATGTCACACAGATAAACACTATTCAGTCATTGGACAAACGAGTGTACTGTAAGCTACCTCCGTTGGTGATGGACGACTTGAGGATTCTTCCAAATCCCTCCTTATATCTACTGCCAGATATTTTATGGAAGTAACTGCTTCTATTTAGTGTCCTGCAATCATGCAATTGTATACCAAGGCTCTTTCTTTATATTTATTCGTATATGTTTATACTGATAGTTAATTGCCAATCCCTGCATCAGGCTTCGATACGCCGCAGATTTTCCTACATTTCGCTGCATTTTTCAAATTTCGTAATTTTTCATCTGCGAGTAAGCTTCACTGAACTTCTGATGTTATTTTCGATGTCCAATGTATATCAAGTATTATAACAATACCTTAGGGTACGTCAGAAATGAATGTCACGCTGGAATTCTTCTCTCCGTTGACATAGGCATGCTGTGCTCTGTTTGCTAGATACTCTTCAGTCCAATTACACAGTTGATCTGCTATCCCGTAAGCTCGTATTTTGTTCATTAGATGACAGTGCGGAATCGTACCGCACTCCTTCCGAGAGTCAAGGAACGCGGTATTTGCCTCGGATAAAGGAGTCTACCACCTTAATACTTCAAATAACTATGATTATTCGATGCAGATAAGAAAGTGTTTTAGATAAAATCATATTTTAGATACAAAGTATTAAAATCAAATAAACTGACGGAGATTCATAATTAATTGCTTAACACTAGGAAGCAACGGGAATTCAATCGTTTTTCATCACAATATTAGTGAAATATAAGATAGAAAATGATTTTGATACACAGAGATTCGCTTACTGCTGACAAGAATATTTTACAGGTGTACAATCTGGGAAATTATAGGAATATCGACATAAAGTGGAAAATATTGTATTCTGAACTCTATTACATATTGGAGAAATGAAGAACTACAATAATCATAGTAATCTTTTTAATTTTATATACAAAATGAAATGTTACGGCACTGAATCTCTAAAATTATTAGCATAAGGTCTGATGAAACTGTCGCCAGATTTTTCATTAAACATCCTTACGTTATTTCTGACATCGAACTTCTTTCCAACAAGTGATAATTTCGTACAACACACCTTACAATAGAACAATGTAGTTTAAAAGCTAGTCTTTCCTGTGTTTATTTTAAATGTTTATTTTTCACTTTTCATGTTGTCTCAACCGCTTCAAAGCTTTTCCTTCGGACGCTGGTGATAAATTGTGTTCCATCGCCCTCGCTTTAAGATGGTTATTAGTAATAATAATATAAAAAATTACTGAAAAACGTAAGTACGGGCTAATGCGTCTTAGTACCTGGCACATACTGTCGCCATGTCTGATTTTCGAGGTCATGTGATCATATACTGTGTTCCCATTAGTGCACACTGCTTCGTTCAACAAGTGTCCGAATTTAATCTCAAGTTCGTATGTAGGTGTCCGCTTTTGATGTGAACAGTCAAATTTAACGCGTGATTTATCACATTTAAGTCTTTTTTTTCTTTTTTTTTTTTTTAACGGACTGCACCAATGAAAAGAGCGGAAAAACTTCCCTAGGATCGACAGCTAATTAAATTTGGACCATTAGGTCAGATGTCCAGGTTTGATATTAGGCTACTCATATTTCTTTATAAATCTATATACAGTTCTGAAAGCAATTTTCCCATATGAAACTAATTTAATGCAATCCTAGGAAATATCGAAGGAACGTTGGATCACAGGTATCAGAGAATCTTCAGGACAAAAAAGGGAGATTTACAAAATAGAACAAGCATGGATTCAGACATGCCTTCATGTCACCCTAATAAGAAACGTTAAGAGAAAATAAGCAAACAACGAGTGTGCACTTATCATAAATTAACAGATAATATAATGAAACGAAGTCAGTACGGAATATTCTTAAGAGATACAAGAGAAAGAAAGTGGCCGAGCGCTCTATGGCGCCTTGCTGCGGAGCGCGCGGTTGCTTACCGTCGGAGGTTCTAGTCCTCCTTCGGGCATAGTCGTCTGTGTAATCCTTATGATAAGTTAAAGTAGGTTGTAAGGCTAAGTCCCTTAGATTTACAAACATTTAAGCATTTGCAGCACTAAGGAAACTGAACCCCCGCCAGTAGGAAGAAATTATCAATCTCCCTGATTTGTAATGGTTTCAAGACAGGGGGAACATGACACAATAATAGGTTCAACAAAGTGAAAATGGTGCTAATTCTCTGTACCGGACGACACTGTCAGAGAATTATGTTCAGTAATTTAGTCCGTGCTGTTTTCATATAAAGGACGCCATTACGCTACCTCAATAATCACACGAAAATTTTCGAGTACACTATGTCACAGATGAGCAGACAGTTCTAAAATTTGCAGAGACTACCCATACAATTGCTAATTCATAATGCGGAACTACAGCTACTTTAACATTGGTCATTTGCTCCTGTGGAAGCTCCCTCTTGAAGGAGTCGTCAAAGCACCTCTACAGTATATTTTCGTCCGAAAAGTAATTTTCTTGATAGTTGTCACATAAGACGTGGGAAAGGTAAGGATCTGAGTGAAAAAGACCAGAAGAATGGGTGCGTGAGGGATGATTTTCCAAAGAAACTCCTGGACAGTTTTGCCTGTGAAAGCAACAGAGTGAATTACCAAATAGTAGAAACAATGATTGATGCCGTTTCTTGGATGCTGTTCTTATAAGGGTGTGTCGGAAATTAATACCTCCGAAATGTTTTATTCTGCATATTACTAGGTCGACTTAATGCTTCGCTGATTCAAGTTACAATCCTCTGTTGCTAGAGAACTCCGAATTTTAACGTGCAGCATGGCGGTGTGCAACATACAATGCTCCGTGCCTGAGGAACCCTCAGAAAACTCAAAGCATAAATTCGAAACGTTCGTCTACACATGGAGCACTCTCTCCGTCTGCATAATAATACCACACCACATGTGACCACTATCATCGATGATTCTCCAGACAGTCCTGACTTGGCCCCATACGATTGGCATCTGTTCCAAAACATAAATAACACCGTACATGCCGCGCAGGAATGGCCATGCGGTCCTAGGCACTATGTCAGGGACTGCACGGTCGCTACCGCCAGAGGTTCGAGTCATTCCTCGGGCATAGGTTTGTGTGTTGTCCTTAGGATAGGTTTAAGCAGTTTGTAAGCCTAGGGATCGATGAAAACGGTAGTTTGGTCCCATAGTTTAGAAACACTTGAACATTTCTGAACACCTTCCACGATTTCATTTTTAGTAATGAAGCACTGCAAGTAGAGGTAAGGTTGCGGCTCCTTGAACAAAGTCATACTACAGTGACGTTATCAACAAACTGATGTCCCGTTGTGAGAAATGTGTTCGCCGCCAGGTTGCCTATGTTGATAAATATATACGTAGACATATCTAGGCGTAACATTGCAGAGCGATATGAAATGGAACGAACATGTAAGGACAGTTGTGAGTAAGGCGGACAACCGACTTCGGTTTATTGGGAGAATTTTGGGAAGATGTACTTCACCTGTAAAGGAGGCCGCGTATAAAACGCTTGTACCACCACGTCTTGAGTATTGCTCGAGTGTTTGGGACCCGCAGCAGATCAGTTTAAAGGAAGGTATAGAGTCAGTTCGGAGGCGAGCAGCTAGATTTGTTACTGGTAGGTTCGACCAAAGCGCGAGTGTCACGGAAATGCTCCGGCAACTCAATTGGGGATCGCTGGAGGAAAGACGACGTCCTTTCCGTGAATTTCTGTTGAGTAAATTTAGAGGGCCGTAATTTGAAGCTGAGTGTAGTACGATCTTGCTGCCGCCTACTTACATTTCGCGTAAAGATCACAACGACAAAATAAGAGAAATTAGGGCTCGTACGGAGGCATATAGGCATTCTTTTTTTCCTCGTTCTATTTGGGAGTGGAATAGGAAAGGAAATGCCTAGTAGTGGTACAGTGTACCCTCCGCCACGCACCTTACGGTGAATTGCGGAGTATGTATGTAGATGTAGATGTAGACATGAAGAATAAAGATGTACATAGAATGTTAACGAAGTTAATTTTTATTTAAAAAAGCTTGAAGAATTTTCACAGAAGAAAATCGGCGGCATTACTTCCAAGAAAACCGTCGTACACTGCGATCGAAAGGTGTCTCAGTTCTTGTCAACAAATTGCCAGCTACAATCCACACACCCCTGAGGAGCAGTTTCTAGGGCATACATCCTTCTTTTTCACAACCAGATGCAAACATTTTCTGTTTACACTGCCTTTTACTAGAGCAGACGTTCAAAAATGTTCAAATGTTTGTAAAGCTATGGGAGCAACCTGTAGTGGTCATGAGTCCCTTTTTAAACTAACACACACACACACACACACACACACACACACACACACACCACACTCACAAACACAGCGCTCTCATGCCCGAGAAACGACTTGAACCTTCGACAGGAGCAGACGCGCACTCCACAGCAAGGAGCCTTAGAGCGCACGGACACTTCCGCACGGCCAGAGCAGATATATTTAATTTCTTGTCGAGAAGGTAACATAACGGTATCAGTATATTTCACCAGAAACAATATTTCAGAGGACTACACAATGAGCGAACGGTGACATACAAATAAGAAAAAAATGGCAAACAATACACTCCTATAATTTTTGTTTCTTTGATTTTAATGAAAACATATAAATGTGGAAATAAACCGAGTAAAATAGCATACCTTAAGTGGTCACAAGTTAATTTCTCTATCATGAAACAAAATCAAATGTTTGTTAAGCTTATGGGACTTAACTACGGGGTCATAAGTCCCTAAACTTACAAACTACTTATGAACTACTTACGAACAAGGACGGCACAAATATCCATGTCCGAGGGGGGATTCGAACCCCCGAGCGTAGTGGCCGTGAAGACCGTGACTGAAGTGCCTCAGTTTCCTCGGCCACCGCGGCCGGCTATCATGAAACCTTACATGTACACTATCACAGTTTGTAAGCAAAGATGATGCCTAACATATTCCAAAAATCTATAAGTTACATCACACCTAAACTGTGACACTTTACATGCAGTTTGATGTACTCTTTCTAAAGGCTTAGAGTAATCTATTGATTATCCTTTGAAGTAATAATAATAATAATAATAATAATAATAATAATGTGCAGATGAATATACTACTTATACAAGGAAGAGCCAAAGAGCCATGCGTATGTAAAGACAGATATATGTAAACACTCAGAGGGAGGCGCTGCAGTCAGCAAAGCCTATATACGACAAGAGGTGTCTGGCGCAGGAGCTGGATATGTTACTGCTGCTAAAATGGCAGGTTACCACGATTTAAGTCAGTTTCAACTAGGTGTTACAGTCGGCGTTCGAGAGATGGCATACATCATCTCCGAGGTAGCGATGAGATGGGGACTTTTCGATACGACCATTTTACGAGTGCATCTTGAATATCGGGAATATTGGGTAAAACATAAAATCTCTGACACCGCTGCTTCGGAAAAAAGAATCTGCATGAAGGGGACCACCGACGATTAAAAAGGGAATCTACTATTATAGGCGTTTTCAACAACTATTTGTTTCATTATTTCAATTATTTTCTTCATTTGTCTTCCCGGAGTGGTAGTTGGATTGCTCTATTAATCATGTACTGGAATGCTTCCACCTTGTGGGCTGTGAATTATATATATATATATATATATATATATATATATATATATATATATATATATATATATATATATATTCACTTCATTAATAATCCAAAGCATAATCAATACATTACTGTAAACTTTGGTGAAGTGTATATCAAACTACGTACAAAGTATCTTTTTATGGCAGAGAAAGGAATCTGTGAGCACTGGAGGTATGCTATCTTAATCGGTTTTATTTCCACATTTAAATATTTATATTAAATCTTCACGAAATTCCTTTACACAGCCGCTGCGCGGTAATGGCCGTGCGCTCTAAGACGCCTTGCTGCGGATTACACGCACTCACCGTCGGAGGTTCGTGTCCTCCTCGGGCATTGGTATTTGCGTCGTCCTTAACATAATTTGGTTTAAGTACTTCGTAAGTCTAGGGGCTGATGACCGCTTTACTAACATTTGAACATTTGATTTTGTACAGAGCCACATTATGTAGTAGTGTTATGGTTTCTTTCCCGTATAGACAGTGTTAAAGGCTACCCCAAACTCCTAAGAGAACGCTCAAATGTCACGTTAGCAAGTAAAAATAAAAGCTTCTACCTGAGGATGGAGGTTTAAGACTCCAAAATGTACCGTGGAAGGAAAAGAAATTGGTAACAATAAAGCTTGTGCTTCAGTCAACATAAATAACAATCGCGGTATATATATATAAATCCAAAGGTCGCGGGTTCGATCCCCGTCAGGTCCTGGGATTTTTATCCGTCGCTTTCCACCTCTTTCACCTTTGGAAGTATAGCTCATGTGAAATATACCGAGTAGCACCGTGGTTCGGAACCCACGTTAAACTGTAGGTCCCCCTATAACTGACTGGGTAAGTCAGGTCGGAGGAAGGCAACGGCATACCACCTCCAAACAGGACCATGCCTAGTACTGTGGTGTTCAAACCAATCTTCAGATTTTTGACTGCTTTTTACCTTTATTTTCTATTTTGAGAGCTGCTCTTAAACTTGGATCAAGTCTTTCTCACAGTGCTCATTGTCTCAGAAGTGTTAGATCTGTGACTTGAGTGGAAAATCATTTGCAAAGACAGGAAAAGTGGGACTCATTTAGTGGAATGAAACTTTGTAGACAACCTATGTAGCATGTGCATGATTTGATGTCCTACCACACACGGTTTCATGGCAGGTCTAGAAGCATATTTATCAGCAGCAATCCAGTCTGGCAATACAAAACACCAGCAGATATGCCAGAGGAATTCCTTCAGGTTGTACTCAGTGTAATAGCTATTAGTTTTTTGTGTGACTTTAAAATAAAAAGAGAATGGAGAAAAAGTAGTTCTTAAACACTATACAATTATTTAACAAATACAGTGTTCAATTTTTCAGTTTCATGAGAATGTCAACACATACATTTGATGAATTAGTGGAGATCTTCCAAGATGAACTGATAAAAATAAGATTTAGAGCATATGTAATTGGTAATTAAATGCTTATTGTATGCTGTAATATGTACAGTTTTAGTAGTGAATGTAAAGTGTACGTGAAAGTGATCTTTGAGGTTTTATTTGAAAAGTATGTTCTTATAAACTCAAATTCAATTTGCAAATTTTTTAGATATGAAAAAGGACACTTGTCTCACTCATATAAATTAATTGTTTGGTGTTCACATAGTTTACGTAAGTTTTTCCGCAAGCAAAATCGGACTAGAAGAAGAAACAATTGTATGGTTGGTAGCGCGAGAGCAGGCACGTGGTGGCGCTCCACGCCCCACATTCACCTGGCTGATAGCGGCTGATGGCAGGCATCCGGTGCCAAGTGGCGTGTGCCCACAGGGCCCGCCGCCAAACTTCGGAGTATCAACAGTTTCTGAGCCGACATAGCGACCACGTTTAAACGAGAGGATACAGCACTGTAATAGCTTTAGCGCAAGGAAACTTTTCTGCCATACTCTTCAACATTTTCCGGTGTTAAAACATCGCGCAGATAACCAAACTTGAATTCTATTGGCTGTTGACAAGAATAATTCGAACTTAGTCTTTGTGTCGGTTAGCACTCAGGTTTTATTTCAAACTAGCTGAAAACCCGGCTTTGCCCGGATATTTATGTATTTATTTCTGCCTTGGGTTAGTACTTTTCCTATCCCTTCTCTTTCTGACCATCTCCTTTTTTTAAAAACATGCTATATTTATCGGCGGTCGGGGGTTCGAATCCCCCTCGGGCATGGATATTTGTGCCGTCCTAGTTCGTAAGTAGTTCATAAGTAGTTTGTAAGTTTAGGGACTGATGACCCCGTAGTTAAGTCCATAAGCTTAACAAACATAAAACATAAACATTTATCGGAGAATAAATAAGAAATTAAGCTGTCTCGCATAATGTACAAAATTATGAGTACAGTTGATATATAAAATGCGTACGATCTCATATTTATTGAGTTATATGTTGTACAACTGTATAATTTTTCAGGTATGTATTAATTTGTATAAGTGCTGTATGGCTGTAAAATCTGTTGCGATACAGTTAGTAGTAAAGAAGTAACAGATTAAAACTTGGTGCGCGATGGGGCGATTTTCCATAAACGTTACTATTTATGTGCTCATATCTCATGAACTACGTGTCGGAATGTGATACAATTTCGAAGGTACATTCAGCTGTATGTGTGTATACTGTCTGTAAAATTTCCTGCGACTACAATTTGTATTGTAGAATTTTTGTAACGTCATACCGAACGCCGTAGTTTTAGTCCGTGAGCAGCGGAAAAGTAGTAAGCGAGAAACTTTCTTCCTTTCATTCTTTTGATGTGGTTGTCAGCGAGAAAAAGTTTGAAATTATGTTTAAAGTTTGTTGAAAGTCACTAAGTACTGCCATTCTCATATAGTGTATTTATAAAGTTTCGCCGCATTATGAGGCAGTTTCTTGCAACTCCTAACGCTTATGACGGTATATCCCCTGAACCGTGTGTCGTATGTGGTTCTTACTCCTATTGCAATTGTTATTTCACGTAAGGAATATGTGTACCAAATTTCGTTAAAATCGGTCCAGTGGTTTAGGAGAAAATGAGCAGCATTGTCGCTTAATGCAGCAGTTTTTCTCGCATCTCATTGTTGATGACGTCATATCTCGTGAACTGTGTGTTGTACGTGATTCTTATACTTACGGCGACCGTCCTCATGGATTGAAGCTTACGTGTACAAAATTTCATTAAAGATTGGAACAAAACTGTATATTTGTATGCAACACGTACAAACATACGGACACTCCCTTTTATATATTAGATAATGTACAAGTACACAAAGAAAGCGTCCCTTTTGTGTAGTACAAGTAATGCCAATAGAAAGTGTGGTGGCTCCATGCCATAATACAGAACATACACCCAAGTGGCAAAATATCGTGTCTGATCTCATTTTGCCCGGAGAAGTGTAGTAACTCGACTTGATTCTGATTCAACAAGTCGTTTCGAATAGGAATATCGGGCAACGCTGCCTCTAAAGCCATTCATTCGTACGGAAGTGTTACCAGTGCAGCATTTTATGCATACACTGACCTCGAGATTACGTCCCTTAAATGATCGATTTGATTCATGTCGAGTAATCTTGGTGGGCAAGTCATTGGTTGCAATTTTCCAGGAGTTCTTCAAATCAATTGTGAACAGTTAACATGTCGTACTGTCATTCAAAACCTCCTATCGTTGTTTGGGAACATGAAGTTGAAATGTTCGAAATGTTTGTAAATCTAATGGGCTGTGCGGTCTGGAGCGCCATGTTACGGATAGCGCGGCCTCCCGCGTCCGAGGTTCGAATCCTCACTCGGGCATGGATATGTGTGTTGTCCTTAGGTTAGTTTAAGTAGTTTGTAAGTCTAGGGACTGATGACCAACGTAGTTTCGTCCCATAGAATTACAAACATTTGAACATTTGTAGCCGCGGCGGAGTGGCCGAGCGCATTGAGGGGCGAGGCAGTTCCCCGTCGGTAATTCGAATCCCCCCCCCCCCCTCGGACATGGATCTTTGTGCCGTCTGTAGCATAAGAAAGTTAATAAGTAGTTTGTAAGTTTAGGGACTGATGACCCCGCAGTTAAGTCGCTTACGCACTACAAACATTTGAACATTTTTGAACATTTGAGCCGCGGTGGAGTAGCCGAGCGGTCTACAGCGTCTCGCTGCGGAGCGCGCGGTTGCTCGCCGTGGAGGTTCGAGTCCTCCCTGGGGCATGGGTGTGTGTGTTGTCCTTAGTTTAGTTTACCTAGGTTTAAGTAGTTTGTAAGCTAAGGACTGATGACGACGCAGTTTGGTCCGATAGATTTACAAACATTTGAACATTTTGAACATTTGTAAATCTAAGGGATTGAACTACTGAGATTATCAGTCCGTAGGCCTACAAAGTACTTAAACTAACCTAAGGACAACAAACACACCCCATGCCTGATGGAGGACTCGAACTTCCGATTGGGAACAACAGCGCGCTCCGCGGCAAGACACCTTAGAGCGCTCGGGCATTCCAGCGCGGCAAACACGAAGTCCACGAATGGTTGCAAATTGTCTCCAAGCAAACGTTTCCAGTCCATGACCGGTTCATCTGGAACAGTTGACACAGTCCATTTCTTGTAAAAACAGCGCACACCATTATGGAACCACTACCAGCTTGCAGAGTGCCTTATTGACAATTTTAGTCAAAAGTTGAAAGCCACGATCGCAATATAATTATTTATTTTAAAACGACCGCTATGGTGGCATAGCCCATTGAAACCGGTCGTCATAAAATAAATAATTATATTGCAATCTTGAATATAATTAATCTATCAGATCGCCTCTACAATTTACGATGGCAGGTAATGTCCTTATTGACAACTTTGGTCCATGGCTTTGCGGGGTGTGCGCCACACTCGAATCCTACCCACGGCCCTTCCCAACTGATATCTAGACTCATCTGACTAAGCCGCAGTTTTCTAGTCGTGTTGGGTCCAACCAATATCGTCACGAGCCGGGGTGAGGCGCTGCAGGCGATGTCAAACATTTAACCCTTTCATTCCCAGTGTTGTTCCTGGACAACAACGTATTAAAAGTTGATTTACACCGTATTTTGTGCATCAGTCCTTAAAGTTACATTTTTGTTGATGAATAACACGCTTCTAGTACGACATTTTGCCGCTTGGTACGGCGTGTAGCCACTTCTGAGGCATTAATCGGTCCATCTTGGAAGTGTTGTTGCGTTGCCGTCTGTACGTGGCTGAGAGTGTGAGCGTGAGTGTGGTAGATTTTTTTTTTATTCCAGCAGTGAAGTGTCTTGTCTTTGGTGCTGTGGCGAAGATTATGCTAGCATTATTGATTTGGCAGTGTTAACTATCAACAAAATAACGTCCAAGTAATAAAATACTTCGATACAAATGTCTGTGTTGTGCATGAAATACCTGACATAAAAATCAATGGTTCGACCAAAAATTTTAAAACACATATTTTGATGTTTACTGCACTGTATTAATACAGAAAACACTGAATTTTAATTTTTCCAAAGCTGATTTCATAATGTAGGACTGAAAGGGTTAACAAAGGCACGAGACTCGGTTGTCTGTTGCCATAGTCCATTAACACTAAATTTCCGAATGGATGCGTTCGTAGTATGTTGCACAATTTTTTTGCTACGGTTTTTTCATGCAGTTTTGAGTGTTACTTGTCTGTTACGACTGACAAATGCTGCTGCCTCATCATTGGTGGGTGTTACTGCCTGAAATTTGGTGCTACCGGCACACTCTTGTCACTGTGAATCTTATAATATGGAATTCCCTAACGATATCCTAAATGGAATGTCCCA
The DNA here is from genome assembly GCA_026315105.1 of Locusta migratoria. Classification (NCBI taxonomy): domain Eukaryota; kingdom Metazoa; phylum Arthropoda; class Insecta; order Orthoptera; family Acrididae; genus Locusta; species Locusta migratoria. The sequence goes on from CM048755.1 coordinate 297,090,335, forward strand.
TGCGTGTAGCTCCAATTACCCTTTAGTTTTCAAAGTCTGTTAATTTCCGTCGTGCGCCCATATTGTTGTTGTTGTGAGGAGTAAACAGCTCGGTCACCATCCCCTGTTCCAAACAAAGCGTTAACAATCAAAGGTTAAAAAACGAAAGAACACCTAAAGGGGAAAAATCCATAAAATATGCAGAACGCCCATAATCACGCCAGGAATCATTCCACATGAAATATTTACGCGGCCGATTTCGTATTACAATACAACCTTCAGGCCATGTCATAACATCAATTCAAGTGAACTGTCGATTGACCATATACACCGATTTCTTAATAATAATAATAAAAAAATTCTCCCGTTCTTGAATAAACATGTATCACCTCACACATGTTACAGCAACTATCAAACTGCCGCGGTGGAGTAGCCGAGCGGTCTAAAGCGTCTCGCTGCGGAGCGCGCGGTTGCTCGCCGTGGAGGTTCGAGTCCTCTCTGGGGCATGTGTGTGTATGCGTTGTCCTTAGGTTAGTTTACCTAGGTTTAAGTAGTCTGTAAGCTACAGACTGATGACCACGCAGTTTGGTCCGATAGATTTACAAACATTTGAACATTCGAACTATCAAACTAAGCAAACACACGAGCGATATCTGACATCGCTCATATATTACTTTTATGGCGTCTGTTTCCTTTGATTTAGATTATATCAGCTTACTGGTGGGTGCAGTAAGAGCTACCCCTTATTGTGAGGCGTTATCAACTATTGCTTCGAACAGCGCATGTTTGTCATCTGAGCACGTTTTAGACTTCTAGATGCTTAGCTTATGGTTAGAAACCATTGTCATGGTTTATGAACTACAAAAAGGTTAAAATTTAATACCTGGGTCACGATTGAATCTACCCACCTTTCATTATGTAAATGACTCTCTAGCACAGTACCTCTGGCATGGGGTGGGGGATTATTGAAGCCTAGCCACCATTTCGTCAACATGAATGTCTCAGCTTACTTCTGTCTCATAGTAATACTGTGCGCAAAACTGCTGTGAATTTGAGTGGGGCGCTGTGTAGGCTGATTTGGAAAGACAGGAGTGACAGAACGGGAGGAAATGATTTGGGGGAGGAGCGGGGGAGGTGAAAATATTATCTGTGGGGGCACAAATTATTCCACTACCTACCTATAAGCCTCTTTAATCGGAATATGGAATGAGCCAGTCACAGGAACACAAAGGTGTACTAACACACACACATACACACACAAAATTCCATATACGCACACAAACATTCACATACAAAGTGCACTAGCGGCATACTTATCAAAATAACCTCTCGAAGCAACGTGTGAATCACCTCTAAGAGAGGGACCATTGTACAACCATACAGTCGCGTGGCCCTCTACCAGCATGGCAGTGAGCTAGAATGTATGCGCTTCTCGTTTTTAGGGAATTAGTGCAGTAAAATGTGTCTATTCTACATCTACATAGATACTTTGCAAATCACATTTAAGTGCCTGGCAGAGGGTTCATTAACCACTTTCATAACTTTTCTCTACCGTTCCATTCTCTAATAGCGCGCGGGAAGAAAGAACACCTAAATCGTTCCGTTTTCGATCTGATTTCTCTTATTTTATTGGGATGCTCATGTCTCCCTAAGTAGGTCGGTGCTAGCAAAATATTTTCACATTCAGAACTAAAAGTCGGCGATTGAAACTTCGCAAACAGATCACGCCGCAATGAATAACGTCTTTCTTTTAATGATTTCCACCCCAATTCGTGCAACATTTCCGTGACGCTCCCCCCCCCCCCCCCGTGACGTGATAAAACATAAAACAAAACGAGCTGCCCTTCTCTGAACCTTCTCAATATCTTCCGTCAGTCCCACCTGGTGAGGGTCCCACAAGGGGCAACAGTACTCCAGGAGAGGACGTACAAGTGTGATGTAGGCAGTCTCTTTGGTGGAGCTGGTGCATCTTCTAAGCGTTCTGCCAATGAAACGTAACCTTTGGTTCGCCTTCCCCACAATATTTTCTATGTGTTCTCTCCAGTCAAAGTTGTTCGTAATTGTAACTCCTAGGTATTGTGTTTGGACATGACCGTGTCCGCACCACGAATGTAATTGCCCAATTCTTGATGTACAACGTGAGCTGTTCAGTGTGTCTGTAAGGAATGTAGAAGCTTTCGCAGTCACGTAACTAAGTCTAAGAACAGTGGTCATAAAATATCTCTAACGACGTAGACCGGAGAGGAGAGGCACGGCTTGTTCACGGCTTGTCAATAACAGTTTCGATGACTGCAGCTCTATGTGGACCGATCTGCGAACAAACATTTCAAAGAGAAGTGCATACAACGGGCATATTAACTCGGGTACCTAGCAGAAGACCATAACCGGTAGTGTTTGCAGGGGACCCAAGAAGAGGCAACTCAGCCGAAAAAGTGACATAAATTCTTATAAGCGTTCCATCGAACTCTGGAGCTCTTTCAGTTTTAGCGATATCAGTTGTTTTATACTCCACTGATACTGATATCTATTTTGCTAATTTTTGTAGTGGGGACAAACCCCGGATTTTCATTTACGAAGTTATTTATTTATTCGTGTCAAAAGCGTTGCATACAAAAGGTCAAAGACAAGAACACAGCTATAACATAAAACAAAAGAGATTATATATAAACAAATTACAATACCACTAAATACAATCAGACCAAAAATTGGCAAGCTCGACGGCATTTTCCTGCCGGCCGCGGTGGCCGAGGGGACTGAGGCGCTTCAGTCACGGTCTGCACGGCCACTACGGTCGGGGGTTCGAATCCCCCCTCGGGCATGGATATTTGTGCCGTCCTTAGTTGTGGGTAGTTCATAAGTAGTTTGTAAGTTTAGGGACTGATGACCCCGCAGTTAAGTCCCATAAGCTTAACAAACATTTGAACATTTTTTGGGCATTCTCCTTGGCGTGCAATAGTTCCTCCAGCGTGCAGCTTACTGGGCACTGAGGACAGCTGTACAGGTGCTTGGTGGTTTGTTCGGATCCACATTCGCAGAGTGTTGATTCATCCCCGAGGTAGTTCCATCTGGCCATGCTGTCCCTTGTTCTACCCACCCCACTTCTTAGTCTGTTGAGGGACTTCTACATTTTCCAAGTTTTTGCTTTCCTTTGCTACGCTCAATTTCAGCTCCTGTTTCATACATGAGAGTCCTTACATATATCAACATTTACATATGACCAGAATTTCTCTGGGTTTTGTGAGAATTCATTCGATAGTATTCTGCTACAGTAATCGTTGAAGAATTCACGCATTAGCCTCTTGATAACCAAACGAATTCCATTCAGTATCTCTGTACATATAGCCGTGGGCTTTGTTTTACACCTATTAGGCAGTAGTCTCCGTTTCCTAAGAAGTTTCTTTATACTGAATGAATATGGTGGAGGGTCTTTCCCATCATCTGTATCAGGACCGTACAGAGGCCATGGTGAAATGGGTGCCCTTCAATCGATTAGGTATAGAGGGGGGGGGGGGGGAGGACAAAAATTGACCAATCAAGAAAGAGAAAGACGGTTCAAGAATTGCATGGGAGAAGTACTTGAGTTCTGCGAGAAGATGTCTTCCCATAGGGCAATGATGGTAACGCGAGCTATTGTCAAAGTGTCATTTCGTTCAAATGGCGTCATAAAGCAATGACTATGCCCACTACCCAACCGGCGTCACATGAATTAAGTGTCAACAGCGGACTTGGCTCACACATCTGCCGTCTACATGTCTCCCTCATATTTAAACATTGACTTTTTGCTGCCACCGCGGAGTAGAATTTCAGAGGTTGGCGGAAGAACGCCGAATAAAATATATTTTGCGCAAGGCTTCCGATTTCTGCAGATTTCTTCCAAATGAGGAATTAACTGAAACTATTAAACCCTACGAGCCTATATGACCCGAGAGGGCTACAAATTTCGTTTCTAATTGTTTGAATATTAAGATTATTATATGACTTCGAAAATGTATAAGCAGCATGTATATAGAATATTTTAAAATATTTCTTAATACGTTTGTCATAAACCTTATGTGTTACATATGTAACGTTCAGCTTGTCATAATGACCTGACATATGTTATTACTCTAATTGTTACTTATTTTTATTCTTCATGGTAATGATGAGTTTCATCATTCCAACTTACTTAGAAAATTCGCCAGTGCCTCTAAATGTACAACATTTCTCTTCGTTATTGTTTTGTTTAAGTAATTACTTGACCTTCACTCTTTCTGCACACTTTGAATTGTGGCACCATTGGAATTCGATCATTTTATGATGTTGATTCGGAAAAATTAGAAAATTCCCAGACTGATAAAGGAATTCTTCTCCAGTTTCAGTCCAGTTTCAGATTTGTAAAGGCAATGCATCTGAAAGAAAGTGTTCCAGTGACAGTTATGCAATCCACAGCCCGTACAAAACTGTGTAAAACGTTTTCTTAGTGAAAATATGATTTCAGAATGTAAGTTACATACATAAGCACATAGCCGCGGTTTATCAGCTTACAAATTAAATATTACGTCAAATATTCAGTAATAGAAAATCCTCGGAGAATCATGAAAATTCACTATTAGCACAACACATTGCATCAAAGAAGCTTCTCTCAAGAATAAAATGGTCGAGTGCATCCAAAACTCTGAAAGTGTGTCAAATGTGTCAGAAACATATTCTAAACGTGCACGATACAACCTGTGTCCTGAAAACTTCAATAAAATATTCAGTGCGGAAAATATAATGAGCAGCTTGGGAAACTCTTACCATGTCCTTGTGTACAAACTGCAATGAGTAATAATAAAATTCAGAAAAATCATTCTTAATGCGTTCAATAATAATTGCTTGTATTGACAATTGTTGTTTAAATGATTTTGTCTATATTGATTTGATAAATTCTTTTAAAACTGCAATAATTAAAGTGAAAGAAAATATTGTGCGTCCTAGTATTATAATTTAAAATTATTATGATGACAATTTTAAACATATCTTGTCAAAATTGCAGCAACCGTTCTAAATTTACAATAATTGTGGAATAAAGCAGCCCAACAAGTTGCACTTTGTTTAGATACTTGATCTACATTTCGGCACCAATTATCGGTGCCTTCATCAAAAGATTAAAATTAATACTCACATGAGCCGTAAAATTATGAGCGATATGCTCAAGTCCAAAAGATAAATACAGTTAGAACACATCTTACCAAGAAGCTAAAAAAAAACATTTACAAAAGGAGCGGCTAGCCGTTGTGGGGCTGCAGTTCTGCTTGCCACAATTACCCTGGCCGCAGTTGGCTGGCAAGCAAACCGAAATCTAGATCACGTTTCAAATGTTCAAATGTTTGTATAGCTTATGGGACTTAACTACGGGGTCATCAGTCCCTAAACTTACAAACAACTTATCAACTAGCTTACGCTAAGTACGGCACAAATATCCATGTCCGAGGGGGGATTCAAACCCCCGACCGTAGTGGCCGTGCAGACCGTGACTGGCGCGCCTCAGTCTCCTCGGCCACCGTAGCCGGCCTAGATCAAGTATCTAAACAAAGTGCAACTTGTTGGGCTGCTTTATTCTACAATTATTGTAATTATTATTATTGTTATTGTTATTGCTATTACTTCCACAACATCTGGCTTATTACAGTGTTAACAAATGTGCGAAAAATGTACGTTAGTGGATGTTTTGGTAGTACTTTAAATGTCGAGACATACTGTACCGACCGGCACATTTATATACAACATACGATCAGAACAGCAGTGTTAACGTAGAATGCTTAATTTTTTTAAAGGGTAATAAGGGAAATAGGATTGATAGAGGTGATGAACAACACGGACATAGCTTCCCATATGGATACTTTGAAACTCTGGTTTATGAGACTTTTATCCAACCTAAAAATAGCTCCAAGGACGTTTGTCGTCATTTTTTCATCGTAGTATCAGCACGTGGTGACCGCGTGAAAAAATGCTGCTTGAACTTATTAGGACCTTCTATAACACAGGAGAATTACCGACAGACTTCCAGAAATGCATCATTGTTCCTATACCAAAGAAGGCAGGAGCCACAAAATGTGAACAGTACCGAACTTTAAGCCTAATATCGCATGCATCAAAATATGTCATAAAAATAATTCTGAGAAGAATTGAGAAGAAGGTGGAGGATATGATAAGTAAAGATCAATTTGGAATCAGAAGAGGATTGGGAACAAGAGAAGCGATTCTGGCACTGAGACTCCTTATCGAAAAGCAATTACAGAAAAATAAAACAACTTATATTGCCTTTGTAGACTGGAAAAGGTAATTGATAATGTTATCTGGCAAGAGATGTTCAGAGTGCTGAGGAAAAGTGGAATGAAATACAGAGACATCCGTGTGATACTCAGTCTCTATAAGGATGAGATGGCAGTGATTAGAAACTGTCACCAGGATCAAGAAGCAAATATCAGAAAAAGGGTAAGACTAGGAAGTGCTATCTCTCCTCTTATATTCAACGCCTACATCCAGGAAGCTATAGACCAAGTTCGTGAAACTACAGAGGTGGATATCTAGATTAATGGGCAGAGGATAGACATGCTACGCTATGCAGACGATATTGCTATAGTCACGGAGACAAAAGAACACCTAGAAGAAGTCCTCAGAACAATGAAAAGGATTTTCTACAACCAGTATGGTACGAGAATAAAAAAAAAGACTAAATGATGGTATGCAGCACAGAAGGAGAATATGAACGTCCAAGAATAAGAATTGGAAGAGAGGAGCTGGAAAGTGATCGAGGAATTTACTTACTTGGGAAGCAAGATCACAAGAGATGGCAGAAGCCGGAAAGACATTGTGAGCAGAATACAACAGGCCAAAATGGCATTCAGTCTGAGGAAGAACTTACTGACTAGCAAGAACATCAGTATTGCGATAAGAAAACGTATAATGAAAGCTTTTGTCTGGCTCTATACGGTTGCGAAACTTGGACAATGGGAAGAGAAGAGAGAAGACGGCTAGAGGCCCTGGAGATATGGTGTTGCAGAAGGATGATGAAGATCAGCTGGAAAGAGAGTGACAAATAAAGAAGTGCTTAGGAGAGTACAGGAAAACAGATCCCCGTGGAGGCACATCCAAATAAGACGAGACAAACTGATAGGGCACATCCTCAGACACAATAACATCATCGGAACAATAGCAGAAGGAGCTATTCAGGGAAGAAAGGGACGGGGGCGACCAAGAATATCGTACATGCGGCAGATCATGAATGATGTTGGATGTAACACGTATGTGGAAACCAACCTTAGGGTTGAACACTGAAGAAGAAGAAGAAGAAGTATCAGTAAATTAAAGTTGTTAAAAGCTAATAATGGTTTAGTGTAGTTGAAGCGCACTGCGAACGTCATCCATCTTGTCGACAGAATACAAGACAGGTGCTAAATTTGACTTTAATGATACAATTAATATGTTTGCTTAACTCAAATCAATGAGATGGAAATTAAGATTATAATAAAAGCACAATTATTGGGCCGCGTGGAATGCCCGCTTGGTCTAAGCCGAAGGCGTCATACTACGGACTGGGCGGCTGTTTCCGTCAGCGGTCCGAGTCCGCCCTCGGACAGGGTAGTGTTTTGTGCTTAGTGTAAGTTAGTTTAAGTAGTTTGTAAGTCTAGGGACTGATGACCACGGCAGTTTGGTACAATAGTTTTACAAACATTTGATTTGATTTTGACAATTATTGGAAAGGAATGACTCCATAATAATCCTTTTCTATTATTTAGAATTAATAATTTATGGGCTATTAACAATTTATGAGGGGCAAATAAAATCAGCCAATTATTAAATAATGATGTAGCGTCATACTAAAATAAAAGTTCTGTAAATGCCATGAGCAAGAAGAGAATTATTTTCAATTATTTAGATTGTTTACATAATTTGAAATGTATTTACTGTAAGGATATATTTAATTTATTGTGTGAAATATTTATCATCTATATACCGGGTGATCAAAAAGTCAGTATAAATTTGAAAACTAAATAAATCACGGAATAACGTAGACAGAGAGGTAAAAATTGTCACACATGCTTGGAATGGAATGGAAACAAATAACAACAAAGTATTGCTAGACGCGTGAAAAATCTCTTACGCGCGTCGATTGGTGATGATCGTGTGCTCAGCCGCCACTTTCGTCATGCTTGGCCTCCCAGGTCCCCAGACCTCAGTCCGTGCGATTATTGGGTTTGTGGTTACCTGAAGTAGCAAGTGTATCGTGATCAACCGACATCTCTAAGTATGCTGAAACACAACATCCGACGCTAATGCCTCACTATAACTAAATGTTCAAATGTTTGTAAATCTATCGGACCAAACTACGTGGTCATCAGTCCGTAGCTTACAAACTACTTAAACCTAGGTAAACTAACCTAAGGACAACACACACACCCATGCCCCAGGGAGGAGTCGAACCTCCACGGTGAGCAACCGCGCGCTCCGCAGCGAGACGCTTTAGACCGCTCGGCTACTCCACCGCGGCACTGTAACTCCGCACATGCTTTACAGTGCTGTTCACAACATTATTCCTCGACTATAGCTATTGTTGAGGAATGATGGTGAACATATTGAGCATTTCCTGTAAAGATCGTCATCTTTGCTTTGTCTTAATTTGTTATGATAATTATTGCGTTTCTGATCAGATGAAGCGCCATCTGTCGGACATTTTTTGAACTTTTTTTGTTTTTGTTTTTTGGTTCTAATAAAATCTCATGTCAATCCAAGCATGTGTGTCAATTTTTACCTCTCTATCTACATTATTCCGTGATTTATTAAGTTTTCAAATTTATACTGACTTTTTGATCACCCGGTGCGTTATTTATGTAATATTTTTCAAAAGCGTTTCTTTTTATTGAGCCTATAATAAGAATTATGATGTTTTACATAACCTATACAGAACAAATGAAGAAGCTAGATTTCCCAGGAAAATGGGAGGGGTCAATTTGAGAATTTTGCCAAGAGCGCAGTGAAGTTTCACAGAACTGGCCGGAGAATGCCCAATTTAAAAATAATTAAACCTAGTGTACTTACGGCACAGTTTTATAGCGCGCACACGAAATATTTAGAGGGACATAACAGTGCATGCCCGAGAAGTCGCAGCCTGGCTTGACAACGAATCTTCTGTCTCTGCTTCGGACCAGATGACCACGATAAGTTCTGTGGAGAGTGACACAAAATGTGATCTTCGATGAAACTCGGTCAACAAGGTTGGACTCATCAACCTTCTCTGCCAATCGCTCGACTGATCCAAGTATGACAGCACAAACCAGATTTACGGCATCGTTTGTTTCCACGTGCGTCATAATCTGTAGTCCATTGCAACATATTTACTAACGAAATAAATCGCAATTATCGGTCACTTATGGCTTCACTGTACTAGGTTTAAATGTAATATCAATGTGCGGCGAATGAAAATTTGTGCCTGGCCGGGATTCGAACCCGGGACCTCCTGCTTACTACGCAGACGCATTGACCACTCCGCCACCGAGGACACAGTGACCAGCCCCACTGCAGGGGACTCTTCCCTGCACGTCTCCTGCCACACCCAAATCTCCATTTGCCACGTTGTCTCTTTCCTATTACCACAGCCTATTTATTCTGTAATGTTCAAATCAAATGTTTGTAATTCTATCGGACCAAACTGCGTGGTCATCAGTCCGTAGCTTACAAACTACTTAAACCTAGGTAAACTAACCTAAGGACAACACACACACCCATGCCCCAGGGAGGACTCGAACCTCCACGGCGAGCAACCGCGCGCTCCGCAGCGAGACGCTTTAGACCGCTCGGCTACTCCACCGCGGCCTATAATGCTCGCAGCCACAATACTGTATTCCCGCATCAGGGAGAACAGACCATGAGGTATCGAGACACATTTAATTGTCGTCAGGAGCCCAGCCTCGGCTTGTGTATATAATATTTACTAACCTGATGCAGGAAAAGCCTCTTCATCGTTTTGAATTAGGCCCCAATGAATGAACAGAGAGAGCACATGGTGTTCCGTCCCATTCGTTGCTGCTATTTCCCAAAGGTGTACCAATTGTTCACAGTACGCTCGAGCTGCCAACGATTAACAGACCTTATCCTTTTATCCTTTTGCATTTGCCTTCCCCTTGAAATAAAACACAGTAGATTTCCCAATAGGTGATGTGCGTCCCACTGACTCAGTTTCGATTTCAGTTAAAGTCAGCACATCGAACTTGTTGGGTAGGGGGATGGGTGTAACTTAAGCTGTTACTGATACCAATACTGTGTCACTCAAATGTTTGTGTTGAAATGTTTGTGAAGCTTATTGGACTTAACTGCGAAGTCAACAGTCCCTATGTCACTCAAGATCAAGTGGACCAGATACCATACTTCCTGCAGGGGCGACAGGATACATAGGAGATGATAGTATTTGGGCTACCTCTTGTACACTACTTTCGGAATAAATTAATTTGTTTGACATTATAATGGTACTTACTTTCTTCTTTTTACATATCCTAACCTTTAGTAAAAGTTATTGGCTCCCTAAATATATTCCTCCTCGAACCCAGTAGTACACATATGTCCCAAAAATATAATTATAAAGCTGTAAAAATATCTATATCTACATAAATACTCTGCAAATCAGGTTGAAGTGAATGGAAGAGGGTTAATCGAACCGTTTTGATGATATTTTAATACAGTTCCGTTCTCTACTAGCAGGTGGGAAAACAGAACACCTAAATCTTTCCGTTTTCGATCTGAGTTTTCTTATTTTATTATGATAATCATGTCCCCCTATGTAGTTGGGTGCTAATAAAACATGTTCGCAATCGGAAGAGAAAGTTGGTAAAAGAAACTTCGAATATAAATCTCGCCGCAACGAACAATCGCGCGGAATGGCCGCGTAAACTGCTACGGACTGGGCGGCTATTCCTGCCGGAGGTTCGAGTCCTCCATCGGGCATGTGTGAGTGTCTGTGTGTGTGTGTGTGTGTGTGTGTGTGTGTGTGGTGTCCTTAATGTAAGTTAGTTTCAGTAGTTTTTAAGCCTAGGGACTAATGACAATAGCAGTTTGGTCCAACTGGTTTACAAACATTTGAACATTTCGCTATGAATAACGCCTTCCTTTCAATTATTTACACCCCAACCCGTGCACAATTTCCGTGACACTCTCTCCCCTATATCGCGATAATACAAAATTAGCTGCCCTCCCTCTAAATCGTTCGTCAGTCCCACTTATTGGGGATCCCACAGTGCGCAGCAATACTCCAAAGTAGAACGCACAAGTGTAGTGTAGGCAGTTTCTTCAGTAGAACTGTTGCTTCTTCTATGTGTTCTGCTAATTAAACGTATCCTTTGGTTCACCTTCATGATATTACAATTTTTAAAATTGTTTTTATTTTACAGTTTTTTGCAATATATGGCAATTATACAGAGTCCGGCTATTCTTCACATAGAAACAATAATAATAATAATAAAAGAAGAAATAGCAATACTGTCGCTGATTTAACATGCCATTGTCTAGAAATGTGGGTTTCATTCTGATCAGAGATCAATGACACAGAAACTATGTGAATGTAGTTGACTTATTGAAATAGACAGTTGCACTAAGTTTCATTTCATGACCGATTTCCACATTACTCAGCTGTCACCTACGGATCTTATATACCTGTATTTCAGTAATTGTCTATCAACTGTACGATGTACAAACGGCCGCGGTGGAGTAGCCGAGCGGTCTAAGGCGCCTCGCTGCGGAGTGCGCAGTTGCACGCCGTCGGAGGTTCGAGTCCTCCTTGGGGCATAAGTATATGTGTGTGTGTGTGTGTGTGTGTGTGTGTGTGTGTGTGTGTGTTTGTCCTTAGGTTAGTTTACCTTAGTTTAAGTAGTTTGTAAGCTACGGACTGATGACCACGCAGTTTGGTCCGATAGATTTACAAACATTTGAATATTTTTGATGTAGAAATGACAATCAAGAAAGTCATTCTTCCCTGTCATTACTCGCGGCAGATAGCTTTTGTTGTGGCCTTCTGTCGCATAACTTCAGTACACTGTCGGCGTTTCGTCGTCATTGTTTACTTTCAAATCATTGACTTCCATTTTGTCGCTGCACGGGTGGACGAAAAGTAGTATGATGGGTTACAATAACTTTTTTTATTATGAATTTAATTTCGTAATATCTGTAAGCTACGGACTGATGACCACGCAGTTTGGTCCGATATATTAACAAACATTTGAATATTTTTGATGTACAAATGACAATTTATAAAGTCATTCTTCCCTGTCATTACTCGCGGCAGATAGCTTTTTGTCGTGGCCTTCTTTTCCATAACTTCAGTACACTGTTGGCGTTTCCCCATCATTGTTTACTTTAAAATCATTAACTTCCATTTCCTCGTTGCACGGGTGGACGAAAAGTAGTTCGTCATTTTCTACATACTTCAAAACTAACCGAACATACAAACAGGGTCACTTCTTTCTTTTTCTGTTCTAGTCAAATGTCGTTCGCGGAAAAAAAATAAAAAAAAATAAAAACGCTCGCAGGTATGCCTCCGAGTTACCTCAAATCTCTCTGATTTTTTCCTTGTGGTATTTTAGCGAGATATATATATATATATATATACACTGAAGAGCCAAAGAAACTAGTACACCTGCCTCATATCGTGCAGAAGTGCTGCAACACGACGTAGCATGTGCTTCAATAATGTCTGAAGTAGTGCTGGAAGAAACTGACAGCATGCATCCTGCAGGACCGCCCATAAAACCGTAAGTGTACGAAGAGGAGGAGATCTTTTCTGAACAGCACGTTGCAAGGCGTTCCAGATATGCTCAGTAATGTTCATGTCTGGGGAGTTTGGTGGCCAGCGGAGGTGTTAGAACTTGGAAGAGTGTCCCTAGAGCCCCTTATTAGCAATTACGAATGTGTGAGGTGTTGTATGTCTTACTTTAATTGCCCAAATCTGTCGGAATGCACAATGGAATTGAATGGATGCAAGTGATCAGCCGGAGTACGTACGTACGTGTCACCTGTCAGTGTTGTATCTAGACATATCAGGTGTCCCATATCACTCTAACTGCACACGCCCCACACCGTTACGAAGCCTCCATCGCCTTGAACAATCACCTGCTGACATGTAGAGTCCATGTATTCATGAGGTTGACTCCATACCCCTACACGTCCATCCTCTCGATACAACTGTAAACGAGACTCGTCATACCAGGCAACATGTTTCCTGTCATCAACAATGCAATGTCGGTGTTGACGGGCCCAGGCGAGGCGTGAAGCTTTTTGTCGTGCAGTCAGCAACGGTACATTAGTGGGTCTTCGGCTCCGAAAGCCCATATAGATTATGAATAAAATCTTTTCAGACCTTCAACCACGTCAGGTGGTTAGAATCCTACGAGCTTTCGGCCAAGCTCTCCTTGGGACTTGTTAACGGGTAAAAGAATACGGCATCGTCGTTTCCTTGCCGTTATATAGCCGCGCTGCTGGCTGTGACGTAACTGTAGCTAGCTGCCACGCCATATATGGTAATGTTTACGTCCCGAGTGTGTTGCGTCCGCTTTTGAACGCTTCGGCTCCGAAAGCCCATAAAGATTATGAATAAAATCTTTTCAGACCTTCAACCACGTCAGGTGGTTAGAATCCTACGAGCTTTCGGCCAAGCTCTCCTTGGGAATTGTTAAGGGGTAAATGAATACGGCATCGTCGTTTCCTTGCCGTTATATAGCCGCGCTGCTGGCTGTGACGTTAACTGTAGTTAGCTGCCACGCCATATATGGTAATGTTTACGTCCCGAGTGTGTTGCGTCCGCTTTTGAACGTTGACTGTGACGTCATTAGGTATCGCTACTTCTTGCTGTGTCCGCCGCATCAACCTCGCTATGCCCGGGTCCAAAGCTGTGCTGAATTGCAGCCGACGTACTTATTAATGGTATTCTCTGAAATTTAATTTCAGTGGCTTCTTTCCTAACACTATCCTAATGTTCAAATGTTTGTAAACCTATCAGACCAAACTGCTATGGTCCCTAGACTTAAAAACTACTTTAACTTAAGGACAACACACACACCCATGACGCAGGGGTCTCGAACCTCCGACTACCTTAATATCCTTTCATTTTAGCAGTGACACAAGTTCCGTAGAAATGAATTCGTTGTCTATTTTCTGACGAATGTTCTGCAAAGGCTTATTTTTCCGAGTAACGAAGACGTATGAACTATTCGTGTTCTGTCCAGCGTTGTGTCACAGTGCGTACAGATTGTCCAATATAACAGTAGCCATACTCAAAAGGTATCTTATAAACTCCTGACACTGTCTTGAACACTGATCCACCGCGACGGTGAAACTTTAATTCACGTAATCCAGAATAATGCAGTTTTGTTGATATATGCAAATTCTCTGAGGAAGAGAACCACACAATCGAACTTGTTTTATTTTTCTGTTTGATTGAGTCCTGATCAATCCCTTTTTCCCTTCATGAGCTTATTTCAAGTGTTACTAGTTTCGTGATCTCCAGTCCATGAAATGTCATAATGCAGCTATTACTGAAAAAAAACACCATTCCTTTTACCTGCCTCATTAAAGAAAAACATTATTTCGGACTGAATATGTCCTCCTCCTACTTACAACTTGAAACATCGGACTCGCTTGTTTCAAAACTTACATCTCCTACACCAGTGAGTTGTAAACAGAACATTCTGTAAACCTATCTTCCGTGAACTCAAGAAACATAGATTGTAAAAAAAATTTCGAAAGACGTTTGAACGAAAAAGCAAATAGTAGCTAAGCCTAGAAGTCTTGAATATCCGTCTCCAGATCGCTTATATTTTCCAAAACATTACCGGTTTCGGGACAGCTGCCCATCTTCAGATCAAAATTTTGAAGTTACAGAGTAACCTGTCCTGTAATGAACGAATGTTCACAGTCGTTACTAAAACGACTGTGAACATTCGTTCATTACAGGACAGGTTTCTCTGTAACTTCAAAATTTTGATCTGAAGATGGGCAGCTGTCCCGAAACCGGTAATGTTTTGGAAAATATAAGCGATCTGGAGACGGATATTCAAGAATTTTATTCATATAACGATCGCAATAACTCCCTGAAGACTAATAAGTCTTGCTTTGATAAGCCTAGAAGGTTTCGCTGCTGTATTTTACTACGTACGACACCTGCAGTGTCCTCAATACACTGCAAGTCACGGTCACAGCAGTCTCCTGTGCAGTTGTCAGTGAATTATGTCGGAGCTAAGTAAATTCTACTAGGAGAATTTTTATAGCTTTTATTGTCATATTTCTATAAACAAAGTATGTTAGCCGGAATGGTTGATGCTTTTAAAATCACCGTATCGAAGGTTTATATAGCGTTCTGGGAAAGCGAGAAAAGGTTCACGAAGTCACAATGTGGACAAAAATGTGTTTTGAATAATCGTGACGGACAGCTATTGAAGAGGACTGAGACGAAAAAAGATGACGAAAGATGTAAAAAGCCACCACAAAACTGAAAGTCGGACTCATGAATATTGTCTGTACCGAAAGATAGAATTGACCTCGCTTGTTAACCGAAAAATTGCATTCAGGCATTCTGCTGCGAAAAACTCTGAGGACACATAATAAAATGTTGTTGACTAGTTAAAATGAATATATTTACACTCACAGAAAACTGATTCCTGTCAAGAAAAAGTCACCTGACACAATCTCGTAACACCTACGATAGTGTTTACCAAACATTGTCAAAAGACTCAAAGAATACAGTTTTTGTGACATCAACAAATTATCTCTGTATATTGATCAAAATTTGTACTACATGACATTGTTGGGAGTCATATGTGCAAATAAAGTTTGCAAGAAAGATAGGTTACAGCCTAAAATAATGAAAGACACATTTATTTCGTTATGGACCAATATGGTGGGTACACTGTTTTTATGCAAGTTTGTTTTGTGCAATTCTAGTTAAAGATAGAGAGCTCGTAGAGATCTGTATGTTAAGATTTTTGTCACAGCCCCCAACATCACAATTAGTTAACTGTAACAATCATTTTTTACTTCGCTTTTCACAGATAAGAAATCAATTCTACAACAGATCAATATCCCCCTACCTTCCACCAAAACAATAAGTGCGGCTTGCACATAAATAGATATCGTGTAATACCCGAAGGAAGAAAACAACTTGTGAGAATAATGGTGAGACAGCTTCCTGGATGGAAGCCACATTGCAACAGGACATTGAATCCGAATAAATTATACGACGCTAGTATTCTGTAGCTGTTGAGCTGAAGTGAATGTCACAAGGTGTAGAAACTATCTGTCATGGTATTTTCAGCACGGAAAGTAATATTCGATTGAAATTGCTATACACAAACAGGTATACAGTGTGTGATGAAGCAAAAACAAAGTTTAAACTTTGCAGGATAGCCAGGCACAGTCTGGAGAGCTTACATTGATGTTTCAAGGTAGTTAGTGAGGAGAAATATTTCTTTAAAAAATTAGATCCACCACGCCTTTACTGATTTCATTATCCTGAAATTAGCCAATCAGATCGTAATGTGCGCAAATTAAAGCAGTCTATCATTCACGGTGTTAACAAATGTGATCTTTGGTTTCCTCAAACAGAATAAGTGAATGATACAAAAATTGGGATTTGGAGAGTAGCAAGGTTCGAACCTGAGCCATCGGTTCAACAGTCTGGTGAGCTACTTCTTTTCTTACTTGTACTGTTTTAGCTAACAAAAAGAAAAACACGTTTAGCAACACCGCCTTTGTTAGACTGCTTGAATCTGCGTGCGCGCCACTAGGTAAATTTAATGCTAATTAAATCGTAAATGGCGCAATATATCGATTTTTTGTTAACAATTATTTTTCAGCAGAAACTATTCTACAACACCCTTACAAACTTTTCAGGATGATTTTGACCACGCTGTATCGATCTGAGAACCAGTAAATATTAGTTTACATCCATTTGATGTTGATCAATATAAAAATCTAACGGCAATTTTAAGACAAGTAGTTCACTCACTTACATAATCTGTTGAACTCATGTAAAAGTTAAAAATGTACAATCCATAAAGCGTAAAAAATTCTTTCATTTATTACACAACAGTCATGTACTATCCAGTGAAATGTGACTATATTACTACTGTGAATATGTCTCTTCAATATGTATTTCTTCTTGGCCATGTGTCACATCTCACATTCGATGCTACGATTAAAATGCAACAGAGACGCACTAAGAAGAATGCATTCTGACCAACTCACTCTTCCACTCTTTAACTATCACATCTACTGCATTCTTAATGTACACATTATATCTTACAATAGTGTCTATTTTTTGGTATGTTAAGTATTTTCTTATCCAATAAGCATTCTGTAACAACAGAATGTATCATGTCCTCTCTTTTGGGAAACAGATTTTTCTTTTTTTTTTTTTTTTTTTGCGTGTTATTGACTTCTAAAATTAATATTATAGTCCATACATTCATAAACCTGCACTCTGTTGGATGTCTGACTGTACAGCAATTTAACTGTAATGCTCGTAATATTGTCTCCTCCTCGACCGTCATTCATGAGAAGCCACTGAATGTAATTGCTTAATAATTATATGTGAGCGACTGTAAAAATACTGGGAATTGTTTTGAATATTTCTTTTGTCTTGGCTTATACAGCTACAGTTGTATGAACTTCATTATAATTACTTATGACAGAGCTCCTTATATATATATATATATATATATATATATATATATATATATATATAGGCTTCTATTCTAATTTTATAAGTTTGTAAATGCTACGTTTCAAAAGTATTTTACTTTTGTGGTGTGATATTAGTGCATTTTGTACACTCTGACCTGTGTGTTGGAAACATGAACGTATTCATTGTCAGAGATACATTTTGCCCTTAGATTTTTATTTTTCATGAACAACGATTTATATCATACATAAAATTTATAATTGCCTTTTGTGGTTGACTCCCTATCACTGATGAAGATATTCTTGAAGTTTTCAATACTATTTTAAATTATGAGTTTCGTTTGTTCATATATGATTTGAACTAGAATATTTCCACGACATGTAAAGGTGTAGCTTCTTCCAAGATGCTAATGTAGCTTTATTTTTTTGGTTATTTGAAGATTAGAAGCCTTATTTCTTATAATTACTTTAGAATCTTGATTTTGTCGAAGGCACATACTAAATGTATTATGTTATAAATTTTCGCCCATTTGTCCAATGTGGTATTTGTTACCTTCACTGAATTTTGATGAAATGTATTCTTAAAGTGTGTCTGTTTTGTGTATTATCTTCATTAGCAGTTTATTGTACCTACAGAAGAAAATTTTAATATTAGTATTAAGAAATGTTTCCTTATAATATGAAATTATTTCCCCATATATGCATGGTAGTGTAATGAATCAGTCTTTTTTGTTTCTATTTTTTCTAAAGTTATTTTCTCATTTTTGTTTGCACATGTGACCCTAGTTCTTCTTGTATATTTTTCGAGCATCTTCACAGCATAGCCATCATTTTCCACTACAGTTGTAATTGTGCTTAATTCTGTTCTAATGTTTTCTTTCATAAGGGAAACTCTTAACCATGATCTATCATAGTGTGAAAATACAATATATATATATATATATATATATATATATATATATATATATATATATATATATATATATATAACATTTGTTAATTTCTTCATTGCTTTCACTAAAGAGAATGATGGTGTCAGCCACATATTGTCGCTAATAAGTGACTTTATCAGTCCATTGGATCTGTTCTCTAAAAAAATTAATATCTAAATGAACAAGGAAAAGATTTTCTGTAGTTGCTGCAAGGCAACTCCTCAGAAGTGAAATTATTGTGTGATATCACTATTTTTTGAGGACTGATTTGTTCATATATACCCACTTTACTTATGTTGCCAGATTTTCGTATATTATTTTTTATAACATTATGATTTCACTAAGTAGTACATTCTGGACAGATTAGTGACATCTTATGAGGTGACTTTTTAACTTACTATTATTTTGTATCTTTTGTTTGGTTAATTAGGGCCAGCCAAAATATTTTCAACTGTACACATTTTGGTGTATATATACAACTGCTTAAACAATTTAGTTTTTTAGTGAGTACGTATACTGGACTATTTATATAATTTATTACAGGTCTAATACGAATCTCTCTAATGCAAGGCTGTTCTCTTAGTTTAGCTCCTTGTGGAGTCATTACAATAGAACTACTAATTTATTTACTATATAGCATACAATTAGATTAGTAAACCACTTATTTAAGAAGTGCCTGAAATTTGTTCATTGTATGCTCTGAAAAATTTTTGTCGTTTGTGTAACTTAATCATTACAGTAATATTGTATTACTCACTAAAAACTGAATCAACTGTTTAATCAGTACTATACATAAACAATGAAGTACACAATTCCAATACCATGGACCTGCTTAATCAGAAAGAAAGATACAAAAATTCTATGAAACGGAAAAATTATCTGATTATATGTCACTAATATATAGACAAATATATTAATTACTGAAACAACAAACATCATAAGAAATAACCTACTAAAATTGGGCAAGATTAACCGAGCAGATACATATGAACTGATCAGTCTACTAGAAATTGTGCTATCACACAATTATTTCACCTTCCAAAGAGGAATTTTGAATCAGAATAATGGACTTCCAATAGCAAGCTACCCCACAGGAAAATGTGAAAATATTTTCTTTGATCATTTAGAACATTTTTTTAGAGAAGAGATCCAATGAGCTCAAAAAAATCACTTACTACCAATGGTGTGTGGGCAGTACAATCTTTTTCTTTAATGGAAATAATGAATCAGTTATCGATTTTTAACAATAAACGAATAAATTTAATAACAGCAGGAATTCTGTTGACTGTGAGATATAGAAGAGAATTAACTTCTTTGACATTGAACAGCTAATGATAAAAGGTACCTCTAAGTTTGACATCTTTCACAAACCAATCACAAGTGACTGTATAATATCTAACTCGTTATGTCACACTCTAGCAAATAAATCAGTGTATTTTCTCACTATAATATCTAATATAAATCTAGTTCCCCTTCAGAAAGAAATTATTAAAATATCCTTGAGCACAATGAAATAATGGCTATAATCCTAATTTTAATGAAAAATATAAAGGAAGTAAATTAGAGCCACATGTGCAAATGAAATGAGGCAATACCATTAGAGAAAATAGGAAGAAATAAGAAAGGAAAAATCGTTACAGTATCATATAGGATAAACATTTGCCAAAAAGTAGCACATTTCACAATAACAACATTAAAACGATCTTCTATAGATATAATAAACTTGGATTGTATATGATACACAAAACAGACACTCCTTAGAATATGATCAGTTAGGTATACACAAAATTAAATGCAGTGAATGTAACAAATACTACATTTCGCAGTCAGGACGAAAATTTACAATGAGATACAAAGAACAAATAAACAAGCTCTCCGCATTTAATGTGGACCTACGACAAAATCAGTAGTGTAAAGTAGATACAAGCAATATTGTTTTCATTAATCGTACAGGTAAGAAGGCAAGCTACATGATCATCTATCGGAAATTACAAATCGTTAAATATGCTGGAATTTTACAAAAAATTTTGTATAACATCCTAAATCAACAAACAGCACTGAGAATTACAAACATATATTGGAATCTATGACAAAATTCTTGTCAGTGATGGATAATTCAAAACTAAAGACAATTCTGGACTTTATGTACGATATAAATCGATTTACATTAAAGGCAAACCATATTTATTTATGATAATATTTCATATCTCTGACACACAGATCAAGAATGTAAAAACATACACAGATATGACTGCACAAAAGTAAGAAGTATTTGAAAAGTAGCATTTACAAATTTTAATGAGTACTCCATTGGGAATGATATGCACCACAACGGCATCAGTGTGCTCGATAACAGAACAAACTTCAGAATTGGTTGTAATTTCAACTGTTTATTTATATTTGCAAATCGATTTCAACTACATTAGTAGCTATCTTCAGTGGATGTATAAACCAGTAAGTGTGATTTAAGCACAATCGAGAAACAGACACGAATAGTCAGGCACTTTGTGCAACTCATATGAAAAAAATCCTTGCATTAGAATCATAAATAGAAACACCTTTTTTCATACAAGTTGTATTAAGTGTCTGACTATTGGTTTACATTTTTATTGTGCTTATGTTGGCATTACTACTTAGTTCATGCACTGAAGATGGTTCCTAATGTACTCGAAATCGATTTGCAAAAATAATTAAACAGTTAAAAATACAACCAATGCTGAAGTTTCTTCCGTTATCATTTATAAACTCATTAAGTACAAAATTATAAGAGAACTTCATATTACATATTTATATTTATTTATAAATACAGAGACTGCTAATACCTTGTTTAAATGGAGGTACCAGTTGGAAAATAGAAAATTATGAGAAGCATTTCATACTGGTGATTGCATTTTAGTAAAGGATATGTTGTTATAGGAGATAAAATGACCCTTGTATTATGGAAATATTTTCGTCCTTAGATTATTTCAGTTTATGGAATGACTGATGTTGTGGCAATATTTGTATCCTGTGAATCCCATATATTTTAAAATCGCGCTTACAGTGAGTTAATTAAATACACAGATATTGCTAAGTTTAAATTGTGATATTTATTTGGGTTAATTAAATACACAGATATTTCTAAGTTTAAATGGAAAATTTGAAAAGCTCAAAAATTAATGTAAGCATAAAGAAAGTGGGGACAGTAATGTATAAAAATTATGACAAGCGTATTTTATTTTATGAAAATGTGTGAGGCATCAAGGCTCTGTAGAAGGTTTATCAGAGTATCAGCGACAGCATTTTATAGATTTTCTATATGTAAATTTTTTCTGCTTTGGAAAAAAACGTAATTTTTAGCGCAAGTAGCTGACAGTTATGCGGAAGTTTCAGTAGTGTAAGGTCGTGCTTGAAATATGTCAAAGTTACAATGGCATCGCATGGCACCGGTAACAATGATGAAATGCAGGGCACCTATACAGCAATGGAACCTCAAATGTTTTTATTGTAGTATTTTACTTTCATGTAACTGAAAGGTAACCTATAGTAATATTATGTTTAATCATTTTAATTACTAATAAATGATATGCATCTTCATTTCTGTAATTGTCATTACTCAAAACACCAAAACTACTCATTACGGTTAACTCCTATTAGGTCCACAAACACAGAAAAAGTACTGTTTACAAACATAATGTCTTTATTGCTATAATTTATAGATCTCTGGATATAATAAAATTCCACGACACACTCTGTCAGATTGTTACACACAGTAAAATATTGCTACATACCTATTGGAAAAGATTAATCTGTACTTAACTTCGAAAGCTGGAAACCTAACACTGCACCATTCATCAAAAAAGAGTAAAAGTGCTGGTGTATCTGGACGGTCTAAACTTTAAAAGACGCATGAAAATCTTTCAGAAAAAGTGATATGTGAACATACTCGAGAGACACATTTTGCCCTATCTCGAAAATATTGAAAGGAACGTAATAAAGGACAGGAAAAACAGCACTAAGTAACACTGTCAGTAGCCTGATTTCGAACGAATATTTACCGGACGTAGTAATCGTTTTACTGAGGGGCGTGCTTAGTTTTTGGAGTTAGCTTCGTTAATAATAATCTTAGGCGACAATACAGTGGAAACACGTATGAGGTGACGCATAGTTTTGGAACATAATATGCTAATAAAACAACAAGTGCCAATTCGCAAAACTTATTTGCAACATATTCTACATACATTCTAAAATAGACACATTTTAAGGATGTACTGAATTCATTTCAGTGGTATAAAAATATTTCTGAATGATGTGCACATAGTCTTAACAGTGTTGTTTTCAGTTTTAAATCATTAATGGTTGATTTTCCTGCGGAAAACTGGGTGACACGGAGTGAGACCCTTAACCCAGATAGGGCTGACGTCCTTCCAGAAGGACGAGAACGGCAACTTTCTTTTTCATTTTTGTATTTAAGAATTCGTGCACAGTGACGTATTTTATTTCTTTGAGTAGCCTGCTCCCATTGAAGATCAATTTTACCTCGTGTTGCTGACTGCAACGTGCTTAGATACGGCTTCTAAGTTGAGGTTCGTACAGAAGACATTGAAGACTTCCTCTTATTTGGGTTTGTATTTCTTGAACTTTCTTTAATTTTTGCGACATTTATACGTATATATTTCATTTTAAAGGATTTTTTTAATAATAATGATCCACCCGACTAAAATTCTAAAACATTCATTTTGACGTCTTTCCAGAATGAAGAGCAGTATCGCAAAAAACTAGTGGAGTAAAAAAAAAAATCACTTGTAACGATATTTTGCAGTCATATGAGGGTAATTAATATGCACTGAAAGAAATTTAAACCAAAAATAATTCCGCTCTATCTTGGTTAAATGACGCGGCCAGCAACATAAATATTGTTGGAGCGTTTGTCGGATGAAATAAATTGTAGTATTAGCATCTAGCGCCACTGTGCGAAGCCGTGGAGGCCCAAGAACTCCACACAGCCAGTTTGTTCGGTAAATGCAGACAAACCCGCGTTTGCGGCTTCTATCGCAGCTGTAGTAACGTGCACACGAGCGCGTACATCAGAGCTTCTCAAACTGTCATGTGTGTCGACACTCTTCTGGCGCACACAATTTGTCGTGACGTCCTTCCACTAAAATTAAAGAAAGTGATTGTATTTAACAAATGATATTTTAAAGAAATATTTCATTTCTAAGTAAAGTATAACTGTGCTTTAAACAACATTTCACGGATTAGAAAATTTCCAATGATGGTTTGAATCAGTAACTCACGTGGGTTTGACGAGTACTGAAAAAGTGTCTTGTATTAGCTCAATTTTGGACAAATTCCCGCAGATTGCCTTATATAATTTTTAAAAACTTCAGTGTTTAAGCATCATAATAGAAAAAAAAAAATGTTCTAATGTCTGTAAATCTATCGGACCAAACTGCGTGGTCATCAGTCCGTAGCTTACAAACTACTTAAACCTAGGTAAACTAACCTACGGACAAACACACATACACCCATGCCCCAGGGAGGACTCGAACCTCCACGGCGAGCAACCGCGCGCTCCGCAGCGAGACGCTTTAGAGCGCTCGGCTACTCCACCGCGGCCGTAATAGAAAATGAACTTTCAAAGGAATTTCTGGCATACCTTGACTAAAAGAAGGGATAGATTGGTAGGACACATTCTTAGACATCAAGGAATTGTGAATTTAGCGTTGGAGGGAAGTGTGTGGGGAAAAAATCGCAGAGGAAGACCAAGAGATGGATACAGTAAGCAGATTCAGACAGATGTGGGTTGCCGTTCTTATGTGGAGATGAAGAGGCTTGCTCAGGATAGGGTATTGTGGAGAGCCGCATTAAACCAGTCTCCGGAGTGAAGACCACAACAACAACAACAACAACTGAATCATCTAACTTGTGTTTGTATTTAATTGATTAAAATTTTACTAATACTGTTATTGGCCTGCTTATCGTCTGAAATGGGACGAAGGCTTGGATACGATGACTCCGATTTACTGATTCTTTTATTAAGAACTGCATATGAATAGAATCTACAGAGCATTAATAAGCTACTTGTCTGTCTTGTTGATGAACTCCTTCCAAAATGACAAAATGTACTTGCTTTACATCTGAATGACTGAATTGTTCAAATGTTCAAATGTTTGTAGAGCTTATGGGACTTAACTACGGAGTCATCAGTCCCTAGACTTACAAACTACTTATGAACTAGCTAACACTAAGGACGGCACAAATATCCATGCTCGAGGGGGGATTCGAACCCCCGACCGTAGTGGCCGTGCGGACCGTGACTGGCGCGCCTCAGTCCCCTCGGCCACCGCGGCCGGCATGACTGAATTAAAATAGTTTATACAATACAGATATTTATTATCGGAAGATATTGTGGAGAGATTACACACATGATTAAAAATGGAAGGATGTTGAAAGTTCAGCGAAAGGCAAAGCTAGAGGTCGGGGGTTACCGAATAATTCCAGTTCTTTGAATGCTGACACGAGATAATCAAGCAACTGAATTAGCAAGTTCTGCAAACCTGGGACCATTGCTACTGCAACAAACAGCTGGCGTCGTAGGCTCTGTGCACGACAGACAACGACTGCGTAGCCGAATTGCCGCAGTACATTAGCAGCGTGAGCAGCAGGTGGGTAGCGGCTTCCTGTGGAAGATGACGGCCAGGAAGTCAGCTGCGCTGAACACTGAAAATTTCGCCGCGTAAAAATAAAATTCCGGTGCAGATCCAAAAGGGATGCTGTAGTATTGAAATTAAATAGAGCCGCGAGTCCCGGTGGTGCTCGATGTCAAGTTAGTGCCTCGCAATTCTGCCGTACATCACTAGACCAGTTCGTACACCTGAGCAGCCAGGTTCAAAGAATGAAACGAATGTCTCTGAGCGGGTGTTCAGATACAGAAAATGTAGCTTAGCGTGTTGTTGTTGTGGTCTTCAGTCCGGAGACTGGTTTGATGCAGCTCTCCACAACACCCTATCCTGAGCAAGCCTCTTCATCTCCACATAAGAACGGCAACCTACGTCTGTCTGAATCTGCTTACTGTATCCATCTCTTGGTCTTCCTCTGCGATTTTTTCCCCACACACTTCCCTCCAACGCTAAATTCACAATTCCTTGATGTCTAAGAATGTGTCCTACCAGTCTATACCTTCTGTTAGTCAAGGTATGCCAGAAATTCCTTTTCTCCCCTATTCTGTTCACTACCTCCTCATTAGTTACGCGATCCACCCACCTAATCTTCAGCATTCTTCTGTAGCACCATATTTCAAAAGCCTCAATCCTCTTCCTGTCCGCACTGTTTATCGTCCATGTCTCACTCCCATACAAGGCAACACTCCACACAAATGCCTTCAGAAAGGACTTCCTTAGGCTTAAATCAATATTCGAGGTTAACAAATTTCTCTTTTTCAAGAACGCTTTTCTACCAATTGCCATTCTGCATTTTATATCCTCTGTACTGCGACCATCATTTGTTATTTTACTGCCCAAGTAACAAAACTCATCTACCTCCTTTATTGCTTCGTTTTCCAATCTAACTCCTTCAGCATCACCTGATTTTCTTACACTGCACTCCATTACCCTAGTTTTGCTCTTGTTAATGTTCATCTTATATGCACCTTTCAGCACGCTGTCCATTCCGTTCAATTGCTCTTCCAGGTCCTTTGCTGTATCTGATAGACTTACTATGTCGTCGGCAAAACGCAATGCTTAGCGTAACGAATACGAATTCGTTTAACCAAGAGAGCAGTGCAATTCCAGGGCTCAAAACAGTGTCGCCTAAATCTCTGAACTTTAAATTAGCTAGCATCCAACCAATAGAGACATCAGGTAATGCTCTGACACAAACAATGGAAATTCCGAAGACTGCCACACTCTGTGAAGCCTTCCTAGACACAACAGAACGCTCCCCCAAGCTTCCACCGCGAATAACCTAACTTTTCACCAAAATCTCCGCCCCCACATCTTGCTGACCAGTTGCAGCGGATCAAATTTGCGCGTCAGCCAGTAAGATGCGTTGATATTGTCTCGAGCGGACCTAGAGCGTGGATACACGCGTTTTAGCTAATCACACGCCTTCCTAACGTTCTGGCGCGAGAAATCGGTCCACCGCCAGAAATTTTGCTTCCCACGGGAAGTATCAGCCCTCCTTTCTGCGGATGCTACGATACCGAGTCCCTGCCATCTCAAGCGTAGCTAATTCTCCGGTGCCCACGTGCATCCTTTCATATGGACCATAGCACTGACAATAACTTTCCTGGAAGCTTCTGGTCCTCGGAAATCACTTCTGAGTGGGCTCTGCTGCTTGCTGCAGCGAATACACAGGCTGCCCCGTGGCGTTCTCCGTCTGGCTGGCGTCTCTACGACCTGAGGGCTTGGCGGCGTGAGGGAGTCCGGTTAGCCGCGGTGGAATAGCCGTGCGCACTAAGGCGCCTTGATGCGGTGCGCGCGGCCGTTCGTCGTCGGAGGTTCGAGTCCTCGCCCGCAGATGTGTGTGTGTGTGTGTGTGTGTCTGTGTGTGTTGTCCTTAGGATAAGTTATTTTAAGTATTTTCTAAGTTTAAGGACAGATGGCCACCCCAGTTAGGTCCCGCGACTTAACAAACGTTTGAACATTTGGAGTCCCGTTACGGCTCCTCTCGCGACCCCTCTAACAGAGCCCGCGATTCTGAACATTCAAGATTTCTCAAGCAATACTGATTCCCACTACTAAACGTTTGCAAAAACTGATCCTTATTCTACATCTACATCTACATACATACTCCGCAATTCACCGTAAGGTGCATGGCGGAGGGGACACTGTACCACTACTAGGCATTTCCTTTCCTATTCCACTCCCAAATTGAACGAGGAAAGAAAGAATGCCTATATGCCTCCGTACGAGCCCTAATTTCTCTTATCTTGTCTTTGTGATCTTTACGCGAAATGTATGTAGGCGGCTGCAAGATCGTACTACACTCAGCTTCAAATTCCGGCCCTCTAAATTTACTTAACAGAAATTCACGAAAAGAACGTCGTCTTTCTTCCAGCGATCCCCAATTGAGTTGCCGGAGCATTTCCGTGACACTCGCGCATTGGTCGAACCTACCGGTAACAAATCTAGCTGCTCGCCTCTGAACTGCCTCTATGTCTTCCTTCAAACCGATCTGCTGCGGATCCCAAATACTTGAGCAATACTCAAGACGTGGTCTTACAAGCGTTTTATACGCGGTCTCCTTTACAGGTGAAGTACATCTTCCCAAAATTCTCCCAATAAACCGAAGTCGGCTGTCTGCCTTACTCACAACTGTCCTTACATGCTCGTTCCATTTCATATCGCTCTGCAATGTTACGCCTAGATATTTGAACGACGCGACAGCATCAAGAAGCTCACTACTAATGCTGTATTCGAACATTATAGGATTGTTTTTTCTACTCATGCGCATCACCTTACATTTTTCTACATTGAGAGCTAGCTGCCATTCTTCGCACCAACTAGAAATTTTGTCTAAGTCAACCTGTATGCTATTACAGTCAGTTACAGACGACACCCTCCCGTACACCACAGCATCATCAGCAAACAGCCGCAAATTACAACTTACTCTGTCCATCAGATCATTTATATAGATAGAAAATAATAGCGGTCCTATCACACTCCCCTGGGGCACGCCTGACGATACACTCGTCTCTGATGAACACTCGCCGTCGTGTGCACGTTATTATTCTACAGACAAGGGGGGATCAGGTGGTATAATTGACAATACAGACCAAAGAAAATTTGAGGTACCTCTCAACACGACTCTGTCGTAGAAAATTGCAGCAAAACGATACGTGCTCGTGTACTTAGCCTCCGCTATGTGTTCTAGTTACTGCATGGTGCGCGGAATACAGAGAGCTTTGGGGCGTATATTAGTTGTTGTTGCGTTGTGTTTTACATGAGTGGCTAGACTGTTCCTCAACATCTGATATTTCCTTGACTGCCAAAGATCTGTCTCTGTCAGTAAATATATTCATTCAGGTGATTTCTACAAAAATTCTATTATTTTGTAGAAAGTAAAATAATGAGACATGTCAACAATGAAACAAAGAAACAGCTAAAGAAAATATTTGTTAATACATGGACGAACAGAGGACGCCAATTTAGAGAATCGGAAGAACGACTAGTAGACATAATTAGAAGTTAATGAACAAAATAATTAAAATTAACATATTAATTACTCTATTTGATCTATAATTACAATGAACGAAAGGAAGCATTTCTTGATTATTGGATCTGAAGTAAAATATGTGCCTTGAAACGATATTGTAGGAGAATTTCCGGTATCACTACCTGTTATTTTATTAACCACTCGTGACAGCTGTTTCGACAGTTTGCCATTTTCAAATACGTCTACGTTGTCATGATACGTACAATTGGCGTGACTCTAAAATTTATTTGTCGAAAATTTCATTTTACGTATATTTTTGTCCTGCTAGGCTTTTATGTAGCGTGACGTAACATTTTGATGTTGAAAATATTTTACATAATTTCAGAACATGTCATAAAATAATGTAATTTATTTTACGACTTTCAAAATCAAAATATTACGTAAGATACAGAAGCAAGATAAACAAATAAATACAATAAAACCTGTAAAACATTCGTAAAATCTGAATTTCATTATATGTGTTTGAGACAGTCAATTTTTTATGACATGTCATACCTAGGAATCACAATTACGAACTACTTTAATTGTAAAGAACACACGGAAAATATCGTCGAGAAGGCGAAACGAAGACTATGTTACATTGGCATAACAACTTAGAATTCGGAACAGCTCTGATAACGAAAGTACCTACACTACACTTCTGCGTACAATTTTGGAGTACTGCTAAACACTGTGTGATCCTCACCAGGTGGGAGTGCCGGAAGAAAGAAAAAGTTCAGAGAAGGGCAACTCGTTTTGTATTATAACGATACAGGGGAGAGAGTGTAACGGAAATGTTGCACCGGTTGGGTTCAAAATGTTCAAATGTTTGTAAAGCTTATGGGACTTAACTACGGGGTCATCAGTCCCTAAACTTACAAACTACTTATGAACTACTTACGAACTAGGACGGCACAAATATCCATGCCCGAGGGGGGATTCGAACCCCAGACCGTAGTGGCCGTGCAGACCGTGGACTGAAGCGCCTCAGTCCCCTCGGCCACCGCGGCCGGCCACCGGTTGGGGAGGAACTCTTTAACAGACAGGCGTTATTCGTTGCGGCGAGAGCTCTATGCGAAATTTCTTTCATTAGCTTTCTGCTCCGAATGCGGAAATATTTTCTTAGCATCCACCTACATGGAAACAAATTGTTTTATTATATCAGTTAGTTAAGCTATATATTGCTAAACGTAACTATATATCAGAAAGAAATTACTCTGTGTATAAAAAAAATTCACAGTGAAAAATACGACCTGACTTAGCATCCAAAAGGCAGGTCATTGTTAATGATAGCAAATAAATAGGTAAATAAATAATACATGATCACCACAACAAATTAAGAGAAATCATATCGGAAACGGAAGTATTTAAGTGTTCTTTTTTTCCGTGTGCTATTAGAGAATGGAATTATACAGAAATATTATGAAACGGGTTCGATAAACCCTCTTCAGGCACTTAACACTGCAGTGGTCGCGTCAGTAGGGGGTACAGAGGTGGTATCTGTCAGATACAGGGTCAACATTGCACCGTTAGCATTAAGTAACCTCAGACGTTGGAGTGAATAAATAGAGAAAACGAGGGAAAAACATGCAAGTATTATAATAGTAGCAACAAAAAACAGTAGAATGTTTAGGTCCGGGAATATGTTTCTGTGAGCCCTACGCGACCATTCTAGTGATAAATAAATGTTTGTAAACCAAAGGGACCAAACTGCTGAGGCCATCGGTCCCTAGACATACAAACTATTTAAACTAGCGGATTTACGCAAAAAAACACCCAGGCGCGAGGGAGGACTAGAACCTGCGACAGGGAGCGACCTAACACTCCGTAGAAAAGCGCCTCAGAACGCGCAGTCATTCTCGCGCGTTGCCAGGAACACAGGTGTGACTTGCAGAGTAAATATGTAGATATCACTAAATTGCGTAAATATTTGAATACTTTTAATTTAACCCTATAATGCATAGTGTAACTGATCAGCTAAATACCTTAGTTTTTCGATTATCTCTCAATCTGATCTACATTTTACCACAAAATTGGGTAAACATGCAAGTAGCTCGTCCTAGAAATTATAAAATGCAAAGCGCTACTGAATCAGTTAGTTAGCTGCATTGAGTTACTCCTAACATATGCGTTTGCTAATATTCCTCCTTTGCCATGTAGAAGTAGACAATCACATTCTGCTGTTGCATAATGAGTTACTTTCTGGAAAGATTAGAGACATAATAGTGACATTTACTGCATCGGGTACATCATGGAAGCACTATATAGCTGACCAGCTATGAACTTATTGTTGCTAGTAGTGCACAATAATTTTAAGGATTTTTTCAATATTTATATCAGTATATACGCTCTATTGAGTTACTCCTAACATGTGCGTTTGCTTACTTTAGTATTCCTCCTTTGCCATGTAGAAGTAGTCAATCACATATTGCTGTTGCATAATGAGTTACTTTCTGGAAAGATTAGAGGCATAATAGTGACATTTACTGCATCGGGTACATCATGGAAGCACTGTATAGCTGACCAGCTAAGAACTTTTTGTTGCTAGTAGTGCATAATAATTTTAACGATTTTTTTCAATATTTTTATCAGTATATACGCACTATACATTAATCTTCGTAGTTTTTACAGCTTCAAATAAAAAGTCATGCATTAAAGGATGATAAAGAGGCGTCAAATCAGAATTTCGTGACGTATATTTGAGACAGTCGCACCATATGTTGTATTTACGTCAGGACAACGTAGACGTACTTGAAACATGGCAAACAGCCGAAACAACAGTCGTGACATTAACAGAACCCACTACGGTCGGGTTTTCGAATCCCCCCTCGGGCATGGGTATTTATGCCGTTCTTAGTATTAGTTAGTTCATAAGTAGTTTGTAAGTTTAGGGACTGATGACCCCGTAGTTAAGCCCCATAAGCTATACAAACATTTGAATAACAGAACCATAAGCAGAGGTACTCGAACTTTAATTACAAGAAGAGAATGATGTTTTGTATCATTTTATCACAAGATTTTAATTTGTTTTGCATACGAATGACTACAACACTTACAAGCAGCTGAGACTAAAACATAATTTTTAAAAATAGTTAAAGTTTATACTGAGAACAATTGCAGCATCACATACGGACGTCTGTTCTTATGTTCGAAAGAATAAACGCCGCAAATTCTGAATTTACTAATCACGCAACACCGTCGATGCTACGTGTCGACACTCCGAGATGTCAGAACACGAAGTTTTGGAAACGTCTGACGTATTGTTGTGCCAGTACCTTCACTGCATTACGAATTTACTGACTCCTCGGACCCCGCACAAATCTTCATATGGCCGTGCTATAAGCAGCCGAGATAAAGGAAAAAAAATGCAGATGAGACTAAAAAATAGTTTTAAAATATAGTTAAAGTCTATATCGGGAACAGTTGCAGCATCACATCCGGACGTCTGTTGTTATGTCCGAAAGAATAAACGCCGCAAATTCTGAATTTACTAATCTCGCAACACTGTCGGAAACGTCTGACGTATTGTTGTGCCAGTACCTTCACTGTATTACGAATTTACTGAATCGTCGGACCCGGCACAAATCTTCATATGCCCGTGTTGTTTGCTTACATAGCCTACAAGCAACGGAGGTAAAAAAAAAAAAAAAAAAAAAAAAAAAAAAAAAGAAGAAGAAGAAGAAGATTACAATATATGTTAAGAATATAGCGACGTCTGTTCGTAAGTCCGGAAGAAGGGACGCCAGAATTTGTGAATTTACTAATGTCGCGACACCCTAAATGTTACATATCGTCACGCAGTTTGGGAAACGGCCGGCGTACGCGGTATTGCTGTGCCACTGGGTTCACTGTACAGCAAGGCAGGTACGGCCGGCAGGAGCAAGCGGAGCAAACCTGGTGGTAGTTGGCGTTGTGCGAGAGCGAGTTGCCGGAGGATCGGCGGTGCCTCTGCGGCGGCGGCGGGGCCGCGGGCGGCTCGGCGCTGCGGCTGCGGTCGCGGGCGTCGGACATGGAGGGTGCTCTGCCGGCTACTGCCGCGGCCCGCGTGGGGGAAACAGATTTGACGCGTGCTAACGGAAGCGCTCAATTGCGCCGTGCGACTCAGCCGCCGCGCCCGCCACCACTGCGCGCTGCGCCGCCCGACGCCCCTTTTCTATCCTCCGCCCCACCAACACGGGGGGCGCACCCGCCATCTTGGCAAGGGGTTGCTGCCACCTTCCTAATGACTGCCGCGATACCTCGACGGATAATACCGGCTGGTCAAAAACTTAATAAATCGCGTGATAATGTAGATAGAGAGGTAAAAATTGACACACATGCCTGGATTGACATGGGATTTTATTACAACCAAAAAACAAAAACAAAAAAGTACAAAAAATGTCCGACAGATGGCGCTTCATGTGATCAGAACAGTAAAGCCACATGTAGAAAGACATTGTAATATAGTTCCGGATTGCTGCTTATGTTTTATTTAATAGTGCTACAGCTGAAACTTCCTGGCAGATTACAATTGCGTGCCGGAACCGGGACTCGAACCTGGGACCTTTGCCTTTCGCGGGCAAGCGCTCTACCGACTGAGCTATCCCGACACGACTCACGATGCCGCCTCACAACATCTTGGCAAGGGGTTACTGCTACCCTCCTAATGGTTGCCGCCATACCTCGATGGATAATACCGGCTGGTCAAAAACTTAATAAATCACGTGGTAATGAAGATACAGAGGTCAAAATTGACACACATGCTTGGATTGACATGAGATTTTATTAAAACCAAGAAACAAAAAGTACAAAAAATGTCCGACAAATGGCGCTTCATGTGATCAGAACAGTGAAGTCATATGTAGAAAGACATTGTAATAAAGTTCCGGATTGCTGCTTATGTTTTATTTAATAGCGCTACAGCGGTTTCGACAGTTTGTCATTCTCAAGCGCCTGCGTATATAAGAATTACGTTAATTACAAATCAAACACTAGGAAAATTTGAAACTTCCATCTAAATACATGTATATTTCCATGTAATTTATGCAACAGCTACGCCAGATGTCAACATTAATTAACGTCCAAACATCGTAGGCGTAAGTTACGAGGAAAATTTATAAGGAACAAATTTTCCTATTCAGAATGAAACTTTCACTCTGCAGCGGAATGTGCGCTGATATGAAACTTCCTGGCAAATTAAAATTGTGTGCCGGAACCGGGACTCGAACTTGGTACCTTTGCCTTTCGTGGGCAAGCGCACTACCGACTGTGCTATCCCGGTTCCGGCACAGAATTTTAATCTGCCAGGAAGTTTCATATCAGCGCACACTCCACTGCAGAGTGAAAGTTTCATTCTGAATAGGAAAATTTGTTTCTTATAAATTTTCCTAATAACTTACGCCTACGATGTTTGGACGTTAATTAATGTTGACATCTGACGTAACTGTTGCATAAATTACATGGAAATATACACGTATTTAGATGTTGTATACGGTTTTTAGCTGTCAGGTATTATGCAGCTTTTTACGTTAAAACTTTAAATTAAAAAAACTTTTATATTTTTTCGTAATTAACGACAGCTTTGCCAAAGATGTTTACATACATAGTAATCAACTAAGTTATGAGCTACTTTTTTAACTTTAACATTGCTCAGAGAGGTTTATTTCGTTTTTTCCTCTGTTTATTTAGTATATATTTGCTTTTCAGCCTTTTTCATCGATAAAGTCAATAAAATTAACCAGATAATTTTTATGTTTGAAATCGATGGATAATACCGGCTGATCAAAAACTTAATAAATCACGTGACAATGTAGATAGAGAGGTAAAAATTGACACACATGCATGGATTGACATGAGATTTTACTAGAACCAATAAACAAAAACAAAAAAGTACAACAAATGTCCGACAGATGGCGCTTCAACTAATCAGAAAAGCAATAATTAGCATAACAAATTAAGACAAAGCAAAGATGATGATTTTTACAGGAAATGCTCAATATATTCACCATCATTCCTCAACAATAGCTGTAGTCCAGGAATAATGTTGTGAACAGCACTGTAAAGCATGTGCGGAGTTACAGTGCCGCGGTGGAGTAGCCGAGCGGTCTAAAGCGTCTCGCTGCGGAGCGCGCGGTTGTTCGCCGTGGAGGTTCAAAAAATATTCAAATGTTTGTATAGTCTATGGGACTTAACTACGGGGTCATCAGTCCCTAAACTTACAAACTACTTATGAACTACTTACGAACTAGGACGGCACAAATATCCATGCCCGAGGGGGGATTCGAACCCCCGACCGTAGTGGCCGTGCAGACCGTGACTGGAGCGCCTTAGTCCCTCGGCCACCGCGGCCGTCCGTCGAGGTTCGAGTCCTCCCTGGGGCATGGGTGTGTGTGTTTGTCCTTAGGTTAGTTTACCTAGGTTTCAGTAGTTTGTAAGCTACGGACTGATGACCACGCAGTTTCGTCCGATAGATTTACAAACATTTGAACATTTAGTTATAGTGAGGCATTGGCGTCGGATGTTGTCTTTCAGCATACTTAGAGATGTCGGTCGACAATGATACACTTGCGACTTCAGGTAACCTCAAAGCCAATAATCGCACGGACTGAGGTCTGGGGACCTGGGAGGCCAAGCATGACGAAAGTGGCGGCTGAGCACACGACCACCAAACGACGCGCGCAAGAGATTTTTCACGCGTCTAGAAATACTTTTTTTTTCTAATTAAACCTCATGTCATTCCAAACATGTGTGTCAATTTTTACCAATATATTTAATTTATTGTGTGAAATATTTATCATCTATATACCGGGTGATCAAAAAGTCAGTATAAATTTGAAAACTTAATACATCACGGAATAATGTAGATGGAGAGGTAAAAATTGACACACATGCTTGGATTGACATGGGATTTTATTAAAACCAAAAAACATAAACAAAAAAGGAAAAAATATCCGACAGATGGCGCTTCTACATCTACATCTACAACCATACTCCGCAAGCCACCTGATGGTGTGTGGCGGAGGGTACCTTGAGTACCACTATCGATTTCCCCTCCTATTCCAGTCACGTATTGTTCGCGGAAAGAAGGATTTGTCGGTATGCCTCTGTGTGGGCTCTAATCTCTCTGATTTTATCCTCACGGTCTCTTCGCGAGATATACGTAGGAGGGAGCAATATACTGCTAGACTCCTCGGTAAAGGTATGTTCTCGAAACTTCGAGAAAAGCCCGAACCGAGCGACAGAGCGTCTCTCCTGCAGAGTCTTCCACTGGAGTTTAGCGATCATCTCCGTAACGCTTTCACGATTACCAAATGATCCTGTAACGAAGCGCGCTGCTCTCCGTTGGATCTTTTCTACCTCCTCTATCAATCCCACCAGGTACGGATCCCACACCGGTGAGCAGTATTCAAGCTGTGGGCGAACAAGTGTACTGTAACCTACTTCCTTTGTTTTCGGACTGCATTTCCTTGGTATTCTTCCAATGAATCTAAGTCTGGCATCTGCTTTACCGACGATTGATTTTATATGGTCGTTCCATTTTAAATCCCTCCTAATGACTACTCCCCAGATACTTTATGGAATTAACTGCTTCCAGTTGCCGCCCTGCTATAGTGTAGCTAAATGATAAAGGATCTTTCTTTCTGTGTATTCGCAGCACATTGCACTTGTCTACATTGAGATTTAATGGCCATTCTCTACACCATGCGTTAATCCTATGCAGATCCTCCTGCATCTCAATACAATTTTCCATTGTTACAACCTCCCTATATACTACAGCATCATCCTCAAAAAGCCTCAGTGAACTTCCGATGTTATCCGCAAGGTCATTTATATACATCGTGAACAGCAACGGACCCACGACACTCCCCTGTGGCCCAAACTGACATAACTCCTACTTCGGAAGACTTCTCTCCATTGAGAATGACCTGCTGCTTTCTGTTATCTAGGAATTCCTCAATCCAATCACACAATTGGTCTGACAGACCATATGTTCTTACTTTGTTCATTAAACGTTTGTTGGGAACTGTAGCAAACGCCTTGCGGAAGTCGAGAAACACAGCATCTACCTGAGAACCCGTGTCTATGGCCCTCTGAGTCTCGTGGACGAATAGCGCGAGCTGGGTTTCACACGAACGCGTTTTTCGAAACCCATGCTGATTCCTACAGAGCAGATTCCTAGTCTCGAGAAATGTCATTATATTCGAACATAATACATGTTCCAAACTTCTACAACTGACCGAACTATAGTTCTGCACATCTGTTCGAGGACCCTTCTTGAAAACGGGAATGACCTGAGCCATTTTCCAATCTTTCGGATCAGAACAGTGAAGCCATAATTGATCGAAAATTGTAATTTATTTCGTTAGTAAATATGTTGCAATGGACTACAGATTATGACGCACGTGGAAACAACCGATGCCGTAAATCTGGTTTGTGCTGTCATACTTGGATCAGTCGAGCGATTGGCAGAGAAGGATGATGAGTCCAACCTTGTTGACCGAGTTTCATCGAAGATCACATTTTGTGTCATTCTCCACAGAACTTATCGTGGTCATCTGGTCCGAAGCAGAAACAGAAGATTAATTGTCAAGCCAGGCTGCGACTTCTCGGACATGCACTCTAAATATTTCGTGTGCGCGCTATAAAACTGTGCAGTAAGTACACTAGGTTTAATTATTTTTAAATTGGGCATTCTCCGTCCAGTTCTGTGAAACTTCACTGCGCTCTTGACAAAATTCTCAAATTGCCCCCTCTCATTTTCCTGGGAAATCTAGCTTCCTCATTTTTTCTGTATAGATTATGTAAAATTTCATAATTCTTATTGTAGGCTCAATAATAAGAAGCGCTTTTGAAAAATATTACATAAATAAGTTACCAGGTGATCAAAAAGTCAGTATAAAATTGAGAACTTAATAAATCACGGAATAATGTAGATAGAGAGGTAAAAATTGACACACATGCTTGGATTGACATGGGATTTTATTAGAACCAAAAAACAAAAACAAAAAAGTACAAAAAATGTCCGACAGATGGCGCTTCATCTGATCAGAAAAGCAATAATTAGCATAACAAATTAAGACAAAGCAAGGATAATGTTGTGAACAGCACTGTAAAGCATGTCCGGAGTTATAGTGAGGCATTGGCGTCGGATGTTGTCTTTCAGCATACTTAGAGATGCCAGTCGATCACGATAATCTTGCGACTTCAGGTAACCCAAGAACCAATCATCGCACGGACTGAGGTCTGGGGACCTGGGAGGCCAAGCATGACGAAAGTGG
Organism: Locusta migratoria; assembly: GCA_026315105.1. Lineage (NCBI taxonomy): Eukaryota > Metazoa > Arthropoda > Insecta > Orthoptera > Acrididae > Locusta > Locusta migratoria. Next base: position 297,128,358 of record CM048755.1, read on the forward strand.
CGGCTGAGCACACAATCACCAAGCGACGCGCGCAAGAGATTTTTCACGTGTCTAGAAATACTTTTTTTTTTTTCAAATAAAACCCCATGTCATTCCAAGCATGTGTGTCAATTTTTACCAATATATTTAATTTATTGTGTGAAATATTTATCATCTATATACCGGGTGATCAAAAAGTCAGTATAAATTTGAAAACTTAATAAACCACGGAATAATGTAGATAGAGAGGTCAAAATTGATACACGTGCTTGGAATGACGTGGGGTTTTATTAGAACCAAAAAAAAGTATTGCTACACGCGTGAAAGATTCCTTGCGCGTCGTTTGGTGATCGTGTGCTCAGCCGCCTCTTTCGTCGTGCTTCGCCTTCCACGTCCCCAGACCTCAGTCCGTGCGATTATTGGCTTTGGGGTTACCTGAAGTCGCAAGTGTATCGTGATCGGCCGACATCTCTAGGGATGATTAAACACAACATTCGACGCCAATGCATCACCATAACTGCGGACATGCTTTACAGTGCTGTTCACAACATTATTCCTCGAGGAGAAATGATGGTGAACATATTGAGCATTTCCTGTAAAAAAACATCATCTTTGCTTTGCCTTAATTTGTTATGGTAATTATTGCTTTTTTGTTCTAATAAAACCCCATGTCATTCCAAGCATGCGTGCAAAATTTTTACCTATCTATCTAATTATTCCGTGATTTATTGTTTTCAAATTTATACTAACTTTTGCCTAGATAGACTAAAATATGCTATTGTAATTCATTGCATTAAAAAAATTTGCTTATAACAGCTTTATCCAAGGTCTTGAGAAAGTCATCTATTCAAGAGTCGCTTTCAATATTCGTTAATATAAGGTCCTTACAAAATGTCAGTTTGGTTTTCAGCAAAGCTTTTCAGCATAAAAAAAAGTCCATATATCCTTTCAATGATCAAATATGAAATGCTCTGAATAACCAGACATCACCCACAGGGATTTATTGTGATCTCTGAAATGCTTTTGATTGTGCAATTCATGGAATTCATCTAGATAAGCTTAAGCTTGTGCACTGCACAAATGGTTTAATTGATTCTTCACTGGAAGAGTGCAGAAAGTTGAAATAAGTAATTCAGGTAAACTGAAAAACTCAGCTAATTCCTCAAACAGGGTAGCTAGCAGGAAGTAAGCCCCACAGGTTTTGGTCTACGGTCATTTGCTGTTCTTGATATATATTAATCACTTGCCAGTCAGTATTCACGAAGATGCAAAGCAATTTTATTTATTTATTCATTTATTTTTATTTTTTGCTGGTGGTACTAGTAATGACACTCAACAAATAATAATTAACAGATGAAATTGTAAATGATGTCTTTCAGAAACTCATTGAATCATTTTCTGTAAATGTACTCAATATTGATGAAACATGGTATATACAGTTACACACAGTAAATAACATGGCACCATTAATAAATATAGTCTGTGATCAGAAGTCTGCGGCTTAAGTAGAATATTCAAAGTTTTTAGGTGTGTGCATTGATGAGAAGTTGAATTGGAAGCAACACATTGATGAGCTACTCAAACGTTTTGTGTTCACCAACTTTAATATATTAGAGCTATTGCAAATTTTGATGACAAACATCTCAGTAAATTAGCTTACTAAGTCTACTTTCATTCACTGCTTTCATGTGGCATCATATTTTGGGGGAATTCATCATTGAGTAAAAAAGTATTCATCGCACATAGCGTATAATAAGAATAATTTCTGAGGCCCACCCAAGATCATATTTAAGGACATAGGAATCTTCCTGTAGTGTCACATTGTATATATTCTCTTATATCTTATATTGTTATATTTTTTATTAATAACCAAAACTAATTCAAAAGTAATAGCAGTGTGCATAGCTACAGCACAAGAAAGGATGATGTACAGTATTCAAGGTTAAATGTAACTTTGGCACAAAAGAGGGTGAATTATTGAGGTATTACAGATACAGGGGAAACTGATTGTTTCCATGTGAAAGGCGGGTTTTGTCAGTTTGTTGGGTTCCCCAGCCAGCCGGTTAAGAGTTTGAACGTAGTGAATGGACAGGTAGTCAGGGTTTCCCTAATGTGCTCGGAAACGCTTGGCTGAGCGAGGGCGGCTATTCCATATTACAACTGAAATACAATATAGCCATAAATATTATTCTAAAAATCCGGCGGCAGTATATTTGAACAGTGAGACGCCACGCTTAATGGCTATCTGAGCAAAGAGCTACAGTCTCTACCGTTTTTAGTATTGTTAAACATATATTTGTTTGTTAAATGCAAACAATATTTGTAGGGAGGTGGTTAAAGCATTTAATTCTGTGACATTCAAATGTATAAGATTTGGGAAGGGAAATTATATCTTAAAGATGAGGCATTAGGATGCGCGGAAGAATGCAATTTTGGGAGCAGAGGGAGCATGCTTTCGAACGCTTTGGAAGGGACTCGTAACTTGGACGTGGTGGTGAAAGGTTGTGACGCTAGGCGGTCTGAAGCCGCGTTAAGAACTTGTGATTTGAAGAGATAGGCATGTGTGGACTTAGAAAATTTACGGGACTGTGACTGCAGAACTTAGTCACTGTTTGAAAAGTGATAAAGTATGCACGGTAGTAGGGCTGTGGAACTGTGATAATTTAGCAATCGTGTACTCGTGTGATTACAAACTGTGTTTTATAACAAATACTTTAATCGCGGATTAGTTTGGAATTGCATTGTTCGCCGGACTACACTGATTTACGAGTGATAATTGGGAACTTGTACTCTCGAATGCGTGTGAGACTTATTGTGCCTTTCATGAACAATAGTTGGGGAAATATTCAGTTATTTACCGATGTGTAAAGTAGGACCGCCTCCGCATTTTCATGTCCAAAATGAGTAATAAACTTCATTTATAAAGCATTACTTCGTGAGTGAATCAGTTCTTTATTTTAGAACCAATTTTGTTGGTTATTCAGAAGTTTAATTTATGTTTGTTTAAATATATTTTCACGTCATCATATGCAGATTGAAAGACTGACTAAACTACAGGTTAATTATCGATCTTGTTTAAACAGATTGGGTAGTTGTTTAGGGCATAGAAGCTGACATACATAACTCACCTCTATGAACAGAGACAGCGAGCCATAAACTTTTATTGCCCTGAGTTGCGTATTGTCCAAGTCTTATTGGTGAGAACCGATAGGAAGGTCGCATTATGCTGCCACAAAATTCTTTGGTCACTTACCAAATAACATCAAATATCTGACAGCCAACCATAATTTAAAAACAAATTGAAAGAGTTTATGAATGACAATTGTTGCCATTCAATAGATGAATTAGTAATTAAAAAGACGTATGTCATGAATTGTTATCTCTTACGAAACTGACACGTTCCACATCATTACGAAGTCTCGTATTCATGATCTATGTAACAATCTAATGAAATCTAATGACAAAACGCGAAATCAAGTTCATCCCATTTCAAAAAATAAATGAAATAAAAACAGAGAATATTTAAAAAGTAGCAAACATCTGAAATGGTATTAAAATATGTCATTCTTCGAGTTTGTACATGCTGTGAGCCCACTCAAAAGAAAAATGTTAAGTCCTTGTTACGTGGTTAGTCAATCGTACTGTGTGTTCAAGAAAACTTGGTAACTTTACTTGTGATGACAGAAATGGAAATAATCAGTACCATTAGAAATATATTCATTTGTCTCCCACTCCAGTGAACGCTTATTACATTCCAAAATGATAGAAACTGTAAGAATGCATTTGAATCCATCCTTTAGGGCGGTTTTTCTGTAAAAAGGCAAAATCATTCATTAACATTCCGGAAATCGCGTTCCGCCATGTTAAGATTTTCCTACTTAACCTTCTCCCTCCTAGTGTTGTCATATGGCAACGTCATATTTATCTGTTTCTATAGGCAAAACCATTTGTCCAAAGATTGTAAACAACACTGCAGAACTTTCCAAAATTCATAGTGATTAGTTTGTCTACCATTACCTCGAGGAAACAGAGAATATTAGACTTCATAGCATTGACAAAATGTGTATTGTTGGAGTACATGCAGCAAGACTTTCAAATTGTTATATTAAGGTAAAAGTAACAAAGTAATTTCAAAATTTCATTGAATAATTATTGTCAATGTCTAAATTAGTAGTAAACAGTCCGAAAATGATGTTAGTTACGGAAAGGGACACATATCTTGCCCAATTATGCCGTATGGAGTCATCCCAAATTTCCCTACAAAAACTAAAATTCTAAGAAACATCTATTATTCAAATATATTATGTATAGAAACTTACAAAGGATTTTTTATAAATTAATAAAATTCTGGGTTGACAGGGTTAAAAACAAAGCCAGGAATCCATTAAACGTAAGTGAAAATCTGCGTGTAGCTTTGCGCAACAGTATTAGCCCTAGGATTACCGAACTGAAAATAAAATATGAAAGTTCTAGAATAACATTGCTGCAAACCGAATTTAGTATTTGATTACAAGTTTCTATTACAATAGTTTAGCGTGATATTGAGGCAACTATCGTACATACTAACAATTTTCTCACTTTCCAATTAACTTAGCCATGACATTATGCACTCACAACTACAAAGAACACTCTTCTAACCACGACTGACACATGATTCGTATTGAGGGCACCGGAAAGTTCCCTTTTGTGGCCAAATTCAACTGCGAAACCTGCAGCACAGCACCTACACGGTGGGGAAACACAAGTGGTCCGCAGTAGAGGATACCATTTTGAAACCATTTCTGGTAGAATTAGCGGAGGAGGAAATGACCTAGACTTATTTACAACAGAATGAAGCAACTACTCATACGTCTGTCCGAACCTTGGAGCAGATTTACATGATCTTTACGCGTAACAGAGTTGTTAGCAGAAGTCAGTCTCGTCGCGACATAGCTGGCCAACCGGATTACCTGATCTGTCAGTGTGCCATTACGTTGTGTGGGGAGCCCTCAAGTACGAGTTTCGCAACAACTGTCGCAGGCTTCAAGAACTGCAGGTGGAACATTTCGGATGAGATGGCGGCAGATCCAGCAGTTTGGCTTCGATCCGCCTTCAGAAACGTGCATACTAGAGCCCCAAAGTGCCAAGAGTTGAATGGTAGTCTCTTTTAAGATCTGTTATAGTATGCTGTTTTTCTCTATATCCTGGAAGTACGTTCTCTGGGCCACTTTTCTTTGCCCTACCCTGTACTCGCATAATCATGCATTCCTCGCCGTGTTTCCATCTCTTTGGCCAACCCCTGTACATTACACTATTTCTTAACAGTATCACTAAGATTCTGCTGGGTGGTTGAACGCGGTAAAGCACTGACTTTCGGGACACGAGAAGACTCGGCAGCCTTGGCCCAAATGCGTCCAGTGGATTGACGACGTCGAGCGGTCATGGCCGAGCGGCCTAAGGCACCATGTCACGGCCGCTACCTCTGGAGGTTCGAGTCCTCGCTCGAGCATAACAGTTTTTTAAAGTCAGTTTTAAGCACTTTGTAAGTCTAGGGACCGATAACCTTAGCAAATTGGTTCCTTAAGTTTACAAACATTTCAAGATTTGAATTTTGTACTAACGACTAGACTCGATGTGCTGGACTTAGATGAGGTAATCAGGCGGTTTCCACGTCCCAGAATGTACATGTACAAACATACTCTGCAATCCACCCAAAGGTGCGTGGCGGAGGCTACTCAGTACCACTACTAGTTACTCGCTTTCCTGTTCCACTCCCATATCGAACGAGGGAAAAACGAGTACTTTTATGCATCCATATGAGCTCTAATATCTCTAATCTTATCCTTCTGGTCTTTACACGAAATGAAGGTTGGCGGCAGTAATATCTTTCTGCAGTCCACCTCAAAATTTGTTCAACAGTGCTTCTCGAAAAGAATGTCACCTCCCATCCAGCGACTCCCAATTCAGTTCCCGAAGCATTTTGGTAACACTCGCGCATTGATCGAATCTACCAGTTAGAAACCTCGCCGCCCGCCTCTAATCTGTCTCTGTGTTCTCCTTTAAACCAATCTGGTGGGGATCCCAAACACTTTAGCTATAATCAATACGGGGTCGTACAAGAGTTTTATATGCGGTCTCCTTTACAAAAGGTTCACACCTTCCCAAAATTCTCCCAATAAAGGAAAGTCGACCATTTGCCTTCCCCACGACTGTCCTTAGATGCCCGTTCCATTTCATATCGGTATTTAATTGACGCGACTCTGACAAGAAGCATACTACTAATGCTGTAGATGAATAGCGTGGTGGTACCTACGTCACATGTTAGTTACACGCCAGACAAACTATTAGCGAACTTTCTCACACTTGAACATAAATTTACTCTAGACTCAAACAGATGGGGTACAGTGCGTTCGTTCTGGGAGGATTCTGATGACCTTAAATTCTTGACCTTCTTAAACTCACAATCAACTGCAGCAACAACGGTTGGAACGTTTCACCAGTTGTCCAGTTTCTTGACGGTGAGAATCCGTTACTGGTTCACTGTACAACATTTTGCGATCTTTCTCACCGTTGAAGGAACACTTCCTCCCGCCCTCCTCCCTTTCCCTTATGTTCTTTTACTTTGATGAAAATCGTATAGAATATCTGCACTTCTCTATATCACCAACACTCTACGAGCTTTGTCAAACTGATGGCACCATTTCAGGATGCTTCGACGTGATACTGCATTCGGTCTAAACACCGCCAGATTTTCACAGTGGTTGTGCGTGTAATTCAAACGTTTTGACGAATCGTACCATCCAGCTTATCTGAACTTTGGAGTACATTTGCAGTTTCTTCGCTATTTCAGTCGCACACTGTAATGTACCCATTATCCGTAGGCCTACTGCATCAGATCTGTCTCCTCAGGAAATGCGGAACATGTTCAATGAAGTGACAAAAGTCATGGGGAACCACTTAATATCGTTTAGGATCTCCTTTTTCCCGGCGAAGTGCAACAACTCGACGTGGCATGGACTCAACGAGTTGCTGTAAGTACCTTGCAGGAAAGTTATGCCTTGCTGCATTCCGTCCGGAATTGCGAAACTGTTTCCAGTGTACGATTCTGTGCGTGAACTGACCTCTCGATTAAGTCGCATAAGTGTTCGATATTATTCATGTCGGGCTATCTTGGTGGCCAAATCACTCGATGGAACTGTCCATAAATGTCTTAAAGCCAATCGGAACAATTGTGGTTACAAGTTTACCAGGTGCATTATCAGCCATAGAAATTCCATCGTGGTTTTAGAAAATAAGGTCCATGAATGGTTGTAATTAGTCTCCAAGTAGCGGAACATAACAATATCCAGTCAATGATCGGTTCATTTGGACCAGAGGACCCAGCTTATTCAATGTATAAACAGGCCATACCTTTATGGAGCCACCACCAGTTTACAGAGTGTCTTGTCGACAACTTGGATCTAGTGCTTCGTAAGGTGAGAACCTTAGTCGAACCCTACCATCAGCTCTGCCGATTCACCCCCGCTATTTTTCAGCGTTTTTTGGAACAGTTGACAGTTTCTGTACCGTGCTGTTCGAACTATTTAGATGATATTGTGGTCTCAGGATGCACAGTTGAAGAACATTTATCAAACCTGGAGTGCCTTTTCAAAGTTTTGACTGCAGCAGGTCTACGTTGCAATAAATCAAAGTGTTCGTTTTTTCAAACTGAAATAGAGTACCTAGGCTATGTGATAAATGCCCAAGGAATCCATCCCTTACAGTCACATCTTCGAGCAATCAAAGACTTGCCTCCTCCTAAGAATGTGTACGAATTGCAAACAGTAATGGGAAAGCTTAACTATTATTTCAGGTTTATTACCAATGCCTCTCAGACTGCAGCTCCACTGCATCTCTTACTTAGGAAGAATGTTCCTTTTGTATGGTCTAAAGATTGTCAGGTTGCCTTTGAGAAATTAAAGTATGCACTACACAGTGATGCATGTTTGATTCTCTTTGATCCACAGGGGCCTGTAGTGTTAGCAGTGGATGCCTCGTCATACGGTCTGGGTGCAGTTGTGTCACATCGTATTGGATCTCACGATCGTCCTATTGCCTCTGCGTCCAAGCTACTGACGCCAACGCAACAGAATTACAGTCAGATTGAAAAGGAGGCCTTAGCAAAAATTTACGGCGTCAAAAAGTTTCATCATTATCTCTATGGCAGAAAATTCTATTTGTTGACAGATCACAGGCCTCTCACGTCGTTGTTCTCACCAACAATGTCGATTCCGCCACGAACGGCACAAAAGCTTCAGAGATGGTCCTTGATATTGTCTAATTATCAGTATGAGATTTTGTACCGACCTACCACTAAACATGCCAACGCGGACACACTTTCCCGACTTCCGGTTGGCCAGGATGTGTCGTTTGATTCTTCAGAAATGGCATGTTGTCAGATAGACTCCAGAGATGCTTCCGCTGTCGCAGACTTCCCTTTGAACTCTCGTAGGGTTGCACAGGAAACAGCTACGGATGCGGACCTAAGTGTGGTAGCACGTTTTGTTCGCTCAGGGTGGCCTGCTAGAGCCAAAGACATTGATCGGCCTCTGGTTCGACGTTATTTTGCACAACGTCATGCATTGTCTTTAAGTCAGGGTGTTCTGTTGTTACATACGGAAAACAACCAAACAAGAGTGATTGTTCCTCGTTCCCTGCAACGAGACGTCTTACGCCTCCTGCATCAAGGACATTGGGGTATTGTTAGGACGAAGCAACTGGCCAGACGTCATTGCACCTGGGTTGGTATGAACGCCCAGATAGAGAGCATGACGTCACAGTGTACGGTTTTTGCGGAGCATCAGGCAGTTCCTACGCAAAGTTTCTCGGACTGGCCACGCCCCAAAGGACCATGGCAACGTGTACACATTGACTTTGCCGGACCTTTCTGGAATACGCGCTGGTTAATCGTTGTAGACGCTTTCAGCAAGTTTCCTTTTGTGATTGCCATGAACTCAACGATGGCGTCTAGTACAATCAGTGCCTTAACATCAGTGTTTCGCATCGAAGATTTGCCTGAAACTATCGTCAGTGACAATGGACCTCAGTTTGTTAGTGCGGAATTTCAATAGTTTTGTCGTGTGAATGGCATTCAGCACATCACCACCGCACCTTTCCACCCTCAGTCCAATGGTGAAGCAGAACGTTTCGTTCGAACATTCAAGTCTCACATGGAAAAGATGAAAGGTCAGCACTCCAGGCAGCAAGCTCTTCAAATTTTCCTGTCTATATATCGGTGCATGCCACTTGACGGCCCATCTCCTGCCGAGCTGCTACACGGCCACCGTCACCGCACTCTCTTTCACCTGCTGCAGCCTCCCACGCACCGAATCGGTTCGTATGGCGCTTCGTGTTTTCAGGTTTCTATAGGGTGTTTGCTGGAAAGAAAAGATGGTTGCCGGGCACCATTCAGCGCGTGCTCGGTCGCAATATGTTTGTTGTACGTTCTTACAAAGCGTCGGAGCTGCGGCGCCACGCAAACCAATTGCGCCTGCACAGGCCACGCAATCCTGTCTCAGGTTTCTTGATTCCAGACCCAGTTCACCGCCAGGGAGCACCGCTACATCCCTCGCAGACCGGTCCAGCGTCCCCGGACTACAAGATCATCCCCATGGAGGTCGACGCGCCTCCGATGCGGTCGATCCCACCGCCGTCTGCAGCTGCCGGCGTCACCGAGGACTCCGGGACCGTGCGTGCCCCCTCTGCCTAGGCCACGCACCTCAGAACACGATGACCTGCTCCCTCTGGGCGGAGGTGTGCGCCCTTCCCCTCGTTTTGATGGGTTTCCCGGGGGATCGCAAGGTGGATACTGGGGCGCGGACGGCGTCTCGATCCCAGCCTCAGCTACGACGCCCGTCCCACCAGTAACGCCCCCGCCCAGACCCTCCTCCCAGTGCCGTCGCCGTGGCCCTCAGCCCTACGCCACGATGGCGCAGCGGTTTGGGGGGGAGGGGTGTGGTGTCGCACAAGTCTGAATTGCGCGCCACGTACTTTCGCCGCGCGCCGCCATGCACGCACGGCGCGGCGTTCTTACGACGACAGCCACGAGCACCCTCTGCTGCAACTCCGCTCGTGGCCACCACTGAACTGCATCGGCCACTTGGGATTAGGACAGGCACTAGGAATCATCAGTAGGCAGGCCGCTATCTAGTTCAACTATGTATCAGCATTCTGCAGTCTTGAAACTTGTAAAAGTTAAGAATTATCCTATTTCTACGAAATATACAACTTGTTCTAATCTAGCTTAGTGTTTCTAGTTTCTGCTGTCCCATTGGCTGGTCACCTCAGACTCTGTACCCGCACACGCGTGCACCCTATTTCCCTGTGTCGGTCTCTCTCTACTCGGCCACCGACACCTAGGACAACCGACGGCAACGAGACACAAAACTCATTGGTTTTATTACCTCAGTTACTCTCTTTGCCCCTGTGCTAACTCTTATGCACAAATGCCTTATTGTTGGACAACGTGTAACTTACTTACTAAAGTCATTACATTTCTGCATCGAATGTCACCTTGTGGAAAGTGACGGGGACATGTACTAAGTATACAACCGTCTGTTTCTCACCGTCCTGTTTCAGTTCCAAATAGGGCTCGGGAAAAAACGGTTGTGTCGCTGTATCTCTGTGCGAGCTGGAAGGAAAAGGAAGGAAGCTTAGGGTTTAACGTCCCGTCGAGAGCATGGCCATTAGCGACGGAGCTTACGTTCGGATGTTTGGGTAAGAATGGGCAAGGAAATCGGCCGTGCCCTCTCAAAGGAACCATCCCGGCATTTGCCTGGAATGATTTAGGAAAATCACAAAAAACCTAAGTCAGGATGGTCGGAGGTGGATTTGAACCACCGTCCTTCCGAATGCGAGTCCAGTGTGTTCCACTGCGCTACCTCGCTCGGTGCGAGCTGGAACCCCTCTGATCTTTTCTTCATGGTCATTCGTCAGATATACACTCTTGTCTTGTAGCGTTTACTATTCTGGATGGGTGACCATCAGCGTGACACACACTTGCTGAACGAATCAATGAGGGACCGCGCTACTATTCGTTGGATTTCCTCTAGATCCTTTTATCTACCGCCGCGCGGAATGGCCACTGCGGACTGGACGGCCGTTTCCGCCGGAGATTCGAGTCCTCCCTCGTGCACGTGTGTGTGTGTGTGTGTGTGTGTGTGTGTGTGTGTGTGTGTGTTTTGTCTTTAGTGTTAGTTTCAGCAGTTTGTAAATCTAGGAACTGAAGACTATAGCAGTTTGGCACAATATGATTACAAACATTTGAACATTTGAGAATGACGCAAATTGTGATCTTCGACGAAACTTAACCAACAAGGTTGAACATTTTTTTCTTATCTACCCTTCTTGAGCGATTTAAAGTGACGAGCGATATTCAAAAATCGGCCGAACAAGAGTTTTGTAAGATACTTCCTTTGTGGGTGGTTTTTCCAGTGAATCCCATTCCGGCATATGCCTATGCTGCGATTACTTTCATATTGTAAGACGACACGTCTTATTTGGTTGAAATATTATCATTTTCTTTGTACTTTATGTTGGGAACAACAGAGTTGGTTTATTTTTGATGGACGTTGTTACAACGCTGTAGGGAGGAGCGCGGGAGTGGATTAAGAAGTGTGTAAGAAATAATGGAATGTAGTGGTCATGGGAGGAAATAAGCTGCATCGACATGGTTATTTTGTGGAAGAAAAGAACCATTTATTTGCTAAATCTACAGTTTTCTTCTAATTTCGATGAAATTTTACACACTCTCGACAACAAGCGGAAGGTCACTGTCTACATCGAATTTCGTATGGTGCTTCACCTACGGACCTCGGAAAATATCTGCAGTTTTATCCCTATATTGATGAAATTTTGCACATTAGACTTAAAGAAAAAAGATGAAATTTAATATGGTGTACAGCGAAGGGTACTTTACTCTCAGAGCTCGACTGCAACCTAGAATCGTATTCTGATCATGAATAAATTTTGCACAAGAAGATATCACTGTCTACATAATATTTCCTACAATGCATGGTAGAGGGTACCGTTTTACCAATTGGCATGAAAATTTGCTTAAGTTAATAGCGAAGCCGAATTTTCCGCTAGTTAATAATAATTTTAAGCAATTTGGAAAAAGTACTACAAAAAGTAAGGTTTTTAAATTTTTCTGTCTTTGCCCAATGTGTTTACGTGTTGCGTCCAGATACGGTATGGTCAGGAGTTTCATGTAAGATCTATCATTCTCCACGTCAGGTAATCACAAGTAATTGTTCCTATTTCTTATTGTCAAAATAAATGTGAAATTTAACAGTGATTAGTGTCCGCCTCAAACTGATTTTCAAAATGTTCAAATGATTGTAAACCTGTTGGATCAAACTGATATGGTAATCAGTCTCTAGACTTACAAACTACTGAAACTAACTTACATAAGGACAACACACGGACAAGCATGTCCGAAGGATGACTCGAACCTCCGGCGGGAACGGCCGTCCAGTCCGTTGCATGATGCCTAAGACCACGCGGCTACTAACGCGCGGTTCACTGATTTTGAACATCCTTTTATTAAATACGGAATGGTTCAATCTACAAGCAACTGCATTTTTATTTGAGAATGAACAGATTTAAAGATGTTTCTTTTTTGAAGAAATTGTTCTTTTACTCCCGACTTTGACACCTTTGCACTATGCTGTCGACAATTAAAATATAGAAGTTTAATTGTTTGTGAAGGTAGTTATGACTTTGACTAAAGCAGCTCAGATTAAATACAACGATTATGAAATTTCGTATTTTGTATTGAAAGAGATTCGGACGAGAAGTGAGGTATTTTTTGACGGCAGAAATAGCTAAGGAAGTTTTTGAGTCACTATTGAATTTATTTTTTGTACCACAGCTTTGCCCGTTGCTGTTAGTTATTATGTTTTTGTTGATTGCTTATCTAAGAGAGAAGGCACTCGTGCGGTGCCGGGGTAACAGATGCAAATCTTCTCATTAGATGAAAATAATTAGTATATTTCTTTACAGTTCTGTTGTACGCAGACCAGTTTCATGTATGTGCACTGACTCTGTTGCACAGAGCCAAACTTCCGAAAATTTTATAAAACGGAAAATAACAAGGATTTCAATGTTGTTGCTTGACACTGGACGTTTTAAATACATGTGCGGAGCAGATCTCGTTTTCAATCAGACAACATTTGCTCTCAATAAACCTGTGTTCTTTCTATTACTTTTCCGTAATAAATTATCAGCCAAATGCGATTAGCGACATTTTCATGATATAATTAATACATTTCATATGTCGAGTAAGGAAACAAATTATTTGCAACAGATAACATACATACATATTTGAAGTCCCTCAAACAACGGTTTCAAATACAAGCAACAGACACACAACCACCGGATTGCATCACATACCTTTTATCGATTTGATTAATAGAAATTATTACACATACAGGGTGATTCTTATAATAAAGAAGAAAGCAAAAAATGTTCAAATGTTTGTATAGTCTATGGGACTTAACTACGGGGTCATCAGTCCCTAAACTTACAAACTACTTATGAACTACTTACGAACTAGGACGGCACAAATATCCATGCCCGAGGGGGGATTCGAACCCCCGACCGTAGTGGCCGTGCAGACCGTGACTGGAGCGCCTTAGTCCCCTCGGCCACCGCGGCCGGCAAAGAAGACAGCAACCAACCACTTTTGATCATACTATTTATTAACTAAATAGCGCCGTAGCCGGTTTCGAACCTTTCAGTTCATCATCAGACGGCTGTTCACGTCCACATAAATGGCACTTACATTTTTCTTTTATGCAGATAATTTTTCTTGTGGCGAAAAGTCTTTGGTTGTGTGGTGCCCTACAATACAAAACCTGATTATAATGACTTTCTCGAGCGTAAATGTGGCTCATGTTACCGACAAATATTGTGAACAAACTTTTATGACATAATTTTTCTTATTATATATTTACTTACGTCCTCTGCCAGACACTTAAATGTGGTTTTCAGAGTATCTATGTAGATGTAGATGTAATATTTTTAAAGAGTCTGGTAGTCGGAGCGCTTTTATTTAGTTTAGAGCTTCTGCTGACTTAGATCTGAGGGCACAAATGGTACACCCACTACACCACTCTTTGGGAATTTTGGATCCGTCTGCATGTTGCTGCCAACGGTCGAGTCGCAGCGTAAACAACGGTTCCTGTCAGATCATAGATTTTAACCATTATCTAGCTAAGGGATGGTTCACCCTCCGTGGCTGCCCAACACTGTTGGCAAGTGGGGTACGCTCAGCCCGTTTGAAGCTACTTGAGGAAAGGAAGAAGGAAGGAAATTAGGGTATAACATCCCATCGACAGCGTGGTCATTAGAGACTGAGCCCATGCTCACATTATTTTCCACCTCCGACCATCCAGATTAAATATAAAACAGCAAGAATTCTCCAAAATTTTCAAGTGAAAGTAATTTTCCGCCCACCATCCAAAATTTCAGACTTGCTGGGTTCGGTTAAGGATGACTTGTTGTTACGTAAGGCTGGTGTCTACAAAGTTCCCTGCCAATGTGGGATGGCTTATATAGGCCAGACTACGCGCACTGTTGAAGAACGTTGCAGTGAACACAAACGCAACACACGCCTTTTACAGTCAAGCAAGTCTGCTATTGCTATTGCTATTGCTATTGCAAGTCTGAACATTGCATTTCCACCGGACACTCTTTGGAGTACGATAACACGGTAATTTTGACAACAGCAACATCTTTTTGGGACTCCATTATCAAAGAATCTGTGGAAATACGTGTCGCGGAAAATTTGATGAATCGGGATAGTGGCTACAATCTTGACAAAGCATGGAATCCCGTCATTACTAAAGTTTGCTCAGATCGAAGACGACGGAGAGCGCCGACGTCGGCTGTGAGCGGCAGTGGCAGTGCAGAGGACAGCTGAACTCCGCGGCTCCACCAGCGAGGGCGCTGTTGTCCGGCAGTGTGGCCTGTCTGTTTATGTTTTGACGCATGCGCCGTAACCGCCAAGTTTAATATATATAGTGGAACGCTGGACGCACTCTTCAGTCTTCATCGACTGACCTGAAGATGGCTAGCAGGTGTCTGGCCGAAATATCGTGTGATGTTTTAGACGACGACCGGCTGCATACCCGAAACTTCTATGAACATCCAGATTAAGGTTTTCCGTGATTTCCAAAATCAAATGTTTGTAGAGCTTATGGGACTTCACTACGGGGTCATCAGTCCCTAAACTTACAAACTACTTATGAACTAGCTACAACTAAAGACAGCACATATCCATGCCCGAGGGGGGATTCGAACCCCCGACCGTAGTGGCCGTGCAGACCGTGACTGAAGCGCCTCAGTCTCCTCGGCCACCGCGGCCGGCGTGATTTCCCTAAACCATTCTAGGAAAATGCCGGAATGGTTCCTATCAACAAAGGGCACGGCCGATTTCCTTCTCCATCCTCGCCCAGAAAACTGAGCGTAAGCTCTGTCTCTAATGACAACGCTGTCGATGGGATGTTAAACCACAATCTTCCTTCCTTCGGATTGTTTTTATTATGGATGGGTAAGGAATTCGACTGTGCCCTTTGAAATGAATCATCCCCAGTTAATATCTTTTGAAGTCGTTGTGAAGTGGAAATGCGGAGGAACGGCAGGAACTTCTGAGCTTTTCCTTTGAGTGATTCGGTGAAATCACGGACAACCAAAATCTAAAAGGCTTGACCCGCATGTGAACCGCCGTCCTCCAGAATTTGAGTTCAGTGTTCCAACCACTGCACCAACTCTCTCGGTAGACCACTTGAGGAGCTACTTTACTGAGAAGAAGCGGCTCTGGTCACCAAAACTGACCACGGGCGGAAGAGTGACGTGCTGAGCACATGTCGCTCCATACGGCATACACTGACGCCTCCACTCTCCAGATTTTCAGTTATAAGATTTTACAATACCTTACCTTTTGGAGGATAGGTTGGTCAGTCTCCTTAACTCAAGACCTACTGTTTTCCATTTTAGGGGTGTATTTTTTGAAGAGGGGACGCTTGAGAGACTCTTGTATGTCTAGTGTTGGATGACGCTGAGCTGAACATCTCCAGTCGCGCGCAGGGAATGTTCACCTGTTCGCTTCTCTCTTTCCCCACGTCCAGTTTTTATTATTGCCTGCACCTCCGAGGTCCCTGGATTTTATTGTTTGACCTTTGAGATTGTATTTGCACATGCTTGTGGTAGACGCCTCTAATTCCTAACGTGATACTCATGGATCGAGGGACTGATGACTTTACTGTTTTGTCCCTCCTCGAATCAAACAATAAATCAAGGATGACACGGTGGCCAGGTGATACGGTCGGGCCTCCCGAGGCCTGTTCAGACGGAGAGTATATACCTATCTGATATGTGTCCGGTCATCTATTAACAACTATAATAATACGGCGTGGTTCGTCTTTATGACAGGATGGACTCTGCTCCATCTATCCACTGTCCGATATCGTTACCCTTTGCACCTCCCTAATTGGCTTTAGTAATGGTAGATTAATGAGGAATAGATCGACCATTGAACTCCAATCACTACACTCACTCATTTTGCTATATTCACATCTAGTTTGTGTTTTTTTTTTTTTTTTTTTTTTTTTTTTTTTTTTTTTTTTTTTTTTTTTTTTTTTTTTTTTTAACAACCATTCTTCGCATGCTCGGAAGTTCCTGCCCGTCAGTGTATTACGGCTGCCTGGTCTTGGTTTAACTGCTGCCGTTTCTTCACATCTATTAATTTTTGGGGGTAGCAGGGGTAAAATATAAGGAACAAAAAGTTGTGTACAACTTGTACAAAAACCAGACAGAATTTATCAGAGTCGAATGGCATCGAAGGGACGCAGTGGTTGGGGCGAGAGTAAGAGAAGGTTGTAGCCTTTCCCCAATGTTATTCAATATGTACATTGAGAAAGCTGTGAAGAAAGGCAAAAACGAATTTGGAAACGAAATTAAAGGCCAGGGAGAAAAAATATAAACTTTGTTGTTTGCCGATCAGTTTGTAATTGTCTCAGATTTAGCAAAGGACCTGAAAGGGCAATTGCACGGAATGGACAATGTCTTGAATAGAGCATTAAGATGAACATTAACCAGAGCAAAACATGGGTAATTGGAATATAGTCTAAGAAAATCAGACGATGCTGAAGGAAATAGATTTGGTGACGAGACAAGTGAACTTTATAAACTTGACACAAGCGTCACGGACAAAATCACTAAAGTTAAGAAAATACAAGCAAAAATCCGACTGCTAAGAAAGAAACAGCTGGAAGAAATAAAATCAGATTAAGAGCCACGAACACAGCACACAATGAAGAAACGTCTATATTCCACCACATACTTGAAAGGAAAGGAAAGTTGGAGGATGGAAAAACACTCACAAATAAAAAACACATCAGAAAGACAATTCCAAATCACTACGTCAATATGTTAGCCAACCAAACAATAGATGCAAATTTGATGTATGAATTGACATCCAATCTGTCAAGAAGACCCAACCCCCACGATGTTAGACAATAAATTGCATAAATTGACGAAGCTGACTTGAGAGTCATAACGTTTCAATGCCCAAAGAACAAATCCCCCGGACATAACGGTATTCCTATAGAAGTTTATCAAACTTCCTGGCATGTGATGAAGAATAAACTTGTATCTATCTCCAGTGAATTACTGGACCCATTACATTGCTTAATAGCGACTACAAAAACGTAGCTCACATCCTAACACAAAGGATGAAAAGCGTCATGCATCTTGTTATGGAACCTCACCAAACTAGTGTGGGTAAAAATAGAACCATCCTTCAGACCTTAGCAGGATACAGAGACATCTTGTCGATAGCCAATCTCTGCAAACTACCATGGGCCATAACAACAATAGATCTTGATAAGACGGTTCGATAGAGCCAACTATTAGCTAGTATTTCGTACAATGCAAGAAATTTGTTTCCCACTCACGTGAGGGTAGCACTCCAAGAATTTTGATAAATGGCCTGCTATGAATCTCGACAACGAAACGAGACGGGAAAAATTTTCAATGAAAAGTTTGTATGATTTCTGAACACTGGTGAAATTTTCGTGAACTTGAAATTTTTTCCCGATCTAACTTCGTTCTCGAGATACTGATAACCTGTGAAGTGTCCCCTGGCGGAAAACAATTGGTTTTTCGAAGAAAAAAATTGTTCTCTACAAAAATGCGTATATTTTCACGTAGAATACGAATATGAAATAAAAATAGGAGTTACCAGTTGAAAAAATGAACTTGACCTTTGTTTGACCATGAAACAGAGTTCAAGGTCATTTCGATATAACTATTCCATGGCCCCCTTCAAACCACACGACTTTTACTAAAGATTTATTTATTTATTTTTAATTAGAATTATGCATTGTGGAGTGGCCGAGCGTTTCAGGGCGCCTACCTGCGGAGCGTGCTGCTTCTCGCCGTCGCAGGTTATCCTTAGCATAGTTAAAGTAGTCTGTAAGCTTAGGGACTGATGACCAGAGTAGTTGAGTCCCACAGATTTTCAAACATTTCAACATTTTTGTGCCCTCCAGACATATCGCTCGGTATAGATTAAAGTGGAACACACTGTATAATGGCGTCAAGGATGAAATAAATTATCACACCTGCATTTGAAATAATAATAATAAATTATTACGTAGCACTTCTCTAGTGGCCATGTCCGGCCTACAGTTCTTAATGCAATACATCACAAACAAACAAATATTTATATACTTTTGACTCGTTGAAGACGTAATAAAATTGATGCCTGAGACAAAATGTCTGTTCAATGACGAGAGGTGGTAATTTATTCTACTGTCATCACTCACGCTGCCACATAATCATGACTTATTTAATTTCATGTGTAAGATGTATGAGACAGGTGAAGTACCCTCAGACTTTAAGAAAAATGTTATAATCCCCATTCCAAAGAAAGCAGGTGCAGACAGGTGTGAAAACTACAGAACCATCAGTCTAATAAGTCATGGTTGCAAAATATTAACACGAATTATATACAGAAGGATGGAAAAGGTGGTAGAAGCCGACCTCGGGGAAGATCAGTTTGGGTTCAGGAGAAATGTAGGAACACGGGAGGCAATACTCACTTTACGGCCTATCCTAGAAGATAGATTAAGAAAAGGCAAACCTACATTTCTAGCTTTTGTAGATTTGGAGAAGGCTTTTGACAATGTTGATTGGAATAAACTCTTTCAAGTTCTGAAGCAAGCAGGAGTAAAATATAGGGAGCGTAAGGTTATTTACAACTTGTACAAAAACCAGACAGCGGTTGTCAGAGTTGAAGGGCATGAAAGGGATGCAGTGGTTGGAAAGGGAGTAAGACAGGGTTGTAGTCTTTCTCCATTATTGTTCAATTTGTACATTGAGCAAGACATAAAGGAAAGCAAGGAGAAATTTGGAGAAGGAATTAAAGTTCAGGGTGAAGAATTAAAAACATTGCGTTTTGCCGACGACAGATACAGCAAAGGACCTGGAAGAGCAATTGAACGGAATAGACAGTGTGCTGAAAGGTACATATAAGATGAACATAAACAAGAGCAAAACTAGGGTAATGGAGTGCAGTGTAAGAAATTCAGGTGATGCTGAAGGAATTAGATTGGGAAACGAAGCAATAAAGGAGGTAGATGAGTTTTGTTACTTGGGCAGTAAAATAACAAATGATGGTCGCAGTATAGAGGATATAAAATGCAGAATGGCAATGGGTAGAAAAGCGTTCTTGAAAAAGAGAAATTTGTTAACATCGAATATTGATTTAAGTGTAAGGAAGTCCTTTCTGAAGGCATTTGTATGGAGTGTTGCCTTGTATGGGAGTGAGACATGGACGATAAACAGTGCGGACAGGAAGAGGATTGAGGCTTTTGAAATATGGTGCTACAGAAGAATGCTGAAGATTAGGTGGGTGGATCGCGTAACTAATGAGGAGGTAGTGAACAGAATTGGGGAGAAAAGGAATTTCTGGCATACCTTGACTAAAAGAAGGGATAGATTGGTAGGACACATTCTTAGACATAAAGGAATTGTGAATTTAGCGTTGGAGGGAAGTGTGTGGGGAAAAATCGCAGGGGAAGACCAAGAGATAGATACAGTAAGCAGATTCAGACAGATGTAGGTTGTCGTTCTTATGTGGAGATGAAGAGGCTTGCTCAGGATAGGGTATTGTGGAGAGCTGCATCTAACCAGTCTCCGGACTGAAGACCACAACAACAACAACAACATTTAATTTCATTATAGAAAAAG
This sequence comes from Locusta migratoria, assembly GCA_026315105.1. Lineage (NCBI taxonomy): Eukaryota > Metazoa > Arthropoda > Insecta > Orthoptera > Acrididae > Locusta > Locusta migratoria. The sequence goes on from CM048755.1 coordinate 297,148,611, forward strand.
CTCGTTCGCACACGTAAGCTGAGCCAAACATGGATGTAACTTTTGCATCCTTATTATAAAGACGTGAAACTCTTCTCTATAAAATCCTTCACAGAACTCTTGAACAGTTTTAACGTAATAGAATTTGTCTTTCAGTCGGTTATTTTACTGAAAATCTACCAGTTTCATCTGCACATGCAAGAAGTGAGGAATACACGCGCTAGCAGTTGAAAAAATATCGCACCATAAGCCAGAAAAAAACAGTGCCCCATTGCACTGCTACATGAATTGTCGCGCCGTGCCGGCCGCGGTGGCCGAGGAGACTGAGGCGCTCCAGTCACGGTCTGCACGGCCACTACGGTCAGGGGTTCGAATCCCCCCTCGGGCATGGATATTTGTGCCGTCCTAGTTCGTAAGTAGTTCATAAGTAGTTTGTAAGTTTAGGGACTGATGACCCCGTAGTTAAGTCCCATAAGCTTTACAAACATTTGAACATGAATTGTCGCTCCGTGCCGGCCGCGGTGGCCGAGGAGACTGAGGCGCTCCAGTCACGGTCTGCACGGCCACTACGGTCAGGGATTCGAATCCCCCTCGGGCATGGATATTTGTGCCGTCAAAATGTTCAAATGTTTGTTAAGCTTATGGGACTTAACTACTGGGTCATCAGTCCCTAAACTTACAAACTACTTATGAACTACTTACGAACTAGGACGGCACAAATATCCATGCCCGAGGGGGGATTCGAACCCCCGACCGTAGTGGCCGTGCTGACCGTGACTGGAGCGCCTCAGTCACCTCGGCCACCGCGGCCGGCTTTGTGCCGTCCTTAGTGTTAGCTAGTTCATAAGTAGTTTGTAAGCTTAGGGACTGGTGACCCCGTAGTTAAGTCCCATATGTTCTACAACATTTGAACATTTTTGTCGCGCCGTAACGAGTACTTCCGAGAAGTTCCGAACAAAGCCGAGACAGTCCGAGCCTGCCTTGGTCTTCACATCTGGACCGCGTGCCATGTGGCAGTTCAGCCGTGGTCTATGGCATTGAGCGAACTTCATTTAACAAAGACCGAGTCAATAATTAAGCTGAACATATATACATATTGTCTGAATATACATCTACATCCATACTCTTCAAGCCAGCTCACGGTATGTATATAATCCCCCTCGTTTTCGTAATCCAGTCTTATACAGTTCTTACTACCATTATAGAAACCAAATTGGTGAACACTGTAAAATCCAGTATCAAATACAAGTGCTAATATAGAAATTAAATGAAAATTTATTATATGCCAATAGTATTAAATCTGTTTCGTCCGCTTGTAGACAGCTGATTATAAATATTACTTGTAGCATTTTATTTATAATATTTATTTCTGTGGAGAACAATTCAAGAATTCTGACATTTCGAAATTTTTTCCAGTGTTTTTTTTTTTTTTTTTTTTTTCCCTTCCAGTGTGGTAACTCTATCCATACTCCATGCTACAAATCACGTATGAATCGAATGCCCATGCAGATGCTCGGTACAGCTGTCTAGGGATGGCATGTGAGCAATGGATCGGGGATAAAGTTAGAGTTTCTAAAGTTGTCCTGGTGTGATGACGTCTCTGCCGAATCTTATAATATGAGGAAGCAGCAATGAAAAAGCAGAAGCGGAAAGGAAAGACGCAGAGAAAAACATGCATAGGGACATTAAATACAGTACTGACCATTATATTAAGTACAGCAGTATAGTAATACAAAGAACCAAGATGTGATGTCATTTTAAATGTATAATTTGCTCGTGGAAGGAACCGATCTTATTTAAGTATATGTAAAGAATATGCCACGATCGCAATATTCAATTTATTTATTTAGGAAAGACTTTTCGACTTCAGGTCTCTGCTACACTTGACATTTATTTGACATTTATCTGGTTATTGAAGCATTCCATACACTATTTGAAATTTCTTTTAGTGGATACTCAAACATAAAACCATATTGCGCTGATGGATAGATAAACATAAAACCATATAAAATATATACACAAAGAACCACCATAGTGCACATTGCTGGCTGAGCGACTTCATATAACCATATAAGTATATATTTTATATGGTTTTATTTTTGATTATACAACAGCACAATTTTTGTATGTAGAGCGCCTTAATAACCAGATAAATGTCAATGTAGAAGAGACCAGATGGTGATGTATTTGAGTATCGGAACCGGTCTTCTTGCCTAAATAAATAAAAACAAAGTATTGCGATAGTGGCATATTCTTTATCACGTACTAAAACATTTACTACTATTGTAAACTGTGTTTGCTGTGTGGCAGTGTAACGGACAACGCGCAAATACTCCTAACTTGTTTATCCAGTATCCAAGAATGAGAGGACTTCAAACTTACACAATTTCAAATATTTGTCAAACGTTTTCTTGCTGACACATCCCACAATAAGACGATAAGGAAAAAGTTTGTCACTTAATACATTTTCGCTGTTTGTGTAATAAAACATCAGCAACAGAATTGACTCTTCATGTTTTACCAATTCTTTTCGCAACACACCTAACAGACAGTATTAACATTTATCACTGAATGTAGGCCTACCTACCAAATTATACCATTGTATGATAAAGAAGATAGGTCGTCATTATCACTGACATTTGTGACTTATTACTTTTGCTTAAAATTGAGTGTGAATTACCCAGACTATATTTATCCAGTGTTTCATAATAAGAGCATTTAACAACTTTCAAGAAACATTAATATAATTTCAAATCTTTTCTAGCTTACTTGCTCAACGGCAAACATTTAAAACATCAACTAATTTATAAAGTAACTGGAAGTCTGAAGCTGTTCCATACATGGAAGTTCGATTCGTTAAAGAATCAGGCCATAACTGGTAGTTTTTTAAGCCCTCTGTATTCTCCTGGATATCCATAACTAAAGTGCCATATACAAAACGCTGTGAAAAGAGAAAAACTGCTCCGATTGACGTCCACTATGATCAGTATATTTTAGACGTAGGAAGAAACGTCAAGGAGCAAAGAAAAAAATCTTAACGAAAATTACTCCAATATATTGCGCTTTAAGCGTTTTCACGCTAAGAATGACAGATGAATCTCAGTACGACGGCTATGGTTTGAGATGCACAGCAAACCATCCATACTGTTCAATGTGCAGGGGTGCACAAGTTCGGCAAACATTGGTTTTGGTACTGTTAGTTAGATATGCTCGTCTACCTCGGCATGGTCGTACCACATCGGTTAGAGAGAACCGGTGGTTTGGCCGTGCGCTCTAAGGCGTATTGCCAAGGATTGCGCGGCCGCTCCCTGTCGGATAATTGACTCCTCCCCAGAGCATGGTTGTTCTTGTTGTCATTAGGATAAGTTAGATTAAGTAGCTTGTAAGTCTAGGAACGGATGACCTTAGCAGTTTGGTCCCATAAAATTACAAATATTTGACTTGAACACTTGAAAGAATCGGTTCCTAACTGTATTAATTCCATACCCGAATAAGAAGCAAAATGACATCGATTTTTAATTTTCGTGACTGGTGTACGACATGTTTAATATGTTACCCACCGTTTCCTATAAAACGCTGAAATGGAAAAACATCATGATCCACAACAGATCGGAATGTGTCGCAACTCACGTTCAAAATGTGTTGCGAAATGTATGTCTTTAGTTCAGCTACGTTCTGAATTGGAGTATCAACTACAACATGTTTCAGGTAAGCCCACAGTCAGAATTCACACGGATTAAGATGAGATAATCTGGACAGCCAGCTCGTGAGAAAATGGTCGCTGATAATCCTAGCATTTCCAAAATTCCTCTGCAGCAGTCACTTCACTGGGTGTGCAACAAGCGGAGGAACAAAATGTTGCCGGCCGCGGTGGCCGAGGAGACTGAGGCGCTTCAGTCACGGTCTGCTCGGCCACTACGGTCGGGGGTTCGAATCCCCCCCCCGGGCATGGATATTTGTGCCGTCTTTAGTATAAGGTAGTTCATAAGTAGTTTGTAAGTTTAGGGACTGATGACCCCGTAGTTAAGTCCCATAAGCTTAACAAACATTTGAACATTTGAACAAAATGTTCATGAAAATGATCCTACCCTCACATCCACGCTATTGAAGGGTTGCAATGATTTTTGTGTGCAAATACTCTCATAGCATTTACCAGTGACAGTGGGTAACATGAAACGCGGGACTGATCTAAGCGTCACAACACGGCCTTTCGACAGTGTAAGTAATTCAAATACCCACCTCCAGTAGTTTGCCAGTTAAGTGCCCTGACAGAGGATTCATCGAACCATTAAGTCGAGTGCAGGCAGCATAGGCAGGAAGTACAGGCTTACCGAGCCAAATGACGAAGGACAGATGCTGGTTCAACAGCGGAAGTCTGTTGACGCGTCTGGAGTGTCACTGAGACTTAACGTCAAGAGTGTCTAGTGAATGAAGGGGACATGTTCCAAGACGACGAAGCCTAACCCATCCACGATCAACAGCAACAAGGAAAGAGCGGGATGACTCTGTCTTTAAGTCACACGACTCGTATTGGGGGAAGTACGACATATAAATTCATATAGCTGTCCTAAATCAATTCAGGCAAATACCACAAAACTCATACTGCATAGGCTAAAACCAAGTTTTATCCTATCTTCACGTCGTCGAGAAGATACTAAACCTAAATCGCCTTATATTTACAGACATAAACTATTGTTATCTCATGTTAACCCTTTAGTGAACAGTGGGAATTATAGTTCCCACTTATTTGTTTCCGCTATAAGTTCAGTGTTCCCGCTTCTCACTTGTGTTACCATCTCTGTTAGTGTGTGCTAAGTACATATAGCCGGCCGCGGTGGCCGAGGAGACTGAGGCGCTCCAGTTACGGTCTGCACGGCCACTACGGTCGGGGGTTCGAATCCCCCCTCGGGCATGGATATTTGTGCAGTCCTAGTTCGTAAATAGTTCATAAGTAGTTTGTAAGTTTAGGGACTGATGACCCCGTAGTTAAGTCCCTTAGACTATACAAACATACATACAACAGTACATATAGATTGTCAACTGGCGCGCGAAAGTGCTCGTATTTCTACACTGTTAGGCAATGCAGAAGCGCAGTTTTCGCGGGAAAACAAGCCGCTGTTTCGACCATAACAGCGTTTTTTGTACAGTGTGCTTTCCTTTTGCGTCTTAAGTGACTTGTGTTGCATTTGTCTACTTTTATATTTACGGGGGAGATGGTATTCATGTATATTTGCTGGATATCAATGAAAATTATATAAATATTACAAGGTACGTTAGTGGGAACTGTTTGCTACTGAAAATGTGTGAAGTGCAGTATGTATGGCTGTGCAATCGGCATTATAATTATTGTTTCTTATTTTTTAGAATGTCTGGATTCATGCCAGAAAAGGTTTTGGGAATTTTGTACACTTTACCAGAAGATATAAAAGATTCAGATGTCGATGCTTACTCTGATGAAGATTTTGAGTCACCAAATACTTCTCAGTTTTTTAACAAAAGATGGAAGCAGAAGTGAAGTATTCTGTCCATTGGCTGTGCCAGAGTACAATAAAATAATGGGAGGGTGGATCGATTAGATCAGCTGTGAGAACGGTTTGCCGTAGGTCGTCGTTCATGGAAGTAGTGGCACAGACTATTCTTCTTTCTTGTATATTTGGCAGTTGTCAATGTCTACATTATATGTAAGTTATAGAAGCAGTCCAGCTAACATTTAGATTGCATTTGGCAAGGCAGCTCATCTCCGGCTTCTCAAGTCCTAAGCAAAGAGGAAGGCCCGTTCATTTTTAGACACCAAAAAGAGGCGAGTCTGGAGTTCCAGTTGAAGTTGTCTGGCGAAAGTTAGAACTCATTTGCCAACAAAAAGTACTGCAATCAGAAGGTCCCGTTAATGTAGCACAAAAAAAAAACAAAGAAAAGGGGACAAAATTGAATAGCAACTCTCTGTACCTGTTCCCACTAATTTTTTTATGCCCTTAGGCTAAACTCTCACTTTCAAGATTTAAACTATGATTTTATGTCTGGCTTCTTAGCCCAATATAGTATTCATAAAAAGTCCACAACTTATGGAAATAATTTGGTTACTAAAGGGTTAAGAGCCAGCTGATAAAGACTATAGAAAGATTTGTATCAATATCTCAAAAAAATGTAAACTCAAAACACCAACACATTTATTTCACAACATGGAGAATGACGTCTTTTCTTCTGGAGGTGGAGGAAGTGGATACGAAAGTTCGTCACATCTGCAGGGGTGAACCCACAGTGCAGTGGCTCCAGATTGAGCTAGCAAAATTTCCCCAAAGCAGATAAAGAATTCCCCAAAATGATACTATTTACGCAACGTTTCCCTAAATATCTGAAACCTAACTGTTCCTTCAAACTATTATTTATTATCGGTTTTGGCGCTAGAACAGACGGAATTACGTGCATATAGCCACAATATTACCACCGTATCAAAGAAATTATAGTACATAAACTGAAACTTTTAATTTATGGATAAAAACACAGGGCCTGACCAAAAAAATAAAAATGAACTTTCTCTAGCAGCATCACATTTGCTTCATTCTTGGTATTTTACACGTTCAGTCCCACAATAAGAAATCAGCTTTGGAAAAATTAAAATTCATTGTTTTCTGTGCAGTGCAGCAGTGCAGTAAACATCAAAATAGGTGTTTTAAAATTTTTGGTCCAACTACTGATTGATTATGACACGTATTTCATGCACAACACAGACGTTTGTATCAAGGTATTTTATTACTTATACGTCATTTTGTTGATAGTTAACAATGACAGATCAATAATGCTAGCATAATCGCCTACTTACATTTCGCGTAAAGATCACAAAGACAAGATAAGAGAAATTAGGGCTCGTACGGAGGCATATAGGCATTCTTTTTTTCCTCGTTCAATTTGGGAGTGGAATAGGAAAGGAAATGCCTAGTAGTGGTACAGTGTACCCTCCGCCACGCACCTTACGGTGAATTGCGGAGTATGTATGTAGATGTAGATGTAGACAGCACCAAAGACAATTCACTGCTGGAATAAAATAAAAGGAACCACACTCAGGCTCACACTCCCAGCCACGTCCAGACGGCAACGCAACACAACTTCCAAGATGGACAGATTAATGACTCAGAAGTGGCTACACGCCGTACCAAGTGGCAAAATGTCGTACTAGAAGCATGTTGTTCATCAACAAAAATGCAACTTTAAGGTCTGATGCACAAAATACGGTATAAATCAACTTTTAATCCGTTGTTGTCCAGGAACAACACTGGGAATGAAAGGGTTAAGTAGATGAGAAAGCTTAGTGACAAATGTATAGTTACCTTCGCATTATGTAAACATATCTCGGTTGCGACATTACAGCAACAGCGTTATGGATGTTATCAGGGCGTATTTAGGATATGTGACGCCCCTGTGCAATAATTTACACTGTCCCTGCCCCCAGAATCTGGGATGTCCTGTGCAGCTGCACATATTACACCTGCCTAAATACGGCCCTGGATGCTATATGTATCTTCCAACTTAAAATTATTAAGCATTTTAGTATTTGTCTGAAATTTATTACATCCCTCGTTTTTCAAAGAGTACCACATTCTAATGACGTGATCGACAGTGCTTGTGTGTATTATACTGCTCAATTTAGCTTTAATTAACCTCAGATGTTGCACTAAATAAGTAAACAAAACGAGGTAAAACATGTAAGTTTTACAATACTAACAACTGAACATTTATTTTACGAAAATAAACGACACCCACGGTGACGCGCAGGTTACCTATTCGGAAATATGTATCTGTCAGATCCTACGCGACCATTTTAGTGTTAATTAGCTTTGTTTCATTGCTGGAATGGGAGACTCACTATTCATCCAAAGCGCTGTAAACGTTCTCGGCTCAAGCATTTCTTTATAATTAGGCATTTTATCCCCCCATATCAAACCTGACATAGCTTGTAGCCGAGATGGCTGACGCGCAGGAGATATTTACAAAGAGCTCTTTCCCTAATTATTTCCAGTAACGAAATATTTTTCCCCAAAAAACTCCACAAGGCTTCCGTTTTACTGAAAATTCCACCAACAAAATACTCTCTTTAAAATTGCACATAAATAAATAATAAATTAATTAATTAAAAATTACTCCAGTGTGGAGTCACTGCGGTGGGGCAACCATCTACTCTAACTTGGAGCTAAAAATTTAGATTACAATATATAAAAAAATATTTATGTAGCAAAACTCACAACAAACTTCAAAATTACCACGAGAAATAATGCATTCACAGTTATCCCTATTCTTACCCTTCGCATGTTCCACGTTCGACTCGACATACTTTAAAGTTCATCAATAAATTGCTTGAGAAACAATGGCAATCCAACACGGTTGCCTGTGAATGAATAGTGATATACATATTCAGTTCAAAGAAACTTGAATTAAATTCTAATACATACATATAATCATGCAATTCCTGTCTTGTTTTATTAGTTATCTTACATAACGTAATATCTTTCGTTTTTGTTTGGTTTGGATTACGTAGAGGAAATGAGGTGGGTATTATAACTACTTATGAAGATTTGTTAAGGAGACGAGGGTAAAATGCACTTCCTGTACTCTAAATTAATCGCCTATTTACCTTCTGACATTAATTTTTTTAAACAAAAGTATGTCTAATCGTGTTAATAATATTAACGCCGAATTTTGATGTAACTTTACAGAAGTACAGCTTATACATCATAATAAGTAACACAAAACCTATTTTTACTGCAATATAATATCTTATTCAGACGAAAAAATGTAATAATGTGGGAGAAGTTGCGGGCCTGAAAGCTAGTCATACCTACGTGCTATAATGTTCAAATGTTTATTCTCCAACAAATTTGTAATCAGCATTTTTACTTATCTGACTTTGTTTAAGTAATTACTTGTGAATACTTTGCTTTAATTGGAATACTGTTTTGCTAACAAATACCGCCCTATTTTTATTACCTGCCAACTACATCATTTGATAATTTAAAATTTTAATGTAGCTACTTAAAAAAATATATTTTTAAGCGAAGTAAAAAGAAGAATCAACCAGACAAAGCAGTAGTGGCGAATGTGATAGCGGCGGAGAAGAGGTGAAGCAGAAGAACGTAGCAACCGATAGTGATGGCAACAGTAAAAGCACCACCGTTCAGGTTCCTCTGTTCACTCCATCTGTGTCAAGTGAACCTATGCTGACATCTACTCTCATACTGACTTGGACCGTAGACTAGGTCGTTGGTATAACATGATGTCATCTCAGGATCTTGAAATTTATAACAAATTGTTCAAGTCCACTTCCGATTTACGACTTTGCCTAGAACGCTAAATTTTGAATGACATAATTCATTTACGCGGTGATATCATTAGAGATGATATCATTGCTGACGCACTTGCTTGTAGTAATTGTAGACGACAGCTGTGACATATCCGGATAAGAGCAGCTTTCCGTTGATTTTAGGAATTTTGATAAGGAATAGAGTTTCTTGCCTTTGTTGAATTTACAGCCACGTATGCGAAAGCTAAAGTCTCTGCTATCGACGCTTTTATGGTTAATACAGGTCTGGATCCACGAAATTACGTGATAAATGTTCGAATATGTTAGGAAAAGATGGTTGTGTTCATAAAATTATACGAAAGAAATACAAAAAAGCGCTGTTTTTCACTACGCTAATCATAAAGTGAACTTAGTGGCATATCACTTAAACCGAATACCGTTAAAATTAAAAGCAGTTACCAAAGTAGAAGATAATATAAGTTTCTTTCGAGAATCGGATATTTGTTGAAAATTCCAATGAACTGTGAGAGAAGATGGCCCCAGAAATGTGCTAGTATCAGAAATTTTAAAGAGAATTATGTTCAGGTGGTCATGGCGCTTTTAAGGCTGTCAAAAGACGGTAACAGTGACACCAGAAAATATGGTTTTCATTTGTATTTTGCTGGTACAAATTATGAATTTATTGAATTCACTGACTGTTCTGTTGGTTCTGGAGAGAATATTTTATTAATTTCGAATGAAACACACGATATAATTGTGTAATATTCTGAAAATTTATTGTTTTTACAAACCTGTTTTCAGCTGTTACGCCATCATCAGGTAAATACTAAAGAGATTATGGCTGTTACACTATCACGCCTGTAGTATTTATCTGATAGCCTAAAGGTCTAAATCAGGTTTGTAAAATAAATAAATGTTCAAAATATTAAACAATTATCTCGTGTGATTCATTCAATATGAATAGTAAAATATTCTGGAGTGCTGTAAACAATAGTGTATGCAATGCAATCCAAAAATATAGACATGCTCCAGTATGCAAACCATATTAGAAGAATAACTGACACTTTGAGGAAATGTTGTACACGCCATCAACCTTGCGATTTAATTTAGAATGCCACGAATCAAAAATCGGTAAACACATTGTGCAGATCCTACAGAACATACTGCTAGCGCATTTTGGAAGAGATATTAAATGATTACCAACCCAGATTCTTTAATACCATCTTTAGAGCAAAGTTTTCTGAAGATAATCTACTTGCATAATCATTGCTTACGTTATAACTTTGCGAAATGCTTCAAATGTATCAAGAGTTTTTGAGAGAAAATCTTCTTGTTGTTATTACAATTTACGTGATTTTCTTGGTGAGCTGAACTGTGGTACAATATCTTTTTTCACTGCTGATAAACATTTAGATCCACCATCTTTGTAAATAAGATGGGTCGTATTACTCTGAGGCTGGTCTCTTAGCCGTCACCCCAAGATATCCAGTGTTTCCTGGGTGTGGCGTTTCTTTGTCCCACCATGTGGAGGTGGACCGGTTGCTCCTCATTTACAGGTATTATATTGCAGCTATTATACTTTATTGAAAATATAACTAATACAGAATGAATACAAAAATTATTAATACTATAAGAAAAGTATGTAACAGATGAATTGAAACATTTGTTCCCACTACTAACTAATTCTCATTCATAATTTATGTTCTGTGGTTTCCATTAATTTCCATGATGTTTTGGTATCGAATTCTTTATAACATTATCGTTATTACTGTTTTAAGGTGCACACAAATTCAATAGCTTCTACAAATTATGAGAGACAAGTTTTTTATAACCAAGAATATTAGTTTTACATTCTTATAAAATTAAAAATGTTTGTTGATTTATAACATATAAAAGACATCTTTAAGTAAGTTTTACATACAAGAATATAATATACTGATAATTTATCATATGGTAAAATTCAATGTAGACTTTTATGTAATATGGTAAATTATGTGAGCCAGAAGTAATGAAGTAAGAATTGAAACATGATAATACATTGTCATATGCTAAAATTCGTTGTATGTATGTATTGTATGGTTCTACAATAAGATACATTCAAGTCAGAGGCAATGATGAAAAACATTAGATGTAATAATGATTTGTCATATAGTAAAATTCATTGTACAATTTTATATAATATAGATTATATGAGCCAGAGGCATTGAAATAAGAATTTAAATATGATAATACATTGCCATACACTAAAATTCATTTATAAAGTTCTATGATAACATTCCAGTCAGAGGCAATGGTATAAAAATTAAAGATTAAAATGTTGTAATGTATTGTTTACTGCTATGTTCCATTAATGAAGTTCTATATACAACTAAAAATATAGAACACACATATGTAACTTATAGTTCTTTTATGCTATGTTATTAGTGAATTTATTATAACATAATAAGAGTACCATTTTCAAGTAAGATGTTATTATGGAGTTAGTAGCAAACATCATAGATCCTCTTGCTCGCTCTCCACGTAGGTGGAATCAGAAGACTCTACACCTCTGTCGTCTATGATGTGTGGTCGCTCTAGCGCTCACCTTGCAACATTATGTAGGACGGCTCGATGATAATCTGTTTGTAGAAATCTTGAAATGTTGCCTGCTGTCTCATTCAACTCTTGCCACCTTTGCAGGTCTCATATTTACTATAAAGCTTTATGTTACTGCCCTGAAGTTGTCTCACTTGGTTATATTTATTGCAGAACATAACTATGTGTTCAGGTGTCCCCACCTGTCCACATTCACATGTGTCTCTCTGTCGAAGTTTCCTCTTTTATAGGTTTGTTGGGAAGGGTGCATGTCCAGTAAGGAAATGCGTCATGCCACGACTTGAATCCACATGGTTCATTTGGAGGCGTTCTTTGATGTGGAAACAAAAATATGTGTCACCCCACGAACTGAAGGAAATGGAGCTTGTTGCGTTAGTTAAAGAAACAAAACTGCTTTATCCAGCCATAAAACAGGCGCTCCACATTTTAATTCTGCAGTGCTGTACAACACATACCATCGAAAGATCGTTCAGTAAGTTACGAAGAGTCAAAACTGGGTTACGTTGCACAATGACGGGAAACCGCATTGACAAACTCTGTTTGATGAGTGTGCGTACAGTTCTGGAAGCACAAAATAAATTTGATACTGAAATCTTAACCAGATTATTGTTGAAGGACAATTAGTGAACCTAAATGGAAAAATATCTTTAATTCTTACTACTTATCGAGTTTTCTTACTTTTGCCCAACCCCTAGGCAAATGCTATATACGCCTATTCTTTTAAGTACAATATCCTGTCCCATACATCTTTTCCCTGTCCACCTGTTGACATTTTCCCATTTAATTTTCTATTTATTTTTTTACTACCTTATTGATCTATTATTACTTAGTGTTTTTGCTGTATTGATTGCCTTTATCTACTTTTTATAGTTGCTTACTTATTTTTTTAACATTTTGGTAACTGAAAGTTTTCTTTCCAGACTTAATATCAGATGTGATAGAAAAATTTGAGTGTATTGGCCAGATTTTTTGCTTTTGACTACTATTTTTGAGAAAAAATTTCAAAATTTTTCATGAAAAGAGAAAACATTGTAAGCAGTATTTATATTTGTTTCAGAAAATACGTCGGCCCATGATTGGCTTTTCAGTGTGATAGCAACCTGGTTGCAGTTTTTCAGATGTTCCTAGGTCAATATTCATAGCTTTTGTACCTGTAGGATCTAAATTTGAACATTTTCTTAGGGACTTCTGTAGTGTTTGTTACCCTAGTAGAGCATTTTATTTGGGAATGGACGTTGAAAGTGTGCAGAATATTAATGAATTAATTTTTGGTTTACGTTTGTACCAACATATTAAAATTGATATCAGTAATTTTCGCATTGTGGAACCTGCAGCGTAATATATGTTATAATAAGACATTTTATTGAATTACTAGGTCCAATTAGCTGTTAATGGTTTATTACTCTTTAGTGTGATTAGGTAATGTCATATATAAAGTGCAGTCATAATCTGTGTGTGTGTGTGTTGTAACAGTACGGGCCCTTAAACTAACTAACTTCGTCTTAGAGGATGACTTATTCCTGCTACTTTTGACTCTGTGCTGTCCATACATGTATACATTAATCTGTAAAACTTAACTTTCAATTTCAAAGTCAGGGAATTTTTAACTAGGGCGGAATCTACTAAATAACTGACTACAACATGAGATTTGCGTTTGTGCTAAAATTGTTTATTGCCCATTGCAAGATTATGTCTGGCGAGAACCACTAAATTCGTTAGACTCCGTCTGGTATGTCAGCTCGAGCCCCCAATATTGCTAATAATATAGGTATATGAATATTTAATCATTGGGATAATGTTCCTAAAATGATTGCTATTAAAGTTCGTTGACCTATAAAAAAACGTCTGAATGCGATCAAAAATATCTGAGTTCCGACTAATATACAAAATCAAAGTCCACACACGTTCGAAATATTTCAGAGTCCAGCGCGACAGAGATTCTGCGATTTTGTTCATCACCTATCGTCTCACTCGATTCCACTGCTCTCGCAACACACGTCTGCCATCAAGACTGAACTGCCGTCCACTGACCCTGGGTTGCTCGCAGAACCCACTTATATAGCATCTTCGGGGTCTCTCCAGTAATACGTACCCCTAACGAGGTTCGGTAGCTCTCCCAGTAGTGTACAAAACTTTTTAAATAATTATTGCAATGTTGATATGACAGCATCTTTAGATGCGCGATAAGATTCTAGTGTACAAAACTTTTTAAATAATGATTGCAATGTTGATATGACAGCATCTTTAGATGCGCGCTAAGATTCTAATGCAAATAAATACTTCACTTTAATTTCTAACACTAATAATATCCACAAAATCTTAAGTTTAAACAAATGAGTACCTTAAGCATGACCAATAAGTCTTTCGGTCGTCGCACAATGAATATTTAAGTAATCACTTAGGTAAAGTGTTTTTTTTTTTTTTCAGGTATATTTTCCAGTCCTCTTTTCAATGCACTGTTCAGAATTACTGTGCTCATAATTTTAACAAATTACGGTCGGGAAACAAATTAATTTAGTTTACACAAAGACAACATATTAACATAAACAAAAATAATATATTCTAAATAGGTCATAATGTGTGTTTACGACACCTGCAACTTATCATAGAGCCGGCCGCAGTGGCCGAGAGCTCTGCGCTGTGCCAGTCACGGTCTGCACGGCCGCTGCGGTCGGGGGTTCGAATCCCCCCACCGGCATGGATGTTTGTGCCGTCTTTAGTATAAGCTAGTTCATAAGTAGTTTGTAGGTCTAGGGACTGATGACCCCGTAGTTAAGGCCCATAAGCTCTACAAACATTTGAACATTTGAACTTATCACTGTCTCGCTTTTTGTGTATCTGTCTTGTATTAAATTGTTATTAAGAAATCACTATTGTTCCTCCGCTTTATTATGCGTAATATAAATGTTGTAGATAATATGGTTATACCAAACTTGGCGTCTTGATGAGACCTTTCATTTGAGCCTTCGCTCGTTACTGTAGTTCAATTACTTTAGCCTCTGGATTTTCCAAGTGAATAAATATTAGTTTTCTGAATAACTTTTGATATAACATTACTGTAAATGATGTCACCCCATCATCTGAATCGTGTTGTTCTCCTCTTTCATTAAATTGTTATTAAGAAATCACTATTGTTCCTCCACTTTATTATGCCTAATATAAATGTTGTAGATAATATTGTTATACCAAACTTGGCGTCTTGATGAGACCTTTCATTTGAGCCTTCGCTCGTTACTGTAGTTCAATTACTTTAGCCTCTGGATTTTCCAAGTGAATAAATATTAGTTTTCTGAATAACTTTTGATATAACATTACTGTAAATGATGTCACCCCATCATCTGAATCGTGTTGTTCTCCTCTTTCATTAAATTGTTATTAAGAAATCACTATTGTTCCTCCGCTTTATTATGCCTAATATAAATGTTGTAGATAATATTGTTATACCAAACTTGGCGTCTTGATGAGACCTTTCATTTGAGCCTTCGCTCGTTACTGTAGTTCAATTACTTTAGCCTCTGGATTTTCCAAGTGAATAAATATTAGTTTTCTGAATAACTTTTGATATACAATTACTGTAAATGATGTAAAGCCATCATCTGAATCGTGTTGTTCTCCTCTTTCATTTGCCACTACGTGCTAGTCTGTAACTCTAATAGTGTCAGCGTAGTATCTAAAAATAAAGACAATGCCGTTTTTCGGCGGGAAAAGTGTCAGTTGGACTGGACGTGACGTGCTTTCCGTTTGCACGCGGCTGTGGCCCGCCAGCATGGTCTCCTCTTGCTCTTGGCCCGCCGCGCTGATGGGAAACCCGGCGAGGCTTACCGATTGCCCGCTTACTCGTCGCAACTTTCGACGCTCTCCGCTGTCAAACTAGCGCGCTTTGCGCTCCAAACGATGTTGCACGTTGTTGTAACGTTACAGTGTGTGTGTGTGTTCCACATCTCCTCCTGAACTACTGGACCCATTTCAACCAAACTTGATACACATAGTCCTTACTGCCAGGGAACAACCTACGGCACATAGTTCAGGAGAGATGACTTCGTAAACAATGACATACATGAGAAACTACCCAATAACGTATGAAGTTGTATCTCATTATGTATTTGCTATGAACTTTTTTCTTAACACATATCAGTATCATAGAGATTTGCCTAATATTTTAGTCCACGTACCTAAAAATCATACTATTGTTGGACATGTTATTCGAGAGATATAACGTCATAAGGTTTGAACAGCGTTAAACCGGTACTAAAATTGACAGAGTATCAGGCAGGGTAAAGAAGGAAATGGACTCACGTAAGACTGGAATAAATACATACACGGGAAACCCAGAGAACTAACGCTTCTTTATACCATATAGAGGTTGTTAGTTAGATGGTACATTACATGGAATTTGTGCAATAGGTTTACTTACGTTAAGATGTTCATACAGAAAGCAAAGACTGCATCTGTGATTACCTGTTATTTTCTTGCTGTCTCATTTTTGAACAGTTGCTTATTTCGCCCACCCCCATGAACCACAAACATTGTCGAGATGGGGTGCTTTGCGTGCCTCGACGATACAGATAGTCGTACCGTAAGTGCAATTACAGCGGAGGGGTATCTGTGGAGAGGCCAGACAAACGTGTGGTTCCTGAAGATGGGCAGCAGCCTTTTAAGTAGTTACAGGGGCAACAGTCTGGATGATTGACTGAGCTGGCCTTGTAACATCAGCTAACTTGGCTTTGCCATGCAGTTACTGCGAATGGCTGAAAGTAAGGGAAACTGCAGCCGTTGTTTTCTGCTCGTCATTTATTTCCTGGATACAGTGATTCAGATTGTTACTGGTGTAATCTTTGGTACCGTATATGTTTTAGTCTTTGGTGTGGTTTAATTTGAATTATAAGCTCGATAGATTAGGTTTTCTAAATAGTGTCATGTATTAGTCTGCTTTTTAGTTTCGAATATTTTTCGGGTTGGTTTTAATGTGTACTAGACTTTCAGGCGCAAGCTCTATGTTTAAGTGGAATAGAAGCCGTGTGGACATACTGGAATTGTTCTTTTGTACGGTTCTTTTGCGTAAGTACCTTCAGTGTGCCTCATTCAAGATAGCGATTATCAGAAATTCATTTCTTTAAACGATATTTTCATGAGAAAGAAATAGAGATTCACTGTAGAAAAATAACACTACCAAGTTTCACTAAGTCAGTTTCTGTTATTTACAATCAACAAAATACCCTAAATTATTTAATGGTATAGTAATACACCGTTTTTAAGCATATGACCCTAATGCTGTCACTATAAATCGACACCCTGAGAAGATCTATCCAATTTACAATAGACCTTTTATAATCAATAGCTCTGTAAAAAAAGGTTTTTTTATTTATTTTTCAAAAATAGCAACATTGGGAACGTGAACTTTAACGAGTTATAGAGAATTCCGTATTTAAGTGTTTCGTAACGGTTTTTAGATGTATCTAGAAGCCTTCCAAAGCAATCGTTTTAAGCCCTACAACTTTCTCCACTAACATTTTTAGACGGGAGCAATATTTTTTTCTTAATTGAGAAATAACGTTTTTTTCAAAAATTGCAAATTTTTCGGGTCATGTTCGCCATCTTATATCGAGTTAGAGAAACTATTTAAAATTTAATTTCCTATACGTTCGTATTTTTTTCTTTCATCTAATACATTCAGCAACTGGTGGTCCCTAATACTTCGACTATAAATGCTCATAAACGTAGAGACCATCATTCTTTCTGTGTTTGATCTATCGTCTCCTCAGTCAATGTACTCCCTCTCGTTTATCCTTCACTCTTAAACTACCATATGAAAAGCGCACCATTTTCACAAAAAAGTAAAGTCCTCTCTGTACCCATGATAAATTTCATCTTTGCTTTCGTAATCATTTTATACATCAGGAACCCGACTTTGGGACAATCTTCCTCAAAATAACAGAAACATTAAATCCCTTCGAAACTTCAAAAGGTATCTACTATTCCACTTTCTGTCACAATAGCCATCTCACCCATATTACCTGTAGATCACTCTCATCAACCCCCTCCCCAACAACTTTTCCCTTCTCCTTGTGGGCAGAGATCTATATTCATGTGCTTTACTTTCCTCACAGCGTTTGTCATGTGATTCCTTAATTCCAGGTATGAAACTCGACATCGGCCGATATTTCAGCAGGAGCACACCCTGCCATTCTCAGGGCAATACAGCAGCGAGGAAGTAATGTTCAACTACTTTTAAAACCTCGGTTCTCAATGACAACAGAAAGATAACACACAGCGAGCAAGCAAGCACACAGCTCCATCACACGACCAAAGATGAAAACGAACAGCCAGCGTCATTTCAGTCTTCTCCGCTTCCTTCATCCCTCCCGCTTTTTATAATACTGAACACGACACCAGTGCCGGTTTAAAGCCAGCGCAAGTACCCAGTGCTGGAGGAACCCGAGCTTGAGGGTCAGTGTCCAAATTTGTCTTTACTTACGGAACTTTCTGGGCTCACGCTGAAAAGAGAAAAGAAATCTTCAAATTTAGAATGTCAATAGGCTGCATTCGCGTTATCTCGTGACCAAGAGCACTTGCATTGTGGATCCTACTGTACCTTGAACCCGACAGCTTTGCTGAATACCACGACACTTGTTCTCCTCATTTGTCTCACAATCGGCCGTGGGCTTGTGCGGAAATACCAGAAACGTATGATGTCGCCGACCGCCGCGGTACGCCTCTGTGCTAACACACTTTTAGCACAGCGTTTTTCAACCTTTTCGAATATAAACCACCTTCCAAACAAAAATATTCTGGCGATCACTTTCCAAATACAAAATAATCCGGTGACACCCCCCTCCTCACGAACCTTAAGAAAACTATGTTATATCAAAGGAAACAAAAAGAATCTTCTTTCTTTTGCTACAGGTTTCTTTTAAATTATTGGACGAAGTTTTTTTTTATTATTTTTCGGAAGAAACACATTGTCCTAGTTTTCCATCATTTTCGACAGAAAAAAATATTTTGCTTAATCAGTGTTTCGCATTTCAGGCAAGACTCAGAAGCGAATTATGCTCATAAAGAAAGTTCCCAATGTACAGACAATTTGTAAACAAGTAAATGTTTTTAGAATTTTTCAGAATTACTTATCGTATCATGTTCTTATAGCTATAGATTGGTTCCTGAAATAAGTTTTCAGGCTTTGGGCTTAGTTATTATTAACACACTGTATTATAAAACAGTCTGCTCCTGTGACGGCACCTCCCCCCCCCCCCCCCCAGCAAGACTTTGTGACCCCCTGGGGGTCGCGATCCGCATTTTGAAAAACACTGATCTAGCAGATTGTTGGGGTCAGTCTTACGACAGCGAAAGTAACATGGAGGGAAAGAAGAGTGGAAATCAAGTTCTTATCATCGACTAAAATACAAGATCGCATTATATCCTTTGCCAGGCTCATAGCTTCTTAAACTTGGTTCTTAGTGATGCAGTTTCATCATCTGTAATTGCGCTACATTTTGTTTGGTGTAGTTCGAAGACTCTTCACACAGTTTTCTTCCCTTGTAAATCGCCGAGAAGCATTCAAGAATTACGTAGCCTTGGCTGTGAAGCCGGTGTGTGATACATTGTGGGAAACTACGATTGAAAGTGGTCGGATTGAGAGGTCTCAGCATAATAACTCAAGACTTGCATTAGTAGTGTTACAGAACTCTTATAGAAATGATCCAGTATGTTTCAGTGAGTTATCAAGTCCCTGAAATAAAACACACAATTCAACTTTCTGTGTTCTCCGACAGTATCCATTGCCTTCTCAATAAAGCAGTTCAGATAGAAGGTGTGCAATCAGTAAAATAAAATCAACGCTTTGCGTTATTGAAGAATATAGATTTAACGGTTTTGAAAACGCCAAGAAAGAAACAAAGGAATTGTTTGCAGCTTTAGGGACTTTTGCTGAATCAACGGAATCCAGATCTGCAATCCACTGAAGGATAACCACTTACGTTAAACCCTCTATACGGTGGGAGACACCGCTGTTGCGTCTTTGAAGGTAAGGCATAACCTGACGCCGCTAGATGGTGGCACTATGCTCTATTTGGGTTATTACGCATCATATTGAAAACAAAATTCAAGTAAAATAATTTAATATCCAGAAACTTTTTCGATACTTCGTCTCTGAAAGTTGGTATACTCGTCTAAAGATAAAACTTTTATCTGGCTCTACCATCATATTCTTTTGCTGTAAGTCATTTAATGGAGGTTCGAAGAATGGTTTGTAGTTGTTATTTCCTCTAGGGAAGAATATAGTAGGAAAATAGTTTTTTTGTAAAGAAATAAAAAACAATAAACATTATTCACGATTAGTGATATTGAATTCATTATATTCGAACGCACCGACCAAATATATATATATATATATATATATATATATATATATATATATATATATATATATATATATATATATATATTTTGCAGTAACTGAATTTCTTCGAAAAGGTCTTCCAAAAACGGCCGAAAAGTAAAAGAAATTAAAGAATAAAAATCGCACTTGCCGGTTTTCGAACAAAAATATAATAAACATAAAATTCCATATATATTTAAAATTATATTATTATTTTTTTATCTTTACTTGTATATTATTTACTATTTTCCTATAGTGTAATTTTGTTTACTCTAAATTACAATGCAGGAAAAAAGTAAGGGGAGACAAAATCATACATCGAAGGGGGCCCAGAAATACTTTTTAGCTACCCTGGCTGTAAGTGTCCTTAACTAATCAATATCATTATAAACGCCCTTTACTTTTATTATGGCAAAGAGTTAGAGATATCATTGGACACAGGTAATTATATTTTATGATGGACGAAACGAAACACTGATGGAGTGATATAGCTACAACACAAAGTGGCAGAGATTTCGCCTGATACGAAATCAGTATAACAGACGCAAATCTCGTTCATGTTTGTCAAAGGTCATATTCGCAACGTAAAGGTTGATATTGGATACTCTGTAAGAAAAATGTCGTTTTCGGGCAATAGCGAACGTTTTGCACCTGGTGGCTACCAAAATGTCGAGGAGTACTTAGCGAATATTGTAACAATCCTGTCTCAAGATGGTTTTCAGTTCTTGCGCCGTTTGCGGATGGGGATTCGTCGAGAAACATGTCTGTCCAGAGCATCCCAGGCAGGCTCAGTGTGCGGGCTTTAAGTCCGGAGAGTTCGCAAGCTTTTCCATCGGCCAATATCTTCACTTTTCAATGCGTCTGAAACCTCAGAGATAGTGGACATCGTCGTCCATACACAGAGAGTCGGTATTTGCCGCACCTCTAAACAGACGGGCATGAGGCAGAATAATCTCCCTGCTGTGCTGTAACAAGACCTCGCGCAAAAATATGCTATAATGCCTGGTCACACCATAACGCCTAGGCCATACCGACGTCGTCCATGACCATCTGTGGTACGTAACTCTCTCGTGATTAGCATCTCCTAACACAGTGAAGCGGGACTTTCATTCTGGACTACGTTGCTGACACCAAACAATATGCTCCATACCACCAACCATCTGGTTCTTGCTTTAAGTGGGACGCACTTGATAAACGTCCGAGCATGTAAAACAGCATGATTTAAACGTCACGACATGGTCCTCCCAGAGGCACGTGTGTTGATAGCGGCTGCCAGATCTGCAGGGACCTGTCTATGTATGAGGTGTCTGTTTCTTTTCGACTCTAGGGCGACATATCGAAACTCTCGTGGTGTGGTTGTCCACCCACGGTCACTGGCATGCTTCCACATAGCATTTCCACAGTCAGCGGCTTTTTTTTTATTCGCTAGATGACACTTTTGAACACAACCATCACTGTTGCCACAGCAGTGACACACTCACCGGCGACTAGCCGTAGATCTGCTCTTCCACTACCGTAAACACTATGTCCAGGAGACAAGTTACGTACCACAAGGAATGCCGCACTATGGGTTCGGCAACAACTTTTGTCAAACAACGTACTACAAGAATGTCAAATGGAAACAGAACGAATCGCAATTTTTGTTAGTTGCTAATTGCTTCTATTTCAAAATGTCTTTAAATTGTAACTGGTTTGTGATAATACATCTTAATTTGATTTCACGAACTGGTTATGTATTGATGTGTAGTAGAGTAATAATGCAACACATCGACTATTAAATACACCATTGACAAGGCTCTCACGGTTGTAACACTTTTAAATTTGAATAAAATATTTGTTATGAAGTACTTGGCCATGTTGTATCTAGGAACAGCTTTTCACACTTGGGAAAATATTACTTTTCCGGAGTACTTTCTGCAGTTTCAAAAAATTTCTGCAGCAGTTATATCTCTCACGAAATAAGCATCAAACGAAAAAACTACAAAGAACAAAACTTTTCTAACTTGAAGGGGAGAACAGATGGCGCTATGGTTGGCCCGCTAGATGGCGCTGCCATAGGTCAAACGGATATCAACTGCATTCTTTTTTAAATAGGTACCCCATTTTTAATACATATTCGTCTAGTACGTAAATAAAAATTAATGTTTTATTTGGAACACTTTTTCCGCTTTGTGACAGATGCCGCTATAATAGTCACATAAGTACGTGGTATCGCGTAACATTTCGCCAGTGCGGACGGTATTTGCTTCGTGATACATTACTCGCGTTAAAATGGACCGTTTACCAATTGCTGGGAAACAATGAAGTGTGAAGTGCCGTAGGGGTCTGTTCTGTTGTTTCGTATTTATACAAATGATTTGCCTTCTAGTATAACAGGTAATTCCAAATTATTTCTGTTTGCTGATGACACTAACTTGGTAGTAAAGGATGTTGTTAACAATATTTGTGGAGTATCAAATAATACAATTAACGAAATACGTTCATGGCTTATAGAAAATAAGTTTATGTTAAATAACAGTGAGATCAGTTCTTACAGTTTCTAACACAATTAAAAAAACTGACATTTTGATGGCACAGACTGTACATATGACAAGTGATACTGAACAACTAAAATTCTTAGGCATTCAGGTAAATAATGTGTCGTGGAAAGCCAATTTTTAGAGTCTTATTCAAAAACTAAATGCTGCGCAATTTCCCATTAGAACAGTATCTGAAATATATATTACAGTTTAACAAGAAAAGTAGTTTACTAGGGATATTTTCATTCGATTGTGACGTATGCTGTTATATTTTGGGGTAACTTCTCTGATTAAAAAAATCGTATTTGATGCGCAGAAATGGGCGGTTTGAACAATTTGTGGCGTAAGCTCGTGAAACTTCTGTCGATCAGTGCTTAATAGACGGAGAATTGTGACATTGGCCTCTCAATAAATATTTTCTTAATGTTGAATGTTGTCAACAATTTCTGCTTATTCCGAATAGTTAGCAGATTTCACTCAGTTAATATTAGACAGAAGTCTAATCTGCATTTTGATCACACCTTCATAACCCTTGTGGAGAAATGCGTGCAGTGTTATGCCGCATCCATTTTCAGTTACTTGCCACAAGAATTCAAAAAGATTTGTTGTAACCCGCGCACTTTCAAGCTCAAACTGAAGTGTTTTCTCCTAGTTCACTCTTTCTAGTCTGTCGAGGAAGACCTGTAAAAAAATTAAGCTAATTTCTGAGTTGCGTTGTTAATAGTTTTTTATCTATGCGTGGACCTGTTGTGTGTATGGGATTTCTGTACTCTTCTGCCACAATCTGATGTACTGACTCGTTCCATGACAATGGAGGGTTGCTCCTCAATTTGCTCCTGCGAAAAACGTTTAATATAAGTAGATGAAACTTGGCACATGTATGTATTTTATCACGGAAAAGTTTATTTCTCTCTTCAAGTCGTTGTATGGTGTGTGGAGAAGGGTAAGTTCTAAGAGGCTTCGACACCGTTTCATCACTCACCCGGAATGTTGGAAGGTATATGTAGTTTCTCATAGATAGCGAGGAAGAGGAGATATAGAGGGGGAGGAAGAGATTACAGACACAGCTGTAGGAGGAGATGGCCAGAGGAACAGAGGAGCAGGTAAACACAGAAACAGGAGGATGGAGGAGATTGACTATTGAAAGTTTCGAATAAATACATGACATAGGAAATGATACTGTGAATTACACGCACCATGAAGGATATGTACGAAAACAAAGCGGATGGATGGACAGAGGAGAAGGAGGAGACAAAGGCAAAGGTAGACAGAGGAGGAATTGGACAGAGAGAGGAGGTAGGACAGGGAGTAGCAGAAGACTGAAAAAAATAAATACCTAAACGTAAAGACAAAAAAAGTCATCCATCACAAAAATTACAACGAATGCATTAAAAACACAAAAAATGAATTTCAAAACAATAAATTCCTATTTCATTCCATTCCATTATGGCATATGCAGCAACACTAGTTGATAAATTATTCACATGAGTAAGCAAATTTAAAATCCGATTTATTTTATTTCAGTAAATTTATGTTGTTGTTGTTGTTGTGGTCTTCAGTCAGCAGACTGGTTTGATGCAGCTCTCCACGCTACCCTGTCCTGTGCAAATCTCTTCATCTGAGAATACGTTCGGCAACCTACATCCCTTTGACTCTGCTTACTATATTCGTCCCTCGGTCTCCCTCTCAGATTTTTACCCCACACACTTCCTTCTAATGGTAAGTTGACAATTCCTTGATGTCTCAGAATGTGTCCAACCAATATATCCCTTCTCTTAGTCAGGATATGCCAGAAACTCCTTTTCTCCCCGATTTGGTTAAGTGATCTACCCATCTAATTTTCATCATTCGTCTATAGCACCACATTTCAAAATCTTCTCTCATCTTTCTATCTGAATTCCTAATCGTCTACCTTTCACTCCCATACAATGTTACACTCCAGACAAATACTTTCAGAAAGGACTTCCTAGCATTTAAATTAATATTGGATGTTAACAAGTTTCGCTTCTTTAGAAACGGTTTTCTTCCCATAACCATTCTGCATTTTAAATCTTCTTCACTTCGGCCATCAGAAGTTATCTTTCTACCCAAATAACAAAATTAATCTACTACTTTTATTGTCTCATTACCTAATCTAATTCCTTCAGCATCGCCTGATTGCTGACATTGCATTCCATTACATTCGTTTTACTCTTGTTAATGTTCATCTTATATCTACCTTTCAAGACAATGTCCATCCCATTCAATTGCTCTTCCAGATCTTTTGCGGTCTCTGACAGAATTACTATGTCATCGACAAACCGCAATGTTTTTATTTCTTCTCCCTGCACTTTAATGCCCTCTCCAAAATTCTCCTTCCATTTTTTCACTGCCTGCTCAATGTACAGATTGAACAACATTGGGGCAAGACTACAACCCTGTCTTACTCCCTTCCCAACCTCTGCGTCCCTTTCTTGCCCTTCGACTTTAATAACCGCTGTCTGGTTTTTGTATAGGTTGAATATAACTCTTCGCTCCCTATATTTTACCCCTGATTCCTTCAGAATTTGGAAGAGTGTATTCCAGTCGACATTGTCAAAAGCTTTCTCCAAATCGACAAACGCTAAAAAAGTAGGTTTCCCTTTCCTTAGCCTATCTTCTAAGATAAGTCGTAATGTGAGTGTTGCCTCTCGGGTTCCTACATTTTTCCTAAATCCAAACTGATCTTCCCCGAGGTCGGATTCCGCAAGTTTTTCTATTCGTCTGTAAATAATTCGTGTTAGTATTTTGCAACCATGACTAATTAAGCTGATAGTTCTACTTGTCTGCACTTGCTTTCTTTGGAATTGGAATTACAATATTCTTCTTCAAGTGACAGTATTGAAATGGTTTTATTTCCATTCTAACAAATTCGAGGATATAATTATTTTGATGAGTTCCTTCTCAATAAACTGACTGACTGTCACGGCATAAGCCACCGGAGATATAGGCACATTATGCAATAAACCTACTTAATATATTTTTCACTAAGCGCACCTTTAATTTTATTCATTGATAAATTGCACCCGTGCGAAGACGAGGCGTGTCGCTGATTATAAAACCAATAGTAGGTAAACTCTCAGACCATGACCCGCAGATCCTTGTGCTAAACACTAATACTAATCAGGATATAAAATATATTCAGTCTGAGTTTAAAAGGATAGCCAATAAACTAAAAATTGGTTGTTTTAGGAAACTCCCCAAAGACACGAAATGGAAGGAGGTGTAAAATGCCCATAGCATGAATGAGAGTTACAACAATTTTATTAATAATGTCCTTAATTTACATTTAGCTATTTCCCCCCAAAATTAGCCCAGATTATACCAAATCTAAGGTACAAAAGTATCCTGTAAGACAAAATGGAAACTATACCTGTCCATCGGTTGTAAAAACTTTAGATCATTACTAAACATACTACAAAATATCACGATAGTAATACAGACATAAAAGAAAATGCATTATCAGAATAGGATAGTCACATCAGATAGCAAAATAAAGACAATTTGGGATATAGTGAGGGAAGAGACTGATAGAAGAGTATAACCCGTTAAGAGTAACTGATACAAAGATAACATGTCCACAGTGTTGCTGAACTTATGAATGAAAATTTCATAACTGGTACTGAAAAGATCAGGTTTTCAGTTTCACTACATATAGTATCTCGCACCAGTCACTACAAGTAAATACAATAATATGAGTATGACCGTCACATTATAATTTGAATTAATGTTCATCGTTAAAGCCTTAAAATAAAAAATTCCAATATCTATGGAAGTAAGCAGTGTGCCTCTCAGTTTAGTGACATTTTAAGTTATTTGTGGAACCAGTCCTTTGTTAGTGGAAATTTTTCTGAATGGTTTAAATACGCTGAAGTTCAGCCTTTGTTTAAGAAAGGAGTTAAAGAAACCACTAAAATTCCTCCCACTCTCACTTTTGCCCGCATTTTCAAAAGTTATAGTAAAGATAATAAACAGTCGTCTTCTTAACCATGTGATCACAAATAAAATACTATCCATGCCGTAATTCGGATTTCTAAACGGTTCTAAAGTTAAGAAGGTTATATACCCCTATGGTGTGACTGTGCTAAATTCATTAGACAATAAATTACTAGCTTCTGGTACATTTTGTGACCTGTCAAAGGTATTAGATTGTGTAAATCACATTATAATTTTAAGTAAATTAGAATACTGTGGTATAAGAGGAAATACTAAAATTGTTAAAATGCTATATCTGTGACAAATTAGATTAGATTAATACTTGTTCCATAGATCATAAATTCGACATGTCTCAATGACCTGGAACGTGTTATTTTAATAAAAGGTGTCTGTACTTGACACTCAATACTTTAAGGAATTTTTTATTTTATTTTTATTTTTGCGAATTTACTAAGTTTTATCTAAAAATTCATCTAATGTATGGGAGGAGTTGACAAGCATAAATTCTTTTAATTTCTTTTTAAATACTAGTTGGCTATCTGTCAGAAGCTATCTGAGCTTGCCTTTGACTACTAGTCTCATTAATTAACCTAACAATATGATCTTTCATCAATACAGCTGAACTCTCTATTTAATAACTTCACATAGTGTACCTGTGTATTACTTTTTATTCTCGTTAATTACGCAAACTGATCTCACTAAAAATTATACTTTCAATACTATTCTTTAAAAATTTTATGTCAGTGACTTGCTTTGCCAGACGGCATTCACACACAAAACAAAAATTTGACCTAATTCAAAATTAATCTTCAAAAATGATGATGGGAATGGGGAACTGGTGACTTCAGGTTAAATAAATAAGTGGAACTTTTGATAACTAAATTCATTAATAAAAAAACACCAAGCATCTACTACAACAATGATCATAGAGAACCAAAATTACAAATAATAAATCCACAAACTTTTCCTTTATATCCAAAAACAAATACGTATTCTCAACGAGTAATACAATTGTCTCCACTACAGGACATGCTTTCATCCATCCAAAATAATCAAACAAAATATAACGTACAGTTTGGCTGCCTAAACTACTAGCCGGCAGAGTGCGTCTGTTTCACACAAGCTCTTCTCACCAAGTCTACCCACAGACTGCCTGCTCGCACTACTAGCAGAGCAACACTCACATCAGAGATTATGCGTACTCTTTGGCTTATGGCGCAGATTACCATTTTATCCATATTAACAAAACAAGTCAGAATGTTACATAGATTAACACTGCAATAGAATAGTTGCGTCACTAGGAGATACATTGAAGGTCGCGTGGTATCTTTGAGACACATGGTCAAAATTGCACTGTTGGCTTTAATTAACCTCAGACGTTGCAATGAATAAGTAAACAAAACGAGCAAAAAGCATTACAATAGTCGCAACTGACCATTGGCTTTACGAAAATTTACAGTAGAATGTTTAAATCTGCTGACACGCGCGTTGCCTATTCCGGGCATATCTTACGCGACCATTCTAGTGTGCATAAAATGAAATCAGGATATTACATACAAATGGAGAATACTAAATTACAGCTTAAATTCCAGTAAAAATGGCTGAAGACAGAATAACAGGTAAAATTCTAATAAAAATGTGCCCCTTGTAGAAAATATGTATTCCTAAATCGTTTACAAAGGTAAGGAACAGTGGGGACCCTATAACACTTCCCTGGGGTGCGCCAGATATTACTTCCGTTTTACTCCATAACTTTCCGTCAATCACAGCGCACTGTCTTCTTTGTGACAGGAAATCACGAACCCACTCGCACATCTGTGGCGATATTGCATAAGCACGTAATTTGATTAGAAGACACTTGTGATATACAGTGTCAAAAGCCTTCCGGAAGTCTAGAAATATGAACTCGATTTGAGATCCGTTGTCGATGGCACTCATTACATCGTGTGAGTAAAGAGCTAGCTTTCTGAATCCGTGTCAACTATGGCTCGTTCTCTTCCAGGTAGTACATAACGTTTGAGGAAAAGTATATAGGCTATTCTAAAATTCTGCTTCAAACTGACGTCAATAACATATGCCTGTAATTTTGCGGATCACTCCTATTGCCTTTCTTGAATAGTGGATGAAACTTTGATGTTGATTAAAGGAAAAAATTATGACATCTAGCTAATATGAAAATTCATCGTGAAGATGGGGCAGGATCAGCAACTGGATATGTATGTAATAAAAACCATTTTTTAATTTTTTTTTTTTTTTTTTTCTTGGAGGCCCGTGAACGATCCATCTATTTTAACATATTTTAAATTTCAATGTAATCATGTATTAACAGTGGACAACTTACAGATTTTATCAGTCATTTGCTTCATGCAGTGTATTGTTACGGTTGGAATAAGGCCTATGGTTTGAAAATGGACGAACAAGTCCGAAACTAGTTATCAACTTCCAAATAGTGCAACTGTGACGAAAAAAGAAAAACTAAATGGTTTTCATCTTGCTAATACATGAAACCCTCATTAAACTGCATCCCAAAACAAAATTCACGATGAAATTAAAGAAAATAAACAATAAATTAGACTTAACCATAAAAATGTAAATTTTCCACACAAATGTGATATTTATCGAAAGCTGACCACAACAAATACCATTACAATTTCACATTCTTATTGTCCAAAATTCCAAAAATTTACATATTTTCATGCTATGATTATCCGATTAACAAACCTACCTTTGGAACAAGACGCCATACAGAAGAAATACAAATCCCTCAATATATTGCAAAATTAAACGATTTTGATACTCAGATTGTCACTTATATAATACGCGCAATAAACTACAGAACCTACTGTCTAGAAAAGCACCGACCAAGCATCTAGGAGTAATATCTCATAATCTTAGAACCCTACTACCTCAGAATAATTAAAACCAGCCATATATCCAAAACCAGCCATATATCCAAATCGTAGAATTTATAAAATTCTAGTAAGCAATGCGAAACGTTTAATAGGTCAGACTGGAATAAGCTTCAGTATTCGTTATATTGAGAGCACGTTAGAAATATCGATAGTAAACATTCGACTTTCTTCCAGCACTTAAAGACAGAATAACTCATAGCAGACAATATAGAAAAGGCATGGGAATTTTGCATATTACTCAAAAGGCAGTACGAATTAATATTCTTGAGGAAGTTGAAATTTATTCACACATACGAATTTAGCCTCGACAAATTTAAATGAACAAATCGACATGAAACACAAACGCTACTAAGAAAACTTTTTTGGTATCATACTATCAAAGAGATAAACGGAATTTACGAACACGTCAGAGATCTTATTATCACGAAATTATAAGTAATCACTGGAAAGCATAGACCTACAATCGCGATAAAATCGTTACGGACCTCATACACCACAACAGGACAACACAATTATGTCAACTAAATTACATCCAAGCGCAGAAACACCATTTATACTCGTAACATGCCAATAACAAAGTATGTTTTAGAAAGTAGCAAAGAAAAAATTGCATGTAACCTTGTAACATCGCTGACTCATCTGCCAAAATAGCTGTCACATAACGACAAC
Source organism: Locusta migratoria (assembly GCA_026315105.1). Taxonomy (NCBI): domain Eukaryota; kingdom Metazoa; phylum Arthropoda; class Insecta; order Orthoptera; family Acrididae; genus Locusta; species Locusta migratoria. Next base: position 297,178,905 of record CM048755.1, read on the forward strand.
ATAATAATTAACTTGATAAATGAACAGCTTCATAAAGATCTACAAAAACAACATATCTTATATACCTATCTATTAACTAAACAGAATAGATAAACAGTGATATTACAAGGAGAAGAAGAACTACCAATGTAAGTATAAAGAATATATTTATGAGTTAAAATATTCAATTAAATTTAAAGTTAACACATCCATGTGTTTTACAGTTAACCGGACTATGGCAATCACGCCAAATCGTGCCTGCAGTAAAAAATAATTTCTTTAAAAGCAGCGCCCTTGGTGTAAATAATTTCACAAAAAACGTATAGTAACATGAACCGCTAAAATTAACGCAGACTGTGGTCCACTACCATCAAATAAATCGAGTGAAACTGCACGCCGGTAAGCATTACTTCCTTTCCACCCAGGACGACGGCGGTTCAAATCCCTGTACAGCTATCCCAATTGAGGTTTCCTCTGGTTTCCATATCACAAACATCGTTCGGGAATGGTGAGAAATAAAACCACAAATGGGATGGCCTCGCGAGGATTTGAACCGACGTCCTCCTGTATGGGAAGTCAGTGTCTTACCGCTGTGCAACTTCGCTCGCACCAGATAGCGTCTAATGCGGAGAGTATTGTTCTACTCAGAAGAGTGGGCGTGAAAGTTCGTGTGAAGCTATGTATGCGCGCGCATATGCTTCGAGAAAGGGGGGGAGGGTGAGCGGAGACAAATGCCTGCAGCAATGCCACAACGCTGTCACTCCAAATACGTATCAGTACCAACAGCGGCTACCAGATGGCACGTGGCATTCAATTGTAACTGTTACTAGCGACTTTTCACTGAAACTGTAGCCAAAATTGATACTGTGTCGTGGTGATAAGCAAGAAATCGCGTACCTGTGTTACATCACAGTGAATGAAAAGTCGCAGACTTCACAACGGCAACTTTACAGAATCTAACTGCGATTTCAGTCACAACTAAAGGTAGCTATTGAGATTCAAGCACGTTGCCATCTGTTGGTCGTAGTTCGTATTTCCGCCGCTGCCTTTCGTCACGCTATCGGGTCTGCTGGCTGTGGTTTCAATGAAAAGTCGCAACTGACAATCGCAAGAAATACTCAAAATTGATCCGCATGCCATCTGATGGCTATAGTGCATACAGCTGTCAGAGTCTAACATAGAGTCACGAACCTCCCAGATACTTTATGCAACTTCGCAACTACAGCACCGCCAAGCGGCTGGATCGCATAAACATACAGCGAAACGACTGCGTTTTGAATGTGCAGTTAGAGTGGACCAGCACACGCAACATTTCGGGTCATCTGTGGCGCTACAAATTGTACCAGCTATCGAAAATATAATTTAGAAGTTTGTCATTTCGATTTGCAAAGAATGTCGAGAAGTGAGAGAATAATGTTACGAATAATAAGTGTTCATTTACGGTGGTTAGTTATACTTGAACAATTCATTCTCTTCAAAAGTCTTAATAGTGCAGGCAGCAGGTCGTAAAAAAAGGGGGTTACCTGGAAAGTATTCCGAACTTAATGAAATTTTAGTATGTTGTGTGTAGGTACTCTGTGGAGTAGAATCTGAAATGTTTGTATAGCTTATGGTACATAACTACGGGGTCCTCAATCCCTAAACTTATGAACCTACTTATGAACTAACTAATACCAAGGACGGCACAAATACCCATGCCCGAGGGGGGATTCGAACCCCCGACCGTAGTGGCCGTGCAGACCGTGACTGGAGCGCCTCAGTCCCCTCGGCCACCGCGGTCGGCGTAGAATCTGAGTTTTCGACCTCGATGACCTTGTGCTAACTTTGCAGGGGCCGAAAAACGGAATTTTTTTGCCTTTTTTCACAATTTCGCTTATAACTTCTAACCATGCGTTTTTCGCGAAACATACATCGGAACAAAGTTGAAGAGCATAAAATGTCCAACATATTTCAGTGGTCAAAAGTGTTTTTGACCCACTAATGACTGAGATACAGATGTTCAAAAATAAATTTTCTAAAATTACCAAAAATAGCTCCAAAACTCAATTTTTTTACTTATAACTTTCGTTTGTCTACATTTCTGTGTAACTTTTACTTGGTGCCCATGATTTTTGACACGTAGAAACAATCCATCAAGATAATACTGTACACTATCACTGATATGAAGACTTGTTTGGAAAAAGGAAATTTAGCAGATATGAAGTTGAGGCGCAAGGATAAGGTGGTAACTCTTGCATCGGTTTGCTGTTCTCTTAAAATCAAAGACAAGAAGTTCACAATACACCCTCTGAATCTGTTTCAACGGATTTGCATCATCAAACAATCAGATGCTGATCTCAGGAACTTATTCGATTACGAATTAGCTCCCCTCCCGATGTCGCTCTTCACAGAGGAAGGTGTGCACAATAGCAGGAAGTCAATGTTGTATAACCAGTAGACTTCGTCAGCAGAAAATGCTCAGTTATTGATGGTGGATACCTACTGCATAAAGCTGTGTGGAGCAAATCAACAGAAGCCACATTTGACCTGGTGTGCCAAAATTACATGGATTTTATTAAAAAGCACTTTGGAAGCAATGCCATTGTAGTTTTTGATGGGTATCCTGTTGACATACGTTACCAGAGCACCAAAGCAATAGAAAGATATCGACGATCTTTGCTGCATTCTTCAACAAACATTTTATTTTTCAAAACATCTGTTATCACAATTTCACAAGCCAATTTTCTTTCCAACGATTTCTGTAAGAAAAACCTCATTACATTGTTGATGTCTGAAATGGAAGACACGGGAATTCACATCAAACAGGCAATGGAAGATGCTAATGTCCTGTTAGTGGAAACGGTTATATCAGAAGCTAACAATTTCGATAGTGTCGTTATAACAGGAGAAGACATCGATCATTTGGTTTTGCTAACATTATTAGCTTCTTCTAAAAATAACATTTATTTTTAGAAGAGTGGGAGAGGTAACACTCCGAGTGTTTTGTATTCGGCTCATTCCCGTAAATTCAGTACTCAAGATATTCTCTTCCTCCACGCATTGAGTGGGTGTGACACCACTTCAGCGCCCTTCAGGATTGGGAAGAAGAAGGTAATGCAAGTTTATAAGAAAAACTTCTGGGTCTGAGACGTAGTTGGTGTCTTTAAAGACCCTCATGCAACAACACACCAAATTTCTGAGGAATGAGAGAAGTTTCTGTTGAAACTGTACGGTGAAGCAGATAAACTGAAGAGCTGCCGTATCGAGTTCTTTCGTCCAATGTTTCTGTAAAAGCGAATTTTCAACTGGCTAGACTGCCACCTACTGTTGAATCATTCTCGTTGCCATTTGTTGAGTTCTCGCCCCGTTCTAATTGTCAGGAAAGGTACGGTGCAGGATCCTAGATAGCTAGAACAACTATTCAGATTAATAATACAAGTTTCATTTGCTGAAGAATACAATACTCAACTTCTATCTGTTCTTCTCTCTTCTCGCGGCGTCGTCTTCTGTCCGATGCTAGCTGCGCTGAGACCTAGTTACTGCCTAATTTGGAGCCGAGTTCTGACGGGCCGTCCAGATGCATGTTGGCCTAGATATAGCTGCTTGTAGAGGGCGCGCATCTTCAGTTACTCCCTCCAGGATGCGCGGTGCCAACGTGCGATTGGCTTTCGGTCGTCCGCTGCCTTCGTTACAATCGTTCTCTTGCGTGTGGCGTGTGGCGTGTGGCGCTGACGTAACGTCACAGCTCCTACAACTGATGTTGCCAAGCATCACTCCTTCAGGACACACCTGCAAGTACAAAGATGGTTAGGGAGCCCAAAAAAATTACCATCATCTTGGGAATGGAAAGTGTCCAAACATGGTTATTATTGTTCTTTGTATTCGACACTTTTTAAATTTTTACCATACCTGTGTGCTGTTTGTCGACAGCTCTACTTTCCAATATTTCAATACTATGTTAATACAACCCTTTTTTTATTATACAGGTGTGATACCCATTACCACAGCCGTGGATGCTGCTCCAGAGCACCTACTCAACATCATTCGGTGCAAATGCGCTACAGGTTGTAGCACGGGGACCTGTAGCTGGAGACAAGTTGGACTCGTGTGCTCTGCCATCTGCAAGAATTGTGTTGGTACTGCATGTGAAAATACACCAGAAGCAGACTTCGATGAAGAAGACACTGACGCTAAATGCGAAGAACAGGAAAACTTCTTCGACGAAATTGTAGCGCAGGAACAAGAAAACAATGACGACACCGACGACGGCGTGCCATCAGTGCCCAAGAGGTCGAGGCACACTGATACCCCAAGTTCATTTTGAAGTGACTAAGTTTCAGTCTATTAGATTAATCACATTTTATTCTTCTGATGTTTTACTGTTAGGTTAATCATGCTTCATGTAATCAGATTAATGTATTAATCACAGTTACTTTCTATATTTCTATGTACCCCTTTGTCGTATTTTTTGTACATAAATATTCTTCAAAATGTTGTCGTTCTTCAAATGTTTGTTAAGATTAAGGGAATTAGCTGTGGGGTCATCAGTCCCCAAACTTACAAACTACTTATCAACTACCTTATACTAACAACGACACAAATATCCATGCCCGAGGGGGGATTCGAGCCCCCGACCGTAGCGGCCGTGCAGACTGTGACTGGGGCGCCGCAGACCGCTCGGCCACTGCGGCCGGCAAATATTCTTCATTACTATTTTGAACCACTACACAGAATTTCCCATGCTAGTCCTTTGAAATCGGAAGGACATTCTCATCAGGAATCTAGTCAGAATTAAATATAAAGCAGACTCTCATGTGTGTCATGTTAAGTTATGGCGGACTCATTCCTGATCGTCGTATCAGTGATAGTGTAATATCTCGATGGATTGTTTCTACGTATCCAAATTCATGGGCACCAAACAAAAGTTACACAGAAATGTAGACAAATGAAAGTTATAAGGCAAAGAATTGAGTTTTGGAGCTATTTTTGGTAATTTTAGAGAATTATTCTATTTTTGAACATCTGTATATCAGTCATTAGTGGGTCAAAAACACTTTTGACCACTGAAATATGTTGGACTTTTATTCTCTTCAACTTGGTTCAGATGTATGTTTCGCGAAAAAACGCATGGTTTCGAAGTTATAAGTGAAATAGTGAAAAAAGGCCAAACATTTCTAGGTTTTTCGGCCCCTGCGAAGTTATCACAGGGTCCTCGAGGTCGAAAACTCAGATTCTACTCCTAAGAGTCCCTACACACAACATACCAAAATTTCATTAAGTTTGGAATACTTTCCAGATAAAAGTCCATGACTGCTGGACTATAATGAGAACCGCAAACGCTTAATCACCTGTTCATGATATTACTGCTGTATAAAAGTACAACCAACTATTTCAGTAGAGCCTGTAAGGCCTCTTACCTCTGCGTATAACTGCCAATCACCCCAAACGTAGGGTTACCAAGCGTCCGCCTTTTCCCTGACAGTCCGGCTTTTTTATGCCTTTTTGAATGTCAGGCAGTAATTTTTGTTTTTCAGAAAATGTCCGGCTTTTTGGTAATAAAGTTTTAATTTTATCATATGTCAACTTTCAGTGTAGCGTAATTGCACCAAAGTGTAAGCTGCACACAACAGGCTATATATTTTTTCACGAGGTTCGCTACCAATGATGTAACGGTTGAAGAAACGTTGCATTCATAGTCGACATATACTGTATCTCGATGAGAGATATTATTTGTCTACCACGTCACCATATTTTAATAGTCGATGTATACGATTCGAGACACTTTTTACGTTTTATTTACGGAATAACTGTTGAATTAAGTTGCGTTGTTGGTTATTCTGTCATTTGAAGTATCGTTTTCTCAGTTAACTAGTAGTGACAACCGAAAAAGACAGTGTACTTCTCAGACAGATTAAAAACAAAATATCAGTGCTTTGTATCTGGACGGAGTGAAAGCCAAGCAAAATGTACAGTCTCTGATAGTTACGTTAATATTGGATATGAGAGTGCTTTTGACTTGGAAAGAAATCTGACAAAAAAAAAAAAACTGAAAGGATGGTACGAACCAGTTCCACATCCGTCTCAGTGCTCGATTTTGTGAGTAAAACACACACGCCTGCAGTTAGAAACGTTCAAGCCACAGAAGCCACACTGGCATACCACACGGTTTCCCACTATCATTCGTACAAATCTATTGATTGTACAAGCAAATTAAATAAAAAACTATTTCCAAAATCTAAGGATGTACAAAATTTATCGTGTGGAAGAACAAAAACGGAAGTCATTATAAATAATATAATTGCACCTCACACTGTACATGTTTTTGTCAAAACTTGAGAGTAGTACATGTTTATTAACCAAATTATTAACATATAAACAATTTTTTATTCTAATATAAATTGTCAAGCTTTTTTAAAAAATGTCAGGCTTTTTGTGAAGCAATGTCCTACTTTTGATAATTTTGAGTTGCTGACCCTACCCAAACACGATAAAACCACGTCCAAAGCGAATGTAATTCTACAACCCATGGTGGGAATTTTTTATTTGACCGTGTGTGTACCTAAGAATAAGACACTCTTGATTTGTATCGGACTATGGACAGACTTTTTGCTAAACGGGGTCAACATGCTTTGTACAAGAATTAATCAGTTTACTGAATGTTATTTATACGGTCGCCAGCCTGATTAAGCAATAAAATATTCAAACTATTATTCATGACCTGATTCAAGTCTGTTGTAAATATTACTTTAAAACAACTAGGTACAAACAAGTAGAAAGCGTTAGGTTTATGGTCCAATAAAAGCACTACAATTTCTATGGAAAGCAATATGTAGGGGAAGGTCAGGAAAGTTGACGAGGAGTCTAAGATGACGAATTTTCAGTTTCTCCGATAACTCTACAGATTGTGCAACGTGCACTATAGTATTACTTCCTTAGTGCGCTCTGCAGTCATGTGTGTTGAAACAGAACCGCTTCGTCATTATGTTTTGTTGGCAACAGAGGATCAGAAGTTGATGCTGTTTTTGTAACAATTTTTCCTGCGGTTTAAATAAGCTTCATGTAAGTAATACTTCTGCATTAATGAATATGAGTTGATTCCTCTTAAACCTTGCGGATTTAGTGATGTTTTAATAATGGTTTAATGAATTTATTGTGTAAGACTGTGCATGTATAAGTCTGAATCCAAAATGACGACCTGCGGATAAGATGACGAATTATGCAGTTCACAAGGAAGTCAGGGTGACAGAAATAGAGCAAGGAATCATTGAAAGAGGCAATGCAGCGTATAAGAAATGGTAAGCCTGTTAGAGGCGTCGCTAGGAAGTTCAACTTCCGTGAAGCTACTTCGGGTCACTATGTAAAAATAATAATAATAATTTTTGTTGATGAAGTAATGAAGTAGGATCTGCTCAGTCTGTTCTGTTCTGTTCTGTGTCTGTTTCGATAAGTAGATAAGCATCAACAAAAGTCTTTGTTTTCTAAATAAAATGTTCATTTCGTCATCTTACACTATCTGTAGGGCAAGTTGACGAATAGTACTATCAGTAACAGAAACAGGTCTAGCTAAAAAAAAAAAAAAAAAAAAAAAAAAAAAAAAAAAAAAAAAAAAAAAAAAAAACTTGTCTTAGGAAACGTTTAAGAGCTTTATTACAAAGGAGATACATTAAGAAATCGTTTTTCCATAAATTAAGTATCTGATTTCAATGTAACGGCCAGAAAAAAATATAATATACCTTACTGTCACTATCGTACCCGATTTTCCCCTAAGACAATGCAAACCAAATCACATATTTATTACTTCAATTTAGCCCTGAATATGAAAGAAATATTTGCACTTGGTCAAACAATGAAGATTTTTGGACATATGTGCCCCTAGTTCAGTCACTTCTGCATTGCACACATAAATTACACAAATTTACAACCTATAAACCCATATTTAACTACCTTTTGATTAAGTATTGTATAAATAATTTTACGGAAATTTTACTGATAAATTTTCTAAAGATATGATGATAGCCCTTAATTTTGAGCAGTTCCTTTATGTTATGTTTATCACTTTTAACAAATGCTATTGAAATTAATTTGGCTTTTATAAAATTTGAGAGAAAATATATCCTGTACTCCTGATTTGATCCAATTAATCGGTTTATGATTACCAACTGATCAATATTATCACTTTAAATTATTTACTGTTATTTCAATCATTTTGTTTTTATAGATTCTCATTAAATTTGATATATGAAGTGCAGTCTTTAATTAGTAAGTAAACTGAAATAGTTTCTTACTACTTTTCAGTTATCTACCACAAAAATGGAACTAAGCACTTCAGATTGTTAATTAGCTCATTAAGAAAATTGTTTAAATTTTTATCTGTTCTGATTTAGGACACTGGGACATTTACACACTAGGATAGGATCCCGACCAGATAAGTGATAGGGATAAACAAAGGTTATCACAAATTTTTAGTTCAATTCACTGATTATTGACACAAATCACTACTTTTTGTCTGATCCATTCGCGCAACCTTGTCAAATATCCCGTGTTGCGGAAGAGCAGTTGCGTGATTGCACAACTAGAGGCGAATCGTCGTCAATCATGGCTCTTTCTTTGGCACTGTATTTTCTTCTTGGCGATGAATAAATTTACATTGTGCCTATAATTCCATGCCACGATATAATAGATAGGCAACCAGCATCCGAAGATAATTTTTGATACAATTGCAAGCCTCCGCTTTGTTGCCTCGCTACATACGTGCTCACTCGCTGGCTGTCTACACTCGACTCTTCTCGTTAAGCCACACCGTCTGTATTCCTGCCTCTTTCTTACGCGCCAAATCTTGGCGCCTTCCACGTCAGCAACGGGGAAATAACAATGGTTTTACATTACACATATCTTATTACAAAACCTGCGTTCGGACCAGACTACAATCTTCTTACATTTATAACAATAAATATTACCATCAAAATACACAAAAACCATTTTGACTATACACATACCACATTTTACGAAAATAATTAAAGATGGATACCTAAAATTTTATTTATCGATTACAGCAAAACAAACATTTGGTATTAAATAGATCGAAAAAATTAGTGAGTATGTACATTAATGTTACAAGCCTGCTTAGTGTCGTACTTCAGTTTTACAAAAATTATATGCCTAAATACCGACATATTTTTTCCGTTTACCTACTAGTTTATTAATGTAAACGCGTGGTTGTGAATAAATAATATGTCCATGTATAGAGTGTTGAGGAACTGCCAATATTAGCACGTCACCGAGTACAGCAATATAATCACACCCGGTTGCAATCTGCTCTTAAAACGTTTTTGTACGATACATTGTACATTGTGCATTGACAGTTTCGTATTATAGACTGAAATTAACAGAAGCACTTATAATACATTTAATGACGTTTCATATTTGCTATAGAAAATTCAGCAGCACTTTTGGTGACTAGTAAATATGAAGGTAACAGCATTAAATATAGCAATTTCTCAGTTTGTATTGTGCCAGTCTTCTGCTACTATACACTGGTTAGAGCGCTAGCATCGCTTCAGCTGAACTTTTTCCCTATAGTTTCTCGACTGTCTGTTAAACTGTGCTACTGTCTTTCTGTTGTGTGGGGCTTTTGGTCGGAGGCTGCGATTTCAGTATCACATCACAAGTAAGAGCAATATTTAACATTCCACCTATTAAATCTGTTGGCCAACTATCTTACTTTGTTCTAAGAATCTCGGGTGTAGTGTTTTTTTTATTTCTTTTTATTTATTAATATTATTATTGAAAATTTCACTTTACCCTACCGAGGGGCTGGTCGGCAGCTGTGTACTGATTACCCTTCTGACAAGGGTTTTCACAATGTTGACAAACAGAGACAGGCATAATGTAGGGTGTCAATAATAGAAAAACACATCCCATCTAATGGACTCTTCTAAATCAGTTGCTTTATTACACTATGTAGGGAGTATTTCTTCAAAAATGTCAAGACTCTCCAATTAAAAAAAAAGTGTGTCTTTTTGCCTATGGCAAAAAGTAGAGGCCTTCTTGGATCGGTAAAAGATCACCGCGCGGAAGTAGCCGAACGGTCTTGAGCGCCACGTTGCGGATCGCGCGGCCTCCCGCGTCGGAGGTTCGAATCCTCCCTCGGGCATGGCTGCTTGTGTTGTCTTTAGTATAAGATAGTTCATAAGTAGTTTGTAAGTTTAGGGACTGATGACCCGCAGTTAAGTCCCATTAGCTTTACAAACATTTGAACATTTTTGAAAAAGATGATTTGTAATTGTGGATGCTTGGAGTATACAAAATCCCCCGCCATTGTGAAAAGGCATATGTTGGGCAGACAATTCGTATACTTCATGACCGATATGTAGAACATCAACTCCAACATCTGCTCCAACCGGAAAAATCTCCCGTGGATGAACTTTGTCTTAATGAAGGGCATTATATGTCCTTCAAAGACACGCAAATTATTGCTCCAGCCTCCCTTTACTGGGACTGTGTACTCAAAGAATCGATGGAAATACAATTATCCGATGACATTAACAGCAAACAGGATTTCCGTTAAGTAAAACGTGGAAATGTATTTTATTACACGTCAAACAACAATGGTCTAGTTTTCGACCGGTTGTTTCTATATTTACGATGATCGCTTTCGCCAGTTCTACCGCCGGTGGCGCTGCAATCTTCTTAGTCTGGCAGAGGATAGTTCATCTACATCTACATACATACTCCGCAATTCACCGTAAGGTGCGTGGCGGAGGGTACACTGTACCACTACTAGGCATTTCCTTTCCTATTCCACTCCCAAATTGAACGAGGAAAAAAAGAATGCCTATATGCCTCCGTACGAGCCCTAATTTCTCTTATCTTGTCTTTGTGATCTTTACGCGAAATGTAAGTAGGCGGCAGCAAGATCGTACTACACTCAGCTTCAAATTCCGGCCCTCTAAATTTACTTAACAGAAATTCACGAAAAGAACGTCGTCTTTCTTCCAGCGATCCCCAATTGAGTTGCCGGAGCATTTCCGTGACACCCGCGCATTGGTCGAACCTACCGGTAACAAATCTAGCTGCTCGCCTCTGAACCGCCTCTATGTCTTCCTTCAAACCGATCTGCTGCGGGTCCCAAATACTTAAGCAATACTCAAGACGTGGTCGTACAAGCGTTTTATACGCGGTCTCCTTTACAGGTGAAGTACATCTTCCCAAAATTCTCCCAATAAACCGAAGTCTGCTGTCCGCCTTACTCACAACTGTCCTTACATGCTCGTTCCATTTCATATCGCTCTGCAATGTTACGCCTAGATATTTGAACGACGCGACCGCATAAAGAAGCTCACTACTGATGCTGATATTCGCGCACGCGCAACGGCCTTTTCCCGGGGTATAAAAGAGCCGCTGCATCTGATGTCATATCAGTCAGGCGTGGTTGTGCACCAATCTCATCTGAAGATGGAGAGTAGGTGGACCGCTGAAATATCGCGTCCGAAGAACGAGGAAATCCGGGCACAAACCCGTGAAGAGCATTAACTATTATTACGACGGGAATGTCTACGCAAATACGTTAGTTTATGTTGCCCTTCGATTGTCGACTCATTATATCTATTATAGAAATAAAGCTGTGTAATACTGATGTAGCCGCTATAAATGTGGGTAGATAACTAATTAGATAGAAAATTATGACAAGGTGTTGAATACAGGTGATGCACTTTTTCGTCGCCCCTCTGTGGTCGCCGGAAGTCGGCTGTGTTCGTGTGTCTACGGAATGTTTATGCTATCTAACAACCTTACCTCATAACAGCATTGTACACCGTAGACATCGTGAATGTATTATTGATTTGTGCTTGGCATTACTATAGTCTTCCACTTTGTTATTTGCTAAAATAAGTCCACATACCTCGACGACTTCTTTTAGTAAAAGGAAGGCTGTCCTCGAAAGTGGTGTGAGGAATGTTAATTCCGATGGTTATTCAGTTACGACAATAAAAAGAAGCAGAAAGCGTTGCTAAACTCGCTTAATAAGTCCCTTAAAACTATTAACATTTCGTAGATATAGGTCCCCGCTGTCTATTACTCAAACATTAAAGTGATTCTTAATATCGTGTTCCTTCTGTGACACTTTAACCCATTATATGTTGTTTCTTTTAAAATCTGTAAGCTATAGGCCATAAGCTGGCGGCACTGGAAGAAAGAGGCGGGGCTTGTTCTAACAGCCAATGCGCTACGAACTGAATGCAAGCCTCTGCTCCCAACATTCTCCGCTCAGGGGCCACGTAAAAGTGCGTGACCTGTAGGTGGTTCCGTTAACAGTAACTAAAATAACTGACTTGATTTCCCATGGCAGCTCATAACTTTTTACGGTGGAAGGAATTCTTCTCGAGACTTACATTTTTTGTACATTTTAAGCTTTTGATGTGATTTGAATTATTTTTGTGTGTAGTTCCTGTTTTCATCTTGGGTGACATTTTTTGTACATCAGCCACGGGTATTCTTAAAACCTATTCCCTCTTTCTTTTGGTTTACCTCAGAGGCTTTGATGTAACAATATTTGGGAAGCCTGGAAAGTCGGTTATATTGTATAATCCTTTTATCGTGTACACATATTGCAACCTGTGGTGGTTCATTACAAAAACATCAACACGTTAGTCGTATTTTTCACCAGTTTTGAACTTCAGAACACTGAAGTTGAGGATAAAGTAAGTTTTCCTGTATAACTGAAAGTAGTAATTATTTTGCATGGAATTTATTCAGTGATCGATTTATTTCATACAACAGTTACCAAGTCAAAATTAATTATTTTTGTCCATAAACTGAAGCCTTGATTTTCAGTGTACACCATTGTATGATATGCAAATGATTACATTTAACTGTATTAATCTTGTTTCTAGAATCAGCACAATTATAACGTAAGAGAATTACAACATAAAATTAATTTCTTTCTTGAGAAAAAATCAAGTCCGATAGCGTAAATAGTAAGTCCTTACATAAAAAAGTAATTTCTTTAATTTTCATCATTGCGGACTCTAGTTGGAGTGCTTTAAGACAACGAGCTTACGTTGTAATTATTATTTAGTTAACTTGCAGTATATTGCACGCTGCATTATTTCCGTACTTAAGTCCCCACATTTTTTAAGATACCAATAAATAACTCCTAGTTCAGGAAAGTCTATAGCTCTAATACTGTACCTTCACCCTCAATATCGAATCCGTAATTCTTTCTTCTGTGTTCATGTGCGACATAGAGTTTTGAGACAGTTTCACAAGAGTTCATAAAAGCATTTTCTGCAAGACCCTCTGGAAATATTTCCAATGAAGTAGCCAAGTTTTTAATGTCATTCTGCTCGAAGCTAGGTCACGTTACTGCAAAAGATGTTTGTTGCGGAAATTCTAATTCTGTTGATCCTGTACCTGATTACATATCTTCCATTCTTTATGATGTCCATTAAGCTATTCGCAACATCTTCCATTGCACGTTCCACGGATGAAATCAGTACTAGCATCAACGAGGAGTTTTGATTTTATAACTAATTGTTGTCACGTCTTCATTAAGTCATCAACTGATTTGAAGTAAACAATGTCCTTAAATAACGTCTGCATGGTGTGCACTGCATTATGTAAATACTAGCTGCTCCCCGCGGTTCAATAGTCAGACATTAAAGTGCCAAGAAAGGGCATAAATAACTACATGACTGTTTGCGATATTGTTAGAACGGAATATATAATTGTCTTGGAACGGATGGAGAGCCAAAAATCTTTTGCAATACGTCTCTGTAAACGACGTTTCGAGACTTCTTATTCTCCGAGTATACATAGAGATTTCTAGCTCTCGATACACGGGAGCAGCCTACGTAGAGCTGTCCGTGCGAGAAACATGGGGTGGCCACACGAATACCTGCCACTTTTAATGTTTGCCCTTGACTCTTGTTTATAGTAATCGAGAAGGCCACTTTCAATGGAAACTGTAACCGGTTAACCTGGAATGACAAGTTTGTTGGGATAATGGGAATTCGTGGTATTAATACAGTCTCTCTCTTGGCTCCACCGGTGATGACGGTGGCCTGCACGATATGCCTTCTCAGGTCCGTGATGCGTAAGATGCGTAACCTGGTGCCATTGCATAATCGTGGTGCATCCAAGTTATGCATCAATAAAACAGGCACACCCACCTTCAGCTCCAACTTGTGGGATGGCACCCCTGACAGTAAGTAACAACAATACAGTAATCGAAAACAAATGCCAAGTAAAGGAACAAAATAAACAGCAAACCTAACGGAGAAATGTAACGAAATAAACAATAAACCTAACGGAGAAAAGTAAAGAGATAAAAAAGACATATAACAGAGAAACGAACTGTTGAGATCCTACAAATGTAAAGCGAACCAACAAAAGAACTAAATGCAAACGTTCGAATGCTATAAATAATCGAAATCACGAAAGAAACTATTATTCATTGAAATCCAAAGAGAACACAATTTTAAAGAATTACGATAACATCACACAATGTTCGAACATCTATAACGTTTCATATGTTAACTGGAGCGTACCGCCTGCCATCTGTTGAGTGCATTTGCTACTACTTTCGTTGCAGTTTACGTACGATATTTATACGTGTCAGTTCGCGCTTTGTACACAAAATAGGGCTTGGTATCTAGATCTCATTCTACACAAAACGTGAATGTTTTTTCTATCCATATTTTATTTAAAGTCTTCAATTTATATACAGACTTCCTTCATTTGTTACAACAAATGAAAATGAATGCGGCATAAACGCCAACATTCAGATTTCTTGTGTATGTAATTATATATCAGTTAAGCCGTTTTGGCAGTATCCAAGAATCTTTTTGTATATTCGAAAGTAAAAAAGATAACTATAACAAAGAAAAAAAATTTCACTATAGCAGGACCCGAACCATTGCCCAAAATAACGGAAGTCTACTATATAACGCGTTAACCCCCGCGGCTACACATGACATACCGAATAACGTTCTTCTGATGTTGTATTAGAAGCGTCTTACAACAGTTACGTATTTATATGGATATATTTCAAATAAATAAGTTGCAATAAACGTTTTGAAAAATAGCCTATGTCCTAATCCAAGACATAAGAAATCTCTATATGAAATTTCATCTAAATCAGTGCTGTAGTTTTAGCGTGATGCGGTAGCAAACATAGAAACTTTCGCATTTATAATATGTATAGGATTGACAAATAAGCTTGTGATGTTTTCGAAACACCAATGTCCACCATATCGCTAAAAACCTGCAATTGCACAAAATCTGTATTTTGCAGTCAAGAATCCACACTCTGATATTATTTACATCGAAGGTAGTCTTTCGAAGAATGTTCCACCTAGAAGCCTTTGTTATTTGATGTGTCCTTAAATGGACACTCAAAAAAGGAGAAAGATTCAAATGGAAATACGGCCACCTAGTGGCGCAGTCAGGGTTTGGCTCTGGGGGAGCTTATTTTAAAAAAAAATGCCTATTCAATTTATTAATGTATGACTTATTTTTTACATTTTTTTAAAATAATTTAACCAATTATACTACGAAACCAGTTGCACAAGAAATAAAATGAGTAGAAATGTTCAAATGTTTGTTAAGCTTATGGGACTTAACTACGGGGTCATCAGTCCCTAAACTTACAAACTACTTACGAACTACCTTATACTAAGGACGGCAATGCCCGAGGGGGGATTCGAACCCCCGACCGTAGTGGCCGTGCAGACTGTGACTGGAGCGCCTCAGTCCCCGCGGCCACCGCGGCCGGCAAAATGAGTAGACTCGCATTAATTTGAAAGTGGAAGAGAAGCAACGTGGTGGAAAAGGAGTGTATATAATCAATTCGTTAAATAATTAAACAGCTTCTGTGTTACTAGCCAAAGAGAAATGTGTTTGCAATTTAATTAACATGAGACTCTATGTGTAAAAATTGAACTAAAACAGCACTATTGTTGTTCATAAGATTCCACTCGGTGGCGCCGCTGACCTGCTAAGCAGCGGATCACCGCACATGAACAACCGGCTCGTAACTTCAGCATAGCAGTAACAATAGCGGCAACATCAAAGCTGGTCGCGGCGCCATTAAAACCGCTCACAGTAACAGAAGCACACGTTCTCAGTGGCGACATCACGTTGGCGACTCATTGCCACGTTCACTTTTGCTTGACAAATTATAGTTACGTTGTGATTTATTACACGTATAATATTTCAAATTTCGGTGGCCGAAATGTTTAAAAAATTAAAAAAAAATGAAAACAGTAAAAAATAATAAAATTAAAATATCTCTGAGAGGTTATGGGGGAGGGGGGCACTTCAGCCCCATCAACCCCCCCCCCCCCCGCCCGTGGATGCACCACTGCGGCCACAAGTGCTACTTACACACACAAGCAAGCAAAGTTAATAAACTTTGTATTTATGACGAGGCCGTTCCCCGTCGGGGGTTCGAATCCCCCACCGGGCATGGATGTTTGTGCGGTAGTATAAGGTAGTTCACAAGTAGTTTGCAAGTTTAGGGACTGATGACTTCGGAGTTAAGTCCCTTAAGCTTAACAAACATTTGAACTCTTTTTTTTTTTTTTTTTTTTTTTTTTTTTTTGGACACTTAATTTATAAAGAAGTTCTTGCAGCAAGTGATAGCCAAAGGAATCACAACAATTGAACGCACGCGATAAGTTCGCCAGGCGTCGCTGTCGCGGAGATGCAGTACATGAATGCACTCCAGGGGCGTGGCCAATGGTCGCGACGTGTGCAAAGTATGCTGTGATTGGTCAGCGCTTCGCTAAAACGACACCACGTCACTAACTCGATCTGGAGTCAACTACGGTGGGAGACAGTTATGTGCAATACTTATGTCAGTCAGTATTAATACGGTCTTCAGGACACTGCGATAGTGCTACAACTTATGTGTTGAATGTATTCTCATGTCTGTGAACAAGAAGTAAGATTATATTGCGGAATTACGTGCAAACAGTACTGTCACTTACTTATATACAGTTCTCAAAGAAAAGTTAGATATTCGTCTTTGTATATATTAATTTATGTGTTACACTAATACATGTACAGACTGTTTAGAAACTTGCGTCTATGTTGGCCCCCATGAAATCCTGTATATAGAAGCTGCCAATAGACAGGATCTGAGCTACCTATTACAAGATTGCGCTGCCTTAAATTCTTGTATTTGGGACGAGTCGCATCAGTGGCCACTAGTCTCAGCACTGTCGACGAGTTTCAAAAATACGAATGGCTAATATTGTCATTACAGTTAGTTCTGCAAAAGTTGTGAGTTGACGAGTCGACGGGTCAGTTGTCCCAGCATATCCCACACATATTCCAGACATGTCGGGAGTTCGTGCAGGCCAGGGAAGTTGCCGCAAGTCTTGCAGATGACGTTGAACTCCCGCGTTGTTTGTGGGCAAGTTTTATCCTGTGGGAATAAATCATCACCTTCTTGGTGCACGAGTGACTAAAGAACGGGCCTTTTAATAATCTGCACGTACAAAGTGTTGGTCAGCGTTCCACAAACAACAGAGGTCAGCGAGATTCAGTTGCGGATCCATGGGGAGGGTCATGGGGTCATGAGCGCCCTCCCCCTCCCCCCCCCAACACACAGAAAAAAATTAACTTTTTTATTGAAACATTTTTATTTTCAGATACGAAGTGTGTGAGAAAAGTTAGGCTGCAACGCTGTCTTACCTGAGTGGTCTAAAGCGCCCACCTAGTAAGTAACAGGTCGCGGGTTCGAATCCTGGTCACAGCATAAACTTTAATTCAATGCCTCTCCTTATGTTTAATACCTTTAGTATAACTTAGTTCATAAAAGTTTGTAAGTTTAGGGACTGATGCCCCACAGTTAAGTCCCATAAGCTTAACAAGAATTTGAACATTTCTTTGAACGAAAAGTTACGGGAGTATTTATTTATGAATTAACTTCATTTATTCTTGTGCATTACATTAGCCACTTCAAATATCCTAATTAGATATTATTCACTTATACCAACGCCTTTTCGACCCCCCCCCCCCCGCCCCCTCCCACATAGGTGACTGAAATACGAGGCATGTTATTTAAGAAAGTTGTTGTGGTCTTCAGTCCAGAGACTCGTTTGATGCAGCTCTCCACCCTACTCTATCCTGAGCAAGCCTTTTCACCTCCTCATAAGAACGGCAACCTACATCCGTTTGAATTTGCTTGATATATTCATCTCTTTGTCTCCCTCTGTGACTTTTACCCCACACACTTCTCTCCAACGTTAAATTCACAATTCCTTGATGTCAAAGAATGTGTCCTACCAATCGATCCCTACTTTTAGTCAAGGTATGCCACAATTTTTTTTCTCCCCAGTTCTGTTCAGTACCTCCTCATTAGTTACGCGATCCATCTTTCATCGCGATCCACATTTCAAAAGCCTCTTGCCTCTTCCTGTCTGCACAGTTTATCGTCCATGTTTCACTCACATACAAGGCAACACTCCACACAAATGCCTTCAAAAAGATCTTTCTTATGCATAAATTAATATTCGATGTTAAAAAATTTCTCTTTTTCAAAAACGCTTTTCTACCCATTGCCATTCTTCATCTTATATCCTCTGTACTGCGACCATCATATATTATTTTACTGCCCAAGTAACAAAACTCATTTACCACCTTTATTGATTCGTTACCTAATTTAATTCCTTCAGCATCGCCTGATTTGCTTAGACTTCATTCCATTACCCTTGTTTTGGTATTGTTAATGTTCATCTTATATGCTCCTTTCAACACACTTCCCATTCCGTTCAATTGCTCCTCCAGGTCCTTTGCTGTCTCTGACAGAATTACAATGTCATTAGCAAAACGCAAGGTTTTTCTTTCTTCCCCCTGAACTTTAATTCCTTCTCCGAATTTCTCCTTGATTTCCTTTATAGCTTGGTCAATGTACAAATTGAGTAAGTACCGTTTTGAAATTAAAAAAAATACGTGCTAAGATATCTCAATAGTTTTATTTTTACATGAAAGCCTGTACCTTAAACTACATTTCTACATAATTTCCGTCAATATTGAGGCACTTGTCATAACGTTGTACCAGTTTTTGAATACCCTCCTCATAGAAGTCTGCCGCCTGACTTGTTAACCACTGCATCACAACTGTTTTGACTTCGTCATCGCCTTTCTCGGTCACAATGCCTTACAAAACCCTACGAGTAACATTAGGAAAGTCATTCCGCAAGGAGAAAATCGTAAAGCGTCTGTTTTCTCTCAACTTATTGTTTACTTCCTGTACCAAACTTTCATTAACGACCGAAGGACGCCCACTCCGTTGTTCATCATGTACATTTGTGCGGCTATCTTTAAATGCTCTCACCCACTTTCTTAACATTCCACCACTCATAATGATTTCTCCGTAAACTGCACTGATCTCACGATGAATATCGATCGCTTTTATTCCTGTAGCACTAATAAATCATATAACAGCCCGTACTTCACAGTCGGCGGGACTCACGATTATCGGTGGCATCTTAAACAATCAGTACACAACGTAAACAAGGAAGAATATGACTGTAATTGCGTCAGTGCGTAGACAACAGATGTAGGTACCCAGTGCGCATAAAATTATTGAGATATCTTAGAACGTCTTTTTTTTTTTTTTAATTTCAAACCAGTACTTAAAAACCACGCCTCGTAATCAGCATTCCTCTTCTTATCACACTTCACGCTGTGCAAATTATGAGGTTATCGAAGATCCTATCATAGTTCTTAAATTAACTGCTTGACCGATGTTATTCGCAACGTTTTTTCAAAAACAGTATTTTACGAAATTTCAATTTATTGATTAGGCTATTACCCTGACGAATTGTGCTATTACTTACGTAAGCAAATATTAGATATTATTACTATGATTAGTACATTAAAACATCACATATATTACGGAAAAATCAATTAAAATATTTATATTAAACATGGAGTAAGACTAGTGTGTCTTGGACGAGTGCACTCTACAAGACAGCGCTACGTCGTAGCGCAGTCGACCATCACTTGTGCGTGCAGACAGAATCTGCTTTCATCGCTGAAGACCATGGTCCCCATTCCATGTTCCAAGTGTTTCTTGTGCTCGTCAATGCTGTTGCGTGAGTAAAAGACGTTTTAGTGGCTTCCAGAACCTCGTCTGTTGGTGTGTTCACATAACCAGTGTAACCAGCGTCGTTGCACTACTAACGCAGCACGTCCAACTTGAATCACAGTTCTCGGAAAAAAAAACTATTCTGCCACTCGGAAGGCCGCAGTTTGACCCCTTTCAAACTCGCTCAGGTGGCTGTAAGAATCACGATGAGTCTCAGTGGCATGACACGTGCTTACGTGACAAGTTTATATCACATTGCGCGTTATGGCTGTGAACGTTCACTAGCAAAAGGTACACACAAATGTAACTCAGACAGCTATGTCACTATGCTATTTGTTAGCGGATGGCGATAAAACAGTTATCACTACATTTACCATACCCCAGGTGGTATCTGCCATTATCGGATCAAACGCGACGTCGTCGTTCCAGGTATACTAATCATTTCTTTTTTTCTGACAGTGAATACAAATGGTTAGAAATGCCGTGGCAGCTTTAACACTCACTGGCGCACTGCAATCATCCGGTAAAGGAACATATTGCGAATGAAGTCTTTACATGAAGTTCTCGAAACTGTTTAATTAAAAATTGAGGTAACTTAATTGAATTCACTTTGCAGGTTCAATAGACCTTAAACAACTTTGGTGAAGGAACTAGAGATTTCACAATATTCTCTAGGTCCTTTACTTCTGATTTGGGTTTCAACTCCACTCACTGTATTCACAATTATTTACAGTTTATGTTGGATACATTTACCATTATACATGCAGTCCAGTTTCCGCTCTTTCATGCCAAGGGCTTAATGTGTAGTTTACAAATATTGTAAAGTCATTGTACATCCAGAGATGTTTTTAAAATCAGCCATGTTTTATCACCGACTCCTTACATCTTTGTATTAAATTTAAGTCTGGCCTTTAGTTTCATTTGTTTGTTAGATGAAACCCTTATTAATTAATACATCTGTGTGAGCTATGGACCCATGTAGTCATGTTTAATTGGGTCTTTCCTATTGTCATATCAAATTATAGCAGTATCCACTGCGTGCCTTTCTGGCCCACTTTAGGTTAGTAACACTAAAAGTGGCCCGTTGGGGTGGCCTTTTAACTGCTCCAAATGTAACTGCAAATAACACCTTAACCGTTCATCAGAGACGAAAATTGATTAAATGGGTTTTTAGAGAGTAGCATTCTTTACAACTTCGTTCTTTTATATTTTTACCCTATCTCGCACCGTCTCAGAGATATTTGCGAAAATAAAGGGGATTTGTGTGTATATTTCTGTAATGTGTTTCCAGTTTTTAGGTCGCAACACTCAACCGATCGTCACCAAATTTTATAGACGTTTTTGTTGATCGCCAGCGACCAGAACCTGCTTCTGCTGGCATAACCGGACGCCACTAAGGAGAGGAAATATGCCATATGTCAACTACTATTTGTCGGATCGAAAAAAATTGTAGTAAAAGTTGTTAAGACTTTAATATTGAGTCACTTTTGTTTCAAAATTTTGTCGTTATATAGACACTGGTCGAAATTGGTACATACATATAAAGGTGTCTCCACCGACATATTTCTTTTCTGTAAGTCATGTAATGAAAGTTCGAAAAATTGTTTCAGGTATATATTTCATCTAGGGATGAATACGGGCAGGAAAATACCTTTCTGTACAGAAATAAAAAAAGTACAAAAATTAAACTGTTGCAAAAGCTCAAAGAAATACTTGAATAGAAATGTATCAACAACTATAGCTGAAAGTGATAAATATATGGCATATATCGCGGATATATACTGAAGAAAGTATCAGATGTAAAAAATAACAAGAAAGAAATAATTCTATACAGGGTGATTCTTATAATAAAGAGGACAGCAACCAACCACTTTTTATCATGCTATTTATTAACTAAATACCGTCGTTACCGGTTTCGAACCTTTCGGTTCATCTTCAGACGGCTGTTCACGTCCACATAAATATCACTTACATTTTTCTTTTATGCAGATAATTTTTGTTTTCCTTGTGGTGAAACGTCTTTGGTTGTGTGGTGCCCTACAATACAAAGCCTGATTATAATTACTTTCTCGAGCTTAATCTGACTCATGATACCGACAAATATTGTGAACAAACTTTTATGATAGAATTTTTCTTGTTATTTATTTACTTACGTCGAAAAGTCGGTTCCATTAGGATGTGTCGCTGATTCCTGCAGCTGTTGCTGCAGTAAGCACTTTTTGAAACACTTTTATGGAGTAACATAGCGCGATTAACCACACATAAGCACACACACAAACAAAATTTGTTTCGCCACATTGAATACACATATGGTGATAATGCCAACATAACACTGTCATAGATGTTTTCTATCAAAGATATGTACATTGATGTACTTTTACAAAGGAGAGACGTAAATTACTGTACACAGAATAAACGTTATACGTGTGAATTGTGCATTCAGTGGCATAGGCTATAATTACAGAGGGTTGTATTTACAGTTTCTTAAAGTAATTTCACTTAGCGATATAGCACAGGCTGTGGTATACATAGAGTAATGTGAGGAGTGATAAATAAGTGTAGGCCTACATATTTGTGTGTTACCACAGCGTATATTACGTTTTTTAATTGAAGGCCATATATATTTACTGATTGTGCATCTGAGTGGGCTATTGTATTATTTCATGTTTATATTACATTACTGCATGTGGCAAACGTAGCATTGTTTATTATTTATGCTGTAAATTCGAAATTAGCGGAGTGAAATTTTGTAGAAAGGCTGCATTGGCCAACACTTTTTGTTCCTTGAAGAGATATTGTGGTGATTTATGTTTATTCTGCACACCTAACAAAAATGTGTAATTAAATCCAGGAATAAAGACGATAAAATAAAAGAGGAAGTTGCTGCACTACATGCCAAGAATATTGTAACAATAAGGCAGCAGGTTGGAGGAGGATCCTCTTTAAAATTAAAGATAACAATTTTAATTTTGGGTAGAAAATTACGATGCCAATGCAATATGTTACGCATAATAGACTAAGTAAACTAACTACAAATAAAACTGTTACGATAAATTTTATTAAGAAACTTATAAAAGTGAAAACCATATGGCCCACTTTGGCAGATATTTCGGACAAATAATTATAAAAATATAAATAAAAAAATAATGTGAAATTAAGTATGATTATTGATTTGATTTGATTTTTTCAGGGAAGCCAAAACAGTGTTGGTCCAACCCGCCACTGCCCGCACCGAAACTGAGCTTATTGTGCGGTATCGCTCCCTGTATGTCTAGTAAAGCCAACCAATGCCCTTGAACAGTGCAAGGAGTCCCTTTACCAGTTCTTTATTAGACACAATTTCTTCGGGTCTGGTTGTCCCAAATGTTCTGTGCCTTTTACTCTCCAATGCAATGCATTCGAAGATTAGATGTGATGCAGTTTCATCACCGTCATCACAGATCCTACATTTAGGGTCCTCTTCTGTTATTACCATTGTATGTAGGTGTTTTTTTGAAATTCCCATGGCCTGTCAGCAACCCAACCATGAATCTAATCTCTCTCCTGTTCTGACCCAGGATTGCAGAGCTTCTTTTAAAACATGGCTTTGGCATCATTACCTTGCCATGTTTTTGTTGATGGTTTTTGGTCCAATATTCTACGTGCTGTCTTCTGAGCCAGTTACGTAGCTCCAATTTGATCGTTGCCTTGGTGATTGTCAGGACAGGTTCCGGTCCAATAAATGGAGTCTCTGCCCCCATCCTGGCTAATCTGTCGGCACGTTCGTTGCCACTGATCGCCGAGTGGCCAGGGACCCACCATAGGTTTACTCTATTGCTTTCCCCTAGCTCCACTAGAACCCTGTGACATTCTGCAACAATTTTAGACCTTGTTGCAGGAGCTGCCAGTGATCTCAGGGCTGCCTGGCTGTCTGAATAGATATAGATGCTACAATCTTTGTAGCACCTACGCAAATTCTCCTCCACACACGCCCTAATGGCAGTGATTTCCGCCTGGAATACTGAGGCCAGTTTTCCTAGAGAGATGACGCCCTCCAGTATTGGCTGCACCCTATATACCCCAGCCCCAACACCTTGGTCTGATTTTGACCCGTCAGTGAACCAGACAATATCCCCCGTACAGTGTCGAACTACTTTCTCCCACTGCTCCCTACTTCCAATTGTTATATCGAAAGGCTTGTTGAAGCAGTATGGGGTTATAATGTAGTCGGCTGGCAGTTCCTCAACCTTTCCTATATTTACCTCACTTACTATTTTAGTGTGTGATTCTGGATATCCCAAAGAGTTCCAGTTGTTGCCAGATTTGAGTCGGTATGCACCAGCCGCTGCCTCCATCTTGACCCAAAGGTGTAATGGGGGCATATCCAGCATGGTTTCCATCCCAGCAGTTGGTGTGCTGCTAATTCCGCCTGTTATGGCTAAGCAGGCTAATCTCTACACCTTACCAAGCTCCTTAGCAGCAACCTGCTGTTCTACCTTCTTCCACCACATGACCGCCCCATAGGTGATCCTGGGTCTAATCACTGTGGTGTATATCCAGTGCATACCCTTGGGGCTCAGGCCCCAATTTTTGCCACAAGCTCTCCTGGTACTCACAAGAGTACCTTTTGCCTTGGAGCAAATATCCCTGATGTGAGGGGTCCATGTCAGTTTCTCATTTAGGGTAACCCCTAGATATTTCACTGTCCCCTTCACAGGTAGCGCTTCATTGAGAAGCTTTAGATTCCAACTTGAATGTTGTATATGCTTCTTTGTGAATGGTACAACAACAGTCTTCTTAGGACTAACCCCCAGATCCTATTTTCTGCACCAGTCTTGCACAATGTCCAGTGCACCTTGTGCCATATTCTTCACTGTGTCAGCAAATTTGCCAAGTATTACTATGACAAGATCATCTGCGTATCCTTGGCAAAAGTACTGCCTAGAGTTTAATTCTCCGATGAGATCATTCACCACTTGATTCCACAATAAAGGGGAAAGAACTCCTCATTGCGAGCAACCCCTAGTGGTGCTGATTACCATTTTTTCATCCATCATGGTAGCCTCTACCTTTCTTCCACCTACATATAGTAGGTCCACCTACATATAGTGGTCCCTAGGTCATGCACCTCTGCTGCCCTAACCATGGAATCGAAAGTCGTATTGCTAAAAGACCCCTCAATGTCCAGGAAGATACAGAGGGCTATTTCCTGAAAGTGTAGTGGTTTCTCCACCTTCCCAACGAGTTGGTGGAGAGCTGTCTCACATGATTTACCTGGCTGATATGCATGTTGGTTTGAATGAAGAGGAGCTCTACTTAACCTCCTTTCTCCAACATGCACATTAACCAGATTTTCCAATGTCTTAAGAATGAAGGAGGACAGGCTGATGGTCTCATATCCTTGGCCTTGGTATGATCAATTCTCCCTGGCTTTGGAATGAAGACAACCTTCACTGCCCTCCAGGCATTGGGAATGATTCCTGCTGCTAGGCTAACCCTGAATAACCTGCATAGGAATCTAATAAGATTTTCTCCCGCTTGTTGCAGGAGAGCTGGAAATATTCCATCGGGGCCAGGTGACTTGAACGGTTGAAATGTTCCCACCGCCCATCGGACCTTACTGAGATCGACACACTCCTTGGCCAAATCCCAGTCCTCTTTGGGAATGCCTGAGAACTGTTGTCTCTCAGGAATCGCATTCTGGTCTGAGTTATCCCCCAGAGTATATTGAGGAAAGTGAGTCTTGAGGAGCAGTTCCAGCGTTTCATGTGCTGTCTTTGTATACTCCCCATCCTCCTTCCTCAATGTTCCTCCTGGATTAGTTGGTACCCTAGTGAGGTACCGCTTGAGCAGCCATGCCCTCCACTTCCTCACAGAATACCTTCCAGGATGCCTCCTTTGCCCATCTGATGGCAAGGTTGTAATTGACAAGGGCCTCACGATACTTTGCCCATTGTCCTTCGCGCCTCGCAAGGTTAAACACTCTTCGTGCCTGTTTCCTTTACATTTCCAGGTTATTATTCCACCAAGGCACACTTTTATTTGAGCACTTCTTGGTGATTGAGCAGTGGTCCTGGTATGAGGTCACTATAGCAGAGGTTATGGCCTCTGCTACTTCCTCAAACTCTGCTGAATTCCTTATCGAAGTTTTAATTTCCGATAGGCTGAAGTCAAGATCTCTCCTATATGTCTCCCAGTCCGTTTTCCTGGGATTCCTATAGGCCATGGTCTGTCTGGTTCCCATTTCAACCTTGAATTTAATACATATGTGATCTGATGAGGATGGCTCTAGGACCACATGCCACTGTTTGACGTAACTTCCCATCATCATGGAACCAAAAGTTATGTCAATTACTTCTTCCCTTCTACTATTCCTGAATTTAGGTTCATCACCCCTATTCAGGATCTCTAAGTTGTTAGATAGGAGAAATTCAAGAAGGTGCTCACCTCTACTGTTGGTGTCCTTGCTGCCCCACGATAGATTGTGGGCATTGGCATCACAACCCACCAACAGTTCGTCACCTTGCCGATGGCAGGTTTCCGTCAGTCTCCTCACTTCCAAAGAAGGAGGAGAGCTGTCTTCGTAAGGAAGGTATGCTGAGGCCAAAACAATTTCCCTCGTGATACCTTCCTTACGTTGCTGCATCCTGATAGTCACCAGGTCCCTGGAACAAAAATCCATCATTGGTATGAAAGGTATTCCATTTCTAACATAAATGCATGTTCTGGAGTTTTTTAGATTTCTAGCATAAATCAGTTTACCTCCAGTACCACCGAGTCCCGATACACCCCCTTTGTATAAATAGGGTTCTTGTATCAGGGCCACGTCCACCTCCTGTCTCTCCAGGCGACAACTCAGGGCAGCAGTGGCCCCTTTACTGTGCTGCAGGTTTATCTGCAGCACTTCCAGTCCCCATCTTGCTGCCATTATTGCCTTTAAGGTCTTTTATTACGCTGACGGCGACCTGCGAGAATCCTAAAAACAGTTTCAGGCGTTGCTCTCGCATTGCCTTCAGGGACTTCTCTCCAACTTCCACCACCAGGGTTCGTCCTTCCGGAACGACCTTTTGGTTCATTACCCTCCAATCCTGTGTCGAGACGTTTGGGTTCTGGACCCTTATTTTCTCGAACAGAGTCTTTGGAGAGACATCCTTAAGGATCTTTGGTACCCATATTGACACCTTTGCGGTCTTCAGGAGTTCGGCTGCTGTCTTGACCAGCATCTTCGCATCCTCCCATGGGGATATCATGGGCACCTTGTACTTAAGCCATTCTGCTGAGTGCTCCCCCTTGCAGACAGAAATTAGGGCACCGCGATCTAGATAGGACGTCCTGAATTTGGGTCCTGGACCAGCGTCCCCCCCAATCTCTTCAAAGAGGGCCATCTGCACGAGCTCTTCCTGCTGCGAGGTGATGCTTACCAGTGTGTATCCTTCTTGGACAACCGCCATACTAAAGACCGAGACTGCAGTACTATAGGTCTGTTTCCCTATTTCTTGCCTCAGCCCTTACGATCACGCTTGTCCAGAGACGGTGGAGTCTTAGATTCCTCCCTAACCCTCTTGCCACCTGTCTTTGACGTCAAGGGAGTCTGTGTATCCCCTTCGACCTGAGGCAGTTTCTTTTTGGTGGTCTTGGGCTCAAGCCCTTTTGATTCCCTCCACTTATGTTTAGGAAGCTATTCTTTTCCTTCCTTTTGCTTCTGTTCCTTGAGAAGTTTCCTCCTCTGAGCCCCAGACAAGGCCATAATCCTAATCTGTTCCAACTTCTCTGTTACATTTCCCACTTCTTGCTCAGGTCTAGACCCTGAGGGGGGAGAATGTAACCCCCAATCACATGGAAAACTAGCCTCTAAAACACCTATCATCATTGCCGATTTCCACCAATGGCGTGAAATAATATAACCACCAATAAAGGCAAACCAACCTCCCCCTTCCTTTCCCTCATCCGCAGCTATATAAATCCCAAGATATCGTATATTCAGCAGTCAGACACAGACCCTGATGAAGGCCGCCTGCAACAGTGGCCGAAACGTCGGTGGAATTTATAATATGACGACGCGGTTTCATACCCAGAAGAGTTTTATTAAAATGTTCAAATGTTTGTAAATCTATAGTACACAACTACTTGGTTATTAGAACCCTAGCTTACAAACAACTTAAACTAACGTAAACTAACCTAAGGACAACACACACCCATGCCCGAGGGAGGACTCGCACTCCAGACGATAAACGGCCGTGCGCACCGCAGCACGGAGCCTCAGTGC
Organism: Locusta migratoria; assembly: GCA_026315105.1. Classification (NCBI taxonomy): domain Eukaryota; kingdom Metazoa; phylum Arthropoda; class Insecta; order Orthoptera; family Acrididae; genus Locusta; species Locusta migratoria. Next base: position 297,207,206 of record CM048755.1, read on the forward strand.
GCACGGCTAATCGGCCACGTCATGACATCAAGAAACACTATCATCAGTAACCTTTCTTATACTAGTTATTTATTTCTAGTGACGAAACAAACGCTATGTAGGGTTCCAGGACACTTATTCCATTTCTTATTTCAGCTTCTGTATGACGATAAAATTGGTTCTGTACTGGGAATGTAACTCAGACCGCCCTCGACGCGGAATTTGATCCCTTCGTGACAATACAGCTCCACTACAATTCGTTGTTTATTCAAAACTGCAGATTCCTCAACATCTCCACATATTGCGCTTGAATGGGTTCGAATCCTGGCCTGGCACTTAAGTTTTCATTATGTATTATCAAGCACCTATCTGCTGGTGGATAATAATTTGGATTTTCAATATATTTTCATTCGTTATCAACACCAACGATATCTGACGTTTTTGACTCCCAGTGAGTCACGGAACTATTTGCGAGATCACTGTCAGTTCAAAATTGTTATTCCGAGTTGCTGGTGGAGAAAATTCGGTAGCTGAATTCTCTTTTTGTGTAGTCGACAACGATATGTGTGGGGTTCGATTCCCAGTCAGCATTAAATTCTTCGTCATATTATTTCTAGTTCAAACATGCTCACATGTTACGGCTGGTGAAACAAACCCATATTTAACGTTCGTCTTCTCTAGAATATAATAGCGATAGGTGCCGGTTATAGTCCTGGGAAGGAAAAAAAATGTTTCGTCTCGTCATTTCAGTTAAAACATCTAGCTACTGCCGAGAAAATCCGATATGTCACAGTTGATTGTGCTTCGATAACAATCCGATTAGGTTCTGGGTTCGAATCCTTGTCCAGCACAAAGCTTTACCTCACGGCATTTCAAGTACGTTACTTGTGAAGAAGCAATATTTAACGTCTCTCGTAATTCGTTAACAGGGACAATATATGCTGGGTAGGAATTCCCGTCCATTAAAAATGTTTACGTTATATAATTTAAAGTTGATATTTGCTAACTGATACTGACTAAAATCGAGGTATATCACTATCTGTATGCTTAGTCAGGAATTACTGTTAGTTTCCATCAGTCACGAAATCTTTGCTCAGTCTGCATAACCTGGGTTTGAATCCATATGCAGAACAGGACGGTTCGTCGTGTCATTTGAAGTTCATACATATTCTCAACTAGCTGCTCGTGAGAGACAATTGTAATGTCATTTTGTTTTAAATGATAAGTACGGTATGTTACTTTGAACAAGCAATCATGATCACGACGAACTTACTACGTGCATTACGTATCTGACGTAATAATGAGAGTGGTAACATTTCAGGTATGTCATTTCTTGTAATAAATGTGAGCTTACAAGCCTTAAGGACAGTCTTATCTGTGATAAGGTGTTCCCCTGATTTTTGTAGTATCATGGCATTACTTTACAAATTGAGTTATTGCGATAAAGAGCAGCGTTCTCTAGTGGTGACTTGTTTGAACCATTTTCAATAGTCAAACGACTGTACCGAGGAGCGAGTAGAGCACCCGCAAGACAGGTACGTTAGTTGTGTTGCATGCGAATCAGGCAAAATGCAATTCAGGTCGTTCGGATACTTTTGAGCACGACCGTACAAAAATGTTCAAATGTTTGTAAATCTTATGGGACTTAACTACGGGGTCATCAGTCCCTAAACTTACAAACTACTTATGAACTACTTACGAACTAGGACGGCACAAATATCCGTGCCCGAGGGGGGATTCGAACCCCCGACCGTAGTGGCCGTGCAGACCGTGACTGAAGCGCCTCAGTCCCCTCGGCCACCGCGGCCGGTACGACCGTACATTCTTGCCATAGGCGCATAAGCTACGTTAGAACACATTTCTTCTCCATAAAGTAACGCTCTCTCACTATTCTACCTTTCTATGATGGTAAAGATCGATGTTGACCATGCTCAAACATATGTACGCGGCAAATTTCCAGTAGCGAGCACTAATATGTGATACAAAAGCTATGTAATCCACCCACACCTATTGTGATGGGAGCTGTGGGAAAAAGTACAAACCACAAAAAACAGGTAGTACTGTTTTCACTATTTGTGAGAAGGTACATATTATTTTGGCAGGCGAACTTCTTTGCCTTCCCGAGAGTTTAACACTGCTGCAAGGTCATGCGAGATACAGATAACCTCAGGGGTGTCAGAAGCAGAAGTGTTCCCATGGGCATCCCTGCGCTCAAACAATATTTTCAGTAGTACGCACTGGTTTTACTCCGTGTGCAAACCAAAAGGTGTATCACTACAGCGGACACGACCTAAGAGTTCAGAACGGATGTAGCTGTGAGATAGCGGCCTATTACTAAACGGCACAACTTTTGATTAATAAAATTCTCTCGGGTTTCCAGTCGCGTCAAGTGGATAACTGGCCACGAGTTCTTGACCGACATCTCCGCCATTATCAAGTGGTTGACGGTCGCGTGGCTGACGCTTGACAGGCGGACACAGCCTTCATCCGAGGAGTAGGAGTTTAAGCAGATGTCTGCTGTTCCTCCTGCACCTTGCTCTGTGGTTACCATGTGGTCTTCTCTTGTCCTCTGTGTGTTCCTAGGAAATTAGGCCGGCCGCGGTGGTCGAGGGGACTGAGGCGCTTCAGTCACGATCTGCACGGCCACTGCGGCCGGGGGTTCGAATCCCCCTTCGGGCATGGATATTTGTGCCGTCCTTAGTCTTAGTTAGTTCATACGTAGTTTGTAAGTTTAGGGACTGATAACCCCGTAGTTAAGTCCCATAGACTATACAAACATTTGAACATTTTTTAAAGAAATTTAAATGAAATACATTTGATGCCAACAATGGGATGGCAGGGATATTTAGCACTGTGGCTTTGTCCTCTGATTCCTCTTTTCGTTGCACTGTTCCCCGGGAAAGAGGACCGTGATTTCGTTTGGGGTCACTTGACGGAACGACTTGTCATCGTAGAGAGCTTTTTTGTGTCACATGTGGCCTTACTACTATAATAATGTCCATCACAGCGTCCCATTGGTTCTGGGCACATGATAAGTGTGACTGAACAGTTCAAATTTCTTGTCGTTCCGAGATGTCGTGGAAAGCCCATATTTACGATGTTGTTCAAAAACTAAATGTTGCGTTGTTTGTCATTAGAAAAATATTAGAAAAAATTAATAGTTCAACACGAAAATAGGTCCACTTTGCTTATTTTCATTTCATTAGGACGTATGGTTTTATTTGTGAATGTATGCTTTCCCCGCCGGCCGCGGTGGCCGAGGGGACTGAGGCGCTTCAGTCACGGTCTGCACGGCCACTACGGTCGGGGGTTCGAATCCCCCCTCGGGCATGGATATTTGTGCCGTCCTAGTTTGTAAGTAGTTCATAAGTAGTTTGTAAGTTTAGGGACTGATGACCCCGTAGTTAAGTTTCATAAGATTTACAAACATTTACATGGTTTTATTTTTATATGTTTTCCCGGCGTATAAAGCTGATGAAAGAGTTCTCGGGCTTCAAGCCGGGTGGCTATGTCTTCTAATCGCCAGAAGAAGATGAGTACGACACTCGTCGAAACGTCGCGGTCAGAAGACACTGCCACCCGGCTGGAAGACCGAGAACCCTTCGTCAGACTATGTTGTTATTTTCTGAGGATACTCCTGTGATTCAAAAAGGGTATTTATTGCGCAGAAATGGGCAGTTGGAACAATATGTGGTACAACCTCGTGAGCCTCTTGTCGATCCCTGTTTAGTAGTCAGGGATTTCTGACATTGGCCTCCCAATGTCGTTCGTTGTTAATAATATCTGGTTATTTCTATGGGTTAGGAGCTTTAACTCAGTTAATACTAAACAGAAATCTTATCTGTATTCGGATAACATCTGGTTCACCCTTGAACAGAAAAGTGTGCAGTATTCTGCTGTATCCATTTTAATAATCTGCCAGAAGAAATCACTGAAGAGTTCCCTCATGGCTCACTATTTCTATTCTGTCGAGGAGTTATACTTAAGCTTAGGCCTGTGGTGTTAATAGGACTGATTTTTACAATTTTATGTACTGACTCCTTCCTTGACCATGGAGATTTGCTCCTCAATTCGGTCTTGTAGTAGGTAATAAATATTAATATAAATTTTAAAAAAAAAAATCAGTGAAGACGGGGTAGGAATTAATGATTCGGATCAGCTTCTACGGGAGTAGTGCCTCCAGCTATGCTGGGGAGAAGGAATAGGATTCTTGGAGAAGAGTTCGTTTCTGCTTGATGGGGAGTCAGAATGGACTAAACTGATAGTCGTAGGTGCTGCAGTGAAGCGTATTGTGAGGCAATCAAAGACAACTACAGTAGTATAGGTACGATCACAGGAACACAGACACAGCCGTGGTGGAGTGGCCGAGTGTTCCAAGGCGCCGCCTAGCTGCGGAGTGCGCCGATGCTCGCCGTCGGAGGTTCGAGTCCTCCATCGGCCATGGGTTCATTTGTCGTCCTTAGGAGTAGTTAGTTTTAGTAGCTCATAAGCCTAGGGACAGATGACCAGAGTAGTTAAGTCCCATAGATTTACAAACATTTGAACACAGACACAAGTTCACAGATTCCAGCAAGAGGCCGCGCCTTACGAACAATGCAACGTGCGTGAAACCTGATAGGCTGAAGAGGAGTTGGATAGCCGTCACATATGGTCTATAGGACTGTGTGCATCGAGTCATCCGTGAGCTTCGATCAAGCAGACAGTGTACTTCGGTTCAAGACAAAGTGCTACGCTTTACAGAACACACCGGTATAATCAAGACTTCTACATGTTTGGACAGAAATTATTGCAGACGGCCAGTGGAACTTTGAAGTTTTCACTCACATGTTTAGCAGTCAGACTGCATTTCACCAACGCCCATAGTTGAACTACAGTCGAGGGATCATTCTGTTAAAGTCTGCTTACGTCGCCTTACCAATAACACTCCCACAACAGGTGACCTCGGGGAATCTTTCCAACTCCGTCCCCCTCTGTGAGAGCAGGAGAGACGACTCTGTATATCTTGTCACTGGCCTCCTTGACAGCGACAGTGAAGGAATGTCTTTTCGAGGGACCGTCGATGTTGCCGATTCTATTCGGCGTGGATGACGTTTCGGTCAGCTCGTTGTGTGGTCGGTTACCCCTCTTGGAAGGGAATGGCGGTTAAAGGCACGTCTTCTTCGTCCATGTGTGTGGTGACACGAACTCCCATAGACTGCCCCACAGGAGGGCATGTAGTAAGTGAAGTCGCGTCTTCTTACGCTGAACGAAGCTCACACATCAGCTGTTGGATGCGACGGAGCGCCTCCTGCTTTTCAGTTTGGAAGACAGCCAATTCCTCCACCTTAGCGGCCAGAGCCAACACCGTCTAGAGACAACGCCTTAGTGCAGTCTGTTCCATAGCGGCCAGCCAGTCAACTAGCGATCGCAGCGTACTCTCTGTGACTGAGTGACTGACACGGACTGCACTGACACCTTGTATCTAGACGTGTTGCCAGAGCGTTGTCAGTGGCTACACGCAACTTTGCATGCAGTTCTTCCCCTGAGTCTTCCTAGCGGCTCGAGGGAGTGAGAGGGGATGGCCATCGAGACCGCAAGTCGCCTCTTTTCAGACTTGTGGCTACTTCTTCTTCTTCTCGTCCTCTTCTTCCTTCTTCGCGAAATTATAGTTTTTAATATGACTACAGTCCCGAAACTATGCGCCATGTATATCGTCGCAGTTTACGCACACTGGTGTGACGTCTCTTGCCTCTTTGCGCGTGCATGCTTCATGTGCTTGCGCACACTTCCAGCGACCAAGTGCATTCCACCATTACTCGGCTACATAGCCAAGTATTTGGTAACGGTAGCATTGCACTCCTCTTCTTTATGCCGATCGTGAAATTACTACTTACCTCGACATCACCACAGCGAGAGACTGCAGGATGGTTTCGCCTTTGCCTCCCTTTCCGAAACCAGACATGTTAACAAGTTTTGGTGAGCTGTAAGAGCAACAGTGACCATCGGACCTGCAAGAGATCGAGTGACATAATGAGAGAAAATTTCCAAGTGTTTGTGAACCTATTAGACCAAACTGCTACGGTCATCAGTCTCTAGAATAACAACTACGTAAACCAACGTACATTAAGGACAAAACAGCTGGCCGCGGTGTCCAAGCGGTCTGCGGCGCGCCAGTCACGGTTTGCACGGCCAGTACGGTCGGGGGTTCGAAACCCCCCCCCCCCCCTCGGGCATGGATATTTGTGCCGTCCTTAGTATTAGCTAGTTCATAAGTAGTTTGTAAGTTTAGGGACTGATGACCCCATAGTTAAGTCCCATAAGCTCTACAAACATTTGAACATTTTGAAGGACAAAACACACACTTACGCCCGAGGGAGGACTCAAAACTCTGGCGGGTACGGCTAACCGGCTCGTAGCATGATGCCTTAGACCACGCGGCCATTCCGCGCGGCCCATAATGAGAGAGCCGTGCTTATATACGAGGGTTGGAACTTAAATGGTGACAACTATTTATTCACAACCGATACAAAATCGTTACATGTTTGCGCCTGTTATACCCCCCCCCCCTCACGGTTCTTTGTATGTGCGTGTAGAGCAAGGGGCCCCGAGTTAATGCAGTCTTCCTTCCTTCCTTCTTTACATCCCGGACTGAATTTCCTTTCCCCCTCTCCTCCTTTCCTATACTCACTCCTTCCCCTCCCCACCGGGGGACTGATAAGCTTAGCAGTTTATTTCCTATCCCAACAAAACAACCCAACCCAACTGCAGCTGTTACTTTCCTTCAAAGTAGTCACCAGCGTTGAGTAGCACCCATTGCCAGCGATGTGGTGTAGTATACCGTTAGCAGAGTCTGTTCTGTTGATGGTGCGAATGGAGCGGTCTACTGGAAGTCGAATCTTTGCAACAGTTCTGAAGTGAATGCCACGAAGTGGTTCCTTCATCTTCGGAATCAAATCATAGTCACAAGGACTTAAATCCGGGGAGTATCGTGGATGGTACAGTATTTCACAGTTCCATCGAACGAACAGAGCGCATTGTCGTGCGAAATGATGGGTGGGTTGAGCAGATGTGTTGTCGCTTGTTTCGCAAAGCCGGTCGCAGATGATGCAGTAAATTTGTGCATTGACAATATCCGTCGTTCCTGTTTCGAAAACAATGATACCGTAACTTTAGACCGCTCGCTCATAAGTCATGGGTTTCCCTGGATAGTGAACACGCCGGTGACTTGGGACGGACGAGTCCATTTGCTCAGAGGTAAGGTAGGTATGTCGACAACATGTGCTATCAGCGACAATAGTAAATTGCACAGTGTCTCCACATCAGTGTTGCCAATATTTATGTTCCAACTCTCGTACAAGCACTTCCGCCAGTAGCGTCGCTGGTGCACAATCTAGAAATGTACAGGGTGAAGCGAAATTCGCGGATTTGGGTTTCGCAGCGCGATTTCTCACATGCCAGCAATAAAAAAATGTCACACAAAAATTTCGTCCTGCGCATATTTCCGACAGCAAATGGACGTCGAAGACTGTGATGGGTCCATTCGTCAGTGTGTTTCAGAATTACACAATTACACCAACAAACTTCTAGGGGATGTAGGAGGCGTCTTGGGAAACAAAATGAGCACAGAAACCCATGCCCGGAAATGTCATCCAACGACGCTACAGAGCGTTGACGTTGCTGGAGGGTCTGTCTAGTGCCATGTGCCGGTGCCTGTAACTTGGACTGTCCTTAGTATCGTTGAATGGCGTTTCCGAGCATGGGTTTCTATGCTCAGTTTGTTCCTCAGGACGCCTTTTATAACCCCTAGAAATTTGTTGGTACAATTCTGGAATTCTGAGACACACTGACGTATGGAACACACATTCAGCTCAGTCTTCGACGTCCATTTACTGCCAGAAATATGTGCACGACGAAATTTTTAAACAGACTTTTTTTTAACGCTGGCATATGAGGAAGACCAACTGTGCGATTTTTGCTTCAGCATGTACCGGGTGATCAAAGAGTCAGTATAAAATTAAAAACTGAATAAATCACGGAATAATATAGGTAGAGAGTTAAAAATTGACACACATGATTGCAATGACATGATGTTTTACAAGAACAAAAAGATAACAAAAGAAAACCATAAAAAAGTTCAAGAAATATACGACAGATGGCGCTTCATCTGATTAGAAAAGCAATGATTAGCATAACAAAGTAAGACAAATCAAAGATGATGTTCTTTACAGGAAATGCTCAATCTGTTCACCATCATTCCTCAACAATAGCTGTAGTCGAGGAATAATGTTGTGAACAGCACTGTAAAGCATGTCTGGAGCTATGGTGAGGCATTGGCGTCGGATGTCGTCTTTCAGCATCCCTAGAGATGTCGGTCGATCATGATACACTTGCGACTTCAGGTAACCCCAAAGCCAATAATCGCACTGACTGAGGTCTCGGGACCTGGGAGGCCAAGCATGACGAAAGTGGTGGCTGAGCACACGATCATCGCCACACGACGCGCAAGAGATCTTTCACGCATCTAGCAATATGGGGTGGAGCACCATCCTGCATAAAAATCGTACGTTCCAACAGGTGTTTATCAGCTAGGCTGGGGATATGCGGTTCTGTATCATGCAGTTCCTCGAAAACAAAAAGCCCGATAACGGTAGATGTGGTTCTAATAAAACCCCATGTCATTCCAAGCATGTGTGTCAATTTTTGCCTCTCTATCTACATTATTCCGTGATTTATTAAGTTTTCAAATTTATACTGACTTTTTGATCACTCGGTATATACAGGATGACGATACTTAAACTATATGAAAGAAAGCGTTACAAACTAAGCCGTTCACATACTTTATTCGGCATGCAAAAGTGACTATAGATATTCGTATTTAGGTTATCACATGTTCGACATGTCTGTCTTCCGTGGCGATGATGTGTCGCAGACGAATAACGAAATTCTGCATGACCTGTTGAAGTGACGATGCTGTCAATGACTTCCTGAATGGCTGTTTTCAGCTCAGCAACGGTTTTCGAGTTCTTACACCTTGTATTTAAATAGCCGCACAAAATGGAGTCTCTTCTGTTCCCATCCTGGGAATATAGCGGTCATTCGAATCCATGCCAGTAGCCTCTGGGTAGTCCAGGGCGAGAATGTGGTTCCCAAAGTGCTCCTCCAGGATATCAAACACTCTCCTGCTTCGATGGGCTCCAGCTCCAAAATGTTCAAATGTTTGTATAGCTTATGGGACTTAACTACGGGGTCATCAGTCCCTAAACTTACAAACTACGTATGAACTAACTAAGACTAAGGACGGCACAAATATCCATGCCCGAGGGGGGATTCGAACCCCCGACCGTAGTGGCCGTGCAGACCGTGACTGGAGCACCTCAGTCCCCTCAGCCACCGCGGCCGGCACTCCAGCTCCGTCTTGCATCAACCACATTTGTCGAAATCAGGGTCACTTTGGATATTATGGATGAAATCATCTTCCATGACATACACGTACCGTAGGTAGCCACCATGCTGTCAATGAATATCGCACCGATTATTTCGCGTCTGGACGATGCTCACCACACAGTCACTCGTTGAGAATGAAAACATTTCCCGATCGCGAAATGTGGATCCTCTGTCCCCCAAATGCGCCAGTTTTGTTTAGTAACGAACGCATCCCAATGAAAGTGGGCTTCATCGCTGAACCAATCTATATTCACATCGAAGTCCACATACTAATTCCCACCATGCCTCACGGCCACCCATGCCGTTTGACGCGTCCTAACGCAAACTGTCCAGAAGTTATTACGATTTAATTTCGTACCAGCTGGTACTCGGTGCGTTGTTGCCGCAGAAGAAATAATTGTGTGAATAACTTTTTCAATCGTTTAATTAAGACACACGCGCCACCTACTGTAATTTAACTGTACTGTGTCGAAAACCTTCGCGTAAGAGCAAGAAATAAGTTGAAGTTTTATCGCAATCAGATGAACGTTATGGTAGCGCATAAACACACAAACAAATATATATGAGGTTTCCATCTTCCGTTAGTCCACTTCCTCCTTTCCCTTCTCTCTATTTACCGGATTCTCCCCGTCTCCTCCTGTCCCTTTTTCTGTCCATTTCCTCCTCCCCTCCGTCTGTTATCCCCTCCTCTGCGCTTTTTATCCCCAACCCCTCCCTCCCCTCTCTGTCCGTCTCCTCCTCCACCTACTCCTCTCTCTCCCCTTTATATAAAAACATACATATAAGCTCCAAGTTTCATGGTGACTGCTCAAACGGTGTCAAAGTTGCAAGGTACCCTCTGCCATGCTAAATTCACTGGCTTGCAGATTATAGAAATCTCCTTCGTGAAAATACACATTTATGTGCTACCTTACAGGTACATGGTCACCAGTCAAACAATTTGGATGTTTGTTGTAACGTACCCTCCGCCTTGCACCTACGGATGCTTACGAAAGGTAGCCCACGTATTAATTCGGGCTATAAGCTATCTTCATACCACATTTCATTCAAGCCGGTCCAACGTTTCCAGGGTGAAGAGTAACAAACGTGTTAACCCACTGTAAGGTACCCTCAGCCAAGCACCGTACGGTGGCTTCCTAAAGGTAGCTCACGGGTTAATTCAGGGTACAAGCTATCTGCATTCCAAATGTCATTCAAATCCTCACATCTCTTTCAGCGTGCAGAGAAATAAGAGTATTAACACAATGCAAGGTACCCTCCGCCAAGCACCGTACGGTGGCTTACGCAAGGTAGCCCACGTATTAATCCAAATTTCATTCGTCCATCCTTTTCAGCATGAAGGAGTAGCAAACACCTTAACACATTGTTAGGTACCCTCCGCCACACACCATACTGTGGCTTACGAAAAAAATGTTCACATATTTGTAGAACTTATGGGACTTAACTACGGGGTCATCAGTCCCTAAGCTTACAAACTACTTATGAACTAGCTAAGACTAAGAACGGCACAAACATCCATGCCCGAGGGGGGATTCGAACCACCGACCGTAGTGGCCGTGCAGACCGTAACTGGAGCGCCTCAGTCCTCTCGGCCACTGCGGCCGGCGGCTTGCGAAAGGTAGCACATTTATTAATAAGGGTATAAGCTAGCTCTGTTCCAAATTTCATTCATATCCGTCCCAAAAATTTCAGCGTGAAGGCGTAAGAAACGAATTAACTAATTGTAAAGTACCCACCGCCATGCACCATACGAAGTTAATTTCAGTGTGCCTACAACCTTCGTGCGAGTGCAAGCAATGAGTTGACAAAGTTTTATCGCAATCGGATGTACGGTATGGCCGTGCATAAAATACGAACAAAAAGACAAACAAACAAACATTAATTTTTATGTATTCGTTAAATAACTTTCACCCTGTATATAGTCGTACATGGTGTCGAAGTTTTCACCAGTTTCGCTCTTGAGGAATGTGCATTAACTACCAGTGGACATTGAATTAAATCAGTGGGGAACGCTGGTAATTTGTGCCGTACTGAGATTCGAATTTGAGTGTTCTGCTTACTGGGCAGTCGTTCTGACCACTAGGCTACCTGGACACAGAGATTATCAATACTGCACGGACTTTCCTAGTATGCCGCCCACAAGATTCAAATTTACCCACACACTAATGACGCTTTGAATCCCGATCCGCCGACCGCGGTGGCCGAGGGGACTGAGGCGCTCCAGTCACGGGATGCACGGCCACTACGGTCGGGGGTTCGAATCCCCCCTCGGGCATGGATATTTGTGCCGTCCTTAGTATAAGGTACTTGATAAGTAGTTTGTAAGTTTAGGGACTGATGACCCCGTAGTTAAGTCCCATAAGCTTAACGAACATTTGAATCCCGATCTTGCAGAAATTTCTTCTTTTCTTTTTTTTTAATAAGGTGCATTTCTGGTAGCGCGACCGCTCAATTTCTCCAGTAACAAGATTCCAAGGCGTCCCATGGTGTAGTCTTTATTGAGAGTGTTGGAGTGTTGTTCGATAAATTTATTCTGCATTGCTTCGTTTATTTCGCTATCCCAGAAAACTTTGGTGCCGCACGGGATATAAGCCGTTATGTTACGGACTGCACAGTCGCTCTCGTATGAGATTTGAGTCGTTCCTCAGGCTTGGGTGTGGGTGTTGCCCTTAGCATAAATTAGTCTCAGTAGTGTGTAAGTCTAGGTACCGATTACTTTAGCATTTTAATCCCTGCGGATTTTTTTAAAGTTAATCCGTTTAGTCTCGCTAAATGCAATCCGATGTTCGTTTTCAAGTGCATGTTCTACTACTACAAATTTTTCGAGATAGTATATACGGATACATGTTTTATGTTCTAATTGGCGCTGTTCAATAGAGTTCATAGACTGACTAACATAAAACTGCCCACACTCAAACGGTGTATTTTGTATACTTCACGCATTCTGTGGTCTAAAAAAATGTTCAAATGTTTGTTAAGCTTAAGGGACTTAACTGCGGTGTCATCAGTCCCTAAGCTTACAAACTACTTATGAACTAGCTTATACTAAAGACAGCACAAACATCCATGTCCGAGGGGGGGATTCGAACCCCCGACCGTAGCGGCCGTGCAGACTGTGTCTGGCGCGCCGCAGACCGCTCGACCACTGCGGCCGACATTCTGTGGGCTGTATCATCTTTCACAGGCTTCATTAGTTGTTTGATTTTTGCCTGACATTAATGATTATCGCCTCGAGACCATGTATTAGTGTATGACTTGTAATGTCTTGGCACTAGCTATTCATTTTTCTGTTACTATAACAGGAACTACAACAGAAAAAAATGTGTACGCTCTGTTGTACTGGCCTGATAAACCTCTAAGTGTGCTACCAGGCTAAACCTGACCTATCCAAGTAGTACCATAAAACCTGTTCGACTGTCTGGGCGAGCTAACAGCAATGCAGAAAGCGTATGACAGAGCGGAGTAGATGTTAAAATGTTAAAATGTGTGTGAGGTCTTATGCGACCAAACTGCATGGTTATCAGTCGCTAGACTTAAACACTAATTACTTCACTAACTTAAACTAACTTACGATAAGGACAACACAAACACCCATGCCCGAGGGAGGATTCGAATCCCCGGAGTAGATGCTTCATCATGTAAAGTAATAGCCTGGTAATCACTATTGCAGACTCGTGCCGCCGCGGTGGAGTAGCCGAGCGGTCTAAGGCGTCTCGCTGCGGAGCGCGCGGTTGCTCGCCGCCGGAGGTTCGAGTCCTCCCTGGGGCATGGGTGTGTGTGTTGTCTTTAGGTTAGTTTAGCTTAGTTTAAGTAGTTTGTAAGCTACGGACTGATGAACACGCAGTTTGGTCCGATAGATTTACAAACATTTGAACATTTTTTGAAAGTCGTGCCAATAACTGTATCAATCTCAGACCTTGATCGCGCAAATTGACACCCGATGCGGTGGCTGATTACCGTAAAGACATTTCCTATTTTCGAAAAACATGTTCAAACTTTTGTAAACGTAAGTGACATACTGCTGAGATCGCTCCCTAGACTTACAGACTAACCTATGCTGAGGACAACACACACACCCATCCCAAGGGAGGACTAATGGGAGCGGCCGTGCAATCCGTACCATGACGACCAGATCGCGCGCCCATTTCCGCGCGGCTTCCATTTTCGTTCGCTCCCATACGTCAACACGCCGAATGGCAATTTAATTTGCGCGGATAGTACAGATTGGATTCTTGGCTGTGCAGACTATAGGGGGCTTGAGACTGCAGCATTTGTTCAAGCTTTGTATCAGTTGGTAGCACTGCGCAAGGCGAGACACGCGAGTTCCGATTCTCGCGAAATTAAGTGACTTAGACTGTAATTAAACTTAGTTCAATACTGATAGGTAAATAAATACGTTCATTTGTATGCTCATCAATTTTTCCATTAAAGATGTCAGTTTTATTTGTGTATTTTTCCATAAAACGTGAAAAGATCATCAAGTAAAGTATCAATTGTGTTTTGTTTACGTTTAAAAAAGTTGAAACAGCCAACAATCCGAAGATTGGTTTGAACACCATAGTGCTTTACTAGGCATGGTCCTGTTTGGAGGTGGTATGCCGTTGCATTCCTCCGATCTTTGGACTGTTTGTTGGTTATAAATCTATCGGACCAAACTGCATGGTCATCAGTCCGTAGCTTACAAACTACTTAAACTAACCTAAGGACAACACACACATCCATGCCCCAGGGAGGACTCGAACCTCCGACGGCGAACAACTTCGCGCTCCACAGCGCGGCGCTTTAGACCGCTCGGCTATCCAGTTATAGGGGGAACTACAGTTTAACGTGGCTTCCGAACCACGTTGCTACTCGGTATTTTTCAGAGGTGAAAGAATAGGAAGGTGACAGTTAAAAATCCTAGGACCTGGCGGGTATCGAACTCGCGACCTTTCGATTTGTAGCCTGGCACTCTACCACTGTACAACCGAGGCGCGCTTGTTTACGTTGTTGCACAGTAAATTCAAAGAATCTCGTTAACTGTTCTTTTTAGCAAGTTACGTAAAGCGTAGCCCTTTATTGTTTTACTCCTTATTTGTGAAACAAAGTACAGAGTTTTATTTGCTTGCTTTAGGAAATAATTTCTCATTGCATTGTTTACATACAGTTGCGAGTAGGCCTCATTTTCGTATACGTGTTTTCTTTGCTTCTCGGTAATTACGTTATTTACACTAAAGTATTATTTTTACCATGAGTAATAAGTTATCTTCGGAGTTTGGTGTGATGGCTGCAGTTGATTTTATTTATTTATTTCAATTGCGGAAATTGTAGCAGCGCAAGAATTGGGTAAGTGATTGGGACTCACCAGTAGTGTTGTAGAAATTTAGTCGAGATAGGAAAATAGCGGAACAGAAAGGGAAAATTTCTGCCCTTCAGGCCGAATTACACCAGGCTAGGAGAATGGAATGGGAGATGAATAGTATAAAGGTGGTTCGATGAACCCTCTCCCAGGCACTTAAATGTGATTTTCAGGGTATCCCATGTAGATGGACAGGTTATGGGGGAACGCTAAAGAGAGGTGGTAAGTGGCGTCATAGGCAGAAAATACAGACTTCATAAGAAATCTTTGTAGTAAATGTGAAAAATAAGCTTGACCTGTTGCTTCAGTAACCAACTGATGAGTCTCAGACAGATGGAGACGTACACAGGCTACAACAGCCGCGGCGAAGCGGCCGAGCGCATTGAGGCGCTATGCTACATGCGCGAGGCCGTCTCCCGTCGGGGGTTCGAATCCCCCCTTGGGAATGGATGTTTGTGCTGTCTTTAGTATAAGTTAGTCCACAAGTAGTTTGTAAGTTTAGGGACTGATGACCCCACAGTTAAGTCCCTTAAGCTTAACAAACATTTGAACAGGCCACAACAAACATTCATCAGAAAATTGAGTAAGAATGTAGGAAATTCAGCAAAGAGGAAGTAAGTTTTGTTGATAGCCAGTTCACATGACAGAGGTGTGGATCAACTCCTGCGGGTTGAATTAGGATCAGAATACCGGATGAAAAAATTTATTTAAACCTAGTGCTGGTCTGGTTCAGTTGACAGAGGATTTACGTTCACGCTGCAAAAGATTTTAACAAGAAGATACCGTGGTTATTGTGGGTGGGCCTGGCAACAGTATTGACAGAGATCCCGAGTACAGTATAGAATGTGACCTGACAAAGGTTGCATCAGCATCGAGACATACTAGTGATACCAGTGTTGAGTTTGCGTCTTTTCTGAACCGCCATGACGACCTCATTTGAAACTTCTGATAGGAGAGTTAATTTGGAGTTGGAATGACTGCTTGGATTGGATGCAGGGTTGCATATTGGCCGGCCGCGGTGGCCGAGGGGACTGAGGCGCTCCAGTCACGGTCTGCACGGCCACTACGGTCGGGGGTTCGAATCCCCCCTCGGCCATGGATATTTGTGCCGTCCTTAGGATAAGCTAGTTGATAAGTAGTTTGTAATTTTTGGGACTGATGACCCCTTAGTTAAGTCCCATAAGCTGTACAAACATTTGAACATTTGATTTTTGTTGCATATTGATGTAGCTCCTGTTGAGTATCTCAGTAGGTGGGACTATACTAGGTATGGCCTACACCTCAGCAGGAACTGGAAGAGTAAACTGGCTAAGCGTATAGTAGGAATTTAACCCTTTAGGTAGTATGACGGATAAATTCGTCCACGAACCGCTAATTTTCAGAGGTCCAGACGGATGTATCCGTCCGCCGCGTTCTGTGACTATTAACTAGTGGGAATGGCGTGATTTTGCCCTGCCATTGAAATTGTGGCATTAGATGAGCTCCACCCACAACATGGAATCCCTCTTCAGCCAACACGGCATATTGTGGGTTAATTATAGGTGACGATAATGTCAGTAACAATGCTGATAGTTTTCAAGATATGGATTTTGAGGCTAGTGAAAGTGACTTCGATTCAGAAATAACTGACGACGAGACACTACCATATCAGACGGTAAACCAGTGCATTTGTGCATGCTAGTAATCATTATTTGTTCCGTGGTAGTACTGGTACCGTTGTGCCTCTGAAACAACATGATGTAATGAGTTGTTTTGCAGATGATGATTTGCGCAAAGTAATAGCTGAACAGACTAAGTGATACGCACAACAGTTCATAGCTCCTCATCCAATTTTAGAACCAGAGTTCCAGGGTTCGAAGTCGCATATTACCCACTGAGAAAGAGGAGCGCGTGCGTAATAAAAGCATTAAGGGTGGGGGAACTGTCATGAGTGGTAAAATATCAGTGGTTACAGTCAAGTTCTACGAGGGGTCAGGATTGAAGCAAACCTTCAGTTTGAGAACGAAATTAAACAGCACAAATCTGGCACATTAGATCAGCAAAGACAGCTGTTGATTAAAAATTCTCCCTTGACACAAACCACCAGAAATTTTATTTCCAATCGATTCTGTATCAGTCAATGTGAAATACCAACCATATTCAGTGCTTCAAAATATTCGATTGCTAACAAGTGAAATTAGTAAACTATTTATCTGCATAGATGAATTAGAATCATCCACCCAATTAACATAATCTACCTCCCTAAATATCATGCGAGCACTGATATAAATGTGTCAAGTGTTGCAGGATATAAGTTAGTTTCTCAATTTTGTAGAGCAGAAATGGAGGATGGAGGCGTTGCGACATTCATTAGGAATTGCCGTAAATTTAATAACACAGACATTCTAAATTGTGCCTGGAGCAGCTTATAGAAACATGTGCAACAGAGCTAAAATTTAATAATAAATCATTCATAATACTAAAGTACCAGTTGGTAATTTTAATTTGTTCATAATTCACTTTGAAGCTCTATTGGCCTATTTAACAACAAACAAGCAAGAATTTGTGGTGTCCGGTTATTTTTATGTAGTATTTTTTTAAATCTTCCAATTAAAACAAATTGCAGTCAGTAGCATTGTCATTCAACATAATTCATGCTGGTAACGTTCCAACTAGAATAGCTAAATGCTAAAAGACAGCCATTAATAACATATTTATAGAAATGAACAACATTATATTATAAAAACAATAATCAGTAGTCTCTCGAACCATGACATTCAGCTTCTTTTCCTAAATGTTAATACTGATCAGGATATAAAATATATTAAATATAAGTTGAAGAGGATAGTCAGTGAGCCAAAGATTAATTTGTTCAGGAGTCTGCTCAAAGTTATGGAGTGGAGTGATATCTACCACGCCCGTAGCATAAATGAGAAATACAACACTTTTATTAATAATATAGTGAAAATGTGTTTCATACATCAGACAATAAATTACAAGCAGCTGGTATATTTTATACTATCTCTGACAGAAAACAATGGGTGGCAATAGGAAAGAGAAATGTATTTTTTCATCATGCATCATCTGACTGAGAACAAATAACATGCAGTGTCCTCAAAGGTTTTGCCTTAGAGCTCTTACTCTTTCTAGTGTATATGTGCGACCTTTCATCACTAACATTGCTGGATGCGAAGTTTGTTTTGTTAGCAGATGACAGAAACATTGCAATAAATATTAAATCGGGTATAGCCTTAGCAACTAATAAAATTTTCATGGGTATTAATAAATTGGCCGGCCGCGGTGGCCGAGAGGACTACGGCGCGCCAGTCACGGTCTGCACGGCCACTAGGATCGGGGGTTCTAATCCCCCCTCGGGCATGGATATTTGTTCCGTCCTTAATAGTAGCTAGTTCATAAGTAGTTTGTAAGTTTAGGGGCTGATGACGCCGTCGTTAAGTCCCATAAGCTCTAAAAACATTTGAACATTTGAATTAATAAATTGTTCCTTGAAAAATCATACCATATGCAGTTTGGAACATGTAAAAGGTTTACTATCAGTATATGCGTTAAATATGACAAGGAGATATGAGAAGTTGACAGTGTTACATTCTTGGGATTACCGCTTGATAATAAATTTAACTAGGGGCGCCTAGCTTAGAATTGCTGGAGCACCTTAATAAATCTCAGTTTGCCATGCAATTGCTGTCACACATAGGTGATATAAAAATAAAATAGCTAGTGTTCTACACTTACTTTCATTCCATAAAGTCGTATGGTATTAATTTCTTGGGTAACTCGGCAAGCAAAGCTAAAATTTTCCAAGCACAAAAACGTGCAACAAGAATTATCCGGCAGAGAGCTGTTTAAGAAATTATTGGAGAAACTAACTACTGATGCCCAATATATATATATATATATATATATATATATATATAGGGTGGTCCATTGATAGTGACTGGGCCAAATATCTCATGAAGTAAGCATCAAACGAAAAAACTACGAAGAAAAAAACTCTTCTAGCTTGAAGGGCGAAGACTGATGGAGCTACGGTTGGCCCGCTAGATGGCGCTGCCACAGGTCCACCGGAAATCAACTACATTTTTTAAATAGGTGCCCCCATTTTAATTACATATTCGTCGAGTACGTAAATAAATATGAATGTTTTATTTGGAACACTTTTTTCGCTGTGTGATAGATGGCGCTGTAACAGTCACAAACGTAGAAGTACGTGGTATCGCTTAACATTTCGACAGTAAGGACGGTATTTGCTTCGTGATACATTACTCGTGTTAAAATGGACCGTTTACCAATTGCAGAAAAGGTCGATATCGTATTTATGGCTGTTGTTGTTGTTGTGGTCTTCAGTCCGGAGACTTGTTTGATGCAGCTCTCCACAATACCCTATCCTGAGCAAGCGTCTTCATCTCCACATAAGAACGGCAACCTACATCTGTCTGAATCTGTTTACTGTATCCATCTCTTGGTCTTCCTCTGCGGTTTTTACCCCACACACTTCCATTCAACGGTAAATTCACAATTCCTTGATGTCTAAGAATGTGTCCTACCAATCTATCCCTTCTTTTAGTCAAGGTATGCCAGAAATTCCTTTTCTCCCCAATTCTGTTTAGTACCTCCTCATTAGTTACGCAATCCACCCACCTAATCTTCAGCATTCCTCTGTAGCACCATATTTCAAAAGCCTCAATCCTCTTCCTGTCCGCACTGTTTATCGTCCATGTCTCACTCCCATACAAGGCAAAACTCCATACAAATGCCTTCAGAAAGGACTTCCTTAGGTTTAAATCAATATTCGATGTTAACAAATTTCTCTTTTTCAAGAACGCTTTTCTACCCATTGCCATTCTGCATAGTATATCCTCTGTACTGCGACCATCATTTGTTATTTTACTGCCCAAGTAACAAAACTCATCTACCTCCTTTATTGCTTCGTTACCCAATCTAATTCCTTCAGCATATTCCGATTTTCTTACACTGCACTCCATTACCCTGTTTTTGCTCGTGTTAATGTTCATCTTATATGCACCTTTCAGCACACTGTCCATTCCGATTAACTGCTCTTCCAGGTCCTTTGCTGTCTCTGACATAATTACTATGTCGTCGGCAAAACGCAAAGTTTTTAATTCTTCGCCCTGAACTTTAATTCCTTCTCCAATGGCTATCGTGATCAAAATATCCAACAGGCCTGTGGTATGTATGTTGATCGTTATCGTGGAAGACATCATTCAACTGTCCGGACCTTTATTATTAAAGAGACAGGAAGTGTTCAGCCACAAGTGAAACGTTAACCACGACCTGCAACAAATGATGATGCCCAAGTAAGTGTTTTAACTGCAGTTGCGGGTAATCCGCACATCAGTAGCAGACAAATTGAACGAGAATAGGGAATCGCAAAGACGTCGGTGTTGAGAATTCTACATCAACAAAAATGTCTATGCACTGGGATTTGAATGGCGAAGACTTTGAACGTCGTGTACAGCTTTGCCACTGGGCACAAAATAAATTTCGTGACGATAACAGATTTTTTTCACGCGTTCTGTTTAGTGACGAAGCATCATTCACAAACAGAGGTAACGTAAACCGGCGTAATATGCACTACTGGGCAACGGAAAATCCACGATGGCTGCGACAAGTGGAACATCAGCGACCTTGGCGGGTTCATGTATGGTGCGGCATTATGGGAGGAAGGATAAATGGCCCCTATTGTATCGATGGCAATGATGCAATGTAGCCGCGGTGGAGTAGCCGAGCGGTCTAAGGCGTCTCGCTGCGGAGCGCGCGATTAGTCGCTGTCGGAGGTTCGAGTCCTCCCTGGGGCATGGGTGTGTGTGTTGTCCTTAGGTTAGTTTACTTTAGTTTAAGTAGTTTGTAAGCTACGGACTGATACCCACGCAGTTTCGTCCGATAGATTTACAAACATTTGAACATTTGGTGCAATGTATGCTGATTTCTTACGTAATGTTCTACCGATTTTACTACAAGATGTTTCACTGCATGACAGAATGGCGATGTACTTTCAACATGATGGATGTCCGACACATGGCTCGCGTGCAGTTGAAGCGGTCTTAAATGGAATATTTAATGACAGGTGGATTGGTCGTAAAAGCACCATACCATGGTCCGCACGTTCATCGGATTTTACATCCCCGAATTTCTTTCTGTGGGAAAAATTGAAGGATATTTGTTATCGTGATTCACCGACAACGCCTGAAAACATGCGTCAGCACATTGTCAATGCAAGGAGAACATTAACGAAGGCGAACTACTCGCAGATGACAGGATTTCGTTAGTGTATTGCCAAATGCATTTGGAATAGTTTTTTCTGAAGTAGGTTTTTATTTAAAATTTTTGTTCATTTTTTTTTATTTTTAGTGAATCTGAAGTCCATTAACTACTTTTTCTGAATGTGGGTAGACCTACTAAACGTGCTGCTCATATGAGACAGCCCCGTATAAATGAAAAAAACGAAGTCAGGGAGAAACGCCTTTCTCAACAGAGGAAATATAAATCGAGGACTATTTCAAAAGAGTCTTGCGAAGAGCGCAATAATAGACATTCAAAAATGCTGCTTTACATGCAAACGTTTTGTACAGGGAAGTACTTGACTATAACGACGTTACGGCAGGTGACTCAAATATCCGGATAACCTATAAAAGATTCGGCTGAGTATCGTTAATTTGCTCCTATGCATTGAATAGTTCCTTTACCCCATAATTAGCACCTAACCAAACTCTCATCAAACTACCCTTGAAGTACATCCTTTCCAATAAAAAAAAGAATCATCGAAATCGGTTAGCCTGATACCGAGTTATTCGTTCATTTGTCGCGCACATACTTAATCCAAATTTAAGACTTATATGTTTTTCTTGTGCGCCTCGGTTGCACAGTGGTAGAGTGCCAGACTACAAATCTAAAGGGCGGGGTTTCGATCCCCGCCAGCTCCTGGGATTTTTATCTGTCACTTTCCACTTCTTTCACCTCTGGCAATATTGCCCATGTGAAAAATACCGAGTAGCACCGTGGTTCGGAACCCACGTTAAACTGTAGGTCCCCCTATAACTGGCTGGGTAAGTCAGTTCGAAGGTCGGAGGAAGGCAACGGCATACCACCTCCAAACAGGACCATGCCTAGTAAAGCACTCTGGTGTTCAAACCAATCTTCGGATTGTTGACTGCTTTACCTTATGGTTTTCTTACGGATGCCATTGTCAGAACTGGACCAACTTGAAACTGGGACCACACGGGAGGCTCCAGCTTCCAAATAAAAAAAGAATCACAAAATCGCCCTCACAGTCGAAGGTTCTGAGGTAACAAACATGAAAAAATTAAAGGAAAAATTACAGTCGAATTGAGAACCTCCTCCTTTTTTTGTAGTCGGTTAAAAATATCGATATAAGGGGGAAATAAATGACACTGTCATGCCCTAAAATCTGTGGATTCAGTTTAAAAAATGGTCAATTCGGGCCGATAAAAAAGAAAACAGAAGAAGCCTCTCACACAAAATTACAAGCAACAGAACTTAAAAAGAGATAAGGCACATCGGGCATAAATAATGATAAAAAAATTACACGATGTTAATTGAGGATTACCAAGACATGCAAGACAGTGAAAATAAACTGCAAATGGTACTATGTGAAATAAACTAAATATCCACGAGGTACACTCTGATTATCTCTATAAATAAAAATAAAACCGTGGCCTTCAATGAGTACTAACAAGAATTGTTCACAATAATAAAGCGATAGAACAGATAACCCGTTTCCAATAATTACCATGTAACATTTTAGATGAAAAGGATAAGCAGGAACAAAAAACCTAATGCTTTGCTGCACAATAATTTAACACTAATGTGTCAAACAAGGAATGAGAAATAACTGTTTTTTTTTGTTTTTTTTTTTTCATTTTATCCACCCTTACAACTTAGTTTTGTGGTTGTGATGTTTCTTACAAAAGGGTGAAGAAAGCTTACGGTTTACGTTCCATAGACAGCGTGGTCATTAGAGACGGAGCTCACACTCGGATTTTTGGGGAAGGATTGGGAAAGAAACCGGCCGTGCCCTTTGAAAGGAACCATCCCAGCATTTGCCTGGAGTGATTTAGGGAAATCACGGAAAACCTAAATCTGGATGGCAAGAGGTGGATTTGTACCACCGTCCTCAGGAATGCGAGTCCCGTGTCTTACCACTGCGTCGCCTCACTCGGTGTTTCTTACAGTATAAGAAGGTAGGTTACATACATGTTTCTTCTGTTTGTTGTTTACTCAAAGGGAATTTTTTTAACTGACATTCTGTGTGTGTTCATAGACATACTTTGGCTATGTATACATTATGGTTTGCTGCTGTACACACATGTCTTTGACAGGTGACCCTTGGTTCCTTCATTTTCAAAATATTGCTGATGTTTCTACTAGTTTGGGGATGATAAAGATTTTTTTTTACGCTTGCATAACGCCTGTACATCGCATTATGTCGTTGTGTAATGTTATTAACTCGGTTCGATGTAGCGTCTTGTAGACAGCAAGTCTGGCGAAACGTCCATGTCACGTTATCCGAGTAAAGGTGTTTGTACTTCTCGACTATAAGTCAACACTCAAGTACGTCTTTTCGCGCGGTAGATTTATGATATAACTGGGAGTATATCTGTTTGGATGCTACACACTATGTGAGTCATAGAGGTTTGCCTGATACTGCACAAATATGTCTAGTTCATCTTACATTTCATTATTCTATCATGGGTCGCAGTGGATTTCACACATGTCCTTTTTATGATACACTACTTTGATATTTCGGTTTTTAAAATAACTTTTATTATTATTCTTACTGTATCTAATTTCTTTATATTACAGTAGTAATTTTATTTTAAAAAAATTCGCTTTCTTCTATGGTGGTGTAGCTACCATTTTTAAGATTTTTATTTTATTTTACTATAGCTCAGCGTTCATTGTGTTATCAGTTCCGTAATAAGTGTCATATAATACTAGAAAATCAGTATTAAGCTTTAGTTGCAATGCATGCGTTCGCAAGTGTCTGTAGTTGTACTATCTTGTTACAGAGCCCGATTAAGGTATTGTGATGTGCCGAAGCCGGTTGCTTCTTTAATAAAGCAGCAAAGAAATATACAGCTACCGTTTTATTTATTGTTGATCGTAGAAATTTTATAAAGTCATGCCAGTGCCCATTTCATTAAATGGTGCGGAAGTCTGGATGCCGAAATAATTAATATTTACGTGATCTAGAAGTATGAGAAAAGAAATTTATAACATATAATGCGAAAGGATAGTCCAAAACACTGTAATTAATTATTTATTTATATATCACGCAATATATTTTTCGGCATTAAATGCCATCGTCAGGTGTTTCTGCAAAAACATTTTCTTTTATCAGTATGTATCCAAGTGCTACATAAATAAATTTACGTTAGTAAAATTTTACAAATTTCACTTAGAAAGTGTGCAGTACGTACGGTATTTAGAGGTTGTAAACGTTTCAACTGACTATTTATAGGTGATGTTTTACATTCGATTTACGAATTGTAGCCAGTTACAGCATCTGTCAATACCTCAGAATACTATACTTTTACAAATATTTACAAATTTTTCTTTCACAGATAAAATATAGAAGTTAACAGATATGGCATAATTTTCTTTATTATTTCTGTCTATGTTGTTATTAGCGAGTATGGTTAAAAAATTTTATTAGATATTTTGGAGGACATTATGGATTATACATTTATATTTGCCATGGTTGTCTTTATTTCGTGTTTGGTTGATTTTTACATTATAGTACAATCTCTGATTTATGTAAGCTCCATTATCCTTTGTCAGCATTAAATTACCAACAAAATTATCGATATCATTTTTGTGTTTAAAATCGGTTTGATCATTTAATAAATTATTTGCGTCGCTAGTTGCGTGGATATATATTTCAATTTCTTCTAGAATATTCAATTCATATCCCCTCTGTATTTCGTGTAAAATTTTGAGTGCGTTTTATATAGTTTCTACTGAGTGATTTTCCGATTGTATATATTTATGAATAATAATAGAAGTAAAAGCTCAAAAATTAAGTAATCGTAGGTAGCTACAATACGTCAACAGAGTCGAAATAAGACGATCGCTAACCAAACAGTAAATTAACTTACTCTTATTATTTCCTAGGCTGACAACCTTAGTGATGTCGTACATTGACATATTTATACAAGTATAATCTAGAACACTGTTATATTTATTAATACCGTCCTTTAAGTACATTAAGTACTTCGGTTCTGTATTGTTTGACATAATGATACGAGTATTAACAAATATAACAGTGTTCTGGATTATACTCGTATCATTATGTCGAACAGTAAACAATTATACTGGTATCATTATGTCAAACAATAACCAATAGCGATGTTTGTTTTTCTACTTCACCATAGATGAATTTTTTTATAAAATTACTACTTTAATAAAGAGAAATTAGATACAGCACTTGCAATCAGAAAATCACTCAGTAGGCACTATAGAAAACGCACTCAAAATTTTACATGCAATACAGAGGGAATATGAAATGAATATTCTAGAAGAAATTGAAGTATGTATCCACACAACTAGCGACGCAAATAATTTATTAAATGATCAAACCGATTTTAAATACAAAAAGTACATCGATAATTTTATTGATAATTTAACGCTGGACAAAGGATAATGGAGCTTACATAAATCAGAGATTGTACTATAATGTTAAAATCAACCAAAGACGAAGTAAAGACGACCATGTCAAATATAAATGTATAATCCATAATGTCTTCCAAAATTTCTAATAAAAAATTTTAACCATGTTCGCTAATAACAACATAAACAGAAATAATAAAGAAAATTATGCCATATCTGTTAACTTCTATATTTTATCTCTGAAAGAAAAATTTGTAAATATTTGTAAACGTACAGTATTCTGTGGTATTGACAGATGCTGTAACTGGCTACAGTTCGTAAATCAAATGTAAAACATCACCTATAAATAGTCAGTTGAGGCATTTACAACCTCTAAATACCGTACGTACTGCACACTTTCTAAGTGAAATTTGTAAAATTTTATTAACGTAAATTTATTTATGTAGCTCTTGGATACACACTGATAAAAGAAAATGTTTTTTTTTTAGAAACACCTGACGATGGCATTTAATGTCGAAAGATATCTTGTGGGATATGTAAATAAATAATTAATGACAGTGTTTTGGACTATCCTTTCGCATTATGTCAATATATGACATTTCTAACACTGTGGGCCCGAGATATAATAAGTTATTTGTAATATCTGTGAAAGGTTGCACTAGGGAAGACAATTAGAAATGAAATTAGGGATGCAACCAATAACCGAAATGGCAATCTAATCTAGTACAAATAAAAGTGGAGAGGATATGTGCTTAGTATGTCACCACAAATACTCCCTGGACTACCAAAGGAATATAAACCATGGGTCAAGAAAAGTGTAGGAAGACAGAGAAAGAGATGGTGAGACCGGAACAGACACTAGTAGGCTTAACCTCTGAGTGGCAGAAGAAGAGAAGAATGGATAGGGGGCTATAAAACTCCGCGCAGTTGTTATTGTTATGTGTCTTTTACTTTAAATTAACGTCACTCAACTAAGAGACTAAAAATGCCTTTGTCCATTGCATAGACATTGAAGTAGAAAAACAAACATCGCTATTGGTTATAATTTGACATAATGATACCAGTATAATTGTTTACTGTTGGACATAATGATACGAGTGTAATCCAGAGCACTGTTATATTTGTTAATACTCGTATCATTATGTCAAACAATACGGAACCGAATATAAAATACTTAATGTACTTAAAGTACGGTATTAATAAATAAAACAGTGTTCTGGATTATACTCGTATAAATATGCCAATGTACGAAATCACTAAGGTTGTCAGACCAGGAAATCATAAGTTAATTAACTGTTTGGTTAGCGATCGAATTGTAGCTACCTACGAATATATAATTTTTGAGCTTTTACTTCCATTCTTATTCATAAATATATACTAACAATTTAGTGCGATTATACATTGGTACTTGAGTTTTTCACGACCAAAACACGTCGAATTGATGTTGTCACTGTCACGTTTTTTCACTGTGGTACATATAATGCCATATATCGTCGTTATTGTTTTTATAGACGAGATATTCGTATGCTACGGCCTTTTCGTTACGATTTGTAGATTTTATGTTTTTTACAGATAATCTGACAGAACACCAGGGACGTACCATGTTGATTTTATTTCATATTTTATGGATATGGAAGTAATGCTATTGTCATTAATTGAATATTCCTTTGGTGCTTGGTAGAATATTTGATACATGATCACTAAAACAAACACGACACTGGTAAAATATTGTAGAATATTACACTGGTGTAATATTGTAGAATATACAGGTAGTTTCACTAAGTGAGATGAACTTTTTAGAATTTTTTTGTGAAGGCCTGTAAATGATTTTCCGCTTCATACTTTGAGTTTATGCATTGACTAATCGTCTTACTTAGTCACTTGAAACCTTAGGTACATATAATGAAAATGTGTATTTAGAAAGTAGACTACAATTATGTAATTTGATTCACAAGTTTTAGTTCTAGAAATATTTACATTTGATGTTCAAAACAAATGCTACATTTTTATAATTAAGCAGTAGATATTTTTGCACCTGTTGATAGTAGGTTAGTGTGTAGTCTACTTTTCTCCAAATAGTATCCAGAAACATTCCAAAAAATTTCAGATCTCTCGCTCAAATAGTTTATTTTTGCATAAAATAAACATTTAAGAAAATGTATTTGTAGGGAATTTCTATGTAAAGTATATATTTATCTATAAATCACCTGTGTTGGTCCTAATGTATTCCAGGTCCATATGCTTTTTGGTTTATATGTTTCTCGTCTTCTCTCTTTTTTTTTTTCGTTCTTCTCCTTGCTGTCCCGGCTTCTTTAGTTGCTTCAAGAACCATCTTTTCAGCTTCGGCCACGCTCAACTTATCAGTTGCCACCAGTGATTGTTTCACATTGAACCCAGAAGATATTCCTAACAACTCTAAAACTTTGCATCTGCTTACTGCCCCATCATTGAAACAAATTACAGCGTCTAACACACCTAATCTCATGGTGATGAACCCAACAGACACTGTTTTTGGCAGGGGTTCCCATATCAAATGGTTGAAGCATTTGTTTACGTTTTGTGTTTTACCATGTAAGCATCGTGAAAAGAGTTTTTTGTCACTTAGGTACCTGTATATGGACTTAGTTGCCTCCTATGCTGCAAACGGTAGGGAGTGGTGGTGTACATAAACTTGACCATTTTCCAGTTTTTTTTTTTTGTACCCACACCATGAGCGAACACCACTGTTACAAAATGCATGCTGTGGATTGTCATCTGTAGAGCCTTTATGGAAGAAGGTAGCCCAAACTAACTTGGAAATCAATTGTTCTTATGTTTTTGGGAGAGAAGTCTAATGACGCAGAGCAATTGATATTTAAACAACTTCCCGTAGTCGAATTTAAATGTTTTAACCACCATTGTGTTCAGAAAAGTCTAAACTTTAAGATGAAAAACAAAATATCGATTTTTAAGAGGATTCACGAGTAAGTTATCAAGGAGTATTCGGTCGCTGCTTTTAGGAAAATAGACATATTAAAACCTTTAATACGCTGTATTCACGTTCCTCAATATTTTTATTTATCATTTCGTTATGAAACGGTTTTCGGCTTAACAGAAAGTCCACACAATAACAGTGAGAGATCTTATTTATGCAAAGAAGTTATCCAAAGATATCGTATCGACTCTGTATCGAATCCAGAAAACACTAATGGAATGTAAACAAGTACATCTTATTGTACTGAATTTAAATATTAAAACTGCTGGATGGTATGTGTTCCCCCCAGGGGGCCCACAGTTTTTACTTGAGTACGTGCGTGGCGAGCACGGGTCCCCGGGCTAATGCAGTGTTTCTTCCTTCTTTCCTCACTGGACTGAATTTCCTTTCGCTTCACCTCCTTTCCTATCCCCACTCCTTCCCTTACCCACCGGCGGACTTATGACCTCAGCAGTTTGGTCCCCCTGTCCCAACAAACAAATAAAACAGTATGAGTCCCATATTAACATATATTTGGAAAACCATCTCGCACTATTATTGTGCGGACTATCTGTTCAGTATTAAGTTATCTGACGATGGCCTAAAAAGCCGAAAGCCGGTTCATAACGAACTAATAAATAAAATAAAATTCTTGAATATCAGTCTCCAGATCGCTTTTATTTTCTAGAACATTACCGGTTTCGGGACAGCTGCCCATCTTCAGATGAAATTTACGAAGTTACAGAGTAACCTGTAACGACTGTGAACATTCGTTCATCACAGGACAGGTTACTCTGTAACTTCATAAATTTGATCTGTAGATGGACAGCTGTCCCGAAACCGGTAATTTTCTAGAAAATAAAAGCTATCTGGAGCCTGATATACAAGAATTTTATTCACATGACGATCGCAGAAACTCCCTCTTGTTTTGATAATAAAAATTTTCAAATGTTTGTAACTATCGGACCAAACTGCGTGGTCATCAGTCCGTAGCTTACAAACTAGTTAAACTAAGATAAACTAACCTAATGACAGACACACACATCCATGCCCTAGGGAGGACTCGAACCTCCGACAGCGAGCAACCGCGCGCTCCGCAGCGAGGCGCCTTAGACCGCTCGACTACTCCACCGAGGCGCTTTGATAATAAATAAAAAATATTGTGGAACACAAATACAATGTATTCACCATTTCAATAATATTATTTTGTTCTCTGCTATTTATTTTATCTCTCCTATTAATTTTATCATTGCCTGAACGGTGTTTTGGATGTATATGCTTACCTATTATCCATTTTTATGACGTCAATAAAATTTCCGATGTAGTGTTTGCGTTTAACCCTAGAACGGTCGGGCTGGGTCTGTGAGACCCACTAGTTTCTATTTCAATGAATTTATATGCTTATAGTCGTTGATCTGACTCGAGCGCTCTGCTAGCTTCCTGAAACATGCAAGAGAAAGCGTTCATCATTAATAAGGTTTTAAATTGTTTAGACAATGTTCGGCAGTTCTACAAAAATCGGGAGGGTCTGTCAGACCCAACCCGACCGTTTAGGTTATTGATTTCTACCAGTGCGGGTCTATTTTTATTTGGTATTTCATCCAGTTTCAAATTACTTTGTGAACTATTTCTGATGTCAATAATTTAAAATATAAAATTTCAAGAGAAAGTATTTCATACTGTGAAATTTGCAACATTTTATACGATGATGATAATGAAATTGACGATTCTGACGCGGACCCAGACTTAGAAATAAGCAGTGATCGTGATAGCAATAGTGAAATAAGTGGGGAAGAAGGGGAAGAAGCTATAAGTGGAAGGACAGCAAAACTAAATACTTCTGCAAAATATAGTTGTGCTTGGTGCATGCAGAAATGGTTTGTGTCGTCTGTTACGAAAAGGGACTATTTTCGAGGACAATATCACACAAACTATTCATTATATTCACAATTTCGATTTATGTAACAAAAATTCAACAAGTCTGCTTCTCAGTTCTACAAATTGTTCTCATTTATATTTGTACTTCAATCCAATTTACTTGTACTTCCAATGTGGTTATATTTATTACTACAAAGAAGTATATTTTCTACTTTTTTTTTATTTTACAACAATTGTGAAGTTCAGAACGTTGAAATAATGTCCCTACATCATCTGGTAGGACCTAAACAATATAAAAACTCGTCATTTGATGTAAATACTCTGTTTTGGCACTTGTCATAAGCATTTTAATATTCGTAGAATATATGACATGAACTGCGATTGGGCAAAGCTGAAAAATGTGTACCCAGCCGGGATTCGAACCCGGGTCTCCTGCTTTCGAGGCAGTTGCGCTGACCCCTACACCACTGGGGACAGAGTGATCACCGCACCTGCAAGGACTACCTAAATACGCCCCCGAATCCCGGCTGGGTACACATTTTCAGCTTTGCCCAATCGCAGTTGATGTCATATATTCTATGAATATTAAATAATAACAACTGCAGGATCAGAAGTGACGTCTGTTCTCTCGGAACAGACGCCACATGTATATATAAGCATTTTAATTGTTGGGTCCCACAGACCCAGCCCGACCGTTCCTGAAACTATTTTTCGGCCGACCGTTCTAGGGTTAAGATAGGTTTGTTCGTTTAGTATGCTTTATAGTTAGTTATATGCTTGCAAAGTTATTGTTCAGCTGCAAATCACTTTCGATGTGTTCGTGTATGGTCTGCGTGTGCTGGGAACCAGTCTAACATTTGGGATCACGGGCGTCGTAAACTAATCAAAAGCTACATTAAGATGAGTCTACTGGTTGGTACGCGTAGATTTTACGACAAGGGGATGTGTGTATTAGGTTTCCCTGTGGCCAGTCGCTTGGCGACGTGTCACGGGCAGCCGGCAGAGGAGGGAGAGTCGAAGGACAGGGAGCTAGCCGCCCGGCCAATCTGTATGCGGGCTCACTTATTAATTGTGAGCGGCCGGAATGGAAGGGAACGTGGCGTCGTGTATGAAGACGTCTGCCCGCCCGCTCCGCCAAGTGCGAAACGACGGAAGCGGCAGCCGCAGCAGTGACATCAAACGCCGGATTCCGGTACTGCAATTGCTAGTTCCGGCCACAACAACTAGCTCAATAAGTTAATAACCCGTGCCTTCCTCCTGTTGCGCAAGCAATGACCACATCCCGGAAGCGTGCAATCTGTGAAGTGCGCGTCTTAGTGTAAAGACTAGAAATGCAGGTGTCTCGTCGCGCTGTATTAACCACGCTACCTACTGCACCCCGACACCTTATTTTCGCGCCCCTGCGAAATTCCTTTTTCGCCGCGCGGGAGTATATTTTAAAGGGCACGTTTACACAGACGTTTCGTATGCATGACATTCTAAAGTAGAGTGAGTTTAAAGTTGAGGTCTTCTGCAATTTCATACTGCTGTTTAACATTTTTTTTTCTTAACAAACGTTCCATTCTGGCCAAATGTTTAGTACAGTTTCTTCTTCCTAACTTCTTTTTCTTCCGTCTTTTCTCCGATTGCTAAACACTGGGCCAATATGAGACATATTTATTAACTAGAAAACTACTCGATAAATCCATTACTAAAAAAGGAAACAGTCAGATTCCCCTATAAAACTGTACACAACATAAAAACCTTAATCCGTTCCAGTAAAACAAAAATACCATCATACCAACTACCAGGTGTATACAAAATGAATTGTAAAGATTGTGACAAATTTTATATAGGACAAGCGGGCAGAAATTTCGAAATTCGATACAGAAAACACGAGAAACTACGAGACGAATCTTTCAGCTTTCTTTAACCACTTAAACAGGAAAAATGACGTAGCTGATCATAAAAGGAACGCAATGAAAATATTACATGTAACACCAAAAGGTTATCACATGAACTTTCTGAAAGAGATCGTAATTTATACACACTCTGACGAAATTTTAAATGAACAAACAGGACTAAAACACAAAAATTATGTAGACAACTTTATTGAAATTTTAGATTCGAGATAAAATAGAGATGCACGTCACAGTACCATAACATAACAACGATCCCACTACCATACCACACATTCTACGATACAAAGTAATAAGTAAACTGTAACCATATAGCATCGCTGGAGGATCTGTCAATTACAAATATTAGAACAAGAACTAACAAATTCATAATCTAGCAAAAGTGAAACTCTATAAATACGATCAAAAGAATATTTAGACTAAAATTACATGCGGCTATTTAAATAAAATTACACCTGCACGATGCAATATGGACAAAAGTATGGACTAATATGTCACGAAAAAAATATAACAATATTATAAGCAGCTCTATTTTAATCGTTTTAACCTAAAATCTTAATGTGCAGATAGCCTGACGAAGGCCACAGGCCCGAAATAGGCCTACTGCTGCATGTTAAAGCAATAAACAACATCTCCACATAAAGCAGCATTTTGGTATCACTTATATTATCCATATGTTCTTAAAAGATGTAAACAAGGCTGTAGGCCCAAAATAAATGAAATCCATAAAAATATAAATATAAAGTGTAACGATACGAAAAAGTCCAGTTTCTATAGTGAATGCTATTAATCTGATGCACACTGGCAGTCGGAATGAGGTGAGTAATTCTGGTGTTCCACATAATGTTATTTGTTATGTTGATGGTCTCTTGCAGAAAAATTAAATCAATGAGGTGATAACACAACTGAGACAGAGAAAGATATCGCAATACAATATTCAAAGGACAACGATCTTTTGGTAAACGAAGTAGAGTATAGGACATAGTTATTTTCAAGAGTAAAATGTTCATGCGGATTACGTCAAATTTCGGAAGTCCTTGTTTTAGCGTCCATACCAAATTTATCATATATTGTTTTTCATCCATTGTTTTTTCTTCTGCTAATCAGTTATAAAAACAATATGCATGAATGTAGTTATAACAGAAATTAACAACGGAAAAAGAAATTACCAGTTAATCATAGAGTCTAAGAGATAAATATAAACTGTTATCAGACCCAATTTATTAACTATTGTTTAATCTTATTATTATTAATATGCAGTTTCAAGTTCTAAGGTCTTTTTCAGTTGTCTCTCCTTATATTTGGCATGGTAAATTCTACACCTAAATGTACATATATACTCCGCAATCCACTGTAAAGTGCGTGTAGAGGGTACATTGTACCAGTATTAGGCATTTCTTTTCCTATTCCACTCCCAAATAGAACGAGGGAAAAAAGAATGTCTATCTGCCTCAGTACGAGCCCTAATTACTCTTATCTTGTCTTTGTGACAAGACTAGCGAAAGTTGTATCTTGGAAAACTTTTCAGATTTTTGTCTGATGCATCCCTGTAACAGAAGTTTAATACAGCTATATATACTCCATTTTGAAACGATGACATCCACTTTTTATGGGCCACCGTCCTTTCCCGAAATTAAAAAAAAAAAAAAAAACACTACTTAAAATTGTGGTTCTCTGCCGATGTGAAACATGTTCCAAGATACAACATGGTCAATACTGTATTTAGGAATCTATCTATTACATTATTAATACAGTGCATCAATAATTAATATGCGAATTCTAATTAAGTAGAAATATTATAAAAATGATAAATATTAAAAAAAGGAAAACACTTCCAAATTTTCTACAAATAATAAGAAAACAAATCTTAAAACAGGTTTCTACACTAACAACACTTAGAAACCAATATCATACATAAAATAGAAAAAATTGATCGCTATAGTCAATCTGGAGTTTACAAAATCGAATGCAGTAAATGTGAGAAGGCCTATATTGGACAGACAGGCAGACCTTTGAAAATTAGATTTAGAGAACATATAAATACAAGCGAAAATAATATCTCAGCATTCGGCACACAGCTCAGAGAAAGTAAACATTCGACTGGAACTATAGAAGAAAATCTCAAAATTTTACATATCTTATGCAAAGGACAAGTAATGGACGTTTTAGAAGAATTACAAATCTATAATCACATGACTAAATACCCAGAACAAATATTAAATGAACAAAGAGAAATGCGCAATAAAAAAAATTCATCGAAAATTTCCATAACACCTTGACCAGCATATAAAGTACAATCGATCCTACCGTAATATACTTCCAAATGTGCAACAAGACGCGATATATTATAGTAGCACTGCAATATTATCCCTATATTACAATATAATACACACAAGCAATTTATAACATTTAAAATAGTTCGGAATGAAATATAAAATGTATTGCACGAATATTTGTAATGGTACTATTTATGTCACGCTGCATATAACCAGCGAGATTGTCACAAACAAAATTAAGCAAAGAATATTTAGCAAAAACATATTTGGATCAAAAGCTCAATAAATTACACCAAAGTAATTACAACAAGTAGCATGACCTAAGCAGTATCAAAATAAAAATATATATGAATGTAAGTAATTCCGACTTGTACATTCAATATAACATTGCCATATTCATGTATCTTCCTGTAAAACATACTTTGTTCTCTGTAATAGGTGGCTTAAGAAAATGGGCAAAGCCGTAAAATAGTCAGCATTTAAAATAAAAGCAGCTTTGGTGCGGCATATAAAAATGTCTTTCCTATAATATTCGTTTATTAGATCATTAACCAGTTTTATTCGGTCACTAACCTTTTTCTCTTTTCTCTGCAATCTTCAGCCGCACAGATAAAATAACATTTAATTTATAAGTACATTAATTACACAGAAGATAAAAAATTTTGCCTTTGGAATGAATTCAATTAAATACCTACAGAAATAATTTTTTTAAGTAAAAATGGCAACATTTTTTATCTCAATGCATATTCAACGACTGATGAAATAAATTTATTTTTATTTTTTTATTTATTTTATTTTATTTTATTTTTTTTTTATTTTTTTTTTTTTTTTTTTTTTTTTTTTTTTTTTTTTTTTACTGGAACATGCTTTAAGAGAGAGTAAAACTGATATATGTTCTGGTGATTTAGTACTTCTGATTCTGTATCATCTTAGTTGATTTCCAGCAAATGTCATCGTTCTACTTTTCTTTACGGAATGTAATATTTTATATTATATGGGTGGTTTTCTGATGCGATGGTTGACAAAGGTTGAGTCTTTCTTGTTTAACCTCTATTTCCTCTCGTGTTCAGATAAGCTAACTGCCACAGCTCTGCCTTGCTGACCTATGTATATTTTACCATATCGTTCACCCCACTTCTAGCCAAGGATTGCAGCTAATCTTTAATAAAAGGTAAGGTAAAGCAGTCAACAATCCGAAGATTGGTTTGAACACCACAGTGCTTTACTAGGCATGGTCGTGTTTGGAGGTGGTATGCCGTTGCCTTCCTCCGACCTTCGAACTGACTTACCCAGCTAGTTATAGGGGGACCTACAGTTTAACGTGGGTTCCGAACCACGGTGCTACTCGGTATTTTTCACATGAGCAATACTGCCAGAGGTGAAAGAAGTGGAAAGTGACAGATAAAAATCCTAGGACCTGGCGGGGATCGAACCCGCGATCTTAGGATTTGTAGTCTGGCACTCTACCACTGTGCAACCTTTTTTTTTTTTTTTTTTTTTTCGTTCCTGTTGACATGGAATTTCGTTCCAAAGAAAGAGAAGTGAAAAAATAATAAAATGATATTAAAAAATGAAAAGGAATAAATAAATAAGTGTCTTTCTCTTACATATCCGCTCCTGGGGAAAAAACTTCACTTCAACATCCCAGCGCATTGACAGCTGCAGAGTTCGGCTTCACGTAATATTTGTTTAGGAGGTGTTTCCCCCATTCCGTTCTTGATCGATCCATGCTTCTGTTTTCTGGAATTTAATTGTGTTTTTCCACTTTACATTTTGGTTTCTCACAACTTTACATTTAATTTTATTTGTTTATTTTTCCTCGTCTCTTAACTCTGCGCTTGTCTCGTGCCGCGGGCGTCGTTTCAGCAAGGTTTCGCCAAGGGACACATGAAACGTTGTAATCGCTCCTTCTGGCGTAGGAACTCCGAAAGGAAATTTGTAATGTGAAATAAGACGACAGATTCTGTCGGGGGACATTTTTCCCATACGAAACGAAAAGCACTTCTGATGCATCTCGCAGACGTCAGAAGGTTGAAAACAGCACTAAAAGGAAAGCACCACAAGGAGGAAAAAAGAAGTTTTGTTTAAAGCACAGATGAAAATCTCGGCGCGTTCTAATTCTTCAGAATGTCACAATCTGGGTCTTGTAGTGGGAACAATTATGATTCAAGTCCTTCTTCCTGTGTCAAACAATAGAATTTTCAGAAAATTGGCGAAATTTTTCTTATAGTGTCGCGATGTCATTAGGATATGGTGCTGCAGCTGAAGGTATAATAGAAAATCCTCTTTGCTTTTATTTGCTTCAGTGAGGATATAGTGGACTGTTTGACCTTTTAACCAATTGACGGCGTTCCGTTTTGTATATGGATAAGGCACACTGTCGGGAGTCAAAAAATCTGCAGGCTTGATCGTGTCTGGTGCGGTTCGGGTGATTGTGGCTATCATTTGCCTAGCGAGTAGGCAGACTGCTGCCACGTTATTGCAGACAAATCTATGTTCGTCAGTGTCTGGTATGCTACAGTTTCCACACAGCGGCGAGTCCACTAAATGGATGGCGTGAAGTTTGGTCTTGGTGGCAAGTTTTCTGTTCACAGCTTTGTACCATGTAGTTCTCACATTTGTCGGTAAAAGACGGGTGCTGATATTCTGCCATATTATTCGCCAGTCATATTGAGGGTACTTTTCTTCTACCACGTTTCTACTCTTGGTTTCCATTAATTTGTCATACACTGCCTTCACTTTGGTTAAGTTCGTGGTACAGACTCTGGCCCGAATGTAGCTAAGTTCAATTAAAAACTGTTTGAAATGGTGAAAGCCAATAGGAACGTGGCGCACATCAATTGGTGGATCCATTGCCCCAGGGGCTATTTCCTCTAGTAGATGGGACGTTAAACTGTGTTGCGTCTTCCGCCACAGTTTATATGTGGTGCACACGAATAGAGCTCGGGATTTCAGAGCAACATCAATAAGGTTAAGTCCTCCCTTATCCGCGGAGAGAGTAAGAGTGTCAAACTTGACCTTAAAGATACTTCCTTGACTTATGTAATGGCCCAGAGCAGACATGATTCTAGCTGTTGTTTCACCGGGTAAAGGTAAAACTTGTGCCACGTAGTGTAGTTTCGAAACTATATACATGTTAGCAAAGGCTGCCTTTTGAATGTCATCAAGCTTTCTTACACGTTGTTCCTTGACGCATGCTCGCACACTTGCGAGTAGTTTCTTAGAGTTGGCAGCTATGGTATGCTGTATGGTGGACCTGTAATCGATGCCCAGTATTCGTTTGTTGGTGACCACATTGAAGTCTTCTATGCCCTGCAACGACATTCCAGCCCCTATGCTCATGATGCTGGATTTCGTTTTGTTGAGTTTCGCACCCGAAGCAAGTTCGTAGTTAGTGAGCACCTGAAGTGTCTTCTCGATGTCATTTGCACTCGTTATAACAAGA
The DNA here is from genome assembly GCA_026315105.1 of Locusta migratoria. Taxonomy (NCBI): domain Eukaryota; kingdom Metazoa; phylum Arthropoda; class Insecta; order Orthoptera; family Acrididae; genus Locusta; species Locusta migratoria. The sequence continues at coordinate 297,245,043 of CM048755.1, forward strand.
CCTACATCATCGGCGTATGCCTTGCAGACAATAGATTGACCATGGATGCACAATCCTTGCAGTCGTTGCTGTAGAGTGGCTAGGAGGGGCTCAATGGCAATGGCGAACAAAGCCATGGACAGTGGACACCCTTGTCTGACTGAACGTGTGAAGTCCAAAGGTTTCGTCATTTGTCCATTGATCATAATCCGGGACGTGCTATTTTTCAAAATCCTTCCAACGACATTGACAAAATTATGGGGAATCTCCATCGCGGACATAGTTTTGAGGAGGTAATTATGGTCCACCCTATCGAAAGCTTTCTCAAAGTCAAGTGTCATGATAGCGCACCGTAGTCGGAGAACATCTGCTGTCGCAATGATGTCTCTATATTCGCAGACCGTTTGAATGATTGACCTCCCCTTACTCACACTTGTCTGATATGGGCCAGTGACCTCGTGCAGTATCAATTGTAATCTTCGAGCGAGTACGCGCGCCATAATTTTGTAGTCGCTGTTCAGGAGACTAATGGGTCGAAGATGGTTTACGGAAATGCTGCCGGGGCGTTTCGGAACTAGCACGATAATACCTTCCAGAAACTCCTTCGCGATTTCTCTGTCAGTGGTCATTAAGTCATTGCATACGAGGAGCAGTTTAGACTTTATCTGCGCTTGGAAGGCCTGGTAAAATTCTGCTGGAAGGCCGTCAGGACCCGGCGATTTATTTTTGGGGCTCTGCGCGATAGCTGTTGTCAGGTCGTCATCGTCAATCTCCGCGATAAGTCGCTGCGATGCCTCTCTGCTGAGTCGGCCCTGCAGATTCCGTAACAAGTCCTCTTGAGCTTCGTTATCTACTGGGCAGCCTAACATGATGGATGAAAGATGGCTGTAGATTGCCTCTTTAATGTCTCTCTGTGTTGTGAGGACGGTACCGTCAGTTCCTTTTAGTTCCATGATTATTTTTCTGTGTGCCCTTTTCCTTTCGCGTATAACGTGGTACATCGAGGTTTCTTCATGTGGGGCGGCAGCCTGCGTTCTCGCACGAATTTGGAAACCCTCTAATTGTTTGCGCTTCAGAGCCAGAATTTTGGATTTTATCTTCTTGATCGCGACGTAATTTTCAATGACTGATTGGTCCAATTTGTAAAGGTCCCGCAAGCATTGGAAATAAAATTCTGTCGTTGTCTTGAACCAAAAACTTTTTTCCTTTGAGTAATCTATGAACATTTTCCTCAATTTCGGCTTCGCGCACTTGATCCACCAGGTCAAAGCAGAATCATACGAAGTAAATTTATTTTCACAGTCCTGCCATGTTTTTTGGAAACGCTCGCGGCATTCGGCATCTTTTAAGTGTGATACGTTGAGCTTCCAGTAGCTTCTTCCTCTGTAGGTACCCTGTCTCGCCATATTAATGGTGCATATAAAGGCAGCATGGTCGGTGAAGCTGGTGGGCCACACTTCTGTGTGTAAGATACGAGTCGTCAAGTTGTTAGTAACATACATCCTGTCTAAGCGGCTGGCCGAATGGTTAGTGACGAACGTAAACCCGGGTGCATCCCCATGGCTGTGCTCCCACGCATCGGTTAAACTGAAACCGTTGATGATGTGTTCCAGTTCGGGAGACGGATTGAAGTTAGGGAACTGATCTTTGCGATGGAGGACACAATTGAAGTCACCCGCAAAAAGGATCTCGGCTTGATGCTCTCCAAAGAGAGGGACAATTTCGTGTTGAAAAAATTCTGCTCTATGACGGCGGTTGCTGCTCCCAGATGGCGCATTTATATTTATGATCCGGGTATTGTGAACAGTACAAGCGATCCCCCTGTTGTTGACGAGTTTTTCCACATTCGTTACTATAATTCCTTCCTTAAAAAGTATAGCAGTCCCTAGGTCACCATCGCTTCCAGCATTTATGACAGCGTGGTATCCATATATTTCTTGAAGTGCAATGTCGGTTACTTCCTGCAGTAAAATGATGTCGATATCCGCCGCGTACAGAAAGTCTTTCAAGCTATGTAATTTTAATGTACTGCGTATGCTGGTGATGTTCAGAGTCGCGATTCTATAGGCTTGATAGGTGGTCATGATGTAGTGCGTTTTACAAGGATGACTTGCGGAATTTCGCACCTGTTAGTAGGTGTCGGACACATGACCAGCCTCCGTTTCCTGGTTCTGGAGGGGTGTTCGGTCATCTGAGGTGGCTGGCACGGCGGCAGTAAAGTACGTAGGTTCCCTCATTTCCTCATCTCCGTCCATATCGTCCGCCCAGTTTTTCTGGAATGACGGAGAGAACGTGTTTGTTTCAATAACACAGGGATTTGTTGGGTTAAGGTTGTCGGGTGCTACTCTGGCGAATTGTTTTGCGCCTACAGAGGCGCCACCGGATGCCTTGGGAAACAGGTTGGGCTGAATACAGTCGGAAACTTTCCCTGGACCCTCATTTAACTTCTGGACTACTTGTTTGACCTTCTCCCGCATTAATGGGACAATTTCTTCGGCAGCTTGACGCGCGATTCTGCGTTTCTTCTTTTTCCTGGGTGACTGGCTCTTCGTAGGGCTTGCGGAGTGTTGTGGAACACTTTCCTGTTCGGGATCGGTGGCAGTTTCGTCAGCAGAAGGTACATCTGATTTCGAACAACTTTCCTGTACTCTCTCGCTGGAGTTTCCCGCAGGGGGTTCTTGCGGGTGTGGTGCGACAGAAACTGCAGCCGCGTGGTCAGTGACGTCCATCAGAGTAACGCTCTGGACTTTGTCAACGGGAGCTACCTGTGAGGGCTCGGTAGGTTCCCGGTCTCCAGAGACTGCCGCCGAGGCCTCAAATACTTCCATCGGGGTTTCACGGTCAGCATAGTTGTTATCCTGAGAAGTATGCAGAACGGGGGCGATGGGTGGGGATCCCGCGACAGCCGCCACGTATGAAATCGGCAGTGAGGACATAGCAGGAGGTCTGACAGATTCACCGGCCGGTAACTGCGCTACGCGCCTCTGCATACACTGTGCACGCACGTGGCCCGTCGCCCCACACCCTGCGCACGTTTGGGCTGCCCATCATACATGACAATGGCTCGGTACCCACACACGTCAATATAGGACGGGATATGTTTCCGTAAATCGACCTTCAGTTGTCTGATGCCATTTAGTACCGGAAACCTATGCGCACCTGACCACCTTTCTGCAATGTTGCTGAGTACCGCGCCATAGGATGACACTACCGCATTAATTTGTTCTCCTGTGACCTCAAAAGGTAATTCAAATATTCTGACTGTTCTTATACCGAAGCCGGCGTGGGTAACAGTAACTTCACTTATGTTGCCATCCGAATGCTTGAATTTATAGCTACCGCCACTAGACTGTAGTACTGTCTCACAGAGATCTGCTGTCCTCAGTTTGACGTAAATAACTGTACTCACGATCGAGAAATGAATACCGACAAGCTCATCTGAGGTAATCTTCACAACTTCTTCAAGAAAACGTTCAAATTCGTAAGAGGTCGGTCTAACGAACGTACGATCGAAGGTGAACTTCAAAGTGTCTTTTATATTTGGCTGATTCATGGTGTCATCTTCTAATAGTCACACAAACACAACGACAACAGCGAAAAGCCGCAGCAACACTCCGACTTACCACGCGCGAGCGAGGCGGCCGCAGCACACCGCGGACTTCCTCACGGTACCGCTGTCGCAAGCGGACTATGCAACGGAGGCGCACAACTATGGAATAAAAATTTTCATATATTGTTGGTGTTGAAAACTGCAGATCTACATCTACATCCATACTCTACAAGGCACCATCTACTTCCTATTCCGGTCGCGTATGGTTCGCGGTACAAATATTGGTGGTAGGCCTCCGTGTGGGCCCTAATATCTGCAATTTCATCCTTGTAGTCGCTTCGCGAGATATACTCAGAAGGAGGCAATATATTGATTGACTCTTCGAGAAACGCATGCTCCCGGAACGTTACAGAAGCGCGTACCGCGACACAGAACGTCTATATTGCAGCGTCTGCCACTGGAGTTTACGAATCATCTCTGTGACGCCTTCGCTCTTACTAATTCCTGTTGGCCACCATATAGAAGTTGTGTAGGTTTACGCATTTTCTTTTTTCGTAATACCGGGTGATCAAAAAGTCATAATAAATTTGAAAACTTAATAAATCATGGAATAATGTAGGTCGAGAGGTAAAAATTGCCACACATGCTTGGAATTACATAGGGATTTATTAGAACATAAAAAAGGGGTTCAAAAAATGTCCGACAGATGGTCCTTCATCTGATCAGAAAAGCAGTAATTAGATAACAAATTAAGACAAATCAAAGATGATGTTCTTTACAGGAAATGCTCAATATGTACACCATCATTCCTCAACAATAGTTGTAGTCGAGTAATAATGTTGTGAACAGCACTGTAAACCACGTCCAGAGTTATGGTGAGGCACTATCAGTTCCGATCGGAAAATTCACTTCAATGCCAGTCATGTTTAAACAACTGTATTACAGCACCGGTGCGTACACTGTTATCGAAACATTCAACACTAGATTAATCGAGGGTAAAACCTATGACCTAGAAGGATTTTAGTAGTGAGAGCTTGTCATCTGCTGCGACTCTCATTAATGTTTTCACCCCATCATTTTTATATTTTGATTTATTTACTTGTTTTTTATTTATTTATTTTGTTCTAATAAAATCCAATGTTATTTCAACCATGTCTATCAATTTTTATCTTTTTATCTACATTATTCCGTGATTTATTAAGTTTTCAAATTTATACTGACTTTTTGATCACCCGGTATATTATCTACCAGGGCAGAGCTAGAGACATTACTTGAAGCGATATGTTTAATGGGTTTCAGTTACTTTTGAACGCAGACTCTGACGACGGCACAGCACAGATACAAGGTGACGCACCATAGAGTAGAAGGCAGCATGTTTGTGGCTGTGTGGAAGCTGGGAACCTGCTGATATCACTTTATTTGTGAGTTCTTTATATACCAAATACATATCTGTTTGTGCTAATGTCTCTATTAAGATAGAAGACATTCATAGAATATCTGCCCCCCCCCCCCCCCCAATCTCAGCTCCAATGTGAACAGAAGTTTCTTGTTTTGTGAGTTTAAATGTTTAAGTAATTTATCTGTCTAGCGGTAGTCCATAAACACAGCAAATCATCCACATGAACAAATACTTAATTTTGCAAATCATTGGTTCTTTTCGCAGAAAACGTTTTTCAAGGTTGTCCGTAAAAATTTCAGGTGGTATAGGACTGCGAGAAGACTCCATAGCTAGGCCATAAGACTCAGACTACTTGATGTTCTGAAATTGGAAATAATTTTGTTTGACAAACATTTTAGTAGCACATATTATGTCATGTAATTCTACAGGATTTACTTCGAATTTGTACATAAGATCTGTTAATATGTCTATACACTCATTAGTAGGAACATTTGTAAATAAACTACTGACATCAAATGATACCAGTTTAAAACTGGTCGGGATACGTGTATCTTTTATTTCATCGACCAGAGCTAAGTAATTTTTGATGCCAAACAAATGTTTATTTTTTTCCTTTTTAATGATTTAATGTATTTCTTTTGCTAGTAAGTAACAAGTATCAGATTAGGATGACACTACTTGACGTACTGGAAAGCCATCTTTATGTAATTTAGGTAAGCCATATAATCTAGAAGCCAATTTATTCGCGTTAACAATCATCCAACTGTTATTTTCAAATATGATGCTATTATATGATTTGTTGATGGTTTTTATTTGTTCATTGAAAGCTGTAGTTGAAAGTCAGAACTCTCAAGGAAATGGTTCGCTTTGGTAACAGTCGCTTTCGTTCGAAAACACTAAAGTGTTCGATCTCTCAGCTTTAGTAAAGGTTAATGTCTTCTCAAATTTGCCTTATGTAACAATGGTGTTTCTTCGAAACGTTTGATAGCCCAATTTTAAATAGAGCCGCTTTGGAAAGTGACAACACTCACTCAGTTCCATGGTAAAACCCCTTTTTTTTTTAAATGGTGCACAATCGACGATTTATGACTTCACCGCCAACATTTTAAATAACTATTTTTTTAAATTATATTACGAATTCCTTCAAGTGATTCTGAAATTAGTCATTAAATAGAAGAACCGATTATAAAACATCATGTGTTCTTAGGTACACTGTCATCCATGTACAACATTCTCCCTTAATTCCTAGACAACAGATGCCTGATATGTAAAATAAAAATATTTTTCATTGATCGTCTAGTAATTCAACATTTTTCAGAATTTCAGTGACTATACTGTAACTCGAATAATTACAGACCAGCCACCTTGCTTTTCTTCGTATAGGCCTACATTCGATATCATCCGATTATCGCGCCCATGACAGATCACTCACGACTGAACATTGTTCTCTAGGCGGTCGTTTTCACAACGAACTGCTGATCCTGATTATAGTACCAGTGAACCGAATCCTTTGCTTTTCCTTAGTCGCTGCTAAAAAAATGAAAATTTTCCTTTTGATATCATAACACATTACTATTCCACCTATCTCCATGACAAAACTCCTGAAGAATTGACCATTTTGACGTGTAGACAAAAATTTGTCAATTTTGGTATATTGAAAGGAAACTAACTACTGGAACGTTGATGTTTTGTAAAAATAACACTTTATTTTTCATCATACTCATGAGCATGTACACCTACATGTATTCGGTAAAAAAAGATTGTTTACTAATATGATGACATGAGACAATAAACTGCCTGTCAAGTAGGGTATTATGGAATAAGATCTTAACACACCTACGTCGGGAGGGAAAAACTTCCAAACATATTCACTATAATCTTTGGGTAAAGTATACTTGTGATATACCTGTTTAGGGTCACACCATTTAAGCAGCGTCATTTTTAACACTAACCATGAAATAGATCATTGCAAAAAAAAAAAAAAAAAAAAAAAAAAAAAAAAATCTCGAAACATGTTTAGTTATAGAGCTGTTTTAGTGTTAAAATGACGAGATCACATAGCCAGACGAATTTTATTTAAAAAATACTTTGGTCAAGTACTAAACTTAAAAGAACTACGTGCACATGGTGTTCAGATTGCCAATAAGGGTTCGAATACAACCAAAAGATTGCAAATGATTTCCTTCGGTTCATGGTTACAGGTTTTCTGTCAGAAGACAACATTTTGTGTCACTGTAGACCTATAAAACTACACAGTAATATGAGATTTCAGGATGCTTCAAGATTTTTCAGGAAATGTTTGAATTTTTCGATGGAAAGACAAACTTAACGATCTTAAGCCAACTAGAAAGTAGCAGTGCCAATTTAATGAATCAATAAGGATCACTGAAGCTTCTTCGTGAAATTCTAAACATCGGATGAGCGCTACGACAAATTATTGTTCTCTGCACAGTGATGATTGCCAGAAAGTCTAAACACAATTAAGTTATATTTTGAATTATATTTGTGGGAGGTACAAATTTACAATGCACACTGCTTAAATAATGACGTCATGTTTCTGTATTATAACAAACTTTATCTGTGGCAACAAATGATGAGTTCAACTGCGTGCAGTGTGTAATGAGAAGTAGATGAGAATCCATGCTTAAGCATAAACTGAGATTTCCCATCAACGCTTTGAAAAAATACGTTATTTTTATATAGAAGACACAATCAACTTTTTTTTCAAACGCAGTGAATGAGTAGAATAAAAGATTGACTTACATCCAATAACATGTTCAGTTGTAGCACAAAAAATGTTTTAATATTTTTGGAAGTGTATCTTTTTAACCATCAGCTCTTTATTTTGCTTATATACATCGACCAGTTTAGGTTTTACACCATCATCACTGACTGTCTGTTATATAAAAAAAATGACAAGCATGAATTGCACACAAGTTAAATAAAATACATAATGTAACCCTGTATTTATATCTAGTAAGTACTTACAGTCGGCCGCGGTGGCCGAGGGGACTGAGGTGCTCCAGTCACTGAATGCTCGGCCACTACGGTCGGGGGTTCGAATCCCCCCTCGGGCATGGATATTTGTGCCGTCCTTAGTTGTAGCTAGTTCATAAGTAGTTTGTAAGTTTAGGGACTGATGACCCCGTAGTTAAGTCCCATAAGCTATACAAACATTTTGAAAGTACTTACAAGCTAAACAAACAGATTAAGTGAATATATCGGCTTTCACCCTCATCAATGCTTACAGCAAGTCAAATCAATAAAATCCATGAGATGTCACCTGACATCTAGTCTCGATGAAAAAAGAAAAGCTGTGACAAGTCATGTTATAACGTTCAAGGAGCCATGGATTCATAGAATATCCAACAAATATAATAAGTATCAGTTGGTGTGATAAAGTTGACAATAATCGAAGTATTCATGGTGTGAATATAATATTCCTTACCATCATGTCTTTTCATGCACATTATGTTTGCCTTCAAAGGTCAAATATTTGTAAATCTATCAGACTCAACTGCGTGGTTATTAGTCCGTAGCTTACGAACTACTTAAACTAAACTAACCTAAGGACAACACAAACACTCATACCCTAATAAATAATAAAATGTTTGTAGAGCTTATGGGACTCAACTACGAGTCATCAGTCCCTAAACTTACAAACTATGTATTAACTAGCTACAACTAAGGACGGCACAAATATCCTTGCCCGAGGGGGGATTCGAACCCCCGCCCGTAGTGGCCCTGCAGACCGTGACTGAAGCGCCTCAGTCCCCTCGGCCACCGCGGCCGGCCTCATGCCCTAGGGGGGACTCGAACCTCCGACGGCGAACGGCCACGAACACTGCAGCACGGCGCCCCAGTACGCACGGCTAATCCACCGCGGCAATTTGCCTTTTTTCACAGGTAATGGTTGTAATGACACATATTTATTATTTTCACAGTCCAAATCGTCATTTGCACATTGTTTGCATTCTATTTTTTGTATCAGTCGCCATGCACCTTATCAAAGATATACTGTTTGCTGTTTCACATCGTGAATACTTCGATTATTGTTAACTTTATCACATCAGCTGATGTAGAACGTAATATATTTGTTGGATATTCTATGAATCCATAGCTCCTTGATCATTATAACGTGGCTTGTCACAGCTTTTATTTATTCATCAAGGCTGAATTTAGCATTCCGCCACTGGGAACTAACGGAATGCATTGCGCTGGAATTTGATAAATGGACGTGGCAAGTAAAGAGTAAGTCAGTTCTCGAAACCGCTCGATACGTAATTATCGCATTTCAAACAGACAGGAAAGCCATGAATGCTGATTGTAGTATATTCGACGCCACAGATTTGACAAAATTAGTGATAAAACTGAACTCATCAAAATATCCCTACGAGAACTACTCGGTTAACTTTACCACAGAGAATACGGCGCTAGCGTATGCCATGTATAGAAAATTTCAGTCTGTGTATTATGAGACAAGAGGAAAAATTGCAAATCCTTTCAGGAGTCGTAAAGCGTTTCAGAAATGTCCAATTCATGTCTTTGATTGCTCACAGCAAGAAGAAAATCTGATCTCTTCTAACTTTGATATGCGAATTGAAATGTAGCTACAAAAACAATTTGCAAAGAATACAAATCCATGCTGTCTGGTTACTCACGACTCTATAATTGAAATGATACCATCAACCAGCGAGGTTTCACGGATGGATTAGCGCATAATAAGATGAAACAGGTACACTCTTTGACAAAAAACCTGGCCGCCGGCCGGCCGCCGCTAAGCCTAAGTCCGAGCCGATCGCGACATGGGACAATAAAAGTGGCCGCGCTGATTCGCTCTAAGTCCGCCTATCTGCACAATCTGGCAACACTGTAGACTGCTGGAGTTCATACAGTACTTCTTATGTGCAGTCAGAAGGTAACGGAGTCAGCTCCCTCGTTGGTCTTGCGGTAAAGTGCGCTACTTGCATGTTCAGTATTAGCGATCAAAACCGACTGTTGACAAAAATTTTAAATTCACGTCACTCGTTCATACTCATCCTCCATGTGTAAGAGGAGCATATGTGTAACGTATTTCATTTTTTAGTACTCCGGTAATTACATTTCGGCCCAATAACATTGCCACCTCTGGCCGCAGCACTTGGCACAGCTCTCCGCGGCCCATATACCGCGCCGGCAGCAGCGGTGGCGGCGCTACACAGCGCTGCCTCGCCCTCTGCCCACAGCGCCTGCCGCCGCACATCGCCCTGGATACGTAAAATACTGTAGTGTTGCTAAGTGGTGATCCACAAAAAAGGTTGCGATCCGTATTTCACTTAGAACATAACGAAGCAGACCACCTATTTTGAATGATGAGCATATAATACATTAGAGAGGCAAAAAATTGTCATTGTCCAATCCAACGGCACTCTACGATGGTTAACACTTATTCTGGTTTAAATCTCGATCCTTTTCCTTTCAGAAAAGCCTTTCATGTAATTTGTTATTGTCATCAGTTCATATGTTTTCATCAAGACACAATATGTAATTCACTAAAATGTTTTAGTGTCGTTATTTTATTCCGTACGGTAAATGTATGAGCTAAATTATGTGAATACATTTCAGTGCACAATCTAAAGCAACACAGGCACACTGCAAGGTTCGTGTCTTCATGTCTCATTTCTACAGGACATATTTCGCATCAATGGAGGTGAATTCGAATTTCTTCAAAGGCGTTTGTATGGTGAAGCAAAGAAGACATCTAATACCATTTCCATAATATGAAGTTGACCTTTCTGAAAGACTTATTGTATAAAGGTTTTCTTCTGATTCCATTAAAGAGTTTCTTCTTGCAATCTGCAGCGTATAAAGTAAAATAAAACATAGTAAAATGAAACTCCATGCCCAAACCCACTTTCTCCGACCGGGATTAGAACTGCCACCTGACACCAGGCTTGCATCACAAGACACAAGCAGAACTACACAGCCAACCACACACTGGTGCATACTCGCCTCAGTATATCAGATATTGAATGCTGAGCCTCTAACGCATCGCGAAAGAACCTGAAAGTCACCTACACAAATAACTACATTCCTTGGGTGCAAAAGTTAAATTTCTGTCTCTCATTTCACGTGAGCATTACACATCATGAGTCATGAAAGTAGAAGAGGAATGTCAAGTGAACTTAGCGAGACAATTCAGTACCACTTGAGGAAGTAACTTCACTATCACAGTGTTGCCAAATATCGGCAATGATGTTGCCAATTCTTAGCTGTACTAGGAAGACCTGTGTAGCGATAAGCGACGCGAAATCGCGCTAGTCTCATGCGGGCTTCTAGAGGGGAGTCGCGCATTTCGGTTAATATGCGGCGCTATCTCCTGATAGATTCCGACGTCACATTTACGATGCAGATATTAAATTCGTCCAATGAGGCAGAAACTAGCTTTGAAATTTTTTGAAGCTTTACTGCATTATGATATATTTTCAGCAAATGACTAGAGAAAAAATACTGATATTGTGATTGCAACACACGGCAGATCAAAGACTGAGATACGTAAACTTGCATCACGATTATAGTTTCACCCCCCCCCCCCAAAAGGAGACTAAAACAATTGCTTTGTGACATTTCCACAAAAGCAAATTTTTTTGATGAAAAGTTACTGGAAATCAATGACGCCCCATCCGTCTCGAAAAACTTCGCAACTTGAAAGCAACTGCGTTTCAAAATGCAGCCTTACGACTGTACAAGTAATATTTCATGCCTTCTACGTGTTGGTTTGCTTGAAAGCCAGAAGAAACATAGTTAACCGATTATTTGCGCAACACAGTAATTATTTCACTTAAGTATTCAGAAGACTGGATATTTCAAATTACGGCCATAAACACAGAAACTAAACTGTATATGTGGGAAATGTGCAATTCTGAGGTTTTTCCTCTGCAAACATATACATATAATCTATAGACTACTAAGCAGCTTATTGATTTCGTAGTGTTACAGCCTTCATGGGCCAACAAATGATGATGAGAATCCGAACCCATGTGTCTGATGGAGTTTTCGAACGTTGCAACCTATGACTTGCATGTGTTGTTGCTTAGTATCTGTCGTCACGATGTTAACTCAACAGAAATTGTTACAAACATTTTACCTACTTTCTCATATTGTCCTATTTTTCGTCAAACCACACATTTTTTCTGGTCTTTTGGCCACATGGGAAAGAACGCTTTCGCAACTGAATTAATGATAATAATTATAGTAATCAATGATGTTTACGGCATTACAGCAGAATTATAAAGATTACAATAACAATAGAAAGTGACGATCTCTTGGTTGACACACTGCAATGAGTTTTGGTATTTCGTTGCTGAATGCCATTTAGGACATTTTTCAGAGGAGAAAAATAGGCCTGAAGCCACACACATCACTAGTACAACGATACCTCACTAATCAACTATGCTTGCTGTAGATCAGAAAACGAGAACGGCGCCACCGAGCTAAAATGAGATTACTCGTTCAGTTATATGACATTTGTTGGCAGTTAATACAGACAGTCCCGACATAAAACATAAAATTGTTTGAAATTTAAGGAGGCGTAGACCTTTCTGCGGTCTGAAATTTAATTCAGGATAACAGAGTCATTTAAATGCAATGACTAATCTCATATCCTTATGAATATTGGAAAATACCTCGAATTTTGGAACTAAGGGAACGATCAGAGATTCCTAGCATCGTAAACAATACTGCTAAGCTATAGGAAGAACTTCTGGGGCATCCTACAATATCCTCATTCCTACAAACAGCTTGCTTCAACTGGCTTTTATCCATGCTGCGCTGCCATCGCCCATTCTAAGTAAGGCTTCAGTCCGAAAGCAGACAACATCATTGAAAATGCTGATGAATAGATGACTTACCTTCATCAACATCCGGGGAGAGTTTCTTTCAACGAAACGGAGAAAGTGTGAAATGACTACTTTCTCCAAAGTTCCTACGGACGTTTGTACCAAATTGGACGTATATACGTTCAATCTTGTCATACGAGGCTCACATTCCAGGAATATCACCAAAATGAGCATCTGACGGGTACCGTCCTAGAGCAGCTATTACGCAAGTTTTTACCGATAATCATAAAATTGACAAGACGGCTTTTGCTGCAGAATATAGTGACTTCTATTATATCTGCATAACCTTTCCCAATAAGAAACTGCTTTCTTCTTATAGTGATGCCCCTGTTTAGTTGAATTATAATATTAGTGTTTAATGTTGGTTCAGAAGTACTTTTTGTCTTAAATATTTTTATATTTGCAGGTGATTCAAAGTAATTGTAATAATTAGTTTCTCTTAAAATTACTCCATAAATTTGATCTGTTGATGTAATGTAATTGCAACCGCCAAAAGTGAAATTGTCCTATAAACCAAACCGTTTGGTTATTTTAGGTTATTCGTCCATGGGCAGAACACTTTCATCTGAAATATCTCCACGAACGGCAGAGAAGCGGACGGTTTTCTGTCATAGTAGAGTTAGGCTCGCGTAGCCAGTCCTCTGTGCAGAAGAGATGGAATTATATGTTGAAGAAAGAAATCATATCTAAGAAACTTGCATATTAATTTTATTTTTCTCGTGTATTTACATTTTTTCAGTTTATATTCGCCTTTACTTCTCACAAAATAATGAGATATATTTTTCTCTGCTAGTAGCTATCTTTGGTCGTTTCCGACCGCATTACATTTTCCGTTGTCTCTAGATGGATAATACATTGTCTCTGCCGATCCCAGACTTCACGTCGAAAGAAAACATGTGCTCCACATAATTCATTTCGCAATAGGCGGTCGTATATCCACCGTTGGTATATTTACTTGTACGAATATTGTTCGTATCCGTAAACAGTTTGCTCTTGCTGTTCGTCTCCTTAATATTGTTAAACACATATGTTCCCTATAATTCTCCTTGTAAAGTGGTTGAACTGCTGTGCTTTATTACTGTTAGTATCATTAGTTTTTATTTCAAGTTGATTTCTGAATTTGTATTTTGTGTTACCGTTATATTTGTTTGTTCAATACGTTTCACAATATTGAAGATCAACAAGTTCTCATATCCATTAATATAAGCGACTTGGATTTTTGTCTTGTTTCATCCGTAAAAATTCCTCTGAAAATCTGGAACACTTCTTTTAACACCCTTAATTTGAAACCGATACGTTGGCACAGGACGTTCACGGATTGCTCATTTATTAACTTCATTCATAATGATAATTTGGATCAAATTTATTTACAAATTTTGTACTCAGTCCATTTAATTTTTATGATAGCGGTAAAATTACAGCCTTGCGCATTCTAGGGCATCTGTTCAAAATCAATGAATAAGAGATGCGTCAATACTTTTATTTACTATCTTTTAACAAGCAACAGTGCAATTGCTTTCCCTAATATTGTTCTAAACCATGGCACAATTCATCGATCAATTTTAATCGTTGTAACACGTGATTATTAGGTTGATTTATTGTCTATTGTGTTTTTGTTACAAATTTTACAATTGATTTTATACTAACGATAGGCCAGAAACTTAATTAACGTAACTCAGAGCCGCGTGATAATGCAATATTTACTCGCATTCGTTTTTGCTACGGAGCGAGTTGGTGCAGTGGTATCACACGGGACTCATATTCGGCTGCACGGCGCATCGAACTGGCCTTCGGCCATTTAGATTTGAGTTTTCCATGATTTTCCTAAATCAGTCTAGGCAAATGCCGGAATGGTCCCTGCGGCAGGGCACGGCCGATTTCCTTCCACATCCTTATCATGACAATCCGAACTTCTGCTTCGCTCTAATGTCCCCCTTGTCGAGGGGACGTTAAATCGCAACCTTCCTTCTTTCTTTCTTTCGTGTCTCGTGTGCAATAGAGCTTACTTTGTTCATGTTTCCGTGTGTTGTTACAAATTTTGCAGTTCATTTCAAACCAACTTCCCTCTGAACAAGAGACCTTGAACTTTCAACTTAACTTAGAACTGGATGACACTGCTTCATTAACGCCATTTCTTAATTGGTGTGTGGTGGAGGCTGTTTCCGCCTGTTTCTCTTCCAGTCGTGAATGGTTCGCCGTTAAAACTATTTCTGGTAAGACTTAGTGTGAGTTCATATCGCCCTATCTGTTACCTTCGCGATCTTTTCGTGACTAATACATAATAGGGGTCAGGTGAAATAGAAATAAAACAAATGTATCTCATGTCTGTTGTATCCTCATAAAAAAAGTTTGAAATTGAATGAAAAATTTCACACATACAAAATTTGAAAAATGTAAAATAGTCATTCAGATGGAAAATGCCTATAAACGTTGTTTTAAAATAGATTAAGACGTATAAAGTAACTTTTGTCCACTCGATAATTGCTACCGCGTTAAGGATAGTTACAATAAATTTTCGAATTTTTAATAGCTATGTTAGACATCATAGTAACACTGGAACATAAAGTGTTCTTGCATCATGAGTAATGCTAACAGTAGCGTTTAGTGGCCACCAAATTGATGGGTAATTTATTTCATTAACATTCTGAAGTCGATAAGAGGTATGACGCGGTGGGGGCAGCCACGGTCGTTTTGGTAAATGCGGCACAACGAGCGAGCGAAGGCGCGCGCGTCTGGAAACGGAGAAGGCGGAGCGCGCCTGCTGGAGGGATAGTTTTCGTTCTGAACAGAGGAAACCATCAAAAGGAGCCTAACAGATGTTCGGTAGACCTCTTGGAAATTACGCGTTTTGACTTTAACATAAGAAATAAATGAAATTCACGAATTGCATTGAACATTGCAATGGTTAGTAAATTAATGTCGTCCGCTATCTGCGACGACACCGATCGAATGATTATCTATCGACGTGAAATACCTGGCACCTAAAAGTCGAAATTAAGTTTGTACTTTGAAACCTATCACCGCGCTGTAATGAATACATTGCAATTAAAACTATGTCTGCATCGCATCCGGCCATGAGACTACGTAACATTTTATGAAATCAACGAGGCAGGCAACAAAGACAGGTCCGGAATCCATTGAGCACCTCATCAAGGAACGTGCTCAAAAAAATTCAAATGGAACGCTATTTAACGTAGCAAGATGTTCTGTCTATAACAGGTCGCTTGTAATTTCCATATTGACCTGTGGACATTTTATTTTATCAGGAAGCAAACTCAAAGGAAACTGAACAAAATTTGAGGATTTAGGAAGACTTTTCTGCGACAAATTGTGAGTCTTATTGTTAGTTAATGGAATACAGTTAACATTACGGTAAGTCCTGCATATGAATCAACCATAAACCGAGAAAACAAAACGGGTAATACGCTCCATGATGTATTCATTGATTTTTTTTAATAGCTGGCCACGTGACTTGTGTGCAGTTTGGAGAGCACAGAATCTCGAGCCTTAGTGGAATTACGGATCCGGATCCTAACATGCAGGACGCCAGCTACAAAAACTCGTTAATCAGGCCATCAATGTAATCAAGATTTTTCAACGTCGTAGTAGGGCCTATTGTTTCGCAACTTTGGCATCATGTAGTTGTGACTGATATGTAATTCTGCAGTCAGTTGACTTTTTCTTGTCACCTACATTAAATATTTTGAAAAATTAACATCATAATATGCTCGTTGTAGCAGTTAACTGAATTTGTGTTCAATGAGGTCGTTTCATACATTAACTACTCCTACTCTCTTTCACGTTGCGAGCAATCTGCTTCAGCTGTTAGTAAATAAATGAGGTAGGGTTTATAGCAGTAATGTCTAACTGTATGATAGTCACTTTCTGAAAACCTAGCCAATTTAGAAATCGGGTCCGTTTTGTTGCAAAAGCTGGATCTCATCATTTCGTCTTGTTACGTCTTTAATTTATCCGCTTACTGTCAAACAAAATCATCCATGCCAACTGTCTCCTGGAAACCTCATAGCAGATGCTGTAACCACCTACTTTAAGAATATCAAGTGACATCAGAAACAAAACGAAAGAACATTTTCTTAAATGAATTTATCAATTGCTATAAATGATGGTAAAATTTTAAATATAGATAGAACAACTTATTTGGAAATCACTTCAAATGTAGTCATCCCATAAAGTATTTAATAATAAATTCTGAAGCCGTGTCAGCTGTTTTTTTTTTTTTTTTTTTTTTTTTTTTTTTTTTTTTTTTTTTTTTTAAATAACGTTGCTTTACAGGTCCGAGACCGTTTACACGTTTTTAAAGACCCATCTTCAGGTGTTAATTTTTTTCATATGAAAATTCATTATAGAGACACAATGTTCTAATTGCTTTCATCTGTCATGGGAATAAACTTTCATTAATTAGGCTCAGATATATGGAACCAGTCCAACAGAAAGCAAATAGTGGCGTAATTTTGATTGCTGTATTTTCAATGAAACCAGTAGATCGCCGACGACGTGAAGGAGTACAAACCAAAGAAAACTGTCCAAAGAATCGAAGAAACCGATAGATGATGGATTTGTATTTTGCTCATCAAGTATTACGTTAAGGTAAAAAATCTTACGAATATGCGCAACCAGCCAGATTCTCTGTTTTGTTACAGCTTCACGAGGACTAAATGCTAAAAATGCTTGTGTAAACATGATTTGATTATAATACTCAACTGCATCGATGCTTTGGGTATATTTTCATAATAGCTGCTTATTTAGGTAATACTCCTTGAATGTGAGACGCGTTTGACAAGACTCAACGTAGATACAGTCCATCTTCGCACAACAGTGCCTAGTATCATTGGAGAAAATGATGGTTCGCATTACTTTTTCGTTTTTTTACAAAAAGCTCTCACTGAAAGTTGATGAGGGTAAGTTATAAATTGATCATCATTTCTTGTCAATGCGTGGCTAAAAGCCAGTTGAGACCAGATACTAGTAGGATTCAGAATATTGTGGGCTGTCGCTTTCAAGATGTGAAGTGTTTGATACCTTACTGTTTAGTGACGGATGATGCAACGTTCATGCCGGTCGCGGTGGCTGAGGGGACTGAGGCGCTTCAGTCACGGTCTGCACGGCCACTGCAGTCGGGGGTTCGAATCCCCCCTCGGGCATGGATATTTGTGCCGTCCTTAGGATTAGCTAGTTCATAAGTAGTTTGTAAGCTTAGGGACTGATGACTCCGTAGTTAAGTCCCATAATTTCTACAAACATTTGATTTTTTTTTCAACGTTCATTTCCAGTAACTCATAAAAAATTGCTTTTGTAGATATCTAACAAAGTAATTGTTTTAGTCTTTTTTTAGGGGGAGGGGAGGAAACTGAAATCGTGATGCAAGTTTACGTATCTCAGTCTTTGATCTGCCGTATGTTGCAATCACAATATCAGTATTTTTTCTCTAGTCATTTGCTGAAAATATATCATAATGCAGTAAAGCTTCAAAAAATTTAAAAGCTAGTTTCTGCCTCATTGGATAAATTTAATATCTGCATCGTATATGTGACGACGGAATCTATCAGGAAATAGCGCCGCATATTAACCGAAATGCGCGACAACTCTCTAGAAGCCCGCATGAGACTAGCGCGATTTCGCGTCGCTTATCGCTACACAGGTCTTCCTAGTACAGCTAAGAACTGGCAACATCGTTGCTGATATTTGGCAACACTGTGACAGTGAAGTTACTTCCTCAAGTGGTACTGAATTGTCTCGCTAAGTTCACTTGACATTCCTCTTCTACTTTCATGACTCATGATGTGTAATGCCCACGTGAAATGAGAGACAGAAATTAACTTTTGCACTCAAGGAATGTAGTTATTTGTGTAGGTGACTTTCAGGTTCTTTCGCGATGCGTTAGAGGCTCAGCATTCAATATCTGATATACTGAGGCGCGTATGCACCAGTGTGTGGTTGGCTGTGTAGTTCTGCTTGTGTCTTGTGATGCAAGCCTGGTGTCAGGTGGCAGTTCTAATCCCGGTCGGAGAAAGTGGGTTTGGGCATGGAGTTTCATTTTACTATGTTTTATTTTACTTTATACGCTGCAGATTGCAAGAAGAAACTCTTTAATGGAATCAGAAGAAAACCTTTATACAATAAGTCTTTCAGAAAGGTCAACTTCAAATTATGGAAATGGTATTAGATGTCTTCTTTGCTTCACCATACAAACGCCTTTGAAGAAATTCGAATTCAGCTCCATTAATGCGAAATATGTCCTGTAGAAATGAGACATGAAGACACGAACCTTGCAGTGTGCCTGAGTTGCTTTAGATTGTGCACTGAATTGTATTCACATAATTTAGCTCATACATTTACCGTACGGAATAAAATAACGACACTAAAACATTTTAGTGAATTATATATTGTGTCTTGATGAAAACATGAACTGAAACAAATACATGAAAGGCTTTTCTGAAAGGAAAAGGATCGAGATTTAAACCAGAATAAGTGTTAACCATCGTAGAGTGCCGTTGGATTGGACAATGACAATTTTTTGCCTCTCTAATGTATTATATGCTCATCATTCAAAATAGGTGGTCTGCTTCGTTATGTCCTAAGTGAAATACGGATCGCAACCTTTTTTGTGGATCACCACTTAGCAACACTACAGTATTTTACGTATCCAGGGCGATGATCGGCGGCAGGCGCTGTGGGCAGAGGGCGAGGCAGCGCTGTGTAGCGCCGCCACCGCTGCTGCCGGCGCGGTATATGGGCCGCGGAGAGCTGTGCCAAGTGCTGCGGCCAGAGGTGGCAATGTTATTGGGCCGAAATGTAATTACCAGAGTACCAAAAAATGAAATACGTTACACATATGCTCCTCTTACACATGGGGCATGAGTATGACGAGTGACGTGAATTTAAAATTTTTGTCAACAGTCGGTTTCGATCGCTAATACTGAACATGCAAGTCGCGCACTTTACCGCAAGACCAACGAGGGAGCTGACTCCGTTATCTTCTAACTGCACACAAGAAGTGCTGTATGAACTCCCGCAGTCTGCAGTGTTGCCAGATTGTGCCGATAGCTGGACTTAGAGCGAATCAGCGCGGCCACTTTTATTGTCCCATGTCAGCGGCGGCCGGCCGGCGGCCAGGTTTTTTGTCAAAGAGTGTACACCGGCATATTTGATTGCCAAGGTTTCCGCGTCATAAGTAATCAATTTATTCCGAAGGATGTTGTCTTTCGGATGTTGAGCAGCGAGATCAAAATGTAAAATTACTGCATAAATGGTGGATTCATATTTCATACTAATAATAATAATATATATATTTTAATCAATAGTATTATTACATTTCCACCTTATATATATATATATATATATATATATATATATATATATATATATATATATATATATATATAGTAATTGTGTCATTATGAAGTGGACACTCAACCATGCAGGCCGAAATAGCTGAAGAACTACACCATCCAACACGCAAAATTTATCCCAGGAAAAGCATCATCGTGAAAGTAATCGATGATTTACATCAAGCTGATTTAATTGATCTCATTGCATATCACAAATACAATTCAGGGTATAAATATTTACTAGCAGTGATTGATGTCTATTGTAACCCTTTCAGACCTGATTTTTTCTGGAGGAAGGAAATTATTATTATTATTATTATTATTATTATTATTATTATTATTATTATTATTTTGCTGTATTCCTCTTAAGATACGTTTTTAATTATTTTAGAGACAACATTTACGTTGTTGTATGCATTCATTTACATACTAAAAAATTGCATATGCTGAAAAGCAAGGCTTCTTTTCATGGACTAAAATAATTAATTTTGTAGCACTAACTTTTTTACTAAATAAACTGATCATTCAATAGTTGCCATGCAAAATAATTACTACTACTTTTCAGTTGTACTGTGGAACACAAGTAACCAACAACTTCCGTGTTCTTTGGAGTTCACAAGCTGCTGCGCAGTCCAACACTGACTACTTGGTATTTTTATAGTGATCTTCTGCAGTTGACAGTAAGTGTGCACGATGCAAAGGTTGAACACTCATAGTCATATACATGTTGTTTCAATTGAGAAAAAATGTTTCTGATATATCTTAGACACTGTAGAAGTTATGTACACAATTGTAGCCAGAGGATCTGAAAGGGTTAAATACGCTTCGGTTGCTCCTCTGAAGACCAAATCATCTGACGTGGTCACAAATGCTCTCAGAAACATATATATGAGAAGTGGTAGGATACCAAAAAATTTGCAAACTGACTTGCATTAACCATTACTCAACGTATTCTGTAATGAAAGATTGCGTGTCGAACGATTTAATAGAACTCTTAAAGGCATGTTTAAACGTTTCACGGAAAAGGGTGCTACAAATGGATTGATGGAGTACAAGATCTCGTAAGTCAATATAACAATACGAAACATAGAACTATAAAAATGAAATCAGTTGATGTAAAGGACAATAGTCTTTTATCTATAGTGTACAGCAAAATCAAGAAGGTGGATCCGCAAAAACCGAAGCTGAAAGTAGGTGATTTTGTTAGAATTAGCAAACACAAGTCTGTTTTCGAAAAAGGATTTACACCAAATTGCTCTACGGAAATATTTAAAATTATAGATGTGCGGGAGACTAATCCACGAACATACGTTTTCGAGGATTAGGGAAGAGTAGTACACAGTGAAACAAAAATTACCCTTTTGATTGTTTTGTATAAAATACTACTCACAAAACAAATTTTCTTTGTTTACTTGAAAGAACAATACTTTGTTAATATTTTAGAACAAAAAATAATAATTTTGCTACTAATTAGTAAGTGAAATAACAATTTTAAACAACTTCCGCAAATGTTTCACTGTGTACCATGTATAGTACACAGTGAAACAGGTGCCATTTTTTATATTTACTACTTGCTGTGTGACTTATAAAACATAAATATCTTTGTTAAATACAGGTACAAACTTTAACATATACTAAATTTTGTTCAGTGAATATTAAGTCCAGCAAAATTGATTGGAAAACGAATATACCGGTGGTTGGAGAGTCTCGTAGTAGCCATAGGTAACGCAGGTGGCAAAATCATTGCAATGTCATGTGAAACACAGACTGTGGCTTTTGCAACTGGGGATACGAAGCCAGTATTTTTTTTTTTTTTTTTTTTTTTTTTTTAATACTGACTTCAAGACTTTAGCTTCAAAATATACATTGTTTTGGAATTTCACCAAAATGTAGTCACCAATCATAACGTCCCGCTTCAAGTTAAAAAGATGTAATGATACACTTATCTCTGTTTACTGGATCTTTGGCACTTTCTTCATCACTTTCACTTGAAACTGTTTTACTTACACACCACTTTTTTTTATTGTTGACTCTCTTCATACTTCTTTTCTCCTTTTCTTCCAGCTCTGTCCTTTTTCTCAAAGTCTTTTCTTCAATAACTGCTCGCTCTCGTATTAGGAGGAATCATACACGCATCTGAGGCCAATTGTCCTGTTTCTCTGTGTACCACATACAAGTGTTTCACTGTGTACCAAAGTCACCATAAACGAAAAAGTTTGTCACAATTCTTAATCTACGTATCTACCAAATTTAAAACTGGTCAATATATAGCTAAAGATGTGTATCTTATCACGAAACAATATTTCGTTTAGCTGTGTGTTATATCGACAATATTAAACTTACAAAGAGACGTTAGCTGTAACTTCTGACCACCGAAAACCAATAATAACCTATAGAAACAAGAATAATCAACCAAAGTGTCCACCATTACAGTCAAAGATGTATTTTATCATAATAAATATACAAGGAAACCAACAAGTAGAAAAAAATTATTAAAAACAATTGAGATGGAATGTTTCACTGTGTACCGTGTTTCACTATGTACTACTCTCCCCTACCTGTCATGACCCGTTGCAATAGGTGTCTACTGCGAAGAACTACAAAACACGAAATATCCTATGTCATACTTAGTCGAAAAAAGAGAAATAGAGCATTAGTGAAATGGCTTGGATTTGACAGCACTCACAATTCTTGGATTGCTATTTCATGACGAAGGTCATAAGATGCAGGATGGTCCTCCAGCAAATTGAATGTCTCGCGACATGCATAGCACTGACAATATCCATCATCGCCATCAGCGATGTGTTGCTGATTGAAATGCGTAGCCAGCCCCAGCTCCTGTATTTTCACTAAATGGACAGCGTTCACTGCTCGCTTGACAATAACATCAGCTGGCCACCGCATACGCTCATATGGCTCGCGCCACGCAGTAAAATGTGCGAGCGACAAATCAAATATTTTGTGTCACAGCACATGACCACAGTCTTCATTGTCGAATTTGCATGTCTAAGCCGACTCCCTATACTCCCATATAAATTGATATCTATTATTATTCTCCTCCTCCTTACTTTTTAAAGTTGTCGTCTCGCTTATTTGCAGACACGCGCACGTATACTCCATCGACTGGCCATGAGGCCGTCCACCTTCATTTTATATATGGCTAGGTTCAGTGGTTAGTTTTCTGCACAGTGTATTTATCACGAGCAAATTAAATCCAGCAGTAATTCTACAATATATAGTGTGCATATATACCAAAGAAAAGCGCAATCTCATACCTCACATCTGTAGCCTTAATTTCGGATTTATCGGTTTTTTTTTTAATTAGAACAAGTTGCACGTCTGGAAATCCATACAAAATATATTTTTACACCCACTTGCAGCATATGAAACGAAGCGTAATTTTACGACAAGCAGTTCAGGAGATGAGCCGGCAAAGAAATGCTACGCATAATTCAGGCTCGCGATGTGTCGTATTTTTAAAAATCGATTAAGTAATATTTGTAAATATATATATACATAGATGATGAACTAAAATGAACATACAAAAACCAACTCACAGTTTATAAATGAGGATGGAGACAGTACTGTTAATTATCCAGATGCAGATTTGGTTATTTTAGATTTCAATACTACAAATATGGTAGAATCAATGAAACTTGGTTCTTCATGTATTAGTACATTGGATGATTTATATAATTGGAAAAATATTGATGGAATCATTAAATTGATGAAATATTTCAAATTTATATATTTTGTAAATCCCAGTGGTACGTTTAGACTCGAAAAGTATGTTGTTATAGTAAACAGATTAAACTTCTGTTTTAATGTTGAGCCTAAATTGGAATTTCATGATGAAATTAACCAATTTAATAACGAGTCCACAATTTCAGACATCAAAAAATTGTCTAGTATTATAAGTTACAATATACAAATTCCCGCTCCCGTACCATTTCAAAAGGGATACGACCTCCCAAAGAAAAGCTATCCATAACTGCGATTCGCGATCTCCCGTATTTTTAAAAATCGATTAAGTAATTTCAACGCAGTGTTCTGGTTTAATGTCAAAGTTATCGCTATCGGAAGGCCAAAATAGACATTTTCGGATTCGCAAATGATCATTCTACAGGAATACAACTTATTTACCAAAGAAAAGCGCAATCGCATACCTCACATCTGTAGCCTTAATTTCGGATTTATCGTTTTTTTTTTTTTTTAATTAGAACAAGCTGCACTTCTGGAAGTCAATACAAAATATATTTTACGCCCATTTCCCGCACATGAAACGATGCGTAATTTTATGCTCTGTCGATTGCTGCAAACCGCATCTCTCTGCGACTATTAGTACTCTTGCTACGCCCGATTGAACACGCAAAAGTGCGTGTGAAACGCAGTGTTTGGGTGTAATGTCGCTACCGGAAGGCCAAAATTGACATTTTCCGATTCGCAAATGATCATTCTACACGAATACAACATATATACCAAAGAAAAGCGCAATCGCATATCTCACATCTGTAGCTTTAATTTCGGATTTATCTTTATTTATTTATTTATTTATTTATTTTAATTAGAACAAGCTGCACGTCTTATCACAAGGCCAGAATCAAGTAACAGTGGTTTGTGGTGCATGGTACTAAACTCCTGTAGATGACTTGCCACCAAGTACGTCTAATCTGAAGCCAGTACAGAACATGTGGGTGTTACCGAGTGCCAGGTCCGTAATTTAAGAAAATTTCGTCAACTGTGCGTAGTCACGTACCACAGGAAACCTTGCAAGGACTTGTTGAATCCATATACGCAGATTGCAGCTGTATAAACGATTTAAATGTGGGCCAATGCGATATTGAGGGAGCTGTTGTAATACTTTTGCTCATCTACATAACTCACAACATCGCCATTCCCGGATGAAACGTGCGTGTCAAAAATAAAATGTTGCAAGCGCCAATAAATATTTGACAAACTTGGATGCCACTGACAGAAAATACATTAATATCTGACTGGGTCGTATGGTAATCATTTATATTACTGCCAAAATTGGGAATAAGGCAGGGTTAATAAGCGACTCGTCAGAAAAGAGATTAAACGGGTGTTAAGTTCCTGGCTACTTAACGTAAATTACATAATTCAAAAATGTTCAAATGTTTGTAAAGCCATGGGACCAAAGTACTCTGGTTATCGGTCCCTAGATTTACACACTAATTAAAATAACTTGTAACTAAGGACAACACAGACACACCCATGCGCGAGGGAGGAGCGAACCTCCGACGGGGAGCAGACGCGTGCTCCACAGCAAGGCGCCTTAGAGCGCTCAACCATTCCCATGCGGCTTACATAATTCTTATGTTCTGGAATTTATTGACTTAAATTATTTGGCAATTTATTTTTATTTTGAAAACATGCGTCTTCACAGCACAAAATATTATTATATTAAAATAATGTAAGACACTTTCACTCCATCATTACCGAACTCTGGTGTTCCGACAGTCGACTTGTCCTGGCCGGAATTTTCGACTGCTTAGTCTTGAACTCATTATTCAGATAACGTAGACTGCCGTCGAATCATTATTCTATATTAGTATATAGTCCTTCATATTCTTCATTTGTTCCCTGAGTTACAACGTCTGTCGGAATTACTGAACGGATTATATAGCAATTTCTGCAGAATAGTTGATCAATATTGAGAAGTCGAAAAAATATTAATTTTGTATATTTTTATTTTTTACAACTTGTAAGTTGTCATATACTGATAATGTAAGCCATATAACCATTTATCAAATGAACGATAATTCTTGTTACCGTGCTACACTTCTCACTGTAATAACCTTTACATTTTTTGCTTGCAAATACTTTTCACAGTAACGTTGATAGGATCAGTGATATAAATTCTAACATTTAAGTATGTCACATACGCGTATATCACACACAAAGAGCGAACACGCGATGAAGCAGAGTTCTAGTGGTTTGAATATTCTAGACAAGCCGTAATGCCTCATTCTGGAATCTTTCGGTAATTGCGTACGTAACCTCCGTTAAGTTAAACGGCATAGGAACGACCCAAAAGTAAGGCACTTAAATCAGATATCAGTGTAATTTTGTGTACAATCATCGAATCACGTCGCAATGTTCGCCCGTGCAGATGTCGATAACGCATATACCCTTCCAGAAAACTGCGCATTCAAGCAAATATAGCGCAGACTCATCCCGAATGAGTAATAATAATGAGTTATACAATACTAATAATTATTATCAATGGCTTTTCATGTTATAAAATGGAATTTGTAATATTGGCACTGTTCTCTTAACCACAAAGAATCTATTATATCCCTGCGGAGGGCTTACATTAATTTGCCAGTATTTCCTCAGTTGTCTTCACTCGGCCTTCGTGAGACCAGTTGAGGAATTACAAGAGTAGAGAAGCAAGGGCACAATAAAGATTCATCTACTGGAAATAACGGTCGGTTTTAGAAGGCTTTATTGGCGGCCAACTCATTCTACTCCTTTGATGAATTTCTTAGCAGAGTCGATTGATGTGTATATGTTATTAATAATACAACACAACGTCAATATTGCGTACAATTTGACTTCTGTACAAATCTTGTGCAGTAATGCGATCATTGTTAATAAGTTTGAAATGTTTGTTTTATTTTTATGCTATGATGCGTGGCTGCAATAGCCTACAAATTATCATATGCACCTGTGTACTGTGCAAGGTGTCAATTATTGAAGTGTATGAAACAGAATGTAAATTAATTACAAACTACGGCGTGTACATACTTCATTCAAGATGTAATCGTCACTACAGATATTCGGATTTAAGTTATGACTTGTTCGACATGCTTGTCTTCCGAAGCGATGATGTGACGCAGACGAATAGCGAAATTCTGCATGACCCGCTGAAGTGTCGGAACATCGATGTTGTCCATGATCTCCTGAATGGCAGTTTTCAGCTCAGCAATGGTTTGGGAGTTATTGCTGTACATCTTGTCTTTAATATAGCCTCACAAAAAGACGTCGTATGTGTTCAGATCCGGACACGAAACACTCTCCTGCTTCGATAAGGTCGAGCTCCGTCTTGCATGAACCACATCTTGCCGAAATTAGGGTCACTTTGGATAATGGGGATTAAATCATCTTCCAACACCATCTCTGTTCGGTAGTTACCGTGGCTTCAATGAATATCGCACGGATTATTCCGTGACTGGACGTTGCACGCTACACAGTCACCCGTTGAGGGTGAAGGGACTAACCGATCGCGAAATGTGGACTCTACGTCCTCCAAATGCACCAGTTTTGCTTATTGTCGAACACACCCAAATAAAAGTGGTCTTCGTTGGGCATGCGCATACCGATTCCCATTATACCCGGCGGCCAAACGTACAGTCTGAACGTCCTAAAAGAAACCGTTCAGAAGTTATGACGATTTTATTGCATATAGTTCAATAATCCTTAGCCTATATGTTGAACGTTTAATATTTGCTAACACGTTTTATTTTCTTTAAAATGTAAATATGCTATTTTTTCACTGTTTCCCCAATCAGGAGGGCAATTTCATTTGGAATCTGTGGAAGATTCATTGTCATCTTTGTACTTATTTTGTAAGAATTTATTGTGTATTCTTGTCTTCTGACGTGTTCACCATCCAAGATGATCTCCTCACTATGGATCAATAGGAACGAAAAATAAATCTAGTAAATTCTAAATTCCAAGCAGATTACAACTTTATGCCGGGCTGGGATTCAAACCTGGGATCATAGCCTTTTACGGGCAACCACTCTAACGAGTGATAGTTGTCAGGAGCGGTACTGGTGCAGGATTCGATCTCAACTGTAACAACTATTCAGATTAACAATACAAGTCTTACTGACTGAAAATTATAATACTCAACTTTAGAACATATGTCTGTTTCTTCTTTCTTCTCGTGGCGTCTTCCGTATGATGCTAGCTGCGCTGAGACCTAGTTACTGCTCAGTTCGTAGCCACGTCCTGACAAAGTACTGTCTTATTTCTGACTACGTAGCTGATTAGTAACAGGTGGGCTGTCCAGACGTATGTCGGCCTAGATATAGCCGCTTGTAGAGGGCGCGCATCTTCGGTTACTCCCTGGAGCGAAAAAAGTGTTCCAAATAAATCATTCATATTTATTTACGTACTAGACAGATATGTGATAAAATGGGGCTCCTATTTTTAAAAAATGCAGTTGATATCCGTTTGAACTATGGCAGCGCCATCTAGCGGGCTAACCATAGCGCCATCTGTTTTCCCCCTTCAAGCTAGAAAAGTTTTGTTTTTTGTAGTTTTTTGTTTTTTTGTTTTTCGCTTGATGCTTATTTCGTGAGATATTTGATCCGGTCACTATCAATAGGCCACCCTGTATAGACTGTTCACAAGCATGTAAATACAGTATTCACTAAAGAAGATGGCGGACTGTATCAATTATCGCATTGCAGAGATGTTATCGATGTTGATTGATAGGTGTCTTTCCTTTCGCCCTCGAAATTTTTAAAAATTATTGCATGATTATTAACATAAGATTACTGAAGAGTTTTGAGTCATTACGTATTTGTAGAGATACTTGTATGTTGGCTGTCTGGTAGTGTTTAGTTAGGTACTGGCACATCTTAAAACTATTACATTAGAACTGGTTTAAGACTATTGAAGAATGCTGAGTTTTTGAATTCTGTTATTTCATTAAGGACACTGTTGCCACATTTTGTATTATGGATGTAGACTTCCATTTGTTCCATGACATTCATTCTTTTACTTTTATTGATTTTGTGTAAAATGTTAAGGTTTTCTTCTATTTTTACAGGATGTCCTGTTTCTTTGATATGTGTTGTAAATGCTGGTTTGTTACATTTATTTAGTCTGTAACAGTCCAGATGCTCTTGGAACCTGGTTTTGAAATTTCTGCCTGTTTGCCCTATGTAATGTTTATCATATTGGCTGCAGGTGATTTTGTAAGTTCCAGGCGCATAGAATTTTGTATCAGTGGGTTTTGTATTGTGAATAAGCTTCTTACTAAGTTTGTCGTTAGTGTTGTATTTCTGAATAGCCTAGCTAGTTTGCCAGACATTACTCCGAGATATGGCATTTTTACATATTTGACTGATGGGGTAGTGTCTGTTGTGAGTCGTATCTCGTGTTGTTTGTTCAGTTTCTTTTTAATCTGTTGTCACATGGTGTTAATGAGTGATTGATCAAATCCATTGTTTGTTGCAATATGACTAACGGTTTCCAATTATAGTTGGAGTTCTGTGTGTTATAGTGGAAATCTGTGGGCTCTATATAGCATTGATCTATATGCTGCTTTTTGTGGGAGGTCGGATGTGTGGAAGAATGTGGTATAGTGGTGTCTGTGCAGGTAGGTTTCCTGTAAAAACTGCAAGTTACTTTTTAGTTCTTTTTGGATATTTTTATGTCAAGAAAAGGTATAATGTTATTCTCTATATGTTCAAGGGTGAATTTGATGTTTTGTGCTGGTTATTGAATTCATTTAAAAGGTTTGTTATTTCATCAACTGTGCCATCAAAAGAACGAGGTTGCCATCCACATACACATCTTGTAAATTTAATTTTATTTGTGATGTTATATTGCAGGGTCAATATCTTGTTTTCTATACGGTTGATAAATATTTCTGTTAATAGGCCACTCAGAATGCTGCCCATTCCTAGTCCTAGGTCTTGTTTGTAAATTTTGTTGTTGAAAAAGAAGTAATTCTGTGAGAGTACTAAACTGAGTGCATCAATTAGCTCTAACTGCTTAGGTCATCGGTCAATAGTCTTATAAACTACTTAACTAAGTTACGCTAAGAACAACACACACACACACACACACACACACACACACACATGCCCGAGGGAGGAGTGGCACCTCTGACGGGAGCGGACGCGCAATCTGTGGCATGACGCCTTAGAGAACGTGACAATTCCCGGCTGGTGAAGATATGTTTCTAATCCATTCTAATCTAAAACGACTAGAGGCGTTGGCGACATACTGATTACCAGAACTACATGAAATTAGCAACTAAATTTGAAAATTTATCATTTAGAAAGCCAAATTTAGCATTTATATTTTTAAATGTGTTTAGGCAGTTAAATGAGCCATGCTAATTATTTTTTCTAACAAGTAGTATCTAGCACTTCATGTGTGTTTTTTTTATTGTTATTCTTCCAGTTGAGTTTCACATTACAGAAGTGAAAATGTTAAAAAATGTTTGTAAACCTATTTGAACTAGCCTGTTATGGTCATCACTGTGGTAGCTCGCTAGTGGGTAAATGTGCCTTGGAAATTTTAGCGGAATGCTGCGTATATAGCTATGCAACAAGTATTTATTAGCAATCTTAATTTTTGCTCTTTTGGCATCTTTATTTGTTGATTTCACATATAATTGTGGACATATTGTAATCAGTCTTATGTTAAGATTTTTACCAATTGAGCAACAAATTTCACGGAAATAGTTAAGTTTAGTAAATTTCATTATAATTTAATTATTTAACATTTATTGCACTTGTGTAGCATTTATTTAGCACTTATTTTTCACGTAGCTCTACAGATCACACGTCCTCAAATGGTCAAATGTTTGTAAACCTAAGGACCTAATAATGATTTTGCAGCCAAGATCACATTATGTTACCGGTTTCGGCGTGCTTGACGCCATCTTCAGACCTGTCGTAATTTACATAACTTCACGACATTTTTATATACTAAAAGAGTACATCCAGGTTGAGGCATCACCAAACATAAAATTACTAGTCACAAATAAAATATATACATCCATCTGTAATGATTCTGAAGCGAGGTA
Source organism: Locusta migratoria (assembly GCA_026315105.1). Classification (NCBI taxonomy): domain Eukaryota; kingdom Metazoa; phylum Arthropoda; class Insecta; order Orthoptera; family Acrididae; genus Locusta; species Locusta migratoria. The sequence goes on from CM048755.1 coordinate 297,275,995, forward strand.
CTTCAAAGTCTAATATTAATATTAGACTTTGAAGTACCTCGCTTCACCAAACATAAAATTACTAGTCACAAATAAAACATATACATCCATCTTCTAATTGTTCTGAAGCGAGGTACTTCAAAGTCTAATATTAATATTAAACTAGTGACTAGTAATTTTGTTTGGTGATGCCTCAACCTGGATGTACTCTTTTAGTATATAAAAAATATCGTGAAGTTATGTAAATTACGACAGGTGTGAAGATGGCGTCGAGCTCGCCGAAACCGGTAACATAATAAATGTAAAATGCGATCTTGGATGCAAAATCATTATTAAACAATTATAGATCGCCCCATCAAACTATGAGTTCCTTATCTAAGGGCCTAAACTGTGAGATCATCGGTTCCTAGACTTACAAACTACTTTCACGTATGCTAAAGACAACACACACACACAAACGCACACACACAAAATGTCCGACGGAGGACTCGAACCTCCGACGGGAACGACAGTACAATGCGTGACATAGCAAATCAGATCGCGCTGCTATTCCCTGGCGGCCACACGTCCTCGTACTGCAGTGTAGGCAGCATTCGGACAATCGGTGAGCCGTATCTAAATCCGCAGATATTGTCATAGGCGACTCTCATCTGCAGATTTAATATCACCGCAGATATATCCAGAGATTCCTCATCCATTCAGCCGTCTACCAACAGGTAAGATAAATACTCGGAAATTAACGGCAAGCTCACATCCAAAGCAGTACCTGGTCACTAGTGTAGCCTCTTCTAAAACCAGATGTGAATGTTTGCAGGACTAATATTTTGTTCAGATTCTTGATACGTGCTCGCGGCAAATGCGCAAGGGATCTCTCGGACAGCCAGGTTAAAACCCACATCTAAATCCGTAGATAAACTCGCGAATATCAGCATCGGTCCTGCCTTTCATCTGCAGATTCAAACATCACAGCAGATGTAACCACAGATTCCTCATCCACACAGACGTCTATCTACGGGTAAGACGAATACTCGGAAATGCAAGGTAAGCTTACATCCAAAGTAGTACTTGGCCACACGGATAACCTCTTCTACATCTACATCTACATAGATACTCTGCAAATCACATTTAAGTGCCTGGCAGAGGGTTCATTAACCACTTTCATAACTTCTCTCTACCGTTCCATTCTCTAATAGCGCGCGGGAAGAAAGAACACCCAAATCGTTCCGTTTCCGATCTGATTTCTCTTATTTTACTGCGATGGTCATGTCTCCCTAAGTAGGTAGGTGCTAGCAAAATATTTTCACATTCAGAAGTAGAAGTCGGTGATTGAAACTTCGCAAACAGATGACGCCGCAATGAATAACGTCTTTCTTTTAATGATTTCCATCCCAATTCGTGCAACATTTCCATGGCGCTCCCCCCCCCCCCCTCCGTAACGTGATAAAACAAAACGAGCTGCCCTCCTCTGAACCTTCTCAATATCTTCCATCAGTCCCACCTGGTGAGGGTCCCACAATGGGCAACAGTACTCCAGGAGAGGACGCACAAGTGTGATGTAGGCATACTCTTTGGTGGAGCTGGTGCATCTTCGAAGCGTTCTGCCAATGAAACGTAACCTTCGGTTCGCCTTCCCCACAATATTTTCTATGTGTTCTCTCCAGTCAAAGTTGTTCGTAATTGTAACTCCTAGGTATTTGGTAGAATTTACGACCTTAAGGTTTGATTGATTTATCGCGTACTTGAAGTTCAGCGGATTTCTTTTAGTGGGCATGTATTACTTCACACCTTTCTTTATTTAGTGTCTTGTGAAACCAGATGTGAATGGTTGCACGACTAATATTTTGTTCGGAATCTGGCTTTCATCTGCAGATTCAAACAACGCAGATGTATCCACAGATTCCTCATCTATGCAGACGTCTATATACGGGTCAGACGAATACTCGGAAATGCACGGCAGGCTCACATCCAAAGTAGTACTTGGCCACATGGATAACCTCTTGTACATCTACATCTACATAGACACTCTGCAAATCACATTTAAGTGCCTGGCAGAGGGTTCACTAACCACTTTTATAACTTCTCTCTACCGTTCCATTCTCTAATAGCGCGCGGGAAGAAAGAACACCTACATCGTTCCGTTTTCGATCTGATTTCTCTTATTTTATTGGGATGGTCATGTCTCCCTATGTAGCAAAATATTTTCACATTCCGAAGTAAAAGTCGGTGATTGAAACTTTGCAAACAGATCACGCCGCAATTAATAACGTCTTTCTTTTAATGATTTCCACCCCAATTCGTGCAACATTTCCGTGACGCTTTCCCCCCCGTAACGTGATAAAACAAAACGATCTGCCCTTCGCTGAACCTTCCCAAAATCTTCCATCAGTCCCACCTGGTGAGGGTCCCACAAGGGGCAACAGTACTCCAGGAGAGGACGCACAAGTGTGATGTAGGCAGACTCTTTGGTGGAGCTGGTGCATCTTCGAAGCGTTCTGCCAATGAAACATAACCTTTGATTCGCCTTCCCCACAACATTTTCTATGTGTTCTCTCCAGTCAAAGTTGTTCGTAATTGTAACTCCTAGGTATTTGGTAGTATTTACGACCTTAAGGTTTGATTGATTTATCGCTTAATTGAAGTTCAGCGGATTTCTTTTAGTGGGCATGTGTATTACTTCACACTTTTCTTTATTTAGTGTCTTGTAAAACCAGATGTGATAGTTGCACGACTAATATTTTGTTCGGAACCTGGCTTTCATCTGCAGATTCAAACAACGCAGATATATCCACAGATTCCTCATCTATGCAGACGTCTATCTACGGGTAAGACGAATACTCGGAAATGCACGGTAAGCTTACATCCAAAGTAGTACTTGGCCACACGGATAACCTCTTCTACATCTACATCTACATAGATACTCTGCAAATCACATTTAAGTGCCTGGCAGAGGGTTCATTAACCACTTTCATAACTTCTCTCTACCGTTCCATTCTCTAATAGCGCGCGGGAAGAAAGTACACCCAAATCGTTCCGTTTTCGATCTGATTTCTCTTATTTTACTGGGATGGTCATGTCTCCCTAAGTAGGTAGGTGCTAGAAAAATATTTTCACATTCAGAAGTAGAAGTAGGTGATTGAAACTTCGCAAACAGATGACGCCGCAATGAATAACGTCTTTCTTTTAATGATTTCCGCCGGCCGCGGTGGCCGAGGGGACTAAGGCGCGCCAGTCACGGTCTGCACGGCCACTACGGTCGGGGGTTCGAATCCCCCCTCGGGCATGGATATTTGTGCCGTCCTTAGTGTTTGCTAGTTCATAAGTAGTTTGTAAGTTTAGGGACTGATGATCCCGTAGTTAAGTCCCATAAGCTATACAAACATTGGAACATAATTATTTCCACCCCAATTCCGTGACGATTCCCCCCCCCCCCCCGTAAAGTGATAAAACAAAACGATCTGCCCTTCTCTGAAACTTCTCAATATCTTCCGTCAGTCTCACCTGGTGAGGGTCCCACAAGGGGCAACAGTACTCCAGGAGAGGACGCACAAGTGTGATGTAGGCAGACTCTTTGGTGGAGCTGGTGCATCTTCGAAGCGTTCTGCCAATGAAACGTAACCTTTGGTTCGCCTCCCCCACAACATTTTCTGTGTGTTCTCTCCAGTCAAAGTTGTTCGTAATTGTAACTCCTAGGTATTTGGTAGAATTTACGACCTTAAGGTTTGATTGTTTTATCTCGTAATTGAAGTTCAGCGGATTTCTTTTGGTGGTCATGTGTATTACTTTTTTTATTATAATAATTATAATTTATTATAATATCAAACAATACAACCCATTACCTAATACTAAAATGGGCAATAGTGTAATACATAAATTTCTTACGGCTAAATGGTGACACTACATTTCATTACATTACATGTTCCTGAAGAAACCACTGGACATCTTGCTGTTTGTTGATGTTTATACTGGTTATACTGGATGGTGTGTATGATGTTGTGTCTTATGCTATTGCCGTGGTGTTACATGTGTGCCAGCATTTCAAACCTGCTTGTGCTGGCCAGCTCACCGTGCGAATCCCAGTGAGCATGCCCCTGGCACTGGGCGGCCAATTTCTTTTGTCACCTCCCCCCCCCCCCCCCGCAAATTTTTCCCCTGTGTGTCTTATTCTACTATTTAAGAAAAACCTACATCTAACTTACATCTATGGTCTAATTCGGTGTTTGCCACATCTAACCCCCGAATCCAGGGGATGGCGGATTCTTCCATTGCTGGAGACCAGTCCATCCCCCGGCGGCATGGCAGATGTGGCTGTCTCAATCGGGTATTGGGTCAGTTCCGGTTATTGATCCAGGATAAAGTCCCGAAGCACTTTGCGGAGACATTATTGGCGATTTCGTCGAGTACTCGGAACGTGTCTGGGGTTCTTATGAGCTCAAAGGTGTTATTACTAGGCAGAGCCCTTCTGAGATCCGCAGCCACGTCGTCATACGTAGGACATTCATAAATGATGTGTTCTGGCGTGCCTATCTCGGCTCCACATGCACAAGCTGGCGTAGCCTGTCTCCTAAACCGACATAGGTATGTCGGATAGGGTCCATGCCCGGTGAGGAAGTGCAGCATCCCCCTAGATGGTTTGAAATGTTTCATACCCAATCTTTCCTGGATATCTGGCAGGAGAGCGTGAGTTCTCCTCCCAGATTCCTCTTCGTCCCAAGATTGCTGCCAAAGTTGGAGCCCTTTCTGTCTGATCTCTGTTTTACTTAGAATTGGTTCCCCCCATAATTTTGGCTACGTTCCCTCCGTTCCCTTTCTTCGCCCAGTACCAAGCTCCCTGCTCCCTTACCATGATGTCAAGGGGGCATAGCCCCATCAACACCAAGATCACATTTTTCTTTGAAACTTCCTGGCAGATTAAAATTGTGTGCCGGAACCGGGACTCGAACCTGGGACCTTTGCCTTTCGCGGGCAAGCGCGCTACCACTGAGCTACCCCGACACGACTCACGATGCCGCCTCACAACTTTACTTCCGCCAGTACCTCGCCTCCTACTTTCCAAACTTCACAGAAGCTCTCCTGCAAACACGCAAGACTAGCACTCCTGGAAGAAAGGATATGGTGGAGACATGGCTTAGCCAGAGGCTAAGGGATGTTTCCAGAATGAAACTTTCACTCTGCAGCGGAGTGTGCGCTGATATGAAACTTCCTGGCAGATTAAAATTGTGTGCCGGAACCGGGACTCGAACCTGGGACCTTTGCCTTTCGCGGGCAAGCGCTCTATCACTGAGCTACCCCGACACGACTCACGATGCCGCCTCACAACTTTACTTCCGCCAGTACCTCGCCTCCTACTTTCCAAACTTCACAGAAGCTCTCCTGCAAACACGCAAGACTAGCACTCCTAGCATTTTTCTTTATTTAGTGTCTTGTAAAACCAGATGTGAATGGTTGCAGGACTAATATTTTGTTCGGAATCTGGCTCGTGCTCGCGGCAGATTCGCGCGGGGTCTGTCGTCGGACAGGCGGCTTTTGGCCTGCTGTCGGTGTGAAAAAAGACTGGGGTGACGGGCGCAGTTAATCAAGACAGCAGCCGGGAGCGCGCGAGCTCCGCCGGGGCAGACAAAACCGCCATTCGCTGATGGCCCTCTCGCGGCCGCTCCTTATTTCAGCCGATTTAACAGCCGCCGCCGTAATCAGGATAATGCGGCCACACGAGGAATTCGCTCACGATTGGCCGCGCGTGCTGATTAGACGCGGGTCTCGCGCTCTTAGCGTATTGCGTGTCACAGGATGCGAGGTGGCCCGTGCTTTACAAACCGCTGCCGGCTCTGCGATGATGAATTCCTCAGCCCGCCTTTTGCACCCAGAGGGGCCGTCGTTGTTCGCGTTCTGCGTTGACGCTATGGGTAAAGTATACGACGGGTGTTCAAATAAAAAGGTACGAAACGACACTGTGGGTATAACTGAAGTCTTCATTGAAAAGTAATCACCAGAGGTCTAAGCACAACTATCCCATGACCCGAAGGATTCCGTGGCTGTGACAAGCGCCATTTCTCTACTGCCACCTTTAATTCGTCGCTCGAGTTGAAGTTTTTTTTTTTTTTTTTTTTTTTTTTTTTTTTTTTTTTTTTTTTTTTTTTTTTTTTCCCCAGCGGAAACAGATGGATATCACAGGGCTACATGTCCGGACTGTAGGGCGGATGCTCAAGCTGCTCCAATTGAACTTGGCCAGTACACTTTGTGTGACTCTGCAGACGTGTGGACGCGCCTTATCAAGCACCAGAATCACTCCCACCGTGAGCAGCTCAGGCCGTTGGGTCTTGATGGACTGCGCAGTGGTTACGCACTGGACTCGTATTCGGGAGGATGATGGTTCAACTCCACCTCCGGCCATCCATATTTAGGCTTTTCCGTGATTTCCCTAAAATCACTCGAGGCAAATGCAGGGATGGTTCCTTTCAGAGGGCACGGCCGATTTCCTATCCCATCCTTACCCAAAACTCCGAGCGTTAGCTCCGTCTCTAATGACCAAGCTGTCAACGGGACGTTAAACCCTAAGCTTCCTCCCTTCCTTCTTGATGGACTTGCGTAGGCTACAGAGTGTCTCACTGTACACGTCGCTGTTAATGTTTTTTCCGTGTCGAGGAATACGATGAGTATCAGACGTCGGAAAAGACAGTGAACTTTACCTTGCCTGCTGAGGGCACAGCCTTGAATTTATTAGGGGGATGTGACGACGCAGGCTTCGAGCCCCTAGATGTCGCACTACGTTATCTCTAAACGGCATATTCAAATTTCAACCGTTTTGGTTCTTAAGATACTTCGTACCTTTTCATTTCGAGACCCCTTGTACTTTTTTCTTCCGTTGCACTAATACTTTGGTTAACGGCGACTACTGTAGAACTTTTCCGTTCGTCCTCAAATCCATACATCAGCAAACCGCTACTTCCCCGTCATGCGTCGAATTCACAATAGAATCATGCAAACTGTCAACAGAGATCCGTACAATCGTGTTGCGCACGGAAGATGGCGTTCCAGTTAAATGTTCAAATGTTTGTAATTCTTATGGGACCAAACTATGTTGGTCATCAGTCCCTAGACTTACAAACTACTTAAACTAAGTTAAACTAACCTAAGGACAACACACATATCCATGCCCTAGGGGGGATTCGAACCCCCGACGCGATCCGTAACGTGGCGCTCCAGACCGTTCGGCTACTCTCGTGCGGCAACGTTCCAGTCGACGTATAACCTTGTTAAACGATGACGTCAAGGCATATATCAAACGGGGTAGGTTTTTGGTGCGTAGTCTCACATCCACAATCGCTGTGTACACATTTGCAGACTGTGCAATGTGCGGGAAAGGCCGCGTAGTTTAAAGCGTCATAACAGGGATTGCGCGTAGATTCGAGTCCTCCCTCGGACATGCGCGCGCGCGTATGTGTGTGTGTTTATTTTCCTTAGAATACGTTAGTTTAAGTAGTTTGTAAGACTAAGGTACCGATGACCTTAGCAGTTTGGTCCCTTAGATTTACAAACATTTGAACAGGCGTTGCAATGTGGCACCGGGGAGACACTTACCAAGCTGTCTGCAGTGAAAATGTTCAAATGTTTATGAACCGATTGGACCAAACTGCTGCTGCTATGCTCCGATGCGCGTGGTCATTCCCTGTTGGGGGTTCGAATCCCAAAACAAAAGAAATGTTTGTTAAGCTTATGGGACTTAACTACGGGGTCATCAGTCCCTAAACTTACAGACTACTTATGAACTACTTACGAACTAGGACGGCACAAAGATCCATGCCCGAGGGGGGATTCGAACCCCCGACCGTAGTGGCCGTGCTGACTGTGACTGGAGCGCCTCAGTCACCTCGGCCACCGCGGCCGGCCCCTAGACTTACAAACTACATAAACTAACTTACACTAAGGACAACACACAAACACACCCACACACATACACACACACACACACACACACACACACACACACACACACACACACACATGCCCGAGGTAGGACTGGAACCTCCGGCGGAAGCGGCCGCCCCGTCCTTAGCATGATGCCTTAGACCACGCGGCTAATCCCGCGCGGCTCTGCACTGAAGGGCCATTGGAAGAGTGGGAGCAGGACAGCCTCAAACCAATATTCAAATGTTTGTAGAGCTTATGGGACTTAACTACGGGGTCATCAGTCCCTAAGCTTGCAAACTACTTATGAACTAGCTAATACTAAGGACAGCACAAATATCCATGCCAGAGGGGGGATTCGAAATCCCGACCGTAGTGGCCGTGTAGACTGTGACTAACGCGCCGCAGAACGCTCGGCCACCGCGGCCGGCCTCAAATCAATGTGGTAAGACGACTTCATGTGAATCATTCTGATGTGTCTCGTATTTGGAGGCAGTTACAGAGACCAAAACTGTATCTCAAAGACTAGGGCATGGCCGAACACATGTATCAGAGAAAAGAAGACAATTATTTGGCTGTTTGCGTACGTCAGCACCGCAGTAGAACTGCATGGTAACAGCCATCTGACCTCGCGGCATTCACTTAAAAAGTGTTATCTAGGCAAAAGGTACCGACGGCTTCAGCAGAGTGACCTTTTATGTCGGAGACCTACCGTTTGCGTACCCATTACGCTTCGGCAGGAAAGGGACAATCTCTAATCCAGTCGTTAATATGCTACCTGGACGGCCGAACAGTGGGCCAATGGTCTTTTCATAGATCAGTCCCGATTCGTCTTGAGAGTGATTCTCAGCGAATTCGCATCTGGAGTGAACGTGAAACTAGATTTAGGGGCCCCAAACATTATGGAAAGAGACCGACATCAAGGACTATCCCTAATGGTATGGGCAAGGATTATGTTTACCATTCGAACACCTCTTCAAGAACTTGTACGAATGAATCGGCAAGGTTTAACTGCTGTTAGGTTCGTGACGAGATCTTGGTACCTCATGTGTGGTTGTTGCGGGGTGTTGTGGGCCCAGACTTCGTATTGATGGAAGTATTGCTCGACCTCATAGAGCGTGGCTACTTGGTGTTTGCTTGGAAACGGAAAATATTGCACGCACGGTGTGGCCTACTAGTCCTCCCGATTTTATCCCCATAGAGGATGCCTGGAATGCACTGGTGAGATGGTTGCATCACATCAGTATCTAACAAACACTTTTCAACATCTGCGATCAGCTCTGCGGGAAGAAAGGGCGTTATTGCTTCAGTATGAGATTGATGACAACATTCACCGCATGCCCCGTCGGTGTCAGATCTGTATTGCTCAAAATGTTCAAATTTTTGTAAAGCTATGGGACCAAACTGCAGTGGTCATCAGTCCTTGGACTTAAAAACTACTTTAACTTATGCTAAGGACGAAACACATAACCACACCCGAGGAAGGAATCGACCTGTATTGATGCCAGAGGCGGTCACACCCCACAATGAGCACATTAAACAGTTTTTGCAGTGTGTGTGAAAATCCGTTAGGTTGGGAAAAAACTAAGAAAATTTTTTGTCTACGGTTATTCATGTTGCAGTTGTTTCCGTCCTGTATTCTTTAGATTGTTTCTACTCCACTATCAGCTGATTATCCTGTTTTGTGCCAAAATAAAAGCAATCTTGCAAAATTTCCGTTTGTTGCTTTGATTTCCGACACCAGTGTTCTATTAAAAAGGATGTGTGTATGTACCACATCTCTTCCTAAGCTACCAGACCGATTACAACTAAACTTGGTACACCTATTTCTTACTGTCAGGCAACAATTTCTATGGGTGTAGCAACTACCTGCGACCCGGAGTTCAGAATATATGACGTTATAAACAATGAGACGTACGGAACACTGCCTCTTTATGTTACACGTGAATAAGGAGACTTTATTCATCCACTGTTTGAGAATGAGAGCAACTATTGATTTGCAACAAGCTTAACTCATGAATTCGAACCTTTACAAAATAAATAAATAAATAAATAAATAAATAAAGAAGGAAGCTTAGGGTTTAACGTTCCGTCGACTGCGGAGTCATTAAAGACGGAGCTTACGCTGGGGTTTTTGGGTAAGGATGAGGCAGGAAATCGGCCGTGCCCTTTGAAATGAACCATCCCGGCATTTGCCTGGAGTGATTTAGAGAAATCACGGGAAACCTAAATCTGGATGGCCGGAGGTGGATTTGAACCTCCGTCTTTCCGAATGCGAGTCCAGAGCGTTATCACTGCACCACCTCGCTCGGTATTGTCGTGGATAAACCCCACCAAAATGATGAAAGGAGAAAAGGTTTTCACTTAATATTTTTCTGCTGTACGTACAGTAAAACCGGGGCATTCGGCATGACTTCACAATTTATTACCTCTGCACTACTAACTGTATTCTCGAGACTTGTAGAGAGTATGCACATATACCACTGTATATTATTTCATGGTATGACACATTAAAAAAAAAGCAGTCAACAATCCGAAGATTGGTGGTCCTGTTTTGAGGTGGTATGCCGTTGCCTTCCTCCGACCTTCGAACTGACCCAGCCAGTTATAGTGGGACCTACCAGTTTAACGTGGGTTCCGAACTACGGTGCTACTCGGTATTTTTCACATGAGCAATACTGCCAGAGGTGAAAGAAGTGGAAAGTGACAGATAAAAATCCTAGGACCTGGCGGGGATCGAACCCGCGACCTTTGGATTTGTAGTCTAGCACTCTACCACTGTGCAACCGAGGCGCACGGTATGACACATATGTCATGAGATATGAGATTATGAACAATAAATTTCGTGAAAAACTGCCTCATTACGCATGAAGTTGTAATTTATTATGTCTTCACTACTAACTCTATTCGCAACACATTTCGCAGATAGTTTTCTAATATTCTCCTCTATGTACCAGGAAAATTACATTATTGTAAGCTATATGACGTCGTTAGGACTGAGCTGCCTGAAAACGAAACTGAAATGAACGGAGATTGGGTAAGAAGGCATTGGACGGAGGGGAACAAGGAAATTGACTAACGTATGAATGGAATAAATAAATACCTCGCGACGTCACGTATTGACGCTGGAAATGAATAATTTCATATATTTTGAACTATCTGTATGTTTCATATTCCAAAATTCCAAGCCTTACTGTAAGTTCCTATTTCAACCCCTGCAGACGATTTATTGTTTAGTAATCACTTAGATTAAGGCGCAAAATTAAGTTAAACACTGATGAATAGTCCAAAACTATTAAATATTCATACCCATACAGGTAATGGTTCAGTAATTAACGGAAAAGTACGAAACTAGTTGCCGTTAACACAAAATCGTATTGACCAACTAGGATCACGTTAACAACTTTGGTTCCACTTCTTCCTTTGTTGTTGCTTCCTATTTTTTCAGTATTTCCTCATTTTCTCCCCATGAGCTCTTTTCCTTTCTTCTCTCCATATTGTTCCTGATTTTTTATTTGTTCTGCTTTGAAAGCCTTCCAAATTTAGTATTCTATTTGTAAAACGGTTTTTTTATGCGACTTCCGATTCTTTGATGTTGTTTCATTCTCGATCTTTCCTTACTTCTGTAATCCATGCTATTGTCCATTTCTTCAAATGTTTGTTTGTATTGTTTATGGGACTTAACTACAGGGTCATCAGTCCCTAAACTTACAAACTACTTATGAACTACTTACGAACTAGGACGGCACAAATATCCATGCCCGAGGGGGGATTCGAACCCCCGGCCGTAGTGGCCGTGCAGACCGTGACTGGAGCGCCTCAGTCTCCTCGGCCACCGCGGCCGGCGTAGATCTCCTCATTACTTCTTATTTTCCACTCATCTGCAGTTATTATTGCACCCATTATTTTTCTAATAACCCTTCTTTCCAGTAGCTCTAGTTTATCTGTCATCGTTAGGCATCCAGATCCATATAAACATTCTGGTCGTACAATTGTGGTGTAGTGTTTTAGTTTTGTTTTTCTAGATATACATTTCTTGTTGTAAATATTTTAATCAAACCATATGCTCTTTCCATTTGTTAATTCTTACACCTATTGCAGATTTTTCTAGTCCATTCTGCTGTATAGTTTCTCCAAGATATTTAAATTTATTTACTCTCTCTATTTTACCTATTTGTGTTTCTATGAAATTTGGCGAATTTTTTACATTTGTCATGAATTTTGTTTTTTTAACTGAAATTTTGAGACCAGTTCTCTTTGCTATTTTTTCCAGAAGGTTTATTTGAATAATAGGTTTTCTGGAAGTATTGAAAAATCATCGGCAAAAGCCAAGCAGTGTACTTTAATTCCACTTGATTTCCTTTCCAGAGTTATTGGTTAAATTTTGTGAATTTTTAGCTCCGAATTCCAGATCCTTACCATTTTTTTTTTCTAGAACGCAAGTAAACAGTAAAGGTGATAAGCCATCGCCTTGTCTAACACCAGTTTTTATTTCAAATGGCTGAGATACTTCCCCCGTAAATCTGACTTTATATATTGTACGTATTAGTGTTTTACGAATTATATTTGTTAATTTTGATTTAACACCAACTAATCTTATGATCTTATTTATTGTTTTTGTGTCTATACAATCAAATGCTTTCTTGAAATCAATAAATCACACTATTATTAGTTTGCTGGTTATGGCGAACTATTGACTTTAACTTAAAAATTTGTTCTGCACAAAATCTTCCCTTTCGAAACCAATATTTTGTAATCCACTGGCAGAAGAGAAACGGCTTTGTATTATTGACATTTTGTTTGTCTCCCTTTTTATGTAGCGGGTGGATTAATGCTGTTTTCCATTCAACTGAAATCTTTTCAGTTTTCCAAATGTTCTCAAAAAGAAGCTGTAAATCCTTTATGATTTTTGGTTCTGACCACTTAAATAATTCTGCTGTAATGGAGTCTTCACCGCTTGCTTTATTGCTTTGATGGCTTCATGAATGTCTAATTTTGTTGGTGGGAACTCATCCTCTAGATTTTGAGGTGTCACTGGAAATTCTAATTTATCTGTTGGAACTGGACAGTTCAACAACTTTTCAAAAATTTTTGCTAAAATTTCACAGTTTTCTTTGTTATTTAATCCCATTTTGCCGTTTTCATCATTGAAACAAATACTTAGTGCCTGATATCCTTTAAGTGTGTTCTTAAAAGTTTGGTAAACATTTCTAGTATTATTTTTGGTGAAATTTTCTTCTATTTCAATAAGCTGAGAATTTTCAAAGTTTCTTTTGATTTTCCGGATTATTTTTGATGTTTCTTTTCTTTGCTGTCTAAATTGTTCAAGGTCTTCCTCATTTTTCGAACATCTCGTTTTTCTCCATTTCTGACCTCTTTCTATTAGTGCTTGTTCAGAATCCTCATCCCACCATGTCTTCTTTTTATTCTTGGTCAATCCTAAAGTTTTATCTGCTGCTTGAATTATTTGTATCTGGACTTCACGCGCATCACATTCTTTACTTGTCTCAATTCCTCTTCTAAATTTTTCTATAATTTATTTTGTAATATTAGCTGTTTTGCTGTTGTATGTGATAACTTTCTTGGCCGCCTTTTTGTTTTAGATGGGAGAAATTTTATTTTAATCTTAGAGAGATAATAATCTGAATCGAATTCCCCATCTCTGGATATTTTAACATTAATAATTTCCGTGATATTCCTTTCACATATGGCTACGTGATCCAGTTGAAATTATCCTAGATTTGGATGTGTCCAAGTTTTGGCTTTTCTTGGCAGTTTGCGGAAATGTGTGGACATGAGTTTTAAATGGAACATTTTACACATATTGATCAATCGCCGGCCGCGGTGGCCGAGGGGACTGAGGCGCTTCAGTCAGGGTCTGCACGGCCACTACGGTCGGGGGTTCGAATCCCCCCTCGGGCATGGATATTTGTGCCGTCCTTAGTTGTAAGTAGTTCATAAGTAGTTTGTAAGTTTAGGGACTGATGACCCTGTAGTTAAGTCCCATAAGCTATACAAACATTTGAAACATTTGAAGTAGCAGAAGTCGCTGAACTTTTTTTTTTATCAATCTTTCACCATTTCAGTTTGTTCTTGAGTGCGCTGGATATTCATCTACAATAGTCGTAAATTTCTTTTCCCTCCCAATTTGCGCATTGAAGTCACCATGAAGTACTTTAACGTTTTTTTAGGTATGATAGAAAATTCATATTCTAAAAGATCCCATAATTGGTTTACTTTCTCCAGATTTCTTCTGTTGTCAGCATTTATAAGTGCTTGACATTATGAGGGTGTATTGTTATTATCATTGTTTTAATGTTCTGACATTTGACTTGCCTTCATTCGCCTTCTTATCCTCCATTACCATGTTGTTAAGTCTCAATTACAATAAAATAATACAGTTCGCCTTTATAAAAGTTCACTGTTCATGGCTGAACCGATCTTGCGACAGAGAATACATTCTGGAGACGGTAAGATGGAGATCTTATACAGGTGTGTGACCAAACAGTCATGTCCATAAGTCAAGCGAATATTGATATAGCTTCTCTTCTGGCCCCTTCAGATATTACACGGCCATCCATCAGGTTTTACCTGATCTTTTGGCCTCATTAAATTATATTGGATCGGTTTAATCTTGAATTATGTGTTTCAGTGCAAAATATGAGATGCAATTTATTTCTATCTGTATAATTTTGCTCCATTTTTGGCTAAAAATCAGCTTCTTCATTACCATTTGAGCCACAATGAGATGGTATCCACTGAGTTTTAATTGTCTTGTTCTTCTGTTGTACAGATTCAATTAGTTCTTGAACGTCTTCAACTTTAATGATTTTTGGGTCTTATGTATTAATTAATAACTGCTGATATTGTTGCTCTGGAATGTAAAGGAGTTGGGGAAAGCTGGATAAAGTGGGCACCCTAAGAAAAAGTTTCTGTTTCATTCGCCTTGTTTAACATATAAGCATATATTTATAAACTATGTTCATTATATAACAATAAAAAGTTGTATTATTACGCAAATCCTTGTTCTGTAGTAGAGAAGTTCGCTTAAGTGAAAGTGTGCAAAATGACCACTCTGCCCGGTAGTTATGGCTAAGTGGCCACAGCTGGAGAAAACGTAAAAAAGACTCAAAGAGCAAATTTAGGACGTTGTGAATAGAAAGGAAATTGGAAACAAAGAAGGTTCATAGTTACAGATTGAAATTTATTTCAATTTGAGAATAAATATTCAACTACATTAACAATTTACCAAATTACACAAAACGTTAATGGTTTTTCTTTCCAAATTACAGTGCATTATTTGTCATGTGATCAAAGTCAAATTAGGGTCATAAGTCAATTATCTTAACAATATTCACACACGAACATGTCATCAAGCTATTCACATCCAGCGCATTCTTCATGTGACCACTGTTTGCAATTAGAGCATCTAATCCAAACTTCATTATCTTCAGAATATGAGAAAGCCTCATTAAAATAAAAACATTCAGTGTCATTATCTTCTTCGCTGTATTCTTCTTCACTGTAGTCTCCAAAAATCTGCTTTTTGTAATTATACCTTTCCTTGTTGCACTTTTGCTTTGTTATTAGGACTTTTTATCTCAACAGGATTAGACGTGTCGGTCATTTCTTCTTTTTCAACAGGTTTTCGTCTTCTTGTCTTGATCTGCTTTTTCTTCTTCAACTTATCTTCTAACAGCTCGGTTTTGTATGGGCCAGATGCTATTATTGTTGCCTTGCCCCTTCATTGGATTCTCTTTCTTTGTTGCTACTGCTGGCCTAATTTTAATTGTGGCAAAGAGATAAAATCTTTTGGGCTTACTGCAAAAGATGTTGAGTGTGTTGCCTTCTCTTTTGCGTCAGCCATGAAAGTGACCTCATTATTGTTATTGTCACTCACTTCTCCTTCATACACAGCTCCATTTTCATTGTGTAACGGGTTTAGCCCTAGGGAACCTATTTGTCTTGGTTAATGATACCCTTCATGTCCATGTATGTAAAAGTAGAAGGGAAACAAAGAAGGTTCATATTTACAAAATGAAATTTATTTGAATTTAAGAAAAGATATGCAACTATATTTCTAAATCCATAGGCTACAGATACTCAGATTCTATAATTTTGTGTATAGGCCCTACTATAATCACAGAGACAATTCTTTATCTATCAGTACTTTATTTTCATTCAAAATTTACCGCACATATAAATAACAATATAGTAATTAACCGGATTAATTTTCGCAATATTAATGGACTAAGCATTTCGAAGTGCATTGTTCAGTACCAAAAGTCTTCTGAGATCGCATAATTACATTCCAATGCAAATATTGTTAAAGAAATATTTTGTCATACCTTTAACTTTACCGTCTTGGTTATTATCTGTCAAATTTCGTTCGTTTAATTACAGTTAAAAAATCTTACAATAATGATTACATTGTTGGTTTGTAACATGATCCAATTATTAGTATTACTACAATAATATAATCACTACCATTTCCTGCAGTTATTTGATGTGTTCTAAGCATTTTGACATAATCATTGTGTAACAAAACGATGCGGCTGTTTTATTATTTAACAATCTCAATTATGCAAACAAACCAACACTGCACTAATCATATTTTGAATACATATTTCGTATATAATATTATCAGACCTATAAATATCTGTAAAATTGTCTACTTATATCTTTTTGTGAAAGACGCCTAATTTAATTACGGAAGCATAGTTCAGGAATGTGATTGTACAATTTTTTTTTCTGGAACTTTCGAGAACCTAGCATTATCTATAAATACGAGTGCTACAAATCGCAGTCGGAATTAGTTTGACTCAGTCGGAGTGACTGTAATCCATGTTGTAGTATCTGCTTCCTTTTTAAGCCGATGCAATTTATAATTTTGAAGTTAATAAATAGAATACAATAATGCACCAAAGAACTTGTATTTACTACAAAGAACCGAGACTGCCAAAATTAAGTGGTTTCAGGACAATGTTGATACAGCGAACAAGCTGTCCAACACAATAGTTTTGTCTACATCAGCAAAGCAGGTGATGAAATTTGTATTAATTATTAGAACTTGTGTTGGGGTTGTGGGGTCCTATTAGGATCGTCACAATTGGTAGGACTATCAAACTCGATTTTCACTATTTGCTGCTAGGCCTACAACAAAAAATTCATCTTCTTCAAGTTACATAGGCCTATTAACTTCTACTTTAACACCTTCCTTTGTTTTTCTCATTTACTGTGTCCCTTCTACTATCGCTCAAGTTTTCCCCACAAATTATGTCTACGTTCGATATGTACAGTTCTGCAGCAACGAAATCTGCCTCTGAAAATACAGTTGCGGATTCTTTTACCAATTTGTTGTTATTGTTCTTCTTCCGTTTCTCAAATCAAATGTTCAAATGTTTGTATTCCTAAGGGGCCAAACTGCTGAGGTCATCGGTCCCAACACTTACAAACTACTGAAACTAAATTATACTATGGACAACACACACACCCATGCCCGAGGGAGGACTCGAACCTCAACGCGAACGGCCGCGAAGCGTAACGTGACGTCCAAGACCGCACAGCCATTCTCGCACGGCTTTCCAAAAAAATGTTCAAATGTTTGTATAGCTTATGGGACTTAACTACGGGGTCATCAGTCCCTAAACTTACAAACTACTTATGGACTAGCTAATCCTAAGGACGGCACAAATATCCATGCCCGAGGGGGGATTCGAACCCCCGACCGTAGTGGCCGTGCAGACCTTGACTGAAGCGCCTCAGTCCCCTCGGGCACCGCGGCCGGCACACGGCTTTCCGTTTCCAATGACTACTATATCTACGGGACATTAAATCCTAATTTTCCTTCTTGCTTTTCATCTACTTCTGTTCTCCTTTTCTACTTCTTCAGCTCCCAGGAATCCATTCTTAGGCGTAGACTTCTTCCAGATATTTTCTTGTCCATTTATGCTGCGCCCTTCCGAACCTTTCTTCCGCATGTCGTTAGTTGTCATAAATAAAAATTGTCATTGAACGTCTCAAATTTCGGCCTGACCCCCTCGGACGCTACGGCATATGATTTGGTCTATTTGAAGTTCTTCCCGCGTGTCCTGCTGAACGGCACTTCAGTCTCGATTTCGCTCGACACTATCATACACCCCCAGTTTTCTTCTCATCTCTTCGTTCTTAATCTCGTTTCTAAGACTCACTCCAAACTTTATTGTTCTAATATACATATTCATCCGGAATCGAATTGCGCTGTTTGTTGTGTCATTGATAAAAGTCCAACATTCTATCACAAATTTTCCTTCATAAATTCTTAGGAATGGTCAGTGTGTGTGTGTGTGTGTGTGTGCGTGTGTATCTGTGTGTGTGTGTGTGTGTGTGTGTGTGTGTGTGTGTGTGTGTGTGTGTTTTCAAATAGAAACTTCTCATCTCGATATTCAGAAAAAAAAAACACTACGCACACCAATCTGTTTTACAGGCTTCTGTCAGAGTTGGGTAAAATTTTTTATTAGAGACTAGTTTCGAACTCTTGCTTAATTTTTACCACTACCTGCTTCTCTAATGTCTGGCTGTTGGTAGTTTCAATAGAACGTTCAAAAGATACGTTTTACATTAGATCACTATAAAATTGTGATTTGTTGTAATATAAATCCAACACCGAAAACTGTGAAATTCTTGTGAAATAATGTTTGTAAACCTATTGGACCAAAGTGCTATGGTCGTCAGTCCCTAGACTTACAAAATACTTAAACTAACCTAAGGACAATACACACACCCATGACCGAGGGAGGACTCGAAACTCCGACGGCGAGCAACCGCGCGCTCCGCAGCAAGGCACTTAGAACGGTCGGCTACACTACAGGGCTCTTGTGAAGTACTTCTCTAAATTACTGAATTGTGGAAAGCATGAAGAAAAGTATGAGTTCCATCATACACAACGGAAACCAGATTCTATGCCACCAAGTCTACAGTACATTAAAGAGATAATTCAGTCACTGAAAAATAACAAAGCATCAGGAGGAGACCAAATCATCACAGAACTACGGAAAAATGCAGGAGACAATCTTATCACAAAACGCGAAGAAATTAAAGATGAAATCTAGCAAACTGAAAAAAATCCCCGGGATTGGAGGACCGCAATTATACATCCACTGCAGAAAAAAGTAAGAAAGACAGACCCAAAAAACTTTTTTGAAATTTTTTTATTGTCAATAACGTACAAAATTCTCTCAAAAGCCATACTGAACCAAGCAGAACCTCAGCCGGATGCAAAACTCGGCTAGTACTAAGGTGGATTCAGTGAACGTCATGGTGAATAGAACAAATCCTTAACTTGCAAACCCGACGAAATATTTGCACAATTTTTCAAACGAACGTTATGTCATCACATTTGTCCACTTAAAAAGCATATGACAGTATAGACTGAGAATCGCTTTTTAAAGGGTTAGGAGAAATTGGACTAGATCAAAAGACAACAAACATTAAAGAAACACTCATGGAGACAAAATCCAAGATAATAAAGCTTCAGTAAGTTGTTCGAAAATGGAGAAAAGAAGGTCCACCAACACATAGACTGGGACCAAAACATAAGGGCATAGAATTAGACTGCTTAGTATTTGCTGAAGACATGGCACTGATTGCCCAAGATAACACCGATGCGCAAAATCAACTGGAATTATTACAAGATCAGGCAGCAAAAATGGGATTAGAAATTTTATTTGAAAACTGAGCACAGAATTTGAAATAGACACAGGAGTACGACAAGGGAACGGACTGTCCCCATGGCTCTTCAATTGCGAGCTTCAGTAAGTTGTTCGAAAATGGAGAAAAGAAGGTCCACCAACACATAGACTGGGACCAAAACATAAGGGCATAGAATTAGACTGCTTAGTATTTGCTGAAGACATGGCACTGATTGCCCAAGATAACACCGATGCGCAAAATCAACTGGAATTATTACAAGATCAGGCAGCAAAAATGGGATTAGAAATTTTATTTGAAAAAAAAATTATGACAAACACCAAAGATGCACCTTCTTATCCCAAAATTGATAATAACTACATCTATGGAATAAAAGAATTTAAATATTAGCTGAATGGATTACAGAAAATTGTAATGAAAAGAAAACTGTCAAATCAAGACTCCAGATAATGGAGACAACATTTCAGTTAACAAAAAATGTTTAAAACAAAAAAGTCTCTCCTGGAACTGCAAAATCCGAGCAAAATCTGAGCCACTAAACCTTCGACCTAGAACACTATAAAGGCAAATAGAAGTGAATGAAAATAAAATAATGAGAAAAATTCTAGGACCAAGAATTAAAAATGGTTTACATTATCCAAAGCCCAATGCAGGAATGTATAAAAATATACTTAAAATAAAAGACACAATGCGCATTTGAAGAATCTGATTCATGGGATATTTAGAAAGAATGGACTCAAACAGGTTAACGCGGAAAAGTGGAACACTACGCTTAAACTGTATGTTGCGCATGAGACTGGGGAAACAATGTAGCTAATTCGTATTTGAAAGGCCTACAAAAACTTATGAGCGACAGTGTATACGATACCAATCTGTGCATTAGTTGTCGCCAAACAAGACTGACATTACTGACAGCTATTAATAGGAAGAAGAGGCTACACTGAGTAAGGCAACACGCAAGGTGTGCAGCAAATCAATGTAAAAAAGTACTTTTCTCGAATTAATCCAAATTTGAGATCTTTGGCACAAAGTGGCGCAAGTTTGATCGCCGGTCGCTAAGTTACACCAATGTGTATCTCCAACAGTAAACTAGGTAGGGGTTCCCTCATAGTCTAAGGATGTTTTGGAGGGTGTCAGACTGGTAATCTTGCCCAAATAAACCGAAAAATGAAGAAAGAGGAGTAGCATTTCATTATACAGTACCATGCAAAGCCATATAGACGACGTTTAATTGGCAAGGGATTCGTCCTTCAGCAAGAGAGCGACCCTAAACACACTATTTTGTTTCCGTATATTAGAAGGAAGAAAGATGGACCAAAATAAGAAAAAAAGTCTAATAAACATGGGCTCTAAAATGTATACATTCGAGCTTTGAGCAACTCCTTCATATTCGGATGTCTACTGGTTACACGATTCTTCCACTGGTCAAGTGATCTTACCTCTGAAGCATGTTATCTTGAATTTCGGGCATCCGCAGTCAAATGTTTTCATTTTGAGACCAAATCCGCTTCAACTGCTATTAGCTTTATTTAAAAAGCACTACCGGTTTCGCGTCTTGTAGACGCATCATCAGGTGCTTAAAATTCCTTAGAAAAACATGTCTGCCATTTAGCCTTCCCCAGCGTTCACGTAAAATTTAAAACCATCGAAAGCTTCCTAACGTTACGTTGACCGGTGCCGCGTCAACACCGCTTGCACATGGCACGGTTTCACCCGCCCTCCACCCACAGTATATTTTTAAAACTTTGACTAACGCAGCAGCGTTCAAGTTTTATATTTTTTAAGGAGGACGTAAAGTTAGGAGGCTTTTAATGGTTTCAAGTTTTATATTTTTTTAACGAGGACGTAAAGTTAGGAAGCTTTCAATAGTTTAAATTTTACGTGAACGCTAGGGAAGGCTAAATGGCAGACCTGATTTTCTGAGGAATTTTAAGCACCTGATGATGCGTCTACAGGACGCGAAACCGGCAGTGCTTTTTTAATAAAGTCAATAGAAGTTGAAGCGGATTTGGTCTCAAAATGTTAACTCTGAAGGTATTCATTATAGCCTCCATATTTAGCACACTTTTATTCTGCTTTCGGTCCATGTTAGCTCCTCCCAAGGTATGGAAAGCAAAGAGCTTACATTGGAAGAGATTTGTTTTACAGTGACAAAGATAAAGAAGTGCTAATAGTGTCACTGGATAAAATTTACGTACTTGAGTTCCTTATCAAAATATGTACTCAATCACTTGTACAAATCCTCAAAATTTATATTGGGAATTTCCGGAAACCGATCATATTTCAGAAATATACAGGCCATGTCCTTCCGAATGTTCATCAGTGTGTGGTTTAAAAATTTATAATAAATCGGTCAAGAACATTAGAGATTTTCGGTAAAAGCGTTAGGCCAACATGTATACTTTTATGTCTTTTATGTAACCGTCAAACGTATTTTTTGTTATCAAAACATGTGAACAGAACTGTCATAAAAAATAACTGATTTTAACATTAACAAGGTTTTTTATGAGGGGGCGGCAATTTTGCACCTCGCACGTGGCATCAGTTCGGCTTGCGCCGGCCCTGGCGCTAGATTAGATTAGAGGTGAACACATTACACACAGTGTCAAATCATCATTACTTTTGCAAATATCTCTGAAACGGTGCGAGACATGGAAAAAACGCAAGAGAGAAATGTTGTAGAGAGTTTTCTCTTTTACAAATCCGTTTATTCAATTTTCGTCTCAGAAGAGTGCTTAAGGCGTTATTTGCAATTAAATTTGGAGCTGTCATAAGGCTATCGTAAACGGTCCGCTTTTAGTGTTATGAACCTAAAGCGAAAACAGTGTATAGTAATTACGTGAGTTGCAAGGTAGAAGGAAAAACATTGCCGCAGAATGTAAGAATATTAGGCATAAAAGTCTATCGACGAATGGGTCTTCAAGAAACCTACATGTAGACGGACGCACGTGGGTTTGAAGCACGCTTCCTACAGAATGTGAGAGCAGTGCCTTAACCACTGCACTGCCTCGTTTGCCGGTAAATGATGATTTCCCGTCGGCACTCTCCATTTTCAAGGCGACAACTCTTTTAATTCCGTTTGCGCTGACTACGTTTTGTAGTTTTCAGTACTAGGGACGCCTCTTTGTTTCAAAAGTGACGTCATCACTCCAGCCCCTTGTGTCACACCTCTTCCCCTCTTAATTACACACACACACACACACACACACACTCGCACACAGAGAGAGAGAGAGAGAGAGAGAGAGAGAGAGAGAGAGAGAGAGAGAGAGAGAGGGAGGGAGGGAGGGAGGGAGGGAGGGAGGGAGGGAGAAGGAGGGAGGGAGGGAGGGAGAGAGGACACACACACACGCACATACATACACACATACATACAATTCACACATACCTACCGAAGCCACCGAAAAAGACAGGCCCAGTCTCGAATGCCAGGTCACGTGATCAGAGTAAGAGTCCCAGTGATTATCTGCAACTGGGTGTGTCTCACGTCAGTAAGCTCTAGGCTGTTTTGACAAATGTTGACGGGAACTTGATATCGCGTAACAATTGAAATGTTCAAATGTTTGTGAAGCTTAAGGGACTTAACTGCGGTGTCACCAGTCCCTAAACTTACAAAATACTTATGAACTATCTTATACTAAAGACGACACAAACATCCATGCCCGATGGAGTATTCGAACCCCCGACGGGGAACGGCCTCGCGCATCGTATCATAGCGCCTCAATGCGTTTGACCACTCCGGTGCAGCTATCGCGTGACCAGTCAATTTGTTTCAAGATATTCATATTCCTCTGCTCTTTGCTGCTAAGTGAGCGCTTCGTTTAACTTTGTTGCTGCTTCTTTATTTCGTTGTTGATGTTTTCTGTTATTTGGTTGTTGCTGTCTTTCGGTGAACATGAGTAATTCGCATAAAACGTTGCAAAAGTGTGAGGAATGCAGTTCCGGGTTCAACATGCGGAAGAACCTCTACACT
This sequence comes from Locusta migratoria, assembly GCA_026315105.1. Classification (NCBI taxonomy): domain Eukaryota; kingdom Metazoa; phylum Arthropoda; class Insecta; order Orthoptera; family Acrididae; genus Locusta; species Locusta migratoria. Next base: position 297,299,534 of record CM048755.1, read on the forward strand.
CGCAAGAGGAAACTTCATTTAACTGAGAACATTCTTTCCTTCTTTCTTTCTATTTGGCCATATTCCCACACATGCAGGGTCGGGTTTGTTAACTCGGATTTGGCATGTGTTAGTATTTTCGGGGTGGCCGGATGCCCTTCCTGTCGCCACCCTATGCCCCCAGGGAGGAAATGTGTACCCCAAATGTCTGCGTATAGTATTACATGTGTGAAAGTGTAAAGTGTTACGAAAGGTTTGCGAATCGTGTAACTGAGGCAGGATTTGGGTACCAGTCCGGCATTCACCTAGGGGGATGTGGAAAACCGCCTAAAAACCACATCCAGGCTGGCCGGCACTCCGACCCCTTTCGTTAACCCACCGGGCGGATTCGAAACGCCTCCCCGTCTCGGAAAGCGTTGCGTTAGACCACACGGTTAACCGAGCGGGTTTTAACTGAGAACTTTCGTAAGTCGAAAAATAGAAAAGGTAGTGTCCACAGTGCGGAATTACATTATCAAGTATGCTTCATTAAAATGCAATCAAATAAAATGTTAACTCACTATGCTCAATTCGAGTAACTTCCTGCCCTATAATTCTGTGACATCTAATTACTTGACCTGAAACTTTATTGCACAACTAAACATTGTCGTTTGCCTACATAGGTTTGTATAGTATTTGAATGAATAAAAGATGATAAAGAAAGTAATGTGATTCCTGTCACGTTTTTACTGCAGTGCATGAAACCAAATACGAAAAAGTAGATGATTATATCATGCTCCGGAATTTGTATTCCCCTAACATTTTTATTGTGCTATGAAAAATACCTACTACTTCTAAATTAGGCAATCCAGTTGAAATCGGTTCGCTTTAATATTCATTCCTAGGCCAAAATAATCTGTAAAAAGGAATATATTTTCATGGAGTCAGTTATTTACTCAGTTTGGTTAAAAAACAAGTAAGAGGTTTCCAGAATTTTATTTCCCAAATACAAATTGGTGAAATGCTCACGACACATTTGATGTCAATTTTAAATGTAATATATTTTGTAAGGTAGCTTAGTTTCTGAACAAAAGCATTCCAAAACAAATTTCTTTCCATATTTTGCACGTATTAGTCAACGTATGGAAATTAGTGCAATCGCTCCTAAACGTAGCAGTTCAAGTCATAATTTGGTGACACAGAGATGTTTGGAATAATAGTCACAATTGCTTTCTAAATCGCTCTTGTGTGATGTGGACAAAGCGTGACCGATTGCAGGCATGAGAAAATACCAGTGAGGTGTCTGGGGGGCCGTGACAAATTGTATCTATAAAGCAAATGGAGATTACAAATAATCAGCCGCAGCGGAGTGGCCAAGCGCATTGAGGCGCCAAAACGTGAATGTTTAAAATGTTCAAATGTTTGTAAATCTATCAGACCAAACTGCGTGGTCATCAGTCCGTAGCTTACAAACTACTTAAACCTAGGTAAACTAGCCTAAGGACAAACACACACACACATGCTCTATGGGTAGTTCAGTTCATTGCGGACGCTGATCGGATTTGTTCGTTGATGTTCGAAGGGTTCTGGCTCGGCTTTTTTATTACAGAGGGCGTTGAGCCCCCTGACCGGGCGCGCTGAGCCACGGCGCCCGGCAACCGCTCGGCTAAACGTGAATGTAGTCATGTGGCCTGCAGTTTTATCAGTCTGCACCTTCCCTGTTACTAATATTTCTTGCTTAGGAAAGATTTAACATATTTTAGTTCTGTTTTTCAACAAGTATGTAATTTTTTCCCCTCTTTCAACTTCTGATGATGCCCACAAGAGCCCGAAACGCGTCATGTATAAATAAATGAAACATCAATTTTGTGCAACAAAGACTGTTTTTTATCACCATAAATTTTATGTTACAAATTGTTTACTTCTCAGTGCAAGACTTCTTTTTAGTTGAAACTATCTTACATTTATGAAGGTTTGCTGTTACAGACACCTCAGACAAATAAGTCGTATAAATAATGTTCAAATAGCATTTGTTGAGCATCACGTAAAAAACAGAAAAAAGAAAAATTATTTAGGGAAAATAAATTGCAGCATCCATATTTTATTTTGATAAACACAAACAATATTGGTACTTATGGCCAAAGTTTCAATTTTTGTTGTTCAGTTCCGAAAATATGGTAGGGGGCCCTAAAAAATCGGGGCCGGCACAGGATGGCAGAAATACACGCTACGCCACTGCTTTGTGGGGTTGTTCCCAGGAACAAGGAATCCAAATCAATGTTTCAAATGTTTGCTAAGCTTAAGGGACTTCACTGCGGGGTCATCTGTTCAAATGTTCAAATGTTTGTAAAGCTTATGGGACTTAACTACGGGGTCATCAGTCCCTAAACTTACAAACTACTTATGAACTACTTACGAACTAGGACGGCACAAATATCCATGCCCGTGGGGGGATTCGAACCCCCGACCGTAGTGAGGGTCATCTGTCCCTAAACTTACAAACTACTTATGAACAACCTTATACTAAAGACGACACAAACATCCATGCCCGAGGGGAGATTCGAACCCCCGAACGTAGCGGCCGTGCAGTCTGTGACCGGCGCGCCGCAGACCGCTCGGCAACTTCCGGCCGGCTAACAAGGAATCCCCACCCACTGTCAGCCGAATATCGAAGGAAACACGGGGGTGACCAAAACTTATTCATTGCCGTCTACTTCAAACCTGCTAACAGTTAATTGATTTTTTTATTGTAATACTATTGTTGATACACTGTAGTGACTCATCGGATTTTAAGCACTTAAGAAACAGATGGTAACGAACTCATCCCATGTATTTCGACTGATATTTAGGAGAGTTTTTCCTTATGAGAACAGCTAAAAAAACATTACTGATTTTTTTATTTTACAGAATTAATAGTTATACAAAAAATAAACAAACAGAACATCTTTTTAACAAGTTTTATTTAAAAAAAAGTTTTCATGCATAGAGAGTTGTATATTAAAACAGGCTGGAGACGTGAAATACATGTGCTGCATAAGCAATACCATAGCCCAATCGGCTCGCGCCGGCGCCGGAAATATTAAACATTCCGAATGTCGTCGGCTCGGGGTGAGCCGGCTGAAGCAGAGCCATCTCGGCCCGGCCGGCAGAGTGAACACGGCCTAGGCATGGCAGAATACTTCATTTTATCCATTCGAAAATGGGTTTAGAAAGCCTTCGACTTTGAGATCAATAAATATAAATAACACTTCTGCTACAAGTCACATCATCTTAGGTTGTTCTGACATATACTAACATGCACTTTATTAAGCATGTCTGTGTAATTAACTACCGCCGTGCATCAAATATGGTGAGTAAATTTCACTCCCAGTCACTCCTTAACCTCGATCTCCTTTATCTGTCTTTGTAAGGAGGCCCGCAGTCTAGTGGCAATATTCGGTGCACCAGACTACATCACATTAAGACTCTATTGCCGTTGACTCACATACAGTAGAATAGGCTTTTATGGTAAATTAATTTGCCATAAAATTGCAATTAATGATCACACTAGGCTTCCATAGTTACATATGGTACGTTTGTTATAATACATTATAATTAATATTTACAATAAATGCGCTTTTTTTTGCTAGTGAACTATTATCTTATATGTTAATATTGTCACCATCCACATCAAAGAACTCTTTTATAGCATCGGTTCTTTGACAGCCAGTCATATAACTTTATTTTTAATTTTTTTTTTTTTTTTTTTTTTTATGGTGGGGATCGATCAGCGAGAGGAATTTCCTTAAAAATTCTGAGAGTGTTTACTTTATGGGAGTTCCTGGTTAATGCCAACCTGTGTCTTGAAATGACCATGTTTGCTTTATTTCTAGTATGGTTTGCCCTGATTGTTTCTCTGAAACACATTAGTGTTGTCCTTGAAAAAGAGAGAAGACTCATGGCAAAAGACAATTATATCTTTGTATTTACTATTTATAAAATGTTATACGTGTTCCTTATGATTGATGTAGCCTACTTGTAGGTCCCAGAAAATACTTTCTCAAAATGTTCAAATGTTTGTTAAGCTTAAGGGACTTAACTACGGGGTCATCAGTCCCTAAACTTACAAACTACTTATGAACTACCTACAACTAAGGACGGCACAAATATCCATGCCCGAGGGGGGATTCGAACCCCCGACCGTAGTGACCGTGCAGACCGTGACTGAAGCGCCTCAGTCCCCTTGGCCACCGCGTTTGGCAAAATACTTTCTATGTATAAATAGCAGAGTAGAGTACTCCAATCAAGAGCCATTCTATTCTGAATGTACACTTGTGTTAGCCGTAAACCTATTGTAAGTGTAAACTGTTTTGCTCTATTAACGACCCAACCGTCGAGTTCCAAGCTACCTGCAGTTCTCAATGTGACATCTGGTAGAGGCGCCGGGTATACCACACATCTGTATCATAGTGGCTCCGATTACGCAGCGTAAGAGCCGTCTCCTACAAAGACGAGAACCGGAATAGAAAGGATATAACGCCACTTACTACATCCTTCCGAAGGTCTGTGTCATCAAAAGACCCACGGATACGAAAACAGCTATAAGCCGGCTGCACATCAGACACCCATTAGTGTTCTCGGGAGACACGGGACAGGACAAAACAAATGGCTGAAAGGATTTAAAAAAAAAAAAGTTAAAATGTTTGTAGAACATATGGGACTTAACTACGGGGTCATCAGTCCCTAAACTTACAAACTACTTATGAACTAGCTAATACTAAGGACGGCACAAATATCCATGCCCGAGGGGGGATTCGAACGCCCGACCGTAGTGGCCGTGCAGACCGTGACTGGCGCGCCGCAGTCCCCTCGGCCACCGCGGCCGGCTGAAAGGATTCGACGGAGTCGCCAAGTACAGTAGGTGGGATCACACGACGTGCTTGGCGCACGTTTATTTCTACCTGAATGGGACAGCCCAGCAGTGGTTTGAAAACAGCAAGGACAAGCTCGATAGCTGGTAAAAATTACAGACGGAACTTAAGAAGACGTTTTGAGACCACCAGCAACAGTACCATTTATCGGAAGAGCAATTGAAGAACGGGGCCCAAAGACATGGTGAGTCAACGCAGTCGTATACACAAGATGTTTTAGCCCTATGTCACGTAGTTATATGACTAACGCCAATAAAATTTCACAACTTATGAAGGACATTGCAGAAGACATGTATCGTGCTGTTCTGTTAAAAAACGTTTCAACGACACAAGAGTTTATCAAATGGTCAGATATCATAGAATTAAAGAGATGCTACAGAGGAGGACTAGACAAAAGAAGTACGCTGGACCCCAAAATTTAGTCTCAATGGCCATAGTGGGAGACCAGCATAACTGCTTCTCTCATACGACAAATTGTGAGAGAAGAATTAGAGTAGTTTATGGCAGCTGTGACTGATGGAGCGAACAAGCCCCAGATTATGGCTATGCATGTCAGTCCTTTACGTCATGATGGAGCCGACGCTGCGGAAGAAGAGGTATTTCAAACTTTAGCGCCTGTCTGCTCTGCCATTTGCACCCGACGTGAAAACTGGCCTCACCCTACTATGACTTACGGTGCAGCCGCCAAACGGAAGCCTCGGAACCGATCAACGCGGCCACAACCTACTCCCACGGCAACTATGACGCTTCGCAGGGAGACAGATATTTCTAGACAGAAGACAAGCCATTGTGTTTTCACTGTGGGCTTCCTGGACATGTCGTACGATACTGTAGGGAGAGAAGACGAGTATTTGACAATGATTATGTCTCAAGGCGTCAACCATCAGAGTAGACCTTTAAACGGCAATCAACTTTAAATGATTACTGTCGACCTATGGGGTGAAGCTTGTCGCCGTTTTCTGGGCATGGTTGCTCTCCAACATACTGCCGCCGTTCATCGTCTCCTTACAGAGACACCAGCCGCTCTCCTAGCCGCTGTCTTCAGGAAAACTAGGCAAGGCGACCATCTAAGGAGGAGAGGCTGCTGCAGATGAAAATCCTCCATGGACGACACTTACTAAGAAGTCGGGAAATCTCATTGGCGTCATCATCGACGGCCAACCTGTCCTGGCGTAGTAGATTCAGGAGCTTCCTTCTCTGTATTGTCGAATGATTGCAACCGCAAACTAAAGAAGCCAATGTTCCGTGATACAAGAGCAACTGTACTGTAGGTCGAAAATGAAAAATACGTCCAGCCATCAGGAGCAAGTCTTGCAAGAATAACTACCAACAATAGGACGCAGCCATTTGAATTTGTCATTTTTAACTGAATGTAGCCATAACGACATCCTCAGATGGAACTCCCCTCAGGTATCCCAAGCTGTCATTGACTGTGGAATATCTGAGCTACAAATTGAGGAAGCTGTTCTGATAAGTACAGCACACAGATAACACTTACTCCCCAGAGGGGTTGTTTGCTGTGCTGTCGAGAATGTTCAGATCCCGCTGATAACAATGAAAAGAGTTCCAGTCAGATGTCGAGATGACCAGTTGAACTGTGAAGTGCTTGTCGATCACAAACAGGTAATCAGTATAACGAAGGAAATCTACATACCAGCGGCTATCGTAAGCATTACAGATGGTCGAGGAGAGCTTTGGATCACTAATTTTCATGAGCAGTCACATCCCTAAAGGAATGTGTATTGTAACAGCTGAACCAGTCCAGAACGGTGAGCTCAATGTCATTGACAAAGTCTCGTGCTCTGCTGTTACTGCTGTCAACGCACTGGTGGAATTGTATATGGGGCCCAGTCTGATCCAGGAACAACGTTAACAAGTGGTAGCCATACTACACCAATTTTCAGGTGCATTCAGGTCAATATTGGGGACCATCCACCAATCAGACAGCGTTTCTTATAGAGTGTCGCCAGCTAAAAGACGTCTAATTCAGGAGAAAGTGGAGAAGATGTTGCACGATGACATTATTCAACATCCAGAGAGTCCTTGGTTGTCTCCAGTGGTCCTCATGAAGAAGAAGGATTGCAAGTGGAATTTCTGTGTCGACTATCGGTGGCTAATCACCTTAAGACTGCTTGTAGGAGCTACATACTTCTCAACCATGAACATGTAGATAGGTTACTGGCAAATAGAGGTTGACGAAACTGACAGGGAGAAGACTGCTTTTATTACACCTGACAGCCTCTATGAATTCAAAGTCTTGCTGTTTGGACTATTTAATGTGCCGGCCACATTCGAATGTATGGCAGAACTTGCTTCGACATCTTAAATGGGCTACATGTCTTTGTTTCCTAGATGATATTGTCGTTTTCACAAGGACATTTGCGGAACATCTAAGCTGTCTTGAAGTGTGTTCAAACTGCATAATTCTGCCTCAACCCAAGGAAGTGCCTCTTCGTCGCCAAAGAGATAAAAATTCTGGGGCACCTATTCAACAGTGATGGTGTCCTTCCTGATCCAGATAAAGTAAGGGCAGCCACAGAATTTTCAACTCCTCAGCACCTTCGTGATGTGAGAAGTTTTCTCGGGCTGTGGTCATACTACCAACATTTCATAAAAAGTTTTTGTGACAAGGCACGTCCATTGCAAGAACCTCTGCAGAGAGACACCAAGATTTACTGAGACGAGAAGAAATTAAGAGCTTTCCAGGCACTTGTGGATTCTCTAACTTCCGTACCAGTTCTAGCCTTATATGATGAGACTGCAGAAACCAAACTTCACACTGATGCTAGCGTTTATGGGATTGGTACTGTGCTTGTACATATTCAGGAAGGTGCTGAAAAGGTGATAGCCTACACATCAAGAGTACTCTAGAAGTCCGAGAATGTCTCTCAGTTATCTGGGCTATCAACATGTTCCGGCTGTATTTATTCGGCAAACCATTCACCATCGTGACAGACCACCAATTTTTATGTTGGCTGACTAGCTTGAAAGATCCATCAGGCCGACTACCAAGATTGGCACTATGACTCCAAGAGTACGATGTCACAGTGGTATTAAAAAACGGGCGCAAACACCATGACGCCGATTGCTTTTCCAGGAATCCATTAGTGAAACACAACAGCATGGGTGAAATTTCCGCCCTCACTGAATTAGGTAACATTACAGCTGAACAGTGGGAAGATCCAGAATTATTACAAACCATAGAGGCCTCGGAGAAAGGAGAACTGACCAAAGAAGAGTTTCAACTTATAAACGGGTCATCTTATAAGATGAACTACGATCCATTGGCCCCACGTGGCTACTGGTCGTTCCAACCCATCTCTGGCCAGCTATTCTCAAGTATTTCCATGATGCTCCAATATCGGTTCATCTGTGATTTGTGAAGACCCTAGACAGAATAAGACTGGCCAGGTCTCTAACGATCTGTTAAGCACTCTGTGAGTCACTGTAAGGAGCGCCAGCAATGGAAGCATGTGTCGCAATTACCTCCAGGGCATCTGGTACCAATTTCACTTGCAGCAACTCCATTCCACCGGAATGGAATCGACTGTTTAGGGAGGTTCCCGAAGTCAACAACTGGTAACCGATGGATAATAGTCTGCAGTGACTACCTCACCCACTACGCCGTCACCAAAACTGTGCCAACTGCAGAAGCTCCAGAGATCGCAAAATTCCTTCAAAAAAATGTTGAAATGTTTGTCAAGCTTAAGGGACTTCACAGCAGGGTCATCAGTCCCTAATCTTACAAACTACTTACGAACTACCTTATACTAAAGACAACACAAACATTCATGCCCTAGGGGGATTCGAACACCCAACAGGGAATGGCCACTCGCATCAGAGCATAGCAGCTAAATGCGCCTGGCCACTCCACCGCGGCACAAAATTCCTTGTAGAAGACATTATTTTGAAGCATGGTGCACCACGTTGATGATATCTGATTGTGGGAAAGTATTCCATTCAAAACTAGTATCAGAGGTCTGTCACGTTGCGACATTGTCCACAGAATAACAACTGCCTACCATTCTCAGACAAACTGTCTTACAGAACGTTTTAACAAGACGTTAACAGATATGCTGTCGCTGTACATCGATGTTGAGCAGAAGGATTGGGATACAGTACTGATAGTCGTGACATTTGCTTATAATACAACATGGCAAGACATGAATCTGAGATGAAAATGGGTACGCTGTTCCTGTTCCAGCCCGACAACAGTCAGGATGACTATGTGAAACAGCTCATCACCAAGGTAGAAGAAGCAAGACAGCTGGCTCACATACAGACACTGGACACCCAGCAGAAGGATTGTAAGTGGTATAACGACAATCACCGACCTGTTGTGAACAGCCTAGGAGATCTGTATGGAATTTTACCCCTGTACGGAAAGTCGAGCTGTCAGAAAAGTTACTGAAGCAATACTTTGGTGCATGTCGTGTCATTCGCCGCCTGCGAGACGTCACATACGGAGTCAAGGATTATGCGCCATCCTGAAAACGACAAAAACGAAGAGACATTGTTCACGTTCTCTATATGAAGCCCTATCACTATCCCGAAGAGCAGATAGAAACAGCTTCTTGTTCAAGGACTCTAAGGACCACTATGATAATGATGAAGCCATGACAGAAGGGCCTGTCACTGGTCATCGTCACTGTAAGGGAGGCATGCAGACAGAATAGATTAATGGAAGGATTCTCTGGAACTGCCATACATAGAACCCATGACAAGATCAAGACCCAGAACAATGCAGCTGGCTCCAAAGGGAACCTAACAGAGTGTCACTGTTTATTCAAGAAGGTAGCAATGCCACGAGTCTTCCACATACATGCGCGCGCGCGCGGGCGCGCGCGCGCGCGCGCGCGCGCGCGCACACACACACACACACACACACACACACACATACACACACTCACCCATGCCTAAGGGAGGACTAACCTCCATGCAATCCATGACGTGGCACCGCAGACTGTGCAACGATTTCAGTGTGGCTTTTCTTTGTAGACTACGCTTTTCAATCATCCCCACAGGTAACATTTCAAAGGGTATCTTGTTGTCCAAGAAACATGCCCATATCTGCCAATCCATCTTCCAGGGAATGTTAGATTTAGACGATGTGTCACCTGACAACTAGAAAGTGCAGGAAGAACATTGGAAGAATGCTCGCACTCTTGTAATCAAAGGAATCTCTTCCTATAATGCTGGAAGCTCGTTTTCAAAAAGTGTAGATAATGGTGTCCTGTAAGACAATGTGGTAATGTAACAGACCCATTTAACAGATTGTCTATCGAAACACACCACATATTTACAGAGAAGCATTCTTGAAAATGTTTCTTCACAATGGCATGTGGGTTTACTTTGGACTACTGATGTGAATTACGAATATTTTTGATATTGTAATGCGTGAAAGTTGTTTCATCAGTGAACAGTAAACATGGGATCACATGGAGATTTTCAAGTATCAAACAAACAAAATTCCAGTCACCTAGATTCATCTGCTGTAGGAATAAGCTGTAAATTATATGGCTGAAACCCACACACAAATAATGTCTGCCACACTCTTGCATGTGGAACACTGATATGTGCAAAAATTCTACATGTACTTGTTGAAGGACTACTTTTCACAGACTGAATATTGTCCTCTACTTCATCTACAATCTGTTCATTTACAAATGCAGATGCAATATGACCGCTGGGCACTGTACCAGTATCATGTAGAGTATTAACATAGAAGTGAGTACTCTTGAATTTGGTAGTCTGTGGTTAGAAATTTTGCCATCGAAAAAATGTAATTTTTTTTTATTTTTTGTTAATTAAACATCATTATTCAGAGTTTCTATTACATCAATAAATTTTAAAATTCAGATTGTTGTGTTGATAGCAATGGTGTACCCATAAAGCAGCATTTGAGCATTTTGTTCCGTTTTCAAGTAATGCAGTAGAGATTCCGAAAATACTTTTCATTAATTTTGACGTGTTTCGCCCTTTCAGGGCATTGTTAGATCATATAAAAACCTCGGAAACACTTTTTTCTGTTTTAATTTGGTCTTTTGAGTTTGGCTTCGCCTAAATTCGCGACAATTTTATTTGGACAGGATTCTTCGCAATTATTTTATACTTTGATTCGCGGCAATTTGACTGATGTTTCGCCACATCTATTTTTTATGGTCTGATGATGGCCCAAAAGGGCAAAACTAGTAAAAAAATAATAAAAACGTTTGGCTCTAGCCAGTTAACTGCAGCAGTCGTCAGTGCTGAATGGAAGCAATTTCACAAGCGTTAAGTGTCTTGTGTCATCGGGTCAGTGTAAAGAGCACGGTGTCAGAGTAATTAGCAAGAAAGTAGAAGGGCGTCCTGCGACTTGGAGGCGCGGTTGCCAACCTAGGGGCCGCGGACAGTCATGCACTGGGCCGCAAACGCTCATAGACTCGAAGATGAGATAAAAAGTATCGGTAGGTTCAGGGGTTTCACTCGTCAGTTGCCAAGTCACCGAGTAAAAAAATTAAATGCCCTATAGATCCTGTATCGAAGTTGTCAGTTAGATCAGCCACTCTGTTGGTTCATTGCAACACACATAGAGGCTCTTGCAGTGAAGGTTTTGGTTGTTGTTGTTGTTGTTGTTGTTGTTGTTGTTGTTGGTTTTTGAGGGGACTAAACAGCTAGATCATCAGTCCCCTGTTACTAGCTGAGAGTCCACTGTCAATAACGAAAAGTAAAACAAAGCTCTAAAACTGGTCACACACATAAGGGACAGGTTGACAATCGACAAACCACTGATAACGTAAAACGAAGACACACAGAATTGGTAAAAGAAAGTCAGGAATAAAACTGGCTAGCGGAGTACCTTGGCTGGCTGATCACAAAGAAAAAATAGGATGAGCCAGCCATACTGCATACACTAAGAACCCCTAAGGGTGTGAAAAGGTAAAAAGCTGGATTGTTGGTGGCCTAAGATGTCAGGCCACAGGACCCACCGTTAGATAGAGTCATAAAAACCAGCAGCGCGGATAAAACTTAAAACTGCGTTAGCCATAGAGGCGTCGTCTCCTAAAGCTAATGATAGCGCGTCTGGGATATTAAAAGATTGCCGCAAGTCGGCTAAAAGCGGACAGTCCATCAAAAGATGGGCCACTGTCAACACAGTGCCACATCGACACACGGGTGGAGCCTCGCGCCGAAGGAGATACCCGTGGGTTAACCACGTATGTCCAATCCGGAGGCGATAGAGGACAACTGACTCTCGGCGGGTTGGCCGCAGTGAAGATTTCCACAAAGCTGTGGAGAGCTTCACTGCCCGAAGCTTATTCGGTGCAGTCGTCGTAGCCCACTCGCTGCTCCAAACCTCGCGCACCTTCCGGTGCAACACCAGTTTAACATCCTGTTCCATGACACCAATAGTGAGAGGTGGTCCCATAGTGGCCTGCTTGGCCAATCGATCAACATGTTTATTCCCTGGTATGCCAACATGGCCCGGGGTCCACACAAAGACCACAGAACGGTCTGATTGGCATAGGGAGTGAACAGTATCCTGGATTGACTGCACTATTGGGTGCCGAGAGAAACACTGGTCGATCGCTTGTAAGCCACTCAGGGAGTCAGTACAGATGACGAATGACCCCCTGGGGCAGGCTTTGAGATGTTGTAGAGCTCTGAGTATGGCGACCAGCTCGGCAGAGAAGATGCTACTCTCACAGGGCAGAGAATGCTGTTCCACGTGGTTGTCATGCAGAAAGGCATACCCAGCACGACCATCTACTACAGAACCATCTGTGTAAATGGCGTCTGCGGCACGGAACGACTCGAGCACTTGTAGAAACTGGTGACGGAGATGTATGGAAGAAACAGAGGCCTTCGACGCATGGGACAGGTCCAGACGGAGCTGCAAACGAGGAATGGACCAAGGAGGGGTGTGATAGGAATAGTGGAAAGCGGTAGGTAATGGATAGGATGCGAGAGACGAAAGAGGGATATGAACACGGACTGAGATCGGGTAACCCGACCTGGGTCGCCGTGGAGGGATAGGTAGTGCAGCGTCTGGAAAAAGGAGCCGGCGGTTCCGGTGGAAGGGCGAGGCCTGAACACGAGCAACATAAGAAGTTAGCAGGTGTTGCGTACGGAACCGCAGCGGGAGGACTCCAGCTTCGACAAGGAGGCTTGTCACAGGGCTTGTGCAAAAAGCCCGTCGCCAAACGGACACCAATGTGTAAAATTGGGTCCAACGCCTGCAGTGCTGACAGCGCAGCCGAATCGTAGACTATGCAGCCATAGTCTAGGCGCGACTGAATAAGGGCCTTGTAAAGTTGTAAGAGCGTTGGGCGTGAGGCTCCCCAAACAGTGTGGCTGAGACAACGTAGGATGTTGAGGTGTCGCCAGCACTTTCGTTTCAGCTGGCGAAGGTGTTGCACCCAGGTGAGATGGTTGTCGAACAACATGCCTAGAATGTGTATGTTTCTACGACATGTAGCGGATCTCCAGCTAAATAAGAGTTCGGGTTCCGGGTGTACTGCCCGACGACGGCAGAAATGCATCACACGGGTCTTCGATGCAGAGAACTGAAAACCGTGGGCAAACGCCCAAGACTGCGCCTTTCGAATGGCTATTTGCAACCGACGTTCAGCAACACTGATGCTGGTGGAGCTAAATTACATGCAGAAGTCATTGTCATACAAGGAAGTGGATACCGATGACCCCACGGCCGCCGCAAGGCCGTTGATAGCGACTAAAAATAAAGGGACACTGAGAACAGAACCCTGTGGGACTCCGTTCTCTTGACAATGAGGTGAGCTAAAACAAGAACCAACACGAACTCTAAAAGAACGCAACGCCAGGAAAATCTGAATTCTGACCCCGTAAACCCCAGTCGTACAGCGTAGACAGGATATGGTAGCGCCAGGTAGTGTCATATGCTTTCCGCAGGTTGAAGAATACGGCCACTAGGTGTTCGCGGCGACGAAATGCTGTACGGATGGCCGACTCCAGTGACACAAGATTGTCAACAGCGGAGCGACCTTGACGGAACCCACCCTGTTGTGGCACCAAAAGTCCCCGGTCCTCGAGGATCCACATGAGCCTCCGACTCACCAACCGTTCGAGGAGCTTGCATGGAACGTTGGTGAGGCTGATCAGGCGGTAGCTATCTGCCACCTGCGGATCTGCCCCAGGCTTAATAACCGGAATGATAATGCTGTCCCGCCATGAGGACGGAAAAACACCCTCCAGCCATATCCGATTAAGCAGGGCGAGAAGTTGGCTCTTGGCATCCGCTGATAGGTGTCGGAGGAACTGACTGTGAATGCGATCGGGTCCAGTGGAGGTATCTGGGCATGCAGCAAGGGCACCTTCAAACTCCCACTCAGTGAATGGGACGTTGTATGGTTCCCAACGTCGCGTTCGAAATGAAAGCAGATGTCTCTCTGCTCGCCCTTTAAGGGCGCGAAAGTCTGCACCATAAGCAGCAGTCTCTGAGGTGCGTGCAAAATGATCTGCCAGGTGCTCAGCGACGGCGACAGGGTCAGTACAGAGCGTACCCTGAACGCTGAGGCACGGAATTCCCGCCGGTGGGCGGTGCCCAAAGAGGCGTCAAACCTGCGACCACACCTTGGAAGGAGAAGTGCGGGAAGCAATGGAGGCGACATACTTCTCCCAGGAAGCCCTCTTACTTTCTTGTGTCAGTCGCCGGGCCCGTGCCCGGAGACGCTTGAAGGCTACGAGATGTTCGACACAAGGGTGGCGTCGGTGGCGCTGTAGTGCTCGCCGACGTTCCCGGATGGCCTCAGCGATCTCTGGTGTCCACCAGGGCACCGATGTACGACGGAGCGAACCGGACGTGGTGGGGACAGAGTTTTCGGCTGCAGAAACGACGGCCGCTGTGAACTGCTGAACAGCGGCATCAACATCAGCTGGAAAGTGAGAGGAGAGCACAGCAGCTAAGGAATAAGCTGGCCAGTCAGCCCTACAGAGGGACCAGCGAGGCAGGCGGTCGGCAGGCAAACACTGCGGGAGCGACAGGAAGATACGAAAATGGTCGCTACCACACAGGTCGTCGTGGACCCCCCAAGTGAGATGTGGAAGAAGGCCAGGGCTGCAGACAGACAAGTCTATTGCAGAATAAGTACCATGCGCTGCACTAAAGTGGGTAGGAGCACCGGTGTTTAGAAGGCAAAGATTCTGCTCTGAGAGGAGAGACTCAACATCCCTACCCCGGGCCGAGGTCTGTGCGCCACCCCACAGAGTGTGGTGGGCGTTGAAGTCCCCCAAAAGAAGAAAGGGTGGGGGAAGTTGGGCGACCAAGGCAGCGAGGCCTACGGGAGAGACGACATCATCTGTTGGAAGGTAGACAGAGCAGATCGTAAAATCTCGTAATAACCGGAGCCGTACAGCGACTGCCTCTAGAGGTGTTTGCAGAGGCACAGCAGCACTGGGGACTGAAGTGTGAACATAAACACATACGCCGCCGGAAACTCTGTTGTAGGAGTTTCGGTTCTTAAAATAACCCCGATAGCCTCGGAGGGCTGGGGTCCTCTCGACGGGGAACCACGTTTCCTGCAAGGCGAGACAGATAGCAGGGAAGTGGCAGAGTAATTGCCGCAGCTCAGCCAGACGGCGGAAAAAACCGCCGCAATTCCACTGAAAGATGTCTTTTGCAGCGTGCTGAATATCCATAATTTAAGTTGTTAAATGGTTATCCAGCAGTGGCACCTGCTGCCAACTCCGCAGACTCTGCAGGGTCCAGAACCATCAGTTCTGGCGACCCAAGTATGGTGAGATCCTCAGGCGATGCGAGGATCTCCACCTCATCTTCAGAGGCCGAAGATGTGATGGAGCGTTCCTTCCGAATCGCTGAGGAGTCCTCCTTTGTGTCCATCTTCTTCTTCTTCTCGACTTTCTTTTTGCCCTCTCTCTGGACCTTTGATGTTAAGGGCTGGGAGGACTTCACGGGAGTGGCATCAGGGGCCGTCGAAAAGCCAGAAGCCCTTCGACCAGCAGGCTTCGGATCCTTCAGCCAAAGGCTGGGATCCACTGGCGCACCCTGGGACTCCCCAAAAGGGAGCGTCCCGAAGGACCTCTTCCGAGGGAGAGGTGCCGGAGGAATCTGTTGCTTCTCCGGCTGGGGGTTGGGGACTCATGTCCCCGATGGTTGTGGGGAAGTTGCCCCCACAACAGGTGCTGCAGCAGCAGATGGAGTATCGGCCCCACCTAACGAGGGGACAGTGGTAGTTCTGTGGACTCTAGGGCCCACAGGAGGAAGCGATACCTTGGTAGATGTCGTACCCGTAGTGCGAGGGGACGACGTTACTACAGCATAGGAATTGTTCATAGTCACCGGATGGAGACGCTCGTATTTTTTCCTTGCTTCATTGTACAATAAACGGTCCAAGGTCTTAATGTCCATAATTTTCCTTTCTTTGTGTAGGACTTTACAGTCCGGGGAGCACAGTGGATGCAGCTGATTACAGTTCACACAGATGGGAGGTGGCGTGCAGGGAGTGTCCGGATGAGATGGATGTCCACATTCCCTGCACGTGGGGCTGGAAGTGCACCGGGAGGACATATGCCCAAACTTCCAGCACCTGAAGCACCTCATAGAGGGCAGGACATACGGTGTGACGTCGCACTGGTAGATCATTACCTTGACCTTCTCGGGCAGTGTATCGCCCTCAAAGGCCAGGATGAATGCACCGGTGGCAACCCTGTTATCCTTAGGTCCCCTATAAATACGTCTAACAAAGAGAACTCCTCTGCATTCCAGGTTGGTCCGTAACTCTTCATCGGAATGCGACAGTAAGTCGCGATGGTTAATTAGACCTTGGACCATATTGAGGGTCTTGTGGAGCGTGACACTGACAGGAATATCACCCAGCTTGTCACAGGCCAATAATGCCCTGGTCTGGGTTGGGGAAGCCATCTGTATCAAAACAGCCGCACTTCTCATTTTTGAGAAAGACTCCACCTCACCATACTTGTCCTCGAGATGGTCAACGAAGAACTGTGGTTTGGTGGACAAGAAAGAGTCTCCATCAGTCCGGGGAAAAAACAAGGTATCGCGGCGTGTAGGGATCTGAACTGTGTAAAGCTTTGCGCTCTTCCCATGGCGTAGCCAGGGAAGGGAACGTCTTAGGGTCGTATACTGTTGCATCAAAATCGGACTTTCCTCGCTTAGAAACGGCGTTTTTGCGACCGCCCACGCTAGTTATTGCTCGTTTCATTTCCATCCCACGAGCAGCTAGGGACCCAAGGTCAACACGGATTTAGAAAATATCGTTCATGCGAAACACAACTAGCTCTATATTCACACGAAGTGATGGGTGCTATCGACAAAGGTTCGCAAATCGATTCCATATTTCTTGATTTCCAGAAAGCTTTTGACACCGTACCTCACAAACGGCTTTTAATCAAATTGCATGGTTATGGTATATCGCCCCAAATTTGCAATTGGATAGGGGATTTCTTGTCAGAGAGGACACAGTTCGTAGTAATCGATGGTAAGGCATCGACTAAAACAGAGGTGATATCGGGCGTTCCACAGGGTAGTGTTATTGGTCCTCTGCTATTCCTTATTTACATAAACGATTTAGGGGAAAATCTAAGTAGCTCTCTTAGGTTGTTTGCCGATGACGCCGTCATTTACCGTCTAGTAAAATAATCTGAAGATCAAAACCAACTGCAGAACGATCTGAATAAGATATCAGTATGGTGTAAAAATTGGCAATTGACTCTAAATAATGAGAAGTGTGAAGTCGTCCACATGAGTACGAAAAGAAATCCGTTAAACTTTGTTTACAACATAAATCAATCAAATGTGAAGGCCGTAAACTCCACAAAATACCTAGGAATCACTATTACTTCAGACTTAAACTGGAAAGAACACGTAGATAATATCGTGGGAAAGGCTAACCAGAGACTCCGTTTTATTGGCAGAACCCTTAAAATATGCAACAGAACTACTAAAGAAACTGCATACACTGCGCTTATCCGTCCATTTTTGGAGTATTGCAGCCCAGTGTGGGATCCTTATCAGGTGGGTTTGACGGAGGACATCGAAAGAGTCCAAAGAAGGGCAGCTCGTTTCGTATTGTCGCGATACAGGGGAGACAGCGTTACGGAAATGATACAGGATCTGGGATGGGAATCATTACAACAACGGCGCTTATCGCTGAGGCGTGGGTTACTTGCGAAACTCCAATCGCCAACATTCTCCTCCGAATGCGAAAATATATTGTTGACTCCCACTTACATAGGTAGAAATGATCATCAGAATAAAATAAGAGAAATCAGAGCTCGAACAGAGAGATTCAGGTGTTCTTTCTTCCCGCGCGCTATTCGAGAATGGAATGGGAGATAAATAGTATAATTGTGGTTTGATGAACCCTCTGCCAGGCACTTAAATGTGATTTGCAGAGTATCCCATGTAGATGTAGATGTAGAAAAGAGGTCCACCCACGCAGAGCCCCGCTTGCCTGGGTAAGCCTTATACAACTGAGGTGCGGCAGTTTCCTCAGAGGTTGCTCGCTAGCGGCTGTTCAACTTCAACAGCCATGCATCTCCTCGGCATGTAGCACACCTTGAGATTGAGTTTTTTTTTTATAGAGGTTTGTACCGTCCTCGCGACCCGGGTGATTAAGCCAAGATCCCCGGGCTCTGAAACGTACAACGTTCCACCCTCACGCTGAACGATGGTCGTTGAGGCACGCACAGAGCTTACGGTGTAGCGGACTGTTGGCGCGACACAGCCCACAGCTCAGGACCCCGGGTTCGCCAAGCCCGTACTCAGCAAATTAATCCTGAGCCCCTGAGGGGGAAAGGTTTGGACGAATATCTCAAGGAAAGAAGAAGAAGAAGAAGAAGAAGAAGAAGAAGAAGAAAAAGAACTCTTGACGATGCAGCAAATATCTTCAATTTTATTAAGCCAAGGTCAATAAATTTGGGTCTGTTTAGTGTTTTGTGTGATGAAATGAGAAGTGATCACAAATAGCTTCTACTTTGCTTCCTAGTTCGGTGGCTGTCGAGAGGTAAAATGTTGTCAAGATTGTTTGAACTCCGTGACAAACTAAGAATTTTTCTTGTGGATGAAGATTGTGCTGGAAAATGTCTAAGTTGCCACTTAGACAGGCGAGACCAATGAGACCTTGATGACGCGGTTAGCTTCTTTCACTTATTACCTCACTCCTGCACCACTCATCAGCCAACCAGTGCATCCTACCCTCCCTTTGCAACCTTGGTGTTAGTCAAAAATTGAACATGTTCTAGTGGTACACCATAAATTTCAAAAAATGCCAATAGTACACGGTGCCAAAAAGTTTGGGTACCCCTGATGACTACACACTACAGCGGTGTGGAACCATTTTCATGTTTCTTTCCTAAAACTTAGTGTGAAATCCAGTGGATTGGAAATCACTCTGAAGTGGATTACTTTAAAAAATTGAAAATTTCATCAGGTGAAAAAGACTTGTTAACAGAACTATCATGTGCTGCCCAGGTTTAAATTCGTTGGTCCCAGTCTAGATAAGGGTTCGGCAAGACTATCCAGCAATTTCCAAAATTTCTCTGAAACACTCTTGACTTGTAAGTGACAAACAATGTCCAATTTCCCACAGAGCTTTTTTTTTTCTTCCATTGCTTCCCGATTTTGAGGCTTCATATACTTGTTTTAATTGACTATAATAAAAATCTTTTTTCTATATATATTGTGTGTGTGTGTGTGTGTGTGTGTGGGTGGGTGGGTGGGTGGAAGGGTGGGTGCGCATGCGTGGGCACACCTATTTTTTGTGAGTTGGCGATTTTTACTTTTTATTTAGTTACTGGGCCTCCCAGATGTGTTTATGGAATGGGTGGGCTGTTGAGCAAGAAAGGTTGGGAACCGCTGCCATAGAGGGTTTCTTCTTCTTCTCTCTCTCTTTTTTAAATCCCAGATGCCACGAAAAGGGGGGGGGGGGAATAAATTACTGCACAGGGGTGTCGCATACCCTAAATACGGCCCTGGATGTTGTTAATGGCATAACAATTGATGGACAGTAAGAATGGCCAATCATGAGTCATGTGCAATAAGCCAGTGACAATGTTGTTCCTCCGTTATTGTTTCTTAAATGCAGATCATGTGTATTTTGATTATTCCATGATGACACAGATGCTGTAATTTATGAGGTCATTTACCATTTATTTCATTTAGTAAAATACAATACTTAATGTTCTGTAAGAATATGTTATCATTTTTGAGTATTTTGATGGGCTAGAATTAGGGTTCCCATCTGTCTGATACAGCAAAACTGTTACCAATAAGGACATTCTTGTCCCAACAAGATCCAATTTTGTCCTGATTTTGCTCAATACTGTTACAAACTTAGCTCAAGTACTGAAATAAAGCTATATGTTAGTGCAACATGTAAATGCAGCCAACAAGTTTATCTTGACAAGGTTGTCTCAGTGCCTGTTTAACTGCAAGCTGACTTCGATGGAGTTATAAATACATAAAAGGGACAAGACTTACTGAAAAAGGTGAACTCTTCTGAAAAATATGGTGTACCAACTACATCGGCATCAACAAGTTCTGTGTAATTGTGTTCTAAATAAAATTAATTATATTAAATAAAATTTCTACTTCATTTCTACACCCCCATCTCAGTGTGTCTTGATGAAGTACCAGCTAGATACAGCAAGCTTAGATGAATCACAACATAGCAGCTTTAATTGCACTGTCACATTAACAACCTTGCTTGTCAAGAATATTTTGCTGATTCCTTCAAAGGAGGCATGATCTTTGAGTATGTGGTTTGACACATATCTAATAACACAGTGAAAGTATAACCACAATGTTAATTATTTACAAACTCCTGACTGGCTGTCTTCACTTCACACAACTTTTAAGGATAATTTTACTTTATGCTATGATTGTTGCAAAGTTTGTAATCTATCTATGAAAGGACTAAAATCAATATGATAAACTAACCTTGAAGCTTGGTCTGTTTTAGGGTCTGTAACCCTTTAAGATCTATCGAACATTCATGTGCCACAACAATTTTTGCTAATGAAATCAGTGGCTGGTATTCTAGGCCTGAAATATCCTAAATGCTTGGCTTAAAAATGTAAACAGATGGGTAATCATGCTCATCAAAAGCAGTTTGTTGTGAAGAAGTATTGCATAGTCTTCATCCTAAAGCCTTTGACATATTCTGCTCTCGGTACATCCTTGTGTGTCTCCTGTGAGTAGTTCTTGTTGCAAATTGCACATTTTCTTTCCAATTAAAGTTTTCTTTTGGTGTGAATCTCTCGTATACTTATCATTGCTGCAGTTTTGTACTGAAGTAGCAGGCACAGTTAAGTTCTTACCACTCAAAATTAACTAAAGCAATGAAACATCCCAGAATTCTACATATTTCCAAGATTTCTCCTGGATGAAAACATTCAAAGGTTTTTCACAGATCTCCCAGTTGTCTCAGGGCATAGGGCATACACACTTTGTTCTGCCTTTCTCAGTTTGGTTTACTTATTTATCTGGTTTTGTGATTTGCAGTTCTTACTTATAACATCCCATTATAATTTAATTTGACGATGGGAAATTGTAGCTGGAGATACATGTTATTTTTTCCATTTGGGAGAAATGTGAATTAAGTTACTTAAGTGTGCAAACTGAATAAGCAAACACGTGTAACTTTTTTTGCATTGTAAGACCCATCTATCGTATTTTCCTACATAGGTAGGGCCATCTATTGTATGTTGCCTGCAAATGGAGGGCCTTTATTAAGCCACATTCAAAGAAGAAATTGTGTAAAACAGTGAGTTATAAAAAGAAAATTAAATGTATCTAAAGAACTGAGTGGAGGTAAGCCAAGATTTTTCCTGTGCTGCTTGCCAACAACTATTAGAACCATGTCATTGTTTTGGAGAGGGCACAAGATGTCCTCCTTCCATTAACAGGGAAACATGTTGTTGTCATTCTTAGAAATAAGACATTAACAAATTTACACTAAAACACTTAAACACATTAATTTATATGGATATCCAGTAATATGAGGCGTACTCCAAAACTAATATCTGTTTGGACACAACAAATAAGCTCATGGGAAAATGGCGTTATTAACAGCAATATTTTTCTACATATCTACTTTACTTTTCCATTCAATTGCTGTTCACATCAATACACTTTCTATAATACTTCACCAGCTTCTTTAATCCTTCTGCAGAGAAGTGTGCCACTGTGAATTGAACTAGTTTGTAACATCATCCTTGAGTTCATTGCCATTTTTATATAATTGTCCACCCAGCCTTGTTTCACATGCAACAAGACAAAATAGTCACTTGATACGTGCATGATACTTGCATATAAGGAGGGCGATCAAATATTTCACAATGAAAATCTGGAATTTTCTCCTTGGTTTTGGCATCAGTGTGAAGGCATGCATAAACATGAAGAATTACACCATAAGACAGTTTCCCACAGCATCAATTTTGGATTGCACATTTCCATTTTGTCAACATTTCACAGTATATGGCAGCTGTAATTTGTTGACCCATGGTCCATGAAATGAATCAAAGAATGGTTGTTCATCCCTAACGATTGTAGCCATCATTTTTCAATTCAGGATCCGATATTACTTAATTTTTTGTTTGTTTGTTGTAACTTGAGTGGCACCACTGCACTGACTTATTTTGATTCTGAGACGGCATACAATATCCACTTCCCATCATGCATAACGAAGTGGGAAAATATGCAATACACATTCTTTGCTCCTTTGTTCTGGATCAGTGAGTGTTTTTGAAAAATATACCTTGCGCACAGTTTGTATATTCAAATTGTTCAGTGACAGTCCTGTAAATTTAGTTTTGAGCACTGGAAATTCATTAGCCAGACCACCAACCATCAATCGCCAATCACGATGATGTGTTTGGTTCACTTGATCATTGATATCATTGGTCCAAATACTGGGCCTGCCATTCTACTTTTCATTGTAAAGATTTGTATAGCCAATGTGAAATTCTCGACACCATTTTAGGAGTTGTTTGGCATGCATTATTTTGGGTCTATACAATAGGCAAAACTCAACATAGATTTCAGCATCTGAAAATTCTTTTGTAGCAAAAATCTAACCACGCAGTGCACTTCACAACTAGTAGGACTTATGAATGTCGCAGCAATTGTGATGTGCTCACACTGACTGGCAAATAATTACTGAATCAAAGCAAAACTGCAATAGTTTCCTAAAGAGCAGGTTGACAGTGCTGCAAGCGAGAAACTTCATTCGGAATATCATCTGTTAAATATTGGTCATCAGTCCTTAGTTTTGGAATACGCCCCACATTACTGACATTTGTCTGACAATAACTAATAATTTGGTTCAAAAAATAATGGCATTTTATTTGCAATAGTCATTCCATAACAAGTAAATAATTTAAGTACTTGTAATTTATAACATGCAACAACAAGGACGGGGCATAAACCTCTTTTTACAGATAGGTTTTCAGGCCATAAACTCCTTAATTATTAACATTTTCTGGTACTATAAAGAAATAAATAAATTAATATACGGTAATATACAGCTATTAATATTGAAAACTTCCAGTTTCAATTCTAATAACCTTAACTCAAATAAAACAAGAAAATAAGTCTTGCATTAGTAAGATACAGTCATAAATGGTTATTCAAGCCAGTATTTTTTGGCATTTCTCCACACAGTTTACATTTCTATTACAATGACAATTAATTTGTCACTAATGAAAAATACTGCAAAAGTAAATGTGAACCACAAGTTCAAGTATTACAGTTCTACAGAAATGAGATGCTAGTATATGACTATTGTTTTCATAAAGAATATTTGCAATGATATCTACATTATAAAAGTTTGACTGTACACCTTTGTCTTTCTGCTTCATTCATATTTCTAATAGCAGTTATGATATGATGCCAAAAATGAAAAAAAGACTTTGGATCTGACAATGACTTAATTTTCATTAAGAAATTAATTACAAGTTATAAAACTTCCAGGCAGATCAAAACTGTGTGCTGGATGGGACTTGAACCAAGGCCTTTGCTTTTTGCGGGCAAGCACATACTCCGTTACAGAGGAAAATTTCATTCTGGAAACATCCCCTAGACTGTGACTAAGCCATGTCTCCACAGTATTTTTTCTTCTAGAAGTGCTAATACTGCAAGTTTCACAGGAGCACTTATGTGAAGTTTGGAGGTGAGGTAACAGTGGAAGTAAAGGTGAGACGGCGGGCCATGAGGCATGTCCTTGTAACTCAGATGGTAGAGTGCTTGCTCGTGTAAGGCAAAGATTCTAGGTTCAAGTCAAGTTTCATATCAGTACACACTCCGATGAAGAGTGAAAATTTAATTTTTAATTAAAAGTTATCAATATAAGACATTTTCATATTATTCTACTGAAATGAAAGGCACATTAAAGAAATTAAGAGAAAATAAAAACTTTAAAAAAACACTATCATCATCAGACATGAAGTTGACGTCTTAGCTACTGCTCTAGCTAGTAATATAGAAGACAAAACAGATGAAAGGTGTCTGACTACCCCCACTAACATACTGATAAAGATTTTGTTAGGATAATGACTGTATTAACAACTATGAAGTATGTTCAGTAAATGTGTAGGCCACTAAATCTAGCCTCAAATGAAATGTGTACATTTGTAATGGCAAATGTACTGACATCGTTTATCAGTATTCCTGAATAAATATATACTGGGCCAAAACAACAAGAGTTTCACAATTGTAGATAAAGTAACTAGATAAAATATGGCCATATTATAAACCATTTAAAGATGGTGGATTATAATTGTTACCAAACAGTAGTTAAAGGAAGACAGATTATGGAAGTTCAGAGTCATCATATGGAAGGTATGTGAGGTATGTGTGAATCTACCAAGAGGGCAACATATTGATATTCATGAACAGATGATCCCATTTGCTAGAGTTTGTTCAGTGCAAAAATTTGTTTTGTCCTGATTTCGAAGTGAATCAACAAAAGATACATTTCCTGGTGGAACGGTACAAGGCAAAGGCTTAGATATTATGGCTCCACTATTCAGACACTCTGTGGAATAATATATTTTTCATTAGACATTACACTTTTTTACTTGTTATTTAATTGAGTGTTCCAAGGACTTGGGTAGATATTGGTAGGGTAATATAATCAATGCTACCAACATCCATATTCTTCATTTGTAGCTCGGTAACATGGGACATAGATTTTTACGTGGTCAGTTTGTATGACTATCCAAATGGTTTTATAAAAAAATCAGTCAAAGAAGGAGAAAAGGTATATGAGTTTTGAATAAATTGCTCGTCAAGAACTTGATTGAATGACAGGATGATATACGCACAAGCAGCAGTGATTTGGTATCACAAGGAAGGGGTGTTAAAGACAGATTTTGTGGGGATTTATTTAATATACTACTTGCATGAACTCTGCTACCTAACATAATCAATATGTGCTGGCACAAAATATCTTATATTGCCTGACAAATGGACTACAGATGAGATATCTTCATATCTTGGTCTGTCTGCAACTAACTTTCGAACTGTATCTGATTCTTAAGGGGGGGGGGGGGGTGAAGTAACTATTGCATTTATTGAATTTCATATAACAGTATGTTAAGAAGAAAGACTTCTTTCTTTCTCCCCCCCCCCCCACTCTCTCTCTTTTAGGCACCCCCCCCCCCCACCACCACCTGGATGTGCCACTGAAAGAAGGTACTAACTTTCTAGTTTAAAACATTTTTATGAGCACAGAAACAAAAACTAAATATTTTGCTTCAACCCTATTGAGAAGAAAAAAACTAATGAAAATGTCCATGAAGTTTGACAAATTTGTCTCTCTTAGTCTAATTCTATATGGGAGTGGGATAGAAAAGCAAGTAACTAGAAGTGGTAATGGGTACCCTCTGCCCCACACCTTTGGGTGGACTGTGGAGGGTATGTAGATGTAGATATATATATATAGCTGTGCAGGGCAAGCAATATGTCTTTTCTATGAAAATAGGACATGGGGGTTTTGGGTGCGTGACAATGAGGTCTTTAGTGCCCGAACAAATTCTACGAAAGTGGTGCAAATACCTCTGTAATGACAGAATAAATCTGGAAGCACATTCTGTTCAGTAATCAGGAGTAGAAACTCTTAATTCTACAGAGTACTACTGCATAATATGAAATTTATGCAGGAGTGATCCTAAAATACTGAGTCATATTTCATAGTGGCTTCAATCTCTGATTATTACAATTTATAGGAAACATCTAAACATATTGCCTGCTAGAGCCACCAAATACTGATGACTGTAAATCATCCTGGTATGACTAAAATGATACATTTCTTGATAGAAACCAAATGCTTTGCAGTTAAAGAGTGCTCAGAGATGAGGCAGTCACACAGAAAAAAGATACGGTATTTTAAAAAACTGGATGACACTTACTATTCTTAATATTTGCACACAAAAAAAACATTTACAGTGCATTGATTGAAGATTTTGTAAGTAATTGGAAGTTATATATATATGGTGCTTCTGTAAAGTTCAGTGAAAGGTCTCATGAAATATATAGTTACCAACAAAACACCTTTACAGGTTCTCAAAGAGCTCACCATTAGCTGTAACCCACCTCTAACATTGGTTGTAAATCTGTTGGAAACTACCAGCAAACACTTCTGGAATCGCTCACATGTTGTTATTTACCTGCTCTGCCTGAGAATGTTCTCTTTGTCAAAAAGCTATGCTGATCAATTGTATGTGTGAAATTGAGCAAACCATTAAGATGAAGTTTTGCTCCAAATTAGTGAAAAATTTTGGAATGTTACTATCAGTAAGTAAGAAGAATGTGTTTCAGTTTCAGTGGTTTAACACTTTAGACTCAGGGCATATGGTGTCAATGATGATCCGCATTCACGTCAATGTACACAATCCCAGACAACATCTAAGTTGTGTTATGAGTGTAGAAGAATTCATTGTTCATGAAAATTCACAGACATTGCAGATATCCTAAAACATGTGACAACAATGTTTCCAACAATTTTACAAGAGGCTTTTGCTGACAGTTTTGAACAGCTTTACAACCAACAACCAAAGTCAAAAGTATGTTTTCTCTAGTGATTATTACTTTGAAGGCCAGTAATGGTATTTTTTTAGGAGTACTTGTTACCTTTACTTTCTCAGCCCACTCTTTGAACTTCACAAATGCATCTCATATTAAGCTAATGAGAGCTGCTGCAATGAATTTCTTCAGCAACAATACAGTGATTCATCACAGCAGCTGTTGGTAATTTAATATAATTATTTTCTTCTTGTGGAGCACCACAGCCATATATTTCATGGAAGATAATTTGAAGTTTTGCACCATGGCTGTTTCCTATGAGTATTTGAAAGCTGTGGGGTTTCACAAATGAAAGTACATGGTAATATGTTTATCATAAGTATAAATACATGATATCATCCTACAGAATATTATGTAAAAATTTTCAAATTTAATATATTACAATAACTCAGCAAAAGTCATGATAAATACAAAATAGCATAATATTGCACAACAAAACAAGCCAAAAATATAAATATGTACAGAATGATCCCAGAATGAATATTATTACAGTTATGCTGTCACTACTTCATACTGATTGCACAAAGCAACAAAGTTTATTCCTGTTCAATCGAAGTTTCATTAAAGGAGAAAAAATAATTGTCCTCGAGTCATTCTGTGAGAACAATGTAGCAATGTAACAACACACTGTGAACAAGTTTTAATCTGAAATTGATGGAGAGAAAAAATACACCAACTTCCAGATGTAGCACAAAACTAATGATGATGATTAATTTTATAGTAAACCCATATACAAACAGTGAGAATTATCTCAACCATGAACCAAAAAATCACTAACTGTTGCCTGAATCGTTGACCTATCTTCTCTACAGATGAACAACCATCACACCTCCAATATTCTTACAAATTTTTGATGAGGGCAGTATTTTCAGAATGAATCTTTCACTCTGCAGCACAGTGTGCATTGCTGTTAAACTGTCAGGCTTCTAGATCTGAGGACCAATTTAGCAGATTGTTTCAACCTTTCAGGAAATTTTAAAATAGTGCATATTTCACTGCAAGTTACAAGATTCATTCTGGAAACAATCCCCTGTGCCACTACTCTGCAAAAAGCTTTCTTTCATGTGTCCTAAAGGAAGAATAAAGATTAGGATTTAATGTCCCATCGACAGTATCTTCATTAGAGACAGAGCACAATCTAAGATTGTTTTGACAAGGATGGAGAAGGAAATAGGCTATGCCCTTTCAAATGAACCATCCCAGCATTTACCTGGTGAGATTTAGGGAAATCATGGAGAACCTCACTCTGGATGGCCAGAGGCAGATCTGAACTGCCATCTTCCCAAATGTGAAGTCAGTGCGCTAATAACTGTGACACCTTGCTTTGTCTCATTTCTCCTAGTCCAGCAAGGGTGGAGGAGCACTTCTGCGATGTTTGAAAAGGGGAGGAAGAAAGATGTGAGGAAGATTAGGGTTCAACTTCCAACTGAGATCATTAGAAATGGAACAGAACATAAGTTGAAGAACCATTTTACTTCAGCAAGTTAAGAAAACTATTAACAACCCATATCTGGATGGCTGGACAATAATTTGAACTACCATATTACACCAACTTGATTAGTGAAACTCAGTCAGTAAGAGCATTGTCTGAAAAAGGTTTAAAAACTAAGTTACTAAAGATCCAATTCAAAATACCTAAACTGGACATGTCCTTTCAAATATTTCTAACTGGAAACCCTCTTAATCTGAAAGGTATATTACTGAAAATAATTGATTGTTTTACAACAATCTGACATCATTTAAACATAAACCAAATAGAAAAA
Source organism: Locusta migratoria (assembly GCA_026315105.1). Taxonomy (NCBI): domain Eukaryota; kingdom Metazoa; phylum Arthropoda; class Insecta; order Orthoptera; family Acrididae; genus Locusta; species Locusta migratoria. The sequence goes on from CM048755.1 coordinate 297,328,246, forward strand.
TAATTAAGTAAATAAATAAAATTTTATGATTCGACAAAATTGCAAGGAAATAACTTGTTACCATTCATATGGCAATATTATAGGTTAGAGCTCAATATTTCAGAAATAGAGCATTATCTTGTTTGGAAACAAAAAATAAAGGACTGAATTGACTGTTGGCCTCTTGGAGGAACTATCTTGGGCAACTGACAGAAGTGATTTGCATAAAGCGCAAACATGCTTAATGAGGTTATCTGGACACAGTTAATTTCAAACTAGATGAAGGGTACACCAAAATGCATTAAAACTGACGAAAGGTGCAAAAAGATCAAAATTATATACACCACAAATGTACTACCGTGAAGTGCAGAGTCTCAAAGGAATGTTCAGTAATAGTCATGATTCTACACAATTTAGACTGCATATGTACTTATCGCCAATATTCAGACTAGATAAGAGTTTATTGAATACCCTTATAAAACTAATGTATTTCAGCTAATGTCACTGTCAGAATATACTCTAATAAAGAGCAAATTACAATGAGCGTATGATAAATCACAGCAAAATAATCACATATGAAAGGTTTTACATGCCCAAAGTAAATATGTCTCATACTATAATTAGCACATATCATGCTACCCATGATATGATACATTGTATGGAAGCCTATTTTTTATTATTCTGATATGTATAGCTTTTCATTCTCGTTGCCATTATATTGTGAGTAGGTATACCTCCATAGTTTAATTTGCTCCTTCTTATGATAGATTCTGATGATGATGATCTTACCCAAAACACATAATTTAATAAGGTGATTCACCAAACTGGAATTCAAACTGAACATTGATAATGATGGCTAAACTTTATAAGGAAATTTTTCTGACATGGTGAAGGACTCTCTGTTTCAATAATTACATGTCTTGACACATTATTTGTAAAACACAACATATCCATTTTCCCCACCCCCATAATGACATCTAACAGCAGAAGACAATGATAAAGGGCCATCATGATATTTCAGAGTGTTCTCCCATGTTATATTGGATACTTTGAGATAATTAAGTTGGCAACTGAAAGACAGATTGTTGCTTCATAATTTCAATATTGTTTCAGAATTTCTATTTATATCACTTCAAACTCACTATTGACATACTGAATACAAGGAATCTCAATAAAAAATAACTAAATATGCAATTTTTGCCCATGACATTGTCAGTTTTCAAAATTAAAGTGTACTTACTACACTTAAAAAATTGATATACAATGTCAAAAATAGATCATTTTAAAAAAAGGAGAGTGACTCCTGAAATCAAACAAAAATTATTTATAAACTGAGACAGTCTACAGAGTGCATAGTCAGAAGTGGATCATACTTTGTATCTTGCATGAACAGCCAGTTTCTCAAAATGGCTCCTTCACACAAATGCCAGCACTGATCTTTAAGACCATGGTAACTTCTTTTTCATATTAAACAACATATACATGTAAGTGAATCCACAAAAAGTCACATAATATAATCACATTTCCATTCATTTTGTCACATATTGTATAGAACACCAACTTTACTGCTTTAGATAATACACCCGAGACAATGCAAAAGAGACTGCAATGTCAGTGAAACACAACACAAGGAAATTTCTGGTGTATACCTCCCAAGTTTAAATTATCTCACAACAGCTATCATATGACAACAAAAATATTTGACTGCACTATACACATTCTGGCAACAATAAAAATTGAAAAATAAAATAAAATTATAAAATGTATATGTAATGAGAAATAGACAGGAGTTATAAGATGTACATCACTTTTACCTAAAAGTGAAAAGAGGGGTAGACACATTGTACTCATAATAAGACTGATAAAAGTCTCTCACACCAGATATTCTACCACCACAGCAATATGGTATCACAATGTATTTATCATTATAGAAATCATATTTCTGTACATCAACTAAACCTAGCATTTTCACCAACTTTTTTCTCAAAATCTGTTTCCTTGTCTCCCAAGATGTCAAATATTTAGTGGCCCCCTTATTGTACTTTCTATTGCATTTGGTGTTGTTTCTCTTTGTACACAATCTAAGATTACTGCATACCTCACATTAACACCCATCCATACACAGTACTGCTACACTATATTACATGCATCAAGATGCAACTTAACTTTTCCTTCCCCAGTACCCCCTGAGAGAGGGCATTAGTGGTTACATTTTCACATTTTCTAATTCACACTATCTTCTTCATCTTCACTCACACATTAAACAACAGTTATTTTATATGTGTAATTCCTAGTTTGGCAGTAGTTTTCAGTTTGAATAGATTAGCACAAATTCCCAGTTTTCAAAGATGGTCCAGGAAAACTACATAACTACATGAAGAGGTCGGTCTCTCTCTCTCTAAAACAAATAAACACACACACACACACACACACACACACACACACACACACACACACACACACACAGCCTACACACCGGGGTACACGTTCCTCTTGTTTACAGCACTGTATGAAGGAGCATGTTGGTTACAAAACTGACCTTCATCAGGGTAATATTATTAAGTATAAAAAGCACAGTGTTTTGTCAGTGACATTCATCCAATGTTAAGTCACCTTTCACCTTTTCCACATTTTGTGAAATAACCAATTAAGTATAAAAAGCAAAGCACACTGGAAGTAACAGCCGTGCATTATAAGTCACCTCCTCCACATTTTTGTGGAGTGACTAGGCTATTAAAATACATATTACAAATTCATAAAACACTTTGTACATTATGAAAATAATCAATTTTTCACACATACATGATTTGTTCTTTACAAATTTCATGAACACAATAACCAAATTTTTTATCACAGAGTAAAAAGAAACGACCAGTATAAAGTTGGTCCTTAGAAGGCAAACAATGCTCATAAAGTATTAACACGAATCTCTTTGGAATACAATATGACTTCAGTTTTAAAACTATAACAAAACACAACAGTAATCACGTCAGTATAAATAATACCAATTCAAGGTAAGTCTTATTCATAGATTTTCTCTGCAATGATAGAAAAGGAATTTTGGACACATATCTCTGTCACAAATCTAGTCTCCAGTAGATTCTTATTAAATAAATAGTTAAAAATGAAGGACAATATTTAAAACATATTTTTGATACAAGAAAATAAATTGCTTCAGAAGCAATTAACAACTTGTCCACAAGTTACTCAGAACCACCACAACCCTATTTATAATACGGCACAGCTGAGAATCAGCGGGACTCCTGGCTGTGCACAACACCCCGACCACTAGCTTGTCGTTGTCTGGCAAGGAATGATTGTCCCTGACCAGAACTGAGGGCAGCAATTCTGTGGTCTACAGCTGCACTCTGGAGAGTCAGACTCTGCAACAACGATACAAATGAAACCATACAGAAAAAGAAGCTAAAATTACATTTATCGCTAAAGTTAGCCAAATACAGGGTTTAACTGTAAAGAACACATTTAAAAGCTGACGATTATAGCACTTAAGCAACTGTGTAAAGTACTTTTACTTTTAATACTTGAGATGAATTGATTCTTATATACATGAAGACATACATATGCTAAGTTGTATATGAATCATTGCACTAGTAATCACTCTCATTGCATCAGGCCCTCTCTTCTCTTCCACTGTGTCACTAATACAATCCTGAGTCAGTTGTCAGCTCTTTTCCTGCAGAATCCTGAAGTTCTTGGAGGAAGTTGAACAAAATGGTAATGTCTTTAATAAAGCCTTTTTTCAGCTCTTCATGTATGTGAAAAAACTAGATCTAGGCTACCCAATTATATCAATTATGTCCTTACCAGTTTCAAATATGCAACCAGGCATTATCGTGGAGAACAGTAATAGTCCTGAATACATCTCAGGTACACAGCTGTGTGTTGTCATACAACAGGCACAATATTTCGGAAAGCTGACTTCTTGCCATCTTCATGTATCCCTAGAGTCTGTTTGATTTCTGCTGGATGCCATGTTTATAGCCTCTCCCCCCCCCCTCCTCCTCCCCACAGCCTCTGCCCGGATGTCCCTGCATTTAGTCTAGGGGCAGCCCACAGGCAGAACATGGGTCTCCAGTGCTGCTTCAGCCAAGGCCAAAAGCACAACTCTTCAGTTGTGGTGACAATGTGCCCTTGTCTTCTTCAGATGACTCCACCGGAGCAATTTTCAATATAGACTACCACTGTGCTTTTATCATACTCAAGGCTGGGTCACAAGCCTTTCTCAGCTGCTAATAAATAAAGATAGTGGGATTCAACTGAGTGAGGCCTGTGATCCAGCCTTTACTACGATATAAAGCACACTGCAGTCTATACAGAAATCCATTTCCAACAAGACATTTGAAAAATAAGAAGATGCATTGTTACCATTCCTAGCAATTTATCACATTGAAATCAAAGCAATTGTCTGAGTTGTTGTTTTTGGCAGTGCATATTTGCAATTACTGTCCAGTTCCATGTGATTGTGGTGACAATACACACCGATCCACTTATTGTCACACTAGCCCAGTGATTTAATTACAAAGCAATTATCATTTGAAAGATTGATTATTTGATATGAAGATTGCTTGGTGGAGCATTCAACTGAAGCAAAGTTTTCTTCGTCCATAATCAAAATCTTATATTTAATCACATTTTTCTTCAAAAAGTGGCATCTATATCATTTTGTGCATAAATCAAACATCTGACACTTTCACAAACTTGTCATAAATTTATTGATAAGTTTCTATGAATATTTCACAATTTTCAAGTTTGTGGTCAGACAGAATGTAATGACCAGCGAAAATGCAGATCTGTTTACATTTGGAAAAACTCAACAGAGCTTTATCAGCCAGCACATGATTGGTCAGACAAACTTCTTTCCACGATCCATCACTCCATTAAAAATATCTACACATGAAGCAATAACGGAAGATTCCCGTTAGCTTTTTTAAAATCAAACTAACCCTGCTTCAGCTTGATTGCTAAGCTTACAATCCAAACCCAAATACTGTAACTGCATCTTAATGTGTAATTCATTCTACCTTATTTGTATCTCAAGTTAGAATGAACCAATTTTGTTTTTATTTTGAAGTGTGGTCTACAACTTTCTTCCCCCTATAAATTTCAGGTCTTATTTTTTTTAGGTGCATCATGGATTTTGGTACTCCCCCCCCCCCTTGAATTTCAAGTCTATTTTTCAGGTGTGGCTTAGATTTAGGTAAATACAGTAAAATACAGTTGTATACTGACACTTCTATATCACAGTGACAGATTGGAAGCATGAGATATAAATAGACAAAAATATAATTAAGGTAGTGCTCACTACATATACTCACAAGTTTATAAAATGCTGATGTCATAAGTCTCTCCTCCAATTCATGGCAAACTTTATTTTGCTCTTTCTCTTCCTAAAAATTAAGAGCAGGAACTAGCATTAGAACTTTCAAATAATCAGTCAAAAATTGTGATTTTAATTACAAATTTTGTGCCATGCATACTTGAATTACAATACATATTTTAACACTGAGAAAACTGGAATATTGAATAAAGGTATATAAAAGTTATAAAGTAAGCAACTATCAAATTTTAAATGACAAAAAGTTAAATATAACTTACATAGAATAACTTTGTAATTGAGAGTGTGCAATGGAAGAGGGCAATGTTCCCAGTGTGTGGCCAGCTACACTTGACAAAACACAACACAGTAAGCAAGTGGTTCATAAAACTGAAATTCAATCTTCTGGCACCTGGCCCCTATCTTAAATTCATTGAAATGTCAGGCACAAAGTTATATTCATTGAGTGTAATAGTAGAACTACATAGGTTGTAAGACTTTACAGTAAAATTCCCTTTCTTTCACATGTCACATGAAAATTGTTGTACAAGTCATTATCTGCAAGTATAAGATGTGAGACATATGTGACTTGGAGTACCCTTCTCACTGACTGAAACGACAATGAGAAGCACGCCAACTTCAGTGGGTCGAGCACTCATACTGAGGTGAGTCATAAAATGAAACAATGAGTCCACAGGGTATGACCAATAAGAGCTCATCATAACATAGCAAACTCTTTCTCATAAACCCAAAGGGCAGTGGTTTATGCAGCAGTTAGCCACTTTATTGTAATTACTTTGTTGGTACCAACAAGATTTGCATTCTGCAATCCAAGTATTTAAAATTAAATTCATTACTTCTGATTGCATACCATCACCAGGAGTTCTATAACCTGACAGATTTAGTGTTGTAGTTTTCCTGTCTGTAAATTCATCTGCCTGAGATACCTGTATGACTCAAACTCATATGTATAATACAGCAATAAGGACAGTTTACAACTCACCCCAAAGATGTGGCGACGAGCTGCGACAGACACAAGACACACACATACAACACTTTCAGCTATCGGCCATGGCCTTCTTTAAAAAATAGAACATTCACGCAATCACACAGGCACACAACACAGTCATACAACCATCACCTCCGGCTGCCGCACTTCGAATCCAGCCGGAGGTGATGGTTGTTTCACTGTGTTGTGTGCCTGTGTGATTGCGTGAATGTTCTATTTTTTAAAGAAGGCCATGGCCGATAGCTGAAAGTGTTGTATGTGTGTGTCTTGTGTCTGTCGCAGCTCGTCGCCACATCTTTGGGGTGAGTTGTAAACTGTCCTTATTATTATATTATTAATTTCAACCTGGAATTTCCACCATTATAAACTCATATGTATGTAATTCTAGTGGCTACATAATGAAGCTCAGCCAGCAATAATGAGCATGTGACACCACAGTACACTGTAAGTATCCTTGATCAATAGCATACAGACAACTGAGTGACAAGTTCTTGCTTTACTGAGTCCACATCAATTTGAGAAGAGGCAACTAACAACTCGATACTAAAAGTATTGGAAGTACAACATAAATTTTATTGTTGGCACACACAATCAAGCATAAGAAACTCTGTACATCCAAACTAGGGTGTTCATCCTTTGGTACCTTCTTAGTTTGTAATTCACTATGACAACAGTTTCCCCAGAGGTACCATGGAATGAAACAAATTTCTATCTGACATTGTAACCAATGTCTGGAACTGATACGCCCAAATTAAAGAGACACATATTCCATTGCAAAGTTCAGGTATCAGCAGAGCAGCCTATCAATTTTCAAGAAATTAAAATACTGAAGGCACATCATATCATAATGATCCTTGCTTTCTCTAACACCCCCTCCTCTTCACCGCCACACCCCCTCTTCACCTTGTGACATGTGAGAATGTACACCACACTGGATTTGGGTGGCTATTATTGAAGCCTTGAGACGAAAAGTGCTCTCTCTCAATAATTTGCACTATCGTAAATTTTGAAAAATTGAGGAGCTCTCTTCTGAATGATGAGCATGAAATTATAATATGAAAGAGTTTGAATGCATTTTTGCGTCGACCTTTAAAGTTGGCTACTTGGTTGTAGTTCATCTTGAACTCAATAGTAATATTGTTTTTATCTCCTTTTAGTTGCGTCTTATCATGGGTTTATTCTAATCTTGAACTTGTAGGACACAAACATTTAGACCTGTGATACACTAAAGTTGCATGTGAGACATCAAATTTATCTTCTAAAACCATTATGCACATATTAATATAATTTTCAATTACTGATGGAAATTCTCCACTGAGATACTGAAATATACTTGAAAAGAGACAGACCGGCTGGCCAGTACTTACCTTAGTTCTGTTCTGCCGACTGTCGCACAAAGACACGAAAATGGGAACGAAAAACTGACACAAGCTTTCGGAAATATTTTCCTGCATCAGGTATGAGAGGAGGGAAGAGGAAGGGAACAGAAGGGAAAGGTTATTCATGACCTAGGCCATGAGGTTATCACCCATCATCTCCTCATGGCCTAGGTCGTGAGGCTATCCCCAATCATCTCTTAATGGCATAGGTCGTGAATAACCTTTACCTTCTGTTCCCTTCCTCTTCCGTCCTATCGTACCTGACAAAGGAAAATATTTCTGAAAGCTGGTGTCAATGTTTCGTTTCTATTTTCGTGTTTTTGTGAGACTGTCAGCAGTATAGAACTAAGGCAAGTACTGGCCAGCCATTCTCTCCTTTTTCAAGAATATTAATATAATCTCTCTCTTAAAACTAGACAATAAAACACAAAAGTTTCAGGCTAAATTTGTTTCTCCTTGGTAAGTGCAGATTTCATAACAATCCTCAACCGATGATTTACAGAAAACTGAATGAATTGCTGAAAATGAAAATGTATAATTTCACAACTTATCCAGACATCTAATAGAATATTACAGTTCAATAGCACAAATCTCTGTACACATTTCAAGTAGGAGTATACTAGTTAGCTTCTACTTGTTTAAAGCTTAGCATTCTCCACCAAATTTGTGTTTATATTTTACCATTTTCTTTACAACCATACTCCTACACAATTATTTCTCTCTTATTCACTTTTGGAGAGTGATATATTAAAGACAAAAAAGGGCGTATTCATTTATAAAATATTTAAACTGCTTATAGACTGCTCACTCTTTTTCTTGATGGTAAACAGCACAACAAACATCTTACCTCCAGGTCTTCGATAATCTTTTCCTTGTCTTGGAGCTGACTACGGAGAACTGCAACTTCAGCTGTGGCATCTACAGTCTGCTTGGGATCCATTATCTTAATGACATCTTTTGCTTTTTCTACATATTTTCGATACCTTTCATTCTGCTGCTGAAGTTCCTGATCTTTGCGACGTAATGTATCCTGCAGTGTTGCATCCCTTCGTTCTGAAACAGCAAAAGTAGTGATATATAAATACCTAACATTTAATGAACTACCGCATTTGTTTTCTGTCCTTGGTTTTAAATGAAACTGTGTGTTTTTGTAACCATTTCATTTGCAATGAACATAAAATTACAGTAATGGTTGTAACATCCTTAAAATAATGACCAACATTTCATAAAAATGTGATGACTTGTAGAACACAGCTGCTACCATAGTATTCTCTCCTGCTACACACCCAAAAATGTGTGTATGCCAATCACCTGCAGAATAGGGAGGTGAAGAAACCAGACATAGTTACACAACTGAACTGTGATTACATTAATCTAAAATTGTATATCATGTTACTGGTAACTATGAGGGCTGTTCAGAAAGTAAACTATGTTTTGCTACTGTGGAGTGAGAATGTTCCCACCTTCAAGTCAAAGAATCATTACAAATCAGACTGTAATTATTTGCAGTGTGTGTTACCTCTCTTTTTTGTTTGCCATGACTTTAAATGCATGTTAAAGTAGAAAATTTCACATGTTGTGAAGATAAAATCAATAGTTTTGGTTTTTGTTTGACAAAAATGTAAGACTAATTGAAATTTACCACAAAACTTGTACAAAATATGTATGATGGGGGTCACACAAGTTGTTACAGCAAACCAAGGAAATATTTGCAAACTTTGCATACTTGTGTCTCTCCTGCACTGTCACTGCCTTCATCCAATTCTCTCATCTTTCTTACCACTACTCCTCCTTTGACACTTTCAGTGTTTTCACTGTCTCTGTGTCCCACTACATTTGTCTTTGTCCCATCTTTTCTCACCCACTGTCACTGACTCTCTTTGTCACTTACATCTGCTGTCTTTCTCTTCAATCACAATCATCTCCTCTCTAAAAATGTCCCTGGGGATAGTTTGCTTAGGGTTTTTATCCACAGAACAGGGACATTTAAAAGGCAGAGTATAGGGGATGGGAGAAAGCACATACATTTATTCATTTATTTCATATTGAAGTTCGCCAGTCTGAGGTTTCAAGCTATAGTATGGACTTCACTCATCTGTCTTTTCCATTTCCAGTGTCTCTTTTGCTTCCACTGCTAACTTCTCCATCCACTTCACTTTCTCTTTTACTGCCACTTTCTCTTCCCACCATCACTATCTGCTCCTTTGTTCTCTCCCACTCTCATTGTCCCTTCTGTCTTCCAACATTGCAATCTCTCTCTGTTACACTTTAAACACAAAAAAGTTGGCGAAGAAGGCAGAATAAAGATTTAGGCAGCTGATTTGACATTGTTCTATCTGAGTCTTTAAAATAGGAAGATATTCACATTTTTCATGTTTTGACAGGAAGTTTTTTCAACTGGTACCTTTCTTATCCCTGTTACAGCTGGTTATACTGCTTATATAAAACAAATTCTATAGAACTGTAATGTTTTGGAAGTTTATTTACATGTGTTGACATTTTTACATTCTTTGGCACACATAAATAAATAAGTATGCAAAATATGATGAGGAAGGATGATTAAGATTTAACATCCTGTCAACAAGGTGGTAATTGGAGACAAAAATATGTGGTTGACACAAAAAGTCACTCATTAAATGAAAGTTCACTTTACACTACTTTACATAAGACTGTACAATATTAACAGTACAGTGTATCAAAAATGTGGAGCTGGATTTGCAGGTGCAAAGAACTTTTTATGACAATTTATTTTATTATTTACTTCTTTATTTTTGTAAAATGTAACAGTGGATTGTCTATGTTGGAGTGCCAGTAATATGCAATTTTCCACCACACCCTTCATTACATGACCACCATGACACATAGCGGCCAGAGATGGCAGTCGTGAGAGTTGTGCCTGACTGACTGTGTGATTGAAGTATGTTCTCTCTCTAATGAAGGCTGTGACCAAAAATTTGTGTGAATGTAATTGTCATTTTTACATGGATGTATGCAGCTCAATAATCATTTTTACAAAGAATTGCAACTTATTCTCTATTATTATTATTATTATTATTATTATTATTATTATTAAGGATGGGTTGAACCCCAATTTCACCAAATCAAATCTGAATACCGAATCTTAAATAAAACGTGCTGAATTCCGAACCCGACTCGAATCTTCTGAATCTTGAACCCAAATAATCTGTCAACTCAAGCACATGCATTTAAAAAGAATTACTACTCTATAACAGCCAATGATTAAGATAAAGCCTTCTGGGATGGATCCCAAATGACAATATTACAGTAAAAAATTTAAGTGATTTTTTTTTAATTTCTTAAATTTTAATTTTAAATCTTAAGGATTTTTTAACACCCCCTCCCCTTAAAAGAAATTTGAATGAAACATTTTGAGATATATGTTGTTTAGTTGCTCTAAAAGATAATAAGAAACTTCCTACACTCTCTTACAAACTGTTTTGTTTTGATGAAATAAAAAATAATTGCATAATCAAGTCCTAGAAAGGAAAAGATTACATATTTTTTTTCTTTCTTCAAAGGAGAAGAGTAAAAAATAAAACCTGAAAAGATGAGTAGATATTTTGGAAGTTGGAAAAATAGATTCTTAAAAATTAGGATGTGTAAATGTTAAATAATTTTATAGTGACATATCAGGCATTCCATGAGTGATGGACATGACATTCAGACAGAGATAAATCTGATTTTATTCGACATTTGTGTACTTCAGTAATTGAAACTTCCGGGCTGAGAGGCCGTGGTCGAACAGTAGAAATTTCTTCCCCTTAATTTCTACTGTTCGACCACGGCCTCTCAGCCCGGAAGTTTTAATTACTGAAGACGCCGGCCGTGAAAGCCTACACGTTATGATTTGTGTACTTGTTATTGCCACGAAAACATTTTGCGCAAACTGCACATTCCGGAGGGGTAAGCAAGGGTAGTTTGTAAATTTATTTATTCTTTCAAACATTTAAGATCACATAACTTGTCTGCACAGAATTTGTATTTGTAGCAAATTTACAAATCAGTACTGGAAGTCAGTTGCCGGGCTTCATTTCTAACTATTCCCATTCAGCATAAGAATAATACAAATGTAAACATTAACGTGATATGTATATTCTTCTGAATTAGCCGTTGTCTTTTGGGTTTGGTAGGCAGATGGAATTTAAATGTGGTAACAGCAAACACAGAAGATTACATGGCGTAATGTTTACAATTGTGTTATTATTATTATTATTATTATTATGAAGAGAGTGTGGAATTTATCAATCACGATTCATAGGAACAATCTCTTGCCCCTAATAGAAAAACAGGTAAGTTGTTGCACAAAGGCAGTGGTTTTAGCATCAGGCATATTGATGCAACACAGGCTTGCCAGTCGGCATTACGTAGTAGCTTTCAGATAAGAGTTCAAATGTATGGCTATTGTAGCAACACTAAACACTTACTAAATAAGAATGGAAATTACTTTCAAACTAAATGTGGAAATATAAAACAATTTTATTTGACTTATAATACAAATTTTATGAAATGTTTATAGTAATAGCAATTAGATACCGGTATGGTAATTCCAAATCTATCACTTGATTCCTTGTTATTCAGTTCCTTTGTACTACAGAGCACCATCCCTCGTACAATCTAGTGTATTAGATATCGAACATTTTTAAATGCCTGTTAAGCAATCTGATTTGGAACCCACTTCCATGTATCATCTTTCCATTGGCACACTTGCGCGTTTTACATGACCCGTTGGTGTCAGTTGTCTGTCACTTTTCGAAAGGCAGTCGGTGTACATGTTTAAGATGGACCTTAAACGATTCATTGAAACAGACGTCAAGTGGTTGCTGAATTGACATCATCCCGCCTAGATTAGAGTTCCCCCCCTCCTCCCCCCCCCCCGACATAATAAATAACTTTCTTCTAGAAATCCTAGTGTTTCATTCGGTTCACGTACCTCAGCACTTCACAAAATTCGACGAAACAATATGTGATACCAGAATGAGGCAACTCATGCAACAATCCTAAAGTCTTATGTATTGTTAGTATTTACGTAAAGAAATTAATTTTTGTTGTTACTAATATTTGAAATGCTGCGACATTTTATTTTAAGTTGAGCAATATTAAAGTTCTATTTCCTTTGTTGGATGGTGTATTAAAATTCAACAGTTGAAAATAAAAAGGAAATTAGAATCAGGCTTTTTTTTTTTTATGAGCGCAAAAGTTTTAGTGCCATTATGTATAGTGTTTGCACCTGCAAAGCAAGCCTGTGTAGTACTGCCTATATTACATGGGAAACGTTACTTGTGGTGGCTCCTGGCGCCATTTTTCAGAACTTTGTCCGCTTTGCACTCTATTTAAACTGCAGGTGGTTTTTTGGACTCAGAACTGGAAAAAATGCAGCTTACATTCGAGTAAATACAGTAGATTGTTTTCACAATAGCCATGCAACTGCGTATGTTTTGTAGTAGTTTCACTTGAATAAATTCGAAGTGAGATCGTTTTGTTTGATGATGTCACGTCTTTCATCGGATTCTATGGAAAATAAAATAAATAACGCAAACAAAAGCACACTCTTATGCAAAGTAAACTAAAATATTCGTAAGTGAAGGTTTCCATATAACACTTTGGATTCGGTAGTATTCGGCCATTATGCATTGAATCTCTAATCCAAAGCCAGTGTGCTAAATTCAGTGAATAATGGATTCAGCCGAACCACTCAAACACAACACAACACAACCATCATAATAATAATAAATTATTATTATTAGATAGTTGTGCAGCCAGTTGGCAACATGCAATAAATCCCATGTCAAGATATCCTCTATTTAGTTAGAAGTGCCCATTAAACTGGAACTGCATGTCATGAAGATTAATTTATTTACAAAATAGTGACTATAAACAGTCTTGTGAACTCAGAACTCTTGTAATGACTCCTGATTCCTTGTCAAGCATTCAATACATAAGTTAAAACTATGTTTATGCCTCATACTGAATGTTACACACATTTTTATATGTATTCATTGAACCTCTGGATCTCCGGAAAGGGTAAAGATACTTTTTTTTTAAATTCTAATTACTCCAAGATCATTATCTTAAGAATTTATAGTAAAAATTTTGACAATTTACAATGAATAAAAGAAGTGGTACTTTAGCACACAAAAATCACTGTAATTTTTTTTTTCCTTTGGAGTTTTCACAGGACAACCCCCCCCCCCCCCCCCTTTCCCCATGAGAAAGTGTGTAAGGTTTAAATTTTGACCCTATACTGTAGAATAGCAACAATATGCCCATTCTTATGGTAGCTATAAAATTTCTTACTATTCCATTGGCTATCCAAAACACTTAAACCTTTATGACTGTGATAAACACAACTCAAAACCTAAGTATCACTTTTTCAAAGATACTGATACTGTCCACTGTCATTTACGGATTGATTAACATATACCAAACACTGGACTGGCCATATGTATATAACAATACTGTGTTCTGCTATTGATTGCAAGATCTCTAAAACGTATCCATTAATTTCTTTTCCTGTGATTGTGTGGAAAAAAGAGAAACTTGTGGATGTGCCTCCTATGCTGAAAACAATCCAAACTCAAAATGAGTATTTTTAATGTGATCACACTGATGACTCCACGTATGCTTTGGAATGTATGGCATTAAAACAAAATCACTTGGATGTTATCCATGTGAAGAGGGAGAGTAACACAGAAACTTTTTAACAGGTAAAAAACATTAACTTCCTTTTACTAATAGTGGAAAGTCCAGGTTGGAATTCACCAATATCAAAAGGATAGCTTAGATCTCACCACAAACACATATGATGGGCTGCGACAGGCACATAAAAAGAAGACACACACGTACAACACTGAAGCTACTGGCCATTAGCCTTCTTCAGAAATGGGGAAAATTCGCACAATCATACAGGCACACTTCAGTCACACAACTGTCATCTCCAGCTACCACACTCCTGAATCATTGTTATTAATTCTTTTCAATGTATTGCTATACATTAAATAGATACAACAATTTGAAATCATTATTGCCATGAATTATGTTGTATAATGAGTTTTTAAGTTACCCATTTTTCCTATTTACTCTCTTTTCCCTGAATATAGCTTTAAGCTACTCATAACACCAGTGGTCAAATATGTTTCTGTAAAACCCAGATATAAGTTTTATCCCTTCATACCAAATATCCCCCCCCCTCTCTCTCTCTCTCTCTCTCTCTCTCTCTCTCTCTCTCTCTCTCTCTCTCAAAATTCACAGGCATCATATTGCTTCTCTTGTGCCTGTATTTCTTCAAGAACCTTAACTGCTCTTCATAAATACCTTATCCATGCTCCTTAAGATAATGTCAGATGCATAAAAAATGGGACTAACTGTCCTGTGCTCACTGCATTTCTCGATTTCTTTCTGTCATCCATGGCTTTAATCGAATTGAGTTCCATACTTGTCGGTTTGTGATCTGCATCATACTGCTCTTTTCAAGTCTTCTCATCTGTGGAGGACTTCCATGTAAACTTTGTACACTACATTTTCATGCTCACCCCCTTTCCAAACATCATCTCTTCTCCCCTCCCCTCCACTAACCTCAGTTCCATACTACGCTACTCCTAAACAGTTCTTAGGAAGAGTAACTCACAGAGCACAAGAGAATTCCAAATTATTTCATTAAATATGGGTTGAAAATACATTAAAGGAATATAAGTTCTAACATTTAATTCTTCAATATATTTTGAAGGAAATCCTTACTGTACTCATTGATTGAAGATTCAAGGTCTTCAAGCTGTGATGCCAATCGTTCCTTCTCAGACTGGATGACTCGCAGTTGTTCCTGGAGTGTGGTCACACAGTGCCTTAAACCAGTTCCACCACTGTCATCACGCTCATGTGCCTCCTCAAGCTGACTTTCTAGTTCCATAATACGCTGGTTTGCAAGCCTGAAATCATCAATAAAAACCATCTGAAAGGCATTTTAAACACAAACTGTGTTGGTAAATGTTAGTTTAAAACAATTGTGATACTGCATTGGAGAAAAATTTGTTTAAGATCAACTAATTAATCACTAAAAAACTGTTTTATTAGCAGACCAAGTCAACCCAAGATCAAAAACGAAGAAGTTATATAATAATAACAATAATAATAACAAAAAAAGAAATGGAACATTTTAAACTGTACAGTCTGTTTCTGCAGCTGTTAATTATGATCACTTCCTGAAATATATTCATATCTATACTTTGATTATTTATATATTTATTTTGTTTACCTTTTGTTGGTAATTGCTGCAGAGCCTTTTACTGCTTAATGTTACAAGTGTAATACATTTGTTCCTGCAGTAAACACAAGCAACTACCGGTAATCAAATTCGGTATGTTCACTAACAGGTCAGCTGTGTTTTTACCTTCCTCTCACTAATCAGTCACTTATTTATTTTTGAGTGTCAAAAAAAAAAAATCAAAATTAACATCTACTTCCTAGCACCAATTTGTTTTTATTACTTTTTATTGCTTTACATGTTGAAATATTCTTCACAGCAGCTCCCTGTGTCCGAATTTCTTCTTCTTTTTTATTACCATAATCACATGCAAAAGGATTTCATCTTGGAGCTCTTATATTTACATTTGAAATATTGTCGCATTGAAATGGAAGCAGGCTTGACTTCTAAGGCAACTGAACACAGCACTTATACTGAAAGCAGGTTTATTACGAACTCGACATACACGCAGCACTAACTGCCTCTCGGGCAGAGTGCTCTGCAATTTATACACAGACAGAATATATCAGAAATTAGAAGAATGGCCCTGTTTGGAGGTGGTATGCTGTTGCCTTCCTCCGACCTTCGAACTGATTTACCCAGCCAGTCATAGGGGGACCTACAGTTTAACATGGGTTCCGAACCACGGTGCTACTCGGTATTTTTCACGTGAGCAAACTGCTAGAGGTGAAAGAATTGGAAAGTGACAGATAAAAACAAGGACCTGGCGGGGATCGAACCCGCGACCTTGGGATTTGTAGTCTGGCACTCTTCCACTGTGCTACGGAGCCGCACTACACTGACATACATTGTTTATGTATATATACACTGACATACATTCTCATAATGTCTATTAAACATGTCTTTTCTTAACCATTTCCGGGTAAACTAATGAAAAAAGTGTATCATCATTTTTACGAACCATGTCAGTCACGTGCGCACGGTGCAGTTGTTTACCTGAAGTCTCGGTTGGTTGGTCTGTTAATTGTTTCAGGGGGGACAAAACTGTGAAGATCATCAGTCCCATTCCATCACTGGCCAGTGCAAGAAAAGGCATACATGTGAATAAAAGCCCAGAGTTTAAAATAGCAAAGGGGAGGAATATCCGTCTGAGTCAGTAACATGACACTAAAATCAACTAGAGACAACACGAAAGGAGACAATCACACAGAAACACTGAACAATGAAATGAAATGGAACATCAAAGCCAATGTCTGTGGTTGACCGACCATGAGATTAAAAAGAGGAAGTGTCAACCACATGGCAACACAAGGAAACCTCCACCTGAAAGACAAAAGACAAGAGGAACATAGACAATGCACTGAAGCAAAACTTTATAGAGAGTGGTAAAAACCACCATCATGAATAAAACTTAAAACTGAAACAGCCATTGGGCCATCATCACGTAAAACAGATGATAAAAACTGCAGGAAAATGAAAACTCTGCTGCAAGGTGGCTAAAACAAGGCAGTGGAGCAAGATGTGGGTTACCGTCAAGTGGGAGGCACAGTGACACTGGGATGGGTCCTCACCACGAAGGAGATGGCCATGTCTGAGCCAAGTATGGCCAATGCAGAGCCAGCGCAAGACTACAGTGTCCTGGCAAGAGGACCACATGGAGGAACACCACACAGCTGTGGTCACCTTTACAGCCCGAAGTTTTTTGGGCACAGTCAAGGTATGCCACTGAGAATCCCAAAGCTTAGAAATCTTATGTCACAAGACAGACCGAAGATCAGAAGACGTTAGGCCAATATCCAGCACAGACTCACCAACAGCATATTTAGCAAGCCTATCGGGATATCAACGTGACCTGGAGACCAGATAAACACCACTGATGAACCAGACCGGTCAAGGGCAGAAAGCATCTCCTGTATGGCTAATACCAGGGGAGAACGAGGATCGCACTGGTCCAGAGCTCAAAGGCTGCTCAGAGAGTTTCTGCAGGTAAGGAAGGACTCACCTGAGCAGGACCATACATACTGGAGAGCTCAGTAAATGGCCACCACCTCCGAGTATAAACACTGCAGTCAAGCGCAACAAGAACTGCTGTACAATATGGTCACCATGGAAGTACGCAAAGCCAATGTGGCACTTAACAACTGAACAAATATGTGAAGACCACATCATGTTCAGGAACGCAGCAACGACAGCAAGGAACTGACATTGAAGAGCCTCAGGGGTAACCGTGTCTTTGGGTCCGTGGGTCAAGTCCAGCCGAATATGCGGACTTGGCATACACCACGGAGGTGTATGTGCGAGGGCCCAATACGGAGCTGGAAGAGGAAAAGACTCAAGTACCAACATAAGGGTCTGGATGCGGAAGGTGATCATATGACCTGACCTGGGTCACTGTTGTTGTTGGAGAGGAGATGGACGACCACATCAGAGAAAAGCAGACAATGGTTCGAGTGGCCTGGTGAGCTATGCACAGAGGCTGCAAGCAGTTGGTAGAGGACCCGCAAAAGTGGTGGAACCACGGCCCTCCACAAGTAGGCTGTTAATAGGGCTGGTAAGAAGACACCTGTCACTATACAAACCCCACAGTGATGGATAGGGTCCAACAGGCACAATGCTGAAGGTGAAGCAGAACCATAGGCAAGGCACCCCAAGTCGAGAAGGGACTCTACTGGGGCTTTGTAGAGCCGCAACAGTGTGGAGCGATCAGTATCCCATGTCATATGGTCCAGGTGGTGAAGAACATTTAGATGGTGCCAGCACTTCTGTTTCAGCTGACGAATGTGGGGAAGCCATGTCAGCCAGAAGTCAAAGACCAGCCCCAAAACACGATGAGTTTGATAAAGGTCAGGCTGGGGGGTGAACCGTCTGATGCCAACAGAAGTCCATAATACTTGTCTTAGCAGCAGAAAACTGGAAGCCATGGACAAGAGCCCAGGACTGCACCTTCCGAAGGCTCCCTGCAATCTGCATTCTGCAACATGGGTGCTGGATTAGCTAAAAGAGATACAGAAGTCATTAGTATAGAGGGAAGGTGATACTGATGGCCCAACTGCTGTCGCTAAGCCGTTAATGGCCACTAAAAATAACGGAACACTTAAGAAAATGCCCCGAGGAACCCCAGTTTCCTGGACATGAGAGGTGCTACAGGAGGCACCAACTTGAACATGAAAGGTATGGACAGCTAAAAAGTTTTGTATAAAAATCGGGAGCGAACCCTGGACACCCCACTCATGTAATGCGGTGTGTATGTGACATTGACAGGTCATGTCATATGCTTTGTGCATGTCAAAAAAGGCAGCAACAAGGTGGTGGTGCCTTGAAAAGACTGTGCGGGTTGCGGACTCGAGGTACACCAGAATATCGGTGGTAGAGCGAGCCTTGTGGACATCACCCTGGCATGGAGCAAGTAAGCCATTATTCTCGAGGATCCAGCACAACTGCCGACTAACCGTATGTTCCAACAGTTTACAGGGAACATTGGAAAGGTTGATGGGCCGATGACTATCAATGTGAAGAGGCTTTTTTTACCAGGAATAAGCACCAGGACAAAGGTACTCTCCCGTCATTGCGATGGGAAAGCTCTGTCACACCAGATGCAGTTAAAGAGAACAAAAAGTTGCTCAGGGGCCATGTCAGGACATTGTGGAAGAGCAAGTGTGGCTGGGTCAGTATATATATCTCCATTCATGGAGATCCCAGGGATACCTGCTGGTATCTTATATCTGTTTAGACTTCTGGTTTTGCTCCAGACCTGTGAGGTAGAGGTACCTGACCCAGTAGTGAAGACGTACTTTTCCTAACACTCCTGTTTCCGTCTTTTAATAAGTTGGTGGGCACGAGTGCGGAGCTGGTTAAAGGTAATGAGTTGCTGCAAAGATGGGTGCTGCTTGTATCACCGTAAGGCCCGCCTGCTTTCTTGACCACATCAATGTTGTTGAGTGGAGGGAGGGCCAACGATGGCAGAAGTGGTGTCGTCTTCCCAGTAAGCCCTGCTTAGAGCCCACCTAGGCAGTTGCCCTGGATACTGACACTGTAGGAGTGACAGGAAAATCAGGAAATGGTCACTCCCACAAAAGTCATCATGGAATCTCCAGTGGACAGATGGTGGAAGGCTGTGGCTGCAGAGCGATAAATCGGCTTAAAATGTGCAGTGTGCCACACTAAAATGTGTGAGGGCACCAGTATTTAAGAGGCAGAGGTCGAGTTGAGATAGTAAGTTCTTGACAACTGTGCCACGGACAGATATTGTGGAACCACCCCACAAAGAATTATGGGCGTTAAAGTCACCCAATGATAAGAAAGGTGGAACGAGTTGAGAAATTAATGTATCCAAAAAATTCATCACCATCTGGAGGGAGATATAGATGGCAGACAGTGATCTCCTGTGTTGTCCTTACCGCAACAGCCACTGCTTCTAACGATGTTTGAAGGGGCACAGGTTTACTATGAACAGAAGTGAGGACATACACACACACACTCCACCTGACACTGTTATGTGTGCTATGATTACAACAATATCCCCTGTGACCACGAAGGGCAGGGGTCCACATTGTTGGAAACCAGGTTTCCTGGAGGTCAATGAAGAAAGCAGGTGACATGCTTAAAAGTTGTCATAACTCAGGTGGGTGAAAAACACCACTGCAGTTCCACTCTAGGATGATATTTTCCAACAGCTGGAAAGACATGAATGATTGGAGTGGACTAATTACACCTCAGCATCAGGTGCATTCACTGGTTGAGATGTGTCTGCTTCAATGTCCATCATTTCTAAGGCATTCCCGAGAGCAAGGTCCTCAGCAGATGCAGGAATCTCCACCTCATCCTCAGAAGCAGAGGTGGAGGGGGGTGATGGTGTGGAAGCAACCTGTATGTCCTTCTTCTTCTTCTTCCTCCTAACCCTCTTGTCCCTCGGGGTCTTCACCGGAGGGGAGCGCTTCGCAGACTGTCTTAGTCTCAGGCATTGAGGAGGAGCGCGATGCCCTGCGACCAGCAGCCTGCAACTTTGCTGGCTATTGTCGATACCGACACTGGCAGAACCCTGGCAAGGGAGTGTCTCGAGGTACTCCTTCCGAACAAGGGCAGCCAGAGAAGGTTGTTGTTTCTCCTAGAGAAGGGTGGGAATTGCTCCCAAAGCAATCACCTTGGGAGCAGTAGAAGGAATGGAGCCCCCAACCACCATGGGGGCAGGCATAAGCTGGTGGCCTTGGGAGCCCACAGAAAGAGATGTACTTTTCAATGCTGCTGTTACCGGAGAGGACGACGACGATGTGACTGCTGCAGAGGAGGTGGTCATTTTGATGGGGTGTAGTCGCTGATATTTCTTTCTGGCCTCAGTGTAAGACAGTTGGTCCAATGTTTTATATACCATTATTTTTCATTTCTGACAACACACAACAGTGCAATCCAACAAACAAGGAGGATGGTCCAGGCCACAGCTCACACAGATGAGAGACAGTGTACAAGGTATGCCCAGATGTGCACGTCATCCACAGTCCCTACATGTAGTGTTGGAATTACAACAAGAGGACATGAGCCAAATTTCCAGCATTTGAAGCATCTCATGGGGGGAGGGAGGGGGAGTACAAGGCCTTACATCACACTGGTAAATCATAACGTTGACCTTCTCAGGCAGGGTATCGCCTTTGAAGGCCAGGATGGAAGCAGCAGTGGCAACCTTCTGATCTTTTGGTGCCCTATGGACACGCCGGATGAAGTGGACACCTCAGTGCTATAAGTTGCCGCACAACTAGTTGTCACACTGTAACAACAGATCTTTGTGGAAAATTATGCCTTGAGCCATGTTAAGTGACTTATGTGATGTGATGCTCACAGGGACATCACCTAGCTTGTCACAGGAAAGTAACGCATGCAATTGGATTGGGATGCTGCTCCTATGAGCACTGCGCCACTTCGCATCTTGGACATTCTTGACACTTCCCCTTACTTGTCTTCAAGATTTTCAGTGAAGAGGCTTAGTAGATGTAAATGACTTGCCATCAGTACAGCTACACACCAGGAATTTATTAGAGTATGGCTGATCCCCATTTCTAGCCCGATGTTCCTCCCATGGCGTAGCCAAGGAAGGGAACGCGCGAGGGTCATATGTCACCACCTTAAAGTCAACTCTTCCTCATTTAGAGATGGCCGTTATACGTCTACCAATGTTATTCTGAGATTTTTCACGGTGGTCTCACAAGCAGCTAGGGATATGAAAGTCCACCCAGGCAGAGCCCCACTTGCCTGGGTAAGCCTAATACAACTGAGGTGCGGCAGGTTCCCCAGAGGTTGCCCACTAGTGACTGTCCAAGCGAGGATATCAATGATTTCTGAATTGCAGAGTGCCAGATTACAGGGTATTCAGCATGGTCTTTCAAAGATTGCACTAGCGTGGTACATTTCCTAGCATAAATGATGTTCTTGTTGTTGGTTTTTAGGGGACTAAACAGCTAGGTCATCAGTCCCCTGTTCCTAGCTAAGAGTCCACTGTCAAGAATGTAAAAAATAAAACAAAGCTCTGAAAATAAAAACTTACAAAAGGGACAGACTGACAATGGTCGAGTCGCTGACAACACAAAACGAAGAGAGACAAGAGGTAAAACAATGTCATGAACTCAACTGAAGCTGGACAGCAGAGTACCATGGCTGGCTGATCACAGAGATAAAACAGGATGAGCCAGCTATTCTATACACATTAAAAAACCCTATGTAGTGTACATAACGGTCTTAAAGTGTCTTTCAAAGGGCTGGATAAGTGGGGACCTGAGGTATCAGGCTATAGCACCAACCACTAGATGGAGTTGTAAGAACCAGCTGCGCAAATAAAACTTAAAACAGAATTAGCCATGGAGGCATCGTCGCCTAAAACTAAGGGTAGTGCATCTGGTAGGTTAAAAGACTGCCACAAGGTGGCTAAAACGGCAGTCCATCAAAAGATGGATTACTGTCAGCGCTGCTCCACAACGACATGCAGGCGGGGTCTCACGGCGAAGGAGATGGCCGTGGGTCAAACAGGTATGCCCAATATGGAGGCGGCAGAGGACAACCAACTCTCGGCGGATCGTCCGCAGTGAAGATTTCCGCAGAGCTGTGGACAGCTTCACTGCCCGAAGCTTATTTGGTCATTCGCTGTAGCCCACTCAGTGCTCCAAGCCTCATACACCTTCTTGTGCAATGCTAACTAGATGTCCGATTCCGTGACGCCAACGGTTAAAGGTGGCGCTGTGGTGGCTTGTTTGGCCATCTGGTCGACACGTTCATTCCCCTGTATGCCAATGTGGCCAAGGGTCCACAGGAAGACCACAGATCGGCCACATTTGCCAAGAGAGTAAAAGGTATCTTGGATGGACTGCACTAATGGGTGATGAGGGAAGAACTGGTTGATTGCCTGCAAGCCACTCAGGGACTCACTACAGATGACAAATGACCCCCTTGGGCAGGCTTTGAGGTGTTGCAGAGTTCTGAGAATGGTGACCAGCTCAGCTGAGAAAATGCTACTCTCACATGGCAGAGAATGCTGTTCTACATGGTTGTCATGAAGAAACGCATACCCAGCATGGCCATTGACTGTGTAACCATCTGTGTAAATGGCTTCTGCAGCACGGAACGAATCGAGGAGTTGCAGAAACTGGCGACGGAATTGTAGTGGGGAAACGGAGTCCTTCGATGCATGGGAAAGAACCAGATGGAGCTGCAAACGACGAATGGGCCAAGGAGGGGTTCGAAAGGAATAGTGGAGAGTGGTAGGGAGTGGATAGGATGTGACGGACGAAAGAAGGGAAGGAACATGGACTGAGATTAGGTAACCCGACCTGGGCCAGCATGGAGGGATAGGGAGTGCAGCACCTGGAAAAAGAAGCCAGCGGTTTGGATGGTGTGGCAAGGCCTCAACATGGGCAACATATGAAGCCAGCAGGTGTTGCCGGCGGAACCACAGGGGGAGGACCCCAGCTTCAACTAGGAGGCTTGCCACAGGGCTCATGCGAAAAGCCCCTGTCACCAAACGAACTCCAGAATGTAAGATTGGGTCTAATGCCTGCAGTGCTGAAGGTGCGGCAGAAACATATACTATGCAGGCATAGTCTAGGAGCGACTGAATGAGCACCTTACAAAGTTGCAGGAGCAATGGGTGTGAGGCTCCCCAAACAATATGGCCGAGACAGCATAGTATGTTGAGGTGTCGCCAGCACTTTTGTTTGAGCTGGCAAAGGTGTGGCAGGTGAGACAGTTGTCAAACAACATGCTTAAAAAACCTTCAACACGCAGCAGATCATCAGCCAGATATAGTTTGGGTTCCAGGTGTACCGCCTGATGCTGACAGAAATGCATCACCTGTGTTTTCGAAGCAGAAAATTGGGAACCGTGGGAACGCCCACAACTGTGCATTTTGAATAGCTTATCTGCAGCCGCCGTTCAGCAATGCTGATGCTAGTGGAGCTACAATATAAGCAGAAGTCATCAGCATACAACGAGGTGTAAATCGATGACCCCACAGCAGCAGCAAGACCATTGATAGCGACTAAAAATAAAGGGACACTAAGAACGGAACCCTGTGGGACACCGTTTTCTTGATAGTGAGGGGAGCTGAGACAGGAAGCAACACATACACAAAAAGAACGTAGCGCGAGAAAGTTCTGTATGAATACAGGCAGTGGGCCCCGTAAGCCCCAGTCGTACAGCGTAGACAGTATATGGTGGCACCAGGTGGTGTCATACGCTTTCTGCAGGTCAAAGAAGACAGCAACCAGATGTTCGCGGTGTGTAAAGGCTGTACGGATGGCCGCCTTCAGCGACACAAGATTATCAATAGCGCAGCAGCCACAATGGAACCCACCTTGTTGTGGGGCCAGGTGTCCCCAGTCCTAAACGATCCACATAAGCCTCCGACTCACCATCTGTTCGAGGAGTTTGCATGGAACGTTGGTGAGGCTGATTGGTCAGTAACTATCAGCCACTTGCAGATCAGCCCCGGGCTTCATCACCGGGATGGCGATGTTATCCTGCCATTGGAACGGAAAGACACCCTCAAGCCAGAGAGAATTCAGCAAGGAGGGAAGTTGGCACTTAGAGACCGCTGATAGTTGTTGGAGGAACTGACTGAATGCGGTCGGGACCAGGGGACGTGGCTGGGCATGCGGCAAGGGTGCTTTTGAACTCCCATTGACTGAAAGGGATGATGTATACTTCCTGGGGTCGCATTCGGAAGATATCCGTTTTCGTTCTGTGTGCTCTTTAAGAGTGCGGAAATCCGCACCATACACAGCGGTTGCTGAGGTGCGAGCATAGTGGTGTACCAAATGCTCAGCTATGGTGAGAGGGTCAGTACAGATTGTAACCTGAATGCTGAGGCACGGAATTCCCGCTCGTGGGTGGTGCCCGAAGAGGTGTCGAACTTGCGACAATACCTGTGAAGGCGATGCTCAGGATCCAATGGAGGCGACATAACGCTCCCATAAGGCCCTCTTGCTTTGCTGGATCAATCGCCATGCCCGTGCATGGAGACGCTTAAACGTGATAATATTATCAATGGAAGGGTGGCGTCAGTGGCGCTGTAGTGCTCGCCGACATTCCCGGATGGCCTCAGCGATCTCCGGTGACCACCAGGGCACCGATTTATGGTGGAGTGATCCGAGTGAGGTGGGAACGGTTTTCTCAGCAGCAGAAATGATAGTATCTGTGACCTGCAGAACAGCGGCATCCATATCAGCCAGAAGGGGAGAGATAAGCGCAGCCGCCATGGAATAAGCTGGCCAGTCGGCCCTATGGAGGGACCAGCGAGGCAGACACTGTGGGAGCGATGGGAAGCTAGGGAAATGGTCGTTGTCACACAGGTCATTGTGGACCCTCCAAGTGAAGTGTGGAAGCAGGCGTGGGCTGCAGATAGACAGGTCTATGGTGGAGAATGTTCCGTGTGCAATGCTAAAGTGTGTAGCAGCACCGGTGTTAAGAAGGCAGATGTTCAGCTGCGTCAGTAGAGTCTCAAGATCTATACCCCATGCCGAGGTCTGTGTGCCACCCCACAAAGTGTGGTGGGCATTGAAATCTCCCAAAAGAAGGAAGGGTGGGGGAAGTTGGGCGACCAAGGCAGTGAGGTCTACAGGAGAGACATCCTAATCTGGTGGGAGGTAGACAGAACATATTGTAACATCTTTCACTGCCCGGAGCCGAGCAGCAATTGCCTCTAAAGGTGTTTGAAGAGGCACGGCAGCACTTGGGACAGTGACTAGGACATAGACACAGACTCCACGGGAAACTCTGTCATAGATGAAAGGATTTTTAAAATAGCCCCGGTAGCCTCGAAAGGCAGGGGACCGCATCACTGGAAACCAGGTTTCCTGAAGAGCGATACAGAAAGCAGGTATTAGGCTTAGAAGTTGTTGTAGCTCATCCAGGTGGGGGAAAAAGCCGCCACAATTCCACTGGAGGATGATGTTTTTTCCAGGCTGTACCACCATGATGAATAAAGAAGCAGATCACTCCACTGGATCGTCAGCTACCATGTGCTCTGAATCCACAGCACATTATTAACACTGACCAGAGATCTTATGGTCTGGTGAATTAGTAAGTACGAGATCCTGAGGAGATGCGAGGATCTCAACTTCATTCTCTGAAGAACAGAATGTGGGTGGTTGTGGCTTTGAAGCCACCGAACATTCTTTTTTCTTGTCTCTCTTCTTCTTTTCCTCTCGCTGGCCCTTTGGTTTGCAGGGCCGAGAGGGCTTCCCAGAAGCGGCATCTGAGATGGAGGAAGAGCAGGAAGCTTTTCGACCGGCAGGTTGCAGATCTTTAAGCCTGCAGCCAGGATCCTCCAGAGCACTCTTGAGAAGCCGCAGAAGGGGGTGTCTTGAGGGACCCCTTCCGAGCAAGAGGGGCCGGAGAAGGCTTCTCCTCCTCCGGCTTAGAGGTGGGGACTGGAGTCCCTGATGTTTTAGCGGGTGACGCTCCCACAGTGAAAAGAGTGGGAGCCACCGAAGAGGAAGTGCCCCCAGCTGGTAAGGGGGCAGGGTCAGTTGATTGGGTCAGGAGGCCCACTAGCGTTGATTGAACGGATTGAACAGCAGGCACAGTGGATGACGACGGTGAGGCTGCCGTGGCATAGGTAGTAACCAGGCGCACAGGATGGAGCTTCTGATATTTTCTCTTTGCCTCAGAGTAAGTCAGTCGATCTCTGGTCTTGTACTCCATGATTTTTCATTCTTGCTGCAGAACCGTACACATAGGCGAGCAAGGGGAATGATTCTGTCTGAAGTTCACAGATACTGAAGGGGGCTTGCAAGGGACGTTCGGATGAACCGCACATCTACACTCCCGACATGTAGGGTTGGCATCACATCGGGAGTTCATATTGCCAAACCTCCAGCACTTAAAACAGTGCATAGGGGGAGGGACGTAGGGCTTTACGTCGCACCGGTAGATCAACACCTTGACTTTCTCAGGCAATGAATCGCCCTCGAAAGCAAAGATGAAGGCACCGGTGGTGACCCTGTTGTCCTTCGGACCCCTATGGACTCGCCGAATGAAATGTACTCCCCACCGTTCTAGGTTGGCATGCAATTCATCATCTGACTGAAGCAACAGGTCTTTATGAAAGATGATTCCCTGTACCATATTTAAGGTCTTGTGTGGCTTGTCACTGGCAAGCAATGCCCATAACTGGGCTGGGGAGGACGTCATTATTAACACTGACCCTGACTGCATCTTTGACATCCCTTCCACCTCTCCATACTTGTCCTCCAAGTTTTCAACGAAAAATAACGGCTTTGTCGACTTAAAAGATTCCCCATCTGTGCGGCTACATACCAGATACTTAGAGGCATAAGCCTCATCCTGAAGTCGGGCCCGACATTCCTCCCATGGTGTGGCCAGGGAAGGAAACGTTTGGGGATCGTATTCTGCGGCATTGTAATCACCTCGACCTCTCTTAGAGACACCGATTATATGTCTGGCAACGTTACAGGATCTTTTCATGGTGTTCCCACAAGCAGCTAGGGATCTAAAGGTCCACCCAGGCAGAGCCTGCTTGCCTGAGTAAGCCTTATACAACTGAGGTGCGGCAGGTTCCTCAGATGTTGCTCGCTAGCGACTGTTCAACCTCAACAGCCATGCATGTCCTCGGCACGTAGCACACCTTGAGATTGAGTTGTTTTTTTTTTTTTGTTTTTTTTTTTAAATAATTGGTTTACGCAGAAATGGCTAAGAAAATGGCATATGTTTATTAGAAGACTTTTGTTCAGAATCACTGGTAGTATCACACCTCAAAGCCTGTACTTTTCCTCATGACTCACTCTGTACATCATTTTTCTGATTCTCACTATTTATTGTTTTTACATTGAAAAATCATGGTTTTATGGCGTTTTTCAGGAACTTCCCATGAACAAATTGTGCTTTTGTAATCCATATAAAGCCCACAACAAAGCACACCTACTGTACAAAAACCAACCAATTAGCTCCATTTGGATGGCCTGCAAGAAGGTGTGTACTATTTAAATTTTGACCTTGCACTATATCACCACCACAGTATGCCCATTCTTATGATGGGTTGGCTAATGATTTCTAGGCCAAAGGCTATCAAACACACTTGATCACACACTTGATCAGAACCTGAGATACGGACCCCCCCCCCCCCCCGTAAAATCTTATTTTCGCATGCGGCATTTTTGAACATTGTCATGTACAATACAACCTCAAAAAAGTAGATAGCTGAAGTTCACTGAATTGTTCAAAGCTGAGGTGTCACATTATATACATGAGATTCATATTCTCTGGTGTTTCAGCAGACATTTTCAATTATTTATCTCTCTCTCTATTTATTTATTTATTTTCACAATGTAGATGGAACCAGTCCAAACAAATATTGCTCATCGTACAGGCAGTATTTCTCATTATAAACAAAATACAAGTATTTGTTTAATGGCCAATCACACAAGATTAGCTGATTGGTCTTGTGATCCAGTGAAAGATTTGGTGCACCTGCTGGTGGTATGGGTATTATTTTAAATCTTTCAAAATGTGATGCACCATACTGTATGAGATTTGTAACTATCTTGTGAAGATCCATGTACTCATGTATACCATATACAATGAAATGGCATTGTTTCAATTTTTCACATGTCTATTTTGCTGGGCTCAAATCCCCAGTTTCTTTAGCTTGCTGCACTACAGCATAATATGTTATTGGACAAGGGTGCTCACCTTCTCTTCCAATTTACCTTTCAGCAATAATGAGACTCTTTAAGAGACTATATTTGCATATGAGACTTACTAAATCATACTGCTGGATACTACTGGGGCTCCATAAACCCCAATGGCTGCACGAGTCAGAACAGTAAACACCAATCAACTACAACTGCTGGGGGTGACATTGTCGATGAGTGGGTTTTTAATCCCCACTCTGATTGATAGCATGTGGAACAGGGGGACACATGCTCAACAGGACT
Organism: Locusta migratoria; assembly: GCA_026315105.1. Classification (NCBI taxonomy): domain Eukaryota; kingdom Metazoa; phylum Arthropoda; class Insecta; order Orthoptera; family Acrididae; genus Locusta; species Locusta migratoria. The sequence goes on from CM048755.1 coordinate 297,357,599, forward strand.
GATAACCCAGCAGTTAAGTCCCCTTTAAACACCCAACCCAATGCTCAACAGTTTTGATTTAAGAACTAGTAAGTGTTGTGTATGCAACAGGAAGGTGCATCCACTCACTGCCCTGCACCTATGCAACAAGCAGCATGGAATCTCCTTCCAGACAAAAACCAGGCAAACATACAGATGTTGAATGGGCAGGCAAGCCATCAGATCAGCCATAAATTTCTGTTTACCATAAGAAAACTGTAGTAAGTGCTGCATCACCTTCATTCCAAGATCTCCTGAATACTAATGTTGAATTTGTATATTGCATCACGAACACAAATTTCTTAGATTGTCTGCAGATGTCACACATCCCGCACAAAGATCTAAGCAACCACGCATGAGCAGTGTCAATGTTACGAAGGAGGTAAGATAGTCAATCATTTCCAGTCATAATACTAGGAAGAAAGTGCAATGCTTGTGTTAACTATAGTTTTGCCATGCCTAGAACTTCAATTCTGAAGTTTGATCATATCAGCATTGTTACTTTGTGTCAAGGGGGACTCTCATGAAGGTTAGTTTCTAAATGTCTTAAAGTGAAGCAAAGGCAGGATGATCAGATGTGTAGGGGATAAAGAGCTACAGGAACTGTTGATGGACTTGCCTCGCTCTGGCCAACCATAGGTTACCAAAGCAGCTGATGACTGCTACTTATCAATTTTACTTAAGAGGAACCCAAAAAGGAATACCACTATACTGAATAATGATTTTCCTACAGTTACAGGGCATCGAGTTTCAACTCAAACTGTATATAATGGGCAGCCTGACACCTAGACACAAATGGGCTCAACAGACTGCTGAAATGGGATCAAGTACTATCCACAAATGAGACACGCATCTGCCTTCGACTAGACAATAATCAGAGACGTTTTTGGAGGCAGCCTGGTCAACCTGAACCTCTTAGACACACCATCCAGAGAGTGCAACAAGATAGTGATTCCCTGATGTTTTGGGATGGAATTACGTGGAGCTGCTGTACACCAGTGGTGCTTGTAGAAGGCAGTCAAATGGCTATATTGTGAAGGGATGACATCCTCCAACATATAGTGCAACAGTATCAGCAGTGTTTCAGTGGGGGATTCGTCTTAATGGAAGACAATACTCACAGCACTCATCATACACATCTTGTGAATGTGTTCCTTCACGATAACAAAATCACAAGATTAGAATGGCCAGCATATCCTCCACACATGAACCCTATCGAACATGCCTGCGATAAATTGAAAAGGGCACAAAACAATCACGGCAGCCTGTCTGGCTCCATTGCTGTGGGCAGCTAGTGGCAATCGACCACGGCATTCTGAACAGTGTCTAAGGTACAATTGTTATTGGTCATTGGGGATATTAAATGATGTACTGCATGCAACAGTTTGTTTGAACACTAACTGAAGGGAATAAATCCATTAAATAGTGATTAATTTTGTTTTCCTCTCTTTCTGTCTATGATCCTTTACTCTAAGCATTTGTTGGCTATTTTACTCTACATAGAATTTGGAAATACTTTTTCACATTGTGTAAGGAATAGTATCTGTTTGGGCTGACTTTGGCTATATATTGTTGAATTGAAATTGCAAATATCGGCAGAAACAGCAGAGAAATATGTATGGCACATCTCTGGAGACACACCCAGTATATCCAAAAGTACAGTGGACAACTGGTTGCAACTGTGAAAAAATACCCAAAAATATCCATACCATTTGACTGCCATATTAAATTACTACTTATACCGGGCTTAGTAGCTCACCTTATGAACACAAATATATGATTTTTCTATTATCTTTATTTTTTACAGAGAAAAGAAAAAAAAGAAAAGAAACTACCCAGGCAGGTAACCATCATACCCTTCCCTTAGTGGACCAAAAAGGCTCACTTGAACTGAACAACAGAAAGTCTAGCTCTGACAAAGGACAGTCAAAAAGTGTGCTAGTTGCTAAAGTATCTTAATACAACTCAAAGTCTATCGGACACATTAATTTCAGTGCAATTATTCCTCAATATACATTCGGTTACTATGCAAATTGAGGGCAAGGTAAAAGAGAGCAGTGTCAATGCATTCTTGCAAAGCCAAACATACATGATGACATTATGAAATTTTTGCCACACTTAGAAAATATGGTTATAGTAATACAGTACAATACCTATTATCTGCACGAAGCTGTGAAACTCTTTTTGTTGTATCCTCAAGCATTGCTTGTACAACCGATAATTTTTCATCATCATCACCTCTCTGATTCAGTTTTAGCATCTTGTTCTCATGTTGCAGCCTCAGAAGCTTTTCCCTGCACAAATGCAAACTAAAGTTACCACATGTTTCATAAGCAGAAGCCTTGGGCCTATTTTTGTGACTGAGTACTGAAAATGTACCATCACTGTCAGATACAAAAAAGCATTAAGATTGTGGAGTCCCTTTATACAGTTAATACACAGTTAATTATCGAAACATAAAGCAAATGCACATTTTAAACCACTTTCAAAATGGCACATTATTGTAGATTTAAGATGCAGAGTAAAAACAGATATAAATGACAGAAACAGACTCAGTCAAGAAGAAATATGTGGATTATGCTCACTACTGTAATAACACAGAATTATATCATACAGTAATCAACAATTTTAACATCTTACAACATGAAGTTACACAGCCTTAGCCTGGTGGTGCACCCGTCAGGAATCAAGATGTCGATACACACAGTTGGCTCACAGACCCTTACAGTTTCCATCGATTTTAATTTGCATTGTGATATAAACTATGTGATCAAAATTATCCAGAAACCTGGTTGAAAATGACTTAAAAGTTCAGGGTGCCCTCCATTGGTAACGCTGAAATTCAATATGGTGTTGGTCCACCCTTAGCCTTGATGACAGCTTCCAATCTCGTATGCATATGTTCAATCAGGTGCTGCAAAGATTTCTTGGGGAATGGCAGCCCATTCTTCATGGAGTGCTGCACGAAGGAAAGGCATCAATGTAGGTCAGTGAAGCCTGGCACAAAGTCGGCATTCAAAAACATTCCAAATGTGTTCTATAGGATTCAAGTCAGGACTCTGGCAGGCCAATCCATTACAGAGATGTTCTTGTTGTGTAACCACTCCACCACAGGCTGTACATTATGAACAGGTGCTCCATCATGTTGAAAGATGCAATCACCGTGCTTCAACTGCTCTACAACAGTGGGAAGCAAGAAGGTACTTAAAACACCAATGTACACCTGTGCTGTGCTAATGCCATGCAAAACAATGACGGATACAAGTTGCCTCCATGAAGAACATGACTGCACCACAACACCACTGCCTTCAAATTTTACTGTTGGCACTACACACTTTGGCAGACGACATTCACAGGGCATTCCCTATACCCACACCCTGCCATCAGATTGCTACATTGTGTACCATGATGTATCACTCAATACAATGTTATTCCACTGAATCGTGTTTATGCTCCTTCCACAAAGCAAGGTGTCATTTGGCATTGACCTGTGTGATGTGTGGCTTATGGACAGCTGCTCAACCATGAAATCCAAGTTTTCTCACCTCCCGCCTGACTGTCATAGTACTTGGGAGTGGATCCTGATGCTGTTTGGAATTTCTGGTTGATGGCCTGGATAGCTGCCTGCCTATTATACTGTATGGCCCTCTTAAACTGTTAGCAGTCTCAGTCAGTCAACAGATGAGCTTGGCCTGTACGTGTCCCTTCACATTTCCACTTCACTATCACATCAGAAACAGTGGACCTATGGGTGTGGAAATCTTGCATATAGACTTATGACGCAAGTGACACCCCATCAGCTGACCACGCTCAAAGTCTGCAAGTTCTGCGGAGTGCCCCATTCTGCTATGTCACAATGCCTAATGACTAACCGAGGTCGCTGATATGGAGAACCTGGCAGTAGGTGGCAGCACAATGCACCTAATATGTACGTATGTTTTTGGGGATGTCTGAATACTTTGATCACATAGTGTATATTATAGAGGGAAGGGTCAGTAAATATCATAGTATCATTAACAATAACTTTCAAATATCTATTTAAAAGAAAATTTTCATATTTTGGTCAAAAGCATTTATATATAATGGAGATACATAAAATGACCTGCTATTAAAATAATTTACTGTGATATTTTGTCAGTACAGAGCTGTGGCAGACCACTAATACTTTACTAACCCCAATACTGAAAAAAAGTCACCTATGTTTGTGTTTCAGGTAAACTGCACCTTAGTGATTGCTGAAAACAAATACAGTGGTGTTGTTACTTCTGACTAAATACATCATGATGATAATATTGATGAAAATACAGGGATTGAAAAAAAATAAAAATAAAAAAATTAAACAGAAATAATCACTTTCTATTTCCTTACTAACAGTGGAGTTGAAATTTAGACAGAATGAGTGAAACATATAATAAGATGCTGAAACAAGTTTTTACTAAGGTCTTACAATACTTACTTAATTTCAGGAGCTATCATGTTTTCTGGCACAGTCTCAACTAGAATAGTATCTGGTGTACAGTTTCCACGTTGCTGCAGTTGTGAACACTTCAGTTCCTCATTTGTCTCTTTCAGAGAATCACGCTCAATGATTAGTCTCTACCAGCAGCAAAAGATAACACTGTTTAGTAGTGAATATGCAGAAAGAGAGAATACTGAAATGCAGTAGGATGTAGTACACAGTCAATACCTGATTTTCTCTCTGGAGGGCATGCAATCGTTCTTGAAGTTTTTTGCTTTCAAATTCAACTCTATCAGCTCTTTTTGTTTCCTCAATTAATTTTTCATCTAATTCTGCTACTTGTTTCTTGTACATCTCTAACTGCTGCTTCAGTGTTCCACTTTTTCTCAACTCCTACAAAGAAAAATGAAATTTTTAAACAAATAATACAGCATTTTGATCTTATTCTACTGTTTCTGGTATAATTGTCACATTACTGTCACAGTAAAAGCCACCAAAGTTAAGCAACACAGTAACAATAATTTAACATAAGAAGATAGTAAACTCTCAATATTGTGTGTCATCAGATAAAGATCTCATGGTTTCTCATTGAGAAGCATCTAATCACATCTGCAGATTATTTCCTTGTTTTGTAGACAATGTCTGTCTAGGTGTGTTTGCGTTTGAATATATATGAGTGTGTGTGTATTCGTTTGCCTTCCTTTTTTTCCCCTAAGGTAAGTCCTTCCACTCCTGGGATTGGAATGACTCCTTTTCCACTTCCTTAAAACCCATATCTTCCCTTTCTTCTCTCCTTTCTTCCTCTTTTCCTGAAGAAGCGACCAACAATTGTGAAAGCTTGTTTGTGTGTGATTTTATTTGTGTATGTCGACGAGCCTGCCCTTTGGGTAAGTCATCCGTTTTCTATTTTTTATATTTGTTTATCCCACCAGGAAAGTTTTCTTCTATAATTTTAGTCTTTACAAAATTAGATGTCAAAATACAAATTAACATTAAATAACTATTGGTTATTATCATTAAAAAACTGTGCCTTCATTTGTAAAAATTTAATGGGAAAATTACAATCATCATAGTATCTCATAAATATCACCAATTTTGTTGGTTAGCTAAAAAAACTGCTTTCCAAAATTTTCCTGTCCCTAATGCAGAACCATAGGCAAGGCACCAAAAATCGAGAAGGGACTGCACCAGAGTTTTACATAGCTGCAACAGTGTGGAGCAACTGGCACCCCAGGCAGTACGGCCCAGGTGGCAAGGAACATTGAAATGGCCACAACAATTCTTTTTCAGCTGATGATTGTGGGGAAGCCATGTCTGCCAGGCGTCAAAGACCAGCCCTAAAAACCTATGGGTTTTCACTATATCAAGTAAGTGGTTGTCTGGATAAAGTTTGGGGTGAGGGTGAACAGTCCAACACTGAGAGAAGTGCATTACACTTGTCTTAGAGGCAGAAAACTGAAAGCCATGGGCAAGAGCCCAGGACTGCACCGTCCAAATGGCTCCCTGCCATCTGCGTTTGGCAATATGGGTGCCACAGAAACTAAAAGATATACAAAAGTTGTCAGCATAGAGAGAAGGGGATACTAACGACCCAACTGCCATCACTAAGCTGTTAACAACCACTAAAAATAATGGGACACTCAAAACAGAGCCCTGAGGACATTAGAGGTGCTATGGGAGGCACCAACTTTAACATGACAAGTATGGACAGCTAAAACATTTTGTATAAAAATTAGGAGCGAGCCCTGGAGACCTCACTCATGTAATGTGGAGAGTATGTGACGTCACACGGTCGTGTCATATGCTTTGCACATGTCAAAAAAGTTGGCAGCAAAGTGGTGGCAACTGAAAAAGGCTGTGCGGATTGTAGACTCGCATATACCAGATTATCGGTGGTAGAACAACTCTGGCAGAACTCGCCCTGGCATGGAGCCAGTAAGCCCCGATTCTCAAGAATCCAGCAATCCTGCCAACTAACCGTATGTTCCAACAGTTTACAGGGAGCATTGGTAAGGATGGGCCGATAGCTATCCACGTGAAGAGGGTTTTTGCCAGGCTTAAGCACCGGGACAATGATACTCTCTTGCCATTGCGGCAGGAAAGCACCATCATACCAGATGCAGTTAAAGAGAGCAAGAAGATGACGCTGGCTTTCAGGTGAGAGGTATTTCAGCATTTGACTATGTATGCTATCAGGCCCGGGGACCATGTCAGGACATTGTGCAAGAGCACTGAGGAACGCCCACTCACTGAACGGAGCGTTATGTGTCTCAGAGCGCTGGTTGGTAAAGGAAAGGCGTTGGCATTCTACTCGCTCCTTTAATGTACGGATGGCCAGTGGGTAGTTCGCAGAGGCAGATTCACGAGTGTAATGCTCAGCAAACATCTCTGCAAGTGAGGTTGGCTCCGTACATATAACTCCATTCATGGAGATCCCAGGGATACCTGCAGGCATGTGGTATACCTTTAGGACCTGATTTTGTTCTAGACCTGTGAGGTGGAGGTACCTGACCCAATAGTGGAGGCGTACCTTTCCCATCACTACTGTTCCCGTTAATAAGTTGGCAGGCATGAGCATGGAGCTGTTTAAAAGTGATGAAGTGTTCCAATAATGGATGCCACTTATATCACTGTAAGGCGACGTCCGATGACCACCACAACACTCTCTTCCACAGTGGACACCCTGAGGTACGAGGAATGGTAGCTTCTACAGCTGAGACGGTGTATGATGTAGCGTTCTCAACCACCACATCGGTGTTGTCAAGTTGGGGAGGGCCAATGATGGCAGCATAGGTGTAGTCTTCTCAGTTAGCCCTGTTTATAGCCCACCTAGGTGGCACCCTAGGGACTGACCCTGTGGGAGTGACAGGAAAATGAGGAAATGCTCACCGCCACACAAGTCATCATGGACAGATGGTGGAAGGCTGTGACTGCAGATTGATAAATCAATGGACAAAAATGTGCCATGCACCACATTAAAATGTGTGGGGGCACCTGTATTTAATAGGCATACGGCGAATTGAGAGAGTAAGTCCTCGACAATCGAGGAACCACCCCACAAGGGATTGTGGGCATTAAAGTCACCCAATAGCGAGAAAGGTGGGGGCAGCTGAGATATAAGTGCAGCCAAAACATTCACCATCTGGAGGCAGATAGAGCCTACAGACAGGTATCTCCTGTGTTGTCCTTACCCTGTCAGCCACTGCTTCTAATGGTTGTTTGAAGGGGCATGGGTGCACTATGAACAGAAGCAAGGACACACACACACACACACACACACACACACACACACACTCCACCTGACACCCTGTTATACATGCTAAAATCACAGTAATATCCCCTGTAGCCATGAAGGGCAGGGGTCTACATTTCTGGAAACCAGGTTTCCTGGAGGGCAATGCAGAGAGCAGGTGTTATGCTTAAAAGTTGTCATAGCTCAGCCAGGTGGGGGAAGAAGCCGCCGCAGTTCCATTGGAGGATGACGCTGTCCAATAGCTAAGAAAACATGAATATGAGGGAAGGAATTATACCTCAGCATCACTTGCATCCACTGATAAGAGCTTTTTCAGCTTCAACATCCATTGTTTCTGAGATGTCCCCGAGAGCGAGGTCCTCAACAGATGCAAGAATCCCCATCTCCATCCTCAGGTGCAGAGTTGGAGGTGGTGCTGGCGGCGTAGAATCCATCGAGGTGTCCTTTTTCTAGCTTTTCTTTTCTGTTGTCCTTCATTGGTATTATCCCTCGGGGGCTTTATTGGTGGAGAGAGCTTGCAGACTTAGTCCCAGAGAATGAGGAGTAGCGCAATGCCCTGTGGCAAGCAGCTTGCAGCTTTGCCTACTAGTGTCGACACTGACACTGGCGGAACCCTGAGAAGGGAGCATCCCAATGGACCCCTTCCGAATGAGGGCAGCTGGAGAAGGTGGTTGTTTCTCTGACAGAGGAGTGGAGACTGCTCCTGAAGAAGGATGGGTTGGGTTGGGTTGTGTTGTTTGGTTGGTTGGGATAGGCAATCAAAACTGCTAAGGTTATCAGTCCCCCAGTGGGGAGGGGAAGGAGTGGGGATAGGAAAAGAGGGGAGAGGGAAAGGAAATGCAGTATGGGAAGTAAAGAAGCAAGGAAGACTGCATTAGCTCGGGGCTCCGTGCTCATCATGCACGAACTCACAAAAGAATGGTGAGCCCCCTGGGGAGGGGGCGGGGGCTCCTGAAGCAATCACATTAGGAGGAATGGAGCCCCCAACCACCGTAGGGGCAGGCGTACGTTGGTGGGCCTGAGGGCCCACAAAAAGCGATGTACTTTGGAATGCTGCTGTTACCGGAGAGGACGGCGACAATGTGACTGCTGCAGAGGAGGCGGTCATGTTGATGGGGTGTAGTCACTTTTATTTCTTTCTGGCCTCAGTGTAAGACAGTTGGTCCAAGGTTTTATATACCATTATTTTTCATTCCTCAGAAAGAACAGTGCAATCCGACGAACAAGATCCAGGCCAAAGCTCACACAGATGGGAGGCGGTGTACATGGAGTGTCTGGGTGTGCAGGGCATCCACAGTCCCTTCATGTAGCATTGGAATTACAACAAGAGGACATGTGGGCAAATTTCCAGCATTTGAAGCATCTCATGGGGGGAGGGAGGGGGAGTATAAGGCCTTACATCACACTGCCAAATCATAACCTTGACCTTCTCAGGCAGGATATTGCCTTCAAAGGCCAGGATGAAGGCACTGGTGACAACCCTTTGATCTTTTGGTCCCCTATAGACATGCTGGACAAAGTGGACACCTCATCGCTCTAAGTTTGCATGCAACTTGTCATTGGACTGTAACAACAGATCTTTATGGAAAATGATGCATAGGAACATGTTAAGCAACTTATGTGGTGTGATGCTCACAGGAGCATCACCCAGCTTATCGCAGGCAAATGACACCCGCGATTGGGCAGGTGATGCTGCTTCTATCAGCACTGCGTCGCTTCTCATCTTCAGCATACTCACACTTCTTCGTACTTGTCTTCCAGATTTTCAATGAAGAAATGAGGCTTAATGGATGTAAATGGCTCAGCATCAGTACAGCTACATACTAGGAATTTAGGAGAGTACAGCTCATCCCTATTTCTAGCCTGATGTTCCTCCCATGGCGTAACCAGGGAAGGGAACATGTGGGGGTCATATGTGGCAGCTTTAAAGTCAACTCTCCTCCTCTTAGAGATGGCAGATATATGTCTGCCAACGCTACTTTCAGATCTTTTCATGGTGATCCCACGAGCAGATAGGGATATGAAAGTCCACCCAGGCAGAGCCCAGCTTACCCGGGTAAGCTTAATACAAGTGAGGTGTAGCAGGTTCTCCAGAGGTTGCTCGCTACAAACTGTTCCATGACAAAAGCCATGCATCTCAGCACGTAGCTCACCTTGAGATTGAAGGTTTTTTTACAGAGGTATGAACCGCCCTCACTACACAGGCCATGATCCACGGGCTATCAAATGTACAACGTTCCACCATCATGCCATATGGTGGTTGCTAAAGCATGCACATGGCTTACAGTGTGGAGGACTGTTGATACGACACAGACCACAGCTCTGAACCCCGGGTTCGCAAAGCCAGTACTCAGCAAATTAGTGCTGAGCCCCTGAGAGGCCAAAATAAAACACCAAATCTCTCCTCCCCCCCATGAAGACAATGTCACTGAAGCAGCAAGAGTAATAAAATGATACAGTGATCTTTGTAACATGAGTCTACTAATAACAGAAAAAAAAGAAAACAAGAAAGGATAGAAACAATATTTTGAACTCAACTAAAACTGTCAAGAAAATGGCAATAAATACATTAAAAACAACAGGAAAAATTGACTGGAACATAATACAACAGAGGTAAGTGTCAAATGTTGCAAACAGTTCCTTGGTCCAGTAAGATTAAAAAGCAATAGCTAATGAATAAACAGTTGAATCCGCACTATCAATAGAAGCAGCACTACAATGATTAAAAATGATGTCAGCAAAATTGTCACTGACTCTCAGAATATTTAGGGAGTCACACAGTAGATACAAACAGTCCCCAACAAAAATTAACTGTTTAGCCTAGAAGTTTTCTAACCTCCTCTAACTCCATATTCTGCTGCATGTAGTCAGTATTCTTTTCTTCAAGGATTTTGATTTGCCTTCTAAGATCACCAACTTCCTCCAATCGTTTCTTATATGACTCTATTGTAGCTTCATATTTTCCAACCATATCCGCTGTTTCTCTTAAGATGTCAACTTCATCTTTCAGATGTTGTGCTTCATCAGCCATTTTCTGCAAATCTTCAATCTTTGCTTGCATCTCAAGATGCTCTTTTTCTTGCATTTCTACCTTTGCTCTGAAATCATCTCGTGCTATAATAATAAGAAAATTAATGTTTCAATTAATTAATATTTAAGGCTTAATAATTGATTTATTTACAAGTACATGATTAGCTCTATTCAACCAGTAACTAAAATGCTGTTAATTTATTACAGTATCAGCAAGAGTGAAATTCTTCTTGAGACCTATCATTTTTACAATGATGGTAAATTAATTCATTAATGTGTGTGGGTACATGAGTAGAAAACACGTGAAAAATACACTGTACACCCAATAATGATGGAACTCCTATTGCCTTCATAAAGGTAACAGGTAATAGGGTTTTTTCCTCTCTCTCAAGCAGAAAATGGCTGTGAGAATAGCAAACATTACAACTTGTTTACAGATGCTAACAATTATTAAAGCTGAAAATTCAATCTCTCTTTCATAGTAACAATACAGTAAAGCAGAAAATTAACTGAGAAATGGAAAGGAGAAAATTATGCAGAGATGCTATGAAATAAGAAAGACTGATGTAATGACAGGCTTAAACACACACTCAGACAATAAAAAACTATGCAAGAGGGAAAAATTACATTACAAAATAGTAGCAGTAAACACTATCACAAAATTGATATACCTTAAAAAAAAAAAAAAAAACAAAAAAAAGGGTATAAAACAAATACTTGTTTTAACTAAAGAAAACAGGTGAGTAAAATTAACTATGGGCATAAAAACTGAATTTTGTAAAGGTAATTATGGAAATAATAATTTTCACCAATGTAGATAATGTGATTGGGTAATTTTTATTTATTTACTTTTTTATTAGGGAGCCTTTGACTTAATCACAAGTTTAATAGTAAAAAACCAAACTGCTGTTTTCAGCAAATACTGGATACGAAACATAAGTTGATAAGTAACCATAAACGTAAAAATACATAACACTGCAAAAACAATTCAAGAAGTGAAGGAAGGAAGACTGGGAATTGATGTCCTGTTGATGGCGAGATCACTAGAGAATAAGGATGGGAAAGGAAATCTGCCACACTTTTTTAAATACATCAAACCACTATGCAACAAAATCATTTAGGGAACCCCCCCTCCCCCCAATATCCACACACAATGTACACATACACCACTCATACACTGATAGCCATTCTTATCTATTGATGGGGCAGCCTTACTACTGGGGTGAACAGTGATCTTAGATGGTACAGTAGATTTGTGGGGAGGAGGTGTTGGTAATGGACACGAGCGAGAAAGAGGAGAAAAGAGAAAATGGGTTTGGGGAAGATCATACTTGTGTTGAACATAAGGGGAAGGTGGAGGAGAAACGGGTACAGAAAGAGGTAAGAAGAAAAGGAAATGACAATGCAAGAGAGTGCAGTTCAGCAACACATGTACTGGGGAGTGGATGGAAAATGGAATAAGCCTAGCTTGTTAGGGTTGTGAAGCAGCCAATTAGGTCAATGAGTAGATTACACCAGCAAAAGGGTAGTCCAGTTGATCCTTGGCAGCCAAGGAGGTGTCCATTCACCAGTATGTATAGTTCATTTGCGGACATATGAAATGCTGCAGTATGGTTGTGCCAGAATTTGTGTATGATGGGGCTAACATTGCACATGGAACTGTATTTGATGGCGGTATGAAATACTCGTGACAAGGCTGGAAGAGGAAGTGGTATGTGGTTATATGAAAGGAATCTAACTACTAGATTTTCCAAAATGATATGACCCATGTAACAGAAAAGGCCTAGAGACAGACATGGATAAAATATATAGTAAGAACAGTAGAATATAATTTTGGAAGTGATGGCTAAAGGTTAATGGTGAGAATATTCTTCAATATTTTCAATTTCAAGGTAGAATAAGAGGAAGCCCTAGCCTCGAGGACATCCAGTCATTCCAGTCCTTCATGGGGTTGGGGAAGTAGAAAGAATGGGAGGTGGATAACTAACTGCTAAAATGAAACTCTTTGTGGTTGCTTAGCAGGACTACAGGGAGTGTTGGGTGTTCTCTTGCTGCCTCAGTCTCTGTTAGACTCCATTCTCCTCTGGTCCACAACCCTTCCCCTGATAACATCCATTCCATCAACCAGATCTTCACCAGTGTCACACCACACCGACTCATTTTATACTACACTTGCTTTATCTTTATTTTCATTTCCTTAATTCCTTAATGCTTTCTCTTGCTCCAGCTTTTTTCAGTATTTTATCAAGTGGCGCCTAATCCTGCGCCCTGCTTCTGAGTGCATGGGTCTGCCATTTCTCCCATTCTTTTTGTGTAAGAAAATTTGGTTTATCATCAAATAAAAAATTATTGTTTCGAAAACTAAATAATAGATGTTTTGTAATAGGTGACATCTGCTCATCTGCTCTTCTATATGCAACATCTAGGTTTTCCAGGAAATCATAGAACTATGAGATAGAAAGATCTATTTTGTGCAAAGCATTACATTAAAAGCAAGTGAGATAAAGTGTAAATTATAAAGTGGACTTCTTAGTACTGCCAGGTTGTGCGAACACATTATTGTAGCTATAATGCGTTACATCTCTCTAATTGTTCTGTCCACATTTTATCACACAGATGGACGAAAATCGGAAAACTGATGGCTATTTTCAACCTCTGACCGATGCAGAGATTGCAGCAATTTTCACTGATATTTCAGAAGATACTGACATGCAACTGAACAGAGTGTAGTGTCGAGAAAGCAGAAAAATGGGATGGGTCTCACTCAGATTTTGGTTAAGGATAGGGAAGGAAATCGGCCATGCCCTGTCAAAGGAACCATCCCGGCATTTGCCTGGAGTGATTTAGGAAAATGACAGAAATCCTAAATCTCGATGGCTGGAGTTGGATTTGAACCACCACCCTCCTGAATGCGAGTCCAGTGTGTTACCACTGCACCACCTAGCTCGGAGGTTAAGCAGCAGAGTGAGCCCATGGCAACCATACCGCAGGCGATTCCGGCGTTGCTCTCAAAACAATTCCCAGGCTCCTAAACAGGGATCAACAAGAAGTACATGAGTTTACCCCACATATTACTCAAACCGCCTACTACCAGTGGAGTTACCCAAAAAATAACACCATACATCATAAGCGTATGAAAATGAGCAAAGTAAACTACTTTTCGTGTTTGAACTACTGCTTATTTCAGAAACTGTTTGAATGGTAAACAACACAGCATTTCGTTTTCGAACAAGATCCTGAACATGGGTTTTCCATGACCGCTTACTATCTACCTGAATGCCTAGCAATTTGAATTGTTCAGTCGCACTTATGTGACACTTCTGTGTACTTGAAATGCCAGTTTATGTTGAATTGTGTGTTATAAACTGTAAAAATTGAATCATACTGTGATTTAGCATCAATTTATTTTCTACAAGCCATGAACTTATTTCTTCAACTGCATTATTTGATACTGCATCAATATTGCCAACAGCATTCTTCACTACCAAGCTAGTGTCATCAGCAAAGAGAAATAACTTAAAATTTCCTGTTATGCTAGAAGGCATTCCCTTAAAGTTTTCTCAGGTATCACAATGTTCCCTGGATAAAAACATGTCAGATAGACTGGATTTGTTTCACAAGTTGTGTCAACGGTGGGTGCCAGAAATGTTGACCCCGAAATAACAGGAAAATCAATTGTCAGCTGCACAAAAATATCTTTAAAGTGTTCAAATTGAGGGTGAATCCATACTCAACTCAGTTGTGGCTGTGACCCTAACATGGTTGCACTACTACACTCCTGAGTCATATTTGTGTTGGTAACATACCCACTTTCAATCACCCAAGATGTTTACTCTTCAGAAAGGAAAATTATTTCACCTGTGTTTCAGACCAGAAAGATACCTTCTTGATCAATTTCTCACACAAAGGGACCACCATCAACACTGTTGCACATTGCAACACTCTCAAAGAAGTTGAAAAATAAAATCAAAGACAAAAGAATGCTGACTCATGGTGTGTCACTTCGTCATAGCAATTGCAGACCCTATACTGCCTCAATCACTCATGACCTGATCGTGTCATGTGTATGGGACATTGTGAATCCTACCCAACTCTCCAGACCTGGTACCTGTGGGATGCCGTGATTTCCCTAACTCACTCCAGGGGAAAACCAGGATGGTTCCTTTGAAAGGACACAGCTGATTTACTTCACAATCTATAACCAAACAATCTGAACATGTGTGAAGTCTCTAATGACCACACTGTGGTCGAGGAGAGTGCAACAGAAGGCTTTAGGAGGTGCATTGAAGAGTATCAATAGGCATAACCCTTTCGGATCCAAGTTTGTGACATTAATATACAGAGGTACATACAGTAATTCAGTACAAAAAAGAAAATAAATTTAATTTCAAAAAATTTTGTACCAACACAATTGTCTGTTTTGGGCTTTCACTACCAATTTTTATGATCTGCAACATCTTACAGAAATAGGCCTCTGAAAGAAATGACATAATAAATCACAGAATCATATAAAATCAACTAGCTGTTAGATATGATAGCTTCACATGTCAAAACAAGGATTGTAACACCTTATCAACAAGTCTTTCTTGCCGCCATTGAAAATGTACTGGAAGTTTACTGACTGCTGGTGTGCCACAGTGTAGAAACATGGAACTAAAACATATTGCACACATTACCACACTCCATCCACGATTGTGTGATGCAGGCCTGAACTTCCTAGTGCAGTATTGCAGCTCGATACTGCCCGTGAGTTGATAGCCAGGAAAGGTAACATCACTGGTGTGCGACTGGAGCACCACCGCGCGTCCAACTATGGGACGCCACAAGCCAGTACCGGTCTCACTATTCAGTCGGACTTCGAGGACCTCACTTAGCAACTATTTCTCCCATCTTCAAGTTAGGAAGTGATAGCCGACGTCAAATCACCAAACTATTATTCTAGTTAGGCCTAGCCTCCACAGAAGAAACATGGAAAAGACTCTCACTCCGTGCTCATGAAAGATACGTATATTTTATCATCAATGCTGTATATAATGTGTTACTAATAAATTAGTCATGTTGCAGAGTTCGGCTACTTCAATTTACGCCTCCCTACTACATGCTACTCAGTGTACCAAATGTTGTGCCCTGTGCTTCGGCGCATGACACAACAAAAGTGGCAACGAGGCATGGCAGTAGCAGGAGAGGGAACTGATGTGGCTATTGCAAATGCGCCTTAGCTCTTGTTCGCAGCGCCTTCCTTCTAGTGTGCATGAATGAATGAATGACTCAGTTTCTGTAGCCATAGACAGTGAAATTTGTGTACCATGCTGACTTCGTCAGAACAGTTTACTCTTCGCAATTATGTTCAGTTGCAGACTCAACAAGTGATGCAACTGCTCACTGCCATCGAAACCCTGGTCGCAGCGCAGCAACAAAATCTATAACAGCCGCAACAATGCTCTACAACGGAGTCGACACCGCTTCCACAGCCGGCCGTCGCACCACCCCTTCGTGGCAGACAACGGACGCTGGGATGAGTACTACACCCAGCTACACTCTCACATCACGGTCTACGGATTAATACAAGCAGTAAACAGATATCACACGGCGTGTCTGTGCCCCACAGTTCGGCTACGGCGACGTGCAAGGTAGCTTCCCAATCGCCTAAAGACGAAGTGAAATCTTGCCCAAACTGTTTCAAAAAACATTCTCAACAATCTTGTCCATCCCGCCAAGCTGTTTGCTATTTTCGCATTAAAAATGTTCAATCAGTGTGTTTAAAGTGTAGCGCTCATGGTACCACAAACCGCCCGGACAAGACAAAATGCCGTACATATTTTCGCCATACGAAGCCATCCCCTAAGCCTATGGACATACATAGTCCATGTGTCACTGCATCGTAAGAACAAAGGACATGAAATGAAACAATTTTCTGCAGCGAACGGAACATTGCAGGCAAACTACAAATACCTACTAGGGGTATGTCCTGTCCATAGTATGCTGACAATTGTACTCGTGCCTCCTGTAAGGGAGGTGAACCCAGGAGTTCATATGTCTGTCCGTTAATTAAATACACTGATGCACCTGTATCTAATTGCATACATATTTTATGTCCATAAATTTGCAAGTCTACAAACAGTTTGTTGCAGTCTCTGTGGAACACTTTGGAAGTCTGTGACGATGTCACTTGTAAACTAGAACTAGAATTGAAACTTTCATTCTGGAAACATCCCTTAGACTGTGGCTAAGCCATGTCTCCACCATATCCTTCCTTCCAGGCGTGCTAGTCTTGCATGGTTCGCAGGAGAGCTTCTGTGAAGTTTGGAAAGTAGGAGGCGAGGTACTGGCGGAAGTAAAGTTGTGAGGCGGCATCGTGAGTCGTGTCGGCATAGCACAGCGGTAGCGCGCTTGCCCGCGAAAGGCAAAGGTCCCAGGTTCGAGTCCCGGTTCCGGCACACAATTTTAATCTGCCAGGAAGTTTCATATCAGCACACACTCCGCTGCAGAGTGAAAGTTTCATTCTGGATCCTAATATTTGTCTATGCAAAATATAAGCTGTTATTATGCAAAACTGATGAATGATAGAATCAGTTCTAAAATACTGGGAATCCAAAATAAATATTTTGGGACTTAATGGCTGGCTGCTCATGAAAGCCACAGAGTTATGGCCTCCTATACCAACATACAAGAGCAGTGAAATTCCACAAGAAGAATGGTTAATTTCCAATTTATGCAGTATTAATTCATAACTAAATCAATATAAGGCACAAAAGCTTGGAAGTCATTATTTTACTAATGACAGCAAATTTCCTATGAGTAATTACTTTTATCTGAAATAAGAGTAGCTGATTAAATACTTCCTGTGCAATAACATACTATTTTATCAAGTTGACTAGTAGATAAGTAAATATGTGCTTCTGAAATATGATAAACTTTACTATTATTAAATGTTGACCATACCAAGTACAGATGATTTCTTAAAAAATAATAGTTTAGGTGGTCATTACACTAAACTTTGCTTTCACAGAAGCAACTGTGTATCTGCAGAATAACTTACGAAGTTTAAGTACAATCATAGCATTTGTGTTTATAAAACAGTTCATGTAAGTGTACTTATCTTGTGACCAATCAAAATTACAAAATTTTGATACAACTCAGTTCAAAGATTTTTACATCAACTTTGAGCCTATCAAGGCACAATGGATATGAATAATTCTCATACTATCTCAGTTCAGATTCAATATCGAAACAATGATCCTCCTAAGATGGGTTGCTGTGGCTAAATTTTTGTTGCAGGATGGAAAAGGGGGAGGGGGAAGGTTAGAACCTCCAAAAGGACTATAGATCTGAAAACAATGGAATGCAATCCAACTACTGGCTTCACGAGAGCTTTATTTTATGCTAGCATCAGCACTGTAATCAAATTTCTTAAATATATTTATTTCAAACAAATAAACTGTTATAAATATATTAAGGACAGTGGCTTGGTGCTGAAGGTACCAGACACATTTTCACAAGAGGCAGAATTCCAACACCATCTGGCTATTCAGATTTAGATTTTCAGTGTTTTCCCTGGAGTGTGTAAGGTGAATGCCAAGATGGTTTATGAAAAACAACTGGGGTGATTTACTTCATCCTATTTCTACCTGACCTCATAATCAGTATCTAATTACTTTACTGAAGACAGGATACTAACCCTGAAGCTTCTACTCTTTTTATTCAATATAAAAACAATGCAGTGAAATTTCAGAAATTTGTTATAATCAATCACTGAACACAGTGAAAGGTGACAAAGCAGAGTCTTCTGGGTCATGTGTACTCCAATAAAGACAAAATGTATAACTCATACTTACATGTTTCCAACTTAAATATCTCTTCCTTCAGGGCATCAACCTGCTTACGCAGTTCTTTACACTTGTGACCTGAAGCAGCCACTGGACCTTCCAACATCTCAAACTCTCTCAGTCTCTCGTGTAACCTTTTGTTTTCATTTAATACACTTGCTTTTTCCTCTTGCAGTAATGTAACCTGTAAAACATTAAGTTAAAATATAACATCAGCAGAAAAACTAGAGAGAATTTTTTACAGAAGGAAAACTAAATACTCTACTTGAAAACTCAAAAACAATAGCGTTATTAATATGGAAATATATAAAACAAAACCTAAATACACAGAAAGTATATTAAACAATCTCTTCAGTCACTAATATTAGTGTTTTATGTTAATCTTTAGAACTCTTGAGGGATCTGGCATTATGGCACGTGTAATGAGAAAAATTGGCAGCAGCACTGTATCAGTAATTCAAATTTTGGGTCAGGTGGGAAATGCTAGAGTAGTATGTGCAGTCGTACTGACCACTTGTCCATGTGGTGTACTGATCAGCAGGAGACCCTGGTTCAAATCCTCACCTGGTACAAATTGTCAACTCTCCCCATGGATTTAATTCACTGCTCACAGGCAGCTAACATCTTTAATTCCTTTGTGTCTGAACATTATTGTACATAAATGGTACCCATTATTTTTAACGTAATGATCATGAAAGTTAAATCATTCATCTCATTGACACAAAACAATATCAATTACTGCATTGAAGTAATCTACTTGGATGGATGGATGGATGGATAGATATGGTGAGTTGGGCACATAAAAACAAGATCTATAATTCCCAGACAAAAATAGTAAGAGACTAGCATAAGTAAAATACATTATGCAGGGGTATAAAGCAGCAACCAAAATAAGAAACAATAAAATTGGGAAAGCCCTGTATACAACTACAGTGAAGCGCAAAAAAGTTTCATGTTAAGATTAAAACTTTGACTAAAAAGGAGAAAATCATAGAAGGAATGTCTGGAATAGAAAGGGTGAGCCACAACTGCTCTGTAACACATAAAAACCTCCAGCCTTAAAGCTTGAACCAGAGTACGGATGCATCACATGACCATAAAATTTTGATCAAGCTCGCCTAACCATCAGGTGAAATAGAGGGCATAGCCAACTACAATTTGCTTCTGCCATCTAAACATGATATGAAATGCTATCAGTCAAAATAAGGTGCATATGTATTTCCATACCACAGGAATCATAGAATGAGGGATCTTCTTGCCATAGTGAGAAACCATGTGTAAGGAGACAGTGCTTGAAAGACCATCAGGAGGATCACCACTGTTGGATACCTGACCTTCACCAACTGCAGCTTACTGTCCATCACTGCCTACAATGACTTTTCACACAAAGACATGGACCTCTGATAAACACAGAAACGACATCCAACAAGGGAACAGTAACATCAAGTTCTTTGCAGGTCACCTTGGCAGCACAATCAGCTTGTTCATTTCCTCACAAGTCCTTCTACCCATCAAGATGGCATCTGTTCCCCCTCATGGAGGCAATGCAGTTGGTCATCTATATCCTGAATCAGCTTCTCAACTTTACACAGGTTCTACAACAATTGTACTACACTAAGGGAATCAGAGCAGATGACAAACTGTTTACCCACAACATACCATATCTGCTCTAGTGCCTTCAAGATCGCGTGAAGCTCAGCTGAAGAAACAGTACAGTCCTTGAGAAAATGATGAGCAACACTCTTAAACAGCCAAGGGGGTCCCACTGTTTTGAGTCATCAGTGTACACCACTAGAAAACCATGAAGCCTATCGAAAATGGTAAAAACACAGACTGAAATGTAAAATCTGAGGTGTGATCTTTCTTAAAATTAGTCAAGTGTAAAATAAGCCTGGGCCTCCAGAGGAGCGAAGCTGATACTTGTCACTCAAACTTATACTGAAGACCATTGACACAGGTTAAGAGTTGACAAATTCATTAGTTAGCTTAACATTTTTTCTTTATTTTCCAAACTTATCTGTTTTATATTCTGTGAGCATTTTGTAAACATAAACTGCTACAGAATAATGGTGGTCCCACCAGCCAAGGGTGTTAAAACATCTTTCTCCAGTGCACTAATGGGTGAAAGAAACATAAAATCAGCACAACCCACTTAACCAAAGTAGTTCTGAAAGGAGACTCTGCAACTCTTTTCTTCTACATCTACATCAGCATGATTACTCTGCAATTAACACTTACATGCCTGGCAGAGGGTTCATCAGACTGCAGTCAGACTAAAAGAACAAAGTATCTGCTTCAGTTGTTAACATTTTTCTTGGTTCAAACAATGCCAGTTTCAGGCTGTTCATAGGCCATCTTCTGGTGTACAAAACCATATATCATTAAGTCACAAGGCTGCAGCACATTGACAACTTGAGATAATGCAAAGATGGTCACTCGACAATATCATGCTGTGTGGTGGCCACCTGTGCATCACCACACGTTGACAATGTATGGCAGCCCAACTGAATTCTATATCTTCAGGATATTTCTCTGCCATTCCACTCCCAAATATCCACCATTCCACTACCAAACAGCATGTATTAAAAATTAAAATCTTCTGGTGACAGCTCTGATTTATCCTGTTTTTATTACAATGATCATTTCCCCCAATGAAGGTAGGTTTCAACAAAATATTTTCATTTTCAAAGGATGAAGTCGGTGACTGAAATTTCGTGAAAAGATCTTGCTTCAACAAAAAGCACCTTTATTTTAATAATTGTTTGTCATATATGTGACACTCACTCCCCTATTTCATGATGATAAAAATGAGTTGTCCTGCTTTGAACTTTTTCAATATTCTCAATAACTTCCATCTGGTAAAGATCCCATGCTACACAGCAATACTACAGAAGAGGATGGATAGCTGCAGTGTAAACAGTCGCTTAACACTAGGATCAGACTGGTCATTCTGACCAGTGCACATTATTTAACGTTTAATAAATAGTGTAGGTTTTAATTTAGCGAGCTTACATTTCATGATTTTTAATGTATTTTGGTGGGCTATAATTTCCATAAAATGCATATATCTACTTTGAAATCCAAACAAATTATACATTTTTTCTACTTCCCCCCCCCCCCCCCCCTTAAAAGACTACAGGCGGTCATTTTGACCAGTGAGCTACTTTTCACATTAGATGTCTGTAAAGGCACAACAATTGATTTTTTCATCCGCTTAGCAGATGTTATTTGATTGTTGTGATTTGTTCCCTGTGATTTGTTCCCTCTCTCTCTCTCTCTCTCTCTCTCTCTCTCTCTCTCTCTCTCTCTCTCTTTGTTTCATGCTTGAGTGGACATGCTTTGCTGCTGTTCTTTGTCAGTATGTTGTTGTGCACTACAGAAGTTTAGCTTTTCTCATT
Source organism: Locusta migratoria (assembly GCA_026315105.1). Lineage (NCBI taxonomy): Eukaryota > Metazoa > Arthropoda > Insecta > Orthoptera > Acrididae > Locusta > Locusta migratoria. Next base: position 297,379,583 of record CM048755.1, read on the forward strand.
ATTATGGTGCGTCGGCATTTCTGTTCGGATGAAGAATTACTGAAGTACTTGAATAGTTTACCTGAAGAAGATATTTTTGAATGTGATGAGTTGAGTGATAATGATAGGGAGTATCTACCTGACAATTCAGATCAAGACAAATTGTCAGAATCTGTACAACAACATGAAAATAACCCAGTACTAACTAGTGATATTCCAGTGGCACCGCAAATTCCTTCCCTCTGATGAGGAAGAAAAGGAAAAGAAATACATCCTGATGTTGGAAGTAAAGAGACTGCTACCGATGGAACAGTGTGGACTCTAATTGCACCGGGCTATGCTCCTGGAAGATTAGGCTGTCACAACGTGTTTTCAGAATCACCAGGACCAATGTCTAATGCCAAGAAACATATAGTCAGAGGGAGTTACTTGAGTGCATGGCGAGTGTTGATAAACAATGCCATTATGCAAAACATAAAAACCTATACAGAAATTAGAGCCCGCGAAGTTCTCCAAGATGACACAGGGGTACTGAGATATGGCCCAATTAGAAGCAGCTATTGGCATAATGTATGCACGTGGAGTATACGGAGGAAAGAATTTCCCACTCAAACTTCTATGGTCTCAAGTGTGGGGACTGCAATTTTTTTTGTCTTGCCATATGGGAAGAAATAAGTTCCTAGAAATCATGCGATTTTATAGATTTGATGACCATCACACTTGTACCGAACAACTCAAGACTGATGGTTTCGCAGCAGCTACCCCAATCTGGAATCGATTTGTAGACAACTGTGTCAAGAACTATAAACCAGGTGCATTTATAACCGTTGATGAGCAGCTATGCTTGCAAAGCTCACTGTCGCTTTATACAATACAGGAGTAGCAAACCAGATAAATTTGGTTTGAAGTTCTGGCTTGCAGCAGATGTCAATAGTAAATATATGGTGAATGGGTTTCCTTACTTGGGAAAACAAAGTGAACGACCCGCTAACGTACCTGTTGCAGAGCATGTTCTTACACGTCTGATGCAACATTGCAATGGGAAAGGAAGAAATGTAACATAAGACAATTTCTTCACATTCAAACGTCTTGCAGAGATGTTGAAGAGAGTAAACACAACAGTGCTGGGTACACTTAAGAAAACCCGAAGAGAAGTTCCTCCATCAGCAAAATCTACTGCTGGGTCTTTGTATGATACTATCTTGTAAAATCGGGTGACGTAACAATTACATCGTATCAAGGGAAGACCAACAAAAATGTTCTTCTACTGAGCACAATACACACATCAGTTGCAGTGGATCAAGACATCCGAAGAAAATCCCTTAAACTGTGAGCTTCTACAATTCCACTAAATTTGGAGTGGATATTCTCGATCAGGACTGGTCATTGGCTTCTGTGCCAAGGATGCATGTACAGTCATGTGCAAAAGGAAGAGAGAAACAGAACACATTGAAAGACAAGAGATAGTAAGTTCATGTTCACAGAAATGTACATTAGTACGTTCTGCAGAAATGATTAACATTTGAACCATGTTGGCCCATGGGTTCAAGGCCAAAATTGATATTGTAGTACACCACCACCTACCAGTAAAATATGTATTCTGCTTTCATTGTCACTATAAACTGAAGGCAACAGATCAGAGTGACTCGAGCAGATGTGTAGGGCATCTCACAGAGGTATTCACAAACCATACTATCATATCAGCGAGTTTGAAATCAGGTGCATTATTGGCATGAGAAAATGTGATGCACCTATCCCAGAAACTGCTGCTCATGTGAGACGAAATATTTTGACAGTGCAACAGGTGCATGCAGAATGGTTCACAGAGACGTAGAACAGGGATGCCTGTGTGAGCTGCCCGATGCTGCCCACAGGCACTTTGACCACGATGTGAGCACAGCTCACAATTCGCTTACGAACAGCACCAAAGACTGCCAAATAATAAATGACTGATAGTTAAATCACAAGTTCGTAGTCATGTAATTACTACGGTATGACAATGCAATGAATATTTATGATGAAATATAACATTTGCATAGTATTTGAGGAAGTTTAATCTTCAAGGCCAATTTTGGATTACACAAAGGTGTCATGGAATGAATAAATAATTTCAGCTTATAACAATCCTAGCAGATAGACAATACAATGTCAAAAGAAAAAATATTTTCATTGTGATGCTGAATGGGTACAGAAGCATTGCAAAACTTTACATTGGATGGGTTACGTTTAAAATTCTGTCGTTCAGGTCATTGAGCAAGGGGAGGGAGGGGAACTAATGCAAATCAATTAACGAGAATAAACGATCATTTCCATTGACATAATTTTCTGGTGACAAACACAACACAGGCATAAAATAAGAAACAAAGAACACATACATTTTTTTTATTAAACATCAGTTAACTTAATACATATAATATTACTGAGTAGTATTAAGTTCAGAACTGACCTGGTACTTATGAAAACATCAGTATGATTACTCCTGAACTTCAATTTTGTTAATTTTATTTTATACTAGCTTATATGCCCATACTTTGCAACGGTTGTTAAAGAATGGCGTGTGCATACATGGCTTTTTAGGGTTTCAAACCTCAGTCAGTGAAAATCCTTGACGGATCGCTCTGTCAATAAATTCAGTTGGCCTAACCAAGATGTCAAATGTAAGTAAAAGTCATTGTCCGAAATAATGTATCTTCATAAAGATGTCAAACGTAAGTAAAAGTCATCCCCCGAAACAATGTACCTTCATAAAGTTTTGGATACAAAATGAAAGATGCTAAAAGAAGCAAAGAAATGTCTTTACGTATATAATACACAAAGCTAAATCAGTAACACTATGTTCAATGTTTGTTGGTATTCGCAGAGACATTCGCTTCCTTGCTGTACTACCGCATACCTATTTCAGAGCAGCGGCGTCTATTAGTTCTTTGTTGCGCTACAGCACCTCTATCACTTGTTTGCTGTACTATGCCATCCATACTTCAAGCAAAGCCTACATCTAAATATTTTTTAATGATCTCACTTTTGTGAAACGAAGTTGCTCCATGCAAATCCGTGAAGTAGTTTAGGAGATTAGGTGTTTCTAATAGATGAACAGACAGTTACTGAAAACACTTAAGATTACGGTGTATCTTTTCCATGATCTGATTTTGATGAAATCATACCTATATGTTGCCCCAATCTGAGTTTAAGTTTCCTGCGAAAACTACATGAAAATGTGTCAGTAGGGGTGTTTTTTTTTTTTTTTTTGTGAAATGTGTTACAAATAGGCATATCTTCATGAATATGATGTAGCTTACATCATACATCAGTGATATTCACCATTTTAAACATTTATTTCATGATCATTCATATCTCTTGACAATGTACTGAGGCATGGAAAGCTGAAAAATAATAAGTAATAAGTATTTCATTAATGAAGTAGAAACATAACTGAAAACAATTATTCTTACAGTTGGCTCTTTCCACTAGATGCACTATTGTCGATTCAAGTGTAAGACTTAAACTTCCATAGCAGTTGTACATATACGTTAGACTGTGATATCAGTATGTAATTGTATCAGTTTTATATTCATTGTGTTGAATCGTATCTATTAGTTTTCTGGTGGACTATGAAAGTAACAGTGCGTCTGTTGGTTCTATGCTGCATTACGCCATTCTTTCCTAACATGAAATACACCTAAAACTTCAAATTATGATATATTTTATTTTCCTGATTCAATTTTGATGAAATGAAGCCTATCTGTTGCCCCAGGCTATTATCAATTTATCTGTGATACCCTATGAATGTTTGTTTAGTACTTTTACATATTTGCCGTACTACACCACGCTTATAAGCATAATGTGCACGTAAAACTTCGAAGTACGGTATTTTTTCTTTCTCCAATTCAATTTTGATGAAAAAAGCCTACATTATGCTTCAAGCTATTCTAAAATTACGTGTGAAGCCCCATGAATGTTCGTGTAATACTTTTGGAGATTACACTATACAAATAGACACATGCAATTGCTTTCAGAAAAATGTTTAAAATGTGATATCTTACTTTTTCTGATCCGATTTTGTGAAATGAAACATTTATGTAACCGCACGACACCCTCACGTTACCAGTGAAAAACTTCTGAAAATTCGACTATTAGTTTTGGAGATCAACGTGATGAAAGAGAGACAGACATGACGGTTGTAGTTAAAAAATGTTAAATTGTGATGATATTTTTTACAGTGATCTGATTTTTATGAAACTAAGTAGTCTGAAGTTACCTGTGAAAACTCCATGTCAATTTGTGAAGTAGTTTTGGAGATAAGTGGTTTCGAACAGACAGACACGACGATTACTGGAAACACTTAAAATTATGATCTCTCTCTTTTTTTCGTGATTCTAATTTGATGAAATCATGCCTAGATCATGAACCTATCTTTGCATATGTTTCCTGTGAGAACCGCATGAAAATTCGTGCAGTGATTGAAGCGAACAGTGACAGGCCTACATTTACAGTTTTATTATTCATACAGATGTGTTGTACAATATTGTATAATTTTGCAGAAATATATTGATTTGTGTAAGTGCTGAATGTCGGTAAAATCTGTTGCGAATACGGTTAGTAGTAAAGAAGTAATAGATTAAAACGTGATGCTTGATGGAACGGTTTTCCATGAAAATTACTCTTTACGTCCTAATATCTCATGAACTATGTGTCATACTCTGATACAGTTTCGAACGTACATTCAGCTTTAAGTACGTATATCGCCTGCAAAATTTCCTGAGAGTACAATTTGTAGTGTAGTAATTATAAATTGTAACATCATACTGAATGCCATAGTTTTGCTCCATGGACAGCGGGAAAGTAGTAAGCGAGAAACTTTTTTCCTTTCATCATTTTGCTATGGTTGTCAGCAAGAAAAAGTTTAATAAGGGTTTGAAATTATGTTTAAAGTTTGTTGCAAGTTGCTAAGTACTCTCATTTTCATATAGCATATTCATAAAGTCTTGTCACATTATGTGGCAGTTTCTTGCAACTCTTATTGTTTGTGGTGTTACATCTCCTGAAGCGTGTCTTAGGTGGTTCTTACCCTGACAGCAATTGTTGCCTGGTAGTAAGGATCATGTGTACCAAGTCTGGTAGACATCGGTCCAGTAGTTTAGTAGATGTGGAAACACACACACACACACACACACACACACACACACACACACACACACACAGCCTATTTTATAAGATGTAAGATTAGAAAAAAAAAAAAAAAAAAAGAAAACACTTTCACACAAATATGAAGTTCCGAACACACTGCACACTCTAGCAGTTAGTCTACAGAGCTACATGAACTCTTCTGGGGGGAAGTTCTTATAAAGTATTTCAATATTTATTTCCTCTCACTAATTTTGTCCTGCCACGAATGACAAGCAGGCTTGGGAACCAATAACTCTATTCTAATGAGGACAAGTTAACAGGCCTGTCTTGGTGCACTCATGCCAGCAACCAAGCAATGTTAGCAGAGAGGTGGCGAGAGAAATAATTGCTGGCAGTGTCCGCAGGAAAACAGTACGAGCACTCGAGAACATCCGCGCTCACATCAGGGCATTTGCTCACCCCTGCCATAGAATATGATTAGACGAGTCAGGTCGCACCACCCAGACAACTCACCAAGAAGATCGACATCTCATCCAAATGGCATTGCAGGACAGATCTGCATCCTCCACAGCTCTGGTGCATTGTGGAACAATGTAATACATTGCACAATATCAGGGGTAACAGTCTGTCACTGTTTATTACAGCATGGGTTACACGTGTGTCGTCTACTTCTCTGCTTACCTTTCAATAATAGTACAAATATGTTAGATGGCAAAAGTGTATGGAGTGACATCAATGGGGACAGATATGGCACCAGATTGTGTTTATAGAGAAATCCAACTTCTGTTTGTTTGGAAACGTTGGCCACATTTTGGTTCACCACAAGCAGGGGGAGCAGCATTGCAGTGACTGCATTTACACAAGACAAACAGAACCAAATCAAGACCATACGGTATGGCGTGCAAATGGGTACAGCCACAAATCACAGTAAGTGCATGTCCATAGCACTGACCATTTTGAGCTAGGTGAATGCCTTCCTGTGAACCAAAGACATACCCTTTCTGCGTGACACCCCAAAAGCTATTTTTCAGCAAGTCAATGCAAAACCACATGTTGTCACAGAGACGTGTGCCTTCTTGATGCACACAATGTCAGCCTTTTTCTTTGTGATTGCATCCTTGTATATTGTTGTGTTTGAACACATAATGTAATGCAGACTTCCTTTACCATTAATACTGACAAATTAATATATGTGACATACATTAATATATGTGACATACATTAACATTGTGACAATATTTATATGCAAGTAATCATTGTCTCATTCTATTATTTACCTGCATGTCAAGTTCATGGCAGCGTTGTGCCATTTGGTCACGAGCCTCTGCAGCCACCTCTAGAGCCAAAGCTAGCCTCTGAACTTCTGCCTCTAGTTCAACTCCACCAATGGGGCCAAAGCTTGCCTGGCTAGAAGACTCAAGCTCTTGAATAGATTGCATTATTACTTGTTGCACTGATTCCTCCAGCATCATTATCTTTGTTATATATTCTGAAAACACAAATTTTTAACTGTTTAGACAAAGCATAAAAAAAGCACATATGTAAATAAGATTACTACAAATAGTTCAAAACACTGCACTTCACAGGAAGTAAGTAAAAGAGTTCCCAGTCCAAGTACTATGAAATTAATAGTGCCCTTATTGAAATAGTTAGACACATTGGTGGACATATCACAGGACCTCTAACATCATTCCACATTGAGCTTATCTGCTAAAATAGATGACTTATCAACTAGTCTCCATCCTGGAGTCTGACCATAAAATGTAACCAGTTAAACTGTGATATACTGTAACATAAAAAACTGAATGTCACAAGCATCACATAATGGGAGAGTGGAGAATTGTCACCCTAGTCATGCAACATCAGACTGTGTCCTATCTGAATACAAGGGAGATGGTCTTTATTTCACCCAAGAGGTTGGAGGGAGGAACGTCACAGCCAACAGTTGACTTTACCTATCACTGTCACTTCCAGCCATTATTCTTCCTCTCATTAATGTGTAACTTTATATTCCTGTCGCATATCATTCTAATGACATAAAAGCAGAATTGTCGGGCCTGCTGAGCAGCATCAGAAAAGGACAGCATGGAAATAGGAAACTGAAAGCAGCCAGCATCATGTGGTCAGATGTGCCAACTGGCATGACACCTAATGTGACTGATGACTAACTTACGAATAACAATCAACAGCTGGAAGACACAGCAGACCACCAAACAAGGACTGCTAAAGCTGAAGAAAAGACCAGAATGACAAGGAGCAACAAAGAGAAAGAAGAGGACAAGAACTCACCATGGAAGAGGTTCCACCCCAGTCTACCTCCAGTACACATTCAATATAAGGGGGAGGACTCGATAGACACCTACACCTGTTTTGATACGAGTTTCAGCACATTCAGGCCAACGACAATGCTTTGGAGCTTCGTGCATTCTCATTCAGTGCCCCCCAAGACTCTGAAGTAGCTAATAAACGAGTATCAGAACTAACATCTATGGCCCTCATAAGAGGTATGCCATGGATGTTAGACACCCAAGATGTGCAGCAAGTCTTACTCTGCAGGGGGTATGATCCAATAGTGAGGCTTCACAACCACACAAAGGAAAGAAGCAGCCACCGTACATACTGGTGATCGATACATCGGCAGACAATGCAACATGACGATACCAAAGTGCAGCCAGCAATATCATTGAGGAGACAGAACTGGTGGGCTTTGATGTGAAAATTTAACTCTCCCACCGGGCCTGGACACAAAGCCATAATGTTTTAGGAGCCAAGAAGAAGAAAATGTTGTGAAACGTTGCTGGAACCAGATAAAGTGTGTCAAATGCAGCGGCAGTCATGACAGCAATGAGCCATGCATGCACACTGAAGAAAGACAAACAGCCAATGTGTGCCCATTGCAGTGAACCACACGTAGCTAACTGACACGAATGCAAGGCCTTCATGGATCACAGAAGCACATGGAAGACAGAATGTGAGGCAATGACTGACCAAAAGGAACTAGCAAACAAGAAGACACATAGGAGGAGGAGGAGGAGGAGATGTGGCAAGCTCACGACCAAAGCAGACCAGACAGTAGGCGGCAACAACCACTCAAAGCCCCGCAAGGAAATGACCGGAAACCGAAGCAAGCAGCAAAGACAGCCCAGGAGAACGGACGACCAATGCGGAGATAAGACCCCAGGTGTAGAATAGAAGAAAAAGAAGAACGTCACACAGTTTCAGTGACAGAAGGTAACACAAGATCTGAAGAAGCAAGGGCACTTGCTGAGGGGCTGGAAGCAGAGGTTGAGACACTGGTAATACGGCTGTGTCGCAGGTCTATGAACAGCTCAAAAGCAGGCTGCTCAAAAACATGGCAGCCCTGATAAATGGGACCAATTAGAATCAGGAAAGGAGATACACCCAGCTGCAATAAACATCAATAATGGAGAACAACAATGGACTGCTACCTACAAGTGCTGTATGAATATAAAGTCTAAAGAAGATGGAGCAGACAAGGAACCTAGCAATCTAAATGTGTGCCCTACAACTTATGAATTATAGGTACCCCAAGAAGAGCACATGTTGCCTTTTAGGAGACAACTGGAAGAGTTGGGTAGACTCAGACAGTTGGCAAACATCACACAACCTATTTGGCCACTAAGTACCAGCCTAAGGTGCACAGTTTTTAGAGGACATCCAATTTTTAGGGGAGGAAGAATTTCAGTAAATGCAAAATTTCTTATGGCGAACTTCCGAGTGTTTCTATAAAAATAGCAGAAGAATCTGTATAATACCGACAGCAGTTAAGAGAAGAAGAGAGGAGAGCAGGCTTTGCGATTGCACATGGTAAGTACCGCATAGCGAAGCGCCAAGACAAAGGGAATAGGGCTCTGCAGATTAAGGTGCGGGCGCTGGCTGTAGAGACTGAAAGTGGGTGCTTGGGCTAGTGTTTATGTGAGCCATCACCATTTTGGGAGAGGAGGCGACCATTGTCTGGGGATGAGGTTTTTAGGTGCTGTGCAGAGTAATTAGTGTAAGTACTACGTCATTTTTCAACATAAGTCATACAGGGTAGCCGAGTTTATGAAAAGGAGGAGTTAAACCAGATCCAGTAAAATTGTGGAAACATATAACGTTGTACTTCTAGCAAATTCACTTTTAACAAATATTACATTAAATGAGAAACACTTTTCCACACATTTTCTTTCTCAATTAAAAACAGAGTCAATTCCCAAAGTTATTGCCCTGAGCAAGTAAAGGAGGCAGTAATATCACAAGTGAAAAGAGCTCAATTTTTTTATGAGTTGTGAATTCCACCCAAGACATTACTTACACAAATCACCTAAGAATTATATTTTGATAAGAATTGGAAACAGGGAAACCAGTGGAGTGCTTCATTACTTCTATTTCTAGCTTTGGGCATAAAGGAGTTCAAATGAAACAAGCTATTCTCTACTTATTCAACATTAGATCTTGATATACTGGATTGCAAGGGATAAAGCTATGACAATGCAGCTAATATGGCTGGCATATACAAAGGTGTACATTTACAAATTCTAAATCTAAATCCTCAAGCCACTTTCATGCAGCGCTAAGCTCATTCTTTGCAGCTTGTGGGTTCACCATCCACTGGAAGAAGCAATGAGTTGTCCCCCTATTTTGCACTCTAACAACAACTTTACAATTTCTTTGCTTTAAGTGCAAATCATTGGTATTTGCTCACTCTGAAAGACACAGTTTTGAAATCACTATTGAAAACATATTGGAGTGCATGCTCACATACAAGCCACGTTCTACATTCAAGTAATAAAGACATCATGATTCTGATTGAAGAAATTTCTACTGACGAACATCAGAAGGAAGACATATCACTAGAAGGGAGGAACATTCTTGATCAGCTCAAGCAACTCGAAACTGCTATAATGGTTTGTTTCTGGAACAGCATGTTAATGGAATCCAACAAAGTCAGTGTGTATTTACAGGATTCTCAGATATCAGTAGAAACACTACCCATGCTGTATAATTCACTGCACTCGTCAATTTCTAACTTGTGCAGTGAAGAAAGGTTCCATAAATTTCAAAATGAAGGGTTTTTTTGTCTGGCTGCAGCAGTTATTCAAACAACAAGAAGAGGAAGAAGAAAATCAAACTGCAATTTAAAAGAAGTATTGAAAATCAAACGGAGTGTGAAGGAAAAAGAAATTTTGTGATCAACAAAAACTAAGCAGCTCTTAATGTTCTGAATATGGAACTGAAAAAAAGAAAAGAAATATATAATAATATTCTAATAAATTTTCATTTTTGTGGATGTTAACTGAAACCTCCCAATGACCAAATTCCTCAGAAGGCACAAAACCTTCTCACAGAATATTCCTAAGATTCCTTAAGAATGTGTCTCATTATCCGTCTTCTTAAAAGAAAATCGCCGCATTTGCGGAAAAAGGGTTCAGAAAATTGTATATCAGAGAAGACCAGGTAACTTCTTTAACTAATAAAGAAATTTCTGATGCAAAATGCAGTTCTAAATGTCAAGATTATTTTGAGACTCTATTTAATTATGTCTGTGACTAATCCAATTGGTGAATGATATTTCTATGCAATAAAGAGCATAAAACATTACCCGAGATAGAATCTTAAACAAAAATCAGTGAATGCATTATCATTGTTGTACACAGAAAACAATGTTTTGGAATGTGTTGAGTTTGAAGACACCATTAAGAAACTTGCTAAGGTTAAAACAAGGAAACTAGATTCAGTATGATGCATTTTTATATGTACAATGGGGGACAAAAAGATTAGCAGGCCCAAATAATTTAAAGTCCAAGACAAGAACAGAGCATTGTGCATGCCCAAGCTCATAAGTGTGAGTGTTGCCAACTCTAGCGGTCTGTGCAGTTTCAGCTTACTGTTTACATTGCCAAATAGAATCAATACAATATTTAACATACAGCATACGTCGAGATTCATTGCACTTCAACTCGTGCATCATTTATTCTGGAAAACATTATTTGAGCATGTAGAAACAGTTGAGGTGTAAGAATTCCACATAGATACATTTACTACAGCAAACCACTTCTCATACGTTTCTTTCAGTAAGTGGATGGGCTGACGGTTTATGAACACAATGGACATGCATTCTAATCCCACTGGAGTCCTTTTATTTCTTAGACTTCTTGTAGGTAATATTTTAAATATTAATTCGCTAAAAATTGTGCAGAAGTAGGCCTTTATAGGTTTCTAGAAAATTACATTTTATAATAATCTAATCTTTAATTAGACAGACATGTGTTCATAGCAATAATATTGAAAGTGGATTATTTTGTTTGTAATTACTTTGACGGAATCTGAGGCATGCTAATCAGCTGGTACATTTTTCTTACCTGAAAACTAAAAAAACACTGAAAAAAGTAAAGACAATGTAATTTAACAATAAAAGTAATTAAAGCAAAAATATTTGCACTGCAATAACAATAAATAAATAAGTAAAAAATAAAAAAAGTAAAGGCTTTGGTGGCTTCCAATACGATGCACACCACTTACCCAGGAAGACCGACACACTGTCAATGAGCTACCTGTCCTTTCTCATTAGTGTAACGGTCGAATAGTCCTACAGTTGTTGAATAATGAATATTAAACTGGAAACAACAGATAATGGAAGGCACAGCCACTCACTCATGTAAACCATTTAAGTACTTAGAAAATTATGCCTATCTGCTGATACATTTCTCTTAGCTTAACACTATAGATTCACCATGTGGCAGTTGAAGTAATTACAAACACATGCATCCATTTTCAACATTTTTACTATGGCTATCATTTGTCTCATTGTTTAAAGATTAGGCTATTACAAAATGGAATATATTTTAAAATGTGAAATCTAGAAAAGCCTATAATTTCACAATTCATAGTGAATTAATGTTAAAAATATTACCTGCACAGGTCCAAAAACAACTACCTCCAGTGGTACTCGAACTTGTGCCCCTTGTTTTCGTAAACTGTCAGCCAATCAACTCAGTCAATGAAACATATGTAAGAAGCGGTTTGTTGTAGCAAATCTACCCATGTGTAGTTATACCTCAATGTGCTCGATTAACGTTTTCCAAAATAAATGATACACAAGTTAATCTGCTATGAATCTTGACATATACTGTATCCAAACTATTATATTGCCTCTATTTGACGATGTAAACACCAAGCTAAAGCTCCGAAGACCGCTAGAGTTGGCAACACTCGCACTTCGAAACTAGGGCATGCACAATTCTCTGCTCTTGGACATTAAATTATTCGGGCTGGTAATCTTTTTGTCCCCTATTGTACACCTAAATGTTATTTTTACTGTAACTTAATATCCATGTTTTTTGTAAAACTGTAAATAATACTGAGACACAGAAATTTTGTTATTTATACATTTTTTTTAATTTATTGACCACAAAATATTTGATGTTATGAAGATGTGTAAATAAAACAATAAATCATTTATATATATTAAACACTCTTGTACTCAAAATACTGTTAATAACTTTTCTGTAAAAGATAATAGCAAAAAGGGTGTAACAATTTAGGGCGCATGTAAGTTCAAAATGTTCAAATATTTGTATAGCTTATGGGACTTAACTAAGGGGTCATCAGTCCCCTAAACTTACAAACTACTTACGAACTAGCTAACACTAAGGACAGCACAAATATCCACGCCCGAGGGGGAATTCGAACCCCCGACTGTAGTGGCTGTGCAGACCGTGACTGGCGCGCCACAGTCCCCTCGGCCACTGCGGCCGGCCGCATGTAAGTCAAAACCAGGCACTGCAGGTAACAAAGATGTGCCTTTCATTTAAAAAGATATCAAAGCAGATTTCCATCAAGTGTTCAGAGGTGGGTTCTTAGTACAAAAATACTTTGCATGTTGAATAAAAACTTCTACAGCTGTTGTGAATTCTCTATTAAAGGCACGAGCAATTTCAAAATCTTAAATTACATCATTAGGTGAAAATATTGTGTACAACTACTGTGGACTGAGCAACTTTTCCAGTCTGATCCCAACTCTTTCTTTATAATGCAGGAAAATTTACAAAAAGTTATAGTGATTCAAATATGGCAAAGAAACTGGAGTCTCATGGGAAGTTCATCAGGATGCAACACTGCAACTGCCATGCATATTGTCTAATGCAGAACATTTTTCTTGCAGTGTCTATCATTGGAATTTGCCAATCATCTCAGTAACACTGTCACACTTGCCAGATGAAATTGTAACAAAGCGCACTGCTGTAGTTTGCACCTTATGTATCAATGGATCCCACACTGATGAACAATATTAAAGAATTGGTGTAATGAGTATTTTATAAGCTTTGTTGATAGACTGCAGTTCCTGGGGATTCTTCGAATGAATATCAGTCTGGTGGCATTTGGTTTAGTCGTGATTAATTTTATGTGATCATTCCACTTCAAATTAGTCTATATTTTTACTCTCAGACATTTTATGGAAGTACCTGCGCCCAGTGATTGCACTACAATTGTGTAGTAATATAGTAAAATATCTTCCTTTCCATGAATTTGCAATACATTACATTCGTTTAAGCTGACAGACAATTGCCACTCCCCGCATCAAGCATCAATACACTGTAGATCATACTGCATTTTTCTACAATTTCAAGAGTTGCAACTTCTTAATATACTTAAGCATCACCCATGAAAAGCCTCATTAAACTCCCAAAGTTATTTACTAAGATATTTACAAATATTGTGAAATGTAATAGTCCTACAACACTCCCTTGGGGCATACCAGAAATCACCTTCGCATGGGAAGACTTCTTTCAGTTAAGAATGACATGCGACAAGAGCTAGATACAAAATTGTGGTAACTCTGCTCTGAGGTCAAACCCCTGAACTGACGAACTGTCAACTCTGTTGACACAATGAAGGCCTGTGAGATGACTTTATACAGTGAGAGGGGACAGTACTCTGTCACTTTACTGCTATGTTTGTACCACTGACTGTCAATGCAACCATCCCAACATCAAGTTCACACTAAAAATTGAAGTGGCATGAGGCCAGAGTTCTTAGAAATGTTTCCAGGGTCTGTGTGTAGCTTGTGGTGAAACAGTGTTGCCATACAGCATAATCATATGATGGTTAAGGTGTTAAGATTAGGCAGAGATTCTGTGAATTATCACCCCATACAGGTCGACCCCACACGGAGAACAGCACAGTTCAACTCCTTACTACATTGTTGGACACTGATCACCACTGGACAGTGCACAACTTTGCAGCAGATGGAGAATGTCACAAAACTGTGTTCCACATTTTGCATGACATTCTAGGTTACCACAAAATTTCTGCACATCGGATACCATACCAAATGCTGAGGTGCAACAGTGGCACCGCCACAGAATAGGGAGCATACAGAACGGAAAGCTGGGGGCGGCGCCTTTGATCTGTATGTTACCAAGCGTTGCGCTCGACGCCATATTGAAAAGCAGTAAACGTGGAACTATAGCCACTTAGTACTTTGGCTGGAAATGAACTTTTTACGAACTGCGGCTAACGTCAGCGACTTTTAAGAAAGGAAACGGCTTTTCATTATGCTCTCATCTATTTTGCGCCCTGTTCTTGCACCTAATTGTAATCCAACGAAAAAAAAGTAGGCCTAAATTTTAATACAACTACGAAACTGTACGATGGAATCAATGATCGTTTTGTTTGGTGCTTATCTCCATAAAAATCCCAAGTAACGCGAAGTTATGTTTGGGAAATTAGTTATAAAGAAGAAAGTGACTCTACAACTGCCAGGTTTTATTTGACACGAATAAATTTGCACAAGTCAGACTTAGCAGTACAACGTGATTACACAGGAGTAATGACGTCTGCGCATATATAAAACTGTTAAATTACACACAAATGAAGGACAGGTAGCGGAAACATAAAACTACATATCAAACTTACTCTGTACTTGTCATATTATGGCACACATTGTTTCAGTTATAGCAAAGGAAAATGTGTTCATCGTTTTCCTCTTAGTTTTCCTTGTCAATATGCATTCACTAGAACATTACACACCATTTGTACCTCACAGATGGGTCACTTTTATCACTTTGAAATTTTTTCAATTTTGGTTTTATATTTCAAGTCTCTGTTTGTGAACTTCAAGAAATAGAAAATTCACACTATGACAAAAAGTTTTACTAAATATTGGATATTTTTAAGTAAATCAGCTCTCCTTGAATTCACAGTCCGTTCCTTAGCACTGGAAATAAATATTGCCTTTAAAACATAGCCTACATATATGTTATATTTTACTTATGGCAGTGATATAGTTGTGTTTCAAAGTTGGAAAAGTTGTATTTGCTTTAGGAGGATAATTAATTTACTGATCGGAGAAGGGCATATAGAAAAATCTGTCAACCATAGAGCAGGAAGAGCAGAAAATAATTATTCCCCTTAACCTATTTGTTCCAGTATCCGAAGAGCATTCGTTGTCAACATTAGCACACTACGCCTCCATTGCCGTAAGTAAAATTTTACCTGCCTAAGCAGCGTAGAACAAGGGGAGGAGGCAGGATGAGTTCATCGATTTGACTGGTTTAGTTTTACTTACGGCAGTGGAGGAGTAATGTTTTAATGTTGGAAATATAATGTTCGTTTTACGAGGACAATTACTTTACCGACCAGAGAAAGGTAGATACAAGAAACTGCCAACCTAAGAGCAGGAACAGCAAGATTATTCCCCTTATTCCATTTGTTTGAACATGGGACCAATGGGAGGTCGGCAATCGAGACCCGCCGATTTCGCCCAAGCTACGTGTGTAGGAGGAGGTGGGTCTCCACATAACGTGCCTGAAATATTTCGCCTGAGTGGGCCTTAGGAAAGGAGGAAATGCTCTCGAAAGTTTTTCCAATAGCACTGTACATGTTATTAAGCGCTCTGTTCGTAATTAAACGGCCTAGCTTAATGTAAAGAAATAAAAATAAATATCAAAAAAATAGAAAGCTCCTGGGATTGATCCCAGGGCGCCTGTTTCGCAAGTAATTCGGTTGACCATTACGCTACGCCGTTAGTCACGAACATATCGCTAAATATGATGTACAGTACTATTGGAAAAACTATCGAGAGCATTTCCTCCTTTCCTAAGGCCCACTCAGGCGAAATATTTCAGGCACGTTATAGGGAGACCAATCTCCTTCTACACACGCAGTTTGAGCGAAATCGGCGGGTCCCGACTGCCGAACTCCCCTTGTAAGAGGATCACCGGTCGTTAACATTAGCAGGCTACGCATCCGTTGCCATTAGTAAAATTTTACCGTTTGCATCAAATTATGTGAAGGTGAGCAGGTAGATGAGTCTTAAAAATTCCTGAAATATCTCGCCTTTGTGGGCAACCGGGAAAGGGAACGCACGCGCAAAATGTTGAAGTCCTGCTACTTACGCACTATTCTTTGTCTTTCATTTTATATTATTCCCTGCGACGTTAAACTTGTAATTACAAAATATAAATGTACTTCAACATTTCGATGCTCTTGAACTGCTACAGCAACAGCAACAGTGAGAGTTACCATCAAGAGAAGAAGCAAGGCTTTAATAATTATGCACACATTGCTCTCATTCGAATCTGATAACATTTAACTTTTACCACACATATAGTGACGTCCACTAACCGTTCAACATGTTTTGGGAAGGTGAAGAAGCTTGTATCCTTATTTGTATGAGAATTATTGCAGCAATTAGGTGCTGAACACCATCGGCCGCCTTTACTTTTATTGCTGCTCGTAATAAAAACGGAACAGCTCCACCTACTGACACACAGTTCTTTCTTTTCATTGCACCAAATACTTGTTTACTTTTATGCGATTCAGGCAGCTAAAATACACAATTAACAAACAAAGACGGCGCATTACCATGCCACAGAGTAGGGAGTGACCACACGTTTACTGCTTTTCAAGATGGCCGATTCCGCGCATGCGCACTAAATTTTGGACGACAGACTGCAGCGGGACTTTCCTTTCTGTATACTCCTTATTCTGTGGCACCGCTATGCCATCACACAATTTGTTGGGTAGGTTCCAAAGGAACAGTAACAACTTTCTTCGGTGCATTGTCACTATCGATGAAACCTGGGAGTGCTCATACCAAGAAAGCTTGAAATGTCAATCCAAGGAAAATGCCAATCCAAGGAACAAAATCATCCTGGATCTCCTCATCCATAGAAAGAGTACACTACACAAAGTGCTAGGAAGGCATTGTTCACATTGTGTATGAAAATGATAGGGTAATATTGCATGATGTTGTACTACCAATGGTGACAGTTGACACTGCCTACTACTGTACATTCCTAGAACACCACCTTCATCCAGAGCTCAGGTGAAAGTGATGACATTCCATGGAACAGTACATCATCATTCTGCATGACAATGCACAATGTAAAACCACCACAACTGTCCAGAACTTTTTACATTGCTGGGAATAGGAGATTCTGGAACATCCACCATACTCAAGCCACACGAGTTTTGCAATTGTGTGCCAAAGTGAAACAAGCACTGAGGAAAATCTGACAATACCAGAGATAACATTATCCATACCATAGGGTGGCCAGTATGGACATTAACAGCCAGACATAGACACACAGATGGTATACAACATTACCCCGACATTTGGCAAAGTGTCATAAATATAGGGGATGATTATATTGAAGGTGTGTAACTATATGTACCTCAATCAAAACAGTCATTTAAGAGAATAATAATAATTCTCATTAAATTTTACCCCATCCCTATATGTTCTATTTATTAGAAACTCTTCAATCCAGTCACACAGATTTGGTTTGATATTAAACATGCTTGAATTTTGTTCATTAGGTGACAAGAGTACAACTTCAGAAAGTCGAGGAACATGGTATCTACCTTGTATCTACTCCTTTGTGGGTAACGTGGATAAATAGTACGAATTGGATTTAACAAGATCATTGTTTTTGGAACCTATGGTTGTACAGAAGAGATTTTCAGGCTCCATAAATATCATAATACACAAGCATAAATAATGTTCCAAATTCCTACAACAGACCAAGATCAGAGATAAAGACCTATAGCTTTGCACATCTGTTTGATTCCTATATATATTTCAAGGAAAGGCCATGAGGATCTATCAAGAGAGATAGAAGCCCACACAGAGGCATACCTGCAGTCTTTTTTCCTCATAAAAATATGTGACTAGAACAGAGAAAGGAAGAGGTGACAGTGGACATAAAGTATTCTCTATCACACACCATGAAGTGGCTTGCAGAGTACAATATTAGAACTCACATGGTAGAAGCATTACTATAGACTGTGGAACTAAAATAGACACAATCTATAACTACAAATGTCACTTGTATATACAACATGCCTATGCAGACACTCATATAATAATACCTTGCTTTTGATTGCAGTTTACTGCACATCCCAAAATAAGCTGCAACAAGCGCCCCAGCTCTGCAGCATCACATTTTTCTCCTGGAAATAAAACAATGTTTTGAATATAAAAGTAATTGATGGGATACTTGGGAAAATATAATTTCATGAACACATTACATTAAATGATACCCAAACAAAAAGGAAGTATCTATGGGGCAATGTATAACATGCCATGTCTGACATATAGTGCTTTAGTGTATTATTCATCAATTTTAAACTGAGCCTTTCAGGGTAATACAGCATTGTGCCATTAAAATACAAAAGTGAGATACAGTAAGGTCTCTGGTAATACTGCTTACTCATGTGGGAAGGAGAAAAGCTTCGGGTTTAATGTCCCATCGACAATGTGGTCATTAGAGTTGGGGCTCATGCTCGGAGTTTGAGGTAAGGATAAGAAAGGAAATTGGCTGTGCCCTTTCAAAGGAACCTTACTGGCATTTTCCTGAAGTGATTTGGAGAAATCATGAAAAACCCACACCTGGATGGTCAGAGGTGGATTTGAATCATTGTCCTCCCGAATGTGAGTCCAGTGTGTTACCACTGCACCACCTCACTTGGTTTACTCATGTGGCTTTTCTTTTCTGTGTGTAATAATATGGGCCTCTTTCCTTCATGTATTGATAATAAATATAAAATATGAATCAACTTGCTGTTGTTGTTGAATAACTTGGCTCATTATGGATAACATTTTCTAGGTAATTATGTTTCAATGACACCCTTAAAATTAACATTTGGTTCTACAAATTAATAATACACTAAAAACTTCATACTGCCTCCTATACAATATTTGTTGTAATAATCTTGAATGGTAAAAAATAAACTGTTTTAAAATTGTTGCACATAAAACATGACAAAATATTTACCTAAGAAAGAAGTGAATATAGCAAAAATTGAAATTAATGTGTAATAAAACGCATATAACCAAATAAAAAAAGTCCACTTCGTCTGCTCCTTTTCAGCCTGTGCTCTCTCGATACATATAAATAGCTGTCCCCTGTTGCCAGAACACAAACATTGAAAATAAATACTGACAGCTGTCATTTCCTTCTTTACTTTTTTCTTCCTGTCATAGAATACTTTTTGTTTTCTGAGATGCTATTTATGGGTTACTCCATTGGATCAAAGTTCAGAATGAATCCTTACTTTATTTTCAACAGATGATGTTAAAGTCAGTTCTCCAAATTTTTCTTCTTGGCTAGATTCTCATCGCAGGAGCCACAAGTATCAGATCATGGATATCCAAAACTTATATTGAAATCTTAATTGAATATAGTGTGGTATGTTTCATAGGATACATTCTGATCCTGAAACTTCTCCTTGAACATATAGAACATTTCTATGATATCAAAGACTCTGGTAGGTAATTTTTTCTGTCTTTGTCAAACTGTTGTGACTGATGCGACCTTTAAATGATTTAATGTGCCCTCTTATTATTGCACGTGTTTCACCTTTCAAAGCCTGTGGGTGGGATCTGCGTTTCCCTCGGCCATCTCGCAGAGGTTAGTCTCCAGATTTAAGTTTCTTCAGTAAATGATCTACCTTGCCCTTCTTTATTCATTGTAATGACATAAATGCTTGCTTGCACACATGTACGTCTTGGAGATTTCCATTAATGGTAACGCAAACACTGAATTTATAGGATGCATCACGGAAGTGTGCCTCATGCTCATCTTTTCTAAGATGCCTACGCTGTACAGGAAGCACTGTGATTAAACCATTTAAATAAAAGTTTATTTCGTCGTGAATTTGGAATTGGTTCCTGTTATTAATAATATTCATTTTTCTTCATCACTGACAATGTCAAATCAATTGTTTTGGCACTTACATGGTTCTCCTCTTTCATGTGACTGCAATCTTAAACATTTGGAGGCATCGCTAATGTGACCATACTTATTCCTTTTCTTAGTCAGTTTCTTTGATGACTTCGGATATTTCTGCATTCCTTGGACTTGTCAGGATAATCCCCCATTTTGCATGGACTTGTAATGTTTCTCCCCTGCACATGCTTACAAGATATCGAAATATCTCTTGACTCATCAGAAACAGAAAGTTTGGAATTTTGGACTTATCAGGTTTTTCCCGTGGACTCTTCAATTGCAATATTAAGTAAAGAAAATTTAGTACAGTATTGTGTGAAATAAATAAAAGAATGTAACAAACATATGACCAGCAGAACACTTTAGTAAAAATGGAGGGGAGAGCAAATCTACAACAGAAAGAAAATAAATAAATCATATGATTTTATACAAGAGCCTTTTAGGTTTTGCGTCCACCATCACTGTATTTTCGATGTAGCTCCATACCATACTATGGTGGCTGGTCGAGTTGTGGTTCGAAATATTTATATATTGACCAACAGCAGTAAATTGTGATTGATCTTTATCGCTTCATTACACTAGTGGTTTTTATTTTTCAATAATATGAGCTTCAGGCCACAAAATGTTGCTATGGCCATGATTACTGGTTTTTTCTACTCCTGAACATTCAAGTGTTCTCCTAACACACGTTGTTGTAACCTCCGAACTTTATCCTATGAAGTTAAACATAAAAGGCCCGCATTGGCCATTAAGTATAAAGCTGAACACAACAACATAACAGTTCAGCGGCGTGCTCGATTACAATTATGCACACACTACGCTACAGCACATGTGACATCAACTATCAAATGAGTGATAAGGACATATTAACATTAGTGACATGATATATTGAAACCAGTAGCATAATACACCAATAAAGATCAGTCACAATTAGCAACTGTTGGTGAATATAGCCTATAAATATTTTCAATCACTGTATTGTTTTGTGCTTCCCTGTGTCACTGCTTTGCCTCCTTTGTTCTATGTACCATTATTTTCAGTGTTATTGCCCAGCAAACTGTTTCTATTTTCTCTGGGAACAACTACAAATTTCAAAAGAATAACTAAAGATTAAAAATAATCAGTGATACAAACCAATTCTGACTACATCCGGCTTGTTGAAATCACTAAGGTGTTGATTGAGGACGTCATGATAATAATCCACTATGCCTTCAATTACTTTCTTCAAGTTGCTGACCTGCAACAAATACCACATTACCTTCAAATTGAAAACAACACTGTCATTTGTTACATCAATTCAATTAATAATTGTATAGAGTGAATCTTAATTTTTAGGTCTACTATTTATAACAATGAAAACATAAAAGAACCACCAGGAACAATGTATTACGAAATTGATGTGTAAAAATTCCCAAATACAAAGCACTATTGGTTACCACAGACATTGCCTAGGTGGGTTGGCTTGCATGCATCAATGATACAGATAGCCGTACCATAGGTGGAGCCACAGTGGAGGGGTACAAGTGGTACATGTGGTTCCTGAAGAGGGGCAGCAGCCTTTTCAGTAGTTGCAGGGGCAACAGTCTGGATGATTGACTGACCTGACCTTGTGTCATCAGCTAATGTGGTCTTGCCATACAGTTACTACAAATGGTTGAAACCAAGGGGAACTAAAGCCTTTACTTTTCCGAAGGACATGCAGCCCTACTGTATGAATATATGATGATGGCATCCTCTCAGGTAAAATATTCCGGAGGTAAACTAGACGCATTCGGATCTCTGGGTGGTGACTACTCAGGAGGATGTGGCAATCAGAAAAGACAACACTGGCATTCTACAGATCAGAACATGGAATGTTAGATCCATTAATCGGGTAGGGCGGTCAGAAAATTTAAAAGGGGAAATGGATAGGTTGAAGTTAGATATATTTGTGATTAGTGAAGTTCAATGGAAAAATGAACAGGATTTCTGAGCAGGTGAGTACAGGATATTAAATACAAACTCAGTTGTGGATATTACAGGAGTAGATCTAATAATGAATAAGAATATAGGAATGCGGGTAAACTACTACGAGCAGTGCAGTGATTGCATTATCATAGTCAAAATAGATACAACGCCAACACCGACCACAGTAGTACACATTTATATGCCAAGTAGCTCTGCCGATGATGAGGAGATTGAAAAAATGTATGAGGAAGTAAAGGAAATTATTCAGACAGTGAAGGGAGACGGAAACTTAATTGTGATGGGGGACTGGAATTAGGTAGTAGGAAAAGGAACGGAAGGATAAATTGTAGGTGAATATGGATTGGGGAAAAGGAATGAAAGAGGAAGCCACCCGGTAGAATTTTGCATGGACCATATTTTAATCATAACAAACACTTGGTTTAAGAATCATGAAATAAAGTTGTACATGATCTAAAAAAAAAAGTATGACTAGCATTCAGGTAAATATGGTTTGTTCATCCACTCTCTTGAATACTGACTTTTTCCAAGGGGATTTTTGCCTTTATGAAAGCTTATTTTGCTGGTAACACAAATTCTTCCTTGTCCACTTTCGCTCCTTTTGCCGTCACATTCATGAAACAGCACTTCCTCGTTGTTCTTCTTATGGGAAGAACTGCTATTTATATGTGTCCTTTCTTTGGCATTCAATATGCCTATTGCAGTATTTGCACAGAAATATTTTTCTTGTTTTATCAAAAACATAAAAACCATCTGGTGCAAATTCTCTTTCACAATCAAAAACTGTTACGACCATGTTAATAATCTGCGGTTCTAAAAGGAATCACTGAGAGAACCAGAAATAAGAAACGATTACGAGCACGCAGTACACTACCAGTCACCAGAGCATGATAACTCTGGTGGAGGCCCAGGGCTAGAAAAAATTTGTGGCCCTACTAATGTCATTTAGGCCTAATATAGTTCTGTGAAATTACAGCAGGCACATTAAAGAATACTCACACTTCTACGACAAAAACTATTTCATGAATTAAATCATATTGTTGCGTTGAAATGGAAGCAGGGCTTGACTTCGAAGGCAGGGTTATCGACTGAACACAGCACTTATACTGAAAGCAGGTTTATTGCAAACTTAACATACACACAGCACTAACTGCCTCTCAGGCAGAGTGCTCTGCTATTTATACACAGACAGAATGTACCAGAAATTAGAAGAATAGTTAACATTAGAAACATGTATAAATTACAAGTGAACATAACAAACATGTAGAACATTCTGGAAATGATAATTACAAAGAAATAAATTTTTGCCAGAGAAAGGAACTGAACCGGCGATCTTCAGCACCGCAATCGGTGACGCTATCCCTTGCGCTACGCCGGCAGTCGGTTAACGTGGGTGCGGTCTCGCAGCAATATAGTTCCGAATGTAGGTTCTCAAATCACACAAAGAAATATCAATGTGTTAAATTAAAAATGATTAAGCCTACCTTGAAAACTTCTTTTCCTGGCTTTCGTCCTTGAAAAGTCGTCTATCACATCCTCTAAGTCAAGAGAGCTGGTAACCTCATGTTCAAGTGATAACAATGCAAGAGCAGAAATGCGTTCTTGTTGCATTGTAGAACATAACTTGTTTTTGATAAGGGCTAATTTGAAGAATTCTCTCTCAGCTTCACAATTAGTAAATGATATTGAGAGTAAGATCTGATAAGCAAACATTATGTTTGGGAAAACATCACCAAGATCATTTTGATACATTAATTCATATAATTCGACTGGTGAAGTGTCAGCAGCTTTTTCTTTGAGAGAACACTTCAAGTATTCACTAAAATGAAGAATTTCAGAACAAAAACTGTCTTCATCAAGATCACCTCGGTATTTCTCACACAGTACTGACGTTTCCACTAAGATCTCTTCAGTTTGTTGCTTCACAATATTGTTTGTTAATGTTCGGAAAATATTCACTATTTCACTATACTTTTCTTCTCGCGTTTTTAGTTCTGCTTGTAGTTTGTCAACAACTGTGATAAGTGATACTCAAAATTTATCAAATCTGATTTTTCTCCATCAGGAAATCTAGGGGTTTTTTTTTTTTTTTTTTTTTTTTTTTTTTTTTATTATTTTGCGTTTCCGTTCGTTGCTATATTCTTGAGATACATGCTCACTTAAGCTCCTCGCTTGGTTTTCAAAGTCATCAAAATTCTCCCTAATATGGCTGAAAAATGAAATCAATGATTGCAAGCTTGACAGCTGCTAATTAAATCACAACCAGGCTTTTGCAAATATTTGTTAGTTGTGTCACTTCGAGATAACACGTCATTCCAGAGCACAATTAATATAGCGGTCTCAAGTTTTATAAGCTTCTTACGAAGAGACTCTGCTTCAATTCTTGTCTCTGTCTTTTCTTCTTTGTTTTAGGCAATTTCTTCAAGTGACATGTAAATGGTATCGAAATTCTGTCAAACATCTGATATTTCTTCCTCACGGCACGACCATCTGTTATCAGAGAATGTCTTCAGTCACCCATTATTCATTACAAGATAGTGCCAACGATGAGTAGACGCTACAAAAAACTCATATAATTGTTGGAGAGCTTGAAAAAAATTGACTGATTCTAAGAATTCCTGTGTACTATTTCGGGCCACGAGGTTTAAAGAGTGCGCAGTACAAGGCACATAAAATGCTAATGAATTCATTTCCTTTATTTTTGCACTTAAACCTGAATACTTCCCACTCATGTTACTGGCATTGTCATAGGATTGCGAACAACAATCTTCTAGCCTGAGTCTGTGTTTTCTAAAGATATATATTATTACCAATACCTTCTTAAGACTTTCTCCCGTATGACTATGTTGTTGTTGTTGTTTGGATGTTTTAGGGGGACAAAACTACGGAGGTCATCAGTCCCCCTATGACTATGTATGAGAACAAAACACAAAAATCTTTCATGAACTCTGCCCTCATGGCAGTACCTTACTAAAACGGCTAACTGATCTCCATGCGCCGTGTCTGCCATTGAATCTACAACCAGTCCGTAGCATTTTGCTGTTTGAATTTCATCAACTTTTTTACTCAGTACTTTCTTTCCCATAAGGCTGATAAATTCCTCACAAATAGTCTTTGACAAATATGACAGATGTCCACGACCTTTAGACCCGTGATCTTGGATGTGTTGTTTTAAAAAGGGTCAAAATGAGCAATTAGTTCAATGGAACCTATGTATTTACCATTATTTGGGGATCCAAAAATTTCGTTATCACCACGAAAAGGAAGTCCTCGTATTCCCAAATGTTTAACGACTTCTACCACGTGACGAAGCACTTCATGCCAATAATGTACATCAGTTTTAATCATATGCTGCAGTTTACTATTGATATGCCCCTCCTTCTTCAATCGCAAAAGCCACGTCATTTTATTTATTTATTTATTTATTTATTTTTTTATTTTTTTTTTTTATTTATTTATTTATTTTTTTTTTTTTTTTTTTTTTTTGTGGTTTTAGGGCGCACAACTTCTAAGATCATTAGCGCCCAGATAAGAACAGAGATTCGCTAGATCTCGAAAAAATTGGTAACTATCAGATAGAGTATCAAGAGATGGCTAAAAACGAAAGATAAACAATTAAAAGGGTTAAATATCATTTGATAAATTGGCAATGTTGATAAAACGCAAAACTGGAGCAGCTGTTCGTGTGTCATCAGCTAAAAGTTCCTCCAGAGTAGACGGAAAGTGAGGGGCTACACGGAGATGATTAAATTTAACACAAGACAATAAAACATGTCGCACCGTCAGCAATTCACCGCATGAGCACAGTGGTGCAAGGTCGGCGGTTAGCAAATGACGGTGGCTGAAACGGCAGTGACCGATCCGCAACCGGGCCAGGATGACCTCCTCTCGCCAAGAGGGGCATGAGTTGGTCCTCCAATCCGTCAGGATCGGTTTTACAGTTCTCAATTTATTGTCGTGGAGTGAGAACAACGCACTGTGCCAGGACGACACAATACTCCGGCGAAGAGCCCGTTGAACATCGTCCGATGAGATGCAAAAAGTAGCCATGCGAGGCAAAAGAGCTGCTGCCTTGGCTGCTATGTCGGCGGTCTCATTCCCGGGCACACCCACGTGGCCAGGGACCCACAGAAAAGAAACGTGACAGCTGTCATCTGCTACCAACTGGAGGGAGCGTTGGATCCGATACACAAGAGGATGGGTCGAGAAAGGGTCCTTAAGACTCTGCAGGGCACTAAGGGAGTCCGAACAGATGGCATAAAAAGGATGGAGGCAGCAGCAGGTATATAAAACAGCCTGGTGGAGGGCAAAAAGCTCAGCCGTGAAATTCGAGCACCGGTCAGGGAGTTTGTGTTGGAAACGGTTGTCCCCGACGACGAAGGCAGATCCGACGCCGTCAATGCTCTTGGAACCATCAGTGTAGATAAATATGGCATTATCGAACCACAAACGGAGTTTGACAAGCCTCGAGCGGTATACCAAATCCGGGGTTGCTCTCCTTGGGCAGCGAACTAAGTTCAAGGTGAATGTGAACCTGGACCTGATGCCACAGTGGCAATGGACTCTCGCTCAACTTAAAGGTTGAAGGGAGGGTAAAATCGAGCCGCTGAAGCAGGCGGCGAAACTGAACTGCAGGTGGAAGCAAGGCTATCGCAGACAACTGATATTGGTGATCGAGTGAGTCGTCAAAAAATAATAGGTAAGATGGATGGTTGGGCATCGACCGCAGGCGGCATGCGTACTGACACAAGAGTATGTCACGCCGAGTGGTCAAGGATAATAGAGCAGCTTCGGCATACAGACTTTCAACAGGGCTGGTATAAAATGCACCGGTCGCCAGGCGTAATCCCCGATGGTGAATAGAGTTGAGACGGCGGAGAATCGACGGCCGTGCAGAAGAGTATACAAGGATTCCGAAGTCGAGCTTCGACTGAACAATGGCCTGGTAAAGATGAAGCAGGACGGTACGATCCACTCCCTATAATGTGCCACTGAGGACACGGAGAACATTAAGGGATCGGGCACAACGGCCAGCCAGGTAAGACACGTGTGGGGACCAGCAAAGTTTACGATCCAACATGTGTCCCAAGAATTTTGTTGTCTCCACGAATGGGAGAGCAACGGGGCCGAGACGTAGAGAATGTGCGGAGAATGCCCGCCCTCCAACAGGTATCGTAAGCCTTCTCTAAGTCAAAGAACACTGCTACCGTTTGACGCTTCCTTAAAAAGTTATTCATAATAAAGGTCGACAAGGTGACGAGGTGATCAGCAGCAGAGCGGTGTCTACGAAAACCACATTGGATATTAGTCAGGAGGCGTCGAGATTCAAGGAGCCAGACCAACCGAGCATTAACCATGCATTCCAACACCTTACAGACACAGCTAGTAAGAGAAATGGGGCGATAACTTGATGGAAGATGTTTGTCCTTCCCTGGTTTGGGAATGGGGACAACAATGGCTTCACGCCAACTTGTGGGAACCTGACCTTCAGTCCATATGTGATTATAGGTGCTAAGTAGGAAACACTTGCCCGCAAGAGAAAGGTTCTTCAGCATCTCAATATGGATGGAATCGGGCCCGGGTGCAGAAGATCGGGACATGGCGAGAGCAGAGTCTAGCTCCTGCATCGTGAAGGAGACATTATAACTTTCACGATTAAAAGAGTGGAAAGAAGGCGGCCGTGCCTCCTCTAACTCTTTGCGAGGGAGGAAGGCAGGGTGGTAATGAGCAGAGCTAGAAACCTCCGCAAAGAAACGGCCCAATGCGTTGGAAACATCAGCGGGGTCCACAAGGACTGCATTCTCAACGGTCAGGCCAGAAATCGGGGAGTGGACCTTGATGCCGGATAAACGGCGTAGGCCACCCCAGACAGCCGAGGAGGGAGTAAAGCGGTTAAAAGAACTGGTAAAAGCAATCCAGCAAGCTTCTTTGCTGTCGTTTATAACACGATGACATTGCGCTCGCAGTCGTTTATAGTTGATACTATTCTCCAACGTTGGGTGGCGGCGGAAGATGCGTAAAGCACGGAGCCGGGCTCTAAGAGTGTCATGGCAGGCTGCAGTCGACCAGGGGACCGGGACGCAATAAGGAGAAGAGGATGTACGAGGTATGGAATGTTCGGCTGCTGTGAGAATAACCTCTGTGAGGTATTCGACCTGACTGTCACAGCTGGAAAAATTCTGATCATGAAAAACAGCCATAGAAGAATAAAGCCCCCAGTCGGCTTTAGAGATGTTCCAACTGGTGGGACGAGGAGATGGGGAATGATGCAAGAAGTGGATGACACAAGGAAAATGGTCATTCGAGTACGTGTCAGAAAGTGTATACCACTCAAACCAACCAGCAAGCTGAGGAGTGCATATCGCGAGAGCTATATGGGAATAAGTATGTGTTGTGTCTGAAAGGAAGGTCGGTGCACCAGTGTTGAGGTAGACTAGATTGAGGTGTTGGAAAAGGTCCACGAAAAGGGAGCCTCTTGGACAAGGTGCCAGAGAGCCCCAAAGGAGGTGGTGGGCATTAAAGTCGCCTACCAACACAAAAGGTGAAGGGAGCTGGTCAACAAAGTGTAGCACATCTGCCCTAGTAAGGGCGGATGACGATGGCGAATAGATATTACAGAGGGAAAAGGAAAAGGTGGATAGAGTGGTGTATGCAATGAAATGGGATGGTGATAGACGTCGTCCCGAATGAGCATCAGAACCCCTCCATGGGCTGGGGTACCTTCCACAGGTGGCAGGTCGAAACACACAGAGGTGTATTGGGGGAAGTCTGCATGATCACATGGACATAACGTAGTTTCTTGGAGACAAACTAGAAGCGGGCAGTGCAATCGAAGGAGTAGTTTTAATTCCTCCCGATTGGAACGAATGCCGCGAATATGCGATTGAAGGAGCGCCATGATAAAAAATGAGAGATGAAAAGAAGATAAAAAGGAACAAGCAGGTGGGGGTCACCTCGACGGCCACTGAGGACCGGACTTCGAGGGAGCACTACTGCCGCTATCTAGAGGCAGAGTGTCATGTTCCATAGGTTCAACTGATGCATCTGCCACCTTCCCGAGTTTATCAGGAGAGGCAGCTTTCGCTGCTGGTAAAATGGCAGTTGCCCGGCTAACAGTAGTGCATCCCGGCGAGACAGAAGACGATCGGGGCCGACTACTGTTGGGCGGCGTGACGGATGGGTGACAGCTTGGCGGGGAAGGGAGGAACTCTCTTTCTTTGTTAGCTCTTCTGGAAGAGTGACTGCGAGAAGAGGCAGTTGACAGTTGAGAAGCCTGAGTACGTAGAAAACCTTCACGGACGGGTTCCTTTATCAAAGTCCGGGCATCTTGTTTAGGTGCCCGCAGTTTATTAAGAGGTTGATGAAGACTGAACTTTCGAAGCAGCAGGAGGAAGCGGGGACGTGAAACGGGCAATCTTCGGGCTGGCTGATCGCACAACTGTGTCAGCGAAAGTGAAATCACAGGTCTGTGTACCTGCATCCTTAGTAGGTCGAGTGGATGTGAGGACCTTACTGTATGTGCCCGCTGGGAGGACAGTGGGCTTTCGACTCGCCAATAACTTTCGAGCGGCAGATGTTGAGACCTTTTCCGTGACCCAAATTTGCTGAATGACCTTTTCATCCTTATATACAGGGCAGTCCCAAGAGGAAGCCGCATGGTCACCGTTGCAATTAAGGCAGTGAGGGGACGGAGGTGGTCAATCCCCCTCATGGGCGTCCCTACCACATGTGACACATTTTGCTGCATTAGAGCAAGATTGACGGGTGTGGTTGTATCTGTGGCATTGGAAACAGCGTGTTGGGTTTGGTACATAAGGGCGCACGGAGATAACTTCATACCCTGCTTTGACGGGAGTTCAACACTGTCGAACGTCAAAAACACAGTACGAGTTGGTGTCAGCTGGTTATCGACCTTTTTCATCTCCCTATGCATGGCTGTTACACCCTGATCGGACATGTAGGTTTGTATTTCTTTGTCAGACAACCTGTCAAGGGATCTCGTGAAAACTACTCCCCGTGACGAGTTGAGTGTGTGATGTGCTTCTACCTGGACAGGAAACGTGTGTAGCAAAGTAGTCCGTATCAGTCTTTGTGCCTGGAAGGCACTTCTGCTTCCAGCAACAATGTTCCATTGCACTGAAGCGAACAGGTGTCAACAGGGTCAGCAATCGCATCAACACCTTTCTGAATGACGAAAGGATTTACAGAATTGAAATCTTTACCGTCGGTTCGAGAGACAACTAGGAATTTCGGGAGATTGGGCAAAGTTTTCTTATGCTGAGGCGAATCGATCTTTCTTTTTTGGGTCAAAGTCACAGAAGAAGAGAAGGAAGTCATTGCAGAAGTGTCCCCCGTGATTACCGGCGTCTCCGATGGCGCGCTCCTTCCTAGTGGGGGCCCTCTCCGAGGGCTTACCCACCTTAGGTGATTGTTCACACCTCCCGAGAACTGATGGAGGGACCAATCGGCATGTTCGGAAGGTACCAGCTCGGGTAATCACCCCTCCCAGGGCCTGGCCTTTACCAGGGGGTACATACGTGCTCTACTTGTCTACCCAGGGTGGGGAATTATGCGTTACCCCATCACCTGCTACGCATGATAATGCGTGGGTCGGCCTTCAGACACGCACAGGAAGGAAAGAAGAAGAATAGAGGAAGTGAAGAGAAAGAAGTGTCTCAAACGCCAAAGCGGAGACTAATGAGGAGGAGAGGAAGGCTAGGAAAGTACAGCAAGGAGAGAAAGATAGAAGCTAAGATTAGGAAAGCAAGAAACCAAGGAAAAAGAAAAACTAGGACAGGAAACCACCTTGACTCACAAGGGACGCCCGTCTCCGGGCGAAGGCATGAACCGGGAGGGAAAGTGAAGCAGCCTGGGGCAGAAAAAAGGCTGCTTCGGCTCAGGGCACCGTGCGCGCCACACACGTACCCACAAAAGAGCTGTGGGCCCCCTGGGGGGGGGGGGGGGGGGTTGCGATGATAAGCACTATTCTCATGAGAAGTAACTTTCTCTTCCGCCTTCTTCCAGTCAGAAAATCCGCAGGCTGAAAAAAGATTACACATATTCTCTGAGCCCATGCTGTCGCTGAATAATTTACAGAAAATACAAAATACATTTCCTGTAGATTCGGAATACAATAGCCATTTTCTTTCCTTTTTCTCTCCATTTTGCAGTTTTTTGAACAACAAATTTTTGGATGCGTACCTTTTTTGTGATTTGTAGACACGTTCAGATTTACAGATTTACTTACGTCATCTAAAGTGTTCATAAAATAATCTAAACCTTTCGCTAAACACTGCTGCACAAATTCGTTGTCAATGTTTTTCCATTTCACTGGATCTTTCTCCAATACTGAAGGCTTCACTAATTAACCTCCATTGTCAGTATTGCCACCGGTTTCAGTGTTATGATTGCCTGGTTTAACACTAATATTCACCACCTCAGCTACACTATGCTGCTCCACAATAATCTCGGATTCACGCGAATAAGCGCACACAAGCGTGGGAGAGTCTGATTCGTTACAAATTTCACTAACAGTCCCAACAGAGTCTTCTTTCTTTGTAAAGTACGAAGTAACTTTTGGCAGTTTCTTTTCACAAATTCTGCTGCTTCTTTCTGTGCCTCTCTTTTACTGGCACCACTAAGAAACTCTCTCACACTAGACGATTGCATTTCAAGTCCCGAATACCAGAAATGAAATTCAAATATGAGTAATGCACTAATTGATTACAATAAGCAACATCACCTCACTTACAAAAAACAGCTGGTCTGCAAACGAAGTGTACATTAAAACGCTCTAAACAATACTGTTGCACGCATCAACAAGTTTCACTCTACAACAAAGGACAATAATGGGCAAGCGAAGAAAGCACCGAACAGAAAAAAAGGAAGGGGGCGTGGGGGTGAATGTATCTCACAGGACATAATTGTGTCTGAAGTAAACCGGCTGTTACTCTGGTAAAAAGTTCTAAACAACTCTACACACAGAGAGATTACAGACAGATGTAACTTATTATTGTGTTTATTGTGATTTAATTTTTCTGCTCGATTGGTCCTGGACATTATATAATTAAATGGAAAGCAGAACATTTCATTCAGCAGGATAGTGCAGTAATGCTGGGAGGCGAGTTCAAACACTAAGCCGCCCATCTGTTGGTTTTGTATGAATCTTGCTGGACAGTCAGCTGATATTTTGATCAGAGTGGAGGCCCCGTCTACATGGAGGCCTGGGGATACAGCCCCTTAGCCCCCCCCCCCCCCTCCAATCTGGCCCTGCCAGTCACCTGATCAAATAAAGCACCAGAAACGGACTTCTTCACTGCATAGGAAATGAGGTTGGCAGGACTCAAAACGATATATATCGAAATGGTGAACAATCAATTGTCATTTATATCTCGAATTTCCGCCAGTACATTTAAATGACTGATGAGATTCCACAAAATTTCGTTGATTATTTCGCGATTTTTCATAAATTTCAATGATTTTGTGATTTTCCGCAAAAATTGTAAAATGTCGCAAAAATTTCGCAATTTTGTGATTCTCGAAATACAGGTGCCTCTACTTATTGGTCATGAACTGTACACTAAAACTGGAAAAACTGCAGAAAGGTATGCAAATAAGGAGATGGGACCTGGAGAAATTGAAGGAACCTGAAGTTCTTGACAATTTCTGAGGGAACTTTAGGCAACAATTAACAGAAACAGAGGAAAATAAAACCAGAATGGGTAGCTTTGAGAGATGAAACAGTGAATGGAGCAGAGATCCAAATAGGTAGAAAGGCAAGACCTACAAAAAATCCTTGGATATCACAAGAAATGCTAAATTTAATTGATGAAAGGAGAAAGTTAAAACTGCAGTAAATGATGCAGGCAAAATGGAGTACAGACGATTAAGAAATGAGATTGATAGGAAGTGCAAAGTAACTAAACAGCAGTATCAAGTAGGCAAATGCGTCTGTAGAAGAATGTATAACTAGGGGAAAAACAGATACCATCTACAGGAAAATAAGAGAAACATTTGGAGACTGGAAAAACAGCTCTATGAATATCAAAAAGTCAGATGGAAAAGCAGTTCCCAGGTAAGAACAGAAAACTGAAAGGTTGAAAGAGTACATAGAGGGGCTCGACAAAAGAAATGAACATAGGGACAATATTGTAGGAAGGGAAGAGGAAGTAAATGAAGATGAAATAGGAGATACTATACTGAGAGATGAATTTCACAGAGCCCTGAAAGACCTAAGTCAGAACAAGACCCCTGGAGTAGATGACATTCCCTCAGAGATACTGAAGTCTCTAAGAGAGCAAGCCATGACAAAACTATTTCACCTGGTTCATAAAATGTATGAGACAGGTGAAATACCCTCAAACTTTAAGAAAAATGTAATAATCCCCATTCCAAAGAAATCGGATACAGACAGTTGTGAAAATTACAGAACCATCAGTTTAATAAGTCATGGTTGGAAAATTTTATTTACAGAAGAATGGAAAAGCTGGTAGAAACTGACCTCAGGAAAGATCAGTTTGGATTCAGGAGAAATGTAGGAACATGAGAGGCAATACTTACTTTACAACTTATCCTAGAAGATAGATTAAGGAAGGAGAAATCTACATTCTAGCTTTCATTGACTTGGAGAAAGCTTTTGACAATGTTGATTTGAACACAGTCTTTCAAATTCTGAAGTAAGTGGGGGTAAAATATGGGGAAAGGAGGCTTACTTACAACTTGTACAAAAGCCAGACCACAGTTATTAGAGTTGAAGGGCATTAAAGAAAAGCATTGGTTGGGAAGGAAGTAAGACAGGTTTGTAGCCTTTTTCCAATGTTATTCAATTTGTACAAGAGTAAATCCAAAAGAAGGCCTGCTATTTTTGTTTATTTCTGATTAATTCTACAATGGTTTACACCAGTTTACAGCTTGAACATTTAGCTATTTTTCGACATAATCACCATTTCTGTCGATGCATTTTTGTAGACACTGTGGCAGTTTTTGTATGCCCATGTCATACCAGCTAACTGCCATTCTTTTCAGAAAGTTACGAACCTCTTATTTCACCTTGTCTTCAGAGCTGAATGTTTTTCCAGCCAAATATTCTTTCAAGTTAGGGAATCACTGGACACCAAGACGAGACTATAGGATGGGTGGGTAATGACGTTCCACTGAAACTGTTGCAGGAGAACAATGGTTTGCTGATTGACATGTGGGTGAGTGTTGTCATGGAGAATGTGTACGCCCTTGCTCAACATTCCTCTTCTACGGTTCTGAATTACCCGTTTGAGTTTCTTCAGAGTCTCAATCTTCAACACTGTCTCCTGAGAAATTGACTGCTTCCCCCTCCTTTGTTCGTCATGAATTTCAGTCCAACCAGCTGCAAACTATACACCACTTACAAACATTTTTGACATCCATGCACGACTCACCATACAGTTCCATCAATCGGAGCTGGATTTCAATCATGGCAGTGCCCTTCGAGTTCAAAAACCGAATAACTGCATGCAATTCGCGCTTGACCGTAACAACAAGGGCTCCATCTACATCTACATACATACACCGTAAGGTGCGCGGCGGAGGGTACACTGTACCACTACTAGACATTTCCTTTCCTATTCCACTCCCAAATAGAACGAGGAAAAAAAGAACGCCTATATGCCTCTGTACGAGTCCTAATTTCTCTTATCTTTTCTTTGTGATCACTACGCAAAATCTAAGTAAGCGGCAGCAAGATCGTACTACACTCAGTTTCAAATTCCAGTCCTCTAAATTTCCTCAACAGAAACTCACAAAAAGAACATCGTCTTTCCTCCAGCGATCCCCAATTGAGTTGCCGGAGCATTTCCGTTGACACTTACACATTGGTCGAACCTACCAGTAACAAATCTAGTTGCTCGCCTCTGAACTGCCTCTATGTCTTCCTTTAAACTGATCTGCTGCGGGTCCCAAACACTTTAGTAATACTCAAGATGTGGTCGTGCAAGTGTTTTATACGCGGTCTCCTTTACAGGTGAAGTACATCTTCTCAGAATTCTCCCAATAAACCGAAGTTGGCTGTCCACCTTACTCACGACAGTCCTTACATGTTCGTTCCATTTCATATTGCTCTGCAATGTTACACCTAGATATTTGAATGACGCGACAGCATCAAGAAGCTCACTACTAATGCTGTATTCGAACATTATGGGATTGTTTTTTCTACTCATGCGCATCACCTTACATTTTTCTACATTGAGAGCTAGCTGCCAATCTTTGCACCAACTAGAAATTTTGTTTAAGTCATCCTGTATGCTATTACAGTGAGTTACAGACGACACCCTCCTATACACCCCAGCATCATCAGCAAACAGCCGCAAATTACAACTTACTCTGTCCATCAGTTCATTTATATAGATAGAAAATAATAGTGGTCCTATCACACTCCCCTGGGGCACACCTGACGATACACTCGTCTCTGATGAACACTCATAGTCGAGAACAACATACTGCGTTCTATTACTTAGGAAGTCTTCCAGCCAGTCACAAATCTGTGAACCTATTCCATAAGCTCGTATCTTTGTTAGCAGTCTGCAGTGTGGCACCACATCGAATGCCTTTTTGAAGTCGAGAAAAATACAATCCGCCTGTTCACATGATATCATGTGAGAAAAGGGGCAAGCTGAGTTTCACATGAACGATGTTTCCTAAACCCCTGCTGATTCATAGAAAGAAGCTTTTCCTTTTCAAGGAAATTTACTATATTTAGTCTCCTTACTAAAGACCATAACAACATGTATTGTAGTATGTGCTCCACAACAGTGCAAAAAAATTATTTTCAGAACTAGAAAAAGTAAAGACAAAGTGTTAATAACAAATCTGTATCATATGTTGTGTTGTGTAGTGACAATTTCACTATACATCTCATATTTATCCTCAGATACAGTATAATGCAATAATTTTTCTTTCTGGGAATAAAATATGGCACAACTTATTGTTTCTATACTTAGTGTCAACAAGATACATGGTGCTCATTTGAAATTCTACTGGCAATAATGTATTTCGGTAGAGTTGATTTATTTTCAAAGATACACAATTATTACCAAGTCTGAATTAGGATTATCATAATTTTGACTTCATTTGCTGCAGCTTTTCTCCTCATATGCATATAGTAGCCTGGGCAGCCACAATATGTGACATAACACAAAACTAGCAGTGGGTCAAATACAAATCTGTGCAGTGACATGAAAAAAACTTTATCTGTACTTACACACTATCAGTCGGTCAGTTGTGTGAAGCTGTAAATTCCTAGATAGTAAAGCTCATCTGCACAGCGCAGAAAGTTTACAAGTCTCAATACCTTTGTGATCTTTTAGCTAATTACCAGCCAAGTAAACTTCTCAAGACCTAGTCACACAATATACTTTGTTACGGAAGTATTTGCGATTCAGACAAGATTTAGTAAGTGGGTCAAACATTTTTTTTTATTATTTATATTTTATTTTTCCCAATGGCTGTTGGAATTATTTCTTTATTGTATCTACAATATTACATTCATAACATTCTGTCACAATGAAATTGCATCTTTATCTGCAAAATTGTAGCCCAATGGAGACATGAAGGAGAAACATTTTACACCAAAATTCAAAGAAGTATTTTATGAAATTCTACACCTACAAACATACTCTGCAGCCCACAGTGATCTCTATACTACCTGAATGTTGAACTACAGTTTTTTCAGTATGCCAGCCACAGATGTTGATATTCTGTTCCTTTGACTGATTACAACATGGTTGCTATGAGGTATTACAAGAAAATGAAATATGTTTTGATTCCATACTCACACGAATCTGTTACTTCGGATATTGTCATAAATTTCAAATCCAGGGATAATCTAGTAATTATTTGTCATGTACTAACAGATAAAAATTCATTTGACTAAGTACAACGTGGCGGACAATGTAAATTCATGTGCATAACATATGAAAGTGCAGGCACACTCCAGTTCTATACTCAGACACCAGAGTTATGTATCCAGGTTACATAGAGATCACTTGCAATCCACCGCAAGACTTGTGACGGAGAGTACCATGTGCCACTTCTAGTCACTTTGTTTTCTGTTCCACTCCCAGACAGAATTAGGAAAAAGCCAATTACCTGTATACGTTTTTACAAGCCCTAACTTCTTGACCAAGGTCAACACGGATTTAGAAAATATTGTTCATGCAAAACACAACTAGCTCTTTACTCACACAAAGCGATGGGTGCTATCGACAAGGGTTCTCAAATTGATTCCGTATTTCTTGATTTCCAGGAGGCTTTTGACACTATAACTCACAAATTGCTTTTAATCAAATTGCGTGGTTATGGTATATTGCCCCAAGTTTGCGACTGGATAGGGGATTTCCTGTCAGAGAGGACACAGTTTGTAGTAATCGATGGTAAGGCATCGACTAAAACGGAGGTGATATCAGGCGTTCCACAGGTTAGTGTTATTCGCCCTCTGCTGTTCCTTGTTTACATAAACGATTTGGGAGAAAATCTAAGCAGCTCTCTTAGGTTGTTTGCAGATAACGCCGTCATATACCGTCTAGTACAATCATGTGAAGATCAATACCAACTGCAGAACAATCTAAATAAGATACCACTATGGTGTAAAACATGGCAGTTGACTGTAAATAATGAGAAGTGTGAAGTCGTTCTCATGAGTATGAAAAGAAATCCGTTAAACTTTGTTTAAAAGATAAATCAATTAAAAGTGAAGGCCGTAAACTCCACGAAATACTTAAGAATTACTATTACTTCAGACTTAAACTGGAAAGAACATGTAAATGGGAAAGGCCAACCAGAGACTGTGTTTTGTTGGCAAAACTCTTAAAAGATGCAACAGAACTACTAAAGAAACTGCATACACTACGCTTGTCCAGCCTTTTTTGGGAGTATTGCTGCCCAGTGGAACCCTTATCAGGTGGGTTTCACGGAGGTCATCGAAAGAGTCCAAAAAAGGGCAGCTCGTTTTGTATTGTCATGATACAGGGGAGACAGCCTTAAGGAAATGATACAGGATCTAGGGTGTGAATCAATACAACAACGGCGATTATTGCAGCAGCATGGACTACTTACGAAACTCCAATCACCAACATTCTCCTCCAAATGTGAAAATATATTGCTGACTGCCACTTACATAGGTAGAAAAGATCATCAAAATAAAATACGAAAAATTATAATTCAAACGGAGAGATTCAAGTGTTCTTTCTTCCCACATGCTATTGGTTTGATGAACCCTCTGCCAGGCACTTAAATGTGATTTGCAGATTATCCCGTGTAGATGTAGATGTTATCTTTGTGGTCTACATGCGAAATGTATGTTGGTGGCAGTAGAAATACTCAGCAGTCAGCTTCAAATTTAGGATCTCAAAATTTTCCCAACAGTGTTTGTCAAGAAGAACTTCACCTTCCCTCAGGTAATATCCTTTTCAGTCTCCAAAGCATCTCAGTGATACTCACACATTGATCAAACATACCAACAACAAACGAAACAGCCTAACTATGAATTGCTTCTATGTATTCCTTTAAAATGATCTGGCGAGGATCCCAAACACTCGAGCAATACTCGAGAATGGGTCTATCAAATGTTCTTACACAATTTTCTCTACAGATAAATCACATCTTCCCAAAATTGCCGCAATAGACTGAAATGGATAATTTGCCCTCCCAATGACTGTCCTTGTCCCAATGAATATCACTCTAGAACATGCGTAGATATTTAATCAACACAACTGTATCAAGCGGCACTAATGCAGTATTTAAACACTGTTTTTCCTACTTATCTGCATTACCTTACATGTTTCTACATTTAGAGCTGCCTGTCATTACTGACACTAACTAGAAATTTTAAGTCACTTGCATCCTACTTCAGCCATTCAGTGATGATACCTTCCCGTACACCACAGCATCATCAGCAAACAGGTGCAGAGTGCAAGTCACTCTGTCCATCAAATCATTTTTGCAGATAGAAAATAATAACTGTCTTATCGCACTTCCCTGGGGCATTCTTGATGAAAACTCGCTGTCAAGAGTAGGCGAGTTCTATTAATTACGAAGTCTCTGAGCCACTCACATACCTGGGAACCTAGGCTTCATTAGCTTCATTAGCAGTCTGCAATATGGAACCATGACAAACGCATTACGTAAATTAAGAGATATGCAGTTTGCCTGTTGCCCTTCATCCATACCTTGCAAGATATCATGTGAGAAAATGGCAAGCAGAGTTTCACATGAGCAATTTTTTATGAAGCCATACTGTTGCGTAAACAGAATGCTTTCCCCTCTCAAGGAAATTTACTATATTCGAACTCAGAACACACCCAATAATTTTACATCAAACTGATGTTAACAATATTGGTGTGTAATTACAGAGGTCCATGCTTTTTATGGGAGTCACCTGTACTTTTTTCCAATCACTTGAGACTGTGTTTATACCACAGGTTTGCAAAAATGGAAGGTATGTACGGGGCTAATTCCATAGAGTATTATCTATAAAATTGAACTGGGATACCATTCGGGCCTGGCAACTTATTTGGTTTCAGCTCCCTCAACTGCTTCTCTACACAAGGGATGCTCATTACCATATTCTCCATTTTGGGAGTTTGAGTGATTGCCTGTTTTCATTTGTTTGTCCCTTTTCGAATTGAGAGTGTAACCGTGTTTGCTTTATCAGCATTTCTCAAATATTATTATTAAACCATAGTGGATACTTTCCCTCCTTAATCCACTTTGTTAGCACATATTTCTCCGGCACTTTTTGTATTTAAATTTTGCCCATCCCCCGTTTCCATTGTACTGTAACTAAATTATATCAATTCATTTTCTAAGTGGGACACTAATAGTTGCTTATCTGCTCTTTCTAGCAAAAACTCTCTCCTAACATTCTTGACTGATTTATTAACTTCATTAAACATTGTCAGTGTGATGACATAACTATTCTGTTTCTACATTGACATCATTGATAAGGTCAGGCCTGTTTGTAGCTACAAGGTCTAAAATACTTCCATTAAGTGTGTACTGTCAATTTAGCTTGTCAAGACAGTTGTCAGTTAACATGTTCACTAGTAGTTCACATGAGTGCTTGTATGTACCACCTGTAATGGAACCATAAACATCCCAGTTTCTACTGAGTAAGTTCATCAACAGAGTTAATATTGCATGGTCCAGGTACCTTTGCACTGCTGTCCATATATCTTGTTTGAATCATTTTTGAACTGTGACAATGGAACCGGGTGGCAGGTAAAAAAACCCAACCATTAATCCGATTTCTCCTAGACCTGATTATACACATCCAAAAAAGTCACAGTCACAATGAACTTCAATCTCAGTGGAGACAATATTTTTGTCAACTGCAATGAACATATACCCTCTAATTGTCCCGCATCAATCTTTGTGATATAAATTACACACTTAACTAAATATTTCTGAGCTTCATACATCAGGATTGAGCCAACTCTCTATCCCAAGGATTATTAGAGCACAATAAATTTACAGCAATGCTGTAAATTCAGGAACTCTGTTTCCAATATTTCCAAAAGTTTCTGCCAATATTTTGACAGGTGACGTGTCTTTCGTCTGAGCCTGGCCCGATTTCACTGTCTTCATGTCAAATAGTGAATGTTCATCAGCACAACTACCTCCTAGCCTAAAAGAAAAACTACCAATGTGTGTTTCACAACTACTGTGCTAACTGAGTAGGCTGCTTCTTTTGTGTAGTTCACTCCTGACCTATCAAGGCGGGAGAGAGGGTTTTACAATTTCCCACCCGATAACATGGGTCCAGAAATCTGCAGCCATGACCATCACACTCTACTTGGCACCCCAATTAACTCTGGGAACAATGCTGCTTGCAACCTGCACACAAGGTCAGCAGTGTTAAATTTTGTGAGATGCTCATACAAATTGAGGATGCCTA
This sequence comes from Locusta migratoria, assembly GCA_026315105.1. Taxonomy (NCBI): domain Eukaryota; kingdom Metazoa; phylum Arthropoda; class Insecta; order Orthoptera; family Acrididae; genus Locusta; species Locusta migratoria. The sequence continues at coordinate 297,420,809 of CM048755.1, forward strand.
CATAACACAGCTAACATTGAAGCTCTCAATAAGCACCAAATTCCTCTTCCCATGTGCCTGCTCAAACCCTGTTGAAGGAGCAGCCACTTGCCTATATGCAGGATGAACAGAGGAGAGGAGACGGTCAGCCTCCACATTGGCCATGCCTTAAGTAATGTAAACATGCCACAACTGCAGCAAAGACCATCGATACAACACATGACATCTGAGGTGCCCCACACAATGTGCCAGATTCTCCAGAGCTGCCATGTGTTGAGACAGCAGTCTAAAGCCTGACTTGTTTCTAAAAACATCTTCAGCTGTTGTAAACCATGGCTAACATTTCCTTCGTCCATACACAGCACACACACACACACACACACACACACACACACACACACACACACACACACAATATCCATCCAAAAACTAGTAACTGCAAAAAAGCTAAATATTCTATCTGCTATTACACTAGTGCTTCACTAATGGTGGCTGACTGAGCTGTTAATCAAGGGTCACACACTGTTCAAATCAAATGGGTAATAACCAAGCAAATTTATACATTTAAGTTACTGCAAAGAAATGATACTATTCATCTCAAATACAAAAATATACAAGGTTTTTAAGTGTTACGCAATGAAAAATACAAAAACAGCAAAGACTTTTAGAATCGAACTATGAAACAGATATGAAAGCTAAAATTGTCTGGCTGCTAAAAGGCTACTCACTACTGCCAGTCTGCTATTGCAGTGTGCTCTGGCTACAGCTGACTGACAAACCGCGCTCTGTTCAACACTTACAGATTACACCACTAAAAACAAATTGTGGTGTCATCAATGGCCACATCGTGGCACAACGTGCCTCCAGGCCACGTAGCACTCAGCGTATCGAGTGTGTAGTAGCTTCCATCAAGGGCATCATTGTGTGTGTCAACAGTATTGGTTTTGGTGTTCAGAACATTCACTCTTTTTTTTTCTAGATTATGTACTCGTCTCTCTTTTCCTTTGCAACATGGTGGTTTCTTAGCAGAAGGTCCCTCTGTCGCTCCACGAGTTTCATAAGTCTCAGTCAATGCAGTTCACTCAGTTAATGGAAAAACTAACATTTATGTTGGACAACAGGCAGTTACTGTTTCAGGCTTTAAATCAACCTATCAACCAGACTGACAACACAGGCAGCTAACACAGGCAGCTGACACTGCCCAGCACCACCATTCCGCAAGTTTGACGTTGCTGTGGAAGAATGGGACAAGTATAATCTGCAGCTCTTCCAACACTTTGCAGCCTACATCATCTCCAATGATGTTAAGCACTCATTTCTTTTCTTGGGTTGGTGTCAATATTTTGTGCATCTGCAGTAAACTTTTTCCGCTATCGCAATCTCAATCAGTCCCGTTTCCATATATCACTGCTGCTCTTGATAAACGTTTTAACTCTCAGGTGTTGGTCGCCAGCACCTGCTATAAGTATTTTTCGCACTAAACACTAACCATTCCAATACTCATGACTCATGGAATTACACGTAATAACATGCACCTGAAAATTTGTCTGTCTCTGTAAAAACCCATATGCTGATGTTATGTTGTGGGATGATATTGTTCAAAATGTTACTAATTCCCACCTACATACTGAGGTTCTGAAGCTCTCTGTATCATTAAGGCACATTATTCAACACTAATGAACTGCGAATGTCACCCCGTCATAGCTGCCATTGATACTCTCTGGTCTCCTCTATTTGGGCATCCTATATCTTTTAAGTCCATTAAACAACAAACAGCATATCCCTGGTAAATATGTTCTGTTGGTCATTTCTCATGACAGAGATAGCTGCCATTTTTGCTGGGCCAAATGTCTGTTTTACCAGGAAAGGTACAACAGCAATGTGTGCTCTAAGAATGGCCAGTTCGCCCCTATGTCGCCTTGTGACTCTGAGACCATGCACATTCATTAGGTCAATGATGAAAATGTTGGACTTCAGCACCAATTGGTTTCCGATGAACCAGCTCTGGTGCATACCTGTTACAGTATTTACACTATTCTGGCGACATCTCAAAGTGTCAGTCATTCCCAGTGTCCCTCTCTTCTTCAACAGGAGCCACACAAGTTTTTGATTCAGCTACACACTCAGAACCAGTTGCATACTAGAGTGTTGGTGACTTCAGTTAATAGGACCACATATGACTTGCTTTGTTCTCCGTGGGTCAATGTTCCAATGCAGCCTCCCACCACCTACAATGGGGATTGCATTGCTGTCCTTGGCACCAGTTACTTGCCAATGAAATATCATTCTACCAGTAATTCCTGTTACAGTGCTTCAACCTTAATGCTTTTGACATCTTTGGTCTTCAGATCTCAGACAATGAGACAACAATTAACTCTCATGTCCCTCAAGATACCATCTAGGCAATTTGTGATAAATTTAGTCAGTTTTTTTCAAACTCTCTGGGTGTGGGAAAAGGTGAGGGATGATCCATCAGAGCTCGTGAGGTTCCCCATGCCATTCAGGGCACCTTTGCCACAGGTTTTCAAGCCTGTCTCTGCTAGTCAATGGGCAATTCCTCTTGTCATTATCAGAAAACCACTTGAGTATATTTGCCTTTGTGCTGATTTCAAATCCACTGTTAATGCATAGTCTATCGTGAATTCCTACTCTCTTTCTCGCCTGCAACAAATTGCAAGGAGGTGTGTTTATATCAAAGATCATCCTGAGGGATGGTTAATTGCAACTTCCGTTGGATGAGACAATGAAATCATTCCTTGTCATTAACACACACATTTTGAGCTGTTCCGACCTTTGTCAGTGCTTCTGCCCCAGACATCATCCAACGGTTTTTGAAACAACTGACCTTAAAGTCCCTTTTTGTTCCAATGATGTTGTCATTTCTGGAAGTTCCAGAACATAGAATGCCTCTTCCAGACACTCATTGATGTGGGTCTCAGGTGCAATAAGGAGAAATGAGTGTTTTTCCTTACTTGGATCGAATACCTTGGTTGCATCATTGATGCACACTACGTCTGCCCTTCTGCCAAACACCCAGAGGCTGATCGGGTATTCCCAACACAGAAAAACCTCTCTAAACTTCAGGCTGTTCTGGGTAAGACACCTTATTACCTCTGCTTCATCCCTTATGCAGCCCAGATCACAGCAACCTTACATGCCCTCCAAAACAAGAATGTTCTACTCGTCTGAACAAGAAAACGTCTTCCAAACACTGAAAACACTTCTGCTCAATCCCGTTAAACTAGTGGTCCTCACAGTGGGTACCTCCACCTATCGCATATGAATTTTACTGCCTCACAAGGTCAGGACCACAGACAGCCCAACTGCTTATTCTTCTATGCTGTTAAACAAAGCCCAGGTCAATTAAAGTCAAATAGAGAAGGAGGCATTGGCGATCATCTATGGAGTGTCCAAATTCTACCAGTACCTCTATGGGTAGAAGTTCTACATCCTGACTGATCACAAACCTCTCACCAGCTTGTTCCATGTTAACAAACCTGTACATGGCCAAATAGTGCAGAAACTTCAACAGAGGGCACTGATCCTAGCAAATTATGACTATGAGATCTTGTATCACCCCACTGCCCATCACGCCAATCAGGATATCTTGTACTATCTCGCAGTCAATACCATGATGTCAGCCAGTACAACCCAAGTCTTGGATATTGTTTTCTGCCAGGAAGGATTGCCCTACACCACTGTGTCTGATAATTCCCCCCCCCCTTTCAGTTGACCTCTGAAGAATTCACAGCCATTTGCAAGGCTAATAGCATCACTCATATCCGCCTTGTACCTTTTCCCCCCACAGTCCAAAGACAAGGTGGAAGAATTATGCACTTCTAAGGTGCAAATGAAAAAATAGCGAGCCACCCAATCCAAGGAAAATGCTTAGTTCCCTCTGCTTTATGTCGTATCATAAATGCCTCAGAGAAATAAGTCTCTTGCTGACCTCCATGGCAGGCTGCACCAAACTATTCTTCATTCAGGGTCTACTTTTGAGTTTCCTGAGGAGGTCACCTGTGAAAACCTAGACTTGCAGTCTGCTCTGTGAGCTGAGCTACACGGGTTAGGGTGCCTCCAGCAATGGCACCTGAACCATCTAAGCCCTAGTGCCATTCCTAAAGCTGCTCAGCTACAGATCGGGTCCCTCAAGAGTGTCCAAAGATGGTCCATGTCTCCCCACGCAGTAAACCACCACCATGACCACTGTCCCCACCCCTGCAGCCTGTACCCTCTAATCTGTAGGTGCCTCTTCCTTGGGTGCTGCTGCCACCATCAACAACCCCATTACAACAGTCCAGAACAGGTCTCGTCTATCGTCACCATAGGTGGCTTCACGACCAGTGCAGCTGTCGCTCCTACTGCTGCATTCTCAGCCGTCTGCCATGCAGCTGTCGCCTCCCGCTGTGGAGACACCCATGGATTTGGATTCCCTACAGCTGCTACGGGAGGCCCCTCACCTACCTGAGCTCACAGTACTTTCGGCTGCCAGGTCTTCTGCTGTCTCTCCAGGTGGCCCACATAGTGGCTGTCGGCAAGCAGATCGTGGTCTGTCTCCTTCACCGTACCTCCGTTTGGGGGGGGGGAGGAGGCGGAGGAGTGTGATATGATCAGTGTCTGCACTCTGGTGCTCAGTACCTCGGGGCTGCATAGTAGTCAGAATGTCCACTAGGGAGCAGGGAAAATAATACCCAGCCATACAACAGAGGACACTGGATCAACCAATGTGTTCCTGCGCTCCCTACGCAGATATAAGTACACTCCACTCTAACTAGAGCCAGTTTGTTTCCAAGTGGAGTCATCATCGTTCCCACCAGTTCCAAGCCAAGTCATATACAGTGACTGTATCATGTTTATTTCTAGAAGCGTATTGTTCTTATGTTTAGTTTGGAGGAGACTGATTGTTTCCTAATAAACTTTTTCAGTACTCAGACCTTGGTGTTTTTTTGTTCCACCCTTTTGGTTAAAACACAAAAAAATAAAGTTTGTTCAAATTTTGGATACTTCAGGCGATACTATAACTCTCAGAATTACAAATATGCAACTGTTTTAATAATTACTCTATTTGAACACACAAGAACAGACAACATATTTAAGAATTTTTGTTTCCAACTGAGAGATCATGGTACAGGGAGTCCTAGAAATAACAGAAGAGAAATGAATAGTAAAGAACAGTGTCAAAAAGAGAGAATACTCATTTTATTGGTGGCACCAAACTTATACACATTCCCATGATATTAATGAGATCACCGTCTATGTTTGATATAGACCACTCTCAAACAGCAAGCCAGGCACTAGCAGTGGAGGGTATATAAAGTGTTTCAGAGGTTGCAGGAATCAGTGCTGTCGTAATACTAAGGAAACAAAACCCGAAAGGGCATGACCATTAATTTTCGAGCCAGTGGTGGGAACACTTCTGAAACAGCAAAGTTTGTAAACAATGTGCCAATGTGGTTAAAGTATGCTATGTGTGGCTGAATGGCTCTATCCAAAAACCAGCATTGAAGAAACTGTGGTGCACCACAGGTCATAGGTTGTACGAGTGAATGATGGCTGCAGAGATGTGTATGGACAAATAGACATGCAACAGTTGAGCAACTTCCAGATGCAACAAGGGGCTACCAGCAGTGTCTCCTCAATAACTGTTCAACAAACAATGCAGCATATGGGCAACCACAGCAAGCACCTGCTTTATGTACTTGAGCTGACAACTGTTCATGAGCAATGAAGTCTGGAATTTGCACACCAATACTGCAACTGGATATCCACACAGTGGCAACAGGTGGCCTTGTCACATGGATCATGTTTTATGCTCCATTGGAAAGATGGCCACTGACATGTACGGCTGAAATGTCTGCATGCTAAGACACCCAGAAAAACTGGCAGGAGAGTTCAGGCCGAAGGAGGGTGCATATTATGAACTGTGGAGCGCTTTCACACCCTGGGTGATCCCATCATTCATCATTCAGGAACATGCAATTGATATGCATCTTCCCTTTGGGACTATGTCCACCTCCACATGCAGATTGGTCTTCCTCGCCACAATGGGATCTACCAGCAAGACAATTCAATATGTCACAAAGCTTGCAGTGTACGTGTGTGGTTCAAAGAGCACTAGGATGAATTTGCTATACTCCCTTGGCCACCTAACACCCTGAATTCAACTCAATCAAGAATCTTTAGGACTACCTCGATAAGGCTCTACTGATGGTACTGACAAAAGAATACTTTTATAAATCTCTTTAAGTAAATGCCAATTCTATGAACTAGAAACAATAATGGATACCAACAACTTGGACATTCTGGCACAGAAATACTGTAAAAATAGTAAGGACCTATCTTTATAAATATAAAAGCTCACCTTTAGTCGCCAATTGCTACCGGCATCCGTTTTGATCTTTGACAGCCATGACTCAGTAAACCATTCTGGTGCACTGTAAAGTAACAGACAGACATCAAAACAGAGCACTGAAATAAACTGCTGTGTAAGTACACAATTAACAACTGCATCCAAAATTAATGGAAAACTGAAGGCAGAATTTGCAAGAGTAATGAAGTATCATTGTAATTATGCTTGTAATTCAATGGTATCATCATCAAGAAGTTTTCTTTTATAATGGACATTTTCATAAAATGACTTTTTTTATATTTATTATGCCAAACTAGTGATTAATTATGTTGAACTATAAAGAATAATTTCCAGTTAAGTTACATTAGATAATTCTAGAGATGACATCATAACTGTATAATAAGAGCCCAAGGATTGCCCAACACTAATAATTTAGATAAAGTACACATTCTTCAGCCAAGATCGCTAATTTATTTTATTTGCTGGTTTTTACCGCTTTCAAGGAGCTATGTCATCATCTTCAGAAAGGTTACAATGTTCTCCTATCTTCACTGCAAAAGTTACAAAGATGGTTACAATCTGTAAAGTCCTTTCTGTGTACAAATAAGATAAAAATTGACAAAATATGGTCAAAAACGTTTGGGAATCATGTAAAATAACGAGTTGCTCATGAAAATGTAAAATGAGAAACAGAACATTGTCAAACAATTGAAATGCGCAATATTAAAACTTGCATCACCAAAGTGGATTGTCATCTGCATTGCACGCTAAAAATTGTGTATGTTCTTGACACAAGTACCAAGGAGACTGAAACAAGTAAACATTCCATAGGTGTGATGCTGTAGGTATCCACCAGGTGGCATTCGCGTTACAAACTGACAACATGGATACATTTACCCCATTTCTTTTCTAAATATATAAAAGATGTAACAATTATTTAACACTTCTCATGTCATGAATACACAAGTAAGTGGTTTTTAAGCGTAGCTCAATGTCTACATTGAGTACAAAAAATAAAACTTATATATAATATAAAAAATGAAGCTCATTAACAAATGACAATGACATAACATTGCTGTCAATGTGGTTATATAGGCAACATACCTCATGTAGCATGAAAAAGTGAATTTTACATTACATGGGTGGCTCAAAGTCTACACTGAATGTGAAGGGTGAAAATATACATAGTATTAAAGAATAAAAGCCTTAAAAATGACGCTAGTATAAAAAAGTGTACAGCTTATCTAAAGTATAAAACAAAGATCATTCACAAATGAACATGTAATAATGTTGAAGTCACTAGCTATTTTGGGTGACATGTCTCAAGTCACATACCAGTGAGAAACCTTGTTAAATGAGTTTTATTCTTTGTACTCAATGTAGATATTGAGCTACCCTTAAAAACCACTTACTTGTGTACTCATGACATGAGAAGTGTTTAAATAATTGTTACAACTTTCATATAAATTTAGTAGAAGAAAAAAGAAAAAGGTATCGCAATTCTGAAGTGGGACGTTCTCTGGTAGTCTGAACGTATCCATGTTGTCTCTTTGTGATGCCACTGCCACCTGGTGGATATCTGTAGCAGCACACCTATGGAATGTTTACTTCTTTCAGTCTCCTCCTTACTTGTGTCAAGAACATACACAATTTTTAGTGTGCAATGCAGATGACTATCCCATTTGGTGATGCAAGTTTTAATAATGCATATTTTAATAGTTTGACAATTTTCTGTTTCTCATTTTACATTTTCACAAGTAACTCGTTATTTTACGCGAGTCCCAAGAGTTTTTGTGCATGTTTTGTGAACTTTTATCTTATTTGTACACAAAAAGGACTTTACAGATTTTAACCATCTTTGTAACTTTTTGCAGTGAAGAACATTGTAACCTTTCTGAAGATGACGACATACCATAGCTCATTGAAACCGGTAAAAACAAGCAAACAAAATAAATTAGTGATCTTGGGTGAAGAAATTGTTCTTTATATAAATTTTCAATCGCTCTCCATAGGTGTAATATTCCAGTTAACTTTAATAATTTGGAGCCTAAGAACAGAGCATAGAACATGCCCAAGATCAGAATTGCCTGTGTTCCCAACTGTAGCAGTCTGTGGAACTTCAGCTTTGAGTTTGTATCATCAAATAGAACCAATATAATAGGATACAATATATGTCAAGATTTATTGCAATTTAACTCATCAGTTTTGAAATTTATTATTTGAGCATATAGAAACGGAATCACCCAAGGATGATTATTTTTATGGGAGGTCTAATAAATATTACTCTCCAATGAAGATTATTTTAGCTACTCCCATTTGAGTTCCCAGAGCATTTCAGTAACACACAATCAAACCTACCAGTAGCAAACCTAGCCGCCAACCTCTGAATATCTTCTATGTCTTCCTTTAATCTGAACTGGTGGGGATCCCAAACACTTGAGCAATACTCAAGAAAGAGTTGTACGAGTGTTTTATACGCAGTATCCTTTACAGATGAATCACATCTTCCCAAAATTCTCCCAATAAATTGAAATCGACCATCCGCCTTCCCCACAACTGCCCTTATATGCTCATTCTACTTCATATTGCTGTGCAGCGTTACACCTAGGTATTTATTTGACATGACTGTCAAGCAGCACACTACAAATGCTGCGTTTGAACATTACGGAATTGTTTTTCCTACTCATCTGCATCACCTTCCTTTTTTCTACATTTAGAGCTGGCTGCCATTCCTCACACCACCTAGAAATTTGGTCCAAGTCATCCTGGATCCTACTACAGCCATTCATTGATGACACCTTCCTGTACATCACAGCATCATCAGCAAATAGCCACAGATTGCAAGTCACTCAGTCCGTCAGGTCATTTATATAGATAGAAAATAGCAGCAGTCCTATCACTCTTCCCTGGCTCTGATGAACACTCGCCATCAAGGACAGCATACCGAGTTATATTTCTTAAGAAGTCTTCGAGCCATTCAGATATTTTGGTACCTATTCCATATGCTCGTACCTTCGTTAGCAGTCTGCAGTGCAGTACCGTGTGAAACACCTTTTGAAAATCGAGAAATATGCAGTCTGCCTGTTGCCCTTAATCCATAGATTATAAAGTGCCATGAGAGAAAAGTGCACACCGAGTTTTGCACAATCGACGCTTCCTAAAGCCATGTTGCACGGACAGAAGCTTTTCCGTCCCAAGGAAATTTACTATATGAACTGAGAATATGTTCAAGACTTCTAAAGCAAAATGTTAATGATATACATCTGTAACTTTGTGGGTTCATTCTTTTACCTTTCTTATACGTGGGTGTTACCTGCGCCTTTTTCCAGTCGCTTGGAACTTTGCACTGGATCAGAGATTCACAGTAAATGGAATACTCTTTGTGAAATCAAATTTGTACCCTATTTGGACCTGGCAACTTTGTTTTCAACTCTCTTGGCCACTTCTCTACACCGGCTATGTCTATTACTATGTCCTCCATCTGGGAGTTAGTGTGTCCATCAAATGAAGATATGTTTGCATGCTTGTCCTGCATGAATGATTTCTTAAATCTTAAATTTAAAACTTTGGCCTTCATTTTGCTGTCTTCTATCACTACTCCAGAATGACCAATGAGTGACTGGATAGAGGCATTTGATCCTCTTGCCGATTTTACATAAGACCAGAAATTTTTCGCATTCTCAGCAACATCTATTGCTAAGGCATGACAGTGGTAGTTATTGTACACTTCACATACCACTCTTTTTATAGACACATTAATATCTACTAACTTTTGCCTGATTTGATTTGCTTGTCCTTTTTTGAACCAAAAGTGCAACTGCCTTTTGTTTATCAGCATTTTTTGAATATTATTATTAAATTACAGTGGGTCTTTCACATCCTTAATCCACTTTGTCAGCACAGTTCTCCAGTGCTTTATTTAAATGCCTTTAAATTCTCTCCTTAATTCCTCGACACCCACCGTATAGGAACTAAACAAAGTTCATTCATTCTTTAAGTGGAACGCTAATAATTGCTTATCTGATTCTAGCACAAGCACTCCCCTAGCATTCTTGACAATTTTATTAACTTTGGTGGTCAATGTTGCTATGACAACATCATGATCACTAACCCCTGTCACTACAGTGATATCATTGAAAAGGTCTGGCCTGTTTGTAGCTATATAGTGTCTAAAATATTTCCATTGTGTATGGGCTGACTATTTAGCTGCTCAAAGCCATGTTCAGAAAAGTGCTCAACAGTAGATCACTATACTGCTAAAATTGAGCTAAGCTCAGGAGGCAGGGTAAAGGACTGCCGCAATGCCGCTAAAAGTGGACAGTCCAACAAGATGTGGACCACTGACAAAGGAGCACTACAATGGCAATCTGGTGGGTCCTCACGACGTAAAAGGTGGCCATTCGTTAACCACGCATGGCCAATACATAGTATGCAGAGAACAACAGACTCTCTGCGAGAGGCCCGTAGGAAGGACCTCCACACAGCTGTAGAGGACTTGATTACACATAGCTTATTTGGCTCGTTCAAGTCCACCCATTCCGAGTTCCAAAGCCCAAAGACCCTGCATGCCATTTGCAGTCGGAGGTCTTCATCCTGAAGACCAATCTCTCCAATGGCCATTTCGTGGTGGCCTGCTTGGCCAGGCGATCAACTCGTTCATTGCCCTGGATACCAATGTGGCCCGGGGTCCAAACAAAGATCACTGAACGGTCCGACACACCAAGGATGAAGATGGTGTCTTGGATAGACCGCACCAAATGGGCTTTGGAAGAAAATGGTCAAGGGCTTGTAAGCCACTAATGGAGTCAGTATAGATACCTATAGACTCCCTGGGGCAGACTCAGAAATGTCTCAGAGCTCAAGAAATAGCCACCAGGTCAACCATGAAAAACACTACTCCCACTCAGCAAAGAATGTTCCTCGATGTGGTCACCATGATCATATGCATACCCAGCGCGGCCGTCTACAACAACACCGTCTGTGTATACCACATCTGCACCATGGAATGAGTCAATTAGTGCCTGGAACTGGCGACGGAGGGTCAGTGGTGAAACAGAGGACTTCGAGTCACTAGAGAAGTCTAACCGAAGCTGCAGGCGGGGAATAGACCAAGGAGGCGTAGGGAAGGGTAGTGGAAAATAGGAGGTATAGGAAGGGATTCAAGTGACGACAGAAGGGAATGAACTCTGACCGCAATCGGGAGACCCGATCTTGGCCGTCATCGTGGGAAAGGGAGGACAGCAGCTGGGAAGAGAAGCCGGTGATTTGGGTGGTCGGGTGAGGCATGAATATGAACAACATAAGAAGCCAGTAGCTGCTGCCAGCAGATAGGGGAGGATCCCCAGCTTCAGCAAGAAGACTTGTCACTGGAATTGTGCAGAAAGCCCCTGTGGCTAAACGGACGCCAGTGTGGTGAACTGGGTCCAGGAACCATAATGCAGAAGGGGCTGCATAGTTGTACACCAGGCTGCCATAATTAGGATTAGGGTCTTATATAGTTTCAGAAGAGATGGTCGGGCAGCTCCCCAGACAGTGTGGCCAAGGCAGCGAAGAATGTTCAAATAACGCCGCCAACACTTTTGTCGCAGCTGTTGGCAGTGTGGCAGCCACGTGAGCCGGGAGTCCATCAGCATGACTATGAAGCAATGCATCTCTACAACATGGAGCAAGGCATCACCCAAATACAGTTTGGGCTCCAGGTGCACTGCCCGGTGGCAACAGAAGTGCATCACCCGGGTTTTGGGAGCAGAGAACTGGAAATTGTGGGCAGAGGCTCATGATTGGGCCCTTTGAATGGCTCCCAGCAGTCGCTGTTCTGCAACACCAATGCTAACAGAGCTAAAATACAAGCAAAAGTCGTTGGCAAACAAGGAAGAGAATACTGAAGATCCCACCATGGAAGCAAGACCGTTTATAGCAATTAAAAAGAGAAGTACACTGAGGACTGAGCCCTGTGGGACACAGTTCTCTTGAATGTGATGTGAGCTAAAACAGGAACCTGTCCTAACCCAGAAAAAGCAGTGGGAAAGAAAATTTTGAATAAAGATGGGAAGCTTGCCTCGTATGCACCAGTTGTACAACGTAGCGAGTATACGGTGGCACCAGGTGGTGTCATACGCCTTTCGAAGGTCAAAGAAGACTGCAACAAGATGTTCCCGCCTGAAAACGCTGTACAGATTGCAGACTCCAGTGACACAAGGTTGTCGATGGCGGAGCAGCCCTGACGGAATTCCCCTTGTGGGGCCAAAAGTCCCCTATCCTCAAGGATCCACATTAGCCATTGACTCACCATACATTCAAAAAGAGCTTGCAAAGAACATTGGTGAGGTTTATCGGGCGGTAGTTGTCAGTCACCTGTGGGTCAGCTCCAGGTTTCAGTACCGGAATGACAGTGCTTTCTCGCCATGACGACAGAAAGACTACCTCTGTCCATAGATGGTTGTACAGGGTGAGAAGCTGGAGTTGGGCCTCTGCTGAAAGGTGATGAATAAACTGGTTGTGAATCCTATCGGGTCCTGGAGAGGTATCAGGGCATGCAGCAAGTGCAGTCTGGAATTCCCACTCGCTGAATGGGGCATTTTAGGGTTCCCAGCATTCGGTGCAGAATGATAAATGTTGCCGTTCGATCCGTTCTTTGAGGGCACAGAAGTCTGCGTTGTAAGCTGCAGTTGCAGAAGTATTGGCATAATAGCCTGCCATGTACTCAGCAATAGTGGCTGGGTCTGTGCATATGGTGCCCCAAATTAGGAGACTAGGTATTCCAGTCGGGGGACGGTACCCAAACAGTCGCCTCACTTGGGACCATAATCGTGAAGGTGAGGCGTGAGAACCGATGGTGGCGATGTATCTCTCCAAGGAGTCCTGCTTGCTCTGCTTGATCAACTGGTGGGCTTGGGCCCTGAGACACTTAAATGCAATAAGGTGTTCAATGCAAGGGTGGCGTCGGTGGTGTTGCATTGCACGCCGTCGGTTCCAGATTGTCTCAGCAATCTCCGGAGTCCACCAGGGCACAGAATTGCGGCGATGGGAACTGATGGCTTGTAGAACAGCTGCCTTAGTGGCAGAGACAATACTGTAGGTCACCTGTTGTACCACAGCATCGATGTCAGCTTCTAGCAGAGCAGCAAGGACAGCAGTCGAAGTTTACAATGGCCAATCTGCCCTATTGAAGAGACCATTACAGCAAGCGTCCTGCAGGTTGATACTGCAGGAGCGACAAAAAAAATCGGGAAATGGTCACTTCCACATAAGTCATTATGGGCCCTCCAATTAAGATGCAGTTGAATGCTCAGACGACAAATGGAGAGGTCTATGGCTGAGTATGTGCCTCACACCTCACAAAAATGAGTGGGGGCACCAGTATTCAGGACGCAAATGTCTTGTTGTTCCAAAAGCGTCTCAACATCCCTACCGCGGCCTGTTGTCTGTGTTCCACCCCACAACGGGTGGTGAGCATTAAAGTCCCCCAAAAGGAAGAATGGTGGGGGAAGTTGTGTGACCAAAGCAGTGAGGTCAGTTAGAGACACAACCTCATCTGGAGGAACGTATAAGCTGCAGAAAGTTAATTCTTGCGTTGCCCGGATTCTAACTGCCTCCGCCTCGAGATTGGTGTGGAGTGCCACAGGAGCACTGAGGACAGTGGCGAGTACATACAGTCGCCACCAGACACCTTGTCATATATGGACCGGTTCTTGAAGTATCCCCAGTAGCCACAAAGGGCAGGGGTCGGCTGGGCAAGAAACCATGTTTCCTGCAGGGCTAGACAAAGTGCAGGGTGATGGCACAATAATTGTCACAGCTCAGCAAGGTGGTGAAAAAAGCCGCCACAATTCCACTGGAGAATTACATATTCTCCAAGTTAGAAGGCCATGATGATGAAGAGGAATGAGGGGCAGATTATTCCACGGGGAGAGATGCTGCTGACTGTTTGGTATCTGCTGTATCTATCATTATCAGTTCTATTGAATCAGTTGATGTGAGACCCTTAGGTGACACAAGGATCTCCACTACATCTTCTGCAGCAGAAGATGGAGGTGTTCGTGGCTTAAGAGCCACTGAAGAAACTTTGTTCTTTGCTTTCTTTTTCTGTCCCTCTCACTGGCCCTTTGGTTTAAAGGGCTGGGAAGGCTTCTCGGAAGTGGCATCTGGGACGGAAGAAGAGCAGGAAGCCCTTTGACCGTCATTTTGTGGATCCTTTAGCCATCATCCAGGATCCTCTGGAGAACTCTGAGAAGCCTCAGAAGGGATTGTCCCAAGGGATCCCTTCTGAGCGAGAGTTGCCGGAGGAGGCTGTTCCTTCTTCGGCTGGAGGGTGGTGTCCCCGAGGAGGGGAGCTGCCCCCACAGCAGGTGTTTGAAGATGTGGTACATGTGGGCCCCCACTAATGGAGGGAGCAGCGGGAGATTGATGGCCACTAGGGCCCACAGAGGGAGGTGATTCTTTCGATGGTGTCGTACCCATGGTCATTGGGGATGACACAGAAGCAGCAAAGGAGGCAGTCATTCGTATGGGGTGGAGCCGCTCATACTTCCTCTTTGCCTCAGTGTACGTTAACCAGTCCAATGTCTTTATCTCCATTATTTTCCTTTCTTTGTGCAAGACAGCACAGTCTGGCAAGCAAGGTGGATGAAATTGCTTGTAGTTCACACAGACCGGAGGTGGGTTGCATGGAGCATCCGGATGTGATGTGACACTCGCATTCCCTGCATGTGGGTTGGAAGCAGATTGGGGGAACATGTGCCTGAACTTCCAGCACCTGAAGCATCTTATATGGGAAAGGAGATATGGCTTGACCTCGCACCGGTATATCATTACCTTCACCTTCTCAGGCAGTGTGTCACGCTCTAAAACTAGGATGAAAGCACCATTCTACTGTGTGCTCCACTGCAGCACAGAATCCTGTTAGTGTTACTACAGTGACAAGAAGGAAAATAATCTGAAGATGCCCCAAGACGGCTAAATCTAATATATAAAAATTAATGTTTGTCTTTTTGATTGTATTTTATGCATGGCCAAACCGTACAACGAATTGCGATAAAACTGCCAACCCATTGCTTCCACTCATACGAAGGTTATAGGCACACTAAAATTCACTTTGTATGCAATAAGGTGTTCAATGCAAGGGTGGCGTCGGTGGTGTTGCATTGCACGCCGTCGGTTCCAGATTGTCTCAGCAATCTCCGGAGTCCACCAGGGCACAGAATTGCGGCGATGGGAACTGATGGCTTGTAGAACAGCTGCCTTAGTGGCAGAGACAATACTGTAGGTCACCTGTTGTACCACAGCATCGATGTCAGCTTCTAGCAGAGCAGCAAGGACAGCAGTCGAAGTTTACAATGGCCAATCTGCCCTATTGAAGAGACCATTACAGCAAGCGTCCTGCAGGTTGATACTGCAGGAGCGACAAAAAAAATCGGGAAATGGTCACTTCCACATAAGTCATTATGGGCCCTCCAATTAAGATGCAGTTGAATGCTCAGACGACAAATGGAGAGGTCTATGGCTGAGTATGTGCCTCACACCTCACAAAAATGAGTGGGGGCACCAGTATTCAGGACGCAAATGTCTTGTTGTTCCAAAAGCGTCTCAACATCCCTACCGTGGCCTGTTGTCTGTGTTCCACCCCACAACGGGTGGTGAGCATTAAAGTCCCCCAAAAGGAAGAATGGTGGGGGAAGTTGTGTGACCAAAGCAGTGAGGTCAGTTAGAGACACAACCTCATCTGGAGGAACGTATAAGCTGCAGAAAGTTAATTCTTGCGTTGCCCGGATTCTAACTGCCTCCGCCTCGAGATTGGTGTGGAGTGCCACAGGAGCACTGAGGACAGTGGCGAGTACATACAGTCGCCACCAGACACCTTGTCATATATGGACCGGTTCTTGAAGTATCCCCAGTAGCCACAAAGGGCAGGGGTCGGCTGGGCAAGAAACCATGTTTCCTGCAGGGCTAGACAAAGTGCAGGGTGATGGCACAATAATTGTCACAGCTCAGCAAGGTGGTGAAAAAAGCCGCCACAATTCCACTGGAGAATTACATATTCTCCAAGTTAGAAGGCCATGATGATGAAGAGGAATGAGGGGCAGATTATTCCACGGGGAGAGATGCTGCTGACTGTTTGGTATCTGCTGTATCTATCATTATCAGTTCTATTGAATCAGTTGATGTGAGACCCTTAGGTGACACAAGGATCTCCACTACATCTTCTGCAGCAGAAGATGGAGGTGTTCGTGGCTTAAGAGCCACTGAAGAAACTTTGTTCTTTGCTTTCTTTTTCTGTCCCTCTCACTGGCCCTTTGGTTTAAAGGGCTGGGAAGGCTTCTCGGAAGTGGCATCTGGGACGGAAGAAGAGCAGGAAGCCCTTTGACCGTCATTTTGTGGATCCTTTAGCCATCATCCAGGATCCTCTGGAGAACTCTGAGAAGCCTCAGAAGGGATTGTCCCAAGGGATCCCTTCTGAGCGAGAGTTGCCGGAGGAGGCTGTTCCTTCTTCGGCTGGAGGGTGGTGTCCCCGAGGAGGGGAGCTGCCCCCACAGCAGGTGTTTGAAGATGTGGTACATGTGGGCCCCCACTAATGGAGGGAGCAGCGGGAGATTGATGGCCACTAGGGCCCACAGAGGGAGGTGATTCTTTCGATGGTGTCGTACCCATGGTCATTGGGGATGACACAGAAGCAGCAAAGGAGGCAGTCATTCGTATGGGGTGGAGCCGCTCATACTTCCTCTTTGCCTCAGTGTACGTTAACCAGTCCAATGTCTTTATCTCCATTATTTTCCTTTCTTTGTGCAAGACAGCACAGTCTGGCAAGCAAGGTGGATGAAATTGCTTGTAGTTCACACAGACCGGAGGTGGGTTGCATGGAGCATCCGGATGTGATGTGACACTCGCATTCCCTGCATGTGGGTTGGAAGCAGATTGGGGGAACATGTGCCTGAACTTCCAGCACCTGAAGCATCTTATATGGGAAAGGAGATATGGCTTGACCTCGCACCGGTATATCATTACCTTCACCTTCTCAGGCAGTGTGTCACGCTCTAAAACTAGGATGAAAGCACCATTCTACTGTGTGCTCCACTGCAGCACAGAATCCTGTTAGTGTTACTACAGTGACAAGAAGGAAAATAATCTGAAGATGCCCCAAGACGGCTAAATCTAATATATAAAAATTAATGTTTGTCTTTTTGATTGTATTTTATGCATGGCCAAACCGTACAACGAATTGCGATAAAACTGCCAACCCATTGCTTCCACTCATACGAAGGTTATAGGCACACTAAAATTCACTTTGTATGGTATATGGTGAAGGGTGGTTTACAATTAGTCAATTCCTTCTTTATGCTTTCACGCTGAAATGGCTGGACAGATATGAATAAAATTTGGAACAGAGGTAGCTTATGCCCTGATTAATACATCATGGGCTACCTTCCATAAGCCACCATACGGTGCATGGCAGAGGGTGCCTGACAATGGGTTAATATATTTGCTACTCCTTCATTCTGAAAGGGATGGATAGATTTGAATGAAATTTGGAATGGAGATAGCTTATACCCTGAATTAACACATGAGCTATGTTTAGGAAACCACCAAACAGTGCTTGGTGGAGGGTACCTTACAATGGGTTAACACGTTTGTTACTCTTCACGCTGAAACGGTTGGACAGAATTAAATTACTGTAATACAAATAAACAATCCTTGAGACGGATTTTCGTCTCGAATTTGTCAAAGACAATAAGGACAAATCTGAAGCATAGAATTAAAATTTGTGATGTGGCTGGGAATCGAACCTGGACCTCCATGCTTACTAGGCAGACATCTTAACTGTTAGACCACCACACCACCAACGATTAAGGCACCTCGGAATAGTTTAAGTACAATTTCTCCCCATGTCACAAACTTTAATTCTGTGGAATGAAGATAGCTTATACTCCGAATTAATACATGGGCTACCTTTTGTAAGCCTCCGTAGGTGCATGGCGGAGGGTACGTTACAACAAACATCAAAATTGTATGAATGGTCACCACAAAAGGCAGCACATAAATGTGGGATTTCATAAAGGAGATTTTTATAATCTGCAAGCCACTCAATTTACTATGGCGGACGGTACCTTGCGACTTTGAGACCGTTTGACCAGTCACTTTGAAACTTGAGGCATATATGTATGTTTTCATACAAGGGTTGGAACTAAAATAGTGGCAACACTGCTGTGGAGACACTATGCAATGGAATCCACTATTGTCACTTATAGCACCCATTGTTGATATACGCACCTTAGCTACAAGCAAATGGACTCGCCTGTCCCACGTCACCGGTGTGCACACAATCAAGGGAAACACAGTCACTTGTGAACAAGCAGTCTAACGTAAGGGTGTCACTATGTTTTCAAAACAGAAACAACGGAGTTGGGTCAAGGTTGAATGTGCCAGAGGTCGTACAGCATGACAGTGTCATCAAAGTCTTCAAGAGGCATGTGGGGAATCAGCATTGCCATACGGAACATTGTCACATTGGTAACAGCCTTCAGTGAAGATCAGCAAACTGTGGCAGACATGCATCAGGCAGGTCGTCCTAGCGTCTCTGAAGAAGTACATAGTGTTGCCACATTAGTGGACAGTGATTGATGCCAGACGATTTGTGATCTCACCAATAAACCGGATTAGCGCATACTACTGTGCTTCGCATCCTGAAGGAAAGCCTGGGTACGCGAAAAATTGCATCAGTATGGGTTCCACATGAATTGACAGAAATAAATACATTATGACGATACTCAGAGACATTTGTAGCACTATGAGTATGAAGGAGAGGCTTTCTTATGCCATACTGTAACACTGGATGAGACATGGGCAACATCATACAAGCCAAAACTGAAGCACCAATCCAAAGAATGGCATCATTATGGGTTGCCACGAAAGTCAAAAGTGCATCAGAGCCCTAATATGGTGTAAGTTATGGTGATTCTCGTGTACGACTGTGATGGTGTTGTCTTAACGCATTACGTTCCACCACGGCAGACTGTCAATTCACAGTATTACAGTTGTTTTTGGAGCATCAATTGTGAGCAGCTTTGTGAAAGAAGCACATTGCTTCCAAGCAACCCGCCCATCATTTTGCACGACAATGTGCGGATGCATACAGCACAAGCTCTGGCTGCTCTGTTCAGTTGATGGGACTGGAAAGTATTGGTACCATCCACCATACTCCCCGGACTTAAGTCTTTGTGACTTTGATTTGATTCCGAAGATGAAGGAACCACTTCATGGCATTTGCTTCAGAACTGTTCCAGTAGACCGCTCCATTCCCACCATAAACAGAACAGTCTCTGCTAACGGTAAACAATACCTTCCACAGCATTGACGTGTTGTACACAACACTGGTGACTTACAAACTAACAGTTTCAAATTTAAAATGTTATTTGCACAATTATTTCTTCTGCAGCAGCAACGGACCGGGGACCAGCTGGTGTGATATAAATTAAAGTATATACTGCAACGAAGACTGTGTTGAATCTAAATACTAGGGACCTGTCTCAGCTTCACATGGTTAACATTAAATATCAATGGCCGCGGAGTGGAAATAAATAACACTGTCGGATGTAAAAATTATTACATCCTCTTAAAGTTTTCCAATTAACTAAAGATTTATTGTGAAGCAGTGCATATGTAGTACATGAAATGATTACTTTTACAGATCAGTAGTTCCAAGCAGTACTGGGGTACCAGGTATCCATGCTGACGCTACAACATTAGTATGTGGTGTAGCCTCCACAGTGGCGATGCAGATGCTGATTCTGGCATACATTCAATTACTGTCTTGTGATTCACTATTCCACACCTGCTTGTCCTGTTCACATAGTTCTACAAGAATTGCAGGTTGACGAATTGCACATGTCAGTTGTCCCATCATGTCCACACATGCTCGATCAGAGACACGTCTGGAGATCACGCCAGCCAGGGAAGTTCCTGTACATCTTGTAGAGCATGTTGAGTTTCACAAGCAGTTATGAGCATTATCCTTTTGGAACAAGACATCACCTTCATATGGCAAGAATAGCAAAACAATGGGTCTTACAACATTCTACATGTGCCTAACACTGGTCAGCATTTCGTCCACAAACATCAAAGGTGGAATAGAGATGTAGTTTATCGCACCCCAGATGATGAAGACTGGGGTGGGGTCAGGATGTCTTGGATGAATACATTCTAAGAGATATAGGTCTACAATGTACACGGCAACTACCATCACTAGTGTGCAGTCAGTCAACCCATGCATGTCAATGCTGAGCTCACAGAACCACTTATCAGTGCTGTAGTAGCTGTACAATCTGCCTCTGCTGCCGTATAATATCACAATCTTTGTGGATGTCTTTGCTGCATGGACATCCAGAACCTTGTCTACAGGTATGATAGTGTTCACATGACCACTGCAACCAACACTGTTGCACAACTGATGCAACACATCCAACATCTGTGGTAACTCTCCAAAAGGACTATCCTGTCACTACAAAGGCCACAATTTGACCCCTTTCAAATTCACTCTGTTGGCACTAGAAAGCATGTGTGCGTCTCCGTGACATGGTGGCTGCTAGCTTCAAAGGTTGATATCACACTGAGCCTTATGGCTGTAAACATTCCCTATTAAATGGTACACACTGATCGCGGTCTGGCAGGTATGTCATCATGCTGTCTTTTGGCAGACAACATTATAACCATTATCAGTACATCTACTATCACCAAGGTGGCATCTGCCATCATTGGATCAAAATAAATTGCATCTTTCCAGCTGTTATATAAACAAATCATCTTAATGACTCAGTCTTGTCAATTAGTGAAAACCATATAATGATCTCTATAATAGTTCCTGATTTTGTCTCCACATATGAACAGAAAAATATGGCAGTGGACTTTAAATTGCAATATGTCAAGATGTCAGTTCCAAAAAATGGATGTTTCTTCTGCATATTAATTATAATAGTTATCTTTGCCAAATTCGAGTGAAATAATGTGGAGTTTGAAGAACTTACATTTGTGCCAATGCTTGGGCCATTGCAACACCATCACTGACTTCTTCCACTGTTGAATGTGGTGCGTCAACTTCGAAGGTTTGTAGCTGTGGACAAGAAACAATAATTGTTCAAATGTTCAAAATTATTAAGCTAAAATATTTCAGATGGAAGTCTATAAAGGAGGTGAACACTGTATCACTTTAATACATTTATCTCTTGTTTACAGGTAAGAAGCTAAAATTTATTTCTATTGCTATATAATTCACCACAATGTGATATTGGCTGGTATTTGAAAGAAATGAAAGTATTAAAGTTAATTGGCTGTAGATCAGAAATCACCAGATAGGTCCAAATACTAAATCAAACTTGATTTCTCCTTTGATCAAACAAATATACTAAGTTGCTATGAGGGAATTTAGTACTGATAGTTTTGCATTTTAGGACTTTATTAATACATTACTGTTGCAAAATGCACCATGTATGTTGACTCCATTTGAATAATGTGCCAGACAACAAATTTCCAACCTGGTAGGATGATAACAAATTTGTGACATTCTTAAATAAATATTTTATATCACACCACTGAGATGGAAATTTGTTATTTTTATTTCAAAATGTTCAATGTCAATCACAACGTCCCTGCAGTTACAATGAACAGACAAATAGTTTACTGTTATTGTTAACCAAAAATCTGCTATCAATCAAAGCTGATTGTTAAACAGCCTACCACAATCTGTAAGTTCATAGCACTGTATAAAGTTTGGACATCAATGTTTTCAGCATCACAACTTGTGGTACCACATACACAAATGTTTTCATTAATACTAAAAGTACAGTAACAACAAGGTAACCTGGGTTGCATACTGATATACTTTTTCTGTGTGTATGATATTAAAACTTCAACAATGCAGAGGTAAAATTTAATTTTTGCAAGTCATTATCACACTAGCACATTGTTCGGAGCTACTTGAACACAAACATTTGCAAGTCAGAGTGAAAGATGGATAGAATTGGAATTCATGAAGTTATCCACTTCTTTTTTTACAGAAGCTACAATGAAGAGCCAAAGAAACTGATATACCTGCCTAATATAGTGTAGGGTCCCCAAGAGCACACAGAAATGCCACAACACAATGTGGCATGGACTTGACTAATGTCTGAAATAGTGCTGGAGGCAACTGACACATGCAGCCTGCATGGTTGTCCACAAATCCGTAAGAGTACGACGGGGCGACAATCTCTTCTAAACAGCACATTATAAGGCATCCCACATATGCTCAATAATATTCCTGTCTGAGGAGTTTTGTGGCTAGTGGAAATGTTCAAACACAGAAGAAAGTTCCTGGAGCTACTCTGTAGCAATTGTGGACTTGTGGAATGTCACATTGTTCTGCTGGAATTGTCAAGTCTGTCGGCATGTGCAATGGACAAGGATACAGGTGATCATCGAGGAGGCGTGTGTGTGTGTGTGTGTGTGTGTGTGTGTGTGTGTGTGTGTGTGTGTGTGCGCGTGTGTGTGAGTGTGCGCGCGCGTGCGTGCGCGCGTGCTGTCAGACTCACTTCAACTGCAGACACATCAACACCATTACAGAGAGCCTCAAAACCTTGAACAGTCCCCTGCTGACATGCAAGGTCCATGGATTCATGAAGTTGTCTCCACACCCGTAAACATCCATCGGCTCAATACAATTGGAAACGAGACTTGGCAGACCTGGTAACATGTATCCAGTCATCAACAGACTAATGTCAGTGTTTACGGGCCCAGGCAAGGCATAAATCTTTGTGTAGTGTAGTCAGCAAGGATACACCAGTGGACCTTCAGCTTTAAAAGCCCACGTCACTGATGTCTCATTGACGTGTCGATGGCCCAGCACTGAAAACCGCTGCAATATGCAGCAGGATTCCAATTCTGTAATGTTAAATGATTCTCTTCAGTTTCTGATGTTTTACCAGATTCCCGGTATTCACAGTGGACTCATGAAATGGTATGGGAAAATTCCCACCTCACTGCTACCTCAGAGATGGTGTTCTCTCTCTCTCATGCGCCGACTATAATGCCACGTTTAAACTCACATTGTCATAATCTGCCATTGTAGCAGCAGTAACCGATCTAATGCCTGTGCCAGAAACCTGTTGCCTTATATAGGCATTGTCAACCACAGTGCCGTCCTCTGTGTTTGCATACACATGTTTATAACATGTTTCTTTGACTCTTCAGTGTACAAACATGAAAGAGATCCATGAAAGGATAATGCCTACATAGGCTGACTTGTGCCCTTCCTGTGAGACAGTGAGACTTTGTGTCAACAGATTTAAGTGAGGCACAATATGCACCAAAGATGCACTATGACCTGGGCCTGCATAAACAGCTGTGGCATCAGAAAAATAGACAGAATGCATAATATTTTTTAACAGACAGGCTAATGAAAAGGTGCAAGTTAGCAGAGGACATATATATCGCAAATGATCAAGTGCATTTTATTCGGCATCATGAATTATGTGCAAAGAATCTTTGCACCAGATGGGTGCCATGATTGCTGATTGCACAGATTAAATGAATCACATGCAAACACCTACTGAGTGTTTACAGCTACTCAGGAAAATTCTGGTAATATTGTTACCAAGGACAAATTTCTGATTTATCACTACACTCAAAAAACAAAGCAACAGATAAAAGAATGAACTGCACAAGAAGAACCAATTCCAAAAAAGGTAAAATGCAATACATGAGCACAGAAGGTGATGGCATCAGTCTTTTGTGATGCAGGAGGTATTCTTCTCATCAACTACCATACCTCAAAAATGGAAAAACACCACTAGTGAGTACTATATGCCCTTCTGCGCACACTCGAGGCAGCTATAGTGGATAAATGACCAGGAATGGCAAGAGAAAAAGTGTTGTACCATCATGATAATGCATCAGCACAATCAAGCCAATTCACTCAGCAAAAATTGATTGAACTTCATTTTTAACTGCTTCCACATCTTCCCTATTAATATCATTTGGCCCCCCTTGGACCTTCATTTGTTCCCATAGTTACATGCTTTCTCGCCTGGACAAATATTTTCGAGCGATGAAGAAACCATCCAGACAGACAATGACTATTTCGAGGGTCTTGAAGAAAATCACTTTAGAAAATAAATCTTGGACTCGGAGAAATGTTGGACCAAATGCATTGAAGTTAGAAGGAATTGCTTCAAAAAGTAACGTAGCCTAATTTAGAAAACTCTATATATAATTAATAGCAAAATAAAATAAGATAACCTCCCCATCATGCAGGATTCTGTTGGTAGAAAAAAAAAAAAAAAAAAAAAAACAGAATCAAGTTTAAGAAATAACACAATTATTTTGTATTTGCTGTAGCCATAATGTGATATCCCTGCTTATTTAATGTCATCTTCACATCCCCCAACACTCTGCTTATAACCCTAAAAACTGCAACAGCTTACAACTTAAAACGAAATATAACACTACCACTGTTGTATGAGAAATCTTTTTATACACATTGAAAATTTTTCACTGCAAAAGCAAAGCTGATGCCATTTTAGAAAAATTGGATGTACATTTATACACTTTAAGCCAACTTATTGTATATGGTGGCTAGTATCACTTCTCCCTGTCCCTTGTTCCAATTACAAATTATGCATGGGAAAATTAAATTAAATTGTATGAATATTACGAATAAAATAATGTGGCAAAGATTACAAAAATTATTCCTATCTTGACTGACTCATTGAAGTTCGTACAAATTAAATGAAAACCATAGCTTTCACTACTATGATAATTATGCTTGCATTTTATAATTACATCACATACCAAACATTCTAGAAGTATGATAATATGAAATAATGTTTTGCCAAGATTGAAAAAATATTTTCATTTCCAATGATGATCAATTTTGACACACTGATAATATGTTACATTTATATTGTTACTGAAGAGCTGGACATTATGATTGATGAATGTACAAATATTAAGTCAAAGATAAACTAAATTACTATATATAGATTGAAGTCCACCACTGTACAATTTATTGTATTCTACATGATGTGGCAACACTTTGACAATAAAAGTGAACTGTACAATGCCAAAATTCAATGTATATATTTTAATTGATTTTTTCCTTGACTGGCCAACAGCTGTGCCACAGTGGATACACAAGTTCCCAGTAGATCACCTAAGTTAATCACTGTCAGACTTGGCTAGCACTTGGATGGATAACCATCCAGGTCTGCAGAGGGCTGTTGGCAA
Source organism: Locusta migratoria (assembly GCA_026315105.1). Classification (NCBI taxonomy): domain Eukaryota; kingdom Metazoa; phylum Arthropoda; class Insecta; order Orthoptera; family Acrididae; genus Locusta; species Locusta migratoria. Next base: position 297,446,385 of record CM048755.1, read on the forward strand.
GCGGAATTCACTCATCCCTTGTGAGGCCAATTGAAAAGCTACTTGATTGAGAAGTAGCGGCTCCAGTAATGAAAACCAACACAATGGTTTGGGGTGCGGGGCACTGATCATGTCCCCCTTCATACCGCATCTGGTGACACCTTCATGCGGAGGATGACACTGCGAACCATCGGTACTCTATGGGCCTTTCAAGGCCTGTGTGGGACAGAGTATAGTTTAGTTTAGTTTATCTTTGTCTTAATATTTGTACATTCATCAATCATGATGTCAAGCTCTTCAATAACAGTATAAATGCAATATCTTATCAGTGACCAGAAGATGGCATATTTGTGCACCCAAACCAGTCTTCATTAAAAATAGATGTATTTTTGTAATCTTGGCAAAAAAGTATTTCATTTTAAATTAAGTAAGATTGCTTTCCCTATGATGAGCAAATTAAGTAAACCAGAAGTATGTTTTCGCATGCACTATGTGTTTCTAAGTGGAAAGAAGCTCAGATCTTTACATTAGTATTGTGCTACAGAAACCCATTCCCAGCCTCCTTAGCAACAGTTTCTTCATTTTTTCATTTTTACAGATTTATAATGGACACTATAAAAGGGATTTTTTTTATATTTTTGGTATAGGGAAATTTAGCAAGGACTTCAATGTGAGATGCCTACAATACTTATCACAATGAAACTCCTTCTCGTAATTTGACTGAAAACCCAAAGGGATTTTGGTCATATGTTAAATATACTATGGGCAGAACACAAACAATACCCTCACTATGTGATAGTAATGGCGATCCTGCCGATGATAATGCTACTAAAGCACAGTTACTAAAAACACACCTTTTAGAAAATCATTCACCAAAGAAGACGAATTCAATATTCCAGATTTCGAATTATGAACAGAGGCCGTAATGAGTAACGTAGAAGTAGATATCATCGTAATAGTGAAGCAACTAAAATCACTTAACAAGAACAAGTCTTCTGGCCCGGACTGTATACTCATTAGATTTCTATCTGATTATGCTGAAGCGATAGCTCATTACTTAACAGCCATATACAACCGCTATCTCAAAGAAAGATCTGTAGCAAAAGATTGGAAAGTTGCACAGGTCACACCTACATTCAAGAAAAGCAGTAGGAGTAACCCACTAAACTACAGGTCTATTTCATTGACGTCAATTTGCAGCAGGGTTTTGAACATATCCTGTATTCAAATATTATGAATTATCTCGAATAGAATGATCTATTGATCCAAGGTCAACACGGATTTAGAAAATATCGTTCATGTGAAACACAATTAGCTCTTTAATCACACGAAGTGATGGGTGCTATCGACAAGGGTTCGCAAATCGATTCCGTATTTCTCGATTTCCAGAAGGCTTTCGACACCATACCTCACAAACGGCTTTTAATCAAATTAAGTGGATATTGTATATCGCACCATATTTGCGACTGGATAGGGGATTTCCTGTCAGAGAGGACACAGTTTGTAGTAATCGATGGTAAGGCATCGACTAAAACAGAGGTGATATCGGGTGTTCCATAGGGTAGTGTTATTGGTCCTCTGCTGTTCCTTATTTACATAGACAATTTAGGGGAAAATCTAAGTAGCTCTATTAGGTTGTTTGCAGATGACACCGTCATTTACTGTCTAGTAAAATCATCTGAAGATCCAAACCAACTGCAGAACGATCAAAATAAGATATCACTATGGTGTAAAAATTGGCAATTGACTCTAAATAATGAGAAGTGTGAAGTTGTCTACGTGTGTACGAAAAGAAATCCATTAAACTTTGTTTACAAGATAAATCAATCAAAAGTGAAGGCCGTAAACTCCACAAAATACCTGGGAATTACTATTACTTCAAACTTAAACTGGAAAGAACACATAGATAATGTTGTGGGAAAGGTGAACCAGAGACACTGTTTTATTGGCAGAACCCTTAAAAGATGCAACAGAACTACAAAAGAAACTGCATACACTAGACTTGTCCGTCCTCTTTTGGAGTATTGCTGCCCAGTTTGGGATCCTTATCAGGTGGGTTTGACGGAGGACATCGAAAGAATCCAAAGAAGGGCAGTTCGTTTCGTATTGTCACGATACAGGAGAGACAGTGTTACAGAAATGATACAGGATCTGGGATGAAAATCATTACAACAATGGTGCTTATCGCTGTGGCAAGGGCTACTTACGAAACTCCAATCATTCTCCTCGGAATGCGAAAATATATTGTTGACCCCCACTTACATAGGTAGAAATGATCATCGGAATAAAATACAAAAAATCAGAGCTCAAACGGAGATATTCAGGTGTTCTTTCTTCCCGCGCGGTATTCGAGAATGGAATGGGAGATAAATGGTATAATCGTGGTTCCATGATCCCTCTGCCAGGCACTTAAATGTGATTTGCAGAGTATCCCATGTAGATGTAGATATAGAATGGGGTGAAATGAAAGTTTGTTGCTACATTTGGACACAACTATAAAATAAAATGCAACGCGACGTAGAAGTAAAGAAGGGATTTCATGCCGCAACATAACTACCTTAACAACTAGATTCTAAATAAGGACTCTGCAAACAAAATTACGATTTTGTTCAATTTATTATTTTATTAACCTGAGCATTTCTTCCTATGTAGGTTGGAGACAACAATATATTTTCACATATGGAGGAGAAAGTCAGTGTTGAAATTTCTTCTCACAATGAAAAATGCCAATGAAATGATTCCCATCCCATTTTCTGTATCCTTTCTATGACCACTCTCTTCCCTTTATCTCGATAATACAAAACAAGATGTACTTCTTTGAACTCTTTTGATTTAAAATCATTCTGCAGTTGGTTTTGATCTTCTGTTGACTTTATTTTAGAATAAATGACAGCATCATCTATAGACAACCTAAGGCAGCACTTCAAATTTTCTTCCAAATCATTAAATAGATAATGAACAACTTCGAACACTATCTTGGGGAACTCCAAATATCACCTCTGTTTTGGCTGATGACTTTCCATCAATTACTATGAACTCTGTGCTCTCTAACATGAAATAATGAATCCAATCACAAATCTGAGAGAATGTTCAATAAGTACGCAATTTTATCACAAGCCATTTGGGGGGTACTTTGTGAAAAACCTTCTGGAAATCTAGAAATAAGAAAGCAATTTGAGATCTCTTCTCAACCATAACTTTATGGGAGTAAAGAGCTAGTTGTGTTTTATATATCTTAGAAGTACTGGTCAAACAAGAGATTTGTTAACTACTTTATTTGTTGATTGACTACACTTCTCAGTCTTGAATCTGCCTTATCCTTAATTTTATGTGGTTGTTTGACTTCAGATCACTCCTTATGCCTACTCCCAGATATTTTCTGGAACTCATTGCTTCCAGTAATTGTTTAGCAATTGCATAATCATATAATAAAGTATCTTATATATATTACATTTGTTTATGGCAGTCCTTGCACCAAGTCCAAATGTGATATGCTGCACTTCCTGCTGAAATTTGCTCTGTAATCTTGTTGTGACACTCTCTTCCTGTACTACAATACAAAATGAGCTGCCTTTCTTTGAGCTCTTTTGATGTCCTCCATCAATTCCATGTGATAAGGATCTCACACTTAACTCTGTTAGATACAAACTCTTCAATCCCATCACACAGTTATCAAAATCTAACAGTCAAATCACAGCGGCTGAAAACAACAATCTTGTGGGCATGAGTTGTGTCTGAGTAACTATATGTGCCCTTTTTCTGATGAACGCTGTGCTCAAAAATGTAAGTTGTGGAGAGTGACTATCATTCCTACATGCCTATCTGCAGCAGACAGATCATGTTTGCAGTGAGCTGCAAATTATCCTCATTATGTTATCAACAGTCACAGAGTTTGTATGATATTCTGTATGCTGGTATTTTGTTTATTAGATGAGAATGTAGAACCATATCAAATGGCTTCTGAAAATCAAGAAATATGGTATCTACCTGGGAGCCAGTATCCATAGGTTTTTGGGTCTCTTGGACAAATAGCGCAAGCTGTGCCACACATAATGGTTGCTTCAGGAATCGATGTTGAGTTCTACAAAGGGGATTTCTGAAGGAATAAGGAATGAAGATTAGGGTTTAACATCCCACTGACATCGTGATAATTACAGAAAAGCATATGCTCTGAATGATTTAGGTAGATCACAAAAACCCTAAACCACGCTGGTCAGCAGAAAGAGATTTGAATTAGCGTCCAGCATATTCCCACTGCACCACCATGCTCAGTGAGATTTTAAGTCTCCAAAAATATCATGTAATACTCAAGCATAAAATGAGTTACAAAATTCCACAACAGATTGATATCAGAGATAGGCCTATAGTTTTGCCCATCTGTTTGAGGACCCTTAATTTAATATTTTAGCCTTTTGTGTGTCATCCTCCATTTTAACACCATTATACGGTCACAGAATGTCTGCACATATGGTGTCAACCTGTTTGCTGACTAAACATAACACCAAGAAGTCTTACAATTTTCTGCCAGTTCGATACATAGAACTTTACTTTTGAAGCCGTTGAAAGCATCATATGTGTCACTCCTTATGCTAATTTTGACAATGTAAAATTTTGTTTGTCATTGAGGTGTTGCTCACATTCAAATTTGCAATGAAGTTCTCTTTGCTATCACAGCAGTTTTCTAACTCAGTTGTTTAACCACAGTGGATATTGGATATTCCCAATCTCTCATAATTTTATTCAACACTAAAGCATACTGCATAATGCTCTTCAACTTTGCTCACTGAAGTTCAACACCATCAGTGAAGACGAAACTTTCATGTAGAACCCTCAAGTAGCCTCCAATTGTCTCTTGTTGCTCTTGCTAAACAGAAAGATCTCCCTACATTTCTTGATATTCCTATTTGCAGCTGTATTCAGTGATGCAGTAATAAATAGCCTTCTGATTACACGCTCCCTGTTCTGCATTAAGTTGAAAAGTTGGGGTCTATTCATCAACAGGTCTAAGATATTATCTCCAGGAGTCAGCTATCTATTTTAACTGCTCAAAGTAATGTTTGGATAAAACACTTAGAACAGTTTCGCTTGATTCTCTGTCCCTACCACCCATCTTCAACATCTGAGTCTCATAGTCTATATACAGCAGGGTAAAATCTCCACCAAATACTATAGCATGACTAGAAAATTTATGTAACCTAGTTTCCAAGTATTCCCACAGGTGTTCCACCAGTACTGTTGCTGAGCCAATTACTATGTTCAATCTGATCTTCATCCTGATCTTCTCCCAAATTATTTCATATTCCAGGTCTGTGCTAATCTTATGTGATATTAACATATTTTACAGAGTAAGGAGAGTAGCTCACAATTGGTTCATCTCTTACTTTATAACAAACAGCATAAGATAATTCTCTGCAGTGTTGAAATTGGATGACATGCACTCACAATCGGGCTCAGTTAAGTGGGGGGAGGGGGGATGCCCCATGGGTCTGTTCTGGGACTCCTGTTGTTTCTCATTAATATAAATGATATGTCTTCTAGTATTACAGATAAGTCTAAGATATTTCTTTTTGCTGATGACACCATAATGGTAGTGAAGGATATCGTTGGCAATATTTACGCAGTAACAAATAATGCTGAAATAAGTTCATGGCTTGCAGGAAATAAATTGATGCTAAATCACAGTAAGGCTCAGTTTTTACAATTTCTAACAAACAATTCAACAAAAACTGACATAAGTGAGACTAAACAATTCAAATTTCTAGGTGCTCAAGGAAGGAAGGAAGGAAGGAAGCTTAGGATTTAACATACCTTCGACAGTGTGGTCATTAGAAATGGAGCTCACGCTCAGTTTTTTGGGCAAGAATGAGGAAGGAAATCAACAGCAAAAGATGTTCCAGGGGAATGAATCAAGAGGCCCCCACAATTCGTCTTACCAACCGATTAAAGGCACTATCTGTGCCAGACAATGTCCCTGAGCCAGATGGTATTGCTTGTCCTGTGGTTTCCTCTCAGCCTGTAAGATTCAGGCAAACGCAGAAGGTGGAACTTCCTGTAGCTGGAAGCTCCAACATTAGGCAGGTAATAGATTCCCTTAGGGACATGGCTGCTACAGAGGAGAAGGAGGACAGTGAGCACTTAGTGTGCGTACCAGGTGGAGTCATTCCAGATGTGGAACAGATCCTTCCATATGCCATGAAGAGTACAGGAGCAGTCAACTGCAGAATTCAACATCTGCAGCCTAATTGACAGGACCGACAGTGGACCTCTGGTACAGAGCCAAGTTTAGCGTCTGAATCAAAGGCTCATAAGGTCCTGTGACTGTGTAGGCTGCAGATTCCTCAACTTGCACCACCTGGTGGTGGGGTTCCACATTCCGCTAAATAGGTCAGGTGTCCATTACACACAGGAAGTAGCTGCAAAGGTATCGGGAGCTGTGTGGCGAGGACTGGGTGGTCTTTTTAGGTTAGAGGGCCTTGGGAACACACAAAAAGGGTTTCAGTCTCAAAGGGTACAGGATACAGATTGGAGGAACAAAGATTAAGAACCATTGGTCTGACAAATGTAAATTGTTGTAGCTGTGTGGGGGAAGTACCAGAGCTTCAAGTGCCAATAGAATGTACTGAAGCACAAATCATTATAGGTGGCAGAAGTTGGCTAAAGCTAAAGATAAGTTCAGCTGAAAGTTTTATAAAGTTGCAACAAACACTTACTGTCCTAGCAAAAAAACATCCAGAGCTAATAAATAGTATCAAACGAGACACAGGGATCAGAGAACACAGAGTTGTCGCAGCTAGACTGAAAACTGAAATACCCAAAGCCACCAAAATTAAATGAAAAATATATTTATTCAAAAAAAGCACAATAAAAACTCGCTTAATACTTTTTTGAATGAGAATCTCCAATCTTTCGAAACTAAAAATGTGAGTGTAGATCAGAAGTGGCTTAGATTCTAAGAAATACTGGTAATATTGAGAGATTTATACCAAATAAATTAACAAAAGAGGGGGCTGACCAGCATTGGTACAAACAACAGGTTAGATCACTCTTGCAAAAGCAAAGTGGAAAAATCATACCAAATTGAAGCAGACACTAAATTCCTAAGACTGGTAATATTTTACGGAAACTTTAAATTTAGCACGAACTTCAGTGCAAGGAGCTTGCAGTAGTTTCCATAACAAAACCCTGTCATGCTATTTGGAAGAAAATGCAAAGAAATTCTGGTCATACATAAAATACAACAGTGGGAAAACACAATCACTGTGAGACAGCAATGATGGTGCAAGTGAAGTCATTTCTAACAAGAAATTGTAAATCCAATTGGACAACTGTGGCAAGATTCCATTAGCATACAGTTTGATTAGAACGCACTTGTGACATAGTGTGTCAACAGCCTTCCATAATCTAGAAATATGGATCAATTGGAGATCCCTAGTCAATAGCACTCATCACTTCATGTAAGGAGCTAGCTGTGTTCCACAAGAACAATACTTTCTGAGTATGACTATGGGTCAATAGGTCATTCTCTTTGAGGTAGTTCATAATGTATGAGGAAAGTAAATGTTCTAAAATTCTGCTACAAACCAAAGGCAATGACATAGGCCTCTAATTTTAGGGATTGCTCATATTGCCTTTCTTGAACACTGGAGTGATTTGGGTAACTTTCCAGTCTTTTGGTACAGATCTTTCATTGAGCGAGTGGTTGTATATGGAGTTACTGCATCAGCATACTCTGAAAGGAACCTAACTGGTATAAAATCCGGACCAGGAAACTTGCATTTGTTAGTGATTTAAGCTGCTTTAATAGCACAGGGATATATATTTGTAAATTATGCATTCTGGTGGTGGTTCTTGATTCAAATTCTAGAGTATTTGCTTCGTCATCTTCGGTGATGGAATTGTGAAAATGTGTTTAGCAAGTCTGCTTTAGCAGGGCTGTCATCTGTAGCATCACCATTGCTATCGCGTAGTGAAGGTACTGATTGCATTTTGCCACTATATACAACCAGAAATTTTTCCAAATTAGGTGACAGGATTTTGCTGTGAAAACTGTTATAAGATTATTGCATTGTATTTCAAACTAAATTTTTAGTTTCTGTAAAAGAAGATGTAGATGCAGAGATCTCAAGCAGTGCTTTAGGCTCCACACGTACCAAATCATTTGACTGAGGTGCCCTATTGCCTCTGCAGATGAGAGAAACAGCCTGAAGCCTGTTGACCATGGCCAACACAGCTTCCAGCTATTTACAGATGGTTGCCATTCCTCCAGAATCCATATGTAACAGGCACAATTGCTATCCAGCTATTTTCTCCTTAGACTGACTAGCTGAAACAATAGTCTATGACTTTTCAAATAGACAAAACTGTAACTACAGTCTTCTAGCTCATTTGTTGAACCAAAGTGAATCTTTCCTACCTCTCATACTTCTACTCAGCTCTCCAAAGTGTACTGTACAATGCTGCAGAGTGTCTTTATTTACACTACGAATTACAAAAAATATGAAAATAAAGCTCTTAAAACATGTATGAAATTTAATAATTACCTGGGCTATATCATACAGGACAGCACAATAGGGGGAAATATACTGCCCAAAACAATTAGGGGGCCAAATGAGATATCATACACAATATACATATAACATATTTTATTCAGATACTTGGTTACAATTGTAATTTGTGTGTGATACAGTACAACATTTTGCTGTCTTAACTCTTTACTTGAGGTTCACATGGCATTTACCCAGAGCAAGGCACCATGGGGTTACTGTAATAGTGAAGAAGTCATTCTCATTGCCCTCTGATATGGTGTGTAACCACCTCAGACAGCCAGTACAGTTTTACACCTGTGTAGCATGGACAGTATGAGGTTATCAACCAGCTCTTGAGGGATATTTGACTATTCTTTCATGTGTGCAATATCCAGCTTCGCAACCACTGTGGAAGGTGCTGGTCTGGCTACAAAGTGTCTGCCAAGTGCATCCCAGACATACTCAATTGTGTTTATTTCCGGTGAATAAGCTGTCCACTCCATTTGTTGAATTCCCTGAGCTTCAAGCATGTTGTCCAGCATTGCAGCTATGTGAGGACAAGCATTATCGTCCACAAGAAGCAATCATCTCCTATGGCACCAGGGTAGGGCGCAACCAAAGGTCAAAGGATCTTGTCTCTATACATCTGAGAAGTCAGAACGCCCTTCTGAATGACAGAGGTCCATACATCCATCAATACTGACTCCAGCCCACACCATTCATATGGTGATGTTTTCTGTACATAAGCAGGATTGTTGCAATTTTCACATTCTTTCCATGTGAGGAAACAACAATTGTCCATCTGAACACAAAATCTTGACTCATCTGTGAACCGAACTTGGCACTATTTGTTACGACTCCAATTCTGATGTTCTCCCACCAAGTTTCTGTTGGCTAAAAGGTGTTTTGGTTTTAATGGGACATACAACATAGAACTCCGTGCATAGAGGACACATTACAGAAGGGTATTTCGAACTGTTTGTGTTGATATTGTGAATCCTGTTGCTGCGTGAAGTGTGCATTGTAGCTGCTGTTGCATTCAGCCTCCTGTCTACATCTACATACATACTCCGCAATTCACCGTAAGGTGCATGGCGGAGGGTACACTGTACCACTACTAGGCATTTCCTTTCCTATTCCACTCCCAAATTGAACGAGGAAAAAAAGAATGCCTATATGCCTCCGTACGAGCCCTAATTTCTCTTATCTTGTCTTTGTGATCTTTATGCGAAATGTAAGTAGGCGGCAGCAAGATCGTACTACACTCAGCTTCAAATTCCGGCCCTCTAAATTTACTGAACAGAAATTCACGAAAAGAACGTCGTCTTTCTTCCAGCAATCCCCAATTGAGTTGTCGGAGCATTTCCGTGACACTCGCGCATTGGTCGAACCTACCGGTAACAAATCTAGCTGCTCGCCTCTGAACTGCCTCTATGTCTTCCTTCAAACCGATCTGCTGCGGGTCTCAAATACTTGAGCAATACTCAAGACGTGGTTGTACAAGCGTTTTATACGCGGTCTCCTTTACAGGTGAAGTACATCTTCCCAAAATTCTCCCAATAAACCGAAGTCGGCTGTCTGCCTTACTCACAACTGTCCTTACATGCTCGTTCCATTTCATATCGCTCTGCAATGTTACGCCTAGATATTTGAACGACGCGACCGCATCAAGAAGCTCACTACTGATGCTGTATTCGAACATTATAGGATTGTTTTTTCTACTCATGCGCATCACCTTACATTTTTCTACATTGAGAGCTAGCTGCCATTCTTCGCACCAACTAGAAATTTTGTCTAAGTCAACCTGTATGCTATTACAGTCAGTTACAGACGACACCCTCCCATACACCACAGCATCATCAGCAAACAGCCGCAAATTACAACTTACACTGTCCATCAGATCATTTATATAGATAGAAAATAATAGCGGTCCTATCACACTCCCCTGGGGCACGCCTGACAATACACTCGTCTCTGATGAACACTCACCGTCGAGAACAACGTACTGCGTTCTATTACTTAAGAAGTCTTCCAGCCAGTCACAAATCTGTGAACCTATTCCATAAGCTCGTATCTTCGTTAACAGTCTGCAGTGTGGCACCGTGTCGAACGCCTTTTTGAAGTCGATAAAAACACAATCCGTCTGTTGCCCTTCGTCCATGGCTCGCAAGATGTCATGTGAGAAAAGGGCAAGCTGAGTTTCACATGACCGATGTTTCCTAAACCCGTGCTGATTCATGGAAAGAAGCTTTTCCGTTTCAAGGAAATTTACTATATTCGAACTGAGAATATGCTCCAAAATTCTACATGGAACAGATGTCAACGATATTGGCCTGTAATTGTATGGGTCAGTTCTCTCTCCTTTCTTATACACGGGAGTCACCTACGCTTTTTTCCAATCACTAGGAACTTTGCGCTGAATTAAAGATTTGCTATAAATGCAAGCTAAGTAGGGGGCCAATGCCGCAGAATAGTCTTTTTAAAACCGAACTGGTATTCCATCCGGACCAGCAGACTTTTTCGTATTTAGCTCTCTCAGCTGCTTCTCTACACCGGAAATACCTATTGCTATGTCCCCCATTTCGGAATTAGTATGTTGATCAAATGATGGTATATTTGTGCGGTCCTCCTGCGTGAAAGATTTCTTAAAGGTTAAATTTAGAACTTCAGCTTTCCGTTTGCTTTCTTCTATTACTGCCCCGGAATGATCAACTAGTGACTGGACAGTGGGCTTTGACCCGCTTATCGATTTTACATAGGACCAGAATTTTTTCGGGTTCTCGGAAAGATCTTTTGCTAAGGTATGGCTGTGATAATTATTGTATGCTTCACGCATCGATCTTTTTATAGACGCATGAATCCCTACTAACTTTTGCCTGTCATCATTTGCGTGTTCCTTTTTGAATCGAGAGTGCAACAGCCTTTGCTTTCTGAGCAGCTTTGTAACATTATTATTATACCACAGTGGATCTTTTCCATCCTTAATCGTCTTTACTGGCACATATTTCTCTAACCCTTTATTAACAATGCACATAAATTTAGTCCACAATTCCTCTACATCCATACTCCCAGAATTAAACGATGCCCATTCATTTTCTAAGTGCGATCGTAACATTTGCTTGTTGGCTCTTCCCAACAAAAACACGCTCCTAGCCTTCTTGACTGGTTTATGAACTTTGGTCACCATCGACGCTATGACGATATCATGATCACTAATTCCTGTCTCTACACAGACATCGTTAATAAGGTCAGGCCTGTTTGTGGCTATAAGGTCTAGAATATTTCCATTGCGCGTGGGTTGCCGGTTTAACTGCTCAAGACAGTTTTTGGAGAATGTGTCCAAAAGTAGCTCGCAAGACTGCTTGTCTGTACCGCCTGAAATGTAACTAGCGAGGTCCCAATCTATACTCTTAAGGTTGAAGTCACCTCCAACTAATATTACATGGCCCGGATACCTATGCACTACCTGGCGTAGACTTTCCTTGAATGATTCTAAAACTGCTACAGCAGCACTGGGGGGCCGGTAAAAACACCCAACTATTAACTTTACTTCTTTTAGACCTGTTATGCGTGCCCAGATAACTTAACAGTTACTTTCAACCTCGATCTCAGTAGAAACAATATCTTTGTCCACAGCGATGAACACTCCTCCTCCAGATGTATCAGATCTATCTTTCCGATATACATTCCACGCTTCGCTAAATATTTCTGAACTTGCCACATCATCATTTAGCCAGCTTTCGGTGCCTAAAACTATCTGAGCGCAATAACTTCCATGCAGCGCTGCAAATTCGGGAACTTTGTTTCTAATACTCTGTAAGTTCGCGGCTAATATTTTTATGTTCGAATTTTTGTTCCGAACGTGGCCTGAATTCGCTGTTTGAATGCTGACAGGCGAGTGCTCATCAGAGTTAGCGCCTAGCCTAAAAAACCCCCATGTGCACTCCACAAGTACTCTGCTACCCGAGTAGCCGCTTCCTTAGTGTAGTGCACCCCTGATCTATCTAGGGGCACCCTACAATTCCCCACCCGATAACGCAGATCCAGAAATCTGCAGCCATGACTGTCACAGAGTCAGCGAAGCCTCTGGTTCAGACCCTCCACTCGGCTCCAAACCAAAGGACCCCGATCAACCCTGGGAACAATGCTGCAAATCGACAGCTCTGCTTGCACCCCACGTGCGAAGGCAGCAGCCTTCACCAATTCCGCCAGCCGCTCGTAAGACCTGAGGATGTCCTCAGAACCCAAGCGACAGCTCTATGGGCTGTTAACTGCAAATGAAGGTCATCTCTTGCTGATGTTACCCGTGGACGACCACGGCCTTTCCTTGTTTTAACGGTACCTTGTACTACTACTATTCATTGCCTTTTCCATTCCACTCACAGATAGAGCAAAGAAAAATAAATAAAGCCTATATGCCTTGGTATGATACCAAATTTCTCTTATTTTACCTTTATGATTTTTAAGCGAAATGTAAGTTGGCAGCAAAAGAATTGTTCTGCAGTCAATTTCAAATTTGGGCCCTTTAAATTTCATCGATAGTGTTTCTAGAAAAGAGCAGTGTCTTCCCTCTAGTGATTCCCACCCGAGTTGCCAAAGCATCTCTGAAAACTTGCATGTTGACTGAAACTATCAGAAGCAAATTTGGCAACTAACGTCTGAATTGCTAATATGTCTTCCTTTAAAACAATCTGTCGGTGAATCTAAACACTTGAGCAGTACCCAAGAAGAGGTCACACAAGCATGATCATCTTTACATATACACCAAATCTTCGCAAAATTCTCCTAATAAACCAAAGCTGACCATTCACCTTCCCTATGACTGTCCTTACAAGCTGCCTGTTGCCCTTTACCCATGGCTTGTAAGATATTATGTGAGAAAAGGGGAAGCTGAGTTTCAAACAAGTGATGCTTTCTAAAGCCATGCTGATGTCTGGACAAAATTTTCTGTCTCAAGGAAATTTATTATATTCAAACTGAAAATATGGTCAATAATTCTGTAGTAAATTGATGTTAATTTTATCAATCTGTAATTATGCAATGCTATTCCCATTAAAAGAAGTCACCCACACACTATACATTCACTTGCGACTTTTCACTGGATCAAATATTCATAATAAATGGAAGCTAAACCAAAGGCCAATGTAGTAGAGTACTTTTTATAAAACCTAACTGGGATTCCATCTAGACCTGTTGACTTATTTATTTTCAGCTCTCTCAGCTACCTCTCTACACCAGAGACACCTATTAATATGTCTTCCTTTTGGAAGTTGGCGCGATGATCAAATGACGATATGGGAGTGACTGCACAGAGGCTTTCGACCCACTTATCGATTTTGCATAGGACCAGAATTACTCTGGGTTCTCAGCAAATCTTTTACTAAGGTATTACAGCGATAGCTAACTTATGTTTCATGCATTGATCTTTTAATAGATGCACAAGTACCTACTAACTTTTGCCTGTATTAATTTCCTGTTCTTTTTGGGACCAAAAGTGCAACTTCCTTTCTTTTCTAAGAATTTTCCACACATTATTATTAAGCCACAGCAGATATTTTCCATCCTTAATGCACATTCTTGGCACATAGTTCTCCTGCACTTTATTTACAATGCATTTAAATTTTCATCATAGTTCCTCTAATGTGTCCACTGTAACAGAACTAAACTATGTCCATTCATTCTCTATGTGGGAAGCTAACAATTACTTATCAGCTCTTTCTTGCACACATAGCCTTCTAGACTGATTTATTAACTTTTGGTAACCATTGTTACTATGACAACATCATTATCACTAACACCTGTCTCTATAATGGCATTGTTGATAAGGTCAGGCCACACTGTGTGTGGGCTGTCAACTTAGCTGCTCAGCACAATTTTCAGAATATTTCACAAGACCGCTTGTCTGTACCATCTGCAGTGACACCATAGATGTCCCAGTAGGTAGGTTAAAGTCACCGCCAACTAATATTGCTTGTCTTTATTAAAATGTAATGACTTCAATAAGAAGACAAAGTCAAGATCACTTATATAAATTACTCAGTTACTATATGTCATTACTAGTTTCAGCAAGCTATGCTGCCATTATCAAATGATCAAACATTACTTATGTAGTAATGACACATAGTAAATGAGTAATTTATATATGCAATCTTGGCTTTGTCTTATTATTGAAGTCATTACATTTTAAAAAGTATTTTAGGATCACTCTCCATACTGACAGTGTCAGCTAATAAAATAAGTATTTCACTAGTTTGACAAAGTAACGTTTGATTATTTGATAATGGCAACATAGCTTGCCAAAACTAGTAATGACATATAGTAAATGGATAATTTATATATGCAGTCTTGGCTTTGTCTTCTTATTGAAGTCACTGCATTTTTAAAAATATATTAGGATCACTCTCCATACCGCCAATGTCAGCTAATATAATAATATTGCTTGGTCCAGATACCATCGCACTACTGAGTGCCCAACAGAATGTAACCTTATTTCCAAATATTGTAAGAAGAAAGGCATCCTGAAACTGTATATGGAAATAGGGGCAGACCAGAACTTTTATAAACTAGGTTCAATACATTTAAATTTTATTTACAATGTCGGCAACCTAGCATGTTGATGTGGGCAATGAATGAGAATGGCTGGAAATCAGGCAATCAGTGCTGGAGCAGATGCAGGTAGACAATGATAATTCAGCTAGTTTTGTTACGTGGAAAAGTAATTATAAGAAACAAATGGATGTAAAAGAATGTTCAGTGCATCCCCTCTTCCACAAGTTATGATGAATCATGGCATCGTTAAGATTTATGTAGGATGGCGGCAGTGCAGTAGGCTAATGTTGACAACAAAATGTTCCCTTTATGATAAGCATTAATTTTCTGACTGGATAAGAGTACATACAAGAACCTGTCAGCAACAGAGCAGGAACAGCATAAATTATTCACTTCATGGTCAACAAAATTTTATGCCCATCATTTTTAAATAAGAGGGAATTAATCCTTTGTGTTGGAATTGAAGTAAATGATTAATGTTGTTCCTGCGCTATGGTTCTTGTATGTACCCTTGTCCAGTCAATAAATTATCATGTAATTGTCAACATCAATTCTCATGCCATATTGCGACAAAACAAAACATTAAATGTCAAACAACAAAATGTGTTTCTTTATTCCGCTTAAGAAACCAGCAAATCTCAATATCACACAATTGGCTAATTACATCACACAACTCCCACCATTTTCATTTGTTGCCAACATCTTAAGTAAATTTTATCACTAAAATACATTTAATGTCCTTTAATGCCCTTAAGTTTTGTTTTGGCACTATTTTACAATTGATTCCACCCGTCTGCTTTAATCCATAATGTCATCAACATGTTGGAAAACCAGTATACAGGATACCTTAATACTTTTGTATTGTCTACAATAAATAATATTGCCACGAGACCCCACGTTAACTGACTGCCGAAGTGGTGCAAGGGATAGCGTCACTGATTGTGGTACTGAAGGTCGCTGGTTCAATCTCATCCCCGGCAAAAATTTATTTCTTTGTAATTAACATTTCCAGAATGTTCTACATGTTTCTTATGTTGACTTGTAATTTCTACTTGTTTCTTATGTTAACTATTCTTCTAATTCCTGGTACATTCGGCCTGTGTATAAATAGCAGAGCACTCTGCCCGAGAGGCAGTCAGTGATGTGTGTACATTTCAGTTTGCAATAAACCTGCTTTCAGTATAAGAGCTGTGTTCAGTCGAAAACCTGCCTCCAAAGTCAAGCCTGCTTGCATTTCAACACAACATTGTTTGGTGGAGGTGCCGGGTATCCTGTGCAACAGCTGCATCACTGTGGCTCCGATTAGTCAATGTAAAAGCCATCGCTTACACAGACTAGAAACGGAATACAAGGGATGTACCGAATACATCCTTCTGAAGGTCCGTATCATCAGAAGAACCATGGACACAAAACCAGCGGTAAGCCTGCTGCACATCAGACACTCGCCTGTGTTCTCTGGACATGCTGGACAGAACCCCAACAAATGGCTAAAAGGATTCGACCGAGTTGCCAAGTGTAACAGGTGGGATCATACAATGTGCTTGGCAAACATTTATTGCTATCTGGACGGAACAGCCCAGCAATGGTCTGAAAACAATTAAGAGAAGCTGAATGACTGGGAAACGTTCCAGATGGAACTTAAGAAGACATTTGGAGACCGCCAGCGACAAATCCGCTCGGCGGAATAACAACTGAAGAACCGGGCCCAACGACATGGTGAGCCGACACAGTCATATGTACAGAATGTTTTGGCCCTGTGTAACATAGTCAATCTGAATATGACTGAGGCCGACAAAATCATGCACCTGATGAAAGGTACTGCAGAAGATATATACCAAGCTCTTCTGATAAAAGATGTCACTACAACGGAAGAGTTCATCCAGTGGTGCCAGTGTATTTGAAGAGATGCGACAAAGGAGGGTTGGACGAAAGAAGTATGACACACTCCCCAATATAGTCCCTATGGCCGTTGTGGAAGACCAACATGACTTCGCTTCTCTCATTACTTTCATAATATTGAAGTATAAATACAATATCCGCCAAATACGGCACATTTACTTCCGATCGCCTAAATTGGAGGCTACGCAACACAATGTTCATTTGTTGCAGACCACGTGATTATGCCATCAGCGAATCACAGCACAAAGGAAGAGTATCATGGCCAGCCATTGGTTACCATACCTTACCACCGCGGCAATATGCAAATAAGAATTTTTGATGTTGGAAATTAACTATGCGGTAATGTTTTTATGCACAAAAGCATGCAATGCTTCCAAGATGTGAAAATTAACATGTTAACGTGAAGTTTCAATTATTTTATTTTCGAAATCACTTGATTACACTTTCATACAGATCATAAATAAAACATGGTATACCTCCTCTGTGGTTGACAGGTTCTTGTATGTACCCTTGTCCAGTCAGTAACAGTTATTGGCCTCCTAAAATGAAGATTTAGAATTACTTGATGACTACAAAACAGCGATCAAGTAATTCTAAACCTTCATTTTACAAGGCCAATTGCTGATACTGACTGTACAAGGGTACACACAAGAACCTGTCAACCATTGAGTAGGTATAGCATGTTTTATTTAATTTATCATCTGTATGAAAGTTTAATCAAGTGATTTCGAAAGTAAAATAACTGAAACTTCATGTTAAAATGTTAATTTTCACATCTTGTAAACATCGCACGCTTTCGTGTATAAATACATTACCACATAGTTAATCTCCAACATCAAAAATTCGTATTTGCATGTTGCCGCTGTGGTAAGGTTTGGTTACCATTGGCTGACCATGATAATCTTCCTTTGTGCTGTGATTCACTGATGATATTAATTACGTGGTCTGCAACAAATGAACATCATGTTGCGAAACCTCCAATTCAGGCGATCGGAAGAAAATGTGGCGTATTTGGTGGATTTTGTATTTATACTTCAATATTACGAAAGTGGGCAGATTAAATGTAACGGCACTTGAAAGACATTTGCAAAACACGTATTTTAAGGTAGGGTATGTCATAATTAAGTACGGAGAATAATTCCTACTCGTATAAAACCTTTACCACATTTTCTTGCATCACAATAAATACGCCTAATTATAATGTAATGCTTTTACATGAAATGTGCCAAAAGTATAATGTCTGGCAGGGCAGTACTGTCTATTCATTCTGAGAGGCTCAACATCTAACACGTCAGGGGAGGATTTTCACTCAGTTTGCCATACAGGAAATGTAACATATTGAACTTCCTTTGTTTTCATATTTTATAGGCTATATATACATATAACATGCATGAAAATACTTGTTGGCGACTTTTTCCATTGTCTAATACCGGGTAAGGATTTTCAGAGTTCACCATGAAGTTTTAGTTTTTATGATGTGCAGTGCAAAAAATTTGGCACAAAGCATTACATACATAAGTAAAATAACCATACATTCAACATGAGGTAAATTACAGTTCATGAATACGCAACTGACACTTGATGTGTAAATGTTTTTACAATAACATATTGCTGTGTCGTGACATATTCATAGAAAATTATACATTGCAGAATCATCGGAGAATAAAATGCTGAAGAAGTTAAAAGTACACCAAGAACCATAAACTACATACGAGTAACAGTTTGTTTTAATTACGGTATGTAGTTTTGGCTGAAAAGTCATGGCATACCCATGAACTGTAATTTAACCTCCACATCAAGCTTTTTGCCATTCACTACATAGGTGTACAAAATTAAAGCAACAAACAGAAATTTTGCAAGATTGGATTTATTTTGGCACAAAACAATAGGCAGGTGATACTAAAGTAGAAACATTGCAAAGAATACAGAACAAAAACAGCTACAACATGCAGAATGATCCAAATTACGGGATTTGTGAACACATTCTGTTAACTAGTTAACATGCTCAATATGGAGCGTGTCCATCTCTGGCAACAATAGAGGTCTGATAATGAAAGACATGCTGCAAATGATGTCATCAATCTCATGTTGAGGCAACAAAGCCTGCTCTTCCTGCATAGCTACTTGTAAGTCTTGAAGAGAGGTCAGTGGGTACTGACATGCAACCCATTTCCCTAGTGTATCCCAGACATGTGCTATAGGATTCAAAAAGGGAAAGCAAGCCATATCATATGTGCAAAAACTTGTTTCCATGAAAATGTCAACCATTCATACTCTATGAGGTAGAGCATTATTGTCCATCAATACGGTCTGGACAAACAGCAGCTCACAACAACCTGCAAATGTTGTCCAAATATCTCTTCACAATACCTAACAGTGGTTAAACTTTGCCAATTCAACCTATAGGCTAATTTCATGAAGAGGTGTTTGAGTGCCCAACATCATTCCTGTGCACACCATTAGGGTTCCTCCTCAATTTTGGTCTCGCATCACAATTTTTTGTGTCCAAAATTATTTCCTACATTCCCTCCAGATATGAACCCATCAAAACTCACTATCCAGTCCAAATCAGGACTCACAGATGAAAATAACATGGGCTCTATGTTCGACTGTCCAGGAGACAGTCACTTCTGTGAGGACGGGTCAGGTGTATGCAGACAACACGTCTACAAGAATAAAGTCTACTCTGCTGAAGCTGTCTGTACACTGTTTGTCTCAAATTAACACTTCCAGTGAATGCTATGAAGTTAAATGCCAGATGGAATGCAGTGCTATGGCAGTACCAATGTGCTCTTAATGCAAAATAATGAATCTCTCTTTGTGATATCACACGTGGTCGGTTGTGTCCTGGTCTTTGTAATACTATTCTGGTCTCTATAAACTGTGCCACATGAGAGAGACAAAATGAATGATTCACGTTAAGCCACCGGGCCACATCAGTTTGAGAATGTGCTGATTTCATCCATCCTATGGGCCTCATCAGAGAGTCTCATAGACGTCTTCCCCGTGTCATACTTGACCATCTGTCAATGAGTACAATGATTGTGGATACATGACTACCCAGAACACACTACCCAATTTGATAGGTATCTGATGTCATCATTGGCACGGCAGTACATAGGCAGGAATGCCATCTTCCACACACAACATGTTCGTACAACACATCTGTTAACAGTATGTGTGATTATACAATGAATCCAACACAATATGGCGAAACAGGAGTTTGTTATTTAATTATGGACACAAATGTGTACTCAGCACCCACGTTCAATTGATTTGTTAAATAACCACCTTCCAACGGAAACTATACCTCGACCAACTTTAAAGATGAGACTGTAATCACAAAAAATCGAGACATTGGGAGGGAAGAAAGGGGGGCACGGATGTCGCATGATATGAGTCATTATATTCCAATTAGCCAGAAGAATATCCGGGAAAACACAACGTAATCTGATCTTCATACAATTGCCGCTTCTCTGGTGATGTCTGGGTATACAGGGATGTGCTGAACTATGAGAAACTGGATCACCCTAATTAAAATCTTTCTATGGGCACAGTGTCAGGTGAGAACTGTACATGAGACCAGTAGCCTACAGTAAAACTTCAACTTGCAGGATTACCACACAATCCGGTGAAACGGTAAATGAAAATGTATTTATTCACTTGTACAGCAGAAATAATGGGAAGAACCATTTTCCTTTTAATATAAAGCAGCTCCTTTGTTTTAAATGTATCTTAATTGCGCTATCAGCAATGGCAATTTCAATTTTGTAGTACTGTTGAGAAAGATAAAGTCCTGTAAAATGCATCTTCTACTAGCTACAAAAACCGGATCGTTAGTCAAAGATGAATGCCACTCAACTGTAAGAGTAAAGGTTAACTCGCGTTTTCATAATCACAATTAAGAATATGCTTCAACAATGCCGTTCGAATGATGTTGCAAGAAAGCAATAGTGGAATAACTCCAAAAAACGATGTGGATAACAACTACTGTTTAGAGAATCATCTCCCAACACAACATTTCAACAAATGGTATTTTTACCCATTTCCATTATCGTTTGGTCGGTATCACTAAAATTACTGTCATAACTTTGGCTGTCAGTGCTCTCTCTTGTGGCGATGCATGCGTTACAGAATCGTAAACAAACTCGCTTTCAGTACTTACCCACTTCATCAAGCTTTCACACAACTGAATTTTATCCATGTTTGTTGTTTCTTCTGTTGTTTACAACTACAGAAGGTGACTAACTTTTTATCCTACAACTACAACACATCATTGTGATTAAGATTAGTAGTCACTGTTTTAAACAGCCCTATGTCATACAAGAGATATGGTGCATCATTTATACAACTCCTGCTCTTATACAAAACACGTACTTTCAGTATTAACATATTATTTTGTTTTCATTTGACAATCTGTTCATATTCTAACTGCATTGTCATTATACATTCGGCAATCACTATCACATTATCACACATTAACCTCTCTGACATTTGTCAGATTACGATCAGTTTCTGCAGTTATTTATCGAACATGCTCGTGATACTGACAGATAGTTAAACTATGTTAAAAATTAGACATTAGTCTATCATGTTTTAAAATTTAATTACACTGTACAAAAACACACCAACTCCAAACATGATCAACTACAAATATACACCCACGCCAAGAGCGCACACAACCATCTCCAAAGACACATACACACCACCACAGAGCCGATGAACAGAAATCTTTCATTTGGCGGATCAGTACTATTTTTGGACAAGGATGTATGGGTCGACGCATTTGGTTGAAGCAATATAACCCAATCCAAAGCAAAATGAATGAATTAAGAAGATCAAATTTGGAGTTGTAGCATCCGCTTGCGTCAGTTATACAGTCCCACAATGGTCTGTTTCGTGTGGATGCTATCACTAAGTGGGACTACAATAGGCAAGACCTACACGTCAACAGAAAATGGAAGGGAAAACTGTCTAGGCTGATTGCAGGTAACTTGAGGGGGAGGGGCACTCTCACAAATAGTAAAATGCCAGTGGTTACAGGTGTTAGAGGAATGCCTTTTTCTTAGAGCAGAGAGGGGAAAAAGAAAACAAGTGTTAAGGGAGACTGGAAATTAAATAGAAGGCTATAAAGAAACCATAGATTACACAAGGAATAAAAATTTCCTGTAAGACAAAAAGGAAAATTTATCAGTCAGCAAAGAATACCTCCAATACTGATGATTTAGCTAATTACAAGGAATACTGTAAAAGATTAAGAAAAGTAATTCATAAATATAAACAAATGCAGTATGAGTAAAAGATAGAAATGTTGGGCAAAAAAATATATGAGATATAGTGAAAGAGGAGACTAATAGAGGCAGAAAATAAGAGGAGCAGATGATCCATTAGTAACTGATAGGCAAGAGTAGCAAATCTATTTAACAAGTACTTTGTATCTGTTACTGATAGTGTGTGAGTGTCAAGATCAGTAAATAATGGCCCTGAATATCTGAAACTAGCATTTACAGATAAATGAATATGTCACTCAGTTCACCACGAGAAATAACTTCCAATATAAAATCTTTAAATACAAAGAATTCTTATGCTTATGAGGAAATATCAACAAAGTTAATTAAAGCATGTTCTTGTGAGTTTAGTACAGTTTTAAGTCATTTATGTAACTAGTGTATTTTAACTGGGATATTTCCTGATTGGCAAAAAATGTGGATATTACACATCTATTCAAGAAAACTGGTTGAAGATATAGGATCAAATTACATACTATTACATTTTTGGCAACATCCTAGAAGCCTCTAGATAAGGTAATGTACAGGCAGCTTCTCAAACACATGAGCACAAATAACATGTCGTCCAGAGCACAGTTTGGATTTGTGAATGTTTATGATATTGAGAAGGCTATTTACACCAACAGTGAGAATGTACTTAAATTCTTATATAATAAATTACAAGCAGCAGATATTTTCCATGATTTCTGAAAGGCATCTGTTTGTGTGAACCAAAACATCCATTTAAGAAATTAGAAAATTTTAGAAATTAAAAATGGCACCAGCAGTGCTACAAAACGGTTTAAGCCTCATCTTGCTAACACGAAACAAATGGTGTCAGTGCAAAAGACTACTGATTTAAGCCTTCAGTCATCATCAGAGTGAGAAGAAAATAAATATGGTGTACCACAAGGATCCATCTTACGGCCATTCCTTTCTCTTGTGTACATTAATTACCTCTCATCAGCTACACTGAGAGAAGCCGTGGTGTCGCACAAGTCTAAAGTGCATTCCATGCACGCACGGCATGGCGTTCTTACGACGTCAGTCACAAGCGCCCTCTGCTACAACTCCGCTCGTGGCCACCACTGAACGACATCGTTCACTTGGGACTGAGATAGGAACCAGTTAAGACTTCAGAATCAGATAGGCATCAGTGAAGACTTGGGTATCGGATAGGCACTAAGAAGGCCTCTAGCTCAACTATGTACCATCATTCTGCAGTACTGAGCTATGTAAAATTTAAGTATTACTAAGTCTCTAAGAAATATAAATCTCGTTCTAATTTACTCTAGTGTTTCTAGTTTCTGCTGTCCCCCTGGCTGGTCACCTCCTACCTGCACAAGCGTGCATCCTTTATTCCTGTCGGTCTTTCTACTCGGCCACCGACACCTACGACGGAAACGAGACACAAAAGCGGTGACGAGGCTGGGACACAAAAGTGGCGACGAGGATGGGATAGAAGAACCGTGGACCAGCCCGCTTGCAGCGGCCAGACAGCAGCAGTCGGAGCACACAGAAATTGCTCCTGCCCACCCACCCTTATTATAAGATTTTTGGGGGAACATATTCGGTTACATGTTTTGTGGACATTTTTGTTGCAGAGCGTCGTCTTTCATATTGCATTTGTGTTTTGTTATAAGTTACTTATATGCGCGACGCCTAATCGGTCAGCATGGCCACTACCCCGAACCCGAACTTAATGGAAATTATTCAGTTGCAGACGGCGCAAATCACGCAACTACTACAAGCAGTGTCGCAGTTAATGGCTCAGGTAGCTCACCAACAACAGCTGTCACATCAGCCACCAACGTCTACCGCCAAACCGCTTCCTACGTTTCGCCAGTACAACAATTGTGAGGAAGAGTGGAGTGTCTATTTTGCGCAGTTTCAAGAACTCGTCGCGGATCATCAACTAACAGGTCTGACAGTCAAACACTTCTTTCTCGCCGTAGTGGGCACTAAAACCTTCGTGTTACTGCAGAAACTTTTCCCCCATGCATCTCCTCGTGATCTAGAATTCGATAAAATTGTAGAAGCAGTGAATGCTCATTATGAGAAAAAAATTCTCGTAGCTGCGGCGCAGTACCGATTTTTCAGACTTAAAAAATTACCGCAGCAGTCACACCAGGAATGGATCACTGAGTTGAAGGGCTTAACCCGCCAATGTAAATTTACTTGCTCTTGTGGTCTTTCTTATAGTGATGTGATGTTGAGAGATGCAATTACGCAGAACATTCAGGACCCCAGAATTAGGGCAGCAATTCTAAAACAGTCTGACCCCTCATTAGACAGTGTACTGCAGCTTATTGAAGCGCATGATACTTTTGACTTAGCAGATGTAGAAATGCAAAGCCACAGCGTAAATTCAGTCAGCCGCAACGGACGCTTTCCTAGTCACAGTTCTCAGTATAGCACTAGTGATTTTTTTAATTCTACCGGCCGTGCTGAAACGACAGTGAAAAGTTGTTAATGTTATGGTCTTCAGTCCGTAGACTGGTTTGATGCAGCTCTCCACCCTACTCGATCCTGAGCAAGTCTTTTCATCTCCTCATAAGAACGGCAACCAACATCTACTTGAATCTGCTTACTATATGCCTCTCTTGGTCTCCCTCTGCGATTTTTACCCCACACACTTCCCTCCAATGCTAATTCCCCAATGTCTAAGAATGTGTCCCACCAAGCGATCCCTTCTTTTAGTCAGGGTATGCCAAAGATTCCTTTTCTCACCAATTCTATTCAGTACCTCTTCATTAGTTATGCGATCTACCCACCTAATCTTCAGCATTCTTCTGTAGCACCACATTTCAAAAGCCTCTATTCTCTTCCTGTCTGCACCGCTTATCGTCCATGTTTCACTCACATACAAGGCAACACTCCACACAAATGCCTTCAGAGAAGACTTCCTTACACTTAAATTAATATTCGATGTTAGCAAATTTCTCTTTTTCAAAAATGCTTTCCTTCCCATTGCCATTCTGCATTTTATATCCTCTGTACTGCGACCATCGCATGTTATTTTACTACCCAAGTAACAAAACTCATCTACCACCTTCACTGTTTCGTTACCTAACATAATTCCTTCAGCATCGCCTGATTTTCTAAGACCACATTCCATTATTTTTGCTTTGCTCTTGTTAATGTTCATTTTGTACGCTCTCTTCAACACCCTGTCCATTCCATTCAACTGCTCTTCCAGGTCGTTCGCTGTCTCTGACAGAATTACAATGCCATCAGCAAAACGCAATGTTTTTATTTCTTCCCCCTGAACTTTAATCCCTATTCCAAAATTTTCCTTGCTTTCCTTCACCGCCTGCTCAATGTACAAATTGAATAACATCGGAGAAAGGCTACAACCCTGTCTTACTCCCTTCCCAACTGATGCTTCCCTTTTATGCCCTTCGAGTCTAATAACTGCGGTCTGGCTTTTGTACAAGTTGTAGATAACTCTCCTTTCCCTGTATTTTACCCCTGCTGACTTCAGAATTTGAAAGAGTGTAGTCCAGTCAACATTGTCAAACGTTTTCTCCAAATCTACAAAGGCTAAAAATGTAGATTTGCCTTTCCTTAATCTATTTTCTAAGATAAGACGTAAGGTAAGTATTGTCTCCCGGGTTCCTACGTTCCTCCTGAATCCAAACTGATCTTCCCCCAAGGTCAGCTTCTACCAGCTTTTCCATTCTCCTGTAGATAATTCGTATTAAAATTTTGCAACCATGACTTATCAAACTGATGGTTCGGTAATTTTCACACCTGTCTGCGCCTGATTTCTTTGGAATGGGGATTATTACATTTTTCTTAAAGTCTGAGGGTATTTCCGCCTGTCTTATACATCCTACACACCAGTTCAAATAGTTTTGTCATGGCTGGATCTCCCAGAGACTTTAGTAGCTCTGAGGGTATGTCATCTACTCCTGGGGCCTTGTTCCGACCTAGGCCCTTCAGGGCTCTGTCAAATTCATCTCTCAGTATAGTATCTCCTATTTCATCTTGATCTACTTCCTTTTCCCTTCCTACAACATCGTCTCTAAGTTCATTTCCTTTGTAGAGCTGCTCTATGTACTCTTTCCACCTTTCATATTTCCCTTCTTTGCTGAGAACTGGTATTCCATCTGAGTTCTTGATATTCATAGAGTTCTAGCCACTCCTGCTTAGCCATTTAGCACTTCCTGTCAATCACATTTCTTAGTCGTCTGTATTCCATTTTGCCTGTTTCATTTACTGCATTTTTATATCTTCTCCTTTCATCAATTAAATTTAGTATTTCCTGTGATATCCATGGATTTTTTGTAGGTCTTGTCTTTCTACCTACATTGTTCTCTGCTGTCTTCACCATTGAATCTTTCAATGCTACCCATTCCTCCTCTACTGTTTTATTTCTCCCTTTTTCTGTTAATGTTGCCTAAATCTCCCACTGAAATTCTCCAGAACTTCACGTTCCTTCAATTTATCTAAGTCCCGTCTCCTTATTTTCCTACCTTTCTGCAGTTTTTTCAGTTTCAGCCTATAGTTCATGACTAACAAGTTATGGTCAGAGTCTATATCTGTCCCTGGGTATGTTTTACAGTTTAAAACCTGGTTCCGGAATCTATGTCTTACCATTATAAAATCTATCTGATACCTTCCGGTGTCTCCTGGTCTCTTCCACGTATACAACCTTCTTTTGTGATTCTTAAACCACGTGTTTGTTACAATTAAATCATGTTCTGTGCAAAATTCTACCAGGCGACTTCCTCTTTCATTTCTTCTAACCAGTCCATATTCACCTACTATGTTTCCTCCTCATATATTTCTTCGATCTCCTCATCATCGACAGAGCCAGTTGGCATATAAACCTGTACTACTGGTGTCGGTGTTGGCTTCGTTTCTATCTTGACAATGATAATGCGACACTGCGCTGCTCATAGTAGTCTACCCGCATTCCTATCTTCTTATTCATTATCAGTCTACTCCTGTGATACCCCCAACTGATTTTGTATTTATAATCCTGTACTCACCTGACCAGAAATTCTGTTCATCCTGCCACCGAACTTCACTAATCCCCACTATATCTACCTTCAACCTATCCATTTCCCTTTTTAAATTTTCTAATTTTCCTACTCGATTAAGGGATCTAACATTCCACGCTCCGATCCGTAGAATGCCAGTATTGTCTTTCCTGATGACAACATCCTCCTAAGTAGTCCCCGCCCGGAGATCCAAATGGGGGACTATTTTACCTCCGGAATATTTTACCCGAGAGGATGCCATCATCATATTTTCATACAGTAGAGCTGCATGTCCTCGGGAAAGTAGCAAGTGTAAAAGCGCGACACAAAGGTCGCATTGTCGTGTTAGAAACAGCAATGTGATTAACGGGCGCCAACGCTCTTTTCAGAAAAATGTTCGTAATCCTTGCCCCCAGTGTGTATCTCGCCACAAATGGGCGCATTGCCCTAGTCGCAACGCAACCTGTTATCAATGTGGCAAATCGGGACATGTACAGTCTGTGTGTATGCAAATTAAAAACTCAAAGAACGGTACCGTTAGAAACAGTGCTTTGCCGAGTGCACGAACAGTTCATGCTGTCAATGTCATAGACGCTGTGGAATTGAACAGTGCTTTACTTGGTTCTCAATTGCAAGAAAGTTCTTCTGCGCCTACTGCAAAACTATGTAGTGAGCCACGTCGCAAGCGCCGTCGAGCGCGTAAAACTGTGCAACGGAAAAGGGTTCGGGACAAGCAAAATGATTATGTACAGTGCAATCCTGTAGTAAACCTAGTGGCTTCTGCAACTTCTCCTTGTAAAAGTGCCCAGTACTGTGTAGCTAGTGACAGTAGACTTGATGTAGCTACTCAAAGTAATTTTAGTGCAGTAGCCTCGCATTGCGCGGACGCCGTTCCGGCGGTAGTGCCATCTAGTGACAGTGTTGTTAATCCGCTGTGTGCCGATTCTGCGCCGCTTACTTCAGTACGCGGCCCGCGCATGCGCAAACGCAGCAAACAAGCTGTATCAGACGTTGCCGACATTCGCGCACCTGTCGAACGCCACAAGCAAAAACTTTTTGTGACTCTTTGCATACACAATAAGACTGTGCAATTTCAGGTTGATACTGGTTCCGCTGTCACATTAATAAATAAAGATACTTATGAACTTCTGGGTTCGCCAAAACTGTCGCCGTCTCAACAAGTGCTCACTGCGTACACAGGTCAAAATATTCCCGTGCTAGGAACGTGTAGCCTGCCCGCTTTTTTTCAAGGTGTAACAAAAACAGTTTCTTTTGTAGTTCTTCAGGCCAAATCAATACTGAACATTTTTGGACTGGATGCATTTGACTTGTTTGGTTTATCAATTCAAAGGGATGTGCTTCAAATTTCGTCAGTAGTGACTCAGGACAAAATAAATGCATTGTGTGAAAAATATAGTGACTTGTTTTCGCTGGAACTAGATTGTGCAAAAGACTTCGTGGCACATGTAACTTTAAAAGAATCTGCAGTACCAAAATTTCGTAAAGCTAGACCAGTGCCTATCGCAATTCGTGATAATGTTGCTGCAGAACTTCAACGTTGGCAGGATAGTGGTGTGATTTCTCCTGTTTCTGCGAGTCAGTGGGCCTCGCCTATAGTAATTATACCCAAGCCGTCAGGAAAACTTCGTCTCTGTGCGGACTTTAAATCAACAGTGAACAGTCAAACAATTGTAGACACTTATCCCCTGCCCAGACCTGACGAACTAATGGACAAATTAGGACAGTCTCGCTTCTTTTCCAAGATTGATTTAGCAGAGGCATACTTACAGATTCCACTTGATGACGAGTCAAAGCAGTTTTTCGTCATTAATACTCACATGGGCCTTTTTCAATTTCAACGCCTATCCTTTGGCAGTTCTTCCGCCCCCGCTATTTTTCAGCGCTTTTTGGAACAGCTGACAGTTTCTGTACCGTGTTGTTCGAACTATTTAGATGATATTGTGGTATCCGGACGTACAGTTGAAGAACATTTAGCAAACCTGGAGTGCCTTTTCAAAGTTTTGACTGCAGCAGGTCTACGTTGCAATAAAGCAAAGTATTCGTTTTTTCAAACTGAAATAGAGTACCTAGGCCATGTGATTAATGCCCAAGGAATCCATCCGTTACAATCACATCTACGAGCAATCAAAGACTTGCATCCTCCTAAGAATGTGCACGAATTGCAAGCAGTAATGGGAAAGCTTAACTATTATTTCAGATTTATTTCCAATGCCTCTCAGATTGCAGCTCCACTACATCGCTTACGTAGGAAGAATGTTCCTTTTGTATGGTCCAAAGATTGCCAGGTTGCCTTTGACAAATTTAAGTCTGCACTACTCAGTGATGCATGTTTGATCCCCTTTGACCCACAGAAGCCGGTAGTATTAGCAGTTGATGCCTCGTCGTACGGTCTGGGTGCAATATTGTCACATCGTGTTGGTTCTCACGATCGCCCTATTTCCTTTGCATCCAAGCTACCGACGCCAACGCAACAGAATTACAGCCAGATAGACAAGGAGGCCTTAGCAATAATTTACGGCGTCACAAAGTTTCATCATTATCTCTATGGCAGAAAATTCTATTTGTTGACAGACCACAAGCCTCTCACGTCGTTGTTTTCACCCACAAAGCCAATTCCGCCACGAACGGCACAAAATCTTCAGAGATGGTCCTTGATATTGTCAAATTGTCAGTATGAGATTTTGTACCGACCTACCACTAAACATTCCAACGCGGACACTCTTTCCCGACTTCCGGTTGGCCAGGATGTGTCATTTGATTCTTCCGAAATGCCATGTTGCCCGATAGACTCCAGAGATGCTTCCGCTGTCGCAGACTACCCTTTGAACTCTCGTCGAGTTGCACAGGAAACAGCTGTGGATGCAGACCTAAGTGTGGTAGCACGTTTTGTTCGCTCAGGATGGCCTGCCAGAGCCGAAGACATTGATCGGCCTCTGGTTCGACATTATTTTGCACAACGTCATGCACTATCTTTAAGTCAGGGTGTACTGTTGTTGCATACTGACAATGACCAAACAAGAGTGAGTGTTCCTCCTGCAAAGAGAAGTGTTACGCCTCCTGCATCAAGGACATTGGGGTATTGTTAGGGCAAAGCAACTGGCCAGATGTCATTGTACCTGGGTTGGTATAGACGCCCAAATAGAGAGTATGACGTCACAGTGCACGGTTTGTGCGGAGCATCAGGTGGCTCCTCCGCAAAATTTCTGAGACTGGCCACGCCCCAAGGGACCATGGCAACGTTTACATATTGACTTTGCCGGACCTTTCTGGAATACGCGCTGGTTAATTGTTGTAGATGCTTTCAGCAAGTTTCCTTTTGTGATTTCCATGAATTCAACGATGGCTTCTAGTATAGGTGCATGCCATGTGACGGCCCTTCTCCTGCCGAACTGCTACACGACCGCCGTCACCGTAGTCTTCTTCACCTGCTGCAGCCTCCCACGCAGAGAGTCGGTTCGGATGGCACTACGCGTTTTCAGGTTTCTACGCCGGTGCTGTACAAGGTGTTTGCTGGGAAGAACCGTTGATTGCCGGGCACCATTCAGCGCTTGCTCGGTCGATATGTATGTTGTATGTTCTTCCACAGGATCGGAGCTGAGGCGCCATGCAAACCAATTGCGCTTGCACAGGCCGCGCAGTCCTGTCTCTGGTTTCTTGATTCCAGACCCAGTTCACCGCCAGGGAGTACAGCCACATCGCTCGCCGCCGGGCCCAGGGTCCCCGGACTACGATATCATCCTGATGGATGTTGATGCACCTCCTACGCAGTCGGACCCTCTGCCTCCGTCGCCGCCTCAGCTGCCAGCGTTAACGAGAGGGACTCCGGGACCGTGCGTGCCCCCACCACCTGGACCACGCACCTCAGAAGATGACCTGCTCCCCCTGGGCAGAGGCGTGCGCCCTTCCCCTGGTTTTGGTGAGTTTCCCGGGGGATCGCAAGGTGTATACCGAGGCGCGGACGGCGTCTCGATCCCAGCCTCAGCTACGACGTCTGTCCCACCAGTAACACCCTCGCCCAGGCCCTCCTTCCAGTGCCGTCGCTGTGGCCCTCAGCCGTACGCCACGACGACGCGGCGGTTTGTGGGGGAGGGGTGTGGTGTCGTACAAGTCTAAAGTGCGCGCCACCTACTTTCGCCGCGCGCTGCGATGCACCAGGAATCTGTTAACACTTCAGAATCAGATAGGCACCAGTGAAGACTTGGCTATCGGATAGGCACTAGGCAGGCCTCTAGCTCAACTATGTATCAGCATTCTTCAGTACTGAGCTATGTAAAAGTTAAGTATTACTAAGTCTCTAAGAAATATATATCTCGTTCCAATTTACTCTAGTGTTTCTAGTTTCTGCTGTCCCACTGGCTGGTCACCTCCTACCTGCACAAGCGTGCATCCATTATTCCTGTGTCGGTCTTTCTACTCGGCCACCAACACCTATGACAGAAACGAGACACAAAAGCAGCGACGAGGCTGGGACACAAAAGAAGCAGAGATTGTTTTGTTTGCAATAAATAGCATTTCAAGCATAGTTCTAGGAAGGTATGCTAATGATATTTTCATAGATGTTAATAAATGGTTTAGAGCCAACTCATTGCCATTAAACTTTGAAAAGACTCACTACATGCAGTATGAAGATGAACAGATAGAAGAGGTTGACAGTAATGAATTCCAAGGATTACAAGTTGATAATTCAGTTAGGAGGAGCACACCTCAGAACTGCGGAAACGCCTTAACAAATCTTTATTTGCCAGCCGCGGTGGCCGAGCGGTCTGTGGCGCACCAGTCACAGTCTACAGGGCCGCTACAGTCGGGGGTTCGAATCCCCCCTCGGGCATGGATGTCTGTGTCGTCTTTAGTACAAGGTAGTTCATAAGTAGTTTCTAGGGTTTAGGGACTGATGACCCCGCAGTTAAGTCCCTTAAGCTTAACGAACATTTTTGAAATCCTTATTTACCATTTGAGTGTAATCAATGTAGGCAACATAAAAATGAAAGAAACTTGCATACTTCGCTTACTGCCATTCCATAATGTCATATGGTACAATATATTGGGGTAACTCTTCAAGTCAAACACAGCTTTTCAGAGTCCATAAGTTTGTAATACATTCGGCTTTTGTGTCGGCAGCCGTGCTCAAGGTTGGAAATGCTGTCAAAGAGCGCTCACAAAAGATAAGGAGTTTAGCTAGTTATAGACTGTAATTTAATCCTTTTAACTGATTAAATACGTTCATTGGCGTGCTCTTAAAACCCACCAATAAAAGTTTTTTTTAATTTAACTACTGTTTTAGTAACAGCAAATAGTTGGTTTTGTTTACTTACTGCTTTTAGGCCTAATTTTCGAGGGTGCATATTTAGCTTAACACCTCAGTTTTAAGTGCTTTCAATAATAGTTTCCATACATATCAGTGTCTAATACCTTATTAGATTTGTGCTATATATATATATATATATATATATATATATATATAATCGTTATCAATAATTAATTTGTAAGCAATCATGAATTCCACGTGTGTGAGCTGCCATAGGAAAATTAGTTTAGGGGTTTCATGCAGCTGTTGTGATAGGTGGTTTCATTGGGGATGTAGTGGTGTGGGAGATGGGGAAACAAACAAGACTTTTCCATTCTTTTGCAGGGTTTTCTCAAGAGATAGGAAAATAGCAGAACAGGAGGGGAAGGTTAGAGGTCTTCAGGCTGATTTGGATAGAGCGAGAGAGGAACTGTTGAAGTTACGGGGGGAGGAGGGTAACCAGAGGTGGGAAGTGATAGCTGGGAACAGGGGCCAGAGAAAGAGAACAGAGTCTGACAGTTTCGCAATTGGCACAACTGCTATCACAGTTGAGTAAGGAAGACGCTCCAGTAGAAGTAGGAGTAGTTAACATGCAACAGAACTTCATTAGGAAACCAACAGTTTCAACAATAAAAATTAGAGAGTAGGAAGAAAGTTCTGTTGCTAGGTAGCAGCCATGAATAGAGGTGTGGGCCAGATTTTTCAGGATGACTTAGGTGACAGGAACAGGTCGCAAACTTTTTCAAGTCCAGCACATGTCTTAGCCAGATGGTAGAGGATTTAGGTTCCCTGTGCAAAGATTTCACTTAACAAGATCATGTTGTGGTAGTGGGTGAATTGGGAAACACTACCGATAGGGATCAGCACAACAGTATTGAGTGTCACCTGGTGAAAATAGCCTCTGCAACGACCCACATAAATTTTGGTCTGTTGCCTTCTTGCGTGCAACATGATCAGCCCTAGTTTAACTGCTCTGTCAGGAGTTTTAATATGGAGTTAGATCAGTTGCGTAGCGCGGCCACTATGTTAGACATAGGTTTGGTTCCTGTTGAGGGTATAAATAAGCGTGGCCTACACATCAAGAGGAAAGGGAAGGGTAAACTGGCTGGGTTAATAGAAAAAACATTAAGGAGGGACACTGCAAATGTTCAAATGTTTGTAAATCTATTGGATCAAAATGCGTGGTCATCAGTCCATAGCTTACAAACTACTTAAACTAAGGTAAACTAACCTAAGGACAACACACACACCCATGCCCAAGGGAGGACTCGAACCTCCGATGGCGAAGAACCGTGTGCTCCGCAGTGAGACACCTTAGACCCCTCGGCTACTCCACCGAGGCCATAGTTTATTGTATTATTTCCCACAGAGTTACAGCACAAAGATATAATTTTTAAAATGGAACAATAGTTTTTTCTACCATGCATTGCAATCGTTGAAACCAGCTGCATCCGAATCAATTCAAACTACATTCCTATCACTGTTAGTTGGGGAGCTACAACCCTTCAAAGTTTCAGGGGCAGATACCACACGCTGTACACAATACATGGCTGTGTGGTGGGTGATGGATGTTATGGCGGTGGGAAGTAGATTTACATGAGATGTTCAAATGTGTGTCCATGCTCCTCAATGCATTATGCAATGCGCTGTCGAAAGGATCTGCGGACGAGATGTAACATCGCCAGTATGATGGAGTGACATGAGTCCTCGATGCGCCATTTTAGATCAGCTGGGGATGTGGGCTCAGTGACATAAACACAATCCTTTAGATATCCCTACAAAAAGAAATCTGCTGATGTTAAATCGGGCGACCTTGCGGGCCATGAATGAGGACCATGGCGCCCCAACCATCTTCCTGCAAACCTGTTGTTTATTTCTTCCACAACAGCAAGCGCAGAATGGGCTGGTTGACCATCATGCTGCATCCACATGTGGACTCTCGTGTGTAGACACACATGTTCAAGGAGACCACCCAAACTGTCGGCTATAAAAGCGCGATATAACTCACCTGTCAGTGTACCTGGGAAGTAGTGTGGACTGATCATTTCATCCCCAAGGATTTAACAACACACGTTAATAGACCACCTACGTTGACAGTCGACAGGTCGTACCAAGGATTGTCTGCGGCCCAGTAGTGCATGTTATGGCGATTCACTGCACCACAATTTGTGAACGTGGACTCATCAGAGAACATAACACCTTATAAAGACTCCAGTGTGAAATTACGCATGGCCCACTCACAGAATGTCACTCTTGCACGGAAATCGTTCCCATGCAACTCCTGGGTCAGTGACAGGCGGTACGGGTGAAACCTGTGGCCGTGTACTATACGCCACACAGATGTGAGACTGACACCAGCGACTGCAGCAACGACTCGTAAGCTGACATGAGGATCATGGTGTAGTGCAGCTAAAACAAACACTTCTGTCTCCTCACTTCTTGCAGGTCTTCATCTGTTACTGCGACGCATTACCAAGCTGCCTGTTTCCCGAAGACATCGTTCGGCACGTAAGAACATAATGGCTGCTGGGGCTCTTCGCCTAGGATATCTAATGGCATACACCGTGGCTGCTTCTGTGGCATCGTGTCGGCACTCGCCGAGCATCAGTAACATGTCAACGTACTCGTTGTTCGTGTATGCCATCGTCATCCGATGTCAGTAACTGTGGTATATTGATCTCTGGTTGTTTGTGTGGCTCCAACTGTCGGGTATATGGCCTTGTGTGGCAACAGTCAGCAGTCTAACAGCGCATCGAGGAAGCTTCTCGCTCCGTGACACCGGCGACATTACAACTCGGCTGCACCACATTTAGGAAGCGCATTGCATCATGCGCAGCATTTGTGATATCTACCACTGAAACTTTGAAGGGTTGTAGCTTCCAAACTAATAGTGATAGAAATGTAGTTTAAATTGATTTGGACGCAGCTGGCTTCAACGAATCCAATGCACAATAGAAGAAACTATTGTTCCATTTAAAAATTATATCTTTGTGCTGTAGCTCTTTGGAAAATGATACAATAAACTATGTTCATAGCTCCGCAGAAAGTGTAACATTTCTTGTCTTGACCTACCACATTAAAATTTCCCATCACCTATTATTTTATATGTTACAGAGGCAAACACACTTAGTGAAACACCCTGTATATATATATATATATATATATATATAGATATATATATATATATATATATATATATATATATATATATATATATATATATATACATATATATATATATATAAAAGTATAAATATGAGTTTATAATCCAGCTATGTCATGTTGCAGGACAATTGCATTGATGAAAAGATAAAACAAAAAAAATCGCGTACTGAAAGCTCGTTGAGCTAGACGCAAGGAATTGGATATACTAGAAAGACGTGAGACAGAAAAAAGACGTGAGGCCACACCACTGCGCTCTCACTTAAATGAGAAGATGAAACTTAACAAGTGAGTACTGGAAGCTCGATATGCTATATGCAAGATATTCGCTTTACTACAAAGATGTGAGGCAGAAGCTGAGAGTATACTGAACAAAGTAATGAAACCAGTAACTCAACCGCTACAGAGATTGATTCAAGAAGCCTACCAGCTCAAGCCTGGAGTTCTGAATAAAAAGAATGAACTTGAAGACAATGCTAAGAAACATTCATTCATAAACCCAGATGACACAGCTCTAGTTGCAAAAGAAGATGATTTGGTGGGCCGCGGTGGAGTAGGCAAGAAGTCTAAAGCGCCTCGCTGTGGAGTGCACGGCTGGTCGCTGTCGGAGGTTCGAGTCCTCCCTAGGGCATGGGTGTGTATGTTTGTCCTTAGGTTAATTTAACTTTTTTTAAGTAGTTTGTAAGCTATGGACTGATGACCATACAGTTTGGTCCGATAGATTTACAAATATTTGAACATTTTTGACGATTTGGAGGAGAAGGAGGGGATAATGATGATTATAGAATGAAGGAAGACTGGCGAAATTATTTTTTCATAAACCCCAAGACAGAATAACAGCGAATCCTATATATGGCATTAGGTTTGATGATGAATTAAAGACGTAGGCGATTGGAAATACCCGAGTACGAGTTGATGGAGATGATTTAATAATTCATAAAGTAAAATATTCTGGAACGAAAGGATTGTATAATTTCTTGTTTAAACAAACCCAGTAAAACCGGTTATACAGCTATGGATCTTTGCAATGATGCAAAAATACTATTTGCCACCAATGCATATAGACAAAGTTATAATTCCTGCAGACCAATAAATGTCAACAAGGGTTACAAATATACTAACATAATTCGCCCCTTGTTAGAAAAAGAAGGCGTGTTGGGTAAAGAAGGAATGGGGCTAGACAGATATAGTGAGAACGAAAATGATCTCAAACTTAACGATTGGAAAACTAATACTGAACATGTGAGTTATGTGCATTAGAATGATCCAAGTGGACTGGTGGAACGATTGCTCCTGTTACTAGCGTCCAAGGGAGCTGGGACCTCACGATAATGAAATAATTGCTATTGAGGCTTCGATTATTGCTTGAAATCAGAGGTTGTACTCGAAAGTTCTAGTTGAGGGAATGCAATGTCATCTTACGATCTTGGAAGCTATCATGACAGAATGAACTTGACTTATATATATATATAATGATCATCCCTATATGTCCGCCAGCTCCATATTGTTGTTTATATCAGCCATATTGTTTTTTGAGTAGGCCATATTGTCGCGTTGCAATAGAAGCAGGCTTGACTTTGAAGGCAACTGAACACAGCACTTATACTCAAAGCACGTTTATTACGAACTCAACATACACACAGCACTGACTGCCTCTCAGGCAGAGTGCTCTGCCATTTATACACAGACAGAATTTACCAGAAATTAGAAGAACAGTTAACATAAGAAACAAGCAGAATTTACAAGTGAACATAAGAAAGATGTAGAACCTTCGGGAATTGTTAATTACAAAGAAATAAATTTTTGCTGGTGGGCGGGATTGAACCGACGACCTTCAGCACCGGAGTCCATGACGCTATCCCCTGCGCCACACCAGCAGTCGATGTTCGGGGTCTCTCATGGCAATATTGTTTGTGTCCTCCATATGGTGTATGTCCATCATCTTGTTGTATGGCCCCTACGAGGTAGGCAACCAGACGGTCAAGAGGTTCACATTCTCTTTTGAACCTCCTTGTCTGTTCCAGAACTCTCATAGAGTACCTACTGACTGTCTGCTGATAACTCATGATACACTCCTGACATGATTGCTAGTGGTAACTCCATGGTTAATCTTTAGCTGGTCTGTCTTTGTCTTCACTTGTGGATCGAAACACTCAGAGAACTCTTGGAGAACGTTGAGTAGCGTCTTCTGTTCATTCTTTGTTAGGTCTGGCAAAAACTACGATTGAAGATCTTGTTTCGTAGTGGTGGCACTGATCTTGCCTGCAAACTCGTTAGAAGTGGTTCCTGACACTCAGCTGCCCTTCACTTAATAGCTGAGCTTCTACAATGCACATGCCACTTGCTAGGAGATGTGGCTCTTTGCGGTAGTTAACTATCCACAATTCCATTCTCGAACGAGACCACAGAGGCTGTGACAAATCCCTTTTTATTCAGTGGTAAGCTGCTATTACCTTGTACTATGAGGCCAATGAGACATGAGTTACCACTGATGCAGTGACCACAGGAACAACTACTTCATCTAGTATAAATAGCCTCCACACACTAGAATGTGTATCTTCCTCTCCATATACTCTCATCTAGTCTAGTCTAATATGATTTCTGAATGAGCCGGCCACGGTGGCCGAGGGGCAGTCATGATCTGCACAGTCACTATAGTCGGGGGTTCGAATCCCCCCCTTGGGCATGGATATTCGTGCCGTCCTAGTTCGTAAGTTTAGGAACTGATGACTCCGTAGTTAAGTCCCATAAGCCTTACAAACATTTGAACATTTTTTGAATCTCTGAATGACCACAATCTTTAATTGTTTGAGAAGCCTTTAGGAAGTCCTATACCAAAATGACTGCATTCTCATATACAAGTAACTCAAAGATGTGTTTTTGACCATTTATACAGACATCGATAATATTTCTTCCTGTTCACTGCACATATCTCCCACTAGAGCTGTGTGCAGGTAGGAAGGCGGCTGAGCGAAAGGTTCTGCACAGACAGAACACTGTGTAACACCGCCAGATCGCCGCTTCCTCCCCCGGCTGTCAGTTGACCGCTTTTAACTGACTGGGCTGCTGCGACTGCGTGCTCATGGCAGCAGGGTTATTCCATCAAGTTCCACCATTCGAATGTACGCACTGCGCACCCAGTCAAGAACCTTCTACACACTTCAGCTACACATTCTGATATCTTGATTTAGATATACTAAAATAAATGCATTTTTCGTGCAATTCGTTTCTTTGGGGCGAAACAATGTTAATGGTAAGAAATGCTCTTTTTCCGCTTGCGATAGAGAGCAACTGGAAATTTTTACAATGATTGATTTATACTGCTATGAACATGTAGTTCTGCATAGATTAACGTGCATAGACAGCAAAAATAAAGTCGTATCCACATAAATGGAGCATGTATACTGGTTTTGTACTGAGTGCAGTTGTCTGGGCCTCTTCGCTACGATCACAGACGGCTACAAGAGGAGGGCGTAACTAAATAATTTTGATTCCAAAAGTGAAAATATTGTGTTCAAGCGAACATAACAGCAATGAGAATAAAATTCAGTGACAACATAAAAATTACTAGTGACATTTTATCGAAGTATAAGTGGACTATCCAAGCCAGGCTCTCAAGAAAATATGAGGGATTAAGCAACAAAACCCTCACTGATCAATGTATAACATTACTGAAATATGTCTGAGTGAAAATATAAGTGCACTCACGCTGTAAAAGTGACATTTCCACTCATATATAGTAATTGCTAAGCATAGCCGAGTTTTCGAATAACAATATAAAATATGAACGGTTTTGTGAAACATGACATCTGTGACACACACAAACTCGCAAGCAAGCGCCTGTGCGATTACTGTTTGCCGCTACACAAATAATAATAATAATTCGTACTCAAATATTTGAAAGACAGATTAATAGTTACTAACAATATGTAAGGCCACAGCTACACAAACAAGGTAATTCTGCATTCAGCACTTATCAATTCTCAGCCAATAAATTAACACAATTACTCAATAATCCCTCAGTTCAGTGGGACTTCGCTTTCATTACAGCCAACTACAGATTTATGGCTACAATTACTCCCAAAGTATTCGGCTGATGTTAACCTATCTACGACAATACAGATTTT
Organism: Locusta migratoria; assembly: GCA_026315105.1. Lineage (NCBI taxonomy): Eukaryota > Metazoa > Arthropoda > Insecta > Orthoptera > Acrididae > Locusta > Locusta migratoria. The sequence continues at coordinate 297,486,186 of CM048755.1, forward strand.
CTGGTGGAAGTATAAAAGAAAATTACTAAAGTGTAGGTAACGTGGGAAAAAAAGAACGGGAAAAATTTCAGCAGGTTTCCCAGAACAACACCGGCCTGAAGCACCTTTGCGAAAAATCCAGGTCTACTGAATTCTGCATTTTTGTCCTAAATGTATACCAACAGTGAAGTGCGCCCCTGTTACACACGTTGATATACAATGTTCATTCACGGCGTATAAATTAATTATACGAGCACCGTGGCTTTTCTCTGGTAAACGTTTAAAAGTTCTCAGTAATTCACTGTGAATCCAATTAGGTTATGAATGTTTTAAACTACTGGTTTATTCGGTGTTTGTTAAATTGCATAGAGCTGTTATATGTATTTCAGCACTGGCTTCTGAATTGCATTGTATTTTTATTTTCGAAAAGTATAAAGGTTTGATGTCGGTTTGGTCATTAATATGCGTTTTTCTTCTTCTTATATGTGAGTAAAAATTTGCTCATAAGTCAACACTATGTATTTTACAATATGTTTATTTCGTCTGATGAATTCTTTTCCGGCCTACTGTAGATTTTATTTGCCCTGGATGCGGTAATGAATGGCCTAATTTAGACTTCTAAAATACCCTTTTTCCGACCTAATAATCCTCAGCCTTGTGGTCACTGTTTCCCTGGCGATATAAAAGACACTGGCCCACGGTCAGTGACGGACACGTTCGCTTCCCTGGATGTTCGCAGTGGCACACCGCGCGCCTCAGCCGCCCCTGGCTGGCTGTGGCAACGTTGTTGCAGCATCACATGGCGGCCAGTCGTCTGCTCCGTCTCCCTTCTTCAGCAGTTAAACACTCGGAACACAACAGATCTTGCTTTGTTCTGTAACACTTGCCGCTTTTTTGATCCGTCAGTCATAACGAATACTTCGCAAAGGAAATAACCTTCAGTATACGAGCACTGGAAGAAAAATCACGACTATACGTTCAAAGCACACTGGGCACAGCGCGAAACCGAAAATGACACTATTGGTTGGGTCGTCACGTGGTATGCTGGCTCTTGCTTCTGCGCACCCGCCTTCAGAGCTGCACACAGCTCTAGCCTCCTTCAACTGGGTGGTTTAGTTGTTGGCAAAACAGGTCTTCTGCAACTGACGACAGTACTCCAAAACAATGGAGTATGGTGCTCATGAGTTCACAAGAGCTCATGCTGGTCACCTGTCCATAAGGCTGGTTATGTAGTTACCCATCATTTTGGTAGTGATTAATGGTGGACGAGTTTATTCTTTGGCAGCCTCACCTCTGAGGAAGGTCGCAACCTTTAGTTTTCCAGGTTGTGTTGGCTGGAGCTCCTAAGAGGCAAATGAAACCTTGATCATTGTATTGGAGAGCATCCAATGGCTAGCTTGATCTACAAGGTCCTGTAAATACAACCTCTTGTCGTTTTTCATTGTAGGGTCTGCTTGCAGCCTGCATCAGCAAATATTTGTTGCTGCTACCAGCAGTAGTGCACAGGATCACGGTCCATGGTGAAAACATACTGCCTAGTTGCCATGGCTCCTCCAAACATCAGTCTTCCTTGGGGCATTGATAGGTTCTGCACCAATGAAGGGGCATAACCCTGCCATGGCCTCGACAATTTTACCACTTCTAATGGGACAGGACAAATAGCGATTGGAGCCAGTGTTTGGTCCACTTCCTCCAGTATTGTCTCCTTAAGTGTCTGTCTTTGGCTGAGATCATACTCCCAGCATCTTTTGACGTTCTTCTTTGTTTAACAAATGATGTCTGGTAGATTGCTTGCTTCCTCCCTAGCAGCCATTGATATAATATAGAGAAGTCATTCAAACATGTTATGTCCAATTCCTTTTTAATACATTGTCGCAGGGCACTAACACAACTTTATGAAGTTGTCTGTTGTTAAATCTTCATGAGCAGTACCTGTCATCAGCAACACTTTTCATAAGATAAACTTCCTTTTCTTTCTCCATCTTACGGTTAATTATGTTACACAGTCCCAAGACGCCTTCAGTATGCTTTTGTAGCCTTGAAGCTGTTCTCTGCTTTTCAGTTCTTCTACTTCACATTTCTGCCGCTTTGTGTCGACATAGAATTTCTGCTGTTACACGTTGGAAACCATCCAGCATGTCATTTTCTCCTCATTGGTTTCATACCATTTCTTGGCAGTCCCCTCTAAATAGAGATAGACATTTGACAGGCACACTGTCTCGTCCCACTTGTTGAATTTATAGATATGCTCATATCCCTTTAACCACTTGTGTCTTGACCTTTATCACCAGAGAACACTGAAGGAAATCTCACATTTTTATCTCTTCTATTTCAGTCTGTGATCTCATCCACTATGTGCAGTATAATTAGAAATCTGTCTTTTTACCATGTAAATGACGGCCCTGTCATCACCTAATAGGAGACACTGTGCTGATGAGGATGCGTACGATCCATAATTAGCTGTACCTTACGTTTACACCAGAATAATGTCACATAGCTTTGTTATAGGACATAGAGTTGATTGAAGAACACTAACTTGAACTTAGAACTTGTATGTGCAAAAGCATAGAATGAACGAACTCTGGCTGGAGGTTTACACTATAGAATAACAGGGCAGTGCGGGGGAGCCACATGGTCAAGGCATCATGTTACAGACTGGGTGGCTGCTCCTACTACCACAGGTTGGAGTCCTTCCCTGGGCATGGATGTGTGTGTTGTCCTTAGTTTAAGTAGTTTGTATGTCTAGGGACTGATGACCGGAATAGTTTGGTCCAGTAGGTTTACAAACATTTGAACACTAACAGAAACTTCTGAAAAATTATTACTCATTACATCTAGCAGGTAGTACAACACTATTTACAAATTAAAATATGCGAACATGGTGGATCTTGAACACAGGGTTCAAGACTTTAATCACAACACTTGACTGTCTCTCTCTTCTAGTGCCTCTTTTGCGACAATACTTTACATAACAAAATACAGTAAACTCCTTAAAATACATATTGTTGTTGACACATATAAAACTTAAATTATAAATACATCTGTTTCAAATTTTACAAATATCTTTGTGTTCTTCTTCTTCTTCTTCTTCTTTGCTAACAAAATCATTAACCCAGATAGCGCGGAATTATTTTTGGTTTTATTTTTATTTCAAGAGGTATAAATTACCTTCATATGACTTCACAAAAAAGATATAAGTGATTTTTTTCACAAACACACTATTAGTTCTGGACTATTGCCCATCTTTCTGGAAGGATGTCAAGATGAATGTTTTAGAATTTTCATCTGATGAATCATTATCATTAACACACTATTTAAAATGAAAGATATACATATAAATGTCGCAAAATTAAACTGTTCAAGCAATATGAACGTAACTAAGACGAAATCTTCAATATCATCTGCATTAACCACAACTTTGCAGATGTACCCTACCACTTCACAATCAACAATGCAAACTAAAATTTATCTAAAATGAAAGGAAGTGATTCAAAGAAATGAAATGTGACACTGCACCAATTTGTAACTAAAAGTATGAAAAACTAAGGTACCATTTTGACCTTCTGGAAATATGTCAGCACTATCTGGGTTAAGCAATACACGCGTCAGTACTCGCACACTTTCCCTGAACACTATCAGTAATGTTGAGGAGAATTCACTGTGTTGAGAGTTCTTCCTTCTCCATCCTTTGTGAAAAAACAGGCAGGAGTCACTATGGAGTGTGTTCTCCTCACCACTATTTTCATACAGCTTGCAGACTGCTGATACTTGAAGCTTCCAGGTTCCTGAAAAACAGAAAACAAATCCTCAGCTTCTATTCATGACTTATGCTAAGGGAGGACAATTAACATTATCATATCTCTGCTGGTTCTTTTACTTTGTTTAAAAAATTATAAATAATAAAATAACATAAAGCATTATTTTTGTTACTATTAATTCTAATATCTACTGTACTTTGCTTCAAATGCATATTCCCATGCTTTTTGGTTTCATAAAGTCTGAGTCATGAACTTCGCTCTTTTCTAAGAAACCAGGCTTATTCCATTAACCAAATCGAAATATTTAAACATCTCGACAATTTCACGACATTGAAATAAATTCAACAGCGAAGATGAAAATTTGTGCTGGACTGGGATTCGAACGTGGATTCCCGCTTTGGGCCAGTGGTCGCCTTAACCAGTTAGGCTATCCAGGTATGCCTCCCTTCCTGCCCAAATTCTTAACTTCTAACACACCATGATAGTAGTGCCCTCTACTCATTACTTCATCTTGCTCACAGCCTATACTGGATTCCCACAAGGGATTGAGCATATTAATTTATCTGCATTGAAAATATCACTTGCCTGTTGGAGGCATATATACACTAATTGATATGGTGTCTGAAAAGAACAGACACCATATCAGTAATTATTTCAGTAAGGCTTTGTCCTTTATATTTCCATATTTGGCTGTCTTGCATCACAGTATGGGAGATGTCGTCCCTGTTAATTGCTAAGAAATTAGCTTTAATGTGCCAATTATCAATCAGTCAAAGTCAGTAATGCTCATCACTAAAGTGAAGAAAGTTCTTAACTTTGACACCTAAGTTTTCAAATATCTACAGGTTGAAATGCAAAATAAAACATCAAAACAGAATTCCTTCTTCTCTTTGGTGATGTGTTGTGTATTGAATCTCGCATTGAAGTAAACTGCCCTTTTCCACACACACATCTTCGCTACATAGTGTCATTTCTCTACCATGTGCAAACTCTAGATATTGATTGAGGAAAGAATATGGAACAAAAAAGGTCTTATGAACTTAGGTCCAGAAATGCATGGTTTCCATGGTACAGACCGTTTATTCATGTATGCTTTGTTGCAGATAGTCTAGGTTATATGGGCAGCCACATTTACAGTATGCGATGCAAATGGTTTCCATGTGTGTCAACACATGTATCTACATGCCCAACCATGTTCTGTGACACTCACATCAGCCAGGGTGTATCCAAGCGGTGTCAAAGGCAGCATGAATATGCTGCTCCAGTGTCTCCGCATCTGGAATCGACTCTGCATACACAATACATTTGCCATGGCCTCGTAACCGGAAATTGCTTGGGTTAAAAACCAGGGAACAAACAGGCCATGCCACTGGATCTCCTCATCTCATCCGTCAACCAGGGAAGTCACAATTAAGACGTGTCCTCGCGTTAATAGCATGTAGTTGTCATGTTACCTTCAAATCATCAATGGCACAATAGCAGCATTGTCTCATGGCACATAGAGATAATTTTAAACACATACTGTAACTGTGGCTCTATGGTAAAGAGCATAATAAACCACAGTTTCTGTGCTTTGTATGAGTAATGGATTCCAGTGTTCAAACCATGCGTTTGTGGACATAAATTCATTAGAGCTTTTTCTTTCCATATTATCCCCTCTATCAATCCCTAGAGTTTGTACATGGTGCGAAAAAATCACCTTGTGTATGTTGAGTGCAGGTCCCCAAGAGAACAGGCATTTGTTGACCACATACAGAGCTACAGCAGCCCTATTTTATGGTACAAAAGTACTAACATTGAAAACTTACAGAGTTACTAATTTCTATCCTTTTAATAAGAATTGAAACGAATGATAAACAAATATCTAAGAAATTTCGATTTCTAGATTTTTCAAAGGCAACCCCAAGAAGATTAAAGTGCTGAAGTGTTCTTGTTTAACTGTCAGTACCTTTCCTATTAACCCCAGATTCCTGAAATTTGGCATAATTTTATCCGTTTGCTTAATAACTTAAGTTTTGTGATACTAATCCTCTAACTTACCTCTAAGAGTAACTTGATCTACAATGCATTTATACTTTCTGAAAACACATTTCGATTTTTTGATGATAATATGTGAAGTCAGTAAAATTTAATCATCATATAAAGTGCAACTGCTATTTCACCATAAAACACACTTAAATATAAAATTTCTATTTTGTAGCATTAACATTGTGGGGGCTGAATGTTATGCACAGTTGCACAATGTCTGGTAAGTGCAGCTATTTTCTAGCTTTAGCCTTTTGCAGTCTTACGGAAAGATTATGTCACTGAAGCAGTGGTGGTCAGATGTTTTAATGAAGGGTACTAGAACTACTGTAAACGATGAAAACTGGAATGCAAGAGGCAGTGGCAGCCATGGAAAACTTGCTGATATTTCTATGTTCATTCATTTTATAATGCAGCACTTTAATATTTTATTTCATGGGGGAATCAATTCTCAGGTTATAATTCATTTTTTCTGGATCATTCGATAAGAGTGTTACAATGGAGTGATATAGACTCAAGAATACCATTGATTCAGAAAGTAAACAGGGTAAAATTTCATAGAGCAAATTGTTTGACGAATATTGGATTGTCAAAGCAATTGTAGCTGAAAAATTCTATTACTGAAACGATTGCAAGGAAGATGTACATAGTTGATGGGTTGGAATTTCAAGGTGTTGAAGGAAAAAAGCATGAAAATTGAAGTTCTGCTTAAAATAGTCGAGCTTTCTCTGTGCATCCCAAGGTTAAAAGGAAGAATTGAGTGTTTGTTTAAAAAAATCATTATTGGTTGTGTAATAAAACAAACCTTCACCCTGCACATCCCTTATGCTGTGGCTAAGCCATGTCTCCACAATATCCTTTCTTCCAGGAGTGCTAGTCTTGCAAGTTTCGCAGTAGAGCTTCTGTGAAGTTTGGAAAGTAGGAGGCGAGGTACTGGCGGAAGTAAAGTTGTGAAGCAGCATCGTGTGTTGTGTTGGGATAGCTCAGTTGGTAGAGCGCTTGCCCGCAAAAGACACAGGTCCCAGGTTCGAGTCCTGGTTCCAGCACACAATTTTAATCTGCCAGGAAGTTTCATATCAGCGCACACTCTGCTGCAGAGTGAAGGTTCATTCTGGAGATCAAACAATACGTATAAGAGAATAAATATAGCCTGTTTGCTTTATACATTAAGGCCAATTCACACTGTCCGTCATGTCAACGTCACATCACGGCACCATCACATCAAGTTGTATCCACACTGTCCATCATTGTTCGTGAAGTCAAATCCTATCCCAATACGCGATGCAGAAAGTGCGGTTATGAGTGGTGCTCTTTTATGTAGAAAGTCATAGTTCAATACAGAATGGAGGGAACAACAATGCTAAATGTTACTGACGGCCAAAGAAAACTTTACAATGTGTATTTTTGGCCAACTTAGTGTGTTAAAGTGCTGGGAACTGAAACAACATTTCATAACATCGACATCTATTTTCAACCGAAAAAATAAACATATGAACACATCAAACAATATTTATAAGAGTATGAATAGAGCCTTTTTACTTTATCCTTTACGATTTGCCCACTGACATTGTTAATACCGTCATAAACAACTGAAGTTTTGATGTTATTTAATGACAAATGCGTCATCGAATTACAATCTTATTCAAAGAAACAATTTGCTTAATTCTTTCCTGTTACAGTATTACGAAACATAAACCATTTTTTCGGTTTCAGATATCCGACCTCGCTTTTTAGGAGGACACTCAATTCTGAAAAATATTTAAGTCGTCATGACACATTAGGAATTTTACGCTAAAACAAAACATAACAATAAAATAAAGATTAATGAGACACATTTGCATATGAACTGTGTGCTCGTCGCTTACAACATGAAAATCGCGTGACGAAAATAGGTTAACTTCCGATGTTAGCAGACGACTGTTCCATCACAACATTCTTCTCGAGAAAGCTTGACGTGAAAGTGACGTGACGACCTGTTCACGGACAGTGTGAATGCCGCCATTAGAAATACATTGTGGAATGTTCTGACGGATGGTGACGTGACGTGACATGACGGTTGGTGTGAATTGTCCTTTATGGTACGATCTCCCCCGCCCCCCCCCCCCATACGTAAACACACGCGTTTTTTTCATTCATTAGCGCTGAGTTTTTCATTTAAATGCTTGTTAAGGACGTTGTTTTATTTGTTTACAATTTTATTCATATAAACTGTTTGCATCAGACTTTTTTGTTATTCTATTGTAAAAACTAAACCATTTTTCGGTTTCCGCTATCCGATCTCGATTTTGGAAGAAAACTCAATGGTAAAAATATCTAAATCGTCATGGAACATTTAAAATTTACAGGTAAAAGACAATATAATAATAAAATAAAGATGAATAAGAAACTTTTGCGTTTAGTCCGTGTAACCGTCTGCTACAACATGAAACTCGCGTGACGAAAATAGGTTAACTTTCGATGTTAGCAGATGACGGTTACGTCAAAACTTTCTTCTTGAGAAAACTTGAGGTGAAGTGACGTGTAGTGACGGACATGTGATTTGGCCTATACCCATTTAATTTAGTTATTATCGGACGCACGGCGTATTAGTCAACAGAGCACGACCATTATTATTTATTTTACACACTTCTGCAATAACCTTCCTCTGGTGATAATATTGTTATTCACACTGTCCGTCACGTCAACGTCACGGCACCGTCACATCAAGTTGTATTCACACTGTCCGTAAGTGTCCGTCACGTCAATTCGCCAATCTCAATACGCGATGTTGAAAGTGAGGTTATGAGTAGCGATCTGTTATGCAGAAAGTCATAGTTTAATACTAGAATTGAATGAACAACAACGCTAAATATTATTGACAGCCAAATAAAACTTTACAGTGTATGTTTTTGGCCAACTTACTGGAAACTGAAACAATATTTCAAAACATCGACATCTATTTTGAAGCGAAAAAGTAAACATATGAATACATCAAACAACACTTATAAGAGCATAAATAGCACCTGTTTACTTTATCCATTACAATTTGCCCGTTGACATTGTTAATACCGTCGTAAACAACTGAATTTTTGTCTTTCGTTAGAACTGACTTTTTCATTTAAAATATTATTTAATGAGAAATGCGTAATCAGATTACAATCTTATTCTAATAAACAGTTTGCTTCAGTCTTTTCTGTTACAATGTTAAGTAACATTAACCATTTTTTGGTTTCAGATAAGGCCAATTCGCACTGTCCGTCACGTCACGTCACGTCACCGACCGTCAGAACATTCCGCAATGTATTTCTATCCGACCTCTATTTTAGGACACTCAATTGACAAAAACATTTAAGTCGTCATGAAACATTTGAGATTTGCCCCTAAAACGAAATATAACAACAAAATAAAGGTGAATAAGACTTATTTGCATATAAACAGTGCAATCGTCGACTGCAACATTTAATTCGTGTGCCGAAAATAGGTCAACTTCCGTGTTAGCAGACGACCGTTCCGTCAAAACATTCTTCGCGAGAAAGCTTGACGTGACGTGACGGTCCGTGACGGACAGTGTGAACGCCGCCATTAGTAATACATTGCGGAATGTTTTGACGGACGGTGACGTGACGTTACGTGACGGACAGTGTGAATTGGCCTTAATATTCGTACGATTTGGTTTCTATTGAAATTAGTTTCAGTACCTTGTCTTTCCATAAGTTGGCTACCCTGGATGTTGTACTCATTATCCTTCCATAAGTTGGCTTCACTGGCCGTTGTACTCATAGACTGTTATGGCAGACTTGTGTTGACGTTTTACTGTAGAGGACGAAGATAATGAAGAAATTAAAGGCGACAGGTGTCGTTCGTTTGAGACAACACTCAAAAATTGCATGATTCTGTGATATGGTTTAATTAAGTTGTGAACGAAGGCTATATGTTCAAGGAAAAACGGGCGTTTGAAAGTGGGCGTATAGTATCTCTCAGAGTGGATGTCATAAACGTACGCTAAAATTGTGGAATACATTTTAAACTGTGGAAAACAGGTATGACGTACCCGAATATCTGTGGCAGATTTCCCTGGAATTTTGAATTTGTCTTGTAAAAATCACATTGGTGAATGTCACATACATCTCGACGACGAAATGTTTCATCTTTTTGTTCCTTGTTAATCGGGTCGTGATTCCTTTCAATAGAAGCATGTAACGTCAAGTGTCTTATAATACGTTAGATTGCGTAGTTGTTAGGGTTTTCAGTCCAATGACATTTGATACATTGTATCCTATCCCCCTGCATATCTGAATATGCACGCCCATTAGAGTCTACTATTTTTACCCCATACGTTTCCTTTCATTGCTAAACTGAAGATTCCTTATGCCCCAGAATGTGTCCCGCCGATCGATCCAGCCTTTTGGCAATACTGAAGGTCCTTTGTCATGGCGTCATGGGAGGGGACATACTAAACGGGAAGGAACTCGAAAACTCTTACAATAAAACTTAACAGTATGCACAAAGAAACTCAAATGATCAGTGTTTTTTAATCAATTCGTGGTGCTAAGTAGCTGGACGGACTAAGGTTAATTGATCACTTTGTACTGTAAAAAGTAGTAACACATTCACAGAAATAAAAATTATCATTGTTTCAAGTTGTTAAACAGTACACGTTTCAGGTTTCAAAGCCAATGGATGGTATTCCGTGCTTGAGTTGAGCCCTTCTTTTAGTAAAGACATGTCAGACTTGTTTCTCCTTCCGTTCAGTACCTTTCATCAGTTAAGAGATCTAATCATGTACTTTATAGCATTCTCCTGTACACCCAGATTTCGAATGCTTCTAACATTTTCCCATCTGAACTCATCACACGTTTCGTTTACGTACAAGGCTGCACTGAAGACAAATGATTTTGAAAAGTATAACGTTTTATGTAATTTTTTTCCCCACGGCCATTTTGCATTTTATAGTCTTTATTTTGTCCATAAGAAGTTATTTTGCTACCCAAATAATGAAACTAATCTTTCATTGTCTCATTACCTAATCTAATGCATTCAGTATCACCCCGAGTTCCTTAGACTACGTTCCATTACTGTTGTTTTGGTCGTGGGATAGATTGGTAGGACACATTCTGAAACAGACAGTAATCGTCAATTTAGCATTAGAAAGAAGTGTGTGGGGTAAAAAAACTTACAGGGACAAATATTGTAAGCAGATTCAAAATGGTGTAGGTTGCCATTCTTTTTCTCAAATGAAGCAGCTTGCACAGGACAGGGTATATGGAGAGCTGTATCAAACCAGTCTGTGGATTGAAAACCTCTGCTCTTTCTAAGACACTAACCATTCTGTTAATTGCTCATCTAGGTCCTTTACTTTCTCTAACCGAATTACAATGTTATCAACAAAACACAATGGTTTTTATTTATTCACCCTGAACTTTAATTCCTTCCCCTTATTTCTCCTTGTGGTCCTTCACAGCTTGCTTAACATACAGGTTGAATAACATTGGTAAAAGGCTAAAATTCTGTCCTCCTTCTTTTCGAACCACTGCATACCTTTCATACCCTTAGACTCTTATTATTGCTGTCTGGTTTTTGGACAAATTGAAGAATAACTTTTTATTCCCAATATATTAACCCTGCTATCTTCAGAATTTGAATCAGATTGTTCCAGTTAATATTGTTAAAAGCTTTCTCCATAGATTTGCCTTTCCTTAATATAGCTTCTAAGATAAATCGTAAGGTATTACCTCCCATGTGCCGACATTTCTCCTAAATCCAAACTGATTCTACAGTTTTTACGTCTTCTGTAAATTACTTGGATTTTGCAACCACAACTTATGAAACTGGTAGTTATGTGATTTTCATGCTTGTTCACACTTCCTTTCTTTGGAATTATATTCTTATTGAAGTCTTAGGGTATTTCCCTCATCATACGTCTTGCACACAAGGTGAAACAGTTTCTTTACACCTGGCTCTCCCTACAGTATCAGCAGTTGTAGGAATAACTTCTTGTGAGGCTTTGTTTTGTATCTTGTCTTGTCTTCGTTTACATCTACTTCCTCTTCCATTTTTACGATGCTGCCTTCAAGTTAATTTCCTCTGTACAGTCCCTCCATTTTTCCCTTCTTTCAGCTTTCCTTATTACTATTTCTTCATCTGAGCTCTTCATATTTGGGAGCTGCTTTCCTTGTCTCTTATTTTCCCATAGGCAGTAACTATAATTCCCCTAATTATACATTCTTGCGCTTGTCCTCAGCCACTCCTGCTTACCCAATCTGCACAGTATGTGAATATAAATTTTTAGCTGTTATTACTTCATAATATTTTGACATTTGTTTTATAACATGGAGCAGCCCATGTTGATTCAACAAGGGGCCCCCACCTCATCTGAAATCTGGATGAAATGTGTGGTTCATGTACAAAGTATTAAGTTCCCCTGAGAATTAGTTTCAAAATTATGGCTTACAAAAGTAGGTGGTGTGACCTGTAAAATGCAATGCACATTTTGGTCATCAATCTTCAGAGCCAACTTCAGGGACTAGGCGCTAATTCTCACAGTTCAGTGATGTACTTTACCACCTAATATCAACTTTGTGCCAATGTGTTTTTGCAGTCACCCCTAACCCCTGCCCTTCAGTGTTTTGACTGTTGTGGTACAGTTTGTTGGTGCTGACATTGTTTACATGAAGCTGGCTGCTTGAGGTCATTCAGCAGAAAAAGCATACAATGGTGGGCACAAGTACACAGTCGTCTGTTAAATGTAGTAACTTATACAATGACTTTTGTCTCATTATGCAGCTAGTCCATCTTGTCTACCACCACCAGGAGTTTGCTTTTGGTTGCTGCTTTGGTGTATTGACTACACACTGTCACATTGGCATGTGTCCTTCACCTCCCTGGTTCTGTCCTAATATCTCTGTTAACCTTGTACTTCAGTTATTCCTCAAAGACACTACCCCAGGTTCTGCGTATTGCAGCCAGTTTCTTGCCCCTCGCACACAGCTTTGGGAAAATTTCTTTTCCTACACTGACAGTTCCAAGAGCGACCACGGTGTTGGGTGTGCATTCATCCTCGGTGACGATTCTTTCGCATATTGTCTTCCTGAGCAGCGCTCAATCTTTACTGCACAACTCTTTGCCCTCTATCAGGCCATAGAGTACATCAGGCGACATGAGCTCTCTAATAGTGTCATCTTCTCAGATTCTCTGAGTGCTCTTCAGAGCCTTTGTGTGCTGTGGGTTCCTGACCATGTTGGTGTGTCAGGGAATGAGAAGGCAGATTCTGCTGCAAGGGATGCAGCCCTCCCTCGGTTTGCTACCTATTCAGTCCCTTCAGATGATCAGCGTCTCTGGGCAAGTGATATCGCTCTGGCACTCCCATTGGTCTTCTCTTGAAGGGAACAAACCTCGGGACATTAAACCTTTTCCAACTGTTTGGCTGACCACCTCTCGGCCCTTTTGTCGCAAAGAGGTCATTCTCCACCCAGTTAAGTGTAGGACACTGTCATTTCAGCTTTTACTAAGTGGTGACCCTACACCTATTTGTGGTCAGTTTCCAACAATTGACTGTACACGATCTTCAGGTGGAAAGCCTATTTTTTTTAATAGTATACGCCACAGTCTGTATTTTCCATCAGAGTTGCCTGATATCTTAGTAGATGACACGCGGTCTGCAGATCTCATTTTACTTTTTAAACCGACTTAGTCATGTGGCAAATGAAATTTAACATTCCCCTGCTGAGGAAGTCAGCCATGTTTCTTCAGTAAATAGAAATTTACTTATGGATTGCCTGGCTTTTTACTTATTCCTTCTAGAAAGTTGGCTGACTGCAAAGAGCCCTCTCCTTTTATTTGGCTTTGCCTTTGTCGTCATGCATTTTAAATATGTTGTTTGTGCTTATGACCTCAGCAGTTTTGTGTCCTAAAACCATAAAAAAGGGAAGAAAAGAAACCATACCAAATACAATTAAATTATGAACTACATGGCTATATATATGTAATCTCGGCTGTACAGTGATAAAGTGCCAGACTGCAAATCCAATGGTTACGGGTTCAATCTCCCCCAGGTTCCAGGATTTTTGTGTGTCACTTTCCACTTCTTTCACCTCTGGCAGTTTTGCTCATGTGAAAAATACCGAGTAGCACTGTAGTTCGGAACCCACGTTAAACTGTAGGTCCCCCTATAACTGGCTGGGTAAGTCAGATTGAAGGTCGGAGGAAGGCAACGGCATACCACCTCCAAACAGGAGCACTGTGGCGTTCAAACCAATCTTCGGATTGTTGACAGCTTTACCTCATATATATTTCTTTGTAAGCCTTTTATGGCCAAATACACAAGTCCACATATTTCACACATACTGATTTACGTGCATAAGAAAATACAAAACTCACTGGACAATGTGGATATTCAAAATTTATTAGTACAAAATTGGTATCAAGGCCAAATTTCATACACTTCATAACTAGAACATACTATTGTCTCAAAATTTCAATGTGTTATTGTGAGGTACTAGTGTATGACATAATCCTTAACAATTCAGGCAGAGGATTTGCATTCGATGTTAATGAATTTAGCACATACTAAAGTTGAGGATTAATTAAGACACTTGTATTTTGTCTTTCTTTGGAATGAAAAAAAAAAAAAAATTCTTGGGACGAATATTCGATAGGAAACTTTGTTTGTCCTCCCATGTCTCTGACTTGGAAGCTTGTTGTATCAGTTCAATTAATGTGCGTTGTGTGGTACCTCATGGGGAGCAGATCGGACCACCCTCATTTGCTTGTACTGATCCCTTTTCCGCTCAAAACTAGATTATTGATGTATCGTCTATTCATCAGCCTGACCATCTATCTTACGCCGCCTTAACACAGCCCAAAACCAAGGTATCAGTTTAGTGACAGGGGCTATCTGCACAAGCCCTGTCAAGATTCTCTATGCTGAATCTTCGAATTACCGCTGTCATTCCGGATGGAGGTCCTCCTTAGTCGTTATGAGAGTCGGCTGACATCTATGCGTAGCAGTCCATTCTATGAAGCTTTTTTTGGTGATTCCCTTGATTGTCACTATGCAGAGAGTCCTCCTCCTCTAATACCTCCCGGAGTCCATTTTCTTGAACTTCTTCAGGAACTTGACTTCATGCTCCCTGCCACACTCCCGACGGGAGCAATCTTTCTCCCACCCTTGCTCTGTCCCAAGGTCCTTGTCTACTTTGACGTCCATTCACTTCCCAAAGTTTCTACCACTGACCTCGCAGCATGTTTGTTGCTCTTCACTCACAGCTTGCACACAGTATCTTCATTTATCTTGATGGTTCCAAGACCTGGTGTCAGGTGTGCCTTTGTGCTTGGTGATTTTTCTTTCCAGTATCGTCTCCCAGACTACTGCTCGATCTTTACAGCAGAGCTCTTTGCCATTTATCAGGCCACTCAGTACATCGGGCGGCACCAGCATTCTAAATGTGTCATATGCTCAAACTCCCTGTGTGCATTCCAGGGCCTATGCATGCTATATTCCGTCTCACCCCATAGTGCAATGAATCCAACAGTGCCTTCACTCACTTAATGCCAATGGCGCCACTCTACTGTTCCTTTGGGTCACGGGTCATGTTGGTGTCACAGAATGAGGCTGCCGATGCTGCTGCAAAGGGTGGAGCTCTCCTCCTCATCTTGCTATGGATTTTATCCCTTCAGCTGACCTTTGTGCCATCCTTTCAGGATGTATGCTCTCACTCTGGCATGCACATTGGTCTTCCCTTCAAAGAAATAAACTTAGGGAGTTTAAGCCTCTCCCTATTGCCTGGTTGACCCCCTCTCGCTGTGAGGTGGTCATTCTCACCCGCGCTGCGAGATGTCATTCTCACCTGGCTGCGCATAGGCCACTGTCAGTTCAGCCACCACCACTTAAGTAGCAACCCTGCTCCAATGTGTGGTTATTGTTCCGAATGCCACCTTCTGGTCCAGTGCCCATTTTTGAATGGAGTAAAAAGTGTCTGTGTTTATCGGCAGAACTGTCTGAAGTTTTAGCAGATGACATGTGTTTTGTTGATCGCGTTTTACTGTATATACGTCATACCAATATAGTGACAGAAGTTTAAAATCCTTTACTTGAGGAATTCTTTCTGTCCTTGTTTCTTTACCTTTTCTTGTAGCGTAATTGTATCGCCTGTTTATCTCTGCCTCCTTTTAGTTCTTGTTCTTAATAAGCATGGACATGGGCACTTATGAGCCCTGTAGTTTTGTGCCCTAAAACAAAACAAAAAAGTCACTTTTGGCTAAGTCTGTTGGATAGGGTGGATGAGGAAACAATTGAAACCCCAATTGATGCACTTTGGCTGTTATCACTGGTGTGTGGGATGGTCCATTACTGTGTTGAAAGAACACTTCTTTTGCATCCCAACTTTGGTCTATGTTTCAGCCAATGCATGTTTCAAACACACAACAATGATGCATTAGATTCCAGTTATCATTCTTACTTTTCCAACTAATCTAAGAGGATTATTCCTTGGCGACCTTTACCTTCTTTGTTGCACTTCTCCATCCTTCGTTCATTGTTATTACTCTGGCGTGTAATGAAGCCAGGTTTCGTCAACAGGCACATGTCTGCACAAAGTCTAGCACATTTTAGTTAAATTATCCCCATAGTGCTGAAATGTTGTTGGATGCACATTTTGTCAACTGTGAGCAATCATGGCACCCACTTCTTGCATAGCTTCTTCATAACCAATTCTCTTTTCAAGATGATATGCACTCATTCAGTTGAGATGGCTACAGTCTTTGTAATCGCAAATTTTTAATTGATGGTCTTGCATTACCACCACATGGATTTTGACAGTTGTTTCCTCTTTGGTGACCTCAGTTGAACAGCTGGAGTGTGCTTCATCTTTGGCGTTTGTTTGACCATGTTTAAATTCTTTAATCTAAAAGTAAAGGGTCTTTAGTGATGGTGCAAAGGCTACATGTACTTCATCCAGTTCTGTTTTCATTTGTGCGTTAGTCCAGCTCTTGAAAGGAAATTTACAGCACAAAACTGTTTTCTTCTTTAAATTGCAGTCCATACAGCAATCAGCTGTACATTATTGAAATTTTTTCTAAAATCCTTTGAATAATCAAGCTTAGCAACCATGAAGGTGCGTCAAAAATTTTCTATCCATTCACACAAACTTACCAAACCACATTTGCATTATCAGTAAATAAATGGTTAAATATGGTTTTATTGATTTAACCTTCTGTTAACTTTATGTATACCTAAAATATTTTTGTAACATTTGTCAAATTTTAAGGCTTTAAAAAGTTGTATTATAGATGCACAAATTAAGTACCAAGACTAAGCAAAGAAAGAGGTCTAGTTTTTTATTCCCTCTATTTCCATAATGTCTTCAGTTTGACAGTACATGGACTTTTTTCACAAAATACCACTTATGTATTATCTACTACATTTTAATTAACACTTTCCTTAGTCTACAAGTAGACCTATTGTCATAGCCCATGGCCAGTGTGGCTGAATCAGTAAGCATTGTTTCATTAGAAAAATGATTATCATTAAACAAACAAAACTTATATGAATAAAATTGTTTAGTTCACTAAAACTGTAAAAATTTTATGCCGTTTCGGCATCTGCCATCATCAGTTCTGTAATTAAGATGAAAGTAACATAAAAGTATTAAGTATGCAAGAGTTACAAAATGCAATTAAATGCAAATTATTATTACTATTATTATTATTTTACCTAAAAACTTCTGATGCAAAGTTCTGTATCAGTTTTAAGACCTGTAGCTAGTAGGAGGGTTAACTAAATTCTTGTTTAAAATTTTTGCACATAGCTAAAGTTTTTTATATGGTGAGGTGCTAGTGTGGGGAGTTGCCTTCCTATTTTTGTACTTATTCTACTTTTTCTACCATTTGCAGTAATAAAAGAAAAAATTTTAATTTAAAATTGTACCCAGCCAAAAAATTTTTTAATCAATGTTACACGGATTAAAATTACATACTACTTTCATTAACTTTTCATGACATGTACACCCCCCAGGGGGCCCACAGCTCTTTTGTGGGTACGTGTGTGGCGCACACGGGGCACCGAGCCGAAGCAGCCTTTCTTCAGACCCAGGCTGCATCACTTTCCCTCCCAGTTCATGCCTTCGCCCGGAGACGGGCATCCTTTTCGAGTAAAGGTGGTTTCTTGTCCTAGTTTCTCTTATTCCTTGGTTTCTTGCTTTCCTAACCTTTGCTTCTGTCTTTCTCTCCTTGCTGTACTCTCCTAGCCTTCCTCTCCTCCTCATTAGTCTCTGCTTTGGCGTTTGAGACACTTCTTTCTCTTCACTCCCTCTATTCTTCTGTCCTCCCTGTGCATGTCTGAAGGCCGACCCACGCATTGTCATGCGTAGCAGGTGACGTGGTAACGCATAATTCCCCACCCTGGGTAGACAAGTAGGGCACATACGTACCCCCTGGTAAAGGTCAGGGCCAGGGAGGGGTAATTACCCGAGCTGGTACCTTCTGAACATGCCGATTGGTCCCTCCGTCAGTTCTCAGGTGTGACCTGAGGTGTGAACAATCACCTAAGGCAAGTAAGCCCTCAGAGAGGGCCCCACTAGGAAGTAGCGCGCCATCGGAGACGCCGGTAATCATGGGGGACACTTTCGCGATGACTTCCTTCTCTTCTGTGACTTGACCCAAAAATGATTCACCTCAACATAAGAAAACTTTGCCTAATCTTCCAAAATTCCTCGTCGTAAAGATTTCACTTCTGTAAATCCTTTCGTCATTCAGAAAGGTGTTGATGCAAATTGCTGGCCCTGTTAAGACCTGTTCGCGTCAGCGCAATGGAACATTGTTGCTGGAAGCGGACAGTGCCTTCCAGGCCCAAAAACTAATACGGACTACATTGTTACACACGTACCCTGTCAAGGTAGAAGCGCATTGCACGCTCAACTCGTCACGAGGGGTAGTTTTCACGAGATCCCTTGACGGGTTGTCTGACGAAGACATACAGGTTTGTATGCCCAATCAGGGTGTAACAGCCGTGCATAGGGTGTTGAAAAAGGTAAATAACCAGCTGACACCAACTCGTACTGTTTTTGACTTTTGACAGAGTAGAACTCCCGTCCAAGGTCAAAGCAGGGTATGAAGTTATCTCCGTCCGCCCTTATATACCAAACCCAATGCGCTGTTTCCAATGCCACAGATACAACCACACCTGTCAATCTTGCTCTAATGCAGCAAAATGTCACTTGGGGTAGGAACGCCCATGAGGGGGATTGCCCACCTCCGTCCCCTCACTGCCTTAATTGCAACGGTGACCATGCGGCTTCCTCTCGGGACTGCCTTGCATATAAGGATGAAAAGGTCATTCAGCAAATTCGGGTCACGGAAAAGGTCTCAACATCTGCCGCTCGAAAGTTGTTGGCGAGTCGAAAGCCCACTGTCCTCCCAGCGGGCACATATAGTAAGGTCCTCACCTCCACTCGACCTACTAAGGATGCAGGTACGCAGACCTGTGATTTCACTTTCGCTGACAGTTATGCGATCGGCCAGCCCGAAGATTCCCTGTTCCACGTCTCCGCTTCCTCCTGCTGCTTCTAAAGTTCAGTCTTCGTCAACCTCTAATAAACCGCGGGCAGCTAAACAAGATGCCCGGACTTTGAAAAAGGATCCCGTCCGTGAAGATTTTCTACGTACTCAGGCTTCTCAATCATCAACTGCCTCTTCTCGCAGTCACTCTTCCAGAAGAGCCAACAAAAAAGAGTTCCTCTCCTTCCCTGCCGATGCGTGACCCATCCGTCACACCGCACAACAGTAGTCGGTCCTGATCATCTTCTGTCTCGCCGGGACGCACTACTGTTAGCCGGGCAACCAGCATTTTACCGGCGGTGGAAGCTGCCCCTCCTGATAAACTCGGGAAGGTGGCAGATGTATCAGTTGAACCTATGGAACATGACTCTCTGCCTCTAGATGGCGACAGTAGTGCTCCCTCGAAGTCCGGTCCTCGGCGGCCGTCGAAGTGACCCCACCTGCTTGTTCCTTTTTATCTTCCTTTTTTATTTTTTATCATGGCGCTCCTTCAATGGAATATTCGCGCCTTTCGTTCCAATCGGCATGAATTAAAACTACTCCTTCGATTGCACTGCCCGCTTCTAGTTTGTCTCCAAGAAACTAAGTTATGTCCAAGTGATCGTACAGACTTCCCCCACTACACCTCTGTGCGTTTCGACCTACCACCTGTGGAAGGTACCCCTGCCCATGGAGGGGTTCTGATGCTCATTCGGGACGACGTCTATCACCATCCCATTTCATTGCATACTCACCTACAGGCAGTTGCCGTCTGCATCACTCTATCCACCATTTTCTTTTCCCTCTGTAATATATATTAGCAATCGTCATCTGCCCTTACTAGGGCAGATGTTCTACACTTCGTTGACCAGCTGCCTTCGCCTTTCATGTTGGTAGGCGACTTTAATGCCCACCACCCCCTATGGGGCTCTCTGGCACCTTGTCCGAGAGGCTCCCTTTTGGTGGACCTTCTCCAACACCTCAATCTTGTCTGTCTCAAGACTGGTGCACCGACCTTCCTTTCAGATACAACACATACTTATTCCCATATTGACCTCATGATATGCACTCCTCAGCTTGCCGGTCGGTTTGAGTGGTATGCACTTTCTGACACGTACTCGAGTGACCATTTTCCTTGTGTCATCCACTTCCTGCATCACTTCCCATCTCCTCGTCCCACCAGTTGGAACATTTCTAAAGCCGACTGGGGGCTTTATTCTTCCATGGCAGTTTTTCACAATCAGGAAAAAGCTGGAAAAAGCTGTGACAGTCAGGTCGACCACTTCACAGAGGTTATTCTCACAGCTGCCGAACATTCCATACCTCGTACATCCTCTTCTGCACGTCGCGTCCCGGTCCCCTGGTGGACTGCAGCCTGCCGTGATGCTCTTAGAGCCCGGCGCCGTGCTTTACGCACCTTCCGCCGCCACCCAACGATGGAGAATAGTATCAACTATAAGCGACTGCGAGCTCAATGTCGTCGTGTTATAAACGACAGCAACCGCTTTACTCCCTCCTCGGCTGTCTGGGGTGGCTTACGCCGTTTATCCGGCATAAAGGTCCACTCCCCGATTTCTGGCCTGACCGTCGAGAACGCAGTCCTTGTGGACTCTGCTGCTGTTTCCAATGCATTGGGCCGTTTCTTTGCGCAGGCTTCGAGCTCTGCCCGTTACCACCCTGCCTTCCTCCCTCGCAAACAGGTGGAGGAGGCACAGCCGCCCTCTTTCCACTCTTTTAATCGTGAAAGTTATAATGTCTCCTTCACCATACCGGAGCTAGAGTGTGCTCTTGCCCTGTCCCGATCTTCTGCACCCGGGCCCAAAGTCATCCATATTGAGATGCTGAAGAACCTTTCTCCTGCGGGCAAGTGTCTCATACTTAGCACCTATAATCGCATATGGAATGGAGGTCAGGTTCCCACAAGTTGGCGTGAAGCCATTGTTGTCCCCATCCCCAAACTAGGGAAGGACAAACATCTTATCGCCCTACTTCTCTTACTAGCTGCGTCTGTAAGGTGATGGTGATCGAACGCATGGTTAACGCTCGGTTGGTCTGGCTCCTCTAATCTCGGTGCCTCCTGACTAATATCCAATGTGGTTTTCGTAGACCCCGCTCTGCTGGTGATCACCTCTTCACCTTGTTGACCTTTATTATGAATACCTTTTTAAGGAAGCGTCAAACGGTGGCAGTGTTCTTTGACTTAGAGAAGGCTTATGATACCTGTTGGAGGGTGGGCATTCTCCGCGCATTGCACACATGGGGCCTTTGTGGCTGCCTCCCTCTCTTTATTCAAGCGTTTTTGGCGGATCGCAAGTTCTGGGTACGGGTGGGCTCTGTTTTGTCAGATATCTTTCACCAGGACAATGGGGTGCCACAGGGGTCCGTGTTGAGCGTGGCTCTTTTTGCCATTGCAATCAATCTGATCGTAGACTGCCTTTCAGTCGACGTTTCCGGATCCCTTTTTGTAGATGATTTTGCAATTTATTGCAGCGCCCAGCGAACGTGTCTCTTGGAGCGTTGCCTTCAACGCTGTCTTGACCGCCTATATTCCTGGAGAATTGCGAAGGCTTCCGATTCTCCACTGAGAAAACGGTGTGTATAAACTTCTGGAGATACAAGGAATTTCTTCCACCATCTCTACGTCTCGGTCCCGTAGCTCTCCCTTTTGTGGAGACAACGAAATTCTTGGGACTCGTGCTGGATCGTAAACTTTGCTGGTCCCCACACGTGTCTTACCTGGCTGCCCGTTGTGCCCGATCCCTTAATGTTCTCCGTGTCCTCAGTGGCACGTCATGGGGAGCGGAACGTACCATCCTGCTTCACCTTTACCAGGCCATTGTTCAGTTGAAGCTTGACTACGGAAGTCTTGTATACTCTTCTGCACGGCCGTTGATTCTCCGCCGTCTCAACTCTATTCGCCATCGGGGATTACGCCTGGCGACCGGTGCATTTTATACCAGCCCTGTTGAAAGTCAGTATACCGAAGCTGCTGTATTACCCTTGACCGCTTGGCATGACATACTCGTGTTGCTATGCATGCTGCTTGCGGTTGATGCCCAACCATCCATTTTAGATTATTTTTTGACGACTCACTCGATCGCCAATATCAGTTGTCTGCGATAGCCTTGCTTCCACCTGGAGTTCGGTTTCGCCGCCTGCTTCAGCAGCTCGATTTTACCCTTCCTTCAACCTTTAGGTTGAGCGAGAGCCCATTGCCACTGTGGCATCAGGCCCAGGTTCACACTCACCTTGAACTTAGTTCGCTCCCCAAGGAGAGCACTCCAGATTTGGTATACCGCTAGAGGCTTGTCAAACTCCATTTGCGGTTCGATAATGCCATATTTATCTACACTGATGATTCCAAGAGCACTGACAGTGTCAGATCTGCCTTCATCGTTGGGGACAACTGTTTCCAATACAAGCTCCCTGACCGGAGCTCGAATTTCACGGCTGAGCCTTTTGCCCTCCACCAAGCTGTTTTATATACCTGCCGCCGCCGCCATCCTTTTTATGCCATCTGTTCGGACTCCATTAGTGCCCTGCAGAGTCTTAAGGACCCTTTCTTGACCCATCCTCTTGTGTATCGGATCCAATGCTCCCTCCAGTTGCTAGCAGATGACAGCTGTCACGTTTCTTTCCTGTGGGTCCCTGGCCACGTGGGTGTGCCTGGGAATGAGACCACCGACATAGCAGCCAAGACAGTGGCTCTTTTGCCTCACTTGGCTACTTTTTGCGTCCCATCGGACGATGTTCAACGGGCTCTTCGCCGGAATATTGTGTCGTCCTGGCACAGTGGGTTGTTCTCACTCCACGACAATAAATTGAGAACTGTAAAACCGATCCCGACGGATTGGAGGACCAACTCATGCCCCTCTTGGCGAGAGGAGGTCATCCTGGCCTGGTTGCGGATCGGTCACTGCCGTTTCAGCCACCGTCATTTGCTAACCGCCGACCTTGCACCACTGTGCTCATGCGGTGAATTGCTGACGGTGCGACATGTTTTACTGTCTTGTCCCAATTTTAATCATCTCCGTGTAGCCCTTCACTTTCCGTCTACTCTGGAGGAACTTTTAGCTGATGACACACGAGCAGCTGCTCGAGTTTTGCGTTTTATCAACATGGCCAATCTATCAAAAGATTGTTTTTATCTTTCGTTTTTAGCCTTCTTTTGATACTCTATCTGGTAGTTACCAATTTTTTCGAGATCTAGCGAATCTCTGTTCTTATCTGGGCGCTAATGACCTTAGCAGTTGTGCGCCCTAAAACCACAAAAAAAGACATGTACACAATTCCCATGAATTTAATATATTGTTTTACATTATATACCCACATATTCAGTATAATTGTCAATAAATTTAATGGGAAAGCCACCCAGGTGGTTATTTTTGTAAATATTTATCAAATTCATAGACGGCAGCAGTTTTGGAAGTGGATTTACTACTTTAATTACACATGTATAAGAAGTTCAAAATATCACTTTATAAACTAAAATTTCCTAAAAGAATGCAATGACATGTAATGTCCCTTAATATAAAATCTACAACACACAAACAATTCTATAATTAAAAATTTTTTGGTAGGTTGATCCATCTAGCGAGGTACTTGGCAACTTACTTTCTGAGGCAGGTGGTAGTGCCATGCAACCAGTGGCAACTCCGCCAACCAGCAGATGCGAGTTGAAGCATGGTGTGGCCCAGTCAACTGCAAAGGGGGTACCAACCTAATTTGTGTGTGTGTGTGTGTGTGTGTGTGTGTGTGTGTGTGTGTGTGGGGGGGGGGGGGGGTTTCGGGAGAGGGGGGGCACTCCTGCTTACTATAGATTTTATCACTGTCACTGAACTTTGTTTCACAAGTTGAGGTTTTTACCTGGGTGAAAACTTTTTAAACACCTAGAAAAACATGTTGTTTAATTTGCATTTTGTAACTCTGTGGAGCCCGATATTCTGCAACACTTGTGTGTCCCTTTCATCTTAATTACAGATCTGATGATGGCAGATGCCAAAACAATGTAATGAATAAAGTTTTAGTGTTCTAGACCGTTTTATTCATGTTGACAAGAAATGAAGATAGCAGACTCGAACGGGAAATTAGTTTCCTTTATAGAGGAGAGAAAATATATATACACACACTGGTGATCAAATATTACATCAGAAAACTTAAAAGGAATGTAGAGGTGACTTAATCACCTTTTACAAAGGAACTCGTGTATGGAAAGGTCATCCAATGATAATATGAGAACATATTTATCTTCATCAGTGAAACAAGTTTCTTCTATCGAAAACTCTTTGCTTTCCATATTTTGCTAGGAGATTCTAAGGACTAAGACAAGGAAAAGTCCAGTAAAAACAGTCTCTAAAAGGCATACCGGTATGTTAAGAGCTATGAACAGTTCTGCATCTTCAATACTCTGTAACACTCTTGTCTATTGGTCAAGTGCTCATGGCTTTAATATATGCATTTTAGAGCTCTCATTTACTGGACTTTTTTGGTCCATAGTATCTCCTCCCAAAATACGAGAAGCAAAGAGCTTGCAGTAAATGAGATTTATTTCACAGTATCAAAATTGAGTAAGTGCTCATAGCATTATTGAATGTCATTTCTGGATGGCGGTTTCTACGTTAATCTTGATCTATAGCTCTGTATATAACTCCCTCGAAGTTTGTTAGTATGATTTCAAATCACCATATGATAGTGCCATCTTCTCAGAACTACAGTTAGGAATGCAGATAGGCACAACAGTGTTACTAGGAGGACAATATATGTTATGTAAAACATTGTGCTTCTTCTAATTAATCTTTCTCAGCCACAGACTCGACTGATACAACAGTAAACCAACACATGAGCTCCACCAACCAAGAGTAATTTTTGGTACTTTTTTATATCCCATGAGCTGACTTTAATGGACATGGTACACAATTTATGTAGCCACCCCCTGGCCAAAGAGTGATCAATGCTGTACCCTAGTAATCATATTAATATGTTGGAAAAACACTGTGCAAAATGCATTTTAACAG
The DNA here is from genome assembly GCA_026315105.1 of Locusta migratoria. Classification (NCBI taxonomy): domain Eukaryota; kingdom Metazoa; phylum Arthropoda; class Insecta; order Orthoptera; family Acrididae; genus Locusta; species Locusta migratoria. The sequence goes on from CM048755.1 coordinate 297,511,471, forward strand.
GTAGCCTTGTTTTCTGTCACACAGGGAGTGGTGTACTGCAAACATGGATGTTGAACAACTGAAAGCAGAAGCAAGAGCAACAGCAGCAAAACATGTAATTAACATGTTACAACGACCTGACCAGTTGGAAAAGGTAACAATGCAAGACATTCATCCCCAATTAAAAAATATCTATGGAAAACAGTTTCAGCTTTAAATCATACTCAATGGAGAATTTTACTTTAGTCCACTACTGCAGATAAGACTACACTAGTAAAACATTAACAAGGGAATAATACGAAAATAAAACTTCAGTTTCAAAGAAAATGCACGAGTACAACAAAACCACCCAAGCTTCTGCAGACAGCAAACTGCATGTAAGACATTCAGACACACTCTACACAATATTTTGTAATAGCAAACTGTGTTTAATGAGCTTGATGTCACAACTGTTTACTTTTTTAACAGCATATACAAAAACTTTGCAAATAGTGGTTTGAAAACCCTTCAAAAACATTGATAGGAACAACAGTTGTCAGGGGTCAAGTAGACACGAGCAATGGCTTTGTAAATCATAATGCGTAGCAGTCTACAGATGTTGGTCTATCTTTTCTGCTGAACCACCTACTCTAATAATGTAATATATTCATACAAAACAGCACAGTATTTTACAAAACATAACAGATGGTAAACAACATTCTCAGAAATTAATCTCATCTGTATCATAATGACAAATGTGACTTATTGTTAGACAGCAAAGGGCAAAACGAGAATAACAAATACCATTGCAGAATAGCAAGAGCCAACAGGATTGCATAACCCCCCCCCCCCCCCACACACACACACACACACACACACACACACACACACACACACACACACACACACACACACACACAAAGGGTACTCGAACCCCCAATGGCGATTAGCTCGCGCACCGCAGCACAGCGCCTCAATGCTGCACAGCTATTCCACTGCAGCTCTGGTGTTTTCTTATGAACTTATTACACATATAATCTACAATATCCAATGTTGTTTACATTTGTCTGATAAGAAAACAAAATAAAATAAAACTCTATCTTCTCCCAAATATTTTGTTGTTTATTTCTCTAGATGTAGTCTTTCCTGAGTATTACCTAAGCCATGAACATAAGAGGACAGATTAAATACCCAAAAGTGAAACCAATAGTAAAAATCATATTCTTTCCTATCACAAATAATTGTCTATTTCTAGATACATGGTGATTTCCAAGGGAGTGGGCAAGGAGAAAGCATATGTATTTAGTTTTTCTTTTCACTCAGAAATTTTAACTGTCCTCCTAGGTTCTTGTACAATCAGAATTATTTAAGATATTTTCACTATTCAGTGGAGTGTGTGCTGATAAACTTCCTGGCAGATTCCTGCAGAGTGAAAATATTATGGAAACTTCCACTAGGCTGTGGCTAAGATATGTCTCCACAATATCCTTTCTTCAAAGTATATTAGTCCTGCAAGTTTAGTTAGACAACTGTGAAGTTTGGAAGGTAGACGGTGAAGTACTGGTAAGAATGATTTGACGCAGTTCCACCAATGGACCCAAATGCCATCAATATGGCAGCAGTGACGTATCTACTAGTAGCCAATATGACGACCAGAACAGCCCCAAAAAAATCATATTTAATGTAAAACCAATAACATGATGGGACAAGTGCGAGAATGTGGGTGGTATTGGGCAGCGACTTTCTTAATGGGAAGAAACAACAAAAAGCTGATCAAAAATGCAAAAATATGATTTAAAAAAAGACAAAAGTGAAATAAAAATCGCAAATGACCAAAAAAACAATACTGGTACACAGAATTGAATAGTTAAATTGACCTATAAGACATATCAAAGACTGATACTAATTCAGTCTCCTGCCCCCAAGCAACAACAGAGAAAGAAATATCAAGCCTTTCATTTATTTCAAATATTCCATTCCAACATAATACTCACGATAATCACTTTAGTATTTTCACATCCATTAACTTTTCCTACTCACTGTTGCGTCCCAATCAAACCTAGACCTCGGGCTACCTACAGATAAGCCTGTTACCATAACCAGTGTCTGTTTTCACATTCACTGGCTTTTCTAAAAGCAACAATCACACCACAATACCTATAAGCAATATGGTATGTTGTCAACTTACTCTATAGAAATGCCCTTAAAATCCCCATACAGTGATCTGAACATTATGCAAACATAAGATTAAAAAAAATTACCAAAAATGCCCCAGCCTATAAAACTCTTAACATAAAAAATAAACCAGAAACACACACACACACACACACACACACACACACACACACACACACACACACCCCATGACTTTCGTTAGCTTTGTTGGTTGCTGACATCTTGTACACCAAACACAATCAGCTACAACACCAAGCAGCTGAAGAAATTTATTGTAGCCAACATAGTCTACTCCAGTGAGAAAGAATTAAACGTATTCATCATAAAATCCCAACAAAAGCAAAACAATTAAACATTGAAATTACAGAAACGCAAACGAAACAGGAAACAACATACTACTAAAACACATAGCAACACACGGCAGAAAAACCATCATCGAACTCTCTCCTATAAAGCAGAAAACAACTTTGAGAAGCAACCACATCACACTAATATGAAGAATATCACACACTATATGGACAGTTCTATCAGATACGATCAGTTTAACTTTCACAACAACTCAAAATTATAACAACTATAATGTCCCAAGTAGCCGATGTCACGGGTCAAAGCTGACAGTTGGAATCACACCCCCACAAATGATCCTATTGCTAGAGGTAAAACTATGAGAATGGGCCATGAGGTGTGGTAGGATAGCTGTGCTTGCCTGTGAAAAGTAAAACTTTAAGTCCCATGTATAATTGAGTGTGTATGGCTATGATGTAGACTATAACATGTTTGATTACTGTAATAATAAGGGAAATGCGAGAAAAAGGTATATAAACTTCATTAGAGATATGGATGCAATAATCTGTGTGTTGAAGAGCAATACTGGAATATTAAATATGAAATGTACTAAGTTATGTAGAAACACAGATGCAAATTTCCGAGTAACAGCAATGCAGATAGTTTATATCAATACAAAACAAAAAATTCCAAATTTTCAGCTCGCAAGTCGGCCAAACCAATAAATTTTCTGCACCTGATAAAGTGGTGAAGGATAGTTTAGAAAAAAGAAAGAAAAGGAGTTGGCAAAAACATTGTTGTACAATTAACCAAAATTTAACTAATGAAAGTTGTGCCAAGAAAATGGTTCACATAGAAATGTGCAACAGCCACTCTGAAACAATCACATAATAGAATCAAATTCTTTTTACATAGCAACACAAAATAATTCAAACTTTGTATCATACTCTGCTAGAGAGTTTGAGTGTGCCGTCTATTGTCAACCCTGGGGTGAAGTGCAGAAACATTATATGCAATATAGAAAAAGAATGCACCTAGTCTACTAATAGTGACTGTCATTCTTATAGTGGGGTCAAATGATGTTTACTGCAATGAGACCAGTGCACTCTTTAAAAGTATTGGTCATTATTCAGAAGTTACTGTCTTCCACAAACATAAGTGACAAACATACTTGATAGATTATTTGATTTTCCAGACTGGTCTCGGGAATCAAAAATTAAAATACTTCTCTTCGAAATTTAATAGTGGAAGAGTTCTTGTAATCAGTAATTATAAAAAAAGCTAATTTCACAATGCACGAACATCAAAATCGGTATGGTGAAATGAGTCTCACAGCAGATATAAATAAAGCTCTTGAAGATGTACATGAAAGCAGCTTTGAAAACAAACTGACCATCACCACAAATATTTAAAAACAAGGAAACTGCCGATAGGGCTGATCCCATTTAATTCTGGCCCACTATCGGCAATATTGAGTAAGATTTGAAGATGAATATGTAAGATCCATTCCATAATTAAAAATAAGCTTTTAAACTTGCAAAGTAGCTGCAGAAAGTGGTGAAAAAGAACTATTGGAATATGTAGTTTAGTTTTTAACTGAACATTGACTGAAAGAGAAATGAGGTGAATTATATGAACCTCAAGTTGTAATTTAGTATCACATTTCTACAAAAATAATCTAAACAATAGTGTCGGCTGCATGTTTAATGGAGGAGGCAATCCTGTTCTGTAACACTGTCCCAATGGTTAAATATGGTGTTCATAAGCTACTATCTCTGTTTTGGAAGAACATGTTAATCCTATGTGGATACCTTAATACTAATTCCCTATCTGAAGCTAATTACAAAACAGAACTTAAAAATTTACACACAACTTACAGTGTACACAACACAAGATTATACCAGAACAGGTAGGATCTCTTTCCTTTCTCCCATTGGTTATGTAATTAAAAACGTCCAGTGAACATTATAACTTTGTAAATTAACAGAATTTATCACATAACTCAGACAGTAATAATTAAAGTATGAAATTAGAGACTGTCATTTGCTGTTATTAGCAGTGCTAACATAAGACCTAAAACTAAAACAGGGTCATTCCATTGAAATTGACCAGATTTTAGCTGATGTGGGTTGCATAATGGTTACAAATTTTAATGAAATTTTGTACAATTAATACCTGCACTACAGTAAGTTGGCATAATTTTACAACACAATTAAATTTGTCTGCTTGAGGTCATCAACATGGCGGCAATGACGTATATACTCGTAACCAATATGGTGACCAAAACAATAAAGCAAAACACCAACAAATGCACATATAAACGTGTGACAATTAACGTGAAAACTAATTCAATTGACCTATAAGACAATTCAAATGAAGACAGCGATACCGATCCACACCCCTCTAGAAATCAAATAGCATAAAAACAATATTGAATACTTATACTAATCCTAAAATCAAGATCAAATGATACCAATCAACCAAGCCCAAAACCTATCAATTTTAAAATGATAATAGAACACTTAAATTTATCCATAATACACCTCAAATGAACAGCAATACCTATTAAACCTCCACCACCTCCAGCAAGCAGCACAGAACAAGTAAATAGAATCAGTCATTTCAAGTGTTCCATTCTAACAATCTTCATCACAACCACTTTTTGGCTTTGCCAACTCTTAACCAAATTGTCGTCTCCCAAACTAACTTAGACCTCAGGCTATGCTACATACCAGTCTGTCGCCACAACCAGTTTCTCGCTTTTCACATTATTGGCTTTGCCAAAAGCTATAATCACATCACACCTCACCACACCACCTGCATTGAATAGGATATGTTGCCAACATACACACACTACAGAAAGGCCGCTGAAAATTCCCCCTTACACTCATCTGAACCATATTCAAATGTTATCAACTACCAACAACACCAACAGAAACTACTATATGAAAAGTCACGAATTGGGAAAAAAATTCTTACCAAAAGTAAGTCCCAGTAACAAAACAGTAACACAAAAAATAAATCTCACACACACACACACACACACACACACACACACACATAACCCCCTCCCAATGGTCCCTTACCATGACTTCAGTTAGCTTTATTGGTTGCGAACATCTTGTACAATGAACACAATCAGGTACAACACCAAGTTGCTGAAGAAATTTTATCGTGGCCAATACAGTCTACACCCCGTGCATCACACAGTGAGAAAGAACTAGTTATTCATTGCATCCCTCCCAACAGAAACAAACCAATAAAACACATGAAACTATAGAAAGGTGAACTAAACCAGAAACCTCACACTAAAATGCATAATAATGCACACAGGACAGAAAACAACTTTAAGAGAAGCAACTACACCACACACATACAAAGAATATCACACCACACAGACATAACAACCAAAAAAAGACTGTCAACTGTTTGACTTCCACCACAAGAGCACACAACCACATGTCTACACACAACACCTGTAAACAGAGGCAACTCAAAATTATCATGCAATGATATCACAACACAACAAGCTGTCACAGGTGGTGGGTGGAATTGCATCTTTCAAATGACCCAGTAAGTTCATATCTCAGGTACTGAAATGTGTGACCTGTGAGGGTTTGAACTAGGCCTCACCAAAGTTAGAATTTTGGCACAGTTTTTGAAACACACACCCCAATGTGTGACCTAGTACTAACAGAGATACAGCCAAAAAGTTAGTCATTTGAAAGCTGACACCCCTCTCCCCCATCATGAAGCAGAAATAGGTATTGTGTTGCAGAGGTCCAAGTTTCAGAAGTGATACACAGACAAATTGCTACACAAGTTATCACATTTTGCAATTTTTCTTTTTATCTCACATGTGAGTGACACCGCTGAAATGAGAATTACACAGATGTACCTGACTGATAGTGTAAAAGATAAAATTAATGATTTCTTAAATACCTATTTTAAATATGTTGAGTGCTTGCCCAGTAAAACTAAAAATGAATAAGGGGAGGGGGGGAGGAATCTGCCTTAGCTGACAAAGAGACAAATAGGTCTCGTAAAAAGTTGGAATTTCTTCACTCAGTATGGATAGCTCTGGGTAAACCTGCTCATTTCGTGGAATGTTATAGAGCTTGTCAAAAGATTTACAGAAAAAAAAACCTTTTTGTAATTTTGAATATGTGTTACATAGCACAGCAGCAGCCTCCAAACAATATATATCAGACAATAGGTATCGAACAAGCCAATGTTAACATTTTTACGAATATGTCAAGATATTAAAGGATGTGGTTAGACAGGAACCTAAGGGTACAGCTTAAATAGTTGCAAGTGACCAACTGTACTCTCAGGTTCCTGCCTAACCACATCCTTTAACATCATGACACGTTCATAAAAATTCACTTGTTTGCTACAAATCATTTAGATATGAACGGCTGCGATATATATCGTTTGGACGCTGCTGCCACTTATCAAACTTTTAATAGCTGGAGAAACTATACTTGGGGAATGTTATTGCACAAGCTTCCAACAAACAGGGCATGGAGCATAATTGAGAAATATGAAAGACTACAGAAAATAAGAATAAAATCTTAAAAACTCAATAATGCTGTAACAGAAGACCCAGCATAACAGAAGAAATTTAAACGTAAAACCTCTACAGGCATAACTGAAAAAACCTAACTACTAAGTAAATTGCTAAACCTCTGTGTAACATAGTCAATGCTTGTTCATATAGTAAAGGGAATTTTCCTAGAGAGAATGAGGACTGCCAGAGTATTATCACTCTTCAAAAAAGGTAGTCCCAAGTGACTGATTGACATGCAACACAATTACAATAGTTGTGGTCAAATTTAGTTCTTGTGTGCTAACATTTCAAGGTGTAATTACCATCATTTGGTAACAGCAGCAGCAGCAGGTTAAAACTTGTTGCTGCATTATGTCTTCCTGTTACTTTTGTTTTCTTTTCACCAATTGTCCCGTGACTTCTGTTCCACCCTGAATTAGTGAAAGTCTTAGAATGAGGTCCACCTGATTGCAAAGCATGGTTTTTGCTTGTTACCAAAACATGTTTCAACACCTCCGTACCATTATCAGTGGGTTTTATGTTTATCTACAGCTAGTTTATTTACTAGTATGGGCGCATAATAATGAAATGCACACATTCAATTTTGCCGAAGTGTGAATTGATGGTGAAAGCAAAAAAGTCTTAAAATATGTATATATTGTTTGTTTGTGTGTGTGTGTGTGTTGTTCGCAGAAATGCAGAAGAGAAAGAGTGCACCAAAAAGAACTGTGACAATGAATATGAATTAGTAAAAATGGTCCTACATGACCCCACAGTGTAAATCCAAACTGTAAATAAATAGAAAAAACCATGCCGGCCACAGTGGCCGAGGGGACTGAGGTGCTCCAGTCATGGTCTGCATGGCCACTATGGTCGGGGGTTCGAATCCCCCCTCGGGCACGGATATTTGTGCCGTCCTTAGTAGTAGCTAGTTCATAAGTAGTTTGTAAGTTTAGGGACTGATGACCCCATAGTTAAGTCCCATAAGCTATACAAACATTTGAATTTGAAAAAAACATTGTTGATGTGGAGAATCATGTTTGGGTAACAAGGCAAAACAGTAATTTGCGTGTCTGGGGGACCTCATTCCGATATTTTGACAACAAACAATGAAATTGCAAATGATGAATATATCAGTGGAAATCATTTAAGTGTTGTATCACCAGGATGACATGCAGACTTTGTTTTGTAAATTCTATGATTGTTTAAAAAGCATATCAGTAAAATAAATGTACTAGCAGGATTCTCAGGTGGTTTAATAAATTTCTTTGAGGCATCTAAGGTGCACTCTAACACTCTTGGAAATCGTGGCTAAATTTCGTCGTGGGCAGTCACAGGACAAATATTTGCAGCGCTACTGCTAGTATGGAAGCAGTTAGCATCCGGAAAATTCTAAATTCTCTTGTTGTGGTGACAGCCTGAGATCAAGGTTATCTTGGGAGACAGCAATTTGGTTGTGAGTTGGCGAAGCCAACGAATGTGAAAAACCGAAAAATGGTGGGGGTAAAGCATGTTTTGTGAAAATCCAAATTTATACTGTAACATCATTATTACCTGTATAAATCACGTGTTGCGCCATCTTTCTTCATGTCAGGTGTTACCAACATACACTTCTGAATTAGAGCGCGGACCACCCATACTAAAGTTTTACCGAAATCGCTGCATCTTAGGAAATACAGCCGAATATTTGTGATAAGGAAGAATATTAATATATTTGCTGCTTGTGAAACTGTCCTCTTGGGTTCTTGCCAGACAACACGCAGTAAAATTGCCATATACTGAGATACAAACGGCGAAATAATTTTGATAAGGAAGACTTCTTATTTGATGCTTAATGTTTTTAACCAAACGGAAATGTAAATAACACAGAACACTGCAAATCATATTTGTATGACACCATAAGATGTTGCTCGACGGTGGTAAAAAAGCTAAACACAAATAAGATGAAAATTACAGTGGGACGAGCCGGATCGCGAACCTTTGTAGAGTGACGATAGCCATTATACTGTACTAACAAATTGCGTCGTTTCCTACTATTTAGTAGGTAGTCAATTTTTTAAAGGCTCATTTCGCAGATGGGTTATCTGACATTTAATGTTAAGAGTGAACTCCGGGATTAATTATCAGTGCGCCGTCGCTTTGAAATGGCTTTCTGCCGCCTGTAGTACCCAATAGTCAACATTGTATGCCTGCATGAACAATGCACCGCACCGAATCAGAAATCCATGCGCTCTTGCTATCCTGTAACGCTATTCGTTATTCATATTTCTAACCGTGCTGATCCTAATAACATAAAATTTACATAAGGGTGAACTTTTTTGTTACGAAACACAAGAAAAGAGTAACATCATTCTCACTGAATGCTGCACAAGTCTTCGCTATTGTTGTACACGTGTACAGGAACATATAAATAGCAAATCTATGACTAACAGATACAGTAGGTACGGACCAACAAATATGTAATGTTCGATATGTGACCGCACACTCCAAAATACAATTAAACATATATCATTCTTACCAGCATAATGGCGTCCAACCGCAAGTTCAAATTGTCCCGCGCATGTGGCGCCCTCGCTACGTCTAGTTACTAACTGTACACAACGAGAAGTACTAATTTTGAGGAGTTTGGGAGGGGGCGCACGAAGTACGAATCGCGGACTGCCGATCGCAAGGGGCGTGCCAGGAGAGAGCAAGACAAGACTGCATAAAGCAATGCTGACATATTTACAATCACAAATTTATCGTAAATTAAAAGCGGCGCTGATAGTGCCATCTGTTAGCTGCCGTAACAACTCGGTACGTATTGCCACGGCCGTAGCATCAAATCAAGAGACGGGCCGTAACAAAAGCTCCGAAGTCTCGAGATATCGTATGGGTACCAGTACTCCATCAGCATTTACACAATGCGTAATAGACATACACAAACTGAATCAACATTGTAAACTAATTCAAAGTGGAATGCAGTTTGAATACTAATTTGATCTGAACTGATACTTACCTCTTCCTCCCGTGAGTTCCCGTCGATTTCCCAGGATTGTCTGTACAAAATTTCTGATCCTACGAACAGTGTTGGGGGAGAGAGAGAGAGAGAGAGAGAGAGAGAGAGAGAGAGAGAGAGAGAGAGAGAGTGGAGCAGCTCTTCATTGTTGTTGTAGGAAAGACATTTTTATATACTGCACCGAAGTTGGTTTTATTTAAAATACTGACTAGTTTCGGGCTTTGCTCATTTTCCGAAGCCACATTCATATACAGTATATTTTATTTGGATACTGCGGAGGTCACGCAGTATCCAAATAAAATATATATGAACATGGCTAAAGAAAATGGGCAAAGCCCGAAACTAGTCAGCAGTTAAAGTAAAAGTAGTTTTGGTGCAATACATAAAAATGTCTTCCCTACAACATTTAAGAGCTCAAAACGCGACGTATCTGAAACATTTGACTTCATTATTGTGTTTCTGCTCTCCGCATTTAGCGACATTGTTAAACAATTTTCTAACGCCACTCCGTAATGTGCTACAACTTGTCCATCAAGAAGTGGATGGGTCTAGAAGCACTTAATCACACATCACGAATGATATTTGTAACGTAACACGGACAATAACAATCACTGCATGGTGCCTACATACAGTATACAACATTTTGTGTTGGAGGTTGGCAGAGGCCAGAGACAAAATTCGCGTGCCGCGAAGTCACACGACTTCTACCGAACGCTGCCGATCCCGAACTCTAGGGGTCCACGTTTCTCTCGGTGCGAACAAGTAACACTGTATTAAGATCTCTGACCGTTACTATTTCCCATCAGTCACCGCGCCGTTACCAACTACTACACGTCACGAAGGAAAAATAAATAAAAATAAAGTAATAATTGGCGACATCGTAATGTAATCCAGGGAGGTTCTATGCCGCTGTTCAATAAATGTTACAGCTCAGTGGGAAAGTATTGTCACTTAACACGGAACAACTTCATTTTTAACCCGCATTTTTATATTCATACGGGAAAACGTGTATTTTAACCGGGAATTCCGAAAAAAATGCCTTTTTCCCCACTTGTCCGCATTGTCATACAGTTACTTGTTTGTGTTACATCAAGTTTGTGTTAATATCAATGTTGCATTAGTTGCTTTATCTGATTTCATAATATTTCACTCCTATATGTCAACCTTTCCTCTCTTACACTTGATTTCCAAAAGAAATTCAAGACGAGTCCACCTTTACTGTTAGTCTCCCACTAAAAGCCTTTTACAGATCTGTGTTTCATTAAAAAAAAGTTTTCCTTTTCTTATTTACATGGGTTGATCGAAACGAGTTTTTTTTATAGTCTTGAGTGTGTGTAAAAAAATTGTGACATTTGGAGCATACCAAGTGTCACATTAAGTTGTTCTGTATATCTTCAAACCAAGAAACCTCATAGTGTGTCTAATCTGTTCACACTATGGCCAAATTACTACCTCAAGTCTTCCAAAAAACTTCTGTCATTTATGTGAAACATCTCCTGGATATGAAATATAGAAACTGTGAATGGGGGTTAAGGATTACTCGGAAAGTAATTTTTCCTGTGGTTGTCTTTATTACCGGTACTTGAAACCATTGAGAATGGTTTAGAAACTTCTGAAAAGTGAAGCTCTATAATATGAATAGTATCAACAGTGGTGATGGTCTATCAATTACTAAAGTTTTGAAAGGTAGGCTATATAAATTGGTTAAATGCTATTACATTGTAGTGTAATTTGTTTTTCCTTCCATATTTTTTAATGGCATCAATTAAATATGTTTGGAGCAAATATATTCATTATAAGTCACTATCTTCTTATTTCATTTATTTTTGAGTCAATAATAAAATCTATTCTGTTGAAGGTTGAACAATACAAGAGACGGGTCAGCAGAAAAAAGGCATCGGTTGAAGCTATGCTAAAGACAGCCATGCAGAGTCAACTTGATGGTGTGAAAGTTGGGCTAAACCAGTTACAAACAGCTCTGAATGATATTCAAACAATAAAGGAAAAGTATGTTTTCATGTAATAATAATAGATATTGCCATATTCCAATGAATGCCCTTCTTACAATCTCCTTCAAATACAATTTTTTGTTAGGATATTGTTGAAACATAATCTCCAGTTTCCGATTTACATAGTAATAACTTAATTTTAAAAATAGACAGACATAAGCTTCCACATCAGAGTTGACATAATGTAGATTATAGATATATTACTGACATTATATGTTAGGTCATAGAAAAACTGGGTCATCTAACTCCTAGTCTGTTTTGAAAGAAATGCCTGCAGTGCCACAAAAGATGCTTGCTATAATGCCAGCCTTAATACCCATCTGTTTGGTGTAAGGGATCACAATACCAGCCATTTGTTTATTATTGGTTTGAAGTTATAATTAAAACAGTTCTTAATTAAACATGTACTCAAGAAGTCTCCACCACATTTAAATTGTATATTACATATAAAGTCACACATTTTAGTATTACTGGTATTGGCAACTGCACTTTGTAACTAAGCTTTTTATTTATTTTTCCTTAGACTATTTGGCACAACAGTATAAGACATGGCAGTTAAATATGTGTACATACAGACAGGAGTTGGCAGAATGAACATTTGACATTGACACAATATTTATTAATAAGTAGTTGGCCCACCATTGGTATTGAGAACAATTTCAACTCGTAGAGGAAAAGAGTCCTCAAGTGTCTTTAACTTTTTCAATAGAATGTTAAATTTGGCCCCCACCCTCTGCTCTAAAACTACCCATAACGGTTCAATTATGTCGAGGCGTATTGATTTTGCTCTCGAGGGGATAATGGGATAATTTTCTGTTGCTGTACAAAGCACACCTGCACGCTTTGGCTGTGTGGGCACTTTATCCCTTTGGAATATGGTGGTGTCTGTTAGCAATATGTTAGTCACACTAGTCAGTTTGTTGTTGTGGAGCTACGTCTACATAAATACTCTGCAAGTCACATTGAAGTGCATGGTAGAGGGTTAATCAAACTATTTTTATATTTCTCTACAGTTCCATTCTCTAATAGCTCACCAGAAAAAAGAGAGAGAGAGAGAGAGAGAGAGAGAGAGAGAGAGAGAAGGAACACCTAAATCTTTTTTTACATTGATGATCACGTCTTCCTATGTAGGTGAGTGCTAACAAAATATGTTCACATTCGGAAAAAAAAGTTGGTGAAGGAACTTTCGCAACTAGATATCGCCGCAACGACTAACATCCCTTTTTTTAAAAATTGATTTCCACCCCATCTCGTGCATCATTTCCGTGACTCTCTCTCTCTCCCCTATATCACAGTAATATAAAACAAGCTGCCCTTCTCTGTACTTTCTCTAAATTGTCTGTCAGTCCCACTTGGTGGGGATCCCACAATGCACAACAATACTCCAAAGTAGGACACACAAGTGTGGTGTAAGCTGTTTCTTTAATAGAACTGTCGCATCTTCTATGTGTTCTGCCAGTGAAACATAGTCTTTGGTTTGCTGTCCCTACAATATTTTCTATGTGTTCTTTCCAATTTAAGTTGTTTGTAATCGTTACTCGTAGGTATTTAGTTGAATTTACAGCCTGTAGTTTTGACCGATTTATCTTGTAAATGAAGCTTAATGGGTATCTTTTAGTGGTCATATGGATGACTTCACACTTCTCATTATTAAGGGTCAATTGCAATTTTTTACACTAGATGTCTTATCTAAATCATTTTGCAGTTGCTTTTGATCTTCTGGTGACTTTACTAACCGATAAGTGACAGCATCATCCGCGAACAGTCTAAGGAAGCTACTCAGATTGTCTCCTGAATCATTTATAAAAATAAGGAACAGTAGGGGCCCTATAACATTTCCCTTCTGTTCTACTCAATGACTTTCCGTCAGTTACAACATACTGTGTCCTTCCTGACAGGAAATTACGTATCCAATCGCACAACTGTGGCAATATTCCATAATTGCATAGTTTGATTAGAAGATGCTTCTCAGGTACAGTGTCGAAAGCCTTCCGGAAATCTCAAAATACGGAATCTATTTGATATCCCATGTCAATAGCACTCATCACATCATTTGAGTAAAGAGTTAGCTGTGTTTCACAAGAATGATACTTTCTGAAACTGTGTTGACTATGGGCCAATAGGTCATTCTTTTTGAGGTAGTTCATAATATTTGAGGAAAGTATATGTTCTAAAATCCTACTGAAAACTGACTTCAATGATATAGGCCTGTAATTTTGCGGATCATTCCTATTGCCTTTCTTGAATATTGGCGTAACCTGTTCAACTTTCCATGCTTTGGGTATGGAATGTTCACTGAGCGAGCAGTTGTATATGATTACTAGGTATGGGGCTATTGCATCATCATACTCTGAAAGGAAATTAATTAGTATACAATTGGGACCAGGAGACTTATTTTTGTTAAGTGATTTAAGTTGCTTCAATACACCAGGGGTATCAACTTTTAAATTATGCATGCTGGCAGCTGTTCTTGATCTGAATTGTGGAGTATTTGCTTCAACTTTTGTGAAGGAATTTCGGAAGGCTGTGTTAAGCAATGTGCTTTAGCAGAACTGTCATCAGTAGCATCACCGATATTATTGTGTAGTGAAGTTATTGATTGTGTTTTACCGCTAGTATACTTTACTTATAATCCGGATTTCTTAGGATTCTCTACCAAATTAGATGACAGGTCTTCATTGCAGAATTTATTATAAGCTTCTCACATTAAAGTATGAGCTAAATTTCACGTTTCTGTGAAAGACTGCCAGGATTTTGTGTCTGTTTAAATTTGGCGTGCTTTTTTCTTTGCTTTTGTGTACCATGGCAGGTCAGACCCCTCTCATTGTTGATATTATTTCTTTGAATATAAGCCTCATCTGATCTACACTAACATTGTTGGTTTCGAAGGACTGGAGATCCTCACTCAGGAAGGCATTAATCGAATTTTTATCTGTTTTATTTTTTTTTTATTTTTTTTTTAAATAGATATATTTCTTTATTTATTTTTGGTAGATTTGGGAAATACAATATTCATTTTCACAACAACTACTTTATGTTCACTAATCCCTGTGTCTGTTTTGGTGCTCTTTATTAGCTCTGAATTATTTGCAGCTAACAGGCCAAGTACATTTACACAACCATTTACTATTCTAGTGTGTTCATGAACTAATTGCTCGAGATAATTTTCGAAGAATGTGTTTAGTCTGATTGTGGACAATGTTTTATGCTAGCCTCCGGTTTTAAACATGTATTTTTGCCAACATATCGAGGGTAAGTTAGAGATTCATGCAGTTATCCAACCAGTGAGGGTAATGATAGAAACATTTGAATACTGTGCTATAGGTACCCAACTCATGATGGAAATTCCCTCATGCCCCATTACTGTTTCATAAGCTTCTTTTGCACTTTTCAATACATAAACCCAGTTTTCTGTAGGGAGCAATGTAAATTATGATTCATCAGACCATACACATATTTACAGTCATGAAGGATCCAGGTTTGATGAAAGTGACACCACTACGTTCACAGCTTCGCATTGACTTCCATTGTTGAGGGTTTAATGACTGCATTTTAAGCTCCAGCAGTACTGTTTTTGTTGAATGCTCATTGGTTGTTGTCAGTTAAATTCAGGTTTCATCCTCTGTTTCTCTTCTGCAATGTTGTTTTATCTTGTTTTCTGTATGCTGTCATTACTGAGGATACTGTCAATAGTGAAACATGAAACAGTGCAGTTGTTTCCATCACAGATGTTCCCACTAACTTTGCACCATCAAACTGCTCTCTTTGGAAGTCTAATAGATCGTGCACTTCACCAATCATTTGTGTTGACCACTGAAGAAAAAAACATATGATATACTGCAAACTAATGTCCAATTCTTTGTACATCAATTGTGCTCTGCGGTCACATCTCAGTGTTATCACGTATGCTGTGGTGCCATCTTTCAACAAAATGTAGTATACTGCATGGTGTTCATCTTATTTTTGTTCACCCTCTGTTAAATGTTAAATTCTCCTGTTGTAAACATTAAAAATACTAAAATATTTTGTGGGTGGCATTTTTAAATGGTTTTCAGTCACAAAGAATAGCATTGGTTAATAGCCTGGAGACTTCTCACCGAGTCCTTACATATTCAGATATGGCCAAAGAAGGCCTGTTTAATAAAATCAAGGGCTCTGCAAATGGCTATCAACTCTGCTGTTAATATGCTTCATGTTCCCATTAGTGAATAGCATTCCATACAGACAGGAGATTGAAAGCATATCCTGAAAAAATGTTCAAATGTTTGTAATTCTTATGGGACCAAACTACTTTGGTCATAAGTCCATAGAGTTACAAACTACTTAAATTAACCTAAGGACAACACACACATCCATGCCTGAGGTGGGATTCAAATCCCCCTGTCGCGGGAGGCTGCGTAATCCATAACGTGACACTCCAGACCGCTCGGCTACTCCCGTGCAGCAAGTATATCCTGTCTGATCAATAGTTTTAGAGCTATCAATCTAAAAAAAAATTTTAGCATCCAGAACTCTTGAAGGATTGGAATGACAGAAGCCAAATGAGGATTTGGGACCTTGGAACAGATTGGTTTAATCCATATCCTGAGCATCATCCAAGAGAGTGGGTGTGAGAAAATGAGAAGCACATTCCAGTTGAGTGAGATGGAGATCTAGGCAGATGGAATTGAGGGGGTATTCTGATTGGTAATTTTACCAAAGGGTTGGTTTCTGGAGGTCAAGACCCCTCATAAGCAGAGATAATGGGATTCATGAAATAGTTAACTGGAAACTGACAGTTTCACTCAAACAGAAAACTAATCCATTAAGTTCCTCTCTATGTTGTCGAAGGTCCATTTCAGCATAATGCTGACAAAGGAAATATGACCCTAGGATCAAGTTATATCCTTCACTCAAGAATAGCCCAATTTCTACACACTGACTAAAATGAACCATTTACAGGCAGAAATCTACATCTACTGACCTCGGCGGTCTGGCATCCCTGTCCCTTACATCACTCATCTTATACCATGGTGGGTTGCATTACTTACGTTTCACCTGTCTCTCACTGGCAACTGATGCAACCCCGTGTCCAATAATATCCTGCATTTTATTCCTTTTACTTTTCCTTGCACTGCAAATCCACCTCTACATATGAACAACTTGTAGTATTCAATTTAACCGGAAATAACCTTACATGTATATTGGGTTCTCTTTGCCGTTTAGTACCCTATTAAAATTTGAGCTCCCACCTTTCTTATTATTACTATGTCCTCGCTGATTGCACCCTCTGATACTACCACCCTGGAGTTGGTGATGAAACTTCTTAATGTGCCCTAACCACCGACCATAACATTCTGTATCACTTGTAAACATCGCCTGTTTCGTCTGTGCTCCTTTGGATGATGATCCGACCCTTACTCTTCTAGCCATGGCTGTTGCTAACATTCTTAAAAATGTTTTTAAACCTCTTTGTTCTGCTCCTCTTAAGATCACTCAATTTAATGCATCATCCTGTTCCAATTCATACGTACATCCACTAATCATCTGAATTCTCCCTGCAAATTCCTCTACTGTCTCACAATTCTTTTTCGTTACCAATGTCAGTTGCTCCCTACAGGGACTGGTACTGTTTTGTTTCCCATACCTCTCAATTAGAGCTTGCTTAAGCTGATCAAATGTCTCTGCTCCCCTAAGAGGCTCTGTATACCCTGCATACACTTTTGCTTCTCCTGGCAACCTTAATTTTTCTACCTTTTAAAAATCCTGCATCTGACCAACCCTCAATATCAGCTCCATTTCTCAAATTGCCCACAAAAGTCTGCACATCCTCACTTGAAGTAATTAAACTTGCAGCTGCTAGTTTCATTGTTTTGTGTGCTACTGCCTTTGATTCCAATGCATCACACAGCTCTGTGTTATGTGCTTCCAGTTGCGTTATCCTTTCCCAAAATATACAATCTGCTTCTGACTCAGGTACACCCTGTACCTATGACTGTCATAGCAATAATTTTAGTCTTAGTCATCATATTAACTAAAATAATCTAGTTCCTCCTGTGAATCATTACTCATCTAAATCCTCCATTCTGTTTTGACATATTTATGACTGAGTCTATTAACTAAATCAACACCAGGTGCAGATTTTCCCGACAATCACCACAAAAGTACATCTGATAGATATTAAGCATTCCTACCAACTAGGTACAACATGAAATGTGTGTTCCACCAAAGCAACTGTAGTAACAACTCTCCTGTTCACACTATCTTCCGTCATAAAGCAACAAATAATAAATTTTTCATTCACCCTGGTCTGTAGGTCCAAGCTTTGCATTGAAAAGATGAAACTTGTTCTTCTGACACCAGTGTAGATACTCCAGATACCAGTGTGGAAAGAGTTGGGCCAGGATGGGGTGGGATGCTGGGTTTGAGTACTTCCTGCCACCAGTAAAACAGTGCTTTCAAGGAATGCTTCTACTGATTTCCTCGGTACAGTATTCCTTCGATGTGTGTCGTCAGTCTTGTGCCCGGCAATGCCAAACTCGGTGAGTTGGGTGGCACGAGAAGCAATGGCCTCGCTGTGGGAGCTCTCCTGCAGACCTACCAATGTGGTCTGATAGCACTGACCACTGCAGAACACTCTGGCCCTGGCAGTGCCCCATCCGCACCATGCTATGTACGGCATTGGGGTGTCAGTCCTCAAAGTGTGGCAGCGTCATGTAGCATGGCCCATCCGCAGATGACGGCATTGTCCTGGCATGGTTCTGCTGCAACAGCTGTTAACACTTCCTTAGCTTCAGACCCACCACAATTTATACCCCTATATTTGGTGCGTGTCTACCCATTGCTTTGACTTTTGGTCATGTGTGGACCAGCACGAGTGGCTTATGCAGGTGGTCGTCTTGCGCACTCTGCCTGTCCATCTTCCTTATTAAATTCTGTAACCATTCCACAGTTTGACCCATAGAATACTATTTTTTTCCTCGTTAACAGTGTCCTGCTGAGTAGTGACTACATGGAGATATGAATTGGGGAACTAATTTATCTCCAGGTTATTTTTACCCTAGAAGATGCCGTCATTTAACCATACAATCGATCTCCATACCCTTGGGACCAATAATGGCTACAGTGCCCCTTGTTTTCAGCAACTTGCATTTACATAAGGCCATGTTGGTTAACATTACAAGGTTAGATTAGTCAGTCATTTGGACTGTAGCCACTGTAACTACTGAAATAATTGCTACCTCCTTCAGGACCTATAGGCTAGTCTGGCTTTTCCAGATATGTATTTATGGTACAGTTATGTAGAATACTATCTTATCAAGACATGATCTGCATAGATTCTTCTAAATTGTGCTAAGTATACATTCATTTGGCTTCCCTAACATAGGTATTTGTTACAGTTATCACAATGAAATTGCTGATTACACTGTTGTTTTTCCCCACTACTTGCAACTCTTCTTTTCTGGTGTTTTAGCTACAAGAAAGTACATATTTTAGTAGGACACTTAGGAGTACCAGAAGACAAAAATTGTGCTAAAGTCTTTCTGAACCTGATGATAAAGCCATTTGATGCTACATCTGCTTTCCTCTCCCATTCTTCACAAAAAATCTAAAATATGCTGCTGTACGTCGCATCTTCTCTCTGTCTTATATAAACGCTACCTGTTAACAGATTCCACACTGATGAGCAATTCTCCAGCATTGGCTGGACAAGTCTTTCATAAGCTACTTCCTTTATTAATGGACTACTCTTGATGAGAATTCTTCCAGTGAATGTCAGGCATTTGCCTTCCCCACAATTTAATTTATGGGTCATTCAATTTTAAATTACTCCTTATGCTTACTTTCAGATATTTTATGTATGTAAGTGCACCCAGTGATTGTTCTTTAATTTTGTAGTTATTCTATGTATTCACAGTACATTTTATGTACAGTGGAACCCCGTTTTTACACTTTTCAAGAATACTTCAATGAAATGGCGTACAATGACGGAAAACGTAAAATGCGGGAAATATGCTTACTGGCTCACCCTTGCACTTTCGTAGTTGATTTGTGATATATGTAAATAATAAGCATCATAATACTCACTACGAAGTTTGTTTATTATGGAATAAATGTTATCCATATTTTTACCATTTTAAGTGCCAAGCGGAATTGGAACTGGTAACTTTACCGGAAGTAGCAATTTTTGATGTTAATAATGATTTTGCAGCCAAGATCGCATTTTTCATTTATTAAGTTACCAGTTTCAGCGTGCTCGACGCCATCTTCAGACCTGTCGTAATTTACATAACTTCACGACATTTTTTTATATATGTTGTGAAGTTACGTAAATTACGACAGGTCTGAAGATGGCGCCGAGCACGCCGAAAGCGGTAACTTAATAAATGAAAAATGCGATCTTGGCTGCAAAATAATTATTAAACAATTATAGATCGCCCCATCGAACTAAGAGTTCCTTATATAATTTTTGATGTAATTTCACTCATTGTGATCGACTTTTTGTCAGCAAACCTTTAACTGGCATTAATTACTTATGTAGCAAAACTGCACATATTCCATTTTTTTGTATTTTTTAATGTTTTACTAGACAATATTTGAGAATTTAGTCATGTTCTCAAGTGCAAATATATGCATAAATAGTTCTGTAACATTTGCATAGGATTGGCAACTCCACTATAATAACTTTTTTGAAATTATAATATACTGTGTCCCCTTAAATGTGCAAAAAAACAGACACAAGCAAGCAGTCAGTCTCACTGTTTATAAAACATTGCAAGGAGAAAAAAAAACTTTGATAAATACTTGCATTTCACAACAAGAATAAATTCTTGAAACACATCATGCAAAGCAAAAACTACCAGTTACATAAACAAAGCCAAGCTGACAATTGGCTGATCAGTCACCACATTGTAGGTGCATGTTGCAAACAATGAAATGCAAAATGTACATTTAAAGAAATGCAAAGTGTCAGGAAACTTGACTGTGTAACATTTATAAACACTATACTTGAATGCGAAAGCCATGCCAGCATCATTTCATGTCAATTACATAACTTTTTCTTCATGAAAATGGTTTCAAAAAGCATAAAACACAGGAAAAGTGTAAATATGTTAACACAAAAACAGGGCTGAATTAACATTGTAAACATAGGAAATTTGACGGGACCAACAAAAAATGGAGTAAATAGTGGGAAAACCTAAAATCCGGGAACAAAAAAAGTGGGGTTTTACTGTAGTTATTTATTTCCAACATGCTGGGTGATGCCAACAGTAACTTGATTATCTAACAAATGTTCTGTAATTATCAGTCATAGTTGCACAGATGTAAGTTTCAGCTTTTTATATTTGATTATCAATTTTGGACATTTTAGTCCATTTTCAGCCCAACCAAATCAAGTCCTACAATATCATTATTGGCTATATGTTTATTTTTTGTGGATTGAAACGTACTTGTAAGTGTGTTAAAATGTACTAGTTTGGTGTACACATTAACATGCAGAGGCCTATTAAAAAAAAAAAAAAAAAAATGTTGCCAACAATGATATTGTAGAACTTGAATTAGTTGATTTGAAAATGGACTACAATCTACAATGTCTGAAACCGGCTATTAGAAATAAAAATACCTTACTTCTGTGCAATGTCGACTGGTGATTATAGAAAATTGGACCTTTTCTTATGTTGAGTTAATTGTCTCAACACCATGCACTGATACACACCAGAGCCTCTTGCATTTTGCAATGAGTTTTCCAGCATTGCAACGTCTCATTATATTACAACATCACCCACAGAAATCCTCACTGAACTTCTGATATTATTTATGAGGTCATTATTTGGAAAAAATAATGTCATGCTAGAAATCACTTTCACATTGTAAGGTGTTCCTCTGTTAAGACTGACATGCTGCATTCTGTTGACTAGAAACTCTTCAATACAATCACATGATTGTGATTAAGGGACAAAACATCAAGGGTAATCGTTCCATACACAGTTGGTCTGGTAATCCACACACTCTTTTTCTTTTCACTAGGCAACTGTGCAAAATCGTATCCAACACATGGCGGAAATTAAGAAATGTGGCATCTACCTGGGAGGCTGTATGTTTTGGTTTCTGGGTCTTGTAGACAATTGGGTGATTTGGGTTTCACATGATTGTTTCTTTCAGAACTGGTGTTAATTCCTACAGAGGAAGTTTTCGTCTCCAGAAATATCTTGCTACTTGAGCATAAAACATGTTTGAAAATTCTACAACAAACCAATGTCAGAGATGCACTTTCTTCCAATCATTAGGAACACTTAGCCCCTCTAGAGATCTGTAGTACACTGCTCTTAGGATGAGGGGGGCAAGTTCCTTTGCATACTCTGTATAAAACTGAAATATCTTAAGCTTATGAAACACATCTTAGACATCTGCTTTTGATCTCTTTGAGGTCACAGACAACTTTTTGAACCTACAGGAATTGTGTGATATATACTTGAACGTCCATTCCTATCTGCTTTGTAAAATTCATGCACAGATGAAGTGGTCTGGTGTGTTTTTTTATCTTTTACTGAAGTGCATCAATTCACTTTCTGGTGGGTAGTTATGTTCTGCTGATTCAGTTTATAAAGATTCTCAATTTTTAAGCATGCTATTACAAATTTAACTCTGTGCAAAAGATTAGAGTTATTGTTTGTTTACTTTATAAATACTTTCACAGTCTAATCATAATTATTACATAAATCATGTCAAAATATTAATGCTTCTCTCTGTTTTACCAGCTTGAAATGGATTGAAGAATCATTTTTAGCAGTTCCTGAACTACATTCACAATTACAGGTTGTCTGTGATGAGAATATGAGACATTCTCAATATGTGACAGCTATGGAGAATCTTAAACACATTTTTACAGTGCGTGAAAGTGTTGAGAGAACAAAACAGTGGATGATAAATGAAGGAAAACTTTTATACACACATCAGGTAATATATTTTTATGCAACATATTCATTTGTCTATTTAATTGTGCATTATTCTTTTGTACAGTTAACTTTGTTTAGTTCTGATATTTTTGTTTTATAAATGTTTTTTCAGAGCTTGAGTGATTTGGAAAATTCTAGAGATGATCTTCTCTATGAACTTCATAAGTTGCCTAATCAAGCCCCAGCAGATAAAAGCATGCTAGAAGCTTATTTCCAGGATGTGGAAGAGCTATCCAATCTTTTGGAAAAACAGATACGCCTTATCTTGAGCCGAACACTTAATACAGTGAGAAAAGAACCTACAGTTATTGTAACTGCTCTTCGCATTATTGAGCGGGAAGAGAAAGCCGATAGTTTTGCTCTTCAGGTTGTCATAAATAGTTGTTTTGAAATTAAGTGAACAGGTCATGCAACACACACCATTCACCTTCCAATTTCTCATTTTTAGCGCCAAAAACAAAGTGGGTTTTTACCACCAGGTAGACCAAAGAAATGGCGTGACAAAGCTTTGGATGTGCTAGAAAAATCGGTAGCTCAGCGTATTGAAGGTACACAAGTTGATGAGAGAGAAGACAACAAAATGTGGCTAGTGAGATACTTAGAGGTTAGTATACCATATAGATAAGTAGCCTATCACATTTTTTAACCTATTTCCATTGCTTATGAAAATACAAGAAGTCTCGTGTTCATATTGACTTAATTTGTATTTCATTTTGTGAAAGTTTAAGTTGTGATGCAGTTGCGTTCTTAAAAGACAATTACTTTGTACATATCTGTTGTTAATGAATTTGAGGTGTTTACTAAAATAAAATTTCAAAGTGTTGTAGGATTACTATAATTAACCACCCAATTTATTGTTGTCCTTATTAATACATACATCGAGTCTCTCTCTCTCTCTCTCTCTCTCTCTCTCTCTCTCTCTCTCTCTCTCTCTCTCTCTCTCTCTGTGTGTGTGTGTGTGTGTGTGTGTGTGTGTGTGTGTGTGTGTGTGTGTGTGTGTTGTTTGCAGTAGTGAGCAATTTACAGTATCATAAATTGGAGTATATAAAACCTGAAATTTTGATTAAAGGTCTAACTTTGTATCATTGTGCAAGGTGATACATTGAATAAACACTGGACTAGTACTTAAGAGAATTGGGATTCAAATCTGCCTTCAGCCAACCAAATGTAAGTTTCCAGCGGTTTCCCTAAACCATTTAAGTTCCAGGATGGTTAGTGTAAAAAGGACTTTGACAATTACCTTTCCTCTTCTTTCTCAACACCAACCACATAATTATTTACTTTTGCACAAAATTGTAAAATGTAAAAAAAATTCTGTTGAATCACTCGAATTGTTGGTGATTGCCCAGTCCATTCAGCATAAGATTTAACATGTCTGAGAGAACTGGAAATGTATTTACATGAAAATACTGCCTTGTGCCAACTAAGTGGCATAAAAGGGGCATACGACCATAACAAAAACAATAATGATTAAAATAATAATAACAACAGCAAAATGAGCAAAAAATGATAAAGAACAATTCATTTTACCAACATCTCGAGCTTTTATTGAGGCTAACAGTCCCCTGGGAAAATTTAATCAGTTGAAGCTAAGTAAGTTAGTGAACAAATAGCACCACATTTGTGTGATTGAAATTACCACAGCAATTTGCTTAGTATCATTAAAAGTGGGCAGATGTGATTTTATGTAAGTAAATGTTGCTAGAAGAAAGATAATAGTTTCATGTTTAGAAGCCACCATCCCACCCAAAAACAAAGAAAATGGATTTGTGAGATGAATTATAAAAATACCATTATTATTTTAGTAGCAAAAATAAGAGCCCTCATGAATCAGGAAAATTCACACTTCTGTATGCTGTTAACCATCAAACAGCAAGATTTTAAAATATAGAGATACATGGGAATCTGTTGAACCTAACCAAACTGTCATGTACTGGGATTTTATAATGTTTAAGGCATGGAGATTTGGGATCATCTATCGAAGTTAGCAGTGCTATTTATGAGTGCATGGTTCTGTCACAATGACGCACAATCTCTGTGTGGTCACTACTTTGGCAATGAGAAACCCCTTAATATTTTATTGTAATATCGAACTATTTACATGGGAATTCTAACTGTATACACGGTGCTTTAATTATTATGTTTGGGCATTATTTACGTCAAAATATAGTGTGCAGTAATTTGAACATTGCTTAAAAGTGGAAATAAAATTTTGCTAAATAATTGGTGGGGAAAAAAACCATGAAAAATATACTGAAATAGCTTTTTCAAATTGACGAATGAGGTAAAAATTTTCACCACAAACAGGTGCCTCTTATTATTATTGTAACAATTTCTTGTACTGACTTGTTTCGCGACCATTGAAACTTTCTCCTCAAATGGATCTTTTGGAACATGATATATAAATTTACAAAATGTTTTAGTACATACTTTGGCAGATTATTTGTAAATTTTCATCTGGTAAGTTCATTGCTAGAACTCAGTTTGTGAAGAGCTAATGGTACCAGAGCACACAAAATTAGAGTGACTGTAAGAAGGTGGAAAGGGCTGGGGGGAGGGGAAGGGGCTGTAATTACTACAATTACAAGCATGGTTCTGAACCTTTACTAGTCTTGATTGGTATTTCCTTTTTAATATGTTGTATTGACTGTTAATGACTTCATGGGAGCTTTGAAATAATTTTGTCTACATCTACATACATACTCCGCAATTCACCGTAAGGTGCGTGGCGGAGGGTACACTGTACCACTACTAGGCATTTCCTTTCCTGTTCCACTCCCAAATAGAACGAGGAAAAAAAGAATGCCTATATGCCTCCGTAGGAGCCCTAATGTCTCTATCTAGTCTTTGTGACCTTTACGCGAAATGTAAGTAGGTGGCAGCAAGATCGTACTACACTCAGCTTCAAATTCCGGCCCTCTAAATTTCCTCAACAGAAATTCACGAAAAGAACATCATCTTTTCTCCAGCGATCCCCAATTGAGTTGCCGGAGCATTTCCGTGACACTCGCGCATTGGTCGAACCTACCAGTAACAAATCTAGCTGCTCGCCTCTGAACTGCCTCTATGTGTTCCTTTAAACTGATCTGCTGCAGGTCCCAAACACTTGAGCAATACTCAAGACGTGGTTGTACAAGCGTTTTATACGCAGTCTCCTTTACAGGTGAAGTACATCTTCCCAAAATTCTCCCAATAAACCGAAGTCGGCTGTCCGTCCAACTCACAACTGTCCTTACATGTTCATTCTGTTTCATATTGCTCTGCAGTGTTACGCCTAGATATTTGAACGACGCAACAGTATCAAGAAGCTCACTACTAATGCTGTATTCGAACATTATAGGATTGTTTTTCCTACTCGTGCACATCACCATACATTTTTCTACATTGAGAGCTCGTTGACATTCTTAGCACCAACTAGAAATTTTGTCTAAGTCATCCTGTATGCTATTACAGTCAGTTAAATACAACACCCTCCCATACACCACAGCATCATCAGCAAACAGCCGCAAATTACAACTTACTCTGTCCATCAGATCATTTATATAGATAGAAAATAGTAGCGGTCTTACAACACTCCCCTGGGGCACGCCAGACGATACACTCGCCGTTGAGAACAACGTACTGCATTCTATTACTTAGGAAGTCTTCCAGCCAGTCACAAATCTGTGAACCTATCCCATAAGCTCATATCTTCGTTAGCAGTCTGCAGTGTGGCACCGCGTCGAACCCCTTTTTGAAGTCGAGAAAAACACAATCCGCTTGTTGCCCTTCATCCATGGCTCACAAGATGTCATGTGAGAAAAGGGCAAGCTGAGTTTCACATGAACGATGTTTCCTAAACCCGCGCTGATTCATAGAAAGAAGCTTTACCATTTCAAGGAAATTTACTATATTCAAACTGAGAATATGCTCTAACATTCTACATGAAAGTGATGTCAACGATATTGGCCTGTAATTGTGTGGGGTCAGTTCTCTTTCCTTTCTTATAAACGGGAGTCACCCACGCTTTTTTCAAATCACTAGGAACTTTGCGCTGAATTAAAGATTCGCGATAAATGCAAGCTAAGTAGGGGGCCAATGCTGCAAAATAGTCTTTGTAAAACCGAACTGGTCATTTAGAGACATTAGAATATTTTCTGGACGGGTGCAAAAAAAAACCGTGGTAGATCTTTTGTATGTGAACTGAGCAATTGCAAAAACCTGTAACTAATCAGAACAGTGATAGTGATAAATACCATTATGGCTGATACATACAAAACAAGCAGAGTTTGTTGCATGCATATGTTTGATTCAGCTCATTTATATTACAGGTGGTCACTTATCACCAGGCCCAAACAGGCTGTGCAAGGAAACAATCAGACCAACAGCTCTCTTGACAGCAATGTATGAGTCTGGTTGATAACAAGACATAAGTCATTCACAATGTAGAGAATAGGCTAGATGAAAACGGGTTAATGATATTATGATTGCCTTACTCCATTGTGCATTACATAATTTACTTTAGAAAGACTCTTCAGATTTTTTGTTAAATATTGTACATGAAATGTATCAACCTTTTAATACCACTTTAAATATTATGCAAATTATAATTAAATTTATAAATATTATTATTATTATTATTATTACTATTATTACTATGAAAGTGCCCATCAGTGGAGCTTATAAAGAAAGAAAATGGTTTTGTGAAATGAATTTAAGAAAATACCATTATTATAAGCTTCATATTAAGACTTTCCTATGCTAATAAAGCAAAAAAAAAAAAAACAAAAAAAAAAAAAAAAAAAAAAAAAAAAAAAAAGTTTACATCACACTAAAGTAGACTAGCATATTATTTGGTGACATTTCTTATAGTTGTTCTCCTTTCTTTAACATTAAATAAAGAATACTTGACTTACCTTTCTTTTAAATGACCAATGTAGAGATCAGTATTGTTTGATATTTGTTATGTACACTCATTGATTGTTTCCTCCTTAGCTGACAAGACAGCTTATCTTGGAAGACTTGAGAGTTGTAAAGACATTGTGTGTGCCCTGCTTTCCACCACAGTGGGATATTTTGAATACATATGTTCATATGTATCACAAATGTTTGTCGAGACATGTAAGTAGAAAAGTTTCAATTGAATGCTTCATAGATATCTACAACTCTTGCTTGGCTTAATAAACCAACAAATAAGTGAACTTGCAATCTGATTCTAATAACAAATATTTAAAATATATGTCAATGAAAAATTGTGCTTTGGAAATTAGAAACTGTAACTGCTGTTCCTGCTTGATTTCATTATATAAGCAAACAAATTTGCATTATGATTTTTTGGGCCTCTAATTGCTCTTCATTAGTGTATTAAAGTGAGTATGCTATGAATTAAACTTTGTTGTATTGTAATTTTGTGCATTTGATATAAATGTACTTTTTCTTTGTCTCTTTGCAGCTGCAAGAGCTGATAAGCAATGGCCTGGAAGGTAATGAGTATGTTTCCATACTTTCGTGGATAATGAATACATATGTTGGCCCAGAACTAATGCAGCATCCAGAGCTGAATATTCAATCTGTTGGACCACTCTTAAACAATGCAATTGTAGAAGACCTACAACAGAAATATTTAAGTGTAAGTTACCTATGCATAAACTATCTTCAGTCTCTCTCTCGAATACACCATAACAGGATTTTGACCTCTCTCTCTCTCTTTTTTTTTTTTTTTTTTTTTTTTTTTTTTTTTTTTTTTTTTTTTTTTTTTTTTTTTTTTTTTTTTCCCTTTGTAGAATATGCAAAGGAACTATATTGACTGGATGCAGAAAACATTGGAAACAGAAAAAGCAGACTGGACCAGTGGGGCTTTACCAGAAGTTGGTGATCAAGAAGGTTATTATCACACTGCTGCTCCAGTTATTGTGTTCCAAATGATTGATCAGAATCTTCAGGTGACAAGAACAATCAGGTAACATACTTTCTCAGTATTTCATATTGTTTTAGCATGGGATATAAAAATGTACTTTCTATTGTATGCAGAAAACTATTGCCCCAATTAAAAGAAATTATGGTGCATGTGGTAAAGCTACCCATGACAGGGTCGCTTGTTCATCACCTCCAAAGCGTGTGAACTATTCTGGGGAACGCCCTGTGTGGAGTAGGGAATGCAGTGTTTATTTGCAAGAAAATAAGATTCAAGAAATTAAAACTACTAAGTGCATTCCCTATGCAGAAGCCAAGAAGATCTTTAAGGCCATGTGACCTCCAGCATTTGCCAACTCCTTTGTTGCTGTCATTCAAAAGCCGGTTCATAAAGTTGATGCTTCGACACAAATGGAGGTTATTAGTGTTACCACTAACACCTTTGTTTGTCAGTGCACTTGCTAAGCTGTCATTGACGCAGTGCCTGTATCTCCTTCAAACACAGCAGAGAAAGCTACAGTTACCAATGTTGTTGAGCCCCTGGCAACTCCTGTGGTAGAGAATGGCCAAAAATCCATCATGGCTCCTACCACATCTACTGTAGCCACTAAGGCAAGTGAAATCGAAAAAGTCATCTGGTAAGTCCCAGTTGCAAGTTACATCCAGTAATAAACCTTCAGATCATATCGAAGTTCTCATACAAGATATTTCTTCTGACTCCACTCCAGAACTTACGGAGCTGGATGTCAATCTGAGGCACAATTAGTGCTCCAGAATTAAACCTTCACCTACTACCTCCACCTTGGCAGAAAGAAAAAGTGAAGGATCATGGTTTGTTCCTTGTATTTACATCCCCAGGAACCAATAGACTCTGAGGCTCTAGCCAGTCTCATAGAGCAACTCCCCCGCCCATATCTTCTACTGAGGAACTTCAATGCCCACAATGTGTTATGGGGTTCCGACTCTACTTGCCAAGGGGTCAAGTTGTAGAGTTCTTCATGATGTCACAGAAACTCTGCATGCTCTACATGGGCAATCCCACATATTTTTGTGCTCCCATGGGGACGTTCTCAGCCACTGACCGTCCTTTCTGCTCTCCAGCCCTTGCAGACTCTGCTCAGTGGGAAGTCACTGATGACCTCCACAATGGTGACCACTTTCCACTGTGGATCCACTTACTGAATGGTCCATTGTTAGAGTAGCAGCCCAGATGGGTAACTAACAGGGCAAACTGGCCTTTGTTCAGTTGTCTGCCTGTATTTGAACACTGAGATGACATATCTGATTGGGTGCACTGCATAACACAAGTTATCCACTATGCTGCTGACCTTCTGTCCCTAAGTCATCAGGTGATCTTCAAAGGCATCCTGTTCCTTGGTGGTCACACGAGTGCCACATAGCAATTAAAGCCAAGCATGCAGCCCTATGATTGTTTAAGGGTGCTCCAGTAGCTGACAACCTTGCAGCCTTTAGAGTTGCAAGAGCCAAGGCTTGATGGATAATTAAGGAGAGCAAGAAAAGGTCATAGCAAGCATTCCTGAGCTCTGTCAACTACTCCACATGTTCCACAAAAGTATGGGATGCCATCAGGAGTATTTGTGGTAAAGGTAGTAATTAACTTATCGCAGCTGTGCTGAAACAAGGGTGTCTACAAACAGCACCTGGAGACATCACCCAGACAATAATACTGCCATAGATATGCAGGGTCTAGCATTCCAGCAATATCGTGCAACCATGGAGAGGGGCAAGTTGAACTTCAGGTCCAAAAGTGTTGAGTCTTTGCCCTTTCTCCATGTGGGAGCTGGAATCTGCTCTGTCTGCATCTCCTGACACTGCACCTGGCCATGACAATATACAGTACAGCATGCTTTGGCACCTGTCTGGAGAATCAAAGAAAATCCTCTTTGCATGTTTTAATTTGATATGGCATGTTGGCCATTTCCCCAACTCATGGAGGGAAGCTATTTTAATTCTGCTTCTCAAACCAGGAAAAGACCGAACACTTCCTAGTAGGGAAGCTATTTTAATTCCGCTTCTCAAACCAGGAAAAGACCGAACACTTCCTAGTAGGGAAGCTATTTTAATTCCGCTTCTCAAACCAGGAAAAGACCGAACACTTCCTAGTAGTTACTGGAGTGCTGCCCTAATAAGCTGTGTAGGAAAGACGCTGGAATGAATGGTCAATTGGCACCAGGTATGGATGTTAAAGACCAGGCAGTTGCTTAGCAGCTCTCAGTGTGGATTCAGGAGATACCGCTCCACTGTCGACAACCTGACCCAGTTGGAGTCTGCTAACCAGCAGACTTTCCTATGTAAGCAGCACTATATTGGGATCTTCTTCGACATTTTGTGGCCATCTCCCCATTTGACACTCACATCCCTGCACTTCATCACTAATAACAACATTATCAACAATTTTAAACCATAATATTCCTTCATTTCTTCCTCTGTAGCCATCCATAATTGGTAAAGTGTTGTCAGTGCAAGATTTTGTGTACAAATTGGCCTTTCATTCATGTCCAGTAAGTCTTTGGTGAGTTTTATGTTGGGTTATCTGGGTGGCCAAATCATATGCTGGAATTGTCAAGAATGTTCTTCGAATAACCTGATTATATGGTGCACTGTAATTCATAAAAAGTCCATCGTTGTTTGGGAACATGAAATCTGTGAATGGCTGCAGAAGGTTACCAAGGAACCAACCATAACCATTTCCAGTCAATTCCGAAAGAAAGAAAAAGAGAGAGAGAGAGAGAGAGAGAGAGAGAGAGAGAGAGAGAGAGAGACCACACACACACACACACACACACACACACACACACACACACACACACACAATGGAGCCATCATCAACCTATCAACGTGGACAGACCTTGTCTGATAACTTGGGTACATAGCTTTATGGAATCTGTGAAACACTTGAACCTTACCATCACCTCTTAGCAACTGAAACGGTGACTTATCTGACAAAGCCCAGCAGTCTAGGGTCCAAATGATATGGTTATAAGTCCAGAAGAGGCACTGCAGGTGATTCTGTGTTGTTAACAAAGGCACTGGAATCAGTCACCTACTTCAGAGCCCATTAACACCATATTGCAGCTGGGTCTAACGGCCAACAATGCCACACGATCACCACCACCACCACCACCACCACCACCACCACCACCACCACCTCACTGCCCCAACAGATACATTTGTTATACATCCCACATTGATTTCTGCAGTATTTCCTGCAGTGTTGCTTGTTTATTAGCAATAACAAATATTCAGTTTTCTAATGAAATTTGAAATGTAATGTCCCACACCTCTAGCTCCAAATTGCAATTCTCTCATTGAAGTCTGTTCATTTCCATTGTGTGGCCATAATCACACCAGAACTCTTTCTGTATGAATCGCTGGAGTAAAATAACATTTCTGCCAATGCACAGCAATTTATACCATCTGTGTATATATATATATATATATGTATATATATATATATATATATGTATGTATATATATATATATATATATATATATATATATATATATATATATATATATGTATATATGTATATATGTGTGTGTGTGTCTCGGTTGCACAGTGGTAGAGTGCCAGACTACACATCCAAAGGTTGCGGGTTCGATCCCCACCAAGTCCTAGGATGTTTATCTGTCACTTTCCACTTCTTTCGCTTCTAGCAGTATTGCTCATGTGAAAAATACCGAGTAGCACCGTGGTTCGGAACCCACGTTAAACTGTATGTCTCCCTATAACTGGCTGGGTAAGTCAGTTCGAAGCTCGGAGGAAGACAACGGCACACCACCTCCAAACAGGACCATGCCTAGTAAAGCACTGCGGTGTTAAAACCAATCTTTGGATTATTGAGTGCTTTACCTTTTACCTTATATATTTGTAACACTATTCCATGATTTTTGTCACCTTAGGGTATTTATGAGTGTGTTTATTGTCAACACAGTATTTTTACCCAAGTCTTTATAAGTATGGCATATTAATACATCAACATCTGAGAGCGGTGACACATATATTTGAGTTTTTCTTAAATCTTGAGATGAGAATTATGTATGTGAAGAGAATGTGACAAAGAACTGCTACGGCTGCATCTTATTTGAAACTGCCGCCGCCCGTCGCTCCACCAAACAGTGGCGCTGCAAATGCAGGCTCCGCCACAAGTGCCATCTGGGTGACCGGCAGATGTGCGGCAGGCCGGACGAGACTGCTGGCAGTCTACGATGAGCACTCCTGCCTTCAAGTTGCTCATTCCATTATATATACAAGTTGTCTTGATCAAATAAATGCATTGAAGTTGTAACACTTTTAGTGGCAACGAGTTAGGGATTCATACAAAGTTTCGCGCAATTACTCATCGACGGCATGGCTACACTCAATTACTCACCAGTCAGGTGGGGCAGCAAAAGCTGCTCAGCACTGCCTTGCATCAACTTCTTGCTGCATCTAACCACAGCTGTCTACCAGCGATGAACATACCCGTGTTCATGCCATACGGGGAAGCTGCAGAAGACTGGATCGACTACGAGAAGCGCCTCTGCCAGCATTTACGGCTTTCAGTGTTGATGACTCCGAACTTTGTAAGTCATTATTTCTGTCTTGGATCTCCCCAAAAATTGTATCATCCGTTGACTCAGTTGGCGCCGTTGAAAGAACCGTCGTCTCTCTCGTTTGATGAAATGTGCTCTTAGCTAACATCTTGTTACCGGAAACACTCATGTTGTTGGTTCCCACATTGCCTTTTATCAGTGCAAAAAGAAACCGGATCGAAGTTATAGGGTGTAGGCAGCAGAGCTACAAGGGCTTAGTCGCAAGTGCCAATTCGTGACTGAAATTCGTCAAGAATCGTATGCACATCAGATGGTCATGGATGCAATCTTATGCTCCACCCCAAACAGGCAAGTTTGGCAGAGGGCCCTTCAACTTGATAATCCTTCACAAGATGATGTTTTGAATATTACCCAGACCTTTGAAATCACTAGAGCTCCAGACACACAAATAGATTCGTGGGATGGTGTTTGTGATGTTCAGTCAGACAGGGCACCTGTTGACGCTGCCTCGGACTATGCAGAGGATGACATTGCAGCAATTCAAACACTGCTCAAATGCAGGAAAGTTAAGAAGCAAGCCGGCTCATGTCCTCGCTGTTTCACACAACATTCGCATGACGATTACCCCCAATGTTGGGCCACGTGCCACAATTGAAAGAAAAAGGGTCATGCCTCCTTAGTGTGCAGGTCTAAAATAGTTCAGGTTGTCCATGATTGTGATGTCAATGATGACTCAATATTTTTCGTAAATTCCACACTTTCTTAAGCAAATAAGTTGTATATTGATGTTCAAATGCTCGAGAAGGATGTTCACATGCAGATCGACACAGGCTCGGCAGTCATCTTAATCACATCTCAGACACAATATGTTGGGTTCGCCCCCATTGTCGCCTGTTACGTGCTGTTTGTGTACTTATAATCATCAACAAATTTCACTCTTGGGGCAGTTGGAACTTGAGGTCTCCTACAAATCAGTCGTTTGTACTCTGACAGTATATGTTGTGGATCACTCTGGTGTCAAAAACTTGTTTGGCTATGATGCTTTTTGCACATTCAGATTTTCCATTGATGACATTGTCAATGTCATCTCAGATGAGATACCATACTCCCACTTAGAATCCTTGTCCACCAAATTTTTGACACTCTTTCCTCCGGGTCGGGGCCATGCAAATAACTTCGAAGGTCACATCACACTCAAGCTGGCAGCCAGGCCAAAGTTCTTTCGCATGTGGCCAATACCGGTAGCACTGCGTGATGTCAAACAGGAAATTGACCGGCTCGCTGCTTCTGGTGTTCTGCTTCAGATTACTGCTAGCAAAATGGCCATACCACTAGTCGTCGTTCACAAGCCTAACGGTAGTCTTCGTCTCTGTGGCGATTTTAAAGCCTCTGTCAACACTCAATGTCTCATTGATATGTATCCCATGCTGTGCCCTGAAGAAATGTTCTCCAAATTGCCGGGGGAGGGGGGGGATTTTTCTCTAAAATATACTTGCCTGAGGCCTATCGTCAGCTTCTGCTCGACGAAGCTTCTCGTCAGTTCCTTCTTCTCAAACACACCTTTCGGCCTCTTTCAATATCAGAGACTGCTGTTTGGTGTCATGAGCACTCTTGCAATCTTTCAGCGATTTTTGGAACAACTCCTGGCCACTGTTCCGGGATGTGTTAATTACCAGGACTATAAAGTCGTCACTGGTTCCACTACAGTGGAACACCTTCACAATCTTTGCACGCTTTTCTCTGTTTTGCAAGCTACTGGCATCAAATGCAATTTTCAGAAGACACAGTGTTTTCAACCCTCTGTAGTGTACCTGGGGTTTCAACTCTCTCGCGAGGAATCTGGCCATTTCGCGAGGATGTTGCTACCATTGAAGCTCTTCCTCGACCCACCAACATCAAAGAGTTGCAAGCATTTTTGGGCACCACAGCATATTATCACAAGTTTCTGCCCTCTGTAGCAGAGGTTCCCCACCCGCTGCACAAACTGCTTCACAAAAATGTTGCATTTCAGTGGTCAGTAGAATATGAAGCTGCCTTCACTCACCTCAAAACTCTTCTGCACATGGCCCCGTGTTTAGCCACTTACACGCCAGGTCAACTGTTAGTTCTTGCTACGGACACCTCTCAGCATGGTATTGGTGCCATTCTTGCCCATAGATATCAAGACGGATCAGAACGCCCCATTGTTTATGCATCAAAAACTCTCAATGTCTCTCAGCAAAAGTACTCCAAATAGAGGAGGAGGTTCTTGCTATTGTATACGCCATACAAAAATTTAGTGTATTCCTATATTGTATGAAATTTCATCCTATTACCGACCACAAGCCCCTAGTGTCTCTCTTCAGTCTGACAGTATCAATACCTGACAAGGCTGCCCACTCCAGCAATGGGCCTTATAGCTGTCCTTTTTTAATTACAAAATCCATTTCTGGCCTACGGCACTGCATGCTAATGCAGATGTTCTGTCTTACCTCCCCAAGGGCCCCGACCCTGTCTTCGATCGGGATGAGCTTCTTTGTTTTCACGTAGATGAGGCAGAACAATGGGATGTTGAAGGCTTCCCAATCACAGGTGACTGCATAGCAGTCACTACGGTGGCCGACCCTGTGCTACGCCGTGTCTTACACTACATCATGGGTGGCTGGCTGTACCAACCTTCCAGGAAGGTGTCTGACCTGCTTCAGAATTATTTTTCACTATGTTTTCGCCTCACGTATAGCAACAGCATTGTTCTCCTTTCCACTGACAAGGCGTCGCCGAGAGTGGTTGTTCCCTCCAGCCTCTGGAAGGAAGTTCTACGGCTCCTCCATTATGGCCACTGGGGTGTCTCCCGCACCAATACATTGGCTCGACGCCATGTCTACTGGCTGCGCATCGATGCCGACATCGCCCATACGGTTGCTCCCCGCGAAGCGTGTGCCTCCCAGGCACCGGCTCCGAAGAAGTCTGTCATCCTCGTCTACTCCTAAGCACCCATGGGAACGCATCCTCATAGATTTCGCTGGGCGCTTTCTCGGCTCATAGTGGGTCCTTGTTATTGATTCCTACTCCAAATTCCCCTTTGTTGTCCAGGTCTCCTCTCCATCCACCATCGCTGCACTCACAAAAATTTTCACTCTGGAAGGACTTCCCACTACCCTGGTATCTGATAGTGGTCCTCAATTCCTGTTGTCTGAATTTCCGCCTTCTATGCTCAGAGGAATCAAACGCATCATGTCTCCTACATTTCACCCCCAGTCCAATGGGGAATCTGAATGACTAGTTTGGCCCTTTAAGAATCAAATGAATAAACCTGCTTTACCTTGACCACCACAGATGAGGCACTCACAGATTTCCTGGCATCATACTGTTTCACACCTCAGGGCACACACAGCTTTGCAGAATTAATGCACGCCAGACAGCCGTGCACACTCCTTCATCTAATCTGACCTCCTACCAGCCACCAGCCTCCTGCAACTGCCAGAAAATTTTCAACAGGCCCTCTGTTATGGGTGTGGGATACGGCAAACATCAGAAGTGGATACAGGGCCACATACTGGAACCCAGGGAACAGTGCCTCTGCAGGGTACGCACAGTGGCAGGAGACATTGCATGGCATATCGACCAACTACGGAAGCACATCTCGCCGTTGCCAGCCACACCCCCCGCCTTCGAGCAGGGTCCTTTAGTCATGCACATGGACATCGCACCGCTTCCAGCACAGCAGGTTCCACCAGCCAGACAGGGTGCCCCCACGGATACAGCACCGGCAAGCCCGCTAGCTGGACCCATTCATGGAGGGGGACGAAATAGCCCTGTCACCAGTATTCCTTCCGCTACAGCACACTCAACTGCTGAATCTCCAAGAGAACATGTCTTCTATCCTTCGATCAAGACCACATCGAACCAGAGCTGCACACTTCCGACCGTATTCCAAAGTACCTCTGAGAGAATTCACTTCAGTCACGGAAGAACACATGGATGTAAGTGCTGTGCAAAGAATTCTAGAAAAGCATCGCGCAAAGTGCCAAAGTGCAGAGTGACATAACAGTGCAACAGTTTGTGTGTGTGTAATGGGGGGAGATGTGCTGCGGCCGCGTCTTGTTCGAAATTGCCGCTGCCTGTCGGTCCACCAACCAGTGGTGCTGCACATGCAGGCTCTGCTGCAAGCACCATCTGGGGGACCGGCAGATGTGCGGCAGGCCGGATGAGACTGCGGGCAGTCTACGATGAGCACTCCTGCCTTCAAGTTGCTCATTCCATGGTATATAAAAGTTTTCTTTGTCAAATAAATGGATTAAAGGTATAACAAGAACATGACAATTTTCATCAGTACAGCTAAACTTACTTCTCAGGGTCTTCCAGTAACTTAATTTTGGTGAAAGTATAAACAGTAGTGATATAGTCTTTGAATCTGAATCTCCCTCCAGGGGGCTCACGGTTCTTTTGTATGTGCATGGCGAGCATGGGGCCCTGAGCTAATGCACTCTTCCTTCCTTCTTTCCTTTGCCCCTCCTCTCATTTCCTATCCTCACTCCTTCCCCTCCCCACCGGGGACTTATAACCTTAGCAGGTTTAGTCCCCCTATCCCAACCAAACAACCCAACCCAATCTGAATCTAAGCCTGTGGTAGTCATGGATACTAGGTCAGTCTCACTTGGCAACACATCACTGGGGAGTGAGAAATTCAACTTCCTGTGGGTCTAACCTTGATCTGTAAGTTTGCTCCCCAAAAGTGAAATATTTGTCAGACAAAATGAAGTTACTGAGCTAGTTGAGCAACTTTAATTATCCTGAATCTGATGGACACTCAGAAAGTGTCTGTTGTGGAAGAGGGGCGGAGGGAGCAATGAACTTGTGCATGTTTTGAATACTGTGGTTGGTTTTTTATATTGTTGTTTGATTTTATTGGTTAATGTCTTTTTATTATGTCTCACAACAGGAAAGGAGAGGCAGTCAGCAATAGTAATATTCATTTGAGATGTCCTATAAATCTCTGTTAGAAAATTCTAATTCACTGCCAAATGTGCATTTCATACATATTTCTCATCTTCCATTTCATTTACTCTGTCGAGAAGGTGACATTCGCATTTCAAAATAATCAGTCTACATTGAATAGAAAACAAAAAGCAAAACTGGTTTAAATATATGTATGATTGTTATGAATTCAGATTTTTATTCATTTGAAGTAGGTACTATGAGGCACAGCAAGAAATAACTTTTTTATGAATATGTGACCAATTGTTGCAATGCTTAATCTTTTATGAGCTGAGTATTCGATAATTACTTAATTGCACCAAAAATAAGTTATGAAAGTTAAATGCTATTTGTATAAGTGCGTAAATCACCAAACTAAGAATCTTGTATTTAATTCATATTTTGAATTCAATAAATAAAATTAGATGAACTTTTCCAGCACTGTGCTAGAATTTTATGAATATTTTCTAGGCACAGTGTGTCTTCGGAAGTTGATTGTGGACTTCAAATGTTGTTTTGCGCCGGCCGCGGTGGCCGAGGGGACTAAGGCGCTCCAGTCACGGTCCGCACGGCCACTACGGTCGGGGGTTCGAATCCCCCCTCGGGCATGGATATTTGTGCCGTCCTAGTTCGTAAGTAGTTCATAAGTAGTTTGTAAGTTTAGGGACTGATAGCCCCGTAGTTAAGTCCCATAGACTTTACAAACATTTGAACATTTTGTTGTTTTGCCTCTGGGTAACAATGTGAGTGACTGGGAGAGGTTCTCAGCAGGTTTTGTCAATTGACTTTTGTAAATGGTTTTTGTGACATATTTGTTAGACATTTTATGGTACATGTGTGTGGGGTTGGGCAAATAAATTGATTAAATTTTTCTGACATACTTTTGATGGTGGGGTAATGAAAACCATTCATGTTGGTGTTGAGAGCTTCATTCCCTACACTACTGTGTTTGGTCTTTACATTGGGCCATTCTTAAGTGGCTCTGAAATACTGTGCTGCAGTTTTATTTAACAATACTCTTGTACAGTTTGATCATTCTTCAGGTCATGTCAATAAAACATTATCACTAAATACAACAAGACTATCAAAAATCTACTTAAAGTAAAATGTCAAGGTCTGTAGGGTCTTCTCAACCACATTGAAATAATTAAATTTAATATCTCGGTTAAAAAAACTTTAAATAATTATAACATTAAATGCAAAAATAATTAACATTTGAAATATTAAAGATAGTTGGTAAAAATTTACTATTATATCTGAAATGAACTAAATGATAGCTTATTATCTGTAGAATTTATCCCCTAAAGACATTGGTCGTCTGCAGCTCAGTTTTTTAGAACCACTTGAAAATGGCCTAATGTAAGGATTGAAACTGGCAGAGGACACAGCATAGTGTTCAGCAGTTCTCTGGAGCAGTTTTCATCAGTTAAACAAATAGTATGGGAATCATCGCACACTCCAAACATAGAGGAACCAAACATTTTAGTATCCACTCATCAAGTTTTATTCTAAAAAATGTATCTATGAGTTGTTTTATAGTGAAAATGTTAATGTGGTATTCAATATATTCCAGCCAGGACCTCACATTCAGAGCACTAATACTCAGCATGGAACAAGTGACCCAGTATGGAAAGATGTATGGCGAAGCAATAGTGGAATTCAAAAAGAAGCATTTTGAAGACAGAAGTCAGGTAGGTTGCTGTTTCATTATTTGTGATCATTGTACAATGACAGGAAAAAAAAAATGCCCAGTTTGAATAATTTAATCTCCAAGAACAGAGCATTGCACATGGCAAAGTTCAGACATGTCAGTATTCAAAACTATAGTGGTCTGTGGTGCTTCAGCTTGATGTTTACATAATCAAATATAAGTAATATAATACACTACTGGCTATTAAAATTGTTACACCAAGAAGAAATGCAGATGATAAATAGGTATTCATTGGATAAATAACTGACATGTGATTACATTTTCACACAATTTGGGTGCATAGATCCTGAGAAATCAGTACCCAGAACAACCCCCTCTGGCCATAATAATGGCCTTTATACGCCTGGGCATTGAGTCAAACAGAGCTTGGATGGAGTGTACAGGTACAGATGCCCACGTAGCTTCAACATGATACCACAGTTCATCAAGAGCAGTGACTGGTGTATTGTGATGAGCCAGTTGCTCAACCACCATTGACCACACGTTTTCAATTTGTGAGGGATCTGGAGAATGTGCTGGCCAGGGCAGCAGTTGAACATTTCCATATCCAGAAAGGCCCATACAGGACCTGCAACATGTGGTCGTGCATTACCCTGCTGAAATGTAGGGTTTCGCAGGGATCGAATGAAGGGTAGAGCCACGGATCGTAACACATCTGATATGTAGCAGCCACTGTTCACCAAGTGCCATCGATGCGAACAAGTGGTGACAGAGACGTGTAACCAATGGCACCCCATACCATCACACCGGGTGATATGCCAGTATGGCGATGATGAATACACGCTTTCAATGTGTCTTCACCACGATGTTTCCAAACACTGATGTGACCGCCATGATGCTGTAAACAGAACCTGGATTCATCCGAAGACAATGAACTGAAGGAACACTGCAAATACTAGTTTGCTGGTATGACACATTAACATAACAAGTAACACAAGAATGAGTGACATTGGCTGTGGCCACAGGACAATAGCAGTTTGAAATCATTTACATAACTGAGGGTGAGCATGCTAATTACTGTTCTTATCAGTGTTAATCATGTCAGAAAGCACCATGAAGGACATGTAGAATCCAAGTAATGGCTGCTTCAAACGAGGCACAGCAACTACCTGCTGCTATGCCTCGCAACTTGATTAACACTTTCGCTGCAGCTGACGCTTATAAGCGTCCGTGCTCACTGTAGGATAGCCTCAGCTGCAGCAAAAGCGTTCCTTCTGTCAGAAGTGTTCTGCTGAGCCCAGCATTGATAAGCCTCTGTCTCATCCATGTAGCCAATGGCCTGCACTGTAGATGCAAGTGGCAGCAGCAGAACATTACACACCAGTAGGAATATCTATGGGTGAAAATGCTGCAGCATTTCTCCCTCCCCCACCCCCTGCAGTGAACCATGGGACACGTTTGGTTACGAAAGTGCAGGTTCCATCTTGATGTCCTGCCGTTTTCCTTGGATTGTGCTGTCAGTCTCAGTGTCTGATGGTTGTTTGGGAGCATTGGCCTGCCTCTGCTGTGTTGTCCTCCAGAGTTGCCTCATACAATGGTTGAAGCTTTGAAGTCGTGTCTGCAGTGACTCCAATCCAAACATGAGGTTTGTTTCTGTCATAGGCAGGTTTTCAGGTGCTAGTTGCCATACGGGGGTCAGGGATGGCAGTAGTGGTGGCGGTAACAGTATCTCAATACCTGGGGTACAACAATGAAGTTGTTCATGGTGGCGCACCACTAGTCGATCACTAATGCACACCATGCAGAGATGCTCGCGGTAGTAACTGTTGACTGAAGTTCTAACCCAGTTTGGCTGTTGGCCAAATCTCCATGACCTGAATGCAGTACATGGAGTGAACTATGATTCTGGGCAAGCTTGCTGACACTGCTTCAATGGTATGAGCTGGTGTAGGAGGGAGCGAGATTGCTGCCTGTGGAGTAACTCAGCTGGGCTGTGATCTCTTGTTATTGTGAACCTAAAAGCACTCATAAATAGTAACAAATCTTTGTCTGTAGATAATTTTGCAGCATAAATTTTCATCTGGACTTCTCAATTTTGAAAGAGGCATTCTGGAGTTTGCTTGAACAAGTGGGATTGTCACATGATGAATGCCTTTCTGCTTACAAAACTCTTTAAAATGCTGTAACAGAAACTCAGGGCCATTATCTGATACTGTTATGTGTGGCAGTCATTCAGTAGCATGAATGTTTGGGAGAGCCCTCATTGTTAGCTTAGCTGATGTTACTGGATAACAGATGACATATAGGAATTTTGAGTAGATGTTAACAATCAGTAACCAATATAAACTAAGAAAAGAGTGTACAAAAGTGTTCCTACGGCTGTTGTGGTGCAGGCCAAGGCGAAAGTACTGCGTATGGTGCTATATGTTGGTGTGTGTACTGAGGGCTGGCTGCTACCAGGTGTGTTACGTCACCATTGATACCTAAGCAGGTCATTTGACAGTGGGGCAGTAACTTTGTCCTTGATGTTCGCCAATGACCGTGGTATAGGAGTGGAAAGACCTTTCTTTTGTAGAAATAATAGGATAATTAACCTGAATGATACACTGTCTGCCGCTAAAAGTACACCACCATCAAGAACTGAAAGACTATGGTCAAGAGTAAACTTGTTACACACAGGATACAGGATTTTGGAAGCTTTACAAGGGATTTTTCCAGCCAGACATGTTGAATATAATATAAAACTTGACACAAAACTAAATCATCAGCCAGAGTGTTTCTCTAATCTGTAATAAGGTAACTGCCCATTACCCATCAAATGGAAACAAAGTAGTTCACCATGGTCAAAGTAAGGGGCTTATCTCATTGGAAGTTGGGACAATGTGTCAGAACTTGCATGTTGTGATATATGTAAAAAATGAATTTCATAATTGTAACATGACAAAAACAGGGCCCAACATTGTAAGCAATGTGCAGCTTTGTCAGAAGATGATGTGGAAGGACTGAACAAAGAGGCCAGGGTTTTGTATTCCATGATGAGATTGAACTTTGAACCTAACAAAGACTTGAAGCTTTCCAAGGTGCAAGTTATTGCAATGAGCTGCTTTCTCTATCTGTGAGTAATGTTGCTGTACTGGTTTGAGGCTTTTTGATGCATAAACAATGTGGTCATCTGAACCATCATTATATTGATGTGCTAAAATTCCCAAAGACAATACTGTGAGGCATTGTTTGCTTTTATCATGATGTGTGTCTCAAAATTTTAGTACAACCTAAGCCTTCTGAGAAATGTGATTAGAATTATGCACACAATGCATCTATTTGCTGGTATGGACCCTGGTTTGAAACATGGTTGACAGTGTTTGGAATAGAAACAATTTTTTGTGCTTGCATTTTCTACCATCAAAGTCAAGGAATGAACAACTGACTTGTAAACTGTAGGAGCTGTAAATTGTCATAGAATTTGAATCTACTGTAACTCACCAATCGCCATGTAACAGAAGAAAATGTTGGGGAACCCAGATTGATGTGATTTAAGTAATTTGACTGCTGCTGCCCCTTTGTTCACTTGTAGCTTGAGTGTTTTTTCTGGCATGCACACTTCACTGAACAATATACAATGTAGATGTCTGTGTCCTTGTTTTCTGGCATAATTGTTAATGACACTTAGACGCAATGTGTCCTTTGTTTTG
Source organism: Locusta migratoria (assembly GCA_026315105.1). NCBI lineage: Eukaryota > Metazoa > Arthropoda > Insecta > Orthoptera > Acrididae > Locusta > Locusta migratoria. The sequence continues at coordinate 297,555,130 of CM048755.1, forward strand.
TGGCACAACACTTTGGATATGCAGCTCATGTATGTTGCATGAAATAGTGCAGTCAGGATGGCAATGAACCTTGCTGCTGTTGCTGTGAGTTCTACATCTGTTGTTACAGGCACTTTAGCTGTGTGTAGCATGCTCACCATCATTGTACAGTTGCAACCTCGTCTTTCCCTACTGAACTATTGGAGATCTTGGAACTATTGACTGGATCCACAGTGGCAATATGTTTCTATTTGATCATCTGCATCACAAAAAGCCTCAAAAGACTGAGCAGTATTGAGTACTCCTGTCAATAAAGAGTTTTCACTTTGAAGCACCAGTTTGCACTCTACCCTGTCAGAAGCTGAACAAATTGTAGTATCACTAACTATGGAATCTGCATAAAAATCTTTGATTGTCAGTAACAAACTGACATTTGCAGCTAAGACCATGTAATTTGGCTGTACGTGCTTTTTAAGAATGATGAGGTTTTCCCAACAAAAAATTCGACACGAGATGTCACAATGTTTGTGTGTTGATGGTGATAATTTCACAACCATCTATGTATTTTATCAAAAGAGAATGATGCCGGTTCCTGAAGTGGGATTAGCTGAGACAATAAATAATAAATTCTAGAAGAAATCTAGGATAGAAACAGTCTTACACTTATTTTCATGTATGATGCTAAAAGCCAGAAAATATCGTTGAAGCCAGTTCTCTTTGGGTCTTTCATCATACAGTGGGAAAGGTGATGGATATGCTGACTGTGCAGAAAGTTGTCGAGATAATATATTTGCCATTGCTGTAATAACTGCAGTGAGAGCCTACTATTCATGGGTTAGAACTTTGAGACTTGGCTCAATAATGAGAAGAATGTTTGACCAACAAAAGAAACTGAGCACTTGGAAGTTAATCCCACACTCATCATCAACTGTCATACTGTAAGACATAATGAGTAGCAGCAAGACACTTAATATGTGTTACACAGTAACAGTAACAAGTAACAACATAAGAATGAGAAAAATGGGCTGTTGGCAATGAGAATATAGGCTGTAATGGCAATACAATAATAGTACATAATGTGATATGTGAATGAGAGCAGTCATGCTAAGTGCTGCACTTATCTTGATGTTAGTTCCCTTTGATAGTGCAGCAAAGGCCATGCTATGTGCAAAATGTAATAATACTGTGTCTGGTGGCTGCTCTTGTAATATCTGTGTTAGCTGATTCAAACAAGGCATGAAGCTGCCACATCTTGCAACTGGCATAGCTTACAGGGCTACAGCATTTTAACTTCCCATCCTTTTGTTTATAACATAAAATGTTTTTTCTTTCTTTCTTGTTATAAAATAATTGAAACAGTGTAGTGCATGACAGGGTATAAAAGGTGAAACAGTAAGTGATAAGTCATATACAGAGGATAGTTAAATTAATAAAGAATCTGAGTTGTAGTTGAGAAATTGGTGGCGATAGAGTTGTGTCATGGTTGTCGTATATCATCCCCTTCCAGCAACCCTGCCACCACCACCGCCGCCACCACCACCACCACCACCACCACAATATATTAAACTCAGACTTTATATTTTTACTTACATACATTTCTCCAAGTTTCTTAGATAATTCTTGGAAAATTTTTGTAAAAGTACCTTAGAAACTGAGTAAAATGACAAGAAATTCTAGAAAATGGCAAACTATGTTTAACATGGGACACTGTTTAGTTGCTCACTCAAGGGCTAGCCCACATGGCAGGGTTGTGGATGAATCAGCTGCAGAGAGCATTCCAGCCACATAAAGATGCTTTCTATAAGTGTACATTTTCAGAACTACTTGGTGCATTTGTTGTAACACCAGGAAACATAATTTCTCAATTGGGGCCAGACATGTTGTCCACAACAAATCAAACATGGTTATTGAGTCCATGGGTAGAATTTACAAACAACAAGAACTTGAGTAAGCCAAGATGGCAAGGAAAAAATTGAGTATTGACCTCCTTAATCATAACCAAAAACTACTGGAAGAAACAACATAGCCTTAGTCTGTAAACCAGTGCTCATAATTGCAGGTCTAAGCGAAATACTGTTAGAGTGCACACTTTGATTTTATGTTGTGTAAATTATTGTTCTTGCAAGTGTTGCTGAAGTGCTGTACTTACCACTAGCAAGTGTTTGTTATATTTAAACATTTTATATATGCCATTGTTATTACCTTCGTCCTCCTGAATTTGAGTCCAATGAACTAATTAGGGAGTCGCTTCCACTCGGTGCGCTATAAAGTAGTAGGATATAAGTGAACTGATGTGATGAGCCATTGCTGGGGCTGGTGAAGGTGTTCTGAAAAGGATTTGCCCTAATGACCATGATTTCATCTAATCCTCTCTCTTTTCAGTTTTTATATGCTATACAAGTGTGTTGTTTTTAACTTATATATGGCCAACAACACAACATAGATGGCGCCTAAGTATGTTAACTCATATATGGCCCTACCTCCATGAACCACAGACATTGATGAGGTGGGGTGGCTTTTGTGCCTCAACTATAGATAGCCATACCATACGTACAACCATAGTGGAGAGGTATCTGTGGAGAGGCTAGACAAACATGTGGTTCCTGAAGAGGGGCAGCATCCTTTTCAGTAGTTACAGTGGCAATAGTCTGGAAGATTAACTGAACTGGCCTTTCAACATCAACTAATATGTCTTCGCCATACAGGTACTGTGAACGGCTGAAAGCAAGGGGAAATGACAGCTGTTACATTTCCTGAGGATATGCAGCTCTACTGTATGAATGTATGATGATGGCATCCTCTCAGGTAAAATAATCCGGAGGTAAAATAGTCCCCATTCAGATATCCAGGCGGGGACTACTCAGGAGGATATTGTCATCAGGAAAGACAACACTATCATTCTATGGATTGGGACATGGGATGTTAGATTCCTTAATTGGGTAGGGAGGTTAGAAAATTTAAAAAAGAGAAATTAATAGGTTGAAGTTAGATATACTAGAGATTAGTGAAGTTCGGTGGAAAGAAGAACAGGATTTCTGATCAGGTGAATTCAGGACTATAAATACAAGATCGGTGGGGGGGGGGGGGGGGGATTACATGAGTAGTTCTAAGAAAATAGAAATGTGGGTGAACTACTATGAGCAGTGCAGTGATCACATTGTCGTAGTCAAGATAGATATGAAGCCAACACCGACCACAGTAGCACACGTTTATACGCCCACTAGCTCTGCCGATGATGAGATTGAAGAAATGTATGAGGAAGTATAGGAAATTATTCAGCAGTTAAGGGAGATAAAAACTTAATTGTGATGGGGGACTGGAATTCGGTAGTAGGACACGAAGGGAAGGAAAAATAGTAGGTGAATATGGATTGGGAAGCCACCTGATAGAATTTTGCATGGAACTTAATTTAATCATAATAAACACTTGGTTTTAGAATCATGAAAGAAGGTTGCATATGTGGAAGAGACCAGGATACACCAAAAGGTACCAGATAGAGTTTATAATGGTAAGACAGATTTTGAAACCACATTTTAAACTGTGACATATCCTGGGGGCATATCCTGTGGTGAAATCTTATTGGTCATGAACTGAAGACTGAAGAATGGTAGGAAAATAAGGAGAGGGGATCTGGATAAATTGAAGGAACCTGAAGTTGTTGAGAATTTCAGAGGGAGCTTTAGGCAAAATAAAACTGTAGAAGGGGAATGGGTAGCTTCGAGAGATGAAACAGTGAAAGCAGCAGAGGACCAAATAAGAGAAAGGCAAGACCTTCAAAAATCCTTGCATATCACAGGAAATATAAATTTAATAGATCAGAGGAGAATATATAAAAATGCAGTAAATGGAGCAGGTAAAATGTTGTACAGGTGACTAAGAAATGAGATTGACAGGAAGTGCAAAATGGCTGAGCAGGAGTGGCTAGAAGGCAAATGCAAGTCAGAAGAAGAATGTACAACTAGGGTAAAATAGATACCACCTACAGGAAAATAAAACAAACATTTGGAGACAAGAAAAACAGCTTCATGAGTATCAAGAAATCTGCTGGAGAACCAGTTCTCAGCAAAGAAGGGACAGCTGAAAGCTGGAAAGAGTATATAGAGGGGCTCTACAAAGGAAATGAACTTTGAGATAATATTGTAGGAATGGAAGAGGAAGTAGAATAAGGTGAAATAGGAGAATACTATACTGAGAGAAGAATTTGACAGAGCACTGATAGACTATGTCAGAACAAGGCTCTTGCAGTAGAGGACATTTGCTCAGAGCTACTGAAGTCTCTAGGAGAGCCAGCCATGACAAAACTATTTCACCTGGTGCATAAGATATATGAGAGAGGCAAAATACGGCCAGACTCTAAGAAAAATATAATAATCCACATTCCAAAGAAAGCAAAAATAAATAAATAAATTACAAAACCATCAGTTTAATAAGCCATGGTTACAGAAAGATAGAAAAGCTGGTAAAAGCTGATCTCGGGGAAGATCAGTTTGGATTCAGGAGAAACATAGGAAGATGGGAGGCAATACTCACCTTACGACTTACCTTAGAAGATAGATTAACGAAAGCCAAACCTACATTTGCAGCTTTTGTAGATTTGGAGAAAGCTTTTGACAGTATTGATTGGAATACACACTTTCAAATCATGAAGTCAGCAGGGGCAAAATATAGGGAAAGGAAGGTTATTTATAACATGTACAAAAACTAGACAGCAGTTGTAAGAGTCAAAGGGCATGAAAGGGAAGCACCATTTGGGAAAGAAGAAAGACAGGGTTGTAGCTTTTCTGCAATGTTATTCAGTTTGTACATTGAGCAAGGTGTGAAGAGAAGTAAGGAGAAAATTGGAGGAGGAATTAAAGTTCAGGTTGAAAAAATAAAAACATTGCATTTTGCCTATGACATTGTAATTCTGTAAGAGACATCAAAGGCCTGGAAGAGTGATTGAATGAAATTACAAGATCTTAAGGAGGGTGTAAAAAGAACATTACAAAGAGCAAGACGAGGGTAGTGTAATGCAAAATCAGGCGACTCTGAAGGTAATGAAACAATAAAGGTGGTAGACAAGTATTGTTACTTGGCCAGTAAAATAAAATATGATGGTCACAGTACAGAGGATATAAAATCCAGAATGGCAATGGGAAGAAAAGCATTTTTTGTTAATATCAAATATTAATGTAAGTGCAATAAAGTTTTTCTGAAGGCAGTGTTGCATTGTATAGGAGTGGAACATGGACGACAAATAGTTCAGACTGAAAGAGGATAGAGGCTTTTGAAATGTGGTGCTACAGAAGAATGCTGGAAGATTAGGTGGCTAGATTGTGTAACTAATGAGCAAGTACTGAACAGAATTGGGGAGAATAGGAATTTTTGCCATACATTGACTAAAAGAAGAGATCGGTTGGTAGGACATATTCTTAGACATTGAAGAAGCATGAATTTAGCATTGGAGGGAAGTGTGTGTGGTAAAAATCGCAGAGGGAGACCAAGAGACCACTACAGTAAACAGAATCAAATGGATGTGGGTTTCTGTTATTATGAGGAGATGAAGAGGCGTGCTCAGCATAGATTAGGATGGAGAGGTGCATCAAACCAGACTTCAGACTGAAGACAACTACTACAAGAACGACGACGTTACTCTTAATTTTTCTCAGCTGTGGTACAATAGATTTTTTCTTTCTAGAATTGCTCTTTTTTTTTATTCACATCACTGTAATATTGGCAAAATTCTCATAAAACAAGCTAATATAAGAGAATGAGAAAGTTAATGTTTCAGTGGGATAATACTATTTCTTCTCCTATATTAGAGGCAGTTTATTTCTAGTTTTTCAATGACATAATGTAACTATTTATTCTAGTTTGTGAATATTTTATTATCTACATTCTAGTTACACTTGGAACTTCATAGTCTGTAGTTGTGTAATTGAATTGTGTTCTTTTGACCAATGAAGTTACATTATGTGCATTTTTCTTTACAGATGCCGTACTTCACACAGTACATGATAACAATTGTTAACAATTGTCTTCACTTTGTTGAATTGGCGCAGCAGATGAAGCAACACTATTGGCTTCCAGGTGTACGAGACAATGAGGGAGGCATGAAATTTGAAGCTTTGTTAAACACATTCCAAGTAAGTTGTTACTTTGATTATGGTACTGTTATACAGTTCATGTTCATTTTTTAAAATATTTTTTTGTTTTTATTTATTCATTTATTGTTTCAGCAACTAAGAGATGATGCTGCACAATATTTGCTTGATGAAGCCTTTTTGGACTTGGACAGCCATTTTCGAAGTCTGATAACACCTAGTTGGGTTGGAAAAAGTGAAGCTGTTGATACTATATGTGTAACCTTGGATGATTATTTTGTTGACTATAGTCATTTAAGGCCACGGAACTTTGATTATGTTCTATCAGAGGCACAAAATTTAGTTGCAAAGCGATATATTTCTGCCATGCTTCACAAGAAACTTTCATTTAAGTCTTATGAAGAACGAAGAGAGTGTGCTATTAAGATAATGAAAGAAGCCAATCAGTTGAAAGACTTCTTTGTTCGAATTGCTCCAAAGCTGTCAAAATTTGATTCTCCATTTGACATAATTGTCAATTTAGCTGAACTGCTAAAGATTCAAGATCCAGAGATTTTGTCACTTGATCTCCATGGTCTTGTAGACAAGTATCCAGATGTCACAAAAGATCAGTTAGTACAGTTTCTAAGTTTAAGAGGTGATATTTCCCGCTCAGAATGTGTTGAAAAAGTAAGCTATATTTTCCAGACAAATAGTAGTAGACAGAGAGCTTCAGTTCCAAAAACAATATTTTCGCAGTTGAGTTAATTGTAGAGTTCCTCTGTCATTGCACTCACCCTTATTCATTATGATTCGACACCAATTACTTGCTTATATTATAGTATTTGCTATTAATATGTTCATTTTTGGTCAGTATCATTGTAGTAGAGTTAGATAGTACTTTTGTAACAATTTTCTGTGTAAGTTTAAAAATATTCCACTTCCTCGTATATGGAGAATAGTGCATATTCAGTTGGCCTCAAACTGTGCAATAATGTGTAAATAGTAAAGCAAGTAGTAGCTGACTTATTTATATTGACACTAGTAACATGAATTAATTAGTTTCATTTGGAGGGAAAAGAGTTAAAAGGCATTGAAGTGTGTGAATTTACTATGAGGACTGTGTGTAATTCACAAAATCATGTAAAATATGTCAGATTGGAAGATGTTTGTCACTGAAATCTTGTTAATTAAGTTAATAATGAGAGGAAGAAATGTAGTGAGGCTTTGTATAATGTGAATAAAGTATGATTTTTGAGAGATGTTGTATAAGCACATTATTTTGTGAATTAAGTTGTCATTTTGTTAGGGAAGAAATAAAGTTTTGAAGAACATGAGTTAGAAATATCTACACATCTTGGATGTTTGAGGGTGTTGAATATAATTGTATTTAAGAACAGTTTGATAAGACTAATGTGAAAGGAAATACAAATATTTTGAATCATTTTGTGTGTAGTTTCTGTATAACCTCAATCATCTGTCCTTGGTTTTTCTAGCACATTTGTAAGATTTAGAGATTATCATTATCAGAGGTAAAAGAGAAATTGGAATAACTGAAACAGAGTTGGATATCAAGGTTTCAAACTTTTAAAAATCTCAGGAGGCCAGGATCAAAAACTATTCTGGGAAAAGTTTGTCCTAGCCCTACCGTCCAAGGCTGAAAGTTAAGTTAAGTTGTGTGTGTGTGGGGGGGGGGGGGGGGGTGTCTTTCTATGTTTTGATCATCATCTTAGCAGTGAGCTGCAAACTATCCTCATTATTGTTTTATTTTTGTATTTCTTTTTAGATATCTAATTCTGAAGAAGGCTGTAAAGTTGTGTGTTTTGAATACAATATGAAGAAATTTGCTGAAGCCACAAAATTGTTTTATTTGATTTAATAATTTTTAGTAAACACACTGAGTGGTTTCCTCAAAAATATTACATGTCACTAATTTGCTTTACAGATAATGTACGTGGTCTGTTCAAAATTCTGAAATTTTGTCCACAAAATTTTTATATGCTTACCTTTGTCATATTGCATATGGTATCCTTTGAATTACTCTCCTCCACAATTAATACGTCACTTCTAACATCTTTTCCACTTCAGGAAGCAGTCTTGGTATGCCTCTTGCTAGATCACACAAACCGCCATCTGTAAATTTTCTTTTATCTTGTGCATTGTTGCAAATCTACATCCGTTCAGTGGGGGTTTCAACTTTAGAAATAAGAAAAGTGTGCAGGGGCAGATCTGGAGAGTATGAGGTTGAGGCAGCAAAGTAATTTTGTTTTTTGTGCAATAACACGTACCAATAGAGATGAATGTGTTGGTGCACTATCGTGATGCAAGAGTCGTGACTTTTCTGGCCTCAATTCAGGCTATTTCTTCTAAAATTTTCTTGCAAGTATTGCACCACATCTTGATAGTATCATAGATTAACAATTTGTTCATGTGGCACACATTCATACTCCATCAACAATGGAAGCAGCTTACAGGACACCCATTCGACCAATATTTTGAATATCGCTCATCAGTGTGGGATCTGTGCCAAGTATGATTGCTACATGAGATGGAGAAGAATCGCAAGGAGAGCTGCGTACTTTGTTACAGGTTTATTAAGTAAGCACAAAAGCGCCATGAAGATGATTGGCCAACTGCAGTGACAAATTCTGCAAGAGGGTTGTTATGCCTCGTGGTATGAGTTACTGTCAAAGTTCAGAGTGTGTATGTTTGTAGAACACTCAGCAAATATATTGCTTCCTCCTACGTGTATCCTGAAACAAGACCATATGAATAAAATTTGATTTGTTCAGAAGGAGGGTTACCAGCATTTGCTTTTCCTGTGAACCGTATGTGACTGGAAAATGAAAAGGAAGTGACAGTGGTATACGAGGTACCTTCTGCCTCGCACCATGAGGCAGCCGGTGGAGCATAGGGATAGATGTAATATAGCAAGTATTTTCTCTGTATCGTATTATACACACTAAAATGGCTGCCCTTACAGAGGCTTTCCAATAAGAATGAAAAATAAGTGCATGTCTTGATAACATCTCAATGCATTTCTCATAAAGCACACCTCACAAAACACTCAATATTGTAAACACATTTCTGAAAGACTGATTTTGTGGCACTCTGGAGTGTTTAAAATAGGGATAGCAAAAATGAGAATTTAAAGTTACTGAGAAGTCTGTTCTTTAGAATCAAAAGGAAATAATCTTATATATTAAAAGAATCTACTAAAACTAAAGTCAGTCAGCCAGACCAAACTACCCAGCCAATTTCCTTCATGTTTATTTTAAAAGAAAGGTATTCATCCACAGATTTGTCATCAAGTATCAGAATTTACATAACTCTCGCCTTCCTTTCTCTATACTCAAACACGATTTCCTTTTGTATATTTCTTATGGAAGAATCCTCAACAATTAAGACATCTGGTCATGAGGGCCTTCATTGTTTTCCTGCCATATACGTTTCACTTCCTTCATTTGTGAAGCATGTATAGTGGCAATTTGTGATGCGATTATCCATGTGTGTTGGACTTGATTTACATTTAGTCATTTGCACCCCCAAGATAATTACAACACTTCTCTCTCACTTTTTGACATGTTTTGAATAATGTGATAAAGAAAAGACTACAATCAGTCATCTGGAGTGTGCAGACTGAGTAAATAAAACTCCAGAATGACACACATTGATTAGCAGAAATTTCAACTGAAGATTCTTCACAAGAAAAAAGTGGCCAATGAGCTATGTGAGCATGAAATATCTGAACATTCACAGAAGGCTTTCTTCAGGGTTTCCTGTTAGAAATAATTGACAGAGTGAGAATGGAGTTGAGTAACAGGCTTTAGACGGAGGAGGAAATGAGGGCAGTGGCGCACAGCCACGGAGCGGGAGGGGGGGGGGCGGATAAATGGGGCTGAAGCCCCCCTCCCCTTGGCACCTCTCAAAGATTTTTAAAGAAATTCATTATTTTATATTGTTTTTATTTTTTTAACAGGTCAGCAACGGAAATATGAAATAATACACCTGTAATAAACCACAACATATCTATTAATTTGCCAAGCACAAGTGACCGTGATAACAGGTCGCCAATGTGATGCCGCCACTGAGAACGTGTGCTGCTGTTACTGTGAGCGGTTTTAATGCTGCCGCAATGAGCTTTGATGTTCTGCTATTGTTACTGTTATGCTGAAGTTATGAGCCGATTGTTCGTATGCGGTAACCCACTGCTTAGCAGATCAGCAGTGCCACCGAGTGCAATCTTATGAAAGCTGCCATAAACTATGAACAACAATAGTGTTATTTCAGTTCAATTTTTACATATAGTCTCATATTGATCAGTTGTAAAATCGGCGTGTTTCTTACATTTCTGATAGCGAATGATAAGAACCCTTTACCATTAATAAATTCAAGAGGCTTTATTTTTAAAAAAATGAGCGCCACACCCCCCCCCCCCAAAAAAAAAAAAAAAAAAAAAAAAAAAAAAAAATCTTGGCTGCGCCACTGAATGAGTGCAAAGCTTGGTTTTCTGTGCGGTGTCCAAATTCAAGAAAGGAAGTGAAGTGCCAAAGCAGCAAAACTGACAGGTACCTATGCAAAAGATGTTAACATGAAGAATTTATTTTTGAAACTGAAAGTTTCAAACACCATGTGCTTCCAATAGAGAGAGCCTTGAATTATCCACATTAAATTATAAAAATAAATTGCTAGAGGGTATCCCAACCTTACTACAGCCTTAAAAATATTCCTTACCTTTCCAGTTTATGTTTCCTCTGGAGAAACGAGTTTCTTAATAAAGGCTAACAAATTTGGGTATTATCTCAATAGAGCATAAATGACCTGCTTTCATAAACTATGATGAGATCATAAACATGTTTGGAGCAAAAAAAGCTCGAAAAGTGAAATTTTCAGTTTTTTGTACAATGCCTAATCACAATTTTTTATTTGTATTTTTTTTTCTATGTTTTCACTTTTACCTTAATTAAGTCAATAAGATAATGTTATGATATGGTGGCATGTACTTCTAAATATATTACCTCAATTAGTGTTAAAAAACTGTTTATATTCATAGAGGGGGGGGGGGGGTAAAGGAACTTTCAAACAGTAAAAATTGTTTATGTTAAAATAACCAAAATTCTAAAATTAAAGTAACTGAAAGAAAGTCGTTGATTTGCATTAACTGTATTTTCATCTCTAGTCTTGGAGACCTGCAGAAGGGTTTTGCAACAAATTAAGGTTGCACCTTCAGGTGTTTACTATATAAAAATAGCCATGTTTTAATAAAATGCAAAGATTTTTATGTATTATATAGTGAAATTACAAACAATTTACGTGTTGGAAAACTAAATGGAATTATTATGGGAATTACAGTTGTTTTTACATATGACTTTTATGTTGGCTATCGGGGATTGTTGGTTAGGTCCATTCGCTTGCTTTTCTCCCTCAGCTCATCGAGAGATAAAATGGCATGACTGTCTGGTTCTTGTCATGAGCTGAGGAAGAAATAAAAATAAAATCTGTTCATCGTATCACAGCCACTTCTTTTTTCTTCTATTTGAGATAAAAAGTTGAAAGGTAATTCCATCCCACATGCCTCGACAGGCCCATCGTCTACCGATGTCGCCGTGTCATCCTCCGCCTGAAGGCATCATTGAATGCTATATGCAGGGAGACGTGCTCAGCGCACCAGATTCTCGGTGTTTGTGTCAATTTTCGTCACCGCAGCCGCTACTTCTTAACTAAGTAGCTCCTCAATTGCCTTTACAACAGCTGAGTGCACCCCGCTTACCAACAGCGCTCGGCAGACCTTGACGGTGATCTATCCAAATGCTAGCAAAGTCCGACAGTGCTTAACTGTCGTGATCCAGCGGGAACAGCTGTATCCATTGCGGCACAGCCAATGCCTCTCTTTAAGATAATAAATAAAAATTTGTGTGTAATAGTTTTTGCACAATGCTTTCCCTACCCATTTCAAAACTACAGCAATGTTCACGTATGCAAGAAACACAAGATGTAAGCAGCACAGCAGGCAGCCAGCCAGCAGCAGGTTGAGGTGTTGGTAAGTGAAACAATGCTTTAGTTGCCAGTTGTAGCCCAGGCAAGTTATACTTAGCTGGCTAAAAAGTTAGCATAACCTGGAAATAATTTTAATCGATTTTAGGCTTCCCCAATCGTGTCTGGATTGTGCACACGTTTTTAGATCCGAAATAAAATTTATTTTATTTTTATTTATTTATTTATTTTGAGAAATTGTTGCGGATACAAAAATGGAAGAGCATAAAATTTGTGCATGAAATGACCTACTTGCAAGTTAAAATCGGTTCAACCATTTAGCCACAATCGATCGTCAAAAATAGGCATTTTTTTACCAACTTAATGGTTGGTTGGTTGGGACAGGGCTACCAAACTTCTAAGGCCAACAGACCCTGGATGCAAGGGGAAGAGAAAGGAAATGCAGTCCAGGGAGGAAAGAAGGAAGAAAGATTGCATTAGCTCGGGAACCTATGCTCGTCACACACGTACTCTGAATAAACTGTGAGGCCCCCGGGGAGCAACTTAATGGAACATGAGCATAACTTATTTTTCCAATGCCTGTAACTTGAAAACGGTTATTCCAAATGCAGAAGTCAGGTAATGAAGTTGGAGCATTAAATTCTGCGTAGAAAGAGCTCTAAAATTTTACAGTTTGCTCTTTCCTATTCATAGGTAGGCTGTACTGCTCCAATAAAACCGTCAAAATTAATCACAACGCTAAAATCCTCCGAATACTTTTGAGCGAAGTAAAATTTTTTTTTGAACCCTATATCATACACAGTCATCCAAATATTCAAATTTAAATGTAATTTTGTTAGGTACTTACCTACCTGGATAGTTACTTCTAAGTGCTAATATGAATTCATTATAATTAGCATGCCAGTCCAAAACTACAATAAACCAATTTAAAACTAAGAACAACAACATATCAAAAGAAAAGTTTTATTAATAGAAATATACTTCATTTACAATATTAAACTGATGCGACTAATTTTTTACAAACGTTCTTTAATTATTGTCCTGTATTTACATTTACTTACAATTTTCTTTAATGGTTTGTAAATCTATTGGACTAAACTGCTATGCTCATCAGTCCCTAGACTTACAAACTACTTAAACTGACTTACACTAAGGACAACACACACACACACACACACACACACACACACACACTCTGCCCGAGGGAGGACTTGAACCTCCAGCGGGAGCAGCCGCCCAGTCCGTTGCATGATGCCTCAAACCATGGGGCTTCAATTTATTCTTTATTTAAGGACCGACCGAATATTCGGTTTCGGCCAAAATATTGGTTCCGGCTGCAGTTTCGGTTTCGGCCTAAAACCAGCCGAATCTTCGGCTTTGCAGAAACTAAGTTTCTTGAATTTACTGATAATGTCTGGTCGCGTTCGGGATGGATTCAGTCAACAATAATGCTTTACCTCAGTTGATGTAACTGCTAGGAGTGTCTCTCCTCAAGCGTAAAAATTGTGGGTATTTTGTTGTTAAGCACAATATAATCAATGGTATTATCTTATAATGATATTCTTAGACTAAGTTATTTACAATTTAACTCAATCAGTATTGTATGTAAAGAAACGTGTTATCGTATTGTTATGCTGAAAAGTTTTACTAACGTGTTTCCTTGAAAGCGAGGAGTTTTCTAATAACTAATATGGATTTAGGAAACATTGATTGTTTTGTACACAGCTTTTCCTGTTCGGTATGCATAAATTTATACTGATAACAATCATACTGTTAGTTGGAAAAGTGACCTTATTTTTCGAAATACTTTCTGCAGCACTGATTGAAGCTGATTTACTGGCTGTAACTTACGTGCATTATGTATTTAGGAAAGCCAAAAAGGAGATATGTAAAGTTGTTTGTCGATTGCAAAAGCGGATGTAAAGATAGCAATAGAAAGCTAGCGATCCTAAGGTTTTTTTTAAGTGGCTGCTTATGGAAGCAAACAAATTATTACTTTCTGGGTATTTCGTATTGTGGTAGTCATGTCCAGGCTCCAGCAGTTCGTAGTACTACTTGGCATGTTTGTTGTGTACCTAAAGTGTATCTTCCTACAAGAAGATTTGCAGGAATGTGGAATTTTTTTGTGGTGGCTATTCAGTAGTCTCGTTAATTCGAAGTGACCAGGGCCGGGACCACCTCTAACTAATGAACTTCATGTGCGAAAAAGAAGTAGTGACATGTGTCAAAAATTATGAACTTTTTAAAACGAAGTGTGCCTTTTACGGTAAAGACAGAATATACCCCCAGTATCTGTTTTCCCAAAATATCGAGACTTCACTGTATCGAGTTCAGTTTACTTCTTCTCTAACATAATTTACTTATATACAAAACGTCACAATGAGAAGAATACAATCAAATTTACAAAGTACCGTCGATTTGTCTAAACCTGTTCGCCTCTCATGTCTACATCTACATAGATACTCTGCAAATCACATTTAAGTGCCTGGCAGAAGGTTCATTAACCACTTGCATAACCTTTCTCTACCGTTCCATTCTCTAATACCGCGCGGGAAGAAAGAACACCTAAATCGTTCCGTTTTCGATCTTATTTCTCTTATTTTATTGGGATGGTCATGTGTCCCTATGTAGCAAAATATTTACACTTTCAGAAGTAAAAGTTGGTGATTTAAATTTCGCAAGTAGAGCTCGCCGTAACGAATAACGTCGTTCTTTTAATGATTTCCACCTCAAATCGTGCAACATTTTCGTGACGCTTTCCCTCCTATAAAGTGATGAAACAAAACGAGCTGCCCTTATCTGAACCTTCTCAATGTCTTCCGTCAGTCCCACCTGGTGAGGGTCCCACACTGGGCAACAGTACTCCAGGAGAGGACGCACAAGTGTGATGTACGCAGTCTGGTGGAGCTGTTGCATCTTCGAAGCGTTCTGCCAATGAAACGTAACATTTGGTTCACCTTCCCCACAATATTTTCTACGTATTCTTTCCAGTCTAAGTCGTACGTAATTGTAACTTCTAGGTATTAGGTAGAATTTACGACCTTAAGGTTTGACTGATTTATCGTGTAATTGAATTTCAGCGGATTTCTTTTAGTGGTCATGTGTATTACTTCACACTTTTCATTATTTAGTGTTGATTGCCAATTTACGCATCATGTAAAATTTTTGTCTAAATCGCTTTGCAGTTACTTTTGATCATCTGTTGACTTCACTAACCGATAAATGACAGCATCATCCGCTAACAGCCTAAGGGAGCTATTCAGATTGTTTCCTAAATCGTTTATAAACACAAGGAAGAGTAGGGGACCTATAACGCTTCCCTGGGGAACGCCAGATAGGACTTGTTTTACTCGATGACTTACCGTCATCTTCTACAGACTCATGGCTAGGCTTACACTCAAGTAGGCTTAATACAGGGAGGGGATATTGAAAAATGTGGGAAATCTACTGATTTGTGGCGAAATGTAAATTTACCTGAAATTTTAATTTGATTACGCAAGTTTCGGTTACGGTTTCGGCTGCAAATCATGTTTCGGTCGGATTCTATCCTTTATGTTCTTCTGCGTCTAGGGGAAAATGGTCCCTGGGAGGAAGCGTCCAATTCTTTGTCTTTCCATATGAAGGTTCCACAACAGCTCGAATCATATTTCGCCCTAAATGTGAACCAGCTCTTCCCAGCAAGACGCGCGAGGCAAGACGAGGCTTTCTAGTTAGTGTAGGTGTTGCCGTATTCTTATCCGCTCCCGTGGTGGGATAAAATTGCAGATCCTCAACACGTAAATGATGACTCCCTCCTTTGGACATTATATCTTGCGTTTCTGACTTCAGTAAGTACATGGAAGCCAAACTGACCTTACAAAACACAAATGTGCTAATTGCCTATATTTTTGACACTATTTTAGACTTTAAAAAATTGCTTATGTGGATAGAGCAACTTTCAGAAAGGTCATTTGCGCACTTTTCGAATGCTGCCACAATTATCAATCTTGAAAGGGAGATATTGAGCCGGCCGCGGTGGCCGAGGGGACTGAGGCGCTCCAGTCACGGTCTGCGCAACCACTACGGTCGGGGGTTCGAATCCCCCCTCGGGCATGGATATTTGTGCCGTCCTTAGTATTAGGTAGATCTTAAGTAGTTTGTAAGTTTAGGGACTGATGACCCCGTAGTTATGTCCCATAAGCTATACAAACATTTTTTGATATTGAGCGAACAGTTTGATAAATTTATTGCAGTCTAAATCTCTTTGTCAGAAAATTTTGAGAATCTATTTAGTCATTTACCGGTACATCGATTTGAAACTGATTTAGAGTTCACGGCCACATATTTGTGTGGAATTAAGAAAGTCGTCTTAGTAGTCATCTCACTGGAGCAACTTATTTGACGACCAGTACTCTCAGTACAAAGATAGACATGCTTGTAAAGAAATTTAAAGGTAAATGTGGAGTGATGAAAATAAAACGTGTTGTTTTTCTCTTTCATAAGTAGTAAGACAGCCTGCACGTAATACATATTACTAATTCTCAAAAGTGTTAATGCCAAAGTTCAGTTCCGAGCTTACATGGGCCAATCGGCCGCGAACGACATCGACATGTCATTCTCTGAATCTTCTGATGGCGTCATTGGTGGGATATGTAGTCAGCACGCCGCCCCTGCAATCGTCGGATTTCTTGACTGGGAATCGCCAGTACTCACAAGGGAATGGTCAGACTTGTCATGCCAAAACATGTATTGATTTTTTTTTTTTTTTTTTTTTTTTTTTTTTGGCACTGTTAACATTGAAGGAAGTCTGTATGCAGAATGTTAGCTGCTGATATGACCTGGAAGTCACCTAAATAATAAGGAAAATGGCTGTTTTTCCTGCTTGGCGCTTGCGGTGACGGAAATGGCGAGTCGCGAGCTGTTGTTTTGGTGAGCGTTGTGCGCATGCTCGGGAGGTGCGGCGTTCACTAAAGAGGAATATCGTTACACGGTTTTGGTGGAAAGAGGAAACGAATATTCGTTTCTGTGGCATGCACTTCCTTTTAATTTCTGGTACGTATTTCGAAACATACCGTCCTGAAACTGGTTAGAGATGTGAAAGATATTCTGTACATCTACATCTATAGGGGAGACCGGGGCACATTTTCCACAGGGGCAAGTTTTCCAACTCGCTTTAGTTTCGAAACAAACCGCTAGATGGTACCACCGGCGATACTGCAGGAAGTAGCAACAAAGCACGCTTCATTTACGAAAGTTTCAGTGTTGTACCAGCAGTCACATTGTCGGCAGGGCTGTTTTTGTCATTTTTGCAAAGATGAGTAAACTTTCACGTTTTTATTTAAACTTAAACATACTAGCGTTAAACTTCTTATTTTGACGTTGCAAGCACTAAAAGTGGGTTTCTTTCTTCACGTAACTGTGCATTTGTTTCGTAAATAGCTTACACCAGTGGCGTAACTATGGGGGGGGGGGGGGGATGAGGGGAATAGAAACCCCCCCCCCCCCAGAACCCGAAAAAAAGAGAAAAAGAAAAAAGAAATCGTATATCAGCAATCTGGTAAAGATTGGAAACTTGGGATGTTTTACCATAAGCTTTCATTGGATGGGAGTGAATTAGTTTCTTCAACAGAAGTGGTAAATGGTAGTCTGTCTGGAAACTGACTAAAATTTTGCTCGTCAAGCAGATCTATTCCCCCCCCCCCAAAGCCAAGTACTAGTTACGCCACTGGCTTACACAGTTACTCATAGACGTAGTGCTATAGTTCGGAATATGGCAACAGGGCACGTTTTCCGAGAGAATACGGGGCACATATTCCTGCACGTGTCTCGTTGGAAAACGTGCCCCGGCCTGGAACATCTGCTATTATTCCTTTAAATATGTATTTATTGTGTAATAAATTCTGCCAAATAGCCGTCTTTCAAATGGTTACTTGTAAAATGTTTTTCTTACAGACTTAAAATGGTCCGCAATTATAGAAAGAAAACCGATAGAGGCACGTACACTCCAGAAATAATAGCAATTAGCAATTAGAGGCGGGTGCAGTGTCAGAAAAGGATCCATGGACTTCAATATTCCACGTAGGACTCTGAACAATTACTGGTTGAAATTCCGTTCCTTAGACAATCTATCAGTGCAATCAACAGCTGTGATCCCACCGTCTCCACTGGAAGAACTATCAGGAATGCATGTTCCTCTTGTCGAATCGGAATCGCCTGTCCCAGACTTGCCACAAGCAGAAGAAACAGTGCCGGAAATATACCTACGACTACCAGTAGCAGTGGCGTAGCTATCATAGGGCTAGGCGGGGCAGTGCCCCGGGACCCCCGAGCTCCAGGGGCCCCTCGGCCTTCGCGAGCGACGATCGAAGAAAGGTAACAGTAGAGCGTCGATTTAAAAAAAAAAAAAAATTTACCCTCCCCCCTATCGTCCATCATATCCCCTTCCCCTCAAACCAAGATTCCCACAGTTGCCGCACTGGGACACCGGCTGGCGGAACAATGCTGCTATGCCACTATATGTTGCTGCTGACAGAAGAAGCTGCCAGTCAATGTGTCCAGCAATCGGCACACTTCAGTCGGCAGACGTAGCGGCAGCATCAAAGCTGCTCACAGCAACAGCGGCGTCTTCCAAGTGTTGCGGCGTGCCGGCTCGGCGCAGTGTGAAGGATACAGTATAAATACATTTACTGCGCAGTACTTCTTATTGGCAAATAGAAGTATACAGTTCGAATATCCGAATAAACCGGTTTTCCGAATATGGATGTCCCCAAATGACTTCGGATAATAGACGTTATATTGTATTAGTATTGTATTGTATTTAGTTGAATTAAGGAATTTCGACTTTTAATTTCTCCTGCCGAAATTGACCCCAACATGGACAGTTCGCCAATTATGTAACGAAATTATAACAAAATATGCATTATTAGAATGTGAGGTTACGGAAGTATTTACCGTAGTTTAAGTCTTCTGCAGCAGCCGAAAGGTCATTCAGCAAATTAAAAATATCAAAACGCATCCTGAGGTACAGTATGGCTCAAGTTTGACTCGGACATTTGGCACTTATAGCAATCGAAAACAAGGCTGAATCAAGTATAGATTTAACAGACCTTATTGATGATTTTGCAAAACCCAAAGCCAGGAAAAGATTGTAAAATAATTGTTAAAATAATATTGACTACTTTTTATTTGTGTACCCATATTATTACTATAATGTACTGCAGTCACGAAAACGCTTAGCGATAATTACCGATCAGAAATCATATCTTTGGCAACATCTGCAATCTAACAGTTTGAAGCATTGTATTACTCCAGTAGGTATTCTTTCATTCTGTCTTTGGTGCATGAGGAAACACGAACGAAATCCCCACGACTTGAAAAACGCCACTCATTAAGTTCGTGATACACAGTGAGGCGCGAAAAATAATTATGAATTTTTTTAAAGCCTAATAGTATTCGTGTTACAAGAAATAGAAAAATTCCCAGCTTTTAGAAAACAATGTTTTAACACATTGACTGCCACGTGAGTTAAATATACCACAGGAAGCCTTCTCTTCGGGCCACGTGAAGTCAATACAACTCACGGACATTTTTCCATTTAAAGCTCTGTGGTGCACTAGTAACTCACAATAGCGTGCTGTGACTTGGTGTTACAGTACGTTATGGCCCCAGTAACAAATCATGTTCGTGGCGTCCAGTTTTCAAGAGCTCAAGAGTAGTTATTGACACTTGAAATTTTGAATTATATATCTCACATGGCCCAGTCATATTGGAGTTTCCTAGTTTTTATAATTTATTATTTGGTGTTACATATTACTTATACAGTAGATTGGGTAATTCCACTTGGTATCTCTAACACCTACATGCACTGTGCTTTATGAAGAAACACTCTTCCCAAAAATATGAGTCACAATTTCTTACATTTCCATGTAGTTTGTTTACATTTCTTGACAGCTTTCTCTCGTCCAAATTCATTCCTCATTTTTTCGTAGCATCCGTACACCAGTGACTTGCAGCTCCCATGTTCACTAGAGCACAATCTGCAGGCAGCTCGGTGCCAACGGTGAGAGATTTCTCAGGGGCATCTGCATCTTCTGTATGGAGTAGTCTCAAAGTCACTTCCTCTTTGAATTCTGTGATTGAGATGATCTTATTGTTGATGTATCGGTAAATCACAAGAGCATTTACCAGTGTTGACCGTGTCAACAGTTCAAATGCAACCTTCCTGTACCATTTCACACCCCGCCTTAGACAGTATAGGACTTGATATGGTGAGAGAGATCTATAAATAACTGATTATAGTCAGTTATTATTGCTGGTTTTTTCTTTGTGCCCCTATTGGTTTGAACTTCAGCTTCTTCCTCTCCATGAACAGTATTCAGCATCAATACATTCCTCTTTTTTTCCATTTCAGTAGTATCGTCATCTTCTTCACTTATGTCCATAACTTCACCTAAAAGCTTCTGTATATGCCTTTGTTCATCTACATAACTTCTACGAGATACTTTCTCCTGCTAAAATATCACTGTGTTACGGAGCAAACAATACTGAATAAAGACTGTAGTAACAATGCAGAAAAACAATAATGGAACTGTGCGCAAATAATGTTGTGGAATGAAAGGCTTACAGGAGTACCAACCCAAAATTATTAGCGACATAACAAATGACACACCTGGCACTTTACTCTGGCGCCATGTGACTTATATATAAGTCACACAAAAAAACATGAACTAAGGTACTAAATTGCAATATTTTCAACTTATTTGTATTTAAACAGCTTACTTCAAGCAAACTAAAGCATAATGTGGAAAAATAGTAATTGGTCCCCGGGGGACGGTAATCCAAGCATACCTTTGGCAGACAATATGTACATATAGTTATTGTTAAACAGAATGGACTAAGACAAAATATTAAATGTATACAGCATATTTAAGTACAGTAGAACAGTATTTGGCATTTGATGTTGTGGGGATGTGACGTGACAGCAGGAAGTGGGAGTGGGGGGGGGGGGGGGAGGATGGAGGGCAGAAGGTGCGGGAAAGGGCAGACCGCTGGAATGGTCAGGCATTGCCGTTCTTTGTGCACCTGCAAACCGAAATAGCGAGAAAGTAAGCCCCCACTCTGTCTAGGAAATTACAAAGGAAAAGGAAATTACAAAGTTATACCGACCCTTCCACAGTGCACCTCATAAACCACAGATGACTTACTGCGCAGACAGACCTGGAGAGTGTGCATTTGCACAAAATGCCTTGCGCCAGGAAATAGGCATGTTTATTTTCCACAAATGCGTTAATACTGAAAGGAATACCGGACAGAATCTACATACCTTTCTACACACTACCTTGCAACGGTAGGCGGGAAATGGATTCGGCATTCCGTAGGTTTTTTCTGGGAATGGCGCCTTCCCATACCATAAGAACTATCCGCTCTTCAATTTACTTTCATACTAACACTATACCCTCCGCCGCATTCTGCTCGGTTCTTCTATGTGAAAAACATACAACTTCACTGTGTTTTAAAGTAATGGTGAGAATTCAACACTTCACGCAATGTTTTAAGGTACGATTCTACCCGCACACTATTTGTTTATTCTGCTATTTAAAGGTTTAATTACATTCACGGATCAGAAGTTTCATGTAATAATTACTTTGTCTCAATAGTGAAGACGCTGCCCTCTACCCCACTGTCACGATAATAAGCGAAGATATCGACTTAGTTATTTTACTTATTACTTTTTCCTGGTCAGACACTAACATATACTTCAAGAAGCCTAGTAGGGGCACAGCTCAATCCGCAGTGTTTCATCAAACAAAATCCGGTAACTTACTTTTGATGAAACCATCCTACACGAATATTTTCCCTATTTTTCCTTCTTTGACTGGG
The DNA here is from genome assembly GCA_026315105.1 of Locusta migratoria. NCBI lineage: Eukaryota > Metazoa > Arthropoda > Insecta > Orthoptera > Acrididae > Locusta > Locusta migratoria. The sequence continues at coordinate 297,577,023 of CM048755.1, forward strand.
CTATCAACGAAATGAGCCAACAGCGCAGTAGTTCAGCGAGAGTGAGTTGTCGGCACTGACAAAAGCCCGCCTGCTGTCACCGCTGACAAAAAATATCCCATGGGGCATTTTCATCTGTATGACCTACTCAGGTCCAACTCTATCTCTATCCGTCTGCAAAATTTCATCCAAATCAGCTAGTAATTTTTGCGTGAAAGCATAACAAACAAACTTTCACACTTATATTAGAGAGTACGATTACATATTATCTGCTGTGTGACAGGTAATAATTTACTTAGTAGTATTTAGGTTTTCCTTATTATGTCCTCCAGTGGGCGGTAAGGAGCTGATGATGAAGTAATTTTGCATCTCTACAGTATTAGTGTAAAGAGGGCCCCAATGACATTTTTGCCCCGGGGCCCTTGGTGACATAGTTACGCCACTGACCAGAAGTAGCACCAATCGCAAGGCGTCCACCAAACACGCTGACAATAGGATATGCAAAACCATGGCGTGTAAGTAGGCTACACTTCACACCCAAACTAACGTAGTAAGAACACTCAAATATATAGGCTATATACATGATACAATTTCCCTTTTAAATATTAAATTTCTAATACACTTTGGGTTTGTTTGTACAGGTTTTTACTCATGAACAAGAGCAAATGCTGGTTCAGTGGGTACAGTGCACGAAATGCAAGAAATGGGCGCATGAAGACTGTACAAAAGGGAATGTTGCATTTTTTGTTTGCTTACATTGTGATTCAGACAATGAGTATGAGTATTGTTAAAAAAATTCTGTATTTGTAAAATATGTAGGTGACATATTTTGTAAAACCTTTAAGTAGCAATTTTTTTTTATTTAATGTGGTTACTTTTGCTATCCTTCTTTTGTAATGTATTGTAAATTCATAATAATAATACATATTCAGTGAAATCAAGATAATTACCTCTGTTTTACCATTTAAAGTATAGTTGGAAAATTTGCCCCTGTACATTTTAAGTAAGCTGGAAAACTTTCCCTGCATACAGGGCAAATTTTCCAACGCAACATGGTCAGACAAAATCATTTGCTGCCAAGAAGGATATGTACTATTTTCTAAAAATTTTGTATAAGATTGTAGATAAAGGAATAGGAAATACAATGATCCACTGTTTACCTCAAAACTGATAAAAATAAAAGGTACAAAAATAAAAATGTGGAAAACGTGCCCCGGTCTCCCCTACTCCGCAAGCCACTTTACGGTGAACATTCAATCTCCCCTCACAGATGATGGCAAACCCTGTAAATGTTTTACTGCTTTCCATGGAGATATACCACAGGCGCCAAATGAAGCAATCAACAGAAAACATGCGTGAAGACTACGTGATGTGCGACATGGTAGTTAAACTTCTAGACGAGCATGTAAAAAGCGCAGACATGTGGCTAGAAACGACTGAAACACTCGATATTGTAGACTGTGAATCTACAGACGACGAAGAAGCAGAAGAAAGTTTCACACACGAAGACTCTTCGAGTGATAGTGCCACGTATCATCATCAATTATCTCCGAAACAACACCAGCAACTACAATTACATTATCAGACAAAGAAAAAGCGGTGAAGTATTGGTTGAACGAAAGTGGTAAGAAACGCCTCCGTGTCAGTACTGTTCAAAATAGGTATCGCGTTGTCCGTTCTGAACGTGAATTCTATAGAAGGTTAAAAGGAAGTCGCTGGACGACGTAAGAGTCGACTGGAAATTGCGACGGAGATAAATGCGCGACTTTTTGAGCAATTTACCGATGCCAGACGACAGTCATTGAGTGTCAGCGACACAACTTTGCGTGATTGGGCGTTAGAGATTGCCAACGCGATAGGCGCCAAAAAATTATAGCTTCTGAAAGATCACATAAAATTGTGGCACGAAAAATAACAAAATTTGTATCGAGAAACAGGTCGGAAAATGAAGTGACCCAAATGGAATGATAGCTTTTCTTACGACTGCAAAAAATAAGATCGCCAGTTTTAGTGACTCTTACGTTTACAATGCACATCAGTCAGGTTTTCAAAAAGAAATGCGTGCGAAAAGAACACTGTCATTCAAAGGGGAAAAACATATCGAGGCAATTGCGCAGTCCACGACTGCATTCACCCATTCATACACTATAATGCCCATAATTAGTTTGGATGGTTCATTGCTGCCTAAACTATATGTGTTTCTTCAAGAACCAAATGGACGTTTTGGACCGCGTGTCAAACAAACAATGTTCTACACAGACAATCTTGCGGTAGACGCATCGAAGTCTGGAAAAATGGGAAATGATAACGTTACACTTTTCATGCGTCATGCTTTTCTTCCGTTCTGCGGGACCAAATCTCCTCCTAGATTCGTGGCCAGGTCATAAAAGTTCTGATTCATTAAAAGCTGTATTTCGAGCGCACCCTGACAAAGAAGGAGAGATACTTCAGATTCCACCCGGCAGGACGAACGTAATTAAACCGTTAGACAAGGAATTTTTCCGGCTGTGGAAGGCATTTTACAGAAATCTGAGAAAATTATTGGGTGCAAATCACTGCAGTTTCCTGTCCATCACCGTGACAACACTCTCAAGTTTCAGTCAGTGGTACATTATCGGTTTTCCTCCCCACGGTTTCAAAATGTGATTAAATATGCGTGGCAAGCCTCCAAATATACTGATACTAGCTGCTCCCCGCGGTGTTACCCGCGGTTCAATAGTCAGACAAAGTAGAAGTAGAAAGAAAAGTAACGAAATAAAAAAGAAATCTAACGGAGAAACGAAATGTTGAGATCCTACAAAAGCAAAGCGAACCAACAAACGAAACAACAAATGTAACGAATAAAGAAACTATTCTGCTCCTATAAATACGAACTAAACGAATGAAAGAAACAATAAATATAACAGGGAAACAAACCAACGAAGTCTTACAAACGAACGAAATCACCAGTGAAAGATTGAATCAGTGAAATCTAACCAGCAAAGTCACGCCAATGCACTAAAAGCAAACGTTCGAATGCTATAAATAATCTAAATCACCAAAGAAACTATTATTCATTGAAATCCAAAGAGAATACAATTTTAAAGAATTACGATAACATCACAAATGTTCGAACATCTATAGTCGAAGGTGACAGTCCAATACACGTCATCGAAAACCAAGGAGAAAAGAATATTGAAGAACCTGGATAATATCACAATTGAATACACATTATACGTCCTGAGAAATATTTTCATGAGTGTTATATTGCCTGCCATCTGTTGAGTGCATTTGCTACTACTTTCGTTGCAGTTGGCCGGAACACACAACGTTTCATTTGTTAACTGCAGCGTACCGCCTGCCATCTGTTGAGTTCATTTGCTACTACTTTCGTTGCAGTTTATTTTACGTACGCTATTTATACATGGCAGTTCGCGCTTTGTACACAAAATAGGGCTTGGTATCTATATCCCATTCTACACAAAAGTCAATGTTTTTTCTTGCCATAGTAATTAGAGCATATTTTATTTAAAGTCTTCAATTTATATACATACTTTCTTCATTTGTTACAACAAATGAAAATGAATGCGGCATAAAAGCCAACATTCACATTTCTTGTGTATGTAATTATATGTCAGTTAAGCCGTTTTGGCAGTATCCCAGAATCTTTTTGTATATTCGAAAGTAAAAAAAGATAACAATAAGAAAGAAAAAAATTTTCACTATAGCAGGACACGAACCATTGCCGAAAATAGTAGAAATTTATGACATGACGCGTTAACCTTCACGGCTAAATACGACATGCTCTGCAAGATTTTCTGCTGTTATATTAGAAGCTACTTACAACCGTTACGTATTTCTTGTTATGGATATATATTTCAAATAAGTAACTTGTAATAAACTTGTAATAGCCTATGTCCTAATCCAAGACATAAGAAATCTCTATATGAAATTTCACCTAAACCAGTGCTGCAGTTTTAGCGTGATGCGGTAACAAACATACAAACTTTGGCATTTATAATATGTATAGGATTAGGCCTGATTCCTTCCTAACACCGACCGAGTTTTGTCTACGGACGTCTAACAACGTCTGTGATTCGCAGGGCTGTAATATGTCGTCTTTGCTTGTATGCACGTGGTGCACAAAAACCTATGTTTTGAACATTGTGTCAATATTTCGCATTTTTGCGGTAATTACAAGAAATAAAAGTTTGACGTGTTCTAAACCGTATATGTATTTATGTCTATTTCATAGCTATTTGGAAAGAATTTTGTAGATAACATATCAGCTACATTTATCAGCGAATTTATTATTATCGTACGATCTCTTTCACTGGGCGAATCAGCTCTCACTGTTGTAGCAGGGGAGCGGCGCGTAGCTAACGCCACCTTATCCCTAGATGGCGTTGGCATAACGTAGCGAGAGAGATCAGGGTTGTACAACAGGCAATTAGAAGCGCGGAAACCATGCGACAATAATGTCATACTTCATAAAAGTTTTTACAGACTTCCAGGTCATGTCAGCAGCTAACAGTCTGCATACAGACATCCTTCAATGTTAACTCACCGTGGTAGAAATAGCAACACAGGTTTCGACATGACATGTCTGACCATTCCCTTGTCAGTCAAGTAGCTCGTCAGTTGGCCTCACCATACTGGGTGCACACTGTTCCAGTCCTCCTACCAAGAAAAAATATTTGGCAGTACCGGAAATCAGGGGCGGCTGGTGGTACCTGAATCAGGTGTTGCACCCAAGTTCCAATGCTACATTTATATATGATACGCTTACAAGGGAGAAATTATTTATCTCAGCGCCTGACCTCTTGACATTTGTCATGATACAAACGTCCCTAGAATTTTTGGTGTATGAAGGTCACAAAATTGAACTTTGTTGTTGTTGTTGTGGTCTTCAGTCCAGAGACTGGTTTGATGCAGCTCTCCACAATACCCTATCCTGAGCAAGCCTCTTCATCTCCACATAAGAACGGCAACCTACATCTGTCTGAATCTGCTTACTGTATCCATCTCTTGGTCTTCCTCTGCGATTTTTACCCCACACACTTCCCTCTAATTCCTTGATGTCTAAGAATGTGTCCTACCAATCTATCCCTTCTTTTAGTCAAGGTATGCCAGAAATTTCTTTTCTCCCCAATTCTGTTCAGTACCTCCTCATTAGTTACGCGATCCACCCACCTAATCTTCAGCATTCTTCTGTAGCACCATATTTCAAAAGCCTCTATCCTCTTCCTGTCCACACTATTTATCGTCCATGTCACACTCCCATACAAGGCAACACTCCATACAAATGCCTTCAGAAAGGACTTCCTTAGGCTTAAATCAATATTCGATGTTAACAAATTTCTCTTTTTCAAAAACACTTTTCTACCCATTGCCATTCTGCATTTTATATCCTCTGTACTGCGACCATCATTTGTTATTTTACTGATCAAGTAACAAAACTCATCTACCTCCTTTATTGCTTCGTTTCCCAATCTAATGCCTTCAGCATCACCTGATTTTCTTACACTGCACTCCATGACCCTAGTTTTGCTCTTGTTAATGTTCATCTTATATGCACCTTTCAGCACACTGTCCATTCCGTTCAATTGCTCTTCCAGGTCCTTTGCTGTATCTGACAGAATTTCTATGTCGTCGGCAAAACGCAATGTTTTTAATTCTTCACCCTGAACTTTAATTCCTTCTCCAAATTTCTCCTTGCTTTCCTTTATAGCTTGCTCAATGGCAGGTCTTAGGATTTTTATCTCTCACTTTCCACTTCTTTCACCTCTGGCAGTATTGCTCATGTGAAAAATACCGAGTAGCACCGTGATTCGGAATCCACGTTAAACTGTAGGTCCCCCTATAACTGGCTGGTTAGGTCGGAGGAAGGCAACGGCATACCACCTCCAAACAGGACCATGCCTAGTAAAGCACTGTGGTGTTCAAACCAATCTTCGGATTGTTGACTGCTTTACCTTTACCTTTTACCAATGTACAAATTGAATAACAATGGAGAAAGACTACAACCCTGTCTTACTCCCTTTCCACCCACTGCATCCCTTTCATGCCGTTCAACTCTGACAAACGCTGTCTAGTTTTTGTACAAGTTGTAAATAACCTTACGCTCCCTATATTTTACTCCTGCTTGCTTCAGATCTTGAAATAGTTTATTCCAATCAACATTGTCAAAAGCCTTCTCCAAATCTACAAAAGCTAGAAATGTAGGTTTGCCGTTTCTTAATCTATCTTCTAGGATAAGCCGTAAAGTGAGTATTGCCTCCCGAGTTCCTACATTTCTCCTGAACCCAAACTGATCTTCCCCAAGGTCGGCTTCTACCAGTTTTTCCATCCTTCTGTATATAATTGGTGTTAATATTTTGCAACCATGACTTATTAAACTGATGGTTCTGTAGTTTTCACACCTGTCTGCACCTGCTTTCTTTGGAATGGGGATTATAACATTTTTCTTGAAGTCTGAGGGTACTTCGCCTGTCTCATACATCTTATGCACCAGGTGAAACAGTTTTGTCATGGCTGGTTCTCCCAGAGACTTCAGTAGCTCTGAGGGAATATCATCTACTCCAGGGGCCTTGTTTCGACTTAGGTCTTTCAGGGCTCTGTCAAATTCTTCTCTCAGTACAGTATCTCCTATTTCATCTTCATCTACATGCTCTTCCCTTCCTACAATATTGTCTCGAAGTTCATTTCATTTGTAGAGCTCCTCTATATACTCTTTCCACCTTTCAGCTTTCCCTTCTTTGCTGAGAACTGGTTTTCCATCAGTGTCCTTAATATTCATAGAGCTGTTTTTCTTATCTCCAAATGTTTCTTTTATTTTCCTGTAGGCTGTATCTATTTTCCCCCTATTTATACATTCTTCTACATCCTTGCATTTGGCTTCTAGCCACTCCTGCTTAGCCATTTTGCACTTCCTGTCAATCTCATTTCTTAGTCGTCTGTACTCCATTTTGCCTGTTTCATTTACTGCATTTTTATATTTTCTCCTTTCATCGATTAAATTTAGTATCTCCTGTGATATCCAAGGATTTTTTGTAGGTCTTGCCTTCCTACCTATTTTATCCTCTGCTACTTTCACTATTTCATCTCTCAATTTTACCCATTCCTCCTCTACTGTTTTATTTTCCCCTGTTTCTGTCAATTGTTGCCTAAAGCTCCCTCTGAAATTCTTAAGAACCTCAGGTTCCTTCAATTTATCCAGGTCCCATCTCCTTATTTTCCTACCTTTTTGTAGTTTCTTTAGTTTCAGCCTACAGTTCATAACCAACAAGTTATGGTCAGAGTCTATATCTGCCCCTGGGTATGTCTTACACTGTAAAACCTGGTTCCAAAATCTATGTCTTACCATTATAAAATATATCTGGTATCTCCCGGTGTCTCCTGGTCTCTTCCACGTATACAACCTTCTTTTGTGATTCTTGAACCAGGTGTTTGTTATAACTAAATTATGTTCCGTGCAAAATTCTACCAGTCGGCTTCCTCTTTCATTCCTTTTGCCCAGACCATATTCACCTACTATCTTCCCTTCCCTTCCTTGTCCTACTACCGAATTCCAGTCTCCCATAACAATTAAGTTTTCCTCTCCCTTAATTGTCTGAATAATTTCCTTTAACTCCTCATATATTTCTTCGATTTCCTCATCATCGGCAGAGCTAGTTGGCTATAGAGATATATCACTGATAGAAAAATATCTGAGGCAGAGAACATGTTACTGTACTACTGTTGTCGGTGTTGGCTTCGTATCTATCTTGACAATGATAATGCGATCACTGTGCTGGTCATAGTAGTTTACACGCATTCCTATTTTCTTATTCATTATCAATCCTACTCCTGTGATACCCCCAATTGATTTTGTATTTATAATTCTGTACTCACCTGACCAGAAATCCTGTTCATCCTGCCACCGAACTTCACTAATCCCCACTATATCTAACTTCAACCTATCCATTTCCCTAATTTTCTAATTTTCCTACTCTATTAAGGGATCTAACATTCCACGCTCCGACCTGTAGAATGCCAGTATTGTCTTTCCTGATGATCACATCCTCCTGAGTAGTCCCCGCCCGGAGATTTGAATGGGGGACTATTTTACCTCCGAAATATTTTATCCGAGAGGATGCCATCATCACATGTTCATACAGTAGAGCTGCATGTCCTCGGGAAAGGTAACGGCTGTAGTTTCCCCTTGCTTTCAGCCGTTCGCAGTAGCTGTGTGGCAAAGCCACATTAGCTGATGTTACAAGGCCAGCTCAGTCAATCATCCAGACTGTTGCCCCTGTAACTACTGAAAAGGCTGCTGCCCCTCTTCAGGAACCACACGTTTGTCTGGCCTCTCCACAGATACCCCTCCGCTGTGGTTGCACCTACGGTACGGCTATCTGTATCGTTGAGGCACGCAAGCCACCCCACCTCGGCAATGTCTGTGGTTCATGGGAGTGGAATTGAACTTTAACAGATCGAATTTACGACCCTGTGAAAAGTTAGAGATATATCACTGATAGAAAAATATCTGAGGCAGAGAACATGTTACATGTAAATTTGACAATTGATAATTTATATGTAAACAGCAGAAATTAATATGAATTCAAATTATAAAACAGTAGATAATATTGGCGAATTTAAAACAATGAAATGAAGGCTTTAAAATGCACATAGTCAGTATTAAAACTGCCACGGTGGCTAAGAAACACAAACTGTGCACAGTAAATGGTGACAAGAACAAAGAGACGATAAAACACATGGCAACAAAGTGTTCTGACTATGCAGAGGTTGCTGAGGTCTTAAAATCACAATCACATCTTGACACTGACAACACTTCAGCACGATGCACTGTTAAGAAGTAAAGCAATGAGACCCCACAGGGAGGAGAGGAGAAGAAAGAGGGGCAGGAAAGGGAGGGGTGAGGGAAAACGTAAGGAAAACGTAAGTAAGGACTCTGAGGGGGGGGGAGGGGGAGGGCAAGGAGGGGAATTGGGAGAGAAGGGAGGCACGTAATATATGAGGAGGGGAGGGATTAGGGCTGATAGGATGGGTAAATATCAGGATGGAGGGTGTCATCTGGGAGAGGGAGGTGGCGAAAGTTACCCTGGGAGAGGATGTGGAAAGTGTGAAGGTGTAGGGAGGGAGGGATATTCTGGTATCGGTGTGGCAGAGGCTCGAGGTTCAGCAGGAGGGGAGAAACCAGAGGGTGACGGAATTATATTTTGCAGGTGGTGTAGAGGCTACGGATATGTCCAAGGAACTTTAGAAGGTGAGGAAAAGGAATGAGACCGTAGAAGATGCATGTGAGGGAAGGGAGGCGGATGTGGTAAGCGAGGCGGAGGGCATGGCATTCTAGGATTTGGACGGATTTATAGTAGGTGGGGGAGGTGGAAATCCAAGAAACTGCAAAGGACGGGATGAATCAAGAAACGGTAGGTGTACAGGATTGTGGAGGAGTCAAGTCCCCATGTCTGGCCGAATAGGAGTTTGAGCAGGTTGTGTAAATAGTGGCCTGGCTGATGGTGAGGGAGGGAAGAAAGAGGTTGAGGATGAGGTGCTCAGTGTGTTCGTTTAGGAGAGGCTGTAGCTGGACAGGGTGGTGACAGAGGTGGCCAATCGCCACTCCACCTCAAGCAAGGGGTGGAGGGCCATCTATACAGTATAGAGTGTAGGAAGTGGTACTGATGGAATGACAGGGTTGGAAGAAGGTTTCATTTAGGAGAAAGGCATCCACACACTGTTGAGAGAGAGTATGCATGAAAAGATGTTTGTTAACAGGGAGGGATCGGACGTTGTGATAGAGGATGGTGTGGGGTGGGTATGAGCTGCAGGGAGGTGGGTGGATGCGGGTAGATGGGAGAAAGTTTACGGCTGTACTTTATGTAAGGGTAACTTGCCGGGATAAGGTGAAATTGGAGTGGTTGCAGGAGAAGGTGGCGATGGTGTCTAGTTGGAAGATGGAGCAGCCTGCGAGAGCGATCTGTTGGAGGGTGTGGTGACTCTGGAACAGGTGAATATTTTGAAGGACTGTGGCGACGAATCGGATGACATCCTCCACAATGGGATGGTGGCAGAGGGAGTTATTAGGATGGATAGGGGGGTCAATAAGGCAGCTGGGGACTGTCCGCTTGGAGGTAATGGGAGTGGAATGAGCTTGGCATTTATAAGAATAGGTGGGATAGGGACCACCATAGGTGTTGCAGGTGGGAGGAGAGGCGAGGTTGGGGCACTGTTTGAGGAAATGAGGGGATTTGCAGTGAGGACAGTTGGGGGGGGGGGGGTTACAGTTTTGGGTGAGGAGGTCGTTGTAAACTAGACAACGACCACAGCGGTATGACTGGGAAGGGGAGCGAGATGGTTCCACATTATAGCAGCGATCATATATTACTGGCCCCTCAGTCAGGAGGTTGACAATGGATGATGCTGATTCTGTCAATATATTACGAAAACAGTTTGCACAAGAAATAAAACGTGGAAGAGGAGCAATGTGGTAGATATGGAGGTTATATAATCACCTTGTAAAATAATTAAGCAGATTCAATGTTACTAGCCAAAGAGAAAGTTCTTTACAGATTAATTAACATGAGACTCTATGTGTAAAAACGGAACTAAAATAACACTGTTGTTGTTCATAAGATTCCACTCGGTGATGCCGCTTGTGATATTACAGATACAGGGGGAAGCTGATTGTTTCCATGTGAGGGGTGGGTTTTGCCAGGCTGTTGGGTTCCCCAGCTGGCCGGCTAACAATTTGGGGATACAGGTAGTCAGGGTTTATCTAATGTGCCCAGAAGCCGGAGGCACTCTTGGCTGAGCGAGGGCGTCTATTCCGGATTACAGCTGAAATACAATGTGGCCACAGACATTATTCTAGAATTCCATATAGAATCAGGATTCCCTAACTTCCGACAGCTGACTTCGGGTAATTGGGAGAATTTTGGGAAGATGTACTTCCTGTAAAGGACACCGCGTATAAAACGCTTGTACGACCACCTCTTGAGTATTGCTCAAGTGTTTGGGACTGGCAGCAGATCAGTTTAAAGGAAGACATAGAAGCAGTTCAGAGGCGAGCAGCTAGGTTTGTTACTGGTAGGTTCAACCAATACGCGAGTGTCACGGAAATGCTCCGGCAACTCAATTGGGGATCGCTGGAGGAAAGACGACGTTCTTTCCGTGAATTTCTGTTGAGGAAATTTAGAGGACCGGAATTTGAAGCTGAGTGTAGTACGATCCTGCTGCCGCCTACTTACATTTCGCGTAGTGATCACAAAGACAAGATAAGAGAAATTAGGGCTCGTACGGAGGCATATAGGCATTCTTTTTTTCCTCGTTCTATTTGGGAGTGGAATAGGAAAGGAAATGCCTAGTAGAGGTACAGTGTACCGTCCGCCACGCACCTTACGGTGGATTTCGTAGTATGTATGTAGATGTAGATCCTAAATATCTCAACTGATCCCCAAATTCTTTTCACCAGTGTAGGCTATATCATGGCATTCAACTGTACACAGAACTTTTAAGAATTAACATACTTAACACATCAAATGCAGATCTATAATGTCGTTAAGGTCTTCAAAATACACTATATCTACATCTGTATATATACTGTGCAATCCACCGTAAAGTGCGTGGCGGAGGGTGCGCTGTACCACTACTAGGCATTTCCTTTCCTACTCCACTCCCAAATAGAACGAGGGGAAAAAAGAATGTTATACGCCTCTGTACGAGCCCTAATTTCTGTTATCTTGTTTTTGTGATCTCTGCCGCGCGGGACTAGCCGAGCGGTCTGGAGCGCCACGTTACGGATCGCAGGGCCTCCCGCGTTGGAGTTTCGAATCCTCCCTCGGGCATGGATGTGTGTGTTGTCCTTGCGTTAGATTAACTTAGTTTAAGTAGTTTGTAAGACTAGGGACTGTTAATCAACCTAGTTTGGTCCCATAGGATTACAAACATTTGAACATTTTTGTGATCTTTACGCGAAATGTAAGTAGGTGGCAGGTACCCACAATCCATCACCAAAAAGGACAAGGCAACAAACTGTTCCACAGTCTGTCACCACAGTATGTCCACACTCTAATCCGAACGTCGTGATGTTGTAGTCTGAATCAGCATTTGCTGGCAAAAATAGAGTCGTTCTATCTCCTGCATCATGCTGCATCAGCAAGGGTGAGAGCGGCTGATGGCTACTACTGTACGAACCTGAAACACCACCTTCGTCTGTAGTTCATGCAACAACATTCCAACCTTCATTCTTTTTCTTCTTTTTATGGGCCAAACTACTGTGATCATCGGTCCCTGATCCAATCAGTCTGCATGAAAATGTACGACGCCACACTGCTGCTGCTGTTGAGGACCTCTTGAACCTCTGGAAACGGGAGATTTTGGAACATTCACTGATCTGCCCGATATGAATGCCTGTGATTACGATCTCTTTTCCAAAGTGAAAAACCACTGCGATCGATCCCGTAAAACACCAGAGATCTACATCTACATGGGATACTCTGCAAATCACATTTAAGTGCCTGGCAGAGGGTTCATCGAACCACCTTTATACTGTTTATCTCCCATTCCATTCTCGAATAGCGTGCGGGAAGAAAGAACACCTGAATCTCTCCGTTTTAGCTCTGATTTCTCGTATTTTATTCTGATGATCTTTTCTGCCTATGTAAGTGGGAGTCAACAATATATTTTTGCATGAGAATGTTGGCGATTCGAGTTTCGTAAGTAGCCCACGCCGCAGCGATAAGCGCCATTGTTGTAATGATTCCCATCCCAGATCCTGTATCATTTTCGTAACGCTCTCCCCTGTATCGCGACAGTACAAAACAAGCTGCTCTTCTTTGGACTCTTTAGATGTCCTCCGTCAAACACACCTGATAAGGGTCCCACACTAGGCAGCAATACTCCAAAAAAGGACGGACGGATATTATTCATGCCATAGGGAGGCCAATACGGTACATCAAAAGAAATAAACGCGAAGATGCTACACTAGACCTACAGAACGTATGTAGAAAGGTTATAAATAACGGGAGCCATAATAATGAATGTGTGTGACTGTAAGCACCTCTGTCGATAAAATCATTTCAGAGAAAAATAATACTTTTCATTACTTTTTAAGTAGCCCTTTTAACTCGATTCACTTTCGAACCAATCAGTAATAGCGGCCACCGGCTCCGTCGCACCGCTATGAGTGTTTCAATTAACTGTAATTATTATGTTTACTTGAAGCTCGTAACAATGGAATGGAATGTTACTTATTATTATTTAAATTCCGGTCGCATCAATAGCGCTACCTTCGTCCTCTTGCAGTGACACGTACAAGGAACTGCTGGCATCAGAATTCTCGTTAATTTCGTAGTTTGTGTTGACTTACAATCGCATCCATTACTATTGAGTAATATGTTTACTACCCATAAACTGTACACTGTACACAGTGACTTTCATCGTCACGTTTTAGTATTTAGTAACTTAAGTTACAAAGAATAGTGCCAACTGTTAAAATAGGCCAAGCATGCCTTTCTCCGAAAAGTATGTACGGTACATCATCCGCATGACAGGCGAACACGCTTCCACCTGAACATTTATTTTATTTTATTTGTTTTACTTCGGGTAAATCGGTTCTTTGCGGTCGTTCGTTCGTCTTTGTCCTAGGTTGTTCGTTGAGTTCTTGGCTCAATTTTTTTTTATGACATAGGTCGTCGTCGAGGCCTCATAACGAGCGCGCTGAGCTATAACGCCGGCTTGATATTCGACCGCCGCTCAGCACAGACTTCAATGACAATTCTATGTCATATACGTGCTGCGCATAAAATCTTACAGTCCTTTTTTACTTGGAATTTTCTGGTTAGTGCGCTTTAGGACTTCTATGAGTGGACACACTTGATGCCGGCCGCGGTGGCCGAGGGGACTGAGGCGCTCCAGTCACGGTCTGCACGGCCACTAAGGTCGGGGGTTCGAATCCCCCCACGAGCATGGATATTTGTGCCGTCCTTAGTCTTAGTTAGTTCATAAGTAGTTTGTAAGTTTAGGGACTGATGACCCCATAGTTAAGTCCCATAAGCTATACAAACATTTGAACATTTGAACACACTTGATGTATACTACTATCCTGCGAAGTCCCATCCCGAACTGTATTTCCGAAACCTGGTCTCCCTGTGAGAGCCTTAGATCCTATCTGGCGGTTACTCTATCACTAGCGCTTCATCCGGCGCAAACGGACACTACTTTCCAGCCGAGTCTCGTATTTATATTCTAGTTATGTATTAGATTTTGCTACGATAAAATACAAGAAAATGCACAAAAAAAAGTACACGTACATCACATTGTTCACGAGATATGACGTCATAAACAATGAGATCCGCGAAAAAATACTGCATCAGACGACAGTGTTACACATTTCCTCCTAAAGCACTGGAACGATTTCAACAAAATTAGGTACACATATTCCTTACCGTGCGGTGGTAACAATGCTGTCGGGGGAAGAGCCACATGCGACACATGGTTCAGGAGATATGACGTCATAAACAATAGGAGTTGCAGTAAACTGCCACATAATGCGACGAGACTTTATTCGCACACTGTATCAGAATAACAGTACTTAGCGACTTGCAACCAACTTCAAACATAATTTCGAACCTTTATTAAACGTTTTATCGCTGACAACCACATCAAAATAATGAAAGGAAAAAAGTTTCTCGCTTACTACTTTTCCGCTGTTCATGGAGCAAACCTACGGCATTCGGTATGACGTTATAGTTTATGATTTCTACACTAGAAATTGTAGTCGCAGGAAATTTTACAGATAGTGTACACACTTAAAACTAAATGTCATTTCGAAATTGTATCACAGCACGACACGTAGTTCATGAGATATAAGGGCATAAACAGTAACGTTCATGCAAAACCGCCCCATCACGCATCAGGTTTTAATCTATTACGTCTTTACAACTAACTCTGTTCGCAACGAATTTTACCGACATACAGGACTTATACAACTGAATATATAACTGCGAAATTATACAATTGTAGAACATTTAATTCAATAAATATGAGATCATATATACTGCGGTGGGTAAAAGCCTGTCACATTATGCAACAATACCCATTATTTCCGACAGATCTAGCTTTTAACTTCCAGAGACTGCAGTTTCCAGTTCAAATGTTTGTAAATTTATCGGACCAAACTACGTGGTCATCAGTCCGTAGCTTACAAACTACTTAAACTAAGGACAACACACACACACACACACACACACACACACACCTGCCCTAGGGAGGACTCGAACCTCTGACGGCGAGCACACGCGCGCTCCGCAGCGGGGCGCCTTAGACCGCTCGGCTACTTCACCGCAGCAGTTTCCAGTAAGACTTGCATTTTCTATTACGATTAATAAATCACAGAGCAACCTATTCAATATTGTGGAATGGATTTGACATGACCATGTTTCTCAAAGGGATAACTTTATATCACTTTACGTTATATACAGTGCACTACTTCTGGGGGAACGCTGGGGTACGCGTACCCCTAAAATTTTTCGTCAACAAAGTAACTTTTTTATGATGTTGAGAACTTGGAAGAAAGCCAAAGATTTATTTCACGGACATGATTTTTTTATTTCATTCTTTCACGTTGGTAACCAGTGCAGTTTTTGGTGGGAAAAGCAATGTCATGACTATTTCAAGCATTTTGAAGCTGCAGCAACCATTCTCAACTAATTCATCGCTGGCAACCAGTTCGACAAGCAAGTAGAGCCCTCGCCCGCTACTAGTGGGCGATGGTAGTGATAAACGGATATGCGCACGCTCAAACACTGAGCTACCGATAGCAGTCTCTATAGTCCCGCCACCATTAGAGAGCCTATATATATATAGGCTCTCTAGGCACCATCATCCTTCGCGTTTCATTTCCATCTTTGTTTTGTTGTTCTGTATTCGTTTGTGTCTGTTGTTCCGTTCTTGTCGGTTGTGTGAAGTTTTACAGTGTGTCCTGTCTTCTGTTGCAACTTGTAAGTTAGGTTGAAGGTGAGGGATGAGCAGAAAAATAACAAACTATTCTACTTGTAAAGTAAGAAAGCGTGAAACCTACAGCAGCCATGAACTCAACTCAGTTTGGAAACTGTTGAAATACTATTACTGTTAGTTACATTGTAGTTTATTAGTTAAATAAATTTTCAGCTCTATTAAAAATTGGTTCAGTTGAAGCACGGAACACCACCCATCATCTTTGCCATTTCAGGAGCCAAACAAGGTCACGAAAGATTTTTATAGTGTAGTTTTTATTGTTGTTGATGATAGGTGTGGATGGTTTTTGTTGTATTGCGTCTTTTAGTGGTGTTTTATAGGTCAAAATATGTGTTCGGTAATATTTCTTTGTATTGTTTTGTATGTCGGAGGGTTGATTGATATCACCTGTTTCATTTGAGGTGTATTATAGGTCAATTCTTTTATTGTTCAGGGGTTGATGCGAATCGCATGCTTCATTTGAGGCGATGTAAACTGAAGTGTTCGACACCACATTCTCTTGTGTGTTTGGGTGTTTCTTGGTATCACGTGCTTCATTTGAGCTTTAGTGAAGTCAATTGAAGAGTCCGATACCATTGTTTTGTAGTTCGACATGATGACGTCATTGGTAAAAGCCGACGATGCTTCACTTATAAGTAATTTTCACTGCATTATATCTAATGCTGGAGTACCACCAAACTTTTTTTTTTTAGAAAAAGAGCACATATATACACAGTAGAACCTCTCAAACTCGACACAATGTGGACTTAAAGGTTGTCGAGTTTTGAGGTTGTCGAGTTTTAGGGAACTTAAATAAAAATAACTAGGAGTTGAATAAAAACGCTTATTTAGAGTACTAAAAATGTACATTTATTGATTTATTGTACACAATTATGTATTTATATCAACATTGAAAACTTATAATAAAAAAAATTGAGACAAAAGGCCTTTTAGAATCTGAAAATACACTGTTCATTACAATTATTACTGAAGTAGCTTATGCTGCTTATAAAAAGTCCATGACAGTTATGAGAAGTTTTCTGAGCACTAGAAGAAAAGTGTAAAAGAAAACTTACTGAAGTCGTTCGAAAAACACTGTGATTGAAGACTGCTTTTCTGTCTCCACACGGCGTCTTGCAGCTTGATCACGGAGTCACCTGAGGAACGGAATCTCCATTCGGGTCGCATTTTGCTGCTCTAAGTACTGCAATGTCCCTTCAATAAATTTCACAGCCTCACTGTGGCTAACTTTTCTTTCTTGTCGATGGTCCTCTTCTTCTTCCGAATCGTACCCTTCTACGTCACACGCTTTGACAGCTGCGATGATTTCATCTTCTCCTAATGGTTCTGATTCATTGACATCATTGCTTGAAGGGTCTTCACACCCTGGGATTTTTTCATGAGTTCAATCAAGTCGCTATTTTCAGAATTGACTCCATCGTCACGTGACAAATCATTGCCTGCATGATCTAGAAGTTTCCTCCAAGAACGAATGAGGGTTATGGTCTCAAGCTCGATCCAAGATTGAGAGACCCATCCAATGACATCTAATAAATCGATCTTCTTTAGTTTAGGCGTTAGCTCCTCACCCGATTCCAAGGACAACACCAAAGATGACAAAAGCTTACGTCTGTACCTTCTCTTTAACGCTGCCAAAGCTCCTTGATCCATCAGCTAACAGAGCGACGTGACGTTCGGCGGTAGAAATATTGCTTTAATGTCTTTGTCCTGTAAATATTGCACATCAGGGTGAGTCGTAGCATTATTGAGGATCAGTAGAGCTTTCCTGGGAAGATTTTTTTCTTCAGAAACTTCTCAACCTCTGGGACGTTCTGTTGAAAAACCACTCTTTAAAAATTGCTTCGCTCATCCGTGCATTAGATTGATTTCTATACCAAACTAGGAGTTCAAAGTTGCCATCACTTGTGCATCTGACAGTTTTAAATGCTCTTGGTTTTTTTGCTTTTCCAATTAGCGCTAATTTGAGTTTGTGCACTCCTGTTGCATTACTGCAGGCAAGAATAGTCACATGCTCCTTACTTCTCTTAAAACCTGGTGCAGCTTTTTCATCTCTCAGAGCTAAACTTTTAGTAGGCAGCATTTGAAAGTTTAGTCCTGTCGCATCTGCATTGTAGATTTGATCACCTGACAGTCCTTCTTTTTCAATAAACTCGTGCAGATTGGTCTTGAAGTCACTCACGTTGTTAGGGTCAGCTGACAGTTTTTCCCCACAGACACTGAGCAGCTTGATTCCATATCGTTGTTTCCACCTTGCTCGCTGTAAACCCAGGCTTTCCTTCGTCCTTAAATTGTTCATAAAACTGAAGAGTTTTCTCTTGCAGGATGGGTCCAGATATAGGCGTTCCCTTCACCCTGTGCACACAGAACCATTGGTAAAGGGTTTCCGCGACTTTTTCGAACTCTGCACAGATCATTGTTTTTTCGTTCCGCGATGGATTCTGTACACTGTCTTTTCAAACACCACGATTCAATTTCAGATTTCTTTTTCTTCCAACCGAGCACTGTAACCTACCGATATTCAAGTCCAACGTTATTTTATTTACGCTTTCACCACGCTCAAGTCGTTTTAGGGCACCAAACTTTGCTTTAATTGACACAGACATTTGTTTCCTCTTCTTCTCCGCCATACTGTCGCTCTATATTCCAGCACAAAACTCGTTCAAACAATTGTCAACCACTCTCGTACAAAAGCAACTGACCACAACTGTGTCTCAACAAACACTAAACTGAACGCCCAGTGACGACAATGTAGCGAGGGTAGTTTATGACCTGCCCTGGAATCCCAGGTCAAAGTGCAGCCTCACGATAAGGAAAGTGGCCACAGAAATCCCCGAACGTGTGCGAACAACAGCCCGACCCATCTGGGCAGGTAAAAGGTGCGTTGAACGACCTTGGAAAACCCAGTAACCTAGTCTGAGTCTCTAGCGCTCTCGTGCGGCCTATGTACTGATGGAAAGCTTTACGTTATAGGCAGTGTAAAAAAAAAAATAAAAAAAAAATAAAAAAAAAAATTAATTCACCAGCCCTGTCGAGTTTTACGGAATGTCGAGTTTTCGGGAGTCGAGTTTGAGAGGTGCTACTGTATATATATATATATATATATATATATATATATATATATATATATATATATATATATATATATATGTGTGTGTGTGTGTGTGTGTGTGTATGTGTGTGTGGCGTCTGTTATTTTGGACATGTGTAGTGGTTTTCCGAATGAACAGACGTCACTTTTGATCCAGCAGTTATTATCTGTTCATATTCACGGAATTTATGACATTAACTGCGAATGGGTAAGTTATATATATGAATGCCGATGGCGGGCAATGGTCCTTTCTTCAGTGCGGAGGCACTCCTAAGCCCTTACGGGAATTAGTTGACGGAGGACATCGAAAGAGTCCAAAGAAGGGGAGCTCGTTTTGTACTGTCACGATACAGGGGAGACAGCGTTACGGAAATGATACAGGAACTGGGATGGGAATCATTACAACAACGGCGCTTATCGCTGCGGCGTGGGCTACTTACGAAACTCCAATCGCCAACATTCTCCTCCGAATGCGAAAATATATTGTTGACTCCCAATTACATAGGTAGAAATGATCATCAGAATAAAATACGAGAATTCAGAGCTAAAACGGAGAGGTTCAGGTGTTCTTTCTTCCCGTGCGCTATTAGAGAATGGAATGGGAGGTAAATAGTATAAAGGTGGTTCGATGAACCCTCTTCTAGGCACTTAAATGTGATTTGCAGAGTATCCCATGTAGATGTAGATGTAGTTTACAATAACTACGAGTTTCAGTTCTAGTGGGCAGGGTAAAGTTGATAATTTGTATCTGACGGAAGGCGTATTTGAGTAAGTTCGTGCAGGTGTGGTGCTCGCTGTGTCCACAGTAGCTGGCCCCGGTGGCCGAGCGGTCTGCGGCGCGCCAGTCACGTTCTGCACGGCCACTACGGTCGGGGGTTCGAATTCCCCCTCGGGCATGGATATTTGTCTGTCGTTAGTATTAGCTAGTTCAAAAGGAGTTTGTAAGTTTAGGGACTGATGACCCCGTAGTTACGTCCCATAAGCTCTACAAACATTTGAACATTTTTGTCCACAGTAGTGTAGTCAGCGCAACTGCCTAGAAAGCAGGAGACCCGGGATCGAGTCCCGGCTGGGTCCACATTTTCAACTTTACCCATTCGCAGTTAATGTCATAGATTCCGTAATTATGTCACTTTCTCAGGGGTGGGCTCACCAAAGAATCCTGGATAAGTCACAAGAAATATTGTTTATTGTAAAGTTGTGAATAAAATGAATGTTACATATCATTTGTATTTTAATTACTATCTTTCTTTGTTTGGATACTGCATGTATAAATTTGTACCTTATGCAAGACAGCCTTATTTCTTATATATTCTCTGATAAATATAACATGTTAGAGAAAAGGAGATGGACAGATAGAGAAGGGATAGGAGGAGTACTAACTCAAGGCTTGGATAAATAAATACCCGGGCAACGCCAGGTTTTCAGCAAGTACTTCATACACCCGGAGAAGTTAAGGAATCACACAAGAAAATTGCTTGAGCATCATGAAATATAGCCATAATGGGAGGAAGTATGTTTACAAGTGAAAGATTTCAGCATGGCCGGGCGGGTTGGTGATGAGTTAGACTAGCATTCTTTTGCCAATGCTATTTATTTCGTTACTAAACGTGGAGCAGATGACGTTGCAGGAAGGAGCCTAGAGCCCAGTGCAAGCGGTGTGAAGTCTGCCCCCACAGCGGTGGCGGTCGGCGTCGCCAGCGCTGCGCCATTCCTTCAACAAGGTCCGGCCGAAGCTTGGCCTCGTTCCAGCGGAAGAGAAGATCCCGGCGGCTGTTGGTATCTCTTGGCGACGTCACGCAACTAGGGAAGTGGCTCAGCGCGCTTGTGTCTGTAATTCTCGTGGAAGGCCACTGGCCCTTGCGCAGCGGCACGCTCCGACCTATAGCAACACCACTTAGAAGACAAGGCCTCACAACTGGCCGTGCTACGTCATACTGACCAGGCCGCGGCCGCCAGCGGAATGGCTGTCCGCTGGGGCACGCCTACTGCCTCGTAGAGGCCTGAGCGCGCCGGCGAGAAACACAGGCCTGAGCGCGCACTTCATGCCACCACGTAAGCAAGGTAGTTCCGAGCCGGCGCGATCGCTAGCTCAGTGGCTGCCCGCTATGACGCAGGGGGCAGTGCCCCAGCGGCCGGCCAATCGGCTAGCGATCGCGCGGGCTCGGAACTACCTTGCTTACGTAGCACGAAGTGCGCGCTCAGGCAGCACCCCCTATAGAAGAAAGCCTGCGCACGACGTCGCAACATGGCGGCGGTGAGAGGCTCAGATTCCTCTGAAAGATAGTAAACATTAGCAGTGCACGCTGTTTATAGAGCATCCTTTCGTTCAGGAGTGTATTTATTACATAAATTGGTGTTGTGTACGGTGTGATCGCTACACTGGACGATTTGTGTGTGTAAGAACAACGTGTGATCTCTTTTTCACTGACAAAATGCCGTTTCGCTGTTCTGTGCCGAAATGTAGAGGAAATTACGACTGTGGCCCAAAAGTTCGTCTTAAAACGTCCGGAGAAGAAGAACTGGATATCAAGAATTCCCAGGATACCTTGGCTCCTTCTTCAAGTTAATGAGTAAGATTTTGTTTTTGTTTAACGTCATTAAAGAGTTTTAATACATGACTGTTTACCGTTGGATATTGCGATTCATTTCATTTACGTAACCACCCCCCTTAGCTTATTCTTCTCCGGACGTTTAAAGACGTTAACTTTTGGGCCACAGTCGTAATTTCCTCTACATTTCGGCACAGAACAGCGAGCCGGCCGCGGTGGCCGAGGGGACTGAGGCGCTTCAGTCACGGTCTGCACGGCCCCTGCGGTCGGGGGTTCGAATCCCCCCTCGGGCATGGATATTTGTGCCGTCCTTAGTTGTAGGTAGTTCATAAGTAGTTTGTAAGTTTAGGGACTGATGACCCCGTAGTTAAGCTTAACAAACATTTGAACATTTTGAACAGAACAGCGAAACGGCATTTTGTCAGTGAAAAAGAGATCACACGTTGTTCTTACATACACAAATCGTCCAGCGTAGCGATCATACCGTACACAACACCAATTTATGTAATAAATACACTCCTGAACGAAAGAATGCTCTATAAACAGCGTGCACTGCTAATGTTTACTAATTTTCACCGCCGCCATGTTGTGACGTCGTGCGCAGGCTTTGTTCTATAGGGGGTGCTGGCTCAGGCCTGTATTTCTCGCCGGCCACGGCCTGGTCAGTATGACGAGCACGGCCAGCTGTGAGGCCTTGTCTTCTAGGTGGTGTTGCCTCTAGCCTGGCAGTGTTGCCGTCGAATCGGCGTCGCCAGCTGATCTATGAACGCGGACCTCCCACTGATCGATGTCTGCTCACACTGCGCACTTCCACTCCTATTACACTCCTCATTAGCTTAACTGACTGCTTTGCGGCACCCACGAATAAACACCCACTTGCCGCAATCCCGTTGTACACGATCGACTTTATGGTAAAAATTGACTACTCAAAGTGCGTGCGCCTTTCGTGTCTGAGTGTAAATCGGCTGCCAACCCCATCGCTAGTGCGTCTATGACGTCAATGATCTATAGATTCTGCCGGGTTGTGAAGTTACAAATTTCCGAGTGTGCTGCACAATTTGCATGCGCAAGAGACTGAAGTGGCGTCTGCTAACATCGGAAGTGTCAAGTTCATTTACATTACAGAAATGCTTTCGCAGTTCTTAACCCTTTAATGCGTGACTTTTATTTGAAGCTATAAAAACTACCACGATTAATGTATAGTGCGTATATACTGAGAAAAATAGTGAAAAAATCTTTAAAATTATGCACTACTAGCAACAAAAAGTTCATAGCTGGTCAGCTATATAGCGCTTCCATGAAGTACCCGATGCAGTAAATGTCACTATTATGCCTCTAATCTTTCCAGAAAGTAACTCATAATGCAACAGTAGTATGCGATTGACTACTTTTACATGGCAAAGGAGGAATACCAATATAAACAAACGGACATGTTAGGAGTAACTCAATGCAGCTAACTGTCTAACTGATTCAGTAGCACTCTGCAATTTGTACGAGGCGTGTTTTTTAAGTAAGTAGTGTCTTGAAATTTTAAAAAAAGACGTGCTAAGTTATGTCAATAATTTTGTGCGCACTGGGTACCTACGTCTGTTGTCTACGCACTGACGCCATTACAGTCTGATTCTTCCTTGTTTATGTTGTGTACTGAGTATTTAAGACGCCTCCGATAATGGTGAGTCCCGCCGACTGTGAAGTACGGACTGTTATAAGGTATCTTAGTGCTAAAGGCCTAAAAGCGCTCGATATTCATCGTGAGATCCGTGCAGCTTACGGAGAAAACATTATGAGTGATGGAATGGTAAGCAAGTGGGTGAGAGCATTTAAAGATGGCCGCACAAATGTACGTGATGGACAACGAAGTGGTCGTCCTTCGGCCGTTAGTGCAGGAAGTGGACAATAAGGTGAGAGATCAGACGCTTTACGATTTCCTCCTTGCGGAACTACTTTACTGATGTTTTTCGTAGTCTTTTGTATAGTATTGTGACCGAGCAAGACGATGAAGGTCAAAACAGTTGTTATGCAGTGGTTAACAAGTTCAAGTGTTTGTATAGCTTATGGGACTTAACTAAGGGGTCATCAGTCCCTAAACTTACAAACTACTTATGGAATAACTAAGACTACGGACGGCACAAATATCCATGCCCTAGGGGGGATTCGAACCCCCGAGCGTAGTGGCCGTGCAGACCGTGACTGGAGCGCCTCAGTCTCCTCGGCCACCGCGGCCGGCGGTTAACAAGTCAGGCGTCAGACTTCTATGAGGAGGGTATTCAAAACCTGGTATAACGTTATGACAAGTGCCTCAATATTGACGGAAATTATGTAGAAAAGTAGATTAAGGTACAGGCTTTCATATAAAAATAAAATGAGATATCTTACCACTTTTTTTAAAAATTTCAAAACGGTACTTGCTTAAAAAACACGCTTCTTAATTTATAGGGCGAACTACTTGCTTGTGTAACGCTATGTATAGAAACAGCTACAAATGAATTTGTGGCAAAATGTTGATCAGTTTGAGAGATAATCGTAAAAACAAGGTATGTAGCTGATCAGGTACAGTAGGAATTAAAGGGTTAACTGACTACTTTGCGCCGGAGGCAGTGGCCGAGCGGTCTGAGGCGTGCCAGTCACGGTCTGCACGGTCGCTACGGTCGGGGGTTCGAATCCCCCCTTGGGAATGGATGTTTGTGCCGTCTTTAGTATAAGCTAGTTCATAAGTAGTTTGTAAGTTTAGGGACTAATGACTCCGTAGTTAAGTCCTATGAGCTCTACAAACATTTGAACAATCGACTGCTTTGCGGCACGCACGACTAAACACTCACTTGTCGCAATCCGTAAGCCAGGCGTGGCGAGTCCTGTTGACTCTGCTATCTCAGCCCAGCCGGTGTGGAACACACGAGTCGTTATTTCGAGACGCAGAAATCGTCTCCGGCCAATGAGAACCCGCCTGCTGTCAGCCAATGAGATGCTGCGTGTTCCTTAACCGGAGATTCGGACGTAATGCGCCCTCACGTACTAAAAAAAAACTTCTTGTTTAACCTATACCTAGCATTCACTTAAAAAAAGGTATCTGTAGCGTAGCCTTAAGAAGGTTAGGTATTGGTTAAACAAGAAAGTTTTATTATTATATATATATATTTTTTTAATTTGTACTTAAGGGCGCGTAGCGTCCGTATCTCCGGCTAAGAAACACGCAGCATCTCATTGGCTGACAGCTAGCGAGTTCTCATTGGCCGGAGACAATTTCTGCGTGTCGAAATAAGGACTCGTGTGGAACACTTCTTGACTTGGCACTGCGGCGTGCTGGCCTAATCACTCCATGGTATTTCAAACTTCATATTTCCAACTACGAGGAGTAGTTGGAAAATAAGTTTCCCCTGTCGACTGTGGTCAGATTTGCGTATGAAAGGAAAATAAAATAAAATAAAATAAAATGAGACATTAAAGATAAGAAAAAATGTTCAAATGTTTGTAGAGCTTATGGGACTTAACTACGGGGTCATCAGTCCCTAAACTTACAAACTACTTATGAACTAGCTAATCCTAAGGACGGCACAAATATCCATGCCCGAGGGGGGATTCGAACTTGTTTCAAATGCTTGTATAGTTTATGGGACTTAACTACGGGGTCATCAGTCCCTAAACTTACAAACTACTTATGAACTACTTACGAACTATGACGGCACAAATATCCATGCCCGAGGGGGGATTCGAACCCCCGACCGTAGTGGCCGTGCAGACCGCGACTGGAGCGCCTCAGTCCCCTCGGCCACCGCGGCCGGCAAGTCATATCTTTATTTTTCTACATCATTTCCAAGTACATTGAGATATTTGTCATACCGGTTTATAAGCTTCAAAAAGCTGTCCAGGAAAAAATCAGGACGTTGCATACGGAAGAAGCGTTGAACGACTTGGTTGACGTCAGCATTGCTTCCAAAGAGCCTTCCGCCGAGAGTCTTCTTCAAAGCTGCAACAGATGGAAGCCACTTGCTCCCAACCAAGAGTTGCAATACGGTTTTACGTTTCCGTCGCCGAGTGTGGTCTCGCATTGTCATCCAACAGCAGAAGCCAGATCTGAGAAGGCCAGTTTTTTCCGAGTCGCCTGTTTCAATTTCGACAGAGTGGTAAGTACCACGCAGCATTGGTGGTTGCATCCTCCAAAAAGTACAGCAACAAAACTCCTTGGGCGTCCCAGAAAACGGTGAGTAGCACTTTATCTGCAGACGGAACGCTTTTGAACTTGTTTCGGACAGGTGAAGACGGATGTTTCCACTCTACGGATGCGGCCGTCGATTCGGGCGTGTAATGATGGACCCACGTTTCATCCCCCGTCACAATCTGAAATAGAAAGTCATTGTCATATTCATGGTCGACCTCTATCCAATGGTGTGTAGGTGTCTTGCACGTGCGCGTTCACCTGCTGTGCCGTCTTTCGCCCATAGCCGTTCAACGATTCTTCTGAATGTAACGCCCTGATTTATTCCGGGACGGCGTTTTGAAGCTTATACAGCGGTTTGACAAATGTCTCGTAGAAAAATAAAAATATGTCTTATCTTTAATGTCTCAGTCTATTTTTTTCTTTCATATACAACTCTGCCCACAGTTGACAGGGGAATCTTTTTTGTGTCCCAGCCTCGTCGCCGCTTTTGTGTCTCGGTTCCGTCGTAGGTGTCGGTGGCCGAGTAGAAAAGTACCGTCACAGGAATAAAGGTAGCACGTTTGTGCAGGTACGGAGGTGAGCAGCCAGTGGGACAGCAGAAACTAGAAACACTACAGTAAATTAGAACGAGATATATATTGCACAGAATTCATACAATGCTTAACTTTTACATAATTCAGTACTGCAGAATGCTGATACATAGTTGAGCTAGAGGCCTGCCTAGTGCCTGTCCGATAGCAAAGTCTTCACTGGTGCCTATCTGATTCCGAAGGTCTTAACTGGTTCCTATCTCAGTCCCAAGTGAACGATGTCGTTCAGTGGTGGCCACGAGCGGAGTTGTGGCAGAGGGCGCTCGTGGCTGACGTAAAAACGCCGCGCCGTGGGTGCATGGCGGCGCGCGGCGAAAGTAGGTGGCGCGCACTTTGGACTTGTGCGACACCACAATCTTATTTTCAACTCCCCCTTGTACAATAACCTGTGTCACTACACAACATATTGTTATCATTTGGTTTAATAGAGGAAACTGGAGTCAGCTCTAATCTCGTGTCACTTTTAATAGACGATGTTCAACAACTTTCAGGAACTTTGGGAATCTGCGCAAACAGCTGATATCACATTCAGTATTTTATTTCACACCCAGTTTTCGTGAATTAACAGACCCTCACCTGATGCAATTATGTTGTGATACGTCTTACACAAACATACAGTGGAACTTGGTTAATGGTATTCATATGACCTTGAAAATGTCCGCCTCCGTAGTCTAGAGGACAGCTTGGTGGCTTGACACGCAGGGACCCTGGGTTCGATTCCCGGTCTGGTTGGAGATTTTCTCATCATCATTGCCACACAAGTCGCCGAAGCGGCGGCAGATAAAAAAAAAAATTAAAAAAATAAAAAAATTAAAAAAAAAAAAAAAAAAAACTTGCACCAGGCAGGCTGAACACGACCCCAGTTGGGGTCTAAAGGCCAGAAATACGACACGATTTCATCACCTTCAAAATTGTGTCGTTATAAACGAGTGTCGTTCTAAATGAGATTTGTATTTTCCGTTTATTTTGATAGCTGCCAGCAGTAGTGAAATCATGTACAGTATTTGTCAACTTACGTTACTGAAAATAAGCTACTTTTAAATAAATAGAAGACAGTAACGGTCTAACAGCGTTTAAGTACAACCTGAATATAAATGTTATTCCGTTCACACCTCCATTGTCAATCTGCTATACAAATAAACACAAATTTTTCGGAAGAAGCAGGAAGAAGGTCATCCTTCATAATAGATCAGGACATTTCTCAGAAAAGCTGAGAGAAGACGAAAGTGGGCTTTCTGTGTACAGGAGTTGGTTTCAGGGTGAATCATTTCCTAAATTTTCTAAGCTGTTGATACCTTTTAGTAGGTTTGGAAAGTAGAGTGATTTTTACTATGCAACTCTCTGCCTATTACTTTCGGACAAAGTAAATTTTCATTTTTAAGGGAAGTTGGGGTGCTATTATTGATAAACATATTCCAAACTAGTGGTCAGATCTGAGGGTCATTTCCTGAAAATAGATAGATGTCAACATGATTACTGATATAGTGTCTGTTCTTTTCGCATATGTCCGAAAGAACAGACACCATTAGTTGACAGTAACGGTCGTAAATGTACGAAATTGAAATATTGAAACATTTCGACCGTTTCGCATACGACGAGTTTTACTGCTTGTCTTCATGCTTTCCGAACCCTACCAAGGCTGAAAGGTGGCCGCATATTTTTCCAGCTGAGAACATTTGAGCATCATAGGCAGGACCCTCCAACCAGCTCGATGTAAACTACCAGTTGCACATAATTTCGCACGATATCCCTAAGGAAGACATCGGACAAGTCTACCAATCCTAGTAACTTGCAGAGGTTGACCACGCGTTATTGATTTGCTCAATTTGTGGAGCTCTTCCTCTTGAATAAATCATCCAATCTTTCAGAAACTGTACTATCTTGTTTATCATTACATTTACATCATATCGACCGATTTTCGTACCATTCGGACAATTCATTCGTGATACATCGTTTATTTTTGTCTTACAAGGTACATTCACGAATTTTCTTACTGGCATTGACCCCATGTTTGGTACGTATGCATAACCGAACCACCATATGGAGTAACGCACATTTTAGCTGCTCATACTGATTGGTGAGTAACAGACCACCAGTAACAGACGTCAGATTGGGGGATTTTTTTTTTTTTTTTTTTTTTTTTTTTTTCTAAATGTGAGAGAAATATATTTCTCGAGCAGAATATTTGGGGAAACACTAAACGTGGGAAAATTTCAGGTGTGTGTGTGGGGGGGGGGGGGGATTTCGCTACTGGGGCTAGTGGCTTACTTTTAATGCTTCGCCGGCCGCAGTCACGGTCTGCACGGCCACTACGGTCGGGGGTTCGAATCCCCCTTCGGGCATGGATATTTGTGCCGTCCTTAGTCTTAGCTAGTTCATAAGTAGTTTGTAAGCTTAGGGACAGATGACCCCGTAGTTAAGTCCCATAACTTCTACAAACATTTGGACATTTTAATGCTTCTGGTATTTCAGTTCTAACAGCACATACTTCATATTATGGACTCCCCCCCTCTCTCTCTCTCCCTCTCTTTCTATCTTCAAGTCAACCAATACATCTTTCCTTTTGGGTTCTTCACGTCGATGACTACAAGATATCAATGCAAGTGTGACATATTGACTTGACATGTAACTTTACTTTACTTGTAGGCAAGTGTATCTTTTGCTATTATTAAAAGCCAATTATTTGTACCTGTCTTCTATTTTTTTTAATATTTTCCAAAAACTCACCAATAACAATTATCATTATAATTTAATGTTTCAAGCTGTTAATTCTGAATTTCTCCAGAAATTATTTATACAATATAATTTGCTGCTGAAGTATCTGCTAGTTTTCTTTCCTCCAGAGCGGTAAAACAATCAAGATAGAGAGCAAGATTTGTCATGCTTCAGTTTCAGAGATTACGTGGTGACTATTGAATGTATTAAATTGGACTTTACGTTCAAAGAAGCAGTTGGTGGTATTGACCAAATTTATATTTTGTATTGGTATATACTTAAGATATTCAAACATATTTACATACTCCTGCCATAATTGCTCATTGGTCACCTAATTTCTGGCCGAGCCGTAAGTTTATTTACATATTTATGGGGGAATTTAGAAAAGTCCATCTGGTAAACCAGCTTGCAGGTAATCAGTTCGCGCGGCAGCATAGTGCTTTGGTAGTGCTAGAGAAGTATATTTTGACTCTATTCTTAATACCGACAAATCTGGATTTAGTTATGACATTTACAGAGACGGCACATTGTCTAGTATGGGTGAAAGGCTGCGCGGGAATGGCCGCGTGGTCTAAGGCTCCGTGCTACAGATTATGTGGCAGCTCCCCGTCGGAGGTTCGAGTCCTCCCTCGGGCGCGTGCGGGGGCGCGCGCGCGCGCGCGCGCTCCTGTGTGTGTGTGTTGTCCTTATCATAAGTTAGCTTAAGTAGTTTCTAAGTCTAGGGATCTATGACCTCAGCAGTTTGGTCTCTTAGGATTACGAACAGCCACGGGGGAATTGGCCGAGCGCTTTGAGGCGCTATGCTCCGATGTGCGAGGCCGTTCCCCGTTGAGGGTTCGAATGCTCTATCGGGCATGGATGTTTGTGTTATCTTTAGTATCAGATAGTTTATAAGTAGTTTGTTAGTTTAGGGACTGATGACCCCGCAGTTAAGTCCCATAAGCTTAACAAACATTTGAACATTTATTACGAACATTTGAATGTTTGATGGGTGAAAGTGATTGCAGCCTGTAGGATATCACATTCGTATACAACTCAGGCAAATATTTCCAAGGAAGATGCATTTCTTTCTCCACTACTCATTGTCTTTCGTGAACCAAGTGGTACATTTGGTCTCCTTGCTCACAAGAACATGATCCATCCTCAGAACCTATGCTTATATGATAATCAAAATATCCACGGGTGTACTGCCGGTCTACAGTGTCCAACGGGCACAATATTTCGGCGATCATACATGTCGCCATCATCAGCTGAACTGACGGACTGAGCTCCTGGAAACGCGCCGGCACGGAGATCCGCACGCTACGACGGCCCGAAGGGAACGTTCCGAAATATTGTGCCCGTTGGACACTGTAGACCGGTAGTACACCCGTGGATATTTTGATTATCAAATACGCCGGGAGAAACTCAAGAATCACATTATACATATTTGCTTCAGAATCAGGCAAAGTAGACTGGCGTATTCCTGAACAATGGCGGGACAACTGTCTCTCTTCAAATTTTGGAACAAAATGTTTTCTACTTCTGGATTTATTTTCACTCCATCACCAAGATCTGTACGTATTTCCACATTTCTCAAAAAAACATGTCCGGGCAAAAGTGATCTTCTGATAATCCTACACTCCTGGCCATTAAAAATGCTACACTACGCAGATGACGTGCTCCAGACGCGAAATTTATCCGACAGGAAGATGATGCTGTGATATGCAAACGATTAACTTTTCAGAGCATTCACACAAGGTTGGTGCCGGTGGAGACACCTACAACGTGCTGACATGAGGAAAGTTTCCAACCCATTCTCATACTCAAACAGCAGTTGACCGGCGTTGCCTGGTGAAACGTTGTTGTGATGCCTCGTGTAAGGAGGAGAAATGCGCACCATCACGTTTCCGACTTTGATAATGGTCGGATTGTAGCCTATCGCGATTGCGGTTTATTGTATAGCGACATTGCTGCTCGCGTTTGTCGCGATCCAATAACTGTTAGCAGAATATGGAATCGGTGGGTTCAGGAGGGCAATACGGAACGCCGTACTGGATCCCAACAGCCTCGTATCACTAGCAGTCGATATGACAGGCATCTTATCCTCATGGCTGTAATGGATCATGCAGCCACGTCTCCATCCCTGAGTCAACAGATCGGGACGTTTGCAAGACAAAAACCATCTGCACGAACAGTTAGACGACGGTTGCAGCAGCTTGGACTATCAGCTCGGAGACAATGGCTGTGGTTACACTTGACGTTGCATCACAGACAGGAGCGCCTGCGATAGTGTATGCAACGACGAACCTGTCTGCACGAATGGCAAAATGTATTTTTTTTCGGATGAATCCAGGTTCTGTTTACAGCATCATGATGGTCGCATCCGTGTTTGGCGACATCGCGGTGAACACACATTCGAAGCGTGTATACTGGGTATCACTCGGCATGATGGTATGGGGTGCCAATGGTTACACGTCTCGTTCACCTCTTGTTCGCATCGATGTCCCTTTGAACAGTGGCCGTTACATTTCAGATGTGTTACGACCCGTGGCTCTACCCTTCATTCGATCCCTGAGAAACTCTACATTCCAGCAGGATAATGCACGACTGCATGTTGCAGGGTCTGTACGGGCCTTTCTGGATACGGAAAATGTGCGACTGCTGCTCTGGCCAGCACTTTCTCCAGATCTCTCACCAATTGAAAACGTCTGATCAATGGTGGCCGAGCAATTGGCTCGTCACAATACGCCAGTCACTACTCTTGATGAACTGTGGTATCGTGTTGAAACTGCACGGGTAACTGTACCTGTACAAGGCATCCAAGGTCTGTTTGACTCAATGCCCAGGCGTATCAAGGACGTTATTACGGCCAGAGGTGGTTGTTCAAAAATGTTCAAATGTTTGTAAAGCTTATGGGACTTAACTACGGGGCTATCAGTCCCTAAACTTACAAACTACTTATGAACTACTTACGAACTAGGACGGCACAAATATCCATGCCCGAGGGGGGATTCGAACCCCCGACCGTAGTGGCCGTGCTGACCGTGACTGGAGCGTCTCAGTCACCTCGGCCACCGCGGCCGGCAGAGGTGGTTGTTCTGGGTATTGATTTCTCAGGATCTGTGCACCCAAATTGCGTGAAAATGTAATCACATGTCAGTTCTAGTATAATATATTTGTCCAATGAACACCCGTTTATCATCTGCATTTCTTCTTGGTGTAGCAATTTAATGGCCAGTAGTCTAAACATAACTAAACAACAATTACAACCTGATACATTAACACTTGCCCTCTAAATGAGCTCAGCTATGAACCCCAGAGTATGCTGGCGACAATGTTGTTTAATTGTTTTCCAATGTTTCAAAAGTTAGTAGTTTCCTGAACAGAAGTTTAGCTTCCGTGTCGGTGCAGAGCAGTGCGTTAAAATGTTGAACTTTATTGTACACTTGATCCTGGTGTAAGCACTGATTTTTGTTTTTTTATTAGTTACCTCATCAAAATATCGAAACAAAGGATAAGAATACACTCAGAAGCTTAGAAAAGAATGGCTTAGTAAGAAGCAGTTGAAAGATTGGCTTGTTGAGATCCCAGCAAATCCTCCTAGAACGCCATGTCGATTTTGCCAGTGTAAGTAAAATGCGCTTCGGTTGGTTTTATTGAACCATTTAACAAGTACAAACCACGTAAAAGCTGTAGCACCCGTTTCTTTATAGGAACAGGTGAAACTAAATTAACATGTATTTAATGCCAATGAAAATTATGTTTCAGAAGCAACATTGAGTGTATTAGCGCAATAAAGATCTATGGATCATGTCTGTAGCCTTTCAAAGACGTATTTTTGAAAGGTGTTGAATATGACTCTCTTATGAGTTTCAATGATAACAGGTGTAGTGGTGTGATCAACAATTTTTTTATCCACATTTCAAGGCCAGTCTAAAATAGGACATAAAAGACGGATATTTCAGATGAATCTAACGATAATAGTGTCAGTAAACTATTAACAGCGTTCTTCATTTTTGGCCACACGAACATCTTGTTAGCTGCGAGTTTGGAATACATATTTTACTTTCCTAAGGCCCAATGTTGCATCGGATTGTGTCCACATACTTGAGAATGGTAGCGTTAGAATAAGGCAACGTAGTGGCAGTATCCAATGGTCTGAGATCTTTGCTTAATGAATACGGCTTGCACATTCATTTAATACGTGGTTTTGGTACAGACAATGCAGCATTTATGTTTGTCATCAATAATGACACGTACCAAAATTGTAAAAGAGTAGTTCCTTATCTTGCCTTAATTTCTTGTGTCACTGGTACATGTAGCTGATGGTATCTTCTGCCGCAAGCGAAACTTTGCCCCTGGAATTTGGAGTTTTCGTTGTCAGTAACGTATTATTGATTTTCCAAGCCTTCATCTCGTCGAAATGCTTATATAAAGCTATCCAGTGCAATAAATGACGAGGCTAATACATTGAAAATGGTTAGAAGTGCAATATACGGCTGTGGTGGAGTGGCAGAGCGTTCTAAGACGCCTTGCTACGGAGGTTCGAGTCCTCCCTCGAGCATGGGCGTTTGTGTCGTCCTTAGCGTAAGTTACTTTAAGTTAGTATAAGTAGTTTGTAAGCCCAGGGACTGATAACCAACGTAGTTAAGTCCTTTAGATTTACAAATATTTGAACTTTTTTTTGCAATACACGTTCAATATCTACCTTTGAGATTGTTTCTCGTTTTTTGTCTCAGTAGCATGAACTAAAGAGCCACTTTGAGGTAGGAGCGCTAGTTGAGAAATGCTACACTGCCCAACTACTCCACAATATGTACAGTGATCACAAAAATGTTCAAATGTTTGTTAAGCTTAAGGGACTTTACTGCGGGGTCATCAGTCCCTAAACTTACAAACTACTTATGAACTACCTTATACTAAAGACGACACAAACATCCATGCCCGAAGAGGAATTCGAACCCCCGACGGGGAACAGCCTCGCGCATCGGAGCATAGCGCCTCAATGCGCTCGGCCGCTCCGCCGCGGCAGTGACCACATAGATCATATGCATCTTAATTATCTGAGACCTGTTTTGGAAGAATGCCAGCAGGTAAATAAGCATTTCAGTCAATTATGCATACCAATCACTACTCCTAAACCATTTTATTTCACTAATCAGTGGACTTTTAGGGATAATTGTTGTAGCAAGGTATAGGAGTGATCTTTCAACAGCAAATTTTCGTAAATGTAAGTTGCCGAGGGTATAGTTAGGTCATGAAGTTAAATGTAGGCCACTGTACGAAATAAAAGCTTAATTCTTGGAGGAGGTATCCAGATAATAGTTTACTGTTATAAAGAGCTCAAATTTTAGCAGTAAAATTAGCAAAAGGTCCGTGTTAGATACCGGCTACTCCCTGCTGCAAAACCTTGTTCCCTAGTCCAAGTTGAGAAATGACTTGGTTCAAATTACTCTAATAACAGGAAGTTAACGATACACTGGCCAATATACGTAGCAGCTCACACGAAATTACAGACAGGCATTAATGAACAAGCCACCACAATTAAATTTATTTCATAAAGGTGGCTAAGAAAAACATTTATGGCGCAACGGAACTTAAACATAAAAAATTGCATCTGAGCTTGTTCTCAGCACTGGTGAAAAACAATATTAAATAACAGGGGGAGGGTGCTCGAAAACTATAATTTATAGGCAACTCAAAATTATACTGAACTTAACGCAAGCAAAATGGGGAACCAATTTTGTTAATACAATAAAAATGCATCCCCTTTACATTATCTAATACTGACGATGCCCAGCATTGAATTTAACATAAATAACACAGAACATAACGCTACTGGGGGGAGGATTTACAAACAACACTCACTCCCTCTCACACACGCAATGCAACAGCAAAACTCACCAAAATTAGCGTGCTGAGCGAAGCAGAAGCAGGCGCCGCTATCGTAGGCGAAATTCAGCAAACCCGGAGGTACCACACAACACGATATACAATAAAACTACGAGGATGGCTCTGGTCTGTCGTGCCTGATTTGAGATGGTGCGTGAGTACAGCAAAGTTAAGTTGCGTTTAGATTAGGCCGCGAGCAAACACGCTAACGGCGACACACGTCTACGTTACATGATCGCACTCCACTGAAGGTGAAGTGGTTAAAAATCGGGTTCATTACACAAAATCACGGTGGACTCGTAAGTTGCAATCTGAGAGTAAACTATCTAGGCGCTGGTTTTATGATAAGTGGCGTGAATTCAGCTGACTAGCTGCAAACCCCTGAAGTCGGAGTTCGGACCAACGTGGTTCCGAAAACCGATAAAAATGTATAAATTCAATTTCCGAAAAATAAAGAAAATTAACCACGGCATGCAACCCCTAGAACTGCGTAGAATTTCATAAGGAAGCTACTGAAATGCAGCAACACGCGATTGGGAGCGTTCACAGAGACGGAAGAAGTCCAGTCTAAAAACTCGAAAAAGTGAAATAATTACAAAGTCGAAAAAATAAAAATAAAAACTACGGCATTCAACCCATAGAAATGTTTAGAATTACAAAAGGGAACGAATGAAATGCAGCTAAACGCGATAGGGAGTGATTACAGAGACGGATGAAGTCCAGTCTAAAAAAAAAAAAAAAAAAAAAAAAAAAAAACAGAAAGATGAAATAATTACAAAGACGGAAAAGTGAGAATAAAAACTATGGCATGAAACCCTTAGAAATACATAGAATTTCATAAACAAGCTATTGAAGGAGGTTGTACAAGGATCGGAGAAAATTACTGACAAAGACTGAGTGCATTCTACAAGAAGAAACAGCAAAATTAAAATAGGCGGCGAGAGAAGACCGCGAAATGTTATTGGGAATCATAAGGATACACACATAGTTACTTGCCTGATGGGCATGGAACAAACAATAGTGGAAGCTGCTTTGTTGTAAGAACCAACCACATGGAACACATATCACTCACGGAAGGAAACGATAAGAAAGAGTTTACATGCACTGTACAAAAATGAACATATTGTCTATTAGAAATCGGGGTCCACAAAGCTAGAAAGTGTTTACACATAGTTCGTACACCGCCACATAATCACTACAGGTTTGAATATACCAGGCCGTTATCAAATTGCAACTAGTAATACATACACCACATTTATCTGTTGGAAATCACTGGATTGAAAAACTAGAACACAGTTCCGCGCACGATCGGAAAAAAAATATTCCGAAAAATGAATCTAAGTTCAAGAGTCTAAGCTAAACATGCTAGACCATGAATCGCTACCATCTCCACGGACACAAGAGCAGAAACAACCTTACCTCACCACGATCCGAGCGCAAAGTGAAGACCGAGCATCCAGGAGGCGGGAAACCTACCGGAAACTGGGAAACCCAAGAAAACAGCGGTGGTGGGGAGAGAAGATCGCGAGACTCGCCCTGGGGAGGGCTCGTCGACTGGCTTGTAACCAAAGGGTGTAGAAACCTCTTTGGTCGCATCAGCAGCAGGGGTTGGTAACGACTATCGACTCTGAGCCAGAGAGAACCATGCAAAGCGAGCTATTACTGCCTACATTCAGACGACCATTGGATTCTCGCACATCCACTTAAAAGTAAAACAAGTACACATTCTCACAGGGACAGTGGCGTAACGGAGAAGCCGTATTTATTGTCACATTCATAAATACAATAATAAATTATTAAAATAACAAAGTCCTAGCAATATTTACTAACATTTCAGAAACTAGTATTTTAAAAGATGAAATAAAAATGCTATTCCTGATGCCTCGAAAAGAATGGGGGTTCTAGTTTTAACAAAATGCTGATCTAGCGACATCAAATAAATTACAATTTTATAAAAAATATATGGAAGACTACAGACGGTCGTCTTTCAAAGCGAAGTCTTACTTTAGTTTTACCATGGTTCAATGGAGAGGTAGAAAGATCCTTCAGTCAACTAAATTTGATAAAAACGTCTCTCCGGAACATACTAGTGTGGTAAACTTCATGATTACATTAACAGCTGATATTAATTGTGTTGGAAAGTGTTGTCACGATTACGATATGACGGAGAATGTTCTCCGAGAAATCGGCACCATGGGAGCATACGCTAGAGACATTTCTTAGCCGCGCGGAATGGCCGCGTGGTCTAAGGCGTCATGCTACGGACTGGGCGGTCGATCCTGCCGGAAGCTCGAGTCCTCCCTCGGGCATGTGTGTGTGTGTGTGTGTGTGTGTTGTCCTTAGTGAAATTTCGTTTGCGTAGTTTATAAGTCTACGGATTGTTGACCATTGCAGTTTGGTCCAATAGGTTTATAAACATTTGACCATTTGAATAAATTTCTTCATCCTGACCTAGTGCTTCAACAGTGGACACGGAAGACACATTACTGCAGGATGAGGAAGAAATTGAAATTCTGTGACTGAAACTACATTAAGGTGATGAGTGAAATCCAAACATAGTAAAGTAGAAGAAATACTACTACTAATAATAATAATAGTGCGGAATGACAATGATGAAAACATTTCTATGTAAGTTATCAGTGCATTGACATTTCATTTTAGGATGGTAAATAACAATAATAAGCATTTATCGGATTTTGGCGGGATGTTAACTTCGTTTTAACGGAATAAATTATTCTGTGTCGAAAAAGCTACCAACAATATTAAAACTTTTTTTTTTCACTGCTGTACTCTTCTTTTGGGAACCTGCTACTTCCCTAGAAACATTTGATTTAGATAAATCAATACAATGCAGTTGGCTTCTCTTTGTGGAATTATTGTTTTGTCGTGGTATGTTCGTGAAGGTAATGTTAGCGCCTTGTTGTTCCTCTTCATACATGACTAGGACGAAGAAATTTCTCACTGGCATAATGTCATCAGATTCACATACAATGCCATTTTGATTCCTAGAAGCTTGCACTGTTCAAAGTTTGTTCCACTTCACTGAAGCATTTGTTAACTTAATGTAAGTCATTTTATTGAATACAAAATAATACCCTTTAAATCAGCATCATTGTGTTTCAAGAAAATGATTTGTTGTATTCACACTGTGATACGATCAATCTTCATGAGTTTTTGCCTAAATGAACACAGTATCTGTTTGATATAAAAATTACAATCTTGACTACGGGAGTTTTATTTTCTTCCAGATTTAATCCTCCGCAGCCAAGACTGTAATTTTTATCTCAAATTGCATACTGGTTGCTGTATCGCCCGTAAACATGGAAAAGAAGCCATTTCACAGTACCCCTTGTACACATCCATATTTTCTGTTTCTGTTTAGCATTTACACAACTATTATTTTTCTTTGTATTGACATGTGCCATTCCCTTGTTTGTGTTTTGTTTTGTAAATCTATCGGACCAAACTGCGTGGTCATCAGTCCGTAACTTACAAACTACTTAAGCCTAGGTAAACTAACCTAAGGACAACACACACACCCATGCCCCAGGGAGGACTCGAACCTCCACGGCGAGCAACCGCGCGCTCCGCAGCGAGACGCTTTAGACCGCTCGGCTACTCCACCGCGGCGCCATTCCCTTGGTTACTCGCTTCCACACGAACAAACGTTTTCGTTTAAAAACGGCAGTATCTATGATAAGACGTAATTGCTGTAAACTCGAAAGAACGTGTTTCTCTACTTGTACTGTAGTTATTTCATTCACTTCTTTTATTATATAACAGGAGATGCTCGTATTTTTTCAGTACACGTTTAAAGTTTTTGGAAGTGTAATTCTGTTTTGTTGTGGTGACTTCAGGTATTTGCAATACGCTGTATTCTCGGCGCCATACCACCACCTTGAGTAACAGGACGCAACCTTTGCTTCTTGATGTCTCTCCATTAACCCTCGCAATACCAGGGGAGGGGGCTACTTATCCCCACCTTCTGAAAAAATATTGCAATCTACAAAGGTAAATTGTATTTTCAAATTGTCAAAAATATTTGTTTCTAATGAAGTCTTCTACTAGATTACCACAATTGACTTAAACATTTTCAGTTAAACTGGACCCCAAGGTGTAAATGTTAGCAGTAAATATAACCCTCACAAAGGAAGTCATAATCAAAACTTTAAGGCTCAGGGCCGTATTTACACATAAACATCTCTTAAAAATTACATAGTCAGTAAAGGTGAACAAATAAATTACCGAAAATTCAATTAAATTTTTTTCGTATTAGTCGAAAGTGCAAAGCTCTAGTTAATAAACGTTACTAAACGAGTATTGGTATTGCTACGAGTGTACCCGCAGATATTTTCAGGTTCTAGAATCTAGACCCTACATACAAAGCAGTACATGATCAACATATTTCGCTACAGTAAATCAAACACATTTACATTTACTTATTTTTCCTTGTATGCTGCTATAATTGATTTACTTTTCCACTACGCGGGTTTCGGCGTTATGCCATTGTCAAGTGGTCTGCGGAAACGAACGCTGCATAATTATTTTACAAATATGTTTGTGCAAGGTAGTATAGGACAATAATGTTGGATACAATATTATTTAGATTTCGCTGTTCATTCTTATATATAGCAACTGTGTATGCGGTTTGACGGATATATTTGCGCCAGATAATTTGACATTTATTTGATAAAATGTTCAAATGTTTGTTAAGCTTATGGGACTTAACTACGGGGTTATCAGTCCCTAAACTTACAAACTACTTATGAACTAGCTACAACTAAGGACGGCACAAATATCCATGCCCGAGGGGGGATTCGAACCCCCGACCGTAGTGACCGTGCAGACCGTGACTGAAGCGCCTCAGTCTCCTCGGCCACCGCGGCCGGCATTTATTTGATGATATTACGTTCTGAGGGTGGAGAGCTGCATCAAACTAATCTCCGGACTGAAGACCATAACACATTACGTTCTGACTGTTTCTGAGTTGCTATATGTTTAAAAAAATTGTTATACTCAGAATTTTGTGCAGTCTTTAATTAGAAAATAACGTGTCTCTGGTTTCTGAGAGGTTTTATGCTGTTGTATTCGGAACAAAAAGTCAGGTGGATTTTAAACTGTAAGACATGTCCAGGGGAAGATCTCTGACCATATCTTATTGCTCGTGAACTGTACATTGAAATTGTAGAAACTGCAAAAGCCGCGGCGAAGCGGTCGAGCACATTGAGGCGCTATGCTCCGATGCGCGAGGCCGTTCCCCGTCGGATGTTCGAATCCCCCCTCGGGCATGGATGTTTATGTCGTCTTTAGTATAAGGTAGTTCATAAGTAGTTTGTAAGTTTAGGGACTGATGTCCCCGCAGTTCAGTCCCTTAAGCTTAACAAACATTTGATTTTGAAACTGCAGAAAGGTAGGAAAATAAGAGATGGGACCTGGCTAAATTGATGGAACCTGAGGTTCTTCAAAGTTTCAGAGGGAACTTTGGGCAACAACAGACAGAGATGAGAGGAAGTAACACAGCAGAGGATGAATGGGCAGCTTTGAGGAATGAAATAGTGAAGGCAGCAGAGGACCAAATAGGTAGAAAGACAAGACCTACAAAAAATCCTTGGATATCAAAGGAAATATTGAATTTCATTGATGAAAGGAGAAGATGTAAAAATGCTGCAAATGAAGCAGGTAAAATGGAGTACAGACGACTAAGAAATGAGATTGACAGGAAGTGCAAAATGTCTAAGCAGGAGTGGCTAGAAGCTAAATGCAAATCTGTAGAACAATGTATAACTAGGTGAAAAATAGATACCGCCTAAAGAAAAATAAAAGAGACATTTGGAGACAAGAAAAATAGCTCTATGAATATCAAGAACTCAGTTGCAAAACCAGTTCTGAGCAAAGAAGGGAAAGCTGAGAGTAGGAAAGAATGTATGGAGGAGCTCTACAAAGGAAATGAACTTCGAGATAATATTGTAGGAAGGGAAGAGGAAGCAGATGAAGATGAAATAGGAGATAGTGATCTGAGAGAAGAATTTGACAGAGCACTGAAAAACTCAAGTCGAAATATGGTGCCATCTGAGCTACTGACGTCTCTGGGAGAGCGAGCATAACAAAACTATTTCAACTGGTGTGTAAGATGTGTGAGACAGGCGAAATACCCTGAGACTTTAAGAAAAATGTAATAGTCTCCATACCAAGGAAAGAGGGCGCAGACAGATGTGAAAATTACAGAACCATCAGTTTAATAAGCCGT
The DNA here is from genome assembly GCA_026315105.1 of Locusta migratoria. Classification (NCBI taxonomy): domain Eukaryota; kingdom Metazoa; phylum Arthropoda; class Insecta; order Orthoptera; family Acrididae; genus Locusta; species Locusta migratoria. The sequence goes on from CM048755.1 coordinate 297,618,220, forward strand.
GGTTACAAAATTCTAATACGAATTATTTGCAGAAGAATGGAAAGTCTGTTAGATGTTGACCTCAGAGAAGATCTGGGAAGGAAAAATTTGAACAAGGAATTAAAGTTCAGGGCGAAGAAATAAAAAACATTGCGTTTTGCTGATGGCATTGTAATTCTGTCAGAGACAGCAAAGGACCTGGAAGAGCAATTGAACGGAATGGATAGTGTGTTGAAAGGAGCGTATAAGATGAACATTAACAAGAACAAAACAAGAGTAATGGAATGCAGTCTAAGAAAATCAGGCAATGGTGAAGGAATTAGATTGAGTATCGAAACAATAAAGGTAGAAGATGAGTTTTGTTACTTGGGCGGTAAAATAACAAAAAAATGTTCAAATGTTTGTAAAGCTTATGGGACTTAACTGCGGGGTCTACAGTCCCTAAGCTTACAAATTACTTATGAACTAACTTATACTAAAGACAACAGAAACATCCATGTCCGAGGGGGATTCGAACCCCCGACGCGGGAGGCCGCGCTATCCCGAGCGGCGTGAAATAACATACGATGGTCGCAGTACAGAGGATATAAAATACAAAATGGCAATGGGCAGAAAAGCGTTTTTGAAAAAGAGAAATTTGTTAACATCGAATATTAACTTAAGCGTAAGGACGTCTTTTCTGAAGGCAATTGTGTGGAGTGTTACCTTGTACGGGAAAGAAATATGGACGATAAATAGATCAAACAGGAAGAGGATAGAGGCTTTTGAAATGTGTTACTATGGAAGAATGCTGAAGATAAGGTTGGTAGATCGCGTAACGAATGAGGAGGTACTGAACAGAATTAGGGAGAAAAGGAATTTCTGGCATTCCTAGACTTAAAGAAGGGATCGATTGGTAGGACATATACTTAGACATCAAGGTATCGTGCATTTGGCATTGGAGGGAAGTGTGCGGGATCAAAATTGCAGAGGAGGCCAATAGATGAATACAGTAAGCAGATTTAAATGTATGTAGGGTGCAGGTCTTATGAGGAGATGAAGAGGTTTGCTCAGGATAGAGTACGGTGGTGAGCTGCAAAAACCAATCTCCGGACTGAGTAGCACAAAAAATACAACATTTGGAATTTCGTGCTTTTTCATTTGGCAATACTGCCATGTGAATGTATATTTCCAATTCTTCCAGAAAATTCATTTCTGCGCTCTTAGGAATTGAGAGTAATATTTGTAGATCTCTTTCAGTGTTAGTGGTGGCATGTTTATCGTATTTGAGATGCTGAAAGAAAGTGGATTGACTACCTTCTCTTGTTAAGTTGTGCTCTTGTTTTAAAATTGTCCTGTTAAAGTTTGTGTAATTATGGGGGAAAAACTGCTACGGTCATTAGTCCCTAGACTTACACACTACTTCAACTTATGCTAAGGACAACAAAAACACATACAGATACACACACGTACACACACACACACACACACACACACACACACACACACACACACACACATACCCGTGGGAGGACACGAACCTCCGGCGGGAGCGACCGCGCAATTCGTGACATGGCGCCTCAGAGTGCGCGTCTTTTCCCGCGCGGTTTCAAATGTTCAAATGTTTGTATAGTCTATGGGACTTAACTACGGGGTCATCAGTCCCTAAACTTACAAACTACTTATGAACTACTTACGACTAGGACGGCACAAATATCCATGCCCGAGGGGGGATTCGAACCCCCGACCGTAGTGGCCGTGCAGACCGTGACTGGAGCGCCTCAGTCCCCTCGGCCACCGCGGCCGGCCCACGCGGTTTCTATGTGGCCTGACAACATCAGAAAAACACTACTTGATAATCAAAGACATCACAAAATTCCCAATATAGCAAATCTCTACTCAAATAGCACATCTGAAAGTGTCAGAACATAATATCACCAAATAAATGTCAGAAAATTATTTGACGTAAATATATTCGCCTCTCCGCATATACAGTTGCTAAAGCGAAATATAAATAATATTGGAGTCAACATTATTCTCAGATACTACCTTTGACAAAAATATTTGTAAAAAAAAAAATATGCAGCGTTTGTTTTCGCAGACCACTTGATAATGGCATAATGAAAGATAAATCGATAGCAGCATACAATGACAAATAATTCAATAGAAATGTCATATTACGTTACATACCACACTGTGGGCCCTACAGTGAAAAAAAAAGAAAGGAAAAAAGAAAAAAAAACATTACAATTCACAAATTTTGTATTTTTTCCGATTTTTTACGTTGGTCTTGCGATCATTATGAACAACTTTAGTTCTAACTGCTACGTGGTAGTTATCTTAAAGAAATATTTCATACTCAGTTTTTGTGCTACTCTTACGTAATAACAGTGGCGGCTCGTTCAAAATTTGACTAGTGTGCTACAGTATTACAAAAATAAACAGGAAACAAAATATACTAAAATAAAAAGCGTGACTGACAATGGAAATAACGGAGCTTAGCAATATCCCCACCACGTCATCTGCGTTCTACACAAGTGACTAATGAAACTGCTTAGCTGAAAAGCGCAGTTTCACTCGCATGTTGGCTATACATTACTAATGTTGTTTGTGATTGAAGTTTTATTTACAGAAATTAAAATTTTGGACTCAGAGGTATTTGAATACGAGCCTCACACAAGTAGGTTTGAGAGAGAACGCGCAAGACGACTGAGCTAGCGCGCTATTTGACTCTGTATGCCGCAATATTCGTCTTATACTATTCTTCCACAACCGTTACACGCAGTGCGAAAAGAAATCTTAGATCTGGTGCTGCAGTCGGTCTCAGCACACATGAGTCGCCAGGCCTGAGGTCACGTCTGCGCATGCGCACTAGCGAACAGACGACTGCGCCGCCTCTCTGATCACGTACCAGCTCGGCTGAATCCCACTTCAGCACACGGAGCTGGTTTCCAGTTATCGCGGCGAGAGCGCTCCAAAATGCATTTTCATCCTTATTACTAGCATTGTAATACGTATTGGAAGGCAATTGGCATAATTTTATTGTGATATCTGGATCGCATTCCAAGAGAAATGATGTAATTTTACAGCGATTTCTCGCTTGCTTTCTAAGATAAATGGCATAATTTTAGTAATATATTTACAGTGTGCTGCAGCACATTAGCAAATTATCACCAGCCGCCACTGCGTAATAATGTAGCGCATAGAGGCCGTCAAACGCTGCCTGGCTCCCGCTCGTTCCCGCCAGAGGGAGCGGCTAGCGAGACCGCCGTACCCGGGAGCCGGCCGTGCCGATAATGCAGTCTCGGGAGCGAGAAGACTCGGTACTCCCGGCTGGCATGTAGAACAGCCGACAGCAGTGCGCATGCGCACGGCCAGCCCCCTCACGACGCCGTTAATTATTGCGCCCGTCCGGCACACGTCTACTATGTTGCATTCACACTGCCGGCCGGGCCGAGCAGAGCGGGGATGTGCCAAGACGAAAAAGATGGGGAAAAACAACTTTTTCGATTTTCAAGTTGTAAGAAATTTTGACGGTATATAAGACCACATCGCATCGTTTTATCAACTTATCTTTTCCTTACTAGCTTTGCTTTGCCTGTGAAAAAAATAAAAGGTCTACTTTTCATTACGCACGAGTTTTCAGTTTCGTAAAGCTTCTCACTCGATTTTGATGAAAGTATTCGGTTAAAAAATCTGATTTTTGTACACAGGGTAGTACAACATCTTAGGTTTCCAATAAAACATTCACCTTTTTGAAATTCGTAACAATCGTTTTCAAATGATGCTTTTTTGTCAGGTATGCGCACTTGATTTACAAATCGTGTATTGAAAAAGTTCGATAGCGGGCAGCTTACTGTACTATGCATTTAAGGCCATACATTACAGCGAGTGAAATTGAGCTAAAAGAACAGAAAAGTTTTTGATATGGTATTTGCACTGATATCTACCTCCTTTCTCAAGTAATTGTGAGTTATCTGAGCGGCATCATGCCGCAACCACAAGTCTACGAAATCGGCGTGTGTTGAGCGTAGCGTGAAGCACTGCAGCACCGAAAATATTATTTGCTGGCCACGTATGTTGGTCCATCGTGATGTGTTAATAATTCATAACCAGAAAATAGCTATACCCTAATTTTTCTTGGGTGGCAACCGATTACAATGGACAATGATCTGCTATGGTATTATGTAAGGTAATGCTTCACTTAAGAGATATACAAGTAATTTGCTGTCCACATTGCACAATTGATAGAATAAATATTTCGTGTTTCAAACTTCAAGAGAAGAAACAATTAATGTAAACTGCGAATTTGCTGTTGATGGACTGAAATAAAATTTCTGAAATTCTACTCAATGACTTTCAAGTTGAGGATAATAAACGGAAGAAACACAAAAATATACTTACATTTATTGATGCATCTACACCTAAGATTACACTATTTAGCCTTCTCTTAAGCCGGCCGCTGTGGCTGAGGGGACTGCGGCGCGCCAGTCACAGTCTGCACGGCCTCTACGGTCGGGAGTTCGAATCCCACCCTGGGGCATGGATATTTGTGTCGCCTTTAGTATAAGGTAGTTCATAAGTAGTTTTTAAGTTTAGGGACTGATGACCCCGCTGTTAAGTCCCTTAAGCTTAACAAACATTTGAACCTTCTCTTAAAATGTTCTACCACAAGATGAAACAATTTATATACAGTGTCTCACATAGAAGAGCTATCCCTCAGACCGAGACTAAAGTAGGATTACATAACAGTAAAATTAAAGACATTTAGTTACCTCCTGATAAGGGATGCTGCAACTTATGGTCATGGGGGTTCGTCAGATGTGCCAGATTTATGTGGTACACGCTGTACTATGTTTCAGCTCATCTTAACTTTCAAAGAACTCTACACGGTTCTCGGAATTTTTATTTATTTTGTTAGGAAGCTGTCTGATGGGAACTGCTTTTCTATGAACATTTCCTGAACCTCACAATTTTCCTTGTCTCCGTGGTACTTTCATATCGATTTTTATACTTTAAATGAAAGGAAACCGCGCAGATTTAGTTTAGCCTCAGACACTGCAGATCAGTAAAGGATGAGAAGCAGGTGTCATTTGTTTCATGTTGTGATTTATTTTTTCGTTCTTAGTGACCAGTACTTGTTCACTGCCATCTACTTTGAGCCAGCTAACTGTTAATTGATTTTGTAATTTTATTACTATTGTTTGCACACTGTAGTGATAGAATTATAAACACATTAGAATTATGTGGTATGGACCCATCCCATTAATTTCGACTAACATTTAGGAGAGGTTTTCCTTATGTGAAAAACTAAACATTTCTTAATTTTTTTAATTCATATTACAGAATTAATAGTAATAGAAGGAAAATAAACATATTATCATAAGTATAATTGAAAAAAAAATCATGCAGAGAAGCTTCTGCTGAAAACAGGCTGGAAACTTGTAATACTTGTGCTGCAGAACCAACACCATACCCCAATCGGTTCGTGCCGGCGCCGACTCGCGCCCGGAATATTAAAGATATCGAATGTTAAAGGAAGGAAATACTGTCCTAAATGTTAGTCTATATGGATGGAACGAGTGCATTACCACCTATTTCTTATGTTCATAAAATTCGACGGTTCACTACAGTGTGAGAACAATAGTAATAAAACTAGGCGACCTGTGCAAATACTTTGCAGCATTAGTGGCTAGTCATGTGAAACGGAAATAAGTAAAATTAAATATTTACCATTTAAAAATATTTATTATAGATAGTAACAGTATACAGAATATTATATAAGCTTGTGTTTTCTTAAATTCATAACACTTATTTAAAATCAATTATAATTATAAAATAGATTCTTTTAATATATAAGAAAGATAGAGGACCCGTTCGAATAAGACCCGTGCGAATACTTCGCACCGTTAGTGGAATTACTAAAACGTTGGGAAAACATGGAAGTAAAGTTGAATGTTCACGCATAGCTTTCTTCAGACTCAATCCGTGGAAGTGTTTAAAAGCGCAAATGAAAGATCTTGATCCGTTGAGTGTTGAAAGATCCTGATCCGTTGAGTGTTGTTAGGTCAAAGAGAACTGTGTACTTTATTTAGAACCGAAGATATCCTAAAACAAACCGATTAAAATATTCAATGCAAGGACAGAAGGATCCCGCGTTTGAATGAAAGTAAAGGAAGGAGAGACTTAAGTTAATTATGATACTTGATGACAAATCTGCGAATAAATACCTTTCGTTTAAAGCGAAAATGAAGGAAATGGGTCGGATAGAACGGCCTGACAGAATGACTTTAGTTTACAGCCAGGACATCCCCATAAGAAATATACAGAAGGAAATCCCGTTTGAGTGTAGAAAAAGTGGATGAATACCTTTAGTTTTACACAAAAATGAAGGAAATCGGCCGGGTAGTTTAGTCTGTCCGACTGACTTTAGTTTTCGTAGATTCTTTTAATATATAACATAATAAAATCAATGAACTATTAGCTGGATTCTTGAAGTGGCCAGCAATCGATCTTCTGCTTACAGTGGGTTGGGATTCCTTATAGCTCTCCCCTTCCCTCGGACAAGCTCTCCCCTTCCCTCGGAAAAAAAGAAAAATTAGAAAAAAGTGACAGACGCTTCTCATCCTTTAGTGACATGTCCTGCAGTGTCTGAGGCTAAAGTAAACCAGCGTATGTTGAAAATTCGAAAGTACCATCTTGCAGACAGAGAAAATTGTCTTCAAATGATACAGCAAAATGTTCGTAGAAACGTTGTTCGTCTCAGAGAGGTTACTAAAAGCAACTCAGTTCATTATTACTTCCATCTCAGACGTGAAAGTACCGCATTTATCTCGGACACACTGCATACAATAATTTTCACCCTGTGGGAACACATTTTCTGAAAGCTACAAAAGCGAAAAGGTATATATTGTGTCTTAGGAGTAGATGCATCTGCAACTAGAAAGCCTTTAACTGTAATGTCACAAAATTTTATTTCAGTCCATTAAGAGCAAAGTCGCAGTTTACATTACTTTGTTCTTCTCTTCTAGTTCCAAACACGAAATATAAAATTAATGAATTGTATTATGTGGAAAAAACCAGATGTATGCCTCTCAAAGTGAAGTATGAACTGCTGTAAAACCGTAGCAGATAGTTGTCCATTGTAATCGGTTGCCACCCAAGAAAAATTAGTTCATTATTGTTCTCTGATTATGGATCTTTAACACATCACGAGGTACCGACAAACGTAGCCAGCAATTCAGATTTTTCGGCACTGCAGTGCTTCACGCTACGCGCAACAGCCGCCGAGTTCATAGGCTCGCGATTGCGGCATGACGCCGCTCAGATAACTCACAATAACTTGTGAAAGGAGGTAGATATCGGTGTGATCACTATTTCAAAAACATTTCTATACTTTTATCTCCATTTCATTCGCTGTAATGTATGGTCTAAAATGCATAGAACAGTAAGCTGCCCTCTATCGAACTTTTTCAATACACGATTTGTAAATCAAGTGCGCATACTTGACAAATAGCGTCATTTGAAAACGACTGTTACGAATTATGAAAAGGTGAATACTTTATTCGAAAGCTAAAATGTTTTACTATAATGTGTCCAAAAATCAGATTTTTTAAACGCATACTTTCATCGAAATCGAGTGAGGAGCGTTACGGAACTAAAAACTCGTGCGGAATGAAAATTAGCCTTTTTATTTTTTCACAGGCAAGGCAAAGCTAGAAAGGAAAAACTAATTTCATAAAACGATGTAGCGTGATCTTGTACATCATCAACAATTTTTACAACGTGAAAATCGAAAAGTGTATTTTCCCCCTTTTTTCGTCTCGGGTACGTCCGGCACACGCAGCCGGCGGCCTGCGCCGACTAGGCTGAGGCGGCTCAGCCAAGCTCAGTTCGTCCCGGCGGGCGCGACAAGAAGCCGGGAGTATCGTGACTCGTCCTGCCCGAAACGTCTCGCGAGTGTGACGTCATCGCTCCCCCACTACCAACCCTTTACCCGCCGCCAGCTGTCGAGAGTGGGGCGCGAGCGCTGCGGGAACCGAGCGGGAGTGGCGGCCGTTTTGACCGGCTCTAGTAGCGCACACGACGGCGGTCGCTTCGATGATGAAACAATGTAGCACAGGTGGCTACGCGTTCAAATGGAGCATTCCAGCTGTGAGTCAAAGTTGCCTTCGCAACAGGGGAGGACTCTCAAGGAAACGTGATTCACACTGCGGCTAGACGGAGTATGTAAAACGCCGCGGCTTCTATTTAACGAGCACTCGCGAGCAATACGTGCTCTCGAGCGGTACAAGTGTCACACTCCTGTCTTTTTAGACGTTTCCAATTTTGCGTCTGCAGGCATGGAATACTATATGGAAGCTTTTGACGCTTTAGTAAAAGGTTTAATCTTGATAAATGCGAACGACTGGGTGCTCGAGAAACGGTCTGCCGACGGTACAACGGTTCACAGTAAGGCACTCGACGGTGGGGACAAGGTCTTCAAGCTAACGGTGAGTCGCACACACATCTCTCAATATATGTGTGGTGTAAAAAACAGTGTACTATCGATGAAAATGTCACTAAATTACAGACTTCAATCTTTCATTCAGTGATTCCTTTCAGATAAAATTTCTTGTTGGTGAGATGAATGGCACTTAGCTCTGAAATACCTAAGCGTAACGTCTCATATGAGACGGAACCACCATGTAAGGACAGTATTGGGGAAAGACGGATGGTCGACTTCGGTTTATTAGGAGAATTTTTGGAAGATTTGTTTCATCTGTAAAGGAGTCCGTGTATAAAACGCTTGCACGATCCCATCTTGAGTATTGTTTAAGTGTTTGGGATCACTGCCAGATCGGTTAGAAGTAAGACACAGAAGTAATTCAGAGGCGGCCTGCTAGGTTTGTTACTGGTAGGTTCCGACGCGAGAATGTTGCAGAGATGCTTCGGGATCTCAAATGGGGATCGCTGGAGGAAAGCGGAACACTGTTGAGGAAATTTGGAGGGCCCAATGATTCTACTGGTGTCAACTTACATTTCGCGTTAAGACCACGAAGATAAAAGAAGAGAAATTAGGCATACAGGCATTCGTTTTTCCCTCGTTCTATTTGGGAGTTGAACAAAAAGGAAATAGCTTGCAGTGTTATGAGGTACATTCCGCCAAGGGCGGATCCAGGAGGGTGGGGGGAACGTGAGAGAGATGGGGGGGGTGGGGGAGAAAAAGAGAGAGAGAGAGAGAGAGAGAGAGAGAGAGAGAGAGAGAGAAGAAACAGAGAGAGAGAAAGAGTGGGAGAGAATCTCAGCATAAGAGTAATTAACTTTTACTTACAGGCAGCAGGTACTTGTGAGTTTGAAATTGCAAAATCCCTGTAATTAACATACTGTTTATTGACTTTTGTGTTATGCTTCCATTTAATTGCTTCTTGCTCTTCTTTGTCAGTAATGTGCGCTGAAACTAAGTAAAACAAACTCGTTTATTGTTTCGTGATTGAGAGATAAATGAGCTATTATTTACGTTGTATTCGTACGTAAATAAAGTTAAAGGATTTAACAATGTGAAATTCTAGAACTGCGTTCAGTCTGGCTCATTCAGGTGTTAACATTTTATCTCTCTGGATTCTTTTCCTAGTAACTAAGAAATAGTGCTGCCACCCATTATAAACAGTTTTATTTGAAGTTACACGTTTCCATTTTCCAGTTATTGGAGCACATTAGAAATTTAGACGGCATTTTTCCGCACATAAGATACCAAGGATTTTAATGGTAGTAGAAATTCATCTAGAAACACAGACAAGTGTAATTTTGTTGATGGGGAAAGCTTTCTTGAAAATTTATCAGGTTTTGCGTAGCAATGTTACAAAGCATGAAGAATAAATTGATTCAGTAGGCTACAACGCGACACAGAAAATTTGATTTTAGGTTATGGGGGGATATCAAACTTAACGCGACATATTTACCGATTGTTTGATTGTGACCCGTATTAATTGGGCAACCTTTTAGGTTACGCTGTTTTTCAATTTCTGCATTGTTGTTCAGTGCATTGTTGGATTATGACACAGGTACGCCGGATACAGTGCTGTCAGGGTTGCCAGGTGTGGCGATTTTTCGCATTCTTGGCTATATTTTTCTTAGAATAATAGCCATTCTAGCTTTATGGCGACTGGCGATTAAATGTGGCTAGTAAAAGAATTAGTTGGCGACTTAAAGGCTGTTTTATTTTACTTCAAATAAGACAAATTTAAAGCAATCCCTCTGGAGACATTGTATAAATGAAAGTGACTGAACATCGCTAGAATACTGGGGAAATGTAATCACACTATAGAAGTTGCCACAAATGTCTGCACGTATCTTTGATCTGTGGGAGAATGTCAGAGATGCAAAGAAATTAAACTTGCAGACATAGACGTAAAATACCTCGAGGAGCCTACTTACAAAGGTTCAAGAATAGGCTTTAAACGATGACTCCCAAAGTATACTACAACCCCATTTGTATGGCTGCCGTAGACATCGCGAGTATTACAGCATGCACAGAGGCATTTAACCAGTAATTTTTTTTTCGCGCTCCATGTCAGCACAACAGAAATTTCTAATAACTGCTACTGTGAGACAAGTCCTTTCTACACACTTCGCAGTAGTTAGCAGTGGTTTGCAGATATAAATGACAATGTAGAACACTCGGTAATTTGCCTGTAGTTCTCATGGCATGTAAATATCAATTTTGCAGAAGATATAAGTGATTAGTAATCGAAGCTATGCATCAGAACTTCCCTTGTGTAAGTTTGGTAGAATGATGCTTGAATTGTTTTATGTTACGATTTTATTAGTTCTGAAATTAATACATATGACAAATGTAACTGTGTTTAAATTTAGAATCCATTGTATCTCTCGAGTCTCTCTCTTACATTTACAATATGACTCTATTTCGACTGGATTCGTTGATCAGTTGGTGGTGTGTATGGATTCAGTTCCTGGCTAAGCTCAGATAAATGTTTCCTTTAAGAACGAGGTTTCTTGGAATGTCCAGTCTGGTGTCTATGAATTTGAGATCGCCATAGTTTGTATTACTCGTTACTCAGTAACCAACTTCCCCCTGAATTTCAGGATTATTGTTGTCGAGACACACGACATAATACCATAGCACAATGACGTTAACTGATTATAAATTGCGATAGGCCTACTTGACTATTTTTACTGAAGAAAAGCTGGATATATTTAGGCATTTTATTGATAAAAAGATGGCGATGTATTGGCTATTTTTTGTTTAAAATTTGGCGACAGAGCAGTGGAAAAACCTGGCAACCATGAGTGCTGTTCGTCCACGCTAAGTTGACGATTCGTGCACTGGCTGTTGGCAGCGGCAGGAGGCGTGTACCATGGCTGACAGGGGGCGAGGGCTAACCTCCTTGGGGGAGAGGCACTGTGCGGAAGGCAGCGTCGCTGGGTTGGAAACGTTACCTGGAAAAATGTGCGCAGTAATATTTCTTGTGCAGGGGCAGCGTAACGTTGGCAGAGCTCCGAAATAAATGAATGTTCTTCAAGTAGTGCAGATGCTTTTTGTTCCAGGCGACACCAGCTAAAATCGTCTTCACTTATCGAATTACATAGTGCTACAGTTTTATGCGACAGGGGCTGATGACCTAGCTCCTGCCTAGTACCCTCAAAAAAAAAAAAAAAAAAAAAAAAAAAAAAAAAAAAAAAAAAATGCGACAGTCTACAAGTATTATAACTATTAAAAGTACTGTACCTATTTTGGTACAGTGATACTACGATGAGAGACAAAGATAGAAAAAGACAAATGTGCATTCATAAGTTTTTCTTTAAAAAAAAAAATAAATAAATAAAAAAGTGTATCGAGGGGGAAGCCCGTCAACCCACATAACCAAGAATTCATCATGTGTTGGCCGACCGCGGTGGCCGAGGGGACTGAGGCGCTCCAGTCACGGTCTGCACGGCCACTACGGTCGGGTGTTCGCATCCCCCCTCGGGCATGGATATTTGTGCAGTCCTTAGGATTAGCTAGTTCATAAGTAGTTTGTAAGTTTAGGGACTGAAAACCCCGTATTTAAGTCCCATAAGCTATACAAACATTTGAACATTTCATCATGTGTTGATGAGAGCCGGCCGCGGCGGCCGAGGGGACTGAGGCGCTCCAGCCACGGTCTGCACAGCCACTACGGTCGGGGGTTCGAATCCCCCCTCGGGCATGGATATTTGTGCCGTCTTTAGGATAAGCTAGTTCATAAGTAATTAGTAAGTTTAGGGACTGATGACCCCGTATTTAAGTCCCATAAGCTATACAAACATTTGAACATTTCATCATGTGTTGATGAGAGCCGGCCGCGGTGGCCGAGGGGACTGAGGCGCTCCAGCCACGGTCTGCACAGCCACTACGGTCGGGGGTTCGAATCCCCCCTCGGGCATGGATATTTGTGCCGTCTTTAGGATAAGCTAGTTCATAAGTAATTAGTAAGTTTAGGGACTGATGACCCCGTAGTTAAGTCCCATAAGCTTAACAAACATTTTTTTTTTTTTGATGAGACAGCGACTATTTCATCCTCGGTGTCAACTACAGTTTCGTATACCGGTTACATATTTCAGGAACGAGATATAGGTCAAGTGTTCCTTTCACTGCTGTCTACTGTCAAAAACTGATGGTGCTTCACAAATAAAGAAGCGAAACGTGTATGGCACAATTAAACGCCTTTCATTTAGTTGCAATAGACGGAAATACTCATCCACTAATTTTCTAAGTAACTAAGGACGCCGAAAAAACGAAAAAATGATGAAGATACAAGAGTTTACCTCTGTATTATGTTATTTCAAAAGAATATCAATATTGGTGAAGTTATGTATTTGATCCCCTGTCCCCCTTGTAGTTTTTGGAGTTTGTTTGCGATATATTTCTGTATTATAACATCAAAATAATTGTCTACATTTATAACGTAATATGTGCATATGGTCTGCTTTTTCGCGACGACTGGGTGAGGAGGAGGTTGAGGTGCGAATAGGAGTGAAAGGTGGCGAGGGGCAAGCCCTTAAGAGGCTGGTGGTGGTGCGAGAATCGATTCAGTGGAAATGGTCGCCCAGGAGACTTGGACCCGGACAGGCGATGCCTGAACAGCACTGAGGGAGGGGGGGGGGGGGACTCAGGAGAGGGCAGCCTGATGGAAGGAGGTGGAGGCTGTGTAGGCAGTGATGATTGTCAGGAGGGACCGGATAGTGCATGGGAGGAGGTGTGAGGAGGAACTCCAGGAGGTGGTGGGCGAGGAGGTGTAATGGATTTTTGTGTTGACAGTGGCTACTGAGGATGATATGTTTACAGGGACGAGGGACACGTACACTGATGATCGACGAAATACAGGGATGACAGTGAACTTAGATGTGGGCATGGGCGGCGACTTCAAGGGGCTTTCGACGGCTGGGGGTGCTCGCAGAGATGAGGACCCGGCGCGGCGTGGCATCAGCAGCTGGACGGCAGGGATGGTGGACCGAATCGGCTGGGGGGCCTGCGGGACAGTCCTGTGAAGTTGGCACCCCTTTTTTGGAAAATGTACATTTTTGCAGAGTTCTAGACAGATACACAATAGTTCTGGAGTTCTCTGTACAAAATTTAAATAGTTCTGCAAAATTTCGCCGAAAAAATACGAAAAATTACCACAAAATTTAGTTTTTTCAAAATAATTTTTGCCTAATTGTACAAACATAGTTCTGATCACAGTTCTGAATAGCTCTCAAAGAGTTCTACAGGAAATCCTAATGACATTTTTCTGTGCAGATTATACTTCATGAGATAATTGCAATAATGGGGAATCCATTTACACGCTACTGTGAAGTTGGCACCCCTTTTCTCAAAAATGTGCATTTTTTTCAGAGTTCTAGGCAGATATGCAATAGTTCTGGAGTTCTCTCTACAAAATTTAAATAGTTCTGCACAAATTCGCACAAAAATTACAAAAAATTATAACAAATTTTAGATTTTTCCAAATAATTATTTGCCTACAAGCGTAAACATAGTTCTGATCACAACTCTAAATAGCTCTCAAAGAGTTCTGCAGAAAATCCTAATGATATTTTTTTGCCCAGGTAATAGTTCATGAGCTAATTGCGTAAATGAGGGAAATAAACTACACAAAATTGCGCCAGAGTCGCGTGAAGTTGGCACCCCTTTTCTCAAAAATGTGCATTTTTTTCAGAGTTCTGGACAGATATGCAATAGTTCTAGAGTTCTCTGTACAAAATTTAAATAGTTATGCAGAATTTCGTGAAATATCGCAATTCTGAATAGTGGGAGAGCTGTGAAGTTGGCACCCCTTTTTTTCAAAAATGTAAATTTTTTCAGAGATCTAGACAGATATGCAATAGTTCTGGAGTTCTCTGTACGAAATTTAAATAGTTCTGCAGAATTTCGCCGAAAAAATGGTAAAAATTACCACAAACTTGAGTTTTTTTTAGTTTTTTAAAAATAATTATTTGCCTATTAGCGGAAACATAGTTCTGATCACAGTTCTAAATAGCTGTCAAAGAGTTCTACAGGAAATCCTAATAGCATTTTTCTGTGCAGATTATACTTTATGAGATAATTACAATAATGGAGTATCCATTTACATGCTTGTGGAATTTGCACCCGTTTTTTTTCAAAAAATTAGACTTTTTTCCAGAGTTCTAGGGACATGTGCAATAGCTTTTCTTTACGATAAGCAGAAATCACTCAGACGTAAAAACAACAAATTGAATGTGCAGCAGATAGAATATCTGTCAAGACCTAAGAAAAATGTATATTTCTCTAATAAGGGGCACAAATAAGACAGCTTATTAGATATTCAAAATTATGAACATATTTTTTTTTTCGGACAGTTACATAGAAATATTCACATGAACTCTAGAACTATAGTATATGTACACAGAACCCCAAAAAAACAATGTGTATTTCTCGAAAAAAAAAAAAAAAAAATGGTGCCAATTTACAGAAACGTGAAAATGAATTCCACATTACTGCATTTATCTGATAAAGTATAATCTGCACACAAAAATGTCATTAGGATTTCCTGTAGAACTCTTTGAGAGCTATTTAGAACTGTGATCAGAACTATGTTTGTACTAATAGGCAAATAATTATTAAAAAAAAATTTAAAAACTCAAGCTTGTGGTAATATTTACTATTTTTTCGGCGAAATTCTGCAGAACTATTTAAATTTTGTTCAGAGAACTCCAGAACTATTGTATATCTGTCTAGAACTCTGAAAAAAAATGTACATTTTCCAAAAAAAGGGGTGCCAACTTCACAGGACTCTGCGGGACCCCTGTCGGCAGTTGGCGGCGGTAGCGGTAGCTTCTCCTAGCAGTGGCAGGAACGGACGTCTTAGCCACGAAGAAGTACTCGTCTGTGAAGGACAGGTAGCGGCAAATCGCACAAGCACAAGAGATCAGCACTTGCAAGTCTAGGCGGCTGTTGCGAGAAGGATGGAGACGAATATCGTATTTTAGCCAAACATATAAGTTCTGCTGCAAGTAAAATACTAAGGGTAAAACTTTTTTCAAAGAAAATTAGCTTCTTGGTTATTTATTGGACCACATATAATCGTAACACTAGACGTAAGGTTGGTTGGTTGGTTGGGATAGGGGGACCAAACTGCTAAGGTTATCGGTTCGCGGGCCGCGGTGGCCGAGGGGACTGAGGCGCTCCAGTCACGGTCTGCACGGCCACTATGGTCGGGGGTTCGAATCCCCCCTCGGGCATGGATATTTGTGCCGTCCTTAGTCTTAGTTCATAAGTAGTTTGTAAGTTTAGGGACTGATGACCCCGTAGTTAAGTCCCATAAGCTATACAAACAATTGAACATTTTTTTGTTATCGGTTCCCCTGTGGGGAGGGTAAGGAGTGAGGATGGGTAAGGAGGGGAAGGGAAAGGAAATGCAGTCCAGGGAGGAAAGAAAGAAGACAGGACTGCATTAGCTCGGGGCCCCGTGCTCGCCACACACGTACTCACGAAAGAACCTCGAGTCCCCTGAGGACACTTAGACATAATGTTCTGACAACAAAGGATGACATCTGGCCGACAGATAGCACACGGGGGGATGGTAAATGTTACTCTCAGTTGTGATTTGTTACCGAAATTCGTCAGAGCCGAATGCGCGACAGAAGGGAAGGACATAAGTATGAGCTATGGCCACCAGACGGCGCGTGGCGTTCGATTTTAACTGCTACATGTGACTCTTCGTTGTGACTGCTTGTCACTGAAATCCCAGCCAGACCCAATAGTGCGACACAGGGGAAGAAAGCAGTACGAACTATGGCCACCGAAGGCACGTGACATTGAACTTTAAGTGCTTCTTGTGATTCTTAATTGCGACTTTTCACTAAAATCACAGCCCGACCTAATAGTGTGACATAAGACAGGGACGGAAGTACAAACTGTGGCCAACACATGGCAACGGCGTTGAATTAAAAGCGCTATTTTAAGTTGTAACTGAAATCACAATTCGATTGTGTAAAGTTGCTATTGCTAAAGCTGCAACTTGTCATTCATTGGAAATTGTCAAAGATACGGGATTTCTTGTCCATCCCAATTTCACACTATTAGACTGGCTCTAATATCAGTGAAAAGTTAAAAGTAACAGTTAAGATTCAATGCCTCGTGCCATCTGGCAGCCATAGTCCGTACTAGAGGTCTGCACCTGGCTCGGTTGCTCGCTCGAATAGCGTGATACATGTCGTTCTCTGACAGTCCGACAGGTGTCGGTACTGCAGCTTGCGGCAAGGCGTGTGGCTGCGCTCGACTTCCTCCACGCTCGTTCTAACAGGGCACTCTCGACTCAAGGTTAATAAATATAAGGTTGGGCAGTAAGCGCTCTGCTCTGTCATTGGCTGGCGCTGTGACGTCACTGTGGGACTGCGCGCTCCCAAACGGCCTGCACAGGCTTAGTCCGGTATGGCACGTAATGTGCATTCATATTCAGTTTTTGACGAAAATTGTTTCTGCCTTAAGTACAACGTGCTATTCTGCTGTAAAATATTGCAGTTAAGAGTGCTGGGTCATATTCTATCGTAGATTTACGCGGTGCGTATCAATAACATATCAAATCGCAAACATATAGACAATTTCTTTAATATGAACTGCTGACTTTGAACAGGAATGTTTCAAACACTTTTTTCCGTGGCAAATTAAGCATCTCCGACTGTAAATCCCTTACATAATCGGCAGCGTATTCGGGAATGTACAACATTTACATTGTCCTTCCTGTAGCACTTGGAGAGGCACACTTTCTTTAACGTTTCATCTCTAGGAAAATAAGGAAACTTTATTTTAGTTTACTTTGTGTTCCTGCTGTGAGAATTACAACCCGTAATAACACAGCCTGGCTTTGTATAAATAATAACAGAAGTATTTCAAAGAATTATAGCAGAAATTATAGCACGCGTGACAAGCACTCGGGAAATTAATGTACTTTCCACTATGAACTTTTTACTTCCAAAGTGTGAGTGAAAAAAAAAAAATATATTGTGTATTTGATCCTTTCCTTCCCAATGTTGTTCCTCGATAATAACGTATTAAAAGCTGATTCATACTGTATTTTGTGTATCAATCCTTAAAGTCGCATTGTTGTTGATGAATAGCATGCTGCAAGTACGACATATTGCCGCTTGGTACGGCGAGTAGGCACTTGTGAGGCATTAATCTGTCCGTCTTGTAGTTCGTGCTACGTAGCCGTCTGTACGTGGTTGTGATTATGAGCGCGAGTGTGGTTCAAGTTATTTTATTTGAGGAGTGAATTGTCATTGGTGCTGTGGCGAAGATTATATTAGCATTATTGATCTGACAGTGTTAACCATCAACAAAATAACATCCCAAGTAATAAAATACCTCGATACAAACGTCTGTGTTGTGCATGACATAAAAAATCAATAGTGCGACCAAAACTTTTAAGACACGTATTTGATCTTTAGTGCACTGTATTAATACAGATAACACTGAATTTTAATTTTTCCAAAGCTGAAATCATAACGTGGGAATGAGAGGGTTAAGAAAATACAGCAGAAATGGTAACACACACACGCACACGAGTTAGCAACCAACTCTGCATATAGTTTGGCTCCCAGGTGTCCCACAGTGACGTCATGCGCAGAACGGCGAAAACGCGTTTCCTACTGCGCATCGCTTACTGCGCCCCCCTGCTCTCGACTGGCCCACAGTCCACACTGGCCGCTCGGTAGCCCACTACAGCGTCACTCGAGTCCAAGGCGTGTCGGGAGCAAACTAGACGCTTGAGAATTAATCCTGACTGCGAAATTTGGAATTGTTTCCTTTCCTGGGTGCTTCGAAAGCTGTTCTCTCGATCCTGTTGAACTAGCCGTTCAGTTTCGCATTTTGCACTTTAACATACAATTTATTATACGTGATTAACATACAAGTTTCTGTGCTAAGATCATTTACTGAATGAACTTTCCATGATCTTTTTTACTTTCTTGTTCCCATTTTGTGGTCTGTTAGTTCCTGTTTAGTGGTAGGTGTTACTTGCCGTCTTAAAGAGCAAATGATTGTATTTTATATCCATTCCTCTTATCACTCTCAAGTCCTGGAATACTTTGTCCGTTTTTTATATTGATAATAAATACTCCGATATTGATGTACATTCGTTAGGTTTGTTTTGTGCATCTCTCTCTGTTGCACCTCGTTAATACATATTCCCGTAGCATTTTGGCACTGTGCGTGGTTGCTGCACCTCTACCTTTTCCGAGTGAGTCCTTAACGGGAATTTTTCCAATTGCAACATTCATATATTCCCAACTGCGACTGTCTTCTTTCTTATCTACATAATAAACAACGCATGCAAGCTTTTGTGTAATATATAGGATCCGCGCTTTCTTCCGTCGTCAGGGTCATATGTCGGTCTAATCCTCATATATCCTGTAACTGTTTTAAATCCTCTTATTCCGACTCTTTACTTTACACAGCTGTACGAATGTATGGTGCTCCTTCTGTTTCAGTGATATCTGTGTTATATTTATTTAGGGCCGTCTGAAGAATGTCACCCGGGTGCACCAGCCAAAAGAATGAAGTGCATGTTTTTGGAATGGCTGGACTGTGAAATGCGCGAGGCGCAATCCACCAATGAGGTGGACCTTTATTTAGCACGAATTGGTGGTGATTACGACGATCTGCTTGAATGGTAGAAACGCAAAAGTACTCTCTTTCCTAAGCTAGCTGTATTGGCAAATAGTATTTTGTGTGCCCGCCTCAAATGCACCTAGTGAACGCACTTTCGGTGCGGCAGGGAACCTGTTCTCTTATAGAAGAACTCGACTCGATCTACAAAGTGTCAATGATATTTTAACAATACATTGCAATTACAATGCCACTAACGAATAATTTGGGGATAATGTTACTTTTCGATGTATACTTTGTTGTACGGTAACTTTCAGTTTTGTATATTGCAATAAAAACGTGGTTCGTTCTGTAGTTTCTCTTTAGATCCTTTACATTACTATCAAATGTATAATGATTTTGCGGTTACATGCTACTGTGCAGGAATACACGTTTACAGCATAACTGATTTTAGTTCCTTTAGTTAGTTGGGGTGCGTCAGACGTAATAGCAGCCCACACCTCAGAGCCACAGAGCCGCTGCCGTAGCGACTGACAAGGAAACCTACCCAAGTGTCACTCTCCGATTTTTATGAAATTTGGATTTGTTATAATACATGAAAAACTGTGCGACCCGTATTTTTCTTTTTATTTATTTATTTTTAGCGGTGGAAAAACATATTTAAGGGGTGAAACGGTCCCTCCAAAATTGGGGCTAAATTAGAAAAATCGTGATAACTTAGAGATTAATGAAGCGATTTTAATGATTTTTTGGTATGAACGTATCTTTTGATAAGAATCGGCCTAGATACATTGCAGGGGAAGTGACAATTAGGGGGGCTACTACGCCTAAAGCGGCCAATTTTTGTGCTCAAAAAATTGTTTTGATTTAAACGAAGTTGAATCTATGAAATTTGTCTTTTATCAAAAGATACTTTCATACCAACAATCATTAAAATCGCTTCACTAATATCTAAGTTATCGCCATTTTTTTTATTTTAGCCCCAATTTTTGAAGTACCGTTTCACCCCTTAATATGTTTTTCCGCTGCTAAAAAAATTACATGTCCCATAGTTTTTCATGTATTACAAAATATGCAAATTTCATAAAAATCGGAGAGTGACTTGGGTAGGTTTCCTCGTGAGTACAGCGGCAGCGCTACGCTGTGCGGCCTGTGCCCGCCCCGCCCCACGTAGCCTCGTTCGAGTGCCAACACGCTCACTCCGAGCGTACACACTCGGCGCGCCACCGCCGAGCGTTGCGCACTCGACCGAGTACGAGCGAGCGAAACCGGCCATTTGCAGACCTCTAGTCCGTACTGTCTTCCCCATGTTTATAGAGTGACCTACTGTTGAATGAAGGGAGGGGGACAGTACCAAGGAGGTTAAAATAAGGGGAGATGCTGCTACGACACAAAGCGTAGCTGTCGACTGAAGCCTTGAAGCCAGTATCTTGTGGACCCAAGGATTTTTATGGTTTTTTTTTTTTTTTTTTTTTTTTTTGTTAGATAAAGCACTGTGTCCTTTTTTCCCTGTTCTCTTTCATACATTTAAATGGCTATCATTTCTGAATACATATTTGATATAGTATACCTTTGTGGACACATACAGACCTTTAGATAGCTGAACCGTGCGTTATTAACGCTAAATCTCATTCGAAAAGAGTGACGTATCGGGATAACACCCAAATGATTTACAAGAACTCAAATTGTCAGCTGTAGTAGTACACAGGTAATGCAGGACAACATTTTTCCGTTAATGATAAAACCAAGCTGTATCATTTTCGTAAGTTTAGTACTAAAGAGACGATGTTTATGTTGAATACACACGAAATTTCCTTCTGCAGGTTCCGCGTCATTTAATATTCATACTAAAATTTTGTACCACAAAGTATTTGACTCTTCAAGGGAACTTATACCTCGTAAAAACGAAAAGTAGAAATTGAGGGAAAGACACTGAAACAAATGTATTAATTTAGCAACAATTTTTTTTCTGGTAAGGTAGTAGATGACTCTTTTTATTCTGCTTGCACATCCATAGGTAATGCAGGTGAAAATTACTGTTTTTTTTTCCTTTTTAGATAAAATACCATTTTCAACTGAGTGCAATGAATACCCACTCGTCACCACAAATGATATTGTCTCCGCAATATGGCGACAGTAGCTTTACTTCTGTGGCGTTAAGGGCATCTCCTCTTATTGTAACCTCCTTGAACAGTACAGTCAAAGAAGGGGGACTTCCACAATTTTGCGGGTCAGCTATTTTTTTAGTTGTAATGTTAAAACTTCAAAAATTTTAACATTTCAATAGCAATGTATCACCGATTTCCCTATTTTTGGCCAAGAGCACTGTTAATGAAGTAATAACATTGATATACATATTCTCCTCATCTTCATTGTTCAATTTCTTTCCTACTGTAAAAAGTAAAAGCCCTTCCTCCAAATGAAAACATACAAAAATAAAAAAAATTCTGAAATAATAAAATAAATAGGCCTATTGAACATTTTATAGTCTAAATATTATCATATTTCTTTAAAATAATTGGAAATAGAAAAAATACATGCTTGTGCTACTTTTTTAATTTTATCCGTTATCTGAACAGCTCTACTATTAAATTGTAGCCTCTAGCTATAACTGCGAAGTATAGAAATACTGAAAACCTCAACGTAAGTGAAACTATTACATCATTTAGCTTGCCTGAAACTATTTATTGGCACTTCTTGCACAAGTTAATATTTCTTAGTCCTTCAGTACTGCACTACGAAAATCTGTGTAACTCATTCACAAATTTATTTTGGTTTGTAGTTCTGTTGCTACGATTTGACCATGCCATTTTCCCCCGGTTAAAGGTTGTTACTGCAAATGCACTATCTTTAGTTTTTTACTAGATGGCAGGATTGTTTCGTATTATGGAAATTCGTACCTATGACAGTAACACGAAAATACGTTCACACATAAAACGAAACAATTTCGGGACAAATGACGACCCTCGCGGGTCATTTACAAAATACCTTAAAATTCGGGTCTGTTGGTCACCCTACGTGTGTAGTGCTTTCGGCTCTGACTGAGATTTCGGTGAGGAGTCACAATTAATTGTAAGACTAGCATTTAACATTCAACATTGTTCCCTCTGTTGACTAACTGCCATGTTTATTTCTAAGGATCTCGTATCTAGTGTTACGTATATATGTGGTCGAATAAACAGCCAAGAAGGTAAATTGTTTGAGAAAAATTTCATACTTGACATTTTACCTGACAGCATGTTTGGCTGAAGTATGATATTCTTCATACCCCACCCGAAATTTTGATTTTGAAGGAAAGTCCGATAGCTTGGTAAGGCTGAAAGGTAACACCTGATAAAAACAAAACAACGAATCTGGATTCCAAATGAAGATTGTGATCAGAAAATGATGCTTCAACACATTTTACCATAAAAACTAAAACTGTCATGTCTATTCAGAATGCTCATATTCCGTTATAAATGTAGACAATTATTTTGATGTCTATAATACAGAAATATATCGTAAACAAACTCAGAAAACTAAAAGCGAGACAGAGGTTCAACTACATAACTTCACCAATATTGATATGCTTTTGAAATAATATAATACAGAGGTAAACTTTTGTATCTTCATCATTTTTTCGTTTTCCGTCGTCCTTAGTTGCTTAGAAAATTAGTGGATGTGTATTTCCGTCTACTGCAACAAAATGAAAGGCGTTTTATTGTGTCAAACACGTTTCGCTTCTTTATTTGTGAAGCACCATTAGTTTTTCGTATAATATTGCAGTACAATTATAAATAATATTTTAATAATCTTCAAAAGTGAAAAGCCAAAATCGCAAAATACTTATTTATTTATGACGACCGGTTTCAGTGTGCTATGCCACAATCATCTGGTCATATCAAGTTTTACAAGTTGGTCACCTTATTTAAAAAATGGAGAGTAAATAGAACGTGCAAAATGGCACATAGTCTAAATATAAAAATACATGAGTTAAAACATCAACAGCTTGTAAGTCTCTTCCAAGCTAGAGTCTTTTACAAGCTGTTGATGTTTCAACTTATGTATTTTTATATTTAGACTAAGTGCCATTTTGCACGTTCTATTTACTCTCCATTTTTTAAATAAGATGACCAACTTATAAAACCTCCCACTGAAACCGGTCGTCATAAAACAAATAGTGTATTTTGCGAACTTTGATTTTCACTTTTCAAGATTATCAATCTATCAGATCGCCTCCATAACCTGCGATGTCAGGTTATCTCAAATAATATTTACCGAGCGAGGTGGCGCAGTGGTAACACACTGGACTCTTATTCGCAAGGACGGTGGTTCAAATCCACCTCCGGCCATCCAGATTTAGGTTTTCCGTGATTTCCCTAAATTACTCCAGACAAATGCCGGGATGGTCCCTTTGAAAGGGCACGGCCGAATTCCTTCCACATCCTTACCCAAACACTCCGAGCGTTAGCACCGTCTCTAAAGACCACTCTGTCGACAGGACGTTAATCTCCAAGCCTCCCCCCATTCAAATAATATTTTGCTATGTTTCACAGTATGACAGTTGTCTATCTTTGTTATGTTACAATTTCTTAAATTCTGACCTACTAGGTTAGAAACAACTTCTGTAGCACAAGTTTTTGAGAAGTAAATTTAATTTTTAAGTATTACTTACGGTTTTTGCGTTAAAACATTTAGTTGCAATAGACAGATATACACCTCCAATACTTTAGTATCTTCATGTATTGAACTATTACAATTCTTAATGTCAAATGGTGACTGGAAGAGTTAAGGTTAGAATTTTTTTCACATTCAAATCAGCTTTAAAACATATAAACAAGCCTTTATCAATACGTACTTGACAGAAGATTTCGTAGTATTGAACGGTTTTAAGAAGAGAAAAGAATTTCCGGTATTAACTTACAGTACTTTTAACATTTATTTATTACTCCTTTCAAATTGCTTAGTAAGTTCATATTCATATTACAAAATTCCAAATGGCAAGCAATACCTCAGAGACCAAAGAAACACACTATTTCATAATCAGAAACACTACAAAATCCAGAGTATTAAACATTTCTAAATACATTGACATTCAAAGATATCACAAAATTCGAAATTAATCATCTCAGAGAAGCTAGATCATTACCAAAGTTATAATCTAATATATAAAGCAGAGTGTCCGTATGTTTGTACGTGTTGCATACAAATCTACAGTTTTGTTCCAATCTTTATGAAATTTTGTACGCGTAAGCTTCAATCCATGAGGACGGTCGCCGTAAGTGTAAGAATCACATACGGTATATAGTTCACGAGACATGACGTCATAAACAATGAGATGCGCGAAAAACTGCTGCATTTAGCGACAATGCTGCTCATTTTCTCCTAAACCACTGGACCGATTTCAACCAAATTTGGTACACACATTCCTTACCGTGAGATAACAATTGCTGCATGGTTAAGAATCACATACGGCACATGGTTCAAAAGATATTACGTCATAACCAATAGAAATCGCAAAAATGCCATATAATGCGGCGAGACTTTATAAATACGCTATATGAGAATGAGAGTACTTAGCGACTTGTAACAAACTTTAAACATAAATTCAAACCTTTATTAAACATTTCTCGCTGACAACCACAGTAAAATGATGAAAGGGAAAAAGTTTCTCGCTTACTACTTTTACGCTGTTTATGGAGTAAAACTACGGCTCTCGGTATGACGATACAATTTATAATTTGAACACTACAAATTGTAACGACAGGAAATTTTACAGACAGTATACACATACATAGTTGAAAGTAGCTTCTAAATTGTATCACATTCCGACCCGTAGTTCATGAGATATGAGCACGTAAACAGTAACGTTCATGGAAAACCGTCCCATCATGCAGCAAGTTTTAGTCTATTACTTTACTATTAATTATATTCCCAAGAGATTTTACAGACTTACATACCTTATAAAAATGAATATGTACCTGAAAAATGGCAGGAATAAATAAATAAATACCCGGGCAACGCCGGGATTTCAGCTAGTCTTCTAATATATAAAGCAGTGTGTGCGTATATTTGTACGTGTAGCATACAAATCTACAGTTTTGTTCCAATCTTTATGAAATTTTATACACGTAAGCTTCAAGCCATGAAGACGGTCGCCGTAAGTGTAAGAGTCACATACGATATATAGTTCACGAGATATGACGTCATAAACAATGAGATGCGCGGAAAACTGCTGCCATAAGCGACAATGTTGCTCATTTTCTCCTGAACAACTGGATCGATTTCAACAAAATTTGGTACACATATTCCTTACGTGAGATAACATCTTCTGTAGGAGTACGAACCACATACGACGCATGGTTCAAGAGTTATAACTCCATAAACGATAGGAGTTGCAAGAAACTGCCATAATGGGATGAGACTTTACAAATACACTATATGAGAATGAGAGTACTTAGCGACTTGAAACAAACTTTAAACATAATTTCAAACCTTTATTAAACTTTTCTCGCTGGCAACCATAGTAAAATGATGAAAGGATAAAAGTTTCTCGCTTACTACTTTTCCGCTGTTTATGGAGTAAAACTACGGCATTCGGTATGACGTTACAATTTATAATTTCTACACTACAAATTGTAGCCGCAGGAAATTTTATAGCCAATGTACACACATATCGTTGAATGTGCCTCCGAAATTGTAGCACAGTGCGACCTGTAGTTCATGAGGTATGAATACATGAAACAATAACGTTCATAGAAAACCGCCCTATCACGCACCAAGTAATAATCTATTACTTCTTTAACACCAATTGTATTCCCAAGAAATTTTACAGACATGCAGCAATTATACCAATGAATACATACCTGAAAAATTATACAATTGTACCACATATAACTGAATAAATATGAGATCCTGCGAATTTTATATGTCATTTGGGTTTTGACTTCTATCTTTCTTCGTTTGAATAATGCGCTTATAATTTTGTATATTATCCAAGACAGTGTTATTTATTATATGTTCTCCGATAAAGATAACATATTTTTAGAAAAAAGAAGATGGACAGAGAGAGAAGGGAAGGAGAAGTACTAATTCCAGGCATGAATAAATAAATACATACCTGGGCAACGCCGGGTTTTCAGCTAGTGAAATATAAGATCTTTGTAAACACACAGCATCATAACAGCTGTCAAATAAGAAAGTCATTACATTAAAAATTATTAAAAACGACTTTCTAAGAAAGGTACCTGTAAAATCATACAGAGCTACAGATGCTGTGTGTGTGTGTGTGTGTGTGTGTGTTACCAACAAATGGAATGTTAGTAATTAATTTAAAACTCTATAATGTACTCCCTATTTGTTTCGAAAAAAATATTTTCACAAAATTTATTTCAACTATTGCAGATCACTTGACAATGCCAAACACGGCCAAACATCTGTAGTGTATAAATAAATAAAGCTAAGAAGCAGCAGTAAAGGATCTCATACTTATTAAAAATATCATATAACGATATATTCACTGCTGCAGGCCCATTAATGAAAAAAGATAAAAAAATTAGTTGTACACTTTACAGGCTAAAACACAGCCCTTTCGTTACACTGACACAGTCCACCTGGCTATAAATTTCAGTTAGATACACTTGGCAGTGTCTGTTAACTGCTACTCGTTTAGATTCTACGGCTATCAATCGCAGGAATCTAAGACGTAGCAGATGCCGGCCGCGGTGGCCGAGGGGACTGAGGCGCTCCAGTCACGGTCTGCACGGCCACTACGGTCGGGGGTTCGAATCCCCCCTCGGGCATGGATATTTGTGCCGTCCTTAGTGTTAGCTAGTTCATAAGTAGTTTGTAAGTTTAGGGACTGAAGACCCCGTAGTTAAGTCCCATAAGCTATACAAACATTTGAAACATTTGAAGTAGCAGAAGTCGCAGTTGGTTGGGTGTGGATGGGTACGAAGTTGTGAATTCGCGAACTGCGATTGTAACTGTGACATATCGCAACTGAGAATCGCCGACACCGAAAAGTAGTAGTCATAGAAATCAATGATATCGGCAAGTAGCAGTTTCGCCAATCCCTATTACACACACATCCATGACAATAACCTGTAGTTAACACAGTCACTTCAACACGCAGGTCTCAAGCACCGTGAAGGAGAGGCGCCTGTGGGCGCGAAGGATTGGGAAAACTTTCCTAATTAGGCAGATGAACATGCCCTTCTTGGTCTCCCAGCCATTCATGCCATTCCCATTTTACTTTACCTTCGGAGTATTTACGGGCACTGTCGAGTCAAAAGTATCTGGACGACGGCAAGTAACGCGGAATTCACTAGCAGGTGTGTCTTCAGTAGTGGAGCAAGAACAGCTCAGTGTGATCCGTAACATGGACTATTCATCGGAAGTCACTCTAGTAATAAACCCATCAGGGGCACTTTAAACAGGTACCCGAAGCATACTGTTATGATGTTTGGCGACGTTAATTTACCCTCGATATGTTGACATAAATACGTATTCAAAACCGGCGGCAAATATAAAACATCGTCCGAATTAGTTCTGAATGATTTTTCTGAAAACTACTTGGAACAGTCAGTTCATGAACCCACTAGAATAGTAAATCGTTGCGAAAATGCCCTTGATTTCCAACAACAAATAATCCTGATCTAGTAAAGAGCATCAAAACAGATACAGGCATTAGCGAACATAAAGTTGTAGTAGCGAGACTAAATATCGAAATTCCCAAATGCACCAAAAATAAACGAAAAATATATCTATTCAAAAGTGCAAATAAATATTTGCTTCACACTTTCCTGAGTGATAGTCTCCAGTCGTTCAAAACTAAAAATGCGAGTGTGGATCAGTTGTGGCGTACTTTCAAAGACATAAACAGGAGCAATCGAGGGATTTATACCAAATAAATTAATAAAAGAGCGGGCTGACCCCCCGTGGTACACAAAACAGGTCAGATCACTGTTGCAGAAGTAAAGAAAAACGCATGCAAAATTTAAACAGACACAGAATCCCCAAGACTGGCAATCTTTTACAGAAACTCGCAATCTAGCGCGGAATTCATTGCGAGAAGCTTATAATATTGTCCACAACGAAATCCTGTCTCTTAATTTGGCAGAAAATCCAAAGAAATTCTGGTCACGAAGTACACTAGCGGCAAAACACAAACAACACTTTCACTACGCGATAGCAATGGTAATACTACCGATGACAGTACTGCTAAAGCAGAGTTGCTAAACACAGCTTTCCGAAATTCTTTCACCAAAGAAGACGAAGTAAACACTCCAGGATTCGAATCAAGAACAGCTGCCAGCATGCGAAATTTAGAAGTAGATGTTTCTGGAGTAGTAAAACAACTCAAGTCACCAAACAAAAACAAATCTTCCGGGCCAGATTGTATACCAACTAGATTCCTCTCAGAGTACGCTGATGCAATAGCTCCATACTTAGCTATCATATACAACCGATCACTCAGCGAAAGATCCGTACCCAAAGACTGGAAAGTTGCCCAGGTCACTCCAATATTCAAGAAAGGCAATAGGAGTGATGCTCAAAATTACAGACCCATCTCATTGACCTAGATTTGCAGTAGAATTTTGGAACATATACTCTGTTCGAATATTATGAACTACCTCGAAGATAACGACGTATTAACCAATAGTCAACACGGATTCAGAAAGTATCGCTCTTACGAAACACAGCTTGCCCTTTATTCATATGAAGTGATAAGTGCCATCGACAAGGGATCTCAAATCGATTCCATATTTCTGGATTTCCGGAAGGCTTTTGACACTGTAACTCATAAGCGGCTTCTAATGAAATTGCATGCTTATGGAATATCGCCCCAATTGTGCCATTGGTTTCACGATTTTCTATAAGAAAGGACAGAGTTCGTAGTAATTGACGGTAAGTCATCGAGTAAAACAGAAGTGATATCTGGCGTTTCCCAGGGAAGCGTTATAGGTCCCCTACTCTTCCTTGTGTTTATAAACGATTTAGGAGACAATCTGAATAACGGATGATGCTGCCGTTCATCGGTTAGAGATGTCAACAGAGGACCAAAAGCAACTACAAAGCAATTTAGAGAAAATTTCTACATGGTGCGAAAATTGGCAATTAACACTAAATAATGAAAAGTGTGAAGTAATACACATGGGCACTAAAAGAAATCCGCTGAACTTTAGTTACACAATAAATCAGACAAACATTAAGGTCGTAAAATCTACCAAATACCTAGGAGTTACAATTACGAACATCTTAGACTGGAGAGAACATATAGAAAATATTGTGAGGAAGGCGAACCAAAGGTTACATTTCATTGGCAGAACGCTTCGAAGATGCAATAACTCCACTAAACAGACTGCGTACATCACACTTGTGCGTCCTCTTCTGGTGTACTCTTGCCCACTGTGGGACCCTCACCAGGTGGGGCTGACGGAAGACATTGAGAAGGTTCAGAGAAGGGCAGCTCGTTTCGTATTGTCACGGTACAGTGGGGAAAGCGTCACGGAAATGTTGCACGATTTGAAGTGGAAATCATTAAAAGAGCGACGTTATTAGTTGCGGCGAGTGCTATTTGCGAAATTTCAATCACCGACTTTTACTTCTAAATGTGAAAATATTTTGCTAGCACCCATATACATAGGGAGACATGACCATCCCAATAAAATAAGAGAAATCAGATCGGAAACGGAACGATTTAGGTGTTATTTCTTCCCGCGCGCTATTAGAGAATGGAACGCTAGAGAAAGGTTATGAAAGTGGTTATTGAACCCTCTGCCAGGCACTTAAATGTGATTTGCAG
Organism: Locusta migratoria; assembly: GCA_026315105.1. Classification (NCBI taxonomy): domain Eukaryota; kingdom Metazoa; phylum Arthropoda; class Insecta; order Orthoptera; family Acrididae; genus Locusta; species Locusta migratoria. Next base: position 297,648,051 of record CM048755.1, read on the forward strand.
ATTATCTAGGCAGATGTGGATAAAGTTTCCCAAGTCAACTACTTTTGATGTGAATGTGTAATAGAGACGTCAAGGAACATCCTTAGTAGTCTCTTGTAGTGCTCTTTGTGTATAGGACAATGAAGGTACGGCGGTTTGTTTATACGACCTGCAACACATCTGTGCTGTTTTGGTTGCATACAGCCAGGTGCAGCATGCACATGGGAAATCAGAAGTGGCCCACTATTTTGGCATCAAGTGTACATAACGAAGTAAGCAACTCAGGAATATGGCTCCAAATATTAGCAATATACGATATTTTCGGTTTTACTAATATAATACATCGATTGATTACACGTAGCTGAGGTGGAGTGGCCAAACGTTCTAAGGCGCCTGCTGCGTAGCGCGCTTTTGCTCGCCGTCGGAGGTTCGAGTCCTCTCTCGGGCGGGCATAGGTGTGTATCTTAACGTTAGGTTAGGTTAAGCAGTTTGTAAGCCTAGGGACTAAAACCATAGAAGTTAATTCCTTTAGTTTACAAACATTTGAACATTTTTAACTAACAAGGTACGTTCCTAAAGTGTCTCACCGATACTGAAATAATATTAATTACATTGCGAACTTAGGATGCAATTAGTAATTACTACACCAGTTTTAACTGCCCAAAGCGGTAATTATACAGGTTGGTGAGCTTTATAGATAGTGGTGTAATAATGAAAAAGACGGGAAACACAGTATAACATAATGATTATTATTATTTATTTACCTATTCCATTTAGCTGTATGTCACTATTACGAAGCATTTCTGTGGGTGTTGGTATAGAAATTTGTTAAACAGAGCTGCAACCTACAATATATGGACTGGATAAATCATTAAGTTCTGCTGTTGGGTGTTGAGAAACTTGAATCTCCCGTATTCCAGCTAACGCTATGAGGAACATCAAAAGCATCAGATGCAACTGGAAATATAGCTTTCCTCCAGGCCTGGTTAAACGTGTTGAATATAGGTGTACTGAACTGATAATGGAAAAAGAAATCAATTGTTTGTAAAGCTACGGGACCAAATGGCAGTGGTCATCAGTCCCTAGACTTTGAAACTACTTAATTTATGTTAAGAACGTCACACACACACCGCCGCGGCGGAGTGGCCAAGCGCATTGGGGCGCTATGCTCTGATGCGTGACGCCGTTCCCCGTCGGAGGTTCGAATACCCCCTTGGACATGGACGTTTGTGTCGTCTTTAGTAAAAGGTAGTTCATAAGTGGTTTTGATGACCTCGCAGTTAAGTCCCTTAATTTTCACAAACATTTGAACATTTGAACACACACACCGATGTTCGATGGAGGACTCGGACTTCCGACGGGCAGAGACAGCGCCAGAGACAGAGCAAGGCGCCTTAGAGTGCACTGCCATTCCCGCGCGACACTATCTATTTACCTACATGGATACTCTGCAAGTGACATTGAAGTGCATGGCAGAGGGTTTATCGAACCGCTTTTATGATATTTCTCTATAGTTCCATTCTCTAATAGCTCGCGGGGAAAAAGGAACCACTAAATCTTTCTGTTCCTTTTTTTTTTTTTTTTTTTTTTTTTCCTTTTTTTTTTTTTTTAAATCTGAAATCTCTTTTTTTATAATGATGATCATATCTCCCTTTGTAGGTAGGTGCTAACAATATATTTTCGCATTCGGAAGAGAAAGTTGGTGAAAGAAGTTTCACAGATAAATCTCGCCGCAGTAAATAAAGCCTTTCTATTAATGATTTCCACCCCAACTCGTCCATCATTTCCGTGACACTCTCTCTCATATATCGCGATAATAAAACGAGCTGCCCTTCTCTGAACTTTCTCTAAATCGTCAGTCAGTCTTACCTGGTGTGGATCCCACAAAGAGCAGCAATACTTCAAAATATAACGCACAAGTGTAGTGTACACAGTTTCTTTAGTAGAACTGTTGCATCTTCTTAGTGTTCTGCTAATGAAACGTAGTCTTTGGTTCACCTTCCCTACAATATTTTCTGTATGTGCTTTCCAATTTAAGTTGATCGTAATTGTTATTCCTATGTAGTTAGTTGAATTGACGGCGTGTGGGTTTGACTGATTTATCGTGTAAATGAAGTGTAACGGATTTCTGTTAATGTTTGCATGGATAACTTCACTCTTCTCATTATTAAGGATCAATTGCCAATTTTTGAAACATGCAGATATCTTACCTAAATCATTTTGCAGTTGCTTTTGATCTTCTGGTGACTTTATTTACCGATAAATAACAGCATCATCCGCGAAAAGTTTAAGAGAGCTAGTCAGATTGTCTCCTAAAACCTTTATAAAAATAATGAACAGTAGGGCCCTTATAAGACTTCCCTGGGGAACGCCAGACATCATTTCAGTTCTACTCGATGGCTTACCGTCAGTTACAACGTACTGTGTCCTTTCTGACGGGAAATGACGAATCCAATCGCACAACTGTGGCGATAGTTCGAATGTTTGTAAATCTATCGGACCAAACAGCGTGGTCATCAGTTCGTAGGACTAAGGACAAACACACACACCCATGCCCCAGGGAGGACTCGAACGTCCACGGCGAGCAACCGCGCGCTCCGCAGCGAGACGCTTTAGACCGCTCGGCTACTCCACTGCGGCGATAGTCCATAAGCACTTAATTTGATTAGAAGACGCTTGTGAGGTACAAACACTGATGATAAATGAGTGCATGTCGGTTGATGCTAGTGTTGCGACTGTGGAGCTCAATATCAATGTTATCGAGTAAAGCTAGCTCATAAAAACGTAGAGCGAAATTTTTCCTCTGGCGATAGAAGCATACCTCCATAGATTGAACACAGTTTACAGCATCGAAAACAGTATATAGTAAAGAAAATCGTCTGAAATGATAACTGTATTAGTGTTACAATGCGCCTTATCATATAGCAGCAACCGTGAGACATTGGTTTGTGGACATTAGCACTCCAGAAATTTATTGATCCGCCCATGGTTCCGAACTAAACTGAATGGAACACGAGTTGGAATGTCGACTTAGTCATAGACCCCAGGGTCCAACATCACTACCTTATCTGGTTTCTGCTCTTGATTAATAATGGTCTGCCGTTGTTCCACAGACATTGAGACACCAGCAGAGTTTAAGCCGTCAGAAAGCGAAAGGTAGAGACACCTCGGTTAATGCCTTACTAAGCGATATCCATAAATGGAGTTTTCAGTATGTGTGTTAATAACTCTTTGTGCATTATAAATTCATGCCGAAATAAATGAAAATTTACATTTTTATTTAATAATGTATTGAAGCTTGGTGCCTCTCTTCCCACTGATTTGTCCATAAAAACTGTAGACTGATAACAAAATCCGTGGTAAGTGCCAAAAATGAAAAATTTTGTTTTATTGTGAAAATGTGGGCAACATGCGTAACACTACTCAGTAAAAAGCGGGCTATCTGTTATTCAATGTGGAAGTAGTTCTACTGTTTCTCACAAGAATGCCCGACGATCTATGTGCCACCTGTTGCGAAGTAAAATCTGGGCTATGTGCCCGTGGCCAGAGGTGCACGTGAGCTTTGTGAGGTTCCATCGTGTAGCAAGCGGTAACTAATCATTTTGTGCTTCTCCTGCAATGGAAATGGTAAATAAGCTTAGAGCAGAAGGGAAGTCCAAGAACAGCCGGAATGTGACAGTGCCTGAGAAACAACCTCCTCCTGTTGCGGTAGGTTTAAATACATCTATAACATCATAGTCCTAGGTTGTCGATTATTAGCAGCTCAAGGTTGTATTCCTACGGCTTTTAATGTTGCAGTTGTTTGTATATGCGTTTTTGTTCTGAGTGCAAAGTAATGAAAAACAGGTTATTAGACGCAGTGTTTACACTTCTAGTGGCCTTCTTTTATGTAGGTTTCATGCCGATGACCATATCTATGCAGAAGCATTGCCTTCAGACAAAAACTAAACATCTTCAATCAGTTTTATGAACTAGGAGATAACGTCAAGCAAAATTCGTATCTAATGGGAAACATAAGTATAAAACATGGGTCGTACACAGATTCGACAGAAAGTAGAAGGCAGGCCAGTGTATTTTATACGATTCCTGGTGGCAAAGGTGATCATAAACAAGTATGCAAGCAAACATTTATGGAAATCCATGGCATCACAAAGCGTAGGGTTGGTTAAATCGAAAAAGCGTGGTGACGTTACGTACGTTAAACGTAGGGGAAATAAAACCAAAGAGAGGAAGTGCACAGGTGATGATGCACAGCATATAGTTGAACACACAGCAATTTTTCCCGAAGAGGAAAGTCATTACACAAGAGCCAAAAATTCACTTATGTGTTTAAGCCAAGATTTGAATTATCAGACAATGTATGACGCCTTTGTTGACTTTCATCCAGACCACAAAGTCCAATACAGCTTTCCATTTTGCCGCGGTGGAGTAGCCGAGCGGTCTAAAGCGTCTCGCTGCGGAGCGCGCGGTTGCTCGCCGTGGAGGTTCGAGTCCTCCCTGGGGCATGGGTGTGTGTGTTTGTCCTTAGGTTAGTTTACCTAGGTTTAAGTAGTTTGTAAGCTACGGACTGATGACCACGCAGTTTGGTCCGATAGATTTACAAACATTTGAATTAGCTTTCCATTTACTCGAATTTTGGACACAGCCCGGTTTTTACAGTAGAGGGTATGGCACATAGCCCTATTCTTATTTTCTATCAGGAAATAATTATTTTCATAAAGATAAAAATTGAATGGTTAATTCGACTGTAATAAGTCTTTAAAGATTAATGGTAGACACAAATTAAGGCCAAAAAAATTGCACTTAAAAAGACAAACTGTTCATTTTAGAAGATTTTTTGCGTTTTACTCAGAACGTTCATTTTGGCACTTAGCACGGACTTTATAGTCAGTCTACAATTATATTCCTCTTTCGGTAAATGCTGAGACGCCACGAACAGAAAGCATAAGAGATACTGTGAATGAACTGCAAGGTGCCCTAACAACTGCTACTACGAGAAAAGGATCATCTCCCTTGCATTTCACAGTAATTTACAGAGCCTCCTACAAGAGGTTCGCCCTACAAGCCGCACGTTGCATAATACTACTACAGAATTTAATATAACATTGTTCGAGCGAATAAGATCAGCAGCAAATCCGGCCGTTGATTGTGCAGTGAGGTATCTGTGGTGGGTGACAGACGCGCCCTCCTATCTCTTTCTCCCACAGTAGTCTTTGGAGTGACACAGCGTTGTGGAATTCCTGGAGGTGTGCCTTTGAGTGTCTCCGCCCACTTCCCCCTCCTTTCTAGAAACACATGCGCGCGCATACACAGCCACACACTTCTGAGTAGCAGAATACCCTCGTTCTGAGACTCTAGCTGGTGCGAGTGGGATGGCACAGTGGTAAGACCTGGATCTCTCATTCCGGAGGATGTCGGTTCAAATCCCCGTCCGGCCATCCAATTTGGGTTTTCTTCCTCGTGTTTCCCGACCAACGTTTGTGACTCGGGAAACCACGGAAAACCTAAATCTGGAAGGCTGTACGAAGATTTGTAGCGTCATCTTCCGGAATGCAAGATCCATGTCTTACCACCCGTGCCATCCCACTCGCTTTATGTTATAGTAGCTATGTGGGACGCCGACGACGTAAAATTTTTGTGAAATATTATAGTTTAGTATCTGTTGGCCAGTTCACGTTGGGTAATTATTTTTGGCCAGCCGCAGTGGCCGAGCGGTCTGCGGCGCGCCAGTCACGGTCTGCACGGCCGCTGCGGTTGGGGGTTCGAATCCTCCCTCGGGCATGGGTGTTTGTGTTGTCCTTAGCGTTAAGTTAGTTAAGTAATTAGTGTGTAAGTCTAGCGACTGATGACCACGAAGTTTGGTCGCATAAGACCTCACACAATTATTTTTGGGTGCGTCCCAAAAACTAATTCATTCATAAGATTCCAATAAAATATCCACCACACATCACAAGTCCTCATTATACACTGCTAACTGTCAGTAAAAACAATGTTTTTCCAATCACGATTCTGCCTGCAACACTACGATAGACCAATTAGAGTCTGAAGGCACTGCGGTGACATACGTTTGAACTGTTGGCTAATGCATTGCCATTCTGGTCTTGCACCCAGAATTATTGTTTGAAGTCTTGATGGAATCCACTCCACCCTCCCCTCCGTAGTACAAATTGCCAATACGCTAAGCATCCCATCCACCGTTACTCCTCTCACTCTGAACTGTTGGAGCAGGATATTGCCTTATCAAATGTGGCACACACTGTTTAAGGCATGTTCATCGCCCATCGGATTGTATTGTTATCTTGTCCTCCTCGACCTCACAATATCTCACCTTCCGAAATCGTCTGGTCGATTATTGTAGATGGAATGACCCGAGATACAATCCGTGCTGCTGTACCAGATCAACTTTGGCAATATGTGGGATTATCATGGACTGTTGTGCCCTAATAACACATCCAGAGCCTCTTTGATCCCACGCCGAGGCGAGTATCAACGGTTATAGGCAACAATGCTAGCACACTCAATAGTGATTCCATCATCTTTCTCCCTTCACATCGACTGTTTTTTTTTTTTTTTTTTTTTTTTTTTTCAGTTATGTGATCTTTGTACAACGTGTTATCCCCCAAATAAATTAGGATGAGATATCTCCAGTCCTTCTTGGTGTTGCATTTTTGATGCCCAGCATTGTATATTGATTGTTTATTACAATATTATACAATAATTATGATATATAAAAATAAAGAAAAAACTTATTGATAAAACCAATTAATCACTAAACACTGCAGATTCATTGGTTCTGCGATATCCATGAACGTATTTTGGAACAATAAATATCTATAAAAATCGATGTATGTATGTATGTATGTTCACTATTGGTCTCCAAGACGGCTGGAACAATTTTGACAAAATTTTCAAGAAAACTTCAGAATATCCCGACAGGTGATCCTGTGGAGGTTGGTAGTGATCGGATAAAAATATTTATTGACATTAAGGATATAATGTGAAATATAACACAGTAACTACCCTTTGGAAAAGCTATTTGGTCTTTGACTTTTCAACTTTACCATATTAAAAAAATGCTTTTTTTGGTTGCTATGTTCTACGTAATGATTCAACAGTATGAATACCATGCTTATAAAATCCTCTTCGTGTTTAACCTACATTTACATACTAATATCACAGTGTAACGCAGGCGCAGCTTGGGGTTTCCGTACCAGGGAAGGGTTCGACATTTAGCGATCTCAACAAACCTAGACCTCGAGCTACAGATCCGTCTGTCACCAAGACGATTTTTTTCATTTTTATTTTTTATTTTATTATTATTATCATTTGTTTATTGAAGGAGATGGTCGGGATATGAGGCAGGCAGTGTCACATTCTAGGCACAAATTTTACGTACTGTATCTTTTCTTTTTTCAGAAGCAGTTACTAAATAACATCAAAGGATAACACCGAGATAATTTTAAACAGCTTTTAGCCACTGATATCATGTTTCTTGACACTTCAGCATAATAAACCGGACTAAATGACGATGTTTGCAAGGGTCATTAATTCGTCGTGTGTAAACTGCATGCTTAATGTTTTTGGCGTTTTCAGTTCTAAACTTGAGGTGTTAATCCTTTTGTGTCAAACATCGGCGTTTAAGGCCACTTGACGAAACAGTGACGTTCCCGTGCCGTCACGGGCATTAATCGGTTGATATGCGTAACCCAGCAACCACCAAGTTATTTTACACTTTTGTGAAACGAACGTACTGTTTGTTTGTGATAAATATGCACAGTCAGTAATTTCATCAGCATCGATTGTGAGGAAATTTGTCTTCGGCAGTTCACTCGCTTTAAGATTGACGCACATTTCATAAATTGGTTTTAGTACTTCATTTTCAATGGGTTTGGACAGGCCTAAGAAAACCCAGTTTTCCGATTTTTCAATATGTTGCTTTGATGTTGTCCAGTTCTGACATAGGACCGACTAGCCGTCAAAAAATTCCTGGGTTGTTTGAACTTTGGCCCCTTAAGGCAAGCTCAGAAACAGTGTATAAGTTTGCCCAGTATAATGCCTTTTTATTGTTACACATTTTTATTGTTTGTAATGATACACTAAGCTCTATGCACTTGGCACCTAATGTCCACTTTCCATAGCACTGAAATTTCGGTAAAATCTTTTCCACTGGCATTGTAATTTTTCACTTTTGCGTGAAAAATGTTTAAGCCTGTGATACCACTTTTAGTCTAGACGCTATCTCTACTATTTGCAAGACAGGTGAACAAAGAAGAAGAAGGAATTTTTTTTTTCAGTCAGCCACACATTACTCAGCTGTATTGTACAGCGTGCTATTAAAATTAAGTGTATAGTCTAGATTTACTCTGTTTCTGTACCTTATTGATGGTAACATTTGATCTGGGTACACCAAGATAGTTCGCAATCCAAACTTCTTGTCTATTAAATTACACACTGAATTAATCTTGTGTTGTTTTCGAACTCGTGGAATGCTGCAGTTAATCGCAAGAACGTAAAACTCAAACACAATACACACTCGAAAGGAAACACTAATAAGGCACGATAACCGCAAACTCAGTCGACAAGAAAGGAAACGAAATTAACGGAACATATTTCGCGCGCTTCTTCTGTAATCGTTCATGAAACCCTCGCTAGGTGGCGACACTTAATGGTACCATTGTATAGTGCTCTCTGGTGACAAATTTGCGAACTTAAGCCAATATCGGATACAATAGCCAAAAGCAGAAACAAAACGATATCTAAAACTCTGTTCAGGTAATAATTATAAAGAGTGATTAACGGCACATCGAAACATAATAGACATTTACAAAGACAGAAATTTGATTGCGGGGTTTAAAGTCTTTTGTTCATTCTCTTTAGACGTACGCAGATGAACGTAAAAGTGGTGTGGAGGTTGGTAGGACACCTTTAGGCTGCAAGCTCAGAGCCTTCCGGACATGCATATGAGTAATAACACAAAGAAAGCATAACCCCCGTAAGTCTAACGGACATTTTGAGTCGCAGCCTTAAGAGTAGTAACAGTTCGAAAAACATCGTTTTATATCAACAGTTCCGAAAAAATTCCTCTTCATCATTTACATCCACATGACGGGAAAAAATTGGAACTGATAAAAAATGCCTTAGTTTGTTGTGGAGAAATTTATATTACAATTTCTTTGGGCGACTTTACCTCAGAGCATTTAATTACCAGTCGCGCCTGGTCCAACGTATACATCAAAGTTTACATCTGGCACTTGGAATGACAGCAGCGCCCCTATCGGATAAAGTACCAACCGTAGCGCTTGAATTTCATAGAGTGGCTAATTGTAAGACAGGAGTTACAGCGCTCTTTGCGGCAACCTTTGTAAACTTGGCCGCCATATTGGCGGTGGTCAGTACACTCCCAAATCGAAGTGTTGAAACGACAAATATTTCAAGCAATAACTCCCGTTATTTTGCCTTGTTTGATCTCTGTCTGCCTACACACAAACAAAATACCTGGCTAACGGCACATAGCTTCCCAAAGAGTGAAGCTTCAGATGACCTATCTTGCAGCTGTCTTGAAGTACACACCATAAAAAGGCTCAGTTTTCTGCTTAGTGCCTGTATGTTTCTTCTTCTGTTGCTGCTGTGATTGATGAAAGAGTATCTCATCTGTTGAATAAAAAATAAAATAAACACTTTTGAGTGTCTACACTTTCTTTAAAAATATTTTCATTTGTTGTTGACAATACATGATCAAGCATAGTTAATATATAATCATTGCAAATCGTGGAAGCAATAGTAACAGCTGGAATTTTTTCACTTGTTAAACGTCTGTGTTCTTTGTAACAAATATTTACGTATACCAGTGTAGCAACAACGTAAGTTATTAACGAAACATTATTTCAGTGTAGAATGCTTTTGTGGCAGTTAACCCAGACATATTTTTGATTGCAGTATTCTGTTGTCACTTTCGTCTTTGTACTCAAATTTCGTCAACCAAACTTCACAACCAAACCCTTTAACAGCAATTTTAAGAGTATGTGGACTTAATACGTTTAATAAGCACCAGATAAATGTGAACTACACTTCATAAAATCAGTTGTTACAACACATTAACAACAGATGAAAATCCATGATGATGATTGTTCATCACTGTTCTTCACTATATAATTTTCGCAGCAATTTTAGACTATGAACTTGCATTAGAATTAACACAAATATCTTTAAAGCGGCACTTTCGTTGTTCGGTCAAACCTCAGCTGTTATACTTCGAACTGGAAGAGTATTACTGACAGGTTCGTGAGATGTCATTGCCACATTTTTAGGAAATACACTATATGGCTCATCAATTCGCAGCTTCCATAAAGCCTGGAGACACTGACGCAACTTCATCTACATCTGTACACCCCTAGGGGGTGAGCTAAAGTGGGGAGGGGGGTGGAAAGCTACCATTATTTTTTGCTTTTCGCTTATATCTTGAAAACGGTCCCCTTTAGAAAGAAAACCTTCCAAATAAAAATGAAAGATAATTGAAATTGCTATAAAATTGTTTCGATACATAAACGTAGAATTGCTTACGGTTTTCGAGATACACGTTATTGAAAAACGACAATTTCGGAAAAAAATCATTTTTACCTCACTAATTTTGTCAAACATTTACAGCTAGTGACTCACTAGATCGTATCTCAGAAAATTTGTCAGAAAGAAAGTTGTCGAGCATTAAATTTCCTTCAATTTGATATGCACATTTGCTACCTTATCTTCAGCTAATCAGAAGTTACATCATTTATATGTGCGCTCAGTTTCGACGTCCTAGAAATGAGTGTTTTGAGGGGCTGTGACGTTTTTACCTTTTGAAACATGTTAGCATGGTACATAACAATACTTTAACACTGTTAATAAGGTAATTTCAATTGAAACAGAACACTTTTTTATAATTGTATCTTTTATGATATTATGAATCATACGTTGAAACTATTAACAAGCACTGATAGGGATTCAAAAGGAAAAGTGCAATTTACACATTTCTTCGTTTTTCTGAGGTGGAGGAGTCGAATCTCATTTATTAACTCGTACAGTGGACACGCCTTCAAGGTCGCCGGTATCTGACACCCCACGACGAACATGGTGGAAGGCCTGTCACTGGTTTTTTTTTTTTTTTTTTTTTTTTTTTTGTTTACATTTATTTGGCCTTCTGAGTGTTAATTCAATGTGGCCATCTACAACATACATAGGAAATGTACATATATTTAAATAGACAAAACAGAAGTACATTTTGTCAAAATGGTAAAGTGGAAACAAAGAGAAAACTGCATTAAATTACAATTTAAATAATATTGGAACATTTTCACATATTCACAACCAAAACCTTATATTACCAATACACTTGATGATTAAAGATTGTGTACAGTGCTCTTAATAAACTTAATAATGATTGTATACACACGAATGTCTTTCGTACACAAAAGGGAAGAAGCTGACTGGGGAAGGGGATATCCCATCTTCACCAATGTCTGCAAGAAGTTCAAACGTTCTCGGTCAAATTTGGGGCACCTGAACAGGATGTGGTTGACATCAGCTTCCGTTTCAGGATCACACTCACATGCCGCCGAATCGTAGATGTTGATCCGATGTAGATGTTTGGGATAAGAGGCGTGATTGAAGCGAAGACGAATAATGGTAGAAATCGCGGATCGGTCCAGATGAGTCCTCATAAACCACGGCTGCGTAGAAATCTGAGGTTGCAGCACAGCGTAAGAAGCGCCTTTCGTTTCTTGGGAAACGTTCCACAACTGTTGCCACTGTTGTTTTGCGTAGTCCTTGACCGTAGATAAGAAGTCTGTGTACGGTAGTTGTAGGTCCAAGACAGTGCCTAAGGATGCCGCTTGTTTTGCCAATGCATCAACTTCCTCATTATAGCAGATACCAGCGTGAGAAGGCACCCACAGTAAATTAACTGTCCGTCCCGTATTTGTACAGCGAATATATGCCGAAATCACATCCAGAATATAGCTGTTGGTTTTTTTGTTCCATCTCCGGTGTTGTAGGGTTTGAAGGACACTTTGAGAGTCAGACACAATTAATATTTTCGGGAAGGAAGTGGTAGAAGTAAACCTAAGTGCTTCCAGAATTGCCACTGTCTCCGCAGTAAATATAGAGGTATTCGATGGCAGTTTGAAGGTTCTCCGAATCTGAATCTGAGGGCAGAAAAAGGCACATCCAGTACACTCTTCTTGTGGAATTTTGGACCCATCTGTATATACACAAAGAAAATCAGGCCACTGTTCTGCAACGAGGCGACTGAATCCGTTATTAACAGTGTTACTTCCTAAGCAAGTCATATTAAAATAGAAGACTGGAATCTGGCAGCCAAGTGTTCGTAGATCGCATTCAAAAGGAGGCGGATGAGGTGAACATCGTACAGAACGTATCATAGGAGACCAAGTGTCGAAGCTGGTACAAATGGCTGGAGGTATATTCCTTCTGTAAGTGGCAATCCATAGGCGATAAATGGTGTCTCTGTTGCTGCAGACTGAACTGTCCGCGAAAGCCATTCCTTGAAAGTAGAATTTATCTGACAACATTTGGCGCCTAATGCTCAAGGGCATCTCTCCTGCTTCCACTAAAAGGGCGTTGGTGGGGGTCGATCGCATGGCTCCAAGACAGGTTCGGATGGCTCTATACTGAAGAGTATCGAGTTTCGTGAGATGAACCTTCGGTGCATTGTGGTACAGTTGACAGCCATAGTCAAGCCGAGATCGAATAATCCCTCGATACATGGTGAGTAAAGTGCTCTGGTGCGCACCCCACCACACCCGGGTGAGTGATCGGATTACATTTAGGCCCTCTTCACACTTGGTAACCGTGGCTCTGATATGAGGTGCCCAGCTTAACCGAGAGTCAAAAATCATCCCCAGGAAACGTGCTTGAGGTTTTATCTGGAAAGTGTACGTTCCACACGTAATGTGGCCATCTATGAGATTCAGTGTTGACTTGTGAAATGGCACGATTACTGATTTATCAGCCGATATCTCCAGCCCGTTAGTAGATAGCCAATCATCGATGTGTGCAATGGATGAGAGTAATGCCGTTTTAGCCTGATGATACGTATCAGCAGTAGAATAGACACATAAATCATCTGCATACTGCAAGATTGTTGTGGGAGGCATTATCACACGTTCTAGGTCATGCGTATACAGAGTGTACAGAAGGGGGCTTAAAATCGCACATTGTGGCAAGCCCTGCGAGACAAGAAAAGGTCCCATCATGTTACCTTGGTACCGGACATAGATCGTTCTTTTAGCAATCAGGGTACTGATGCCATAAATCAACCGTGAAGGAATTCCGAATCCTGCCAGCTTGTCCAAGAGAATCGGTATCTGAACATGGTCATAAGCTCCCTTAACGTCGAGAAAAGCAGCGATCACTGTTTGCTTCATTTGAAAGGCTGAAGTGATATCCACAGTAAGCGAAAATAGATTGTCCATCGTCCCTTTGCCTTTCCTGAAGCCATATTGACTCCGAGGTAACAAGTTATTCGTTTCAAGCCACCATTCCAGCCTCTTTTTCACCATGCGTTCCAGCGTTTTTACAACACATGACGACAGAGCAATCGGTCGATAGTTTGACGCCGCATTTGGATCTTTGCCACTTTTCAGAATTGGAATAATTACTTGTGTCGTCCATGTGGCTATGAGATCTTGTTCCATCCAACACCGGTTAAAAATAGATATCAGCAATTCTTTCGCTTCCTCAGGCAGATTTTCTAACATTGAATAGTGAATACAATCAATGCCGGGACAGCTGTCGCTCGATGATTTAATGGCTTCGTGAAGGTCTTCTTTCGAGAAAGGACGAAGGAGAACATGTTGACGGTCTTCAGCGAGAGGGAGAGGAAAATTTGCAAACGGAACCGTAGGAGGAGCGAGTTTCGCTACAAACCCCTCTAACCAGTCCGCGGTAGCAGGAGCAGGGGATGGCAGTTGGTTTGTTCTAAAAGCCTTTGTCTTGTGCCAGATGCTTGCCATGGTCATTTCATTTGTGAGGGAGGAGCAAAATTTTATCCAGCTGTCCTTTTTCGTCTTCTTCAGGAAATTTCTAACTCCCGCAGTCACTTTTCTCACAATGAGGAAATTTTCCAATGTAGGATTTCGACGATAGGTTTTCAAGGCGAGTCTGCGTTTAGCAACTGCTCTAGAGCATTCAGGATTCCACCAAGGGGGGGAACGGTGCTTCACAACAGTAAATTCTTTCTTCTTAGGAATACTGACATCCGCAGCGGCATGTATAGCATTGACTAAAACTTGGTATGCATCTTCAACCGGTAAGTTATTTGACGTGTTTGCGAGTTCCCGCCGAACTGTGTCCCTATATGCGTCCCATTTGGCCTCTTTGATTTTCCACCGATTGTTAGCATAATATTGTTTAGTATTAACGTTGACATTGATCTGGAACTCTATTGGGAGATGATCGGATCCCATTGGATCTGTTTTAACGCGCCATTTACATAGTTCAGTGAAACAGGGGGAGCAGAGCGTTAAATCAACTGCAGAAGGTCGACGGAAAGGTGATGACACCATAGTAGGAGTGCCGTCATTGAGTATCACTAGGTTGTTGTCTTCGATCAGACTCATCAAAGTCCTGCCATTCCTGTCCGTCAAATCTCCTCCCCACGCTACATGGTGGGAATTAAAGTCTCCTGCTATAATAAATGGAGGTCGAAGCTGGCGTATTAGATGTCTCCAATCTTCTTCCACGATACTATGGCGGGGAGCGTGATACAGCGAGACAACAGTGAAGTTTTCGCGGGCAGTTTGTACGTGCACGGCGACTGATTCAATGTTGGCGCTGCGTACGCGTAACGGGTGCCGTTTATGCGGCAGCGTATGGTTTACTAATATAGCAACGCCGCCCCACCCATCGGGACGGTCCTCTCTTATGATGGAATAATTTGGAAAGCGAACTCTTTGTTCGAACTTGAACCAAGTTTCGGCCAACAAAACGATGTCCGGCTGGCTGACGAACAATTCTCTTTGCAAGCTTTCCCTGTTAGAGTTAGCTGATCTTGCGTTCCACTGAAGGACTTTCAAGGCCATCATAATTTAGGCAGAGAGAGATTGAAAGATGCCCGTAACGAGATGCCGGATATCGGAGTCATTCATGGCACTATTTTGTCTCATATTTTTCATGACAATATCAATTACATTTATTATCTTATCGATGAGTTCAGCAGGCACTGTAGGCTGCCTGTGAATCGGTGGTTGTGGGGGTGCCAATCTGTGAACAACAGGCCGATAAGGATTTTGGCCTATAGGAGTGACTGATGGTTGTGTCGGATACAACAAGCTGCGGTACTGAGACCACTCACGTACATTATTGCGTCGGTTGACTTCCGCCTGCCGCCGGGAAGGCCGGTAAGCGTTGCTTGTCTGCCCGGGCGCATTTGAAGAATGAGCTCCGTCCCCAATGACGCTTTGTTGACACTGCGTGCTTGCAGCGGGTAGCGGCGGGAAGAGTTGAGAGTTTTGAAAGTTCGGAATGCACACGTTTGTCGGAGCAGCAAATGTCGGCGCCGGAAAGGACTGGTGTTGTCCGCCAGTGACCGATGCATAGGTTGGCATACGAGCAATAGACAGTGCATCCCCGAATTCAATGTTGTTGAATGTAGCTAATTCTTGAGCTCGACGCAGTATGTGGTATTCCGGGCAGGAGCGGTCCGTGGATGAATGTTGATCCCCGCAGTGAGCGCAAATGGCGATAGGTGAGGGACAGGATTCAGCAGAATGCGGCCCACTACATCTGTTACATCTGATTTGCGACCGACATTGTTTGCTGATGTGCCCGTAGCGGAGACAATTAAAACACTGCCTGACAGTTGGTACATAAGGATCGACAGGACATCTTGTTCCGTGGATAAACACAGCTGCCGGTAAGGATTGAGAATCGAAGGTTAACAAGCAGGTCTGCAGTTTCACAATTTGGTCTTTTCCATATCTTTTCGTGAATCTTCGAACGCCTAGAACAGGGAAGGGAGATTGGACGACTTCCATAATTTCCGCTTCGTCAATGTTTGTATCGACTTTCCTGATTACTCCTAGTTTGTGCACAACCTATGAAGGAATGTAAGCTTCAATGTTTTTGGATTTTAAGACCTCACTGGTAACCAAGAAGTTAGCCTTATCTGCAGTTTTCAATTCCACCTTAACTTTACTTTTTCCCGCAGAAGAGATGTCAAGTATAGCATTCTTCATTTCTGGCAAAGAAAGATGTAACAGTTTTCCTAAGGCCATTGGGTGCAAGCGGCCTAAGTTTTTATCCAAACATTCCATGTAAACTATGTACGGTCCACCATCTGTACGTTTGTATAAATTGAGGGGCCTTTGAGTGGATGCAGAACCCACAGGAGGAGCATTATGTACGGAATGTTGGTTAGAAGTGAGTCCAGGAGCATTTATGACCGAGTGATCATCGACATTTGACACATCAGTTGCAAGCGATACATGAGTAGCGTCTGTTATGAAGGTTTTGAAATTTCTAGAATCCAGACTAACCTCGCTCGGTCGTTTGTTTCCCGTGGCGGAGGAGCCGGAAACATCCGGTTCTGATAATTCCATCTGCTCTTCCATACGGTGTACTGCAGAGACGCCCCGAGCTACTTCTAATGAAGTCCGGAGGACATGCGCAGTGTCGTCTAATGTAGTTCCCGTCGGAGCTGGTGAAGAAGCCGCATCTGGATGCAGCCGCTGATCAGCTGGTTGTTGTTGTTGTTGTCCCGTGGGGGCGCCGGAACCACCACCCCCTTCACCGTATGCCCCACCGTACATGGCAGGGCGTGTCACCGATAGAGTTGACAGATGTTTGAGTGTCTAAGAGAAAACCGTTACGAACGTAGAATTGCGATGCACACACACTAAAACGTAAACACTAGCGTTACACGGAAGAGCGACCTCGTAGCACGTGTTAACACTTCCGCGACCGCGGGCGAACTGATCTCTGTCACTGGTTTGGTGCAAGACACCGAACTGTGGGGTGGAATGGAGTGTTCTCACTTACTTTTTACTTCAGTTCACGTCAGAAGTTCGCCAAGCATAGAGAAAATATGTGTGTCGGCTCTTCGTGATATTTTTTTTATTTATTTATGAAAATTTTGACTGTGTACTGCACACAATGGCTACTCGGTGTTTTTTATGTGATGAAACAATAGCTGGACCAGTTGTTGGTGTTTCCACAGTGACAAAAAAAGGAATACTACCACTCATCAAAGCAAGTAGAGAAAGGGGAGATATCAAGGGCTCATCTTTAGAAGGTCTGGACATCCTTCTGATACATACTGAATGTCGAAAGAATTGCATCAGGCCGCAATCCCTCTAGGCTCATTTAAACAGACAAGCACTCTCATCGTCCTCTGAAGCACCTCAGCCTGCAACTTTGACATCCAAAAAAACCGAAATTCGATTTCAAAACAAAATGCTTCTTATGTGCCGAAAGTGTTGACAGCAAGCAAAAGAAGCCAAAGGAGAGACTCGGGAAGATATTTTCAGTGACTAATGTCACAAAAGGACGCAATAGAACTGACATATAAGTGACGAGTATGGATGCTCCTCGAGCTAGGCAAGATCACTGGGGAGAGGAAGTGATGAGGCGTCTTTCTACCTCAAATGATTTGGGCTGTGTATCATGATGAATGTCAGTTGGACTTTGTAAGGCCGTTTTACCGTAAACTCTCAACATCCACGCCTGAAGACTCTGTCTCAAACACAGTGGAAGGGGTTAGTGTCTTACTGGAGGGAATAGGGAGTGTCAGTTCACTGTAAACGAAATTATGGGTGTCATTACTGGGAGGAAACCTGAGTGGAGAACTTTCACAACAGAACTGTTGAAGAGGTATGGGAATCGCATAATCGTGATTTCAGGATCCAACAGATTTAAGGTTCTAATAATTTGTTTTAGAGACACTGGGTACAAATTGATAACCAACGCCTGGTATGATAAGGAAAAGGATGAGAAAGAAGAGCGACTCAGGATTGTCGACAAAACAGCTGAGATATTCAAATTGAAGTGTACAATTATAATACATACCCGCCAAGAGATACCTTCTTGAAGGATGCAGATTCTCTCTCACAATCCCTAAAAACCTTTCTTGAGGAGGTTATGCTGAAAAAAGTAAGAAAAATGAGGAATCAAGGAGGATGTGCGTTGCTATTGGACATGTCATCACATCAGTTGTCAGGCCACGAACCTTCTTATCAACAATATTGACGGGTATGATTCATAATATTATAATAAAATCTGTAATTATAAAAAGGTGTGCTGTTTCAATTGCAGTTACCTTCTTGTCATTGTTAAAATGTTGTTATTTACCATGCTAACACGTTTCATAACATAGAAACGTCAATTCTAGGAGGACGTCGAAACTGAGCGCACGTCTTATAAATAATGTAACTTCTGATTAGCTGAATATAAGGTAGCAAATGTACATATCAAATTGAAGGAAATTTAATGCTCTACAACTTTCTTTCTGACAAATTTTCTGAGAAACGATCTAGTGAGTCACTAGAAGTAAATGTTTCACAAAATTAGTGAGGTAAAAATTATTTTTTCCGAAATTGTCGTTTTTCAATAACGTGTATCTCGAAAACCGTTAGCAATTCTACGTTTATGTATCGAAACAATCTTATAGCAATTTCAATTATCTTTCATTTTTATTTGGAAGGTTTTCTTCCTAAAGGGGACCGTTTTCAAGATATAAGCGAAAAACCAAAAAATGGTAGCTTTCCACCCCCCTCCCCACTTTAGCTCACCCCCCAGGGTCGGGTACTTTTAGTATGTTCACCTCCTAACTATCCCTAACAAAGTCCTGAGGTCAAAAATTCTCGCATATTCCTTGCACTCTACTATGCATTTATTGACTGGACTATCGAGAAGGCCGATTCGTTAGTTTCGATGTGCTTGGATTGCGAAGGTAAATTGTTATTTTATCAATGCTGTGTGGTTTTAAATTCTGATAACGAAGCATCTGTTGTTTTTAAGTAATAAATAACTTAAAAAGTTAATTTTCAAAGTTGTCTGCAAATATTATCAGAATATTTTGTTAAAAATTGCTAGCATTCTAATGTTTAATATAACGAAGTAGCACTTCTGTAAACTCTATTGCAATAAACTTTATCTTAAAATACGCGTCTCGGTAATGTCTTTAAAACGCCGTGTCATTTATCCTGCCAACTCTCATATTACGAAAGTGTAAATTCGTTTTCGCCGTTCGCAAAGCTGTCGCGTCGTATTCGGCAAATTTTCGTATTTGTACTTGAGAATTACTCAAATATGCACTCCAGACACTACACCCCATTGAAAATCTTCATACAATGAGCTATTTCCACCGCAATCTTAAGTCCTGTTGTGCCCACAAGCACGTTACCGATGTATCTGAACGGTACTTAGTAGTGTTTTACTGTACTTTACCGTACTGAGTATTTATTACTTACAGAGAACGCTTTCACAAAGTTTAAGTTAAAGTAGAAAGCAATTTTGTGAAGTCAGATAGTGGAAATAATACAAATTAATAACAGTATAAGTAAGTTATAATCATTCTACAAAGAGGTCAATGGAAACCAAGATCAATACCGCGTGTAGACGCTGTGGCCAACTGGTAGCCGGGCGCCGTGGCTCAGCGCGCCCGGTCAGGGGGCTCAACGCCCTCTGTAATAAAAAAGCTGAGCCAAGAACACTTCGAACATCAACGAACAAATACGATCTGCGTCCGCAATGAACAGAACTACCCATAGACAAAAAAAAAAAAAAAAAAAAAAAAAAAAAAAACTGGTTAAGCCCCTGGCGACTCGTTCGTATCATAAAACTTTAGGTTCGAATCTTGCCAGGTGCAAAATATTTTTTCACCAGTCATCTTGTTTAGAACACTTTTCTATTCCTTTAAGAAAAGCATGATCTGCAAATTTCCTTAGCATGTACATGTAAGAGCGAGCGCCAGCAGTAGTTTCTTAGACATCGGGTTTCACTCTTGTTATAAAGCGAAAGATGAAATTTCTGTGAGTGAAACAAACGTAGACTTTTCTTTTTATTCACTTACTTTTTTAGTCTTGTTACAAATAATTCAGGTGCGGTTACTGTCAATGCTTGAAACGCAATTTGAAACAAAGAACAGTTTTCAGCCTTCATGTTGACGATTGCATAATCAATATGAAGATTGAAAATTTTTGTACGTTTCAAACTATGTTTTAAGCACTGATGAGAGTCTCACAGGGACCAAAATCAAATTTTGCGACAGTAAAGAAATATTCATCATCCATATACGTTAACAGGCAATGAGCACTTGGATTCAAGATGGAATCAAACCTGACGTTTCCGGTTTTGTCCAGTTAACGACAGAAGATACTAAAATTGGTTATGAGTGAATCTAAAAAATTCCTTTAGCTTTCCTACATCGTCAAACAACTGTTGTGTTATTAAAATATTGTACGCTCGTTCTTCAGTATAAAAACATAGACTAATTTGCGCTTCTAAGAGATGTCTCGACTAATATGTAATCCTTTTCCTTTCCCGCAAGTTCCATGTACTGCCGTAGTGCCAAAATGAAAAGTTTTTCACTGCCAGCACTGCGCTCTGTGCTGCTACCGCCGCGCCTAGTAAATAGGGATGGGAAAAACCGACCGGTTAAAACCGATACCGGTATTTTAGTTTTGAATAATCGGTTTTTTCGGTATTTATTTGGTGTCGCTTGTAGCCGGTTTATTTTAGTTATTGCCAAGAACCGGGTAAAAAAAACCGGTAGGACTACTACGTGTAGTAGTAGTTCAAAATGTGTTTTCTGTAAATAATTTAAAAAAATTAAAACTAGTAGACCCTAATATTTAGTGCTATTCCTAAAATTTCCACTGCTGTGAAATATTAGGTCATCGCAGAAACTAAGAAAAGCGGCCAGTGTTAATTTAAGAACAATCCCGGCAGTCAGAAACCCGCAACTAACGTGTGGCATAAGAAAAACTGGTGCACCTGTTGCCGTGTGGCGTGGCCTATTAGACGACGCACGTGCACCGGCAGTGTACAAGACTTGCCTCCATCTGTTCATGAGGCAGTTCCTTGCTGTCGTCGCCAGACATCGGTTGTGTCCTAAATGGCATCATTCCCGAGTGTGGAGGTACGTCACGAAGTACGGTACAATGCTCCATCTGTTTTAAAAAAGCTGAAAACGGGTGGAGGTACTACAAATATGCTGTGTCATTTAAGGAGAAAGCATCCAAAATATTCCTTGGAAGCGAAGGTAAATTCGATCCATGTACCTATTATGTAAATGATGTACTCTAAGCTTGTTATGCTAACAAGTTTTATTATGTGATTCCTTGAAAACGAGGGGCTTTTTTAATAACCAATATGGGTTTAGGTAACATTGATCATGTGGTGCCTCGCGAGGTAGCCATGCGGTCTGAGGCTCCATGTCACAGACTGCGCGGCCGCTCTAGTCGGAGATTCGAGTCCTCCCTCCTCCCTCAGTCATGGGTGTGTATGTTGTCCTTAGCGTAAGTTAAAGTTAGATTAAGCAGTTTTTAAGTGTAGGGACCGATGACCTA
This sequence comes from Locusta migratoria, assembly GCA_026315105.1. Lineage (NCBI taxonomy): Eukaryota > Metazoa > Arthropoda > Insecta > Orthoptera > Acrididae > Locusta > Locusta migratoria. Next base: position 297,669,593 of record CM048755.1, read on the forward strand.
AGCAGTTAGGTTTCATAAGAACTAACACCCATTTTAACATTCGTTGATCATGTGGTACAGAGTTTTCGTAGTTCAATTTGCGTAAATTTACACTGACAACAATCATACTGTTAGTCGGAACTGTGACTTTATTTTTCGAAATACTTCTGCATCACTGATTGAAGTTTATTTACTTACTGTAACTTATATATGTTGTGTGTATAACGAGATATTCGTATGCGCTGGCTCACAAGTCCAACTTACGGAGTGGTTGGCTCAATATTCACAACTGCCGGATGGAAATACTAGGCCAGTAAATCTGTATGCTTCGTATATCGTCTTCTACGGACTCCTGGCTAGGCTTACACACACTCAAGAAGGCGTAGTATTGGGAGGGGATCTTGCAAAATATGGAAAGACTAGTGATTTGTCGTATAACGTAAATTTACCTAAATTTTAACTAAAACTCCTAAGTTTCGGTTTCGGCCGAAACTAGAAGAACCGACGATTACGGTTTCTGTTTCGGCCGCAAAATATGTTTCGTTCGAACTCTACTGGAAATAATAGCAATAAAAACCGAAAACCGATTATTTAAAAAACCGGTTATCTTGAGCAATTTTTTCGGTGCGGTTATACTGGACATGAAAAGAACCGGTATAACCGAAAACCGGTTGTTTCAGCGATAACCGCCATCCCTACTAATAAACTGTCCCTCCCGACGCGCTGAACTCGCGTGTCGCCAATGAGCCGCACAATACTGCACTCGTCTAGGACAAACGGTAGCATCTAACACCCTCCAACAAACGGCAAAAATAAATTCAAACCTTTCCGAAACTTATTCTCGCTTACACCCCCACAATAAATAAATAAATAAATAAAATGTGAAGGGAAAAAGTTTGTCGCTTACTACATTTTGGACGTTGGTTTGGTAAAAGTTCTGCGTCAGACGTGGGATTTTAATTCATTACTTCACTATCACCTAATATGTTGGCCGGAAAGTTTGTAGACATCGACAACATATAGCACTGAAGGATATTACAAAATTATTTTGCTGTGTGACACTTAGTTTATGAGAAATGGTGTGATAAACATAGAGTAGCGCGACTAAACAACTTGTAATAAAAGTTTAAATATTCTCTTTTTCAGTGACAAAAGTTTTAATTTAATCGAAAAACAGGTGTCAGTAGGTAATTCTCGGAACAAACTGTCGTGTTATGTCGCCATATTATAAAATACATGACTTTCATTTTTTTCATTTTGATGGGCTGTCTCGCATGGTAGGAAACAGCGAATGCGGACCAGAGCTGCTGTCCCCCTGCTCACCAGCAGTGCGCATGCGCGGAGGAGCAGTCTGTGATAATAAAAGAGCTGGTTAGTAAGTGAAGATAACTACTACTTTTCTATGAAATGACAGTGGGACACTATTCCCCACGGAATCCTCAACAATTCGGTACCCAGCATGTGTAAAATGTAAGTCGCGAAGAATGCATATTTCTTACAGAGTCTGATGTCGATCTTTTTGTTGAGAGTCTAATTTGAGTCGAATATGAACGTTATTTATTTCTGTTATACTGATTTCACATCTGTAGCATTTTTCGTTGAAACTACATCACTCCACCTCTGTTACATATGTATTGAGTTTGGTGTCGTCAATCACAAACTAAAATTATTTCTGTCCGACAACGCCTCTATTTCTTAGCCATAAGAACACTAAATATCATTTATAATAACGATTAGCTTCGCACATTTGAAGCCAGGGCCGATTTAAGGAATTTCTGGGGTTCCTGTGATGTATGATTTTGGACTCCCATACTTTTTTCGACCAATGTAATTTTGTTCACTCTTTGTATAATTTTCCAGATATATGATTTTATGTGCGTGTTTGCGCGTGCTCGGAAGGTTTCGATGATAATGAAGGAAAGAAGTTTTTTAATAATTCCATGTATAAACGGGGCCGCAATTTATTTTATACGAGAGGAGCATCCAGACAGTAACTTTCCCTATTCTTTAAAACAAAGAAAACTTAGCTACATCTACATGGAATACTCTGCAAATCACATTTAAGTGCCTGGCAGAGGGTTCATCGAAACACCTTTATACTATTTATCTCCCATTCCATTCTCGAATAGCGCGCGGGAAAAAAGAACACCTGAATCTCTCGGTTCGAGCTCTCATTTCTCGTATTTTATTCTGATGATCATTTCTACCTATGTAAGTGGGAGTCAACAATATATTTACGTTTTCGGAGGAGAATGTTGGTGATTGGAGTTTCGGAAGTAGCCCACACTGCAGCGATAAGTGCCGTTCTTGTAATGATTCCCATCCCAGCTCCTGTATCATTTCCGTAACGCTGTCTCCCCTGTATCATGACAATACGAAACGAGCTGCCGTTCTTTGGACTCTTTCGATGTTCTCTGTCAAACGCACCTGATAAGGATCCCACACTGGGCAGCAATACTCAAAAAAAAGGACGGACAAGCGTAGTGTGTGGAGTCTTTTTAGTAGTTCTGTTGCATCTTTTAAGTATTCTGCCAATAAAACGCAGTCTCTGGTTCGCCTTTCCCACATTATCTACGTGTTCTTTCCAGTTTAAATCTGAAGTAATAGTGATTCCTAGGTATTTTGTGGAGTTTACGGCCTTCACATTTGATTGATTTATCTTGTAAACAAAGTTTAACGGATTTCTTTTCGTACTCATGTGGACGACTTCACACTTCTCATTATTTAGAGTCAATTGTCAATTTTTTACACCACAGTGATATGTTATTTAGATCTTTCTGCAGTTGGTTTTGATCTTCAGATGATTTTACTAGTCCGCAAATGACGGTGTCATCTGCAAACAACCTAAGAGAGCTGCTTAGATTGTCCCCTAAATCGTTTATGTAAATAAGGAACAGCAGAGGGCCAATAACACTACCCTGTGGAACGCACGATATCACCTCTGTTTTAGTCGGCGCCTTACCATCGATTACTACAAACTGTGTCCTCTCTGACAGGAAATCGCCTATCCAGTCGCAGATTTGGGGCGATATACCATTACCACGAAAAACTTTATTGGCAACAGTTACTGCAATGTTTGGGCTGTTTTACGACGTGTTCACCAAAAGAACTGATGTACTTGTCATATCATGAGATCAGCTTTTGTTTTTCTGTGTCGTAGAAGCCTCCCGCCTGTGACTGGACCCAGCTCTTCGTCATCGTCGAACGCTGGCCGAATGACCTGTTATTCAGAACAAAAGGCATAGAATTCTTTCTGCAGATGTTGTGTTGTCCCATGAAAATGAAATACGACTCGTCACATAGCAACTGTCTCGCAGAAGTCTGGCTGGCGACTGTTTGATCATCCAGCTTACAGTCCTGCTCTTGCTCCCAGCAATTACTATCTTTTCTTGCACCTCGACCAGCGTTTTGACAACGACGAAAGGGCTGAAGACATCTGTCACACGCTGGTTGCATTCGCAGGCTACAGACATTTACGATCCCAGGAATACAAAAGTTGATTCCACTATGACAAGTCTCAATTCTTTTACTACGTACAGGCTGATCAAAAATGCTGGGCGCCGTGGCTCAACACGCCCGGTCAGGGGGCTCAACGCCCTCTGTAATAAAAAAGCCGAGCCAAATATTCAACGAACAACCATGAACGAATTGAACCAACGACCGCAAAGCATAGATATACCTGAAAAAAAAGGTGGCGGTCAGTATAAATTTGAAAACTTAATAAGTCATGGAATAATGTACATAGAGAGATAAAAGTTGACACACATGCTTGGAATAACATAGGGTTTTATTAGAACAAAAAAAAGTTCAAAAAATGTCCAACAGATGGCGCTTCATCTGATCAGAAAAGCAATAATTAGCATAACAAATTAAGACAAAGCAAAGATGATATTCTTTACAGGAAATGCTCAATATGTTCACCATCATTCCTCAACAATAGCTGTAGTCGAGGCATAATGTTGCGAACAGCACTGTAAAGCATGTCCGGAGTTATGGTGAGGCATTGGCGTCGGATGTTGTCTTTCAGCATCCCTAGAAATGTCGGTCGATCACCCCAAAGCCAATAATCGCACGGACTGTGGCGGCTGAGCACACGAACATCACCAAACGACGCCTCGTAAGATATCTTTCACGAGTCTAGCAATACTTTTTTGTTCTAATAAAACCCCATGTCATTTCAAGCATGTGTGTCAATTTTTACCTCTCTATCTACATTATTCCGTGATTTATTAAGTTTTCAAATTTATACTGACTTTTTAATCACCCGGTATGGCGAAAAAAAGTTGAAACATTGCTGAACTTGTTGTCAATAATGTTTTTGATGTAACTATGTAGTCTTTGTCGTTAGAAAAAAATAGGGAAACTTACTTTCTGGATGCGGCTCATACAAAATACCTGTACTTGTGATTAAATCACGAAATGCATCGTGCTAAGCACGAAAACTTACGGAGCTAATTGGTGCAGTGTTTCATTATGGAAATCATGAACTCCATTTCTCGTTTATAACAATAGATACAGGCAAAATGTATTTCAGATTGCAGTAAAATAGGTATTCGAATCCTAGAGTGTACCATTTCACATATTATTCCAGACAAAAGTGAAACGGAATCACAGTGGAATTAAGTAGGAATAGACACAGAATGTTGAAAATAAACGGTGAATTTTAAATACATGAATTGTAGAAAAAAGGTCGAATGTAATAAAAACATGCAGCATAAAATTAGATACATAGTCTGCAGAACACGTGGCTACGTTGGCTAAAATACATAGAAGTTAAAACAGAACGTGAAAACCGCGACGAATAACGGAGGCACTGGTTAAAAACACGCACGTAACACTGATTCTACCGGCGTTGGCGGTTGCGTCCGTTTTAAAATTCGATATAACAGAACAACACTGACACTGAAGCTAAAATGGCACTGAGTGAAACGTCGATCACTGCGACCCCAGAGGAAAGCGAGGGGGGAGAAAGAGAAGGGCCGAGCGGTCTGGAGCGACACGTTGCGGATCACGCGGCCTCCCGCGTCGGAGGTTCGAATTGTCCCTCTGTTTGTTAAGCTTTTGGGACTTAAGTGTAGGGTTATCTGTTCCTAAACTTACAAACCACTTATAGACTAACTTATACTAAAGACAGCACAAACATCCATGCCAGATGGTGGATTCGAGCCCCTGACGGGGAACGGCCTCGGGCATCTGAGCATAGCGCCTCAATACGCTAGACCACTCCGATGCGGCCGGTATAAGCTACTACAAAATAGTATATACGAGGTATGTCCACAGAGTAAGTTCCGTTTGGTTATATAAACAAAACGTGAACAGATACAGAAAAAATATTTATTGTATAAAAATCTGCAACTGTTCAACTACTTTTCTACATAACTTCCGAAATTTTGTAGGCACTTGTCATAGCGTGGGACCAGTTTTTGTGTGCCTTCTTCATAAAAGGTTGCCGCCTGTGTATTCAACTATGTGGCGAACATGTTCTTTCAGCTCATCATCGTTGAAGTGTTGACCACCAAGGACAGATTTTAGGTGTAAGAAGAGATGGAAGGAGTCTTCTTCTTCCCTTCACGTTGCCGCCCGACCTCACAAGGCGAATATGATCCCCAACTCTTACGGGAATTTCACTGGGACGTGTTTGATCATCCTCCGAACAGTCTCGCTCCTAGCGACTTTCTTCTTACACCTACAACCTGTCCATGGTGGTCAACACTTCAGCGATGATGACGAGCTGAAAGAACATATTACCACATGGTTGAATACACAGGCGGCAACCTTCTACGAAGAAGGAATACAAAGACTTCTCCCACGCTGTGACAAATGCCTACAAAATTTCGGAAGCTATTTAGAAAAGTAGTTTAATAGTTGTATATTTTTGTACAATAAATATTTTTCTGTATCTATACACGTTTGTTTTATATAACCTAACGGAACTTACTTTGTGGACATACCACGTACAAGGGTAACCAGTGTATCAAAAGTACAAAGTACTAACATATTAATAAGTAAGTCAGGCAAATAAAAAGTTAAATGGTAAAATATCAGAAGGTAAACAAAGGAAAGATGTCATGGACAAGCTATTGTACTTAAAACTAATAATAATATTAAAACAAAGGAGGAAGACTTGCCTATCTACATTAGTAATTACTTTTTAGTGTTACCTGAGAAATTAAACAATAACTTTACCAAAGAAGAGAAAATAACAATACCAACAGTAGTAAGCAGAATGAAAATAAGTTCCACTTAACATGAAATGATGAAAGTTATAAGAAGTCATAAGCCAAACAGGTCTGCAGGTGTGGATGAAATGCCATTGTCTCTTATAACGAAAAGTGGCTTACAGATTTTAGAATCACTGGTACAAAATCCCAATTTATCTGTACTGGAAACTGTGTACCCACAGAGACTTTACTAAAAGTTGAATCACTGTTCAAAATCTTTTAAAAAACGTATGAAATCAGCCTCATAAACTACTTCAACACATTCAGCCTTCTAATTTACCACCCAGAGCTAGACAGGTTGCTATGGAAGAGACTGTTAGAAATTTAGACAATAACAAACTGTTTCCAGGGCCTCTGGTACAGTAAAGAACCAATTTATCCTTGGGAAGTAATAGGATTGTTTGTTTGTATAGCTTATGGGACTTAACTACGGGGTCATCAGTCCCTAAACTTTCAAACTACTTATGAACTAGCTAATCCTAAGGACGGCACAAATATCCATCCCCGAAGGGGGATTCGAACCCCCAACCGTAGTGACCGTGCAGACCGTGACTGGAGCGCATCACTCCCCTCGGCCACCGCGACCGGCGAAGTAATAGGTATCAGAGGATTGGAGGGAAATTGTTTGAATCGTATATTCAAGACAGAACTCAAGCTGTGGAACTCATCTCATAATAGGAAAAAATGTATCAGCTATCAAAAAAGTGGAAGCAGATGTGCCGCAGAGTACTATTCTCGGCCAGATATTATTCTTTATCTTGAAAAATGGCATAGAAAACCCCAACACGTCATTTGCAGATGATATAAGACAGTATAATCACAAGTGATGACAGTAGATGCTTGTCCACCACAGCTAGAAAAGTTCTGAATTATATTAACGCTAAATTCAAATAAAACAAATTAGATAAAAAAAAAGTAATGTATACGAGAAAGGTGACATCCAATTATTATTGAGTGGCCAGCAGATACAGAAAGTACAGTCTTGGGCATACTTACTGATCATGTATTGAGATGGAAATCTTATGTGACATAATTCTGCGTGTTTTGCGCTGAGAATAATTTGTAGCAAAGAGTATAAAATTAGTTTATTTTGCTTATTTCAGTTCTATTGTATTGGGTGAGTCCAAAATTTACAACTTTGCAAGGTTATAGAAATTTGTTGAGATAACTTACAATCTCAAGTTTCACACAAAAGTGTCAACTTTAATTTGGTTCGATTAGAATACCATTTGTGATGTGGCAGACATGACGCCAGTAATCAGTTTCATTCCACACTCGTTACAGCAAATGAGCTATAATTTGTGCCATGACAGTGTAGATTAGATTTTTCATGCTGGCTAAATTATTTTATTTGGGGAAGAACCAGGGCCGCCCCGTCCATATAGGCAAACTAGGCAGTTGCTTAGGGCGCTGGAAACATTTATTATGCACATTCAAAGTATTTTTATTGCCTGAGAATCGTTTTACGTCGCGTAGACAGCACGTATACGAGTCGTAGAGCGGCAGCCCATATACGCGGCAGTGGCCCAAAGTTGCAATGCGCATCGCGGCTCACGTTCAGATTCTTTTCTGGAGGCAGCACATGGACGCAGGGAGGGGCGATGGGAAACGCCGCTTTTAACATTGGCGTTGGAGCTGGTAGAGACACCAGCTCTGGCGGTTACGCACGAATGGTCCCGAAGCAAAGACAATGGAGCTACTGCGCACCTAGTTTTGCGCATGCGCAAATCCGTCATCAAGGCAACATCCGCCCTTAATATTTGTTTTTGGCGCATTGAAGATTCATCAAAAACACGTCATATTTCGTAAAATATCTTAAAAACATCAATTAAAGAGCCATCAACTGTAAAAGCCTTCAGAAAACGCGATCATGAATAATAATGAAGTCACTACTCTCCACCTAGCAAGAATAGCTGTGTGGTTAGCGGCATCGCGCTGCGCTGTCAGTCTTCTTTTTAACAGATACGGGAACAACAATGACTTTATATTGTTACTTGCCACATATCTTGGGACGTTTTAGCAAATGTGTCGCGATTTTGAGGGTAAATGGCATTTATACTCTTCGTTGTAACAAATATTTTACTGTTTGAAAAGATGTTGGAGGATAGCAGCCTTTGCACATGCGTAAGGTTAGGAGGAGATGCTGCTTACAGTGTCGCGTGACCCGAAGGTAGCTTGTCTCTTTATCGCAACAGATTGATTTTGTTACAATCACTTAACAGTGTGATCAGTTACTTAACCCCTTTCAGACCTGATTTTTTTCTCTGTGAAGGAAATAATTTTTAATGCTGTAATACTCTTGAGTTAAATTTTCAATGATTTTAGAAGCAAGATTTATGCAATTATATGCACCCATTTTCATTCTACAACACTACGTAAACTGAAAAACAAGACTTTTTAAGGACTAAATAAATTAATTTTGTAGTACCAACTGTTGTACTAAACCAACTGATGGTTCAATAACTACATCACAAAATAACAACTACTATTTTCAGTTATACAGTGGAATACAAGTAACCCAAAATTTCCGTGTTCTTTCAAGTTCGCAAACTGCTGCGCAGTGCAACACCCGCTTCTTAATATTTTTATAGTGATCTTCCGCAGGTGGCAGTAATTGTGCATGATGAAATGAGTGAATACTCAGGTGTCGCATACATGTTCTTTCCATTGAGAAAAAACGCTTCTGAACCAACTTAGACACCGTACAAGTTATGTATACATTTGTAGCCAGAGGGTCCGAAAGGGTTACTGTATTTTAGTGTTCATGTGCATATTCATATGATATTGGTATTTATTATCTAAGAAAAATGAACAACGTTCAGTATCTTTTAGAAACAAATTACTCAACTTTGAGCTTGGAACAAAAGTGTGAAGCGGGGGGGGGGGGGGGAGGGCAATCCGTGGTGTTTTCCCACCCGGCGCCACTCGCAGAGATGCGCCAAATTTCCTCTTTCAACGCCAAGCGGGTGGGGGGGGGGGAGGGAGTGTAGGCGGGGAAGGGGGTCCGGCACTCAAATCTCAAATAAGTGAACCCCCAGTCACCTGAAGCACCAGCCGCCACTGGAAACAAATACAGGAAATATTGGCAATGACTTTTATTTGCTGGTTGTATGCTCAGCTTGGACGATTCTCCACTTTGATCCACAATTTATGTGACTGTAATTTATCGACAGCGATTTTTGATTCCATGTAGTTCACAAACTTGACAGTAAGAAATCTTGGAGTAACAGAATGTGTACATTCTCATTTATTCGTAACTAGCTGAAAACCCGGCGTCGCCCGGGTACTTATTTCTTCCAGTCTTAAGATAGCCCATCTCTTCTTCCCTTTTCTCTCTCTTTCTCCATACACCTTCTCTTTCCTTCTCTCTCTTTCCTTCTCTCTCTGTCCATCTCCTGCTCTCCTCTTCCGTTCTCTTTCTCTCTCTCTCTCTCTCTGTCTTTCTCTCTCTGTTCATCTACTTTCACCTGTAACCATTTCCCCTGTCTCATTCACTTCCTCTGCTCTCTCCCTGTCCGTCTCCTCCTCTACTCTTTCCCTGTCCTTCTCCACTCTCCCCTTTCTGTCCGTCTCTTTTTCCACCTACTCCTCCCCTTCCTACATATGGAAACATAAGCGCCAAGTTTCATGGTGACTTGTCAAACGGTGTAAAAGTCGCAAGTTACCCTCCGCCATGCTAAATTCACTGGCTTGCACATTATAAAAATCTCCTTTATGAAAACATAAACTTATGTGATGACTTTCATTGTAACCAGTCAAACAATTTGGATGTTTGTTGCAAGGTACCCTCTGCCATGCACCTAAGGAAGCTTACGAACGTGGCCCATGTATTAATTCGGGATATAAGCTATCTGCATTCCAAACTTCATTCAGATCCGTACAGCTGTTTCAGAGTGAAGAGAAACAAACCTATCAACCCATTATAAGATACCCTCCACCACGCTCCGTATGATTGCTTACAAAAGGTAGCTCATGTATTAATGTAGGGTGTAAGTTACCTCCATGCTAAATTACATTCATATCTGTCGATTCCTTTCAGTATAAAGGAGTAGCAAACATATTAACCCATTGTAAGTTACCCTCCGCCATGCACCATACGGTGGTTTATGAAAGGTAGTCCATGTATTAATCACGTTATAAGCTACCTCTGTTCCAAATTTCATTCGTATCCGTCCAGCCATTTCGGCGTGAAGGCATAAGAAACGTATTAACTAATTGGAATGCACCCTCCGCCATGCAGCATACAAAGCTGATTTTAGTATACCTATAACCTTCGCGAAAGTAGAAGCATTGAGTTGACACAGTTTTATCGCAATCGGATGTACAGTATGGACGTGCATAAAATACGAACAAAAAGACAAACAAAATAAACATTAATTTTTATACAGGGTGTCCCAGCTATCTTGTCCACCCAAAATATCTCTGGAACAATAACAGCTATTGGAAAACGACTTTCACCAGTATCAATGTACGGCTGGGCCCATGAATGTACATATTTGGAAACATTCTAAAACGAAAGAAATGTGTTTTTTAGCACAAACTTATGTTTTTTTAATGGACACCTTATATTTTTTCTTCAGCAATCCATAGCATGACAAATCACATAAACAATGGCGTTGATTGCATCGCAATATTCCAATTACATCCCGAGATATTGCGACGCGAAGTTGACGCTTGAAATACGCGAAACGCGCGGCTAGAGCACGTCCTGAGACTAAGGCGAGACCCCATGGTGCTCAGGACGTGCGCTAGCCGCGCGTTTCGCGTATTTCAAGTGTCAACTTCGCGTCGCAATATCTCGGGATGTAATTGGAATATTGCGATGCAATCAACGCCATTGTTTATGTGATTTGTCATGCTATGGATTTCTGAAGAAAAAATATAGGTTGTCCATTTAATAAAAACATAAGTTTGTGTTAAAAAACAAATTTGCTTTCGTTTTAGAATGTTTCCAAATATGTACATTCATGGGCCCCAGATGTACATTTATACCGGTGAAAGTCGTTTTTCAGTAGCTGTTATTGTTCCAGAGATATTTTGGGTTGACTAGATAGCTGGGACACCCTGTATATTAGATTTATTTTCAAATTCGCATTCGTTGGTAACAACAAATACCTTCTCCTAGTAGTGTTCACCCCAATAATTCGGTACGCTTGGTATGTATCAAAGCTGACAGCCAAAAAACCGTCATTTAAAAATCTGATAAAGTATGCTTGACACTAAAATTTTCTCACTGTAAATTGCTTACATAAAATTCACATGGTGTGAAACAATATTTACGTTTTAAATGCTTCTTTGATGATTATCATTCTGAAAAATGTAACGTAACTTCCAGAGAGGGATTTTCAGAATTTTTATTTCATTCGAAACTTCACCGAAATCTGAAAATTTACTGTTTAGTCACGTTAATTAATTGAAATGATTATAGGTAATCTGAATATATTAATACTGCACTGATAAACTGAATTGTTCAATCATATTAAAAATTTCATCAGGATCGGAATACAACTGTAGAATCTGACGAAGTCCATATGTAAAGTATCCTCCGTCATGTAGATCCAAAATTTTATGTTACAGTGACCTTCCTCTTGTTTTGAAGGTCAAGTGTCCAAAATGTCATGAAGATTTTAGGATGAATAAGGAGACCTTATTCGCATCTCGCGTGATGATACAGGGTTTCAACCATACAATTGTCTTTAACTTCATATCTCCTGAAATACACGTCGTAAGCAGTTCTTACCCCTACGTCAATTGTTACCTCATGGAAGCAATATGTGTAGCAAATTTGGTTGAAATCGGTATTGTGGTTTAGAAGCAGACGTCGCATGATGCAGCAGTTTTCCGCGCATTTAATTGTTTATTACGTCATATCTCCTGAACTATTTGTCGTACAGTCATTTAATGGTGCCTATGACCATCGCGAAAGTGCAAGCAATATATTGACAAAGTTTCATCACAATCCGTTGAACGGTACGGCCGCGCATAAAATACGAACACACAAAGTTTGATTTTTATATATTAGATATTCACTTACTTTAGACATTATAAACGTAAAAACTAATTTCAACTGAGTTTCTTTAAACGGTAATAATTTATAGAACGAAATACAAACTTTACATTACTATAAGCGTAGAGTCAACCATATACAACAAATTACAGATGTTACATTAGAAGCAACGAAAGCTATCACTTATATCAGCGACCTTATTTAAATAAAATTACTAAAATTTACATATTGCAGACTACAATAAATTGCTGTTTTGTCTCATTGTTACCAAAAATCAAGAAAAACAACTATGACTATTCACTTTACGAAGTAGTACGACGCATCAGTGTTGTATTCTACATGTACATCGACGCATCAGTGTTGTATTCTACATGTACATCGACGCATCAGTGTTGTATTCTACATGTACATCGGTACTCTGCAAATCACATTTAAGTGCCTGGCAGAGCGTTCATCGAACCACCATTATACTATTTATCTTCCATTCCATTCTCGAATAGCGCGCGGGAAGAAAGAACACCTGAATCTCTCCGTTCGAGCTCTGATTTCTCGTATTTTATTCTCATGATCATTTCTACCTACATCAGTGGGATCCAGCCGCGGTGGCCGAGGGCACTGAGGCGCGCCATTCACGGTCTGCACGGCCATTACGGTCGGGGGTTCGAATCCCCCTCCGGCATGGATATTTGTGCCGTCCTTAGTATTAGCTAGTTCATAAGTAGTTTGTAAGTTTAGGGACTGATGACCCCGTAGTTAAGTCCCTTAAGCTTAACAAACATTTTTATGTAAGTGGGAGTCAACAATATATTTTCGCATTCGGAGGAGAATGTTGGCGATTGGAGTTTCGTAAGTAGCCCACGCCGCATTCCTCTGTGCGTTTCAAGTGGAATGTCTGCGTACAACGTCCCGTGCTGAAATTGTACAGCACACTCAAAGTCAACACTTATATTTACTCTAGCAAACCGTCTTGAAGGCCAAATTTTCGGCTTATATGTTTGTATAGCTTATGGGACTTAACTACGGGGTTAGCAGTCCCTAAACTTACAAATATTTACGAACTAGCTAACACTAAGGACGGCACAAATATCCATGCCCGAGGGGGGATGCGAACCCCCGACCGCAGTGGCCGTGCAGACCGTGACTGGAGCGCCTCAGTCCCCTCGGCCACCGCGGCCGGCTCCGGCTTATAGACAAGCAAACAATAGAGAGTCAAAGAAACTAACATAGGCACGCGTATGCAAAGACAGAGTAGTATAAACACTCAGGAGACGGCGCCGCGACGTAGTGGCCGAGCGCATTCAAGCTCTATGCTTCGATGCTCCAGGCAGTTCCCCGTCGGGTGTTCGAATCCTCCCTCGGGCATGGATGTTTGTGTTGTCTTAAGTATAAGGTAGTTTATAAATATTTTGTAAGTTTAGGGACTGATGACCCATAAGCGTTCTTTTCGCTTCCCTTTCAGACTACCAAACTACTTTGCTTTCAAGGGTTAAATTTGGATCGACTTGTCAGAGTAATTACTTTTTTAACGTTTACGAACCTCCTTATCATTTCATTATCCTCACAGGCAAGTATAAATTAATTATGTTTAAGAATAGCCGACAACGACGGAAGGAGTGAGTGTTGTGATGACGTACTAAGGTTCCTGATCGGTTGGGTGGGGAGATCGAAATACGTTCTTCACGTTTGTGTGATTTCCTTAAGTAACTCTAAACCCGCAGTCACTTCAGAGAAATTCATAATGAATTAAACTACACTAAAATTCCTTCAAAAATATCCTATTCACATTTTTTCTCTATGGATAGTAGTTTGTATGTGGAGAGCGAGAGAATATGAAATTTCTCGCTACGCGCTTGCGCTTTAGTTTGATGTAACTTTCCCGACGTGATAGACCACAAGTGTCCCGTATAAAGTTGTTCGTCTTAGCCTCCTGTCTGCACCCGTGGTGCGATTTAAAGTTATCTTTTACAGCCTGTACGTACAGCTTAAATGGAACGGGCTCACAGAGGTAAATTTACTACATAGCCGTCCACCCACGTTCGCTTAAGAAATCCCTATCGACTTGCCTAGATCGCTGGCCCAGAGCGACGTACCGTTGGCATAGCGTTCAAAATGTTCAAATGTTTGTAAATCTTATGGGACTTAGCTACGGGGTCATCAGTCCCTAAACTTACAAACTACTTATGAACTACTTACGAACTAGGACGGCACAAATATCCATGCCCGAGGGGGGATTCGAACCCCCGACCGTAGTGGCCGTGCAGACCGTGACTGAAGCGCCTCAGTCCCCTCGGCCACCGCGGCCGGCTGGCATAGCGTACGTTGTAAGCAGCTGTTTCTAGGTAAACTGCCTGCTAGCATTCCGACCGCTACTGACAGCTGTTTTGCAACCAACTGCGTTCTAAGGACAAAGCATTCGCGCTCTTCACCTTACACTACTACGAATAACGTTTTCCTGCGAGTTTCTAAATGTCCTGTAGTGACCTATTGAGAAGTATGCGAACTGTCGGACAGCTGTAATTTACTCCCTGCCCTGTTCCATTCGCAAATAAAACGAGGGAAAACTTAACTTTTCATTCGGGGTGTCCTGTAATTCGCTCTGTTTCGGGCATCCTCCTTCATTTGCCTGTAGCTCCTTTCTTTCTTCAGGTCAGTCAGCATTCCAAATCTTCTCCTTCCACTCCCCCTTCTTCCTTCTACTTTTCCTTCCATTATTCTTAGCACCAGACAATTCCTACGTAATATGTTCCCCAACCAAGATGTTTTCCTCTTCTGGATTGTCCTAATGAAGGTCCTTTCCTCTCCTACCCTGCGCGACACCTCCTCATTTTTCATTCTGTCGGTCCACTTAACTTTTTCCATTCTTCTCCATAGCCACATTTCAAAACTTTCTAAATATTTTTGTTCTTTCTGTCTGATTGTCCACGTTTCAGATCCATATGACACCACGCTCCACACAAAACATTTAGCGATCCTCTTCCTTAGATTAATGGGAATACTTTTGGTTGTTAGCAAATCTTTTACTTTTCTGAAAGATTTCTTTCTCACAGAGATTCTTCGCTTTACTTCCTCTGTGCAACTTCCACTGGATGTTATCATGCTTCCCAAATATTGTAACGATTGCAACTGTTCCAATACTCTTCTCTCTACCGAGCGAGGTGGCGCTGTGGTAACGCACTGAACTCGCATTCGGGAGGGCGGTGGTTCAAATCCACCCCCGGCCATCCAGATTTAGGTTTTCCGTGATTTCCCTAAATCACTCCAGGCAAATGCCGGGATGGTTCCTTTCAAAGGGCACGGCCGATTTCCTCCACGTCCTTATCCAAAATTCCGAGCGTTAGCTCCGTCTCTAATGACCAAGCTGTCGATGGGACGTTAAATCCTAAGCTTCCTTCCCTCTTCTCTCTAATGATATTTTATTGTGTCGTCTTCTTTTCCAATTTTTATGACTTTGGTCGTCCAAAATCTTTACCCACACTAACAATATTTTCCATCATTTCCTGGAGAGATTCTTCTGTTTCTGCTAATACTATCATACAATCTGCATATTTTATAGTTTTTATTTTTTCTCCTCCCACTACAAGTCCTTTTGCTTCTTCCAAGGCCTCATCAATTAGCTTTTCAGCATATATATATTCAAAAGTGCTGGTGACATACAACAACCCTGTCTCACACCTCTTCCGATACTGACTTCTTCAGTTTCATCTTCTTCTACGCGAACTACAACTTTATGTCCAACATAAAGTTGTTTTATTAATCTTCTATCTTTCCAATTTATACCAGCATCTCTCAAAGTCTTCAACAGCATACTCCAGTTAACCCTGTCAAATGCCTTTTCCCAGTCAACAAAACAGACATATATTCCTCTATTCACTTCTAAAAATCTCTCTGTCAACATCCTAATGCACCCAATTGCATCTCTGGTTCCTCTTCCTTTTCTAAATCCGAACTGATCTTCTCCTATATGCTCCTCTATTTTCCTGTCTATTCTTCTTAGCATTAGTCTGGCCACAGCTTTCATAACACTACATATAAAACTAATTGTCCTAAAATCTTTACATTGTTTGGCATTACATTTCTTTGGTAATGGGACCATTTTAGTTTTTAGGCCAGATACCTGTGTCATATATTTTGTTGACCAGATTTGTAAGTCTTTCTTTAAGATCCTGGATTGCCTTCTCCACCTCCCATGTTTCTATTAGAGGTCGCCAGTTATTTTCATCACATTCTTGTTTATCCTATAGTACCAGTCCCTCATGATCAGCTGCAGAAATGTATAGATCTTCTTTGTATGCCTTCCAAACAATTTTGTTTTCTTCAGTATTCTTTGTTATTTTTCCCATCTTGTTTAGTATTCCTTGCTTGGTAATTTTTCGCGGTTCTTTCATTGTTATAGACTTTGCAGCTCTATACATTTCGTTTGTTTTTCCTTGTCTTTCCAAATATTCTATTTTCTCGCATTGCTTTATCATCCAGTTTTCTCTTGGTTTGTCGGTAGTCCTCCTCAGTTCGTTATTCAACTTCCTATACTATCGTTTTCCTTCTTCTCAATTGTCATTTCTCCATTTCTCCTTTCTTCCATTTTGAAGACATATGAAGCCGATAATAGGAATACAAACACATTACTGTGCACTTTTTTGTTTACATTATTATAGTTAACCGCAAATGTCACCACTGACCCAATGAACGTACCGTTTGCACTGTATCGCACAAAATATGCTGAAACTGACGGTCATCAATCTCAATGCAAGCATGACATCGGCGAACAATATTCTGACGCACGCTGACAAATATCCCTGGAATCACACCACAAGCAGCTACAATTCTGGCAACTCATTCCATCTCAGTATCCACTTGGGTCTGGTATACAGGGGATTCAGATCAGGTTACCTCGCAGGCCGTGGAATAGGCCACGGTGTCAGCGGCAGACCGAGGGTTCGATTTTGAAGGGGGTCACAGGTCACTGTTTGTGTTTTCGGTCCCGCTCCCTTCCCTTCTCGAAAAATATACCTTGGTATCATACTTCGTTTCAACGTATATATTTATACGATTTTAATAACTGTAAATATATAATTTTAGTATACTTATTTATGTTGTTCATAATATATATGGCATTTTAGAGTAATGTTATGCACTAAGGAGGTTTTTATCTCATCCCTGATGGTATTTTCCTCTTCCGCCAGGAGATTTTTTCATGTTGGCTGAATGCTTCTTTTCTCTCTTCTGACCATTTGCCGGCAGGACATGGAACTGGCGTAGTAAGAGGTATAAGGTGTTTGGTATTATGACCTTTTGTCTGAAAACGTGTTGATCAAGAATGTCCTCGAATGAAATTTCAAATTCCTGTAAATCCTTTTTAACTTGGGTTGTCCATTTGGAACACGATTTCGTTTTCGTAATTGATGAGTGTATGCGACATGGAGGTACATTTTAGTGTAATAATAATAATAGTAGTAATATCTAATAATTTGTTAGCACGAGTAAATAGCACGTGTGGCGACAAAACTACCACAATTCTTCAGCATAATAATGAACAAATTGCAGTTCTGTAAAATACTGTTTTTGAAAAATATGTATCCAAATCTTTGCAAACTACATCTGTCACGTAGTTAATTTACGACCTATAATAGGATTCTTGACAACATCTGATTTGCACAGTGTGAAATCGAAGTGTGCTTTCTGTGTTTCACTTTGCTGTACGACTATAACTTGGTGCCCGGACTGTGGCTATAAGGGTATGTTAAGGAGGGAAATGCTGATTATTTGAGTCGCCTATGTGCAGGGGAGAGGGTGAGTGTTAGAAAAGGCATGGATGTAAGTGAAAATATACAATGAGGATATATGAAGTGGTTAATGTGACCTACAAAAATACATGAAACTATTTAAAAAATTACCGATATATTCCATACAGTCGTAATATGCAAAAACAAAAAATATGTCTAAAAAAGGAAAACAGTTTTCTTTCGGGGGGGGGGGGGGGACCATGACACCCATGATCCTCCCCCTGGACCCGACACTGCACGGTGTATGTCAATGAGTCCTGCGAAAGTGTAGGGAGGAGGAAGGAAGCTTAGTGATTGACGTCCCGTCGACAGCGTTGTCTTAGAGATGGAGCTTACGCTCGGAGTTTTGGGGAAGGAAATCGGCCGTGCCCTTTGAAAGGAACCATCCCGGCATTTGCCTGAGTAATTTTAGGAAAATCACGCAAAACCTAAATCTGGATGGCAGGAGGTGGATTTGAACCACCGTCCTCCCGAATGCGAGTCCAGTGTGTTACCACTGCGCCACCTCTCTCGGTGCGAAAACGTATCGTTTGTTGTTTGTAAACCTATTGGACCAAACTGCTATGGTCATCAATCCCTAGACTTGTTGTTGTTGTTGTGGTCTTCAGTCCACAGACTGGTTAGATGCAGCTCTCCACGCTACCCTGTCCTGTGCAAGTTCAAATGTTTGTAAAGTCTATGGGACTTAACTACGGGGTCATCAGTCCCTAAACTTACAAACTACTCATGAACTAACTAAGACTAAGGACGGCACAAATATCCATGCCCGAGGGGGGATTCGAACCCCCGACCGTAGTGGCCGTGCAGACCGTGACTGGAGCGCCTCAGTCTCCTCGGCCACCGCGGCCGGCGTCCTGTGCAAGTCTTTTCATCTGATAATACGTTCGGCAACCTACATCCTTTTGAATCTGCTTACTATATTCGTCCGTCGGTCTCTCTCTACGATTTTTACCCCACACGTTTCCTTCTAATGCTAAGTTGACAATTCCTTGATGTCTCAGAATGTGTCCAACCAATCTATCCCTTCTCTTAGTCAGTATATGCCAGAAACTCCTTTTCTTCCCGATTCGGTTAAGCAAATCCTCATTAGTTACGTGATCTACCCATCTAGTTTTCATCATTCGTCTGTAGTACCACATTTCAAAAGCTTCTATCATCTTTTTATCTGAACTCCTTATCGTCCACGTTTCACTCCCATACAATGCTACACTCCAGACAAATGCTTTCAGAAAGCACTTCCTAACATTTAAATTAATATTGGATGTTAACAAGTTTCGCTTCTTTAGAAACACTTTTCTTCCCATAGCCATTCTGTATTTTATATCTTCTTTCAAACTACTTAAACTAACTTATGATAAGGATAACACACACACACACACACACGCCGGAGGGAGGACTCTAACCTCCGGCGGGAACGGCCGCCCAGTCCGTAGCATGATGCCTTAAGCCGTCGGCACACGGAGCGTGTATCTGAACGTGTGTGGTCAACGTGCGGAGTCCAACGTGAGGCTGAACGCTCGGAGACAGAGCGACTTGTGCGTACGAGACGTGTGCCTCAGCGAGCTACACGCGAACATAGCGCGCTCCAGTGACAGTTTTTTAACCACATATAAGGTGTTTCCAGTCATTTATTCCAAAAATAGTACCTCTAATGACCTGTTTTCGAGAGATTTTCAATTTACTCAGTTACTTTTACTTATTTTTAAAGTCATACATTCATAAGACCTAAGTTATATACATAAAACCCATGAAATACGATGGCCAAATTGGAGGCTTCATCTCTCTACCGAGAAGACCTGTCTCCTCCCCGGATTACCACCTGGTGTGACGTCGGTGGCGTTCTCCCACTTTATTGGTGATCGTTCAGACGCACGTTGAGAATATCTGGCATGCTTGATACCAGTGGCGGACACAGATTGTTTTTTCTGGGGGGGGGGGGACAAGGCTGACGAGTAACGAGGCCGAACATGTCCTTAAGTGCTTTGTGAGCATAACATTAAAACACCCCTCCCACACACAATTGTATTACAGTCATTGTCATATATAACTGCTATAGGAAACACACAAAATGTTTCAAAGCCAAAGTCACTTAAAAACAACAACCACAAAAAACTTTTTTAATATACTTCCATCTAACTATCAAGGCACTATTAGATTCTGCGCACTATGAAGTCATTTTAAAAATGCCTATGATCACAAAAATATTACAATTATTCAATCACATTAAACAGTGTAAATTTTCTAAATTTACCACAAAATAAAAACAGCCAGAGACTTTAGAGCCTGAATGCCCCGTGTTCAGCTGTGGGCACACTTGCTTCATCCTCATAAAGGATGAAGCACTTGTCCACAGCTGAACACAAGGCATTAAGGCTCTGAATTTAATTTCATATGTAACTGTTTTGAGCTTCGCCAGATGGGTATATGCGAATCCGTATCCAGAGGATACTACATATTTGCAACTTTCGAATAATTGGACTATAACACTGAAAAGACTGACCGCTTGAAAATTCAAACAGTTGTACAATATGGCCGAAAAATAAGTTTTGTACAATGATGCCCACAGGATTATGATATTAAATGAGTCAAATCACTTAATGGTTGTTGTTGTTATGGTCTTCAGTTCGGAGACTGGTTTGATGCAGCTCTCCACCCTACTCTATCCTGAGCAAGCATTTTCATCTCCTCATAAGAACGGCAACCCACATCTACTTGAATCTGCTTACTATACGCGTATCTTGGTCTCCCTCTGCGATTTTTACCCCACACACTTCCCTCCAATGCTAAATTTACGATTCCTCGATGTCTAAGAATGTGTCCCAACAAGCGATCCCTTCTTTTAGTCAGGGTATGCCAAAAATTCCTTTTCTCGCCAATTCTGTTCAGTACCTCTTCATTAGTTATGTGATCTACCCACCTAATCTTCAGCATTCTTCTGTAACACCACATTTCAGAAGCCTCTATTCTCTTCCTGTCCGCACTGCTTATCGTCCATGTTTCACTCCCGTACAAGCCAACACTCCATACAAATGCCTTCAGAAAAGTCTTCCTTACCCTTAAATTAATATTCGATGTTAGCAAATTTCTCTTTTTCAAAAATGCTTTTCTTCCCATTGCCATTCTGAATTTTATATCCTCTGTACTGCGACCATCGCATGTTACTTTACTACCCAAGTAACAAAACTCATCTACCACCTTCACTGTTTCGTTACCCAATCTAATTCCTTCAGCATCGCCTGATTTTCTAAGACCGCATTCCATTATATTTGTATTGCTCTTGTTAATGTTCATTTTATACTCTCTCTTCAACACACTGTCCATTCCATTCAACTGCTCTTCCAGGTCTTTTGCTGTCTCTGACAGAATTACAATGTCATCAGCAAAACGCAATGTTTTTATTTCTTCCCCCTGAACTTTAATCCCTATTCTAAATTTTTCCTTGCTTTCCTTCACTGCCTGCTCGATGTACAAATTGAATAACATCGGAGAAAGGCTACAACCCTGTCTTACTCCCTTCCCAACTGATGCTTCCCTTTCATGCCCTTCGGGTCTAATAACTGCGGTCTGGCTTTTGTACAAGTTGTAAACAACTCTCCTTTCCCTGTATTTTACCCCTGCTGACTTCAGAATTTGAAAGAGTGTATTCCAGTCAACATTGTCAAATGCCTTCTCCAAATCTACAAAAGCTAAAAATGTAGGTTTGCCTTTTCTTAATCTATCTTCTAAGATAAGACGTAAAGTGAGTATTGCCTCCCGGGTTCCTACGTTCCTCCTGAATCCAAACTGATCTTCCCCGAGGTCAGCTTCTACCAGCTTTTCCATTCTCCTGTAGATAATTCGTGTTAAAATTTTGCAACCATGACTTATCAAACTGGTGGTTCTGTAATTTTCACACCTGTCTGCGCCTGCTTTCTTTTGAATGGGGATTATTACATTTTTCTTAAAGTCTGAGGGTATTTCGCATGTCTCATACATCCTACACACCAGTTCAAATAGTTTTGTCATGGCTGGCTCTCCCAGAGACTTGAGTAGCTCTGAGGGTATGTCATCTACTCCTGGGGCCTTGTTCCGACCTAGGTCTTTCAGGGCTCTGTCAAATTCATCTCTCACTATAGTATCTCCTATTTCATCTTGATCTACTTCCTCTTCCCTTCCTACAACATCGTCTCTAAGTTCATTTCCTTTGTAGAGCTGCTCTATGTACTCTTTCCACCTTTCAGCTTTCCCTTCTTTGCTGAGAATTGGTTTTCCATCTGAGTTCTTGATATTCATAGAGTTGCTTTTCTTGTCCCCAAATGTCTCTTTTATTTTCCTGTAGGCGGTATCTACTTTTCCCCTTGCTATACATTCTTCTACAGATTTGCATTTGGCTTCTAGCCACTCCTGTTTAGCCATTTTGCACTTTCTGTCAATCTCATTTCTTAGTCGTCTGTACTTCATTTTGCCTGTTTCATTTGCATTTTTATATTTTCTCCTTTCATCAATTAAATTTAGTATTTCCTGTGATATCCAAGGATTTTTTGTAGGTCTTGCCTTTCTACCTATATTGTCCTCTGCTGCCTTCAGTATTTCATCTCTCAGTGCTACCCATTCCTCTTCTACTGTTTTATTTCCCCCTGTTTCTGTCAATTGATGCCTAAAATTCCCTCTGAATTTCTCCAGAACTTCACGTTCCTTTAATTTATCTAAGTCCCATCTCCTTATTATCCTACCTTTCTGCAGTTTTTTCAGTTTCAGCCTACAGTTCATGACTAATAAGTTATGGTCAGAGTCTATATCTGCCCCTGGGTATGTTTTGCAGTTTAAAACATGGTTCCGGAATCTATGTCTTACCATTATAAAATCTATTTGGTACCTTCCGGTGTCTCCTGGTCTCTTCCACGTATACAACCTTCTCTTGTGATTCTTAAACCACGTGTTTGTTACGATTAAATCATGTTCCGTGCAAAATTCTACCAGGCGGCTTGCTCTTTCATTCCTTCTGCCCAGTCCATATTCACCTACTATTTTTCCTTCTCTTCCATTTCCTACTACCGAATTCCAGTCTCCCATCACAATTAAGTTTTCCTCTCCCTTAACTGTCTGAATAATTTCCTTTAGCTCCTCATATATTTCTTCGATCTCCTCATCATCGGAAGAGCTAGTTGGCATATAAACCTGTACTACTGTTGTCAGTGTTGGCTTAATGTTAATTGTACAAAAACCTAGAGCAGATGGTTAAAAAAATTTCATAAAGTGTATATTCCGAAGCGAACAAACTGCTAAAGTCATCGGTCCGTAGTCTTACAAACTACTTAAACTAATTTATTCTAAGAACGACACACACGCCCATGGCCGAAGGAGGACTCCAACCTCTGGTGGGAGTGGCCGTGTACTCCGCGACGTTGCTCCCCAGATCACATGGCCATTCCCGTGCGGCGCACATGGTTTCATTGTCATTTTGGTAAATATAGTGTTCCGATACTCTTTATTATTTTGTGGCAAATTATTATAATTTTCACTGTTCAACGTGGTTGAATCTTGTAATATTTTTTATAATCATAGGAACTTGAGAAATACGCCATAGTAAGCGAAACTACATCTACATCTACATGGGATACTCTGCAAATCACATTTAAGTGCCTGGAAGAGGGTTCATCGAACCACCGTTATACAATTTTATCTCCCATTCCATTCTCGAATAGCGCGCGGGAAAAAAGAACACCTGAATCTCTCCGTTCGAGCTCTGATTTCTCGTATTTTATTTTGATGATCATTTCTACCTATGTAAGTGGGAGTCAACAATATATTTTCGCATTCGGAGGAGAATGTTGCTGATTGGAGTTTCGTAACTAGCCCACGCCGCAGCGATAAGCGCCGTTGTTGTAATCGTTCCCATTCCAGATCCTGTATAATTTCCGTAAAGCTGACTCCCCTTTATCGTGACAATGCGAAACAAGCTGCCCTTCTTTGGACTCTCTCGATGTCCTCTGTCAAACCCACCTGATAAGGATCCCAAACTGGGCAGCATTACTCCAAAAATGGACGGACAAGCGTAGTGTATGCAGTTTCGTTTGTAGTTCTGTTGCATCTTTTAAGGGTTCTGCCAATAAAACGCAGTCTCTGGTTCGCCTTTCCCACGACATTATCTACGTGTTGTTTTCAGTTTAAGTCTGAAGTAATAGTAATTCCTAGGTATTTTTTGGAGTTTACGGCCTTCACTTTTGATTGATTTATCTTGTAAACAAAGTTTAACGGATTTCTTTTCGTACTCATGTGGACGACTTCACACTTCTCATTATTTAGAGTCAATTTCCAATTTTTACACCATACTGATATCTTATTCAGATCGTTCTGCAGTTGGTTTTGATCTTCAGATGATTTTAATAGACGGTAAATGACGGCGTCATCTGCAAACAACCTAATAGAGCTACTTAGATTTTGTCCCAAATCGTTTATATAAATAAGGAACAGCAGAGGATCAATAACACTACCCTGTGGAACGCCCGATATCACCTCTGTTGTAGTCGATGTCTTACCATCGATTACTACGAACTGTGTCCTCTCTGACAGGAAATCCCGTATCCAATCGCAAATTTGGGGCGATATACCGTAACCACGCAATTTGATTAAAAGCCAAAATGAAATTTCACTCTGCAGCGGAGTGTGCGCTAATATGAAACTTCCTGGCAGATTAAAATTGTGTGCCGGGACTCGAACCTGGGACCTTTGCCTTTTGCGGGCAAGCACTCTACCGACTGAGCTATCCCGACACGACTCGCGATGCCGCCTCACATGGCTAAGCCATGTCTCCACCATATCCTTTCTTCCAGGAGTGCTAGTCTTGCATGTTTGGCAGGAGAGCTTCTGTGAAGTTCGGAAAGTAGGAGGCGAGGTACTGGCTGAAGTAAAGTTGTGAGGCGGCATCGTGAGTCGTGTCGGGATAGCTCAGTCGGTAGAGCGCTTGCCCGCGAAAGGCAAAGGTCCCAGGTTCGAGTCCCAGAATGATTAAAAGCCGTTTGTGAGGTACGGTGTCAAAAGCCTTCTGGAAATCAAGAAATACGGAATCGATTTGCGAACCCTTGTCGATAGCACCCATCACTTCGTGTGAATAAATTGCTATTTGTGTTTCGCATGAACGATATTTTCTAAATCCGTGTTGACTTTGGGCCAATAGATCATTCTGTTCGAGATAATTCATAATATTTGAATACAGGATATGTTCCAAAACCCTGCTGCAAATTGACGTCATTGAAATAGGCCTGTAGTTTAGTGGGTTACTCCTACTGCCTTTCTTGAATATAGGTGTGACCTGTGTAACTTTCCAATCTCTTGAAAGCTGTGATTATGCATGGACAGATGGAAAAGCTTCTGACCGTGCATCAGCACCACTTTATAAAGCATCTCAAGCGTGAAACTCAGCATACCCTTTTCTCACGTGATATCATGTGAACCGATGACAAAAGGCAACAGAAGGCAGACTACACATACGTACCTTGATTTCCGAAAGGAATTTGGCACAGTGCCGCACTACAGACTGCTGACAAAGGTACGAGCATACAAAACAGTTTACCATATATGTGAGTAGTTCGAAGAATTCTTAAATAATAGATCGCAGTAGGTTCTCCTCGACGGCGAGTGTCCATGAAAGGCAAGGGTATCATCAAGAATGCCACAGGAAAGTGTGATAGGCCGACTATTATTTTCTATCTACTTAAATTACCTGAAGGAAAGAGTTGTGTATTGATCTGCGGCTGTTGTCTGATGATGCTGTGATGCACGGGAAGGTGTCGTTCTTCAATGACTGTATTAGGATGCACGGTGGCTTGTTAGACAAAATTTCTAGTTCGTGTAATGAATGGCAACAGGAATGTGACGTAAGGGAGAAAATCCATGGTGGTACATCCTGGGCAACGCTTTATGCAACAAAAAGTCTACATATAAATGGGTCATTTCTCGTGGCCAATAAAGTCTACAGGATCTAATGACAAGTAGCTCTAAATGTAAAAAATATAATAGGTGATACAGATGAGCAGAGAAACAATTCCATAATGTTCGAGTAGAGTATTAGTGGTGTGCTGTGTGTCACATTCGTTTTGATTAAATATCTAGGCTTAACTTTGCAGAATGAAATGGAATGAGCTTATAAGGACAGTTGTGGGGAAGACGGATTGTCGACTCTGCTTTTTTGGAGAATTTTCGGGATATTATCATTAGTAAACAAGACCGTGTACGGAACACTAGTCCACCTATTCTTGAGTATTGCTCAAGTGTTTGGGATCCACACAAGAGCAGTTTAGAGGAAGATATATGGTATAAATTTCGAAGCTAGCTGATGTATTTGTTGCTGGTAGATGGGACGAACATGTGAGTGTTTCGGAGATGAAGTGGGAACTCATTATGAGGAACACTATTGAGGAAATTTAGAGGGGCGACGTTTGAAGCTGACTGCAGGAAGATTCTGCTGCCACTAGCTTACATTCCACGTAAATAAGACAAAATTAAGATACTAGGGTTGGAACTTAAATATTGGCAACACTGCTGCGGAGACACTATGCAGTGGAATCTACTATTGTCGCTGACATACCTACATTACCTCTGAGCAAATTTACTCGCCCGTCCCACATCATCGGCATGCGCACAATCAAGGGAAACACAGTGAGAGTCTAACGTAACAGTGTCACTATGGTTTCGAAACAGTAACAACGGATTGGCTCAAAATCGAATATGCCAAAGGTCGTACAGCACGTCAGTGTCATCAAGGTCTTCAAGAGGCGTGCAGGGACTCGGCATTGCCGTACAGAAAACAGTGGCACGTTGGGCAAAAGCTTTCAACGCAGGTCGGCAAACTGTGCCAGGCATGCATCTAGCAGGTCGTCCTAGCGTCTTTGAAGAAGAAGTGCATGTCGCATCAGTGGATAATGATCGGCGCCAGCCGATTTGTAAGCTCGCCCACGAAACTGGATTAGCGCATATGACTGTGCTTCTCATCCTGGAAGAACGCCTGGGCATGCGAAAAATTTCATCACGATGAATTCCGCATGAATTGACGGAAATGAAGAAATGGATGCAATATGACGCTTCTCAGACGCACTTGGAGCGCTATAAGCGCTAAGGAGAACCTTTCTTACACTTTATCGTAGCACTGGATGAGACATAAGCTACGTCGTACGAGCCACAACTGAAACGCCAAGCCGGGCGCGGTGGCCGAGGGGACTAAGGCGCTCCAGGCACGGTCTGCACGGCCACTACGGTCGGGGGTTCGAATCCCCCCTCGGGCATGGATATTTGTGCCGTCCTAGTTCGTAAGTAGTTCATAAGTTGTTTGTAAGTTTAGGGACTGATGACCCCGTAGTTAAGTCCCATAGACTATACAAACATTTGATTTGAAACGCCAATCCAACGAATGGCGTCATCATGGGTCGACACGAAAGTCGAAATGTCAGAGCCCCAGTATGGTAAAAGTTTGGTGATTCTCGTGTACGACTGTGATGGTGTTATCCTAACGCATTACGTTCCTCCACGGCAGACCCTCAATGCACAGTATTACTGTTCGTCTTTGGAGCATCACCTGCGACCAGCTTTGCGAAAGAAGCGGCAACACTTTCTGCGCAACCCACCCATCATTTTGCACGACAATGCGCGGGCGCATACAGCGCAAGCTGTGGCTGCTTTATTCGGTCAATGGGACTGGGAAATATTGTATCATAGACCATACTCCCCAGACGTAAGTCCCCGTGACTTTGATTCTATTCCGAAGATGAAGGAACCACTTCGTAACATTTGCTTCAGAACTGTTCCAGAGATTCGGCAGGCAGTAGACAGCTCCCTTCGCACCATCAACAGAACAGGCTCTGCTAACAGTATACTACGCCTTCAATGACGCTGGCAACGGGTTCTACACAACACTGGTGACTACTTTAAAGGGCAGTAACAGTCGCAAACATGCAACGCTTTTTTATCAGTTGTGAATAAATAGTTGCCACTATTTAAGTTCCAACCATCGTAAATTAGGGCTCATGCGGAGGTAGATGAGCAGTGGTTTTTCCCTCGCTCTATTTCAGAGCGAAACCACCCCTGGGTGGTGCTAGAGAATGATCACTTCGTGGGAAACAGCTAACGCCCAAAAATTAATGCCTAGTTTACACGTCGATCGAAAGTTCACAAGAAAGATAACTGTCCGCTGAGGCGCTCCAAGCGTACTAACTGGACACTAATGACGTGCGATCATACAGGCTAGGTTGCGTTAATACGATAAACTTCCGTCTTCACGTCTGATTACCACAAACAGCAGCGCCTGTGCGAAAATACGGGCTTATTACTGTTTGTATACATGGATTGTTCACGTTTGGGTGTATGTCATAGCTGATAATATTCAACTTAACAAGCTTACACTGTCGGCGATTGCAGGAGCTGTAGCAATGTTTGTTAAAACACTACAGAGAAGAAGAAATATAAGTTGGATGTGTCCTTGGTTGAGAGGAAGAGACGCCGGCCGCGGTGGCCGAGGGGACTGAGGCGCTCCAGTCACGTTCTGCACGGCCACTACGGTCGGGGGTTCAATATTTGTGGGCATGGATATTTGTGCCGTCCTAGTTTGTAAGTAGTTCATAAGTAGTTTGTAAGTTTATGGACTGATGACCCCGTAGTTAAGTCCCATAAGCTATACAAACATTTGAACATTTTTTGAGGAAGAGACGAAGAATGAGATGTGCACTGCATGTAGATAATGAAGTAACTCATATCAGAGGACCTCAGTGAATTCAGATTTTTTTTTACGAATATTAAGTGCTGAGTGTTTTACCAAGTTGCTTTCGTTCGTCCAAGGACAAAAATACGGCGATGAGAGAGAGAGAGAGAGAGAGAGAGAGAGAGAGAGAATTTCGCCAAGCTGGAGGTACGAAATACTTTTTACAACTGAGTTAAATTTTCAGCTTTGTTAAAGTTATGCGTCAGTTAAATCCTGTAATAATGTTTTGCAGGTTCGCTATAACATTGCGGTTTCTGGCGACAGTAGAATCTTTCGAAAGCCTAGCCTTTGCACAAAGAATTTCTGTACCGACTCTTACAAATATTGCTGTTGAAGTCTGCACAGCAATTTCAATTTCCGATCCATAATGGGACCTCAGTCAACTAAATTTTGCTTTGCTTCTAGCATCGCACTTTCAAGATTATCTGCAACTGACTTTCTGACATGCTAAAAATTATAGAATTTTAAAAATACGACGTTAATCAACAAGACGTATTCAAAATTCATTTAAATCTACACTTTTCCGCTATTTTCTTCGTAAATAAGTCATTGTATCTTCTTACAATAGAGATGATTTTCTGCGGCGATCCTGGATGCCTCAATCGAAAGCGCAATTCCTGCTCTGTTCCACTCCACTGATGCAAGACGTATCACTTCAACAAAGCAAGCAATTTCGGTAAGGACGCGGCTATTTCCACACATAAACATGAAAACCACACAACGAATTCACTTCTGCGCATGCGCACCCACTTTTCTACTAGCAAATTTAGAACCTGTCCTAAAGCGTACTAGCTAGTACGAAACGCTGTCTACGCTCACGAAATGCTAGTAGTTCCGCGTTTACGTCGATAGATGGCGCGCAACGTGATCTCTTCATTACTAGCGCGATCATCGTGTAAACTGGGCTTAAGGCAGCCAGGAAATACCAGCGATCTCTTGGCTTAAAATATTGCTTGAAATTTCACAAGGTGGTACGATAAAGCTCTGACCACGCATCGTATGTATATGAATGGAGGCCGTTTAATATTGCAGGTGGCGCTGGAGGCGGCGCCGCGGCGGGTGCTGGACAGCATCCTGTTTGGCTCGCAGCACTGGGACACCGACCTGGCGCACTCACGACTGCATCAGGTAAGTGTTGTGTAGGCGCACGCCTGCCGTCGCTAACAGTAGGGACAAGCACCCCACCTTCACATCACATCTGGGTTCATATTACAGATGTTCAGCCAGTGGCGCCTCGTACAAAATTTGACCAGTGTGCTACAATATTACAAAAATAAACAGAAAACAAAATATACTAAAATAAAAAGTCAACCTTTGTATGATTGCCTTTAATTAAATATCAATTAATACTGTATTGACAGTAAGACCTTCAGGGGAATCTATAACAGCGCTGCCAACTGCATGTATTCACTGCAGATAATAAATATAACGTTTAAAACATATTAATTTCATTTACAGAAATTAAAAATTTAGACTCAGACGTATTTGAATACGAGCCTCTCACAGGTAGGTTTGAGAGCAACGCGCAAAACGCCTGAGCCAGCGCGCTATTTGACTCTGTATGCCGCAATATTCGTCATATACTATTCTTCCGCAGCCGTTACACGCAGCGCGAAGAGAAATATTGATCTAGTGCTGCAGTCCGTCTCAGCACACATGAGCTGCCAGGCCTGACGTCACGTCTGCGCATGCGCACTAGCGAACAGACGACAGCGCCGCCTCTCTGCGCATGTACCAGCGCGGCTGAATCCCACTTCAGCACACGGAGCTGGTTTCTAGCTATCGCGGCGAGAGCGCTCCAAAATGCGTTTTCATCCTTATTACTAGCATTCTAATAAGCATTGGAAAGGAATTGGCATAATTTTATTGTGATATCTCGCTCGTATTCCAAGAGAAAAGATGTAATTTTATAGCTATTTCTCGCTTGCATTCGAAGAGAAATGGCATAATTTTAGAAATATATTTACAGTGTGCTGCAGCACATTAGCACATTATCACCAGCCGCCACTGTGTTCAGCCCATATTCACGGAAACTGGCAATGTACCGGGTGATCAAAAAGTCAGTATAAATTTGAAAACGTAATAAATCACGGAATAATGAAGAGAGAGAGGTAAAAATTGACAAACATTCTTGAAATGACACGGGGTTTTATTAGAACAAAAAAAAGTTCAAATAATGTCCGACAGATGGCGCTTCATCTGATCAGAAAACCAATAATTAGCATAACAAATTAAGACAAAGCAAAGATGATATTCTTTACAGGAAATGCTCAGTATGTTCACCATCATTCCTCAACAATAGCTGTAGTCGAGGAATAATGTTGTAAACAGCACTGTAAAGCATGTCCGGAGTTATGGTGAGGAATTGGCTTCGGATGTTGTCTTTCAGCATCCCTAGAGATGTCGGTCGATCACGATACAAATGCGACTTCAGGTAACCCCAAAGCCAATAATCGCACGGATTGAGGTCTGGGGACCTGGGAGGCCTGGCACGACGAAAGTGGCGGCTGAGCACACGATCATGACCAAACGACGCGCGCAAGAGATCTTTCACGCGTCAAGCAATACTTCATAAAGGAAGAGTACCCATTAGGAGCACCATATCTCCACGTCACTGATTTCTAGTTCTTTGCTTTGTTTTGCTACGTTCATCTTGATCGACTTGTTACAGTGATTACTTCAAGTTGTCTGTGCTGGGAATATATGTAAGTTCTTTGTTAAGAGTAATTGTGTATTATGTCTGTTGAAGCTAAAAAGAGAACAATCTATACTGAAAATCATATATTCAGTCAAACATGGGACGTAAAATGCCCTGTTTTAGACAATGACAACAAAATCACGTGTGTTCTGTAATGAAGCTATAGCTGTGTTCAAGGAATATAATATGCGTCGTAACGACGAAAACGCATGGTTTCATCAATTCAGTGACAATTTAAAATAATATAAATTCGAAATATTAAAACATGGACTATATTTTAAACAAAAAATCTTAAGGAAACAGGTTCGAGAAACTGAAGTTAGAAAAGTAAGTTTAGGAAATGGCCATGAAAATTCAAAACGAGGGAAGCCACTCACTGTTTACATGAAGAGTTCCATGTTAATTTTCTTTACTGATATTTACGAAATATAAACAGAAAAGTAATTTGAGTCAAGAAGGCTTAGAAAATATTTCACTCGTGCAGCAGGCTATGTTTGTACCACGCCGGCCGCGGTGGCCGTGGGGGCTGAGGCGCTCCAGTCACGGCACAGAATAGGGAGTATACAGAAGGGAAAGCTGGAGGCGGCGCCTTTGATCTGTATGTTACCAAGCGTTGCGCTCGACGCCATATTGAAAAGCAGTAAACTCGGAACTATAGCCACGTAGTACTTTAGCTGGAAATGGACTTTTTCCGAACTGCAGCTAACCTCATCGACTTTTACTAAAGGAAACGGCTTTTCATTATGCTCTCCTCTTTTTTGCGCCCTGTTCTTGCACCTAATTGTAACCCAACGAAAAAAAAGTAGGCCTAAATATTAACACAACTTCGAAAATGTACGATGGAATCAATGATCGTTTTATTTGGTATTTATTTCCAGAAAAATCCCGAGTAACGCGAAGTTACGTTTGGGAAATTAGTTATAAACAAGAAAGTGACTTTACAACTGCCAGGTTTTATTTGACACGAATAAATTTGCACAAGTCAGACTTAGCAGTACAGTGCGATTACACAGAAGTAATGATGTCTGGGCATATATAAAACTGTTAAATTACACACAAATTAAGGACAGGTAGCCGAAACATAAATCTGTACTTGTATTGTGGCACACATTGTTTCCGTTATAGCAAAGGAAAAAGTGTTTTATCATTTTCCCCTTAGTCTTTCTTGTCAATATGCATTCACTAGAACATTACACACCATTTGTACCTCACCGATGGGTCACTTTTATCACTTTCAAATTTTTTTCAATTTTGGTTTTATATTTCAAGTCTCTGTTTGTGAACCTCAAGAAATAGAAAATTCAAACTCTGACAAAAAGTTTTACTAAATATTGGATAATATATTTTTAAGTAAATCAGCTCTCCTTGAATTCACAGTCCGTTTCTTAGCAATGGAAATAAATATTGCCTTTAAAACATACCTATATGTTATATCTTACTTACGGCAGTGATGTAGTTGTGTTTCAATGTTGGAACAGCTGTAATTGCTTTAAGAGGATAATTAATTTACTGATCGGAGAATGGCATATAGAAAAATCTGTCAACCATAGAGCAGGGACAGCATAAAATAATTATTCCCCTTAATCTATTTGTTCCAGTATCCGAAGAGCATTCGTTGCCAACATTAGCACACTACGCCTCCATTGCCGTAAGTAAAATTTTACCTGCCTAAGCAGCGTAGAACAAGGGGAGGAGGCAGGATGAGTGTCATCGATTTGACTGGTTCAGTTTTACATACGGCAGTAGAGGAGTAATGTTTCAATGTTGGCAACATAATGTTCTTTTTACGAGGACAATTACTTTACCGACCAGAGAAAGGTAGATACAAGAAACTGCCAACAATAGAGCAAGAACAGCAAGATTATTCCCCTTATTCCATTTGTTTGAATATCGTAACAAGGGGAGGTCGGCAATCGGGACCCGCCGATTTCGCCCAAGTTACTTGTGTAGGAGGTGGGTCTCCACATAACGTGCCTGACATATTTCGCCTGAGTGGGCCTTAGGAAAGGAGGAAATGGTCTCAAAAGTTTTTTCCAATAGCACTGTACATGTTATTCAGCGCTCTGTTCGTGAATAAACAGTGTAGCGTAATGAAGAAAAAAAAATAGGAAGCTCCTGGGATTGATTCCAGGGCGCCTGCTGCGCAAGTAATGCGCTTGACCATTACGCTACGCCGTTAGTCACGAACAGATAGCTAAATAAGATGTACAGTACTATTGGAAAAATTTTCGACCGCATTTTTTCCTTTCCTAAGGCCCACTCAGGCAAAATATTTCAGGCACGTTATAGGGAGACCAATCTCCTTCTACACACGCACTTTTAATAATTATGCACACATTGCTCTCATTCGAAACTGATAACATTTACCTTTTACCACAAATATAGCGACGTTCACTAACCGTTCAACATCTTTTGGGAAGGTGAAGAAGCTTATATCCTTATTTGTATGAGAATTATTGCGGCAATTAGGTGCTGAACACCATCGGCGGCCTTTACTTTTATTGCTGCTCGTAATAAAAACGGAACAGGTACACCTACTGACGCATAGTTCTTTCTTTTCATTGCACCAAATACTAGTTTACTTTTATGCGATTCAGGCAGCTAAAATACACAATTAACAAAGACGGCACATTACCACGCAACAGAGTACGGAGTGACCACGCGTTTACTGCTTTTCAAGATGGCCGATTCCGCGCATGCGCACTAAATTTTGGACGACAGACTGCAGCGGGAGTTTCCTTTCTGTATACTGCTTATTCTGTGGTCACGGTCTGCACGGCAACTACGGTCGGGGGTTCGAATCCCCCGTCGGGCATGGATATTTGTGCCGTCCTTAGTGTAAGGTAGTTCATAAGTAGTTTGTAAGTTTAGGGACTGATAAACCCGTAGTTAAGTCCCATAAGTTATACAAACATTTGAACATTTTTTTTTTGTTTGTACCACAATTCGAGAAAATTTTGAATACAGAAGACCAATTTCATACGTCACAATAAGTGTACTAAAGAGTAGTAAATATTACCATGAAGGTTTCACTGAATATTGTGCCTGTGTTAAATAACAATAAATTTCGTCGTAGTTTTCTCCATATGAGAAAATGTGTGGTCAACTAAATAAAACTCGCGTTTCCTCGATCCTATATATAAATGTTCAAATGTTTGTAATGTTATAGGACCTAACAGCAGTGGTCATCGGTCCCTAAACTTACAAGCTAACTTATACTAAGAACGACACACACACCCATGCCTGAAGGAGTACTCGAACCTCCGACGGCGAACGGGCGTATTTATAGATGATGCGTTGAAGTAAATAGGTGAATTAAATACACTACTGGCCATTAAAATTGCTACACCAAGAAGAAATGCAGATGATAAACGGATAATTATTGGACAAATATATATACTAGAACTGACATGTGATTACATTTTCACGCAATTTGGGTGCATAGATCCTGAGAAATCAGTACCCAGAACAACCACCTCTGGCCGTAATAACGGCCTTGATATGCCTGGGAATTGAGTCAAACAGAACTTGGATGGCATTCACAGATACAGATGACCATGCAGCTTCAACACGATACCACAGCCCATCAAGAGTAGTGACTGGCGTATTGTAACGAGCCAGTTGCTCGACCACCATTGACCAGACGTTTCCAAATGGTGAGAGATCTGGAGAATGTGCTGGCCAGGGCAGCAGTCAAACATTTTACGTATCCAGAAAGGCCCCTACAGGACCTGTAACATGCGGTCGTGCATTATCCTGCTGAAATGTAGGGTTTCGCAGGGATCTAATGAAGGGTAGAGCCACGGGTCGTAACACATCTGAAATGTAACGGCCACTGTTCAAAGTGCCGTCGATGCGAACAAAAGTTGACCGAGACGTGTAAGCAATGGCACCCCATACCATCACGCCGGTTGATACCCCAGTATAGGGATGGCGGCTATCGCTGAAACAACCGGTTTTCGGTTATACCGGTTCTTTTCATCTCCAGTTTAACCGTACCGTACAAAATTGCTCAAGATAACCGGTTTTTTAAATAACCGGTTTTCGGTTTTTATTGCTATTATTTCCAGTAGAGTTCGAACGAAACATATTTTGCGGCCGAAACAGAAACCGTAATCGTCGGTTCTTCTAGTTTTGGCCGAAACCGAAACTTACGAAATTTAGTTAATATTTAGGTAAATGTACGTTATACGATAAATCAGTAGTCTTTCCATATTTTGCAAGATCCCCTCCCAATACTACGCCTTCTTGAGTGTGTGTAAGCCTAACCACGAGTCCGTAGAAGGCGATATACGAAGCATACAGATTTACTGGCCTAGTATTTTCATCCGGCAGTTCCGAATATGGAGCCAACCACTCCGTAATTTGGATTTGTGAGCCAGCTCATACGAATATCTCGTTATACATACAACATATATAAGTTACAGTCAGTAAATAAACTTCAATCAGTGCTGCAGAAGTATTTCGAAAAATAAAGTCACAGTTCCGACTAACAGTATGAGTGTTGTCAGTGTAAATTTACGCAAATTGAACTAGGAAAGCTGTGTACCACATGATCAAAGAATGTTCAAATGGGTGTGAGTTCTTATGAGACCTAAATGCTTAGGTCATCGGTTCCTAGACTTGCAAACTATTTAATCTAACTTAAACTAAATTACGCTAAGGACAACATACACATCCATGACCGAGGTAGGAGGGAGGACTCTAACCTCCGACTGGAGCAGCCGCACAGTCCGTGACATGGAGCCTCAGACCGCACGGATACATCGCGACGCACCACTTGATCAATGTTACCCAAACCCATATTGGTTATTAAAAAAGCCCCTCGCTTTCAAGGAATCACATTAATAAAACTTGTTAGCATAACAATATGATAATACATTAAAAGTTAGTATTCCAAGCTTAGAGTACATCACTTATATAATAGGTATATGAATCGAATTTACCTTCTCTT
The DNA here is from genome assembly GCA_026315105.1 of Locusta migratoria. NCBI lineage: Eukaryota > Metazoa > Arthropoda > Insecta > Orthoptera > Acrididae > Locusta > Locusta migratoria. Next base: position 297,705,961 of record CM048755.1, read on the forward strand.
TCAAGGAACATTTTTGATGCTTTCTCCTTAAATGACACAGCATAATTGTAGTTCCTTCACCCGTTTTCAGCTTTTTTAAACAAATGAAGCATTGTACCTCACTGCTCCCGTACTTCGTGAAGTACTTCCACACTCGGGATGGTGCAATTTAAGACACAACCAATGTCTGGCGACGACAGCGAGGAACTGCCGCATGACCAGACGGAGGCAAGTCTTGTACACTGCCGGTGCACGCGCGTCGTCTAATAGGCCACGCCACACGGCAACAGGTGCATCGATGCCTCAATAGCTGCACCAGTTCTTAAGTTCTTATGCCACGCGTTTTTTGCGTTTTTTTGACTGCCGGGATTATTCTTAAATTAACACTGATCACTTTTATTAGTTTTTGCAATGACCTAATATTTCGCAGCAGTGGAAATTTTAGAAATAGCCCTAAATATTTGTGTCTACTAGTTTTAATTTTTTTAAATTATTTCCAAAAACCACATTTTGAACCACTACTACAGGAAGTAGTCGTACCGGTTTTTTATCCGGTTCTTGGCAATAACTAAAATAAACCGGTTACAACCTACACCAAATAAATAAAAAAAACGGTTATTCAAAACTAAAATACCGGTATCGGTTTTAACCGGTCGGTTTTTCCCATCCCTACCCCAGTATGACGATGAGGAATAGACACTTCAATGTGCGTTCACCGCGATGTCGCCAAACACGGATGCGACCATCATGATGCTGTAAACAGAACCTGGATACATCCGAAAACATGACGTTTTGCCATTCGTGCACCCAGGTTCGTCGTTGCGTACACCATCGCAGGCGCTCTTGTCTGTGATGCAGCGTCAAAGGTAACCGTAGCCATTGTCTCCGAGCTGATAGTCCATGCTGCTGCAAACGTCGTCGGACTGTTCGTGCAGATGGTTGTTGTCTTGCAAACGTCCCCATCTGTTGACTTAGGGATCGAGACGTGGATGCACGATCCGTTACAGCCATGCGGTTAAAATGCCTGTCATCTCGACTGCTAGTGATACGAGGCCGTTGGGATCCAGCACGACGTTCCGTATGGCTCTCCTGAACCCACCGATTCCATATTCTGCTAACAGTCATTGGATCGCGACCAACGCGAGCACCAATGTCGCAATACGATAAACCGCAATCGTGATAGACTACAAGCCGACCTTTATCAAAATAGGAAACATGATGGTACGCATTTCTCCTCCTTACACGAGGCATCACAACAACGTTTCACCAGGCAATACCGGTCAACTGCTGTTTGTGTATGAGAAGTCGATTGGAAACTTTCCTCATTTCAGCACGTTGTAGGTGTCGCCACCGGCGCCAACCTTGTGTGAATGTTCTGAAAAGCTAATCATTTGCATATCACAGCATCTTCTTCCTGTCGGTGAAATTTCGCGTCTGTATCACGTCATCTTCGTGGTGTAGCAACTTTAATGGCCAGGAGTGTAATTCGCATATTATTGTCTTCTTTGACGGTGTAATGAGAGAAATTCTTGATGGTCATATGGTATACGCTTGAAATAGGGGTGCCCGCCATTCTGTCGACGTTACAAATCAATTTTTATGGCTGATATTACAATTTTCGATAGACTCAAACTATGGCGTCCGGCCCCAATTGAGAGTCGAAACCTTATATGTGGCCCTCACAGTGTAATAATTTGGAGACCCCTGATCTAGAGGGTGGTCAGCTTGTCACAGTGGGCCCCATGCCCTCAGGTAATTTGATATGCAGTGGAACGACCTGAATTATTCATATGTGGCACATTTCTTCTAACTTCTGCAGGCAGTTAAAGGTCTTTATTTAGATTTTCTGGCGGCAGGTACAGTTCATGTTGAATTGAGTTCTTGGTTCAGGGTAGTTTCATTGACAATACAAGGCTAAATGCAAATGTTTGTATAGCTTATGGGAATTAACTACGGGACCACCAGTCCCTAAACTTACAAACTACTTATGAACGAGCTAATACTAAGGACGGCACAAATATCCATGCCCGAGGGGGGAGTCGAACCCCCGACCGTAGCGGCCGTGCAGACCGTGACTGGAGCGCCTCAGTCCCCTCGGCCACCGCGGCCGGCAATACAAGGCTGTAACCTACCACCACTGTTTATATTATTTACGGATCTCACGGTAGAGCGCTTGCCCGTGAAAGGCAAAGGTCCCAGGTTCGAATACCGGTTCCAGCACACAACTTTAATCTGCCAGGAAGTTTCTCGTACTAAAAATAAATGTCCGTTAACAAATATTCGCACATACGTATTTTTTTTTTACTAGTACAACACATCCCCTCACAACATCACGAGGACATAAATTTATCAGAATATTCTGAGCAGAGCAGCAGTAGCACATCAAAAAGACACAGACATGGAAAATTCCCCTTCGTCCCCCTCTCAGATTTAGTGATAAAGTGGATTAGTGGATAGCCTGCCAAAGACTGAAACAGATCAAATATGAAAACAGAAAGAAGCGTAGGAAACTGTGAGAAAACAAACAAGCAAAATAGAACCGGCAAGATGTGCAACACTGAGCAGACGGCCAGAGCGTCAGCGACGTGGTTACATCTTCATGGTATTTAACTGCCATGAGCGATATCCGTGTTCAAGTTTCCCTTATGTCCTACATATTTATTTTTACATAAAAGTATGAACTGCCGTGTGGTCATTGACGTTTCTGTTCTCCTTTTGTAGCCTTCGCAGTTGTCACACCATAAATCAGTTATACAATCTCAGTCACGTAAAGAATGTATTACCGTCGCAAGTAAACGTAATGAATAGTGACTGCAGGCGAGAAGCCACCTCGACCTCTCACAGAAACCAAGACAAGGAAGAAACGGGTCTCAACTAGGTTACAACAAAGGAATTCAAGATTCAAAATCACTAAAACGGAACGCAAGAGTCGTAAATAACACGTGGTACTTGTGTAGAACAAATGGGAGGTACGCATGTCGGCAGGCTCATCGCCTTAAGTCGGCCGCGGTGGCCGAGCGGTCTGCGGCGCGCCAGTCACGGTCTGCACGGCCGCTGCGGTCGAGGGTTCGAATCCCCCTCGGGCATGGATGTTTGTGCCGTCTTTAGTATAAGCTAGTTGATAAGTAGTTTGTAAGTTTAGGGACTGATGACTTCGTAGTTAAGTCCCATAAGCTCTACAAACATTTGAACATTTTCATCGCCTTATAATCACAGGATCCCAGAGTGGAGTACCAGTGAAAATACAGAAGATCTCTGAAACACACGTGCATCCAGGAGTGCTAGCCCTGCAAGGTTCGCAGGAGAACTTTGAACTTTGGAAGGTGGGGGACGAGACACTGACGGAAGTAAAGCTGTGAGGAGCGGCCGTGAAGCGTGCACAGGTAGTTCTGTAGGTAGAGCGCATGCCTGCGAAAGGCGGAGGTCCTGGGTTCGAATCCCGGTCTGGCACACAGTTTTAATCTGTCAGGAATCATCATTTATTACAGGCTAGCTGAAAACCCGGCGTCGCTTGGGTACTTATTTATTCCAGTCTCAAGTTTCAAGTTAATCCATCTCTTCACCCCTTTTCTCTCTTTCCCCACCTCTCTCTCTCTCTCTCTCTCTCTCTCTCTCTCTCTCTTTCTCTCTCTCTCGCGCTCTCTCTCTCTCTCTCTTTCTCTCTGTTCATCTCCTCATCTCCGCTCTCTCTCTCTGTTCATCTCCATCTTCCCCTTTCTCTGCCAACCTCCTCGTCTCTGTCGAACTCCTCCTCCACCTCCTCATTCTATTGCCTCCTCAATCTGTGAAAGATTATGTGACTGTTAACTTTCACAATGATAAGTGAAGTGGTGCCTATCGCAAGGCACCCTCCGCCATGCAGCGTATGAAATCTTAGGTAGACGGTAACGTTCCTCTTCCTTTGGAGGTTAAGTGTGTAATATTTCATCGCAATCAGACGAACGGCACAAAACCGCTTAAAATACAAACAATATGTCGATGGTGTTGAACAGCAACTTCGTATGTAAAAAAAAAAAAAAAAAAAAAAAAAAAAAAAAAAAAAAAAAAAAAAAAAAAAAAAAAAAAAATCAGTCTTACAGGAGAGTGAAATAAGCATGATTATTTTAAAGTTATCTCGATTGCAAAAAAAAAAAAAAAGAAAAACAATTATTATCACTATAAATTATTTCATTAATAAAATATTCCATGAAAACATACTGGAAAATAATGTTCAAGCCATAAATTAAATAAAAATTGTCTATTAACAAACTTACATACGAGGTTGCAGTTCAACACCATCGATATATATCAATTTGGATGTTTGTTGTAACGTACCCTCCGCCATTCACCTATGGAGATGTACGAAAGGTAGCCCAGGTATTAATTCGGGGTATAAGCTATCTTCATTCCACATTTCATTCAATACCGTCCAGCCGTCTCAGCGCGAAGAGTAACAAACGTGTTAACCCACTGTAAGGTACCCTCCGTGGCTTCCTAAAGGTAGCTCATGCGTTAATTCAGGGTATAAGCTATCTGCATTCCAAATTTCATTCAAATCCGTCCAGCTGTTTCAGCGTGTAGAGAAACTATTAACCCATTGTAAGATACCCTCCGTCACGCACCATACGGTGGCTTACGGAAGGCAGCCCAAGTATTAATCACGGTGCTACCTCTGTTTCATATTTCAACCGATCCGTTCAGCCATTTCATTACGAAGGCGTAAGAAACAAATTAATTAATTGTAAAGCACCCTCCACCAAGCCCCATACTAATTTTAGTATGCCTATAACCTTCTCGCGAGTGGAAGCAATGAGTTGAAAAAGTTTTATTGCAATCGGATGTACGGTATGGCCGAGCATAAAATACGAACAAAAAGACAAACAACCATTAATTTTTATAGATTAGATTTATGTATTTATTTTAAAATTCGCATTAAAACTATACGTTGGTAACAACAAATTCCTTCTGCTGGTGGTTTTCATCCCTATGATACGGTACGCTTGGTATGCATCAAAGCTGACAGCCAAAAAACCGTCAGTTAAAAATTTGAATGAAGTATGCTTTCCAGTAAAGCATTTTGTTTAATTACTTTAAATTGCTTACATAGAATTCACATGAAGTGAATAATATTTATGTTTTAAATGTTTCTTTGATGATTATCTCCCTAAAAATGTAACGTAACTTCCAGAGAGTTGCTAGAATTTTCAGAAATTTTATTTCATTCGAAACTTCGCCGAAATCTGAAAATTAACTGTTTAGTCACGTTAATTAATTGAAATGATTGTAGGTAATCTGAATATATTAATACTGCACTGATAAACTGAATTTTTCAATCAAATTTAAAAATTTCATTAGGATCGGAATACAACTGTAGAATCTGACGAAGTCCATATGTAAAGTATCCTCCGTCATGCACCATCCAAAATTTTATGTGACAGTGACCTTCCTCTTGTTTTGAAAGTGATGTGTCCAAAATGTCATGAAGATTTTAGGATGAATAGTGTCCTTATTTGCATGTCGCATGATGCCACAGGTTTTCAACCATATTATTATTATTTATCGAATGATGTTACAGAGCTTCATTCAAGTACATAATTCTAACTGTATACATTGTAATATATGTATGACAAGTACAATATATGTACAGGATCATATGTACAGTGTTATATTAAATTATGTACACATTACACAAGTTTTTAGAATTCTAAGTCCAAACAGGTGATCCAGTTGAGCCCTTCAGGCAAAGCGTGGTGGATGTCATTTATTGATCCCCCAAAGGCTCGTTTCTGGCATTCACCTACAATATGGTTTATTGTTTGTAGGGCAGTTGCACAGTCACAATCGGGAGATGTTACCCAGCCCCAGTTGTGCTGTAGATATCCGCTGTTCCCTTGTCCTGTTCGGATGCGGTTTATGATTCTCCACTGGCGTCTGGGGAGTGTGAAACCTGGAACTCGCATTGAAGAGTTTTCAGTCAGATGACTGACGATTCTTCCCGGTAGTTTTTCCATGCTTCATTGATGTCAAAGTTGGTGACATCAAGATGATGTGCAGTTTTCCAAGATGGTTTTCTTGACTTCAAACGCTGGTGTTCTGGTGTTGATGTATCAGTGTGTATGGGTAGCTAGGGGTTCTTCTGAATGTTATTCCAGATCTTCAAAATGTTCAAATGTTTGTATAGTCTATGGGACTTAACTATGGGGTCATCAGTCCCTAAACTTACAAACTACTTACGAACTACTTACGAACTAGGACGGCACAAATATCCATGCCCGAGGGGGGATTCGAACCCCCGACCGTAGTGGCCGTGGAGACCGTGACTGGAGCGCCTTAGTCCCCTCGGCCACCGCGGCCGGCATTCCAGATCTTCAGGAGAGCATCTGATCTATGTAGAGATGGAGGTTGGATGTTACTTAAAACTGGTAGCCAAGCAGTTTGAGTACTATGTATGCAACCCGTCATAAGTCGCATTGTCTGGTTGAGTTGCACATATATTTTCTTAGAGTGAACACTGTTCATCAAAGTTGGACAACAGTATTCAGCGACAGAGTATGACAGTGCCAATGCAGTTGATCGTAGGGTTTGAACACTGCAACCCCAGGAGGTACCAGCAAGCTCCTGGATGATATTACTACGGGTCTTCACTTTAGCAGCCACGTTGGGAGAGGTGTTGACGGAAACTTAGGGATCTGTCGAGAATTACTCCAAGGTACTTCGGTGTGCTGCAGTACTGCAAGGTTTGTCCTCTGAGTTTTACTTCTGGTTTATAGTTAGAGTGCCGATTTCGTAGGTGAAATGCTGGACAGTTTTCTGAAGGTTTAGACGGAGGCACCATTTCCTGAAGTATGTGTCCATAATTTCCACGTTGGCAAGTTAATGTACTTTCAGCAGTAGTGAAACTAGAGCTTTGGGTTACCAAACAGATGTCATCAGCATATATGAATTTCCTTGAGAATGTGGCTGGCAGGTCATAGATACATAAATAGAAGAGGAGAGGGGCCAATACAGATCCTTGGGGTAATCCGTCATTTAACTTGAAGACTTTGCTTCTGTTGTTATCAGAGTAGATCTGGAAAAGTCTGTTGCTTATCATGTTGCTAAGTAGGTTTGTGAGTTTACGACACTGAATGGTGCTCACGAATTTCAAAAGAAGGCCTTCTCGCCATTCGGTGTCATAGGCGGCGGATAGATCCAAGAAAGCAGCAATGCTTACAAATTTCTTCTCGTATCCACTTTCAATGTGGGTTGTTTAGGCAAAAAACTTGGCCATTACAGCTTCTACTAGGCCTGAATCCAGCTTGCTCTATCTGTATTTCTTTATCAATTGTGTCATGGATCCTGTTGTAGATGAGTCGTTCAAGTAATTTGTAAGTAACACTTAACAGAGCTACTGGGCGGTAACTTTCTACTTTTGTTGGGTCTTTGTTCGGTTTGAGGATTGCTATTAACTTGGTTTTCTTGAATAATGGTGGAAGATTTCCAGTGGAGGGAATGTCTGAGAAGAAGTTAGAAAGCCATTTGATAGTTGCTGGTCCACAGTGTGTGAAAAATCTAGGATAGATCCCATAGAATCCAGCAGCCTTCTTGACTTTCATGTTTCTGATGGCATTTCTCACTTCCTCTTCAGTGAATGGATTGGAAAATTTAGAAGAATTTGGGGCTGCTCTTTTCTTGGTGTTAAGCTGAGTTTTGATTTCCCTTCTTGTCTGCTTATCCTTTGGGCTCTTGGAGTTCGAGATAAGATGTTTGGCAAAATCATTCAGCTTGATGGCCGTTTTAGGTATTACTGGTGTTTGGTTTGTTGCATCCAGTTTTCTAATAACAGACCAAGCTTTACGACTTGAGTGTGTGTGGTCGAATGATTCTACGGTTTCATGCCAGATCTTCTTCCTATTTTCATCAAGTGACTGCAAAAGGTCCGTAGCTTTGTCAACAGTTGGATTTTCTTCATATTATTCGAGAAATTTTTAGCTGTTCTCACACCAGGCAGGAGTATATTCTTTACGATAGCCTCTAGGGATAAATCGTCTGGCTGCTCGTTTAATTATGCCTATAAACCGATTGTAGTTACTGTGTATTGGCTTGATCCATCTGGTAGTGTAATCTTTTTGTTTTCTGAATTCAGTCCAGTTAGCTTTCTTGAAATTCCACCTTGGTTTCAGGTGTGACTAAACAAGGGCTACACATATTCCAGTCTCTAAAATAATAGATCTGTGCTGACTGTGGGGGAAATCCTTAAGTACAGAGCGGCGTATCTGGGTATGACTGCTGTGGAGCTGAGTTGTGAAGCACAGGTCAGGAGTATATACTCTCCAACGTCCTGAATGAAAGGTAGGTGGATCCTTGGCATCAAAAATTACTTTCAAGTTTTCAGTCTCCATCCATTCACAAAGAGCTTCACCATTACTGTCATTTTCACAATATCCCCATAAATTATGATGACTGTTGAAGTCACCCAGAAACAGAGTTGGATGCTGCTGAGATGGTAGAGGAGGAGTAGGCCAGTCTACTCTGGGAAGCTTGTAGACGTTGTCTGTTGTTGCGCTATCAATTTTTGCTGAAATTGTGAAAATATTGTTTTCACTGCTCACTAAAACTACCTGATAATTTTTTATATTATGCTTGACGTAAATTGCTAGACCAAATTTTGGCTGGTTGTTTGAGGCTATTAATTTATAAATGTTCAAATATTTGTAAATCTATCGGACCAAACTGCGTGGTCATCAGTCCGTAGCTTACATACTACTTAAACCTAGGTAAACTAACCTAAGGACAAACACACACACCCATGCCCCAGGGAGGACTCGAACCTCCACGGCGAGCAACCGCGCGCTCCGCAGCGAGACGCTTTAGACCGCTCGGCTACTCCACCGCGGCTATTAATTTATATCATGGTATTTTCCGTCTGCTCTTTATCTGTTGATCATCTGGAGTTTCTTGGAGTGCGATGACATCGAATGCATGTTTTTCGATAATTTGGATAGATAGTCGCGTTTCGACCTGCTTATTCCTTCTATGTTAAGTTGGAGTATGCGAATAGATGGTCCAATTTTACGAAATTGTGCGTCCTGAAAAGGACTTATGGTTGTTTGGTCTGCACTCTTTGACCGGGAGGCCTTTTCGGGCAGTTCGGTCTCATCTTGTTGCTGTTACTCATTTAGCACCATCCAGGAGGCACATGTGACTTAAGGAATGTCACGGACACGAGTAACCTTGCCCCCTTTGAACCATATGACTGTGTTCGACGTCATATCTCCTGAAATATATGTCGTAATCAGTTCTTACCCCTACGTCAATTGTTACCTCATGGAAGGAATATGTGTACCAAATTTGGTTGAAATCGGTACAGTGGTTTAGAAGCAGACGTCGCATGATGCAGCACTTTTCCGCGCATTTCATTGTTTATTACGTCATATTTCCTGAACTGTTTGTCGTACAGTCATTTAATGGTGCCTATGACCATCGCAAAAGTGCAAGAAATATGTAGACAAAGTTTCATCACTATCGCTTGAACGGTATGGCCGCGCATAAAATACGAACATACAAACATATATTAGATACTAGCTGGAAACCGGCGTTGCCCGGGATGTTAAATATCTGCCAGGCTGCACGTGAAACTGCAGTAGGTGTAGATGGAAAGCACATATTATAAAAATCACGTTCCAGGTTTCCGATTCTGACTTTCCGGATATACACCAATTTCAAATCAAAGGATTATTGATACCACTTATTCTTCGATTTCTTTTTAAATTATAAAGTAAATAATTTTACCATTTCAGTATACTTGAATTTCGTCAAGAAATAAGTTGACTCTGAAAATAATAAATAAATGAAAATGTTTCATAAACAAATAGGTTTAGCATTTTTAATATTTAGTATAATTTAAGTACATTTTTACAGTCATCAGAGGTGGAGAAAAGACACCATATTTACTTAAAAACGCAAACCGTGTTCACGAAATATCATGAAAGTGTATAGACAAATCCATTCCGAAGTATTTAATAGATTGCCCTGTAATTTATTAATCGTAATAGGAAAATTCAAGTACCAATGGAAACTGCGGTCCCTTGAAGGTAGATTTGTGGGATATAATGGGTATTCGTTGGATGTACTCTGTTTCATTCTGTTCCTTTCCTTGTAGCTCTATGGAAGTAAAATGCTTTCGCTTCCAGCCGGATGGAGCAATTTTCCATGAACGTTACTGTTTACGTGCTCATATCTCATGAACTACGTGTCGGAATGTGATACAATTTAGAAGCTACATTCAACTATATATGTGTATACTGTCTGTAAAATTTCCTGTCGCTACAATTTGTAGTGTTCAAATTATAAATTGTAACGTCTTACCGAGAGCCATAGTTTTACTCCATAAACAACGGAAAAGTAGTAAGCGAGAAACTTTTTTCCTTTCATCATTTTACTATGGTTGCCAGCGAGAACAAGTTTAATAAAGGTTTGAAATTATGTTTAAAGTTTGTTGGAAGTAGCTAAGTACTGTCATTCTCATACAGTGTATTTCGAAAGTCTCGCCGCATTATATGGCATTTTTTGCGATTTCTATTGGTTATGACGTAATATCTTTTGAACCATGTGTCGTATGTGATTCTTAACCATGTAGCAATTGTGCACCAAATTTGGTTGAAATCGGTCCAATGATTTTGGAGAAAATGAGCAGCATTGTCGCAAAATGCAGCAGTTTTTCGCGCATCTCATTGTTTATGACGTCATATCTCATGAACTATATATCGTAGGTGATTCTTACACTTACGGCGACCGTCCTCATGGATTGAAGCTTACGTGTACAAAATTTCATAAAGATTGGAACAAAACTGTAGATTTGTATGCAACATCTACAAACATACGGACACTCACTTTATATATTAGACTAGCTTAAACCCGCGGCTCCGTTCGCGTTTTGGTTGATTTTGATAGATAAGCTATTTTTCAGTAGTGTGTTATGTGACTGGTTTTGAAGGTTGAAATGCAATACAATATCTTCTTTAGAAACAAACATTTTTAATCAACATTCAAATTTTAAAAAAATGATTGTAGTAATATCACAGATCAATCACTCGATGTAATGCGCGAAACGTCAAATACATTTTTTTTCAAAGAGATGTATTAAAAGAAATTTCTTTTTTACTGATTTATTCTTATATTTCCTTATTCGTATGCTTATCCTTACAGAGCTGAAGACATTGTAGCATGCATAGACCAAAGATCTGGTGGCATCACGTTTCGCTGTATGTAAACTCCTTGCTATAGAGTCGCAAACGTCATCACTGGCCTTCAGTCCGAATTTTTTATCATTTGACGACTTTCAACCACCGGATCTTCCACCCCCTTATAGCTATCGGCATGGAACTGCTATGGTGTACAACTGGAGACTTCGGACAACAGTTACACACAGACCATTCGTTTGCGTTCTGTAGTTTTCGCTGCAGAGCGAAATATTAACACACACACACACACACACACACACACACGTAGAATTTTATATACACCGATATTCCATCCCAATATACTCCACCCTTTTATCATTATCAACCCTTAAGCAACAATGCAACTAATAAAACCATTTTCAAAGAGTAAATATAATTTTCAAAGAGTAATTATTGTTCCGCATTTCGCGTTACATTCTTCAAATTACTAAATATCTATCAGATAGTTATAAAACCGTGCCTAAAACCTTCCTCAGGTATAAATTAGTAACAGTAGAAGTATTCAAGTCTCTGCGTCTTGTCGATCGGCCGTGATAAGCGTACACCGAACAGACATTCACATTAATCTATATAGATAAATAGCTATCCGATCGTCATAAAACCGTGCCTAAAGCCTTCCCCGGGTAGACATTAGCAACTGTACAAATTTTTAGTTCTTTATGTCTTGTGGTTCAGACGTGATAGACATACACCGAACAGACATTCACATTTATAGATATAGATTGTTGCTCATAGCCTTTACTGGCGGCCTAGGCCAGTGACTCGTTGCGAAACTCTGGTAGCCGTGTGTGAGCCCAGCGCCGTCATCTGCTTAGCCGGTTGCCCTTGCATATTCTCCGGATGCGCGGCCAGCCGACCATGAGTCGTGCTGTGGCCGTCACACCAAGGAATGCCTGCACACTCCGTCTAACGCGAACTCGTTCCCGCCTGGGCAGTGCTGTTGAACTGCGATGAACCACCGGGATATGTGTTGTTGGTAGTGGTATTCCTACAGTACACTCACACTTCCACAACACGAAGTTTTATGGTAGTCAGTAAGGTAGGCCTGCTGTAACAGAAGATAGTGTGGCGCAGGTGTCAGCGGCGCAGACGGACGTGTGTGAGCAGGAGGTGCGCATCAGCGGCGTGATGCGGCGCTCGGTGCTGTCTGCCAGGACGTGGATGCGGCTGGGCGCCTGCTGGCTGGCTGCCTCCACGCCCGTCTCCACCGCCCCCGCACTACCCAGCCACGCACCCTCCAGGCTCACCAGGTAACTGGACTGTCGCGACAACTTCATGTACAGCGTTCTTGGTCTTCTTGCCATGTCAAATTAGTGAAAGCCGGCCGCGGTGGCCGAGGGGACTGAGGCGCTCCAGTCACGGTCTGCACGGCCACTACGGTCGGGGGTTCGAATCCCCCCTCGGGCATGGATATTTGTGCCGTTCTTAGTGTAAGGTAGTTGATAAGTAGTTTGTAAGTTTAGGGACTGATGACCCCGTAGTTAAGTCCCATAATGACTATTAGCTTAAGCCCGCGGCTCCGCTCGCGTGTTGGTTGATTATGATAGATAAGCTACCTTTCAGTAGTGTGCTATGAGATCAAATCATACGTAAAAATGCACTTGTTTCGAAGAATCCAATCACTAAATTCAACAATAATAATTATAATAATATCACAGATCGATCACTTGATGTAATGCTCGAAACGTCAAATCGATTTTTTTTAAAGAGATGTATTAAAAGAATTTTTTTTTACTGCTTTACTTATTTATTCTTATATTTCCTTATTCGTATGCTTATCCTTACAGAGAAAGAGCTGACGACATTGTAGCACGCATAGACCAAAGATATGGTCTGTGGCAACCTCCTTGCTATAGAGTCGCAAACGTCATCGCTGGCCTTCAGTCCGAATTTTTTTATAATTTGACGACTTTCATCCACCATATCTTCCACCCCCTTATAGCTATCGGCATGGAACTGCTATGGTGTACAAAGGGAGACTTCGGACAACAATTACACACAGACCATTCGTTTGCGTTCTGTAGTTTTCGCTGCAGAGCGAAATATTAACACACACATACACACGTAGAATTTTATATACACCGATAACTTTCCATCCCAATATACTCCACCCTTTCATCATTATCAACCCTCAAGCAACAATGCAACCATTAAAACCATTTTCAAAGAGCAAATATAATTTTCAAAGAGTAATTATTGTTCCGCATTTCGCGTTATATTCTTCAAATTACTAAATATCTATCAGATCTCTATAAAACAGTACGTTAAACCTTCCTCAGGTATAAATTAGTAACTGTACGAATATTTAAGTCTCTGTGTCTAGTCGTTCGGACGTGATAAGCGTACACCGAACAGACATTCACATTAATATATATAGATAAATAGCTACTCGATTGCCATAAAACTGTGCCTAAAGCCTTCCCCTGGTAGACATTAGTAACTGTACAAATTTTTAGCTCTTTATGTCTTTCATACGTGATAAACGTACACCAAACAGACATTCACATTTATAGATATAGATAAAAACATCCAAAGTCACCAAAAGCCAGTTAGTGTTAAACTGGACTCCAAGTAGTATTGTACTTAGACTTTGAAGTACCTCACTTCAAAACCGTTAGAAGATGGATATATATATTTTACTTGTGACTACTAATTTTATGTTTAACGATGCCTCAACCTGGATGTACTCTTTTAGTATATAAAAAATGTCGTGAAATTATGTAAATTACGACAGGTCTGAAAATGGCGTCGAGTACGCCGAAACCGGTCACATAATAAATGAAAAATGCGATCTTGGCTGCATAATCATTATTAAAGAAGAAAAAAGAAAAGAGCAGGAATTACTTTCGGCACGACCTTCATAGTATATAATTGTAGCCTTAATCGCAACCCTTGGTTGAGATGCGGTGGTGATGAGAGTTGTGTGTGCAGGGCGCTGGTGTGGAGCTGGTGGCTGGTGTGCCCGGCAGACGGCGGGTCGCGGCTGCAGTGGCTGCTGCACTCAGACCCCAGAGTGATGGCGCCTCTCTCCGTGGTGCACGCAGCCACGCCGGCGGCCATGCTGCGATATGCCTCCAGCCTACGCTCCTACTGCCACACGGCTCGTCCCGCAACGCTACTGCACTGATCGAAGCAGCCGGCAGCAACTCAGCAGCCCAAATGAAGAAGTGAAAAGTATTTGAGAGTGTTCTACATTCCTAAGACAGTACAGAGCACTCAGACGTCCGAGTAAACAAGCAAATACTACTGTAAATATTCCTCTTAAACCAAAAGTGAGAAGCTGGAAGTGATTTTTGCCTGTTTGGGAAGTAAAATTACAAAGAATGGTAGAAACTGGAAATAAATTGTGCTTAGAATACAGGAGATGAGAATTGCATTTAATTTGAGAAATAACTGACCATTTATAACATCAAACGGAGGAAAGAATATTGTGGTTCAGTACCCCATCGACATCGTGGTAATAGGCAAAATTCATGCTCTGATTGTTTGGATAATGATGTGGAAGACTATCGACGGTGCACTGGAGAGATTTAGGGAAATCATGGGAAACCTAAATCTGGATGGCCGAATCCTCCCGAATGCGAGTACATTGTGTTATTACTCCAGGACTTCTCTCAGTAAAGGACAAAAAGGTAAAGGAGTAAGCAATCCGAATATTGGCTTCACGAGGAAGTAGACAATGAACACTGATGGTAAACAGTGGAATGGCACCAGGTACCTATGTTTCCCAACTCAGGCACTGCTCCCATTTCTACCTTGGGTGCCACACGCCCCACATAACCAAAGGCAGATGCGTGTTCTACAGAGGATTTTCAGCTAGAAGGGAAAACGTTGACACCATTCCAAATATACAAGGCGTCGCCTTCCCTTCAGGCTGGCCCCAATTGTTCCTTAGATACCTGTGAGTCGCCTCAACCTACACAAACCGTACCTCTGCCCACTCTGCTGTGCGAGCCTCTGGTGGAAACTCCAGTTTCGCCATTTCACTTTCCTCGGGGAAATCGGCATCAGTAAAGACATTTTCGGAACTGCACGCTGGATACAGCTGGGAGTTGTTTCTTAGCCAACAGATTCGGATTCCTCGTCCAACAAAGACATCGATATGTCAGATGTGCTGAGTACCTGACTTCTCTACCAACTTATAAAATTTTCCTCCCTCCTCTTCCATCTTGAACGCTTCCATATCTCCTACACTACCCACAAACGTGACCGTAATCACCCACTAATCCTCCCCTCTCCCCCGTCTGCTCTCTGTTCCAGATACACTGCGGCACTTCTACCATCACATCTTCCTTACCTGACAATGAAGGACTACGACGAGCAGGGTTCGGCGACGCCGTCGTCCGGTTACACAATCGGACGAACAGGAAGAGGCCACCCCTGTTTGTCGTGGTCGTCCCAGCGGCAGATGACCCTAAGAAGATCTTCGAACTGAATAGGATCCTGGGTTTCCCTACGAAAGCGGAAGCTCTCCCGCCCGACCTGGACTGTAAGCCTCAGTGCTACAGATGCCAGAGAGAAGGACATGTTGCGAAGTACTGTCGCAACGCCGCAAGGTGCGTAAAGTGCTCTGGCGAGCACGCGAGTCTCACTTGTGGCGGTCGGCCAGAAGACGCGCCTGTGTGCGCTCGATGTGGCGGGCCCCATGTCGCCAACTGGCGAGGCTGTGCGGCGGTTTCAAGCCGAAGCCAAACTGGCGGCGGCGTGGAGGACGCTACTGCGGCACCGCAACGTCGGAGGAAACGCAGGCGACGATGAGAACCAAGGGACAACGCGGCTGCCCGTGACCGGCCGGAAAACGGAGTCCTGTGAAGTTGGCACCCCTTTTTTGGAAGATGTAATTTTTTTTCTGAGTTCTAGACAGATATGCAATAGTTCTGGAGTTCTCTGTACAAAATTTAAATAGTTCTGCAAAATTTCGCCGAAAAAATGCAAAATATTACCACAAAATTTAGTTTTTTCAAAATAATTTTTGGCCTATTAGTACAAACATAGTTCTGATCACAGTTCTAAATAGTTCTCAAAGAGTTCTACAGGAAATCCTAATGACATTTTCCTGTGCAGATTATACTTCACGAGATAATTGCAATAATGGGGAATCCATTTACACGCTACTGTGAAGTTGGCACCCCTTTTCTCAAAAATGTGCATTTTTTCAGAGTTCTAGGCAGGTATGCAATAGTTATGGAGTTCTCTGTACAAAATTTAAATAGTTCTGCACTAATTCGCGAAAAAATTACAAAAAATTATAACAAATTTTAGTTTTTTTCCAAATAATTATTTGCCTATAAGCGTAAACATAGTTCTGATCACAGTTCTAAATAGCTCTCAAAGAGTTTTGCAGAAAATCCTAATGATATTTTTTTGCCCAGATAATAGTTCATGAGCTAATTGCGTAAATGAGGGACATAAACTACACAAAATTGCGCCAGAGTCGTGTGAAGTTGGCACCCCTTTTTTTCAAAAATGTAAATTTTTTTCAGAGTTCTAGACATATATGCAATAGTTCTGGAGTTCTCTGTACAAAATTTAAATAGTTCTGCAGAATTTCGCCGAAAAAATAGTAAAAATTACCACAAACTTGAGTTTTTTAGTTTTTTTTAAATAAATATTTGCCTATTAGAACAAACATAGTTCTGATCACAGTTCTAAATAGCTCTCAAAGAGTTCTACAGGAAATCCTAATAGCATTTTTCTGTGCAGCTTATACTTTATCAGATAAATAAGTAATGTGGAATTCATTTTCACGTTACTGTAAATTGGCACCATTTTTTCGAGAAATACACATTGTTTTTTAGTGTTCTGAGTATATATACTATAGTTATAGAGTTCACGTGAATATTTCTATGTAATTGCCCGAAAAAAATTATGTTCACAATTTTGAATATCTGATAAGCTGTCTTATTTGTGCCCCTTATTCGAGAAATAGACGTTTTTCTTAGGCCTTGACAGATATTCTATCCGCTGCACATTCAATTTGTTGTTTTTACGTCTGAGTGATTACTGCTTATCGTAAACAAGAACTATTGCACATGTACCTAGAACTCAGGAAAAAAGTTTAATTTTTTGAAAAAAAACGGGTGCAAATTCCACAGTTGCATGTAAATGGATACTCCATTATTGTAATTATCTCATAAAGTATAATCTGCACAGAAAAATGCTATTAGGATTTCCTGTAGAACTCTTTGACAGCTATTTAGAACTGTGATCAGAACTATGTTTGCGCTAATAGGCAAATAATTATTTTTAAAAAACTAAAAAAAACTCAAGTTTGTGGTAATTTTTACTATTTTTTCGGCGAAATTCTGCAGAACTATTTAAATTTTGTACAGAGAACTCCAGAACTATTGCATATCTGTCTAGAACTCTGAAAAAATTTATATTTTTGAAAAAAGGGGGTGCCAACTTCACAGCTCTCCCACTATTCAGAATTGCGATATTTCACGAAATTCTGCAGAACTATTTAAATTTTGTACAGAGAACTCTAGAACTATTGCATATCTGTCTAGAACTCTGAAAAAAAAATTACATTTTTGAAAAAAGGGGTGCCAACTTCACACGACTCTGGCGCAATTTTATGTAGTTTATTTCCCTCATTTACGCAATTAGCTCATGAACTATTATCTGGGTAAAAAAAATATCATTAGGATTTTCTGCAGAACTCTTTGAGAGCTATTTAGAGTTGTGATCAGAACCATGTTTACGCTTGTAGGCAAATAATTATTTGGAAAAATCTAAAATTTGTTATAATTTTTTCGCGAATTAGTGCAGAACTATTTAAATTTTGTACAGAGAACTCCAGAACTATTGTATATCTGTCTAGAACTCAGAAAAAAATGTACATTTTCCAAAAAAGGGGTGCCAACTTCACAGGACTCGTCAACGGTGGCGCGGACTGACCGAGAGCGGAATGGTGGCCGGCGCCTCCCGCGCCAAAGAGGAAGACGCGGCCCGGCGACGACCTGCGGAAGGAGCAACAGCGGCTTTCAAAGCCGCCGTGGCAGCAGAGAGGGCGGCCTTCCAGGCCCAGCTTGCTGCTGAGACGGAGGAGGCCTGCCGACAACTCCGGCAGCTGCGCGACCCCTATGAGGACGACGCTGTGGACGCTCCAGAGCCCGCCTCTACGGCGCAGAGCTCTGGAACGACCACTGCTGAGACGACCGGCGCTCCTGCGGTTTCGCAACCGCAGTCGACAGCTGCCGAGCAGATCACGCCTGCCCAGAGGAAGGCATTAGAAGACCTGCAGACCACACTGGAGAAGGCGCTGAAGGAGTGGTGCTCCACCCAGTGATGAAGCCGCCGTGAGCAACCGGCGGCAGGAACCTTTCCGCGCACTTTCTTCAGAATGCAGCAATAGATAAAGAACTTCCAATTCTTCAGTACATAGCATTCAGAAACAACTTTAATCCAGATATTGTCACTCAGTTGTATAAGAAACAAATTACACCGAATGAAGACCAAACACACAAAGACATCCACCTAGCTAGAGAAGACAGAATACATAGCAAATTTAAATACATTCCCGGCACATACTTCGGTAAAATATCCAACAAAACTAACGAACTTTTCAAAAACACCAGGATTAAATTTGCTTTTCGCACTAACAACAATCTAAGAACAAAATTGCACTTTACATCCATCAGTAATTCCCCATACTTAGAGCCAGATATTTACAAAATCACATGTGACAACTGAAACAGCTTTTACATTGGTCAGACTGGACGTAATTTCCGCACAAGATATCGTGAACACGTAAGAATAAGTGAAAACAACCAATCTAGTTTCTATTTACATCTCAGAAACGAAAACCATTCAGCACTTAACATCGAAAACGCACTTACGATTTTGCATAAAATACCAAAGGGAATAGAAATGAATATTTTGGAGGAATTTGAAATATATATTCACACTAAAAATTATCCGAACGAAATACTTAATGAACACACTGATTTCAAACATAAAAATTATCTGGTTAATTTTATTGACTTTATCGATGAAAAAGGCTGAAAAGCAAAGATATACTAAATGAACAGAGGAAAAAACGAAATAAACCTCTCTGACCAATGTTAAAGTATCTCATAACTTAGTTGATTACTGTATATGTAAACATCTTTGGCTAATTACGAAAAAATATAAAAGTTTCTTTAATTTAAAGTTTTGATGTAAAAAGCTGCATAATACATGACAGTTAAAGCACCAGATGTCAACATTAATTAGCGTCCAAACATCGTAAACGTAAGTTATTAGGAAAATTTATAACAACCAAATTTATGTATAGTTTCCTGTCGTTTGATTTGTAATTAATGTAATTCTTATACACGCAGGCGCTTGAGAATGACAAACTGTCGAAACAGTTGTAGCACTATTAAATAAAACATAAGCAGCAATCCGGAACTTTATTGCAATGTCTTTCTGGGTCACTCCTATTGTCTTTCTTGAAAGTTGGAGTGACTTGTGCAACTTTCCAGTCTTTGGGTATGGATCTTTAGCTGAGCGATCGAGTGTATATGATAATTAGGTATGGAGCTATTGCATCAGCATACTCTGAAAGCAACCTAATTCGTTACAGTCTAGACCGGAAGACTTGCGTTTGTTAAGTGATTTTTAAGTTGATGTACTACTCCAAGGATACCTACTTGTAAATTACGCATGCTGGCGGCTGTTCTTGATTATAATTCTGGAGTGTTTGCTTGGTCTTCTTTGGTGAAGACATTTCGAAAAGCTGTGTTTAGCAATTCAGCTTTAGCAGTACTGGTCCCTAAACAAGTACCTACAGTACATGTAATGCGAATGTTGTCAGACATAGTAAACATAAAAATAAAAAAGCTAACGTATTGTGCATACTTCCACTCCACAATGTCTTACAATATTATTTTCTTGGGTTAACTCATCAGACCAAGCTAAAATTTTCAGAGTCCAAGAACGTGCGTTACAAATTGTTTGCGGTGTCAACTCAAGAACATCCTGTAGAGGGCTGTTTAAGGAACTGGGGATACTAACTACTGCTTCCCAATACATTTATTCTCTATTGAAATTTGTCATAAAATGTATCTTCTTTTTCAACCAATAGCTCCGTTCATGGGACAGCACTAGAAACAAAAATAACTTTCACAAAGTTTTCAAGTCACTTACAATGGCTCAGAAAGGTGTCCAGTATTCAGCAATACACATTTTCAATAACAAGCCAGCACCCACAAAAAATTTAACTTACAATAAAGTTCATTTTGAAAGGAGTCTAAAGGGCTTTTTGGCAGACAAGTCCTACTACTCCATTGATGAATTTTTCAGCAGAAGTGATTGATGTATGTTATTATATATAATATTAACAGATGTCAGTACAGTATTTAGTCTGACTTCAGTACTAATCTTGTGCAGTAATACGATTATTGTAAGAAATAGCCTAATAATTATCATATGCACCTAGTATATTCAACATTTAGTATCTAGCATTACGTTTTATGTCCTTTTAAATGTAAATAAATATTCATAAGATTTTTTATGACAGATTTCACAGCGTCAAAGTTAATTAAATTTGTGGATCTGCGGAAAGTACATTAACACATCTGATCTCATTTTGTAACTATTTATTGTGTATTTTGTTTTCTGACATCTACAGCCAAGAGGATCTCCTCAATATGGATCAACTGTAACGAATAGTACATATAATTAATCTCCTCTAAAAAAAGTCTAATGAACTTATCTCCAGAAATGCACGGTTTCCATGCTAGAGACATTTTATTCAGTCGTATTTTGTTACAACAACTACAGTCCAATATTCGCCATACCATGGAGATTCAGATACAATATACATGGTTTTCTCCTAGAGGGTGGTACTGGTCCTCATACATAATGCCCAAGCGACATCTCCTGCCACAATAATTGATAATGCTGTGTCAGATTCACTTCTGTTGCTGACTCATCTTGTAATGGACGTGATACAGCGTTATACCAGGGTGTCCAGGAAAGGACTCCCTGATTTCAAAATTAAATATCTCGAAAACATAGATCGATAGAGGAATGCAGTAAACGGTATGTGTGTTGTGAACGCTGTAAGAAGTTTATACAGCAGTTTGAAATAATAGTTACAAAAGCTGCTAACAGATGGCGCTGTAATCGCCATACGTAATGCCTAGTATAAATAGTGATCCGAAGCCCAGAGCGATCAGTTCCATTATTGAAACGTAAAAGGGGGTTAGCGTACCGAAGGAACAGATTAAAACCATGTACTCCATTGAACAACGCGTTTTTCTGGTGCTAGAGTACCACAGGTTAGAAGAGAGTCCTACGGCAACAAGGCTAACTTTTCATGCACGATTTAATGTTCAAAACGGACCCGATGCAAAAACCATTCGTACGCTCTTCGCAAAATTTCAACGAACAGGCAGCGTAACTGATGATCTAGTGGGGCATGTTGGCCGCAAGCAAACCGCAGTTACGCCTGAAAATATCGCCACAGTTTCTGGAATTATTCAGCGAAATCCAATGTCATCCGTCCGTAGAATTGTATCTGAGACTGGTTTCAAGCGTTCCAGCACGCAGAAAATACTTAGAAAGAGCCTATACATGTTTCCATTCAAAATTCAAACGCACCAGGCCATACCCATACGAGCTATGCAACAAAGGGTTGCCTTTGCTAATCAGATGCTCAAAATGATTGATAGTGATGGATTTGATGTTGGCTGCATCTGGTTTACAGAAGAAGCACACTTCCACCTGAATGGATACGTGAATAAGTAGAACTGGCGATTTTGGGGTTCCGAAAAGCCATATTGGTGTGAAGCGAAACCCCTGTATTCTCCTAAAGTTACTGTGTGGACTGCAGTATGCAGCAGAGGCATTATTGGCCCTTTTTCATTCGGGAAACGGTCACTGGTGCACGTTACGTTGCAATTTTGGAACAATTTGTCGCCACACAGCAAGCGTTAGAAGATCGACCAGGTACTGAATGGTTTATGCAAGATGGAGTCTGACCACATGGGACCGAACAAGTGTTTCGCTTTCTTGAGGAATACTTCGGGAATCGAGTCATTGCTTTGGAACATCCCAAATTTACTGGTGCAGGCATGGATTGGCCCACATATTCGCCGGATTTGACTCCCTGTGACTTTTTTTTGTGGGGCACAGTGAAAGACATGGTCTACCTGAAGCATCCCGCCACTCTGGACGAGCTTGAATCGGCGATCTCTGTGACATGTGAATCCATTTCGGTTGATACACTACGAAATGTGATGGCGAATTTAATTCTATGTTTGCCCCACCTCTGTAGTGCCAATGGTGAACATTTTGAAAACATTGTGATGTGATTGTTTGCAATGAGTGTTTTCATACGATTATTTTACTTATGTATGCTGATATGAGCTGTAGAGCGTACAGCGCCATCTGTTAGCAGCTTTTGTAACTATTATTTCAAACTGCTGTATAAACTTCTTACAGCTTTCACAATAAACATACCGTTTACTGCATTCCTCAATCGATCTTTGTTTTCGAGATATTTAATTTTGAAATCAGGGATACCTTTTCTAGACACCCTGTACACAGTAGTTCAGTATTTTAATCGATAGCTTACTGATGTGGACTTTACTTATGGAAAAACAAATTGCAATGGGCAGCAGACAACAAAGTTGTACCAGGAGACCTATCCCTGCCACAACCACAGGATTCAATATTTGGAATAGTGTTTTGCTGTTTGTCTGAGATAGGGTTATTTAAGGAAGCAGCAAATCATGAAGGGCTTACCCAAAATGTTTGGACACCAGACTTGAAGAAAAATGCGATTAACACTGTGGAAGGTCAACCGCCATATCAGTACCAGGCAGTTAGCTTGCAAGTAGTACAGGGTAAGCCAAACGACCATGTGCAACGTTATTAATGACAAATGTTACTTCCCTTATCACTTACAGAAAGCACAGGGCTTACTAGCGACTCATCTGTGGGACTGTATGCAGAACCCCCATGGTACGATGACAGCAAATCATCAACTTCATTGCAGCGAGAATCTGTGAACTGGGATAATTGGCGACACATTTTGGGACCTCTATTCCTTCTATGTCACATAACAGGCCAGCACTATTAGCGTTTCTTGTGGGTGACTATACGTCCCCTGCTGGAAAAAGTGTCAATGATGTTTCGATGGGTTATATTGCTGCTACATCATGGTGCTTGCGACGTCCCTCTCCCTTTTTGCTCTTCTTTTTCCAACATATATCTTTCTGTCCTCTACAGAGACGTAGGATTGGACAATTAAGTATCTGCTGGATGGCTGTTATGGAGAGGAGTCCACTCAGTTAATGTTAAACACATGTCAAATAAAATCTTGTACTTATCTTTTATCTTGGCCGGTTGCATTGCTTGCTGCGATGTTCTTGCGTTGTGTACCGTTAGCTGTCTTGTTATTTCACTAACTATTTTTCAGGAAATATTTGTTGAAATGAAAACGCGTTGTAGAGTTAATACTTTTTATTGACTATTACTGCACTTCGTCTCTTGCGCAAATTTTCACAAATATAAATAACACAATATCAGATACATGGCCTCAGAGTCAGTGTGTCACTGCCAGTGTCCTGCGAGAGTGAGAGTGCCCCAGCGTCTGCGAGTTCGATGCTTTTATTCCCACTCTGAGGTTCACAAGTATGTCTTTATCCACTTGAAATTTTAAAGCAAGGTAAATGTTATTTACTTATTACGTAAAAGTAGTAAACAATATACATATTTCATTTCTTTAATTTAATGGTGTTTGTGTTTTGCTAGTTATTTGTAAGATAGTTTTAAAATGTACGTCTAACAAAGTAGTTGTCATGGCTTCGAAAAATGGCGTCTGTTTGTTTACTTCGAGTATATTAAATGTTTTGACAGATCTGTTACGAGTTTAATGTTGTTTGTGAGTGTTATTAAATGACTTATTATTTTCGTGAATATATTTTGGTGTATCTGTTTCGTTCATCAGTGACCAATGTTTACATGAATTTGGAAAGTCCCGTTATATTTATTAAATCGGCAATTAATGGCAAGATTCAGTGTCATTGAGTCTATAAACATAATATTCGTTATCAGTGAGCATTAAAGTTTCATGTGTGCTTATAGGTTTCGCTGTTATTATTTTATTTATACTTTCAAATTATTGCAACATGTGTCACCTAACACTATTTGCTTCTACTTCTATTTATTAACAGATAAAGGGTGTGTCACTTTTTTTAATTATACACGAAAATATATTTTGGCCTAGGCCTACTATTATGTACTTTTTGCTGTATTATAGCTAATCAGTTTTTCCGAGTTAGGGTAAAATTATGGATGGTTCACTTATGTATTGTTATTCTGGCATTTAGGTGTAATTACAATCAATTAGAATGCATTATATAGTTTTTTTTAACTAATGCTGTCTCCCGAAGGTAACACTTACTGGGATGCCGGCCGCGGTGGCCAAGGGGACTAAAGCGCTACAGTCACGGTCTGCACGGCCACTACGCTCGGGGGTTCGAATCCCCCCTCGGGCATGGATATTTGTGCCGTCCTAGTTCGTAAGTAGTTCATAAATAGTTTGTAAGTTTAGGGACTGATGACCCTGTAGTTAGATCCCATAGACAAACATTTGAACATTTGAACTTATTGGGATAATTTCATAAAGATATTGGGTCTGACGCTAATGGTTAGTGATTATATATATATATATATATATATATATATATATATATATATATATATATATGTCTTCCTTCATTAATGGATTGGACGAGATGGTCCATCTGCATGGCCTGCTGCTTCATCAAGTCTCAACCCATGTGATTTCTGCTTATGGGTCCATGTACGCAGAGCCCATTCTAGATGTGGAGACGATAGAGCATGGTAGAGGGCATATTAAATCTTAGTCTTTGTAAAATAGTGTAATTGAATAAATGCTCTCTAACATGGATACCATGCATTTGCGGAAATGAGTTTATTAACTTATCCTCTCCTCAATCAGTTCCTAGAGTTTATGAATGGTGGAAAAAATCGTCCTGTATATGCATTAACACTAATTCCTGGCAATTAAATACACTTTGTACAGGATCATTTATTTCTCCACACTATGAGTATTAGACCAACAATCGAAGTAGACTTATTAAATTACATAATATACTAAACAAAACTCAATCACAGATAAATTACTAATTAATATTCGCTTATTTTGACTTTGTGTTGATTCTGTCTTTTGAAAAACGCCACATCGCCCCCCCCCCCAACTGGTCTATCCCCTTTTACAGAGAGGTGTTGCTCAGAATGCCTAGCAATCATTCAATATTGCTTGCTCTTGATTCTGAACTTGATGAGAAAACCCAGGGGCTTCAGTAAATGTGGGTATTTACGAACAAATAGCAATGGGCAGCAGGCAAGAAAGTTGTATCAGGAGACCTATCCCCGACACAACCACAGGACTCAGTGTTTGCACAAGTGTTTTGCTGTTTGTCTGAGACAGGTTTATTTAAGAAAGCAGGAAATCATGAAGGGCTTACCAAAATGTTTGGACTCCCAGACGTGAAGAAAATGTGAAATGTACAAATGTTTGTTAAGCTTGTGGGACTTAACTGTGGGGTCATTAGTCCCTAAACTTACAAACAACTTATGAACTAACTTATACTACAGACAGCACAAACAACCATGCCCGCAGGGGGATTCGAAACCCCGATTGGGAACAGTCTTGCGCATTGTAGCATAGCGCCTCAATGCCTTCGGCCACTCCGCCGCGGCAGAAAATGTGATTAACACGGTTCGAGCATCATAATGCAGCAGCCATATAACCCTTCGAATCATCGTTGGCACTTCTTCCTGCAGGGGACGCATAGTCATCCACAAGAAACGCTAACAGTTCCGGCTTGTTAGGTTATATATATAGACCATGAACATAGATTTGGTGTAGTGATAACACACTGGACTCACATTTGGGAGGACAATGGCTCAAATCCACCTCAGGCCATCCAGATTTAGGTTTTCCATCATTTCCTAAATCACTCCAGGTAAATGCTGGGACGGTTCCTCTGAAAATACATGAGTAATTTCGTTCTCCCCATCCTTACTCAAAAATCCGAGTGTGAGCTCTGTATGTAATGGCCACAATGTCAATGGGACATTAAACCTTATGCTTCCCTCCTTCCTTCCATTTACATATAACAGGGTTCAGAAACGGCTGGAGAGTAGACATCCATATACCCACATTTGATGTGTTGCACAGAAAATTTGCCTTCTGAATTACAGATCTTTTTGGGTCATTTATGACTGTATATGAAACCTTCTCTCTGTAGGGAGCCTTAAACTGCTCGACAGACATTGTATCCCCTCTCCTGTTCTTCTAAAAGACAAAAGTTTTTGATTGTGGTTTGTTGTTGTTATGGTCTTCGTCATCAGCAAAACGCAATGTTTTTATTTCTTCCCCCTGAACTTTAATCCCTATTCCAAATTTTTCCTTGCTTTCCTTTACCGCCTGCTCGATATACAAATTGAATAACATCGGAGAAAGGCTACAACCCTGTCTTACTCCCTTCCCAACTGATGCTTCCCTTTCATGCCCTTCGAGTCTAACAACTGCGGTCTGGCTTTTGTACAAGTTGTAAATAACTCTCCTTTCCCTGTATTTTACCCCTGCTGACTTTAGAATTTGAAAGAGTGTATTCCAGTCAACATTGTCAAACGCTTTCTCCAAATCTACAAAAGCTAAAAATGTTGGTTTGCCTTTCCTTAATCTATCTTCTAAGATAAGACGTAAAGTGAGTATTGCCTCCCGGGTTCCTACGTTCCTCCTGAATCCAAACTGATCTTCCCCGAGGTCAGCTTCTACCAGCTTTTCCATTCTCCTGTAGATAATTCGTGTTAAAATTTTGCAACCATGACTTATCAAACTGATGGTTCTGTAATTTTCACACCTGTCTGCGCCTGCTTTCTTTGGGATGGGGATTATTACATTTTTCTTAAAGTCTGAGGGCATTTCGCCTGTCTCATACATCCTACTCACCAGTTCAAATAGTCTTGTCCTGGCTGGCTCTCCCAGAGACTTTAGTAGCTCTGAGGGTATGTCATCTACTCCTGGGGCCTTGTTCCGACCTAGGTCTTTCAAGGCTCTGTCAAATTCATCTCTCAGTATAGTATCTCCGATTGTGGTTTATGAATTTAAAAGGAACTGTACAGAGTGGAGTCATTGGTGGATTTGCAGCATTATATCTCAGCCAGAGAAAATAAAAAAATTAAGCAAATGTGTAAAAGAAAGTAAGTTTTTTTACCATGGTGAACTGGATTCTGCAGTAACAGATGACACATGCGTGCAAGGAAACATCATACTCTCCTACTGGTAGATCTTCTTCATTTGTGGAAGAGAAAAAGTCACATGGGACTCGTAAAGGTGCATCATAAGCTATCTGAGCAGCTGAGTACCCTAAATCCTATTTCAGGATTGTGCAGACTCTTAACATTACCACAAGAAGTACATCCAAGCAAGTCTCTGTAGAGCATGCCAAGACTGCTCTCTATGTGTGGTACATACACACCTTTTCATCAGTTCCTTAAACAATACGCATTCGAACTGTCTAGTATTGTCTTTGATAACGACTTGTGGAATGCCATATTTCGAGAACTGGCAACTAAGTAGGGCTTTAGCGCCAGAAACTGCAAATATATCGAGTTCAGCACTACTTCCGGCCACCTCATGAACCTAACTACCATATTGTCACGTTGAAATGGAAGCAAGCTTGACTTGGAAGGCAGGGTTGTCGACTGAACACAGCACTTATACTGAAAGCAGGTTTAGTGCCAACTGACACGTACACGCAGCACTGACTGCCTCTCGGGCAGAGTGCTCTGCTATTTATACACAGACCAGAAATTAGAAGAATAGTTAACATAAGAAACATGTAGAAATTACAAGTGAACATAAGAAACTCGTAGAATATTCTGGAAATGAGAATTACAAAGAAATAAATTTTTGCTGGTGGACGGGATTGAAACGATGACCTTCAGCACCGCAAACGGTGATGCTATCCATTGCGACACGCAGGCAGTTGGTTAACTTTGCGTCTCGCGGCATTGCTCCCTCAGTCCCTCTCCTAAAAGAACAGCGACACGCTGTTAGGTTCCCTTTGCAGCCAGCTGCAATGTCCTGGATCTTGATCTTGTCGTAGGTCCTCTGTATGACAGTGCTGAAGAATCCTTCTCTTCTGCACGATTACCAACGACAGACGTTCCTGTCGTGACTTCATTAGTATCATTACCGTCCTTAGAGTCCTTGAACAACAAGCCATTTTCGCCTCTCTGCTCTTCAGGATCGTAGTATGGCTTCATGCGGAGGACGTGAACAATGTATCTTCGTTTTTGTCGTTTCGACGACGGCTCATAATCCGCGACTTCGTATGTGACGTCTGACAGGCGGCGTATGACGCGATACGGACCAAAGTATCGCTTCAATAATTTTTCTGATAAGCCAACTTTCCATACAGGGGTAAAAATCCATACCAGATCTCCTGGGCTGTACATAACAGGTCGGTGCTTGTCGTCATCTAATACAGTGAGGGCTGAAATTTCATTCATGCTGTTGTGTTTCACTAATGGATTCCTCGAAACGCTGTCGGCATCCTTGCATTTGCGGCCGTGCTTGAATACTACTGTGACGTCGTACTCTTGGAGTTTTAGTGTCCATAAAGAGTAGAGGTCCCAAAACAGTACCTTGGGGAACACGATATGTTACTGAACCTACTTCCGACACATGTTCAGTCATGATTTTTGATTCCTTGTCTGTGAATCTTATGCAAACTCTTTGTTTCCGATTACTCAAAAACGACCTGATCCAGACATTATCAAATCCATGTATCCCATACTTATTAAGTAATATGTGGTGATCTACCATGTTAAAGGCCTTACTCAAGTCCATTCAACAAGTTGTTTCTCATCCGTATGATGTAAGATACTGTTTAAACATTCATAAACTGCTGTCTATGTTGATTTCTTGCTTCTAAAGCCATGTTGAGAGGAGTTTAGTACATTATTCTTGTCTAAAAAGTGCAGTAATCTTTTATACATAACTTTTCTATAACTTTAGATGGGCTAGAATTTATGGATATGAGATGGAAATTATTAATAAGATATAATTCAAATCAATAACTGGCCAGGCTTTGCTCCTTCCAACTTCGAACTGCAAATCACACTATCTGTCAACAGATAACATATAAATATGTCTCTTGTTTGTTCTATAAATAATTAACCACATATAAATGTTTATGTCACACTATATCTTTACTATTCATAGACTAGCAATCATCATGTTAAGTATATTATGATTCATAAACAGGATAGTCACTTCCAAGTTAACTTGCCTAAGGACCATATCAAAATTTCCTATTTATAAAGAAGAAAATAAAAATCAAAGGTGTGAGATAAAAGAAAGAATAGAAGGATTGACATCATGAAAAGAAAGGAACAAATACTGTCATTATCTGTAGTACCTGGTGTTAATTACACACCTAGTGTCACAAAGAGTGTAACGCCTCTGAGGTATAATGGCTATTATTTATAGATACTTCCTTGTGATCTGTATAACTGAAATCTGCATTATCCATACCAACAGGCAGTTGAGATAAAGCGAAGGCAACCACATTGTTTTCTCCTGGTAAACACTCGACAGTGTAATCATATTCTTGCAAAGTAGTAACCCAGCTCATCAGCCTATTATGTGTTAGCCTACAGTCCATTAAGAAGGACAATGATTTGTCATTTGTGTACACGTTCACCTTTTTCCTCAGCACATAGTTCCTGAATATTTTTAAAATCCCAAACAATAGCTAGTGCCTCTTTCTCAGTTCCTAAATATCTCTTCTCCCACTTATTCATAATGCAACTAGCAAAATAGATGGTTTGTTTCTCTTCTGTTTCAGCATTCTGAGCAAATTGACAAATGTGTGCTCCAAGACCATATTCGCAGCTGTCAGTAAATATACCAGATGGTAAATTTAAGTTGGGATGTTAAAGTATAGTGTTCTTACACAGTTCATCCTTTATTTTCTGAAACTCGTCCTCACATTCTTTATCATTTCCAGTAATGATTTCGTATTCAATACCTGATTATTTGCGAATTTCCTATCCCACTCCACTAACTCGAAAAATGATTTCATCTGCTTCTTATTTCTAGGCTTCGGAAAGTTTCTGATCGCATCTAACTTTTCATGGTCCTTTTTTATTTCCTCCACAGAAATCAAGTGACCTAGGAATTTAATCTCTTTTCTACCAAATTCAGTGTTAGCAGTAATGTTATTTTGTTCAAATACTGAAAGGATCTCATTTAACATCTGGTTATCACTCTTCCAATCTTTTGCTGCTACAACGACATCATCTACATAAACTGTGATTTTGTTAAGCAAATCCTCCCATATTGCCCTGCCTAACATTCAATTGATTCAGGTCGATCCATTTATGGTATAATTATTTTTTTAATAGCTCTTGCATCAACTGTGATAGTATACTGCCATCACGTTTGGGAACAATGACTAAGGGACTGGTATATTCACTCTGTAAGCGCTCCATTCTAACATTCGTTTTATTCCTTTACCTACAGCTTCCTTATGAGAAAATGGAATCATATGTGGTTTTGATCTAAATGGTTCATGGGGTTTAACCTGAAAGCAATATTTATAACCTTTCATAGTACCTGGTTTCTTTGACAACGCCTCTTTAAGTTCTACCAATACATATTCTAATTCTTGTGCTTCTTTTCCAGTAATGTCCTCCAGTTCAGATGTTTTTTCTTTAATAACCTTGCATGTATGTCCCGCACTTGTGTGGTTAGCTTTTATTAATGTGTGTACCTCTTCCTCTGGCCCTATATTCCAGCACATTTGTTCCCTAATAACTCTTGCCCTAGGCTCAGTGCTACTGCTTGGTGTCATGTCACCTCCTGAAAACTTAAATATTCTTTCCTCTCCTTTCACGACCTTCATCTGTCCCTTTGCATAATCTAAAGCTGCACCATTTGCAACTAGCCAGTGAGTGGCTAACAGTAAATTAACACAGCATCGATGCACAATCATGGCATTTACTGTAAACTGGAAACACCTTCCCTTTTACTTCAAATTCCAATAACACTTGCTTCTTTATAAGCTTACTACGACTATCACAAGTGGTAACCACCTTAACACCTTGCACAGATAATTCAGAAACCTTAGTACTTTTACTTATCTGTTCCAATAAATCACAAGAGGCTGCACTAATCTCGCTACCTGAATATAGTACTGCAATGGTTTTGATTTTCTGAATATTTATCTCAACCGCGGACTGATTGATATTTTTAACTTTATAAGTTACAACCTCATCTAAGAGCACATTTTTAATTCCAATCCTTTCCTCATATCCTAAAAAGTTAATCAGTGGTCTTTCATATTTAGCCATTCACGATTGGACCAAGTCCGAATCACCTAGTTTTCCTGATTCTGTCCATTTATATCCCTGTCATGTAATTTCCTATAATACTCTCTACTATTTTTATTTGATTCATATTCACGTTAAATATCTGGTTAGTGTATTATTCCGCCGTGTGAACCGCGTCGCGACAGTCGTCTGTCTTTATTTTCTGATTAGAAGCGACATATAGTATTTTGATTTTCGTCTACACTTTCTCGTCTCAATTTGTAAAGTTATACTGAGCTGTCGTGCGTATTGGATTCACATCCTCGTTTTAACGAACAGTGTAGTTTTCCTTTGAACGCATCGCGACTGTAGTTTTTGTTTTTGTTGCCACTGTAATCATAAATAGGGACTGTGACTGCTGTGTGCGGATGCAGTCTGAGCTGGTGACACTTCGCTCCCAGCTTCAAGCTGCGTTAACCTCGGTTGCACAGTTGGAAGCTGCGATCGATGGGCGTCGTTGTTGTTGGCCGGCGGTGGGGACCGAACGGACTCCCGTCGTCTCCACCGATCGGCCTGCGGCAGCGACATGCCCTGAGACTGCTTGCAGTGAGGCAGACATCCCACCCGTGGTTGCGTGGGAGGTTGCTCCAGTGCGTGGCAGGAGGCGCAAGACATTCCGGGGGACCGATCGTGAGGCCTCCCCGGTTCGTCTTGCGAACAGGTTTGAGGCGCTGTCTGCTCAGGACGACTTTCCTGAGTCGGATGGTGTCTCTCACCCTGTCACCACCCAGCCTGCAAGATCCGGGCTTTCACAGAGGGTGCGTTTACTTGTAGTTGGGAGCTCCAACGTTAGGCGGGTGATGGAGCCCCTTAGAGAGATGGCTGCCAAGGAGGGGAAGACGGCCAACGTGCACTCCGTGTGCATACCGGGTGGAGTCATTCCAGATGTGGAACGGGTCCTCCCGGATGCCATGAAGGGTACGGGGTGCAGCCAGCTGCAGGTGGTGGCTCACGTCGGTACCAATGATGTGTGTCGTTTCGGATCTGAAGAGATCCTCTCAGGTTTCGAGCGGCTAACTGAAGTGGTAAAGACTGCCAGTCTTGCTTGCAAGATGAAAGCAGAGCTCACCATCTGCAGCATAGTTGACAGGACCGACTGTGGACCTCTGGTACAGAGCCGAGTGGAGGGTCTGAATCAGAGGCTCAGACGGTTCTGCGACCGTGTAGGCTGCAGATTCCTTGACTTGCGCCATCGGGTGGTGGGTTTCCGGGTTCCGCTGAATAGGTCAGGAGTCCACTATATGCAGGAAGCGGCTTCACGGGTAGCGGGGGCTGTGTGGCGTGGACTGGGCGGTTTTTTAGGATAAAGAGCTTCGGGGAAATAGAAAATGGGCAATCTCAAAGGGTTCAGGTGGATCACAGGAGAAATGTAGATCCGGAAACTATCGGTATAACAGTTGTAAATTGTCGTAGCTGTGTCGGGAAAGTTCCAGAACTGCAAGCGTTAATAGAAAGCACCGAAACACACATCATTATAGGCAGCGAAAGTTGGCTCAAGCCGGAAATAAGTTCAGAAGAAGTATTTTCAAAAGATCTATCGGTGTTCAGAAAGGATAGATTAAACAAAATAGGTATGGGCGTGTTTGTCGCCGTCAAAAGTAGTATTTCATGTAGCGAAGTTGAAGTTGATAGTTCGTGCGAGCCAGGGCCGGCGCAAGCTCAAGTGCCGCCCCGTGCGAGTTGCTAAATTGCTGTCCCCCCCCCCCGTTTTTCCTTCTTTTTTTTATTTTTTATTAAACGTTTGTGGAATTTTATTTAAACAAATCTGTAGGAGATATCAGCAATCAATCGCATTTTCTTCTTTTTAGATCTTTCTAGGCCAGTCTCAAAGCTTTTAATATGTGCTTGCATCTAAACCGTCATGTTGACAGCTACGTTCAGCATGACGGTATAGATGTCATCATAACTCAAAGCATTGAGAATAACCACACTGTGCCCCAAATCTATATAGATCTGGAAAAGAATTGCGAGTGATTGGTGACATTTTCTACAGATTTGTACAAGCCAGTCGCTGGGTACAAGCTCAAAAATGAAATCAAACCTGGTTGAAGAAATCTAGCTAATTTTAATAAGCCTTGTGAATCAACAAAGATGTTCAAATGTGTGTGAAATCTTATGGGACTTAGCTGCTAAGGTAATCAGTTCCTAGGCTTACACACTACTCAACCTAAATTATCATAAGGACAAACACAAACACACACACACACACACACACACACACACACACACACAGACAGACCCATGCCCGAGGGAGGACTAGAACCTCCGCTGGGACCGGACGCACAGTCCATGACTGCAGCGCCTTAGACCGCTCGGCTAATCCAGTGCGGCATGAACTTACAATTAACGTAAATAAACATTTTTCAATGGTTGTAAACAGATAATGTATTTAACGGAAAACAAAATATATTTACAATTTAACGATAATTTGGTTTGAACAATAAAATTTACAATAACTATTTAATGTTGAACAAAATAAGAAGCAACACAGTAAATAACGAAGACGCTGAACATAATATAAAAATTTTAAAAACATACTAGACAAATCGAACCTTCCAGGCTTTTGCTTGTGCAAACTCTTTCACACGATCTGTGTGATTTATCCCCTCTACAAGCGCGTGCTCAATAGAAATTGTTGCAAGATCATTCAAACGAGTTTGGCTCATCGTTGATCTGAGGTATGTCTTTATCAATTTCAGTTTTGAGAAACTCCTCTCTCCACTCGCAACTCTCACTGGAAGTGTTAGGAGAATTCTCAGAGCAACGTTGAAATTAGGGCAAAAATTATGTCGTACTGTAAACTTCAGAGTCTCTTTTGGACCTATTCCAGGTTTCAACAATGTTGAAAGCACTTTTAGTTCTTCCCTCAATTCTAGTGCATCAATGTCGCTTGACTCATGATCTTGCAAAATCGCTGCGAGGTTTCTACACTTTGTGTCCAGGCTGTCAGGAGGTGCATTCTTCAGCTCGCCGATGTCGTAGAGAAAATCAAAATAATCATAATGAGATTTCAGTTGATTGAATCTCTCATCCAAATATGTGGTTACTATATCTAAAAGATAATAGTAGAATTCAATCTTGTAACGTTTTGTTGGGTCATCTATTGTCTCATCCCTTCCTTCATAATTAAAGTGTATTGGCTCTTACTTCGTCGCCGGGAAACACTAATCCGCGGTAACGTTAGATCTTCTAACTCTAATTCTGTAGCCAATTCTTTGGAATCCGTCAAGAAAGATACAAACTTTTCTTCTGTTCTGTAGGTCTCAAAATATGCTTTCGTTTTTTCAAGCGTTTCTACGGCCTCACACACATTTATGTCAATGGTCTGGAGGGTCTTACTGACTACACTGATGTGAAGAAGAACGTCGTACCAAATTACCAGAGAAGTGAGAAAGACGTAATTTTTTTATTTGATTCGCCGGCCGCGGTGGCCGAGGGGACTGAGGCGCTCCAGTCTAGGTCTGCACGGCCACTAAGGTCGGGGGTTCGAATCCCCCCTCGGGCATGGATATTTGTGCCGTCCTTAGTCTTAGTTAGTTCATAAGTAGTTTGTAAGTTTAGGGACTGATGACCCCGTAGTTAAGTCCCATAAGCTATACAAACATTTGAACATTTTGTTTTATTTGATTCGCAAGTGACGTTGATTCGTGAGCGGTCATTCTATCGAATTCTTCTGATATTTCAACCAGTGCATCATAAACGCCTCCAAGTTGAAACCTCAGGGGAGTAAGTGCATCGATGCGACTTTCCCACCTAGTATCGCTCAGTAACTTGAGCGTCAGGTTAGGCAGGTACTCTGCAAGACATTCCAACGTCGAATGGAGGACGAGAAGAAATAAAAGCTTCTTCGCTGTCGAAAACATGGAAACAGCATATTTAGAAGACATAGCGGCATCGTTGACAACAAGATTCAATGAGTGACTGCTACATGGTACATAAAATGCTCTCTTGTTAATATCTGAAATTCTTTTCTGGAGACCAGACTTCTTTCCTTTCATGTTTGCTCCATTGTCGTATCCTAGGCCTCTCATAATACACAATAGGATGTTTTTTCTTCCAAGAACTTGAGTACGACCTGCGTCAAAGTGGAGCTTGAAGAATCGGACACTGGAAGAAATCCCAGGAAATTCTCCCGAATTCGGACATCGTATACCCCGTCGAGTCTTGCGTCCTGGACGAAACGCACCACAGCTGTCATCTGCTTAACTTTTGAAATAACTGGTGTGCAGTCCAGAATTATACTGTAATACTTTGCAGATTTCATCGTTAATAGAATGTTGTTGGTTATAGATGATCCAATAAGATGAATTATTTCATTCTGTGTTTCCTTTCCAAGATAATGATGACCCTCGTTCTCACCTTGCTTTGTTCTGTGCAGGTGCTCTATCATCACAGTGTCGAACTTTCCAAATAATTCAACGAGTTTCAAGACGTTTCCTTTGTCAGGCTGAAAGAGTGTATCTTTACTTCCTCTTGCTATTAAGCGCCCAAGAACATTTTTACAATGTTCGCTTTCAGTATTCAGAAGCCTTTGATGATGGGCGTCGACAGTTCGTGACTTTTTCATCCCCTCAGGAAACACGATCCACTTTTTATGTGAATTCAAATGATCGGTAGACGTCCCGTGACTTTCGAGATACGAAGCAAGGTGCCGCCAGTCGGTTATACCGTTCTTTGCAATTTTTACCGTAGATGACGAAAAAAGTTTGCAATAAAAGCAGAACACAGTATCCTTGATCTTTTAGTACACCAACCAATTATCTCCTTTTTCTAAATTCTTCAAAGAATAGCTGTAGTCCACAGGGCTGAAACGCCGGTTGTCCGCGTTTTAGGACATTCTTCAGCTTCCTTAATGCTCTCCGGAGGACCTCGCATGACCAACGTCGTTCGAATGCAGTCGGTAATTATTTCCGGCCACCTTCCGGGATC
Source organism: Locusta migratoria (assembly GCA_026315105.1). Taxonomy (NCBI): domain Eukaryota; kingdom Metazoa; phylum Arthropoda; class Insecta; order Orthoptera; family Acrididae; genus Locusta; species Locusta migratoria. The sequence continues at coordinate 297,742,482 of CM048755.1, forward strand.
TGAGTCAACTGCCTCTTCCAGTGTAGGCTCGCCTTCAGTCCCTTCTCCGGTGGTGAGCACCTCGGCTGATATTCCTCCGGTATTTCCGAATCAGGTCGCCTAATTTCAGTTCTTCCTGATGTTTCAATCTCGGAGCTATCGTCGCAAAGCAGGTCTTGAGTCCAGGCGAGGTCTGCTGAACATGTTGTGGATGACCCGCCGTCAGCATTGCTACTGTATGCGGTAGTCGTAGTACTGTGTTCGTCAACTTTCTGGTCATGTCCTGAAGATAAAGATGTAGCTGCAGTAGCTCCACCAGTTTCTGTACTTTCAGGATCTATTTTTCCACCCTCGCCGCTGCTAGGTTGTTCTTTCTTTGGATTGAAATATCGTTGTAGTGCATCCTTTTGCTTCTTATCGTCATCTTCCTTCAGCGCCCGTCTTTCCCTATATTCACTGCCAGACAGTCTTTTTCTACCGTCGGACATGTTTCGATCCAGCCTGTAAAGAACGATTACGGGAAACTAACAGTTGATGTCAGTGTACATTTGGCTTTCATCGTCCCTGCTTTGCCAATTTCTTAAAGAAAAAACTAAAGGAAAGTGGCAAGGAGGCTTTTTAATACCGTACAAAAACTTAAATTTAAAATTCTACTCTAACTACTAGTTAGTTCCGTTTGACTTCAACCTGTTTTTTGTTGCAGAAAAATACACGCACAAACGAATGCTGAAAAAAATATATTAACGTTCTAACAAGTTATAGTCTTACGATTTGCACTTTCGTGGCTGTACGAACAGCGGAAAAGTAATAAGCTATAAACCTTTTCCCTTTCATAATTTTGTTGGGATTGTCAATGAGATAAAGTTTGGCTGTGTGTTTTCATTCGCAGTAGTGCTTAAATAAATTCTTATCACACCCAGCATAATGGGCATTTTTTGTGACGCTTACTGTTTATTACTTCACGTCTCCTGACATATGTATTGTAGTATTACGTGTAATATTACTATGTAATGGGGCATGTTAAATAAATAAATAAATATGTATTATAGGTGGTTTTTACCCTCATAGGAATTAAGTCCTGAAGGCAAAAATATGTAAAAAATTCTGTTAAAATCGATTCAATAGTTTACGAGCAGTTATGGAACATTATCGCATGATGTGGGTGGCAGTTTTTAGCGAATTTCATTCCTTATGTCGTCTTAACTCCTGAACTATGTTTTCTATAGTCAGGAACATGTGTACCAAGTTTGACTGATATCGCCCCCCCCCCCCCCCCCAAACACACACAAACACACACAGACACATTGTGTAATATGTATAGATTGCGTAGCAAAATTATGTTTTTCTGAATAAAATACTTTACAAAGAATTAGAGCTTGAAGATGTCACCCTAATAAGCAGTATTCTTAATTGGCTGTACCTGAAAAAAATTAATTTCTGCAAACCAAGTTATCTAATTATAAATTAAAATAAACTTACATCCTTCTCTCTAGTTGGGCTTTTGTGCACCCTGCGAAACTTAGTTTTTCTCTACCCGTCTAATGATATTTTCGTTTTCTTACTTCTCTTATAACAGCGAAGGAAACATTTCAGGAAAATGCAGACCGCTGGGAGAGTCTGACATCATGCTTCACTAAGGATCAATTTCGTAAATTTTGATAACATTCTTCTGAACGCGCTATTTAAGAAGCAGCGCGCAGCAGAGACGAGGCGATTTATAATAGCATCTACATTCTACAGAGATAACGAGAAGATTCTCTTAACAGCAAGCAAGTGGGATGAAGCTCTATTCATTTTTCATAACTTTTTTCTTCACAATTAAGTAATCAAGAACGAAACAGAAAGTAAATCTGTATATACTGTAAAATGGATGTGTGTGTGCTACCTAACAGATTCCAAGCGAAGAAAAGTTTGATTTTCAGTACTTCGCATAGTTATCGACTGATTTCGAAAAAAAAAAAAAAAAAAAAAAAAAAAAATGCTGTCGTATTGTACTCATTATGAGGTGTAATTTTATGTAAAGCTGAAAACGGTGAGACAAGACTACATGGAAACTGTGAGTTTGTCTTGAAGCCGACGCCACTCAAATAGCCGCGCAGGAGTGGCCGAGCGCATTGAGGCGCTATGCTCTGATGCGCGAGGCCGTTCCCCGGCGGAGGTCGAATCCTCCCTCGGGCATGAATGTTTGTATTGCCTTTAGTATAAGTTAGTTCATAAGTAGTTTGTAAGTTTAGGGACTGATAACCTCGCAGTTAAGTCCTATAAACTTAACAAACATTTGAACAATTTGCACTCAAATATTCAAATTTGTGCATCTATCACTAGAAAATGATAAAAGCTACGTCCAAAAAGCATCTCAAGCAGTTTCAAACCTTTACACAACTTATTCTCGCCGACATCCCCCACAAAATGATTAAAGGAAAAATGTTTTTCTCTTACCACATTTTAGCTATTAATTCGATTAAACTTACGCAAGTGCTACGACGTTTTAATGTATTACTTTTTAACTATTAAATCTGTTACACACTTTGCAGGTAGTATCTACATATAGGACGCAATGGGCATACGAAATTATACCATTGTACGGCTCTTAGTTCAAGAAATACGTCATGATAGACACTTACAGGCGTCGAAAATTACCATCTGCTTACATTAGCGTTCAGTGGAACTACAGCATCAGGCGTGACGTTTTAATTTATTACTTGTTTATAATTTGCTAAGATTATCCACATGTATCACTGAATTTAACTCCAAAATTATATCATGGTAGTTAAGGAGATATGAAGCCATAGGCAACTAGATTCCTCGGAAACCACCCCACCATGGAAGAGGTTTTAATTAAGACGTCTTAACTACAAAACCTATTCGTGTCACATTTTGCAGACTGTATGAACATATAACACTGAATGTACCATCAAACTTATATCGTAGTAAAAAAACACAGTTCAGGATACATGACGTCATAAACAATGCGTTGTATGAAGAACCTAACAATCACGCATCAGATTTTAATTTATTTCATCTTTACTACTAACTTTTTTTGCAACACACTTCGCAGACACTTCTTAAAAAGATTCAAGAGCTTTCTTTAAAAGATATTGTTAAAGTATTGTGTTTTCTATGGAATTCTATTTAATAACTACAATTTAAATCTCTGATACCAGAAATGGTTTTTTCTTTCTTTCTTTCTTTTTATGCCGTCGGTACACGAAACGAGGAATTTAACGTTAACGTGCGCGGGAACGGGAAACCAAGGCGCATTGGAACAAATCCTTTTAGCTTGGTGTTCTGGAGGAGTTCCCGCAGAACATACCTGCGACCCATCAAACTTCGTTTATACCATACTTGGTGTCCCCTTGTTAGCCACTACAGTACTACGCATGCGCGAACTGTCTGGCTGCATGGGGCAGAAACAGCTAAGACTATCACTTAGAAACTGATAGCAAAAATTTTCAAAATTACGTCGAAACGCAACTTATTCAGGCTTACTAGCAATATCTTTATCCCTTGTAATTACTCGCAGCGTATTTATCCATTCGGAATACTTCTAGCCATTGGAGGTGTTTGACTGTAGTAATGTTCAACCATTTATTTTCTATTTTTTTTTTTTTTTTTTTTTTTTTTTTTTTTTTTTTTTTTTTTCATAATACGGGAAGAATAAAACACTCTGAAAATGCCATGAAGGGTTTAGCAAAATTGCTTCAGACTTAACATGTAACCGCAGTATCGAACATTGCATTTGAATTTCCAAATTCGATTTCGAGTTCTGCAAAATAAGTTATGCGTAAACTCACGGCGCGCCGGCCACGGTGGTCGTGCGCAATGCGGCGCGCCAGTCACGGTCTGTACGGCCACTACGGTCGGGGGTTCGAATCCCCCCTCGGGCATGGATGTTTATGCCGTCCTTAGTCTTAGTTCATAAGTAGTTTGTAAGTTTAGGGACTGATGACCCCGCAGTTAAGTCCCATAAGCTATACAAACATTAGAACATTTTTTTCGCACGGCGCGTAACAGGCTGGCAGCGCTCCACTCATACGAATACTGGCGTGCAAGGTAGCTACACAGTTTGACTGACGTGTACGCCAGACTGCCTCCCCCACTCTGTTCCTCTGGCGTAAACACGACGGTGCTGCCACAGTGGCGAGCAACAAATCAGTCCTCCTCCCCCCCCCCCCCCCCCCGGTACAACAGGGGCGGCCGGCAGGTAGTCGAGGCGCCATGGCACAGTTCCGAAGTGCTCCCTCCGAGGTTTGGTTTCGAATCCCCTCTTGGGCATGAATTTTGAGTTTGTCATTTTTATTAAAAAAAAAAGAAAAAAAAATGTGGGCCGGCAGATTTGCCGCCCCTCGGAAAGTGCCGCCCCGTGCGGCCGCACGTTTCGCACGTGCCTTGCGCCGGCCCTGGTGCGAGCTATTATGGGTAGAGGTTGTACCCGAAAAGCGTAAGAAGTTAATAATCGGTTCCTTTTACCGGCCTCCCGACTCTGACGATACAATAGCAGAAAGGTTCAAAGAAAACCTGAGTCTAATTACAAAGACGTACCCGACTCACACGATAATAGTAGGTGGTGATTTTAATTTACCCTCGATCTGTTAGCGAAATTATATTTTCAAATCAGGAGGTAGGCATAAAACATCGTCCGAAATTGTACTCAACGCATTCTCTGAGAATTACTTCGAACAATTAGTTCATGAGCCAACTAGAATTGTAAATGGATGTGAAAACACACTTGATCTCTTAGCAACAAATAATCCTGAGCTCATAACGAGCATTAAAACGGATACAGGTATTAGTGAACACAGAGCTGTGGTAGCGAAATTGAATATCGAAAGTCCCAAAGTTACCAAAAATAAACGCAAAGTATATTTGTTCAGGAAAGCAGATAGAAACAAAATACATTGCTTCTTGAAAGACACCTTCCACTCGTTTCTAACACTAAACGTAGGTGTAGACCAGATGTGGCTCAAATTCAAAGAAGTGGTATCGACAGCAATTGAAAGTTTTATACCTAATAAATTAATAAAAGAAGGAGGCGATCCCCCTTGGTACACAAAACAGGTCAGGACACTGTTGCAAAAGGAAAGGAAAAGGCATACTAAATTTAAACGAACACGAAATCCCCAGGATTTGCGATCGTACTCAGAAGCTCGAAATTTAGCGAGGATTTCAATGCGAGATGCCTACAATATTTATCACAACTAAACTCTTTCTCGAAATTTGACTGAAAACCCAAAGAGATTTTGGTCATATGTTAAATATACTCGGGGCAAATCACAAACAATACCTTCACTACGTGATAGTAATGGCGATCCTGCCGATGACAGCGCCTCTAAAGCAGAGTTACTAAACTTAGCTTTTAGAAACTCATTCACCAAAGAAGACGAAACCAATATTCCAGATTTCGAATTACGAACAGATGCCGTAATGAGTAACATAGAAGTAGATATCATCGGAGTAGTGCAGCAACTAAAATCACTTAACAAGAACAAGTCATCTGGTCCGGATTGTATACCCATTAGATTTCTATCTGATTATGCTGAAGCGATAGCTCCTTACTTAACAGTCATATACAACCGCTCTCTCATAGAAGGATCTGTACCAAAAGATTGGAAAGTTGCACAGGTCATACCTATATTCAAGAGAGGCAGTAGGAGTAACCCACTAAACTACAGGCCTATTTCATTGACGTCAATTTGCAGCAGGGTTTTGGAACATGTCCTGTATTCAAATATTATGAATTATCTCGAACAGAACGATCTATTGACCCAAGGTCAACACGGATTTAGAAAATATCGTTCATGCGAAACACAACTAGCTCTTTATTCACACGAAGTGATGGGTGCTATCGACAAAGGTTCGCAAATCGATTCCGTATTTCTTGATTTCCAGAAAGCTTTTGACACCGTACCTCACAAACGGCTTTTAATCAAATTGCGTGGTTATGGTATATCGCCCCAAATTTGCGATTGGATAGGGGATTTCTTGTCAGAGAGGACACAGTTCGTAGTAATCGATGGTAAGGCATCGACTAAAACAGGGGTGATATCGGGCGTTCCATAGGGTAGTGTTATTGGTCCTCTGCTATTCCTTATTTACATAAACGATTTAGGGGAAAATCTAAGTAGCTCTCTTAGGTTGTTTGCAGATGACGCCGTCATTTACCGTCTAGTAAAATCATCTGAAGATCAAAACCAACTGCAGAACGATCTGAATAAGACATCACTATGGTGTAAAAATTGGAATTAACTCTAAATAATGAGAAGTGTGAAGTCGTTCACATGAGTACGAAAAGAAATCCGTTAAACTTTGTTTACAACATAAATCAATCAAATGTGAAGGCCGTAAACTCCAAAAAATACCTAGGAATTACTATTACTTCAGACTTAAATTGGAACTAACACATACATAATGTAGTGGGAAAGGTGAACCAGAGACTGCGTTTTATTGGCAGAACCCTTAAAAGATGCAACAGAACTACAAAAGAAACTGCATACACTACACTTGTCCGTCCATTTTTGGAGTATTGCTGCCCAGTGTGGGATCCTCATCAGGTGGGTTTGACGGAGGACATCGAAAGAGTCCAAAGAAGGGCAGCTCGTTTCGTATTGTCACGATACAGGAGAGACAGCGTTACGGAAATGATATAGGATCTGGGATGGGAATCATTACAACAACGGCGCTTATCGCTGCGGCGTGGGCTACTTGCGAAACTCAAATCGCCAACATTCTCCTCCGAATGCGAAAATATATTGTTGACTCCCACTTACATAGGTAGAAATGATCATCAGAATAAAATAAGAGAAATCAGAGCTCGAACAGAGAGATTCAGGTGTTCTTTCTTCCCGCGCGCTATTCGAGAATGGAATGGGAGATAAATAGTATAATTGTGGTTCGATGAACCCTCTGCCAGGCACTTAAATGTGATTTGCAGAGTATCCCATGTAGATGTAGATTTCCATGATAGCCTCTGTGATTGGTACTGCAGAAATGTCTGCTCCTTCCCCTCCTAGATGGACTATGATTGGGCTGCTGCGGCCTGTTATCCTGCCAACTGTTACTTTGTGACACCTGGTTTGTACTGCTACCCCTGTTTCTGTTACTATCGTTGCGGCACTCTGTCTTCCACTTCATTTTTCTCCACCCTTTATACACTGGCCTACTACCTGACACAGCATCCAAGTATTCTAACACTAGTAACAGATTGTCAATGTTGTTTCTATCTGCTGTTGCCAATTTCTCTTGTATTGATGTAGGTACCTTTAATAATAATAAATTAATTAAAACAGATTCCCTAATTGGGTATGTAAGGTATTGATTCATCTTCCAGTAGTGTTGAAAAACTTCTTTGTAACTCCCATAATCACTGTTTACGAAATTTTTAGCTTCCACAATTTATTTATGAGCATTGTCTTGTGTACTTTTTGACCAATACTGATACAAAAATGCCTTGGTAAATTCGTGATTTGTACCTCAGTTATTCATAACACTTGTGCCTCATGACATTACGTCCACTTCAAACCTACTGGCAACCAAATGAATTTTCTTCTGTTCTGTGTAATGTGATGGAGGACTGTTCTAAAACTGTCATATGAAACCAACAGGATGCAAATCTTCCTTACTAGAAAAGTGATGGTTTTTACATGCTCTAGTACTATCACCAATTGTGATTACTTGACAACGTCCTGTCTTCTGCACTTCTTTGAAGTTCTTTTTCTAATTTTACTACTTCAGAAGTGACAGTTTCCACTTCAGGCATCAATTTGCCATGAATCACAGTTGTATTGTCTTCACACTTATATTCTACTTCTAATACCTTAGTATTAATCACATTTTGTTCATTTACAACAATATTCAATTTGTTCATAGTTTCTTGATACCTTTCTTTACAGGCTTCTGTTATCTTAATTTGCATATCATCTAAATTATCTACTTGCTGTTTCATTTGACTAACTTCCCTACTTTGATTTTTCAACTTAGCTTCTTCACTTTTATTATGGTTTCAATATTTTCATTTATTTCAAGTTTACAATTTTCTAATTTCTTCCGCAACTCTAATGTTTCATGACTTAGCTTCTTAAGCCGTTCATCAGTTTTAGCATCAAGGTTATTGACCTTTTGATCTATATTTTTTATAAAGCTGATTTATATTTGTTTCTAATTTTTCTGCCCTACTTCAAATGTCTTTTTTAACTCCATTTGTCCTACTTTCATCTTCGTAAGCTCATCTTTATTTTCTGTTCTAAATGAATTTTGTACTGTGTCTGACTTAGTTTGACTTAATTGTACTGCTTTAATTTCATTTGTGACATCATTATGCAGTAAAGCTTGTTCTGTTTTAAATTCCATCATGAATGATTGCATCAATGCTGTTAAGTTCTGATTCTGATCTCATATAACTATATCATTCTGAATACTTGAACTGATGATGTGTCAGCTGAACCGGTACCATGACTTAATCTACTTAATTCTTCTCCCGAAGCATTTGCATTACAATCAGATTCAACATTCCTGGCATCTTGACTTAGATTTACAAGATCACCTGGATTTTGCAAATTATGACTGCTACGTTGATGTGAGCATTTATGACATCATTTACATTTTCAGTAACATTTTCCTGTACCCCATTATTTATTATATCTGTCTGATCTAGTTGATTAGGTTTGTCGTTATAAGGCTGTACTTCACCAAACTGATTTAATTGATCACCTTTATTATTTTATGTTTGGTCCCTCTCTCTGTTTTTGAGCAAATACCTCCTCCCATTATTGCTAGCTATTTTAATCTTTAAATAATCTAACAATTTAACGCAGATTTGCTTATATGACGCAATAATTACCCCTTTAAAGACAATAAATATTCAATAGTATGTACAGAGAACAATGTTCCACTACAATATAAGCTGACTGTTCTGGGTTTACACTAACATTAGTCGATTGACTGCCAACGAGAGGCTCTTCCTCTTACTGCTGAATTTGATGTTCCGCTGTTGCCCATACTTCTACATGACCTGGTGCAGCTGCTTTTGTCAGTTCGCGTCACATCGTCCACTGCTCCCAACTGTTTGTTTTTACGAAAAGGGATATATTATTTATGACAAATTAGATCATCATCATCATCATCATTAGAGACTGATTATGCCTTTCAGCGTTCAGTGTGGAGCATAGTACCTCTAATAAAATTCCTCCATGATCCTCTATTCAATGCTAACACTGATGCCTCGTCTGATGTTATGCCTTTTACTTCAAAATCATTCTGCACTGAATCTAAGTATTTTCTTCTTGGTCCACCTCGACTCCTCTTACCCTCCACTGACGAGCTCATGAGTCTCTTAGGTAACCTTAATTCTCCCATGCGTGTAACATGACCCCACCATCTCAATCTGTTCGCTCTAACTGCTTCATCTATGGTGTTCATTCCCAACTTTTCTTTGATTTCCTCATTATGGACACCCTCCTGCCATTGTTCCCATCTGTTGGTACCTGCAATCATTCTAGATTAAGGAATAAATATACTGAGAGGCAGTAGTTAGTATACCCAGTTCTTTGAAGAGTCTTCTACAGGATGTCTGTGAATTTACTCCACAAATAATATGTATTACACACTTTTGAACTCTGAAAACTTTTGCTTGACTTAAAGAGTTATCCCAAAATATCATACCATATGACATTATGGAATGAAAGTAAGCAAAGTATGCAAGCTTTTTTATTTTTACGTCTCCTACATCTGATAACTCATACTGCAAATACAGATTTGTTAAGTCGTTTCTGCAATTCTGTACTGTGCTCCTCCCAACTGAATTAATTATCAGGCTGTAATCCCAGGAATTTAACACTGTCGATCTCTTCTTCATACTTTATGCAAATGCCAGATTGAAACCTCTTGCATGTTCTGAACTGCATGTAGTGACTCTTTTCAAAGTTTAATGTCAATGAGTGGGCTTTATACCATTTATTAATGTTCATGAAAATATCATTAGCATTCCTTTTTAGAACTATGCTTGACATGCTATTTATTGCAATACTTGTATCATCTGCAAACAAAACGAACTCTGCTTCTGGAAACATGAATGCAAGGTTTTTAAGCTGCCGTAGGAAAGTTAGTGCTGGAGTTCTATGCCGCTGTTGTGACAAGTGGTTTCATTGGGGGAATGTAGCGGTGTGGGAATTGGGGAAGCAAACGAGCCTCTTCCTTTCTTTTGCACAGGATATTCAAGGAACAGAAAAAATAGTTGAACAGGAAGCGAAGATTAGAGCCCCTCAGGCTGAGATGGATAGCGCTAGGGAGGAACTTACAAGGTTAAGGGGGGACGAAGGGGAATAGAGGAGGGAAGTTGTAGCAGGGAATAGTGGCCGCAGAGAGAGTATAGTATCTGACAGCTTCAAAATTGGCACAACCAATAGATTTGCATTGTTACCGCAGTTAAGTGAGGAAGAGACTCCTTTAGAAGTAGCTGTAGTTAAGAAACAACAGGTTTTCACTACGAAATCAATGGTTGAAAAAAAAAGTAGAAAGTAGGAGGAAAGTTCTGTTGCTAGAAAGTATCCATGGAAGAGGTGTAGTCCAGATTTTGCAGGAAAAAATAGGTGACAGGTACCAGGTCACAAATTTATTTAAGCCCAGTGCTGATCTTAGCCAGGTGGTAGAGGATGTAGCTTCCTTGTGCAAAGGTTTCACAAAACAGGATCATATTGTGATAGTGGGGGGAGTGAGAAACAGCATTTATAGGGATCAGGGCTACAGTATCGAGTGTGTCCTGGTTAAAATAGCTTCTGCAATGACCCATACAAATCTTGCACTGGTGCCTGCTTTCGTTTGGTATGATTGACCCTAGTTGAACCGCTCTGTCAGGGGGGTCAATATGGAGATACATCAGTTGCTTAGGATGGCTACGAAATTCTTAGACTGTGATGGCTACTCTGTCAGTCATGAGATTGGTTCCTGTTCATGCTATTAGTAGGTGGGATTTCACTAGGCATGGCCTGCACCTCAATAGGAAAGGGAAGGGGAAACTGGATGGGTTGATAGCAAAATCCTTAAGGTGGGACACTTCAGTTCATGGAAGTACTTCTTTTTTAGGCTAAAATCAGTGTTCCATGAGAAGTTTAGACAAGCAGGTACTAAAGATGTTAAAAAATCAGAAGATTCTCACAGAATATTGGGGAAATAAAGAATAAAATAGATGAGCTTCTGTTTTTTTAGGAGATATAAAAACTGATAATGTAGTAGATATACTATGCCTGTCTGAGCATCACATTGTCACTGGTATGGAAAAGGTGAATGTCAGTGGATATAAACTAGCTACACATCTAAGTAATTTAATCTGTGGGAACCAGAAATGGCAAAATAATTTTACCTGGAGAGTAGGATATTAGCATCATATCATATCAGTTTTATTTGTCCTGTAGATCATACATTTGTACAGTGAAGCACATAATGATATAGGACAAGTCAATAACAATTACACACTTTTGTACGTTGTACAGTGAGGCAACATAGTGAATAGGACAAGTCAATTGAATAAAATTAAGAATATGGTACAATAGAGAATGTTTGTGGTGGTACCAACTTCACATGGCAGAAAACAAATACCAAATAAGAACTATAATTAGAAAATATCAGTGAATTGAAATTTACATTAGCACAAGGCAATTCGCATGATTTGCAAAGTTATCTTTTATATTAGTACCAGTCAATCTTCAACAATTAGCAAAATTATCATATCATAATAAAAAAAGAGAAATGTTCCAATATAGTACAGGAGATTATGGGATACATATATTACCTAGTTTTGATTCAGAGTACAGTTCATACATTAATATCATATCATATCTCATATTGTTTGTCCTGTAGATCATATATTTCCACTGTGAAGGACATAATTATATAGGACAAGTTGATAAGAATTAAACACATTTGTGCTTTGAACAGTAAAGCAACATAGTGATTAGGACAAGTCAGTAAGATTAAAATTAATAGTATGGTACAATTGTCTGTCTGTGCATGGCACAAAAACAAACGTAAAATAAGAACTATAATTAGAAAATGTCAGTGAGTAAGATTTACCTAGGCACAAGAAAATGTCAGTGATTAAGGCTTACATAGGCACAAGGCAATTCACACCATTTGCAAAGTTATCGTTTATATTAGTACAACGCAATCCTGAGTATTAGCAAAATTATCATACTATAATCAAAGCATAAAATAAAATGTTCTGATATAGTACAGGAGATTATGTGTTCACATATATTACCAAGTTTTAATTTAGAGTAGAGTTCGTACAATAAATAAGTGATTACATGCAATACTTATAGCTAAAACAGAAGATTAGAGACAGAATATAGAATTTCATTTCAAGAAATTCCTGAATAGAATAAAAGCAGTGATTTAGTAATAATTCCTTCAATTTAGTTCTCATTTTTTTTTCATTTTTTATAGTTTTTAAGTGTGGAGGGAGGGCGTAATAAATTTTCATGCCCATATACTTAAACCCATTAGCGTATAATTTTGTTTTTGAGGTATTATCTGCAGGTGGATTTTATTTCTTGTCATGTGTGTAGCGGTCTTCATTTTTGTCAAGGAATTGCAGGAGTTGAACTGTAAAACAATCCACTTACAGTATATAGAGACATGGAAGTGGTATGATTTTTAAGGGACTGATGACCTAGATGTTTAGTCCCCTCAAACCAACAACAACAATATGATTTTTAAATGTTTAAACAGTGGTTTGCAGTGCTCAGCTCGTTTTTTAATGCTATTATTCTTACTGCTTGTTTTTGAAGTTCGAAAATTGCAAGTGATTCAGAACTGCTTCCCAAGAAGATCAAGCAATAGCTTGAAACAACAGAGCATGGTATATCATCTTCAAAGTATTTACACTGACCGTATCTCTAATTGATCTTAATAAATAACATGCTTTGTTGAGTTTCTGTGATAAGGCCTCAAAATGAGATTCTCAATTAAGAGTATTACTTATGGTAAGTCCAAGAAATTTAGTGTCCTCTGTTAGTTATGGTGTCTTTCCCAGTGGATATAAATACATTGTAGGGGGTAAGGTTTTGTCTTGAGTGGAAATTCATGCTTTCAGTTTCCTGTGAATTTATGAGTAGCCTATTTCATTCGAACCAAGATTGTAATTGACCAGTAGTTTTATTAACTGCATCTTGTAATATGTCAGTTCTACTGGTAATCAGCAATTTGTGTCATCAGCGTACAGGAAGGAGCTGACATTGGGTATTTGTTCTGGGAGGTTATCAGTGAACAGAAGAAAGAGGACAGGGCCAAGAATAGACCCCTTAGGCACATTATTTATTGCAGGTATTGTATCTGACCTGCAAGATCTCAATGTCTTAAAATTTTTTATTTCAACATATTGATTCCTTCCACTTAGGTAGCTGCCAAACCATTTGTGGGCTATATCTCTAATCCCATACATCTGGAATTTCATAAGGAGCAGCTTGTAGTCGACCATATCAAATACCTTGGACTGATCTAAGAATAAGCCAAGAGCAGGTTGTTTATTGTCAACAAGTCCTGAAAACTTTTCCAAAAATGCATTCAAAGCATGTGTGGTAGACATATCTTTCCTAAACCCATACTGGAAACATGAGGTAATACGAGGTGCATTCAAGTTCTAAGGCCTCCGTTTTTTTTTCTAATTAATTACTCACCCGAAATCGATGAAACTGGCGTTACTTCTCAACGTAATTGCCCTGCAGACGTACACATTTTTCACAACGCTGACGCCATGATTCCATGGCAGCGGCGAAGGCTTCTTTAGGAGTCTGTTTTGACCACTGGAAAATCGCTGAAGCAATAGCAGCACGGCTGGTGAATGTGCGGCCACGGAGAGTGCCTTTCATTGATGGAAAAACCAAAAGTCACTAGGAGTCAGGTCAGGTGAGTAGGGAGCATGAGGAATACCTTCAAAGCTGTTATCACGAAGAAACTGTTGCGTAACGTTAGCTCGATGTGCGGGTGCGTTGTCTTGGTGAAACAGCAGACGTGCTGCCCTTCCTGGACGCTTTTGTTGCAGTGCAGGAAGGAATTTGTTCTTCAAAACATTTTCGTAGGATACACCTGTTACCGTAGTGCCCTTTGGAACGCAATGGGTAAGAATTACGCCCTCACTGTCCCAGAACATGGACACCATCATTTTTTCAGCACTGGCGGTTACCCGAAATTTTTTTTCGTGGCGGTGAATATGTGTACTTCCATTGAGCTGACTGGCGCTTTGTTTCTGAATTGAAAAATGGCATCCACGTCTCATCCATTGTCACAACCGACGAAAAGAAAGTCCCATTCATGCTGTCGTTGCGCGTCAACATTGCTTGGCAATATGCCACATTGGCAGCCTTGTGGTCGTCCGTCAGCATTCGTGGCACCCACCTGGATGACACTTTTCGCATTTTTAGGTCGTCATGCAGGATTGTGTCCACAGAACCCACAGAAATGCCAACTCTGGAGGCAATCTGTTCAAAAGTCATTCGGCGATCCTCCAAAACAATTCTCTCCACTCTCTCGATCATGTCGTCAGACAGGCTTGTGCGAGCCCGAGGTTGTTTCGGTTTGTTGTCACACGATGTTCTGCCTTCATTATAAACTGTCGCACCCACGAACGCACTTTCGATACATCCATAACTCCATCACCGCATGTCTCCTTCAACTGTTGATGAATTTCAATTGGTGTCACACCAGGCAAATTCAGAAAACAAATGATTGCACTCTGTTCAAGTAAGTATCTAAAACAGTTCTCATTCTCGCCGCTGGCGGTAAAATTTCATCTGCCGTACGGTTCTGCCATCTCTGGGACGTATTGACAATGAACGCGGCCTCGTTTTAAAACAATGCGCATGTTTCTATCTCTTTCCAGTCCAGAGAAAAAAATCGGAGGCCTTAGAACTTGAATGCACATCGTATTATTGACATTTAAGAATGCTTCTAATCTTATAGACATACAATTTTCAAACATTGTAGAAAAAACAGATATTATAGCAATTGGCCTATAATTTGACACCTCAGTTTTCTCTCCTTTCTTATGTATAGGTATAACCTTAGCAAGTTTTATTTAGCTGGTTTGGATATGTTCACTCCACAAATGAAGTATTTATTATGTTTGCTAGTGGCCCATTAATGTAGTTTGCACACTTATGAAGTAAGAAACAGGGTATCATGTCATGTCCTGCTGAATAAGTCTTTTTGATTTTTTCTTAATAATATCTTCAACTTCATTCTGTGTTGTAGGATTAAATAAAAGGACTTCAGAGGAGAATAGTTATTGGGGAGGGAGCATACAATCTTTGGAAATTTGGCCCAGAGATTTGAAAAAAATTCTGAAAAAATAACTGTTAAATTTGTTGGCAATTTAATGTTCATTTTCAGTCTTATACCCTTCTATATTCAGTGTGATTTTATCCTCTATCCTCGTCTTTCAACCCGTTTGTTTATTTACTATGCCCCAGATGGTCTTGCATTTATTACAAGAACCTGTAATGATTTTATCATTACAATATGGAACTTTTTAACACATTTTAATACTCTCCTGTATATGGTTTTGTAGCGATTATAGTATCCCTTGAACTCTTCAGATTTACCACTGTCTAGTTTGCTAATTTTATGTAACAATTTATTTTCTGGTGATGTTGTAATGCCTTTTGAGATCCAACCATTTTTTGGTCTTTAGTGATAGATTTTGTTTTTTTCTTGGAAGTGGCAGTTAAAGTTATACTCAAAGATCAGCATAAAATTTTTCAAACTTGTCATTTGTAGTAGATGAAGTAAATACACTTTGCCAATCAGACAGGCAAAATACCCTCCGATAAATGGAATAATCCCCATTCCAAAGAAAGCAGGCACAGGCAGGTGTGAAACTTACAGAACCATCAGTTTAATAAGTTGTGGTTACAAACTTTTAACATGAATTATTTACCGAAGACTGAAAAGGCTGATAGATGCTTACCTCGGGGAAGATCAATTCAGATTCAGGAGAAATGAAGGAAGACAAGAGGCAATACTTACCTTATGACTTATCATAGAAGATAGATTAAGGAAAGTCAAACCTACATTTCTAGCTTATGTGGATTTGGAGAAAGCCTTTGATAATATTTATTGGAATACACTCTTTCAAATTCTGAAGTCAGCAGGGGTAAAATATAGGAAATGGAAGCTCATTTAGAACTTGTACGTTAACCAAACATCTGTAATTAGAGTTGAAGGGCATGAAAGGGATGCTGTGGTTGGGAAGGGAGTATGACAAGGTTGTAGCCCTTCTCCAATGTTATTCAGTTTATACAGTGAGCCAGGGCCGGCGCAAGGCACGTGCAAAACGTGCGGCCGCACGGGGCGGCACTTTCCGAGGGGCGGCAATTCTCACGCCTCCTTTTTTCTTTATATATATATATATATATATTAGGACAAAAGAGGGCATTCGAAACCAAGCCTCGGAGGGAGCGGCTTCGGAAACTGTGGCACGGTGCCTCGACTACCTGCCGGCCGCCCCTCTTGAACAAGGAGACGGAGGAGGACTAATTTCTTCCTCGCCACTGTGGCAGCAAAAAAATGTGCAAATATTTGTAAAGTTTAAGGGTTGTAACTGCGGGGCCATCTGTCTCTAAACTTACGAACTACTTATGAACTATCTTACACTAAAGACGACACAAACATCCATGCCCGAGAGGGGATTCGTACCTCCGACGGCGGACGGCCGAGCGCACCGCAACAGGGCGCTCCAGCACGCGCGGCTAATCCGCCGCGGCCTGTGGCAGTACCGTCGTGTTTAGCGTAAATTGAATCGTACTACAGTTCTGCCACATCCCCTCCACAAGGGCAGAAGGAGGCGGGGCATGTTGTGCACGTGACTAGTCTGCAGTAGCGCTTCCCAGTGGCAGAAAGCAAAAGCTGTTGCTGTCTTATATTCTAAGTTCATTTTTATATTTTTACGTCTGTAGCTCACGCTGTCAGCTGTTGCTGTCTTATATTCTAAGTTCATTTTTTTATTTTTGACATCTGTAGCTCATGAATGTTCCTATTTTAGTGAAATTTCATAGTAGGAACTACCAAGGTTACGTTTCTCCCTACTAGGCTATCCCTACAATATGCTACATAAATTGCAAGCCTGAAGGAGTGGGACAGTTCTGAGGTACAAACAAAAATGATAGCATTGGAAAAGTGTAAACATTAACTCAGGCCTACCGGTACCGTAAATTTTATCTCATGTATTATTTGATTTATGTTCTAATTACCATAGTCTCCACTACAGGAATAAAAAATTATGATCTTTATCTGTGTGTGCCGACTGACTGCCACTGGTGTTTTTACTAGAAACAGTAAACTTAAAATCACACCTACGCTATTGGCAACGAGTTTAAAGAGAACAAAGGCATGTGACAACACACATTCTTTTACGCAAGTCGCCGAAGTGCCGTCCAATTAAAAGACTTGCACCTGGCTAATGAGCCACACGTAATTATTATTATAGAGAGGCGACTGTAGCCCACGTGTCTTTGATACGTATAATTATAAATGTTTCATAAATTACGTATTTAAAACGCACTTACAGCAAATTAGATATTCTATATCAGATGGTGAGAAATATATATTTTTTATTTCAGGAACTTGACATAAATTACACACTTCGGCTCTGATATTCGGATATCGGTATAAGATTGTTGTCAGCATCATTCTTTACATTTTCTTCGATGGAAAGACGTGAGAGGTGCTTCCACACTCAATTCATTACAAAACTAATGATTGTTTTTTCATGGGTAGTTACATCACGAATAGAAGAATAAAGTATTGAAGCTTCCCGTTTCGTTTGAGGCTACTAAAATCACATAAGGAAGGCAGCAATTCACTCTTGTGTTCAGACTGCTGTACAATATTTTCATGTTACTTTGCCTAGTCTGCTCTGGGAATGGAATTCACATAACCTAACCTACACGTAAAATCACGCAATAACGCACGTAAACTGTAAACAAAAGTGACCGAAGCTTTTGTTGTCTGCCGCTTGGATGCGCGTAGCAGCATGCCCTCTCGTCCGGCCGCGGCGGAGTGGCCGAGCGAATTGAGGCGCTATGCTCCGATGCGCGAGGCCGTTCTCCGTCGGGGGTTCGGATTCCCCATCGGGCATGGATGTTTGTGCTGTCTTCAGTATAAGTTAGTACATAAGTAGTTTGTAAGTTTAGGGACTGATGGCCCCGCATTTAAGTCCCATAAATTTAACAAACACTTGAACATTTGAACCTCTCGTTCGCAAAACAATAGAGGCATGTATGATGCACTGGTTCAGATATCAGAAGAAAAAAAGTTCAAATGTTTGTTACGCTTATGGGACTCAACTGCGGGGTCATCTGTCCCTTAACTTACAAATTACTTATAAACTAACTTATATTAAAGACAACACAAACACCCATGTCCGAGCGAGGACTCGAACCTCCGACGCGGGAGGCTGCGCGATCCGCAACATGGCGCTCCAGACCGCTCGGCTACTCCCGCGCGGCATATCAGAAGAATTCGATGGCATCACCGCTCATGAAGCGACGTCACTTGCGAATCAAATAAAAAAATTACACCTTTCTCACGTCTCTAGTAATCTGGTACGACGTACTGCTTCGCATCAGTGTAGTTAGTAAGACCCTCCAGATAATTGACATGAAAGTTTCTGAGGCCGTAGAAATGCATGAAAAAACGAAAGCATGTTTTGAGACCTGTCGAACAGAAGAAACGTTTGTGTCTCTCTTGACGGATTCCAAAGAATTGGCTACAGAATTAGAGCTAGAAGATCTAATGTTACCAAGGATAAGTGTTTTCTGGAGACGAAGTAAGAAGCCAATACACTTTCTGTGAAGAAAGGCATGAGACAACAGATGGCCCAACAAAACGTTACAAGATTGAATTCTACTATTATGTTTTAGATATAGCAACCCCATCTTTGGATAAGAGATTCAATCAACTGAAATCTCATTGTGATTATTTTGATTTTCTCTACGACATCGGCGAGCTGAAGAATGCACCTCCTGACAACCTGGATACAAAGTGTAGAAACCTCGCAGCGATTTTGCAAAATCATGAGTCAAGCGACATTGATGCACTGGAGTTGAGGGAAGAACTAAAAGTGCTATCAACTTTGTTGAAACCTGGAATAGGCCGAAAGAGACTCTGAAGTTTATAGGAAGACATAATTTTTGCCCTAACGTCAACGTTGCTCTGAGAATTCTCCTAACACTCCCAGTGACAGTTGCGAGTGGAGAGAGGAGTTTCTCAAAGACATACCTCCGATCAACGATGAGCCAACTCGTTTGAATGATCTAGCAACAATATAGATTGAACACGAGCTTGCAGAGGACTGAAATTACACAGATCGTGTGAAAGAGTTTGCACAAGTAAAAGCCAGGAAGGTTCGATTCATCTAGCATTTTTTTTAAAAATTTTGTATTTTGATCAGTATCTTGGTTATTTACTGTGTTGTTTCTTATTTTGTTCAACATTGAATAGTTACTGTAAGTATTATTGTTCAAACAAAATTATCGTTAAATTGTAAATATATTTTGTTTTCCGTTGAATACATTATCTGTTCACAACCACTGAAAAATGTTTATTTACGTTAACTCTTAAGTTCACCGCGAGGGATTAGCTGAGCGGTCTAAGGCGCTGCAGTCATGGACTATGCGGCTGGTCCCGGCGGAGGTTCGGGTCCTCCCTCGGGCATGGGTGTGTGTATATTTGTCCTTAGGATAATTTAGGTTAAGTAGTGTGTAAGCTTAGGAACTGGTGACCTTAGCAGTTAAGTCCCATAAGATTTCATACATATTTGTAAATTCCCAAGGCTTATTAAAATTAGCTAGACTTCTTCAATCAGGTTTGACTAATTTTTTTGCTGCTGGTGCCCAGCGACTATTTTGTACAAATCTCTTGAGAATGTCACCAATCAGTCGCAATTTTTGTTTTTATTTTCCAGATTTACGTTGATTTCGGGCACAGTGTGGCTATTCTCAACGCTTTGAGCTATGCTTACATCGATACCGTCATGCTGAACGTAACTGTCAACATGACGGGTTAGATGTAAGCACGTATTAAAAGCTACGAGACTGCGATTGATTGCTGAGATTTCCTACAGATTTGTTTAAATAACATTGCACAAACTTAAAAAAATGGGGGGCGGCAATTTAGCAACTCGCACGGGGCGGCACTTGGGCTTGCGCCGGCCCTGCAGTGAGCAAGCTGCGAAGGGAAGAAAAGAGACATCTGGAGAAGGAATTAAAATTCAGGGTGAAAAAATAAAAATATTGTGTTTTGTTGATGACATTGTAATTCTGTTAGAGAAAGTAAAGGACTTGGAAGAGCAATTAAACGGAATGGACAGTGTGTTGAAAGGAGCATTTAAAATGAACATTAACAACAGCAAAACAAGGGTAATGGAATGCAGTCTTAGAAAACCAGGTGATGCTAAAGAAATTAGGCAACAAATCAATAAAGGTGGTAGAGGTGTTTTATTACTTGGGCAGTAAATTAACATATGACGGTTGGAGTACAGAGGCTATAAAATACAGAATGGCAATGGGAAGAAAAGCGTTTTTGAAAAAGATTAACTTGCTAACATCGAATATTAATTTAAGTGCTAGGAAATCTTTTCTAAAAGCATTTGCATGGATCGTTGCCTTGTGCGGGAGTGAAACTTGGGTGATAAATAGTTTAGGCAGGAAGAGCATAGAGGCTTTTGAAATTTGGGGTTACAGAATAATGGTGAAGATTACGTGGGTAGATTGCGTAACTAATGAAAAGGTACTGAGCAGATTTGGGGAGGAAAGAGATTTTTGGTATACCTTCACTAAAAGAAGGGATTTGTTGATAGGACACATTCATGGACATCAAGGAATCGTAAATTTAGCATTGGAGAGAAGTTTGTGGGGGGAAAAATTGCAGTGGGAGACCAAGAGACGAATATAGTAAGCAGATTCAGATGGATGTGGGTTGTCGTTCTTATGAATAAATGAGAGGCTTGCTCAGGATAGAGTATGATGGAGAGCTGCATCAACCCAGTCTCTGGACTGAAGATTACAACAACAACCACAACAATCTTCACTTTTGCTCTAGTCTGTCTTAGAACGTCGCCACAAGTGTAATGAACTAAGAACCATAACCATTAGTTTCGTGAGTCACATCAGTGCAAATACAGCTACTTCCATACTTCAGTATTTCACACTGAGCATAGTTCATATTACTGCTTTTACTGCTGGAATACTGAATAGACTTTGACAGGAAGTCAGATGCCTCCTTCCTCATTTGCCCTTCCCTTTTTTTTTTTTTTTTTCATTTCAACATATTTGCGCTCATTTCACTCAGAAATCCTACTACCCAGTCCCTGATTGTAATGAACTTTTCATCCTCTCCCTTTTCCTGTCAATGCCTACATCTCTCTCTCTCTCTCTCTCTCTCTCTCAATTTCTCATTGTTTTCCCTTTGACAGTTTCTCTTCTCTGTCTCTCCCACTGTCACTGTTTTAATTTATATCTCTTGCCGGTACTTACCTCTGACTGCCACTTCCATTACCTGTATGCCATGGCCTATATACTGCCCCCCTCAAATTGTAACTTTTTCTTTCACAGCTAGTAGCCGTTAAGTCCTGAGAATACACCGAGGGAAAATGTCAGACTTTAACATCTGAAAAAAAATTTTTTTTCTTCCTGGAGTCGTTTTCTTAAAACCATTTGGTAAGTTTCATAGTGGCTGGAAATCCGTCTCAACACAATCGGTACTTTGGATGCACAAACATTGTGGATTTTCGGTTGTATCTTGATAAACGTGTAAAGATTTTCGGATACGGGAATGTTCAAATGTTTGTTAAGCTTAAGGGACTTAACTACGGGGTTATCAGTCCCTAAACTTACAAACTACTTATGAACTACCTACAACTAAGGACGGCACAAATATCCATGCCCGAGGGGGGATTCGAACCCCCGACCGTAGTGACCGTGCAGACCGTGACTGAAGCGCCTCAGTCCCCTCGGCCACCGCGGCCGGCGAAAACGGGAAAATGACATTTCTAGATAAGTGTCTTTAGAACGTATATAAACTTCGACCAATGCTATGATAAGTTATTTAGATATTTTCGGCCCATGGTGCACAAACGATTCCGGTAGCGGAAAAAGATATTAAAATAATAATAATAAATAAGACTAATCTTCATTTTTTTTTTTTTACAAATCTCGACGATTTTCAATAAGTCATATCAAGTCATCCCTAAAGGGTATGTTACACAGACCGTATTTGGTCGCTAGTCGCTGGCATCTGTTGTCGCTCTGCGTATGGGCGAATAGCGAATGAATACGCTCACGCAATGACACGCAACAACTTCAGGCGCTAGCATCTTCGTGAAAACAATTGAAACACAACGTAGCATATGACACATTGTTTTGGGGGTTAGGTAATACCAAACATTTCTGCTTCCCCAAGTGCGTCATCGCCGCGAATTTATATCAGGGATCCATTTTGTAATTACTTTTAATATCTATATTTACGTCGAACGTCTCAAAATTTCTCGTCGACGTTTTGACGACCGTTTTCGGTCAGTGATGATCATTTTCAAGTCTACAGCAAATCAGAAACAGAAGGACATATTTAGTAACAGACTACCATATAAAACATAAATAAGGCATTACAGTCATCAATATATAAAACGTATTTGAAAATAATATGCATCATACCTGTTGTTACATACCTTACTGAAGAGACACTTATGCCTTGATGCTGCCATTATGGCTCTATTAGATTAAGGAATGTAACAACAGGTATGTTGTATAATATTTTTAAACACGTTTCATGTATTGATGACTGAAATGCATTATTTACGTTTTATGTGGTAGTCTAATACTAAATGTGTCCTTCTGTTTCTGATTCGCCGTAAACTTGAAAATGCTCATCACTGACCGGAACCGGTCGTCAAAACGACGAGAAATTTCGTGATCATTGACATAAATATATTAAAAGTTCTGTGTCCCACCAAACAAAATATGAAGTGGAATTGTGAACAAATTTCTGAAAATTTATCAAAGTTTTCCAGAATTATGGGACATTAAATATAAGGATTATTTAAATTTTATTCTTGGCGACATCGTCATCCTCATGGCGATATTCTGTCTCCTTATTTTATCATCTACCACTTATAGTAATGTATCAAAATTTTCGTATGTCACCCTCATTATATTTCTGTAGGCAGAAGGACCTTCACATGATAATTCTCTCAAAAGATTTGCAGAAACGCCATATTTATCCATCCTCACAATCCAACTTATCCATTTTCTTTTAATTTTTCCAACTTTTCCGTTAATTGTTCTTTTAAGACTGTTGTGAGAAAGACAATGCCAGTATTTATTACTTCCTTCGACATATTGACTCGACTGGTGGCTACTTTATACGCTTGTTTTCTTTGCAGATGATACACGTATTGCAAAAAAAAGTACCTCAAGTGTAGTTATAGAAAGGTCTGCTAATGATATTTTCATGGACATTAATAAATGGTTTAAAGCCAACTCATTGTCATTAAACTTTGAAAAGACTCACTACATGCACTTCAGTAGATGTAAGAGATTTCTTGCCAGCGTATGAATTAAGTATGAAGAAGAGCAGATAGAAGAGGTTGACGGTATTAAATTCCTGGAATTACAGGTTGATAATAAATTCGGTTGGGAGGGGCACACCACAGAACTGCAGAAACGACTCAACAAATCTGTATCTTCAATATGAGTGTTATCAGATATAGGAGAGACATAAATAAAAAAAGCTTGCATACTTTCATTCCATAATGTCATATGGTATAATATTTTGGGGTAACTCTTCAAGTCAGTCAAAAGTCTTCAGAATCCAAAAGCATGTAATACGTATTGTTTGTGGAGTAAATTCACGGACGTCCTGTAGAAGCCTCTTCAAAGAACTGGGTATATTAACTACTGCCGCTCAGTATATTTATTCCTTAATGAAATTTGTCATTAATAATATATCCATTTACCCAACAAACAGCTCATTTCATACATACAATACTAGGAACAAAAATGATCTACACTAGGACTTAAAAGCATTTACTTTAGTTCAAAAAGGGGTCCACTACTCAGGAACACACATTTTCAATAATTTACCGTCAAGTATAAATCAATTAGCTAGAAATAAAGATCAGTTTAAGAGGAGCCTAAAAGCCTTTCTAGTAGCCAACTCCTTTTACTCCATTAGTGAATTTCTAAATTGTACCAAATGATGCATGTATAGGTATTCATACTATATTAGTATTATTATCAGCTCACAACATGTATGTATCTGTATTTATATTATTAGTATTAGCTATAGTTCAGCTTGTAAATTTTGTTTCTTGACAAGTTCCACATCCACGAGGATCTCATCAACATGGATCTACGGAACGAAAAAACTAATCCAATCATGTATATGATATGAGGCGACCAGCACTTGAAATCGATCAAAACCGCCATAGACTAGCGTCTTCGACTTTAGTAGCTCGCGTTTTGGAGCAGCGACTTTGTTCCCTGTCCTTGTTTCCACGGAGCGAATTTAGCAGCTGCGTCCAAATACGCCAGCGACTAGCGACTAAATACACTCCGCCTCTCCTGGGGACACCATGTTGACGACGCACTGTCCGTGTGGGTGGAGAAGCCTGTGCATCCGTGGGAAGCTGAGGGCTATACCGAAGGTAGAGAACCTACTGCTGGAAAGGCCTCAGCTGATGGATCAGACTAAGAGTGCCCCACAACGTCCCATCCTCCTTATCCACTCCCAGTCCTTTCCCAATACCATTCCCAACCCTAGGTGTGATGCGATCCGTGTCGAGGGGTGCGTAGCACATGGGTAGATGTGTCTCAAACGGAGCCTCATGGATACTGGGCGACCTCCCTGAGTAAGTGGCCTTACACCGTGCGGGGCTATCGTGGTGTGGACTATATAAATCCCCAAATCTCGTGGGACCAAGATGGACACGAGAAAAGAAATTATTTTAAAAGAAACTGGGCGGCAATCTGAGACCTCAGATACTCAGACATCGGGACCAGGACCGATGGAGTGCACTCCCACTTCTGAATCGGGTTCTAGACCTGAGCAAGAAGTGGGAACTGTAACAGAGAAGTTGGACCAGATTAGGATTAAGGCCTTGTCTGGGGCTCAGAGGAGGAAACTTCTCAAGGAACAGAAGCAAAAGGAAGGAAAAGAATGACTTTCTGAGCATAAGTGGAGGGAATTAAAAGGGCTTGAGTCCAACACCCCAAAAAGAAATTGCCTCAGCTCGAAGGGGATACACAGACCCCCTCAACATCAAAGACAGGTGGCAAGAGGGTTAGGGAGGAATCTAAGACTCCCTCCACTCTGGACAAGCGTGATCCTAAAAAGCCGAGACAGGAAATAGGGAAACAGACATATAGTACTGCAGTCTCGGTCTTCAGGATGTCGAAGAAGGATATCCACTGGTGAGCATCACCTCACAGCAGGAGGAACTCGCGCAGATGGCCCTCTGACTGGGGGGGGATGTTGGTCCAGGACCCAAATTCATGAGGGTCTATCTAGATCAAGGTGCCCTCATTTTTGTTTACGAGAGTGAGCATTCAGCAGCATGGTTTAAGGACTAGGTGCCCATGATATCCCTGTGGGAGGATGCGAAGCTGTTGGTCAAGACAGCAACCGAACTCCTAGAGACCACAAAGGTATCTATATGGGTTCCAAAGATCCTTAAGGATGTCCCTCCAAATAGTCTGTTCGAGAAAATAAACGTCTAGAACCCAAAAGTCTCGATAGAGGATTGGAGGGTAATCAACCATTAGGTCGTTTCTGAAGGACAAACCCTGGTGATGGAGGTCGAAAAAAAGTTCCTGAAGGCAATGCGAGAGCAAGGCCTGAAACTGTTTTTAGGGTTCTCGCAGGTTGCCGTCAGGGTTATCAAAGACCTTAAAGGCAATAATGGCAGCAAGATGGGGACTGGAAGTGCTGCAAATAAACCTGCAGCACATTAAAGGGGCCACTGCTGCCCTGAGCCGTCGCCTGGGGAGACAGGAAGTGGATGTGGTCCTGATGCAAGAACCCTATTTATACAAAGGGGATGTATCGGGCCTCGATGGTACTGGAGGTAAGCTGATTTACGCTAGAAATCTAAGAAACTCCAGAACATGCAGTTATGTTAGAAATGGAATCCCTTTCATGTCAATGATGGATTTTTGTTCCAGGGATCTGGTGACCATCAGGGCGCAGTAATGTGAAGAAGATATCGCGAGGGAAATAGTTTTGGCCTTACCTTCCTTATGAAGAAAGCTCTCCTCCTTCTTTGGAGGTGAGGAGACTGACAGAAGCCTGCCATCGACAAGGTGACGAACTGTTGGTGGGATGTGATGCCAATGCCCACAATCTATCGTGGGGCAGCAGGGACACCAACAGTAGAGGTGAGCACCTTCTTGAATTTCTCCTATCTAACAACTTGGAGATCCTGAATAGGGGTGATGAACCTACAGTCAGGAATAGTAGAAGGGAAGAAGTAATTGACATAACCTGTGACTCCATGATGATGGGCAGTTATGTCAAACAGTGGCGTGTGAACTTGGAGCCATCCTCATCAGATCACATGTATATTAAATTCAAGGTCGAAATGGGAACCAGACAGACCATGGCCTATAGGAATCCCAGGAAAACAGACTGGGAGACATATAAGAGAGACCTTGATTTCAGCCTATCGGAAATTAAAACATCGATAAGGAATCCAGCAGAGTTTGAGGAAGTAGCAGAGGCTGTAACCTCTGCTATAGTGACCTCATGCCAGGACAACTGCTCAGTCACCAAGAAGTGCACAAACAGGAGTGTGACTTGGTGGAATAATAACTTGGAAATGCAAAGGAAACATGTACGAAGACTGTTTAACCTTGCAAGGTGCAAAGGACCATGGGCAAAATATCGTGAGGCCCTTGTCAATTACAACCTTGCCATCAGATGAGCAAAGGAGGCACCCTGGAAGGTATTCTGGGAGGAAGTGGAGGGCACAGCTACTCAAGCCAGATTTCATAAAATCGTCATTAGGGCACCAACTAATCCAGGAGGAACATTGAGGAAGGAGGATGGGGAGTATACACATGAGACGCTGGAACTGTTCCTCAAGACTCACTTTCCTCAATATACTCTGGTGGATAACACAGACCAGAATGCGATCCCTGAGAGACAACGGTTCTCAGGTATTCGCAAAGAGGACTGGGATTTGGCCAAGGAGTGTGTCGATTTCAGTAAGGTCAGATGGGTGGTGGGAACGTTGTAACTGTTCAAGTCACCTGGCCCTGATGGAATCTTTCCAGATCTCCTGCAAGAAGTGGGAGAAAATCTTATATGATTCCTATGCAGGTTATTTAGGGTTAGCCTAGCAGCAGGAATAATTCCCAATGCCTGGAGGGCAGTGAAATTTGTCTTCATTCCAAAGCCAGGGAGAATTGATCATACCAAGGCCAAAGATATGAGACCGATCAGCCTGTCCTCCTTTATCCTTAAGAAATTGTAAAAGCTGGTTAATGTGCATGGTGGAGAGAGGAGGTTAAGTAGGGCTCCTCTACATTCAAACCAACATGCAAATGAGCCAGGCAAATCATGCGAGACAGCTCTCCACCAACTCATTGGGGAGGTGGAGAAAGCACTACACTTTCAGGAAATATCCATCTGTATCTTCCTGGACAGTGAGGGGGCTTTTAGCAAGACGACCTTCGATTCCATGGTTAGGGCAACAGAGGTGCATGACTAGGGCCATGCTCAGTGGAAGAAAGTTAGAGGCTACCATGATAAATGAAAAAATGGTAATCAACACCACTAGGGGTTGCCCATAAGGAGTTCTTTCCCCTTTATTGTGGAATCTAGTGGTGATTGAACTCATTGGAGAATTAAACTCTAGGCAATACTTTTGCCAAGGACCTATGACCTTGTCATAGTAATACTTGGCAAATTTGCTGACACAGTCAGGAATATGGCACAAGGTGCGTTGGACATTGTGCAAGACTGGTGCAGAAAACAGGATCTGGGGGTTAGTCCTAAGAAGACTGTTGTTATACCATTCATGAAGAAGCATATCCAACATTCAAGTTGGAATCTGAAGCTTTTCGATGAAGCTCTACCTGTGAAGGGGACAGTGAAATATCTAGGGGTTACCTTAGATAAGAAATTAACATGGACCCCTCTCATTAGGAATATTTTCTCCAAGGCGAAATGTACTCTGGTAAATACCAGGAGAGCTTGTGGCAAAAACTGGGGCTTGAGCCCCAATGGTATGTACTGGATATACACTACGGTGATTAGACCCAGGATCACCTATGGGGCGGTAGTGTGGTGGAAGAAGGTAGAACAGCAGGTTCTGCTAAGGAGCTTGGTAAGGTGCAGAGATTAGTATGCTTAGCCATAACGGGCGGAATTAGCAGCACACCAACTGCTAGGATGGAAACCATGCTGGATATGCCCCCATTACACCTTTGGGTCAAGATGGAGGCAGCGGCTGGTGCATACAGGCTCAAATCTGGCAAAAACTGGAACTCTTTGGGATATCCAGAATCATACACTAAAATAGTGAGTGAGGTAAGTATAGGAAATGTTGGGGAAATGCTGGCCGACTATATTATAACCCCATACTGCTTCAATGAGCCTTTCAATATAACAATTGGAAGTATGGAGCAATGGGAGAAAATAGTTCGACACTATACGGGGGACATTGTCTGGTTCACTGACGGTTCGAAATCAGACCAAGGCATTGGGGCCAGGGTATACGGGTTGCAGCCAAGACTGGAGGGTGTCATCTCTCTAGGGAAACTGGCCTCAGTATTCCAGGCCGAAATCACTGCCATCAGGGTGTGTGTGGAGAAGAATTTCCATAGGTGCTACAAAGACCATAGCATCTACATCTATTCAGACAGCCAAGCAGCCCTGAGATCACTGGCAGCTCCTGCAACAAGATCTAAAATTGTTGCAGAATGTCACAGGGTTTTGGTGGAGCTAGGGGAAAGCAATAGGGTAAACCTATTGTGGGTCCCTGGCCACTCGGGGATCAGTGGCAATGAACATGCTGGCAGATTAGCTAGGATGGGGACAGAGCTTCCATTTATTGGACTGGAACCTGTCCTGTCAATCACCAAGGCAATGATCTAATTGGAGCTACGTAACTGGCTCTGAAGACAGCACGTAGAATATTGGACCAAAGTCTATAAACAAAAACATGGTAAGGTAATAATGCCAAAGCCACATTTTGAAAGAAGCTCTGTAATCATGGGCTTGAACAGGAGAGAAATTAGACTCATGGTTGGATTTCTGAAAGGCCATGGGAATTTAAAAAAAGAAAAAAATAATAAAAAAAATAAACACCTACATACAATGGGAATAACAGAAGTGTACCCTAAATGTAGGATCTGTGATGATGGTGATGAAACTGCATCACATCTAATCTTCGAATGCATTGCATTGGACAGCAAAAGGCACAGAACATTTGGGACAACCAGAGCCGAAGAAATTGTGTCTAATAAAGAACTGGTAAAGGGGCTCCTTGCACTGTTCAAGGGCATTGGTTGGCTTTAATAGATATACAGGGAGCGATACCGCACAATAAACTTAGTTTCGGTGCGGGTAGTGACGGGTGGACCAAAACTGATTTGGCTTCCCTGACAAAATCAATCAATCAAATACACTCCATGTAATATACACTTAAACCACATATAATGTTGAAAAAAAAACCAACCGATTTGGCTGAGCTGCAAGAAGTCTTTAATGTTCAAGTTTTAACCCTGTGCTTTAGAATAGCGGCAGTTTGATAGGTCCCCCCCCCCCCACTTATGTCTGGTGATCATATGGTCATAGGCTACCCAGAATACTTTATCCGTTACCTCTTTGAACAATGCGGCCTGAAATACGGCGCCCGGGAGAATCGCAATTTCGTACACGGCGTTTCTGAAAATATTCATACCATGCGCTGAAGAGACACATCTTCACTCATTCCAATATAGTGACTAATTTACTAAGGACAATTTCATTAGAATAGGGGGATTGTGTTTTATGACTTTGTATGCATAAAATTATTTTTTGTAGTAACTCATAAATGTATACGAAATAATTTAACGTTTGTATTCATGTTAAAAAGTGCTGTTATCATACTTCTTAACATTTCATGCCGGGAGGAATGAGTAGTGGAAGGCACTGGAACACAATGAATAAATGAATATCTGTATGAGTAAATATCTTTGAAGAAAAGCACATCGAAAATGGTTTCTGCTAGTGATGGTTTATGATTTATTTGTTTTTGTGAAAATTAGTGGTGATTTACAGTTTAAGATGTAGACTTTACTCATGCTTAATGTTCCGTCATCACAGTAATAGGTGGAATTCATCCATGTAAGTTGTTGGGAAATAAAGGTTAATTAATCTTGTCGATGTCTTGTTTTGACGTGTGAATGGGGGGAAAGTAGTCAAATAAAGATTAGTTTCTGGTTATAAAATAGGGGTTTTTCAACATTCTCTGAAGACCTTGTAATGCCTTTTGTAATGATGTAAATGCATTTACTGGAACTGACACGAAAAGATACACTCAAGATACTGTATCATAACTTTACAAAAATTCTTAATACGATAAATTGAGGTAGTTTCGACGAACCATTCTGCATAAGAGTCAAAAGACTAAACAGAAGTTAGTTACATTTGCCTACATTGATCAGATGGATGAAAAATGACCACATCGAACACCAGTGTTAAATGCAGGGCTACAATGAATGGTTTTAAGACAAAAAAGCTATTAGGTACAGGTAGAAACTGTGGAAAGTTTTCAAAGACTACTGTTGACGAATTAATCTTCCTTTTCTATCAGCGATGCGACTGACAGTTGCTTTTAATACAAAGCCATCGTGTAATTTTCTTTGTATAGGCTGATCAGTTTCAACAAAACTTCACACACACACATACAATTTGACCTAGACCTATGTGATGTCATTAAATCAATGGTCGAACAGTTACATGCGTTAGAAGACATTTATTTGTCCTTCCTAATTTTTGGCTTAAAAGTGTAATACTAACTTTATGGATTCAATATCTCACAGCCATAATTCACTCAATCGTTATTAGTGATTTTTTTTTTTAGTAAGGAAAAGACTAAAGTAATCCCTTTTCATCTTCATGCAAATAGTTAATATCATCCTGATTAAATCTGAGTTTGGTTTTAGGCAAATATCAGTGGTGACAGCTGTGGAAAGATGTCTTTTTTGCATGAGATTTCTAGTCAGAATTTGAGAATCTACTAAAGCCTACTAGCTGACATTGGGAAGGTATTTGATTTTGTGATTCACAAAGTATTACTGGAGAAACCATAGTGTTGTGGTTTTGCACATTTGTAACTCTCTTTAGAGTGGTAAAGTAAAAGACCATTGATGCCAATGCTTTCTTTTGACCCACAGTCAATACTATGATTTTTATGTGAAACACAACTGCCTTACCCTATGCAAATGTTTGTTAAATGTGAAAATACCTAGTTAGCCTATACAATAATTGAAAGTCCTCACTAAACTGAAACTATGCTGATCCCACAACTGCTCAAGTCTACTCAAAGGTTGGAAGAAAGTACAGCATAACATCTTCAATAGGATCATACCAAAAAGAGTACTGTGGTGTGCCAACTAACCTTTGGGTTTATGACAACCACATTTTTAAAAACAATATTCCTCATTAAAACCGGTTTTTCTAACAGAAGGCAATGTGGATAAATGCTTCATGGGGTATTCTCTATGGATCGTTGCATGTCCACTGGTACTTATAATATTTTTAAATGGCATAGGCCTACACAATATTATGGAATATATAATTTAGCTCAATTTGGACAGTGTTCATAATAGTTTAAACAAACTGAAACCACAAAAGAGTCTCTGGTTATTTAGACCTAATTATGATACTTTGTTTGAAGGTGGGCCTATGTATGAAAACTGTTATTTTCAACATAGGTCAAGGCCTAAGCAATCTTGATATTGGGTGCTAAGGTCTTGAAGTTCCTTTATATTTTTCCAAGAAAATTTAAAATGGCAGAATTTTAAAACAATTCAAAAGATTATATATACATGTGGCATCTATTCCGAACGAACACACGTCACTTCTGATGCTGCAGTTGTTATTGTTTTCATATTCACAGAATATATGACTTCAAATGGGCAAAGTTGATAATGTGTACCCAGCCGGGATTCGAACTTGGGTCTCCCACTTTCTAGGCAGTTGCAGTGACCCCTACACCACTGGGGACGCATTGATCACCACATCTGCAAGGACTACCTGAGCACGCCTCCCATCAGATACAAACTGTATCTGAGTACTGTGGGCAACATAAAGCTGGAAGTTTGTATCTGACAGGAGGCGTGCTTAGGAAGTCCTTCCAGGTGCGGTGATCACTGTGTCCCCAGTGGTGTAGGGGTCAGCGCAACTGCCTAGAAAGCGGGAGACCCGGGTTCGAATCCCGGCTGGGTACACATTTTCAGCTTTGCTCATTCACAGTTGAAGTCATATATTCTGTGAATATGAGGGGAAAAAATTCAAAAGATGGTGTAATTTATTTAATATAGTCTATTTTAAAATGTTGATTGTAATGTTCTAAATGATTCATATATTTTATATTAGGTTTATGATGTTGCATAATTATTGCATAATAACAGCATTTGGTTCAATATTTAAATATTAACCACAATTTGTAGAATTGAGAAATGTGTGGTCTCATGGTGATAACCATTAATAAAATTCCCTCATGGTTTCCGTCTCCATCAAAAGGTTAACTGTCCACAAACTTTCAGTAAAGGTCATCTAAAATTGTAAAGTAGTTGACTGTTATGTGGGTGCTGCTGCTGTGGTTATATTGCAGTGCACTATATATAGTGTGACTGTTACACTCATTTCAACTTTCCAGTTGAGGTTTCCAGGTCTTGCTTAACTGCACTCCCATCTTTGTTGAGGGTGCTGCCCAATATTTTTATCTCTGTGGTTTTATTACAGGTAGTGTAGTGAATAAAGCAATAAAGTTTAAAATTGAAATGGTAGCAATGGTCACTCTCATAATGCAATATAAGCTTCTGAAAGCTCATGGGCAGTTGACCACTTGACGTGTTCTGTGAATGTTTTTGCTTCCTTTCTTTTTCTCTCGTGTGTACCCTCATTAACAGTGACTAATACCATTGTCTAGCTAAGCTTTATAATGTGTCAAACTGTCACTAATACATACATTTCAAGTAACTCAGGTGATACTGATTGGATTAAAATTAATAATAATATATCATCACCTAAATAAACAATTATGTGTAATCCATGAAATCTAATGTTTTCTATAACTAGGCCCACTACACAGATGATATACTGCTACCGTATGCTTTTTCATAAATATAATTCAATAGGACCTTCTGTTTTATCAATCTTGTTCATGATTACCCACTGAATGAAGTGAGCAGTGTTTAGACATTAGACACTCTTGGAGGAGGCACTGTTCATATCCCTCTCCTAGCATTGTGATGTAAATTTTCCATATCCTAATTTTGTTAAATTGTGCAAAGTGTAGTCCAGATTGGTTAATTTGAAAATCTCACCAGCTGTCTGTAACAGTTGTTTCATCAACAACGTGTTTCAGAAAAGATTTGGACTAATTGGGTCAATTGAAGCATGCAATACCACTCTTCGGCTTTACCTGTGGCATTGGCATGCTGTGAAGTAGGCTATGTGGTGACGAGCTGTTCAATTTACAATGCCAATTACTTTTACGTAGTGCACAAGGGTACATCAAGAATCTGTTAACAGGAACAGTGTTATTTATTTTATGGTCTATGTGAAACACTAATCAAGTCATTCTATGTTAGGATTTCTAAGAATATTAATATCTTGGCAAATCAGACGAGGCCACCAGGATGGGAAGTAAAATTTTAATGAGCCCTATGATGTAATTAAAAATGTTAATCAATTAAAACAGTGATTATTTCCAGTTGGGTACTACTAAAATACGGGTTTACCACTGTGTTGTAGACATCATGGGTGAAAACTGTCTGGCAGAATCACGTGCTTCAATTATGCCCTAATATTTTGGAAGATGCCTCAGTTAAATTTTACTTTCCGTGACCTCTATTGATAATGCTGGCAATGAAAGCTTAATGTCAGCAATCATGTGACATTGATTCATTAGCCAATCATGTGATAATACAAATGTTTTGTCATGAAATCTTTGTTTTACAAGGGCAATTATTTTCTGAGCAGACAAGGATACATATAAGAACTGGTCAGCCATAGAGCAGGAACAGCATTATTTATTTACATCATGATCTGTATGAAACACAAATCAAGTCATTCTATGTGGTTCAGATTTCTAAGAATATTAACAGCATGGCAAAGATTTTCTACCATGTTGCTAATGTTGCCAACATAATCACTGTCGCCATCAGGATGGGAAGTAAGATTTTTACCAATAGTTCTGATGTGAGGGGGTAACCATGAGATAGATATTAGTGTGTGATATTAGCAACTCTTTTCTTTAGGCCTATAATGTTTTCAACGAATTTTATAATGGATGGTTCGTTGAAAAGATCTGTACTAGTTAAATCCACTCATTAATGTCAACTGAACTAGTTGTCTGTACTTGATGCCTTCCTTACTGACGTTATGTTAAATTTTGACTCTATTTGATGTAGGCCCTATCACGTCATTTGGCTAGGCAAACTTTATAAATGCCCAGTAGTGTTTGTTTGTTTGACATAATTGCTAACCAGCTTTATAGTGTCGAGGATGAAACCTAATGGATTCTGGCTTATCGTACTTCAGATTTTTTTGTTTTATTATACCTCATTGTTTATACAAAGAAATTCCAATGGGAGAAACAAAACTACAATGTGCAGATAGAGATTGAAGATACTATCTTGGCAGAAACAATTTTGTGAACACTAGTAACGGGAATGTGGAAATATTCATTAATTTGTATATTAATTAATTGAATTGAAAATTTTATTACTTGTAATTTAAATCTGAGGTCAGGCAGATGGAAAAAACTTATGGTGTGCTACCTAATCACTTTAGAGAGCAAATAAAATTTCAGCCTTTGGAATTTGCTGTCTTGGTTTGAAATTAGGTTTCTCAATGTAAAAGATCTCTATTTAACTAACAGCAGAGCCTTTCAACAGCTGAATTGAAAGATTAACAGTGGTACTTACATATGCATGTTTATGCTGTGATTTATCAGTAGCACAAGTATACTTCTACATAATTTTGGCAGTGAACATTGCAAATGATTTTGCACTTCTTGTACAGAATCTGCATGTTTATAATTAAACATTGACCTTGGTCACATTTGCTATAAAATTCAAAGTCGGTGCTTTCGACTAACTGCCAGTATCACATCTAATACAAATATGAATAAAACACTAATATGATAAAATAATCTTTATTCATTTATTTACTTTACTTATAACATTGTACCAGCTACATCACAGCCCAATTGTCATTGCTGAGTCTAAAACACAGGATGAATTAGTTGGCACATTTTTTTAAGCAGCTAGAAATCACTTTGACTATTGTCAAACAGTTGGAAGCTGTTGTGAATGAGTGTATTGTGAGGGCTTGTGAGTTTTGTATGCTGTAGATTTCAAAGGTACTTAAAGTAAAAGCCTCTCCTATATATCATGTCTTACCTCAAGAAATTATGGGATTCATTATGCCCTTCTCACTTGTCTGTAACTGGTGTAGTAGTGGTATGACTGGACACCTTTTGTGGGGGGAGAAAGGGAGAACTCATTGTTATACTCATCCCCCTAAACAACAAGTTTGAGGTGCTGTCGTCCACTGAAATCTAAACTGAGCCAGTGTGACTTACTTCACTTGTTGGGAACCCTGCTGTGTCCTCTATCAAGAGGAGGTAAACACAGCAGGGTAGAGGTCTGTTAATCATTGACAATTGAATTGTATGGTATAATAATTGTACTCCTTGTGGAAATGGTAGCAAGGATTGGAAAGGAGGTGTACCAAGTACATATAATCAGTGGGGTGGTGAGTTAATCCGGCAAGCATTGAGAGAACAAGGTTCAGCCAATTGCATATTGTGGCGTGCATTGAAACAACCAATGTCTGCCATTTGGGCTCTGAGGTCTTACTTGAGTTATGCCTGTGACTGGCAGTAAGGTTGAGAATGCGAGCCTTGCTCACAGAGTTGATCCACAAAGCTCAGATTTTGCAGCATTGTACACAAAACTGAACATGACCCATGTGTTTTGAGTGAAGTCTTCAAGGGTACTGTGACTTCATCCCCAAGGATTCAGAGCTGTAATGTAACTCTAAACCTTTATTGTCTGCTTTCCAATTAGCTGACTATGCAGGTTGCATGTAAAGGTAAAGCAGTCAACAACCTGAAGATTGGTTTGAAGGTGGTATGCCATTGCCTTCCTCTGACCTTCAAACTGACTTACCCAGACAATTATAGGGAGACTTTCAGTGTAACTTGGTTTCTGGACCATGGAGGTTGCACATTTTTTTATTTTTTATTTTTCTGTAATTTTTTTAGACAACTTTCCTTTCAGCCCATATAACAATAGCAGTAGTGGTCCTGTAAGGTAAGTATAAGGTCTAAAGAAATGCCCCCACCTAACAGTAGGTACAGAAATGCAAAATGCATTGCAATTATATTTAAGGTTACATTGAAAAAATAGGCCAGTAGTAAATTGTATATTTAATGCAATAGACGAGAAACTTAAACTTATTGCTATAGAAATTAAAACTGAATATGAGATTGCTGGGACAAGAATCATTAAGGATGGACATAAATTTATGATTGGAAATCCTGCCGATGATCAGACTTGGCTCCCTTTGTCAACAAAACGTTTAGAGCAATCTGAGTTCACTAGTGTGAAAGTTCCACAAACACACTTTAGTCATCCTACAATCAAATGGGGATAACATTGGCATGCATTATCATACACTTTCTCCAATACTTCAGAAGACCATTCATCATGGAAATACATTGAATGCAGTGTAACAAATAGATCTGTTTCTAGAATATTCACACTAAAGCTGGCAACAGTGACCATGTGGCAGTACAGTAATGAAATTACAACTATTATGGGGATTTATAGGTCCAGTAAAATTGACAAAAATGTTGATATCTCAATAAAGTACACTAAACATTTAACACTGGAGAGGAGCATGTAGAACACCTATGGCTCATAAAAGAATAGCCAACCATGGACATAATTTATATATATCCATTACAATGGTTTGTGATGGGATGGATCTTCTGTGATCGCTGAATTAAACTAGTTTGGCAGTCAAAAGAGCACTATATTAAATCTTCAACTACTGTAGCAGCATATTATCAAAGGCTCTCTCACTGTGGTAAAAAGCATGAGTTACTTGTCAACGAGTAGAGTAGCAGAATAGATCCACGAAACTACTGGCCAGTATACTTGACATCAAATACTGGTAAAATCTGCAAACATATTATGAACTAAAACCTTAATAGCCAACTGAATGCCCTCCCCCACACTAATTACTATGGACTCTGAAAACATCAGTTATGTAAAACCAAACTTGCACTTTTTAATAATGGAAATGGATGGAGTAATACATCAGCTGGATACTGTTTGTTGTTTTGTACTGCTGTGCGCCGTACATCAATATATCGGTCTGCTTTAGGAGAGTGGTTGCTTCCAGTGTACTCCTTTCTTAGATGACATCTCAAAAGCCGTGGATCAAGGCAGTCAGGTAAGTGCAGTATTTATCAGTCTCTGAAAAGTATTTCACTTAGTACTGTACCTACCCCCTCAGGGGCTCAGCATTAATTTGTTGAGTACGGTATTGGCGAACCCGGAGTCCTGAGCCGTGGGCTGTGTCGCACCAACAGCCCGCTACACTGTAAGCTCTGTGTGTGCTTAAACGACCATCGTTCGGCACGGCGGTGGAATGTTGTGCGTTTCATAGCCCGGGGATCTTGGTTTAATCGCCCGGGTCGCGAGGACGGTACAAACCTCTATATATAAAAAAAAAAAACCCCTCAATCTCAAGGTGTGCTACATGCTGAGGAGATGCATGGCTATTGAGGTTGAACAGCCACTAGCGAGCAACCTCTGAGGAACCTGCCGCACCTCAGTTGTATAAGGCTTACCCAGGCAAGTGGGGCTCTGCCTGGGTGGACCTCTTTTCCCTAGCTGCTCATGGGACGAAAATGAAACAAGCAATTAATAGCGTTCCCACGTGCAAACCTGGCGTCTCTAAGAGAGGGAGAAACGACTACAATGCTGCAGAGTATGATCCCCAAACGTTCCCTTCCCTGGCTACACCATGGAAGGAACGTCGGGCAAGACAGAAGGGTGAGGCTTATGCCCCTAAATATCTGGTCTGTAGCCATAGTGATGGAGAATCATTCAAGAATACGAAGCCCTTGTTTTTCGTTGAGAACTTGGAAGACAAGTTCGGTGAGGTTGAAGGAATGTCAAAGATGCGCTCTGGGTCAATCCTAATAACGTCATCCCCAGACCAGTCACGGGCCTTGCTTGCCTGTGACAAGCTGGGTGATGTTTCCGTATCGATAACCCCACACAAGACCTTGAATATGGTCCAGGGGATAATATTTCATAAATACCTGTTGCTGCAGTCTGATGAAGAACTCCGTGCCAACTTGGAACATCGGGGAGTACATTTTATTCGGCGAGTTCATAGGGGTCCGAAGGACAACAGGGTCGCCACCGGTGCCTTTATCTTGGCTTTTGAGTGTGATTCATTGCCTGAGAAAGTCAAGGTGATGATCTACCGGTGTGACGTAAAGCTCTACGTTCCTCCTCCTATGCATTGTTTTAAGTGCTGGAGGTTGGGGGCATATGTCCTCCCAATGTGATGCCAATCCAACATGTCGGGAGTGCGGACGTGCAGTCCATCCGACCGTCCCTCGCACCCCTTCTCCAGTATGTGTAAACTGCGGCCTTAATCACTCCCCTTGCTCACCTATGTGCTCTGTTCTGCAGCAAGAGCCGAAGATTATGGAATATAAGACCCGGCTTCGACTGACCTACTCAGAGGCAAAACGCAAATACCAGACACTCCATCCTGTACATCTGACCACTTCCTATGCCACAGCAGCCTTACCGTCATCTACGGTGCTTCGTTTTCCACGTACTGAACCACTGCCAGTGGGCTCCCATGCCCAATCAACTACCCCTGCCCCCTTACCAGCTGGGGGCATTTCCTCTTCGGTGGCTCCCACTTTTTTCACAGTGGGAGCAACTACTACTCAAACATCGGGGACACCAGTTCCCACATCTAACTCGGAGAAGCCTTCTCCGGCCCCTCTCGCTCCCAAGGGGTCCCTTGGGATGCTCCCTTCTGAGGCTTCTCCACACGGCAAAGAGGATCCCTCCTGCTCTTCGTCAACCCCTAAGACTGTGCCTGAGAAGCCCTCCCGGCCCTTAAAACCTAAGGGCCAGCGAGAGGCTAAGAAAAAGACCGTAAAGAAAAAAGAAACCTTGGTGGCTCCAAAGCCACAGATACCCACATCCTCTGGTTCAGAGGATGAAGTCAAGATCCTCGCTTCCCCCCAGGATCTTGCAATTACTGATCCACTAGAACCTATGGATCATAGCACTATTGATGCTGAGCACAAGGCAGACGGCGATGCAATGGAATAACCTG
This sequence comes from Locusta migratoria, assembly GCA_026315105.1. Taxonomy (NCBI): domain Eukaryota; kingdom Metazoa; phylum Arthropoda; class Insecta; order Orthoptera; family Acrididae; genus Locusta; species Locusta migratoria. The sequence goes on from CM048755.1 coordinate 297,782,106, forward strand.
CTCCTCAGCTATTATTTATGGCTTCTCAGCTAGGAGACACAGTTATTCTACAATGGAATTGTGGTGGTTTCTTCATCTGCATATCTGAGTTGCAGCACTTGTGCCGTATCCTGGTGTTTTGTCTAGCACTGCAGGAAACGTGGTTTCCTGTTCAGAGGACCCCATCCCTTTGCGGCTATCGGGGCTATTACCGTAACCGGGCTACATGCGATAGAGCTTCAGGTGGTGTCGCTGTTTACGTCCTCGCAACTGTCCCTAGTGCTGCTGTGCCTCTCCAAACGACCCTAGAGGCAGTCGCTGTTCCCATCCAGGTGGGACAGTAATTCACCGTCTGTTCCATTTACCTTCCCCTGGATGCAGCCGTCTCCGTCACTAACGTTGCTGCAGTGACAGTGCAACTGTCCCCACCATTTCTCCTCTTGGGAGATTTTAATGCCCACCACCCATTGTGGGGTGGGACGCAGACGACGGTTCGCGGTAGGGATGTCTAGACACTTCTGTCACAGCAGGTCATCTGTCTATTAAACACTGGGGCTCCCATGCATTTCTGCTTGGTGCGAGGCACCTACTCGGCAATCGACCTCTCTCTATGTAGTCAGTCTGCTCGCACATTTTCACTGGAGGACCCACAATGACCTTTGCGGCAGCGACCATTTTCCGATCCTTGTCGCACCTGCGCTTCCAACCTGCAGGCAGCCCTCCTCGATGGTCCCTCAGTCGAGCTAATTGTCAGGATTACACCTCCACTGCTACTTTTCCTGTACCAGTGCCTGCCAATGTGGACACGGCGGTTGGTCAAATCACTGCTGCTATCGTTTCCACCGCTGAGGCCACTGTTCCCGCCACTTCTGGCACCCCTCGGCGCAAGTCCATGCCCTGGTGGACGCAATAGATCGCTGCAGCCATTCGGGATTGTCGGCGGGCGCTCAAATGCCATCGACGCCACCCCACCTTGGACAGCCTTCAAACGGCTTCGGGCCCGAGCTCGACAGCTCATTCGCCAGAGCGAGCAAGACAGCTGGGAGAGGTATGTCGCCAGCATCGGCTCTTGTGCTTCACCATCTCAGGTGTGGTCCCAAGTTAGATGCCTCTTTGGGTACCGCAAGTCAGCAACAATCCCCAGCTTACAGATCCAGGGTACTGTATGCACCGATGCCACTGCTATTGCTGAGCATTTGGCTGAGCATTATGCTCGCAATTCCGCAACTGCAGCATACCGTGCAGACTTCCGTGCACTGAAAGAGTGTGTAGAACAGCAATGGCTGTCGTTTCACATGCGTCGAGCAGAATCGTACAACTCTGCTTTCAGCGACTGGGAGTTCAAAGCTGCCCTTGCTGCGATACCTCTGTGGGACCGGACAGGATCCACAGCCAGTTCATCTGGCACATTTCCGTGGAGTTTAAACACGAGCTTCTCACCCTGTTTAACCGTTTATGGGTGGTGGGAGCTTTCCCGTCACAATGGTGAGAAAGCATCATTATTCCAGTGATCAAACCTGGTGCTGATCCACAGGTGGCTGATAGTTACCGCCCAGTCAGCCTCACCAACCTTTGCAAGCTATTCGAACGTATAGTGAGCCGGCGGCTTATGTGGATACTTGAACATCGAGGTCTGTTGTCCCCACATCAGGGGGGTTTCCGCCAAGGCTGCTCCGCTGTTGATAACTTAGTGGCTCTGGAGTCTGCCATTGGTACGACATTTAGCAGGCGTGAGCACCTTGTTGCCGTCTTTTTCGACCTCAGAAAGGCATACAACACCACTTGGCGCCACCATATTCTGGCTACATTGCACAGTTGTGGCTTGAGGGGCCCACTCCCACTTTTCATTCAAAACTTTCTTTCCTACCAATCTTTTTGGGTAAGGGTTGGCACTTTCCTCAGCTCCCCCCGCGTCCAGGAGAATGGTGTCCCACAGGGCTCTGTCCTTAGTGTCCCCTTCTTTTTATTTGCCATCAATGGACTTGCTGAGGCAGTGGGATCATCGGTTTCTTCCTCCTTGTTCGCTGATGACTTCTGCTTATACTTCAGCTCAGTTAGCATCGGCATAGCTGAACGGCAGCTGCAGGGTGCCATCTGAAAGGCCCACTCATGGGCCTCTACCCACGGATTCCAGTTCTCCGCACAGAAAACCCGTGTGATGCACTTCTGTCGCCATCAGGTAGTTCACCCTGACCCAGAGCTCTATCTGGGTGAACTACTTCAGGTTGAGGACACCCATCGCTTTCTGGGTGTGGTTTTTGATGCCCGGCTGACTTGGGTGCCACACCGACGTCAGCTGAGACAGAATTGTTGACGGCACTTAAATATTCTCCGGTGCCTCAGCCATACTGGTTCAGGAGCAGCCAGTTCCACCCTCCTTCAGCTCTACAAGGCTCTTATTCAGTGGCGGCTTGACTACGGGAGTTTGGTTTATGACTCAGCAGCCCCTTCTGCCTTGCGGGTCTTAGACCGCATTCACTGCGCTGGCGTGCGTCTCGCGATGGGGGGCGTTTCATACCAGTCCAATACCGAGTCTCTTAGCCGAAGCTGGGGTTCCCCCTCTGCGGTATCGCCAGCAACGGTTGTTGGTGTGTTACATTGCCTGGGTACAAGCTTCACCCCACCATCCAAACCATAGGCTTCTCTTTCCTCTTTCTGCACTCCCTTCCCCACGACGTCGGCCCAGGTCGGGTCTTCCGATTGCAGTCCATGTCCGTACCCTTCTCTCCTCACTTGGTTCCCTTCCTCTCCCTCCTCCTATCCACTACTCCCCCCGGATACCCCCATGGACAATTCCTCACCTGGAGCTTCGGTTGGATTTGTCGCGGGATTCGAAAGTCTCCATTCCACCACTGATTCTCCGTCGCCAGTTCCAAGCACTGCTTGACACATTTCACGGTGCAACCATTATTTACACGGACGGTTCTCTGGTCGATGGTGATGCCGCATATGCCTTTGTCTGTGGTGAGCACATCGAACAGCGATCATTGCCTTGTGGAAGCAGCATCTTCACTGCAGAACTGGTAGGTATTTTGAGAGCTCTTGAACACCTCAGAGCTCTCCCCAGGGGGTCGTTTGTCATCTGCAGCGACTCCCTGAGTGACTTACAGGCCCTTGACCAGTTTCTCTCCAAACACACTGTGGTGTGATCAATTCAAGATGCTGTCTTTGCCCTTGGCGAGTCAGGTCATTCTGTTGCTTTTGTCTGGTCGCCGGGCCACATATGTATACCAGGCAATGAACGCGTTGATGAGCTGGCCAAGCAGGCCACCACTTCAAAACCCCTGGATATTGGCCTCCAGTCTCGGACCTCCAATCCCAGTTGACCCGCAAGGTCCTTGGGGTTTGGAATTCTGAATGGGCAGACTCGACCGAACCCAATAAGCTCCATGTTGTCAAGCCATCTACTGCTGTGTGGAAGACCTCCCTGAGGGGTTCTTGCAGGGAGTCGGTTGTCCTTTGCCGGCTCCGTATAGGCCGTACTTGGCTCACGCATGGTCACCTTTTGCGTTGCGAGGATCCTCCTCCGTGTCGATGTGGTGCCCTTTTGACAGTTGCGCACATCTTACTTGAATGCCGCAATTTAGCTGAAAAGCAGCAACATTTTAATATCCCTGACGCTTTGCAGTTTGCTTTAGTCGACAATGCCTCCGTGGTTGATTCTGTTTTAAATTTTATCCGTGAGTGTGGATTTTACAAGTCCATTTAAAGTTTGTGTGTGTTTGTCATTACTCTATCCTCCACCTGCCTAAGTCTTTTAGGTAGGTGTTTTTAATGTGTCCCAGAGTGGCTGGATGTGTTATAATTTCTGTGATCACCCAGCAACAACACTCTTGTACTGTTTCTGCCCTTTTATCTCTTCTTCGTTTTAACTTGTATCCCTTCTTCATATTTACCTGTTCCTTTTAAACTGTGACATGCTAACGCCTTTACTTAGGAACGCTTAACACAATGTTTTATCTCCCAGACTGGAACAAGGGATTGATAACCATTGCAGTTTAGTCCCTTCCAAAAACCGACAACAACAATACTACACCTACACATATTATCAAAGGCATTATCATGTAATGTAAGAAGTGATATTTATGACTACATTGAATAGTTATTGGTAACTTAGGCGGAGGGTCATTGACAGATGCAGAAGCACCTTACGATGCGGCATAGGAAAGGATGTTGGTATCTTTGTTCATGTTGGACTGAGAGTGCAGAATTCAACTAATTACAGTGCTCATAGAGGCATTTAAACAGTCATTCTTCCTATACTCCATGTGTGAATGGAATGGTAAGAAGTCATTTTAATTGGTACAATGGGAAGTACTTTCAATGTTGTGCTTCAGAGGATTTTAGATTATGGGTTTACTTTTAGAAAAGGGCTCACATTTAAATCTTGTTTATCCATTGTAGTTTTTATGAGAGGTGGGATGACAAAATTTGGGCACGGTGAAGTGTGGAATCATAAGAGCTGCAATTAAAGGACCCTTTGCTTTAGATCTAAAATATTTACAAAAAGAAAGAAAAAAAAATTCAGAGCCGTCTAACGGTATGGGGGGGGGGGGGGGCACTTACCACTTCAATAAATATTGTCAGAGGGTGAAGCTGTAATAAGTAATGCATAAAAATACCAGCTTTAACTGGAAATCGAACCCTGTAACCTCTGGATTTGTTATCTGGCACTTTACCACTAAGCCATTGAGCCACTTCAGGAAACTGCTGTATAGTCATTTTTAAAACAAACCATTAAAATTGTGCAGTTACTCTTCAAAGAATATAATTTTGGGTAAAAGTTTGTCGTGTGGCAATGGCCAAAGGTGACAAATCGTGGCAAAATGATGACAGCCAATGAGATATTAGTCTGCACCAGGTGTTTTGTGTTCACTATTAACAATCAGCTAGTATGATTCATATGATGGTTTTTGTGTGATATACTCAAAATAGTTATGTAAATGTAGATCAACATAACACTCTTTTACACTGCCACAACTGTCACATATTTTACCTCTTCAATAGATACAACATACATTTCTGTGAATTTCTTTTTTCTATTCCCCCTCCCCTCCTTTTTCAGTTTGTGGGTTGTTCATTTGGGAATAGGACTATACTTTTGCCAGAGATCTCATTGAGGTGGCACTCACTGATAGGCACCTCACTAACAGTTTACTCAGGTAGCTGTGCACACTCCAGCAGTTACTATGCAACATCGGTCCCTTTAGTCAGCGTAAGAGGCGATTTTCTTTAAAAGTGGTACATGTTGCCTTTGTGTAGGTTTAGTATTCTAAGAGGCAACTGTTGGTAAGAAATTGAACTTGTGAAGTGTAAATTTGAAAGCGGAACTCGTCACATGATTTAAATGTGATAGTGATGTCGTTGTCACCGCCGCCACCACCACTATTGTCTTATTTCTTGCACTAAATCATATGCAGCAGTTTCAATAATGCCATTCCAGACTTCACTAAACATTTGAAACTTCTTTACAAAATGACTTGGTCATTGATTATTTTTCTATTAAATAGCTTTCCCATTGGTCCGTATTAATATAGTACACAAAAATACATTAATTACTAAAAAGTAAAATCAATGTTTTTAAAGTAATGTAAATATCAGAACATTTCGTAATGTAATTAATTGCATCATCTGATTAATAATTCTACAACTTACTTGAAATGTTTGACAGCATGCAATGGGCAATTATTTAATTTCTGTGTGGGTTCAGTTTTGGAGTGTTTTCTAATCATGATTTTTAGTTACACAATAGAGTCTAGTAAGAGGGTACATGTATACAGAGACTTTTCTCGTGTTTTAAAATTTTTAATGTGTTGGATTATCTCAAGCATGTTCTGTGAAATATGTGATTAGAATAGCACACAGCATTCATGACACCTGAAGATGATTACTCTTCACACACACTGCAAGAGATATAAAACCAAAGGCAAGTCTTTTGCAGATGTGATTGATGTATTTTATATGCTCAACACTGTACTTTGCAATTGATATGACTACATAAAGTATTACCCAATTTAATTTGACCATTTGTTAACAATTCCAACAAATTATTGTGGCTTGGTGGTTATGTAGGGTGAATAAATGAAACAGTTTGTAGCAGAGAGTTTTTATTCATACCTGAAATGTTCTGATGTTTCATTGATAGTTACACTGTTAGCCATCTAGAATGCAACAGTGCAATGACCAGAGATATTAAAGCCAAATTTATTTGGGAGATAGCAAGTTTTAACAGAGATCGCATTAATTGAAAATACATCCCCATGTGAAGTGAGAAAGACAATGAAATCAGTATTGAATGTTGCCACCGTTGCTAACTGTAACCACTGGTACACCACAAAGAGGCTCTGGATGTGGTGTTGAGGTATAACTGTCCATATAGCCAAAGTTGGTCTGGTGTAACAGTGGCTTATACAGTGGCCACCAATGTCTAAACTGACTGGGATTCACTACTTTTACTGCATTATGCAATTTACTTTTCCTAATAATTGAGTCAGTGAGCTTTGAACCACACTTCACTTTATGCACGAGCAAAGGCCTCTCTCTCTCTCTCTCTCTCTCTCTCTCTCTCTCTCTCTCTCTCTCTCTCTCTCTCTCTCTCACAACACACCTAACTATCCGTGACAACAAACAATATAAACTAGTATGATGACTCTATAATAGGTTGTGCTCCCAACCATCACAATGATAATAATATCAAAAATTTCAGCCTGGTGGTAAGATACAAGATGCATCTGATAAGTTCGGGAATAGTCCCATAATTTATAAACTACAATGGACGGGATGAGGTGCTCGTGCATAAAAGGAGAGGGACATGTCAGCAAGTGCCCCCTATCGTGTGAAGCACTGCAGTGAAGCGGTGGTACACGCTGTGACCCAGCAAATAGGGTCAGTGTGAGAGCTCGTGTCATTGAAATATGGAGTGCAAAATGGAGCAATGTGTTAACATTGTTTTGTTTATAATTAGGCAAAACAGTGACTGAGACCTATGGGACATTAGTTCAAGTGTATGGTATTGAAGAGTGAGTGAAAAGTGTGTGTTTGAGTGGTTTAAATAATTTAGAGATGAAAAGGAAGGTGTCCAGGATGATCCATGTTCAGGTCGCCCGTCCATGATCACAGTCTCAGAAAACATTAAACGAGTGTAATAGATATTCGTGGATGACTGGCAGCTGCCTTTGAAAATGATAGCAGATGAGTGTAAGATGAGCCAGACAGTGTAAGCACTATTGTTCATGAACATTTGGGAAAACTGAAGTTTTGTAGCCCGTTTGTAATGCATGTGCTGACAGAAGAGCAGAAGCAATCTCGGAGGGAAGCATAGGGAGGTTTCATTGACATGTCTGACCGAAATCAGCAATTTTTGGAAACCATCATTACAAGAGATGAGAGTTGGTGCTACCAGTATGGTCCAGAGATCAAGCACCAGTTAGTGGCATGGTGTTCATTGTCCATCCCCCTCCCCCCCCCCCCCCCAAAAAAAAAGAAAAAAGTCTGCTGACAAAGTCCAAGATAGCAAAGGCTTGATACAACGTGATTTTGTACCCGAGGGTCATACTGTCAACACACAAGTTTGAGGGATTTTTGAAATGGTTGCCACAATGCATCTGGCTGTTCGGCCAAATCTGTATTGGAGTGGACAGTGGAATTTTCTGAACAACAGTGGCCCTCTGCACACTACCATCCATGTGCTCAACTTTCTCGTTAGACGCAAGGTTACTGTGCTTCCGCACCCGTCTTAGTCTACAGATTTGGTATCTGCAAACTTCTGTTAATTGTATGAATAAAGAACAGTCTAGAATGCAATAATTTATTTCATTCAACTTGTTTCACTCTTATTTAGACCATCTTCAGGAATTTTGACTCCATCGATGTTGTGGAGCTGGCAGGTATCTGGGAGCCTTCCAGTTCGTCACTCATCGATGGAGTCAAAATTTCTGAAAATGGTCTAAATAAGACTGAAACTAGTTGAATGAAATAAATTATTGCATTCTAGACTGTTCTTTATTCATAAATTTAAATAAGAGTGCTGTTGACCCAAACATAGTGAAACGAAAATGTTTCCAAAAATATGTGAAACTTCTGTTAGCCCCGAAAGGTTTACGCTTTGCAACAGTGCTTTGAGCGATTCCACAAAAAGTGTTTGGTGACACTTTTCAACAACTATACAACCAATGTTAAAAGTGTGTTGTATCCTATAGTGATTAATGTGAAGGCCAGTAAATGTTTGTAACTCTTGTTTCCTATATTTCCTGAGACCATTCACTGAACTTTTCATGCACACCTTGTTAAAAACAAACATTTATTTAAAAATGTTGTTGTTGTCTCCTTTCCACAGACTTGTTTGATGCAACTCTCCATGCCACCCTTTCCTGTGCAAGCCCTTTACCACACACAAATTTGTTCCACGATTGAATTTCATCAGTGCGGTTTCAAGCCCTGAGGAGTCGTGTACACTGCATAAAATTGTTTCTGCATAAAATGTAAATAAAACTGGCCCTTCAAGTGTGTGTTACAAGTTTCTACTTGTAACATGCATTTGACAGGATTCAAATCTGCACTGATGATGATCAATCATTGAATGAAATAGATATGGGATATTTTAAAATAAATATTTAATATCTTATCATCAAGCTGAAAATTTATTAGAATAACCTAAAAATCATTGACCCTCAAAATCATGACATTTGGGAAAAAATGGTCAAACATATGTGGTAAGTAACAATACAAAAGTCACAGATGGTTCCAAAATCTGTGAAGATAGGGAAGAAAAGAAAGGGAGGAAGAAACAAAATGTAGCTTTTAGCCAGACATGATCTCTCTTCCTATTACTCCACAATGTGATGTCATTTGTTTTTGAGGTAGGTCAATTCTTTGCGTACATGGTATCTTGCTTGTTCCTTGTTGATCCTGGTATTCATACCTCAGTTTTTTTTGTTTTTTTTTTTTTTTTTTTTTTTTTTTTTTAATTAGAGAGAGCATCCAGCCATTTTAAACCACATGTACATTCTCGCAGTCTGCGACTGATGACATTCATCTTAGATGACATTTGATAATCAAAAATTTTATCAAATATGAAGTGCTTTTCATAAATCTTCAATGCTCGAAAAACAACTGCGAGACACAAATGTTGCCTTCAGGGTGGCAAGGTGGGATGCGGGAACTAGCTATATTGTCTTGCATTTGGTCCAATTTGTGAATTTCCAACAGAGGCCGATTGTCATAGGAGCTGGTGCTTTCATAAGTACAAATGAGTATGTTACTTGTGATGATTTCCATTGTGCCTCCCTTCCACAGGAGAGTCCATAGACTGACTCAGGTGGTTGAGAAGAGAATCTGAACTTAAGCCTTGCCTGGGCAATGTTGTTGTCCACGTGTGCTATCTGCGAGACTGAAAAGTTTCTCATGTGATAAAAATAATTTTAAAATGCAGATAAAATGATATGAGAATGAAATGAAGAATGATAGCTTAAATATACAATACTTTTTTATTTTTTTTATTTTATTTTATTTATTTTTCAGTCAGCTTTTTTTTCTGTGGGTTCACTGAACCAGTGAACAAATAAGATGCGCTGCCATTGGGGTTATATATCCTAGGCCAGTGATAACACAATCATCAAACAGATGTTTTCAATAGGTGAGAGGACAGGGAGGCTGCATGACACACTTACGTTGAGTAAATATAGTAATGCAGAGCTATATGAAATGGAACGAGCTGGTAATGAAAGTTAGTGCAACCAATTCTATGGTCCTTTTCAAGTTTTTGGAATCTTACTTAATTGGTTTAAAGGAACACACAGAATTAACCTCAGAGGCAGGCTTCTAGATTTGTTACTGGTAGGTTGAGTCAACGTGTGAGTGTTGTGGATGTGGTTCAGGAACTCAATTGAGAATCCCTGGTGGGAAGCAAACATTATTTTCAATTAACACTATGGAGAAAATTTAGATGTCTGGCATTTGAAACTGTATACATAACAATTTTACTGCCACCAACTTGTGTTTTGTGTAAGGACCATACAGAGAGATAGAGAGATTAGGGTTCATTTGGAGACATAAAAGCATTTGTTTTTTCTTGCTCTGTTTGGCAATGGAACAGAAAAGGAAACAACTAGTAGTAGTATGAGGTACTCTCTGACATAACTGTATTGTGGGTTGCAAAGTATGTGTGTAGATGAGGACCATCAAAAATACCTGTATTAATATTTGCCTCACTGCCACATGTAAAATTTCTCTTTTAAGAGAGTTAGACCCCTGATTTTTGTTTGCTGCCATTTTATAAAGAATCTTATCAAACCATGTTTAATTTGCAGTCTTCAAAGTAAAATTTTTCACAGTTCACAAGAATTTTTGATTTATTGTTGTGCGAATTTGGTGTCAGATCAAGTTATGCTTACCAGATGTATTGTACAGTGCTTGTCTCATTACCAGTTTACCTCTAGAATTAGTTATGATTTATTTTCATAACAAAAGGCATAATTTTTAACGTCGTGTATGGAATGGTGACTGAACCGCAAATGTAGCAAAATCAGTAAGGCTTCATTTTGTAATACTGTAGCTTTTACTATGAAAGCTCAAGTCTCACTAGACTGTAGGTAGGTATGTGCTAGAACAAAGGTCAGCTGTAATCACATTATCATAATAATATTTACTGTTGGGCAATACTGCAGTGATTATCAACAATGCAGTATCTATAACATGTTTATATTGTTTGAGCAATGTAGCCTTGTAGACCACTTTGCTGGTGTACAGAAGTACCATGGAACAGAAACTAAATAGCAGCTTATATCAAATACATCATAAAGAAAATGAAATGATTTTCTGTGACACGGCATGATTTCATTTGCCATTCATTTAGAAAAGGCTTTGCAAGTCTTTTCTTAGGCTGGAAAACAGTAATGTTGTTTTCATGTGGTTGTCAATGAGTGAAATTTTGCATTTATATTCCATTATCTGATGTAAGAAACTTCTCCATGAGCACACAACTCCAACGAAAGTCACAAAGCTCCAACTGATTTTCCAGAGCTGCACTTCGAACTCGCACTGCAAAAGTGCGAAAGTTGCATATTTATTATGACAGTCATCAAGAAGAAAATATTTCATTGGCAAAAGATGGGAATTTCATATTTTAGCTTGTCTCGCTGTGCATATGGCTATCATTGTGAGCAGAGATGTGCGAGGGGTAATGGCTGCGAGCATACACGAGGCACCTGCATTTGTGTTGGCACATTTTCTCACCCTTGGACTATGGTATATGAAATACAAACAACAGTAACTATGTTTCTGAAAAGCAACTGTCTACACATAAGACATTTGCTACTTCAGAGACGGCTGATTTTGTCAATTAAAAATATATTCAGTTTAATGAATCTGTGTCTTCATCAGAAGGACTTTCAGCTTAAAGTCCAGTAGTCATTTTTTGCAACCAGTTGTGGTAAAACAGAATATGATGGTGCAGGGGTTACTGTAAAACACTTAGCTGGGGAGGAAAGTTTACGGTGACATCTTGACAGGCAGATAACAAAAACAAATGAGCTATTACAGTTTTGCAAAACCAATATTATGAACATTAACTTTAAAATTATTTTCAAAGGAATGGTTGCTTTGACTTGTTAGACATCACAGAAGTGCATGAAAAATATTCAAACACTATGAGGGACAAGGCCTTTTCACAACTTTCAACCAATGTGTGACTTAGGAATAACCAAGGCTAGACTGATCAGTAGTGATGCAAAACCAGTTCTCATAGTCAACTTGTGTAACAAGAAGCAAATTTTGTGAAACTGCATGGCTTATATTCTGGATGTTTTATAGCTTGTATTTATGACCAAGTTAGAATATCTTGGTATGGTTAGTGATATAAATATTGATGAAAAAGTTATGTGTATAAAATGTTTATACTCTCATGGACTATCATTGATTTTTATTACCTGAAAGAGAAGATTCATGCATGATACCTATCCCTCACATCATTGCAATTTTGGATCCTCCGAACACGAGTGGGAGAATTTACAGGTTCAGTCCAGAATGCATGCCATGCATTAATATTCAGGTTCACGTAAAGAACACTGTCATGGAATGTGGAATTTTAATGGTGGTTTTTGTAATATATGCCAGATGTAATCCTGAATATGTTTTTACCTGGACAGATTTAGTTTTGTTTGTTTAAAATCATTTGTCTCCAAGCAATGCATTTAATCTTGAGTTACTCAATGCTATTTACTTTTCAAGTTTTTAAGAACAATGAATGTTGTTAAATAAAAGATACTGCAAATTCAACACACTGTAAGCAAGTATGTAGATTTTGTTAATTATTTTTAATAAGTAATAAACAATGAAGGAGCAAAAAAAAAAAAAATCATCAGTTTTATTTTCTCATAGCATAGAGTAAATCTATTAGAAGAATAAAACTAGGGTTATTAGATCATTATTTTCCCTTTTGATGTGATGTCTGTATTTGATTACACTTTTTTAATATTTTTAATTAATGATTATTTTCTTCCATGTGCACTTCCAAGATGTTTTAATTGTGCATGTCTTTGTATGCACAAAAAGTCAGTATTCATTTGCAAAGAAGGAAGGAGAAATTATTGTGTTCTTATGAACACACTGTATTACCTCTGTCTGATAAGTAAAAGCTGTGAAATTTCAAAAGCTTTAGTTAGCTGTAGGTCCATACCATTTGGGACAGAGCAAATGTACTTTGGATTATTACTTCAGTCGATAAATGGAACAAATATGCTAAGTTATACCATAATCTGAAACCATGGATTTCATGGTGTGGTTGAACTGACATAGAATAACCCTTTCACTGACAAGTCTTTAGTGACTGTATGGCAACATTTCTTCCATTTATTTAATCCATGCTGTGAATTGCATACTTATCAAACTGGAGGGGATACTACTGGATGACAGAATGGTACTTATTCAATGATTTATCACCTCTTTTGACTTGGCTAATTTGCACTTTTTGCTACATTGTCTATGGATAATCTAAATAAACAGTGGATCCACTGATGAGCACATGATTAACAAATTCCATGTTTACCAATAAATATTAGATGATCTCTGTATTTTGCCACTTAGATTCCTAACTGGTTTGAAAGTTTAGCACATTTAGGGGGGGGGGGGGGAACGCTATTCAGAATGTATACGATATCCATGTCTCTTTCAGAAGCAAGGAAAGAGAGTGTCATTTTGCTGGTTAAGGTAATGCGGCAGAATTTCTCTCAGTCAGTGTGAGAGAAAAGTAATTGGTTTTTTCATGGGTTGTCACAGACTTCCAGCTTCGTCACACTGTTTCCACTAGTATAACAAGGTACATGGTACTGTACTCTGCAGTTATCCTCTACTTTAGTAAACTACTGTTCCAATTTTAAAGTGAAGTGGGGAATGTGATGGAATACCTTAAGCGTATGTTGAAAGCTCACATTTTCATCTGTAGAGAATGTTGAAGCTAAAATTATCATCATGATTAATAAACCACTCTTCCACTGGAGTAGGGTGACCAGTTTCCAAAATCAGTTCAAATATTTCGTTCATACTACAGCTACGTATATCACCAAACCTTTTTGTTAAGACTCACACATAAAAATACATTGTGTTACTAATAGCGTAAATATTTTGTTGTCACATACACACACAATCACAAATCTATGTAATGACATTTGTAATCAGGGTTGACAGCTATTATTATGTATATTATATCTCACTCTCTCAACTATATTCTTCACAAGCAAGCATGTCATTCAGGAGTATGATGATTTGAAATACAGTTTTGTGAAAAGTGAGTCCTAGTTATCCTTAACACTTTCAATAATAAACATCTTGTTTTCATCAGTCAGATACACTGTGCAAGGCATTTATGATTAGTAAAGTTCTGCAGTTGATCTCACAAGATGAAATAAGTTGAGAGATTTTCACCAAGACAGTATTTCTGAATTCGTGCTTAACCATTTCATATACATTTTTAACATTGTTCACTTAGTGCATTCCATTGATTTTAGGGAACAGTAGGTTTTGGTGCATGGAAAGCAAACATGCCTTACTCAACAGCAAGACGCTTAGTTCATCACTTACGAAGACACTATTCTAATGTTTTTCCACAAAAGAGAGTATACTTCATGACAAATTTTGCTCTAAAGAGCTAGGTTGTGTGTGTTGCACCATGTCAAACCGACTTCCACTGTCATCCAAAAAAAGTACTTCTTTTCAATGTGAAAATAATTTCTCACTTTGCTATTGTAACATCGGAAATGAAAACTCACCTTAAGTCTGCCACAAAAAATACACATTCCTTTTCGTATTTATGTGAAAAAGTAACTCAGCTTGTGACTTTAAATGGTTTAAAATGACAGAGATAAATTACATGTCTCCAAGCAATAACCAATGCACAATGACATGCCATATTAAAGCATTATGGTGTCAAACTAAGAATGTAACAAATTGTTTCTCGTATACTTTGCTTTAATCAAAAAGTGTATTTTTCTTTATCCTTTGGCTAAAATCAGATATCGAGCTACTTAAAAAAACAAAGTTATAAAAATACTGAACGCTTAACAACGAGACAAAACATGTCCCATACTTATTTTATCGGGACAATGGTACACTTAAACTAAATAAGGGATGATCCCATAAATTATGGGACATCTGGTCACCCTATACTAGAGCCCTTACTGAAGAATTGTTAATGATACCAGTGAAATGGATTGTGCAGCTATTGAACAAAAAATAAAAATACTGAAATTGTGGACCATCATAGCTACTTGCCTCCACAACTATCACTTTGAATCCTGTTGATTGGGGAGGTACAACATGATTGTATCCATTGTACTAAGATCTCAAGGTTTCTATTGCTCCATGTATCTGTTGCAGCATAGGATTGAATGCACAATCTGGCTACTTGCTTCTTGAGTAACATTGAAGGGCAGTTAAACACTTGAAACAGCACTTTTCACACTAATATCTACCCATGCTCTAACTTCTGCAAATAATTGGCTCACTGTCTCTGCAATCCTCTTACTTACTTTTTCATAGTTATAATCTGAACATGAAGAGAATTTCAGAAGAAACTGCCTGCAGAACACTACACTGTGTTACACAAGGTGAATACATGATCAAAGTTTGACTGCGCTTTCTGGTAGATGTTATATGTTTGATATAATGCACCTTAGAGGCATCTTCACCACTACTTAATAGATGAATAATTTCCACATGGACAGGTTGTCCAGCATGTGGCCTCCATCATTACCTAGGGCTGCATGTATGTTGGTTATTAAGCCACTCCTTTTCTTAATCCTTTTAAGTTCCCCTCCTTGGCCTATCTACTTGTTACATACTACTCCTTTACCCCCAACTGCTATTATTTTATGCCCTCATGTCACCTTCCTAACCCATTGCTATAATTAGCAGGGATAATAAATTATGATAATTCATTTTTTGTGGATATGTAGTATAGTAGAAGGTATATGTTACTAAATTTGAGAGTAAGCCAGGTGCGAACATTAGTAAACATGGCTGCCATATGTGACAGCAACAGCAGCTCTAACTATGTCGGGAATCAAATCAAATTGGATGACAGATGCTGCTTCAACTCCACAGAGTTCATAAGTCTTAATGTATGGCAAGTGGTGGCATGGTGGTCCTCCAATAGTCAGTGACTAAACTTTTTCAATGGAGGAGGTATCTGGATAACTCTATGACTAGGGTAACCATTAAACACACTGTCATGGTAGGTTGAAATAGTGTAGCCACCAATGTATTCTTGCATCAGATCGTTTGCTAGTTGTCACCACAGATGTCTTAGTTGGGGTACTGGTGCCAACTTAAATATGTCATAAATGCTTCATCTTCCCATATTACCAGCCAAGAGAGCCAAAAAGAAATAATTCACATGGTCCAGAAGGAATCCTAATTCAGTTTTACAAAGAATACTCTGCTGAATTTACTGAGCAAGGTTGCACATTGGTAACACTGGACTCGCATTTGGGAGGATGGCAGTTCAAACCTGCCTCCGGCAATCCTGATTTAGTTTTTCCATAGTTTCCCTAAATCACTCCAGGAAAATGCCAGTATGGTACCTTTCAAAGTGACTGGTAAAAATGCAGGTGACTCCTTTTTATTAGAAGGTAAAAGAATGGACCCGCATAATTACAGACCAGTTAATATCAGTTTACTGCAGAATCCTTTAATTAATTCTCAGTTTAGGTATAATAAATTCCCCTTGAAACAGAAAAGCTTGTTCATTTAAAATTTCCCCCAATGTTTCATCTTCAGCTGTGGAAGACTTCCTCAGAGGTAAAGTGGTGAACTGCAGTTTACAATTCGATCACAGCCTATGAGCCAACCGTGAAAGCTTACATTGTAAGAAATGCGTCTGTCCATGCATGATTTAGAAAGCATTGCTCATGTGAAACTCGGACTGCCCGTTTTCCTACATGATATCTTGTGAGCCATGGTGAAGGGCAACAGGTAAACTCCATATTCCTTGATTTTCAAAAGGCATTTGGGACAGTGCCACACTGCAAATGGCTAATGTAGGTAGGAGCATATGGAATAGGTTCCTAGATATGTGAGTGGCTCAATGACTTCTTAAGTAATAGAACCAAGATGTCCTCGTCAGTGAGTGTTCATCAGACACACGTGTATTGTGAAGAGTGCCCCCAGGGAAGTATGATAGAACAACTATTATTTTCTACATACATAAACGATCTGATAGGCAGGGTTAATAGCGATATGCGGCTGTTTGCTGATGGTGCCGTGGTGTATGGGAAGGTGTCATCTTTGAGTGACTGTAATAAGATAAAAGATGAATTATACAAAATATCTAGTTAGTATGGTGAATGGCAGCTAGCTTTAAATATATAATAATGTCTAGTGATGCAGATGAGTAGGAAAAATTAATCCCAATAATGTTTGGATGCAGCATTAATAGCGAGCATCTCACCACAGTTATGTTGGTATAAGTCAGCACCACACTCAGGAGTGTATACTGTATTTAAATGTCAAGGTATGGCAATGTTGACAGCATTTACGTGGCATGCTGGGACCAGGAAGCATGAGTCAGTTGTGTGTGTGTGTGTGTGTGTGTGTGTGTGTGTGTAGGGAAATCACAGAAAACCTAAATCTGGATGGCCAGAGGTGGATTTGAATTGTCATGCTACTGAATGAAAGTGCAGTGTGTTAAAACTGTGCTACCTTGCTCAATATATGTGCACCAAGTGAGACATCCATATTCTGGCTAAAAATATGATCAAATATTTTATTTTCACCATGCAGAACTTTCCATTGCTAATTATGTGTTACAAGCAATTAGTATTTTAATTAGATCTTAGGGCTCGATAGATGAATGCGTGAAAGTAAACAAATAAATTTCTTTTTACAAATATGTTCTTAAAAAAGAGGAATCGCCATTCTAAATGATAAATGTTCCAAATGCGTAGTGTCTTTAAATCGTGATGCTCAGCAGATGAATCATGAACGTAAACTGAAAAGGCTGCATTGTAAAAAGTAATGAAATTTAATGATGTCACTGTGAAATATCACTTCATTCAAATCCATCCATTTAATTGGATGACCTACCATAATGATATGAAAATGTAACAAGACAATTAAAAACCACAAACCAGACAGTTGTTTTAAATATGGCAGTATAAATTAATTCAATTGTTTCTTCCCTGTCATTGGTTTTGTTAAAATGGCATGCCATGGGCTACACAAAATTTAATGTATTGTCAACTTAAGAGTGCTACGGATGCGCCGCCAACACTCGCCCTGACCGTGATGCCAGTTTTATCTGTTGTGTTAATAATAATAATAATAAAATGACTAAAGCATAAAATTGCAGTGTGATATGAAGTACAGTTGGGGGGAAGGCAGTTACTGAACTTTGGTTTTTTTGGAAGTATTTTTGGGAGATACAGTTCATCTATAATGATGACTGCTTATAGAACACCAGTGCAATCCATTCCTGAGTCTCCATGAACTAATCATTTTAAAGGAAAACATTGAAGTAATCAGACACACACTGATAGATTTGTTACTTGTAGGTTTGATCAATATGTTGGTGTTATGAAGATGGTTCGGGAATTAAAATGAGAATTTCTGAAGGGAAGAAGACTTCCTTTCCAAGGAAACTATCAAGGAAATTCAAAGGGCTGGCTTTTGAAGCTATGTGCAGAATGATCCTACTGCTGCCTAGTTCCATGTCATCATTTATTTGATTTTCTCTCTGTTATAAATTAAGATATTTTTATTATTGGTTACTTGTTTAGGATTGTAGATCCATTATCAGACCAATGCCTTAAATATAAGTGTCCCATGCATGATCAGCCAGTCAAATATAAAATGTATTGGGCTACATCTAACTACTGTAAATTAACATACTTATGACAACTGCGACTGCGGTGTGCCAGCATTAGTCTGTTGATGGATCTAGAATATGGAAGTAGTAACCAATAATAAAAACATAACTTGCAGTCTGTGATGAAAAATTAATGAAATCTGCTCCACATAATGGAAATAACCAAACGTTCAGTTCACCTAACACCCACAAAGTTAAGGAAATTGTGCCTTCTACCAAAATATACAAGCATTCATTTTAAACTCACTCTATTTGGGAGTAGAACAAAAAGGTAAATAGCTAGTAGTGGTATGAGGTAACCTCTGCCACAGTTAGTATGTTCCCTGCAGGTAATTTATGTAGGTTTAGATGTGAAGAAGAGGTAATTGTTTTGTGTACATAGTGGCAGTTGTTGGATCCAATTGTCAGTTCTGAATATTGTTTGGTAATATTTGTTCGGCATTTAGCCCCTCTATGAGGGTATGTACATCATAATGCTGTGTGCAGACCTGTGACTTGTCTAAAAGAGATGACAAGATTGATGCCACTGCAGTGTTCAGTGTTGTTGCTGGGTGCACTATTGGTGATCAATCTTTGCTGCAGTGTTAGGGAAGCCAGAAGTATGGTTGGTGTGCTGACAATCCATGGTGCAACATATATCATTGTACTGTTGATGTCAATACTCTTTTTTGTTACAATCAATCTCATTTCCTGACTCAAAGTATGTGATGTGGCTGTATTATCCTGCATGCTTTACCAAATACCACGTCTACTTCTCAGGTAATATTCTTGAGGGGACATTGAGATACTGCACAGTGTTGAGTGGGGCCCTCCTGAAATCATTGAGTCTGAATTTACCCTTATGGTAAACCACAATCAGGCCACTGGCAAAATGACACCTGCTATTATTCTGAAATGCTAATCATTTGTGCATCTAAGTATTTATTACATTTTGTGTCAGCATGATGCTTGTTGCATGCAGTCTTGTGGTGTCACAATTTTAATGGCCAGTCTGTGTATGTGTGTGTGTATATATATATATATATATATAATGTGTGTGTGTGTGTGTGTGTGTGTGTGTGTGTGTGTGTGTGTGTGTTTTGTCTTCTCCTTTTCATTCCTGATGCTGAAGCTGATTATATCATGTACTTATCTGAATCCATCACCATGTTCTTTCAGAGAAACCTCAAAATTTTATTATTTGTAAATGTATCAAAATTTATGTTGTTCGATTTCTTAAGTGGATGAATTTTGTGAGGAAATTAAAAAAATATTTACAAATTATCATTTCACAAAAACAATTTATGTGGGTAATACACCTTATGGAAACAGCGTCTCAAAACCTTTAGTCTCCATTGTGATGTCCAGGCCGTTTCAGTTTTAAAACATCTTGGCAGGAAAAAAAATAAAAATAAAAAAAAACCACAAGATCCTGCAAGCAGTTTTTTTTTCTTTCTTATGTTACTATTGGTGGCACTGATCTAAGGCAAGTACTTGCCAGCCACTCTTATCTTTTGAAGAAAGAAAAAACAAATTATGAGACAATTATGTATCATACATTTCTTCTGTCATTTGTAAATGTGTAAAATTTTGTAGTGATCTTTTGTCGTATCGAAGTTTAAACCAAAATAGGAGATTTGAAACAATATGTAACTTGATTACACACACAACACAACATAATTACTGTTTTTTAGGCCAGTAATTGTGGTGTTGTGTGTTAAATCAAATTATGAATTTTCACAATTATCCTATTTCAGTCAAAAGCTACTGTCTGATGTAAGAGGCCTGTCAAATTTTACACACTTACAAGTGCCAGAAGACTTGTATGATATGTGATAGTCTTGTCATTTTTTCCTACCATGAAAATGGTTTAATACCAGAACTGGTTGCAAAATAGTTACTTGGACAGCACAGTGTAATACATTTATTAACATATATTAATGCTGTCATTTATTGCCTTACCAAAATGTATAACTTTTAGTTTTTTATGAAGATTGTGAAACATTCAACCACAATTTGAAAATAATGTTCATAAATATAAAGTTTTCACCAAAAACAACTACCACCATCCACAACATACTCTTATAAAGAAAGGAGAAAAATATGCAACCACGTCTGCATTTGGTGTCCTTAGACATGCTTGGAGTGGACTCTGAAGAAGAGACTAGGTGCATAAAACCAGTCAGAAATAAATATTTTTGTTGTGCAACTGGTTCCTCATATTTTACTGAAAAATATTGTTGTTGCTGAGGACGAACAAATTACTAAACCCTTCAGATAATTGTGACTTGTCTATCATCAAACATATTTTTTTAGTGTCTACCACAGCTGTAAATTTGGTAAAGGAATGTGATATTTTTCTACTTAAGCCATGTTTATGTATACTACCTCTATGTTCCAGAATTACTGACAACTTTTAAAGACATTAATAAGTGTTAAAATAGATAAAGTTGTTTTACATACAAAAATGGCAACATATTCGTGTGTTAAGTTTCATATACTATTTTAAAATATCCTTAATACAGTAATTACAGCCATGTAAGAAAAGTGACTATAAAATTCAGTACTTAAGTCACACATATATGAATGTTAGAAAGGAGTCCAATCAGGTGTGTATTATGACCGGAGCTTTCTTCACTGGGACTGAGTGATGGGGTACAGTGATTAGCACACTGGACTCCCATTTGGGAGGATGGTGTTTCAAATTCTCATCTGGCCATCAATAGTCAAGTTTTCCATTATTTCACTAAATTGCTCGATGCAGATGCTAGACTGATTTCTTTGAGATGGCACAATTTATTATTTCCTTCCCCATTATTATCAAAAGAATCCAAGCTTTTGCTATGTTTCTGAATGACCACTCTGTCAATGGGATCTTCCATCCTCTTTTTCTTAACTGGTATCGACATCAAGGGTGTTAAAGCACTATAACTTCAACATGTACAACAAGAAATAGTTTGTGTTAAAATAATACAAAATGTTATTCTCTTTTTTCAGTGTAACCACAGATCACATATTCAGCAAGTGATTGGTAGATCGGTATATTTGAATTCCATTATTTTGTGTAATTTCCAATTATAAGAGAAGTATCTTTTGTTACTGTACTGTAAATTGGCATATGCTGTTAGTTCCTGCCTTAACAAGCTCTTTAAGACCTTTCTATCAGTCTTTTTCTTTGTTTTGTCCATGTGGCATTATTTCACTCATTTTAAAGTGACGGAGTTTACAAAAGTAATCACAAATGGGTAAACTGATGTTAGAAAGAGACCTTCTGCAGCTTAGGAAACATCAGATAGATGCAGAGAAACAGTCAAGCAACATATTCATGCAATATTGCGTTTTCTGTTATAAGTAATGTAAAACAGTTAAACATGGAAGTTAGAGAAAGTTAGAAGAGGAAATTTTTGGACCTTATCCTTCATCTTAGTTATAGAAACGGTTTTGTAATGCTTGCCTAGCTTACGTGTGTTACTGAATTCATAATATAGAATATTTTTGTATCTATGAAAAAGTGTGTAATGTGTAATTATACTTTACATGCATATACAGGGTGTTACAAAATGGTACGGCCAAACTTTCAGGAAACATTCCTCACACACAAAGAAAGAAAATATGTTATGTGGACATGTGTCCGGAAACGCTTAATTTCCATGTTGGAGCTCATTTTATTACTTCTCTTCAAATCACATTAATTATTGAATGGAAACACACAGCAACAGAACGTACCAGCGTGACTTCAAACACTTTGTTACAGGAAGTGTTCAAAATGTCCTCCGTTAGCGAGGATACATGCATCCACCCTCCGTCACATGGCATCCCTGATGCGCTGATGCTGCTCTGGAGAATGGCGTATTGTATCACAGCCATCCACAATACAAGCACGAAGAGTCTCTACATTTGGTACCGGGGTTGCGTAGACAAGAGCTTTCAAATGTCCCCATAAATTAGTCAAGATGGTTGAGGTCAGGGGAGCATGGAGTCCATGGAATTGAATATTCATAGAATATATAACTTCAACTGCTATTGGGCAAAGCTGAAAATGTGTACCCAGCCGGGATTCGAACCCGGGTCTCCTGCTTTCTAGGCAGTTGCGCTGACCCCTACACCACTGGGGACACAGTGATCACCGCACCTGCAAGGACTACCCATGCACGCCTCCCGTCAGATACAAATTCCCAGCTTCGCCTTTGCCCATAGTACTCAAACTCGTAGTTTAACTAATTCCCGTAAGAGTAAGGGCTTCAAACTTGCCCACCCCTCCCCACTAACGATAGGATCATTGCCCGTCACCGGCATATTATATATATACATGTGGCGTCTGTTCGGAAAGAACAGACGTCACATTCTGATCCTGCAGCTGTTATTATTTAATATTCATAGAATATATGACTTCAACTGCTATTGGGCAAAGCTGAAAATGTGTACCCAGCCGGGATTCGAACCCGGGTCTCCTGCTTTCTAGTTGAAGTCATATATTCTATGAATATTAAATAATAACAGCTGCAGGATCAGAATGTGACGTCTGTTCTTTCCGAACAGACGCCACATGTATATATATAATATGCCGGTGACGGGCAATGATCCTATCGTTAGTGGGGAGGGGTGGGCAAGTTTGAAGCCCTTACTCTTACGGGAATTAGTTAAACTACGAGTTTGAGTACTATGGGCAAGGGCGAAGCTGGGAATTTGTATCTGACGGGAGGCGTGCATGGGTAGTCCTTGCAGGTGCGGTGATCACTGTGTCCCCAGTGGTGTAGGGGTCAGCGCAACTGCCTAGAAAGCAGGAGACCCGGGTTCGAATCCCGGCTGGGTACACATTTTCAGCTTTGCCCAATAGCAGTTGAAGTCATATATTCTATGAATATTAAATAATAACAGCTGCAGGATCAGAATGTGACGTCTGTTCTTTCCGAACAGACGCCACATGTATATATATCCATGGAATTGGTCCGCTTCTACCAATCCATTGGTCACCGAATCTGTTGTTGAGAAGCGTATGATCACGTCGACTGAAATGTGCAGGAGCTCCATCGTGCATGAACCACTTGTTGTGTCGTACTTGTAAAGGCACATGTTCTAGCAACACAGGTAGAGTATCCCGTATGAAATCATGATCATGAGCGTAGGTGGAAGAACATGAGGCCCAATCAAGACATCACCAACAATTCCTGCCCAAACATTCACAGAAAATCTGTGTTGATGACATGAATCGAGGAAGTACAGTACATTCTAACGAAACAATTGGGTATTTTGACAATTGTCTGCATGAATTATTTTAATTTACATTTAAAGAGAAATACTAAAATGAGCTCTAACATGGAAATTAAGCGTTTCCGGATACATGTCCACATAACTTTTTTTTTTTTTCAGGAAACATTCCTCACACACAAAGTAAGTTTGGCCATACCTTTTTGTAACACCCTGTATATAAAAATTAATTTTATTAAAAATATCATCTGTTACAGTAATTTTTTTAAATTAAATTAATGAAACAGTATCTTGTGAAACTGTATTAGAAGGGTGTTACCATGTGGGAAGCTCTTATTTAGACCAATATCCCAAACTCAGCCTCACAAGAATGGCTATAAGTTAACATAGAAATGGCAAAGATATGATACACAGTGGAGAAAAATTACAAGAAAATGGAAAATAATTTGTACAATAGCTGGTATTAATAATAGAAGTATAGACACAAGACTTTAATGTATCAGATTTTTTTTGTGTATTACCTTTTAGCTCTCCTGTCTTTATAAGATATTGCATTGCTGATTTCATATTTGGTATTCTTCTGTTACAGTGGCAAGAAATGAACGAAGATGCCCCTCGTGAGTTGAGGGAGTGTAAAAGAACACCTCATGTCTGGTTGACATTTATTAGGATTTTCTTCAGGCGAAGAGTACTGATGCTTGCCTTGAAGTTAACCTGTGCAGCAGGCTTAATGATGCACTATAAGTGTTTGGGATTCCTGCTAGTGATGTACTTTGTTGCTTTTGGTTGACTTGTGTCCTGTCATCCTTATTTTTTATGTTTGTACGTTATTGCCTTTGGATGACTTGTTATTCCTTGCACACACACACACAAATAAAATATTTGTGCATTAGTGCTTATCAATGAAAAATCCTAAATACTCACCGAATACATTTCTTTGGACAATTTATATTTTAAAATGGAAACGTTAGCTGTAAGTGTTAGGTCTATGATAAGATCAATGTACCCGTGGCACAATTTGGCTACACATAGTAGGCTGAAAAATGTGTCATGGCAATGTTATTACAGGCAATATAATACTAGTCAGCATTACACCAGGCAGTATTTCTCAATTTTGAAGAATGGTGATGGCTTATGGCCACAAGTAAGGCATCAAAGACAAATGCTTGTAAACTTATCTGTGAACAATCCATGCAGCCGATATTTCCATATATCATCTCCAAAGTGTGGCCTGCCTCCAGTGCTGTTGTTATTTCTGAGACCAATGTCTAAGTTTGTGGCCATTTTATTTGGCCGTTCATTACGTATGTGGTGGAAGAAATTACCTGCTAATAAAAAACTGTTTATGCTAGAGGCATTTCGAAGACATAGATATTTCTTTCTGGGTAAGTACTTCAACATGAAATATTACATTATTACTTATGTTGATAAAATAAGGTTTTTGAGAAACTTTTCAACTTTCTTTTAGGGAAACTTTTACCTTCTGATCATAAAATATATTTATTTCATATAAAGATAGTTACAAAAGAAATCTTCAAATACCAGAAACAGCTTAAGCAGTACAATCAATCATATTAGAGTTCTAGTAAAAGGGCAGGTGGTGGTGGTGGTGGTGGTGATATAATGATGGTGCATTACTAGAAGCAGCATTAATAGGATTTTGAATAGGAAGAAGCTTGTGGTGACTAGTAAAGGTAGCAATGCTGTAAATGAAGGAAATAATCAAACACCCAAAGTATAAAACTATAGTGAGACACTATGTAAGTTATTGTCTGAGACTGTGAGATTTAAAAGTGAAGACAACAGAATTAGCAGATTGATCAGAAATGAGCTGAAGGAGAGATGAATATAGGAAAAGAAGTAAAAAGAAGTAATAGTTGTGAAATTGGACATTTTATGGAGATATACTGATGGTAATAGGAGAAAGATTTATCAGGTATTTTGTTAAAAATATTCTGAATAGTCGATAAATTGTTTTGAGTAATGATGTTGCATGATTTAAGACCTTACAGTGGAAGTGGGAAAAATTAAGCTCCTTTTGATGGTCTTTAGTTGACCACATTACTGTTTCCTGATTTCAGATGAGACCTTTTGTGATTTGTGTCTTATCTTCAGGAAACGTTTGGTTGTTTGGTCTTCTTCCAAGTTGAACCCAGGATATAACTCATTGTTTCAACAGTGAACATGACAATAGTCCAGCTGGTGTTGGGTTTAATTGAGTACAAATGCAGCTAGTTTTCTTGCTATTTTTCTCCTAAATTGAGTCAGCTTTTCAGGTGAATTATGATGTCTGCAAAATATTGTTTTACAGATTTTCAGTATCAGCTCAAGACATTTTACCTAGAGTAAATTACTTCAAGCCGTCATAGTTTGCTATAATCTATTCAATGACTGTTAGTTTAGTTTCAACTGTCAAGTGCAGGAGCCTGGTGCAAAACTGACTGAAAGTCAAAGTTGCCTAGAACTGTTGCACAACTGAGACATTTCCATAGAAATGTAAAGAAAATTGTGTTACACAATTAGGTATGGCATATGTGCGAAGCAACCACACCAGACTTAATTAATACACATACTTCTGACATTATTTCAGACTTTGGGACGATCTGTTTGGTTTTTTAAAGTGCAAAGACGCTTATGTTACCTAAGATCACTTCGAAATATACTATCAGTTTTGGCAGATCTAAGCTGCTATCATATCAGATCTTGAGTAGTTCGTGGCACACATGTCAACTACTTGTCTTGCATTATAATAGCATAATTGACATGCTAATGTTCCCAGCATCCTGCTATTATGATGCAAGACCAATGGTTGATATGTGTGCCCTGGACTGTTAACAATGTGCAAGATCTGCTGAAACTGATAATAAAGGTATTTTGAAGTGATATTAGGCAATCTGTGCTTTTTTGCATTAAAAAAATTAAAATGTCAGTTTGATTCACTGGTTAAATGAGCTATAGTCGCTTATAGAGCGTCATTTATACTAGAGCAAAATGGAGCTAATGAACCATGCTTTCTACCATTTGTTTGTAACTGTTCAAGTGTTTACACTAGAGGAAATGGATGAGAATAGGAGAGAACAAGCATCAGATCATGCAAACTCTTAATACTGCTGCTTGGTATTGGCATCTGGATTTCATTTGCTGCAATGTTTGTGCTAATAACGATGCTAAGCTGTGATATTTAGAGAGGATTATTTTATATTGTGTGCAGACTGTTGTTGAATAATACAGTATCAACTGAAGAACTACTACTTGGGTTTTTAGAGTAAATTACAGCAATTTTTTCTCCTTCCACCCACTTTCATATTAGTGCCCTCTTTTCTCCAGTCCCATGAAAAAGAAGCTAGTTTACCTTCTTTCTCAAATCTCCACATACAGTGTTGAATGCCTAGGAAAGTACATGTCAGTGCAATTAGTACTGAGGATCTCTTTGATTCCATAAATACCTTTGATGCATATATTCTTCTGTTAGACATTACATTTTGCACTAACTCCTTCAGCAATCTACCTAGTTTATTCTTGAATGTTTACAGAGTTATTGTTACTGCACAGTTTATAGAATTGAAAATGTGCACTAATTTTGGCTGTGTTTAAAGACACTATTCAAGCACTTGGACAAATTCAGGAAAATTCTAGGAAGTATAAATCAACTTTGGCAGCCACTATGGAACCCAGTTCTTATGTCTTATTGGTTATGAATAAAATTATTCTTACTTTACTGTATCTTCTTTGTACAGAAAGTTTATTTCCAGCCATTAAATAGCTTTTGGTTCCTTGATGTAATCAAGTATCTTCTTTTATTAAAATACTCAGTGTAATTGAGGAAGTATTGTACAGCTTAATAAGAATGCACTGAGGGGTTACAAAATTTCTTTTATTCATTATCTGTGTTCACATGTTTAGAAGTGTTTTTTGCATTCCATTCCAGAATTCGTTTTATACTACTTCTGTTATTTTCATGCAGCAAATGAAGAAGGGAAATACGTTTCTAGAAATGGGATGATCAATGTTACAAATTTCATGTTGCTGTTGTCTCATACACATCTCTCACTTTTTGCAAGAAAAGCCTCATTTTTTTCTTGATTATGGTTTGTACTTTAAAGTTTGTGCCTGTATTTATAGATTTTCTTTTTTTGCATTACATAACAAATACTTAATTTTATTTCCACTATTAATACCCACTATCAGCTGATATGTTTTATTTGTGCATAGGTCTTGCGGCACCAGTTGGTGGTGGACTTTATTATTTCTATGTAACTCACCTGGAAGTTGATCCAATTACAAAACGAGAGAGATTTATTGCTTTCTCTGATGACCACATGAAAGCAATGGCAAAAATAGAACAAGAAGCGGTAAGATTTACCTGTAATGTCAAGTGTCAACTAATTGTCATTTATTACAATGATTTGTGGTTTTACATCTTCATTGTGTAGAATGACTGAGATTTACAAGAGATTCAGGTTCCAGAAGACTTCCTAAAAATTTCTTAAAATATGCTCATAATGATTTTGTATATGGCGTGTCTATGAAGTTCAGGTACAGAGTATAAAATTAACTTACGTGAAGACTATTCTGGCACTTTCTCAACTCTTCAGTGTACTATCAAACAGGGTGAATTTGGACAGTTTTGAGATGATTATCACCAGAAAGGAAATCCCCAATGTGCAGCCCTCGAGATACTATGCTGCTTCTTGCTCATTTGGCACTGATTATCCTTCCAACTTTTGAATGTTGAATAGAAAGAGAGCCTTGAATTAAAATTTGTGCCTCTATTTCTATTCAATATCTTTCATCTAATGAGACAACATATATCTCAGGAAATTGAATTATTGTTTTTATTGTTTGGGTGTGTTCCTTGCACTTAATTTTGTAAGGTTGACCTTGGAACTCCATACAGATTACTCACTTTTCTGTATGTTAATTTGCCACACTTAGTATTGTGAACTGCTTTGTTTAAAAGGTCTAGGTTATAACTACACTGAACTTGAGAATATTATTTGCTTTTATATGTTTTTGGCATTATCCGAAATCACCCCAAACAGTACACCATTTTGTAAAAAGCCTCAGTTATTTTGTAACTTCACATAAAACTCTCAAAAAACTTGTACAAAACTGTTCACAGTGCTGCAGCCTACTGATCCCGCTAGCAACAGAAGCTGTAATTCTTTCCTGCTGTTCGCAAGTATATAAATCTGTCACACCATAACACAGTGTGAACTTTTGTTGACCTTGAGACTTTTCATCAGATTATTAAGTAGATAAACAATCTACCCAAAATAAAAGTTGCGGAATGCAGGAAGTATGGTCTCCTGCATAAAATAAGCACTGAAAGGAGGTGGAAAGTAGTGGGAATTCATTGCTATACAGCAGAAATGAGAATATAAACCATACTGTCCAAAATCCTCCCAGTGTCTGAATCACTCCAGTTGATTGTAGTTGTTAAAATTAGAGCTCTGAGTTCTATAAAAGTATCTTTGAGCCAGTAAGGCATGCACATTTGATACCAGTTGGACAGTGACAGTGCTAATAAATACACATTTTCCACTCTCAACAGACGTTTCACCAGAGTATTTCCAATAGCAGTGTCGAGTGTTGGTATGATCTTGGGTTACAGTTTGTGTTGTCTTAGTTGCTACAGTGCTCTTGATTTTTTGACCCATTAGATCTGCCTGAAATGTTAACATAGCAATTGAGCAGGACCAGATAAAAGGTTTTCGGGATATCAACTGCAGTGTACAAACTGAAAGCAAAACTTCATAATTTATTCGGGTCTGCTACTGGAGTTTGAAGTCAGGCTGACTCAATACTTTGGCGGTACACCTGTCCGCTATCTTCAGGAGAAACTGCTGCTTCTGAATCTCACCGACAATTTATATCAACGACAGAGTCACCGTCCTATATAGGACTGCGTGTGGTGTAAGGTGCATGCGTGGCCCGCTACAGGTACTGCACATAGAGAGGTCTTGCAATGCTGCTGGTGGTGGAAACAGCGGTGCTCACGATATATAGCACTCACACATTGTCTTCTAATAATCTGGTTGGTTGCATATGAGAAAGAGGTTTTTTCATGTCAAATAAAACTGGGTTCCACACCCTGCTGAGCAAAAAAACCCTTATTTCTATTGATCAAATTGTCTGACAACCTAATTTCAATCGACTCCTTGTAAACATTGTCCCAAAAACCAGATGTACTGGCCACTATACCAGTCTCACAGAACATCATCCTATGTTCACCACTGCTGGTTTTTCGAGCTATAGGAGCCTGATGTGACGGCGATGTTCTACACATCAGTCCTGAACTGTGTGGATCGAGCTGTCAATGTAAGCCTTCCAACACTCACATGGATTCCTGTAAACTCTGTTTTTTAAGGACCAAGTCATCTTTAACGGATCATGAGTACGGGTTTGGCAAACCCAGGGTCCTGATCTGGGGACTGGTAAGTGCTACCAGTCCTCTAGACACTGTAACGTCTGCGCACGCTTCAGTGACCACCGTGTGGCACGGCGGTGGAACGTTGTGAGTACCAGGGAATGGAGATCTTGGCTTGACCGCCTGGGCCACGAGGAAGGAAATATCTCTATTTAAAAAAAAAAAAAAAAATAAATAAATAGATAAAAATAAAAAATCAGCCTTAAGGTGTGCTATGTGCTGATGGGATGCATGGCTGTTGAGGTGTAACAGTTGTTAGTGAGCAGCCTCTGAGGATACTGTCACACCTAAGTTGTATAAGGCTTACCTAGGGATGAGGAGCTCTGTCTAGGTGGACATTTAGTTTCCTAGCTGCTCGTGGGACTGAGATGGATCCTTTGAGAAATTTTAAACCTCCTGGTGGAATGGGTGTACCACTAGAGGGTACCAACACTCAATCACATAAGAGGGCTCGGGTAACCAGTCCTCCGGGTTCATTAAAACAAAGTTCAGTCTATCTTAACAGAACACATGCTGCTATGCAGAATGTGTTTTTAATTAATAAAAGGAAAGAGGGCTCATTTGCAATGGTTTCGCCATTTTATGTCCAGAAGGGTTTGGAGGGAATTGCTGGCAGTTTAAAATACGTGAAATGGCTGCACAATGGGACATTACTGATTGAGACATCAAGTTTCCAGCAAGCAACTAATCTGCAGACAGAGAAATTCTTCGGTGAATTTGCAATTGAGGCTGAGTTGCACTCCACCTCAAACTACAGCAAAGGTGTCGTGACATGCAGGGGTCTGGTAGATATCCCAAAAGAGGAACTGAAGAGTGAGTGGGCTTCTGAGGGCATTGTGGATGTGTAAAACATAACGAAAAGGGTGGATGGGGAGTTGGTCAAATCTGACTCCTTTATCTTGACCTTTAACAGTTCGAGGCTTCCAGAACATGTCAAGGCAGGCTTCCTGTGCCTGAAGGTCAGGCCATATTTCCCAAACCCAATGCACTGTTTTAAGTGCCAGCACTTTGGGCATACCACTTTTGGTTGTAAGGGTGATGCGATGTGTGGCAATTGCGGTAAGACTGCCTTTGAAGGAAGTGAATGTAGACAACCTGCCAAGTGCTTCAGCTGGTCTGGGGACCACCCTGTCTGTAGGAGGGACTGTTGTGGCATGAAGTCAGCACCACATGCCAGACGCAAGAGAACGATCGTGGAGAAGGCAGCGGATGACATCAGACAGCCTATCGCACACTGGCGCCTCGCCTCTTGGATGGAGTAAACATAGACGTGCGCCCTCTACAAGCTGCTATGTCTAGGCCAACATGCATCTGGACAGCCTGTCAGAACTTGGCTATGAACTAGGCAGTAACTAGGTTTCAGCACAGCTATCATCGTACAGAAGAGGAAGCCGCGAGAAGAGAGAAGAAACAGACATATGTTCTAAAGTTGAGTATTGTATTCTTCAGCCAATAAAACTTGTATTAATAATTTATGGAGCTGTTCTAGAGGACCAAGCATCCTGACAACTAGACTGAGACAAGTACTCAGCAAATGTCAGCGAGGATGATACAACAAATGGCGAAAAGGAGTTATGCCTAGTTTACACGACAATCGAAAGTTCACAAGAAAGATAACTGTCTGCTGCAGTGCTCCAAGCGTACTAACTTGGTACTAATGACGTGCGATCGTACAGGCTAGGATGTGTTAATACGATAAACGTCCATCTACACGTCTGATTACCACTAACAGCATTTCCTGTGTGAAAATATGGTCTTATTACTGTTTGTATACGTGGATTGTTCATGTTTGGTTGTATGTCATAGCTGATAATATTCAACTTAAGAACCTTACACTGTCAGTGGTTGCAGGAGCTGTGGCAATGTTTGTTAGAACACTCCATGTGAAAAAGAAATAGAAGTTGGATGTGTCCATGGTTGAGAGCAAGAGACGAAGAATGAGAGGTGTACTGCATGCAGATAATGAAGTAACTCATACCAGAGGACCTCAATGAATTCAGAATATTTTTTACGAATATTAAGTGCTGAGTGTTTTATCAAGTTGCTTTCGTTCATCCAAGGACAAAAATACGGTGATGTGTGTGTGTGTGTGTGTGTGTTGCTGTCGAAGCCTGCTCAGAAATTTCAATTTCCGATCTATAATGGGACCTCAGTCAACTAAATTTTGTTCTGCTTTTAGCATCACACTTTCGAGATTATGTGCAACTGACTTTCTAACATGCTAAAAATTATAGAATTAAAAAAAAATGAGGTTAATCAACAAGACATATTCAAAATTCATTTAAATCTACACTTTTCTGTTATTTCCTTCATAAATAACAGGCATTGTACCTTCTTACAATTTCTGTAGCGACTCTGTATGCCTCAAATCGAAAGCGCAATTCCTGCTCTGTTCCACTTCACTGATGCAAGACATATCACTCCAACAAAGCAAGCACATAAACATGAAAACCACACAACGAATTCGCTTCTTTGCCTGCACACCCACTTCGCTACTAGTAAATTTAGAACCTGTCTTAAAGTGTACTAGCTAGTACGAAACGCTGTCTGCGCTCACGAAATGCTAGTAGTTCCGCGTTTACATTGCTAGATGGCGTGCAACATGATCTTTTCATTACTAGCGTGATCATCGTGTAAACTGGGCTTTAAACTACAGATTACAACACACATTGCAACGAGTTGTTCATTACGCTGCGCTATTATTATGGATAGGATGATGTGGGCGCACAACAGCTAGGTCTTTAGTGCCCTTACAATATTATTAGAATATGAAGGTGACCTAAGAAAAGAGTTAATAAGGAAAAACAGGCAACAGGAAGGTACATATTCAAACTAGTCAAGTTGCATGGAGGATGAAGCAATCACATGCATGCATGCATGTCAGCAATGGAAAATGGCCCACTGAAGTACAGAGTCATAAATGTGCCCTTAAGGCAGTTTCAGGGTACAAGGGACTGTTGACTGATAGAAAGGCGATGGGCCAGCCAGTCTTTAATGCACTAAAACCTCCAAAATAAAATCTTAAGCAAGAGCCCAGAAAGATCACAAAATTTTAAAGCAGTTGTCACACTCGTCTCGTTGTCAGCTAAAACAGAGGGCAGAGTACCATCAAGATTCGCTGCCGCCCTGTCAGTACGATATAAAATACATTCAATTAAAATGTAACTTGCTGCGATTTGATCGCCACAGGCATTACAAAACGAGGGATCCTCTCGACAGAGTAAAAAGCAATGTGTCAAAGAGCAGTGTATGATCCGTAAACGTGTCAAGGTTACCTAATGCTGCCTCAATGGCCGGCAGGAGGTACACCATGGTCTGACAGTTGGTTTAACCAACCGCAGTTTATTGCCTGTCACGGCCTGCCACGATGCCTCCCACAAGTGGAGGGACCTCTGTGGAGAGGATGTCCTGTGGAGAGGATGTCCTGCAGGGGAACGGCACACTGTATGATATCACAGCCTCTGCAGGCCTCCTTGGCAGCCCTATCAGCCATTTCATTGCCACGAATGCCAACATGGCCTGGTACCCAGCAGAATGATATTTGCTTTCCCCGCTGCTGGAGGGAGTACAGTTTGTCATGTATGAGCTGTACTATCTTCTCAGCTGGGTACAGAGTTTGTAGAGATTGCAGCACACTGAGTGAGTTGGAGCACAGAAGAAACCGTGTGCCACGAATACGCTGTATTTGTTCCATTATCCGCAGGATCGCGTGTAACTCTGCTGATAATACAGAGTATGCCAATGGGAGATGAATCCTGATGGTGTTGTTGGGGAACACTACGGAGCAGCCTAGGGAGTCCCCCTGTTTGGATCCATCCATATAAACCACCATGAAATCTCAATGCTCGTCTAAAATGTTAAAAAACAGGGACTGAAATGTAAAATCACAAGTAAAATCCTCCTTAAAATGTGTCAAGTCTAAAAGTAATCTGGGCCTTTGAAGGAGCCAGGGTGCACATTTACTCCAACCTCTATGTAAAATGTT
Organism: Locusta migratoria; assembly: GCA_026315105.1. NCBI lineage: Eukaryota > Metazoa > Arthropoda > Insecta > Orthoptera > Acrididae > Locusta > Locusta migratoria. The sequence goes on from CM048755.1 coordinate 297,816,042, forward strand.
AAAACCTGCCACATCCATATCTAAATGATAGAAGCCAAGTGTGGAAGTTCCTGTGGTAGGCTATCTGCATCGGAAACCATACAAGCTCGACATACTAGAGTCTTAAGGACGCCACTGCGTTGGTGTGGTGAATGGCAGCTCTTTGCATTAAGATATAGACATGTGTGTGTGGATTTCTGGTGAACACTGTGTCCTAAAGTACCATCATGTTTCTTGTACACCATGACACCCAATAACAGAAGCTTCCCATGGCTTTCAACCTCCATGGTGAATTTGATATTAGAATGGAGACAGTTAAAGTGCCCAAGAAATAGATTCAGAGAATCCCGTCCATGGGGCCACACAAAGGAGGTTGTAGTGTAATGAGTTGCACTACACTCGTATGAACCGACATGTCACTACAAGGTGTCATCGACATATCTCCAAAAACACTTTGGTTGCAAAGCCGAAGTCCTCAGTGCCAAATCCTCAAAGTCCTCCATAAACAAACTGGCAACTACGGCTGATGAGACTCCCCATAGCCACTCCGTCAGTCTGTTCAAATATGTTGTCATTAAATAGAAAATACATGGATGTCAGCACGTGACGACAAAGCTTGACCAACTCATTATCCAGTTTTTCACTAATCGGACACTGGGAATCTTTCATTGGGACACGAGGGAGAGTGATACCACATAAAAACTGACCAATAAGTCTGAAGACTGAAGACTGCAGTCGTTGAATAAAGTCCACAGAGTTGGAGATATGATGTTCACACTTGCTAACAAAGGGGCTAAGAACGGAAGTCAGATATATTGCCAAATTGTAGGTAAGTGCCCCTATATTACTAATAATGACTGCAGGTGAGCTTATGGTGTGGCAGAAAAATATCAGGTGATGTAATGTATTTTATGTATTATGACATAGCTAAAAATACATTACAACACCCAGCTGTCTACCCAAGAAATTTTCAAGACTTTCATATGCTGGGAAAACCTAAAATCACACATAGCACTCTTACAAAAGTATCATCAGCCAAAAGAATTTTCAATTCATAAGGATCATTTGGAAGAGGTACTACCTCCAGCAAGTTCAAAGATTGATTGTAACTTTCTTACCTAATTCTGTTGCTTTGTTGTATTGAAGCAGACTGAGGAATCAAATTTTGTACTTGAGTCTTCTGCTTTGTAGGTTGTTGTGCTAACCACTATGCCACTGTTACTTTGAATATACATATATAAATGTATGCATAATAGACATTTCTAGGGGTTCATGACTCTCTACATAAAAATGGAATAGAGATTTGAAAAAAATCTCTTCTCTTTATTGCTCATGTAAACTGAAATTGACAAGTAGTATGGCAATAACCTAGACTTTCTGAATTTGTGTTCCAGATTGTAGCAATCACCAGTACCCCCAATACCTGACCACACATCCTCTTGCACTGTTGTGTGCCTGTATTCATCATGGAATACTGTCCACTAGATCATAAAGGAAGTGTTGGTCCAGATTGTCCCACTTCTCAGTGGCAATTCGGTGTAATCTCTCAGATTGGTTGGTGGGTCATTTCATCCATAAACAGCCCTTCTCAGTGTATCCAGGACATGTTTGATACAGTTCATGTCTGGAGAATATGATGGCCATTCTAATCCTGTGATGTCATTATCATGAAAGAACACATTCACAAGATGTGCACGATGCACGTGGGAATTGTACTCCATTAAGACGAATTCCTCACTATTATGCTGGTGGTATGTTTGCACTATACGTCAGAGGATGTCATCCCTTTACCATATAGCTGTTTGATTGCCTTCTGTGACTACATAATGCCTCCTCAAAACATCAGGGATCCTTCACCTTGCTGCACTGACTGGATGGTGTGTCTAAGACGTTGAGGCCTACCTGGCTGCCACTAAAAATGTCTCCCTGTGATTGTGTGGTTAAAAGCAGATGAAAGTCTCATTTGTGAATAGCATTTGACACCAATTCTGATGAGTCCATTCAGCTTGTTGTTGGGCCCATGTGTACCCTATTGCACGGTATCAGCTGTACCTCGCCACAAGCATCGGCAATGAAGTTGCATGTCATGCAGATTATTACATACAAAATGTTTGTAATTCTATGGGACCAAACTACTGTAGCCATCTGTCTGTAGACTTACAAACTACTAAAACTAAGTTAAAATAACCTAAGGAGACACACACGGGAAAATTTGAACCTCTGGTAGGAGTGGCCACACTGTCCCTGACGTCGCACAACTAGAACTGTGCAGCCATTCCTGCGCTGCTATTACGTACAGTTTGAGTTGAAACATGACATCCCGTGGCTGCAAAAAAATCATTATTTAGCATTGTGGCATTCCCCTCAAGGTTTTACGTAGTGGTCATCAGTTGTTCTGGTAGTCTTTGGGCGGCCAGAATGAGGCAATCCATTGACTGTTCGTATATCTGTGTACCTCCTCCATGTCTGAACAATATCGCTTCACTTCACGTAGACACAACTGGAAACTACCCTCAATGAGAGCCCTTCTGACACAAAGTAACAATGCAGATACAGTCAGACTTTGGAATTGACCTTTCAGGCATGGTAGAACTGCAGTCAACACAAGAAGTGTACTTCCTTGCTGATGTTATGACTGGAACTGGTCAGCTGTCTTACCCATTCTGCCTCATTGACACTTCTGATGCGTGGCAGTTTACATCTTTGTGCAGATTGAGTGACATCTACGGACAATATGTGGAACTGTGTTCTTAATGCAATGTACACATTCAATGTCAGTGTTCAGTAGACCTTGGAACCAAGGTGATGCAACACTTGTAGTTTCCTTGATGACCAAATGCCCTGATACATTTCAGGAAATGGTTCCCCCTTTCAATTCCTTTTTTTTTTGTGTGCTATGCCATTTATTCATAATGTTTTACATTTGTGGGGTGTTTCATCACTGTGTTGTATAAAACCATAATAAATTTTGAAATAATGGCGTATCTTTATATAGAATTAGTGATAAAACACTGTATAAAGATCATCTGATTGTAGTTTTGTGTGTTCCAGTAAAGACAATCAACACATCATCTCATACATATAAATAAAAATGTCACAGCATACAGATAACACATTTCAAGTGGAAACCAATTTTCACAATTTCCCACTTATAATACAAAGAAAACTAAAATCATGGCTGGTCCAGGAAAAATATTTTATAACAATACTTGTAAAAGTAAGCAGCTAGTAATTATACAAATCTGTAGTAGATGATTGCACATCATGTGCAGTCTTCCTGGTTTGTTGTAAACTGAATCATGTTTTAAGATAGTATGTTAACAAAAGTAACTTTTGTATTTTGAATAAATATGTTCAAAATATTTTAGAACATAAATTTATTTGTTTATTTTTACTGTGTATCTTTTTTGTTCTAATGAAGATTCTCTACTATTACAGATCCTAAGTAAGTTTGAGGGACATGTCTTGCCATCTTCCCATCCAGTTTACAGAGATGTGGCTAAAGTGGCAATGCATATACTAAAATGCAATATGGATATTGACAGAATTAGGAACATAGATTGGTCTCTCGTTGTCATTGATAGCATGAATGATAAAAATGCATTTGTTTTGCCGGTGAGTTTATGTTAACCTTCAATTGAGTTAATAATTTATTTCTTAAGGTAAAGGTAGATAAAGCCATCAGCAATACAAATATTGGTTTGTACACTACAGTGCTTTACTAAGCATGGTCTTGATCGTTTCAAATATTGTCTATATGAAAGTGACCTAACCCACTGATGTACAAGGAAAAAAAGATATGTAAACTTAGTACAGAAAGGGAATGGAGTATCTCATTGATTTCCCATGTTCTTAGAACCCTCTATGTGGCCGGTTGAAAATGTCATTGCCAACACCCTAGATGTCCTCTGTGAGACAGATAATAATTATGAATTTCTTTATTATACCATATTAATGTTACAAAACACTGCTGTGTCATGGTTAATGCCATTGATTTTCTGTAGAATCCTAGAGAGTTGACCACCATATTCATGAAAATATCCAGTCTGATATTGTCCTGCTAATATTATGGAAAAGTAAGATTATTGTATGATCATGTTCTATGTTGACATATTACTTAGAGTTAGTGTGTTGAAGATGATTTCACTAGAGTATTTGACATGGTTTCCCTTGGTTCTTGTGATAAACTATGGTCCATTTTTACATGAAAATGTCTGTTTTTTGTAACTGCTCTTTGAAGCCTTGTCATCAGTTACATGATTATCATTTTTATCTCTGATCATTTGGAATTGTGCATGTGAGTACAAGAAGTCTTTTGTTGAATTTAGTGTGCATATATATTCTCTCAATAAAAATTTATTTACTTGTAATGCAAAAGGGAGGTATATTTTTCACAAGAGCCATTTGTAACAATTTGAAGATGGACTTAGGCCATAAAATCGTTAAGGATAAATAAATGATCTTTAGGCCATAAAATGGTTAAGGATAAATAAATGATCTGAGAAAATTGTGACTGGCTGTAGTGTTTTTCTCATTTTTGATGGTGGATAAAATAATTTCTGTGACTTTCCCCTACCCCTCCCCTTCTTTTTAAAAATCTGTCTCTGCATTGTGTAATGGTTCTAACATGAAAGATGATGTCTTATAGTTTCAGTAGTAAAATATTGATACTGAAAAGAATAATGCTTCAGGAAATAATTTGTCACCCTACTTATCAGGCAGTTATATTGCATTCATAATGTCGCAGATTTGAAAAGGAAAAAGTGTGCTGTCATTTATATCTGACAAAGAGCTTAGTGATATGGATGTAGACCCATTCCATTTCAGTGTGTATTGGGTAATTACTCTGTATAACACCATTCTAGACAACAGCTAAAGAGCATTTATTGTGTTGAGAAAGTGTACATGCCCCCTTACCAGTCATCTAAATGACTTGTGGAGAGCTTCGTTTACTCTTCTGCATGGCTGTCAATTTTACGCCATCTAAACTCAATTCACCATTGGGGGTTATGCCTGGCGATTGGAGCGTTTTACACCAGCCCTGTCAAAAGTCTTTACGCCAAAGCTGCCGAATTACCACTGAACTATTGGCGTGGTACTACTATGTCGGTAAGCATGCCGCTTGCTGTCAATGCCCACCCACCCATCCTACCCATCATTCTTCAATGATGCCCTCAATCGCCAATATGCCTTGCTCCCTCCCGGAGTTCGTTTTCGTCACCTTCTACAGCAACTCGATCTTACTCTCCCTACCGCCTTTTGAATGCAGGAAAGCACAATGCCACCATGGCTCCAGGCTCTGGTTAGAGTTCATTTTGAATTCTGCTCGCTCCCAAAGGAGAGTACTCCAGATTCAGTATATCGCTTGAGGTTTGTTGAACTTTGTTTATGGCTTGATACTGCTATTTTTATCTATACAGATGGCTCAAAGACCATTGATGGTGTCGGATCTGCCTTTGTCGTTGGAGACGACAGGTTTTACTATAGGCTTCCTGTCCAGTGTTAGATTTTCACAGCTGAGCTTTTTGCTCTCTATCAAGCTGTCCTGTATATCCGTCGCCACCGCCATCCTTCCTATGTCATTTGCTCTGACTCCATCAGTGCCATTGAAAGTCTGAGACCCATATCCGATCCACCCTGTCGCACACTGAATTCAACACTCCCTTCAATTGTTAGCGGATAACGGTTCTCACATTTGCTTCCTGTGGGTACCTGGCCACATAGGTGTGCCTGGGAATGAAGCTGCTGCTGATGCGGCCAGGGCTGCAACCCTCCTACCTCGGACAGCTACCCTCTGTGTCCCATCCAGTGTTATTAAAGCATCTATTTGCCGATGCATTTTATTGTCGTCGCATAGGTTGTGGTCCTCACTTCATGCCATTAAGCTTTGCACCATTAAACCAATCCCAACAACTTGGAAGACCTCTTCATGCCCCTCTCGACGGGAGGAAGTAATCCTGGCCCGGTTGTGGATCGATCACTGCCGGTTCAGCCACCCCCACTTGTTAACAGGTGACCCCGCGCCTTTGTGTTCCTTTGGTCACCCGCTGACGGTGCACAATGTTTTAATGTCCTGTGCTAATTTTAATCATGTCTGTGTTGCTCTTAATCTGCCAAACACTTTAGAGGAAATTTTAGCCGATGACACATGAGCAGCTGCTTGGGTCTTGTGTTTTATACAGATGACTCAGTTATCAAAGGACATTAAATTCCTCCTCTTGATATATTTTACCATATGTTTTTAGCGATATCCTGGTATCGTCCTCATTGGCAGTTAACTCTGGTTTTTGGTACATTCACATTTAAGGTCGGGCGCCAATGACCTAAGCAGTTGTGCGCCCTTAAACCACAAAGAAAAAAAAAGACTTGTGGAGAGGAGGGCAGTAATATTTGTCATATCTGTTACATTTAATAACTCTCACAAACTTGCTGGGTTGAGCCAAATTCCTTTTATGGGAATTTCAGGGAATTTGACTGTTTTTGGATGGCTCTTCACTGAACTGTTCATGAAACCTAGCCATCATTTTTGCAGCGCACAGCCTTTTCTCCTCCCTGTGTAGTCATTTGGCAGTTACGTGGCAATCACATTGCAATTTATGCGAGGAGCACTGTTGCTGTCAATGATCAGGACGAATTATCCCATCATTAATACATCTAATTCAAGTGTGAAGGGACTTCATGACTATTCCGTCCTGTAAGAATGTTTTTGTGATTGTAAAAAAAGAACAATTACAGTGATAAAGTGCCCCCTTTTTATGGAGACCTACAAGAGAAACTTGGGGGTGTTACTAATTAATTTGTCATTGATGGTCCCTGTTGGCACATTGTTAATCAAAACTTCCATATATATACTCATGTTCAGAAATAAAATGAAACAGAATCTCTTCAAAGACTGGTAATAAAGAACTACAATAAATATGATAAGCTAATCTTTAAGCTAGTCTTTTTTAGCATACGTTTAAGATATATCAAAACATAAATGTGCCAGTAAAATTTTTAGTAGTGGCATAAGCAGAGCTGCTGCACTTCAGAGGTTTAAATTTCTCTAAGTGCTGGTTCAAAAAGTGTTAAGTTTTGAACAGGAGTTAAATGGTATGTGATTTATGAAATTCATAGCACATTCTCACTATTAATGTAATTCATATTGCATAAAATGTCATGTACTTTGAAAATATAACTTCTCAGCTATCATCAGAGTCTCTCCTTGACCTACTAAAAATACAAACAAATGAGATATTACACTCATCAAAAGCAATTTGTTGGGAAGTAATACATACTTTTCCTCCAAACATGTCTCACACAATCTGCTATAGGCTGAAGACGCTTGTAGGCTGGGTGCATGGCGTTTTGTTGTTGTAAATTGAGCGGCAGTATTCTTCAGCAATAGTGTGCTATATATATTTATAATTTTGGCTAGTAAGAATATTACTTTAGCACACTATTGCTGAAGAATACTGGCGCTCAATTTACAACAAAAAAACGCCATGCGCCTAGCCTACAAGTGTCTTCAGCCTATAGCAGATTGCGTGAGAGATGTTTGGAGGAAAAGTATGTATTACTTCCCAACAAATTGCTGTTGATGAGTGTAATATCTCATTTGTTTGCATTTTTAGTAGGTCAAGGAGAGACTCTGACGGTAGTTGAGAAGTTATACGTTGAAAGTACATGACCTTTTACGCAATATGAATTACATTAATAGTGAGAATGTGCTATGAATTTCATAAATCACATACCATTTAACTCCCGTTCGAAACTTAACACTTTTTGAACCAGCACTTAGAGAAATTTAGACCTCTGAAGTGCAGCAGCTCTGTTTATGCCATTACTAAAAATTTTACTGGCACATTTATGTTTTGATATATCTTAAACATATGCTAAAAAAGACTAGCTTAAAGATTAGCTTATCATATTTATTGTAGTTCTTTATTACCATAGATAGATTACAAATTATTCAGTAACAATTGCAGAAAGTATCCATAAAAATATGGGAAGATAGCCAGTGAGGAGTTTGTAAATAATTATGCATTTTGGTCATACTTTTATTGTTTTATTAGGTTCATTCATAACAACCTACTTGAAAATCATAAAACATTCCAACCAAACAGCTAAATATTTTTGACATGCAATTAAAGCTGTTCTATTAGGTTACAGCCTAACGACATACACGAAAATCATAACTTATTCGTACAAAACTGCGAAGTATTTTACAAAAGTAAATGATAAACAACCTTCTCATAAATTACACCTGTGAGATCATAAAAAACTGAAATATATGTGAATTTTATTTACAAAACAGAAGTGAAAAAACAATCTCACCAGCTGTTAGCACCTGTCATGATTGGCCATTCTTACATTCCATCAATTGTCACACTGTTACCAACATCACGAGGAGAAAAAAATGCCAACATTGCATTTTAACAATAGACAGTTGTATGCCAGTGTATAACACATTAATCTTTTGAAGAATTGATGTTTTACTGGTCCAAGGCAAGTGTAACTGAAATGCGCAATTCACCCAGCAAAACTTGTATTTCACCCCGATAAGTTTATTTTCACCCAGGAAAAATTTTACTTTTTACCCGGGAAATCCAGAAAAAATCCGGGAATTTTTTTCTTCTTGTCCATATAGATACCCTGTAGGGAGTTCATATTCAAAGGACATGTTCATCAGTATTTTATGAAGAAATTATTAGCCTTTCATTTGTCTCAGTTCATCATGTGTCCTGTTGCTTAGTAGGTACATGGTCCGCCATGGGCCCTAATAACTGTTTCATGCAAGATTTCATTGGCACATATAAGCCATGAATTGTTTCCTGTGGTATGACTATCCATGCAGCGTTCAACTGGTTTCAAAGTTCATTTGTGGTGCTTGGCACTGAGTCCAAGCACTGCATCCATTGTTTCACCATATCCCACCCATTTTTTACTGAAAACTGTGATACCAAGAAGGCACATGTTTGTGCAGCATCATGTGGTTGTGTGTTGTGTTGCTGAAAAATGGCATCTGTGGTGTCATACAGAAAGGGTATGACTACAGGTCACAGGATGTCATTCACGTAAGTCAAACTTATCACAGTGCCCCGGACATGTACCAATTGTGATATATGGTTGTATCAATAGCATCTCACACCATAAGACCTCAAGTTGGTGCTGTATGTCTTGTGTGAATGCAGTTGCTGTGATACCTTCTCCCTGTTTGCAGTGAGCTGAAATTTGGCTGTCATTGGCAAACAGATATAAACTGGATTCATTATTTATTCAAAAACACACTCTGATGCTATTGCTGCCACCAGTGACATTGCCATCTAACATGTTTCTGCACATTAGTCAAAGGCAGGAAGAGAAGTGGATAACATGCACGGAATCTGTGCTGTAATAAACAGCTAGGGATTGTCACCCCTCATAGTGTATGGTGTGTTCCACTGTTCCATTGTTGCTTTAAAACTGAGGAGGACAGAGTACTGTCCTGAAGTTCTTATTGGATTAGGTGTCTACCTTTTTGGAGGTTAGTCTGGGTGGTGCAACCTAACCTGTCTCATCTTGTTATATGGTCTCCCGTGAACTATTCTGCAGACTCATTGCAATGCTGAAACACTTCATCTCACAGGAGTTTCCCCAAACAGATGCATCACATCTCTCATGCCAACAACTAGCACTCTTTAAAACTTGCTAATTTGATGGTAAGGTTTGCATAGAAGAGTGTGAGGTGTCCTGCATGTTTGCTCAAGTCACACTGAACCATTACCTTCAGTTGATAGCAACAATGTGAAATACAGGCAAGTTTTACCAGTAGGTGGTGTTGCACTGTGATGTCAGTATTGACCTTGAATCCATGGGCTGACATGGTATATATCCTTAAAGTTGACTACATGTGAATTTTCGCATGGAAAAATTTAAATAAATTTTTCCATGTGAAAATTCTCTTGTAGTCAATTGGAAGTACTTTCAGCTGTGTCCCAGGATGAGAAAGAAAGAAAAGGGTGGAAACAAGGGTGGAGGAGGGGGGAATCCACACAACCGGACTTCACAGTGTGATCCCTCACATACGGGCAACACAAAATTTCAGGCATATTATATAGTCCTGCACATATTTCCAGCAATAAGTGGGCATTAAATACTGGCAATTGGGTAACACATTAATCACATATTTGGTAATTACTAGGGTTGGCAGTTATCACTAAAACAATCAGTTTTCAGTTAAACTAGTTGTTTACTCCTGAAGCAACCACAAAATTAAAGGCTTGGTTATTATTCCAAGCTTATAGTAAATCTGCAATATCATAGGAATATGGATCAGATTTACCTTCTCTTCCAACGAACATTGTGGATGATTTCTCCTTAATGATACCACAAGTTTGTAGTATCTCCACACTCTAGCCTCACGTCTCCCATTCCGCCATAAACTCCAGTCCCTCCCCTTCCTTTCCTCCCTGTTCCTGAGACAGCACTGACATATTACTCCACCCCTGCCATGCATCATTCCCTTCCCTTCTTCCTTCTCCATGCTGTGTGTGTGTGTGTGTGTGTGTGTGTGTGTGTGTGTGTGTGTGTGTGTCATGGGCACCAAAGGCCGTAATGGTCAAAAGCTATTAAGTAAGTTGTATTCTATTATGTTTGCCTTTCTGCCGCTCATTGGGTCTCTCTGTGGTGAGGAGCAACCTATCCTCCTCAAAAAATACTATTTTTAATCTGATATTTAAGAATGCACTCACTCTTATTGTGGTGTATTGAATTAATCATTTCTGCAACATTTCCAGAGTTTAATTACAAGTATTTTAAGTATTTTGCTAGTCTCAGATTTACTGATAGTCAACATTAGTGGAATACGAACATCTCATCATCAACAGTATCTTTTACTTTATTCTCTGGGTAGTGATGGACTGATACACTTTCTATAGATTATGGGAACAAAAGATGTAGTTTTGTTTGGGGGAGAGGGTAAGGTGGTAAGAAAACTTTTTTTTTCTGCTGTGTGTCATTTATTATTTTATGAATTTTGTCTTATTAGTCTTATTTTATTTTTATGAAGTGTTACCTTGTGAATAAGTCATAAGAAACTGTATGTATACTGGCTTTTCATATGTACATTTCTTTCACTTTCAGAATGGGACAATATTTATATTTACAGGAATGTTGGCAGTGTGCAGTAGCATAGACCAACTGGGTGTTATCGTAGCCCATGAAGTAGCACATGTACTTCTGTCACATATGGTAAGTGTTTGTGTCATCAAAAGACAGTCTTGTCTGTGATGTTTCTTGCAAAAATATGCATAGCATTCTCTAAACACATTAATATTATATGATCATAAATCCTAGTACATTTTAGATAATTAAATGTTCAGATTATGTGCTGCCCCAAAGAAAAAATAGAGGAAGAAAAGCTGAACTTAATTAATTGGTAGCACACCATATACTAGGTCTGTTGGGAAAGTATCTGCCTTTGGCTGGGGGAGGGGAAGGGGTTAGAAGGGAAACTGGCTTGTACATATAATCACTCTCAAAGTAGATCCCTTGGAAATTCACGTGATTCTCCCAGTAGTGCCACTATTTTTGGACGTCTCTTGACTTTGAGCAACAGCCAGAAGTTTTGGGGGGCTGGATCAGGAGAGTGATGAGACTGTTGAAAGCATAGGAGTCTAGTTTGTCACCAAAAAGTCTGAATCAAGTGCCAGGAATGCTGGATCATTGTCATGTTGGAGGTGCCAATTTCCTGTTCACCACAAGTCTGATTTCTTGCTCCACACAGTGTCGTTTAGGTAATGGAGGACATCCCTGTACCGATGTTTTTGTGACTGACTGACCCTGAGGTGCAAACTCATGGTGCACCCCACTGTAGGAGTCAAAGAAAGAAATTAACATTACTTTGATGTTGCTGCATACTTGGTGGGCCTTGTTTGGCCTCAGTGACAAGGAATGTTTCCACTCTTATGTCACTAAAAGATGTCTGAATCTTCCAAATATTTCCAACCTGGCTCTCACCTAGTTTCTACCCAAACCTGATGCAGTTGCACTGCATCAGTTGTTTGATCATTTCCCTTGTAATTAAAAATGGGTGCAAACACTACACACTACATTACACAACTGCTGCTTGCCAGCAACTAACAGGCAGCAAAAAGCTTGCATATGTGCACAAAGGTTCAAGGTCTGCCCATGCAAGTTCTCTAGATTAAAATCTATCAGGTGTTTGCATCAAACTATAAGGTCAGATACCTTTCCAACAGACATGTAGATCAACTATAATAATACTGTTAGTTTAAATATAATAATGGAAAGTCCAGGTTGGAATTAATAATATAGTAAGGACAGTTTACAACTCACCGCAAAGACGTGGCAACGAGTTGCGACAGGCACATACAAAAGACACACACAAACAACACATTCAGCTATCGGCCATGTCCTTCTTCATAAAATAGAACACTCACAATCACACAGGCACACAACACAGTTATACAACCATCACCTCCGACTGCTGCACTTCGAATCACGCTCTGCAGCGAATCAGGGACGGGAGGGGAGGGGAGGGGAGGGGAGAGGGGACAGGAAGGTTACATCACGGTGGTAGGGATGGGTTAGATGGGAAGAACAAGATGCAGCTTAGGAATGGAGTGGGGAGGCGGGCGAGGGGAGAAAATAAAATAAAGTAAAATATCGCACATTCACACACCACTCAAAATAGGCGAGGTTTGGTATAGAGAGGTAGGAACTGTAAGGTATGGAGACCTGATTCACTGCAGAGCGTGATTCGAAGTGCGGCAGTCGGAGGTGATGGTTGTATGACTTTGTTGTGTGCCTGTGTGATTGTGTGGGTGTTCTATTATCTGAAGAAGGCCATGGCCGATAGCTGTGTGTGTGTGTGTGTGTGTGTGTGTGTGTGTGTGTGTGTGTGTGTGTGTGTGTGTGTGTGTGTCTGTGTCTTTTGTATGTGCCTGTCGCAGCTCGTTGACATGTCTTTGCGGTGTGTTGTAAACTGTCCTTACTATATTATTAATACTGTCAGTTTATTTTGACAATGTATGTAAAGTTTATTTATAATGTTACGATAACTTTAAAACTGATGGTTTTTTTCTACCACCTCATTATTATGATGCTCTGATGATAAATGGAAATAAACTTAATTTGCTGATGTGCAGATATCTTTCCTTCTCCCAAAATCTCTTAACCTATTACTGAATGTTCTTCTGTGTTCAGTTATTTCATATATGTCACTTATGTTTTGCCTGTTTCTTAAAAGTATCTTCCAGTTTAGAGTATCATGTTGTCCTTTCCTTGATTGAGAGGGAACATTTGTAAATTCATTAGGCCAGTTTGAACTAATCCATTCAATGTGGCTGTAGCAAATGCAATATTCTTAAAAGTGCTTTTGGAAATCAATGTATCTGGTCCCACTCTTTGCACTCCCAAGTCTCATTGAATCCAGACCTTCTGCATTAGCTGAGAGAAAACTCTGTTTTGTAAGTATTGCCTAGCTCAACACACTCAAAGTACTGTAGTGCCATGATTGTTTTGCTAAAGTGTGTGTGAGTGTGAGTGTGTGTGTGTGTGTGTGTGTGTGTGTGTGTTTGTTTTTACTGATACCATACACCCTAAAACTTAAACACATTTTATTTGATCCTACATTGTAAGAGCTTTTCATATTTGAGAAAATCTACTTTTCCCTTAGTTTTCTTCTGTAACTTCACAGTGTAGAAAAAGTGTTTCTGGAGTGCCTCCTCCCCCTTCCATCTTTCTCTACGACATCTGAAATTGTTTACACAGTCTATATTTTTGTTGTCACCCTCCTGTTTGAGAATCAAAAGCTCTTGTTGTTTGATGCAGTGCTTATGCTGAAATCCACATTACATTCCTTTCTGTGGTCTCAAGTAAAACCTGATCACCATTGTGCCACCTGAAATGTCCACTCCAGAATGCCAATAAAAACAAACAAGTTTATTCAATGGACCTAGTAAGTTACCTAGTAAATGTGATTCTGCAGTGGAAAAAGATGTTATGGAGAAATTTACATTCATTTGGAAATACATTGTGATGGGAGACATGTGCATTACGTTGATGCCAAATACCCAGTGTAAATACCAATTTATTCCCACAAGCTTAACATACATTTTAAAGTAATGGCATGATATTTCAGCAAGTTTTTAACAATACATAAACAACAGGGAAAAACGGTGTGAACTAAAACAGCTTTCCAAATTCTTTTTATTTTCTTTATTAATATTGCCCAGGTTTCCACATCACCCAGAGAGGTACTAGGCATGATGAGTTACTCTTTATTTTTCATGGTGAATGTCCCCATTAGGCCTATGGACCATAGAATGTACAGCATAATCATACTGTCAAAATGACCAAATCAGAGTAGGCAGTGAGGTGAAGCAAACATATAGATGTGAATATTGACTATGTTTGTGAAGAATGCAGATAATGGTTGAGAAAAAGTTGTAATCCAGATGTACAATTAGCAGACATACTGACCACTGCTCTGCAAAGATTAAAGTTTGAGAAATTTAGGGGGGGGGGGGGGGGGAAACTCGCAAATAACAATCAACATCCTAAATGCCTCAACTGCAAATATTTTAAGTTTTTCCTCTTATTTTGTGATAGTCTCTGATTGCTAAATTTCAGAATGAAATGGAGTCTTAATCTGGCAAAGTGTTTTACAGTGAGTAACTTTGTCTCCTCACAACAACCTTGAGGGAATCCTAATGTCCGTTAAGTTGCTTTTGATCACTCTTTTGATCACTCTGCCACACTGATGTCCATGAGCATATTTAATAAAGTTGTTAGTTAATATAGTTTCACACTTCACCAAAAAATTAAGCAACTCTTTGCTGTATGTCTTCAAACTACCAAAAGTAGTGACATCTTTATAGTTTTTGAAGTACATACACAGTTTATTAAAATTATCTAACTCATTGTTGCCATCAGTTAGAACACCAGGATGTATTTAACATTTGCGGCATGACAGTACTTTTTTCACAACATAGCCACAAACACAGTTCAAACTATTTGCCTCCCCCAAGTCTACTGGTCTTCCTACAAAAGGAAGCAATGGAATATTTGGTTTCACGAAATTGTAGCATACAGTAGATTTAGCACAATATATTGCCTTTACATTCACAGTTGCTTTCTCCCAGGCTATACCTTTAATATTGCTGTTGGTTGCTGCACACATCATTAGCTTACCCAATGTAGCATTATTAACCTTCCACCGGTCGCACCAGTATATGACACATGAACGGTGCAACGCACAAAGCTTTGTGCAACGCACAAAGCACAACATGTCATTTCCTTTCAATTATTGGTCATAGTTCAGGTTAACTCTAATAAACATATTGTTTTAACCATTTTCTTTGCAAAACACAATCTGATTTTTTGTATGTGGACATTTAATATTCAAAAATTCTGGAGGAATTACAGCCCTATTTTTCCTCATCGTTCCTAAAAGTTTAATACCCTTTGACATAAGGTAAGAGCCAGTGACATGGAGGTATACCAATTATCAGTGGTTATATTTCTGTTGGTATTGACTAGGTCCTCAACAAGTCACTTTACAACTTCTTCTGGCCAGTTTGACACCGAGTATGTGCCTGATGGTTGTTTACCGACATACACTTCCAAATTTCCACAGTAAAATTTCTTGGCATCTGCCATTGCATACATTTTGATGCCATATTTAGCTGGTTTTGATGGCATATATTGAATCCATGAACAGTGTCCACGAAATGGATGTAATATCTCATCAATAGTAAAAGTTCAATCATGCTGTAACATTTTCTTATATTCTGAACAAATTTTTCAAAAGTATATCTTATGGCAGCAAGTTTATCAAGCTTCCTTCCTTCCTATCTGCTTGTGCTATCATCAAATTGAAGACTTCTCAGAGTTTAGTAGAAACCTGCGATAACTCATGACTGCTCTTAGAAGCATCATTCCTGTGCCATTCTTTGCCCATAACATTAACCACCTGTCCCTTTTTCAATCCAATCTGATTCAGGATACTGATAGTGACAAGTAATTCATCTATGGTTAGGTCAATGCCATAAAGTGGTTGTGAATACCTTGTCCATAATTTTTCAATTTTTGAATTGGTGTGTAGCAAAATTTCATCAATCATGTTTATGTCGATAAGTTTTGAAAATACATCAGCTGAAGAGACTGAATCACTTATGACATGTCTTGGAAAAGGTAAAATTTTTACTACATTTTTCTTCTTTGTTTTTGAATATTTTGATAAACTTTTTTGCACCATTTCGTAACTTTATCCTCCCCGATATAAAACTCTTCAGCCTTAGTTTCATCATCATCCTCTCCATTGCTTCCCTCAAATTCGGATTCAGAATTATGGTTTGAGTTTCTTATTTCTTCCTCACTCAGATCAGAATCACTTTCCTCAAAATATTGAGCTGAATGGTATTGAGCACTTCTTTCATTTTCTTCGTCTTCCAAAATCCTAGGAATATCTTCAGGTTTTATCAGGTTCCACCTAATAAAACATTCCCAATGTGTATTATACTATTCCCATACATATTTAGTAAGAAAAACAATAAAGAATTACACTTATATTCTGCCAAAATCAGTTTAATGAAGAACAGAGATGGCAAGAAAAATTAGAACAAGAGCGGTCGCGCATTGTAGTTCAGCCAACAGCCAGACACCTACTGACAAAACAGTTTATGGAGAGAAAACTAGCCGCAACAATTTGGTGCAGAATGACAGGCGGGCTGAAGACAATTGTTGGGAGGAACAGATGGTGAGAATATTCAGAGATGCTGACCACTAATGAGAGAGAGTTGAAATAAGCCATGTGTTGTACAAAATACAACGGCGTGACCGGTGGAGAGTTAAATGCAGCAGTGAACTGCTTTGGGGAGGGGTTGCTACAGAACTCTTCTTTACACCTGATGGTAGCAAAGAAATTCTCAAACCCATCTTGGTTTACTTTTTTATCAGCAGATATTTGTCAAATCCTGCTATAACATCATTTACCATCATTTGCAGGGAAGAGATGTTTATTTTCAAATCTTTCTTGCATTTGATTCTGCCAGTGTAATCTTTGCCACTGCTATCTACAAATTTCCATGACTCAAACGACAATTTCATTTGTAACAAAACACTCAAATGCTCAGATTGATTTGAAATCCCATTTTTTCAGCATTACAGGTCCTCTGAAATTGTAGCAATTGAAAATGTTAAAGACAGATTTTTTTTTTTTTTTTTTTTTTTTTTTTTTTTTTACAAAAGTCAGCAGTGCCACAAGCAGTTGTTGGCATAATACTGCAAGAAACAAGTACCTCAATAGCAGCTGCTACTGTGTGACTGACGACACATGTAGCAATACTAACTCTCATCCTTGAAAATGGTTGCAACTCAACAGCTTTTGTAGTCAACCAGAAAATGCGCTTACTGTCACTCTCATACAGCAACATAATGTCCTTCCAGGAAGCTGTTCCATAGCCAACACTTTGTTTCATGAAAGATGTTATATTTAAACAAATTATTTCTGACACTCTTCATTTGATGAGGAGCTATAAAAATCTGTAGGGAAAGTATAGCTACACTACACATTTCTGCAAGTTGTAAAATGACAAGATTTTTTTCTAGGAAAAAGTTGTTTTTATTGCCACAAATTATATAACAAAAGCCACTCTCAGGACCATATTATTATAGCAGTGTTCTTCACTTACACAGTGACTTATGTAGCTGGCTTATGGTAAATTGAACATGTTACCTAAATCTACACACGGATTGCCTGTGTTTGAATGCTTGCTTGAATGTTATATAAATCAGTCACTTCAAAATGTTTAGTTATTGGCAAGGACTTACACAAAATGGCACATCGCTCTAAGATGTTCATTAATAACAGGTGACAATTTTTTTTTTTAATTCTTCATACTTCATAATCATCAAATTACATTTATTAACAATTCATGATCCTTAAACTTGCAATTTACCATGAGATAACTGAAACTATTCAGAGATCATGTTTTTAGTGACTGCTTGTGACTGTAGCTTAGCTGCCAATCCTCTTCTAGTATAGCCAAAGCCTTTTCTCTTTATAAATTATGTGCAAACACCCATGATTAGTTGAAAAATACTGTATCCAGTCAGCTTGCAGTAAGAAACTGCACTCTCTCTTATTTTGTTCAGTGACCAGTCATAAGAAGCTGATAGATCTGTAATAATTACTGGATAAATAAAATTTAGAAACATTATTAGACACAATTATTCCCACATTAACTAAATGAAACACTAACTAACAATCACTGTTTACCCACTATTTATTTTTACACATATGATTGTTGCTTTCTTGTCATTTCCAGTAATCTGAATTGTAGAAGATATCTTCTAGGTACCTCAATTCAGTAAGATACTTTAGCTTATTTACAGAACTGAGCTATGAAAAGTTGACTCACCTCTAGCGTATTGGAATCCAATTTTGGCTGCCATTTCATGGAGATTTTAAGAGACTGGTTTGCCATTGTTGTTGACAAACCTAGATCATTTGCAAAATTTTAATTAACAGTTATTGCTCATTATGAGAAGAATGTTGGTGTGTGATTTCTGCTTTTTATCAAATGATGTTACATTACTGTTCTGGGGTAAATTTGCAATGTGACACAAATGACATATTGTGTACAAGCATAACTTACTTTTCCATACAGTGGATGAGAATAACCTAATAAATTTCTTTAACTTAACTTCGTTTATTTATTCTTGTGTGAGAAACATCAAATTCACAGTTATTATAAACATAATTAAGTATATAAATAAGGTACAACTTGTCAGTTTATATTATGTTTGTTTAGTACTTTGCAACATCCAGTACATTCAGAGTAATTTTCATGAGGACTGTATAAAATGTAGGGCACGGAGGGACGTAAAGCATATGGCTTATGGTTTGTTCTTGTACAGAGTAGCAAGGTCCATCTCTTCAGGTTGTTTACTCATCTCTCTCTCTCTCTCTCTCTCTCTCTCTCTCTCTCTCTCTCTCTCTCTCTCTCTCTCTCTATTTTGTCATGTATATCAGTGTTGCACTGTTAGTCATTGGTATTCTCTCATCACAATTGCTTCTGAGTGATTACATATGATGCACTGGTTCGTATAGCATCAATTTTGCTTTAGTAATGGTGGTTACGTTTATTGCTCCTTGTGAATATTTACCCTTATTAGTGAAAATATTTTAGTTGATAACCCATCAGTGCTGACAATGAATATTCTATGTTTTCTAAAATAAATGATGCTGCAAATAGAACACACATTATTTTTTTGAATTGTGATTAACTCAGTATCACACTCCAGAAAAAAGTGTGCTTCCCAGTGTGATACACACAATAATGCTGCATTTCATGTCTGCTAAATACCTTATTTGTCCATTCCAGTATCATTAAATATGCTCAATAACGTGGATATTCAGTGAGTTAACTTAAGGATCAAACATGGAATTTGTGCATTACTGCAAAAGCCCATTGTGAAATTAATCATATTGTACTTACGTGGTTCACTTTTGTTTGTTGCAGGCAGAGCAAATGAGCAGATTGCATTTTCATGAATTATTGATGATTGTGCCTATTGTTGCATTGTGGGCAATATTTCCTGATGCTGTTGCCATGTTTTCTCAGTGGTTGTCTAATTTTTTTGTGAATACGCTTGTCCATTTGCCATTTAGTCGCAGTCTTGAGTCTGAAGCTGATGAAGTTGGTCTTCAGTTGGCTGCCAAGGTAGGAAAATATGCAGCACCTACAGATTTATAATGTTACATATTTCTGTGCATGCAAATATCTCTGGTTTTATCTTTCATCTTTTGTGTGTGGCAAATTTGTAAGTAACATGAATTTTTTTGTAATCTCCATATGTCAGACTGCATACATATATCACACAATTAACAGTAGCTGTTAAAAACAGGAACATACATAGTCATAAAGATATCATACACATTGACAACAAAGATATAATGTTACAAGTTTTCCAGAGTATGTTGCTATACATTAGTGCATTTTTCATGTATAATCTCAAATAATAGTTCATTTACATACAAACAGCTAGGGTATGTAGGTCTATTTACCACTGATTTTATTTAAAAATACTGTCAATGCATCCAGAAAAACTGAGTTACTACAGAGTTTTTCATTTAGTATTACATCTTAACATGCTTTGTTCTTGTTATCTTCTTACATATCCATTAGGACCTTTATTGAATTAGTGGAGTGCCTTAACTTTCTGCTCTTTGTTCCAAAATGGATGTCCTGTGTTATATAGTGTGTGTGTGTGTGTGTGTGTGTGTGTGTGTGTGTGTGTGTGAGAGACAGAGAGAGAGAGAGAGAGAGAGAGAGAGAGAGAGAGAGAGAGAGAGAGAGAGAGAGAGAGAGGGGGGGGGGGGAGGGGGACATGCACCACAAAGCAATTTTCCCAGGGAAATCAATAGATGTTACTGTGCATGCACCAATAAATTAAAAATTATTACAATTTCATAAAAACTTGACGATTTATTCAAGAGAGAGCTTTTCAAATTGAGCAACTCAACAACTCGGTGATCCACATCTGGCCCTTAAGCAAGCAGTTATTTTGCTTGGCATTGACTGATAGTTTGTTAGACCACCTCCTGATGGATGTCATGCTAAATACTGTCCAAGTAGTGTATTGATTGTCAGAATTCTGAGTTTGTTGGAGAGTCTTGCCCATAATTTTCCAAACGTTCCCAATTGGCGAGAGATCTGGTGACCTCAATGGCCAAGGTAGTATCTAACAAGCATAAAGATACACATTAAAAATTCTACCTGTATGTGGGAGGACATTATCTTGCTCAGATGTAAGCCCAGGATGCTTTGCCATAAAGGGCGATAAAACAAGGCATACAATATTGTTAACATACAACTGTGCTGTAAAGGTGCCGAATATGACATCCAAAAGGGTCTTGCTAAGGCAAGGATAACACAATCATGATTCTTTGTTAAAGTTGATATGTCAAATATTAATGTCAAAGGAACTTGATAGTCAAATAGGTAACTTTGATGTATCTCATCTCTTATCAAAGAAATATTATCAAATCTAGGGCCACACCATAGATATGATTATAAAAGTAATTAGTCTTCTGTTCACTGCAATGTGAAATATAACCACTTAAGAGTGCTAGCATCACTGCAGTTATTTGAGTGCTGTGTGTTTATAAACACAGCTTGCAAAGTTTAGTTGGTATGTTCAAGAAACCACAAAATTAATAGAAATGTATGAAGCAGACAAGGCATTGTATAATGTGAGGCAGTCTGATGATAAAAATAAGTTAAGAAGATTGAAGAGGTGTAAGAAAATGGCTGAGGTAATTAGCTGGGAAGTACGGTCCAGTTGTACAGCAGACAACATAGAAAACAAAATTAATTTTTGTAATTGGAGTGCCTCACATTAAACTGCACCTCATCTACCTCGTGTATTTGTATAAATTTTGTAGTAGATGAAACACAGATTATATTTTATTTTATTTACAAAATTTATGCCCACATTGGAGCATAATCGTTGTACAGTTATTATAAATAATTCTTATTGGGCATGTAGTGCACTAAAAACTTAATTAGTTCCAGATTCATTCTTCGCTGTATTATAAATTGATTCACGTGTTTTAGGATTTATTTTGCTTCATGCATTCTGTATTAGAGTACCTGTACTCAAGGCCATATTTAGGGTCTGCAATGCCCCTGTGCAGTAATTTATTTTACGCTGGCCCACTACCCCCTTCGACATTTGGGATTCAAACTGATTTCTCCCCCCTCTCCCCCATTCTCCCCCCTCTCCCCCATTCTCCCCCCGTCACCCCCCAATTTCCCCCCCCGTTACCCCCGATTCTCCCCCCCCTTACCCCCGATTCTCCCCCCCCCGTTACCCCCCCGATTCTCCCCCCCGTCACCCCCCGATTCTCCCCCCCGTCACCCCCCGATTCTCCCCCCCCGTCACCCCCCCGATTCTCCCCCCCGTCACCCCCCGATTCTCCCCCCCGTCACCCCCCGATTCTCCCCCCCGTCACCCCCCGATTCTCCCCCCCGTCACCCCCCGATTCTCCCCCCCGTCACCCCCCGATTCTCCCCCCCCGTCACCCCCCGATTCTCCCCCCGTCACCCCCCGATTCTCCCCCCCCGTCACCCCCCGATTCTCCCCCCCGTCACCCCCCATTCTCCCCCCCGTCACCCCCCATTCTCCCCCCGTCACCCCCCATTCTCCCCCGTAACCCCCCCATTTTCCCCCCGTCACCCTCCCATTCTCCCCCCCCCCCCGTCACCCTCCCATTCTCCCCCCCCCCGTCACCCTCCCATTCTCCACCCCCCCGTCACCCTCCCATTCTCCCCCCCCCGTCACCCTCCCATTCTCCCCCCCCCCCCCCGTCACCCTCCCATTCTCCCCCCCCTGTCACCCTCCCATTCTCCCCCCCCTGTCACCCTCCCATTCTCCCCCCCGTCACCCCCCGTTCTCCCCCCGTCACCCCCCCCATTCTCCCCCCGTCACCCCCCCCATTCTCCCCCCGTCACCCCCCCATTCTCCCCCCCGTCACCCCCCTATTCTCCCCCCGTCACCCCCCCATTCTCCCCCCGTCACCCCCCCCATTCTCCCCCCGTCACCCCCCATTCTCCCCCCCGTCACCCCCCCATTCTCCCCCCGTCAAACCCCATTCTCACCCCCGTCAAACCCCCCATTCTCACCCCCGTCACCCTCCCATTCTCCCCCCGTCACCCCCCCATTCTCCCACCCGTCAACCCCCCATTCTCCCACCCGTCACCCCCCCCATTCTCCCCATTGTGGCACAGTTTGAAGTTGGGCTCATTACTGGAAACAATTCTACTCCAGTACAGAGGTCAATGGTAGTCAGCATAAGGAGTGCATTAAATGAAACCCATGTCTGGGACCCACCTATTAATGGTTCTTGGTTATTGAAGCATCAGTTGCATGTCTGCTCTCCAGTGATTAATTGGTCCTCGTGTTCTGTCATCTCTCAAGGTCAGCCCCTTCCTCCTTGACATTGTGTTTGGACACGATTCATACAATCTTCCCCACATCGTCAATAGTGGGATACTCCTATTTAAATGTTGGCCAAGTCACATGTTACTCCAACTAGACACCATCAAGTGTTGACATCTGTGTATATTGTTGTGGGTCATAGTTATTGTTAACACATTGTGGACACCGCCCAAGCCAGACTTGTTCAGCGGAAGTTAGTCAGACAGACAGCGCTCGAGTCTGACTCGTGCAACACTAAAACTTTGAACTTTGTAGTGGCCATTTTGCACCCTGCCCTCCATTGGTAACCACATAAAATTAAGTAGAATGGTTCTCATTGTGCTACCACATAGTGAGTGTAGCTTTAACTATTTGTACACTACAAAATGACTTTGTATTTCTTGCTCCCTGTTGAGTCCTAAATTGCTTTCATGTACTACCTGCATTCTCCCCCCGTCACCCCCCCCATTCTCCCCCCGTCACCCCCCCTTCTCCCCCCGTCACCCCCCCTTCTCCCCCCGTCACCCTCCGATTCTCCCCCCCGTCACCCTCCCATACCCCCCCCCCCCCCGTCACCCCTCCATTCTCCCCCCGTCACCCCCCATTCTCCCCCCGTCAGCCCCCCATTCTCCCCCCGTCACCCCCCCCATTCTCCCCCCGTTACCCCCCCATTCTCCCCCCGTCACCCCCCATTCTCCCCCCGTCACCCCCCATTCTCCCCCCGTCACCCCCCATTCTCCCCCCGTCACCCCCCATTCTCCCCCCGTCACCCCCCATTCTCCCCCCGTCACCCCCATTCTCCCCCCATTCTTCCCCCATTCTCCCCCCATTCTTCCCCCCGTCACTCCCCATTCTCCCCCGTCCCCCCATTCTCCCCCCATTAACCCCTCGTCACCCCGCATTCTCCCCCCGTCACACCGCATTCTCCCCGTCAACCCGCATTCTCCCCCCGTCACCCCCCATTCTCCCCCCCGTCACCCCCCATTCTCCCCCCCGTCACCCCCCATTCTCCCCCCCGTCACCCCCCATTCTCCCCCCCTCCCGCCCCCCCCCCCTTCTCCCCCCCTCCCGTCACCCCCCTTTCTCCCCCCTATTCTCCCCCCGTCACCTCCCCATTCTCCCCCCGTCACCCCCCCATTCTCCCCTCCGTCACCCCCCTATTCTCCCCCCGTCACCCCCCCATACTCCCCATTGTGGCACAGTTTGAAGTTGGGCCCATTACTGGAAACAATTCTACTCCAGTACAGAGGTCAATGATAGTCAGCATAAGGAGTGCATTAAATGAGACCCATGTCTGGGACCCACCTATTAATGGTTCTTGGTTATTGATGCATCAGTTGCATGTCTGCTGTCCAGTGATTAATTGGTCCTCGTGTTCTGTTATCTCAAGGTCAGCCCCTTCCTCCTTGACGTTGTGTTTGGTTGGACACGATTCATACAATCTTCCCCACATCGTTAATAGTGGGATACTCCTATTTAAATGTTGGCCAAGTCACAGGTTACTCCAACTAGACACCCTCAAGTGTTGACATCTGTGTATATTGTTGTGGGTCATAGTTATTGTTAACACATTGTGGACACCGCCCAAGCCAGACTTGTTCAGCGGTAGTTAGTCAGACAAACAGCGCTCGAGCCTGACTCGTGCAACACTAAAAATTTGAACTTTGTAGTGGCCATTTTGCACCCTGCCCTCGATTGGTAACCACATAAAATTAAGTAGAATGGTTCTCTACATTGTGCTACCACATAGTGAGTGTAGCTTTAACTATTTGTACACTACAAAATGACTTTGTATTTCTTGCTCCCTGTTGAGTCCTAAATTGCTTTCATGTACTACCTGCATTGCTCGCACTCTGCATATTCTCAATATGGTGAATTTACATGAGAGCGATGTTTTCAATGCCCTGGAAGAGGAAATAGACAATTCTGGTTCAGAAGGAAAAGGTGACTGTCTGTAAGAATCATATGTACAAGTTTTTTTGGGAAATAAAAACAAGATTTACTAAATATCTTGTGTATCTGCTAATTTTAATATCTGATGATAATTTTTGGAATATATGAATGAGGTTTCAGTGTTTCAAATGAGACAGCCAACTCAGTTATTGCATTCTTAGTTAGAAAGCTGTAATTTTTGAAACACTTGTTAAAAACAGCAGTCTAGCTGCCCCATCCAGGGGTCACTTACACCAGTCTTGAGTGTGTTAATCTAAGTACACAGAATGACATTCACAAAGATTTTATATCATAATATTGACATGTCTTCTGTTTAATATCTTTGTCAGCTGCATGGTGAAATTGCACTTTAGTATCACATATTCATTTATAGACACCAAATCTTACAATTGTGCCTCTTACATCTGTACCTATATGAATATCAGTTTGTGATCTGTTTGCATAACTAACTCCTTCATGTGCATCATATTTTTACCTTAGATTGTATGTTAGAATCTTGAATATATCACAGAATAGGTCATGATTTGCCGCGGTGGAGTAGCCGAGCAGTCTAAGGCACCTTGCTGTGGAGTGTGCGGTTACTCGTCGTCAGAGGTTAGAGTCCTCCCTGGGGCATGGGGGTGTGTGTGTTTGTCCTTAGGTTAGTTTACCTTAGTTTAAGTCATTTGTAAGCTACGGACTGATGACCACACAGTTTGGTCCGATAGATTTACGAACGAACAGGTCATGATTTCATTTTATGTTATTTATTATATTCTTTAGATACAG
Source organism: Locusta migratoria (assembly GCA_026315105.1). NCBI lineage: Eukaryota > Metazoa > Arthropoda > Insecta > Orthoptera > Acrididae > Locusta > Locusta migratoria. The sequence continues at coordinate 297,841,713 of CM048755.1, forward strand.
TTGTTATCTGTTGTGATATGTAGCAAATATATGGGATGCTATATAATCATTTGTTTTTATCTTTGTCTTCTGCTGTGGTTTTTTACTGGTTCTTTCTTTACTTTGTCCAATATTGAGACAAACATTGAAGCATTGAGGTTGTGCCATTACATGGTCATAGATTGATTATTCTTTATGTTCTTGTTGTTCATTGCTCTCGGTAGTGGTTGGCTGAAATGTTATAGGGCAAAACTAATCCGCTACAAATAACGTAGGCAACACACAGAATTGCTGCTGTAGGCACCCTCTGTTACAGTCACTTCTGGTCAAGCAGAATTATTGTGCCTTTTGAGATATAGGTGCCAATACATTCTTGGTTGATTACCTGCCAAGAAAATCATCCTTACTCAAATTCTGGTAAGTAATCTTTGTAAACACTATTTCAGGAGAGGATAGAAGATCGACAATGTTGTGCAATATGTATTATAGAACTGAAAACCTTTTACCTTTTATTCGCAGCATTACTAAAAGTGAGTTGTGAATGTGCTATACTTTGTAGTAGTAGATTTCACAATCATTATCTAGTTGGTCTGCTGTAGAAATAGGAAGTGACACGATAAGAATAAACATTCAATTATTCCATTTTTTCTTTTCTTGCTACTTTAATACAATGACAGTCGAAAGATTAATTGTTGTTTGTGAAGTTGAGCAGTTTCTTCACTGCCACATTCTCCTGTTTTCAATACCATAACAATTTTAAAAAGGCAGTTATCAGCATTGAGAATGGGCATAAATAATATAGTTAATATGTTCCCACAACATAGGGGCCTATATGAGTATCTAGACTTCATAACATGCAAAATTGAGGTACAAATGCGAAAGTGTAACTTAACTTCATGGGAGAGTAACACGTAATTCAGAGCTAGCGCCACCAAGCAGTGAAATGGGTGTACTCGACAAGTGATCACACTTTCCACCTATCAGTCATTATGACCTAACCGTTATAAGTTTAGAATTGTATTTTGTTTGTATCTCAGTCTGCAGTTTCTTGTCATGTACATTGTAAATGGTGAAATATTTGTTATATAGAATGTTTCTGATGTGCTTACATAAACTGTCCCATATGTTGGGCTATATGCTACTTCTGTCTGCTTGCTGGGAGTAGCTCACTGTTAGGAAGGCCTTTTTCTTGTGTTGTTGATGGAATCAGTCAAATAAAAACAATGTATTGTTCCAACTAAATTATGATTAAACCAAATTCACTGCTGTGCTTCATAGCAACAAGGTAGTTAACCGTTATACCGCATTGCCTATTTGAAGAATTCACTTTTTGATTGTTAAATTAATGACCCAAAAGAAGTGTGTGAAAAATTTATACAAAACTTCAGTACAGCTGGTACAAATGAAGTTCATGTCAAGACACAAAATTTTTATCATGGAAAGTCCAGTCAGTCCTTTTACATCCATGGCATTACTGACAGGGACCTCCCAGCAATCATATCAACACTTCGACATAAAATGTCTTGCGGCTGGGATACAGGAATGCATTAGTGAAGCCCCTGACACACTTTATAAATATCTCCCTCAGAAATAGTGTATTCCCTGACCTTTTGAAAATTACTGAAATTATACCAGTGTCTATAAAGGGAGAAAAATCTGACTCAAAGAACTACAGGCCAATTTCAGTAACCTCAGAACTAGGCAAATTACTAGACAGAATAATATTAAGTAGAATCATATTTCACCAGACACAATGTGTTAAACAACCTACAACATGGATTTAGATTAGGGAGATCTACTACAATAGCAGCAGCATCTTTTATATATGAAATATTAAATAAGTTAGACAAAGGTGACAAGGTAATAGGCACTTTCCTAGATATGAGTGAAGCCTTTTGATACTGTGGATCATACCATTCTTCTGCATAAACTAGAAGAGAATGGGATGAGAGGACTAGCCTTGAAACTACTTCTCCTATTCAAAAGACAGGAAACAGTGTGTAAAGATAACCTATAAATATAATGAGCAGCTCTTAACAACCAAATCAACCCTCAGGACACTTCAATGTGGCGTGCCTCAAGGTAGTACACAATGGCCTTTCTTGTTCCTTGTATATCTAAATAATTTATTTGAGCCCCAAAATTGCCAGTTTGTAAGCTATGCTGATGGCATATCCTTCATCAGCTGGGGCCGTGATATGAAGTCTGCAGCATATAGTACTGACATCGGTTTCAATATTCTATCCGCATATCTTACAGCAAACAAGCTACTTGTAAATAAATAAAAGACTGTTTTTGGGCATGGTTGTTGATGAACACATGCCATGGAAAGATCATGTAGATAATATTTGTAAGAAAATCAGTAAAAATGTGTTTCTGCTGAAACAGATCTCAGCCATCCTGGACCATGATACGTAATACTAATATATCCACAACTTCAGTATGGTATTGAGATAGAGGTGGGGCGCAGCTGTCTATATAGATAGACTTTTTAGGCAGTAAGAGGGGGTAGCCAAGGCAAGGAAGAACGAGCCTTGCAGAGACATCTTAAATCATAGCCCACATAGAATAGGAACGATTTTCTACAATGCACTACAATATGAATTCAAGGAAGCAAATTTAATTACACTAAAGAGTAGACTGAAGTAATTATTAATAGAGAAGTGTTGTTACTCTATTGAGGACTTTTTAAGTTGTAGTGCCATCTTGGAAAAGAATGTATATATTGTATATGTGTAATGTACCTTTATAAATGAAAGCTAAACTTTTCCTGACAATGTCCGAAAACATTTTGTTATTTGGACAAGAAAAAAAAAACTTTGTCAGATGGTTCACTCAATCATGTCCACAATAAACCAAATTGTTCTTGAATCAAAGGGTTATTTATTTATTTATTTTAATAGAAATTTATTTATCAAGCAATTAATTGATAGCCTCATTATTAGTGAAATAGCAGGGAAAATTTGCATTTTTATCACTGTGATGGTCTTTATTATTTCTGACAATTGGATATGGCCCAGTGTGTTTCATTTTGCTGATCATGTATGCAACACTTACTTTTAAGGCACTGGTCTGATGATGATTATAGAATCCAAAACCAGTAACCAGTAATAGAAAGAACTTAATTTGTAACTGTGACAGACAATCAAATAATAAATCATCATCATCATCAGAGACTGATTATGCCTTTCAGCATTCAGTCTGGAGCATGGTACCTCTAATAAAATTCCTCCATGATCCTCACATTGATGCCTCGTCTGACATAAACAAATAAAGTTGTTGACTGTTCCATACAATGTAAATACCTAAAAGTGAAACAAGAAGTTAATGTACAGTACAAAGCACATACAGTGCCTCACAGATGTGTTAGGCAGCCTGTCCAACGCATTGAATGCATTTGACAGAGGACTCATTGTTGGACTGCATGAAACTGAGTGGGCCTTTCATGCAAATGCCAGGTATGTGGACCAATCAGATGTCACTGTTGGAATCGGAGGGTATATGAGGCAATCCAGACACATTATATGGATGTGGTGGACCAAGAAATACCACCCCAAGGGAGGACAATCATATGCTGAGCCAAGCAATTCAGAATCCCAGGAACCTGGCATCTGCCATCCTCAAATGTGTACTGAAGACCATACATCATCCTGCAAGTTCTTGCACAGTGTCTTGACAACGCGGATCTGCCATGTCATTGACATCAGAACATCAGTGCTGGTGTTTGGAATGGTGCTGTCGCCAGGAGACGTGGACCAAGGGTGAATGGCAGCTTATCATGTTCAGTGATTAGTTCAGCTTCTCCATTACATTCAATGACTATTGTGTTCAGGTTTGGTGGCATCAAGGGTAGAGGGCACATATTCCCAATATTGTGGAGAGAGACACAGGGGTCACAACTTACATCATGGTGTAGGGAGCCATAAAACACGCATTTAGGTCACCTGTAGTCACACTTTGGCAGACTCTGATGGCACAGTGATACGTTGGAGACATTCTGCATCCTAGTGTCCTACCCCTGTGTCCTTATGACACAGCATCCTGCAAGAGTATTCCAACAATATAATGCACACTCACACAGGGCATGTGCGTGTATGGGCTGCGTATAGTATGCTGAGGTCCTCCTGTGGGCAGCAAGATCCCTGGATCTCTCCATCATTGAGCACAATTATGGGATGACATTTGAAGGTTCCTCCCACAGGGTCTGGAGGGACAACCACAATAAGTGTGGACAAATTTGCTGCAGGGGAGGAACCAAAGGCTGTTGGACACCATTTCAAACTGCATAAGGGTATGCTTTTTGGCCAGACGAGGTTAATACCCAGCTGACATGGCTCCAACATTCCACCTGTAACTGCCAACCCCATATAGCAGTTAGATCAGTAAAGTCACATTGTCTTTCATCGTATGTAGTTTCGTTCACTTCCAACCACCCCTGAGTGCATCATTTTTTTGCCAGGCCATGAATTTTACTTGTATATCTATTACTGTGGAAAAAAAGACACTGTAAATTGTTTTCCTTTTTTGCACACTTTAGTTAAATAATGCTTATTTGCAGGCATGTCTGGATGTAAGGGAGGCTAGTGCATTTTGGGAGAAGATGAAATTAATCACTGATAGTGAGTCTGAAGAAGTAATTGAATTCTTGTCTACCCATCCTGCATTTGACACAAGAAAGAAGTTTTTGGATTCAAAAGTTCCAGAAGCCCTGAAACTCCGAGATGAATGTAAAGTGAGTTTACTATTTAATTGTTGTTATTTTTTTTACTGAATTAGTGTGATAATCTGATAGAAAACAAATCCTAAAAGGTGATATATACAACCACAATGAAGCCACTTGAAAAGCAAATTGATGCTCTCTTTGAGTTTTAAAATGTATAGTAATTCATTTTAGGATGTGAAAATGGAATAGGTACACAAAAGGAATATATTAAATGTTGTAAGGGATTTAAATAGAGAGGAAGATGAAGCACTTTACTGTTCATCATTTAGTGTGAGAATTTTGGTCATGATATTCAGGAGTTAAAACTCATCTTTGAATATAAAAATTGTGCATTTGAATAATCTGGTTGTTTGAATAATATGGAGAGAGTTTCCATAGCTAAGAAAAAGAGTGTATGTGCTTGTAAGTCTGCAAAATGTGAAAAAATTTTGAGGGAGTGTATGGAAGCAGTCATGTGGGAGGATTCAATCATAATAAGATTTGTTACCGGAGAAACATGAACCTAAACTTTCTGTTAAACCATAAAAAATGAAGAGAGAGATTAAAGTCAAGTCAAGTTTGAGACATTAGTATGTAAAGATATTTATGTGGTGTAAATTCATGTTGAAGGTTCAGATTGAAAAAAAAAAGTTGTACTTGGGAGTAAAGTGACCACTCACTGACAAGCATAGGTACTGAGTAGGCAACAGGAACACACAAAGCTAGGTGACACCGTTGTTTGGGGTGTGTGTGTGTGTGTGTGTGTGTGTGTGTGTGTGTGTGTGTGTGTGTGAGGGGGGGGGTAGGGAGGTGGGTGGAAGGGAGGGTGTGGGCACATGGCAGCTCATGGTAAGTCAGTCAATTAGCTGGATGGTAGACTAGAGGGAGAGCCTGTTGATCAGGGGCTGAGCATGTGTAGCACAGGATGTTTAGATGTTTGCACACCAATGCCCAGCCACATGCAACAAGGTGGAGAGCACTGGTTAGACAGAGGGAGGTTAAGGCCAGGTCCGTGTCAAAAGTGAAGGATGAGTTCTAGGAAAACTCCCAATGCTTAGTTCAGATGGACTGTTGGAGTGGCGACAGGAGTCAGATGGCTTGGGTGGTGAAACAACTTTGAAGTCTGGTGTGCTATGCTCTGCTGCATCCTGTGCCACATGTTGGTCCATCTTTCTTTCGGCTACAGTTCGGTGGTAGCCATTCATTCTGATGGAGAGCCAGTCGGTGATCATCCCGACACAGAAAGCTAGGCAATGGTTGCAGCAGAGCTGCTGGCCTGGACTTCGATAGGCTAGGACAGGCCTGTGACTGGATTCCAGCAGGAAGTGATGTGTGGGTGGTTGAGGTAAGTCTTGCAGTTGGGTCTTCCATAGCCATACAACGCTATGTGGAGGTTGTGTGCCTCAGAGAACAACTCTTGGGGGGGGGGGGGGGGGGGAGATCTTTGGTAGGATGTGTCTCATTTCAGGGCATGGTGATATATGGTCATAGCCCTGATGAAGGATATGGTTGGGTTGTTCCAGTCCTGGATAATACTAAGTGACAAGGGGTTATGTGACATTTAAAATATTTCACTTGGGTATTGTAAAATTCACATTATCTCTGTCACTGTCATTTGTCAGTGTTTTGGAACTATTGTATATCCTGGTTGTGTGGATTATAAACATAAAAAGACTATAAATTGTTAACACTTACAATGACAAATATCCTTTCTCTTAGGAGTGCTAATCCAATAAAGTATGCAGGAAAACATTTGTGGAAATTGCAACTTAGGAGAAATATTGGTAAATATAAGCTGCAATGCACATTGAGAATTTTCCTACATAGCTAACCAATAAGAGCCTTGCCAGTAAAAGACCAATTGTTTTATCATCAAGACATCCCAAAATAAGTGTGTACTTTACTGCAGAGATGAATACAAATATTGGAAACATATGGCTGTTATCTCCAAATGGGGCTCTCCTTCATAGTCCTGCATAAAAAACCATATCTTCTTGAGATCTCATAGATCCCTCTATGTACCATCAAGTTCTTTACAGAATTCGTAAAATGAATTGCAATTCTTTGCACATTTGGGCAGTATGGGAGCAGTTTTATTTTTTGATGCAATATGAATATGTTTCTTTATACCATTTGAAGTGCACACTGATGAAAATAAAACTGGCTGGAAATGTTATTTTTGCATTTAATGATAACATAACTGAAAAAATATAGAGATCGTTAGAAACTGGAACTGGCACATCAGGATGAAAGAGCAGCATGTGCTGTTGCAGGAAGGGGGGAGGGGTTGCATGGGCAGACATGTTTTTGTGTCCCAGCCTCGTCGCCGCTTTTGTGTCCCGTTCTGTCTTAGGTGTCGGTGGCCGAGTGGAATGAGACCGACACAGGAATATAGATAGCATGCTGGTGCAGGTATGGAGGGGAGCAGCCAGAAACTAGAAACACTAGAGTAAATTAGAACGAGATATATATTGCACAGAATTTATACAATACTTAACTTTTACATAGTACTTCAGAATGTTGATACATAGTTGAGCTAGAGTCCTGCCTAGTGCCTAACTGATAGCCAAGTCTTCACTGGTGCCTATCGGATTCCGAAGTCTTTACTGGTTCCTAACTCAGTCCCAAGTGAACGATGTCGTTCACTGGTGGCCACGAGCGGAGTTGCCGCAGAGGGCGCTCGTGGCTGTCGTCGTAAGAACGCCGCGCCGTGCGTGCATGGCGGCGCGCGGCGAAAGTAGGTGGCGCGCACTTTGGACTTGCGCGACACCACACATGTGACCAACAAGAAATTATTCCTCTGCCAGTTTTGTTTTCAACACCATGTATGTTTTCAAATTTTCTGCTTTTTTGCATAATTATGTTTCATTTCAGTGCCCAGCACTTTCACCAATTGACCCAAGAACTATGATTAAGATGGGAATTACACGGAAAACGCTGTAGTAAGGATGCAAGAGTCAACCAGGAAGACACATTGATAACAGAAGTTTGGTCATGTGTGGATGTGTCATATTTAAGAATGACATGAGAAGCCACAGTGGTAAAACACTGGAATTATGTCGGAGAACATTAGTTCAAATCTCCATCCAGACACCTAGATTTACAGTTTCCATGCTTTCCACAAATTACATAATCAAATGCTGGGATATTGAAAATGTTGGACAGCTAATTTCCTACAGCCCATTCTTCTCCAGTCTGAGCTTGTGCCCCATCTCCAATCATCACCTTGCTGAGTGGATGTAAATGCTGTCTTCTTTACTGGAAATTAGGATGTGTGTGATTTCTCAAAAAGTAAATAAAATTTATCTCGTAATTTCTCTGTTGTTCAGTGCACGATATAAAAGAATGTTGAGCACGTTCTCTGCTATAGCAGTCCATAACACACAACGATGTCAAGACACTCAATTTTCAGATTCTGTTCTATATGCAATTCACTGTATCAGAATAATTAAATTTTGATTGTATTTTTATGTATATATGTAATTTAGAATTGTAAAAAAAAGAAAGAAAGGTGTCCTCAGTTATTTTGTAGTGATTCCTTTTAATTTTAGTGCTTGTCACTGTGTAATGAAATTAATAGCTAATATGCTTGGTAAAGTTTATGCTATAAATTTTAATCTATGGGAATTTTGTGGGATAATGTGTCTTAAGCATTCTTTATTCCTTATAGCGAGTGTATGTATAAAATCTCTTTGTACACAAAGCGTTGAAAAATGTGTCCCATATTCATGGTGGAGATAATATTTGTCCAAAAAGCCTGCAAGCTTTTGTCAGTGAAGTGACACGTTCAGTCTATGGATCATTTTGAGCCTTTTTTCACTGTGAGTAAATCTGCTTGACTTGTAATGCAGTAATTCTTTATTTGGATACAGTTGTGTATGACTGGTTTTGGAATTTAAATCCCAGCTTCTGGTAGATGCTAACACAATATTGTTAATATTAACTGTAATCAGTGTAACCAAGTTGTTGTTTCTTATTATGTAAAACTTGAGTTGTAATCCTGGTGCAGTTGGGGAACTCACAACAGAAGAAAAAGATGTGTAATGTTTGGTACAGTACAGCTAGCAGAACAAAAAAATTATATCTCTGAGCCTTTCCTATTAGAAAAAATTAATGTTGTCATAAAAGTGAACTCACCTGCAGCAAATTATGTCAATGAAATGCTCCCCTCCCTCCTCCAGTAATCATAAAACCATTCCATAACCTACCAAATTAATTCTAAAACTAATAAAATGCCAGAACCTTTTAAATAGACCGTATATGATACTCTTCAAGGGATTATGGAATCATTTATGTTTATGGGCCAATATTATTTTAGTTGCTTGTATTTGTGTGGATCACTGAAAGAAAAACAATATTTGATACTTGTTTAGGTTTTTGAAACTTTGCTTCAGGTGTAACCGGGAAATGAGGTATACTGAGTTAGAGAAGACAGTTAAAAACTGTACCTGGGATGACTAATATATCAGATTTTGACCTGTTCAACCACTTTTGAATGTGCTTCCCATGACTTCGTAGTTTCAGAATGTGTCTATAATACAAAACTAAATTTGAAATTTTTTAACTTCTATCATATAATTGGTAGTACATAGAATAAAGCTGTATGTAGAATATTCAGTTGCTTTCTTTTACACTCATTTATGTTTAACTTTCTTTATTGAAAGTTACTGCTTTTGTTTTGATTCCAGTTTTAATTACACAAATGCCCCTAAACAGTTACGTATAATTTTACAGTAATTGAGCAATAATCACCGTGAAGAAGTAATTTGTAAGTAGTTGTTTTGGTTTGTTACATTATGTGACTGGCCTTTTTGGATGATTTTATAGTTCTGTAAAAGAAGACATTTTTTATAATGTATCCTCTCTATAGTTTTGTATTTTTCAGTTATTAATATTATGTATTGGAAATTGGCTTATATTTGATAAAAGTTTTTGAGACTTTCATACAACAAACACCTTCAGTCTCAAACTGACAGACGTCTTTTTTTTTTATTCAGTGTATGAAAAAAAACTTTTGGAAAAACTTTCAGATATGTACCATTGGTCACAGTGTACGAGCATGAAGTACCAATAAAATACACTGCTGTGAGAAATATAATAATATAAGTTTTTTCTACTGTTCCTTCACTGAGTATTGATTAGTCCCCTATAGATTGCTGCATATTTAATAATTTTATGAACAAATATGATACAGACTGTCACAGTTTCAACAGAGTTAAAAGAATGTTTTATGGAGTGTGCCCAACCTCAAAATTTTGGAGGTTGTTTGGGTATTTTCTGAGCATTCTGGTATATGGGATCCTTGATGTCTGGTCAGTTGCTACTGAGTAATAATGTAATTAAAATTTTTTCAATATCTCACATTTTGCAGCTCTTGAATATTCAGGAAAAGACTTTTTTATATAATTGCACCAAAACAGCTTATTTATTACTAGGCCAACTAGGGTAAGTGTAGCATTAATCAGCACTGGCCAAGTAATCGGCACTTCAGCAATTAAATGCATATATTAAATGTACAGCTCAGTAGTGCCATCATATTTTGTAATGTAAGTACAGTTGAATTTTGATACATTCTTTTGCAAAACTATGTGGTACACAAGTCAGAATCCACAAGGCACAATTTTACTTTGCCCCTATTACATATTTGGGTAGTGCCAAATACTACTACAAAGAAAAACATCCTGGTACCAGTTATCTGCAAGTGTGCCAATAACTTGTGCAAAACATTTGAAAGAGTAATCAACATATAAATTCTTCACTCAGTTACTATTTAAAACCTGATAAGAGATGCCAGACACTAAGACATCATTGTGCCAATCACTTGACAATGACTTGAAATTTTTCACAAATGGCTCCAAAACTACATTATCATGAAGAAAGCATGAGGAATGTTATGGAAGCAGTGACTGGTGGTATGCCTGTTCGTAGAACAGCAAAACTGTGTGGAATGCCCAGGTCAACACTTCAGGATAAAGTAAGTGACAGAAAGCCTTTTTCCAGAAAAATGGGACCCTCATCGGTTCTTAGTGACAATGAGGTGACAAAACTTGTTAACTGGGTAATCACATTGAGTAAAAAGGGATTTTCTGTGACAGAAACAACTACTTTGTGATTCTGTAGCTATGTTTGTCAAAAAAATTACAGAAAGAAAACACCTTTTAATAATGGTATACCAGGTAGACATTGTTAGGAGTTATTTCTTAAGAGGCATCCTGAAGTTACTGAAAAGGTTTCTGAAAATCTGACAACAAACAGGGATTTGTATATAAACAAAGCATACAAAATTAGTTTAACAAAATCCGAGATTATTTGATACAGAATGGTTACTCAAGCATTTTACATGAACCTTCTCAATTGTTTAACTGTGATGAAACATGTTTCCTTTTGTCACCTAAAGACAACAAGGTTTTAGTGCAGGTTGGTTCAAAAAATGCGTGTAAAATTATTACTAGTGGAGAGAGGGATAATGTGACTATTTTAATAATGGTGAATGCCCCACCAATGGTTTTATTCAAATTCAAGAGTGTTCCCAAGCATGCTTCTAACAGTACTCCATAATCATGGGATATTGGCTGGATGAAGGCAGAAACATTCTTCGAATATATTACGGACATGTTTTACCCAAGGGTAATAAAAGAGGGCATTAAACTACCAATAATATTATTTATGGCTGGGCATACATCTCACCTAACATTAACCCTGTCTGAGTTTTGTGACAAAAGTGGTTTAATTTTTGTTTCCTTGTACCCAATCACAACACACATTTTGCAACCCCCTTGATGTAGCCGTGATTCATCCCATGAAAATTTTTTGGAAGAAAGCTATACATGACTGGAGTACTGATAATAAACACAAATAGTTTACCCTTGGTAAATTTGCTATGTTACTAGAGAATGTCCTGAAAAACATTGGTCTACAAACTTTCACGAATGACATTTGGAAATGTTGTTTGTTTCCATTCTCTCCCAATGCAGTCAACTATAGCAAGATTCTGAAAAACAGAGAAGACACTGCCTCAATGGTGAAATATATTAAACCACATGTGAAGTACTTTGAGAAATGTGTAGACTCCAAAATCTTAATTCTCTTCTTGGTTAAACTAAGGATGAAAATTTTTCTACTTTTGAAGGGCAATGAAGGAGAAGGCTGGTGCAATACAAGCACTGGGAAGTATGGCTGATGAAGTGCCAGTCCTCTTTGAGACTTGGATGTAAACAAAACCATTGAAATGTGTGTGGAAAGTCATGATTCCAGTGAATTTGAAGCAATCTTAATTAACACTACAAATGAAAGTTTATAATCAACTTAGAGTATGAATACAGCATAATCTAATGAGACTGTTAAAGAATTACCCGGTCACATATACGATTTAGAGATAGGATTGATTGAACAAGCGGGTAAGTCCAGCAATGATGTGTCTACATGAGTGGTAACGAAGTGCTTGCTTTCAGAGTTTGTCTGTTAGTGGATGTATCGATTCCTCTGTAGCAGATCATGGAGAACATCATTGTTTATATCTACATATATACTCCACAATCCACCGTAAAGTGCGTGGTGGAGAGTACACTAACCACTAGTAGGCATATCCTTTTGTATTCCACTCCCAAATAGAACAAGGGAAAAAAGAATGTCTATATGCCACCAAATGAGCCCTAATTTATCTTGTCTTTGTGATCATTACATGAAATGTAAGTGGGTGTCAGGAAGATCATTGTACACTCAGCTTCAAATTCCGGCCTTCTACATTTCCTCAACAGAATTTCTCAAAAATAATATTTTTCCTCCATTGATCCCCATTTGAGTTCCTGGAGCATTTCCGCGACAGTTGCACATTGGTCGAACCTACCAGTAATGAATCTAGCTGCTTGTCTCTGAACTGCTTCTATGTCTTCAAGCATTTTATACATGGTCTCCTTTACACATGAAATAAATCTTCCCAAAATTCTCCCAGTAAACTGAAGTCGGCTGTCCACCTTACTCACAAGTGTCCTTACAAGTTATTTCCATTTAATGTCACTCTGCAGTGTTACATTCAGATATTTGAATGACACAACTGCATCAAGAAGCTCATTCTTAATGCTGTATTCGTACATTATGGGATTGTTTTTCCTGCTCATGTGCATCACCTTACATTTTTGTACATTTAAAGCTAGCTGCCATTCTTCACACCAACTAGAAATTTGGTCCAAGTCATCCTGTGTGCTGTTACAATCAATTAAAGATGACACCCTTCCATACACCTCAACATCATCAGCAAACAGCCTCAAATTACAAGTTACTCTGACCATCAGATCATTTCATTATAGATAGAAAATAATAGTGGTCCTATCACACTCCACTGGGGCACGCCTGACGATACACTCGTCTCTGATGAACACTCGCCGTCGAGAAAACATACTGCATTCTATTAGTTATCCAGCCAGTCACAACTCTGTGAAGCTATTCCATATGCTCGTACCTTCGTTAGCAGTCTGCAGTGTGGCACCATGTCCAATGCCTTTTTGAAATCGAGAAAAACACAATCTGTCAGGCAACTACGTCTGACAGTGGACTTATACATATTTCTGGAATCCATAATTATGAGAATGCGATAGTTGTAGAATCTGCTATTAGTACACCTCAGGTTTCTAAAAATCAGGTGATTGATACTTCTCAGGCATACAGTGCGATAGACAATATTGGTTCAAATCAGAAGATATTGAATCAAACATGCAATAAGTGCATGACCACAAATTTCAAGGATATGGTTTCTAACAACCAGTTGTCATTACCTTCCATGTCTCAGGTACTGTCATCTCATTTGCTAAACACACTATTGTGGTCAAAAGATCAGCCAGTTTTGAAGAAGAGAAAGAAAGAAAAGATTCCAGAAGTGGCACCGTAGTGGATGAGATATTATCGAAAGAAAGAAGAAGAAAAAGAGAAAAAATAGAAAGTTAGAGGAACATAAAAAGAAACGGCAAGAAGAAAATAAAAATTGCAATTCGCAAGATAATGACAGAGAAAGGAAGCGGTTAGGTAATTGTATATCAAAATAATGAAATTGTAAGATGAGGAGAAGGGGAAAACTTTCACAAGTTGAAGAGGATTCATGGTACTGTGAAATATGTGAAGAAGACAAGGCATTACCTATGATACAGTGTGTCCAGTGTAATACTTGGTTTTAAGAATGCAAGGCATAAACAAGACATCTTAAAACTTTCACTTGTCACAACTGTGTAACTGAATAAACATTTTGATGTCATTGTTTAATATGGATGAAATATAACTGTAATTATAATGTGATGACCTAAAGCAATGATAAATGTCAGTATAAAGATTTGTATATGATGATATTGTTTCAGTTTTTATATTCAAATTTTTAGAAATAAAAATTTTATTGACTTAAGAACACTTTACCTTTCATTGTTGGTAAACAGTGAAACTGAGTGCCGATAATAGAATCTCGGCACATTTTGCACTGCTCATAACAAGTATGTAACATTCTAAATTTGTTTTAAATTAAACTGATTTTTCTTACAAGGACTTGCACATATCCTTACAAACCAGATGGATTTGTGGCATGTTACTGTCAGTTACAACCAATAATGTTGTATTAAATGGGGTTTACACATGATATTTAATGGAATTCCTCTTAAGAAGCAGATAGCAGTACACTTACCATAATTTTTGTTTTCCCCAATTCCTTAAGCCACATACAATTCAGTCACATTTTCTCACAACACTGGTTTATTTTCCTGTGACTCTTTGTTTTAAATTTGATAAAAAATTCTGAATATACATTCACTATGCTTGCTCATAGACATTTATGTACAGGTGTGTAAATCCTGCAATATGGTTATTGTCATTATCGTAACAGGTCATCATAGTGCCATTACACCATTCTTCCAGTATAGTCAGTGAATCTGTACTCGACGTGCGCATGAGTCAATACTTAAACTGTAAACCTATCTGCTATGTGTCACAGTTAACACACAACTAACACTGCTACAAAACAATTCTGAAACATTACTGTGTGCTAGTTTGAGGCAGAAGAGTGAATTGACTATTAGTTTACAACAGAAAAACTGAGTGACTGGAACAAGTTTATTTCCAATGAAGATGTAAAGTATATACTGCCATTTGCACTGTTGTGCAGATATTTTTAGTGAAATGCAAATACAGTACAACTGTTAATGGTGATAAGAATTAAAATGAATGCAATTAATCTTTGTTACATTCACTGACATATACAAGAACTTAGCACAGGGCATGCACTGGCTGTGTGAACACCCATGAGGTAAGCTCGTACCTAGTAAACAACACACTGCACATGAGTGCACACTCATTACTGTTTACGTCAATCGCTCGTGCATGATGAGCGCTGGCGTTTGCCACGGTTTCCCACAGCACACTTGACATAATTGCTCAGCTTCACTTGTGTCTGTGCCTTACAACATTCCTTCCCCCTTGGAGTAGATCAGATACATGAGATGTCCGTGGCGTCGTCATCTGCTGGGCTCTGACTGAGGTGGCAGGCTGGCACTGATACATACGGCCTGAAGTACTCGGGGCGTGGGCAGTGTCAGTGTCCTCCTTCCCCCGAAAACCCATAGGACAGGACTGATGATTGTGGCTGTGGGTCCATCTCCAACTCGGATCCAGGACTTGGTCACAGGGGCCCAGAAGGTAGCGGTGTAGGAGGAGGAGGAGACCCAGTGTGGGTGGTGACTACTCGTGACGGTATAGGTTCCCCACAGGAGGAACCTGGCGGAAGCAGACGACTTGCAGGTAGTGGCAGGAATCCCTCCTCAATGTGTGGACTGGTTATTGGAACAGTCTGGTACGGGAGTGTCTGCCAGGTGATGGGGGTGTCCTGATCTTCCTCATGCAGGCACAGCTGGTCATGATGACGTGCACAGATTCCACCTTCTGTGCATATGTTGCAGAGATGGCGGCCGCGGCACCTGGTGACGATGGCAGGGATCTATTTTGCCTGACACCCAAACCCTCGCACCCAGACAGCTATTCCTGGTCAGAAGCAAGGGGACAGAGGCTCGGGCGAATGTCCCTTGCTCGGATGTAGGCAGTGGAGCAGAGTCCAGGGCTGCCAGCCACGGAGGAGTTCCACGGGACTCTCGTTGCTGAGTGGCGTGAAATGGTAGGACAAGAGGAACTGATCGAGAGCAACGGCCGAAGGTAACTCAGCCACATATTTCAACTGGATGTTGAAGGTGCAAACAAATCTTTCAGCCTCCTCATTCAACTGTGGACGGAAAGGGAGGGGGTTAGGATATGGTGGATACCACGGGCACTGAAGGAGGGGGCAAACTCACATCACATGAACTGAGGACTGTTGTCTGACACCACCATGGTGGGGAGGTCTTCAATCAAGAAAATGCAGCCGCAGCGAATTGTCTGAGCACATTGAGGTACTATGCTCCGATGTGCAAGGCTGATCCCTGTTGGGGATTAGATTCCTCCCTTGGGCATGGATGTTTGTGTTGTCTTTAGTATAATGTAGTTTATAAGTAGTTTTTAAGTTTAGGAACTGATGACCCAGCAGATAAGTCCCATAAGGTTAACAAACATTCGAACATGTGAACATTTTTGAGAAAATGCGTGACAGAGCTGCAACAGTGGCCATGGCAGAGGTTGATAGACCACAGGCAATGTACGGGAACCTAGAGATTGCATAGATAACCAGTAACCAATAGGCATTAAGGAAGGGGCCAGCAAAATCAATGTGCAGGCGATCCCAATCCTGCGATGGTTGAGGCCATGGGGGCAAATGTCGCTTGAGGGGAGGCTTAATGTTGTGCACAGAGAGAGCAAGAGGTAATCGTTAGAGATCCGAAACGGGCTTCGAAATGTTGCTTAAAACCCACTAGCGGGCTTTATGACGTCAGCGACTCGGCCCGCTGCTCTCGTGGGCTTGTCGACGCGGCTCGCCGCCTCCGCCGAGCCTGGCGGTACCCGCAGCAGACTCACGAGCCGCGTTGTCGGTTACACGGAACCCGCGGAGGCCGGCGGGCGCAACGGGTATAGTCGACGAGATTTAGGAAGAGCTACGAGCTGCGCGTAAGGGGAAGGTAACGGCCACAGGTGGGGAGGGAGGGAGGGTGAGCGCCGACGGTGCTGTTCGTCCTAAAGATATTGACCCAAGGCCGGCGCAGGACGCGTGCAAAAGTGCGACGCAGCGGCAGGCCGGGCAAGGCGAGGGAGGGAGGCCGACGGCAATTTCGTCACAACTCATTTCTTTGTTTATAGAGTATCCATTGTGGAGTTTATGAGGTCGCTCACGATGAAAGCTATCTTTTCAATTCTTGCCTTTATTTTTATAAGAACCTTTCTAGCCACTGTCCCATTCTTTATTTAGAATGTAAAAATACACAATTCATGTTGACAATTGGCTGATCGAGTCAAAACTGATCAGACACAATTTCATTATCATAAACTTGGAAAAAGAGGTGCGTCACAATTTGTACTAACTCGCTGCTATAGGGTCTAAAAACATTTATGAAATATGGAAGACTTTGTATGTACAGTACAATTAGACTTGTCAGGTTCGAATATTAAATTATCTGGGAAAATTGCAGAATGTCCGGATTTTGAAAATTGTTGACAGCTAGAAATAAATTGTATGAATAAAAATGTTACTTTTTAATTTTTAGTTCAGCTTCCTACTGGCAGATTTACTTTCTTCATTCCCACTCTTACTTCGAATTGGATTTTAAGAACGAGCCTATTGCAATCCTAAAATCGTATTAAGAAAAGATTCAAAATTCAACAAGTGGCATCGAATTTCAAAGTAATTATGAACTCGGCCTTTATTAAAGCAACGCACTGTGGAATTGTATAATGTGGACAAGAAATCAGTTGGATGCCTCTTACAAAGTATGACCTAATGTAAAACCAGAGCAGATCATTGTCAGTTGTAATCGGCCGCCACTTTTATACTTGTTCACGTGTTATGGATAATTAACACATAACGAAGAAGCGACACACGTGGCCAGCAATTCATTTTCTCAGTGGTGTAGATTGTAGTTCTTCACGCTACGCCCAACATCCGCCGGCATCGAAGGCTTGCGATCGCGGCGTGACGCCGGTAAGATAACTCGCAATTACTTGTGAAAGGAAGTAGCTATCAGTGCGACTACCATTTCAAAAACTTTTCTGTACTTTTAGCTCCGTTTAACTCGCTATAATGTATGGTCTAAAATGCACAGAACAGTAAGCTGCCCGCTATCCAACTTTTTCAATACACGATTTGTAAATCATGAGCACGCATTTGACAAATAGCGTCATTTGAAAACGACTGTTATGAATTATGAAAAGGTAAATGATTTATTAGAAAGCTGAGATGTTTTACTACGAAGTGTCCAAAAATCAGATTTTTTAACCGTAAACTTTCATCAAATTGGAGTGAGAATCATTAGAAACTAAAAACTCGCGCGAAATAAAAAGTAGACATTTCCTTTTTTCATAGGCAAACCAAAGCTTGTAAGGAAAAAAAATAGTTGATAAAACGATGTGGGGTGGCCTTATATACCGTCCAAATTTTTTACAACTTGAAAATCGGAAAAGTGTATTTTCCTCCATTTTTCTGCTGGATGTTTTCGGACTGTAGTGAAACGCGCGAAGTGAACTTTGCGGCGGTCACTGCAGGTGTGCGCCCGCACCTTCCCCCACTACACAAAACCGGCGCAGGGCCACTGCGCATCCTGACGTCATAGCTCACGCTACATCTCGTCAACTATACCCGTGGAGCTCATGTCTGGTGGCTACGAGCCCGCGTGTACGATGGGGCGGCTGCGCTAGCGCACTTAGGCTCAATTACAGCGGGATTGAAGGGAGGCGTTTGTAGTATATGCAACCCGCAAGACCGAGCTCATACTCGGCCCGTTTCTGACCCCTAGTAACTGTACGAGACACATTGCCGGCCAGACCCAGCCAAAACACATGATGGCCGGCCAACGTCTTAGTTCTAGATACCCCCTAATGATCGGAGTGGAGCAGCTAGAGGACCTCTGTGCAGAGGGCCAATGGAATGACGACCCGAGAAGAGGCCTCCTCAGTATCGAGGAGAAGCACGCCACCCACAACAGAAAAACGGTGTCAAAATGCGTATTAGTTCCTGAGGGGGTCAGATGCCGTGTCCGTAGGGTCTCAGATCAGCCGTGTTGTACCTTTCGGAGTGCCAGGTCTGCAGCACTAGCCTTAGCCACTGTGGCACCCATCCCATGATTGGAAAACCATCCACTCTTTGTTGAGTGGCGATGTCAACATGGAAACACAGCAACTCTTCCTGATCAAAGTCTGGGTCTGGATCATCCGGAAGGCAGGAGAGCACATCTGTGTTTGGACATAGGGCAGAAGTGTATCACATAGTTATAGCAAGATAAGAATAGTGCCCAACGCCAAAGGCGGTGAGCAGCTTTGTCAGGTAGTTATGCTGAAGGATAAAAGAGGGAAACCAGTGGTTTGTGATCAGTTATGAAATTGAATTTTATGCCATACAGAAGACATGAAACTTTTTCATAGCATAGACGATAGCAAGAGCCTCCTTCTCAATTTGCGAATATCTGGTTTGGACCGGAATGAGTGTCTTTGAGGCGAATGCGATCGGGCGCTCAGATCTGTCTGGATATTTATGAGTGAGCTCTGCCCCGATCCTGTGTAGTGAGGCATCTCTGACTAAGACGAGGGTGAGGCCAGGTTGATTAGTTATGAGGCAGGGCGCCAATTGTAGGAATTTCTTTAATGTGCAAAATTCACGTTAAAACCAATGACCAATGGAAGAAAGTCCTTTGTGGAGCAGGTCATGCAGGGGTTTTGCAATAGATGAAGTCCCTGGCAAGAATTTGTGAGAATAAGTGACCTTTCCTAAACACACTTACAGGTCCTTAACTGATGTCGGCCAAGGTAGACACACCAAGGGGGACACATTCTGACAGAGGGGCTTGCTGCTCTCACAAGAAACCTCAAACCCCAGAAAAATGATAGAAGGCTGAAAAAATGGTACTTCTCCAGATTGCATACCAACTCCACTGCCTGCAATACTGTGAAAAGTGCACATAAGTCGTGTAAATGTTCGTCAACTGATGGGCTAGACACTACTACATCGTTGAGATAATTGACACACCCAGGCACCAACTGTGTGAGTTGTTCAAGGAAGTGGAGAATCAGCATCAAGAGGGAGTTGCAAATATGCATTGGAGAGGTCTATGTCGGAGAACTGCTGTCCAACCACCAATTTTGCAAGAAGCTCGTCAGGGCGCAGTAATGGACAAGTGTCAATGATAGATTGACCCTTCACAGACCGTTTGAAATTGCCACAAAGTCACAACCACCCCGATTTTTTTTTCAATGACCATGGGAGTTGCCCATTCACTTGCGGGAATTCGTTTTACCACCTCAGCTTCCTTCAGGCGGTCCAGTTCTGCGGTGACTTGGTCATGGGAGTGCAGTCGAGACCGGCCGAGCCTTGAAAGAACGAGGCCTGATGGAGGGCTTCATGGTGATGTGGGCTTGGAAATTATTAGCACAGCCTAACCCCACCGAAAACAGCGTAGAAAATTATGTGCATAAAGAGTCTAGTTGCAGATAAGGCACTTGGTCAGAGACAATGTTGACTTCATCAGAAATAGTGAAACCAAAAACCCGAAAAGCATCAAGACCAAACAAGTTGTCCATGTGGGTATCGTTTACATCAAGGAAAGTGAGCCTACGAGTGACAGATTTGTATGTAACAGGGGCTGGGAACTGTTCCAGAATTGGAATATTTTGTTAATTGTAACTGACCAATTTCCGTGACAACAGTAAGAGAGAGGGAGAACCCAGATCCAAATATGTCTTGAGTTTTGATGGCCATGCCTGTTTCCACTTGCATACGCAAACTTTTGTGGAAAACTATTAGGTCAATAAAGAGCTTATTGGGTGCAACAGAAATCGCTGAGATGCAATTGACTTCCATGTCGGCATCAGAATTTTTTGGTTTTGGAGGCACAAACGGAAGCAATGTGACCTTTCTTATGGCATTGATGACAAGTGGCCCACCGCTTGGGGCAATCAGGTCTTTCATGATCCACAAAACAGGAGGGACAAGAAGGAAGCACTGACCGGTTGCGTGACTGCACGCCACCTGGTTTAAGTTTCCGCCGCCGTGAAACGGCCCGATTGCCCTGGCGCTGTGGCTGTGCACGGACTATTGCAACCATGTCATCCCTTTGCGACCTGGTTTGTAACAGGGAAGAAGAAGTGGGTTGAATTTCCGCCAACTCGCACCAAGCCTCAATTTGGTTGCCTGCTACCTGTGAAACCTCGAAAGACTGCGCAATGTTAAGGACCTCGGAAAGAGTAGGATTTTCACACAGAAGAGCTTGCTCCCGAACATAGCGACTGGGGGCAAGACGAATAATAGCGTTGCAGGCCATTTGATCGACATACGATTCCTTATGCACATCAGTAACAACATGACGATGACTGCTTAAACCGTGGAGTTCCTTGGCCCATGCCCGATAGGACTGCTCTGGCAGCTTCCTGCAGCAATAAAACTCAACACGGGCAACTATCACACGAGTCTGTATGCAGTAATATTGTGCAAAAAGGTCGTACATTTGATCAAGAGACAGTGGCGAAGGATTCTGCAAGGGCGCAAGTTGGCAAAGGAGCTGATATATACAAGGCGACAACCACGACAGGAATAACACGCGACACAAGGTGGCATCAGACCAACCAAAGGCGTGAAAATGTGTCTTAACCATATCTCATAGGTGTCACGCTCTTCTACGGACTCATCATACACTGGAAAAGGTGGCGGATACGTCAGAGAGAGCGCGGGGGGCGAAACAACCAGTGGTGTGGACGGAGGGTGGGGCCACAAGACAAGGCTGAGGCAAGAAACTGCAATACCTGGTTTTGAGCGAGAGTCGATGTGCAAAAATCTCTTGTTGTTCAACAAGGCCAAATATAATGTCATCGGAAGTATCAGTAGCCATTGTTTGAAGGTGAACAACCACTTCAAAATAAAAAATCACATGGAGAACAATACTGCAGTCGTCACCAATGTTATATTCACTGACACATACAACAACTTAGCACAGAACGTGCACTGGCTGTGCGGGCACGCCGGCCACGGTGGCCGAGGAGACTAAGGCGCTCCAGTCACGTTCTCCACGGCCACTACGGTCGGGGGTTCGAATCCCCCCTCGGGCATGGATATTTGTGCCGTCCTAGTTCATAAGTAGTTTGTAGGTTTAGGGACTGATGACCCCGTAGTTAAGTCCCATAGACTATACAAACATTTGAATTTTGTGCAAGCACCCACGAGGTAAGCTCGTACCTAGTAAACAACACACTGAGCATGAGCGCACACTCAGCACTCTAGAATGCAAGGACAATATAGATTTTTAATATGAGAAAAGTTGGCAAATGGCGAGTGAACTTTGATACAGAAGTTGAAGAGGGGAGTGGTGCTGTGTTGAAAGCAGGTGTTACTTAAAGTAGAGTGGGGCAAGCACGTTTATGACTTCAGCAAGTAAAGTGGAGTGGCACAGCGAGCTTCGGGTGGCACAAGTGGGTGGGCGAGGACACCGTACTGCGGATCAGCCAAACAACTGTATTGCTTAAAGGAACAAGTGACTGGGCTGTACACGATCGGAAGTAGGCAACCGGTCACATCTAGGAACGATCAGTTATGCCACATTTTGTAGTGTGTCAAACACTACATGCTCTCGGAATGCTCTCGTGATGCTCTCTGCAGTTCTACAAGATGCCCAAATGAAGTAGTTTTTTTATATATTTAGGGAGGTTTTATTGGGACTGTTACTGTCCTGGGCCTTTTATTTCGCAGGTGAAGGCCCAGACAGAAACTTTACTAAGGGCATGGAATGTGCAGAGGCAAACAACTGTGCATAATAAAAACTCTGTGAACCTGCACAGAAGTGTTTGCAATAGAAAAGAAACAGAGGAACTGTGATTGATAGTGTGTTGTTTTATAATTAGTTATCTTTGTAAAGTTGACCTGAGCATAGTGAGGTCACAAGACTGTATATGTGTTCTGGTTGTAATATTGTAAATCAGAACTGTAAGTCGGTTTAATCATTGTAAAAAGGGAAAAATAAACACAATATGTTGTTTACGTTGAAAGGAAGACTCTTCTCATTTCATGAGTGAGAAAGTGTGGTGTACTCAAATCTCTCTCTTCTAACCATGATTTTTATGGAGGAGACGCCCGACCAAATTTAAACTTGAAGGAACTTATTTAGAGGCACTGAGTAGCAGGACCACTAACTAGAAAATCTCATCGACTTAGGGGAGTGAATATCAAATAACTAAACAATAAACTTTAAATATGTGATGGTATTCCTAAATAGGTGGAATTACACGGTCCCATCGCAACTTGTGAAACACATGCCGACGGGGTCCAACTCATCATATAAATACAGGCGGAAAAGACAGGTTTGGCAGTGAGTCACAGTTGGGCAGTCACCTGCCGCCCGGACTGTGCTACTCGTCGACAACAGTTGTAATCATTGTTAATCACAGAACTCAGTCAGTTGCAGGCTGGAAGCACTTCGACACAGTTCAGCCAGCAGCCGATCATCTCGGTCAACATGGCATCCCCAACAGGAGATGCAGCCTTGGGCAGTGGGGTCCCAGCCTCGATAGCAGCGCAGCGGAGCATCGAACCAATGCATGGCGCGGTAAGGCTGCAGCAAGAGGCCAGATACCCAGTGGCGTGGTGTGGATGAAAGGACGTGGCCACACCTAAAGCATTCCTGTGACCAACTGGAGGGCAAATCAGCTGCAGTGAGTGAAGGACGACCCGGGTTCAACTTCCGGGCCGCACCCAGCACTGTACGACTGTCGCCGATTGCGGTACAGGCAGCATCGAGGAGCTTGTATGGCAGTGGCGGCACAGGGGAGAGAGCAGCGCAGGGAAGCGAGAGGACGGCGGTGGCAGCAACACCTCGCCTTGTGCAACACTGAGGCAGGAGTGGCCAGCGGACGGCCGCATCGTCAAGAGGATAGTCTCAGCCCCTTCGGACTCATGGCATCAGCTGGACGCCTACTCAGCGCGATACAGCTCACAAGCACACTCCACTTGCCTCCCGGTGTATTGTAAGCATGAAGTGTCAATAAATGTTTTGTTATACTGGACCACTGTTTCATTGATACCCCATCTCCAGAGTTGAGTACTGAGCTCACAGCCCAAAGGGAAGGAAACTTTGTGTCGCTATTCTGACATAGACGAAGTCTTCGGTAAAACATCACTGGGTGTCAGATGCTCTACACACATTAGAGGCACATTACATTTATTGTCAAAAACCGTTGCATAGGAGGGTCCGACAGTACAGGACACTATAACGTTACAATCAATTCAAAGTTTAGGTAACCAGTAGCACAGTTGAAAAATGGTAATAATAAGCTGATGCAACAGATAGGTAATGCTCGGCAAGAAGGCACAATTCTGTCCTCCCTCGAGTCTTCCGCAGTCACTTTGGTAACTCTTTTTCCTGACAAACCAGGGGAAGATGCACGGTCTTCTTTGACGATTTCTTGCCAACATCTAAGTTAGGATTGTGGTCTAACAAGCAGCTTTTGCAGATAACGAAATTGCGTCTGGTAGGGGAGGCTAAGACACATGTTCTATACATCTACATCTACATGGAATACTCTGCAAATCACATTTAAGTGCCTGGAAGAGAGTTCATCGAACCACCATTATACTATTTATCTCCCATTCCATTCTCGAATAGAGCGTGGGAAGAAAGAACACCTGAATATCTCCGTTCGAGCTCTGATTTCTCGTATTTTATTCTGGTGGTCATTTATACCTATGTAAGTGGGAGTCAATAATATATTTTCGCAATTGGAGTTTCATAAGTAGTCCACGGCCGCAGCGATAAGGGCCGTTGCTGTAATGATTCCCATCTCAGATCCTGTATCATTTCCATAACGCTGTCTCCCCTGTATCGTGACAATACGAAACGAGCTGCCCTTCTTTGGACTCTGTCGATGTCCTCCGTCAAACCCACCTGATAAGCATCTCACACTGGACAGCAATACTCCAAAAATGGACGGACAAGCGTAGTGTATGCAGTTTCTTTTGTAGTTCTGTTGCATCTTTTAAGGGTTCTGACAATAAAACGAAGTCTCTGGTTCGCCTTTCCCACATTATCTACGTGATCTTTCTAGTTTAAGTCTGAAGTAATAGTAATTCCTAGGTATTTTGTGGAGTTTATGGCCTTCACTTTTGATTGATTTATCTTGTAAACAAAGTTTAACGGATTTCTTTTCGTTCTCATGTGGACGACTTCACACTTCTCATTATTTAGAGTCAATTGCCAATTTTTACACCATAGTGATATCTTATTCAGATAGTTCTGCAGTTGGTTTTGATCTTCAGATGATTTTACTAGACGGTAAATTACGGTGTCATCTGCAAACAACCTAAGAGAGCTGCTTAGATTTTCTCTCAAATCGTTTATGTAAATAAGGAGCAGCAGAGGATCAATAAAACTACCCTGTGGAACGCCCGATATCACCTCTGTTTTAGTCGATGCCTTACCATCGATTACTACGAACTGTGTCCTCTCTGAGAGGAAATCCCCTATCCAATCGCAAATTTGGTGCGATATACCATAACCACGCAATTTGATTAAAAGCCGTTTGTGAGGTACGGTGTCAAAAGCCTTCTGGAAATCAAGAAATACGGAAACGATTTGTGAACCCTTGTCAATAGCACTCATCACTTCGTTTGAGTAAAGGGGTAGTTGTGTTTCGCATGAACGATATTTTCTAAATTCGTGTTGACCTTGGGTGAATAGGTCATTCTGTCCGAGATAATTCATAATATTTGAATACAGGATATGTTCCAAAACCCTGCTGCAAATTGACGTCAATGAAATAGGCCTGTAGTTTAGTGGGTTACTCCTACTGCCTTTCTTGAATATAGGTATGACCTGTGCAACTTTCCAATATTTTGGTACAGATCCTTCTTTGAGAGAGCGGTTGTATATGGCTGTTAAGTAAGGTGCTATCGCTTCAGCATAATCAGATAGAAATCTAATGGATATACAGTCCGGACCACAAGAATTGTTCTTGTTAAGTGATTTTATTTGCTTCACTACTCCAATGATATCTACTTCTACGTTACTCATTACAGCCTCTGTTCGTAATTCGAAATCTGGGATATTGATTTCGTCTTCTTTGGTGAATGAGTTTCTAAAAGCTATGTTTAGTAACTCTGCTTTAGCAGCTCTGTCATCGGCAGGATCGCCATTACTATCACGTAGGGAGGGTATTGTTTGTGTTTTGCCCCTAGTATATTTAACATATTTCCAATATCTCTTAGGGTTTTCAGTCAAATTTCGAGAAGAGTTTCGTTGTGATAAGTATTGTAGGCATCTCGCATTGAAGTCCTCGCTAAATTTCGAGCTTCTATGTAGGATCGCCAATCCTGGGGATTTTGTGTTCGCTTAAATTTAGTATGCCTTTTTCGTTGCTTTTGCAACA
Source organism: Locusta migratoria (assembly GCA_026315105.1). Taxonomy (NCBI): domain Eukaryota; kingdom Metazoa; phylum Arthropoda; class Insecta; order Orthoptera; family Acrididae; genus Locusta; species Locusta migratoria. The sequence continues at coordinate 297,867,895 of CM048755.1, forward strand.
GTGTCCTGACCTATTTTGTGTACCAAGGAGGATCACTTCCTTCTTTTATTATTTATTTGGTATAAAACTGTCAATTGCTGTCGATATCACCTCTTTGAATTTGAGCCACATCTGGTCCAACTTACGTTTAGTGTTACAAACGAGCGGAAGCTGTATTTCAAGAAGCAATTTATTTTATTTATATCTGCTTTCCTGAATAAATATACTTTTCGTCTATTTTAGTAACTTTGGGACTTTCGATATTCAGTCTCGCTATGACAGCTCTGTGTTCACTAATACCTGTATCCGTTTTGATGCTCGTTATGAGCTCAGGATTATTTTTTGCTAAGAGATCAAGTGTGTTTTGACATCCATTTACAATTCTAGTTGGTTCATGAACAAATTGTTCGAAGTAATTCTCAAAGAATGCGTTGAGTACAATTTCACGCGATGTTTTATGCGTATCTCCTGATTTGAAAATATAATTTCGCCAACAGATTGAGGGTTAATTAAACTCACAGCCTATTATTATCGTGTGAATCGGGTACGTTTTTGTAATTTGACTCGGGTTTTCTTTGAACCTTTCTGGTATTGTATCGTCAGAGTCGGGAGGCCGGTAAAAGGAACCAATTATTAACTTCTTATGATTTTCAGATATAACCTCTACCCATAATAGCTCACAGGAACTATCAATCTCAACTTTGCTACACGACACAATTACTTTTGACGGCAAACAAACACGCCTCCACCTATTTTGTTTGAGCTACCCTTTCTGAACACAGATCTTTCGCAAAAACTTGTGCTGAACTTATTTCCGGCTTGAGCCAATTTTCACTGCCTACAATGATGTGTATTTCAGTGCTTTCTATTAACGCTTGGAGTTGTGGTACTTTCCTGACACAGCTACGACAATTTACAATTGTTATACTAATAGTTCCTAGATCTACATTTTTCCAGGAATCCACCTGCAAACTTTTAGATTTCCCATTTTGTTTTTCCTCGAGGTCCTCTATCCTAAAAAACCGCCAGTCCACGCCACACAGCCCTCGCTACCCGTATAGCCGCTTCCTGCGTATATTGGACTCCTGACCTGTTCAGCAGAATGCCGAAACCCACCACCCGATGGCGCAAGTCAAGTAATCTACAGCATACACAGTCGCAAAACCGTCTGAGCCTCTGATTCAGACCCTCCACTTGGCTCTGTACCAGAGGTCCACAGTCGTTCCTGTCAACTATGCTGCAGATGGTGAGCTCTGCTTTCATCTTGCAAGCAAGACTGGCAGTCTTTACCACTTCAGATAGCCACTCAAAAGCTGAGAGAATCTCTTCAGATCCGAAGCGACACACATAATTGGTACCAACGTGAGCCACCACTTGCAGTTGGCTGCACCCCGTACCCTTCATGGCATCTGGAAGGACTCCACCCGGTATGTACACAGAGTGCACGTTGGCCTTCTTCCCCTCCTTGGCAGCCATCTCTCTAAGGGGCTCCATCACCCACCTAAAGTTGGAGCTCCCAACTACAAGAAAACCTACCCTCTGTGAAAGCTCGGATCTTGCAGGCTCAGTGGTGACCTCAGGATGAGAGACACCATCCGACACGTGAACGTTGTCCTGAACAGATAGCGCCTCAAATCTGTTCACAAGACGAACTGGGGAGGCCTCACAATCGGTCCCCTGGAATGTCTTGCACCTCCTACCACGCGCTGGAGCAACCTCCCATCCAACCACAGGTGGGGTATCTGCCTCACTGTTAGCAGTATCAGGGCATGTCGCTGCCGCAGGCCGATCGGTAGAGATGATGGGAGTACGTTCGGTCCGCATTACCGGCCAACAACAACAACGCCCCTTGTTCGCAGCCTCCAGCTGTGCAACCGAGGTTAACACGGCTTGAAGCTGGGAGCTAAGTGTCACCATTCAGACTGCATCTGCACACAGCAGTCACAGTCCGTATTCATGACTACAGTGCTGAGAGAACAAAAACTACTTTCGCGATGCACTCAAAGGAAGACTATGCCGTTTCTAAAAACGCAGATTTCAATCTAATATGCACGAGAGCAGAGTATAAAGTTACAAACTGAAACAAAAACGCGCAGACAAAAATCAAAATACTGTATGTCGCTTCTAATTAGAAGCCGGCTTAACTTACAAGATATGAAGGTGGCGTCTGCTGCAAGTAGGCCAGCGCCTAAGCAAACACTTATTATGTTAAATGACTTTGTGGTAAGGCCTATAACATAATCAAACACAAGAAGCAGGTTTTTGGCAGTGCTTTGTCTTCTCCGTAGTTTTGTGTAAATCACTGCCAGACAAAACCGCCAGCAAAGTGAATTTTATGCCTGAGACAGAGATTTTCTCTTTCAAAATAGTTCTGATTGCTCTTTGACACTTACATTGTTACTTTTTGAGTTTTTCAAGAGTTGTAATGTATGGAGCTACAATAAAGAATTATTGTAGTTCTGTATACTTGATCAATTAATTTTTAATTGTAATTCTGCAAAACAGCTACAAATGGATGATTCTGCAAGCAAGGAAAATTAGTGTAAATAAACCAGAAAGAACATGTATCAGCATTATTTTTAGACCTCACAAACGCTTTTGATATGATAGACCACAACTTACTACTTAAAAAATTAGAATATGTAGGCATCAGGGGTTTGGCACTTAAATGGGTAACATCGTATCTTAAAACAGAGCACAAATAGTAGAAATTGCACATCAGGAAAGAAGTAATATTTATACCTACCAATCTGAAATAAAAGACATTAAATACGGTGTGTCTCAAGATTCTATCTTGGGACCAGTGCTGTTCCTGATCTTTATTAATGACCTAGAGATATCCAGCAGCTCCCAGAAATATATGAAATATAATATATACTAATAAAAGGTAAAACGGCTGCAGAACTACAACAAGAAATACAGAATTGCACTTCACACATTGAAGAATGGTTCACCACTAACAATCTTGTTATTAATATAGAGAAAACAGTAACATGCACCTCCATACCATACAAAATAAACATCCACTAACACCCACTATAAAAATCTTTAATAAAAAATCAGAAACAGTAAACTCAACCAAAAGTCTAGGTATATCAATTGAAGATGATATGAAACGGGACACCCGCATAAAATACATTAGCAAGAAGTTAAACACAATATGCTATGGTGTAAGGATACTTGCTATGTGTACAACAAAAGAAACATTAACAAATGTGTATTATGCCCAATCAGAGTCACTGCTGCAATATAGGTTAATTTTTTGGGGGAACTTACCAGAAAGCAGATACTCTTTTGTAGCACAAAAGAGGATCATATGGTCAATTGAAAATGCAGCACCCAGGAAATCTTGCAAACCGCTTTTTAAAGTTCTGCAAATACTACCATTGCCCTGTCTGTACATCCTTGAGATAGTTACTTTAATTATGAATATTTCAGTAGCACAAAACAATTTAGTATATACAAACAAATCAGTTCACACATGTGACACAAGACAAACACTTGACCTTCATAGTGAGCACCTACGAACAACTCTCTGATGAAATGGAACTCTTCAAATGAAAAAAAAATTGTACAACAAACTTCCTCATCATATCAAAACACTCAAAGAACACCAGAATTCAAATTCTCAGTAAAAAATTATTTACAAGATAAACGTTATTACACTGTCAGTGAATATCTGTCAACATAAACTTAATGTCATGTTTTCTCACATATAACTACTGTCACCTATTGTATGATGTTGATTGTATTGTTATTTAGACATGCTAAAACTACTTACTAAATGTAATATAGTAATGATTCATTTTTGTTGTGATGTGCCATATATATGTATGTGTATATAGAAATCTATATACTTATGTAAAAAACTTGTAAGCAATATCCTATATCAAAAATTTGATGATGTGGATGCTTAAATAAATAATAAATCTTATATGATTCATTAAGTACTTCATAAGGACATGAAATAAGGCCAATTCACACTGTCCGTCACGTCAACGTCACGTCACGGAACCGTCACGTCAAGTTGTATTCACACTGTCCGTCCGTGTCTGTCACGTCAATTCGTCGCGATGTTGAAAGTGAGGTTATGAGTGGCGATCTGTTATGTAGAAAGTCATAGTTTAACTCTGGAAAGGGTGAACAACAACGCTAAATGTTATTAACGGCCAAAGGAAACTTTACAGTGTATGTTTTTGGCCAACTTACTGGGAACTGAAACAACATTTCAAAACATCGACATCTATTTTCAAGCGAAAAAATAAACATATGAAGACATCAAACCATACTTGTAAGAGCATAAATATCGCCTGTATACTTTAACCATTACGATTTGCATGCTGACATTGTTAATACGTCGTAAACAACTGAATTTTTGTCTTTCATTATAACTGACATTTTCATTTAAAGTGTTATTTAATGAAAAATGCTTATTCAAATTACAATCTTATTCAAATAAACAGTTTGCTTCAGTCGTTTCTGTTACATTGTTACGTAACATAAACCATTTTTTTGGTTTCAGATATCCGACCTCGATTATAGGGGGACACTCAATTGACAAAAATATTTAAGTCGTCATGAAACATTTGAGATTTACCCCTAAAACGAGGTACAACAACAGCACAAAGATGAATAAGACACATTTGCATATAAACAGTGCAATCGTCGACTGCAACATGTAATTCGCGTGACGAAATTAGGTTAACTTCCGATGTTAGCAGACGACCGTTCCGTCAAAACATTCTTCTCGTGAAAGCTTGACAGACGTTGACGTGACGTGACGGTCCGGTGACGGACAGTGTGAATGCCGCCATTAGAAATACATTGTGGAATGTTCTGACGGACGGTGACGTGACGTAACGTGACGGACAGTGTGAATTGGCCTTTAAAGGCAAATGGAGACACAAGATGCAAGAAGAATTACAGAAGCAAATAGAATACTTAAAAGTAGAGCTAAACATATAGAAAAATAGGAAGTTGATTTCTCAGTTTATCAATCATGTCAAAAATTCAACGAATGGAGACCCAGATAGTTATGCAGTAGCTGTAAAACGAAGGGTGAAAGTACAGGTCACCCAGTTCTTAGCATATAAAGCAGGATTATGCTTTTCCATGCTAGATCTGGTATTTGTGCAGAATGGTGGAACAAATCAGCACACAAAATTCAGGATGATGGTGAACAATCTAGAAATAAGAGCAGCAGTGATAACTTTAGACATACGAAAGCTACTTCTGGACCAACAGTATGTCAACCTTAGGAGAACACTAATCAATCACCTGTGCAAGCCAGTGGAACAACAGCTACAGCACGTGCTACATGGTAAACAACTTGGAAATAGAAAAGGTTCAGAATTCTGGCACCATTTAAAGGCAATAAAGAAGAGTCGTCAAATGTGATGGTGCAGCAGGTAACAATGACACAATTACCAGAAGTAGTCAAGGTTATTGCGGTCAGGTTGCAGAGGCAGGCAGGGTATATGCAGGGCTGGAACTAGTGCCACCACATTGAATGTGATGAAAATGACTTGGGAAGGTGCGTCACAAGCGACCTCAGTAGTACGAAGAGAGCAACAGTCATACGGTCGGCAGTTCGAATCCGCCCTCGGGCATGGATGTTTGTGTAATCTTTAGTATAAAGTAGTTCATAAGTAGTTTGTAAGTTTAGAGACTGATGAACCCACAGTTAAGCCCCTTAAGCTTAACAGACATTTGAACATTAACAACTATCAGGCATCAATAAATAATTAAGCCATCTGGAAGAGCAGGTAGATTCACTGCAGAAGGTGATGATAGTTTTGATTTGTGATAAGAGGTCTACACCCAAATAAAATACAAAGAATGGAGATAAATGTTGTTGTTGATAGTTTTGAGGGGACTAGGTTATCAGTCCCTGTAGATAAATGATTTCAAAAGAAGTAACGAGGCACTTTGTTGGTAATTGATGTTTAAGTGAACAAGCCACAAGATGTATGTTCCTGTTTATGTACCCAAACGATGTTGTCACACCAGCTCACAGGAGCCAACAGAAGTACCTCGACCAGAGAATCTAGGATACTACAGCCACCAGATGCATGAGCAAGTAATTCAACTTGCTAATGTGGTTATGAAGGTTGTACATAAATGATCATAGGACAGGTTGCAGCTTTCTGGTGGACAATAGATCAGATCATAGCACATTCCCGGCCAATCATGAAGAGAGCACAAGTCCAACTTGTATTGCCCACCCACAGCAGCAAACAGTTCATTCATAACAACTTGATAGAGAGGATGTGATTGAAGTGGATCTTGAATTTGATAAAATGTGCTGATGTAGGTTTGTACTAGCAGATTTGCTAGAACCCAGATTTCCTCAGTCACCAGCTGCTGAAATTAGACCTTTTTGCAGGACAAATAAAAGAGATATAGAGGTCATGACAGTTTCATTAGACAGAACACTGTGAGCACTATGTGGAAAGCCACAGTTCAGACAAGCAGGAAGACAGCCACAGTACTTGGAGTCGAAGTAAGATGGTGATGCATAACACAGACTACCACATCAAGACTGCACCTGGCCAACCAGTATCACAACACCTGTGAAGGTTAGCACCTAATTGGTTTGCTGTGGGAAAGGCAGAGTTTGATAATATGTTACAAGCAGTGATTGTGCACAGGTTAGATTGCACCTGGAGTTACTGTAAGGGTTGCTGAAAGTTAAATACTTGCATAATTTCAAATTGGTATCCCCCTGCCAAATATAACAGATTTCACTAACATGCTATTAGGGGACCACGATCTCTGGAGTCATAAATTACAAAAAGACTAACAAATAAATACCGGTGGTGAAAGAGGACTTCGGTGACCAACTGTTTGTGTGAGTCATGTGATTGTTATACCCTCTGTTGTTGCATAGCCACAAACTGCTGGAACAGGTCTTAAGGAGTATCTGGAGTCTAGGGTTCACCTTTGGGTCGCCCATCATGCACTGGATAATGAGACACTAAACTCATCGCTACTTGTGTTGTGACTGAAGAAGCTTAGTTGCATCCACTCAGTGACATGTATGGCAACATTTTCACATGCACCAAGTGGCTCAAGAAACAGATCAATGTTTATACTTCCTATCATGGAACCATCCCACACTTTATGAGCTGTTAACCAAGCTTTAACTAAAGGATCCAGAGACACTTATCTTGACCAAGATTTCCGACAACCTTGCTGCCTTTTCCCATTGATGGTTTCATGATTTAGTGGCACAAGTTGAGTTCTACCAATGCTGAAAGAAGACTGGTCAATTTTGAATCACATAAATACCGCCATTGCTGTTCTGTCAATTGTAATTGAAGTAATAACTGTCTTTGAAAATAAAAACAAAGCCTCGCTTCTCTTGTGTGATTTAAGTAAGGCATTTGATTGTATCTCTCATGATGCCTTGCTTGCTAAACTAAAATATTATGGTGTACAAGAAGCTGCATTGGCAGTAATTGCATCATACCTAAACAATAGGAAACAGTTTGTCTCTATCAATAACAGACATTCACAACTGCAAGAAGTTATAACAGGGGTCCGACAGGGCTCTGTCTTAGGACCCTTCTTTTTTATAATTGCAGACAATGATTTACCCCTATGTGGTCCAAACTCTGTTCTCTGTTATGCTGATGACACAACTTTTCTGGCCCAGCATGAGAACATGTTACTTCTGCAAGATATGATGCAGGATGGCATGGGGGCAGCACTAAATTGGTTTTTAGCAAATACACTGCTTTGTAACCATGATAAAAATCAGCAAATTATACTAGGATTATCAAATGAGATAGAGGTTAAAGCAGTTAAAATTCTTGGAATTCCTATGGACTCAAAGTTGACTTGAGAAACTCATGTCAACCACACCTGTGCAAAATTATCTCATGTAACATACACAATAGGGAAACTGAGGGGCCTAGTATCTAAAGAATACGTAAGAGTAGTCTATTTTTGGACTCTTTCAGTCACGAATAGAGTATGGACTGAAACTTCCTGGCAGATTAAAATTGTGTGCCGGAACCGGGACTCGAACCTGGGACCTTTGCCTTTCGCGGGCAAGCGCTCTACCACTGAGCTACCCCGACACGACTCACGATGCCGCCTCACAACTTTACTTCCGCCAGTACCTCGCCTCCTACTTTCCAAACTTCACAGAAGCTCTCTTGCGAAACTTGCAAGACTAGCACTCCTGGAAGAAAGGATATGGTGGAGACATGGCTTAGCCACAGCCTAAGGGATGTTTCCAGAATGAAACTTTCACTCTGCAGCGGAGTGTGCGCTGATATGAAACTTCCTGGCAGATTAAAATTGTGTGCCGGAACCGGGACTCGAACCTGGGACCTTTGCCTTTCGCGGGCAAGCGCTCTACCACTGAGCTACCCCGACACGACTCACGATGCCGCCTCACAACTTTACTTCCGCCAGTACCTCGCCTCCTACTTTCCAAACTTCACAGAAGCTCTCTTGCGAAACTTGCAAGACTAGCACTCCTGGAAGAAAGGATATGGTGGAGACATGGCTCAGCCACAGCCTAAGGGATGTTTCCAGAATGAAACTTTCACTCTGCAGCGGAGTGTGCGCTGATATGAAACTTCCTGGCAGATTAAAATTGTGTGCCGGAACCGGGACTCGAACCTGGGACCTTTGCCTTTCGCGGGCAAGCGCTCTACCACTGAGCTACCCCGACACGACTCACGATGCCGCCTCACAACTTTACTTCCGCCAGTACCTCGCCTCCTACTTTCCAAACTTCACAGAAGCTCTCTTGCGAAACTTGCAAGACTAGCACTCCTGGAAGAAAGGATATGGTGGAGACATGGCTTAGCCACAGCCTAAGGGATGTTTCCAGAATGAAACTTTCACTCTGCAGTGGAGTGTGCGCTGATATGAAACTTCCTGGCAGATTAAAATTGTGTGCCGGAACCGGGACTCGAACCTGGGACCTTTGCCTTTCGCGGGCAAGCGCTCTACCACTGAGCTACCCCGACATGACTCACGATGCCGCCTCACAACTTTACTTCCGCCAGTACCTCGCCTCCTACTTTCCAAACTTCACAGAAGCTCTCTTGCGAAACTTGCAAGACTAGCACTCCTGGAAGAAAGGATATGGTGGAGACATGGCTTAGCCACAGCCTAAGGGATGTTTCCAGAATGAAACTTTCACTCTGCAGCGGAGTGTGCGCTGATATGAAACTTCCTGGCAGATTAAAATTGTGTGCCGGAACCGGGACTCGAACCTGGGACCTTTGCCTTTCGCGGGCAAGCGCTCTACCACTGAGCTACACCGACACGACTCACGATGCCGCCTCGCAACTTTACTTCCGCCAGTACCTCGCCTCCTACTTTCCAAACTTCACAGAAGCTCTCTTGCGAAACTTGCAAGACTAGCACTCCTGGAAGAAAGGATATGGTGGAGACATGGCTTAGCCACAGCCTAAGGGATGTTTCCAGAATGAAACTTTCACTCTGCAGTGGAGTGTGCGCTGATATGAAACTTCCTGGCAGATTAAACTTGTGTGCCGGAACCGGGACTCGAACCTGGGACCTTTGCCTTTCGCGGGCAAGCGCTCTACCACTGAGCTACCTCGACACGACTCACGATGCCACCTCACAACTTTACTTCCGCCAGTACCTCGCCTCCTACTTTCCAAACTTCACAGAAGCTCTCTTGCGAAACTTGCAAGACTAGCACTCCTGGAAGAAAGGATATGGTGGAGACATGGCTTAGCCACAGCCTAAGGGATGTTTCCAGAATGAAACTTTCACTCTGCAGCGGAGTGTGCGCTGATATGAAACTTCCTGGCAGATTAAAATTGTGTGCCGGAACCGGGACTCGAACCTGGGACCTTTGCCTTTCGCGGGCAAGCGCTCTACCACTGAGCTACCCCGACACGACTCACGATGCCGCCTCGCAACTTTACTTCCGCCAGTACCTCGCCTCCTACTTTCCAAACTTCACAGAAGCTCTCTTGCGAAACTTGCAAGACTAGCACTCCTGGAAGAAAGGATATGGTGGAGACATGGCTTAGCCACAGTCTAAGGGATGTTTCCAGAATGAAACTTTCACTCTGCAGCGCAAGAGAGCTTCTGTGAAGTTTGGGAAGTAGGAGGCGAGGTACTGGCGGAAGTAAAGTTGTGAGGCGGCATCGTGAGTCGTGTCGGGGTAGCTCAGTGGTAGAGCGCTTGCCCGCGAAAGGCAAAGGTCCCAGGTTCGAGTCCCGGTTCCGGCACACAATTTTAATCTGCCAGGAAGTTTCATAACAGCGCACACTCCGCTGCAGAGTGAAAGTTTCATTCTGGAAACATCCCTTAGGCTGTGGCTAAGCCATGTCTCCACCATATCCTTTCTTCCAGGAGTGCTAGTCTTGCAAGTTTCGCAAGAGAGCTTCTGTGAAGTTTGGAAAGTAGGAGGCGAGGTACTGGCGGAAGTAAAGTTGTGAGGCGGCATCGTGAGTCGTGTCGGGGTAGCTCAGTGGTAGAGCACTTGCCCGCGAAAGGCAAAGGTCCCAGGTTCGAGTCCCGGTTCCGGCACACAATTTTAATCTGCCAGGAAGTTTCATATCAGCGCACACTCCGCTGCAGAGTGAAAGTTTCATTCTGGAAACATCCCTTAGGCTGTGGCTAAGCCATGTCTCCACCATATCCTTTCTTCCAGGAGTGCTAGTCTTGCAAGTTTCGCAAGAGAGCTTCTGTGAAGTTTGGAAAGTAGGAGGCGAGGTACTGGCGGAAGTAAAGTTGTGAGGCGGCATCGTGAGTCGTGTCGGGGTAGCTCAGTGGTAGAGCGCTTGCCCACGAAAGGCAAAGGTCCCAGGTTCGAGTCCCGGTTCCGGCACACAATTTTAATCTGCCAGGAAGTTTCATATCAGCGCACACTCCGCTGCAGAGTGAAAGTTTCATTCTGGAAACATCCCTTACGCTGTGGCTAAGCCATGTCTCCACCATATCCTTTCTTCCAGGAGTGCTAGTCTTGCAAGTTTCGCAAGAGAGCTTCTGTGAAGTTTGGAAAGTAGGAGGCGAGGTACTGGCGGAAGTAAAGTTGTGAGGCGGCATCGTGAGTCGTGTCGGGGTAGATCAGTGGTAGAGCGCTTGCCCGCGAAAGGCAAAGGTCCCAGGTTCGAGTCCCGGTTCCGGCACACAATTTTAATCTGCCAGGAAGTTTCATATCAGCGCACACTCCGCTGCAGAGTGAAAGTTTCATTCTGGAAACATCCCTTAGGCTGTGGCTAAGCCATGTCTCCACCATATCCTTTCTTCCAGGAGTGCTAGTCTTGCAACAAGAGAGCTTCTGTGAAGTTTGGAAAGTAGGAGGCGAGGTACTGGCGGAAGTAAAGTTGTGAGGCGGCATCGTGAGTCATGTCGGGGTAGCTCAGTGGTAGAGCGCTTGCCCGCGAAAGGCAAAGGTCCCAGGTTCGAGTCCCGGTTCCGGCACACAATTTTAATCTGCCAGGAAGTTTCATATCAGCGCACACTCCGCTGCAGAGTGAAAGTTTCATTCTGGAAACATCCCTTAGGCTGTGGCTAAGCCATGTCTCCACCATATCCTTTCTTCCAGGAGTGCTAGTCTTGCAACAAGAGAGCTTCTGTGAAGTTTGGAAAGTAGGAGGCGAGGTACTGGCGGAAGTAAAGTTGTGAGGTGGCATCGTGAGTCGTGTCGGGGTAGCTCAGTGGTAGAGCGCTTGCCCGCGAAAGGCAAAGGTCCCAGGTTCGAGTCCCGGTTCCGGCACACAATTTTAATCTGCCAGGAAGTTTCATATCAGCGCACACTCCGCTGCAGAGTGAAAGTTTCATTCTGGAAACATCCCTTAGGCTGTGGCTAAGCCATGTCTCCACCATATCCTTTCTTCCAGGAGTGCTAGTCTTGCAAGTTTCGCAAGAGAGCTTCTGTGAAGTTTGGAAAGTAGGAGGCGAGGTACTGGCGGAAGTAAAGTTGTGAGGCGGCATCGTGAGTCGTGTCGGGGTAGCTCAGTGGTAGAGCGCTTGCCCGCGAAAGGCAAAGGTCCCAGGTTCGAGTCCCGGTTCCGGCACACAATTTTAATCTGCCAGGAAGTTTCATATCAGCGCACACTCCGCTGCAGAGTGAAAGTTTCATTCTGGAAACATCCCTTAGGCTGTGGCTAAGCCATGTCTCCACCATATCCTTTCTTCCAGGAGTGCTAGTCTTGCAACAAGAGAGCTTCTGTGAAGTTTGGAAAGTAGGAGGCGAGGTACTGGCGGAAGTAAAGTTGTGAGGTGGCATCGTGAGTCGTGTCGGGGTAGCTCAGTGGTAGAGCGCTTGCCCGCGAAAGGCAAAGGTCCCAGGTTCGAGTCCCGGTTCCGGCACACAATTTTAATCTGCCAGGAAGTTTCATATCAGCGCACACTCCGCTGCAGAGTGAAAGTTTCATTCTGGAAACATCCCTTAGGCTGTGGCTAAGCCATGTCTCCACCATATCCTTTCTTCCAGGAGTGCTAGTCTTGCAAGTTTCGCAAGAGAGCTTCTGTGAAGTTTGGAAAGTAGGAGGCGAGGTACTGGCGGAAGTAAAGTTGTGAGGCGGCATCGTGAGTCGTGTCGGGGTAGCTCAGTGGTAGAGCGCTTGCCCGCGAAAGGCAAAGGTCCCAGGTTCGAGTCCCGGTTCCGGCACACAATTTTAATCTGCCAGGAAGTTTCATATCAGCGCACACTCCGCTGCAGAGTGAAAGTTTCATTCTGGAAACATCCCTTAGGCTGTGGCTAAGCCATGTCTCCACCATATCCTTTCTTCCAGGAGTGCTAGTCTTGCAAGTTTCGCAAGAGAGCTTCTGTGAAGTTTGGAAAGTAGGAGGCGAGGTACTGGCGGAAGTAAAGTTGTGAGGCGGCATCGTGAGTCGTGTCGGGGTAGCTCAGTGGTAGAGCGCTTGCCCGCGAAAGGCAAAGGTCCCAGGTTCGAGTCCCGGTTCCGGCACACAATTTTAATCTGCCAGGAAGTTTCATATCAGCGCACACTCCGCTGCAGAGTGAAAGTTTCATTCTAGAGTATGGACTACTGATTTGGGGACACTCTGCTCATATCAGTGAAATCCTAAAAATTCAAAAGAAGGTGGTACGTGCAATGAGCAATACAGGTAGAATAGAGCACTGTCGATCATTATTCATACAGTTCAAAATATTAACAGCAATTAATCTTTATATCTATGTTGCAGCAATGTTTTTAAAAACCAATATCATTAATTTTGAAATGAGGGAAAACATACACCTCCATAACACTAGATAACAAAAAATTAGACATACCTAGGCACAGGCTTGCACGAACAGGGAATTCCCATCTAATCAACAGTATTAAAATATTTAATGCACTCCCATATTCTTCGTGATCAGCCAATCAGAATCAAGTTATTGAACTGGTTACTTAATAAACCTTTTTATGATAATACTGAATTTTTTAATATAAAAACAATTTACATTAATTTCTAAGGTTTTATTCTGAAAAAAGCTTGACTGGATTTAGTTCTCATTGTATTGTTTGTGGTATCGTTTCTGGGATAAAACTGAAATATGTTTGATGATACAGCTGTTAAGGTAGCTGATATTGTAAGAAAATTTAATGTACTATTCTTGTAATACGCCTATTGAACCACATATGGTCAATGGTGAATAAATCTGAATCTGACTCATATGGCAAAACTAGATAACATTTGTGAAATGAATTTTAGTTATTTTCGGGGCCAAAATAAGGACTGATATAGTTTTTCCAATAGAATCTCAATAGCCATCGATTATGACTTCATCACCAAGGACTAAAAGTGGATGAGGGAAAATTTAAGCCGGCCGTGGTGACCGAGGGGACTGCATCACGCCAGTCACGGTCTGCACAGCCACTATGTTTGAGAGTTCAAATCCCCCCTGGGGCATGGATATTTGTGCCATTCTTAGTGTTAGCTAGTTCATAAATAGTTTGTAAGTTTAGGGACTGATGACCCCATAGTTAAGTCCCATAAGCTATACAACAAACGTTTTGGAAAATTTAAAAGAAGTTACAGAGAAAGAAGGAAGGAAAGAAAATTAGGGTGTAACATCCTGTCGACACTGTGGCCATTACAGATGAAGCTGAAAAAAATAATACAGAGAACCTTGACAAGTAGAAGAGAAGTGTAATTTGTCTCACTTAGGTAGTATTTGTGGAGGCATATGATGCATACTGAGGTGGCAACAATGCTACTAGCAAGGTGCTCTATTTTGAGAAACAAACATGAGGTTAGAACATACAGAGATGCTTCAAAAACTCATATGGGAATCACTGGAGGAAAAGTGATGTTGTCTTCGAGAAACACTATTGAGGAAATTTAGAGAGCTGGTATCTGAAGCAGACATTTCATGTCAAGACTGGACCACAGTGATAAGAGAAATTATGGCTCAAGGAGATGCAGAGGAGCATTCGTTTTTATCTTATTCTAGTTTGGAGTGGATCGTAAAAAGAAGTAACTAATAGGCTCAGTGGTATGAGGTATCTGTACCATTCTCCACACACCTTGTGGGGTGTGTATTATGATGTAAATGTGGTCAGGTGACCTTATCAAATGCTTCATCAAGCATTTGTTTCACAATACCTTAGATCATTTCCAGCATTTATAAATGGTTTGTATTTCCAGTTGATACTTACAGTTCGTAATTTCTAGAAGGCTTTCATTTTCTTGTTAATTCATCCTTTTGGAACAATATCATAATTTAAAGGTTTGTCGACCCATAAAAACCTGCCACCTTGTGTGATAGCAATATTGCCCTATGCCTCTAATTCGGAGACTGAGTTACCTGAGAATTTCAGTGTGAAATAGTGATAAACATATTAACACATGAACTTGTGCATTTATTAATATATAGAAAAACCTAAATACCTATAGGTTTTGCATACTGAGTGTCCAGCAATCCCTCCAGAAATGTAAACTGCCATAAATGGACATTGTTGTTAACCCCAATAAAACCAATCATATGAAAATTAATAGTCCTATGAACTCATCACAGTCCACATAACACAAATAAAGCTATAGGCAACACTAATTAATCCAAATCCCTCTGTGTAAAATATATGTAATGTCTCTTCTGAAATAAGTAACAAAACTCAAACTGTACTTAAGTTGTGGATATTATTATATTATTCCATGTTTAAGTTTGCGAACCTTTGGTATTTAGCTGTAACTTTGGCTCATAAGCTAATTTAATTTAGTAAAGAAAAATTATATATATGGACTAGGTAGTTGTCATCCTCACACTTGCATATTCCTCAGCATCCTGATGAAAGTGTTCAATGATGCGTTGAAGGAAGTTATACCTGTATTAGGGCTCTTTGAACTTGCCCTTTATGCACAACAGTGAAGTCTGAAACTCCCACCTCATAACCACCTAGAACATCATTTTATGTGCCACATTAGCTGTTCTGTTTTTGATTGACAGTGTGCATCTGGTATGTGCATTACCAGGTTCCATCGACACATGTTGTTGACAATCATCTGGTATCAGATATATAAAATATTCATCTGTGAAGAGAATTTTGTGCTAATTTTCTATAGTCCATTCTTCGAGAGTTTGGGTCTACCTGTACCGAGCAGCACAGTGTCTAGGTTTAAGGACCAAATCTTTCCATGGCCATCTAAAATATGGAGAGTTAATTCCGTGTGTGTTTGATGGACTCTGGTTTGACACTTGCTTTCTGATGGTCCTTACAAAGTCAATGTTCATCATGGTGGCTGTCTGGCCAGGGTTCCTTCAGGCGAGAAGTTGCAGATACCAGTTGCCTGTCACAGTTGTTTCCCTTGGGTGATCAGTACATTGCAAGTCATAAACACTACCTGCAGTTTGAAAACAATTCTATGTCTGTACCATATCACTCTGACTCACAACTATTCCAACTTCTCTTGATGAAAGTCCTAGCTGACATAAAGCAACAATCCAAATTCCATCAGATATTGATGTTCTTCTTCTTGGCATCAGAGAATGTCCATACAAAGTCTACAAATGTGCTATATTGTTCATATACTGTCTTTTGAATGATGATACACATTGTAATGTAGCAGTATGAACAGTCTTAGTGTAGATTCCGACAGCATATTTGTACAACACAACCCAATTCCAATCCCATCTTTTTGTTACATTTCTGTAATGACATGGTATTTATGGCATGGCTTGACTTTATGTATGTATTGAAATATATATCGATCATAATCAATGTAACTTAGTAGCGTCTAGTGATAGGATTACCAGTATATAATTTAATAAATTTTATACTATAGAACAATCTAGAATAACCATAAGCAGGAATTGTTTAGTATTGTTTCATAATCTACATTTTGCTTAATTGCAAACCAATTTCAGCAAACTTTAATCAAATACATATATATGAAACCGAAATAAGGAATGTATATATTTGTCAAATCACTTCTCCATAGTAATTCAGTTTGGACACATCGTTTTCGAGTTAATTATGCTACCGGTAAATTATTATTCATTTCACCAATTTTTAATGCTTTAAAAGTGATTACTAATGCAATTGTAAATTATTGTGATGTTTGAAACCATGGTTCATTAATCTGTAATAGCAGTCACCCAAAATTCTCTGTATTGTAGAAGATTTAATTGTTAAATCATCTCATAATTAATTGCAATAATGAGTTCATTTATTGAAAAGCTATATAAGAATCATCTCTGTGCCAGAGTTGGGCAGTATCTATTCACTATCTACTGTATATCGAAGCCATGTTGAGATTGTCAGTAGACGACTGTATGAAACTGTGTTTCTTGGCAATAAAGGAGAACAGTTCGGAATTTCTTATTTTTATTGAGCACCCCTACATAATCATAAATCATTAACCACAAAGAAAGGATAATCACAACATGTTGTTACTTATATTCAATAAAATGACTGTGATTTTGACAGATGGGTTTATAGGCAAGATCTTTACATTTTATAACAGTTCAATGTCAAAATTTTTCTAATCATGTCATTGTAGGTTGAGGAGGAACGGTATGACATACATAGGTGATGAAAAACTTTGCAGATGGGGATTTCAGTGCTGCCAATTGCAAGCTGTATGTCACTGCCCTGTATGAAAGGATGGATCAGACTGTCATTTGTTGAATCACACAATCTTGTTGCTACAAAAACCAAGCATGGTGTCTGACTATGATCTCGTGACACGGGGTTTCAAAAAGTGGGTATTCTGCAAATATTTGCATCTCTCTCTCTCTCTCTCTCTCTCTCTCTCTCTCTCTCTCTCCCTTTCTTTCTGCCTCCCTCAATGTATAAATGATAGTTGTGATTCCCAAATGGCAATGGCATGAGTCCTCAGTTATACTCAAGAACTCATGTAATTGCTCAGTCTTTTGCACTAATAGAGTACAGGGCCACCCATAAGGTGTGGGGGGGGGGGGGTAGCGAAGAGAACAGTCCAAATAAATAATGGGAAGCCCAAGATTTTGGGGACCTGTGGATATATATGTGTGTTTTCATTTTCTGTTCAGTTATTATTTTTTTATGACTGAAAATTTCGTCAAACCGTCTGCCCCGGATGATCATTCAAGCACACATGGTCCATGTTGTTAGTGGTGCTTTTGTTAGTTTGTAAATTTAAAACAACAATATAAATTGATACCACAAAAAGATTTTATAGTTTGTGCATGTTTTCATGGCCCAATTGTATAGTAATACTTGGCACTCATTGACAGAATTCATAAGTTCTTCTGATGTTTGTCACTGAACTTGGGCATTGTTTCCAATCTGTACAAGATTACAGTGAATTTTATAGAGATTAAATGTATTTAAATATGATTTTAGTGATTTTCTATAACCCTTTTGCTGAAAATAATGGCATTTCCATTGATAATAGACCTACAGAAATTTTATGGCTCTGGCATGGTGACTTCTCTATATTTATGAAACTGGCATTGGTAACAGTGGCAAACATAAATTGTGCTTGGCTTTGTGGTCAGAAAGCTGGTATTTTACATTGGTGTCGTTCAAATTTAGGTGCTGTGCTCATTTTCATTTATTCAGTTAACATTCAATAACTGTACATCATCAAATTGGTATTTTTTGTGATCTTTCAAAGGCCTTTGATTGTGTAAATCATGGAATTCTTCTAGATAAGCTTAATCAATATGGTTTGACTGGAGCAGTGCACAAATGATTTAATTTATACTTAACTGGAAGAATGCAGAATGATGAAATAAGAGGTTCATGTAATGTCAAACCATCAGCGGATTCCTCAAACTGGGGGACTATGGAGGATGTGGTGCTACAGGTTTCGGTCTTAGGACCATATAATCAAAATATTTTTATTTATTTATTGATTAAAATTAATTATTTACTATTTTAACAGATAAATGTGTTGAATTTAGAATTCATTTATGTAGAGTTTTTCTACAAATACTATTGATAATATATTATTTATTTTAAATTTTTTATTAATTTTTTGTGTTTTAATGAGAGCTGCTTTTTTAACTTTAATGGTGTTTAAGGTATTAGCTTATAGTCAGATTCGTAAAGGTCCAAATAGGGTGGTTTGTTTTAAGTATTCCTCAACCTTTTAGTGCTGCTATGAAATTGGTTTGTAAGGAGTAACCCATTCCTTTATATCAAATTATTTTTTATATTATTTTTCTCATGCTTTCAATTTGATGATTTTTTATTAGTTTGAGTTATTTTTCCTTATATAACTAATACATGTTCTTTTCCTTGGTTTTTTCTTTGTTGTACCAGATTGAGAGTTTATCCATTATTAATTGCTTGTTGATCTTCTAATTCAAATTATTCATTGTTAGGTTCCTTATATTCTGTTGCTCAGACTATTTCTTATGGAATAAGATTGGCTTTAAATTCTTCAATCATTAATTATTTTATTTGGGAGTTTTAATGTATTTGATTTTATGAATTTTCAGTTTTTTTGTTGGTTTATTCTTTTTTCTTTTCCTTTAGCTTTATGTTTTCTCGGTTCTTGGTTAGCAGAAACTAACTGGACCCCTTTTGATTTTGCTGAAGGTGAGTCCAAGTTAGTTTCTGGTTTTAATATTGAGTATGGTGCTGGTGGTTTTACATTAATTTTACTTGCGAAGTATTCTAGGATTATGTTTATGAGAATGTTATTTTCATTAATTTTTTTAGGTGGTGATTTTTATTCTTCTTATTTTTCAAGGCTTTCTTTTTTTTGTTAGGTTTTGTGGTTCGTAGTAACTCATTTTCGTTATGATAAGCTTATGTATGTGGCTTTAAAGAGTTATTTACCTTCGTCTTTAAATTTTTTATTTTTCTTTATCAGTTTAAGGGTTATGTTTATTTCACTTGTTTAATTAAATTTTTTAAGAATTTAACTTCTGTTTTTATGTTTTCAAAACATTTGCTTTGCTTAAGCTTATTAACTTATGTTTTAATTAGTATAGCTCATATTTTTGCAATGTGAATGTTGATTAGAAAGTATAAGAAGTAAATGCTTGTTAAAATTTGTCCTGTTGTGATATATGGTTCTTCTACTGGTCGTTTCCGATACTTGGTAATAGACAAATTACGATTACTATAACTCAAAATATAATTTTATTTATTGGGTAAAATTGGTTTCCTCGAAATTTTATTTAATTTTAGAATGGTATAATTATTAGGATTCTAATTGATATTACTGATGCAATAACTCCACCTAGTTTATTAGGGATAGATCTTAAGATTCCATAGGCAAATAGAAAATATTATTCTGTTTGAATATGAATTGGTGTTACTAATGGATTAGCTGGTACGAAGTTATCTGGATCTCCTAATATATAAGGATTAATTAAACACATTATGGTTATTGTTATTATTAGTATAAAAAAGTAATTATGTCTTTGTAAGTAAAATATGGATATACTGAGATTTTATCAATATCTCTAATTAATCCAATTGGATTAGTTCACCCTGTTTGGTGAAGAAAAAATTGGTGTATTAAAACTATTCCTATAATAATAAATGGTAGTATGAAATGAAATGTATAAAATCGATTTAGTGTCGTGTATTCAACTGCAAATCCTCCTCATATTCATTGTACAATATCCATTCCAATGTAAGGTATTGCTGATAGTAAATTTGTGATTACTGTTGCTCCTCAAAGTAATATTTCCCTCATGGGAGAACATATCCCATAAATGCTGTTGCTATTACTACGAATATAATTATTGTTCCTGTTATTCAAGTATTTATGTATATATATATGATCCATAGGAGATTCCTCGTCCTACATGTATGTATATAGAGATAAAGAATATTGATGATCCATTTGCATGTAAGGTTCGGATTATTCATCCATTGTTAAAGTCTTGCCAAATGTGAATTACTCTTGAGACTGCAATTTCAATATTTGGAGTGTAATGTATAGTTAAGAATAGTCCCGTAATGATTTGAATTAATCATATTCCTAATAATGATCCAAGGTTTCATCATAATGTCATATTTGTTGGTGCTGGTAAATACATTATTGAATTATTAATGATTTTAATTATTGGGTTTTTGGTTGGTATAGGTTTATTCATTAGTTTATTAATTTGTTTTACGTATAAGTCCTTAATTAATATTGGTGATTTTTACTACTGCTGTTAGTGTAACTGATAGATAGATTATTATTGTGATTGTGATAACGAGTGATGGGCTATTATATAGTTTTAATAATGTATTTGATATTTCATTAAAATTGAGTATTTTAAATTTATAATTTTTCTGTTTTTAATTATTTTATTATTATATAATAATGTTGATAAGATAATTATTATATATATGATGAAAATTTTTCTATTGAATTTAGTTTTAAATATTTCATTTGATGCAATTTTTGTGACAAACTATTATACTACCAAGAAATGTTAATAGTGGAATATATGATAGTCAGAATCTTTCTATTCTTGTTCCTGTTATTATTCTAATACATAAGGTTTGGATAATAATGGTTATTATAATTAATAGAGGTTGATTTGTTTTTATAAAATTAATGTTTATTATGTTTGATGATCTTATGATTATTTTGATCATTTCAAGGGTTAGTTTATAAAAATATTGATTTTGGGGCTCAATGATGGAAATAATTTTCTGCCCTTGAAGTTTTAAAAGTATTTTCTTAATTTTGGTTTACAAGACCAATTTTTTTAAACTATTAAAACTAATGCCTATATTTGGGTTGTTTACTTGTTTATCAATTTATTTTTCTAGTGTTTAAGGTTTTTGTTCAAAACAGAAACACTTGCTGGTGGTTTTATTAACATTAGAATATATTGTTCTTTCTTTGATTACATTAGTTGTATTTTTTCTAGTTGAGTTTGTTTATGATAATTTGTCCTGTTTTTTTTTCTGCATGTGTAGGTACATTGGGTCTTTCTATTTTGGTTTCAATAATTCGTTTCCATGGTAATGAATTTTTAATTTCTGTTTATGTTAAGTTTTTATTTATAATTATTGTTTTAATCCCTATCTGTTTATTAACTAATTAATTATGATTAATTTTTTCTTTAATGTTTCTATTAAGCTTTATTTTTATGATTTCGTTTTATTGTTATGCTGATTTAGGAAAGATTGGTTATTATTTTTATTCTTTTATATTAATTTTATTAAGTTATTGGATTTGTTGTTTAATAATTACTACTTGAAGAACAATTTACTTTTTTCTTATTATTTTTGTTTGTTTTTATTATTTTATTGTTATTAATTATTTTCTTTTTTTTCTTTTCCTAATTTAAATTTATTTTCTGTATATATTTTTTAAATGTAGTTTGGTTCCTACATTGTTTTTGATTTCAGGTTGGGGTTATCAACCTGAACGTTTAAAGGCTGGTAGTTATCTATTTTTTATACTTTAGTTGTTAGATTATCTTTGTTGTTGGTATTATTTACGATTAATGATGTATTTAATACTCTTTATTATCTTTCATTTTTTTTTTTTGGTTCTTTTTATTTTTTATTTATTGTTTTTTCTATTTTTGCTTTTTAATTGTAATACCGGTTTTTTATTTCATCTTTGACTCCCTAAGGCTCATGTTGAGGCTCCTATTTCTTGTAGAATAATTTTGGCAGGTATTTTGTTATAGTTTTGTGGTTATGGTATTTTTCGTTTAATAAAGGTTATCTCTTGTTTGGGTTTAAGATTTAATTTTTTTGTCTTTAAGATTATTTGGTAGTGTTATTATTAGATTTGTTTGTTTTCGTCAGGTTGATTTGAAGTCTTTAATTGCTTATTCTTCTGTTGCTCATATGAGATTAGTGATTTGTGATTTAATAACTATGAATTGATGGGGATGATAGGTTCCCTTTCGTTAATGATTGGTCATGGTTTAGGTTGTTCTGGTTTATTTTGTTTATCAAATATTATTTATGAGTGTGTAGGTAGATTGAGATTATTGATTAATAATGGTGTAATTAATTTAATACCTAGAATGTGTATTTGGTGTTTCCTTTTAAGATCTTCAAACATGGCTTCTCCTACGTCTTTAAATCTGTTAGGTGAGTTTAGTTTATTAAATAGAATTATTTCTTCATTTTCTTATATAATTTTTTGTCTTTTTTAGAGCTGTTCATACAGTGTATATATATTCTTATTCTCAAGATGGTTTGTATTATTCTGGTGTTTATACTTATTCTCTGGGTTATTTTCGTGAATATCATCTTTTATTTTGACTTTGATTCCCTCTGTATTCATTGGGTCTAATAGGTGAATATTTTTATTTTTAAAGCTAATGTGTGTTTTAATTTAAAATGTCGTTTTCTGGAATCAATGATATAATTTTTTCATCTTAAGTCTTGTATTTATTTCCTATTAGTTCATTTAATTTTTTTGTTTAGAACTTTATTTTTATTAGTTATTAATAATTGACTATAGATTGTTGAATAATTGGGAGTTGTTAAGTTTAAATAGTTCTGTGGTAGTAACAACTTATATTTTTGATTGAATGTCTAATTTTTATGTCTTTTGTTATGTATATTTCATCTTTAGTTATTTATTATAGAAATATTTATATAGACAATGAAAATAATATTAATCATATTATTTTAATTGTTTTAATAATTATTTTTTATAGTTTTTTAAATTATTAGTCCAAATTTAATTAGCATTTAATTGGGTTGAAATGGATTAGGTTTAGTTTTTTATTGTTTAGTTATTTATTATCAGAATGTAAGGTCTTACAATGATGGTATGTTAACTGCTTTATCTAATCATATTGGTGATGTTTCTATTTTGATTTCTATTTCTTGAATATTAAATTTTGCTAGTTGAAATTATATTTATTATTATTATTATTATTATTTTATTTTTTAGTCTTTTGAGATAAGGATTATTAATTTATTAATAGTTCTTGTGGCTATAACTAGGAGAGCTCAGATTCCTTTTTCTTCGTGACCTGCAGCTGCTATAGCTGCTCCTACTCCTGTTTCTGCTGTAGTTCATTTTTCTACTCTTGTTACTGCTGGTGTGTATATATTACTTCGTTTTAATCCTACATTAATGGTTTATAATTTTGGTTCGTATATTCTTTTTATTGGTTGTTTAATTATATTTTGTCTGGTTTTGGAGCTAATGTTGAATTCTATTTAAATATGATTATCGCTCTTTCTACTTTAAGTCAACTTGGCTTAATAATAAGAATTTTATCAATCGGCTATTCTGATCTTTTTTTTAAATTTATTAACTCACGCTTTATTTAAGGCTTTATTGTTTATGTGTGCAGGTTCTACAATTCATAATTTGCATGATTCTCAGAATATTCGTGTTATAGGTTCTACTATGCATTTTATACCTTATACTTCTGTTTGTTTTAATGTTTCTAGATTGTGTTTATGTGGTATACCTTTTTTGGCTGGTTTTTATTCTAAGGATTTAATTCTTGAGGTTGTTTGTTTAAGTTGAGTTAATTTTTTTCTACTGGTTTAACAGATTCGTATTCTTTTCGGTCGTTTTATTAAATCAATATTTGGTGATAATTATTATTCTGCTTATTCTTTTAATGATAGTAGTTATTTTATTTCTTTGGGTATAATCGGTTTACTAATTATTGCTGTTTTTGGTGGTACATTTTTGTCTTTATTAATTTTTCCTGTCCCTTATTTAATTCTTTGGCCTTGATATTTAAAAATTTTAATTTTATTAACGATTATTAAAGGTTCATATTTTGGTTAAGTTGTTTCTGATTTTACTTATTCTTATGATTTATTTTCCTTGAATTTTTTATCTTTCGTTATGTTTAATGGTTCTATATGATTTATACATTTTCTTTCAATATTAGATATTTACCTTTAAGTTTTGGTTATTGTTCTTTAAGGTCTTTTTATTCTGGTTGGGGTGAATTAGTTGTTGGTCAAGGTTTATATTCTTTTTTATATTTAATTAATTATATTGAGAGGTGGTGGTCCTATTTTTAGAATTATTTGCTCTATTTTTATTTGGATAATATTGTTTGGATTTATTCCGAAAGGATATCAATAGTATTATGTTGTTTATACTCAATTTTTTTTATTTTGTCTTGTAATTATCAGAGGACAGTAGTTTGGGAGGTAAATTTTTGTTCTCTCGGAGTACGACTCTGTTTTAGATTATTATAATTATCGCCGATGGGATAACTGTCTTTCGAGGCAGAAGGCGCTGCCGACATCCGCAGGCTGGCAAGGCCAGCGAGGAGACGGGGGTCGCTGGTGGCACGTTCTCTGATGTTACTTTTATGGCATACTGCCGACACTGTCCGGAGGGCAACCGCTGGCCGCCACCACCCGTGGTGAAACCACTCCGTCTGCTGATGGACATTTATATTTGGGCTGGGCACGTCTGTGCCTGACCCGAGTCCAGGTAGTTTGTTTACCACTTCGATACTGCTTTTGTGTAGGGAGGTTCTCCGGTCACGATGCACTGGAAGGGCGCTAAAGTACAATGAGCAGAGGCAGTAAAAGTTGGCGTCGTTCTGGTCTGCACATGCACCCAAGGTCTGCACTAGCACATGCATGCCAGGGGCGGGCGTCTGCGAATGTTTGTGTAAATTGCCAGAGGTGATTTCTGGGGAAGTTATAGCGGCGCTCTCGTGACAGGACGCTGGCGTCTGGTCGAGATTAAAGTCATTTCAGCGTCTGCAGATGCATACCAATGGTCCGCAAATTCTATGGATTTCTCAGAAATGCTGACTTATGTGCAGAATGCAGCGAGGGACAGTTTTTTGGGGAAGGAGACTGGTGTGTTGAACAATAGCTCTCGTATTCCATTGGTTTGACCATTAAGCAATATTTGTGATTGGCTTGACGTCACTGATGGGAGGGGCTTGAGAGGAAGATTTTGGAGTTGTGGAAGTTTGCTGTGGAGAGATATGACTTTGGTGTCGGCGATGCTGCTGGCCACATCCTGCTGTTTTTGGGGACTCTGGTCTGGGCCACTCTCCTGACCGGATCGCGCAGTTTTGAGTTGTGTAATTTTTGGTGTTAACTTTGAATTATTTCAGTGTTCTTTCAGGTGTTGGCCCTGGCACAGTCAGGTGTTGGCCCTGCATGGCTACTATAGAGTAAATTGAAACTTGTAATATTCTGAAGTGCGTGTTTGCTGTCAACTACACCACTCGTAATCAGAATTTTTACTGTGTCTTGAGAGTACAGTTTTAATTTTCACTTTAGTATTGTCATTGGCTTAACTGACAAAACATGTTCTAATTGTATCAATCCACATTCGCCATCACTGCTGTCAACACTGCAATGCCCTCATCTGGTCTTCTCCACCTGTGATGCCATTCAACAGAAAGACGATAAGTTTGCACCAACCCATCTGCTGAGAAATTTGAGTTGAATGGTAGTATTAACACGTTCGCTGCCGTTCACGCTCTGGCGCAATGATGCTAGGTGCCACTTTACGCTCTAGCGCGTGATCGTATTTTGACAGTATCTTTTCATTGTTTTGAGCCACTGAATGTTTTGGTTTTAGTTTTCAGTTTTTTGATATGGTTATTTATTTGCATTTGTATTTTTGTGAAAACAACAAATGAACAATATAAACAGTACATAAATCTATCATGATATCATGAGAAGCGTGTGTGGCTCATAGCCGGTAATGAAAATGCGGAAATCTGGAACCACGTACTTGTGCATATCACTTATACTCTTCCCTGAGTGCCTACCAGAGTATACAGCTTTACTAGACGATGCCAGTTTACAACAACCCATAATAGGGTGCTAGGTCGCAAGACGCGCCACAGCGTGAGCGGCACCTGACTCAAGTAATGTTTACATGCGCCAGTGCGTGAACGGCAGCGAACGTGTTAAGTGGGAGTTTATCGTGTGCCAGAAGGGACGTCCTTATTCTTGTAGATCAAAAATAGACTTGGTCAGAGTTGGGGTAAATTTTCATTTTGCTTTATACTTTGTGGGTTTGCCACTTCCCTCCTGTGACTTAGCCTGTCAAAACATTTTAATTTGTGTACCAACTTTAGTTAATTTCTAATTTTCATGTAAAGTCACCCATTTAGATATTAAGTGTATTTTATTGTCTTTCAAACCTGATCTATTTGTAAATTATATATATATGTTGCATTTGGTCAAATGTGTTGTTTTATCAGGCAGGTTGTAAGAATATTTGTGAATATAGTTTTTATTCAGATTTGTGCCTACCTCATTTCAACCACCAATATTTTGGAGGGAAAATACTTCTAAAGATAGATAGGTCGGGGGAAATATTTCCATTGCACAGAGTGTGCAATTAAAAAGCTTGCGTGTCACCAATGCATACAGTTAGTAACAGTATACAGTTAACTCACTTTACAGATATACATTTTTTTCAATTTTTTTTGTATTTAATAAATAAAAGCTGGTGGCGACCCATAAATCAGATTTCCACAGATTTCCAAAGGAAAATGATTGCATCAATTCAATAAGGAACTTAGTTTCACATATAACATTCTTATTTTAAAGACCATGTACTTTCAATATTCAGTCTTTTTATAATTCTAATTTTAACGTTTATTTATTAACTTTTATTTTATGAATTTTTATTTTGTTTATATTATTTCCTGATACCTAAATAGCTTATTGTAGAGTTTGAAATTGAAGATGTTAGGGAAATATTTTTATTTTTAGGTATTTATAAATATTTAATTACTATTTTCACAGTGAAAATGTAATGTTTTTTTAAACTATATAAATAGAAATGTTAATGGAGTTTAACCACTATTATAAAAAGTTAGTAACTTTTATATGGACTTTACGTTTCCTTAATTGGAACAATTGTTCATTTATATTATTAAGTGTAATACGCCTCTTTTTGGGTTCAATTAATAAATAAGGGCATTTTTGTGCCAAATTTCAGATTGAAAATGATCGCAACAGTTTGCTTCTTTATTTTTAATTAATGTTAATTGATATTTCAATACTCTTTGGTTGTAAACTGACAGTTATCATTAACTCTAACCCTAATAGGTCATTCAAGTGTTCCTTGATTTTATTCACAATATAGTCCTATTAATAGAATAATAATAAATAATATTATTCATAATGTTCATATTATAATATTGGATGTTTTTATAATAATTACAATTGGTAAAATTAATACGATTTCTTCATCAAAAATTAGGAGCATTACTGCAATTAGGAAAAATTCAATTGAAATTGCATTCATGCTGATCTTTTTGGATGAAACCCACATTCAAATTATGATCTTTTTTCTCAGTTATTAATTGATTTTTTGATTGTGTTGTTGCGATTAATATGATAATTATTGGTACTATAAATCTAATGATAATTCTTGTTATTAGTATTATAATTATTTTACTTGATATTTTGAAGCTTTTTAATTGGAAGTCAAATTTACTGTTTATACTACAAAAATAGTCATCTAACTCATCAGTAGATTGATAAATATAGAAGTAATCATACTACATCAACAAAATGTCAGTATCATGCTATGGCTTCAAATCCGAAGTGGTGATGTGATTAAAATTGATTTATTATGTGTCATATTAGACATGTTAAGAGAAATGTTGAAGCAATAATTACATGTAGTCCATGGAATCCCGTTCCTACAAAGAATGTTGATCCATAAACTGCATCTCCAATAGTAAAAGGTGCTTGTCAATATTCATATATTTGTAGTATTGTAAAATAAAATCCTAATATTACTGTGAACAATAATCCTTGTATTGTTTGTGAATGGTTACATTCTATAATTCTGTGATGTGCTCATGTAATTGTAACTCTTGAAGCTAGTAGAATTACAGTGTTAAGAAGTGGAATTTGTATTGTGTTAAATGGCTGAATTCCTATTCGTGGCCATGTTATTCCTAATTCAATTGTGGGTGCTAATCTTCTATTAAAGAATGCTCCAAAGAATGAAACAATAACTTCTGAAGTAATAAATAGAATTATTCCTCATTGTAATCCTTTTGATACTAATTGTGTGTGTAGTCCTTGGAAGGTTCCTTCTCGGATTACATATCGTCATCATTGAATTATTGTTAAGCTAATTACAGTTATTCCAATAATAAATAAATTAATATTAAATCTATGAAATCATCTAGTTATTCCTGAGGCTAAAATTATTGCTCTTATTGCTCCAATTAACGGTTATGGTCTATAATCTACTACATGAAATCGGTGGATGTTGTTATTTGTTAATGTAAGTTTAGTAAACTTCTCTTGAATATAATGTTCTTAGAATTGAGAATACATATGATTGAATTATTGCTACTGCTGATTCGAGAATTAATAGTGTTATTTGTCCAATTATTAAAATTAATATAATTCTTGTTGTTAATGATGGTCCTGTATTTCCTAATAGTGTTAGTAATACATGTCCTGCAATTATGTTTGCTGCTAATCATACAGCTAGTGCACCTGGATGGATGATGTTACTAATTGTTTCAATTAAAGCTATAAATAAGTGCATTTGGTGTTCCTTGATGGACTAAATGAGGAAATATATGGTTGTTATTATTAATGCATCCAAATAATATAAATCTTATTCATATTGGTAATAGATAAATGACCTGCCATTCTACAGTGATAAAGATGCAAAGTTAGTTCTTTTTGCTCATGATACAAATATAGTAATCACATTCAAAAAATAAGAACTACATGATGTAATCGCAAATAATGTTTTTCACAAAATTATTAAGTGGTTGTCTGCAAACAGACGCTCATTAACTTTTGATAAAACACAGTATACAGAGTTCTGCACAGTAAGTGGCACATCTCCTTTGAACACAATTGTGTAATTTTCAAACATTTTAGGTGTGTGCTTTGATGAGAGAGATTAAACTGGAAGCAACACATAGATGGTCTGCTGAAACGTTTGAGTTCATCTACGTATGCTATTAGGGTTATTGCAAATTTTGGTGATAAGATTCTCAGTAAATTACCATACTATGCCTATTTTCATTCACTTCGTTCATATGGCATCATATTTGAAGTAATTCATCATTGAGTAAAAAAGTTTCATTGCACAAAAGCGTGTAATCAGAATAATTCCAGGAGCCCACCCATATCATCCTGCAGATGTCTATTTAAGGATTTAGGTATCCTCACTACCAAGCAGCATCAGAAGCCTAACAAATAGCCAACTAGCATTTAAAAACAAATTGAAAGAATTTCTGAATGACACCCTTCATTAACCCGATACGTTCCACATCATTACAAAGTGTCATATTCATGTATTCATGATCTATGGAACAAGTATTAAAATTAGGCTTATCTGTTTGTGCAAGTATAATGGGCATGTATCCATGCACCTATCAGGCAAGTGTCTTTAATTTATTTTGTAATTTCTTACCCAACATAAGAAAAAAAGACTATATATATATATATATATATATATATATATATATATATATATATATATATATATACGGGGTGTTTCACTAAGTGTGTTTGCCTCTGTAACTTATAAAATAATAGGTGACAGGAAATTTTAATGTGGTAGGTCAACACAAGAAATGTTACACTTTCTGCAGGGCTATGAACATAGTTTATTTTATCATTTTCCAAAGAGTTACAGCACAAAGATATAATTTTTTAAATGGAACATTAGTTTTTCTATCGTGCATTGGATTCGTTGAAACCAGCTGCGTCCAAATCAATTTAAACTACTCCTATCACTGTTAGTTTGGGAGCTACAACCCTTCAGAGTTTCAGGGGCAGATACCACAAACGCTGCGCATAATGCAATGCGCCTTCTAAATGTGGTGCGGCCGAGTTGAACGTCGCCGGTGGCACGGACCGAGAAGCGTCCGCAATGCGCTGTTAGACTGCCGACAGTCGCCGCACACGGCCGTATACCTGACAGTTGGAGCCACACAAACAACCAGGGCTCAATATACCACAGTTACTGACATCGGATGACGATGGCATACACGAACAACGAGTACGTTGGCATGTTGCTGATGCTCGGCGAATGCCGACACGATACCACTGAAGCAGCCACGGCGTATGCCGTGAGAATTCCTAGGCGAAGAGCCCCTGCAGCCATTAGATTCTTACGGAACAACAACTTCAAACAGCGACTGTGAGAAACAGGCAGCTTGGTAATGCGCCGCAGTAACAGACGAAGACCTGCAAGAAGTGAGGAGACGGAGGTGTTTGTTTTAGCTGCACTACACCACGATCCTCATGTCAGCTTACGAGCCGTTGCTGCAGTCGCTGGTGTCAGCCTCACATCTGTGTGGCATATAGTACATGGCCACAGGTTTCACCCGTACCACCTGTCACTGACCCAGGAGCTGCATGCGAACGATCTCCGTGCAAGAGTGACATTCTGTGAGTGGGCCGTGCGTAATTTCACGCTGGAGTCTTTACAAAGTGTTATGTTCTCTGATGAGTCCACGTTCACAAATTATGGTGCAGTGAATGCACCATCACATCTTTATTTCATTAACTCAATTTACTACATGCACTACTGGGCCGCAGACAATCCTCGGTGGGTACGACCTGTCAACTGTCAACGTAGGTGGTCTATTAACGTGTGATGTGGAATCCTTGGGGATGAAATCATCGGTCCACACTACTTCCCAGGTACACTGACAGGTGAGTTATATCGCGCTTTTATAGCCAACAGTTTGGGTGCAGAGCCCACATCCATAGATGAGGGGATAAGGTGGTGGGCTGCCACATGGAGCCTGGGTTTGATTCCTGGTCGGATCAAGGATTTTCTCCACACAGAGTCTGTTGTTGCACTGACCTCATCATCATTCAGGAGTCATTGCTTGTCTTGGCCCATGTTGACCACTGTGTGTGCACTTTATAATGGAAAAGGACTAACAAGATCACATTTATGATCTCAGAATCACCTTCTTGAGTTGTAGATATAACATTTGAAGTTACTCTTTCCAATTCAGTGTCATAGACAGTCTTTTATATACCTTTTAATAGTAACAGAACTTGTATCTTTATTTCATTAACTCAATTTACTTATTTAAGATGATGAGTTAAAATTATATTTTTTTAATAGAATCATGTAATTCTTGTCCATTCTAGAAGCTTCAACTGTATTGTAAACCAAAAACCAATGCTTCTGATTGAATTTTAAGAACATTTACCTACCAGGTTTTGTAATTGCTGAGGTGACAAAGTCCCTGAAAGCACTTCATATTGGACTATTGATTAATTGATCTGGAAATACTGAATGTAACATAATAAAGAAACTTACCACATTTTCGTATTTGGATAAATAAGTTATTTTCATGAAACCTCATTGTCCTTAGTTGATAGCTTTCTTCATTAAAATTCTGGGATAATGTTAGCATCTCACATCTTTCAGTTATTAAAATGTTAATTAAAATGATGAACATTATATTGTAGGCAAATTACATTTTCATATGTTCAGAATTTTGTATTGTAAATCTCTACATTTTGTTTATATGTACAATATGTACAATTAAGGACATTTAAGATTCAGTTGTAAAATTATTTATCTTGTCAATCTTTTATAATAACTTTGCAATATGAAACAGTTAAGTTATTATTACCAAAGAAGATAATTGTTCAACAAGGTGTAAATACTCAACCAGTGAGGCTATGAGTTAGTTATTGTTAGTTATTGCTGAGATATTGCCGAGTTATTGTCAGAGTAGTTGTTCTGTGAGAGTTGTCAGCCAGTGTAGTAGAACTTAGTTTTGTGTGCTTTGGTTCAATAAATGTCAGTTGCAATATGAAATGAAGGGTAATTATTTTACCATATATTCCATATTCCAGTTAATTACTTAAAAAACCATGAAACATTTTACAGCAACCACAAGATACTAGTTAAACCTAGCAATGGAACAAAGCATATAATGATACGTCCCACTACATATAGAGTTGACTATACCTACTACTAACTTAGAAACTCTAATTATGAATAAAAATCTATCAGAAAATTTGTCATTGTATTATAAATTTCACGTATAGTTAGTACCAGGTAAATGTTAGAGTGACTACGAATGACAAAATTTGGAAATCACTGACTACCATACTGAATCCCCTGCTGCCTGAGAGCTCAGTGAAACTGATGATGATATTGATTGAGAATCATCAGTTGGCTGAGAAGCATTGGAATACTACTACTGACAAATGTAGCCAACAGAAGAAACGCTGACTGATGTTTATGATGAGGGTGTTAGTTCATATGCATTAGCTTTTTAATTTTTTAATTTTTTTTATTTGCAATTACTTATCAATCAGGAGCAAGACATCATAACAAGTGGATTAACAAATCTGCATTTTGCATTTCACACACTCAACAGACAGGATACACGTGTGTACTTTCCACAACTTTATGTTAACCATAGATAAACATATATGTATACAGAGATGACAGGCAAGGACTTTTCTAATCTGTAACATCCTCGCCACTCTGGTCAATCTCAAGTGGGATGACCAGTTGCACTGGTCGACTAATACCACTTCTGTCTGGTGTCTGAAGAATTAAGGTCTGCACTATCTCATCTCTCCCTGGTCTTCTTTCCATAATGCAGGCTTTCTTCCACATTTGTCTTGGCTGTCTGTCTTCCTGTAAGAGTACAATATCTCCCACATGGTATTCATCAGGTTTCCCTTTAGAACTCAGGACTTCATGAAAGTTTCTTAATTCTAGGATATACTCGTTTCTCCATCTTTTCAGGAAATCATTTCGCAGTTTTTCCCTTCATTTTGTTATTCTTATGAGATTCTTCTATACTCACTTCAGGACCACATGAAATTGTAGTTAATTGTACTTCCAATAAAAATGTCTTGGTGTCAGTACATATGAGTCTCCCTGTATGAGTGGCCTCGAATTGATGGTGTCTTCTGTTTCTACCAGTAAGGCTCTGAGAGTACCTCTCTTAAGCACAAGTATATGTTCTCAAACATTAATAACATTCAAAACAATATATTCCTTAATTACTGAATAACTGCGAATTTATGAGGAAAATAGTGGGCGGTTAAATACATGTCCCACTACAAACTGGCGTTCATAGTTAACTTCACCACATGATACTTGGCCTCAACAAGAAATATATTGTAATTCGCTTCCAAAACCACACAGGTATACAAGAAACATTTGATTATCAGTGAATTCATGTGTCTAATTCATGCATCAAAATACAGTTCTTATCGAAAACTGCTGCGGTGGAGTAGCCGAGCGAACTAAAGCGTCTTGCTGCGGAGTGCGCGGTTGCTCGCTGTGGAGGTTCAAGTCCTCCCTGGGGCATGGGTGTGTGTGTGTGTGTGTTGTCCTTAGGTTAGTTTACCTAGATTTAAGTAGTTTGTAAGCTACGGACTGATGACCACACAGTTTGGTCCGATAGATTTACAAACATTTGTACATTTGATTTATTGAAAACTACTGCACATAATAGCATGGACTCCACGTTCCACACACAATATTAAACATTCTGAAAAGGTTGAAGGTTCATTGACTGCCGATGAACTAGACTCAGAAAAATGCACTTGAATATGGATGGCTCAGCAGGAAAGCTTTCCAGCATAATACCGCTCGCTTAAAAACAAGATCAATTTTCCAGCGAAATCTAAAATTCTTTGTTACAACCTGTTCCTTCACAGTGAACTCATAGGACTTGGAGGACGACTTCACTTTGCGGATTTGAATGTACAAAAGAAGGATCCTCTTATCTTATAAGGTTCCCATCCATTTACAAGGTCGCTCATTCGATAGCCGTGGTGGAGTAGCCGAGTGGTCTAAGGCGCCTCGCTGCTGAAGTATTCGAACGAAAAAAACTTATAAGGTAACAGCAAGATTCGAACTACGTGACCTACATTCAATGTAGAAATAATTGCTACAGTAATATGTATTTATATCCGCTTGCAAAACGTCAAGGACTATTTTCTCTTGAATTTATGAGAGTTGAATCGAATGGCTTTGGTTGGTTATTATTTTAAGTCTGAACTTTATGACCCATAAATATTTCACGAAATCCGATTCCGATATTGTCTCCTTTTTGGTATTCTGTAATAATCATGCCATCACAGACCAGAAAGAATCCTGAACGAAGCGTAGGAAAAGATTCACAAATACTGGGAGATGGCATTATCTATGCCAAGCACATACGTCAGTTGAAGCCTGTCCGCCATCTTGGTCAGTTTTGGAATGCTATTTCTCCGTTAAAACGTTGTGTTAAGTCGACCCTCTTACTGTTAATGCATTGAAGTGACACTCACTGCAAAGTATGTACTTTCAAACAATATACTTTCTTGAATAAATAGCAATAAATACTCATCATAATATATTTGAAAACTTAATTTTTAATTGGTAATTTGCACTCTTTTAACACATTGTTCATCACGGCAAAAGCGTCAGACGTTTTATTCCTGTTTTAAGTGACATAAAACTATAGTTCTACAATACGAACACTTATGAAAAACTTAGCAGTATGGCGGAAAACGGCTTCACTTTTTCAGCATAAGGACGTAAGGACGGCTCACTGTTCACAAGGTTAGAATGCAATGCCATCTATGAGCAGGATGTAGAACGTAAGAATCATGCCATTGCAGACAAAAGAATCGTGAACGAATCGTATGAATCGATTCACAGTGTGGGATTGAATCGCAAGAATAGACTCCTGAAAAAGAATTGTGTTGCCCAACTCTAGTACTGGCGCCACTGCGTACACTTCCACAATATATTTTTAACACTAAAACTTAACAAAATAAATGGCTGAAAAAATTATAATAAAGTAGTATTAGCTGGCGAAGCTGTGGTGTCATTCTGTACGAAAATACACACTTTTAATAAGGTAAAAAAAACTGGTTTCCCTTAAGGTGACGCCATTCCCTTTGTTTCCCCTTTTGGTTATTTGTCTGAAGGCTTTCGACTTTTTTACGATTGCTGACAACTTATGACTTGAGCTAGATGTGGTTGTGCGGAAGGTATTTCTAATTTACTAATCCCTATAGCGATTACTTTTGTTATGAAAATTGGGCTTATTCTGTATATTATGTTCAAATAATTTATGGGAATGTAGTTGGGCAACGTCTTCATCAACAGCCGGTATTTTGGAAGGTGAACACACATCATTTTCAAGGTATAACAGAAAATGTCTACAATCTTTTTCATCAACACTTCAATCTTTTATCAACTACTCAAAAAATTTTCCAAATTCATAGAAAAAATTACAAGTTTGTTTTATGGGGGTGGGGGGGCGACGTCACAGCTTTGGCACGTGTCAACTGTGTGAGGGCACCTCAATATAGCTCTGGCTCTGAACCTCCCCAGAGGTAATATTTATCTTCGCCCCTGATACTCTGTTACAGACAAATGTATTACAGTGATTTGGATAACCTTTTATCCAGCCCAATACTACCATGGAATCTCTCAACATTATTGCATGTCAAATCTTAAGGACTGGCAAAAATACCTTATAAATCACGAACCCAGTAAGGCAGTTAATAACTCAAGCCATGGAACCATGGAAGTGCTACCCTTTTGATAGGGAAAGCTCTATTCTTACTAACAGCCAAATGGATAGATGTATTTTTACTTTCAGTAGTTCTAATGAACAGCACTGCTCCATATGCCATTTCTGAGGGATCTCAAAATACGTGAAATGGTGAAACTGTTGGTGTTTGACTGTGAAGTTCTATCCAGCATGGTGTCTTGAAGAACTGTAGCTGAGTGAGTGGTGAAGCCCAGTTTTTCCATCTGGAGGCCAAGTTCGGGATATCGGTGGAAAGATTCCAAGAGGATCTTAAAATTCTGCAGTAGTGTGCAGTAACCGGTGTTTAGTCACAGGACATTCTGAAAAACTTATAAAAATCAGGCTCTTAAGCTACTTGGACACCATTGATCTTTTAAATTGTAACCAACATGGTTTCGGTTCCGGGCACAGCACTGAAACACCTATACAGGCCTATATAGAAGAAATTGTCAGAAATTTAGACAATAAAAAA
Organism: Locusta migratoria; assembly: GCA_026315105.1. Classification (NCBI taxonomy): domain Eukaryota; kingdom Metazoa; phylum Arthropoda; class Insecta; order Orthoptera; family Acrididae; genus Locusta; species Locusta migratoria. Next base: position 297,904,197 of record CM048755.1, read on the forward strand.
GTGTAGTTGGAATCAAACTTGATCTCTCAAGCCTTTGATACAGTAAATCATGAAATTCTCCTTGTAAAATTAGAGGCATTAGGTGTTATAGGAATTGGAAGGAAGTTATTTGAGTCATACCTCCAGGACAGAACCCAAGTTGTAGAAATCATATCTTCCCACAATAAGCAAAACATTAAATTGGTATCGGATGCCAAGAAAGTGGAAGCAGGCTTCCCACAAGGTAGTATTCTTGGCCCCCTACTTTTCTTGATTTATATAGATGATATTAAAAGTCCAAACAGCTCATCTAAAATTATGTTATTTGCAGATGACACAAGTATAACTACAACTGGGAATGTTCTTAATTATGTTCGAAAATGGTTTCAGACAAACAAATTAACACTTAATTCAAATAAAACAAATTACATTCAGTACAGTAAGGCCAATGAAAAAGAAGACCTCCATTTATAGTTGGGTGACCAGGAGATAGAGAAAACACAGACAACAAAATTCTTGGGTATCCGTATAGATCAGAACTTGAACTGAAACGAACATGTGACATAAATATCACATAAACTCAATTCTGCTTGTTTTGCACTGAGAATAACATCCAGAGTCTGTAGCAAACTATGTACAAGATCAGTGTATTTTGCTTATTTCCTGTCCATTGCATCTTACAGAATAATGTTTTGGGGAGAAACAAAATCTCACTTGACTGAAATCTTTAAATTACAGAAAAGGGCCATTAGAATCATGGCACACAGCCCTCCTCAAACACCCTGCAGACCTTTATTCTCCCAGTTAGGAATACTTACTGTACCCTCTCTGTACATATATAAAAGTGTATAAAAGTGTATCAGAACACACTTGACCAGTTTTCATCTAAATTCAGATTTTCACAGATTCTGCATGTAGAAAGAGTGAGAAAAACAAAAACTCAAAACTATTTGAGCCACCAAGGAGTAAAACTTTACAATGCCTTGCCAGTTTACATAAAGGAAATAGAAGATGAAAAAAATTTTAAACTAGAATTAGAAAACTACCTATTAGATAAATGTTTCTGTAAAATAGAAGAATATTTTCAATCACGAAACTTTAAAAACAATCTCTGTATTTCTACTAATTGCCATTGTATGAAGCAGCCATACCATGAAAGTTATGTACCTTTTTGTATATGAATCTCTAAGTGAACTGTACAATAGCAAAGACTAATATATGACTAATGCAGCAACTAATTGTCTAACTTTTTAATATAATGAAAACTGTTAATTTGTATGTATATTATATTGTCACGTTGAAATGGAAGCAGGTTTGACTTCGAAGGCAACTGAACACAGCACTTATACTGAAAGTAGGTTTATTACGAACTTAACATACACACAGCACTAACTGCCTCTTGGGCAGAATGCTCTGCTATTTATACACAGACAGAATGTACCAGAAATTAGAAGAATAGTTGACATAAGAAACAAGTAAAATTTACAAGTGAACATAAGAAAGATGTAGAACATTCTCGAATTATTAATTACAAAGAAATAAATTTTTGCTGGTGGACGGGATTGAAATGGCGATCTTCAGCAGTGCAGTCCATGACGCTATCCCCTGCGCCACGCCGGCAGTCGGTTTACATGGTGACTTGCGGCATTGCTCCCACTTCCGGAAAAACAGCGACCCGGTGTTATGTTCCCTTTGGAGCCAGCTGCAATGTCCTGGATCTTGACCTTGTCATGGGTCCTCCGTATGGCAGTTCTGCAGAATCCTTCCCTACTCCATGATTATCGAAGACAGAGTTCCTGTCATGGCTTCATCAGTAACATTACCATCCTTGACCAAGAAGCCATTGTCGCCTACCTGCTCTTCAGGATCGTAGTAAGGCTTCATGCGCAGGACATGAACACTATCTCTTCGTTTTGGTCGTTTCGACGACGGCTCATAATTCTCAACTTTGTATGTGACGTCTGACAGGCGGCGTATGACACGATACAGATCAAACTTTTCTGACAATCCAACCTTCCGTACGGGGGTAAAAATCCATACCAGATCTCCTGGGCGGTACACAACAGGTCGGTGCTTGTCGTTATACCGCTGATGTTCCTTCTCCTGGAGGTTCAGTGTCCGTATGCGAGCCATCTGTCTTGCTTCTTCGACCCTGGTGATGAGCTGTTTAACATAGTCATCCTGAGTGTCGTCTGGTTGGAATGGAAACAGCGTATCCATTGTCGTCTCAGCTTTACGGCCACGGAGCAGGAAAAACGGCGTAAAGCCTGTGGTGTCTTGTCTTGTGGTATTGTAAGCAAATGTCACGATTGGCAGAATTGTATCCCAATCCTTCTGCTCAACATCAACATACATCGACAGCATATCGGCTAACGTCTTGTTAAAACGTTCCGTAAGACCAGTTGTCTGAGGATGGTATGCAGTTGTCATTCTGTGTACAATGTCGCATCTTGATATTACCTCTGGTACTAGTTTTGACTGGAATACTTTTCCACGATCAGATATCATGACATGTGGTGCTCCATGCTTCAAAATAATGTCTTCTACAAGGAATTTTGCGATCTCTGGAGCTTCTGCAGTCGGCACAGGTTTGGTGACAACATAGCGGGTGAAGTGGTCAGTACAGACTAGTCAGTACAGACTATTATCCATTGGTTACCGGTTGTCGACTTTGGGAACCTCCCTAAAACATCGATCCCAACTCGGTGGAATGGAGCTGCTGCTAGCGTAATCGGTACGAGATGCCCTGGAAGTAATTCCGGCACATGCTTCCGTCGATGGCACTCTTTACAGTGACTCACATAGTGCTTGACAGATCGGTAGAGACCGTTTCAGTAATACCTGCGTCTGATTCTATCTAGGGTCTTCACGAATCCCAGATGACCAGATATTGGAGCATCGTGGAAATATTTGAGAAAAGCTGGCTGGAGATGAGCTGGAACGACCAGTTGCCATTTGGGGCCCAGTGGATCGTAGTTCCCCTTATACAATGTTCCGTTTATAAGTTGGAACTCTCCATTGGTCGGTTCTCCTTTCTCCAAGGCCTCTATCGTTTTTAATAGTGCTGGATCTTCCCTCTGTTCAGCTGTATCACCATCTAATTCAGTGAGGGCTGAAATTTCATTCATGCTGTTGTGTTCCACTAATGGATTCCTCGAAAGGCAGTCGGCATCCTTGTGTTTGCTCCCGTACTTGAATAACACTGTGACATCGTACTTTTGGAGTCTTAATGCCCATCTTGCTAGTCGACCTGATAGATCCTTCAAGCTAGTCAACCAACACAAAGAATGGTGGTCTGTCATGACGGTGAATGGTTTGCCGAATAAATACGGCCGGAACTTGTTGATAGCCCAAATAACTGCGAGACATTCTTTCTCAGTTGTAGAGTAGTTTATCTCGGACTTTGAGAGTACTCTTGATGCATAGACTATCACTTTTAGCACCTTCCTGAACTTGTACAAGCACTGCACCAATCCCATTACCACTGACGTATGTGTGTAGTTCCGTTTTCGCATTCTCGTCGTACAAGGCTAGCACTGGTGCAGAAGTTAGAGCCTCCTTAAGTGCCCGGAAAGCTCTTTCTTTTGTCTCATCCCAGTAAAACTTGGCGTCTCCCTGCAGACGTTGTTGCAGTGGACGTGCCTTGTTACAAAATCCTTTTATGAAACGTCGGTAGTATGAGCACAGCCCGAGAAAACTTCTCACATCACGAATGTGCTGAGGAGTTGGGAATTCTGTGACTGCCCTTACTTTATCTGGATCAGAACGGACACCATCTCCATTGTCTAGGGGCCCCAGGATTTTTATCTCTTTGGTGACGAAGAGGCAATTCTTTCGATTAAGGTGGAGTCCTGCAATCTGAACAAAGGCGACTCAGATGTTCTTCAAATGTTTTCGAGAAAACGACAGTGTCATCTAAATAGCAAAGACACGTCGTCCACTTAAGGTGTCGAAGCAAGTTGTCCATCATGCGTTGGAATGTGGCCGGAACATTACATGATCTAAATGGCATTACTTTGAATTCATAGAGGCCGTCAGGTGTAATAAAAGCCGTCTTCTCCCTGTCAGCTTTGTCAACATCAATTTGCCAGTAACCTGTCCATGTCCATAGTTGAGAAGTATGTAGCTCCTTTCAAGCAGTCTAAGGTGTTGTCAATGCACGGCAGTGGGTAGACATCTTTCTTTGTGATTTTGTTGAGCCGCCGATAGTCGACACACAATCGCCACGTGCCATCCTTCTTCTTTACAAGGACCACCAGAGACGACCAAGGACTCTCTGATGGTTGAATATTGTCATCGTGCAACATCTTCTCTACTTCCTTCCGAATTATCCGTCTTTCAGCAGGCGACACTCTATACAAACGCTGGATAATTGGTGGATGATCCCCAGTATTGATATGATGGCTTATCATGTGCCGTTTCGTTTGACTTTTCCCCTGCTGAGGTGTAAATGCACCTGAAAATTGACGTAGTATAGCTAACACCCGCTGGCGTTGTTCCTTGATCAGTCCGGGCCCTATTTGGCAGTTCCATGTGTGTTTCCTCCAGCATGTTGTCTGTACTAACAGCAGAGCATGGGTCTTCGTTGATGACGTTTGGCTCACCGTCCTGGATTGGTTCAGCTGTCACGATACACATTCCTTTGGGGATAAGTTGTGACTGCTTGTGCCAATTAGTGATCCAAATCTCTCCTCGACCTCCGGTAATGCTTATAATAGCCACTGGTTGTAAATTTCTTTGGTGAGCCTGATAAACTTTTTACTGTCCACAAGCACTTCACAGTTTAATCGATCATCTGTGTTTGTGACTGCAACTCTTCTCGTCGTCAACGGCGGGATCGTCACATTTTCAATGGAAAATAACTTCCCAGAAAATTCTGTAGTACGTGTACCCTTCGGAACAACTTCTTCAATTTGCAGCTCAGATCTTCCAGTCAATTATAGCTTGGGATGCCTGCAGGAAGTCCCATCCGAGGATGACATTGTGACTACATTCTGTTAACATGACAAATTCAAACGGCTGGGTCCTGTTGTTGATGGTTATTCTTGCGACAGAAGTTCCTGCTGGCTGGACGTACTTTCCATTCACGACCTTTAGCACAGTTGCGCCCGTATCACAGAACATCGTCTTCTTTAGTGTGCGGCAGTAATTATCCGACAATACAGAGAAAGACGCTCCTGAATCAACAAGTGCCCGGACAGGTTGGCCGTCGATGAGATTTCTCGACATCTTAGCGACTGTCGTCCATGGAGGATTTTCATCTGCGGCGGCTTCACCACTTCCATAGATGGTCGCCTCGCTTAGTTTTCCTGGGCGCGGGGTCTAGGGGAGTGGCCGCTACCTCTGTACTGCGACGGTGAACGGCTGCGGTGCGTCGGGGAGCAACCTCGTCTAGGGTACAGCGATGGGCTTCTTCCCATAGTTCGACTGAACTCATCAGCAGATGATTGCCGGGGATAGAACTGCTCTGATGGCTGACGTCTTGCGGCAAAATAATCGTCAAATATTCGCCTTCTCTCTCTGCAGTAGCATACGACATGTCCAGGGCACCCACAGTGGAAACACAGTGGTGTGTTGTCTTCTGTACTCCAGACGTCTGTTCTTCTGCAGGGCGTCATAGTTACCGGGGGAGTTGGTACTGGTGACTCGCGGCAATATAATTTGTAAATCTCTACAGTGCCAATGCTGTACAGAAACATGAGAATTCCAATATCATGTATATGATGCAATGGATGATAGTAAACTAAACTAAACTAAAGATCCTAGTGGGAAAATCAACTACTGATTTAAGATTATATGAATTCATCAGATGTTGGAGCTCTACTTTGTTGCTCGTTTCAGTTAGAAAATCAACATTAAAATACCCAAAATGACGATTTCTTTAGTTTTAGAAAATAAAGCAGATAACAATAACTCTACTTGGGCAAAAAGGACCCTAAAGCTGGTTCCAGGCACCCTATAAATTTCCACTACTATTGCTATGGAACTAATTGCTGTTACTTCTATAGCACAAGTTTCAAATTGTTGTTCTATACAGTATTTCCTTACATCTATAGATCTAAGTATGACTTTATTTTTTACAGATATAGCTACACCACCTCATTTCTTGTTGTCCCTAGAGTAGTAACTTGCAAAATTGTAGTTAGCATCAAAATTTAAAAATTCAATGCCATTTGTGATATGATGTTCTGTGAAGCATAATATATGGGCATTGTTTATACAGTTTATGTCACTGATATTAACTGACAGTTGATCTACTTTGCTGCTAAGTCCCATTATGTTTTGATGAAAGATCAACAGATTATTCTTACACTTGTTTGTCGACTCACTTATCTTGGGTACTTCTTCTTCTTTGTATCCGAGATTCAGAAATCTTTCAAGTGAGAGGGGCGCACTACTTTCCGTCTGCTTGCTGTTCCATGTGCAGGCTTCTTGGCTGTTGAGATTTCTTTTGTTGCTACTGCTTTCTCTTCCTCTACTGCAGGTGATGTTGTGCCTAAAAAATCCGTGGGGACGTTGTTGCTTTTGACTTCTGCTTCCTGATGCAATCAAGTGGTGAAGTCAATATTTGAGATTGCAAAGTTTGTGTATCATTCCCTTCTATCCTTTTAGGCTTGAACCATTTCGTAATTTGCGTCTGTTTTGATACCTGGATGATACTTTCTGGTCTATAGAGCTTAAACCACTTTGTAATTTCCAGCTGTCTGATGGATTTACTGTTTTCTGACTGGGATAAACTCGTTGCAGTTTGATCTCGAGTGACACTTTTGCCATTTATTTCATTGTCACGTGAAATATGAGTGAATATTAAAAAAAATGTTCAAATGTCTGTAAATCTATCGGATCAAACTGCAGGGTCATCAGTCCGTGGCTTACAAACTACTTAAACCTAGGCAAACTAACCTAAGGACAACACACACACCCATGACCGAGGGAGGACTCGAACCTCCACGGCGAGATTTTTTTTTTATTTTTTTTTCAGCAATCATCTCCTTCCCTTTAGCATTTAAATGCAGACCGTGAGCTGTATAGAAGTTTCGCTCCAAACTGTTTACGTCAATAACATGGGAATTCTTGAATGCTTACATATGTCGGAGCATCTGTTTACGAACGTAATTTCATAGCTCAGATTTTTTTTCCTTTATTGAATTTTTAATGCCCTAAGGCAGGCTGGCAGCAGCCAATGATGCTGCTCTACAGCCGAGCGAACGGTAAACAATGGACAAAACAGAAAATAAAATGAAAGGTGATAAAAAGGCGCTTTTACAATTTCAAGATGAAAATTTGGGAGAAAGTTAAAAGACAATATGACAGCGGACAGAACATACATGGTTGTTAAAACAAGACATTGCCACGGTGGCTAAAAAACACTCACTGCAGACGACGAGACATAACAAGACGGCGACATTGAGGTAAAAAACACTGAACACTGGTGTACGCAACGTTAAAAAACACTGGGCGACGAAACACTACACACACGACGCACTGAACACTTTAAAAACACAGCACTGTACTGGCCCTGCAGGGGAAAGGGGGGGGGGGAGGATAGAGAAGGCGCGGGGGAAGGGGAAGGAGGTGAGGGAAGGGAGAGTGGGAGAAACCGGAAGGAGCTACCGGGGAGGTGGAGAAAGGAGGGGGTGAGCCAAACGGGGGACGGGAGTGGGAGGGGAGGGGGAGGGAGGAGGCGGCGACAATCCACAGTGAGGGGTCAAAGTTGGAAGGAGGGATAGATGTCGGGACGGTTTTGGAGAACGTCGTCAGGGAGAGGTAGGTGGTGGAAGCCACCCTCGGAGAGGACGTAGAGGTTGTGGAGGTGAAGGGAGGGAGGGATGTGGCGGTAAAGGCGTGGCAAGGGCCCGGGATCCAAGAGGAGAGGATATACCAGTCGGTTATGGGACTCTATCTTTCGGTGGATGTACTTGAGGCGGATGTGTTGAAGGAATTGGACCAGGTGTGGGAATAGGATGAGGTCATAGAGGATCCGCGTGGGGGAGGGGAGGCGGATGCGGTAGGCAAGGCGAAGGGCGTGGCGTTCGAGGATTTTGAGGGATTCATAATAGGAGGGGGGAGCGGATATCCAGGCGGGATGGAAGCAGCAAAGGACGGGACGCATGAGGGAACTATAGGTATACAGGATGGTGGAAGGATTTAGGCCCCATGTCCAGCCAGAGAGGCATTTTAAGAGGTTTAGGCGGGAGAGGGCTTTTTGTCGGACGGTTTTGAGGTGAGGGTTCCAGGAAAGGTCTCTGTCTAGGGTTAATCCGAGGTAGCAGAGGGATAGCTCACACAGGACCATCTCTCTAAATCATGACGATGAAGGATATTCACAACGAGTACATTTATGTGAGTTAAATTATTCAAACACTTTCTCCACTCTGTACACGCGTTGTAAGGCTCGTTTCTGTAAACATCATTGGATCCCCCTAACAATAGAACAAACTCATTCTTTCTCAAACTAGATACTTCACTCATATTAGTTAGGCTAGTTAGTGCATGTAACGGAGCTCCAGGTTTCACGAATCCAGTTGAATTGAACCCTGTATTTTTCCGATAACACTGCGGAAATTCCACGGCCGTGACTGTCACCTAACACACAGATGTTTTCATGTTTTAAATTTTTCGCACTCGGTGGTTTGTTTACATTTTGCGAGACTTTTCCCGCCTTATCGACTTCGCCTGGCTTGTTATTTGAATCACTCAGTCTTCCTCAGTAATGAAACTAAACTTCATCCGTTTTCTATTTGAAACATATCATGGAATTCTTGCAAAGCTGCAGTATATTCTGCTGAGAGCGATTGATCTTCTATTACCATTAATTCCAAGTCCCAGAAATGACGCATGTCCTTGTCTAATGACACAGACGCTTTGTTGAGGTACACGTGACTAACAATGGCATGCGTGACAATAATACCAGACCTAAGACTCTTTCAAAATCTGAGGAAGTCATGGTGTCATTTGTTGAAACTCCTGTTACCTTACGGTGAACAAATCTGCGATTTGTTGACATAAAATGTCGTGACTCAAATCCTGCAACAACTAATGGTTGATGGCTGATGACTTGTAACTGCAATCTGTTGACCAATTCCATGCGAATGAAACTACATTGTCTTCAAGCATCGAGTAAACAATGTATACGCTTTTTCACCCCTGTCGGACCTGTGATCCAAATAGATGCAGTCTGAAGATACGTGGAGAGAGGAGACTGAATATCAATGTTCGCTATGGAAACATGCTGTTCAAAATTGCAGATAGCTACATGATGTCATTTCTTACATTTAGAGCATGCTACTTTATTTTTCTTGTTGCATTCTTTGATGTTGTGCCCCCTTTGTAAACACCAAAATCATCGAGAAGTCAGCTTGTCGATTCTATCCTTGATGTCCAATTTCTCCCTACGATCTTGCGCCCAATGACAACGTGTGTCACAAAATACTCAATATTTCAGTTTCTCTTCTTTCGTATTGTTCACTTGTAGGGTTGAACTTGTAGACGGGAATGTATCTGCAATAATACAAAATGTTATGCGTAATCATAGTGCCTACCATTTCTCATTCAAATACTCCATTAACCTAATAATGTGACTTTCAGTGATGTTTTCTCTTGTAAATAAACCAGCATCGAACAATGTCTTCTGGAAACACATGAAATATTTTAGATGCCAACATGTACATGTAGTGGTCAACATTTTCCCCTAAAGCTAGTAAGGCTTAGGCCTATATGCATTTTTTAAATTCAGTATACATAGCGTTCAAAATATCTGCAGTTGCATGTAATATTTGTTTCATAGTTTCAAGGTAGTCAAGACGAACCTGTAATACACAGTGTTTGTCTTCATAACCAGAAACCAATATTCATTTCGTTTTTTCATCAGAATCTGCAGTAATTGGAATGCCTTCCACCAAATTCCTTGCTCCATTTTCCAAGTATCCTCAGAGGAAGACATATTTGTCTTGATTGCTTTCTATAGATGATTGGAACTGCTCCCAAAATTGAGACCACTGTTCTGCTTCTCCTGAAAATGATTCTAATCTTATTGTGGGAAGTTTGATAGTATGTGTCACAGGTACAGGAGCTGCTATCATGGCTGGAGCTGTCATAGGTGTTGGGTTTGAATCTACTGAGGTAAAACACTCTTTCGCCTCCCTTGTTGCCTTCAAAATAGCCTTCCTAGTGGTATCAACATAATCTTGCATTTACTGACATTGGCATCATAGTCTGTGTTGGAAAGTAAATCTTGAATTGCATCATCTAGCACTCTTAAATGACCTAATGTCTCTTGCAGTTGGGTCCAAAAGTACTCATAATCGGTATCTTTGCCTGTATCTGCTTCATCTATTGCTCTACTGAACCATGTTACTAGCTTCCATTCCGTACTTTGTTTCCTTTTCAAATTAAGTAAATGTATTTCCGTATTTGTTTCTGACATTGTATTTCGAAGTGACATCACACAACAATCAACCAAGATAGCACAATAAACAGGTTACAAGACCAGCACTACATGGACCATGGTCATGGATTATGAGAGTCAAGCACAAATAACAGAAGGTGCAGCCTGTGTCTCAGTATTTTCAATAAATTAGAATGATGCGAACTACTATACTTATTTGTGTGAAACGCACAATATCGACAATTATTCCTTGCATGCCTGTGATGGAAATCGTGCTACCAAAGCCGCTGGAGATAGACCATGTGACTTCAGGTTTCACTGCTGTAAACTGTATCCGATCTTACCTCAATTAGAGGGCGTACAACAAGCAGACGTCATATTTCGTGTTGCAGCTGGCTTCTTTTTACCTTCTCACTGCTTCCGTCTCTTCACAGATTCCTGGATTTCGGCACCATTTTGCATGTCATAGACTCAACAGACAGAACACATACATGTACTTTCCACAACTTTTTTATGTTAATTAAAGATATACATACACATATACAGAGATGAAAAACAAGCAAAGACTTTATTAATCCATAACACTTGTATAGAGATCAATGGTTACACTGCATAATACATGCCACACTTTTGAGAGGCAAAATCACACTTGCAAGTTAAACCTTATATTTATAAGTCAGCAGCTCATGCTGTATAAGATTGTTAATGTTGATTAACACACTGATTAAATTTGTACGACAAGCCTTTCGTTACTGAAATAGTCCCCCAGAAAATTACAAACTCTGAAGGTCCAAGAGTAAGCATATTTTTTCCACCACTTTGTACAATGTACTTCTAGAACAAAGTAACTGTACACACTGGCTTCCAGGATCATCAGTGTGATTTGTCTTGCAGTGGAATTCAGATCGCCATAAACATACCTCCCAACTCTTGCTTGCTTCATTGCACAAAGGAAATCAATGTGGAAGGTGTGGAAACAGCAGCTGCTGGTTTTGCAGAAGTTGTAACAGCAGCAGTGGTAGCTGCTGCTGCAATTCGAGATCCACTTTACTGTTCTATTCAGAGTTGGTAATACCCCCTCACCCAAGTTTTGTTATGAATCGCCTTCAAGCTGTCAACTGATATTTCTCTTGTCACCCTTATGTATCTCCCATCCTTGAACTTCTCGCTGATTTGGATTATTCTGCTTTTTTGATTGACTTCTTTCCTTTTGGGTTTACAGGCATGTAGGTATGTCGGATAATAAACTTGCCAATTTCTCAGCTGTGATTCTTCAGTTTCTCCTGGCGTATTTGATAATCAAAATATCCATGGGTGTACTGCCGGTCTATAGTGTCCAACGGGCACAATATTTCGGCGATCATACATGTCGCCATCATCAGGTGGAACTGGGCTCTAGCCCGGTAGCAGGCGATTTAAATACCCTCTGCCCGTGGAGCGACCCCTCCGCGATCCGCGCCCCGCGGCCGCGCAGTGGAACCGATTGCGCCGGCGTCTGAGAAGACGTCGGTGTGAGGGCTCTGTCCACCGTGGTCGTCACTTCATTACGTTTGCTAGATTTACTCTTAATTAACCCAATGACTGGTTCCCAAGCTTTGCTAAGATTATAGCCACAGTCACCGTTTATGTCGTCACTTGTGCGAATTTCAATGGCCTCTCTAACGACGCAGTCCCAGTATCTCGACGTCTGTACCAGAGTCCTAGTACCTTCATAGTCCATCACATGACACGACAAACAATGTTCAGCAACTGCCGACTTGCTCGGATAAATCAATCGTGTGTGCCTCTGGTGTTCAACGCATCGATCCTCGACGGTACGCATCGTCTGTCCAATATATGACTTTCCACACTGACACGGAATCTGGTACACGCCGGCCTTCCTCAAACCGAGATCATCTTTGGCGCTCCCCACCAGTGCACGAATTTTATTCGGCGGACAAAAAACAGTTCCAACCTGGTGTTTTTTCAAAATGCGGGCGATCTTCCCCAAGAGTGCTCCGGTATATGGAATGAACGCAGTGCCTACATCCTCCCTCGTGTTTTCATCCGTTTCCACAGGTTGTGATGTAGTGGCTGGGCGGAGAGCCCGCTGCATCTGTGTGTGTGTGTGTGTGTGTGTGTGTGTGTGTGTGTGTGTGTGTATTCTATCAGCCAGCCACTCTATCTCTTTTGAACATTATTTTCTCATCTCAGTAGAGAATTTCTGTAAATAATCAGATCCACTTAAATATGCATTTTTGCTCTGTATTAAATTATTTGTAGTATTATACCTTTCCTTTCAACACATACTGTCAGGGAATTCTTTTGAAATGTGAAAATGATTTGAAATTCACTGCTATTGCCCCAAAAATTTATACTATAATACACCACAAATTCAAAGAGGCATGACACATTAAGTTCATGGTGTTGGTGCTCTTTACTTACCTCTCAATGGTCTTATCATAAAGCAAAACTTGCTGATTATCATTGTTGTTATAGCAGTAGGAGTTTTACAATGAAGTACTATATGTTAATGATGTCCAATCCAAGAAACTTTGTTTCTACTACAATACATACAATGTGTTCACTAAAGACCACAAAAGAATATGCTGCATTAACATTTTGCATTGGGTGGGGGTTCACAGTTTATTGAGAATCAATAATTGATCAATGTGTCTGAAGTTAAATTGGAAGCTAAGTACCTGTTTAATTTAGAATTACTTGTGAAGTACAAATTATGCATATACACACATAAAAAAGTGTTACATCACCTTGATTCCAAAGTCTCTTGAACACTGACATTCAATATGTATATTGCATCAAGAACAGTTCCTGGGATTGTTCATAGATATCACTAAGCCCACACATAGTTGTAACAACCAAAAGACAACCAATTCATTCCACTCATAATAGTAAGAAGGAGTTCACTGCTTGTATTAACTGTAGATTTGCCATGCTTAGGTCAATTCTGAAGCTTGACAGCTTGATTGTATCTGCAAGTTTCCAGACCCTTGCTGTGAGCAAAAGCGATGTTATTTAGACATGGAGGAGGTACAGAGATACAGGAACTGTTGATGACTTGCCTCATTCTGGTCACCCAAAGGCTACCACAACAACTGATGACCGCTACTCACAGATTTCAGCTCTGAGGAACTTTGACAGCAATTCCACAATGCTGAATAAGGTGTTTTTTTCTTTTTTTCTTTTTTTCTTTTTTTCCCAGTTCAGAACATCATGTTTGACTCAAACTGTATATAATACACTGCATGACATGTAACTTCACTCCTGACATCTGTGGCAAGGTCCAGCTTTGACACCCATGGACTTGTCAGAGTTGGCATCAAGTGCTATTCTCAGACCTATGGCAGAGATGTTTTTGGAGGCTGTCTGTTCAGCCTGGACATCTGAGACTCACCATACATTAAGAGCAGCAAGGTGGAGGTTCTGTAATGTCTTGGCGTGGCATTATGTGTGGCCACTGTATGACTCTGGTAGACAATCAGGCAATCAGGCAGCTGTACAACACAGGGATAACATCCTCTGACATACAGGAAACCATATTGATAGAAAATCATATCTACCCATGTAGGTGAGTGCTAACAAAGTATGTTTACATTCGGAAGATAAAGTTGGTAATAGAAATTTTGCAACTAAATCTTGTCGCAATGAATAACGCCTTTCTTTTAATGATTTTCACCACAACACGTGCATAATATCCATGACACTCTCTCCGTTATATTGCTATAATACAAAATGAACTGGCCTTCTCAGAACTTTCTCTATATCCTCTGTCAGTCCCACTTTGTTGAGATTCCACAATGTGCAATGATATTCCAAAATAAGATGTAGAAGTGTAAAGTAAGCAGTTTCTTTAGTGGAACTGTTGCATCCTCTAAGTGTTATGCTAATTAAACACTGCCATTGGTTTGCCTTTCCTATAATTTTTTCTATACTTTTTTTTTCAAATTAAGTTGTCCGCAATTGTTGTTCTTAGGTATTTAGTTGAAATTACAGATTTTAGATGTGACAGATTTGTGCTCATATGCAGTGGTTCCAACCATAATGATTTAATAGTAATTGTTTAAAATTAAGAATTTATAATTGTAGTAGTTCAATTACAATTTACAGGTTTAAATAAAAAAAGGGTGTCATTTGTTTTCCATCATGGTTCAATTACAATTTACAGGTTTAAATAAAAAATTGGTGTCATTTGTTTTCTGTCATCAAAACTCAATTCCTTTAGAGTTCATTTGTATGATGTCATTGACAAAAAGAAACTGGTTACGACCAACACCTCTTAGCATGTTCTTGTGGAAATCACCAGTATTGACAGTAACTTCTACAAACTTGAAAACTGCATAGTACAGCATGTGGGATAATTCCACAAAGGTACACCGTTGTGGAATCTAGCAGCAGCCAATTGAAATTTGGCACCTGCAAACTCACTGAACTGTCTTAACCTGCACTGTTACTGTAAGTTATGATTTTCCATTGTGTTTGTGTGCAATTTTTAATGAGTAAATCCTTTAATACATTGGTCTGGAAATCACAAAATCTAAGATGAAGAAAATAATTAATTTTGCTTGCCCGCCCCCCTCCCTCTCCCCACTCACATTCCTACTGTACACATGCGACTGAGGACTAATAAGCTGCCCCTATCTCATCTGCAACCTTAAAGAAACTGTTTTCACAGTTTTGATGATTCCTGATTCACTTATTTCCCTTGGACCCCTTCCTACCCCCCTCCATTCCCACTCACACATATTCAAAAGTGTGAACATCTGCATGTGGATAACTTCACACCTTCTATTATTTTAGCCTGAATTGCCAATTTTTGCACCATGCAGATATTTAATCTGAATCATTTTGCAGTTGCTTTTGATCTTCTGCTGGCTTTACTAACTGATACATGACAGCATCAACTCAAAACAGTCTGCCAGTCTGCCTCTGAAATCAGTTATAAATGTAAGGGACAGTAGGGGCCCTATAGCACTTTCTTGGCAAATGCCAGATTTCACTTCTGTTTTTGTCAATGACCTTCCAGCAATTAAAATGTACTGTGTCCTCTCTTACAGGAAATCACAAATCCAGTTGCACGACTGTAACAAAATTACATAAACACTCAATTTTATTTCAGGATGCTTCTGAAGTACAGTGTCAAAAGCCTTCCAGAAATCTAGAAATATGGAACCTATTTGATATCCCTTGTCAGTAGTACTCATTACTTCATATTTCCGTGAGTCTTCCAACAGAATGTGTGGTGCAGTGGTTACCATCACAGATTGCTGTGTTGGTGGTCCCTGGTTCAAATCCCGCCACTGGCAGAAAAAAAATTTCTTTGTATTTACTATTTCTAGAATGTTCTACATGTTTCTTATGTTTGATGTACATGTAAGTTCCAGAAAATTCTTTCTATGTATAAATAGTGGAGCACTCCAAGCAGGAGGCAGCCTGTACTGGGTGCACGCTTGTGTTAGCAAGAAACCTGATTAAGTGTAAAGCATTTTGCTACATTAACAACCAGCCTTGGAATTCCAGACCACCTGCAGTTTTCAAGATGACACTTTTTGGCGGAGGCGCCAGCTATCCTGCAAATCACCTGCATCACCGTGACTCCGATTAAGCAGCTTAAGAACCATCGTCTACATGGACAAGAACCAGAATACAAACATTATACTCACTACCTCCTTCCAAAAGTCCATGTCATAAAAAAACCAATTGATAAAAAAATAGTGGTAAGCCTGCTGCACATCAGACACACATCGGTGTTCTTGGGAGACACTGGACAGAACCCAAACAAATGGCTGAATTGATTTGACTGACTTGCCAAGTATAATAGGCGGGATTGCACAGTGTGCTTGGTGAACATATATTTTTACCTGGATGGGCCAGCCCAGCAGCAAGGACAAACTCAATAGCTGGGATAAATTCCAGACAGAACTTGAAAGGACATTTAGAGAACAAGTCCATTTATCGGAAGAGGAATTGAAGAACAGGGCCCAGCAACAAGGTGAGTCAACGCAGTCATGTATATATATATATATATATATTGTTTTGGCTCTATGTCATGTAGTTAATCTGGATATGACAGAGGCTGATAAAATTTCACACCTGATGAAGGGCATTATGGAAGACATGTATCAAGCTCTTCTGTTAAAAAACGTCTCGATGCCACAAGAGTTTATCCAATGGTGTCAGAGAATTGAAGAGATACAACAGAGGAGGGTTAGATAAAAGAAGTACGACAGACTCCTAAATGTGGAACCTATGGCCATTGTGGAAGACCAGCATGACTTTGCTTCTCTCATACAACAAATTGTGAGAGCAGTATTACAACAGTTTATGGCAGCTAGGACCTTTGGACCAAGTGAGCACCAGATTACGGCTGTGGATGTCAGTCCTGTACGTCATGAGCTTGCTGAGGTGGCTGAGGAAGAGGTATTTTAAACATTAGTGCCCGTCAGTCCCATCAGTCACACCCGATGTGAAGAATGGCTTCGACCTACTATGACTTACACTATAGGCACCATAAAGAAGCCAAGGAAACAACTGATGCAGCCACAAGCAAATCCTATGACGCCTCACCAGGACAGATACCTGGAGGACAGAAGACAGCACGCCACTGTGTTTTCACTGTGGGCTTCCTGGACATGTCATGTGATACTGTAGGGAGAGAAGACATGTATTTGACAATTATTATGCCGCAAGACGCCAACCATTGGAGCAGTCCTTTCAATGGTAGTCAACTGAAGACAATTACTGTCAATCTATGGGGCGAAGCCCGTCATTGTATCCTGGACGTGGTCACTCCCTAACATGCCACCGTAGTTCACCATTTAGCATTGCCTTATAGAGATACCAGTTGCTTGCCTAGCCACCATGTTCAAGAAAACAAGACGAGGCGACCATCTATGGAGGTGAGGCTGCAGCAGATGAAAATCCTCCACGGATGACAGTTGCTAAGATGTCAGGAAATTTCATTCACATCATGATTGACAGCAAACATGTCTGGGCACTAGTTATTCAGGAGGTTCCTTCTCTGTATTGTCAAATGACTACCATTGCAAACTAAAGAGGATAATGTTCTGTGATACAAGAGCAACTGTGCTTAAGCTTGCAAATAGAAAATACATCTGGCTGACAGGAACATGTGTCACAAGAATAACTATCAACAACAGGATGCAGCTGATTGAATTTGCCATTTAACAGAAAGTAACCATAACGCCATCCTTGGATGGGACTTCCTTCATTCATCCCAGGCTGTCATTGACTGTGGAAGATCTGAGCTACAAATTGAGGAACCTGTTCTGACGAGTACATGTAACACGTACTCCCCTGGGAGGTTATTTGCTGTCCAGAATGTTGAGATCCCGTTGTTAACAATGAAGAGAGTTCCAGTCATCAGCCGAGATGACCAGTTGAACTCTGAAGTGCTTGCTGATCACAAAAAGATAATCAGTATAATGAAGGAAATCTACATACCAGTGGCTATCATAAGCATTACAGGTGGTCAAGGAGAACTTAGGATCACTAATTTTTAACAGCAATCACAACTCATTCCTAAATGAATGTATTGGAACAGCTGAACCAGTCCAGGATGATGAGCTCAATGTCATCGATGAAGTCTCATGTTACTGTTGACAGCGCACTAGAGGAAACTACTATGGAATTGAATATAAGGCCCGGTCTGCCCCAGGAACAATGTCAGCAGGTGTTAATCATACTACACTAATTTTGTAGGTGCATTCTGAGCCTGGCAGAAGAAGAGCCAGATGAAATGGCCCACAATAAAACACCGTATCAATACTGGGGATCATCCACAATTAGTCAGTGTTCGTACAGTGTGTCACCAGGTGAAAGACGGAAAATTCAGGAAGAAGTGGCGAAGACATTGTAAGATGACATTATTGTACCTTCAAAGAGTCTCTGGTCGTCTCCGGTGGTCCTCATGAAGAAAAAGGATGGCGTGAGGCATTTCTATGTTGACTATCGGCAGCTGAACAAAATCACAAAGAAAAAATGTCTAACCTTTGCCATGCATTGATGACACCTTAGACTGCTTGAAAGGAGCTACATACTTCTCAACCATGGACATGCAGTCAGGTTACTGGCAAATTAAAGTTGATGAAGCTGACAGGGAGAAGTCTGCATTAATTACACCTGATGACCTCTAGGAATTCAAAGTCATGCCGTTTGGACTATGTAATGCCCTATCACATTTGAATGGATGATGGACAACTTGCTTCTTAAATAGATGACATGTTTTTGCTATCTAGATGACATTGCTGTTTTCTCAAGAACATTTGTGAAACATCTAAGCTGCCTGTCAACTGTGTTGAAGTGTGTTCAGACAGCAGGACTCCTCCTCAACCAAAAGAAGACCCTCTTCATCACCAAAGAGATAAAAATCCTGAGGAACCTATTCAATGGCTATGGTGTCCTTCCTGATCCAGATAAAGGAAGGGCAGTCACAGAATTTCCAACTTCTCAGCACACCCATGACTTGAGAAGTTTTCTCGGGCTGTGCTCATACTAGCGTTGTTTCATAAAAGGTTTTTGTAACAAGACATGTCCAATGCAGAGAGACACCTAGTTTTATTGGGATGAGATGAAATAAAGAGATTTCCAGGCAATTAATGAAGCTCTAACTTTGGCATCAGTTCTAGCCTTATACAACCAGAATGCGGAAACCAAACTTCACACAGACGCTACTGGTTGTGGGATTGGTGCAGTGCTTGTACAGATTCAGGAAGGCACTGGAAAGGTGATAGCCTATGCATCAAGAGTACTTTCAAAGTCCTAGATAAACTACCCTACAACTGAGAAGGAATGTCTTGCCATTGTCTGTGTTATCAAAAACTTCTGGCCGTATTTATTTGGTAAACCATTCACTGCCATGACAGACCACCATTCTTTATGTTGGCTTACCAGTTTAAAGGATCCATGAGGTTGACTAGCAATATGGGCACGAAGACTCTAAGAGTACGATGTCACAGTGGTATTAAAAACGGGCACAAACACAAGGACACCGACTGCCTTTCAAGGAATCCATTAACCGAACACAACAGCATATATGAAATTTCAGCCCTTATGAAATTTGGTGATACTACAGCTGAACAGAGGGAGGATCCAGAATTATTACAAACCAAATTACCTCCAGGGCATATGGTATCAATTTCATCTGCCGCAGCTCTATTCCACCGGACTGGAATCGACCTTTCAGCCGGCCACGGTGGCCGAGGGAACTGAGGCGCTCCAGTCACGGTCTGCACGGCCACTACGGTCGGGGGTTCGAATCCCCCCTTGGGTATTGATATTTGTGCCGTCCTTAGTCTTAGGTAGTTCATAAGTAGTTTGTAAGCTTAGGGACTGATGACCCCGTAGTTAAGTTCCATAAGTTCTACAAACATTTGAACATTTTTCGACCTTTCAGGTAGGTTTCCGAATTCAACAACCAGTAAAAAATAGAAAACAGTCTGCACTGACTACCTCACCCGATACTCTGTCAGCAAACTTGTGCCTACTGCAGGAGCTCCATAGATTGCAAAATTCCTAGTAGAAGACATTATTTTGAAGCATGGTGCATCATGTGTGATGATATCTGATTCAAGAAAAGTATTCATGTCAAAACTAGTATTAGAAGTAATTTCACGTTGTGACATTGTCCACAGAATAACAACTGCCTACAATTCTAAGACAAATGGTCTTATAGAATGTTTTAACAAGACATTAGCAGATATGCTGTCAATGTACGTCAATGTTGAGCAGAAGATTGGGACATAATATTGCCATTCGTGACATTTGCCTATAATACAGCAAGGCAAGACACCACAGGCTTCAAACTGTTTTTCCTGTTCCATGCTGGTGAAGCTGAGACGACAATGGATGACTATGTGAAACAGCTCATATCCAGGGTCGAAGAAGCAAGACAGCTGGCACACATACAGACACTGTATGCTCATGAGAGATTAGATTAGATTAGATTAATACTTGTTCCTTAGATCATGTATACGACATTTCGTAATGATGTGGAACGTGTCAGTTTAGTAAATTTTGTCTATACTTGACAATCTATATTTTAAGAATTTTTTTGTATATTTTTTTTTTATTTTTTATTTTTTTTTATATATTTTTTTATGTTTTATCTAAAAATTCATCTACATTGTAGAAGGAGTTGCCATTCAGAAATTCCTTTAATTTCTTTTTAAATACTAGTTGGCTATCTGTCAGACTTTTGATGCTACTTGGTAAGTGACCAAAGACTTTTGTGGCAGCATAATTCACCCCTTTTTGAGCCAAAGTTAGATTTAACCTTGAATAGTGAATATCATCCTTT
Organism: Locusta migratoria; assembly: GCA_026315105.1. NCBI lineage: Eukaryota > Metazoa > Arthropoda > Insecta > Orthoptera > Acrididae > Locusta > Locusta migratoria. The sequence goes on from CM048755.1 coordinate 297,924,878, forward strand.
CTCCTAGTGTCGTAGCTATGCACACTGCTATTACTTTTGAATTGAGTCGGATTGTTAATAACAAATTTCATGAGTGAATATATATATTGTGAAGCTACAGTGAGTATCCCTAGATCCCTAAATAAATGTCTGCAGGATCCTCTTGGGTGGGCTCCAGCAATTATTCTGATTACAAGCTTTTGTGCAATGAATACTTTTTTACTCAATGTTGAATTGCCCCAGAATATGATCCCATATGAAAGCAGTGAATGAAAATAGGCGTAGTAAGCTAATTTACTGAGATTTATATCACCAAATTTTGCAATGACTTTGATAGCATAAGTAGCTGAACTCAGACGTTTCAGGAGATCTTCAATATGTTTCTTCCAATTCAGTCCCTCGTCAATGCAAACACCTAAAAATTTTGAATATTCTACCTTAGCTACAGATTTATGTTCAAAGTCTAAATTTATTAATGGTGTCATACCATTTACTGTATGAAACTGTATATACTGGGTTTTATCAAAGTTTAATGAGAGTCCATTTGTAGAGAACCACTTAATGACTTTCTGGAAGATATCATTTACAATTTCATCAGTTAATTCCTGTTTGTCAGGAAGAAGGACCAAGAGTGGTATAATGACTAGCAGCAACCTGTTGTGTACAGACCAAGAGATGTAGTATGGATTTTTACCTCTGTACGGAAAGATGGGCCATTGGAAAAGTTACTGAAGGGATACTTTGGTCCGTATTGTGTCATACACTGCCTTTCAGATGTCACATATGAAGGAAAGGATTAGGATCCATCCTCAAAATGACAAAAACGAAAAGACATTGTTCAAGTCCATGAAGCCTTGCCGTGATCCCAAAGAACAGATAGACAGAAACGGCCTCTTGTTCAAGGACTCTGAAGACCATTATGATAATGATGAAGCCACTACAGGAGGGTCTGGTGCTGGTCATCATCACCATAAGGAAGGTGTGCAGGCAAAATGAAAGGATTCTCCGGAACTGCCATACCGAGGACCCATGACAATGTCCAGGACACTGCAGCTGGCTCCAAAGGAACCTAACAGTGGGTCACTGTTCTTTCAGAAAGGGGAGCAATGCCACGAGTCTTCCGGCAGAACGTGTGGTGCTGTGGTTAGCATAGTAGATCGCTGTGTTGGTGGTCCCTGGTTCAAAGCTCGCCACTGGCTGAAAAAATTTATTTCTTTGTATTTACTATTTCTAGAATGTTCTACATGTTTCTTATGTTTGATGTTCTTGTAAGTTCCAGAAAATTCTTTGTATGTATAAATAGCAGAGCACTCCAAGCAGGAGGCAGTCTGTACTGAGTGTACACTTGTTTAGCAATAAACCTGTTCTAAGTGTAAAATGTTGTTCTCTATTAATGACCAGCCTTTGAATTCTGGACCACCTGTAGTTTTGATCATTACCATGTGAGTAAATAAATACAATACTTTCTGAATGTGTGTTGACTATGTGTCAATAGATTGTTTTCTTTGGTGCAGTTCATAATGTTTGAGGAAAGTATAATTATGTTCTAATATTTTGTCGCTAACCTACGACATTCATACAGGCCTGTAATTTTGTGTATCACTCGTATTTGATTTCTTGAATACTACAGTGACTTGTGCAACTTTTCAGTCTTTGGGTACAGATCTTTCACTGAGATAGTGGATTTATGTGATAGCTAGGTATGGGGCTATTGCATCAGCATATGCTGAAAGGAATCTAATTGATTTAAAATCAGGACCAGGAGATTTGCTGTTGTTATGTGATTTAAGTTGCTTTAATTCTTCAGGGATATATAATTCTTAATTATGCTTGCTGTAATGTGCTCTTGTTTCTAATTAAGGAGTATTTGCTTCTACTTCTTTGTCATCAGTAGCATCACCATTACTATTTACAATGAAGGTATTAATTGTGTTTTGCCTCTAGTATACTGTATACTCTACATACTACCAGAATTTTTCAGGATTTTCTACCAGACTACATGGCAGGATTTTGTTGCAGAACAGGTTTCTGTAAAAGATTGCCAGTCTTGGGAATTTCATGTCTGATTTAATTTGGAATGCTTTTATCTTTGATTTTACAAGAATGATCTAACCTGTTTTGTGTACCATGGAGGGTCAGCTCCCTCTTTTTTTTTAAATTGTTTGGTATAAATCTCTCAATAACTGTCAATATTATTTCTTTTAATGTAAGCCACATCTGATCTACACTCAGAATGTTAGTTGCAAAAGACTGCAGAGTCTCACTCAGGAAAGCATTAATTGAATTTTTATCTGCTTTTTTGAATAAATATATTTTTCATTTAATCTTGCTGGATTTGGGAAATTCAGTAGTCAGTCTCACTGCAAGAACTCTGTGTTCACCAATCCCTGTGTCTTTTTAGATGCTCCTTATTAGCTCAGGATTATTTGTTGCTAGGAAGTCAAGTATGTTTTTACAACAATTTACTAATCTAGTGGGTTCATGAACTAATTACTGGAGATTATTTTTGGAGAATGCATTTGTTTCAGTTTTGGGTGATGTTTTATGATTGTCTCTTGTTTCGAACATGTATTTTTGCCAACATATTGAATGTAAGTTAAAGTCACTACCAACTAAAATTGTATGCTTTGGTTAAATTTGATCACAGCTTTCTTTGAATATTTCTGCAATCGAATCATATGAGTCCCTTTGTAAACATTACATTTCAGCAGATCTTATCTCCAACTTTCACTTGAGTTTCAGTTCTTTTTATTACCACTTGGAACTTCGGTACTTTCCCTACATAGCTACGAGGTTAAAGTGCAGTTTATGCGTGTGCGACTGGTGTCTGACATGTAGACATTGGGTACAGCGTGTTGAATGACAGGATCTGAAGGTACCCAGAACCCAGCCACTAAATGTCACAAGTCGCAGAATATGCAGCTTAATTGGTCCCATGACCATCTGATCGTCTGATTCAGACCCTCCACTTGGCTCTGTACTAGGGGTTCACAGTTGGCCCTATCAACTTGGCTCTGTACTAGGGGTTCACAGTTGGCCCTATCAACTGTACTGCAGTTGGTGAGTCCCACCTTCATGTTGCAAGCAATTCTAGCAGTCTTTACCATTTCAGATTGCCACTAAAACCAGAGAGAATCTCTTCTGATGCAAAGCAACACACATTGTTGGTACTGACGTGAGCCACCACCTGTAGTTGGCTACATCCCATACTCTTCATGGGATATGGAAGGATGCATTCCATATCTGGAATGACTCTACCTGGTATGCACAACGAGTATAGATTGTCCTTTCCCTCCCTGACAACCATATCTCAAAGGGGCCCCATTACCCATCTAACACTGGAGCTCCCAACTACAAACAAACCCACCCTCTGTGATAGTCTCGATCTTGCTGGCTAGGTGACCCCAGGACAAGGGACATCATCCAGCACAGGAACATTGACTGGCATAGATAGTACCTCAAACCTGTTGGTAAGTCATGCTGGGGAGGCCTCTGAATTGGTCCCCTTGGATGTCTTTCACTGCCTGCCATGTCCCGGGGTATCTCCGATGTGACTATAGATGCGGTGTCTGCCTCATTGCGAACAGTAATAGGGCTTGCCAAAGTCACTTGATATATGACCTTCTGTCTGAACCCATGGCCAGTCCACAACAATGGTGCACCTTGACTGCACCCTCCTGCTGTGTAATCGTGGTTAACACCACCTGAAGCTGGGAATGAAGTGTCACCAACACAGTTTGCATCCACACACAACAGTCATACTTCCTATCTATGACCAAAGTACTCAGAAAAACACACAACTAAAACCAATGCAATGTAGGCTCTACAGTTAGTAACTACATTTACATCTACACAAACAGCAAAGGTAAACAAAGATTACTAGTGTTGGTACTATTCCAATGAAAACAAAACAAATAACAGACATGGTAAAAGAGATGCAATACACGCTATCAAAGTACACCAGTTTAAGAAAAAAGAGAGATTGTGGGCCTACTAAATACAAAAATAATCAACAAACAAGAATTAAAACTGCAGAGCAGCCAAGTAAATGAAAATAGCTCACTGGTACATAACTTTTATGTGCTCTCGGTGCTGCCTGTTTGATAGCTGACAGTAATAAACCAACTGTAACTCAGTTCAAAACAAAAACATATGATTGTTGTGATTCACACAGCAGAAGAATACACTAACAAGATACTTAACATGAATCTGAATCTAATAAACATGTGAGCAAATTAATAATTTAAGAAACTGAAAAGTCAAAATATGCTGCTTCTAGTGAGAAGTCGGTTTCACTTATAAGTGAAGATGTGGTCTTAGGGCTGCACTGTGTTGAGAACCGGTCACCCAGTGACTTCATTCCTTCATGATAAGAAAATCACAAGGACAGAATGGCCAGAATGGCCAGAATGTTCTCCAGACATAAACCCTATCAAACATGCCTGGGATACATTGAAAAGGGCTGCTTTTGAATGAGACAACCCACCAGACAATTTGAGAGAACTGTGGTTAATTGTCATTGAGGAGTGGAACAATCAGGATTAACAGTCTGTTGATGATCTACTGGACAGTATGCCATGATAAATACAGGGCGGCATCACTGTAAGAGGACATGTTACCTTGTATTGGTGTATACTGCAATCTGGAAAACAAGTTCAGGATGTCTTGGTAGTTTCACTTAAAAAGTCAGTCAAGATAACAATTTATTTAAAGATTACCACTTTTGAGCACTTAAATGGTCATTCTCAGCTCACTACAACCATAGTGTTGGCCACTAGTTGCACTGAACAGGAGCTGCTTAGATGCTAGATGTCGACTGCTCTGTTCCACTGAGCAGTCAACATCTAGCATCTATGCAGTTCCTGCTCAGCGCAACCTGTTATCAACACTGTGGCACTATGGTTGTGGTCTGAGGATGGCCATTTAATTGCTCATAACTGGTAACCTTTAAATAAATTGTGATCTTGACTTCTCTTCAAGTGAATTCAGTCATACTGATCACTGATTCTCCATGATAATTTCAAAAATAATTAGTCTTGGTTAATGTTATACAAATTGTTAGTTACTGTTTTCATGAGCAATAAACAGAACTGAAATGTTGTTTTTGTATATCTCTATTCCATTTTCATATAAAGGACCATGAAACCATAGAATTGTGGTTATGCAACACTCTTTTTGATGTGTGTACTTGTACCATCAACATATACAATGGAATGGTCTTTGCTAAATAATCTGGAATAAAATTTTAAATATAATGTGTATAGGTCTGGTCCAATGACAAACCTTGCAGAAATTTCACACAGCCTTTTATATATATTTGTCTGATTATGAACTGTATTTTTATTATAAATGCCTTTAAGAAATTTCTTCCATTCTTTTAGGTAACCTAAAATTTAGTGTGAACATCATTACTTTTCGCATAGAAAAGTAACTTTCTTGTACCATTGTTATTTTTGTTTTTATAGAGCTCCAAGCAAGACTTGTGAAAACATCTTATTTCTTTTGAGAGTTGCTTTAATAGTAGCATATTTAATCACATTGGTTGAAATAAAATTAAGATTTTCTGTAGGCCAGTAATTTGCAATATTGCCCTTTTACATTTTTTGTAGAGTGGAATTACAGATCTTTGCCATGTTTAATATTTTGATTGTTGCTTTCTTAGTGATGGATGTTCCACTACCAGGTCAGGCCAGATATGTGGTATTTATAAGGTGTGAGGCTATGCTGTAGCCATCACCAGCTATATGGTGTTAGGTACGTGGTTCTGCTATGGTTGCCAGTGACCACACAGCAGTCAACATGTTAATGGATAAGGATGTAGTCCATTAATAAATGAGATGTGAATATGAGAAGAAACTCTTGAGTTAAATGGTTAAATAAGAAAAGGGAGAGGGAAAAAATGCAAATGTAAACATTATATCCATCAGGTTTAATTTTGTTAATTTAATATCATACATAATGTACTACAATGTATTTAAATATGAAGGATGCTAGAAGGAAACATTTAAGGAACCTATGATACAGGGTACAGCAATTAGACAAACTTCACTCCAACAGCACCCAAAAAATAACAAGCGTTTCAATGAGGTATATACAGTAAACTGTCAAATACAATATGATGATTTACAATACTGTCTGGAAGCTACAGTATGACATTGTTCTATTGGTTGAAAGGTCAGTAAAAAATTCAGTTAGGTTTCTTTGGCAGGTCATTATATGCAGTTTCTTTTAGTACCACGGTTTTATGCTGATCAAGTGCAATAATTCAATTTGATTTGGTTCACTTTGTCACTCCAACCACACAATCACTTTATTGTATTATCCATTATTTCACAAGTACCGGTAACATCATCTATACTTTCTTCCTTAGCTTTATCATCCTCATCCTTGATTGTTTCACTAATCTCTTTACTTACTGCATCAACAATGTCCTTGTCTTATTATGGTTTCCAAACTCAGGTCTTTACATCAACAACTATCAAATGCTTCATGTCTTCAAGATCAATATCAATTACATCAGATGCAGACTGTTGAAATCTATCACTCTTGCCTTCTCTTCAATGTAGCTCTTGTTTATGCAATTAGTAACAGATGTCAGGATGATGCTTTCCTACACCAGGCCTCAAAATACACAATATTCTTAAGCTTTACAGACTTCAAGAACATTTCTATTTCATCTGAATTGATTTTTGGAGGAGCAGTTCCTTGCGATAATGAACCTTATATATAAACAAAGTTTTATTTTTCCACCCTCTGATTGCAACTCACCAACAGGCGGATAAGCTGGATATTCACCAATAATCAGTAGAGCTATTTCTCTCAGTTTAATTGACAGTAGGTGCGAACTCTTTTTTGAAACCAATTAGTGAAAAATCTCACATGTCAGCAAATCATTCTTTGAATACTTGTACGTGTATTGTAATAATTACATATTTACATGCTTGAAACATACTGACCTTTCACTGTTAGCTATACAAAAACATTTCAACAGATGGCTGTCTGATTTAATTATGGCAAATAGGAGGAATATTCTGAATTTATTCATTGTCAAACCACATTTATTTCCTGATTATTTTATATCAAGTGTTCTAATTGGAAGCAATTGATAATGAAGTGTAATTTAATCTCAGTTATTCACTTCATGATCATTTAATGTTTCATTTACTATTACTTTGTGTAGAATTTCGGGAAACTGTGAAGCATATTCACTGTTGCAAGAACATGATTCTCATTTAATGGTCATTTGATGAATCATATTAAAAACCATCTGTTCAGAGCTGTAAAATCTTTGTTGCCATGTAAATCAAAGTGAAAATTTTCAACTTGTACTTTAATAATTGACCTGAAAAGTGACACACTTTTAGTTTTCTCTATTAAAAACTGCCTATAAAGAAACTCACCAAATTTACTTTCTTTTCCCACATTACTTTCAGTAGTGTTAACAAAACTTCTAAAGTTTATTCTCTTCTCACATCCATTTCCTGATTGTTACTTCAGGTACACCACAATCACATACAAGTTTGCTTTTGTTTCACTATTCTTCACACAATCAATAATTTTTAGTTTATCTCTCACAGAATATGCATTCCATGTCTGTCAAATCATAACAAGAACACAGAACTACAGACCATGATTTTCTCTTTTCAATTATTGTCGAACACTGTTATATAGTCAATGTTACAATGTTAACTGTGAGCTGTGTAATCAAAGCTTCTGTCTAGCAATAATACTGATATGCTGATAAGACAAACCAGAGGTAGAGTTTCATTCCATCCCTCTATTCTGGTTATTTTTAGAGAGCTTGGAGGTTACAACAGTAAATTACAATGCATAAAGTCTATATGGAGACTACAATAAAAAATTATTCAAATTATAAAATATACTATGAGTGCAATCATATTTTATTTTGGGGGACATTACTCATACTATTCTATTTCTCAATCCACATTATAATGGAATGTGGTATATTGGGCTTCTACTGTATATTGTCAAGGTATACTCTAGGTACACACTCATTTTTCACATTAATTTGTTTGAAGTAATTGAATATTTTTAATTTACAGCAATACCATAGTCATTGAAAGCAGTTTAATTATCAATATTTTAAATTACAAGCACTTGGTAATAGGGATATGTCCACAACTTTTGTAGTGATAGTAATGTAATATAGTAACCATATTTACCCATTTCTAATCACTTTACATAAGTTCATGATTTACATAGCATAAGATGAAGCCGATAATTGATGTGTAACATATTTTTTGCTCTAATGTTGATCTTTCATGTAAAAAGTGATAGAAAAACAAGAAATATATTTGTATAATAAAGTCAAAATATATGATTGCAGGTAAAATAAAGTCAGATATTTATTTCATCTTAATTGTAACACTTTATTGCAGATATATGAGTGACTGGTAAAATATGTGATCCACATGGGAAGATACCATGAGGCAAAATTTGGTACTTTACTCTGTTGCACAGTATTGATTGCTTGCTATAATTACTACCTTTATACTAACTTGCAGCAGTTTTTTTAATCACTGGAAATACTCTCAGTGAGATGTTTCTGTGCATGTGGAAAGTAAAATGATCTACTGTACAAATCTTGTAGTGACATCTGTTTGTGTATTTTCTTGTATTTATAAAGATATTGAAGGGAAATAAACTTTCATATTTTCATTTCATTCTCTTTCATGGGATAAAGAATTTTAAATAAATCATCAAAATGGTCAGAAAATTGTAAAACTCTAATTACCATTCTTGGAATGACAAATAAAATGTATTTAACCCACACAGTTCTGTCATTTTATTATATTTACAATACCAGTTACAGAGATTTTATAAGCGTAATTTCCCTCAGACCACAGTACTGTTGACAGAATCTGTATTATCCATTTCAGTGTGCCTGGTGACGTCAGCATTGTATGTGCTTGATGATGAGGAAAATGTGTATCGAGGTCTGATGCTTGTTTGTTGCGTGAGTGTGCCATGGTGCAATCTACTACTTCTGAAACTGCTGCTTCTCTGTCTTGAGAATTTTCTTCTGCAGCCAAGAGCGTCAAAGTGCCTTTTCAGTGAACGACGGAAGTTTTTAGACATGAAAGAGTATATCACTGGATTAAAGCAAGCATGAATAACTGGCAGGATATTGAACACAACCCTCAATGTATACTCAGTCATAGTATAATTTTCTAGACCAATTTCAGTAAGAATGTTCATTATTATTCTTGGTCCCCAACATAGAAGGAAAAGTACAACTACCAAAATCAGCATTTTGATAACCTGCAAAAAAGAAAATTAACATTTAAGTCTATGCATTGATGAAACTTTTATTTAAACTTGGAAGTGACAGTGCAAGAATTGAATTCATCTTATGTAGCTATAATGAAATATTGTGAACTAGTCTGATCAATATTTATATATTTTAAAGAAAACTGGGAGGTAACAGTTTAGGGGAAACAGAATAACTCATTATAAGTATTTAAATTTCGTAAATCTCTCCCTCCTTCCTTCCCCCTCATCAACAATATTAACTTTTCTTGAGCTTGTACTTTATTTCTCTTTCTTGACAAGTATAAAAGAAACTCCTGGAAATGAACTTTGACACACACACACACACACACACACACACACACACACACACAAAGTACTACCTCCTTCTGTTATTGATGACATTTGTTGCATTTTATTCCCTTATAGGTAATAAACACAAACAGAAATACATAGAAAACATGAAATGTAGCAGAAGCATTATTATGTTAATGCTGAACATAGAGGCAATTTTCTTTCCCAGGAAGGATGAATGAACAGAAGTTGGAATGATGAAAAGGAGAAAAATTAAATGTGTAGGTGAAATGAAAGATTAAACAAGAATGAAGAAGCTAGAAATAGAGAAACCATTATTCGGAAAAGAGAAACACATAAAAATAAAGTTGTCTTAAAGTAGCAGGCAAAGAGGAAATTGAGGTTTTGAAAATAAGATGCAAATATGAATATATGGTACAGGCAAAATACTAAATCTTATGAAGAATATCCATATTTTAGTAAGAGATGGACATGGCAGAAGGAAGAGAGACATTGCAGGATGGAGAAAGGGAAGAGAATTCAAAGGCCACAATAAGTTAATTTCAAGTGGAGCATGAGTTGAGTGTATACTTTTTTCTTAAATCTGTTTTACATGTATCACTTGTGCTTTCTGCAGCCAACTGAGTGGGTTTGGAAGGTGTCAAATTGTGGCCTTTAGAGTCATGGGATGGTCTTTTGGAGTTGGATGTGTTGTGTCAGTTGTGGAACACTGCTGGTTGCAATGGTCATGCGAACATTCTCACACTCTTAGATGAAGTTTTGGACATCCAGACAGCACTGAGGTTTGCCAAGATTGTCATATTGTAAGGGTAGTAGTGGCACATCATACAACTCCCATGGCACAGATGAAAATGTTTAGTGAGCCCAAAAGGGTCAACACAAACTGTTACTAACTGATTACTGGCAATGGGACTATGGGCTTGCACATTCTAGTCCATCATCCACACATGTCATAACATTGACATTTATGTCTCAAATGTTGGCATCAGAGGACCACTTGGAAGATGGATGAGTTCTTGAGCAATGAATGCAGATTCTGCCTGGTTGCAAGTGATGATCGTTTGTGTGCATGGTGTAGACGTAGTGAGCACTGCCTCATAGGGTGCTTTTATTCAAGACACACTGGCCTCACCCAAGGCCTTCTGGGCTGAAGTATGATAAGCACAACTGCTGTTCATGTTTTGCATTTATGTAGGGGAGACTGATGGGCACTCAACACATGCAGAATGTTGTAAGACCTGTTGTTTCACTTTCTTGCTATGGGAAGGTGATGTGTTGCTGAAACAGAATAATGCTTGCCCACACACCAGCCATAAACAGAAACTTCTCTGGACAGCACATTCTCCAGACTTGTTTCCCATTGAACACGTTTTGGACACAATGGGACAAAAACTGACTTGTATGACTCATCAACCTACAACTCTTGCAGAACTACATGAATAGGTCAAGAAGGTGTAGATAATGTATTACAAGACAGTGTTTGCCATCTGTATGATCAAACTAACGTCAGAGTCAGAGCCTGCATTGCCGCTACACCACCTACTAAAATGGACATTCAGCATTGATCAACATCTGGTACCTCAATACCACTTGAGATATTTATTTGTACCATTTCATGTTCTACATATACACTGCTTCAGTAATAAATCTTGAGTGAATTTGAAAGCTCTGAGGGGATGTACTAATTTTTATTTCTGACAGTGTATTTTCATTATAAAAAAATGATTAATATTAAACAGATTAAATCTGATCAGTCATAGGAGGAAATAACTTTCCAACCATAAACTGTTCATTTGAAAACTTCAAAGTTGTCTTCAAGACTATGTCGCTGATCTGTCAATACCTCCACCTGGAGTCTAAATTTGAACTCTGAAAACAAACTGCCTTCATCACAACACCAAGCAATGTCAATTTATCCTGCTGCCATGCAAAGTTTCTATTCCACTAAATTGTGAAGGAATTTGTATTCTTTCAGAATATCTTACATGGGTAAGACTTGCCATTCCAGATACACATATGTGTTGTTACTTTAGTTTATCATGTTTAATAATCTAATATGTAACATTTTTAGTTGATGATAGTCAGCTGTTCCTTGAATATGGTGTAACAAGCATAAAACCTATTTGAAATAAATAGAAATTAGTAGAACAGAAACAGTTTATTTGTTTCAACTTCAAATAATGTAAACATGTTTCTGGTGGTAAAACAGAATATTGAATATTTATTTCAATACTTATTCAATGTTATTATTACTATTCTGTGGATGACTTTGGTGGTGACACTGATATCTGATACATAACCTAAAACCTATCATAGGTGAAAGACATCAGATGCCACAGTGACACAGACTGTACATAAGTACAGATTTTCTCAACATTGACAAGAATTTGGAAAAATTAAGAAATTTCTTATGTATTCTGTGAACAACAAATGTTCTCACAATAAAAATAACCTTTATAAGACTAAAATTTGAGGTATACTAAATATACTGATGTGTACACGTACATTAGTATGTTCTGTAGAAATACTTATCATTTGAACCATGTGGACCCACAGGTTGGAGTCCAACTAGGAATTGTGCCAGTAGCTCTTGTCACTATAAACTGAATGTAATAGAGCAGTGTGAGTTGAGCAGATGTGCAGGATACCTCACAGATGTATGTATGAACCATACCATCAAATCAGTGTGTTTGAAAGGTAGTACATTATTGGCATGAAGAATGTGATGAAGTGTTTTGGCAGTGCAGTGGTTGTGTGCAGAATGTTTCTTGGAATTCCATTGAACATGATGAGATGGGTTTACTATGATACAAGTTATGTGCACATCATCCACTTCCATGCCTGCCTGTAACTAATGTGCAGAAACATGCTAGATGGAAATGGTGTGTGGAACAAAGCCACTAAGGTCAAGAATGGCATCAGATAGTGTCTTAGGATGAATCCAGGTTTTGTTTGTTAAAAAATGTTGGCCTCATTTTGGGCCACCAATAGACAAGAAGAGTGGCATCGCAGTTATGCATTTGCACAATACATACAGTGCCAACTAATGGCCTCATGGTGTGGGATGCTGTTAGGTACTACCATAAGTCACAGTTGGTGCATTGTCAGGGTACTGTAAGCAGTTTGACATATGTGAAAGACATCCTGTGACCTGTAAACATACACTTTCTACATGACACCACAGACATCATTTTTCAGCAAGACAATGGAACAACATCATGTTGGCACACAAACATGTGCATGTTTGTCTCATAGGATGTTAGCCTTTTGCCCCAGCCCACAATATCAGACTTATTGCCAATTGATAATGTGTGAGGTATGGTGAAAAAACAGCTGCAGTGCTGTGACCCAATGCCAACCACCACAAATAAACTTTGGAACCAGATGAATGCAGCATAAATGGCTATTCCACAGGATGCCATTTACACCATAAATTATCAGGGCCCATGGCAGACCTGGTACCTACTAGGCAATATAACACACGCTGAACTGAGTGAACTGAAATGTTAATCATCTCTTCATTAATGAACATGTGTTAGGAATATAAAATTCCTATATCTAGTCTTTCAAAGTGTTTTCTTTCCATGGATGTATGTAGGTGGACAAACAAATAGTGTGTTGTGAAGCATCACTAGTGTATCATACTTTCAGTATGCTGAACAATAGCTTGATTCTGTTATAGTAACAAAATTCTTGACATTGATTGTTCATCTAAGAAGGGCAATAACCACTTCTATTATACTGGTTATTTAATTCAGCAGCTATTCTTTATTATTAGCGAAACAGTGTGACAGTAATGTTAAATTTTTTTAATCTGACACTGAAATATGGTATTTGTTGGATAAAAAGTGCACATATTTGTCAGTATATCCTTGAATGTGGAAATACGAGAGCTATTCAGAAAGTAACACACATTTTTGGAATAATAATAATAATAAAAACAAAAGGAAATATTTTATACATGTATGAAAACCAAATTATTTAGTTACTTTTCAACATACTCTTTGAATAAATGAAGATACTTACCACAACAATATATGTGCTTGTTAATACCATCATCACAGAATGTTTCTGTCTTAGACTGCAACTGTTTCCAGATGCCTGTATGCTGTTCCTCATCACTGTTGAAATAGTCTGTTGCAAGGCAGGTCTTCATGTGTAGAAACAAGTGAAAAATCACTCATGATGGTTGACAAAAATGCTTCCATTCAAAATTAAAAAAAAAAAAAAAAAAAAATCAATGATCTATTGAATTTGAATGGCTGTGTAGGGTCATAAATTGTATGAATGAAAAACATATGGGAACATAACTCCCTTAAATGTTTGTTTTCTATAATTTTTCTCAATTTCTTCAAAATTTCCCATATTTCGTTGCAATCTTTTAACTGATTTTATCCACCAGTTGAGCATTCTCTGTGCTCAGCCAGCCACTTTGCTATTCCCTATGAATAGCCACAGAATGCAGTATTGTTTCACTCTGTATTCATGAATTACATTGTTTACATACATCATACAAAGTTCCTCACAAATTTCATTGTTTTTTGGAATTCAAAACATAACACAGTCTTCAGTTCACCACTATCAGGATTTTCAATTGAAGCACACATTTTAAACCTCTACAGTGAAAACTCAGAGGCAACACACACCACAAACTGTCACAACCCAAAGCATGATGATTCAGTTGAAGCTTCAATACCAAGAGGTGCCATCGTTTGCCAAACAGTGATCAAACTGAAGTTACTTTTTGAATAGCTCTCATACGGGGAAAATAACAAAGTGCTAGATTTGGCAAATAGAGTGGATACTCCAACAATTTTTACTGTAAATCCCTTAGATTTTTCATGGCCAAAATATCTTCATGGACTGATGCTTTGTGCAGAAGAACAATGATGATTTCTTTTTCCTTTTGCAATCTGAGTTGGTACAAACAATATGTGGAGTATTTTCCAGTTAATTATTTTATCTTTCATAAAATAATCAACAAGAAGGCACTCTTATGCATCCCAGAAAACACTGTCCTTAACATCCTTTGGAGATGAAATTATTTTTGTTTTTACCCGAATTTAATGCCACAGCTTGTCTACCTTGAAGAAGTGATCCATGTGTCATCTTCATTAACGAAGAGACCCATACAATTACTTTGGTGCTTTTTGAGATGAATGAAAGACTGCCAAGATATTAATTTTTGCATTTGCTTTTGTTTGGTTTTTAGCAAATTTTGCACCCATCTTTCGTGAGTTTTTTCAGAGTTAGTTCTTCATGTAAAATGACATATAGTGTTCTATAAATTTTAATGGCTGTTATCTAACGTCCTATCTGAATTTTCATTGGTGAACCAAAACAAGCAATTTAATGTGCTGTTATTTTGTCTGTCCATTAGAATGTTAAAATGAACTACTACTGCTACTACTACTACTGCTACAGTTGCTGTTACTCCTACTCCTATTACTATTTCCACTACTTTAAAAACTCATATCAGGAATACTATTCTGAAGATTTCATTTACAGGTGATTTTTGCCACAACATATTGACATGTTCCACATCCATGAGGATCTCCTCAGTATTGATCTATGGAGCAAACAGCTAATCTAATCTAATCTAATCTAAAAAAATTATATTAGCACTACTTCTGTGGTAGACACAGAGTTTTCTCATTCCTTTCATGCATGTTTAGTGTTTCTGGTATCTGTGGTGAATGAAATTAATCAAGTGCTTTTATTAAAATGAGGCTGACCCAAGTAGTTCTTAATTTGAAATCCAAACATTCATGCCATGCAACTGTTAATATCTATTGAGACTGATTACTTAGTGGGAAACCAATACAAATGTTTCTGTCATCAACTCATACTACCAGTAATGTTGTGAGGCACTGTTTAAAACCATCCAGAATTGAATGCACTTCATATCACACAAAAGACTGGTGGATAAATAAAAATACTGACTTTCAGTACACTGCTGATAAATGAATAAGAAGCCAACTGTTATTAACACTTTCATTCAGTTCTGTGATATGTCATAATTGTCTTGTGCAGTGTACTTAATGCCAGGAAAGTATTTATTCTGCAGAAGCATGCAGTAGGAATATTGTGTAAAGTTAATAACTGAACATTTAGTATTTACTCTGCAGAAGCATGGAGTAGGAATATTGTGTAAAGTTAATAACTGAACATTTTCAGAAGCCTCTTCATATTACTTAAATAGTTAGTTTTGAATTATGTGGGCCATTTACATGAATAATCATGATGAATTGGAATGAGCTATATTACATTCATATCCAAATTTAGTTTGTAATTATAGCCACATGCACAACATTTATAAGTGGATGTTTTCTAACATAAAGATGTGAGATAGAATTTATCACCTTTTGCTTATTACAGCAATAGAAATTATTCTACTGAATAGAAGGAATTGCCAAGAAGAAACATATTTGTCTTCAAATTTACTTTACTGTCTGACAAACATTTTATATAATTGGGTAAGTGATTGAAAATTTTGGTAGCAACACTATTCACCCCCTTTTCACTAATGGCAACCTTAATGTGCACTAATGAATGTATTTTTTTTCTTCTGGTATTGTAATTATGTACATAATTGTTCTTTTTCAAATTCATTTTTTTTTTTAATCCTAAGGGATCAAACTGCTTAATTCATCGATCCCTAGACTTACAAACTACTTAAAATAACTTAAGCTAAGAACAAAACACACACACACACACACACACACACACACACACACACACACACACACACACAAAATGCACACACTCAAAGGAGGAGTTGAAACTTTGACAGGCATCGTGCCTTAGACTATGCAGACTATGGCTTGTTCTATTTGCCCTACAGTGAATTATTTATACTGGAATAAATATACTGTGAAGCAGTAGTCAAAATGTCTAACTCCCTAATCAGGAGTCTACAAAGTTATTGTGGATGAGCATCAAAAACTTTTCTTAAATCACGTTTTTGACTAAGAAAGACTTCCTCATTTCAAGACATTACTGACTGGTAATTCTCACGAGTCAGAAGAATCTGTCTTAATTTGAATTACTAAATACAACTTTCTTCATTGTTTCAATATGATATAACTTCATCCAGTGGTTGGCTATAACATCAACTTACAGAACCTCAGATTGAGGAGAATATTGCTATTTACATATTCAAATGCTTTAGATATATTACAGGAAGTCTCAAGTGCTGTTATTGTCTTAATTAATACTGGTATGCTTTGGTTAGTTACATTTTATTAGAGCAACTCTTTTTGAAATCCATATTGATATTTAAAGAGGATATTATTGTTCTATATGTGGGATACCATTGTATAACACTTCACCTTTTAAAAAATTTTGGAGGGTAATGTAAGCAGTCAAACAGTATGGTAGCAATTTACATCTCTATGACCATTCTTGTAGAGTGGCTTAGCAATGACATTTTTCAATTGGTCTGGAAAATACCATGAGTTAGTGATGCATTACATATTTTAGATAAGAAAGGGCTTATTAGATGTGAATAGGTCTTTAGTACTCTGTTGGAATCACCAAAATATCTAAAGGAGCTTCTGTTTTTGAGAGAATGTGTAATTATCTTAATTTTAGAAGGACAGAACATTCACATAATTGAATACTATAAAAGTTCCCTTTTCAACCAACTTATCTGAGGTTTATCTTAAAGTATTTGTTGCCATTTTGTTCTGACGTATTTAAGAAATATTATTAAACATACTGTTGCAAATGAAATGCTGGAAGATAGCAAACATGTGGTGTAGAGGATAAAGTGTTAGACTATGTGACAAAGGTTCTTGGGTTTGAGAATCACTTTTTAATTTGTATATACAGTTCTAGTACCTTTTGGTTTTTTTGACAAATAATGTTTCAGAAGTTTCTGTTAGTGTATATATCTTGCATAAACGTCTGGTTGGAGTCAGTCTATTCTGTGCTCATTCATGTGAGTGACTAGTGCTAAATAAATCATCACTGAGCTTAAACCAGTGTTGATCAACTAGCCAGCTACGTCCTATGATGTCCACTATGTGACATTATTCCAGTGGAGGTGCTAGGTAAAGCTAACTTTGAATCAAATGCATCCTTGTCAGCAAAGTGTCTCCTATCAGGGCATGAGAGAGTCATTGTTTATATGGTGAGAAACCAGTGTTAGAGCCATATTCAACAGAGAAAAAGTCATGGGATAGTGAAGAAGAGGAAATGACTTAAGTTGGTGCCAATGATTTGTCAACATATAAGACATCCTTCAGTGTTCTCTGGCAATAATAGTATAGACCAAAACAAGTTGTTGTTATAATATATTTCATGGTATAGGTTAGCCTTCCTAAATGAAAATAATAATAAAAGAGTACATATATAGTTATAAAAAGTTGGGAGTTGGGCAATTCTGCAACAATATCAAGCACCACCACTGATGTTTATGCCCCTAGGAAGATTGACTTTGCAGAATCCAGGAAAACCATTCAGTGTGTTTTCATTGTAGGCAACAAGGTCATGTGGTGTGTTACTGCTAGTAGCAGTGACAAATATTCATTTATGCCATTGCAAGCTAATCTATACCAGTGCCAACCTCAGGATGCAGATGAAAGACAAGAGGGTGTATATCAAGGATGACATAGATCACAATCACCACAAGCTGGCCATTGAAGAGGATGCTCCCCAACATGATGATCCAGGTCTCTATCACATTTTAGGAGCTCCAGCGTATTACCCAGTCCACACAACTTGTAAAGCTATAGTGTGCAACCTTCCTTGGAGGTAAGAATACCAAACAGAAAATCCTCCACCTTCAGTCACAGCTACAACAACATCCTTATGGACAGACAAACTGGAAGAGCTCTGTCAACTCTCGACCATCATATTAGGTAATTTTGGAGAAGGAGCTTTGTCAGTTGCTGAAGACCACTTTTGACAAAACAACAAAAGCACCCAGCTGAAGGCAGCTACCACAGTGGATGGCCTAACGCTCTAAGGTGGCTTTCTGCAGAATGTGCGGTTGCTTGCTGTCAGAGGTTTGAGTCCTCCCTCATGCATGGGTGTTAGTGTGTGTTGTTGTTAGTGTAAGATAGTTTCTAAGTCTAGGGACTGATGACCATAGCAGTTTGGTCCAATATGTTTACAAACATTTGAACATTTTTTTGAAGGTGGCTGATGGGAGGAATGTGCAGACTACAGGAAGATGCATTCTGTATAAATGACTAAACAGACCCCTTTGAGTTCCTCTTTTTAGAAGTATAAAGTCACCACATAATTCTTGAATGGAACTTCATAAAGGCTTCTCAAGCTATTATACATTGTGGTTACTCAAAGATTATGTTAGATGAGATGACAGCCTATGGAGAGGAAGACAGGCATCCTAGTGTGTGGAGGCTGTGTGTGCTGCATGAAGTGGTTATACCTATGGTGAGTGATTCAGAGGTAACTGTCATGTGTCATGCAACACATCAGCCCATGGATCCCATAGTAGAAGGTAAATAGAGGCTTGCCACAAGAGAAGGAAGTATTCATTCCAGCCCCTGCTGTCTCATTCGATAATGGAATTGGGAAGGAAGGAAGCTTTGGGTTTAACATCCTGTCAACAGCTTGGACATAAGATACAGAGCACACACCTGGAGTTTTGGGTAAGGATGGGGAAGGAAATCGGTCGTGCCTTTTGAAAGGAACCATCCCGGCATTTCCATGGAGTGATTTATGGAAATCACAGAAAACCTAAATCAGGATGGCTGGAGGTGGATTTGAACCACCATCCTTCTGAATTTGAGTCCAGTGCTTTACCACTGTGTCACCTCGCTCGGTCCATGGAATTGGGGAATTGTGAATAGTTAACGGCAACTTAGGTGCCTCTTATGATGATTTGGCAGGGGAGATTAGTGCTGCCATTTAGAGACAACATTTTCATACTTGGCTGTCACAAGACTCGACAGTGGAAGCTACACACTATTCTTTGAGAATTCTCTGAGTGTGTCCACAAGTTAGGAGCAGGTCAGGCCATTTGAAGGTTAAACACCAAATTAACACTGGCAACCATCAGCCAAAGAGCGTATCATGTGTCAGCAGCAGAACATAAAATTATTCATAAAGAGGTAAAGAAATTTATGAAGCATGGCATTATTCAGTCATTTCAGAGCCCTTGGTCATCACTGGCAGTTGTAGTAAAAAAGGATGGTAGTTGGTGGTTCTTTGTCAACTACACAAAATTTAATAAGATGACCAAGACAGATGTTTACCCTCTTTCAGAAATCAACAGTACACTGGACTGTCAGAAAGGAGGTAAGTTTTCTCAACAAATGGCCTGTACACAGGATATTGGCAAACGGAAGTAGATGCATCATATCACAAGAAAACTGCTTTTGTTACCCCAGATGGCCTGTATGAATTAAAAGTAATGCCATTTGGTCTGTGTAATGCACCAGCAACTTTTGAGCAGATGATGAATAATCATTTGCAGCACCACAAGTGGATATTGAGTCTTTGTTAGCTAGATGGCATTATAGTTTTCTATGAAACATTTGAAGAACCCATAAAAAGACTGACAGTGGTTCTTGTGTGTCTCAGAGAAGGGCTTAAAACTTAATACACAAAAGTGTCTATTTGGAAAGAAGGAAATCAGAATACTTGGACATCTTGTGTCAAAGGAAATTGTGCAGCTTGGTCCAAGGAAGGTGAAATCCATAACAAAATTTCATATTCCTAAAAATACTAGTGATGTGAGAAGCTTCCTGTGATTTTGTTCTTATTATCAGCATTTTATTAATGACTTCTGTATGAAAACCAGATTCGTCTATGAGCCGTTAAAAGCCAATGCTAAATTTACTTGGGGCAAATGTCAACAAGATTCTTTCAGTATCCTTTCAAGAGCTCTGATGACTGATGTGGTACTTGGTCTGTGTGTTGAAAGGGCACCTATAGAGTTGCATATAACTGCTAGTGGATATGAACTTGGTGCTCTTTTGTTTTAGAAATCCAAGCTGGAAAGAAAAAGTAATAGCATATGCCTCCAGAGCACTTACAAAACCTGACAGAAACTACTCAACTACAGAATGAGAGTGTCTTGTTGTCATTTAGGTCATCTGAAAATTTTGACAGTATCTCTATGGTAGACCATCCACAGTCATTACAGATCATCACTCACTCTGTTGGTTAACATATGTAAGGATCCATTAGGATGTATTGGCAAGTGGGCACTACATCTTCAAAAGGGTGACATTATTATAGTATACAAGAGTGGGAGGAAATGCCAAGATACCAACTGCCTCTCAAGAAATCCAGGGTAACATCAACAAGATAATAATTAAGAGAGTGACTGTTTTATTGCATTACATGTTCTTTTTGATGAACAGAAGAAGGATGCCAAGCTATCATGCCTTGAATCAAATAGAGGATATGAAAAGGGAATTTAAAGTAATTAGTAGATTGCTGTGCAAGAAACAATTTGACCCCTTTGGTAAGTGGTGGCTACCAGTGACTCCTAAGCACATGCACTTAGAGATCCTTCAGAAATTCCATGATACTCCTGAAGCCGATCATCTTGGATTTATAAGAGACTTATGACAGAATCCACAAGGGGTTTTTCTACTTTCTAAGTTCTCACTTTCTGCCCATGAGTGATCACAGCCTGGCCGAACTCTAGTCTCTAGAGCCGCACACATTGTTGCATCTTCTTCACTCCCACCAGGTTGTTTGTCACCTCCTGAGACATTCCGGTTAGGTGCTATCATCTGTATAAGGGGATGTGGCTCTCACCCCAAGTGGATCAAAGGAGCCATCAAAACATTTCAGGGCTGTCGATTGTGTGACACCCGTACTGATGAAGGAATGGTTGTTCGCCATTTTGAGCAGATGCGTACACGAGTGGTGGAACTGCCGTTATCAATGTTGTCTCCACCCAGGACTGTTCCTACTACTTCAGACGCTAATAGACACCATCTCTGGGTCCCATCTTTACTGCCCACAAATCAGAGCACCCAACCTACTCCAAAAGAAGTGGTGTTACCTTCACAAGTGCCGACTGTGCGGGAAAATGTACCAGCATCACAGTCACCTGTACCAGATGCGTCACAGCTGTAACCCATCATTCAGTCGTGGGGACGTGTGCCTCCAGCAGAGAGCGTGCCAACTTCTCCTTCACCTGCAACTGATGCTTCCGATACGTCACCCATCATTCAGTCACGGGTCCATGTTCCATGCAAAGATCCCCATTTGGGGCACTTTAACCCATATGTTCGAGTAGAACCATGTGTCTTGTCCGCAACACATCAAGAGCCAATGGATGTCTCTACACTGTAAAACACCTCCGTAATGTGAAGTGATTTTCCTAAAGGGGAAAAAAATGTTGTGACAGTTCGTCGAAATTTCAAATCTGCCACCACGCATAATGCACTCAAAGTAACGTAGGGGTGCTATGGCAACTAGACAGTGACGATTAGGTGAACTGAGGGTCGCCTGTGACTGAGGGAGCACAGGAAATTTCAAATCTGCCACCACGCATACTGCACTCAAAGTAACGTAGGGGTGCTATGGCAACTAGACAGTGACAATTAGGTGAACTGAGGGTCGCCTGTGACTGAGGGAGCACAGGGAGCTGAGGAGACCAGTGATGCATAAATAATGTAAAGAGTTTTGTTTTTGTGTGTCAATAAAGTTACAACAGGCAGGATGGTATTAATGGGTATTATTTCCAGTAAGCCTGGTGTCACACAAGAGTTCCACAGATATTGACTTATATGCAGGTCTATTTAGTAGCAGACTCAGGGAATTTCCAAGAAGGACTTCTTTGTTTTCAAATTTACTTTGCTCTCTGATAGACATTTTATATTGGCAGTAGTTGATTGAGGGAATATGGGCAACACCTTCAGGCCATAGGAGATACAACCAGCTACCTCTGTACCCAAACTTCATTGAATAAACTTTGGCCAAATACGAAATAACGAAAGCTTGATTGTTTGTTTGTGTGTGTTTTTATTTGTGTCCTTGTGTCTATCAACGAGCCTGTGCTTTGGGTAAGTTACTCGATCTCTATTTTTTATACATTATATTATATATAATGTGTGTGTGTTTTAAAATTAGTCTCACAAAGCCCTTAAGGACATGCTCACCCTTCTCAGTCTTGTGCCCCCTCCTGAAAAAAATTCTGGATCCACCACTGATTTTGGCAAGGATGGTAGCCCTGTATGCAAACATTTGAGAGACTAGATCTGTACTTCTGATAACCATGGAAGTTGCAAATATGGTGTGTTGTGGACATCATTATCAATGATTTGTGTTGCCGGCAGTTATCTTATCAGGAATACTGACACTGGTCTCTTCATGCTTTCTCTCATTTTACTCTACCATATTTTATTATGACACTGTAAGTGCACAATTGTCTTTCCTTTCAACATGATTTAACCAAGTTGTATAGTGTGGAAAAATTTATACTCATAACACCTAACCTAAATCTTACCAGTATATCTACTATTTGGTTGCTGTCAGCTCTTGTGAAACCTAAATCAGACATAGAAATAGCATTTCTACCACCATGACTCTTGATTTTTGTGTTTCTGTCAAAATTCAACACACTGTTGCATAAAACATTATATGGTCTGTGATGAGTGCATAAAATTTCATCAGTGCCACTTCTTGTACTTAAAAACATTCTTTTAATGGGTCATATAAGTCAGTCTATCTCGAACTGTTGAAACATAAACTACAAAGTTTTCTAAACATTACCCCTTTAAACAAGTTTGTCTCCTATTAAGATTTTGGATAATATCAAATGTTTGCTGGTAAATGCTTGTACAGAGATTTCAAAATTGTAAGGTGGGGACTTCATTCCAAACCCAACTCTTCATGTTACTCTATGCTGTGCAAGTCTCTTCATCTCAGGAAAATTACTGCAATAAACACCCATTTCAACCCTCCTACTTTATTTATTTATTGGTACCCCTCCACAGTTTACCCTCACCTCACCACACTTCCCTCCATTACCAGACTGACTATTCCTTGATGCCTCTGGATGCTTCTATCAAGTTGTACTGTAATTTTTTCTTCAGTTCAATTCAGCACCTCCTCATTAGTTATTCAGTTAATCTTCAACATTCTTCTTTAGTGTCATATTTTAGAAGCTTCTATTCTCTTCTTGGCTGAGCTCCTAATTACCTACATTTTTCTTCTGTAAAAAGCTACAAACTACAAAAAGAAATATCAGAAAAGACACCACAATTTTTTTATTTATATTCTGTGTTAACCACTTTCTCTTTTCAGAAATGTTTTTATTGCTATTGTTAGCCTGCATTTTATCCCCTGTACTTTGCCTATCATCAGTTATTTTTCTGCTCAAGTACCTATACTATCTACTATTTTAGTGTCTCATTCCCTGATCTGAATCCCACAGCTTTACCTGATTTAATTTGACTACATTCCATTACTCTTGCTCTATGTTTGTTGGTGTTCATCATAATACCCCCTTTCAAGACACTATTCAGTGCATTTTCTCTTATACAATTGTTCAAATGTTCAAATTTTTGTTAAGCTTATGGGACCTAATCTTATACAATTGCAATGTCATCAACAAACTTCAATTTTTTTAATTTCCTCTTCCTGGACTTTAATTCACATTCCAATTTCTCCTAGATTTTCTTTGCAGCTTACTTAATGTACAGGTTGAGTCATAGAAAAGTTTACAATTCTGTCTCATTTTTCTCTCTGGGTACTGCCTTCCTTTATGTCCTTAGACTCCCATAATTGCCATGTGGTTTGTGAACAAGTTATGAGGTATCTTTTGCTCCCTGTTTTTATTCTTGCTGTCTCAAGAATTTCAAATAGTGGTGTCTAGTTAATATTGCCTAAACCTTCTCTAAATCTTCAAATGTTATGAATAAAAGTTTGCTTTTCTTCAAGCTGTCTTCTAAGATAAGTAGCATTTCAGTATTGCATTATGTGTTCCTACATTTCTCTGGATTTCTAAAAGTAATGTTTCCCTTTTACTCAGTTTGTGATAGAGTATACAGAGTATTCAGTGCCACAAATAGTCTGGCCAACGCATTTTGAAAAGACTGCAGGCAAAAAATACATCAGTTTCATGTCATTATGTTTAATGAGGATAGCATTTTCTTATATTGAAATTGAACTGAAAATTGGATGAGTGTTTCATTCAAGTATCACAAGACATACCAACTGTTAGGTGTTTGATTATTTTTATTAAGTACCATAATAGATTTTACTGAAGAACAAAACTTATTGTTGATTGTTTAGAAGTGATGATGGGCTTCAATCCTTAAGAATTTGAAATACTCCATATTTATTGTGGGATTTAATTACTTTGCGTACAAATAATTATACAGAAAAATATAGCCATTTGAACAGTTAAATAATGCTTATAAGCTGATTGGACAGATCTATACAACAGAATTTGTATCAGTAAATAATAAAAATAATCTTCACTTCAATGATGTTTCAGTGTCTTCTACTTCATAATAATTTTTAACTGTATATGCTGAACTGGATGCAGTGTCTCTTGTCTCCAAGCCATGCACTAGGGAACTTGTATGTGCCACACTAAACAGACAGAAATTGAAAATTTGTGAGTTCTCGATCAGTAGTAAGTTATAGTTAGCTAAACTACCTGCTTCCTTGTGGCTCGTGCTGTGTCAGTCCTGTTTTGTCTTCTGGTGACCGCATGTCTGTTGCATTGAGCAGTTGCCAACATGTTTTCTCGTCGGCCGGTATTTCTGGTTGTGCTGGAAAATACAGTTTATTTTGTATATTTATAACAATTTTATAAAAATCCATGATCTCTCTGTGTTATAATCAGAGAAAATAAATTGAAATGAAATAGTATTCATTATTATTCTGTAAATATAGAGAGGTAATTTATTACCCTAAATTAATTATTGACATTTCTCTTGAATAAAAGAATGTCTTGGTTGCAAAAACTTTTATTGAAATGACGCATTTCGCCCAGTTACAGCAACTTCAGATTTCTTATCTGATGTCCCTGTGCCATATAGTAGGTCTTCACAACTCATACACGACATGCTTCGGTATTGGTATGGGCCCGTACCGATACCGACGCATGTCGTGTATGAGTTGAAGACCTACCATATGACACAGGGATATCAGATAATAAATCTGAAGATACTTATTGTATACATCCGAAAGAACAGATACCACACCAATACAATAAGTATTTAAAAACACGACGAAGGCATTAGCTTCAGTTATTCAATGCAGATGCGGTCATACGTCCGACCTCGCACGGGAATCCGTAATGGCGAGTGTAAGAGGGCATGGACAATAGGGGCGCTACAAACATAGCGTGTGACTTGTGAGAATTTGAAATGGATGGGAGGTGAGCACGGGTGGCCAAGTGGTTATGGCAACCTCTGGCCAGAAGCGGGAGACCCGGGTTCGATTCCAGGTCCGGTTCACATTTTCACTTGTCGCCACTGCTTAATATCAATGCCCAAATGCGGCCACTGTCAATCCTTTCCTTCCTTTAACAATCATTTGCAAATCTGAAGATGCTCTAACTGGGCAAAACGCATCATTTCAATAAAAGTTTTCACAACCAAGACATTCTTTTATTCAAGAGTTCAACTTAATACGGTTGCTGTACCACTCCAAGTAGAAATGGAATGGAAAGAATTTTATTGACTTTTTCCTTACTATAGCTTTTATCAAATCTGAGCAGAATGATCTGATAAAAAAACCTTGTACCTTTAAGCTACTTACACTGCTGGTCACCCAAAATATAAAACCCTGAACAAAGCATCAGTAGACATTTTCAGCAATGAGAGACACACATGATAAGCATCTCAGCACAGGCACACATCATGTACGCCACTAATACCATTTGCAAGCACTAAATAAAGGACGAACAGATGACTGTGTGGACATAATGGAATTGTTATTTTGTGTAAATAGCTCCCATGTGCCTTGTATAAGACAGTAAGTATCTTTTGAGCATGTTTTAGAGGTTGACTGAAGGAGTATAGTTGCCTATCAAGATTATGATGTATCCTTCAGAGAATTCAGTGATTCTCCTTTCAGAAAATTATTAAGTGGTTCTCTACAAATGAACTCTCATTAAACTTTGATAAAACCCAGAATATACTGTGTGATACAGAAAATGGCATGACACCATTAATAAATTTAGACTTTGAATAGAAATCTGTAGCTAAGGTAGAATATTCCAAATTTTCAGGTGTTTGCATTGATGAATTGGAAGAAACACATTGAAGATCTGCTGAAACGTTTGAGTTCAGCTACTTATACTATCAGGGTCATTGCAAAATTTGGTGATATACATCTCAGAAAATTAGCTTACTATGCCTAATTTCATTCACTGCTTTCATATGGGATCATATTCTAGGGCAACTCAACATTGAATAAAAAATATTCATTGAACAAAAGTGTGTAATCAGAATAACTGCTGGAGCCCACCCAAGATCATCCTGGAGACATTTATTTAAGGATCTATGGATCATCACTGTAGCATATATATATATATATATATATATATATATATATATATATATATATATATATATATATATATATATATATATATATATAAGATTTTTGACTTACCTAAAGAACAGGCTCGTTGACAGAAACATAAAACACACAAACATTCAAGCTTTCGCCACCACTGGTGGCTTCTTCGGGAAAAAGAGGAAGGAAGGAGAGGAGAAAGGGAAGGATACGGGTTTTAAGGAAGTGGAAAAGGAGCCATTTCAATCCCAGGAGTGGGAGAACATACCTTAGGGGACAAAAAGGAAGGTAAACAAATACACACACACTCACACTCACATGTCTGCCTAGGTGTGTTTGCATGTGGATGTGTGTGAGTGTGTGTGTATTTGTTTACCTTCCTTTTTGTCCCCTAAGGTAAGTCCTCCCACTCCTGGGATTGGAATGGCTCCTTTTCCACTTCCTTAAAACCCTTTCTCCTCTCCTTCCTTCCTCTTTTTCCCAAAGAAGCCACCAGTGGTGGCGAAAGCTCGAATGTTTGTGTGTTTTTGTGTGTGTTTTATGTTTCTGTCGACGAACCTGTACTTTAGGTAAGTCAAAAATCTTTATTTTATACCTATTTTTCCCACCTGGAAAGTCTCCTTCATATATATATATATATATATATATATATATATATATATATATATATATATATATATATATATTCACTCATGAAATTTGTTATTAACAAGCTGACCCAATTAAAAAGAAATTGCAGTGTGCATAGCTACAACACTAGGAGAAAGGGTGATATTCACTATTCAAGGTTAAATCTAACTTCGGCACAGAAAGGGGTGAATTATGCTGCCACAAATGTTTTTGGTCACTTACCAAGTAGCATCAAAAGTCTGACAGATAGCCGAAAAGTATTTGAAAAGAAATTAAAAGAATATCTGAATGGCAACTCCTTCTACACTTTAGATGAATTTTTAGATAAAACTTTAAATAAATATATAAAATAAAAATAATAATAAGATGAAAATAAAAAATCCATAAAATATTGATTATAATGTATAGACACCATTTACTAAACTGACACATTCCGCATAATTACAAAATGTTGTATATATGATCTGTGGAACAAGCATTAATCTAATCTATGCATGATGACAGACATAATGTGTACATGCCAGTGATGGATCGCTCTGCCACATCCCTGACCATATCACAACAAATTCATTCTTTTGCAGAACAAGCAGTGTCCATGCATACCATTTGACATCATTTGTATGAGAGTGCTGTAGACTGCATTTAGCTGTGAGTTAGTGCCACAGGTGTTTTCACTGTCAATGATGTTGTGAATCATGGTCATGAACAACAGAATGGAATGACATCGTTTTTGCTGAAAAATCACATATCTGTGTGCACCACCATGATGTTCATGTTAGTATGGAGACATCATGGTGAGACACTGTTGAACTGTTGCCTTATGCATCTCCATACTGCTCCTGCACCCAGTATTATGGTTTGGGGTGACATTTCGATTCCTCTCTCTCTTCACCCCTAGTATCTATTGCCAGTCCATTAACCAGCCAGCATTATGTCTCTGAAATGTTGGATCTCCATACCTATCGAGATTGCCAATGGCCACTCTGCAACAGGATAATATGTGACCACATGTGGTATGTAATTCTTCAAAACTTCTTCATCATCCCTTGGACTGTATTGCTGCCTTGGGCACCCTTTACTCCTGATCTCTTGCATTTCAAAATTGTCTGGTCAATGATTGTGGAATGACTGGCCCAGAATACACCACCTGCTGCTATGCCAGTTCAACTTCAACAAATTGTGGAAGCAGCATGAACTGTTATACCCCAACAACATCTCTAGAACCTCTTTGATTCAATGCTGAGGTTGTAACAGTAGTTATAGCAACTAATGGTGGCAACACTCAACACTGATTCCATTATCTTCATTACTTCAGTATCTTCAATCATGCATTTTTTGTACAACATGTTATCTCTGAAATAAATTTAGCTGTAATATGTTTGGTCCCTCTTGGTTTTGCATTTTTGGTCAACAGCAGTGTGGTTGACATATAAAACTTTGATTGAAGTTAAATTCTAATTAATACAATTATACAATGTACTGTACCATTAACATGGCAAACAAGGCACGTTCCATGGTAAAGGCATATGGAAACTTAACAATACCCATCTGCATGATGCAGAATGTAGGTGTGCCTTCAACAAAACATGGAGTGAATGCAAACTAAGGCTATTGGATACACAATGGTGGCTGAAACATACCAAACCAAAGCTCACAAAAATGTTCCAACTTTATGCAAGAGAAAAATATTCTTGGCAAAACAAAACAACTAAATTTTATTTTAGTTGCTTGAGGGACCTGTACATATTAGACACAATGGTAATTGACTTATGTACAGATTTAAAATAATAAAAAGCAAAACTGGTAAAATTAAAGTGATATCAGATAGAAGGATATATGATCTAGATTGCATAATGTGATAGAGGAAAAAAAGCCATTCATGTTTCACGTAATACATGAAAATAAGAGACGGAAGAAGAAACTGATCACACATCTAAAGCTAAATGATAGCACCATCATCTGGAAGCAAAAAAATGTAAAAAACATACTCCACAAGCACGTGGAATAGATGTTTTGTGATGAAACACTCTGAGGAAAAAAAAGCAGCAAGAATTATGGCACACTCTGCAAGGAAAATTAGGTGCAGCTGAAGTCAGAAACCTCATGAAGGAAATCGATGAAGAAGAACTACAATATGTCATATTGTGCAGTCCAAAAACTAAATAACCAAGGCCTGACAGCTTTATAACATAATTTTACCAGGTTTTCCAAGACCAAACGAAACCTATTATTACTGTCAAAGTTTAACATTCCTAAAGACCTTGTAGAAGGAACTGCTGTTTTAATTCAAAAGAATCCAAGAAGCAGTTCCATTGATAATTGTAGACCACATACATTATGAAATTGTTACTACAAACTCATGGCAGGAATCATTTCCCACAGACTTAAAATGGTAAAGAATACAATCATTGGTCAGTATCAGATGAGTGTTGGAATTAAAGAAAGATTTATCACAAATTGTGTGAGTAAAGGGATAGAAATGCAACAACGAAGGCCTGTAAGATTGGGTGTGCATTATTATCACTTGATTTAACAAAGGCCTTTGACAGAGTTGATCACCAATATCTAATAAACACAATGTGCACTGTGGGATTTCCACAACAATTTACTAATTTAATATGTGAACTTCTCAGTAAAACTTCTACGATGGTCAGCTGACTAAAGAAATTCAGATAAGCAGGGTTGTCCTATGTCAATGGGTCTCTTTGCCATTTCCATTGAACCATCGATTGCCACATTGAACCAACAGCTACAGGGAGTAACCAGCGGGGAAAAAAAGAACATTTGTGATGCATATGCTGTTGATGTAGGATTGTTTCTCACAGACAGTCATGAAACAGAGGAAGCATTTCTGATGGTTAATAAATAAGTACTTGCCTCTGGAGCAAACCTGAATGAGCAACAGTCTGGTGTAATGAATATAGGACGTGGCATGTGTCTAAGGCATTGAAATTGGGTTCCATTACTACCTAAACTGAAATGCCTAGGTATTGAATATAGAAATAATATAAGACAAACGACAGCTGTAAATTACAGGAATCTTCTTGCAAGTATGTTTGCATACATACAGAACCATTGGACTTGACAAAATACATAAAGTTACCTTTGCTAATGTCTATAGAATGTCAAAGATAAACTATGTTACAATAGTACTACCAATGCCAAAAGAGACAATTAAGCATATCGTGCCAGATTTAGGCCACTTCCTTACTTGTGGATATATCTTCAAGGTTAAGTATGACAGACTAACTTTAGCCATAGGAGATGGAGGATTAAATCTAACAGAGGTACAAAACAAGAATAGAGCAGAATATTATATGTGTGTCACAGATACAAACAATGGAAGATGTCACAGAATAGTTTAACAGCCCACTTGTTGAATGAAATTGCACTGATCAGTCTACAGCCACCTATGACAGACAAAAATAAAAGTAAGGAAGAGTTCTGTATGTACATCACAACTATATACCGTACGTTCACAAAGACAAAAATTTACAGGAAAAACTATGCTACATTCCTGGAAGTTACTCTCAGATAGAATAATACTATTTATCACAAGTTAGGAGGATTTCAATGAGATTCATATATGATTTGTCCTATTGATTTAAGAGAGAACGAACTTTTTTCTTCAATTTTATCTTTATTATATGTTACTACTTTATGTTTCTGTCTATTTTTGTCTTAAATGACGAGGAGAAGCCTTGTGTCTTTACTTTGTCAATTATAACACATGGAATGATATCAAACAATGGAGGTAATTTATAGTATACCCTTTCTAACAGATTCAACAGTCTATAGAGTAAAGAAGAATGATAGCATATTATTTATTACATTTATTTCTTATGGAAGAAAGGGATTAAATTTTACTAATGTCAGCAGGGGCAGATCGTTCTAAAGGTCCACAGGGGCCCGGCCCCCTCAGAGAATTTGTGATATACTTATGCAGTATTATATGAAACAGTTGGAGTGTCACATGATCCCCTCGAGGTGCTAAGTCAATTTACAATGACGCAATCAAATGGTTTCACTTGCCTCTTGCCAAATCATAGCTGAGGGCTCGTTAGCACGTGCCTGGTGGACGTAGACCCCCCCCTCTCTTCGTTACACAGCCATGCTGACAGCCGAGGGCCAGCAGCTGGCCTGTACTCCTCCTGCACCCAGGGCTCCTAAAACTGCAATCCCAGTGACGTCACAGAACTGTTTACCTTTCCCCTCCTCGCCCCTCGCCCTAGCGCTGCTTGGGGCTCAGCATCCACGGCCCAGTGGTCCCATGCCCCTCTCCTCCTGCACCCTAGTGAAGTGGCTGTACCTGTTGCGCTCCCACTCTCCACCCCTCGGGCACCTGTCCACAGGTTCAAAACGTTTGGGCACAGAGTAACGTATACAGAGAAGAAACCCCTCCCCCTCCTCCTAAACCACTGTCCTACACTATCCTCGTAGTTCCGTAAGATGCTAGCAGATGTCAGGCAGTTCCCCAGCTTAGTAGCAGTAGACCACACTAGAGGCGCTTCAGAGGGTGCCTCTCGCACATGAGAGGGTAGCGTGGAGGGGAGGCTGGGGGGAGAGCTCGTGCCGCTTTCCACGAGGCCATGGCTGTGTCCGGCATGCCAGCGTTTGAGGGGAAGTGGTCATGGGGACAGCCGCTACCTGCCGCCTGCTCTGGCCAGTTTTAAAGGGCTGCTTCTGACTGCAGCGCCATCATGGGACATCTTACGGAACTACTGGTGGCCCTTCCTCCCTGCACCCCTGAGCGTGTGACCGGGCCCTTACGGAGGTTTCCCGTCTGTATATATTTGTCTGTGGTTTGGGCACAGACAAATATATTCAGACGGGAAACCTCAGCCCTTTAAAACTGGCCAGAGCAGCTGGCAGGTAGTGGCTATCCCCACCACCACTTCCCCTCAAACACCGGCACGCCGGACACAGCTGTGGCCTCGTGGCAGTCAGTGCAAGCTCTCCCCTCACCCTCCGCTCCACGCTACCCTCTGATGTGCGAGAGGCACCCTCAGAAGTGCCTCTAGTGTAGTCTACCGGTACTAAGCCAGGGAACCGCCAGACATCTGCTTGCATCTTACGGAACTACGAGGGGAGCGTAGGACAGAGGTTTAGGGGGGGGGGGCTTCCTCTCTGAATATGTTACTCTGTGGTTTGGGGCAGGCAACCCTGGGCCCTTAGCACCTATGTCAAGTGCCTTACTGCATTCCTCCCCCCCCTCCCTCCCCCCACCACCCCACTCGTCAACAGGAAACATGTGAAACAGCAAAAAAGGACACCTGTCAGTAGTGTTCCGTATTCTGGAGCTGGGTTGTTGCAACTTGAGTGTTCATAAACTGAGTATAAAATGAAAAAAAAGTCTCTTTGTTTAAAATGCCCTTTCTTTTATTAAGTATGGAACAGAAGCTAGAAATCAAGCACATCATACAAAAGATTTCTTGATGTCTCAACTGGAGCCGGCCGCAGTGGCCGAGCGGTCTGCAGCGTGCCAGTCACGGTCTGCACAGCCGCTGTGCTAGGGGGTTCTAATCCCCCCTCGGGCATGGATGTTTGTGTCGTCTTTAGTATAAGGTAGTTCATAAGTAGTTTGTAAGTTTAGGAACTGATGACCCTGCAGTTAAGTCCCATAAGCTATACAAAAATTTGAATTTTCTCAACTGGAGGGAAAGAAGAATACATGGTTCTGCAAAAAGTCTTGGCTAACTGTGACTGAGGAGAAACAAAAATTGTTTTGTTTCTACTGTGTGTCGTCTGATGGTGAAGGACTGTGGACAACAGTCGGCTGCAAGAATCTAAAGATTTAAGTGAAAGAATTACGAAACACGAGGAAAGTAGACTTCATTTAGAAAATTCTTGTAAATATAAAATGTTTGGCACAATTAACATTGCTGCACAGATTGATACGGCGTATAAAATGTCAATTCAGAAACATAATGAATTAGTTATGAAGAACAGACACATGTTAAACAGAATAGTAGAGTGCTTAATGTTTTGTGAAATTCATGAGTTAGCACTAAGAGCTCACAATGAAAAACAATAATCAGCAAACCGTGACAATTTCTTAGACCTGCTATCTCTTTTGGGAAATCTTGACAGTGTATTACATGATCACTTAAGCAGCTATACTAATTCCGTGTGTAAATATACGTCACACATAATACAAAATGAGCTTCTGGTTTGTATGTATCAAGTTTACATTGAAGAACTGTGGTTGTCGGCAGAAGGGAATGAGCTTCTGGATTGTATGTATCAAGTTTACATCGAAGAACTGTGATTGTTGGCAGAAGGGAAATACATTCTTCTGGACAGGCTCAAAACAAGCCGCTGTAATTCCTGCCGGGATAACTTTAAGATAGTAATTTAAATAGAAATTTGTGTCATTTCATGTTAGATGAACGCGGTGCCCACACTAATATATCTGAATTTGTAGTCATCTTAAACAAGAGTGCTGAAGACTTTATTTTCATACCACTTACCTTATAAAGAGTTACACTTTAAACTTGCGATAAGTATGATATTTAAGTGTTCATTTGTTTGAGAAATTTGTTACATATGTGCACATTGTGAGCTCGTAATGACCATGCTTTACGAGTAGGATATCCAAAACAGGGGACTGATGACTTAGATGTTTAGCCCCCTTAAAACAACAACAACAACACAACAACAAGATCCAAAACAGAAATATTGAGTTTAACATTTAGCAGACTTTACTATAAATTGCTTTCATACGCTCATCCATGTATGTACACACTTTGATATCCACCGTAAGGTGCGTGGCGGAGGGTTCTTCGTCCCACTACTATAGTCGGCGTCAGCTACGAAGGTGGCCTACTTTTCAGACGTTCTGCGCATCCCCCACCATTTCCGCAATGAAAGCCAATATGTTCACTCTGTAGGCGCGTGGCTGGCCGCGAGTTACGCAATGTTTCTCACCACACAGGCACAACTGTTGGTGCTCGGCCATAGCTCCTCCCCCCCCCCCCCCTTCCGCGCTCACCCTACCGCTCCGCCACTATGTACGGAAGCACCTTCTTATATGACGCCAAGTACAGTCATTGCCTTTTATATTCCACTCCAAAATATAACGAGGGAAAACGAATGCCTGTAAGTCTTCCTATCCTCTTCGGGGGACACCACCTTGACGAAGCACTGTCCGTGCGGGTGGAGAGGCTTGCGTATCCGTGTGAAGCAGAGGGCTATAGGGCTATACCGAAGGTAGAGAACCTACTGCCAGAAAGGCCTCAGCTGATGGATCAGACCAAGCGTGTCCCATAACATCCCGTCTTCCTTATCCTCTCCCAGTTCTTTCCCAATTCCTTTCCCAACCCAAGGTGTGATGCAATCCGTGCCGAAGGGTGCGTGGCACATGGGTGGATGTGTCTCGAACGGAGTCTCAGGGATACTGGGCGACCTCCCTGAATAAGTAGCCTTGCACCACGCGGGGTTATCGTGGTGTGGACCATATAAATCCCCAAATCTCGTGGGACTAAGATGAACACATAGAAAGAAAGTATTTTAAAAGAATCTGAGGGGCAATCTGAGACCTCAGATACTCAGACATCGGGATCAGGACCAATGGAGTGCACTCCTACTTCTGAATGAGGGTCTAGACCTGAGCAAAAAGTGGGAACTGTAACAGAGAAGCTACACCAGATTAGGATTAAGGACTTCTCTGGGGCTCAGAGGAGGAAACTTCTCAAGGAACAGAAGCAAAAGGAAGGAAAAGAATGGCTTCCTAAGCATAAGTGGAGGGAATCAAAAGGGCTTGAACCCAAGACCTCCAAAAAGAAACTGGCTCAGGTCGAAGGGGATACACAGACCCCCTCGACGTCAAAGACATGTGGCAAGAGGGTTAGGGAGGAATCTAAGACTCCCTCCTCTCTGGACAAGCGTGATCCTAAAGGGCTGAGGCAGGAAATAGGGAAACAGACCTATAGTACTGCAATCTCGGCCTTTGGAATGGTGGTTGTCCAAGAAGGATACCCACTGGTGAGCATCGCCTCGCAGCAGGAGGAGCTCGTGCAGATGGCCCTCTTTGAAGAGATTGGGGGGGACGCTGGTCCAGGACCCAAATTCAGGAGGGTCTATCTAGATCGCGGTGCCATCATTTTTGTCTGTGAGGGGGAGTACTTAGCAGTATGGCTTAAGGACAAGGTGCCCATGATATCCCTGTGAGAGGATGCAAAGCTGCTGGTCAAGACAGCAACCGAACTCCTGAAGACCGCAAAGGTATCAATATGGGTACCAAAGATCCTTAAGGATGTCCCTCCAAAGACTCTGTTCGAGAAAATAAGGGTCCAGAACCCAAAAGTCTCGACAGAGGATTGGAGGGTAATTAACCAAAAGGTCGTTCCGGAAGGACGAACCCTGGTGGTGGAGGTCAGAGAGAAGTCCCTGAAGGCAATGCGAGAGCAAGGCCTGAAATTGTTTTTAGGGTTCTCGCAGATCGCCATCAGGGTAATCAAAGACCTTAAAGGCAATAATGGCAGCAAGATGGGGACTGGAAGTGCTGCAGATAAACATGCAGCACAGTAAAGGGGCCACTGCTGCCCTGAGCCGTCGCCTGGGCAGACAAGAGGTGGACGTGGCCCTGATACAAGAACCCTATTTATACCAAGGGGGTGTATAGGGCCTCGGTGGTACTGGAGGTAAGCTGATTTATGCTAGAAATCTAAAAAACTGCAGAACATGCATTTATGTTATAAATGGAATACCTTTCATACCAATAATGGATTTTTGTTCCAGGGACTTGGTGACCATCAGGATGCAGCAACGTGAGGAAGCTATCAAGAGGGAAATTGTTTTGGCCTCAGCATACCTTCCTTAAGAAGACAGCTCTCCTCCTCCTTTGGAAGTGAGGAGACTGACGGAAGCCTGCCATCGGCAAGGTGACGAACTGTTGGTGGGATGTGATGCCAATGCCCACAATCTATCGTGGGGCAGCAAGGACACCAACAGTAGAGGTGAGCACCTTCTTGAATTTCTCCTATCTAACAACTTGGAGATCCTGAATAGGGGTGATGAACCTACATTCAGTAATAGTAGAAGGGAAGAAGTAATTGACATAACTTTTGGTTCCATGATGATGGGAAGTTATGTCAAACAGTGGAATGTGGTCCTGGAGCCATCCTCATCAGATCACATGTATATTGCCGCGAGAGACCCCCGAACAACAACTGCTGCCGGGCGCCGTGGCTCAGCGCGCCCGGTCAGAGGGCTCAACGCCCTCTGTAATAAAAAAAGCTGAGCCAAGAACTCATCGAACAAAAACGAACATACACGATCAGCGTCCGCAATGAATAGAACCAACCATAGGAAAAAAAAAAAAAAAAAAAAAAAAAAAACTGCCGGCGTGGCACAGGGGATAGCGTCATGGACTGCGGAGCAGAAGGTCGCCGGTTCAAACCCGCCCACCGGCAAAAAATTTATTTCTTTGTAATTTACAATTCCATAAGGTTCTACATCTTTCTTATGTTCACTTGTAAATTCTACTTGTTTCTTATGTTAACTGTTCTTCTAATTTCTGGTAAATTCTGTCTGTGTATAAATAGCAGAGCACTCTGCCTGAGAGGCAGTCAGTGCTGCGTGTATGTTGAGTTCGTAATAAACGTGCTTTCAGTATAAGTGCTGTGTTTAGTTGCCTTCGAAGTCAAGCCTACTTCCATTGCAACGTGACATTGTTTGGTGGAGGCGCCGGGTACACTGTGCAACAGCTGCATCACCGTGGCTCCGATTAGGCGACGTAAAAGCCGTCGCTTACACGGACTGGAACCGGATTACAAGGGATACACCGAGTACATCCTTCCAAAAGTCCGTATTATCAGAAGAACGATGGAGACGAAACCAGCAATAAGCCAGCTGCACATCAGACACCCGTCGATGTTCTCTGGAGATGCTGGACAGGACCCAACAAATGGCTAAAAGGGTTCGACCGAGTCGCCAAGTACAACAGGTGGGATCATACGATGTGCTTGGCCAACGTTTATTTCTACCTGGATGGAACAGTCGAGCAATGGTTCGAAAACAACGAAGACAAGTTGAATGAATGGGAGACGTTCCAGGAGGAACTGAAAAAGACGTTTGGAGACCGCCAGCGACAAATCTGCTCGGCGGAAGAACAAGTGAAGAACCGGGCCCAACGACATGGTGAGGCGACACAATCGTACATACAGAGTGTTTTGGCCCTGTGTAACGTAGTCAATCCGAACATGACGGAAGCGGACAAAATAACGCACCTGATAAAGGGAATTGCAGAAGATATGTACCAAGCTCTTCTGATAAAAGACGTCGCTACGACAGAAGAGTTCATCAAGTGGTGCCAGCGTATTGAAGAGATGCAACAAAGGAGGGTTGGACGCAAGAAGTATGACAGACTCCCAAATGTAGTCCCTATGGCCGTTGTGGAAGACCAGCAGGACTTGGCTTCTCTCATACGACAAATCGTGAGAGAAGAATTACAACAGTGCATGTCAGCCGGGACTATTAGACCGAGCGACCATCAGATAATGGCCATGGATGTGAGCCCTGTAAGTCACGAGGGAGCCGACGCCACTGAGGACGAGGTATTTGAAACATTAGCTCCTGTCTGCCCCGTCAATCGCACCCGACGTGAAGAATGGCGTCGCCCTGCTATGACTTACGCTGCAGCCGCCAAACAGCAGCCCATGAACCGACCGACACGACCACAGCCAACTCCCCCGATAACTATGACGCCCCGCAGAAGAACAGACGTCTGGAGGACAGAAGACAACACACCACTGTGTTTCCACTGTGGCGCCCTGGACATGTCGTACGCTACTGCAGAGAGAGGAGGCGAGTATTCGATGATTATTTTGCCGCAAGACGTCAGCCGTCGGAGCAGTTCTATCCAAGGCAGTCACCTGCTGATGAGTTCAGTCGACCTATGAGAAGAAGCCCACCGCCGTACCCTAGACGAGGTCGCTCCCCGACGCGCCGCAGCC
The DNA here is from genome assembly GCA_026315105.1 of Locusta migratoria. Lineage (NCBI taxonomy): Eukaryota > Metazoa > Arthropoda > Insecta > Orthoptera > Acrididae > Locusta > Locusta migratoria. The sequence goes on from CM048755.1 coordinate 297,963,499, forward strand.
GTTCACCGTTGCCGTACAGAGGTACCAGCCGCTCCCCTAGCCGCCGCGCCCAGGAAAACTAAGCGAGGCGACCATCTACGGGGGTGAGACCGCCGCAGATTAAAATCCTCCATGGACGACAGTCGCCAAGATGTCGGGAAATCTCATCGACATCATAATCGACGGCCAACCTGTCCGGGCACTTGTTGATTCAGGATCCTCTTTTTCTGTATTATCGGATAATTACCGCCGCACACTAAAGAAGACAATGTTCTGTGATACGGAAGCAACTGTGCTGAAGGTCGCGAATGGAAAGTACGTCCATCCAGCAGGAACTTGTGTCGCAAGAATAACCATCAACAACAGGACGCAGCCGTTTGAATTTGCCGTGTTAACAGAACGTAGTCACAATGCCATCCTCGGATGGGACTTCCTTCAGGCATCCCAAGCTATCATTGACAGTGTAAGATCTGAGCTGCAAATTGAAGAAGTTGTTCCGCCAGACTCATGTAATACAGAATTTTCTGGGAAGTTATTCGTCGTTGACAATGTGACGATACCGCCGTTGACAATGAGAACAGTTGCAGTCACAAACACAGATGACTGGTTAAACTGTGAAGTTCTTGTTGATAGTAAAAAGTTTGTCAGGGTCACAAAAGAAATATGCATACCAGCGGCTATCATAAGCATTACCGGTGGTCAAGGAGAGATTTGGATCACAAATTGTCACGAGCAGTCACAACTTATCCCGAAGGGAATGTGTATCGGGACAGCTGAACCAATCCAGGACGGTGAGCTCAACGTCATCAATGAAGACCCATGCCCTGCTATTAGCACAGACAACACGCTGGAGGAAACAAACGTGGAACTGCCAATAGGGCCTGGACTGACCAAGGAATAACGCCAGAGGGTGTTAGGTATACTACGCCAATTTTCGAGTGCATTCACACCTCAGCAGGGGAAAAGTCAGACGAAACGGCCCACGATAAAGCACCGTATCAATACTGGGGACCATCCGCCAATTAGCCAGCGTTCGTATAAGAGTGTCGCCAGCTGAAAGACGGATAATTCGAGAGGAGGTGGAGAAGATGTTGCGAGATGACATTATTCAACCTTCGGAGAGTCCTTGGTCGTCTCCGGTGGTCCTCGTAAAGAAGAAGGATGGCACGTGCCGATTCTGTGTCGACTATCGGCGGCTGAACAGAATCACAAAGAAAGATGTCTACCCATTGCCGCGTATTGATGACACCTTAGACTGCTTGAAAGGAGCTACATACTTCTCAACTATGGACATGCAGACAGGTTACTGGCAAATCGAGGTTGACGAAGCTGACAGGGAGAAGACGGCTTTTATTACACCTGACAGGCTCTATGAATTTAAAGTAATGCCATTTGGATTATGTAATGCTCCAGCCACATTCGAACGCATGATGGACAACTTGCTTCGACACCTTAAGTGGACGACGTGTCTCTGCTATTTAGACGACATTGTCGTTTTCTAGAAAACATTTGAAGAACATCTGAGTCGCCTGTCAACTGTGTTGAAGTGTGTTCAGGCTGCAGGTCTCCGCCTCAATCCAAAGAAGTGCCTCTTCGTCGCCAAAGAGATAAAAATCCTGGGGCACCTAGTCAACGGAGATTGTGTCCGTCCTGATCCAGATAAAGTAAGGGCAGTCACAGAATTTCCAACTCCTCAGCACATTCGTGATGTGAGAAGTTTTCTCGGGCTGTGCTCATACTACCGACGTTTCATAAAAGGATTTTGTAACAAGGCACGTCCATTACAAGAACTTCTGCAGGGAGAGGCCAAATTTTACTGGGATGAGACAAAAGAAAGAGCTTTCCGAGCACTTAAGGAGACTCTAACTTCAGCACCAGTGCTAGCCTTGTACGACGAGAATGCAGAAACGGAACTTCACACAGACACCAGTGGCTATGGGATTGGTGCAGTGCTTGTACAAGTTCAGGAAGGTGCCGAAAAAGTGATAGCCTATACGTCAAGAGTACTCTACAACTGAAAAAGAATGTCTCGCGGTTATCTGGGCTATCAACAAGTTCCGGCCGTATTTATTCGGCAAACCATTCACCGTCGTGACAGACCACCATTCTTTGTGTTGGCTGACTAGCTTGAAGGATCCATCAGGTCGACTAGCAAGATGGGCACTAAGACTCCAAGAGTACGATGTCACAGTGGTATTCAAGAACGGGCACAAACACAAGGATGCCGACTGCCTTTCGAGGAATCCATTAGTGGAACACAACAGCATTAATGAAATTTCAGCTCTCACTGAATTAGATGACTTTACAGCTGAACAAAGGGAAGATCCAACACTATTAACAATGATAGAGGCCTTGGAGAAAGGAGAACCGACCAATGGAGAGTTCCAACTAATAAACGGAACATTGTACAAGAGCAACTACGATCCACTGGGCCCCAAATGGCTACTTGTTGTTCCAGCTCATCTCCAGCCAGCTATTCTCAAATATTTCCATGATGCCCCAATGTCCGGTCATCTGGGATTTGTGAAGACCCTAGACAGAATTAGACGCAGGTATTACTGGAAAAGTCTCTACCGATCTGTCAAGCACTATGTGAGTCACTGTAAAGAGTGCCAGCAACGGAAGCATGTGCCGCAATTACCTCCAGGACATCTCGTACCGATTCCGCCGGCAGCAGCTCCATTCCACCGAGTTGGGATCGACCTTCTAGGGAGGTTCCCGAAGTCGACAACCGGTAACCGTTGGATAATAGTCTGCACTGACTACCTCACACGCTACGCTGTCACCAAACCTGTGCCGACTGCAGAAGCTCCAGAGATCGCAAAATTCCTTGTAGAAGACATTATTTTGAAGCATGGAGCACCACGTGTCATGATATCTGATCGTGGAAAAGTATTCCAGTGAAAACTAGTATCAGAGGTAATGTCACGGTGCAACATTGTCCACAGAATGACAACTGCATACCATCCTCAGACAAATGGTCTTACGGAACGTTTTAACAAAACGCTAGCCGACATTCTGTCGATGTACGTCGATGTTGAGCAGAAGGATTGGGATACAATTCTGCTAGTCGTGACATTTGCTTACAATACCGCAAGACAAGACACCACAGGCTTCACTCCGTTTTTCCTGCTCCATGGCCATGAAGCTGAGACGACAATGGATACACTGTTCCCGTTCCAACCGGACGACTCTCAGGACGACTATGATAAACAGCTCATCACCAGGGTCGAAGAAGCAAGACAGCTGGCTCGCATACGGACACTGGACGCCCAGGAGAAGGACCGTCAGCGGTATAACGACAAACACCGACCTGTTGTGTACAGCCCAGGAGATCTGGTATGGATTATTACCCCTGTACGGAAGGTTGGACTGTCAGAAAAGTTATTGAAGCGATACTTTGGTCCGTATCGTGTCATACGTCGCCTGTCAGACGTCACATACGAAGTTGAGGATTATGAGCCATCGTCGAAACGTCAAAAACGAAGAGACATTGTTCACGTCCTGCGCATGAAGCCTTACTACGATCCTGAAGAGCAGGTAGACGACAATGGCTTCTTGTTCAAGGATTGTAAGGACGGTAATGTTCCTGATGAAGCCACGACAGGAACGTCTGTCGTCGATAATCGCGGAGAAGGGAAGGATTCTCTTGAACTGTCATACAGAGGACCCATGACACGGTCAAGATCCAGGACATTGCAGCTGGCTCCACAGGGATCATAACAGCGGGTCGCTGTTTCTTCAGGAGAGGGAGCAATGCCGCGAGAGACCACGAACACCGACTGGCGGCGTGGCGCAGCGGATAGCGTCACGGACTGCGGAGCAGAAGGTCGTCGGTTCAAACCCGCCCACCGACAAAAAATTTATTTCTTTGTAATTTACAATTCCAGAAGGTTCTACATCTTTCTTATGTTCACTTGTAAATTCTACTTGTTTCTTATGTTAACTGTTCTTCTAATTTCTGGTAAATTCTGTCTGTGTATAAATAGCAGTGCACTCTGCATGAGAGGCATTTAGTGCTGCGTGTATGTTGAGTTCGTAATAAGCGTGCTTTCAGTATAAGTGCTGTGTTTAGTTGCCTTCGAAGTCAAGCCTACTTCAATTGCAACGTGACATTATTAAATTCAAGGTTGAAATGGGAACCAGACAGACCATGACCTATAGGAATCACAGGAAAACGGACTGGGAGACATACAGGAGAGACCTTGACTTCAGCCTATCGGAAATTAAAACTTCGATAACGAATCCAGCAGGGTCTGAGGAAGTAGCAGAGGCCATAATCTCTGCTTTAGTGACCTCATACCAGGACAACTGCTCAGTCACCAAGAAGTGCACAAATAGGAGTGTGCCTTGGTGGAATAATAACCTGGAAATGCAAAGGAAACATGTACGAAGACTGTTTAACCTTGCGAGGCGCAAAGGACAATGGGCAAAATATCGTGACAGCACATGAAACGCTGGAACTGCTCCTTAAGACTCACTTTCCTCAATATACTCTGGGGGATAACTCAGACCAGAATGCGATTCCTGAGAGACAACGGTTCTCAGGTATTCGCAAAGAGGACTGGGATCTGGCCAAGGAGTGTGTTGATTTTAGTAAGGTCTTATGGGCGGTGGGAACATTTCAACCGTTCAAGTCACCTGGCACCGATGGAATCTATCCAGCTCTCCTGCAACAAGCGAGAGAAAATCTTATTAGATTCCTATGCAGGTTACTCAGGGTTAGCCTAGCAGCAGGAATCATTCCCAATGCCTGGAGGGCAGTGGAGGTTGTCTTCATTCCAAAGCCAGGGAGAATTGATCATACCAAGGCCAAGGATATGAGACCAATCAGCCTGTCCTCCTTCATTCTTAAGATATTGGAAAAGCTGCTTAATGAGCATTTTGGAGAAAGGGTGTTAAGTAGGGCTCCTCTACATTCAAACCAACATGCATATCAACCAGGTAAATCATGTGAGACAGCTCTCCACCAACTTGTTGGGAAGGTGGAGAAAGCACTACACTTTCAGGAAATAGCCCTCTGTATCTTCCTGGACATTGAGGGGGCCTTTAGCAACACGACCTTCGATTGCATGGTTAGGGCAGCAGAGGTGCATGATCTAGGGAGCACTATATGTAGGTGGACTAGGGCCATGCTCAGTGGAAGAAAGGTAGAGGCTACCATGATGAGTGAAAAAATGGTAATCAACACCACTAGGGGTTGCCTGCAAGGAGGAGTTCTTTCCCCTTTATTGTGGAATCTAGTGGTGAATGATCTCATTGGAGAATTAAACTCTAGGCAGTACTTTTGCCAAGGATACACACATGATCTTGTCATAGTAATACTTGGCAAATTTGCTGACACAGTAAAGAATATGGCACAAGGTGCATTGGACATTGTGCAGGACTGGTGCAGAAAACAGGATCTGGGGGTTAGTCCTAAGAAGACTGTTGTTGTACCATTCACAAGGAAACATATCCAACACTCAAGTTGGAATCTAAAGCTTTTCAATGAAGCGCTACCTGTGAAGGGGACAGTGAAATATCTAGGGGTTACCCTAGCTGAGAAACTGACGTGGACCCCTCACATTAGGAATATTTGCTCCAAGGCAAAAGGTACTTTAGTAAGTACCAGGAGAGCTTGTGGCAAAAACTGAGGCCTGAGCCCCAAGGGTATGCACTGGATATACACCACAGTGATTAGACCCAGGATCACCTATGGGGCGGTCGTGTGGTGGAAGAAGGTAGAACAGCAGGTTGCTGCTAAGAAGCTTGGTAAGGTGCAGAGATTAGCCTGCTTAGCCATAACAGGCGGAATTAGCAGCACACCAACTGCTGGGATGGAAACCATGCTGAATATGCCCCCATTACACCTTTGGGTCAAGATGGAGGCAGCGGCTGGTGCATACAGACTCAAATCTGGCAACAACTGGAACTCTTTGGGATATCCAGAATCACACACTAAAATAGTGAGTGAGGTAAATATAGGAAAGGTTGGGGAAATGCCAGCCGACTATATTATAACCCCATACTGCTTCAAGAAGCCTTTCAGTATAACAATTGGAAGTAGGGAGCAGTGGGAGAAAATAGTTCGACACCGTACGGGGGATATTGTCTGGTTCACTGACGGGTCGAAATCAGACAAAGGCGTTGGGGCCGGGGTATACAGGGTGCAGCCAAGACTGGAGGGCGTCATCTCTCTACGGAATCTGGCCTCAGTATTCCAAGCCGAAATCACTGCCATCAGGGCATGTGTGGGGAAGAATTTGCGTAGGTGCTACAAAGATCGTAGCATCTATATCTATTCAGACAGCCAGGCAGCCCTGAGATCACTGGCAGCTCCTGCAACAAGGTCTAAAATTGTTGCAGAATGTCACAGGGTTGTAGTGGAGCTAGGAGAAAGCAATAGAGTAAACCTATTGTGGGTCCCTGGCCACTCGGGGATCAGTGGCAACGAACATGCCGACAGATTAGCCAGGATGGGGGCAGAGTCTCCATTTATTGGACCGGAACCTGTCCTGACAATCACCAAGGCAATGATCAAATTGGAGCTACGTAACTGGCTCAGAAGACAGCACGTAGAATATTGGACCAAAGTCCATCAACAAAAACATGGATAGGTAATGATGCGAAAGCCATGTTTTAAAAGAAGCTCTGCAATCCTGGGCCTGAACAGGAGAGAGATTAGACTCATGGTTGGATTGCTGACAGGCCATGGGAATTTCAAAAAACACCTACATACAATGGGAATAACAGAAGAGGACCCTAAATGTAGGATCTTTGATGACGGCGATGAAACTGCATAACATCTAATCTTCGAATGCATGGCATTGGAGAGTAAAAGGCACAGAACATTTGGGACAACCAGACCCGAAGAAATTGTGTCTAATAAAGAACTGGTAAAGGGACTCCTTGCACTGTTCAAGGGCATTGGTTGGCTTTACTAGATTTACAGGGAGCGATACCGCACAATAAACCTAGTTTCGGTGCGGGCAGTGGCGGGTTGGACCAAGACTGTTTTGGCTTCCCTGGAAAAATCAAATCAAATCAAGTCTTTCTATGAGCCGTAATTTCTCTTATTTTACCTTTGTGGTCCTTACGCGAAATGTAAGTTGGTGGCAGCAGAATCGTTCTGCAGTCAGTGTTCAAATTCCAGCACTCCAAATTTCCTCAAGAGTGTTTTCTTCTAGTGGTCACTTAGACTGCTAAGCACTTCTCGCCGGCCGCGGTGGCCGAGGAGACTGAGGCGCTCCAGTCACGGTCTGCACGGCCCCTACGGTCGGGGGTTCGAATCCCCCCTCGGGCATGGATATTTGTGCCGTCCTAGTTCGTAAGTAGTTCATAAGTAGTTTGTAAGTTTAGGGACTGATGATCCCGTAGTTAAGTCCCATAGACTATACAAACAAACAAGAACTTCTCAGCAAAGGTATCATTTTTATTTACTAGTGAACATGAATAATATCAGATTTTTTGTGTACATGATTTAAACACCACATTATCAAAACTTCAGTCTGGCTTAATTAGTAACACACTCCATTGATTGTGGAGTTTTCTGATGAGGCATCAGCTCCACTCGATGAACGTTTATTAAAGAGCCTGCTATTAAAGACTACATTTTCTATAGAGGGTTCTGCTCTAGTGGATTAATAATATGTAGTTAGCAGTGCTATATTTCCGTATCTGAGGTTTTTAACTTGTTTCACCATCTCACTACAATTTGGAACCTGCACTCAGTTTTAGCGAGTTCCTTAACATGGCCATATTAATTCTAAGGTTTATAACACGGTTAAAGCTGGATTTCAAGACCGTTGGACATGCAAATTGCACCCTCTGGTACGTAAATCTTTGCCGAAAGAAGATCTACATCTACATACATACTCCGCAATTCACTATAAGGTGCGTGGCGGAGGGTACACTGTACCACTACTAGGCATTTCCTTTCCTATTCCACTCCCAAATTGAACGTGGAAAAAAAGAATGCCTATATGCCTCCGTACGAGCCCTAATTTCTCTTATCTTGTCTTTGTGATCTTTACGCGAAATGTAAGTAGGCGGCAGCAAGATCGTACTACACTCAGCTTCAAATTCCGGCCCTCTAAATTTACTTAACAGAAATTCACGAAAAGAACGTCGTCTTTCTTCCAGCGATTCCCAATTGAGTTGCCGGAGCATTTCCGTGACACTCGCGCATTGGTCGAACCTACCGGTAACAAATCTAGCTGCTCGTCTCTGAACCGCCTCTATGTCTTCCTTTAAACTGATCTGCTGCGGGTCCCAAACACTTGAGCAATACTCAAGACGTGGTCGTACAAGCGTTTTATATGCGGTCTCCTTTACAGGTGAGGTACATCTTCCCAAAATTCTCCCAATAAACCGAAGTCGGCTGTCCGCCTTACAACTGTCCTTACATGCTCGTTCCATTTCATATCGCTCTGCAATGTTACGCCTAGATATTTGAACGACGCGACAGCATCAAGAAGCTCACTACTAATGCTGTATTCGAACATTATTGCATTGTTTCTTCTACTCATGCGCATCACCTTACATTTTTCTACATTGAGAGCTAGCTGCCAATCTTCGCACCAACTAGAAATTTTGTCTAAGTCATCCTGTATGCTATTACAGTCAGTTACAGACGACACCCTCCCATACACCACAGCATCATCAGCAAACAGCCGCAAATTACAACTTACTCTGTCCATCAGATCATTTACATAGATAGAAAATAATAGCGGTCCTATCACACGCCTGACGATACACTCGTCTCTGATGAACACTCGCCGTCGAGAACAACGTACTGCGTTCTATTACTTAGGAAGTCTTCCAGCCAGTCACAAATCTGTGAACCTATTCCATAAGCTCGTATCTTCGTTAGCAGTCTGCAGTGTGGCACCGCATCGAACGCCTTTTTGAAGTCGAGAAAAACACAATCCGCCTGTTGCCCTTCGTCCATGGCTCGCAAGATGTCATGTGAGAAAAGGGCAAGCTGACTTTCACATGAACGATGTTTCCTAAACCCGTGCTGATTCATGGAAAGAAGCTTTTCCGTTTCAAGGAAATTTACTATATTCGAACTGAGAAAATGCTCCAAAATTCTACATGAAACTGATGTCAACGATATTGGCCTGTAATTGTATGGGACAGTTCTCTTTCCTTTCTTATACACGGGAGTCACCTGCGTTTTTTTCCAATCACTAGGAACTTTGCGCTGAATTAAAGATTCGCTATAAATGCAAGCTAAGTAGGGGGCCAATGCCGCAGAGTAGTCTTTGTAAAACCGAACTGGTATTCCATCCGGACCAGCAGACTTTTTCGTATTTAGCCCTCTCAGCTGCTTCTCTACACCGGAAATACCTATTGCTATGTCCCCCATTTCGGAATTAGTACGTTGATCAAATGATGGTACATTTGTGCGTTCCTCCTGCGTGAAAGATTTCGTAAAGGTTAAATTTAGAACTTCAGCTTTCCGTTTGCTTTATTCTATTACTGCCCCGGAATGATCAACGAGTGACTGGACAGTGGGCTTTGACCCGCTTATCGATTTTACATAGGACCAGAATTTTTTCGGGTTCTCGGAAAGATCTTTTGCTAAGGTATGGCTGTGATAATTATTGTATGCTTCGCGCATCGATCTTTTTATAGACGCACGAATCTCTACTAACTTTTGCCTGTCATCATTTGTGTGTTCTTTTTTGAATCGAGAGTGCAACAGCCTCGCTTTCTCAGCAGCTTTCTAACATTATTATTATACCACGGTGGATCTTTTCCATCCTTAATCGTCTTTACTGGCACATATTTCTCTAACCCTTTATTAACAATGCACTTAAATTTAGTCCACAATTCCTCTACGTCCATAGTCCCGGAATTAAACGATGCCCATTCATTTTCTAAGTGCGATCGTAACATTCGCTTATCGGCTCTTCCCACCAAAAACACGCTCCTAGCCTTCTTCATTGGTTTATGAACTTTGGTCACCATCGACGCTATGACGATATCATGATCAATAATTCCTGTCTCTACACAGACATCGTTAATAAGGTCAGGCCTGTTTGTGGCTATTAGGTCTAGAATATTTCCATTGCGCGTGGGTTGCCGTTTCCTCTTACAAAACTCTAAATGAGACTACTCGTAGATAATTAACTAATGAAAGGCGTACATGTAACTAACATTACGCAGGGCAAGAAGGTCTGTAGACTGTTCTTTGGGTAGGTTACTGTCCACGACACAAGTATTGGATTCTATCCGACAGGAATAAAGACGATGTGATTGTTCAAACTACTTATTACAGTTCTCTACTTTCTTTCTTAGCCCAAGTGATCACTGTATTTTCAGAACAAAGGTTTTCATATTACATTATGCACAATGAATCATTAAAAATATCACCAAACATGTTTTACAGAATACCATCTAATGTAGATCAAAGTTAAGTAGGCCTAAACCAGTTATCAAACAGAAGATTGTATGACTACTGTAGTGCTTTACCAAAGATGGTCCTGTTAGAGGTGGTATGCCTTTTGCCTTTCAGACCTTCGAACTGACTTTAACCAGCCATTTACAGGAGTATATACAGTGAAATGCAGATTCCTAACCATGTTGTGCATGGTAATTTTCGCGTTTACAAATATTACCAGAAATTAAATGTTCAAATGTCTGTCGAGTCTATGGGACTTAACTACGGGGTCATCAGTCACTAAACTTACAAACTACTTATGAACTACTTACAACTAAGGACGGAACAAATATCCATGCCCGAGGGGGGATTCGAACCCCCGACCGTAGTGGCCGTGCGGACCGTGACTGGAGCGCCTCAATCACCGCGGCCACCGCGGCCGGCACCAGAAATTAAAGAAGTCATATGTGAGAGATAAGAATCATTGGGATGGCTGAGATTCGAACTTCTGATCTTTTTTTGTAATTCTGCACTTTACCAGCGAACCACAGGATCACGCCTAACATCATTTTAGTCTATGTGTGAATTCTCGTCGAGAAACAAATAAATGCCAACATATCTCTGATGTTTTACGTACTGTCCTATTGTGAATGGAAATACAGTGCTATTTTTTCACTATAGTCGGCGTCAGCTACGAAGGCGGCCCACTTTTCAGCCGTTCTGCGCATCCCCCACAATTATCGCAATGAGAGCCAATAATAGGGTTACCAGATCGTGGAATGCAAAAATAAGGACCGAGCGAGGTGGCACAGTGGTAACACACTGGACTCAAATTCGGGAGGACTGTGATTCAAATCCACCTCCGGCCATGCAGATTTAGATTTTCCTTAATTTTCCTGAATCACTACACGCAAGCGCCGGGATAGTTCATTTGATAGGGGGCGGCCGATTTCCTTCGCCATCGTTACCCAAAAATTCGAGCGTGACCTGCGTCTCTAATGACCACGCTGTCAATGGGACACTAATCGCGAATCTTCCTTCCTCCCTTACTTCTTGGTAATTTTCCAGCCGATTGTTCCCAATCTAACAACCGACGTTGGGCTACATTAAAGATCTTAGTCTTCACAAGCAGAAATGTTCAAAAATGCGTGGTCATCAGTTCAAATGTTTGTTAAAGCTTATGGGACTTAACTACGGGGTCATCAGTCCCTAGTGGTCATCAGTCCGTAGCTTACAAACAACTTAAACTAAGGTAAACTAACCTAAGGACAACATACACACCCATGTCCTAGGGAGGACTCGAACCTCTGACGGCGAGCAACCGCGCGCTCCGCAGCGAGGTTCCTTAGACCGCTCGGCTACTCCACTGAGGCTTCACAAGCAGATTTTCAGATTTCACTTTTATTGACTTCTACAACCCATATCAGAACTGTTGCCTCCACACATAAACTAGACCTTGAACTTTATTACCAGTCATTCAGTCACCACAGTCTGTTTTCGAGCTTTCACTTTGACTGAGTTCGCCAACTTGCAACCAAACTTTTACCTCACAACATAATGTAGATCTTGGGTTTCGCTACAGACCAGCCGTTCACCTTATCCAGATATTTCAGTCTTCACATTTGTTGGATTTACCAACTCACAAACAAACGGTTGTTCCCAATCTGACGTAGACCTTAGGTTGTGCTAAAGATCATTCTGACACTACAACCAGTTTTTTCAGATTTCACTTTTATTGACTTCTTCAATCCATATCCGAACTGTTGTCTCCATACATAACCTAGTCCTTGAGCTTTGTTGCCAATCATTCCGTTATCACAACCAGTTTTCCAGCTTTCACATTTATTGACTTCGCCAATGCACAACCAAACTGATGCCCCACAAGCTGGCCGGCCGCGGTGGCCGAGGTGACTGAGGCGCTCCAGTCACGGTCAGCACGGCCACTACGGTCGGGGGTTCGAATCCCCCCTCGGGCATGGATATTTGTGCCGTCCTAGTTCGTAAGTAGTTCATAAGTAGTTTGTAAGTTTAGGGACTGATGACTCCGTAGTTAAGTCCAATAAGCTTAACAAACATTTGAACATTTTTTTTTTTTTTTTTTTTTTTTTTTTTTTTTTGCCCCACAAGCTGATGTAGACCACGATGTCAAGGGGACGTTAAACGGAAATCTTCCTTCCTCCCTTCTTTCTTGGTTACATTCCAGCTGCAAACACTGTCTGCGGAATCTGATATGCAAGTTAGCAGTGGTAGTGGTGAACAGAACTCTCGGGTGACCGAGGTCATTCTCCGATTGGCTGTTGCTATGGCAGCTGGCGTGTAAACAGCTAGCTGTCAATAGGTTAGTTAGTGTGAACCGTGTACAGATACGCACCTGATGCTGTTGGTGAGGACCTGCATGCTCCGCGTGCTCTTCCAGAGCTCGACGATGACGCAGGTGTAGCAGATGAGCATGAGCACTCCCGGCGCCCCGAACAACAGCACCAGCTGGTAGATGGCGAGGCTCAGCCCGCCCGCCGTGTCGTCGCAGTGGTGCACCGTCACGTTCACGATCAAGTTGGTGTACAGCACCGCGTACGTTCCCTGCAACACCAGCACTCGACGCAACACCAAATTGCAAATAATGTACACATGCGACAGTTGTGAAAATTCCGGTCCGTCTATTATACACTCGTATTTCGAAAAAATAGAATACCTCGGAAAACTTTATATAGTACGTTCATTAGTCTTGTGTAGTTCGCGAACGAACTAGTTCGGAAGAGCGCTCCCACAGGCGAACTACGCGAACTAGTTCGCAGATCCCTCGTCTCTTAGTTCGTCCGCTCCTTTTCCGAAGACTGACAGGGAACAGCGAGAGGACGCTGTCATAACAAAAGAAAGAGCTCTTTTAGTAGCGGTAGCAAAAGCCAAAAAGAGCGGACGAACTAAAAAGAGCGACCTAAATCGCGGCCGGTCGCGAACTAAAATATGTGCGATCGGTCGCGGACTAAAACATGTGTTACTGGTCGCGAACTATTGTGATAAACGTATCTCGCTTCTTAGTTCGTTGGATTCTTTTCCGAAGACCGACGGGCAATAGCGAGAGGGCGCGCAGCAGAATTAAAAATCACGTGTTTGCCCTCTGTTGATGAGAGCCATTTCGAGGTCAGCGTCTGCCTGTTAGATTACGTAGTTGAGTGCTACAAAATTTTTGTTTTGAAGTATTCTGCACTCTGCAATATCTGACTAATAATTCCATAATGCCAAGGTATAGAGATAAATCTAAACTTAAACGCGAGAAATTATTCACAAACTGTTTCTTTTGGTTTGCGTGATATCGCTAGCGGCTCAAGCAGCAAGCGCATGAAGCAGCTATTTGGGGGAACTTCTCCCTCCACCTGCATGCGCAGACCACGCTGCTCAACCGTCACTGGGAGCGGACGAACTAAAAGAACGAACTAGTTCGCGGCAGAGGCGCGAACTACAGTGAGCGCTCCCGATCGCAAACTATTATGCTCAAGTCTAACGTTCATATTCGCAGGACATGTACATTAGTATGTTCTCAATAAATCAGTAGCATATGTGTCAGCCCGCAGGTTCAAGGCAGGATTTAAGTTGAGATGTGTTCGTAAAGCTTATGGGAAATAACTGCGGGGTCATTAGTCCCAAAACTTACAAACTACTTATGAACTAACTTACACTAAAGACAGCACAAACATCCACGCCCGACGGGGTATTCGAACCCCCGACGGGGAACAGCCTCGCGCATCGGAACATAGCGCCTCAATGCGCACGGCCGCTCCGCCGCGGCAGGGTTTAAGTCACAGTCGCTTTTGTCGCATTATGCTACTCGATGTCGTAAATTGCGACGAGTTTCAAAGTAGCATTCGCAAAAATGCGACAACATTCTGCCACACAAACAAACAATAGAGGTCAAAAACACAATCGATCAAGTTTGATCAGGGCGTAACAATAAGACGCTTTCCCTCGCAGCTTGTGGAACTCAATACTGATTTTTTTCTCCTTGGAACGCTTATTCTTGTCAAATGCAGGCTGCGTATGTTTGTACATTTGAAGAAGCGATGAATAAATTATTTTGAGAAAGGAAAGGAAACTATCTCCTAGTCGCAGTGAAAATGAAATTCGAAAAAAAAGGAAAATCACATAAATATCTGTAATAGTTAATTCTGCCAGACCTATGGGTTTAAATAATCTGTTACTGGAATGGAAATTTTTTAAGAAGGTGTTGAACAGTAGATGCAATGGAATGAATTTTAAAGAGCCGGTAGACTTCATTTATGTTAATAAGATGAACGAACAATTTCCTATTCCTGATTTAATTATAAGATACGCCTCCAGTATTCCCCTGCACACAGTTGACTGCGAGAGGTGGTTTAGTTGCATGAACAAAATAAAAACAGAAATCGTCCGTGGAAACACTTATAAAACTTATAATGATTAGTATTGAAGGCCCACCTCGCAATGACTTTCCTTTTGAATAAGCATTCAGTGTGTGGATTATGCATAAAACTTACGTATTCCGCTTCTGATATAATATACTGCAACGTAAAATAAACAAATCAATACTCTCAGTGTACGGTAGTGTAGATAGGATATGGAAGATGTGGATCTATTCATTTATAAGTTAATTTTAAGGAGATAATAATAATAAAATTTAATTTAGCAGATTTTTGTTAACATCAATATAGACTTACTTCATTTTTAAAAACCTTATTAATAGCGTAATTTATAAAATTATCTACTAGCAGTATGTTGCACAAACGTTTTATATTTTGCACAAACACGGATTTCGATTTTTGCATATTTTCCGACATTTGTTTTATTTTCTAGCTTAAACACTGTCAAAATCAACATCAGTATCGCAGCGTAACACCGTCTACCGATAAAATGAGTCGGTGACTCTCGTTGTCGCTATAAATCAAGGGTAATGGATCAGTGAGCCTTGGGCAGATGTACAAGATGTTCATATGTTTGTAATCCTGGGGACCGAACTGTGGAAGTCATCGGTCGCTAGACATACAATCTACTTAAACTAACGTATCCTAAGGACAAAACACACACACACACACACACACACACACACACACACACACACACACACACACACACACATGCCCGAGAAGGATTCGAACCTCCGACGGGAGTGGCAGGCGTAATCCGTAACAAGGCGCCCCTAACCGTGCGGCCAATCCTACGCCGTTGTACCGGATGCCTTGTAGACGTATCTGCGAACTGTACCATCACATTAGTGTGTCTGAAAGAGAACGCATTATTGGTACGAAAGAAAGTGATGATCCGAGAAATGGCTGCTAGTGTGGGGCAAAATGTTTCTGCAGTTCAGCGTGTGTGTGCAGAATGCTTCACGGAAGACTGTAGAACACGACGAGATGGGTCAAGCCGCAGACCACACCCGAGAAGATCGACACCTCATCCGAATAGCTTTGATGATAATGCTGCCGGCCGCAGTGGCCGAGGGGACTCGGGCGCTCCAGTCACGGTCTGCACGGCCACTACGGTCGGGGGTTCGAATCCCCCCTCGGGCATGGATATTTGTGCCGTCCTTAGTCGTAGCTAGTTCATAAGTAGTTTGTAAGCTTAGGGACTGATGATCCCGTAGTTAAGTCCCATAAGTTCTACAAACATTTGAACATTTTGAATGATAATGCTGTGGTGCACAAGAAGGTGTCATCACTGAATGACTGTAATAGGATGTAGGATGACCAAATTTCTAGGTGGTGTCAGGAATGGCAGCTAGCTATAAATGTAAGTGATGCTGCTGAGTTAAAATACAGCATTATTAGCGCGCTGCGTGACAGAGTAGTGTCAGTTACATATCTAGGCATAACGCTACAAGGTGATATCAACGAGCAGTCGTGGGAAAGGCAGATCGTCGTCTTCGATTTACTGTGAGAATTTTAGGAAGATGTGTTTCGCCTGTAAAGGAGACCGCATGCAAAACGCTTGAACAACCCCGCCTTGAATATTGCACAAGTGTATGGGATCCCCACCAGATCGGCTTAAGCAGATCTTTGCTCTCTTTCACGATGGGCACAGAACCAAGGTCTTAAACTAAGCCCCCAGAAAAAAAATGAAAAACCTTGGGATAATCTTGGATCAACACCTAAACAGTGAAGAACAAACAGTTGTAGCTTGCAGGAACTCGCTTCCATCCCTGTATACAATCCAAAAATTTAGAAAAAAATTTTCAACCCAAGATAAAAATTAGTCAAACACTTGTCTTTCCAAATCTTTACTACTGTGGTGTAGTTCAACAAGGCAGAAATAGCGAAAATTCGAAACGCCTCGAGCTAGTAATGAATGCTTGCGTTAGGTACGTGTGTAGTATACGGTTGTACGATCATATCATACCCAGATAGGTTGGATGCGCCAAGATAAGTGGCGCGATTTTCAAACTCTGTACTTACTTCGTCGATTTCTTAGCCACCAGTGCCTCCAATACTAATCTTCTCACATTAAACAGCTATCAGAAGTGACAGTTAAAACATCCAAGTTCAACCAACCAGAATCATCAGCATTCACAACAACAACAGTAGCAGAACAAACATCAGTAGCAGTAGCTCCAAAACAAATAACAAGCCAACCTGAATTAATGGCATACACAGCAACAGCACACAGCAGTAGCAGCAGTCGTCACACTAGAAGAAGGCAGCCACCTTTGAGAAGCCAGGATTTTTGCTGGGGCCAGGCAGTGAACAACAACAGATAATAGGGAAACATCTAAATGACTGCAATCAGAAGAATCTACAACAAGGTCAACTAGTACAAGAGGCTGATTCCAATCAAGGTAGGGAAAATGGCAACATAAATAGTACAGCAGTTTCAAAAAACTCCAAAAATAATGCATCAAAACATTCAATATGCATCTAAAAAATCAGAAGAGTTAGAAGTTTTACAGGCTGTTGAAGTACCTAATATTTTCATAATGACAGAACATGGTTTAAAAGATAGTGAATTAAAGGTTTTCAATCTAGAGGGATACAAAAATGTAGCATACTATTGCAGAAATGAACATAAAAGTGGGGGAGTAGCAATTTTTGTTGACAGCAAAGTAGGGGACTACGCCCCTCGACTTATCCCAAATTGCACAGATTTCTACTTTGAAGCAGCAGCAGTACAAATAAAGTTCATGGGGAAAAAATGCCTTATAATAGGAATATACCGATCACCAAGCTCTAGCATTGAAAACTTTTTACTGGAATTAGAGGTACTACTTCAGAAAGTCATGAAGAAATATAGTTTTGTAATATTAGCAGGTGACTTAAATATAGATATGCTAAGAGACAATGACTGCACAAGACGTTTTCAAGACATACTGGGGTCATACAATCTCCAGTTGCATGTAAAAAGCCCAGCAAGATGTACAGAAACATCAAGCACATTAATAGATCATATCATTACAAATAAACCTACTGAAAGACAAAAAGTTCAGGTTACAAATACTGTTATTGCAGACCATTCCGGACAAACAATTGAACTGAAAGATTATGCAAAAGCTGAAGACAAGAAAATGATAAAATATAGACAAACAGATATTGCAAATTTAAATAGCCTAGAAATTTTAGTAAAAGCAGAAAAATGGGGTGATGTGTATAATGAGCACAGTGTAGAAAAGAGCTGGGAATCTTTCTGTGATATACTAAGACACCACATAAATGTGGCTTGTCCTGTAATATGTAAAACTGTAAGTGCCAAGCAAAACAAAAAATGGATCACCAAGGAAATTAAAAAAACAAGAGAGGAATTGATTAAATTCTATGAAGATTACGTGAAAGATAAAGATCAGGCCAGTCAAGAGGCTTACAGGAGCAAGAAGAAACTGTACACGAAGATGATAAGAGAAGCAAAGGCTAGCCAATATAAACATGAAATAAAAACTTCTACAAATATTTCTAAAACCGTCTGGAACTTAATAAATGATAATAGAAAAGAGTCACAGACCTCAAAAGATACAAATATAATACTGGAAATGGAGGGGGTTAAAGTGACAGACCCAGTACAAGTGGCAAATAGCTTAAATCAGCACTATGTAGCTATAGTGGAGAAACTACTAAATCAGAAAACCCCAGTAACAAAGAGCATCAAAAGTCCTAAATGGGTGGCTGAGAGTCTATACCTACTCCCTACAAATGAATTGGAGGTTTCAAAAATAATTGGTGCCCTAAAAAATAAAAATACAGAGGGTCTAGATGGCATATCAGCAAAAATAGTAAAACATTGTGCTAAATATCTTGCAACACCTTTGACATTCCTGATAAATCTAACAATGAAGGAAATAGTTTTTCCAAACTGTTTAAAAAGGAGCAAGGTAGTGCCAGTTTTTAAAAGAGGTGATAAAGAAGACCCTGGAAACTATAGACCAATCACGATCACAACAGTTCTGTCTAAAATAGTAGAAAGAGTGATTAATGATAGAATTGTAAATTTCATAGACAAATATAACATCTTAAATGAAGCTCAACATGGGTTCAGAAAGGGGAGACAACTAAGACAGCAGTGGCAAATTTCATAACATACATAACAGAGGCCCTGGAACAACGAAGGAAAGTGTCTGGTATATACTTAGACCTTTCCAAAGCCTTTGATTGTGTCTGCCACAAAACTCTTCTAAAAAAACTAAACTGTTATGGCATAAGAGGAAATGCTGTAGACATTATAAAAACATTTGCTGAAAACAGACAACAGTGTGTGGAATTAAAACATAAATGTAGGAACAAAGAAGAAAAAGTCTATTCTGAATTCCAGCAGGTAAAGTATGGGGTAGCTCAGGGTTCGATATTAGGACCTCTGCTCTTCATACTGTACATAAATGATATGCCCACTGAAATAAATGAAAAAGTAATAATGTATGCTGACGACACAACTTTGTTAGTATGTGGTGACACAGTGAAAGATTTGGAAAAGAGAGCCACTGAAAACTTTCAAATGGCAGAAAGGTATTTTACAGAAAATAATCTACTAATCAACAGAAAGAAAACAAAATGTACTAAATTTGAAACAAAGATAACAAAAAGCTCAGAGGTTTTTACACTGAAGATTGGCAGTGCAGACATAGCAGAAGTGGACTGTAATAGATTTCTGGGAATAGAGGTGGACAAGCATTTGTCATGGGAAAATCACATTGATAAGGTCTGTTCGAAAATAAGCACAAATATATTCTTAATGAGAAAAATGTGCTATACTGTGGACGCAGAAACCCTGTTAAAAATGTATTATGGACTTATCTTCCCACAGTTATCATATGGTATACCACTATGGGGAGGAGCAGCTGATGTACACATACAGAGACTTTTAAAACTTCAAAAGAAAGCCATCAGATGCCTAGCCAAACTATCACCAAGGGAATCGTGCAAAAACAAATTTAAAGAATTTAAGATACTAACTGTACCAAGTCTGTATATATATGAGACAATAGTTTTCCTTATGGTAAACTGTACAGCTCCACTAAACAGTGATATTCATAACCACAATACAAGAACTAAAGAACAATACCATTTTTTCAGCAAAAGGCTAAACATGACAGATAGGGATCCTATAAATGCAGGATGCAGATTCTTCAACAAACTGCCTCTTAGCATCAGGTGCACAAAGGAACGTAGTGCCTTCAAAAGAAAATTAAAGCAACATCTCATCTCTGGATGCTGGTATAAGGTGAAGGAGTATTTGACAGAAAATTTGTAATTTAAAGGTGAACTGATGTAGTGCTGGAAACAGAGAAGTGGACTGTATCTTTTCACTAACTTTCTAATACTTAAGTACTACATGTTATATTTATAAATGAAAAATTTGTAAAAATTTCTTTCTTTCTTATGTTATATAAAATTAACAACATTACTTGTCTAATATCATTGTAAATATGATCTACAGACAAATAAATTATTATTATTATTATCATACCAGATACGTCTAGCATCTTGGTTGTACCTTTACACAACACTAAATCTGCCGCTGCGTCTTTCTCCCTCCCAGCCACACGACTATGGAACACAGTGCCATGTGACCTGCGTGTTCCCTAAAACCACTCGATATTCAAGACGAAACTCAGAATTTACATATTAACGACGGCATAGTCTCCTCTGTTATGATCGTCGCAGTTCTTTCTCTCTTCTCTACATCATACCTTTGAATCTTACCATTCTCTTTCTCTAACCAATATACCTCTTCTATATCTCTTTCACCACATTCTATAGTCTTACTTCTCTGTTCGATGTGAAAAACCCACAATCTGCAAGTACATAACGAGGCAATTCCTAAATTGTAAGAGGGCAGATGCTCACAATATGAAACATACTTACTATGCTTTACAAACTCATTAGTATAGTTATTATATTACATTGCCATTATTATAGTTATTATTTTCATTTATTATTCTTATAATTATCTTTATATTATTGTTGAAATGATTCTAGTAATAATATTTATTTTTTTCAACTTTAACGTCTGCAATGTACTACACAATTTGTTCAATCTGAGTAAGCCTGGTTAAGTGTAATCTTGCCATGTAGAAAAAAAAAAATCATAAATAAATAAATGAAGACAGAGAAGCAATTTAAAGGCAGGCGGATAGGTTTGTTTTTGGTAGGTTCGATCAATACGCAAGTGTTAACTGAAATGCTTCGGGAACTCAAATGGGAGTCGCTGGAGGAAAGGCGATGTTCTTTACGAGGAATTTAAAGGGCCAGAATTTGAAGCGGCCTTTAGAACGATTCTACTGCCGCCAACCTACATTTCGCGTAAAGACCACAAAGATCAGAGAGATTAGGGCTCGTACAGATGCATAGAAGCATTCGTTTTTCCCTCGTTATATATTTCCAGAAGGGCTACATGATGTTGATTGCTACATGATTAATCTGACACAGTGGTTCGATGAGTCACAGCGACAACGAATATTTAAAAAACGGACATAGAAGCAATGTGAAGAAGTAAAATTTGTGAGAGCACGCGTGTGTGTTTTATGTGAGTGACGTATGTACACAGCGGCTTCCGGTTGTAAATCGCGCTTACTGCCGCCAGGACCTTGGCTCCTAACTCACCGCCTACCGCCTTGTCACTCAGGGGGGCCCACCAGGAAAAGAATGTATGCAAAACGTAAGGGCGAAAGTGATTTTCGTATGATGTGTCACTGGCTATTAACACACCTAGATGAAACGTGGATCATACATAGAAAAACAGAAATATGGTGCAGACAGGTGTCAAAATTACAGAACCGTCAGTTTGAAAAGTCATGGTTCCAAAATTATAACACAAAATATTTACTGAAAAATGGAAAAGCTGGTAGATGCTGACCTCAGAGAAGATCGGTTTGAATTCAGGAGAAATTAAGGAACACGGGAGGAAATATTCACTTTACGACTTATCTTACAAGGAAAGTACTTAGGCTCGAACAAGAACATATACACCAAAATCGTATGAGAGATAATGTAAAGGTCCCTTATTACACTAGTGATACTCCCGCATCTCCAAAACTCTGCAGTCGTCCGTTAGAGGCCTCTCCGTGTGTCATGCCACATTGCACTTTGACCTGTCGGTTCGCCAGTAGGGACGGTGCAGTGTGCCTCCGAAGTTGCGTTTTGAGACGTTGTTTGTGTGGTGAAGCGTCAGATGAGGTGGCGATTGGTAATTAATCCTGCTAATGTATTGCGATTGATTGAGATGAAGTTACGAAGAACCCTTCTTCGTGAAGATGGTAGGCTATTAGTGTAGAAGATGAATCATTCGCATGCTTTCTCGTATCTGTTATGGTACAGAAATATGAGCGTAAGTTAAATACCGTTGTAACACTAACATATAATGATGATAATAGGAATGATAATGACGAACAACTCATTGCAAGCGGTAGTGCTACGGTAAGTGCGGGAAGAGGTGATGGAAGCAGTGGCAGTGAATACCAACAGTCTTCCGAGAAGAAGGTTAAAGTTGCAACTAACATCACGGCTTTTGATGACAATACGCTAGAGAACATGTACGATGATTATTACATAAGTTATAGTTAAGATATCTGTATTACGTATGGCGTCTACAGTTGCATCTATAGTGCTATCTGGGGCATGATTGCAGAGTTTTGCATAAAAACGACACCCACCAGCACATTGAGGTGTACGTAGAGATCCTGTAAGCAAACGTTCATACAGATATGTTTGTTCGAGCCCATGTACATTCCTTGTTAAAAGATAGATTAAGGAAAGGTAAACCTACGTTTCTAGCTATTGTAGATTTGGGGAAAGCTTTTCACAATGTTGATTGAAGTACACTCTTTCGATTTCTGATGTCAGCAAGGGTAAAATACAAGGAAAGGAGGGTTATTTAAAAGTTGTACAACAACCAGACCGCAGTTATTAGAGTCGAACGACATGAAAGGAAAGCATTTGTTGGGAAGGGAGTAAAACAGAGTTGTAGCTTTTCTCCAATGTTATTCAATTTGTACATCGAGTAAGCTGTGAAGGAAAGCAAGGAAAAATTTGGAGAAGGGATTAAAGGTTAGGGTGAAAGAAAAAAAAAAAAAAAAAAGAAAAAAAGAAAAGAAAAGAAAAGAAAAAAAAAACATTGTGTTTTGCTAATGACATTGTAATTCTGTCAGAGACAGCAAATGACCTGGAAGAGCAATTGAATGGAATTGGAGGGAACGTATAAGATGAACATTAACAAGAGCAAAAGAAGTGTAACAGAATGCAGTATAAGAAAATCAGGTGACGCTGAAGAAATTAGATTAGGTAACGAAACAATGAAGGTAGTAGATGAGTTTTGTGACTTGGGCAATAAAATAACACATGACATGATGGTCCCAATAGAGAGGATATGAAATGGCAGTGGGAAGAAAAGCGTTTGTGAAAAAGAGAAGGTCCTTTCTGGAGGCATTTGTTTGGAGTGTTGCCTTATATGGTAGTGAAACATGGACGATAAACAGACAAAAAGATGATAGAAGCTTTTGAATTGTGGTACTACAGAAGAATGCTGAAGAGTAGGTGGAGTTCCTGAAGAAAATTGGGGAGAAAAGGAATTTTTGGCATACCTTGACTAAGAGAATGGATCGATTGATAGGACACATTCTTAGACATCAAGGAATCGTGAATTTAGCATTGGAGGGTAGTGTGTGCGGTAAAAATCGCTTAGGGAGACCTGGAGACGAATACAATAAACAGATTCAAATGGATGTGGGTTGCCATTCCTATGAGAAGATGAAGATGCTTGCTCAGGATAGAGTAGGGTGGAGAGCTGCATCAAACAAGTCTCAGGACTCAAGACCACAACAACAACATATATGTTTACGCTGGATGAAAGATCCGCGATAAATGCAAACTAAGTAAGGGGCCAATGCCGCAGAGGACTCTTTGTAAAATCGAATTGGTGCTGAATTTGGACCTGGCGACTTGTTTGTTTTCAACTCTCTCAGCTGTTTCTCTACACCGGCTATGCCTATTACTATGTTGGGCATTGGCAGAGTTCTCATTTGTACTTCGTTGATTCGTGTGAAAAGCTTCAGTCGTGATTATGGTCGCACCACGGAATTAAGAGCTAGACGGATGGGGCATTTCATTTCGAGCATAATTAGGGAATTCAGTATTCAGGAATCCATAGTGTCAGGAGAGTGCCGAGAATATCAAATTTCAACTATTACTTCACAGCACAGACAATGGAGTGGCCAACGACCTGCGCATAAGGACCAAGAGAAGTGTCGTTTCTTTAGAGTTGTCAGTGCTAACAGACAAGGAACACAGTGTGATATAACCGCAGAAATGAATGGGCGAAGAATGACGAACGTATCCGTTAGGACAGTGTGACACAATTGGGCCGTAATGGGCTTTGGCAGCAGATGACCGACACGAGTGCCAGTTCTAACAGCACGACATCGCCAGCAGCGACTCTCCTGGGCTCATGACCATATCAGAGCACCCGACATGAATGGAAAAACTTGGCCTGGTCAGGTAGTCCCAATTTCATTTGGTGCTAGGATTCGAGTGTGGCGCAGACCCCACGAAGCCATGGACCTAAGTTGTCAACAAGGCACTGTCCAAACTGCTGGTAGCTCCGTAATATTGGCTGTTGTTATATGGAATGGGCTGGACCCTCTGGTCGAACTGAACTGATCATTGACTGGAAATGATTATGGTAGTATCCTTGAGAATCATTTAGAGCCATTCATGGACATCATGTTCCCAAACAACGAAGGAATTTTTATGTATGACTATGTGCCATGTCACCGGCCCACAGTATTCTCGATTGGTTTGAGAACCACTCTTGACAGTTCCAAAGAATGATTTGGCCACCCCGATCGCATGGCACGAGTCCCACCGAATATTTACGGGACACAATCGAGAGGTCAGTTCGTGCACAAAATCCTGTACCGTCATCTGATTATTATTATCTGATTGTAGGACAAAAGTTAATTTTAGTAAACACGTAATGAGCCGAACAGAGGTGAGACTTTTATTGAAAGATCACAACTACACTGAAGTCACCGCGATTTATAATGATCCCCCGGAAGTTCCTAAAGCTGAGAAATGCTTCTTAATAGTATATGTAATAACCGCGGGCGGCAGTGTATGCTCTATAACGTAATCCTATGCTGTTTGCAAGGTTAGTAAGGAGTTTTTGTGATAATGCCTTTCAGTCCCCCAGCAGAGCGGTTGACATCTACATAAATATTCTGCAAATCGCATTGACCTCCATGACAGAGGGTTTATCAAACCGCTTTTATGACATTTCTCTACAGTTCCATTCTCTACTAGCGCGAGGGGAAAAGGAACACCTGAATCTTTCCGTTTTCGATCAGATTCCTCTTGTTTTAGTATGATGATCATATCTCTCTATGTAAGTGGGTGCTAACAAAAAAGGTTCGCATTCGGAAGAGAAAGTTGGTAACAGAAATTTCGCAAATAAATTTCGCCGCAACTAATAACGTTCTTCTTTTAATGATTTCCACCCCACATCGTACATCATATCCGTGACATTGTACCCCTATACAAAACGACCTGCCCTTCTCTGATCTTTCTCTATATCACTTGTATGGGGATCCCATAAAGCGTAGTAATACTCCAAAACAGGACGCACAAGTACAGTGAAGGCAGTTTCTTTAATAGAACTGCTGCTTCTACCAAGTGTTCTGCCAATGGAACGTAGTCTTTGGTTCGCGTTCCCTACAATATATTCTGTGTGTTCTTTCCAATTTAATTTGTTCGTAATTGTTATTCCTAGGTTTTTACTTGAATTTGCAGCTTGTAGATTTGACTGATTTATTGTGTAAATGAACATTAATGGATTTCTTTTAGTGCTCATATGGATGACTTCACACTTTTCATTGTTTAGGGTCAATTGCCAATTTTTGCAACGTGCTGATATTTTATCTAACTCATTTTGCAGTTGCTTTTGATCTTCTGGTGACTTTACTAACCGATAAATGATAGCATCATTTATGCTATATCGCCTGTTTCAAACACATATGACGTCTTTTAAGATGGCACTGAAGAAATGTTGTTTGTGACCATTAAATTATTTTTTCATACATCAATTGAAAAAACTTTATCCTCTTTTTGTAGGTTATTAACTATAATTTCCTGTCACTTCAATGTCTTGTGTTCCTCCTGCTACACAGTTCCATTCGGCTACAATAATAAGGTTGTCTTTGTCTTCATATTTTATAGATCCATTTACAGGGATATTTCCAAGATGAACTAACACGGTGCCTTCTTGAAATCGGCCGTCTTGAATCTAAGTCAGTTTCTCCAGTCGAAAGTTGTTCGTGTGATATATGAAATAACATTAGTATTTTCTGAAAAGTTCATTCCTGTAAAGAGATTCGACGTAGCAATTATGTTTCAAGAGTTACAGCAGTTTTTCTTGATGCTGATAATTGAAGATGACTTTGAGCAAGGAGGAGACAATTGAGGTCATTTTGATGTCTGGCGAACGAAGCTGCTGTGTCGTAGCGGCAGATTTTAATAACCGACACCCAGAAAGACTTGCAACTTTACACAACACTGGAAGGTGCTTAATTTCTAAATTACAAGAAACTGGGACTGTGCCTGACAAGGCACGGAGTGGTCGTCCAAAAAGTGCTGCTGACGAGACAACCTTGACAATGGTTTTGGCGTCCCTTCTGAAAGAGCACACGCCGCAGCACACTACGTTTGTCACCAGAATGTGGAATAAGCCAGTCATCGCTCGTACGATTCCTTCGTACTTATCGATGGCATCCAAATGTTCAAATGTTTGTACATCTAAGGAACTTAACTGCGGAAACAGCCGCTGGGCTTACAAACTATTTAAACTAACTTAAGCTAACTTATGCTAATGACGACACACACACACACACACACACACACACACACACACACACCAGGAAGGACTCGAACCTCCGACGGGAAGCAACCGCGCGCTCCGCAGCAAGGCGCCTTAGAGTACTCGGCTACTCCACCGCGACGATGGCATCCATTTAGATTTATCTACTCCAGCACCTAGCAGAGAATGACCTAGATAGACGTATGCAGATTTATTCAACAATATCCCTAATTTCCACAAGGCATTTTGTTCAGTAATGAGGCATACTTTTTGTCAGTGTTTAAGTCTACCGTCAAAATCACAGATAGTGTTCAAATCAAATGTTTGTAAAGTCTATGGGACTTAACTACGGGGCTATCAGTCCCTACACTTACAAACTACTTATGAACTACTTACGAACTAGGACGGCACAAATATCCATGCCCGAGGGGGGATTCGAACCCCCGACCGTAGTGGCCGTGCGGACCGTGACTGGAGCGCCTTAGCCCCTCGGCCACCGCGGCCGGCCACAGATAGTGGAGAGGCCAGAATGAACACTATATTGTGCCCTCAAAGGTAGTTGGAGACGTAAGGGTTATGGTGTGGTATGGTGTATGGGGTACCCATTTAACTGGATCAATTTTCACTGAGCAGAACCTACATCCTCAAGGCTCTCTGGAAATGGTGCAAGAAATGTTCAAATGTTTGTATAGCTTATGGGACTTAACTACGGGGTCATTAGTCCCTAAACTTACAAACTACTTATGAACTAGCTAATACTAAGGACGGCACAAATATCCATGCCCGAGGGGGGATTCGAACTCCCGACCGTAGTGGCCGTGCAGACCGTGACTGGCGCGCCGCAGACCACTCGTCCACCGCGGCCGACTGCAAGAAATGGTGTTTCCCTTAGTTCTGAATGAAGATGGCAACTTTCTCTATTACTTGCAACAGGCTGGATCACCACCAAACTACGGAGGAGTTATTCGTCAGTGGTTAGACGGTCAATTTCATGGTAATTGAATTGGCTGATGTGGTTCTGTGGAATGGCCACCCAGATCACCTGATCTCACACCATTTGACTTTTATCTGTGGGGCTACTTAAAGCAAATCGTTTATAAGGAGAAAATAAGAAACAGACACTATTACGAGCAACACATTGAAGAAGTATGTGCCAGTCTTTCTGCGGAATTCCTCCTGCGAGTGCTCGGGGATTTTAATCAGCGCCAAGACGGACAGCATGTTGAACACATTAAATGACTTGTTATTTAAAGAGATCAGTCCAATCTGTATCGCCATAAAAATGTGTTGTAATTTTTGAGCCATAACTGCTACGTCGAATCTGTTTACAAGAATGAACTTGTCAGAAAATGCTAATGTCATTTTATATATCACGCGAACCCCTTTCCATTAAAAAAAAATAAATAAATAAATAAATAAATAAATAAAACACCCTTAGTTTCAAGATGGCGTCCATTTTCGGCACATATCATAAAAGTTTGTCTACCCACCCATTATTGAAATGAACATGTTTCTCGATTTCTGCAGAGTTTGTGAAATAAAAGGGTGTACTGCGAATTTTGACTCACCCTGTACTAGCATACGTGGTAGCACGATAGTAAAATCTCATACCCGCAGTTCTGATTTCAGTTAAATAAATATTGTCTTGGAACTTCTTGGCAGATTAAAATTGTTTGTCGGAACCTGGACTCGAAGCGGGGACCTTTGCCTTTCGCGGGCAAGCGCTATCCCGGCTAACACCAGGGCACACTCCGTTGCAGAGTGAATGTTTCATTCTGGAAACATTATCTTGTTACTGTACAACAACAGAGTTTGTTTTATCAACGTATCACATCGCATAAAAATCGTTTTGTGCAAATTACAACATTCATCTATATCGAAAATAGGGGCAAGTCATTTTAACACATTTTTTTCCTTCACTAGTACGGCTCTGCATCTAAGATCTGGTGTTTCGACAACCATTGAAACTCAAGTATCATTTTAATTATTCTTGCGTCAGAAAAAAATGCATTCCAAAAATTAAGTGTCGCTGAAATACACAATAATGCGATTCCTGATGTTGCTTACGCCTCGCAGTGTAACCAACGAACGGTCGTTGTTGAATGAATAACACGGCAACAAAGGACAACGACTGTGACACCACTTCCGCACAAGCACATCAGCCTCGCAACATTTACTGCAGCGACCGTTGGCATCACTGCGCAACCCCCTCGCCGTGGAAAATTAGAATGGCTGTCGCGTTGCCCCATAGTGGGGCTGTAGACTGTTCGCTACACAGATAAATGTAAAGCAGCGCAGTTGTCTGTGGAACCTCGATGACTACATCCGTCGCTCCGAATGCAAAGCCTTCTTTTCAGGCGCTTTAATTTCCTCCGGAGCATATTTGTTGTGTTTGAAACACAGCGGCTCATCATAAGACACTGCAAGTAATAAGTGTGCAGGTAGCGGGCAGAATAATCTAACACCATGCAGTAGTGATGGGCAAACTGAGTACTGAGAATGCAAAGTCCTTGATTCCAATGAGTTCTCGTTGTTCTCGAGAACCTGAGTCGGTTCTCGGTTTTCAGTATTCGCTTTTTAGTGTTAGAAAATTGTCGACACAAACATTTATAGTCGTACCGTTGACATATTTAGAAGTAATGTAACATTTAGTTATGTTTTGCAGCATAAACCACACAGGTTGTTCTCTGTGTATGTGATCGTGTGGTGTAGTGGGTTAAATCATTATGATGCTATGCTGTAGGGTAAGGGTTCGAATCCTGACAGTGCAAGTAAGATTTTTATTTTTAAATTATTATCAGAACTACTTTAAAATCTTTTTTGAAACATGATCAATCATTAGTTTTATTGAAATGATTGGTTTAGCGTAACTTTTTAAATTCTAATTCTTCGCTACTTCATTTCAATTAGCATAGTAACTTTTCATTTCCGCTCATTTATGCTTCTTTTCGTTCTTTATTTATCGGGAATATTCGTCTATGACATTTTAATAATTGTTATGCAGTAACTTCAAAGTAATTTATGCCGTTTTATATTTGTGTTTGTTGCAATCATTATTTATTTCTTCATTTCACTTTAATTATATTTATAACACTGTACCCGATCTTCGTTATTATACTCATAATGAAAAAAGAATTAAAGTTTAACATGTTTGTATGCCGTATACAAAACAAAAGTTCTCAGTTCTCGCTTCTCAGAACTCGCTTCTTAGTTCTCGCTTTTCAGTACTCGTTCCTTAGAACTCGATTCCTAGTTCTCGCTTCAGATCTCGCTTCTCAGTTCTCGCTTCAGATCTCGCTTCTCAGTTCTCACATCTAAGGTCTCGGTTTTCGGGTCTCGCTTCAGATCTCACTTCTTGGTTCTCGATTCTAAAGTCTCGGTTTTCGGGTCTCGCTTTTTATTTCTCGTTTATGGGTTGCCGGTTATGGAATTCGTATCTGTTGAGCAAAGTGAAACTAAAATTTTCAGTTTTGTTTGTATTTGATTCAGTCTTGCGGCTGCTATCTTTTGTTATATCCAGGCATTGTCACTAATATCCTCATTTGTCAAACAAATGGAAAGGTTTAATTTGAGTATCTATTAAATCACCTATATTTTTCTTATCTCTGTATGTGTAAAAGCGAATGATTACTTACTCACTCACTGACTGAACACGGAATCACGAAAACTACTTCACCTATGAAGCTGAAATTAGGCAGGTATGTTGTTTACAGGTAGACTACATCAGCCGAAAAAGGATTTTGCGTTAGGGTCGAATTAAGGCACATGGCGGAGGGTACTTTAGCTACAGACATCGACAAAATCTACAGGTTTTTTCGATATTCATAAAATTTTTGTATGGTTGACTATCAGAACAAGTGGAAGGTCCCTTCCACGTAAAATTTTGTATTGTGCATGGCGGAGGGTATTTTACCAACGGACTTCCACAAAATCTATAGTTTCTTTCCAATCTATATGAAATTTTGCACACTTGATTTCCAAACTATGTTCTCTAAGTAAATGTTGAGAACGCTTATTTCACAATCAGAACTTGTACAGAACGTTAATACTGGCATCTAGTAGATTAGCCTAGGAACTTAATTTTTTTAGTTTTCGGTTTGATATTCGATTCCTTTTGATTCTCGAGGAAAGAGTTCTCGATTCCTGAAAGTTCTCGGTTTTGCCCATCTCTACCATGCAGTATACTACATTTTGTTCCAAGTTGGCACAACTGAGACTCTACTACAGGGAACAATTTACGTTTGAAGTCTTGGACGTTACCTTGTAGTATGTTCTGCTATAATCAACACAAATGACTGACAGGGTGCGGCTAATTTCCTTCCTCAATCTTATAAAATCAATCGGAGCTTATGCTCTGTCGCTGTCGAGATTAAACCTCAATCTTCCTCACCTTCTTCCTTTTCGCTACTGACAACACATTCCTCCTCGCCCCTTATCATGCATCCCATCTCTGCTGACATCTGGAGATCACACAAATGGGTGGACGGATACTTTTGACCAGATGGTGTAAATTATCACTTTAAAAAACATTTACTGGCCATCAAGCGATCTGGCAGTTGGACTACCATTAACAGTGCCATATACTTTTACATTATACACAGCTAAGAAGGTATTTTATTAATTTTATGTTTTGTGTGGATTCTTCCATCATTTATTGGTAAGACAGTTCCATGTTTAGGTTTGAAAACAAATAAACTGTTTTTGTTCTACCAATTTCTATTTACTTCGAACTCGTTTTCGGTTTATTAGGCCATCATCAGGAAACTGTCTAGCGTCGCCAAGAATCGCTGGTTCATACAAGGAGATTACATGGGTATCGGATTTTATATATTTTTTATATTTATGGCACATGAAAATCTGAATTTAAATAACAATCAGCTAAAGCCATTGGACGCAACTCTCAAAAATTCTCGAGAAAATCCACTTTGAAGTTTTGCAAGTACATGTAAGTACCAATGATTCTAACAGTCGCAGCACCTGTCGGTGTAGCTCGGGGGGGGGGGGGGGGGGGGATCCGCGAACATCCCATACACCATCTTTTCGAACACACTGCAAAATCTACATCTACATTCATACTCCGCAAGCCACCTGATGGTGTGTGGCGGAGGGTACCCTGAGTACCACTATTGGTTCTTCCTCCTATTCCAGTCACGTATTGTTCGCGGAAAGAAAGATTGTCGGTATGCCTCTGTGTGGGCTCTGATCTCTCTGATTTTATCTTCATGACCTCTTCGCGAGATATAAGTAGGAGACATCAATATACTGCTAGACTCCTCAGTAAAGGTATGTTATGGAAACTTCGACAAAAGCCCGTACCGAGCGACATAGCGTCTCTCCTGCAGAGTCTTCCACTGGAGTCTATCGATCATCTCCGTAACGCTTTCAAGATTATCAAATGATCGTGTAACGAAGCGCGCTGCTCTCCGTTGGATCTTTTCTACTTCCTCTATCAACCCCACCTGGTACGGATCCCACACCAGTACAAGTGTAGTGTAACCTACTTCCTTTGTTTTCGGACTGCATTTCCTTAGGATTCTTCCAATGAATCTAAGTCTGGCATCTGCTTTACCGACGATTGATTTTATATGGTCGTTCCGTTTTAAATCACTCCTATTGCCTACTCCCAGATAATTCATGGAATTAACTGCTTCCAGTTGCTGACCTATAGTGTAGCTGAATGATACAGGATCTTTCTTTCTATGTATTCGCAGCATATTACACTTGTCTACATAGAGATTCAATTGCCATTCCCTGCACCATGCGTCAATTCGATGCAGATCCTTCTGCATTTCAATACAATTTTCCATTGTTACAACCTCTCTATATACAACAGCATCATCCGCAAAAAGCGTCAGTGAACTTCCGATGTTATCCGCAAGGTCATTTATATATATCGTGAACAGTAACGGACCCACGACACTCCACTGTGGCACACCTGACATCACTCTTACTTCTGAAGACTTCTCTCCATTGAGAATGCTTGACTTTTGGACCTATCTCACGGATCGCCATTATGTAGTTGTACGTCACCCTATATACGTACAATACTTCTCAAACTTCCTTGAGAGTACGTTCCACGACCCTCCCCGCAGCCGCATTGTGTTCAGTCAAGAGAGAAGAATTTTAACTGTTTGAACTACTGTCCATACTTGAACTATTCAACGGTATGCACATTCTACGATAAGTTGTGACTGACCATACTAGCCGCGGGGAACGGAGAGCTCCTGAACCGTACAACGCACATAAAGATGTATATAAATTACAAAAAAAGTTACATTTCTTACAATATTGGCTTTACTAACGACGGTTGTCTTTCATTGTTCAGTTCATCTACATACACATAAACAAAAACTTACACAACCAGTGGAATTAGAGGTCCCAAATATTTATATTACTGAATTTGAAATAGTGAAATTTGATTACATCCTCCATGAAGGTACTCTTCGCACACGAGTTCGATTGGTTGGTTGGTTGCATGTTTTAATAAGGTGACCGGTCCCGTTCGATTGGCAAGTAAAACACCAAGCTGCACGCACTCTACGGAACCACTGGATATTACAGTTGTGTAAGTATTCGAACGAAATGAAAAAAAGGAACAAAAATCTGTTACAGTGCGATTCGAACCACGGAGCATGTGGTTGTAAGGCCAGAACGCTACCACGTGAGCTACAGCGACAGATGCTGCAAGTGTTTTAATTATTGATACTTATATATACTTGCAAAACTTCAAAGGCGCCAGAATGGTTTTTCGCAGCTTGACCCAAAGTTGTCATTGTCACTGATATGAAAAACGTAACTGTCAGTGGATAAAAATAGTCATCACATGTAATACGTTTTGTGTAGAGCAACATATAGAAGCATGTGCTTATGAGCTTACACTAAATGATGGCAATTTTATATGTTAACTTTGTATTGCTTCCCATTAGGACATTTTAAATTATTTCTGAAAAACTTGGGTTGTCGGTTTCCTATCTGTCAAACAGGGGAAGCAAATTATTATCTGTGGGGATTTCAGTGTTGATTTTCTGAAAGAGTGTTATAAGAAGGCTAATCTTCAAGCTTCAATCAGCTCTTTCAATTTGACACCCGTTGTATATTTTCCTATTCAGGTAGTAAAGGACAGCAACACACTAATAGATAACGTTTTTATAGACCAAGATAAATTTAACAACATAATGCTGCAGAGTCTATTTCGAGAAATAAAGTCACAGTTACGACTGATAGTATGATTGTTATCAGAATAAATTTACGCAAACTGAACAGGAAAAGCTGTGTACCAAAGATCAATGTTTCCTAAACCCATATTTGTTATTCAAAGAAGCTCTTCGCTTTCAAGGAAACTCATTAAGAAAACTTTACAGCATAACTATGTAATAACCTGTACGATACTGAATAAGTTAAATTGTTACTAACATAGTATATCACTATAAGAGACGATTGTGTTGTATCGTCCTTAACAACAAAATACCCACAATTTTTACGCGGCACGACAGACTCCTAAAAATTAAACGGCGCTCTATCAACTGAGGTAAAGCGTTATTGTTGACTGAATCCATTCAGAACGCGACTGGACTTCATCAGTAAGTTCAAGAAAGCTAATATCGGCCAAGGCGAATATTCGGCTGATTTCTGTCCGAAACCGAAACTGGTGCCGAAACCAATATTTTGGCTGAAACTGGGCGTAACCGAAACCGGTTGTCAGTAATATGCAGCTACTGACAACTGATTTACCTTAAATTATATAGCACTAATCCAGAAAATCCCCAAATAACAGCCTTTGTGGTCTGACCTCGCAGTTGCTCACCGCTTCAGTACTTATTAATTAATTTGTTATAAGGGGTAAAAATAGCTACAACAGGGCTGGCCAAATGTGTTTACGAGAGCGCAGGCGCTCGCAGTACTTGTTGGTTGTTTGGTGATTTGGGACAGGGGGATTAAATTGCGTAGGTCAGCAGTCCCTCTGTGGGGAGGGGAAGCATTGAGGATAGGAAAGGAGGGGTAGGGAAAGGAAATGCACTCCATGGAGGAAAGAAGAAAGAAAGACGGCATTAGCTCAGGGACCCATGGTCGCCAATCACCTACTCACGAAAGAACCGTGAACTCTCTCTACCCCTATGGATATTAGAGTCTGCATTTATAAAACACATGCATGTCTTCAGTATAACTTTGCTGATGTACTCAACGAATTGATGATATTTTTGACATTGTCTTTGGTTTTTGAAAGAAAACTGTTGTGAACAGAGCAACTTTCAGAAGTGCGCACTTTTCGAATGAAATTAATATTGAAAAGCATACGTTTCGTGAAGAGTTTGATGAATTTTTTTGCAGTTTTATACTATTTTTAGAAAATTTCGATACTGGGTTTGGCGACTTACATCGATTTGAAACTGAATTATCATGACATTGTTGATAATTGTAGTAATATTCCTCAATTGCTAATTCAGTTTGGTATTTTTTGTCTTAAATTCGCAACTTTTGCAATGAAATTTTTATTTTCTTCAGTATGATGGCAAGAAATTCCCGCCTTTTGTAACTGAAGAAATTTTATTCTTCAGTGCCGTTTCCACTTAGAAATCTTGTCGTTA
The DNA here is from genome assembly GCA_026315105.1 of Locusta migratoria. Classification (NCBI taxonomy): domain Eukaryota; kingdom Metazoa; phylum Arthropoda; class Insecta; order Orthoptera; family Acrididae; genus Locusta; species Locusta migratoria. The sequence goes on from CM048755.1 coordinate 297,998,722, forward strand.
AAGCATACCAAACTGCTGTAGTATTTTTGCAGTGGGCGTTCGAGGTGCAGCTCCTGATATTCAGATGGAGCTTCGTGACTTTCACTGAATTCATGTGCTCAGGCACAGGTTTCCTACTGTCGACAATATTGAAATTTCAAAAATCAAATTTCACTCACTAACAAGCAAGGTGAAAACAACACGACTGTTTCAGTCTAATAATAGGCTTGTAAGTTTACCATTTACTGCAGTATGGCACTATAGTAATAACAATGCAATATAACACGATTGCAAACTCTGAAGTCAGCTGTAGAACGCCTTTTATTGGCAGCATCAGCTGTGTTCGCGAGCAGGACAATACGAGTTGCACACATCCTTTCACAGTTGCCCGAGGGCAGCCTTGTGGGAAACTTACGTGCCAACCCCTGAGCTACAACGTAATAAGAAGATTCGGTCAATGAGGTCAATGACTCATGTATATACCGGAGATTTAAGCTTGATGCCTAATGCAAGACTATAGGTACTGTAAGTGGAAATGAAAACGTTCCATTAAAAGCTGTACAGTTCCGAATAGGTATGCCAATTGGGAAAAATTGCCGTGGGTATTGAGGCAATGATCTCACCGACCCACGAGGTTGAAGGTGTTCTTTTGTTAAACATAGTGTCATGCCATGTGAAGAGGTCCGTAACTGCCTGCTGCACATCCTCGTCTGAGTGAAATCGTTGAGCTTTCAGTTTCTTTTCTAAGGAACTAAATGCACGCTAATACACGGTTAGGCATCAAGGCTATAGAGCGGGTACTCGAGTGTTTCCCTCTAGAGTTTGTGCAACTTATGCATTGCCACATTTGCGATCTTTGGAAGTGCCGATTTGCGGGCAGTATGGCAATGTGACGCAACTTTGCACAACATTAGTTGTCGACAGACATTATTCAGTGCATATCTGTCGGTGTTTATCCTTTTTGCAGTCAAGAAACGAATAGCAACTCTTCAGTTCTGTTTGTCTACATCTAAAAGGTTCATCGAACCACCATTATACTATTTATCTCCCATTCCATTCTAGAATAGCGCGCGGGAAGGAAGAACACCTGAATCTCTCCGTTCGAGCTCTGATTTCTCGTATTTCATTCTGATGGTCATTTTTACCTATGTAAGTGGGAGTCAACAATATATTTTCGCATTCGGAGGAGAATGTTGGCGATTGGAGTTTCGTAAGTAGCCCACGCCGCAGCGATAAGTGCCTTTGTTGTAATGATTACCATCCCAGATCCTGTAACATTTCCGTAACGCTGTCTCCCCTGTATCGTGACAATACGAAACGAGCTGCCCTTCTCTGGACTCTTTCGATGCCCTCCGTCAAAGCCACCTGATAAGGATCCCACACTGGGCAGCAATACTCCAAAAGAGGACGGACAAGCGTAGTGTATGCAGTTTCTTTAGGTGTTCCGTTGCATCTTTTAAGGGTTCTCCCAATAAAATGCATTCTCTGGTTCGCCTTTCCCACGACATTATCTACGTGTTCTTTCCAGTTTAAGTCTGAAGTAATAGTAATTCCTAGGTATTTTGTGGAGTTTACGGCCTTCACTTTTGATTGATTTATCTTATAAATAAAGTTTAACGGATTTCTTTTCGTACTCCTGTGGACGACTTCACACTTCTCAATATTTAGAGTCAATTGCCAATTTTTACAACATAGTGACATCTTATTCAGGTAGTTCTGCAGTTGTTTTTGATCTTCAGATGATTTTACAAGGCGGTAAATGACGGCGTCATCTGCAAACAACCTAAGAGAGCTACTTAGATTTTCCCCTAAATCGTTTATGTAAATAAGGAACAGCTGAGGACCAATAACACTACCCTGTGAAACTCATTTAGTAAGAACGTAGCCACGTTTTAGTTTCTGCATTTATTACTCGAACGTCAGAAGGAAATGAATGCCACACAAACCCATTGCGTTGTATCGGAGTCACACTTCACTGCAAATAGGCTGCAGCAACGGCCTCAAAGTGAATTTTTCGATGTACCCTTGTAATGACAGTCTCGTGTTGTGGTGTGGTGAATACGAGTGGCCACTACGGTCGGGGGTTCGAATCCCCCCTAGGGCATGGATATTTGTGCCGTCCTTAGGATTAGCTCGTTCATAACTAGTTTGTAAGTTTAGGGACTGATGACCCTGTAGTTAAGTCCCATAGACTTTACAAACATTTGAACATTTTGAATACGAGTGTAGCTTACCTTGGTGAGCAGCACGGGCACAGCGAGCAGCGGGGCCAGCAGCCAGATGGCGAACACGGCGCGCCGGCAGTTGTGCAGCGTGCAGTACGAGCGGGACTTCATGGGGAACACGATCACCAGGAACCTGCGCAAGCGTCGCTCACATTATACATCTCCACTACACGTGTTGTGCAGCATGCAGTACGAACGAGAACTAATCGGCATGCACCGCCCTCATTATACATCTGTTCTAGGCCGCTTATCTGGTACATGCAGTAGGAATGCGACTTCATCAGGACCTTGTGACACCGTCACTGTCGTTATTGATCTACACTAGGCCACACACCTGGCACGTGTTTTGTGCAGCATGCTGTATGAGCATGACTTAATACAAAGCACGATCACCTGGAATCTGTGCACACAACACCTTCATTACACACCTGAACTAGGCCGCTCATTTGGTTCATGTATACCGAAATGTGCAGTTGGACCGAGACTTCATAGGGAACATGATGACCAGGAACCTGCGCATGCATCACTCTCATTATATAACGCAATTGCCCAATTTTGACCATTTTTGGCAATAATATTTTTTATGCCATGTATAATACTAAATTTCATGTATATTACAATCGATCCCACAACTGTTGGTATGTGATTTCTGTACTCCATATGCTTTGTATGTCTTATGAATATCTACGTCATGTTTATTTTTGTATATTATTTGATTTTGTTTTGGTAATGTAATTTTTTATTTTTGAACTGTTTAATGTTTGTGAATATTATGTTAATTGTAACATCTCACGACCAGCATGTTATGTAAAAGATGTATTGATTCCACTGTGAACGGAGTTCCGTTGCGCGTTGGCGCGCAGCTAACGTAGAGAAAAATAGTCAGTCTTAGAATTCTTTTAAAACATAGCAGCTATTGTCAGCGACCGTTACAACGTCAATGGATAAACAAGCAGACCTCTGTCGCAAATTAAAAATTATTTTATCAGGTTTCGGCAATGACTAAGATTGCCTTCATCAGAAAATATAAAACAAAACAAGTCACATAATAAAATGCACTATTCAGCTGTATAGCTTACGTCACAAAGTTTAAAAAGCTCATAGTGGCTAGCTTTTTCCAAAAAAAATTCTTTTTAAACTTCTTGACGTAAGCTATACAGCTGAATAGTATATTTTACTAGCTTAAACCCGCGGCTCCGCTCGCGTGTTGGTTATGATAGATAATCTATCTTTCAGTAGTGTGCTATGAGACTGGTTTTGAAGGATGAAATGAAATACAATACGCTAAATACGTAAACATGCACTCGTTTGGAAGAATGCAGTCACGAAATTCAACAATAATGATTGTAATAATATCACAGATCGATCACTTGATGTAATGCGCGAAACGTCAAATCGATTTTTTTAAAGAGATATATTAAAAGAAATTTCTTTTTTCACTGCTTTATTTATTTATTCTTATATTTCCTTATTCGTATGCTTATCCTTACAGAGAAAGAGCTGAAGACATTGTAGCACGCATAGACCAAAGATATGGTCTGTGGCATCACGTTTCGTTGTATGTAACCTCTTTGCTATAGAGTGGCAAACGTCATCGCTGGCCTTCAGTCCGAATTTTTTTTATAATTTGACGACTTTCAACCACCATATCTTCCACCCCCCTATAGCTATAGGCATGGAACTGCTATGGTGTACAACGGGAGACTTCGGACAACAATTACACACAGACCATTCGTTTGCGTTGTGTAGTTTTCGTTGCAGAGCGAAATATTAACACACACACACGTACACCGATAACTTTCCAACCCCATATACTCCAACATTTTATCATTATCAACCCTCAAGCAACAATGCAACCAATAAAACCATTTTCAAAGAATAAATATAATTTTCAAAGAGTAATAATTGTTCCGCATTTCGCGTTATATTCTTCAAATTACTAAATATCTATCACATCTCTATAAAACCGTGCCTAAAACCTTCCTCAGGTATAAATTAATAACTGTACAAATATATAAGTCTCTGCGTCTTGTCGTTCGGACGTGATAAGTGTACACCGAACAGACATTCACATTAAAGCCTTCCCCGGGTAGACATTTGTAACTGTATAAATTTTTAGCTCTTTATGTATTGTCGTTCAGACGTGATAAACGTACACCGAACCGACATTCACGTTTATAGATATAGATTATGTGACTTGTTTGTTTTATATTTTCTGATGAAGGCAATCTTAGTCATAGCCGAAACGTGGTAAAATAATTTTTAATTTGCGACCGAGGGCTGCTTGTTTATCCATTGAGTCAGTCTTCGGTTGGAGCTGACGGCAGCAAGACGTCGGAAGGAGCAAGCAGTTCACAGCAGTAGCTGACAGGCAACGAGCAGTGGCAGACTTGTGCTACCGTGTTTTCTGGGCCAAATATCTCTTCACTGGAGGCAGAAGACCAATCTACCTACAATGGCCTCGGTGGACGTGCAACTGTAATGGCAGCATTCATACTGTCTGCATGTGGAGTTAAATGGAAGTTACTGATAACCGCCGTTATAATGCCTGCACGAAAAGGAAATCTGAGCTATATACGCTACGCCTCCACCTTACCACCACTCCGAATTAATAGCAGGTCACAATAGTTATTATTATTTTTGTAACTGGTCGATGAGAACTTTAATAATGTGTTTTGGTTATTTTCAATAGAGGTACGTAACCTTCAATTATCCTCAGTCACCAAACCTAGTAGGAATCCTCTCCTACAAAGATTTCTTATCCGAGTAATCCAATTTTATTAAGAGCAGCAACCATTTTTAATTGTGTAAATTTAGTGGAGAACCTTTCTTTCCAAATTTGCTTATTTCTGAATTGACATTGCTTTGCATTGTTCCTCCGCTTATCCGTATAAAAATTCCAAGTGCAATATATGGTGCTGCAACTATATATTTAATTGCTCATTGCACAATGGACAAAGTTCAATTACATTTTTGGAAGGAATAAGTTACTGTCTTACCATATAACTAGATCATTTCTTTTAAATAGTTCATATAGGAGTACTTATGTGTGGCATTAGCCAAAATTTGTGACAGTGTCTCTATAAATCATCAGTACAGCTTAAGTGATATCATTCTAGATTCAAGGTTAGTAGATTTGATTGATAAACCCATTCAGTAAAGTGTTACTTAAAGATATCTATTTCTGACAGAATCAAAGTAGTCATTTGTTTCATGGTAAGCAGAAAGACTTAACAATTTTCAGAAAAGTGATATCTACTAGTCACTGTTGTTTATGTAGGCTTTTGAATAGAGGTCATAATAACTAATTTCCTGCTTACTTGTAAAGAGCATTAGGTACAGCACTAACCGTAACATCGGGAGATTAAAAAAAATTTTTTACTTCTAAATTATGAGTTTTTCAGTAATTTTGTTTATGAGTGACACTTGTCCCGCATTTCTACATCCCAAGCTATACTCTTTATAGTATCAGAAAGTAACTGATGAGGTGAGACTTGTCTTTACAGTAATTGAAGTTGTTACTGATTTAATTTGAGTCTTCATTATTTCCGTGACTGGTAATTATTTTTTTATGAAACTAGTGACAAAATTCTTCCACCCTACATTTATTCAGTACCAAGCTTCCAAATTTAACTGCATTTTTTTTACTTTATCACTGCTTGATATTCTCATTAGGCTGGCGACCGTGTATGTTTTTTTAATTATCCTATTAATAAATTTAATACTACAGCTATAGTAATTCCTGGGTGCATAAGCCAATTTCATAATTCATAGTAACCAAATTCCCTTCTACTGCCGAATGCTACATCTTTTTCAAGCGTAGCTATTGCCTCCCACAAGTTATTTCGTATTTGGGCAAATCTTTGTGGAGTTTCGGTCCAAGTCTTGTCCTTAGGCTAGCACGAGTGCCAGTCTTAGTGACACATGACTGTTCGATTAATCACGGTCGTGTCACAATTATACATCTGCACTAGTCCACTCATCTGGTACATGTGTAGTGAAGCATGCAGTAGGAACGAGAATTCATCAGGAACACGATCAGCAGGAGCCTGCACATGCACCATTCTCATTAATCATCTGTGCAATGACGCTCATCTGGTACATGTATTGTAGTGCATGCACTAGGAGTGTGACTTCATCAGGAACACGATCATCAGGATCCTGCACACACAAAACTGTCATTATTAATCTGCACCGGACGACACATCTAGTACATACGTTGTTCAATGTGCAGTAGCAACACGACATAATTGGGAACACCATCACCTGGAACCTGTACACACAACTCCCTCATTATACATATGCATTAGGCCGCTGGTATAGTACCCATATTTTATAGCATGCAGTAGGAACATGGCTTAATCAGGAACACAATTACTAGGAAAATTTGCATGCATGACTCTCATTATATACCTGCATTAGGCTGCCTATTTGGTACATATATAATGAAGTGTGCAGTAGGAGACAACTTCATAGTGAATACGATCTCCAAGAACTTGTACCACAGCACTCTCATTATACATGTGCGCAAGACCACTCACCTGATATATGTATAGTGCAGCTTGCAGTAGGAGTGCGACTTCACTAGGAACATGGTCACCTGGAACCTCCATACATATCACTGTCATCATAAATCTATGCTAGGCTGCGCATCTGGTACATATATTGTCACTATGCTGCAGCAGCATGAGTTAATTGGGTACACAATCATCAGATCTTTTTCGGTGCAGATGGTGTGTACCCGAGGTGTTTGTTTTGTTTCATGGCGCTTGGTTTTATAGGAAACTTGTTATTCCAAGACCCGAAAATCGAGACTCCAATGTATCGAGTTCAGTTTACTTATTCTATTAGTTTTTTAAGGTATCAAATGTCAGAAAGAGGAGAAAAGAATCCATTTTGGAAGTCATTTAATAACAGTACCGTCGATTCGTCTAAACCCGTACGCCTCCTATGTTATCTTCTATAGACTACTGGTTAGGCTTATACACGCTGAAAAAGTCTTAGTACAGGCAGGGGATCTTACAAAATGTTGGGAAACTAGTGATTTGTGGTAGAACTTAAATTTACCGAAATTATAACTTAATTTTCTAAGTTTCGGTTTCGGTTGAAACTAGAAGAGGAGACGAATATTGGGTTATGGTTTCGGCCGGATTCTAAATGGAATACTATTTCACTGGAGTGCTATTTTCTGTGGAACCACTGACTGCACAGCTTGAAAAAAGAGTCAGAGTACAGAAAACATTCACATAAGTGTTTTATGCCTCCAATTCCCTTTCCTTAAGATGATCTGTGAAAAAGACAAGTAATTTATTTTACTATTACAAAAATGTTACAAACTGTAGTTGAAATATCACCGACATCATCATCATGCTATACATTTTCCCTAAAATAGTAGGCAAGGGAGGTAGAGGAGGTCTTCTGAATATATGTACCAATTTTTGTGAGTTTAATTTCAGTCATTTAGGAGAAAAGTGTACCTGAAAGATGAAAATTCAAGTTTTCGGTAAGTCGCAAAAGAAGATCTACAGACTATCAGTTACTGGCCATCACTAACTGCCTTGAGAGACCTTTCCTTGCTGGAATGTCCGCAGAAACATTAATGCTATCTTCACAATTGCAGTACTTACATTTCACAGCACTCTTCAAAAGTCTTAACGTAATGCCTAGGTTCGCAATAAAATATCCGTCGTTATTGTTGCTCGCAATGTTCTTATTAAATTCAGACAGCGAAAGTTAACGTCTAGAAGTGCTGCCTGAAGATGCAATGTCCGTGGGCGACTTTTGTAGCAACTGATTTGTATTATATGGTTTTGTTTGGAACTGGTTGCCGAGAATCTTTCGTTTGGGGCTACATTTATTTACTCTCGGTCTTATTAGCTCAAGAAACGCAAAACAAAACAACACACAATAACTACTAAACCACAGGCGTATGAAATTCCGAAAACAAGGAGTACACAAATATATTCTGAGATCTTTGTTTACACATGAACCATAGTCTTCTAGACATGCCTGTACTTTGGTTCTGGGAACCAGAGCCTTCTAGAATACAGCTGTGTTAACGACCCGAAACTAACGCACTTCAAACTGACAGTGGGCCTAAGTTTTAGAACGAACGGAAAATGATAATGGCCATAAACTACACACTTTCGAAATCAGCATGAAACGTTCTTTTCTATAGATCAATATTTTTTTTAAAATTTTTGGTAATTTTCGCGAGCATCTTCCCTTAAACTAACTTATGCTAAGAACAACAAACACATCCATGCCTGAGGGAGGTCTCGAACCTCCGACGAGGAGCGAGTGCGCCATCCGTAGCAAGGCGCCCTAGCCAACATGGCTATTCCCGCGTGGCGTGCCTGTTTCAAATCCCAGTCCTGCACACAGCTTTAATTTCCCAGTAAGTTATCTATGTTATTTGTAAACCTGTGGGACTTAACTACTCTAGTCAACAGTCCCTAGGCTGTCAAACAACTTAAACTAACTTACGATAAGGACACCAAATACACCGATGGCGAGCACTCTAAAGAACGGAAAACTTGGTTAACTACTCTTCACATTGATTAATTAGCCAAAGTTCCATCGCATTTCTTTGATTAAATACAGCTTTTAGAAATTGTGGTATTCTTTTTTAATCACCCTGTGTTAGTATGGGTAGCAGAAGGTGATCCTCTGCAGTGTTGAAAATGGCTGTGATATGCACTCTGAATGGGACACAATTAAGTGAAGGGTGTCCTAGGATTCTGTTCTGGGGCCACTGTTGTTTCTCATTTATATAAATGATATATCTACAAGCAGGGCCGTATTTAGAGCATGCGACGCCCATGTGCAGTAATTTATTTTACGCCCCCCCCCCCCGGCATCTGGGATCCAAACTGATTTCTAAAAACAGGCATACGCATACACGTATCTCTGGATACGCCACTGCTATCAACACAACAACCTCAAGACGGTTCAATTAACATTAAAATAATATTTAAACATTTTTTTCGATGGCAAAATTTTGCCGTCACTAAATTTGCCCTGTGCAGCTGCACGTGTTGCACATGCCTAAATACGAAAATGATCAAATTTTTAAAAACGTTCAAATGTTTGTAAATGTATCGGACCAAACTGCGTGGTCATTAGTCCGTAGCTTACAAACTACTTAAACAAAGGTAAAATAAACTAAGGACAACGTAAACACCCATGCCCCAGGGAGGACTCGAACCTCCGACGGCGAGCAACCGCGCGCTCCGCAGCGAGGTGCTTTTTTATTTTCCCCCTTCTCAGGTAGATCTATACTTTGCGCTCGTTGTTTCGGTTCGTTCTTGTTTGTTCGTTGAATCTTTGGCTCAGCTTTTTTTTATTACGGAGGGCGTTTAGACCGGGCGCGCTGAGCCACGGCGCCCGGCTAACCGCTTGGCTACTCCACCGCGACGCCTAAATACGGCCCTGCCTACAAGTATAACAGGTAGTTCTAAGATATTTCTGTTTACTGATTACACTAGCTTGGTAGTGAAGGACGTTGTTGGTAAGATTAGTTTCAATGAATGCAGTTAAAGAAATAATTCCATGGCTTGTAGAAAATAAATTGATGCTAAATCACAGTAAGACTAAATTTTTACAGTTTCAATCATAAAATCAGCAAAAACTGACATTTTGATTACACAGAATGGGTACAAGATAAATAAGACTGAACAGTTCAAATTTCTAGTCGTTCAGATTTAGACTAAGCTGTCGTGGAAAGCCCATGTTCAAGATCTTGTTCGAAAACTAAATCCTGCGTTGTTTACCATTAGAACCTTTTCTAAAATAAGAGGTAGTTCAACACGAACAGTAGTCAACTTGGGTATTTTCTTTCGCTTATCATGCATGTTGTTTTCTGCGAGAACTCTGCTGATTCAAAAAGAGTATTTATTGTGCAGAAACGGGCGGGTCGAGCAATATGTGGCGTAAGCTCGCGTACCTCTTGTCGACCCCTGTTTAGCAGCCTGGGAATTCTGACATTGGCCTCTAAGTATATATTTTCTTCAATGTAATTTGTTGGTAATAATGTTCGGTTATTACTAAGAGTTAGTAGCTTTCATTCAGTTAATACTAAGAGTTAGCAGCTTTCATTCAGTTAATACCAGACAGAAATCGAATGTATTCCACGTACTCCATGGTCATGGTACACTCATTACATTAAGATTGTAACAAAGAAGTAGTATACCTAATTGATAAATGTGAAACGTATAGCAATCGTTAGTTTAGGACAGGTCTACACATAAGTAAAGAGAAGCAACAACATAACACAGAAATTAGTTTAGATTTTTAATTCGTCCAGGAATTCCTCGACAGAAAAGAAAGAGTGAGCCATGAGGAAACGTTTCAGTTTAGCCTTGAAAGTGCGCGGAATACTACTAGGCACTTTGAATTCTTGTGGCAGATTATTAAAACTGGATGCGGTAGAATACTGCATATTTATTTGCAAAAGGGTCAAGGAGATGCGATCCAAACACACATTCGATTTCTGTATAGTATTAACTGAATGAAAGCTGCTAACTCTTAGTAGTAACCGAACATTATTACCAACAAATGACATTGAAGAAAATGTGTACTTAGAGGCCTATGTCAGAATTCCCAGGCTACTGAACTGTGGTCGGCAAGAGGTACGCGAGCTTACGCCACATATTGCTCGACCCGCCCGTTTCTGCACAATAAATACTCTTTTTGAATCAGCAGACTTCTCGCAGAAATCAACATGCATGATAAGCGAAAGAAAATACGCAAAGTTGACTACTGTTCGTGTTGAACCACCTCTTTTTTCAGAAAAGGTTTTAATGGTAAACAACGCAGGATTTAGTTTTCGAACAAGATCCTGAACATGGGCTTTTCACGACAGCTTAGTCTAAACTTGAACGCCTAAAAATTTGAACTGTTCAGTCTCATTTATCATGTACTCATTCTGCGTAATCAAAATGTCAGATTTTGTTGATTTTATGTTAGAAACTGTAAAAATTTAGTCTTACTGTGATTTAGCATCAATTTATTTTCTCAAAGCCATGGATTTATTTCTTTAACTGCATTAATTGAAAATAATATTACCAACAACGTCCTTCACTACCAAGATAATGTAATCAGTAAACAGAAATATCTCAGAACTACCTGGTATACTTGTAGGCAGGGCCGTATTTAGCCAGGTGCAACATGTGCAGCTGTTCAGGGCGGCAAAATTTATGGACCGCAAAATTTTGCCATCGAAAACATTGTTTGAATATGATTTTAATGTTAATTGAACCGTCATTATTCAGAGTTTCGATTACAGCAATAAATCTTAAAATTCAGGTTGTTGTGTTGATGTTCCGCAGAACCGAATTTAGGAGCAAGCCTCCATGTTCATGGTACGCTCAGTACATTGAGATTGTAACAAAGAAGTAGTATAACATGCTAAATATAAATACACTGCTCAAAACAATTAGAGGATCTTCTCTGATATCATCTACAATATTCAAATGGTAACATACTTTATTCAGATATTGGTTACAATAGTAATTTGTCTGTGATACACTAAGATATTTTTCAGTCACAACTCGTTACTTGAGGTCTACATGGAGTTTACTTAAAGAGTGTCACAATGGGGCTACCATAACAGTGTCACTCTCGTTGCCCTCTAATGTAGCGTGTGATCACCTGGGACCGCCGGTACAGTTGCATAACTATATGGCATGGGCAGTATGAGTTTATCAATCAGCTCTTGAGGGATATGTGGCCATTCTTCCACGATTGAAATATCCAGCTCTGAAAATGTTGAGGAAGATGCTAGTCTGGCTGCAATGCGTCTGCCAATTGCATCCCAGACCTGCTCAATCGAGTTTAAGTCTGGTGAACAAGCTGGCCACTCCATTCGTTCAGTTTCCTCTACTTCAAGTATATTGTCCACCAGTGCAGCGCTGTGGGGACGTTATCGTCCACCAGATGGAACCTATTTCCTATGGCACCAGCATAGGGCACAACAAAAGGTCGAAGGATCTCATCTCTCTGCCTCTGAGCAGTCAAAGCGCCATTCTGAACGACATAGAGATCCGTACGTCCGCCAATATTGACTCCTGTCCACGCCGTTCGTCCACAACCATAATATGGTGACGTTTCCTGCACATAAGCAGGATTATTTCGAGTTCCATATTCTCTCCAGTCGAGTGAAGGACAATAGTCCGGCTGAACACAAAATCTTGACTCATCTGTGAACAGAACCCGGCGCCATTCCTTACGACTCCAATCCTGATGTTCCTTCCATGCACTTCCTGTAGGCCAAACGGTGTCGTGGTTTTAATAGAACACACACTATAGGCCTACATGCATAAAAGCCACATTCCCGAAGGTAATTTCGGACTGTTTGTGTTGATATTGCCCATCTTGTTGCTACTTAGAGGTGCGTTGCAGCTGAGTTGCATTCTGCCCCCTGTCTCGGGCTGTTAACCGGAGATAAAGTTCATCTCTTGCTGATGTTATCTGTGGTTGACCTTGGCCTTAGCTTCGTTTAACGGTTCCTGTTGTTTTAATTCGAGTCTGGGCTGTGGAAGTTACACTCTGAGACGATCTGATAGTTGCAACCACCTCCCTTTGTGTCTATCCCGGTTCGAAACTTCCTATGGCTCTTCATGCCATAGCTTTGGGTAAGTCTCGTCGTTGTTGGATTGCACTAACTACACACTATGTGGTGTTACCCCACATTGTTTCTTATTTTGTTTCCGATTTATGAATTTACATTTTTCGCCTGGCCTGCTTTCTGCAGTCCAGCTATTTTATTGAGAGTAGCTCGATACCATACTGTGAAGCAAGCAGTTGCGGACCAGCCACGACAGATGGCCAGTTAACGTGGGAAGGCTTCTGCGTCGCGCAGGCAGCGCGGGGATTTTAAGTCTTCTGAATGGCGGGAATCGACAACGCTTCTTTTCATTTATTTAGTAATAACTCATTGTTTCATATAGCTCCAACATTCAAAGAATTGCAATCATGTTCGATGAGATTAAATACTGCTTTATTAATATTCTAACGTTTAGTTTAGTCCAGATTCTCCAAAGGTGTCAAAATTTGGAAAGTGAGTTTTTATTGGCTGCTATGAATCAGACAATCGTGTGGCAGCTACTAAAATTCAGGCGCCAAGCAAGTGGGTGGGTTCGGTAAACAACCAGTGGTGGGGCAGTGGACGGCGAACACGTATTTCGTTGCCGCGGGTTAAAGTGTGTTAGCGGCCGTTGTAAGTGACTCGCTGGCGAGCGTATGTCGCCCTACGGAAGTGTAATTTGCATATGGAGGCACCATGCCCGCGTTTTATGACCCAGGCGAGCTATAGCTCTGGAAATGGCCTGTGATATCGGCGAGTTACGGTGTGTGTTCATACTGCAGCTAATATTCAGAATTATTAATTAGAGAAAGTGCTCATTAGGATATTTTCTTTATTACCGGGATATATTTGTTTTTATCTGTGCATCTGGATCCGAGATATTTCATGCCACGCTGATAGCAATAAAGGACAGTTATTTGAAGAGCCGTTTTCATTTCAAGTAGGCAGCGCCATTTTACTGTAATACCAAATTTTCCAGCAATGCACATTGAGATCTACATACTGGAAAAGGAGGAGAGGAGACACCCAACGGGACTTAATATTTCGACATCAGGTAAGTACTCGTGAACAGTTGTGGAAAGAGGAGGCAGGAGAGGGCACACGCCACGGTGTTGAAGGAACTTTTATTAACATTGATATTTGTTGTAAGCGAGTGTGTCCACGTGTAATGCTCACGTGGCGAACTAATGTAGGGTAGACATGGCTGGCATCCCTTCAAGTTCACATTGTGTTACTGGGTCACTGAGTGGGACTCGAACTAAAACCCCATTGCCAGAATGCCACCCGTGCATTATAACTATAGTATCTGAACTCAACTGTTTCTGTAATTCGTTTCGCAGAGTTAAAACAAGTGAACACCAACCACATCTGCAGCAAATTTCTGTTATTACCACTATCTGGGTTGCCATGACGTTGTAGTCTCCACTACATAGAACCAACAGAAAGACGTGAAAACAATGTAATTCATTCTGCCAGTGACAATACTTCAGACACAGAGTAACATCTACAGAGAAGAAGCCCTCCTAAACCTCTGTCCTACACTGCCCACATAGTTAAGATGCGAGCAGATGTCAGGCGGTCCCCTGGTTTAGTACCGGTAGACCACACTAGAGGCGCTTCTGAGGGTGCCTCTCGCCACAGAGTAACATATACAGAGGAGCAGGCCCCCCTAAACCACTGTCCTACACTCCCCTCGTAGTTCCGTAAGATGCTAGTAGGTGTCAGGTGGATCGCTGGCTTAGGGTGCCTCTCGCACGTCAGAGGGTATCGTGGAGGGAAGGCTGAGGGGAGAGCTTGTGCCGCCTGCCATGAGGCGACAGCCGTGTCCGGCTTGCTGGCGTTTGAGGGGAGGTGGTGGTGGGGACAACCGCTACCTGCCGCCTGCTCTGACCAGTTTAAAGGGCTGCTTCTGACCTCAGTGCCATCATGGAACATCTTACGGAACTGCTGGAAACCCTTCCTCCCCGCACCCCGGAGCGTAGGACCGGGCTCTTACGGAGGTTTCCCGTCTGTATATATTTGTCTGTGCTCTCGCACATCAAAGGGTGGCGTGGAGGGGAGGCTGAGGGGAGAGCTGACGCCGCCTGCCACGAAGCCACGGCTGTGTCCCGTGTGCCGGCGTTTGAGGGGAGGTGGTGGTGGGGACTGCCGCTACCTGCCGCCTGCTCTGGCCAGTTTAAAGGACTGCTTCTGACCACAGCGCCATCACTGGACATCTTACGGAACTTCTTCTACACCCCCACCACGCACCCCTGCACATGTGGCCGGGCCATTACGGAGGTTTCCCGTCTGTATATATTTGTCTGTGCTTCAGAACAATGGCGGACTAAGGCTGTTGGAGGCCCGGGGCGGCGGCGAAACGAAAGGAGGCCCCCCTCCCCTCCTTCCACTTGGAAATACATGTATTACTACAAAAAAGAATTGGAGGCCCCTTCTGGGATGAGAGGCACAGGTCAATCTGAAAAAATAGCTTTCGAGATTTGAGATTTGGAGGCTTCGGCAGAATGAGATGCCAAACGCGCTAAAAAAAGGGCCTTTCCAGGTATTTGGAGGACCCCCAAAACCGGAGGCACAGAGTAACATATATAGATAAGCAGCCACCCCTAAACCACTGTCCTACGCTCCTCTCGTAGTTCCGTAAGATGCAAGCAGGTGTCAGGCGGTTCCCTGGCTTAGTACCGGTAGACCACACTAGAGGCGCTTCTGAGGGTAGCGTGGAGGGGAGGCTGAGGGGAGAGCTCGTGCCACCTGCCACGAGGCCACGGCTGTGTCTGCTGTGCCGGCGTTTGAGGGGAGGTGGTGGTGGGGGCAGCCGCTACCTGCCGCCTGCTCTGGCCAGTTTAAAGGTCTGCTTCTGAGCTCAGCCCCATCACGGGACATCTTACGGAACTGCTTCTACACCCCCCGCCCCGCACCCCTGTGCGTGAGACCGGGCCCTTACGGAGGTTTCCCGTCTGTATATATTTGTCTGTGCTTTAGAACAGTGGCAGACAAAGGCTGTCGGAGGCCCGGGGCGGCGGCGAAACGAAAGGTGGCCCCTCTCCCCTCCTTCCACTTGGAAATACATGTATTACTACAAAAAAGAATTGGAGGCCCCTTCTGGGACGAGAGGCACAGGACAGTCTGAAAAAATTGCTTTCGAGATTTGGAGGCTTCAGCAGAACGAGATGCCAAACGCACTAAAAAAAAAAGGGCCTTTCCAGGTACTTGGAGGCGCCCCAAGACCGGAGGCCCGAGGCAGTCCGCCTCCCCCCCCCCCCCCGCCTGCTTCAGAACCAAGATATCACAGCTGCTCCTCTAACTGTTTTAACAGTGTAAATAAAGTAAGGTGGCAAGAATGGAGTGGAAATGCGTGTGGTGGACTCGCCTCTCTATGGTGACAGCCGCGAGGTTGAGCACGGAGGCGGTGGCGGAGAGGCTGGCGGCGTACTCGGCGGCCCTGCAGACGGCGCCGGCGGCGTCCCAGCTGGCCACGAAGTACTGCAGCAGGTCTAGCGGCGCGTGCAGCAGCAGCAGCAGCAGGTCCGCGGCGGCCAGCGACGCCAGGAAGAGCGACGTGGCGCTGCGCCGCGACGCCACCAGCACCAGCGCGTTGCCCGCCACGCCGCACACCAGCGCCGCCGCGTGCCACCCCACGATGTGGAAGAACAGCGAGTTCTGCTTCCACGGCTTGAGCATCTCGGCCGGGTCGTGCATGCACACCGTGCTCGCCGGCTCCCCGGGGCACGACGCGTTCCAAAACCCCATCTGCTCCGCGGGGCAGGACGCGTTGGACGCGGCCGTCTGCTCTGCAGGGCAGGAGGTGTTCCACGCGCCCGTCTGATCCCTGGGGCAGGACGCGTCCCACGCCCCCATCTCATCCTTGGGGCAGGACGCGTTCCACGGACCCATCTTCCCCGCCGCTCTGCTCTGCTCTCACCGAGCCCGCTTTCCGCTTCACGGGCTCATCCTGCAGGAAAAATACCTTGTATTACAATAAATTCTAGTCCAAAATTAAAGCGAGAAGCTGCTCTTTAAAGCTACATCATATTCACCTATTTTACAACACTATGGGTAACGTCTGCCTAGTAAGCATGGAGGTTTGGCCTCGATTCCCGGCCACATCACAAATTTTAATTCATTGCTTCACCTTTATCAGCAATGTCTTTGTCATATTCGAGAGCCGGCCGCGGTGGCCGAGGGGACTAAGGCGCTCCAGTCACGGTCTGCACGGCCACTACGGTCGGGGGTTCGAATCCCCCCTCGGGCATGAATATTTGTGCCGTCCTAGTTCGTAAGTAGTTCATAAGTAGTTTGTAAGTTTAGGGACTGATGACCCCGTAGTTAAGTCCCATAGACTATACAAACATTTGATTTGAACATATTCGAGACGAAAAACCGTCTCAGGATTTCTGAATTTATGTTTAAATTGTTATTTATATTATCTTAGCAGGAATGTTCCACTATGTCTACATCTACATCTACATACATACTCCGCAATTCACCGTAAGGTGCGTGGCGGAGGGTACACTGTACCACTACTAGGCATTTCCTTTCCTATTCCACTCCCAAATTGAACGAGGAAAAAAAGAATGCCTATATGCCTCCGTACGAGCCCTAATTTCTCTTATCTTGTCTTTGTGATCTTTACGCGAAATGTAAGTAGGCGGCAGCAAGATCGTACTACACTCAGCTTCAAATTCCGGCCCTCTAAATTTACTGAACAGAAATTCACGAAAAGAACGTCGTCTTTCTTCCAGCGATCCCCAATTGAGTTGCCGGAGCATTTTCGTGGCACTCGCGCATTGGTCGAACCTACCGGTAACAAATGTAGCTGCTCGCCTCTGAACCGCCTCTATGTCTTCCTTCAAACCGATCTGCTGCGGGTCCCAAATACTTGAGCAATACTCAAGACCTGGCCGTACAAGCGTTTTATACGCGGTCTCCTTTACAGGTGAAGTACATCTTCCCAAAATTCTTCCAATAAACCGAAGTCGGCTGTCCGCCTTACTCACAACTGTCCTTACATGCTCGTTCCATTTCATATCGCTCTGCAATGTTACGCCTAGATATTTGAACGACACGACAGCACCAAGAAGCTCACTACTAATGCTGTATTCGAACATTATAGGACTGTTTTTTCTACTCATGCGCATCACCTTACATTTTTCTACATTGAGAGCTAGCTGCCATTCTTCGCACCAACTAGAAATTTTGTCTAAGTCAACCTGTATGCTATTACAGTCAGTTACAGACGACACCCTCCCATACACCACAGCATCATCAGCAAACAGCCGCAAATTACAACTTACTCTGTCCATCAGATCATTTATATAGATAGAAAATAATAGCGGTCCTATCACACTCCCCTGGGGCACGCCTGACGATACACTCGCCGTCGAGAACAACGTACTGCGTTCTATTACTTAGTAAGTCTTCCAGCCAGTCACAAATCTGTGAACCTATACCATAAGCTGGTATCTTCGTTATCAGTCTGCAGTGTGGCACCGCGTCGAAAGCCTTTTTGAAGTCGAGAAAAACACAATCCGCCTGTTGCCCTTCGTCCATGGCTCGCAAGATGTCATGTGAGAAAAGGGCAAGCTGAGTTTCACATGAACGATGTTTCCTAAACCCGTGCTGATTCATGGAAAGAAGGTGCCGAGGTGCTACTCCGCTGCATGGAGAGCCTTGGCAGTAGTGGCAATTATCTATGGAACACAGAAGCTGAACTAAAGTTTGTGTCGTGGAGGGAAGTGGTACTTAGATTATTCCGAGGCGCTTTACTCGTTAGTGGTGCGGTGGTCCAGTCTGGCCACTGCGAGGTCGCGTGCTTCGCGTCTCGCCGTCCGTGTTGTCGTGCGCCAGTTTGTTTACTTCCTTCGAGCGCGAGTAGTTTTCCCAACACGTTCACTGCAGCGACCTGGCTCACCTTTGAAAGAGCACCGTCAAGATCACGTTCCAAGCTGAATATCCAAGACCACGAGCTTACGAAGTAGAACAGTTTCTTCAGGAAGAACTACGACTAGATCCACAGCAAATTATTGGAATACATTTCTCGATCATTGCAAGTGTCGTCTACGTTAAGATGATTACCGAAGAAGCATGCAGGGAAGTGTTTAGCGGAACAGCAGCGAAACTACAGTTCCGACACTCAGATGGACATATAGGAGCTGTTACTATTGAACTTGCAGGACTAGGTATAAAGACCCTCAGGGTATTTGAACTACCCTTTGAGGTAGTCGCCGACCAAGTCATCTCGGCAATTACGCAGTACGGAACAGTCATCAACCACGTCGCGCAGAAATGGCAGTTCTTTACGACGTATCCCATACTCAATGGAGTACGGCAGGTCGAAATCGATCTCCGCAAACATGTCCCCTCCTACCTAAATATTGCCGGCTGCCGTGCCATTATCATGTACGAAGGACAACCAAGAACATGCTCCGGATGTGGACAAGAGGAACATGTCCGCTCTGAATGTATGCAGCAACGTATCACCCAGATTCCAAAGGGCAAAGAAATTCAAACAATCCCTCCTTCGATTCTGCCAATGACATACGTACAGGCGACGTTACCTAGGATGACGGTTGAAAGTGAGCAAGATACACAACCTCCGCTGTCTGACGGATACGTTGTCGCGGAACATGACAGCCCTCATACGAACGAGACCACAGACGGATCCGAAGACCAACTGTCAGAACGAAAAGATAATTCAGAACCAAACGAACGAATGGAAGTCGACCCAAGAGTAGTCCCAACTCAAGCCTTCCTTTCGGGAAGCACTGAAAGGTTGGATACACAAGAACACTGACTCGGAGACGCATGTTCGAAAACAAAAATTGCCTCCCAAACATAAGAAACTCCGACGCACACCGTCTGACGAATGTCTTGAAAAGACGGATACAGTCGATCATTCCGATCAGGATTGTGACGTGACACATCGCAACAGAGGCACCGAATGCCGCTGGTCTCCCTCTCAAAACTGACAAGATGAAAATTTCTATACAAAACATTCGACGTGGGGATGGAAAGTGCAATGGATCACCGTCTCAGCTTCGAGAAAATACGGAAGGGGAATCCTCAGCATCCGATGTCACAGACCCACAGCCTCTTTCCAATGGCCGATGGCATGAAGAAGTGGAAGAACAAGACTTGATGGACACTTTACGTATAACAAAAGAGGAGCACACGCTCCTACATCCACTTCAGACGGAATGAATCTAAGAGAGGGTGGCATCGAGGCGGCATCACTCGTCTCCACCACCCAAACTGTTGCCCGACGTGGATTTAAAGGGTGAGAAGCAGTCATACCGATTCGCGACTATCAACACCAACACAATTAGGTCGCAAGTGAAGCTGTCATTGTTACGTGACGCACTTTATGAGGCTGATATAGACGTGGCCCTATTGCAAGAAGTTTACGTGCTTGGTTTCTCGGACTTATTTGGATATACCACATACATATCACATGCGTTCGATACGAGTAGCGGAGTTGCAGTACTTCTCAAAGAAGGTTTAATAGCCACTGATGTACGCTATCTACCTAATGGCAGAAGCATGGCTCTCACGGTGCAAGGGATACACCTAGTAAATGTGTACGCATCGTCGGGTACAAGCAAGAGGCGTGAACGTTCGGTCTTTTTCGCTGAGGACTTAACTATGTAAGGGCAGAATCGATGATATGGTTATTGGGGGAGATTTTAATTGTACACTATCCCCGAAAGAATAAATTCCACATCACTCACCATGTCCTGCACTCTGCGTTGTCATACGCAAACTCGATTTGGTTGACACTTGGGAAATCATGCACGCTGATAGACCCGGCTTCACGCATTTTACGGAACATTCGTCCAGCAGAATCGGCAGGATATATATATCCCGCTCGCTGATTCATGCGGTCTGTGCAGCAGAATTGTGGCCGGCAGCTTTTACCAACCATACAGCGTATATCTGCAACATCACGCTTGAAAGACAACGAGTGTGGAAAAGTCGTAGCCCTTGGAAACTGAACATTGCTCACCTGTCATCGCCGGCATGTCGATCGGCGGTGTGCGAAGCGTGGAGATGGTGCTTACGATGACGTGAAGCGTACACATCAGTCTTACAGTGGTGGCTGGAATGTGCCAAACCGAGACTTCGTCGCACATTGATGACCTTTAGTAGGGAAGCTGTAGCATGGAGACGCATCACCACAGAGTTTTACTATGCCATACTGAGGGAGTGTTCCGTTATGCCTCCATCCCCAGAACATCAGATGATTGCCAACAGTGCGAAAGCAAAGATTATAGCTTTGACACGTCGACACTTGGAAGGAGCGATCGTTCGTATACGCCAAGCAAATTGGAATCAATAATGAACGACCCTCTATGTACCACATAGCAGCGGAACGGAAGCGCAGGCAGAAGTCCTTAATCCGCGAGGTGACGACAGAAGATGGCTTACGTCACGACACGCAACGAGCTATCAACGACTTATTCTTCAAACACTACTCTCGCCTGTATACAGAGGAGAGATCCGATCCAAAACTCATTGATGCTATCGCTGGGTTAATACATAACACGATCCCTCTAGAGCTCCAACAAGAATTGTTAGAATCGATCTCTTAAGACGAAGTTGTGGATGCCATTGGAAAAAGGAGCACCCAACACGACACCAAAACTGGATGGCTTACCGCTGGAATTTTATAGGGCGTTTCAGAGACTTCTGGTACCTACTTTGACGATTATCCGCCAAGAGCATATGACGCCTACGATACAACTTCCGGCTGCTTTCACGGAAGGTGTTATTATCCCGATTCATAAACCGCTTGGAGGATCGTGTATCACAGACTACAGACCACTAACTTTGCTGAACTGTGATATGAAAATATTCACATTATTATTGGCGGCTCGTGTACTATATGTCATGAATAGTGTAGGCAGTTTCTTTAGTAGAACTGTTGCATCTTCTAAGTGTTCTGCCAATGAAACGTAGTCTTTGGTTCGCCTTCCCTACAATATTTTCTATGTCTTCTTTCCAATTTAAGTTCTTCGTAATTGTTACTCCTAGGTATTTAGTTGAATTTACGGCCTCAATGTTTGACTGATTGATCGTGTAATTGAAGTTCAGTTCCTTTTAGTGGTCATATGGATGACCTCACACTTATCATTATTAAGGGCCAATTACCTATTTTTGCACCATGCAGATATCGTATCTAAAATCATTTTGCAGTCCTTGATCTGGTGACTTTACTAACCGATAAATGACAGCATCATCCGCGATCAGTCTAAGAGAGCCACTCAGATTGTCTCCTAAATCGTTTATAAAAATAAGGAACAGTAGGGGCCCTACTGAGGAACGCCAGATATCACTTCTGTTCTATTCGATGACTTACCGTCAATTACAACGTACTTCGTCCTTTATGACAGGAAATCAAGAATCCAATCGCACAACTGTGGCGATATTACAGAAGCACGCAATTTGATTAGAAGACGCTTGTGAGATACAGTGTAGAAAGCCTTTCGAAAATCTAGAAATACGGATTTTATTTGACGTCCTTTGTCGATAGCACTCATCACATCATGTGAGTAAAGAGCTAGCTGTGTTTCACAAGAACGATACTTAATAAATCCATGTTGATTATGGGACAATAGGTCGTTCTCTTCGAGGTAGTCCACTAAATTTGAGGAAAGAATATGTTCGAAAATCCTGCTGCAAACCGACGTCAGTGATTTAGGCCTGTAATTTTGCGGGTCACTCCTATTGCCTTTCTTGAATACTGGAGTGACCTTTGCAACTTTCCACTATTTGGGTACGCAATGTTCGCTAAGCGAGCGGTTGTATATGATAGTTAGGTATGGGGCTATTGCATCAGCATATTCTGAAAGGAACCTAATTGGTATACAGTTAGGACCGGGAGAATTACGTTTGTTAAGCGATTTAAGTTGTTTTAATACTCCAGGAGTATTTACTTCTAAATTACATATGGTGAAAGGTGTTCTTGATAGGAATTCTGTAGTATTTGCTACGTCTCCTCTAGTGAAGGCATCTCGGAAAGCTCCGTTAAGTAATTCTGCTTTAGCAGAACTGACATCAGTAGCATCACCATTTCTATCGTGTAATGAAGGTATTTTATGTGTTTTGCCGCTAGTATACTTTATATACGACCAGAATTTCGTAGGATTCTCTACCAAATTACGTGACAGGGTTTCGTTGTGGTAACTATTGTAAGCTTCTCTCATTGAAATCCGAACTAAATTTCTGGTGTCAGTAAGCGATTGCCAGTCTTGGGGATTTTTTGTGCGTTTAAATTTTGGATGTTTTTTACTTTGCTTTTGTAACAGTGATCTAACCTGTTTTGTATACCACGGCTGGTCAGCCCCATCTTTTTTTGATTTTTTTGGTATGATTCTTTCAATGGTTGTCGATATTATTTTTTTGAATGTAAGTCACATCTGAACTACACTCACATTCTTAGTTTCGAAAGACTGGAAATTTTCACTCAGGAAAGCTTCAATCATATTTCTATCTGCTTTTTCTTTTATTTTTATTTTTAATCAATATACGTTTCTTTTAATTTTGGTGGATTTTGTCTCACTACAACTCTGTGTTCACCAATTTCTGCATATGTTTTGATGCCCTTTATTAGCTCCGGATTATTTGTTGCTAGGAGGTCAAGTATGATCTCACAACCATTTACTATTCAAGTGGGTTCGTGAACTAATTGCTCGCGATAATTTTCGGAGAATACGTTCAGTACAATTTCGGACGATGTTTTATGTTTGCCTCCAGTTTTGAACATCTGCCGGGTGATCAAAAAGTCAGCATTATCCAAGAAATACACAAGGAAACAAGTACAGAAGTAACATCTACTTGTCCCTCACAGTCTGGTGATGTCGTAATCTTCAGTCCGAATACCCTGAGCGAAGTGGCGCAGTGGTAACACGCTGGACTCTCATTTGGGAGGAAGGCGGTTCAAATCCACCTCCGGCTATCCTGATTTAGGTTTTCCGTGCTTTCTCTAAATCATTCCAGACAAATGACGGGATGCTTCCTTTCACAGGGCACGGCCGATTTCCTTCCCATTCTTACCTAAACAATCCGAGCGTAAGCTCCGCCTCTAATGACTACTCTGTCGACGGGGCGTTAACACTAATCTTCCTTCCTCAGTCCGAAGATCATTTCTTCATGCTACTGTAACCTGTATAAGCTGCTTCATCCCCGAGTAACTATTGCAACCTACATTAATTTGAACTTACTTTCTGTATTCATCTCTTGGCCTTCCTCTTAAGGACAAATTTTCAACTTCCATAATTGATTTCATGTCCACTGACAGCTAATATAAATTCATTTGATTCATTATGGCTAATGGATCAAACCTGATGTCTACTCTTTTGGACATGTCCAGAAGCACAAACATCATCTTCATCTATATCTATAAATGTGAATGTCTGTTCGGTGTACGTTTATCACGTCTGAACCACAAGACATAAAGAGAAAAAAAATTGAACAGTTACTAATGTCTACCCGGGGAAGTCTTTAGGCATAGTTTAATGGCGAGCGGATAGCTATTTATCTATATATATATTATGTGACGCTTATCACGTCCGAATGACAAACACGCAGGTACTTAAATATTTGTACAGTTACTAATTTATACCTGAGGAAGGTTTTAGGCACTGTTTTATACTGATCTGATAAATATTTAGTAATTTGAAGAATATAACGCGAAATGCGGAACAATAATTACTCTTTGAAAATTATATTTACTCTTTGATAATGGTTTTATTGGTTGCATTGTTGCTTGAGGGTTGATATTGACAAAAGGGTAGAGTATATTGGGATGGAAAGTTATCGGTGTATATAAAATTCTACGTGTGTGTATGTGTTAATATTTGGCTCTTCAGCGAGAACTACAGAACGCAAACAAATTGTCTGTGTGTAATTGTTGTCCGATGTCTCCCGTTGTACACCATAGCAGTTCTATACCGATAGCTATAAGGGGGTGGAAGATATGGTGGTTGAAAGTCGTCAAATTATTAAAAATATCGGACTGAAGGCCAGCGATGACGTTTGCGACTCTATAGCAAGGAGGTTACATACAGCGAAACGTGATGCCACAGACCATATCTTTGGTCTATGCGTGCTACAATGTCTTCAGCTCTTTTTCTGTAAGGATAAGCAAACGAATAAGGAAATAGAAGAATAAATAAATAAAGCAGTAAATAATATCCCGTGTGGAGTTTGCTGGTCTTCCATCGGGCACCTCCCCAGGTGGCGAATAGGGGAATGCTCACCAGATATGGTGGGTACCGGGGAAATAAAATACCCGGGGTGGACCAAAACCAGCAACTGCTGCCTTGTAGTATGATATTGGCTTATCAAAGGCTAAAGGAAGAAAACCTTGAATAGAAATTACCTGGTCCTCCAGGTTGGGGGTTGTGCAGTGGGCCAGCTCCTCACTCACATAAAAATATAAAATGCTAAAAAACCTAATA
This sequence comes from Locusta migratoria, assembly GCA_026315105.1. Classification (NCBI taxonomy): domain Eukaryota; kingdom Metazoa; phylum Arthropoda; class Insecta; order Orthoptera; family Acrididae; genus Locusta; species Locusta migratoria. The sequence goes on from CM048755.1 coordinate 298,023,966, forward strand.
ATATGCCTCGGAAAAATTGGAACTGTGGACGACGAACTGGCGATGAAAAACGGAAAATGATGTTTGGATGCTGGAATGTGCAAGGTATTTCCACTAAAATAGATTTACTACCTGCAGAACTTGACATGTTCAACATCGATGTTGTTGTACTTTCTGAAACAAAGAGGAAAGGCAAAGGAGAAGAAGAACTTGACAATTATGTACATATCTGGAGTGGTGTATCGAAAGCTGTAAGAGCCAAAGCAGGAGTCTCCATTATGATACAGAAAAAATGGAAAAAAAGAATCACAAATTGGACATTTATCAATGAACGTATTATTACTGTTGAAATGACATTATTTGCCAGGGAAGTTGTGATTATTGGAGTATATGCACCCACGAACGATACAAAAGATAAGGAGAAAGATGCATTCTGGGACACCCTCAGAGAGACTATTGAAAAAATCCCAAGGAGAAAAGAACTGATTATCATGGGAGACATGAACGGAAGAGTAGGAATTAGAGAGTCGTGTAAAATAGTAGGAAAACATGGGGAGGCAGAATATAATGATAATGGAGAAAGACTGATTGATATTTGTGCACAATTTGATCTAAAAATTACCAACACATTTTTCAAGCACAAGGACATTCATAAATATACTTGGCAACAGAACACTAAGGAACTTCGTTCTATAATAGATTATATTATCATTAGACAAACAAGTAGTTTCAAGGCAGCAGATGTCAGATCTTATAGAGGAGCCCAATGTGGATCAGACCATTATCTAGTAAAAATGAAATCTTTCTGGCCATGGAAGAATGCAACGAACGACACAAGTAACATAAATAAAATGAACTGTAGTGAGAAAGTTCAAAATGTACATTTTAATATTGACAGCCTACAAGACGAAAGTATAAGAACATTCTTTAAGGCCAGAATGGAAAGGACACTAGATGAGTCATTTGAAGGAAGCACAGAAGAAATATACGAATACATAAAAACTAAAGTGAAAAACGTAGCATCAGAGGTGCTGGGCATAAAAGAAAACAACCCCAAACGTGCAGCAGAGTGGTGGTCAGAGGAAATAGAAACATCAGTTAAAGAAAAACGAAATGCATTCGTTCAGTGGTTGAATGATAAATCTGAAGGAACAAGATCTAAATACAAGGAAAAAAAGAATGAAGTGGAAAAGAAAATAAGGTTAGCAAAGAATGAAGCATGGGAAAGAACATGTGCCAACGTTAATAGTAAACTGGGTTTTGGGAGAGCGAAAGAAGCATGGTCAGTATTAAAAGCGCTTCGACAAGATACAAAAGGCAAATCCAATCTTCAACTGGTAACACAAAAGGAGTGGGAAGAATATTTCAAAAAATTATTGAATGAGGACAGAGACGACTATCTAGAGGAAGGAACAGTGGAAGAAAATGAACATCATGATGATGAGATCCAAATTTCAGAAAGTGAAGTACTTCAGGTCTTAAGGACAGGAAAGAATGGTAAATCACCTGGACCAGGGAATATCAATATGGAGTTTCTGAAGTACGGTGGTGACAAAATTGTAAAACTGATTCTGCAGTTATTCAATAAAATGATACATGGAGATTCTGTACCTAAGGAGATGAAACTGGGTTATATTAGTACCATATTTAAGAAAGGGGATCGCAAAATTTGCTCGAACTATCGAGGAATTTGTGTTACAAACACACTAATGAGGATTTTTGGGAAAATAATTAAAAATAAACTGGAAAAAAATTTTAGAACCCAACAAGAACAATGCGGTTTCACAGCTGGTAGATCATGTGTAGACCATATTTTCACATTACGACAGATTTTGGATAAACATAGAGAAAAATCGAAAAATGTTGGACTTATTTTTATAGATCTAGAAAAAGCGTATGATACTGTTCCAAGGAAACTACTCTGGAGAGCACTACATATGGCAAACATAAATACATCTTTAATTAAAATAATAGAACAGATGTATAAAGATAATATTTGCCAAGTGAAAATTGGTAATACACTTTCACAGAAATTTAGAACAAGCAAAGGTCTGTTGCAAGGCTGTCCCATGTCACCAACATTATTCAAAATCTATATAGATATTTGTCTGAGAAAATGGTCACAAAAATGTAATAGTATGGGACTAGAAATCAGAGATGGAGTTTATCTACATCATTTATTATTTGCTGACGATCAAGTCGTCATAGCACAAGACGGGGAAGATGCAAACTACATGTGTAATCAACTAGCAATAGCATACAAAAATTGGGGTCTGAAGATTAATTATCAAAAAACAGAATACTTGACGAATGATCCACATGAACTACGCATAGAGGGAAAGAAAATAAAAAAAGTTAACACTTTCTGTTATTTGGGGTCCATTTTAGAAACTGAGGGAAAATCCGACTCAGAGATTAATAAAAGAATTAGCAGCGGAAGAAAGGTAATTGGAATGCTCAACTCAGTCCTATGGAGCAGAAACGTGATGAACAGAACAAAAAAAAATCATATATAAATCTATATTTGAGAGTGCAGTTCTGTACGGAGCGGAAACCTGGACCATAAACCAGAAGCACAGTAAGAAACTACAAGCCGTAGAGATGGATTTCTGGAGAAGATCGGCCAGAATTTCCAGGAAAGAAAAAAGAAGAAACACCGAAATAATAAAGAGGATGGGAATAATAGAAAGAATAGATGAGGTGATGGACAGGAAGAAATTACGGTGGTACGGACATGTACGAAGAATGGAGGACAGCAGAATACCGAAGCTGGTACTGGAGTGGCAACCTGAGGGGAGAAGAAGAAGAGGACGACCTGTGACCACCTGGATCAAAAATGTACAGCTCACAATGAATAGACTGGGCGCAGAAGAAGAGGACACACAAGATAGACACACGTGGAGAAATATAGTGAATAATTAGTGTAAAACCTTACGTACTATGTGTATTCATTTCTGGGCGTATTAGTATGTTGGAGGGAAACCTCTGTAATGAGGACAATCTCAATAATAAAAAAAAGTAAATAATATTCTTTTAATACATCTCTTAAAAAAAATCGATTTGACGTTTCGCGCATTACATCAAGTGATCGATCTGTGATATTGTTACAATCATTATTGTTGAATTTCGTGATTGGATTCTTCGAAACGAGTGCATTTTTACGTGTGATTTGATCGATACTACTTACTTTCCTGATAAACGGTAACTGCACAGACTTCTGCAATCTGATAGGAATAGTTTTCAGTTTGTTTCTAAAGAAGATATTGTATTTCATTTCATCCTTCAAAACCAGTCTCATAGCACACTACTGAAAGATAGTTTATCTACAATAATCAACCGAAACGCGAGTGGAGCCGCGGGTTTAAGCTAGTATATTTATATAATTACAGAGGACAAACGTCAAATGAAGAGCAAATTGACAGAAATAATGATGCCATGATTGGAAGAGAGGAAAAAGTTGTATGTGATGAATTTTTCGGATAAAATCTGCATAGTTATGACAGTACAGGAGAATATATCGTGAAGACAAAAGTAAATAATAGACACAGTATTTGTATCGAAGTAACTAATCTCGTAAATTATTATATTATCAGGTACAGAAATTTGTATTTTAAAAGATGACTTATACTAAGCAATGGGGCTAGATACACGTAACAGATGGTGATCACCCGGCTCATTCACACTAACAATGCTGTTGCTTCCAATATGGTAAAGAGGGGGATCTGCATATTGATGACATCTATGAATATCAACGTACAGAACCCTCTCGTGTTCGAATTTCCCTCGTGTACAATTATTTTTCACCAAATTATGAATTGTCCGTCTGAAAACTGACGTGTCTATTGGCTGTATTCATTTCTGTGCCAGTACGCAGTACTCACTCGACCTGAGTGTGGCCGTGCAACACAATTTTATGTTGCACACATGTTTTAAATTTTACATTTTATTCCATGACATGGAGTTACCCACATTCGCCCACTTGATTTTATTTAACTACTATTTGAATGTGAGCTAAATGAAATACTTCTGAAGAACACAAAATTTCTTTTGCCGAAACCTGGGTCAAGGTTTATGCATGTAAACCATTTTTATGCACTGGTCGGCTGAAAATTTGTTGACTTTTGAATATTAGACTGGATGGACAGTTCAAAATTTTAATAAAAAATGGACAAGAAGGAAATTTGAACACGGGTATTCAGCTTCAGTCTAAGGCCGCCACCCAGCAACCAGTACGTTGCACGTCTTTAGATTGGATCGTCCAATGTTTCTATTTTGCGTCTTTTTTCATAGTTAAGTACAACTTCAACCTGTTATTATAATTGATGTGTGTTCAGTTTTTGACGAGCTATCCAATGGACCATCTTATCACTAAATCTGAGTGGGTGCAATGGGGATTTTCCCTTATCAGTAACTCTCTGTGGTGTTGGCACGCCTGTGACATGTCATTTCGGTAGTGTTGCAGTGTCCGTCTCTAATGACCGTGTTGTCGACGGGACGCTAAACTCTAATCTTGCTTTTTCAGAATTTCAGTGGCATCGCAATTGCATCAAAGCAATATGTAATATTACATCATATCTGCAGTCCTTTATTTTAACAATAAATAAGTTTGTTAATCCTGTCAATTTGCCACTCTTAACCAAGCAATTAGATATTTTTCAACATATCCCAGATGTTGCTACACTGCAATAGAATTAATATACTGTGATTGGAGGAGAGGAGAAAGAACTGCATGATGTATTTTTAGATAAATAACTCAGGCCATTGTGATACTTTTGAGACAGTGCATAAATTACCGTGCCATGATAAAATTATATATAGACTTTAACATCACAGTGTTTTATGATAATATTTGACGAGCAGTGGAGCCTTGCAGTTAGTTGGAAGAGTTCATAGATGTTTTGACATCGAAGAGATTGAGACGAAACTTTTGTAACAAGTATTAAATTGTAATTAATTTGTTATTTATAACAAACTAGCTGGAAACCTGACGTTGCCCGGGTATTTATTTATTCAAGCTCTGAGTTAGTACTTCTCATATCCCTTCTCTGTCCGCGCATATCCTTTTTTTAAATATTTATGAGAGAGTATTCAAGAAATAAGGCTATCTTGCATAATGTACAAAATAATAACTGCAGTATCCAATCGAAGAAAGGTAGTCATCAAGATGCAAATGATATGTAACCTTAATACGTCCATTTAATTCAAAACTTTACTATAGACAATATTTCTTGTTACTTGTCCAAAATATAATATGAAAAAATTCTTTGGGGAGCCCACCCCTGAGCAAGCGACATGTAGTTGTCCGTGTGAGAAACATGGAGATGTCAAAACTACTCTCCAGTATTTAATAGGTTGCCCTGTGATTTATTAATCGTAATAGAAAATGCAAGTCTCACTGTAAATTACAGTCCTTGAAGTTAAAAGGCACATCTGCTGGAAATAATGGGTATTCGTTGGATGTACACTGTTTCATTCTCTTCCTTTCCCTGTAGCCCTATAGAAGTCTCTTGCTTTCACCTACAGCCGAGTACGCTTCACAGTTGTTTCGTTTGTTTGTTAAGCTTATGGGTCGCAACTGCGGGGTCGCCAATCCCTGAACTTACAGACTACTAATAAACTAACTAATACTGAAGACAACACAAACATCCATGCCGCAGAGAGGAGTGCCTTAGTACGAGTAGTAAATACGTAAACGTATTAAAACGTGGTGCATGACGTGAATGGTTTTTACCCATCGCAGTATATATCATCTCATATTTATTGACTTCTTGTAAAATTGTATAGTTTTGTAGGTATATATTCATTTGTATAAGTGCTGCATCTTGGTGAAATGTGTTACGATACAGTTAGTAGTAAAGAAGTAATAGATGGCGGTTTTCCATGAACGTTACTGTTTGTGTCCTCATATCTCATGAACAACGTGCCATACTGTGATACAATTTAGAAGGCACATTCAGCTATATGTGTGTATACTGTCTGCAAAATTTCCTGCGGCTACAATTTGTAATGTAGAAATTATAAATTGTAAGGTCATATATCTAATACCGTAGTTTATGCCATGAAGAACGGAAAAGTAGTAAGCGAGAAACGTTTTTCCTTTCATCATTTTGCTGTGATTGTCAGCGAGAAAAAGTGTAATAAAGGTTTGAAATTATGTTTAATGTGCCAGAATGAAACTTTCACTCTGCAGCGCAGTGTGCGCTGACATGAAACTTCCTGTCAGATAAAAATTGTGGGCCGGAACCGGGACTCGAAACTGGGACCTTTGCCTTTCGTGGGCAAGCGCTCTACCACCGAGCTATCCCGACACGACTCACGGTCCGTCCTCACAAGTTTACTTCTGCCAGTACTTCGCCTGCTACTTTCCAAGCTTCACAGAAGCTCTCCTGCGAACCTTGCAAGACTAGCACTCATTGAAAAAAGGATATAGTGGAGACATGGCTTAGCCACAGCCCAAGGGATGTTTCCAGAATGAAAACATCTACATCTACATCTACATGGGATACTCTTCAAATCACATTTAAGTGCCTGGCAGAGGGTTCATCGAACCACAATTATACTATTTATCTCCCATTCCGTTCTCGAATAGCGCGCGGGAAGAAAGAAGACCTGAATCTCTCTGTTCGAGCATGCGTCTGCTAATATTAACACCACGCAACGTCACTTACAACTGAAATGGGCACGTAATCATCTTCATTGGATGTTGGCGCAGTGCCAGAGAGTTGTATGGTTTGATGAATACTGATACCTTATTCGTCATACCGATGGGAGTGTGTGAATCCGACGTCTTCTGGGAAAACAGTCCTCGATATGCATTTTTCAAACATTATGAACTACCCCGACGAAAATGAACCAAAATCAAAACGGATTCTTTACTCACAAAAAGTGACGAGTGCTATCGACAAGGGATCTCAGATCGATTCTTCACAGTGTCTATAAAGTCCCTTTACAACTTCAAAATTTTATTACCACGGCAGTTGTTGAAACATTTTAACAAAATTTCTTTTATTGTAATCACTCTTTACTAAAGTTTTGATATATATATATACCAAAATTTTGTGTTTCATATACTCTGTATAGGAAAGGAACAAAACCTCTACAAAATAGTAACTTCTCAATGGAAAGTACAATGTGTATCCTGATTTATTGAGACAAAATCGAATGTTCAGACTCAACGAAACTTCAGAACGAAGCATGGAAGATATTCACCAACGCGCCCTTCAATCCGGGTAGGGCACAAAAAATTTATTGAGACAGGGATAGGGAGGAGCGGGCAACCAAGAGGAAAACATCGACCGCGTTTTAAACGTCTTCACTCGTTCACCTACCAAGTAGTCCGCCTCCGTAGTCCAGTGGACAACGTGGTTGGTTGCCACGCAGGGGACCCAGGTTCGATTCCCGGTCGGGTTGGAACTTTTCTCCACTCGGGGACTGGGTGTTGTGTCGTCCTCATCATCATTGACACGCAAATCGCCGAAGTGGCGTCAGAAAAAAAGATTTGCACCAGGCAGGCCGAACACGACCCCTGTTGGGGTCTAACGGTCATAAATGCCACACGATCATCATCATCACCACCTACCAAGTACATCCATTCTGCTGCTAGACAGTTGCAGCCACCACGTTCAACTGTGAGTTCAAATGTTCAAATGTCTGTAAATCTATCGGACCAAACTGCGTGGTCATCAGTCCGTAGCTTACAAACTACTTAAACCTAGGTAAACTAACCTACGGACAAACACACACACACCCGTACCCCAGGGAGGACTCGAACCTCCACGGCGAGCAACCGCGCGCTCCACAGCGAGGTGCTTTAGACCACTCGGCTACTCCACCGCGGCTCAACTGTGCGTAACAAGAATCTACGGTTCTACGCTAACAAAGTGCAAATGTTACATATACTTGAGCCAAAACGGACATGTGGAATCATGTGCAACCAAATAATTGGTCCATTTTTCTTCTACGGGTCAACAATTACTGCAGATGTTTACATCGACCTTCTGCCCGAATATGTGACACCATTTTGCAGCAAGATGGCGCAACACCACATTGGAAAATGCATGTTCTTCGGTTCCACAGTGAAACATTTCCATCCAGATGGATTGGGAGGGATGGGTCAATTCCTTGGGCACCGCGTTCCCCGGATATCACTCCTTTGGACTTTTTTTAAATTTAGGAATGTAAAATATATTGTCTATCAGTCACAGATACGGGACACTGCTGACTTGAAGCAAAGGATGCGTAATGTCATTGGCACCACTGATGACGCTATGCTACCGCGAACATGGCAAAAAATTGAGTACAGTGTTGGTGGTGGTGGTTGATGGCTGGATGAGACCGAACAGCTAGGTCATCTGTCCCGAGTACCGTCTTGAGGTGCTTCGTGCAACTAAAGGCGCCCATATAGAAGTGTATTAAACAATGTAAAAAAAAACTTTTATAAACACTAATTACAATAAATGTAATTTTGTTAAAATATTTCAACAACTACCGTTGTAATAAAATTTTGAAGTTGCAAAGGGACTTTTTGGATACCCTGTATATTTCTAGTTTTGCGGAAGGGATTTGACACTTACAAGCGGCTTCTAATCAGATTACATACTTATGGAATGTCGTGCGGTTCAATTTGCGATTTCCTGTCAGAAAGGACGCAGTACGTATTAAATGATGGAAGTTCATAGAGTAAAACAGAACTGATATGTGGCGTTCCCCAGTGAAGTGTTATAGGGCGCTGCTGTTCCTTGTCTTTATAATCGATTTAGGAGACAATCTGAACAGCTCTCTTAGACTGTTCATTTACCGGTTAGTAAAGTCACCACGCGATAAAGTAACTGAAAAAGAAAAACGATTTCGACAAGATATCTGAAAAAATTGGCAGTTGACCCAAAACAATGAGAACTGTGTAGTCACCCATATGAGCACTAAAAGAAATCCGTTACACTTCTTTTACAAAATAAATCAGTCAAAGCTGCAGGCCTTACATTCGACTAAAAATTGTAAATAACATACAGAAAGTATCGTAGGGGAGGCGAACCAAAGACTACGTTTCATTGATAGAACACTTACAAGATGGAACAATTATACTAAAGAAACTGCCTACGCTATAATAATGCGTATTGCAGTACTGCAGGTCCCACCAGGTGGGACTGACGGAGATTATAGAGAAAGTTCAGAGAAGGGCAGCTCGTTTTGTAATATGGCGATATAGGCGAGAGAGTGTTACGGAAATGAAGCACGTGTTGGGCTGGAAATTTCACCAACTTTCTCCTCCGAATGCGGACATATTTTGTTAGCATCCACCTATCATCGTAATAAAATAAGAGAAATCAGATCGAAAACGGAAAAAAGGTATCCCTTTTTCCCGCGCGCTATTAGAGAACGGAACGGTAGGGAAATATCATGAAAGTGGTTCGATTAACCCTCTGCCATGTACTGAAATGTGATTTTCAGAGTAATTATGTGGATGTAGTTGTACTGTGGCAAGGAGATAATCTGTCAATGACTCAAGTATGGTCTCGGGCCCACTGGAGCTCGTGCAAGGCACCGTGGTTGGAGACGACTTACCCCCTTTCATGGCGATCATGTTTCTTAACGACAGTGTCATTTTTTGCTAGATAACACACCGTGTCACAAGGTCAGTAGTCTGCGGGAGTGGTTCGAGGAACACAGTGGAGAGTAATAGAATGTAGGCTTTCACGGCCGGCGTCTTCATTAATTAAAACTTCCGGGGGAAGTTGCCGTGGTACATCAATAAAACTTCTTACTCCCGACGTTTCGTTGCCTACTGCGGGCAACATCTTCAAGGGTGAATCGGCGAGTGCCTACAAGGCGCTGGAGGTCCTGCTTATATAGATGGCATAGATGGCGCCACCACTTGTCACGCGCTGCCGACTGTGAAGCTATCTTTGACCAACGCCATCTCTCTCGATTACAGGTAATCGATTATCATATCTTTGGTTCAAAGTCGACCGCCAAATCTCATATAATTTCAAACCTTCTTCTTTCCTGTTAAAATTATTGTGGTGTTTCTGTATTTCTATAGCTTCTCTGTACATGCGTGCGTAATAATGCGAGGTCCTGGCTAGCACGCTTGTTTCACTAAATTTTATTTCATGGACACCACGTGTAAAAACATGCTCTGCCACTGCTGACTTGTCTTTGTGACCCAAACAAAAATTCCATTTATGTTCCAATATCCGATTATTAACACTTCTTTTTGTTGTTCCTATATACACCATGCCACAGCTACAGGGAATTTTATACACCCCAGGAGAACAGCTTTCAAGAAAAATGGATACACCGATAACGAGATAGATCGAGCTCTCCATCCAAGAAGAAAGGGGTGCGGAAATAAGCCACAACAACAACTGTCGGCCGGAAAAGTTTTTCTTCCTTTCATCCACAAAATTACGGACCGTATTGAGAAATTTTGGCCAGGTTTCAAGTGCAGACCGTCTTTAGACCTACCAAGAAGATTAGTGAATGCTTACGATCGGTGAAAGACGCACGACATCCCCTAGCAACGCCTGGGGTGTATAAAAGTCCCTGTAGCTGTGACATGGTGTATATAGGAACAACAAGAAGTGTTAATACTCGCATATCGGAACATACAAGGAATTGTCGTTTGGGTCACACAGACAAGTCAGCTGTGGTAGAGCATGTTTTTACACGTGGTTACCATGAAATAGAATTTAGCGAAACGAGCGTGCTAGCCAGGACCTCTCATTATTTCACATGCATGTACAGAGAAGCTATAGAAAAAAATCGCAAGCCATAATCATCACCACGCGCCGGATACCACCAAACGCGCCGACAGTCGCAGTTCGAGGAGTGCCGGTACCGTGGAGTGCCACAGCCACATACCTGGGCGTCATGTTAGACCGCCGTCTAACCTGGCGTCCTCACATCGAGAGCGTCCGACAACAAGCAACGGGACGCATGAAAATGCTCTACCCATTGCTCAACCCGACGTCGACGCTGCCTGAAGACGTGGGCCTCACATTATACAAGGCCGCAATACGGCCAAAAATTGAATACGCCGCTATAGTGTGGGACAACACTGCAGACACCAACCTGCAACGCCTACAGGTCGTGCAAAACAGAGCACTACGGCTGGCCCTCCACCTTCCATGGGACTTCCCGACTGATGACCTACACCAGCTGGCAGACGTCCCAAAACTACGCGCCAGGTTCCGCCAACAAGCAGCGAGTTTTTACGAGAAGACTGCTAACTCTCGTAACCCACTAGTGAAGGAGCTGGGAACACGACCTCACTGGCGTCTGAATCTACGGTGGCCCGACCTTCTGCGGCCGCAAAACGCGGAAGAAGCACCGTAGAAATCAACACAAGGCTGCCACACGCAGTCCCCAAGACAACCTGCTGCATAACACAGCAATCTTAGGACTCAACATGCTCAAGAAGCAGAGCAACTAAGCCAATCCAAACAGCCTCAACACTAAGAAGAAAACACACATGATGAAGGCAAGGTAGCTATAGGCCATCAGAACTTCAAACAAAGTGTACGAGAAGCACAAAGAAGTGTACTTCTCCACTTGATGCAGGCGGGCCTTGTAGGCAGTCGCCGACTCACCCTTGAAGTTGGTACCCGCAGTAGGCAACGAAACATCGGGAGTAAGAAGTTTTATTGATGGACCACGGCAACTTAGTCCGGAAGCTTTAATTAATGGACAGTGGAGAGTGTTGATGTTCTGCGTCCTCCCCCCCCCCCCCCCCACCCCTCCAACTCACCAGATCTGAAACAAAATGAACACATCCGGAGTGTGACTGAACATGCCGACAGAGCTTATCTTCCAGCTTTCTGGAATTATGCGCATTGTGTGTGTGTAGATGTGAGGCCAACGCCTTCCATGCCAAGACGTGTCACCGCTGTTATGCTTGTCAAAAGGTGGAAATACCGATTATTAGGTAGGTGTTCATCTTCCATCTTATCATGTACATTATACTAGTGCAGTGAACGGACACAGCAATCGGAAGTTAAAGCTATGTTTTACAGCCAGTACAGTTAATAACGTAAAACTTAAATAAATTTGAAACTAAGTAAACGTGTAACAGGTCACTGTACAAAACAAATCCCCCTTAAAAGAGCACACTGCACTCTAGGAGGTGGTATCCAATGTATAGGTGCACCGCGTACCAAGCAGCCGTATGACACTCAGGCGCTGATGTAATGAGGTGAGGTGATATATGTTCAGTAGCAAAAAATCTCGCCGCGGTGGACTAGCCGAGCGGTCTAAAGCGTCTCGCTGCGGAGCGCGCGGTTGCTCGCCGTGGAGGTTCGAGTCCTCTCAGGGGCATGGGTGTGTGTGTTTGCCCTTAGGTTAGTTTACCTAGGTTTAAGTAGTTTGTAAGCTACGGACTGATGACCACGCAGTTTGGTCCGATAGATTTGTAAACATTTGAACATTTGAAAAAATCTCGGCCATTGTGGATAAAATAGCAATAAAATCGGACCATTTGGCAATAGCAGCATAAATACAGGACCAGTGAGTGACGTCAGACGGCAGAAACGTGTCTTGATTCAGGAAATGCCAGATATCGGTAGCTTACTCTGAATTCACCTTTTCCCTGTCTGCTCGGGTTTGCTTGCCTTACGACACTTATTATGGACCAGGGTGAATGTTCAATCACCACAGCAACTGGATACCAATAAATAAGATGCACATTTGCTATAAAATACACAATAATATAAGGAAGGGGTCAACATCTACTGTCCATGCTTAGCGAAGAAAGTAATACCAATTTTAACAACACATTTTTTTTCTGAATTTGCTCATATTCGTCTATTGCTACTTAAAATTAAAAGTTTCCACATTTTAAAATGAAGTATAAAGCCACAGAGATAATCCTCGCTTTTGATAGGCTCCGATAGGAGCATTTTTCATTCTGGTTCCCAACTTTTATTCTACCATAATAAATTAAGTCATGGTCGACTGGGGCTATGAATTAGATGCTATTCAAAATTTATACACCAGATATTAAATAATCGCCGTATTTATGATTATTTCCTGTAAGTAATTGAGTGCTGCAGTTAACGTATAAACAACGAAACGATAATTTACTGACAAAATACTATAAATTTTTAAGTCCACCATTGTCTGGATTTCCAACGAGTCTCACCATATGCTAAGTTTAGCAGGACTTCAAATCAGGATTTTTCGATAACGAACAGTGATTATTCGATAAAAAAAAGCCTTTACTTAAGAGGCTTTCTTGAATTTTTAAACCGTTTCCTACATGTTTAAAGGGTAAAAGGAACCCGCTTCAAAATTATCCGAGGAATACAGTTTTTTAAACGTAAAACCAGAATAAAATCCGTACGGTGCACATATAAAATCGTACCATTAGCTGAGGATTGATTTCAACCCAAATGAGAATTTTTTTACGGAATTAATATACTCGTATAATTTGCCTGGTAAACAGCTCCGATTCGTTTTTCAAACCTTGCTCATATACTGTAAGGTAGATACAGTAAGACACATGTTCCAGTGGCCATATAAGTGGGCGTTCGTCTGAACTAAGCCAGAAACCGTTTACCCCATCATCAAAGCTCATATAGGAACCGAGCACCATTGTTGGTGTTGTTGTGGCCTTCTGTCCACAGACTGGTTTGATGCAGGTCTACGCTACCGTGTCTAGTGCAAGCCTTTTAATTTCTGAATAAGAACGTCAGCCGATATCCTTTTGACCGGCCGCGGTGGCCGAGCGGACTGCGGCGCGTCAGTCATGCTCTGCACGGCCACTACGGTTGGAGGTTCGAATTCCCCTTCGGGCATGGATATTTGTGCCGTCCTTAGTATTAGCTAGTTCGTAAGTAGTTTGTAAGTTTAGGGACTGCTGACCCCATAGTTAAGTCCCATAAGCTCTACAAACATTTGAACATTTTAATCAATATCCTTTTGTACCTCCTTACTCCATCCGTCTCTTGGTCGCCCTCTGCGAGTTTTACTCCACTCACTACCCTCCAATAAAAAATTGACGATTCCTTGATGTCTCATAATGTGTCTTATCAATCGATCCCTTCTTTTCCTCAAGATATGTCAGAAATTTCTTTTCTCTCAAATTCTGTTCAGTATGTCCTCATTAGTTACGTGAAATACTCATCTAATCATCACCATTCACCTGTTGTTGTTATGGTCTTCAGTGCGCAGACTGGTTTGATGCAGCTCTCCACGGCACCCTGTCCTGTGCAAAATAATAAGAACGGCAAACTACGTCCTTTTGAATCTACTTTCTGTTTTCGTCTCTTGGTCCCCCTCTACAATTTGTACCTTCTAGTGTTAAACTGACGATTCCTTGATGTCTCAGAATGTGTCCCACCAACCTACCCTTCTCTTAGGATATGCCAGAAACTCCTTTTCTCCCCAATTCTGTTGAGCACCTCCTCATTAATTACGTGACATACCCATCTAATCTTCAGTATTCGTCTGTAACACCACATTTCAAAAGCTTCTGTCACTTTTTTGTCTGAACTCCTTATCGTCCACGTGTCACTCCCGCACAATGCTACACTCCAGGCAAACGCATTCAGAAAGCACTACCTAAAATTTCAGTTCATATTAGATGCCAATAAATTTTGCTTCTTCAGAAACGATTTATTCCCGTAGTCATTCTACATTTTATATCTCCTTTACTGCGGCCATCAGAGGTTATTTTGCTGCAAACATAACAAAACTCTACTACTTTTATTGTGTAATTAACTAATCTAATTCCTTCAGCATCGCCAAATTTTCTTACACAACATTCCATTACCCTTGTTTTACTCTTGTCAATATTCATATTATACCTATTTTTCAAGACACCGTCATTCCGTTCAACTACTCTTGCAGGTCGTTTGCAGTCTTTGACAGAATTAGTATGTCATCTTCAAACACAATGTTTTTATTTCTGCTCCCTGAACTTAAAATCCTTCTCCAAATTTCTCCTTGCATTTCTTCACAGCTTACTCAGTGTACAAATTGAACAACATTAGAGCCGGCCGCGGTGGCCGAGGGGACTGAGGCGCTTCAGTCACGGCCTGCACGGCCACTACGGTCGGGGGTTCGAATCCCCCCTCGGGCATGGATATTTGTGCCGTCCTAGTTCTTACGTAGTTCATAAGTAGTTTGTAAGTTTAGGGACTGATGACCCCGTAGTTAAGTCCCATAGACTTTACAAACATTTGAACATTTTTTGAACAATATTAGAGAAAGGCGGCAATCCTATTTTACTTCCCTTCCCATCCACTGCGTCCCTTTCATGCCCTTCGACTGTGATAATTATTGTCTAGTTTTTGTACTGGTTGAATATAAGTCTAGCTTTAGAATTTGAAAAAGAGTATTCCAGTCAACATTCACCTATAGCATCAAATTTCAAAATAATGTATTATCTTTTTGTCTGACTTTATCATCCACATTTCTCTGCCGTACAATGCACCCATTCCAAACAAATGCCTTAATAAAAGATTTTCTAATGTTTTAGTTAATATTCAATATCAAAAAATTTCTCTTGTCAGAAATGTTTTTTCTACAATATAGGCCAGTAGAGTTGGAATACAAATTGAAAATAATTGCTACAAAAGATTTTATTGATTTAATGGCTTCATTTGTGGCCAAATATGACTATCCTATTTTTTCCCCGTCGGCGGAGTTGCGCTTACGCGGCGGAGGCAAAAATGTTCCCCAAAAGATGTATTTTCCGGTTTTATGATAACATCTCGTAAATGCCGCGTAATATCTAAAACATGGTCCAATTAAACGTAGCAGAGCATTAAATTCTCCATTTATTCAGACGATCCACATATTTTAGGGACCAGCAGTTCCCATACAAGGGCTCATCAAAGTTAGACAAATTTTACACACATGTATCAATAAAGTGGTTCGTAGGAAGGCTACAGAGGAATAAATTCTGCGTTCGATGAGACGAGAAGTGAATATTTTGAACAAATCGATTCCATAAAGCTCTACGTTGAAGTTTGACCATCTCTCATCTTCAGTGACGACTTTTAAAAAAGCACTTCTTCAATAACTGTTATGTGCACTATATTAATTACTAGCTGAAAACCCGGCGTTGCCCGTGTATTTATCTATTTATTCCTGCCATTTCTCAGGCATATATTCATTTGTATAAGGGCTGTATCACTGTAAAATCTCTTGAGAATACAATTAGTAGTAAAGAAGTAATAGCTTAAAACTTGGTGCGTGATGGGGAGTTTTCCGTGAAAGTTACTGTTTATGTGCTCATATCTCATTAATTACGTGTCGTACTTTGATACAATTTAGAAGGTACACTCAACTATATATGTGTATACTGTCTGTAAAATTTCCTGTCGCTACAATTTTTAGTGTAAAAATTATAAATTGTATCGTCATACCGACAGCCGTAGTTTTAGTCCATGAACAGCGGAACGCTACTGTTTATGTGCTCATATCTCATGAACTACGTGTCGGAATGTGATACAATTTAGAAACTACATTCAGCTATATGTGTGTATACTGTCTGTAAAATTTCCTGTTGCAACAATTTGTAGTATTCAAATTATAAATTGTAACGTCATAGCGAGAGCCGCAGTTTACTCCATAAACATCGGAAAAGTAGTAAGCGAGATACTTTTTTCCTTTCATCATTTTACTATGGTTGCCAATAAAAGTTTGAAATTATGTTTAAAGTTTGTTGCAAGTCGCTAAGTACTGCCATTCTCATACAGTGTATTTCGAAAGTCTCGCCGCATTATATGGCATTATTTGCGATTTCTATTGGTTATGACGTAATATAGTTTGAACCATGTGTCGTATATGATTATTAACCCTGCAGCTATTGTACCTCACGGCAAGGAATGTGTGTACCAAATTTGGTTGAAATCGGTGCAGTGGTTTAGGAGAAAATGAGCAGTATTGTCGCTAAATGCAGCAGTTTTCCGCCCATCTCATTGTTTATGACTTCATATCTCGTGAACTATGTATCGTACGTGATTCTTGCACTTACGGAGACCGTTCTCATGGATTGAAGACTGCGTGTGCAAAATTTCATAAAGATTGGAATAAAATTGTAGATTTCTATGCAACACGTACAAATATACGGACACTTTGCTTTATATATTAAATAGTACTAAAGTACTCCACTGTCTTGTACTTATTAAATATAGTGATACAATAAAATATTAAAATTGTGGACTGTATTACGAGGGTGAGTCAGTAGACAAGTCGCTAAAGAGGTATACACGCCAGTACTGCGCGCTGTCTAGGGGTATTTCTCTGCCACTGCGAGACATCCGTCTTGTGGGTTGCAGCAGTTTAAGGAACCGAATAAAGTTACAGCTAAAGAGCGTCACTTATAGGAAATAAACGCTGCCACAAAAATTCCAAGCTCCAGGCTTTCAAAGCCTTCTCGAAAGACGGGACGAATATTTAAATTTACAAGTGGAGTCAGCTAAAAAGTAAAGCAATTTTAAGGCTTGCAAACGCATCACTAGCGTGTCTGTCTCAGTTTGCGACTTCTTTTGACCCACCCTCGTAGAAGGTAACATTATAAAATGCTTTCATATAGAATGTGATTATGTCTATTCAACTGATATGAAGACGCAGGCAGGATGAGAAACACAATTCTTGAAATCAATTACGTAAAGCTATGAAATGACAAGTGGGAAAAGTACGCAGGTACACAAAAATGTAACAGACATCGACGTTTCACCGTCATTGGGCCACTCGGCTCCGGTAATTTTCAATTCGTAGTCCGACCTCCCATCTCTCGGCTCCTCAAAGCCAGTAATTTTCGTCGCCTCATATACAGGGTGTTACAAAAAGGTACGGCCAAACTTTCAGGAAACATTCCTCACACACAAAGAAAGAAAATATGTTATGTGGACATGTGTCCGGAAACGCTTAATTTCCATGTTAGAGCTCATTTTATTACTCCTCTTCAAATCACATTAATAGTGGAATAGAAACACATAGCAACAGAACGTACCAGCGTGACTTTAAACACTTTGTTACAGCAAATGTTCAAAATGGCCTCCGTTAGCGAGGATACATGCATCCACCCTCCGTCGCATGGAATCCCTGATGCGTTGATGCAGCCCTGGAGAATGGCGGATTGTATCACAGCCGTCCACAATACGAGCACAAAGAGTCTCTACATTTCGTACCGGGGTTGCGTAGACAAGAGCTTTCAAATGCCCCCATAAATGAAAGTCAAGAGGGTTGAGGTCAGGAGAGCGTGGGGGCCATGGAATTGGTCCGCTTCTACCAATCCATCGGTCACCGAATCTGTTGTTGAGAAGCGTACGAACACGTCGACTGAAATGTGCAGGAGCTCCATCGTGCATGAACCACATGTTGTGTCGTACTTGTAAAGGCACATGTCCTACCAGCACAGGTAGAGTATCCCGTATGAAATCATGATAACGTGCTCCAGTGAGCGTACGTGGAACAACATGAGGCCCAATCAAGACATCACAATTGCGTGCGGATTCTCATCAGCCCACACATGTTCATTGTGAAAATTTACAATTTCATCACGTTGGAATGAAGCCTCATCCGTGAATACTAAAATGAGCTCTAACATGGAAATCAAGCGTTTCCGGGCACATGTCCACATAACATATTTTCTTTCTTTGTGTGTGAGGAATGTTTCCTGAAAGTTTGGCCGTACCTTTTTGTAACACCCTGTATACAGTCCAGGTCTTTGTCAAAAGAAAAAGAAAATGTTAAAATGTTTGCAAAGCTATTGGACGAAACTGCTGTGGCCATCAGTCCCAAGTCTCACATACTACTTAAACTAACCTAAGGACAACACACACACACACACCCATGCCCCATGGAGGACTCGAATCTCCGACGGCGAGCAACCACGCGCTCCGCAGCAAAGTTCTCGGCCACTCCACCGCGGCGGTGTTCGTTAATATCTGGTCAGTTGCATCTGGTTGGAGGGAGTTAGTGTAGGAGTTCCTCTCTGAGTTGACATATATCAATAAGCACTTAATCCCAGCTTTCTGACGCTGACAACCAGCTGCACGCCCCTTGTCGCATTTGCAGAAAATTGTGGAGGGAAGAGACTGCGGATATGGTTCCTTGGAGGTGAGAATGAGGTCAAGACCAAATTTTGAAGCCTCCCATCGCAGAGAAGCGGATCCTAATGTTCTAATGTTTGTAAAATCTATGTGACTTAACTACGGGGTCGTCAGTTCCTGAACTTACAAAGTACATATGAACTAGCTAATACTAAGGACGGCACAAATATCCATGACCGAGGGGGGATTCGAACCCCCGACCGTAGTGGCCATGCAAACCGTGAAGGCGCGCCGCAGCCGGCTCGGCTGAGGCGGATCCATCTTGTGTCCTAACCTTATTTGTACTTGTACGTAAGTTCTCAAGCAATGTTAGCGGGATGCTTCGGACGTTGGTGGTATGGATGCTAGGTTGAATCTGGATTTCACTTGGGCCTTGGGAAAAAGTAGAACCGCACTCTATCTAAAGTATCTTATGCTCTAACTCCATGAAGGGTTGTTAAAAATCGTAGGCTGGCTTCGACAATAGCTTGAAGAAAGGTTTGATTTCTTCCAGAAGACATTTATTTAGCTACTTGTCTATTTCGATGTTGCCCTCTAGTCTGAAGTTTTTCGGACCAAATATTTTCGATAGGGTCATTACTCTTCCAGAATTCGAGAAATATATATTTGCTGATGGTGTGGTTAGGGCATTGAGAATGATGAAACGGTCCGTATCCTCACTAACTATCACACCATTCTCACTCTCTTGTGATACCTCAAGGGCCCTTGCGATAATTAGGTGCCGGCCGCGGTGGCCGAGGGGACTGAGGCGCGCCAGTCACGGCCTGCACGGCCACTACGGTCGGGGGTTCGAATCCCCCCTCGGGCATGGATATTTGTGCCGTCCTTAGTATTAGCTAGTTCGTAAGTAGTTTGTAAGCTCTACAAACATTTGATAATTAGGTGGTCTGCGTTTTCATTAGCTCGCTTTACTGAGAAGCCTTCAGCTTCAAATCCCTCAGTAGGCAAGCTAATGTTATTTCTATCGTTGCAAAGGAATTGCTCCTGAGTCATGCTCACCTTATTAACCCGGTAAAGATAACCTCAGGAGTATTGTTTCTTTTGCTTGAGCGGAGGCACCCAGTATATTTGACACTCTTTGTTGGCAGGTCTTCTTGGTAGCCATCAAACACCATCCCTTTAATATTTAGGTTGTAGTGTCTGTTTAGATAGTCAACGTATTTTGTTTAGTATTAACTAGAATCTTTCACCAGTCTTCTATAGAACCCAGTGGAGAAGAAAGCCACCATCGACGGAAAAAGCTGCTTCTTCCAGCTTTACCTAACTCAGTGGTGTGAACAAGCTATACAAAACTGACGTGGAAGTCCTCCTCATTCCAGCTGCATCAGAGAGAGGCGTGCCTGCCCATAACGAAAGAATTCTTTAAGTTTTTCATCCGATTTCTTGGGAAGTGCTATCTGGAGGAATACGGTTTCACGGTTCACGGTTCTTCCCCACGAATGCTCACCTGAAATTTGAATCCTTGTATACTCATTAGTCTTTTTTTTTTTCGGACACACTTGATGTTGCAACAGGTTTGACCAACAAAGGCTATCAATGAGGAATTGCCTATTACTATATCTTTTTAATTTACTAGGAAGAAGACAAGAGATATGGTATGCTATCGTCCTATTTTTACTGTTTACTTAATTTAATACTAAATAGGCAACGACTAAAGAATTCCCTACCTCTCCCCACAACCCACACAATCTATGCGAGTAGGCCTAACTTTTACGTGGAGCACTACGGAAACGAGTGGCTCAAAAAATTCATTTTTGGTATCATCGAACGCCGAATTTATACGTACCCCTCTAGCCTTCGTAAGGACCACTTTATTGGAAGAAGGGTTAGCTAAAATTATATTATCAAAGACATAGATTAAACGAAAATTTTTGGTAAACATGTAAAATTTCCTCAATTTTGATAAAATGTAGGATGTGAAAGACAGGTATAAAAATATGCGGCTGGTCTCATTAAATACAGAATTTAATGCCCTACAACTTTTCGATATTGTGAATCCTTTACGATACACAATCATAAAACCGAAAAAATACTTCTTTTTGTCGTACATTTTTACCTCCTTTCCCCCGCCACTTACGCACAATCCCACCGAGGAGGAAAACCTAGAATAGTCAAATCAACATCGTTTTAAACGTTTGTAAGCCCATGAGACCAAACTACTGTGGTCATCGGTCACCAGACTTACGAACTACTAAACTATCTTAAGCCTATCCTAAGGGCAACACACACACCCATTCCCGAAGCAGGACTCGAATCTCCGAAGGGAACGGTCGGTAGCACCTGACATGGCGCGTATAACCACACAAACATTCCCACACGACTAGAATAGCCATATTGAGGCATAAATGAAGCCACTTCTACAATCCCTTTGTAGCAATTATTTTCGATTTGTATACTGTTTTGGTTTTACTCTACTGGTGTAACAACCATTCTGCATTTTATATCTTCTCTACTTCGGTCATCGAAATAACAAAACTCATCTGTAACTTTTATTGCCACGTTTCCTAATCTAATTCCTTCAGCATCGCCTGATTTTCGTAGATTACATTCCTTTAACCTCGTTTTGCTCTTCTTACTATTCACCTTATAACCTCCTTTCAAGACCTTGGCGATTCCGTTCAATTGCCTTCCAGATCCTTTGCTGTCATGGGCAAACACAAGGTGTTTTGACAGAAATGTTTTCTGGGAGTTGTCCCGCGTTATAATGTAAGATGGCTATCTTACCTCTTACGTTATAACGCGGTATATGAGCCATAAAACGTTTATGTCAATTGACTCTGGCTGCGGAAGTTTACGCAGTTACACAAAGTCTTTATTTCTTCTCACTGTACGTGAATTCTGTTTAGAAATTTAAACTATCTTTCCCTTCTTAGCTTGCTCAGTTTACAAATTGAGTAACATTGAGGAAACGCTACAAACCCTGTCTTACTCCATTCCTACCACTGCGCCCCTTTCATACCCTTCGACCCCTATAACCGGTCTCTGGTTTATGTACAAGTTGTATATAACTTTTCGTTCCCGATATTTTACTCCTGCTACCTTCAGAATTTTGAAAATCTATTCCAGTCAACGCTGTCAAAAGCTTTCTTTAAACCTACACAAGCTATAAACGTAGGTTTACTTTTCCTTAATCTATCTTCTCCACCCCCATGAACCACAGACATTGCCGAGGTGGGGTGGCTTGTGTGCCTCAACGATGCAGATAGCCGTACCGTAGGTGCAACCACATCGGAGGGGTATCTGTGGAGAGGCCAGACAAACGTGTGGTTCCTGAAGAGGGGCAGCAGCCTTTTCAGTAGTTACAGGGGCAACAGTCTGGATGATTGACTGAGCTGGCCTTGTAACATCAGCTAATGTGGCTTTGCCACACAGCTACTGCGAACGGCTGAAAGCAAGGGGAAACTACAGCCGTTACTTTTCCCGAGGACATGCAGCTCTACTGTATGAACATATGATGATGGCATCCTCTCGGGTAAAATATTCCGGAGGTAAAATAGTCCCCCATTCGGATCTCCGGGCGGGGACTACTCAGGAGGATGTTGGCATCAGGAAAGACAATACTGGCATTCTACGGATCGGAGCGTGGAATGTTAGATCCCTTAATCGGGTAGGAAAATTAGAAAACTTAAAAAGGGAAATGGATAGGTTGAAGTTAGATATAGTGGGGATTAGTGAAGTTCGGTGGCAGGATGAACAGGATTTCTGGTCAGGTGAGTACAGGATTATAAATACAAAATCAATTGGGGGTATCACAGGAGTAGGACTGATAATGAATAAGAAAATAGGAATGCGGGTAAACTACTATGAACAGCACAGTGATCGCATTATCATTGTCAAGATAGATACGAAGCCAACACCGACAACAGTAGTACAGGTTTATATGCCAACTAGCTCTGCCGATGATGAGGAGATCGAAGAAATATATGAGGAGCTAGAGGAAATTATTCAGACAATTAAGGGAGAGGAAAACTTAATTGTTATGGGAGACTGGAATTCGGTAGTAGGACAAGGAAGGGGAGGGAAGATAGTAGGTGAATATGGTCTGGGCAAAAGGAATGAAAGAGGAAGTCGCCTGGTAGAATTTTGCACGGAACATGATTTAATTGTAACAAACACGTGGTTTAAGAATCACAAAAGAAGGTTGTATACGTGGAAGAGACCAGGAGACACAGGAAGGTATCAGATAGATTTTATAATGGTAAGACATAGATTCCGGAACCAGGTCCTAAACTGCAAGACCTACCCAGGGGCAGATATAGACTCTGATCATAACTTGTTAGTCATGAACTGTAGGCTGAAACTGAAAAAACTGCAGAAAGGTAGGAAAATAAGGAGATGGGACTTAGATAAATTGAAGGAAAGTGAAGTTCTGGAGAATTTCAGAGGGAGATTTAGGCAACAATTGACAGAAACAGGGGGAAATAAAACAGTAGAAGAGGAATGGGTAGCATTGAGAGACGAAATAGTGAAGGCAGCAGAGGACAAAATAGGTAGGAAGGCAAGACCAACAAAAAAGCCTTGGATATCACAGGAAATACTAAATTTAATAGATGAAAGGAGAAAATATAAAAATGCAGTAAATGAAACAGGCAAAATGGAGTACAGACGACTAAAAAATGAGATTGACAGGAAGTGCAAAATGGCTAAGCAGGAGTGGCTAGAAGCCAAATGCAAATCCGTAGAAGAATGTATAAGAAGGGGAAAAGTAGATACCGCCTACAGAAAAATAAAGGAGACGTTTGGGGACAGGAAGGGCAGCTCTACGAATATCAAGAACTCGGATGGGAAACCAGTTCTCAGCAAAGAAGGGAAAGCTGAAAGGTGGAAAGAGTACATATAGCAGCTCTACAAAGGAAATGAACTTAGAGACGATGTTGTAGGAAGGGAAGAGGAAGTAGATGAAGATGAAATAGGAGATAGTATACTGAGAGATGAATTTGACAGAGCCTTGAAAGACCTAGGTCGGAACAAGGCCCCAGGAGTAGATGACATACCCGAAGAGCTATTAAAGTCTCTGGGAAAGCCAGCCATGACAAGACTATTTGAACTGGTGTGTAGGATGTATGAGACAGGCGAAATACCCTCAGACTTTAAGAAAAATGTAATAATCCCCATTCCAAAGAAATCAGGCGCAGACAGGTGTGAAAATTACAGAACCATCAGTTTGATAAGTCATGGTTGCAAAATTTTAACACGAATTATCTACAGGAGAATGGAAAAGCTGGTAGAAACTGATCTCGGGGAAGATCAGTTTGGATTCAGGAGGAACGTAGGAACCCGGGAGGCAATACTCACTTTACGTCTTATCTTAGAAGATAGATTAAGGAAAGGCAAACCTACATTTTTAGCTTTTGTAGATTTGGAGAAAGCGTTTGACAATGTTGACTGGAATACACTCTTTCAAATTCTGAAGTCAACAGGGGGAAAATATAGGGAAAGGAGAGTTATTTACAACTTGTACAAAAGCCAGACCGCAGTTATTAAACTCGAAGGGCATGAAAGGGAAGCATCAGTTGGGAAGGGAGTAAGACAGGGTTGTAGTCTTTCTCCGATGTTATTCAATTTGTACATCGAGCAAGCGGTGAAGGAAAGCAAGGAAAAATTTGGAATAGGGATTAAAATTCAGGGCGAAGAAATAAAAACATTGCGTTTTGCTGATGACATTGTAATTCTATCAGAGACAGCAAAGGACCTGGAAGTGCAGTTGAATGGAATGGACAGTGTGTTGAAGAGAGCGTATAAAATGAATATTAACAAGAGCAAAACAAAAATAATGGAATGCGGTCTTAGAAAATCAGGCGATGCTGAAGGAATTAGATTAGGTAACGAAACAATGAAGGTGGCAGATGAGTTTTGTTACTTGGGTAGTAAAATAACATGCGATGGTCGTAGTACAGAGGATACAAAATGCAGAATGGCAATGGGAAGAAAAGCATTTCTGAAAAAGAGAAATTTGCTAACATCGAATATTAATTTAAGTGTAAGGAAGTCTCTTCTGAAGGCATTTGTGTGGAGTGTTGCCTTGTATGGGAGTGAAACATGGACGATAAGCGGTGCGGACAGGAAGAGAATAGAGGCTTTTGAAATGTGGTGCTACAGAAGAATGCTGAAGATTAGGTGGGTGGATCGCGTAACTAATGAAGAGGTACTGAACAGAATTGGTGAGAAAAGGAATTTTTGGCATACCCTGACTAAAAGAAGGGATCGCTTGGTAGGACACATTCTTAGACATCGGGGAATCGTAAATTTAGCATTGGAGGGAAGTGTGTGGGGTAAAAATCGCAGAGGGAGACCAAGATATGCGTATAGTAAGCAGATTCAAATAGATGTGGGTTGCCGTTCTTATGAGGAGATGAAAAGGCTTGCTCAGGATAGAGTAGGGTGGAGAGCTGCATCAAACCAGTCTCCGGACTGAAGACCATAACAACAACAATCTATCTTCTAAGATAAGTAGTAAGGTAAATATTGTCTCACATATTTGTACATTTCTCCTAAATGCAAACTAATCTTCCCTAAGGTCGGATTATACCAATTTTACATTCGCCTGTAAATTATTTGTGTTAATAATTGCAACTGTAACTTATTAATCTGATAGTTCTGTAGTTTTCCCACTTGACTGAACTTTATTTCTGAACTGGAATTATTATATTCTCCTTGAAGTATGAGTGTATTCCCCCTATCCCATAAATCTTGCACACTTGGTGGAACGATTCTGTAATGACTGGCTTTTGCAATGATCTCAGAAGTTCAGATGGAATATCATCTACTCCAGGGGCCTTGTTTCGACTCAAGCCTTTCAGTGATCTGTCAGAGTATTTCCGTATTAGCATATCTCCTACCTCATCTTCATCTGCTTCCTCTTTAATTGCTAAAATACTTGCTTCAAGTTCATTTCCCCTGTACAGGCCCTCTATATATTCCTTCCAGCTTTCTGCTTTCCCTTCTCTGCATAACACGGGTTTTGTTATTCGTAAAGCAGCTTTTCTTGCGTACAAACGCCTTTTTTATATTCCTTTAAGCGGTATCTACCTTCCCTCCTAGTTACACATTCTTCTAAGGACTTGAATTTTTTCTCTAGCCACTCCTGATAAGCCAATTTGCGCTTCACGTCAAACTCCTATTTCAGCCGCCTGTACTGCCAAACAGGCAGCCGAAGCTGGCGGATCATCTGAGTAGGGGTCATCCTGGTAAAACAGATAAATGAAATAAATCGCAATTTGCGATGTTATGGCTTCACTGTATTAGGTTTAGATGAAATACCAAACTGTGGCGAATGAAAATTTGTGCGCGGCCGGGATTCGAACCCGGGATCTCCTGCTTAGTAGGCAGACGCGTTGACCACTCTTTTTATTTTTTATTTTTTTATTTAATTTTTTTTTTTTTTTTTTTTTTTTTTTTACATACCTAAAAAAAAAATAAGCTAGTGCCACCGCCACTTTTACCCTAACCTCAAGTATAGAACGTACGCAAACGCTCCAGTCGTGCTCGATGGAAAAAAAATTAAATAAGTAAAAAATAAAAATAAATAAATAAAATGAAATAAAAATCCTCCTCCGCATCGGCCCATAAAGATATATGTAGATTTGTAATGGGGAAAAGGGAGAAATAAATAGTTGCTTCATGTATATTCTTTATTAGTATGTATAGTTCTGCATTTTTATGTAGAAAATACTGCCGTTCCACATCCGGCGTAAAAACAAAGAGGTCGTCGCATTACGACATGGTGCGTTCCAAGGAAGGTCTAGCTGCGGATTATCAATGAACGTCTTCTCGATTTCTTTCGTTGCCGGTTGTAGTTCAATCAGTGCTTCTGTCGTTCTGGGGTCAACTTCTCCTTTCATCGATATTCCAGCTGCGAGGCGGGTTATGGAACGCACTCCAAAGAAAATTGGAAAAATATTCGCGGTACTTGGGGTTCCTAACTATTGCACAATGTCGCTCGTTCATATAGTTCCAAAAATCAAGTACAGTCTTCTCTCCATCGCCGAACAAATAGTGTACAGCGTGGCCACATATCCATTTAACAGAGATCCACTCCGCCACCGAGGACACGGTGCCCAGCTCGACTCTTCCCTGCACGTCTTCCGCCACACACAAATCTCCATTCGCCACGCTGTGGCGGGAAGAGTCCTCTACAGTCGTGCTACTGATCACTGTGTCCTGTGGCGGAGTGGTCAACGCGTCTGCCTAGTAGGCAGGAGATCCCGGGATCGAATCCCGGCCGCGCACAAATTTTCATTCGCCACAGTTCGGTATTTCATCTAAACCTAATACAGTGAAGCCATAACATCGCAAATTGCGATTTATTTCATTCATTTGAACGCTGTAATTCGTCACAAATATATATAAAACAGATAGTCAAGTTTTGATATACACTCAAGTACTTAGAGAAAAACATCAAAAGAGACGCACGGTGGACACAACGTTCACTCTGACGTCAAAAAGAGATAATTATTATTTGCGGGCGTCTTACAATATTTCACTGTTGTTGTTGTGGTCTTCAGTCCGAAGACTGGTTTGATGCAGCTCTCCACAATACCCTAACATGAGCAAGCCTCTTCATCTCCACATAAGAACGGAAACCTACATCTGCCTGAATCTGCTTACTGTATCCATCTCTTGGTCTTCCTCTGCGATTTTTATCCCACACACTTCCCTCCAACGCTAAATTCACAATTCCTTGATATGTAAGAATGTGTCCTACCAATCTATCCCTTCTTTTAGTCAAGGTATGCCAGAAATTTCTTTTCTCCCCAATTCTGTTCAGTACCTCCTCATTAGTTACGCGATCCACCCACCTAATCTTCAGCATTCTTCTGTAGCACCAAATTTCAAAAGCCTCAATCCTCTTCCTGTCCGCACTGTTTATCCTCCATGTTTCACTTCCATACAAGGCAACACTCCATACAAATGACTTCAGAAAGGACTTCCTTAGGCTTAAATCAATATTCGATGTTAACAAATTTCTCTTTTTCAAGAACGCTTTTCTACCCATTGCCACTCTGCATTTTATATCCCCTGTACTGCGACCATCATTTGTTATTTTACTGCCCAAGTAACAAAACTCATCTACCTCCTTTATTGCTTCGTTTCCCAATCTAATTCCTTCAGCATCACCTGATTTTCTTACACTGCACTCCATTACCCTAGTTTTGCTCTTGTTAATGTTCATCTTATATGCACCTTTCAGCACACTGTCCATTCCGTTCAATTGCTCTTCCAGGTTCTTTGCTGTATCTGACAGAATTACTATGTCGTCGGCAAAACGCAATTTTTTAAATTCTTCACCCTGAACTTTAATTCCTTCTCCAAATTTCTCCTTGCTTTCCTTTATAGCTTGCTCACTACGTATAGCAAAATCTCGAACAGGAAACTTTTTAGCCGTTGAAGAGGTTTTAAATACTGTTCTATACAAACCTGTGTATGATATACTCAAAAGATTTCCTTTGAGCACTAACACAGTTCAAAAGCGTATTGATGAAATGAGTTATGATGTTGAAAGTGTCCAGTAGTATGGAGAAATTGGTCGTTTGCAGATAATTATACAAGGTGAGTCAACTTTACCTGTTAATGAAGGTTTGTTATTGGTATATATTCGCTCTGTTATGCATAAAGAAATCCATGAACAACTTCTCGACAACTGTGACAACAGGTACTAAAGGCGAAAGCATATTTAATGTTCTGAAATATTATTCCATGCAGAAAGGAATTCTTTTATGAAACATAATATCAGCGGCAGTAGATGGAGCACCTGTCATATTTGGGGATTATCGTGGATCTATGAGCCACTTAAAATGCACCCGGTGTGTTTGCAATGCACTGCGTCATCCATCGACAACATTTCGTGGCTAAAATCTGAGTGGCAGATTCCATTAATCTCTATAGTTCATTTTTAACAAAATTCGAAGCAATGCTTTGAATACTAGGTTATTCGCGCAGTTATGTGAAGAAAATGACGAGGACTTCATACTGAAGCACGCTGGCGAGAGATTTACGTCTGACAAAATTCTTCTCACTATTTGAGATTGCATGTGTTGGAGTTTTTGGATGCTGAAGACATAATTTTAAAAGAAAATTTAATCAAATGGAAACCAGACATTATTTATCGCCGTGGTGGAGTGGCCGAGCGGTCTTAAGCGGCTGCTCACCGTCGGAGGTTCGAGTTCTTCCCCGGGCATGGGTATGTGTGTGTGTGTGTGTGTGTGTGTGTGTGTGTGTGTGTGTTGTCCTTAGTCTTAGGTTAACTTAGTTCACGTAGTTTGTCAGCCTAGGGACTAATAAACAAATACATTAATTCCCATACATTTACAAACATTTGAACTTATTTATCAGATTTGTTTAGTAAATTTAATGGTTAAATTGCAGTTACAAGGTGACAGGCTAAATTTAATAAAAACTAAGTTCAAAAATGTTCAAATGTTTGTCAATCTATCGGACCAAACTGTGTGGTCATCAGTTCGTAGGTTACAAACTATTTAAACTAAGGTAAACTAACCTAAGTACAAACACACACACACACACACACACACACACACCCATGCCCCAAGGAGGACTCGGACCTCCGACGGCGAGCAACCGCGCGCTCTAGAGCAAAGCGCTTTAGACCGCTCGGCTACTCCAACGCGGTTAAAAACTAAGTTCATCATTTTAACTTTCCTTGTCAGATTGAAACGAATGAAGCAAATCATTGGACGACGTGAGTTGTCTCACTTTCCCAGTTTCCCATAGCCAAATTGCCAGGATGAAGACGCTTCAACCTATGTTCAGCATTTAAATGTTCTCCATGCAGACTTTGAAACTAGGTTCAAATGTTCAAATGTTTGTAGATCTATCGGACCAAACTGCGTGGTCATCAGTCCGTAGCTTACAAACTACTTAAACCTAGGTAAACTAACCTAAGGACAAACACACACACCCATGCCCAAGGGAGGACTCGAACCTCCACGGCGAGCAATCGCGCCCTCTGCAGCGAGACGCTTTAGACCGCTCGGCTACTCCACCGCGGCGAAACTAAGTTTTAGTATGTTTTGACTATGGAAATACCACAGTGGATTATCAATGCATACATTGATACTGAACAGACGTCATATTGCAGGCAAAACTGATTGGACTAAGCAATAACGAAGAACTTAAGGTACAGTTTAGAAAGAGATATTAATAGATTTGATTTCAGAAAGATATGCTTCTTACGTATCCTGTATTATGGGATTTGCGGGGAAGTTTTGAGAGGTTTTCCATCTTCGTAACTCGTGGAAAGAGATTTCAGTATGTTTGCCAACCTTCTTAAAAAAATAAAAAAATAAAAGTTTAACAGCCTGAAAATCAGTGACCAAGGAGATTTAAGTTTAAACCTAACTAAATTGAAACCAAATATCGAACAATTGATAATAAAGCAGCAGGCTCAACCTTCCCAATAAAACATTTATGTATTTTTAAGCGATTTTCATGTAGTGTCTTCTGAAGCTATAAAAGTCTAAAACTTAAATTGGTTTCACTCTACCTTCTACATTTAAATAAATCACAGTGAGTATCACTGAATCAGCTATTACGAAACTGTGAAAATTCAGTGTATAAAAATCAGGGGGTCTACCCAAAACACAAAATATTGGCACGTGTTCTACGAGATAAAAAAAGTTTGGAAACTTCTGGTGTGGAGTAATCTTTATAAAAACAATTTCTTAAACGTGAAATGCAGGTTTGCTTTTGTTGTCTTTTATTGCCACTCCATACTAATAAGGGGTTACTTGATAGGAGCCTGCCGCGGTGGAGTAGCCGAGCGCTCTAAGGCGTCTCGCTGCGGAGGACGCGGTTGCTCGCCGTGGAGGTTCGAGTCCTCCCTAGGGCATGGGCGTGTGTGTTTGTCCGTAGGTTAGTTTACCTAGGTTTAAGTAGTTTGTAAGCTACGGACTGATGACCACGCAGTTTGGTCCGATAGATTTACAGACATTTGATTTGATTTGATAGGAGCATTCCAGCCGTTTATCAATTTTAAGTGACACCACAATTTTCTCGACAAGATCTATTGCCAAGATATGACGTAAATAGTAGTTCATGCATCGTGCATCCATCTTTCTACGGGCGCATGTATTTATTTTAACGTTTGCCTGTCTACATTTGTGTATTAATGATTTTTTTAAGCAGTGATTGCAGACGTCTTTGCTCTCTCAACATTTTCTGAACTTTTTTATTGAACACGGTGTGTCTTTTCCGTCCCCACTTACACGGTACATAATTCTCCAGATTGTGATTTAAAATGCGTTAAGCTTTGCCCAAAATACCTCCACTTTGATCGCACTGGAAGTAAATGATGTCAATTCAGTGTCTTCGTGCGATGCTACCAACAGCCCATCTGATATTTCCGGCATTCTTGATTGACGTATTAAATTTAGCAGCCATCGCCGCCGTGACGATTTCATGATGAATAATCCCTGTCTCTACGCTGACATTGTCGATAAGGTCAGGATTGTTTGTAGCAACAAGGTCAAAAATATTTCCGTCGCGTGTGTCTGTCGACTTAGCTGCTGGGGATAATTTTCGGATTACATAATAGAAAGTAGCTCACAGCACTGCTTGTGAGCACCACCTACAAGGAATCGATTGACGTCCCAGTCTATACTCGGTAGTCCATACTCCAATTACTATTGCGTCGTCCGGCTATTTACGTATAGCTGAGCATGGATATTCTTTAACCGGGTGCTCCGGAAAAAGAATGAAGATTAACTTCATTTCTTCTAGGACTGTTATACGTCTCCAGATAATTTCACAGCCGCAATCAATTGCAACGTAAGTAGATGCAATTTTTTGTGTCGACCTCAATGAACCTCCCTTTGTAGTGTCTAGTCTGCTTTCAGATATATGAAGGGGCATATTCAATAGAGGTACGAGCCCACGTTTGTTCATTCTGAGATACAGCATCGTAAAGAAATGAGCGCTGAAAATTCTGCAGTTGAGAATTCATAAATATTCTCGTATATGGCTTGTTGCTAGAGATGAATACGAGGCGCGTCCAGAAAGTAAGTTCCGTTTCGTAATAAAATGAAATTGTACACAGATACAGAATAATTTTTTATTGCACAAAATTCTAAAACTCTTAAACTACTTTTCCACATAAATGCAGAAATTTTGCAGGCTTTTGTCATAGCGTGGCACCAGGTTTTGTATACCTTCTTCATAGAAATCTGCCGCCTGTGTCTTCAACCAGTTTGAAACAGTTTCTTTCAGCTCGTCGTCATTGGAGGAAGTCCTATAGCGAGAGCACTAATTGTAAACCTACGGTTTTCCTGGATCTTGTCATCAATCGCGTGAATCAGTTCTTCTGTAACCAAAGGTGGGCGCCCACTTTGTTCATCGTGCACATCACTACGCCCGCCATTGAACTGTCGGACCCATCTTCTCACCATCGAATCACTCATCGCATTTGGTCCGTAAACATCGCAAATTTGCCGATAAATTTCACTTGGTTTCACTTTCATCGCATTCATAAACCGAATCACCGACCTGATTTCACAGGCGGCGGGATTTTCAATCAACGCCGACATTTCAAACAAGCACAATAAAGCGTACGTAACTGACAGCGATCTCCAAATGGCGCACGTTCTTCTCCTCGATACACATCGTCTACAGCGCATGTGCGGAACTGCAATCGCAGCGCTGCAGCGGAGATAAATTGAAACGGAACTTACTTTCTGGACGCGCCTCGTATTTCTTTCTATTTGTTTGGATCATTACCATCGGCAGCATTATAGGCAGAAAAGTGTAGGTAATGGAACTGTACCACTATTGAAATAAAATAAATCGAACATTTTATATAAACCTGTTAATTCTTTTATTGCAAATAATTTGATTACAGTTTTAATGTGCATCTTCTTATTAAATTCACATGCATAATTGAACTACACAGTCAGATATGTTTCAGATCATTTGGTTTCTTTAGAACTAAGGATTGAATTCTTCTTCATGTACCAACCCTCTGTCTTCTGTTTGTAGAGCAAAGAAATAACTGTGTTTGATAGCTGGAAGATAAGGGAGCAAATCTAGCAGCTCTTGCTTTTTTTCATCACTTTTCTCATGTGTGGATAAAGTTGTGAAACTGCAGTAGTAACATATGCGTGTAGTTCCCTCTTCCAAGTTTCCACTTTAAATCAATAATGTTGACATGAAATTGAGGAGATTGTGTCACTTTCATTAGTATTATGACAATGTTTATGTTACTGTTTTGCCCACCATACGTGCCACTGTACGCAACTACATGTTTTTCAGAGCTGACATACTTTTCAATATGTTTCAATAAATAGGTACCAATTTCCTGAGAAGTGCTTGATCCAGATGTTTTATCCCAAAAATACATATGGAATTTGACGTCAATTAAATTGTGGCATCCAAAATTACACAGGTACATCTTTCTTTTATAGTACGATACCGATGTTGTCAGTTTGGGAAATGCAAGTGCTTTTTGCATGTCGAAGGTAAACACGAACATCTGGGAACCTGCCTCGTTACTACATGCTTTGTCTGTAGCCACTGCTGTTTTTGCAGCTTCAGCTCTCCTAAGGTGAAGCTCCTTTTCAGTTTGAAGTTTTCGTTTTTTCTTCTTCCTCTCATCCCCTGAAATTTTATTGAAACATTTACATGCGCGCCTGCAGGAATTATTTTACCAGATGCTGTGATGAATAACTCCACAGTGTTCTTTTTTTTTTTTTTTTCTTTCCTTTCGAATATGCTTTTCATATGTGTCCGTTTTCCTTGCACCCATGTCTCTTCGAGTGCGCTTCCTTTTGCCCCACTTTAGGTTACGGTAGTAACACTAAAAGTGGGTCTTTGCGATCGTTTTTGACAGCTCGACATTTGAATGAAAATAACGGCTTAACCATTCATTTGACACGAAAACTGAATTACCGAATTTGTAGAGGAGACAATTCTCTGCAACTTTGCTCTCTTATGTTTTTTTTCATATCTCGTATCGTTTCAGAGATATTTGCAAATATAACGGCGATTTTGGGATGTATGTCTGTCTGTCCGTCTGTCTTTCTGTCCGTAACGTGTTCCCTGTTTTTAAGACGAACTGTTCAGCCGATCAGCACCAAATTTTATAGACATAATTGTACGCCGTCAGAGACCAGAACCTCCCTTTTTCAAATTTTTCGGACCAAAAATACAGTAGTAATATCCCAAAAAGCCGTTTGTAATATAATTGTAATTGCAAACGAACCGTTCATCTGACACGAAAATTGAATAGCCTAATTGGTAGAAGGGAAAATTCTCTACAACTTAGCTCTATTATGTTTTTTTTTCATATCTTGTATCGTTGCAGAAATATTTGCAAAAATAACGGCGATTTGACGATGTCTGTCTGGCTGTAACGTGTTCCCACTTTTTAGGTCGAACCGTTCAACCGATCGGCACCAAATTTTACAGACATTTGTTGGCTACCAGACACCAGAACCTCGCTTTTTGAAATATTTCGGACAAGAAATACGTTAGTAATACCAAAAAAGCCTTTTGTAATGTAATTTTAATTGCAAATAAACCGTTCATCTGAAGCGAAAATTGCATAAACTAATTTGTAGAGGAGGAAATTCTCTACAACTTCGTTCCCTTTTGCTTTTTTCATATCTCGTATTGTTTGAGAGATATTTGCAAAAATAACGGAGTTTTGACACCTTCCATTGAATTAACGAAAACCAGCCGTTCGCAGATGTCACGTGACATTCCTCGCCCAGAACTCTCTGTGGCATACGCCATCTTGCGTTGCGTATTTGATGATTTTCTTATTGTAACTTACACGTTGTCATTTCAAAGCAATGGCACACTGAAGAATTAACAAAACCACGTCGTTTTTCGTACGATAAATGATAAATCTAGTGTCTACAAATACCATATTGGCATCAGTTAACAACTATCTTCAATAGTATGAGATTAAATGAGAGGAGTCAACTGTCAGCTGTAGCGTAGTGGCTAATGCGTTAGCCGGGCGCCGTGGCTCAGCGCGCCCGGTCAGAGGGCTCAACGCCCTCTGTAATAAAAAAAGCTGAGCCAACAACACACCGAACAACAACGAACACAAACGATCAGCGTCCGCAACGAAAAGAACTACCCATAGAACAAAAAAAAAAAAAAAAAAAAAAAAAAAAAAAATGCGTTTGACTGTGTCGCTGGAGGTCAGTGGTTCGAATCCCACCATTACCTAAGTTTTTTTTCCCCTAAAAGGGTTTCAGACACTCTTATTAATTAATTTTTTAATATTTAGATTATTATTTTTGTCCAAAATGTTTGCAAAAACTTATAAAACTACAAATCTAAAGTGGGCCGTAAAACAAGTCAGTGCGATTTTTTGTCTGCAGATTCGCGGCTGAACCGTTCGCACAGGCATGAGGAACAGTGTCTCCTGTTCCGTCATTTTTTGCACTTTCATTGGAAGTTTCATCGTCATCGGTACTGGTACCTAGATAGAAAGTAACACAAGTTATGATTTACACAGCACAAGATGAGTGGAAACATATGTATATGTGAAATAAATTAAGATGGACACCCTCATTTTCCATTGTTATTGTCAACATACCCTTCAATCTCGCATATTCCTTTATTGTAACAAAATATCTATGAAGCCGAGAGAAAAGTTAATAAATTCTTTTACCTGCAATCGTTTAAAAATCTGGATCATCAGTTGTATCACAGTCACTTTATAATGCTCCTGAATCCATCATCTTCGCAAGAAATAGCAGCACGCTGCAATGCACACAGACTTGTACCTCTACCATCCTGCTAGCTTTCTATAATATGTCTGCATTGAGGTGCACTTTGTTGGCAGCAGGACGAAGATGGAGCTGTCCCAATATGCAAATAAATTAAAAACGACTTGTGTGAGTGCGTACGTGAGGATAACTCCATTTTTTTGAAAAGTGGACTTGTACGACTATTGAAATAAGCTATTCATATGTTCCAGGCATCACTAAATATTTCAGAGCTTCTAACCATAGGATTGAGCTTGCTTTCGGTTCCGTGAAGAATTTTAGCCCAACAAATTCCCTGCTTGGCAGTGAATTCTGGAACTTTGTGATGAATGTTTTGAAAATTTACTGCTTATATTTTGGCAGTAGAAGCGTTTTCCCGCTGATCGCGTTTTACGGTAATTTGATATCTGAACACTGGCTGGCAACTGCTCATCAGAACACCTCAAGCTACCACTTAGTCTAAAAGAATAAATAAACAAATAAAAATGTGCTTCCTTTGTGTAGTGCACCCTTGACCTACAGGGTGTCCCAGATATCTTGTCCACCTAAAATATCTCTGGAACAATAACAGCTATTGGAAAACGACTTTCACAGGTATCAATGTACGGCTGGGGCCCATGAATGTACATATTTGGAAACTTTCTAAAACGAAAGCAAATGTGTTTTTTTAACACAAACTTATGTTTTTTTTAATGGACACCCTATATTTATTCTTCAGCAATCCATAGCATGACAAATCACATAAACAATGGCGTTGATTGCACCGCAATATTCCAATTACATCCCGAGATATTGCGACGTGAAGTTGACTCTTGAAATACGAGAAACGCGCGGCTAGCGCACGTCCTGAGCAGCATGGGGTTCTCGCCTGAGTCTCAGGACGTGCGCTAGCCGCGCGTTTCGTGTATTTCAAGCGTCAACTTCGCGTCGCAATATCTCGGGATGTAACTGGAATATTGCGATGCAATCAACGCCATTGTTTATGTGATTTGTCATGCTATGGATTGCTGAAGAAAAAATATAGGGTGTCTATTAAAAAATACATAAGTTTGTGTTAAAAAACACATTTGCTTTCGTTTTAGAATGTTTCCAAATATGTACATTCGTGGGCCCCAGCCGTACATTGATACCGGTGAATGTCGTTTTCCAATAGCTGTTATTTTTCCAGAGATATTTTGGATGGACAAAATAGCTGGGACACCCTGTATAATCCCGCACTCAATAATGCAGGTCCAGAAATTTGCAGCTGTCAATGAGTCGACGTAGTCTCTGACTGAGGCCCTCCACTTGGCTGCAAACCAAAGGACTATGCTGAACTTTGGGAACAATACTGCAAATCGAGACCCTTGCTAGCGTCCGCGCACGAGACTGTCTTCAGAAGTCCGCCAGCCGCCCGTATGAACTGATGGCCATAGAACCCAAGCGACAGGCATCATATTCGCCGGCGTTATCCACAACTTTCAGACGACTGCTCCTGTACCATCGATAGACGGAGGCAAGGCCGCCTCCACATCTCACATATGGCCCCTCGGCAGAATACCAAGCCGCACGGAATGGTCACATGACCTATGGCATCATGCTACGGACGGGACGGCTGTTCCCGTCGGAGGTTCAAGTCCTTCCTCGGGCATGCGTGCGTGTGTGTGTGTGGGGGGGGGGGGGGGTTGTTGTCCGCAGTATAAATTAGTTTCAGTATATGATATTAACGTGTGGTGGACCCGAGTGTTAAGCTATGTAAATTATATCTCTGAACTTCATTCAATTTTTATTACTTCAAATGTCTTAAATTCGTTTTCTGTTCTTGTTTCTTTTCTGCAATGTTTTGAGTGACGATTAAAAGTTATAAACACATCCTTTCTCTCATTTTATAAACCTTGTACACAAACAATAACCATATTGGTGACCCCAACGTGATTAATACGGAGAGGAACGCATTTTTAATTTGTGAAGTGCAAAAATGACCGACAACGGCAACGACGCAAATTCACGGCTTACATCAGCATGGGACGAAGCGGGTATTGCACGTGTTTCAGTGAAGATTCCGCCCATCTGGAAGAAAAACATAAAGGTATGGTTTCTTCAAATTGAAGCTCAGTTTCGTTGGGTATCACTAACGAAACCACGAAATTTAATCATGTTGTGGCATCATTAGACGCGGATGTTGTGGAATTAATTTCCGACTTTTTAACTCGACCATTATCTACCACTCCATTCACAGAGCTTAAAACAAGATTAATTCAGGAATTTGAAGAGTCAGAAAATAGAAAAGTAACAAAATTATTAACAGAACTGGAATTAGGTGATAAGAAGCCAACTCAGCTGTTACGTGAGATGCGAACTTTAGCTAGTATACAGGTCAAGGACGATTTTTTGAAAACCATATTTATGCAGCGGCTTCCTGTTACCGCACGTTCTATACTAGCTACAAGTAGAGATGA
Organism: Locusta migratoria; assembly: GCA_026315105.1. Classification (NCBI taxonomy): domain Eukaryota; kingdom Metazoa; phylum Arthropoda; class Insecta; order Orthoptera; family Acrididae; genus Locusta; species Locusta migratoria. Next base: position 298,062,174 of record CM048755.1, read on the forward strand.
TCTTAATACCATAGCCACAATGGCTGACAAGATTGTTGAATGTTCACACCCAGGATCAAAGATTTGTGCTCAAACATTGCAGACATCATCCAGTATTTCAGCCAGTAAAGTAAATGATGCAAATAACGACAGTATCTCAAGACTAGAGAAACAAATCGCCGAATTAACGCTGACTGTCAATGAATTGAAAACACAGTCACGTTCAAGAAGCAGCTCACGTTCATCTCGTTCCTCACGAAGTAGATCACGAGACAGGTCACGCTCATTCCAGCGTTTTAATCCTAATGGCGCACTATGTTGGTATCACTTTACTTATCGCCACAGGGCAAAGAAATGTCAGAGCCCATGCTCGTATCACCCACCTTCCGCTCAAAATTCCAAGCAGTCAAACTCAAACGCTCCACATTAGCGGCGGCAAGTGATCGGAGCAATTTTTCACGCCGCCTATTTCTCACAGACAGAAGTAGCGGAAGACGTTACCTAGTCGACACCGGAGCAGACATTTCTGTGATTCCGCCTTCGGATAGTGACCGCCAAAGAAAAACAGATCGTAAACTTTATGCGGCAAACGGCACTTGCATTAATATTTACGGAGAGCGTCTATTAGTACTCAATTTGGGCTTACGGCGCAATTTCACGTGGAATTTCGTAATTGGAGATGTGCAATCGCCGATTATCGGAGCCGACTTCATTCATCATTACAATCTTTTAGTAGATCTCAAGAACAGGCGTCTAATCGACCCATTAACGTCAGCAGCAACAACTGGCACACTGATTAAAGTCTCGGGCATAGAAACAGTTCATGTAATGCCTCCAGATCAAAAACATGCTGACATTCTGAAGAAATTTCCCAGCTTGCTTCATGAAAACATCCATTTTGACATTCCAGATACCACTGTTTTTCATAAGATTGTCACAGAAGGGCATCCTGTAGCAGCAAAGGCACGACGACTACCACCACATAAACGCAAGGCAGCTAAAGCAGAGTTCCAACAAATGATTAATATGAAAATCTGCCAGCCGTCAAAGAGCGCCTGGTCAAGTCCCCTCCATTTAGTTCCCAAGAAAGACGGATCCTGGAGGCCTTGCGGAGATTACCGTGCTCTCAACATCACCAAACCTGACAGATATCCTATTCCTAACCTTCAAGATTTTAACAGTCAACTGCATGGAAAACAAATATTTTCAAAGATAGATCTGGTCAGAGCTTACCATCACATCCCTGTACATCCAGACGATGTACCTAAGACAGCAGTAATAACTCCATTTGGTTTTTTTGAATTTTTACGACTTCCATTTGGACTCCGAAACGCGGCTCAAACTTTTCAAAGATATATCGACAATATACTGAGAGACCTCGATTTTGTGTACTGTTATATAGGTGACATTCTAGTAGCATCACAAGATGAAGAAGAACACAAGAAGCATCTTCAATTGCTTTTCGATCGCCTCAGTAAGTTCAACGTCAAAATCAATCTGAATAAATGCATTTTCAGTTCAACACAAGTACCTTTTCTGGGATATATGGTAGCTGCAGAAGGAATCAGGCCACTACCAGAGCGAGTACAAACAATTATTGACTATCCGTTACCTACAACAATAAAAAAACTACGCCGATTTCTTGGCCTCGTTAATTTTTACCGAAGAGCACTACCAAATTCAGCCGGTAAACAAGCAGATCTTTTGAACCTACTCCATGGGACGAAGAAAAATGATAAGAGGAAAATTAATTGGACAGAAAATCTTCGACAAGCCTTTAATGACCTGAAAAATAGCTTGGTTGATTCAGCACTTCTGGCTCATCCATCTTCAAGTTTACCTTTAATTTTAATGGTTGACGCCTCAGATGATGCTATTGGTGCATCCTTACAACAAATTAGTGACAATAATCTGTAAGCATTAGCATTCTTCTCCAAGAAACTATCAAAAGCAGAAAGGAATTACTCAACCTATGACAGAGAACTCCTCGCTTATTTTTTTTTTTTTTTTTTTTTTTTTTTTTTTTGTGGTTTTAGGGCGCACAACTGCTGTGGTCATTAGCGCCCAACACTGCCCATAGTAAAAAAGAACCGGGGTTAGAAATTAAATGGCTTTCGCCATATTTGCACGATGTATAAAAAGTAAAACTCTGTTAACCGATTGCGGGTCATCAGCTAAAATGTCAGACATTTCAAATGGGAAACACAGATCATGACGGAGACGGTTAAAAAATGGACATTGCACTAAAAGATGGTTCACAGTAAAAGGTGCATCACAGTGCTCACATAAGGGAGCAGGACCACCACGTAATAAATGCTGGTGGCTAAAACGGCAGTGGCCAATACGAAGCCGGGCCAGAACAATCTCCTCTCGGCGGGAGGGTCGAGATGACGTTGACCAGAGATCAGGCACAGGTTTAATGGCTCGCAATTTGTTCCCTGACAGGGATGACCAATGTAGATACCAACGGGAGATAATACGCTGGGAGATACCAGCGCGAAGGTCATCAGAGCTGGTGGAAAAGGTAGATAGCCGAGGAAGGAGAACTGCTTCCTTGGCAGCCGTATCCGCAGCCTCATTCCCCAACACTCCCACATGGCCAGGGACCCACAGAAACGTCACCGTAGTTCCGCTCGTTGAAAGAGAAGTAAGGCAATTGCGGATGCTTTGTACCAGGGGATGGGCCGGATATAGGATGCGAAGGCTCAACAAAGCACTCATAGAGTCCGAGCAAATGACAGTCTTACTGAGCGAGTTTCGCCGGACGTATTGTGTGGCTTGGTATAATGCATACAGCTCAGCTGTAAAAATGGAACTCCACTCAGGAAGACGATATTTAAAAGAGACGTTGCCAAGTACAAAAGCACACCCAACACCCTGGTCTGTCTTTGAGCCATCAGTGTAAATGAACAAATTGTCATCAAATTTAAACCGGAGTGCGTGAAATTCTCTCTGGTAGACGAAACGAGGTGTGGAGTCCTTTGGAAGAGAATGAAGATCAAAGTTAACACGGACTTCGGGGCTTCGCCACGGTGGAGAGATGCTCTCTCCAGTCGAGAAGATAGCAGGCATTGTAACGCCAAGCTGGCCGAGTAGCGAACGCAAGCGTACTCCCGGTGGTAGCAGAGCAGACGGGCGCAGAGCGAAGAGACTGTCAAGTGAGTCGTTAAAAAAAACTGCGTACGTCGGGTGTCCTCGCATGGACGACAAACGACTAGCGTAACGGCTAAGCAGGAGTTCCCGACGGTAAGAAAGGGGTAGTTCGGCGGCCTCGGCATAGAGGCTCTCAACGGGGCTAGTATAAAACGCTCCTGTCGCCAGACGGAGACCTTGGTGGTGGATTGTATTAAGGCGGCGCAGTATGGACGGTCGAGCCGAAGAATAAACGATGCTACCATAGTCCAGTTTGGACCGAACTATGGTGCGATACAGATGGAGGAGAGTAGACCTGTCAGCTCCCCACGAGGTGCCACTTAACACCCGCAGCACATTGAGAGAGCGGGTACAGCGAGCTGCCAAACGGGATATGTGGGGAGACCAACTTAACTTCCTGTCGAGAACAAGTCCCAAAAACGTCGTGGTATCCACAAATGGAAGTACTATGGGGCCCAGACGAAGGGACGGGGGAAGGAACTCCTTCCGCCGCCAGAAGTTCATGCAGACTGTCTTGTCAGCTGAGAATCGAAAGCCAGTGTCCATACTCCACGCGTGGAGATTGTCTAGGCACCGCTGGAGGCGCCGCTCCAGGAGACCCGTTTGCTCAGAGCTGCTGTAGATCGCGAAGTCGTCAACAAATAGGGACGCCGACACTCCCAGTGGAAGGTGATCGGCTATAGAATTGATTGCCACTGCAAATAAAACAACGCTCAGGACCGAGCCCTGGGGGACTCCGTTCTCCTGATTAAAAGTGCTCGATAAAACCGAACCAACATGCACTTTAAAAACACGGTCTGTTAAAAATTCGCGGATAAAAATTGGCAGGCGACCCCGAAAACCCCATGTATGCAGAGTGCGGAGGATGCCCATCCTCCAGCAGGTGTCGTATGCCTTTTCCAGATCAAAGAACACCGCTACTGTCTGGCGCTTCCGTAAAAAGTTATTCATTACTGAGGTAGATAGGATGATCCACCGCAGAACGGTGCTTGCGAAACCCACATTGGACATTAGACAGGAGATGTCGCGTTTCAAGCCACCATACCAGGCGCCCGTGAATCATGCGTTCCATCACCTTGCATACGCTACTGGTGAGGGAAATGGGGCGGTAGCTGGAAGGGAGACATTTGTCCTTCCCAGGCTTTGGTATGGGAATGACTATGGCTTCACGCCAGCGTCGCGGAAAGGTGCCTTCTATCCATATGCGGTTGTAGGTGGCCAGTAGGAAGTGCAAGTTCGTTGGTGAAAGGTGTTGCAGCATCGCCACGTGAATGCCATCTGGTCCTGGAGCGGAGGACCGCGAAGACGAGAGTGCGTGGTGAAGCTCTCGTACAGTGAACTCGGTATTGTAGCATTCACGGTTCTGAGAGGTAAAGGGCAATGGAGTCGCCTCCACCGTCCGTTTCCTAGCTAGGAAAGCGTCAGTGTAATGTGAAGAGCTAGACACCTCTGCAAAATGTCGACCCAGTGCGTTGGCTATTTGTGGAGGATCGACGACGGTGTCAGTTGCGACACACAGACCGGGAATTGGGGAATGAGCCATAGTGCCCGAAATTTTTCGAAGGTTACCCCAAATGATGGAGGAAGGGGTAGACCTATTAAAAGAGCTCGTGAATGAGCGCCAACTGGCGCGTTTACAGTCGCGAAAGAGGCGACGACAATAGGCCCGCAGCCGTTTGTATCGGATGCAGTTGTCGAGCGTGGGCCGTTGTTTGAAGATTCTAAGGGCACGTCGCCGTGCTCGCAGAGCGTCACGGCATTCCGCGGTCCACCACGGGACAAGGGGACGACATGCGTGGGAAGTCTTGCAGGGGATGGAACATTCCGCGGCTGTCAGAATAACTGTGGTAATGTGTTCCACTTGGTCGTCTATACTAGGATAATGGTAAGTACCAAAATCCGCCAGTGACGTGTAGAGCTCCCAGTCCGCTTTCGTTAACTGCCAGCGGTGTGGATGCTCAAGGGTGTCAGGCATCATTAGGTGAATTACACACGGAAAATGATCGCTCGAATGTGTGTCTGAGAGAGCAGACCATTCAAGACGCCGTGCCAGCTGAGCAGTGCAGATAGCTAGATCTATATGGCTGAAAGTATTTGTGGTGTCTGAAAGATAAGTTGGTTCACCAGTGTTAAGGCAGATGAGCTGAAGGTGGTTCAGTATATCTGCCAGGAGGGAGCCCCGTGGATATGGTCGTGGGGAGCCCCAAAGGGGGTGGTGGGCATTGAAATCTCCCACCAACAAAAACGGACGCGGAAGCTGGTCAATAAGATCTAGGAGATCTGATCTAGTGACGGGAAAAGAGGAAGGAGCGTAAATATTGCACAGTGTGAAGACAAATCCAGGAAGGTATATCCTGACAGCAACAGCTTGTATTGGAGTACACAAAGGGACCGGTGTACTGTGTACGTCATCCCGAATAAGCAACATTACGCCCCCGTGGGCTGGAATTCCTGCCACTGGAGGAAGGTCAAAGCGAACGGTAGTGTAGCGTGGGAAAGTAATTCGAGTACCAGGGAGCAATTTTGTCTCCTGTAGAGAGAAGATGATTGGATGATATGTTCGCGTTAGAAGCTGCAGTTCTGTCCAATTCGACCGGATACCACGAATGTTCCATTGAAGAATATCCATAATGGGATAAAATGAGATGAAGGTGGACATCAGCCCGACGAAGGCGGCGGGCCACAGTGCGAATGTTCGCAACTGGTGGTGTCTGAGACAGGAGGGTCTTGCTCCATATTCTCAGAGGTTACCACAGCAGCTGCGTGAGTGTGGTCGGCAGCCCCATCTTTGGCTGATGCACCTGGAGAGACTATAGGCTTCCAGGGGATGCCATCGTCACATTGTGAGGTAGGAGGGGGGAGAGTTTTCCCCCTATTTGATTTCTTGGAGCCCTGGTGAAGCTCCTTGGTTGGCTCAGATGTTTTGGTAGGGGTGCGGAGGAAATCCTCGCGCGAATGCTCTTTCTTAGACTTTCGCGTCTCTATCTGTGGTTTCACAGCTGAAGATGAAGATGAAGACTTAGAAGAGGTACTCACACTTTTCGTTGAACGTGACGCCGTTGTCGATGTAGACTGTTTGACAACTACCGTCGTAAACTGCAGGTCACAAGTCTGTGTGGCCATATCCCGTGTTGGTGGAGGCGTTGCAACTACAGTACTGTAGTTATCACGCGGCGGGGTCTTGGGCTTACGACTGGCGTACATCTTACGTGCAACTGGTATGGGAACCTTTTCCTTTACACGGATTTCCTGGATGGCTCGTTCATCGGCAAACACGGGACATTCCCGGGAGGAAGCAGCATGATTCCCGTTACAATTGATGCAATGAGGGGACGGTGGTGGACAAATCCCCTCATGGGCCTCTTTACCACAGGTGACACATGTGACTGGGTTCTTGCAAGACTGGCTTGTGTGGTTAAATCGATGGCACTGATAACACCGAGTAGGGTTAGGGATATAAGGTCGTACTGTGATGACCTCATACCCTGCCTTGATCTTCGGCGGCAGAGCCACTCGGTCGAAAGTCAGAAACACTGTGCGAGTGGGCACTGCAACATTGTTCTCTTTTTTTGTCACCCTGTGTACTGCGACGACGCCTTGAGCTGCCAGATATTCTTTCAGTTCATCCTCAGTCAGACCGTCCAAACTGGCCGAGAAGACTACCCCTCGGGAATAATTGAGGGTTGGATGGAGCTCAACACGAACCGGGTAGCTGTGGAGCAGAGTAGCCTTAAGCAGCCGCTGTGCCTGGGAGCCACTTTCTGTTTCTAACAGTAGTGTTCCATTACGTAGGCGGTTGCAGGTCTTAACTGGGCCGGCAATGGCATCAACCCCTTTTTGAATAATAAATGGGTTCACCGACGAAAAGGATTGTCCTTCCTCAGTACGGGTCACCACAAGGAACTTTGATGTCTGTAAATTTTTCTGTTCAGACACACTATTGTCTAGTACATCAATTTCTAAAGGCTCTTTCCATTTTCTTTTTTTTTGAACCATCGCGGTTGTATCCCCCACGATTGCCAGTGTCTCCGATGGCACGCTCCTTCCTGCTGGGGGCCCCCAACGGAAGCACACCCGCCTTGGGTGATTGTTCACACCCCAGGTCACACCTCCCGATCTACAGACGGAGGGACCAATCGGCGAATCGGGAAGGTATCAGCGCAGGCAATCGCCCCTCCCCTGGCCTGGCCTTAACCAGGGGGTACGCACGCACCCTACATGCCAGCCCGGGGGAACTCCTCGCTGCCTACTCAGCCGTGAAGCACTTTCAGTACACGCTTGAAGGACGAGATTTTCCGATTTACACCGACCACAAGCCACTCACCATGTTCAAGCAACGTTCAGACAAAGCTTCTCCACGTCAGATCCGACACATTAGTTTCATTGGACAGTTCACCACAGACATACGTTACACTACGGGGAAGGAGAACATTGCAGCTGACGCCTGTTCACGAATGGCTTCAATCACTATACCTCCAACTGTTACCTTGGAACAAATTGCAGAAAGCCAACAATGTGACGAAGAGCTTCCACACATTAAAAATACGACATCCCTTGCACTTCAAACAATAATGTTGCCAAATGGTAGAGAACTTGTTTGTGACATGTCTGAAGATATGATTCCCCCGTACGTACCCCAACAACTACGACAGGCAATTTTCAACTCACTACACAGTCTAGCTCATCCTGGTGTCCAAGCAAGCATTAATTTAGTGAGAAAACACTTCATTTGGCCATCACTAAAAAAGGACGTGAAGACCTGGACTTCAACATATATTAATTGCCAAAAAAGTAAAGTCTGGCGACACACCAATAGTGCTGTGGGACATTATCCACCAATGACAGCAAGATTCAGTCATATTAACAAAGATATTGTTGGACCCCTACCTCCATCACAGGGATATCACTATTTACTAACAATCATTGATCGTTTCTCTCGATGGCCAGAAGCAGTTCCATTAGCTGACATCACAGCAGAAACAGTTTCATTTGCCATCATCTCAACATAGATATCTCGTTTTGGTGTGCCTCAAATCATAACTACTGATCGCGGAAGGCAGTTTGAGAGTCAACTTTTCAAATGTCTCACAAGCACACTGGGCATTGTCCACATTAAAACTACAGCATATCATCCTGCAGCAAATGGAAAAATTGAACGCTGGCACCGTCAGTTAAAATCTGCTTTAAAAGCACAAATGTCTGATGATTGAGTTTCGAAACTTCCTCTGGTCTTATTAGGACTTCGCTCCTACATAATTCCGCAATTCAATACCTCACCAGTGGAAATGACTTATGGTGCAGCAATTAGGTTACCAGGATCATTTCTCAATGAACAGAAAATAGTAACTGACATCCCAACCTTTGTCTTCAAATTGAAGGAACAGATGAGAAGCCTAAGACCAGTTCCAACAGAACATCACGCCCACAAAAAGATCTTTATTCACCCTCAACTGATGACAAGCAAGTTTGTTTGTGTGCGACATGATGCTATCCGAACACCGCTTCAGCCAACATATGACGGGCCATATCCAGTCTTGTCTCGCAGTGACAAGCACTTTGAGGTGGAGATGCCAACAGGAAAACAAACTATTAGCATTGGCAGATTGAAACCTGCCTTTCTTCTGACAGACTATTCATCGAATAACATGGAAGACACATCAAGAGAAACCACTCCGGACACTCCGTCACATTCCACCTCAAAGACTATCAACCTTCAGAAGACAACAGACAGCAATCAACCCAGTGCACCTTCACCACGGGTCACCAGATCAGGTCGACAGGTCACCTTCCCTCGAAAATACATGGACGCTGTCACTGCGGAGGGAGTGTGTGGTGGACTCGAGTGTTAAGCTATGTAAATTATATCTCTGAACTTCATTCAATTTTTATTACTTCAAATGTTTTAAATTCATTTTCTGTTCTTGTTTCTTTTCTGCAATGTTTTGAGTGACGATTAAAAGTTATAAACACATCCTTTCTCTCATTTTATAAACCTTGTACACAAACAATAACCATAAACGTAATATAGAAATCCAAGTTTGCTGCTAACAATATTTATTCAGCTTGTGCAAATTGACTCCACTACAAGCTTGCCATTTTCAAGTGGACCTGGTGATGTATAATAAAATAATTACCTACGTTTACAATATACAATTTTGTATAAAAAATTAAAAAAAAATTTTCATTACAAATTCAATTACGTTTAAGTTGGACTGACGTCCATAAAGCAGATTAGGGTTAGTGTCTTTTGTGACAAGATGGTATATTCACGTTTTATCTCATTAATTTGTTTTATTATTTTTTATTTGACAGATATCGCCTCGGCTGCATAGTGGTAGAGTGCCAGACTACAAATCCAAAGGTCGCGGGTTCGATCCCCGCCAGATCCTAGGATTTTTATCTGACACTTTACACTTCTTTCACCTCTGGCAGTACTGCTCATGTGAAAAATACCGAGTAGCACCGTGGTTCGGAACCCACGTTAAGCTGTAGGTCCCCCTATAATTGGCTGGGTAAGTCAGTTCGGAGGAAGACAACGGCATACCACCTCCAAACAGGACCATGCATAGTAAAGCACTGTGGTGTTCAAACCAATCTTCGGATTGATGACTGCTTTACCTTTACCTTGGACACTGTTTACTCTGTTGATGCTTTATGTTTGCAGTAAAATATATGCCAGTCAGAGGGTGTACTCGTGTGTCATGGATAATACAATAGCAGAGAAACATCGTTTCTTTTTCTTGTGTGAAAATTTTATCAGTTTTCCTTCTCCAAATTTCAATAAAGTTCTCTAAATAATTTTTATCTTTCAAATCTGTTTAAAAAATTCTATACACAGTTCCTAAAGGCAATATTCTAAATATTCTGGAGCAACTAGAAATTTTCACACACACGAAAAAATACCCATCTGATATTCTCAACGGACAAACAGATTTAAAAGATAAAAATTATTTAGAGAACTTTATTGAAATTTTCAAACAAAATAAAACAATTACGCTGATTGAGAGCTCATATGATGTTACGTGGATACCGGTGACCTGATTTATTCTGTCCATTGTGAGAACTGCCATTGCTGAAATAAATATCTGTCTGCTCTCATAAAATCATATCTTCAGTTTTCTCTGATACTGTGAACAATCATCCAGGGAATTCAAAACTTCAAAGTACCACATATTGCTTACGTATACATATTCAAGTCCACTTCCGAATCTTCTTACAGTTCCTTGCGGAAATCTGTTCGGGACGGATAGATTTTTTTTCCATCCTGTCTTGGCAGGAACTGACGCACTTTTGAATTTGAATTTCTGCAGTTTCCTCTAATATATTGTACAAACCGTTTATATCGAACTCTGTTACATTTTGCGAATAAGTTACTATCATAAAGACGACCCCTGCACTCGTAGAAATGTTAGAGAAAGATTATACAAAGCGACGGATCACCCACAATGGCATCTATCGCGTATATACATTTGCTGTAAACACAAGCCAGTGTTTCCAGGCAAAACTAAGTAAATTCCGCTACTGTCACGCTCAAATTCCTCTACATTCCACTACGGGCACACTCAAACCCCGCTACAATATCAATTATAATTTATAATACAGCCTACACGACTTACCGACGATATACATACTAAATAAAATATAATATACTTACCAAATAAAGAACTTAGACTATAAACAAGTATATTCCATACCTTTCTAGCTAGGTTATTTACGATCAACTACGTCAATCACAACTTTGATGAAGCAGAAAGTCGAGTATAATTCAAAAGAATGTAGTTTGTTGTAACAGTTACTTTCATCTTTATATTGTATTTCAATTTGCGAAGGTAAAAAGGAGTTAATTCAAGAGGGATTATTTTGTTAGCTTTCTTAAAATAGCATGAAATATATGAGTTTCTTAATACAGTAATATTTTGGTCACCTTGTGGTAGCTGAATTCAGTTACTGGATATTCTGGGATAACATCTTGGGTAACACATTAGCGCCATATACGTTTAAATTGCTTAACTTCTCGCCCTTCGTGAAGGATGAAAGTGTGAAGAAATTGACTGCAATTCTGATAAATCTGCCAGGAAGTTTCTGATAAATGTAATTCATTTAGTCACACACGACGTCATTGTCATTGCTGACAGATGGAATGAGACACTAGAATTGTCCCGAAATTCTTATATTCTAAAGCGTTACTTTAAAGGTCGGGTTCCTAAGACACATTTATAATAATAACAGTACAACAGTAGTAATATCCATTCTCATTATGTAACTCATATGAATTATTAAAAAAAATCTTACATGAGAAAGTCTTGTTGTACCGTCCTTAGCTTTCATGCTCTTCTTGTACATCTGGCTAGCGCTGTGGTTCACTAGGTCACTTCATTTTGCTCCTAGCACTATTTTAGACGCTCTGCATTTTGCTTTCGTGTTGTCATCAATAACTGGTTCTAACCATTTCTTAAAATGTCTTCATTTAACCATTTTTTATTCTAGATTTTTTTCCTCTGGTGCCAGCTCATCCCTGCATTCTCTTCTCTTCTTTTGTGTTGAACACCCAGTTTTATTACCCATTATTCAGTAGCCCTGTAATTTAACGTAATTGGATCTAACGACTCACTTCCGATTCACACGACTTGATCAATGTATCTGACATCTTAAATGTTGCCCCCTCAATAATGTACTCAAATCATTCATACCAGAAAGATTATGAAAGCATACAGATTAAAACGAACGCAACAAGTGTAGACCATATTATTAAATCTATGTTATTCTGTAAATTATTAACGTTGAAAAACTAATGCAATATTGAATTAAATCCTTTTTGCACTTAAGAAATGGGTATTTAGCGTTTTTTATTTACTTAATTTCATATTCAACCAAACAAAGCCAAATTCCGCTTCTTTTGGAATAATTTCATAATCCTACCGCAGGACATAAAATTCCGCTATGATTGACAACACAAGCACACCAAATTGTTTTTAAATTAAAATCAGGGCGGGTGTGCGCCAACGCTGTCCCGCCTTCCAAAAATTAAGCACACTGCCTGTTAGCAATGACCGGAGGGCACAGCCCGTCCGAAGTGCAATGGACGGGCCACGCCTGGCATGATCTGCTAGTGGAGTTCAGGCTAGAGAAAACCACGCTTTCGTCGGGTAAAAGTCGGAAATTTATGACGTACAATGTGCTTCAGTTGAAACAAGTGCGTATCAATATTCTACTTATGACCAAGCATTTCTGATATAGGCGACACTACAATCGGCAGAGCAATACTTTTGTTAATAATAACATAACTGACTTGGCCCCAAAGGAGCAGACGGCTTATCAGGTGCCGATTTGACAAAAACTGTTCGCTACTACATACGGCAGGTTGTTCGGTCTAATTGGACAACAGATGGCTCCCCAATCGTAGCTTTCATAAAGCCGCGAGCAGTTCAGTCGAATTGGCCCGCCTAGTTCCGTGCAGCGACAAGAGATGGCTCCCCGATCGTTGCTTGCGCTTCTGGTCTAAATGGCCCGACTTATTCCTTGCAGCAACAGATGGCACTCCATTCGTAGCTTGGCGAATATAGGTGCGACTAGCTGAAAGCAACGTACCAGCTTGTGACGTCATTAGAAAGTAGCAGTGCCACCTGGTGACTCGCCCAGTAACGAGTTCTGTTGACATAAGTGACGTCACTCACGTTAGCGGTAGCCTCTTGATTTGAACCTTCAACCTAGCATTGCTGTTATAAACCCGTTAATATAGAAACGTCTTCTTGTTTTCGTAGGTTCTAACTTTACATGATTTCGTGCCGATTTCGTACCGTTTGTGACGCGGAATCTAAAGGACCAACGTTTCATGTGAAATCTGTCTGGTTAACGCGATATTTTGCCACTTTAATATAGATAAATAAACTTTGCTTGCGAACAAAATTGTGCTACCTCTTTACTTACAGTGCGACTTACTCTCTTTTTCAGTGGATAACCACATTACGTAACAGGACAGACATAACTATCTGACAACTAGCTTTGGTAGGAATGAATTGTGTAATTGCAGCAGCTCAAGTAAAAGTGCCATACAAGATTGTTTTGCTATGACATACATGAAATAAACAAAAATATCGAATGTGATCCATTGTGTAGGGATGTCTCCAGTAATTATGTAAAACTTTTACTCAAGCATACCGTTTTTACTATTATTTATTAATAAAATACTGAACGCTACGATCTAATGTCAATTTTTTCGTTCCTACTATTCACTCTTACCATGACAAAGTTTTATAAATCAAGGAAGATATGGTTAGTAGCAAGTTAATGAAGTTGTAACACAGCTATTAGCCGATCTAACAACTTTGTAATTCACGTTAGAATGAGAATGAGCGAAAATCATTGTCACGAAAAACTGTAAAATGCCTTGTATGAAGTATATAAAGAAAAAACCGCATTGAGTAATTTTACAATTTTATTAAGAGCCGTCAAAAGGCGAAGTTAAGAACCTGTTTACATACATCATATACTAGAGAAAACTTCAGTGTGTTGAAGAGACGGAGAATAATTCTCACTGTGATTTTTGAAACATATATTTAGTTGTTTTACAAATATTTAGACTTTTTGTGAGGAATTGGTAGTCAAATTATTTCATTAGTAAAACTGCTACTAGTGAAAATGAAATGTGCCCATGTTTCATGACACATGTGCCGTAATTTCAAAATTTATATGCCAATGAAGCCATTTAAGTATGGCATTAAAATCATAACTATTAAAGATCCAAGACACACTTCTTTTTAGATTCATGTATTGTGGCAAGTGTAGTTAAACCATTATCCAGAGATGAGCAAAAACTCAAAAAACCTATGTACAACCTGTCCTCTGGGAAAATCTATTGAAGAAACCAAAATAAATTTCTTCATATGTGGCTTCACGGCCTCTAAATGATAACTATGGCAAGATGCCTTTATTGTACCATGTTACTAGGGTTGCCAGGTTGAACTCGAGGCTGGCCCGGAGACCACACCTGCCCCCCCTCCCCCTTGACCAATGACTCACTCCTCCCCCAACTGCGACCAACTCCGCCCCCCCCCCCAACCAGGATTACACGTGAATTCTAAAAGAAAAAAAAAAACTAATCATCTCCTCCCTCCCAGCAAGTATCCCCCCTCACTCCCCCCCTCCCCCCATGGAACATTGCTAGTGGAGGCCTTCGGTTTCTCACATCTTTACCGAGTATGTTCCAACTGTAATTCGTTGTTACCCGATCATTTGTAGGGCGACAAGGAAATCCAAAAAATTCCAGAAGAATAGAAATACCGCAATAACAACTTAAGGTGTCACACCACGGAGAGCGCATTGTAAGCTTTGTTTACCATATGTACTGTCTTCTTAACACAAAATAAGCCCATGTACCATTATAAACGTTTGTAATTCCGCCTTACAATTTTGTGTAAATTCTGTCACGCAGATAATCTGAAGATGCCCTGCTAAACGGCGAAACGCGTCATTAACTAATAAAAACAATTTTGCAATCAAGACGGTTTGAAGGAATACAAATAATAGACGTCGCCAGTTGACACGTTGCCCCAACAGTGTTTGCTTAATAATGCGCTAGCCGATTACTACCGACGCAACAATGAAACGTTATCAGAGGAAGAATAAAAAAGTAGCGTTTTGTTGCAATAAGAAATTCACATTTATATAAAGTCATTCATAATTACTAGAGAGGAGCCGGCCGGGAAAGGTCGAGCGCACTGAGGCGTCTTGCCACGGTGCGCGAGGCTGCTCCCGCCAGAGGTTCGAATCTCCCCTAGGGCATGGATGTTATGTTCGTCCTTAGTTTAAGTTACGTTAAGTTCGATGTAGATCGTCGCTACATGAGCATAGTACTTAAAAACCTTCGTAAAAAAAAAGTTAAAATGAAGGTTACATTCAAGCCCGGAGATGAGAGTCATTGGCCCGTAGACCCGGAGAAATCATCCCAAACCCGGGCACTCCGGGCGGCGCCCGGAGATCTGGCAACCCTACATGTTACTGGCCAGTTGTCATCTTTGGACATTTGGAAATGTATGTGATGTGTGTCTCAATTTAAAACTTGTTTCCCTTATGTGGGGACAGACAATGGAAATTAATTTAACACCACAGAGTGTACTTTTGCTTGTTTAGAGCTCTTCACACCTAAGGAAACAAAAATACACAGTATCATTAAATGAGTTTAAAACTATGGGAAGCTTGTTCTTGGGGTGTTTTTACTTACATGAACTGTTTTATAATGTGTAATATTCCAATAAAGGCATAGTAAAACACAGCCTTATGTTGTTTTTCAAATTGGTTTCATCATTTATAGATGTGAAAGTGGATAACTGATCTAGTAAAAAACATTACTTATTAAATATCGTATGATATTAATGTTTCTGAATTTAGCAGTTCATACCATGTGAAAATATTACCTATATAAAATATGGGAGTTATCCTCTGATTCGGAAATTATAGAGGCCTCATTCTAAGATAACATCTTTTCCCCTCCTGCCACCTCTATCGTACACCGCACCCATTCCATGTGTTATGTGACTTTGTTTTTCCTTCCTGCCACCTCCCTACTCCATTCCTAAACTGCATCACTTTCCATCCATTTTTATGTATGCAGAGGTGCCCACAGGAGGGTGGTCATGACGCAAACTGCATCATTGAAGTTTCTTTGTGTGTGTGTGTGAAAAATGTGACTTTTGGCAAACCTGGTGGGGGGGGAATGTTAAAAGAGAAATATTTCGATATGGTTTTCCCATTTTTATATTTTGGGGGGGGGGGGGGGGTTGGTGATTCATAGGCCAAGGGGGGGGGGGGACACCTCTGTGTGTATGTGAAGTGTTCATACGTGTGTGTGTTTTTTTAACAAAGGATAATTGCTGAAATGATTTTTGTTTTTATGGTCCTGTTGTAGCTCGACTTATGTCTTTTTCAGTGCATTGCAAAAAAACTATGTACATGTAGATATTCTCATTATATTGTTGAATTCTAACTTGGTCTTTCCATTGTTCGGGGGGGGGGGGAGCTGCGAAATTTACTTTTCTTCAAACAGTTCATAATTTACGTTATATCATAGCCAGAGTTTGCATCCATATAAATGTTTACTATGGGCTAAAGTATAAGCAGCTGACCTATGTGTGGAACTTTTGTTTACATTTGTGCCAAGAAGAGAAATTGTACAGAATCAAAGATTATATTCTGTACTTAAGTAATGCAATTTAACAGGTATATATAAATGGTAATGCTAATTTCATCATTGCTATGAAACTGATGACTGTCAAATGCAAGTCACCTTCTGATATTGTGGAGATGCTTCCTAGTAAGGTTTAGTCCATCAACTCTCTCATATAAAATTCTGTTAAATGTATCACCTGTTGATATTTTACCTGTATCATTTCTACCATTAATAAAACATACCACAAAACAAATCCAACTACCTACACTAATGTTTCATTCTACAATACAATAATAATATTTTACAACTCACTGTAAAGTCATCTTCGGCTTCCTCACTCCGAATCATGCTCTGTGGTTAGGTAATACGAGGGGAGGTTTTTTTTTTGGGAAAGTTGCAACACTGTGATGGAATTATAAACAGAATGGCCTTAAGCAGCATATAAGTACTAGATGAGTGTAACAAGATGCAGCTTAGGAATGGAGCTGGGAGGCGGGGGAGGGGATAAAAGCAAAACAAATGCACACACACACACACACACACAGCACACAAAATGGGGGAGGTGTAGGACAGAGGGGGATGGGAGGTAGGGATTGTTGGGTGTGTAAAAAAGGGGGTTATCATAGGTTGTAGGGCCTGGATAATTTCGGGATGGGAGAATGTACTGCAACGATAACTCCCATCTGTGTCGTTCAGAATAAGCTTGTGGTGGGTGGGAAGATCCAGATGGCTGGGTTGTGAAGCACCTATTGATATCAAACATATGCTCTGCTCCATGTTGTGCCACAGTGTGGTCTACCGTGTTTTGACCACAGTTTGGCAGTGGTCAGTTATCCTAATGGACAGCTGGTTTGCGGCCATGCAATAAATAAAGCTGCAAAGTGATTGCACAACAGTTGGTAAATGGCATGGCTGCTCTCACAGCTGGCCTGGCCTCTGATTGGGTAGGATAAGCCTGTGACAGGACTGGAATAGGATGTGCTGGGTTGGTGGATTGGACAGGTTGTGCAGCGGTGTCTTTGGCAGTGGGATCGGTTTTGGGGCATCACAGGGATGGACTAGGATGTTATGAAGGTCGGGAGGGCGACAGAATACCACCTTAATAGGGGTAGGAAGGATCTTGGGCATGATGGTTTTAACTTCTGTGCTCGAGAACAGAAAATCGAAACCTTGGCGAAAGATGTAGTTTAGTTGTTAAGAGTCCAGGGTAGTACTGAGTGGCAAGAGGGGTGCTCTTTTGTAGAGAGGATTGTGTGGGGACATGGCATTGGAAATCTGTTTGTGGACTAGGTTCAAGGAGTAATTTCTCCCTGTGAAGGGCTTTATGAGACCTTCAGCATATTGACAAAGGGAGTTCTTGTCACTGCAGATACACCTTCCACAGGTGGCTAGGCTGTAGGTGGGGATGTCAACTATCAAAGTGTAGGTATTGTTGATGGTTGGTAGATTTAAGTCCTTTCCTAAGAACTGATACCTTTTGACAGAAGAAAGGAAAGCCATCCACAGCCTCAAAACAAGTCCCGGCATCATCATCCTCCCTACAGATAAAAGTTCCACCATTGTAATTATGAATCACAGTGACTACCTGGCAGAAGGGCTCCACTAATTCTCTGTCTGTTCCCCATCTCTCCAGAATCCATTTCCCTCCTCACCCCCAACCCCCACTTTCTATGTGCTTCCAAAAGACCACAAACAAATAATCCTGGATGTCCAATTGTGGCTGGTTACTCTGCTCCTACAGAAAGAATTTCAGCCCTCATTGACCTACACTTTCAACCAATTATCCAAAATTTATCCTTGCATATCAAGAATACTAACCATTTCACAGACTCTCCACCATCCACATCCATTTACTTCATGGATCCCTACTTGTCACAGACAACCTCCCTATTAAACCAACATCCCACATGCCCTTGCTGCTCCCGAACACTATCTCTGCCAACGTTCCTCTGAATCCTTTGATTTGACACTTACCATCCCTTAAAATAAATAACTTCAGCCAAGCCACCTTTCAATATTTATCTACAGTGACAAGAACTACCATTCTCAATATGCTGAAGGTCTCACAAAGGCCTTCACAGAGAGAAACTACCACACAGACCTAGACCACAAACAGATTTCCCATGCCATATTCCGACACATCTCAAATCCTCACTCTGCCACCAGTAACCACCACAAAAGGATGCCCCCCTCGTCACCCAGTACTACCCTGGACTCGAACATCTGAATTGCATCCGTCGCCAAGGTTTTGTTTTTCTGTCCCCGTGCCCACAAACGAGAGACAAGATCCTCCCCCAATCTTAAAGTGATGTTCCGTGCTCTCCTAGTGTGTACGTGCTTCGTAAGGCCATTCTGTACTTATCCTCACAACCATGATGCAACCTCCCTGTCAGGGAGTGAGGCAGCTGGAGACAATGGTTGTGTTACTATGAGGGTGACTGTGTGAATGCTCACTATTCTGAGGAAGGCCAGTGGCCAGTGTTGTGTGTCTGTAGCTTTTACATATTGTTGCGTTGAAATGGAAGCAGGCTTGACTTCGAAGGCAGGGTTGTCAACCGAACACAGCACTTATACTGAAAGCAGGTTTATTGTGAACTTAACATATACGCAGCACTGACTGCCTCTCGGGTAGAGTCCTCTGCTATTTATACACAGGCAGAATGTATCAGAAATTAGAAGAATAGGTAACATAAGAAACATGTAGAAATTACAAGTGAACATAAGAAATAAATTTTTGCCGGTGGACAGGATTGAACCGACGACCTTCAGCATCGCAGTCGGTGATGATATCCATTGCGCCATACCGGCAGTTGGATAACTTTGAGTCTTGCAGCAATATGACTGTTGCAGCTCATCGCATGTCATTGCAGTGAGTTATAAACTGAACTTATTATATTGTTAATTACAAATATGCACTTGGAGGTTATTATAGGGTATTGAAGTATTATCATCTTGGTGGCATAATAAACAAAAGACTCGATAAGTTGCAGATTATAATGAAGTTCTTCGAAAGAATTGAAAAACTAGCAAAGGTTGGACACTTTCATAGGATACTAGCAACTCATCGACACCACAGAGAATTTACAGAAATTAGCAAAGATCAAGTAATTGTCAGTAATAATGGAAACAACTTATGTGAAATCTGTCAGTCAGCAGGGTTACATACACATTTACGCTGAAAACCGTACAGTGTAATGTTGCATGTTTCACTTGTAATATATGCATCCACAGGTTTTCCTGTTGCTGAACTGACTGACAGCTTGATTTACTTAAATATATGCAAATACATTCACAATGCTGTGGTGGGATTGGCCAAGCGCACTAAGGCGCCTTGCTGCGGAGTTTGCAGCTGCTCCCCATCAGAGGTTTGAGTCATGGGTGTATCTGTTGTCCTTAGATATACAAATATTTGAATTTATCCTGTTGTATATTTCTTTTAAATTTTGTTATTTATATTCAGTTGATTCTTCCAAAATTAATAGGACTATGGAAGTAGTCACTCCCAATTCCCTTGATACTATTAAATAGTTTCCTTTGCTGGCTCTTTTTTCCCCTTTAATTTCCCACATTTAATACACTTCTGTTGCACACTTAGTAATGCAGGTTTCAGAATGTGCCATTTCATGTAAAACTATACTGTGGCTGACAGCAGCATCAGGTGTGTGGTTTTTGTCCAGTATAATTAAAGTATAAAAATGCTTATGTCTACTGGTTACATGGGATGTTTACTGGCAGCCAAAGCCACACATAAAGCTGTGTTCTGTCCTGATGGTGAAGTGTTCATCACTGGGGCATGGCGGTCCAGGCTGCTGTCAGCCACAACAGATTTGTCTGCTGGGAACTCTGTGCCAGTCAGTGAGGTAATGTACAAAAGTGGACAGTGTGTGAAGTTGTTCCTAAATTTCTTATGCACGCTGGAATCCTGTTATAAATGGCGTATTATCAAGTATGATTTAAAAGGTTATTATTGAAATGGCTAAAATATATTTTGCATCTGATGATTGGTTTACATATGATGTTTGTGGGATATATTTCTTAACCATTCAGAACCAAACCTAACAGTTGTATTTTTCATCTACATGGGGTACTCTCCAACTCACATTTAAGTGCCTGGCAGAGGGTTCATTGAACCACCTTTATACTATTTATCTCCCATTCCATTCTCAAATAGTGCGTGGGAAGAAAGAACACCTGAATCTCTCCATTCGAACTCTGATTTTATTCTGATGATCATTTCTACCTATGTAAGTGGGAGTCAACAATATATTTTCACATTCAGAAGAGAATGTTGGCATTTCGTAAGTAGCCCACGCCGCAGCGATAAACACCGTTGTTGTAATGATTCCCATCCCAGATCCGGTATCATTTCTGTGATGCTGTCTGTATTAACAACAGTGAACCTGTTAGAATGCACAATAGATCGTAATTGCATCAGCCATATTTACATAACATGTAATTTTTTCAGAAAACTTGTCATAAACTTTGTATTATAAAGTATTGTAAGTGATGGAAAATATGCACTACAGAACTGAGATAAACTTGTGTAGGTAACCACTGGTTTCACTTGTATACACAATCAATGAACTTTAGCATTTTATTTTTGATTCTGCTTCTATAAAATGTCTGTTCCAAAGGAACGGACATTGTAGACGATCCAGTATTACTTTGCACGAATAGGCCCAGTAAACCGCGAGCCACCACAGTTACAGCTCTCCATCTATCTCTGTCTGTCTCCAGTTTTCTGTGACTCAACCGCTACAAGTATTCTCTCACTCAACTGATCTACCTCTCCCAACGTCTTCCCACTGGTATGCTGCCTGGCAGGATCCAGTCCATTGCAATTTTGGGCCACCTTGTTGCCTCCATTTGAACCACATGTTCAGACCATTGCATTCTTTCCTTTCTCAGCACTCCCAATATGTTAGGCTCCTTGTATAGCTCTTCTAATTCTATGATATGACAGCATCTCCATTCTCCAGCAGTCGATCTCAGACTGACCCAAACTTCCTTACATCTCTTCAACACAACAATGAGCGTTTTCTGCACAGAGTTCTTTTTGTTAAACTGGCTGATAAAGTTGCCGGCTATTTAAAAAATATAAAATACACTGTAGAAAGCATTTAAAGAAAAGAAAAACAGCAGTTCAGTAAATTACTATTTGCAGCTTAGTTCCTTAGTCAGGAAAGGTGGATAGGTCAGGGAAGATTGGAAATGACTTCTTATCCACAAGTTGAGGGGAAGAAACCAGAATAGAACTTAAGTGCAAAGCATTCTCGAGTACTGCTCAAGTATTTGGGATCCCCATCAAGTTGCATTCCAGAAAGACATGGAAGCAATTCAAATTTGTTACTCGAAGTTTCAAACAGCATTACAGAATGTTCCATGAACTCCAAGGAAAATCCCTCGACCAGCAATGGTAACTGACTGCAGAAAGATTCTATTGATGCCTATATACCTTTCATGTTTAAGACCATGAAGATGAATTGGCATAACTGTAGACTGGGATACCACCCGTCAGGTTTGACCCATGACATCATCATGTCGGAAAACCAGCATATGGGATATCTTAATACTTCTGTACTGTAGATACAAATAATCTGTTTTTATTATAGATAACAGAATGTACCATCATTCACATGTCTTAACCCAAAAATTCGTGTCTTCGGCACTCACATTCGATGAAGAAAATCTCTCTGTTAACCTTGTATGTGTGTGATTTTATTTGTGTCTGTCGACAAGCCTGTCCTGTGGATAAGTCATATATATATGTCATTTTTCCCTTGAAATAACAAAGGAAAACTGATAGAACAAGGTGTCCACCGGCATTTGGCGGCTTGTGGAGTATGTAAGCAGGATTAAGAAAAAATGTAATTGACTAATACATTAAGTAATTACTTGACATTAATTACTCTAAGATTCGACAGTTAATTTCAAATGTTATGTTGTTCATTTAACTGTACATGATACACTGTCATTTACATCTCTAACAGACTCATAATTTCAATTTGAATTGACTGCATCTATTAATAAATTCATAATTTAGCTCTATTTATCACACTGCCACAACACATACTGTAAGCCAAATTCAGTAACTGTAACAGAAGTCCTGTATGTTTAGGCTACAGTACAAAATGGGCTGGTGTATATTGGAAATTCCCCTCCCCTGGAAACCTTGGTTTGGTTGACTCATATGTAGCGTAGCTCAAGATCTAAATTGGTTGAAAGGTGATAATTTTCTCAGTTGAGAATGCCAAATAGTGGCTATAGTAACATATTGCATGTGTCACAACCTAATATTTATGTTTGCTCTAGATTTAAAAGTACTGACCTGTATTTAAGAAAAACTAAAACAAGGTAAATTCAGAAAATGAGAGGCCTACTGCTATTAGTTAATGAATAAGCATGTGTTCTGGTGCATATTATGTAGATATAGGCCCTATATCATACATAGAGGCTTGAAATTGTAGCTAAGGGCATTCCGCTACGTACATATATGTTACTTTTACAGATCTTTTATCCATACTTGCTACTGTTGCTCTGGAAGAAAGATCAGATTCGTAAAAAGTATGAGTGCCACAAAAAAAAAATTGCACATGATGTGTGAAATTTTTCCAATAGAAAATAGTCGTTACAGTAAATACAAATGGTAGAATAAATCAAATACGTGCAAATATTTTAACAGATGATAACTGATTTACAAAAGTTCAGGCCATCTTACAATATAATTTTCTAGGCCTACTTAATATTGAAAGTAAAATTTAGAATTTGATGGGTGTACCAGAATAACTCCATTTGTTTGCCTGTGTCACTTTAATCCAAAGTAAAACAACAGAATTTGTAATATTTTTCACGATTACTTTCGCTCATTCTGAATCTAATTTGAAAATAGAAACCTGTTGTATCACCTTACAGCTGTGTTACAACTTCATTACATTGCAACTATCCAACTGTTCCTTAATTTAATAAACATTTGTAAAAGTAATGGTCAATAAAACGAATTTAAAAATTATAGATATTAGATCATTGTATTCAGAATTTTATTAAAAATAATAAAAACTGTATGCTTGAGTAAAAGTTTTGATAATTACTGGATTCATCTCTAACATTATGAGCACATCCGATAATTGTATTTCATTCATGTCAGGGAAAAACAATCTTGTATGGCACTTTTGTTTGTGCTGCTGCAATTACACAATTCATTTATACGAAAGCTTTTTGTCAAATAGTTACAGTGATGTGTATGCTGTAATATAATGCGGTTAACCCCTCGGTTGCACAGTGGTAGTGCCGGACTACAAATCCAAAGGTCCTGGGATCGATCCCCGCCGGGTCCTAGGATTTTTATCTGTCACTTTCCATTTCTTTCACCTCTGGCAGTATTGCTCATGTGAAAAATACCGAGTAGCACCGTGGTTCGGAACGCACGTTAAACTGTAGGTCCCCCTATAACTGGCTGGGTAAGTCAGGTCGGAGGAAGGCAACGGCATATACCACCTCCAAACAGGACCATGCCTAGTAGAGCACTATGGTGTTCAAACCAATCTTCGGATTGTTGACTGCTTTACCTTTTTAATCATTGAAAATGAGAGTAAGCTGCATTATAGAGAAGTAGCACAAATTTGTTCGCAATTAAATTGGCAAAATAACACGTTAACCAGACAGATTTCACATGAAATGTTGGTCCTTTAGATTTCTCATCACAAACGGTACGATTTGTGGCCACCAAACACTGGGAACTAAATCATTACAACTTAAAATACTTCGAAAACATGTAGATGTTTCTATATTAAGGAGCTCAACAGCAATGCTTGGCGCAAATCAAGAGGCTGCCACTAACGTGTGAGTGACGTCACTTATGTCAATAGAGCTCCTTAATGCGCGAGTCACCAGGTGGCACTGCTGCTTTCTGATGACGTCACAAGCTGGTACGTTGCTTTCGGCTAGTCGCACCTAGCGAATATAGGATATACATTCGGAGTGGGGGGATGGGGCAAGACTAATGTAAACATAAGTATTAGGAAAACCTCCAAATATTTGCTTTTTTTGTTTTGTTTAGGATTCAGGTAAATGACTTTATGGCTCTTCTAATAACGGCATAACCAAGCACGGGTCAGAACATCCAAAAACTTTTTTTCCCTCCAAAAATCGTGGATTCGCCACAGCCCCACTCCCACTACCAGTACTGCCTACCACGGCGATGCCTTCACGCATCATTCATTAATATAATTCAGATATCGTACTTATTATTGTGGTGTCGCAAAAGTACAAAGTGCGCGCCACCTACTTTCGCCGCGCGCCGCCATGCACACACGGCGCGGCGTTCTCACGACGACAGCCACGAGCGCCCTCTGCTGCAACCCCGCTCGTGGCCACCACGGAAAGACACCGGTCACTTCGGACGGAGATAGCAACCAGTTAGGACCTTCGTAATCAGATAGGCACCATTGAAGACTTTGCTATCGTACAGGCACTAGGCAGGCCTCTAACAACTTTGTATCAACATTCTGCAGTACTATGTAAAAGTTAAGTATTGTTACATTCTGTGCAATATATATCTCTTTCTAATTTACTCGAGTGTTTATAGTTTCTGGCTGCTCCCCTCCGTACCTGCACCAGCGTGTCGGTCTCATTCCACTCGGCCACCGACACCTACGACGAGGCTGGGACACAAAAGCGGCGACGAAGTTGGGACACAAAAGTGGCGACGAGGATGGGATACAAAAGTGGCGACGAGGAGTGATAGACGAACCTTGGACCAGCCCGCTAGCAGCAGTCGGAGCACGCAAAAATTGCTCCCGCCCACCCACCCTTCTTATAAGATTTTTGGGGAAACATATTTCGTTACGTGTTTTGTGGACTTTTTTGTTGCAGAGCGTCCTCTTTCATATTGCATTTGTGTTTTGTTATAATTTACTTGTATGCGCGGCGCCTAATCGGTCAGCATGGCCACTACCCCGAACCCAAACTTAATGGAAATTATTCAGTTACAGACGGCGCAAATAACACAACTTCTCCAGGTGGTGGCGCAGTTGACAACTCAACAACAGCCGTCGCATCAGCAGCCCACACCTGCCGCCGCACCGCTTCCGACGTTCCGCCAGTACAACGAACGTGAGGAAGAATGGAGCGACTATTTCGCACAGTTTCAAGAACTCGTCGCGGCTCATCAAATTACAGGTCAGAGAGTGAAGAACCTTTTCTTATCGATTGTGGGCCCCCAGACCTTCGTACTATTGCAGAAACTATTCCCTCACGCATCTCCTCGTGATGTAGACTTTGAACAAATTGTAGATGCACTGAATGCTCATTATGAGAGAAAAGTTCTTGTAGCCGCTGCACGATACCGATTTTTCAGACTTAAAAAATTACCGCAGCAGTCACACCAAGAATGGATCACGGAATTGAAGGGCTTAACCCGCAAATGTAAATTTACTTGTTCTTGTGGACTTTCTTATAGTGATGTGATGTTGCGAGATGCAATTACGCAGAACATTCAGGACCCCAGAATTAGGGCAGCAATTCTAAAACAATCTGACCCCTCATTAGACAGTGTACTGCAGCTTATAGAAGTGCATGATACTTTTGACTTAGCAGATGTAGAAATGCAAAGCCACGGTGTAAATTCAGTGCGGCGTAACGGACGCTTTCCTAGCCGTAGTTCTCAGTGTAGCACTAGTGATTCTTACAATAGTACAGGCCGTGCTGAACAGACAGTGAACAGTAGCCAGTGTAAAAGTGCGGCACAAAGGTCGCCCCGTCGTGTTAGAAACAGTGATTTGAATAACGGGCGCCAACGCTCATTTCAGAAAAATGTACGTAAATCTTGCCCCCAGTGTGTGTCTCGCCACAAGCGTGCTCATTGTCCTAGTCGCAACGCAACCTGTTATCAATGTGGCAAATCAGGACATGTACAGTCTGTGTGTATGCACATTAAAAACTCAAAGAACGGTACCGTTAGAAACAGTGCTTCGCAGAGTGCGAGAACAGTTCATTCTGTACATGTTATACGGGCTGTGGAATTGAACAGTGCTTTCCTTGGATCTCAATTGCAAGAAAATAGTTCTGCGCCTATGGCAAACCTATATAGTGCACCACGTAGCAAGCGCCGACGAGCGCGTAAAACAGTGCAACGGAAAAGGGTTCGGGACAAGCAAAATGACAATGAACAGTGCATTCCTGTAGTGAAAATAGTGCCTTCTGCAACTGCTCCTTGTAATAGTGCCCAGTACTGTGTAGCTAGTGACAGTAGACTTGTTGTAGATACTGAAAGTAATTTTAGTGCGGTAGCCTCGCATTGCGCGGACGCCGATCCGGCGGTAGTGCCATCTAGTGACAGTGTTGTTAATCCGCTGCGTGCCGAGTCTGCGCCGCTTCCTTCACTACGCGGCCCGCGCAAGCGCAGTAAACAAACCGTAGCAGACGTTGCCCACATTCGCGCACCTGTCGAGCGCCGAAAGCAAAAACTTTTTGTGAATCTTTCCATTGACAATAAGACTGTGCAATTTCAGCTCGACACTGGTTCCGCTGTTACCTTAATTAATAAAGATACTTATGAACTTCTGGGTTCGCCAAAATTATCGCTGTGTCAACAAGTGTTAACAGCTTATACAGGTCAAAATATTCCCGTGCTAGGAACGTGTAGCCTGCCTGCCTCTTTTCAAGGTGTTACGAAAACAGTTGCTTTTGTTGTTCTTCAGGCCAAATCTACGCAGAACATTTTTGGACTAGATGCTTTTGACTTGTTTGGTTTATCAATTCAAAGATATGTGCTTCAAATTTCGTCAATAGTGCCTCGGGATAAAATCAATGCATTGTGTGACAAATACAGTGACTTGTTTTCGCCGGAACTAGGTTGTGCAAAAGACTTCGTGGCATATGTAACTTTAAAAGAATCCGCAGTTCCAAAATTTCGTAAAGCTAGACCAGTGCCTATCGCAATGCGGGATACAGTTGCCGAAGAACTTAAACGTTGGCAAGATAGTGGGGTGATTTCTCCTGTTTCTGCGAGTCAGTGGGCCTCGCCTATAGTAATTATACCCAAGCCGTCAGGAAAACTTCGTCTCTGTGCGGACTTCAAATCAACAGTGAACAGTCAAACAATTGTAGACACTTACCCTCTGCCCAGACCTGACGAACTAATGGACAAATTAGGACAGTCTCGCTTCTTTTCCAAGATTGATTTAGCAGAGGCATACTTACAGATTCCACTTGATGACGAGTCAAAAAAGTTTTTCGTCATTAATACTCACATGGGCCTTTTTCAATTTCAACGCCTACCCTTTGGCAGTTCTTCCGCTCCCGCTATTTTTCAGCGTTTTCTGGAACAGCTGACAGTTTCTGTACCGTGTTGTTCGAACTATTTAGATGATATTGTGGTATCCGGACGTACAGTTGAAGAACATTTAGCAAACTTGGAGTGCCTTTTCAAAGTTTTGACTGCAGCAGGTCTACGTTGTAATAAAGCAAAGTGTTCGTTTTTTCAAACTGAAATAGAGTACCTAGGCCATGTGATTAATGCCCAAGGAATCCATCCCTTACAGTCACATCTTCGAGCAATCAAAGACTTGCCTCCTCCTAAGAATGTGCACGAATTGCAAGCAGTAATGGGAAAGCTTAACTATTATTTCAGGTTTATTCCCAACGCCTCTCAGATTGCAGCTCCACTGCATCACTTACGTAGGAAGAATGTTCCATTTGTATGGTCTAAAGATTGCCAGGTTGCGTTTGCCAAATTAAAGTCTGCACTACTCAGTGATGCATGTTTGATTCCCTTCGAACTCTCGTCGGGTTGCACAGGAAACAGCTGCGGATGCAGACCTAAGTGTGGTAGCACGTTTTGTTCGCTCAGGGTGGCCCGCCAGAGCCAAAGACATTGATCGGCCTCTGGTTCGACGTTATTTTGCACAACGTCATGCATTATCTTTAAGTCAGGGTGTAATGTTGTTGCATACCGACAACGAACAAGCA
The DNA here is from genome assembly GCA_026315105.1 of Locusta migratoria. NCBI lineage: Eukaryota > Metazoa > Arthropoda > Insecta > Orthoptera > Acrididae > Locusta > Locusta migratoria. Next base: position 298,090,438 of record CM048755.1, read on the forward strand.
AGAGTGATTGTTCCTCGTTCCCTGCAACGAGAAGTGTTACGCCTCCTGCATCAAGGACATTGGGGCATTGTTAGGACAAAGCAATTGGCCAGACGTCATTGTACCTGGGTTGGTATGGACGCTCAGATAGAGAGCATGACATCACAGTGTACAGTTTGTGCGGAGCATCAGGCGGCTCCTCCACAGCGTTTCTCAGACTGGCCACGCCCCAAGGGACCATGGCAACGTTTACATATTGACTTTGCCGGACCATTCTGGAATACGCGCTGGTTAATTGTTGTAGACGCTTTCAGCAAGTTTCCTTTTGTGATTGCCATGAACTCAACGACGGCGTCTAGTACAATCAGTGCCTTAACATCAGTGTTTTGCATCGAAGGCTTGCCTGAAACTATAGTCAGTGACAATGGACCTCAGTTTGTTAGTGCGGAATTTCAACAGTTTTGTCGTGTGAATGGCATTCAGCATATTACCACTGCACCTTTTCACCCTCAGTCCAATGGTGAAGCAGAACGTTTCGTTCGAACATTCAAGTCTCACATGGAGAAGATGAAAGGTCAGCACTCCAGGCAGCAAGCTCTTCAAATTTTCCTGTCTACGTATCGGTGCATGCCACGTGACGGCCCGTCTCCTGCCGAGCTGCTACACGGCCGCCGTCACCGCACTCTCCTTCACCTGCTGCAGCCTCCCACGCACCGAGTCGGTTCGTATGGCGCTACGCGTTTTCAGGTTTCTACGCCGGTGCTGTACAGGGTGTTTGCTGGAAACAAGAAGACATGGTTGCCGGGCACCATTCAGCGCGTGCTCGGTAGCAATATGTATGTTGTGCGTTCTTCCACAGGGTCGGAGCTGCGGCGCCACGCAAACCAATTGCGTCTGCATAGGCCGCGCGATCCTGTCTCCGGTTTCTTGATTCCAGACCCAGTTCACCGCCAGGGAGCACAACCACATCGTTCGTCAACGGGTCCAGCGTCGCCGGACTACGAGATCGTCCCGATGGAGATCGACGCGCCGCCGCCGCTGTCGCCGCCGCAGAGCACAGCGTCACCGAGAGGGACTCCGGGACCGTGCGGGCCCCCTCAGCTTGGGCCACGCACCTCAGAAGAAGACCTGCTCCCTCTGGGCGGGGGCGGGCGCCCTTCCCCAGGTTTCGGCGGGTTCCCTGGAGGATCTCAAGGCAGATGCCGGGGCGCGGACGGCGTCTCGATCCCGGCCTCAGCTACGACGCCCGTCCCACCAGTAACGCCCCCGCCCAGGCCCTCCTCCCAGTGCCGTCGCCGTGGCCCAGCCCTACGCCACGACGGCGCGGCGGTTTGGGGGGGAGGGGTGTGGTGTCGCACAAGTACAAAGTGCGCGCCACCTACTTTCGCCGCGCGCCGCCATGCACACACGGCGCGGCGTTCTCACGACGACAGCCACGAGCGCCCTCTGCTGCAACCCCGCTCGTGGCCACCACGGAAAGACACCGGTCACTTCGGACGGAGATAGCAACCAGTTAGGACCTTCGTAATCAGATAGGCACCCTTGAAGACTTTGCTATCGTACAGGCACTAGGCAGGCCTCTAACAACTATGTATCAACATTCTGCAGTACTATGTAAAAGTTAAGTATTGTTACATTCTGTGCAATATATATCTCTTTCTAATTTACTCGAGTGTTTATAGTTTCTGGCTGCTCCCCTCCGTACCTGCACCAGCGTGTCGGTCTCATTCCACTCGGCCACCGACACCTACGACGAGGCTGGGACACAAAAGCGGCGACGAAGTTGGGACACAAAAATTATTTTTCTTTATATTCATTATTTCGGCGGGGGGGGGGGCAGGCTTCCTGGGCCCTCCACTTACATACGCCACTGGCTTAGGTAGAGAACGTATTGACTTGTAGAGAAGGGAAAACTGAAACATCTGACGGTTTCGAAACCATGAAACCGTGAAGCAATGTAAGCTTTGTCATGAAATCTTCGTTCTAGGAGGGCAATATTTTACACTATGTGGACAAGGGTACATACAAGAACCTGTAAACTATAGAGTATATATTTACTTCTTGGTCTGTACGAAATATGTTGATAAAGATTTTCTTCCGTGTTGTTGATGTTGCCAACATAGTCACACGAGGCCGCCGATATGGTAGGTAAAAGTTTACCCCGTTAGGAACTCACAAACTGCAATACGGTACGCATATTACAGTGATGGATCATAAATGCTTCTTTCTATACATAATAAATAAATTATAGGGAATAAATGGCACACTAAATAATCACAAATAATGCTATGGTATTACAAAAATAATAAAATAAGAGACTAGTTCACCACGTGTACGTCTTGACCGTTACACCACCGCCGCAATTCCTTTAACATGAGTGTCGAAAAATTATAACGACAATAGGTAACTTCGTTTTCGATCATAACAAACGAACTCTTTAACACGAGATTAAATATGCGATCTACCCTTGTTAGTATAAAAAATGTCATTTCAGGCTTCATGTTGTATCTTATTTTAAAGAATTTAGTTTCACTCCTGTGTTTTTAATATGGTAGATAATCGATGAAAGGAGAAAATATAAAAAGGCAGTAAATGAAACAGGCAAAATGGAGTACAGACGACTAAGAAACGAGATTGACAGGAAGTGCAAAATGGCTAAGCAGGAGTGGCTAGAAGGCAAATGCAAGGATGAAGAAGAATGTATAAATAGGGGAAAAATGGATACAGCCTACAGGAAAATAAAAGAAACATTTGGAGATAAGAAAAACAGCTCTATGAATATCAAAATGTTCAAATGTTTGTTAAGCTTATGGGACTTAACTACGGGGTCATCAGTCCCTAAACTTACAAACTACTTATGAACTACTTACGAACTAGGACGGCACAAATATCCATGCCCAAGGGGGGATTCGAACCCCCGACCGTAGTAGCCGTGCAGACCGTGACTGAAGCGCCTTAGTCCCCTCGGCCACCGCGGCCGGCTCTATGAATATCAAGGACACTGATGGAAAACCAGTTCTCAGCAAAGAAGGGAAAGCCGAAAGGTGGAGGTGGAAAGAGTATATAGAGGGGCTCTACAAAGGAAATGAACTTCGAGACAATATTGTAGGAAGGGAAGAGGAAGTAGATGAAGATGAAATAGGAGATACTGTACTGAGAGAAGAATTTGACAGAGCCCTGAAAGACCTAAGTCGAAACAAGGCCTCTGGAGTAGATGATATTCCCTCAGAGCTACTGAAGTCTCTGGGAGAACCAGCCATGACAAACCTGTTTCACCTGGTGTGTAAGATGTATGAGACAGGCGAAGTACCCTCAGACTTTAAGAAAAATGTTATAATCCCCATTCCATAGAAAGCAGGTGCAGACAGGTGTGAAAACTACAGAACCATCAGTTTAATAAGTCATTGTTGCAAAATATTAAAAATAATTATATACAGAAGAATGGAAAAGCTGGTAGAAGCCGACCTCGGGGAAGATCAGTTTGGGTTCAGGAGAAATGTAGGAAAACGGAAGGCAATACTCACTTTACGGCTTATCCTAGAAGATAGATTAAGGAAAGGCAAACCAACATTTCTAGCTTTTGTAGATTTGGAGAAGGCTTTTGACAATGTTGATTGGAATAAACTCTTTCAAGTTCTGAAGCAAGCAGGAGTAAAATATAGGGAGCGTAAGGTTATTTACAACTTGTACAATAACCAGACAGCGGTTGTCAGAGTTGAAGGGCATGAAAGGGTTGCAGTGGTTAGAAAGGGAGTAAGACAGGGTTGTAGTCTTTCTCCAATGTTATTCAATTTGTACATTGAATAAGCTATAAAGGAAAGCAAGGAGAAATTTGGAGAAGGAATTAAAGTTCAGGGTGAAGAATTCAAAACATTGCGTTTTGCCGACGACATAGTAATTCTGTCAGATACAGCAAAGGACCTGGAAGAGCAACTGAACGGAATGGACAGTGTGCTGAAAGGTGCATATAAGATGAACATTAACAAGAGCAAAACTAGGGTAATGGAGTGCAGTGTAAGAAAATCAGGTGATGCTGAAGGAATTAGATTGGGAAACGAAACAATAAAGGAGGTAGATGAGTTTTGTTACTTGGGCAGTAAAATAACAAATGATGGTCGCAGTACAGAGGATATAAAATGCAGAATGGCAATGGGTAGAAAAGCGTTCTTGAAAAAGAGAAATTTGTTAACATCGAATATTGATTTAAGCCTAAGGAAGTCCTTTCTGAAGGCATTTGTATGGAGTGTTGCCTTGTATGGGAGTGAGACAGGGACGATAAACAGTGTGGACAGGAAGAGGATTGAGGCTTTTGAAATATGGTGCTACAGAAGAATGCTGAAGATTAGGTGGGTGGATCGCGTAACTAATGAGGAGGTACTGAACAGAATTGGGGAGAAAAGAAATTTCTGGCATACCTTGACTAAAATAGGCATAGATTGGTAGGACACATTCTTAGACATCAAGGAATTGTGAATTTAGCATTGGAGGGAAGTGTATGGGGTAAAAATCGCAGAGGAAGACCAAGAGATGGATACAGTAAGCAGATTCAGACAGATGTAGGTTGCCGTTCTTATGTGGAGATAAAGAGGCTTGCTCAGGATAGGGTATTGTGGAGAGCTGCATCAAACCAATCTCCGGACTGAAGACCACAACAACAACAGATAAAACTACAATTTAACTGGTTATTTCATTGCAAATAGTGAACGTTGTTTTATTGTTTTTTATTTTTATTTATAAAGCAGACATTATGTCATTTCCGAATACAGCAGTCTCTTCCAAACGAATCTTGATATCAGTAATCATAAGCTGCAGACTCACGAGTGTCAACTACTATTTGACACTCTCTAAATGGTTTATATACCAGTAAGTTATATGTGTATCTGTGTGGAGCTTCAGTAAAATGAAACACCAAATTTCGATACCATTAGTCTGTTCCGCCTTTCTGCATTAGTGGTTTGAAACACCGGTGTCGTGAAACCGACATTAAATCGTGAAACCGACACGAAACCGTGAAACCGACAGGAAGAAACGGTTTCAGTGTATCGACAATCGACCGCGAATGTGATCCGAAACAGAACGGGATGAAACCGCGTGGTTTCGAAACCGTGAAAGATGCCGGTTTTGAAACACTGAAACTGTTATGTGTATCGAAACCTGGTTTCGAAACCATGAAACCGTAGCCAACTCTATTGACTTGTAACGTTTTAAGCGTTGAGGGAGAGTTTTGTTACCAATGCTAATATGCGGATAATGTTTTCGCGGTGTCGGCCATCCAGCTGCGAATATCATATCCAAAAATTTACCATCCTTTACAGCGTGAAAAAAAATGCACACACACACACACACACACACACACACAGAAAAAAAATGCTAGTAACCTTGGGATAGGTTTACCAGATTTTCGAATGCAAAAACGGACACTTTCTATATTTTAGGTTGAATAATGAGAATCCTTTCCCACATTTTAATTTTACTGCAGAAGAAACGAAAAAGAATAATCTTTCACAAATCTATATTATTAGCGGCCGGCCGCGGTGGCCGAGCGTTCTGCGGTGCGTCAGTCACAGTCTGCACGGCCACTACGGTCGGGGGTTCGAACCCCCCTCGGGCATGGATATTTGTGCCGTCGTTAGTATTAGTTAGTTCATAAGTAGTTTGTAAGTTTAGGGACTGATGACCCCGTAGTTAAGTCCCATAAGCTCTACAAACATTTGAATACCTATATTACATCAGGACCCATGTCGTCTACCTATTATCCATTGCAAGGAATCCTTTTTAAAAATTCCTTCTGTTGACATAATTCAAATTACTAAAAATAAAACCGAGCGAGGTGATGCAGTGGGTACACACTGGACTCGCATTCGGAAGGACGGTGGTTCAAATCCACATCCGACCATCCAGATTTAGGTTTTCCGCGATTTCTCTAAATCAATCCAGGCAAATGTAGAGATGATTCCTTTCAAAGAGCTCGGCCGAATTCCTTCCCCAAAGATCTAAGCCTAAGTTCCGTCTCCAATGACCACGCTGTCGACCCTAAGCTTCCTTCCTAAAAATAAATTTTACTTTTGCAATCCCTTTTACAGAGTCACAAATGCCAGTCTGTTTTTTTTCCGTTTGTCCATTGTACCTGTGTTAAAGAGAACAACAACTCAACAGAAACGTTATCGCTGGCAATGCAAACAACTGTGCAGTTTCAACCAGATCGCTAAACTGTCCACATTATTTTCTTTTGGATTGTTTCAGATTTTCCATAATACGTGGCTATAATTTTTTCACGTTTGAAAATTGGCCAAAACATCATTTTATTCAACAGAGATTGTACACATTCTTCTACGAAACCCCAGAACACCTCTTGAAAATCGAGGCTCTTAAAAACGAGAAAATTCATTAAATGTTTCCATCCACATATTCAGATATTCACACCGAAACATCGATTGTAATGAATATGAATCGCTATTTTCCGTTTTACATGTCAGACTGTAGTATTCGAAGCATAGCAGGTCGATAAAAGGAAATAACAAATTACATAATTCAATAGCCGAAGTAAAGAGTATATACATTGTTGATGATACAACTTGAAAACAAAAATAAAAATATCATTTCCCAAGAATAAAAAATGTGAACATTGGTAGAAATCGTGAAAATACAAGCGGACGCCAGATTTCATAAATGCGGACGTCTGGTAGCCTAGCTGTAGTGTAATTCAGGCATTTTTACTCAATTACCCATAGCCACGAAACGCGTGATATCTTATACCAGAGAAACTATGGAACTGCAAAAGTAATTTCTGACCCAATTACATTATTATTATTGCTTTATATCTCATTTCTTTTCATTTTAGACGCGATTCTTGATGCAGTTATTTTGTCTGGAATTCTCGTGATATAATTGCAATACGTTTCACTGTACAAACCAGCGGTAATAGCAAAAATTCCCAGCAATAAATCCACAAGAGATCCCTGGCTGCATCTAGAGAGAACTGTTTACGTTCAGAGTTCCCTCGCCCTACAACAGACAACGACAAAAGGTGTGCCCTACTTAGTTAGCCTAAAGTAAGTAAAAAATGCTTTGTTTTGCATACCATCCAAACTATTTCACGAGAACATATCCGAAAATGGAAAGATTCCGGAGCACGAAAACTCATTAAGCCACAAAAAACGGTTTCGCTCTTGTAAAACATTAGAGGCATGTCTAAATAAAGGTGGTATTGCCAAAGAGTTACAACTACAAATTTCGGAGGAGGAGAAGTATTGGAAATCGGTTTTGTCACTGGTGATGTGATTCTGCATTTGGCAAAACTGGGCAGTCCCTTTAGAGGTTCAGATGAAAGTCTTGATTTTGGTGATACAAGATGTGGGAAGTTTCTAAACACCATTGAGCTATTGTCTCGCTACCACCCCGCACTGAGAGAGCATATAAGGCGCCACAAGTAAGGTCAACTCAGAGAGCCTATCTCTAGGTCTTACTTCTCTCATGGCATCCAAGATGAATTTTTAGAAATAATGGATCTAAAATAAGGGAACAAATAATGACTGATATTAAAGAAGCAAAATGTGTTTCTATCATGTTTGATTGCATTCCTGATGTAAGCCATTGTGAGCAGATGTCGCAAATTGTAAGATACGTAAAATTCAATGAAAATGATGCAGAGATATATATACGTCTTATTAACTTATTAACGATTAGTGACAAGACAGGGCAGGCACTTTCTGAAGTAATTATGTAGAAAATTGATTAGATTTTAAAAATGGGTTAGATTTAAAAAATTCTCGAGGCCAATCCTACGACAATGGTGTTATTATGGCTGGAAGTACAAAGCTGTTCAGTGTCGTTTACAACAAGAAAATAAGTTAGCATTCTTCGTGCCGTCTGCTGCACACTCAATAAATTTGGTTGGAGTTAATGCTGCAAGTGCTTTGCACGACGAAGAAGATTATTTTGGAATAGTAAACTGCCTATATATTTATTCCTTGCAGCATCCACTAAAAGATGAGACATTATGTTGAAGTATGAGTTATCGTTAGGGAGAGCTCGGTGCGAAATAGCGAGAACCAATAGGATTGCAGAACACTGTACTAGTATATCTTTGACACTATGCAGCAGACGCCGTTGTTCATTCTGGCATAATATGTAAAGTCCATAAAGAACTGAATATTCGGGCGCATTGAATTTAGCTCTTACTACCATAAGGCCAAACGACAAAAGTGTCTTCTGCATATCTGAAAAAACATGCAGGTTTCAGGGTCGTTGACTCTAAAGCACGTTCCTCGAAATTCTCCATAAACAAATTAGCCAGACTAGGTGACAACGGGCTTCCCATCGCAACTCCATCTTTTTTTCTTAGTACTGACCATTGAATAAAAAGTAAGTGGAAGTCAGCACATGTCTAAAAAGATTTGTTAACTCGACACCAAACTTAGCTCAATTAGCTGCAACGAATCAGAGAAACGCGAGTGAAGAGAGACAACACATTAAAAGTCACTAAAATATCAGAGTCATTCAAACGAAATCCCTGCAATCGACGTAAGAAATCCGCCGAGTGCTTAATGTGGTGTTCACACCTACCTACCAATGGACTCGAAAAACTAGCAAGATATTTAGCTACACGATATCTCGGAGCACCAATGTTAGTTACTATAGGCCTCAAAGGAACATTCTTACTGTGCTGTACCGAATAGATTGTATGGTATTCCTAAGGTCAACAAAGAACACGTTTCTTTGAGGCCTACAGTATCTAACATAGGTGAGATTCTGACATGCACTTCCACCTATTGGGATAGTGTTATTAAAGAAGCTGTTGAAATTAAACTATCAAGCGACCTTCTAAACAAAGATGGTAGTTTTTGCTTAAATTCTTCTTGGAATCCGGCACTGTCTGTCGTCAAAAAACGGAAGGACAAAATTAATGCTGCCTCATCTCTTGATTAACAGTCACTATCGATATTTTTGATGTTTGGTCATCTTTGGTTGTGTTGATTCTGCAATGACTTGTACTGTGTGTGTTATCTTCCTTGTTTACCCTTCGCAAACCGAGGTTTTAAATACGCTTGCACATTGCTTCCTTGAGTGCCGTTGTGCCTTGAGAATGGCAGGGTGTCCTCGTGCCGAAATATCGGTGGTTGTCGACGACGTCACCCGGCAGCATACCCGTAAGTTGTTTGAAAATTTTAATGTCACGTCTTCTGGCTATGAACCTGTGTCCTGTCGTTAGTCAGCCGTAAGAGATAAACATGAGTGTTATAGTCGTTTTCGCCTCTGATGCAAAATAACCCGAAAGATAATGAAACTTTATTTAATTTACATGTCATTACTTTTATCGACATACTAGCTGAAAACCCGGCGTTGCCCGGGTATTTATTTATTCGAACCTTGAGTTAGTACTTTTCCTATCCACTCTCTCTCTCTCTCTCTCTCTGTCCATCTCCTTTTTTCTAAAAACATGTTACATTTATCAGAGAATATATAAGAAATCACAGGTAAAAATGCACTCGTTTCGAAGAATACAATCACGAAATTCAACAATAATGATTGTAATAATATCACAGATGGATCACTTGATGTAATGCGCGAAACGTCTAATCGATTTTTTTAAAAGAGATGTATTAAAAGAAATTTCTTTTTTACGGCTTTATTTATTTATTCTTATATTTCCTTATTCGTATGCTTATCCTTACAGAGAAAGAGCTGAAGACATTGTAGCATGCATAGACCAAAGATATGGTCTGTGACATCACGTTTCGCTGTACCTAACCTCCTAGCTATAGAGTCGCAAACGTCATCGCTGGCCTTCAGTCCGAATTTTTTTATAATTTGACGACTTTCAACCACAGTATCTTCCACCCCCTTATAGTTGTCGGCATGGTACTGCTATGGTGTACAACGGGAGACATCGGACAACAATTACACACACACCATTCGTTTGTGTTCTGTAGTTTTCGCTGCAGAGCGAAATATTAACACACACACACACACACGTAGAATTTTATATACACCGATAACTTTCCATCCCAATATATTCCACCCTTTTATCATTATCAATCCTCAAGCAACAATGCAACCAATAAAACTATTTTCAAAGAGTAAATATAATTTTCAAAGAATCATTATTGTTCCGCATTTCGCGTTACATTCTTCAAATTACTAAATATCTATCAGATCGCTATAAAACCGTGTATAAAACCTTCCTCAGGTATAAATTAGTAACTGCACAAATATTTAAGCCTCTGCGTCTTGTTGTTTGGATGTGATAAGCGTACACCGAACAGACATTCCCATTAATATATATATATATATATATATATATATATATATATATATATATATATATATATCCCATCACCATAAAACCGTGCCTAAAGCCTTCCCCGGGTAGACATTAGTAACTGTACAAATTTTTAGCTCTTTGTGTCTTGTGGTTCAGACGTGATAAACGTACACCGAACAGACATTCACATTTATAGATATACATTATTAACTCCGTATTTTTCAAGAAATATCTTAAATATTTTGTTAATTCGTGATTCTTATGCTAAACGTGTTGCTGATTTCTCTAACATTTTCTTCATCTAGTAAATAATTTTGGTAAAAAATATAAATGCAACGTAGCAGGATGTTACTGTACGAGCGAACGTCTGTTGCACCAGCAGAAGACTTACGCGCTTGCACGCTTCCGTGTTATTCTATATACGTTAGCAGGCAACGCCTTAATAGACAGTTACTGATAATACCAAAACAATAAAACATTCTAGTTTTTGCTTGAAAATAAAAGTATTCAAAGTCACCTTTCTTTAACCTCATTTCTGTAAACTATTAAACACGAATACTGGATTTTTTAAAAGAAAACTAGAGGACCCGTGCGAATACTTCGCACACTTAGTGGAATGACAAAAACGTTGGGAAAAAATGTAAGTAAAGTTGAATGTTCACGCATAGCTTTCTTCAGAATCAATCAATGCAAGTGCTCAAAAGCGCAAATGAAAGAGCTTGAGCCGCTGAGTGTTAGGCCAAAAAGAAGTTAGTACTTTAATTAGAACCGAAGATATCGTAAAACATACCGATTAAAATATTCAATGCAAGGACAGAAGGATACCACATTTGAATAAAAATAGTGGATGGAGAGACTTAAGTTAATTCTGATACTTCATGACAAATCTGCGAATGAATACCTTTCGTTTAAAGCAAAAATGAAGGAAATCTATCGGATAGAACGGCCTGACGACAGACTTTAGTTTACGGCAAGGACATCCCCATAAGAAATATAGAGAAGGAAATCGCATTTGAATATAGAAAAAGGAAGGCGAAATTTATGTAAATTCTGATACTTGATGACAAATCTGAGGATAAATACCTTTCTTTTGGAACAAAAATGAAGGAAATCGGCCGGGTAGTTTGCTCTGGCCGACTGACTTTAGTTTTCATAGATTCTTTTAATATATAATTTCTCGGTTCCAGGTGGTTGTGGGAAATCATTATTCCTTCACAGCTTGTTCAGTGTACAGATTGAATAATATTGGGGAAAGGCTACAAACCTGTCTTACTGCCTTCCCAACCAATGCTCACCTTTCATGCCCTTCGACTCTTATAACTCCTCTTATTTTTTATTTTATTTTATTTATTTTTTTACAAGTTGTAAATAACCTTCCGTTCCCTATATTTTACCCCTGATGACTTCAGAAGATTTGAACCTTAACAGTTTAATTTTTAAATTACCGCGTATTTTTGTGTTTGATGCTAGTATATCGCAGGTATCAACTTTAACGTGTTTGTCTGGATAGTGAAGGGTTGTCGATCAGACCTCTGACAAGTCTTCGGCCGCCATTGTTAAACCACCAGAGCAGTAGCAGTTCACATTTGTAACTTTTACATTTGCCTCCACAGTTTAATTAGGTCGGTAGTTGTACGATAGATACGGTGTAAAAAATTTCTGCAGTTTGTTTAGTTAAATGTTAGTTTCATAATATAGAAACTGAAATAGCCAATTTAGAAAAAAATTAAATTATAAAACACTACCAACAAAAGTGCAAGTTTTTGCAGTCGTTTTTTCATTCTTACAATTAACAAAGTCTGAAAACGTATTTGATAGCATCAAAATAAAACTCTTTACGAAGAAAATAAGCCTGAAACCGTTATTGTTGGTCAATCCCCTGAGAATATCTAGCCAATTTTCAAAAGTGTCTCTACTCAGAATACCTGTGTATCTTGAAATTTAATTAGGATTTTTAAATTCTTTATTTAAATTCGTGAAAATTGTCAACAATTTGTTTACTTAAATGTCAGTTTTATAATAAAGAAACAGAAATAGCCAATTATAAAAATTAAAACATGGAAAAACACGACCAACAAAAGAGCAAGTTTTTGAAATCATTATTTGATCCTTACAATTAACAATATCAAAAAAATTATTTAATATTATCAAAATACAACCCTTTACGGAGAAGGAAGCCTGAAATTGTTACTCTTGGTCAATCCTCTGAGAATATCTAGCCTTTAAAAATATATGTATCTCGAAATTTAATTAATACTTTTAAATTCTTCAAAAAATAACTTCTTTGACATATCATTCACTATACTTTCAGTATATAGCAAGTTTGGGGACTTATATGGTACCAAGTTATACAGTATCAGGTTTTAACTCGTCTTTAACGGCTTTTTGAGATGTATCTTGACACCTAACGAAACTATCGATACTTAGAAAAAGTGATCGATAGGACGTATTAAGCTCAAAAACTTCCTAATTTAACACTTTTAGTTCTGCGCGATAGTTTGAAACGTCTCTATAGAAAATGTTTATTTCTGAATTTGTAAGAAAATGTCTAATATTGTGCCTCCTGTTTTTTGTCGAGTAACTTGCTTGCAAGAAAATGTATAATATGGCTTCTACTGCGTATATCGATATGTGTACTTAAGTCTGTGAAGTTTCATCTTTGGCAAAGATTATGTATCGCATAGCATTGTAGCTCGCGCAGAGAGAGTGGGACGTGTGTTTCAGCTCGCTTAGAGAGCAGTTGAGTTGTGTGTATGGCTCCAATGTAGAGCAGAGGCTGCTGTGCCAGCAAGTTGATTTGACTGTATTTGGAATATATATATATTTTTTTATTACCATGAAAACGTTGTACCACCGCTGGAATGAAGGTAACTGAACTTCATGTCATTATGAAAAGGTTGTATTATGTAGGTAATGTTATTGTGATTATTAATAACAAGTAACAAGTTGACCTTTCTTTCCTGTTTCATTTACGTAGTTAGAATATTAACCTAATTCCTTTATTTGATAATTAGTTATTTATGGATTTAAAGTGCAATATTGATTTTGATAATCTTGTTGAACAGATTTCGTTATTGGTGCCGTAGTAAATGATTGTTATGCAACACTGCAGTTAATTGATTATGATACTGAATTTTGATAATCAGGTACTGATCTGCATAAAATTCTCGCAGTCAAACATTAAGAAAGTGGTTTGGGTTTTTAATATCTTTCTCGCAGTCAAATTTTTTGAGTTTACTCAGTGTGTTTTCGTGTTGGTTATTTGTCACAGTTGTTTTGTTAAAAGATTCGTTGCGCACATAATCAGTTTAATGCATTGTTTCTTATTTAACAGTATATACGTCTATATCAGGGCTATAATTAAACCAAATTACTGTGTTAATGAACAAATTGTTGTCTGATTTAACGATAGGTTCAACATCAAATAACACACACACACACACACACACACACACACACACACACACAGCTGTTAAGTTACCTAAAAATAAATAAATAAATAAATTTCTCAATTTGTGAATTTTTTTGGCTATGTTTGCCATCTTGGATCGAGTTTCTTGAGATTGAAACTGTATTTAAACTAAACTTCATTTTTGTCCACAGGTAATAATTTTTTCGCTTCTCCCGAATGATTGACCACCGCATCGAGCGATGCGAACGCTTTATAACCTGACACTGAGGCCACAGTGAGGACGGGTACACAAAGGAATGTGTCTCAGCAGTCGAGACCTGTGATGCGTTAGATTCCCCGCCTCCGCTACGCCCCCAGACAGAAGCACCGAGACGGCTGACCGTAGCCAACACCGCCTCCAGCTGTTCACGAACCGTTAGCAACTCTTCCTTCGTCCGCCACACCGTATCTAACGTACAACTGCCGACCTCAGAATTAAACTGTGGAGGCAAGTATAAAAGCTACATATGTGATCTGTTACTGCACTGGTGGTTTGACAACGGCGGCCGACGACTGTTAGAGTTCTGATCAACAAACCTTCACTGTCCAAACACACCCGTTAAAGTTGATACACGCGATATATTACCATCAAACACAAAAAAAAAAAAACCTCGGTAATTGAAAAATTAAACTACGAGGCGCGTCTAGAAAGTAAGTTCTGTTTGGTAATAAAATGAAATTGTACACAGATACAGAAGAAATTTTTATTGCACAAAATTCTAAAACTCTTAAACTACTTTTCCACATAACTGCCGAAATTTTGCAGGCATTTGTTGTAGCGTGGCACCAGGTTTTGTATACCTTCTTCATGGAAATCTGCCGCCTGTGTCTTCAACCAGTTGGAAACAGTTTCTTTCAGCTCGTCGTCCATAGCGAGAGCACTAATTGTAAACCTACGGTTTTCCTGGATGTTGTCATCAATCGCGTGATCCAGTTTTTATGTAACCAAAGGTGGACGCCCACTTCGTTCTTCATCGTGCACATCACTACGCCCGCCATAGAACTGTCAGACCCATCTTCTCACCATTTAATCACTCATCGCATTTGGTCCGTAAACATCGCAAATTTGCCGATAAATTTCACTTGGTTTCACTTTCCTCGCATTCAGAAACCGAATCACCGACGGGATTTTCAATCAACGCCGACATTTCAAACAAGCACAACAACTGACAGCGATCTCCAAACGGCGCACGTTTTTCTCCTTGATACACGTCGTCTACAGCGCATTGCGGAACTGCAATCGCAGCGCTGCAGCGGAGATAAATTGAAACGGAACTTACTTTCTGGACGCGCCTCGTATTAAGGTTCACAAGTTCTGAAGTCAGCAGGAGTAAAATATAGGGAACGGAAGGTTATTTAAAACGTGTACAAAAACCAGACAGGAGTTATAAAGAGTCGAAGGGCATGAAAGGAAAGCACTGATTGGGAAGGGAGTAGGACAGGGTTGTAGCATTTTCCCAATTTTATTCAATTCCTACACTGAACAAGTTGTGAAGGAATGCAAGGAGGAATTTGGAGAATTATTTAAAATTCAGGGAGTAGAAATAAAAACGTTGCATTTTGAAGATGACGTCGTAATCCTGTTAGAGACATCAAAGCACCTCCAAGAGCAGTTCAACGCAATGGGCAGTGTCTTGAAAAAAAAAGATATAAGATGAATATTAATAAGAGTAAAACAAGGGTAATGGAGTGTTGTGTAAGAAAATCAGGCAATGCTGAAGGAATCAGATTAGGTATTTAGAACGATAAAAGTAGTATATGAGTTTTGTTATTCTTATATCAAAATAACTTCTGATGGCCGAAGTAAATAAGACCTAAAATGCAGAATAGCGATGGGAAAAAAGCGTTTCTGAAGAAGCAAAATTTGTTGATATCCAATATTAATTTAAATGTTAGGGAGTGCTTTCTTAAAGCATTTGACTGGAGTGTAACACTTTATCGGAGTGAAACGTGGATGATATGGAGTTCAGACGAAGATATGATAGAAGCTTTCGAAATGTGGTGCTGCAGACGAATGATGAAGATTAGATGTGTCGATCACGTAACAAATGAGGAGGTGCTTAACAGAATTAGGGAGAAAAGGGGTTTCTTCCATTTCTTGGCTAAGAGAAAGGATACGTTTTTGGGACAAATTTTGAGGCATCAAGGAATCGTCAGTTTAGCATTAGAGTGGTGTAAAATCCTAGAGGGACACCGAGAGATGAATAGAGTAAGCAGGTTCGAAAGGACGTAGCTTGTCGTTCTTATTCGGAGATGAAGATGCTTGCACAGGAAAGGAAATCGTGAAGAGTTGCATTACAGCAGTCTGTGGACTGAAGACCACAACAAACAATGCTCACAGGAATATTTAAAGAATTAAACTATGAAAAGAGCCATAAAAGTAGGTATAAACTGTGACTTGCTACTGCCTCGCTGGTTCCCCAACAGCGGCTAACGCCTGACTAATCCATGACCAGCGAACACTGACTGTCAGAAACATCGAAACAAATAGCCAGTTAAACACTTCCCGTCATTCTCGTACGTTGGGTGTGTTTCATACTTACCAGACGTTACATTTAGATTGAATTGTTTACGTACCAGCCTAGTGCGATTACAAGTAAAGGAATACTTTCTCATATTCCGTTAGCTGTCTCACACTGAAAAGCATGACTGTGAAATTTAACTTCAAGGTGACTACAACCTTCTTTCGTAACAGTGTAAAAGCAAAGTGTCCTATGACGTCACATTCGGCTTAGGAGACGCTTCGAACAGGAAGGTGTTGAAACATGAGGATAAAAGATCGGACGTCAGAAATTCACTTGAGGCGAAAAGAAAAAAGGAAGCAAGGTTAGCGTTTAACATCCCGTCGACGGTGTAGTCTTTAGAGACAGAGTACGAGCTCGGATTGTTTTTGGTTAAGGAGGAGGAAGAAAATCGGTCGTGCCCTTTGAAAGGAACAAATTTGGCAGTTGCCTGGAGTGATTTAGGGAAAGCACGGTAAACCTAAATGTGGGTGGCCGGAGATGGTGCTGAACCACCGTCCGAATACATCTACATCTACATACATACTCCGCAATTCACCGTAAGGTGCGTGGCGGAGGGTACACTGTACCACTACTAGGCATTTCCTTTCCTATTCCACTCCCAAATTGAACGAGGAAAAAAAGAATGCCTATATGCCTCCGTACGAGCCCTAATTTCTCTTATCTTGTCTTTGTGATCTTTACGCGAAATGTAAGTAGGCGGCAGCAAGATCGTACTACAATCAGCTTCAAATTCCGGCCCTCTAAATTTACTTAACAGAAATTCACGAAAAGAACGTCGTCTTTCTTCCAGCGATCCCCAATTGAGTTGCCGGAGCATTTCCGTGACACTCGCGCATTGGTCGAACCTACCGGTAACAAATCTAGCTGCTCGCCTCTGAACCGCTTCTATGTCTTCCTTCAAACCGATCTGTTGCGAGTCCCAAATACTTGAGCAATACTCAAGACGTGGTCGTACAAGTGTTTTATACGCGGTCTCCTTTACAGGTGAAGTACATCTTCCCAAAATTCTCCCAATAATCCGAAGTCGGCTGTCTGCCATACTCACAACGGTCCTTACATGCTCGTTCCATTTCATATCGCTCTGCAATGTTACGCCTAGATATTTGAACGACGCGACAGCATCAAGAAGCTCACTACTAATGCTGTATTCGAACATTACAGGATTGTTTTTTCTACTCATGCGCATCACCTTACATTTTTCTACATTGAGAGCTAGCTGCCATTCTTCGCACCAACTAGAAATTTTGTCTAAGTCAACCTGTATGCTATTACAGTCAGTTACAGACGACACCCTCCCATACACCACAGCATCATCAGCAAACAGCCGCAAATTACAACTTACTCTGTCCATCAGATCATTTATATAAATAGAAAATAATAGCGGTCCTATCACCCTCCCCTGGGGCACGCCTGACGATACACTCATCTCTGATGAACACTCGCCGTCGAGAACAACGTTCTGCTTTCTATTACTTAGGAAGTCTTCCAGCCAGTCACAAATCTGTGAAACTATGCCATAAGCTCGTATCTTCGTTAGCAGTCTGCAGTGTGGTACCGCGTCAAACGCCTATTTGAAGCCGAGAAAAACACAATCCGCCTGTTGCCCTTCATCCATGGCTCGCAAGATGTCATATGAGAAAAGGGCAAGCTGAGTTTCACATGAACGATGTTTCCTAAACCCGTGCTGATTCATGCAAAGAAGCTTTTCCTTTTCAAGGAAATTTACTATATTCGAACTGAGAATATGCTCCAAAATTCTACATGAAACCTATGTCACGATATTGGCCTGTAATTATGTGGGTCAGTTCTCTTACCATTCTTATAAACGGAAGTCACCTGCGCTTTTTTCCAATCACTAGGAACTTTGCGCTGGATTAAAGATTCGCGATAAATGCAAGCTAAGTAAGGGGCCAATGCCGCAGAATACTCTTTGCAAAATCGAACTGGTATTCCATCCGGAAAGCAGAATTTTTCGTATTTAGCTCTCTCAGCTGCTTCTCTACACCGGAAATACCTATTACTATGTCCTCCATTTCGGAATTAGTACGTTGATCAAATGATGGTACATTTGTGCGGTCCTCCTGCGTGAAAGATTTCTTAAAGGTTAAATTTAGAATTTCAGCTTTCCGTTTGCTTTCTTCTATTACTGCCTCGGAATGATCAACGAGTGACTGGGTAAAGGGCTTTGACCCGCTTATCGATTTTACATAGGACCAGAATTTTTTCGGGTTCTCAGAAAGATCTTTTGCTAAGGTATGGCTGTGATAATTATTGTATGCTTCACGCATCGATCTTTTTATAGACGCACGAATCTCTACTAACTTTTGCCTGTCCTCATTTGCGTGTTCTTTTTTGAATCGAGAGTGCAACAGCCTTTGCTTTCTGAGCAGCTTTCTAACATTATTATTATACCACGGTGGATCTTTTCCATCCTTAATCGTCTTTACTGGCACATATTTCTCTAACCCTTTATTAACAATGCACTTAAATGTAGTCCACAATTCCTCTACATCCATAGTCCAAGAATTAAACGATGCCCATTCATTTTCTAAGTGCGATCGTAACATTTGCTTGTCGGCTCTTCCCAACAAAAACACGCTCCTAGCCTTCTTGACTGGTTTATGAACTTTGGTCACCATCGACGCTATGACGATATCATGATCACTAATTCCTGTCTCTACACAGACATCGTTAATAAGGTCAGGCCTGTTTGTGGCTATAAGGTCTAGAATATTTCCATTGCGCGTGGGTTGCCGGTTTAACTGCTCAAGACAGTTTTCGGAGAATGTGTCCAAAAGTAGCTCGCAAGACTGCTTGTCTGTACCACCTGAAATGTAACTAGCGAGGTCCCAATCTATACTCTTAAGGTTGAAGTCACCTCCGACTAATATTACATGGCCCGGATACCTATGCACTACCTGGTGTAGACTTTCCTTGAATGATTCTAAAACTGCTACAGCAGCACTGGGGGGGGGGGGGGGGGCGTAAAACACCCAACTATTAACTTTACTTCTTTTAAGCCTGTTATACGTGCCCAGATAACTTCACAGTTACTTTCAACCTCGATCTCAGTAGAAACAATATCTTTGTCCACAGCGATGAACACTCCTCCTCCAGTTGTATCAGATCTATCTTTCCGATATACATTCCACGCTTCGCTAAATATTTCTGAACTTGCCACATCATCATTTAGCCAGCTTTCGGTGCCTAAAACTATCTGAGCGCAATAACTTCCATGCAGCGCTGCAAATTCGGGAACTTTGTTTCTAATACTCTGTAAGTTCGCGGCTAATATTTTTATGTTCGAATTTTTGTTCCGAACGTGGCCTGAATTCGCTGTTTGAATGCTGACAGGCGAGTGCTCATCAGAGTTAGCGCCTAGCCTAAAAAAAAACCCATGTGCCCTCCACAAGTACTCTGCTACCCGAGTAGCCGCTTCCTTAGTGTAGTGCACCCCTGATCTATCTAGGGGCACCCTACAATCCCCCCCCCCCCCCCCCCGATAACGCAGATCCAGAAATCTGCAGCCATGACTGTCACAGAGTCGGCGAAGCCTCTGGTTCAGACCCTCCACTCGGCTCCAAACCAAAGGACCCCGATCAACCCTGGGAACAATTCTGCAAATCGACAGCTCTGCTTGCACCCCGCGTGCGAAGGCAGCAGCCTTCACCAATTCCGCCAGCCGCTCGTAGGACCTGAGGATGTCCTCAGAACCCAAGCGACAAGCGTCATTGGTGCCGACGTGAGCCACGACTTGCAGTCGACTGCACCCCGCACCCTCGATAGCCGCCGGCAAGGCCGCCTCCACATCTCGAATGAGGCCCCCCCGGCAGACACACCGAGTGCACGTTGGACTTCCTTCCAGATCTGGACGCTATCTGCCTAAGGGGCTCCATCACGCGCCTAACATTGGAGCTCCCAATAACTAATAATCCCCTCCCCCCGTGCACCTGCTCGGACCCTGCTGAAGGAGTGGCCACACTTTCACTCACAGGACGAACGGGCGCGGACGGACGTCCAGCCTCCACACTGGCCTTCCGTCTCGAGCGACGCGAACGCCGTACAACCCGCCACTCCCCTTGCGGGGAACGCGGCTCGACGACGTCCGGTACACCTGAAGGTGGCTCGGTAGCAGGGACAGAGAGCGAAGCGTGAGACACCTGAGGTGTCCCACTCGACACACCAGACTCCCCACCATCGCTGCACCCCGAGACAGCAGCCTGAAGAGGGCTGACCGTAGACAACAGCACGCTCAGCTGTTCGCGAACCGCGGCCAACTCCTCCTGCGTCCGCACACAGCAGGCACACATCCTATCCATCCTATCGATACAATTAACTGCAATTAACAACTTTAAAGAAGCCTAGTACTCTAATGAAGGCGGCTGGCTGCTGACTGAACTGTGGTCAGTGGTAACTACACTGTCAAGTCAACAAAACTGAGTCCGGCAATTTAGCGCTGTTAACGCTGCGGCACTGATGACAGCTGGCACTGGACTGACTAAATACGAGTCTTGTGTGTTACCAAATTTCCCCATGATATTGCTCAACACCATTGTGGATGCGTTACATGAGTGGAAGGTCTTCACACTTTTTTCTTACCCGTGTTTCGCCCTTTATTTTGAATTGCGACGTCCATGAATAAAATCACGCACTTCTGTGGAAAAAAAAAAAAAAAAAAAAAAAAAAAAAAAAAATCCGACATGCCACCTGTGAGGTAGCATGTGGTGGCATAAAGAGCGTTAATCTGACCACCCACTGATTCCCGCACATTTTGCCTACGAAAATACGAGGCGCGTTTTAAAGTAAGTTCCGTATGAACAGATGTACACAACGAAAGGTTATTTCAAAAGAGAGCATTTATTTTCAGAAATTACCTACTTTACTCTATTTTTCGACATATTTGCCAAATTTGTTCAAACACTTATCATACCTCTCAACCAATTTTAAAATACCCTCTTCATACAATCTTTCCGCCTGTTCCGATAACCAAGAGTTGTAATGGAACTGCCCAGTTGTGCCCATTTTAATTATCACTCAGCTTGGTTGGCACAAATATGTATCTTTTAATGTGATTCTTTATTTTTTTCGATGTGATTTAATATTTTTGTCTTTCACATTTGCTTATATTTATCGTGTAAAGATCGATATTTAACACAATCTTCCCAGTTGAGCCTATTTTATTTTTTGGTACGATTTGTTTATTTTTGCCAATAAGCATGAATATGTATTTTTAATGTGATTTTTTAAAATATTTTTAATGTAATTTAATATTTTTTAATTTGTCTTTCAAATCTGTTAATATTCAGTGTGTAAAAGTCCATATGTGATAGTATCTTTGAGTCGGCACCTGACTCACATACTCTTTGGATCGTATGATCATCTTTGGATTTCCATGTGGTCTCGGCCACATTCGTTTCCGCCATGTGCGAGTGAGGATGTGTTTATATATATATGTGTGTGTATGTACAGTTAAAGTTTTGGCATGGACACTATACGTGGCATGTTGAATTTTGTGCTTTTAATATTTGTGAATGAAAATGCTCAAGGGTCAATAAATTGGAGTGATTTTACGAAAACTACGAAGTGTTTGCGACCACATTTTTTGTTAGTGTAGATGACCGAAACACCCCGCACCTTTTCTGCAACCAAAGTGTAAAATGGAATCAAACCCTGACAACGACGCCAAAATTTACGACGAGCATCGAGCAGCAGCGAGAACACAAAGTTAAGCGACTTAATTTTTCACTAGCTACTACATCCGATACTTTTGTGTTTTCCATTGGCCATACCGTAACGGTATCTCTATGGAACATTTAAATAACTTTCACCAAAGGATTAGGGCTATAAAAGAGTTCACTGCCGTTTTATAAAGCACTGATCTCGACGCGTCAGGAAAGTCGTTTGAGAGACCTGTTATTGGAAAGCTCCTGTTCTCACGAATCCTCGCTTCAGTTGAAACCGCCAAATCGTCTGTAATCGAAGATGGGCGACCGGAGCGGTCCTCATCATGGACGCTGTCAGTCATCTTTGAATTCTCGAACCCACTTACGCACTTTGCCTTTACTCATAACAGTATAACCGACCACTTCGCAAATCTGTCGATGAATTTCTGCAGCAGACAGGTTCCTTGGTGACAAAAACCATATCACTGAGCGAACGCCACACGCGGCGGGCGAGTTGATAGTCTTAAACATTCTGAAAGCACAGAAAGAACCGTGCACGTTAGCTACAGAGCTGAAACTCAGCACAGTTGTTCTCGAGCCATGCCGGTACACGACGCACGCGCTCGTTGCGGTATGTGCGCGAACTACTAGTGTCTACAACAAAACGGAACTTACTTTAAAAAAAACGCGCCTCGTATTTCGCAGTGCGATGAGTGATAGGAAGACGTTCTTGACAACCTTTTTGTCACGCCCACCGGACGAGTATACTGTTCTCTAAGGACACCTGGGGATGCAGTCGCAATGAGCGTAGTATGCCCACTTTGGACTGTAGTACTTTTGGATCTTGTACACTGGGTGGAAGCACATCTGTATGTGGGATATATGAAGAATCCTGTGATCTCTCTTAAGATTGCTCATACGTCTGGAACAAAAACATATTGTCATTGGTAACCTTTTGCCCTTGACCTCATAACGTCATTGATGACCTTGACTAATATGAGACCGTCACACCGTTCTCGACTCCTCCCCTCCCTTCACTCTCTCTCCAAAAGCCAGTCATAATCTTACATTATAGTGGACATTAAAACAAACAAGTTACGATTTTTAAAATATCTGAATTTTATTGCGTTATGTTCACAAATATGTGACAATAGAACGTGAACCATATCTGTATTATATAACAAAAATGTATATGTCAAATGTTTTTATTTATTTGTTTGTACGAGGCGCGTCCCGAAAGTAAGTTCCGTTTCAATTTATCTCCGCTGCAGCGCTGCGACTGCAGTTCCGCACATGCACTGTAGACGATGTGTATCAAGGAGAAGAACGTGCGCCATTTGGAGATCGCTGTCAGTTACGTACGCTTTGTTGTGCTTGTTTGAAATGTCGGCGTTGATTGAAAATCCCGCCGCCTGTAAAATCAGGTCGCTGATTCGGTTTCTGAATGCGAGGAAAGTGAAACCAAGTAAAATTTATCGGCAAATTTGCGATGTTTACGGACCAAATACCATGAGTGATTCGATGGTGAGAAGATGGGTCCGACAGTTCAATGGCGGGGGTAGTGATGTGCACGATGAAGAACAAAGTGGGCGTCCACCTTTGGTTACAGAAGAACTGGTTCACGCGACGATGACAAGATCCAGGAAAAGAGTAAGTTTACAATTAGTGCTTATCACTTCACCAATGACGAGGAGCTGAAAGAAGCTGTTTCCATCTGGTTGAAGACACAGGCGGCAGATTTCTATGAAGAAGGTATACAAAACCTGGTGGCACGCTATGACAAATGCCTGCAAAATTTCGACAGTTATGTGTAAAAGTAGTTTAAGAGTTTTAGAATTTAGTGCAATAAAAATTTCTTTTGTATCTGTGTACAATTTCATTTTATTACCAAACGGAACTTACTTTCTGGTCGCGCCTCGTATTTATCATGTTCCGCAGGAACAAACTGAGGAGCAAGTATCCATGGTCATGGAACGAGTCAGTACGTCACATTGTGACAAAAGTAGTAATAGATAAAGTGAAAAGCATAACAATCCTATGAACAAGACTGGCCGAGGCATAAGTAAAAATAACACCTGAAAAGAAATTAGCTTGGTTTTTAAATTTTTGTAGGAATTTATGGACAGAATAGAAAGAGTCAGCTATGAGGAAAGTTTTCATTTTAGCCTTGAAAGCCGAGGATTACTAATAAGCATTTTAAATTCTTGTGTCAGCTTATTAAAAATGGATGCGGCAGAATACTGCACACTTTTCTGCACAAGGTTCAAGGTGTGATCCAAATACAGACTGTATTTCTGTCTAGTACTAACTGAGTGAAAGCTGCTAACTCTTGGAAATAGCCAAATATTATTAACAACAAACGACATTAAAGATAATGTGTACTGAGATGCCATGTCGGAATTCTCAGGCTATTAAACAGGGTCGACAAGAAGTACGCGAGCTTACCCCACATATTGTTCCAACCGACAGTTTCTGCGCAATAAATAATCTCAGAGGAGTTACCGATAATCACACATATGCACTCACAGAATGTGAGTTTAACCAAAACATGCCCAAAACTTTCTTCAACACTGATTTTTATTATTACATATGTCATCTATTAGTGACCACGGGCAGCAGTTTTTTTCTTTTGTAGTTCATGAAGGCGGTGGTATATGCCACATGGGCACATAATGCCGCACAATCTTGTGAAACAGGGTTAATCGCAATAAATCATAATTTACGCTTGTCTTTGTTTATTATTAGAAATATGATAATGGCAACTATTACTTAATTAAATTAGGTAGTTAAGGTATGTGACACCAGCATCATGCATGAAACACTGAAAAATATTCTCCATGCAAATTTATGTTCCTTTTGCGGGATATTTTGGTAGTTTCATTTCCAGAAAGCGCACATATGCTTCTGGCTCGGACTATGAGAATAATATGTTGAGCTAAGTCGTTTTTTATAGTGATAGCCGTTCTCATTTTCCAGGCTGAATTTTAACATTGCCGTATACTTGTGCAATAGTTCAGTGAAATTACATAATGTCTGCGTTCGCTCCAAGTGATCTGGAAAGAAATTAAGAATCGTTGCCTCTTATGGCAATACTGCAGTATTAGCATAACCTGTAGACTCCATCAATAAATCGGTTATACGGATGTACTATACGCGGATCATGAAAATCATTTTTCTGCTGAGCAACGACTGGATATCGGCGTACTTTTTGAATGCTCATTAGACAACAATGTAACTCCACTGGTTCACTGTCTCTATTCGTGGAGGCGGTGGTGCCGTCTTCTACTCATAATGAAGCAACATCGGAATCCCTGCCAGACTGCGCCTGCCGGATTCTCGATGCTACCCACATTGCACATGTGTTCTGCGGGTCAGCCTGTCCAGGAGATTTCCTCCGCAACAGGGTCCTTATCGGCCCTGTGGGCATATATGGATTAGTCTAAATGTCGTAAGTTTTCACTAGTCAATATGTACGCGTTCTAACACGCACACACACACACACACACACACACACACACCGTGTAGTTCAGGCTTCGGGTGGTTTTGTGATGTTTGCGTGTTGTTCTTCGCATCATGATTTTGAGCCAATTCATTCATTTTACCGTAAACCTTAACTAGGATGTTTACTGCAACATTTTCTATTCTATTTTTGTTTTAGCTTATGGGACTTAACTACGGGGTGATCAGTCCTTAAACTTACGAACTACTTATGAACTGGCAAACACTACGGACGACACAAATATCCATGCCCGAGGGGGGATTCGAACCCCCGACCGTAGTGGCCGTGTACACCGTGACTGGCGCGCCGCAGTCCCCTCGGCCACCGCGGCCGGGTACTGCAACATTACTGGTGACCAAATATTGCTTTTTTTACGCTTTCACACAGAGTAAGTTACAGGCAAACTTCTGTTTTATAAGATGACAGCAGACATGTTCATAGGGACCTACACATGTATTGACATGTTTGACTAACATTCTATTGCACCATTACTAGCCTGCTGAATTATGTGACATTAATCCCAATTATATGTATGGAACTATCTGGAACAATGTAAAACGTAGTAATCGACATCCCTAATATTTATTAATTCTATTGCGTCTTATCATCAATGAATGGTTTCATTTGGATATGTCATACCTGAAGAAACTTGTGGCTTCACTTTCTCGCCGAAATGGAACCTTTCTCGAGGCTATGGCACAATCAGACAGTATCTAAATAAGATATCAGTTTGGTGTGAAAATTGTTCAAATGTTTGTTAAGCTTATGGGACTTTACTACGGCGTCATCAGTCCCTAAACTTACAAACTACTTATTTACTACCTTATACTAAGGACGGCACAAATATCCATGTCCGAGGGGGGATTCGAACCCCCGACCGTAGTGGCCGTGCAGACCGTGACTGAAGCGCCTCAGTCCCCTCGGCCACCGCGGCCGGCTGTGAAAATTGGCAATTGACTCTAAATAATGAGAAGTGTGAAGTCGTCCACATGAGTACGAAAAGAAATAAGTTAAACTTTGTTTACAAGATAAATTAATCAAATGTGAAGGCCGTTAACTCCACTAAATATCTAGGAATTACTATTACATCAGACATAAACAGGAAAGAACACATAGATAATGTTGTGAGAAAGGCGAACCAGAGACTGCGTTTTATTGGCAGAACCCTTAAAAGATGCAACAGAACTACTAAAGAGACTGCATACACTACGCTTTTCCGCCCATTTTTGGAGTATTGCTGCCCAGTGAGGGATCCTTATCAGGTGGGTTTGGCGGAGGACATCGAAAGAGTTCAAAGAAGGGCAGCTCTTTTCGTATTGTCACGATACAGGCGAGACAGCTTTACGGAAATGATGCAAGATCTGGGCGGGAATCTTTACAACGATGACGCTTATCGCTGCGGCGTGGACTACTTACGAAACTCCAGTCGCCAACATTCTCCTCTGAATGTGAGAATATATTGTTGACTGCCACCTACATAGGTAGAAATAATCATGAGAATAAAATACGAGAAATAAGAGCTCGAACGGAGAGATTCAAATGTTCTTTCTTCCCACGCGGTATTCGAGAGTAGAATGGTAGATGAATAGTATAAAGGTGGTTCGATGAACCCTCTGCCAGGCACTTAAATGTGATTTGCAGAGTATCCCATGTAGATGTAGACAGACGTCATGTCGGGTGAAGGTTACTAACTTGTTGCCCAGATGCCGAATGTGGGCTGGCCTAACCATCACCTTGGAAAAAGGTTCGAGCGCTGAACTGTCCACGTGTGAACAAAATCACCTGCTTGATAACATGTTGATCTGCCTCTGTAACTCATTACTATATAGGTTCTTTGTGGCATGGATTCGAGAACTCTTTTATAGATTACGGAGGTAATTGGTGCAGTTATGGATATTGGGGATTTTGATCGTTCGAGAGCCACGCGCTAGGGGCACGGCTTGTGCTCGGAGTGGGCAGGCAGGCCTAGATGGAGGCGGGGAGCAAAGACGAGGCCTGGCATGGCGCGTTCGTCGCTCTGCTCCTGTGGCAGTAGGCTGCTGCACATTCTGCCATATGCAGCATTCTATTTTAAATTGGACACCAGGAAACCTCACATCTTTTGCGGGGTTTCATTTTTCTGTCATAGAGAGTAGACGTTAAACTAACATCTTTGACAAACTCACAACTGTGGTACGCAAATGCTTCCAGTTGTTCTTTTAGTGCCGCGGTGGAGTAGCCGAGCGGTCTAAGGCGCCTCGCTGCGGAGCGTGCGGTTGCTCGCCGTCGGAGGTTCGAGTCCTCCCTGGGGCATGGGTGTGTGTGTGTGTGTGTGTGTGTGTGTGTGTGTGTGTGTGTCTTGTCCTTAGGTTAGTTTACCTTAGTTTAAGTAGTTTGTAAGCTACGGACTGATGACCACGCAGTTTGGTCCTATAAATTTACAAACATTTGAACATTTTTTTGTTCTTTTAGTAGCGAAAATAACGTAATTTCATGAAATCACGCCATTATGACTCTCATAGCTCGGAAACTATTATAGGTAAAATTTTCAAATAAATTACAAAATGAAGGCACTAATGTATAGATTGATATGGTATTTATTCGGTATTTTTAGCATTTAAATTTCAAGTATACTACATCAACTTTAGATTTTCAGCTTCAAAATGAACCATAGTTCACTGAAATCCGGTATGAGGTCCATGAAGTAACACAGCTCACAGTGTCTCGTTCGGAAAATAACGCTAATTTCACCGAATTTCAAATCGTAAAAAACATACCCAACATAAATTCATGCAATATACCCTGCAGGGGAAAAGGTAGAAATGAAAGATAACAAACCTGATGAGGACGATTAGACCAGTGATAAATAAAACTATATGTTTACTGAAGTGTTCTAAAATATTTATTGTTACAGGACTCAGAAAACAAATGTCACATGAAACTGAAAGATATTAATTGGGTCTCTTTTCGCAATATCTCCGCCGATCGCTAGAAATTCTTTTTACACTCTTTCAGTGTTTAACACTAAAATCTAAACTCTCTAGAACTATGGTGGTTTACGTACACGTCATTGAAGGCACTGAATAACACTTGAGGAAAACGACTGGTGTCAGTACCATTTAGGATACTCTTTCGTAGTTTTACCTATATTCCACTTGCAATACTGTGCGGGCTAAATCGTAGCGATCAATATGATGCACGCTGTCGCATATTTTCAATGCAAATGGTAGACAAATGGTCATTTCAAAAGGACACTTACGAATTAGGAAAACGTACATAGTTTATTCATAAGCTAAAATCTCGTGCTAATTCGAATGGAAAATCAGATTTTTCCCGCTACTTTCTCCAAAATTGACTGAAAAACGTTGTTGCAAAAAGAAAATCATGCGAAACGTTTTCTATGTGTTTTTTTTCTTTTTCAAGGGATGTAAAACATTTTTGAAAGAATAAGATAAAAAATGTAGTGTAGTCCTAGTTACCTAAAAGTGATTTTAAAGCCTGAAAATTTGAGCAGGAGATTCATATCCTTTCCCAGAGCACACCGAAGGTCATTTCGAGCGTGGCATGCGCGAACGAGCACAAGGAAAATCGAATGTAATTGCTCCTAGCGACTGAGGCGACTACACTGACGTCTGCCGGACTGCCACGGAACTTCGTGCACCTCGCAATTCGAGCGAGCATAGACGGCAGATGCAGACCTCTAGTATGTGGCTTGTAGCGCGGATTCTGCGTCCGATAGCGTCCCAGATTTGTTTCGTCGGGGCTACAAAAATTCTGCAATAAGATCCTTAGGGTGTTTCTTATAATAAAGAAGACAGCAACCAACCACTTTTTATCATGCTATTTATTAGCTAAATAGCGCCGTAACCGGTTTCAAACCTTTCAGTTCATCATCAGACGGCTGTTCACGTCCACACAAATGTCACTTACATTTTTCTTTTATGCTGATAATTTTTCTTGTGGTGAAAAGTCTTTGGTTGTGTGGTGCCCTACAATACAAAACCTGATGATAATGACTTACTCGAGTCTAAATGTGACTCACGATACCGACAAATATTGTGAACAAACTTTTCTATTAACTAAATACATAACAAGAAGAATTCTATCATAAAAAATTTTTCACAGTATTTGTCTGTATCATGAGTCACATTTAAGCTCGAGAAAGTAATTATAATCAGGTTTTGTATTGTAGGGCACGACACAACCAAATATTTTTCACCACAAGAAAAATTATCTGCATAAAAGAAAAATGTGACATTTGTGTGGACGTGAACAGCCGTCTGAAGATGAACTGAAAGGTACGAAACCGGTAACGGCGCTATTTACTTAATAAATAGCATAATCAAAAGTGGTTGGTCGCTGTCTTCTTTATTATAAGAATCACCCTGTATTTCATACACAACCACAGGCTCAAAATGTCAGTTTTTGACAAAATAGCAAGATCCTTAGGACCACGCGATTGTTGACCGACGGCCGTATCATTCTGTCACTTCATCGTCGGATGCAGTGTGGAGGAGCATGTGGTCAGTAAACCGTACTCTCGGCCATTGTTAACGTTCAGCCTTGGAGCGTGCGGGTACCCCACGCGCTGTTGACAATTTTCGCTTTGCCTTACGGCAGAAGGGGCAGGAGGGGTGGTAGTGCAAAGCCGTTGATCGCCAGTCTTGGCACAAATGTCCTGGATTAAATTCCAAAACTCTCCGCAGTTTCTCATGGAGTGAGGGCATGGGGCACTGTTGATGGGGATCCGCCGTCTGGGGACGTTAAACTCGCCGGCCCCCTTGGTGCTTTTTGAGAGGAGTAGGCTATGTGCCCTCTCCCTTCTACCATCATCTCCGACACGAACACGACACTGCACTACATACGCACCAATTACAGTCACCTACACTAAACAGATACTTCGGCACACAGTTCTCACACTTCGCGAAGGAAAGGTGCCTGCGGGCGCGGAGGATAGGGAAAACCTTTCCAATTAGGCGGCTGAACCTGCCATTTGGTGCCTCCCAGCCATTCATGCCATACCACTTTACTTTAGTCCTAGGAGCTAATATCTCACTCAGGTAGTGGCTCAGTTGGCATCACGAAGTCGAGTGCTGCCCGGTCCACTCCCACCGCAAAGAAAAAAATCTTTGGCAGTACCGGAAATCAAACCAGGCTTTCCATTTGAGGATGTGTCAGCTGACCACTCGGCTACAGATGCGGACTCTATCAGGATTAGATGAGACGAATGTCGCCCTATGGCTATATACTCTCACCGGCTTGCGTCTTTGACACAGAATGTTTAGGGCTGGCATTCACCTACAGGTGCAGGGGTAACCCACTGGACTCGCAAACGGCAGGACGGTGGTTCAAAACCGCCTCCAGCCGTCCTGATTTAGGATTTTCGTAAATCACTCCAGGAAAACGGGGATGGTTCCTGTCATAGGGCACGGCCGAGTTTCTTCCCCAAATATCCAAGAGTGTGTCCCTTCTCTAATGAACACATCTACATCGGCGTCCATCCCCAGCAAGCCACCTCACACTGCGTGGCTGAGGAAGGAAAAAAGGAAACTTAGGGTCTAAAGTCACGTCGAAAGCGTGATCATTGGAGACGGAGCTAACGTTCGGAGTCTTGGAGAAGGATGGGGGAAGGAAATCGGCCGTGTCCCTTGAAAGCAACCATCACGACATTTGCATGGAGTGATTTAGGGAAATCACGGGAAACCTAAATCTGGATGGCTGGAGGTGGATTTGAACCGCCGTCCTGCCGTACGCGAGTCCAGTAGATTACCACTGCGCCACCTCTCTCGGTGCGTGGCCGAGAGTACTATGAATACCATTGTCACTTCCTTCTCCCAATCCCGTTGCGTACGGTTCATGAAAAAGAAAATTGCCGGTATGCGTCCTTGTGGGCCTTAATAGACTCCTGGCTATTAAAATTATTACACCAAGAAGATGACGTGCTACATACGCGAAATTTAACCGACGGGAAGAAGATACTGTGATATGCAAATGATTAGCTCTTCAGAGCATCCACACAATGTTGGTGCCGGTGGCGACACCTACAACGTGCTGACATGAGGAAAGTTTCCAACGCATTTCTCATACACAAACAGAAGTTGACCGGCGTTGCCTGGTGAAACGTTGTTGTGATGCCTCGGGTAAGAAGGAGAAAAGCGTACCATCACGTTTCGGACTTTAATAAAGGTCGGATTGTAGCCTATCGCGATTGCGGTTTATCGTATCGCGACATTGCTGCTCGCGTTGGTCGCGATCCAATGACTGTTAGCAGAATATGGACTCGGTGGGTTCAGGAGGGCAATACGGAAAGCCGTGCTGGATCCAAACGGCCTCGTATGACTAGCAGTCGAGATGACAGGCATCTTATCTGCATGGCTGTAACGGAGCGTGCAGCCACGTCTCGATTCCTGAGTCAACAGATGGGGACGTTTGCAAGACAACAACAGTCTGCACGAACAGTTCGACGACGTTTGCAGCAGCATGGACTATCAGCTCGGAGACCATGGCTGTGGTTGTGGTGTCGCACAAGTACAAAGTGCGCGCCACCTATTTTCGCCGCGCGCCGCCATGCACGCACGGCGCGGCGTTCTTACGACGACAGCCACGAGCGCCCTCTGCTGCAACTCCGCTCGTGGCCACCACTGAACGACATCGTTCACTTGGGACTGAGATAGGAACCAGCGAACTTCGGAATCAGATAGGCACCAGTGAAGACTTGGCTATCAGTTAGGCACTAGGCAGGCCTGTGTATCTGCAGTACTGATCTATGTAAAAGTTAAGTATTGTATAAATTCTGTGCAATATATATCTCGTTCTAATTTACTCTAGTGTTTCTAGTTTCTGGCTGCTCCCCTCCGTACCTGCACCAGCGTGCTATCTTTATTCCTGTGTCGGTCTCATTCAACTCGGCCACCGACACCTACGACGGAAACGAGACACAAAAGCGGCGACGAGGCTCGGACACAAAAGTGGTTACCCTTGACGCTGCGTCACAGACAGGAGCGCCTGCGATGGTGTACGCAACGACGAACCTGGGCGCACGAATGGCAAAACGTCATTTTTTCGGATGAATCCAACTTCTGTTTACAGCATCTTGAAGGTCACATCCAAGTTTGGCGACATCGCGATGAACGCACATTAGAATCGTGTATTCGTCATCGCCATACTGGCCTATCATCCGGCGCCTCGGTCACCTCTTGTTCGCATCGACGGCACTTTGAACAGTGGTCGTTACATTTCAGATGTGTTACGACCCGTGGCTCTACCCTTCATTCGATCCCTGCGAAACGATACATTTCAGAAAGATAATGCGCGACCGCATGTTGCAGGTCCTGTACGGGATACGGAAAATGTTCGACTGCTGCCCTGGCCAGTACTTTCTCCAGATTTCTCACCAATTGAAAACGTCTGGGCAATGGTGGCCGAGCAACTGGCTCGAAACAATATGCCAGTCACTACTCTTGATGAACTGTGTTGAAGCTGCATGGCCATCTGCACCAGTACAGGCCATCCAAGTTCTGTTTGAATCAATGCCCAGGCGTATCAAGACCTATATTACGGCCAGAGGTGGTTGTTCTGGGTACTGATTTCTCAGGATCTATGCACCCAAACTGCGTGAAAATGTAATCACATGTCAGTTCTAGTATACTATATTTGTCCAATGAATACGCGTTTATCGTCTGCATTTCTTCTTGGTGTAGCATTTTTAATGGCCAGTAGTGTAAGTAGTGGCAACACTGTTGTGGAGACACTATGCACTGGAATCTGCTATTGTCGCTGAGAGCACACGTTGTTGACATACCTACCTTGCCTCAGAGCAAATGGACTCGCCGTCCCACGTCACTTGCGTGCGCACAATACAGGGAAACAGTCACTTGTGAGCGAGCGGTCCAACGTAACGGAGTCACTATGTTTTCGAAACAGGAACAACGGAGTTGAATTAAGATCGAATGTGCCAGAGGTCGTAAAGCACGACAGTGTCATCAAGGTCTTCAGGAGGCGTGCGGGAATCTGCGCAACCCACCCATCGTTTTGAACGACAATGCGCAGGTGCATACAGTGCAAGCTGTGGCTGCTGTGTTCGGTCGAAGGGGAATGAGAAGTACTGTACCATCCACCATATTCTTCGAACATAATTCCTTGTAACTGATTTGATTCCGAAGATGAAGGAACCACTTCGTGGCATTCGCTTCAGAACTCTTCAGGGAATTGACAGGCAGTAGACCGCTCCATTCGCACCATCAACAGAACAGGCTGACGGTATACTAAGCCTTCCACATCGCTGGCAACGGGTTCTACATAACGCTGGTGACTACTTGGAAGGACAGTAACAGGTGAAAACATGCAACGCTTTTGTATCGGTTGTGAATAAATAGTTGCCACTATTTACGTTCCAACCCTCGTTTATTTCGATTAGCAGTTTCGATTAAACATCGGCAACACTTAACTAACGCCCCTGAAAATGCAGGATATTCTTAGGCGGTGGGTCATAATTTGTTAAGTTCGTAAAAAGACGAGTAACATTTGACCGGATTGACGAGAGGGTAGCAACGTGACAGCTGTATCAGTGAGAGAAACATTCGCCAGGGATTGCTTAACGTTATGGAGATCAGCAAATAGAGCAAATGGAAACAAAACAATCGTGTCGATTTTCTGTTGTCTTATACCGCATCTCACCACCACAGGGACAAATACAGCTAAGGTAGCACCTGTTAGAAGTCTTCAGGAGAGCTGCTAATGTGACAAAGTTTGCATAGAAAGGCAAATCCTGCCATTGCGACGAAGCTGCTAGGTGTGCAGCACAGATCCATTAAAAAGTTTCTCTCAAATAGTTTAGTCTGCAGGGAATCTGGTTTGCGTGTATTACCTGTAGACGTCTTTACAACTGTTGTCGCACGCACGGTGCTACGGCCGTCGTCAAACTCGTAAAACGCCGCGCTGCGACGAGTTATGTAAAGCAAGTGTCCCTTGGCGAAGTAGACGAGTTGCAAAGTGCAGACTTCATATTTCTGGACACTACACAACAGGAATCCGCAAGTGAAGGCCATGTCACGGGATGGTACATACGATCGCCACCGCATTAGGTTCAGTAGGTGAATTCTTTAAATTCTTTTTTTATTTATTAATCTTTTTGAGTAGCGATTTAGTGGGGAGATGCGTGTACTTCAATTTGAGAGCAAACGACATTGTCCTGAGTGGGAAATGAGACTTGCAGTGACGCGACAAAATCATCAACATCTACATCGGTACTCTGCAATTCACGTTGAAGTGCATGGCAGAGGTTTCATCGAACCACTTTTATAATATTTCTCTATAGTTTCACTCTCTAACAGTTCGTGGGAGAAAGGAACACCTAAATCTTTCTGTTTTCGATCTGATTTCTCTTATTTTATTATGATGGATATGTCTCCCTATGTAGGTGTGTGATATTACAGATACAGGGGGAAGCTGTATGCCGGCCGCGGTGGCCGAGGGGACTGAGGCGCTTCAGTAACGTTCTGCACGACCACTACGGTCGGGGGTTCGAATCCCCCCTCGGGCATGGATATTTGTGCCGTCCTTAGTATTAGCTAGTTCATAAGTAGTTTGTAAGTTTAGGGACTGATGACCCCGTAGTTGAGTCCCATAAGCTCTACAGACATTTGAACATTTGGAAGCTGTATCGGAAATGTATCGGCAACAGCAACGTAAAGCAGCTCAGTTTGAAGCGGTCCTCGCTGGCGTAAAGGCATGAGTTGCAGAAATTTTAAACCGTGCGAGGTGGCGCAGTGGCAACACACTGGACTCGCATTCGGAAGAACGGTGGTTCAAATCCACCTCCGACCGTCATGATTTAGGTTTTACGTGGTTTCACTAAATCACTCCAGGCAAATGCCTGGATGGTTCCATTGAAAGGGCACGGCCGGTTTCCTTCCATACCCTTACCCAAAGATCGGAGCGTAAGCTTCGTCTCTAATGACCACGCTGTCGACGAGACGTTAAGCCCTAAGTTTTCTTTCTCTTTCTTCCTAGAAGTTTTAGACTGGCGCGAAGTATCTGAGAGCCCAAATAATTGTGCGACTTAGTCGCATGCGTGCACCAAAATTTTGATACGATGGACAGGAAGCTGTCGCGGCATCTTCAGCCTTACCAGATAATGGTGGAAGGCAGGATTGAAACCACAGAGTTTTCCGCAGATCGAAAGGAGCAGATGATCCAGGGAAATTCGACTATAAGTACATCTTGTCCGTTACGTAATCCCAAACGTTCAAGGATGCACACCAACGCTTGGCTTGGACAATTTGACAGATGTTTCCCACTAGTGCATCGGTTATAATTTATCTGTAGACAGGTAGAAGACGAGACAGCTGCGAGACTGCGACCGATAGCGGAACAATGTTTGACGTACAAGGAGTTCCGACAGGCATTTGTAGGCAACTTCTGATCCAAAGCTGTACGATCAAGCATGAGATGTGACTTCGAGGGATCCGGAACTCGTATCTCAGTGAAGTTCTAGAAGCAATGGTTAAGGAAAATCAGTTCCTTGATGCACCAAAAAGCCCACCAGAGATCATCACATTGTAGCAGGACGCACCGAAGGAGACATAGAATGGTGTAAGAACCTACTGCAAGAAACAGAGTGCGCGCAACAGGGAGATTCTATATGGCAACATCCATATGAAAAGGGACGTAACTGTTCATGCCGGCAAACACTGCATAAAGATCGACGAAACAACAGTTTTTAGTCATCAGGTAACGGAAATTTTCGGGACTTTCAACCTACCAGGAACAGATGGAATAGGTTTCAACGATACAAAAATCGAATGTATAGGCCAGCGGATAATAATAATTGGGATCAACCCCGACAAGGAATCCCCCCTCGGGCATGGATGTTTGTGACGTCTTTAGTTCAAATGTTAAAATGTTTATTAAGCTTAAGGAATTTAACTGCGGGGTTATCAGTCCCTACACTTACAAACTACTTATGAACTACCTTATACTAAAGACGACACAAACATCTATGCCCGGGCGGGGATTCGAATCCCCGTGCAGACTGTGGCTGGCGCGCCGCACATCACTCGGCTACTGCGGCCGGCTGACGTCTTTCGTGTAAGCTAGTTCATAAGTAGTTTGTAAGTTTAGAGACTGATGACCCCGCAGTTAAGTCCCATAAGCTTAACAAACATTTGAACATTTTTGAAGGAAGCACCAGTGCCTGATCTTGGCACAAACGACGTTAACGTGCTCGAACATGAGGTCCGAATTCGAAAGCTAATTTAATTCCCGCCTTATTACCATATACGGCAGAGGAAAGTAATTACTACGGCCTTGATGCGGATCCGTGATTCTGGCAAGAAGCGTGAGGAAACAGCTGATCGGTTACAATTGTAATTTGTATGTGATACAGTACGATGTTTTGCTGTTTCAACTCCTTACTTGGGATTTACATGACGTTTACTTCGAACGCAGCACCATCGGGGTACCATAACAGTGAATAAGTCATTCTCGTTGCCCTCTAATATAGTGTGTGATCACCTCGTACGGCCACTACAGTTGCACACCTGCGTGGCATGGACAGTATGAGGTTATCAATCATCTCTTGATGGATATTTGGTCATTCTTCCATGTTTACAATATCCAGCTTCGCAACCGTTGTGGGAGGTGTTGGTCTGGCTGCAATGCGTCTGCCAAGTGGAACCCAGACATGCTCGATCGGCTTAAATTCCGTTGAACAAGCTGGCCACTCCATTCGTTCAATTCTCTCAGCTTCAAGCATGTTGTCCATCAGTGAAGTGGGGACGAGCGTTATCATCCATCAGAAGGAAACCATTTCCTATGGAATCAGCGTAGGGCACAACAAAATGTCGAAGGAACTCGTCTATATCCCTCTCTGAGCATTCTAAGCTCCATTCTGAACGATATGGAGTTCCATACGTCCGCAAATACTGACTCCTGCCCATACCATCCGTCCACCACCATGTTGATTTTGAGGGGACTAAACAGCTAGGTCATCACTCTCCACTACCATATGATTGTTTCCTGCGCATAAGCAGAATTTTTCCTAGTTCCACGTTCTCTCCAGATGATGAAACGACGAATATCCAGCTGAAGACAAGCTCTTGAGTCATTTATTAACAGAACCCGGAGCCATTCGTCATGACTCCAATCCTAATGTTCCTCCACCCAGTTTATGCGGGCTAAGTCCTATCGTGGTTTCAATGGGTCACACATAATAGGCGTTGAAGGAGAACACTAGGAGGAAAAATGTCAAGCCCTGATGACTTATTTTAATGAGTCGCGAAAATAAACTACAGTCGCCACTAGCAACATCAGCAGAACTGTACAACTTTTTCACAAAAAAAAAGAAAAAAAAAAAAAAAGAAAAAAAAAACCGCACAAATCATGCACTTACACGAAGACATGACCAAAGACGATGACAGTTTCAGCCCATAGCACATATACGGATATGTGACCATCTGCAAACGGGTAACAAAGTTAAGCTCGCCGTCGACGGGAACGTTCTCCGCTGGGACTTTTGCCCGAAGACACGTGTTCCATGGCGAAAGTTCTGCGGGGACCCCACGGGGCTGTTGCCTGCGGGGAAATGAAAGAGCAGGCCGTTGCAGATGAAAGAAGTTCCACTCGTTCCTCCAATTTACTTTCCGCAACTCCTCTAAGTAGTAGAATTAAATCGCCGCTTCGATATTATTACATATCAGACGTGGAAAAAGAGTTCACGCGACAGCCATAATCGAGTGAAGACAGTTGAGTGGCCAAAATGGGTTTCCTCTAGAGCCTGGAGCCTCAAATAAATTTTGTAAAATATTTTCTCAGAATTAATCTCCTCGCAATAATTTCGTAAGCGAAATTATTATTATCGGTTTAAGAAGACTGAAAGTGGAAATTTTCGAATACATATTCTTAAAACTACACACCCTGATTGTAACACCACCTGCCATGAAAATTTAGCAATTCATTTCCACTACGTCAGAGTAGAAGCCTATCAGCCATGATTTGAGACATGTTTCTTGGCTTTACAAGGGAAGGACCTCACACACGATTAACAAATTCTGTTCTCTTTTGACAGGTCGTTTGTATATGAACAAAAATGAAGGACTGTAAGATAGTTTGGTCCACTACCTCCCAGATTTTTGGCAAACCGCCCTTAAAATTAATGACACTAATAGAATCAAAATCAACGAAATTGATAAATAATTGTAAATTACTTTCTGGACGCGCCTCGTATTTTATAGAAGGTTGTTAATAATGATGGTTTCAATAAAAAATAAATAAAAATAATAAAAAAACACAAGTTACATTTTTTACAGTTTTGGCTTCTCTATTAGTTGACGACGGTACTCTCTGATTGTTCAGTTTATGAAGAGCTACTACTCTGATCTTGGAAAATCAGCTCCATAGCTGCTAATGGCTTTCCAAGCAGCTAACCTACTCAACCATCGTTTACGTGACAAGTTTCAGCTCGTCTACATAAACAAAAACTGACACGACACATGGAATTAGAGATCCCAAAATGTTTTTTGTAACTGAATTCGAAAACGAAAAACAAAACCTCTTACAGTTGGATTCGAACCACTGACTCTATGGTTATAAGGCTAGAACGGGCTCAGCATTTATTATTATTATTATTATTATTGCAGAGGGCGTTCACCTGAGCTACACCGACACCAACCGTTTTAATCATTGGTACTTACGTGTACTTAGCAAAAATTCAAAGTCGATTTCATCGAGAATTTTTTACAGTTGCGTCGAATGGCAACTGACTCTATGGTATAAAGCTAGAACGGGCTCAGCATTTTTTAATTATTACAGAGGGCGTTCACTTGAGCTACACAGACACCAACCGTTTTAATAATCGGTGCCGGCCGCGGTGGCCGAGGGGACTGAGGCGCTCCAGTCTCGGTCTGCACGGCCACTACGGTCGGGGGTTCGAATCCCCCCCTCGGGCACGGATATTTGTGCCGTCCTTATTCTTAGTAAGTCCATAAGTAGTTTGTAAGTTTAGGGACTGATAACCCCGTAGTTAAGTCCCATAGACTATATAAACATTTGAATATTTTTGAATAATCGGTACTTACGTGTACTTTGTAAAACTTCAAAGTCAATTTTCTCGAGAATTTTTTAGAGTTGGGTCGAATGACAACTGACCTTACGATTATAAGGCTAGAACGGGCTCAGCATTTTTTAATTATTACAGAGGGAGTTCACCTGAGCTACACCGACACCAACCGTTTTAATAATCGGTACTTACGTGTACTTTGCAAAACTTCAAAGTCGATTTTCTCGAAAATTTTTTAGAGTTGCGTCGAATAGCTTTGACTGTTATTTAAGTTCTGAACTTCACGATACCCATGTGGTCTCATTGTATGTCAATATTCAAGAACACTGATCGTCGGATAGGTGGCCATAACGTAACACGAGATACAGCGTTTATACGCAGAGTGTTAATTTTCTCCTCCCGTGAAAAATGTAAACGCCGACTGTTGGTATGTGGTACGCAGAGCGGAGACACGGGTGCCAGGCCGGGAAGAGCGCGATAACCCCGCGACCCGCGACTGTGAGTGTTGCGTGTTTGCTCTGCGCCCGTGTTTGTGTACGCATTACCTCGCAGTTCGTTATCTGTTCGTGCTTCCGCGCAAAATACTACAGATGGACGCCACCTTCCGTAAATAGCTGCGCGGACGTAGCTGCAGCGCGCTCGAGTGGAAGGCGGCTACGTTAGGGTTTAACGTCCCCTGGAAAGAGATCGTTAGAGGCGGATGCCAGCTCGCAAGAGTGGCTACCGCTGTATGTGAACCTGGAGTCGCATTGTTAGTACAAATACGCGCGGTCTCCCGAGAGGTTTTCCTCTCTCTCCGGCCAATCCGTATCAGCCTAAAAGGCTTTTACGAAAGGCTCGCTCGAATTCGGCAACTTTTAATGAGCTCAAGAAGGCTACTGCGAACGGGACAGTTAATCCCTCACTCGAATTCGGCAACTCTGCACTCAGGCAGCTGATCGGCAAAAGTGTCGGAAGGAATCACCGGGGGTGTAATTTCAGGCTGTAAACTTACCTCGTCGCTTCCGTCGTTGTCAGCAGCTGGTTAGCATCTGTGCGGTTTTGTTTAGTGTTTCATAATTTACTCATCTTAGGGAGCGGTCGTATTTTATACGTGGAAGGACAGATGCCAAGATTGCAAATTGTTTTTTCTATTTATTCACGACGGCCGGTTTCGACACTGTGATGTCATCATCTGGACTGTAGGAAACATGTACAAAAATGTGGTTACATGCAATCATTACAAGTTAAAGCAGAAAAGCAAATAAAACAATCTCAAAATTTCTAAGAAAACCGGATACATACCTCATTGACAAAAACTGTTTATAACAATGCTCCACATAAAATCTGGTAGGTGTACTGGTTGATATCTTAATATATACAAAAATTGAGGTGTTTGTGCCTACTCATCGCAAACGAATAGTACTTGTAGTAGGTATCACTCTACCATTGTGCACTATGGTGGTAGAGGGTTGATAACGATAAGTGGGTGTAAGATATGGGAGTTGAAAGTTACCGACTTATATAAAATCCTACGTGTGGGTGTCAATATTTTGCTCTTCAGCAAAAACTACACATTGGAGACGATCGATCTCTCTTTGTTGTTGTAATACGAAGTCTCCCGTTGTAGACCATAGCAGCTCCGTGTCGATAGCTATAAGAGGGTGGAAGATATAGTGGTTGAAAATAGTCAGCTTATATAAAATTCGGACTGAAGACCAGCGATGACTTTTGACACTATAATAGCAAAGAGGTTATATACAACGAAACGTGATACACACTCTTCAGGTTTTTTTTCTGCAAAAAGCGTACAAATCAAGAAAAATAAGTGCATATTGCAGTTTGAAAAGTAAAACTAAGAAGAAAGATGCCAAAGCGTAAGAAAGAAATTTCGCGTTCTCGATCCGTTTCTAAAAGACAGAAAACGGCTCTGTAAAGTGAATCTCCAGACTATAGAGACTTTTTATTAATAGATTTTAACTTCTTAATAATTGTAAATTACACAATAGATAACTGATTAAATGATATTCTTGTCAAATTATTCCTGTTATTCGATTATCACAAATCGATAGATGTCAATAGAATACAAGTTCTAGTGGCATTCATTGAAACATTTGGTAGTATTTACGACGCAGCTATCAGTTTTATGTAGGTACTCAACCAGACATGTGCACTATGGTGGTCATTGCTTTATGTAGGTTATGCTGTTTTAACTTTGACCAGCTATCTATTTTATTTCTGACTACCCACCAGCACATGATTTTTATGTATAAACTAGAGGATCCGTGCGAATACTTCTCACCGTTAGTGGAATGACAAAAAAGTTAGAAAAAATGGAGGTTGAATGTTCATCCATAGCTTTCTTCAGAATCAATCAATGCAAGTGTTTAAAAGAGAAAATGAAAGAGCTTGATCCGCTGAGTGCTGTTAGGTAAAAAAGAACCTTAATTAGAACGAAGATATCGTAAAAAAAAACCGATTCAATGCAAGGACAGGATGACGTCGCGTTTGAATAAAAATAAGGGATGGAGAGACTTTAGTTAATTCTGGTATTTGATGACAAATCTGCGAATGAATACCTTTCGTTTAAAACAAAAATGAAGGAAATCGGCCGGGTAGTTCGGTCTGGCCGACTGACTTAGGTTTTCGTAGATTCTTTTCATATATATCAGCCAGATTTTATTTGTCCTTCCGTTTAGTGTTTAGTTGTGTTCAAGTTCAGGTTACCGAAGAGAGAAAATATGGCAAATAGCCATACACTGAAGAGCCAAACGACTTGGTACAGGCATGCGTATGGATACATAAGAATATGTAAACACTCAGAGGACTTCGTTGCGGTGGACAACGCCTATACAGGGTGTCCCATTTATCTTGACCACCCTAAATAACTGTTTGTTCAGATGCAAATTACAAAATGTTTCAAGCAAACGTTCTTTATCCGTCAGGGGGACATCACTCAGCATGACTGCCTTCTATGTAGCGTTTTTATTTTATTTTATTACAAAGATATGAACAGCGACATGACTTTTTTAAATTGCTTTCAGTATTTTTTATTCATTTCCTCTCGTAAAGACCTATTCAAAAATGTATCACAGTGTACTAATACTAATTACTGGAACACAACGTTATTCATTACATAACAGAAAATTGACGTTGACGCTCCCAGCGATTAGTGGAGGTACTCGGGGTTATGGAACGCATCCACGTACTGACGTTGACAGAGGACAAATATAAACATAAGTAGACTGCACACCTGTCATTCCGTCATCCACGTCAGTTAAAGAGTTGTGTGAGTAGAATGTACACCAACGAAGAGAAGGTTGTGTTAATAATGATAAATGTGAGGTCATCCATATAACCAGTAAAAGAAATCCTTTGAACTTCAGTTACACGATAAATCAGTCAGACCTACAGGCCGTCAATTCTACTAAATACCTAGGAGTAACAATTACGAACAACTTAAATGGGAAAGAACACACAGAAAATATTGTAGGGAAGGCGAACCAAAACTACGTTTCATTGGCAGAACACTCAGAAGATGCAATAGTTCGACGAAAGAAACTGCCTACAATACACTTGTGCGTCCTATTTTGGAGTATTGCTGCGAATTGTCGAATCCACAACAGGTGGGACAGATGGCCGATTTAGAGAAAATACAGAGAATGGCAGCTCGTTTTGTATTACCGCATCAAACAAATGGATGTTGCCTATATATATGTTTTTAACCGAGGGAATATATGAACTAGGAGACTTTTTTGTTTTTGTTTTGGAACCCTTGTTTTGATGTTTTAAATGTAAGTACCATCAAACTCAGTAGATAATTATTATATTTTCTCTTTTGTATTACCTCGTTTTCGGCCTTTTCTCTATATCTAAAAACGTTTTATCCGGTTTTTTACATCCTAATGTTTTGGTGATTTCTTTTTATTTAGGTATGTCACCTGAAGATGTGACTAAACGTCACGAAACCGGTCTTTTAAGCGGATCCTTTTATTACAGATGAATAATTTTAACTGTGGATGTCGGTCCTCAAAAGTTTTATGTTACGAACATGTGTTTGAAACATTCTGTAATTTGCATCTAGACAAACAGTTATTCATGGTGGTCAAGGTAAATGTGACACCCTGTGTAAGACAGGCGTCCGGTGCAAGCGTTATATTGGTAACTGACGCTGCAATGGCTGGTCATCGCAATTTGAGTTTGAGCGTGGTTTTATAGTCGGCGCACGAAAGCTGGGGCACAGCATCTCCGAGGTAGCGATGAGGACCATTTATCGAGTGCTCCGTGAACGTCTAGAATCCGGTGGAACATCAATTCATCGATAACGCTGCGGCCGGAAAAATATCCTGCAACAACAGGAC
The DNA here is from genome assembly GCA_026315105.1 of Locusta migratoria. Taxonomy (NCBI): domain Eukaryota; kingdom Metazoa; phylum Arthropoda; class Insecta; order Orthoptera; family Acrididae; genus Locusta; species Locusta migratoria. The sequence goes on from CM048755.1 coordinate 298,134,194, forward strand.
CGCGACGACTGAAGAGAATTTTCAAAATGACCATAGTGCAACCTTTCAAAAAAAAAATGTTCAAATGTTTGTACAGCTTACGGGACTTAACTACGGGGTCATCAGTCCCTAGGCTTACAAACTACTTATGAACTAGCTAAGACTAAAGACGGCACAAATATCCATGCCCGAGGGGGGATTCGAACCCCCGACCGTAGTGGCCGTGCTGACCGTGACTGGAGCGCCTCAGTCACCTCGGCCACCGCGGCCGGCAGTGCAACCTTTCCAAATATTGCTGCAGATTTCAATGCTGGTCAATCAACAAGTGTCAGCGAGCCAACCATTCAGCGAAACACCATCGATATGGGCTTCCGGAGTCGAAGGCCCAATTGTGTACCTCTGCTGACTGCACGGCACAATGCTTTAGGCCTATCCTGGGCCCGTCAACACCGACATTGGACTGTTGATGACTGGAAACATGTTGCCAGATCTGAAGAGACTCATTTGCAATGTTATCGAGCAGATGATGGAGGTTTACGGGTCTGACAGGTGACACGTTCGTACGCAGTCTGCCTGATCACGTGCATCCCGACGGATTTGGTCAATTCCAGCAGGGCAATGCGACACCCCACATGACAAGTATTGTTACAGAGTGGCTCAACGGACACTCTTCAGAGTTTAAACTCCTCTGCTGGTCACCAGACTTCCCAGACATGGACATTATTGAGCGTATCTGGTATGTCTTGCAGTGTGACGTTTACAAATCTTCACCGTCCCGTTCTCTTACGGATTTAGGGACATCCCTGCAGGATGGATAGTGTCAATTTCCTCCAACACCACTTTAGAAATTAGTCGAGCTTATTTCATGTCGTGCTGTGCAACTTCTGCGCGCTAGCGGGGGCCCTATTCGATATAAAGAAGAATTGCTTAACATAGCCTTCCGAAATTCCTTCACGAAACAAGACGAAGCAAATACTTCAGAATTCGTATCAAGAACAGCTGCCAGCATGTGTAATTTAGAAGTAGATACCCGTGGTGTATTAAAGCAATTTAAATCACTTAAACACGTCAGTCAAGCTGTCCCGATTGTATAAAAATTAGTTTCCTTTCAGAGTATGTTGATGCAACAGCCCCATATACAACCATTCGCTCAGCGAACGTTCCGTACCAAAGAATGGAAAGTTACACAGGTTACGCCAATATTCAAGAAAGGCAATAGGAGTGATCTGCATAATTACAGACCTATATCACTGACGTCGGTTTGCAGCAGGATTTTAGAACATATACTTCCCTCAAATATTATGAACTACCTCAAAGAGAACAACCTATTGACACATACTCAACACCGGATACTGAAAGTATCATTCTTGTGAAACACAGCTAGCTCTTTACTCACATCATCTGATGAGTACTATAGACAAGGGATGTCAAATAGATTCCGTATTTCTAGATTTCCGGAAGGCTTTCAACACTGTACCTCACACACACACACACACACACACACACACACATGTTCACATGTTTGTATAGCTTATGGGACTTAACTACGGGGTCATCAGTCCCTAAACTTACAAACTACTTATGAACTAACTAATACTAAGGACGGCACAAATATCCATGCCCGAGGGGGGATTCGAACCCCCGACCGTAGTGGCCGTGCAGACCGTGACTGAAGCGCCTCAGTCCCCTCGGCTACCGCGGCCGGCGTACCTCAAGCGTCTTCGAATCAAACTGCGTGCTTATAGAATATCTCGACAATTGTGCGATTGGATTCGTGATTTCCTATCAGAAATGACACAGTACGTTGTAATTGACGGAAAGTCATCGAGTAGAACAGAAGTGATATCTGGCTAGCCCCAAGGAAGTGTTATAGGGCCCCTACGGTTCCTTATTTTTATAAACGATTTAGGAGACAATCTGAGTAGCTCTCTTAGGTTGTTCGCGGATGATGCTGTCACTTATTGGTTAGTAAAGCCACCAAAAGATCAAAAGCAACTGCAAATTTATTTAGATATCTGCATGGTGCAAAAATGGCAATTGACCCTTAATAATGAGAAGTGTGAAGTCATCCATATGACCACTAAAAGAAGCCCGTTAAACTTCATTTACACGATAAATCAAACTAAACTACAGGCCGTAAATTCAACTAAATACCTAGGAGTAACAATTAATAACAACTTAAATTGGAAAGAACACATAGAAAATATTGTAAGGAAAGCGAATCAAATGCTACGTTAAGTTGCAGAACAAATAGAAGATGCAACAGTTCTAGTAAAGAAACTACACCACACTTGTGCGTCCTATTTTGGAGTATTATTGCGCATTGTGGGATCCCCACCAAGTGGAACTGACGTATGATTTAGAGAAATTTCAGAGAAATGCAGCTCGTATTGTATTATCGCTATATGGGGTAGAGAGTGTCACAGAAATGATGCACTAGTTGGGGTGGAAATCATTAAAACAAAGGCGTTACTCGTTACGACGAGATCTATTTGCGAAATTTCTTGCACCAACTTTCTCTTCAGAATGCGAACATATTTTGTTAGTCCCCCCTACAAAGGAAGACATGATCATCAATATAAAATAAGAGAATCAGATCGGAAACGGAAAGATTTAGGTGTTCCTTTTGCCCGCGAGCTATTAGAGAATGTAACTGTCGAGAAACATCATAAAAGTGGTTCGATGAACCCTCTGCCATGTACTTCAATGTGACTAGCAGAGTATTTATGTAGATGTGTACCAGTTTCTTTAGCTGTTCAGTGTATTTTGCAACGTTGATAGTTACCTTGGTACTTCCCTGTTGTTGTGTCATAGTTACTGGTTTGTGTTGAAGTTTTGGTTCTTATATATTTGGACTGGAGTGTTTAGTTCCAGTAGATTCAATCGTAGCCGAACTAATTGAGTCAACAGATGCTGAGAAGACAGACGTGTTTTGAAAGAAGACGTAAAGAGAAAACAGGAAAGAAGTGAACGGAAGAAACAAGGTGAATATGAGACTTTTTGGGAAAAGATAGAAACAGAAAAAAGTTCAATAAAAATTGATTGTGTTTTAGCGTTCTCCTGATGGGGAATCAACGACAATAATAACAATAATAATAATAATAATAATAATCGTGACTGTACATTTAGTTTGACATGTCTATAAATTTAAAACCTTACAGAAGAATTTTGGGACCTAAAGAACTTGCGTTAGCTTGCGTTGTAGAGACGTGTGAAATTGTTTACTATAAGCAGTGAAAACTTATTTTCGCGTTTGGAGGGCCAACATGACCATACATCGGTTCCACAACACATAATAAATAGAAAAATGTTATCAAATTCTATTAAACTCGGGATGAAAGACCCTCAAACTTCATTTGTGAAGAAGTAGGTGACATATCTACAGTAAAAGTTTTATCTAGAAAGGATGTAGAGTATATAAACAACAACATTACTCTACTCGTTTGAAGTGTATGCCGAGTCCAGCGAGTGTAACAAGGTGGTTGTTCCGTGATGTTTTGGGGTGGAATTTCGAATATTAAGGGCCACAGTACGCCACCGGTTGTCGTAGCAGGTAATCAAAAGGCTATACGGCACAGGGATGACATTCTCCGACATGTAGTGCAACAATGTCGGAAGCATTTTGGTGGAGGATTCTTCTTAATGAATGACAATTCTCGGTCTTACCGTGCACATCTTGTTAATGCGTTTCTTCCTGATGATGACATTCATTTTAGAATTGTCTGTATTTTCTCCAGACATGAATCCTATCGAACATTACTAGGAAACATGGAAAAGGACTGTTTTCGGAAGGGACGACGCACCAACGAATCTGAGAGATCTACGACGAATCGCTGCTGAGAAGTGGAACAATCTGGACCAACAGTCTCTTGATGATGTAGTGGACAGTATGACATGACGGATACAGGCATGCATCAATGCAAGAATACGTGTTGCCGGCTATTAAGGGTACTGATGTATGTTGCAAATATCTACATCTACATGGTATACTCTGCAAATCAATTAAGTGCGTGGCAGAGGGTTCATCGAACCACCTTTACACTATTTATCTTCCATTCCTCTCTCGAATAGCGTGCGGGAAGAAAGAACACCTGAATCTCTCCGTCCGAGCTCTGATTTCTCGTATTTTATTCTGATGATCATTTTTTTTACCTATGTAAGTGGGAGTCAACAACATATTTTCGCATTCGGAGGACAATGTTGGCGATTGGAGTTACATAAGTAGCCCACGCCGCAGCGATAAGCGCCGTTGTTGTAATGATTCCCATCCCAGATCCTGTATCATTTCCGTGACGCTGTCTCCTCTGTATCGTGACAATACAAAACGAGCTGCCCTTCTTTGGACTCTTTCGATGTCCTCCGTCAAACCCATCTGATAAGGATCGCACACTGGGCAGCAATACTCCAAAAAAACTGGCGGACAAGCGTAGTGTATGCAGTTTCTTTAGAAGTTCTGTTGCATGTTTTACGAGTTCTGCCAATAACGCGCAGTCTTTGGTTCGCCTTTCCCACGACATTATCTACGTGTCTGAAGTAATAGTAATTCCTAGGTATTTTGTGGAGTTTACGGCCTTTACTTGTAAACAAAGAATGTATAGATTATTCAAAAAATGTTCAAATGTTTGTATAGCTTATGGGACTTAACTACGGGGTCATCAGTCCTTAAACTTACAAACTACTTATGAACTAGCGCCGCGGTGGAGTAGCCGAGCGGTCTAAAGCGTCTCGCTGCGGAGGTTCGAGGCCTCCCTGGTGCATGTGTGTGTGTTTGTCCTTAGGTTAGTTTACCTAGGTTTCAGTAGTTTGTAAATCTATCGGACCAAACTGAGTGGTCATCAGTCCGTAACTTTCAAACATTTTTTAAAATAATAATATGAACTAGCTAACATTAAGGACGGCACAAATAGCCATGAACGTGGGGGGATTCGAACCCCCGACCGTAGTGGCCGTGCAGACCATGACTGAAGCGCCTCAGTCCCCTCGGCCACCGCGGCCGGCTATACATTATTGTCCGACAAATTGTCAATTTCTGTTTTCATAAGCAATAGAGAAAATTGAAATGCTTTTTTCTAATACTCTAATCGATTTTTATATAAAATGTCATGAGATCCTATACTCGAGATGATGCAACACTTTTTTGATGAGTGTAATTTCAACAGTATTTGGATTCTACTTTAATTATAAGAGTTTCATTAAGAAAATTGTGTAAATAATCATCTTTAAAGGTCTGAAATTAAAATATTTGTTAAAAGTCTATTTTTACACCCACACAGGAGCGTATTTCCGCCTTCCGAACCAGAACTGTTTCCCCCTATGTGATCGCAACAAACGAGCTGGAATTCTACGACACCGGATAAATAAGCAGAGGGATCTAGCGGCGGGCCGGTTAGGAGGCGGCGTGTGTTTAAGTCTGGGTTTCGTTTGACTCGGCGCCTTGATAGCGGTCGCAGTAACGCGGGCCAGGCTCTCAGTACAAAGCGCCGCTAAACAACGCGCCATCCCGCCCTGTTTGTTTACCTCTCACTACAAGTCTATCCACCAAACTGCTGCGCACTAGCCTATCTCGCGTTAAATGCTTTTCTCCGGATACTTGGATAAACATTTTGATAGTCTCAACTTCGAGAACTCTATCCGTTACTAAAGCGTGAATTAGGCATGATGTCTAATAACGGAGGCACATAAATTCAGTGCGGTGTCAAAAGTCAAGGGATACCTGTAAACCTCATATAGGACCTTTTATTTTGTCCGGCGACCCCCCTCCCTTGCCCGTTCCCAGTTTTTGCTCCAGTCCCACCTCACCGAGTTCGCCTCGTGGTGTAACCGGTGGCTCCTCTCCGTCAATCCTGACAAATCCCAGGCAATTATCATAGGTCGTACCACCCCCTCCTTCCGTCTCCACGATTTCTACCTTGCCCTCCACAACCGCCTTATCCGCCACACCCCCACCCTGAAGTACCTTGGCCTAACCCTCGACCGTAACCTATCCTCGACCCCCCACCTCCGCACTGTCCGACAGAAAGCCCTCTCCCGCCTTAACCTCCTGAAACTCCTCACCGGCCGGACGTGGGGTCTCAGCCCCTCCACCATCCTCTACACATACCGCTCCCTCATGCGTCCTGTCCTCTGTAGCTTCCATCCCGCCTGGATCTCCGCTCCCACATCCTACTATAAAACCCTTCAAGTCCTCGAGTGCCACGCCCTCCACCTCGCCTACCGCATCCGGCTCCCTTCCCCCACGCAGATCCTGTATGACCTGATCCCGTTTCCCCACCTCCTCGAATACCTCCAGCATATCGGTATCGTCTTTACCACCCGTAAAATAGACTCCCGCAACCCCCTGGTCCACCCCATCCTCACCAACCCTGGGCCTCTGCCACGCCTCTACTGCGTTATACCCCCTTCCCTTTATCTCCACACCCTTTATGTCCTCGCCCAGAGTAATTTCCGCCGCCTCCCCCTCCCTGATGACGTCCTCCGTCCTGACATATACCCGTCCTACCAGCTCTGATCCCCCCCCCCCGTATATGTAGGACCCCCTCTCCACCCTCCCCTTCCCCTCCCCCGCTTGGCTACCCCCTCCCCGCCCTGGAGTCCCTACGGCTCCTCCCTACCGCCTCCTACCCCGCCGTTTTTCCTCTCCCCCGCGCTCCCCCCCCCTTTCTCGTGGTCCTGGACCGACAGTTTTAACAGTGCTACGTCAAGTGTTGTGTGCTGTGATCCAGTGAAGTGTATGTTTTTTAACTGCATCCACCGCAATCAGACAAGCGTCGCACCGTGTGTTTTAATTAGTGTCTCCGTGTACTCGCCGTCCTGTGTTACTGTCGTCCTACATGGTTTTTTTAGGTCACCGTGGCTCATCATTTTTAACTAACTAAATGTGGTTTTAATCATCTGTCTATTGTAATGTACTCCAAACTGTCGCCTTGTCTATGTTATTGTATCTTCGTTGTTTTATCTCATATTATGTATTTTAATTCTCAACTCATATATGTCTTTAAATTACTCTCGGCTGAAGAGCAGCCTATAGTGCTGCTGCCAGCCTACCAGTGTACTGGTATAAAACACAATAAAGGAAAAAAAATTGTCGGCGAAGTGCAGCATCTCGTCGTCGTTGTAAGTCCTCTGCACGACAAGTAGACTGAAAATAAAATCCGTGGTAAGTGCCAAAATGAAAAATTTTGTTTCATTTTGAAAATGAGGGCTACATACCTAACACTACTCAGTAAAAAGCGGGCTATCTGTTATTCAATGTGGAAGTAGTTCTAATGTTTCTCACAAGAATGCCCGACGATCTATGTGCCACCTGTTGCGAAGTAAAATCTGGGCTATGTGCCAGTGGCCAGAGGTGCACGTGAGCTTTGTGAGGTTCCATCGTGTAGCAAGCAGTAACTAATCATTTTGTGCTTCTCCTGCAATGGAAATGGTAAATAAGCTTAGAGCAGAAGGGAAGTCCAAGAACAGCCGGAATGCGACAGTGCCTGAAAAACAACCTCCAGATGTTGCGATAGGTTTAAATACCTCTATAACATCACAGACCTACGTTGTCGTTTATTAACAGCTCAAAGTTGTATTCCTACGGCTTTTAATGTTGCAGCTGTTTGTATATGCGTTTTTGTTCTGAGTGCAAAGTAGTGAAAAACAGGTTATTAGACGCAGTGTTTACACTTCTAATGGCCGGCCGCGGTGGCCGAGGGGACTGAGACGCTTCAGTCACGGTCTGCACGGCCGCTACGGTCGGGGGTTCGAATCCCCCCTCGGGCATGGATATTTGTGCCGTCCTAGTTTGTAAGTAGTTCATAAGTAGTTTGTAAGTTTAGGGACTGATGACCCCGCAGTTAAGTTCCATAGACTTTACAAACATTTGAACATTTTTTGAACACTTCTAATGGCCTTCTTTTATGTAGGTTTCATGCCTATGCCCATATCTAGGCAGAAGCATTGCCTTCAAACAAAAATTAAACATATTCAATCAGTTTTATGAACTAGGAGATAACGTCAAGCAAAATTCGTATCTAATGGGAAACATAAGTATTAAACGTAGTCGACATGGGTCGTACACAGATGCGACAGAAAGTAGAAGGCAGGCCAGTGTATTTTATACGATTCCTGATGGCAAAGGTGATCATAAACAAGTGTGTAAGCAAACATTTATGGAAATCCATGGCATCACAAAGCGTAAGGTTGAAATCAAATGTTCAAATGTTTGAAAAACTATCGGACCAAACTGCGTGGTCATCAGTCCGTAGCTTACAAACTACTTAAACTAAGGTAAACTAACCTAAGGAGAACACACACACCCATGCCCAAGGGAGAACTCGAACCTCCATGGCGAGCAACCGCGCGCTCCGCAGCGAGACACTTTAGACCGCTCGGCTACTCTACCGCGGCCGTAGGGTTGAAACATTGGTTAAATTGAAATAGCGTGGTGATGTTACGTACGTTGAACCTAGGGGAAATAAAACAAAAGAGAGGAAGTACATTGGTTATGATGCACAGCGAATAGTTGAACACACAGAAATTTTCCTCCAAGAGGAAAGTCATTACACAAGGGCCAAAAGTTCACTTATGTGTTTAAGCCAATATTTGAATTATCAGACAACGTATGACGCCCTTGTTGACCTTCACCCAGTCCACAAAGTCCAATACAGCTTTCCATTTATTCGAATTTTGGACATAGCCCGGTTTTTACAGGGTATGGCACATAGCCCTATTCTTATTGTCTATCAGGAAAAGATTTTTTTCATAAAGATAAAAATTGAATGGTCAATTCAACTGTACTAAGTCTTTAAAGATTAACGGTAGACACAAATTAAGGCAAAAAAATTGCACATAGAGTCAAACTATTCATTTTAGAAGGTTTTTTTTGCGTTTTACTCAAAACGTTCATGTTGGCACTTAGCACGGATTTTATAGTCAGTCTAATAGTCAATATTATTGAGACGTATTACCCCCGCCCCATAATGGCAAAAGTGCAGCCAGTGCAGGATTTGTGCAGGAGCTGACCTCTCATTTACGTCCCATAAATCTTCCACGGGATCTACAACTACATACATATTCTGCAATCCTCCGAATTGGCTGCAAATCGTCTCCATGAAGCCCAATATAACCACTTAGAGTCAGTGATCAGAAGTCAAAATAAATTTCACGTAAAAGTAGTCCGAACCCTTAACGAGCCAACACCAACTTGCACAATGCATTGTTGAAATATGAGTCCATGGCTTCTAGGCTTGGCGCCACGCTGGAATCCTACCATCAACTCTAACCAGGCCGCGTGGTCTAAGGCGTCATGCTACGGACTGGGCGGCAGCTCTCGCCGCAGGTTCGAGTCCTTCAGAAATGTTCAAATGTTTGTATATAGCTTATGGGACTTAACTACGGGGTCATCAGTCCCTAAGCTTACAAACTACTTATGAACTAGCTAACACTAAGGACGGCACAAATATCCATGCCCGAGGGGGGATTCGAACCCCCGACCGTAGTGGCCGTGCAGACCGTGACTGACGCGCCGCAGTCCCCTCGGCCACCGCGGCCGGTTCGAGTCCTCCATCGGACATTGTGTGTGTGTGTGTGTGTGTGTGTGTGTGTGTGTGTGTGTGTGTGTACGTGCATGTGTGTGTGTTATCCTTAGTGGAAGTTAGTTTAAGTAGTTTATAAGTACAGGGGCTGATGACAATAGCAGTTTGGTCCAACAGGTTCACAAACAACTGACACTGGGGCGCATCTGACAAAGGGACCATCATATGTGTAAATAACGTATTTTGATGGGTCTCGGATATGTTTTAGAGAGACATACCCTGAGTCTTAGACTATCCGCTTTTTTAGCGACAGGCATTGATTTCCGAGAAAATTGATGTTGAAAAGCTTTTTTTGATAACCAAACTGACATTTTGTTAGAACTTTATTTTTTCTAATATGTGAAGCAACTCTAGAATACATAAATTTTTCGAAAATTTTGGATAAAGCTGTCAGAAGTGGGATGGGGCGGTAGTTGTTGACATCAGACGTATCCCCTTTTTTATGCAAAGGTTTAACCATAGCATATTTCAGTCTATCCGGGAAAATACCCTGCTTTAAAGAGCTATTATATATATGACTGAGAATCCTACTTATCTCTTGGAAACAAGCTTTTAATACCCTACTGGAAATGCCATCAATTCCATATGACCTTTTACTCTTGACAGAGTTTATTATTTTCATAATTTCTGAAAGAGAGGTGGGTGCAATTTCAATTGTATCAAATTGTGCAGGTATGGCGTCTTCCATTAACTGCCTTGCTCCTTCTAATGAACATTTAGATCCTATTTTCTCTATAACATTTTAAATAATCATTAAAATGTTTTCAACTTCTGATTTTTGTTACTAATGTTTTCAATTGTTTTGATGGTAATACCCTCTTCCTTTGCTCTTGGTTACCCTGTCTCCCTTTTAATAATATTCCAAATTATTTTAATTGTATTATACTTGTTTAGCTAGTGTTCTCGGTTTCTAATGACCTCTTCCTCAATAGGGCTTTGAAGTCTGTTTTGTTTGTCTGTTCGCTGTTGGGAAGCATACAGAGCTGAAAATGGAAGTCAGAAGATACGGATGTAGCTCTTCAAACACAGAGTAGCACCTCTCGGATTACCACATGGTAATACAAAGTCACGTGGAGTCGAACTCCATTTAAAATGGAGAAAAAGAATATGAATCCTTGACGGATGACCGCATTAAATTTTATGCCCATACTTAAAAATACAATGTTTTTAGTAAAGGAAACTGACTCGAACACACCATTTGAAACGGTACGACAGCATTAATCTGGAATCAGGTAATTGTACCAAAAAACAGAAACTGCACAAATTTTTTCAATGATTTTCGTATTGAAATGCAATATTCAGACTGCTGATTTCAGGAGAAAATACATTCATTTTTAAGCAAGAAGTATGGTGCAAATGGCGTTTGTAAACCTTTGGGACCGAACTGCAATGGTCATCAGTCGCTAGACTTACAAACTACTTAAAGTAACACACCCAATCCCGAGAGAGGACTCGAACCTCCGGCGGGAATGGGCGCCCAGTGCGTATCATGACGCCCTAGACCAGTTTTATTTATTTTTCTTACGTTCGTTCTGGGTTGTTCGTATTTGACTCCGTTTTTTTTTTTTTTTCCAGAGGGCGTGCGCACTGAGCCACCGCACGAGCTTTCGGAGCGCGCCATTGCTCGCCGTCGGAGGTTCGAGTCCTCCCTGGGGCATGGGTGTATTTTTTGTCCTTAGCATAAGTTAGTTTAGTAGTTTGTAAGCAGGACTGATGACCAGACTAGTTAAGTCCCATAGATTTGAAAATTTTAATGTCACGAGTAGCGGTGTGCAAAACGTCGACATAACGGCAGAAACGGAAAACAAAGATGGGGCAATGTGCACAATTCGACGACTTCTGGAACATGTAACTATCAACGCAAGATGTAGTAAGTCCAAAGATCACAACATTAAATAAATATTTGCCCCACACAACGTACGGATGGAAATGTTAATTACAGCGCTAACGTCCAAAACGAATATAGTAAGTAATTGGGAAAAAAAATAATATGGTGATCAAGGAAAGCAGTGTTGTGATTTTGCAGGAAGCTCCACTGGGACAAGTGGCAGCAAGGTGGGGCGTGTTGTTCTCCCGTCATCTGATGAGGAGTGCAGTGATGAAAACATGATTGCTTCGGCTGATGCATATGCAAACCGTCAGGCGACCTTAATAACGGCGCTCTCGTAACGAAAGCCATCCCAAACACATCAGCGTCCACGTCAGCTGACACCAGTTATTAGATTTCCTCGATGACGTCGAGCTGCCCGAGTGCCCACTAATTGAGGTTAGCCGAGCTATCACTCAAAAAATTTCTCTGCCTACCATTGAGCAAGAGTATTTACAATCCAGTAATTTTTGTCTTGTGCACTGTATAGTGGTTGATATTATAAAAAATAAATTGCAATATTGTTAAAAGAATTACTCTGTATGTTGACTTTCGTCATCGTTAGTGCTTTGCTTCTTCTATCACGCGATGATCGTTATAGACGAACGTAAGATAGAGTCAACACGTGCTTTCTCAAAGATGGAGCGAGGTGACAGTGCTTAGCACTCTGAACTAGCATTAGGTGGGAGGGCGACTCAAAACAGCCTCCGGACATTCAGATTTAGATTTTACGTGATTTCCCTGCATCAATCCAGGCAAATGCTGGGATGGTTCCGTCGCGCGGGTATCGCTGTGCGCTCTAAGGCGCCTTGCTGCGGAATGCACGGCTGCTCCCAGTCGAAGTTTCGAGTACTCCCTCGGGCATGGGGGTGTGTGTTCTCTGTAGTTAAAGTAGTTATGTCTAGGAACTGATGACTACTCCAGTTTGGTGCCATAGCTTTACAAACATTTGAACATTTTTAGATGATTCCTTTCAAAGGGAATAGCCAATTTCGCCGGCCGCGGTGGCCGAGGAGACTGAGGCGCTCCAGTCACGGTCTGCACGGCCACTACGGTCGGGGGTTCGAATCCCCCCTCGGGCATGGATATTTGTGCCGTCCTAGTTCGTAAGTAGTTCATAAGTAGTTTGTAAGTTTAGGGACTGATGACTCCGTAGTTAAGTCCCATAAACTATACAAACATTTGAACATTTGAATAGCCAATTTCCTTCCCCGTCCTTAAAGAAAATCGTCCGAGAGAATGGTCCGTCTCTAATGACCATGATGTCGACGGGACGTTAAGCCCCTGTCTTGCCGCGGCGGACTAGCCGTGCGTACTGGAGCGCCGTGTTGCGGTGCGCGCGGCAGTTCGCCGTCGGAGGTTCGAATCCCCCCTCGAGCATGGATGTTTGTGCCGTCTTTAGTATAAGGTTGTTCATAAGTAGTTTGTAAGTTTAGGGACTGATGACCCCGTAGTTAAGTCCAATAAGCTCTACAAACATTTGAACATTTTTGAAACCCCTGTCTTCATTCCTTTCTCAAAGAATCTTCCGTTCTCCGACAATTATGACCACGCTGTGAAAGGGACATTGAACCCTTATCTTTCTTTCTTTCTCAAAGGATCGTGTAATATCTCAGAGTAGGTCAAGGGAGCCGTATGGAGTCTAACAAGCACAGCCGCGATATTCGGATCACGGATTTATTTCAACATTCGTACACTCTCAATAGCCCATTAAAACAAAATGATATGTTTTTATTAAGGCGCAATACTTACACAGTTTCGAGAAAACTGATAGAGGGGTTGTACGCTTTTGTGTTGTACCACTCGATAGATGTAAAAGATGCCTTGTTGGTCTGAAGTTAGTGGCTGTGATCAATGTCCCGAGCTGTCGTAGGACCCGTGTTCGAATCTAAATGCTGCGTAAATTACAGGTGAATTAAAAACCCGCGTATCGCTGGATCGAACCACACACAGTTCTTGTTTTGGTTTTCCAGATAATAGTTTTTTCAACATTTGTCATATCATCTCATTTATATTTGAAAGGTATTATGACACCAACACACATGTATCTGCAGGAACTTCAATTTCCAATGTTTTTTGGCTGTTTACCAATTATTGAGTTAGTTATCGCAGTGGTAGCAAACTGGTTTCGTATTCAGAAGAACGGAGATTTAAGACTGCCTCCAGTAACCCTGATTTAGGTTTTCAGTGATTTACCTAAATATCCCTCCCCCCAGACAAAAAGCTATCCAAGCTTCAGCTCCGATTCTAATGACCACGATGTTGACGTGCCATTAAGCCCTCACCTTACTTTCTTCTTTTCGTTGTTTACTTATGGTTACTATTTTTAAGGGACTTAACAGCGGGGTCATCAGTCCCTAAACTTACAAACTACTTATAAACTACCTTATACTAAAGACAGCACAAACATCCATGCCCGAGGGGGGATTCGAACCCCCGACGGGGAACGGCCTTGTGCATCGTAGCATAGCGCCTCAATGCGCTCGGCCGCTCCGCCGCGGCCGGTTACTATTACAATGAATATTATATTTATAACCAAGAACCAGAAAACAGAGTTTTCTTAAAAGTCGCGTGTGTTGCGATTATCGAAATTATTTATACCTGCAATCAGACAAGGTACCCGGAACTGCTTTACACCTGAACATTTCGACAAGAAAAACAGGAACTGTGAATCCTTAATTTCTATTCACGGAATGTATGACATTAACTGCGAATGGGTAAAGTGGAAAATGTGCGGCCGGCCGCAGTGACCGAGGAGACTGAGGCGCTCCAGTCACGGTCTGCACGGCCACTACGGTCGGGGGTTCGAATCCCCCCTCGGGCATGGATATTTGTGCCGTCCTTAGTCTTAGCTAGTTCATAAGTAGTTTGTAAGCTTAGGGACTGATGATCCCGTAGTTAGGACCCATAAGTTCTACAAACATTTGAATATTTGAAAATGTGCGCCCAGCCGGGACCCGAACCCGCGTCTCCTGTTTTCTAAGCAGTTGCTCTGTCGTCTACACCACTGGAAACACAGCGATTACCACACCTGCACGGATTACTCAAGTACGTCTCCCGTAAGATACAAATTCTCAACTTTACCCTGCCCACTAGAACTCAGACTCTTAGTTATTGTAAACTAATTCCCGTAAGAGTAAAGGCCTAGGAGTGCCTCCGCACTGAAGAAAGGATCATTGTCCGTCATCGGCATTTATATAAGTTATATATATTTGACGTCGGGAGAAATTAAGGATACATGTGACGTCACGTAATTTCTCCCGACGTATTCAGAAAACTTACGGGTTTGCAGCCATGTGTGGAACTCTACGTCGGTCGATAGCGGATAACCTGTTGAATAGGGATGGAGGTTTCTGCTTACAATCTGCTCGGAATCCTGCTCTCTCTCACTTGTCGAAAATAAGGTAAAAAATTGTTGTTACCTCACCCGCTGAAAAGTGATGTTTATTATCGATATAGCTGTTGGTTTTCATCTTTGGTCGTGTGATGGCTCTATGTGCTTGCTTGCGTGGTGTGTGTTGTCTTCCTGTTGTCATTGATAACCGAGGTTTTAAACATCGTTGTACATTCCTTCCTCGCTGCAGTATTGCCTTGAGAATAGCAGGGTGTGTTTCTGCGGAAATATCGGCCAACGTCGAATTTCATACCTGGCTGCATACTATTTGTGGTTCGATCCAGTGAGCCGCCGACAATCTTTTTAAATTAAACTAAAATTTACACAGGGGTTGGACTCGAACGCGCGTCCTACGATACTTCATGTCATAGGTCACTGCCACCACTTGTATTTTTATTTTTTTTAATTTCCTTCGGTAGATCGCTTCTTAACCGACGTGAGATCGAGTTTTTCCATGTTTAACGACGAGTTATTAACTCAGTCCTGACCTAACACGCTGAGATTCCGCCCCCGAACCTTAGGCACCTGTTGCTAAAGGTCATATCCAATGGTACGTCACGAAACCCAGTCCTGACCGAACACGCTGAGATTCCGCGCCCGAACCTTAGGCACCTGTTGCTAAAGGTCATATCCAATGGTATATCACGAAAGCGTACAACTACTCTAGCAATTTTCTCGAAACTTCGTAAGTAGACCGCCTAAATACTTGCACATTGTGTCCTCTTAATTGACTACTAAAAGTGTGCAGCGTTTGAAGTAAATCCGTGATATGAACGTTGTGTCCTCCCCTTGTAAGTGCCGACTTTTAGAATTCCATTTGTTTGTAACTCCTGTGGCTTCTTTTCTTTATTTGATTTCATTCTCGGCTGATAGTGAGATAGTCTTGATAGAAGTAACTTTGGTTGAGAGTTAGGAAACCCATATATTTAAAGCTCATTAAGGTTATCGTCACCTTGTTAACAAGCAATAGGCATTTATAGTGATTATTTTCGTATCGTAGCTTATTGAAACGTATTATGTGGCTAAGCACTTGTTCTAAAAATATTTCCCAACCCGGAAACGCAGCCTTAATTACTCGTAGCCGCGGTGGAGTAGCCGAGCGGGCTAAAGCGCCTCGCTGCAGAGCGCGCGGTTGCTTGCCGTCGGAGGTTCGAGTCCTCCCTGGGGCATGTGTGTGTGTGTGTGTGTGTGTGTGTGTGTGTATGTGTGTGTTGTCCTTAGGTTAGTTTACCTTAGTTTAAGTAGTTTGTAAGCTACTGACTGATGACCACGCAGTATGGTCCATAGATTTACAAACATTTGATTTGAATTACTCGTAATCACGTAGTCGTTCACGTAAAAAGATCAATAAGAAATTATGGGAACTTTTTATATTTTTAAATAAATAAAAAACAGTGTAGATTGCAAACTTCTTATTTATTTTCTACTAGTTTCGATCTGTGGGTGGATCATCCACAGGACATGACCGAGCGAGGTGGCGCAGTGGTAAAACACTGGACTCGCATTCGGAAGGATGGTGGTTCAAATCCACCTCCGGCCATCCTGATTTAGGTTCTTCGTGATTTCCCT
Source organism: Locusta migratoria (assembly GCA_026315105.1). Taxonomy (NCBI): domain Eukaryota; kingdom Metazoa; phylum Arthropoda; class Insecta; order Orthoptera; family Acrididae; genus Locusta; species Locusta migratoria. The sequence continues at coordinate 298,150,578 of CM048755.1, forward strand.
AAATCACTCCAGTCAAATTCCGGGATGGTTCCTTCCAAAGAGCACGGCCGATTTCCTTCCATATCCTTACCCAAACATTCCGAGCGTACGCTCCGTCTCTAATGACCACGCTGTCGACGGGGCGTTAAACTCGAAGCTTGCTTCCTTCCTTCCTCGGGCCATGTTGCCCCAGGGATGGTGCGGAGCAGAGCAGGATCTATGGGTTCCTCCACGTGCTATCACCACAGTGACAAGGTTTTTTGTTTAAAAGTAAGTAAGCAAGCTTAATTCATCGTAAGTACACATCAGAATCACCAGAAAGCTTTACTTCTTCTTCAATCAGGCTGAATACTAATAGTATGTAAGACCTTCCAGGGTGACAGTGTGTTCTAAATATCCGAAGAAAATATTTTGCGCCGCGCGGGAGTAGCCGCGCGGTCTTGAGCGCTACATTGAGGATCGCGACGCCTCCCGCATCGGAGGTTCGAATCCTCCCTCGGCCATGGATGTGTGTGTTGTCCTTAGGTTAGTTTAACTTAGCTTAAGTAGTTTGTAAGTGTAGCGACTGATGACCAAAGTAGTTTGGTCCCATAGAATTACAAACATTTGAACATTTTTAGAAAATATTTTGCTGCGCAATTGAAAGTACCATCCATCAATGCAATTGATGAGATAGATATTCGAAATATGAGTCAGTAGAAAAATTAACATGACCGTTTTCTATGTCATTATTGGGGATACAGTTTTCATTTTTTGTAGTTGTTATCTCAATCTGGGCAGTCTATTGGCAATTTCGTCATTTTCGCCATAGTGTTCAAACCAGCGTGAGTTGTAGCGTATAAACTTTACAGCCTTTCTAGTTAAAGTTTTTACTACTAGTGTATTGTCATCTACTTTCTGCACGATTACACTTTGATGACCTTTCCCACCTGAAGCTTCGCCACTTCTTTTAAAAGAATATTATAACATTCTGCAGTTTGTTAAGTGTTCTTACACTGCTATTTTGTCATGAGAATTAAGTTTTCGCTGCCTCTATTGAATAATATCACAGTGCACCGGAAATCGTTTCTCCAGTGTCGCCATTCCTTTTTCCTGAGATCCTAAAACGCTTCTAAAATGATTGAATGTATAGCCATCGGAACTCATGTTCAGGGTGTCCCACTCATCTGTTTCACCCCAGATATCTCTGAAACTACAAGAGATATTGAAAAACGACCTTCACGGTCATAAACGTACTGTAGGGGCTTATGAAAGTAGGTAATATGAGACAGTCTAAAACTTAAAGAAGTATTATTTTCAACACAAACTTATGTTGTTTTAAATTGATACTCTAGGCGCGGTCCAGCGCGTGTCCGAGACTCAACCGTGAGTCTCGCTTGAGTCTCAGGACGCGTTAGCTGTGCGCTTCACATGTTTCAAACGTCAACTTCGCTTCGCACTTTCTCCGGATGTAATTGACGAATTGCGATGCAACCGACCCCATTCTTTTTGTGATTTTTCATTCTATTGATTACTTAAGAAATGATATAGGGTATCCATTTAAAACAACATAAGTTTGTGTTGAAAATATTTCTTTACGTTTTAGACTGTCTCATCGTACCTACTTACCTAAGTCCATGCCGTACGTTTATAACCGTGAAAGCCGTTTTTCAAAACCTATTGTAGTTCTAGGGATATCTGGAGTGAAACAGTTGAGTGGGACACCCTGTATGTTATCATGATTACTATAAACAGGTGGCCAAATATGTCTGTTTGCCATATTTTTCTCTTCGATAACCCTAACTTGAATACTGTAAAGACCTCCATAGGTGCTAGTCATTTGATCATCTCTACGGAACTGATGAGGTGTGCTTACAGTCAGAAATTCCATCCTAGGTGAAGGAAGGACGGAAGGAAGATTAGGGTTTAGCGTCCCGTCGACATTGTGGTCATTAGAAGCGAGATCTTGGGTGACTCATTCGGAGTATCCGAACGTTCTGCTGAGTGCAGAGTTGCGGAATTCGAGTGAGGGATTACCTGACCCGTTTCCAATAGCCTACTTCTGCTCATTAAGAGTTCCCTAATTCTAGTTTGCTCTCCGGGTGAGGAAGGCACTCCGGGCGCAATTCGCGCCCGCTCTGCAGATTAACGACGAGGATTGCTGTAATGGTTTTTAGGCGACTTTTGTATCCTGTTAGGTAGAGGCGGTCAGTAGGCGCGACCGGCTCGCTCGTTACTTGCGAGAGCGGCCGCCGCTGGGGTGTGGCGCAGCGAGCAGCTGTGGGTGGAGCAGGCGACTCGCCGAGGCTCAGCGGAAGGGCAATCCGCCAAGTGTGCTGCCCCGTCTCTTGATAATAAAATCAAATGTTTTTGATACGTCGCGTTTTGCAGCTCTTAAATGTTGTAGGAAAGACATTTTTATACATTGCACCAAAGCTGCTTTTATTTTAAATGCTGACTAGTTTCGGGCTTTGCCCATTTTCTTAAGCCACCTATTTCAGAGATCAAAGTGTGTTTTACAGGAAGATACATGAATATGGCAATGTTATATTGAATGTACAAGTCGTAATTACTTACATTCATATATACAGGGTGTTTCACTAAGTGAGTTTGCCTGTGTAACTTATAAAATAATAGGTGACGGGAAATTTTAATGTGGTAGCTCAACACAAGAAATGTTACACTTTCTGCGAAGCTATGAACATAGTTTATTGTATCATTTTCCAAAGAGTTACACCACAAAGACATAATTTTTTAAATGGAACAATATTTTTTTTTTCTATCGTGTATTTTATTCGTTTAATCCAGCTGCGTCCAAATCAATTTAAACTTCGTTCCTATCACTGTTAGTGAGGCGGAGGCGGAGGCGGAGGCGGAGGCGGAGGCGGAGGCTGCGATAGCGTAGCTAACTGGCCGAGTGGCTAGCCCGTGGGGCACGGCCCACTGTCTCATGACCACCAGCCATTGAGCTACGCTGTCGTAGCCTCCGCCCCCTAAACTTTGAAGGGTTGTAGCTCCCAAACTAACAGTGATAGGAATGTAGTTTAAATTGATTTGGACGCAGCTGCTTTCAAGGAATCCAATGCACGATAGAAAAAACTATTGTTCCATTAAAAAATTATATCTTTGTGCTGTAACTCTTTGGAAAATGGTACAATAAACTATGTTCATAGCTCCGCAAAAAGTATAACATTTCTTGTGTTGACCTACCGCATTAAATTTTCCTGTCACCTATTATTTTATAAGTTACAGAGGCAAACACACTTAGTGAAACATCCTGTATATATTTATTTGGATACTGCTTAGGTCACGCTGTTTGTTGTAATTACTTTGGTGTAATTTATTGAGATTTTGATCGAAAGACGTTTTTGTTAAATATTCTTTGCTTAATTTTGTTTGTGACAATATCGCTGGTTATACGTAGCGTGACAAACAGTAAAAAAGGTAAAGCAGTCAACAATCCGAAGATTGGTTTGAACACCACAGTGCTTTACTAGGCATGGTCCTGTTTGGAGGTGGTATGCCGTTACCTTCCTCCGACCTTCGAACTGACTTACCCAGCCAGATATAGGGGGACCTACAGTTTAATGTGGGTTCCGAACCAAACAGTACCATTACAAATATTTCTACAATAAATTTTATATTTCATTCCGAACTATTTTAAGTGTTATAAATTGCTTGTGTATATTATATTGCAATATAGGGATAATATTGCAGTGCTACTATAATTTATCGCGTCTTGTTGCATATTTAAAAGTATATTACGGTAGGATGGATTGTATTTCATATTCTGGTCAAGGTGTGGAAATTTTCGATGAATTTAGATTTAGGGAACATATAAATACAAGTGAAAATAATGTCTCAGCATTCGGCACACAGCTCAGAGAAAGTAAACATTCGACTGGAAATATAGAAGAAAATTTCAAAATTTTACATATCTTATGCGAAGGTCAACTAATGGACGTTTTAGAAGAATTAAAATCTATACTCACATGACGAAATACCTAGAACAAATGTTAAATTAACAAACGGAAATACGCAACAAAAAATTCATCGAAAATTTCCGTAACACCTTGACCAGCATATAAAATACAATCCATCCTACCGTAAAATACTTCAAAATATGCAACAAGACGCGATGAATTATAGTAGCACTGCAATATTATCCCTATATTACAATGTAATACACACAAGCAATTTATAACACTTAAAATAGTTCGGAATGAAATATAAAATTTATTGTAGGAATATTTGTAATGGTACTGTTTATGTCACGCTGCATATAACCAGCGATATTGTCACAAACAAAATAAAGCAAAGAATATTTAACAAAAACATCTTTGGATCAAAACCTCAATAAATTACACCAAAGTTATTACAACAAACAGCGTGACCTAAGCAGTATCCAAATAAAAAATATATATGAATGTAAGTAATTACGACTTGTACATTCAATATAACATTGCCATATTCATGTATCTTCCTGCAAAACACACTTTATTCTCTGTAATAGGTGGCTTAAGAAAATGGGCAAAGCCCGAAACTAGTCAGCATTTAAAATAAAAGCAGATTTGGTGAAATGTATAAAAATGTCTTTCCTACAACTTGATAATAATAAACATGATAAACTGTTAACAGCTATACTGTGTGTTGTACCAGAAAAATCTCGAGAAAATATTCCTTATCTTTAAAAATACGGCGATAGTAAATGTTACAAAATAAAATGACTGAATAGTCATTAACGGCAGAGATAAAAAAAATCGGCACATTTGATAACAGAAAAATGGCTATCTTTTGTATTTGGTTGTCTGCTAGTGTTTTAGTACTGATGTCTATCTTTTCAAGGATCTAACGAGTAATGTCCGGTGTGTATGTCTGTGTGTATTCATACAAATATAGTTTTATTCTGATCTTGATGACATTTTTCACACTTAATCTTCAAAACAAGAGGAAGACCAATGTCTACACAAAATTTTGTATGGTGTATGGCAGAGAATACTTTAGAAGAGAGTTAGACATTGTTTCAACAGTGACAATGGGTGTATTCGTGTAGGTATGTTTTCACAGAGAGGAGTTTTATACTTCGCAAGCCACCGTATGGTGAATAGCTGAGGCTACATGTTAACACCCCGTTATTAATCTGCTCTAATATATTTTCCATTTAGGAACTGGATTAAAAATCAAACTTACGTTGCACTGTTCTCTAATGTAGTAGAGCTCAACCCTCTACAGGAAATGTAGCCTTTAATAGCAGGCTCTTCAATAAACTTTCATTCTGTGGAGCTTATGCCTCATCAGAAAACTGCACAATTAGTGAAAAGCGTCACTAATTACTTGAACTTGTGATAGTGGGATGGTTTAAATCATGTATTGAAGAATCTGATAGATATGATTTATTTCCACTATTAAATAAAAATCGTACCTTTCCTAGAAAGTCCTAAACAGACGAAGTGACCTACAGAAGTAAGCAATGTTGAGGAAATTTAGAGGGCCGGAATTTGAAGTTGACTGCAGAACGATTCTGCTACCGTCAACTTACATTTCGCTTAACGACCACAAAGATAAAATAAGGGAAATTAAGGTTCATACAAAGGCATACAGACATTCGTTTTTCCGCGGTCTATCTTGGACTTGGGAAGGAAATGACTAGTAGTGGGTCGAGATACCCTCCGCCACGCACCTTAGGGTGGATTGCGGAGTATGTACGTATCTAAAAGTAGATATAAATGAGAGCGCGGAAAAATTTATAGCAGAGACTGCAAAACTTTTAACTCAATATTTTTGTTTTGGATCTCTAACTTACAAAGCATATGCGTTACGAGCGCACAACTTGCGCATCTGTAACAACATTCTCAAATAAACTGAACGCTGAAATCTCATAGATACTGCAAGTTTTAACGTGTAACTGTTTAGAAGTTATATGAAAATAAATCTTCAGCACTCTTGTTTAATCTATATCTATAAATGTGAATGTCTGTTCGGTGTATGTTTATCACGTCTGAACCACAAGACATAAAAGAGCTAAAAATTTGTACAGTTACTAATGTCTACCCGGGGAAGGCTTTAGGTACGGTTTTATGCCGATCAGATAGCTATTTCTCTATATATATTAATGTGAATGTCTGTTCGGTGTACGCTTATCACATCCGAACGACAAGACGCAGAGACTTAAATATTTGTACAGTTACTAATTTATACCTGAGAAAGGTTTTAGGCACGGTTTTATAGCAATCTTTGAAAAATATATTTACTCTTTGAAAATGGTTTTATTGGTTGCATTGTTGCTTGAGGGTTGATAATGATAAAAGGGTGGAGTATATTGGGATGGAAAGTTATCGGTGTATATAAAATTCTACGTGTGTGTGTGTGTGTGTGTGTGTGTGTGTGTGTGTGCGCGCGCGCGCGTGTGTGTTGATATCTCGCTCTGCAGCGAAAACTACAGAAAGCAAAAGAATGGTGTGTGTAATTAATGTCCGAAGTCTCCCGTTGTACACTATAGTAAATGTTTGTATAGCTTATGGGACTTAACTACGGGTTCATCAGTCCCTAAACTTACATACTACTTATGAACTAACTAATACTAAGGACGGCACAAACATCCATGCCCGAGGGGGGGATTCGAACCCCCGACCGTAGTGGCCGTGCAGACCGTGACTGGAGCGCCTCAGTCCCCTCGGCCACCGCGGCCAGCACACCATAGCAGTTCCATGCCGATAGCTATAACGGGGCGGAAGGTATGGTGGTTGAAAGTCGTCAAATTATAAAAAAAAATCTGACTGATGGCCAGCGATGACGTTTGCGACTCTATAGCAAGGAGGTTACAGACAGCGAAGCGTGATGCCACAGACCATATCTTTGGTCTATGCGTGCTACAATGTCTTCAGCTCTTTCTCTGTAAGGATAAGCATACGAATAAGGAGATATAAGCATAAATAAATAAATCAGTAAAAGAGAAATTTCTTTTAATATATCTCTTTAAAAAGAATAGGTTTGACGTTTCTCGCATTATCTATTATAATCAACTAACACGCGAGCGGAGCCGCGATTTTAAGCTTGTATGCCTATAAAAATAAATTTAAGAAAAATCGGATATCATCTTAGGCACCTCGTTCATGTAACATGAAATGACACAAATTTTTAATTAAATTAGCACCTTAAACGTATCCCAACGGGAACGACCGCGGCCTGTCCAGCAGAACGTACGTCCCATATCTAACATTGGCAGATAGCCCTCTTTCGTCGTCATTGCTCTGTAAGAAACGGCGCTGCGAGTTTCTACGAGCGCTACTGATCTACAAGTCTGTACCTGAGGCGTGCATCACGCAGCACTGATAGCCCGTGCTAGCGCGCCTCAGGCCAACAGCACCTAGAGACAAGGCCTCACAACAGGCCGTGCCACGTCACACCGCAACCGCCAGCTGAATGGCTGGCAGTCGGGTCACAGCCCACTGCCTCTCAGCGGCCAGCCACTGAGCTGCCAGTTGCGGTCTGGCCGATCTGACGTGGCACGGCCTGTTGTGAGGCCTTGTCTCCTCTAGGTGGTTTCGGGCTGACTTGCAGTACCCAAGTAGCGGGTACAACAAACGTTGCAACCTACTGTTTTCTGTTTTGGCGTAGCCGGGCCACAAACGTCATTGGATGACGTTTACGGGCATGTGTTTCTATGCTCACTTTGTTCCTCAAGACACCTCCCACATCCCCTAGATGTTCGTTGGTGTAGTAGTGTAATTCTGAAACATGCTGACGTATGGGACACACACCCATCTCAATCTTTGACGTCCATTTACTGCCTGAAATATGCGCAGAACGAAATTTTGTTAGAGACATTTTTTTATTGCTCGCACTGCGAAGCCTGAGTTCGTGAATTTAGATTCACCCTGTGGTGTCGCACAAGTCTGAAGTGCGCGCCACGTACTTTCGCCGCGCGCGGCGTTCTTACGACGTCGGCCACGAGCGCCCTCTGCTGCAACTCCGCTCGTGGCCACCACTGAACTCGATCGGCCACTTGGGATTAAGACAGGCCCTGAAACGGACTTATCAGTAGGCAGGCCTCTACGTAGTTAACCTATGTCTCAGCAGTACACTTAGTTGGCAGCCATGAACTTTGTAAAAGTTAAGTATTACCCTATTTCTATGAAATATACAACTTGTTCTAATCTAGCTTAGTGTTTCTAGTTTCTGCTGTCCCACTGGCTGGTCACCTCAGACTCTGTACCCGCACACGCGTGCATCCTATTTTCCTGTGTCGATCTCTCTCTACTCGGCCACCGACACCCAGGACAACCGGCGGAAACGAGACACAAAGCACCCTGTATACTAAATTCAGTATGTTGGTTTCTTTTTCTCTTTGTCGAACAATGGTCCCACACAACAAACGTTACAACCTAATGCTTTCTGTTTTGGCATAGCTGGACCACAAGCGAATAATGCCTGGCCAAATAGACTTCCGCTGTGTTTCCTTGCGTTCGCACCTCTGAAGGCTCGTTTATGCTGAAACAACATGGTGGCATGCGACACTGTCGGAAGGAACACCGTGCGTCATGTCGCATATTGCTGGCCGGCCGTGGTGGCCGAGCGGTCTGCGGCGCGCCAGTCACAGTCTGCACGGCGACTACGGTCGGGGATTCGAATCCCTCCTCGGGCTTGGATATTTGTGCCGTCCTTAGTGTTAGCTAGTTCATAAGTAGTTTGTGAGTTTAGGGACTGATGACCCCGCAGTTAAGTCCCATAAGCTCTACAAACATTTGAACATTTTTTGCATACTGCCGCAGAATGACGTGACTAACTCCATAACTCAGTGGATTTCTGTGCAGCATTTTTCGTGTGGCAGCGCTACTTTTGGAAGATGGCGTGGTCCGTTGACAAGTGTCTTATTTATTGACGACTAGTGACGGTCAGAAGTGCTGTGTGACGTGCGTGACGCAAATTATAAAATCAATCGTATAAAAAGAGACGTTATTCAGAGACTTGGAATGGAGTTCAAGGGCGGTGGGCGGTTAAAAATAAGATAAAGAATCTTAGAAGTGCGTTTCTCCACGAACACAACCGCAAAAAAACAAAAGTCTCACATACTAGCGTAGACAGAAAATGGTTCTCATATGAATCGTTAAAACGCATCAGTGCAGGAATGCGCGTCTCAGTAGTATGTTTCTCTCGATATTTTACTGAAGCAAATGCATTAAAAATTCAAATGTTTGTTAAGCTTAAGGAACTCAACTGCGGGGTCATCAGTCCCTAAACTTACCAACTACTTATGAACTACTTTATACTACATAGGCCACAAACTTCCATGCCCGAGGGGGGATTCGAACCCTCGACCGTAGCGGCCGTGCAGACTGTGACTGAGACGCCGCAGACCGCACGTTCACTGCGGCCGGCAAATGCATTAAAATAAGGCTACATGTCAGACTACTGCATTAAACTAATAATTCATTTATTTACATAGATTTGAATATGATTTCTGTATATCGTTCCTATACAACGAGGTAAGCTGAACTTCATTTGATTTCTCTAAACACTTATCAATTCTTCAATATCCTTTGGAACCTGGAAAGTAAAACATAATCATTATTTCCTCTATTTGTTCACAATGACGAGACAGAGACACAGAAGCAAAAAATGAAGAAGCAAGTCAAATGTATGCAGACAATACGCCTCAAACCCAGGCGAAACGCAGCAACTTTTTAGTCTTGTCGTTGATTTTTGTTTTCAGCTGCATGTGCAATGACCGAGTAAGCCGACGCTGTAATCAAATGCTCACCCATTTTTCTGCAAGACTCATTCTATGAGCCACAGAGTCTTTGCTTTGGTATAAATTAACGTGCCACATGAAATATATGCCGCAAGGTGTTGCCATCTGCGGTATGCTACTAGTCGAAGTACACCACATTTATGTAAGAATGCCACAACGTGGCAAGGTGTCGCTTCAGCGTAAACGAGCCTCCTAAAATGCCTACTGCCCATCTAGTCGAGCTAACCTAAATACATACAACTTTTAATAATTAAAAGCCTTTAAATGACATAAAACCATTATATAATGTTGTTTAGTCCACTTCATGAGTAAATTCTAGAAATAGATGCACTTATACACGTTACACCTCTGTATCTGAGGAAATATAGCGCAACAGATTTCTCATATATAAATCGCATTTGAATATTGCTTGTGAGAAGATAATGTTACGCCTCATGAGAGGAGAAAAGTCTACCGGCACGTGTCGGAATTTAATAACAGTAGCATAGAGACATATTGAAGTGGGGATTTGTCGTTCCGCGATATTACTGCTTCTGATGGCCTGGATTCCACGACTGCCAAGCGAACACGAAGTCGATTGGTTCAAGAACGCTATCCTCAACGATCCTATGTGAATAGCGTCCAGCCGCGCGGAAATGGCCGTGCGCTCCAAGGCGCCTTGCTGCGGAGAGCTCGGGTTTTCCTGTAGGAGGTTCGTATCCTCCCTCGGACACGGGTGTTGGCTCAAAAAATGTTCAAATGTTTGTTAAGCTTATGGGACTTAACTACGGGGTTATCAGTCCCTAAACTTACAAACTACTTATCAACTACCTTATACGAAGGACGGCACAAATATCCATGCCCGAGGGCAGGTGTTGGCATTAGCGTAAGTACTTTAAGGAGTTTGTATGTCTAGGGACCGATGACCACTACAGTTTGGTCTCATAGCTTTACAAATATTTTAACACTTTGAATAGCGCCCAGGTAGACATTAGAGGTCTGCAAATCGCCGGTTTCGCTCGCTCGTACTCGGTCGAGTGCGCAACGCTCGGCGGTGGCGCGGCGAGCGTGTACGCTCGGAGCGAGCGTGTTGACACTCGAACGAGGCTGCGTGTGGCGGGGCTTGCAGAGGCCGCACAGCGTAGTTCCGCCGCTGTACTCACAAGGAAACCTACCCCAGCGTCACTCTCCGATTTTTATGAAATTTGCATATTTTATAACACATGAAAAACTATGGGGTATGTAATTTTTTTAGTGGCGGAAAAACATATTAAGGGGTGAAACGGCCCCTGCAAAATTGGACCTAAAATAGAAAAATGGCGATAAATTAGAGATTAGTGAAGCGATTTTAATGATTTTTGGTATGAAAGTATCTTTTAATAAAAGACAAATTTCGTAGATTCAACTTCTATTAAATCAAAACAATTTTTTTGAGCAATTGGAAAAATTCCCGTTTAGGACTCATTCGGAAAAGGTAGAGACGCAGCAACCACGGACAGCCCCAAAATGCTACGGGAATATAAATTAACGTAGTGCAACAGAGAGAGATGCACAAAACTAACCTAACGGGTGTACATAAATATCGTGTGTTTAATGTCGATATGAAAGACGGACATAGTATTCCAGGACTTGAGAGTGATGAGAGGAATGGATATAAAATACAATCATTTGCTCGTTAAGACGGCAAGTAACACCTACCACTAAACAGGAACTAACAGTCCTCAAAATGGGAACAAGAAAGTAAGAAAGATAATCGAAAACTCATTTAGTAAATGATCTTAGCAAAGAAACTATGTTAATCACGTATAATAACTTGTATGGTAAAGTACAAAATGCGAAACTGAATAGCTAATTCAACTGGATCGAGAGAAGAGCTTTCGAAGCACCCAGGGAAGAAAACAATTCCAAATTTCGCAGTCAGGATTTATTCTCTAGCGTCTAGTTTGCTCCCGACACTCGCCTTGGACTCGAGTGGCGCTGCGGTGGGCGACCGAGTGGCGAGCGGGCAGTGTGGACGGTCGGGCCGGTCGAGCGTGCCGCTCTCGAACGAGCGTGGAGGAAGTCGGGCGCAGCCACACGCCTTGCTGCAAGCTGCAGCACCGACACCTGTCGGACTGTCATAGAACGACGTGAATCACGCGATTCGAGCGAGCAACCGAGCGAGGTGCAGACTTCTAGTAGACATACATACTTTTCGATCAGCAGTGCCAGTTCGTTAACACATGTCACGCATCACGAGGCAGAATGTGAGCTTGTTAGTAGCAAGGAAAGTATGTAAGCATTGCAAAGAGATCCGCTACATGCAGGGCAGTTAGCATGATGGCTAGTATTGTAGATTCCCTTGATGTGTCAGCAGAGAGGCAAGCCAACAATGGTATGCCCTACAACTCAAGACACTGTAATGGTGCAACGTAATTTTTTTAGTCATTCTGTTTTTGCATACAGATTTAAGATTTATGTGTCTATGTCTGGAATCTCCAAGAAGAAAACTATTTCTATATTATAATCGTCTTGCTCATATGTACCCAGTAGCTTCTGTGATGGTAGGGTGTGTCGTTGACTACACAAGATCTACTCTGGTTTGCATAGAGGGTAATTTGAATACATGCCATTAATTTATGACGTATTAAGGTCGGCCACTGTATCCTATTTTAGAACTCTATATGACGTTATGTTTCAACAACATAAAACAAGAAACTTCTTGGCAGATTAAAACTGTGTACGAGTCCGGGATTCGAACCCAGGACCTTTTGCCTTTCGCAGGAAAGCTCTCTAACGATTGAGCTAGCCGTTTTACGGCCCACTCTCAAACTTTAAATTCCGCTAATACCTCGTCTCCTACCTTCCAAACTTCACAGAATTTCTCCTGCGGACCTATCAGCACATTGGCCAAGAAACGAAAAGGACAAGGCTGGAGATCCCTGTCTGGCACATAGTTTTACTCCTGCAGGAAGTTTCATATTAGCGTACACTCCGGTGCAGAGTGAAAATTTCAGTCAGAAAACATAAGGCAAGGTTGCATGAATAATAGGGCGTTTTTTTTTTTAATAAGACAAATGACTCGTCGCTCACCTCAGGTAAAGAAACCAAACAATTGGCCTAACATCTTAATTGACCAAACTGGTCAGGTGGAGTGGCCGAACGTTCTAAGGCGCCTTGCTGCGGTGCGCTCGGTTTTTCGCCGTTGGAGAATCGAGTCCTCCCTCGGGCATGGGCGTGTGTGTTTATCCTTAGGTTAGTTTAATTAGTTTAAGTTGTTTGTAAGCCTAGGGACTGATAACCATAGGAGTTAAGTACCAAAAATGTACAAATATTTCAACATTTATTTCTTTATTTTATTTTATTTATTTATTATTATTTTTGTGTGTTTATTACCCAAATATAAACTGCTTGCATAAGCTCTAATTTCTGTTGATTTAGGATGTAATTATTAGGCAATCGTTGTCATTAAATACCTCCTCATTTATAGGTAAGTTGGCCGTCAAGTAGCTCACTTGTGCTCATTCAGATGATTTGGTATTGTTTTTAGACGACTAAAGTACACAGTACAAATGACAGTTCCATCTCATGATTATAGGTACCCTAATAGGAAAAGTGGTTGGGATGCGACAAATGAGAATCCAATACGCCAGTTGAGCAAAGGTGGACAAGAGTAGACCCACGTTACGTGTAGGACAAATTTTTGACTAATTACGATTTATATGGCAGTTATCACCTTATGGCGAAACCATATGACCATTAAACAACACCAGGCTAAACAAGAAGTGAAGAGCACTACTACATCTACATGGGATACTCGGCAAATCACATTTAAGTGCCTGGCAGAGGGTTTATCGAAAGAGCATTATACTATTTATCTCCCATTCCATTCTCGAATATCGCGCGGGAAGAACACCTGAATCTCTCCGTTCGAGCTCTGATTTCTCGTATTTTATTCTGATGATCTTTTCTACCTATGTAAGTAGCAGTGAACAATATATTCTCACATACAGAGGAAAATGTTGGCGATTGAAGTTTCATAAGTAGCCCACACCGCAGCGATAAGCGCCGTTGTTGTAATGATTCCCACCCCAGATCCTGTATCATTTCCGTAACGCTGTCTCCCATGTATCATGACAACACGAAACGAGCTGCCCTTCTTTGGACTCTTTCGATGTCCTCCGTCAAACCCATCTGATAGGGATCCCACACTGGGTATCAACACTCCAACAAGCGTAGTGTATGCAGTCTCTAGTAGTTCTGTTGTATCTTTTAAGGGTTCTGCCAATAAAAGTATCTTTTAAGGGTTCTGCCAATAAAACGCAGTTCCTGGTTCGCCTTTCCTACAACATTATCTACGTGTTCTTTCCAGTTGAAGTCTGAAGTAATAGTAATTCTAGGTACTTTGTGGAGTTTACGGCTTTCACATTCGATTGATTTATCTTGTAAACAAAGTTTAACTGACATGTTATGACATGTTAAGGTCGGCCACTGTATCCTATTGTAGAGCTCTGTATGACATTATGTTTCAACAACATAAAACAAGAATCTTCTTGGCAGATTAAAACTGTGTACGAGTCCGGGATTCGAACACAGGACCTTTTGCCTTTCGCAGGAAAGCTCTCTATCGATTGAGCTAGCCGTCTTACGGCCCACTCTCAAACTTTTAATTCCGCTAATTCTTCGTCTCCTACCTTCCAAACTTCACAGAATTTCTCCTGCGGACCTATCAGCACAAGCACTTCCGAAGGAAGAGATATTGTGGAAACATGGTTTAGCCACAGTCTAGGCGATGTTTGCAGAATTAAATTTTTCATTCGGTAACGGAGTGTGCGCTGGTATGATATCCTTTCTTCTGGGAATACTAGTCCTGAAAGGTCCGAAATGGGCATCTTCTGTGAAGTTTGAAAGTTAGGAGAAGAGGAACTGGCGGAATTAAACTGCGAGGAGAGGCCGTGATGCGTGCACAGGTAGCTCAGTTCATAGTTCTTGCCCACGAAACGAAAAGGACAAGGCTGGAGATCCCTGTCTGGCACATAGTTTTACTCCTGCAGGAAGTTTCATATTAGCGTACACTCCGGTGCAGAGTGAAAATTTCAGTCAGAAAACATAAGGCAATGTTGCATGAATAATAGGGCGGTTTTTTTTTTTATAAGACAAATGACTCGTCGCTCACGTCAGGTAAAGAAACCAAGCAATTGGCCTAACATCTTAATTGACCAAACTGGTCAGGTGGAGTGGCCGAACGTTCTAAGGCGCCTTGCTGCGGAGCGCTCGGTTGTTCGCCGTTGGAGATTCGAGTCCTCCCTCGGGCATGGGCGTGTGTGTTTGTCCTTAGGTTAGTTTAATTAGTTTAAGTTGTTATTTTTGTGTGTTTATTACCCTAAATATAAACTGCTCGCATAAGCTCTAACTTCTGTTGATTTAGGATGTAATTATTAGGCAATCGTTGTCATTAAAAATAAGTAAAATAGGTAAGTTGGCCGTCAAGTAGCTCACTTGTGCTCATTCAGATGATTTGGTATTGCTTTTGGGCGACTAAAGTACACAGTACAAATGCCAGTTCCATCTCATGATTATAGGTATCCTATTAGGGAAAGTGGTTGGGATGCGACAAATAGGAATCCAATACGCCAGTGGGGCAAGGGAGGACAAAAGTAGACCCGTGTAACGTGTAGGCCAAATTTTTGATTACAATTTAGATGGCAGTTTCACCTTATGCCGAACCCAAATGACTATTAACCAACACCAGGGTAAACATGAAGTGAAGGGCACTACTACATCTACATCTACATGGGATACTCGGCAAATCACATTTAAGTGCCTGGCAGAGGGTTCATCGAACGAGCATTATATTATTTATCTCCCATTACATTCTTGAATAGCGCGCGGGAAGAACACCTGAATCTCTCCGTTCGAGCTCTGATTTCTCGTATTTTATTCTGATGGTCATTTCTACCTATGTAAGTAGGAGTCAACAATATATTTTTGCATTCGGAGGAGAATGTTGGTGACTGGAGTGTCGTAAGTAGTCCACGCCGCAGCGATAAGCGTTGTTGTTGTTATGATTCCCATACCAGACGCTGTATCATTTCCGTAACGCTATCTCCACTGTATCGTGACAATACGAAACGAGCTGCCCTTCTCTGGAATCTTTCGATGTCCTCCGTCAAACCCACATTGGGCACCGATACTCCAAAAATGTACGGACAAGCGTATTGTATGCAGTTTCTTTTGTAGTTCTGTTGCATCTTTTAAAGGTTCTGTCAATAAAACGCAGTCTCTGCTTCGCTTTTCCCACATTATCTACGTGTTCTTTCCAGTTTAAGTCTGAAGTAATAGTAATTCCTAGGTATTTTGTGGAGTTTACGGCATTCACTTTTGATTGATTTATCTTGTAAACAAAGTTTAAGGGATTTCTTTTCGGACTCATGTGGGCGACTTCACACTTCTCATTATTTAGAGTCAATTTCCAATTTTTACACCATAGTTATATCTTATTCAGATCGTTCTGCAGTTGTTTTTGATCTTCAGATGATTTTACTAGACGGTTAATGACTGTGTCATCTGCAAACAACCTAAGAGAGCTGCTTAGATTTTCCCCTAAATCGTTTATGTAAATAAGGAACAGCAGAGGACCAATAACACTACCCTGTGAAACGCCCGATATCACTTCTGTTTTAGTCGATGCCTTACCATCGATTACTACAAACTATGTCCTCTCTGACAGGAAATCCCCTATCCAGTCGCAAATTTGGGGCGATATACCATAACCACGCAATTTGATTAAAAGCCGTGTGTGAGGTACGCTGTCACTTTTCCAGTAATTATAGTAATTACACTGAGGAGCCAGAACATCATGACCACACACCTACTATCGATATGAACTCATCCAGACAAAAGGAGCATCAACTGAAGAGGAATGATGCTAGACACACACACCAACAGTGCATGTAGTGTCAGCGAGCGCTTTACCAGAAATTCAAATGTTCAAAAGTTAGTAAATCTAAGGTACTTAACTGCTGAGGCTTACAAATTACTTAAACTAGCTTATGCTAAGGACAACACACACGCACCTGCCAGAGAGAGAACTGGAACCTCCGACGGCAAGCAATAGCGCGTTCCGCAGCAAGGAGCCTTAGAACGCTCGCCCACTCCACCTGAGCAGTTTAATTAAGATGTTAGACCAACTGTTTGGTTTCTTTACTGAGGTGAACAACGAGTCGTTTATCTTATAACCCAACCCGCCCCATTATTCATGCAACCTTGCTTTACGGTTACTGACTGAAATTTTTTTCTGTCTGCACAACCGAGCGGGGTGGCGCAGTGTTAACACACTGCACTCGAATTCGGGAGGACGGTGGTTCAAATCCACCTCCGGCCATACAGATTTAGGTTTTCCGTGATTTCCCTAAATCGTTCCAGGCAAATTCCGGGATGGTTCCTTTCAAAGGGCACGGCCGATTTCCTTCCTCGTCCTTACCCAAAACTCCAAGAGCAAGCTCCGTTTCTAATGACCGCGCTGTCGACGGGACGTTAAACCCTAAGCTTCCTTTTTCCTTTCACTCTTCACTGGAGGGTACGCTAATATGAAACTTCCTGCAGGAGTAAAACTGTGTGCCACCTCTCCCCTCAGCCTCCCCTCCGCGCTACCCTCTGAAGTGCGAGAGGCACCTTTAGAAGCGCCTCTAGTGTCGTCTACCGGTACTAAGCCAGGGAACCGCCAGACATCTGCTGGCATCTTACGGAACTACGAGGGGAGCGTAGGACAACTACGAGGGGAGCGTAGGACAGAGGTTTACGGAGGGGGGGCTTCTTCTCTGTATATGTTACTCTGTGGTGCCACACAGAGATTCCCAACCAGGTCCTTTTCGTCTCGTGGGCAAGCACTCTACTGACTGAGCTACCTGTGTACACCTCACGTCCCCCACTCCCCGCCCCCCCCTCACAGTTTAATTCTGCAAGTTCCTCGTCTCCTAACTTCTAAACATCACAGAAGGTCCCCACGTAGGACCTTTCATGGCTAGTACTCCCAGAAGAAAAAATTCAATTTTGCAAACATCCCCTAGACTGTGGCTAAGCCATATGTCCACAATATCTCTTCTTCCGGAAGTGCTAGTTCTGCTAGGTCCACAGGGAACTTCTGTGAAGTTTGGAAAATAGGACGCGAGGTACTAGCGGAATTAAAAGTTTGAGGACGGGATTTTTTGTGAAAGGCTAAGGTCCTGGGATAAAGACCCGGTCTGGTACACAGTTTTAATATGCCAGGAAGTGTACCTTTTAAAAAATGTTCAGATGTTTGTAAATCTATCGGACCAAACTGCATGGCATCATTCTGTAGCTTACAAACTACTTAAACTAACCTAAGGACAAACACACACACACGCATGCCGAAGGGAGGACTCTAACCTCTGACGGCGAGCAACCGCGCCCCCCCCCCCCCCAGCGAGGCGCCTTAGAGCGCTCGGCTACTCCACCGCGGTTGTACCTTTTAATGACGATCATGTTCGCCAATAGCATTGGCATTTTTTAATAAAATAATGCGCCATATTACAAGGCTAAGGGTACAATGGAGCTGTTCGAGGAACACACTGGCGAATGTGCGTGCCCCTATCTCGCCAGGTATTAACCCAATCAAACGTTCAACCGTGACTGAACAGCGTGTCATAGTTCAAATTTCCAATGTTTGTAAATATAAGGGACTTAACTGCTGCGGTTATTAGTTCCTAGGATTACAAACTACTTAAAATAACTGATCCTAAGGACAACACACATACCCATACCCGAGAGAGGACTTGAACCTCCAACGACGAGCAACCACGTGCTCCCCAGCAATGCGCCTTACAGCACTCTGCCACTGCACCGTGGCCGAACGGGGTATCAAAGCTCATCACCCACGTTCCCAGAGTTTACGGGAATTAGGTACCTTAGGTGTGCAGGTGTAGTGGCAACTCCCTTCAGCGATGTGCCAATGTCTCACTGCTTCCATGAGAAGTTACATCGCCGAAGGTGAACTTACCGGCTATTTAATAGTTGGTCATAATGTCGTGGCTGATCAGTCTAGAATGGCAAATATCCCCTGCTAATAGCGTTCTAAGTAAACAATGCAATAGCGAGTCGTTCGTTTTGCTAAAGGAGAACTAGCTTGTTTGTTGACGTAAGGAAAGGTAGAGGCCCTTTTCTTGGAACTTACCTTACCTGACTTTTATGTTCTATTTCCTGTACTGATCTGCCTCAGTAGAGATAAAAAACGAGGTTACGCAGTAATTAGGACACATGTATTAGAGAGGACGGTGGCTCAAATTCACATCTAACGTCACACCCTTATCTTCCTGGTTTTCGGCTGTTATCCTAACCAGCATATTCTGCAAATCTCTCCCAGAGGAAAGTGTTGGGACTGATGACCTAGCTGTTTAGTCCCCTAAAAAAACCAACAACAACATGAAAACTGTTGTGGCATCGCTACTCGGCACTACGCCGGCGGTCTACACAAGTCACCGCGTAACTTGAAGAAGAGGCGATAAGTCGCTCCACAGTACTTCGGTGACCGGGGGAAGAGTTGAGGCCTACGAGAGAGACAGGCCGCGGCGCGCACGACATATCACGTGATCAAGTGAGGCTTGTGCCAGCGCAATCGTTAGCGGATGGGCTGACCGCTATGAGGCAGTGGTGTGTGCCCCCAGCGGCCGACCAATCCGCTAGCGATCTCGCCGGCTCAGGCCTCACTTGATCACGCGCCGCGGCCTGTCTCTCTCGTAGGCCTCGGGAAGAGTACGGAGCCGGCCGCGGTGGCCGAGGAGACTAAGGCGCTCCAGTCACGGTCTGCACGGCCACTACGGTCGGGGGTTCGAATCCCCCCTCGCGCAAGAATATTTGTGCCGTCCTAGTTCGTAAGTAGTTCATAAGTAGTTTGTAAGTTTAGGGACTGATGACCCCGTAGTTAAGTCCCATAGACTATACAAACATTTGAACATTTGAAGAGTACGGAAGTTCCAGTCAGTACAAGGCAGCCCCTGGAATACTACAGTCCCAGAAGTTCATCATAGAAGAGCCAGCCTTCTGTCTATGCACAAGCCGGTACAATCATAGTATGTGATACCTTGCAGAACTATGTAATAGTACAATTAGTTTGTATCACCACAAGCACCTCAAAGTTAAGTATTGATTTCTTCTGTCAATAAATCTTTTGAGTACTAATCACTTCTTTTAGTTGCAGCGCTTGTCCACATCCTTGCTAGCCACGGCTCACCTTCTTTCAGAACCTACAGCATCCCGAAGACACAACGAAAGCATTCGGTAATTAGCTACTGTGAGGACTGCAAGTCACCATCAGAAACCACTACGATAGATGGATTCTGCCACAGAGGTGGAGCACCATGGAATGACGTATCCATATCCGTCATACAACCCCTCTTCTACGCGACACTCGTGTTCGAGGTCAGGAATGTCAGGTCATCAGAAAATCCTTCCAGGGAGCCGACAGAACTTTCGTGTATAGCGAACACGGGTCCCATGCTGTATTCCCTTTCCCCTGTATCACCCCTCCTCACCATCCTGGCTCTTCCGCCTCCGCCGCGGCGGATTAGTCGCGTGTGCTCAAAAAATCAAATGTTCAAATGTTTGTAGAGCTTATGGGACTTAACTACGGGGTCATCAGTCCCTAAACTTACACACTACTTATGAACTAGCTAATACTAAGGACAGCATAAATATCCATGCCCGAGGGGGCATTCGAACCCCCGACCGTAGTGGCCGTGCAGACAGTGACTGACGCGCCGCAGTCCCCTCGGCCACCGCGGCCGGCTCGCGCGCGCTAGAGCGCCGTGTTGCGGTGCGCGCGGCAGTCGGGGGTTCGAATCCCCCCTCGGGCATGGATGTTTGTGTCGTCTTTAGTATAAAGTAGTTCATAAGTTGTTTGTAAGATTAGGGACTGATGACCCCGCAGTTAAGTCCCTTAAGCCTTACAAACATTTGAACATCTTCCGCCTCCTCCCCTCCATTCCCATCCGCCTGTGGTTTCGGGGTAAGAATTAACCCGCGATTTTTCCTCACCGCAAGAGGCGACTAAAAAGAGTGACATTGATTCAGATAAGATATCTACATGGTGCAAAAATTGGCAATTGACCCTAAAGAATCCAAAGAGTGAAGTCATCCATATGAGTGCTAATAGAAACCCGTTAAACTTCATTTACACGATAAATCAGTCTTATCCAAAGGTCGTAAATACACTAAATGCCTAGGAATTACTATTACGAACAACTTAAATAGGAAAGAACGTATAGAAAATATTGCAGGGAAGGAGAACCAAAGGCTACGTTTCATTGGCAGAACACTTAGAAGATGCAACAGTGTACTAAAGAAACGGGGGACACTACAGTTGTGCGTCCTATTTTGGAGTATTGCTGCCCATTGTGGAATCTCCACCAAGTGGGACTGACGGAGGATATAGAGAAAGTTCAGAGAAGGGCAGCTCGTTTTGTATCATTGCGATATAGAGGAAATGATACAGAAATGATGCACGAGTTGAAGTGGAAATCATTTAAGGAAAGGCGTTATTCATTGCGGCGAGATTTATTTGCGAAATTTGTCACCAAATTTTTCTTCCGAGTGCGAACATATTTTTTTAGCACCCACCTTCACGGAGTCTTGATCATCATAATAAAATAAAGCTGATCGACAATGGACTGATTCGGGTATTCCTTTTCCCGCCCGCTATAAGAGAATGGAAAGATTGAGAAATATCATAAAAGCGGTTCGATGAACACTCTTCCATGCACGTTATTGTGATTAGCGAAATATTTACAAGGCGCGTCTGAAAATTTCGGCGAATGGTCTCAGGAAATAAAGGAAACGAGAGTTACAAACAAAATACCTTTACTGGCCTTCAAAGTAATCGTCATTGGCTACAATACACTCATGACATCGGTTGTAAACTGTCGGCAAACGCTTCTTGCGGAATCGCTAGAAGCACTCACGTCAAGCCATATCCGCAACCGTCTCTAATACGGTTACATCACTTAGACACACACCTTTTACTCACTGATTCAACACCATACATTTGGACTAACATCCACTGGGACACCGTCACCGGTTTGCCTAAATTGAAACAAGATTTGATATTAAAGCGTTGCTCCATGTTGCGATGACGCAAGTTCACACACTGACTCTGTTTTCTGAGTCGCAGCGTGTATCATCGCTTCACTGCAGTGCTTTTCACGATGGGGGCACTTGTTGACAATGTGTATGCCCGGGCACCTCACCCTCGCCAGCGTGGTTTGTAAAATATAGGACCATTCACCGAACTTTTCAGACGCACCTTGTGTGTGGGTTTAGATACATAGTAAAGCTTTGATATTGCCTGGTTGCATGATCTATAATACTAATCAGTTTCGGCCTATTTCGTGATTTATTTTCGATTAATAACTCTAGACCGTACTTAGACCGACTGAGTGATGACCTTGATGTTTAGTTCCTCAACCCTCCCAAACCAACTAACCAACCGACCATCTACAAATGTCATCACCTATTCCTTCTTCTTTATACGAACAACAAATAAAGTTTCGTTATTGCTATCCTTCTTGGTGTATGAATTATACGGTTAGTGGGACAAAGAAACTGTAAATCGGATGTTGTTCTTCGAAGCAGTAAATATAACACCGATTTACTGGAGAAAATAAGAAGGACAGGAGGAAGCTCAGGGTTTAACATCGCGGCGACAGCGTGGACATTAGAGACGGAGCTCACGCTTCGATTTTTAAGTAAAAATGAGGAAGGAAATCGCAAGCTCTGTTTCAAAGGAACAGTCCCGGCATTTGCCTGGAGTGATCTAGGGAAATCACAGAAAAGCTAAATATGGATAGCCGGAGGATGATTTGGACCAGCGTCGTTCCGAATGCGGGTCGAGTGTGTTACCACTGCGCCACCTCTCTCGCTTTGGAGGAGGAACTTACACGATTCGTCATCTTGCAGTAGCTCTCCCAGCTAGTGGGAACGTTTGATAACTTCAGAGGTCGTGCAATGACGGAACTAGCGCACACGGGAGCAGGGAATTTAATATGTTTGCTAGAGTGGCAGCCGGCATATGAGAGTTGGTCTGGTCTCAACAGTTTGTTTTGCTTGGGAACGCCGCTGCCCGGGCAGCTCGGGACGGTGCAGAGTTTCAGCGACAGGCCTCAAACGCCAGCCGCGACACGTTTGCTGGGCTGTCGCTGCCACACCGCAATGATAAACACTCCGGCAGACTGTGTCCCCAACTCCAGACCAGACACTCTGACAAGCCGAATGCTTTACATCAAAGGAGGCCAATGGAGGCGTCACTAGATCCATAAAAGTACACATCGTCATAGTTTCATCTGGTTTCGAGGTATTGCGCACATCTATCATGATGACTGATAACTTAATCGAGGACTTCATACTTAGTAAAGTGAAAAATACGATCTATGTATTAAACAATAATTAAATGGAAAAATCATGATGAAATACGCAACAAAATATACAGGGTGAGTCACCTAACATTACCGCTGGATATATTTCGTAAATCACATCAAACACTGACGAACCGATTCCACAGACCGAACGTGAATAGAAGGGCTAGTGTAATTGGTTATTAAAAACCACAAAAATGTACGGAAGTATGTTTTTTTAACACAAACCTACGTTTTTTTAATGTAACCCCGCTCGTTTTGTTAGCACATCTGAACATATAAACAAATACGTAATCAGTGCCGTTTGTTGCATTGTAAAATGTTAATTACATCCTGAGATATTGTAACCTAAAGTTGACGCTTGACTACCACTCCTCCGCTGTTCGATCGTGTGTAGTATCAGAATTAACTTAAGTATCTCCATTCTTTATTTTTATTCAAATGTGGTATCCTTCTGTCCTTGCATTCAATATTTTAATCGGTTTGTTTTGCGGTATCTTCGGTTCTAATTAAGGTACGCAGTTCTTTTTGACCTAACAACACTCAGCGGATCAAAGTCTTTCATTTGCGCTTGTAAACACTTGCATTGATTGAATCTGAAGAAAGCTATGCGTGAACATTCAAATTTACTTTCATTTTTCTCAACTTTTTTGTCATTCCACTAACGGTGAGAAGTATTCGCACGGGTCCTCTAGTTATGAATAAAATTAGTCAGCTGTCAGTATGAATAGAGTTTACCTGTAATGTTATTGCGTTCTTAAGCCAAGCGAAATGACCGCGTGGTCTAAGGCGTCATGCTACGAACTGGCCGGCCGTTCCCTCAGGAGGTTCGAATCCTCCGTCGGACACAGGTGTGTGTGTGTTGTCCTTAGCGTAGGTAATCTTAATTAGTTCGTAAGTCTATGTACTGATGACCGTAGCAGTTTGGCCCAATAGGTTTTCAAAAATTTTAACATGTGACTTCTTAAGTTTAAAGATAAGTTTGAGGCAGCTTTCAGCGCTACCCTATCGTGTGCAGTCCTCGTTATCTCTGAATAAGAACTGCAGCTCACATCCTTTTGAGCATGCTTACTGTTTTCGTCTCTCGGTCTACCACTCCGATTTTTACGTCTCACACTGCCATCCAACACTAAATTGACAAATCCTTCATATCTCAGAATGTGTCCTATCAATTGATCCCTTCTTTTAGTCAAGATATGCCAGAAATTTCTTTTATCGCTATTTCTATTCAACACCTTTGCGATTTACACATCTAATCTTCAGCATTCTCCAGTAGTATCAGATTTCTAAAGCTTCTATTGTTTTCTCATCTCATCTCATTATCTTCCATGTTTCATTTCTGTACAAGGCTACACTACAGACAAATGCCTTCAGAAAAGATTTTGTAGCCCTTAAATTAATATTCGATGTTAATAATTTTATCTTCTTCAGAGATGCGTTTCTTTCAATGGCAATTCTGCATTTTATATCATCTCTACTTCTGCCATCAAAAGTTATGTTACTATCCAAATAACAATGCTCGTCTACTCCTGTTATTGTTTCATTTCGTAATCTCATTCGTCCAACATCGTCTGCTTTTATAAGACTAGATTTCGTTACCCTTGTTTTACTCCTATAACATCTTATAAACCTCCTTTCAAGATACTGTAAATTCCGGTCAATTGCTCTTCAGGTCCCTTGCTGTCTTTGACAGAATTACAGTGTCACCGGAAAACCGCAAATTTTTATTTCTTCGCATTGAACTTTAAATTCCCATTCCAAATTTCTCCTTGCTTTCCTTCACAGATTGCTGGCTGTACAGACTGAATAACATTTTCAAAACGTTACAGCACTCTCTTACTCCTTTCTTCGCCACGACCTCCCTTTCATGCCTTTCGACTCTAAGAACTGCTGTCTGGTTTCTGTATATGTTGTAAATAAATATCCGTTCCTTATATTTTACCCCTGCTGACTTCAGAATTTGAAATAATGTTCCAGTAGAAAACTTTCTCCAAATCTACAAAAGCTATAAACATAGGTTGGCCTATCCTTAACCTGTCTTCGAAGATAATTAGTATGGTATTACGTATCGTGTTCGCACATTTCTCCGAAATCTAAACTGATATTGTCCAAAGTCGAATTTTATCACTTTTTCCTTTCGTCTGTATTTTGTAACCATGACTTATTACACTGATAGATCTGTGATTTTCACACTTGCTTCGACCTGCTTTCTTTGAATTTTGAATACTACACTCTTTTTGAAGTCTGGAGGTATTTCCCATGTCTCCTACATTTTGCACACCAAATTGAATAGT
The DNA here is from genome assembly GCA_026315105.1 of Locusta migratoria. Taxonomy (NCBI): domain Eukaryota; kingdom Metazoa; phylum Arthropoda; class Insecta; order Orthoptera; family Acrididae; genus Locusta; species Locusta migratoria. Next base: position 298,175,963 of record CM048755.1, read on the forward strand.
TTCATTCGCAAATGCAATTTAGGCAATGTAAAAAACAAGTGAAATGGGTGTTTAGCCATTGTACATTAACCTTCTTCAGATATTTCCGATGTTATAACATGTGGGTATTCATTATAAAAAACAGTGTACAATGTTCTGTGGTAAATGCAACCTACTAGTTATCGTAACCATAAAACGAGTTCAAGAAATGCAACAAAACGAAAAGGAAAGGAAAATACATGAATGGCTCAAAAAAAGATCAATTCTGTCATCTCATTTGTTCCGATAGTCGTACCCGTGTCTCACCCATTTACAACTACGAACATTTAATATCTACATATTTTTTTTCAATCTGCCATACATTCTCAGTCTCACACAGTCTTTTATTCCATTTCCGATTGTTTCTTATTAAAACTTTGTAGGTTTCACACAATTATTTTTGGATCAGTACAGTCTTCTTTTAAGTTGAGAAGGTAGACATATATCAGATAATTAGTACATGTTTAGTTTAAAAAATGATTAATAAGTGGCAGACACCTATTTTGTTATCAATTTCAATATTCGCGTGCAGTGATTTTGGAAAAGCACTGAAACATGACCGAGAACCAAAAACTAATTCTAAATTGTATAATTACAGCGTTTTGTAGTCTCTCCTTTTCACAGGATCACCTGTAAAATGTGTCAACAATAGTAACAGATTGTGCGAGGTACTTTTTTTTTTTTTAATAACGGGTAGATTTGAACAGAACCGTGGAGCTCAGGCCCGATATGGTTCCGGACGGTGGCCGGATGGCCGTGTCGTCTTGAGCACAGAAACCTGGTCACTTCCCAATGCTGACTAATGGCAAAGAGGATTGGCAACAGCTTTATTGATCTTACGTCAGACGGAGTGATAGATTAGTTTGTTGTCTGTACACATGACACCGCAGCCGTGGCCCAGTGCTGAGCATCACCATTATCCACACCCACCATCAGCCTCGACTGCACTGCTTCACCGATTTCCCATATGCAGCGTGGTACTAACTATTCATGAACCGTATAATCACTGATGTGAATAGCCACACAAACAAACGGATTGAAAAATCTGCATTTCCTGGAGGTTTGTTGTCAAACTGTAAAACGTACTATTTGTATAGCTTTCAATAGATTAGTTTTCAGATACTACTCAAGTGTATCGGATACGTATTACAGCGAACTGTTGGAGTTCAAATAAACTAAAAATGTTCAGTCCTATTTATGAGTTCCTCTTTTCTAGAAAAGTAGTTTCACATTCCAAAATTGAGAATCTTGGTATGTAGATGACGAAGCTAACACTAAAAACTGTTGGCAATATTTTTAAAGCTCGTATCCAAACATAATTTCAATAAATTTTGAAGATAGGTCATGATTATTACTTTCAAATTGGAATTAGAATTAAAATGGTTAGCAATTTACTTATAATGCCTAAACGAAGAAGGCCTAATTCATCACATCCAACCGTTCTCTAGGGCAAAAAGGGAAATGAATATTCAGGGACATTGGAGGAGGAATAACAGAATGTCGAAAAAGGTATCGTAAGTTCAGTCTCACGAAACAAAAATGTTCAAATGTTTGTATAGTTTATGGGACTTAACTACGGGGTCATCAGTCCCTAAACTTACAAACTACTTAGGAACTAGCTAATACTACGGACGGCACAAATATCCATGCCCGAGGGGTATTCGAACCCCCGACCGTAGTGGCCGTGTAGACCGTGACTGAAGCGCCTCACTCCCCTCGGCCACCGCGGCCGGCTTCACAAAACATAAGACAGACTTCGTGTAGGTTGAAATATATATTAAAAAAATTGCTTACGCGACGCGTATTTGAAAATTCCGCTCAATGAAGAGTCTCGGAAATTGATTGTACCCGACACCCATTCAAGTTTGTTCAATTTTTTGCGCTTACCCTCTGGTAGCGTTTCCGCGCCACCCATTTATCAACGCTATTTAGAACAAGTTATTGCAACAGTTCCTTTCTGTTACTTGGACGATATTGTGGTATCAGGATGTACACCAGAGGAACACGTCAGAAACCTTCGTACACTGTTTAAAGTGATTTCGATTGCAGGGTTGAAGTTTCAGAAGGACAATTATGTCTTTTTCCAGACAGAAATTCAGTTCTTGTGCAATATTACAAATAGCCAGGGTGTCACCCCTTCAGTCGTATTTGCTGGCAATTCTTAACTTCCGTCCCCACTCGACGTGAAAAAATTACTGGCCGTTTTCTGTAAGTTGATCTATTGTATCCAGTTTCTATCCAACGCAGCTCAGATCGCGGCTCCGTTGCTTCGCTTGCGCCTGAAATAGGTACCTTTTTTATGGACAGAAGAGTCCCAGGATGCATTTCATAAACTGAAACGTGCCTTGTTGAGTGACAGATACCTTAATCATTTCGATCTCACTAAACCGGTAGTTTAGGCTAAAGATGCTTCGTCTTACAGGATTGCAGCTGTGCTCTTGCACAGATTTGGTTCACAGCATAGGCTCATTGCTTTTGCTTCCAAGTTGATAAAGACGCTCTGTAATGGCTCGGAGAAAGAGGGTCTTGCTATTGTCTACGGCGCGCGTAAGTTTCACCAGTGTCTGGGTGAAAGTTTTATCTGGTGATGGTCTATGACTCGCTTCGGTCATTTTTTTCATCCATCGAAACCTATTCCTACACGCACTGCTCAGAAATTACAACGCTGGGCCTTGTTTCAGTATCCTAAGAAATACTGTACCGAGCCACGTCGAAGGATAGGAATGCTGACGCATTTTTTCGCCTTTGTTCCGTTATTCAGCTTACAAAATACTCAGAATATTTTGTAAGCTGTAATGTTTTTAACTTGTGTATTTTTTATATGGTGACCAAGTGCAAGGTTGTTATTTTATACCCAATTTTTTTTTAACAAGATCAGCAGCTGGTATTGTGTATGTGACACAGTTCACCGAAACCGGTCGTCATTGAATAAATTATTATTGTGCGATCTTGGCATATCATTTTGAAAACTATAAAACGATCAGATTGCCTCCAAACCCGACTATGTAAGGTAATCTTAATATTGCTTATATGTAAAGGTAAAGCAGTCAACAATCCGAAGATTGGTTTGAACACCACAGTGCTTTACTGGGCATGGTCCTGTTTGGTGGTGGTATGCCATTGCCTTCCTCCGACCTTCGAACTGACTTACCCAGCCAGTTATAGGGGAACCTACAGTTTAATGTGGATTGCGAACCACGGTGCTACTCGGTATTTTTCACGTGAGCAATACTGCTAGAGGTGAAATAAGTGGAAAGTGACAGATAAAAATCCTAGGACCCGCGACCTTTGGATTTGTAGTCTGGCACTCTACCACTGTGCAACCGAGGCGCACATGTATAGGCCTATATTTTCATTATAACCTCTCTGTGAGCACAACTTTTTCTAATACAATTAAAAAAACGTTTTGTTCTTAAGATTACACAGACAGTTGCTCGATTTTGTCGTCCATAATTGGCGTCTGGTATTTACAAGCCACCTTTTACGCCGATATATGTTTGAAGGAAACCGACAAAACTTGTGGTGACCACGTGCCCTATTATTTGAGCAGTTCGGAGAAGCACAACGAACCATTTCACACGCCACACAAAGCATATGACACTGTCGTCGGATTGGTATTGAAAGCGTCGGATTGTTGAGCTGGGTGTATGTGGCGCTTTAGCTGCCGCGGCCGCCTGGTGACGGCGCTACAGCAACTCAATTTCCCGGCGCTGGTCCCCGCGCCACCAGAGGTGCCCCCCCCCCCCCCCCCCGCAGCATCTTCGCCGACATCTCCGGCAACGCGGCCGACTCAGGAGGCGGAAGCGGACGCGCGCTCTGCCAGCGATTTCCGGGCCCACGTTTCCGTGGCGAGGCGTGCCGGGATGCGGGACGCAGCTGGTGGCTCGACCTTGATCGCAGGAGCGCCTCCCGACTCCTCGAGGCGCCCACCTTCCTTATTAATTTGTGCTAGCAGTAAACAGGATCTTCCAAGATGATATTTATTTTGTAAAAATAGTCTGGGTCGCAGAAGGTGAAAGTGTTTTATTTTGACCTATTTAAACCTACTGCAGGCCATCCTCAGAAGTAAGTATACAGCCCATGTGTCGTGTCTACTTTCTAGCCGACGTTGGTAACTGGCAGTGTTGTTTAGAGGGGACTAAACTACTTGGCAACTGGCAGTGGCGGCTGGAACTTCAGGTGAATAGGGGTTCACTTCTTTGAGGGCCAGATCTTTATATTAGAACCCCCCCTCCCCTCCCGCTCGGCCCATCGACGTTTCGGCGCCCACCCCCCTTCGCGTCCAAAGTGACAATTCGGCGAACATCCGCGTTTGGCGTCGGAGGCCGGCCGCGGTGGCCGAGGGGACTGAGGCGCTCCAAATGTTCAAATGATTGTATAGCTCATGGGACTTAACTACGGGGTCATCAGTCCCTAAACTTACAAACTACTTATGAACTAGTTAATCCTAAGGACGGCACAAATATCCATGCCCGAGGGGGGATTCGAACCACCGACCGTAGTGGCTGTGCAGACCGTGACTGGAGCGCCTCAGTCCCCTCGGCCACCGCGGCCGGCGAGGCGCTCCAGTCACGGTCTACACGGCCACTACGGTCGGTGGTTCGAATCCCCCCTCGGGCACGGATATTGTGCCGTCCTTAGTATTAGCTAGTTCATATGTAGTTTGTAAGTTTAGGGACTAATGGCCCCGTAGTTAAGTCCCATAAGCTATACAAACATTTGAACATTTTGGCGTCGGGGGAAAGCACCCGTTTTGCCCCCCCCCCCCCTTTTTAGGTATATTTACGGTAAAAGATCTGCAGAATGTCTTACCTCGGCTTGTTTGCATTTGCTTCAACTCGAGCTGAAGCGTCGGCCTACCAAGCTTCTTTATTTCACACTTTTGTTTTAAGCTTAAACCTGAGTAATTTGTTTCATCCACATCTACACCTACACCCAAGTTGTAAAGTAGAACCGATCTGAGATCCATTGTCGATAGCACTCGTCCCTTTTTGTGAGTAAAGAATTCGTTTTTATTATGAGAAAATGGGTCGTTTTCTTCGAGGTAGTTCATAATGTTTGAAAAATGCATATCGAGGTCTGTTTCCCCAGAAGACGTCGGATTCACACACTCCCATCAGCATGACGAAGAAGGTATCAGGATTCATCAAACCATACAACTCTCTGGCACTGCGCCAACATCCAATGAAGATGGTCACGTGCCCATTTCAGTTGTAAGTGCCGTTGTCGTGGTTTTAATATTAGCAGACGATTTTTTTTTTTTCATTTTGGAAACATCCCTTAGGCTGTGGCTAAGCCATGTCTCCACCATATCCTTTCTTCCAGAAGTGCTAGTCTTGCAAGGTTCGCAGGAGAACTTCTGTGAAGTTTGGAAAGTAGGAGGCGAGTTACTGGCAAAGTAAAGTTGTGTCTAAACTACGGCATTCGGTATGACCTTAGAATTTATAATTTCTACGCTACAAATTGTAGCCGCGGGAAATTTTTCAGACTGTATACACACACATAGCTGAATGTATGACACGTTGTTCATGAGATATGAGGACATAAACAGTAACATTCATGGAAAACCGCCATCCATTACTTCTTTACTACTAACTGTATCGTGACAGACTTTACCAACACGCGGTGCTTATACAAATAAATATATACCTACAAAATTATACAATTTTACAATATAGAATTCAATAAATATGAGATCGTATATACTGCGATGGGTAAAAACCTTTCACATCATGCACCACGTTTTAATACATTTCTACATCTACAGCTACATGGGATACTCTGCAAATCACATTTAAATGTCTGGCAGAGGTTTTATCGACCCACCTTTATACTATTTATCTCAAAAATGTTCAAATGTTTGTAAATCTATCGGACCAAACTACGTGGTCATCAGTCCGTACCTTACAAACTACTTAAATTAAGGTAAACTAACCTAAGGACAACACACACACCCATGCCCCAGGGAGGACACGAACCTCCGATGGCGAGCAACCGTGCGCTCCTCAGCGAGGTGCCTTAGACCGCTCGGCTACTCCACCGCGTCACTATTTATCTCTCATTCCATTCTCGAATAGCGCGAGGGAAGAAAGAACACCTGAATCTCTCCGTTCGAGCTCTGATTTCTTGTATTTTATTCTGATGATCATTTCTACCTATGTAAGTGGGAGTCAACAATATATTTTCGCATTCGGAGGAGACTGTTGGCTATTGCAGTTTCGTAAGTAGCCCACGCCGCAGCGATAAGCGCCGTTGTTGTAATGATTCCCATCCCAGATCCTGTATCATTTCCATAACGCTGTATCCCCTGTATAGTAACAATAGAAAAAGAGCTGCCCCTTCATTGGATTCTTTCGATGTCGTCCATGAAGCCCACCTGATAAGGATGCCACACCAGGCAGCAATACTCCAAAAAAGGACGGACAGGCGTAGTGTATGCAGTCTCTTTTGTAGTTCTGTTGCATCTTTTAAGGATCCTGCCAATAAAACTCAGTCTCTGGTTTGCCTTTCCCATGACATTATCTACGTGTTCTTTCCAGTTAAGTCTGAAGTAATAGTAATTCCTAGGTATTTTGTGGAGTTTACGGCCTTCATTTTTGATTGATTTATCTTGTAAACAAAGTTTAACGGATTTTTTTTCGTACTCGTGTGGACTTCACACTTCTCATTATTTAGAGTCAGTTGCCAATTTTTACACCATACTGATATCTTATTTAGATCGTTCTGCAGTTAGTTTTGATCTTCAAATAATTTTACTAGACGGTAAATGATGCGTCTTCTCCAAACAACCGAAGAGAGCTGCTTAGATTTTCTCCCAATCAATTTGAGGTCCCTTGTCGATAGCACTCATCACTTCATGTGAGTAAAGAGCTATTTGTGTTTCGCATAAACGATATTTTCTAAATCCGTGTTGACCTTGGGTCAATAGATCATTCTGTTCTAGATAATTCATAATATTAGAATACAGGATATGTTCCGAAACCCTGCTGCAAACTGACGTCAATTAAATAGGAATGTAGTTTAGTGGGTTACTCCTACTGCCTTTCTTGAATAGGTGTGACCGGTGCAACTTTCCAATCTTTTGGTAGAGATCCTTCTTTGAGAGAGCGGTTGTATATGACTGTTAAGTAAGGAGCTATCGCTTCTAAAAGATACTGAACGTTGTTCGGTTTTCTTTTATAATAAACACCAAGAACATATGAATATGCACATGAACACTAAAACACAGTAAACAACTGATTACACTGTCAAGTGAGTGTCACAAAATGAATCTGTTACGATGAAGAGAAAAGCTACTTTTGGGTCACGTGACACTGTAAGCAGCACCCTCTCCCAACCTTCCGCATGCGCAAAGGCTGCCCTCCCCTACCTCTTTTCAAACAGTTCAATATTTGTTACAACGAAAAGTGTAAATGTCATTTACCCTCAAAATTTCTACACATTTGCAAAAACGTCCGAAGATATGTAGTAAGTAATAATACAAAAGTCATTGCTGTTCCCTTATGTGTTACTACCTTCGACGGCGCAATTCGATGCTGCTAACCATACGTCTGTTCTTGCTAGGTGGGGGGGGGGGTAGTGACTTATTATTATTCGTGATTGTCTCTTCCGAAGGCTTTTACAGTTGATGCGTCTTTAATTTATAGTTATCTTTTACCAAATACGACGTGTTTTTGTTGAATCTTCAGTGCACCATAAACAAATATGAATGGTGGATGTTGCCTTAATGGACGATTTGCCGATGCGCAAGGTAGCTCTATCGTCTTTGCTTCGGGACCATTCGTGCTTAACCGCCAGAGCTCGAGTAGCCAGGAGCTGGCGTCTCTACCAGCTCCAACGCCAATGTTAAAAGCGGCGATTCCCCCGCCACTCCCTGCCGCGGGAGCGCCAATATGCTGCCTCCAGGGGGTTCAGAAGAGAATTTGAATCCAAGACACACAAGCACATTTCAACGCTGCCCCATTGCCGCCTGTATTAAGCGGCCGCGCAACGATTCGTATACGTGCTGTCTCCGCGACGTAAAACGTTTCTCGTGCATATAAAATGATCTAATAGAATAACGAAAAGAAGAATGATAATTAAAAATACCTTTTATTTTATTTATTCATTTACTTTTTTTCCCACGACGAGCTTTTCTCCGGGGTTCACTGAACCAGTGACGCTCTGCCACTGGTAACTGTGCAGCCAGAGAGCAGCCATGGCAGACCTGCAGAGCTCAGCACCGGCTACATCTACATACATACCCCGCAATTCACCGTAAGGTGCGTGGCGGAGGGTACACTATTCCACTACTAGGCATTTCCTTTCCTATTTCACTCCCAAATAGAACGAGGCAAAAAGGAATGCTTATATGCCTCCGTACGAGCCCTAATTTCTCTTATCTTGTCTTTGTGATCACCACGCGAAATGTAAGTAGGAAAAAAAAGAATGCTTATATGCCTCCGTACGAGCCCTAATTTCTCTTATCTTGTCTTTGTGATCTTTACGCGAAATGTAAGTAGGCGGCAGCAAGATCGTACTACACTCAGCTTCAAATTCCGGCCCTCTAAATTTACTCAACAGAAATTCACGAAAAGAACGTCGTCTTTCTTCCAGCGACCCCAATTGAGTTGCCGGAGCATTTCCGAGACACTCGCGCATTGGTCGAACCTACCGGTAACAAATCTAGCTGCTCGCCTCTGAACCGCCTCTGTCTTCCTTTAAACTGATCTGCTGCGCGTCCCAAACACTCAGTACTCAAGACGTGGTCGTACAAGCGTTTTATACGCGGTCTCCTTTACAGGTGAAGTACATCTTCCCAAACTTCTCCCAATAAACCGAAGTCAGCTGTCCGCCTTACTTACAACTGTTCTTACATGTTCGTTCCATTTCATATCGCTCTGAAATGTTCCGCCTAGATATTTGAACGACGCGACAGCAACAAGAAGCTCACCACTAATGCTGTATTCGAACATTATAGGATTGTTTTTCCTACTCATGCGCATCACCTTACATTTTTCTACATTGAGAGCTAGCTGCCATTCTTCGCACCAACTAGAAATTTTCTCTAAGTCATCCTGTATTCTATTACAGTCAGTTAAAGACGACACCCTCCCATAGACCACAGCATCATCAGCTAACAGCCGCAAATTACAACTTACTCTGTCCATCAGATCATTTATATAGATAGAAAATAATAGCGGTGCTATCACACTCCCCTGGGGCACGCCTGACGATACACTCGTCTCTGATGAACACTCGCCGTCGAGAACAACGTACTGCGTTCTATTACTTAGGAAGTCTTCCAGCCAGCCACAAATTTGTGAACCTATTCCATAAGCTCGTATTTTCGTTAGCAGATGGGTTGTTTCATTATTTACGAGGATGGTTTGCAATAGGTTCAAACCGATCAAATAAAAAAACTTTTACCTTCTGCAACCCAGACTGTTTTTACAGCTTCCTGACCCCTCCCCGTTGTCGTAAGAATGCTCCCTACTGCATTTTGTGGGGAGGAGTGTGCAGTCCTATCATATCGGCTGCATACTGACCAGCGCAGCAACGCTAGAATGAGAGTTAGAAGGCGCAGATTACAAAACACGGGGCCACGCCCAAGGCCGCCACGGAGAGCAGAGACCTCTATGGTGTGGATTTAAACCTTTCATTCCCGATATTGTTCCTAGACAATACCGTATTAAAAGCGGCTTTTCACAGTATTATGTGTATGAATCTCTAAGCCGTCCGCACACGGGTCGATTCGTACTCGTCGCGTCTGCGACTCGTCCTCGACGCGATTCCGTCCCCAACCGACTGTCCATGTAAGTAAATGGGAGGCCGCCAACGGAACGAGATACGCGCGTCTCGTAATCGTCTCGAAATCGTTGCGAGCGACGCTCATCTCTTGCGACTTGCAGTGCACTGGAAAGTTCGAGCGTGACGAGCAGATCGTACGTCATGGAGGTAATTTACCGTGTATTTTTTCTGTATTTACAGTCCATAAAACACTTTAAAGCCCATGAGAACTACATGCGATCACTGTAATGAACTTTTAGTAAATAAGTACATAATGTATAAATATTTTCTGTATTCGTGTCTTGCAGCTCGCAAATATTCAGGAAAAGATATTTTTATTTCTCAGCCAGAGCTGCTGATGATTATTTACTTTTTTATTGGCGACTAGTTTCGGGCATATCCCATTTTCTCAAGCAACGAAATTTATATTTATTATTGCTTTGAATCACCATCTGTATAATACATTTATGAATATCGCTTTAATACGTGAATGGCCACTCCCATGAACCACAGACATTGCCGAGGTGGGGTGGCTTGCGTGCCTCAACGATGCAGATAGCCGTACCGTAGGTGCAACCACAGCGGAGGGGTATCTGTGGAGAGGCCAGACAAACGTGTGGTTCCTGAAGAGGGGCAGCAGCCTTTTCAGTAGTTACAGGGGCAACAGTCTGGATGATTGACTGAGCTGGCCTTGTAACATCAGCTAATGTGGCTTTGCCACACAGCTACTGCGAACGGCTGAAAGCAAGGGGAAACTACAGCCGTTACCTTTCCCGAGGACATGCAGCTCTACTGTATGAACATATGATGATGGCATCCTCTCGGGTAAAATATTCCGGAGGTAAAATAGTCCCCCATTCGGATCTCCGGGCGGGGACTACTCAGGAGGATGTGATCATCAGGAAAGACAGTACTGGCATTCTACGGGTCGGAGCGTGGAATGTTAGATCCCTTAATAGAGTAGGAAAATTAGAAAATTTAAAAAGGGAAATGGATAGGTTGAAGTTAGATATAGTGGGGATTAGTGAAGTTCGGTGGCAGGATGAACAGGATTTTTGGTCAGGTGAGTACAGAATTATAAATACAAAATCAATTGGGGGTATCACAGGAGTAGGATTGATAATGAATAAGAAAACAGGAATGCGGGTAAACTACTATGAGCAGCACAGTGATCGCATTATCATTGTCAAGATAGATACGAAGCCAACACCGACAACAGTAGTACAGGTTTATATGCCAACTAGCTCTGCCGATGATGAGGAAATCGAAGAAATATATGAGGAGCTAAAGGAAATTATTCAGACAATTAAGGGAGAGGAAAACTTAATTGTTATGGGAGACTGGAATTCGGTAGTAGGACAAGGAAGGGAAGGGAAGATAGTAGGAGAATATGGTCTAGGCAAAAGGAATGAAAGAGGGAGCCGCCTGGTAGAATTTTGCACGGAACATAATTTAGTTATAACAAACACCTGGTTTAAGAATCACAAAAGAAGGCTGTATACGTGGAAGAGACCAGGAGACACCGGGAGATACCAGATAGATTTTATAATGGTAAGACATAGATTTCGGAACCAGGTTCTACAGTGTAAGACATACCCAGGGGCAGATATAGACTCTGACCATAACTTGTTGGTTATGAACTGTCGGCTGAAACTAAAGAAACTACAAAAAGGTAGGAAAATAAGGAGATGGGACCTGGATAAATTGAAGGAACCTGAGGTTCTTAAGAATTTCAGAGGGAGCTTTAGGCAACAATTGACAGAAACAAGGGAAAATAAAACAGTAGAGGAGGAATGGGTAAAATTGAGAGATGAAATAGTGAAAGTAGCAGAGGACAAAATAGGTAGGAAGGCAAGACCTACAAAAAATCCTTGGATATCACAGGAGATACTAAATTTAATCGATGAAAGGAGAAAATATAAAAATGCAGTAAATGAAACAGGCAAAATGGAGTACAGACGACTAAGAAATGAGATTGACAGGAAGTGCAAAATGGCTAAGCAGGAGTGGCTAGAAGGCAAATGCAAGGATGTAGAAGAATGTATAAATAGGGGAAAAATAGATACTGCTTACAGGAAAATAAAAGAAACATTTGGGGACAAGAAAAGCAACACTACTAATATCAAGAACTCAGATGGGAAACCAGTTCTCAGCAAAGAAGGAAAAGCTGAAAGGTGGAAAGAGTATATAGAGGGGCTCTACAAAGGAAATGAACTCAGAGACAATATTGTAGGAAGGGAGGAGGATGTGGATGGAGATGAAATGGGAGATGCTGTACTGAGGGAGGAATTTGACAGAGCCCTGAAAGACCTAAGTCGAAACAAGGCCCCTGGAGTAGATGATATTCCTTCAGAGCTACTGAAGTCTCTGGGAGAACCAGCCATGACAAACCTGTTTCACCTGGTGTGTAAGATATATGAAACAGGTGAAGTACCCTCAGACTTCAAGAAAAATGTTATAATCCCCATTCCAAAGAAAGCAGGCGCAGAAAAGTGTGAAAACTACAGAACCATCAGTTTAATAAGTCATGGTTGCAAAATATTAACACGAATTATATACAGACGGATGGAAAAGCTGGTAGAAGCCGACCTCGGGGAAGATCAGTTTGGGTTCAGGAGAAATGTAGGAACTCGGGAGGCAATAGTTACTTTACGGCTTATCCTAGAAGATAGATTAAGAAAAGGCAAACCTACATTTCTAGCTTTTGTAGATTTGGAGAAGGCTTTTGACAATGTTGATTGGAATAAACTCTTTAAAGTTCTGAAGCAAGCAGGAGTAAAATATAGGGAGCGTAAGGTTATTTACAACTTGTACAAAAACCAGAGAGCGGTTGTCAGAGTTGAAGGGCATGAAAGGGATGCAGTGGTTGGGAAGGGAGTGAGACAGGGTTGTAGCCTTTCTCCAATGTTATTCAATTTGTACATTGAACAAGCTATAAAGGAAAGCAAGGAGAAATTTGGTGAAGGAATAAAAGTTCAGGGGGAAGAATTAAAAACATTGCGTTTTGCCGACGATATAGTAATTCTGTCAGATACAGCAAAGGACCTGGAAGAGCAATTGAACGGAATGGACAGTGTGCTGAAAGGTGCATATAAGATGAACATTAACAAGAGTAAAACTATGGTAATGGAGTGCAGTGTAAGAAAATCAGGTGATGCTAAAGGAATTAGATTGGGAAACGAAGCAATAAAGGAGGTAGATGAGTTTTGTTACTTGGGCAGTAAAATAACAAATGATGGTCGCAGTACAGAGGATATAAAATGCAGAATGGCAATGGGTAGAAAAGCGTTTTTGAAAAAGAGAAATTTGTTAACATCGAATATTGATTTAAGCCTAAGGAAGTCCTTTCTGAGGGCATTTATATGGAGTGTTGCCTTGTATGGGAGTGAGACATGGACGATAAACAGTGCGGACAGGAAGAGGATTGAGGCTTTTGAAATATGGTGCTACAGAAGAATGCTGAAGATTAGGTGGGTGGATCGCGTAACTAATGAGGAGGTACTGAACAGAATTGGGGAGAAAAGAAATTTCTGGCATACCTTGACTAAAAGAAGGGATAGATTGGTGGGACACATTCTTAGACATCAAGGAATTGTGAATTTAGCATTAGAGGGAAGTGTGTGGGGTAAAAATCGCAGAGGAAGACCAAGAGATGGATGCAGTAAGCAGATTCAGGCAGATTTAGGTTGCCGTTCTTATGTAGAGATGAAGAGGCTTGCTCAGGATAGGGTATTTTGGAGAGCTGCATCAAACCAGTCTCCGGACTGAAGACCACAACAACAACAACAACGTGAATGGATAACAAAATATTGTTCATACTTTTATGTCTGTTACAAATAAAAAGGATTACCTTAATGTCACCAGTATTCGTTCTTCTGCAGTCACACATTCCCTCATATTTCTATTAATGTGATGAATAGCTGGAGCTACAATTATCACTAAGGCGATGTAAGATTTCTCTGACATTCTGTAGAATGGCAAGAAAAGCTATGTAGAAAAGTAGATTTTTGTACAATAAATATTTTTTTGTGTCTGTACACTTTTGTTTTATATAACCAAACGGAACGTATGTGGATATACCTCATACAACATAAGGTCAAAATCGACTGCAGAACGGTTCAGATAATATGTCTATCTGGTGAAAAAATTTGTAATCGTCCATGAGCAATGAAAAATGTGCGATCAAATCCACACGAGTACTACAAGGAATCAGTTAAACATCGTTTACAAGATACATCAGTCACATATGAGGGCTACAAATATATTTAAATACCTAGGAATTTCATGTCAATGGTCGATTCAGTTGGACCAGAGGAGCCAGTACACCCAATATAAAAACAGCTCACGCTATTATGTAGCCAACGCCAGCTCGCAAAGTGTCTTGTTTCCAACCAGAGTCCATGCTTTCGTGGGGTGTGCGCCACACTCGAACCCCACCATCAGGTGCTAACAACTGTACTCTGGGTTGACCAGGACACGGTGTTCAGTCGTCTACTGTCCAACCGATATAGTCACGAACCCAGCAGAGGCGCTGCAGACGATATCGTCCTGTCAGCAAAGGCTCTCGAATCGGTCGTCTGCTGCCGAAGCGCATTAACACCAAATTGCACCGCACTGTCCTAAGGAATACTTTGGACGAACATGCTAGATTCATTTCTGCGTTTATTTCACGCAGTGCTGCTCGGCTTGTCTATCGCCACTGACAACTCTAAAACAAAAGCCTCTGTTCTCGGTCATTAAGGGGATCTGAACGTGAACGGGCTGCATTTTCATACCTTGCTTCGGTGCACATTACTCTTCATCTACAATGCGGAGGAAGTTGCGATTTTGTACCAACTCTGAACATTAACTAAAGCTGGAATAGGAAATTTAAAGAAATGTCTGTTATAGTTTAAGAATTACAATATTTTGCCTAATAGATGTTTTTATAATACACGTTCGCAGTTTGGAACCATTTTATGGTACCTTGTCAGTCTAATAGCATTTAGACTGTGACAGGCTGTTGTCAAAATTGGTAAGAACACATTATGCTTCTTGTTTTGTAGTTATGACTATATCTGAGGTAACATAAAAACCCTTATTACACTTCATTATTATTTTGTCTAAACTTATCGTTAAAATTATATACAGAATGACAAACATAAATCATTCCTGCAATGTATTAGGCAAAATGCAAAGATACTGTCCCATTCTTCAATTGGAAGAAATGTGATGAACATAGCTAAAACCATTATGAAGATATATGTACCTAATGTTCTGAAAATGTAGTTTCGAGAAAATGACAAAATATTGTTCGCAATGTTTTTGACTCGCCGTATGCCTCTTTCAGAACCTTCCAGTGCCATAATCTCTGGCGAGCTGCATCTTTATCGTCTGTAGACTTTTTTAGGAGTCTTTTCCTTGGACTCTTCAGTGGTGGCTCCTTAGCTCTTTCAGCTTCAACTAGTCGCTGAGGATCTATGGCAGTCAGAGCAGCTATCATATTATTTCCTGGTTGGATGCCTAATTTGTCCATTACTTTCGTCCTGCCAATTACACCATCATTGAAAAAGATAACAGCATCCATCACACCTATTTAGAGTACTGTTTTCGATACTCGTTGCCACACGGAGCTGTTGAAACTCTAAGGCGCCTCGCTGCGGAGCGCACGGTTGCTCGCCGTCGGAGGTTCGAGTCCTCCCTGGGGCATGTGTGTGTGTGTGTGTGTGTGTGTGTGTGTGTGTGTGTGTGTGTGTGTTGTCCTTAGGTTAGTTTACATTAGTTTAAGTAGTTTGTAAGCTACGGACTGATGACCACGCAGTTTGGTCCGATAGATTTACAAACATTTCAACTTTTGTTGAAACACTCATTAGGATTTTGTGTGCGGCCATGTAGACATTTGCTAAGTAATTTTTTATCTGTAAGGTCCTTGTATATTGGCTTTATTGTTTCCATAACTGTGGTAGGCATGGAATGTTTATGGTGATATTCCTTGCTGAAGCATCAACGTGGCCAGTATGCAGACATTTCTTCAAAGAGCGTTCAAGACTGTAATAACTATTTAAAAGTAAATAAACCATACATTTATAGAAACGGGAGAAATTTTCCTTTCAGATGGAGGCTTTTTTTCGATGTTTAAGTCATTTCCGCGTGCAGAACCACTTAAGTTCAGGTCGTCGGCTTCTGCGAAAGTGAATGTTCAAAAAAAAATGTTTGTATAGCTTATGGGTCATCAGTCCCTAAACTTACAAACCACTTATGAACTAGCTAACACTAAGGACGACACAAATATCCATGCCCGAGGCGGGATTCGAACCCCCGACAGTAGTGGCCGTGCAGACCGTGACTGGAGCGCCTCAGTCCCCTCGGTTACCGCGGTGGGCGAAAGTGAATGTCCCACGCCTCTAGCCCCAACAACCAATCAACGTTAAAAGTCTGTTAATTCTCATTATTGCAGCGATAAGCACATTGGAAAGTTTTTGATGTGAATAACCGGGGTATACTTGACAGCTCTGCCCTTCTGTACGTTGTGTACGTGATACCACCGCAATCTGCATCTATGCATGTCTCTGCCCCGTGAGTTCTGTCACTGAGTGTTTCATTGCCGTGAACGCATTTAGCATTTTCCCAGAAAAACAGATAACTGCGATTGTCACGCCAGTTACATTATACATTTGTAAACAAACAAGAACACGATTCAAAAATGTTTGTAGAGTCTATGGGACTTAACTACGGGGTCGTCAGTCCCTAAACTTACAAACTACTTATGAACTACTTACAACTAAGGACGGCACAAATATCCATGCCCGATGGGGGATTCGAACCCCCGACGGCAGTGGCCGTGGAGACCGTGACTGGAGCGCCTCAGTCCACTCGGCCACCGCGGCCAGCAAGTACACGATTCCCTGTTATACCAAAACTGCCATTTTCCCAGGACAAACTCCAGAAATTTTAGGATGTTGTTGGCGCTGCAGGTCTCTGTATCTTGGGGCGTCGGTAACGGACTAGCCTAAGTTTCCGATAGCCGGAGCAATCAGGCGCTGCGTGACGTTTGGGATTGGAGTGTGTATACGTGACGCGTGGCGGGGTCGGCTGTGTCGTATTACAGCCCTCACGTCGCCACTTCATCACGTTCTCGGCCAAGAGGCCGTACTCCCGCCCCGTGCACGATTCAATCGAAATACATTTTGATGACTGGACGGATAAGCACAACGCTTCATTTTTACGATATCTGCAATCACAGAGTCCCAGGAAACACATTGGTCGGCACGGCTTTTCGTCACCTCCAACGACCTCAGTGTTAATACATTCCTTTGAGAAGCGTTTTATGTCAGGCTGTAGTCACTTAGACACCAGCTAAACACTACTACGGTGTTAATTTTGTAAATAAACATGCTTGGGTAAAAAAGACTACTTTTATTCTTTCTGCAGGTAAGGTAAAGCAGTCAACAATCCGAAGATTGGTTTGAACACCACAGTGCTTTACTAGGCATGGTCCTGTTTGGAGGTGGTATGCTGTTGCCTTCCTCCGACCTTCGAACTGACTTACCCAGCCAGTTATAGGGGGACCTACAGTTTAACGTGGGTTCCGAACCACGGCGCTACTCGGTATTTTTCACATCAGCAGCACTGCCAGAGGTGAAAGAAGGGCAAAGTGACAAATAAAAATCCTAGGACCTGGCGGGGATCGAACAAGCGAACTTTTGATATTTAGTCTGGCACTCTACCACTGTGCTACGGAGCCGCACCATACTTTTACAAATATGTGTAATGCAATCATAAATAAAATTATAATTTTGGTAGATTAATAAATCAATCATTCAAACTGCCCAATACAACTGTAAAAGAATACATTAATTGAATATTTCAGTTATGCGTGTGTTCATTTTACATGTGCCTAACTTTTGCAAACAGGTTTTACGTACCATGTTTTTGCAAGGGAATCTTTTAGACTTCACATATGTCGTTGAATATTCGTTATCGCCTTTCCCAGACAGATGACATCTGCTCCTCTTCTTTCACCTGGGATCATTCTCTTGCGATTTAAGCGATGTTCTTCTCTCCACATCTTCTCTTGGAGAATTTACTCTTGGAAGATGTCGTCTCTTTATATATTCACTAATTGGCTGTTCGTCAAGAGTCAATTCGAAAAGTTGCATACATTGCTACTCTTCGAGTCAGGTGAACTATATTACATGCTGTATGACATCCCAGTGCCATTGTAGGTGACATGATGGTGGAACCTAAAGTGAGCACTGTTGACGTCACTGTGGAGATATTGGACGATGTGATGAGAACTGACTCTTCAGATGCATATCTGCTGCACAATTTCCACCATAGGCACTCTGCGATTGTTACGAATCAGTTCTACGATTGCATTAAGAATGTCGACTCCAGTCGATATCGATGGTCTTCCTTCCCCATCATCACCACGCATGTCTGTGCGGTATTGGTCAAACTGACATATTGCCTCTTGAATTATGTCTTGGGTACTTCAGGAACCGTTGTTTTGATGATAATGAAGGGCAATCACCAAACAAACATTTGCCAATTAACCCGAGAGTGTTGGCACCATTTCACTATGATAAACGCAAATTGCATTTAGTTTAGTTACTGTCAGAAATGGAGGGTGAACATGTTCTATACAAAAGAATCGTACTGTCCCGCGTAATTGAGATGTGGAGTACGTTTCCAGTTCTTACTCATTTCATTTCCACGTCGACGCACCTGTTATCCGTAAGGCTCCAGAACCGTACAGGGAACTCAACTGGTAACATACTGACAAAGCGCCACTATTGTTGCGCAACGGTGCAAGTGTCGGTCGTCATGTGTAATTTACTCTCTGAAGCATCCCCCAGGGGGGGGTCACGGTTCTTTCGTGAGTACGTGCGTGGTGAGCACGGGGCCCCGAGCTAATGCAGTCTTCCTTCCTTCTTTACTTCCCGGACTGCTTTTCCTTTCCCCCCTCCCCTCTTTTCTTATCCTCAATCCTTCCCCTCCCCACCGGGGGACTGATAACCTCAGTAGTTTAGTCCAAACTATTCAAGCAAACAACCCAGCCCCCTCTCTGAAGCTACTATCTGTTATCGTTTCAAACGTTTACGTTTAGAAATATCAACTTCAATTTTTATGGCGTGTTTCAACTTTTACTGGCCGAATAGGCACATAAAAAATTCTCCTATTATGTTCTACACTGCAGATGTACAGCTAGCTCCAACTCTTACGGGAATCGGCGAAGTGCCAAGAGTAGAGAGTGTAACTGGCAGAGCCACTACGTCAGTAGTGTATGGATAAGTCGAGAATTTGGTTCAGTTGGGTGACGTGCTAGAGAAATCCGTGCACTTGCGCTGTCCACTGTGTCCTCTTAGGAAGACGTGCGAAAATTGGCAACTGAACCTAGTTAATGAAACGTGTGAAGTCATCTATATGAGCACTACAAGAAATCCGTTAACCTTCATTTACAAGGTGAATATAAAGGCGTAAATGCCACTAAGTAACCAGGAATTACAATTACGAACAACTTTAATCGGAAATAACATGTAGAAACTATATTGGGGAAGGCGAGCCAAAGACTGTGTTTCATTGGCAGAACACTTAGACTATGCAACAGTGCTGCTAAACAAACTACCTACGCTATACTTGCCTGTCCTATTTTGGAGTATTGCTGCGCATTATGGGATCCTCACGATGTGGAACTGATGGTGGAGCAGAGAAGAGCATTTCGTTTTGTATCATCCCGATACAGGGGAGAGAGTGTCACGAAAATGATGAACGAGTTGGGGGTGGAAATCATTAACAGAATGGCGTTATCCGTTGCAGGGATATATATTTGCGTAATGTCTTACAACAACTTTCACTTCCAAATACGAGCATATTTTGTTAGCACCGACCTACACAGGGAGACATATTCATCATAATAAAATAAATCACATCGAAAACGGAAAGACTTAGGTGTTCCTTTTTTCCGCGAACTATTGGAGAATGGAACGGTACGGAAATATTATGAAAGTGGTTCATTGAACACCGTTCTAGTGACGTAAATGTGTAGTTGCAGATGTAGAAGTGATGGGTTAGAACTATGTCTGGTATGTTGTAATTCAACGGCTATGGCAGCTATGTCTTTATTTGTATACAGGGTGTAACATGTATAAGTGCGAATAGTTTTATATGTAGTACCTTAATAAGTACGGATATCAGTGTGTTGGTTGTTCTTTTCTCTGCGTCTAGAAGTCACCCCACACAAGAAAAACAGACGTTGTAATCTGATAGTTTCTGTTTTTCTGTATTTGGGCCGCAAGTGAATACGCGTCGCCTTCCCGCCTGTAACAACCTGTTGCCCAAGTAGTTGAGGGGCATTCGCCTTTAACGCTGATCCCGGGGATTATAGGCGTCCTGGTGCTACGCGTATGTGCAGGCACTACCTAATCTGAAAACATACAACTTTTATTAGATACATTTAAAATCCTTCCAATTACAAAACACCCTTTTGCCATGTTGTTTGGTACATTATCCTGAGTCACCTATACAAAGATTTGCACTTATACATGTTACACCCTTTATATACAAACATACGTAGCAAGAATGACAATATAGATTTTTGTGTTAATTATTTCAGCAATCAGTCGTAAAAAATATAAATTTTTATTTGTTTGCAAATCTAGATTTCGACCACTCTCTGGTCATTATCAATGTTTTAAACCAATTAAAGAAGGATTGTAACAGCTGCGTCAGCACAAACGCAACCTCCAACATGGAGGTCGAGATGTTTTAAGAATTTTAATTGGTTTTAAGCATTGATAATGACCACACAGTGGTCGAAATCTAGATTTGCAAACAAATAAAAATTTATATTTTTTGCGACTGATTGCTGAAATAATTACCACAAATCAAATACAGTCGTGGAGCACCAATTCCAACATGGAATCAAGCCTGATAGATTTTTGTACTTTTACTCCAAATGATAATGCTGAGGAAACTGCGGTATGATCCACGTTGGCGTCCCTCCCCAAATACTTCCTCGCAATTTGTTGACAGTGTGGGCAGTGTGCCTGAAAAATATTCAGTATTGTTTATTTTTATTTTTTTTATTTTTACCGCGGCGGAGTGGCCGAGCGCATTGAGGCGCTATGCTCCGATACCCGAGGCCGCTCCCCGTCGGTGGTTTGAATCCTCCCTCGGGCATGGATGTTTGTATCGTCTTTAGTATGAGTTAATTTATAAGCAGTTAGTAAGTTTAGGGACTGATGACCCCGCAGTCAAGTTCCATAAGCTTAACAAAATTCGAACATTTGATTTATTTATTTATTTACAGTACCTTTCCAAATGGAAAACTGGTGGGTACAGGCGTGTGTTGTTTCCCGCTATTGGTCAAGTACTCTGGGCCTTCACAGCTCTTTATTCTCTTTTACTTCAAAACATTGTAGTCCTTTTAAAACTCAAACCATCCATCCATTCATCCTCAAAACATGATTTTTCTTCAGAAATAATCATTTTGTATCCCACTTTGAAAACTGTTCAGTTCCTACAGTACGAATTTTTTTTCTCACAAAAAACTCGTTACACAGAAATAAACCCGTATCATAGCCAGTGTTCAAGTGTTCCACAGTTCCTGGTCTGGGGTGTTACAGACATTAGTAGAAGATAATTAATCTATTAAGCCTCGCGCTGCATGGTAGCTTTCAGTTACTGGAAGGTAGATAACCGAGTAGATCTACATGTCGTAACATAAACAGATATGAGAGGGCAGTTCAAAGCTAACCATAGCTCTAGATTGGATGAGTGCAAAAGTCAGATACCCATACATCACAATCCATACTTCGGTGTTTGTACGGTCGTAACTTAGCCACTTGTCACTCCTCTATCCAAAGAAAAAAATTAGAAAACAAACAATACGAATATCACATTCAGAAAGGTCATCTACGTACCCCTAAGTCATATGCCTATTATGAGAATAAAGTTCTGTCTATTAAAAAATTCACCAGTAGAACCTGCTTGCCAGAAAAGTGACGAAAAGTGCATTTGATAAAGAACGACGCTTACGTATACTAGTGATCAAAAGAATTTTGACGTTACGATATTATGTTGTCAGTACTGTTCTCATGCAACTACAACAGAGGAAAACATATAACTGTATCACTACATCAAGACTTCACGCTGATGTTGTTACATACCCAGTTAGTAGTTATGTAGATACTGGAATTCTAGCTCGAGCCTACAGCACGCTGTGTGCAATAATAAAATAGTTTGTCTAGGCTACACTAAGCCAACACGGCCAAAATGATGCAGTTGGATTCCTAGGTACGTCTTTGGCCTTGTTTCAGTTCCAGGGAAAACTGTCCATTCCTCGTTAAGAAATGAAAATACAGAGTCATAAAATGTGCCTCTGTGTTCAATAAATCACCACAGACAGGGTTATCTCTACAAATAACCCACAGAGTCATGGATCGTTTAGTCTTTTTAAAATATTTGAATTTATTCGCCTGTTTCTCTACATAGACGTAATTCCTGACTTGCATTGACCCAGTTTAGTGAATACGTTATAAACGACGAGCAATTTCAGTTCAAAACCCGAAATTAAGTTCACAGTTAATGTGCTTTGATTGTTCAAATTTCCTTTTCGCGTGAATATAGCAAGTCTGAAATTCGCGTGCTCCATAATAAAGTAACAGTTCGAAAACAGGGTAAACACACGTCAGAAGTATTCCGCGGTAAGGTTCACAAATCTTCTGAGATACTGTATGAAGTTCGCGCCCGCTCACTTCAGTCTAATAACCAAATTAAATAAAATAGACACCTTCATAACTTCACATAAAAAATTCTTCTAAGTCGCACCGCAAACCAACACAGGTCGTGCCTCTAGCAAGATTGAATGCTAATAGCCCAAAATCAAGATGGCGGATCCCTATTTAAAGGATTCTCTGAATTAGGCAGTTCTACTCAAACTTCAACTAGGACTTGTTCAATACAAATTTGGCTGAAGTGCAGTTTAATGTTTGGCATTGGTAACGGCGCCGGAGCCAATCAGCAGTCGCATTCGCGCGGCCAATAACAAATAGCTTACTCTTTATGGTTTGTAAGCAGATCGGCGTTGTGGATGTAAAAATCTTGATTAAAATATTGAATTTCAATAAATGTGAAATTTATATTTACATTCTGTAATGGAGATTACTATGTAGCCAAAATTATTTTCACCATTGATTTTAATTGTGGTGATTGCTTGACTTTCGCAGCCTTTACGAGCGCAATTACTTACACTGATCGGTTCTGAACCGGAGATTTAGGCGCTACTTCGAGACTAAACTTCTTGTGTAACCCATGTACCTAACCTTAAAGCTCCGCTGGCCTGTTGTTGGTTTTGAAGTGTGTTAAATAGAAGTCTGAAAGTGTGTTCGAAACATCCTTTCACTCAAGAAAGTGATCTGTAGCGTAGTCTTGAGAAGGTCAGGTATAGGTTAAACAAGAAATTTTTTTCTTAGTACGTGAGGGCGCGTAGCGCCCTAATCTTCGGTTCAGAACCGGAACTTCGAGATACACGGATTCTTCCAAATTACCCAACATCTGGTTTTTTTTCTTAGGGAAGTGAACACTAATTTTAATAACATTATTCACCCATTAAAAGCACTGGAAAAAATACTGTCGTATCACTTCACAGAGAAAAACGTATTTCAGTTTACGTTACAAGAAATTATTAATTCTGAACGGGAAAGTAGTGCATGTGAAGAAAGGCCAAATTCACATAACATGAAACTCGGAATCTGATTGGGCGTCCTCACCTGCACGATTCATCGCGCCATTACCAACATCTACCCACGAAGCACCACTCGCGGACTCATAAACGGCACTTTTCAAAATGTTCAAATGTTTGTATAGTTTATGGGACTTAACTACGGGGTCATCAGTCCCTAAACTTACAAACTACTTATGAACTACTTACGAACTAGGACGGCACAAATATCCATGCCCGAGGGGGGATTCGAACCCCCGACCGTAGTGGCCGTGCAGACCGTGACTGGAGCGCCTCAGTCTCCTCGGCCACAGCGGCCGGCAAACTGCACTTTTACCACAAATTTTATAACAGTTGGATCAGAAAATTTATCAGCATTCCAGCACTTAGTTTTCTTGTGCATTAAATGGTTTTGCTAATAAATGCATATTTAGTTGCATGTTCAAAACTGTCATTTCAGATTTGGTTAAATAAACATACACAATTAATTTATATACTGTACATACGTTCTTAATATTCATGCAATATGTGTATTGCCGTTATTTTATTATTTGAATAAATTCTATGCCTTTAAACAATTAAAGTATGTCACAAAACATTTGTTACTGAATTATTCGTAAATGGTAAAAGTTGCGTCACTTTTGAGATTAGAGTGCGATAGGGTTATGCGAGATCTCCCCGTTGCGATTTCATACATTAAAATCGATTCACTGGTTCGCTAGTTTAAAATTTTTAAAATTATAGTCATTACAAAATCTTGTATTGTTAAACAGGTCAAAAATTAAGGGTGACACCATCGGTGTATTAAGACTACTTTATTCGTCTCTGCATTCTCTTTGGTCTGAGGGTACTGGCTTTCCAGTAGCGCTCTTAGTTTGCGAGTAATTAATTTCTTTGTGTTTGGCAGAGTCTTGGCTATCCGCCATAGTAGTCCAGCTGCAGGCGTGATTCATACCATCAGCCACCGGGGTCGCGTGACATCCGGCCACTCGTTCGTGCTGGCCTCTTGCTTGCAGCTACTCCCAACACAACACCGCTATCGCGAATGGACCGCAGCGAACTCACTCATTGCGTATGTTTATAAAAATAAATGCTAGCTCAGGCTTTGTACTGTCACAATAGTTCCTGTGAGCTCGTATGGTTAGAGGTCATACCTGAGAATAGTATAAAGTTTGCAATTGGTTCATTTCACTGGCTTTCTGGCACGATACAAGGTTCAAAGAAAACTTGAGTCTCATATTGAACATGTACACGACTCATAAATAATCGTAGCCAGTGATATAAGTTTAACCTCGATCTGTCACCGAAAATATGTAATTCAATCTGGAGATACGCATAAAATGTCGTCCGGAACTGTGCTCAAAACACTCTCGGAGAATTATTTAGAACAATTAGTTCACGCCCCACTATAAAAGTAAATGGATGTCAAAATGCTTGACCTCTTAGCAACAAATAATCTTGAGCTCATAATCGCGAAAAACATAATCTGCCTGTTGTCCTTCATCCATGGCTCGCAAGATGTGATGTGAGAAAAGGGCGAGCTGAGTTTCGCACGAACGTTTCCTAAACCCTTGCTGATTCATAGAAAGAAGCTTAATCTTCTCAAGGAAATGTTTGTAAATCTGTGGAACTTAACTGCGTTGGTTATTAGTCCCTAGGCTTACAACTAGTTAAACTAACCTAAGCACAACACACACACCCATGCCCCAGGGAGGCCGTCTCAAGGAAATCTATATCTATAAATGTCAGTGTCTGTTCGGTGTACGTTTATCACGTCTGAACCACAAGACATAAAGAGCTAATAATTTGTACAGTTACTAATGTTTACCCGGGGAAGGCTTTAGGCACGATTTTATGGCAATCGGATAGCTATTTATCTATATATATTATACATTTCATTCCGTTCCATGATGGTGGTGGTGGCGGCTGGTGCAGCAACAGTGTTGAATAATTAAAAATGTTCAGTCTCTGTTGCAATATTGCAACAGAGACTGAACATTTTTAACTATATATATTAATGTGAATATCTGTTCGGTGTACGCTTATCACGTCCGAACGACAAGACGCAGACTTAAATATTTGTACAGTTACTAATTTATACCTGATGAAGGTTTTAGGCACGGTTTTATAACGATCTGATACATATTTGGTAATTTGAAGAAAGTAACGCGAAATGCGGAACAATAATTACTCTTTGAAAATTATATTTACTCTTTGAAAATAGTTTTATTGGTTGCATTGTTGCTTGAGGATTGATAATGATAAAAGGGTGGAGTATATTGGGATGGAAAGTTATCGGTGTATACAAACTTCTACGTGTGTGTGCGTGAATATTTCGCACTGCAGCGAGAACTACAGAACGCAAACGAATGGTCTGTGTGTAATTGTTGTTCGAAGTCTCCCGTTGTACACCATAGCAGTTCCATGCCGACAGCTATAAGGGGGTGGAAGATATGGTGGTTGAAAGTCGTCAAATTATAAAAGAATTCGGACTGAAGGCCAGCGATGACGTTTGCGACTCTATAGCAAGGAGGTTACGTACAGAGAAACGTGATGCCACAGACCATATCTTTGGTTTATGCGTGCTACTATGTCTCCAGCTCTTTCTCTGTAAGTATAAGCATACGAATAAGGAAATATAAGAATAAATAAATAAAGCAGTAAAAAAGAATTTTTTTAATACATCTCTTAAAAAATCGATTTGACGTTTCGCGCATTAAATCATGTGATCCATCTGTGATATTATTACAATCATTATTGTTGAATTTCGTGATTGGATTCTTCGAAAGAAGTGCATTTTTACCTGTGGTTTCTTATATATTCTCTGACAAATGTAACACGTTTTTAGAATAAAGGAGATGGACAGAGAGAGAGTGGATAGGAAAAGTACTAACTCAAGGTTCGAATAAATAAATAAATACCCGGGCAACGCCGGGTTTTCAGCTAGTTTACTATATTCGAGCTGAGAATATGCTCCAAAATACTACAGGAAACTGATGACAACGATATTTGCCTGTAATTATGTGGGTCAGTTCTTTTATCTTTCTTATAAACGGGAGCTACCTGCACTTTTTTCCATTCAACAGGAACTTTGCGCTGAATTAAAGGTTCGCGATAAATGTAAGCTAAGTAAGGGGCCAATGCCGTAGAATACTCTTTGTAAAACCGAACTGGTATTCTTGATACAGTCGCGTCGTTAAAATATCTAGGCGTAACATTTGGGAGAAGAATAGGAAAGGAAATGCCTAGTAGTCATATAGTGTACCATACGAAACGCACCTTACGTTGGATTGCGGAGTATATACGTATATGTAGAACTGTTATAATTCACGACCATAAAACACGTTCTAACATTCAACAATTGGCTGAAGTCAGAGAGATCGGCCTATAAATTGTTCATCTGTTCGACGACCCTTCTTGGAACCACCTGCACTTTTTTTTTTTCAACCAATGAAGTTGGTGATATGATTAGATTTTTGTGAAAAGCGAGTTCTCTGAACCGCAGCATTGTTTGTTTCTCTCTTGTAGGTTGTGTATTTCGGAGCGCGGGGCTTTACTCTATGAGGAGCGAAAGCATGGAAGCCAGCACGGGAGCTCCTGAGGCCACAAATACTTGGTGTGGCGGTTATCTGGCCGGCAGCTGCTCCATTACGCTTATCTGCCTACGCTAGCAGCCACGGCCAGCTATTGCCTATTGCACGGCGAGACCTGGCCAGCTACTGACACACACTTGAGACTGTCACAGGTTACATGATGAAGCAGTGGCAACGAGAAATATTTCAATTGGCATCAGTGTTAGAAAGTTGTCACCAAGCTTTTTGAAACTGTACTGTTCATTACTGTAATTTCCTAAGTCCGATGTGACCGGAAGAACAGACACTATTTTAATTCTGCAGGCACTGTGGATCAATACACATAGGAATTACAGACATTACTGCCAGTGGGCATTAAATTGTATCAATAAGGAAAACTGAAAATTTGTGCCTGAATTTCAATTTGAGTCTAGTTGTGCTGCTTACTAGGTAGGAGGACTGACCACTATGCCATCCTGACACAATAGGAAGAAAGCTTGGAGTCTGACGCCCCGTCAATAGCGTGGTCATTGGAGACGGAGCTTACGTTCGGAGTGTTTGGGTAAGGATGTAGAAGGAAATCGAGCGTGCCCTTTCAAATGAACCATCCCGGCATTTACCTGGGGTGATTTGGGGGAATCACCCTGACACAGTGGTCGCAACAATTGCTCGGACTACTGGACATGTTAGAAAGAACAGACACCACGCGTATAATTAAGGCGATGACGGGCTAATGATCGCTTCAGTGCAGATGATCATCCGCGAACTCTTACGGGAAATGTCGAAACGCTGTGATAAATGTTCATATGTTTCTTGAGCTTAAGGGACTTAACAGCGGGGTCATCAGTTCCTAAACTTACAAACTACTTATGAACTACTTTATACTAAAGACAGCACAAATATCCATGCCCGAGGGGGGATTCGAGCCCCAGACGGGGAGCGGCCTCGCGCATCGTAGCATAGCGCCTCAATGCGCTTGGTCACTCCACCGCGGCAAACCGCTGTGAGCAATGATGATAATTGGCATGGGCGCTACGTCAGTAGTGGGCGTGGAAAAGTCGGAAATTTGGGTCTGACGGGATGTGTGCTAGGGTGGCGCATACAGTTGTGGTGAACACTGTGTCCAGATGGCAGAGTGATCATCATATCTACCTAGTTATCCTAACACCCAGATTCGAATCGCACTCCGGCACATACAGGGTATAACATGCATAAGTGCAAATACGTCTATATGTGGCACCTTAATATGTAGAGATATCGGTGTGTTGGTTCTTTTTTCTCTGCATCAGTCTTCCCTCACAATAAACACAACGTTGCAACCTGATGCTTTCTGCTTTGGCGTACCTGTGTCATAAGTGAATGACACCTGGCTATATAGACTTCCACTGCAGGAGACTGATCTCAGTCTCACTGTCAGGAGGTATGCCAAGCAGCTGATCGCCTGATCAACACAAAATACAGGCGCATATGGTGAAGTACTATCTAACATAAAAACATATCACTTAACAGCTGCATTTAAGTCTCCAAATGACAAAACACCCTTATACAGAGTTCCCAGAATGTCCTGCGGCCACCTCTGGAGTTTGAACGTCCTAACGTTATGAAGTTACACTTTTACCTACTTTTATACACAGTCACCAAAGTTCTTAGCATATTTATCCCATCATTGTACCAGTATCAATACGCCCTGCTCGTTGAAGTCCATTTGTTTGGTGTGTAGCCACCTGCGGACTGTTGATTCCACTGCCTCATCTGTCGAAAAGCTTTGACCAAGAATTTCCTCATAGGACAAACGGGTGAAAGTTTGACGGTGCATGTTCCGGATTATATGGTGGATGCTGGAGCATCTCTCGCCCATATTTGGATATTTTCTCACTAACAGGAGAAACAACATCGGGGGGAGCATTGTCATGAAGACGTTTAACACCGGAACTGTAATAAGGTTCGCAGCTGCTAGCGCCGGTCGTTAAAAATTGCTGCCTCATTGTGCGGGGTTAGAAGTGTTTCAGGCCGCCCGAAGCTTGGAAAATCGCTAAGGTTTACACGGCTGTCTTGAAAGAATGCACACCAACTTGAGACAATTCTACGGTCAATACAGTCGTTGTCATACACGTCACACTTGCCCGTGTGAACTTCACTTGGGTTATGCCCTTTGGTCCACAGTTACCGAACTACATTTCACTGCTCTTCAAAAGTTTAACGACACAGACATAGGCGCCATATTTCTTTTGTAGTTAAGGCTTCTCTCGCAAGAGCTGCATAGGGAAACAAAATATCCTCTGTAGGAAAACGACGCGTCAAGTTTCTGTAGTTTCGCAATTTGCGAGAATTTCCGACTTTAGCTGTTATTCTTTAGTTGGTCTATGCTTTTGCAGCACATGAATATTTGTGCCGGACCGGGACTCGAACCCGGGTCTCCCGCTCATCGTGAGCGGTCGCCTTAACCACTTGGCCACACGAACACGCTCCACGGCCACACTCAAACTTCCATATGTTGCACTTGCCTACTTCCCCGCGACGCGGGAATCACGCTAAATGCGTGCGAGCACCAGGGAATTAATATTGGTATAGTTAACATTTATAGCTGCGGACCATCGGCAATTCTGTTCCTTTAGAACAGAAGTATCATCTATATCTATAAATGTGAATGTCTGTTCGGTGTACGCTTATCACGTCCGAACGACAAGACGCAGAGACTTAAATATTTGTACAGTTACTAATTTATACCTGATGAAGGTTTTAGGCACGGTTTTATAACGATCTGATAGATATTTGGTAATTTGAAGAAAGTAACGCGAAATGCGGAACAATAATTACCCTTTGAAAATTATATTTACTCTTTGAAAATGGCTTTATTGGTTGCATTGTTGCTTGAGGGTTGATAACGATAAAAGGGTGGAGTATATTGGGATGGAAACGTATGGGTGTATATAAAATTCTACGTGTGTGTGTGTGTGTGTAAATATTTCGATCTGCAGCGAAAACTACAGAACGCAAACGAATGGTCTGTGTGCAATTGTTGTCCGAAGTCTCCCATTGTGCACCATAGCAGTTCCATGCCGATAGCTATACGGGGGTGGAAGATATGGTGATTGAAAATCGTCAAAGTATTAAAAAAATTCGGACTGAAGGCCAGCGATGACGTTTGCGACTCTATAGCAAGGACGTGTTACATACAGCGAAACGTGATGCCACACACTATATCTTTGGTCTATGCGTGCTACAATGTCTTCAGCTCTTTGTCTGTAAGGATAAGCATATGAATAAGGAAATATAAGAATAAATAAATAAAGCAGTAAAAAAGAAATTTCTTTTAATACATCTCTTTAAAAAAATCGATTTGACGTTTCGCGCATTATCTATCATAATCAACGAACACGCGAGCGGAGCCGCGGGTTTAAGCTAGTAGTATATATGATTGATGGGCATTATCGTAAACCTTTCGTGATATAGTAGTAGTGCTAATCGACCATATCGCCCACTTTCGATGTTCAAAAACGATTACTCTGCTATTTTGTAATGTACTGCCTTGCTCGATCGCTCACTGGTAGCTTATGTATATGCGCTTCAATTTATTCAGTTGTTTACTGATGACGAGTGACAAGATGTCACACCAGACATCACGTTACACGAAAAACTCCGTCAGTTAATGTGGATGTTTATTACCAAGGATTGCAGTCCCTATAACAGTCTAATAGGAATTCCGAATCACAGTGTATAGCATTGGCGACCCTTTCCACGGCGGTGCAATACCAGCCTGTGAAATGGTTTATTCCGCGGTGGAGTAGCCGAAAGGTCTAAATCATATCGTTGCGGAGCGCACGGTTGCTCGCCGTGGAGGTTCGAGTCCTCCCTGGGGCATGGGTGTGTGTGTTTGTCCTTAGGTTAGTTTACCTAGGTTTAAGTAGTTTGTAAGCTACGGACTGATGACCACGCAGTTTGGTCCGATAGATTTACAGACATTTGAATTTGAAATGGTTTAAATGTATGGTCAATAGCTAAGTGTACAATAAAGGCAGCTTCTTGTGTGAAATGTATTCAAGGGTTTCTGTGGCGTCTTCAACCAGAGAAGAGAAAAGGTGAAAATACGTCCAGAAGCCACCCGGGACGACCGCGAGGTCTAAGGCATCGTGCTACGGAGTGGGCGGCCGCTCCTGTCGGTGGTTCGAGTCCTTCCTTGGGAATGGGTGTGTGTGTGTTGTCCTTAGTGTAAATTAATTGAAGTAGTTTGTAAGTTTAGGTACTGATGCCCATAGCAGATTGGTCTAGTAAGTTCACAAACAGTTGAACATTTGAATATTTATTTATGCCTTATAAGCATGCTAGATGGAATACGGCTGGTGATGAATTGTGTTATTGTCTTGGATGATTGCGTATCTTCCATATTGAACGTCTCCATTACTTTTCCATGTGTGCCCCCAATCCCTATTCACTGATCGCCAGTTTTGCCACCACTCATTCCGTGTGTCTTCAAGTGCTCGGTATTTCGTTCCACACTTCTAGACTGGGAGGTTAGTTCACCGCTTAAACTTTCCTGTATTTTTACTAGTTTATATGTGCAATCGTATGACAACATTCTTATCCCTAGTACACCACACAACGCATTACATTTCTGCTCGTTGTTATGCCAGACGCTTCTACAAGACACATGCAAGAACGTGTGTTAAACCTGATGCACATTTCTGCTACGGTGAATATCAACATAATAAACAATACTTGAATGTGTCAAAAAAGCTTCAGCTTTCCTCAAGGTTAGAGCGAATCCTTCCACCTTTTACTCTGCCTAGGTTTAGCCGTTTGCTGTCACGCAAAGTTGTAGCAGGAGCAACGTTTTCGCCGGGAAACACGGCGACTGCTTTACGACGACGTAAATAACTGGGTCGACAGCGGAGAATCTGAAATAGTATCAGCCAGCTTACAAGACGAGTAACGTCAGTACGTCGCTGCTAACGTCTCACCATGCCGTCAACAATAATGGCACTTAAGTGAGACAGCCTTACCCATTGTACATAAGGATCTTTACTTGTATGCTGTAACTGCGGCTACCAATGTTAACTTCGAGTAATCACTGTTGATTACGAAAGCAAATAATGAAGTTTTGTACATTGCTTGTTGAGTCCGATTAACTGGTGAGACAATACGATGACCTGTTGCATAAATTACTCTGCCTCATATCATAAACAATGTTACTACAAAGTAATCGTTTAAGAAGAGGAGAGTCTGACATCTGGGTCACCGATTTCGATCAAATTTTGCATGGACGTTCTTTATTGAATACTAGCTTAAACCCGCGGCTCCGCTCGCGTGTTGGTTATGATAGATAAGGCGCGAAACGTCAAATCGATTTTTTTTAAATAGATGTATTAAAAGAAATTTATTTTTTACTGCTTTGTTTATTTATTCTTATTTTTCCTTACAGAGAAAGAGCTAAAGACATTGTACCATGCACAGACCAAAGATATGGTCCGTGACATCACGTTTCGCTGTATGTAACCTCCTTGCTATAGAGTCGCAAACGTCATCGCTGGCCTTCAGTCCGAATTTTTTTATAATTTGACGACTTTCAACCACCATATCTTCCACTCCCTTACAGCTATCGGCATGGAACTGCTATGGTGTACAACGGGAGACTTCGGACAACAATTACACACAGACCATTCGTTTGCGTTCCGTAGTTTTCGCTGCAGATCGAAATATTAACACACACACACACACACACACACACACACACACACACACACACACACATACACACGTAGAATTTTATATACACTGACAACTTTCCATCCCAATATACTCCATCCTTTTATCATTATCAACCTTCAAGCAACAATGCAACCAATAAAACCATTTTCAATGAGTAAATATAATTTTCAAAGAGTTTGTTCCGCATTTCGCGTTATATTCTTCAAATTACTAAATATCTATCAGATCGCTATAAACCCTTCCTCAGGTATAAATTAGTAACTATCCGATCACCATAAAACCGTGCCTAAAGCCTTCCCCGGGTAGATATTAGTAACTGTACAAATTTGTAGCTCTTTGTCTTGTCTTTCAGACGTGATAAACATACACCGAACAGACATTCACATTTATAGATATAGATAAAGAGACACGCGTTTCGATTTTTTGATGGACACTCAGTAGTTCTTCAAAAAATCAAGGTCGAAGTTGATGATCGAAAATCACGTTTTCAATGACATACAGCAAAAGATCGCCTGAAGATGAACCTTGTTTACTGATATATATGGGGATAAAAGTGAATGACGTTCGATAATTAACGTGTTTTCATGCTGTAGCTTGAGTACTCGTACACACGAGCAATTTTCCGAGCGCCGGCGACTCGTCGGACATCGATAATATTTTTTTTTTTTCTCTCCGTCGACCTTCATCGCTTCATTCCTACCTACCTGTTTCCAAAAAATGAACGAAACAGAGCAGACACAGCTTGCGCTATATTTGCCCGCGCAAAATGATGGGTGGGTTAAGCGGAAAGTGTTTCCGCTACTTTCGCAAAGCTGATCGCAGGTGATGCTCCAAAAACGAACAGTAATACTGTACAGTGACGGTAGGCCGTGGAGGAACGTAATGCGTTAGGATAACACCATCACAGTCGTACACAAGAATGACCATAACTTTCACCATACAGGGGCTCTGATGCACTTTCGACTTTCGCGGCCACCCATAATGACGTCGTTCGTTGGATTGGCGTTTCAGTTTTGGCTCGTACGTTGTGGCCCATGTCTCATCCAGTGCTATGATACAGCGCATGAGAGCCTCTCTTTCGCGATCATAGCACTCGACGTGCGTCTGAGCAGCGCCGTAAGGTTCCATTTCTGCAATTCCGTCAATTCATGTGGAACCCATCGTGATGCAATTTTTCTCATGCCCAGGCGTTCCTTCTGGATGCGAAGCACAGTCGTATGCGCTAATCCTGTGCATTGACGATCCGCCGTGGAGGAACGTAATGCGTTAGGATAACACCATCACAGTCGTACGCGAGAATCACCATAACTGTCACCATACTTTGGCTTGATGACCTTGATGACACTGTCGGGCCCTGCCACCTCTGGCACATCCAATCCTGATCCAACTTTGTTGTACCTGTTTCGAAAACAGTAACGCCGTTACGTTAGACCGCTCGCTCACAAGTGACTGCGACACGCCGGTAGTGTCGGACGGCCACGTCCATTTGCTCGGAGGTAAGGTAGATACGTCAACAACGTGCGCTAGTAGATTCCATTGCATAGGGTCTCCACAGCAGTGGTGCCACCATTTAAGTTCCAACCCTCATATATCCAATTCCCAGCGATATTTATCTGATAAGGAGCATTGCTGGGTGAGCTGTCAGCCACATAAAGGCCGGAAAATATTTTTATCCTTCAGTAAAAAACCGTCTTGATTGCAAATTGTTTTATTTCTTATTTAATGACGCGTTTGGCCCTTTAGCAGGGCATCTTCAGATTATCTGCGTGACAGAATTTACACAACATTACAAGGCGTAATTACGAAACGGGGATAATGGGACATGGGCTTATTTTGTGTTTAAAAGACAGTATAAATGGTAAAGCTTACAATGCGCACTCCGGGGTGTGACACCGTATGTTGTTTTGCGGTGTTTCTATGTTTCTGAATTTTGGATTTCTTTGTAGCCCTACAAATGATCGGATAACAACGAATTACAGTTGTAACATACTCGGTAACGATGCGAGAAGCATAAAACTGATTTTTAAGATTAACTTAATAGAAGCGGTGGTCTCTGATGATGCAAGATAAGCCCATGTTTACAATTGCGCTCACGGGCCGTGGGCGGGCTTGGTGTGCTGCTCCGCCGACTTGTACAGACTAACTAAAGGAATGTGGGTAGGGAGTGACATAGGAAGCCGGTGTATAAGACGGGACGTATGAAATCTAGCTATTTGAATACAGATTTAACGAAACGGAGGTTATTAAGCAGGAAAGAAGTTAATAGTTTATATTGGTACTTATAAATGAAAGGAATTAACGGTATTTTATTTGAACAGAGACATCATAATATCTAGGAATGTTTGTTCTTTGTATGCCAACTGATCGTTTAGGAGGTGTGGGTGTCCAAAGTGTAGCTAGATTTCATCCGTCCCGTCTTATACACCGGTTTCCAATGTCACTCCCTACCCACAAATGTTCAAATGTTTCTTAAGTTTATGGGACTTAACTACGGCCCTACCCACATTCCGCCGCGGTGGCGTAGCCGAGCGGTCTAAAGCCTCTCGCTGCGGAGCGCGCGGTTGCTCGCCGTGGAGGTTCGAGTCCTCCCTGGGGCATGGGTGTGTGTGTTGTCCTTAGGTTAGTTTACCTAGGTTAAAGTAGTTTGTATGTTACGGACTGATGATCACGCAGTTTGGTATGATAGATTTACAAACATTATGTTAAACATTATCCACATTCCTTCAGTTAATCTGTACAAGTCGACGGAGCAGCACACCACCCCCGCCCACGGCCCGTGAGCGCAATTGTAAACATGGGCGTATCTTGTATCATCAGAGACCACCGCTTCTATTAAGGTAATCTTAAAAATCGGTTTTATGCTTCTCACATCGTTATCGAGTATGTTCCAACTGTAATTCGTTGTTATCCGATCATTTGTAGGGCT
Source organism: Locusta migratoria (assembly GCA_026315105.1). Lineage (NCBI taxonomy): Eukaryota > Metazoa > Arthropoda > Insecta > Orthoptera > Acrididae > Locusta > Locusta migratoria. Next base: position 298,211,655 of record CM048755.1, read on the forward strand.
ACAAGGAATTCCAAAATTCAAAAACATAGAAACACCGCAAAACAACATACGGTGTCACACCACGGAGAGCGCATTGTAAGCTTTGTTTACCATTTATACTCTCTTTTAAACACAAAAGAAGCCCATGTCCCATTATCCCCGTTTTGTAATTAAGCCTTGTAATTTTGTGTAAATTGTGTCGCAGACAATCTGGAGATGCCCTGCTAAAGGGCGAAACGCGTCATGAAATAAGGAATAAAACAATTTGCTATCAAGACAGTTTTGGCCCACTTTAGGTTACGGTAGTAACACTAAAAGTGGGCCTTTGCGATCGTCTTTTGACAGCTCGAAATTTAAATGAAAATAACGGCTTAACTATTCATCTGACACGAAAATTGAATAACCTAATTGGTAGAGGAGAAATTCTTTACAAAATAGCTTCCTTATGTTCTTTTCATATCTCGTATCGTTTGAGACATATTCGCAAAAATAACGGAGATCTGACACCCTCCTTTGAATTAACGAAAACCAGCCGTTCGGAGGTGTCACGTGACATTCCTCGCCCAGAACTCTAGCATACGCCATCTTGCGTTGCGTATTTGATGATTTTCTTATTGTAACTTACTTGTTGTCATTTCAAAGCAATGGCGCATTGAAGATTTAACAAAAACACATCGTTCTTCGTATGATAAATGATAATCTAGTGTCTACAAATGCCATATTAGCATCAGTTAACAATGTCCATCAATAGTATGAGATTAAAGGACTCATCTTCTGATTGATAGCCGTAGCGCAGTGGGCAAGGCGTTCGACTGTGACGCTAAAGGTCGGTTGTTCGGAACCCGCCACTATCTAATTTTTTTCCCAAAAAGGGTTTCAGACACTCTTATTAATTAATTTTTTATTATTTAGATTATTATATTGGTCCAAAATGTTTGCAAAAACTTATAAAACTACAAATCTAAAGTGGGCCGTAATACACGTCAGTGCGATTTTTTTACTGGAGGAATGTTTTTATTCTCACCGATTGCTGTACACCATGGACTGGAAATCATTTAATATTTTTATCTGGTTTTATTTATATTAATACAATTTTCAACAAACTATAATGGAATAAAAATTAAAAATAGTCAAATTCAAATAACAAAATTTCTGACCATGTTAGTTGTTTGCAAAGTAAATGTGTTTTTCTAACACCATCGATACTCCATATGCCGAAATTAAAAGTTGAATACGTATTACGTGTCTGTTTGCGTAAGCCTGATACATTTATGAGTTACGTAATCATGGCGTCCTTTGTTGGTGCAGCCGCATCGTCGATGCCTCAAGTAAGCAAACCACGTCTGTCCCCTAGCAGTGCCTCGCTGGTACACATCCTCTGCCGGTCTAACGGCTGCAAACAACGGACCAGTCTAAAACTTGGAGAGGTTATCTTAGGACAGACACTGACTCGCGCCACAGTACCGGACGCTAGATAGTACAGCAGAAAGCATCTTCCACGGACACCAGGGTAGAAGGCAGAGGTGAAGGTTGCACCTCAAAGAGGACACAAACGATCTACATGCAGACAGAAATAGAGGAATACACACGCAGAGCTTCATAAATATCATACTTTAACTGTTCCAATGCAGGCGACGTTTATGGGTATCCAATGTTAGCACAAACATAAAACTAACGCAATTGAGGGAAACTTGTTCTAGTACCACTGTAAAATTGTATCAAATGATTTATACATACACTGCAGGAAAAAGTGGGGAAAAATGTTTGTAGAGCTAATGGGACTTAACTACGGGGTCATGAGTCACTATACTTACAAACTACTTATGAACTAGCTAATACTAAGGACGGCACAAATATCCATGCCCGAGGGCGGATTCGAATCCCCGACCGTAGTGGCCGTGCAGAACGTGACTGGCGCGCCGCAGACTGTTCGGCCACCGCGGCCGGCCAAATAGTGGGAAAGATTGCATCGATTTTGATCGAATGACGACAGGGCTCCTGGGGGATAGCAGACGTAGTGATAATTGTTCCAACACCGTCCATCAAGAGAGAGCTTAGTGACACAGCTCCCAGAGCCCCATCTGTGTGTACCCTTTAGTAGGGAATGTTTATAGTCTTAAGGCTCAGTGTGATATCAGCTTGTGAAGCTAGCACGCACCATGCCACGAAGACAGAAACGCCAACTGAGCGAGTTTGAAAGGGGTTAGCCGTTGCTACAATCTGAAGATAGATACCGATAGTAATATAGGTGCGCAAGTGATTCTCGAAGGTCCATCGGTGCTATGTGGGTGTGTCGTTAATTTCGCAATATTTAACAAGGAGATTGCTCAACACGGAAATGGTTAACCGTTGCTGGTCTTCGTTGTAATGGTAGTACCATGAAAGCCCTCAGTAGTTTGGAAAATGTTAATAGTAGATAATACCGTTTAATATTATTGAACTAGGTAATAAGGATTACGGTGAATCGTGTTTGACATCTAACATGACACTTGTTATCAGAACTACGAATCGCCGCACAATCAGTTCAAAAAATGTTCAAATGTTTGTTAAGCTTATGGGACTTAAGTATGGGGTCATCAGTCCCTAAACTTACAAACTACTTATGAACTACCTTATACTAAAGACAGCACAAATATCCATGCCCGAGGGGGGATTCGAACCCCCGCCCGTAGTGGCCGTGCATACCGTGAATGAAGCGCCTCAGTCTCCTCGGCCACCGCGGCCGGCACACAATCAGTGAGATGGAGTCTGTTGTTATCTGGTAAAAAGGATTTGGTGTCTATTCCAAATAAAAGTGATGGGTGTTATCGACAAGGGTTCGCAGATTGATTCCGTATTTCTTGATTTCCAGAAATCCTACCTACAAACGACTTTTAATCAAATTGCGTGGTTATGGTATATCGCACCAAATTTGCGACTGGATAGGTGATTTCCTGTCAGAGAGGACACAGTTCGTAGTAATCGTTGGTAAGGCATCAACTAAAACAGAGGTGATATCGGGTGTTCCACAGGTTAGTGTTATTGGTCCTCTGCTGTTCCTTATTTACATAAACGATTTGGCAGAAAATCTAAGTAGCTCTTTTAGGTTGTTTGCAGATGACGCCGTCATTTACGGTCTACATCTACATCTACATTCATACTCCGCAACTCACCGTAAGGTGCGTGGCGGAGGGTACACTGTACCACTACTAGGCATTTCCTTTCCTATTCCACTCCCAAATTGAACAAGGAAAAAAAGAATGCCTATATGCCTCCGTACGAGCCCTAATTTCTCTTATCTTGTCTTTGTGATCTTTACGCGAAATTTAAGTAGGCGGCAGCAAGATCGTACTACACTCAGCTTCAAATTCCGGCCCTCTAAATTTACTTAACAGAAATTCACGAAAAGAACGTCGTCTTTCTTCCAGCGACCCCCAATTGAGTTGCCGGAGCATTTCCGTGACACTCGCGCATTGGTCGAACCTACCGGTAACAAATCTAGCTGCTCGTCTCTGAACCGCCTCTATGTCCTCCTTTAAACTGATCTGCTGCGGGTCCCAAACACTTGAGCAGTACTCAAGACGTGGTCGTACAAGCGTTTTATACACGGTCTCCACCGTACCGTCTAGTACAATTATCTAAAGATCAAAACCAACTACAGAACGATCTGAATAAGATATCACTATGGTGTAACAATTGGCAATTGACTCTAAATAATGAGAAGTGTGAAGTTGTCCACATGAGTACGAAAAGAAATCCGTTCAACTTTGTTTACAAGATAAATCAATGAAAAGTGAAGGCCGTAAACTCCACAAAATACCTAGGAATTACTATTATTTCAGACTAAAATTGGAAAGAACATGTAGATAATGTCGTGGGAAAGGCGAACCAGAGACTGCGTTTATTGGCAGAACCCTTAAAAGATGCAACAGAACTACTAAAGAGGCTGCATACACTACGCTTGTCCGTCCTTTTTTGGAGTATTGCTGCCCAGTGTGGGATCCTTATCAGGTGGGTTTGACGGAGGACATCGAAAGAGTCCAAAGAAGGGCAGCTCATTTCGTATTGTCACGATACGGGGGAGACAGCGTTACGGAAATGATACAGGATCTGGGATGGGAAACATTACAACAACGGCGCTTATCGCTGCGGCGTTGGCTACTTACGAAACTTCAATCGCCAACATTCTCCTCCGAATGCGAAAATATATTGTTGACTCCCACCTATACAGGTAGAAACGATCATCAGAATAAAATACGAGATATCAGAGCTAAAACGGAGAGATTCAGGTGTTCTTTCTTCCCGCGCGCTATTCGAGAATGAAATGGGAGATAAATAGTACAATGGTGGTTCGATGAACCCTCTGCCAGGCACTTAAATGTGATTTGCAGAGTATTCCATGTAGATTGGTGATGTAAAACATTATTACAGATGACAAAGTATGTGCAGCACCCCTACTAAAAAATAACAATAAAATTTACACTAAACAGGATGAAATTACAAAACTTTAGCTTCAGCCGAGAACCATCATAGTGTACATAATAGGATCCAAGGCTCCAAGGAGGCAACAGTTTTATTTATTAACGTAGAATTGGGGGGGGGGGAGGTTTAGGGGGTGCATTATGAATTCGTCTTATGTGAGTGTTTGCCATCTGGCGAGATGGTGCTTTCGCAAAACTGCTCAAAAATCAAATCAAATGTTTGTTAAGCTTATGGGACTTAACTACGGGGTCATCAGTCCCTAAACTTACAAACTACTTATCAACTACTTACGAACTAGGACGGCACAAATATCCATGCCCGAGAGGGGATTCGAACCCCCGACCGTAGTGGCCGTGCTGACCGTGACTGGAGCGCCTCAGTCAACTCGGCCACCGCGGCCTGCTCGCAAAACTGCCACACAAGTTGGACATATTGCGACAGTTGTGTAATGATGGTCATTGCGATCGTCACGTGAACGTTCTCACACCTGTAGACAAGGTTGTGCGTGTCCACGTGTCACAGAAGTCCGCCAACATCGTCTTATCGTAAGACTAACAGCGGCATCGTACAGCTACCACAGCAAAGATAAAAGGGTTTGTGATCCCAAAAGTGTCAACACGACTGTTTCCTACCAGTTACTAGCAGTGACACTACGGGCTCACACACTTCTAGCCCGTCCTCCACTCACGCCACAGCATCGCCGTGTATGGCTCAACTCGTGACGTCAGAGGGTCACTTGAAAGATGGGATGGCGGGCCGTGGTCTTCAGCGATGAAAGCAGATTGTGCCTGCACGCAAGTGATGGTCGTACGACGTAGATCTGGCGAGCGCTGTCTCGTAGAGTGCATTCGTCCAAGACACACTGGCCACACCCCGGACTTATGGTCTGGGGTGCAACAAGCTACAACTCTGGCTCAATTTTGGTGTTTGTGGAGGAACGCTGACCAGCGATCGGAACGTGCAGAATGTTACAAGACCGCTGATAGACGTCGTCGACAATCGCCGATATTTCAACAGGAGGACACCCTGCCGATTCTCAAGGCACAACTGCACTCAAGGAATCAACGTGCAAGCGTATTTAATACCTCGGTTTTCAAAGGGTAAACAAGGAAGATAACACACACAGTACACGTCACTTCAGAGTCAACACAACCAAAGATGACCAACATCAAAATTATTGATAGTGACTTAATCAACAGGTGAGGCAGCATTAATTTTGTCCCTCTGTTTTTTGACGAGTGACAGTGCCGGATTCCAAGCAGAGTTTAAATCACTATCTCTGTTTATAAGGTTGCTTGCTAGTTTATTTTCAACAGCTTCCTTAATAAAACTATCCCAATAGGTGGAAGTGCATGCCAGAATCTCCGTGTTGTTGTATTCCATAGGATGACCGGTGCCAAGACAGTGTTCTGCAACAGCGGATTTGTTTGGCTGTTGTAAGCGCGTGTAACGTTTGTGTTCAATACACCGGTCTTCCACAGTCCTAATTGTTTCAAATGTTTGTATAGCTTATGGGACTTACCTGCGGGGTCGTCAGTCCCTAAACTTACAAGCTACTTACGAACTAGCTAACACTAAGGACGGCACAAATATCCATGCCCGAAAGAGGGGGGTTCGAACCCCCGACCGTAGTGGCCGTGCAGACCGTGACTGGAGCTCCTCAGTCCCCTCGGCCACCGCGGCCGGCAGTCCTAATTGTCTGACCAATATATTAACATGCCACAACTGCAAGGAATACGATATACAACTGCCTTACGCAAACCAAGATCATCCTTTACGGACCCCAACAGGGCCTTTATCTTACAAGACCCGATCCTTTGCCATTTTTGCAACAGAAGGTGTTGCGTATTTCTAACAGGACAATGCTCGTCCGCACACTGTGCTTGGGACTCAGAGTGCTTTGTAAGATACGCAGCAACTTCTCTGGCCAGTACGATCTCCGGATTTGTCACCAATCGAGCACGTGTGGGATACGATTGGACAACTTACACTTGAGACTCGTCAGTCCAGTACTGTTGCAGAACTACGTGAACGGGTCTAACAGGTGTGGAATAATGTATCCCACAACAATATTCGTCATCTGTATGATCGAATGGGTGCCGGAATCAGCGCATGCATTGCCTCCAGTAGACGCTACACTCGTGCTAATATGGGTGTTTCTACAATGGACCGTCACGTAGTACCTAAGTATCGTCTGAGCTTTTGATCTGTAAATGTAATAATTTCATGTACTCCATAATCAATTTTCAACAATATAAATCTTGAGTGAATTGGAAAAGTGAGAGGGTGTGCTAATTTTTATTTCCAGTAGTGTGTAATGAGTGTGTGAACTACCTGGGTGACACATTCTTATGATTAAAAAAAATGATCACTGATTCTGAAAGCACGCTTATTGGTCTGGAATCGTTTTTGAAACGAAGAAAAGAATGAAACTATTATTTCGAATGAGCACTTGATGCCGTGGTAGTGCCTCACTGTTCTATTATTATTATGTGAATTCATCTTATGGTGCAAGAAGTACTTTTTATAGTAGCACAGAACAAACTCACCATAAGGTTTTTGAGTCACTACGCACTTGGTGGATGAAAATCTTGGTAGCATTTTAACTAACACAGAGTAGAACCGGGGGTCGAAAGTTATTGTGTGGTCCCGAGTGTGTATCTCCGTCCGGTAGAAATGTAAGAATAAATCACAGGAAATGCCCTGTATTCCTGCCAATTGCGATGATGCAAGTCCACGTGATTGCAATTGGGCGACGGGCTACACTGTTCAAGGGTGGAACGAAAAGTTACCGATGATTTGAAGCGATAAACTACCAGCCAAGGAAATAAACCCTAACAGAAAACATCTGCATTGCACTATCGCTGGATGGTAGCGTTGAGCTGAAAATCCAGGTTGTAAAACGCAATTTTACGTAAAATAACGTTGAGTTAGCCAGATGACCTATTCACAGTGAACTATAACACGTCTAAGGGACTTGAGATTGGAATCATGCAGTGTACTCTCTACCGCCCCGTCTATATCGTGGTCATTAGAGGCGCAGCTCACTCTCAGATTGTTTGGCTATGAATGGGGAACGAAATCGGCCGTGCCGTTTGAAAGGAACCATCCCGGCATTTGCCTAGAGTGATTTAGGGAAATCACGGAAATCCTAAATCTGGATAGATGGAGGCGGATTTGAAGCATCGTCCTACCGAAATGGATCTTATGATTCCTCATAATCGCATGATGAACAAATGGAATATGGAATATCAAACCAACTGCGTGATTCGGTTGAAGAGTTTCTAGCTAAAAGAACGAAGCTTCTCATTCTTAACGGACAGAAGCCTTCTTGCGTGAAAGTGATTTCGTGCGTGCCCCCAGAGAGTGTTATTGGAGAGTTGCTTTCCACAATATATATACACGACCTCGAAGATAGCATGCGGTTTTCAACTAGACTTTACACGGATGATGGTACGTCGGGAGCAGGCAGCACTGGAAAAGGTTAACGAAATGCAGGATTGTGTGCGGTATTTTTGGCCCTCAAGCAAAAGTAAAGTGCTGCGTTTACAAAGGAAGCAAGATCCTTTACTATATAATTACGCAACTACAACATAAACAAAAATGTTCAAATGTTTGTACAACTTATGGGACTTAACTACGGGGTCATCAGTCCCTAAGCTTACAAACTACTTATGAACTACCTATGACTAAGGACGGCACAAATATCCATGCCCGAGGGGGGATTCGAACCCCCGACCGTAGTGGCCGTGCAGACCGTGACTGGAGCGCCTCAGTCCCCTCGGCCACCGCGGCCGGCTACAACATAAACACTGGAAGCATTTACTTCCATAAGATATCAGGGAGAATGCTTGAGGAGCGATTTGAAACGAAACGACCATATAAAATAAATCGTCTATCAGGCATATACCAGACTGTGATTCATTGGAAACATCCTTAGGAAGTTTATTCCGTCGACAAAGTAAGTAGGTCACAAAATACTCGTTCGGCCGACGTTTGAGTACTGCTCCCCACTGTAGGATCCGTACCAGATAGCAGACATAGAAAAGATCCAATGACATAGAAAAGATCCAATGGAGATCAGCATGCTTCGTTTCAGGTTCATTGAGTAAGCGCGCAAGTGTCACAGAGATAATCTGGAAACTCCAATGACAGGCGCTGCAAGAGAGACTTTCTGTGTCGCGGTACGTGCCTCTGTCAAAGTTATGAGTGCATGCGTTTCTTGAAGACTCACCAGTATAGTGCTTCCTCCTACTTATTTGTCGCGAAAAGAACAGAGGGATAAAACTAGAGCCGGACGCGGTGGCCAGGGGACTGTGGGGCTTCAGTCACGGTCTGCACGGCCACTACGGTCGGGGGTTCGAATCCCCCCTCGGGCATGGATATTTGTGCCGTCCTTAGTTATAGGTAGTTCATAAGTAGTTTGTAAGCTTAGGGACTGATGACCCCGTAGTTAAGTCCCATAAGTTATACAAACATTTGAACATTTTTTTTTGATAAAACTAGAGAGATTGGCTTACCGGGAATCACTAACCATAAGCGACTGTAACAGGAGAAGTAAGTGACAATAGTACCCACCGCCACACACTCTGAGGTTGCTTGCAGTGTATGGATGTATATGTTGATCTATAAGGGAATTTATCAGCTGGATGAGTACGAACTCAACACAGACGCTGCTCAAGAGGCGAGGCGGTTAGGTAAAGAAGTGCTACAAAAGAAGAATCACGCGATATTTTATAGATGCCAAAAGATAGGTCACGTATTCGGACTGGTTTTATTGTAAAAATTATACTAATGGTGCAGATTCAAGATTATAGATTAGAGGAATTGATTGGATTTGTTTTTTTCAGGGAAGCCAAAACAGTCTTGGTCCAACCCGCCACTGCCCGCACCGAAACTAAGTTTATTGTGCGGTATCGCTTCCTGTATATCTAGTAAAGCCAACCAATGCCCTTGAACAGTGCAAGGAGTCCCTTTACCAGTTCTTTATTAGACACAATTTCTTCGGGTCTGGTTGTCGCAAATGTTCTGTGCCTTTTACTCTCCAATGACATGCATTCGAAGATTAGATGTTATGCAGTTTCATCACCGTCACCACAGGTCCTACATTTAGGGTCCTCTTCTGTTATTCCCATTTTATGTAGGTGTTTTTTGAAATTCCCATGGCCTTCAACAATCCAACCATGAGTCTAATCTCTCCCCTGTTCAGGCCCAGGATTGCAGAGCTTCTTTTAAAACATTGCTTTGGCATCATTACCTTGCCATTTTTTTGTTGGTAGACTTTGGTCCAATATTCTACGTGCTGTCTTCTGAGCCAGTTACGTAGCTCCAATTTGATCATTGCCTTGGTGGTTGTCAGGACAGGTTCCGGTCCAATAACTGGAGTCTCTGTCCCCATCCTGGCTAATCTGTCGGCATGTTCGTTGCCACTGATCCCCGAGTGGCCACGGACCCACAATAGGTTTACTCTATTGCTTTCCCCTAGCTCCACCAGAACCCTGTGGCATTCTGTAACAATTTTAGACCTTGTTGCAGGAGCTGCCAGTGATCTCAGGGTTGCCTGGCTTTCTGAATAGATACAGATGCTACGATCTTTGTAGCACCTACGCAAATTCTCCTCCACACACGCCCTGATGGCAGTGATTTCGGCCTGGAATACTGAGGCCAGTTTCCCTAGAGAGATGACGCCCTCCAGTCTTGGCTGCACCCCGTATACCCTGGCCCCAACGCCTTGGTCTGATTTTGACCCGTCAGTGAACCAGACAATATCCCCTATACGGTGTCGAACTATTTTCTCCCACTGCTCACTACTTCCAATTATTATATTGAATGGCTTGTTGAAGCAGTATGGGGTTATAATATAGTCGGCTGGCATTTCCCCAACCTTTCCTATATTTACCACACTCACTATTTTAGTGTGTGATAGATTAGAGGGGAAACTCTTAAACTACTATATATGCTCGTGCACTAACTAGATCCTTGTGTGATTGCCTCATCACTGCTAAAACCTGGAGTTCCTAAATTGAGTTTATTAATATGAATGATATTATCCCGGTAGTAGAACTTAATGCACGAATAACTGATGTGTTTGTATCAACTTTGACAAAAGGATTTACGTGCATCATCTCATTCTGTAGCTGAAAATATTGTTCATCGAAAAACTCCGTTCCAACAGGCCTCGGACAGGCCAACGGTACCAACCAGGCGCCGTCTCATCCTCGGTCCGAAGACGCCGCAGGATGCATTAGAGAGGGACATGTGGTGAGCATACGGCTCTCCCTACCGTTGTGTTGCCATGACCTAAGCTGCTAGGTCTCAAGCAGCTCCTCAGTTTGCATCAATAGAGCTGAGTGAACTCAGCCTGCCAAAAGGGCACGGAAGACACGGACGGTCACCCCTTCCAAGTGATATCCGAAGCTTATTGTGCTTAACTTACGTGATCTGATGGTTACCGATGTATAAACTGCAGCACATTCGGTAGCGTGTATTGTCAACACTTGCAAATATTCACGTTAGGGTGGTCGACACACATGAGGATTAAACTTCGATTAATTATTTAGCCTCAGGCATATCTTCATCTATATAAATACTCTGCAAGGCACATCGAAGTGCATGGCAGAGGGTTCATCGAACCGCTTTTATGATGTTTCTCTACAGTTCCATTCTCTATTAGCTCGCGGAAATAAGGAACACCTAAATCTTTCCGTTTTAGATCTGCTTTCTCTTATTTTATTTTGATGATCATGTCTTCCCATGTAGGTGGGTGCTAACAACATATGTTCGCATTCGAAAGAGAAAGTCGGTGAAAGAAATTTCGCAAATAGATATCGTCGCAACAAATAACGCCTTTGTTTTAATGATTTCCACCCCAACTCATGCATCATTTCTGTGACACTCTCTCCCCTATATAGCGATAATACAATACGAGCTGCCCTTATCTGAAATTTCTCTAAATCGTCTCTCAGTCCCTCTTGGTGGGGATCCCAGAATGCGCAACAATACTCCAAAATATGACGCACAAGTGTGGTGTAGGCAGTTTCTTTAGTAGAACTGTTGCATCTTTTAAGTGTTCTGACAACGAAACGTAGTCTTTGCTTCGCTTGCCCTATAATAATTTCTGTGTGTTCTTTCGAATTTAAGTTGATTGTAATTGTTACTCCTAGGTATTTAGTTGAATTTACGGCCTGTAGTTCTGGCTGATTTATAGTGTAAATGAAGTTTAACGGATTTCTTTTAGTGGTCATATGCATGACTTCACACTTCTCATTGTTAAGAGTCAATTGCCATTCTTTGCCATGCAGATATATTATCTAAAGCATTTTGCAATTGCTTTTGATCTCCTTGTGACTTTACTAACCGATAAGTGACAGCATCATCCGCAAACAGTCTAAGGGAGCTACTCCGATTGTCTCCTAAATCGTTTATAAAAATAAGGAACAGTAGGGGCCCTATAACACTTCCCTGGGGAACGCCACATATCTCTTCTGTTCTACTCGATGACTTCCCGTCAATTATAACGTACTGTGTCTTTTCTGATAGTAAATCACTAATCCAATCACACAATTGGGACGATATTCCATAAGAACGTAGTTTGATTAGAAGACGTTTATGAGGTACAGTGTCGGAAGCCTTCCGTAAATTAGAAACGCGGTATCTATTTGACATCCCTTGTCGACAGCACTCATCACAACATGTGAGTAAAGAGCTATCTAGCTGAAACTTCCTGGCAGATTAAAATTGTGTGCCGGAACCGGGACTCGAACCTGGGACCTTTGCCTTTCGCGGGCAAACGCACTACCAACTGTGCTATCCCGACACGACTCACGATGGACTCACAACTTTACTTCCTCCAGTACCTCGCCTCCTACTTTCCAAACTTCACAGAAGCTCTCCTGCGAACCATGCAAGACTAGCACTCCTGGAAGAAAGCATATGGTGGAGACATGGCTTAGCCACAGCCTAAGGGATGTTTCCAGAATGAAATCTTTCACTCTGCAGCGGAGTGTGCTCTGTTATGAAACTGGCGGAAGTAAATTGAGGCGGCATCGTGAGTCGTGTCGGGATAGCACAGTCGGTAGTGCGTTTGCCCGCGAAAGGCAAAGGTCCCAGGTTCGAGTCCCAGTTCCGGCACACAATTTTAATCTGCGAGGAAGTTTCATATCAGCGCACACTCCGCTGCAGAGTGAAAGATTTCATTCCAGCTATCTAGCTGATTTTTACGGGAATGATACTTTCTGAATACGTGTTGACTATGGGTCAAAAGATCGTTTTCTTCGACGTATATACATATATACTGAATCATAGGTCCCAGTCAGGCTTAACTGACTCATTATTATTCCTATTGAGGTAACCGAAACACAGTCTAATTGTAGGAAGTCCCGACCAAATTCAAAGTATGGTGTCTGTCATCGCGCCCAGCGGTAAGATTCTTCAAAAGTTAAAGTACACTGAGTCGCTCATCACGATTCAAAAACACCAAATCACTCTGAAAGTCCAAGCGCTCAATATCAGCGGCTCGGGGGAACACAATGGTAAGCTCCACAGCCCAATATTTTCCATTATATGGCAATCAGTGCAGCCTATGAGCCACAGATTGTAATATACATGGAAAATGTTATTGTATATAAATGGTGTCTGTTCTTTCGGACATGTCTAAACGCTTCAGTATTTTAACTATGCCTTATAACATATGTACAAAATAAGAATATTTGAAGAATTGGATATACACTGAAGAGCCAAAGAAACTGCATGGGCATCCGTATGCAAAAATAAAGCTATGTAAACAGGGGACGACGCTGCTATCGTCAAAGCCTATTTAATATAACAGGTGTCTGGCAGGGGCGATAGATCGATAACTGCTACTACAGTGTCAGGTTATCACAATTTGAGTTTGAGCGTGGTGTTATAGTAGACCCACGAGAGATGGGACACAGCATCTCCTAGGTAGCGATGACTTTCCGTCAATTACTACGTATTGTGTTGTTTCCGATAGGAAATCACAAATCCAGTCGTACAAATGAGACGATATTCCATAAGCACGCAATTTAATTAGAAGCCGTTTGTGAGGAAAGTGTCTACCTCGATTTTAGATTTCTTGTCGATAGCAATCATCATTTCACGCGAGTACAGTGCTAGCAATGTTTCATAAGAACGATACTTCCTGAATCCGTGTTGACTATGGGCCAACAGGTCGTTCTCTTCGAGGTAGTTCATAACGCCTGAAAACATTATTTGTTCCAAAATCCTGTTGTAGAAAATGTTCAAATGTTTGTTAAGCTTATAGGACTTAACTACGGGGTCATCAGTCCCTAAACTTACAAACTACTTATGAACTACTTACGAACTAGCACGGCACAAATATCCATGCCCAAGGGGGGATTCGAACCCCCGACCGTAGTGGCCGTGCTGACCGTGACTGGAGCGCCTCAGTCACCTCGGCCACCGCGGCCGGCCCTGTTGTAGACCGACGTCAGTATATGGACCAGCAATTTTTCAGATCACTGCTATTACCTCCCTTGAATAATGGAGTGACTTGTTCGACTTTCCAGTCTTTGGCTACGGACCTTTCACTCAGAAGATTTTCAAGCAAATTTTTATCTGATTTTCTATTTTATTTTTAATACATAATTTTGCAGGTTTTGGGAATTTCGATTTTCAGTCTCGCTATGACAACTCCGTGTTCACTAATCCCTGCATCTGTTTTCATGCTCTTTATTAACTCCGGATTATTTGTTACTAAGAAGTCAATAAGTTTTCACGACCATTAAGTATTCTCGTGGGTTCATGAAATAATTGCATTAACGGTCAAAGTGTTCCGCATATTTCGGACGCTGTTTCACGCTCGCCTCTAGTTTTGATCATATATTTTTGCCTACATATCAAGGGTACGTTAAAGTTACCACCAATTACAATTGTATGCTTCGGGTACGTTTTTGAAATTTGATCCAGCTTTCTCTGAATATTTCTACAATCGTATCGTTCGAGTCAGAGGGTCAGTAAAAAGAACAAATTATTAGTTTACTCTGTCAGCTGTAACCTCTACCCAGCCAACTTACATCAGCTTTTTACTTCAGTTTGGCTACAGGATAAACCGCTTGTGTCAGCAATAAATACGCCCCCACTAACGTTATTCGAACTATCCTTTCTGGACCCCATTTGTCAAATGTTCAAATGTTTGTATAGTTTATGGGACTTAACTACGGGGTCATCAGTCCCTAAACTTACAAACTACTTATGAACTAACTAATACCACAGACGGGAAACCTCAGTAAGGGCCCGGTCCCACGCTCAGGGGTGCGGGGCGGAGGGTGCTGAAGTAGTTCCATAAGATGTCCCATGATGGCGCTGCGGTCAGAAGCAGCCCTTTAAACTGGCCAGAGCAGGCGGCAGGTAGCGGCTGTCCCCACCACCACCTCCCCTCAAACGCCGGCACGCCGGTCACAGCCGTGGCCTCGTGGCAGGAGGCACGAGCTCTCCCCTCAGCCTCCCCTCCACGCTACCCTCAGAAGCGCATCTAGTGTCGTCTACCGGTACTAAGCCGGGGAACCGTCTGACACCTGCTAGCATCTTACGGAACTACGAGGGCAGCGTAGGACAGAGGCTTATCCTCTGTATATGTTACTCTATGCTAATACTAAGGACGGCACAAATATCCATGCCGGAGGGGGGATTCGAACCCCTGACCGTAGTGACCGTGCAGAGTGTGACTGGAGCGCCTCAGTCCCCTCGGCCGGCACCCCATTTGTCCCTTTGCAGAAATTTCAGCTGAACTTGCCTCCGGTTTTAGGCAACTTCCGCTACCTATAATGATTTGTACTTCAGCATTTCCTATTAGCTATTTCACCTCTGGTACTTTCTCCATACAACTACGACAATTTACAACTATTAGACCAATGGTTCTAACATCTTTGTTCGCGAAAATTCCAAGCTACCCCAGTTAAGGAGTATCCCTGGCTCCAGCCAATCAGCCAATGAGAACTCGTTAGTGGTCAGCCAATGAGAGGCTGCGTGTTTCTTAACCGGAGATTCGGGCGCTACGCGCCCAGGTTATGTATAGGTTAAACAAGATGATTTGATTTTTAGTACGGTTAAGAATCACGCAGCATCTCATTGGCTGACAGCTAGCGAGTTCTCATTGGCCGGAACCAGGGATACTCCTTAACTGTGGTCGCTTCGAATTTTCGCTCTGTGTTCGACATATCTGTGATCTGTAGCCTTCGTGACTGAAACCCTTTTTGCACGTTCGACAGGCACTCTGTCCTAGAAAAAAAAAGAAAAACTGTCAGTCCAAACCACAAAGCCCCCTGCAACCTGTGTAGCCGCTTCCTGTGTGTAGTTGGCGCCTAATCTATTCAGTGGAAACGAGAACCCAACTGCCCGATGGCACAAGTCGAGGAATCTGCTGCCTACACGGTCGCAGAACAGTGTGAGCCTATGATTCAGACCCTACACTCGTCTCTGGTCTCTGTAACAGCTGTCCACATTCGGTCCTGTCAACTGTGCTGCAGATGGTGAGCTCTGTCTTCATCTCGCAAGCAAGACTGTCAGTCTTTACCATTTCAGATAGCCACACAAAACTGGTGAGAATCTCTTCCAATGTAATATGACACACATCGTTGGTACCAACATGAGCCATCACCTGGAGCTGGCTGAAGCCCGTAATCTCTATAGCATCAGGCAGGACCCGTTCCACATCTGGAATGACTCGTTCACCTATGCATATGAAGTGCACATTGACCTTCTCTCCATATTTTGGAGGCATACCCTCAAGGGATTCCATAACCCTCCTAACGTTTTAACTCCCAACTACAAGCTAACCCTCCGTCTGTGATAGACTGTATGTTGCAAGCTGAGTGCTGACCTCAGGACAAATGATGAAACCATCTGGGTCAAGAACACTGTCTGGCACAAATGTTCAAATGTTTGTAAAGTCTATGGGACTTAACTACGGGGTTATCAGTCCCTAAACTTACAAACTACTTATGAACTACTTACAAACTAGGACTCCACAAATATCCATGCCCGAGGGGGGATTCGAGCCCCCGACCGTAGAGGCCGTGCAGACCGTGACTGGAGCGCCTCAGTCCCCTCGGCCACCGCGGCCGGCTGTCTGGCACAGATAGTGCCCCAAACCTGTTGGAAGGACGAACAGGGGAGGCCTCTCGATCGGTCCCTGGAAGTATTTCGCTGCCTCCCACTCCCTGAAGTGACTTCCCATGTGACGACAGATGGGTGACTACCTCATCGCGAGCAGTAACAGAGCTCGACGCACTCGCGACCCGATAACTGAACACGCCGGACGTACTTGACTTCCGTTAGGGCTCCACGGCCGGCCACCATGTGCGGTGCCCCTCGACCGCTGGCCCCAGCTGTGTAACCATGCTGCACACCTCCTGAAACTTGGAGTTAAGCTCAGCTCGCATCGGCACACAGTAGTTACAGTCACTATCCATAAATATAGTACCTAGAGAAACGGACGTCTGTAAAGGCGCACTGTAGACTCTACAGTGAGCAACTGAGGTAAATGGGAGAACTGAACCAAGAAGGTGGACTATCAAGAAAAAGTCAAGAACTGGACTATGAAATTACATGACTAGCTAAAGCGACTCTTGCGGTAAAGGCGGTGCAAATACTCAGCTACTGAACTACACAATTTTCAAAACGCGAAGTTGGGCCTACTAGTGGTAAAAATGGTAAGTTTCTCACAGGTAAAATTTTCGGTGATGGTCAAATGCGTTCGAGAAAAATCCAAAGTTCCCAGAAGACGTCATTCTGGATTACGTCAGAAGAGGGAGAAGGGGGCGTGGTTCAGGCGTTTTCCCCATTGGCCATTTTGTTCTACAACCGGAAACAATGTCACCCAGATGACGTCATTGGTACATTGCCACATAGGTGCTCAGGGGGCCAATCATTGTACAGACATCGTACGTACGTCATTTTTAAGAGAAAACCTGAAAGGCTTTTTTTTCTCTCATGTATACCGCCACAGCGTAGTTTGGTAATTTGCCGATTGTCAGAGCTAATCGCAAACATCGCGAGTTCAGGTGCGGAGCGAGTTTTCTCTGTGTTGGAGTTCGACAAAAACGATTGTGCTACAGCTGTCCAACTGATGTTTAGAACAGAAGCCACCAACAAAGAAGGCCATTTACCACTGGCACAACAAATTCGTTTTTACGGCTTGCTTGTGCCCGACAAAGAGAAGAGTACGTCCCAGCGTGAGTGAAGGGAATGTGGAGCGCGTACGAGGGACATTCATAAGGAGTCCAAAGAAATCGATGCGTCGTCATCCTGTGAACTCTAAATGGCTCCAGTGACAGTGTGGAAAGTCCTGCGACAGAAGCTGTCTATGAAACCATTCAAATTGGAGCTAGTGCAGAAACTCAATGACGACGACAAATACAAGAGTTTTGAGTTTTGTTCGCAGTTGCGACAATTGAATGAGAATGGGGATGGCATTGTTGATCGCTTAATTTTTAGCGACGAAGCCACTTTTCTCACTAATAGGAAAGTGAACAGGCATAATCGTTTCTCTGGAGTAGAAGGCATCCACACGAATGCATTGAATTTGAGCGTGATTCCCCAAAGATAAATGTTCTTTGTGCATTGTCACGTCGAAAACTACGGGCCATTCTTCTTCGCTGAGAACACTGTCACTGGATATTCCTACTTGGACATGTTGCAGCCTCTTGAGTGCTTTTCCCGGTAGTACACCACTGTGCCATGAGTGTTGCATGTCGGCAGGGGCGCTCCATGGCCGTTATAGCACCTGAACTCGCAATGTTTGCGACTAGCGCTGACTATCGGCAAATTACCAAACTACTCTGAGCGGTATACTTGGGAAAAGAAAAATAAATAAAACTTTTAGGGTTTATCTTGAAAAGAACATATATATCTGTACAATGATTGGTTCTTGTGGA
This sequence comes from Locusta migratoria, assembly GCA_026315105.1. NCBI lineage: Eukaryota > Metazoa > Arthropoda > Insecta > Orthoptera > Acrididae > Locusta > Locusta migratoria. The sequence continues at coordinate 298,230,011 of CM048755.1, forward strand.
ATAAATAATTGAAAGTATACATGGACTTTATGTACACCATGTATTTAAGAACAGGCAACGAAATAAGAATATAAACCGCAAAGCACAGATTACATTTAAGAAACTGATGAAACAACTGCTAGAAAGTCGCTTTTAGTGATAAGACTGTTACACTTAGACATGGAGATATCCTTTAAGCTCTGGTCGAGACAGCGATCACTCAGCAGGTTATGTGACCATTTCAGCTGATTAGTTCCATGCAGTGGCTCAATGTCTGTTACCCAACGGTGGTGCTGTGTTCCAAGGCGACAAGTCTTCTATTCACACAGCTCACATGGTCCAGGACATCCATCTGGATAAGTTGTGAGTAATGGGATGATGTCAGTTCTGAGCCACTACAGTGTTGCCAGATGTTCTCCCCCCTCTTTGGCCTTCTGAGCAATTTGGCAATGTAGCAATGACGTCATCTGGGTGACACTGTTTCCGGTTCTAAAACAAAAAGGCTAATTGGGGTAACCCCTGAACCACATCCCCCTTCTCCCTCTTCTGATGTAATCCAAAATGATGTCTTCTGGGAATTTTGAATTTTTCTCGAACGCATTTGACCATCACCCAGAATTTTTCCCGTGAGAAACTTACAATTTTCACCACTAGATGTCACCACCATTATCACCACCCCACTCCCCTCCTACTACCACTGTCAACTCGGAAGAAAACTCCATCACTCTGCTTCAAGATTCAGCCAGGTGAGAATGTATCATCAGCAGCAGTAACTACGCCATACTGGATGCAAGTATTGCTTATAAAAACACAAGGACAATTGATTAAACAATTATCACCAATGTGATATTTTGGAAGGAACTATGTTTGCATTAACTATTTTAAAAAAATGATATATCAGAATCATTTGTGACCTAGTCTCTGGGCAATACTATGTACTACAAGTCGTATACTCAGTTTAGGTAACGTAATACACTGAACCTTAATTACATGTCATACCTAGTGGTGAAAATTATAAGTTTCTAAGTTATTGGTAGACGCCATCTTGAGTTATGTCTTGGAGTGGGGGAGGAGTGGGATGTGGGCCTGGTTTTTCCATTGTGGCCATTTTGCTCTGGAACAGGAAGTGACACCATCTCTATGACATCATTGTGACATTGTTGTATCAGTGCCCAGATGGCCAAAGAGGGGGGGGGGGAGGACATGTGGCAACACTGTAGTGGCTCATAATTGCTTCATACCATTACTGTTGTGATACTTGTCCCAGCAACCATAGTAACAAGATGGCGATATTACTGAGACTTTGTGGTCTACACTGACTTAGCAAATGTCACAGGATAGTAGGGCGCAGATGGTGCACACGTGTTGTTTGCACACCACACTCCCCATGTGCTAGGTGCAGTTGTACAGGAGATCTTCTGACATGGTTGTGCAAGTTATGAGTGTGAAATGGAACGTCGTTGAGAGCTGACGCCATTCCAACTGATTATGGTGGTCCGTGGCTGAAATATGGGATTTTTAATTTCTTCGGTGGTGTAGGAATTCTATTTCACTCGTTCAACCTTGTCCAGGGCATATCTTGAATGGTTGATGAGGATGTCACAGTGTATAACAGGTGGAATACCAGCCATCCAGCCACCCTTAATGACCATGACTGGTCAGCAGTGACAGAAGGGCAACTGTGCAATAAATCACAGTTCTATTGAATACAATGGACAATCCATTTGTTATTGAGTATGGGAGCAGGCATTCCACACAGGTGCCACTGTTAACACAACATCATTGGGAATAGGGGGGTTCCATTTGTCACCAATGACCAGTTATGAGCACAGGCATAATGGTCTAACGTGAGATGGTCGGACAAATCACAATTTCAGCTGCACTATGATGAAGAGAGGCAACATGTGTGGCATGGACCACATGAATCGATATATCTCGCCTTTCAAGAAAGAGTAGTCCAAGGCAGTGGTGTCTCTGTTATTGTCTGTGGTGCATTATCTTGGTATAAAATGGGCCCCCTAGTAGTCTATGAATAGACGATAAATAATTCACGGTATGTTGAGCTACTAGGAGCCATCTCTATCTATTTTTGGTCTCCCAACATCCTGACGGTTGTGCGGTGTTTGAAAATGATCTAGCATATGTGGGATATCATGGGACGTAAGCTCCATGCAATGGGGAATACACCCACGAACATACCAAAATTGCCTGCCACTATGCAAACCTATTGGTGTGAACTGCATCCATAGGAGTACCAGGGACTTGTAGACTCACTTACACAACGTCTCACTGCATTCCGCAGAGCTAGAGATGGCCTATACCATGACAGCTGCTAAGTCAGTGTAGTTTGGAGAGAAGAGCCCGTGATCGTTATTAGCCTGGCGGCATGTTCGCAGGAAGAATTCTCTCGAAAAGAGTTCAGAACCTGTATTTATGCATTCCGAGACGACTGGCAGCTGTTCCACGTTCCGACCGTTCCAGTAAGTGCTTGCTACGGTCTGAAGAGTTCCATTCTTACAGCACTTTGCAGTTTCCAGTCCTCCTTCTAGATGTAGTTGCAGTGAATCGACAAACCATTTGGAGAGCAATAAAATCTATCAGCTTAAGTCGTCATACTTTATTTAATCAGGTTTACGTCTACGATGCATGTAATTTCTGTAAACTTTCGATGGCAGAGAACAATGGACCAAAGAAAATAGCCTGCAATTTTTCCGAATTAAAATTTAATTGCTTATAACAAGAATAAACTTGGCTTCACAGATTTTCATGTTATTATTCTTAAATGGGAAATAGAGAAGCTTGGCAGTAAATATTTTTCTATGTTTCTCAGATTAATCACAAGTATTCTGCTCCGTTCAAATATACTGGGCAAGATGGATGAGCTTGATGTATCAGGCGCAAAGCAACTTTCAGTGACATATTCAACTCTCTTGATTTGCTCACCGACTGTCCCTTTGGAGCGAGCGAGATGGTGCAGTGGTAACACACTGACTTTAATTGTTTTTGTTTGGGATCAAATTAAATCTGATATATACAAAGCAGCAGAAAAGACAGTTTGAAAACTAAACCCAAAAAACAAGAGGAAATGGATTACAACAGATGTTATAGAACTAACAGAAAACAGGAGATTATACAAAAAACGCAACTGATGAACAAGGAAAAGCTGAATAGAGAAGACTAAAGAATCTAGTCAACAGAGAAGCTAGAAAAGCAAAAGCAAAGTTTCTCGAGGAAGTGGAAGAAAATATGCAAAACGAAAGAACTGATTTAGCCTACAGAACAGCAAATAAATTTTTAGCAAACGTAAAACGATACTCTCAGGCACAATAAAAAATAAAGAGGGAACAATTCTGTTTGGTGAAGATATTGTGAAGAAATGGAAAGAATATATTGAGGAGCTGTATGTTGGAAGACCTATTTCAGAGGAAGGAATAGGAAGAGAAGAGCAAGTAGATGAAGATGACAAGGGAGATGATATTCTGCAAGAAGAATTTGACAAAGCTCTAAAAGACCTACGAGACAACAAAGCGACGGGCATTGATGACATCCCTGCTGAACTAATAAAGAATGCTGGTGACAGCGTGAAAAAATGCTGCTTAAACTTATTAGGACCATCTATAACACAGGAGAATTACCGACAGACTTCCAGAAATGCATCATTGTTCCTATACCAAAGAAGGCAGCAGCTGCAAAAAGTGAACAGTACCGAACTTTAAGCCTAATATCACACGCATCAAAAATTCTCATAAAAATAATTCTGAGAAGAATTGAAAAGAAGGTGGAGGATATGATAAGCGAAGATCAGTTTGGAATCAGAAGGGGATTGGGAACAAGAGAAGCGATTCTGGCACTGAGACTCCTTATCGAAAAGCAATTACAGAAAAATAAAACAACTTATATTGCCTTTGTAGACTGGAAAAGGCATTTGATAATGTTATCTGGCAAGAGATGTTCAGAGTGCTGAGGAAAAGTGGAATGAAATACAGAGACATCCGTGTGATACTCAGTCTCTATAAGGATGAGATGGCAGTGATTAGAAACTGTCACCAGGATCAAGAAGCAAATATCAGAAAAGGGGTAACACAAGGAAGTGCTATCTCTCCTCTTATATTCAACGCCTACATCCAGGAAGCTATAGACCAAGTTCGTGAAACTACAGAGGTGGATATCTAGATTAATGGGCAGAGGATAGACATGCTACGCTATGCAGACGATATTGCTATAGTCACGGAGACAAAAGAAGACCTAGAAGAAGTCCTCAGAACAATGAAAAGGATTTTCTACAACCAGTATGGTACGAGAATAAAAAAAAGATAAAAAAAGACTAAATGATGGTATGCAGCACAGAAGGAGAATATGAACGTCCAAGAATAAGAATTGGAAGAGAGGAGCTGGGAGTGATTAAGGAATTTACTGACTTGGGAAGCAAAATCACAAGGGATGGTAGAAGCCGGAAACAAATTATGAGCAGAATACAACAGGCCAAAATTGCATTCAATTTGATGAAGAACTTAGTCACCAGCAAGAACTTCACTATGGAGATAAGAAAAAGTATAATGAAAGCTTTTGTTTGGAGTGTGACTCTATACGGTTGCGAAACTTGGACAATGGGAAGAGAGAAGATGGCTAAGGGCCCTGGAGATGTGGTGTTGTAGAAGGATGATGATCAGCTGCAAAGAGAGAGTAAGAAATGAAGATGTGCTTAGAAGAGTACAAGAAAACAGATCACTGTAGAGGCACATCCAGACGAGACGAGACAAACGTATAGGGCATATTCTCAGACACAATAACATCATTGCAATAATAGCAGAAGGAGCTATTGAAGGAAGAAACCGACGGGGGATGTTGGATGTAACACGTATGTGGAAATGAAGAGGAAGGCAAACAGAAGAGACGAATGGCGCTCTGCTGCAAACCAACCTCAGGATTGAACACTGAAGAAGAAGTCTACGAAGTACCTTCTAATATCTGTAATAGGGATTATGAACTCCCCTGTATACAGTGAAGTGACAAACATTCTGGGACACCGATGTGCACACATACATTTATAAAAAGACGGTGCCTTGGCAGAGCTGCCATTTGTATTCCGGTGATTGATGTGCAGATGTTTACGACGAGATCATGGCTGCATGGGACGTATTAACAGACCTTAAACCCGCAATGGTAGTTGGAGCAAGACGCATAGGTCATTCTATTTCGAAATCATTACGGAATTCTATATAACGAGACCCACAGCCTCAAGACTTTGATGAGGAAACCAAATTTCAGGCATTACCTTTCATAACAGAGAACAGTCTGCAGTTAGTGATCGAGAGCATCGGTGTTTGTGTAGTGTTGTCACAAATAACACTGCGTGAAGTAACAGCAAAAGTCAATGCGGGTCGTGCGACGAACGTATCCGTCGATACATTGCGACCAAATTTGGCGTGTTCGGATATGGCAGCAGACGCAAAACGCGAGTTCCTTTACCAAAAGTACATCAGCTCCAGTGACTCTCCTGATGAACTTTGGCTTGGTCAGACGAGTCCCAATTTCAGCTGGTAAGAGCTGATTGTAGGGTTCGAGTGAAGCACTACAAAGCCTTGGACTCATGTTGTCAGCAAGGCACTGTGGAAGCTGGAGTTGGCTCCATAATGGTATGGGTTGTTTTTATGTGGAATTGATTGGCTCCTCAGGCCCAGCTGAACCGATCATTCAGTAGGAATTGTTATGTGCGGCTTCTTGGATACCATCTGCAGATATGTCGGACTTGATGTTTCCAAACAATGACAAATTTTTATGTATGGCAATGAGTCATGTTACCTGCCACAGTTATCCGCGGTTAGTTTAACTCCTCAAGCGCGACGCTGCCTTCTACCTGACAGCACCTGCAGTGTAACAAGTGTTCAAATGTTTGTTAAGCTTAAGAGACTTAACTGCGGGGTCATCAGTCCCTAAACTTACAAACTACTTATGAACTACCTTAAACTAAAGACGACACAAACATCCATGCCCGAGTGGGGATTCGACCCCCGGCCGTAGCGGCCGTGCAGACAGTGACTGGCGCGCCGCAGACCGCTCGGCCACTGCGGCCGGCGCACAGTGACACCTATTGCGCATGTCCCACCACTGCTGTAATGAGGTAATAGTAAAACTCTGAAAAAATAACGTTAACACTTGAAAGCATAAGGCTGTAATAGGCTAAATCATTTAAGGCACAAAGAGATTTAATCAAGCTATAAAAATTAATTGCTTACAAGAATTTTTTGATGTTGAGAATGCTCAAAGCATGGCAGAATACCCAATGCATTGGTTAGTAAAGTCACCAGAAGATCAAAAGCAACTGAAAAATGATTTAGATAAGATATCTGCATGGTGCAAAACAAACAGAAATTGACCCTTAAAATAATAAGTGTGAAGTCATCCACATGACCACTAAACGAAATCCGTTAAGCTTCATTTACACGATAAATCACTCAAAACTACAGGCCCTTAATTCAACAAAATACCTAGGAGTAACAATTACAAACAACTTAAATTGGAAAGAACAGGTAGAAAATATTGTAGGGACAGCGAAGCAAAGACTACGTTTCGTTGGCATAATACTTAGGACATGCAACATTTCTACTAAAGAAACTGCCTGCACTACACGTGTGTGCCCTATTTTTGAGTATTGCTGCGCATTAAGGGATCCGCACCAGGTGGGACTGACGAACGATTTACAGACAATTCAGAGAAGGGCAGCTCGTTTTGTATTGTGGCGATATAGGGGAGAGAGTGTCAAGGAAATTATGCACGAGTTGGGGTGGAAATCATTAAAAAGAAAGGCGTTTTTTGTTGCAGCTAGATCTATTTGCGAAATTCCTTTCACCAACTTTCTCTTCCAAATGCGAACATATATTGTTAGCACCCATCTACATAGGGTGAAATGATCATCAAAATAAAATAACAGAAATCAGATCGAAAACGGGAATATGTAGGTGTTTCTTTTTTCCGCGAGCTATTAGACAATGGAACTGTATAAAAACATCATAAAAGCTGTTCGATGAACAGAAAACAAAATCTAGTCTTCCTTATTATAACCGTCTATCAGAATTCACAGAACTTGATCTTCAATCAGCCCAGTTATTGCGCACAACTTTCGAAAATCGGCACGCATACAAAGACAAAAACGTTCGTATAATTGTAGTCCACGCAAATAATTTAATTGAAACTCTGTCACCATGAAGTTAAGGAATGTACGTCTTTGCCCTCACGCGGCCGTCCTTCAAATTGCATCGGCAGAACTGAAAAATGGATTGAAATGCGCTGACGGCATATGCCGCCGCACACACTGATCGGATGGTCGGCAGTAGTCGCCACATGCCGTCGCAAGTGCGTGATGGGTTAAAGAACAATTTAGACCATTGAAGCGAATGATTTGGCCACCCAGATCCCCTCATTAACTCGACAGAACATTTATTGAACATGATCGAGAGGTCATTCACTGGCAACACTGACTCAATATTCCTGAAGGGGATTCCCAACGACTTATTGAATCCGTGACACGTGAGATTCTGCACTTCGCCGAACAAAAGGAGGTCCGACATGATTTTAGGAGGTATCCCCAGACTTTTGTCATCTCAGTGTATGTATTTCTCTTACACGAATCAGTTTACACTACACACGCAATGGGCCGCGTCCTTCCCATCAATTCCACATCTACATCTACATGGGATACTCTGCAAATCACATTTAAGTGCCTGTCAGAGGGTTCATCGAACCACCATTATACTATTTATCCCCATTCCATTCTCGAATAGCGCGCGGGAAGAAAGAACACCTGAATCTCTCCGTTCGAGTTCTGATTTCTCGTATTTATTCTGATGATCATTTCTACCTATGTAAGTCGGAGTCAACAATATATTTTTGCATTCGGAGGAGAATGTTGGCGATTGGAGTTTCGTAAGTAGCCCACGCCGCAGCGATAAGCGCCGTTGTTGTAATGATTCCCATCCCAGATACTGTTTCATTTCCGGAACGCTTTCACCCTGTATCGTGACAATACGAAGCGAGCTGCTCTTCTCTGGACTCTTTCGATGTCCTCCGTCAAACAAATGTTTCAAATGTTCAAATGTTTGTATAGCTTATGGGACTTAACTACGGGGTCATCAGCCCCCAAACTTATAAACTACTTATGAACTAACTAAGACTAAGGACGGCACAAATATCGATGCCCGAGGGGGGATTCGAACCCCCGACCGTAGTGGCCGTGCAGACCGTGACTGGAGCGCCTCAGTCCCCTCGGCCACCGCGGCCGGCCCTCCGTCAAACCCACTTAATAAGGACCCCACACAGGGCAGCAACACTCCAAAAATGGACGGACAAGCGTGGTATATGCAGTTTGTTTTGTAGTTCTGTTGCATCTTTTAAGAGTACTGCCAATAAAACGCAGTCTCTGGTTCGCCTTTCCCACGACATTATCTACGTTTTCTTTCCAGTTTAAGTCTGAAGTAATAGTAATTCCTAGGTATTTTGTGGAGCCGGCCGCGGTGGCCGAGGGGACTGAGGCGCTCCAGTCACGATCTGCACAGCCACTACGGTCGGGGGTTCGACTCCCCCTTCGGGCATGGATATTTGTGCCGTCCTTAGTATTAGTTAGTTCATAAGTAGTTTGTAAGTTTAGGGACTGATGACCCCGTAGTTAAGTCCCATAAGCTATACAAACCTTTGAACATTTTTTATTTTGTGGAGTTTACGGCCTTCACTTTTGATTGATTTATCTTGTAAATAAAGTTTAACGGATTTTTTTTCGTACTCATGTGGACGACTTCAAACTTCTCATTATTTAGAGTCAATTGACAATTTTTACACCATAGTGATATCTTATTCAGAGCGTTCTGCAGTTGGTTTCTTCCCCTAATCGGGACAAATGTTTGTTACGCTTAAGGGACTTAACTGCGGGGTCATCAGTCCATAAACTTACAGACTACGTATGAACTATCTTACACTAAAGACGACACAGGCATCAATGCCCGAGGGGGGGAATGGAACTCCCGACGGCGGACGGCCGCGCGCACCGCAACACGGCGCTCCAGTACCCGCGGCTAATCCGCAGCGGCTAATCGGGACAGATAAGCTCATGGCTCTTCTTTCAATCTCTATCTGGAATTAGCGACGTCGCAATCCGTAATACACTGGACGCTTATTGAGGAGGAACAGATATAGATCCACGCTCGTTCCTCTCAGTTACATGGCTTTCAAATCTCAATACAGTTAACTGTCGGAATGGATCCTCTATTTCAACGTGGGTTCCCGTATCTGGAAAATTTGATTAATTGTGTTGAAATTCGAGAACTTACGCCTAGGTGCGAGTTTCATACTAATTTCTGTTGATCTCTTCATTCACAGGAACCGTCACGAAGTACAATGAAGTTTTCGTGTGGCGTTCCATTCCAGTCTCCGTCTATAAAAAGCTTGAAATAATATTAAAAAAAAAAAAAAAATAAAAAAAATAAAAAAGGTTGAAAATCTATCGGACCAAACTGCGTGCTCATCAGTCCGTAGCTTACAAACTACTTAAACCTAGGTAAACTAACCTAAGGACAAACACACACACACACCCATGCCCCAGGGAGGACTCGAACCTCCACGGTGAGCAACCGCGCGCTCCGCAGCGAGACGCCTTAGACCGCTCGGCTACTCCACCGCGGCATAATATTCCACCTCAGGTACACAATTCTTAAGCGATTCCAAAGGAATGATATATCAGTAAGCTAACTCGGATGTTCCCCAAATCAGTGAATCAAAAAAAGAAAACGAGTGATTCTTCGCAAATCCTTGTCCAGTTTCAGCTATTAGTAATTTACGAATAACTTCAATGTTAACAGATGGTAAACTTTGCCGTTCCATGATTTCTTAAAAAATTATATTTCCCAGATACTTGTAGCACATTTTTATCCTACTTTAAAGATTAGGTAGAAAAGTAAATCCGTGTTTGCGAACGGTATCTTTAAGACCTGACTATTTTATGTGTGATTACTTAAGGCAATAGAGAAAGACCTGTCAATGTCTCAGGGATTCTTCAAGTCTGATTTGCAACAACAGTGTGTCTGCTCAGCGCCAGTCTCACGTGATAGGCTAAGTTTAGTGTTTAACGTCTTATCGAGAGCGAGCTCATAAAGACGGAATGTCCACTCTGGGGTCTCGCAGGCTCCAGGGCAAGAAATCGATATTCGCGTTGAATGACAGTTCACAGGTTCTCTTAGAGACCAGTAGATTATGTTAAATCACGATTTCAACCAAATATGTCTGTCCAACCTCTTATTTTAGTAGTCCCTTAACGCACAGTCCATGTTACTTGGCGAAGAGTACACAAAATTGACTAAACATAACAATTAGGTCTATAAAATAAATTTATAGTTACTGATTATTTGCAGGAAATGCATAAAATATTGAAAAGAAACCCTTAAACTCTTAAGTCAATAATTTTAGCACTGGAAATATTTTGAATGGCCTGTTTTGTTTATTTTATTTTATTTTTTTCTTTAATACATCTGTATTTCTACATTGAGCAAACACAAATTCTTCTTGCTTATCATCCGAACATTTCTCAGTGAAATTTCACATTTTACAAAGGATTCATTGACTGTCTTAGTACCACATATTGATAACTGTATGTTGCACAAGTAATTATCTGTTGAACAGTGTGGCAGTGTGTGTTAGAAAGTACTGTTTACATATCCTGTAGAGTCATGAAAACGTGGAATCAATCTAAAATGACGAACTAAAGCAAAACATATTGTACTCGAAATGTCTGTCACATACGTCATTGTGTGATACTAAGAAAATAAATTAACGTAATATCGATGATGAAACTTCACTGAAACATGTTTCACTGTTGAATAACAAGAATGTATGTTTACTCGCGGCGAAACTGTACTTCCACAACTATTTGTGTTGGAAAGTTCTTAGTGAGTTGAATAGAATGATTCTATAATTTGAAAAATTAGGTACTGCAACAGTTGCAAAAATCTAATTTTGTGACTGTGTATATCTCAATTTTTTCTTTTCATTATATTCATATGCAAAAAAGACTAAAAGCGCCTATCTCGGTGCCTGTAGTAGCCAACAGGTCTTTCTCGCAAGGCGGAGCTGTTCATCTGTTTCTTGGAGGATACAACGACGTACACGACGTGATTGAATAACCTGTACAAAGTAAGGATATTGTATCAATGTACTTATAATGCATGTACAAAGATCACAGGGCTCTCACGATATGTTTATCGAGAGCAGTTTTAAAAATAAAGATGATTCTCTTTCTGGGCGTTATACTATGTTCATAACGATCACTAAATAAAAGTTCTCGTACTTCGTTAACTTGGGCATGAATGTACATGGAACTACTGGTAAAGCCCATGGGGCGTCCACGAATGGCTTATTTTATTAACACTATCTTCATCGGACAGAGTCCTCTACTTAAGAGTTCCAGCCAAGTACATTTTCTAGCTCCAGGAAAATGTTCAAAGTTGCATAATTTTGGTCTCTGATTTCTAAACAAGGTTAGTGAAGTCGTAATAATAACTATTAGTTTGACATAGTATCTTTTTCACTATTTCAACCGCATGTAAATAAATCTTTGCCTCAGCCAACGACAACGGGAAAACTGAATACACCAGAGATGTGAAAAATACTTTTAAAAAATGCTTTAAATCTTAAAACTTTAAAATTTTTGTATTTGAAATACAAAATACATTTCTGATTAGAAATTTAAACACAAAATAAATAATACGTATATACCATGTACTTTCATTAAAATTCTTAAAAAGTACAATAGGATATTTTTTTTTACTTTATTTACAAGAAATGTTTCTCAAGCAGCTCATCATTAATTTACCTTCTATGAGGCATCACCAGTGGCGGATTTGGCCTCAGTATGCTGGAGCCTATGGTGGCAGATTTTAGGGGCAGCAAATTTTGAGCCAAAATTTTAAAACTGTAAGTAAGTATAATTAAAGAAATTTAATTACGTTTGACGAATGTGCGTTACTGTATAAGAAGTATTAAGCTATACCTTACCCTCACATTAATATCAGTATATGACTGCTTTTATTAGCTTAGAAATATACACAAAAACTATTTTTTGTGCAATCTTAACCAAACAGTTGTGTTGTAAAAATAATCTAGTGACACTTCAATCTCCTAGTTCACAGTCATACTAATTACGGAAAAAAGTGATATAATTAGGACGATAGTGCACAAAACATAAGGCTACAAATTCACTGACAAAATGTATAATTAGTATTATTTTGAAATACGCCATCGAAATGTAGAGGTCAGCAGGGGCGGCGAAATTTAAATAGCCTGCTGGCGGCAAATGTGAAAATCCGCCATTGCGCCTCACGATCCTTTCTACTGGATCAGAGCTTCGTAAACAAGAATTAACTTCAGGGAAATTTTCTTTACTGGTGGCTATTTATTTAGTGAATCGAAATTACTGTCACTATTCTACATGAACTGCAGTGTCTCTATTTTAGTGGAAGTTTTTCTGCCGTCACTTGTTGCAGAGGTATCCGAATGCTCCACAAATATATAAAATTCATTTTTCTCCCACTTATTTTCTGTAACACTTTCTAATTGTTGTTCCGTTTTTTAATTAGCGTTATTTTTATTTTTCGAACTTCGTCAACTTATCTTTGTTCTACACACTCGCGTATAACTTAGTCTAGAAAATTGGGCATGATACAGCTGCCAAAACAAGCATGTTCTGCAGTAGCTTCTTACGAATTTAACCAATGATAACATTCGGCCGCGGTGGAGTAGCCGAGCGGTCTAAGGCGCCTCGCTGCGGAGCGCGTGGTTGCTCGCCGTCGGAGGTTCGAGTCCTCCCTAGGGCATTGGTGTGTGTGTGTGTGTGTGTGTGTGTGTGTGTGTGGTCGTGTGTGTGTGTGTGTGTGTGTGTGTGTGTGTGTGTGTGTTTGTCCTTAGGTTAGTTTCCCTTAGTTTAATTATTTTGTAAGCTACGGACTGATGACCACGCAGTTTGGTCCGATAGATTTACAAACATTTGATAACATCTGTTTAGGCCGCACGGGACCAGCCGTGCGGTCTAAGGCGCCTTGCTACGGATTACGCGGCCGCCCCACGTCGGAGGTTCGGCTCCTCTCTCTGTCATGTGAATGTATGTTGTTCCTATCATAAGTTAGTTAAAGTAGTCTATGGACTGATCACCTTAGCACTTTGGTCCCTTACCCTTGTTTAGACTTTATTCCAAAACATCAATCAAAGAACTGCAATTATTTTAGATTTCTCTGCGAGCAAGAGGAAGAAGTGGGCAAGGACCGCTACAATCGTAATGTGCGATAAGTTAAGGATTTGGGCAGTACGGGAAGCAAAAAAAAAGGCATGCCAAACTTAAACAGACACAAAACTCCTAGACTGGAAATCTTTTTACAGGCCAAATTTAGCTCCAACTTCAATGCGAGAACCTTATAATTGTTTCCACAATGAAACCCTGTAACGTAATTTGGTAAAAAATACTAAGACATTCTGGTCATATATAAAGTATGCTAGCGGCAAAACGCAATCAGTACCTTCACTACGCGATAGCAATGGTGATGCTACTGATGACAAGTCTGCTAAAGCAGAAGTGCATTACGCAGCTTTCCGAAATTCCTTCACCGAAGAAGACGAAGCAAATACTCCAGAATTCGTATCAAGAACAGCTGCTAGTATGCGTAATTTAGAAGTATATACCCCTGGAGTATTTTAAAGCAACTTAAATCACTTAACAAAAGCAAATCTTTCGGTTCCGATTGTATACCAATTAGGTTCCTTTCTAAGTACGTTTAAGAAATGCAACAGGAATATTCCGAAAAACTACGGGCCTATATCATCGACGCCGGTTTGCTGCAGGATTTTAGAACATGTAGTTTCCTCAAACATTATGAACTACCTCGAAGAGAACGACCTAGTGGCCTATAGTCGACACGTACTCAGAAAGTATCGTTGTTGTGAAACACAGATAACCCTCTACTCACATGAATTGATAACTTCTATCGTCAAGGTATCTAAAATCGATTCCATATTGCCGGCCGCGGTGGCCGAGGGGACTGAGGCGCTCCAGTCACGGTCTGCACGGCCACTACGGTCGGGGGTTCGAATCCCCCTCGGGAATGGATATTTGTGCCGTCCTTAGTATTAGCTGGTTCATAAGTAGTTTGTAAGTTTAGGGACTGATGACCCTGTAGTTAAGTCCCGTAAACTATACAAACATTTGAACATTTTTTTGATTCCATATTTCTAGATTTCCAAAAAGCTTTTAACACTGTACCTCAGAAGCAGCTTCTAATCAAATTGCGTGCTTATGGAATATCAACAAAGTTCTGAGATTACATTCGCAATTTCCTGTCAGAAAGGTCACAGTAGAAATTGACGGAAAGTCATCGAGTAAAACAGAAGTAATATCTGGTGTTCCCCAGGAGAATGTTATAGGACCCCTATTGATCTTTATAAACGATTTAGGAAACCATCTGAGCAGATCTTTTAGATTGTTCGCGGATTATTCTGTGATTTATCTGTTAGTAAAGTCACCAGAAGATCAAAAGGATTTGCAAAACCATTTAGATATCTGCATGGTGCGAAAATTGGCAATTGACCCTCAATAATGAAAAGTTTGAAGTCATCTATATGAGCGTTAAAAGAAATTTGTTAAACTAGATTTATATAACAAATCAGTCAAAGCTACAGGCCGTAAATTCTGTAAAACACCTAGAAATAGCAATTACGAACTACTTAAATTGAAAAGAACACAAAGTTAATATTGAAGGGAATGTGAAACAAAACCTACGTTTCATTGGCAGAACATTTGGACTACTACTCTTACACTACTCTTGTGCGTTCTATTTTGGAGTATTCCTGCACATTGTTGGATCTCCACCATGTGGGACTGACGGAGGATATAGAGAAAGCTCAGAGAAGGGCAGCTCGTTTTGTATTATCGCGATATAGAGTGTCACGGAAATGATGCAAGAGTTGGGGTAGGATTCATTAAAGGACAGGGGTTGTTACTTGCGGCGAGATTTATTTTAGAAAGTTCTTTCCCCAACTGTCTCGTTCGAATGCGAACATTTTTTGTTAGCCTACATAGGGAGACACGGTCATCAAAATAATAGAAATCAGATTGCAGACAGAAAGACTTAGGTGTTCTTTTATCCCGCGTACTATTAGAGAATGGAATAGAAGTGGAATATTATGAAAGCGGTTCGATAAACCCTTGGGCATGTGATTAGCGGAATATTTATGTAGATGTAGATGAACAGAACGCAGTGTGTCATTCTAAACGGAGAGAAGTCTTCCGAATTGAAAGTCATATCTGGCGTGCGCCTGGGGGCCGCGATGGAGCGGCCAAGTGCATTGAGGCGCTACGGTGCGCGAGGTCGTTCCCCGTCGGGGGTTCGAATCCTCCCTGGGGCAAAGATCTTTGTGCCGTCTTTAGTATAAGATAGTTCATAAATGGTTTGTAAGTTTAGGGACTGATGACCCCGCTGTTAAGTCCCATAAGCTTAACAAACATTTGAACAACATTTCGTGCCCCAGAGGACTGTAATAAACACCGTAGCATACAATACATATAAATGACCTCTTAGGGAACTTTAGAAGCTCAGTGTGGCTTTTCGTGGATGATGCTTTAGTATATAGCTAAGTTTTAAAGCTGGCACAATGTAGAGAATTACAGGAGGATCTGTAGGGAGTGCCGATGGACTCTCAACTTAGAAAAATGTAACGTACTGCGAATACATTGAAAGACATGTCCTTTATTATAACATTAAGCAACTGCAGAACATTTACTGGAAGCAGTGACTCCCATAAAATATCTTGGAGTAGTCATAAGGGGTGATTTGAAGACGTCATGTCATAGATTACGCGGCCGCTCCCGTCCGTGGTTCGAGTTCTCCCTAAAATACAAGCGAGCACACGATAAATTTAAGAAACTGAAGGAGGAACCGCATAGAAAAGTCAAAATATGTCGCTTCTAGGGATAACCTTGTTATTCTTACGAGATAATAAGGTGCGCTGTGATGTGTACGTAACTGGGCCAAACAGACACTGACTAAACTCTGCCGACTGTAGATACGGTCAGAACAAAACAAACGACGTCGCCGTTCACACTCAGGGAGACTACACATTTATTTAAACACTAATTTCAGTCTAATACACACGCGAGCACTCAATAAATTTACAAACTGAATGAAAAAAGTGTACATAAAAATCAAATCTCTGTATGTCGCTTCCAATCAGAAGCCGATTACATTTATTAGCTGCGAAGGTGCGCTCTGCTGTGTATCTAACGGCGCCCACACAGACACTGTTAGCAAGAAACTCTTCAATTGAATCATACTATTGGTCTAAATTTCTGTACGCTCTAATTTGTTCATTAGATACATGTGCGGTACCGTATCAAAAGCCTCGCGGAAGTCAAGAATCATGGCACCTTCCTGGGAGCCTGTACCTCCTGATAATGTTTCTCCTGGGCGAATAGTGCTCGCTGGGTTTCACATAATCCTTGCTTTCGAAACCCATGTAGATTCATACAGAGGAGATTCTCGGTCTCCAGAAACGTCATAATATTCGATCACAGAAATGCTGCAAAACTGTACAACATAAAAAAATGTTTAAATGTTTGTAAATCTGTCGGACCATACTGCGTGGTCATCAGTCCGTAGCTTACAAACTACTTAAACCTAGGTAAACTAACCTAAGGACAACACACACACCAATGCCCCAGTGAGGACTCGAACCTCCACGGCGAGCAACCGCGCGCTCCGCAGCGAGACGCTTTAGACTGTACAACATACCGACGTCAGAGATATAGCCCTATAATTTTGCGCATCTGTTCAAAATTCAAATGTTCAAATGTTTGTAAATCTATCGGACCAAACTGCGTGGTCATCAGTCCGTAGCTTACAAACTACTTACAGTAAGGTAAACTAACATAAGGACAACACATACATCCATGACACAGGGAGGACTCGAACCTCCGACGGCGAGCAACCGTGTACTCCGCAGCTAGGCGCCTTAGACCGCTCGGCTACTCCAATGTGGCTGTGCATCTTTTCCCTCCCCTTTTTTTTATATACATACATACTCCGCAGTTCACCGTAAGGTGTGTGGCGGAGGGTACACTGTACCACTACTAGACATTTCCTTTCCTATTCCACTCCCAAATAGAACGAGGAAAAAAAGAATGCCTATATGCCTCCGTACGAGCCGTAATTTCTCTTATCTTGTCTTTGTGATCACTACGTGAAATGTAAGTAGGCGGAAGCGAGATCGTACTACACTCATCTTCAAATTCCGGCACTCTAAATTTCCTCAACAGAAATTCACGAAAAGAACGTCGTCTTTCCTCCAGCGACCCCCAATTGAGTTCCCGGAGTATTTCCGTGACACTCGCGCATTGGTCGAACCTACCAGTAACAAATCTAGCTGCTCGCCTCTGAACCGCCTCTATGTCTTCCTTTAAACTGATCTGCTGCGGGTTCCAAACAGTTGAGCAATACTTAAGACGTGGTCGTACAAGCGTTATATACATGGTCTCCTTTACAGATGAAATACATCTTCCCAAAATTCTCCCAATAAACCTAAGTCGGCTGTCCGCCTTAGTCACAACTGTCCTTACATGTTCGTTCCATTTCATATCGCTCTTCAATGTTACGCCTAGATATTTGAACGGCGCGACTGCATCATAAAGCTCACTACTAATGCTGTATTCGAACATTATGGGATTGTTTTTCCTACTCATGCGCATCACCTTACATTTTTCTACATTGAGAGCTAGCTGCCATTCTTCGCACCAACTAGAAATTTTGTCTAAGTCATCCTGTATGCTATTATAGTCAGTTAAAGACGACACCCTCCCATACACCACAGAATCATCAGCAAACATCCGCAAATTACAAGTTACTCTGTCCATCAGATCATTTACATAGTTAGAAAACGGGAATGACGTGCGTTTGTTTCTAATAATTAGGAACGCTGCACTGCTCTAGAGATCTTTGGTACACTGCTGCTAGAAACGGGGGTAGGGGGGGGGGGGGGGGAAATAATAAAATGGAATTCTCTGTTGAGCGATTTCAATTGATTTTCTATTCCTCTGTCGTTTATTTCGATATCTGCCATTTTGGCATCCATGTGACGATTTAGAGTAGGAACTACAGTACAGTCTTCCTCTGTGAAACAGATCTGGGAAAATAGATTTAGTATTTCTGCCCTTTTTGTGCCAGCCTCTATTTCATCGGCATTAAGGTCACAGGGTGTATGGGCACATAGTTTCGATTTGTTTACACACTACAGACACTTTCGGCCGTCAGACACCATATCTACCGCGCGGTCTGAGGTTCCGTGTCTCGGTTTGTGAGGTCGCTCCCGTCGGAGTTACGATCTCTTCCTTAGGCATGGATGTGTGCGTGTGTGTGTTATCATTAGCAGAAGTTACAGTGGTGTGTAAGTCTACGGACCGATGACCCTAGCAGTTTGGTCCCTGTGTTACACAAGTTTACAATTTACACCATATCTGTAATCGTAATTACCTCTAACGCGAAAATGAGCATTTCTGTGCGGATGCATAAACATGCCCCATCCATTACGGGAATACAGTTAATGCTGCGATCAAGAGGAAGTAGAGGGCATGGGGCAATACAATCGTAGTGGCCAATAAGTTGAGAATTTTAGCAGGAGGGGAAGCGTCGCGTTTCCGGCGAGAGAACTGGATGCCCTCTCTAATAATAATAAATAATACACTGAGCCAAGAAATCAACGATCGGTATAGAAAGAAACACGCTACCTCATCCACAAGAAACCGATCTACCTGAAGAATAAAAATAGAAACGAAAACAAGAAATAAAGAAACAGGAATTGTTAAGGTGACCGCTAGTCCAAAGTCGCTAATTCGGGTTCGAATCCCAGTCCAGCAAAAATTTTCAACTACGCCACTAAATTAATTTCAGTGCCATGAAATTTTTCGATTTGTTAGCATCGAATGTTAAGTGGTAAGAAGTCTTTTCTGAAGCCATTTTTCCGGAGTGTAACCTAGTGCGGGGGTGAAATTAGATGATAAAAAGTTCAGACAAGAAGACAGAAGCTAAATTTGGTCTTACAGAGGAAAGAGTCTTGCGCAAAGTTTATGGGGCAGTTCAGGATAACAACGGTATCTGGAGATCCAGGACGAATGCTGAGCTGGATCACCTCATACAAGAAACTGACTTCGTGCGAATAGTTAAAAGTAGGAGAACATCCTGACTTGGACATGTCCTCAGTATGGATACTGGCAGAACAACTAAAAAGATTTTTGAATGAAGACCAACGGGAAGAAGGCAAAGAGGAAGACCACGATGACGTGGACGAGGATATAGAAACCCTCCGAATCATAAGATGGCAAAGAACCTCCCTGGAGAGGCCAGAGTGGTGAAAACTTGTTGAAGAAGCTAAGACCCACACAGGGTTGTAACGCCATCAGAAGAAGAAAGCTTAATATCATATTGGAAATCGCGTAACTAATGAGAAGATACTGAACGGAACTGGGAGGACACGAAATTTCAAATGTTCAAATGTTTGTAGAGCTTATAGGACTTAACTACGGCGTCATCAGTCCCTAAACTTACAAACTACTTATGAACTAGCTAATCGTAGTGGCCGTGCTAAACGTGACTGGCGCGCCGCAGACAGCTCGGCCACCGCGGCCGGCGAGACGAAATTTCTGGCTTATCTTGACTAATAGAACAACACATTCTGAGACATCAAGGAACCGTCTACTTAGTACTGGAGAGAAGTGTGGGTGATAAAAGTAGCGTGAGGGTTTGAGATGAGTACGGTTAGCAGGTTCGCCGTTGTTACTCAGTTATGAACAGGATAGAGTAGCATGGAGGGCAGCCTTCGGACTGAATACCACAACGACATAAATCTTCTGTTAGTCATCAAAATTGCGTCGCAGACACAGGGTGACGGAAAAGATACTGGTGGTTTCGTGTTCTTTATCAGGCACCAATGTGGGCACTTCATATTGTCCGTAATGTACATCAGATGTGCACTTAACATGGTAAAATCTGTACGGAAATATGAATGCTATTTCAAATCTATGTTAATCAGTTATATGGAGTGTATTACTGATGGCATTGGTTTTCGTCTATGTGAGCACGAAACGAACTCAATAGCGTACTCACGTAGTCGGTGAGAGAGAGCAACCGAATCACAAAAGTGGATGCAATCGCTATGAGCACTTAAGTCTTAGCCCCTCACTTAACAGCCACTTCGTGGCAACTGATTCCTAGTGATGATGGCTACATATTGAAAAAAGCCGTGCTGATATACGTTCTCGTGCAAGTCCTGTGTAGGCGAGGGCTTCACCGCATCTAAATACACACACGGAGTTGATCTGATGATTTCTGTTACCGACTCTTATTTACCTAGAGCCATGGCTTTCAGCATCGGTTGTAAAGTCGGTACGCCCGTATTTAAAAGTGCGAGGGAGTAAGTCAAAGAGGCCGTTGCCTTCCTCTGGAACAATGATGACTGCTTATTCCAATAGGCCGACACTGCTCCCTTGTGTTAATAGATTATCGCTGTCTGTCAAAAACGAATTCTGGGGATGGTGATGCATAGAGGATCAATAAAACCCCTATGTCAGCATTAGCTATACAGTACTTCATTGCTGCCTTAAGACCATCCAACTCACACCGTGTAAGCCCTTTAGCTCTTCTTTCAAAAGCAATCCTATGTTGTATATTCCCATAATAAGCTACCCTAGAAATTACTCGTTTTGTGTGTAGTTGTCTTGCGATGTAATATCGTGGAGGATGTAGAGCGCAACTATGTAAGGAGCATATACTTCTTTCCACACTCTACACCAAGTCTGTAATGGACAGTGAGTGGCTTTAGTATTTACATCACAGAACATCAATTTCATTTTTCTCTTTATTTATTTATATTTTACTGCAGCATATTTTACTAAGCACTCTGGCACGGGTAGCATAACAGTGTACAGCCTAAAGCTTTGCTGCAGTTGTAACCTATACTTCTCCATATACCCGGAGTCATAACAAAATATTCCTAAGGCAGCAAACTGCTCTGTCCAAAAAGTCAGTCGACTGTTGCTGTCCAGGAGTTCTTGCAGTGGAAGATTCCGGAACATCTACTGTCCTCATACGACATGAGTCCCTGTGAAAGAACCACTGAGAGGAATCTGGAACAAACAGAGATGACATGCGTGCCATACAGAACATCAACAGAAATATAATCGTAGACGGTAAACGACGCTTTCTGGTCATTTAGAAACTTGTAACTATAAATTCCTCTGTTAATAACGTCATTTCAGAGAAAAATAACATCTCTCAGTACTTGTCATCCAACCTTCGTAAATCTGGTGTCTGATCTTTCTAACATGGCTCATTCTTGACACTTACTGACATAGAAGGCCAATTACCAGTTCCTGCACCAAGTGTACTCAGCAAATTATCTCAGATTTCATGATTTACTACCCCCGCTAGAGGACAGCCCGATGGAGGCTGAGAAACTGGTGTGGTTAGAGCAGCAGTTTAATATCGAAAATTGGCTTTTTTTGGGGGGGGGGGGGGGCGGGGGGCGGAGAAGCGACGCGGTGCATGCTTTGGAGAAAACCGCTATCGTCCACTGAACCCGAGAAGTTTCCTTTTGATTAATTATGTCAGTTGCTGATTAAGCAGTATTTTAGAAACAAAACCCACGTGGCGTCAGCACGATTGCAGTTTAATGGAGCAAGTGGTCGGGCCAGTCGTATGCGACATGGATTACCTATCCGCTGGTTCTCTGCCGCAAGCGTCGCCTTCAGTGTCCCAAATGTGCTACACCAAATGAATATTTGCGCATTTTGGGCGTGATTGACGGTTAGCACCGGATGACGAGGTCCAGATCAGGACGTTGAGCTTATCCATCCGTTACGTTAGATGTAGTCGACCACATCGAGGAACCACATCAATTTACGCAACACCAGCTAGAGACAAGGCCTCACAACAGCCCGTGCTACGTCACACTGACCAGGCCGCGGCCGCCAGCTGAATGGCTGGCCACTGGGGCACGCCCCCTGCCTCGTAGCGGCCAGCCAGTAAGCTGCCGGCTGCGGCCTAGTCAGTGTGACGTAGCATGGGCAGACGGCCAGATTAGAGGTACGTGGTAAACAGTATCTGGTCCCCCATAAGGTTCCCCAGGTGGCAGAGTCGCAGTGTGTTGACACCATGACTGTATCGTCGTGGCGAGTCACATCCAGCAGCAACGGACATGGCGAGTTCACGTCGTTCCAAACGGTTTTCGGAATCTCGGCGTCACTCTCCTTCCGCCCTTTGCGCGAACTGGTGTAGAAGACGGTTCGCAGCCGAAACAGATTCCATTCATCTAGGAATGGTTAAATACAGGTCCTTTGAGGTTTGGAAGCGGTAGGCGGCTATTGTATTTTGTGAGAGTTTTGAGAAAATGAACAGAGTATTCACAGTGAGGTAGAAGCAGGCAAGCGAGGCGCCGAGTCGATGCCAGTGGTTGATGCAAGTGGGACGTCCCGACCACGACAAAAGCTTTGTGTACCCTGTGCGTGACAAGCAGGGGGCAGCGAGCCAGACCCGCAAACGCAGCGGTAGCAACAACCGTCTGCAGTGTATAACAGCAGAGGTCAATACACAAGGCGCGAGAACAAGTTGAGTGGCGTGTGACTCGAAGCGGCACCTTTGGGCACAGGGCCACGGTAAACGGAATAAATAGTGTCTGTTTGAAAACAGTGGCAGTGAGCAGTCCGCAGTTCGGAGATCGTCGTCGGCAGTACGCAGTTCATCCTCCAGTCTGTTGTAGGATGGCTGGCTCGTGGCCATAGATATTGAGTTGCAAAGATATTTCATAGCTAGTAGATCACGTCATAGGTGGAATGGGTGGGAAAATATTACATACGGTGTAAAATATTGCATTACCGTGAGAAATTGCGACAAGACTGCTCCGACGTAGTCTAATTGGATGAGTTGGGGTTGGCTTATTTGGTTGGGATAGGGGGGACTAAACCACTGAGGTTATCAGTCCCCCGGTGGAGAGGGGAAGGAGTGAGGATAGGAAAAGAGGGGAACGGAAAGGAAATGCAGTCCGGGAAGTAAAGAAGGAAGGAAGACTGCATTAGCTTGGGGCCCCGCGCTCGCCACCCACGTACTCACGAAAGAACCGTTAGCCCCCTGGGGGGTCTAATTGGATGCCTCCACCTCTGTATAAAATCCCCTCTATAATTCTTTAATTATAAATATTAGATAAACTATTGTATAGAACGTGACGTGATTTCGTGTAATTAATGCGTTTACATTAAGCTTATAATGGTATGTTTTGTTTGTGTAAACATACTCTTATTTTAAGAAACAATTTAATGAAGATGTTCTAGAAAGTGCGCTTCGCGCTAAAATTCATGGTGTACGGGTGCACATTTGCAGACAGTCCAGCACGGACCGCTCTCGCGTTAAGACCTATGACAGTCGCACTCTTAAAATAGTCTGTCAGGCAGTTCAAACTTTTTATTATTAACTACAGTAATTAGGATTAATGTTTACAAAAATCATAGATAGTGATACATATGTCGCTTGATGTTTCACGACATATAAATAAACGTTATGAAACAACTGGCATCCCTTCTTATTTGAAAAATACGTATGAGCCTAGCCACTCGTTCTATAAGTTCCACAGCACTTCACTTCAAGATATGAAGATCGACGGCATGTGCGCTGCTTCTGTGAGGGGACAATAACGGAAAAGAAGAAGCCTTGTTAGTGAACAGAAACTGCACTCACTGACGATGTATGTAGTTCTACGGCCCTCACGTGCAGTGCTACGTAATTAAATCTTGCGAAATTGACACGCTCGTGGTGGTAGCACCTCCGAGGGAAGTAATTAAATCTGAAAATAGCTTGGTCATACAAATCTTTGCGAACTGTTAGTGTAAGTCGATCCTTTGAGATCTTACCAGTTATCGAGAACGCCGTTTTTTTTTTTAGAAAATCAGTATGTCTCGAAAAGTAATACATATTTTTAAAATTTTGAAACAAGCACTTTGTTGACTTTCCTGCGGCTATACTTGCAATAAGTAGTATGTTTGGGAACTTGAATATTAACGAGACACAGAGCCCGCTTTTTAAGGGTTTTTAAATTTTATATATATATATATCTCTGAAAATGGATACAGCAATCGAGACATAAAAAAATCCATAGATCTTGTTAACATCTGCAACTATATCCATTAACATTTTTCGATCGGAGCCTTAATTTTTTACTTAAAACATTTCTTTTAATTGCGAATTTTTGGGCCATCTTGGATCAAGCTTCGGGAAATTGAAATTATGTTTACAATTTAATTTTTTATAAGCCCATATGATTTGTTTTCGAGTAATAAGTTTTGCAAATTTGACATCACGCAATCACAGAATGCTTGGATAAGCACTTGCCGACCCTGATGACAGGACACCTTTAAAATACACCAGTCGTTCTGACCCACGTATACTGATGAACATTTCACCTAGCCTGTCGCTCCAGGGTACAGAGTATTCCTTCTTCGAAGCAGACAAGCAGTCAAGTAGAGTTTCGCAATCATACCAGTTGCTTTACTTGTGTGCAAACTTAAGTGCACTAAAAGATTCCGGTTTTCGTGTTTCATACTTTCAAAAACTGAGTTACAATGGGCTACGTGTCAGTTTGAGGAAGAACAGTCACATAATAATACAAAAAGATATGAATAACTTGTTGAATCCATCCCACAATTGATGCCACATTGCAAAGGTGAAACAACAAGCTAAAAACTTGATCATATTGCAATTTCTTGGCACTTAAAACTGTGTGGTGCATCGGAGCTCGAACCTAGGAGATTTTGGTGTCACGGACAAATATTATATCGACTGAACTACACAAGCATGACTTACGACGCGTACAGCGCTACTTCTATATGTATCTCTCTCTACTTCTAAACTTCACAGAAGTTCTCGCGGATACATTTCGGGAATAGCTCTCCTGAAAAAATGGATATAGAGGACAAGTAGATTAGCCAAAGAATAGGATATTGTTTGCAGAATAAGTTTTCTCTCTGCGGCGAAATCTGCGGAAGTTAATTCTAGATGTGGTCGCTGTGTTTTGGCTCTTTAGGCGTGAGACTTATTAGCATTTTGTTTACGGTTACACGATCGATTCTTAAATTATTGTTACTAATACGACAGTTGCGATTACAGATCATATTTCCTGCGTGATTAGAAGAAAGAAATAGAGTTTCTAGTGCCAAGGGATGGAATAACGATGAACATAAAATGAAAAAGAAAAATATTCTCATCGTTTTAATTTCCCAAATATATCAATAAATAATAATATTCGTAACGATAAGGTGCAAAGTGAGGGCGCAGATATTATCTTCTTTTAGAGTAAACCAGAAAAATGTATAATGTTTTATAGAAGCTAAATATGCAATACTTTTCCAGCGACACCGCCACATTGTGATACGTGGACGAAGGCCGCGCACTTCATTCATACGTCTACATTTGATTGAAATAACAGATCATGTTCACTAAAAAGTTTACTGAAACAATAGTCGAGGTAGAGTAATAATCGGGACACAGCAAAACTAAAGAACGCTGTACTCTTTGGAACGTCAAGGCTTTCGTAAAAGGATCGAACATATTGTCAAATTTTACTTTGCCAGCCAAACAAAGAGCGTGTTTGATAGGAATTTTGACTGACGATGAATTTGAAAAGATGTCGGACGATGTAATGTGTTGATGATTCGCCGCATATGTTTAGTGAAAAAATTGTTTTATTACAATTTATCTCAATGTGTAGGACGTTTTCACGACTGTGGAAGCTATGATCAAGGTTGGTAGCAAAATAGCACTCGCAAATTACAAAAAATGGAAAAGGTGTTCCATATATCTTACGCTACAAAACAATAGGAAGGATAACAGTCGCAGCGGATTAGCCGCGTGTACTGGAGCACCGTGTGCGATGCGCGCGGCCGTCCGCCTTCGGGGGTTCGATTCCCCCCCTTGGGCATGGGTGTTTGTGTTGTTCTTAGTTTAGTTTACCTTAGATTAAGTAGTTTGTAAGCTAGGGACTAATAACCAAGTAGTTGAGTCCCATAGATTTACAAACATTTGAACATTTGAAGGATAACAACATTCCATAAAAAAGAGTGTAATTAAATAATGGTTTTGGTTCTATGTTCCCACAATGATATATCTGAATGAACTAAAAAATATGTTATTTAATTAATAATTAACAAACTCGCTGCTATGTAATATTTATTTTAACTCGACGGTCCCGTTTCGGATGAAACCGACATTATCAAGTGACAGATTACGTGTAGATGTTCTAACATACATAAGACATCTAAGGCGTCTGTATATTAACTGTGAAAATTTGTTGGTAATTTTAATCTTGAATCGGTATTTTGACAGTCTGGCTACAATTGTCAAAATACCAAACCAAGATTGAAGATTAAAATTAGCAATAAATTTTGACAGTTAATATACAGACGCCTGAGATGTCCTATATATGTCACACCATCTAAACATATAATGTCACTTGATAATGGCAATTTAACCCGAAACGGGACCGTTGTGTTATAATAAATAATATTACATAGGAGAGAATTGGTTCAAAAAAATATTCAAATGTTTGCATAGTCTATGGGACTTAACTACGGGGTCATCCAGTCCCTAAACTTACAAACTACTTATGAACTACTTACGAACTAGGACGGCACAAATATCCATGCCCGAGGGGGGATTCGAACCCCCGACCGTAGTGGCCGTGCAGACCGTGACTGAAGCGCCTCAGTCTCCTCGGCCACCGCGGCCTGCGAGAATTGGTTACTTATTGTTATTAGGTCACTTACTGACCTTTACTACGCTGCAGGCCCTATGAAATATAAAACGTTGTTTAAAGTTTACTGAATGAAATTTTCACTCTGCTCGGAGTGTGCGCTGATATGAAACTTTCTGGTAGATTATAACTTTTATCAACTCGGAATTCGAACCCGAGACCTTTGCCTTACCCTTGAAAGCTAAAGTCTCGGCTTCGAATCCCGGTCTGCCGCACGGTTTTAATCCTCCAGGAAGCTTCAAAGTTTCATTGTTCATTCGTAGTAAGTTGCTGTAATATCAGGTTCCGACTAAGATTGCTTTTAAAAGGTTTTCAAATGTATATTTGTCTCTCATTTTAAGCCATTCTCTGGACCAGGGTATTGTATTGTTATTATTCTTATTTTAAATATAGGACAATCAATATTAGAAATGCTACATCCGCATTTGTAGCCCGTTCCCACTCAAAATAAGCATACTCTAGCAGCCTCTCCTTGAAAAGTGATCTTAAACTGAGCAACTTCCTATGTGTTTGGGCTTGCTTGTCAAATCCGTGGTGATTACGGTGATTTTGACAAATACGTCTGATCGCTGACAGATACCTTTCCGGATCACTAAGCCAACAGTGAATCAGTTTTACACGTAGAGATGAAAAATCACTTATCAAATGTTTATTACACTTATGGGACTTAACTGCGGGGTCATCAGTCCCTAAACGTACAAACTACTTATGAACTAGCTTATACTAAAGACAGCACAAACATCCAGAGAGGAGATTCGAACCCCCGACGGGAAACGGCCTCGCGCATCGCAGCACGGCGCCTCAATGCGCTCGGCCACTCCGCCGCGGCAAATTACTTATCGGATGGTTTGGCCACCTTCTGCTCCTCCCTCTTATGACATCAATTAGTCAGTTGGCGGCTTTCCGTGTGTGTCTGCGGGATTATTGGAGGCAAAGCCGCGCAGTTTTGCGAAACACAGTAGCGGTGTGGGCGCGCTATCGCGTGTACACAGAGATTATGGCTCGAGTGCCGCTCCACCGCTCACCTGCCGCTATTATTATTTATCTTCTCTGCGTCACAATTAAATGCTTCCAGTAGCAGTTACCGTTCCACTGGACACCGTATCTCCTTCATTCCGCTATTCAAGTGCTTCAGAAGAGTTGTCGAAAGTGCGTCTGGTTGCACAGTGGTAGCGTGCCAGACTACAAATCCAAAGGTCGCGGGTTCGATCCCCGCCAGGTCCTAGGATTTTGATCTGTCACTTTCCACTTATATTACTGCTCATGTGAAAAATACCGAGTAGCACCGTGGTTCGGAACCCACGTTAAACTGTAGGTCCCCCTATAACTGGCTGGGTAAGTCAGTTCGAAGGTCGGAGGAAGGCAACGGCATACCACCTCCGAACAGGACCATGCCTAGTAAAGCACTGTGGTGTTCAAACCAATCTTCGGATTTTTGACTGCCTTACCTTAGCAGTTTTACCTGCAGTATAGTTTTTACGTATGTTATACCAAAGCTTTTTCATTCTGTTACATGTTTTCCAGCACTAATAACTAAGTCTATAAATGAAAATAATTGGTGTCATACGAGGGTCGTCCACAAACTAAGTTCCGTTTCTATTTCCATCCACGGTAGCGCTACGATCGTAGTTTCCAGCATGCGCGGCAGTTACTCTGACTCAAGGAGCCTCCGCCCCCGAAACTTTGAACGGTTGTAGCTGCCAAACTAAACGTGATAAGAATATCATTCAAAATTCTTTGTACACAGCTGGTGTCAAAATTTCCAGTGCATTAAAGAAACAATTGTTCCATTTAAAAAACTATATGTTTGCATAAAAATACACTTTCTAAGTAATATTAGAATCTGTTTGTTGGCTAAAAATACGAGCCCCTGACTACCAAGCCATTCTTTGAAAACCGCACATCAATCGCACTTTCCGTTTCCCCAATATTTGTGTCATTATCACATATAACTGATTTACTAAATGCCCAAAATATGCTCCAAAGCTGCGTCTCAGAAAATACTTTTTATACGCTTCCATGTAACTATTAGTTTCTGTGCTTTATGGCGTCATTTTTAAGTGCCCATTATTACAAAAATATTACAATGTTTAAACCACATTAAACAGTGAAAAGTTTCGAAATTTACCACAAAATAAAAAGAACAGAAACATTAGAGTCTGAATGCCCTGTGTTCAG
This sequence comes from Locusta migratoria, assembly GCA_026315105.1. Lineage (NCBI taxonomy): Eukaryota > Metazoa > Arthropoda > Insecta > Orthoptera > Acrididae > Locusta > Locusta migratoria. The sequence continues at coordinate 298,259,033 of CM048755.1, forward strand.
ATGTGGGCACATTTTTTTCACCCTTTAGCGTCATTGATTTTGATTTTGATTTGATTTTTTCAGGGAAGCCAAAACAGTCTAGGTCCAACCCGCCACTGCCCGCACCGAAACTAAGTTTATTGTGCGGTATCGCTCCCTGTATATCTAGTAAAGCCAACCAATGCCCTTGAACAGTGCAAGGAGCCCCTTTACCAGTTCTTTATTAGACACAGTTTCTTCAGGTCTGGTTGTCCCAAATGTTCTGTGCCTTTTACTCTCCAATGACATGCATTCGAAGATTAGATGTTATGCAGTTTCATCACCGTCACCACAGGTCCTACATTTAGGGTCCTCTTCTGTTATTCCCATTGTATGTAGGCGTTTTTTGAAATTCCCATGGCCTGTCAGCAATCCAACCATGAGTCTAATCTCTCTCCTGTTCAGGCCCAGAATTGCAGAGCTTCTTTTAAAACATGGCTTTGGCATCATTACCTTGCCATGTTTTTGTTGATAGACTTTGGTCCAATATTCTACGTGCTGTCTTCTGAGCCAGTTACGTAGCTCCAATTTGATCATTGCCTTGGTGGTTGTCAGGACAGGTTCCGGACCAATAACTGGAGTCTCTGTCCCCATCCTGGGGCCCTATTCTGTATCTTTTCGGCGCCCCAAAGTTCGGTTCGGTCAGAGAGCGCACCGAGGGGTCGAGTTATCGATGCAGCTCCATTATGTTATTCTGTATGCCTTTCGGTGGCGTTGCGGTCCGTCTTCGTGGACACCGAAGCTCACGGTGGCGCTATTGCCAGATCTGCTCTCATCAGCCAATCAGAAGCACCTGACTGCTTCTCTGCGCATGCGCACTGCTGGTGAGCAGGGGGGACGGCAGCCATGGCCGGCGTTTGCTGCGTTTTCTACCATGAGAGACAGCCCATCAAAATGTAAAAAAATGAAAGTCTGGTATTTTATTATTTGGCGACATAACACGACAGTGTGTTCCGAGAACTACCTACTGAAACTTTTTTTTTAATTTAATTAAAACTTTTTGTCACTGAAAACAGAGAATATTTAAACTTTTCTGAAAAGTTGTTTATTCACGGTACTCTATGTTTATCACAGCGTATCTCCTAAACTAAGCGTCACACAGCAAAATAATTTTATAATTGCCTTCAGTGCTATATGTTGTCGATGTCTGCAAACTTTCCGGCCAATATATTCAGTGATAGTGAAGTAATAAATTAAAATCCCACGTCTGACGCAGAACTTTTACCAAATCAACGTCCAAAATGTAGTAAGCGACAAACTTTTTCCCTTTACATTTTTTTGTAGGGGTGTAAGCGAGAAAAAGTTTCGGAAAGGTTTGAATTTATTTTTGCCGTTTGTTGGAAAACGTTAGGTGCTGCCGTTTGTCCTAGACGAGAGCAGAATTCTGCGGTTCATAGTGGCGGCGCGAGTTCAACGCGCTGGGAGGGAAGACGCGGCGTTAGCAGCAGAGAGAGCGCAGTGCTAGCAGTGAAAAATTTCTTATTTTGGCACTACAGAAGTACATGGAAGTTGCGTGAAAGGAAAAGGATTACATATTAGTGGAGACAGCTCTTAGAAACGCAAATTATTCAATGTTTTTTGTACTGAAGAAAGAGCGTACAATATTTTAATAACAAAACAGTTGTTTGCCGATGCGGGAAGGCTAAAGGAATTTTTTTAGATTCACTCATAACCAGTTTTAGTATTTTCTGTCGTTAATTGGACAAAACCTGAAACGTCTTTTTGATTCCATCTTGAGTCCAAGTGCTCAGTGGCTGTTAACATATACGGATGATGAAGAGCAGTCGCAAATATTTCTTTACTGTCGCAAAATTTGATTTTGGTCGCTGTCAGACTCTCATCAGTGCTTAAAAAATAGTTTGAAACGTACAAAAATTTTCAGTCTTCATATTGAAGATTATGTGATCGTCAACATGAAGGCTGAAAACTTTTCTTTGTTTCAAACTGCATTTCAAGCATTGAGAGTAGTCACACATGAATTATTTGCAACAAGACTAAAAAAGTAAATGAATAAAAAGTCTACGTTTGTTTCATTCACAGAAATTTCATCCTTTGTTTTATAATAAGAGTGAACCCTGATGTAGAAGAAACTACTGCTGGCGCTCGCTCTTACATGTACATGCTAAAGAATATTGTAGTTCATGCTTCTCTTACACCACTAGAAAAGTGTTCCAAACAAGATGACTTGTGAAAAAATATTTTGCACCAGGAAGGATTCGAACCTAAAACACTTAGGGTAGGAGGTTGTCGCCTTAACCGCTTTTTTTTTTTTTTTTTTTTTTTTTCTCCTTTGGGTAGATCAGTTCATTGCGGTCGTTGTTCCTTTTTGTTCGTTGTCGTTCGATGAGTTCTTGGCTCAGCTTTTTTGTTACAGAGAGGCGTTCAGCCCTCTGACCGGGCGCGCTGAGCCACGGCGCCCGGCGATCGCTAGACCACACCGTCTACAAGACTGGCCGGTCTTTGTTTCCATTGACTTCTTTGCAGAATGATTATCGGTTATTTATACTGCTGCTAATTTGTATGATTTCCACTATCTAACTTCACAAAATTCCTTTCCATTTTAACTTAAACGTTGTAAAAGTGTTTTCTGTAAGTAATAAATACTCAGTTTGTACGGAAAAGTAAGGTAAAACACTACTAAGTACCGTTCAGATACGTCGGTAACGTGCTAGTTGGCACGACAGGAACTTAAGATTGCGGTGAAAATGGCTCATTTTATGAAGATTTTCAATGCGGCAGAGTATCTGGAGTGCATATTTCAGTAATTCTCACGTACAAATACGAAAATTTGCCAAATACGACGCGACAGCTTTGCGAACGGCGAAAACGAAGGTGACGCCGTATTTGATAGATTTCGTATTTATACTTCCGTAATATGAGAGTTTGCAGGATAAATGAAACGGCGCATTAAAGACATGACCGAGATGCGTATTTTAAGATAAAGTTTATTGCAATAGAGTTTACAGAAGTGCTATATCGTTATATTAAACTCTAGAACGCTAGCAGTTTTAACGAAATATTCTGATAATATATGTAGACAACCTTGAAAATTAACGTTTTACAGTTACTTATTAATTAAAAACAACAGATGTATCATTATCGGAATTGAAAATGACACAGCATTGCTAAATTAATAATTTATCTTCGCAATCCAAGCCCACCGAAACGAACCAAACGGCCTCACCGAAACCTCAGCGGCTTTCGGTGCAGCGCTCGAAATTTCGGTGGCCGTTTCGGGCGGTAGCAGGCCGCAGAAACGTACAGAATAACCATTTTCGCTACCGCACCGAAATTGACGTAACCACCGAGAAAAAGACACCGAACCGAACGGTAAGAAAGATACAGAATAGGGCCCCTGGCTAATCTGTCGGCATGTTCGTTGCCACTGATCCCCGAGTGGCAACGGACCCACAATAGGTTTACTCTATTGCTTTCCCCTAGCTCCACCAGAACCCTGTGACATTCTGTAACAATTTTAGACCTTGTTGCAGGAGCTGCCAGTGATCTCAGGGCTGCCTGGCTTTCTGAATAGATACAGATGCTACGATCTTTGTAGCACCTAAGCAAATTCTCCTCCACACACGCCCTGATGGCAGTGATTTCGGCCTGGAATACTGAGGCCAGTTTCCCTAGAGAGATCGCCATAGAGGATGAAACACTTGCCCACAGCTGAATCAACACCGTCTAGAAGACAAGGCGTCACAACAGGCCGTGCTACGGCACACTGCGCAGGCCGCGGCCGTCAGCTCACGGGCTGCCCGCCACGAGACGGGGCACCCAGTGGCCAGCCAATCAGCTGGCGGCCGCGGCTTGGTCAGTGTGCCGTAGCACGGCGCCTTGTCTCTAGGTGGTGTTGGCTGAACACAGGGCATTCAGGCTCTGAATTTAATTCGATTTGTAACTGCTTCTCTGCTTGGCCAGATTGGTATATGCGAATCCCTATGCAGAGGAAGCCATGGGAAATTGGCATTGCTTGCTCTACATATTTACATCTTTCGAATAATTGCACTATGAAATTGAATAAGACTGACCACTTGAAAACTCAAAAAATTGCATAATACGGCCGAAAAATAGGTCTTGTACAATGATGCCCACAGGATTATGATATTAAATGTGTCAAATGAATTAATGGTGAATGTACAAAAACCTGAAGGTATGGTTCACAATTAAAAAAAAAAGTTCATATGTTTCTAATCCTATGTAATGCCGCAGTGGAGTAGCCGAGCGGTCTAAAGCGTCTCGCGGAGGAGCGCGCGGTTGCTCGCCGTGAAGGTTCGAGTCCTCCCTGGGGCATGGGTGTGTGTGTTGTCCTTAGGTTAGTTTACCTAGGTTTAAGTAGTTTGTAAGCTACGGACTGACGACCACGCAGTTTGGTCCGATAGAATTACAAACATTATCCTATGTAACAAAACTGCTAAGGTCTCGGTGCCTAGTCTTGCAAACTACTAAAACTAACTCATTCTAAGGACAACACACACACACACACACATTCCCGAGGGAGGACTCGAACCCCTGGCGGGAGCGGCACCGTACTGCGCGACATTGCGCCCCATAACACACAGTCTTTTTTTTATATATATTGCGGTAAATTTTTTAACTTTTCACTGTTTAATGTGGTTGAATCGTTGTAATTTTTTGTAATCGTAGGCTCTAGAGAATGACGCCATAGTGCGCCGAAACTAGTAGTGCAATGATAGATGGAAGTATATTAGTTCGACAAGTGAAGACGATTTTACCTGGTGATACCAGGAGAAGAAAGCATCTGAACTAGTTGCAGGACATTCATTTATTTTGGAGCGCTGTCAACGTTACGCTGCCCCTAGACACGAAATATTACTGTACACATTGCTACGGGTAACGTTTTAACACTGAAACGTTGCCTTCCACTCACTACTCCTCGCCTCCCGGCAAACATGGTACACGCCTCTTGTCGCTGCCAACAGCCAGCACGAATCGTCATCTTACCGTGGACAAACAATACTGTATCCGGCGTTGCTGTTTCATTATAAAGCAAAGCACTGAATAACAATCAAACAGCCAGTAAATATGTCGCGCTAAGTTTGATATTACCTCAAAAACTAAAATCAGATTTCCTGTGTCGCATTGTACTGAATCAATTTCTTCTTCGTGCTTCGTAAAGTTAGTATGCAAAACGTGATGAGTTTTCAAAAAAGCTTTTCCGATTAACAAAATTATGCTTGATGGTGTTTCTAGACGAATTTTTGTTAGCATGAAAATCCTTTGTATCTGATGTGCGGAAAAATGCCTATGAAATTTTAATTTGCTCAAATAACTGGGAAATCGAAACGTATAGCTTCAAATAAAACTGTTTGTAATGATGGCAGTACTATTACTTAGTGTCTAGGAAAAGAATACAGAGTGATAAACTGATTATCTAAGACAACTGAATGCGCCAGCCTGAACGCAGGCTTAGAAATTCACAATTTTTTTTACATAGTTAAATCCATTAACTTTATTTACGTATGAATGAAATTTACACAATGTCTAATTTACCTCCCAAGCAATCACAAAACAATAAACGACTTTTATCTAGAATGAAACTTCTACTCTGCAGCGGAGTGTGCGCTGATATGAAACTTCCTGGCAGATTAAAATTGTGTGTCGGAACCGGGACTCGAACCTGGGACCTTTGCCTTTCGCGGGAAAGCGCTCTACCGACTGAGCTATCCCGACACGACTCACGATGCCGCCTCACAACTTTACTTCCGCCAGTACCTCGCCTCCTACTTTCCAAACTTCACAGAAGCTCTCCTACGAAACATGCAAGACTAGCACTCCTGGAAGAAAGGATATGGTGGAGACATGGCTTAGCCACAGCCTAAGGGATGTTTCCTGAATGAAACTTTCACTCTGCAGCGCAGTGTGCGCTGATATGAAACTTCTTGGCAGATTTTAATTGTGTGCCGGAACCGGGACTCGAACCTGGGACCTTTGCCTTGTTTGGAAGTTTGGAAAGTAGGAGGCGAGGTACTGGCGGAAGTAAAGTTGTGAGGCGGCTGTGATTCTCTCCGTCCCTTCCTCTCTCCCCCCCTCTCTCCGTCCACCCACTCTCTCCCTCCTTTCTCTCTCTGTCTCCCTCTCTCATTTTTTTTTTTTTTTTTTTTTTTTTTTTTTTTTTTTTTTTTTTTTTTTTTTGGTCAGACTGTCAGGGGGGGGGCACGTGCCCCCGTGCCCCCCCTTCCCCTAAATCTGCCCTTAGACCCTTACATCTCTCGTTGACGCCTGCCGGGAAGGACACCAGCAGGCCAACTCGAGTGTTACACTGAAATGTGCTATGATCACAGATATGGTGGGGATTGGTGGAGTAGCCGAGCGGTCTAAAGCGTCTCGCTGCGGAGCGCGCAGTTGCTCACCGGGGAGGTTCGAGTCCTGGGTGTGTGTGTTTGTCCGTAGGTTACTTTACCTAGGTTTAAGTAGTTTGTAAGCTACGAACTGATGACCACGCAGTTTGGTCCGATAGATTTACAGACATTTGAACATTTTTGATTGGTGGAGTTGGTGGCAGTATGAATAGGATTTCTGGTCAGGTGAGTACAGGGTTATAAATACAAACTCAGTTGGTGGTAACGCAGGAGTAGGTCTGATAATGAATAAGAAAATAGGAATGTGGGTAAGTTACTATGAATAGCATAGTGAACACATTATCATAAAAAAGATAGACACAAAACCGACACCCGACCACAGTAGTGCAAGTTTATGTGACAACTAGTTCAGCCGATGATGAGGATATTGAAGAAATGTATGAAATTATTCAAAAAGTTAAGGGAGACGAAAACTTTATTGTGATGGGGGCTGGAACTCGGTAGTAGGAAAGAGAAGGAAATGTAGTAGGTAAATATGGACTGGGAAAAAGGAATGAAAGAGGAGATCTCTTGGTAGAATTTTGCGCTGAGCACAATTTAATGATCACCAACACTTTGTTTAATCATCATGACAGAAAGGTGTATACGTGGAAGAGACCAGGAGACACTGGAAGATACCAAATTGGCTTTAAGGCAAAGGTTTAGAAACCAAGTTTAAAACTGAAAGACATATCCAGGTGCAGATATGGACTCTGACCTAACTTCTTGGTTGTGAACTGCAGATTAAAACTTGAGAGACTGCAGAAAGATAGAAAAGTTAGGAGATGGAACCTGGACAAATTGAAGGAACAACCGGTGGTTGAGAGTTTCAGAGGGAGCATTAGGCAAGGATTAGCTGAAACGGGGGAAAGTAATACAGTAGAAGAAGAATGGGTAGCTCTGAGAGATGGGGTAATGAAGGTCGCAGAGGGTCATATAGGCAGAAGGACAAGGCCTAATAGAAATCTCTGGATAACACAGGATATACTGAACTTAACTGATGAGAGGAGAAAATTTAAAAATTCAGCAAGTGAAGCAGGCAAAAGGTTGTACAAACGTCTGAAAAATGAGATTGATAGGAAGTGCAGACTGGCTAAGCAGGAGTGGCTAGAGGACAAATACAGAACCGTAGAAGAATTTATAACTAGGGGAAAGATAGATACCGCCTGCATGAAAATAAAAGAGATATTTGTAGACACGAAAAGCAGTTGTATGAATATCAAGAACTCAGACGGAAAACCAGTACTAAGCAAAGAGAGGAAAGCTGAACTGTGGAAGGAATATATAGAGGGCCTATACAAAAGAAATAAACTTGAAGGCAGTATTCTAGAAATGGAATGCGAAGTGGAGGAAAATGAGATATGATAGTGCGAGAAGAATTTGACAGAGCGCTGAAGGATTTGAGTGGAAACAAGGCCCCGTCTGAACTGCTGATATCGTTAGGAGAGCCAGTCATGAAAACATTGTTAAACCTGGCATGCAAGATGTATGAGACAGGGCAAATATCCTCAGGCTTCAAGAAGAATATTATCATTCCAAAGAAAGCAAGTGGAAACAAATGTGAAAATTACAGAACTATCAGTTTAATACTAACACAAATTATTTACAGACGAATGGAAAAGATTGTGCTATCTGACCTCGGGGAAGATCAGTTTGGATGTAGGAGAAATGTAGGAACACGGGAGGCAATACTCGCATTACAACTTATCTTAGAAGATAGACTAAGAAGGGGGCAAACCTACATTTTTAGCATTTGTAGATTTGAGGAAGCTCTTGACAATGTAGACTGGAATACACTCATTCAAATTCTGTAGGTAGCAGGGGTTAAATATAGTGAGCGAAGAGTTATATTCAACCTATACAAAAACCAGACAGCAGTTATTAGAGTGGAAGGGCGAGAAAGGGACGCAGAGGTTAGGAAGGGAGTAAGACAGGGTTGTAGCCTTTCCCCAATGTTGTTCAATCTGTACAATGAGCAAGCTATGAAGGAATGCAAGAAGAAATTTTGAGGGGGAATTAAAGTTCAGGGAGAAGAAATAAAAACTTTGCGGTTTGCCAATGACTTAGTAATTTTGTCAGAGACTGCAAAGGATCTGGAAGAGCAATTGAATGGAATGGACAGTGTCTTGAAAGGAAGATATAAGATGAACATTAACAAGAGTAAAAGGAAGGTGATGGAATGCAATGTCAGAAAATCAGGCGATGCTGAATGAATTGGATTAGGTAATGGGACAATAAATGTAGTAGATGAGTTTTGTTATATGGGTAACAAAATAACTTTTGATGGCCGAAGTAGAGAAGATATAAAATGTAGAATGGCTATGGAAAGAAAAGCGTTTCTAAAGAATCGAAACTTGTTAACATCTAATATTAATATAAATGTTAAGAAGTCCTTTCTGAAAGCATTTGTCTGGAGTGTAGCATTGTATGTGAGTGAAACGTGGACGATAAGGAGTTCAGACAAAAAGATGATTGAAGCTTTTGAAATGTGGTGTTACAGACGAATGATGAAAATTAGATGGGTAGATTACGTAACTAATGAGGAGGTGCTTAACCGAATTGGGGAGAAAAGGAGTTTCTGGCATATCCTGACTAAGAGAAGGGATAGATTGTTGGGACATATTCTGAGACGTCAAGAATTGTCAGCTTAGCATTAGAAGTAAGTGTGTGAGGTAAAAATTTTAGAGGGAGACCAAGGGACGAATACAGTAAGCAGATTCAAAAGGATGTTGATTACCGAAAGTATTCTCAGATGAAGAGAATTGCACAGGGCAGGGTAGCGTGGAGAGCTGCATCAAACAAGTCTGCGGACTGAAGGCCACAACAACACCAAAACGCATTTTTTTAATTACTTCCCCGAACTTTAATTACTTCTCCAAATTTCTCCTTACTTTCCTTCACAGCTTGCTCAGTGTATAAACTGAATATAACTGGGGAAAGGCTGCAGCCCTACCTTACTCCCTTACCAGCCAATGTTTCCGTTTCATGCCCTTCGACGCTAATAACTGCTGACTGATTATGTTCAAATGTTTGTTAAGCTTATGGGACTTAACTACGGGTCATCGGTCCCTAAACTTACAAACTACTTATGAACTACTTACGAACTAGGACGGCACAAATATCCATGCCCGAGGGGGGATTCGAACCCCCGACCGTAGTGGCCGTGCAGACCGTGACTGGAGCGCCTCAGTCCCCTCGGCCACCGCGGCCGGCGACTGATTATTGTACAACTTGTAAGTAACTAACTCTGATACGACGGAACACCGCCATCACAGGTCATTGTTGACTCGCAGAGGCCAGCACTGTGGGAACCGTTACTGCTAGCCCTGCTGGATGGTGTAATTCATAATATGGGTACATCTTATACGAGATATGTCCACAAAGTAAGTTCCGTTTGGTTATATAAAACAAACTTGCACAGATACAGAATCAATATTTATTGTATAAAAATCAACAACTGTTAAACTACTTTTCTACATAGCTTCCGAAATTTTGTAGGCACTTGTCATAGCGTGGCAGAAGTTTTTGTATGCCTTCCTCATAGAAGGTTGCCGCCTGTGCATTCAACCATGTGGTAACACGATCTTTCAGCTCGTCATCATCGTTGAAGTGTTGACCACAAAGGACAGATTTTAGGTGTAAGAAGAGATTAAAGTCGCTAGTAGCGGGGTCCGGGGAGTATGGTGGATGATCAAACACGTCCCAGTGAAATTCCCGTAAGAGTTGTTTGGCCACATTCGCCGTGAGAGGTCGAGCATTATTGTAGAAAAAAAAAAAACACCTTTTGAGAGTGTCCCTCGGCGCTTGTTCTATATTGCGCGGCGCAATTTCTTAATGGTCTCGCAGTAACCATGTGCATTGATTGTTTGGCCTCGTGGTAAGAAATCAAGGAGCAAAATGCCTTTTCTGTCCGAGAAAACGGTGCACGGGTTCTCGAGGAGTCAAGATTTGCTTAGGCTTATTCTTCGTTGGGTATCCATTCCACTGATAGCCGTTTTATTTCATGGGTATCGTACGATACCCAAGTTTCATCGCCCGTGACTATCCGAGAAAGAAAACCATCGCCTTCTTCATTGTAGCATGTCAAAAACTGAAGTGCACTGCCCATACGTTGTTTTTTGTGCTTTTCAGTAAGAGTTTTGTGCACCCAACGTGAGCAAAGTACTCGAAATTTCTGTTTTTCATTAACAATTTGATGAATTAGTGATCGTGAGATTTGCGTAACTTCCATAGCATGGGCACTGTGTGTGAACCAATTGATCAGTAATCACAGACGAGCGTCCACTTCGTTCTTCATCGTACACTTCATCACCTCATTCATTGAACAGTTTGACCCATCTTCTAACCATTGAATCACTCATAGCATTTTGTCCGTAAACCTCGCAGATTTACCGATGAATTTCCTTTGCATTTGGAAAAGGAATCACAGATCTGATTTCACACATTTTCAGTTACGGCTGACATTATAAAGAAGCAATACGAAGCACACATCTGAAAATGGCGTACCTGTCTTCTACTTGAGTCAGAGTAACCCCGCGCATGCTCGGAACTGCGATCGTAGCGCTGCCGCGAATAGAAATAAAGACGGAACTTAGTTTGTGGACGACAGTATTACCTTGGGAGAACATCACCTCCATACTGGCGTTGTGCATGGCACCGATGGATGGTAAACACGAACAAAATGTGCCACTCAAAGCCTATGTACGGATTTCTGCTTGTATTGTACGTGTACAGTTGCCTAATTTGCCACGATTTTACCTTCACAGAAGAGCCTTAGTTTGTACACTACTGCCACGTCTACTGTTTTGTGACTCGGAGATCACTTTAATTTATGTACTCTGGCGCAAAATGCATTCGTCTTGCCTTTGAGTGATACAAGTAACTAATTCTAACACTGCAAGTACTGGGTGCAGAATCTGAATGACGAACAACAATGTAAGAGGCCGAGAACTAAAGAACTTGTAGTGGCGTCGTTGACGCCTAACGATTCATAATGGAAGCGGCGAAGCTATAAAAAGATCGGCACGGTACCTCTAGTGTGTTAAACAAACGCCGAGCGACTTGCCAGCAGGAGCCTACACAGGCGTTCGAGTCACGCTGGAAAACTTGCCAGAGACAACAGATCGCCGCGCTGCAAATAAATGGAAGGAGGCGACTACAATAAAGCGCAGTACTTATCTGCGCGCGCGTGCAGCCTGCGAGTGTTTAACTGGACTGCTGCGCGCGCGGAACTGTTCAACTGCGTGCCGAGGGCACACACACACACACACACACACAGCGAGAAACCTATACTCTGCAACCGATGAACAAACTGAGTACTCCATTCGTTACACGTTTTATCTCCATAATTTGGTTCCTGATTTAAATAAATTTCGTTCCTGCCTCGTCATATTACCCATAGTCACACAAGAAATTTGTATGCCACACAGTTATTCACAGAGCAAACAAAACCCCACTAAACTACATCTACATACATACTCCGCAATCCACCGTAAGGTGCGTGGCGGAGGGTACACTGTACCACTACTAGGCATTTCCTTTCCTATTCCACTCCCAAATTGAACGAGGAAAAAAAGAATGCATATATGCCTCCGTACGAGCCCTAATTTCTCTTGTCTTTGTGATCACTACGCGCAATATAAGTAGGCGGCAGCAAGATCGTATTACACTCAGCTTCAAATTACGGCCCTCTAGATTCCCTCAACAGAAATTCACGAAAGGAACGTCGTCTTTCCTCCAGCGTTCCCCAATTGAGTTGCCGGAGCATTTCCGTGACACTCGCGCATTGATCGAGCCTACCAGTAACAAACCTAGCTGCTCGCCTCTGAATTGCTTCTGTGTCTTCCTTTAAACTGATCTGCTGCGGGCCCCAAACACTTGAGAAATACTCAAGACGTGGTCGTACAAGCGTTTTATATGCGGTCTCCTTTACAGGTGAAGTACATCTTCCCAAAATTCTCTCAATAAACCGAAATCTGCTGTCCGCCTTACTCACAACTGTCCTTACATGTTCGTTCCATTTCATATCGCTCTGCAATGTTACTCCTAGATATTTGAACGACGCGACTGCATCAAAAAGCTCACTACTAATGCTGTATTCGAACATTATGGGATTGTTTTTTCTACTCATGCGCATCACCTTACATTTTTCTACATTGAGAGCTAGCTGCCATTCTTCGCACCAACTAGAAATTTTGTCTAAGTCATCCTGTATGCTATTACAGTCAGTTACAGACGACACCCTCCCATACACCACAGCATCATCAGCTAACAGCCGCAAATTACAACTTACTCTGTCCATCAGATCATTTATATAGATAAAAAATAATAGCGGTCCTATCACGCTCCCCTGGATCACTCGTCTCTGATGAACACTCGCCGTCGAGAACAACGTACTGCGTTCTATTACTTAGGAAGTCTTTCAGCCAGTCACAAATCTGTGAACCTATTCCATAAGCTCGTATCTTCGTTAGCAGTCTGCAGTGTGGCACCGCGTCGAACGCCTTTTTGAAGTCGAGAAAAACACATCCGCCTGTTGCCCTTCATCCATGGCTCCTAAGATGTCATGTGAGAATAGGGAAAGCTGAGTTTCACATGAACGATGTTTCCTGAACCCATGCTGGTTCGTAGAAAGAAGCTTTTCCGTCGCAAGGAAATTTACTGTATTCGAACTGAGAATATGCTCCAAAATTCTACAGAAAACTGTTGTCAACGATATTGGGCTGTCATTATGTGGGTCAGTTCTCTTCCCTTTTTTTACAAACGCGAGTCACCTGCGCTTTTTTCCAATCACTAGGAACTTTGCGCTGAATCAAAGATTCGCGATAAATGCACTAAAAAGAGAGGCAGGAAGAAATAGATTTCATTACACAAATAGAAGTCGATAATCGTTTCCCCAGCTCAATGACAAACAAAATGCAGGACCAATTAGCAAAAACAGTAAAGAAAACTTTAGCTGCTTGAAGCAATACCAGCACCTTATTTAGGTAACATTTCAAAAGAAAAAAAGTGAAAGTTACTTCTTTCCACAAACTATAACATATATTAGTGCACATCTCAAACAATAAAAAAGATAAATTATCAGTGCATCTATTTCGATGTACGTGCGTACCATTGGTGTTTATTACATTTACACAGCTGTGTAATGTGGACACCGCCTACCAGACTGCATACGTGATGTCGCCGCCCCTGTTGTTGTGAAGTTGGTAGCAGTCAAACTCCGTGAGTCAGACTGTGAAACAAGACGTCTACGTACCGCGTGAAGCACACGCAATGCCTTACAGGTGCGTTAGACAGCGTATCCATCAACTTAATGCATTTGACAGAGGCCGCATCGTTGGACTGCGTGAAACTCGATATTGGTCCGATGTTGGAATCAATGGGTACATGAGAGCACCCAGACACGTCGTGCAGGTTCGGGAAGACTAAGAAACACCATCCCGAAGGAGGACCGTCGTACGGTGCTTGAAAAAAAACGCAGGATATTATGACCCCGGCACCCGCATTCTGCGAACATATACTGGAGATATTAAACACAAGGAGAGGCATTGAAATAAAAATTTATGCTGTGGCCAGGATTCGAACCCGAGACCTCCTACTTACTAGGTAGGCGCTTTTGACCATGTTTTCTTTCTTTTTTTTTCAGCTAACACAGCGTTGTAGCCAAAGCGACTACAACGCTGTGTTAGCTGAGTGGTCTGAAAAAATTGTGTCATGCGTACGCTGATGACGTTGGTTTCGTTGTTACGGATGGTAATGAGGTACAAACCGTACTACAAATAGTAGCAAAATATGAACAGGCAAGTGGTGCGAAACTAAACAGAGTGAAGTCCGGGATATTCGACATTGGTCGTGGACTAGGATCGCAGGTACAAGGACAGTTACCTGCTCTTTCAACCATGAAAAGTCTAGGAATTGATTTTAAAAGAAGTATACAAAACACTGTTGCTGTGAATTCCAGGAAAATACTTCACAGCATCCGTGCCACTGTCCAACAGCACAGCATCAGGAAACTAGATGAACTCCAAAAAGTATCTGTGGCTAATATATACATCACCTCCAAAGTAAATTATGTTGCACAAGTGCTACCCTTGCCAGCAACGATGGCTAAATGCATTACATCGGCACTGGGACATTTCGTGAGCCGAGGCCGCATATTCAAGGTCACGTATGATACTCTGATGCTTCCAACGTATTATGGCGGGTTAAATCTCACAGACGTGAGAATAAAGGCGCGGGCTTTATACATATCAAACATGTATAAGCACTGGAAACAGCCAAATGGTAGCCTCGCTGGGCATTTGCTGAATGAAATTGCCCCTAAAGATCACCATGCACCAATCAATGTTCGACATATACCCCACGGTCTGTACCACCTCAAATATTTTTTAGTGGAGTATAGCTACCTACATGACAAAATCCCCGACAAGGACATCGTTAAAGTAAAACATCTTTACAGCAACCTGACCAAAACGAAGGCCAGGAACAATATAGAACAAAAATATCCGTTCAACAATTGGAATGCCATCTGGGAGAACATACACAGTAGACACCTGCCAACATATGCGAAGTCGAGCTGGTATTTCGCTGTCAACAGAAAACTAGCAACAAACTCCCGACTTCATGCTATTCATTTGGCAGAGACACCGATGTGTGCATACTGCAATGTACAGGACGATGATGAACACAAGTTGTTGTGTGCTAAGGTAACAGAAATATGGCACTACATCAAACAGAAGATAGCGAGCATCTGTAGGACCTCGCCCAATGTGATCACACCGGCTCGATTTTTAAACCCAGATGAAATACCTTACCCAAGAACGAGAAGGAACGCTATCAACTGGCTGACAGGCCAAACAATACATTACATCCTAACCAGACAATCAACCTCGAGGGAGGACTTCACAGCATATCTCACAATTGAGCACCATATGTTAATGCGTACTAAAAAATATAAAGAGAACTTTTCAAACTTTTTAATTAAAACAATAATGTAAACTAACGAAAGAAAGGAGAATTATTTACACAGGAAAGGCGGTATCCAAAGGAAATACTTCTGATTAATACCCTTTAGACATGAAGTAAGAGCATATTTGATGAAGTAAGAGAAAGTAGAGAAGAACGTAGTTTAAAGGACTACCTATACTAAAAATTACAAGTTCAGTTTTTGGTGTTTAGTTTTATTTTCAACATTGAAGAACCATTGAAGAAGCTGGATAATATTTGTATAATTCTACACTTGTCCATTTAACAGAAGTAAAAATTTTGTTAGTTTTGAGACGAAAAATATAGTCTCACCTTCACACAAATGAAGGAAGAATTTTATTTTTTATTTTTATTTTTTTTCTGTATCCTATTATGCTGAGCCAAACAAGGAGTATAATTCTATGGATGTGGAGGAAAATTTGGCTCATACAAGAGGTTTTCTTTTTATTTGCCAAAGTGGAATGAAAGATTGAAGTACAGATACAGTTTCTACGCAACACATATAATTTCAAAGTGGCAGTCTGAAGCCGACGCCGAAGAAGACCATGGCGAGCGCAAGGAAGGGCTGAAGGGGCGGAAGGAGGCCCTAAAACAAAAACAAAAAAACAAAAAAAAAAGTGGTCTAAAGCGCCTACCTACTAAGTAGGAGGTCCCAGGTTCGAATGCCGGGCACAGCATAAATTTTAATTCAGTGCCTTATGTTTAATACCTTTGGTGTAACGAGACAATGTTGTCTCAAGGAATTTGTATTATTTGTTGATATTTATATCTCCTAGGCCTGAGGAACAAGGCGGGATAGTTCCTATTTGCGTCTCTTTACTGGGGTGCTATTCCAATGTAGGAGAGCCCTGGCAATTTGATACGCATTTCACACAGAACATGAGGCAGAATTAAAGTATATTGTGTGGAGGGAGACGTGCTTTAAGACAGTCCGTGCAGTCGCTTTGGCTACAACGCTTTGTTAGCTGAGTGGTCTAAAGCAGTTGGCCTGCAGCGGCCGTGCAGTGAGGACCTGCTGCGCTGCGCTGCAGGAAGGCTTGTTTACATGCCAGGGTAAGTCGCTCGCGCACAGCGGTGTTTACCTGTTATTAGTTGTATTCAAGATGGTTTCTGAGAACTCCTAATGGCGCAAACCAGAAGTAAGGATGCTTTGAAATTGACATTCGATAGTGCCTTGGCACGACCTACGTCATTTGGATTAGAAGAATTCATAGAACGGGAAACGAAGGTTGTAATTAACGACATCGTTGGTATATATTTGTCGATCGTTGCAAGTGTTGGCGTATGTAAAGTTAAGAGACGCCGAATTTTGTGAAAAAGTATTTGAATCTGTGGAAGTCTAAAATTTAAGCACAGTGACGACAATGTCGGTCAAGTAAATGTTTCACACGCCGATTTTGGAATTCGGACGATAAAGGCCTTTGAATTACCCTTTGAAGTACCAGCTGAGGAAATAAATGTCTCAATCGCGCCATACGGTAGAGTCCTAAATAACTTCGCTGAACGGTGGTCATCGGCTCACTAGTTCCCCGTGTTAAACGGCGTTCGGCAATTGAAAGTAGATTTATAAAGGCACATTCCTTCGTACATAACGATTTGCGGATATCGTGCTATTGTCATTTATGACGGGCAACCCAAGACATGTCGGAGATGTAACTCTACTGGTCATGTACGTGCTGAATGTGTACAGAGACGTGTAGCGCACCTGGCCACAGGTACTCAAAAAATGGAAACTGACAATGTTCCATCGTACCAGTTGAAGAATAAACACTAACCTTCCCTCCCGCAATAGCGAGTGACACATGAGCACCTCGTAGGCGTACAAATTAGTCACTTTAAATCTTAATAAGATTCGCAGTTCCTTGAAGTTATAACACTTACAACATTTTCTGTACGCCGCGGACATAGACGTCGCGATGCTCCAGGAAGTGTCCGACATTAATTTAGAGCAAATAGCCGGATACAATGTTTTTACCAACACCGGCAGTGGAGATGAATTAGGGACTGCGATACTCCTTAAAGAGGGAATCGCCGGCCGCGGTGGCCGCGGGGACTGAGGCGCTTCAGTCACGGTCAGCACGGCCACTACGGTCGGGGGTTCGAATCCCCCCTAGGGCATGGATATTTGTGCCGTCCTAGTTCGTAAGTAGTTCATAAGTAGTTTGTAAGTTTAGGGACTGATGACCCCGTAGTTAAGTCCCATAAGCTTTACAAACATTTGAACATTTTGAAAGAGGGAATCATCGTCAAAGATATCGAAAGACTTGTGTCCAGCAGAGGGATTGCTGTCAGTTTTAATATTACCACGCTAATAAATGTGTACGCTACATCCGGATGTGATAACAGAAAACGCCGTGCTGAATTTTTCAGACAGGAAGTATTGCCTCTCTTCACATCAAATTGCAATATCATTTTCGCCGATGATTTTAACTGTGTGCTCAAGCATATAGATCAAACTCCAAATTTTAATTTTTGCGCGGAACTCTTACATATTGTTCAAGATCTCGGGTTAACCGACACTTGGACCTGCTTGCACGGCGAAACGACCGGCTTTACCCACGTCACAAGCCATTCCGCCAGCCGACTTGATAGGATGTATGTGTCCAGAAATTTAACAGCCCAACCATTGCATTCGGAGATATGGCCCACTAGTTTTTCCGACCATGCGGGCTATATATCTACCATTATCATGGAGAAACAGGGCATATACCGCAGTCGTGGCCTATGGAAATTCAACACAGGCCATCTGCGAGATGATGAATGTCGGCAGGTATTTCTGAAATCATGGCGAGCGTGTGAGCTAAAAATTCATAAATTCAACTCGACCCTCGATTGATGGCTCAGATGTGCCAAACCAACATTAAGGAAAGCCTTAATGACCTATTCCCGTGAGAAGAACGCATGGTACAGACAGACGTCGGAATTTTATTTCCAGTGTCTCCGGGATCTGTATAAACTTGACGCCACAGCTGTAGATAATTTTGCAAAGATTAAAAAAATTCAGGCAAAACTTCTATCACTGAAGAGAAGGCAGATGGAAGGTGTAAAAGTCCGGGCAAAAGTTCCGGTTTCCCTGAAAGATGAAGAGGCCGCAATGTATCATATGATACGTGAAGCGAACCGTGGCAACAGGAAAATTTTGACATAGATTCAAACCAAGACGGGTGTAACCGTAACTACGCAAAGTGACATACGGGCTGTGATACAACATTACACCGAGTTACTGTCAAACAAACCAATTGATGCGACCGGTTTTGCAGACTTTGCAACAAATTTACCACGACGCCTCAGTGCAGCGGACGCAACTGAACTGACAACGGAGGTGACGGAAAAGGAGTTAGAGGACATCGTTATGCAGAGTCCGAGGAACAAATCGCCTGGAAGCGACGGATTACCGGCAGAAGTGTATAAAACTTTTTCGCCCCAATTGAAAACAAAACTATTTACGATGTACAACGAATTAATGGACACCAAAATCGTCGTTCCACCGGAATTTGGTCAAGGAATTATTGTACTATTGCTAAAGAAACCGTGCAGCAATACTCTTACGGCCTTAAGACCTATTACTTTACTTAATGGGGACTACAAAATTTTCGCCAGAGTCCTCAGCCGTCGGCTAAAATCGATCATGCACACGATAACGGGTCCCTACCAAACAAGTGTCGGGAGAGACAGATCAATTTTCCAAACGATCACAGACTATCGATATATCATAGCAATAGCCGAGACTTGTATTATGCAGGAAATGGGATTTCCACGCCGATTCGTGAGTATAATTCAAAATTTGTTCCACAATAGCACTTCTAGATTATTAATTAATGGTCAACTCACTGAAGCTATTAAAGTTGCGAGCTCAGTAAGACAAGGATGTCCGATGTCAGCAGCTTTATTTGCTATCGCTATGGAACCACTGCTCGTCAAGCTCACGCACCCGCTGCAAGGCTTGGTTATAAACGGGCAGGAAATCGTGTGTCATGCAAATGCGGATGCGTGGGATTTCTCGTAGTGAACTAACAAGAAGTAGAGTCCTCGCTCCACATTACCCAGAAATATGAGGCTGCGTCTGGAGCCAAACTTAATTGGCAAAAATCCGGTATCATGTATATTGGTTGCGGAATAAACATGCAACACCACGGGCGTTTGAAGGAAGTAATCAGCATAAATGTTTAGGGATACAATTTAGAATAAAGATACAGAACACTATTGCAGTCAATTACAGGGACTTACTCAATAAACTTCGAGCATGTATCCACCTCCACAGCCTGAGGCAACTGAATATTATACAAAAAGTTGCACTGGTGAACACCTACATAATTTCTAAGATAAATTATGTCGCAAAAGTGTTGCCCATTCCCTGCGGCATCGCACAAAGTATGTTGTCTGCAGTTGGTTATTTCGTGAGCAGAGGCAGCATTTTCAAAGTCAAATATGAAACTTTAACCCTTCCAATAAAAAACGGTGAGCTGAATCTCACGAACGTGCACATAAAGGCACAAGCACTGTATACCAGTAGTACATATAAGCTGTGGAAAACGTCACCGCACAGTTTAATTTCCCACATACTCAATGAAATAGCACCGCCAGATTTAAATCCACCGATTGACGTTCACCATATACCACATGCACTACATCATATACGGAACTTTTTATTGGAGTTCAGTTACGTCCGGAAAAGGATACCAGAAAAAGAAATAATGGTGGCAAAGCAAATCTACAACTAGTTAATTGCCACAAAACCTCAAAATAACGTAGAAAAAAGTACAAGAACAATAATTGGCGCGTGATTTGGGAAAATGCCAACTCACGAAATTTGCCGTCTGCCGTGCGATCTGCTTAGTACACCGCTGTGAATAGGAAAATAACGACCAATTGGAAGTTATACTCCATTAATTTAGTCAACTCCTCTCTTTGTAACACTTGCTCGGTGATAGACAGTGAAGAACACAGATTTGTATGCTTAAAAGTGAGAGAAGTTTGGAACATAGTTAAGCAGCTGTTGGCAGTTATAACGAGAACGTCTGCCACGGCGATAACACCAGCAGATTTCCTTACACCCGACACTGTGCCCCACCCACAGACAAACAGAAATTCTGTAAGCTGAATAAAAGTATACACAGTTTATTATATTTTTAACTGTGAAAATCCAAGTAAAGAAGACTTCACCATGTATTTACACATACAACACAACGAACTATAAGAAACCCCAATCTATACCAAGAACTACGCAAAATTTTTAAACAACGCTATCAACGAACGATTACTGTACTAAGGTATAATAAATGATTCTGATTGAAAGAATGGATGTTTTATACATTTTTCGAATTGATTGCGTCTCGAGAGGACTACCAGTATTTATAGATACATATATATAAATCATTGGTCATGATGGAAAAATGATGACAGACTAAATTTTTTATAGCCATGAAGCTTATGGCTCGTGAAGTTCTGCGGAGATAAGAGGAGACGACTTGGTTGTACGACTGGTGGCAAGGAAAATGAAAGAACAGAACGGCTCTAGATTGATAGAGAAACGGAAGCTTACCACTACACCTTCGAGATGACGATCTCCGTCAGGGCAACCGCTAAACCGAAGTGAAATGGAACTAACAGCAATGTGCTTTCTTTATTTATCATTCTTAGTAAGTTTTTATTTTGAACACAGAAAACGTCGATTACAATATATTTTATTTTCTTTCTACAAGCGGAAATCGCAAAGGAAACTGCTATTCACCACATCAACATGTAAAAGAAGAAGATAGTTAAAAAAGAAAAGCGCCTACCTAGTAAGTAGGAGGTCCCTGGTTCGCATCCCGGCCACAGGATAAATTTTAATTCAATGCCTCTCCTTATGTTTAATACCTTTGGTATAACGAGACAATGTTGTCTCAAGGAATTTGTATTATTTGTTGATATATATACTGGAGAGTTTCCGCACCGTTTCGACGACTGGAATCTGTCGGATTCGGGTGTTGCAGCCCAATGAGTCGGCTGCAGTTGACACCAGACGAGCAATGTCGACGTTTGGAGAGGTGCTGTGTATTTAGAGAGGACCAATGGCGTCCCATCATGTACAGAGATGAGTCCCACTTGTCCGTAACCTACGACGACAGTCTTGGTGTCAAGGGCAGAGAGCACATCACACCAATATTTGCGGATGATCTGGCCACAGCAGTGCAAATCAAATCTCTCGAAGAAGGTGAAAAGACTCTAACGGATGACCTTGAAGTCCTTAGCAAATACTACAGAAGGTGGCGTTTGTACCCAAATCCGGCTAAGACTGAAGTTTGCACTTTTCACCTCAACAATAATATAGCCAATCAACAATTGTCTGTGCTATTTAACCAACAGAGAGTGAAACACAACTTTCATCCTAAGTATCTGGGTATTACACTTGATAGATCCCTCACCTATAAAGAACACCTTAAAATGTTGGCCAGAAACTAAAAACACGAAATAATATTATTAGAAAACAGGCGGGAAGTTTTTGGGGTGCACATGCATCCACACTGCGAACAGCAGCAACATCGATAGTCTACACCACTGTCGAATACTGTGCTCCGGTCTGGGAGAGAAGCCACCACACCAACAAGGTAGACGTACAGCTCCACGAAACCATGCGGATAATCACCGGCACATTAAAGTCTACTCCAACACCGTGGCTCTCCGTCATCGCTAATATAGCTCCAACAAAATTAATAGTCCAGTCAATGAGTGCTCAAAAGAGGGGTGTAGAGTGCATAGAATATGCGAGAATTTTTGACTTCAGGACTTCGTTAGGGATAGTTAGGAGGTGAACATACTAAAAGTCCCCGCCCCTGGGGGGGGGGTGAGCTAAAGCGGGGAGGGGGGTGGAAAGGTACCATTTTTTTATTTTACGCTTATATCTCGGAAACGGTCGGCTTTAGGAAAAAAATTGTTCCAAATAAAAATGAAAGACAAGTGAATTTGCTATAAAATTGTTTCCATACATATACGTCGAATTCCCAACGGTTTTCGAGATATACGTTATTGAAAATCGACAGTTTCGGAAAAAATCATCTTTACCTCACTAATTTTGTCAAACATTTACTTCTAGTGACTCACTCGATCGTTTCACAGAAAATTTGTCAGAAAGAAAGTTATAGAGCGTTAAATTTCCTACAATTTGATGTGTGCATTTGCTACGTTATCTTCAGTTACATCATTTATAAGATGTGCGCTCAGTTTGGATGTCCCTCCAGAACTGAGTGTTTTGAGGGGCTGTGACGTTTTTATCTTATGAAGCTTGCTAGCATAGTAAATAACAACACTTTAACACTGGTAATAAAGATAGGATAGGATGTTTTGAGCGCAGAACAGCAAGGTTTTTACCGTCCTGACAAATGAATTCGACAACTGTAAATAAATAAGAACAGGCAATAGAAGAATGTAGGTCTGCGCAACAACACGAACATATATTGCAAATCAGCGATGTAAGGTGTCAGACTGAAGTATACAACCTTAAAAGTCCTTAAAAGAAAATGTCGGAGTATAGAGGTACGCTGATCGCTGATGTTAAAGGCATCAGCGTGCCCTCCTGTAACACACTAAAACCTCCAGCCTAAGAGCTTAGTCCAGAGTCGAGATCGTTCACAAAATTGTAAAACGTTCGTCACACTCGCCTCGTCGTCAGCTAAAACAGTGGGTAGGGCACGACGAAGATTAGCCGCTGCCCTATTGTTAATAAGGTAATTCCAATTGAAACAGAACACCTTTTTATAACTGTAGCTTTTATGATAATATTATGAATCATACAATTAAAGTATTTACAAGCACTGAAAGTGATTCAGTGCATTCAACGCAACATCTTCGTTTTTCTGAGGCGGAGGAGTTGAGGCTCTAGGGACTGATGACCCGTAGTTTAGTCCCTTAAGCTTTACAAACATTTGAACATTTTTGAGTTGTCGCTCATTTATTGTCGTCTGCAGTGGACATGTTAACAAGGTCGTCAGTACCTAACCCCCGGGAGAGGGTTAACGATGGGGAAGCCACACGACGAACAACCAAGGCCTGTCACTTGCTGCGGGGTGGAATGGAGTGTTCTCACTCACTTCTTACTCCAGTTCACTTCAAAAGTTCGCCAACCCTAGAGAAAGTTTGTGTATCGGTATTATGTGTCAGCTTTTCGAGATATTTTTTTATTTGTTTATGAAAATGTTGACTGTGTAGTGCGCGCAATGGCTACCCTGTATTTTGTAATTAAACAGTAGATGGACCAGGTGTTTCCACAGTGACAAAAAATGAATACTATCACTCACCAAAGCTGGTATAGAAAGCGAAGATAGCAATGGCTCATCTTTAGAAGGTCTGTACATCCTTCTGATTCATACTGAATGTCCAAACAATTACAACAGGCTGCAATGGTTATATTAGATTTTTGAAGACCAATTGTCTTCGGATAGGTTGTACTCTTAACATATCAGAGAGCCTAAGAGCACCTAAACAAAGTCGATGGTATCGGCTCAGGAGGTGTGGAGAAATGAATGTGTCTATAAATTAAAATTACAGTGAAACAAGAGGATTTCCTTTCCAAATTTAAAATAAGAATCAGCTGATAAACCTGTTGATGCAACTACAGAAGAATGGGATAAATGGCATTCAAGCTTTAGATGACTATGACGTTGATATTGTGGAAACAGCTATCAACAGATAACATAATTCCTCGATTACCATTATTGGAGTGGATTTCGACTTACTGTTCTCTTAATAGCAAAATTTGCAACTGATCGTAACATTCTGCTTGTAGAACCAGGAAGAGGACAGGTTAAGACGTTTTGATGTTCTTCACAATAGCTGCAGCAGGAATTGAAAATGAAGGACAACGCCCATTTGTTACTCACATGCATTTACAGGCTGCGATACAGCATCCGTAGCGTATTGCAAGAGTAAAATGGTGTTTGTCAAAATGCATCAGAACTCCAAAATCATACAACATGCTGCTGAGACAGCGGGAGTCATAATGGTATGGAGCTCCAGCCAGCACAGAATCCCTCAACGAGTTCCGCTACAAATCACTTATAAAAGCAGCTGGGAACGTGAAGCCTACTTTCAACTCTCCCTCCAGCTAAAGGACCTGTTAAGCAGTACGTGACCACCAACGCCTTTGGTTAGGAGAAGTACCTAAAGGTGGAGCGCCGAACTGGGGTTGGAATGGCCAACTAGTTCCGAAACTCTCAAAGTTAGATGCTGCCCCTGACGAAATCTTGAGGATAATTTTTTTGTCGATGCACGAAAGGACGTGACTGCAGCAGATGTGGTTGCAGAAAAGCGTTGTTACAGTGTTACATGCCTGAACTGCAAGGGCAACTGCAATAACGGATTCGAAATATAAAGATGACGACAGTGACATCGAGACTCTACCAATCTCGTTGGACGACGTCTCCACTACTGATGAAGATGAATGAACCTTGACCATTCCTCCTCAGAAAAACGAAGATGTTGCGTTGAATGCACTTTTTTTCCACTCTGAATCACTTTCAGTGCTTGTAAATACTTTAATTGAATGATTCATAATATTATCATAATAGTTACAATTATAAAAATGTGATCTGTTGCAATTGGAATTACCTTGTTAGTAATGTTAAAGTGTTATTTACTATGCTAGCACGTTTCATAAGATAAAAACGTCACAGCCCCTCAAAACACTCAGTTCTGGAGGGACATCCAAACTGAGCGCAGATCTTATAAATGATGTAGCTTCTGATTGGCTGAAGATAACGTAGCAAATGCACACATCAAATTGTAGGAAATTTAACGCTCTATAACTTTCTTTCTGACAAATTTTCTGTGAAACGATCGAGTGAGTCACTAGAAGTAAATGTTTGACAAAATTAGTGAGGTAAAGATGATTTTTTCCGAAACTGTCGATTTTCAATAACGTATATCTCGAAAACCGTTGGGAATTCGACGTATATGTATGGAAACAATTTTATAGCAAATTCACTTGTCTTTCATTTTTATTTGGAACAATTTTTTTCCTAAAGCCGACCGTTTCCGAGATATAAGCGTAAAACCAAAAAATGGTACCTTTCCACCCCCCTCCCCGCTTTAGCTCACCCCCCAGGGGCGGGGACTTTTAGTATGTTCACCTCCTAACTATCCCTAACGAAGTCCTGAAGTCAAAAATTCTCGCATATTCCATGCACTCTACAATGCATTCATTGACTGGACTATAAGAAGACAAAAAGCATCTTTTAAAGAATGGGGAAAAAATGGTAAAAATAAATGAAGGAAATTGTTTACCTATGCAGGTCGTAATAAAAAATTTGCCAAATTACCGTTTGAAATCACGAAAGCCGATATGGAATAACTGCTATATAAGAGGAGAGGTCACCTTCAACCTAAAAGATAACTGGAAAAAAGAGTAGGAGAATTCAGTCTGTAATCATCACCTCATAAGTGATCCATCAAAAGAACTACCTCGCAAGAAAAGACTGGGCTAAGCTCAATCGCATCAGAAGTGGCCATGTCAGATGTAATGCCATGCTTTATAAGTGGGGACTCACAGACAGCCCAAGTTGTGATTGTAGAGCACCTGAACAGACGCTGGACCTCATCATAAGAGTATGTCCAAAACGAAAATATAGTGCCTCTGCTGAGGATTTTATAGAAGCCACACCTCAGGCTATGAAGTGGATTCAAGATCTGGACATTTATGTGTAGCCAAAAGCTTTTCTCACATGAAACATGTCGTAATTCCAAGTGTTCTGTCATAATATATCATTGATCACTCACATGAACCGAAAATGTGCTCTTGTACAATCTTTTACTGATATTTGTATATATATTCTTGTTCTTTGTTTAATTATATTTGTATATATGCTGCTGTCATATGTCATACGATAAATAAATAAATAAAATAAATACCAATATTGTGGAGAGCTATAGGATATGCCTTCAGGTCACCTCTATGCATGTTTTGGTAGACATTGACCATACAGCGGTAAGTCACAGAGATTCTGTGTCGGCACGTCGTACCCCTGAGGGCATAGAACCCTGGGACAATTTGTCAACTAGATGAGGCACGGCCGCAGCAAAATCCCCAGACCTCTTGACGGTTGAGCACGCGTGTGATGACTTTGCAAGGCGCCTCCATATCGGCACCAACTGGCGGGATCTGGAGGGACAGCTGAAAACTGAACAAACCTGCCCAAGGGGAGGCTTCAAACACACGTGACACCATTTCTAATCGCGTCAGCCGTGTGGGAAGTGGTGTGCTGTCTAAGGCGCCTTGGCCGGCCGCGGTGGCCGAGGGCACTGAGGCGCTCCAGTCACGGTCTGCACGGCCACTACGGTCGGGGGTTCGAATCCCCCTCGGGCATGGATATTTGTACCGTCCTTAGTCTTAGGTAGTTCATAAATAGTTTGTAAGTTTAGGGACTGATGACCCCGTAGTTAAGTCCCATAGACTATACAAACATTTGAACATTTTTCAAGTAATTGAACTGTGCAAAGCCAAGCGTTGTTGCCAGAGGGGGTACGACACCCTCCTAACTTAGCGCCACCGTTTCACCTGTAAATCCGAACTGCCTTGTCTCTTCATTCTATATCTCTATCTATATAAAAGCAAAAGGACACTCATTCGCCGGCCGCGGTGGGCGAGGGGACTGAGGCGCTCCAGTCACGGTCTGCACGGCCACTGCGGTTGGGGGTTCGAATCCCCCCTCGGGCATGGATATTTGTGCCGTCCTTAGTCTTAGCTAGTTCCTAAGTAGTTTGTAAACTTAGGGACTGATGAACCCGTAGTTAAGTCCCATAAGTTCTACAAATATTTGAAAATTTGAACACTCATTCAGACACTCACTCACTCACTGACTAAACAAGAAATCTCAAAAACGACTTCACCTATGAAGCTGAAATTTGGCAGGAATGTAGTTCATCGGTAGAAGACATCAGCTAACAAAGCATTTTGCGATAGGGCCGATAGGTTAGGAGATATGACGTTATAAACAACGAAAACTTCCCCGTATTGCGGCACGTGATAGTGTGATTTTATCAGTCTACTACTTGCGAAGGAGAGAACGTAGCGACTTGCAACAAACTTCAAACATAATTTCAAACCTCTAGGGAACTTTTCCTCCCTGACAACCCCAGCAAAATGATGATAGGAAAATAGTTTGTCGCTTACTACTGTTTCGGAGTTCATGAAGTAAAATTACTGCATTTGGCATGACGTTACAATTTATTACTCGTAAACTATTGATTGTATTCGCGAGAAATGTTACAGACAGTATACACACATACCACTGAACGTACGTTCGAAATTTTATCATAGTACGACACACACTTCATGAGATATGGGGCAGTAAACAATTACGTTAATGAAAAACCGCCACATCACGCATGACGTTTTGATTTGTTACGTCTTTCCTACTGACTCTATTCGCGACGAATTTTGCAAACGTTTTACATATGCGCCACTGGATCTATCTTCGAAATAATATCGTATTACGACATATAGTTCAGGTGCACCCATGACTTATTAAACTGATAGTTCTGTAATTTTCACACTTGTCTGCACTTGCTTTCTTCGGAATTGGAATTACAATATTCTTCTTGAAATCGGAGGGTATTTCCCCTGTCTCATACATCTTGCATACACATGCCGACACATTAATATTTTCAATTATGGAGAACTAACGCCAACTGAACTACCCAATGTGTGATAATAACGCGCGAAGATGTTTTATTGTAAAAATTTACGATTAATTTCCACTACAAGGAGCGCGAATTGCAGCTCTCGGCTGAATTTCACATTACTCGTAATGATGATAACGGTTTCCTGCCACGAGTCTCGTGACTTAGATGTTGGTTTCAGTATAATGACGTCACGCGCAGTCTATGTTATCTTTGGTCTATGGGGAGGAGCAAAATGGAAGAGGAAGAGGGGGGAAGCGGGGAGGGAGTGAGAAGGGGCGACAGGTGAGGACAAGGTGAGGAGGGGCCACAGGGCGGGGGGAATGGAAGGGGGTTGATTGGATGGAAGGAGCAGGAGATGGGATTCCAGAGGGACCGGCGAGAGGAGAGGCGGCGAGGAAGGAGGGGGGCGGGGATCATGAAGGAGGGGGAGTAGGAGAAGGGGAGGATCAGAGCTGGTACGAGGGATAGGTGTCTGGGTGGAGGGCATCGTCAGGGAGGGGGAACAGTGCACCATTAATTTTGCTAACTGTGGTTACCACACTGGACGACGCTTCCGGCCATTCAGATTTTTTTTCCTTTTCCGTGAATGTCTTAAATCTGTCCAGGCAAATGTCGGGACGGTTGCTCTGAAAGGCCACGACCGATCTCAGTTACCCATCCTATCAAAACAGTCCGAGCTCGTGCTCCATCTCTAATGACCACGCTGTCGACGGGAAGTGAAACCTTCCTCTTATTCTTTTCTTTTTGGCAACTACGTACTCTCACAACGTCGCTGTGCACATGGTTGTGCAGCCGAGCTGTTTCCATCACCCCAGACCAGGAATAATTATTGGATCACACAGCGAGATGCAGATTTTCCTAAGTGAACTATCAGTTTCCAAGTGTGTTTTTGAGTCACGTACTGCATCTTCAAGGACTCAGAGGTAAAAATGTTTTTAAATCTAGCGGAGTCAACTGCTTGGTCATTAGTCCGTAGTTTGCAAACTACTTAAACTACGGTAAATTAACCTAAGAACAACACAAACACCTATGCAGCTGAGGGGGTACTCGAACCCCCGACGGCGAACGGCTGCGCGCACCGTAGCACGGCGCCCCAGTGCGCACGGGTAATCAGCCGCGGCCCCGACTCAGAGGCATCAGTGTTGAGTTGAAAGTAGCTTGCTACTACCAATATAGTCATTCAGATCGTGTCGAGCCTTATAAAACTAAGACAGATTCAGTAGTCCACTCGAGATATTATGTAATGTCTCCGTGAAACAGAATTCTACAACAGGGCAGCTAAATGGAATGAATGTGAATGTGGGGAACTGTGACATACACTGTGTTAAGTGCTTTACTGCAATACGGGGCTGTTGTGCTAGGCCGGCCGCGGTGGCCGAGGGGACTGAGGCGCGAAAGTCACGGTCTGCACGGCCACTATGGTCAGGGGTTCGAATCCCCCCTCGAGCATGGATATTTGTGCCGTCTTTAATGTTAGCTAGTTCATAAGTAGTTTGTAAGTTTAGGGACTGATGACCCCTTAGTTACGTCCCATAAGCTATACAAACATTTGAACATTTTTTTTGTTGTGCTAGTTCGCATCTTTAGTAGTATATTACATGTGCACCTTGGATAACGCAAAATGAACAAGAACAACCGGCTCCACAAAATCATTGAAATCTCCTGCTACTAACATTACATAAAAATTCGTCTGCTGTTCTATCTCAAACCCTCTTTAACCCAGATAGCGCTCACGTCCTTCCAGGACGACGATTACGGCAACTTACTTTTTCATTCTTGTACTTAAGAATTCGTGTACAGTGTCATATTTTATTTCTTTGAATAGCTTGCTACCATCGCAGATAAATTTTAGCTTGTATTTTTGCTAGCAAAGTGGTTAGATACGGCTGCGAAGTTAAGGTTCATACAGAACATATGTAACACTTCCTCGTAGTTGGGTTCGTATTTCTTAAACATTCATTAATTTTTGTGGCATTTATATGTATATATTTGATGTTAAATGATGTTTTAATAATAATGATTCGTCAGATGCAAATTCTAAAACATTCATTTTGACGTCCTTCCAGAAAGAAGGTCTGTACTGCGAAAGTAATGGCGTGATTGTGAAAAAAAAAATCACTTATAACGATCTAGTGCAGTTACATGAAGATAATTAATATCTTCTGAACAAAATTTTAAACCAAAAATAATTCCGCGTTATCTGGGTTAAACATGGTTCAGTAATATTGTGACGACCACCTATGTTCGACGTCAATGTGCAATTTCCTCCCACAGAAGACAGGTGGCAGCACTAGCAGTAGAGGATATATGAAGCATTGGCTAAAGATAACAAGTACTTTGCGTGTCATTATACTGAAACCATCATCTAAGTCACGTGAATCTTTGTAAAAAAAGATTTAAAAAAGCTTTTTCTTTATTTTGAGCAATGTGGAGTTGAAAGTTGTAGTTTTTCTCAGTTTTTGCCGAAATGTAGCATAGAGTTTAACAATAAAACGTCTGATGGTATTCTTATTTCTCCGCCGTACCTAATACCAATGAGATGATTACAGTCTTCATATGTTCTTAGGTGAAAGGTATTGACAGTTCTGTTCAGAAGCAACAACATTACAGGGCCTAATTTAATACTTTCTCAGTTCCTCTGTGAGTCTTTCAATTTGCAGCTACCACAGGAGCAGAAGACGAAATACCAATTTGATAAGTCAAAAGTTTTCAGTCCGTCGCCTCTTGCTATTCTTAAATATTCAAGGAAAGACATTTTTGATTTATTGCGCCCAAGTTGCTTATTTATTATTACGCTAACCAGTTTCGGGCTTTACGCATTTTTATAAGGCACCTACTACAGAGAAAACGTATTTTTCAAAACAAATGTTTGTAATTCTTATGGGACCAAACTACGTTGGTCATCAGTCCCTAGCCTTACAAACTACTTAAACTAAGTTAAACTAACCTAATGACAACACACACATCCATACCCGAGGGGGGATTCGAACCCCCGACGCGGGAGAACGTATTATTAGTGGAAGATATATAGACTGTGGATAACAATAATGTTGTTTGAGTGATATTTACTATCATCAAATTCATTTACGTTAGGTCAGAGTGTAAGTCACACAGTATACTTATCGAGTACTTTGACCAAGTGTTGGAAGCTATTGATTCAAAGACGTTTTTTGAGGTCTGCATTTTTGTCTGCATTTTTTAGCTTAGCTCAATTTACTGCTAACATTACTGACTGTATGCAGAAAGAGATACACAGTTCCATTACAATGAGGTGGTACAATAAATTTTAATTTTTAAGTACTATTTTCGTTGTTATATATTATTTGTTTCGTATCGTACTGCAATTTATATACTACATTGTTGTTGCGATGTTATAATTTTCGTTTGTCATCGCGAAATTATAACAAGATAAGATGAATGTCGTCTATAAATTGCACTGCAATACCATACAAATAATTTATAACACTAAAATAGTACTGAAAAAATGAACAGTTTATTGTATAGCTGCAGTATGATGAAATAGTGTACTCCATGTTGCATATAATAAGTGATATTAACACAACCGCTAAGTAAATGCAACACAGCGAAGACTATATAAGGCATTGCTACAAACTTCAACGGATCGACACTTTTCAAAATTACGCCAAAATATTCGAAAAGTAAGCAGCGTGACTTATACGGTGAACAAATTTAAACGAATTGTACGTCAGTAATTACCACATAAACAGCATTATTAATACCCACTTTCTATGTATTCCCCACTAAAACTACGTTGTTATTTGTAATAGGTGGGTTATGAAAATGAGTAACGCCCGAAACTGGTCATCCTAATAATAAATAAGATTCTTGGGTGAAATTAATCCAAATTGCTTCTTTTGAAGTTTGACAAGTAGAATAATTTTTCTTACTATTCCTCAGCAATACAAGTGAAGTATTTTATGATTGGTTTATAATAACTAACATGAGTTTGTACCCAAAATATCCGATTTTATCTCAATACTACCGTTTATATTTTATGACCTTTGCCACGTTCAGTAATACCAAAACGTAAAACAAACAGAATATCGGTTACTTACATTAAAATAATGTGATGGGGAAACAGTGTCGTTTTACTCGAAAGTAGAAATGTTTTATAGGTACAGTACATAGTCTGTATTCTTCTTCAGCTGCTTATAGCGTTATTATACGCATATTTATATCAGATATGACTTACTTACTGACATATAAGCTCAGTCAAGACCAGCTGAAATACTCTTCTCGTCGATAATAATAGTGCGACACTGAGGAACGGTAATTCTGCTACTTCTAAAACGAACTGTCGATACTTTTCTCCAGGTGACTTGTTGAAACCATAACCGTTGCATTAATACTAGTAATGTCGAAAAGCTTCCGTTATTATTACGACTACATATTTAATAGAAATACGAGAAGTGTCACGTGACTCGCGGAAGAAACATTGGATGTTGCTTTCTACATCTACATCTACATGGAATACTCTGCAAATCACATTTAAGTGCCTGGCAGAGGGTTCATCGAACCACCATTATACTATTTATCTTCCATTCCATTCTCTAATAGCGCGCGGGAGGAAAGAACATCTGAATCTCTCCGTTCGAGCTCTCATTTCAAACAATGACACGGCAGAGACACGGACATGCGCAGTCTGTGTTATGTATAGTCTGTGATATAAAGCGTGTTGTGGGGACGCGAAGAAAGGTGCTGCCATTGTCATAATGCGAAAAAAGATCAGTTTATCAGACGTCCAAAAGGATATGATCATTCGCTTTCGGTCCAAGGGTGAAAGAATTTCCGAAACGACTAAGTTTATGAAATGTTCGCATGCTACGAGAACCAGTTAGGTTCCTTTCAGAATATGCTGACGAAATAGCTCAATACCCAGCTATCATATACAGCATGTTCCTCAGCAAAACGTACGTACCCAAAGTCTGAAAAGTTGTACAAACCACTCCAATATTCAAAAATGACAATAAGAGTAATGCGCATAATTAAGGGGCCCATATAATTAACTTCTATTTGTGTTACGATTTTAAAAATACACTAAATTTGAACGTTATAAATTGCCTAAAAAAGAACGATCTATTGACCAATACTCAGTAGGGATTCAGAAACTATCGTTCATGTGAAACATAGACGAAATGATGAGTGCTATCGACAATCAGTTTCATATTTCCGGATGGCTTTTGATACCGTGCCTCACAAGCAGTTTTTGCCTCTGTGGAGTAGCCGAGCGGTCTAAAGCGTCTCACTGCGGAGCGCGGGGTTGCTCGCCGTGGAGGTTCGAGTCCTCCCTGGGGCGTGGGTGTGTGTGTTGTCCTTAGGTTAGTTTACCTAGGTTTAAGTAGTTTGTAACCTACGGACTGATGACCACGCAGTTTGGTCCGATAGATTTACAAACATTTGAACACAAGCAGTTTACAATCAAATTACTTCCCTATCGAATTTCGACTCAGTTGTGCTATTGGATTGGTGACTTACTGTCAGAAAGAACATAGTTTAATGTAACTGACGGAAAGACATCGACTGAGGTAGATGTGACATCCAGCATTCCCAGAGTGATGTTATAGGTCCTCTGCTGCACTTTATCAATATGAGCAGTACTTTATGCTGTTTGGGGATTATGATGACTATTATCGTCACCAAAGGGTCAACATCAACTGCAAAACGATTTACATAATGTTCTGCCGGCCTTCCTGTGACCCTGAAAGGCCGGCAGCCCAACGTACACAGAAGAGTTCCGAGCAACCTGTGCGCCCGGCGAACCAGAGGTAAACACAACAAGACACCAACAATACGAGCTTATTGTATTGGTGTGGTGTCTGTTCTTTCGGACGTCCGAAAGAACAGATACCACAACAATACAATAAGTATTACACGCGACGACGGCGTTAGCTTCAGTTATTTTACCGCAGATGCGGTCATACGTCCGACCTCGCACGGGAATCCGTAATGGCGAGTGTAAGAGGGCATGGACGATGGGGGCGCTACAAACATAGCATACGACTTGTGAGAATTTGAGACGGACAGGAGGCGACCACGGGTGGCCAAGTGGTTAAGGCGACCGCTGGTGCGTAGCGAGAGACCCGGGTTCGATTCCCGGTCCGGCTGAAATTTTCACTTGTCGCCATTGATTAATACCAATGCCCATATGCGGCCACTGTCAATCCTTTCTTTCCTATCCTTCTTCCTTCCCTTCCTTTAACAATTTGCAAATATGAGCTTGTTTACGCGGACTGCTTCTTGCAGACGTCTCCGGTGCACTGCACACCGTCGCATTCCTACGCCACGCTGCCATTGGTGGGTCGCCTTTTCTTCAGGACAAGCCGGAATGCTCCACGTAGTATTCTTCCGATGAGGACTCCAGCACAGAAGTAGAACCATTTTTCCCTAACCGATAATTAAATTCAATATAAATATACCAAACTATCAATGAATATACTAATCAGCCTAATATTGTTTATGTAAGAATTATCATTGTACTTAGATAAGAAGAGAACAAATTGTAATATACTAAATCGAATGTAAATATTGGCCACAATTCACGACCAGCTTTATACCCACAGGCAGCTGGTCTAAATGAAGGTTTCAGTAAATAAATAAATATTCTTTCGATCGAGGACGCCAACGGGATGACTCCAGCCTTCCGACGACGACCGACAGAAGAGAGACCACACCGTGGGGACTTACGTTAGTTTCTCTGCGGTTACACCCGGACTTGTCATTCTGTCACGTTGTGACGGTAAACCTTTTCGAACTTTGTCAAGTACCCTGAACTTAGTAGAAGTATAGAACTGGAAAGTGAACGTTGTTTGAGGATTGGCCACTGTTCACTTCAGATAAGATATCAGTATGGTGTGAAAATTGGCATCGACCTTAATAATGAAAACAAAGAAGTCATCCATATCAACACAAATAGACTGTCACAGGCAAACCTAGGGGCCACATATTCAACTAAATACCTAGTAATTGCGATTACGAAGAACTCTAATTGGAAAGAACATACAGAAATTCTTGTGGGGAAGGCGAACCGAAGGCTGCGTTTCACTGGCAGAATACTTAGATGATCAACAGTTGTACTTAAGAAACTGCTTACACTACACTTGGGAGTCCTCTTTTGTAGTATTGCTCCTCAGTGTGGGAACCTCATCAGATGGGGCTGACAGAGGACATAGAAATAATTCAAAGAAGAGCAGCTCGTTTCGTATTTTCGCGATACAGGGAAGTGAGTGTCACGGAAATTATGTACGAGTTGTAGTAAATATCATTAAAGGAATGGCTTTATCCGTTGCGGCGAGATCTACTTACAAAATTTCTTTCACCAACTTTCTCCTCCTACAAGAGGAAACATGATCCTCATAATAAAACTAACAGAAATCAGATCTAAAACGGAAAGTTTTGGGTGTTTCTTTTTTTCTTGCACCATTCTAGGATTGCACGATAGAGAAAATGTCTGAAAGCGGTTCGATGAACTCTTTGCCATTCACTTAAGTGTGACTTGCAGAGTACCCATAGAGATTCAGATACCGCCGTGGTTAAAGGATGCCCTGCTATTCAAATCCGGCAGCTATATAATTTTGCTACACAACGCGTTATAGATTTCAGGGGTGTTAAAAATGCTGCTAAGGCGGAATAGCCGTGCGCACTACGGCGCCCTGCTACGGTGCGCGTGGCCGTTCCGCGTTGGAGGTTCGAGTTCTCCCTCGGGCATGGATGTTTGTGTTGTTCTCAGGATAAAATAGTGTAAGTAGTTTGTAAGTTTAGGGACCGGACCGTTCACCGAACGTTGCTGTGTATGAGCCTCACTCGGTATGTTTTCGCTTCATACTCCCATGATATTGACTTCTCTCATTTGCGACGAGTACTATAATTTGCGTGAATTACCGGAAGATGGCGTCCACTGAGTGACAGCAGATGGCCTTCTGAGATGATAATTATACGTATGGCGTTTGTTCTTTCAGACACATCCGAAATAACAGACACTGTTGATCGACATAGCAGCCATATGCAGGAAATAAAAATTAGTACTCCCACTTAGAGTTTTCAGAGTCACTAGGATTTATTTTTGAAACAGTGTATGTGGAGTACATGAAATGATTACACTTACAGATCATTAGATCAAGCACTACTGTGAGGTACCATGTATCGATCAAAACTGAAACACGCATATTAGTACGTAGTGTAGCCCCCAAACTTGCTCGATTGAAGCCCGGAGATTATGCTGCACAGGGACTTTCTGCACGTCTTGCACAGCACATAGAGTTTCACGCGCAGTGTGTGAACGAGCATTATCCTGTTGGAACGACACGTCACCTTCTTGTTGCAAGAATGGCAACAGAATGGTCTATTGACCCAAGGTCAACACGGATTTAGAAAACATCGTTCATGCGAAACTCACCTAGCTCTTTATTCACACGAAGTGATGGGTGCTATTCCGTATTTCTTGATTTCCAGAAGGCTTCTGACACTGTACCTCACCAACGGCTTTTAATCAAATTGCATGGTTATGGTATACCGCCCCAAATTTACGACTGGATAGAGGATTTCCTGACAGAGAGGACACAGTTCGTAGTAATCGATGGTAAGGCATCGACTAAAACAGAGATGATATCGGGCGTTCCACAGGGTAGTGTTATTGGTCCACTGCTGTTCCTTATTTACATAAACGATTTAGGGGAAAATCTAAGTAGCTCTATTTGGTTGTTTGCTGATGACGCCGTCATTTACCGTCTAGTAAAATCATCTGAAGATCAAAACCAACTGCAGAACGATCTGAATAAGCTATCAGTATGGTTTAAAGTTGGCAATTGAGTCTAAATAATGAGAAGTGTGAAGTCGTTCACATGAGTACGAAAAGAAATCCGTTAAACTTTGTTTACAAGATAAATCAATCAAAAGTGAGGGCCGTAAACTCCACTGAATACCTAGGAATTACTATTACTTCAGACTTAAACTGGAAAGAACACGTAGATAATGTTTTGGGAAAGGCGAACCAGAGACTGCGTTTTATTGGCAGAACCCTTAAAAGATGCAATAGAACTACTAAAGAGGCTGCATACATTACGCTTGTCCGTCTTTTGGAATACTGCTGCCCAGTGTGGGACCCTTATCAGATGGGTTTGACGGAGGACATCGAAAGAGTCCAAAGAAGAGCAGCTCGTTTCGTATTATCACGATACAGGGGAGACAGCGTTACGGAAATGATACAGGATCTGGGATGGGAATCATTACAACAACGGCGCTTATCGCTGCGGCGTGGGCTACTCACGAAACTACAATCGCCAACATTCTCCACCGACTACGAAAATATATTGTTGACTCCCACTTACATAGGTACAAATGATCATCAGAATAAAATACGAGAAGTCAGAGCTCGAACTGAGAGATTCAGATGTTCTTTCTTCCCGCGCGCTATTCGAGATTGGAATGGGGGATAAATAGTATAACGGTGGTTAGATGAACCCTCTGCCAGGCACTTAAATGTGATTTGCAGAGTATCCCATGTAGATGTAGATGCACAACGAATTTTGCAACATTCTGCACTTAGCGAGTGCTGATCAACGTTCTCTCCATAAATATAAAAGGTGAACGGGAGTTGTAGCATATCGCACCCCGAACCACGAAGTTTGTCGTGGGGAGAATGTGAGAATGTGTGTTGGAGGAATGCACTTTACGAGGCAGAACTCATCGTACGCGCAAACTGTTGTGGCGTCACTGTTCGTCACAACGCTAGGCGGTCCACGCAAGTCACCGCGTCAGTATACCACGGGCGATAAGTCGCTCTGCACTGCTTCGACCGCCGGGGGCGCCCACAGTCCCTGTCTCTCTTTGCTTTCTTCGCGCACCGGCCAGTAGGAAGAAGGGGGTTTGCCTACGTATGCCGGCGCACCACAGCAACACGACAGTTTCGATCCAGGATTGAATAGAGGAGTTCCATCTACGAGAGAGCAGTCTATGTTCAGCACAAGCCGGAACAGTACACTCTTGACAAGAGTATTAGTGATACATTGCAGAAATGTGTAATAGTTAGGAAGAATTTTCAACCAACACAAGCACAGAAAAGTATTCATTTCATCTTGTAAATAAATTATTTGCGACCTTTCTATCGGTTCTCACCAATAAGACTTGGGCAATACATAACTCAGAGAAGTAAGTTTATGGTTCGTTGTCTCTGTTCATAGGGGTGAGTTATGTATTTCAGCTTCTATGCCCTAAATAGCTACCCAACCTGTTTAATCAAGATCAATAATTAATCTGTAGTTTAGCCAGTCTATTAATTCTTTTGGTTACAGACCCATGTCCAGATCCTTGCTAGCCACGGGTCAACTCCTGTTCCCGCTGCATTCCGAGACATAACACAAACGATCATCATTTTTGTGTAGGCAGAATTTGATTCCATTGCGAAGACCACCGACCGCCATTCCATCTTTCAAGTGATCCTCTGAAGGCACCAGTCGAGCCGTGTACGTCGATATTTTGGCGTTAGTCTAGAGGTGTGCGTGCCCGTAGTCTCACTGCTAGTAGCAGGCAACAGTTCGTGTTGAAACTTCTGGGATCCCAACCTATGTTATCTGTGGTTTGGCAGCTGAACGATCTGCCACTGCTGCCCTTGCAATACAACAATCTTGGCGGACCTCTGTGGTGCGAGGAAACTAGTGTTTGGGTGTGAGAATGTTCCAAGTGACCATTACTACCGGTATCGTAGCACAACTTTCGCAGCACGTCCAACTTGTGTGTCGATTCTCCGAAAGGATTATTTCTCTGAAAGACTGTTGTCTGAACCCTTGCAAACTCAGTTGGCTGCAGGAAGTACAAGTGCGTCTCCGTGGCATGACTCCTGTTTGATTCAAACGTTGATAACACATTAACTCTCATGTCTGTAAACATTACCTATGAAATACGAGGGTTGCAACTTAAATAGTGACAACTATTTATTCAAAACCGATACAAATGCTTACATGTTTACACCCGTTACTGTCCTTCAGAGTAGTCACCAGCGTTTTGTAGAATCCGTTGGCGGCAATGTGGAAGGCGTAGTATATCGTTAGCAGAGCCTGTTCTGTTGATGGTGCGATTGGAGCTGTCTACTGCCTATCGAATCTCTGGAACAGTTCTGAAGCGAATGCCACGAAGTGGTTCCTTCATCTTCTGAATCAAATCAGGGTGACAGGAACTGAAGTGCGGGGAGTATGTTGGATGGTACAATACTTCGCAGTCCCATCGACCGAAAAGAACAGCCACAGCTTGCGCTGTATGCGCCCGCGCATTGTCGTGCAAAATGATGGGTGGGTTGCGCGTAAAGTGTTGCCGCTTCTTTCGAAAAGCTGGTCGCAAGTGATTCTGTACGACCTCTGGGACATTCATTCTTGATCGAACTCCGTTGTTCCTGTTTCTAAAACGTAGTGACATCGTTACTTTAGACCGCTCGCTCACAAGTGACTGTTTCCTTCGATTGTGCGCACGCCGGTGACGTGGGACGGATGAGTCCATTTGCTCGGAGGTAAGGTAGGTATGTCAACAACGTGTGCTCTCAGCAACAATAGTAGATTCCGTTGCATAGTGTTTCCACAACAGTGTTGCCACTATTTAAGTTCCAACCCTCGTATATGAAACACCGTTACCTTCCCAAGCAATAGTCAGTTAGCAATAATGATACGGCCGTCTCTACTGCGTTTAAGTGCAAATCATTATTGACAATCCACAAACGTCCACTAACGCGGCAACGATATGCACTTCTTCAGAGACGCTAGGGCGACCTGCCCGATGCATGTCTGTCACAGTTTGCCGACCTGCGTTGAAGGCTTTTACCAACAGTGCTACTGTCCTGTCCGGCAATGCCGATTCCCCACACGCTTCTTGAAGACCTTGCTGACGCTGTCGTACTGTACGACCTCTGGTACATTCAATCTTGATCCAACTCCGTTGTTCCTGTTTCGAAAGCATAGTTACACCGTTACGTTAGACCGCTCTCTCACAAGTGACTGTGTTTATCTCGATTGTACGCACGCCGGTGACGTGGGACGAGCGAGTCCATTTGCTCAGAGTTAAGGAAGGAGGAAAGAAGCTTAGGGTTTATCGTCATTAGAGACGGAGCTAACGCTCTGTGTTTTGGGTATGGCAGGGGAAGGAAATCGGTCGTGCCCTTTGCAAGGAACTATCCCGACATTTGCCTGGAGTGATTTAGGGTTATCACGGAAAACCTAAATCTGGAGGTCGGAGGTGGATTTGAACCACCATCCTTCCGAATGCGAGTCCAGTTCGTTACCACTGCGCCACCTCGCTCGGTCAGAGTTAAGGTAGGTATATCAACAACGTGTGCTATCAGCGACAATAGTAGATTCTTATTAGTTTTTACATAACTGTATACTTGCTATTGCCGCAACTGTGGTTCAAATTTAATGA
Source organism: Locusta migratoria (assembly GCA_026315105.1). Taxonomy (NCBI): domain Eukaryota; kingdom Metazoa; phylum Arthropoda; class Insecta; order Orthoptera; family Acrididae; genus Locusta; species Locusta migratoria. Next base: position 298,299,472 of record CM048755.1, read on the forward strand.
AAGTCCAGCTCCAGTTGCATTTATTGGTGCTTTATTTAAGCCCACACTACCGGTTTCGGCCTCTATGACGTTGCTTTCTCTACAGCATAACGTCTGTCGCACTTGAAAATGGCCTAACATAGAGGCCGAAACCGGTAGTGTGGGCTTAAATAAAGCACCAATAAATGCAACTGGAGCTGGACTTTCATTAAAAATAGTATATTCCATTGCATAGTGTTTCCACAGCAGTGTTTAAGTCAGGTATGTCAGGATGATATCTTTTGGAAACCATGATAAGTACATCTACACATTCCATATGTGGCAGAGTCCATAATCGAATTCGTCTTTTCAGGTATACTATTTTTTTCCGGCAGTGTACTTGTGATGAAAGAGAATTTCAGACGGACTAGCTGTCTTTGAAACAGGGGCATTGTAAAGTAATGGACTGGATGGGGAGGGAAGAGAGAAATTGATGGGATGGCGGAGGGGTAAGGAGGGGGTGGAGAGAAGGGCAGAAAGGTGGTTGGAAGGTGGTCAAGAGCGGTAGGGGTACGTAAGGCGGACGGGAAGAGAGGAAGGAGTGGGGGGGGGGGGGGGGGGGGCACAGAAGTGGCACGTCTAGAGGCTTAGTCCGCAGGTGTAAAATGAAGATGGGAAAGACGACGTGGACCGAGAAACTAGGACACTGAGGGGGGATGGGGGTGTGTACAACACGTGTCGGACACGTGCGCGGACGAAGCCGCGGCTACGGGCAAAAAGCAAGCAAATATGTACATTAATACCGAAATACGGGAGGTGATGACGCAGGCTCCTGTACGTGACCCGTCTGCTTGCAGCAGGGATTAGTTTCAGCCGGCGCGATGTTCCGCCACCTCTCGCTTATTTTTTTTTTAATTTTTTACTGGCTGGAACATGTCTGCGACGGAAATTTATCTATAAATTACCGCTGCGCATGTACTAGTCAACATGACGATTGCTGGACAAAGTGAATCGATAGGCTAGGGAAGAGCGTGGGGCGAATTAATGCGTGTGCGTTCAAATCTGTTGCTTATTCGTGATAATGAATATGAACATAAAACCACCCAGTTCAAATAAACTGAAGGATTAGCAGACAACTTTCATTTAAAGCATTCACTAAACATCTAGTCTCATATCGCATCGTATCTTGTTTTCCTTGCCTCTTCCGTAACTATGAATTGCACATATCACCTTTGGGCCACAAATATATTCATCTCATAAACTTATTCCAAATCTGCATGTTTCCTTGCTTGCTTGCTATGACAAGCCGCGGAGGAGTTCCGCCTTCTGGAAGACACCTTTTGTGTTTTTAACAGGCCACTACGGTCGGAGGTTCGAATCCCCCCTCGGGTATGGATATTTGTGCCGTCCTTAGTATAAGGTAGTTGATAAGTAGTTTGTAAGTTTAGGGATTGATGACCCCGTAGTTAAGTCCCATAAGCTTAACAAACATTTGAACATTTTTGTTTTTAACACTCAAACAGGTTTCGGCACTTATCGTGCGGTCTTCCTTGGATTTTTGCCTTTAATTCCTGTAATTGTTTTACCTGTTACGGTTTTTTGGATTTTATAGACATTTGGGCAAATTGTTTACATTTCAAAATTATTGAATATTGTTAGACCTACATTTATTTACATACCTACATGAATTTATTGATAGAGTTTACATGTTTCTTTAACAACACGGATCAATTTTTTGTTTTTTCATCTTGATTTTTTGACGAAATATACGTGGCTATTTCACCGTAATATCCAGGCGAAAGAACAATTAATTTATTCGTTTTGAAATAAAAACGTTTTGTTGTTCGAGATAACAAAATGTAAAACGTGTTATTGCTTAATTAAAGTAACATGTAAACCCTGCCAATATCATTATGTAGGTACGTACGTAAATGTAGGCCTACAAAAATTCAACCTAATTCTCAAATGCAAAAATTTTGCCAAATGTCTATACAAAATGGTTTTTTCCCTCTGCAGCGGAGTGTGCACTGATATGAAACACACTCGGCAGATTAAAACTGTATACAGGAACCTGGTTTTGAGCCTGGAACCTTTCCCTTTCGCGGGCAAGCTCAGCCAAGATAGCTCAGTTGGTAGAGAGCTTGCCTGCGACAGGCGAAACTCCCAGGTTCAAATCCCGGTTCCGGCAGAGTTTTAATCTCCCAGGAAGTTAAAATCAGCGCACACTTAACTGCAGAGTGAAAATGTCATTCTGGAAACATCCTATAGGCAGTTTCTTCAGTACAACTGTTACATATTCTAAGTGTTCTGCCAGTGAAACGCAGGATTTTGTTCGCAATTCCCACAAGAATTTCTGTGTGTTATATCAAATTAAAGTTTATCGTAATTGTAATTTCTAAGTATTTAGTTGAATTTACGGTCCCTAGATTTGTCTGTTTCATCATATAAATGAAGTTTAAACAGCTGCTAATGAAATTACGTGCTTATTGTAATTGTGTAGTTGGATTGGCGATTTCGTGTCAGAGAGAACATAGTTCTTAGTAACTGACGAAAAGGCATCGACTGAAATAGATGTGTTATCGAGCATTCCCCGGAGTAGTGTTATAGATCCTCCTCTGCTGTCCATTATCAATATAAAGGATATAGGAGACAATCTGAGAAGCATTCTTATGTCTGCGGATTGTGGTGACGTTTATCGTCTAGTAAGGTCACAAAGGATCAAAAGCAACTGCAAAACGATTGAAATAAGATATCAGTACTGTACGAAAACTTGTATGGACCTTAAATAATGAAAACTTTGATCTCATCCAAATGAACACAAAAACTGCCTACAATACACTTGGGCATCCTCTTTCGGAGTATTGCTGCTCAGTGTGGGACCCTCATCAGATGGGACTGACAGAGGACATAGAAAAAGTTTAGAGATGAGCAGCTCCTTCCGTATTATCGCGGTACAGGTGAGAGAGTCACGGAAATAATCTACGAGTTGAGATGGATATATTGAAAGGGAAAGGCGTTATTCGTTGTGGCGAATTCTACTTACGAAATTTCTTTCACCAAATTCCTACTCCGAATGCGAGTATATTTTGTTGACTCCCTCCTACACAAGCAGACATGATTATCATTAAAAAAAAAAAAGAGAGAGAAATCAGGTCTAAAACGGAAAGATTTGGGTGTTCCTATTTTGCCTGCACCATTCGAGAATGGAACGGTAGAGAAGTAGTCTGAAAGCAGTTCGATGAACTCTCTGCCGACCCCTTAAGTGTGACTGTGTAACCCTAAATGTGTTACTCTTTTCATGGCCTTAAGATTTAGATCTTTGAACTGAACTGCGTAAGTTTCTTTGAAGGAAACCGTAATTACGTGTTGTAGAAATTTTGACAACTTCTTTGTTTTCCAACAGTCCCTGTAAATGCCCGCTCTTTCGTGTAAAATGACATACTTTTCTTGTGTTAATACAAGTGACTGCATTTCTGTGTTAACTTCACTGTCTTCACTTTACACGTCGCCTGATAGTTTTCCCTTTTTTTTTTTTTAATGCGTCTTACGATAAGACACACGAATTCCTAATGTGGCTGTCAACACCACGAAAAAGAAAAATTAAAAATAAAATAAATGTGGAAAAGTCCACAGAATAATCTTAGTGGAAAATAGTGAGCGATTAAGTCAGCAAGTACGTCCAATTTCGAGCACCTACAACAACAACTAACAGACCGATACACTGTTTTCGTAAGCAGGAAAAGCAAGTTAATCACAATGGAGAATAGTCTGTACTTATATCTCCATCCGTCTATGGCGTTCCTTAATGTGAAACACTGGTCTTTAAACAAAATGAACAAAAGATAAGTTCTCATGCAAGTGATGGTGCTCACTCGGGCGCTAAAAGCTTACTGAACGAGTGAATCCTGCACCGAATGCCTATAGTTCACATCGCGCCTCGGCAATCAGTTCATGACGTCAGGCTACCTGTCAGTTGTAGGCTCTGTATCTCGTAGGCTACGTTTAAACCCGTGCTAGGGGCGATGAGGCTTTCGCAATTGCACCCTATTCACCCCAAATCACTTAAAAATTTATTCGAGGTTTTCCCCCTAATATACTGTACTAGCTTAGACCAGCGGCTCCGCTCGCGTGTTGGTTGATTATGATAGATAAGCTATCTTTCAGTAGTGTGCTATGAGACTGGTTTTGAAGGATGAAATGAAATACAATACCTTCTTTATAAACAAACATTTTTAATCAACATTAAAATAAAAAAATTATGTGAAGTGCTTAATGATTTACAATAAATAATACACATATTATTCATTATAGCCTGTGTTTCAATATCTCAACACGTATGGTGAGAGTATTGTCCAAATTCAATTTAATTTCATTTTACTGCTTTATTTATTTATTCTTATATTTCCTTATTCGTATGCTTATCCCTTACAGAGAAAGAGCTGAAGACATTGTAGCACGCATAGACCAAAGATGTGTCTGTGGCATCACGTTTCGCTGTATGTAACCACCTTGCTATAGAGTCGCAAACATCATCGCTGGCCTTTAGTCCGGACTTTTTTTTTTTATTTGACGACTTTCAACCACCATATCTTCCACCCCCTTATAGCTATCGACAGGGAATTGCTGTGGTGTAAAACGGGAGACTTCGGACAACAATTACACACACACCATTCGTTAGCGTTCTGTAGTTTTCGCTGCAGAGCGAAATATCAACACACGCACACACACACACACACACGCACACACACACACACACACACACACACACACACGCGCGCGCGCGCGCTCGCGCGCGCAGAATTTTGTATACACCGATAACTTTCCATCCCAATATACTCCACCCTTTTATCATTATCAACCCTCAAGCAACCATACAACCAATAAAACCATTTAAAAAGAGTAAATATAATTTTCAAAGAGTAATTATTGTTCCGCATTTCGCATTATCGCTATAAAACCGTGCCTAAAACCTTCCTCAGGTATAAATTAGTAACTGTACAAATATTTAAGTCTCTGCGTCTTGTCATTCGGACGTAATAAGCGAACACCGAACAGACATTCACATTAATATATATATATATATATATATATATATATATATATATATATATATATATATATATAGATAAATAGCTATCCGATCGCCTTAAAACAGTACCTAAAGCCTTCCCCGGGTAGACATTAGTAACTGTACAAATTTTTAGTTCTTTATGTCTTGTTGTTCGGACGAGAAAAACGAACACCGAACAGACATTCACATTTATAGATATAGATGTAAAGCTTCATTATTTACTAACTTTCTTGGTGTTTCAGTTTGAATGGTCAGCAGTATATGTGGTTGTATGAAGCCTTTTTTTACGAAGAATGTTCGGGCAAAATGAGTTGACATTCTGTCTTCTTCGTGTCTGTAAATCTCATTGCAAATGAGTTCCATTTTAATGTACTGCGTTACCTCCCAAGTATATACAAGGTTTCAGATGATGACTGGGCAGAAACAGTGTGTGGCGCAGACCACATGAATCGACGGATTCCGCCTGCAAGGTGTGGGCCAAGGTGGCGGTGTCTCCGTTGCAGAGAGGAGTGCATTCTTCTGGTATGGAATGTTCAATGTTCAAATGTTTGTAGAGTCTATGGGACTTAACTACGAGGTCATCAGTCCCTAAACTTACAAACTACTTATGAACTACTTACAACTAAGGACGGCACAAATACCCATGCCCGAGGGGAGATTCGAACCCCCGACCGTAGTGGCCGTGCGGACCGTGACTGGAGCGCCTCAATCCCCTCGGCCACCGCGGCCGGCTGGTATGGAATGGGCCCCTTACTTGTTCTGGAATGGATTTGGGATGGTCCGCGGTATGTTGAGGTGTTCGGTGACCATCTCCACCCACTCTTGGCCTTCAAACGCCATTATGGTTTTCGGTATTTCACGATGGTAACGCGTCGCTACAACGCTCCAACGCCACCTGGGAATGGTACAGGAACATGCAGGGGACGTTCAAAGTCTGAGATGGCCATCCCAGATTTGCACCCTATCGAGTGGTTATTAGTCCCTAGGCTTACAAACTACTTACACTAAACCAACTTAAGGGACAACACACACATACACACATGGCTGAGGGAGGAATCGAAACTCCGACAGGGAGCATCCACGCAATATGCAGCAAGGCGCGTTAAAGCGTTCAGCCATTCCACGGCGGCAAAATGAAGTGTTTCAGCATAACAGCACAAGTAACGCAAACCGTATTCTGTACGTAAGAAAATATTACACGGCGTATTTCTCAACCAAAAATGGTATTTGCAAAATGTTCAAATGTTTGTAGAACTTATGGGACTTAACTACGGGGTCATCAGTCCCTAAGCTTACAAACTACTTATGAACTAGCTAAGACTACGGACGGCACAAATATCCATGCCCGAGAGGGATTCGAACCCCCGACCGTAGTGGCCGTGCAGACCGTGACTGGAGCGCCTCAGTCCCCTCGGCCACCGCGGCCGGCGGTATTTGCATATGAGAAGATTGTGTTATGCCTCGTTGAAGAAGAACCGTCTAGCAGCACGTATTGCAAGTATACACTGACTTAGCAGATGTCATGGCATAGGCACTATAACGCCATTGCCCAATTTTGACCATTTTTTGGTAATAATATTTCATTTTTTATGCTATGTAAGATACTAAATTTCATTCATGTTACAATCGATTCCACTATTGTATGGTATGTGATTTCTTTACTTCATGTGCTTTGTATGTTTTATGAATATGTACATCATGTTTATTTTTGCATATTATTTTTGTAATATTAATTGGCTTCACTAATGTCAATTTTATTTTTGAATCGTTTTATGTATGTGAACATTATGTAAATTTGTAATATCTCACGACCAGCATGATATGTAAAAGATTTAGTGATTCCAATGTGAACGGAAAGGTGAAAAGGTGGTGTTGGCGCGCAGCTAACGGAGACAGAGTAGTCAGTCGAAGGTTGGCATTCACAGCAGTCAGTCTGTGGTGGGAGCTCACAGCAGTAGTGAGCCTGAGTTTGGAGTGCACAGCATCAAGACGTAGTGGCAGACTTGTGCTACTGTATTCTGGGGCCGGCCGCGGTGGCCGAGGGGACTGAGGCGCTCCAGTCACGGTCTGCACGGCCACTACGGTCGGGGGCTCGAATCCCCCCTCGGGCATGGATATTTGTGCCGTCCTTAGTATAAGGTAGTTGATTAGTAGTTTGTAAGTTTAGGGACTGATGACCCCGTAGTTAAGTCCCATAAGCTTAACAAACATTTGAACATTTTTTTGTATTCTGGGCCAAATATTATTTTCACTTGAGGCAGAAGACCAATCTACTTACAATGGCCTCGGTGAACGTGCAGATGCAATGGTAACACTTTTACTGTCTGCATATGGACCTGAATAGAAGCTACTGGAAGCTTTTATTATAATGTCGGCTTACAAACGGCATAAAGATGAAATCTGAGTTGTATACGCTGCGACGCCACCTCGCCACTACTCCGCATTAATAACAGGTCATAATATTTATTGTTACTGTTTATAAACTGGTCGTTGAAAGATTTAACTTGTGTTTTGAATGATTTTCAATAGAGGTTAGCCGGCCGCGGTGGCCGAGGAGACTGAGGCGCTCCAGTCACGGTCTGCACGGCCACTACGGTCGGGGGTTCGAATCCCCTCTCGGGCATGGATATTTGTGCCGTCCTAGTTCGTAAGTAGTTCATAAGTAGTTTGTAAGTTTAGGGACTGATGACCCCGTAGTTAAGTCCCATAAGCTGTACAAACATTTGAACATTTGAATAGAGGTTACATTTCTGTTAAAAGTAGTGTGTACGTAACCCTAATTTATCACAAGTCACATAACCTAATAGGGATCCTCTCCTGTAAAGAATTATTAACCGAGTAATCCTATTTTTTTAAAGCAGCAATCAATTTTAATGTAATTTTTTTGGAGAATCTTCTTAGTACAATATACAGTGCTGCAACTATAAATTTCATTGGTCTTGCACAATAGTATTGGTAGGAATAAGTTACTATTTTGCAACGTAACTAATTTTAATCATATTGTAAAAAGATATAAAATAGCCAAGATCGCTTATCATCAATTTTTATTAACGACGACCAGTTTCGCTGAACTATGTCAGCATCATCTGGTCAAATAAAATATTTTACAAGGCCATAATCTTGTAATGTCAAACAGTTGTTATATAACAATTTACAGTGCATAGGTGCACTATCCACTCCCATGAACCACAGACATTGCCGAGGTGGGGGGGGGGGGGGGTGGCTTGCGTGCCTCAACGATACAGATAGCCGTACCGTAGGTGCAACCACAGCGGAGGGGTAGCTGTGGAGAGGCCAGACAAACGTGTGGTTCCTGAAGAGGGGCAGCAGCCTTTTCAGTAGTTACAGGGGCAACGGTCTGGATGATTGACTGAGCTGGCCTTGTAACATCAGCTAATGTGGCTTTGCCACACAGCTACTGCGAACGGCTGAAAGCAATGGGAAACTACAGCCGTTACCTTTCCCGAGGACATGCAGCTCTACTGTATGAACATGATGATGGCATCCTCTCGGGTAAAATATTCCGGAGGTAAAATAGTCCCCCATTCGGATCTCCGGGCGGGGACTACTCAGGAGGATGTGATCATCAGGATAGACAATACTGGCATTCTACGGGTCGGAGCGTGGAATGTTAGATCCCTTAATCGAGTAGGAAAATTAGAAAATTTAAAAAGGGAAATGCATAGGTTGAAGTTAGATATAGTGGGGATTAGTGAAGTTCGGTGGCAGGATGAACAGGATTTCTGGTCAGGTGAGTACAGGATTATAAATACAAAATCAATTGGGGGTATCACAGGAGTAGGATTGATAATGAATAAGAAAATAGGAATGCGGGTAAACTACTATGACCAGCACAGTGATCGCATTATCATTGTCAAGATAGATACGAAGCCAACACTGACAACAGTAGTACAGGTTTATATGCCAACTAGCTCTGCCGATGATGAGGAGATCGAAGAAATATATGAGGAGCTAAAGGAAATTATTCAGACAATTAAGGGAGAGGAAAACTTAATTGTTATGGGAGACTGAAATTCGGTAGTAGGACAAGGAAGGGAATGGAAGATAGCAGGTGAATATGGTCTGGGCAAAAGGAATGAAAGAGGAAGCCGCCTGGTAGAATTTTGCACAGAACATAATTTACTTATAACAAACACCTGGTTCAAGAATCACAAAAGAAGGTTGTATACGTGGAAGAGACCAGGAGACACCGGAAGGTATCAGATAGATTTTATAATGGTAAGACATAGATTCCGGAACCAGGTTTTAAACTGTAACACATACCCAGGGGCACATATAGACTCTGACCATAACTTGTTGGTTATGAACTGTAGGCTGAAACTAAAGAAACTACAAAAAGGTAGGAAAATAAGGAGATGGGACCTGGATAAATTGAAGGAATGTGAGGTTCTTAAGAATTTCAGAGGGAGCTTTAGGCAACAATTGACAGAAACAGAGGAAAATAAAACAGTAGAGGAAGAATGGGTAAAATTGAGAGAAGAAATAGTGAAGGTAGCAGAGGACAAAATAGGTAGGAAGGAAAGACCTACAAAAAATCCTTGGATATCACAGGAGATACTTAATTGATGAAAGGAGAAAATATAAAAATGCAGTAAATGAAACAGGCAAAATGGAGTACAGACGACTAAGAAATGAGATTGACAGGAAGTGCAAAATGGCTAAGCAGGAGTGGCTAGAAGGCAAATGCAAGGATGTAGAAGAATGTATAAATAGGGGAAAAATAGATACAGCATACAGGAAGATAAAAGAAACATTTGGAGATAAGAAAAACAGATCTATGAATATCAAGGACACTGATGGAAAACCAGTTCTCAGCAAAGAAGGGAAAGCTGAAAGGTGGAAAGAGTATATAGAGGGACTCTACAAAGGAAAGGAACTTCAAGACAATATTGTAGGAAGGGAAGAGGATGTATATGAAGATGAAATAGGAGATACTGTACTGAGAGAAGAATTTGACAGAGCCCTGAAAGACCAAAGTCGAAACAAGGCCCCTGGAGTAGATGATATTCCCTCAGAGCTACTGAAGTCTCTGGGAGAACCAGCCATGACAAAACTGTTTCACCTGGTGCGTAAGATGTATGAGACAGGAGAAGTACCCTCAGACTTTAAGAAAAATGTTATAATCCCCATTCCAAAGAAAGCAGGTGCAGACAGGTGTGAAAACTACAGAACCATCAGTTTAATAAGTCATGGTTGCAAAATATTAACGCGAATTATATACAGAAGGATGGAAAAGCTGGTAGAAGCCGACCTCGGGGAAGATCAGTTTGGGTTCAGAAGAAATGTAGGAACACGGGAGGCAATACTCACGTTAAGGTTTATCCTAGAAGATAGATTAAGAAAAGGCAAACCTACATTTCTAGCTTTTGTAGATTTGGAGAAGGCTTTTGACAATGTTGATTGGAATAAACTCTTTCAAGTTCTGAAGCAAGCAGGAGTAAAATATAGGGAACGTAAGGTTATTTGCAACTTGTACAAAAACCAGACAGCGGTTATCAGAGTTGAAGGGCATGAAAGGGATGCAGTGGTTGGAAAGGGAGTAAGACAGGGTTGTAGTCTTTCTCCATTGTTATTCAATTTGTACATTGAGCAAGCTATAAAGGAAAGCAAGGAGAAATTTGGAGAAGGAATTAAAGTTCTGGGCGAAGAAATAGAAACATTGCGTTTTGCCGATGACATTGTAATTCTATCAGAGGCAGCAAAGGACCTGGAAGAGCAATTGAACGGAATGGACAATGTGCTGAAAGGTGCATATAAGATGAACATTAACAAGAGCAAAACTAGGGTAATGTAGTGCAGTGTAAGAAAATCAGGTGATGCTGAAGGAATTAGATTGGGAAACGAAGCAATAAAGGAGGTAGATGAGTTTTGTTATTTGGGCAGTAAAATAACAAATGATTGTCGCAGTACAGAGGATATAAAATGCAGAATGGCAATGGGTAGAAAAGCGTTCTTGAAAAAGAGAAATTTGTTAACATCGAATATTGATTTAACCCTAAGGAAGTCTTTTCTGAAGGCATTTGTAAGGAGTGTTGCCTTGTATGGGAGTGAGTCATGGACGATAAACAGTACGGACAGGAAGAGGATTGAGGCTTTTGAAATATGGTGCTACAGAAGAATGCTGAAGATTAGGTGGGTGGATCGCGTAACTAATGAGGAGGTATTGAACAGAATTGGAGAGAAAAGAAATTTCTGGCATACCTTGACTAAAAGAAGGGATAGATTGGTAGGACACATTCTTAGACATCAAGGAATGGTGAATTTAGCATTGGAGGGAAGTGTGTGGGGTAAAAATCGCAGAGGAAGACCAAGAGATGGATACAGTAAGCAGATTCAGACAGCTGTAGGTTGCCGTTCTTATGTGGAGATGAAGAGGCTTGCTCAGGATAGGGTATTGTGGAGAGCTGCATCAAACCAGTCTCTGGACTGAAGACCACAACAACAGCAACACAGGTGCACTATGTCATTATAATAAAACATAATTATCACATTTGACCAGATGATGCTGACATAGTTCAGCGAAACCGGTCGTCATTAATAAAAATTGATAAGCGATATTGGCTATTTTATATCTTTTTACAATATTATAAGTGGATCGCCTCCTAAAACGTAAACCAACTTAATTTTAATCAGTTCATATAATTGAAATAGTTCAGACACGAACTTCTATTTGTAGTATCAGTGTTGCTATAACTTGTCAGTACAGTTTGAGTGACCCCATTCTAGATTACAGGCTAGCGGATTTAATTGATGAATCTATTCAGCAAAGTGTTAATTAAAAAAAACAGTTAACTGTAACAGAATCATTAGTTTCATGGTAGGGAGAAAGATTTCAACAAAGTGATACATACTAGTCAATGTTCTTTTAGTAGATTTTTGAATAGAGGTCATAATCATAACCAATTTCTCACTTATTTACACAGAACATTAGGAACAGCACTGACCATAACGTCAGTAGATTTTTATTATTTTTTACCACTAATTTAACCATATCAGTAACTTAGTTTCTGAGTGCCGCTTGCACTGCAATACTGCATTCCACGCTATATTCTATAGTAACAGAAAGTAACTGATGAGGTAAGTCTTACCGTTACAGTAATTTAAATAATTACTGCTTTCATTTAAATCTTTCTTATTTTTTTGATTGGTATTTTTTATCTCTTATGAAACTGGCGACAAAGTTTCTTTCACCCTTTATTTATTCTGCACCAATCTTCTAAATTTAACTGCATTCTTAATTTATCACTGCTTGGTATTCTTATGCCTCATTAGGCCGGCGACCGTGTATAAATTTTTATTAATGAAACGTTTTGTTAATATTTTTAATCAGCACAACAATAGTATTGCAAGATTACCTAAGTTAATTTTTTGTTTCAAAGTAATCAGACTTCTTTTACTGCTATAAGCTACACCTATTTCAAACATAGTTATCGCTTTCCATAATTTATTTCGTGTTTGGATAAAGTCTTGTCCTTAGGCTAGCACGGGTGTCACACTTAGTGGCCCATGACTGTTGGATTAGTCGCTGTTGTGTCACATATGGCGACCGTGGCAGGACACGAAACGAATAGAGAACGCGAAATTTTGAATTTCACGTAATTCGACCTAGCAAATTCGCATAAAATAGGAAAAGAATAAAAAACGCGAACCGAACACGAATCGGTTGTGGAGCATAAAAGTGTTTGTTAAAGGTGTTGCATAAAAGGAAGTAAAGTATATTTTCCTATAAATAATCTAAAATGGATCAGAAAGGTTTTAGTTGCCAGAACGTTCTAGACCGCGAAGTAGTGGGGGCAGGCAGGCAGGACGCGGCAAGCCTGGAGAACGTTCGAGAGCAAGCGACAGGTGGTCTCGCAGTGCAGCCACCTGCAGTAGGCGCACACACACAACAGACGAACGAAACTATGCAAGTTTTCGAAAGACCAACTATGATCAATATAAAAACCGAAGTTAAAGAAGAAATGTTAGTTGATGATAGTGGATATGAAAATGCATCTTTTGACATGTCCCGTCCTCGTCCTTACAAAAGTGATACAGGCCAATTTTGGCCCACTTTAGGTTACGGTAGTAACACTAAAAGTGGGCCTTTGCGATCGTCCTTTGACAGCTCGAAATTTAAATGAAAATAACGCCTTAAACATGCATCTGACACGAAACTTGAATAACTGGATTTGTAGAGGACAAAATTCTCTACAACTTTTCTGTCTTATGTTTTTTTCATATCTCGTATCGTTTCAGAGATATTTGTAAAAATAACGGCGATTTCGGGATGTATGTCTGTGTCTGTCCGTAACGTGTTCCCTGTTTTTAAGACGAACCGTTCAACCGATCAGCACCAAATTTTGCACACATAATTGTAGGCCGCCAGAGACCAGAACCTCCCTTTTTCAAATGTTTCGGACAAAAAATACGGCAGTAATAAAAAAAAGCCGTTTGTAATATAATTGTAATTGCAAACGAACCGTTCATCTAACACGAAAATTGAGTAACCTAATTGGTAGAGGAGAAAATTCTCTACAACTTCGATCAATTGTTTTTTTCATACCTTGCATCGTTGCAGAGATATTTGCAAAAATAACGGCGATTTGACGATGTCTGTCTGGCTGTAACGTGTTCCCACTTTTTAGGTCGAACCGTTCAACCGATCGGCATCAAATTTTACTGATATAATTGTTGGCTATCACAGACCAGAACCTCGCTTTTTGAAATATTGCGGACAAGAAATACGTTAGTAATACCAAAAAAAAAAACCGTTTGTAATGTAATTTTAATTGCAAATAAACCGTTCATCTGAAGCGAAAATTGAATAAACGAATTTGTAGAGGAGAAAATTCTCCACAACTTTGTTCCCGTATGTTTTTTTTCTATCTCGTATAGTGTGAGAGATATTTGCAAAAATAACAGAGTTTTGACACCTTTCATTGAATTAACGAAAACCAGCCGTTCGCAGATGTCACGTGACATTCCTCGCCCAGAACTCTCTGTGGCATACGCCATATTGCGTTGCGTATTTGATGATTTTCTTATGGTAACTTACACGTTGTTATTTCAAAGCAATGGCGCACTGAAGAATTAACAAAGACACGTCGTCCTTCGTACGATAAATGGTAATCCAGTGTCTACAATTGCCATATTAGCATCAATTAACAACGACTATCAATAGTATAAGATTATAGACCGATTAAAATTACTTGCAAGTTGAGGTTTGTCAGCTGCAGCTACAGTGTTGCCATGACAGCTGCCGGCTGAGAGCTGGCGCTCCGTACAGGCGGCACTGCGCCCAGTACTGCTAGCGATCTGCACTCGTTCAGTTACCGGTAGCTGCTGACATTACTAATTAGTCGAGCTTTAAATGTACTGACATGACCTTCACAGTTAAATATTGTTACCATGTACTGCTGACAATGCGATTTTACAATGCTATAATGTCGAACACCAAAAAGAAAGCGTATACCGCAATTATTTTCGCTGCAACGAATACAACGGAATAGACAGAATACTTCTGAGAATGGATGAAAAAAATACGTCTGTGAATTGATGTAAAAGAACAGAGTTGTTTTGTGTTATTTACTGACTAAAATATCTGTGTGATATACGAAAGATAAACAAAAGACGTTAATGGGATGAGCGATAAACAAAAATCTTTAATGGAAGATTACTGTAGCGTAAGTGAGACAATTGGCGACAGGCAGTTTAGTGCTGCAATATCAGCCAACACAATAAGCAAAGCTGTTATTAAAACCAATGAAGTAATCATAGTTGGGCTGCAACGATACAGTCAGGTAACAAACGTAAAATATATATTCTTACTTTTTTTTTCTTAATCTGCTAAATATGAATCAGCGTTATCAGTCACTGAATATTTACATATATATTGCAGGGACTTCCATGTTTCCAAATTAATAAAGGATGACATACCATAGTGAACACGCCGTTCACCAATGTAAATTGTCAATACGATCACTGTTCCACAGTTTTATTAAAACTGTCCAGAGTTAAAAGGCACCTTGAAAAAGTGAATCTGACAGTCGTTATACTTAGAGTTTAAGTGAAATAGTGAACATACTAACGTTGTGTGGCTGGTTCATGAAGCTTTGTCAACATCTGAATGTAGAATGCTGTCAAAATGTCAATACTCAACGATTAAAACTAACTTCTACGAGCAAATTCGAAACAGAAGTCAACCTAAAAACAAACTATAATTTCTCGCCTTAATTAGTTACATGAAACTGTCCTCAATGAGCTGACGCGTTACAGCTTATATGCGTCACAGTCACGACACATACATTGCAACACGAAGCTCACCGTTTAAAATTAAGGAAATTTTCTGTGTGTACTTACCTTCACCGACTGCTAACGGCAAACTGTTGCATCATCGAAAAGAGGGTAGATACCACTCATTTCCGAATCACTAGAAGCTTCACCAGACATTACGACGACACCAGATAATATCACACACGCACAACTACAGCAACGAAAACTGTTCCTAACCTAAGACGCACGCTTCTACACAGCACTAGCCAAACAATGGACGCGAGCTGTCCACCTGTTGCGGCAGCTTGGCAACAGGGAGCAGTTTGGGCGTGACGTTGAGCGCTCTGATTGGAGGAAGTTCGCTCCAGCCCGTCAACTGTCAACTAACAAGTAATTTTAATCAGAGTATAGTGAACACAACTCGTAACTGTCAATTGTAGCATAGTGGGTAATGCGTTGGACTGTGACCCTGCAGGTCAATGGTTCGAAACCCGCTGCTCACCAAATTTTTTTTCCTAAAAGGGTTTCAGACACTCTTATTAATTAATTTTTATTATTTAGATTATTATTCTGGTCCAAAATGTTTGCAAAAACGTATAAAAACTACAAATCTAAAGTGGGCGATTGTTTGCGATTTGTTTGATACCATATCTAACAGACAGCACTCCGGACCTCGAAGATGAAGAATCTTTGAGTCTCAAAGACTTGTTCCGATTATTAATGAAGCAGAATAATAAACTTTGTTCTGATATCAAAAGTTTGGATTCAGAAGTAATTAACATGGATTCGAAATTGGAATCTAAAATCGGGAGTTTTGATTCGAAAATGGAATCTAGAATTAATGTTTTGGATGCAAATCTTAATCATCAAATTTCCGAGTTAAAACTTCAATGCACTGCTATTCAAAATGTACTCGGAAAAGTTAACCAAAAAGTGGTCTCTCTAAACAATACTGTTGCAAATATGCAAACAGAAATGGGTGTTTTAAAGAATGACGTAGAATTAGTCCAAGGACAGGTGAGAGACATCAACGACAGATTTGTTGTCGAAATAATTAAACTGCAGGACAAGGTCGAACCGGTAGTCGTAAATAAAATCGACGAAAAAGTATTCGGTTTGAAAAAAGAAATACTTAACTCCTGTAATAATGAAATATCCAAAATAAAATCAGTTGTTGTCAAATGCGAAAACGGCACTTCAAAAGTGGAGGACAAAATTTTCAATTTGGGATATTTATTTTCAAATATAATGTTATGAAAATATGTTTATTTTTAATTGTATTACTATCAATTCTGTGATATGAACGTTTTTCTTTTTTATTTACTCGTTCACATAAGGAAAAATACTGTCCTAAATTTTAGTCGAAATTCATGGGATGAGTCCATTACCACCAATTTATTGTGTGCTTTAAATTTGATGTGTACTATAAGTGTAAGAACAACGGTATTAAAATAACAAAATCAATTAGCTGGCTCGAAGAAGACGGCAATGAGAAAGTTTTGCTCACGCCTGTGATTCCTTCGATTTGCTGCTGACAGTGGGTGGGGATTCCTTGTTGCTGGGGACAAGCCCACCAAGGATAAAAAAGAAAAAAAAATTGACAAACGCTTCTACCCTTTACTGACCTGTCCTGCAGAGTTTGAGGCTAAACTAAATGGCGTATTTTCCTTTCAGTTAAAGTATAAAACTCTAAAGTACCAGACAAAGAAAATTGTCATCACATGATTCAGCAAAATGTTCATAGAAACTTAGTTTCCCTCAGAGTAGATTCTAAAAAAGAAAGAAAAAAAAAAGTGACCTGTGTAGAGTTCCTTCAACATGCAGGTGGACTGAAATATAGTATAGCACAGCATGACACACATAAAAACGGTACACCTCACTTGCAAAATTTCTTATAAGGAGGTATCTATCTACGTGTTTTCAATGTCACTGTTCCGTACTGTTTTTTTACTTAATTCATTCTTAATCTAATCTTAGACGTGAGGGTACCGCTTTTATGTGCGACACAATTTTTTCACGTTGTGGTACAACATTTTTTCGAGAGTTACAAAAAAGCAAAAATAAAAAAGGTGTATATTTTGTATGAGGAGTAGATACATCTATGAATGTAAGTGTATTTTTGGGCTGCTTATTTATCATCTCCAACTAGAAAGACATTAAGTGTAATTTTAGAAAAAATTATTTCAGTCCATCAACAGCAAAGTAACAGTTTATATTTTCTTCTCTTATAGTTCCAAACACGAAATATATATTCCGTTAACTGTCTGGTGTAGACAAAAATCCACTTGTATGCCTCTTAGAAAGTCAAGTATGACCTGATGTAAAACCGTAGCAGATCGTTGTTCATTGTAATCGGTCGCCACTCAAGAAAAATTAGTTCATACTTGTTTTCTGGTTATGGATCATTAACACATCACGAGTGATCTAAACACGTGGCCAGCAATTTAAATTTTTCGGCACTGCAGTGCTTCACGCTACTAGGCTCAACAACCGCCGAGTTCGTAGGCTTGCAATCGCGGCACTGACGCCGCTCAGATAACTCCCAATTACTTGTGAAAGGAGGTAGATATCGGTGCGATTATCATATCAAAAACTTTTCTGTACTTTTAGCTCCATTTCACTCGCAGTAATGTATGGTCTAAAATGCATAGAACAATAAGCTGCCCGCTATCGATCTTTTTCAATACACGATTTGTAAATCAAGTGCACACACTCGACAAATACCGTCATTTGAAAACGACTGTTACGAATTACGAACAGATGAATACTTTATTCGAAAGCTAAGATGATGTCCTACCATGTGTCCAAAAATAAGATTTTTTGACCGCATAGTTTCATCAAAATCGAGTGAGGAGCGTTACGAAACTAAAAACTCATGCGGAATGAAAAGTAGACTTTTTATTTTTTCACAGGCAAGGCAAAGCTTTTAAGGAAAAAATAAGTTGAGAAATCGATGTGGCGTGGTCTTATATACCGTCAAAAGTTTTTACAACATGAAAATCTGAAAAGTTGATTTTCCCTCTTTTTCGTCTCGGCTCGGCCCGGCGCGCAGTGAGAACACCCTTGCCATCGGCGCACAGTGGTTCAGAACGGCCGATTCCCTGGCCAAAAGTCGAAAAATGAAGGTTGAAAGATCAATGTTTTTGGAATGGATTCTTGTTAAGGAGGGTTTGTGGCTCTCAGATGTCATTAGCAGAGGTCATAATATTGTCCACCTGCTTCCCTGCGACAGTCGGAAGTTGCCTCTCGTAGAAACACACTCGCGACGCGTCAGAGCTCAGTTATACAGTGCTTCAGAAAATCATACAGAATTTTACAACGAAGCGTCCGATTCCAATGTTCCAAAAAGGAAAATGCTTACGAAGGTACGTAGAAACAGTTTATGTACTTCAATGTTCGAAAATGTATGTTGTTGTTTATGAAACGTTATACTAAAGGTAATCGTGATTATCTTGTTTTTTCGCTTCTTTAGAAATACATTTGTGTCGATACAAAAAAATTTTAACACATTTTAACGCTGGAATTGACAGGGACATGATTGTTGAACTATCTATTAATGAAAGTTTCAAGAATTAGCTGCTCCAAAGTTGCCCATTTAGAATAATAAAGATTTTAGTGTTACTGTGCACGCAGTCGTGCGCATGGCGCACTGTGACTTAATGGCGATACTCTCCCCTCAACTTCCTATACCTGAGGCTTGAAAGGTCCCAGGTATGAAGGGTTTTTTGTAGAACATTTCTACCTCTTTCTAAACTATTGAGGAGATAAGTACGGTATATTATTGCAACGGTGTAGCACTGTGAATAAAGATTTTAAATAAAATTCCAACCGTAATGACCATTTTTACAGAAATATGTTTACAAATATGTTTGGATGAACCAAAGGCCTTCTTCATTCTGTTACTGCAGACCACTGAGATTGCAAGTTTTGAAAGAAACCGTCAGTCAACTGTTGATGAAAAAAATATCATCGATAAGTAGATAGCATCTCTCGTCACATTCAGTAAGGTAACGGAGGGGACTAACGTTCAAGCGAAATATGACTTACCGTTTACAATGATAGTTGTAAACGTGAGAAATGCTATTACTGACTCTAAATCTGCACATAGATGTTATTTATGTAATTTGACGTCGAAAAATTTCAACAATTTACAATTGGTGGAACAAACAAAATGTGATAGCTCGAAACTAAATTATGGAATTTCTTCCTTACACGCGTGGATAAGGTTTATGGAATGGATGCTTCATATTGCATATAAACTGAATGACGGATCTAATGGATGGAAATAAAGTAGTTAAAGATCGTAACGAACAAATACGAAAGAAATTTTAAAACTGCTTTAGGTTTACATATCGATATGCCTAAGCAAGGATTTGGCAGTACAAACGACGGCAATAGAGCGCGACTTATTTTTATTTTTTATCTTTTATTTATTTATTTTTTTTATTGAGAATGCTGCCTTAACAGCAGATATTTTAAATTTGGACGAAAAATTCGTAGCAAGCTGCAAAGTAATTTTGTAGACAATGATGAGCGGTTTCGCTGTACATATCGACAAGATCAGGGTTTATTGCTTAGACGTCGCGAAACGATATGTTGACCTATATTCCTGGTACTAGATGCCAACATTGATACATACCGTTTTAATTCAGTCTAATTGGATGTGTTGTATGGAATTATGTACATAAAATAGAAATTTATATATTCTACAAAATTGTTTTTCATTTTAGAATTTCAAATATCATGAATCTATTATCAAATTCGTAATCAGCGACCCCAAAAACATAAAATCGGGAAATTTGAAATTATTATTCTCACTTTTCGACTTTTGGCCAGGGATTAGGCCGTTCTGAACCACTGTGCGGCGTGCGCCGACTAGGCGCCCGCCAGTCGGCTCGGCACATCCCGGCTCGGCTCGGCTCGGCTCGGCCCGGCCAGGCCGGCAGTGTGAACTGAACGCACCCTAACAGAGCACGGGAGCGTGGGAAAGTGTTCGCGCAGCTGATTAAAGAACGGGCTACAGATGTAGGTCAAGATGCTGACATGAATAAAGCTAGCAATGTCAAGGGCAATGAACCAACCGTTGAAATAAACTGTATGTCGGAAGAAAAATCCGACTCAAAGCTGGTTGCACTATGCGAAAGGAATAGTGTCGTAAGAAATAGTAGTCACGAAAAAGAGCAAGTAGAGGCTCCGAAAATTCAGGAATGACGAGCACAAATAGATAATTTGTACTCGGGCCTACCTACGTGTAAATGGGAAGACTTTAAGCGGGATTACGCAATCCGACCTATCTCTGGCAAAGAGTGGAGAAAGAAGTACGGTAGCGAGCTAGCGGTTAAAGATAGTAGGAAAAATAGCGTCGCGCAAAGGTCGCGAGCGACTGTAAATGATAGGGAAAATGGCACTGTGCATAGGGATGGCGGTTATTGCTGAAACAACTGGTTTTCGGTTATACCTGTTCTTTTCATCTCCAGTTTAACCGCACTGTAAAAATTGCTAAAGATAACCGGTTTTTTAAATAACCGGTTTTCGGTTTTCTATTGCTATTATTTCCAGTACAGTTCGACTGAAACATAATTTGCGGCCGAAACAGAAACCGTAATCGAATTTTCGGTTGTTCTATTTTCGGCCGAAACCGAAACTTACGATATTTAGTTAAAATTTAGGTAAATTTACCTTATACGACAAATCACTAGTCTTTCCATATTTTGCAAGATCCCCTCCCAATACTACGCCTTCTTGAGTGTATGTAAGCCTAGCCAGGAGGCCGTAGAAGACGATATAGGAGGCATACAGATTTAGTGGCCTAATATTTCCATCCGGCAGTTGCGAATATTGAGCCAACCACTCCGTACGTTGGACTTGTGAGGCAGCGCATACGAATATCTCGTATCTCATAAGAACTCACACCCATTTGAACATTCTTTGATCATGTGGTACACAGCTTTCCTAGTTCAATTTGCTTAAATTTACACTGACAACAATCATACTGTTAGTCGGAACTGTGACTTTATTTTTCGAAATACTTATGCAGCACTGATTGAAGTTCATTTACTGAATGTGATTATATGATAATACATTAAAAGTTATTATTCCAAGCTTACATATAGGTATATTAATTGAATTTACCTTCTCTTCCAAGAAACATTTTGGATGCTTTCTCCTTAAATGACACAGCATGTACCTCAACCCTTTTTCAGCTTTTTAAAGCAAATGGAGGATTGTAGCTCACTGCTACTGTATTTCTTTAAGTGCTTCCACACTTGGGATCGTACCATTTAAGACACAACCGATGTCTGGCGACGACAGCAAGGAACGGCCGCATGACCAGACGGAGGCAAGTCTTGTACACTGCCGGTGCACGCGCGTCGTCTAATAGGCCACGCCACACGGCAACAGGTGCGTCGATGCCTCAATAGCTGCACCAGTTCTTAAGTTCTTATGCCACGCGTTTGTTGCGCGTTTATGACTGCCGGGATTGTTCTTAAATTATCACTGACCGCTTTTCTTAGTTACTGCGATGACCTAATGTTTCACAGCAGTGGGAATTATAGTAATAGCCCTAAATATTAGGGTATACTAGTTTTAATTTTTTTTTTTTATTTTTATGAAAAACACATTTTGAACCACTACTACAGGAAGTAGTCATACCGGTTTTTTACCCGGTTCTTGGCAATAACTAAAAAACCGGTTACAACCGATACCAAATAAATACCGAAAAAACCGGTTATTCAAAACTAAAATACCGGTATCGGTTTTAACCGGTCGGTTTTTCCCATCCTTACTGTGCATTGGGCTCAGTCAGCCGAATTAAAAAACAGCGAGTCGATGCGTATCCGCTTAGAAAAAGAAAATGAAAATTTGCACGTAGCAGACAACGAAATTCCGGCAAGCCTAGAATGTTCTGAATTGACTACCGTTATATGCGATTACTCGCATGGCCATGATGATAGTTGCATGAAAAGCATCGAACAAAACGATGACCTTTGCAAATACGAGGTCGCGGTCGATGTTATTAGAGCCGATGAAAAGGACACAGAATGTTATGACAAAATAAACAGAGCTCGAAAGTAGTAAAATCAATACGGTTTCTGTGGAACCTACAGAAACAAAATCAGCTGAGCTAAATAAAACCATATTCCCTGCTGATTTAGAAGATGCGAATCAGGGAAAACTTGCTGATGCATCAATATGCAAAGCAGTATTATGCGAAGAGTCAGATAGTGATTTAAATCTATCTGGTGATAACTCTTCTGCAGAAAGCGAAGAAGGATTGGACGAAAGTGAAACAGAAGAAATTAAATTAGATCTTGATGAACAAAACAGGCCATTGAGAGTAACGAAAGGCACTAAAATAGGAAGCTTAAACGCAGACGAACTGTACCAGTTCAGCTTCAATCAGTATGGGACGCTGGACACGGTAGAAAAAATAAATCTCAGTATCATGGATCCTAGTACGACCACAGTACAAAAGAAAAATGTACCTCCAGACATAACAAACGAGGAAATGACAATCCAAGACGTTGAATTGCCACGAATCAAAAAACCTCGCGATAAAGTAATTGAAGGTTCAAAGAGAACACACATCTGACACAATGCCGCTGGACAAAAAATGACAGTACCGGATATACTCCACCGCGGCGGAGTAGATGAGATAATCAACTGGATTGAAACCGTGGTGGAACGGAAACGATTAGTTTCCGAACATGGGTTGCTATTCAAAATGTTATGTACTCACTACCCTCTACAAGTAGAGATGGGAAAACTGAAACCTCTGACGGTTTCGAAACGAATGAAACCGTACCATCTGTGGTTTCTAAACCATGAAACCGTGAAGCAATGTATGTTTTGTCATGAAATCTTCGTTCTAGGAGGGCAATATTTTTCACTATGTGGACAAGGGTACACACAAGAACCTGTCAACCATAGAGTATATATTTTTTTCTTGGTCTGTACGGAACATGTTGATAAAGATTATCTCTCGTGTTGTTGATGTTGCCAACATAGTCACACGAGGCCGCCCGTATGGTAGGTAAAAGTTTACCCCGTTAGGAAATCACAAACTGCAATACGATACGCATATTACAGTGAAGGATCATAAATGCTACTTTCTATACATACTAAATAAATTATAGGGAATAAAGGGCACACTAAATAATCACAAGTAATGCAATGGAATTACAAAAATAATAAAGTAAGAGGCAAGTTCACCACTTGTACGTCTTGACCGTTACACCACCGCCGCAATTCTTTTTACATGAGTGTCGAAAAATTATAACGACAGTAGGTAACTTCGTTTTCGCTCATAAGACACCAACTCCTTAACACGAGATTAAATATGCGATCTACCCTTGTTAGTATAAAAAATGTCATTTCAGGCTTCATGTTGTATCTCATTTTAAAGAACTTAGTTTCACTCCTATGTTTTTAATATGGTATATAAACCTAGAATTTAGCTGGTTATTTCAATGCAAATAGTGGACGTTGTTTTATTGTTCTTTTACATTTATAAAGCAGACATTATGTCATTTCGGAATACAGCAGTCTCTTGCAAACGAATCTTGATATCAGTAATCATAAGCTGCAGACTCAAGAGTGTCAACTACTATTTGACACTCTCTAAATGGTTTATATACTAGTAAGTTATATGTGTATCTGTGTGGAGCTTCAGTAAAATGAAACACCACATTTCGATACCATTAGTCTGTTCCGCCTTTCTGCATTAGTGGTTTGAAACACCGGTATTGTGAAACCGACACGAAATCGTGAAACGACACCAAACCGTGAAACCGACACGATACCGTGAAACCGTCACGATACCGTAAAACCGATAGGAAGAAACGGTTTCAGTGTATCGACAATCGACCGCGAATGTGATTCGAAACAGAACGGAATGAAACCGCATGGTTTCAAAACCGTGAAAGATGCCGGTTTTGAAACACTGAAACTGTTGTGTGTATCGAAACCTGGTTTCGAAACCATGAAACCGTAGCCAAGTCTTAGAAGTTTGTAACGGGAATTTCCGACCGCTGTGTATAAGTAGAATATCTTACCAACGTAGTAGAAGGCAGTGTATTTCAAGAACTTCCTTACAATCTGAGAAGTTATATGCGATAGCTTTTTAAAACAAGAAACCACTATGGCTACAGCATGCTAAAGACATAGTCAGATATAACACAGCTTGCCTACGGGACACAGTCCACAGCGGATGGATGAGGAGACCCCACATAGGCAGAGCGGTTGCTGACGGAGCGTTAGCTCACGCACTGGAGAAACGCAGGAAAGCTCTCTGTTGAGCAGCTGGGACGTGTGCGACATATGCGCCTCCTCCTACTGCTGCTGCCACGTGAGGACGCAGTAGTTGAATGCGCAGGCCGGAGCTATAGGCGAGTTCGCACGAGTCAAGTTAACCCTCGAGCGGTCGCGCTGGCGCAGTGAGTGCGCCATAGTTAAATAAACATGGTTTTCGTTATGATGGTGACAATGGAGACGTCTGAAACTGTAGCTATTCCTCCACTGCTATCATCACTATTGTTGTATGCAGTCTGGTAATTGTCGGTGCTCAAGAAAATTATTAACAGGAAAATTTGTGAAGCGCTGTCATAACTGGCGCACTCGGTGCGCCGTGCGACTGGTCATGTAAATATTTTTTTTTACTTTCTCAAACGTAGTGTTGTATTTCAGTTACGTTATTCCTATGGTCCGTGTTCATGAGAATACTTTATTTTAGGGCAAGGGAGCGTGTAACCAGCGAGGAACTCGAGTGGTTCTTGAATAAAGATCCAGATTTTTTGAAAGATGTAGGCAGTATATCGGATGATGACACTGATGATGAAGAAGAGGTAAAGTGACCATGACACTGAAAGTAAACAAGAGTACGAGTTTGATGAAAATGAAGACAGTAACTGTCAGTCAGGTTGTACTGTTGGTTGCTTTGTGGGAAGGGACAAAACAACTATGTGGATGAAAGTAGTTAGCACAGCCCACAAGCAAAGCCAGAAGTAAAAATATTGTAAAAACATTTCCAAGACCAAAGGCTATTGCTAGGGATGTAACAACCGAGATTTCTGGATTCAGTAAGATAATTAGCATGGAAATGATTGATATAATTGTACATTACACAAACAAATACATTCAGCTCCTACCCGATTATCAAAGAGAAAGATATAAAAAAAAAGAAACGACGAGAACTGAAATACTGGCACTACTTGGTTTATTTTATCTTTTCGGAATAAAGAAAGCTAGTCATACGAAAGTAATGGATATGTGGAATACCGATGGATCAGGAATCGAAATTGCAAGAGCTGTGATGAGCTACAGGCGATTCCTATTCTTGCTACGTTGTATTCGTTTTGATGATAAAACAACTAGAGCAGACAGAAGAAAATTTGATAGGTTGGCTGCAGTACGCTTTATTTTGGAATAGTTTGTCACCAACTGTAAAAGTACGTACACTCTCAGTGAGTTTGTAACCATGGATGAAAAACATCAAGCTTTTCAGGGACGTTGTGCATCTGTACAATATATTCCCAACAAACCTGTCAAATATGGGATGAAGATATTTGCACTTTGTGACGCGAAAATATACCTCGAGGTATATTGTAGAAAGCAACCTGAAGGACCTTACGCAGTCTCCAATTCAGCTTCAGAAATAGTTCACAGGCTAGTGAGTCATATAGAGGGATCCAACAGAAATATAACAATGGACAATTGGTACACAAGCTGTAACTTGGCCATATCACTGTAACCGAAAAAGCTTACATGTACTGGGACACTGAGAAAAAATAAACGAGAAATTCCCTTGGAATTTTTGCCTAGGAAACATCAAGCACCAGGTTCGTCCCTTTTCGGGTATAATAAAGATATGACATTGGTTTCGTACGTGCCAAAAACGAACAAGGCGGTTCTGTTGCTGTCAACTATGCATGATTCAGGTACTATCGATGAAGATTCATGTAAGCCTGATATTGTGTTAGATTATAATGCCACGAAGGGGGGCGTTGATACAGTCGACCAGATGTGCAGCACATATTCTGTGGTTGGTATTACGAGTAATCTTTTTCGCTCTAATGGACATAGCGGGCATCAACGCCCAGATCCTATTTTATTCAAATGCACAAAATCATAAGGTGTCAAGAAGGATTTTTCTAAAGAACCTAGCTTATGATCTCATGAAAGCACATCTAGTAGAAAGGGCCAAAATTCCAAGCCTTCCTAAGGATATTTCGCTGTTCCTTCAAAGGTACCAGACAACATCCCAGCAACTTGTACAGACTTCTTCTAACAAACGAGGACCGTGTATTATTTGTGGAAGAATGTTAACACAACAATAAAGTGTGATTCATGTAAGAGTTTTGTTTGCAGGAAGCATGTGATTATTAGTTACTCGTGTGAAAAGTGTCATATTGCAACTACAGACTCAGAAGACTAGAGATATGATGCTTGACCTCTCTGAAATTACTGACTTGGGCTGTCTGTAAGCTGTTACAGCAAAATTTCATCAGACATTCAGTACGAACATATTTGTTTTCAAAGCAGACAGTAAAACATAATTTTATGCAGTTAAAGTGTATGATTTAAATTCTTGGATTTTCATCTACGTTTATAATAAGAAGTGCCATTAACTGTCACATTAAATAATGAACCATTTTTTAAATGAAAATGATAAATATTATATACATATTTCTTCATTAGACATGTAGTATTTGGAATTGAGATGTCGAAATAAATTCGTATTAATTAGCCAAAAAGTGTAACATTTCGATACTACTAATGCCTAAGTGAGGAAATTAACTATAAACATTAGTACTTCATGAGTTCATGTGAAAAGTGTAACAGAACTTTGTCAACGTACGTGGCGTACTCGGTGCGCCGCGCGACTGTTCCTGCACCATGAAAATGCGCGACTGCTCTAGGGTTAAGGCTGAACGAGTTTACTTGATCAACAAAAGCTGAAAGCGACTTGAATCAGTTTTCGTTCACATGTTTCTACTGAAATCGATCGAAATGGCTGGTGCGCGAAGTCGTATTTGGATGCGTCAGTGGATATTAAGAATTAACAGACTGGGAGCGTCGGAGGCTTCGTTAAAGGGAACTATCATTAGGGGACATGGAAGAATATCGAAACCATTTGAGAATGTCGGAAGAAAAATATGTAACACCAGTCAGAAATATATCTGCTCTTTTATACCAGAACAGTTTGGACACAAACAGTTCCTCCGTTCCCATTCCACTCTTTATTTGGACACTAGTGAATATTCTTTTTTGTACATTTGATTGTTTTTATTTTGTTTTTTACGTTGTCATTGGTTAATCCGCTAATGTCCATTTCTTTCACGATACCACGCAAAGCATTTTCCCGCACATCTTTTTTTTTCGTAAGTATCCATAAGTCGATTCCACAGGTCATTCGCGCTTATGGTACAGTTCTAAAAAATAAATAAATAAATCATGATCACGCTTTCTGACCGCTTGCCACTCATTCTGTGAAATATTTGAAGCCGGCCGCTGGGACTGAGGCGCTTCAGTCACGGTCTGCACGGCCACTACGGTCGGGGGTTCGAATCCCCCCTCGGTCATGGATATTTGTGCCGTCCTTAGTTGTAGCTAGTTTGTAAGTTTAGGAACCCCATAGTTAAGCTGTAAAAAAATGAAAATGCAATACTTTAACAATACGGAAAACACCGGCACTATATTCGCAATGAAGTTTTAAAACAGCTAGTGGTTTTACACATGTAATCACGTGGTTCAACTCAAAGTTGAATCGTCACTTGAACGGAAAAGTTTGACTCGGTCAATCTTTTCTTGGTCCACTAAAAAGTTGATCAACCCAATTGAAACGAAGGTTCACACAAGGTTTTTCATTCAACATTTATTGATCAAGTAAACTCGTTCAACTAAAACTGACCCGTGTGAACGCGCCTTAAGAGTCTGTACTTACGGCAAGTCTCACAGTCAGACGAGTAGCCTCAGTTGTTTAGTCTTATTCTGACTGTCCGATCGTGCGTTCGTTGCTTTATGTTTAGTATGTGCATCCTTGTTTATAGTGGCAGTTTGTTTTGTGTTACACTGTATTTCTATTTTCTGTTTGCTTCACTATGGACGCGTGGATTAAGATTGGATCGTAGCGTAAAAGTCCGACTCGAGATAAATATGACGAAACTTCTACATCCGGTACCAGTGCTTCACGTAAAGCACCTAAAGGTGGCGGTTTTAACAACTTTAGCAAACTGAACTTTTTGTTGATGAAGGCAAAGCCTTACTCTCGTAAATACAAAGATGTTTGAAATATGAGTTTGTGTTTTGAAGTCCTTGCTAATGACCGTAGGAAACCATAAAATTTATCAAGAAAGCGTGCCGAATACGTAAGTAAGCCAACTGATCTTTTCGAGAAGAAAAATTTAGAAATTATAGTCAAAATCAGTGAACACAAAATCGACGTCTGGTGAACAAAATAAGCAAACTACAATGTATTAATACCCACTACCATTACTGATAGCCAAAAATGGATAAGTAAAAACCGTAGAAGAGGATATTGTTTTTACCAGGGGCCTAAATAATGTCTGAGGCTCAAGCCTAATCCCATTTTGAATTAAAATAGAAGGGAGGGTTATGGTTTGTAAATATAGCTTTGAAGGAATTAATGGGATTCATAGCCACGTATTTTTTCGAGTGTCACTTCTAGTCTTTTTTTCCTTTTTTTACTGTGAGTCCAAAAGAACATATATGTAATTCTAGTCTTGTTTTTCTTTTATTATTTAAAAAAATAACTGCAGGCCGCGGTGGTCGAGGGGACAGAGGCGCCCCAGTCACGGTCTGCACTGCCACTACGGTCAGGGGTT
Source organism: Locusta migratoria (assembly GCA_026315105.1). Classification (NCBI taxonomy): domain Eukaryota; kingdom Metazoa; phylum Arthropoda; class Insecta; order Orthoptera; family Acrididae; genus Locusta; species Locusta migratoria. The sequence continues at coordinate 298,328,620 of CM048755.1, forward strand.
CGAATCCCTCCTCGGGTATGGATATTTGTGCCGTCCTTAGTATTAGCTAGTTCGTAAGTAGTTTGTAAGATTAGGGACTGATGACCCCGTAGTTAAGTCCCATAAGCTATACAAACATTTGAACTTTTTTTTTCAGTTACACGTTAAATCAGTCAAGGTCGTAAATCAATTAAGGTCGTAAATTCTACCAAATATCTAGGAGTTACAATTACGAACAACTTAGACTAGAGAGAACACATAGAAAATATCGTGGGGAAGGCGAAACAAAGATTATGTTTCATTGGCAGAACGCTTCGAAGATGCAACAGCTCCAACAAACAGACTACCTACATCACACTTCTGCGTTCTCTCCTAGAGTACTGTTGCCCAGTGTGGGACCCTCACCAGGTAGGACTGACAGAGGACATTGAGAAGGTTCAGAGAAGGTTCAAAATGTGTGCGAGGTCTTATTCGACCAAACTGCATGGTTATCAGTCGCTAGACATACACACTAATTACTTGACTAACTTAAACTAACTTACGCTAAGGACAACACAAACACCCATGCCCGAGGGAGGATTCGAATCCCGACCGTAGCGGCCGTGCAGACCGTGACTGGCGCGCCGCAGACCGATCGGCCACTTCGACCGGCGGTTCAGAGAAGTGCAGTTCGTTTTGTTATATCGCGTTATAGTGGGGAAAGCGTCACGGAAATGTTGCACGATTTGAGGTGGAACTCATTAAAGGAACGACGTTATTCGTTGCGGCGAGTTCTATTTGCGAAATTTCAATCACCGACTTTTACTTCTGAATGTGAAAATATTTTGCTAGCATCCACCTACATAGTGAGACATGACCATCCCAATAAAATAAGAGAAATCAGATCGGAAACGGAACGACTTAGGTGTTCTTTCTTCCCGCGCGCTATAAGAGAATGGAACGGTAGAGAAAGGTTATGAAAGTGGGTAATGAACCCTCTGCCAGGCACTTAAATGTGATTTGCAGAGTATCTATGTAGATGTAGAAGAGGGTTTTCGTGCAGTCCTCCCGGAGCGATCCATCCATTCATAGGCCACGCAAACTTCTACTAACGAGGAGTGCCCTTACGTTCCATAATGTAATTTCCGCTTAGGGAGAGACGTTCGTTACAGATGTCCCACACCTTGCTTTGGCTTAACTATAATGTGCAGTGACTGTTTATATATGCCCCTGATGCAAATTTTCAAATGTCACTAATAAATTGCACAGATAATCCTGATTCCTTTTCGCAACTGCGAATACATTTATTGATAGCTGTAGTCGCATGTATCTCTAAAGGACATTTGAATTGGTTACATCGTAAAGCGCAGACACTGAGCATCGCAATCAAGCAAAAGCAAAGAAGGAGAGATTTGCAATAAACAGGTCTTCCTGTGCGGGAATGATATAATGGAATGTACTCATGGTTAGTTGGAAGTGTGTGGCATATGGAAGTTGCGGTCAATGTATTAAGAGTACGTTAATGAACTGTAACTGAAACGATGAAGTAATACTGCGTACCACTTTACCATGCAATGAAGTGGCCTGCAGATTGTGTTAAGGCTAGTCTACACGACGACACTAGGTTGCGACACTCGTTGCATGAAATGAATTGCGCGCAACTGGTTTCGTGTATGTCTGTAGACACGGCGCTAATACTATACAGTTCAGTTTCGTTGTTTTGTGAGTGCCGTAGTCGCAGTAGAATGAAAGTTTTGGTAGCTGTAAATTTGAAGCGGAGCTATTGCTTCTTTGTGTGAAGTCGCTGCGTAAGACTATATAAAAAGAATAAGAAACGTGTTTGAGTTCGTGACGGAATTAAAAAAAGACGTCAGCTCGGTTGCTCAGCGACCTTGCTGAAAGAAATTGTGGTTGAAGAAGTTATTTTAATCAACTTAGAATGTCACCAGAGCAGTTCACGTTCCTTTTAAACACAGTTAGTAGTGCAATAAAGAAACAAGATACTGTTATGTGTGAGGCATTGTTACCAGAACTGAAATTACAAATTGGTTTACTTTTTTTGTCAAGTAGATATTCGTCTCTACAGTACCTGTACCGTGTTCCGAAACCAACAATTGCCATAGTTTGTTTGTGTAGTTATTTCGAATTGAATGTATTTTAGTCGGCAATTCACTAATCGTCAACTCATCAGTAGTTAATTCACGAATAATTGCTTCAAGAGCACTAATACGCTGCTGCTTATTCCTGAAACTTTCATCGTTAAAATCCCACAAACACCTATGCATCGCATATATGTTCAAAAACCGAATTATTTCTTCCGTTCCCCCCTTTATGTCGTATTTTGTCATGTATTGGTCATAACCTAACCTAAAAACACGCCCAATCAGTTTCGCCAAAGTTGGAAGGTGCCGAAACTGTTTGTTTCGCCAACGAGTTGCGCGAACGACTTCTGCGCATGCGCACTGGCCAGTAGCGCAGTTTCATGAAACGTAGTGTCGTCGTGTAAACTAGCCTTTTATGAACTATCATGTAGAAGGATTATAAAATGTTCAAATATTTATAAATGTAAGGGAGCAAACTGCTCTGGTCATAGGTTCCTAAACTCACAAACTACTTAAACTAGCTTCAAACAACTTATGCTAAGGACAACACACACACAACCATGCCCGAGAGAGGACTCAAACCTCCGACGCGAACGGCCCCGCAATCCATAACGTGGCGCTCCAGACCGCACAGCCTTTCCCCCTCGGCGAAGCATTACAATACCATCAATGAAGGAAACAATTAGAGCTTGACAAAACGTTTTGAACGTTGCTTTTCTTCACAGCATGCTCAATGTACTAATTAAACATCATTTGGGAAAGGCTACAACCTGTGTTATTCCCTTCCTTTTATGCACTTCGATACGTTCGAGGTACGTCCATAAAGTAAGTTCCGTTTGGTTATATAAAACAAACGTGTACAGATACAGAAAAAAATATTTATTGTACAAAAATCTACAACTATACTACTTTTCTACATAGCTACCGAAATTTTTGTAGGTACTTAGCATAGCGAGGCACGAAGTTTTGTATGCCTTCTTCATAGAAGGTTGCCGCCTGCTTACTCAACCATGTGGTAACAAGTTCTTTCAGCTCGTCATCATTGTTGAAGTGTTGACCACCAAGGACATATTTTACGTGTAAGAAGAGATGAAAGTTGCTAGGAGCCGGGTCCGGGCTGTAAGAAGGATGAACAAACACATCACAGTAAAATACCCAGAAAAAAACGCCTTTTGACAGTAATCCTCGGCGCTTGTTAGGTATTGAAGTGCGTAATTTCTTAATGCTCTCACAGTAACCATGTGAATTGATTGTTTGGTCTCATGGTAAGAAGTCAATCGGCAAAATGCCTTTTCCCTCCCAAAAAACGGTGCACATTACATTTCGAGGTGTCAAGGTTTGCTTAGGCCTACCCCCCTTGGGGATGAAGTGTGCCTCCATTCCAATGATTGCCGTTTTGTTTCAGGGGTGTCGTACGATACCCAAGTTTCATCACCAGTGATTATCCGAGAAAGAAAACCGTCGCCTTCTTCATTGTAGCGTGTCAAAACCTGAAGTGCACTGCCCATCCATTGTTTTTTGTGTCGTCCAGTAAGAATTTTGTATACCCAAAGTGAGCAAAGTTTTCAGAAATTCAGTTTCATGAATTAGTGATCGTAAGATTTGCAGAAATCCATAGCAATGGCACTAAGTGTAAACTTACAGTTGTGCGTAATCTTCCCGTCAATCGTGTGAACCAGTTGATCAGTAACCACAGACGGACCTGAACTTCGTACTTCATCGTGCACTTAAACACGTCCTTCACTGAAAAGTCTAACCCATCTTCTAACCATTGAATCACTCACAGCATCTTGTCCGTAAACCTCGCAGATTTGCCGATGAATTTCCTTTGGTATTAACTTTCTTTGCATTTAGAAAACGAATCACAAATTTTATTTGACACGTGGCGGCATTTTCAATTACGGCTGACATTATACAGAGGCACTGAAAAGCACACGTCGGCAGCAGCGATCTGAAAATGGCGTACATGTCTTCTCCTTGAGTCAGAGTAACTGCCGCGCATGCTCGGAACTGCGATCGTAGCGCTGTCGCGGATAGAAATAGGAACGGAACTTTCTTTGTGGACGACCCTCGTATAACAGCTGTCTGATTTTTGCACAAGTTGTATTTAAATTTTCGTTCCCTGTATTTTACCCCTGCTACCTTCAGAATTTGAAAGAGTGTATTGCGGTCAACAGTGTCGGAAACTTTCTTCGAATCTACAAAAGCTATAGGCGTAGGCTTGCCTTTTCTTAACCAATCTTATGAGTCGTAAGGTGAATATTGCCTCATGTGTTCCGACATTTGTCCTGAAGTCGAACTGATCTTTCCCGTGGTCAGATTTTTCCAGCTTTTCCATTCTTCTGTAAATAATTCGTGTTAGTATTTCGTTGAGAGCTTAATGCTTCCACAGTTAGTATATCTATTCGGTTCCTGTTCTGTCCACGGTACAGAAGCTCTGAATCATTACCTTTCACTGCCAGCCATGAGCTGTCCTTTCCAGCTTAGTATCTCTTCTTCAGGTCTTTAGTGTCACTCAGCTGTAATTTTCCTCTGTTTTATACAGTTTGGAGCAAAATAAACTGATTAGAAACTTAGGGTGGTGCAGGGAATGTTCATTTGAGCATTTCCGAATTCTGGTTATGTGGAAAAATTAGCTCGATTCTATGTCGCTTAACTTGCTCTGATCTTGTTGTTTGTTTCTCGCCATCTTAAAATTTGGCCGGCCGCAGTGGCTGAGCGGTCTGCGGCGCGCCAGTCACAGTCTGCACGGCCGCTACGGTCGGGGGTTCGAATCCCCCCCTCGGGCATGGACGTTTGTGTCGTCTTTAGTATAAGGTAGTTCATAACTAGTTTGTAAGTTTAGGGACTGATGACCCCGCAGTTAAATCCCTTAAGCGTAGCAAACATTTGAACATTTGAACAAATTTTGCTACCGCTGCAGTGCTGCGTGGCCTATAAGGTTTGAGACATACGTTCAGAAGGTGAACGAGTATATTCCAGTCGATATTTTCAAAGATTTTGTCCTATTCTACGAGTACTGTAAATGTGTTCAAATGTTTGTAGAGCTTATGGGACTTAACTACGGGGCCATCAGTCCCTAAACTTACAAACAACTTATCAACTAGCTAATACTAAGGACGGCACAAATATCCATGCCCGAGGGGGGATTCGAACCCCCGACCGTAGTGATACTGTAAATGTATGTTTGCCTTTCTTTCATCTGTCTTCCGCGAAGTCGTATGGTCCGTATGGGTTTGCATGTTACTTCTTTTCTAAAAAAAATGTTCAAATGTTTGTAAATCTATCGGACCAAACTGCGTGGTCATCAGTCAGTAGCTTACAAACTACTTAAACCTAGGTAAACTAACCTAAGGATAACACACACACCCATGCCCCAGGGAGGACTCGAACCTCCACGGCGAGCAACCGCGCGCTCCGCAGCGAGACGCTTTAGACCACTCGGCTACTCCTTTTCTCCGAGACCCAAACGTATCTTACCCGAGGCCCACGAACAGTTCTTCCATTCCTATAATTCTGCTACATTTCTAACAAAAAGTATTGTAATACAAGTATTAGTGAGTATGTGCTCATGGTTTGTTTCGTTTCATCGTTTAGGAACCAAACATTACAGGAGACACATACAGACGGAGAAGGAATTATTTAAAATCTGAAATTGTGTGTGTGTGTGTGTGTGTGTGTGTGTGTGTGTGTGTAAGGAAGTGTCAGCGATTTAAAAGCAACAACTGCAGATTACGTCAACAGAGGTTACTTAGCCGAATTGAGCCGACACGTGGACGCACGTAAGTGGAGCAAGCGAAAGGAGGTACCCCGCCCAGCTAAATGTGTCGCCATTAGTTTCTTACGCGCTTGCTGAAATGCAAATTGCATTGAGGAGGTAAAAGAGCTAAGATAGAGCCTAAAATGAAGAAAGGGGCGCCTGATGAAAACAGCGGCCTCCATTAATTTCGTTCTCCAAGGAACAGCACCTCACTGAAATCAAAGACGGCGGTAGGGCGGATTAAAGCGGCTTGACAGTTTTCATTTCCAAGATTGTCTCTACTAACAACTTTGCGGCACTGCCGTTCATCTCAGATGCCATTCAAGGCATATTATGTATAATAAAGAGCAAAGGTTCTCAAGGAAGTGGTACTGTATTTAATACACTAAATTTGTATTCGGACTTCATTTCTGAGGTTTCCTCTGGTTGACCTAAATTAAATCGAGGGAATGCCGGAAAGGTTCTTTGAAGTACAAAAAAAAAAAACTCAGTGTTGTACAGTAGTCGGTTAATTTGGAATACTGTGATGTCTCCGCCGTCTAGAATAGTTCCCACACAGGATAACGCATGATCTGCTCAAAATGTTTATATAGCTTATGGGACTTAACTGCGGGGTCTCCAGTCCCTAAACTTACAAACTACTTATCAACTAGCTTTTCCTAAGAACGGCACAAATATCCATGCCCGAGGTGGGATTCGAACCCCCGACCGTAGTGACCGTGTGGACCGTGACTGGAGCGCCTCAGTCCCCTCGGCCACCACGTCTGGCCATAGCTCCAGAACTTTCCTGTCATGCTTTCTAGTGAGTCCAGTTCGTCTCCATACATCGTATGAGTTACGGCTCTCAAAAACTGTTTTCGTAGATTGAAAAAATATGCTTTTGAAATTATTAAACTCAACAGATTTGTTACAAATAATGATATATTAGACAAGTAATGATTTTAAGAGTTTAAATTAAAAGCAGAGTGAAACTTGTATTTTGTGTACATAAAATATATTTTTTTACCAAATGTACCTGATTATCTGCATTTTTATGCTCATATTTCATTTTAAAACGATTATTCCATGTTGGCAGCAAGGTTTAATGTTAACGACCTTTTTTTCAGTAGCAGTTTCTTTATTTAATTTAAAGAAGTAGAAATATTTGTTTTCAAATAGCTGTTCATGGTTAAATGTGCCTGAGAGCTAATAATGAGCAATTTGGAGATACATCTACAAAAGTAAATGGTATTCCATAATAAACTAATTTCTTTTAAATCTGATTTCTCACTTTCTAATCAGATCGATTTCAATGTGAAGTTTTAACACTTACGAGCCAGTTAAGGTGCCTACGGACAGACAAGTTACGCGATTACCACACGTTGTGTCTTATTCATCGGCTGCTCAGTGAGCAAGCACACCAGTACATAGCATCATATTTTCAACGTCTTTGGTGCCATCGTAATATTAAGACAAGATCCCACTCATCTAGTATCCTAGCTGTCGTCAAAAAAATGTTCAAATGTTTGTTAAGCTTAAGGGACTTAACTGCGGGTCATCAGTCCCTAAACGTAGAAACTACGTATGAACTAACGTATACTAAAGGCAGCACAAACATTCATGCCCGAGGGGGGATTCGCAACCCCATCCGTAGCGGCCGTGCAGACTGTGAGTGGCGCGCCGCACACCACTCGGCCACCGCGGCCGGCTAGCTGTTGTCGTTCATAAACAGAAAACATTTGCAAACTCATTTGCTGTTCGTCTCTGAAATCAACTGCCCAGCTCTCTTCGCACAATTAACTCTTCTGCTAGTTTAAGAAAAAGTTGAAACACTTCCTCTTGTCAACCTCTTAAAAAAAAAAAAAAAAAAAAAAAAAAAAAAAAAAAAAAAAAAAAGTTCGCCGGCCGCGGTGGCCGAGGGGACTAAGGCGCTCCAGTCACGGTCCGCACGGCCACTACGGTCGGGGGTTCGAATCCCCCCTCGGGCATGGATATTTGTGCCGTCCTAGTTCGTAAGTAGTTCATAAGTAGTTTGTAAGTTTAGGGACTGATAGCCCCGTAGTTAAGTCCCATAGACTTTACAAACATTTGAATTTTTAAAAAAATGTTCAAATGTTTGTAAATCTAAGGGACTTAACTTCTGGGATCATTAGTCCATAGGGTTACAAACTAATTAAATTAACGTACAGAAAGGACAACGCACGCACCCATGCTCGAGGGAGGACTCGAACCTCCGACGGCGAGCAGCGGCGCGCTCCGCAGCTAGGCGCCCTGGAACGCTCGCCCACTCTACATCTACATCTACATCTACATGGGATACTCTGCAAATCACATTTAAGTGCCTGGCAGAGGGTTCATCGAACCACCGTTACACTATTTATCTCCCATTCCATTCTCGAATAGAGCGCGAGAAGAACACCTGAATCTCTCCGTTCGAGCCCTGATTTCTCGTATTTTATTCTGATGATCATTTCTACCTATGTAAGTGGGAGTCAACAATATATTTTCGCATTCGGAGGAGAATGTTGGCGATTGGAGTTTCGTAAGTAGCCCACCCCGCAGCGATAAGCGTCGTTGTTGTAATGATTTGGGGCGATATACGTAAACACGCAATTTGATTAAAAGCCGTTTGTGAGGTACGGAAAATCAAGAAACCAAGAAATACGGAATCGATTTGCGAACCCTTGTCGATAGCACCCATCACTTCGTGTGAATAAAGTGCTAGTTGTGTTTCGCATGGACGATATTTCCTAAATCCGTGTTGACCTTGGGTCAATGGATCATTCTGTTCGAGATAATTCATAATATTGGAATACAGGATATGTTCCAAAACCCTGCTGCAAATTGACGTCAATGAAATAGGCCTGTAGTTTAGTGGGTTGCTCCTACTGCCTTTCTTGAATATATGTGTGACCTGTGCAACTTTCCAATCTTTTTGTGCAGATCCTTCTTTGAGAGAGCGGTTATATATGGGTGTTAAGTAAGGAGCTATCGCTTCAGCATAATCAGCTCCTCTTAAAACATTCCGAAAAATCGCCTATACAGTTACCTTTCTCTCTGTCTAATAGAAAAACTAATTCCCTTCTTTCCGTTACTTCTCTTGCTCCTCTTTCTTCCACCATAAACCACACCACCTATTTTTCCGTTATATCTCCTTATTTGTGTATTATTACACTCACTTATCTCTCCTTCTTCCACCTCTTCCAACTGTTGCCTTCATACTTAAACGGGAAAGAACGCGAAGGTAATGTCGTGGGAAAGGCGAAACAGACTACGTTTTATTGGCAGAACCATTAAAAGTTGATACAGAAGTACTAAAGAAACTGCATACACTACGCTTGTCCGTCTTTTGTTTTTTTTTTGTTTTTTTTGGGCATGTGAGTCTATTTCAACACCGTCACCAGAGGTCCACGATGGAGTTTAAAGTTTTAATCAAGCATCTATACTAAGATGTTTGTAATTCCCATCGTTTTTTTTTTTTTTTTAATTTTTATCTGATGATGATGTACTCAAAACGCGTCATGTGAAATAAAGCATATTGCTACCGAGACTTTTCAAAATAATAATAATAATAATAATAATAATAAAATATTCATGCATGCCAACGTATGGTCGCTTGTCCACACAATGGCAGATTTCATGAGCCAAGCGATAAGGGAGGATCATGCCACCGATTGGAAGGGCTGGGAATGAGGTGTTTGTTTCGCCCTTGAAAGATGTCCCATGAAGCTGCCCACAAGCTAAGCGAAGAGGTGGCGTTCTGGCTTTAACTCGGCTGTAGTTTTGTGGGAGATATTGCGTGATGAGAAGTTGTGGGTTAGATAATATTTTTTTATACTCTCTGATGAGTGCTTCTGGGCGACGAATATCTGTAGGAGGTATATGCCACAGAAATGGGAGCCGCGGAAGAGGTGTAGCCTAGAGGGTACCACTAATTATCCTCATGGCTCTATTAAGCTGGACGTCAACCTCATGCATGTGGGCATTGTACACTCATACAGGATTACAATACTCAGCCGATGAATAAACCAGGGACAGAGCAGTAGTACACAGGACTTGTGCGTTTGCTCCCAAGGATGATCCAGAGTTTGTAATGTAATTCCCACACAGAAAGACGGGTTCATTACAAATAGCGCATGCCTTGCTTTGACTAATATACGATATACAGTCTCCGTATTTAACGATGTAACTGATACAATTTACTATATTTTTATGATAAATTCCACAGCAGATGAGGAGTCATATTCGCAGCTGTGAATACATTTCTTCTATTCTAGCTAGCCGTAGTCGCAGGCATGTTAAAGGACATTTTAATTAGTTGGTCAACACCGTTAAACACGAAAACTGCACGCCGTTTGCATTGGTATGAAACTATTCATGTTTCAAATGCCGAGATCGCAATCACATAAAATAAGATAACACAGAAGCTTCCATTACAGCATACAATAAGGTAGTCATTAAACCCTGTTTTCGCAAATAACACCGGAAATAAAAATTAGCACACCATGTAGATTTCCTAATCATTGAATATATATTAATAAATCAGTTCATATGGAGTACGTGAAATGCTTATATTTACAAATGAATTGCTCACCTGGTACTGAGGTAACAGGTGTCGATAGATGCTGAAACACCAATATTTGAACGTGGCCTCCGCGGGCGGCAGTTCGGGCGCTGATATTCCACATCTACATACATACTTCGCAATCCACCGTAAAGTGCATGGCGGAGGGTACACTGTGCCATTACAAGGCATTTTCTTTCACATTCCATCCTCAAACAAAACGAAGCAAAAAATGTCTATATGCCTCTGTAGAGCCCTAATTTCTCTTATCTTGTCTTTGTGATCTTTACGGGAAATGTAAGTAGGCGACAGCAAGATCGTACTACACTCAGCTTCAAATTCTGGCCCTCTAAATTTCCGCAACAGAATTTTTCGAGAAGAACGTCATCTTTTCTCCAGATATTCCCATTTGAGTTCCCGAAGCATTTCTCTGACACTCGCGCATTGGTCGAACCTACCAGTATCGAACCTCTCTTCTGAACTGTTTCCGTGTCTTCCTTTAAACTGATCTGCTGCGGGGCCCAAACACTTGAGCATTACTCGAGACGTGGTCGTCCAATCGTTTTATACGCGGTCTCCGTTACAGGTGAAGTACATCTTCCCAACATTCTCCCAATAAACCGAAATCGACTGTCCGTCTTACAACTGTCCTTACATGTTCGTTCCATTTCATATCGCTCTGCAACGTTACGCCTAGATATTTGAACGACGCGACTGTATCAAGAAACTCACTACAAATGCTGTATTCGGACATTATGGGATTGTTTTTCTTACTCACATGCATCACCTTATACTTCTTTACATTTAGAGCTAGTTGCCATTCTTCAGACCAACTAGAAAGTTCCCTGTATGCTATTATAGTCAATTAATAACGACACCCTCCCATACACCACAGCATCATCAGCAAACAGCCGCAAATTACAAGTTACTCTCTCCATCAGATCATGTATGTAGATGGAAAATAATCGGTTACATCACTCTCCCCTGGGGCACGCCTGACGATACAGTTATCTATGATGAACACTCGCTGTCGAGAACAACGTACTGCGTTCTATTACTTAGGAAATCTTCCAGCCAGTCACAAATCTATGGACCTTTTCCATAATGGGATCCATTCAATTAGACAGGTGTCGAATATTGTCTTGGTTTACATTTTCCACGCCTACTAGACCTGTTGACGCAGATCTGCAATTGTAGGTTGACGCATCGCACGAGTCAGTTCTCGTCCCATCATTTCCGACACGTATTCGACTCCAGACGGGCGAGAATTATCCTGTTGAAACAAGACATCACCTTCCTGTTGCAAGAATGACAAAAGAACGAGTCTTACAACATTCTGCACGTACCGAGCGCTGATCATCGTACCCCTCCCTCCCCTCCCTCCACACAAACACCATGGATGAACGAGAGTCCGAGGGTTGCAGCTCATCAAACCCCAGATAATAAGCACTGCTGTTGGCCCAGGATGTCTTGCAAGAATGCACTCTACGACACAGCACTCGGCAGGCCTACATCGTACGCGGAAACGACCATCACTTGCGCACAGGCAAAATCTGCTTTTATCTCTGAAGACCGCTGCCCGCCATTTTATCTACGTCCTCTGACAGCACCAGTCGAAACATGCACTTTGATGCTGTGGCATGAGTGGAACATAGGCTAGGGGTGTGCTTTCCCACAATCCCACTGCTTGTAACATGTTGGCAGCAGTTCGTGTTGACACTGGACTCACGACATGAACCCTATAATCTAGCTGTGCCATCTGCCACTGATAACCTTATATTACGACAATCATCACGGACATCTGTGCTGCATGGACCCCCAGAACCTCGTCTACAGGTGTGAGAATGTTCACGTTGTGACATTACATATACAGGAGGAAGCTGATTGTTTCCATATGAAAGGCACGTTTAGCTAGGCTGTTGGGTTCCCCAGTCGGCCGGCTAACAGGTAGGCAGGGTTTCCATAATGTGCTCGGAAACAGAAAGCAACTGTCTCTGATGAGCGAGTGCGGCTATTCCAGATTGCAACTGAAATACAGTATAGCCACAAACATTATTCTAAAAATCCATATAAAATCAGGGAATGATCATACTGCAAATATAATTATATGAATGGATTCAGGAGATTTGGGAGAATCAAACGCCGTAATTAGAATTTAAATATCCCTTACAGATAAAAAGCCGACAAATTTCATTACTATAATAATAATATTTTAAGACTTATATTTACAATTATTGATACGTAGGGTTTATCAGCAACAGATTAAGAAGCAAATTGGCAGCATTGCACCACGCTACCTATCTTAAAAGACGTACCACGTTATTTCCGTATTCTTTCAATAAACTTCATTTTACTCTTGTTCTGCTTTTCGTTGAGGTAATAATATTCTTGTGTCAGAACAGATTCCACCACAAAAACATAAAATATGAACCCAGCAAAGCACATTACATTTATATATGTATTTTATTATATTTAATATTATTCTTAATAACGTGGTTTTTTATGTTGTAGATTGCCACTTAAATATTTCATGACCGACTAAAATAGTAGATATTCAGCAGATAATTTAGATATAAACAATTATATGTATTTGTGGACAAAAACTGAATACATTTACATAAAAAGCCATAATAAATTAAATATTGATTGTGTAACTATATTTCGACGGCGGCAGTATATTTGAACAGTGAGACGCCACGCTTAATGGCTACCTGAGCAAAGAGCTTCAGTCTCAACCTTTTTTTAGTGTTGTTAAATATATATTTCTTTGTTAAATGTAAACGACATTTGTAGGGAGGTGGTCAAAGCATTTAATTCTGTGATATTCAAATGTATAATATTTTGGAAGGGAAATTGTATTTTAAAGATGAGGCGTTAGGATGCGCGGAAGGGTACAAATTTGGGAGCAGGTAGAGCACGCTTTCGTTGGTTGGGAAGGGACTCGTAACTTGCACGCGGTGGTGAAAGGTTGTGACGCTGGGCGGCCTGAAGCCGCATTACGAACTTTTGATTTGAAGAGATAGTTATGTTTAGACTGTGACTGAAGAACTGGTGAAAAGTGATAAACTATACACGGTAGTAGGGCTGTGGAACTGTGATAATTCAGCAATCGTGCACTCGGGTGATTACACACTGTGATTTATAACAAATACTTTAATCACTGATTAAATTGGAACTGCAATGTTTCAATAGACTTCACTAATTTTACGAGTGGGAAATTGGTAACTTTTACTCTCGAGTGCGTGTGATACTTATAGTGCATCTCATGAACAATAATTGGGGAAATATTCAGTTATTTACCGATGTATAAAGTAGAACCACCTCTGCATTTTCATGTCCAGAAAGAGAAATAAACTCTATTTATAAATAATTACTTCGCGAGTGAATCACTTCTTTATCTTAGAATCCATTTTGTTGGTTATTCAGAGGTTTAATTTATGTTTGTTTAAATATATTTTCACGTCATCATATGCAGATAGACTGGCTAAGCTTCAGATTAATTATTGATCTTGTTTAAACAGGTTGGGTATAGAAGCTGACTTACATAACTCACACCTATGAACAGAGACAACGAGCCATAAACTTTTTACTATCCTGAGTTATGTATTGCCCAATTCTTATATGGGTCAATACCGATAGGAAGGTCGCAACGTGACCATTGAAAGCAGCATCTTTGCACAACTAACCCAGCAGGTCCGACTTGTGAGGCGACTCTCCGAAATAAACATCCCCGCCACTCAGAAGGCCACAATCTGACCCCTTTCCAAACTCGCTCAGTTTGGCTGTCGGAAGAACGAGTGCATATTACTCATTATGTGAAACCTTAACTTTTCCCGGCCTAATGAAATGTTGAAACAACTTACGGGTATGCTGCCGGGTGACGTCGTCGACAACCGCCGATATTTCGACAGGAGGACACCCTGCCATTCTCACGGCACCGCTGGCACTTAAGGAAGCAATGTGCAAGCGAATTTAATACCTCGGTTTGCAAAGGGTAAACAAGGAAGATAACACACACAGTACCAGTCACTGCAAGTCAACTCAACCAAAGATGACCAAATGCCGCGGTGGAGTAGCCGAGCAGTCTAAGGCGCCTCGCTGGGGAGTGCGCGGTTGCTCGCCGTCGGAGGTTCGAGTCCTCCTTGGGGCATGGTGTGTGTGTGTGTGTGTGTGTGTGTGTGTGTGTGTGTGTGTGTGTTGTCCTTAGGTTAGTTTACCTTAGTTTAAATAGTTTGTATGCTACGGACTGATGACCACGTAGTTTGGACCGATAGATTTACAAACATTTGTAAAATATAATTTGATGACCAAACATCAAAAATATCGATAGTGACTGTTAATCAACAGATGAGGAAGCATTAATTTTGTTTTTTGACGAGAGACAGTGTCGGATTCCATGCAGAATTTAAACAAAAATCACCATCTCTGTTTATAAGGTCGCTTGCTAGTTTAATTTTAACAGCTTCCTTAATAGTACCATCCCAATAGGTGGAAGTGCATGCCAGAATCTCCGTGTTGTTGTATTCCACAGGATGACCGGTGCCAGGACAGCCTTCAGGCCTTCAGAACAACTGTTGGCCTACCTTATATAGGAAATGTCACAGCAGAAGTAGACCGAATACTAAGGAAGTATTAAGTTAGTGTCATTTTTCGTCCTCCTTCCAAAATCTCGGCGCTTTTGGGACCTGTAAAAGATGATCTAGAATTGCGGGAAACAAGTGTGTACAAAATTCCGTGTGAATGTGGCAAGTCTTACATAGGTCAGACGACGCGCACTGTGCAAAATCGCATTGTGGAGCATCAAAGTCACTTGCTTCAACGCAGTATGTCAGTTATCGCCGAGAACTGCATCTCCATCGGCCATCTGATCAAATATGACGATACAGAAATTGTGGCTACCGCGTCAAACTTTTGGAGCTCCATCATCCACGAATGCCGCGGTGGATTAGCCGAGCGGTCTAAAGCGTCTCGCTGCGGAGCGCGCGGTTGCTCGCCGTGGAGGTTCGAGTCCTCCCTGGGGCATGGGTGTGTGTGTTGTCCTTAGGTTAGTTTACCTAGGTTTAAGTAGTTTGTAAGCTACGGACTGATGACCACGCAGTTTGGTCCGATAGATTTACAAACATTTGAACATTTCCAAAATGAAACTTCACTCTGCAGCGGAGTGTGCGCTGATATGAAACTTCCTGGCAGATTAAAATTGTGTGCCGGAACCGGGACTCGAACCTGGGACCTTTGCCTTTCGCGGGCAAGCGCACTACCGACTGTGCTATCCCGACACGAATCACGATGCCGCCTCACAACTTTACTTCCGCCAGTACCTCGCCTCCTACTTTCCAAACTTCACAGAAGCTCTCCTGCAAACACGCAAGACTAGCACTCCTGGAAGAGAGGATATGGTGGAGACATGGCTTAGCCACAGCCTAAGGGATGTTTCTAAGCCATGTCTCCACCATATCCTCTCTTCCAGGAGTGCTAGTCTTGCGTGTTTGCAGGAGAGCTTCTGTGAAGTTTGGAAAGTAGGAGGCGAGGTACTGGCGGAAGTAAAGTTGTGAGGCGGCATCGTGAGTCGTGTCGGGATAGCACAGTCGGTAGTGCGCTTGCCCGCGAAAGGCAAAGGTCCCAGGTTCGAGTCCCTGTTCCGGCTCACAATTTTAATCTGCCAGGAAGTTACATTTGAACATTTTCTTCATCCACGAATCTATAGAAATAAGATTGTCAGACAACGAGACCCTTATAAATCGTGATGGTGGTTTCCAGTTAAACACTACGTGGAATCCGATTGTGGAAAAACTACGTGCTCTGCGAAAGCGTCGTCATTCATCGTTTTTAAAATATGATGACAATCTAACTGATATCTATGCGGCGAGCTCTCACCACGGAGGGCGCGCGGAACAACGTGAAGACTTGCAGCAGAGGCGCATTCGCTCCAGTAACGCATTGCGCAATGACAGCAAAACGAACCACGCATGTGCCGACGGGGTCTTAAATAGGTGAGCTCGGGGCTTCTCTCATCAGACATTACCTGAAGATAGCCAGAAGACTCTGCGCCGAAATATCGTACCAGCAAGCTACGGACATCCGGCAGTATTCCCGTAATTTAATAGAGCAATGGCGGGAAATGTTTGCAGATCTAAGTGGTGTAGTCGTCAATTTTTCAGCGTGATAGCGCACCCCTCACATTGAAGGTTGCTCGTGCAGGATACGCAGAATGGAACATTTCCTGAGAGGTGGATGGATCGAGAGGAACCCATCGCATGTCCCCCAAACCTCTACCGATATTACGCAGTTACATTTCTTTTTGCTGCACTACGTCAAGGATCCCGTTGATACAGCACCAATCACTGACATTGCTAACATTCGACCGCAAATCAATAAAGCAATCAAAACTGTTGACGATGCAACGCTGGCCAGCACATAATAAGAACACTATTATCTTCTCGTTGTTCGACGAGTGACGTGTAGAGCACATAAAAATTCTGGCGCATCATAAAAGAATCTTATACAGCTGCTAAACTTTTTACAACTACAGGTGATGGACAAGGTCATATGAACACCTAACATAGACACAATATTTATTTATTAGTAAGGAGTTGGCCTACCATTGACTTTGGTAACAGATGCAACTGTTCGAGGAAACATTTTTAAACTGTCTTTATAGATTCCATCAGGATGTTATCCATAGCCGCGGTGGAGTAGCCGAGCGGTCTAAAGCGCCTCGCTGTGGAGGTTCGAGTCCTCCATGGGGCATGGGTGTGTGTGTTTGTCCGTAGGTTAGTTTACCTAGGTTTAAGTAGTTTGTAAGCTACGGACTGATGAGCACGAACTTTGGTCCGATAGATTTACAGACATTTGAACATTTTGTTATCCATTCTTGTACGAAAACATCCACCAATTATTTTAGCGAAGTTGTAACTGTGGATTGGGTCCTCACTTTGTACTCAAAAACTCTCCATTTCATTAAATGAACGCTGTAATGTCGTCAAAAATATATAATTGTATACAAGCCGAGGCTGGGCTCCTGACGACAATTAATTGTGTCTTGAAACCTCATGGTCTGTTCTCCCTGGTGCGGGAATACATTATTGTGGCTGCGAGCATTGCAGAACAAATAGGCTATGGTAAAAGGAAAGAGACAGAGTGGCGAATGAAGATTTGGGTGTTTCGGGAGACGTGCAGGGAAGAGTCCTCTGCGGTCGGGTTGGTCACTGTATCCTCGGTGGCGGAGTGGTCAACGCGTCTGCCTAGTAAGCAGGAGATCCCGGGTTCGAATCCCAGCCGGGCACAAATTTTCATTCGCCGCAGTTTGGTATTCCCTCCAAACCTGGCACAGTGAAGCCATAAGTGATCGCAAATTGCGATTTATTTCACTTTCCATATTGGTTGAGTTCTGTCGAGACATGGCGATTTTCCTGTCCAGGGGGGATATTTGATAATTTTCTGATACTGTACAAGCACGCCTGTACCTCTGGCCGACTGTGAAAGCTCTTTATCATTTTTAAATATGGCTCTGTTCGTTTGCAATATGTTGGTCATTGACAGCACACCCCTGTCGAGGATAGTGAAAAATTCAGTCACAGTTACCCGATCAGTGACGATAACGATAGAAACAGTTGAATACCACGATACTGATGCACAAATCATGACGGAACGTCCCCCATGTTTGACTGCATGAAGCAGACATGCCATATCGTAGGCTTGTTTACGAATTTTCGAATATAAACCTGATTGTTTGTAGGAAGCAACGAAACCTCGATTCTTCGAACCATTCCACATTCTTTTATTTATTAAGTGTCCAGATATCTGACCGTGAAACCACTTACTTCGCTGCTTTTTCGTTGTCTTACGTTATTAGGGGTTTAGCAACTGCGCCCTTTCCATTAATGTTAAGCTTCAGCCTTACTGTTTTTATCGAAACATTATTACTCAAGAGAGTTTTCATTTTTTCTGTCGCTTTTGCCGTGGTAGTTTTACGTTATCTAGCCACAATCTTTCTTAATGCTCGTCGATCGTGGTCACTTAACTTCCGATTACGTCCACTGTTCCTCTTCTCCAGTGATATTTTGTCTTATTTTGAGTACGCTGTCGTTACTGAGGATAATGTCGCTAGTTAAACATTAAAAAGCGCAGCCGTTTTCGTCACAGACGCTCCCATTAATCGTGCACCATTGTACTAGCCTCTTTGGAAGTATCAGAGACTACGCAATTAACCGATTCCAACGTCAATTGTGCACTGCCGGTGCATCTCAATGATAAAACATACGCAGTGCTACCAGGTTGCAACAATATATAGTATACTACATGGCGTTCACACTACTTTTGTCACTCTTATAACTGTGATTCTATAATTATAATAGTTTCTAAGTTCATTTTATGATATTGAAACTTTATGGTCAACCTGTTTATGCAGATAAACACAACAGATAAAAAAAGACTAAATGGCGGTTGAAATCGTCGTAATGGATAGCAGCAGGTTTCATTAGTACTGGCATTTCCAAGAGAACTTAATATTATAGTTTCGACCGCGAATTCACTGTAGAATAAGCGTTACAAATTGTTGACACGTTTCAGGCGAGTCTGTCGAGATAAATATGATAGTTTGACTCAGTGACTTAGAAAAACCACACGAAACGTAAAAACTTTAGTACCAGCATACAAACACGCCTTCTTTAATTACGAATTTTTGGACTCAACCATGCCACGTGTATCTGTTTTGTCGATAACACAGAGATAAATTTGCCATCCCAAACATGTGTCGAGGAAACAGATCTAGGCTTTGATTAATGTCGTATTAGATAAACTTTCATAACAGCGTGATCCTAAATATGAAACAGATAACAACATTTATAATAGGAGCGTTATTTACGTCCTTCTTCCTATGTATTTACGAAGTTTTGTCTATCTGCTGAGTGCAGTACCCACACGCAAGAGCAAAACCGCATATTTTATGGTATGTACAAGAAATAATTCTTGTCGATCAAGTTAGATTATCTTTCTGTGTGTGTAGTATGGTAGTAACTAAAGAGCCAAATAAATAGGTGGTCCACGAGGGTTACTCAGCGTAAACGTATACACATTTTCGGTTACGATGTGCATTGTCCTGGTTTATTGACTGAAATGGTACAACTAAAGTATAAGAAGATTGGTAATAAAGAACACAGTTCTTGTATTTGTAGAGAGCCTGAGTCCTCGTGATGTCCGTTTCCTTCCGACATGAATGCATGTCTGAAGGACATTGCTGTGGTTACATTATTAATACGGACATTGTAAATCGATAACAAGTCCAAAGAAGGGCCAGTGTCAGTTGTCATAAACGTCGCTTCCAGGGCGGGAATTACGTAATGACATGTACGAACACTCGTGAGTAGTGGACAATGTTTGGCATATGAAATTTTGGGTCAATCCGGAAGGCGTGAACGGATAGCGTAATGGTTAACGCGACTGCTCGCGAAAACCGGGAAAACGTGCTTCGAGTTCCGGTCCGGCGCAAATGTTACTATGGCACCAATAAATTGTACACCTGGTGTTGATTCATATCTGAAACTGAGAATACATTTATTTTGGTTACCTTCAATTTGTTTGGTGTGGCTATAACTGTGTTTCATCTACGAAGGGTTTTTAATGTTTCCAACTCGTAGTTACTGTTATTAACACCGTCTGGAGGCCACTTGAGTACTTGGTAAAAAATGTTCAAATGTTTGTTAAGCTTAAGGGACTTAACTGCAGGGTCATCAGTCCCTAAACTTACAAACTACTTATGAACTAAGTAAGACTAGGGACGGCACAAATATCCATACCCGAGGTGGGATTCGAACTCCCGACGGGCAGCGGTCTCGCGCATCGTAGCATAGCGCCTCAATGCGCTTGGCCACTCCGCCGCGGCAGCACTTGGTAAAGTAAGACAAAGTATTACTTCACAGTTATAGTTGTAGTTTGTTAAAGGAACATCAAATATAGCTAAATTTTGCTCGCAGAATCAGGTTATGAAACTATTGTGCACAAGCTCGGACTTCACGTTGTCGCATTCCGCGGCACGTTGCGTAATTTTCCGGGGAAAATGATAGTTAACAGTACTAGACAGAAAATAACAAATTTCAGGATTATGGACCTATCATCTTTGAGAATTTTTAAATCCTGGGTATTGTCGACTACCGCCACAAAAGTGTATAATTTTGAAGTATACAATTTGTACATTATAATTTACTAAACCATATTTTTGCGCATTGCGAATTGGATTGAGAATTTGATACACATGAGCTGTTCCAGTATGGTATGGTGTGAATTATTAGAAACTTGCGACACAAAATTGCTGAGAGAGATTCTCTGTATTAGGCTATAACAAAGCACACCTAAATACCTTTTGTCGACACGAGCAGCTCATTTGTAGTCGTTGTACAACCAGTATGCTCCCAAGGTCTGAAAACCATTCATTCTGAATAAAGTTTCGAAATAATCTTGCTCACTTAATGCTGTTTATTGTCGTCTTGCACGCTCTTTTACGAATTTTGTGTCCACTCAGTTTGTCTTTATGTCTGAAACAGTAGTTAGCTTATTCGTCTCACAAGGGACGTCTTTCACCTCGAAGCTCGTAACTACACGAAAAGATGTTTATAACAACACACTATCATCTAAATAAAAATAAATAAATAATTTAAAAAATTGGTCTTTCAGATCCATGTAAAGTGTTGCATCTTACCAAAAATTAAATTTAACAGAGAGAAACAAAGTCCATGATATAAATACCACAGGAAAGCAATTATTCGTAATTCAATGACTGCGTATCATAACATTTACAGTGAACAGTTCCAATGACTATCTTGTTAAAGTAATTATAACAGCGCAAAACAGACACATCCTACACACCTGATAATGCTTATATTAGTTTTGAAAATGCAGATACGAGATTTGTATGCAGTGTCTGAAACGAAGAGATAGGAATGGATGGTCGTTATTTCATCATAAAACTTCAATCTGTGATTTACAATCAGTTTTCTGCATCAAAGTATAGGCCAATGTTGCCATATGCTCGGAGACAGGCAGGTTTATGACGCTGTCATATCCATATTATCACCTGAATATGTAACTAGTGTCGCTTTTGATATTAGACTGATTGGATGAGAAAGTGATTCTGAAAGTAGAAACGTGATTTTAGTGATGTGTGCACATTATTGTCTTCCACCACTTCACGCAAATCCCGCATCTACCTTTTGAAGATTAATGGAAACTCAGATGTGCCGGATAAGAGTATTATATTTACTTTAAACGGGGGTTTTTCGCATTATCGATTGAAAATATAATAATACACTAATGTCAATTAATTGCGTATAATTTTCCACCTATGATACTTATATGTTATTACTTTGTTTCTCTCTATGATATTATCACTTGTAGTAGAATTCAAATTTTTGAATGAAAATGACACAGACCATTGATTTTTAAATAGATGGAGTGTTAAGCATGGTTTCGTAGGGTTCCTAGTATTTGAAGTCAAATACGTTCCTTGTAAGTGGAAATAGTGAGCTAACCACTGTTACAGACGTACATTATACGTAAAGACAAACTTCAAGATTATGTCGAAACTATCTACAAATGAATATATGTCAGACGTTTGCAGACTACTGGCTGTTCAACTAATTAACAGATCTGCTTAGGTCGAGAAAACGTTTATAGGCGTGCGTTTTTAGTAGTGTGATGGAAATAATCTCTCTCAGCAGTATTGTGTTCACAGAAGACCAGAGTGGGATGACCACAATATCAGAATATCCTCGACACTTTGTCAGTTTCGAGACGTACCCAGCCCAAATGGTAGTAGTACCATGCTTTATTTCAATATTATTATGCTGAGACTTTCCATTCGTAAATAGCGAATTACCCTACAATGCGAAATGAGTTAACAAACGTCAGCTCTAACGAATAATGTTGATGTGCTCAAATGCTATTAATGTAGCTCACAATATTGTCCAAGTTTCAGTGTGCTTAGCATATGTCAGTGCTTAAATTAATGAAACAAAATATTATTACACGCTACCGAGACGGATTCTATAGAAGAACAAAAATGCTTGTATAAAAGAATGGTACTTACCATTGAGCAGGAAAGAGGAGGCTCAACCAACCTTAAACGTAACTTTTTCGTCAAACGTGGAGAGCAATGTTTAATTCCGCCAGTTTTAAGTTAGCATTTCAGTTCTTACTTTAAAAAAAAAAAAAAGTGGCTGTTTCATTTCAAACAGCCAAGTTGAAAAGACACAGCGGAAAGGCTTCCAACATATTATTATTTCAATAATTAGGTCTACTGCGACTGTTAAATTCTTAACTCAAGTCACGACCAGTTTTGCAATATAAATTTGCTTCTTCTGGAGGTTTCTGGTCAAATCATTAAAAAGATCTGTTAAAGAAGAGGATAAAGCTCATTCCCCAACATTAATATCCAGGCTCATGATATCATAGCTGGAAAATGTCTTACTCATGACGTGAGAGAGTCCTTAAGAAAATCTGTAAAAAGGACCAAAGCCAACGCTGTACCTGCTTTGGAGACAGTCTGGGGAGAAAACACCGTTGTTGCCGGCACCAAACTCAGCTTGGATATTAACGTTGGGAAATGAGCTTTATCCCATTCTGTGGCAGATATTTTTAATGAGTCGTTTTCACAAATTTATTCTGCGAAACCGGTCGTGGTAGGGGAACGCATTGTTGAAATAACATAATTTGTCGACTGTGGTTGTTCTAGGTATAAGGTGTGATGTCCCAAAAAATTTACGGAGGCGCAGAGTATTGGTACTGTTCATTTCAGTTCGTATTTTGAACATAACACAGAAGAGAGGAACACGTAGAAGTGGTGCGAGCTTACCTTTGAGACGCGGTGGCGTAGGCGGAGGCAGCGGCGCGACTGACGCCAGATACACCGCCGCGGCCAGGAGGGGCGGGGGCCACGCCTGCGCAACAACCACACACGCCGCCCGCCCCTCCGCACCCCATTGCCTGCTATACACTAGGAGTAACCGCTGTGCCGATTAACAGCAATGCTATACGCCTAACATCATCTTCAAAAATTAACAGCTGTGCGTTGCTCTCGCTAAAACAGCTTGCCCGATATAGAACATCATGAATTCGTCAACCCAGCAGAGTGAAATTTCATTCACACACACTTGAGGATCTACACAACACACAATCACGCAGTCAGAACCATACGCATGTCAGTACAGTCACCAGAGCGTGTACAATGTCGACGCTAGTATCGTGTATACCCTCATTTTACAGCAATTCAGGGTGTAACTTTCTCATGAAGACGAACGTAGCGGTGCTGAATAAAGTCTTACGGTTGGCCAGCCATGCAATTTCCATCTGATGCCTCAGTTGCACCAGATCTCGTGCCGGTCGTGTAGACCGCGTCAAGATGACGTTCTATCCGGTCCCAGACATGCCCAACGGGGGACAGATCTGGGGATAAAGATGGGCAGAAGAGCACGTTGGGTTGTACGGGAAACGTGAGAACGTGCATTGTCCTGTTGGAAAAGCACATCGTTTGTTGGTGCATGAACGGTGGCAAAACGGGTTGAATGATTTAGCATGTCTGGGACCGGATGAAACCTTATCTTGGCTCGGTCTACACGACAGGCACGAGATTTGGTCTAACTGAGGCCAGTTTCATGCAGTTTCCATCAGATGGAAACTGCATGTCAGGCCGTACTGTAAGACTTCATTCGGCACCTCTACAAACGTCTTCATGAGAAAGTTGCACCCTGCATTGCTGCAAAATGGGGGTATACACGATATTAGCGTAGACATTGTGCACGCTCTGGTGACTGTACTGACGTACGTATGGTTCTGGCTGCGTGATCGTGTGATGTATACATCCTCAAGAATGAGTCATTAAAATTTCGCTCTGATAGGTTGACGAATTGATGGTTTCCTTTTTCATTTTCCAGGAGTATATATGTATATCGGCCAAGCCATTTCTGAGTTTACGCCAAACTGAAGTACAGATATTAATTTTTATATATAAAGATTAGGCTTATAGCATTGCCATATATTGGAACTTAAATAGTGTAAACTATTTATTCACATCCGATACAAAAGCGTTACATGTTTGCACCTTACTGTCCTTCAAAATAGTCACCGACGTTGTGTAGAACCCTTTGCCAGCGATGTGCAATGCGTAGTTTACCTTTAGCCTAGCCTGTTCTGTTGATGGTGTGAATGGGGTGGTCTATTACGTGTCGAATCTCTGGTACAGATCTGAAGCGAATGTCATGAAGTGGTTACTTAATCTTCGGAATCAAATCAAAGTCACAAGGGGCTAAGCCTGGGGAGTATGGTGGATGGTATAGTACTTCCCAGTCCCATCGACCGAACTCAGCAGCCACAGCTTGTGCTGTATGCGCTCGCGCATTGTCGTGCAAAATAATGCGTGGGTTGCGCAGAAAGTGTTGCCGCTTCTTTCGCAAAACTAGTCGCAGGGGATACTTCAAAAACTAGCAGTAATATTGTCACTGACAGTCTGCCGTGGAGAAACATAATGCGTTAACTCCATCACGGTCATACACGAGAATCACTTTAATTTCCACCATAGGGACTGATGACCCCGTAGTTAAGTCCCATAGACTCTACAAACATTTGAACATTTGAATTTCCGCCATAGTGGAGCTCTGGCGCACTTTCGACTTTCGCGGCGACCCATAATGACACCATTCGTTGGATTGGCATTTCAGTGTTGGCTCGTTCGATGTGGACATTTACCATCCAGTGTTACGATACGGCGCAAGAAAGCCTCTCCGCCGGCCGCGGTGACCGAGGAGACTGAGGCGCTTCAGTCACGGTCTGCACGGCCACTACGGTCGGGGGTTCGAATCCCCCCTCGGGCAGGGATATTTTTGCCGTCCTAGTTCGTAAGTAGTTCATAAGTAGTTTGTAAGTTTAGGGACTGATGACCCCGTAGTTAAGTTCCATAAGCTGTACAAACAGTTGAACAGTTGAAAGCCTCTCCTCCGCGCTCATAGCGCTCCAAGTGCGTCTTTGCACCGTCGTAACACATCCATTTCTGCATTTCCGTCAATTCATCGGAACCCATCTTGACGCAATTTCTCGCATGCCCAGGCGTCCCTGTGAAGCACAGTCGTATGCGCTAATTCGGTATCGTGGGCGAGCTCACGAATCGTCTGGCGTCCTTTAACGCGGCAACAGTACGAACTTCTTCAGATATGCCAGGACGACCTGCCCGATGTATGTCTGCCACAGTCTGCCGAGCTGCGTTGAAGGCTTTTACCCAATGAGCCACTGTTCTAATGACCAAACTGTCGACGGGACGTTAAACCCCAAGCTTATTCTTCTCACTTACAAGTGACAACTTTCATCTCGAAACTACACGAAACGATGCTTAGAATAACACAGCATCATCTACATAAAAATAAATGATAAAAAAAAGAATAAGGGGTGAAAATTGACTTCCATTTCAAACAGCCAAGTTGAAAAGACACAGCGCAAATGCATCCGACATATTATTATTTCAATAATTAGGTCCACTGCGACTGTTAAGTTCTTTATTCAAGTTACGACTAGTTTTGCAATATAAATTTGTATCATCAGGAGCTTCTGGTTAAATCATTAAAAAGATCTGTTATCCAGAACCGGATAAAGCTCATTACCCAACATTAATATCCAGACTCTTAAAATCATATTTCGAAAATGTCTTACGTATAAAGTGCGAGAGTCCTTAATAAAATCAGTAAAAAGGACCAAAGCCAACCCCGCGCCTCCTTTGGAGAAAGTCTGGGGAGAAAACAGCGTTGTTGCCGGCATCAAACTCAGCCAGGATATTATTGTTGGGAAATGAGCTTTATCCGGTTCTGTGGCAGATGTTTTTAATGAGTCGATGATACAAATTTATTCTGCGAAACCAGTCATATCTTCAATGAAGAATTTAACAGTGGCAGGGGATCGGATTGTTGAAATAACATAATTTGTCGACTGTGGTTGTTCTAGGTATAAGGAGTGATGTTCCAAAAAAATTCCGAACGCGCAGAGTATTGGTGCTGTTCATTTCAGTTCGTATTTTGAACATAACACAAAAGAGAGGATCACGTAGAAGTGGTGCGAGCTTACCTTTGAGACGCGGTGGCGTAGGCGGTGGCAGCGGCGCGACTGACGCCAGATACACCGCCGCGGCCAGGAGGGGCGGGGGCCACGCCTGCGCAACAACCACACACGGTCTCCCGCCCCTCCGCACCCCATTCGCTGCTATACAATAGGAGTAACCGCTGTGCCGATTAACACCAATGCTATACGCCTAACATCAACTTTAAAACTTAACAGCTGTGTGTTGGTCTCGCTAAAACAGCTTTGCCGATATATGTTGTTATGGTCTTCAGTCCGGAGACTGGTTTGATGTAGCTCTCCATCCTACTCTATCCTGAGCAAGCCTTTTCATCTCCTCGTAAGAACGGCAACCCACATCCACTTGAATCTGCTTACTATACGCGTCTCTTGGTCTCCCTCTGCGATTTTTACCCCACACACTTCCCTCCAATGCTAAATTTACGATTCCCCGATGTCTAAGAATGTGTCCTACCAAGCGATCCCTTCTTTTAGCCAGGGTATGCCAAAAATTCCTTTTCTCACCAATTCTGTTCAGTACCTCTTCGTTAGTTATGCGATCTACCCACCTAATCTTCAGCATTCTTCCGTAACACCACGTTTCAAAAGCCTCTATTCTCTTCCTGTCCGCACTGCTTATCGTCCATGTTTCACTCCCGTAGAAGGCAACACTCCACACAAATGCCTTCAGAAAAGACATCCTTACACTTAAATTAATATTCGATGTTAGCAAATTCCTCTTTTTCAAAAATGCTTTTCTTCCCATGGCCGATATATATGGTCGTAAAATTCTCGTTACAAACTTCTAAGACTTGTAGACGGTAGTGAATACATAACATTTTGAATAGGAACCCATGTCCGGAAACGTATCGTTTCCGTCCTACGATAGTTCCAATTAAGGTGTGTAACTCGTCGACGTCTGCTTAGGGACAGCGAAACGTCCAAGACTTTCCTGTCCTGGTATGCTTTGCTTTGAGACCGAGTCAATACCTGCGCATCACCGATAGAGTAAACGTGGCGCAGTACACGTTTGGGGAATACACAGACATGGTTTCAGTATGATGGTGCACCACCTCCATTTTTACTGGATGTCCGGAGACATCTCAACAGACGATTGGGTGAAAGATTAATAGGCCACGGTGGTCCAACCCCGTGGCCGCCACGATCGCCGGATTTGATCCCTATGGACTACTGCTTGTGGTGTCGTATGGAGAGAATGATTTATGAGACACCTGTAGAGACAGAGGAAGATCTGCTGGCACGAGTTCTGGCCGCTGCACAAAACATTGATGAGACACCAGGTGGGATGGAGAGAGTAGACCAGAACATACTTCGCTGGTACAATTTGTGTAACGACGTAGGTGGTCGCCACATCGTGCCGCTGTTGTAATGTATCAATTCGTTGCGGGTGGTGCCGTAGATGCTGGGTTGTTTTTGTTGTCGACTAATGTAAACCATAAGGTGTAAATTTTAATGAAAATGCGTAAGTAATAAAGGAACGAATCAGTATTCTTCTGAAATTGATTGCAACAACTGTACTGGGTCACGCCTCATTACTTTCTTCAATATGAATTGAAACTGTCGTGGAACGGAAACGATACGTTTCCTATTCAAAATGTTATGTACTCACTACCCTCTACAAGTCCTTCAAGGCTGTAACTGGAATTTCCGACCACCCTGTATATCGGCGAAGTCATTTCTAACTTTCGGCGAGACTGACGCACAGCTATTACCTTTTACATATAAAGTTTAGGCTTATAGGTTTGCTATATATTGGAACTTAAACAGTGGCAACTATTTATTCACAATCCGTTACATGTTTTCACCTGTTACTGTCCTTCAGCTGTCACCAGCGTTGGGTAGAACTCGTGGCCAGCGATGTGAAAAGCGTAGTATACCGTTAGCAGAGCCTGTTCTGTTGATGGTGCGAATGGAGCGGTCTACTGCCTGTCGATTCTCTGGAACAGTTCTGAAGCTTCATCTTCGGAATCAAATTAAGAGTCACAAGGACCTAAGTGCGGGGAGTATGGTGGGTGGTTCAGTACTTCCCAGTCCCATCGACCGAACAGTGTAACCACAGCTTGCGGTGTTTGCGCCCGCGCATTGTCGTGCAAAATGAATGGTGGGTTGCGCAGAAAGTGTTGCCGCACCTTTTGCAAAGCTGGTCGCAGGTCATACTCCAAAAACGAACAGTAATACTGTGCATTGATGATCTGCCGTGGAGGAACGTAATGCGTTGGGATAACACCATCACAGTCGTAGACGAGAATTACCATAACTTTCACCATACTGAGGCTATGACGCAAATTCGACTTCCGCGGCAAGCCATAATGACGCCGTTTGTTGGATTGGCGTTTCAGGTTTGGTTCGTACCATGTGGCCAGTGTCACATCTAATGTTACGACATGGCGTAATAAAGCCTCCCCTTCGCCCTCATTGCGCTCCAAGTCACCTGAGCAGCGTCGTAACGCATTCATTTCTGCACTTCCGTCAATTCATGCGGAACCCATCGAGATGCAATTTTTCGCATGCCCAGACGTTCCTTCAGGATGCGAAGCACAGTAGTATGCGGTAATTCAGTTTCTTAAGCGATTCCACGAATCGTCTGGCGTCCACTAACGCGGCAACAGTATGCACTTCTGCTTCAGAGACTCTGGGGCGATCTGCCCGAAGCATGTCTACCACAATTTGCCGACCTTCGTTGAAGGCTTTTACCCAACGTCCTACCACAAAATAAATTTTAATAGAGGGAAACACAGTAACATGATATAAGTACCAAGGTAGCGAAACTATACGTAATTCAATGACTGCGTATCATTACATTTACAGTGAACAGTCCCAATAACCACCATTTTAACGTAATTACAACAGGGAAAAACACACACATCCTACACACCTGATACTGTTTATATTAGTCCCTAAAATGCAGATACGAGATTTGTATGCAGTGTTTGAAACGAAGAGAAAGGGATACATGATCGTTATTTCATCATCAAACATAACTCAGTTGTTTTACAATCAGTTTTCTGCATCAAAATATAGGCCAATATTGCAACATGCTTGGAGACAGGCAGGTTTATGACGCTGTCTTACCCTTATTATCACCTGAATATGTAACTAGTGTGGCTTTTGATATTACACTGATCGAATACGAAAGCGATTCTGAATGTAAAAACGTGATTTTAGTGATGTGTGCACATTGTTCTCCTCCACTTTGTTTTAATCACTTCATGCAAATCCCGCATCGGCCCTTTAAAGACTAATGTAAGTTCTATCATGTGTGCAGGATATTTGTATCAGAGTTACTTTAACCGATAGGGGGTGGGTTTTTGGCACTGTCGACTGAAAATGAAATACTACACTGATGTCAATGGATTACGTATAATTCTCCACCCATGGTACTCATATGGTTTTACTTTGTTTCTATTTATTAAATTATCGCTTGTAACAGAAGCCAAAGTTTTCAATTTTACTGACACTTGTTAGTGGGAAGAGTGAGTACAAACATAATACATTAAGACAAATTGCCCCGACACAAATTCTGAAAAAAGCGTAAAAGACAACGATAAACAGCACTAAGAGAGCAAGATCATCTCGAAACGTCTTGCAAATGAATGTTTGTCACACGTTTGGAGACTGCTGGCTGTTCAACATATTCGCAGAGCTACTAACGTCAAAAAACATTTTTAGGCTTTCATTGTTAATGGGTGATGGAAATAATCTCTCTCAGCACTATTTTGTTCACAGCATACCAGGGCAGTAAGAGCACAATGTCAGAATATTCTCGTCACTGTCATTTTCGGCGCATACCCGGCCTAATGAGGTAGTAGTACAATACTATATTTTCATTTTACACGGGAGTCTTGCCATTCGTAAACAGTGATTTCACTCTAGAATACGAACAGAGTTAATAAAAGTCAGCTGTGACAAAAAATGCTGATGTGCTCGAATGCTGTTAATGTAGTTCACAATACAGCTTCTTTCAGTGCTGAAATTAATGAAACAAAATTTTACTACACGCTACCGAGAGTGATTCTGTAGAAGAGAAAAAACGCTTGCGAAAAGAACGCTACTTACCACTCGGCAGGGATCTCATGGCTCAACCTTAAACACAAATCTTTTTGTCAAGCTTGAAAACCAAAGTTTCATTCCACAAGTTGTACGTTAACAATTCAGAAAATAAAGATTTGAAATAATTTTGCTCACTTATTACTGTTTATGTCGTATTTTACTCTCTTTTACGAATTTGTGTCCATACTTATACTATGTTTGAAAAAGTTGTTAGCTTATTCTCACTTACAAGGGACAACTTTCACCTCGAAAATACACGAAAAGATGCTTAGAATAACAGATTATGAGCTAAATAAAAATATAAAAAAGAAGAAATAAGTTCAGTTATCTCGGAGAAGTAACTGAACAAGATATCTCAGAGAAAGAAGCCATTAAAGCAAAAGTTAGTAAGATGAAAACAGCATACTATCTCATTAAGGACGTATATAATAAGAAGTCGATATGCATCAATGCTAAGGTGGTTCACTACTCTATAGTAATTCGTCCAGAAGCACTCTGTGCAGCAGAATGTTTGACTCTGAATAAAAAGGCAGTGATGGAATCACTGGAAATTACTGAAAGAAAAATATTCAGGAAAATCTTGAGGCCAGTTACGGAGCAGACACAATACAGAATGCGTCATAATAGTGAAATCTATACAGATATTGCAAAAAATGACTGATGTAATTAGGAAAGAATGAATAGCTTTCTACGCTCACGTACAAAGGATGGAGCCCAACCGACTGATAAAAAGACTGTTATGTTACTTCATTAAATTAAAAATGGATAATACATGGTACTAAGAAGTTAGAAGGGACGTGGACGAGCGCCAAATTAGCCAATAATATATCGAGAAAAGACTACCACTTAGAAAGGAATTAAAATATGCCAAATATTTCCAGGAAAAACCGAAGAAAACGGACCGAAGAAAGAAGCGAAAAATATGGGAAAATGATGAAAGAAATATGGAGGAAAAGAAAGGAGAAACAGTTGAAATAATCGTAGTTCATAGTGTCTCAGACGTAAAAGAAAAATAAGGGTGTCAAAAGTGACTGTTTCATTGCAAACAGCCAAGTCGAAAAGACAGCGGAAAGGCATCCGACATATTATTTCAATAATTAGGTCCACTGCGACTGTTAAATATTTTATTCAAGTCACAACTACTTTTTCAATATAAATTTGTATCTTCAGGAGCTTTCTGTTCAAATCATTAAAAAGATCTGTTCCAGAACCGGATATAGCTCATTCCCCAACATTAATATCCAGGCTCTTAAAATCATGTTTCAAAAATGTCTTACTCATAACGTTCGAGAGTGCTTAATAAAATCAGTAAAAGGCACCAAAGCCAACACCGCACTTCCTTTGGAGAAAATCTGGGGAAAAAACAATGTTGTTGCCGGCATCAAACTCAGCCTGGATATTATTGTTGGGAAATGAGCTTTATCCGGTTCTGTGGCAGATGTTTTTTATGAGTCGATGCTACAAATTTATACTGCGAAACCGGTCATATCTTGAATAAAGAGTTTAAGAGTGGCAGGGGATCGGATTATTAAAATAACGGAATTTGTCGACTGTGGTTGTTCTACAAATAAGGTGGGATGTTCCTAAATATTTTCGAACGTGCAGAATATTGGTAATGTTCATTTCGGTCCGTATCTTGAACATAACACAGAAGAGATGGGTTCGTTGAGGTGGTGCGCAGAGTGGGAGCTTACCTTTGAGACGCGGTGGCGTAGGCGGAAGCAGCGGCGCGACTGAGCGCCAGATAGCACCGCCACAGCCAGGAGGGGCGGGGGCCACGCCTGCGCAACAACCACACACGGCCTCCCGCCCCTCCGCACCCCATTGGCTGCTATACACTACGAGTAACCGCTGTACCGAATAACACCAATGCTATAGGCCTAACATCATCTGTAAAAATTAACAGCTGTGCGTTGGTCTCACTTCTAAATCTACATAGATACTCTGCAAATCACATTTAAGTGCCTGGCAGAGGGTTCATTAATCACTTTCATAACTTTTCTCTACCGTTCCATTCTCTAATAGCGCGCGTGAAGAAAGAACACCTAAATCGTTCCGTTTTCAATCTGATTTCTCTTATTTTATTGGGATGGTCATGTCTCCCTAAGTAGGTGGGTGCTAGCAAAATATTTTCACTTTCAGAACTAAAAGTCGGTGATTGAAACTTCGCAAACAGATCACGCCGCAATGAATAACGTCTTTCTTTTAATGATTTCCACCCCCAATTCGTGCAGCATTTCCGTGACGCTTTCCCCCCCGTGACGTGATAAAACAAAACGAGCTGCCCTTCTCTGAACCTTCTCAATGTCTTCCGTCAGTCCCACCGGATGAGGGTTCCACAAGGGGCAACAGTACTCCAGGAGAGGACGCACAAGTGTGATGTAGGCAGTCTCTTTGGTGGAGCTGGTGCATCTTCTAAGCGTTCTGCCAATGAAACGTAACCTTTGGTTCGCCTTCTCCACAATATTTTCTATGTGTTCTCTCCAGTCAAAGTTGTTCGTAATTGTAACTCCTAGGTATTTGGTAGAATTTACGACCTTAAGGTTTGACTGATTTATCGCGTAATTGAAGTTCAGCGGATTTCTTTTAGTGGTCATGTGTATTACTTCACACTTTTCTTTATTTAGTGTCAATTGCCAATTTTCGCACCAAGTAGAAATTTTGTCTAAATCGCTTTGCAGTTGTTTTTGATCATCTGTTGACTTCACTAACCGATAAACGACAGCATCAACCGCGAACTGTCTAAGGGAGCTATTCAGATTATCTCCTAAATCGTTTATAAACACGAGGAAGAGTAGGGGACCTATAACGCTTCCCTGTGGAACGCCAGATATCAGTTCTGTTTTACTCGATGACTTACCGTCAACTACAACGAACTGTGTCCTTTCTGATAGGAAATCGTGAATCCAATCGCACAATTGGGGAGATATTCCTTGACCGATATATACGGGCTTTTTCTAAATGATACCGACAAACGTCGTGGGGTGGTACAGGATGTCTTGAGGAACAAAATGAGGTAGGGATCCCGTGTGCGGAAACGTCACCCAACGGCGCCATCAAGTGTCAAAATTCTTAATGCTGGCGCTTGCCGCTAGGCCACCCCTCGGGTGACGAACGCGTCGATCTGTGCACACTCAGATTGCTGGTATGTCTGTAATATGTGGTTTTCGATATTCGGGGTTTGCGAGTGATTGCAACGATCGCCGTCAGAGGAGATAGAGCTAGTATCTGTATGGGCAGGCCCTGCTTCCTATGATTGCAATGCTCTCTTGCCATGGTAGCTGATGGTGACGTACTATGGCTTCTTCCCATGGTTTATTGCCACTCAAAACCTCAAACACGATCTCCGATGTTGTACGCTATAGCATAGTATAATGGATGTAACTGACAGAGAATGACAGCGGTACTACGTTGTGTTTTGTAGAGTAACGTCGTCTTGTGCAGCAGCCATCACCAGCTACGCTGCTGCAGCGTACAGCGATGGCCCACATTATATGAATAACGCTAGATATTTCGTAATGTCGACGCCTTTATTGTGTTTAACGGATGGATACCTGAAATGCAAGGAAATCAAGAGGAGCAATACGTGTAGACACTGACAGTCATCAGACGACAGGGACCGAGGAGTGTACATTACTATTCATTCCGCTGGTACAGGATACTTAAGACGTTGTACAACATAAACAAAATTTTCAAATGTTTGTAAAACGTATGGGACTTAACAGCGGGGTCATCAGATTCGTAAACTTACAAACTACTTATGAACTAACTTATACAAAAGACAACACAAACATACATATCCAAGGGATGATTCGAACCTCCGACGGGGGAGGCCGCGCGATCCGCAACGTGGCGCTCCAGACTTCTCGGCTATCCCGCGCGGCTGTGATCAGACGTCACAAATTAAATGTATTTGTGCAGTAGAGACTGTTTTCCTCATTTGTTTAACTTAGTTTATCAGATCGATTGTGGTTCCTGAAAGAACCCTTGCACGACCTGTGAATTACACTGTGCAGTTAAAGTAGGTGTTCGAAATGCCTGCCCCCAGTGTCACAGCATGCCAGACATCTGCGACTCATTGACTGCCGCACTCACTCAAAGATACTGGCATGGTGCGAATAGCTTCGCACGCTGCATGCAGCCTCGCCACTAGATCTATCACTCAAATGTTCAAATGTTTGTAATCTATCGGACCAAACTGCATGGTCATCAGTCCGTAGTTTACAAACTACTTAAACCTAGGTAAACTAACCTAAGGACAAACACACACACCCATGCCCCAGGGAGGACTCTAACCTCCACGGCGAGCAACCGCGCGCTCCGCAGCGAGACGCTTTAGACCGCTCGGCTACTCCACCGCGGCGATCTATCACTGAGTCCACTGCGGTGTCGTACATAACAGTCGTCAGATGGCCCTACATAAAGGAATGCAGCCGGTTGAGGTCAGCCAAACGGGGTGGCCACGTATCAGGGCCACCTCGATCAATCCGGTGATCCCCAAATATCCGTCTGATGTGAGTTCTGGCAGCTCTACTAAAGTGTGTTGGTGTTCCGTTGTACTGGAACCACATACGTTGTCAAACTGCAAATGGCACGCCTTCCAATAATTCTGGCAGCACTTCCCGGAGAAATACTGTGTAGCTTTCACTTGTGAGGCAAGAGGGAAGCATGTACGGGTCAATCAGGTAATCGTGGACGATGCCAGCCCATACATTGACGGTAAAGGTTGTCTGATGACCTGTTATGTGTGTGGCGTGGGGGTTCTCCACCGCCCACACACGGCTGTTGTGGGCGTTGAACACACTGCCACGGGTATAGGGCGCCTCGTCAGTGAATAACACATCCGCAGCATAATACGAATGCCTGGTGCACTGCTGCAGGAACCACTGGCAGAAATCCACACGCGCGGCTAAATCGTGGGCCAACAGCGCCTGTGTTTTTTGTTTAAGATAGTATGGATGCCTTGCTTCTTCACGCAGCACCCTCCACACCACTGAATGGGAGGTCTGTAGTGCGTGCGCTACAGTGCGGGTGCTTGTGGATGGCTCAGCGTCGAACCTCTATAGGAGTGTTTTTCAACCTGCGGGTTGCGAACCGCTGGGGTTCACAAAATGTTGTTCGGGGGGTCACCGTCATGGTAGGATGAAGTTACACCAGCTCAGTGCATGGTTGAAAACTACGGTTTCGTAAAACAAATCATAGGCCTACGAAAATCAGAACATTCATTAAAATTACGTAGAGTAATAAGGCTGTTTATCGCATTAAATACACCGTGTTAACGATGAAGAAACGAAATGCCAGAAAACTGTTTCCACAAATCAGTCTGACAGTTAAATGAACAAGTTAGTCAGTAATTTTGAAAATTCGGAAAAAAATCTTCTTCTTTACGAATTGATTCTGTAGTAGGACCTTGGTTAGCAAGGCTAATTCTATTCTGCGTCTTGCCTGCAATGCGTTACGAATTTTTTTCTGTCGGAATAAATCAAAAGTTAGTGTAATGTGTTCCACTCCGGAAAATAAACAAACAAATTCATCCTATAATATACAATACTGCACTTTTTTTGCGGGATAGTTATATCAACACAAACGAATTTAAAGTGATGCATTTGAAATCACGTACATAAACATACCTGTGAAAGACACAATAGAAATAATAAAAAAAAACTTACATAAGCACAAAACTTTGACATTACCAGAAATATATGAACTCATTGATTTGTTGCCATTAGAACTGTCACATATTTTTTCTTTAAATAACAAAATGCACCAGCAGAAACATGGCCAGCTATTGGCAGTTGCCTTTGAAGTTTAGGCTTTTTCACATATTCATCATCAACCTAGAATGTAATTTTTCTTAAAGAAAATCCCCAAATAGTAAGCAAGAAACGAAAAAGAATCAACCTTCTTGAAGAAACTAATGAATACAAACTAATTACGCCAACTGAAAATTGGTGAAAACCCGAAACGCATCTTGGCTAGATGATACGTATTAAAAAGTGATTGGTTACTGAATTTATTAAAATAAAATAATAAGAAAGACATGGTTGTTTTTCAGTTAGAGGATGGTGGTCGCCAAAATATTTTTACATGAAAGGGGGTCGCATATTGAAAAAGGTTGAAAACACCGCTCTATAGAATGTCGTCCGCAAAGTGTGGCATGCTCACGGTTCGCTTGCGACCACTATCATAGTGACGCCCTGTGAAACGACCAGTTTCACCCTGACGCTGATGGATGGCAGCAAACTTTGAGTGATGTGGCTGATGCCTATTCGAATGTCTGTCCGTAGCTGCGTAACTCTGCGTGTCAATTGCCGCCCGCCTCACCATACGCGAAGTGCACGTCGCGCTGCTCGGCCCAGGTGAACTTCTCCCTGATACACACACCAGCGCACGTCAAACTACGCCTGAACCCCGTGTTTCTGCTGCGTATGTTTGTCGTTCCCCTCTGCCACAACCGCTGCTAGCGGCCTCTAGTATAGTGTTGCTTCGACGTAACTGGCGGCATTCAACGCCAACTAATCTCTAGAATGCTGTTAGGAAGGTAGCGCGACGTTCTGGCAGTGGCCTGCTCGCGTAAAACGTCATACAAGCTGTCGAAGGATGGCCTAGTAGCGGGCGCCACACCTATAATTTTCACGATCGATAGCGCCGTTGGGTGACGTTTTCGGACTCGGGATCCCTACCTTATGTTCTTCCTCAAGCCACCCTCTACCACCCCACGAAGTTTGCCGATATATACATTTATCGGCCCAACCAAATCTGAATTTCGAAGATACTAACGCACAGCTATTAATTTATACATATAAAGATTAGGTCTATAGCATTGCTATAAATTGGAACTTAAATAGTGGCAACTATTTATTCACTAGCGATACAAATACATTACATATATGTACCTGTTACTGTCCTTCAAAGTAGTCACCGGCGTTGTGTATAAACTGTTGCCAGCGATGTGGAAGGCGTGGAAGGCGTAGCATACCGTTAACAGGGCCTTTCCTGTTGATGCGAATGGATAGGTCTACTGCCTGTAAAACCTCTGGAACAGTTCTGGAACGATTTCCACGAAGTTATTCCTTCATCTTCGGATCAAATCAAAGTCACAAGGACCTACGTCCGGAGAGTATGGTGGATGGCACAGTACTTCCCAGTCCCATCGACCGAACCGAGCAGCCACAGATTGCTCGTTTGCACCCACGCATTGTCGTGCAAAATGATGGGTGGATTGTTGCCGCTTCTTTCGCAAAGCTAGTCGCAGGTGATACTCCAAAAACGAACAGTAATGCTGTGCATTTACGGTCTGCCGTGAAGGAACGTAATGCGGCAGGATGACACCATCACAGTCGTACACAACAATCACCATAACATTCACCATACTGGTGCTCTGGTTTTGGGTCGTACGATGTGGCCAGTGTCACATCTAGTGTTACGACACGGCGTAATACGTCTGTAAATCTATAGGACCAAACTGCGTGGTCATCAGTCCGTAGCTTACAAACTACTTAAACCTAGGTAAACTAACCTTCGGACAAACACATACACCCATGCCCCAGGGAGGACTCGAACCTCCACGGCGAGCAACCGCGCGCTCTGCAGCGAGGTGCTTTAGACCGCTCGGCTACTCCACCGCGACGCGGCGTAATAAAGCCTCTCTTTTTTTTATGGGACTTAACTACGGGGTCATCAGTCCCTAAACTTACAAACTACTTATCAGCTACCTTATACTAAGGACGGCACAAATATCCATGCCCGAGGAGGGATTCGAACCCCCGACCGTAGTGGCCGTGCAGACCGTGACTGGAGCGCCTCAGTCTCCTCGGCCACCGCGGCCGGCCCTCTCTTTCTCGCTCATAGCACTCCAAGTGCGTCGGAGCAGCGTCGTAATGCATCAATTTCTGCATTTCCCTCAATTCATCGGAACCCATTCTGATGCAATTTTTGGCATGTCCAGGCGTTCCTTCACGATGTGAAGCAGAGTTGTATGCGCTAATTCGGTATCGTGGGCGATCTTTCGAATTGTCTGGCGTCCACTAACGCGGCAACAATATGCACTTCTTCAGAGACGCGAGAACGACCTGCCGGATGCATGTCTGTCACAGTTTGCCGACCTGCGTTGAAGGCTTTTACCCAACGTGCTACTGTTCTGTACGGCAATGACGATTCCCCGCACGCTTCTTGAAGACCTTGCTGACGCTGTCGTACTGCAAGACCTCTGGCACATTCAATCTTGATCCAACTCCGCTGTTCCTATTTCGATAACATAGCTACAGCGTTACGTTAGACCGCCCACTCACAAGTGACTGTGTTTGAATCGATTGTGCGCACACCGGTGACGTGGGACGGGCGAGTCCATTTGCTCAGAGGTAAGGTAGGAGGAAAGAAGCTTAGGGTTTAACGTTCCGTCGACAGCTTGGTCATTAGAGACGGAGCTAACGCTCGGAGTTTTGGGTAAGGATGGGGAAGGAAATTGGCCGTGCCCTTTGCAAGGAACCATCCCGGCACTTGCCTGGAGTGATTTAGGGAAATCGCAGAAAACCTTAATCTGGATGGCAGAAGGTGGATTTGAACCACAATCCTTCCGAATGCGAGTCCAGTTCGTTACCACTGCGCCACTTCGCTCAGTCGGAGTTAAGGTAGGTTTATCAGCAACGTGTGCTGTCAGCAATAATAGCAGATTTCATTGCATAGTGTCTCCACAGTACTGTTGACACCATTTAAGATCCAACCCTCATATATGTAACCTTAACCCTTTGTTTCTTGGCATAAGAAAAAGTGTACTTTTTTTGATTATAGAGGTAATCTGTCTTATGCTGACTGCAATTAAGAGGTTTATTTTTACACCAGACGCGTTTCGCTTTTTTATTTTAAAAGCATCTTCTGTGGTCTGTAAATGATACAAAGGTTTGTACATTTTGTTTTTGATAAATAGATTAAAAACAGTTTTTAAAAAGCATTTTTTCACGTTAGGCCTAAGTGTTTTTAATTTAATATTCTGTCTGATCACGGTGTTGATGTCTCTTCTCTACATGCTACTACTGCTTCTCCGTCTTGTTGGCTGGAGTTGAAAAAACGAACTCCAGCCAACAAGACGGAGAAGCAGTAGTAACATGTAAAGAAGAGACATCCAACACCGTGATCAGACAGAATATTAAATTAAAAACACTTAGGCCTAACGTGAAAAAATGCTTATTAAAAACTGTTTTTAATCTATTTATCAAAAACAAATTGTACAAACCTTTGTATCATTTACAGACCACAGAAGATGCTTTTAAAATAAAAAAGCGAAACGCGTCTGGTGTAAAAATAAACCTCTTAATTGCAGTCAGCATAGGACAGATTACCTCTATAATCAATTTTAACAGCTGCTGCGGAATATGGCCACACAACCAAACATTGTACTTTTTTTATTTACTTTCTTTCTGATACACCAGAGGAACTGGTACTCATGCCTAATGACGTATAGGGCCACCGTAATCATGCAGAACTGCCGCTACATGACGTGGCATTGATTGGACAAATGTCGAAAGTAGTGCTGGAGGAATCTGACATCATGCATCCTTCAGGGCTATCCATAAATTGGTACTAGTACAATTGTACGAGGGCGAATCCAGGATTTTCGTCGGGGATTGGTAGGGGGGAGGGAAGCCCATAGAAATTATAATACGCCATCGTACCTCAAACCTAATTTTTAGACATTGCGAATTTGATTAAGATTTTGAAACACATGCTCTGTTTCTTTATGGTATGTTGTGAATTCTTAGAAACATGGGACTCATTATTGATGAGAGAGATTACCTGTATTACGCTATTAACAAATCACATCTAAATAACTTTTGTCAACCCAAGCAGCTCATTTGAAGTCGTTGAACAACCAGTATGCGTCCACGGTCTGAAAATCATTCGTTTGAATAAAGGTCCGAAATAATCTTGCTTACTTAATACTGTTTTTGTCGTCTTTTACGCTCTTTTACAAATTATGTTTTAATGCAATTTGTCTTCATATTATGTCTGAAATAGCTGTTAGCTTATTCGTCCCACTTCTTTCATCTTGAAGTTCGTAACTATACGAAACGATACTTACAATAACACTATCATCTAAATAAAAATAAATAAATAAATAATAAAAAAACTGGTCTGTGTCAGATCCATGCAAATTGTTGGATGCTAACATAGATTAAATGTTAATACGCAGAAACGAAGTAACATGATATAAGTAACATAGGAGGAAATTGTACATTATACAATGACTGCATATCTTTACATTTACAGGGAACAGTACCAATGACCATCTTGTTAAGGTAATTATAACAGCTCACAACACACACATCCTACATACCTGATAGTGCTTGTATTAGTCCTGAACATGCAGATACGAGACTTGTATGCAGTGGTTGAAACTAAGAGGACAGATACATGCTCATTATTTCATCATCAAACTGCATGAAAGCGTAGGCCAACGTTGCAATATGCTTGGAGAGAGGCAGGTTTACGACACGGTCATACCCATATTATCACCTCAATATGAAAGTAATGTGTCTTTTGAAATGAGACTGATTGACTGAGGAAGCGATTCTGAATGTAAAAAAAGTTGTTTTAGTGATGTGTGCACAATGTTCTCCTCCACTTTGTTTTGACCACTTCATGCAAATCACGCATCGGCTCTTTGAAGACTAATGTAAGTACAGGTGTGCAGGATATGTGTGTGTAGAGGGGGAAGGGCCTTGGAACTGTCGATTGGAAATATAACACACTGATGTCAATAAATTGCGTTAGTTTCCACCAATAGTGGTACTCATTTGCTTTTCCTTTGTTTGTCTTAATTACATTATCGCTTGTAGTAGAAGGCAAAGTTTTAAATTACAGGAGATATCTTTCACCTCGAAGCTTGTAACTACACGAAACGATGCTTCGAACAACACATTATGAGCTAAATAAAAATAAATAACTATTAAAAAATAATAAGAGAGTCAATAGTGATTGTTTCTTTTCAAACAGCCGGCCGCGGTGGCCGAGGGGACTGAAGCGCTCCAGTCACGGTCTGCACGGCCACTACGGTCGGGGGTTCGAATCCCCCCTCGGGCATGGATATTTGTGCCGTCCTAGTTCGTAAGTAGTTCATAAGTAGTTTGTAAGTTTAGGGACTGATGACCCCGTAGTTAAGTCCCATAAGCTACAAAAACATTTGAAAATTTTTCTTTTCAAACAGCGAACTCGAAAAGACACAGCGGTAGGGCATCCAACATATTATTTCAATAATTAGGTCCACTGCGACTGTTAAAATTCAAGTGACGATCAGTTTCGCAATATAATTTTGCATCTTCAGAAGCTTTCTGATCAAATCATTAACAAGATCTGTTACAGAACCGCATAAAGCTTATTCCCCAACACTAATATCCAGGCTCATGAAATCATATTTAGAAAATGTCTAACTCATAACGTGAGACAGTTCTTAATAAAATCAGTAAAAGAAACCATAGCCAATTTTGTACCTGCTTTGGAGACAGTCTGGGAAGAAAACACCGTTGTTGCCGGCATCGATCTCAGCCTTGATGTTAATGTTGGGAAACGAGCTTATCCGGATCTGTGACAGATCTTTGAGTCGATGATGCAAATTTTTCTTGCGGAACAGTTCGTGTCTTCAAAAAGGAATTTAACAGTCGCAGGGGAGCAAATTATAGAAATAACGGAATATGTCGACTGTAGTTGTTTTTACATATAAGGTGTGATGTTCCGAAATATTGCTGAACCTGCAGAATGTTCATTTCAGTCCGTATTTTGGAAGTAAGACCGTCGAATGACCGAAGAAGAGAGAGATGCGCTGAAGTGGTGGGCAGAGCGCGAGCTTACCTATGAGACGCGGGTCTGGTGCTGGGCAGCGGCGCGACTGAGCGCCAGCCAGCACCGCGTATCGTTTCCGTCCTACGATAGTTTCAATTCAGGTGTGTCACTCGTCAACGTCTGCTTAGCGACAGAGAAACGTCTCAGAGTTCCCTGTCCTGGTATGCTTTGCTTTGAGACCGAATCAATACCTGCGCATCACCGATAGAGTAAACGTGGTGCAGTACACGTTTGGGGAATACACAGATATGGTTTCAGAATGATGGTGCACCACCTCCATTTTTACTGGATGTCCGGAGAAATCTCAACAGACGATTTGGTGAAAGATTAATAGGCCACGGTGGTCCAACCCCGTGGCCGCCACGATCGCCGGATTTAATCCCTATGGACTACTGCTTGTGGTGTCGTATGGAGAGAATGATTTATGAGACACCTGTAGAGACAGAGGAAGATCTGCTGGCACGAGTTCTGGCCGCTGCACAGGACATTGAAGAGACACCAGGTGGGATGGAGAGAATAGACCAGAACATACTTCGCTGGTACAATGTGTGTAACGACGTAGGTGGTCGCCACATCGAGCCGCTGTTGTAATGAATCATTACATTGCGGTTGCTGCCGTAGATGTTGGCTTCTTGTTGTTGTCGACTAACGTAAATCGTAAGGTGTAAATTGTAATGAAAATACGTAAGTAAGAAAGGAACGAATCAGTATTTTTTCAGATTGATTGCAACAATTGTACTGGATCACGGCTCATTACATTCTTCAAGTAGGAGTGGATGAGATAATCATCTGAATTCAAACCGTCGTGGAACGGAAACGAACCGTTTCCGGACATGATTTCCTATTTAAAACGTTCTGTACTCACTACCCTCTACAAGTCCTAGAAGGTTGTAACTGGAATTTCCGACCACCCTGTATATCGGCGAAGTCATTTCTAACTTTCGGCGAGAGTGACGCACAGCTATTACCTTTTACATATAAAGATTAGGCTTATAGTATTGCTATATATTGGAACTTAAACAGGGGCAACTATTTATTCACAACCCGTTACATGTTTGCACCTGTTACTGTCATTCAGCTGTCATCAGCGTTGTGTAGAACTCGTGGCCAGCGATGTGAAAAGCGTAGTATACCGTTAGCAGAGCCTGTTCTGTTGATGGTGCGAATGGAGCGGTCTACTGCCTGTCGATTCTCTGGAACAGTCCTGAAGCTTCATCTTCGGAATCAAATTAGAGTCACAAGGACCTAAGTGCGGGGAGTATGGTGGGTGGTTCAGTACTTCCCAGTCCCATCGACCGAACAGTGCAGCCACAGCTTGCGGTGTTTGCGCCCGCGCATTGTCGTGCAAAATGATGGGTGGGTTGCGCAGTAAGTGTTGCCACTTCCTTTGCAAAGCTGGTCGCAGGTGATACTCCAAAAACGAACAGTAATACTGTGCATTGATGATCTGCCGTGGCGGAACGTAATGCGTTGGGCTAATACCATCACAGTCGTACACGAGAATTACCATAACTTTCATAATACTGAGGCTCTGAGGCAAATTCGACTTCCGCGGTTACCCATAATGACACCGTTTGTTGGATTGGCGTTTCAGGTTTGATTCGTACCATGTGACCAGTGTCATCTCTAGTGTTACGACACGGCGTAATAAAGTCTCTCCTTCGGAATCATTGCGCTCCAAGTTCACTTGAGCAGCGTCGTAACGCATCCATTTCTGCACTTCCATCAATTCATGCGGAACCCATTGTGATGCAATTTTTTGCATGCTAAGACGTTCCTTCAGAATGCGAAGCACAGTAGTATGCGGTAATTCAGTTTCGTATGCGATTTCACGAATCTTCTGGCGTCCACTAACGCGGCAACAGTATGCACTTCTTCTTCAGAGACTCTGGGGCGATCTGCCCGAAGCATGTCTACCACAATTTGCCGATCTTCGTTGAAGGCTTTTACCCAACGTCCTACCACGAAATAAATTTTAATAGAGAGAAACAAAGTAAC
Organism: Locusta migratoria; assembly: GCA_026315105.1. Taxonomy (NCBI): domain Eukaryota; kingdom Metazoa; phylum Arthropoda; class Insecta; order Orthoptera; family Acrididae; genus Locusta; species Locusta migratoria. The sequence goes on from CM048755.1 coordinate 298,372,973, forward strand.
ATGATATAATTACCAAAGGAGAGAAACTATACGTAATTCAATGACTGCGTATCATTACATTTACAGTGAACAGTCCCAATAACCATCATTTTAACGTAATTACAATAGGGAAAACACACACACACATCCTACACACCTGATGCTATTTATATTAGTCCCTAAAATGCAGATACGAGACTTGTATGCAGTGTTTGAAACGAAGAGAAAGGGATACATGATCGTTATTTCATCATCAAACATTACTCAGTTGTTTTACAATCAGTTTTCTGCATCAAAATATAGGCCAATATTGCAATATGCTTGGAGACAGGCAGGTTTATGACGCTGTCTTACCCTTATTATCACCTGAATATGTAACTAGTGTGGCTTTTGAGTTTGGACTGATTGAATGCGAAAGCGATTCTGAATGTACAAACGTGGGTTTAGCGATGTGTGCACACTGTTCTCCTTCACCGCGTCATGCAAATCCCGTATCGGCCCTTCGAAGACTAATGTAAGTTCTATCAGGTGTACAGGATATTTGTATTACAGTTACTTTAACCGATAGGGGGTGGGTTTTTGGCACTGTCGACTGAAAATGAAATACTACACTGATGTCAATGGATTACGTATAATTCTCCACCCATGGTACTCATATGGTTTTACTTTGTTTCTCTTTATTAAATTATCGCTTGTAATAGAAGACAAAGTTTTTAATTAAACTGACACAAATCACTGGCATTTTTTTAAGATCGAATGTTTTTCTAAGTATGGATTCGTGCGGTTCCTTCCCTTGTTGGTGGGATGAGTGAGTACAAACATCATACATTAAGACAAATTGCCCCGACACAAATTCTGAAAAGAGCGTAAAAGACAACGATAAACAGCACTAAGAGAGCAAGATTATCTCGACACGTTTTGCAAATGAATGTTTGTCACACGTTTGGAGACTGCTGGCTGTTCAACATATTCGCAGATCTGCTAACGTCAAGAAAACAGTTTTAGGCTTTCATTGTTAATGGGTGATGGAAATAATCTCTCTCAGCACTATTTTGTTCACAGCAGACCAGGACAGTAAGAGCACAATGTCAGAACACCCTCGTCACTTTGTCAGTTTCGCCGCACACCCAGCCTAAGTGGTACAGTACCATATTTTTCCACGGGGGGACTTGTCATTCGTAAACAGTGATTTCACTCTACAATGCGAACAGAGTTAATGGAAGTCAGGTGTGACAAAAATGTTGATGTTCTCGAATGCTGTTAATGTAGCTCACAATATTGTTCAAGTATCAGTGTGCTTTGCATCTTTCAGTGCTGAAGTAAATGAAACAAAATTTTACTACACGCTACCGAGAGTGATTCTGTAGAAGAGAAAAAAACGCTTGCGAGAATAACGGTACTTACCACTCAGCAGGGATCTGATGACTCAACCTTAAACACAAATCTTTTGTCAAGCTTGAAAACCAATGTTTCACACCACAAGTTGTACGTTAACAATTCAGTTCTTATTTAATAATAAAGGTTTGAAATAATTTTGCTCATTTTTTACTGTTTTTGTCGTATTTTACGCTCTTTCACGAATTTGTGTCCATACTTATACTATGTTTGAAAAAGTTGTTAGCTTATTCTTCTCACTTACAAGGGACAACTTTCACCTCGAAAATACACGAAAAGATGCTTAGAATAACACATTATGAGCTAAATAAAAATAAAAATATATAAAAAAGATGGAATAAGTTCAGTTATCTCGGAGAAGTAATTGAACAAGATATCTCAGAGAAAGAAACCATTAAAGCAAGAGTTAGTAAGATGAAGACAGCATACTATCTCACTAAGGACGTATATAATAAGAAATCGATATGCATTAATGCTAAACTGGCTCACTACTCTACAGTAATTCGCCCAGAAGTACTCTGTGCAGCAGAATGTTTGACTCTGAACAAAAAGGCAGTGATGGAATCATTGAAAATTACTGAAAGAAAAATATTCAGGAAAATCTTGAGGCCAGTTAAGGAGCAGACACAATACAGAATGCGTTATAATAGTGAAATCTATACACATATTGAAAATGTCACTGATGTAATTAGGAAAGGAAGAATAGCTTTCTTCGCTCTCATACAAAGGATGGATCCCAACCGACTGCCAAAAATACTTTTCTGTTACTTCAGTAAATTAAAAATGGACAATACATGGTGCTAAGAAGTTTGAATGGCGTGGACGAGCCCCAAATTAGCCAACGAGACATCCAGAAAAGACTACCACTCAGAAAGAAATAAAAGAATTCCAAATGTTTCCAGGAAAAACTGGAACCAAGTGGACCTAAGAAAGATGAGAAAAACAACGGAAAATAGTGAGAGAAGTATGGAGGAAACTAAAGGAGAAACAGTTGAAATAATCGTAGTTCATAGTGTCTCATACGTAAAGAAGAATCAAGGTGTGAAAAGTCACTGTTTCATTTCAAACAGCCAAGTCGAAAAGACACAGCGCAAATGCACCCGACATATTATTATTTCAATAACTAGGTCCACTACGACTGTTAAATCCTTCATTCAAGTCACGACTACTTTTTCAATATAAATTTGTATCTTCAGGAGCTTACTGTTCAAATCATTAAAAAGATGTGTTACAGAACCGGATAAAGCTCATTCACCAACATTAATATCCAGGCTGTTAAAATCGTGTTTCGAAAATGTCTTACTCATAGCGTGCGAGAGTCCTTAATAAAATCAGTAAAAAGGACCAAAGCCAACCCCGCGCCTCCTTTGGAGAAAGTCTGGGGAGAAAACAGCGTTGTTGCCGGCATCAAACTCAGCCAGGATATTATTGTTGGGAAATGAGCTTTATCCGGTTCTGTGGCAGATGTTTTTAATGAGTCGATGATACAAATTTATTCTGCGAAACCAGTCATATCTTCAATGAAGAATTTAACAGTGGCAGGGGATCGGATTGTTGAAATAACATAATTTGTCGACTGTGGTTGTTCTAGGTATAAGGAGTGATGTTCCAAAAAAATTCCGAACGCGCAGAGTATTGGTACTGTTCATTTCAGTTCGTATTTTGAACATAACACAAAAGAGAGGAACACGTAGAAGTGGTGCGAGCTTACCTTTGAGACGCGGTGGCGTAGGCGGAGGCAGCGGCGCGACTGACGCCAGATACACCGCCGCGGCCAGGAGGGGCGGGGGCCACGCCTGCGCAACAACCACACACGGTCTCCCGCCCCTCTGCACCCCATATACACTACGAGTAACCGCTGTGCCGAATAACAGCAATGCTATAGGTCTAACATCATCTTCAAAAATTAACACCAGGGAGATATTATCGCTAAAATAGCTTGGCCGATATACAGGGTGTTACAAGAAGGTACGGCCAAACTTTCAGGAAACATTCCTCACACACAAAGAAAGAAAATATGCTATGTGAACATGTGTCCGGAAACTCTTAATTTCCACCTTAGAGCTCATTTTAGTATTTCTCTTGTTCTTCCACCTACGCTCACTTGAGCACGTTATCATGATTTCATACTGGATACTCTACCTGTGCTGCTAGAACATGTGCCTTTACAAGTACGACACAACATGTCGTTCATGCACGATGGAGCTCCTGCACATTTCAGTCGACGTGTTCGTACGCTTCTCAACAACATATTCGGTGACCGATGGATTGGTAGAGGCGGACCAATTCCATGGCCTCCACGCTCTCCTGACCTCAACCCTCTTGACTTTCATTTATGGGGGCATTTGAAATCTCTTGTCTACGCATCCCCGGTACCAAATTTAGAGATTCTTTGTGCTCGTATTGTGGACGGCTGTGATACAATACGCCATTCTCCAGGGCTGCATCAGCGCATCAGGGATTCCATGCGACGGAGGATGGATGCATGTATCCTCGTTAACGGAGGACATTTTGAACATTTCCTGCAACTAAGTTTTTGAAGAGACGCTGGTACGTTCTGTTGCTGTGTGTTTCCATTCTATGATTAATTTGATTTGAAGAGAAGTAATAAAATGATCTCTAAATGGAAAATAAGCGTTTCTGGACACAAGTCCATATAACATATTTTCTTTCTTTGTGTATGAGGAATGTTTCCTGAAAATTTGGCCGTACCTGTTGTAACACCGTGTATACATGGTGTTTTTAAATTATAGCGACAAACTTCGTGGGGTGGTACAGGATGGCTTGAGAAACAAAATGAAGTAGGGAACCCGTCTCCGGAAAAGTCACCCAACGGCGACACCGACTGTCAAAGTTATAGGTGCTGGCGCCTGCCGCTAGGCCACCCCTCAGGCGACGAATGCGTCGTTCTATTCACACACAGACCGCGGGCAGGTCTGTAATATGAGGTTTTTGATATTCGGGGTTTTCGAGTGATTGCAACGATCGCCGGTGGAAAATATGGAGCAAGTAACTGTATGGGCTGGCCCTGTTTCCTATGAATGGAATGCTCTCTTGCCGTGATTGCTGATGGTGACGTACTAGGGCTCTCGAAACCTCCAAAAGATTCTTCGATGTTGTACGCTATAGCAGAGTTTAATGGATGTAACTGACAGAGAATGACAGCGGTATTATGTTGTGTTTTGTAGACTAACGTCGTCTTGTGCAGCGGCCATCACCATCTACGCTGCTGGAGCGTACAGCGATGGGCCACGGAATATGTATCACGGTAGATATTTCGTGATGTCGACGCCTTTATTGTATTTAACGGATGGATACCTTAAATGCAAGGAAATGAAGAGGAGCATTACCTATAGAAACCAACAGTCATCGTACGACAGGAGCCGAGGTGGACAGAGAGAATTGGAGGGGAGTGGACTGTTAAGAGTATAAGAACAAATAACAGGTGGAAGAGATGAGTTGGACAGATTGTGAGCTTTGGCTGGGGGAGTGGGGGGCGGGGGGGGGGGGGTAGAGATGAACTGAGAACAGAGATGGGAGAGAACAGATGGACAGAGAGAGAAGGTTGGAGAGGGGCGGTAGGGATGGGAGAGAAGAGATCGACAGAGAATGTGTGCAACCGTCCACGTCGATACTGTGGCGTGAGTGGAACACGGGCTAGAGGTGTGTATTCCCGTAATCCCACTGCTAGTAACATTTTGGCAGCAGTTCGTGTTGACAATTCTCGGCTCACGACACGAACTCTCTTATGTATGCTATGGTAGCTGTTGCCATCTGCCACTGCTAACCGGATAATACGACAATCATGACGGACGTCTGTGCTACATGGACGTCCAGAACCTCGTCTACAGGTGTGAGAATGTTCACGTGACAATTGCACAACGAACGTCCAACTTGTGTGATAATTCTCCTAAAGAAACATCCAGCCACTCGGAAGGCCACAGTTTGACCACTTCCAAACTCGTTCAGTTGGCTGTGGAAAGAACGAGTGCATCTGCGTGGCATGGCACTTTTTTTGCTTCACACGTTGACATCAGTCTGAGCCTTATGGAAGTGAGCATTCCCTGTTACAGGGTACATACAGATGGTGCCTTGACTGCTATGTTGCAACACACCCATTATCAGTACATCTACAATCCAGGTAGCATCTGACATCATCGGATCAAAACTGAAATGGCCTTTCCAGGTGTACTATTGTTATCTTTTCTTTTACGTTATCTGTAACAACATCCTGTGGAATTATCTACGACTGTTCGCGCAGTGATGGACTGTGTGGGGGGGGGGGGGCGTGGAGGAGCGCCTCTCTTTTTTTTTTTTTTTTTTTTTTTTTTAAAGAAAGTTCTAATGTCTGTAAATCTATCGGACCAAAATGCGTGGTCATCAGTCCGTAGCTTACAAACTACTTAAACCTAGGTAAACTAACCTACGGACAAACACACACATCCATGCCCCAGGGAGGACTCGAACCTCCACGGCGAGCAACCGCGCGCTCCGCAGCGACACGCTTTAGACCGCTCGACTACTCCACCACGGCTTTTTTTCCCCTTAGCACCTTTGGGCAACCGTTCTTGGACCTCCTCAATCTCGAAAGCTATTTTTTTAATACTGTCCCGTGCCTCTGGTCCTGGGGACCTCCAAATCTGCAAAATTACTTTTTTATAGTAATACATGTATTGGGGGGGGGGGGGGGCTCATTTTGTTTTGCCGCCATTCCGGGCCTCCGACAGTCTTAGTCCGCCACTGTGATCGCGGGTTCCACAGACGAAATCGCACAGAGAATTCAAACGGTCCAAGCATTGCAGCCAAATTATCATCGTCTGCGGTATGCATTTGCGTGGAACAAACTGGACTCCATAGAAGCTGACAGAAACTACTTGAAAACTGTCTACACCTAGGTACGTGCTACGCAATCCACCCAAAGGTGCGTGGAGGAGGGTACTCAGTACCACTACTAGTTAGTTGTTTTACTGTTCCACTCCCATATAGAACGAAGGAAAAACCAGTGCTTATATGCATCCGTTCGAGCCCTAATATCTCAAACCTTATCCTTGTGGTCTTTACGCGAAATGTAGGTAGGAAGCATTAGAATCGTTCTGTAGTCCGCCTCAAATTCTGGCCCTATAAATTTTTTCAACAGTACTTCTCGAAAAGAACGTCGGCTCCCCTCCAGCGACACCCAGTTGAGTTTCCGAATCATTTCGATAAGATTCGGGCATTGATCGAATATACCAGTTATAAACCTCGCCACTGCCTCTGTGTCCTTGAAACCGATCTCGTGGAGATCACAAACACTTGAGCAATACTCAAGACGGGGCCGTACAAGCATTTTATATGCGGTCTCCTTTACAGACGAATATCACCTTCTCAAAATTCTCCCAATAAAGCGAAGTCGAACAATTGCCTTCCCCACGACTCAGTAAACCCACTAAACAAAGTGGACACATCCGTTAACGTCTGGTGCGACATTTTGTAGTAAAAGGTGTACGTTTTTTTTCTACATAGGAAACAATGACGAGAAATGTTTACAGGTCGAAGTGCTGGAGTCGTCCAATTTCCAGCGTGATAGCTCACCCCTCACATTGAAGGTTGCACGTGGAGGTGGATGGATCGATAGGATCCCATCACATTACATTTCTTTTCCAAGTGCTACTTAATGCAGATCACGCATCGAGCCTTTCAAGACTAATGTAAGTACAGGTGAGCAGGATATGTATGTGTTGGGGGAGGGGGGGGGCTTGGCACTGTCGATTGAAAATGTAATAACACACTGACGTCAATGAATTGCGTTAGTTTCCACCCATGGTGGTACACATTTGTTTTTCCCTGTGTTTGTCTTTTTTACATTATCGCTTGTAGTAGAAGGCAAAGTTTTAAATTACAAGGGACATCTTTCACCTCGAAGCTCGTAACTACACGAAACGATGCTTCGAATAACATATTATGAGCTAAATAAAAATAAATAACTATTAAAAGATAATAAGAGAGACACTAGTGGCTGTTTGATTTCAAACATCGAACTCGAAAAGATGCTACGGTAGAGCATCCGACATATTATTAATTCAATAATTAAGTTCACTGTGACTGTTAAATTCATTATTCAAGTGACGATCAGTTTCGCAATATATTTTTGCATCTTCAGGAGCTTTCTGGTCAAATCATTAACAAGATGTGTTACGGAACCGGATAAAACTCATTCCCCAACATTAATATCCACGCTCATGAAATCGTATTTAGAAAATGTCTTACTCATAACGTGCGATAGTCCTTAATAAAATCAGCAAAAGAGATCATAGCCAATTCTGTACCTGCTTTGGAGACAGTCTGGGTAGAAAACACCGTTGTTGCCGGCATCAAACTCAGCCTGGATATTAATGTTGGGAAATGAGCTTACCTGGATCTGTGACAGATTTTTTTAATAAGTCGATGATGCAAATTTTTCTTGCGGAACCGGTTGTGTCTTGAATATCGAATTTAACAGTCGTAGGGGAGCAAATTATTGAAATAACGTAATATGTTGACTGTGGTTGTTGTACATATGTGTGATGTTCCGAAATATTGCCGAACGTGCAGAATGTTCATTTCAGTCCGTATTTTGGACGTAACACAGTGGAATGACTGAAGAAGAGAGAGATGCGCTGAAGTGGTGGGCAGAGTGCGAGCTTACCTGTGAGACGCGGGTCTGGTGCTGGGCAGCGGCGCGACTGAGCGCCAGCCAGCACCGCGGCTCAGGAGGGGCGGGGCCACGCCTGCGCAACTACCACACACGCCGCCCGCCCTCCCACCCATTGGCTGCTGTACACTGACACTAACCTCCTAACAGCAACAGCAATACTGTAGGCTTACCATTGAGGTAAGGTCGGCCAAATCGGGTCAAAATTTATTAAAATAGAAATAAAAAACAAAATTACACACGACCAAATTTTCATTATATATCCATAAAAACTATGTTCCTTTCTTTATAAATTCAAATATATAACACTTCGTAAATATTGTTCATAGTTTCGCAAAATAAATCTGAAAGTTTAGCTGCATGACCCTATTCGCCTTCTCCTAGTAAGCAGAATTGGGTCTTCAATTCGACGAATAGGGTCAGTACGAAAATGTATGCATCACTTTAAAATAGCAACACATTTTCCACAAATAAATCTCTTCGTCTCTACTGCACCAACACAATCTTCATGGTACCATTCCCTGTCATTTCCTTGACATTGAATCCAGTCACCGAGTTTCGCCGATATTGGATCGCTGTATTTAATGTTGCAGAGTTCACAAGATGTGTCATCATCCGTTTCTACAGAGGATTCTGATGAACTTGACGCTGATGATTCATGCTGTAGGTCTTGTCTTCTCCTAACCTGGCGTTTCTTCAAACTTTTGGGCTGGGATGAGATTTTTCTTTTTTCTTCCAATCTATTTTTTGTTGCATTTATATTTTCTGGGGATGTAAGAAGAGTGTTTTCTGTTTTCTGACCACCTTTTACCTTTGCTGGATAATCCTTTCCACTCTGCAGTCGCCGTTGTAGACAGGAATGGCCGGCCGCGGTGGCCGAGGGGACTGAGGCGCTCCAGTCACGGTGTGCATGGCCACTACGGTCGGGGGTTCGAATCCCCCCTCGGGCATGGATATTTGTGGCGTCCTTAGTCTTAGGTAGTTCATAAGTAGTTTGTAAGCTTAGGGACTGATGACCCCGTAGTTAAGTCCCATAAGTTCTACAAACATTTGAACGTTTTAGACAGGAATGCGGTACCCCAAACAATTCGCTGCATGGCGCAGATTCCTACCCTCCCGGTAAGCTTTAATTGCATTTTGCATGTCATCCTCACTCCACAAAGTAACGGTTTTTCTTTTATATTTCCCCGTCTGCAATAAAAAACCGAATTTCCGACCACCCTGTATATCGGCGAAGACGATACTGACGCACAGCTATTACCAAAAATGTTCAAATGTTTGTAAAGTCTATGGGACTTAACTACGGGGTCATCAGTCCCTAAACTTACAAACTACTTATGAACTAACTAAGACTAAGGACAGCACAAATATCCATGCCCGAGGGGGGATTCGAACCCCCGACCGTAGTGGCCGTGCAGGCCGTGACTGGATCGCCTCAGTCTCCTCGGTCACCGCAGCCGGCCCGAGCGGTCTAAGCGCCTCGCTGCGGAGCGCGCGGTTGCTCGCCGTCGGAGGTTCGAGTCCTCCCTGGGGCATGGGTGTGTGTGTTGTCCTAACCTTAGTTTAAGAAGTTTTTAAGCTACGGACTGATGGCCACGAAGTTTGGTCCGATAAATTTACAAACATTTGAACATTTTGAGCCGGCCGCGGTGGCCGAGGGGACTGAGGCGCTCCAGTCACGGTCTGCACGGCCGCTACGGTCGGGGGTTCGAATCCCCCCCTCGGGCATGGATATGTGTGCCGTCCTAGTTCGTAAGAAGTTCATAAGTAGTTTGTAAGTTTAGGGACTGGTGACTCCGTAGTTCAGTCCCATAGACTATACAAACATTTGAATTTGAATTTGAATTTTTTGAACATTTTGATGGTGCGAATGGAGCGGTCTACTGCCTGTCGAATCTCTGGAACAATTCTGAAGCTTCATCTTCGGAATCAAATTAAAGTCACAAGGACTTAAGTCCGGGGGGCATGGTGGGTGGTACAGTACTTCCCAGTCCCATCGACCGAACGGAGCAGCCACAGCTTACGGTGTTTGTGCCCGCGCATTGTCGTGCAAAATGATGGGTGGGTTGCGCAGAAAGTGTTGCCGCTTCTTTTTCAAAACTGGTCGCAGGTGATACTCCAAAAAGTAACAGTAATACTGTGTATTGATGGTTTGCCGTGGAGGAACGTAATGCGTTGGGATAACACCATCACAGTCGTATACGAGAATTACCATAACTTTCACAATACTGAGGCTCTGACGTCGGATGCATGTCTACCACAGTTTGCCGACCTTCGTTGAAGGCCTTTACCCAGCGTCCCAATGTTCTGTACGGCAATGCCGATACCCCGCACGTCTCTCGAAGACCTTGATGACATTGTAGTGCTCTACGACTTCTGGTAATTCAGTGTTGATCCAACTCTTTTTTTCCCGTTTCTGTCGCTTTTGCCGTGGTAGTTTTATGTTGTTCCCCCAATAAAGCGAAGTCAACCAATTGCCTTCCCCACCACTCAGGAAACCCACGAAACAAAAGTGAACACATCGGTTAACGACTGGTGCGACATTTTGTGCTAAAGGGTGTACGTTTTTCTCTACATAGGAAACAATGACGATAAATGTTTACAGGGTGAAGTGCTGGAGTCGTTCAATTTCCAGCGTGAAGGTTGCACGTGGAGGTGGATGAATCGATAGGATCCCATCACATTACATTTCCATTACATCTCTTTTCCATGTGCTACGTCAAGGATCTCATGCATATAACACCAGTCACTGACATTGCTAACCATCGACCGCAAATCAATAAATCAATCAAAACGGTTGACGATGCAACGCTGACCAGTACATAGACAGAACACTATTATTATCTTTATGTTCGACGAGTGACGTGTGGATTTTGGCGTATCATAAAAGAAACTTCCACAGCAGCTAAACATGCTACAACTACAGGGGGTGGACAAAGTAAAGGAACACCTAACATAGACACAATATTTATTTATTAGTAAGAAGTTGGCCTATCATCGACTTTGATAACAGATGCAACTCTTCGAGGAACAAATTTTTAAACTGTATTTATAGTGTCCAAAAGACTTTTATCTTTTCTTGTACCAAAACATCCGCCAATTATTTCAGCGATGCTGGTATTGTGGATTGGGTCCTCACTTTCTACTCAAAAACGCTCCATAACGGTTGAGTTATGTTGAGACATGCCGAGTTTCTGTCCAGGTGGGATATTTGATAATTTTCTGATTCTTTACAAAGCGCGCCTGAACCTCTTTGGCTGTGTTTGTGGGCTCATTGTCATTTTGTAATATGACGATGTTTGTTAGCAATATGTTAGTCATAGAAAGCAGTCTGCTGTCAAGGATGATGAGAAATTCAATCACAGTTGTCCAACCAGTGAAGGTAGTTATAGAAACAGTTGGATGACACGATACGGCTACACAAATCATGACGAAACCTCGCCCATGATTGACTGTATAAAGCATGCACGCCGTATTGTAGGCTTTTTTGGGGGTTCTCAATACATGAACTTGATTAGACATTAAACTGTATTAAAGGCATTGAATTAAAAGTTATGTCGCGGCCGGGATTAGAACGCGGGGCTTCTTGCTTACTAGGCACACGCCATTTCCATTCGGTCACCGTCGCTTAGTGGATATTATGACTGCACGGACGCTTCTACGGCACGTCCGTTTCCACTACATAAATTTCAAACCTGCTGGTGGGGAGTCTTGACATTCTTATACGTCTTTATAAGAGAAATGAGGCAGAGTTGAAATTTATGTAGTGGAGGGGGACGTGCCTTAAGACCGTTCGTGTAGTCAAAGTATTCGCTAAACCAAGGTGGCGTAATGGATAATACCGTCATTGGTTGATTGGTCACTTTGTACATTACGTTTTGTCTAGGGTGGACGGTGATGATCATCTGGCTTTTTGGCAGTTCATGTCTACATCCTACTGGTCCTGCTCACAACTGCCACACTTTAGAGAATATGCTAAATCTTACATTTAATAGAGAGGGAATTGGACAGTTCAGCAATAGCTGCCGTCGTTTGGTGCCGTGTGAGGTAGCAGCTGAGGTGAGGCGGAGGCATCGTAGCCTGGCCTCCGGCTGCGACGACTCACCTCCTGGTCTCACCAGCCTGCAACTGACTGTGACTGTTGTATCTGCCAGAGTGTTCACATGATTCTGGAGTCAACACTATTATGTAGATTGTGTTAAACTATTATAAGAAAGTCTTGTTTTTTCGAGTATCAGAGTGTGTTAAATTCAGGGACATTCAGTTTTTCAGTTTTGCATGAATCAGTTAATTTGAGATTAGAGACAGTTTGATTTTTCGAGAATCAGGTTTTGTTTAAAAACCTGGTTAGACGACTCATCGGCGTTTTTCTTTTCTTTTTTTTTCACTTAAAAAGAAGAGTGTTTTGTTTTGAAAGAAAAAAGTGGTTTTGGCGTCAAGTTAGAAGGCAGCGAGCTGACGATTCCAAAATCAAAGGCATTTAATTTTCTTTACATACAGAAGCAACAAAACATCAATGTTACACTTACAAATATTGCAGAATTGAGTTTATTTCGCTGGCCCGAAGGGGCAATCCGGAGGGAAAAAATATGGTAAATGGATACGGCGTGTGCCTAGTAAGCAGGAGTTCCAGGGTTCACGTCCCAACCGCGATATAAAATGTAATTCAATGTCTCCAGTTCATGTCCCTGGACATTTGATATTTATAAACCTGATTGTTTGTAGGAAGCAACGAATCGTCCATTCCATTTCATTCATCAAGTGTCAGATTTCTGATCGTGACACCACTTCCTTCACTGCTTCGCATTGTCTCCGTTATTAAAGGTGTAGCAATTGCGGCACTTCCATAATCAGCCGTACTATTTTTATCGAAACAAATACTCTAATGAGTTTTCATTTTTTCTGTCTCTGTTTCCGTGGTAGTTTTAACCTGTCTAGCAACAATCGTTCATAATGCTTGTCGGTCGTTGTCAGTAAACATCCTGTTTCGCCCACTGTTTCTCTTCGTGAATGATATTTTACCTTGATTTATGTATGCTGTCATTACTGAGAATATTGTCGTTAGTAAAAGTTAAACAGTGCAGCCGGTTTCGTCACAGATGCTCCCACTAACTGCGCATCATCGCGTTAGCCTCGTTGGAAGTATGAGGGACCACGCATTTCACCTATCATTTGGGGTTATCGTCGAAAAACAAAACGTATTCTGTTCTGCAATGTAACGTCAAAGACTTCCCACGTCAATTGTGCACTGCGGATCCATCTCAGTGAAAACACATACGCAGTGGTACCAACTTGTAACAGTACGGAGTATACTGCATGGCATTCACATGACTTTTTTCACCTCTATAACTGTGATTCTATGATTATAATAGTTTCTAAGTTCACTTTTTTATGATAGTGAAAATTTATGGGAAACCTGTTTGTACAGATAAACGAAACAGTTAAAAAAAAGTCTAAATGGCGGGTGAAACAGTCGTAATGGATAGCAGCAGGCTTCATTAGAGCTGGCATTTCCAAGAGAACTTAATATTACAGTTTCGACCGAGAATTCGCTGAAGAATAAGCGTTACCAATTGCTGACACGTTTCAGACCAGTCTGTCGAGACAAACATGATAATTTTACTCAGTCACTTAGAAAAATCACAGGAAACGTAAAAACTTTAGTATCTGGATGCAAACTCGCCTTCTTTATTTACGAGTTTTTGCGCTCAACCATACCACGTGTATCTGTTTTGTCGATAACACTGAGAGATAAATTTGGCATCACAAATATCTGTAATGAGGAAACAGATCTAGGTTTTGATTTGTGTGGTATTAGAGAAACTTTCATAAGAGCGTGATCCTAATTATGAAACAAATAACATTTATAGTAAGTTGGAGCGTTATTTTCGTCCTTGTTCCTCTGGATTTACTCAGTTTTGTCTATCTGCTGAGTGCAGTACTCACACGCAAGAACGAAACCGCATATTTAATGGTATGTACAAGAAAGAATTCTTGTCAATCAAGTTATATTATCTTTCTGTGTGTATAGTATGCTATAAACTCTGTGACTAAAGAGCCAAATAAATAGGTGGTCCACGAAGGGTAGTCAGCGTAACATATACCGGGTGTTTCACTAAGTGTGTTTGCCTCTGTAACTTATAAAATAATAGGTGACGGGAAATTTTAATGCGGTAGGTCAACACAAGAAATGTTACACTTTCTGCGGAGCTATGAACATAGTTTATTGTATCATTTTTCAAAGAATTACACCAGAAAGATATAATTTTTTAAATGGAACAATAGTTTTTTCTATTGCGCATTGGATTCGTTGAAACCAGCTGCGTCCAAATCAATTTAAACTACATGCCTATCACTGTTAGTTTGGGAGCTACAACCCTTCAAAGTTTAGGGGGCGGAGGCTACGACAGCGTAGCTGACTGACTGGTGGTCATGAGACAGTGGGCCGTGCCCCAGGGGCTAGCCACTCGGCCAGTCAGCTACGCTATCGCAGCCTCCGCCCCCGGAACTTTGAAGGGTTGTAGCTCCTAAACTAACAGTGATAGGAATGTAGTTTAAACTGATTTGGACGCAGCTGGTTTAAACGAATCCAATACACGATAGAAAAAACTATTGTTCCATTTAAAAAATTATATCTTTGTGGTGTAAATCTTTGGAAAATGATACAATAAACTATGTTCATCGCTCCGCAGAAAGTGTAACATTTCTTGTGTTGACCTACCGCATTAAAATTTCCCGTCACCTATTATTTTATAAGTTACAGAGGCAAACACACTTAGTGAAACAACCTATATACATTTTCGGTTACTATGTGCATTGTCCTGGTTTATCAATGTAACCAGTGCAAATGTTTTTCAGACATGCATCCGTATTTGGCAGATACGTGTCTGGAGGCCATTGCAATGGTTACATTATTAACATGGACATTGTAAATCGTATAACAAGTCAAATGCAAAGGTCAGTGTCAGTTGTCATAAAAGTTGCTTACAGGGCGGGAATTACGTAATGACATGTACGAATACACGTGAGTAATACACAATGTTTGGCATATGAAATTTTGGGTCAATCCGGTTGGCGTGAACGGGTAGCGTAATGGTTAACGCGACTGCTCGCGAAAACCGGGGAAACGTGCATCGAGTCCCGGTACGGCGCAAATGTTCATATGGCACCAATAAACTGTATATCTCGTGTTGATTCATATGCGCAACTGAGAAAACATTTATTTTGGTTACCTTCAACTTGTTTGGTGAGGCTATAACTGTGTATCATCTACGAAGGATTTGTAATGTTTCCAACTCGTAGTTACTGTTATTAACAGTGTGGAGGCCACTTGAGTTGTTGGTCAAGTGAGACACAGTATTACTTCATAGTTACAGTTGTAGTTTGTTAAAGGAACGTCAAATATAGCTAAATTTTGCTCGCTGAACGAGGTTACAATACATTTGTGCACAATCTGGGATGATTTACTCACCTCCCAGGTTTACGACACGGTCAATGAATAGCGGTAGTTTCCACCCATGGTGGTACCCATATGCTTTTATTTTGTTTCCCTTTATTACATTATCGCTTGTAGCAGAAGACAAAGTTTTAAATTAAAAGGGACATTTTCACCTCGAAGCTCGTAACTACACGGATCGATACTTCGAATAACACATTATGAGCTAAATAAAAATAAATAACTATTAAAAAATAATAAGAGAGTCAATAGTGGCCGATTGATTTCAAACAGCGAACTCGAAAAGACACAGCGGTAGGGCATCCAACATATTATTATTTCAATAATTAGGTCCACTGCGACTGTTAAAATTCAAGTGATGATCAGGGTCGCAATATAATTGTACATCTTCAGGAGCTTTATGATCAAATCATTAACAAGGTCTGTTACAGAACCGCATAATGCTCATTCCCCAACACTAATATCCAGGCTCAAGAAATCATATCTAGAAAATGTCCAACTGATAACGTGAGACAGTCCTTAATAAAATCAGTAAAAGAGACCATAGCCAATTCTGTACCTGCTTTGGAGACAGTCTGGGGAGAAAACACCGTTGTTACCGGCATCAAACTCAGCCTGGATGTTAATGTTGGGAAACGAGCTTATACGGATCTGTGACAGATCTTTGAGTCGATGATACAAATTTTTCTTGCGGAACAGTTCGTGTCTTCAATTAAGAATTTAACAGTCGCAGGGGAGCAAACTATTGAAATAATGTAATATGTTGACTGTGATTGTTGTATATATAATGTGTGATGTTCCGAAATATTGCCGAACGTGCAGAATGTTCATTTCAGTCCGTATTTTGGACGTAACACAGTGGAATGACTGAAGAAGAGAGAGATACGTTGAAGTGGCGCGCAGAGCGCGAGCTTACCTGTGAGACGCGGGGTCTGGTGCTGGGCAGCGGCGCGACTGAGCGCCAGCCAGCACCGCGGCTCAGGAGGGGCGGGGCCACGCCTGCGCAACAACCACACACGCCTCCCGCCCTCCCACCCCATTGCCTGCTATGCACTGACACTAACCGCCGAACACGAACACCAATACTATACGCTTAACATCATACGTAAAAATTAACAGCTGTGCGTTGGTCACGCTAAAACAGCGTGGCATATATGTACGGTAGTAGAATTCCGGATACAAAGTTCTAGGACTTGTGGAGGGTAGTGAGTACATAACATTGTGAATAGGAACCCACGTCCGGAAACGTGTCGTTTCCGTCCTACGATAGTTCCAATTAAGGTGTGTAACTCGTCAACGTCTGCTTAGGGACAGAGAACCGTCTCAGAGTTTCCTGTTCTGGTATGCTTTGCTTTGAGACCGAGTCAATACCTACGCATCACCGACAGAGTAGACGTAGAAATTATAATATGGCATCCTACCTAAAAGTGATGTCAAAAGAAGAAAAGACCATGCCATGGTTGTTGGATGGCCCTGGTACGTTCTTGGTTATGCCGTTTTCAGAAGACGCAGCCCCGTGACCTATGGCCCCCTCCTCCAACTCTAGGACTGGCCACTGGTACAATGGGGTGGATAACATCACATGGCAAGGCATTCCAGATATGCTCAAAATTGTTCAAGTCTGGAGAGTCTTCCTAGTCTGGAGAGTCTTCCTAGTCTAGGAGTCTCCCTACACACGCTCTGTAGCAACTCTGGAAGTATAGGGTGTTGTACTGTGCTCCTGGAATTGCTCAAATCTATCGAAATGTCCAACTGGCATGAATGGATGTAGGTCATTAACCAGGATGCGTACGTAGATATCATCGGTCAGTGTCGTTCCTAAATTTATCAAGAGTCCCACATCACTCCAACTGCACACGCTCCACACAATTACAGACCCATAATTGTGACATAAAGTCACGGGGAAGGCAGTTGACCATGATTAATAAAAAATAAAGTCAGCTGTATTGATAAATGTCATGAAGTGGTTACAATGTGACTTTATTTGACGCGTTTCGGCCTGGGCCATCATCAGAATCTGTCAAAGAAATATTGCAAAAACAATCTACAAATTTTGTTAGAATGATAAAATTCAGCACACGTACCCTGAATACATTAATTACATGTACGTCAGTACAAATGGTTATATGTTCTTTTGGTTACTGATTGCAGACTTTATTTATTTATAATTACTGACCCTCCAAATGCCGAAGTGCCCTGCTGATATTCAGGGTCAATGGATTAATGAGGTTATCTCCATACCCGTACACGTCCATGCACGTGATATAAGCAGAAACGAGTCTTGCCAGATTTGGCAAAATGTTGAGTCATTAACAGTCCAATGTCAGTGCAGACGGGCCCAGGCGAGGCGTAAAGCATTGCTTCGACTCCGAAAGCCCGTATCGATGATGTTTCGTTGAATGTTCCGCATGCTGACACCACTTGAAGACCCAGCACGGAAAGGCGCAGTGGTTTGCTAAAGGGTTGCACTTCTGTAACGTTGAACGATTCTCTTCAGTCGTCGTTGGTCCCGTTCTTGTACAATCTTCTTCCGGCCTCAGCGATTTCTGTGATACCAGATTCTCGATGTGCACAGTGTATTCGTGAAAGGGTGGTACGCAAAAATCCCCACCTTATCGCTACCTCGGAAATGCTGTGTCCCGTCTCGCCTGCGCTTACTATAACACCATGTTCAGATATACTAAAATCGTGATATCCTGCCACTGTAGCAGCAGTAACCGATCTAAGGCAAACGCCAGACACCTGTTGTCTTATACAGACTGCAGAGCTCTCCCACTACTAGTAAATGTTTGACAACAGTCGGTGTTAACACTTCTGTGCTGACAACAGGAACTCGCTTATCTTGGTTATGGTAGCTGTACGATCTGCTACTGCCCCCCTTACAACGCGACAGTCATGGCGGACGTCTGTGCTTTGTGGACGATCAGAACCTCGTCTACGGGTGTGAGAATAAAGAAATCAGAAAATAACAGCAACCCGTCACCTTTCGTATGTTCACGTGACCATTGCAGCCAGCATCGTTGCTCAACTGACGCAGCACGTCCAACTTGGATGGCAGTTCTCCGAAAGGACCCTCCCGCCACTCGTAAAGCCACAATATGAGCCGCTTCAAACACTCTGTTGCATCCAGAATGAAATTTTCACTCTGCAGCGGAGTGTGCGCTGATATGAAACTTCCTGGCAGATTAAAATTGTGTGCCGGAACCGGGACTCGAACCTGGGACCTTTGCCTTTCGCGGGCAAGCGCTCTACCGACTGAGCTATCCCGACACGACTCACGATGCCGCCTCACAACTTTACTTCCGCCAGTACCTCTCCTCCTACTTTCCAAACTTCACAGAAGCTCTCCTGCGAACCATGCAAGATTAGCACTCCTGGAAGAAAGGATATGGTGGAAACATGGCTTAGCCGCAGCATAAGGCATCGTGAGTCGTGTAGGGATAGCTCAGTCGGTAGAGCGCTTGCCCGCGAAAGGCAAAGGTCCCAGATTCGAGTTCCGGTTCCGGCAAACAATTTTAATCTGCCAGGAAGTTTCACTCTGCTGCATGTTTGAAGCATGTGTGCATTTGCGTGGCATGGCACTTCTTTGCTTCATACGTTGACGTCAGACTGAGCCTTATGACAGTGAACGTTCCCTGTTACAGGGTACATACAGATGGTGCTCTGTCTGCTAACTTGCAACGAAACCATTATCAGTACATTTATTATCCAGGTAGCATCTGACATAATTGGATCAAAATCTAAACAGCCTTGCCACGTGTACTATTATTTTCTTCTCTCTTTCAGAACAGTGCATTAGAGATAGTGAATGATGCTCTATTGTTAAACATTAAACAGCTCTCAAAGTTGTTTGTGTCCTTTGGCGCAGAGTTTTGACTTCAAATGCATTAAAATGGCAGCAGACTAGGTGAATGTGTAATGTCATCTGCTATACAGAGTCCACATTCGTAACAATGGTCCTGTGTAATTATCGACGGCAAATCTCGAGGGCTCCAGCGACAAAATTGAGAAGGGAGTTCAAATGGTCCAAGCACTGCAGCCAATTTATCATCGTCTGGTGTATGCATACGCGTTGACCCTGCTGGACTCCATAGTAGCTGACAAAAACTACTTGAAAAATTGCCTGTTTTTAGATGAAACAACGTTCCACCTTTCTGGACATTTGAATATTCGTAGTAGGATTTAGGGTTCCGCCGGCCGCGGTGGCCGAGGGGACTGAGGCGCTCCAGTCACGGTCTGCACGGCCACTACGGTCGGGGGTTAGAATCCCCCGTCGCGCATGGATATTTGTGCCGTCCTTACTATTAGTTAGTTCATAAGTAGTTTGTAAATTTTAGGGACTGATAACACCGTAGTTAAGTCCCATAAAAAAAAATAAAAAAAATTAGGGTTCCGAAAATCCTGACCACACACGTGAACACATCCGTTAATATCCGGTGCGACCTAATGTACGGTACGTTTTTATCTGCTTAGTAAACAATATGCTGAATGAAACATTTCCTGATATTACTCCATTACAGTTATTTTTGTTGTGCTACATCAAGGATCCCGTTCATATAGCACCGGTCCATGACGTTGCTAACATTCACCCGCAAATCAATAAAACAATCAATATTGTTGACGATGCAATGCTGACTCGTCATATACAGTACTATGTTACCACCTTGATGTTCGACGAACGACGTATGGAACACATTGAAATTCTAGACTGTCATAAAAACTTCTATAGATGTTAAACGTGTTACAACTACAGGGCGTGAACAAAATAATACGTAATAGACATAATATTTATTTATTAGTAAGGAGTTGGACCACCACTGACTTTAATAACAGCTGCAACTCTTCGAGGAACAAATTTTTAAAGTGTTTTTATAGTTTCCAACAGAACGTTACACATTCTTGTATCCAAACATCCGCCAAATATTTCACGATGTTAGAACTGTGCATTTGGTTAAAAAAATCAAATGTTTGTAAATATATCGGACGCAAACTGCGTGGTCATCAGTCCGTAGCATACAAATTACTTAAACTAAGGTAAACTAACCTAAGGACTACACACACACACCCATGACCCAGGGAGGAGTCGAACCTCCGACGGCGAATAACCGCGCGCTCCGCAACGAGGTGCCTTAGACCGCTCGGCTACTCCACCGCGGCTGCATTTGATCCTCACTCTCTGGTCAAAAACTCCTCGTAATGGTTCATTTATGTTGACACTTAGCGATTTTGCTGTCCAGGGCAGATGTTTGATAATTATCTGATGCTGTGAAAAGCACGTCTGTACCGTTTTGGCAGAGTGTGAGAGATCCCTATCATTTTTAAATATGGCCATGTTCGTTGGCAATATGTTAGTCATAGTAAGCAGTCTACCGTCGAGGATGGTGAGATTTTCAATCACAGTTATCTGATCAGTGAGGTTAATGGGATAAACAGTTGAATACCAGGATATTGACGCTCAAATCAACACGGAACCTCCCCCATGCCCGACTGTAGGAAGCAGATGACCAGTATCCATAGGCTTCTTTGGGAGTTTTCGAACATAAACGTGATTATTGGCCGGCCGCAGTGGCCGAGCGGTCTGTGGCGCGCCAGTCACAGTCTGCACTGTCTCTACGGTCGGGGTTTCAGCAATCCACCGGAAGGTGCATGGCGGAGGGTACACTGTACCACTACTAGGCATTTCCTTTCCTATTCCACTCCCAAATAGAACGAGGGAAAAATAATGTCTATATGTCTCTGTACGAGTCCTGATTTTTCTTACCTTGTCTTTATGATCTTTACGCGAAATGTAAGTAGGCGGCCGGAAGAACGTTCTACACTCAGCTTCAAATTCCTCGACAGAATTTCTCGAAAAGAACGTGGTCTTTCCTGCGGGGTCATCAGTCCCTAAACTTACAAACTAATTATGAACAAACTTATAATAAAGACAGCGCAAACATCCAAGCCCGAGGGAGGATTCGAACCCCCGACGGGGAGCGGCCTCACACATCGGAGCATAGCGTCTCAATGTGCTCGACCACTCCGCCGCGGTCTTCAAATAATGCTCACCAAAAAGAAATATTTCATCTGTTAACTACAGCATATTTCAGGAAAAATAGCAAATATTTTAGAAGATGGTAATAAAGACAATTTACAGTTAAAATGTCATATAACGTGTTTTCAATTTTTATTGGGTACAGAGATACAGCACTTGGTATGTACAACAAACTTAAATCACATGCAAATCTGGATATTTTAATTGACTCTTTCGTTGGTTCTTGGTAGATCACCATATTGACTATTATTTAAATAACCGGTTTTCGACGTACTTTAACGTCTGAATATGTCCTAGTAAGTCGAAAACGGGGTAACTAAGTGGTAATGAAGGTGTAGATCATATACAAAATTCTATTTTGAAGTCAGTGCGATGTCGATCTACCAAGAACCGACGAATAAATCAGTGAAAATGTCTTGATTTACTTTTGCTCTAGGTTTGTTTGGCTTTCATATTAACAGCTATATCGCTGTCTTCAATAAAAATTTTACATGTGTTATACGAAATTTTTATGCAATTCCTCTATTGTATCACCTCCTAAAATACTTACGACTGAGTCGAAAAACTACGTTCCCCTGAGCAGGAGACAAGTACACTTTCTCAAACAAATTCGCGACTTGGCTTCGTTTGTGAGCTGGGTTCCCCATTCGGTCGTCTGCGCATGCGCGAAGCACTTCCGTACGCGTGAGAATAGAATCCATCTTATTCCGTCTACTAGCCATCGTATTCGTGCATCTTGTGCAAGTGGACGCCTCTACACAGTACGCGGCCGGCGTGACCGGTGCATCACGGGTAATCTCGTGAGCGCTCAGTTTCCGTGTAGAAAGGGCTGTAAGGCCGGTTCCCACTAGGGACTGTCGCGTGGAAAAGCGCGCGGTAGCGACACGGTTGCCATGGACACGGGCCGCGCGACGCTAAGCGGCAGTCGCGGGCATGCTTCCACTGGTGACGGCAGCGGCAAGGTTGTCATGGCAACGCCCTCTACGGCACAGGCGTCTGGGGACAGTAGTGCGTCGGACCCCAGTTACCCGTACGAACCGATAGATGTCTCTACGGTTAAGGCTAGTTTACACAGCGACACTAGGTTTCATGAAACTGCGCTACTGGCCGATGCGCATGCGCGGCAGGCGTTCGCGCAACTCGTTGGTGAAACTAAATAGTTTCGGCACCTTCCAACTTTGGCGAAACTGATTGCGCGTGTTTTTAGGTTAGGTTATGACCAATACACAGTGATCTCAATGATTAACACTGGGTACACAACTGTAGTGTTTTGAATCTGTGAAAATCGTGACACTCTACTTTTGTTAGGTTGGCAACTCCGTACGTATAGGTCGTGTTGTTCTTTTGTACTCTACGTCCTTTGTAAATAAGATATGAATGATTAATTACTTTAATAAATACATTACACTAAAGTTCGAGTCGTTTATGCTTGAAGAGAAACTCAAAGGAAACGAAGTAGCGTTCATATTCATAAATAAACTATATTTTGCCGGCCGCGGTGGCCGAGGGGACTGAGGCGCTCCAGTCACGGTCTGCACGGCCACTACGGTCGGGGGTTCGAATCCCCCCTCGGGCATGGATATTTGTGCCGTCCTAGTTCGTAAGTAGTTCATAAGTAGTTTGTAAGTTTAGGGAGTGATGACCCCGTAGTTAAGTCCCATATGCTGTCCAAACATTTGAACATTTTTGAACTATATTTTTAGTCAGTTCCTATCACATCCAATTTAATGAATAAATTACACTGTTGTAGACGCTACTTCTCGTGTTCATTTCTCTATTTGCCTCTTGTTTATAATGATTTCCGTTTGAGCCCACCGATTGGAAATTACTGCATGAAAAATAACGCTTATGTCAGACACCTCGAATTGATCGTTTTTACACCTTCATTTATCTTTCTACAGTAAAACAATTTATCCATTTAAAGCAATATGGTAGAAACACTACTTCCGAATAAAAATATAACTGACGTACACGTTTTAAAAAACCCATGCCGTTTTCTGCTGTTTCGTTTCATGAGTATACGGTTTATTCCAAGTCTCAACTATTTTGTGAATAGTATTAAAATGTTCATAGGTAGCTGCCGTTGTATTTGAGTTACTTTATTCGAAAAGCAACTAGAACAAAAGAGTACAGATGTCATAATGTTAAATTCGGTTTATGCAAATACTACTACCAACTAGATAGAGACAGATATACGTTCACAAACATGGCGTCGAGCGTCACGCTTTCGTAATACACAGTACTGACTCCAGATTATCTTTGAGCTCACTGCCAATACAGAACAAAATACAATATACAGGGGGGAGGGGGGAGGGGGGGAACGGAAGAAAGAATTCGGTTTTTGAACATATATGCGTTGCGTAGGTGTTGTGCGATTTTAACGGCGTGTTAGTGCTCTTCTAGCAATTATTTGTGAAATTAAATATTGATGGGTTGATGATTAGTGAATTGCAGACTATAATACATCCAATTCGAAACACCTATACAAACGAAGTATGGAAATTGTGGATTTCGGAACACGGTACAAGTACTGCAGAGACGAATATCTACTTGACAAGAAACGTAATGCAATTTGTAATATCAAATGTTCAAATGTTTGTAGAGTCTACGGGACTTACCTACGGGGTCATCAGTCCCTAAACTTAAAAACTACTTATGAACTAGCTACTACTAAAGACGGCACAAATATCCATGCCCGAGGGGGGATTCGAACCCCCGACCGTAGTGGCCGTGCAGACCGTGACTTGAGCGCCTCAGTCCCCTCGTCCACCGCGGCCGGGCTTGTAATATCAATTCTGGTAACAATGTTTCACGCATAACGGTAACTTGTTTCTTTATTGAATTACTAACTGTTTAAAAGGAACGTTAACTGCTCTGGTGACATTCTAAGTTGATTAAACTTCTAGGGTCTTCAATCACAATTTCTTTCAGCAAGGTCGCTGAGCAACAGAGCTGACGTCTTTTTTTAATCCATTCACGAACCCAAACACGTTTCTTATTCTTTTTTATGTTTAGTCTTATGCAGCGACTTCACACAGACAAGCAATAGATTCGCCACAACTCTCACAGCTACTAAAACTTTCATTTTACGGCGACTGCGGCACTCTCAAAACAACGAAACTGAAGTGTATAGTATTGGTGCCGTGTCTACAGACATACACGAAACAAGTTGCGCGCAATTCATTTCATGAAACAAGTTTCGCAACCTAGTGTCGTCGTGTAGACTAGCCTTTATGCTACCAGGATGCTATGCGACTCCAGGGCTTCTATATGTCATTCCTGCTGTTTAATTTACGTAAATATTTCTACCTTCGTATTTTGACATTCTAAATACGAATCATTCTAAGACTTCAGTATTACTGTAATAAAAGTGTGTCTGTACTTTTCCATGATATTTCTGTTACACTGAACTATTAAAATGACAAGTAAGACTTTCCAGCAGTCTAAAACTTGAAGTTCGAAACTTAAACTGTAAAAAGACGCAACATAAAGCTGAGGTTACTTTCCTGATAAATAAAGCGGAAAGCAGAGCTGAGGTTCTGCATGAACTTCTGTTTTGTTATTGAGAATATTCACGTGTTGGTTTTCGAGTGTCATTTGCATGAGGATGAATGGCACTGGTATATTAAATATTGATGTGATTCTTCAGTTTCCCCCGGCGTATTTGATAATCAAAATATCCACGGGTGTACTGCCGGTCTATAGCGTCCAACAGGCAGTTGGCCCGTTGGACACTATAGACCGGCAGTACACCCGTGGATATTTTGAATATTAAATATTGTTATTATTTCACAGATGGTGACAGAAAAGCAAACATTTTACAAATGTTTGTATAGCTTATGGGACTGAACTACGGGGTCATCAGTCCCTAAACTTACAAACTACTTATGAACTATCTAATACTAAGGACGGCACAAATATCCATGCCCGAGGGGGGATTCGAACCCCCGATCGTAGTGGCCGTGAAGACCGTGACTGGAGCGCCTCAGTCCCCTCAGCCACCGCGGCTGGCGGTGACAGAAAATATCGGCTTTTAGAGGGAACTGAATGTATTCCGTTTTCGTCGACGGTAGCGCCTGAAGAATTGGCGATATTATGTCAATTAGCTTACGGCGAAACTGGCGGTGGCACTAGATAGTTTCTTTTGTGGGTTTATTTAGTAAATTTTTGGTGGTAATATAGATGACAGGAGCCAACGCCTGAAATGGCAAAGCTTAGAGGAATTATATATATTAAAAAGGAAAACGGATGTGTGTGTGGGGGGGGGGGGGGGGGGGCGGTGGTTCGTTTCTCGCTTCCGACAGTATTTTTATTTTTCACCTTAACTCCCAAAAGTTTTCTGACACAAAAAAAAAATGTTCAAATGTTTGTATAGCTTATGGGACTTAACTACGGGGTCATCAGTCCCTGAACTTACAAACTACTTATGAACTACTTATCACTAAGGACGGCACAAATATTCATGCCCTAGGGGGGATTCGAACACCCGACCGTAGTGGCTGTGCAGACCGTGACTGGAGCGCCTCAGTCCCCTCGCCCACCGCGGCCGGCTTTCTGACACATTTATTAAATAGAATTTACAAGTTGTGATATTCCGACATATTTGCAAGTACAACCGCTGTTTCTTGAAAGTGCGTTTCTTCTATTTAGTGAACATGCCGTGAAATATGGTCCAACAAATTGTAAACACTGTTTTCTAAACCATAGTACCTGCACATAAAGTGCGGACACATTGTTATAGTGAATGTTGCAAATGACATGCTGATACAAATAGTTTCATACATTTACTAGAAAATACAAAGTTTTTGAGATCAGTTAAATGGCTACAGTATTAGTGCAGTTACAAACAATGCATGTAGTACACAAGAGCGTGCATAATAGCTGTTGCAAAAAGAAAAAAGGCAGTTCAGGCTCATTAAGAAACGACAGTTGCCACATAACTCTAGTACGTAATCTATATGTAAAATAATTTGAATCAGCATGACATTTGGAACATTAATTATTGTAGTGTGTCTTCAGTTTATGTACAGGTAGTCACGAGACAATATTTTCACCAAAGAGAATAATCACACTTTTTAGAGAAAGCGCTTGTATACGTAAATATGCCGATATATCGCAAAATGTAAATTCCTTTTCATTAACAACAGTGTAAGAAAAGTTTTAGGAGTCAAAGTAAAAAAGAAAAAAATTTGCCTGAACCGGGAAGCGAACCACCGCCCACGTTTATCAGCTCCTCAAGGAGATGCGATTATCCCCTACGCTACAAGAATCACGGAACTCGTATCCTTCTGTTTTACATTGCCATTAATATCTAGGTTTACTCGCCAATATGGCATTTATTGACTGTGATTTACAACTAATTGTACTAAGAACGACATGGTTTTGGTACCTCTTAAGTGTGCCGTAACTTTGAGATAGCAACAAACGAATTACAAGGAGAAACGCATGAAAATGCGAAATGAATGGAGAATGGCTTCTCTGCAGGACGTAGCTTGTGACCGTAGAGACATCTATCGGTTGGTACGGTAACTGGGGTCCGACGCACTACTGTCCCCAGACGCGTGTCTCTACGGCGCGGTGCGGCAGGCTTCGACAGAGAAGCAGCCCCCCCCCCCCCCCCTAAACCACTGACCTACGCTCCCGTCGTAGTTCCGTAAGATGCTAGCATGAGTCAGGCGGTTCCCTTGGCTTAGTACCAATAGACCTCACTAGAGGCACTTGTGAGGGTGCCTCTCGCACGTCAAAGGGTAGCGTGGAGGGGAGGCTGAGGGGAGAGCTCGTGCCGCCTGCCATGAGGCCACAGCTGTGTCCGGCTTGCTGGCGTTTGAGGGGAGGTGGTGGTGGGGGCAGCCGCTACCTGCCGCCTGCTCTGGCCAGTTTAAAGGGCTGCTTCTGACCGCAGCGCCATCTTACGGAACTGAACTGCTTCCCCCCCCCCTCCCCCCCGCACCTCTGAGCGTGCGTGGGAC
Organism: Locusta migratoria; assembly: GCA_026315105.1. Classification (NCBI taxonomy): domain Eukaryota; kingdom Metazoa; phylum Arthropoda; class Insecta; order Orthoptera; family Acrididae; genus Locusta; species Locusta migratoria. The sequence goes on from CM048755.1 coordinate 298,400,476, forward strand.
CAGGCCCTTACGGAGGTTTCCCATATGACGTTAGAGGCGGAAAAATACCAACCGGAAGTGCCTGAAAATTGGCAGTTAGAAGTATAGTATCTGTGTCTTCAAGATCTTTGAGTAGACTACGCAATGCAAAGTGACAGCTTAGAATGAAGACAAAGCAGACGATCATTCTATTTTGTGTTGACACTAGGTTAGTGTTTACCTCAATCTGTGGATTACTCGCGAAATAGCTTGGTAGTTCTTTCCGTATTGTTTTCCTTCCTTTACTGTCCAAGTGAAAAATAACTGTTTTGCTGACAAACGGTACGAATTTCAGTGACTATTCAACTACTTATTTTTTAAAATAAATATTCAATAATGACGTTCTTTAAATCAGTACCCAGCTATAATCTATGTTGTAGACAGAGCGTGTTGGCTTCTGTCTCAGAATTTTCAGCCCATGTTTGTTTTACGTTGCAACTGGCGTTTCGCTACCACCAATTCAAACTCAGATTGGCTAGCACTGTTAAAGTTTCATATTTCATTGCTCTTTGAGGCTGAAAGTGGTCAATGTCAGCAGCTCATACTGTCAATCATATTTCGACATAACAGACAACCTGTCAACAAATGACCATAAAAGCTTAAAATGTACGGTAGATAAGAATTTGCGACACATCTTTACAACATCTGTATTTCCCAATATCTTGAACGTCCGGTAGCTGCGACCGTTATTATGATTGCCAATACCAATAGATTGTTTGGAATTTACCTACTTTGTAACCACAATAAAACATCTTAATGCACATTGTGGCATTAGTTCATTTAGGGCCCCTTTTCTGCAAATGGAGAAGAAACTGCTTTTAAAATATGTGTATTACTACATTACTCAGACAAACCTGAGTTAGTATAGAAACGTTTTCTTTATTAATAATCTCACTAATGAATAATGTCTACTGTTAAGGCTCAAATACAGAAATATTTATCCTTGTCAGTGTACTTTGTAAAGTGATGTTCCTCATCCGGAAAGATTATTACATTTACAATGGTTTGTTATTAGGACAGTATTCCCCTACATACACACTCGGAAATCGTCACATATTCGGAAATTACTATCCAAATAACTGTTTCGTCCTTTGTTTTCTAATGTGTTGTAAATGTAATTAAAAGACAGAAACGTTGAACTAACTTAATATATTCAGTGAAGGTCAATTAAAATGTAGATTTGAAAAAAAAAAAAAAATTAGGAGACGAGAGGAACCGAACCAATACCCACACATATATCAAATTTAGGAATTTACCACGCTATCCATTATGCTACGATCTCATGTCAACAATTCTTATATAGAAATATATATACCTACGCATGAATATTTACGAAGTTGATTTCTTACAAAACTACTATTTATTTGTATAGTAAACATTTTCGTGATCACTCTTAAAGGCATCATAATGGGATACTGCAAATTTAAAGTTCACCATTTCTGAATAAGCTGAATTTAAAATGGGGCCTGTCACCGCATTCCAAAGTTTCTAACCGTGCTGTGTATAGTCTCTGGTCCAGAACGGAAGTGGTATTTTTCCGCCGCTAACGTATACTAGGTTTCCCGTCTGTATATATTTGTCTGTGACGCTGCCGCAGCAGCACTCATCCCGTTTACATGGGCTCCCAAAACCAGATTTCGTAAACCGATTTCGAAGTTCCGCTTCTGGTTCACCATGTAAACACTCCAAAATCGATTCTGGATATCCGCTTCTCTAAAGCGGTTTTCCAGTTCCACAATCGATTTTCGTGCCCATGTAAATACAACCGTTTTTGAAGCGTTCTTGGCTTGTCAGATTGTGTTTTTTTGTTACGAATTTTCGACACACATGGAAAGAGTGATGTTATCTAATGTGTAATACGAGTATAAATATTAGAGTGAACATAAATCTATGTATTTAAATAAAGAAAAATAGCGATTGTGCTAACTAAATCAGGAACTGAATCAGCTGTTTTGCAGCCGCCATATTAAGTGGGCTAAGCAATCCGATTCAGGCTATGCCATGTAAACACGGTGGCGAAAAATGGTTTACGAAAATCGGTTTTCGTCTTCCGGAAGATGTGTTGCATGTAAACGTAGTGAATGAGAGTGACGGAAGCATAATCCACAGAGGCCCACAAGAAATACTTGACCCTGTGTCCTCAGCGGCTAGCGTTGAGCACTTCTTCGGCAAGGAACTGTGGCGAACGGGGGGGGGGGGGGGGGGGGTGTGTGAGTTGAAATACTTACCAAGCGATTATAAGAAAACTTTACTCCTAATATTACAGCTTGGTATATTTGCTCGATAAAGGCTGCATTTATTCGCCACATTTACTATATTGCATGTAATGAATGTAAAAAAACTTCATGGATTTTAAAGAGTTTGCAGACATGAAAACTCATTGCATAGGTTTTGCGTATGGTTTATTTTAGGTCATATGTTATTGCGAATACATTGTAGCCAACATATCTAAATAGTATGTAAAGTTGAGAGCAGAATTCTCTCTTTCCAGGCACTTAAATGTGATTTGCAGAGTATCCCGTGTAGATTTAGATATTGATATTTACATCCCATGGCCGAGCAGAGCCGTGTCCCGACTGTACATCGGCAGTATTGCGATCGTAACACTTCATAACAGCTCAGGATATACAAACAATGTTTTTTTGCAAAGGACAGCACATAAACAGTCACGTATTTTCTCACGTGATATTAGAATGTTTTTATTCGCACTAATATTATAAAGCAGCTGTTCTTTTGTTTGGTTTATTTTCTCTCCTTGAAAATATGTACATTTTTGTTTTTAACAGCCATTAATATATGAAATGAAAATGCAGTGGAATAGTCCATGTTAAGATTTACGGTATCCTGTGTGTACTAAGGGCATTTAATCGTAACCTGTTTGCTGTTCTTTCACAATATATAATTGCCTTGTAACTAATTTTTTCAATTATTTCAGTTTACAAGGAAGCCTTCTATTTATTGAGAGTACATCACTGTTTATTTATAAGATTCCGAACAAAGAATAGTTTGATGGATTTCTCCACACAAGCCGTTCGCCGTCGGGTATTCGAGTCCTCCCTCGGGCATCGGTGTTTGTGTTGTCCTAAGCATAAGTTACTTTAAGTTAGTGTAAGTAGTTTGTACGCCTAGGGACTAATGGCTAACGTAGTTAAGTCCCTTAGGTTTACAAATATTTAAACATTTTTTTCTCCACAAAAATATATCTAGTACAACAGTTCTACTAAAGAAACTTCCTTCTCTACACTTGTCCATACTATTTTTGAGGTATTGTTGCACATTGAGGGATCCCCACCACCTGGAAGTGAGAGAGGATATAGAGACAGTTCACAGAAGAGCAGCTCGTTTTGTATACCACAGAGAATAGTGTCACGGAAATTATGCACGAGTTAGGGCGCAAATCTTTTAAAAAAAGCCGCGGCGGAGCGCATTGAGGCGCTACGCTACGATGCGCGAGGCCGTTCCCCGTCGGGGGTTCGAATACCCCCTCGGGTATGGATGTTTGTGCCGTCTTTGGTATAAGCTAGTTCATAAGTAGTTTGTAAGTTTAGGGACTGGTGACCCCGTAGTTAAGTCCCATAAGCTCTACAAACATTTGAACATATAAACTTTAAAAGAAAGGCACGTTATTCGTTGCGGAGCGATCGACTTGCGATATTTCTTTCAGCTGTTTTATCCTCTGAATGCAAACGTATTTCGTTAGCATCGACTTCCACAGGTAGATATAATCTTTAATATATATATTTCGTATGCGATCTACAAACAGTATATAATAAATTCACAAATTGTAAAATAGTAATACTGTCTACACATTTTTACAATAACCTATAATACATGAAAATTATGTACAAGAGTAGTATGAACTACTTCATATCTCGTTCTTCCAGAAGTCTATATATGCCATTGCTGTACTGCTGCAGGTCATGAGGTCTTGGACTGTGCACACTCTTGGGTGATTTACTTCCGGACATTCCAGCAGGTGGTCCATAGTCTGGACGTTTCCGCACGAACACAAAACACTTTCACCGATTCCCCATTTGTGCAAATTCTTGTTGCATCTACCCATTCCAGACCGCAGCCTGTTCAGAGTCTTCCATCTCTGCCAGTCAAGTTCTTCGCCTGGTGGCAGCGCCTCCTCAGCATAGTTGGCATGTCCTTGTTTCTCCCGCCACAATTTTATTCTGGTAGTTCTTGGTGGGTCTGCGAGTGGTTCTGTTGAATGTAGAAAACTGCTTCTTGATTTAAGGCGTTTTGGTACCCATGTAATGGGTGACGTTCGTCTTTAAGCTGTTTTGATCGTTCGATGCTGCTCTGTACCGAGCGTCGGACCTTTGGTGGAGCGATTCCTGATAATGAGTATAGGTGGTCAACTCTTGTAGGTTTGAGACAGCCAGTGATAAGCCTACAGGTCTGATTCAGGACAGGGTCCAGTTTGTTTGCATGACATGACCGTTCCCACACAGGACTTGCAAACTCAGCAGCAGAGTAACAGAGCGCCATTGCTGTCGTGCGTAAAACTTTTGCATTAGCTCCCCATTTTGACGTTGTTAGTTTGCCAAGTAAGTTATTTCGTGTTTGGACTTTTGCCTTGCTCTTCTCAATGTGGCGCTTAAAGGATATTGTCCTATCAAGGGTAACTCCCAAGTACACTGGGGAAGGGCAGTGTTCTAATCTTGTGCCATTCCACCAAACATTCAGTTCCCTCTTTGCCTCTCTATTGTTAAGATGGAATAGGCAAGTCTGGGTCTTACTTGGATTGGGCTTCAGCTGATTCTTTAAAATAAAAAGAAATCAGACCTAAAACGGAAAGTTGCTGGTGTCCCTTTTTCCCGCGCGCCATTAGTAAACGATACAGAAATATTAAGAAAGCGATTCGAAAAACCCTCTCCCATGCAAAGTGGCGGCACTAGACGAAAACTGAACGTCGGCGAACTTGTTTTTACGAGGCCCCTTTCACAAGTATTATTGCAATGACAAAAATTATAATAAAAAAACACCAATTAAATAGAGAAACTTTTCGGCTTTTCTCCTGTTTTTTAGACATCACATTATAATAAATACTAGCCGCTATTGAGGCTTCAGTTGATAGTACTGACACGCAGATAGTTTTTCTTGGCTCATTGTGCTTCTCAAATAAGTCTTAATTTTAAGTTTCAGAAGCTGCTTCTAACCGAAGCTGTACTGACTGAGCATGATTCTGATTGTTATATAAGCATTTGGATATACTTCTTCCAAATTGTTTTCTACATGTACTGGAGAACTTGTGTTGCTTGTTTGAGTCTAGTGAATTTGATTTTAAAAGCTGGAGTTCCTCGTAAAGTTATAAAGGCTGTATGTCACTATTTTCGCCTTCTTGAAGTATCATATCTAAATCAGTACAATGCTCGAGAAGGTCCTCTTTGGATAGAGATTTCAAATAATTGATATTATAAATAAAACCAAATCGCTCAAAATATTCTTCGAGCGCTTTGAATCGACATTCACTGTCGACTATTACATCATATATCATTGTGTTAAAAAAATCAACTCTGTACTGCATTTCAGCAGATTGTATTGATTCTGCAATTTTTTCGTAATCGAACATTCGTTTTTTCTGTGCTATTATTTTCTTCTTAAACTCAGACTCAGTTTCGTTAATACTTATTTTCTACAAACAATCGAGCTTCTGCAACTCATTTTTCAAATCCTGTGATACGGAATTCTCGAATCCAGTCCCTAAATGAACGTAAAAACCGGTACTTTCAGGTACACTTGAACCGACTGCCATTGTGCATTTATATTGTTCACATGTAGTAAAATCTCGTATCACACGTATATTGCAACAGTAAACTCAAAAGTTAACATTTCGTAGAAGACTGCTTTACAGTCACTAAGAGTTTCAGAATCATCGGTTTTACTTTTCAGGTCATTCACGCTTTCGATGACATCATCAAATTTGAATAATGTAGCTTTTAGTGCTCCGGTTCTGCTTTCCTAGCTTGTTAGAGGTTTCTCTGTCAATTTTAATTTAGTTTTTATAAGTTCCCAACGCTGGCTACACCTTGTAAAAAGCACATAAATTTCATCGATGAAGACGAAAAATATTGTAGCTGTTGTAGTTGAGTTAGTTGCGTCTATGAGAAGCAAATTCGAAGAACGGCATCCTCGTGGAGTGAAGAATGCTCGTGGATTAATATTGAGTATACTTGTTCAGACACCTTTATTAATGGCAACCATATTGGATCCGTTATCATATCTCTGTACTCGACAGTTTTTTATATCTACATAATTATTTTCTAGTTCCTTTAAAACTGCATTTTTAAATACAACGACAGCAAATCCAACAAAGAGTTCCTCTACTCTCCAGATGAGGACTTGCAAAATCTTAATATTATTGACATTTGTTCCACACGGCTCCTCCATCGAGCATGAAGGCATAATATTTTGCTTGTTCCACTCTTTTTATAATTTCGTTAATGACAGATTTTGACAGTAATGAAATCAATTCATTTTGAATCTCGTGGCTCAGATAATGCTGATAAAGTTGCTTTTCATTAATACGTTGCAAATGATCTTTTAGTGTTAGATCATATTTGGATAACAGTTTAAATAGGTAAATAAAATTTATAGTGTTACCAGTATCAGTCAGGTTAAGGGATTCTCGGTGAGCTCTAAATTCCAGATTGTGTGAGGCTAAGTAGTTGATAATATCGATCAATCTTTCAAACAAGTTATACCAATACTTTTCTGATCCCGTAATCAGTCCCTCGTTTTCCTTATCTATTGTTTTCCCATAATTGTTTCCATTATAGAATTCCATCCATGTAATCATATACTCCATGGTCCTTGGCTTTGTTCATGTCTTTGCAATATCCTGCTCAGACCTTTCCAGTCACAACAGCCATGTGAGATGTGGAGTAAACCAACCACCTGCGATGCTGCTCTTCACCGTTACTCGATTTTCTTGTGAAATGAAATGCAGTAAAATGTCTTATTTGCGTCTTTGGGGTAACTCTCATACGATTTCTAGAGGTTTTGTTGGGGACCATTTTGACGCTGTGAACCTTTTACTGAAACACACCCACTTCCTCGGATCTACTTCTGTAAATGACTCTGTATTATGAACAACGTCCTCTGGATTTTCTGAATCACAAATAGTTTCTCTTCTTAACTCATTATTCGGCTCAGAATGTTGGATAACAGCAGTTTCGTCTAATTCCGATCCTGTATCAGGAAGGGTAACAGATTCATTTGACTCTGGTTCAGTTTCAGCGACTTCATAAACTTGGAGGACAGATTTATCAAAGGCCTCTGGAGCAGATTCAGCGGAAGCAGGTTTCTTCAGAAATTTCATCATGCCCAAACTCACAGATTGGCTGGATGTAGCTGTCTCAGCCTTTCTTCTTCTCTTTGATGCACCAGACCCCCATTTCCTCGCTATGTATCTTTCTCTTGAGGGTCCTCCAGACATGATGACCTAAAAATTATTTTTTGTTAGTACATTGCTAAGCGTAGTTCCATCGAAAGGAATGATTCCCGACTGTTTTGCGATTGATTTTCACAAAACGTCCATAAGTTGTATTAGAATTATTTGTTTGTCAGTGAAGTGGGAGGGTGTATGTAGAACGAATGAAACATCCTAAAAGCAGAAAAGTCGACGCGCACCGGTATTTGCCTGAGACACATAAATAACATGGCTAATGATCTGGATAACAACTGCGAGCCTTTTGACACACTGAGTTTTGCGCGTCATTTCAAATGTTCAAATGCTTGTAAAGCTTATGGGACTCGACTACGGGGTAATCAGTCCCTAAACTTACAAACTACTTATGAACTACTTACTAACTAGGACGGCACAAATATCCATGCCCGAGGGGGGATTCGAACCCCCGACCGTAGTGGCCGTGCAGACCGTGACTGAAGCGCCTCGGTCCCCTCGGCCACCACGGCCGGCTGCGCGTCATTTCGCCACTGCGGTTTAGTGCGCATGCGCAGATTCACGACAGGTGTTGTATGGGAATATACTTAACTGATCGGTAACAGTCGGCAGCACTCGTGAGAATTCGAGCCGCGCTGGGGTGACGATGCTCGTTGTCAACTGCACAGCGTTTGCTTACAGCCTGGTGTCATTGCGTTGTTGTCTACCTCTACATCTACACAGATAGATACTTTGCAAATCACATTCAAGTGCCTGGCAGAGGGTTCATTATTAACCACTTTCATAACTTTTCTCTACCGTTCCATTCTCTAATAGCGCGCGGGAAGAAAGAACACCTAAATCGTTCCGTTTTCGATCTGATTTCTCTTATTTTATAGGGATGGTCATGTCTCCTAAGTTGGTGGGTCCTAGCAAAATATTTTCACATTCAGAACTAAAAGTCGGTGATTGAAACAAACAGATCACGCCGCAATGAATAACGTCTTTCTTTTAATGATTTCCACCCCAATTCGTGCAACATTTCCGTGACGCTTTCCCTCCCGTAACGTGATAGAACAAAACGTCTTTCTTTTAATGATTTACACCCCAATTCGTGCAACATTTCCGTGACGCTTTCCCTCCCGTAACATGATAGAACAAAACTTGCTGCCCTTCTCTGAACCTTCTCAATGTCTTCCGTCAATCCCACCTGGTGAGGGTCCCACAAGGGGCAACAGTACTCCAGGAGAGTACTTGTTATTTCTAACTGAGGTGGGCCGTCGTTATTGTGTTTTGTTACATTATTTTCGTTCATTGTGTCAAACAGTAAAATCAGTTTAGATAAGACAAAGTATTTAACTGCTGCAATCATACGGAAATAAATGCGGAGAACTAAATGGCTTCCTGCTGGGAACGGTCGAGCGCACTAAGTCGTCATAACACGGTGTGCGAGTTTACTCCCGTCGGGGTCGAATCTAACCCTTCGGTACGGATGTTATGTTCGGGTTAAGATAATCTACTGCAAGTTAGATGTAGGGTCAGTATTCAAATGTTTGTTAAGCTTAAGGGACTTAACTACGGAGTCATCAGTCCCTAAACTTACAATCTACTTATGAACTACCTTGCACTAAAGACGACGCAAACATCCATGCCCGAGGGGGATTCGAACCCCCGACGGCGGACGACCGCGCGAACCGTAACATGGCGCTCGAGTACGCGTGGCTAATTTGCCGCGGCTTAGATGTAGGTCGTCGCTACATCACCTAGCAGTTAAGAAGCGCCATTAAACATCAATTTAAATTTAAAAATAAATAAAAAGTTAAAATTTCAACAATGTTTTGCGAGGCCCCCAAAGGCGCGAGGCCGTCGTCGCCGCCACTGCCCCTGTACTTAAATGTGATTTACAGAGCATCTTGCATCTTCCTCTCTTTCCATTTACTGCAAATCCCATCTGTTTCAGTCTGTTACTATCGTCTGTGGTTGGCCTTCGTCTAATATCGCCGACCGCGGTGGCCGAGCGCTCTGCGGCGCGCCAGTCGCGGTCTGCACGGCCACTACGGTCAGGGGTTCGAATCCCCCTTCGGGCATAGATATTTGTGCCGTCCATAGTATTACGTAGTTCATAAGTAATTTGTAAGTTTAGGGACTGATGACCCCATAGTTAAGTCCCATAAGCTCTAGAAACATTTGAACATTTTTTTTTTTAATGAAATAAGAGAATCAAAGTTTTTATGCCATTAAATGCATTCTCAGGAACACGAGTCCATATGAGATTCATAAACTCACAGATCTAAAACTGAACTATAAACAGAGCTAGTTGCAAAGACATTGGTACCAACGGAAAGATCAAAGATTCTACAATTGATGAGCGAAATCCACAGCCTTCTATATCACTACTTTCGGGAATGTGCAGATTTCAATGTGTAAACATCGCAAGTTGGATAATTTTCCTGGACGCACATATAATTTTGAAAAATAAAATAACAGTACTCCTATTAGAATTTCTTAACAAATTTTGTACCATTTTAAACAGAAAAAGTCAGATTGGTCTACCGTCTCCGGGGGGGCCTCCGCGGCAGCGCGGCAAAAAACTAGCCATTGCCGCTGCCGCGCCCTAGTGGCCAGTGGCCCATGTGCAGTGCTACCAACTTGCAACAGTATGTACGAGGGGTGTTCAAATGCAAAGGTACGAAACGTCTTAACAACCAAATCAGTTGAAATTTGAATATGCCGCTTGGGATAACTTTGTGTGACATCTAGGGGCACGAAGTATGCCTCGACACCTCCCCCTTAAAACTAAAACCAGTGCACTCAGCAGGCAAGATGAGACCATCTTCGCCGACGTCCGAGGTCCGGTACTCATCGAATTCCTCGAGCAAGGAAAAACCATTAACAGTGACGTGTACTGTGAGACACTCCATAACCTGATGTGGTGCGCCCTTTAACAGTCGCCCACATCTTACTTGAATGCCGCAATTTAGTCGCAAAGCGACGAAATTTTAATTTCCCTGGCGCTTTCCAGCTTGCTTTAGCCGACAATGCCTCCATGGTTGACTCTGTTTTAAATTTTATCCGTGAGTGTGGATTTTACAAATCCATTTAAAGTTTGTGTGTGTCATTGCTCTGTCCTCTACCCGCCTAAGTCTTTTAGGTAGGTGGTTTTAAAGTGTCCCAGAGTGGCTGGATGTGTTCCTTATATTTCTGTGATCACCCAGCAAAACACTCTTGTACTGTTTCAGCCCTTTTATCCCTTCTTCGTTTTTACTTTTATCCTTTCTTCATATTTACCTGTGATTTTTAAACTTTGACTTGTTAACGCATTTACTTAGGAACGCTTAACACAATGTTTTATCTCTAAGACTGGAACAAGGGACTGATAACCGTCGCTGTTTAGTCCCTTCCAAAAACCAACAACAACAACTCTCCGTAACCCACGCAAGTCCATCGATTGGAAACGGCCTGGGCTGATCACTGAGAGAGTGAAAAAAGAAGAAGAAGAAGAAGAAGAAGAAGAGAAAAAAAAAATCAAAGCGCTTCATATCGGACCACGAACTGAAGGACACAGTACAGGACTGGCTCTTGTCACGGCCAAAGGAATTCTGGGAACAGGGAATCCTCCTTCGACTCGTTAAACAGTTGGATAGTTGTGCTCGGGACTCTGGTAATTAATTTTGACTTCAATTATACCCACAGTGTTGTTTCGTACCTTTTTATTTAAACATCCCTCGTAGTGTACTGCATGGCGTTCTCCTGAAATTCAGTGTAACTGTGATTCTCCAATTATAATAGTTTCTAAATTCACTTTTCTTAATGATAGTGGAAATTTATGGGCAACCTGTTTATCCAGATACTTACAAAAGCTAAAAAAGGTAAAAATGGCTGGTGAAATAGTCATAATCGAAAAGCAGCAGGTTTTATTAGTACTGACAGAATTCAAAGCATAAGCATTACCAAATGCTAACACATTTCAGACCAGTCTATCGAGGAAACATGATAATTTTACACACTGACTATGGCAAATCACAGCGAAACCTAAATCAGCACTGTAGTATCAGAATGCAGATCCGCCTTCTTTATTTAAGAGCTTGGGGTTAAACCATGACAAGGGTCTCTGTTTTTTCGTTAACACTGGGATATAAATTTGCCAATACAAATAAATTTAATGAGGAAACATGGCTAGGGTTTCAGTTTTGTGGTACTGGAGCAACTTACATAACAGGGTGATCCCAATTATGAAACCAATAACAAAATTTGTAGTTGGATCGTTATTTGCGTCCTTGTTATTTAATTAGTTTTGTCTAACTGCTGAGCGCTGCACACAACAACAAGCGCGAGTCCGGCCGTTTGTTGCCAGTTTCGGACGCAGGATGGGAGATAAAATTCAAATGTTCTAATTTTTGTAGAACTTATGGGACTTAACTACGGGGTCATCAGTCCCTAAGCTTACAAACTACTTATGAACTACCTAAGACTAAGGACGGCACAAATATCCATGCCCGAGGGGGGATTCGAACCCCCGACCGTACTGGCTGTGCAGACCGTGACTGGAGCGCCTCAGTCCCCGCGGCCACCGCGCCCGGTGATGGGAGATAATTGGGATACATCTCCTCCTGAAATTTTGAAAAAATTACGATAACGCAAAACTTTTATGAATTTCCATAAGCATAGTACAGTAAGAAATGAAAACGTTTTTCGTGCAATATCGCACTTTGTTGATCCTCCCTCTCCCTTAACGTGCGACATGATTTATGGATGGCCTGTAGTTCTCACTATTTCACTAGTTTCACATATCCCCCCTTCTACCCCGAAACAAAATCCTGCATCCGCCCCTGCTTCTTGGTGTGTATAAGAGAGACCATTTTTGCCAATCATTTGCTGTATGTATATAGTATGGTAGAAACTCTGTGACAAAAAAGCCAAATAAATAGGTGGTCCACGAAGGGTACTCAGCGTAAACGTATAGAGTTTATCGGTTACGATGTGCAGCGTCCGGGTTTAACGATGTAACCACTGCCAAAGTTTTTGAGACATGTAAGCGTATGTTACAGATAAATGGTACAGCTGAAGTATAACAAGATCCGCAGTGGTGTCCATTTCCTCCCGACATGCATGTATGTCTAGATGACATTGCTATCGTTACATTGTTAATACGGACATTGTAAATCGTAGAAAAGAAAAGCAGTCAACAATCCGAAGATTGGTTTGAACACCACAGTGTTTTACTAGGCATGGTCCTGTTTGGAGGAGGTATGCCGTTGCCTTCGTCCGACCTTCGAACTGACTTACCCAGCCAGTTATAGGGGGACCTACAGTTTAACGTGGGTTCCGAACCACGGTGCTAATCGGTATTTTTCACATGAGCAATACTGCCAGAGGTGAAAGATAAAAATTGAATGACCTGGCGGGGATCGAACCCACGACCTTCAGAGTTGTAGTCTGGTACTCTACCACTGTGCAACCGAGGCGTATTAAAAGCCAATCACAAAGACCGCACCAGTTGTCATAAGCGTCGCTTCCAGAGCGGAAATTACGTAATGACATGTACAAGAACTCGTGAGTAGTGGACAATGTTTGGCAAATGAAATTTTTGGTCAGTCCGGTTGAACGTGCACGGGTAGCGTAATGGTTAACGCGACAATTCGCGAAAACCGGGAAAACGTGCTTCGAGTCCCGGTGCGGCACAAATGTTCATATGGCACCAATAAATTGTACAGCTGGTGTTCATTCATATCCGCAACTGAGAATACATTTATTGGATATTCGGCTACTTTCCACTTGTTTGGTGACGCTGTAACTGTGATCATCTACGAAGGATTTTTACTGTTTCCACATCTACCACAGGCTGCAGGCCACTTGAGTACTCGGTGAAGTGAGACTAGTGTTACTTCATAGTTACAGTTGTAGTTTGTTAAAGGAACGTCCAGCACACCAAAATTCTGCTCGCAGAATAAGGTGACAAAACAGTTGTGCACAACCTGGGGTGATTTAGCCACCTCGCTCATTATGTGGACCCTACGCTGTCTCATTCCCCTGGTACGTGACATAATTTTCCGGTGAAAAATGATAGTTAACGGTACTAAATAGAAAATAATAACACATTTCAGGATAACGGACGGATGATATTGGAACATTTTTAAAACCCTGTATATTATAGACTACCGGCACAATACGTGTAGGGGAAAAGGTTGTACCTTGGGAAGGTTTTACCTTGGGACACTTTTTAATAAAGGCAGTGCACTCTAGTGGAAACTTTAAGAACTATGAAGTAAAGTTGTCAGGCCTATTTTCAGAGGGAATAGGAGGCCATGTTGTATTTGGATGGTGTTTGAGATCTGAGGAGGAGTTTTACAAGTTTTCGTGTTTGAAAGTAAAATTTAGCCACTATCCTTAGAAGATATAAATTAAAGCTAAGCATCATTATTAATGTTTCTTAAATACAGTGTTGTAGGTCATTGTTTAAGTAAGCTAGTGATACCATAAGTTAATAAGATAGAAATGAGTACATAGGTTAGGATACTGTTTTCTGTTATTGTGTATTTGGTTTTACCTTGGGACACTTCTATGGTTGCACCTTGGGACACCTGGAAGGTGTATGATTGTTACTTATATACCAGAAAAACAAAGAATTGAAGAGAAAACAGAAAGAAAACAAGAAAAAGAAGTCTTCCCCAAAGAAAGAAGCCACTAAACGGACAAAGGAGTTTTCATCTTCCACTTCTTTTGATGAAGAAATTCCCGAGCTTGGTAGTAGCTATAGAGGTAGCATATTTGATTTGTCATCTGAAGAAGAGGATTTCTCATCCTTCTTTCCACCTAGAAAAATAACACTTTCTTGTTCTCAAGCTAGTTGGGTCTTGGTAAAATTTGACATCAGTGGCAGATCTCATGTTTACTATGCAGGAGTAGTTTTAGAAAGCACAGAAGAAGATGTAACTGTGAAATTCTTAAGGAAACAAAGGACCATTTTGTATTCTCTAAAGTTGAGAACATCATCATTGTTAATCACAGTAATACAGTGAAAGAACTACCAGTTCCAGTGGTGTGTCATGGGTTTCATTCATTTAATATTTTATTCCCACCACATCTTGTTTTAAGGTAAAATAACTTTTGTATTTGGACTAACAAACATTTACTACATAATTCCAATACGATTTTTTCATTCATAAAATTAAGAAATTGGAATACATCACCGTGTCCCAAGGTAAAACCATAGGTTATACCCCGGGACAAGTGTCACAAAAGTCTTTATTGGTGAGTAATTGTGTAAATATTGGAGCTAGCCTAAAGTGCTGTTCGTTCAACATTACCTAAAATTGATGCCTGTGATGGGGTAAATTTTCAAATTTCTTGTAAAAAATCATAGTATAAAAAAATTAAAACGTAAAAAATGTCCCAAGGTACAACCCTTTCCCCCTAAAATTTTGAAGAGTACATTTTATACTTCGTAATTTCATAAACATCATTTTTACAAATTGTGAATTTGATACACATGCTCTGTTACAATATAGCAGCGTGTCTCAACCTGTGAGTGGCGTCCCCCAGGGGGTCGCACTGTCTTGCCCAGGGGTCGACCTCACAGGAGGAAGTACTTGCACCATAAAACAACCAACGGTTCAGTAATACAAAAACTTATGCCTAAGTCAAATTTATTTAATGTGTAAATTACGTAATTCCTAGTGTAACATTTATTATGGATTGAATAAATCATAGATTGTTTCATAATACCGTGTGTTAATGGGAAATCATGTAAAAATGGGATAACGTGTTCCATTCCGAAAAATATGCACACACAAAAATTCGTCCAACTATTTAAAAGAAATCTGAAACAAACAAAAGAAGATAACATAGTTTTGTTACGGTTCGTGAGGAAGAAGTTGGGGGAGGGGCAGAATATTTTTATTTTTAAGGGGGTCACCACACAATTCTTACTTATAAGGGGAGCGCATATCCGAAAAGGTTGAAAAACACTGCACAATAGTCTGTTGTAAATTATTACTGACTTCCGACACAATATTGCTGAGAGAGATTATTTGTATTACGCTGTAACAAAGCAAGTCTAAATATGTTTTGTCGACCCAAACAGCTCAGCTGAAGTCGTTGAATATCTAGTATGCTCTCAAAGCCTAAAACAATTTGTTTGAATTAATCTAGCCCCCTTAGTTCTGTTTTCTGTCGTATTTTACGCTGTTTACGAATTTTGTATCTATGCAGGTTGTGTTTATATTATGTTTGAAACAGGGGTTAGGTCATTCATCTCAATTGCAAGGGACGTATTTGACCTCGAAGCTCAGAACTAAACGAAACAATTCTTAGAATAACTCACTATCATCTAAAATAACTGGTCTGTGTCAGATCTCTTAAATTGTTGCATTCTGCCACAACTGAATTTTTAAGGGAGGAAAAATGTAGCATGATATCAGTATCACAGGAGAGAAATTGTACGTAATTGAATGACTGTATATCATTACATTTACAATAGCAGTGCCAAAAACCATCTTGTTATTTATAACAGCGCAAAATACACACACCATACAACCAGATAGTGACTATATTAGCCCTCAAAGTGCAGTTACGAGATTTCTATGAAGTCTTCGAAACAAAGTTGAAGAGAGACATGATCGTTATTTCATCATCAAAGTTCACTCTGTGATTTACAATCAATTTACAGTATAAGCCGGTGTTAACAATATGCTTGGAGACAGGCGGTCTTATGACACTGCCATAACCATACTCAGACCCATACCCATACCCATATCATCATCGGAAGGTGTAATCAGCGTGGCTTTTCATATTGAACTGAATGCGAAAGTGATTCTGTTAAATGTGCACGTTGTTCTTTTTCACTTTATTTGCAAATGCCTCATCTGCACTTTGTGGACCAATATACGAGACGCGTCCAGAAAGTAAGTTCCGTTTGGTAATAAAATGAAATTGTACGCAGATACAGAAGAAATTTTTATTGCACAAAATTCTACAACTCTTAAACTACTTTTCCACATAACTGCCGAAATTTTGTAGGCACTTGTCATAGCGTGCCACAAGTTTTTGCATGCATCCTTCACAGAAGGTTGCCGCCTGTGTATTCAACCATATAGTAACAGCTCTTTATCATCGTTGAAGTGTTGACCATCAAGGACAGATTTTAGGTGTAAGAAGAGATGAAAGTCGCTAGGAGAGAGGTCCGAGCTGTACGGAGGATGATCGAACAGGTCCCATTGAAATTTCCGTAAGAATTGTTTGGTCACATTCGGTGTGTGAGGTCAGGCATTATCGTGAAAAAAAAAATCTTTTGACAGTAATCCTTTTCTTACACCTAAAATCTGTCCTTGGTGGACAACAACGATGATGACGAGCTGAAAGAACATGTTACCACATGGTTGAATACAAAGGCGGCAACATTCTATAAAAAAGGCACACTAAACCTTGTGCCATGCTATGACAATTGCCTACAAAATTTCGGAAGCTATGTAGAAAAGTAGTTTAACTGTTGTAGATTTTTGTACAATCAGTATTTTTTCTGTATCTGTTGATTTCGTGCGGTTTCAAGAGTTCGAGGTCAACGATGCCTCCTGTAAGTGGGAAAAATGAACTAACCCCTGTTAAAGACAAACATAATATAGAGACAAATTACCTGGACAAAAATTCGGAAAAAGAGAGTAAGATACAACAAAAATCAGCAGTAAGAGAACCTTAATGCATATGGGAGAATGCTGGCTTTTCAATTTCTTCACAGAGCTGCTTAGGTCAAGAACGCGTTTATAGGTGTGCGCTGTTAATAGCGTGATGGAAACAATCTCTCTCAGCAGTACTGTGTGGCAAGGTAGTAGTCATTCACAGCAGACCAGAGTGGAATGAGCACAATGTCAGAACATCTTCATCACTTTGTCAGTTTCGGCGCATATCCGCCATAAGTAGGTAGTAGTATTACGTTTTATTTTTATTTCATCCTGGAGAGACTTATCATTCGTAAATAGTGATTTACCCTACAATGTGACTAGAGTTAATAAAAGTCAGCTATGACGAATAATGTCGATGTGCTCGAATATTGTGAATGTATCTCAGAATGTTGTTCAACTATCAATGTGCTTAACTTTCATATATTTATTTATTATTTGTTATGTCTCATTACACAGTAATATTACATGATTGTGTGTATGACGACGGGTCAAAAAACGGAGGAATAACCACACCGAGTGTATATATTTTTACTCGTCAGAGACGGTCCACTGGTATGCAAATGTGCAAAATCACAGATATGCAAATTAATTTTAAATATAATCCTCATTAATGTTGATATCAAGGGTCGAAGGCATATTTTTATTAAAAACATGGAAAAAGATGCTACACCCCAAATCTACAAGCACGGTGGCGATATAATTGATCAGAGTGCAGCAAATAATAAACACACTCCTCTACCTATCTATGTAATTACCCCTCCAAAATAGTGAGTTAGGAATTTGTAAAGGAAAAGTAAATTTATGACTTAAACAAATACATTTATTCATTAAAGAACACAGAAATTCGGGGGATAGTTAACAATTAGTATAAAGGATTTTGTAAATGAAATCACAGTTAAAAGTGTAGTCAAGCAATGAGTTACAAATGAAAACAAATATTTATAAAAAGGACATCAAATGCAGTAAAATCGGATAACACCGCGGAATACATGTGTGACCAGCAAATTGTCTGAGTTATAACAAATAAATTTCCAAATCAATATACAAAGTCTAATAGGAGTGAAACAAATGGAGCCGTAACTTTTACATGTAAAGTTTTTAGGACTAAATTAATCAACACAGTAAAATATATGGCTGTACATGTGGCGTTGTCCTATCGTGAAAAAATAGAAAGGTGGACAGAGGCGCTAAGAGATTAGTTATAGGAAAGAGAAGTCAACATCGATCATACGCACGCACTTACACACTGATGGATGATTACTGCAACTATATAAAACAACCCTAGCAAATAGCTAGCATCAGTTTACCAATTACCTTGAGTCGGCTTGATCTGTCGACGCTGGATCTCGCTGGCGACTGGACGATGTTGATGGAGTGGAGCTGAAAGAGAATAAATTCTTCCGTCCGGGAATCTCACTACGATCTGTGAAGCAGCCCCACTATCATGACAGTAGCAGTTGTCAGGTAAATGCTTCCAGTGTCGGCTGGGACATGCACTCACAAACTCAAGCGCAAAGCGCGAGTATTGAGCACAAGTGCCCCAGAATGGAATCGCATAAACCACTACAACGTCGGTACGTCCAGTACGACGTTCGCTGTCTAATCTCAAGTCTCAACTGAACAAGAATATAAACCACAGCTATTTCACAAAGCGAACAAAACGAACAAACTGCAACTGATTTCGTGTCCGGTCGACACGTGAAATTTTCAAAGTCCGCGATCCGCTGGAGGAGAATACCTCAGAAAACTAAAGTCCCACAAACGCTCAGGACTCAGACCAGAAGAGCGAATTAACTCTTCAGGTCCCAAGAATAACGAGAAAATTGTAATCCAAGACACATACTGCAGATTCACCATTCTGAGGCACACCCTTGTGATATTACAGATACAGGAGGAAGCTGATTCTTTCCATATGAAAGGCGGGTTTTGCCAGGGTGTTGGGTTCCCCAGTCGGCCGTCTACCAGTTTGTAGCTAGTGAATGGAATACACCAGGTAGTCAGGTTTTCCCTAACGTGCTCGGAAACCGGAAACGCTTGCTTGAGCGAGGGCGGCTATTCCAGATTGCAACTGAAATACAATATAGCCACACACATTATTCTAAAACTCCATATAAAATCAGAGAATGATCATACGGCAAATATAATTATATGAATGGATTCAGGAGACTTGGGAGAATCCAAAGCCGTAATTAGAATTTCAATATCCCTTACAGATAAAAAGCCGATAAATTTCAATGCTATAATAATAACAATATTATAAGACTTATATTTACAATTATTGATACGTAGTGTTTATCAGTAACAATTTAAGAGACAAATGGGCAGCATTGTACCATGCTACCTATCTTAAAAGACGTACCACGTTATTTCCGTATTCTTTCAATAAACTGTTTTACTCTATTGTTCTGCTTTTCGTTGAGGTAGTAATATTCTTGTGTCAGAACATAGATTCCACCACAGAAACACAAAACATGCACCCAGCAACGCTCATTAAATTTACATATTTATTTTATTCTATTTAATATTATACTTAATAACGTTCGTTTTTTTATGTTGAAGACTGCCACTTAAATATTTCATGGCCGGCTAAAAATAGTAGATATGCAGCAGATAATTTATATATAAACAATTATAAGTATTTGTGGATAATAATAACTGAGTATATTTGTATAAAAAGCCGTGATAATTCAATATTAATTATGTAACTATGTTTCGGTGCGCCTCGATTGCACAGTGGTACAGTGCCAGACCATAAATCCAAAGGTCGAAGGTTCGGTCCCCGCCAGGTCCTGGGATTTTTATCTGTCACTTTCCACTTCTTTCACCTCTGGCAGTATTGCTCATGTGAAAAATACCGAGTAGCACCGTGGTTCGGAACCCACGTTAAACTGTAGGTCACCCTATAACTGGCTGGGTAAGTCAGTTCGAAGGTCGGAGGAAGGCAACGGCATACCACCTCCAAACAGGACCATGCCTAGTAAAGCACTGTGGTGTTCAAACCAATCTTCGGATTGTTGACTGCTTTACCCGACTTTAACTATATTTCGACGGCGGCAGTATATTTGAACAGTGAGACGCCACGCTTAATGGCTACCTTAGCAAAGGGCTTCAATCTCAACCTTTTTTTGTATTGTTAAATATATATTTGTTTGTTAAATGTAAACAATATTTGTAGGGAGGTGTTCAAAGCATTTATTCAAATGTATAATGTTTTGAAAGGGAAATTGTAGTTTAAAGATGAGCGTTAGGATGCGCGGAAGGATACAATTTTGGGAGCAGGGAGAGCACGCTTTTCGAACGCTTGGGAAGGGACTCGTAACTTCGACGCGGTGGTGAAAGGTTGTGACGCTGGGCGGTCTGAAGCCGCGTTACGAACTTGTGATTTGAAGAGACAGGTATGTGTGTACTTAGAAAATTTACGGGACTGTGAGTACAGAACTTTGTCTCTGCTTGAAAAGTTATAAACCGTGCACGGTAGTAGGGCTGTGGAACTGTGATAATTCAGCAATCGTGTACTCGTGTGACGACAAACTATTGTTTGTAATAAATACTTTTATCGCGGATTAACTTGGAACTGCAAAGTTCGATAGATTACTCTAATTTACGAGTGTTAATTTGGAACTTTTACTCTCGACTGCGTGTGATACTTATTGTGCCTCTCATGAACAATAGTTGGGGAAATATTTAATTATTTACCGACGTATAAAGTAGGACCACCTCCGCGTTTCATGTTTAATAAGAGTAATAAACTCTATTTATAAAGAATTACTTCGTGAGTGAATCTCTTCTTTATCTTAGAATCCATTTTGTTGGTTATTCAGAAGTTTAATTTGTGTTTGTTAAATATATTTTCACGTCATCATATGCAGATTAATAGACTGGCTAAAGTATAGATTAATTATTGATCTTGTTTAAACAGCTTGGGTAGCCGTTTAGGGCATAGAATCTGACATACAAAATTCACCCCTATGTACAGTGACAACGAGACATAATCATTTACTGCCCGAGTTATGTATTGCCCAAGTCTTATTGGTGAGAACCGATAGGAAGGTCGCACCCTTATGACATGCAAGAATAAATAAAAAATGAAAGGACTAGCAAATTACTCCCAGAACGCACAGCATACATAAAGGCACCAGAAAGAGAGAAAATAAATCAACAAATAATTGACCACCCTACATGTGCTGAACCCTTTCATTCCCGGTGTTGTTCCTCGACAACAACGTATTAAAAGCTGATTTATACCGTATTTTGTGTATCAGTCCTTAAAGTCGCATGGTTGTTGATGAACAGCATGCTTCTAGTACGACATTTGGCCGCTTGGTACGGCTTGTAGCCGCTTCTGAGGCATTGATTTACCCGTCTTGGAGGTTGTGTTACGTTGCCGTCTGTACGTGGCTGTGAGTGTGAGAGTGAGTGTGGTTCATATTATTTTATTTCAGCAGTGAATTGTCTTGTCTTTAGTGCTAGCAGCATTGATCTGTCAGTGTTATATATCAACAAAATAGAGAAAACAGTGATTTTTAATTTTTCCAAATCTGAATTCATAATGTGGGACTGAAAGTGTTAACATCTGTCGGTGCTTAAAATAACGAAACAAAATTTGTGATAGACGTTACCGTGACAGATTCTATAGAAGTGAAAGAAGCACTTGCCAAAAACAAAACAAAATCGCGATGTTTCATTCCATACGTTTTTACGTTAGTATTTCGGTCCTTATTTTAAAACGCGAGAATAAGAGAGTGAAAGATGGCTGTTTTATTTCCGTCAAGTGAGAAAGTTCCAGCGGAACGGCTTCGAAAATATTATTATTTCAATAATTAGGTTCCCTGCGATTGTTAAATTCTTCATTCAAGTCACGAAATTTTAATGCGGTACGTCAACACAAGAAATGTTACACTTTGTGTGGAGCTATGAACATAGTTTATTGTATCATTTTCCAAAGAGTTACACCACAAAGATATAATTTTGTAAATGGAACGATAGTTTTTCTGTCGTGCATTGGATACGTTGAAGCCAGCTGCGTCCAAATCAATTTAAACTACATTCCTATCACTGTTAGTTTGGGAGCTACAACCCTTCAAAGTTCAGGGGGCGGAGGCTACGACAGCGTAGCTGACTGGCTGGTGGTCATGAGACAGTGGGCCGTGCCCCAGGGGCTAGCCACTTGGCCAGTCAGCTACGCTATCGCAGCCTCCGCTCCCTAAACTTTGAAGGGTTGTAGCTCCCAAACTAACAGTGATAGGAATGTAGTTGAAATTGATTTGAACGCAACTGGTTTAAACGAATCAAATACACAATAGAAAAAACTATTCTTCCATTTAAAAAATTATATCTTTGTGCTGTAACTCTTTGGAAAATGATACAGTAAACTATGTTCATAGCTCCGCAGAAAGTGTAACATTTCTTGTGTTGACCTACTGCATTAAAATTTCCCGTCACCTATTATTTTTCAAGTTACAGATGCAAACACACTTAGTGAAACACCCTGTATAGTGTGTGTGTGTGTGTGTGTGTGTGTGTTACAGAACCGGATAAAGCCATTCCCCAAAATTCCAGGCTCTTAAAATGATTTTTATAAAACGTCTTACTCATAACGTGCGAGAGTCCTTAATGAAATCAGTGAAAGGGATCAAAGCCAACCCCGAACCGCCTTTAGAGATAGTCTGAGAAGAAAACACCATTGTTGCCGGCATCAAACTCAGCCTGGATATTAACCTTCCGATAGGCGCGCCTTCTAGTCAGCCAAGGAGGTCACGCTATTTTGCAGATACCTCTTGATAATAAACCTTAAAAAAACACCAACATCAAACTTGTAACGTAAAAGAAAAAGGCTAACACAAAGAGGGGGATTTCCGACTCTACCACTTTCCGAGAAAGGGATACGAAACTTGTCTCGTCGTATCTGACACATACGCGCACCTGTCGGAAGGTTAATGTCGGAAAATGAGCTTTATCCGGTTCTGTGACAGATCTTTTTAATGACTCTATGATGCAAATTTATTTTGCGGAACCCGTCGTGTTTCGAATCAAGAATTTAACAGTTGCAGGGAAGCGAATTATTGAAATAACGGAATTTGGCGACTTTGGTTGTTCTGCATATAAGGTACGATGTTCCGAAATATTTCCGAACGTGCAGAATATTGGTAATGTTAATTTCGGTCGGTATTTTGAACGTAACACAGGAGAGAGGGATACGTTGGAATACATGCGCAGAGTGCGTGCTTACCTTTGAGACGCGTAGGCGGAGGCGTGTGCTGGGCAGCGGCGCGACTGAGCGCCAGATAGCACCGCCGCGGCCGCGGCCTCAGCCACAGGAGGGGGGCGGGGCCTGCGCACCAACGACACGAGTGCCTGCCCGCTCTCCGCGCCCCACTGCCTGCTATACACTGAAAACGTTCAAACGTTTGTATAGTTTATGGGACTTACCTACGGGGTCATCAGTCCCTCAACTTACAAACTACTTACGAACTAGCTAATACTAAGGACGGCACAAATATCCATGTCCGAGGGGGGATTCGAACCCCCGACCGTTGTGGCCGTGCAGACCGTGACTGGAGCGCCTCAGTCCCCTCGGACACCGCGGCCGGCTGTTATACACTGACAGCAGCCGCCTATACAGAATAACAGCAATGTTATAAACCTAATCTTTATATGTAAACATTAATACCTGTGCTTTACTCTCGATAAAACTTAGAAACAGCTTGACCAATTTATTCCTCGTGTTTATAAACGATTTAGGAGACAATCTGAATAGCTCCCTTAGACTGTTCGCGGACGATGCTGTCGTTTATCGGTTAGTGAAGTCAACAGAGGATCAAAAGCAACTGCAAAGCGATTTAGACAAAATTTCTACATGATGCGAAAATTGGCAATTGACTCTAAATAAAGAAAAGTGTAAAGTAATACACATGACCACTAAAAGAAATCCGCTGAACTTCAATTACGCGATAAATCAGTCAAACCTTAGGGTCGTAAATTCTACCAAATACTTAGGAGTTACAATTACGAACAACTTTGACTGGAGAGAACACATAGAAAATATTGTGGGGAAGGCGAACCAAAGATTACGTTTCATTGGCAGAACGCTTCGAAGATGCACCAGCTCCACCAAAGAGACTGCCTACATCACACTTGTGCGTCCTCTCCTGGAGTACTGTTGCCCCTTGTCGGACCCTCACCAGGTGGGACTGACGGAGGACATTGAGAAGGTTCAGAGAAGGGCAGCTCGTTTTATCACGTTACAGGAGGGAAAGCGTCCACGAATTGGGGTGGAAAACATTGAAAGAAAGATGTTATTCATTGCGGCGTGATCTGTTTGCGAAGTTTCAATCACCGACTTTTAGTTCTGAATGTGAAAATATTTTGCTAGCACCCACCTACTTAGGGAGACATGACCATCCCAATAAAATAAGAGAAATCAGATCGAAAACGGAACGATTTAGGTGTTCTTTCTTCCCGCACGCTATTAGAGAATGAAACGGTACAGAAAAGTTATGAAAGTGGTTAATGAACTCTCTGCCAGGCACTTAAATGTGATTTGCAGAGTATCTATGTAGATGTAGATATATATAGGGTGTCTCACCTAATAGTCGTCAGGAGCATTTTCTCTGGTGTTTGAGCAGATATTTGCAATTTCTTTATGGCAATGCATAGTTGGACTCAGGCCAAACAAATTCTGCTCCTTACGACATTCCTGCGACACCTTGCGTAGATGGAGAGCGTCGGTTTCTTTCCCGTCACGACAAAAAAAAAAAAAAAAAAAAAAAAAAAAAAAAAAAAAAAAAAAAAAAAAAAAAAAAAAAAAGCGAAATTTTTTTGCTCAATCGATATGGTAGTCCGAAATTAGGCTAGTGTGATATTGGATTTATCGAAATGTCGTACAGCTACGCTGTCGTACAGCACTTGTCGTATCGGTAAACATGTGTTCGCGCCATCTTCTTTGCCCGAGTTGCCCCTTCGCGTGTGCCGCTACGCCTCCCGCCTTCTGCTATTGCCTAATGGAAGCGCTACACAACCGCTCCCAGAGTACTGGTTAATTGTCGTATTTTACTGTCTCTGTTAATACATTTCGATAAACCGAATATCATACTAGACTAATTTGGGACTGCTCTATCGATTGAGCACAAAAAATTTCGCTTTAAAAATCTTTGTGTTTGTGACGGGAAACAAACCGACGCTCTCCATCTACACAGGACGTCGCAGGAATGACATGATAAGCAGAATTTTTTTTGGCCCGAGTCCAGCTACACATAACAAAAACGAAATTGCAAATATCTGCTCAACTCAAAAACCAGAGAAAATGCGCCTGACGACTCTTAGGTGAGACACGGTGTTCCATCTTAAGTTTCTGATGAGATTATCTCGAAAACTATACATCGGGTAAAAACAGTGGGTAAGACAAGTTCGTAATCTCAAAGGGGGACATCAAATGGTACTACACGTGACCCCCAGCCGCCATCCTCTTGGGTGGGGCGGGAGGCAACTTTTTCATCTTAAATGAAAACCCCCATTTTGTATTGCACATTCGGATTCTCCACAGAAAAGTAATAAAGTTTTTTGTCTGAAACATTTTTTAAACCCTTGACAGATGGCGCTGAAATCGAGAAAAAAGTAAAACTGGGGAAGAACTGCTATATATTTAGAATGATCTAC
This sequence comes from Locusta migratoria, assembly GCA_026315105.1. Taxonomy (NCBI): domain Eukaryota; kingdom Metazoa; phylum Arthropoda; class Insecta; order Orthoptera; family Acrididae; genus Locusta; species Locusta migratoria. The sequence continues at coordinate 298,426,219 of CM048755.1, forward strand.
ATCTACATTTACACGGGATACTCTGCAAATCAGTGCTTGTCAGAGGGTTCATCGAACCACCTTTATACTATTTATCTCCCATTCCATTCTAGAATAGTGCGCGGGAAGAAGGAACATTTGAATCTCTCCGTTAGAGCTCTGATTTCTCGTATTTTATTCTGATGATCTTTTCTACTTATGTAAGTGGGAGTCAACAATATATTTTCGCATTAGGAGGAGAATGTTGGCGATTGGATTTCGTAAGTAGCCCACACCGCAGTGATAAGCGCCGTTGCTGTAATTATTCCCATCACAGATCCTGTATCATTTCCGTAACGCTGTCTCCCCTGTATCGTGACAATTCAAAACTAGCTGCCCTTCTTTGGACTCTTTCGATGTCCTCCGTCAAACCCACCTGATAAGGATCCCACACTGGGGAGCAATACTCCAAAAAAGGATGGACAAGCGTAGTGTATGCAGTTTCTTTAGGTGTTCCATTGCATCTTTTCAAGGTTCTCCCAATAAAACGCAGTCTCTGGTTCGCCTTTCCCACGACATTATTTACTTGTTATTTCCAGTTTAAGTCTGAAGTAATAGTAATTCCTAGATATTATGTGGAGTTTACGGCCTTCACGTTTGATTGATTTATCATGTAAACAAAGTTTAACGGATTTCTTTTCGTACTCATGTGGACGACTTCACGCTTCTCATTATTTTGAGTCAATTGCCAATTTTTACACCATACTGATATCTTATGATTTTACTAAACGGTAAATGACGGCGTCATCTGCAAATAACCTAAGAGAGCTGCTGAGATTTTCTCCCAGAAAATAAGAAACAGAAGAGGACCAAAACACTACCCTGTGGAAAGCCTGATATCACCTCTGTTTTAGTCAGTGCCTTACCATCGGTTACTAAGAACTGTGCCCTCTCTGACGGGAAATCCCATATCCAGTCGCAAATTTGGGGCGATATACCATAACCACGCAATTTGATTAGAAGCCGTTTGTGAGATCAAGAAATACGGAATCAATTTGAGATCCCTTGTCGATAGTACTCATCACTTCGTGTGAGTAAAGAGCTAGTTGTGTTTCGCATGAACAATATTTTCTAAATCTGCGTTGACCTTGGGTCAATAGATCATTCTGTTCGAAATAATTTATCATATTTGAATACAGGATATGTTCCAAAACCCTGCTGCAAATTGACGTCAACGAAATAGGCCTGCAGTTTAGTGCAGCATTCACAGAAAATTCTTCAGTTTGTCTAACTTCTCTATTATTTAACACAATAACTACTGAAAATTTTTACATTGGAGAGTGAATAAGAAAAATGCTTTGAGTCCCAGTATTTTAGACATTTTTCCTTAGGGAAATTGGAAGGCATCTCTTTCACGTTTGATGTAACCGTTCCACGGTAAAATGTATTTTCTAATTTTAATATCTCTAAAAATGTAATAGTGGTGAAAATATTTTTGAAGTATAGTTTACTGAAGCGACTCCAATATGGTTTACACAACTCTCTCTCTTAGGTTGTAGCTTTCCAATTTCTTTTACAATGTCTCTTTTATACTTTGATACGCATTAAAATTTAGTGTATATTATTTTTAGACACAAATTGCACAAAGTTTTGTGGCCTCTTTTGATTTGCTGACATGGATTCTACTGCTTGATGCCACTTTTATCCTTGAAGACATTCATTCGTCTGTATCACCTCAGCTCATCTGAGGTCCGTAGTGCTCACGTAATTGGAAAACATTGCCTTTTCAAAGTTCTTAGAAACGGGCGTATTTTACACAACTCATCTGTGATATTTTCTGTATTTCTTTTTCTGTACCAATTATTACGAAAGCAGTTGTCGCGCGGTAGGCTGAAAAATTTTTATTATAAGGACAGGGTAAGAAAGTACCATTAACTTATTTGCAATAAATTTCTGCTTTTGTCATTGAGAGAAAAGAACAACAGTATTATGATTTTGGTCCGTCTGTGTCAGAAGTAGTAGACAAAATAGCACGAGAGACTGACTTGTTGCCATAATTAAGTGTTCGCACAGCATGACGATACTTGTAATTCAATTTTATGGTTTCTGTTTTAAATCATTTGTTTGTAACGAAATATTCCAGACTATTGTGAAAAAAGAAACTAAGTATTTACAATGGAAGGCCCGACAGAAGTTTCAACTGCTTGCACATACAGCTAGACGACACTATTGATACACGAGTGGGCACTCATCTTTTTTAGAGCAGAGCGCGACAAAAAGTTTAAAGATTTTTACCTACACTGAAGTAACAGCTTTCAAACTGCAGATTGGAGGTCTGAAACGTACCAATAAGCACAGAACGTAATATACGAAATAAGTGTGAGAAAAATCTTTGTTATACTTTTAACATAGCGTTAACGCAGGGGTGGTTCAAAAAATTGATAGGGAAATCCAAAGGAAGAGTTGAAAAATCGAAAACTTCAGTCCGACGCCTATAATCGCCTAGAAAGGCAACCCGCCGTACACAGCTGTTTGTAAGTTGCAGCAGCAAAATGGGACTTAACTACGGGGTCATCAGTCCCTAAACTTACAAACTACTTATGAACTAGCTAATCCTAAGGACGGCACAAATATCCATGCCCGAGGCCACCGCGGCCGGCTTGAAAGAGTACCTTGCAGAACACTGACAGTGTTTTACTGATCACCGCGAAAGCTGACAGATATATTTGAGTTGTCATAGGCAGGGGTAGAAGGAGATAAATTGAAGGGGCTGAATGAACAGAGGGTGGGCCAGGAGATGGGGGAGGGGGGGAGGTGAAAAATACGGCCCGAGGGATGGAAGGGTGAGATGGACACAGAGACAGAGATGGGAGAGATGGGCACAGAAAGAAAGAGAGCATTGGAGAGTAGACTTGCGCATAATAGTTCGCAATCGGGAGCTCTCACTTTAGTTCGCGGCTCTGCCGCGAACTAGTTCGTTCTTTTAGTTCGACCGCTTCCAGTGACGGCTGAGCGGCGTGGTCTGCGCATGCAGGTGGAGGGAGAAGTTCCCCCACCTAGCTGCTTCATGCGCTTGCTGCTTGAGCCGCTAACGATATCACGCAAACCAAAAGAAAAAAGTTTGTGGATAATTTCTCGCGTTTAAGTTTAGAGTTATCTCTATATCTTGGCATTATGGAATTTATTAGTCAGATATTGCAGAGTGCAGAATATTTCAAAGCAGAAATTTAGTAGCACTAAACTATGTAATCCAGCTAACCACGAAATGGCTCTCATCAGCAGAAGGCAAACACGTGATTTTTAATTCTGTTCGCGACCTATCACGCATATTTTAGTTCGCGACCTATCACGCATATTTTAGTTCGCGACCTGTCGGGTATATTTTAGTTCGCGACCTATCACGCATATTTTAGTTCGCGACCGGTAGCTCTCCTTTTAGTTCGCAGCTCGGCCGCAAAGTAGGTCGTTCTTTTTAGTTCGTCCGCTCGTTTTGGCTTTTGCTACCGCAACTAAAACTACAGCTGAGCTCATCTCAGCTGGAAATGACGGCAACTGGCAGAAGGGATCACGCGATTCTGCGCGCTCTCGCGTCCTCTCGCTGTTATCCGTCAAATCTCACTCAAATGGTTGTAAATCTATCGGACCAAACTGCGTGGTCATCAGTCCGTAGCTTACAAACTACTTAAACTAAAGTAAACTTACCTAAGGACAAACACACTCACCCATGTCCCAGGGAGGACTCGAACCTCCACGGCGAGCAACTGCGCGCTCCGCAGCGAGACGCTTTAGAACGCTCGGCTACTCCACCGCGGCTGTTACCCGTCAGTCTTCGGGAAAGGAGCGAACGAACTAAGAGGCGAGGGTTCTGCGAACTAGTTCGCGTAGTTCGCCCGTGGGAGCGAACTACACAAGACTATTGGAGAGGAGATGGACTGTCAGAGTATGGAATATATAAACACTAAGGATCAACCGAATATTCGGTTCGGTTTCGGCCAGAAATCAGCCAAATCTTCGGCTTGGTCTAAATTAGCTTTCTGGAACTTACTGTTGAAGTCCGTTCGCGTTCTGGATGGATTCAGTCAACAACAACGCTTTACCTCAGTTGACGGTGCGCCGTCTACTGCTAGGAGTCACTCTTCCCACGTAAAAATTGTGGGTATTTTGTTGTTAAGCACAATATTACGCAATCGTATCTAATAGTGTTATATTATGTTAGTAACAATTTAACTTAATTGGTATTGTACGCAATGGAACGGGTTTTCATATTGTTAGGCTGTAAAGTTTTATTAATGAGTTTGCTGAAAGCAAGGAGGTTTTGTTAACAATCAATATGGGTTTAGAAAACATTAATCGTGTGGTACACATCTTTCCCTGTTCAGTTTGCGTAAATTTATACTGACAATAATCATGCTGTTTGTCTGTACCGTGACTTTATATTTCGAAATACTTTCTGCAGCAATCATTGAAGCTGCTATGTATTCAGGAATGCCAAAATGGAGATATGTAAAGTTGTTTGTCGACTGCAAAAAGCGGAAGTGAAGATGGCAACATAAAGCTAGCGCTCTCGAGAACAAGATCATAAAGACCACTTATGGAAGGCCGGCCGCGGTGGCCGCGGGGACTGAGGCGCTCCAGTCACGGTCTGCACGGCCACTACGGTCGGGGGTTCGAATCCCCCCTCGGGCATGGATATTTGTGCCGTCCTTAGTATAAGGTAGTTAGTAAGTAGTTTGTAAGTTTAGGGACTGATGACCCGTAGTTAAGTCCCATAAGCTAAACATTTGAACATTTTGAACTTATGGAAGCAAACAAATTATTACATTCTGCGTATTTTGTATTGTGTTAGTCATGATGAGGCACTGACATTTCGTAGTATCTATTTGGCATGTTTTTTTATACCTAAATACTAAAGACTATCGTACTACAAGAAGTTATGCAGGACTGTGGAATTTGTGGTAGCTATACAGTAGTCTCTCTAATTCTCTTTAATTACGTGTGAGAAAAGAAGAAAATCGATCTTGAAAACACGTGTAAAAAAATGTGACCTTTTTTAAAGCAAAGCCGTTTCCTATCGTCAACGGCAGTGCAACAGTGGATACACCGGTTCATATTAGATAACCGAAATTAAACACTGTCGGACATGAGTAATCATCTGGGTCTGCCGAGCCCTGTTGGCATGCGGGGTACACTCCGCCCTTGTGAGGAAAATTGAGGAGCTACTTGTCTGAGAAGTCCGGTCTGGAAAACCGAGACAACGTCCAGGAGCGCAGGGCGCTGACCACGTCCCCCGAATTCGGTAACGCCGTCGGGCGGAGGAAGACTCAACGGCTGGTCGGTACCCGATGGGCCCCCAAGACATGTGTGAGACGGAATATAGTTTTTAATCGTTCTATAATGTTACCTTCGGGAACACCAGAAATTACTTTAATGTAAAAAAAAAAAAATTCAATCCGGTGAGAATGAGACGTAGTGCTGAGTTTGATAGCAACTCTTCATTCCAGTAACGCTTTTAGTCTCATGTTCCGTACGCTCGTATTTTGTTCATTAGGCAACACTGCGGAAGTCAACGGATACGGCATCTACATGGGAGCCTGTATCTATTGCTTGCTGCGTCTCGTGGGCAATTAGAGCGAACTGTGTTTCACATGATAGTTCCTTTCGGGACCAACGTTGATTCGTGCAAAGGAGATTTCCGATCTCCAAAAAGTCATAATCCACAATCATATCTATAGCAAACTTACATGTGGAGAGTAAACCATTTCAGGCACACCACCACTCAGAATCGACGAAAACAGTCCTCAGGGGATGGCATAAAAATATCAATGGAAGTGTTCCCTTCTCTGAAATGTTGGTTCCCATACACCGTCGCATTTCTGTCCAGTACTTAGAACGAGCACCAGTGTGCCTTAGTGTTCTTAAGCTTCAGCGTTTTTACCAGACTTGCTGAAGTATATAAAAGGATTGAACAGTAGGAGAGTCTGAGTGATCGCTGCGAACTACACGCAGATTCCGCGTAGTCGTGTGAGGGAGAATTATCGGCACTTGATACAGTTTGAAGGGAGCTTCATCTACATCTACATAGATACTCTGCAAATCACATTTAAGTGCCCGGCAGAGGGTTCATTAACCACTTTCATAAACTTCCTCTACCGTTCCATTCCCTAATAGCGCGCGGGAAGAAAGAACACCGAAATCGTTCCGTTTTCGATCTGATTTCTCTTATTTTATTGGGATGGTCATGTCTCTCTACGTAGGTGGGTGATAGGAAAATATTTTCACATGCAGAAGTAAAACTCGGTGACTAAAATTTCGCAAATAGATCTCGCCGCAACGAATAACGGCGTTCTTTTCATGATTTCCTCTTCAATTCGTGCAAAATTTCTGTGACGCTCCCCCCCCCCCCCCCTCCGTAACGTAATTGTAACTTCTAGGTATTTGCTACAATTTACGACCTTAAGGTTTGACTGATTTATTGCGTAATTGAAGTTCAGCGGATTTCTTTTAGTGCTCATATGTATTACTTCACACTTTTCATTATTTAGTGCCAATTGCCAATTTTCGCACCATGTACAAATTTTGTCTAAATTGCTTTGCAGTTGCTTTAGATCCCCTGTTGACTTCACTATCCGATAAACGACAGCATCAGCCGCGAACAATCAAAGAGAGCTATTCAAATTGTCTCCTAAATCGCTTATAAACAAAAGGATGAGTAGGGGCCCTATAACGCTTCCCTCGGAAAAGCCAGATATCAGTTCTGTTTTACTCGATGACTTACCATCAACTACTAAGAACTGTGTCTTTTCTGCTAGGAAATCGTGAATCCAATCGCACAATTGGGGCGATATTCCATAAGCACGCATTTTATTAGAAGCCGCTTGTCAGGCGCAGTGTCAAAAGTCTTCCAGAAATCCAGAAATATGGACTCGATTTGAGATCACTTGTCGATGGCACTTATCACCACATATGACTAAAGGGCAAGCTGTGTTTCGCAAGAGCAATACTTACTGAACCCGTGTTGACTACTGATTAATAGGCCGTTCCCTCGAGGTAGTGAATATTCTGCATAATGTTCGAAGCTCCAGTCGACCACCTGTGGGCACCGTAAGGGACTGTCATCTTATTGTATGCCGCGCACATCGCAAGTACCTCACATCTGCAGCTATTGTCCGAGGACAAGTAATGGATTCCCTCCAACATTCTGTGTTATCCTGCACCACTGATCATAACGTAACTGCAGCTAAACTGCAGAAGCAGTGTTCCACATGTAGAAAACCCAACACCACAAAGCGAACGGCTGCGTTTGGAGTGGTGCCGTCATCAGGAAGCGTGGACTGCTAATGAATGGCGACGCACTGTGTTCAGCGATGAATCATGGTTTTACACTACCCTGGATGCACATTTTCGACATATATGGTAGCGACCTGGAGAGAGGTCGCATTCCGCCAATGTTTTGAAAAGAAGCAGCAGTGTTACTCGTGGCGTCGAGATTATGACTCGGATATGACTCCAGGACACGGTGGCAATGATAGAGTAAATAGCGTCAACGAAACGGCACATTCAGCCTCCTCTTGTGTGTGCTAATGTCATGGTGGTATTTTTCAACACTACAATACTAGTCCATACATTACAGCTGTCTCCGAATCTGCCTGTGCATACCCCCATGGCCAGCAAGATCCCAAGTTCCGCTCCCCATACAACAAGTGTTAGACCAAATTTAACCGTATATATTTAAGATTCCCGGACATGTGTTACGTTCAACAGCAATCAAACAAAAACAAATAAATGTGCAATGTGTCAGAAATTACGGACTTCTCGTGCTCTTAGATAGCAGCCGCCTCTGCAATCAATCTAGAATGGAGGACACACAAGTGTTTTTAAATATAGTATACCAACAAACTTAAAAATTATATATTTTTGTCCACGTTACAGCGATCAATGAATGAAACAAATCGCAATTCGCGATCAGTTATGGCTTCACTGTACTAGGCTTAGATGGAATAACAAAGTGCAGCGAATGAAAATTTGTGCCCGGCCGAGATTCTAACCCGGGATCTCCTGCTTACTAGGCAGACGCGTTGACCACTCCGCCACCGAGGACACTGTGACCAGCCCGACTGCAGAGGACTCTTCCCTGCACGTCTCCCGCCACACCTAAATCTCCATTCGCCACGCTGTCTCTTTCCTATACCGCAGCCTATTTGTTCTGTAATGCTCGCAGCCTGAATACTGTATTGCCGCATCAGGGAGAACAGACCATGAGGTATCAAAACACAATTGTTGTCAGGTGCCCAGCCTCATCTTGTATACAATGATATATTTTTGACTACGTTACAGCGTTCAATGCATGAAATAAATAGCAACTTGCTGTGGTAGTAGGCCGTGGTAATAGGAAAGAGACGGCTTGGCGAATGGAGATTTAGGTGTGGCGGGAGAGTGCAGGGAAGAGTCCTCTGCAGTCGGGCTGGTCACTGTGTCCTCGGTGGCGGAGTGGTCAACGCGTCTGCCTAGTAAGCAGGAGATCCCGGATTCGAATCCCGGCCGCACACAAACTTTCATTCGCTGCACTTTGGTATTCGATCTAAACCTAGTATAGTGAAGCCATAACTGATAGCAAATTGCGATTTAATTCTAACTTAAAATGTTGTTGTCGAACATCTGACAAGTCGTCCAGTTTCTGAAATGCTCTTGTCCTACGCCGTTCTACACTTCGACCATCCACCCAAAAACCGGTATGTCCACCTTTGTCACGGATAGCAGTGTGTTCTTTCCCTAATATATTGTTGTAAAACTTGTATTTCAAATGAGTTTTTCAAAAGAAAATAGTGTCAAAAATGTTCAAATGTTTGTAAACCTATTGAACCAAACTGCTATGGTCATCAGTCCCTAGTCTTACAAACTACTTAAACTAACTTACACTAAGGACAACACACACACCCATGGCCGACAGAGGACTCGAACCTCCGGGCGGGAACGGCCGCCCAGTCCGTAGCATGAGAAATGTTTCAAATGTTTGTATAGTCTATGGGACTTAACTTACAAACTACTTATGAACTACCTTATACTAAAGACGGCACAAATATCCATGCCCGAGGGGGGATTCGAACCCCCGACCGTAGTGGCCGTGCAGACCGTGACTGAAGCGCCTCAGTCCCCGCGGCCATCGCGGCCGGCGTAGCATGAGGCCTTAAATCAGGCAAAATGGCGTCACCCCTATATTTTACAAAGAAAGATAGGAAAAGACATGAAGACATAGGACGATAACAGGAGTTCAGGTTGCTATGGAAAGGATGAAGACGCTAAAATGGGAACGGGAAGCACCTTGACGCGGTGAAATGGCCGTGAGCTCTAAGGCGACTTGCTACAGAGCACGCGGTTGCTCCCCGTCGGAGGTTCGAGTACCCTCTCGGGCGTGGATGTGTGTGTTGTCTTTAGGCTAGTTTAAGTAATTTATAAGCCTAGGGACTGATAACCGCAGTAATTAAGTCCCATAGATTTATCAACATTCGAACATTTTGGAAGGCCCTCCTACACAAATAAATGACGAAAGATGGACAGGGGCAGCCCTAGGAAGTCGCTCACTTCACCTGGCAGAGAACAGCATGAAAAATTGAGGCGTGCAAAACGTAACTGGAATAGTGACTACACAGAGTAAAGTTTGAATGATCTGGATCAACGCATTCCATAAATTTTTCGTCATGGAATCTTTCAGAGGGTTTTTTCTCCCCGCGGAAAACTAACTACATCCTTGATTTGTACTACCATAATCATTGTTCTTCCATCGTCGCCTTCTTCTGTTGCCTGAGTGTTCTGCATGTCTTAGTAGATTTGGAAATAAAGGGAAAACATTATTTAAATATACAAAATATTTTGTCTATTAGTACAAATGTTTATTTTGGTACAACAAAGAATGGATATAACCAAACATTTTACCTTGTTGCAAGAAAATGTTGGGTATAATCACAAACCTCTTGCATAGGTACAAGAATATATTAACACAAACATTTATTTCATTTTTCAAGAAAATATTTGATTTAACAGCAATCTTTTATGTTGGCAAAAGAAAGTTCCTGATTTACACTTAATATGATGAACGACATTGTCTCATTGTTGTAATTAAAGTAGTTTTGAAATTGGGCTTTAGCTCCTACACCTGAATACGTAAATCAGAGGCGGCATCCAATCTAATCCTAAATTATTATTATTATTAATATTTTGTAAACATAAGCTGGGAAGCCTGATTCGCATCGATAGGTAAAAACAAAGGGGAAGCAGAACTCGCATAGTGTTTTCCGCTCCTGACAGGTATATGTCTGACAGTCCTACCCAAGAGTCATTCAGTGGCACAGATTCAAATTTTGTTTTTAAAGCGGAGGTACAACGAATTTCTATTTGAAGTTCATAATTTTGCACGGACAAAATAGGTTTACATTGTTTGACAAATTGATTTTGGACACACTGAATATCGTCGCTAGAGTGTGGAAACTACTCAACAGGAATATCACAATACTTATTAAATGCTGACAACTCCTTTTGTGCCCATCTGCTTCGATTTCCAACTCATTTTTGCTCAGAAACATGGCCAGGAGAGGAAAGAATTCAAAGTTTTTCTCTCTTACACACAATCTCCCAAAGTTTGGTCTGCCTTACAGTGATCTTATTTTGTCTCTCACTCTGATTGTGGATGCATCTTTCCGCTGCAAAGATGTAGAAATTTCATTACGTTTACCGGATATGTCGGCTAGGTAGGCACATTTCTGGAATTTTTCGTGGAACGATTTCGAGTATTTTGCGGAATATTAGGATTCCTAACTCAGTTTGGAAAATGCTGATCTTGATAATATGTAAAAAACAGTAGAGAAAGTGATTTTAGAAAATCTGAATGTTCGCTCTTGGACACTATTCGTGTTTTAATCCTTCACAATACTGTTTTATCTCTTATTAATACACGGACGTTCCTGCGCTAGGCGATGTTTGTATCTGACAGCGGCAAAGAGTTTCACTTGCTCAGTTTACACTCGCTTTGATGGAAGAGGTGGGAGGTTTCGTGTTCGCGTTGACATTTTGGGCGTGGCGACTGGCTTGTTCACTGGAAGAACTTAAAAAAGATGCTTCGGTCCTAATCAAGTTACAGCGAAAATAGATTCCAACTTACACTGAACGCTGTCTCACTGTGAAATAGATATGCCGGCCGCCGTGGCCGAGCGGTCTGCGGCGCGCCAGTCACAGTCTGCACGGTCGCTACGGTCGGGGGTTCAAATCCCCCTCGGGCATGGATGTTTGTGTCGTCTTTGGTACAAAGTAGTTCATTTGTAGTTTGTAAGTTTAGGGACTGATTACTCCGCAGTTAAGTCCCTTAAGCGTAACAAACATCTGAACATTTTTTAAACACATATTTGGTAATTCCCTAACATGCTGACTCCATCCTCAACATAACTGATAATACAGCCCATTTGAGCCGGCCGCGGTGGCCGAGGTGACTGAGGCGCTCCAGTCACGGTCTGCACGGCCACAACGGTCGGGGGTTCGAATCCCCCCTCGGGCATGGATATTTGTGCCGTCCTTAGTATAAGGTAGTTGATAAGTAGTTTGTAAGTTTAGGGACTGATGACCCCGCAGTTAAGGCCCATAAGCTTAACAAATATTTGAATTTTTTGAACAGCCCATTTGAGAAAGTTACACAAAGCGGAAGACGTTTATTGGTTTGTGTTTCATTTAGCACTGTGGTCTCTCAGACAGGCTAATATGACTTCTATCTGACTTAATTTAATTTTCTAATAACAGTATGTAACAAGGTATGCAGACGCGTTGCACACACATCGCATTCGGTGATAACGTGATGAGTTCGACGGATTTTGGGTTTCCTAACACCTGCCTAAAAGGTTTAGTCCTAGAAATCCCATTCACGATTCGAAGTATAATGTTGAACGTGGCAGTTCACTTCCTCCAGGGGGCTCACGATCAGCATGTCATACTCAACATAGAGAAATATTTCGACGTGAAAGTAACTTCTCGCGTGTCCTAAGTATATATGTAGTACTGTTCATAAGTTGTGAGACTTGACGACTGGAGGATAGGCATCCACGACTCGAAAAGTTCGCTGAATGGTCTCAGGAAATATAGGAAACAAGAGTTACAAATGAAATACATTTACTGGCCTTCAAATTATTCGCCATTGGCTACAATACACTTCTGTCAACCGTTGTATAGCAGGGCGGGCCGAAAAAAATATTTTTTTGAGTATCAAGTTGTAATGGGGCTCGAAAGTTGCGTATTTATGTGTCAATTAACGGAAAAATAGTTTTAAAAACCTAACTTCATATCTCCAGTACGCACAGAGGGCTTTAATGTACAAGAAAATTGTATAAAATCAGCAATTTTCATGATTTCATAAAGCAACGAGAGAACTTTTCAGCTTTGCATGTATGTTCTTGTCTGCTGAGCGACGGCCAGTCAAAGGCGGGTGGCAGACTGCAGAGGTCGTGGCAGACGGGCAGTAAACAAGTCGCGACACGAAACGCCCTCCGACCCTCCCACTCCGTCACTTGCTACTTCTTATTCCTGGTGACAACATCGAGTTCAGGTGTTTGTTTAGTTTAACGTTAGTGGAGTGTGCAATGTTTAATGAAGTGCACTAAGTGTGTTTAAGTTACCTGTTTTGTTTGTACTAAGAGTGAAATTCTTGTATCCAAAGTGGCACACAACAATTAACACTAGGCATGGGCTTAACCAAAATGCAGTTTAATACCACAAGTGTTGTGACACAATCCGTTACACAAAGGTTTGTCGGTGGTAGGCAGCAAGTGTGAAGTCTGTAATTGGGTCCGAATCGAAGTTATCGAAGCGTGGCGAGATGTTCTGATGGTAAGGAAGGCGAAGACCAGCACGAGACTGCCCGATGCGATCGTGCGTAGGCTTGTAAAAGCCGGGTGGCGTAGGAATACGCCCGCCGTAACCGAGTCAGCTGTGGCGTGTGTGCTTGCGATTGGAGCGGGCTCGACGGGGAGCTATATTGCGAGGCGACGCCGACCGTGGTTGCCGTGGAGACGCGGAAGCACTCTATGTGTGTAGGCCGCGCCGGCGCTGTCCGCATGTATGGAGCTGCTCATGTGCCAGCGAGAGTGACGCCCTCCGCAGGTCATGGAGCAGGCGCCACAGTGCGGACATTGACGAAATCGCACTCTTCCCCCCCCCCTCCCAAAATGCCGCACCGTAGTGGTGTACTGTGACGGGGATGTCTGGGCTGGGCATAGAATTATGCAGCCAGACCACAAGCTGGGTCTGGGCATGGTTGTGCTGCATCTAGTTCCATGGTGTGGATGCCCCTGCTGAAACGAGAAGAAAAGCTGGAGGCAGGATGTACGTCCTGCCCAACGAAGGGGGCGTGATCTCTGGGAGAAGTTGAGGGGTCCAGATCCATAGGCGTTATGGAAAGCGAAGGCAAGGAGGACTGCAGCTGCGGTTGAGTTGTAGGTGGAGACGGCTGAGGTGAGGGAGGTAACGTCCCCGAAGGTTGCAGCTCTTGCAGCGGTGGCAACTGGAGCCGCGGTCGGGCAGGGTGTGACAGCCACGGCGCTGGTGGTGTCGGCTGTGACAGCGGATGTGCGTGCGGTGACCCGGCGGGAGGCCCGCCCGAGGTGCCTGGTGCCTGGGACTAAACTCTCTGGAGGTGGTTCCCAAGTAATTTTTAAGACTAGGGACTGATGACCAACGTAGTTTGGTCCTATAGAATTACAAACATTTGAACTTTTTTTTGCACAATTACAGAGTTAGGAAAACTAACTTATGCTAAGAACAACACACACACACACACACACACACACACACACACACCTATGTGTGTGACCACGTCCTATGAAACGCCCATCGAACATTCTGTCAAGGGTCAGCCAAGTGGGGCCAAGGGGCACCTGCAATGAAGTGAGGACCAATGAGGTGGTCGCCAATGATTCCGCGCCATACATTTACAGTCCATGGTCGCTGTAGCTCTACCTGTCAGAGCCAGCGAGGATTGTCCACGGACCAGTAATGCATATTCCGTAGATTCACTGCCCGTGGTTTGTGATACCCGCTTCATTGGTAAACAGGTAGAATTGCAACACATTCTCTGTTAATGCCCACTGACAGAATTGCACTCGATGATTAAAGTCATCACCATGTAATTGCTGATGTAGCGACACATGAAACGGGTGACGATGCAGTATGCGCATGACACTACTTTGACTCAGTCCACCGTCTCTCGCAATGTCCCGTGAACTCCTGTGTGGCTTCACGGTAATAGCAGCTAACACACCAACTGCAACCCCTTCTCCTGTGACGGACCTGTTACGGACCCGCTTGTATGCTACGACCATACCTGTTGCACACAGTTTACTACAGTTAGTCTGTGTGCAAAGACGAATGCAGAATAACAATAGCAGCAAGCGCTACATGCGGACATTGCGACAGCTAGACCAAACCATAACAATGCACTACAGCCACACTCGTAAACACGGTCGTCATCGCAAACATGTCCCTGCAGATGCTGCTCGCCGACCGTGGCCCGTGTTTGTTACAATACGCAACTGAACGTCAGAGGTTTCAAGCGTCAAATTTAGGTTACAATACCTCCGGATGTAATTAACATTTTACAATGCAACAAACGGCACTGATTACGTATTTGTTTATATGTTCAGAAGTGTTAACAAAACTAATGGGGTTCCATTTAAAAAAACCTAGGTTTGTGTTAAAAAAACATACTTCCGTGCATTTTTTCTGGTTTGTATTAACCAATTACACTAGCCCCTCTCCTCACGTTTGGTCTGTGGAATCGGTTCGTCAGTATTTGATGTGGTTTACGAAATATATCCAGCGGTAATGTTAGGTGACTCACCCTGTGTGTGTGTGTGTGTGTGTGTGTGTGTGTGTGTGTGTAGATTACATATATGTATTAGATTTGTGTAAATCAAAACAGGTCTGAGACAAGGTGACAGTCTCTCTCTGATCTTGTTCAACTGTCTTATAGATAAAGTTATCAGGGAATGGCGAAAAGAAATTAGTCAGTTCAACTTTCCAAATGGAATTAGGCTAGGCCGCAAACAATCTGGGCTTACATTAGAATGCCTTGTATTTGCATATGATATAGTGTTGTTGGTTTTTTTTTTTTTTTTCAGAGAATCTGCAAATTGCAACTAAACAGATTGAAGTCCTCAAGGAAATAGCAGTGAAGGCAGGATTGCAAATATCTTTTGAGAAGACATAATATATGAACATAAATGCCACTGATCCAATCTGGCCAATGAGGACCAAGTTTAGCGACATCAACAGATTACAGAGGTTCAAGTATCTAGGAGTGATTTTGACTCCAAACAACAATGAAAAGGCAGCAATTGAAGAACGGGCAAGAAAAATGGATATAGCATTTAGATTGTGTCAGAACACATATAAATCTAAATCACTCTCATTCCAGGCCAAATTCCGACACTACAGATCAGTCGTCAGATGTGAATGTTTATATGCATCTGAAAAAGTATCCAGGAAGGGACTTTCAGACTTGAAAAAGAAAGAAAGGAAATTCGTAAGAAAGATTCTGGGGCCCAGAAAAATATCAAATTTATTTATGTTCCGCCTAAGATAGAATCAAGAACATTATCAACGATTTGAAAATATCACCAACACAATGATGAAAAGATGATTGTCTTTCTAGAGACATATTAAAAGACTCAGGCATGGATGTTTGTGTCGTCTTCACTGTAAGGTAATTCATAAGTAGTTTGTACGTTTAAGGAGTGATGACCTCTTAGTTAAGTCCCTTAAGCTTAACAAACATTTCAACATTTTTGAACAGAGTATTCTGAGATGTTCAGATGTTTGTTAAGCTTATGGGACTTAACTACGGGGTCATCAGTCCCTAAACTAACAAACTACTTATCTACTACCTTATACTAAGGACGGCACAAATATCCATGCCCGAGGGGGCATTCGAACCCCCGACCGTAGTGGCCGTGCAGACCGTGACTGGAGCGCCTCAGTCCCATCGACCACCGCGGCCGGCAGAGTATTCTCGGTAGAAGAACGTGCACGAATGAGCCAATGGATGAAGGAATACTGACGAAAGAGGAAGGAAGAGAACTTTAGGAAGTGGGAGACGTTTTGTAAACGTAACCCATAGATAGCTGTAACGAAAATAAATAGGTAATAAATAATTAGTGATGTGTCTGTTATTTTGATCGAGGACAGATTGAGATGGCCTTGAGGCTCAACACGACATTTCGGAAACTGAACGACTTGTCGAGTGTTCAAGGAGTGCTGTGGTGAGTGTCTTCAGCATGTGGCGAAACCATTTCCGTACATATATAAGTTTGGAGGCCACCCCTCGTTACAGATGTCAGATGTTGGATGTCGTAGGGTGGGCAAACTGGTACAACAGAATAGGCAGCTAAATGAGGCGGAACGAACATTAGAATTTAATGCTGGACTGAGTAAAAATAAATCCGAATGCATAGTGCACCGAAGAATCCTAACGATAGGCCTCCGCAAAAATGTTGAAATGTTTGTAGTTCTATGGGACCAAACTACGTTGGTCATCAGTCCGTAGCTTATAAACTACTTAAACACACACACACACACACACACCCATGCCCGAGGGAGGATTCGAACCTTTTTTTTTTTTTTTTTTCGTTCTATGGGTAGTTCTCTTCTTTGCGGACGCTGATCGGTTTTGTTCTTTGTTGTTCGATTTGTCGTTGGCTCAGCTTTTTTATTACAGAGAGCGTTGAGCCCTCTGACCGGGCGCGCTGAGCCACAGCGCCCGGCAATAGCTCGGCTACTCCCGCACGGCAGACCTCCGCAGCCAAGGAACTGATGCATATGCCAAAGTTAACACCACAACATTGGCAGCCTCGACTGAAAGGAGCACACAACCATCTTCATTGGACGTTGGCACAATGTCAGAGCGTTGCAAAGTCTAGTGAATTCTGATACCGACTCCATAATACCAATGGAAGAATGCGAAGCGTTTGTCCAGAAGCGTTCAGTACACACATTATCTCTCCGGGCCACCGGCGTCCGACCGCTGCGCTCCGTTGGCCGCACCGCAAGTTAAGTCGATCCCAAATGTGTCAGCTACGGAGTGCGCGAGCCGCTGTGTGCTGTCGAGGACAGCAGCTCGTTCAGGTACCTGGTAGCAGCGGAGACGCAAAAGAGATCGATGCAACATCAAAATTTATGGCACTGGGATCGGAGTAATATTAAATTAGTGCAAACCAGACAGTTGGGCAACTCTCAATTGTTTTGATTGGCACAATTAAATTGATATGCAAATTCAATAAAATCAATAGGGGCAGTGATGGATAGCCTGGTGGCGGGCGGGGGTGGTAGTGTTATTTGTGGAGGGGGTCAATTTGTTTACGAAACTCTCGTGTTAAGTGCAGGTATATGATCCGTTTTTATTCCAGGTAATTGTTTGTCCAAAGTACAGAATAACTTGCTTCTTTTTTTCCCAATGTTGGTGTAGGACAGAGTAATATAACCTATACATCGATAAGTAATAAATTTTGTGAACAGAAAAAAAAGAATTATGGGCGCGGGTTCGAGTCCCGGACCAGTTCGTGCGGTGGCAGCAATCCTTAGGTGGGGACGGTGATGGGTATGACGCGGGAGCAGGGGCTGTACTCGTGCAAGTGCCCACTTGTGATTGTGGTTGCACTTGTTACTGTGAAAAACGTAGGATGTCACAATTAATTTGATATTCAAATTTAATAAAATTAATCGGTAGTGGATGGTGTGGGGCAGGCGGGGGCGGACCTCGGCCGTCGGATGTGGGGGGCGGTATGTCGGGACCGCTCGGGGGTGGTAAAGGTACCTGGTGTCGATGACACTAACGTCGATAGGCGATTTTCAGTGGGCCAGTACCCCCTTTACCCCACTACAATTAGTTGTAAAGAAGTAATAAATTAAAATTTGGTGTGTGATGGTGCGATTTTCCATTAACTTTACTGTGTATGTGCTCGTATCTCATGAACTACATGTCGTACTGTGATACAATTTCGAAGGTTCATTAAGCTATATGTGTGTATACTGTCTGTTAAATTTCCTGCGGCTACAGTTTGTAGTGTAGAAATTATATATTGTAACGTCATACCCAATACCGTAGTTTTAGTCCACGAACATCGGGCAAAGTAGTATGCGAGAAACGTTTTTCCTTTTATCATTTTCCTGTGGTTGTCGCGAGAAAAAATATAATTAAGGGTGTGAAATTATCTTTAAAGTTTGTTGCGAGTCACTAAGTAATCTCGTTCTCATATACTGTATTCGTAAAGTCTGGTCGCATTATATGGCAGTTTCTTACAACTCCTATTGCTTATGATATATAAGTAGCCTATTATCAAAGACGGACATCTGTCGTTTGCCAGAAACTGAGATAAACGTCATTTTTTATTGCAAAGCCTAATATATTTATAAGCTGATTTGAGCATTATCAACTTTAATACTCGAGGGTTTATACCTGAAAGTGGCTAATATCAATTTGATTACTCAAGCACCTTCAAATTGTGTTTGAAAATACAGATGTCCGTCTTTGAAACCAAAACGTATAGGTGTCCGCTTTTGATGTGAACACGCTTTCAGATGTCCGTTTTTGATACACAGAGATTCGCTTACTGCTGAAGAGAATCTTTTACAAGTGCATAATCTCGGAAATTATAGGAATATCAACATACAGTGGAAAATATTAAATTCGAAACTCTATTACCTATTGGAAAAATGAAATACAATAATCATAATAATGTTTTTAATTTCATATACAAAATGAAATGTTATGGCACTGAATCTCTGAAATTATTAGCATAAGGTCTGTTGCAACTGTTGCCAGATATTTCCGTAAACATCCTTACGTTATTTCTGACACCTAACTTATTTCCAACAAGTTGAAACACGTCCACATAACGTGTTCCATGAACAAATGTTGATGAGCCTAACAATTTTTTTTTGACTGTAGCAAGACACTCCACTCGCAATATGCGAGATACCAGGCATTATATATTGATTTAGTTTTATCTGTACGTAAAATTCTGTCTATGTTGTAATGAGGCCCCAAATATGTATTAGTGTGTATTGGTCCTGGCTTCCACAGAATGAATTAAACTTTATATGTAAGAAAGTTTAGGAAGTGCTAGGCGCGCCTCGTCTGTTTTGTGTCGTCGTTTCTTTCAGATGCTGGGTGTTGAATGTCTCTGGGTGAGAAGTAGGTTTGCCAACTGCTGAGCAGAACCCAGTCTTAGCAAAGTTTCCCAATGTAGCTTGCTCTTAACCTCCTTGGCTGGGGGTTGGTCAGGTTATCTGCCTGATGAACGGTGACACTCTGGGCTCCCCTCCACTATCGCTGCCTGGTAACGGTTAAGCAGTGGTGAAGAGAGCTATTCATTCGTAGCTTGGTTCCTGGCAGGGTAAGTACCTCTGGGTTTGGTTCTGCTGTGGCCTCGTGGCTCGACTTAGTCCAGGCTCCATAGTCGTACTTATGCCTTTTTGCAAGTTTAATTCCGGGAGTAGCAGCTACACTATGTGTAGTAGTGAGATTTTGCTTAATTTCCTACAGGATTGCTAATTTTATGTCGATTTTTGCTGGAATCTGAGTCCGAGGCTCTGATGGTGTTTCGTTAGCATAGTTCTTGCACTTTATAACTTTTAAATCACTTCTTTGCCTGTTTAAATATGTTCAATGTCTTTCACATTCTTATCGTAGTTGAATTCTAATATTTTTGGGGATTCACGGTGCCTATACTGTTCGTACTTTATCGACAGAACACGTGGACGATATCTAACTAAGCCTTCAGCTTTTCCATCATTCAGTGCACATGCGTGATTAATAATTGTATAGCTAATTTGCTAAGGTGTTTCCTAGTGAGTGGAGCGTGATAATTTTCCCCGAAAATTGTCTGTTCTAACTTGTAAGCTGTGTACTTGTCGGCACACGTGTGGGCCGATTAGCGTGTTCCCTGTCTTGGTTATTACCATTAAATAGATCTTTTCCCCTGTGTAGAAAGAACAGTTGCACGACGTATATCGTGTTTTTAATTTTCATGAAATAGAATTATTTCACTTCTCTGATTTTTTGTGACCGAACTCTGTATTGTGCTGTAGCAATCTGTAACCTTGCTTATCTAATAGATATCATTCCTCTGATCAGAAAGAATGGTTACACGATATATTTCGCGATCTTATTCTCTTCGAAATTGATTTTGTTAACTTTATGCATATTTTTTGCTGTATTGATCTAACAACTTTAACCTTCTGTAGTAATCTTCTCCCTGTGCTAAACGAACGCCAGAGCGACTGTTTTTAGATATTATTTAATGAAATCTTGATTTAATGTATAGTTAGAAGTTCTAGGGAAACTTCAGTCTGTACACCGCACTTTGTGATCTTAAACGAAGTGCGTTTGTTTCTGATAGTTGATCATGAGCCTAAGCCACTAGCTTGACATGTTATGGAAGCGAAGTACTATTTCATTGTGCGCGAGTGAACCTTCGATCTGCATTCTCCGCAGTGCTTGGCTGTCGTCGTGGTGTATTGGTGTTGGGTGCTTGGTAAGTACCTGCATGGCTTGGCGTATGAATCTGTGTGTGAATGTGCTGCAGTTCCTCCGTTCCCCCTATGAAACGTGATCGTAATTAACCTGTACTCAACTTTGCAGGTGGGCAATTTTAGGGCCATGTAATTGTGGATATTTTGAATATTTTGTAAGGTGTGTTTTTTATTGTATTTTAAAGAAATGGTCTTCCCCCCTTGTTGTTCTTGTTTTGAACAATAAATTAATTTGTTAAACTATAATCCTTTTGTGCTAATTTAAATTCTCCCTTATCATTTATTTTGGATTAATGTGGGGTAATTTTTTCATGTATCTTGTGTCTCTGCTCCCATCTGGAGCAGATAATAGTTGCGTTTCCGTTGCCAACATTTATTTTTTATTTAGATCCATGAATGCGGATCATTATTTAATTGTGTGCAGTTTCCTCTAAAGATTACAGTAATGGTAGAACTGTTTGCGTAACTTATAGAATCAGAGTTTTGCTTAAGGGAACTGTATACTTCCGCCGCTGTGTGAATATCGCCGTAATTAGATTTCGTGAACAAGCAGTCAATTGTTAACTTCACAAACACGGCTAGTTAGCTGCCAAGAGAACAGCGGGCGAGTTTCAAAGTGCTAATTTCGTACAACACACCTTACAATAGAACAGTGTAGGTTACAAGCTAGTCTTACCTTTGTTCCTTTTGTGTGTAATTTGCACTTTTCAGGTTGTCTCAACCGCTTCCTAGCTTTTCCTTCGGTCGCTGGTGATGTATTATGTTTCATTTCACTCGCTTTAAGATGCTTATTAGTAATAATACTATAAAAATTACTGAAAAACTTAATTACGGGCTAATACGTCTTAGTACCTGGCACATACTGTCGCCATGTCTGATTTTCGAGGTCATGTGACCATATACTGTGTTCTCATTGGTGCACACTGCTTCATTGAAAAAGTGTCCGATTTGATATCAAGCTCTTATGTAGGTGTCCGCTTTTGATGTGAACAGTCAAATTTTACATGTGATTTATCACATTTAGGTCAAATTTTGGACAAAACGGATTTCACCAATGAAAAGAGCGGAAAAAATTTCCTTTAGGATCGATTGCTAACTAAATTTCGACCATTAGGTCAGATGTCCAGGTTTGATATTAGGCTACTCATATATCGTCAACCATGGGTCGTATGTGGTTCTTATTATTACAGAATTGGACCTCACGATAAGGTATTTGTGTATCAAATTTGGTTGAAATCTGTGCAGTGGTTTAGGAGGGAACGTGTAACATTGTCGATTGATGTAGCAGTTTGTCTCGCATCTCATTGTTTATTACGTCATACCTCGTGAACTATGTGTTGTACGTGATACTTACACTTACGGCGACCGTCCTCGTGGATTGAAGCTTACGTGTGCAAAATTTCATAAAGATTGGAACAAAACTGTAGATTTGTATGCAATAGGTACACACAAACAAATACACAAACACACGGACACTATACCGTATACATAAAGACTGATAGCTGAAGGAGTATTTAGTTGCCAGGTATAGATCCATGCTGAAACATTCATAGTAGTATGTGGTACTGTCTCAAAATATGTTCAAATGTTTATTAAGCTTATGGGACTTAACTGTGGGGTAATCAGTCCCTAAACTTACAGACTACTTATAAACTAACGTCTGCATCTACATACATACTCCGCAATTCACCGTAAGGTGCGTGGCGGAGGGTACACTGTACCACTACTAGGCATTTCCTTTCCTATTCCACTCCCAAATTGAACGAGGAAAAAAAGAATGCCTATATGCCTCCGTACGAGCCCTAATTTCTCTTATCTTGTCTTTGTGATCTTTACGCGAAATGTAAGTAGGCGGCAGCAAGATCGTACTACACTGATCTTCAAATTCCGGCCCTCTAAATTTACTTAACAGAAATTCATGAAAAGAACGTCGTCTTTCTTCCAGCGATCCCCAATTGAGTTGCCGGAGCATTTCCGTGACACTCGCGCATTGGTCGAACCTACCAGTAACAAACCTAGCTGCTCGCCTCTGAACCGCCTCTATATCTTCCTTCAAACCGATCTGCTGCGGGTCCCAAATACTTGAACAATACTCAAGACGTGGTCGTACAAGCGTTTTATACGCGGTCTCCTTTACAGGTGAAGTACATCTTCCCAAAATTCTCCCAATAAGCCGAAGTCGGCTGTCTGCCTTACTCACAACTGTCCTTACATGCTCGTTCCATTTCATATCGCTCTGCAATGTTACGCCTAGATATTTGAACGACGCGACAGCATCAAGAAGCTCACTACTAATGCTGTATTCGAACATTATAGGATTGTTTTTTCTACTCATGCGCATCACCTTACATTTTTCTACATTGAGAGCTAGCTGCCATTCTTCGCACCAACTAGAAATTTTGTCTAAGTCAACCTGTATGCTATTACAGTCAGTTACAGACGACACCCTCCCATACACCACAGCATCATCAGCAAACAGCCGCAAACTTATATTATAGACAGCGTTGCTGCCTCCACAGTCGGTAATGCAGGTGCTGATTCTGGCATCCACTCGCCCATACAAATAGCGAATACTGTCTTGGGATACACTATTCCAAGCCTGATTAATCTGTTCACGTGCTTCTACAAGAGCTGTAGGTTAAAGAGCCACACATGTCAGCTCTCAGATCTCACACATACTACATTCAAGACAATTCCGGAGATCGCACTGGACAGGGAAGTTGCTGGACGTCTTGCAGAGCATGCGGAGTTCCGCGTGCTGTATGTGGGAGAATATTATCCTGTTTGAACAACACATCACCGCCCTGTTACAAGAATAGCAGAAAAAGGTGTGTTTAAAGCATTCTGCACGCACTGAGCACTGATCAGCTTTCCCTCCACAAACACCAAAGGTGAACGACAGTTAAAGCTTATCGCAGCCCAGACCATAAGGACATGGGTGGGCGCAGTGTGTCTTGGACTAATGCACTCTATAACACAGTGCTCACCAGGTGTACATCGTTTGCGGAAACGACCATCACTTGCATACCGGCACAATCTACTTCAAACGCTGAATACCAAGGCCACCCATTTAATTTTCCTGACTCTTTCAGTCGAGTAGTGCATATCAATGCTGTAACATGAGTTAAAGATTGACGTGGGAGGTGCGTGCCCCTAGTCCCACTGCTAGTAACTGGTTGGCACGCAGAGCACCGGCCCGCCGCCGTCTGCGCCAGGCGACGTCAACAGCGGCACGCCGCAACCGCTGTCCGTTCTCCCAGGTCCATTCCACCAATAGCAAGTTCTAATGCAAAAGCCAATAGGAAACGTCCTTTGTGACCAATAAGGGAGAAGAATACAACATCCAATCATATGAAAAACCAGCCATTAAAACACCAATCAGCGACGCCCCTTTCCACCAATGGCGTGCAATAATATAATCATCAATAAAGGATAACCTACGCCCCCTTCCTCTCCTTCATCCGCTGCTATATAAACACCAAGCGATCGTACAGTCAGCAGTCAGACACTGACCCTGATGAAGGCCGCCTGCAACAGTGGCCGAAACGTCGGCAAAGTTTACAAAATGACGACGCGGTATCATACCCAGAAGAATTTTATTGATGATGGTTGGCATATGTTTGTGTTATCACTTAAGGGATCACAACTCTCTATCTGTACTGCGGTAGCTATATCAACTGCCATTGTAGCCCTTACAATACGACGATCTTTCCAGAAGTCTATGCTGTGTGGACGTCCAGGCCCTTGCCTAAATGTATCAGAATGTTCGACTGACCATTGCAACCTCCACCGTACCACAACTGACGCAGTATATCCATCTTGTGTGGTTATTCACCAAAAGCAACATCCAGCTATTCAGCGGGCTACAATTTGATATCTTTCATTTACATCCAGTTGGCTGAAGGAGCACGGTTACATCTCTGTCCCACGGCATTCGTTTTCTTCACACATTGTCATCACACTGACAAGGAAAGTTCTTGGGCTCGAACAAACAGAAATACACCAAAATCGTATGATAGATAATGTAAAGGTCTCTTATTGCACTAGTGATACTCCCGCATCTGCAAAACTCTGCAGTCGCCCATTAGAGGTCTCTGCGTGTGCCATGCCGCATTGCACCTTGACCTGCCGGTACGCCAGTAGTGACAGTGCAATGTGCCTCTGAAGTTGTGTTCAAAAATGTTCAAATGTTTGTTAAGCTTATGGGACTTAACTACGGGGTCATCAGTCCCTAAACTTACAAACTACTTATCAACTACCTTATACTAAAGACAGCACAAATATCCATGCCCGAGGGGGGATTCGAACCCCCGACCGTAGTGGCCGTGCAGACCGTGACTGGAGCGCCTCAGTCTCCTCGGTCATCGCGGCCGGGTGAAGTTGTGTTTTGTGACGTTATTTGTGTGGTGAAGCGTCAGATGGGGCGGCGATTGCTAATCAATCCTGCTAATGTATTGCGATTGATTGAGATGAAGTTCGAAGAACCCTTCTTCGTGAAGATTGTATTAGTGTAGAAGATGAATCATTCGCATGTTACCTATTATCTATTATAGTGTTTCTAATCTATTCTCATATTTCTGCACTATAATAGATACCAGAAAACAGGTGAATAATTCTTCTTCACCAAGAGCGTATTCACGAAGAAGGGCTCTTCGGAATTTCATCTCAACCAATTGCAATACATTAGCAGGATTGATTACCAATTGCCGGCCGCGGGGGCTGAGGCGCGCCAGTCACGGTCTGCACGCCCACTACGGTCGGGGATTCGAATCCCCCCTCGGACATGGATATTTGTGCCGTCCTTACTATAAGGTAGTTCATAATTAGTTTGTAAGTTTATGGACTGATGACCCCGTAGTTAAGTCCCATAAGCTTAACAAACATTTGAACATTTGATTACCAATCGCCGACCCATCTGACGCTTCACTACACAAATAACGTCACAAAGCGCAACTTCAGAGGCACACTGCACCGTCACTACTGGCGTACCAGCAGGTCAAAGTGCAATGCGGCATGGCACACGCAGAGACCTCTAATGGGCGACTGCAGAGTTTTGCAAATGCGGTAATATCACTAATCCAGTAAGGGACCTTTACATTAGATTCACACGATTTTGGTGTATTTCTTTATGTTCGAGCCTAAGTACTTTCCTTGTGAGTGTTATGGCTGCAAACATTCCCTATTAAGGGGACCTGGACGTGAAAATGACTGAAAAATCGAAAACATTTTTGCCTCCATCTGAAAGACAAATTTTTCCCATTTCCAAAAATGTATGGTGTATTTACTTTCAAACTGTTATTATAGCCTAAACGCTCTTTGAACAAATGTCTGCACACTGGCCATGATGTTGCTTCAGCCAAGAAATATTACCATAAACATTCCATGCCTACCATAGTCATGGAAACAATAAATCCAAATTACAGGGACTTTACAGATAGGAAAATTATTTAGCAAATGTCTACATGGCCGTACGCAAAATAATAATGAGAGTTTCAACAGCTGCGTGTGGCAACGAGTACCGAAAACAGTGTTTGTTCGATGGACAGTACTCGAAATAGGTGTATTGGATGCTGTTATCTGTTTCAATGATGACGTAATTATTAGGATAAAAGTAATGGACAAATTACACATCCAACCAGGAAATAATACGATAGCTGCTGTGACTGCCATAGATCGTCAGCGACTAGTTGAACCAGAAAGGGCTGCGGAAGCCACCACTAAAGAGTCCAGAGTAAGGAAAATAATCCTGAAAAAGTCTGCAGAGCATAAAGAAGCAGCTTTATCCCACTGGAATGTTCTGAAAGAGGCATACGGTGAGTGAAAATTCTTTTCTCATTTTCTCGAAATTACATTTTCAGAACATTAGGTACATATATGTTCATAATAGTTTTAGCTATGTTCAACAAATTTCTCCCAATTGAAGAATGGGACGGTATCTTTGTATTGTACCTAATAAATGCAGAAATTATCTATGATTTCATTCTGTATATAATTTTAAAAGTAATTTTTGCCGATGTTGTTCAATTTGTACATCGAGCAGGCGGTGAAGGAAAGCAAGGAAAAATTTGGAACAGGGATTAAAGTTCAGGGGGAAGAAATAAAAACCTTGCGTTTTGCTGATGACATTGTAATTCTGTCAGAGACAGCAAAGGACCTGGAAGAGCAGTTGAATGGAATGGACAGTGTGTTGAAGAGAGCGTATAAAATGAACATTAACAAGAGCAAAACAAAAATAATGGAATGCGGTCTTAGAAAATCAGGTGATGCTGAAGGAATTAGATTAGGTAACGAAACAATGAAGGTGGTAGATGAGTTTTGTTACTTGGGTAGTAAAATAACATGCGATGGTCGCAGTACAGAGGATATAAAATGCAGAATGGCAATGGGAAGAAAGGCATTTTTGAAAAAGAGAAATTTGCTAACATCTAATATTAATTTAAGTGTAAGGAAGTCTTTTCTGAAGGCATTTGTGTGGAGTGTTGCCTTGTACGGGAGTGAAACATGGACGATAAGCAGTGCGGACAGGTAGAGAATAGAGGCTTTTGAAATGTGGCGCTACAGAAGAATGCTGAAGATTAGATGGGTAGATCGCATAACTAATGAAGAGGTACTGAACAGAATTGGTGAGAAAAGGAATTTCTGGCATACCCTGACTAAAAGAAGGGATCGCTTGGTAGGACATATTCTTAGACATCGAGAAATCGTAAATTTAGCATCGGAGGGAAGTGTGTGGGGTAAAAATCGCAGAGGGAGACCACGAGACGCGTATAGTAAGCAGATTCAAGTGGATGTGGGTTGCCGTTCTTATGAGGAGATGAAAAGGCTTGCTCAGGATAGAGTAGGGTGGAGAGCTGCATCAAACCAGGATCCGGACTGAAGACCATAACAACACAAGAGTAATGAAGTGTAATGAGGGTTTTTTCTATTTCCTCAGATATAATCCAAACTATAAAACAAGAGGCATAATGTGTTACTACGAATGTTGACAGCAGCCTGCCACAGTCTAAATGTTATTAGACTGGCGATGCACCAGAAAATGGTTCCAGAATGCGAAGGTATATTATGAAACATCTATTAGGCAAAATATTGTAGTTCTTAAACTATAACAGATATTTCAATAAATTTTCTATTTCAGCTTGAGTTAATTCATGTAGTGTTAGTACAAAATCGCAACTTCCTCCGCACTGCAGATCAAGAGTAATGTGCACCGAAAGCAAGGTATGGAAATGCAGTCCGTTCACTTCCAGATCCCCTTAAAGGGCAGACACTACGCTGTCTGTTGGGAAACAAAGTTGAAGCATTTTTCAGTACATCTACTATCCGCCAGGTGGCATCTTTCGTCATCGGATCAAAATCGACATTGCCTTTTTCCCGCTGTGTACTATAGGGTGAGGTTTTTTTCATGCTGCATTTTGACTACTAAAGTTCGCCATCTATAAAATTTTATGCAGGCTGCAATGGTCTACTAATTCCATTTGGCCAGAACGTATGACCCCCACCATGCAGCCCATGTGCTACACAGCAGCTGAGGCCGCGGATTCAATTGCCATGCAGTGCCACGGGGAAGTGGGGCCTCATGGAGATTTTTTATCCTCCTCCGGTTCACACATGACAGCATTATCATACATTTAAAAATATTTTACAAGAAACTGGAAGAATGAAGTTGTAAAACAGAAATGTATTTAAGAAAAACAATGTTTGAAGTTAAGATCGTTTGCAAGAAGTCGACTTTTAAGAAGTCTATTTTCATACGTACAGGAGACAGCGTTTAGAACTCTGGAGTGACCCATTCTTGTGTACTGCTCGAAGGTTCGATTAAATGAAGACAGAAACAATTCAGAGGTGGACTTCTAAATTTGATACCGGCTGTTTCTGTCATCACTCGAGTGTTGCGAATGCTGTGGCGTAAAGTCAGACGTAGAGAACGATCGTGGAGAAGGCAGCGATCGACAGAAAGCCTATCGCAAGCAGGCGCCGCGCATCCTGGAGGGAGTAACCCAAGATGCGCGCCCTCTACAAGCGGCTATATGTATGCCGACATACGTCTGGACGCCCCGTCAGTTACTAGTCAGAACTCGTCAGTTACTATTCAGAACTCTGGCAGTTTCTAGGCAGCTACGAAGTCAGAAATAGGACAGTACGAAGACAGAACGCGGCTACGAACGAAGCAGTAACTAGGTCACAACGCAGCTAGCATCATATGGAAGACACCACGACAAGAGAGAAGAAACAGAATTATGTTCTTAAGTTGAGTATTATACTTTTCAGTCAATAAAACTTGTATTATTTACCTGAATAGTTGTTACAGTTTACATCCATTCCTGCACCAGTACCTTTATTGACAACCAGACTGGGACGAGAAAACAAGAGGCGACGATGTCACAACAAATGGCGATGAGGACAACGAAGAACAAGACTGCGACGAAATATTAACGTCTCTAAGTACGCCGCGCTATTAAGTTTGCTTTATTACAGGTCTCGGCGGATCCAGTAAATAATGTTTTCATTCTACTGCAGGGTTACGAGAAAATTTCTATATTTTTGCACTGTTTATTATTATAATTAATTTTGCACCATGTGTAATGTTACTAACCCTGCCACTGCCAGTGCGCCACAGCTTCCTGTGCTCGATGCACAGCAGCTAATGCAAATGTTTCAGCTTCGGAGCCAACAAATTGCCTCGCTGCTGTCCACTGTGCAACAACTTCTGGCCACACCTGTGTCTCAAAATACGCAAGTTCCACTGCAGCAGCCACCAGCTCCACTCTTTCCATCATTCCGACAATATGATGGTAAAGAAGAGAACTGGTCGGACTGGCTCCAACAGTTTGAGGCCTACGCCAAAGTGCACAGGATACAAGGTACTGTCAAACTTCATTTTCTGTTATCATGTGTAGGCCCCCCAAAGTTCCGTCTTGTGGAAAAAACTGTTTCCCATCGCGGAGCCTTCTGAACTTTCTTACGATTCAGTGATAGGAGCCCTCACGGTATATTATGAGCAGCAAATGAATGTAGTGGCTGCTCGGTATCAGTTCTTCAGGTGTAGGAAAAATCCGAACCAAACATACGCCGCGGTGGAGTAGCCGAGCGGTCTAAAGCGCCTCGCTGCGGAGCGCGCGGTTGCTCGCCGTGGAGGTTCGAGTCCTCTCTGGGGCATGGGTGTTTGTGTTGTCCTTAGGTTAGTTTACCTAGGTTTAAGTAGTTTGTAAGCTACGGACTGATGACCACGCAGTTTGGTCCGATAGATTTACAAACATTTGAACATTTGAATCAAACATACAGGCAGTGGATAATAGATCGTCAAGATCTCTCTAGGAAGTGTCAATTTAAATGTTCGTGTGGAGCTATGTATTCAGATTTCATGTTGCGTGACGCAATTGTCCATAATATTCATGACGGTAGATTTAGGGAACAGATTCTAAAAATGTCGGATCCTTCGTTCCATCAAGTAGAACAGATTTTGGAACAGTACGATACAAGTGCCGCGGCAGCGGAAAACTTTGAGTCAATTCCTCTGTATAGTGGTATCGTCACGCGCCGTCGAGCGCCAGGTCAAACGCCGTGTACTTCCGCCTGCCCACTCAAAGCGTAAACACGTTGCTAGAAGCGGAACCTTGCCTAATAAGGAAGTGAAGTCTTGCCCGCGATGTTTCTCATGGCACAAAAGATAGATCTGTCCGTCCCGGTCGGCAGAATGCTATGCATGTGGCAAGAAAGGTCACATACAAACAGTCTGCATGCAGCAAAAGAAACAAAAGTTGCCCTCCCGGCCCAAACAGCGACAAGCCAATAGTTATTCAATAAATGCAGTATTTTCCAAACCAGTCGCTGCCCCTCATAACATCAAGGACACTGATGTAGCACAAGTTGTACGTCAGGCCAGAAAACTGTATGTCAATTTGCATGTGAATGACATTTCTGTAAAATTTCTAGTAGACACAGGTGCATCAGTCACATTGCTCAATCGCAAAACGTATGAAGGTTAGGATCGCTGTGCTTTTCTCGCGCTAAAACAAAGTTAACAGAATTCAATGGCAATGAAATTCCTGTACTAGGACAGTGTTCACTGCCTGCAGAATACCGCTCACAAATGCGCACAGTGACATTTCAAGTGCTTCAGTCTTACGAAGGAGAGAATATTTTTGGTTTAGAGTCTTTTGATCTTTTTGGTTTTACTGTGCAAGACAATGTTTTAGTTATTAACAATTTTGATGCTAAATAGTGTGCCGACAGATTGCTGAAAGACTTTCCGGGTTTATTTCCTGCGGGACTAGGAAAAACTAAAGATTTTCCTGCACACATTACTCTGATTGAAAATGCCAAACCAAAATTTTGCAAAGCCTGTGATGTACTGCTCACTTTACGCGACAAAGTAGCACAAGAACTTTGCACATTGCAAGAAAATGATGCATTTGCAGCAATACAAGCTAGCCAGTGGGGGAGTCCGCTTGTAATTTTGTCAAAGCCGTCGGGTAGCATTCGCATTTGTGTCGATATCAAGGCTACAGTGAATCCACAAACAGTTGTACACAGTTATCCTTTGCCGAGGCCAGAAGATTTAATGGACAGATTAGGTGCAGGAAAATATTTCTCAAAAATAGATTTGAGCAATACCTACCTTCAGGTGCCACTCGATGAACAATGACAAAAATTTGTGTTGTCAATACACATCTGGGCTTGTTTAAATATTTGCGTTTACCTTTCGGCAGTACATCCGCTGCCACAATTTTTCAAAGATAATAGGAACAAAATGTTCAAATGTTTGTAAATCTATCGGACCAAACTGCGTGGTAATCAGTCCGTAGCTTACAAACTACTTAAACCTAGGTAAACTAACCTAAGGACAATACACACACCCATGCCCCAGGGAGGACTCGAACCTCCACGGCGCGCTCCGCAGCGAGACGCTTTAGACCGCTCGGCTACTCCACCGCGGCCTATTAGGAACAGCTTACAGCTCGGGTGCCTTGTTGTTCAAACTGCTTGGACGACATAGTTGTGTTAGGCCGTACCCCAGAAGAACACATTGTAAATTTGAGGAAATTGTTCCAAGTTTTGTCAGATGCTGGTCTCAAGCGTCGCTTAGATAAGTGTGACTTTTTCAAACCGGAACTGCAGTATCTAGGACACGTAATAAACAGTCAAGGTGTGCACCCAATACAATCACATTTGCTTGCCATTCACGACTTGCCAGAACCAAAAGATGTGAAATAATTACAGTAAAAAAAATGTTCAAATGTTTGTTAAGCTTATGGGACTTAACTACGGGGTCATCAGTCCCTGAACTTACAAACTGCTTATGAAATACTTACGAACTAGGACGGCACAAGTATCCATGCCCGAGGGGGGATTCGAACCCCCGACCGTAGTGGCCGTGCAGACCGTGACTGGAGCGCCTCAGTCACCGCGGCCACCGCGGCCGGCTAATTACAGTCAGTCTTGGGAAAGTTAACGTACTATATTCAGTTTATTCCAAACGCAGCACAAATTGCAGCCCCTTTGCATCAGCTACGCCATAAAAATGTTTGTTTTGTTTGGACAGACGAAGGCCAATGCGCATTTCAGCAGTTAAAAGATGCTTTGCTCAGTGACGGATGTTTGGTGCACTTCGAACCAGAAAAACCAGTTCTTTTGCAAGTGGACGCGTCATCGTTTGGTCTAGGAGCATTAGTGTCACATTGGCATGGGGATATGGACCGTCCGACAGCGTTTGCCTCAAAACCTTTAACAGACACACAGTGCCGCTATTCTCAGATTGAGAAGGAAGCCTTAGCGATAGTGTGTAGTGTCACAAAATTCCATCACTACTTGTATCGGAAAAAATTCTATTTAGACACTGACCACAAGCCTTTGCAGTCATTGTTTCATCCTGACAAGCCAATTCCTACAGGTACGGCACACAAATTGCAACGCTGGGCATTTTTGTTATTACAACATAAGGATGAGATTGTGTACAGACCCACAACTCGCAACGGAAATGCCGACGCACTTTCCCGTCGTCCGGTTGGCCATGACAAAGACTTTGATGCTTCTGAGATGTTGTGTTGTCAGATACATGCACAAGAAGATATTTTGTTGCAATCCTTCCCATTGGACAATAGGAAAATTGCTCGGGTCACAGAAACAGATCCTGATTTACGAATTTTGGTGCGCTACATTCGCACACAACATGACATTCAAAATTCATTGGTGCGTCGCTATTTTGCTAGGAGGAATGAAATATCAGTGCATAGAAGTGTGATTGTAGTTTCAAATAACAGTGGACAATCGCGTGTGTTGATTCCGCGACGTTTGCATAACGAAGTATTGAACTTACTTCATCAAGAACATTGGGGAATGGTTCGCACTAAGCAATTGGCACGACGACACTGTACTTGGCAGGGTATGGACGCCCATATAGAACAAATGGCGTCACAGTGTTCAGTGTGGGCTGCCAGCCAGTCCGCCCTACGTCAGAAATTTTTTTCTTGGCCAAAAGCAGATTCACCTTGGCAACGAGTGCACATTGACTATGCTGGTCCGTTCTAGAACACTAAGTGGCTTATTGTGGTTGATGCTTTCGGTGGCTACCCGTTTGCAGTGCCAATTTTTTCTACGACTTCTAGTAGCACGATTAGGGCGTTGTCTTTAATTTTTTGTCTGGAAGGTCTCCCTGAACTTATAGTCTCTGACAACGGCCCTCAGTTCACATAGCAAGAATTTCGCTCCTTTTGTGAACGCAATGGAATTAAGCATGTAACCAGTGCACTGTTTCACACGCAGTCGAACGGCGCTGTGGAACGCTTCGTCCGTACATGTAAGCAACAGATGTCCAACCTTCATTCGGAGCACTCACGGGAGGCAGCTCTGCAACTGTACCTCGCCTCATATCGCTCGCATCCACGAGAAAGGTCGTCGCCGGCCGAGCTTCTACACGGCCGCAGCCACCGCCACCGCACCCTGCTCCATCCGCTCCACCCACCGCGCCGCCCGGCCCAGTAGCCTCCGACGCGCAAGTATCGCTTCGCTCCACGAAACCCAGTATTTTTTCTGAGATTTTGGTGGTCGCAGCCGGTGGGTGCTGGGCGAGATCATCCGACGTTGCGGTGCGCACATGTTTGAAATTTCAGTTCCCGATGGCTTCATTCGCAGGCACCGCATCAAAATTCGCCATTGTCATGTACCCTTTGATCCTTCTGCGTTTCTCTCAGCAGATTCACCCAACACCGCGCGGCATTCGCCGCCCGCGAGACTCCGGCCGTCGCACCCGCCTAAGAACTTCACGGCACCGCGGCCCGACGCCATGGAGTCAGTGTCCACAACGCCCTCGCCGCCGCTCGAGATACCGATGAACATCGACCATCAGGACCAGCACGCCACGCAGGATCACCGTCTACGTCATCACCTGGGCCACAGGTCGTGGGCGTGGGCCCTTCGGAGATTTCCCCAGAGGACGTTCCCTCGCGAGCTCACGCCGAATGGCGGGGCCCGGCCGGTAGTCTGCCATCCTCTGAAGCTACAGACTCCGGTCCATCAGTACGTCCTCTGAAGCTACAGACTCCGGTCCATCAGTACGTTCTCTAAAGCTACAGACTCCGGTCCATCAGTACGTTCTCTGAAGCTACAGACTCTGGTCCATCAGTACGTTCTCTGAAGCTACAGACTCCGGTCCATCAGTACGTTCTCTGAAGCTACAGACTCCGGTCCATCAGTACGTCCTCTGAAGCTACAGACTCCGGTCCATCAGTACGTACTCTGAAGCTACAGACTCCGGTCCATCAGTACGTCCTCTGAAGCTACAGACTCCGGTCCATCAGTACGTCCTCTGAAGCTACAGACTCCGGTCCATCAGTACGTTCTCTAAAGCTACAGACTCCGGTCCATCAGTACGTTCTCTGAAGCTACAGACTCTGGTCCATCAGTACGTTCTCTGAAGCTACAGACTCCGGTCCATCAGTACGTTCTCTGAAGCTACAGACTCCGGTCCATCAGTACGTCCTCTGAAGCTACAGACTCCGGTCCATCAGTACGTACTCTGAAGCTACAGACTCCGGTCCATCAGTACGTCCTCTGAAGCTACAGACTCCGGTCCATCAGTACGTCCTCTGAAGCTACAGACTCCGGTCCATCAGTACGTACTCTGAAGCTACAGACTCCGGTCCATCAGTACGTACTCTGAAGCTACAGACTCCGGTCCATCAGTACATACTCTGAAGCTACAGACTCCGGTCCATCAGTACGTTCTCTGAAGCTACAGACTCCGGTCCATCAGTACGTACTCTGAAGCTACAGACTCCGGTCCATCAGTACGTACTCTGAAGCTACAGACTCCGGTCCATCAGTACATACTCTGAAGCTACAGACTCCGGTCCATCAGTACGTACTCTGAAGCTACAGACTCCGTTCCATCAGTACGTCCTCTGAAGCTACAGACTCCGGTCCATCAGTACGTCCTCTGAAGCTACAGACTCCGGTCCATCAGTACGTTCTCTAAAGCTACAGACTCCGGTCCATCAGTACGTTCTCTAAAGCTACAGACTCCGGTCCATCAGTACGTTCTCTGAAGCTACAGACTCTGGTCCATCAGTACGTTCTCTGAAGCTACAGACTCCGGTCCATCAGTACGTACTCTGAAGCTACAGACTCCGGTCCATCAGTACGTACTCTGAAGCTACAGACTCCGGTCCATCAGTACATACTCTGAAGCTACAGACTCTGGTCCATCAGTACGTTCTCTGAAGCTACAGAATCCGGTCCATCAGTACGTCCTCTGAAGCTACAGACTCCGGTCCATCAGTACGTACTCTGAAGCTACAGACTCCGGTCCATCAGTACATACTCTGAAGCTACAGACTCCGGTCCATCAGTACGTACTCTGAAGCTACAGACTCCGGTCCATCAGTACGTACTCTGAAGCTACAGACTCCGGTCCATCAGTACATACTCTGAAGCTACAGACTCTGGTCCATCAGTACGTTCTCTGAAGCTACAGACTCCGGTCCATCAGTACGTCCTCTGAAGCTACAGACTCCGGTCCATCAGTACGTACTCTGAAGCTACAGACTCCGGTCCATCAGTACGTACTCTGAAGCTACAGACTCCGGTCCATCAGTACACACTCTGAAGCTACAGACTCCGGTCCATCAGTACGTACTCTGAAGCTACAGACTCCGGTCCATCAGTACATACTCTGAAGCTACAGACTCCGGTCCATCAGTACGTCCTCTGAAGCTACAGACTCCGGTCCATCAGTACATACTCTGAAGCTACAGACTCCGGTCCATCAGTACGTACTCTGAAGCTACAGACTCCGTTCCATCAGTACGTCCTCTGAAGCTACAGACTCCGGTCCATCAGTACGTCCTCTGAAGCTACAGACTCCGGTCCATCAGTACGTTCTCTAAAGCTACAGACTCCGGTCCATCAGTACGTTCTCTGAAGCTACAGACTCTGGTCCATCAGTACGTTCTCTGAAGCTACAGACTCCGGTCCATCAGTACGTACTCTGAAGCTACAGACTCCGGTCCATCAGTACGTACTCTGAAGCTACAGACTCCGGTCCATCAGTACGTCCTCTGAAGCTACAGACTCTGGTCCATCAGTACGTTCTCTGAAGCTACATACTCCGGTCCATCAGTACGTTCTCTGAAGCTACAGACTCCGGTCCATCAGTACGTCCTCTGAAGCTACAGACTCCGGTCCATCAGTACGTACTCTGAAGCTACAGACTCCGGTCCATCAGTACGTCCTCTGAAGCTACAGACTCCGGTCCATCAGTACGTCCTCTGAAGCTACAGACTCCGGTCCATCAGTACGTACTCTGAAGCTACAGACTCCGGTCCATCAGTACGTACTCTGAAGCTACAGACTCCGGTCCATCAGTACATACTCTGAAGCTACAGACTCCGGTCCATCAGTACGTACTCTGAAGCTACAGACTCCGGTCCATCAGTACGTACTCTGAAGCTACAGACTCCGGTCCATCAGTACGTACTCTGAAGCAACAGACTCCGGTCCATCAGTACGTCCTCTGAAGCTACAGACTCCGGTCCATCAGTACGTCCTCTGAAGCTACAGACTCCGGTCCATCAGTACGTACTCTGAAGCTACAGGCTCCGGTCCATCAGTACGTACTCTGAAGCTACAGGCTCCGGTCCATCAGTACGTACTCTGAAGCTACAGGCTCCGGTCCATCAGTACGTCCTCTGAAGCTACAGGCTCCGGTCCATCAGTACGTCCTCTGAAGCTACAGACTCCGGTCCATCAGTACGTCCTCTGAAGCTACAGACTCCGGTCCATCAGTACGTACTCTGAAGCTACAGGCTCCGGTCCATCAGTACGTCCTCTGAAGCTACAGGCTCCGGTCCATCAGTACGTCCTCTGAAGCTACAGACTCCGGTCCATCAGTACGTCCTCTGAAGCTACAGACTCCGGTCCATCAGTACGTACTCTGAAGCTACAGGCTCCGGTCCATCAGTACGTCCTCTGAAGCTACAGGCTCCGGTCCATCAGTACGTACTCTGAAGCTACAGGCTCCGGTCCATCAGTACGTACTCTGAAGCTACAGGCTCCGGTCCATCAGTACGTCCTCTGAAGCTACAGACTCCGGTCCATCAGTACGTCCTCTGAAGCTACAGACTCCGGTCCATCAGTATGTCCTCTGAAGCTACAGGCTCCGGTCCATCAGTACGTACTCTGAAGCTACAGACTCCGGTCCATCAGTACGTACTCTGAAGCTACAGACTCCGGTCCACCAGTACGTACTCTGAAGCTACAGACTCCGGTCCACCAGTACGTCCTCTGAAGCTACAGACTCCGGTCCATCAGTACGTCCTCTGAAGCTACAGACTCCGGTCCATCAGTACGTACCCTGAAGCTACAGGCTCCGGTCCATCAGTACGTACTCTGAAGCTACAGGCTCCGGTCCATCAGTACGTACTCTGAAGCTACAGGCTCCGGTCCATCAGTACGTCCTCTGAAGCTACAGACTCCGGTCCATCAGTACGTACTCTGAAGCTACAGGCTCCGGTCCATCAGTACGTCCTCTGAAGCTACAGACTCCGGTCCATCAGTACGTACTCTGAAGCTACAGGCTCCGGTCCATCAGTACGTACTCTGAAGCTACAGGCTCCGGTCCATCAGTACGTACTCTGAAGCTACAGGCTCCGGTCCATCAGTACGTCCTCTGAAGCTATAGACTCCGGTCCATCAGTATGTCCTCTGAAGCTACAGACTCCGGTCCATCAGTACGTACTCTGAAGCTTTAGACTCCGGTCCATCAGTACGTTCTCTGAAGCTACAGACTCCGGTCCATCAGTACGTTCTCTGAAGCTACAGACTCCGGTCCATCAGTACGTACTCTGAAGCTTTAGACTCCGGTCCATCAGTACGTTCTCTGAAGCTACAGACTCCGGTCCATCAGTACGTCCTCTGAAGCTACAGACTCCGGTCCATCAGTACGTACTCTGAAGCTTTAGACTCCGGTCCATCAGTACGTTCTCTGAAGCTACAGACTCCGGTCCATCAGTACGTTCTCTGAAGCTACAGACTCCGGTCCATCAGTACGTACTCTGAAGCTTTAGACTCCGGTCCATCAGTACGTTCTCTGAAGCTACAGACTCCGGTCCATCAGTACGTTCTCTAAAGCTACAGACTCCGGTCCATCAGTACGTTCTCTGAAGCTACAGACTCTGGTCCATCAGTACGTTCTCTGAAGCTACAGACTCCGGTCCATCAGTACGTACTCTGAAGCTACAGACTCCGGTCCATCAGTACGTACTCTGAAGCTACAGACTCCGGTCCATCAGTACGTCCTCTGAAGCTACAGACTCTGGTCCATCAGTACGTTCTCTGAAGCTACATACTCCGGTCCATCAGTACGTTCTCTGAAGCTACAGACTCCGGTCCATCAGTACGTCCTCTGAAGCTACAGACTCCGGTCCATCAGTACGTACTCTGAAGCTACAGACTCCGGTCCATCAGTACGTCCTCTGAAGCTACAGACTCCGGTCCATCAGTACGTCCTCTGAAGCTACAGACTCCGGTCCATCAGTACGTACTCTGAAGCTACAGACTCCGGTCCATCAGTACGTACTCTGAAGCTACAGACTCCGGTCCATCAGTACATACTCTGAAGCTACAGACTCCGGTCCATCAGTACGTACTCTGAAGCTACAGACTCCGGTCCATCAGTACGTACTCTGAAGCTACAGACTCCGGTCCATCAGTACGTACTCTGAAGCAACAGACTCCGGTCCATCAGTACGTCCTCTGAAGCTACAGACTCCGGTCCATCAGTACGTCCTCTGAAGCTACAGACTCCGGTCCATCAGTACGTACTCTGAAGCTACAGGCTCCGGTCCATCAGTACGTACTCTGAAGCTACAGGCTCCGGTCCATCAGTACGTACTCTGAAGCTACAGGCTCCGGTCCATCAGTACGTCCTCTGAAGCTACAGGCTCCGGTCCATCAGTACGTCCTCTGAAGCTACAGACTCCGGTCCATCAGTACGTCCTCTGAAGCTACAGACTCCGGTCCATCAGTACGTACTCTGAAGCTACAGGCTCCGGTCCATCAGTACGTCCTCTGAAGCTACAGGCTCCGGTCCATCAGTACGTACTCTGAAGCTACAGGCTCCGGTCCATCAGTACGTACTCTGAAGCTACAGGCTCCGGTCCATCAGTACGTCCTCTGAAGCTACAGACTCCGGTCCATCAGTACGTACTCTGAAGCTACAGACTCCGGTCCATCAGTACGTCCTCTGAAGCTACAGACTCCGGTCCATCAGTACGTCCTCTGAAGCTACAGACTCCGGTCCATCAGTACGTACTCTGAAGCTACAGACTCCGGTCCATCAGTACGTACTCTGAAGCTACAGACTCCGGTCCATCAGTACATACTCTGAAGCTACAGACTCCGGTCCATCAGTACGTACTCTGAAGCTACAGACTCCGGTCCATCAGTACGTACTCTGAAGCTACAGACTCCGGTCCATCAGTACGTACTCTGAAGCAACAGACTCCGGTCCATCAGTACGTCCTCTGAAGCTACAGACTCCGGTCCATCAGTACGTCCTCTGAAGCTACAGACTCCGGTCCATCAGTACGTACTCTGAAGCTACAGGCTCCGGTCCATCAGTACGTACTCTGAAGCTACAGGCTCCGGTCCATCAGTACGTACTCTGAAGCTACAGGCTCCGGTCCATCAGTACGTCCTCTGAAGCTACAGGCTCCGGTCCATCAGTACGTCCTCTGAAGCTACAGACTCCGGTCCATCAGTACGTCCTCTGAAGCTACAGACTCCGGTCCATCAGTACGTACTCTGAAGCTACAGGCTCCGGTCCATCAGTACGTCCTCTGAAGCTACAGGCTCCGGTCCATCAGTACGTCCTCTGAAGCTACAGACTCCGGTCCATCAGTACGTCCTCTGAAGCTACAGACTCCGGTCCATCAGTACGTACTCTGAAGCTACAGGCTCCGGTCCATCAGTACGTCCTCTGAAGCTACAGGCTCCGGTCCATCAGTACGTACTCTGAAGCTACAGGCTCCGGTCCATCAGTACGTACTCTGAAGCTACAGGCTCCGGTCCATCAGTACGTCCTCTGAAGCTACAGACTCCGGTCCATCAGTACGTCCTCTGAAGCTACAGACTCCGGTCCATCAGTATGTCCTCTGAAGCTACAGGCTCCGGTCCATCAGTACGTACTCTGAAGCTACAGACTCCGGTCCATCAGTACGTACTCTGAAGCTACAGACTCCGGTCCACCAGTACGTACTCTGAAGCTACAGACTCCGGTCCACCAGTACGTCCTCTGAAGCTACAGACTCCGGTCCATCAGTACGTCCTCTGAAGCTACAGACTCCGGTCCATCAGTACGTACCCTGAAGCTACAGGCTCCGGTCCATCAGTACGTACTCTGAAGCTACAGGCTCCGGTCCATCAGTACGTACTCTGAAGCTACAGGCTCCGGTCCATCAGTACGTCCTCTGAAGCTACAGACTCCGGTCCATCAGTACGTACTCTGAAGCTACAGGCTCCGGTCCATCAGTACGTCCTCTGAAGCTACAGACTCCGGTCCATCAGTACGTACTCTGAAGCTACAGGCTCCGGTCCATCAGTACGTACTCTGAAGCTACAGGCTCCGGTCCATCAGTACGTACTCTGAAGCTACAGGCTCCGGTCCATCAGTACGTCCTCTGAAGCTATAGACTCCGGTCCATCAGTATGTCCTCTGAAGCTACAGACTCCGGTCCATCAGTACGTACTCTGAAGCTTTAGACTCCGGTCCATCAGTACGTTCTCTGAAGCTACAGACTCCGGTCCATCAGTACATTCTCTGAAGCTACAGACTCCGGTCCATCAGTACGTACTCTGAAGCTTTAGACTCCGGTCCATCAGTACGTTCTCTGAAGCTACAGACTCCGGTCCATCAGTACGTCCTCTGAAGCTACAGACTCCGGTCCATCAGTACGTACTCTGAAGCTTTAGACTCCGGTCCATCAGTACGTTCTCTGAAGCTACAGACTCCGGTCCATCAGTACGTTCTCTGAAGCTACAGACTCCGGTCCATCAGTACGTACTCTGAAGCTTTAGACTCCGGTCCATCAGTACGTTCTCTGAAGCTACAGACTCCGGTCCATCAATACGTTCTCTAAAGCTACAGACTCCGGTCCATCAGTACGTTCTCTGAAGCTACAGACTCTGGTCCATCAGTACGTTCTCTGAAGCTACAGACTCCGGTCCATCAGTACGTACTCTGAAGCTACAGATTCCGGTCCATCAGTACGTATTCTGAAGCTACAGACTCCGGTCCATCAGTACGTCCTCTGAAGCTACAGACTCTGGTCCATCAGTACGTTCTCTGAAGCTACATAATCCGGTCCATCAGTACGTTCTCTGAAGCTACAGACTCCGGTCCATCAGTACGTCCTCTGAAGCTACAGACTCCGGTCCATCAGTACGTACTCTGAAGCTACAGACTCCGGTCCATCAGTACGTCCTCTGAAGCTACAGACTCCGGTCCATCAGTACGTCCTCTGAAGCTACAGACTCCGGTCCATCAGTACGTACTCTGAAGCTACAGACTCCGGTCCATCAGTACGTACTCTGAAGCTACAGACTCCGGTCCATCAGTACATACTCTGAAGCTACAGACTCCGGTCCATCAGTACGTACTCTGAAGCTACAGACTCCGGTCCATCAGTACGTACTCTGAAGCTACAGAC
The DNA here is from genome assembly GCA_026315105.1 of Locusta migratoria. NCBI lineage: Eukaryota > Metazoa > Arthropoda > Insecta > Orthoptera > Acrididae > Locusta > Locusta migratoria. The sequence goes on from CM048755.1 coordinate 298,467,939, forward strand.
TCCGGTCCATCAGTACGTACTCTGAAGCAACAGACTCCGGTCCATCAGTACGTCCTCTGAAGCTACAGACTCCGGTCCATCAGTACGTCCTCTGAAGCTACAGGCTCCGGTCCATCAGTACGTCCTCTGAAGCTACAGACTCCGGTCCATCAGTACGTCCTCTGAAGCTACAGACTCCGGTCCATCAGTATGTCCTCTGAAGCTACAGGCTCCGGTCCATCAGTACGTACTCTGAAGCTACAGACTCCGGTCCATCAGTACGTACTCTGAAGCTACAGACTCCGGTCCACCAGTACGTACTCTGAAGCTACAGACTCCGGTCCACCAGTACGTCCTCTGAAGCTACAGACTCCGGTCCATCAGTACGTCCTCTGAAGCTACAGACTCCGGTCCATCAGTACGTACCCTGAAGCTACAGGCTCCGGTCCATCAGTACGTACTCTGAAGCTACAGGCTCCGGTCCATCAGTACGTACTCTGAAGCTACAGGCTCCGGTCCATCAGTACGTCCTCTGAAGCTACAGACTCCGGTCCATCAGTACGTCCTCTGAAGCTACAGACTCCGGTCCATCAGTACGTACTCTGAAGCTACAGGCTCCGGTCCATCAGTACGTCCTCTGAAGCTACAGACTCCGGTCCATCAGTACGTACTCTGAAGCTACAGGCTCCGGTCCATCAGTACGTACTCTGAAGCTACAGGCTCCGGTCCATCCGTACGTACTCTGAAGCTACAGGCTCCGGTCCATCAGTACGTCCTCTGAAGCTATAGACTCCGGTCCATCAGTATGTCCTCTGAAGCTACAGACTCCGGTCCATCAGTACGTACTCTGAAGCTTTAGACTCCGGTCCATCAGTACGTTCTCTGAAGCTACAGACTCCGGTCCATCAGTACGTTCTCTGAAGCTACAGACTCCGGTCCATCAGTACGTACTCTGAAGCTTTAGACTCCGGTCCATCAGTACGTTCTCTGAAGCTACAGACTCCGGTCCATCAGTACGTCCTCTGAAGCTACAGACTCCGGTCCATCAGTACGTACTCTGAAGCTTTAGACTCCGGTCCATCAGTACGTTCTCTGAAGCTACAGACTCCGGTCCATCAGTACGTTCTCTGAAGCTACAGACTCCGGTCCATCAGTACGTACTCTGAAGCTTTAGACTCCGGTCCATCAGTACGTTCTCTGAAGCTACAGACTCCGGTCCATCAGTACGTACTCTGAAGCTTTAGACTCCGGTCCATCAGTACGTTCTCTGAAGCTACAGACTCCGGTCCATCAGTACGTTCTCTGAAGCTACAGACTCCGGTCCATCAGTACGTACTCTGAAGCTTTAGACTCCGGTCCATCAGTACGTTCTCTGAAGCTACAGACTCCGGTCCATCAGTACGTTCTCTGAAGCTTCAGACTCCGGTCCATCAGTACGTACTCTGAAGCTTTAGACTCCGGTCCATCAGTACGTACTCTGAAGCTTTAGACTCAGGTCCATCAGTACGTTCTCTGAAGCTACAGACTCCGGTCCATCAGTACGTTCTCTGAAGCTACAGACTCCGGTCCATCAGTACGTACTCTGAAGCTTTTGACTCCGGTCCATCAGTACGTTCTCTGAAGCTACAGACTCCGGTCCATCAGTACGTCCTCTGAAGCTACAGACTCCGGTCCATCAGTACGTACTCTGAAGCTTTAGACTCCGGTCCATCAGTACGTCCTCTGAAGCTACAGACTCCGGTCCATCAGTACGTCCTCTGAAGCTACAGACTCCGGTCCATCAGTACGTCCTCTGAAGCTACAGACTCCGGTCCATCAGTACGAACTCTGAAGCAACAGACTCCGGTCCATCAGTACGTCCTCTGAAGCTACAGACTCCGGTCCATCAGTACGTCCTCTTAAGCTACAGACTCCGGTCCATCAGTACGTCCTCTGAAGCTACAGACTCCGGTCCATCAGTACGTCCTCTGAAGCTACAGACTCCGGTCCATCAGTACGAACTCTGAAGCTACAGACTCCGGTCCATCAGTACGTCCTCTGAAGCTACAGACTCCGGTCCATCAGTACGAACTCTGAAGCAACAGACTCCGGTCCATCAGTACGTCCTCTGAAGCTACAGACTCCGGTCCATCAGTACGTACTCTGAAGCTACAGACTCCGGTCCATCAGTACGAACTCTGAAGCAACAGACTCTGGTCCATCAGTACGTTCTCTGAAGCTACAGACTCCGGTCCATCAGTACGTCCTCTGAAGCTACAGACTCCGGTCCATCAGTACGTCCTCTGAAGCTACAGACTCTGGTCCATCAGTACGTCCTCTGAAGCTACAGACTCCGGTCCATCAGTACGAACTCTGAAGCAACAGACTCCGGTCCATCAGTACGTCCTCTGAAGCTACAGACTCCGGTCCATCAGTACGTCCTCTGAAGCTACAGACACCGGTCCATCAGTACGTTCTCTAAAGCTACAGACTCCGGTCCATCAGTACGTTCTCTGAAGCTACAGACTCCGGTCCATCAGTACGAACTCTGAAGCAACAGACTCTGGTCCATCATTACGTTCTATGAAGCTACAGACTCCGGTCCATCAGTACGTCCTCTGAAGCTACAGACTCCGGTCCATCAGTACGTCCTCTGAAGCTACAGACTCCGGTCCATCAGTACGTCCTCTGAAGCTACAGACTCCGGTCCATCAGTACGAACTCTGAAGCAACAGACTCCGGTCCATCAGTACGTCCTCTGAAGCTACAGACTCCGGTCCATCAGTACGTACTCTGAAGCTACAGACTCCGGTCCATCAGTACGTACTCTGAAGCTACAGACTCCGGTCCATCAGTACATACTCTGAAGCTACAGACTCCGGTCCATCAGTACGTACTCTGAAGCTACAGACTCCGGTCCATCAGTACATACTCTGAAGCTACAGACTCTGGTCCATCAGTACGTTCTCTGAAGCTACAGACTCCGGTCCATCAGTACGTCCTCTGAAGCTACAGACTCCGGTCCATCAGTACGTACTCTGAAGCTACAGACTCCGGTCCATCAGTACGTACTCTGAAGCTACAGACTCCGGTCGATCAGTACATACTCTGAAGCTACAGACTCCGGTCCATCAGTACGTACTCTGAAGCTACAGACTCCGGTCCATCAGTACGTACTCTGAAGCTACAGACTCCGGTCCATCAGTACGTCCTCTGAAGCTACAGACTCCGGTCCATCAGTATGTCCTCTGAAGCTACAGGCTCCGGTCCATCAGTACGTACTCTGAAGCTACAGACTCCGGTCCATCAGTACGTACTCTGAAGCTACAGACTCCGGTCCACCAGTACGTACTCTGAAGCTACAGACTCCGGTCCACCAGTACGTCCTCTGAAGCTACAGACTCCGGTCCATCAGTACGTCCTCTGAAGCTACAGACTCCGGTCCATCAGTACGTACCCTGAAGCTACAGGCTCCGGTCCATCAGTACGTACTCTGAAGCTACAGGCTCCGGTCCATCAGTACGTACTCTGAAGCTACAGGCTCCGGTCCATCAGTACGTCCTCTGAAGCTACAGACTCCGGTCCATCAGTACGTCCTCTGAAGCTACAGACTCCGGTCCATCAGTACGTACTCTGAAGCTACAGGCTCCGGTCCATCAGTACGTCCTCTGAAGCTACAGACTCCGGTCCATCAGTACGTACTCTGAAGCTACAGGCTCCGGTCCATCAGTACGTACTCTGAAGCTACAGGCTCCGGTCCATCAGTATGTACTCTGAAGCTACAGGCTCCGGTCCATCAGTACGTCCTCTGAAGCTATAGACTCCGGTCCATCAGTATGTCCTCTGAAGCTACAGACTCCGGTCCATCAGTACGTACTCTGAAGCTTTAGACTCCGGTCCATCAGTACGTTCTCTGAAGCTACAGACTCCGGTCCATCAGTACGTTCTCTGAAGCTACAGACTCCGGTCCATCAGTACGTACTCTGAAGCTTTAGACTCCGGTCCATCAGTACGTTCTCTGAAGCTACAGACTCCGGTCCATCAGTACGTCCTCTGAAGCTACAGACTCCGGTCCATCAGTACGTACTCTGAAGCTTTAGACTCCGGTCCATCAGTACGTTCTCTGAAGCTACAGACTCTGGTCCATCAGTACGTTCTCTGAAGCTACAGACTCCGGTCCATCAGTACGTACTCTGAAGCTACAGACTCCGGTCCATCAGTACGTACTCTGAAGCTACAGACTCCGGTCCATCAGTACGTCCTCTGAAGCTACAGACTCTGGTCCATCAGTACGTTCTCTGAAGCTACATACTCCGGTCCATCAGTACGTTCTCTGAAGCTACAGACTCCGGTCCATCAGTACGTCCTCTGAAGCTACAGACTCCGGTCCATCAGTACGTACTCTGAAGCTACAGACTCCGGTCCATCAGTACGTCCTCTGAAGCTACAGACTCCGGTCCATCAGTACGTCCTCTGAAGCTACAGACTCCGGTCCATCAGTACGTACTCTGAAGCTACAGACTCCGGTCCATCAGTACGTACTCTGAAGCTACAGACTCCGGTCCATCAGTACATACTCTGAAGCTACAGACTCCGGTCCATCAGTACGTACTCTGAAGCTACAGACTCCGGTCCATCAGTACGTACTCTGAAGCTACAGACTCCGGTCCATCAGTACGTACTCTGAAGCAACAGACTCCGGTCCATCAGTACGTCCTCTGAAGCTACAGACTCCGGTCCATCAGTACGTCCTCTGAAGCTACAGACTCCGGTCCATCAGTACGTACTCTGAAGCTACAGGCTCCGGTCCATCAGTACGTACTCTGAAGCTACAGGCTCCGGTCCATAAGTACGTACTCTGAAGCTACAGGCTCCGGTCCATCAGTACGTCCTCTGAAGCTACAGGCTCCGGTCCATCAGTACGTCCTCTGAAGCTACAGACTCCGGTCCATCAGTACGTCCTCTGAAGCTACAGACTCCGGTCCATCAGTACGTACTCTGAAGCTACAGGCTCCGGTCCATCAGTACGTCCTCTGAAGCTACAGGCTCCGGTCCATCAGTACGTACTCTGAAGCTACAGGCTCCGGTCCATCAATACGTACTCTGAAGCTACAGGCTCCGGTCCATCAGTACGTCCTCTGAAGCTACAGACTCCGGTCCATCAGTACGTCCTCTGAAGCTACAGACTCCGGTCCATCAGTATGTCCTCTGAAGCTACAGGCTCCGGTCCATCAGTACGTACTCTGAAGCTACAGACTCCGGTCCATCAGTACGTACTCTGAAGCTACAGACTCCGGTCCACCAGTACGTACTCTGAAGCTACAGACTCCGGTCCACCAGTACGTCCTCTGAAGCTACAGACTCCGGTCCATCAGTACGTCCTCTGAAGCTACAGACTCCGGTCCATCAGTACGTACCCTGAAGCTACAGGCTCCGGTCCATCAGTACGTACTCTGAAGCTACAGGCTCCGGTCCATCAGTACGTACTCTGAAGCTACAGGCTCCGGTCCATCAGTACGTCCTCTGAAGCTACAGACTCCGGTCCATCAGTACGTCCTCTGAAGCTACAGACTCCGGTCCATCAGTACGTACTCTGAAGCTACAGACTCCGGTCCATCAGTACGTCCTCTGAAGCTACAGACTCCGGTCCATCAGTACGTACTCTGAAGCTACAGGCTCCGGTCCAGCAGTACGTACTCTGAAGCTACAGGCTCCGGTCCATCAGTACGTACTCTGAAGCTACAGGCTCCGGTCCATCAGTACGTCCTCTGAAGCTATAGACTCCGGTCCATCAGTATGTCCTCTGAAGCTACAGACTCCGGTCCATCAGTACGTACTCTGAAGCTTTAGACTCCGGTCCATCAGTACGTTCTCTGAAGCTACAGACTCCGGTCCATCAGTACGTTCTCTGAAGCTACAGACTCCGGTCCATCAGTACGTACTCTGAAGCTTTAGACTCCGGTCCATCAGTACGTTCTCTGAAGCTACAGACTCCGGTCCATCAGTACGTCCTCTGAAGCTACAGACTCCGGTCCATCAGTACGTACTCTGAAGCTTTAGACTCCGGTCCATCAGTACGTTCTCTGAAGCTACAGACTCCGGTCCATCAGTACGTTCTCTGAAGCTACAGACTCCGGTCCATCAGTACGTACTCTGAAGCTTTAGACTCCGGTCCATCAGTACGTTCTCTGAAGCTACAGACTCCGGTCCATCAGTACGTACTCTGAAGCTTTAGACTCCGGTCCATCAGTGCGTTCTCTGAAGCTACAGACTCCGGTCCATCAGTACGTTCTCTGAAGCTACAGACTCCGGTCCATCAGTACGTACTCTGAAGCTTTAGACTCCGGTCCATCAGTACGTTCTCTGAAGCTACAGACTCCGGTCCATCAGTACGTTCTGTGAAGCTTCAGACTCCGGTCCATCAGTACGTACTCTGAAGCTTTAGACTCCGGTCCATCAGTACGTACTCTGAAGCTTTAGACTCCGGTCCATCAGTACGTTCTCTGAAGCTACAGACTCCGGTCCATCAGTACGTTCTCTGAAGCTACAGACTCCGGTCCATCAGTACGTACTCTGAAGCTTTTGACTCCGGTCCATCAGTACGTTCTCTGAAGCTACAGACTCCGGTCCATCAGTACGTCCTCTGAAGCTACAGACTCCGGTCCATCAGTACGTACTCTGAAGCTTTAGACTCCGGTCCATCAGTACGTCCTCTGAAGCTACAGACTCCGGTCCATCAGTACGTCCTCTGAAGCTACAGACTCCGGTCCATCAGTACGTCCTCTGAAGCTACAGACTCCGGTCCATCAGTACGAACTCTGAAGCAACAGACTCCGGTCCATCAGTACGTCCTCTGAAGCTACAGACTCCAGTCCATCAGTACGTCCTCTTAAGCTACAGACTCCGGTCCATCAGTACGTCCTCTGAAGCTACAGACTCCGGTCCATCAGTACGTCCTCTGAAGCTACAGACTCCGGTCCATCAGTACGAACTCTGAAGCTACAGACTCCGGTCCATCAGTACGTCCTCTGAAGCTACAGACTCCGGTCCATCAGTACGAACTCTGAAGCAACAGACTCCGGTCCATCAGTACGTCCTCTGAAGCTACAGACTCCGGTCCATCAGTACGTACTCTGAAGCTACAGACTCCGGTCCATCAGTACGAACTCTGAAGCAACAGACTCTGGTCCATCAGTACGTTCTCTGAAGCTACAGACTCCGGTCCATCAGTACGTCCTCTGAAGCTACAGACTCCGGTCCATCAGTACGTCCTCTGAAGCTACAGACTCCGGTCCATCAGTACGTCCTCTGAAGCTACAGACTCCGGTCCATCAGTACGAACTCTGAAGCAACAGACTCCGGTCCATCAGTACGTCCTCTGAAGCTACAGACTCCGGTCCATCAGTACGTCCTCTGAAGCTACAGACTCCGGTCCATCAGTACGTCCTCTGAAGCTACAGACTCCGGTCCATCAGTACGTCCTCTGAAGCTACAGACTCCGGTCCATCAGTACGTTCTCTAAAGCTACAGACTCCGGTCCATCAGTACGTTCTCTGAAGCTACAGACTCCGGTCCATCAGTACGAACTCTGAAGCAACAGACTCTGGTCCATCAGTACGTTCTATGAAGCTACAGACTCCGGTCCATCAGTACGTCCTCTGAAGCTACAGACTCCGGTCCATCAGTACGTCCTCTGAAGCTACAGACTCCGGTCCATCAGTACGTCCTCTGAAGCTACAGACTCCGGTCCATCAGTACGAACTCTGAAGCAACAGACTCCGGTCCATCAGTACGTCCTCTGAAGCTACAGACTCCGGTCCATCAGTACGTACTCTGAAGCTACAGACTCCGGTCCATCAGTACGTACTCTGAAGCTACAGACTCCGGTCCATCAGTACATACTCTGAAGCTACAGACTCCGGTCCATCAGTACGTACTCTGAAGCTACAGACTCCGGTCCATCAGTACATACTCTGAAGCTACAGACTCTGGTCCATCAGTACGTTCTCTGAAGCTACAGACTCCGGTCCATCAGTACGTCCTCTGAAGCTACAGACTCCGGTCCATCAGTACGTACTCTGAAGCTACAGACTCCGGTCCATCAGTACGTACTCTGAAGCTACAGACTCCGGTCGATCAGTACATACTCTGAAGCTACAGACTCCGGTCCATCAGTACGTACTCTGAAGCTACAGACTCCGGTCCATCAGTACGTACTCTGAAGCTACAGACTCCGGTCCATCAGTACGTCCTCTGAAGCTACAGACTCCGGTCCATCAGTACGTCCTCTGAAGCTACAGACTCCGGTCCATCAGTACGTACTCTGAAGCTACAGACTCCGTTCCATCAGTACGTCCTCTGAAGCTACAGACTCCGGTCCATCAGTACGTCCTCTGAAGCTACAGACTCCGGTCCATCAGTACGTCCTCTGAAGCTACAGACTCCGGTCCATCAGTACGTCCTCTGAAGCTACAGACTCCGGTCCATCAGTACGTTCTCTAAAGCTACAGACTCCGGTCCATCAGTTCGTTCTCTGAAGCTACAGACTCTGGTCCATCAGTACGTTCTCTGAAGCTACAGACTCCGGTCCATCAGTACGTACTCTGAAGCTACAGACTCCGGTCCATCAGTACGTACTCTGAAGCTACAGACTCCGGTCCATCAGTACGTACTCTGAAGCTACAGACTCCGGTCCATCAGTACGTCCTCTGAAGCTACAGACTCCGGTCCATCAGTACGTTCTCTAAAGCTACAGACTCCGGTCCATCAGTACGTTCTCTGAAGCTACAGACTCCGGTCCATCAGTACGTCCTCTGAAGCTACAGACTCCGGTCCATCAGTACGTCCTCTGAAGCTACAGACTCCGGTCCATCAGTACGTCCTCTGAAGCTACAGACTCCGGTTCATCAGTACGTTCTCTGAAGCTACAGACTCCGGTCCATCAGTACGAACTCTGAAGCAACAGACTCCGGTCCATCAGTACGTCCTCTGAAGCTTTAGACTCCGGTCCATCAGTACGTTCTCTGAAGCTACAGACTCCGGTCCATCAGTACGTCCTCTGAAGCTACAGACTCCGGTCCATCAGTACGTACTCTGAAGCTTTAGACTCCGGTCCATCAGTACGTCCTCTGAAGCTACAGACTCCGGTCCATCAGTACGTCCTCTGAAGCTACAGACTCCGGTCCATCAGTACGAACTCTGAAGCAACAGACTCCGGTCCATCAGTACGTCCTCTGAAGCTACAGACTCCGGTCCATCAGTACGTACTCTGAAGCTACAGACTCCGGTCCATCAGTACGAACTCTGAAGCAACAGACTCTGGTCCATCAGTACGTTCTATGAAGCTACAGACTCCGGTCCATCAGTACGTCCTCTGAAGCTACAGACTCCGGTCCATCAGTACGTCCTCTGAAGCTACAGACTCCGGTCCATCAGTACGTCCTCTGAAGCTACAGACTCCGGTCCATCAGTACGAACTCTGAAGCAACAGACTCCGGTCCATCAGTACGTCCTCTGAAGCTACAGACTCCGGTCCATCAGTACGTCCTCTGAAGCTACAGACTCCGGTCCATCAGTACGTTCTCTAAAGCTACAGACTCCGGTCCATCAGTACGTTCTCTGAAGCTACAGACTCTGGTCCATCAGTACGTTCTCTGAAGCTACAGACTCCGGTCCATCAGTACGTACTCTGAAGCTACAGACTCCGGTCCATCAGTACGTACTCTGAAGCTACAGACTCCGGTCCATCAGTACGTACTCTGAAGCTACAGACTCCGGTCCATCAGTACATACTCTGAAGCTACAGACTCCGGTCCATCAGTACGTACTCTGAAGCTACAGACTCCGGTCCATCAGTACATACTCTGAAGCTACAGACTCTGGTCCATCAGTACGTTCTCTGAAGCTACAGACTCCGGTCCATCAGTACGTCCTCTGAAGCTACAGACTCCGGTCCATCAGTACGTACTCTGAAGCTACTGACTCCGGTCCATCAGTACGTACTCTGAAGCTACAGACTCCGGTCCATCAGTACGTACTCTGAAGCTACAGACTCCGGTCCATCAGTACGTACTCTGAAGCTACAGACTCCGGTCCATCAGTACGTCCTCTGAAGCTACAGACTCCGGTCCATCAGTACGTCCTCTGAAGCTACAGACTCCGGTCCATCAGTACATACTCTGAAGCTACAGACTCCGGTCCATCAGTACGTACTCTGAAGCTACAGACTCCGTTCCATCAGTACGTCCTCTGAAGCTACAGACTCCGGTCCATCAGTACGTCCTCTGAAGCTACAGACTCCGGTCCATCAGTACGTTCTCTAAAGCTACAGACTCCGGTCCATCAGTACGTTCTCTGAAGCTACAGACTCTGGTCCATCAGTACGTTCTCTGAAGCTACAGACTCCGGTCCATCAGTACGTACTCTGAAGCTTCAGACTCTGGTCCATCAGTACGTACTCTGAAGCTACAGACTCCGGTCCATCAGTACGTCCTCTGAAGCTACAGACTCCGGTCCATCAGTACGTTCTCTGAAGCTACATACTCCGGTCCATCAGTACGTTCTCTGAAGCTACAGACTCCGGTCCATCAGTACGTCCTCTGAAGCTACAGACTCCGGTCCATCAGTACGTACTCTGAAGCTACAGACTCCGGTCCATCAGTACGTCCTCTGAAGCTACAGACTCCGGTCCATCAGTACGTCCTCTGAAGCTACAGACTCCGGTCCATCAGTACGTACTCTGAAGCTACAGACTCCAGTCCATCAGTACGTACTCTGAAGCTACAGACTCCGGTCCATCAGTACATACTCTGAAGCTACAGACTCCGGTCCATCAGTACGTACTCTGAAGCTACAGACTCCGGTCCATCAGTACGTACTCTGAAGCTACAGACTCCGGTCCATCAGTACGTACTCTGAAGCTACAGACTCCGGTCCATCAGTACGTCCTCTGAAGCTACAGACTCCGGTCCATCAGTACGTCCTCTGAAGCTACAGACTCCGGCCCATCAGTACGTACTCTGAAGCTACAGGCTCCGGTCCATCAGTACGTACTCTGAAGCTACAGGCTCCGGTCCATCAGTACGTACTCTGAAGCTACAGGCTCCGGTCCATCAGTACGTCCTCTGAAGCTACAGGCTCCGGTCCATCAGTACGTCCTCTGAAGCTACAGGCTCCGGTCCATCAGTACGTCCTCTGAAGCTACAGACTCCGGTCCATCAGTACGTCCTCTGAAGCTACAGACTCCGGTCCATCAGTACGTACTCTGAAGCTACAGGCTCCGGTCCATCAGTACGTCCTCTTAAGCTACAGGCTCCGGTCCATCAGTACGTCCTCTGAAGCTACAGGCTCCGGTCCATCAGTACGTACTCTGAAGCTACAGGCTCCGGTCCATCAGTACGTACTCTGAAGCTACAGGCTCCGGTCCATCAGTACGTCCTCTGAAGCTACAGGCTCCGGTCCATCAGTACGTACTCTGAAGCTACAGGCTCCGGTCCATCAGTACGTACTCTGAAGCTACAGACTCCGGTCCACCAGTACGTACTCTGAAGCTACAGACTCCGGTCCACCAGTACGTCCTCTGAAGCTACAGACTCCGGTCCATCAGTACGTCCTCTGAAGCTACAGACTCCGGTCCATCAGTACGTACCCTGAAGCTACAGGCTCCGGTCCATCAGTACGTACTCTGAAGCTACAGGCTCCGGTCCATCAGTACGTACTCTGAAGCTACAGGCTCCGGTCCATCAGTACGTCCTCTGAAGCTACAGACTCCGGTCCATCAGTACGTCCTCTGAAGCTACAGACTCCGGTCCATCAGTACGTCCTCTGAAGCTACAGGCTCCGGTCCATCAGTACGTCCTCTGAAGCTACAGACTCCGGTCCATCAGTACGTACTCTGAAGCTACAGGCTCCGGTCCATCAGTACGTACTCTGAAGCTACAGGCTCCGGTCCATCAGTACGTACTCTGAAGCTACAGGCTCCGGTCCATCAGTACGTCCTCTGAAGCTATAGACTCCGGTCCATCAGTATGTCCTCTGAAGCTACAGACTCCGGTCCATCAGTACGTACTCTGAAGCTTTAGACTCCGGTCCATCAGTACGTTCTCTGAAGCTACAGACTCCGGTCCATCAGTACGTTCTCTGAAGCTACAGACTCCGGTCCATCAGTACGTACTCTGAAGCTTTAGACTCCGGTCCATCAGTACGTTCTCTGAAGCTACAGACTCCGGTCCATCAGTACGTCCTCTGAAGCTACAGACTCCGGTCCATCAGTACGTACTCTGAAGCTTTAGACTCCGGTCCATCAGTACGTTCTCTGAAGCTACAGACTCCGGTCCATCAGTACGTTCTCTGAAGCTACAGACTCCGGTCCATCAGTACGTACTCTGAAGCTTTAGACTCCGGTCCATCAGTACGTTCTCTGAAGCTACAGACTCCGGTCCATCAGTACGTACTCTGAAGCTTTAGACTCCGGTCCATCAGTACGTTCTCTGAAGCTACAGACTCCGGTCCATCAGTACGTTCTCTGAAGCTACAGACTCCGGTCCATCAGTACGTACTCTGAAGCTTTAGACTCCGGTCCATCAGTACGTTCTCTGAAGCTACAGATTCCGGTCCATCAGTACGTTCTCTGAAGCTACAGACTCCGGTCCATCAGTACGTACTCTGAAGCTTTAGACTCCGGTCCATCAGTACGTTCTCTGAAGCTACAGACTCCGGTCCATCAGTACGTTCTCTGAAGCTACAGACTCCGGTCCATCAGTACGTACTCTGAAGCTTTAGACTCCGGTCCATCAGTACGTTCTCTGAAGCTACAGACTCTGGTCCATCAGTACGTCCTCTGAAGCTACAGACTCCGGTCCATCAGTACGTACTCTGAAGCTTTAGACTCCGGTCCATCAGTACGTCCTCTGAAGCTACAGACTCCGGTCCATCAGTACGTCCTCTGAAGCTACAGACTCCGGTCCATCAGTACGTCCTCTGAAGCTACAGACTCCGGTCCATCAGTACGAACTCTGAAGCAACAGACTCCGGTCCATCAGTACGTCCTCTGAAGCTACAGACTCCGGTCCATCAGTACGTCCTCTGAAGCTACAGACTCCGGTCCATCAGTACGTCCTCTGAAGCTACAGACTCCAGTCCATCAGTACGTCCTCTGAAGCTACAGACTCCGGTCCATCAGTACGAACTCTGAAGCAACAGACTCCGGTCCATCAGTACGTCCTCTGAAGCTACAGACTCCGTTCCATCAGTACGTCCTCTGAAGCTACAGACTCCGGTCCATCAGTACGTCCTCTGAAGCTACAGACTCCGGTCCATCAGTACGTCCTCTGAAGCTACAGACTCCGGTCCATCAGTACGAACTCTGAAGCAACAGACTCCGGTCCATCAGTACGTCCTCTGAAGCTACAGACTCCGGTCCATCAGTACGTACTCTGAAGCTACAGACTCCGGTCCATCAGTACGAACTCTGAAGCAACAGACTCTGGTCCATCAGTACGTTCTCTGAAGCTACAGACTCCGGTCCATCAGTACGTCCTCTGAAGCTACAGACTCCGGTCCATCAGTACGTCCTCTGAAGCTACAGACTCCGGTCCATCAGTACGTCCTCTGAAGCTACAGACTCCGGTCCATCAGTACGAACCCTGAAGCAACAGACTCCGGTCCATCAGTACGTCCTTTGAAGCTACAGACTCCGGTCCATCAGTACGTTCTCTGAAGCTACAGACTCCGGTCCATCAGTACGTCCTCTGAAGCTACAGACTCCGGTCCATCAGTACGTACTCTGAAGCTTTAGACTCCGGTCCATCAGTACGTTCTCTGAAGCTACAGACTCCGGTCCATCAGTACGTTCTCTGAAGCTACAGACTCCGGTCCATCAGTACGTACTCTGAAGCTTTAGACTCCGGTCCATCAGTACGTTCTCTGAAGCTACAGACTCCGGTCCATCAGTACGTACTCTGAAGCTTTAGACTCCGGTCCATCAGTACGTTCTCTGAAGCTACAGACTCCGGTCCATCAGTACGTTCTCTGAAGCTACAGACTCCGGTCCATCAGTACGTACTCTGAAGCTTTAGACTCCGGTCCATCAGTACGTTCTCTGAAGCTACAGACTCCGGTCCATCAGTACGTTCTCTGAAGCTACAGACTCCGGTCCATCAGTACGTACTCTGAAGCTTTAGACTCCGGTCCATCAGTACGTTCTCTGAAGCTACAGACTCCGGTCCATCAGTACGTCCTCTGAAGCTACAGACTCCGGTCCATCAGTACGTACTCTGAAGCTTTAGACTCCGGTCCATCAGTACGTTCTCTGAAGCTACAGACTCCGGTCCATCAGTACGTTCTCTGAAGCTACAGACTCCGGTCCATCAGTACGTACTCTGAAGCTTTAGACTCCGGTCCATCAGTACGTTCTCTGAAGCTACAGACTCCGGTCCATCAGTACGTACTCTGAAGCTTTAGACTCCGGTCCATCAGTACGTTCTCTGAAGCTACAGACTCCGGTCCATCAGTACGTTCTCTGAAGCTACAGACTCCGGTCCATCAGTACGTCCTCTGAAGCTACAGACTCCGGTCCATCAGTACGTCCTCTGAAGCTACAGACTCCGGTCCATCAGTACGAACTCTGAAGCAACAGACTCCGGTCCATCAGTACGTCCTCTGAAGCTACAGACTCCGGTCCATCAGTACGTCCTCTGAAGCTACAGACTCCGGTCCATCAGTACGAACTCTGAAGCAACAGACTCTGGTCCATCAGTACGTTCTCTGAAGCTACAGACTCCGGTCCATCAGTACGTCCTCTGAAGCTACAGACTCCGGTCCATCAGTACGTCCTCTGAAGCTACAGACTCCGGTCCATCAGTACGTCCTCTGAAGCTACAGACTCCGGTCCATCAGTACGAACTCTGAAGCAACAGACTCCGGTCCATCAGTACGTCCTTTGAAGCTACAGACTCCGGTCCATCAGTACGTTCTCTGAAGCTACAGACTCCGGTCCATCAGTACGTCCTCTGAAGCTACAGACTCCGGTCCATCAGTACGTACTCTGAAGCTTTAGACTCCGGTCCATCAGTACGTTCTCTGAAGCTACAGACTCCGGTCCATCAGTACGTTCTCTGAAGCTACAGACTCCGGTCCATCAGTACGTACTCTGAAGCTTTAGACTCCGGTCCATCAGTACGTTCTCTGAAGCTACAGACTCCGGTCCATCAGTACGTACTCTGAAGCTTTAGACTCCGGTCCATCAGTACGTTCTCTGAAGCTACAGACTCCGGTCCATCAGTACGTTCTCTGAAGCTACAGACTCCGGTCCATCAGTACGTACTCTGAAGCTTTAGACTCCGGTCCATCAGTACGTTCTCTGAAGCTACAGACTCCGGTCCATCAGTACGTTCTCTGAAGCTACAGACTCCGGTCCATCAGTACGTACTCTGAAGCTTTAGACTCCGGTCCATCAGTACGTACTCTGAAGCTTTAGACTCCGGTCCATCAGTACGTTCTCTGAAGCTACAGACTCCGGTCCATCAGTACGTTCTCTGAAGCTACAGACTCCGGTCCATCAGTACGTACTCTGAAGCTTTAGACTCCGGTCCATCAGTACGTTCTCTGAAGCTACAGACTCCGGTCCATCAGTACGTCCTCTGAAGCTACAGACTCCGGTCCATCAGTACGTACTCTGAAGCTTTAGACTCCGGTCCATCAGTACGTCCTCTGAAGCTACAGACTCCGGTCCATCAGTACGTCCTCTGAAGCTACAGACTCCGGTCCATCAGTACGAACTCTGAAGCAACAGACTCCGGTCCATCAGTACGTCCTCTGAAGCTACAGACTCCGGTCCATCAGTACGTCCTCTGAAGCTACAGACTCCGGTCCATCAGTACGTCCTCTGAAGCTACAGACTCCGGTCCATCAGTACGAACTCTGAAGCAACAGACTCCGGTCCATCAGTACGTCCTTTGAAGCTACAGACTCCGGTCCATCAGTACGTTCTCTGAAGCTACAGACTCCGGTCCATCAGTACGTCCTCTGAAGCTACAGACTCCGGTCCATCAGTACGTACTCTGAAGCTTTAGACTCCGGTCCATCAGTACGTTCTCTGAAGCTACAGACTCCGGTCCATCAGTACGTTCTCTGAAGCTACAGACTCCGGTCCATCAGTACGTACTCTGAAGCTTTAGACTCCGGTCCATCAGTACGTTCTCTGAAGCTACAGACTCCGGTCCATCAGTACGTACTCTGAAGCTTTAGACTCCGGTCCATCAGTACGTTCTCCGAAGCTACAGACTCCGGTCCATCAGTACGTTCTCTGAAGCTACAGACTCCGGTCCATCAGTACGTACTCTGAAGCTTTAGACTCCGGTCCATCAGTACGTTCTCTGAAGCTACAGACTCCGGTCCATCAGTACGTTCTCTGAAGCTACAGACTCCGGTCCATCAGTACGTACTCTGAAGCTTTAGACTCCGGTCCATCAGTACGTACTCTGAAGCTTTAGACTCCGGTCCATCAGTACGTTCTCTGAAGCTACAGACTCCGGTCCATCAGTACGTTCTCTGAAGCTACAGACTCCGGTCCATCAGTACGTACTCTGAAGCTTTAGACTCCGGTCCATCAGTACGTTCTCTGAAGCTACAGACTCCGGTCCATCAGTACGCCCTCTGAAGCTACAGACTCCGGTCCATCAGTACGTACTCTGAAGCTTTAGACTCCGGTCCATCAGTACGTCCTCTGAAGCTACAGACTCCGGTCCATCAGTACGTCCTCTGAAGCTACAGACTCCGGTCCATCAGTACGTCCTCTGAAGCTACAGACTCCGGTCCATCAGTACGAACTCTGAAGCAACAGACTCCGGTCCATCAGTACGTCCTCTGAAGCTACAGACTCCGGTCCATCAGTACGTCCTCTTAAGCTACAGACTCCGGTCCATCAGTACGTCCTCTGAAGCTACAGACTCCGGTCCATCAGTACGTCCTCTGAAGCTACAGACTCCGGTCCATCAGTACGAACTCTGAAGCAACAGACTCCGGTCCATCAGTACGTCCTCTGAAGCTACAGACTCCGGTCCATCAGTACGTACTCTGAAGCTACAGACTCCGGTCCATCAGTACGAACTCTGAAGCAACAGACTCTGGTCCATCAGTACGTTCTCTGAAGCTACAGACTCCGGTCCATCAGTACGTCCTCTGAAGCTACAGACTCCGGTCCATCAGTACGTCCTCTGAAGCTACAGACTCCGGTCCATCAGTACCTCCTCTGAAGCTACAGACTCCGGTCCATCAGTACGAACTCTGAAGCAACAGACTCCGGTCCATCAGTACGTCCTTTGAAGCTACAGACTCCGATCCATCAGTACGTTCTGTGAAGCTACAGACTCCGGTCCATCAGTACGTCCTCTGAAGCTACAGACTCCGGTCCATCAGTACGTACTCTGAAGCTTTAGACTCCGGTCCATCAGTACGTTCTCTGAAGCTACAGACTCCGGTCCATCAGTACGTTCTCTGAAGCTACAGACTCCGGTCCATCAGTACGTACTCTGAAGCTTTAGACTCCGGTCCATCAGTACGTTCTCTGAAGCTACAGACTCCGGTCCATCAGTACGTACTCTGAAGCTTTAGACTCCGGTCCATCAGTACGTTCTCTGAAGCTACAGACTCCGGTCCATCAGTACGTTCTCTGAAGCTACAGACTCCGGTCCATCAGTACGTACTCTGAAGCTTTAGACTCCGGTCCATCAGTACGTACTCTGAAGCTTTAGACTCCGGTCCATCAGTACGTTCTCTGAAGCTACAGACTCCGGTCCATCAGTACGTTCTCTGAAGCTACAGACTCCGGTCCATCAGTACGTACTCTGAAGCTTTAGACTCCGGTCCATCAGTACGTTCTCTGAAGCTACAGACTCCGGTCCATCAGTACGTCCTCTGAAGCTACAGACTCCGGTCCATCAGTACGTACTCTGAAGCTTTAGACTCCGGTCCATCAGTACGTCCTCTGAAGCTACAGACTCCGGTCCATCAGTACGTCCTCTGAAGCTACAGACTCCGGTCCATCAGTACGTCCTCTGAAGCTACAGACTCCGGTCCATCAGTACGAACTCTGAAGCAACAGACTCCGGTCCATCAGTACGTCCTCTGAAGCTACAGACTCCGGTCCATCAGTACGTCCTCTTAAGCTACAGACTCCGGTCCATCAGTACGTCCTCTGAAGCTACAGACTCCGGTCCATCAGTACGTCCTCTGAAGCTACAGACTCCGGTCCATCAGTACGAACTCTGAAGCTACAGACTCCGGTCCATCAGTACGTCCTCTGAAGCTACAGACTCCGGTCCATCAGTACGAACTCTGAAGCAACAGACTCCGGTCCATCAGTACGTCCTCTGAAGCTACAGACTCCGGTCCATCAGTACGTACTCTGAAGCTACAGACTCCGGTCCATCAGTACGAACTCTGAAGCAACAGACTCTGGTCCATCAGTACGTTCTCTGAAGCTACAGACTCCGGTCCATCAGTACGTCCTCTGAAGCTACAGACTCCGGTCCATCAGTACGTCCTCTGAAGCTACAGACTCCGGTCCATCAGTACGTTCTCTAAAGCTACAGACTCCGGTCCATCAGTACGTTCTCTGAAGCTACAGACTCCGGTCCATCAGTACGTCCTCTGAAGCTACAGACTCCGGTCCATCAGTACGTCCTCTGAAGCTACAGACTCCGGTCCATCAGTACGTTCTCTGAAGCTACAGACTCCGGTCCATCAGTACGAACTCTGAAGCAACAGACTCCGGTCCATCAGTACGTCCTCTGAAGCTTTAGACTCCGGTCCATCAGTACGTTCTCTGAAGCTACAGACTCCGGTCCATCAGTACGTCCTCTGAAGCTACAGACTCCGGTCCATCAGTACGTACTCTGAAGCTTTAGACTCCGGTCCATCAGTACGTCCTCTGAAGCTACAGACTCCGGTCCATCAGTACGTCCTCTGAAGCAACAGACTCCGGTCCATCAGTACGTCCTCTGAAGCTACAGACTCCGGTCCATCAGTACGAACTCTGAAGCAACAGACTCCGGTCCATCAGTACGTCCTCTGAAGCTACAGACTCCGGTCCATCAGTACGTCCTCTGAAGCTACAGACTCCGGTCCATCAGTACGTCCTCTGAAGCTACAGACTCCGGTCCATCAGTACGTCCTCTGAAGCTACAGACTCCGGTCCATCAGTACGAACTCTGAAGCAACAGACTCCGGTCCATCAGTACGTCCTCTGAAGCTACAGACTCCGGTCCATCAGTACGTCCTCTGAAGCTACAGACTCCGGTCCATCAGTACGTCCTCTGAAGCTACAGACTCCGGTCCATCAGTACGTCCTCTGAAGCTACAGACTCCGGTCCATCAGTACGAACTCTGAAGCAACAGACTCCGGTCCATCAGTACGTCCTCTGAAGCTACAGACTCCGGTCCATCAGTACGTCCTCTGAAGCTACAGACTCCGGTCCATCAGTACGTTCTCTAAAGCTACAGACTCCGGTCCATCAGTACGTTCTCTGAAGCTACAGACTCATGTCCATCAGTACGTTCTCTGAAGCTACAGACTCCGGTCCATCAGTACGTACTCTGAAGCTACAGACTCCGGTCCATCAGTACGTACTCTGAAGCTACAGACTCCGGTCCATCAGTACGTACTCTGAAGCTACAGACTCCGGTCCATCAGTACGTACTCTGAAGCTACAGACTCCGGTCCATCAGTACGTACTCTGAAGCTACAGACTCCGGTCCATCAGTACGTACTCTGAAGCTACAGACTCTGGTCCATCAGTACGTTCTCTGAAGCTACAGACTCCGGTCCATCAGTACGTCCTCTGAAGCTACAGACTCCGGTCCATCAGTACGTACTCTGAAGCTACAGACTCCGGTCCATCAGTACGTACTCTGAAGCTACAGACTCCGGTCGATCAGTACATACTCTGAAGCTACAGACTCCGGTCCATCAGTACGTACTCTGAAGCTACAGACTCCGGTCCATCAGTACGTCCTCAGAAGCTACAGACTCCGGTCCATCAGTACGTCCTCTGAAGCTACAGACTCCGTTCCATCAGTACATACTCTGAAGCTACAGACTCCGGTCCATCAGTACGTACTCTGAAGCTACAGACTCCGTTCCATCAGTACGTCCTCTGAAGCTACAGACTCCGGTCCATCAGTACGTCCTCTGAAGCTACAGACTCCGGTCCATCAGTACGTTCTCTAAAGCTACAGACTCCGGTCCATCAGTACGTTCTCTGAAGCTACAGACTCTGGTCCATCAGTACGTTCTCTGAAGCTACAGACTCCGGTCCATCAGTACGTACTCTGAAGCTACAGACTCCGGTCCATCAGTACGTACTCTGAAGCTACAGACTCCGGTCCATCAGTACGTCCTCTGAAGCTACAGACTCTGGTCCATCAGTACGTTCTCTGAAGCTACATACTCCGGTCCATCAGTACGTTCTCTGAAGCTACAGACTCCGGTCCATCAGTACGTCCTCTGAAGCTACAGACTCCGGTCCATCAGTACGTACTCTGAAGCTACAGACTCCGGTCCATCAGTACGTCCTCTGAAGCTACAGACTCCGGTCCATCAGTACGTCCTCTGAAGCTACAGACTCCGGTCCATCAGTACGAACTCTGAAGCAACAGACTCTGGTCCATCAGTACGTTCTCTGAAGCTACAGACTCCGGTCCATCAGTACGTCCTCTGAAGCTACAGACTCCGGTCCATCAGTACGTCCTCTGAAGCTACAGACTCCGGTCCATCAGTACGTCCTCTGAAAGCTACAGACTCCGGTCCATCAGTACGAACTCTGAAGCAACAGACTCCGGTCCATCAGTACGTCCTCTGAAGCTACAGACTCCGGTCCATCAGTACGTCCTCTGAAGCTACAGACTCCGGTCCATCAGTATGTCCTCTGAAGCTACAGACTCCGGTCCATCAGTACGTCCTCTGAAGCTACAGACTCCGGTCCATCAGTACGTTCTCTAAAGCTACAGACTCCGGTCCATCAGTACGTTCTCTGAAGCTACAGACTCCGGTCCATCAGTACGTCCTCTGAAGCTACAGACTCCGGTCCATCAGTACGTCCTCTGAAGCTACAGACTCCGGTTCATCAGTACGTTCTCTGAAGCTACAGACTCCGGTCCATCAGTACGAACTCTGAAGCAACAGACTCCGGTCCATCAGTACGTCCTCTGAAGCTTTAGACTCCGGTCCATCAGTATGTTCTCTGAAGCTACAGACTCCGGTCCATCAGTACGTCCTCTGAAGCTACAGACTCCGGTCCATCAGTACGTACTCTGAAGCTTTAGACTCCGGTCCATCAGTACGTCCTCTGAAGCTACAGACTCCGGTCCATCAGTACGTCCTCTGAAGCAACAGACTCCGGTCCATCAGTACGTCCTCTGAAGCTACAGACTCCGGTCCATCAGTACGTCCTCTGAAGCTACAGACTCCGGTCCATCAGTACGAACTCTGAAGCAACAGACTCCGGTCCATCAGTACGTCCTCTGAAGCTACAGACTCCGGTCCATCAGTACGTACTCTGAAGCTACAGACTCCGGTCCATCAGTACGAACTCTGAAGCAACAGACTCTGGTCCATCAGTACGTTCTATGAAGCTACAGACTCCGGTCCATCAGTACGTCCTCTGAAGCTACAGACTCCGGTCCATCAGTACGTCCTCTGAAGCTACAGACTCCGGTCCATCAGTACGTCCTCTGAAGCTACAGACTCCGGTCCATCAGTACGAACTCTGAAGCAACAGACTCCGGTCCATCAGTACGTCCTCTGAAGCTACAGACTCCGGTCCATCAGTACGTCCTCTGAAGCTACAGACTCCGGTCCATCAGTACGTTCTCTAAAGCTACAGACTCCGGTCCATCAGTACGTTCTCTGAAGCTACAGACTCTGGTCCATCAGTACGTTCTCTGAAGCTACAGACTCCGGTCCATCAGTACGTACTCTGAAGCTACAGACTCCGGTCCATCAGTACGTACTCTGAAGCTACAGACTCCGGTCCATCAGTACGTACTCTGAAGCTACAGACTCCGGTCCATCAGTACGTACTCTGAAGCTACAGACTCCGGTCCATCAGTACATACTCTGAAGCTACAGACTCCGGTCCATCAGTACGTACTCTGAAGCTACAGACTCCGGTCCATCAGTACATACTCTGAAGCTACAGACTCTGGTCCATCAGTACGTTCTCTGAAGCTACAGACTCCGGTCCATCAGTACGTCCTCTGAAGCTACAGACTCCGGTCCATCAGTACGTACTCTGAAGCTACAGACTCCGGTCCATCAGTACGTACTCTGAAGCTACAGACTCCGGTCCATCAGTACATACTCTGAAGCTACAGACTCCGGTCCATCAGTACGTACTCTGAAGCTACAGACTCCGGTCCATCAGTACGTCCTCTGAAGCTACAGACTCCGGTCCATCAGTACGTCCTCTGAAGCTACAGACTCCGGTCCATCAGTACGTCCTCTGAAGCTACAGACTCCGGTCCATCAGTACATACTCTGAAGCTACAGACTCCGGTCCATCAGTACGTACTCTGAAGCTACAGACTCTGTTCCATCAGTACGTCCTCTGAAGCTACAGACTCCGGTCCATCAGTACGTCCTCTGAAGCTACAGACTCCGGTCCATCAGTACGTTCTCTAAAGCTACAGACTCCGGTCCATCAGTACGTTCTCTGAAGCTACAGACTCTGGTCCATCAGTACGTCCTCTGAAGCTACAGACTCCGGTCCATCAGTACGTACTCTGAAGCTACAGACTCCGGTCCATCAGTACGTACTCTGAAGCTACAGACTCCGGTCCATCAGTACGTCCTCTGAAGCTACAGACTCTGGTCCATCAGTACGTTCTCTGAAGCTACATACTCCGGTCCATCAGTACGTTCTCTGAAGCTACAGACTCCGGTCCATCAGTACGTCCTCTGAAGCTACAGACTCCGGTCCATCAGTACGTACTCTGAAGCTACAGACTCCGGTCCATCAGTACGTCCTCTGAAGCTACAGACTCCGGTCCATCAGTACGTCCTCTGAAGCTACAGACTCCGGTCCATCAGTACGTCCTCTGAAGCTACAGACTCCGGTCCATCAGTACGTACTCTGAAGCTACAGACTCCAGTCCATCAGTACGTACTCTGAAGCTACAGACTCCGGTCCATCAGTACATACTCTGAAGCTACAGACTCCGGTCCATCAGTACGTACTCTGAAGCTACAGACTCCGGTCCATCAGTACGTACTCTGAAGCTACAGACTCCGGTCCATCAGTACGGACTCTGAAGCTACAGACTCCGGTCCATCAGTACGTCCTCTGAAGCTACAGACTCCGGTCCATCAGTACGTCCTCTGAAGCTACAGACTCCGGTCCATCAGTACGTACTCTGAAGCTACAGGCTCCGGTCCATCAGTACGTACTCTGAAGCTACAGGCTCCGGTCCATCAGTACGTACTCTGAAGCTACAGGCTCCGGTCCATCAGTACGTCCTCTGAAGCTACAGGCTCCGGTCCATCAGTACGTCCTCTGAAGCTACAGACTCCGGTCCATCAGTACGTCCTCTGAAGCTACAGACTCCGGTCCATCAGTACGTACTCTGAAGCTACAGGCTCCGGTCCATCAGTACGTCCTCTAAAGCTACAGGCTCCGGTCCATCAGTACGTCCTCTGAAGCTACAGGCTCCGGTCCATCAGTACGTACTCTGAAGCTACAGGCTCCGGTCCATCAGTACGTACTCTGAAGCTACAGGGTCCGGTCCATCAGTACGTCCTCTGAAGCTACAGGCTCCGGTCCATCAGTACGTACTCTGAAGCTACAGACTCCGGTCCATCAGTACGTACTCTGAAGCTACAGACTCCGGTCCACCAGTACGTACTCTGAAGCTACAGACTCCGGTCCACCAGTACGTCCTCTGAAGCTACAGACTCCGGTCCATCAGTACGTCCTCTGAAGCTACAGACTCCGGTCCATCAGTACGTCCTCTGAAGCTACAGGCTCCGGTCCATCAGTACGTACCCTGAAGCTACAGGCTCCGGTCCATCAGTACGTACTCTGAAGCTACAGGCTCCGGTCCATCAGTACGTACTCTGAAGCTACAGGCTCCGGTCCATCAGTACGTCCTCTGAAGCTACAGACTCCGGTCCATCAGTACGTCCTCTGAAGCTACAGACTCCGGTCCATCAGTACGTACTCTGAAGCTACAGGCTCCGGTCCATCAGTACGTCCTCTGAAGCTACAGAATCCGGTCCATCAGTACGTACTCTGAAGCTACAGGCTCCGGTCCATCAGTACGTACTCTGAAGCTACAGGCTCCGGTCCATCAGTACGTACTCTGAAGCTACAGGCTCCGGTCCATCAGTACGTCCTCTGAAGCTATAGACTCCGGTCCATCAGTATGTCCTCTGAAGCTACAGACTCCGGTCCATCAGTACGTACTCTGAAGCTTTAGACTCCGGTCCATCAGTACGTTCTCTGAAGCTACAGACTCCGGTCCATCAGTACGTTCTCTGAAGCTACAGACTCCGGTCCATCAGTATGTACTCTGAAGCTTTAGACTCCGGTCCATCAGTACGTTCTCTGAAGCTACAGACTCCGGTCCATCAGTACGTCCTCTGAAGCTACAGACTCCGGTCCATCAGTACGTACTCTGAAGCTTTAGACTCCGGTCCATCAGTACGTTCTCTGAAGCTACAGACTCCGGTCCATCAGTACGTTCTCTGAAGCTACAGACTCCGGTCCATCAGTACGTACTCTGAAGCTTTAGACTCCGGTCCATCAGTACGTTCTCTGAAGCTACAGACTCCGGTCCATCAGTACGTACTCTGAAGCTTTAGACTCCGGTCCATCAGTACGTTCTCTGAAGCTACAGACTCCGGTCCATCAGTACGTTCTCTGAAGCTACAGACTCCGGTCCATCAGTACGTACTCTGAAGCTTTAGACTCCGGTCCATCAGTACGTTCTCTGAAGCTACAGATTCCGGTCCATCAGTACGTTCTCTGAAGCTACAGACTCCGGTCCATCAGTACGTACTCTGAAGCTTTAGACTCCGGTCCATCAGTACGTTCTCTGAAGCTACAGACTCCGGTCCATCAGTACGTTCTCTGAAGCTACAGACTCCGGTCCATCAGTACGTACTCTGAAGCTTTAGACTCCGGTCCATCAGTACGCTCTCTGAAGCTACAGACTCCGGTCCATCAGTACGTCCTCTGAAGCTACAGACTCCGGTCCATCAGTACGTACTCTGAAGCTATAGACTCCGGTCCATCAGTACGTCCTCTGAAGCTACAGACTCCGGTCCATCAGTACGTCCTCTGAAGCTACAGACTCCGGTCCATCAGTACGTCCTCTGAAGCTACAGACTCCGGTCCATCAGTACGAACTCTGAAGCAACAGACTCCGGTCCATCAGTACGTCCTCTGAAGCTACAGACTCCGGTCCATCAGTACGTCCTCTGAAGCTACAGACTCCGGTCCATCAGTACGTCCTCTGAAGCTACAGACTCCGGTCCATCAGTACGTCCTCTGAAGCTACAGACTCCGGTCCATCAGTACGAACTCTGAAGCAACAGACTCCGGTCCATCAGTACGTCCTCTGAAGCTACAGACTCCGGTCCATCAGTACGTCCTCTGAAGCTACAGACTCCGGTCCATCAGTACGTCCTCTGAAGCTACAGACTCCGGTCCATCAGTACGTCCTCTGAAGCTACAGACTCCGGTCCATCAGTACGAACTCTGAAGCAACAGACTCCGGTCCATCAGTACGTCCTCTGAAGCTACAGACTCCGGTCCATCAGTACGTACTCTGAAGCTACAGACTCCGGTCCATCAGTACGAACTCTGAAGCAACAGACTCTGGTCCATCAGTACGTTCTCTGAAGCTACAGACTCCGGTCCATCAGTACGTCCTCTGAAGCTACAGACTCCAGTCCATCAGTACGTCCTCTGAAGCTACAGACTCCGGTCCATCAGTACGTCCTCTGAAGCTACAGAATCCGGTCCATCAGTACGAACTCTGAAGCAACAGACTCCGGTCCATCAGTACGTCCTCTGAAGCTACAGACTCCGGTCCATCAGTACGTCCTTTGAAGCTACAGACTCCGGTCCATCAGTACGTCCTCTGAAGCTACAGACTCCGGTCCATCAGTACGTCCTCTGAAGCTACAGACTCCGGTCCATCAGTACGTCCTCTGAAGCTACAGACTCCGGTCCATCAGTACGTCCTCTGAAGCTACAGACTCCGGTCCATCAGTACGTACTCTGAATTTACAGACTCCGGTCCATCAGTACGTACTCTGAAGCTACAGACTCCGGTCCATCAGTATGTACTCTGCAGCTACAGACTCCGGTCCATCAGTACGTCCTCTGAAGCTACAGACTCCGGTCCATCAGTACGTCCTCTGAAGCTACAGACTCCGGTCCATCAGTACGTCCTCTGAAGCTACAGACTCCGGTCCATCAGTACGTCCTCTGAAGCTACAGACTCCGGTCCATCAGTACGTCCTCTGAAGCTACAGACTCCGGTCCATCAGTACGTCCTCTGAAGCTACAGACTCCGGTCCATCAGTACGAACTCTGAAGCAACAGACTCCGGTCCATCAGTACGTCCTCTGAAGCTACAGACTCCGGTCCATCAGTACGTCCTCTGAAGCTACAGACTCCGGTCCATCAGTACGTCCTCTGAAGCTACAGACTCCGGTCCATCAGTACGTCCTCTGAAGCTACAGACTCCGGTCCATCAGTACGAACTCTGAAGCAACAGACTCCGGTCCATCAGTACGTCCTCTGAAGCTACAGACTCCGGTCCATCAGTACGTCCTCTGAAGCTACAGACTCCGGTCCATCAGTACGTTCTCTAAAGCTACAGACTCCGGTCCATCAGTACGTTCTCTGAAGCTACAGACTCATGTCCATCAGTACGTTCTCTGAAGCTACAGACTCCGGTCCATCAGTACGTACTCTGAAGCTACAGACTCCGGTCCATCAGTACGTACTCTGAAGCTACAGACTCCGGTCCATCAGTACGTACTCTGAAGCTACAGACTCCGGTCCATCAGTACGTACTCCGAAGCTACAGACTCCGGTCCATCAGTACGTACTCTGAAGCTACAGACTCCGGTCCATCAGTACGTACTCTGAAGCTACAGACTCTGGTCCATCAGTACGTTCTCTGAAGCTACAGACTCCGGTCCATCAGTACGTCCTCTGAAGCTACAGACTCCGGTCCATCAGTACGTACTCTGAAGCTACAGACTCCGGTCCATCAGTACGTACTCTGAAGCTACAGACTCCGGTCGATCAGTACATACTCTGAAGCTACAGACTCCGGTCCATCAGTACGTACTCTGAAGCTACAGACTCCGGTCCATCAGTACGTCCTCAGAAGCTACAGACTCCGGTCCATCAGTACGTCCTCTGAAGCTACAGACTCCGTTCCATCAGTACATACTCTGAAGCTACAGACTCCGGTCCATCAGTACGTACTCTGAAGCTACAGACTCCGTTCCATCAGTACGTCCTCTGAAGCTACAGACTCCGGTCCATCAGTACGTCCTCTGAAGCTACAGACTCCGGTCCATCAGTACGTTCTCTAAAGCTACAGACTCCGGTCCATCAGTACGTTCTCTGAAGCTACAGACTCTGGTCCATCAGTACGTTCTCTGAAGCTACAGACTCCGGTCCATCAGTACGTACTCTGAAGCTACAGACTCCGGTCCATCAGTACGTACTCTGAAGCTACAGACTCCGGTCCATCAGTACGTCCTCTGAAGCTACAGACTCTGGTCCATCAGTACGTTCTCTGAAGCTACATACTCCGGTCCATCAGTACGTTCTCTGAAGCTACAGACTCCGGTCCATCAGTACGTCCTCTGAAGCTACAGACTCCGGTCCATCAGTACGTACTCTGAAGCTACAGACTCCGGTCCATCAGTACGTCCTCTGAAGCTACAGACTCCGGTCCATCAGTACGTCCTCTGAAGCTACAGACTCCGGTCCATCAGTACGAACTCTGAAGCAACAGACTCTGGTCCATCAGTACGTTCTCTGAAGCTACAGACTCCGGTCCATCAGTACGTCCTCTGAAGCTACAGACTCCGGTCCATCAGTACGTCCTCTGAAGCTACAGACTCCGGTCCATCAGTACGTCCTCTGAAAGCTACAGACTCCGGTCCATCAGTACGAACTCTGAAGCAACAGACTCCGGTCCATCAGTACGTCCTCTGAAGCTACAGACTCCGGTCCATCAGTACGTCCTCTGAAGCTACAGACTCCGGTCCATCAGTATGTCCTCTGAAGCTACAGACTCCGGTCCATCAGTACGTCCTCTGAAGCTACAGACTCCGGTCCATCAGTACGTTCTCTAAAGCTACAGACTCCGGTCCATCAGTACGTTCTCTGAAGCTACAGACTCCGGTCCATCAGTACGTCCTCTGAAGCTACAGACTCCGGTCCATCAGTACGTCCTCTGAAGCTACAGACTCCGGTTCATCAGTACGTTCTCTGAAGCTACAGACTCCGGTCCATCAGTACGAACTCTGAAGCAACAGACTCCGGTCCATCAGTACGTCCTCTGAAGCTTTAGACTCCGGTCCATCAGTATGTTCTCTGAAGCTACAGACTCCGGTCCATCAGTACGTCCTCTGAAGCTACAGACTCCGGTCCATCAGTACGTACTCTGAAGCTTTAGACTCCGGTCCATCAGTACGTCCTCTGAAGCTACAGACTCCGGTCCATCAGTACGTCCTCTGAAGCAACAGACTCCGGTCCATCAGTACGTCCTCTGAAGCTACAGACTCCGGTCCATCAGTACGTCCTCTGAAGCTACAGACTCCGGTCCATCAGTACGAACTCTGAAGCAACAGACTCCGGTCCATCAGTACGTCCTCTGAAGCTACAGACTCCGGTCCATCAGTACGTACTCTGAAGCTACAGACTCCGGTCCATCAGTACGAACTCTGAAGCAACAGACTCTGGTCCATCAGTACGTTCTATGAAGCTACAGACTCCGGTCCATCAGTACGTCCTCTGAAGCTACAGACTCCGGTCCATCAGTACGTCCTCTGAAGCTACAGACTCCGGTCCATCAGTACGTCCTCTGAAGCTACAGACTCCGGTCCATCAGTACGAACTCTGAAGCAACAGACTCCGGTCCATCAGTACGTCCTCTGAAGCTACAGACTCCGGTCCATCAGTACGTCCTCTGAAGCTACAGACTCCGGTCCATCAGTACGTTCTCTAAAGCTACAGACTCCGGTCCATCAGTACGTTCTCTGAAGCTACAGACTCTGGTCCATCAGTACGTTCTCTGAAGCTACAGACTCCGGTCCATCAGTACGTACTCTGAAGCTACAGACTCCGGTCCATCAGTACGTACTCTGAAGCTACAGACTCCGGTCCATCAGTACGTACTCTGAAGCTACAGACTCCGGTCCATCAGTACATACTCTGAAGCTACAGACTCCGGTCCATCAGTACGTACTCTGAAGCTACAGACTCCGGTCCATCAGTACATACTCTGAAGCTACAGACTCTGGTCCATCAGTACGTTCTCTGAAGCTACAGACTCCGGTCCATCAGTACGTCCTCTGAAGCTACAGACTCCGGTCCATCAGTACGTACTCTGAAGCTACAGACTCCGGTCCATCAGTACGTACTCTGAAGCTACAGACTCCGGTCCATCAGTACATACTCTGAAGCTACAGACTCCGGTCCATCAGTACGTACTCTGAAGCTACAGACTCCGGTCCATCAGTACGTCCTCTGAAGCTACAGACTCCGGTCCATCAGTACGTCCTCTGAAGCTACAGACTCCGGTCCATCAGTACGTCCTCTGAAGCTACAGACTCCGGTCCATCAGTACATACTCTGAAGCTACAGACTCCGGTCCATCAGTACGTACTCTGAAGCTACAGACTCTGTTCCATCAGTACGTCCTCTGAAGCTACAGACTCCGGTCCATCAGTACGTCCTCTGAAGCTACAGACTCCGGTCCATCAGTACGTTCTCTAAAGCTACAGACTCCGGTCCATCAGTACGTTCTCTGAAGCTACAGACTCTGGTCCATCAGTACGTTCTCTGAAGCTACAGACTCCGGTCCATCAGTACGTACTCTGAAGCTACAGACTCCGGTCCATCAGTACGTACTCTGAAGCTACAGACTCCGGTCCATCAGTACGTCCTCTGAAGCTACAGACTCTGGTCCATCAGTACGTTCTCTGAAGCTACATACTCCGGTCCATCAGTACGTTCTCTGAAGCTACAGACTCCGGTCCATCAGTACGTCCTCTGAAGCTACAGACTCCGGTCCATCAGTACGTACTCTGAAGCTACAGACTCCGGTCCATCAGTACGTCCTCTGAAGCTACAGACTCCGGTCCATCAGTACGTCCTCTGAAGCTACAGACTCCGGTCCATCAGTACGTCCTCTGAAGCTACAGACTCCGGTCCATCAGTACGTACTCTGAAGCTACAGACTCCAGTCCATCAGTACGTACTCTGAAGCTACAGACTCCGGTCCATCAGTACATACTCTGAAGCTACAGACTCCGGTTCATCAGTACGTACTCTGAAGCTACAGACTCCGGTCCATCAGTACGTACTCTGAAGCTACAGACTCCGGTCCATCAGTACGGACTCTGAAGCTACAGACTCCGGTCCATCAGTACGTCCTCTGAAGCTACAGACTCCGGTCCATCAGTACGTCCTCTGAAGCTACAGACTCCGGTCCATCAGTACGTACTCTGAAGCTACAGGCTCCGGTCCATCAGTACGTACTCTGAAGCTACAGCCTCCGGTCCATCAGTACGTACTCTGAAGCTACAGGCTCCGGTCCATCAGTACGTCCTCTGAAGCTACAGGCTCCGGTCCATCAGTACGTCCTCTGAAGCTACAGACTCCGGTCCATCAGTACGTCCTCTGAAGCTACAGACTCCGGTCCATCAGTACGTACTCTGAAGCTACAGGCTCCGGTCCATCAGTACGTCCTCTAAAGCTACAGGCTCCGGTCCATCAGTACGTCCTCTGAAGCTACAGGCTCCGGTCCATCAGTACGTACTCTGAAGCTACAGGCTCCGGTCCATCAGTACGTACTCTGAAGCTACAGGGTCCGGTCCATCAGTACGTCCTCTGAAGCTACAGGCTCCGGTCCATCAGTACGTACTCTGAAGCTACAGACTCCGGTCCATCAGTACGTACTCTGAAGCTACAGACTCCGGTCCACCAGTACGTACTCTGAAGCTACAGACTCCGGTCCACCAGTACGTCCTCTGAAGCTACAGACTCCGGTCCATCAGTACGTCCTCTGAAGCTACAGACTCCGGTCCATCAGTACGTCCTCTGAAGCTACAGGCTCCGGTCCATCAGTACGTACCCTGAAGCTACAGGCTCCGGTCCATCAGTACGTACTCTGAAGCTACAGGCTCCGGTCCATCAGTACGTACTCTGAAGCTACAGGCTCCGGTCCATCAGTACGTCCTCTGAAGCTACAGACTCCGGTCCATCAGTACGTCCTCTGAAGCTACAGACTCCGGTCCATCAGTACGTACTCTGAAGCTACAGGCTCCGGTCCATCAGTACGTCCTCTGAAGCTACAAAATCCGGTCCATCAGTACGTACTCTGAAGCTACAGGCTCCGGTCCATCAGTACGTACTCTGAAGCTACAGGCTCCGGTCCATCAGTACGTACTCTGAAGCTACAGGCTCCGGTCCATCAGTACGTCCTCTGAAGCTATAGACTCCGGTCCATCAGTATGTCCTCTGAAGCTACAGACTCCGGTCCATCAGTACGTACTCTGAAGCTTTAGACTCCGGTCCATCAGTACGTTCTCTGAAGCTACAGACTCCGGTCCATCAGTACGTTCTCTGAAGCTACAGACTCCGGTCCATCAGTATGTACTCTGAAGCTTTAGACTCCGGTCCATCAGTACGTTCTCTGAAGCTACAGACTCCGGTCCATCAGTACGTCCTCTGAAGCTACAGACTCCGGTCCATCAGTACGTACTCTGAAGCTTTAGACTCCGGTCCATCAGTACGATCTCTGAAGCTACAGACTCCGGTCCATCAGTACGTTCTCTGAAGCTACAGACTCCGGTCCATCAGTACGTACTCTGAAGCTTTAGACTCCGGTCCATCAGTACGTTCTCTGAAGCTACAGACTCCGGTCCATCAGTACGTACTCTGAAGCTTTAGACTCCGGTCCATCAGTACGTTCTCTGAAGCTACAGACTCCGGTCCATCAGTACGTTCTCTGAAGCTACAGACTCCGGTCCATCAGTACGTACTCTGAAGCTTTAGACTCCGGTCCATCAGTACGTTCTCTGAAGCTACAGATTCCGGTCCATCAGTACGTTCTCTGAAGCTACAGACTCCGGTCCATCAGTACGTACTCTGAAGCTTTAGACTCCGGTCCATCAGTACGTTCTCTGAAGCTACAGACTCCGGTCCATCAGTACGTTCTCTGAAGCTACAGACTCCGGTCCATCAGTACGTACTCTGAAGCTTTAGACTCCGGTCCATCAGTACGCTCTCTGAAGCTACAGACTCCGGTCCATCAGTACGTCCTCTGAAGCTACAGACTCCGGTCCATCAGTACGTACTCTGAAGCTTTAGACTCCGGTCCATCAGTACGTCCTCTGAAGCTACAGACTCCGGTCCATCAGTACGTCCTCTGAAGCTACAGACTCCGGTCCATCAGTACGTCCTCTGAAGCTACAGACTCCGGTCCATCAGTACGAACTCTGAAGCAACAGACTCCGGTCCATCAGTACGTCCTCTGAAGCTACAGACTCCGGTCCATCAGTACGTCCTCTGAAGCTACAGACTCCGGTCCATCAGTACGTCCTCTGAAGCTACAGACTCCGGTCCATCAGTACGTCCTCTGAAGCTACAGACTCCGGTCCATCAGTACGAACTCTGAAGCAACAGACTCCGGTCCATCAGTACGTCCTCTGAAGCTACAGACTCCGGTCCATCAGTACGTCCTCTGAAGCTACAGACTCCGGTCCATCAGTACGTCCTCTGAAGCTACAGACTCCGGTCCATCAGTACGTCCTCTGAAGCTACAGACTCCGGTCCATCAGTACGAACTCTGAAGCAACAGACTCCGGTCCATCAGTACGTCCTCTGAAGCTACAGACTCCGGTCCATCAGTACGTACTCTGAAGCTACAGACTCCGGTCCATCAGTACGAACTCTGAAGCAACAGACTCTGGTCCATCAGTACGTTCTCTGAAGCTACAGACTCCGGTCCATCAGTACGTCCTCTGAAGCTACAGACTCCAGTCCATCAGTACGTCCTCTGAAGCTACAGACTCCGGTCCATCAGTACGTCCTCTGAAGCTACAGAATCCGGTCCATCAGTACGAACTCTGAAGCAACAGACTCCGGTCCATCAGTACGTCCTCTGAAGCTACAGACTCCGGTCCATCAGTACGTCCTTTGCAGCTACAGACTCCGGTCCATCAGTACGTCCTCTGAAGCTACAGACTCCGGTCCATCAGTACGTCCTCTGCAGCTACAGACTCCGGTCCATCAGTACGTCCTCTGAAGCTACAGACTCCGGTCCATCAGTACGAACTCTGAAGCAACAGACTCCGGTCCATCAGTACGTCCTCTGAAGCTACAGACTCCGGTCCATCAGTACGTCCTCTGAAGCTACAGACTCCGGTCCATCAGTACGTCCTCTGAAGCTACAGACTCCGGTCCATCAGTACGTCCTCTGAAGCTACAGACTCCGGTCCATCAGTACGTCCTCTGAAGCTACAGACTCCGGTCCATCAGTACGTACTCTGAATTTACAGACTCCGGTCCATCAGTACGTACTCTGAAGCTACAGACTCCGGTCCATCAGTATGTACTCTGAAGCTACAGACTCCGGTCCATCAGTACGTCCTCTGAAGCTACAGACTCCGGTCCATCAGTACGTCCTCTGAAGCTACAGACTCCGGTCCATCAGTACGTCCTCTGAAGCTACAGACTTCGGTCCATCAGTACGTCCTCTGAAGCTACAGACTCCGGTCCATCAGTACGTACTCTGAAGCTACAGACTCCGGTCCATCAGTACGTACTCTGAAGCTACAGACTCCGGTCCATCAGTACGTCCTCTGAAGCTACAGACTCCGGTCCATCAGTACGTCCTCTGAAGCTACAGACTCCAGTCCATCAGTACGTCCTCTGAAGCTACAGACTCCGGTCCATCAGTACGTCCTCTGAAGCTACAGACTCCGGTCCATCAGTACGTCCTCTGAAGCTACAGACTCCGGTCCATCAGTACGTACTCTGAAGCTACAGACTCCGGTCCATCAGTACGTCCTCTGAAGCTACAGACTCCGGTCCTTCAGTACGTCCTCTGAAGCTACAGACTCCGGTCCATCAGTACGTCCTCTGAAGCTACAGACTCCGGTCCATCAGTACGTCCTCTGAAGCTACAGACTCCGGTCCATCAGTACGTCCTCTGAAGCTACAGACTCCGGTCCATCAGTACGTCCTCTGAAGCTACAGACTCCGGTCCATCAGTACGAACTCTGAAGCAACAGACTCCGGTCCATCAGTACGTCCTCTGAAGCTACAGACTCCGGTCCATCAGTACGTCCTCTGAAGCTACAGACTCCGGTCCATCAGTACGTCCTCTGAAGCTACAGACTCCGGTCCATCAGTACGTCCTCTGAAGCTACAGACTCCGGTCCATCAGTACGTACTCTGAATTTACAGACTCCGGTCCATCAGTACGTACTCTGAAGCTACAGACTCCGGTCCATCAGTATGTACTCTGAAGCTACAGACTCCGGTCCATCAGTACGTCCTCTGAAGCTACAGACTCCGGTCCATCAGTACGTCCTCTGAAGCTACAGACTCCGGTCCATCAGTACGTCCTCTGAAGCTACAGACTCCGGTCCATCAGTACGTCCTCTGAAGCTACAGACTCCGGTCCATCAGTACGTACTCTGAAGCTACAGACTCCGGTCCATCAGTACGTACTCTGAAGCTACAGACTCCGGTCCATCAGTACGTCCTCTGAAGCTACAGACTCCGGTCCATCAGTACGTCCTCTGAAGCTACAGACTCCAGTCCATCAGTACGTCCTCTGAAGCTACAGACTCCGGTCCATCAGTACGTACTCTGAAGCTACAGACTCCGGTCCATCAGTACGTCCTCTGAAGCTACAGACTCCGGTCCATCAGTACGTACTCTGAAGCTACAGACTCCGGTCCATCAGTACGTCCTCTGAAGCTACAGACTCCGGTCCTTCAGTACGTCCTCTGAAGCTACAGACTCCGGTCCATCAGTACGTCCTCTGAAGCTACAGACTCCGGTCCATCAGTACGTCCTCTGAAGCTACAGACTCCGGTCCATCAGTACGTCCTCTGAAGCTACAGACTCCGGTCCATCAGTAAGTACTCTGAAGCTACAGACTCCGGTCCATCAGTACGTCCTCTGAAGCTACAGACTCCGGTCCATCAGTACGTCCTCTGAAGCTACAGACTCCGGTCCATCAGTACGTACTCTGAAGCTACAGACTCCGGTCCATCAGTATGTACTCTGAAGCTACAGACTCCGGTCCATCAGTACGTCCTCTGAAGCTACAGACTCCGGTCCATCAGTACGTCCTCTGAAGCTACAGACTCCGGTCCATCAGTATGTCCTCTGAAGCTACAGACTTCGGTCCATCAGTACGTCCTCTACAGACTCCGGTCCATCAGTACGTCCTCTGAAGCTACAGACTCCGTTCCATCAGTACGTCCTCTGAAGCTACAGACTCCGGTCCATCAGTACGTCCTCTGAAGCTACAGACTCCGGTCCATCAGTACGTCCTCTGAAGCTACAGACTCCGGTCCATCAGTACGTCCTCTGAAGCTACAGACTCCGGTCCATCAGTACATCCTCTGAAGCTACAGACTCCGGTCCATCAGTATGTACTCTGAAGCTACAGGCTCCGGTCCATCAGTACGTACTCTGAAGCTACAGACTCCGGTCCATCAGTACGTACTCTGAAGCTACAGACTCCGGTCCATCAGTACGTCCTCTGAAGCTACAGACTCCGGTCCATCAGTACGTCCTCTGAAGCTACAGACTTCGGTCCATCAGTACGTCCTCTGAAGCTACAGACTCCGGTCCATCAGTACGTCCTCTGAAGCTACAGACTCCGGTCCATCAGTACGTACTCTGAAGCTACAGACTCCGGTCCATCAGTACTTCCTCTGAAGCTACAGACTCCGGTCCATCAGTACGTCCTCTGAAGCTACAGACTCCGGTCCATCAGTACCAACCCTGAAGCAACAGACTCCGGTCCATCAGTACGTCCTCTGAAGCTACAGACACCGGTCCATCAGTACATCCTCTGAAGCTACAGATTCCGGTCCATCAGTACGTCCTCTGAAGCTACAGTCTCCGGTCCATCAGTACGTCCTCTGAAGCTACAGACTCCGGTCCATCAGTACGTACTCTGAAGCTTTAGACTCCGGTCCATCAGTACGTTCTCTGAAGCTACAGACTCCGGTCCATCAGTACGTTCTCTGAAGCTACAGACTCCGGTCAATCAGTACGTTCTCTGAAGCTAAAGACTCCGGTCCATCAGTACGTCCTCTGAAGCTACAGACTCCGGTCCATCAGTACGTCCTCTGAAGCTACAGACTCCGGTCCATCAGTACGTCCTCTGAAGCTACAGACTCCGGTCCATCAGTACGTCCTCTGAAGCTACAGACTCCGGTCCATCAGTACGTCCTCTGAAGCTACAGAATCCGGTCCATCAGTACGAACTCTGAAGCAACAGACTCCGGTCCATCAGTACGTCCTCTGAAGCTACAGACTCCGGTCCATCAGTACGTCCTCTGAAGCTACAGACTCCGGTCCATCAGTACGTCCCCTGAAGCTACAGACTCCGGTCCATCAGTACGTCCTCTGAAGCTACAGACTCCGGTCCATCAGTAAGTACTCTGAAGCTACAGACTCCGGTCCATCAGTACGTCCTCTGAAGCTACAGACTCCGGTCCATCAGTACGTCCTCTGAAGCTACAGACTCCGTCCATCAGTACGTACTCTGAAGCTACAGACTCCGGTCCATCAGTATGTACTCTGAAGCTACACACTCCGGTCCATCAGTACGTCCTCTGAAGCTACAGACTCCGGTCCATCAGTACGTCCTCTGAAGCTACAGACTCCGGTCCATCAGTATGTCCTCTGAAGCTACAGACTTCGGTCCATCAGTACATCCTCTACAGACTCCGGTCCATCAGTACGTCCTCTGAAGCTACAGACTCCGTTCCATCAGTACGTCCTCTGAAGCTACAGACTCCGGTCCATCAGTACGTCCTCTGAAGCTACAGACTCCGGTCCATCAGTACGTCCTCTGAAGCTACAGACTCCGGTCCATCAGTACGTCCTCTGAAGCTACAGACTCCGGTCCATCAGTACATCCTCTGAAGCTACAAACTCCGGTCCATCAGTACGTACTCTGAAGCTACAGGCTCCGGTCCATCAGTACGTACTCTGAAGCTACAGACTCCGGTCCATCAGTACGTACTCTGAAGCTACAGACTCCGGTCCATCAGTACGTCCTCTGAAGCTACAGACTCCGGTCCATCAGTACGTCCTCTGAAGCTACAGACTTCGGTCCATCAGTACGTCCTCTGAAGCTACAGACTCCGGTCCATCAGTACGTCCTCTGAAGCTACAGACTCCGGTCCATCAGTACGTACTCTGAAGCTACAGACTCCGGTCCATCAGTACGTTCTCTGAAGCTACAGACTCCGGTCCATCAGTACGATCTCTGAAGCTACAGACTCCGGTCCATCAGTACGTTCTCTGAAGCTACAGACTCCGGTCCATCAGTACGTTCTCTGAAGCTACAGACTCCGGTCCATCAGTACGTCCTCTGAAGCTACAGACTCCGGTCCATCAGTACGTCCTCTGAAGCTACAGACTCCGGTCCATCAGTACGTCCTCTGAAGCTACAGACTCCGGTCCATCAGTACGTCCTCTGAAGCTACAGACTCCGGTCCATCAGTACGTCCTCTGAAGCTACAGACTCCGGTCCATCAGTACGAACTCTGAAGCAACAGACTCCGGTCCATCAGTACGTCCTCTGAAGCTACAGACTCCGGTCCATCAGTACGTACTCTGAAGCTACAGACTCCGGTCCATCAGTACGAACTCTGAAGCAACAGACTCTGGTCCATCAGTACGTTCTCTGAAGCTACAGACTCCGGTCCATCAGTACGTCCTCTGAAGCTACAGACTCCAGTCCATCAGTACGTCCTCTGAAGCTACAGACTCCGGTCCATCAGTACGTCCTCTGAAGCTACAGAATCCGGTCCATCAGTACGAACTCTGAAGCAACAGACTCCGGTCCATCAGTACGTCCTCTGAAGCTACAGACTCCGGTCCATCAGTACGTCCTCTGAAGCTACAGACTTCGGTCCATCAGTACGTCCTCTGAAGCTACAGACTCCGGTCCATCAGTACGTCCTCTGAAGCTACAGAATCCGGTCCATCAGTACGTACTCTGAAGCTACAGACTCCGGTCCATCAGTACGTCCTCTGAAGCTACAGACTCCGGTCCATCAGTACGTCCTCTGAAGCTACAGACTTCGGTCCATCAGTACGTCCTCTGAAGCTACAGACTCCGGTCCATCAGTACGTCCTCTGAAGCTACAGACTCCGGTCCATCAGTACGTACTCTGAAGCTACAGACTCCGGTCCATCAGTACGTTCTCTGAAGCTACAGACTCCGGTCCATCAGTACGTTCTCTGAAGCTACAGACTCCGGTCCATCAGTACGTTCTCTGAAGCTACAGACTCCGGTCCATCAGTACGTTCTCTGAAGCTACAGACTCCGGTCCATCAGTACGTCCTCTGAAGCTACAGACTCCGGTCCATCAGTACGTCCTCTGAAGCTACAGACTCCGGTCCATCAGTACGTCCTCTGAAGCTACAGACTCCGGTCCATCAGTACGTCCTCTGAAGCTACAGACTCCGGTCCATCAGTACGTCCTCTGAAGCTACAGACTCCGGTCCATCAGTACGAACTCTGAAGCAACAGACTCCGGTCCATCAGTACGTCCTCTGAAGCTACAGACTCCGGTCCATCAGTACGTACTCTGAAGCTACAGACTCCGGTCCATCAGTACGAACTCTGAAGCAACAGACTCTGGTCCATCAGTACGTTCTCTGAAGCTACAGACTCCGGTCCATCAGTACGTCCTCTGAAGCTACAGACTCCAGTCCATCAGTACGTCCTCTGAAGCTACAGACTCCGGTCCATCAGTACGTCCTCTGAAGCTACAGAATCCGGTCCATCAGTACGAACTCTGAAGCAACAGACTCCGGTCCATCAGTACCTCCTCTGAAGCTACAGACTCCGGTCCATCAGTACGTCCTTTGAAGCTACAGACTCCGGTCCATCAGTACGTCCTCTGAAGCTACAGACTCCGGTCCATCAGTACGTCCTCTGCAGCTACAGACTCCGGTCCATCAGTACGTCCTCTGAAGCTACAGACTCCGGTCCATCAGTACGAACTCTGAAGCAACAGACTCCGGTCCATCAGTACGTCCTCTGAAGCTACAGACTCCGGTCCATCAGTACGTCCTCTGAAGCTACAGACTCCGGTCCATCAGTACGTCCTCTGAAGCTACAGACTCCGGTCCATCAGTACGTCCTCTGAAGCTACAGACTCCGGTCCATCAGTACGTCCTCTGAAGCTACAGACTCCGGTCCATCAGTACGTACTCTGAATTTACAGACTCCGGTCCATCAGTACGTACTCTGAAGCTACAGACTCCGGTCCATCAGTATGTACTCTGAAGCTACAGACTCCGGTCCATCAGTACGTCCTCTGAAGCTACAGACTCCGGTCCATCAGTACGTCCTCTGAAGCTACAGACTCCGGTCCATCAGTACGTCCTCTGAAGCTACAGACTTCGGTCCATCAGTACGTCCTCTGAAGCTACAGATTCCGGTCCATCAGTACGTACTCTGAAGCTACAGACTCCGGTCCATCAGTACGTACTCTGAAGCTACAGACTCCGGTCCATCAGTACGTCCTCTGAAGCTACAGACTCCGGTCCATCAGTACGTCCTCTGAAGCTACAGACTCCAGTCCATCAGTACGTCCTCTGAAGCTACAGACTCCGGTCCATCAGTACGTCCTCT
The DNA here is from genome assembly GCA_026315105.1 of Locusta migratoria. Lineage (NCBI taxonomy): Eukaryota > Metazoa > Arthropoda > Insecta > Orthoptera > Acrididae > Locusta > Locusta migratoria. The sequence goes on from CM048755.1 coordinate 298,508,061, forward strand.
GAAGCTACAGACTCCGGTCCATCAGTACGTCCTCTGAAGCTACAGACTCCGGTCCATCAGTACGTACTCTGAAGCTACAGACTCCGGTCCATCAGTACGTCCTCTGAAGCTACAGACTCCGGTCCTTCAGTACGTCCTCTGAAGCTACAGACTCCGGTCCATCAGTACGTCCTCTGAAGCTACAGACTCCGGTCCATCAGTACGTCCTCTGAAGCTACAGACTCCGGTCCATCAGTACGTCCTCTGAAGCTACAGACTCCGGTCCATCAGTACGTCCTCTGAAGCTACAGACTCCGGTCCATCAGTACGAACTCTGAAGCAACAGACTCCGGTCCATCAGTACGTCCTCTGAAGCTACAGACTCCGGTCCATCAGTACGTCCTCTGAAGCTACAGACTCCGGTCCATCAGTACGTCCTCTGAAGCTACAGACTCCGGTCCATCAGTACGTCCTCTGAAGCTACAGACTCCGGTCCATCAGTACGTACTCTGAATTTACAGACTCCGGTCCATCAGTACGTACTCTGAAGCTACAGACTCCGGTCCATCAGTATGTACTCTGAAGCTACAGACTCCGGTCCATCAGTACGTCCTCTGAAGCTACAGACTCCGGTCCATCAGTACGTCCTCTGAAGCTACAGACTCCGGTCCATCAGTACGTCCTCTGAAGCTACAGACTCCGGTCCATCAGTACGTCCTCTGAAGCTACAGACTCCGGTCCATCAGTACGTACTCTGAAGCTACAGACTCCGGTCCATCAGTACGTACTCTGAAGCTACAGACTCCGGTCCATCAGTACGTCCTCTGAAGCTACAGACTCCGGTCCATCAGTACGTCCTCTGAAGCTACAGACTCCAGTCCACCAGTACGTCCTCTGAAGCTACAGACTCCGGTCCATCAGTACGTACTCTGAAGCTACAGACTCCGGTCCATCAGTACGTCCTCTGAAGCTACAGACTCCGGTCCATCAGTACGTACTCTGAAGCTACAGACTCCGGTCCATCAGTACGTCCTCTGAAGCTACAGACTCCGGTCCTTCAGTACGTCCTCTGAAGCTACAGACTCCGGTCCATCAGTACGTCCTCTGAAGCTACAGACTCCGGTCCATCAGTACGTCCTCTGAAGCTACAGACTCCGGTCCATCAGTACGTCCTCTGAAGCTACAGACTCCGGTCCATCAGTAAGTACTCTGAAGCTACAGACTCCGGTCCATCAGTACGTCCTCTGAAGCTACAGACTCCGGTCCATCAGTACGTCCTCTGAAGCTACAGACTCCGGTCCATCAGTACGTACTCTGAAGCTACAGACTCCGGTCCATCAGTATGTACTCTGAAGCTACAGACTTCGGTCCATCAGTACGTCCTCTGAAGCTACAGACTCCGGTCCATTAGTACGTCCTCTGAAGCTACAGACTCCGGTCCATCAGTATGTCCTCTGAAGCTACAGACTTCGGTCCATCAGTACGTCCTCTACAGACTCCAGTCCATCAGTACGTCCTCTGAAGCTACAGACTCCGTTCCATCATTACGTCCTCTGAAGCTACAGACTCCGGTCCATCAGTACGTCCTCTGAAGCTACAGACTCCGGTCCATCAGTACGTCCTCTGAAGCTACAGACTCCGGTCCATCAGTACGTCCTCTGAAGCTACAGACTCCGGTCCATCAGTACATCCTCTGAAGCTACAGACTCCGGTCCATCAGTACGTACTCTGAAGCTACAGGCTCCGGTCCATCAGTACGTACTCTGAAGCTACAGACTCCGGTCCATCAGTACGTACTCTGAAGCTACAGACTCCGGTCCATCAGTACGTCCTCTGAAGCTACAGACTCCGGTCCATCAGTACGTCCTCTGAAGCTACAGACTTCGGTCCATCAGTACGTCCTCTGAAGCTACAGACTCCGGTCCATCAGTACGTCCTCTGAAGCTACAGACTCCGGTCCATCAGTACGTACTCTGAAGCTACAGTCTCCGGTCCATCAGTACGTCCTCTGAAGCTACAGACTCCGGTCCATCAGTACGTACTCTGAAGCTTTAGACTCCGGTCCATCAGTACGTTCTCTGAAGCTACAGACTCCGGTCCATCAGTACGTTCTCTGAAGCTACAGACTCCGGTCAATCAGTACGTTCTCTGAAGCTAAAGACTCCGGTCCATCAGTACGTCCTCTGAAGCTACAGACTCCGGTCCATCAGTACGTCCTCTGAAGCTACAGACTCCGGTCCATCAGTACGTCCTCTGAAGCTACAGACTCCGGTCCATCAGTACGTCCTCTGAAGCTACAGACTCCGGTCCATCAGTACGTCCTCTGAAGCTACAGAATCCGGTCCATCAGTACGAACTCTGAAGCAACAGACTCCGGTCCATCAGTACGTCCTCTGAAGCTACAGACTCCGGTCCATCAGTACGTCCTCTGAAGCTACAGACTCCGGTCCATCAGTACGTCCCCTGAAGCTACAGACTCCGGTCCATCAGTACGTCCTCTGAAGCTACAGACTCCGGTCCATCAGTAAGTACTCTGAAGCAACAGACTCCGGTCCATCAGTACGTCCTCTGAAGCTACAGACTCCGGTCCATCAGTACGTCCTCTGAAGCTACAGACTCCGGTCCATCAGTACGTACTCTGAAGCTACAGACTCCGGTCCATCAGTATGTACTTTGAAGCTACACACTCCGGTCCATCAGTACGTCCTCTGAAGCTACAGACTCCGGTCCATCAGTACGTCCTCTGAAGCTACAGACTCCGGTCCATCAGTATGTCCTCTGAAGCTACAGACTTCGGTCCATCAGTACGTCCTCTACAGACTCCGGTCCATCAGTACGTCCTCTGAAGCTACAGACTCCGTTCCATCAGTACGTCCTCTGAAGCTACAGACTCCGGTCCATCAGTACGTCCTCTGAAGCTACAGACTCCGGTCCATCAGTACGTCCTCTGAAGCTACAGACTCCGGTCCATCAGTACGTCCTCTGAAGCTACAGACTCCGGTCCATCAGTACATCCTCTGAAGCTACAAACTCCGGTCCATCAGTACGTACTCTGAAGCTACAGGCTCCGGTCCATCAGTACGTACTCTGAAGCTACAGACTCCGGTCCATCAGTACGTACTCTGAAGCTACAGACTCCGGTCCATCAGTACGTCCTCTGAAGCTACAGACTCCGGTCCATCAGTACGTCCTCTGAAGCTACAGACTTCGGTCCATCAGTACGTCCTCTGAAGCTACAGACTCCGGTCCATCAGTACGTCCTCTGAAGCTACAGACTCCGGTCCATCAGTACGTACTCTGAAGCTACAGACTCCGGTCCATCAGTACGTTCTCTGAAGCTACAGACTCCGGTCCATCAGTACGTTCTCTGAAGCTACAGACTCCGGTCCATCAGTACGTTCTCTGAAGCTACAGACTCCGGTCCATCAGTACGTTCTCTGAAGCTACAGACTCCGGTCCATCAGTACGTCCTCTGAAGCTACAGACTCCGGTCCATCAGTACGTCCTCTGAAGCTACAGACTCCGGTCCATCAGTACGTCCTCTGAAGCTACAGACTCCGGTCCATCAGTACGTCCTCTGAAGCTACAGACTCCGGTCCATCAGTACGTCCTCTGAAGCTACAGACTCCGGTCCATCAGTACGTCCTCTGAAGCTTTAGACTCCGGTCCATCAGTACGTTCTCTGAAGCTACAGACTCCGGTCCATCAGTACGTTCTCTGAAGCTACAGACTCCGGTCCATCAGTACGTACTCTGAAGCTTGAGACTCCGGTCCATCAGTACGTTCTCTGAAGCTACAGACTCCGGTCCATCAGTACGTACTCTGAAGCTTTAGACTCCGGTCCATCAGTACGTTCTCTGAAGCTACAGACTCCGGTCCATCAGTACGTTCTCTGAAGCTACAGACTCCGGTCCATCAGTACGTACTCTGAAGCTTTAGACTCCGGTCCATCAGTACGTTCTCTGAAGCTACAGACTCCGGTCCATCAGTACGTTCTCTGAAGCTACAGACTCCGGTCCATCAGTACGTACTCTGAAGCTTTAGACTCCGGTCCATCAGTACGTTCTCTGAAGCTACAGACTCCGGTCCATCAGTACGTTCTCTGAAGCTACAGACTCCGGTCCATCAGTACGTACTCTGAAGCTTTAGACTCCGGTCCATCAGTACGTTCTCTGAAGCTACAGAATCCGGTCCATCAGTACGTCCTCTGAAGCTACAGACTCCGGTCCATCAGTACGTACTCTGAAGCTTTAGACTCCGGTCCATCAGTACGTCCTCTGAAGCTACAGACTCCGGTCCATCAGTACGTCCTCTGAAGCTACAGACTCCGGTCCATCAGTACGTCCTCTGAAGCTACAGACTCCGGTCCATCAGTACGAACTCTGAAGCAACAGACTCCGGTCCATCAGTACGTCCTCTGAAGCTACAGACTCCGGTCCATCAGTACGTCCTCTGAAGCTACAGACTCCGGTCCATCAGTACGTCCTCTGAAGCTACAGACTCCGGTCCATCAGTACGTCCTCTGAAGCTACAGACTCCGGTCCATCAGTACGTCCTCTGAAGCTACAGACTCCGGTCCATCAGTACGTCCTCTGAAGCTACAGACTCCGGTCCATCAGTACATCCTCTGAAGCTACAGACTCCGGTCCATCAGTACGTACTCTGAAGCTACAGGCTCCGGTCCATCAGTACGTACTCTGAAGCTACAGACTCCGGTCCATCAGTACGTACTCTGAAGCTACAGACTCCGGTCCATCAGTACGTCCTCTGAAGCTACAGACTCCGGTCCATCAGTACGTCCTCTGAAGCTACAGACTTCGGTCCATCAGTACGTCCTCTGAAGCTACAGACTCCGGTCCATCAGTACGTCCTCTGAAGCTACAGACTCCGGTCCATCAGTACGTACTCTGAAGCTACAGACTCCGGTCCATCAGTACGTTCTCTGAAGCTACAGACTCCGGTCCATCAGTTCGTTCTCTGAAGCTACAGACTCCGGTCCATCAGTACGTTCTCTGAAGCTACAGACTCCGGTCCATCAGTACGTCCTCTGAAGCTACAGACTCCGGTCCATCAGTACGTCCTCTGAAGCTACAGACTCCGGTCCATCAGTACGTCCTCTGAAGCTACAGACTCCGGTCCATCAGTACGTCCTCTGAAGCTACAGACTCCGGTCCATCAGTACGTCCTCTGAAGCTACAGACTCCGGTCCATCAGTACGTCCTCTGAAGCTACAGACTCCGGTCCATCAGTACGTCCTCTGAAGCTACAGACTCCGGTCCATCAGTACGTCCTCTGAAGCTACAGACTCCGGTCCATCAGTACGTCCTCTGAAGCTACAGACTCCGGTCCATCAGTACGTCCTCTGAAGCTACAGACTCCGGTCCATCAGTACGTACTCTGAAGCTACAGACTCCGGTCCATCAGTACGTACTCTGAAGCTACAGACTCCGGTCCATCAGTACGTCCTCTGAAGCTACAGACTCCGGTCCATCAGTACGTCCTCTGAAGCTACAGACTCCAGTCCACCAGTACGTCCTCTGAAGCTACAGACTCCGGTCCATCAGTACGTACTCTGAAGCTACAGACTCCGGTCCATCAGTACGTCCTCTGAAGCTACAGACTCCGGTCCATCAGTACGTCCTCTGAAGCTACAGACTCCGGTCCATCAGTACGTCCTCTGAAGCTACAGACTCCGGTCCATCAGTACGTACTCTGAAGCTACAGACTCCGGTCCATCAGTACGTACTCTGAAGCTACAGACTCCGGTCCATCAGTACGTCCTCTGAAGCTACAGACTCCGGTCCATCAGTACGTCCTCTGAAGCTACAGACTCCAGTCCACCAGTACGTCCTCTGAAGCTACAGACTCCGGTCCATCAGTACGTACTCTGAAGCTACAGACTCCGGTCCATCAGTACGTCCTCTGAAGCTACAGACTCCGGTCCATCAGTACGTACTCTGAAGCTACAGACTCCGGTCCATCAGTACGTCCTCTGAAGCTACAGACTCCGGTCCTTCAGTACGTCCTCTGAAGCTACAGACTCCGGTCCATCAGTACGTCCTCTGAAGCTACAGACTCCGGTCCATCAGTACGTCCTCTGAAGCTACAGACTCCGGTCCATCAGTACGTCCTCTGAAGCTACAGACTCCGGTCCATCAGTAAGTACTCTGAAGCTACAGACTCCGGTCCATCAGTACGTCCTCTGAAGCTACAGACTCCGGTCCATCAGTACGTCCTCTGAAGCTACAGACTCCGGTCCATCAGTACGTACTCTGAAGCTACAGACTCCGGTCCATCAGTATGTACTCTGAAGCTACAGACTTCGGTCCATCAGTACGTCCTCTGAAGCTACAGACTCCGGTCCATTAGTACGTCCTCTGAAGCTACAGACTCCGGTCCATCAGTATGTCCTCTGAAGCTACAGACTTCGGTCCATCAGTACGTCCTCTACAGACTCCAGTCCATCAGTACGTCCTCTGAAGCTACAGACTCCGTTCCATCATTACGTCCTCTGAAGCTACAGACTCCGGTCCATCAGTACGTCCTCTGAAGCTACAGACTCCGGTCCATCAGTACGTCCTCTGAAGCTACAGACTCCGGTCCATCAGTACGTCCTCTGAAGCTACAGACTCCGGTCCATCAGTACATCCTCTGAAGCTACAGACTCCGGTCCATCAGTACGTACTCTGAAGCTACAGGCTCCGGTCCATCAGTACGTACTCTGAAGCTACAGACTCCGGTCCATCAGTACGTACTCTGAAGCTACAGACTCCGGTCCATCAGTACGTCCTCTGAAGCTACAGACTCCGGTCCATCAGTACGTCCTCTGAAGCTACAGACTTCGGTCCATCAGTACGTCCTCTGAAGCTACAGACTCCGGTCCATCAGTACGTCCTCTGAAGCTACAGACTCCGGTCCATCAGTACGTACTCTGAAGCTACAGTCTCCGGTCCATCAGTACGTCCTCTGAAGCTACAGACTCCGGTCCATCAGTACGTACTCTGAAGCTTTAGACTCCGGTCCATCAGTACGTTCTCTGAAGCTACAGACTCCGGTCCATCAGTACGTTCTCTGAAGCTACAGACTCCGGTCAATCAGTACGTTCTCTGAAGCTAAAGACTCCGGTCCATCAGTACGTCCTCTGAAGCTACAGACTCCGGTCCATCAGTACGTCCTCTGAAGCTACAGACTCCGGTCCATCAGTACGTCCTCTGAAGCTACAGACTCCGGTCCATCAGTACGTCCTCTGAAGCTACAGACTCCGGTCCATCAGTACGTCCTCTGAAGCTACAGAATCCGGTCCATCAGTACGAACTCTGAAGCAACAGACTCCGGTCCATCAGTACGTCCTCTGAAGCTACAGACTCCGGTCCATCAGTACGTCCTCTGAAGCTACAGACTCCGGTCCATCAGTACGTCCCCTGAAGCTACAGACTCCGGTCCATCAGTACGTCCTCTGAAGCTACAGACTCCGGTCCATCAGTAAGTACTCTGAAGCAACAGACTCCGGTCCATCAGTACGTCCTCTGAAGCTACAGACTCCGGTCCATCAGTACGTCCTCTGAAGCTACAGACTCCGGTCCATCAGTACGTACTCTGAAGCTACAGACTCCGGTCCATCAGTATGTACTTTGAAGCTACACACTCCGGTCCATCAGTACGTCCTCTGAAGCTACAGACTCCGGTCCATCAGTACGTCCTCTGAAGCTACAGACTCCGGTCCATCAGTATGTCCTCTGAAGCTACAGACTTCGGTCCATCAGTACGTCCTCTACAGACTCCGGTCCATCAGTACGTCCTCTGAAGCTACAGACTCCGTTCCATCAGTACGTCCTCTGAAGCTACAGACTCCGGTCCATCAGTACGTCCTCTGAAGCTACAGACTCCGGTCCATCAGTACGTCCTCTGAAGCTACAGACTCCGGTCCATCAGTACGTCCTCTGAAGCTACAGACTCCGGTCCATCAGTACATCCTCTGAAGCTACAAACTCCGGTCCATCAGTACGTACTCTGAAGCTACAGGCTCCGGTCCATCAGTACGTACTCTGAAGCTACAGACTCCGGTCCATCAGTACGTACTCTGAAGCTACAGACTCCGGTCCATCAGTACGTCCTCTGAAGCTACAGACTCCGGTCCATCAGTACGTCCTCTGAAGCTACAGACTTCGGTCCATCAGTACGTCCTCTGAAGCTACAGACTCCGGTCCATCAGTACGTCCTCTGAAGCTACAGACTCCGGTCCATCAGTACGTACTCTGAAGCTACAGACTCCGGTCCATCAGTACGTTCTCTGAAGCTACAGACTCCGGTCCATCAGTACGTTCTCTGAAGCTACAGACTCCGGTCCATCAGTACGTTCTCTGAAGCTACAGACTCCGGTCCATCAGTACGTTCTCTGAAGCTACAGACTCCGGTCCATCAGTACGTCCTCTGAAGCTACAGACTCCGGTCCATCAGTACGTCCTCTGAAGCTACAGACTCCGGTCCATCAGTACGTCCTCTGAAGCTACAGACTCCGGTCCATCAGTACGTCCTCTGAAGCTACAGACTCCGGTCCATCAGTACGTCCTCTGAAGCTACAGACTCCGGTCCATCAGTACGTCCTCTGAAGCTTTAGACTCCGGTCCATCAGTACGTTCTCTGAAGCTACAGACTCCGGTCCATCAGTACGTTCTCTGAAGCTACAGACTCCGGTCCATCAGTACGTACTCTGAAGCTTGAGACTCCGGTCCATCAGTACGTTCTCTGAAGCTACAGACTCCGGTCCATCAGTACGTACTCTGAAGCTTTAGACTCCGGTCCATCAGTACGTTCTCTGAAGCTACAGACTCCGGTCCATCAGTACGTTCTCTGAAGCTACAGACTCCGGTCCATCAGTACGTACTCTGAAGCTTTAGACTCCGGTCCATCAGTACGTTCTCTGAAGCTACAGACTCCGGTCCATCAGTACGTTCTCTGAAGCTACAGACTCCGGTCCATCAGTACGTACTCTGAAGCTTTAGACTCCGGTCCATCAGTACGTTCTCTGAAGCTACAGACTCCGGTCCATCAGTACGTTCTCTGAAGCTACAGACTCCGGTCCATCAGTACGTACTCTGAAGCTTTAGACTCCGGTCCATCAGTACGTTCTCTGAAGCTACAGAATCCGGTCCATCAGTACGTCCTCTGAAGCTACAGACTCCGGTCCATCAGTACGTACTCTGAAGCTTTAGACTCCGGTCCATCAGTACGTCCTCTGAAGCTACAGACTCCGGTCCATCAGTACGTCCTCTGAAGCTACAGACTCCGGTCCATCAGTACGTCCTCTGAAGCTACAGACTCCGGTCCATCAGTACGAACTCTGAAGCAACAGACTCCGGTCCATCAGTACGTCCTCTGAAGCTACAGACTCCGGTCCATCAGTACGTCCTCTGAAGCTACAGACTCCGGTCCATCAGTACGTCCTCTGAAGCTACAGACTCCGGTCCATCAGTACGTCCTCTGAAGCTACAGACTCCGGTCCATCAGTACGTCCTCTGAAGCTACAGACTCCGGTCCATCAGTACGTCCTCTGAAGCTACAGACTCCGGTCCATCAGTACATCCTCTGAAGCTACAGACTCCGGTCCATCAGTACGTACTCTGAAGCTACAGGCTCCGGTCCATCAGTACGTACTCTGAAGCTACAGACTCCGGTCCATCAGTACGTACTCTGAAGCTACAGACTCCGGTCCATCAGTACGTCCTCTGAAGCTACAGACTCCGGTCCATCAGTACGTCCTCTGAAGCTACAGACTTCGGTCCATCAGTACGTCCTCTGAAGCTACAGACTCCGGTCCATCACTACGTCCTCTGAAGCTACAGACTCCGGTCCATCAGTACGTACTCTGAAGCTACAGACTCCGGTCCATCAGTACGTTCTCTGAAGCTACAGACTCCGGTCCATCAGTTCGTTCTCTGAAGCTACAGACTCCGGTCCATCAGTACGTTCTCTGAAGCTACAGACTCCGGTCCATCAGTACGTCCTCTGAAGCTACAGACTCCGGTCCATCAGTACGTCCTCTGAAGCTACAGACTCCGGTCCATCAGTACGTCCTCTGAAGCTACAGACTCCGGTCCATCAGTACGTCCTCTGAAGCTACAGACTCCGGTCCATCAGTACGTCCTCTGAAGCTACAGACTCCGGTCCATCAGTACGTCCTCTGAAGCTACAGACTCCGGTCCATCAGTACCAACTCTGAAGCAACAGACTCCGGTCCATCAGTACGTCCTCTGAAGCTACAGACTCCGGTCCATCAGTACGTCCTCATAAGCTACAGACTCCGGTCCATCAGTACGTCCTCTGAAGCTACAGTCTCCGGTCCATCAGTACGTCCTCTGAAGCTACAGACTCCGGTCCATCAGTACGTACTCTGAAGCTTTAGACTCCGGTCCATCAGTACGTTCTCTGAAGCTACAGACTCCGGTCCATCAGTACGTTCTCTGAAGCTACAGACTCCGGTCAATCAGTACGTTCTCTGAAGCTACAGACTCCGGTCCATCAGTACGTCCTCTGAAGCTACAGACTCCGGTCCATCAGTACGTCCTCTGAAGCTACAGACTCCGGTCCATCAGTACGTCCTCTGAAGCTACAGACTCCGGTCCATCAGTACGTCCTCTGAAGCTACAGACTCCGGTCCATCAGTACGTCCTCTGAAGCTACAGAATCCGGTCCATCAGTACGAACTCTGAAGCAACAGACTCCGGTCCATCAGTACGTCCTCTGAAGCTACAGATTCCGGTCCATCAGTACGTCCTCTGAAGCTATAGACTCCGGTCCATCAGTACGTCCTCTGAAGCTACAGACTCCGGTCCATCAGTACGTCCTCTGAAGCTACAGACTCCTGTCCATCAGTAAGTACTCTGAAGCTACAGACTCCGGTCCATCAGTACGTCCTCTGAAGCTACAGACTCCGGTCCATCAGTACGTCCTCTGAAGCTACAGACTCCGGTCCATCAGTACGTTCTCTGAAGCTACAGACTCCGGTCCATCAGTACGTCCTCTGAAGCTACAGACTCCGGTCCATCAGTACGAACTCTGAAGCAACAGACTCCGGTCCATCAGTACGTCCTCTGAAGCTACAGACTCCGGTCCATCAGTACGTCCTCTGAAGCTACAGACTCCGGTCCATCAGTACGTCCTCTGAAGCTACAGACTCCGGTCCATCAGTACGTCCTCTGAAGCTACAGACTCCGGTCCATCAGTACGTCCTCTGAAGCTACAGACTCCGGTCCATCAGTACGTCCTCTGAAGCTACAGACTCCGGTCCATCAGTACGTCCTCTGAAGCTACAGACTCCGGTCCATCAGTACGTCCTCTGAAGCTACAGACTCCGGTCCATCAGTACGTCCCCTGAAGCTACAGACTCCAGTCCATCAGTACGTCCTCTGAAGCTACAGACTCCGGTCCATCAGTACGTACTCTGAAGCTACAGACTCCGGTCCATCAGTACGTCCTCTGAAGCTACAGACTCCGGTCCATCAGTACGTACTCTGAAGCTACAGACTCCGGTCCATCAGTACGTCCTCTGAAGCTACAGACTCCGGTCCTTCAGTACGTCCTCTGAAGCTACAGACTCCGGTCCATCAGTACGTCCTCTGAAGCTACAGACTCCGGTCCATCAGTACGTCCTCTGAAGCTACAGACTCCGGTCCATCAGTACGTCCTCTGAAGCTACAGACTCCGGTCCATCAGTAAGTACTCTGAAGCTACAGACTCCGGTCCATCAGTACGTCCTCTGAAGCTACAGACTCCGGTCCATCAGTACGTCCTCTGAAGCTACAGACTCCGGTCCATCAGTACGTACTCTGAAGCTACAGACTCCGGTCCATCAGTATGTACTCTGAAGCTACAGACTCCGGTCCATCAGTTCGTCCTCTGAAGCTACAGACTCCGGTCCATCAGTATGTCCTCTGAAGCTACAGACTCCGGTCCATCAGTATGTCCTCTGAAGCTACAGACTTCGGTCCATCAGTACGTCCTCTACAGACTCCGGTCCATCAGTACGTCCTCTGTAGCTACAGACTCCGTTCCATCAGTACGTCCTCTGAAGCTACAGACTCCGGTCCATCAGTACGTCCTCTGAAGCTACAGACTCCGGTCCATCAGTACGTCCTCTGAAGCTACAGACTCCGGTCCATCAGTACGTCCTCTGAAGCTACAGACTCCGGTCCATCAGTACATCCTCTGAAGCTACAGACTCCGGTCCATCAGTACGTACTCTGAAGCTACAGGCTCCGGTCCATCAGTACGTACTCTGAAGCTACAGACTCCGGTCCATCAGTACGTACTCTGAAGCTACAGACTCCGGTCCATCAGTACGTCCTCTGAAGCTACAGACTCCGGTCCATCAGTACGTCCTCTGAAGCTACAGACTTCGGTCCATCAGTACGTCCTCTGAAGCTACAGACTCCGGTCCATCAGTACGTCCTCTGAAGCTACAGACTCCGGTCCATCAGTACGTACTCTGAAGCTACAGACTCCGGTCCATCAGTACGTTCTCTGAAGCTACAGACTCCGGTCCATCAGTACGTTCTCTGAAGCTACAGACTCCGGTCCATCAGTACGTTCTCTGAAGCTACAGACTCCGGTCCATCAGTACGTCCTCTGAAGCTACAGACTCCGGTCCATCAGTACGTCCTCTGAAGCTACAGACTCCGGTCCATCAGTACGTCCTCTGAAGCTACAGACTCCGGTCCATCAGTACGTCCTCTGAAGCTACAGACTCCGGTCCATCAGTACGTCCTCTGAAGCTACAGACTCCGGTCCATCAGTACGTCCTCTGAAGCTACAGACTCCGGTCCATCAGTACCAACTCTGAAGCAACAGACTCCGGTCCATCAGTACGTCCTCTGAAGCTACAGACTCCGGTCCATCAGTACGTCCTCTGAAGCTACAGACTCCGGTCCATCAGTACGTCCTCTGAAGCTACAGTCTCCGGTCCATCAGTACGTCCTCTGAAGCTACAGACTCCGGTCCATCAGTACGTACTCTGAAGCTTTAGACTCCGGTCCATCAGTACGTTCTCTGAAGCTACAGACTCCGGTCCATCAGTACGTTCTCTGAAGCTACAGACTCCGGTCAATCAGTACGTTCTCTGAAGCTACAGAATCCGGTCCATCAGTACGTCCTCTGAAGCTACAGACTCCGGTCCATCAGTACGTCCTCTGAAGCTACAGACTCCGGTCCATCAGTACGTCCTCTGAAGCTACAGACTCCGGTCCATCAGTACGTCCTCTGAAGCTACTGACTCCGGTCCATCAGTACGTCCTCTGAAGCTACAGAATCCGGTCCATCAGTACGAACTCTGAAGCAACAGACTCCGGTCCATCAGTACGTCCTCTGAAGCTACAGACTCCGGTCCATCAGTACGTCCTCTGAAGCTACAGACTCCGGTCCATCAGTACGTCCTCTGAAGCTACAGACTCCGGTCCATCAGTACGTCCTCTGAAGCTACAGACTCCGGTCCATCAGTACGTCCTCTGAAGCTACAGACTCCGGTCCATCAGTAAGTACTCTGAAGCTACAGACTCCCGTCCATCAGTACGTCCTCTGAAGCTACAGACTCCGGTCCATCAGTACGTCCTCTGAAGCTACAGACTCCGGTCCATCAGTACGTACTCTGAAGCTACAGACTCCGGTCCATCAGTATGTACTCTGAAGCTACAGACTCCGGTCCATCAGTACGTCCTCTGAAGCTACAGACTCCGGTCCATCAGTACGTCCTCTGAAGCTACAGACTCCGGTCCATCAGTATGTCCTCTGAAGCTACAGACTTCGGTCCATCAGTACGTCCTCTACAGACTCCGGTCCATCAGTACGTCCTCTGAAGCTACAGACTCCGTTCCATCAGTACGTCCTCTGAAGCTACAGACTCCGGTCCATCAGTACGTCCTCTGAAGCTACAGACTCCGGTCCATCAGTACGTCCTCTGAAGCTACAAACTCCGGTCCATCAGTACGTCCTCTGAAGCTACAGACTCCGGTCCATCAGTACATCCTCTGAAGCTACAAACTCCGGTCCATCAGTACGTACTCTGAAGCTACAGGCTCCGGTCCATCAGTACGTACTCTGAAGCTACAGACTCCGGTCCATCAGTACGTACTCTGAAGCTACAGACTCCGGTCCATCAGTACGTCCTCTGAAGCTACAGACTCCGGTCCATCAGTACGTCCTCTGAAGCTACAGACTTCGGTCCATCAGTACGTCCTCTGAAGCTACAGACTCCGGTCCATCAGTACGTCCTTTGAAGCTACAGACTCCGGTCCATCAGTACGTACTCTGAAGCTACAGACTCCGGTCCATCAGTACGTTCTCTGAAGCTACAGACTCCGGTCCATCAGTACGTTCTCTGAAGCTACAGACTCCGGTCCATCAGTACGTTCTCTGAAGCTACAGACTCCGGTCCATCAGTACGTTCTCTGAAGCTACAGACTCCGGTCCATCAGTACGTCCTCTGAAGCTACAGACTCCGGTCCATCAGTACGTCCTCTGAAGCTACAGACTCCGGTCCATCAGTACGTCCTCTGAAGCTACAGACTCCGGTCCATCAGTACGTCCTCTGAAGCTACAGACTCCGGTCCATCAGTACGTCCTCTGAAGCTACAGACTCCGGTCCATCAGTACGTCCTCTGAAGCTTTAGACTCCGGTCCATCAGTACGTTCTCTGAAGCTACAGACTCCGGTCCATCAGTACGTTCTCTGAAGCTACAGACTCCGGTCCATCAGTACGTACTCTGAAGCTTTAGACTCCGGTCCATCAGTACGTTCTCTGAAGCTACAGACTCCGGTCCATCAGTACGTACTCTGAAGCTTTAGACTCCGGTCCATCAGTACGTTCTCTGAAGCTACAGACTCCGGTCCATCAGTACGTTCTCTGAAGCTACAGACTCCGGTCCATCAGTACGTACTCTGAAGCTTTAGACTCCGGTCCATCAGTACGTTCTCTGAAGCTACAGACTCCGGTCCATCAGTACGTTCTCTGAAGCTACAGACTCTGGTCCATCAGTACGTACTCTGAAGCTTTAGACTCCGGTCCATCAGTACGTTCTCTGAAGCTACAGACTCCGGTCCATCAGTACGTTCTCTGAAGCTACAGACTCCGGTCCATCAGTACGTACTCTGAAGCTTTAGACTCCGGTCCATCAGTACGTTCTCTGAAGCTACAGACTCCGGTCCATCAGTACGTCCTCTGAAGCTACAGACTCCGGTCCATCAGTACGTACTCTGAAGCTTTAGACTCCGGTCCATCAGTACGTCCTCTGAAGCTACAGACTCCGGTCCATCAGTACGTCCTCTGAAGCTACAGACTCCGGTCCATCAGTACGTCCTCTGAAGCTACAGACTCCGGTCCATCAGTACGAACTCTGAAGCAACAGACTCCGGTCCATCAGTACGTCCTCTGAAGCTACAGACTCCGGTCCATCAGTACGTCCTCTGAAGCTACAGACTCCGGTCCATCAGTACGTCCTCTGAAGCTACAGACTCCGGTCCATCAGTACGTCCTCTGAAGCTACAGACTCCGGTCCATCAGTACGTTCTCTGAAGCTACAGACTCCGGTCCATCAGTACGTACTCTGAAGCTTTAGACTCCGGTCCATCAGTACGTTCTCTGAAGCTACAGACTCCGGTCCATCAGTACGTACTCTGAAGCTTTAGACTCCGGTCCATCAGTACGTTCTCTGAAGCTACAGACTCCGGTCCATCAGTACGTTCTCTGAAGCTACAGACTCCGGTCCATCAGTACGTACTCTGAAGCTTTAGACTCCGGTCCATCAGTACGTTCTCTGAAGCTACAGACTCCGGTCCATCAGTACGTTCTCTGAAGCTACAGACTCCGGTCCATCAGTACGTACTCTGAAGCTTTAGACTCCGGTCCATCAGTACGTTCTCTGAAGCTACAGACTCCGGTCCATCAGTACGTTCTCTGAAGCTACAGACTCCGGTCCATCAGTACGTACTCTGAAGCTTTAGACTCCGGTCCATCAGTACGTTCTCTGAAGCTACAGACTCCGGTCCATCAGTACGTCCTCTGAAGCTACAGACTCCGGTCCATCAGTACGTACTCTGAAGCTTTAGACTCCGGTCCATCAGTACGTCCTCTGAAGCTACAGACTCCGGTCCATCAGTACGTCCTCTGAAGCTACAGACTCCGGTCCATCAGTACGTCCTCTGAAGCTACAGACTCCGGTCCATCAGTACGAACTCTGAAGCAACAGACTCCGGTCCATCAGTACGTCCTCTGAAGCTACAGACTCCGGTCCATCAGTACGTCCTCTGAAGCTACAGACTCCGGTCCATCAGTACGTCCTCTGAAGCTACAGACTCCGGTCCATCAGTACGTCCTCTGAAGCTACAGACTCCGGTCCATCAGTACGTCCTCTGAAGCTACAGACTCCGGTCCATCAGTACGTCCTCTGAAGCTACAGACTCCGGTCCATCAGTACATCCTCTGAAGCTACAGACTCCGGTCCATCAGTACGTACTCTGAAGCTACAGGCTCCGGTCCATCAGTACGTACTCTGAAGCTACAGACTCCGGTCCATCAGTACGTACTCTGAAGCTACAGACTCCGGTCCATCAGTACGTCCTCTGAAGCTACAGACTCCGGTCCATCAGTACGTCCTCTGAAGCTACAGACTTCGGTCCATCAGTACGTCCTCTGAAGCTACAGACTCCGGTCCATCAGTACGTCCTCTGAAGCTACAGACTCCGGTCCATCAGTACGTACTCTGAAGCTACAGACTCTGGTCCATCAGTACGTTCTCTGAAGCTACAGACTCCGGTCCATCAGTACTTTCTCTGAAGCTACAGACTCCGGTCCATCAGTACGTTCTCTGAAGCTACAGACTCCGGTCCATCAGTACGTCCTCTGAAGCTACAGACTCCGGTCCATCAGTACGTCCTCTGAAGCTACAGACTCCGGTCCATCAGTACGTCCTCTGAAGCTACAGACTCCGGCCCATCAGTACGTCCTCTGAAGCTACAGACTCCGGTCCATCAGTACGTCCTCTGAAGCTACAGACTCCGGTCCATCAGTACGTCCTCTGAAGCTACAGACTCCGGTCCATCAGTACCAACTCTGAAGCAACAGACTCCGGTCCATCAGTACGTCCTCTGAAGCTACAGACTCCGGTCCATCAGTACGTCCTCATAAGCTACAGACTCCGGTCCATCAGTACGTCCTCTGAAGCTACAGTCTCCGGTCCATCAGTACGTCCTCTGAAGCTACAGACTCCGGTCCATCAGTACGTACTCTGAAGCTTTAGACTCCGGTCCATCAGTACGTTCTCTGAAGCTACAGACTCCGGTCCATCAGTACGTTCTCTGAAGCTACAGACTCCGGTTAATCAGTACGTTCTCTGAAGCTACAGACTCCGGTCCATCAGTACGTCCTCTGAAGCTACAGACTCCGGTCCATCAGTACGTCCTCTGAAGCTACAGACTCCGGTCCATCAGTACGTCCTCTGAAGCTACAGACTCCGGTCCATCAGTACGTCCTCTGAAGCTACAGACTCCGGTCCATCAGTACGTCCTCTGAAGCTACAGAATCCGGTCCATCAGTACGAACTCTGAAGCAACAGACTCCGGTCCATCAGTACGTCCTCTGAAGCTACAGACTCCGGTCCATCAGTACGTCCTCTGAAGCTACAGACTCCGGTCCATCAGTACGTCCTCTGAAGCTACAGACTCCGGTCCATCAGTACGTCCTCTGAAGCTACAGACTCCGGTCCATCAGTAAGTACTCTGAAGCTACAGACTCCGGTCCATCAGTACGTCCTCTGAAGCTACAGACTCCGGTCCATCAGTACGTCCTCTGAAGCTACAGACTCCGGTCCATCAGTACGTTCTCTGAAGCTACAGACTCCGGTCCATCAGTATGTACTCTGAAGCTACAGACTCCGGTCCATCAGTACGTACTCTGAAGCTACAGACTCCGGTCCATCAGTACGTCCTCTGAAGCTACAGACTCCGGTCCATCAGTATGTCCTCTGAAGCTACAGACTTCGGTCCATCAGTACGTCCTCTACAGACTCCGGTCCATCAGTACGTCCTCTGAAGCTACAGACTCCGTTCCATCAGTACGTCCTCTGAAGCTACAGACTCCGGTCCATCAGTACGTCCTCTGAAGCTACAGACTCCGGTCCATCAGTACGTCCTCTGAAGCTACAGACTCCGGTCCATCAGTACGTCCTCTGAAGCTACAGACTCCGGTCCATCAGTACGTCCTCTGAAGCTACAGACTCCGGTCCATCAGTACGAAATCTGAAGCAACAGACTCCGGTCCATCAGTACGTCCTCTGAAGCTACAGACTCCGGTCCATCAGTACGTCCTCTGAAGCTACAGACTCCGGTCCATCAGTACGTCCTCTGAAGCTACAGACTCCGGTCCATCAGTACGTCCTCTGAAGCTACAGACTCCGGTCCATCAGTAAGTACTCTGAAGCTACAGACTCCGGTCCATCAGTACGTCCTCTGAAGCTACAGACTCCGGTCCATCAGTACGTCCTCTGAAGCTACAGACTCCGGTCCATCAGTACGTTCTCTGAAGCTACAGACTCCGGTCCATCAGTACGTCCTCTGAAGCTACAGACTCCGGTCCATCAGTACGAACTCTGAAGCTACAGACTCCGGTCCATCAGTACGTACTCTGAAGCTACAGACTCCGGTCCATCAGTACGTTCTCTGAAGCTACAGACTCCGGTCCATCAGCACGTTCTCTGAAGCTACAGACTCCGGTCCATCAGTACGTTCTCTGAAGCTACAGACTCCGGTCCATCAGTACGTCCTCTGAAGCTACAGACTCCGGTCCATCAGTACGTCCTCTGAAGCTACAGACTCCGGTCGATCAGTACGTCCTCTGAAGCTACAGACTCCGGTCCATCAGTACGTCCTCTGAAGCTACAGACTCCGGTCCATCAGTACGAAATCTGAAGCAACAGACTCCGGTCCATCAGTACGTCCTCTGAAGCTACAGACTCCGGTCCATCAGTACGTCCTCTGAAGCTACAGACTCCGGTCCATCAGTACGTCCTCTGAAGCTACAGACTCCGGTCCATCAGTACGTCCTCTGAAGCTACAGACTCCGGTCCATCAGTAAGTACTCTGAAGCTACAGACTCCGGTCCATCAGTACGTCCTCTGAAGCTACAGACTCCGGTCCATCAGTACGTCCTCTGAAGCTACAGACTCCGGTCCATCAGTACGTTCTCTGAAGCTACAGACTCCGGTCCATCAGTACGTCCTCTGAAGCTACAGACTCCGGTCCATCAGTACGAACTCTGAAGCAACAGACTCCGGTCCATCAGTACGTCCTCTGAAGCTACAGACTCCGGTCCATCAGTACGTCCTCTGAAGCTACAGACTCCGGTCCATCAGTACGTCCTCTGAAGCTACAGACTCCGGTCCATCAGTACGTCCTCTGAAGCTACAGACTCCGGTCCATCAGTACGTACTCTGAATTTACAGACTCCGGTCCATCAGTACGTACTCTGAAGCTACAGACTCCGGTCCATCAGTATGTACTCTGAAGCTACAGACTTCGGTCCATCAGTACGTCCTCTACAGACTCCGGTCCATCAGTACGTCCTCTGAAGCTACAGACTCCGTTCCATCAGTACGTCCTCTGAAGCTACAGACTCCGGTCCATCAGTACGTCCTCTGAAGCTACAGACTCCGGTCCATCAGTACGTCCTCTGAAGCTACAGACTCCGGTCCATCAGTACGTCCTCTGAAGCTACAGACTCCGGTCCATCAGTACATCCTCTGAAGCTACAGACTCCGGTCCATCAGTACGTACTCTGAAGCTACAGGCTCCGGTCCATCAGTACGTACTCTGAAGCTACAGACTCCGGTCCATCAGTACGTACTCTGAAGCTACAGACTCCGGTCCATCAGTACGTCCTCTGAAGCTACAGACTCCGGTCCATCAGTACGTCCTCTGAAGCTACAGACTTCGGTCCATCAGTACGTCCTCTGAAGCTACAGACTCCGGTCCATCAGTACGTCCTCTGAAGCTACAGACTCCGGTCCATCAGTACGTACTCTGAAGCTACAGACTCCGGTCCATCAGTACGTTCTCTGAAGCTACAGACTCCGGTCCATCAGTACGTTCTCTGAAGCTACAGACTCCGGTCCATCAGTACGTTCTCTGAAGCTACAGACTCCGGTCCATCAGTACGTCCTCTGAAGCTACAGACTCCGGTCCATCAGTACGTCCTCTGAAGCTACAGACTCCGGTCCATCAGTACGTCCTCTGAAGCTACAGACTCCGGTCCATCAGTATGTCCTCTGAAGCTACAGACTTCGGTCCATCAGTACGTCCTCTACAGACTCCGGTCCATCAGTACGTCCTCTGAAGCTACAGACTCCGTTCCATCAGTACGTCCTCTGAAGCTACAAACTCCGGTCCATCAGTACGTCCTCTGAAGCTACAGACTCCGGTCCATCAGTACGTCCTCTGAAGCTACAGACTCCGGTCCATCAGTACGTCCTCTGAAGCTACAGACTCCGGTCCATCAGTATGTCCTCTGAAGCTACAGACTTCGGTCCATCAGTACGTCCTCTACAGACTCCGGTCCATCAGTACGTCCTCTGAAGCTACAGACTCCGTTCCATCAGTACGTCCTCTGAAGCTACAGACTCCGGTCCATCAGTACGTCCTCTGAAGCTACAGACTCCGGTCCATCAGTACGTCCTCTGAAGCTACAGACTCCGGTCCATCAGTACGTCCTCTGAAGCTACAGACTCCGGTCCATCAGTACATCCTCTGAAGCTACAGACTCCGGTCCATCAGTACGTACTCTGAAGCTACAGGCTCCGGTCCATCAGTACGTACTCTGAAGCTACAGACTCCGGTCCATCAGTACGTACTCTGAAGCTACAGACTCCGGTCCATCAGTACGTCCTCTGAAGCTACAGACTCCGGTCCATCAGTACGTCCTCTGAAGCTACAGACTTCGGTCCATCAGTACGTCCTCTGAAGCTACAGACTCCGGTCCATCAGTACGTCCTCTGAAGCTACAGACTCCGGTCCATCAGTACGTACTCTGAAGCTACAGACTCCGGTCCATCAGTACGTTCTCTGAAGCTACAGACTCCGGTCCATCAGTACGTTCTCTGAAGCTACAGACTCCGGTCCATCAGTACGTTCTCTGAAGCTACAGACTCCGGTCCATCAGTACGTCCTCTGAAGCTACAGACTCCGGTCCATCAGTACGTCCTCTGAAGCTACAGACTCCGGTCCATCAGTACGTCCTCTGAAGCTACAGACTCCGGTCCATCAGTACGTCCTCTGAAGCTACAGACTCCGGTCCATCAGTACGTCCTCTGAAGCTACAGACTCCGGTCCATCAGTACGTCCTCTGAAGCTACAGACTCCGGTCCATCAGTACCAACTCTGAAGCAACAGACTCCGGTCCATCAGTACGTCCTCTGAAGCTACAGACTCCGGTCCATCAGTACGTCCTCTGAAGCTACAGACTCCGGTCCATCAGTACGTCCTCTGAAGCTACAGTCTCCGGTCCATCAGTACGTCCTCTGAAGCTACAGACTCCGGTCCATCAGTACGTACTCTGAAGCTTTAGACTCCGGTCCATCAGTACGTTCTCTGAAGCTACAGACTCCGGTCCATCAGTACGTTCTCTGAAGCTACAGACTCCGGTCAATCAGTACGTTCTCTGAAGCTACAGACTCCGGTCCATCAGTACGTCCTCTGAAGCTACAGACTCCGGTCCATCAGTACGTCCTCTGAAGCTACAGACTCCGGTCCATCAGTACGTCCTCTGAAGCTACAGACTCCGGTCCATCAGTACGTCCTCTGAAGCTACAGACTCCGGTCCATCAGTACGTCCTCTGAAGCTACAGAATCCGGTCCATCAGTACGAACTCTGAAGCAACAGACTCCGGTCCATCAGTACGTCCTCTGAAGCTACAGACTCCGGTCCATCAGTACGTCCTCTGAAGCTACAGACTCCGGTCCATCAGTACGTCCTCTGAAGCTACAGACTCCGGTCCATCAGTACGTCCTCTGAAGCTACAGACTCCGGTCCATCAGTAAGTACTCTGAAGCTACAGACTCCGGTCCATCAGTACGTCCTCTGAAGCTACAGACTCCGGTCCATCAGTACGTCCTCTGAAGCTACAGACTCCGGTCCATCAGTACGTACTCTGAAGCTACAGACTCCGGTCCATCAGTATGTACTCTGAAGCTACAGACTCCGGTCCATCAGTACGTCCTCTGAAGCTACAGACTCCGGTCCATCAGTACGTCCTCTGAAGCTACAGACTCCGGTCCATCAGTACGTCCTCTGAAGCTACAGACTCCGGTCCATCAGTACGTCCTCTGAAGCTACAGACTCCGGTCCATCAGTACGTCCTCTGAAGCTACAGACTCCGGTCCATCAGTAAGTACTCTGAAGCTACAGACTCCGGTCCATCAGTACGTCCTCTGAAGCTACAGACTCCGGTCCATCAGTACGTTCTCTGAAGCTACAGACTCCGGTCCATCAGTACGTTCTCTGAAGCTACAGACTCCGGTCCATCAGTATGTACTCTGAAGCTACAGACTCCGGTCCATCAGTACGTACTCTGAAGCTACAGACTCCGGTCCATCAGTACGTCCTCTGAAGCTACAGACTCCGGTCCATCAGTATGTCCTCTGAAGCTACAGACTTC
This sequence comes from Locusta migratoria, assembly GCA_026315105.1. Classification (NCBI taxonomy): domain Eukaryota; kingdom Metazoa; phylum Arthropoda; class Insecta; order Orthoptera; family Acrididae; genus Locusta; species Locusta migratoria. The sequence continues at coordinate 298,530,731 of CM048755.1, forward strand.
GGTCCATCAGTACGTCCTCTACAGACTCCGGTCCATCAGTACGTCCTCTGAAGCTACAGACTCCGTTCCATCAGTACGTCCTCTGAAGCTACAGACTCCGGTCCATCAGTACGTCCTCTGAAGCTACAGACTCCGGTCCATCAGTACGTCCTCTGAAGCTACAGACTTCGGTCCATCAGTACGTCCTCTGAAGCTACAGACTCCGGTCCATCAGTACGTACTCTGAAGCTACAGACTCCGGTCCATCAGTACGTACTCTGAAGCTACAGACTCCGGTCCATCAGTACGTTCTCTGAAGCTACAGACTCCGGTCCATCAGCACGTTCTCTGAAGCTACAGACTCCGGTCCATCAGTACGTTCTCTGAAGCTACAGACTCCGGTCCATCAGTACGTCCTCTGAAGCTACAGACTCCGGTCCATCAGTACGTCCTCTGAAGCTACAGACTCCGGTCGATCAGTACGTCCTCTGAAGCTACAGACTCCGGTCCATCAGTACGTCCTCTGAAGCTACAGACTCCGGTCCATCAGTACGAAATCTGAAGCAACAGACTCCGGTCCATCAGTACGTCCTCTGAAGCTACAGACTCCGGTCCATCAGTACGTCCTCTGAAGCTACAGACTCCGGTCCATCAGTACGTCCTCTGAAGCTACAGACTCCGGTCCATCAGTACGTCCTCTGAAGCTACAGACTCCGGTCCATCAGTAAGTGCTCTGAAGCTACAGACTCCGGTCCATCAGTACGTCCTCTGAAGCTACAGACTCCGGTCCATCAGTACGTCCTCTGAAGCTACAGACTCCGGTCCATCAGTACGTTCTCTGAAGCTACAGACTCCGGTCCATCAGTACGTCCTCTGAAGCTACAGACTCCGGTCCATCAGTACGAACTCTGAAGCAACAGACTCCGGTCCATCAGTACGTCCTCTGAAGCTACAGACTCCGGTCCATCAGTACGTCCTCTGAAGCTACAGACTCCGGTCCATCAGTACGTCCTCTGAAGCTACAGACTCCGGTCCATCAGTACGTCCTCTGAAGCTACAGACTCCGGTCCATCAGTACGTACTCTGAATTTACAGACTCCGGTCCATCAGTACGTACTCTGAAGCTACAGACTCCGGTCCATCAGTATGTACTCTGAAGCTACAGACTCCGGTCCATCAGTACGTCCTCTGAAGCTACAGACTCCGGTCCATCAGTACGTCCTCTGAAGCTACAGACTCCGGTCCATCAGTACGTCCTCTGAAGCTACAGACTCCGGTCCATCAGTACGTCCTCTGAAGCTACAGACTCCGGTCCATCAGTACGTCCTCTGAAGCTACAGACTCCGGTCCATCAGTACGTACTCTGAAGCTACAGACTCCGGTTCATCAGTACGTCCTCTGAAGCTACAGACTCCGGTCCATCAGTACGTCCTCTGAAGCTACAGACTCCAGTCCATCAGTACGTCCTCTGAAGCTACAGACTCCGGTCCATCAGTACGTACTCTGAAGCTACAGACTCCGGTCCATCAGTACGTCCTCTGAAGCTACAGACTCCGGTCCATCAGTACGTACTCTGAAGCTACAGACTCCGGTCCATCAGTACGTCCTCTGAAGCTACAGACTCCGGTCCTTCAGTACGTCCTCTGAAGCTACAGACTCCGGTCCATCAGTACGTCCTCTGAAGCTACAGACTCCGGTCCATCAGTACGTCCTCTGAAGCTACAGACTCCGGTCCATCAGTACGTCCTCTGAAGCTACAGACTCCGGTCCATCAGTAAGTACTCTGAAGCTACAGACTCCGGTCCATCAGTACGTCCTCTGAAGCTACAGACTCCGGTCCATCAGTACGTCCTCTGAAGCTACAGACTCCAGTCCATCAGTACGTACTCTGAAGCTACAGACTCCGGTCCATCAGTATGTACTCTGAAGCTACAGACTCCGGTCCATCAGTACGTCCTCTGAAGCTACAGACTCCGGTCCATCAGTACGTCCTCCGAAGCTACAGACTCCGGTCCATCAGTATGTCCTCTGAAGCTACAGACTTCGGTCCATCAGTACGTCCTCTACAGACTCCGGTCCATCAGTACGTCCTCTGAAGCTACAGACTCCGTTCCATCAGTACGTCCTCTGAAGCTACAGACTCCGGTCCATCAGTACGTCCTCTGAAGCTACAGACTCCGGTCCATCAGTACGTCCTCTGAAGCTACAGACTCCGGTCCATCAGTACGTCCTCTGAAGCTACAGACTCCGGTCCATCAGTACATCCTCTGAAGCTACAGACTCCGGTCCATCAGTACGTACTCTGAAGCTACAGGCTCCGGTCCATCAGTACGTACTCTGAAGCTACAGACTCCGGTCCATCAGTACGTACTCTGAAGCTACAGACTCCGGTCCATCAGTACGTCCTCTGAAGCTACAGACTCCGGTCCATCAGTACGTCCTCTGAAGCTACAGACTTCGGTCCATCAGTACGTCCTCTGAAGCTACAGACTCCGGTCCATCAGTACGTCCTCTGAAGCTACAGACTCCGGTCCATCAGTACGTACTCTGAAGCTACAGACTCCGGTCCATCAGTACGTTCTCTGAAGCTACAGACTCCGGTCCATCAGTACGTTCTCTGAAGCTACAGACTCCGGTCCATCAGTACGTTCTCTGAAGCTACAGACTCCGGTCCATCAGTACGTCCTCTGAAGCTACAGACTCCGGTCCATCAGTACGTCCTCTGAAGCTACAGACTCCGGTCCATCAGTACGTCCTCTGAAGCTACAGACTCCGGTCCATCAGTACGTCCTCTGAAGCTACAGACTCCGGTCCATCAGTACGTCCTCTGAAGCTACAGACTCCGGTCCATCAGTACGTCCTCTGAAGCTACAGACTCCGGTCCATCAGTACCAACTCTGAAGCAACAGACTCCGGTCCATCAGTACGTCCTCTGAAGCTACAGACTCCGGTCCATCAGTACGTCCTCTGAAGCTACAGACTCCGGTCCATCAGTACGTCCTCTGAAGCTACAGTCTCCGGTCCATCAGTACGTCCTCTGAAGCTACAGACTCCGGTCCATCAGTACGTTCTCTGAAGCTACAGACTCCGGTCCATCAGTATGTACTCTGAAGCTACAGACTCCGGTCCATCAGTACGTACTCTGAAGCTACAGACTCCGGTCCATCAGTACGTCCTCTGAAGCTACAGACTCCGGTCCATCAGTATGTCCTCTGAAGCTACAGACTTCGGTCCATCAGTACGTCCTCTACAGACTCCGGTCCATCAGTACGTCCTCTGAAGCTACAGACTCCGTTCCATCAGTACGTCCTCTGAAGCTACAGACTCCGGTCCATCAGTACGTCCTCTGAAGCTACAGACTCCGGTCCATCAGTACGTCCTCTGAAGCTACAGACTTCGGTCCATCAGTACGTCCTCTGAAGCTACAGACTCCGGTCCATCAGTACGTCCTCTGAAGCTACAGACTCCGGTCCATCAGTACGTACTCTGAAGCTACAGACTCCGGTCCATCAGTACGTTCTCTGAAGCTACAGACTCCGGTCCATCAGCACGTTCTCTGAAGCTACAGACTCCGGTCCATCAGTACGTTCTCTGAAGCTACAGACTCCGGTCCATCAGTACGTCCTCTGAAGCTACAGACTCCGGTCCATCAGTACGTCCTCTGAAGCTACAGACTCCGGTCGATCAGTACGTCCTCTGAAGCTACAGACTCCGGTCCATCAGTACGTCCTCTGAAACTACAGACTCCGGTCCATCAGTACGAAATCTGAAGCAACAGACACCGGTCCATCAGTACGTCCTCTGAAGCTACAGACTCCGGTCCATCAGTACGTCCTCTGAAGCTACAGACTCCGGTCCATCAGTACGTCCTCTGAAGCTACAGACTCCGGTCCATCAGTACGTCCTCTGAAGCTACAGACTCCGGTCCATCAGTAAGTACTCTGAAGCTACAGACTCCGGTCCATCAGTACGTCCTCTGAAGCTACAGACTCCGGTCCATCAGTACGTCCTCTGAAGCTACAGACTCCGGTCCATCAGTACGTTCTCTGAAGCTACAGACTCCGGTCCATCAGTACGTCCTCTGAAGCTACAGACTCCGGTCCATCAGTACGAACTCTGAAGCAACAGACTCCGGTCCATCAGTACGTCCTCTGAAGCTACAGACTCCGGTCCATCAGTACGTCCTCTGAAGCTACAGACTCCGGTCCATCAGTACGTCCTCTGAAGCTACAGACTCCGGTCCATCAGTACGTCCTCAGAAGCTACAGACTCCGGTCCATCAGTACGTACTCTGAATTTACAGACTCCGGTCCATCAGTACGTACTCTGAAGCTACAGACTCCGGTCCATCAGTATGTACTCTGAAGCTACAGACTCCGGTCCATCAGTACGTCCTCTGAAGCTACAGACTCCGGTCCATCAGTACGTCCTCTGAAGCTACAGACTCCGGTCCATCAGTACGTCCTCTGAAGCTACAGACTCCGGTCCATCAGTACGTCCTCTGAAGCTACAGACTCCGGTCCATCAGTACGTCCTCTGAAGCTACAGACTCCGGTCCATCAGTACGTACTCTGAAGCTACAGACTCCGGTCCATCAGTACGTCCTCTGAAGCTACAGACTCCGGTCCATCAGTACGTCCTCTGAAGCTACAGACTCCAGTCCATCAGTACGTCCTCTGAAGCTACAGACTCCGGTCCATCAGTACGTACTCTGAAGCTACAGACTCCGGTCCATCAGTACGTCCTCTGAAGCTACAGACTCCGGTCCATCAGTACGTACTCTGAAGCTACAGACTCCGGTCCATCAGTACGTCCTCTGAAGCTGCAGACTCCGGTCCTTCAGTACGTCCTCTGAAGCTACAGACTCCGGTCCATCAGTACGTCCTCTGAAGCTACAGACTCCGGTCCATCAGTACGTCCTCTGAAGCTACAGACTCCGGTCCATCAGTACGTCCTCTGAAGCTACAGACTCCGGTCCATCAGTAAGTACTCTGAAGCTACAGACTCCGGTCCATCAGTACGTCCTCTGAAGCTACAGACTCCGGTCCATCAGTACGTCCTCTGAAGCTACAGACTCCGGTCCATCAGTACGTACTCTAAAGCTACAGACCCCGGTCCATCAGTATGTACTCTGAAGCTACAGACTCCGGTCCATCAGTACGTCCTCTGAAGCTACAGACTCCGGTCCATCAGTACGTCCTCTGAAGCTACAGACTCCGGTCCATCAGTATGTCCTCTGAAGCTACAGACTTCGGTCCATCAGTACGTCCTCTACAGACTCCGGTCCATCAGTACGTCCTCTGAAGCTACAGACTCCGTTCCATCAGTACGTCCTCTGAAGCTACAGACTCCGGTCCATCAGTACGTCCTCTGAAGCTACAGACTCCGGTCCATCAGTACGTCCTCTGAAGCTACAGACTCCGGTCCATCAGTACGTCCTCTGAAGCTACAGACTCCGGTCCATCAGTACATCCTCTGAAGCTACAGACTCCGGTCCATCAGTACGTACTCTGAAGCTACAGGCTCCGGTCCATCAGTACGTACTCTGAAGCTACAGACTCCGGTCCATCAGTACGTACTCTGAAGCTACAGACTCCGGTCCATCAGTACGTCCTCTGAAGCTACAGACTCCGGTCCATCAGTACGTCCTCTGAAGCTACAGACTTCGGTCCATCAGTACGTCCTCTGAAGCTACAGACTCCGGTCCATCAGTACGTCCTCTGAAGCTACAGACTCCGGTCCATCAGTACGTACTCTGAAGCTACAGACTCCGGTCCATCAGTACGTTCTCTGAAGCTACAGACTCCGGTCCATCAGTACGTTCTCTGAAGCTACAGACTCCGGTCCATCAGTACGTTCTCTGAAGCTACAGACTCCGGTCCATCAGTACGTCCTCTGAAGCTACAGACTCCGGTCCATCAGTACGTCCTCTGAAGCTACAGACTCCGGTCCATCAGTACGTCCTCTGAAGCTACAGACTCCGGTCCATCAGTACGTCCTCTGAAGCTACAGACTCCGGTCCATCAGTACGTCCTCTGAAGCTACAGACTCCGGTCCATCAGTACGTCCTCTGAAGCTACAGACTCCGGTCCATCAGTACCAACTCTGAAGCAACAGACTCCGGTCCATCAGTACGTCCTCTGAAGCTACAGACTCCGGTCCATCAGTACGTCCTCTGAAGCTACAGACTCCGGTCCATCAGTACGTCCTCTGAAGCTACAGTCTCCGGTCCATCAGTACGTCCTCTGAAGCTACAGACTCCGGTCCATCAGTACGTACTCTGAAGCTTTAGACTCCGGTCCATCAGTACGATCTCTGAAGCTACAGACTCCGGTCCATCAGTACGTTCTCTGAAGCTACAGACTCCGGTCAATCAGTACGTTCTCTGAAGCTACAGACTCCGGTCCATCAGTACGTCCTCTGAAGCTACAGACTCCGGTCCATCAGTACGTCCTCTGAAGCTACAGACTCCGGTCCATCAGTACGTCCTCTGAAGCTACAGACTCCGGTCCATCAGTACGTCCTCTGAAGCTACAGACTCCGGTCCATCAGTACGTCCTCTGAAGCTACAGAATCCGGTCCATCAGTACGAACTCTGAAGCAACAGACTCCGGTCCATCAGTACGTCCTCTGAAGCTACAGACTCCGGTCCATCAGTACGTCCTCTGAAGCTACAGACTCCGGTCCATCAGTACGTCCTCTGAAGCTACAGACTCCGGTCCATCAGTACGTCCTCTGAAGCTACAGACTCCGGTCCATCAGTAAGTACTCTGAAGCTACAGACTCCGGTCCATCAGTACGTCCTCTGAAGCTACAGACTCCGGTCCATCAGTACGTCCTCTGAAGCTACAGACTCCGGTCCATCAGTACGTACTCTGAAGCTACAGACTCCGGTCCATCAGTATGTACTCTGAAGCTACAGACTCCGGTCCATCAGTACGTCCTCTGAAGCTACAGACTCCGGTCCATCAGTACGTCCTCTGAAGCTACAGTCTCCGGTCCATCAGTACGTCCTCTGAAGCTACAGACTCCGGTCCATCAGTACGTACTCTGAAGCTTTAGACTCCGGTCCATCAGTACGTTCTCTGAAGCTACAGACTCCGGTCCATCAGTACGTTCTCTGAAGCTACAGACTCCGGTTAATCAGTACGTTCTCTGAAGCTACAGACTCCGGTCCATCAGTACGTCCTCTGAAGCTACAGACTCCGGTCCATCAGTACGTCCTCTGAAGCTACAGACTCCGGTCCATCAGTACGTCCTCTGAAGCTACAGACTCCGGTCCATCAGTACGTCCTCTGAAGCTACAGACTCCGGTCCATCAGTACGTCCTCTGAAGCTACAGAATCCGGTCCATCAGTACGAACTCTGAAGCAACAGACTCCGGTCCATCAGTACGTCCTCTGAAGCTACAGACTCCGGTCCATCAGTACGTCCTCTGAAGCTACAGACTCCGGTCCATCAGTACGTCCTCTGAAGCTACAGACTCCGGTCCATCAGTACGTCCTCTGAAGCTACAGACTCCGGTCCATCAGTAAGTACTCTGAAGCTACAGACTCCGGTCCATCAGTACGTCCTCTGAAGCTACAGACTCCGGTCCATCAGTACGTCCTCTGAAGCTACAGACTCCGGTCCATCAGTACGTTCTCTGAAGCTACAGACTCCGGTCCATCAGTATGTACTCTGAAGCTACAGACTCCGGTCCATCAGTACGTACTCTGAAGCTACAGACTCCGGTCCATCAGTACGTCCTCTGAAGCTACAGACTCCGGTCCATCAGTATGTCCTCTGAAGCTACAGACTTCGGTCCATCAGTACGTCCTCTACAGACTCCGGTCCATCAGTACGTCCTCTGAAGCTACAGACTCCGTTCCATCAGTACGTCCTCTGAAGCTACAGACTCCGGTCCATCAGTACGTCCTCTGAAGCTACAGACTCCGGTCCATCAGTACGTCCTCTGAAGCTACAGACTTCGGTCCATCAGTACGTCCTCTGAAGCTACAGACTCCGGTCCATCAGTACGTACTCTGAAGCTACAGACTCCGGTCCATCAGTACGTACTCTGAAGCTACAGACTCCGGTCCATCAGTACGTTCTCTGAAGCTACAGACTCCGGTCCATCAGCACGTTCTCTGAAGCTACAGACTCCGGTCCATCAGTACGTTCTCTGAAGCTACAGACTCCGGTCCATCAGTACGTCCTCTGAAGCTACAGACTCCGGTCCATCAGTACGTCCTCTGAAGCTACAGACTCCGGTCCATCAGTACGTCCTCTGAAGCTACAGACTCCGGTCCATCAGTATGTCCTCTGAAGCTACAGACTTCGGTCCATCAGTACGTCCTCTACAGACTCCGGTCCATCAGTACGTCCTCTGAAGCTACAGACTCCGTTCCATCAGTACGTCCTCTGAAGCTACAGACTCCGGTCCATCAGTACGTCCTCTGAAGCTACAGACTCCGGTCCATCAGTACGTCCTCTGAAGCTACAGACTTCGGTCCATCAGTACGTCCTCTGAAGCTACAGACTCCGGTCCATCAGTACGTACTCTGAAGCTACAGACTCCGGTCCATCAGTACGTACTCTGAAGCTACAGACTCCGGTCCATCAGTACGTCCTCTGAAGCTACAGACTCCGGTCCATCAGTACGTCCTCTGAAGCTACAGACTCCGGTCCATCAGTACGTCCTCTGAAGCTACAGACTCCGGTCCATCAGTACGTCCTCTGAAGCTACAGACTCCGGTCCATCAGTACGTACTCTGAAGCTACAGACTCCGGTCCATCAGTACGTCCTCTGAAGCTACAGACTCCGGTCCATCAGTACGTCCTCTGAAGCTACAGACTCCAGTCCATCAGTACGTCCTCTGAAGCTACAGACTCCGGTCCATCAGTACGTACTCTGAAGCTACAGACTCCGGTCCATCAGTACGTCCTCTGAAGCTACAGACTCCGGTCCATCAGTACGTACTCTGAAGCTACAGACTCCGGTCCATCAGTACGTCCTCTGAAGCTACAGACTCCGGTCCTTCAGTACGTCCTCTGAAGCTACAGACTCCGGTCCATCAGTACGTCCTCTGAAGCTACAGACTCCGGTCCATCAGTACGTCCTCTGAAGCTACAGACTCCGGTCCATCAGTACGTCCTCTGAAGCTACAGACTCCGGTCCATCAGTAAGTACTCTGAAGCTACAGACTCCGGTCCATCAGTACGTCCTCTGAAGCTACAGACTCCGGTCCATCAGTACGTCCTCTGAAGCTACAGACTCCGGTCCATCAGTACGTACTCTGAAGCTACAGACTCCGGTCCATCAGTATGTACTCTGAAGCTACAGACTCCGGTCCATCAGTACGTCCTCTGAAGCTACAGACTCCGGTCCATCAGTACGTCCTCTGAAGCTACAGACTCCGGTCCATCAGTATGTCCTCTGAAGCTACAGACTTCGGTCCATCAGTACGTCCTCTACAGACTCCGGTCCATCAGTACGTCCTCTGAAGCTACAGACTCCGTTCCATCAGTACGTCCTCTGAAGCTACAGACTCCGGTCCATCAGTACGTCCTCTGAAGCTACAGACTCCGGTCCATCAGTACGTCCTCTGAAGCTACAGACTCCGGTCCATCAGTACGTCCTCTGAAGCTACAGACTCCGGTCCATCAGTACATCCTCTGAAGCTACAGACTCCGGTCCATCAGTACGTACTCTGAAGCTACAGGCTCCGGTCCATCAGTACGTACTCTGAAGCTACAGACTCCGGTCCATCAGTACGTACTCTGAAGCTACAGACTCCGGTCCATCAGTACGTCCTCTGAAGCTACAGACTCCGGTCCATCAGTACGTCCTCTGAAGCTACAGACTTCGGTCCATCAGTACGTCCTCTGAAGCTACAGACTCCGGTCCATCAGTACGTCCTCTGAAGCTACAGACTCCGGTCCATCAGTACGTACTCTGAAGCTACAGACTCCGGTCCATCAGTACGTTCTCTGAAGCTACAGACTCCGGTCCATCAGTACGTTCTCTGAAGCTACAGACTCCGGTCCATCAGTACGTTCTCTGAAGCTACAGACTCCGGTCCATCAGTACGTCCTCTGAAGCTACAGACTCCGGTCCATCAGTACGTCCTCTGAAGCTACAGACTCCGGTCCATCAGTACGTCCTCTGAAGCTACAGACTCCGGTCCATCAGTACGTCCTCTGAAGCTACAGACTCCGGTCCATCAGTACGTCCTCTGAAGCTACAGACTCCGGTCCATCAGTACCAACTCTGAAGCAACAGACTCCGGTCCATCAGTACGTCCTCTGAAGCTACAGACTCCGGTCCATCAGTACGTCCTCTGAAGCTACAGACTCCGGTCCATCAGTACGTCCTCTGAAGCTACAGTCTCCGGTCCATCAGTACGTCCTCTGAAGCTACAGACTCCGGTCCATCAGTACGTACTCTGAAGCTTTAGACTCCGGTCCATCAGTACGTTCTCTGAAGCTACAGACTCCGGTCCATCAGTACGTTCTCTGAAGCTACAGACTCCGGTCAATCAGTACGTTCTCTGAAGCTACAGACTCCGGTCCATCAGTACGTCCTCTGAAGCTACAGACTCCGGTCCATCAGTACGTCCTCTGAAGCTACAGACTCCGGTCCATCAGTACGTCCTCTGAAGCTACAGACTCCGGTCCATCAGTACGTCCTCTGAAGCTACAGACTCCGGTCCATCAGTACGTCCTCTGAAGCTACAGAATCCGGTCCATCAGTACGAACTCTGAAGCAACAGACTCCGGTCCATCAGTACGTCCTCTGAAGCTACAGACTCCGGTCCATCAGTACGTCCTCTGAAGCTACAGACTCCGGTCCATCAGTACGTCCTCTGAAGCTACAGACTCCGGTCCATCAGTACGTCCTCTGAAGCTACAGACTCCGGTCCATCAGTAAGTACTCTGAAGCTACAGACTCCGGTCCATCAGTACGTCCTCTGAAGCTACAGACTCCGGTCCATCAGTACGTCCTCTGAAGCTACAGACTCCGGTCCATCAGTACGTACTCTGAAGCTACAGACTCCGGTCCATCAGTATGTACTCTGAAGCTACAGACTCCGGTCCATCAGTACGTCCTCTGAAGCTACAGACTCCGGTCCATCAGTACGTCCTCTGAAGCTACAGTCTCCGGTCCATCAGTACGTCCTCTGAAGCTACAGACTCCGGTCCATCAGTACGTACTCTGAAGCTTTAGACTCCGGTCCATCAGTACGTTCTCTGAAGCTACAGACTCCGGTCCATCAGTACGTTCTCTGAAGCTACAGACTCCGGTTAATCAGTACGTTCTCTGAAGCTACAGACTCCGGTCCATCAGTACGTCCTCTGAAGCTACAGACTCCGGTCCATCAGTACGTCCTCTGAAGCTACAGACTCCGGTCCATCAGTACGTCCTCTGAAGCTACAGACTCCGGTCCATCAGTACGTCCTCTGAAGCTACAGACTCCGGTCCATCAGTACGTCCTCTGAAGCTACAGAATCCGGTCCATCAGTACGAACTCTGAAGCAACAGACTCCGGTCCATCAGTACGTCCTCTGAAGCTACAGACTCCGGTCCATCAGTACGTCCTCTGAAGCTACAGACTCCGGTCCATCAGTACGTCCTCTGAAGCTACAGACTCCGGTCCATCAGTACGTCCTCTGAAGCTACAGACTCCGGTCCATCAGTAAGTACTCTGAAGCTACAGACTCCGGTCCATCAGTACGTCCTCTGAAGCTACAGACTCCGGTCCATCAGTACGTCCTCTGAAGCTACAGACTCCGGTCCATCAGTACGTTCTCTGAAGCTACAGACTCCGGTCCATCAGTATGTACTCTGAAGCTACAGACTCCGGTCCATCAGTACGTACTCTGAAGCTACAGACTCCGGTCCATCAGTACGTCCTCTGAAGCTACAGACTCCGGTCCATCAGTATGTCCTCTGAAGCTACAGACTTCGGTCCATCAGTACGTCCTCTACAGACTCCGGTCCATCAGTACGTCCTCTGAAGCTACAGACTCCGTTCCATCAGTACGTCCTCTGAAGCTACAGACTCCGGTCCATCAGTACGTCCTCTGAAGCTACAGACTCCGGTCCATCAGTACGTCCTCTGAAGCTACAGACTTCGGTCCATCAGTACGTCCTCTGAAGCTACAGACTCCGGTCCATCAGTACGTACTCTGAAGCTACAGACTCCGGTCCATCAGTACGTACTCTGAAGCTACAGACTCCGGTCCATCAGTACGTTCTCTGAAGCTACAGACTCCGGTCCATCAGCACGTTCTCTGAAGCTACAGACTCCGGTCCATCAGTACGTTCTCTGAAGCTACAGACTCCGGTCCATCAGTACGTCCTCTGAAGCTACAGACTCCGGTCCATCAGTACGTCCTCTGAAGCTACAGACTCCGGTCGATCAGTACGTCCTCTGAAGCTACAGACTCCGGTCCATCAGTACGTCCTCTGAAGCTACAGACTCCGGTCCATCAGTACGAAATCTGAAGCAACAGACTCCGGTCCATCAGTACGTCCTCTGAAGCTACAGACTCCGGTCCATCAGTACGTCCTCTGAAGCTACAGACTCCGGTCCATCAGTACGTCCTCTGAAGCTACAGACTCCGGTCCATCAGTACGTCCTCTGAAGCTACAGACTCCGGTCCATCAGTAAGTACTCTGAAGCTACAGACTCCGGTCCATCAGTACGTCCTCTGAAGCTACAGACTCCGGTCCATCAGTACGTCCTCTGAAGCTACAGACTCCGGTCCATCAGTACGTTCTCTGAAGCTACAGACTCCGGTCCATCAGTACGTCCTCTGAAGCTACAGACTCCGGTCCATCAGTACGAACTCTGAAGCAACAGACTCCGGTCCATCAGTACGTCCTCTGAAGCTACAGACTCCGGTCCATCAGTACGTCCTCTGAAGCTACAGACTCCGGTCCATCAGTACGTCCTCTGAAGCTACAGACTCCGGTCCATCAGTACGTCCTCTGAAGCTACAGACTCCGGTCCATCAGTACGTACTCTGAATTTACAGACTCCGGTCCATCAGTACGTACTCTGAAGCTACAGACTCCGGTCCATCAGTATGTACTCTGAAGCTACAGACTCCGGTCCATCAGTACGTCCTCTGAAGCTACAGACTCCGGTCCATCAGTACGTCCTCTGAAGCTACAGACTCCGGTCCATCAGTACGTCCTCTGAAGCTACAGACTCCGGTCCATCAGTACGTCCTCTGAAGCTACAGACTCCGGTCCATCAGTACGTCCTCTGAAGCTACAGACTCCGGTCCATCAGTACGTACTCTGAAGCTACAGACTCCGGTCCATCAGTACGTCCTCTGAAGCTACAGACTCCGGTCCATCAGTACGTCCTCTGAAGCTACAGACTCCAGTCCATCAGTACGTCCTCTGAAGCTACAGACTCCGGTCCATCAGTACGTACTCTGAAGCTACAGACTCCGGTCCATCAGTACGTCCTCTGAAGCTACAGACTCCGGTCCATCAGTACGTACTCTGAAGCTACAGACTCCGGTCCATCAGTACGTCCTCTGAAGCTACAGACTCCGGTCCTTCAGTACGTCCTCTGAAGCTACAGACTCCGGTCCATCAGTACGTCCTCTGAAGCTACAGACTCCGGTCCATCAGTACGTCCTCTGAAGCTACAGACTCCGGTCCATCAGTACGTCCTCTGAAGCTACAGACTCCGGTCCATCAGTAAGTACTCTGAAGCTACAGACTCCGGTCCATCAGTACGTCCTCTGAAGCTACAGACTCCGGTCCATCAGTACGTCCTCTGAAGCTACAGACTCCGGTCCATCAGTACGTACTCTGAAGCTACAGACTCCGGTCCATCAGTATGTACTCTGAAGCTACAGACTCCGGTCCATCAGTACGTCCTCTGAAGCTACAGACTCCGGTCCATCAGTACGTCCTCTGAAGCTACAGACTCCGGTCCATCAGTATGTCCTCTGAAGCTACAGACTTCGGTCCATCAGTACGTCCTCTACAGACTCCGGTCCATCAGTACGTCCTCTGAAGCTACAGACTCCGTTCCATCAGTACGTCCTCTGAAGCTACAGACTCCGGTCCATCAGTACGTCCTCTGAAGCTACAGACTCCGGTCCATCAGTACGTCCTCTGAAGCTACAGACTCCGGTCCATCAGTACGTCCTCTGAAGCTACAGACTCCGGTCCATCAGTACATCCTCTGAAGCTACAGACTTCGGTCCATCAGTACGTCCTCTGAAGCTACAGACTCCGGTCCATCAGTACGTCCTCTGAAGCTACAGACTCCGGTCCATCAGTACGTACTCTGAAGCTACAGACTCCGGTCCATCAGTACGTACTCTGAAGCTACAGACTCCGGTCCATCAGTACGTCCTCTGAAGCTACAGACTCCGGTCCATCAGTACGTCCTCTGAAGCTACAGACTTCGGTCCATCAGTACGTCCTCTGAAGCTACAGACTCCGGTCCATCAGTACGTCCTCTGAAGCTACAGACTCCGGTCCATCAGTACGTACTCTGAAGCTACAGACTCCGGTCCATCAGTACGTTCTCTGAAGCTACAGACTCCGGTCCATCAGTACGTTCTCTGAAGCTACAGACTCCGGTCCATCAGTACGTTCTCTGAAGCTACAGACTCCGGTCCATCAGTACGTCCTCTGAAGCTACAGACTCCGGTCCATCAGTACGTCCTCTGAAGCTACAGACTCCGGTCCATCAGTACGTCCTCTGAAGCTACAGACTCCGGTCCATCAGTACGTCCTCTGAAGCTACAGACTCCGGTCCATCAGTACGTCCTCTGAAGCTACAGACTCCGGTCCATCAGTACGTCCTCTGAAGCTACAGACTCCGGTCCATCAGTACCAACTCTGAAGCAACAGACTCCGGTCCATCAGTACGTCCTCTGAAGCTACAGACTCCGGTCCATCAGTACGTCCTCTGAAGCTACAGACTCCGGTCCATCAGTACGTCCTCTGAAGCTACAGTCTCCGGTCCATCAGTACGTCCTCTGAAGCTACAGACTCCGGTCCATCAGTACGTACTCTGAAGCTTTAGACTCCGGTCCATCAGTACGTTCTCTGAAGCTACAGACTCCGGTCCATCAGTACGTTCTCTGAAGCTACAGACTCCGGTCAATCAGTACGTTCTCTGAAGCTACAGACTCCGGTCCATCAGTACGTCCTCTGAAGCTACAGACTCCGGTCCATCAGTACGTCCTCTGAAGCTACAGACTCCGGTCCATCAGTACGTCCTCTGAAGCTACAGACTCCGGTCCATCAGTACGTCCTCTGAAGCTACAGACTCCGGTCCATCAGTACGTCCTCTGAAGCTACAGAATCCGGTCCATCAGTACGAAATCTGAAGCAACAGACTCCGGTCCATCAGTACGTCCTCTGAAGCTACAGACTCCGGTCCATCAGTACGTCCTCTGAAGCTACAGACTCCGGTCCATCAGTACGTCCTCTGAAGCTACAGACTCCGGTCCATCAGTACGTCCTCTGAAGCTACAGACTCCGGTCCATCAGTAAGTACTCTGAAGCTACAGACTCCGGTCCATCAGTACGTCCTCTGAAGCTACAGACTCCGGTCCATCAGTACGTCCTCTGAAGCTACAGACTCCGGTCCATCAGTACGTACTCTGAAGCTACAGACTCCGGTCCATCAGTATGTACTCTGAAGCTACAGACTCCGGTCCATCAGTACGTCCTCTGAAGCTACAGACTCCGGTCCATCAGTACGTCCTCTGAAGATACAGACTCCGGTCCATCAGTATGTCCTCTGAAGCTACAGACTTCGGTTCATCAGTACGTCCTCTACAGACTCCGGTCCATCAGTACGTCCTCTGAAGCTACAGACTCCGTTCCATCAGTACGTCCTCTGAAGCTACAGACTCCGGTCCATCAGTACGTCCTCTGAAGCTACAGACTCCGGTCCATCAGTACGTCCTCTGAAGCTACAGACTCCGGTCCATCAGTACGTCCTCTGAAGCTACAGACTCCGGTCCATCAGTACATCCTCTGAAGCTACAAACTCCGGTCCATCAGTACGTACTCTGAAGCTACAGGCTCCGGTCCATCAGTACGTACTCTGAAGCTACAGACTCCGGTCCATCAGTACGTACTCTGAAGCTACAGACTCCGGTCCATCAGTACGTCCTCTGAAGCTACAGACTCCGGTCCATCAGTACGTCCTCTGAAGCTACAGACTTCGGTCCATCAGTACGTCCTCTGAAGCTACAGACTCCGGTCCATCAGTACGTCCTCTGAAGCTACAGACTCCGGTCCATCAGTACGTACTCTGAAGCTACAGACTCCGGTCCATCAGTACGTTCTCTGAAGCTACAGACTCCGGTCCATCAGTACGTTCTCTGAAGCTACAGACTCCGGTCCATCAGTACGTTCTCTGAAGCTACAGACTCCGGTCCATCAGTACGTTCTCTGAAGCTACAGACTCCGGTCCATCAGTACGTCCTCTGAAGCTACAGACTCCGGTCCATCAGTACGTCCTCTGAAGCTACAGACTCCGGTCCATCAGTACGTCCTCTGAAGCTACAGACTCCGGTCCATCAGTACGTCCTCTGAAGCTACAGACTCCGGTCCATCAGTACGTCCTCTGAAGCTACAGACTCCGGTCCATCAGTACGTCCTCTGAAGCTTTAGACTCCGGTCCATCAGTACGTTCTCTGAAGCTACAGACTCCGGTCCATCAGTACGTTCTCTGAAGCTACAGACTCCGGTCCATCAGTACGTACTCTGAAGCTTTAGACTCCGGTCCATCAGTACGTTCTCTGAAGCTACAGACTCCGGTCCATCAGTACGTACTCTGAAGCTTTAGACTCCGGTCCATCAGTACGTTCTCTGAAGCTACAGACTCCGGTCCGTCAGTACGTTCTCTGAAGCTACAGACTCCGGTCCATCAGTACGTACTCTGAAGCTTTAGACTCCGGTCCATCAGTACGTTCTCTGAAGCTACAGACTCCGGTCCATCAGTACGTTCTCTGAAGCTACAGACTCCGGTCCATCAGTACGTACTCTGAAGCTTTAGACTCCGGTCCATCAGTACGTTCTCTGAAGCTACAGACTCCGGTCCATCAGTACGTTCTCTGAAGCTACAGACTCCGGTCCATCAGTACGTACTCTGAAGCTTTAGACTCCGGTCCATCAGTACGTTCTCTGAAGCTACAGACTCCGGTCCATCAGTACGTCCTCTGAAGCTACAGACTCCGGTCCATCAGTACGTACTCTGAAACTTTAGACTCCGGTCCATCAGTACGTCCTCTGAAGCTACAGACTCCGGTCCATCAGTACGTCCTCTGAAGCTACAGACTCCGGTCCATCAGTACGTCCTCTGAAGCTACAGACTCCGGTCCATCAGTACGAACTCTGAAGCAACAGACTCCGGTCCATCAGTACATCCTCTGAAGCTACAGACTCCGGTCCATCAGTACGTCCTCTGAAGCTACAGACTCCGGTCCATCAGTACGTCCTCTGAAGCTACAGACTCCGGTCCATCAGTACGTCCTCTGAAGCTACAGACTCCGGTCCATCAGTACGTCCTCTGAAGCTACAGACTCCGGTCCATCAGTACGTCCTCTGAAGCTACAGACTCCGGTCCATCAGTACATCCTCTGAAGCTACAGACTCCGGTCCATCAGTACGTACTCTGAAGCTACAGGCTCCGGTCCATCAGTACGTACTCTGAAGCTACAGACTCCGGTCCATCAGTACGTACTCTGAAGCTACAGACTCCGGTCCATCAGTACGTCCTCTGAAGCTACAGACTCCGGTCCATCAGTACGTCCTCTGAAGCTACAGACTTCGGTCCATCAGTACGTCCTCTGAAGCTACAGACTCCGGTCCATCAGTACGTCCTCTGAAGCTACAGACTCCGGTCCATCAGTACGTACTCTGAAGCTACAGACTCCGGTCCATCAGTACGTTCTCTGAAGCTACAGACTCCGGTCCATCAGTACGTTCTCTGAAGCTACAGACTCCGGTCCATCAGTACGTTCTCTGAAGCTACAGACTCCGGTCCATCAGTACGTCCTCTGAAGCTACAGACTCCGGTCCATCAGTACGTCCTCTGAAGCTACAGACTCCGGTCCATCAGTACGTCCTCTGAAGCTACTGACTCCGGTCCATCAGTACGTCCTCTGAAGCTACAGACTCCGGTCCATCAGTACGTCCTCTGAAGCTACAGACTCCGGTCCATCAGTACGTCCTCTGAAGCTACAGACTCCGGTCCATCAGTACCAACTCTGAAGCAACAGACTCCGGTCCATCAGTACGTCCTCTGAAGCTACAGACTCCGGTCCATCAGTACGTCCTCATAAGCTACAGACTCCGGTCCATCAGTACGTCCTCTGAAGCTACAGTCTCCGGTCCATCAGTACGTCCTCTGAAGCTACAGACTCCGGTCCATCAGTACGTACTCTGAAGCTTTAGACTCCGGTCCATCAGTACGTTCTCTGAAGCTACAGACTCCGGTCCATCAGTACGTTCTCTGAAGCTACAGACTCCGGTCAATCAGTACGTTCTCTGAAGCTACAGACTCCGGTCCATCAGTACGTCCTCTGAAGCTACAGACTCCGGTCCATCAGTACGTCCTCTGAAGCTACAGACTCCGGTCCATCAGTACGTCCTCTGAAGCTACAGACTCCGGTCCATCAGTACGTCCTCTGAAGCTACAGACTCCGGTCCATCAGTACGTCCTCTGAAGCTACAGAATCCGGTCCATCAGTACGAACTCTGAAGCAACAGACTCCGGTCCATCAGTACGTCCTCTGAAGCTACAGACTCCGGTCCATCAGTACGTCCTCTGAAGCTACAGACTCCGGTCCATCAGTACGTCCTCTGAAGCTACAGACTCCGGTCCATCAGTAAGTCCTCTGAAGCTACAGACTCCGGTCCATCAGTACGTACTCTGAAGCTTTAGACTCCGGTCCATCAGTACGTTCTCTGAAGCTACAGACTCCGGTCCATCAGTACGTTCTCTGAAGCTACAGACTCCGGTCCATCAGTACGTACTCTGAAGCTTTAGACTCCGGTCCATCAATACGTTCTCTGAAGCTACAGACTCCGGTCCATCAGTACGTTGTCTGAAGCTACAGACTCCGGTCCATCAGTACGTACTCTGAAGCTTTAGACTCCGGTCCATCAGTACGTTCTCTGAAGCTACAGACTCCGGTCCATCAGTACGTTCTCTGAAGCTACAGACTCCGGTCCATCAGTACGTACTCTGAAGCTTTAGACTCCGGTCCATCAGTACGTTCTCTGAAGCTACAGACTCCGGTCCATCAGTACGTCCTCTGAAGCTACAGACTCCGGTCCATCAGTACGTACTCTGAAGCTTTAGACTCCGGTCCATCAGTACGTCCTCTGAAGCTACAGACTCCGGTCCATCAGTACGTCCTCTGAAGCTACAGACTCCGGTCCATCAGTACGTCCTCTGAAGCTACAGACTCCGGTCCATCAGTATTTCCTCTGAAGCTACAGACTTCGGTCCATCAGTACGTCCTCTACAGACTCCGTTCCATCAGTACGTCCTCTGAAGCTACAGACTCCGTTCCATCAGTACGTCCTCTGAAGCTACAGACTCCGGTCCATCAGTACGTCCTCTGAAGCTACAGACTCCGGTCCATCAGTACGTCCTCTGAAGCTACAGACTCCGGTCCATCAGTACGTCCTCTGAAGCTACAGACTCCGGTCCATCAGTACGTCCTCTGAAGCTACAGACTCCGGTCCATCAGTACGTACTCTGAAGCTACAGACTCCGGTCCATCAGTACGTCCTCTGAAGCTACAGACTCCGGTCCATCAGTACGTTCTCTGAAGCTACAGACTCCGGTCCATCAGTACGTCCTCTGAAGCTACAGACTCCGGTCCATCAGTACGTCCTCTGAAGCTACAGACTCCGGTCCATCAGTACGTTCTCTGAAGCTACAGACTCCGGTCCATCAGTACGTACTCTGAAGCTACAGACTCCGGTCCATCAGTACGTCCTCTGAAGCTACAGACTCCGGTCCATCAGTACGTTCTCTGAAGCAACAGACTCCGGTCCATCAGTACGTCCTCTGAAGCTACAGACTCCGGTCCATCAGTACGTTCTCTGAAGCTACAGACTCCGGTCCATCAGTACGTTCTCTGAAGCTACAGACTCCGGTCCATCAGTACGTACTCTGAAGCTTTAGACTCCGGTCCATCAGTACGTTCTCTGAAGCTACAGACTCCGGTCCATCAGTACGTCCTCTGAAGCTACAGACTCCGGTCCATCAGTACGTACTCTGAAGCTTTAGACTCCGGTCCATCAGTACGTCCTCTGAAGCTACAGACTCCGGTCCATCAGTACGTCCTCTGAAGCTACGGACTCCGGTCCATCAGTACGTCCTCTGAAGCTACAGACTCCGGTCCATCAGTACGAACTCTGAAGCAACAGACTCCGGTCCATCAGTACGTCCTCTGAAGCTACAGACTCCGGTCCATCAGTACGTCCTCTGAAGCTACAGACTCCGGTCCATCAGTACGTCCTCTGAAGCTACAGACTCCGGTCCATCAGTACGTCCTCTGAAGCTACAGACTCCGGTCCATCAGTACGTCCTCTGAAGCTACAGACTCCGGTCCATCAGTACGTCCTCTGAAGCTACAGACTCCGGTCCATCAGTACATCCTCTGAAGCTACAGACTCCGGTCCATCAGTACGTACTCTGAAGCTACAGGCTCCGGTCCATCAGTACGTACTCTGAAGCTACAGACTCCGGTCCATCAGTACGTACTCTGAAGCTACAGACTCCGGTCCATCAGTACGTCCTCTGAAGCTACAGACTCCGGTCCATCAGTACGTCCTCTGAAGCTACAGACTTCGGTCCATCAGTACGTCCTCTGAAGCTACAGACTCCGGTCCATCAGTACGTCCTCTGAAGCTACAGACTCCGGTCCATCAGTACGTACTCTGAAGCTACAGACTCCGGTCCATCAGTACGTTCTCTGAAGCTACAGACTCCGGTCCATCAGTACGTTCTCTGAAGCTACAGACTCCGGTCCATCAGTACGTTCTCTGAAGCTACAGACTCCGGTCCATCAGTACGTCCTCTGAAGCTACAGACTCCGGTCCATCAGTACGTCCTCTGAAGCTACAGACTCCGGTCCATCAGTACGTCCTCTGAAGCTACAGACTCCGGTCCATCAGTACGTCCTCTGAAGCTACAGACTCCGGTCCATCAGTACGTCCTCTGAAGCTACAGACTCCGGTCCATCAGTACGTCCTCTGAAGCTACAGACTCCGGTCCATCAGTACCAACTCTGAAGCAACAGACTCCGGTCCATCAGTACGTCCTCTGAAGCTACAGACTCCGGTCCATCAGTACGTCCTCTGAAGCTACAGACTCCGGTCCATCAGTACGTCCTCTGAAGCTACAGTCTCCGGTCCATCAGTACGTCCTCTGAAGCTACAGACTCCGGTCCATCAGTACGTACTCTGAAGCTTTAGACTCCGGTCCATCAGTACGTTCTCTGAAGCTACAGACTCCGGTCCATCAGTACGTTCTCTGTAGCTACAGACTCCGGTCAATCAGTACGTTCTCTGAAGCTACAGACTCCGGTCCATCAGTACGTCCTCTGAAGCTACAGACTCCGGTCCATCAGTACGTCCTCTGAAGCTACAGACTCCGGTCCATCAGTACGTCCTCTGAAGCTACAGACTCCGGTCCATCAGTACGTCCTCTGAAGCTACAGACTCCGGTCCATCAGTACGTCCTCTGAAGCTATAGAATCCGGTCCATCAGTACGAACTCTGAAGCAACAGACTCCGGTCCATCAGTACGTCCTCTGAAGCTACAGACTCCGGTCCATCAGTACGTCCTCTGAAGCTACAGACTCCGGTCCATCAGTACGTCCTCTGAAGCTACAGACTCCGGTCCATCAGTACGTCCTCTGAAGCTACAGACTTCGGTCCATCAGTACGTCCTCTGAAGCTACAGACTCCGGTCCATCAGTACGTCCTCTGAAGCTACAGACTCCGGTCCATCAGTACGTACTCTGAAGCTACAGACTCCGGTCCATCAGTACGTTCTCTGAAGCTACAGACTCCGGTCCATCAGTACGTTCTCTGAAGCTACAGACTCCGGTCCATCAGTACGTTCTCTGAAGCTACAGACTCCGGTCCATCAGTACGTCCTCTGAAGCTACAGACTCCGGTCCATCAGTACGAACTCTGAAGCAACAGACTCCGGTCCATCAGTACGTCCTCTGAAGCTACAGACTCCGGTCCATCAGTACGTCCTCTGAAGCTACAGACTCCGGTCCATCAGTACGTCCTCTGAAGCTACAGACTCCGGTCCATCAGTACGTCCTCTGAAGCTACAGACTCCGGTCCATCAGTACGTCCTCTGAAGCTACAGACTCCGGTCCATCAGTACGTCCTCTGAAGCTACAGACTCCGGTCCATCAGTACATCCTCTGAAGCTACAGACTCCGGTCCATCAGTACGTACTCTGAAGCTACAGGCTCCGGTCCATCAGTACGTACTCTGAAGCTACAGACTCCGGTCCATCAGTACGTACTCTGAAGCTACAGACTCCGGTCCATCAGTACGTCCTCTGAAGCTACAGACTCCGGTCCATCAGTACGTCCTCTGAAGCTACAGACTTCGGTCCATCAGTACGTCCTCTGAAGCTACAGACTCCGGTCCATCAGTACGTCCTCTGAAGCTACAGACTCCGGTCCATCAGTACGTACTCTGAAGCTACAGACTCCGGTCCATCAGTACGTTCTCTGAAGCTACAGACTCCGGTCCATCAGTACGTTCTCTGAAGCTACAGACTCCGGTCCATCAGTACGTTCTCTGAAGCTACAGACTCCGGTCCATCAGTACGTCCTCTGAAGCTACAGACTCCGGTCCATCAGTACGTCCTCTGAAGCTACAGACTCCGGTCCATCAGTACGTCCTCTGAAGCTACAGACTCCGGTCCATCAGTACGTCCTCTGAAGCTACAGAATCCGGTCCATCAGTACGTCCTCTGAAGCTACAGACTCCGGTCCATCAGTACGTCCTCTGAAGCTACAGACTCCGGTCCATCAGTACCAACTCTGAAGCAACAGACTCCGGTCCATCAGTACGTCCTCTGAAGCTACAGACTCCGGTCCATCAGTACGTCCTCTGAAGCTACAGACTCCGGTCCATCAGTACGTCCTCTGAAGCTACAGTCTCCGGTCCATCAGTACGTCCTCTGAAGCTACAGACTCCGGTCCATCAGTACGTACTCTGAAGCTTTAGACTCCGGTCCATCAGTACGTTCTCTGAAGCTACAGACTCCGGTCCATCAGTACGTTCTCTGAAGCTACAGACTCCGGTCAATCAGTACGTTCTCTGAAGCTACAGACTCCGGTCCATCAGTACGTCCTCTGAAGCTACAGACTCCGGTCCATCAGTACGTCCTCTTAAGCTACAGACTCCGGTCCATCAGTACGTCCTCTGAAGCTACAGACTCCGGTCCATCAGTACGTCCTCTGAAGCTACAGACTCCGGTCCATCAGTACGTCCTCTGAAGCTACAGAATCCGGTCCATCAGTACGAACTCTGAAGCAACAGACTCCGGTCCATCAGTACGTCCTCTGAAGCTACAGACTCCGGTCCATCAGTACGTCCTCTGAAGCTACAGACTCCGGTCCATCAGTACGTCCTCTGAAGCTACAGACTCCGGTCCATCAGTACGTCCTCTGAAGCTACAGACTCCGGTCCATCAGTAAGTACTCTGAAGCTACAGACTCCGGTCCATCAGTACGTCCTCTGAAGCTACAGACTCCGGTCCATCAGTACGTCCTCTGAAGCTACAGACTCCGGTCCATCAGTACGTTCTCTGAAGCTACAGACTCCGGTCCATCAATATGTACTCTGAAGCTACAGACTCCGGTCCATCAGTACGTCCTCTGAAGCTACAGACTCCGGTCCATCAGTACGTCCTCTGAAGCTACAGAATCCGGTCCATCAGTATGTCCTCTGAAGCTACAGACTTCGGTCCATCAGTACGTCCTCTACAGACTCCGGTCCATCAGTACGTCCTCTGAAGCTACAGACTCCGTTCCATCAGTACGTCCTGTGAAGCTACAGACTCCGGTCCATCAGTACGTCCTCTGAAGCTACAGACTCCGGTCCATCAGTACGTCCTCTGAAGCTACAGACTTCGGTCCATCAGTACGTCCTCTGAAGCTACAGACTCCGGTCCATCAGTACGTACTCTGAAGCTACAGACTCCGGTCCATCAGTACGTACTCTGAAGCTACAGACTCCGGTCCATCAGTACGTTCTCTGAAGCTACAGACTCCGGTCCATCAGTACGTTCTCTGAAGCTACAGACTCCGGTCCATCAGTACGTTCTCTGAAGCTACAGACTCCGGTCCATCAGTACGTCCTCTGAAGTTACAGACTCCGGTCCATCAGTACGTCCTCTGAAGCTACAGACTCCGGTCGATCAGTACGTCCTCTGAAGCTACAGACTCCGGTCCATCAGTACGTCCTCTGAAGCTACAGACTCCGGTCCATCAGTACGTCCTCTGAAGCTACAGACTCCGGTCCATCAGTACGTCCTCTGAAGCTACAGACTCCGGTCCATCAGTACGTCCTCTGAAGCTTTAGACTCCGGTCCATCAGTACGTTCTCTGAAGCTACAGACTCCGGTCCATCAGTACGTTCTCTGAAGCTACAGACTCCGGTCCATCAGTACGTACTCTGAAGCTTTAGACTCCGGTCCATCAGTACGTTCTCTGAAGCTACAGACTCCGGTCCATCAGTACGTACTCTGAAGCTTTAGACTCCGGTCCATCAGTACGTTCTCTGAAGCTACAGACTCCGGTCCATCAGTACGTTCTCTGAAGCTACAGACTCCGGTCCATCAGTACGTACTCTGAAGCTTTAGACGCCGGTCCATCAGTACGTTCTCTGAAGCTACAGACTCCGGTCCATCAGTACGTTGTCTGAAGCTACAGACTCCGGTCCATCAGTACGTACTCTGAAGCTTTAGACTCCGGTCCATCAGTACGTTCTCTGAAGCTACAGACTCCGGTCCATCAGTACGTTCTCTGAAGCTACAGACTCCGGTCCATCAGTACGTACTCTGAAGCTTTAGACTCCGGTCCATCAGTACGTTCTCTGAAGCTACAGACTCCGGTCCATCAGTACGTCCTCTGAAGCTACAGACTCCGGTCCATCAGTACGTACTCTGAAGCTTTAGACTCCGGTCCATCAGTACGTCCTCTGAAGCTACAGACTCCGGTCCATCAGTACGTCCTCTGAAGCTACAGACTCCGGTCCATCAGTACGTCCTCTGAAGCTACAGACTCCGGTCCATCAGTATGTCCTCTGAAGCTACAGACTTCGGTCCATCAGTACGTCCTCTACAGACTCCGTTCCATCAGTACGTCCTCTGAAGCTACAGACTCCGTTCCATCAGTACGTCCTCTGAAGCTACAGACTCCGGTCCATCAGTACGTCCTCTGAAGCTACAGACTCCGGTCCATCAGTACGTCCTCTGAAGCTACAGACTCCGGTCCATCAGTACGTCCTCTGAAGCTACAGACTCCGGTCCATCAGTACGTCCTCTGAAGCTACAGACTCCGGTCCATCAGTACGTACTCTGAAGCTACAGACTCCGGTCCATCAGTACGTCCTCTGAAGCTACAGACTCCGGTCCATCAGTACGTTCTCTGAAGCTACAGACTCCGGTCCATCAGTACGTCCTCTGAAGCTACAGACTCCGGTCCATCAGTACGTCCTCTGAAGCTACAGACTCCGGTCCATCAGTACGTTCTCTGAAGCTACAGACTCCGGTCCATCAGTACGTACTCTGAAGCTACAGACTCCGGTCCATCAGTACGTCCTCTGAAGCTACAGACTCCGGTCCATCAGTACGTTCTCTGAAGCAACAGACTCCGGTCCATCAGTACGTCCTCTGAAGCTACAGACTCCGGTCCATCAGTACGAACTCTGAAGCAACAGACTCCGGTCCATCAGTACGTCCTCTGAAGCTACAGACTCCGGTCCATCAGTACGTCCTCTGAAGCTACAGACTCCGGTCCATCAGTACGTCCTCTGAAGCTACAGGCTCCGGTCCATCAGTATGTCCTCTGAAGCTACAGACTCCGGTCCATCAGTACGTCCTCTGAAGCTACAGACTCCGGTCCATCAGTACGAACTCTGAAGCAACAGACTCCGGTCCATCAGTACGTCCTCTGAAGCTACAGACTCCGGTCCATCAGTACGTCCTCTGAAGCTACAGACTCCGGTCCATCAGTACGTCCTCTGAAGCTACAGACTCCGGTCCATCAGTACGTCCTCTGAAGCTACAGACTCCGGTCCATCAGTACGTACTCTGAATTTACAGACTCCGGTCCATCAGTACGTACTCTGAAGCTACAGACTCCGGTCCATCAGTATGTACTCTGAAGCTACAGACTCCGGTCCATCAGTACGTCCTCTGAAGCTACAGACTCCGGTCCATCAGTACGTCCTCTGAAGCTACAGACTCCGGTCCATCAGTACGTCCTCTGAAGCTACAGACTCCGGTCCATCAGTACGTCCTCTGAAGCTACAGACTCCGGTCCATCAGTACGTACTCTGAAGCTACAGACTCCGGTCCATCAGTACGTCCTCTGAAGCTACAGACTCCGGTCCATCAGTACGTCCTCTGAAGCTACAGACTCCAGTCCATCAGTACGTCCTCTGAAGCTACAGACTCCGGTCCATCAGTACGTACTCTGAAGCTACAGACTCCGGTCCATCAGTACGTCCTCTGAAGCTACAGACTCCGGTCCATCAGTACGTACTCTGAAGCTACAGACTCCGGTCCATCAGTACGTCCTCTGAAGCTACAGACTCCGGTCCTTCAGTACGTCCTCTGAAGCTACAGACTCCGGTCCATCAGTACGTCCTCTGAAGCTACAGACTCCGGTCCATCAGTACGTCCTCTGAAGCTACAGACTCCGGTCCATCAGTACGTCCTCTGAAGCTACAGACTCCGGTCCATCAGTACGTCCTCTGAAGCTACAGACTCCGGTCCATCAGTACGAACTCTGAAGCAACAGACTCCGGTCCATCAGTACGTCCTCTGAAGCTACAGACTCCGGTCCATCAGTACGTCCTCTGAAGCTACAGACTCCGGTCCATCAGTACGTCCTCTGAAGCTACAGACTCCGGTCCATCAGTACGTCCTCTGAAGCTACAGACTCCGGTCCATCAGTACGTACTCTGAATTTACAGACTCCGGTCCATCAGTACGTACTCTGAAGCTACAGACTCCGGTCCATCAGTATGTACTCTGAAGCTACAGACTCCGGTCCATCAGTACGTCCTCTGAAGCTACAGACTCCGGTCCATCAGTACGTCCTCTGAAGCTACAGACTCCGGTCCATCAGTACGTCCTCTGAAGCTACAGACTCCGGTCCATCAGTACGTCCTCTGAAGCTACAGACTCCGGTCCATCAGTACGTACTCTGAAGCTACAGACTCCGGTCCATCAGTACGTCCTCTGAAGCTACAGACTCCGGTCCATCAGTACGTCCTCTGAAGCTACAGACTCCAGTCCATCAGTACGTCCTCTGAAGCTACAGACTCCGGTCCATCAGTACGTACTCTGAAGCTACAGACTCCGGTTCATCAGTACGTCCTCTGAAGCTACAGACTCCGGTCCATCAGTACGTACTCTGAAGCTACAGACTCCGGTCCATCAGTACGTCCTCTGAAGCTACAGACTCCGGTCCTTCAGTACGTCCTCTGAAGCTACAGACTCCGGTCCATCAGTACGTCCTCTGAAGCTACAGACTCCGGTCCATCAGTACGTCCTCTGAAGCTACAGACTCCGGTCCATCAGTACGTCCTCTGAAGCTACAGACTCCGGTCCATCAGTAAGTACTCTGAAGCTACAGACTCCGGTCCATCAGTACGACCTCTGAAGCTACAGACTCCGGTCCATCAGTACGTCCTCTGAAGCTACAGACTCCGGTCCATCAGTACGTCCTCTGAAGCTACAGACTCCGGTCCATCAGTACGTCCTCTGAAGCTACAGACTCCGGTCCATCAGTACGTACTCTGAATTTACAGACTCCGGTCCATCAGTACGTACTCTGAAGCTACAGACTCCGGTCCATCAGTATGTACTCTGAAGCTACAGACTCCGGTCCATCAGTACGTCCTCTGAAGCTACAGACTCCGGTCCATCAGTACGTCCTCTGAAGCTACAGACTCCGGTCCATCAGTACGTCCTCTGAAGCTACAGACTCCGGTCCATCAGTACGTCCTCTGAAGCTACAGACTCCGGTCCATCAGTATGTCCTCTGAAGCTACAGACTTCGGTCCATCAGTACGTCCTCTACAGACTCCGGTCCATCAGTACGTCCTCTGAAGCTACAGACTCCGTTCCATCAGTACGTCCTCTGAAGCTACAGACTCCGGTCCATCAGTACGTCCTCTGAAGCTACAGACTCCGGTCCATCAGTACGTCCTCTGAAGCTACAGACTTCGGTCCATCAGTACGTCCTCTGAAGCTACAGACTCCGGTCCATCAGTACGTCCTCTGAAGCTACAGACTCCGGTCCATCAGTACGTCCTCTGAAGCTACAGACTCCGGTCCATCAGTACGTACTCTGAAGCTACAGACTCCGGTCCATCAGTACGTTCTCTGAAGCTACAGACTCCGGTCCATCAGTACGTTCTCTGAAGCTACAGACTCCGGTCCATCAGTACGTTCTCTGAAGCTACAGACTCCGGTCCATCAGTACGTCCTCTGAAGCTACAGACTCCGGTCCATCAGTACGTCCTCTGAAGCTACAGACTCCGGTCCATCAGTACGTCCTCTGAAGCTACAGACTCCGGTCCATCAGTACGTCCTCTGAAGCTACAGACTCCGGTCCATCAGTACGTCCTCTGAAGCTACAGACTCCGGTCCATCAGTACGTCCTCTGAAGCTACAGACTCCGTTCCATCAGTACCAACTCTGAAGCAACAGACTCCGGTCCATCAGTACGTCCTCTGAAGCTACAGACTCCGGTCCATCAGTACGTCCTCTGAAGCTACAGACTCCGGTCCATCAGTACGTCCTCTGAAGCTACAGTCTCCGGTCCATCAGTACGTCCTCTGAAGCTACAGACTCCGGTCCATCAGTACGTACTCTGAAGCTTTAGACTCCGGTCCATCAGTACGTTCTCTGAAGCTACAGACTCCGGTCCATCAGTACGTTCTCTGAAGCTACAGACTCCGGTCAATCAGTACGTCCTCTGAAGCTACAGACTCCGGTCCATCAGTACGTCCTCTGAAGCTACAGACTCCGGTCCATCAGTACGTCCTCTGAAGCTACAGACTCCGGTCCATCAGTACGTCCTCTGAAGCTACAGACTCCGGTCCATCAGTACGTACTATGAAGCTACAGAGTCCGGTCCATCAGTACGAACTCTGAAGCAACAGACTCCGGTCCATCAGTACGTCCTCTGAAGCTACAGACTCCGGTCCATCAGTACGTCCTCTGAAGCTACAGACTCCGGTCCATCAGTACGTCCTCTGAAGCTACAGACTCCGGTCCATCAGTACGTCCTTTGAAGCTACAGACTCCGGTCCATCAGTAAGTACTCTGAAGCTACAGACTCCGGTCCATCAGTACGTCCTCTGAAGCTACAGACTCCGGTCCATCAGTACGTCCTCTGAAGCTACAGACTCCGGTCCATCAGTACGTACTCTGAAGCTACAGACTCCGGTCCATTAGTATGTACTCTGAAGCTACAGACTCCGGTCCATCAGTACGTCCTCTGAAGCTACAGACTCCGGTCCATCAGTACGTCCTCTGAAGCTACAGACTCCGGTCCATCAGTATGTCCTCTGAAGCTACAGACTTCGGTCCATCAGTACGTCCTCTACAGACTCCGGTCCATCAGTACGTCCTCTGAAGCTACAGACTCGGTTCCATCAGTACGTCCTCTGAAGCTACAGACTCCGGTCCATCAGTACGTCCTCTGAAGCTACAGACTCCGGTCCATCAGTACATCCTCTGAAGCTACAGACTCTGGTCCATCAGTACGTACTCTGAAGCTACAGGCTCCGGTCCATCAGTACGTACTCTGAAGCTACAGACTCCGGTCCATCAGTACGTACTCTGAAGCTACAGACTCCGGTCCATCAGTACGTCCTCTGAAGCTACAGACTCCGGTCCATCAGTACGTCCTCTGAAGCTACAGACTTCGGTCCATCAGTACGTCCTCTGAAGCTACAGACTCCGGTCCATCAGTACGTCCTCTGAAGCTACAGACTCCGGTCCATCAGTACGTACTCTGAAGCTACAGACTCCGGTCCATCAGTACGTTCTCTGAAGCTACAGACTCCGGTCCATCAGTACGTTCTCTGAAGCTACAGACTCCGGTCCATCAGTACGTTCTCTGAAGCTACAGACTCCGGTCCATCAGTACGTCCTCTGAAGCTACAGACTCCGGTCCATCAGTACGTCCTCTGAAGCTACAGACTCCGGTCGATCAGTACGTCCTCTGAAGCTACAGACTCCGGTCCATCAGTACGTCCTCTGAAGCTACAGACTCCGGTCCATCAGTACGTCCTCTGAAGCTAAAAGACTCCGGTCCATCAGTACGTCCTCTGAAGCTACAGACTCCGGTCCATCAGTACGAACTCTGAAGCAACAGACTCCGGTCCATCAGTACGTCCTCTGAAGCTACAGACTCCGGTCCATCAGTACGTCCTCTGAAGCTACAGACTCCGGTCCATCAGTACGTCCTCTGAAGCTACAGTCTCCGGTCCATCAGTACGTCCTCTGAAGCTACAGACTCCGGTCCATCAGTACGTACTCTGAAGCTACAGACTCCGGTCCATCAGTACGTACTCTGAAGCTTTAGACTCCGGTCCATCAGTACGTACTCTGAAGCTACAGACTCCGGTCCATCAGTACGTCCTCTGAAGCTACAGACTCCGGTCCATCAGTACGTCCTCTGAAGCTACAGACTCCGGTCCATCAGTACGTCCTCTGAAGCTACAGACTCCGGTCCATCAGTACGTCCTCTGAAGCTACAGACTCCGGTCCATCAGTACGTCCTCTGAAGCTACAGACTCCGGTCCATCAGTACGTCCTATGAAGCTACAGAGTCCGGTCCATCAGTACGAACTCTGAAGCAACAGACTCCGGTCCATCAGTACGTCCTCTGAAGCTACAGACTCCGGTCCATCAGTACGTCCTCTGAAGCTACAGACTCCGGTCCATCAGTACGTCCTCTGAAGCTACAGACTCCGGTCCATCAGTACGTCCTCTGAAGCTACAGACTCCGGTCCATCAGTACGTCCTCTGAAGCTACAGACTCCGGTCCATCAGTACGTCCTATGAAGCTACAGAGTCCGGTCCATCAGTACGAACTCTGAAGCAACAGACTCCGGTCCATCAGTACGTCCTCTGAAGCTACAGACTCCGGTCCATCAGTACGTCCTCTGAAGCTACAGACTCCGGTCCATCAGTACGTCCTCTGAAGCTACAGACTCCGGTCCATCAGTACGTCCTCTGAAGCTACAGACTCCGGTCCATCAGTACGTCCTCTGAAGCTACAGACTCCGGTCCATCAGTACGTCCTCTGAAGCTACAGACTCCGGTCCATCAGTACGTCCTCTGAAGCTACAGACTCCGGTCCATCAGTACGTCCTCTGAAGCTACAGACTCCGGTCCATCAGTACGTCCTCTGAAGCTACAGACTCCGTTCCATCAGTACCAACTCTGAAGCAACAGACTCCGGTCCATCAGTACGTCCTCTGAAGCTACAGACTCCGGTCCATCAGTACGTCCTCTGAAGCTACAGACTCCGGTCCATCAGTACGTCCTCTGAAGCTACAGTCTCCGGTCCATCAGTACGTCCTCTGAAGCTACAGACTCCGGTCCATCAGTACGTACTCTGAAGCTTTAGACTCCGGTCCATCAGTACGTTCTCTGAAGCTACAGACTCCGGTCCATCAGTACGTTCTCTGAAGCTACAGACTCCGGTCAATCAGTACGTCCTCTGAAGCTACAGACTCCGGTCCATCAGTACGTCCTCTGAAGCTACAGACTCCGGTCCATCAGTACGTCCTCTGAAGCTACAGACTCCGGTCCATCAGTACGTCCTCTGAAGCTACAGACTCCGGTCCATCAGTACGTCCTATGAAGCTACAGAGTCCGGTCCATCAGTACGAACTCTGAAGCAACAGACTCCGGTCCATCAGTACGTCCTCTGAAGCTACAGACTCCGGTCCATCAGTACGTCCTCTGAAGCTACAGACTCCGGTCCATCAGTACGTCCTCTGAAGCTACAGACTCCGGTCCATCAGTACGTCCTTTGAAGCTACAGACTCCGGTCCATCAGTAAGTACTCTGAAGCTACAGACTCCGGTCCATCAGTACGTCCTCTGAAGCTACAGACTCCGGTCCATCAGTACGTCCTCTGAAGCTACAGACTCCGGTCCATCAGTACGTACTCTGAAGCTACAGACTCCGGTCCATTAGTATGTACTCTGAAGCTACAGACTCCGGTCCATCAGTACGTCCTCTGAAGCTACAGACTCCGGTCCATCAGTACGTCCTCTGAAGCTACAGACTCCGGTCCATCAGTATGTCCTCTGAAGCTACAGACTTCGGTCCATCAGTACGTCCTCTACAGACTCCGGTCCATCAGTACGTCCTCTGAAGCTACAGACTCGGTTCCATCAGTACGTCCTCTGAAGCTACAGACTCCGGTCCATCAGTACGTCCTCTGAAGCTACAGACTCCGGTCCATCAGTACATCCTCTGAAGCTACAGACTCTGGTCCATCAGTACGTACTCTGAAGCTACAGGCTCCGGTCCATCAGTACGTACTCTGAAGCTACAGACTCCGGTCCATCAGTACGTACTCTGAAGCTACAGACTCCGGTCCATCAGTACGTCCTCTGAAGCTACAGACTCCGGTCCATCAGTACGTCCTCTGAAGCTACAGACTTCGGTCCATCAGTACGTCCTCTGAAGCTACAGACTCCGGTCCATCAGTACGTCCTCTGAAGCTACAGACTCCGGTCCATCAGTACGTACTCTGAAGCTACAGACTCCGGTCCATCAGTACGTTCTCTGAAGCTACAGACTCCGGTCCATCAGTACGTTCTCTGAAGCTACAGACTCCGGTCCATCAGTACGTTCTCTGAAGCTACAGACTCCGGTCCATCAGTACGTCCTCTGAAGCTACAGACTCCGGTCCATCAGTACGTCCTCTGAAGCTACAGACTCCGGTCGATCAGTACGTCCTCTGAAGCTACAGACTCCGGTCCATCAGTACGTCCTCTGAAGCTACAGACTCCGGTCCATCAGTACGTCCTCTGAAGCTAAAAGACTCCGGTCCATCAGTACGTCCTCTGAAGCTACAGACTCCGGTCCATCAGTACGAACTCTGAAGCAACAGACTCCGGTCCATCAGTACGTCCTCTGAAGCTACAGACTCCGGTCCATCAGTACGTCCTCTGAAGCTACAGACTCCGGTCCATCAGTACGTCCTCTGAAGCTACAGTCTCCGGTCCATCAGTACGTCCTCTGAAGCTACAGACTCCGGTCCATCAGTACGTACTCTGAAGCTACAGACTCCGGTCCATCAGTACGTACTCTGAAGCTACAGACTCCAATCCATCAGTACGTACTCTGAAGCTACAGACTCCGGTCCATCAGTACGTCCTCTGAAGCTACAGACTCCGGTCCATCAGTACGTCCTCTGAAGCTACAGACTCCGGTCCATCAGTACGTCCTCTGAAGCTACAGACTCCGGTCCATCAGTACGTCCTCTGAAGCTATAGACTCCGGTCCATCAGTACGTACTCTGAAGCTACAGACTCCGGTCCATCAGTACGTCCTCTGAAGCTACAGACTCCGGTCCATCAGTACGTCCTCTGAAGCTACAGACTCCGGTCCATCAGTACGTCCTCTGAAGCTACAGACTCCGGTCCATCAGTACGTCCTCTGAAGCTACAGACTCCGGTCCATCAGTACGTCCTCTGAAGCTACAGACTCCGGTCCATCAGTACGTCCTCTGAAGCTACAGACTCCGGTCCATCAGTATGTCCTCTGAAGCTACAGACTCCGGTCCATCAGTACGTCCTCTGAAGCTACAGACTCCGGTCCATCAGTACGTCCTCTGAAGCTACAGACTCCGGTCCATCAGTACGTCCTCTGAAGCTACAGACTCCGGTCCATCAGTATGTCCTCTGAAGCTACAGACTTCGGTCCATCAGTACGTCCTCTACAGACTCCGTTCCATCAGTACGTCCTCTGAAGCTACAGACTCCGGTCCATCAGTACGTCCTCTGAAGCTACAGACTCCGGTCCATCAGTACGTCCTCTGAAGCTACAGACTCCGGTCCATCAGTACGTCCTCTGAAGCTACAGACTCCGGTCCATCAGTACGTCCTCTGAAGCTACAGACTCCGGTCCATCAGTACGTCCTCTGAAGCTACAGACTCCGGTCCATCAGTACGTCCTCTGAAGCTACAGACTCCGGTCCATCAGTACGTCCTCTGAAGCTACAGACTCCGGTCCATCAGTACGTCCTCTGAAGCTACAGACTCCGGTCCATCAGTACGTCCTCTGAAGCTACAGACTCCGGTCCATCAGTATGTCCTCTGAAGCTACAGACTCCGGTCCATCAGTACATCCTCTGAAGCTACAGACTCCGGTCCATCAGTATGTCCTCTGAAGCTACAGACTTCGGTCCATCAGTACGTCCTCTACAGACTGCGTTCCATCAGTACGTCCTCTGAAGCTACAGACTCCGGTCCATCAGTACGTCCTCTGAAGCTACAGACTCCGGTCCATCAGTACGTCCTCTGAAGCTACAGACTCCGGTCCATCAGTACGTCCTCTGAAGCTACAGACTCCGGTCCATCAGTACGTCCTCTGAAGCTACAGACTCCGGTCCATCAGTACGTCCTCTGAAGCTACAGACTCCGGTCCATCAGTACGTCCTCTGAAGCTACAGACTCCGGTCCATCAGTACGTCCTCTGAAGCTACAGACTCCGGTCCATCAGTACGTCCTCTGAAGCTACAGACTCCGGTCCATCAGTACGTCCTCTGAAGCTACAGACTCCGGTCCATCAGTACGTCCTCTGAAGCTACAGACTCCGGTCCATCAGTACGTCCTCTGAAGCTACAGACTCCGGTCCATCAGTACGTCCTCTGAAGCTACAGACTCCGGTCCATCAGTACGTCCTCTGAAGCTACAGACTCCGGTCCATCAGTACGTCCTCTGAAGCTACAGACTCCGGTCCATCAGTACGTCCTCTGAAGCTACAGACTCCGGTCCATCAGTATGTCCTCTGAAGCTACAGACTTCGGTCCATCAGTACGTCCTCTACAGACTCCGTTCCATCAGTACGTCCTCTGAAGCTACAGACTCCGTTCCATCAGTACGTCCTCTGAAGCTACAGACTCCGGTCCATCAGTACGTCCTCTGAAGCTACAGACTCCGGTCCATCAGTACGTCCTCTGAAGCTACAGACTCCGGTCCATCAGTACGTCCTCTGAAGCTACAGACTCCGGTCCATCAGTACGTCCTCTGAAGCTACAGACTCCGGTCCATCAGTACGTCCTCTGAAGCTACAGACTCCGGTCCATCAGTACGTCCTCTGAAGCTACAGACTCCGGTCCATCAGTATGTCCTCTGAAGCTACAGACTTCGGTCCATCAGTACGTCCTCTACAGACTCCGTTCCATCAGTACGTCCTCTGAAGCTACAGACTCCGTTCCATCAGTACGTCCTCTGAAGGTACAGACTCCGGTCCATCAGTACGTCCTCTGAAGCTACAGACTCCGGTCCATCAGTACGTCCTCTGAAGCTACAGACTCCGGTCCATCAGTACGTCCTCTGAAGCTACAGACTCCGGTCCATCAGTACGTCCTCTGAAGCTACAGACTCCGGTCCATCAGTACGTACTCTGAAGCTACAGACTCCGGTCCATCAGTACGTCCTCTGAAGCTACAGACTCCGGTCCATCAGTACGTTCTCTGAAGCTACAGACTCCGGTCCATCAGTATGTCCTCTGAAGCTACAGACTCCGATCCATCAGTACGTCCTCTGAAGCTACAGACTCCGGTCCATCAGTACGTTCTCTGAAGCTACAGACTCCGGTCCATCAGTACGTACTCTGAAGCTACAGACTCCGGTCCATCAGTACGTCCTCTGAAGCTACAGACTCCGGTCCATCAGTACGTTCTCTGAAGCAACAGACTCCGGTCCATCAGTACGTCCTCTGAAGCTACAGACTCCGGTCCATCAGTACGTTCTCTGAAGCTACAGACTCCGGTCCATCAGTACGTCCTCTGAAGCTACAGACTCCGGTCCATCAGTACGTCCTCTGAAGCTACAGACTCCGGTCCATCAGTACGTCCACAAGCCTGCCTCATCCCCCGTTGTCGAACTCCATACACGACAACGGTTCGGCGCTTCGGAGGGGGAGGGGGGGAGAGGGATGTTGTGGCATAAAGTCAGCGCCATACGCCAGATGTAAGAGAACGATCGTGGAGAAGGCAGCGATCGACAGAAATCCTATCGCAAGCAGGCGCCGCGCATCCTGGAGGGAGTAACCGAAGGTGCGCGCCCTCTACAAGCGGCTATATCTAGGCAGACATACGTGTGGAACCCCCGTCAGTTACTAGTGAGAACTCGTCAGTTACTAGTGAGAACTCAGGCAGTTACTAGGTAGCTACGAAGTCAGAAATAGGACAGTACTGAGACAGAACGCGGCTACAAACTTAGCAGTAACTAGGTCACAGCGCAGCTAGCATCATACGGAAGACACCACGAGAAGCGAGAAGAGAGAAGAAACAGGTTTATGTTCTTAAGCTGAGCATTATACGAGGCGCGTCCAGAAAGTAAGTTCCGTTTGGTTATATAAAACGAACTGGTACAGATACAGAAAAGATATTGATTGTACAGAAATCTACAACTGTTAAACTACTTTTCTACATAGCTTCCGAAATTTTGTAGGCAATTGTCATAGCATGGCACAAGGTTCTGTGTGCCTTTTTCATAGAATGTTGCCGCCTTTGTATTCTACTTGTGGTAACATGTTCTTTCAGCTCGTCATCATCGTTGAAGTGTTGTCCACCAAGGACAGATTTTAGGTGTAAGAAGAGGATTACTGTCAAAAGATTTTTTTTTCACGATAATGCCTGACCTCACACACCGAATGTGACCAAACAATTCTTACAGAAATTTCAATGGGACCTGTTTGATCATCCTCCATATAGCTCGGTTCTCTCTACTAGCGACTTTTCATCTCTTCTTACACCTAAAATCTGTCCTTGGTGGTCAACACTTCAACGATGATAAAGAGCTGTTACCACATGGTTGAATACACAGGCGACAACCTTCTGTGAAGGATGCATGCAAAAACCTGTGGCACGCTATGACAAGTGCCTACAAAATTTCGGCAGTTATGTGGAAAAGTAGTTTAAGAGTTGTAGAATTTTCTGCAATAAAAATTTCTTCTGTATCTGTGTACAATTTCATTTTATTACCAAACGGAACTTACTTTCTGGACGCGCCTCGTACTTTTCAGTCAATAAAACTTGTATTATTAATCTGAATAGTTGTCACAGTTTACATCCATTCCTGCACCAGTACCTTTATTGACAACCAGACCGGGACTAGTAAACAACAAAAGGCGACGAGGTCACAACAGCGAAGATGCTTCAGGAACTGAAATGGGAATCCTAATGGGAAGGCGATATTCCTTTTCGAGGAACATTATTATTTCAGACGACTAGTATTTGAAGCAGGTTGCAGAGTGAAATACAATACCTAAAAGTATATATATGGTAGCTGAAAGTATATGTATCAATTTGGAACCCCATGACGCAATAGTAGCAAGAGCACCACGTGTCGGTTGTCATTGGCAAGAATGATGACACCACTGACAGGAGCAATGACATCATCACCCTCTGCCGTGAATGTCGTCAAGCCGAAGGACAAAGGTAAAAAAAAAATGTTCAAATGTTTATAAAGCTTATGGGACTTAACTACGGGGTCATCAGTCCCTAAACTTACAAACTACTTATGAACTACTTACGAACTAGGACGGCACAAATATCCATGCCCGAGGGGGGATTCGAACCCCCGACCGTAGTGGCCGTGCAGACCGTGACTGAAGCGCCTCAGTCTCCTCGGCCACCGCGGCCGGCGACAAAGGTCAAATTTGGTCCAGAATTCCCACTGTATTCCTTTTAATGACTGCTACTGGTGTGAAGTATCCTCTACCAGGCACCAGATGGTGGCTTTCGGAGTATGGATGTAGATGTAGACGTAACCAGGTACCGCGCGGTAATAGTCACGTGGTGTAAGGCGCCATGTCTCTGTTTGCGCGGCCGCTCTCATCTGAGGTTCCAGACCTCCCTCGGGTGTGTGTGTGTGTGTGTGTGTGTGTGTGTGTGTGTGTGTTGTACTTCGCGTAAGTTAAGTAGTTCATATGTCTAGAGGCCCATGACCAAAGCAGTTTCGTCATTTAGGCTTACAAACATTTGCACATAACAAGGATTTGCGATCCATAAATTAAAGCTTTATAACGTCAAAACTACGCAGGAGCGTTATCAAAGGTATCCAATGTGTTAGACCGAAGTTTCAAACAAAATCCTTGTGAAACCCAATTGTGACTGGTTTGTTTTGTCAAGGATCTTTGAATTGCGATACTTACTGCTAGTAGACCCTAAAGTCTGCAGCCAGTGTGTACGCTAATTATTCCATAAATTGTTTACCCTAAATTAAGAACTACATTTCTTAAATTGCTAATACAATGATTGAACAGTTAGCAGTGCATATTCTGTTTGTAAGTGTGTATGTTGAAATTCAAATGTTTATAACCCTAAAGAACCAGACTTCTGTGGTCATCGGGCCAAGACTTGCCAACTAACTTATACTAAGGACAACACACACACACACACCTATGACCAAAGGAGGACACGAACCTCCGACGCGAATGGCCGCGCGATCCGTAACGTAGCGCTTCAGATCACACCACCATCTCGCGCAGTTGTGAGTACATGTACGCCTATGAATTTGTATGCGTATATTTATGTGTGCATATTGTAATGAATTTAACCCCTAGGAACCAATTTGTGTAGTTAAGTGAAGATTCGGATACCTACTACAATTTCGTATGCAATAAAGCTTTACCTTTGTATAAATTCCAATATATTTACAGACTGCTTATGTATACACTACGAAAATGCTTTACCATAACAATAACATAGCTTGTTAGATCACTTTGTTAAATTATTTCTGTTCGTAAGAAACCTTGTAACAATATTGTGCAATAATCCACGTTTGTTAATAGATTTTATCTCTAACATTTCCTAATAGCTTTTGTAATCCACTTAACGATTTGTTATGGTCTGCTTACCTAAAAGTTTTGTTATTGCCATAAATTGTCCTATCTAAATTTTGTAAACAAATCCGGCACTGCTCTAGTCGTAATTGCTATACACGTAATTTCTGTTTTGATTTGTTACGAAAATGCTTAGGGTGCTATGGAATAATTTTATATACCGGATGATCAAAAAGTCAGTATAAATTTGAAAACTTAATAATAAAGAGTTAAAAATTGACGCACATGCTTGGAATAACATGGGGTTTTATTAGAACAGAAAAAAAAGTTCAAACATGTCCGACAGATGGCGCTTCATCTGATCAGAAAAGCAATAATTAGCATAACAAATCAAGACAAAGCAAAGATGATATTCTTTACAGGAAATGCTCAATATGTTCACCATCATTCATCAACAATAACTGTAGTCGAGGAATAATGTTGTGAACAGCACTGTAAAGCATGTCCGGAGTTATGATGAGACACTATCAGTTCCGATCGGAAGATTCACTTGAATGCCAGTCTTGTTTAAACAACTGAATTACAGCACCGGTGCATACGCTGTTACCGAAACATTGAACGCCAGATTAATCGAGGGTAAAACCTATGACCTAGAAGGATTTTCGTCGTGAGAGCTTGTCATCTGCTGCGACTCTCAATGTGACTCCGTCATTTTTTGTGAACTCTTTTTAAAATTTTGTTTTAATAAAACACCATGTCATTCCAAGCATGTGTGTAAATTTATACCTCTCTATCTACATTATTCCGTGATTTATTAAGTTTTCAAATTTATACGAACTTTTTGATCACCCGGTATTTCTTGTTTGCGATCGATTTGGTTATGTTAGACAGATAATGAAATTTAGGAACTATATTGTAACAGATTTGTTCTAGATTATTCTTCCGAGTACCACAATGTATAAATGCGCGAACATTAGATGTATATTTTAGTCTAGATGGAGTCATGATTTAGTTTTAGTCTCAGTCACGTCTTTTAAACACGACTATAATGTATGCTTTTTACCGATGCAATAAACAGTTTATTGAACTTGAAATTACAAACTGTTGTTCATTAACACGTAAGAACCCTGAAGAACTACTGAATATTTCAGAAATAATTACGGCAGGCGAGCAAATGAAATAATAATGACAGGCGAGCTAACGGCGTCACCGAAAAACAACAGGTGATATATTATATGGTAATGTAACCAAAACACATTATAATGTGTATAAATGTTTGTATGTATACATATAAAAATGACTGCTGGAAATTTATTTCAATAATTATCTCTATTCACAGAACCTTCGACAATTATTTTGACATACAAACACTTTTGACACGTTATGGAATTTGTGAAGACAGTGCAAAGAAACAGGTCACGATGTGAAAAACGTTCTCGAAATAGCGATTACGTATTAAAATAATGTGCAGCAATCTTTCGTAAAGTTGTAGAATCGATGATATGCTATACAAAACTTTTGGGGCCCATAAATGCAGGTTTTCCGACCAATGCAACAAACAAACAGCGCCCATTTTGGTCTCAAGGACGTAAAAGTGACGTTCCTTTGTTTCCAGGTTTCATTTGACAGAACTATTTGATGAACTATGTATGGTCTTCATCTGAAGTGGGACTATAACAGCCGGCCGCGGTGGCCGAGGGGACGGAGGCGCTCCAGTCACGGCCTGCACGGCCACTACGGTCGGGGGTTCGAATCCCCCCTCGGGCATAGATATTTGTGTCGTCCTTAGGATAAGCTAGTTGATAAGTAGTTTGTAATTTTAGGGACTGATGACCCCGTAGTTAAGTCCCATAAGCTATACAAACATTTGAACATTTTTTTGGACTATAACAATAAACTTTTCCCAGACGACACTCTTCCTCATTAGAGCATCTATGCATTTGTATAGCCAACATTACTCCATTTTCATCTTCACTCTCCACAATGTAATGAAACACAGCTTCGTTAGAGGTCATCTTCCCGGGACAACAGGTTTTTAATTCTCCTGATAGTATAGCTGCCGGCCGCGGTGGCCGAGGGGATTGCCGGGCCCCGTGGCTCAGCGCACCCGGTCAGAGGGCTGAACGCTCTGTAAT
The DNA here is from genome assembly GCA_026315105.1 of Locusta migratoria. Taxonomy (NCBI): domain Eukaryota; kingdom Metazoa; phylum Arthropoda; class Insecta; order Orthoptera; family Acrididae; genus Locusta; species Locusta migratoria. The sequence goes on from CM048755.1 coordinate 298,572,168, forward strand.
AAAAAAGCTGAGCCAAAGAACACGTAGAACCAAAACGAACAAACACGATCAGAGTCCGCAAGGACAAGAACTACCCATAGAGCAGAAAAAAAAAAAAAAAAAAAAAAAAAAAAAAATGGGGGACTAAGGCGCTGCAGTCACGGTCTGCACGGTCACTACGGTCGGGGGTTCGAATCCCAGGAGAAAGGGTGATATCCACTATTCTAGATTAAATCTAACTTTGCCTCAGAGAGGGGTGAATAATGCTGTCACAAAAGTCTTCGCTCACTTACCAAGTAGCATCAAAAGTCTGAGAGATAGCCAACTAGTATTTATATAGAAATTAAAAGAATTTATGAATGGCAACTGCTTCTACACTTTAGATTAATTTTTAGATAAAACTTAGTAATTTCGCTAAAAAATAACATTAGAAAATAAAAAATAAGAACATAAAAAATCCTCAAAATATTGAGGGTCGTGTATAGACACCATTTATTAAACGTACACCTTCTACATCATTATTTAACATGGTTTTGTTCCTTTCAGGGTTCCTCTGAGCCAAGTAGCAGTCATCAGCTGCTGTGGTAGCCACTGGAAGGCCACAGGGAGGCAAGACATGGACAGGTCCTGTATCTCTGTACCTTCTCGACGTCCGAACAACTTCGTTTCATTGCCGCTGTGTAGTGGCCGAGTGTTCTAAGGCGGCTTGCTGCAAGGAAAGCATGTCCAGTCTGCCAGCATCGGCCATGTTGGTCCTTTTCCGCTGTTGTTAACACACTGAAAGGCACAACGTCCCGAATGGTTACAATATTTATCAACTTATTTTGAGAAAACTATTCGATGATTTTTTTTTTCAAATCCTATAGTTTGATATTTTCGCTTGATAATGATCTGACTTTATATTTCTTATGTCCTGTAGTTACTGTGCTATATCAAATTAATCTATTTTAGAAACTTTTGACGAGTTCGGGGACGAAAATTCGCATGGCGTAGACTGTGAGCATTATTGATTTTAGCACATACAAAGCCTCGGAAAAAATGTAGGTAAGATATAAAATTTTTATTTAAGGTTGAGAGCACAACGATAACTCTTTCCATTCTCGAGATATGGGGCGTATTATCCGACGGACAGACGCGGGAACTTCGCGCTTCTGTCCATATGGACTTGCGGCTCTACGGAGTATTTGTCATCTGATTTTAAGGAAACAGTTTGGTTTGTGGCTCCACATCGAAAGAGTTCAACAATAAATTCAGATTAACCTTTATCGTAGCCCAATATTCAAACAGACCGTGAATCTTTCCTCATAGCAGCAAAGTATAAATTAAGAAAACAATTGAGATAACGGATAAGTTTTTGATGAGTATTTTCGCACATATTATGTACTTAAACCTTACACGATCTACGAAAAATGCAAGGGGATACCCACTACACAACTTTGACCAAAAACAGATAAATTAAAAGTGCCTATACAATACCAATCACATTTACGTGTCTAATATTTTTCTTGCTTCAATTCTTTGTTTCCTGCAATAATACATCAAACATATATACACGAATGAGAAAAATTTACTTCAAATCAAATGTTTGTAGAGCTTATGGGACTTAACTACGGGGTCATCAGTCCCTAAACGTACAAACTACTTAAGAACTAAGACTAAGGACGGCACAAATATCCATGCCCGAGGTGGGATTGGAAGCCCCGACCGTAGTGGCCCTGCAGACCGTGACTGGAGCGCCTCAGTCCCCTCGGCCACCGCGGCCGGCGAAAAATTTACTTCAGGAACTGTACGTCAATTTCATATCTAAACGAGAATCTGTTTAGTTTACTCAGTTATAAGTCAAAATTATTGTGTTTTCAGCAATTACCTGCAAATAAAATCAACGACGCGTGAATAATTTAACCTCAGGACATAATGCAGGAATTTTCTGCACAAATTTATTAAAGTTAAAAAACATATAGGTATCTGCTGCGTGATCCAACTGACAGTGAATCTTTAATCTATTAATTTTCAGTATTAATTTAAAGTACCACGGCACGGAACCGAGGGTCGCTTCTGGGTTCCTAGTTTCCTCTTCTTCCTGCGTTTCTGAATTCAGATGAAAGTACTATAATGCTTACCTTCCTGCTTGGCTTGTAAAAAACCCGAAAGTGCAACACTGTGGCATTATTCAAACCGAAAAATACGAATATTCACAAAACTTCTTATGGCAGGGAAGGAACGTATAGGATCAACATGGCGGAAAAATCATGTGACTGGATTTCATCCAATCACGAGTAACAGAAGGCGGCAAGCGGCGCGGAAAAGGATGGCCATACTTTCCCTATACAGAGCTTTACCTTGCTGCGGAGCACGCGGTTGCGCGCCGTCGGAGGTTCCAGTCCTCCCTCGGGCATGAATGTGTGTGCTGTCCTTAGTGTAAGTTAGTTTAAGTAGTATGTAAGTGTAAGGACTGATGACCATAGTCGCCGAGCGGTCTAAGGCACCTAGCTGCGGAGCTCGCAGTTGCTCGCCGTCGGAGGTTCGAGTCCTCGCTGGTGTGTGTGTGTGTGTGTGTGTGTGTGTGTGTGTGTGTGTGTGTGTGTGTTGTTCTTAGGTTAGTTTACCTTAGTTTAAGTAGTTTGTAAGCTACGGACTGATGACACTCAGTTTGGTCCCTCTACATCTACATGGGATACTCTGCAAATCACATCTAAGTGCCTGGAAGAGGGTTAATCGAACCACATTTATACTATTCATCTCCCATTCCATTCTCGAATAGCGCGCGGGAAGAAGGAACATCTGAATCTCTCCGTTCGAGCTCTGATTTTTCGTATTTTATTCTGATGATCATTTCTACCTATGTAGGTGGGAGTCAACAATACATTTTCGCATTCGGAGGAGAATATTGGTGATTGGAATTTCGTAAGTAGACCACGCTGCAGCGTTAAGCGCTAAGCGATAAGCGCCGTTGTTGTAATGATTCCCATGCCAGATCCTGTATCATTTCCGTAACGCTGACTCCCCTGTATCGTGACAGTACAAAACGAGCTGCCCTTATTTGAACTCTTTCGATGTCCTCCGTCAAACCCACCTGATAAGGATCCTACACTGGGCAGCAATACTCCAAAAAAGGACGGACAAGCTTAGTGTATGCAGTCTCTATAGTAGTTCTGTTGCATCTTTTAAGGGTTCTGCCAATAAAACGCAGTCTCTGGTTCGCCTTTCCCACGATTTTATCTACGTGTTCTTTCCAGTTTAAGTCTGAAGTAATAGTAATTTCTAGATATTTTGTGGAGTTTACGGCCTTCACGTTTGATTGATTTATCTTGTAAACAAAATTTAACGGATTTCTTTTCGTACTCATGTGGACGACTTCACACTTCTCATTATTTAGAGTCAATTGCCAATTTTTACACCATAGTGATATCTTATTTAGATCGTTCTGCAGTTGGTTCTGATCTTCAGATGATTTTACTAGACGGTAAATGACGGCGTCATCTGCAAACAACCTAAAAGAGCTACTTAGATTTTCTCCCAAATCGTTTATGTAAATAAGGAACAGCAGAGGACCAATGATACTACCCTGTGGAACGCCCGATATCACCTCTGCTTTAGTCGATGCCTTACCATCGATTACTACAAACTGTGTCGTCTCTGACAGGAAATCCCCTATCCAGTCGCAAATTTGGGGCGATATACCATAACCACGCCATTTGATTAAAAGCCGTTTGTGAGGTACGGTATCAAAAGCCTTCTGGAAATCAAGAAATACGAAATCAATTTGAGAACCCTTATCGATAGCACTTATCACTTCGTGTGAGTAAAGAGCTAGTTGTGTTTCGCATGATAGATTTACAAACATTTGAACATTTGATGACCATAGTAGTTTGGTCCAATAGGTTTACAAACATACACACATTTCATTCACTCCGAGACATCTGGACACTTCCCTTGATGAGAGTCCCCCCCCCCCCCCCCCGGCAGAAAGTAACAATGCGGATACATTTACATCGATACTCCGCAAACCACCTTACGGTGTGTGGCGGAGGATACTTTGCGTACCATTGTCACTTTCTCCTATTCCGGGCACATATGGTTCACGGGGAAAATGATTGCCGGTATATCTCTATGTCTGCCTAAATCTCTATAATCGTATCCTTGTAGTTGATTCCTGAGATTTACGAAGAAGGAAGCAATATGTTGGTTGCTCTTAATGGACTTTGACAGAAGCCCGTGTCGCGGTACAGAACTTCTCTCTTGTAGCGTCTGCTACTGGACTTTCCTAATCGTCTGCGTGAAGTATTCGCGCTTACTAAAAGAGCCGTAACGAAGCGTGCTGCTCTCCGTTGAATCTTCTGAATGTTGTCTATTATCGCAAACTCGTCCCACAATGATGAGAAATACTCAAGCGCTGGCTGAAAAAGAGTTGTTTAACCTGTTTCCTTTGTTGACGGACTACAATTCCTGAGGATTCTTTCCCTGAACCTCAGTCTGGCATCTGCATTACCCACGACTGATACGATCAAACTCCGTAACTGACCTTATAGGCACGGCAGAACGACACTCAAAATAAGCAGTGAACTTCCTTCCTGGCGTGGTCACTGTAACTGACCAGCTGTCTTACCCACTCCGTCGCACATGTGTGGTTGTTTATATCTTTGCGTGAGTTAAGAGACATCTATAAACAATCTGAGGAACTGTGTTCTTGGTGCAGTATTCAAATTCAACATCAGTGTTCAGGAGACCTTGGCACCAAGGTGGTTGCCGCGCGGGGGTAGCCGAACGCCCTCTAGCGCCACGTTACGGATCGTGCGGCCTCCCGCGTTGGAGGTTCGAATCCTCCCCTCGGGCATGTATGTATGTGTTGTCCTTAGGTTAGTTTAACTTAGTTTAAGCAGTTTGTAAGAGTAGGGACTGATGACCAACGTAGTTTGGTCCCATAGGATTACAAACACTTAAACATTTCACCAAGGTGAAGTAACACTTTGTTTAATGTATGTATTTACTTTATGCAAGTTTTCGAGCAAAGATAATAACTACGAGTCTGTTCTGTTCTGTCTTTAATACCCTATATGCAGCCATTTTGAATTTGCAGTTTTTAATGAATATCTAATAATGGCACTGAGATTGGAGACAAAATCTAGAATGAAACTTTCACTCTGCAGCGGAGTGTGCACTGATATGAAACTTCCTGGCAGATTAAAATTGTGTGCCGGAACCGGGACTCGAACCTGGGACCTTTGCCTTTTGCGGGCAAGCGCACTACCGACTGTGCTATCCCGACACGACTCACGATGCCGCCTACACAACTTTACTTCCGCCAGTACCTCGCCTCCTACTTTCCAAACTTCACAGAAGCTCTCCTGCGAACCATGCAAGACTAGCACTCCTGGAAGAAGGCGACATCGTGAATCGTGTCGGGATAGCACAGTCGGTACTGCACTTGCCCGCGAAAGGCAAAGGTCCCAGGTTCGAGTACCGGTTCCGGCACACAATTTTAATCTGCCAGCAAGTTTCATATCAGCGCACATTCCGCTGCAGAGTGAAAGTTTCGTTCTGGAAACGTCCCTTAGGCTGTGGCTAAACCATATCTCCAAAATATCCTTTCTTCCAGCAGTGCTAGTCTTGCATGGTTCGCAGGAGAGCTTCTGTGAAGTTTGGAAAGTAGGAGGCGAGGTACTGGCGGAAGTAAAGTTGTGAGGCGGCATCGTGAGTCGTGTCGGGATAGCACAGTCGGTAGTGCGCTTGCCCGCAAAAGGCAAAGGTCCGTCACACAATTTTAATCTGCCAGGAAGTTTCAAAAAAAAAAAATCTAATTATCTCAAACCTCTCCTTGAATGATGTATTTTATGCCACGCAGATTTCATCAAGAATGAATAGTATTAAGAAAGCGTTTTGGTACTGGAACATTTGCATTGTATGTACCGAAGCATAAGCCGCCCCCTTCCCCACTACCATCACCCTCAATGCGGGTTTGCCATGTAGGCACAAAACATTCAAACGTTTGTAAATCTATCGGATCAAACTGCGTGGTCATCAGTCCGTGGCTTACAAACTACTTAAATCTAGGTAAACTAACCTAAGGACAACACACACACCCATGCCCCAGGGAGGACTCTAACCTCCGACGGCGAGCAACCGCGCGCTCCGCAGCGAGGAGCCTTAGACCGCTCGGCTACTCCACCGCGGCGCCATGTAGGCAACGTGCATATTAATTCCAAAACGAATTGGCTAACATCACTTGGGATCTATTGATTTCTCTTCTGAGAAAAGAGTGAATTCATTCTTAGATATGTTGTTCCCGTCAGGAGGGCGGCGTAAGAAAGAAAAGTTGTTCAAATGTTCAAATGTTTGTTAATCTTAAGGAACTTAACTGCCGGGTCATCAGTCCCTAAACTTACAAACTACTTATGAACTAACTTATACTAAAGACGACACAAACATCCATGCCCGAGGGGGGTTCGAACCCTCGACCATAGTGGCCGTGCAGGCTGTGACTGGCGCGCCGCACACCTTGTGAAAGGAGAGTAGCAGAAAAGCGTTCCTCAGCGCCTGTGTATTTTAACATGTCTACGGTCAATAGGAACTGCAGTTCAGTACTTTCCCGTGTTTACAGGAAGTCTATTCTCCGCCGGCAAACGTCTTCTGTCGCTAAACATTGGATTCCTTGTGGTGCAGGGATTCTTACAAAGGAATTAACGCCACACACTTTGGCCAGCCTCGTCCATCCACAACCACACCCCAACAGTCAGCAGCTGTTCATAGCTATATTTCGAGAAGGAAAACATGAAACTTGCTCTCAGGCAGGTTATAACGTCACGGAAATCATATTTTAAATCAACCGTTGCCAGTACTATGACGAGGAAAGAATGGGTCTAGTTCACATCCGGCATCACCAGCTTCGTATAAAATCAATACTAGCAGAGTTCCCGGCGTTGCCTGGGTATGTGTAGGGTGACTATTATTCAACTCTATGAAACATATTATAAATCAGATTCAAACTACGGGCCGCACGCACTCTATTCAACATGCAGGGGGGAGGCCGGGTATAGTAGCCTAATCTCTCGGATTGGTTGTCACGAATTTTAAAACTCGGCCACCAAATGCACCACTGTACTGGAAAAACTTCGTTAAGAGTCGCAGCACTATTTACATCTGCTGTGTGAACTTTCAATTGTTTCCGTCGAGTGAGTGAGGTGCTATCCATATGTATCTGTTAGTATTGCTGATGGGTAAAATTTAAAGCATTATTACCGTTAGCTTTAACAACATAATAGTTTGCTATAATGAAAATCTAATTCTACAGTCACGAAGCGTATAATTCAATATATTATGTGCGCTCTTCCTAAATCGTCATGAAACACACAATCCTACGATTTTCAAAATGATATTTCGGTGCTGCTTGTCACTCATCTAATCCGCGGGACAACCATCCCCACGAAAGTATTTGCGTTTCAAATCTGATAACATACTTTTGGCCCACAGTAAGTTACGGTAGTAACACTAAAAGTGGGCCTTTGCGATCGTCTTTTGACAGCTCGAAATTTAAATGAAAATAACGGCTTAACCATGCATATGACACGAAAATTGAATAACCGAATTTTTAGAGGAGAAAATTCTCTACAACTTTGATATGTTATATTTTTTTTCATATCTCGTATCGTTTCAGAGAAATTTGCAAAAATAACGGCGATTTTGGGATGTCTGCCTGTCTGTCTGTCCGTAACGTGTTCCCACTTTTTAAGACGAACCGTTCACCCGATCAGCACCAAATTTTACAAACATAATTGCAGGCTGCCAGAAACCAGAACCTCCCTTTTTCAAACTTTTCGGACAAAAAATACGGTAGTAATACAAAAAAAAGCCGTTTTAATATAATTGTAATTGCAAACGAACCGTTCATCTGACACGAAAATTGAATAGCCTAATTGGTAGAGGGGAAAATTCTCTACAACTTCGCTTCATTGCGTTTTTTTTATATCTTGCATCATTCCAGAGATATTTGCAAAAATAACGGCGATTTGACGATGTCTGTCTGATTGTAACGTGATCCCACTTTTTAAGGTCGAACGGTTCAACTGATCGTCACCAAATTTTACAGATATAATTGTTGGCTACCAGAGACCAGAACCTCGCTTTTTGAAATATTTCGGACAAGAAATACGTTATTAATATCAAAAAAGCAGTTTGTAAAGTAATTTTAATTGCAAATAAACCATTCATCTGACGCGAAAATTGAATAAATGAATTTATAGAGGAGAAAATTCTCTACAACTTTGTTCCCATATGTTTTTTTCATATCTCGTATCGTTTGAGAGATATTTGCAAAAATAACGGAGTTTTGACACCTTTCATTGAATTAACGAAAACCAGCCGTTCGCAGATGTCACGTGACATTCCTCGCCCGGAACTCTCTGTGGCACACGCCATCTTGCGTTGCGTATTTGATGATTTTCTTATTGTAACTTACACGTTGTCATTTCAAAGCAATGGCGCAATGAAGAATTAACAAAAACACGTCGTCCTTCGTAGGGTAAATGATAATCTAATGTCTACAAATGCCATATTAGCATCAGTTAACAACTGACATCAATAGTATGAGATTAAAAAACGCAACTCATAATTGTTAGCTGTAGTCTAGGGGGCAATTCGTTGGACTGTGTCGCTGGAGGTCAGTGGTTCGAAACCCGCTGCTCCCTAAATTTTGTTTTTCCTAAAAGAGTTTCAGACACTCTTATTAATTAATTTTTTATTATTTAGATTTTTATTTTGGTCCAAAATGTTTGCAAAAACTTATAAAACTACAAATCTAATGTAGGCCGTAAAACATGTCAGTGCGATTTTTTTCATTGTAATGTCTTATGGTACACGATATTTTTTGTTTGGTTGCCTGGAACGTAAATAAATAAAGCTGTCGGTTTTCCGACGTAAGAGCAAGCAACATACAACTGTCCATGAGAGAAGCATTGGTTTTCCAGATTGACGCCGCAAACACTCAACGAACGATACTGTGATTTATTTATGGTCATAGCGAAAGCAAGCCCCACTGTAAATTGTAGTCGTTTAAATTCAAACTGTACGTCAGTTGGTTTCATTGGGATGCGGGGTATCAACACATCTTCTCCCTTATCTTTTCCCTTTAGAATGGTTGCTTCGACCACAATGTTCAGTAATTATTTCACTGTTAGCCGTGTGCCGTTAGAAAGTCGCGGTTGGTTGGTATTTCTTAACATACTGGGTATGGGATATATACCGTAATCTCTTGTCTTCTTCCCTTCCTCTCTCCTCTATTTTCTCATCTCCTCCTCTCCCTATCGTCACACCACTCCCTCTTGCCCCACACAATCTCCCCCCTCTTCTCTGCGTCTATATCACCCCCTTTTTAAACCCATTTCATTCTCCCATTCTTATCTTCTCCTCCCGGTCTCTCTTATTTATTGTTATTGCAATCGGGACATTCATTGAGAATAGAAGTCAAAATAGATGGGTAAATCAAATGGAAACGGGTTATTGACAAACATTGTTCATTGTTCAGAAACCAACTGATGCATCCGGTGCGTAATCTACTACTGGATCGTATCTGAATGCGAAACTTTCAGTTCTAATCGTCACATGTTCCCGTCTGTTTAGTCGACGATCGAAATTATTTGGTGCGTAAACTGCAACTGAGCGAGTCGAACTCGACTGTACCCGTTGTTCCTGTGTCATAACGAATCGCGCTTCAGAGCTTCTTTCTAGATTTGCCTCCAAGCGCTTGTATGATCTTCGTCGGTCTCATTAACTCTACGATCACGTAGTAGGATTGCGTTGCACCTACGCCGATCGATATTTCGACTCGGCAATGGAGGCATTGTTGTAAAAAATATAAACCACGATCTGTACACAAAAATTCCACAACTTATATGAATTATATCTTTGCAACGCCACCGCCAACACTATGGAGGTAAGATTAATACTAAGGGACTTCTAAAGAAACAACGTTTCATGTTAAGTCTGGCTGGGTGTTTTAAGCTAGAGTGCATAACGCCATCTCCCTTTATTCCAACCTCCATGTCGTATTTGTTCGCTCCGTTACAGCGTATTTGGTCGCTAGGCGAGTAGCGAATGAATAAGCTGATTGTTGGAGAATCTAGAAAATTATTCGAGTTGGAAGCCTACTTTCAGTTTTTCTCAAATTCTGATATTTTCCGGTAGATTTTACAAAAATTTTCTTTCATACAAACCTTGTCCTGAGAATTACTAACAGAACAAAGAAATGATCAGCCAAATCGGTGAAGCCATTCTCGAATTTTACGCTTAGCAACGCATTTGACGAGTCTTTTTTATTTATATAGATTAGGAACATTGTATTTCAGTTTCGACGAGTTGAAGTGTGAACTAGCTGACTGAGGATTAAGAGCAGTATGTTCTCCATAGTTTTCTGGTTGCTCATAACATTAATTTTCAGGCTCTAGAAAAAACAGCGGTTGATAAAAATCACGAACAATAACAAACAATTTATTACACTGTACAAAACCATTATAAAGGTAAATTAAAGCAGTCAACAATCCGAAGATTGGTTTGAACACCACTGTGCTTTACTAGGCATGGTCCTGTTTGGAGGTGGAATGTCATCACAACACTACCAGAGGCGAAAGTGGAAAGTGACAGATCAAAATCCTAGGACCTGCCGGGGATCGAACCCCTGGCACTCTACCACTGAGCTACTTTTTTTTTTTTTTTTTTTTTTGGAGCGCCTCAGTTTCTTTTTTTTTTTTTTTTTTTTTCCTAATCTTTTCCACTTCAGGCGTTGGCGCCTAACTACTATATCCCACATAAACCTAAACATCTCGCCTGCCAAAAAATAAAATAAAATAAAATAAATAAAAAAAAGTCTAGTGCCACCGCCACTTTTACCCTATACTAAATCAAGGATGCAACTAAGGGAAAGAAAAGGAAATAATGTGTTCTTTTATTTAAACTTCATGGCTTTTATTGTAAATACAAATAGACAACAGGGGAAACAAAACGGCCCATCCTAACCGTTGTGTTTTGAAGTCTTACCTAATTCTTTGAATTATAAATAAAATTAAAAAGATTTTTTTTTTTTCCTTCTTCTACTTGAACGTAAGGAAGGTATTTAACGTGACTTTCTAACTGTCCGAAGCCTTGGCCGTCTTCTCGTGATGTGTTTATTACCGGTAAATTCAACCATAAATCTATTTTTTTTTTTTTTTTTAATGAACCAGGTCATCTCCAGTTTCTTTACTTAATATCTGCTTATGCCCGGCTTCAACGGACCACCAAGAAGTCATCAAACACCTTCAGGAGAAAGTTTGCGTAATTTTTACGGTAGTTTGCATTCCTCTTAATTTTCGAATGTTGGCTCTCTATAAAAGTTCTATAATCACCGACGTCGTGTTCCGTTGTGCCTAATATATAGTGCACTGTTATTCCTTTCAGCCAGTTTGCTGCATTTCTCTTGGTATTTGGGTATGGAATCTCATCAGGATAGAGTAAGGTCGTCATCTGAATAGCATGAGGCGCAGTGCGTTGAACGAAGGCCAAAAGGCGGCAGAGCAGATACCAAATGTCCTTTGCCGTTCCGCAGACTAGTCGGTGTGTGTCCGTATCATGCACGTTGCACGTCTGGCACAGCGGCGTCGCCGCGAGGTGAATGCTGTGCAGACGTGACTGCGTGGGGTACTTTCCGTTCACGTAGTAGTACCATGTAGTCCGTGCCGCTGTCGGCAAGTTAGGGGAGTGTACGTTCCACCACCTAACGAGGCACACACAAAACCATTGCCGGCCGCGGTGACCGAGGGACTGCGGCGCTCCAATCACGGTCTGCACGGCCAGTACGGTCGGGGGTTCGAATCCCCCCTCGGGCATGGATATTTGTGCCGATCTTAGTGTTAGCTAGTTCATCAGTAGTTTGTAAGTTTAGGGACTGATGACCCCGTAGTTAAGTCCCATAAGCTATACAAACATCTACATCTACAAAACCATTACCGACAGGAAAATAATAAAATTAAATTCAAACCGCCGCCCCACACCAACACTTGCAAATTACATAAACTAACTTACACTAACGACAACACACACACACACTCATGCCAGAGGGAGGACTCGAATCTCCGGCGGGAACGGCGGCTCAGTCCGTAGCAGGACGCCTTATACTAAGCGGCTATTCCGCGCAGCCCAGCATTTGAAGCTGGCTGCAGAATGATAGTTCTGCCGCCAACATACATTTCGCTTAAGGATCACGAAGATAAGAGAAATTAGGGGTCGTACGGAGATGTATAAGCAGTCGTTTTTCCGAGTGGAACAGAAAAGTAAATGACTAGTAGTGGCACTAGGTACTATCTGCCAGAAATGTATTGTGGCTTGCGGAAAATATATATATGTGTAGAAATAAGTCAACGAAAGGGCACGTGGCGACAGCTGAGAAAAGCATCAAACTAATGTATAAAAATTAATGTTCGTTTGTCTTTTTGTTCGTATTTCATGCACGGCCACACCGCACAAAACTTTGTCAACTCATTGCTTGCACTCGCGCGAACGCTATACGTATACTAAAATTAACTTGGTATGGTGCATGGCGGAGGGTGCTTTACAAGTAGTTAATTCGTTTCTTACGCCTATACGCTAAAACGGCTGGACCGATATGAACGAAATTTGGAACAGAGGTAGCTTATACCCTGATGGGCTACCTTTCGTAAGCCACTGTACGGTGCATGGCGGGGGGTACTTTACAATGGGTCAATATGTTTCCTACTTCTTCATACTGAAAGGGATGGACGGATTTGAATGAAATTTGGAATAGAGATAGCTTATACTCTGCATTAATACATGGGCTACTTTTCGTAAGCCTCTGTAGCTGGATGACGGAGGGTTCGTTACAACAAATATCCAAATTGTTTGACTGGTCACCATGAAAGTCAGCACATAAATGCATGTTTTCATTAAGGAGATTTTTATAATCTGCAAGCCAGTGAATTTAGCATGGTGGAGGGTACCTTGCGACTTTGATATGGTTTCACCAGTCACCATGAAACTTGGTGCATATATGTATGTTTTCATATATAGGAGGGAGAGGAGTAAGTGGAGAAGAAGACGGACAGAAAAGGAAATGGACAGTGAAAGGGATAGGAGGAAACGGGTTAGGAGCAGGTGAACAGAGAGAGGGGAAATAAGAAGATGGACTAAAGGAAGATTGGGAAACTCATATATATTTGTTCGTTTGTTCGTATTTTATTTCTATCATTCGTAACTCAACAAGCTAACACTTTCAAATTTCAAACGTTACTTGCATAATTATTTCTTCGGTGACAGCAATGCGCCGGGTACCAGCTAGTACTTTCTATGATTTGGTGTTTTCACGCGATGAAGGCCATAACCCAGTGGATAATAGTGACACAAAACACCAGGTTCGTTTGTCATAAGCACAGTCGTACTGATGCGAAGTTTTAATCGTTTTATATTTGCCACCATTGTTGTGTGTACAATTTCGTTCCGGTATGCTACATTTTAGCTAGATTCTAAGAAAACTAGTTTTTTCCTCAAGTACACACAAATGTTGAGCATTTCATCACGACAGACTATTTACGCATGTCATCTGAAACAGTAGCTTTTTGCCTTTTTAATCTTCCGTTACCGAACACATTTCTTTACATTTTATTTTGCATCATACAATTTGTCCCTTGATTTCCACAAATCATTAAACATTATGTAGCAAAACAATTACAGTCTGGAAATAAAATTGTGGATTTAGTCCGAGCTGCGCCGTAAAATGCTATTACACAAACGACGCGATCTAATTTTAGTGTTTACGACAGGATCTAGCGTGGAACGTGCGGGTAAAAAACAGTATTTCTGCTTGAGCCGTGAGAAATGGTTTATTTTTGCTTTCCTTGCTCGTTGCGGAAACTAGTAACACTATATGACCATGAACTGGAAATGGGATTACCAGTTTCTTTCATCTGTAGTATAATTACCTGTAGCTTCTGAATGGTAAGATCGCTGATAATTATGGCTTTCAAAAATCGGCTAAGGAAAGTATTTGAAGGTGCATTTGTTACTACATGAGATACGGTAAAGGAGAAATTAGACTTTTAAAACAATGATAAATGTGTGAAATGACATTGAAATTGCACGTCTGACTCAGGAATATCAGAACAAAACATTGGCTGTTAAAAGGCTGATCAAGGAAAAGAAGGATAAATGTTGGAATGACTTCACCATCAAGATAGAGGAAGACTGTCAAGGCAATAAAAAAATACTATATAAGGTAGTCAAGAATAGAAGATATGACCATACCGTTAGCGCCGCTCTGAAGACGAAAAGTTATTGCGAACAGACTTCGAAATCAGAGAGGAAATGAGGAACCATTTCAGCATGTTGCTGAATGGCAATGTCGACATTAGTGATGCTAGCGACTGTTCATTAAAAGAAACACGCGAAGTTCAACAACCATTAACCTGACTGGAAGTTGAGTCTGCACTGAAAAATATGCGAAACGGAAAGTCACCAGGCTTTGATGATTTAAGCTCAGATATCATGAAAGCAGCCGGAACACCTGGCTGTCAGTGGATCTACTGAATCCTATCAGTTATCTGGACAAACAAAAGAATTCCAGTTGACTCAACAATATGAATAATCATTCCACTGTTTAAAAAGGGCTCCCGACAGAACCGTGGAAACCACAAAGGTATTACCCTACTTTAACACACACCAAAGCTGCTAGAAAAAATTATAGAAACCAGACTCAGGAAAATAGTTGAACCCTCATTGGAAGAAGAACAGCATGGTTTCAGAAAAAGGGTGAAGTGCTGTGACTCATTTTTGCGGTAAGGAGTTTGCAAAAGAAATAATGGGAACATGGAAAGAATCTGGTATGATGTTCTTGGGTATTCAAAAGGCCTATGATAGTGTCTCTCGTAGAAAGATATTGAAATGTCTGGAAGATCTAAAAGTGCCCAACGTCTTGTTCCGATATTATCTGGACGAGCTGCGGCTTGCTTTACTTCGTCGTACCACACAAGAACGCATTGATCAATTAGGCATTACTGTCTATGGGAACAACATTAATCTCTTAGCAGTTGTTCTTGTTTTAGAAGAATTGTGGTTTTATAAATCTAATTGTGATGAGTCAATTAGGGAATTTAGGGATGCATACAGACTCTATCTCCTAATGTCGATCGGAATTTGATGCGCCAATCCCTATTATGACTTAGGTAAGGTAGATATAGACCGCTCTGCTATCAGTATTAGAACCTCAGTAGGCAAAAACTTCACAAGTCCTTCTCAAACAGCCGAAGGCCATCCTAGAAAATGGCCTCACGGATAGTGAGGTCTCCCCGTCAGGATGTCAAATATAGGCTTGTTCACGAATTGAAGAAGAAGAAAAAAACATTGGCATCGTAAATGCTTTTATGAATTTTGTTTACATTTACGTTGGCAATTATTAAGGCGCCTGTATTAATTTTTGGACATTACAGGATTGCGTATCAGCTCCGTTCCGCTTTGGGATTCAGAAGAGAAGAGTATGAAAGACTTAACTGTCGTGACCTACAGTCCCAAGTTGCCGAACATAACACAAATGATAATGAAACGAGAAGTAGAGGATGTGAAGACTACACAAGTAGAGAAAATGCTGGATCAAAATTGTAACAGCGAAGTCCCGATAGGAAATGGTCGATTCGAATGGTTTGAGACAAAGAAGGGAGTCCAGCAGGGAAGTGCCCTCTCATTACTCTTGTTGATCACTGTAATGAACAGAATTCTAAAATCTGCTAAAGAAATTCCAGATGAGTCAACAGCATTGGTATATGCAGATGATGTTCTAATGTGAGGGGACACAGAAACAGAAGTACAGGAGAGACTGACTTCCTAGAACAATAAATTTAAAGACTTTAACCTGAGGATAAGTAAGTCCAAGCCTATTGATATGGCGAGAAACGGAAAAAGAACAGTTTCAAACCTGTATTTGGTGGAAACAAATGTTGAATCAATTTCTCACTTTATATATTTCGGAAGTATGTCCACCAAGGATAACACCATCAAACAAGAACTTATAAACTGCACATTGAAAGCATCCAATTTTACAAGAAAATTCTAAACCTACTCTAGAACAAGAAAATACCCCACGCAGCAAAGTTAACATTAAACTGTATACTTACTTACTTTGCCCCAATCGTCATGTATGGGATGGAAACTTGTACCTTGTTTAAAAAAAGAAAAAAAAACTACAAAAGAATTCAAGCAAGAGAAATGTGACTTATCACAACTATGAATCAAAGTACCAGAAGAGACAAGGTCAGAAATGAGGTACACAGAGAAACAGCTGTTACTAGGGTATCTCTTGCCAACATCCTGGGGAAGTGAAGACTACAGTGGTACGGCCATGTAATGAGAATGGAAAGCAGAACAACTAAGACATACTTCAAACGGGACGTGGGAAGAGAAAGACCAAGAGGAAGGCCAAGGAGGCGATGAATAGAGACAGTACGATCAGAAGTAGAGAAAAACGGTTTCAACTGAAATGGTGTACAAGAGCAAAAGTTGCTTCAAGATCGGAACATACGGAGAGCACTTGTTAGCCACTCCCGGGAAATAGGAGATGGAAAATGATGATGATGACGTGATGATGCTCTTAGAAAGTGTGTCTCTGGTACCAGAACAATTAATTCTCGAGAATTTGTAGACAGATTCAGACAACCCTGCTCTTCGCCCTCAAGCTTGTATTTTCAGTAAGTACTGCTCAGTTCTGTTTCAGATAAGCTTATGGAGCAGTGTTAGTCATAAGTGATGCGCAGCAAACCACAAGGATTAGGGCTTATAATGATTTGGCTGATATGCACCTCATGTACGAGTTCTCTGAACGTTATGGAAGAGCAGCACAACGACACCTATCCTGAGGTGACAAAAGTCACTGGATAACGTTAACACATATATAAACGGCGGTAGTATCGCGTACTCAAGGCAAAGTCTGTAGAAGACAGGTTTGGACTCCAATGTTGCTTACGGAACCGCAATATTGGCGTTAGGAGCAATCGACGTTGTGCAATATCGCTAGGAGCGAAAACAGTCGCTTTCGGAATTTATTATTATTCTTCAGCCGTTTAGCACGCCGTATGAGTCAGAAATTATATTTTTAGATTTAGATATAAAATGTTGGTAATTTAAAAGGTCGATATCCCTCAGTCTTACAAGGGGAGGTCGTGGAATGACTCATCGACTTAGCTCAAACTGTGCGAGAAGAACCGGGTAGGTCAACATTTTAAATTCCTAAAATATCCGGTCTAAGTGTGTCATGGGAAAATAGAAAACTCTCATGAAAGGTTTTCAGGTTACAATATATGAGAAGTATAAGCACATTTGGATGACCTGTCAGGTAATGTCAGTGAGAAATTTACTATACTGTACTGTCAATTTTGCTGCCCGGGGTCTAACGCGGCTACTACCATTTTTCTTTTAATTTGATAACCAAATTTTAGTGTTCGAGAATTCCTAGAACAGAGAGAGATACAGTTAAAACACATTCAGTCGTACAGCATCAATATTCAGTGCTCGTTTTCACCCCAGTGATTCGGTATGCTTGGTGTGCATCAAGGAAAAGTCATAAAAATCATTAATGAAATGCTTTACACTGAAGCACTTTTCGGAAAAAAAAAATTTCTCACCGAAACATTCTTTCATAAAATGCGAATGGTACGAACATTATGTTTCTTTACGATGACCAGCTAAAATAAATGTAATGCAACTTTCGCAGATAACTGCTAGAATTTTTGAAAATACTGTTTCCATTCGAAATTTCACAAAATAATGAAAATTCATTAAATACATTACTTACCATAATCAGAGTAATTATATCAAACAGGAATACATTAATTTTACATATATAAACTGAAATGATGAAGTAAGTTTGAATTTCGTAATTAAAAGTTTAACATTGCAAGGAATTATATAAAATAAAAAACTAAGTAATCGGGATCGAAATTCAGTCTTAAAACTGATAGTTCAACCCCTTATCCACTGCACTACGTTGACGTAATGACGACGATCAAAAGTTGCTTACATTGCACGTATACTGTACTCAGTTAATTTGTCATAAGCATTCTCTTTCTTCATATGACCCATTTCGCTGAGATATTTTAGCCATTTCAAAGGTTCATCTATCTGCTTCTGCGCACACACGTTGAGGCAAACAGCTGAGGCGATTCAGTAGGCAAAATTTAATAATATCGTCGGCTTCAGTCAAGGTCGTCGTTCAGGCGAAATGAAGGCGCTTTTGTAGCCCGACTAGGGTGGCAACGCTCCATGTACACCCATCCACCTACTGTGTCCCCATGATTTAATTACAAATAGTTCAAATTCAAATGTTCAAATGTTTGTAAATCTATCGGACCAAACTGCGTGGTCATCAGTGCGTAGCTAACAAACTACTTAAACCAAGGTAAACTAACCTAAGGACAACACACACACCCATGCCCCAGGGAGGACTCGACCCTCCACGGCAAGCAACCGCGCCCTCCGCAGCGAGACGCTTTAGACGTTTTTTAAGACCGCTCGGCTACAAATAGTAATCGCTTGAAACGTTGTCAATTTGTAATGTTAATCTGTCTGTCTCTTCTCACACACTTTTGAGCCAAATCGCTGAGGTGATATATTACGTAAAATTACGTAATACAGAGTGCCCGCACAGTCTGTCCGCAGTGGCGATCTTCCGCGTGCCTCGCGTTGCGGGGCGAGTAAGGTTTCCGGCAGAGACAAAGCGCACCTGCACGTGTTCCGTGGACCTGCACTGGTGGTAGGGTGGGGATAGTGTTGCTTATATAACGACATGAATTTGCTGCCGCCCTTACGCACCCCGCAAGGCGAGACAACGCGGAGCTCGCCGCTGCAGAGAGACTTTGCGGGCACACGGTATATCACGTAGCTGCTCGTCGGAGGTTCCAGTCCTCCCTCGGGCATTGGTATGTGTGTTGTCCTTACGTTAAGTTACTTGAAGTGGTTTGTAAGCCTAGGAACTGATAATCGCAGTAGTTAAGTCCAATAGATTTACAAATATTTAATTATTTTATTACATAAAATACTCTCGTCTTCATAATTATAGATTTGACGTTTTAGTAGCTACATATCTTCAGTAGATCAGCATTATAAGTTTGATATTGTTACTTATAATGCAAATTTTTCCTAAGATTTATAATCAGTATTACTTATCAAGTAGGTTGGAGTCAACTTTCATATTAAAAAAATAATAATAAAATAAAAAAAATTAATTAATTAATTAAACATTCATTTTCACTTAAGGTAAAATTTTAGGAGATATTGTGAAGGTACAAGGAGGAGCTACTTCTAAATATAACCGTTATTTTAACCGCTGGTTATAGATATACTCTCACACACACATCTTCAGCAGTAGATGTATGTGGCGTGATAAGATGGATGTACCAAAGTCTCACTAGAGCAAGGAGTAGTTCGGTTTGATTCTAGGCAAACGTAAAGTCGTATGGTAATTGAAAAGGTTTTCCCTCTCTTTCCCGCCCGCAGGCACTTTTCCTTCGCGAAGTGTAATAACTTTGTTTATGTTTGTATAGCTTATGGGACTTAACTACGATGTCATCAGACCCTAAACTTACAAACTACTTACGAACTAACTTACACTAAGGATGGCACAAATATCCATGCCCGAGGGGGGGATTCGAACCCCCGAGCCGCGGTGGTGTAGCCGAGCGGTCTAAGGCGCCTCGCTGCGGAGCGCGCGGTTGCTCGCCGTCGAAGGTTCGAGTCCTCCCTGGGGCATGGGTGTGTGTGTTGTCCTTAGGTTAGTTTACCTTAAGTAGTTTGTAAGCGACAGACTGATGACCACGCAGTTTGGTCCGATAGATTTACAAATATTTTAACTTTTTTTTTCCGAACCCCCGACCGTAGTGGCCGCGCAGACCGTGACTGGTGCGCCGCAGTCCCCTCGGCCACTGCGGCCGGTAATAACTTTGTCCGGAAGTGTCTATGTTAAGTGTAAGTGACTGTGGCATGAATGGCTGGCAGACCCCCCCCACCCCCCACCCCCACCCCCCAAGGGCAGGTACAGCCACTAATTGGAAATGTTTTCCCCTATCCTTCCCACACGCAGGCACTTTTCCTTCGCAAAGTGTAACTTTGTCCGAAAGAGTCTATGTTAAGTGTAAGTGACTGTAATGGGTGCGTGTTTAGTGTTGTCTCCTTTACGTGTTGGAGATGATTGGAGAAGGGAGCCGGCCGCGGTGGCCGAGCTGACTGAGGCGCTTCAGTCACGGTCTGCACGACCACTACGGTCGGATGTTCGAATCCCCCCTCGGGCATGGATATTTGTGTCGTCCTTAGTATAAGGTAGTTCGTAAGTAGTTTGTAAGTTTAGGGACTGATGACCCCGTAGTTAAGTCCCATAAGCTCTACAAACATTTGAACATTTTGGAGAAGGGAAAGGGTGAAACCTGGAGCCAGCACATTGTCTCCTCCTCCTCTCGAAAAGCACCAAGGGGGCCCCGAGCGTAACGTTCCCATCCGACGGACAGATCGCTATTAACAGTATCCCATGTCCTCACTCCATGAGACACTGCGGAGAGGTTTGGCATTTAATCCAGGACATTGGTGCAAAGACTCGCTATCAAGGACTCTGCACCACCACCCCTCCTCCTCCTCTCCCCAAAGGAAAAACTGTCAACGCCACGTACCCGGAGGGTTACCCAGCCACGCACTAGCCACGACCGACGGTGCTTAACTTCGGTGATCTGGCGGGAACAGGTGTAGCCACCGGAGCACGGCCGTTGACGATTCTATGTAGACACGGTGGCAAAACTTATGGTGTAGCACATTGTTACACATTAACCAGCGTGTTTCATTAAACGGATATTTAAACCATAGCAGCTAATCATGTAGTAGAAAAATCTTCGTTTCTGTCTTAAAACAGACAAGATACGTTACAGGAAGCCGTGCAGCCGGCCGCGGTGGCCGAGGGGACGGAGGCCCTCCAGGCACGGTCTGCACGGCCACTACGGTCGGGGGTTCGAAGTCCCCCTCGGGCATGGAGATTTGTGCCGTCCTTAGTCTTAGGTAGTTCATAAGTAATTTGTAAGCTTAGGGACTGATGACCCCGTAGTTACGTCCCATAAGTTTTACAAACATTTGAACATTTGAACATTTTGAAGCCGTGCAGCTGTTAATCTCATTATGAAACATTTGGACGATGATACAGTGAAAGATACACGAACCGACTCGAAAACTGTTATCAGCAGTAAGTCATATGATGTTCGTGGAGCATTTTTAACTTTCAGTTCCACTGGAGGCAATACAAAGGGCTAAAGCGTGTAATTGACGTACCGAGGAACCAAAGTTAAATCCTAGTATCTCCAAGAAATAACGAGTATCACTAAGAAATCTGCGGGATACTAAGGAAACTGATTCTACCAGTCGCAGAGGCAACGCTATGGTCATACTGTCACGTAAGACAATTTCAGATCATTTGAACAAAATTACCTACATCTAGTGGATCCATACTCCAGAAGCCACCTCACAGTGTGTGTGGAGGGTACTCTATGTGCCGATTAAAATAAATAAATAAAGAAAACACAAAATAAAACTTAAGTGCGACCACCACTTCCCCTAACTTGTACTGATTAAATATAAAAACGCAACCTCTTCAGCTGTTGACGCTGATCACGACCCGCAGTCCCATCGATGATTATTAATGCCACTCATCACTTAATCAAACATAAAGCGTCGCTGAGCCCTTTTCTATCCCTTTATATGTAAATCTATCTGTAAGTAAATGGTTCCGGCCGGCCGCGGTGACCGAGGGGACTGAGGCGCTCCAGTCACGGTCTGCACGGCCACTACGGTCGGGGGTTCGAATCCCCCCTCGGGCATGGATATTTGTGCCGTCCTTAGTTGTAAGTAGTTCATAAGTAGTTTGTAAGTTTAGGGACTGATAACCCCGTAGTTAAGTCCCATAGACTCTACAAACATTTGAACATTTGAAATGGTTCCGACTCGTTACCTTCACTTGTGCGCGAGGAAATAAGTCATCAGTTAACTCGTTTGTAGGCAGTATCCACAATGTTTTAAGTCTGTGATACTTGTAAGTACTCCCAGCATCGGATTCCAGCCAAATTACTCGCGACTCTCAACCTAGGTCGGAACTACTCAGTCCTATCGATAAAAAAGCAAACACCTCTTAACTCTATTCTTCGATTAGAGAGTTCAATTTCATCTACCATTCACACACCATAACCACTTACAAGACTACATAATCTCGCATGTAAAGTTAAGATATATCGGAACTTCAGGCGACCCCAAATTAGAAATTAAGTTCCAATATTTCGCTGCGGGTAGCTAACAACGGAGACCACGTCTTCATCTAAGAATAATCTCCGCTCAAAATTCAAAGTACACTCTTGGTCATTAAAATTGCTACACCACGATGATGACGTGCTACAGACGCGAAATTTAACCGACAGGAAGAAGATGCTGTGACATGCAAATGATTAGCTTTTCAGAGCATTCACACAAGGTTGGCGCAGGTGGCGACACCTACAACGTGCTGATATGAGGAAAGTTTCCAACCGATTTCTCATACACAAACAGCAGTTGACCGGCGTTGCCTGGTGAAACGTTGTTGTGATGCCTCGTGTAAGGAGGAGAAATGCGTACCATCATGTTTCCTATCTTGATAAAGGTCGGATTGTAGCCTATAGCGATTGCAGTTTATCGTATCGCGACATTGCTGCCCGCGTTTGTCGCGATCCAATGACTGTTAGCAGAATTCGGTGGGTTCAGGAGGGCAATACGGAACGCTAGATCCCAACGACCTCGTATCACTAGCAGTAGAAATGACAGGCACCTTTTCCGCATGGCTGTAACGGATCGTGCAGCCACGTCTCGATCCCTGAGTCAACAGATGGGGACGTTTGCAAGACAGCCATCTGCACGAACAGTTAGACGACGTTTGCAGCAGCATGGACTATCAGGTCAGAGACCATGGCTGCGGTTACCCTTGACGCTGCATCACAGACAGGAACACCTGCGATGGTGAACGCAACGACGACCCTGGGTGCGCGAATGGTAAAACGTCATTATTCGGACGAATCCAGGTTCTGTTTACAGCATCATGATGGTCGCATCCGTCTTTGGCGACACCACGGTGAACGCACATTGGAAGCGTGTATTCGTCATCGCCATACTGGCGTATCACCAGGTGTGATGGTATAAGGTACCATTGGTTACACGTCTCGGTCACCTCTTGTTCGCATCGACGGCAATTTTAACAGCGGCCGGTACATTTCAGATGTGTTACGGCCTGTGGCTCTACCCTTCATTCGATCCCTGCGAAACCCTACATTTCTGCAGGATAATGCATGACCGCGTGTTGCAGGTCCTGTACGGGCCTTTCTGGATACGGAAAACGTTCGACTGCTGCCCTGGCCAGCACATTCTCCAGATCTCTCACCAATTGAAAAAGACTGGTCAATGATGGCAGAGCAACTAGCTCGTCACAATAACCAGTCACTACTCTTGATGAACTGCGGTATCGTGTTGAAGCTGCATGAGCATCTGTACATGTACGCGCCATCCAAGCTCTGTTTGACTCAATGCCCAGGCGTATCAAGGCCATTATTACGGCCAGAGGTGGTTGTTCTGGGTACAGATTTCTCAGTATCTATGCACCCAAAATGCGTGAAAATGTAATCACATGTCAGTTATAATATATTTGTCCAATGAATACCCGTTTATCATCTTCATTTCTTCTTGGTGTAGCAGTTTTAATGACCAGTAGTGTACTCACGGCTTTTCACCGATTTGTTAACGTCAAGGTCTCGCTTTCGAGATATAATTACATGGTCACTTGCATCAGTTGACATCAGACCAACATACAGCTAACTTGGAAGGTATTTAATTCCTAAACCTCAATATTGACCCGGCTACGTCGAAGCTGGTACTAGAACTTTCGGTCGTAATTTTTCACGTTGGAACCATATCTTTGTATAAAAGCACCGCTCTTGTTTTCCGTTTAACAATACAGGCATTTTTTGGATGGCGTTCTGCCGACGTCATGTGGCGACCAACTCGAAGGCTAGACGAGACGCCTCAGTTAGGTGGCCGAGCTTCTAAGGCGCCTCGCTGCGGATCGCGCGGTTGCTCGCCCTCGGAGGTTCGAGTCGTCCCTGGGGCGTGTGTGTGTGTGTGTGTGTGTGTGTGTGTGTGTGTGTGTGTTGCCCTTAGGTTAGTTTACCTTAGTTTAAGCAGTTTGTAAGCTACGGACTGATGACCACGCAGTTTTACAATCAGTTAGGTGGAGTGGGCTAGTGCACGTCTGCGGTTTGACGACCAGACTCCATGGCTCGCTGCGGGGTGTAGGAAAATGTCTGAAACATATTACGGAAAACACACAGAAAAGGGGACATGGACACATTGTACAATTTAATTTGATCTTTCCCATACTTCCGTTTAGCTTCTTCTGTAAGTAACGGAGAATTCTATTTAATACTGTTGAGGCGTTATGGAGCACCACAACGTGTTCCGAAATTCTGAAACTGACGACAGAGATATAGGCCTACAGTTTTGCGCTTCTGATCGATGCCCCTTGATCAAAATAGCAATATCGGCGCTTTTTTACAGTTCTTAGAAACGCTTCTCTTCAATGATGCTAGAAGGGGGGCAAGTTCCTTCACATACTCCGTCTAAAATTAATTGGTACCCCATCAGGTCAAGTGGCCTTTCCTCTGTTGAGCGATTTCAATCACTTTTCTATGCCTCTGATACTTAAATCAATATCTGGTATTCTGTTTAGTTTAGAGGAGAAACTACAGAGCAACCCTCCCCCGTGACACAGCTTTGGAAAAATATATAGTATTTTGGGGTTTTGCGTCTTATTCTCTATTTCAGCGCCATAATAGTCACAGAGTGTCTGGACATCTGGTTTCGACCCGTTTACAGATTTGACGTAGGGCCAAATCTCTTAGGAATTTCTACCTAGTCGGTTCACAGGTTTTTAAAGTCGTTGAACGTCTCTCACTTGGCACTCCTTACGCTAATTTTGACAGTGCTTGTCTTCAAGACTTTAGTGGCGTTGATCAACACTGAAGAGAAGGCCTATGCCCTGCCGTGCCACGTCACGCAGAGTAGGTCGCGATCCCGTAGCTGATGTGAGGCGGTGGGCTGTGCCTAGCGGCCAGCACCACCTAGAGAGAAGGCCGCGGCGCTCTCGTGTCAGAGTAGGTTGCGCGCGCATAGCTGACTGGCTCGCTGCTTCGGCATAGCGGGCCGTGTCCCAGCAGCTACCAGTGATCTCAATGATTAACACTGGATACACAACTGTAGTGTTTTGAATCTGTGAAAATCGTGACACACTATTTTTGTTAGGTTGGCAACTCCGTACGTATAAGTCGTGTTGTTCTTTTGTACTCTGCGTCCTTTGAAAATAAGATATGAATGATTAATTACTTTA
Source organism: Locusta migratoria (assembly GCA_026315105.1). Taxonomy (NCBI): domain Eukaryota; kingdom Metazoa; phylum Arthropoda; class Insecta; order Orthoptera; family Acrididae; genus Locusta; species Locusta migratoria. The sequence continues at coordinate 298,597,594 of CM048755.1, forward strand.
ATAAATACATTATACTAAAGTTCGAGTCGTTTATGCTTGAAGAGAACTCAAAGGAAACTAAATAGAGTTCATATCCATAGATGAACTATATTTTGTCATTTCCTATTACATTCCATTTAATGAATAAATTACACTGTTGTAGACACTACTTCTCGTGTTCATTTCTCTATTTGCCTCTTGTTTATAATTTCCGTTTGAGCCCACCGACTGGAAATTACTGCATGAAAAATAACGCTTATATCAGACACCTCGAATTAATCGTTTTTACACCTTCATTTATCTTTCTACAGTAAAACAACTTTTCCATTTAACGCAATATGGTAGAAACACTACTTCTGAATAAAAAAAAAACCATGCCGTTTTCTGCTGTTTCGTTTCATGAGTATACGGTTTATTCCAAGTCTCAACTATTTTGTGGATAGTATTAAAATGTTCATAGGTAGCTGCCGTTGTATTTGAGTTACTTTGTTCGAAAAGCAACTAGAACAAAAGATTACAGATGTCATAATGTTAAATTCGGTGTACGCAAATACTACTACCAACTAGATAGAGACAGATATACGTTCACAAACATGGCGTCGAGCGTCACGTTTTCGTAATACACAGTACTGACTCCAGATTATCTTTGAGCTCTCTGGCGGCTACCCAGTCAGCTATGCGCGCGCAACCTACTCTGCCTGACGTCACACGAGAGCGCCTAGGTGGTGTTGGAGCTACGCGATCGCGAACCTACTCTGCGAGACGTAGCACGGCAGCGCGCAGGCCTTCTCTTCGGACGGTGTTGCGTTGATACACTGAATAGCCAAAGAAACTGGTGTAGGCATGTGGATGCAAACGCAGAGATATGTAAACACAGAGAATGGTGCTGCGCCTATATGAGACAACAGGTGTCTGGCGCAGGTTACTGCTGCTACACTGGCAGGCTTTAAGTCAGTTGGAAGGTGTTTTTATAGTTGGCGCACGAAAGATGGGATGCAGCATCTCCGAGGTAGCATTAAGGTGAAGATTTTTCCGTACGACTATTTTACAAGTGCACCGTGATGGCGGAAATCCATTAAAATATCAAAACTCCGACACCGCTGAGGCAGCAAAAAGATCCTGAAAGAACGGGACAAACGACGACTGAAGAGAATCGTTCAACGTGATGAAAGAGCAACCCTTCCACAAATTGCTTGCGTATTTCCAGTGGCGTAGCTATCATAGGGCTAGGCAGGGCAGTGCCCCGGGGCCCCCGAGCTCTAGGGGCCCCTCGGCCTTCCTGACCGACGATCGAAGAAAGTTACAGTAGAGCGTCGAATTTCTTATGTAATTTTTTTTTTTTTTACCCTCCCACCATATCGTCCATCATATCATATCCCCTTCCCCTCAAACCAAGTTTCCCACAGTAGCCGCACTGGGTCACTGGCTGGCGGCTGGCGGAACAATGCTTCTAATTGGGCCTTCACAAGACACGCTGCCGACAGGCGAAGCTACCAGCCAATGTGTCCAACAATCGGCACACTTCAGTCGGCGTAGCAGCACAAGTAGCGGTAGCGTCAAAGCTGCTCACAGCAACAGCTGCGTCTTCTTACTGTACAGTACTTCTTATTGGCAAATAGAAGTGTACAGTTCGAATATCCGAATAAACCGGTTTTCCGAATATCCATGTCCCCAAATTATTTCGGATAATAGACGTTATACTGTATATAATATTTTAGTTGAATGAAGAAATTTCGACTTTTAATTTCTCCTGCCGAAATTGACCTCCAACATGGACAAAAAAAAAAAAAAAAAAAATGTTTCAAATGTTTGTATAGCTTATGGAACTTAACTACTGGGTCATCAGTCCATCAGTCCCTAAACTTACAAACTACTTATCAACTAGCTAACACTAAGGACGGCACAAATATCCGTGCCCGAGGGGGGATTCGAACGCCCGATCGTAGTGGCCGTGCAGGCCGTGACTGGAGCGCTTCAGTCCCCTCGGCCACCGCGGCCGGTCAACATGGACAGTTCGCCTAATATGTAAGGAAATTATAACAAAATGTGCATTTTTAGAATGTGAGGTTACGGAAGTATTTACCGCAGTTTTATTCTTCTGCAGCAGCCGAAAAGTCGTTCAGCAAATTAAAAAATATTAAAACGCATCTGAGGTACAGTATGACTCAATCTCTACTCGGACATTTGGCACTAATAGCAATCGAAAACAAGGCTGCATCAAGTCTAGATTTAACAGACCTTATTGATGATTTTGCAAAACACAAAGCCAGAGAAGATTGTAAAATAATTGTTAAAATAAAATTGACCACTTTTTAATTGTCTACTCATATTATTACTATAATGTACTGCAGTCATGAAAACGATTACCGACAATTACTGATTAGAAATCATATCTTTGTCAACATCTGCAATCTAACAGTTTCAAGCATTGTATTACTCCAGTAGGTATTCTTTCATTCTGACAGAGGTGCGTGAGGAAACACGAACGAAATCCCCACGACTTGAAAAACATCACTCATTAAGTTCCTGATACACAGTGAGGCGCGAAAAATAATTATGAATTTTTTCAAGGACTAATAGTATTCGTGTTACAAAAAATAAAAAAAATTCCCAACTTTTAGATAACATTGACAGCCACGTGAGTTAAATATAAGTCACAGGAAGTCTTCTCTTCGGACCACGTGAAGTAAATACAACTCACGGACATCTTTTCATTTAAAGCTCCGTGGTGCAGCTGTAACTCACAGTAGCGTTCTGTGACTTGGTGTTACAGTACGTTATGGCCCCAGTAACACATCATGTTCGTGGCCTCCAGTTTTCAAGAGCTCAAGAATAGTTATTAACAATTGAAATCGTGAATTATATATAACTCACATGGCCCAGTCATATTGGAGTTTCCTTTTTTTTAATAATTAATTATTTGGTGTTACATATTACTTATACAGTAGATTGTATATCACATACAGTTTTAATTTAATTCTCCAACTCTAATTACAACAATTGTGAAACATACTGAAAAAAATTGGGTAATTCCACTTTGTATCTCTAACACCTGCATGCACTGTGCTTTATGAAGAAACACCCTTCACAAAAATATGAGTCATAATTTCTTACATTTCCATGTAGTTTGTTTGCATTTCTTGACAGCTTGCTCTCGTCCAAATTAATTCTTCATTTTTTTGTAGCATCCGTACACCTATGACTTGCAGCTCCCATGTTCACAAGAGCACAATCTGCAGGCAGCTCGGTGGCTACGGTGAGAGATGTCTTAGGGGCATAGGCATCTTCTGTATGGAATAATCTCAAAGTCACTTCCTCTTCGAATTCTGTGATTGAGATGATCTTGTTGATGTATCGGTAAATCACAAGAGCATTTACCAGTGCTGACCCTGACAACAGTTTAACTACAAGCTTCCTGTACCATTTCACACCCTGCCTTAGACAGTATAAGACTTCATTTGGTGAGAGAGATCTATAAATGACTGATTATAGTCAGTTATTGCTGTTTTTTTTCTTTGTGCCCCTCTTGGTTTGAACTTCCGCTTCATCCTCTCCATGAACAGTACTCAGCATTAACACATTCCTCTTATTTTTCCATTTCAGTAGTATCTTCATCTTCTTCACTTATGTCCATAACTTCCTCTAAAAGCTTCTGTACATGCCTTTGTTCATCTACATAACTTCTACGAGACACTTTCTCCAGCTATAATATCACTGTGTTACGGAGCAAACAACACTGAATAAAGACAGTACTAACAATGTAGAAAAATAATAATGGAACTGCACACAAATAATGTTGTGGAAAGAAAGACTTACAGGAGTACCAAACCAAAATTATTAGCGACATAGCAAATGACACACCTTGCACTTTACTCTGGCGCCATGTGACTTATATATAAGTCACACAAAAAAACATGAACTAAGGTACTAAATTGCAATATTTTTAACTTATTTGTACTTAAAAAGCGTACTTCAAGCAAACTAAAGCAGAATATGGAAAAAAAAAGGAAATGGTCCCCGGGGGTCGGTAACCCACGTATACCTTTTGTAGGCAATATGGTAATAAAGTTATTGTTAAACAGAATGGACTAAGACAAAATATTAAATATATACAGTGTATTTAAGTACAGTAGTACAGTATTGGGCATTGATTTGTTGTGGGGATGTGACAGGTGACAGCAGGAAGGGTTGGAGGGCAGAAGGTGCGGGAAAGGGCAGACCGCTGGAATGGTCAGGCATTGCCGTTCTTTGTGTGCCTGCAAAACGAATAGCGAGAAAGCGAGCCCCCACTCTGTGTACCCCATTACGTCGCAAAAGGAAATTACAAGGTGTTTTACAAAGTTATACCCACCCTTCCACAGTACATCTCATAAATCATATATGACGTACTGCCCATACAGATCTGGACAGTGCGCATTCGGTCTGCACGGCCACTACGGTCGGGGCATGGATATTTGTGCCGTCCTTAGTGTTAGCTAGTTTATAAGTAGTTTGTAAGTTTAGGGACTGATGACCCCGTAGTTAAGTCCCATAAGCCATACAAACATTTGAGCCTTTTTAGAGTGGGCATTTTCCACAAAATGTTTTGCGCCAGGAAACAGGCATGTTTATTTTCCACAAATGCGTTAATGCTGAAAGCAATACCGGACAGAATCTACATACTTCTACACACTACCTTGCAATAGTAGGTGGGAAATGGATTCGGCATTCTGTGGCTTTTTTCTGGGAATGGCGCCTTCCCACACCATAAGAACTATTCGCTCTTCGATTTACGTTCATACTAACACTATACCATCCGCCGCATTTTGCTCAGTTCTTCTATGTGAAAAACATACAACTTCACTGTGTTTTAAAGTAATGGTGAGAATTCAGCCCTTCACGCAATCTATTAAGGTAGTTTCTACCCGCAAACTATTTGTTTATTCTGCCATTTAAAGGTTTAATTACATTCACGGATCAGAAGTTTCATGTAATAATTACTTTGTATCAATAGTGACTTGTACATCAAGACGCTGCCCTCTACCCCACTGTCACGATAATAAACGAAGATATCGACTTAGTTATTTTACTTATTACTTTTTCCTGGCCAGACACTAACATATACTTACTTTTGATGAAACCATCCTACACGAATAATTCCCCTGCTTTCCTTCTTTGACTGGGCTATCAACGAAATGAGCTAATAGCGCAGTAGTATAGCGAGAGTGAGTTGTTGGCACTGACAAAAGTCCGCCTGCTGCCACCCCTGAAGAAAAATATGCCATGAGGCATTTTCATCTGTATCCTACCCAGGTCCAACTCTATCTCTATTCCTCTGCAAAATTTCATCCAAATCACCTAGGAATTTTTGCATGAAATCATAAAAAACAAACAAACTTTCACAACTTTATTAGAGAGTACGATTAAATATTGTCTGCTGCGTAATACATAATAATTTACTTCGTAGTATTTAGGTGTACCTTATTGTCTTCCAGTGGGTGCTAAGGTTCTTTAAAAACAAAGAATTCCAGTGGATACGATGAAATATCAACAAAGTTAATTAAAGCGTGTTCTTGTGAACTTAGCACAATCTTAAGTTATTTGTGTAACCAGTCTGTTATAACGGGAACATTTCCTGATTGGCTAAAATATGCAGATATTAAACCTCTCTTCAAGAAGGGGGATAAAGAGATACCATCAAACTACAGACCCATTTCACTTTTGCCAGCATTCTCAAAAATTATAGAAAAGGTAATGTACAAGCAGCTTCTCAACCACTTAACCGCAAATGGCATATTGTCTAGAACACAGTTTGGATTTCTGAAAGGTTCCGATATTGAGATGGCTATTTACACTTTCAGTGAGAATGTACTTAATTCATTAGATAATAAATTGCAAGCAGCAGGTATTTTCTGTGATTTGTCAAAGGCATTTGATTGTGTGAACCATAACATCCTTTTAAGTAAATTAGAATTCTATGGTGTCACGGGAAATGCTGCAAAATGGTTCAAGTCGTACCTCACTAACAGGAGGCAAAGGGTGTCAGTGCAAGTGACTAGTGAATTAGGCCAACAGTCATCATCGGGTTGGGAAGAAATTACATGTGGTGTCCCACAAGGATCCATCTTAGGGCCATTGCTTTTTCTTGTGTACATTAATGATCTCTCATCAGTTACACTACCAGAAGCAGAGTTCGTTTTGTTTGCAGATGATACAAGTATTGAAATAAAGAGTACGTCAAGTATATTGATAGAAAAGTCTGCTAATGATATTTTCATGAACATTAATAAATGGTTTAAAGCCAACTCATTGTCATTAAACTTTGAAAAGACGCATTACATGCAGTTCAGAACATGCAAGAGATTTCCTGACAGCATATGCATTAAATATGAAGAAGAGCAGATAGAAGAGGTTGACAGAATTAAATTCCTGGGATTACAGCTTGATAATAAATTTAGTTGGGAGGAGCACACCACAGAACTGCAGAAACGACTCAACAAATCTGTATTTTCAATACGAGTGTTATCAGACATAGGAGACATAAAAATAACAAAGCTTGCATACTTTGCTTACTTTCATTCCTTAATGTCATATGGTATAATATTTTGGGGTAACTCTTCAAGTCAGTCAAAAGTCTTCAGAGTCCAAAAACGTGTAATACGTATTATTTGTGGAGTAAATTCACGGACGTCTTGTAGAAGCCTCTTCAAAGAACTGGGTATATTAACTACTGCCTCTCAGTATATTTATTCCTTAATGAAATTTGTCATAAATAATATATCCCTTTTCCCAACAAACAGCTCAGTTCATACATACAATACTAGAAATAAAAATGATCTACACAAGGATTTAAAAGCACTTACTTTAGTTCAAAAAGGGGTCCACTACTCAGGAACACACATTTTCAATAATTTACCATCAAGTATAAAAAATTTAGCTACAAATAAAGATCAGTTTAAGAGGAACCTAAAAGACTTTCTAGTGGCCAACTCCTTCTACTCCATTAGTGAATTTCTAAATTGTACCAAATGATGCATGCACTCATACTATATTAGTATTATTATATTATCAGAAAAAAAAACCTTAATAAAATTATGTATCTGTATTTATATTATAAGTGTATGTATTTGTATTTATATTATTAGTATTATTTGTTATTCAACTTGTAAATTTTGTTTCTTGACATGTTCCACATCCACGAGGATCCCCTCAATATGGATCTACGGAACAAATAAATAATCTATCTATCTATCTGATGATATTGTTTTGTATCTGTATAGTTTTACTTTAAAGAGGGCCCCAATGTCATGTTTGCCCGGGGCCCTTGGTGACATAGCTGCGCCACTGCTGGGCCATCAACATGTGTCAGCGTGCGAACCATTCAACAAGCCCCTTTTACACGATCCACTTTCTTGCGAAAATCGACTACTCTAAGCGTGGACGGCTTCACTGTCGTCGTGTAAATCAGGAGCCAGCCACGGCGCGAGTGCGACTATGACGTCAATAATCTTTCGATTGTGCACAGTGCGGAGTTCCAAATTTTCGAGTGCGGTGAACACTGCGCATGCGCAGAAGCAGCGGCTGCATTGCCCAGCAGAAGACGCGAGGTACTGTTTTATAAACAACGAAGGCACGTTATAAGTAGTATAGTACAGGAAAAAATCTAGAGAGCCATCACTGGCAGTTTTACTTTACGTTTTCCATCGAAATAACAAAGCATGTTGACTATGGATTACTTTCTATGTTTTGTAGAAATGGTGTGGATGAGAGAAAGCGTTAAGGCTCTTATTTTGGCTTATGAAGAGGAGAGAGTACTCATAGATACAGACCATCATTTATATCACAATAAGGTCATTTTAAACGCCTCTAGTATTTAAAAAAAAAAAAAAAAAAGTTCAAATGTTTGTATAGTCTATGGGACTTAACTACGGGGTCATCAGACCCTAAACTTACAAACTACTTACGAACTAGGACGGCACAAATATCCATGCCCGAGGGGGGATTCGAACCCCCGACCGTAGTGTCCGAGCAGACCGTGACTGGAGCGCCTTAGTCCCCTCGGCCACCGCGGCCGGCCTCTAGTATTATTTGTGATCTTTATGTGTTACGGTGATTGCAGATACTCATCGAAAACATATATTTTCTAGAATGCACGGAAAGAAATGCTCAAAGTAGTGGCAGACAAACTATCAGCAGTTACGGCTGAAGATTGTAAAACTACATTTGGCACTCTGCTGTCACATTACGGCTCGGAGTTAAAGAAAATCGCCAGAGCGAAAAGAGTGGGTGTTCAGCAGCAGATGTTTACCATCCTAAAGTGTGGTGGTTTGAGCTTTGAGGGATTACATTTCCCCAAAACAGAGGGGCATAGTAGTATCCCCTTCTTTCTCGTCTTTGCAACCACGGTCGCATCCAAACGCTTCTCTTCCTGTCTCAGTACTCTTTTCTTTTTGCCTTGCTGCAAATCGGCGGCGATTACTACCGTTGCTGCATCCAATACCACAAGATTTTCATCCATTTCGCTGTGTTGGATAAAAGGTTGTGATTAAAATGCAAATCACCACCCTAAGTATTATAACGAGAACCACAGCGCAAAGACCGCGCAGCAGACACACCACACACAAATTTCCAAGCTATCGTATAAACGCAAACGATCAAGCAAATCAAGTGAGACACGGAACCACCAGGGGTGTTGCAGTCGACACACTCGGTTCGAGTACCACCACCTAGAGAGAAGACCGCGGCGCTCTCGTGTGACGTCAGGCAGAGTAGGTTGCGCGCGCATAGCTGACTGGCTCGCTGCTTCGGCATAGTGGGCCGTGCCCCAGCGGCAGGGTTGCCAACATGGGGGTTTTCCCCCAGATTTAGGGAGAAATTTTTTTTCAGGGGGGAGTTTAGGGGGAAATAAATGTTAGGGGGATTCTTAGGGGGAAAAAGAACTGTCGGGGGATTTTTAGGGGAAAGAAGAGAACTTTTTCCCTTTTTTTTGTTGCATTAAATATATGTGTGGCAATAGGAAGACTTGTTGCCATAGTGATTGCAGATGTTCATTGCCAATTGTGCAGCGTACTGTCAGCCCAGTGGCGACGCTAGACGAAAACTGGGCCTCGGCGAACACGTCTTTGCGAAGCCCCTTTCATTTTTTCAGTAAGGAAGAAAATGTTACATAAAATGAGCTGAATTGTACATCAATAATCATTATACTAAACTTTTATTAGTATAATATACAAGTATTATTGCAGTGACAAAAATTACAATAAACAAACACAAATCAACATAGAGAAACTTTTCGGCTTTTCGCTTCACTGATTTTTTTACAATCACAGCATAATTAATACTAGCCGCTGTTTCGGCTTTAATTAATAGTACTGACAACGCAGATAGGTTTGTTTTGCGGAGGGGGGGGGGGGTCATTGTGATTTTGAAGTATATCTTAATCAATTTAACTTTGAGAAACTCTTTTCGGCTGAAGCTGTACTGTGAGCTTCATTCTGAGTGTTATATAAGCATTTCGATATACTGTACTACTTACAAATTGTTTTCTAAAATGTACTGAAGAAGTTGTTTTTCAAGTATTTAACTAAAAATTTTATCATTGCTGCACGCATTCGGAAATAAATAGGGAAACTAAATAGCTGCCGGCGGGGAATAGCCGAGCGCACTAAGGCGTCATACCATGGTGAGCGAGGTCGCTCTTGTTGAGGTCGAATCCCACTCTTGGGTACGGCTGTTGTATTTGTCCTTTGGTTAAGTTAGTGTATGTTAGATGTAGAAGTTGAAAAGCGCCGTTAAACTTGAAATATATATAAAAAAGAAAAAAAAACTAAAATTTTAACAATGTTTTGCGAGGCCCCTGCAGGCGCGAGGCCGTCGGCGGTTGCCGACGTCGCAGGCGCCTAGCGCCGCCACTGTGTCAGCCTGTGTTGACTACAGTGCCGCTCTTCTGTCGCGCTGTTTTCATTGTTTCTTCAGTTCATGTTGCCTGCACCGTGTACTTACAGCGCACGGAGGCGGCGCATATATTCCCTCTCTCCACCCCCATCCCGTCGCTCAACAATACCGGGTTTTTTCTCTCTCTCTAATAGTAATGGACTGGTATTTCCCGAGGACACTACTCTGAATTGCAGCTAAGTCACGTACTGTGATCGGCAGTTTAGTGCGTTAGCGATCATTGTGTTGTATTGGTGATCCATCATTATTTTTACTTTCATGACCAGCACAAGTTGTGATGTAAATGCATTGTTTTATTACTTAAAATGTCTACCAAAAATAAAAGAAAGTGTGTACAAAAGTATGCGAAGATCTGGGAAACAGACCCTTTGCTGAAAGGTAAGATTATAATTATTTCTTATTATAAGCTACCTTTCGGTATGTGATAGAGATGGCGGGAGAGAGAGAGAGAGAAGTCTCAAAATCAAGAAGTGGCTTTTTTTAAATTTATTTTTAAATCGAAAAGTAGTTAGGCTGCAGCGCCTAGCCGCCGCCTGCCCCCGCCCCCCACCCGGTTGATTTTTAGGGGGATTTCTTCCGATTTAGGGGGATTTTATAGTAAATTTAGAGGGAATCTTTACGGCAGAGTTAGCAACTCTGCCCAGCGGCTACCCAGTCAGCTATGCGCGCGCAACCTACTATGCCTGACGTCACACGAGAGCGCTGCGGCCTTCTCTCTCGGTAGTGTTGGTTTAAAGCTGTGTATAGGGAAAGTATGGCCAGCCTGCCAGCGGCAGCCATGCTGGGCCTATTCCGCTACTGCTTACACGCCGACCGCTACAAAGTTCCGAGCGCTTAACAATACTTATCAACCGATTTTGAGAAAACTATTCAATGAAAAAATTTAACCTTTTCACGTGTTATAGCGTTATATAGTAGCTGGATAATTATCTGATTTTTCTATTCATTATTACGTATAGTTTCCGTGCTACATCAATTTAAGTAAACTACTGCGCAATATTTTGAAGAGTTTGCAGAGGAAAAATCGCATTTCGTAGATTTTGCGTATGGTTGATTTTAGCACATACAATGCTGCGAACGAAATGCAGGTAAGATATCGAAATTATATTTAAGGTTGAGAGCAGAACGATAACTCTTTTTATTCTCGAAATACAGGGTGTTATATCCGACGGACAGATGCCGGGACTTCGCGAGTTCTGTCCATGCGGACCCGGCGGCTCTACGAAATACTTATCGTTCGATTTTAAGAAAACTGCTTGGTTTGTGGCTCCACATCTAAAGAGTTCCCCAATAAATTCAGACCGACCTGCACCGTAACCAACTATTCGAACAGACCGCGACATGTCACCATCGGAGCACAGCGTAAATGAAGAAAAGCATTTAGATTATGGGTAAGTCTTTGATGGGTATTTTCTTGCGTATTATGTACTTATATCTTACATGAACTACGGAAAATGCATGGGGATACACACTACATGACTTTTACCAAAAAGAGAAATTAAAGGTGCCTTTACAACGCCAATTACTATTTGAATGTCTAATATTGGTCTTGTTTCAATTCAATGTTTCCCGTAATGATACACATGGAAAAGTATGAGAAAAGCTTGCTTCAGGAACTATATATTAATTTCATATCCAAAAGAGAATCTAGTTCACTCACTAACGTGTTCAAAATTTGCATGTTTTCGGCAACTACCCACAGATAAAGCCAACAAGCGTGAATAATTTAACCTCACGACATTATGCAGGAATTTTCTTCACAAATTTATTCAAGTTCAAATTATGTAGATATCTGCTGTGCGATCCATTCGTCAGTGAATCTTTAATCTATTAATTTATATTATGAATTCGTAGAAGAATCGAAAGTCGCTTCTGGGCTCCTAGTTTCTCTGACGAGTTTCATCAGTCAGACTGTTCATCTTCCTGCAGTTCTGATATATAATGGAAGTAATATGATGTTTACCTCCCTTCTTCACTTCTTACGAACACCCAAAAGTACAACACTGTGGCATCATTCAAACCCAAACATACGAAATTCACAAGACTTCTCATGGCAGCCAAGCAACAGGACCAAGATGGCGGAAAGAACCACGTGACTCGATTTCAGCCAATCATGAGCCGCAGGCGGCGGCAAGCGGCGCGGAAAAGGATGGCCATACTTTCCCTATACAGAGCTTTAGTGTTGGTTCGAGTAGTCAATCGAGACAAGAAAGTCGCTTGTGTAAAAGGGGCTTTACACCTCGTCTGGGCTCGTCAACACAGACATTTGACTGTTGATGACTTAAAACATTTAGCCTGGTCTGGCGTGTCTTATTTCCAATTGTGTCGAGCGGATCGAGGTGTACGGGCATGGAGACAACCACATGAATCCATGTACTCTACATGTTAACAGGGGACTGTTCAAGCTAGTGGAGGCTCTGTAATGGTGTGGGGCGTGTTTAGTTGTGTTACGAGACCCCTGAAACATCTAGTTACGACTCTGATAGGTGACACGTAGGTACGCATCCCGGCTGATTTCCAGCATTCATTCATGTCCATTGTGCATTCCGACGGACTTGAACATTTTCATAAGGGCAATGCGACACCCAACATGTCAAGAATTGCTAGAGTCGCTCCAGGTACACTCTTCTGAGCTTAAACACCTCCACTGGCCATCAAAGGAAAGGAAGGAAGGAAGCTTAGCGTTTAATGTCCATTCGACAGCTTGGTCATTATAGACAGAGCTAACGCTCACAGTTTTGGGTAAGGATGGGGAAGGAAATCGGCCATGCCCTTTCAAAGGAACCATCCAGGCATTTGCCTGGAGTGATTTAGGAAAATCACGGAAAACTTAAATCTGGATGGTCGGAGGTGGATTTGAACCACCTTCCTTCCGAATGCGAGGCCAGTGCGTTACCACTGAGCCACCTCGCTCGGTCCACTGGCCATCAAACTCCCTGACCTGAACATTATTGAGCATATCTGGGATGACTTGCAACGTGCTGTTCAGAAGAGATCTGCACCCCTCGTCCTGTTTCAGGTATATCGACAACTCTCTAGGACACTTGCTGTCAGTTCCCTCAAGCACTACTAGTGCAGACCATGCCTTGTCATGTTGCGGCACTTCTGCGTTTTCGCGGTGGCCCTACACGATATTAGGCAGCTGCACTAGTTTCTTTGGTTCTTTAGTGTTTTTTCAGTAAATTTATCTTTGTTTTCATATTCACTGACTTTTCCGTAGGTTCTTCTTATCTATCCCCATGAGTAAAGAAAGCTTCCAAATTGAATTAAATACCATCAGACAAATAGCATGGCTATCCCCCTACCTTGGTAGATTCTATACTGCAAAAAACAGAAACAACATGTCTCTTCCCTTATTTACCCTGTTATTAACACTCCAACATCTCAAGACCATAGTAGATGGTGCACAATATCATATTTGGAAAAGGTTTTGTGAATGTGGCCAAGAAACTCAAATCCAGAAATTTCAAAACATCATTTTATACACGCAATACCATTGGTCACTTTCTACCCAATGGTAAAAATAACCCTCCAGCCTTGAAAAAGAGTGGAGTATACAAGATTACTAGCAACTGTGGCAAATTCTACATTGGACAGTCAGCCAGAGAAATTTGTACTAGACTAAAGGAACACCACAGAAGTTGGAAACGTAGGCCAGGAAACTCTACATTTGCAGACCACCTGCTGAAAGAAGGCCACAGTTATAATGTAACACATGAAGTCCTAAATCATGTACAAAAAGGATGGAAAATGAACTTCTTTGGAATAATGGAAATTAACAGACATATGTACACTTCCCCAAACCTGGTACTGAATGATCAGACACAATTTCCATACTCACCACTTCTGTCTGCAGAACCTAATCATAACCCTGTGCAGACAATGTAAACTACTATCTCCTACCCACTTGTCTCATACCTCTAGTACTGTTCATAGCCATGTTATAAAAAGCCTTGTGTAATCAGAACTGTTTTGCTGCTTACCAGATATAAATTGTAATGCCTTATTTTACTAGTTATAAAATTCTTGTGTAATCACAACTGTTTTGGCTGCTTATGTGATATAAACTTTAATGTCTTATTTTACTAGTAACCATAGTTTAATATAACCAGTTAAAATTTTTAATTTATATTTACAGATGTTTCATTCTACTTTGTCACATGCTTCCATGTTCCAGACATTGAACCTGTTTAAGATAATTTTTTGGTCAAGTTTAATTTAACCAGTTAAAATTTTAACATATATTCACAACACTTCCATGTTTCTAGACATTAGACCTGTTTAAGATAAGATACTTTTTGATCAATATTTTTCAGCCAATTTCTATTGTTTAACTTTATATTTCTTAGGATAATGTCATAATCTATTATATTTTCACATATTTTATCAATGTCAGGAATTTATGCCAGAACTTGAATTGTAATATTTCCCGCAGCTTAGTTATAAACCAAAACACTAGTCTCCTTTGAAAGTTAGATATCTAGCAAGTTAAGATCTTTGAAACTTAAACTTGTAATGTTTACCTGATGATGGTGTGACAGCCAAAAACCGGTTTGTAAACCAATAAATTTGCAGAATACCTCACAGTTATCTTGTGTATTTCATTCATAATGTATCTTTGTTTTCATAACAATTTTCTAACTCATTTGTTGAACCACTGTGGAATTTTCCCATCTCTCGCAAATTTATTCAGCAGATACTAATGTAATGAATATTGTACAGTGTTCTTGAACTTCTTCCACAGATGTTCAACACTGTCAATGATAGAAACCAAACTTTCTAATTTATCAGTCAAGTATTCAGAATTTTTCTCCTTTTCACTTTTGCCAAACAGGGTGATCTTCCTAACTTTATTGATATTTCTATTTAGAGCTGTATTCATTGCTGTTGTAACAGCCATAGATCACCGATTCCCTGTTCTATGCACACGTTATCTCCACAATTCAACACTCTATCATCCCAGTTACATGGACTCCCCAAACCGGATTTTGAAAACTGAATTCCCAATTCTGCTTTTGGTTGGTCATGTAAACACTCCAAATTAGATTCTGGAAATCCACTTCTGTAAAACGGTTTTCCAATTCCACGATCGACTTTCGTGCCCATGCAAACGCAACCGTTTTTGAAGCGTTCTTGGTTTGTCAGATTGTATTTTCTTTTTAAGTATTTTTGGCACATGTGGACAAGAGTTACATTTTCTACCATGAAATAAAAGAATAAATATTAGAGTGAGCACGAATATATGTATTTAAGAGCAGAAAAATAGCGATTGTGCTGACTAAATCAGAAACGGAATCAGCTGTTTTTCAGCCGCAATATTAGGTGGGCTAGGAAATCCGATTCAGACTATAACATGTAAACACGACAGCGAAAAACGGTTTACTAAATTTGCTTTTCGTCTTCCGGAAAATGTGTTACATGTAAACGTAGTGTATGTAATTGCTCGAGGTACTTTTTGGATACAGTGCTTACAACAATATTGCTCGATTCTCTGTCACTGCCACCTGTCTTAAACATGCTAGTCTCCCAGTCTCTAAATGGTAATTTAATTTCTCAACCTAAAACTATAGCATGAGTAGGGAACCGATGGGAAATATTTTCCGAATTCTCCCTCAGAAATTCCACCACTACTACTGCTGAGCTAGGTGGTCTATAAAAACATCCAATGACAATGTTACAGCCACATTAACCCTGATTTTCACCCAAATTATTTCATATTCAGGATCTGTAATAATTTCACTCGATGCAATAGTATTTTTATCGCTATAAAACATGCCTCTCCCTTCAGTGTTCATCCTATCTTTGCAATATACTTTCCAGTCTAAGTTTAGGATATCATTACTGTTGACATCTGGTTTGAGCCAGCTTTCTGTCTCTGGTACTATGTGGGCATTGTGACTATCTAAAAGTGAGAGCAATTGCGGGATCTTTCTATAAATGCTCCTGCAGTTAACAATCACTATATTAATGTTCTCTTTCTCCGTTCTGTTGATTCTATTGTTTCCCTGACCGGAATCAATAAGTATCTTAACGGGCTTGTTGAAGGATTCCTCTATGCTAAAAGAAAACAATATGTGTATTCCACACGTAGGTACTCCGCTACCTAGTAGCCGCTTCCTGCGTGTAGTTCACATCTGACCTATTCAACGGGATCCTACATTTCTCAACCCGATAGCGGAACAAAGACGTAGCCAAAGGGGGGAGGGGAGTGTTCTGGGGGGTTTCGGCCCCCTATTGCCAAAATTAATTTTTAACGTAAGTTTTTTTTTTTTTTTTTTTTTTTTTTTTTTTTTTCCCCTGAAGGACCAGACTCCTGAGGTCATCAGTTTCTACACTTATACATTCTTACACTAACTTATGCTAACGGCAACACACAGCCATGGTGGATGGCCAAGAGCTCTAAGGTGCCTTGCTGTTGAGCGCACGATTGCTCAGCATCAGAGCTTCAGGTCCTTCATTGAACATGTGTGTGTTTGGTGTCCTTAGGTTGGTTTAAGTTAGTGTAAGTAGTTCGTGAGCCTGTAGCCTGATAACCTCAATAGTTAAGTTCCATGGATTGACAAACATTTGAATTTAACAACAGACACACACACACACACACACATATGCCCGTATTGGGACTCTAATCTCCAGCGGGGCTAAATGAATTTACACACGACCTAGCTGCCGCCTAGTGAAACTGAATGATGTTATTTTCAGTTATACGACAAAGAAGGGATACGCGCTATCGACAATCAACAAAGCCATCTATAGATTTTAATTGTCGATACATCGATAACAGTATTGACTATTGCCCAGTCCTTTAACCGTTGTCCATTTTTGGCCTTACTCCATTATTACTATGTTAAGCACTTCAGTTCTTACTTGCTATGCAATATAATGTAACTGCTGCTGTTTCTTGGTTTTGTGCTGTGTGCTGTTCTGATTTATTTCAAATGTTAAAATGTTTGTAAATCTATCGGACGAAACTGCGTGGTCATCAGTCCGTAGCTTACAAACTACTTAAACCTAGGTAAACTAATCCAAGGACAACACACACACACACCCATGCCCCAGGGAGAACTCGAACCTCCGATGGCGAGCAACCGCACGCTCTGCAGCGAGGCGCCTTAGACTGCTCAGCTACTCCACCGCGGCTCTGATTTATTTATTTATTTATCATCTTCGAGAATTTTACGTGCTATTGATGTTAGGCATTTGTACAAATGTAATGATAGTGATAATAATAATAATAATAATAATAATAATAATAATAATAATAATAATAATATAACAATGATAATGAGAACAACAACAACAATAATAATAATGGTACATATGGTGACAGTATAGAGAATATAGATCTGCATACAGACATATAATGGGTATAGGTTACAATTTTAAATCATCTTTTGCAGTGTCAAAATATTCTTCAGTGGTATACTTCTTGTTTTTTAGCCAGTTTAGTATTACATTTCTAAGAATTATTAATGTGCATGTGTGGGCTCCAGGTGGCAGGGCGTTGAAAAGTTTTATCCATCTTTCCTTTCTGGCGTGTGTTGTGCCAGTGAAGTGACTGTCTCAGTTGGTAGCTTTCTTAGTTTCCTTTTGTGTAAACTAGGCAACTGTGTATAAATAATGAAGGGGTGTAAGGACACCTACTGTCTTGAAAAGTGGCCTAAAGGATACACTTTGGTTGAACACACCCGCCATACATCAAATTGCCTTTTCCTGCCACATAAAAACTCATTTAGTACCAATGGAGTTGCCCCAAAGCAGTATGATAGTTTCATAATGTTTGTTAAGCTTATGGAACTTAACTGCGGGGTCATCAGTCCCTAAACTTACAAACTACTTATGAACTAGCTAACACTAAGGACTGCACAATTATCCATGCCCGAGGGGGGGGGGGGGAATCCGAACCCTCGACTGTAGTGGCCATGCAGACCGTGACTGGAGCGCCGCAGTCCCCTCGGGGCCGTGGTGGAGTAGCCGAGCGGTCTAAAGCACCTCCCTGTGGAGCGCGCGGTTGCTCGCTGTGGAGGTTCGAGTCCTCCCTCGGGCATGGGTGTGTGTGTTTTTCCGTAGGTTAGTTTACCTAGGTTTAAGTAGTTTGTAAGCTACGGACTGATGACCACGCAGTTTGGTCCGATAGATTTACAAACATTTGAATTTGAGTCCCCTCGGCCACAGCGGCCGGCCATAAAATACATAACAACGAATTGCCAACATGTACATAAACTGGGGAGATACTGTTACAATGACTGTTTTAAATGACATATTAATAGTACTAATTTTGTATGTATATTAAGTACTAGATTTAAGTAAAATTCAGTATTACCACACTTCTTGGGTTTGTGGCTTTAGCTGTAAAAGAAAACGTAATCACGGTTTGAAATAGAATATTTGCTCTTTATTTTAGCGCAGAATAAAGAACGAAGTTATATCTGAACTACAGGAAATGTAATACCATCTACGTTAAAAGCGTTGATAGCAACCACGTCAAATACAAACATTTTAGCAGACGCATTGATTCTAATTAATGACTTTCAATATATTCAAAAATCAAATGTTCAGATGTTTAAATAGTCTATGGGACTTAACAACGGGGTCATCAGTCCCTAAACTTACAAACTACTTACGAACTAGGACGGCACAAATATCCATGCCCGAGGGGGGATTCAAACCCCCAACCATAGTGGCCGTGCAGATCGTGACTGGAGTGCCTTAGTCCCCTCAGCCACCGCGGCCGGCTTCAATATATTCCATAAATAGTGAATAAACGCTTAGAAAAACAATAAATAAGGTAATTTTTTGCAATGTTTACACTTTCCTTCCATTTTATTAAGGAACTACAGTTGCCACAGAAATCTAGGACTTTCTTTATATACGAAACTACCTGCATCAGCACGTTGTTCAGAATGTTCATTATCCTCCCAATTTAGGTGCATATGCTTCAGAAGACCATTCTTCAATTCCTTGTTACGTATTTCACGGCATGTTTACGAAATGGAACAAACACGCATTTTACAGGGAGCATTCTTACATATGCACAACTCTAAATGTGGCTCTATTTCATTAATAAGAGTGCTCTAAACCCTTTTAGAAAAAAAGAGAAAAATTGTGGATTTGGAGGGTTCCGAACCACTGACCATGAGCATTACAGTCCATCGCGCTGTCCACTACACTATGGTTGACAATTAGAAAATACATCCTTTAATATCTATCTATCTATCTTTAATATCTAATAACTATAAGAGGTTTTCATCTTGTGCTGACTGCAATTAAGACAATTATTTTACACCAAACACATTTCACTTAAAGCATCTTCTATGTTTGGTGTTATTGCCTTATTTATTTTTTTTTTTTTTTATTTGTTTTTTTTTTCTGTTCCATAGGACCCACTTCAGGAGTAAGACTCCATGGTCATGGAACAAGTCAATACATTAATTGTTACACAATAATGGTAATAGAAAAATTTTAAGTAGTCCTTTGCACACGACAATCTTAAGACAAAGTGAAAAGAATCAATAAAGAAAAAATAAATTAGCTTAATTCTTTAACTTTTCTAGGAGTTCCTCGACAGAATAAAAGGAGTGAGCCACGAGGTAACTCTTCAATTTAGATTTGAAAGCATGTGGATTAGTGCTAAGATTCTTAAGTTCTTGTGGCAGCTTATTGAAAATGGATGCCGCAGAATACTGCACCCCTTTCTGCACAAGTGTTAAGGTGGTGTGGTGCAAATGTAGATTAGACATCTGTCTAGTATTCACCGAGTGAAAGCTACTAACTCGTGGGAATAAGCTGATATTATTAACAACAAACGACATTAAAGAAAAAACGTATTGTGACGCCAGAGTCAAAATTCCCAAACTACTGAAAAGGGGTCGACATGACGTTCGCGAACTTACACCAGATATTGCTCGAACCGCCCGTTTTTGAGCCAGAAATATCCTTTTTGCAGCAGGCGAGTTACCCCAAAAAACAATGCCGTACGTCATAAGTGAGTGAAAGTAAGCGAAGTAGACTACTTTTCGTGTTGAAAAATCACTTATCTCAGATATTGTTCTAATGGTAAATATAGCAGAATTTAGTTTTGGAACAAGATCCTGAACATGGGCTTTCCATGACAGCTTACTGTCTATATGAACACCTAGAAATTTGAACTGTTCAGTCTCACTTATCACATGCCCATTATGTGTAATCATAATGTCAGATTTCGTCAAATTATGTGTTAGAAATTGTAAAAACTGAGTTTTACTGTGATTTAACATCAACTTGTTTTCTATTAGCCATGAACTTATCTCCTGAACTGCATTATTTGATACTGTGTCAATATTACGAGCAACATCCTTCACTACCAAGCTGGTATCATCAGCAAACAAAAATATTTTACAATCACCTGTTATACTCGAAGGCATATCATTTATATAAATAAGAAACAGCAATGGTCCCAAAACAGACCCCTGGGGCACCCCATACTTAATTGTGCCCCATTGGGATTGCACGTCATAGCCATTTTCTACACTGTGGAGAATTACCTTCTGTTGTCTATTATTAAAGTAAGAGGTGAACCAGTTGTGGGCTACTCCCCGTATTCCATAATGTTCCAACTTCTGCAACAATATTTTGTGATCAACACAATCAAACGCTTTTGTTAAATCAAAGAAGACGCCTAATGTCCGTAGCCTCTTATTTAACCCATCAAGTGCCTCACAGAGAAACGAAAATATAGCGTTTTCGGTCGTTAAACCACTTCTAAAACCAAACTGTACGTTTGACAGGAAATTATGTGAACTGAAATGATCAATTAATCTTGAATATACAGCCTTTTCAATAACTTTGGAAAAAACCGATGGCATAGAAATAGGTCTATAGTTGTCTACATTATCCCTTTCTCCTTTTTTATAAAGCGGTTTCACTACTGAGTACTTTAATCTGTTAGGAAACTGACCATTCTGAAAGGAAAAATTACAAATATGGCTTAGTACTGGGCTAACATATGGAGAACAGTACTTTAGAATTCTGCTAGATACCCCATCATATCCACAAGAGTCCTTAGTCTTTAGTGATTTAATTATTGACTCAATCTCACCTATGGAAGTATCATGAAGGATCATTTCAGGCAACAGCCTCGGAAACGCATTTTCTAAAAACGTTATATGATTACCTGTAGAAACTAGAGTTTTGTTTAGTTCCTCTACTATATTCAGAAAGTGATTATTGAATATTGCACATATATCTAACTTGTCAGTAACAGAAACATTCCTACTACGCACTGACGTTATATCTTCTACCTGCTGCTTCTGACCAGACACTTCCTTCACGACTGACCAGATAGTTTTAATTTTATCCCGAGAGTTTGCTATTCTTTTTGCGTACCACATACTTTTTGCATTCTTAATGACATTTGTCAGAACCTTACAGTACTGTTTGTAATGAGCTACTGCATCTTCATTCTGACTGCTTCTAACATTTTGATACAACTCCCGCTTAGTTCTACATGATACTCTTATCCCCTTTGTCATCCACCCTGGCTGTCTGTTACTGAAAGTACCCTGTTTTGAGCGTTCTAGCGGAAAGCAACTTTCAAACAGCATAATAAATGTGTTCAGAAAAGCATTATATTTATCATCTGCATTATCAGCACTATAAACATCCTGCCATTCTTGTTCCTTAATTAGGCTTAAAAAGGTCTCAATTGCAACTGGATTAACTTTTCTGAGTAGTTGATATTTATGTTTAACATTTGTTTGAGAACAAATACTTTTTAGAATTAAAAGTTGGGCATCGTGGTCTGATAGGCCATTTACTATTCTGCTGACAGAGTGCCCCTCTAATAATGAAGAATGAACAAAAATATTGTCAATGGTAGAACTGCTATTTCCTTGCACTCTCGTTGGAAAAAATACTGTTTGCATCATGTTATAGGAATTAAATAGATCTAACAGCTGACTTTTCCTTGAGCTATCACCTACACAATTAATGTTGAAATCTCCACACACAATTAAATTTTTATACTTCCTATACAGTGAACCCAGAACCAATTCCAGCTTGGGCAGAAACATTTTAAAATCTGAGTCAGGGGATCTATAAATAACAACTATTACTAGTTTAGTTCCATTAACATTAACAACTCCTGCACAACATTCAAATATCTGTTCTGTGCAGTGTTTAGAAAAATCGATTGACTCCGATGAAAAATCGTTTTTTACATACATGGCCACTCCCCCACACTGCAAAGAACTCCTAGAGTAGAAGGCAGCTAACCTGTATCCTGGCAAAGGAAGTCTCTTAATTGTCACACCACTTAAAAAGTGCTCTGAAATTCCAATAATGTCAGAATCAGTATCAATAAGCATTTCATTAACTTTATCTCTGATACCCTGTATATTTTGATGAAAAACAGTAATTCCCTTATTACTTATATTCTTAGACTTTGTCAAAGGTGGTTCATCATTTCTTAGAGGGACTTCCTTTAAGCAGGAATATCTATCAGCTGTCTTCAGTCTAAAAAAGGTGCAGCCCTAACACCAACTACTACAGGAATTTTTCCATGAGTGAAACCCCCACCCCCTACTACACTGTCACCTATGAGCTTTGCCAACCTCCCCTTCCCATACCTATTGAGGTGCAGACCGTGCCTAGTAAAATCCGACCTTTGGATAGTTTCAACTGGCACCACTGCAATGTGATCCATGCCCTCCGTCATCAGCGCCTTCTCAAGCCCCATGTTAAGACGGCTGACAGCCGTATTAAGACAAGGCCTATCATGACGCTGAAACAGCTGCACGAAATGCACATTCGTGCCACCAGTCTCAGTTGCTATCCTTTCCAGATCACCACCTATATCATATTCCCCGTCCCTATCAAGACTGTTCCCGGCCCCACCCACTATAACTACCTGATCCTCTTTTGAAAAATTCCTACATAAGTCCCCTATGTTACAAGTGACCTGATCTAACCCTGCACTAGGCTTCACTATGCTGGTGACCTGGTACTCACTCCCAAGTACTTCCTGCAACTGTTGGCCAACACCTCTGCCATGAGAACTACCTAGCAGCAGAACCTTCTTCTTCCTAAGAGACCTCTCTACAGATTTCGGCTTACCAAAAGCTGAGGTCTGCTGCGTACTTCCTACACCTACAGCTACAGGAGGTTCATCTCCACTCAACTCTGACAGTTGGTCAAACCTATTTGCAACTTGCAATGTAAAGCTATCTGAATACCTTCTCCTAGCTGCCTTCTTGCCAACTGCCAGTTCCCATTCCCCAGCCCCCCTTCCCCTCCTCAACCTACCTAGTTCCTCTTCAGCGTTTTTCAACTGCACCTGAAGGGCGCAGATCAAACGCTCCTGCTCCTCTATCAACTTATTCCTGCTGCAAATCCTACAGTTCCAGGAGAGAACCTCACCACAATGCCCACTGTCTTCCCCACTGCACTCCCCCCCCATGAAAATACTTACTACAAATCCCACACTGCAGCCCACTACGCACGACCCTACGACAGAGCCCACACTTTTCACTCATGGTAAAATTTTACAATAATTTGTTAAGAAAAACTAGACGTCTACGTTATGAAGTTAAGTTTCTACAAAATAAGTAGGAAGTACCTCTTAACTACAGCAATCAACAAACCTCAGTCTCTACAAATCAAGTAACAACAACTAATAGTATCAGAAAAGAGCAAATAACACTACCACAGAAACTTTACACTGTTGCTTGTATAAACAAGTTCAAATTCAAGCGTCACTAATAAAACAACTAAACACTGTGAGAGTACAAGAGTTATCAAATACCGTAACTTAAAGTTTCCCAACCTCAACTACGTTAAAAACAGCAAGTCACCTGTTGAAAAGTACTAAAGTTAATAAACAACTAGCGCGATAACACCTCCTGAAATCTAAAACTTTAATAATTTAACTACAATACACAAACACTTATTAGAACTTAGCTTTCGGAGACCGCTACGGCTGGAACCACTCGCCACCAGATGTAAACAAAGCAGTAAGACGTCGATGCCGGCGCACACGCGAACACAAATAACACCACTTAAAGCAATTACGGCACAACAAACGCTAAAATAACTGACGAACCTTTACTAGAACACCTCTAGATTGAATATTGTCACGAAATACCAATTAAAATAATTATATTAATCCTAAAATTAAATAAAAAATCGAGAGCGATGTGCACAGCAGTCCAGCACTCGTGACGTCACGCCTCTTCCTTGCATCCCACTGCTTTCCACTAAAACAGTGAGTGATGTGAAAATGTAACACAGCTTAACCCTTTTGTGACCAGTGAAAATGTTACACAGTTTAACCCTTTCATGACCAATGGAACATATGCACTACCATGTAGTGTTGGACACATCGTCTGGAATCAACTGGCATCTACTGCATGTGTTATTGCATACTTGTTTCAATTGTGCACAGTGTAACTCGTGTTTTGACAGTTTTATGTGCTATTTGGTATTGTCTGAAATAGATAAGCTTAGTAAAGGTGTTTATTGTTTTATTTTGTTTGTTTTCTAGAAATACAAAGATTTTTGCACATATTTATTGGTAAATCACTTCTACATTCATGTTTTCCTTATGGCCAGCATGTGAACAGAATTTCTATTGTTCCTTTTGTACATAATTGTGTCAAAATGTTTAGATATTTTTGTTCAATTCTATAATATTATTTGATTTCTTTTAATTTGATGTGAAATGGGAAAAACTCATAGTTTAGGTGGATGTTTGTTACTGTTGCATACTGGAAGTGGCAACATTGTATTGAGCTGTTTCATTGGAGACTAAGAAGGTAAAATTAATCTGACACTTGGCAGAAAACACAAAGAGAATAAATTATGTAACTTTTAGTAATATCTTGTCATTTCCTGTTTCTAGAAATGTTGATATTGGAAAAGAGGAAATTTTGAACTATTTGTTTTTGCTGCCTGATGATGAAGTGTTGTCTGAAGACGAATGTAATGAAGAGGTAGCAAAAGAACATTTAGCACCTGATGACAGGAGCACTTGCAAATGACACCGAGAACTATGAAGAGAAGGGGAGGGCATTCATCACAAAAAACAAACCATGAGTTTCAGGGATTCCTGGTGATATGCACTTATGTGCATTTGGGAAATGTTTTCCAATAAGGAGCACAAGAAGATGATGCAGACAATACAGCACACGGAAGCAAGAGACATGGACAAATTTCATATGTAGCTACTGCAATGTAGTACTACGTATTCAATGATGTGTTCAAAGATTTCACAAAAACACTAAGTTCTGAATAAATAAGTGTGTTTGACATAATAATGGTACTTATATTCTTATTTGTACAGATCCTAATCCTTACTAAAAAATAAATAAAAATAAATGACATTGGTTACGTAAATTTACTCCTCCTCGAGTCCCATTGGGACATATATGTCCCACATAAAATAATTGTAAAAGTATAAATAACAACCAAAATTTAGAAATGTGGCCAAAAGCAAGAAACCAATTAGTACAATCATATGCAAAATTTTAATTAATTCAGTCACGAAAGGGTTTAAATAAGTAAAGTGGTAACAAATGGAATGGAAAAATATAAAAATTGCAATATACAATCAAAAAAAACGCTTATCACAAACTGAGCAACTCCAGCCAACAAGACAGAAAAACAGCAGTGGAATGTAAGGAAGAGGCAATAACACCAACAATAGGAGATGCTTTTAAAATAAAAATGAAATGCATCTGGTGTAAAATAATTGTCTTGATCACAACCAGCAAAAGACAGAAAATCACTTATAATTAATTATAACAGCTGCTGGGGAAGATGGCCACACAACCAAACATTATATTATATTATGAATTATATAAATGGTTTCTGTTCTTTCAGACATGTCTAAAAGAATAGACGTCATTCAAATAATTGTCTATTTCATGACAGGCTGTTCACTATCTGTAAGTGGATGCACAGAGTCCAACCCCTTGTGGCAATCCGAGAGGGGCTGCAAGCAAGTGGGAGTGTGGATAGGGTCATTGTAATAGCAGTATGTACTGGTTGAACATTTGAATCACACTGGGCACATGTCCACATGGAAAAGATGCTTAAGACAAACCATGGAAGAATCTGTGTTTGAGTCACAGTTCAGCATAAATTTCCAACCTTGGTGTTGAATTAGAATGTCCTTGTTGTGGAATGTCCATGGAGGAAGCTGGTACCACTGTTGGGGTAGCAGGAATGTGTCAGAAGGAATGTGCATTCCCACCATTAAGTACATAATTCTTAAAGACTCCGTCAAACAGAGCGGGCAGCCTGCGTGGGCAGAACGTGCAGCTGTCCGCCGCGTTCCGCAGCAGTCAGACACAGCGCAGGCAGCGCTTGGCGTTCCAGTTGTTCAATGGTGCTTGTGGTGTGTTACATCAGCTGTGAAGCATATAAATATGAACAGTAGTTCAGACTAGGATGAATTTCTATTTCTCATTTTCATTGCTTCAAAGAAGCGAAGAAAATAAATTCATTAAATTAATATTAAACGAGAAGAATATGGTGAATTTCATCGTCTTTGCAAAGAGCTTTCATTGTGTGAAGACAGTTTTTTCAATTATTTTCGAATGTCTTGCTAACTGCAGTGGCAGCTACATAGAAAGCATGTACAGATAAAATGTCCATGAAAAGAGTGGCTCAAGTTATTATTGTTATAAAAAAAAAAAAAATCTGTTGTCTCGTTTGGAGTTGTTGATCATGATGACATCTTTGTGGTTTTGATGTGAGCAGCTAGAGCAGACACAGTGACAGTGTTATTTTTTAAAACACTACATTTCTCCACAGATTTATACTATGAGAAAATATTCTGCCTCAAAACTCATTGTGCCCGTCGCGGTGGCCGAGGGGACTGAGGCACTCCAGTCACGGTCTGCACGGCCAGTACAGTCGGGGGTTCGAATCCCCCCTCGGGCATGGATATTTGTGCTGTCCTTAATATTAGTTAGATCCTAAGTAGTTTGTAAGTTTAGGGACTGATGACCCCGTAGTTAAGTCCCATTAAAAAAAAAAAAAATTCAGGATATAAGCACTTGTGTGCCTCGAGTGATAGCAGGTTATGGTTTAAATTGCAAAATTATTTAGTATGTCCCTTTCGTAAAGCTGCAGCCTTGGAAGATCCTCAGAAGGCCATTTACAATAAATGCCTCTGCAAGAGACAGCATGTAGTGAAAATTCTTATTGAAAAATGGCGTGTCTTTTTAGGGCCAATAGACCTACAAACTGATGCTCTAAATAAAGATTTGGAAGCAGCGTGCTGTCTAATAATTTCCCCCGCAGCAATGCAAGCTGTGTGCCTACTGAACAAGAGGAGCAGATTGATAACCTACAGGCTAATACAATATTGAATACGCTAAGATTAAAACAGAAACCAATTTCTTGCATATTTTGTCAGTAACCAGTAACGAGGTATTGGCATCAAAGTTGTATGTACAGTTGGCAGCCAACAACTACCTTCCACACCATCTGCGCTGATGTTTGTCCAACCACATCATTTTTCTTACATTTTTTAACTGTATTTTGCACAACACAACCAGAAATGTACTGTAATTTTCAATATTTTGTTTAATTCATTTTCATGTAATAGTTTGGATTAGACAAGTAGGTAGACTTTGGTTTGTAATTATGAAAAATAAATTAATACCGGTTTGATTCAGACTGCTGCATCTCTCCTTCTAACTGTGACTTCTTAGACACATTTTTGTATTCTAGGTCATGTATGACATACAGGAATGGCTTTGGATGCACGAAATCGATCAGTTAGTCTGTTTTCCACCACACTGCTCCCACTTGCCCGCAGCGGTCTCTGTAGAAAATTACAGCCTGCACGCTACACGCGGAGGACAGTGCATGCACCCGCTTTCTGTTTGACTGAGGTGGTAATGCAGAATGCAACACAGTACCCGCAGAACTGCCCGCACGAGCTGCCCACTCTGTTTGGCAGAGCCTTAAAGGTTCTACTTCATCAACATGATTTTCACAATGGGTAATTATTGCTTTGGCGCACAATACTTTTATGGAGCTAAGGTTTGTAATGAGCATAAACATTCTAGAGTGGCAGAAAGTTGACTTCCACCAGGCCAAAATAAAATGTGCATCCAGTAAACACCCCATTCTTCACTCATTAAGTTAAAGTTGCCTTCACTTTTATCCTGTACTATTGAGCATAGGCTTCATTTGTATGATTTTACAACTGCTACAGTGGGATTAAATGGCTGGTAAAAAATCTGGTGATTAAATTTAATTCACCTAGGCCAGTTACTCACAGCCAAATAACTTCAATAAGACTAAATTTCAATCTCAACAGATAATACTTTTGGCAATTGCAATGGACAATCTATTTTTAAGATGCACCCTCTTAGTACGAGGGTAATCCACAAACTATGTTTGCAAGGATTATAGCTTTAGCATGGAATGTCCGTGGAGGAAGTTGGTACCACTGTTGGGTAAGCAGGAAGCTAGCAGAAGGAATGAGCATTCCCATCGATTAGTATTGTGGTGACTGTTAGAAATGAGCATTCTCATTCCAACTTGTGCAAAGTGCACACTGTAATTTATTACTTAAGTGATAATAGCATGCATGTTGCTGCAATTAATCACAAAATTATTTCGTTCAGTTTATGGGGACAACATAATGTCAAGGCAGCATGTGATGAAATTGGTAAGGAATTTCAATTTTGGAAGGAAATTCATGATGAAGACAGAAGTGGAAGGCTGTTGCTAGTGATGATGTAGTGAAGAAAACTAAAGAACATCTTCTCTCTGATTGCAGTTTGACTATTGATGTCCTGCATGCAGTTTGTACAACTATTTCACAAATTTTTGTACCTGAAATCACAACTGATTGTCTAAATTATATAATGTTATGTGTGCAATGGGTACCCAACATGCTTACCGAAGCACACAAAATGAATAGTGTCAGGGCTGCTCATGAATTTCTTGTCCATGTGACAGGAAATGAAACAGGATTATCACCATTCCCAAGAGAGCAAATGATAATCAGTGCAATGTTGCCGTACACATTCTCCTTCAGCCAAAAAATTCAAAACTCAGCAAATAGTGAGGGAAATCAGGGTGTCAGTGTTTTAGGACAGAAAAGGGGCTCTGTCCATTGATATTTTTTGGAACAATAAATGCTGCAGGATATTGTGAGCCCATGAAAAAACTCCACAGAGCCATACAAAAAAGATGTCCTGAGATGTTGACATTGGGAGCCCGTCTCCTTCGTGATAATGTGTATCCACATACTGCTCATGCAACACAAGAGTTGATTTCATTTGGTTGGGATGTTTTAAGCCATCCCCCTCATAGCCCCATCTTGCACCTATAGTGATTATCATCTAAACACTAAATTTAAGGAACACTTTAGTGGAAAACACTTTTGACAAGGTGAAACTCAAAAGTGAAGAATGGGCTGAAAAAGGCTGCGAGAGATGACTATGTCACAGGAATCAAAAGTTCATCCCACAGACAACAAAATCCATTGAGGTAAATGATGATCATGTGGAAAAATAATGCAAGGTCTATACTACAATGTGAGTAAATTTTATTAAAATAAACTCATTTTTTGTACTTCAAAAAATTCCTGTGACCTTACTTTCCAGATTGGCCTCATAACAATTTTCCGGTGAAAACGGGAAGTAATACATTCAATCATAACATAGGCTATTATTGTGTAACTTTAAACAGCCACTAGTTATATAATTGGAAAGTAATTGTTAGAATATTAAATAACAGAAGAGCAGCATTAGACAGTCAGTGATAAAACAGTCAGTTCTCCACATTTTCAGTGCCCACAATGAAACAGTACATGAATTATATGTTGAAATTTACAGCATACTCAAAGAATTTGAACAAACTGATTTTATTTAAAAGTATTTTTACAATTATCTAAATCTGTGGATGAAACACATACTTAAATACATGAAATTAATGATTATTTACCATTGCAATGCAATATGAGGAACTTCATTTACACCTGCTTGCAGATTTATTAACTACAGCTGCATTGTTAAACTTAAGAGTTTATTATTTACTTACACTGATAAAAAAGTGAATTATAAAAGTAATTATGAACAAATGAATAGATTTTCAGAGTTAATACTAAATGGCAGTTACAAAAATTCTGCTGCACTCAAGTTTCCCACTGTGTGTGGTACAACTACAGACAAGATGTCAGCAGACAGGTGTCACATAATATATAAATCATAAATTATAAAATGTTCCCAAACAGTTTGTTTTACTGTTCAATTAACAGGGTCTCACTAATCCAATGTCCACTGTTGCTTAGTGCCTGAACCACAAATTCAGTCTTATTGGTGTCATAATGCATTGTTTTGTGTTCTGCATTGTACATCCCTGTTTGATATTACAAACTAGTTCATTATATGAACATTTGAAATGTTTCCTATGCATTCGTTCATGCATTTTATCATTTTATGAAATCTCTCACTGACATATCTGCATTTACACTTCAGTCACACATTAAAACAATTACAATCACTCACATTTCAGAGAAAAACACAGAAGTTCTGTATGCCACTTCTCTTTCCTGATATATTTTTTAAATTAATAATAACTTCCAGGACACATCCAGATGGAGGTAATAAATGCACTTTTGTATGGAATGCCAACATCTCACACAGTTTCACTTCTGTCAAATTAAATTGTCCACTAAATGGATTTATGGAGTATATCCTCATTCACCACCTTACGACAAACAAGTGCGATAGTAGTCAGCTTTTTCGCTAATAACACGTTGATATTGGTCCATCCTGCTTATAAGGTAATCTATTTCTATATTTAGATCCCTCAAAACTTTCTCGTGTCCATCATATTCCTTTTTCATATCTGAAACAAACATTTCATACAGAAATCAGTGAACAAATATATTTACATTAAATACACAAATTAATGTAGCATAATGGAGTTACAGAATCCACATTATATGACTCAGATGGATATGGTTCTGTTTTGTCACATTATCTGTTGTCACTTTCAATATTTTATGAGCATCAACCATCAAAGTAAAGTATGCAAACAATGAGAGCTGTTCCCCCAAGTCCTATAATGACACACTGCTTGCTGTGCCCTGGATAATGAATGTTTAAGACAAATACAGAACAATGTTTATCACACTCCTTCTTAATTCTGGATTTATACCAGATATTGGGAGCATTCTGCATTGATATATATACCATTTACAATTAAGATGCATTTTTAATGGCTGTAGATTGTCTGGACAAAAAAAGTGAATCGCCCAGAAGACGTGATTTGATGTTTATTGAACTTCATACACATACACACACACACAGACACATCAGCAGGTAAGTAAATGAATAGAGTTTCAACTCTAAGTGACAATAGAACAGCCGCCAAAGTCCATCAGTTTTTTTTTTTTTTTTTTTTTTTTTTTAATTTTAATTTGTACTGTTGTTAATAGGGCTGGTAGCGTGTCACAGGAAGAATGGTCAATATTCAGCAATATGACAGAAACAGTCATTTGAAGTAGAAACTTCCTATGGACATATGCCCTATTCTGAGTTTGTAAAACACATGACATATTTAGTAAATATTATTTCAATACATGTACATAATGCATTGATAAGTACAAAAAGTCATCATGTGCTCATAGTAAGAATGTGATACACCATTTCAACAATTGTGTACTTGTTCCTATACAGGTTGCTGAACTAGACAGTCAGAAGAAAAATGATAACTTGAAAGAATATGTGCTTCATACAATGACCTGGAAACTTTGAAATCAGCAATTGGGCATGTCAGAATGCACCCACCAACAGTATTCTTAGATAAGAGCAAAATTATTACCATCCATAAACATACACTATGTATGCAAATTCATCAATTTGGATATACTGTATTTTAGCAAGTATGTGGGCAAATACTGTTAATAGAAGCTTCTCTTAAAATACTCTCAATCCTTCACATTATTTCACTCACAAAGCACCGTGAACAACTATGTGCTCAATGGTCTAAATTCATGAAAAAAAGAATTTTTGTACAAAGAGATTAAAAGCAATGGCATAGGTTGGGCAAATTGTCAAAGTGGTTGGGTGGGTGAGACACACATGTATGCACCACTAGCTCTAAAACAATAGTAGATTGGAGGCCATTTTGAGTAAGGCATACTCCACATGAAGTTTTGATGGCCTGTTAATTGCAAATAACACCTTAACTGTTCATCTGAGACACAAGCTGAATGAACGGCTTTGTAGAACAGAACATTCTCTACAACTCTGCTGTCTCATGTTTTTTCCAAATCTCACACAGTTTCAAGGATATTTGCAGAAACAACAGCAACTTGACACTGTGAGTCTGCCTGTAATATGTTCCACACTTTTCAGATGAAGGCTGCACTATGCCCTATCTTGGCTATTATGTATCAGATTAAAAAAAATCCAAGTAAAAGTTAATCAGAATTTAATTTTGAGTTACTTTTGTTACAATACCATTACATTCCTTTGTTGAATGAAAAAACTCCTCTGACATCATTCTTATCACTATATAAAATGCTTGACGTGTCACACTTATGATTTTTGTGAAGGAAGCGACTCATCAGCAAAATGTTTTAGTTCCTCTCATATTTCTTCAGACTACATATAAAGAAACTTCCAAAAGTCAACACAGTTTCAGCCGACCAGTTGCATAAAAATGGTTTACATACATAAACCTTGACCTAGGTTACGGCAAAAGTAATTTTGCCTTCTTCAGAAGTATTACATAAGGCTCACATTAAAATAGTTGTTAAACAACTATTCACTAGGGTTTCTACGCCTCTGTCAGTACGCAGTGCTCACTCGACCTGTGTGTGGATGTGCTCCAGTATTTTACGATGTAGACATTGTTTTAAATTTTACTGTTTATACTATTGACATGGAGTCAGCCACATTTTATTCAACAACTATTTTAATGTGAGCCTTATGTAATACTTCTGAAGAAGGAAAAATTACTTTTGCCGAAACCTAGGTCAAGGTTTATGTATGTAAACCATTTTTATGCAACTGGTCGGCTGAAACTGAGTTGACTTTTGGATTGTGTTCCACCGTTGCTGGACTGCAGCCATGTTTAAAATTTTAAAATAAAAATAAAGGCACTTGTTTTGCCTTCTAAGCAATTCAAATTTTGTCTTTTATATTACAAACCGTAACCTTAACGTAAGTTACTCAGTTCAAAGTATGCAAGAGAGCTCACTTCAGAAAATGGAGAATGTTCTCCCCTCGTGAGAAACTTCTCTAGTTTTATTCATATGAAATCAGAGAATGTGCTTGGTTGCGAGCAACTCCTGTCTTCCCCCCCCCCCCTTTTACTCACACAGAGAACATACTCAGTTGAAGTATATACTCTGACTCATTTTATTCATGTGAACTTCAGCATATGTTCTCTGGAATCTAGAGTATAAAGTAGTTACTCTTATTCATAAGGCTCAATATTGGATGCAGGTTCTGTATGGCAATGCATAAGGCGTTCAACAGTCTCTGCCCCAGTGTCTCCAGACTCTAATCTGATCAAGAGGCCATCCCACTTGTTCCCGCCTGGCAAGACCGCAGTGAACGGGAGTCAGCCGTACCGAGAATGTGGTCCTGGGAGCAAGGCAACCCGGTACTCCCAGCAGATATGTAGAACAGCCAACAGCAGTGCACATGTGCACGGCCAGCCCTCCTCACCGTGCTGCTAATTCTTGCACCCGTTCAGCACACATCTACAAAGACTGCATTCACACTGCCGGCCAGGCCGAGATGGAAGAAAGGGGGGAAAATCCACATTCCGATTTTCATGATGAAAAAAAATGTTGACGGTATATAATTAGCAACCAATTTTTTTCTTCACAATCTTTGTCTTGTCTGTACAAAAAAAGAAAATGTATACTTTTCATTCCACCCGAGTTTTTAGTTTCGTAACGCTCCTCACTCGATTTTCATCAAAGTATGCTGTTAAGAAATCTGATTTTTGGACTCGTGAAAGTACATTTCATAATTCGTAACAGTCATTTTCAAACAACGCTATTTGTCAGGTATGTGCACTTGATTTACAAATTGTGTACTGAAAAAGTTTGATAGAGGGCAGCTTACTGTTCTATGCATTTTAGACCATACATTACAGCGAGTTAAATGGAGCTAACAGAACAGAAAAGTTTTTGAATTGGTAATTGCACTGACACCTACCTCCTTTCACAAGTAACTACGAGTTATCTGAGTGGTGTCAATGCCGCGATTGCACTCAATGTGTGTTAAGCATAGCGTGAAGCACTGTAGTACCGAAAAAATTATTTGCTGGCCACGTAAGTTGGTCCCTTGTGATATGTTAATAATCCATAACCAGAAAATAACTATAAACTAATTTTTCTTCAGTGGTGACTGATTATAATGGACAATGATATGCTATGGTTTTGTGTAAGGTAATACTTCACTTAATAAGAGGTATACAATATTTTGTTGTCCACATAGTATAATTGATGGAATATATATTTCGTGTTTGGAAATACAAGAGAAGAATAAATTAGTGTAAACTGCGAATTTGCTTATGATGGACTGAAATAAAATTTTCTGAAACTCTACTTAATGACTTTCTAATTGGAGATGATAATTGGAAGGAGTCCAAAAATATACTTCAAATTATTGATGCCTCTACACCTAAGATGATTATTACACTATATATCATTCTTATAATTTTCGCTTTTGTAGCTCTTGGAAAATGTTGTAGCACAAGTTGAATAATTTCTATACAGTGTCTCACATAAAAGCACTATTCCTCATAGCCTAGACTAAAGTAGGAATGAACTAAGTATTACTTATGTGCATGATATTCAATGAGTCACTACAGTGTGTCAACAATAGTAATAAAATAACAAAATCAATGAACTGTTAGCTGGCTTGAAGTAGACAGCAATAAATCTTCTGCTGACAGTGGGTGGGGATTCCTTGTTGCTGGCGACTAGTGTCCCCCCCCCCCCTCCGAAAAAAAAGTGACAAATTCTTCTCATCCTTTACTGACCTGTCCTGCAATGTCTAAGGCTAAAATAAACCAGGGTATGTAGAAAATTTCCAAGTACCATCTTGCAGATAAAGAAAATTGTCTTCAAATGATTCAGCAAAATGTTTGTATAAATGTTGTTCCTCTCAGACAGGTTCCTAAAAGCGACTTAGTTCATTCTTACTTTAATATCAGACGTGAGGGATCCACATTTATGTGGGACACGCTGTATACAATTGTTTTCACCTTGTAGTAGCACATTTTCCAAAAGCTACAAAAGCAAAAATTTTCAAAGAAGTATATATTGTGTATTAGGAGTGGATGCATCTATACATATACGTGTTTTGGGCTTCACCATGTACAACTAGAAAACCGTTAACTGCAATGTCAGAAGATTTTATTTTAGTCCATCAACAGCAAAGTCATAGTTTACATTAATTTGTTCTTCTCTTCTAGTTCCAAACATTAAATATATATTCCATGAATTGTATGATGTGGACAAAAACCAGATGTATGCCTCTCATAAGCTCAAGTATGACCTGATGTAAAACCGTAGCAGATTGTTGTCCATTGTAATTGGTTGCCACCCAAGAAAAATTAATTCATAATTGTTTTCTGGTTACGGATCATTAATACATCAAGAAAGACCAACACACATGGCCAGCAATTCAAAATTTTTGACCCTGCAGTGCTTCATGCTACGCTATAACATTTATTTGTAACCCATTCACCTACAATTTTTGAGAACAAATTTGTCAATAAAATACAATTATGTTTGCTGTACATTTTTATTTCTCGCATATAGAAAGATTTTTAAAAAACATGAAAAAATAATTTTTTTGTAGGAGCTAGGGAAGTCCTAATCATTTTTGTTTGTCCAGTTGTCTTGTACAGACGGTTTTCGTGTCTGTGACATAAATATGCAGAAAGCGAAGTGTGCCTTCAATTTGTCAACCGTTACAGGAAACCAGTGTGTATTGTCACTACTTGAATTAGTAGCCTGTGTTTTTGCTGCATAAGAATTAGTATCTCTCATAATGGACTCCAAAAATGGTGTCATTAGGAACTCTTTCATGACTTCCAAGTTCAGTAGGATTTTGTCCCAAAACTGTTGCTTCTATTTCAGGTGTGCAATAACCAGTTAGAGGATTATTAGTTACATTGTCCCAGTGAGATGCCTATGAACATATTGCAGAGCACTTTTTAGTCATGATGCCAAATGGTCTTTGACATGCCATCATTTGTTGTGTGCTTATAGTTTCCCCATCATTCAAAACAATACATGTTGATTCCCCATTTCACTACTGTTTGTATTACTAACATCACTCTCTTCCAAAAAATGCCAAATTCTCATCACTTCTACTTCATATGGGTCAGGCATGTTGTCACTCACTCAGCTAACAAATCACAGATGAAGCTTGAATTATTGCTTCAGTTTCACAAACTAGAAAGCCTATATAAGCTCTGTATCGCAAACATACAAGTACTGCACAAACCTACACAAGTGTCATATGCTGTGTCGAAAGTGCTGTGACGGGTGTACTTGTCATTGTACTGCAATACACAGAGCTATTATGATGGCTGTATTTGTTACTGTAGGTGAATGGGTTAAATGGTGTGATGAGCCAACAATTTTGACATCAAACTAATGATGTGTTTTGCTGAACAATGAATTACCATATATGAGATTTGAAGTTAGTGTCCACATTTGACAATAAGTTGCCAGGTGTGCTGTCATTGAACTAACACTGCATTCAGTGATACTGAAGCACATTTGGAGACTGAATGACTGAAGAGGGAACAACTGTTCATACTAGCCCTCCGTTTTGCAAATACTATAATGGTTCAGTGTAAGTTTTGGACAGAAATGACAGACATTTCTTAGAGCTTACACGAGATTCCATAATATCAATAACATTTGTAACTGGTGGATACTATTCATCTAAATTGGGTATAGAAGGCTTATTTAAAATTTTGCTAGCAGATAACAGGTTTAATTCTGGTATGCCTATATTAATGTTGAGCATTTCAGCAGGTGGTGACACATGTGTGTGTGTGTGTGGGGGGGGGGGGGGGGGGGAGCGTCACCAGTTAAACACAGAGTTTATGTGGGAACGAGGTGCATGGAAGCATTTCAATAATATTCCTGCAGTTTAGTGAACAAGAATTCTCGATAAAAGTATTGGTGTTACCTCTTTGAGACCTTAAAGAAAGTAAATAACTATTGATTCATAAGGTCAGATACACTTTGTGACTGTAAAAGTGAGGCAGTAAAATGTGGACCTTTTGACACTGCTCAAAACAATTAGGGGATCGGGTGAGATATCGTACACATTATACGTATCGCTGGCAGATCTTCCGACAGAACACATGGTCCAGTGGTTAGTGGCGCAGATTGCCGTTCTGGTGGTTCAAATTCTGCCACCAGCAAACAAAATTTATTTCTTTGTATTTACAATTTCCAGAGTGTTTTATGTGTTTCTTATGATTGATGTACCTGTAAGTTCCTGAAAATTCTTTCTATGTACAAATAGCGGAGTACTCCAATTAGGAGGCAATCTGTTTTGAGTGTATGGTTGTGTTAGCAATAAAACTGTTCTAAGAGTAAAGTGTGGTGCTCTATTAATGATCAGCCTTCGAATTCCGGACCACCTGCAGTTTTTAACATGACAATAAGGTAACGTATTTTATCCCTATATTGGTTACAATTGTAATTTGTAATTTCCATGTCTTGTTGCTGCCTGGAGAGTGTGTTGCAGCTGAGTTGCTTTGAGCCTCCTGTCTCGACAGGCTGCTAACTGAAAATAATGGTCGTCTGTTGTTGATGTTTCCCATGGATGACCTTGGCCTTGCCTTCTTTTAATGATTCCTGTTGTCTGAAATTGCGTTCATATCATGAAAATTACACTTTGGGATGCTCCAATTACTGCAGCCACTTCCGTCCGTATCTGACCTGTTTTCCTGTTCCCAACATTTTACGGCTCTCCATGCCATAGCTTTGTGTAAGTCGTCATGTTGTTGCATTGCACTGCCTGCTCACTACACTATCAAACCCAACTGTTGGTTTAATTCATTTATCAGAGTACACACAAGTAAAGACAAACCCACTCTGCATCAACTTTCTGTTTTACTACTATCTCAGTTGCCATAATGTTATTGTCTCCACTCCATAGAACCAACAGAAAGACATTGAACCATTTTAGTTCATTCTGTTATGACAATGCTTCAGAACCTAGATATCTCAACATATCCCCTAATTGTTTTGACCAGCATACTATGAGGAGTAATGAACATAAAATTTTTGAAAATCAGGATGTTCAAATAACATACTTTATACATAAATATAGAAAACGGATGACACCCAAAGGACAGGCTCATCGACAGACACAAATAAAATCACACACAAACGCACATACAAGCTTTCACAACCATTGATCGCTTCTTCAGGAAAAGGGGAAGAAAGGAGAGGAGAAAGGGAAGGATATGGGTTTTAAGGAAGTCCTTTGGGTAAGTCATCCGTTTTCTATTTTTAATATTTGTTTATCCCACCAGGAAAGTTTCCTTCTATAATTTTCGTTTCATACTTTATACATATTTAGACAAGAACTCTCATATTTAAAAGCAATGAGTAAAACGAAATAAACAGTTATACTACACATTTTTGTAGATTATGCAAGGACTGAAATTTTCAAGACATACCCTCAAGTTCCTTTGACTTTCGCAGTGCCTCTGACAGAAGAGTACTGGATTTTTTTAGCAAAGTTTGTGCACGGTCATTGGCTGAATTTGTCTGTGTCTTTTTCTTGCTCAGTTCAGCTCCAGCCTTATGAAACAGGTCTTGCAGCTGACTTGTATCATTTTGAGCCCTCTGAACCTCTGCTTCCAGCTTCTCTGCCTCCTGTGCCACTTCTTCTGCATCATGGGCATTTTGTAAAAACTTTGTTTGCAGAGGTTTCAGTCTTGCTTGCAGAACACTTACTTCTGCAACTGTTTCATTTGCCTTTTGTTGAGCATCTTCAGTGCCACTTGCAATCTAAAAAGAAATGAAAACAGCTGCTATAACACATCTTAAATACATAATTTGTGAACTTATAACTAAGTGAAATGGTATGAGATGTGACACTGTGGAATATCTGTGGTAACTGTATTCCACAGTTATGCAAAATACCCCAGGGAATCTGTACTCCGCTTCAAGATTGCCGGAAATAAAACAAACAGCGTTGGAAGTTTTGTAGAGTTTGCTTTGATGATTAAAAGTTGGGCAAGCTGGAATTTTAAAATCTACACAAGAAAACAAACAAAACGGTACATAATTATATTTATGCCTACCTGTTTCAGCAGAGGTACTGATAAAAAAATAATTCTTCTGAAACATCATAACAGAGTTCCTTTAACTGGAACTGTTACATCTTATGGCAAGTTAAGTTCTATTGTTTACTGAGTGAGCTCTGGATCTCGAGCAAGTTCGATGAAAGTAACACTCTTCACTAATGAAGGCCATGGCCAAATATTTACAGTGTGTGAATGTGAGTGTCTATTTTTCATGTCTGTCAGAAGCTGAGCAAGCCTCTTTATAGTGAATTGTTATCTGTACTCCTTTACTGACATATTGAAAGGTAATAAATTATTTTTCAAAAGAGATAGATTGGCTGGCCAGTACTTACCTTTCTGCTATACCACCGATAGTGACACAAATGAAGGAAAAAAGGAAAAGGATGAAAAAGGACAAGCTTTCGAAACACACTTCCTTCTTCAGGTAGGAGAGAAGGGAAGAAAATAGGATGGGAATGGAAGCGGAAGGTAATTCACGACCTAGGTCATGAGGATCCCTTAAAATCAAAATACTATTTAAAAATCGTTTGAACACCACTACCTTGTCATCTCTTAATATGTGCTTCAATGTTTAGTGTCTTCTCTCAATGATGACACATTCATAGGACTAAAAGAAGTCTTAATAATTGTTGAGAAATTTGGATACTTTAACTGTATGGATGATGTGCTGCTGCAAGTAATACCTTTCTTATCAAAAGCTGAATCATCTTTTTCAAACCTTCCACTCAACCAGAAAATAATCTTGCCAGGTATTGAATGGTAGTATATTGCAACTTTTCATATATCTCATTGCAGTTCCTGCTCTTTACTCTTTCTTTTCATGTATCTATTTAATAAGCACATATTTTCCATCAGATGTTTGCAATCCGGCATGTAATGTTTTGGGCATCTTTAGAAACCACAATCTGTTACTACTTCTAGTTTACTAAGCTATTTTCCAGAAGATCATAAAATGTAAGGAGTTCATTATGAAGAATTTCAGAAATATTCTCAATTTTTCTCAAGGCAATAACCATCAAAAAGAGAGACAGACATTTTAAGTATGTTTTATATTTCTATATGGATCTTCTGAATCAAATGTATTTGGCTTTGAAAATATTGTGTCAACTTAGTAACCAGATCTGCATGATGAAATTATGATATAAAGTTCTGATTTCATTTAAGGTTTTTTAAAGCATTCACAATGGCATTGTAGTATTTGACTGAACAGTAGCAGAATTCTTTCTTAGAGGTATATGCTTAAGAAAGTAATATCGAATACTATCCCACTGTTCCAAAATCCTGTCCAAAGTGAACCACATCATGGTTGTACACATAAAAAACTTGTGATATGGCTATTAAAATTAGACAGAATTCCTTCAAGTTCTTCCTGGAATGTAGGCCAAACATCAAAAGAATGTTAAATACTGACCAAGAATGTGGATGCTTTTTTATTTAAACATTTCAGAGTCTTCACAATAGGAATCACTCATTGTATATGAATCATGCAGGTTTCAATGTTTAGAAATTGTGTACCTCAGGTCTCTTGGAGATCTCTATCCAACAGCCAAAATAATGTTTTGTAAACATTCAATCCATCTGATCCCAGCATAAGGTATTTATTTAGGGGCAAGTTGGCTTTAGAAAGTGCTTTACATAATTCCTGATGTAACATTGTACCATCTGCTTCACCAATAGAGAAAGTTCTTAGATGATGCACTGTTATACCACACTTACTCCCTGAACAAAATTTTTTATTTATTTATTTGTTTTTATCTTTAAAATATGCAGTTTTATTGAAACTTAATGGTTAATATGATGAACATGCATCTTCTAACATATGTTCCCAGAAATATGGTGCCAGTCCATTAGTTATTAGATATATCATTTTCTTAGACAAAAGTGAAATTTTTTTAGAAACTATCACTGAACATCTAAAAAACATTACAATTATTAGAATGATATTTTCATTCTGCAGTGGAGTGCGCACTGACATGAAACTTCTTGGCAGATTAAAACTGGGATTTGAACATGGGACCTTTGCCTTTCACAGGCATGCTTGTTACCAACTGAGCTTTCCTGGCACGCTTCACAGCCTGTCCACATAGCTTTACTTCTGCTAGTACCTCGTCTCCCACTTTTCAAACTTCACAGACGTTCTGTGAACCTTGCAGGACTAACACACCTGAAAAAGGATAAGGTAGAGATATGGCTTAGCTACAGCCAAGGAGGTTTCCAGAATGATATTTTCACTCTGCAGTGGAGTGTGCACTGAGATGAAACTAACAGGCAAAAGTCGCAAGTTCAAATCCTGATTCTGGCACACAGTTTTAAACTGCCAGGAAATTTCATTATGAATATCTGACAAATCCACAAAGTAATTGGAAATCACTCACTTCATTGTCCAAAGCAACTCATTGGTGGTTGAACTATCATTTGTATTTGATATCTGTTTTGTTTGTATGTACTGAACTTGAATGCTGTGTCTGATGTAAAGTTTGTAAATGTAATTGATGCAGCAGTGTTTTCTGATTTGGATCTAAAGGTGTTAGTTCCATTATTTCTCATTATACATGTGGGAGTTATTCTGAAAGAGATTTGATTTACCCCAATATCAAGCCAATGGTCTTGAGAGCATACAGTTTCATACGCATTTTGATATTGTGAGTTATGGTCAATATCATCCAACATTTTATAAACCAAAAGCTTTCTGAAAATCCTGTATGACAACTAATTTTCCATGCAGGTAGTCTGAATTATGAGTTATTTCACAAATATATTATAAAAACACCATATGAAACAAGTTTTTGAAAGCAAATCTGTATATCTACTCACTTGAGTAAGGTCCCTTTCAGCTACTAATATGTCACTGTTAGCCTTCTTTATAGCATCTTCAGCTTTGTCTTGGGCATCTTGTGCTTCATCAAGTGCATCTGCAACTAACTTAGCTGTGTCCAAAATTTTCTCTGCTCCTTCCCTGTAGAGAATAGAATCAGTATGTTATTGAGCCAGTTTGATAAAACTGACAAAAATATCCAAATTTATAATATTACAACCACTAATAATAAGTAACAGTATGTATGCATCAACTAGCATTAATTCAAATGCTTTCAATGTTCATAACATTTGCATTTGCTTCATGGTACAAATCAACCCTCCTCCTCATGTGAAAGTAATATGTCCTTTTTCACAAACAAGACATTATGTCTCACAGAACAATGGCTAATTATAATGACATTATAAACGTCACTTAGTATGTTTAAAATAAGATAACCAGTTTGAAATGTGGTATGTCATCTTCATATCTATACACAGTGGTTACACGTCCTATGTGTTTACCGATTCAGTGAACCCCTGAAAAAATCTTGTAGTGAAAAAAAAAGTAAATAAGCAAATAAAATAAAAAGTGTTTTTAAACTATCATTCTTCATTTTGTTCTTCTATCACATCATTTTATATGCACATTCAAAGTATTTTTATTGCATGAAGAATGTTTTACATCCTGGAGACAGCACGTATTCAAGTCGTAGCGCAGTCGCCTAACATAGGCGGCAGCATTGCAATGTGCACGTTCAGCTGCGGTTCAAATTGTCTTCTGAACCCCCTGGAGTCAGCATATGGGCGCTTCTGTGGTAGGGAGGGGCAAGGGGAAATGCTGCTTTTAACATTGCAGTTGCAACTGGTAGAGATGTCAGCTCCTGGTGACTTGAGCTCTGGCAGTTACTCACAAATGGTTCCGAAGCAAAGATAATGGAGCTACTGCACACCTCGTCTTGCGCATACGGAAATCCTCTTTCATATTTGTTTTTGGCGCGTTGAAGATTTATCAAAAACATGTCATTTTTGGTAAAATATAAGTACCAATTAAAGATGCACTAATTGTAAAAGCTTTCAGAAGATCCGATCATGAATAGTAATAAGCATTACTCTCTATCTAGCAAGAATAGTCATGTGGTTAGCAGCATTGTGCTGGAGTGTCAAAGGTAATGGGTTCACGTCTGACTGAAAGCAATTTTATTAATTCCAACCTTCTTTCTAACAGACAGGGCATTTTTGCAAATGTGTCGCGATTTTAAGATAAATGATATTTATACTCTTTGTTGTAACAAATATTTAACTCATGCAGTGAAGGCTTTCATGACCAGCTGAAATAATTGCTGTTGAATCTTCCGGGTTATGTGGTCGTGGTCGAAGAAACGTATCTGCTCCTGACGTTTCGTCCAGCGCAGCTCTGGACGAAACGTCAGGAGCAGATACGTTTCTTCGACCACGACCACATAACCCGGAAGATTCAACAGCAAATATTTAACTGTTTGAAAAGATGTGGGGGAGAGCAGCCTTTGGGCAAGCTTAAGAATAAGAGGGTGTGCTGCTTACAGTGTCAGGTGATCCAAAGGTAGCTTATTTCTTCATCGTAACGGATTCATTTTGTTAAAGTCACTTAACAGTATAATTCAGTGTTCATGTGCATATCCATATGTTCTTGGAGTTTATTTTCAAAGAAAAATGAACAATGCTTAGTATCTTTTAGAAACAAATTACTCAGCATGAAGCTTGGAAGAAAAGTGTGAAATAAAGAAGCTTGGTAGGCCAACCCCTC
Organism: Locusta migratoria; assembly: GCA_026315105.1. Taxonomy (NCBI): domain Eukaryota; kingdom Metazoa; phylum Arthropoda; class Insecta; order Orthoptera; family Acrididae; genus Locusta; species Locusta migratoria. Next base: position 298,641,404 of record CM048755.1, read on the forward strand.
AGCTCGAGTTTAAGTAAGCACAAACAAGCCGAGGTAAGACATTCTGCAAATATGTGGCTGTGTGTGTGTGTGAGAGAGAGAGAGAGAGAGAGAGAGAGAGAGAGAGAGAGAGAGAGAGAGAGAGAGAGAGAGAGAGAGAGAGGAGGTGGGGGGGGGCAATTCCTATTTTTCACAAACGTTATATCATGTCTTAACAAAAACAGTGTAGCCTCTATTCACTGGATGAAGTCAAACAAAAATATTATTTTTTTGTGTTCACAGTCCACTGAATAGTCAAATGTTCAAATGTTTGTAAAGTCTATGGGACTTAACTACGGGGTCATCTGTCCCTAAACTTACAAACTACTTATGAACTAGGATGGCACAAATATCCATGGCCGAGGGGGATTCGAACCCCCGACCGTAGTGGCCGTGCAGACCGTGACTGGAGCGCCTTAGTCCCCTCGGCCACCGCGGCCGGCCTGAATAGTCCAAATAGTTTGTTTCATGTCTGCACTGCAACAATCACATGACATTTGTTGTGTGTATTCATAGAGACAGACAGACATACATACATAACAAAAATACATAAACTTCCTTAATTAATAATAAATTTGGATATTGATGATATAAGATCATATAATATAACAACAGAAATACTTACTTGGCAGCATCTGCCTGCTCCTCTAATGATTTTGCTTTAGTGAGACTGTCATTTGTTTCCATCAAGATGACCTCTATGTTTGTGAGAGAGGCAATTGTATTATTTATATTTTCTGCAAGGTAAGTTATGCTTTCTGGTTCAAGATTTATATTTTTCAACAGAACCTGTAACATTACGCAAATTCCTGTATCACAGTACAACTTCTTAAAAAGTAATAAATAAGCATCATTTTTAAAGAAATTGTCATTCCATTAAATATACACATAATTTACTAAGGACCAGCTGAAAATGTTCATTTGGGCCACAAAAACAGTAACTACTTTCTTCTTTAAAATATCCTTGACAGAAAAGTGTTGAGCCAGCTGCCTCAATCCTCACTCTGCCTTCTTCACACACAAAATTTGGTATGAGAACTTATTTACAGTAGCAGAGACATTGATGGCAGAAGAGAGAGAGGATACAGTGCTAGTGGTAGATAAAGTGGAGAAAGTTATACTGGGACAACCACAGTAATGTTGAACCCGTGGATCTGGCTAACAGATAGTGATCATCATCATCATTCTTATTTTCAAGCCCCTGGGTGGGTCTGCATGAAACAAGAGCCTATTGCCTTTTTCTATCCTATGTGCACACTGTACCATTTTTCACCTCTTTTCTACAGTCCTTGCTTCACTTCCATAACCCCTCTATCTCTTGGCCTTCCTTATCATGCAGTAGAAGTTTCGATTTACATAATAGAAGTGGTTACCCCCACAACTGGCACTGTTTTTACAGATTTTTGAGGACATACAATTTCTAGATAAATATTCATAGAAAAAACAGTTAAAATTTGAGCCATTTGCTTTGTCTGGTTATTTAGATATATGTGGCTACTGTACAAATATGGCGAAAAGCCAGTTTTTTCTGATTCTATATATAAAAACAGTAACTTTATGGACCCCTGGTCTCAGTAATCAATAAGCACACCAAAAAAATTTAAAGTCCTCTGGAATATCATCTTAAGAATATATGGTAATAATTTTGATGATTTGCAAAGATCTGAATCTAACAATGGAAAGTCCAGGTTGGAATATTAGTAATAGGGGATAGGTACCAATTCACTGTAAGGATGATTGCTGAGCTCAAAAAAAAGTTCAAATGTTTGTATAGTGTATGGGACTTAACTACGGGGTCATCAGTCCCTAAACTTACAAACTACTTATGAACTACTTACGAACTAGGACAGCACAAATATCCATGCCCGAGGGGGATTCGAAACCCCGACCGTAGTGGCCATGCAGACCGTGACTGGAGTGCCTTAGTCCCCTTGGCCACTGCGGCTGGCGATTGCTGAGCTGCAGACAGGGATGTAGAAAGAACAAACATTTTCACACAACTTTTAATTTTCACCCACAGCCTTCATTAGAACAAGATACACATACATTAAAACATATGCATAATTATGGAAATACTTTCATGAGCCCCAGCTTGTATAAATTGTTTTCTTTATATAACTCTGTAAGATGTATGTTTTATATTGATTTGCTGGTGTTTAAAGTAAACAAATACGTTTCTATAAATTCATTTTCCTTTCTTTTCCTGTCACATATCACACCCTGGCAAGAAAAGTGACACAAGTAAAAAATGGCAATATTGGTTTATGTTACTGAAGAACCCCAACAACAATCACATCTCTCTCTCATAATTTGTCTGGTTCACAGCAGTAGTGTCCTTTTGCTGTAGGCTAGTCCACAATCTGACACAGTAAGAACAGTGTCGCTTTTCTCAATTATTGAATTTTTGATTTGAGGCATTGTTCTTTGCTGGCTGGCATATGATTTCTAACTACAGTTTTTAACATACCGCATATTTTAAAATAAACTATTTATCGAGGCAAAAACTCTCACTTGATCTGAATTGCATGTATCCAACAGTTATACAAATTTAAAAGTAAAGTTTGTCATTGCAGGAGAACAAAAATTAATTTTATGTACAGTACCTCTTGTGCCAATGTTCTGATGTCTGAAGGCGATGCACCATCTTCATCAAAAAATTTATTGACTTCATCTATAAAATTTTGAGTCCTGTTTACAATATCATCAGAACGATTACGTGCTTCTAGTGCTTTGTCATAAGCTTCTTGTGCCAAAGTGTTTGCAGTAATCGTTTCTTGCCTTGCTTGAGACACCTGTCAATAAAACATAATACTTCCTTTATAATTGTAAATACATATAATAACATTTGTGTGTCCACAATGACATAATACAATCTTGGATATCATTATTTTTTAAGTATCTGCAACAATGATATGTCATGCATACAATATAACAAAAAGCACATTAAATAGTACTGGATTGTATACTCATTTGTCACCACTAATTCATTGCAGCATACGAAAGTAGTACCACTAATAATAGGGCTCAGAAATCTTCAAGAATGAATGGCCTAATTTAAATTAGTTGGCGTGATTACATTGTACAAAGCTTGGCTATCCAGTGAACTCTGTGGCATTTAGTTTTCTGAGCTATTTTAGGAAAGTGATCCAGTTATAAAATTCTGAATGAAAAAAAAAGACAGAATATCTAGTCATAAGTAAGAATACCCAAATTGATGCACCTTGGTCTGTAGATGGATTTCCTTTCAAGGCTATCGACTGCTTCAAGTAATTTGGGAATGGTTTTAATAACAAAAATAGAACAGATGTAGAAATAAATGCTCATCAAGCAGTACCTGCCATATACTACATTACTATTTACCTGCTTCGATTGTTTAAAAATATATCACAACATAGGTCCATCTTTTATGTGACCTTCTCATAGACACTGTACACTGTACAAGAAATAAATTCCATAATAAAATCTTTAAAAACAAAGCAACCTAGTGGTTATGATAAAATATCAACAAAGTTAATTAAAGCATACTCTTGTGGATTTAGCACAATTTTAAGTTATTTGTGTAACCAGTCTATTATAGCTGGAACATTTCCCGATTGGTTAAAATATGCAGATATTAAACCTCTATTCAAGAAAGGGGATAAAGAGATACCATCAAACTACAGACCGATTTCACTTTTACCGGCATTCTCAAAAATTCTAGAAAAGTTAATGTAGAAGCAGCTTCTCATCCACCTAACCTCAAATGACACACTGTCTAGAACACAGTTTGGATTTCACCTACAGTGAGAATGTACTTCATTCATTAGATAATAAATTACAAGCAGGAGGTATTTTCTGTGATTTATCAAAGACATTTGATTGCGTGAACTATAACATCCTTTTAAGTAAATTACAATTCTATGGTGTCACGGGAATTGCTGCAAAATGGTTCAAGTTGTACCTTGCGAACTGGAAACAGAGGGTGTCAGTGAAAGGGACTAGTGAATTAAGCCAACAGTCATCATCAGATTGGGAAGAAATTACATGTGGTGTTCCTCAAGGATCCATCTTAGGGCCATTGCTTTTCTTGTGTACATTAATGACCTCTCATCTGTTACACTGCCAGAAGCAGAGTTTGTTTTGTTTGCAGATGATACAAGTATTGCAATAAAAAGTATGTTTTAGAAAGGTCTGCTAATGATATTTTCATTAACATTAATAAATGGTTTAAAGCCAACTCATTGACATTAAACTTTGAAAAGACTCATTACATGCAGTTCAGAACATGTAAGATTCCCCCCATCTGGTATATGCATAAACTATGAAGAAGAGCAGATAGAAGAGGTTGACAGTATAAAATTCCTGGTATTACAGCTTGATAATAATTTCAGTTGGGAGGAGCACACCACAGAACTGCAGAAATGACTTAAAAATTCTATATTTGCAATACGAGTGGTATCACACATAAAAATAAAAAAAAACTTGCATGCTTTGCTTACTTTCATTCCATAACGTCATATGGTATAATATTTTGGGGTAACTCTTCAAGTCAAGCAAAAGTTTTCAGAGTCCAAAAGCATGTAATATGTATTATTTGTTGTGTAAATTCACGGACATCTACATCTACATCTACATACATACTCCGCAATTCACCGTAAGGTGCGTGGCGGAGGGTACACTGTACCTCTACTAGGTATTTCCTTTCCTATTCCACTCCCAAATTGAACGAGGAAAAAAAGAATGCCTATATGCCTCCGTACGAGCCCTAATTTCTCTTATCTTGTGATTGTGATCACTACGCGAAATGTAAGTAGGCGGCAGCAAGATCGTACTACACTCAGCTTCAAATTCCGGCCCTCTAAATTTACTTAACAGAAATTCACGAAAAGAACGTCGTCTTTCTTCCAGCGATCCCCAATTGAGTTGCCGGAGCATTTCCGTGACACTCGCGCATTGGTCGAACCTACCGGTAACAAATCTAGCTGCTCGCCTCTGAACCGCCTCTATGTCTTCCTTCAAACCGATCTGCTGCGGGTCCCAAATACTTGAGCAATACTCAAGACGTGGTCGTACAAGCGTTTTATACGCGGTCTCCTTTACAGTTGAAGTACATCTTCCCAAAATTCTCCCAATAAACCGAAGTCGGCTGTCTGCCTTACTCACAACTGTCCTTACATGCTCGTTCCATTTCATATCGCTCTGCAATGTTACGCCTAGATATTTGAACGACGCGACCGCATCAAGAAGCTCACTACTGATGCTGTATTCGAACATTATGGGATTGTTTTTCCTACTCATGCGCATCACCTTACATTTTTCTACATTGAGAGCTAGCTGCCATTCTTCGCACCAACTAGAAATTTTGTCTAAGTCAACCTGTATGCTATTACAGTCAGTTACAGACGACACCCTCCCATACACCACAGCATCATCAGCAAACAGCCGCAAATTACAACTTACTCTGTCCATCAGATCATTTATATAGATAGAAAATAATAGCGGTCCTATCACACTCCCCTGGGGCACGCCTGACGATACACTCGTCTCTGATGAACACTCGCCGTCGAGAACAACGTACTGCGTTCTATTACTTAGGAAGTCTTCCAGCCAGTCACAAATCTGTGAACCTATTCCATAAGCTCGTATCTTCGTTAGCAGTGTGCAGTGTGGTACCGTGTCGAACGCCTTTTTGAAGTCGAGAAAAACACAATCCGCCTGTTGCCCTTCGTCCATGGCTCGCAAGATGTCATGTGAGAAAAGGGCAAGCTGAGTTTCACATGAACGATGTTTCCTAAACCCGTGCTGATTCATGGAAAGAAGCTTTTCCGTTTCAAGGAAATTTACTATATTCGAACTGAGAATATGCTCCAAAATTCTACATGAAACCGATGTCAACGATATTGGCCTGTAATTGTATGGGTCAGTTCTCTTTCCTTTCTTATACACGGGAGTCACCTGCGCTTTTTTCCAATCACTAGGAACTTTGCGCTGAATTAAAGATTCGCTATAAATGCAAGCTAAGTAGGGGGCCAATGCCGCAGAATAGTCTTTGTAAAACCGAACTGGTATTCCATCCGGACCAGCAGACTTTTTCGTATTTAGCTCTCTCAGCTGCTTCTCTACACCGGAAATACCTATTGCTATGTCCCCCATTTCGGAATTGGTACGTTGATCAAATGATGGTATATTTGTGCGGTCCTCCTGCGTGAAAGATTTCTTAAAGGTTAAATTTAGAACTTCAGCTTTCCGTTTGCTTTCTTCTATTACTGCCCCGGAATGATCAACTAGTGACTGGACAGTGGGCTTTGACCCGCTTATCGATTTTACATAGGACCAGAATTTTTTCGGGTTCTCGGAAAGATCTTTTGCTAAGGTATGGCTGTGATAATTATTGTATGCTTCACGCATCGATCTTTTTATAGACGCACGAATCTCTACTAACTTTTGCCTGTCATTATTTGCGTGTTCCTTTTTGAATCGAGAGTGCAACAGCCTTTGCTTTCTCAGCAGCTTTCTAACATTATTATTATACCACGGTGGATCTTTTCCATCCTTAATCGTCTTTACTGGCACATATTTCTCTAACCCTTCATTAACAATGCATTTAAATTTAGTCCACAATTCCTCTACGTCCATAGTCCCAGAATTAAACGATGCCCATTCATTTTCTAAGTGCGATCGTAACATTTGCTTGTCGGCTTTTCCCAACAAAAACACGCTCCTAGCCTTCTTGACTGGTTTATGAACTTTGGTCACCATCGACGCTATGACGATATCGTGATCACTAATTCCTGTCTCTACACAGACATCGTTAATAAGGTCAGGCCTGTTTGTGGCTATAAGGTCTAGAATATTTCCATTGCGTGTGGGTTGCCGGTTTAACTGCTCAAGACAGTTTTCGGAGAATGTGTCCAAAAGTAGCTCGCAAGACTGCTTGTCTGTACCGCCTGAAATGTAACTAGCGAGGTCCCAATCTATACTCTTAAGGTTGAAGTCACCTCCGACTAATATTGCATGGCCCGGATACCTATGCACTACCTGGTGTAGACTTTCCTTGAATGATTCTAAAACTGCTACAGCAGCACTGGGGGGCCGGTAAAAACACCCAACTATTAACTTTACTTCTTTTAGACCTGTTATGCGTGCCCAGATAACTTCACAGTTACTTTCAACCTCGATTTCAGTAGAAACAATATCTTTGTCCACAGCGATGAACACTCCTCCTCCAGTTGTATCAGATCTATCTTTCCGATATACATTCCACGATTCGCTAAATATTTCTGAACTTGCCACATCATCATTTAGCCAGCTTTCGGTGCCTAAAACTATCTGAGCGCAATAACTTCCATGCAGCGCTGCAAATTCGGGAACTTTGTTTCTAATACTTTGTAAGTTCGCGGCTAATATTTTTATGTTCGAATTTTTGTTCCGAACGTGGCCTGAATTCGCTGTTTGAATACTGACAGGCGAGTGCTCATCAGAGTTAGCGCCTAGCCTAAAAAAACCCCATGTGCACTCCACAAGTACTCTGCTACCCGAGTAGCCGCTTCCTTAGTGTAGTGCACCCCTGATCTATCTAGGGGCACCCTACAATTCCCCACCCGATAACGCAGATCCAGAAATCTGCAGCCATGACTGTCACAGAGTCGGCGAAGCCTCTGGTTCAGACCCTCCACTCGGCTCCAAACCAAAGGATCCCGATCAACCCTGGGAACAATGCTGCAAATCGACAGCTCTGCTTGCACCCCGCGTGCGAAGGCAGCAGCCTTCACCAATTCCGCCAGCCGCTCGTAGGACGCGAGAATGTCCTCAGAACCCAAGCGACAAGCGTCATTGGTGCCGACGTGAGCTACGACTTGCAGTCGACTGCACCCCGCACCCTCGATAGCCGCCGGCAAGGCCGCCTCCACATCTCGGATGAGGCCCCCCGGCAAACACACCGAGTGCACGTTGGAATTCCTTCCAGATCTGGACGCTATCTGCCTAAGGGGCTCCATCACGCGCCTGACATTGGAGCTCCCAATAACTAATAATCCCCTCCCCCCGTGCACCTGCTCGGACCCTGCTGAAGGAGTGGCCACACCTCCACTCACAGGACGAACGGGCGCGGACGGACGTCCAGCCTCCACATTGGCCTTCCGCCTCGAGCGACGCGAACGCCGTACAACCCGCCACTCTCCTTGCGGAGAAGGCGGCTCGACGACGTCCGGTACACCTGAAGGTGCCTCGGTAGCAGGGACAGAGAGCGTAGCGTGAGACACCTGAGGTGTCCCACTCGACGAACCAGACTCCCCACCATCGCTGCACCCCGAGACAGCAGCCTGAAGACGGCTGACCATAGCCAACAGCACGCTCAGCTGTTCGCGAACCGCGGCCAACTCCTCCTGCGTCCGCACACAGCAGGCACACATCCTATCCATCCTATCGATACAATTAACAGTAATTAACAACTTTAAAGAAGCCTAGTACTCTAATGAAGGCGGCTGGCTGCTGACTTAACTGTGGTCAGTGGTAACTACACTGTCGAATCAACAAAACTGAGTCCGGCAGCTTAGCGCTGTTAACGCTGCGGCACTCGTGGCAGCTGGTACTGGACTGACTGATAACGAGCTTAGTAACGGTCTCTGACTTGTTTTGAAATACACCGGTCAAAGACGAAGACTAAACAACGGTATTTATCAAATACGATAGAATAAACAATTAAAACAGTAGTACAAACGAAATCTGCAAGTACGCGGGAATAAACCTCTTAAAACAGTACTACCGAAAATGAACTAGACTGGCAAATTAAATTTGACACAAAATTAAATTCAGATACTTAGCGCTGTAACGATGTGGCACTGGTGACAGCTGGCACTGGACTGACTGATAACGAGCTTAGTAACGGTCTCTGACTTGTTTTGAAATACACCGGTCAAAGACGAAGACTAAACAACGGTATTTATCAAATACGATAGAATAAACAATTAAAACAGTAGTACAAACGAAATCTGCAAGTACGCGGGAATAAACCTCTTAAAACAGTACTACCGAAAATGAACTAGACTGGCAAATTAAATTTGACACAAAATTAAATTCAGATACTTAGCGCTGTAACGATGTGGCACTGGTGACAGCTGGCACTGGACTGACTGATAACGAGCTTAGTAACGGTCTCTGACTTGTTTTGAAATACACCGGTCAAAGACGAAGACTAAACAACGGTATTTATCAAATACGATAGAATAAACAATTAAAACAGTAGTACAAACGAAATCTGCAAGTACGCGGGAATAAACCTCTTAAAACAGTACTACCGAAAATGAACTAGACTGGCAAATTAAATTTGACACAAAATTAAATTCAGATACTTAGCGCTGTAACGATGTGGCACTGGTGACAGCTGGCACTGGAGAAGCCTCTTCAAAGAACTGGGTATATTAACTACTGCCTCTCAGTATATTTATTCCTTAATGGAATTTGACATAAATAATATATCCCAACAAACAGCTCAGTTCATACCTACAATACTAGGAACAAAAATGATCTACACTAGGACTTAAAAGCACTTACTTTTAGTTCAAAAAGGGGTCCACTACTCAGGATAACATATTTTCAATAATTTACCAACAACCGTATAAAAATTTAGCTACAAATAAAGATCAGTTTAAGAGGCGAATAAAAGACTTTCTAGTGGCCAACTCCTTCTTCCCCACTGCTGAATTCTTAAATAGAACCAAATGATGAATGTCTCTGTATTTATACCATTATTATATTATCAGCTTGTAAAAAGTGTATGTACCTGTATTAGTAATATTACATTATCAACTTACCCATCCAAGAGGATCACCTCAACATGGATCTATGGAACGAACTAGTCTAATCTAATCTGTATAATGACAACTTATTGATGACAGTCTAATTTTATATTATCATCATGAGGGCCAATCCATCATTATAATATGCCTTTTCTATATAATCGTGGCACCCATACTTCCCCAAATTTCTCAATTATTTTTTATGGTTGTTAGCTTTCTTTTCACTGTGGACAAACTGCTGATTAATTCATTGCTCAATCTTCAAAAATACCACAGATTTGATACAGACTATATGACCCATTTTGTATATTCAGAAATGAAACACCCCATAAACTTCACATGCAGCAGCCATAGCTGTCACATGCCTAGAAATAGGGCATGTTTAGGGATGAGCACATATAATACAACTTATGAGTGTATGCTTCATATGAATCAGAGTAAACAAATACATGCTATACCCATGTAACATGAGGAATACAAAAACAGTAATTGATTCTGTTGATCTGAAATTGTCAGGACTTCCACTGTGGTTTTCTAACTCATACATTGAGTTCAATGCACTTTTTTTTATTTTATTTCTTTTTAACTCATAATAATGGAATTTCTTTAGTTTGTGGAATATGCATTCCTTGATGTGAGCCAAAAAGACTCTAGCCTTATTTTTAAAAGTAGTGTTTATTACTAGGTTAGAAATCACATAGAATTCATTTTAGTGATCAGAACTGAATTACAAGGAAAGTACTTGGGCTCGAACAAATGTATCTTTATGAATGTTTGGTTATGGGTCCAATACATACCCCTCAATGTGCTGATGGGTGTCTTTTTTTCTGAAAAAACTTTATAATCATGTCCTAGATAGCACTGTAGATGTAACTGTACATGCCATATGCAATGCAGAAATCTTAACTATAAATGTAAATGGGGAATGTCAATAAAATGCTCCAAACAATAGAAATGACTACAAAAAGCACATTGAAAAATTGCAAGCTGATAGCATGGCATATTTGCACATTCTATAGTATCAGTGTTGAATGCCACATCAGTGACAATTTTGGAGTTTTCCACTGGTTCACCCGTATAGTAGCCAGCATTCTGCCATGCATAATGAAGTGTTGGTCTATATACTCCCATAGATAATGTATTGTAAATGATCGAATGCACATTCATAATAAAGAAGGTGTCATGCAATTCTGGCTGCATATTATGGAACATAGTTTAATGATGTCTGTTATTCTCTTGGCATATATTTTATACTGGCTGAAGAAATACAAATCCAGAGGTTGTGTTTATTTTGTAGTTTTAAGCAGAATGATTTTTAAATCTACAAGTTTTCTGCCAGTTGCTTCCAGTAGTAGTCATGCATCCTTATGTCCAGACTAAGAGTCACAAAGTACTAATGACTTTCTTGACAAATGTGGATTCAAAACTAACAGAAGAAACATCTTTAGATGTCATTTCATCACCTTCCCATGCACACTTTTTCTACAACAACATTTGGAGGGCACCGCATTTCTATTTCCCTTCACACACGGGGTCCAAACTTTCCACTAGTGTCTTGGAAGTAAATATAGAGTTTGTCTGCCAGTTGTCCGTCCATTGGTACGGCAACATCAATTGTGTAACAATGTGTTGCACAGTTAACTGGTTGCATCATTGCAAAAATGTTTGTCTCCCTACAAGACCTAACTGGTGTACTGGCAGGTCAATGTGCAATGCAGCATGGCATACACAGAGGCCTCTAATGGACAACTTCAGAGTTTTGTAGATGTGCCAGTATCACATTACCTCCTAAGTACCTTCCTTGTTAGAGATTAACAGACTCTTAAAAGAAAAGTTCTTACCATTCTACGATGACTTCCCAATGCAGATGTAGTGAGAAATAATGAGAAATGGATACTCATAGAATTAGAAAGTTTGAGAAGGTGTAATGACAGAATGTGTACTGCTTTGATTTTAGACATCACTTGACAAAAGTTTATGTTACACAGGTTTGTGACTTGTAAATCAACAAATGATTAACATTACCCCTCTTAATAATTCATCTGCTTCAGCCTCCTTATTTTCAACAGCTTTCTTGGCATCGTCAGCAAATTTGAGGGCACGTTCTGCCATAGTCACAGCACCTTGTTCACAGGACAGCCCTCCACAGCTGCCGCAACCAGCACCGCCACACAGCTTGTCACATGGGTCGCCATGCTTGCCACAAACCTGTGCATATAATGTCAAACAGTAGTAACCATAACTGGAGTATTCCTAATTACTGTAATAACTCTTCTCAAAGTTTACATTATTTGGCAATGCTGAAATTTATTTTACAGTTTACTTATTTCCAGATGTAAAATACAATAACTCTGAGTTGGAACATAAATAATGCAAGGAGTAAAAGCTACAATTTATCGCACACCATATTTTACAGACTATAAGAGACACCATAGTTTTTAAGCATGTTTATTAAATTTTTATTATTAGATCGCAAAGCAAGAGTAAAAAAAGAAGTTCTTAAGAAAAAAAATTGGTACAGTTGTTTGATTGTAGATCATTTTAAAACTGCCTTCTGCATGAATTAATGTTGGGTTTCACCCATTGTCCATTTGTTCCATTCCTCTTTCATATACACGTTAAATGGTTTATTTAGAGAGACATCAGGAGGTTACAATGGTGAAGAAAGTCCTCCCAGAATATCAGCAAGATCTCTATTTCCTGATCTCTAGTTCTCTTTCACATAATTTTTCAAATGACTACTAAGCTGATATAGCACAAGAAGAGAACTCATCTCCAATAAACACCTTCCCTTCTCTACCACACTCTGCTAATCCATAATTTCCTACCAGCCTCATCCATCCAACCCTTGTCCACACACATGAACAATAACACCTGGTGGTATTTCAGAAGGTTTTGGCATTGTCTTGCAGTTGAAAATGATGATAAGATAAAGTTTAATACCAATAACACAAGATATATAGTGCATTTTTCCATGTCCACTTGTTTTTACAGTTGCAGTTTAGCACCTTCCATGGCAACAGTTATGTTACTCAGCAAATCAAGTGTTACAGGAGTTTCATCCATATTCACTATCTGGTTTAGTTCTACACTGGTTTTCCTTTGATGATGAATAATAAAGTGATGGAAAGATAATATTTTCTTTTCATACTCCTGCGGCATTTTATGAGATATTTTGATTTTGGTTCACATGCTAAGTCTATGATACTTCATAAACGTGTAGTACCAACCAACTCCACCCAATTCCAACTTCACAGACATTAGTCTGTGAAGTTCCACTATAATGCTAGCCTATGAGCATGTATTTGAATCATTCTTGTATTAATTCCAATGCCATTTTGACGGTGTCCTTGAATCCATTTCAGTATGTCATCATCTAGTTTTGGTCATTTAGCACCCAACCCTCTATCTGCATGTTTTGTCTTCCCAGTTTTCAGTTCTTCTTTACTATTCTGCCAATTGTGAATGTTTTTTTCCTGTTGATTGATGACTGAAATTCTGCTCAGCAACTCTGTTTCCATGTTCTTCTGCAAATGCTATTGCTTTCAATTTATAGCCTGCATCATATTAATACTTATTACGAAACTATTAATAAAAATATTGTACTGTTACCCATAACATAAATCGCTTACAGTTGATGTTTACTGCAATGACGCATCATAGGCTAGACAGAGTATTGGGGTTGCGATGGCAAGGCAGGAGAGAGACAGTGTTAACAAGTTTGTGAATACCCACAACTTACATTTGTCATGTTGGTGCCAGTTATTTTTAAGTCTGGTGTGAATGGTAAATCAAACACTAGCCATTTTTATATTAATTTTGAGTATTATAAGACACATGTGAATCTTGCAGGAAATTTTTTGAAGAAAAAATGCACCTTATAATCTGTAAAATACAGTAGCTGAGGCATTGAGCCTTTGAAAAGCACATTAACAATACTGACATCATTAAGCTACCAGAAGAATCCAGAACTCTGAAGGAGAACTCATCTGAAATTGCATTACCTTCACTCATCCCATTATATATACTTTTTTATTTGCTGATGTTAGCAAACAAACATTTTAGGGAATAAATCTGTACTGATAAGTAAATTTAAGTCCAAAAATGTCAAGTTTGAGTTAAGTACATAGTCAGAATTTTAAAGAAATTTTTAATTGATTGGTATGAATAATTTAAGAAGTTTATTCAGAAAATTATACTATGGTAATATCCTGGGCAAAACTGTGTTGAATGGATAAGTTATTATACAGACATTTATGATCAGGAAAAATGCACATTATAATAAGTTCATCCACCATGTGTGTCTTCAATAGACATCTATAACTGCAGCTTAAATTTTAATTTTATTTTCCGAACTGCGGTTAAATATGTTCAGGTTATTGCTGATTGTGGATAAACTATATTTAGTTAAACCTTTGCAACAGGTCTACGTGACCAAACACGTCAGGTTCAAACTATTTGTTATGAGTTCTTCATATGTGTTAAACTCCAGAGTAATAATTTGACATACTTCCTTCATTTTTGTGTTTCTCTGTATAACATAAAATTGAAATAGTCATACAGAATAACTGTATAACAACATTTCAACTTTACAACAGATGATAACCTAGGTCAGTTTCAGAAAAGAAACAGTGCCATACTAATTGAAAATATAGACTGCTATTTCATAATATAAAGAATACTTTGAGAAATCAAACAATTTTTTAAAGAAAATATATGTCTGGTCTTTGTTAGTTATTTGAAATCTACAGTCAGTTCATAAAATCACAAAATTACCTCAAAATACATCAAATGAATAAATATATGAAGTACTCTGAGCTCTTTGTCATCATTAGAGATAAATAAACAAACAAATATGCAAGAAGTGAAACCATATGGGGGAAGTAAAACTGGTGATTCTGAATAACTCTTAGTCCAGTCTCTCTAAAACACACAGTTGATTATAAACAGCGAATGTTGAATAAAAATCCCACCATTCACATTGTTCCTACCTGGTTGTTAATATCTGGAATTTGTTCTTCAAGTTCTATAAGTTTCGTTTCAAGGTCTGCAAGTGCTTCAGTGTTTTCATCTTGGAGTCTCATAAATTGGTTACTAGTACGATTAACAAGAGTTTCAGCGCGTTTACACTGTCTTTCTGAATCTGCGATTGCTGACTGACTGTCATCAGCTATTTGTTGAGCTTTCTCAGAGCGCTCCCATGCTTCACGTGTGAGGTTCAAAGCACCTGCCAAACATTATTTTTTTTTAATAAATGGTCTTATCAATTTTCATAGACATTTTAGCATTTAGTAAGGAGGAGAAAATGAAACTGAAGAGCAAAAGATAAAGAATTATTCTCTTGTGTAGAATACATGTCTGTTGTGAAAATTTGTTTCTTCCATCATTCAGTCATTTAAACAGCTGGGCCTTGCAAATATAGCCACATGATTATCATTTTTATAAAGTAAATAAATACAGTGTTTCATTTTCTCTGTTTCATTTCATATCAATTTCCAATTTTACTAGACTTTATATTCAAAATTTTTGTAATAGTGTCACTATTCTTAAATACTGCTACTGTCACTAACAATAAAACTAATTTTAGTGTTTTCACCTCTGCTGAAATTTCTGAACAACCACTATAACAAGCAAAATTTATATACATTTAACATACCTTCAACATTTGCTTCTTGCAACCGAGTAGCATTTTCTTTTAAGCCAAGAGCTGTAGCATTAAGCTTGTCTTTCTTGACTCGGAGATCTCTCAGGGCCTCATGTGCCAAAAGAATCCTCTGTGTTGCATTTTGTAAGATTTTCTCAACATCATCAAGTCCGTGTGATGAATGATTCAGTGTTCCTCTGTATATAAAGTAAATAAAATACAACAGATATAAAATATATTAATACTTACAGAAATACACAAGGGATTACTAGACAAAATTTTCTTCTACACCAGTCACCATAGTATCATAAATTACCTCAAATCCTCCACAAGTTTGTTTAGTGATTCAAGATCCTGCGAACTGATTGAAGTGTTGCTGAGCATCTGTTTAATTTCTTCAAGTTTCTTTTCCATTTGATCAAATTCACGGGTGTAGGCACCAGTTGCTCCAGTCTGTTTAATTTTTGATGCATCTTGAATAATTCGATTTGTCTCATCTAATCAATAAATGATTAAGAACAATTATTTCATATATGAGAAGTGATAAGGTAGTGAATTATAAATTCAAGTTAATAATGTTTATAAATATTCACAACACAGTCCTTCATTCTTATAAGACCTTGTAGTATGTTATGACATAAGATTCATGCTTACTGTCTGTATCACAAAACTACAAATAAATGTTTTCCTTTAGACAGATTTCTCTAAGGAATATAAAAAATAAAAACAGCAAGGTACTGCCTGTATAAGTAGTATGCCAGATTTAATGACTTTTTACTTGAGGTTATTTTAGAAATGTCACTATGTGGACAGAAGGTATACATATATCTGGAACACCTACATTCTTAAATCACTCAAAAATAGATGAAGTTTAAATATATCTCTGTACCTCTTAGTTCATTGAGAATACGATCCCAATTGGTAAAGCATTCACCACAAGGACTGCACTGTGGAGCTGAGCCCAGATATCCTCGGGCACACTGATTGCATTTTTCTCCTCCAATCCCCTCTAGACAGATACAGGTTCCATTTTCACGGTGGCACTGCATAGTAAGTGAACCATCAGGATCACATTCACAAGCTGTAAAACAACAATTCCATTACAATAATGAATAATTATATGCAAGAAAAATGTGACTCCTTGATATGTACGACATACTTCAAAAATGGGAATAGACCTTTCATTTAACACCTGTACCTTTTGCAAGTATCTTCATCAATAGATTTTCAGATTACAAGTTTCTTTACTATCCATATTTAAAATTTTATACCCTCTACTCTCCTGTCTAATGCTACTGGTAAATGTCATTCCATACATTTTTCCTTTGTCTTTCTAAGAGATTACATCTTTACAGCTCATTCCTTATTGTTTACCCACCTAGTTCTTCACACACGTACTTTTAATCACGTGACAAGTTTTTATACTGCTTGGATTTTGTTTAATTTTTTCTGTTTTGTAATGTGTTCCCCAACATGATACTTGGAAGAGAGTTGAACTTTAGAATGGGTTCTAGCCTATTTTTTTTATTTATTTATTTATTTATTTTTTTTTTTTTTTTTTTTTTTTTTTTTTTTTTTTTTTTTTTTTTTTTTTTTTTTTTTACTGTTGTTATGAACTGTCCACCCACTGCAGCTGCATACTTTGATTAAAAAAGAGTTTTGGAGATGTAATTCTGTGTATCAGTTTTCTTCATAACATATTATTGTAGAGCATTAGATTTTGTCCATGCATCAAATTGTAGTTTAAAATGTGATACACTAATCTAAGGCATAGAAGTACAGATGCAATAATGTGCTGACAGATTAACATATAATACACCCCTCCCCCCATCTGAAGTAGCTTCACCATCATTATCTGCTAATGGGTGTGAATATGCTTGTCCTATTATATATTATTATTGTGTGATCCTTGTCAGCCACAATTTTAAACTATTGTATCTACAGTGCATAGTACTTGTGTTCAATAGGTAGAATAAAATGTAGTTGGGAATTTCTATCACATCCAGTGAAGTAAGCCATTCAAGTCCTGCTTCATGTTGTGAAGACTGGTCAACCCCTCGGCAAAAGAATGCAGCGGTCAGTCTGTAACTATGTGGCCCATAGTTTTAATGTTTCCTTTGCAATTACATGACTAATAAAGTGTCATTACCCGTTTGCATCTACAATAATTGCGTCTATCCACTTGTGCATGGAAACGATTCAGCAGACTTCACTCCCTGCAAGGGAGATTAATATCACCAACTTAAGTGGAAGGGCTTGAAATAAAATTTTTGTTTTGCCCTTCAAACATGGCCCAGGAGGCTGCCCAGGCAGTGTTGGGTGAGAAATCCACTGCTGTCAACTGTAAAGCTGAATGCAGAGGTGGCTTTCTGGACTTGAGTCAGCAGATGTTTTGTGGGAGATCTTGGGTGATGGTGAGATGTGGAGAAGATAATATTTTCTTAACACTTTCACTGTGGCTGAAGCTTATAAGCATCCGTGCTCAATGTAGGATAGCGTCAGCTACAGCGAAAGTGTTAAACTCTCTGACTAATGCCTCTCAACAATAAATCTTGGAGAGCTATAGTGCACAGAAATGGGCATCATGGAAGAGGTTTAGCCAAGAGGATATCACTATTTATCCTTGTGGATCCATTAAGTTGGACATAGATCTATTGCACTTGGCCACAATATTCAGCCATTGAATAAACCACAGATAGAGCAGTAATATGCAGAACTTGTGTATTTTCTCGTCAGGATTATCCAGCAATTTGTTGCAAAATGTTAGCCCTGGTCTTAATTTTGGCAGCTGTTTTCTTGCAAGTGGCTTTTAAAAGTGAGAAATCAATCTAATATTACTCCCAGATGTTTTAGGTGTTCATTATGTTTGAGTTTCAGACCACTGAGACAGATTTTAAGTTTCTAGTTGGCTTGTCTACCATTCCAATTGAAGCAGGATACCTCTGTTTTGTTTAGATTTGGTTTTAGCTTCCAGGTTCTGAAATAGTCTTCTAGGGTAGCAAGATCATTTGTGAGTGTTGCTTCTGTGCTGGATTGGTCTGTAAGTTGGGTCGCTAGAGCAATGTCATCAGTGAAAATAAACTTCTTACACAGTGTTGCAAGAATGTTAGCAATGTATATGTTGAACAAAACAGGAGCATGAACAGGACCCTGGGGAAGGCCATCATTAAGGTGTTACTGAGGATGTAATTCAAAAAGTGCAATAGAAGGGGGCCATCGAATGATATTGTAATACTTCAATAAGTCCTTTTCTCCAGACCACGTCGTAAGTGCCAGAGAGATCAATAAAGGCTGTTCATGTTTTCATTTTCAATTCATAAATTTTCTCAATGAACAATGTGGGAGACAGGACCGGGCCATAGCAATTTTGAAGTGTCTTCAAAACCAGTTTGTTCAGTGGGGATGCTGGCATTACAAATCTGAGATATCCGGTTATAGGTTATCTTCTACAGCAATTTATAACAGACACTAAGGAAGGCCATAGGACTACAGCACTCAGCTTGCTCTGGGCTTTTACATGGCTCCAATCTTTTGAATGTTTTTCATAGATTTCCAATGGCTAGTATGGTTTAATAAACTACTAAGAACCAGATTTTTGTTTTGGAAGAAATGTGTTTATAGAACTCTGGAAAGATTTTATCTATTTCTGCAGCTTACCCAATTTGCAGAGTAGCTTGTTCTATAATATTTACATATTCATATTTCTTTAGAAAGAGGGTGATCCAGGAAGAGTGGTCAATATTCAGGGATATTGCTGCTGGGTTTGTACTGTGAATTAGAATATAAGAAGCCACTTCCGCACATAGAGGTGGAGCGAAAGGGAAAGCATGGAGGGGAGCCGAGTTGTGCCTGTGGGAGAAACATTGCATAACTCGTGACCAGCCACGCACCTACAGAATGAACATTATTGACTGTTGTTGCAGTAATGGAGGGGGATGCCCAGAACGGCTTAAAACTGGGCCGCCTTTGTAGGTGATGCCAAGTATAACATTGCAGCTCATGTAAGCACTAGCCAGTGTGAGGATATTTTCTGGTAATCTAACCGATGATATCAAGAAATTAGTTTGCTTCTGGAGCTGTATCAGAAATTTTTCTATCTTAGTTTGCTAATAGGAGTAAGTTTTATTCAATGTGAAGAAGAAATCATGATTTTATTTCTTTTGGAGATGTTTCAATACTGTTTTGTCAGATACATTGTATATCATGTGTGGTTAGGTTACAACATGGGATTAAATTGAGGGCTACAAAATGCGTCTTCTGCTACAATTCGGTCACTGATCACTTAAAATTAGCTGTCAACACAGCTTTTTCAATGCCACTGTTAACTCTTGGCAGCATCTTGCAACACTGCCCCATGTTATAAAATAATATTAAACAGCATTTCTGAAGTCATCCACCATGTTTGTGCATCGCCTACAGCCAAGCAGTTGCCGTCTGCCTATGTAACAACACTGCAACGCCAAGTGACAACCATCAACTAACAATTAATTTTAATTTGACAATAAATCAAGATGTTCATGTAGTTAAAAATAGATCACCAAGGACAGGTTTTAGCTAATTAGCTTCATTTGTATCCAGTCTCAGTGCCATATCTAATTATACAAGCAAAGATTTAGGTGAAACATGGCCGTGTCTGGGCTATTTCACAATAGAAAAGAATAGACTCAAGGTTAGTATCTTTGCCCAAAACTTTATGAAAGTAAATAGATGTCTTTCAAATAGAAAAAAAAATACACAGAATGATTTTAGCAGGCTGGATCACACGAAGTGGAGTAGACCCAGGGCTGTTATAGGGATACTGCAAGACCTGCAGCTACTGGGAGGCCAAAAATTGATGGGGCCCTGAGATTTATCCCTACCAGAATTTGACTTGACTTAAAAAAACAGTCATGTTTCTGCTGAAACAAGAAAGAATCTTCACATCTAGAATGTTAAAAGGTAGAATTCATATTAGTCCTGCTGTTGGGAGAACATCATGAATATATGAAAATTATGAACACCCCAGCAGTAATTCTCCAAATGAACCAACAGAAATAAATTTTTAACTTCTCTCCTATAATACTAGACTAAGTGTGGCAATGCTTGTATATTGCCAAATTTGTGACTTAGAGAAGAATATTATATTAGATTTTATGCCCAGTGCACATTACGAAGATCATTTTGCAATCGAGATTGCATCAATGAAGTAAACTTCATAACATAATATGAGGGAGAGGAGACTTTTACAAAAGTGTAAATTTTTTTGACAGATGTAAGCAAGGCTTTTCGGAAATATTTTGTAATTTACTGTAACAGACACAAATAAAATCAATTCACAAATGGTTTAGTATTACTGTAATGTTAGAAATGCCTAATTCCTATTTTTATGATACTATTTTGTGTTGGTCTTAGGTACAGGTTCATTTACTTTTAACATATTCAAGACTGGCGTAAGTGACCCTGGGGTGGGGAAGCTCAACTGCTGTTTTCGACAAGTTTTTCGAAAATTACAGCTTTCTAACTATGAATGCAATAATTGTGTTGGTTGTCTCATTTGAAACAATGAAACCTCATTGATCTATTCAAAAAATTATTATTAAATATTAAAATTAGCAGATACACATTTTTTTAGTAAATCTTGTTTTTATAAGATAATGGATATTATGAAACCTATGGTATTCTTACATGACCTTAACATGGTACACACAATATAAAGTCATTGAATGAAATGAAAAGCAGACTGGAAAGTGGTTATAAATGTCACATGACATGCTTGGTTTGCTTTGTCGAGTTATGATGTGGTTATTTTAGTGCATTTTAATCCATATACCACTCAAGACATACAATCGATGTCAGTAGCAGGAAGGGGTGCTTGAGGCACCTAACCTTCTGCCACACATCTTGAATCCAGTGGAAATAAACATGGTTTTCTTGATTGAAATTTGTAGCCTAGTGTTTTTAGTGAATTTCTTCAGAATCTCTTTGTTTGATAGGCATGATTCTGCTCTCCACTTGTATTGCTAGATTGACTATGAAGGCCAGGCAAGTGATTCTGACATTGTCTTGCACTTGTCCAACTCAGGTGGGTATTTCTGAGAAAGGATGGCAGCAGAGATGAGGAAAAGATTGTTAACTTTGTTGACAGAAAGAAGAGCAAAACAAATACGAGGCAACATGAATTGTAGAGATGATAGGACAGCATGGACAGAAACTGTCAGGCGTTTGTGTGGAGTGTGTGGGGACAGTAGGGTTGCCATGGGTTTAGGCCTGGATGATTTAAGGAGCAGAAAATGTGCTGTTAGGATAGCTCCCATCTGTGCAGTTCAGAAAAGCTGGTGGTTGAGGGGAAGATCCAGATGGTCCAGTATGTGAAGTAGTAAGCATATTATGTTAACCTGCATATACTTCACTCTTGACCACAGTTCGGCAGTGGCCATTCATGCTGGTAGACAGCTGGTTGGTAGTAATACTAGGATGTTGAGTATGTTGGGTGGGTGATTCGGACACCCCTTCTGGAGTAGCAAGAATGTTGGGTAGCATGGCCCTCATTTCAGGGCATGGTGATAATCATATCTCTGATGAAGCTTGTGCTTGAGTTGTCGGGATTATACTTGCAGCACACTCCCCCCCCCCCCCCCCCCCAAAAAAAATTTTTTTTTTTTTAATAAATCATATGAGCCTCAACCTAAAGTAAGCTACCATCCCACACCCTCCACCTGAAAGTTTTTCTTCACTTATCCACTTAACTCTTCCCAAGTCATGTCTCCTTACTCTTGGACTCTCATTATTCTATTCTCCCTGCCAACAAACTCCCATTGCTACACCAACAACCTCGTTTAAGCCTTTTAGTCCCTGCTTACTCTGTACACTGTGTCACCCCCCCCCCCCTTCCCCAAGCTTCCCCTCCCTGTCGAGAATAGATTACTTGTCTGTTTGACACTGTGCATTCTAGCTAGAACAGCCAGAGTTTGTATGAGGGTTTTCTACTTTTCCTTGTGTGTGTGTGTGTGTGTGTGTGTGTGTGTGTGTGTGTGTGTGTTTCCCCTTAGCTTCTAAATAAAAAAGCTTACATAAACAGTCTTTTTTCATACCTGTCTGCTGTTTTTTATGTCTGTATGATAAGTAGGAACTTATCATTTTCACAATACTGTTGGTAATTAACCTGGACTCCCCACTGTTTGTTTTAGTAGATTATACGCATACACTGGCACAGCTACACTGTAATGGCACTACAGTTTAACACAGCAATCATTTTAATATGATCATACAAATTTCTAAAACAAATATACACAGTACATGTTGCAATAATGAACACATCAGTATATTTTACAGATATAAGATTGGGTTTTGAGTTACAATATTTCTTCCATGTACTCACCATGGCACTTTACTGTAGGATTTCCCCAATGATTAGCTTGGCACTCATTGCACTGTCGTCCTCCAAATCCTGGCTTGCAGTTACATTGACCATCAAACTGTGAAACAGGGAAACTTCATGTTAACAGTAACATAATTTCAATCATGATAGTTCAAGTGTTAGACAAAATTAAATATTACCATATTTTAGTCACCATTATACTTACAAGATTGCATTGCTCAGCTGTAGAACCTACAGGATCACAACCACAAGGTTCACAGCCTGTACCACTGGCTATTTTCCAATGGTTTGGTTTGCATTCATCACATTTTTGACCAATAACATTTGGCAAACAAGGACACTGTCCTGTAGTGCGATCACACGGCCCTGCTGTGTTGTTCGTCCCAAGAATGTCACAAACACATTCTGTAAAATGAGATAAACCAATAAATTGGTTTGATAAAATTTTCAAAAACAGTGCGAAGAGTAATAAACCAACAGAAGAAATGAAGTCAAGCAAGGAGGAATGGACCAGGTTCAAAGCAACGATGGTGGAAGAAGCAGAAAAAGCGTGCAGAAGGACCAATCAGAAAGAGGTGGAAAGAAACTCCATGTTGGAATTTTAGGGGGAGGAAATTACAAAGAAAAACACAGTCTTTCAGAAATGGTTCCAACAAAGAATAGAGGAAGTAAGGAAGGAATACATGATGAGGAAGAAGGTATCAATGAAAATAGTAGCAGAAGAGAAGAAGAAATGGATGGAAGAGTGGATCAGATTGGATGGAGAGGGACAGTGAGGGCAGTAAGAAGATGCTCTATGGAATGGTTAAAGCTAAGAAGAGAGGCATGACTGAAACCATCAGGATGTTTAATAATAATAAAAAAAAGGAAAAGGATGTGGACAGCTTACAGGAATTCAGGAAATGTGGAAAGAATATTTTGAGGAGCTGTTGAATCCCAATGAAAATGTAGAGGAGAAGAATGTTGAGAGTTATGTTGAACAAGAACAGACAGAGGAGGGAGAGAAAAACCTAACATGGACAGAAGTGGAAGAAGCACTGAAGGCCATGAAAGAAGGATAAGCACCGGGATAGGATGAAGTCAGCGTGGAAATGGTGATGGCAGCTGGCATTGTGAGAGTGCAATGGCTCTACCGGGTAATAAGGGAGGAAAAGAAGACACTGGAAAAGAGGACTGATTGTGCTGGTTTTTTAAAGAAAGGATGCAAGAAATTATTTAAAAATTATAGGGGAGTGGCTTTGATGCACCATATGGCCAAGGTACATGAGAAGATGTTGGAAAGGAAAGTACAGAAGAGAGTGGAAACAGGACTGAGAGAAGAGCAGTATGGATTCAGACCAGGGAGGTTAACAGTAGACCTTATGTTTAGTGTAAGACAGCTACAAGAGAAACCTTATGAGTTTGGCAGAGATTTGGTAATGGCCTTTCTCGTCATGGAAAAAGCATATGACAGTGTGGAAAGAACGAAAGTATGGGAAGCACTGGAAAAAGAGGAGTCGGGATGCAAACTGCTTGGAGAATAAGAGAAATGTACCAAGGAAGTGTGAGCTATGTAAAAGTAGAGGGAAAGAGAACAGGCTAGATTGAGCAGAAGAATGGACTGAAGCAAGGGAGTACTCTATCTCCTCTACTACTCGTCATTGTAATGGATGAAATAATAGCAGGGGTTGCAACACAAATAGGAGAAGATATGAAAGTGATGGTGTTTGCTGATGACATAATGGTGTGGGGAAATGGAGAAGAAGACATACAATAGAGACTAAATGAATCTGGGGAGGGGGGGGGTAGGTGGTGTCTCAGTATGGAATGAAATTTAATTCTAACAATTGTGAAATTATGGTGAGCAGCAGCAGATGTAAAGATTGAAGGGGAAATAATAAAGAGGGTGGGCAGTATTAAATATCTGTAAAGTGTGGTTGAAGAAAGTGGGAGGAATTATATGGAGATCAGTGAAAGAGGAAATCAAGCCCAAAGATTCCTGCACAGTGTGCAAAGTCTGGTGTGGAGCAAAGACATACCCTGGGAGAGTAAGCAGGTGATACACTGACAGTATTATGCTCCAGTACTCACGTATACATCAGAAACATGGGTTATGAAGGAAAGGCAAGTGAGCAGAATACAGGCATGTGAGATGAAATTCCACAGAAACAGGATTGAAATAACTAGAATGGATAAAATGAGAAGGTGAGGAAAATTGTGAAGGAGAAACCTTTACAAGAGTCCACAGAGCAGTCAAGACTGAGATGGTATGGACACGTCAAGAGAATGGAAGATGGCAGGTTTCCAAAGAAGATCCATGAGATGGAAATATGAGGCAGGAGACCAAGAGGAAGAGCAAAAATAAATGGATAATGGGAGAATAGGAAGGAGTGCAGAAGAAAGAAGAATGGGACAAAGTGCAAGAGGAATAATGGTTGGAGGATATGGAGGGATGGAGTGGCCTATGTTCCAAGCAGACCCAGCCAGAGGCTGGAAACTAGTGGATGACGATAATGATGATGAGTGTATTACATCTTTTTTAGTAAATAATCATATAAATACAGCACTGTGATTTCTGTTTTGTTTGACTGAATTAAAATGGAAGCAACACTTTTTCAGGCCAAGAGTGCCATGACCTTGATACCTGAAATATTACTGTACACCATACTTAATCCACATAAAACATCTACAGAAATAGAGAAGCATGTAGTGATTTTTTATTTTTGATTGGATCTACGCATTGGTCTTGTGTCTTCCCAGAATAGTAAGGGCAGTGCAGTGTGTCACAACTTCATTACTGGTGGAGATGAAAATGTTTGATTAAAAAGAATGTAAACACTGAAAATAGATGTGCTATATTTCCGGAAAATTTAACACAGACAAGGAGACTATATTTTTAATTTTTAAGAATTTGGGAAGTCTCTTCAAAAGATGTATACCACATGTTATATAAAAACAAGCATTTATGTATTTACTCTGTAAATTTCTCACTGACTTTTTCTTTTCCCATTTACAAACATCCAGTTACTGGAAACAAATATAATTTGAAACTGTGAATTTCCTGAGTTCCAAGAGCACAACTTCTGAAAGAAATAAGACAGAGCTATGAATCTAGATACAAAGAGAAATTTAAGTTATCTGGTGCTATTTTATCATATCTGCAAGTTATTGCTGACAGATCTGTTTTGCAGTTTATCTACAGGAACATTTTTGCATTCAACAAATGCCAATTACAATAAGATATTACCTGCACACTGTTGATTTATTGCATCACCATAATAGTTTGCTTTACATATTTCACAATGGGGTCCTTCTGTGTGGAAGAGACACTGAAGACATTCACCAGTGCGAGCATCACAATTACCAGGACGAGCCAGATCAATATTTTTACTGCAGTTACATGGACGGCACGATCCTCCAGGAGTATCTGGATTTCCAAAATAGTTATCCGCACAAACATCACACCGAGAACCTGTAAATTTAAAATGAGAAAGAAAAAAGTTTTAAGAAAATTTTGAGTACCTGTATAAATTAGCAAGGGATCAGCTCATTTTATCTACAGATAAGTCAACACAAAAATATTTGGTTCTGTAATTAAAACAAAATATTCAGAGTATAACATGAAAAACAATTTGAGTTAATCATTACCTGCATATCCAACATCACATTCACAAACTACATCTTGAGTTAATGTATCTAGGGCACATCGTGTTGCATACGAATGCCCTGAATCAGCTGTTCCTGGACAAGGACAGGGTCTACATGGTATATCAACACCAATTCTAGGATCTCCATAGTATCCTTCAATACATCTGATTCACAAAAAAATGTCACAAATTAAGAAAATGTAACACAGCATTAGACAGCCAACAAATTACAAATATCATAGAAACTTATTCTTCATTAAAACAGTTGTATCTTACATGCATCTCAAAAGAAAAGCAAAGAGACTCTTCACGCTGCAAATAATGGCATAGCAGTGGTGGACAGTTTGTGTATTTTATTTAAATAGGCAGTGTTAGTTTATCAATCTTTAATAAAATGTGTGTTTTTGAGATTTACAATGTCAGACAAAATGGAATGGAACTTTTAACATTATTAAGGAAAAATATGTGGTGATGTGTCAATGTAAAACTGTTTTTCAGACTTTTGAACTTTTCCCTGATCTGTGACAATTTTCATCAATATCAATACACTCATTGGCAGGTATGTTCCTGTACTCACTCTGCAAATGTTCTGTACAAGGCCAAATATAAAAGAAGCAAAATTGAAGCTTGTAATTACTAAATATGTTCAGTTACTGGTTGTTATCTTCAAAGATGGACACAATGAAGACTTCAGGGACTACAGTGTTGTAATAAGTGTGTCCAGCTTTGAAGATGACAACCACTAACTGAAGGTAATTAGTAAGTACCCAAATTTTCAGCTTCAATTTTGCTTCTTGTATATTCGGCCTTGTACAGAACATTTTCAGAGAGTACAGGAACATACTTGCCAAAGAGCATACTGATATTGATGAAAATTGTCACAGCTTAGGGAAAATTTCATAAATCTGTAAAACAGCTTTACACTCTCACATCACCACATATTTTTCCTTAGTATTGTTAGAAGTTCCAATCCATTTTGTCTGACATTGTCAATCACAAAACACACAATTTATTAAAGACTGATAAAACAACACTGTCTGTTTAAATAACATCCAACAGTGTAGCTGAACAAAAAGACGTTAAAAGCCTTAGTTTTCTATGTAAGGGGCTCTGAACTCAAAGGCTAAAGAGAAAAAAATAGAAAGTAATGTGAATAATAGAGCATTATAATTGCAAACATTAACAGTAAAAGATTACTATTAGTATAAAACATTAGTTACACCTACTATAGGAATATTTTTGTAGTGACCTAGCATTTTGTGATTTTGGAAAAAAAAAAACTATGGTGGTATGTATTTCTTTTTGTGGTCCTTTTGTAAGTTGTTATTTTGTTGGTAACAGCATTTTCCACTAAAGAAATGAAGCATTTATCTCTTAATTCATAACAGTGGTGATCAATAATAAACAGAAACTGATTGTTGTAGCAATTCCTACACACCTGATACAGTGTACTACCACAGAAGCCACTAATTTGGTGCTAGATATGGTTCCTGGGCTCCACAAAAGACATGTTAATTTTTTAGTAACTATACGGTACTTCTCATGCCCCTTGAAGAAACTGCTTTTGTGGTAAGCATTCATATTACAGTCTAAATGTCTTCAAAACAACATTATTTGGTGGAAAGTATACTTCCCACAGCCCTGAAAGGTATGTTTTACAACAAACAGAACTACAGCTGGTGCAGTGGACTACCAGTGGATGCCACAAGCACACAAAATGAGTGTAACCTGTTGCCATGAATGCACTAAAGAAATACAGTTATGGTAATAGTAGGCATATTCACCAAGGGCCACAAAGTGGATAAATAAATTTGTCAAATCATACAATAAATTAATCTGTCAAATCAAACAACATTCAAATACTATACTATAGTTCAATACTGCTGAATATTATACATACTGTACCATAATAATGAATAATGTGATAATGAAATATACTGGAGAAAAGAGATACAATGATATCTGAAAAACCAAATAATCATCACAGAGTATTGTTAATTACAAAGGCTGCATGCCTTCCTCTGCTCATTGCTCCCATATAGTGAGTAACCGTTAACAATAATCTCACAAAAATTGTTAAGACTAGCTAAACCTAGTTATTTCTGCTGTAAACTAACACTCTAGCAATAGTGTTTCCTCATTTCTATTTTGATGGAGTACCAACTGCTGTATGAACACTACACCAGAAAATAAAGGTACCTTAAAAACACATGTAGTAGATTGCATGGAAGCAAAGTATTACAGTTCGTACCTGTCACAATTATGGCCCAAGGTAAAGTCACGGCACTCTGTACATGCTCCTGTTTGAGGGTCACACACATCAGCATGTCCATTACATGTACACTGCTGACAGTTGGGGAAATTCCAGAAACCTGGCTGACACTGATCGCATTCTCGACCATACGTATTGGTTCTGCACTTGCACTGGCCAGTCTGAGCGTCACAGAAGTTGTCAAGAGCACCAATAGAATTGCAGTCACATGCTGAAAAAATTGTGAACTTTGAGTTTTCTAATACATAAATTCAGCTAAAGTGTGTATTTCCACATATTGTAGTTGCACAATAATTACATCATTTAATCCATGTGATGAGAAATAAACATTTTAAAAGTATGCAGTTGACTATAGAAAATTTCATATTAAAACTAAAAAAAGAAGCAATGGGAGAACTTATTGCATTTTAATGCATTGTGACAGTCTAAGAGATGTAACAAACTTCTATGAAAATAAACCTTAAAGTTACGTTAATTGTGCTGTCTGGTTTACAGCCAAAATTCCTGCATCTCGTGGCACTTCAACATTTAACACTGATGTTACTGCACTTTCTGACATTAATTATTTGGCAGATTGATTCTTACCCACTGGGACCAATGGTGAAAATAAACACATTAATGAATCTTTCAGCTGAAGTCAAGTGTATATATTAGCCAGGAAGGTGTCTCCAGTTTATTCTAATAGTTGAGAATATAACTGAACCAGAACAGGATACTTACTCTGTTGGGACTGTGGCTGAGCTCTGTGTAAGCTCCTTACATGCACAGAGGGTGTACAGCCTGAACATTGGCTGCTCTAATGTTGCACCATTCTGCAAACAATGGAGCCCAACAGGGAAACAGATAGCATTACAGGAAGGGAGGTCATTAAATATTCCATATCCTTGTCAAGGGGTCCATCTTGGATATGTAGGAAGCTCTGCTGGAGGGTATTCATCTCAACACTTGCAGTAGCATCCATGATACGGTCCCAAATTTATTCTCACTAATACACTGTAGTGGGAACAGAATGCTGGCTTAAATCAAAAGTAAAGATAACTGGGAACTACATTTCCCACTGGAAAACATGTAGCAGAGATGTGATGGACATTAATAGTAGTGGTGCATTTATAGCAGCCAAGGAATTGATAATATTTATTGAATGTGTGAAAGGATAACAGAGATCAGTCACAAATATTTTCTTTATTGCAGCAGATCCAGATTTTGGTGACTGTGACTATTATCAATGCTAAACATGTGTGTTACAACATACAGTAGTTTAAAACCCTTCATGTTGAAGGTTAAGGTAGGATCTCAAGTAGTTACATATTTTTGAGAAAATTCTGAGATCACATGTGTATATTTCCTAATCATGTTACAGTAATAAGAGGAGAATTCAAACTTACTAGCTATTGATTGAGAGAGTCACATTATTAAAACAGATATTTATGGGAGTGCATTCTCAACTTTTTCTGGTAGTTACCTGGAGGAGTGATTTGTAGAACCAGTCATGAGGTTGGTCTTGTGACAAAGCAATTCAGTTGCTGTTGTGTAGAATCAGTGTCCATGTAGCGGTTACAACATTGTAAGGATACTAAAATAATGTAATAACATAATTTAATTTTTATGTATTTATTAATTATTTTGCTTGTTTATGTTAGGGCTGTTGGGGCCCTCTGTTAAATTGGGAAAATTAGGGAGCCATTTATGTATTTGAAGTACAACTAGAAACATTGTGGTTACCCATGTTAAACATGTTTGTATCGAGCAAGTCTTTGAAAGATGGGAAATAACTACCAAGGCTCAAGAGCCACTTTAAGAAGTTGTTACAAAAGCAAAGAGTTTGATAACAGCTTTTCATTTAGCCAAAGCCTTGTTTTGGAAAATAATAAATGAGACATAAGCATAGTTAGTGCAATGTAATATGAAACTAATATTTTGTATACTTATTTGATGAAAAACCTTCCCCCTTTTCTAAAATCCACAGTAGATCAAATCAACATGCACAGAAAGTCAGAGAGTTATAACCATTTTAGAGACCACAAATCTCCTCTCATCAACTTCAGAAATAGGAAATTCAACTCACTATCTGTTAATGAGATGCACAAGACAGCAGATAGCGAGACCCAAGTTGACGCCATGTTTCTTGGATTCCATTGGATATTTGATACTGTTTCAAAAAGTTAGTTAGTGAATGAAATTTCTTCCCAATCCAATGATAACTGACAGCTTAATTAATTAGTTCCATGTACTGACATCCTTCGTTTCCTGTTAGCTAGGTACGACTTGATCCATTTTTCAACAATGTCTGTGGCACCATAGAATTCTAATTTAATTAAAACCATGTTGTGGTTCACACAATCAAGTGCCTTTGACAAATCACAGAAAATACCTGCTGCTTGTAATTTACTATCCAAGAATTAACTACATTCTCATTATAGGTGTAAATAGCCTTCTCGATATCGGAACCTTTAAGATATCCAAACCGTGTTCTGGACAATATGTCATTTGTGGTCAGATGGTTGAGAAGCTGCTTGTACATTACCTTTCTAGAATTTTTGAAAATGCTGGCAAAAGTGAAATCCATCTGTACTTTGATGGTATCTCTTTATCTCTTGTACTGGAAGATTGAATATGAAAATCTGTATTAAAGTCAGCAGCACCAAGATTTCTTTGTTTCTTCCTGTTAAATAACCCAATAGAGCTTCTAGACGATTTGGCAATATATCATAATTTCCTGCAGGTACTCAGTAAATAGTTACTAATATATAGCATCTGCTATGGAACTCTACTTCTGTTGCACATGCTTCTAAATGCTACTCTAGACAGAATTTATTTATATCAATGTTCTTGAATATACAGCAGTTTTTAATATATGTGACAACGCCTCCTCCCTCCACATCTACTCTACAGAAGTATGAAGCTAAATTAAATCCTGGAATGTTTACCGTATCTATACCAGTGGTCACATGATGTTCAGAGAGGCAAATTATGTCAACTGGGTTAGAGGAATCTATTTAATCAATACAAATAAGTAGTTCATTAAGTTTATTTCTGAGTCATGGAATGTTCTGATATAACAAAGATAGCTGATATTGCATACTAATGGTTGGACAAAGATTTACTGGAAGTTTCTGAGTACTTTCTGTTGACCTTTGTTTGCTAAAATCAATATCCTCTTTATCTGTTTACTCAAAACTGATAGTGTCTTCCAAACTCTCTTAAAACCGGTTTTCTTTCCCCCTCTCCCTAGCCTAAAAAAGGCATTCCTCTGACACCTGTACCCACTGGTATTTTACTATTTGTGACAGTCCCCCCCCCCCCCTCCCCTGTGCGTTACTCACAATCAATCCAGACAGTTTTCCTTTCCATTTCCTGTTGAGGTGTAGCTCATGCCTAGTGTAGTCACACCTACAGAAGTGTAGTCCTCCAACAAAGAAAGTAGCTCACAAAACCCTTGCTCAACCAATTCTTGAGTATCAGTTAACAGTGTGGACTCAGTAACAAATAATATGCAAGAAAGTGTCATGAAGAAGATCGGCAAACTTCAGTGGCAGATTCTGCAAGAAAGGCACTCTGCATTATGTGCTTCTACTGAAGTTCTCAAAGCATATGCTTCTAGAAGAGTCAACTACTATCTTTCTCCTTTCTACATACATCTTATGAAATCACCACAAGGATAAGATTAGAATCATATGGAGGGTTACCTGTGGTCTTATTTCCCACAAACTGTATGTGACTGGAACAATAAGAGGAGGATGTGACAGCGGCACAAAATGTACCCTCCATCACACATGTTGACGTAGCTTGCTGTTTATAAATAAAATATAGATGTAAACAGACCTTGGTACATCAGTTATACTGAAGAGGCATCATCAAAGTTAAAGTACAACCAAATTTATCTACATGGAGTGTTATAGGGCAATTACTGTTCATAATATCCCAAAAAGAAGAAGTAGAAAATAAAGAGAAAGATGCTCCATCTAGGAGTTATTGAAATTGGCCACAAATTTTTATTCATACAGGAATGGAAAGCGTAAACAGCGTAAACTTTGGTAGCCAATGAACGAATGTATGATGTTGCACTGTAATTTCACTGTTTCGCTGGGAAGGATAGTAAACAAGAGACATGACGATATTGGAGCATGAACTCTGAGAATTGCATTCTGTGCACTCAGTTGAAAAGTAACTATGTTCTCTCAGGCAGGCACATACATATTATATGTAGATTTTAGGATTTGAGAGAGGGCTCGAAGTAGTTGGTTGCAGTTTTTCGTGAATCACTGGACATTTCAATAGGGGTGATGCCACTATCTGATAATGTTGGGACAAAAGGATAAACAATGTACAAGCAAAATGTCAAGAATAAAGTGGTCAATTTAGAGGGCCAACAGAATTTGAAGATTGAACAATCATCAGATGGGCACTCTAGAGCACCATAGTCATTATTGTCATCAGTCTAGCATGCAACCAGTGCTTCATTGATGATAAGGACCATTGACAGACAACTCACAGAAACAGGACCGAGCTCACAGTGCCTTATGACTGACTTCAATTGCCTTCTTACACCAACAGGTAGGGCGACCAACTTTTGATCACGGGTTTAAGGGAGATGACCAAAATATGACCACAATTATAAGGGAGAATGAGGAAGATTTAGTCTCAATAAATTTCAACTGCACTGCTGTAGGCCTATGAGGCCTATGTATTTCCTTGGAATGGATGACAATGGGGATGTAAACATAATAAATCAGATATACTTTCCTTTCTTTTACTCATATATCATATTTTCGGATAGCTCTAAAAGCCGAGAGAAAGTTTTTAAGAGGGAAATGACTTTAATAAGATTCATTTGTTGCATAAATTCAAGAACAGTATGCAAAAACCTATTCAAAGAACTGGATATACCAACTAAATCTCCTTTTCTAGCTAAGATCTCAAAACATATTTCAATACTAGGAATAAAAACAATCCACAGAACACATGAAATCATAAATATTTCATTTTCTTGCTTTGTGGAGTTTTCACATCATTATTTTCACAGTGAGAGCACAAAATGGAATCCAATTCATTATAAAACCAACAGGAAATACATACAAGTACTTTAAAATAGGAATAAAAAAATAAAAAAGACATAGCACAAATCAAAACATTTGGTGCTGACAAGCAATCTATCAGTACTGGTTATTTTGGAACATTGTGAAATTTGTGTTGTGTGTGACAACTGAGAAATAACTAATGAAATACTTCTGTTAAAACATCAACTGCTCTATAATCCAATTTCGCAATAATTACTTCCATGTGTTGTTATGGAATAAAAGTAGTAACTGCTGATCTGTATGATCCTTGAGTTAGCAGTATTGACTAAGAAACAAACATTTCCCTCACTGAGCCATGGATTCCGAAGGCTGTAAGAGCACAAACAGTAATCGAGAATAGTATTCATTACTATAAGAAAAGTTTTCCAGAGATCTTAATGAGAGAATTTCAAATATCGATAGTACTTCAAGGGTTTCAGATTATAACAGCAATCACTGACTGGGTAGCAAAAACTAAGTATATGATATAGAGAAAGTTCTTATCTGTAAAGTTTTGAGAAACTGATATTAAAAGACAGCAAAATAAAATAAAAAACCATTGTACATTCAGATGTGAAAAATAAGATATTGGGTTTATGTAGCTTCCCTAGGAAACCATCAAATTTATCCATCTGAATACAATACTGAACAATCTGTAATATATAAGGAAGGAAGGTCATTAAAGGTGAAGCTCACCCTCTGATTGTTTGGGTTAAGGGTGATGAATGAAATCAACTGTGCCCTTTCAAAGGAACCATCCCACCACTTGCCTGGAGTAATTGAGGGAAATCATGGAAAACCTAAATGTGGATATCCAGAGGTTATTTGAACCACTGTCTTTCTTAATGAGAGTCCAGGAAGTTGCCATTGCACCACCTTGCTTGGTCTTAATATGGATATATATACTAGAAACAAATACTGTCATGTGTTGTACATCAATAGTCAAACACTACAAAATGTAGAATATGTTTTGTTAAAATGTAGCTATTTTTTTTTTCAAACCACTGTTATTATGATTACACATTCAGTTTTAGATTTAAAGTCTTTAGCTCTTACCACAGAGAAAATAAAATAACAAGAAAAATGTACGTACCACGACAACCTTCTGGACCAAATCCATATGTTCCTGGAGCACATCTGTCACAGCGCCTGCCAACTACATTAGGTTTGCAAGTGCAAGCACCACCCAATTCTGAACATATAGCACTCACTGAACCAGTAGGGTCACATTGGCAAGCTGAAAAATTTAATGTGGTGGTTGATATTCTCAATAATATATAGTCACTATCAGCTAATAGGCCAAATCAGAACCAAAGTACAACTTACGGAATGCACCACCATGAACATAGAATCCTATGCTGTGATGGTACTTTTGACAGACATCAGGAATGTCACCCTTACGTACAGAGTAAAATGCCTGACCACACTGATATCGTTCAAATTCCTGCCTATGCAGATTATTTGCTCCTTGAAAGAATGGAATACTCTCTGGTCTTGGAATTAGTGCAATCTGCAATAAAAAAAAACAAGAAGCAACACATATAATAAAGGCAACTGAACCTAATACCAAATCAGCAAGGGTCATTCATAAATAATCACAACCACATAACATCACAAAGGAACTGAGTAACACTTTTCATCAGTCTTCTCTGTATGCAATAATATCCAATTATTTTTGTTTCTATTCAGTGGATGGTATATAAGTGAACAATAATTTCATTCGAGGTTAGAGAATAAATACTTGTTCTACTATCTTACAGCTCTGAATATAAATAAAGAAGTGTTAGTAGTGTTAAAAATGTTCAAATGTTCATAAAGGTGAATTTTAGGTTGGAGAAGGAGTTAAGGTCAGGAAGGAAGTTCAGAAGGATTTCTTCACCATGAGTCCAGACCACAAAGATATCATCTATGAACCTATACCAAACCATGGGGTGCAAATTCTGTGTCTCATGGAAGGCCTCTTCCATGTGGCCCATGAAGAAGTTGGCATAGGAAGGGGCCATCCTGGTACCCATAGCTCTACACCAACATTGCCCACACCCATGGTCTATCGGCCCTGGAACACTATCGTTACCAGCGCCCACCTGAAAGCCTCCCAAAAACCTCATTCCTTGTCACACTTGCTAATTTCATCCTCACCCATAATTACTTCACCTTTGAGGGCCAGACCTACAAACAAATCAGGGGGACAGACAGATTGGGTGGCCACAACAGCAGGCCTGACTCTGTCAGCTGGACACGCAGTTGCTGCACTCAAAGGGTAAATTGTGATATGCTTGTCTTAGAGTGGCGGGATCCACTTCACATGCCATTTTAGGTTCTTTA
Organism: Locusta migratoria; assembly: GCA_026315105.1. Taxonomy (NCBI): domain Eukaryota; kingdom Metazoa; phylum Arthropoda; class Insecta; order Orthoptera; family Acrididae; genus Locusta; species Locusta migratoria. The sequence goes on from CM048755.1 coordinate 298,677,479, forward strand.
GAGAAAGATGGTCTGTCACTTTGTTCTTTGTCATCCCCTTTCCCTTGACATTTCTTTTTCCCTCCTTTTTCAGGTAATGGAAACGATACTACCAACATTTACAGCCAAAAAAAAGTAGTGCTTTAATTTGTCAGCATAAGTAAAGCAGGTGTTATTCCACTAGGAAGTTTTTATTGAAAATTATGTACTAACAGTTTTTCTTCTCTATAATATAAAATTATGCTTAGTTACGAGCTTCAATGATTTTAAAGTATTTACTTAAATATTTGTTACTTTCATGGAATAATGCACATCATACTAGTTCTCTATTTACTTGAAAATACTTCAAATACAAATATTAAGATGAAAAATTCCTCCAAACATGTAATAAACAAACTACAGTAATAGTGATGGCAGTGGCAGAGAATGGTAGTGTGTCTGTGAGAGAGAGAGAGAGAGAGAGAGAGAGAGAGAGAGAGAGAGAGAAGGGTGGGGGGTGATTTGATAAGGTTGGGGGGGGGGGTGAAACTGACTTTATACATAATGTCACTTAGTTATCTTTATATATAGGCTACCAGTACAACACAAATGTGGTCATTGGCAAAATATAGCTCACCAGATGTGAGAAAAACATAGAAAGATTATTCACCCACAGCCAGAACCCAACTACTTTCAAAAATTTCAGAGTGACTCTTCTGCAGTCTTGGGAGTATTCACTGCCTGTTCCTTCACATCACAAACTACCATATGCACTAAGTACATAGCTGGCCGCGGTGGCCGAGGGGACTGAGGCGCTCTAGTCACGGTCTGCACAGCCACTATGGTCGGGGGTTCGAATCCCCACTCCTTAGTGTTAGCTAGTTCAGAAGTAGTTTGTAAGTTTAGGGACTGATGACTCCGTAGTTAAGTCCCCATAAACTATACAAACAAACAAAACTAAGTACATATGAAACAAATTTATCTTACACATTCCTGTAAAATGATCTTACACAACACAAATCAGCTACTACCACACTCTAATTTGGTAGAGATAAAATATGTAAATAAAAAGCCTCCAACTTTGTATACTTACAGAGTCAACAAGAATTGATGCTGATGGTACATCTGTTTCACCATCATATCGTTTGAAAGTTAGGCGTACTTTGTAGTCTTTCCCTGGCTCAAGGCAGACAGGAGGATACACAGGAACACTCCTAGAATCTGTAGGGGAAAAGCAAACACATTTCATTTCAAGTTTAAGCAGTTAACAAAATGTAACTTTTTAATCATTACTACTGATCATGGAAAAGCAGTTTCCTTATAACACTGAATACTGAAAAAAAATGCACTAAAATAGCAATGAAATGTAAGAAATGTCTATTACTACCCTCCCCTTCATGGCCCCAATGCAACTGATTGGGGTGGGGGTGTTTATATAATTTTCATACATTCACACATGCAACTTATTCTTCAGACTTCTTAATCAGGATTTTTAAAGATTGTTCATGCTGTTCAGCATCTCCCTGACACTCTCCCATAGGTTAAACAATGTGTTACCATTCCTACTACTCTTTTTTTATAGTGCCATAAGCCATGGTGCATGAAGTGTGGCATAGTGGCTAGGTAGTGTCACTAGCATATATGCTGTGGGCCAGTAGTCAAACTTAATCATCAGCAATTCTTGAAAGTTCTTGAAATATCTGTAGGTTATTGTCATGAAGACATGGACCACACTGTTTATTGAGTGGTTCAGGAAACTTTTTAAAACAGTTTTCTGTCCATACAACAATTTTAATGGAAAATAATCTGCACCATTTAGTAATACTGAACGAAGCCCCAATCACAAACAATCGTAAATAAATTATGGCTCAGTGGTTGCAAGAATGAAATATTATATTGAGTATGACAAAACTTTTTTTTTATTAACTAATTAAAGAAAATAGGCCTACTACACCTAAGGTTGCCCCCATATCAATGCCCATTGAGTTAGTGTGGAGTGATGTGAAGACCTACATATGGAACAATTCCTTCAGAGGTGGAAAGGCTATTGTGTGAAGCTCTTGTTAATGTGGATCAAAGAAATAGGTTCAACACATCAAGAAACTGATTCAAGTAGCACAAACAGTGGAAGGCAATATCAGTGATCATGAACAATAAATGATTTGTCATGGTGGTGGCAATGATGCCGACGAAGAGGATTTTGGCAATGATTCTGACATCAGTGACAATGGGGTGTTGGATGGAATTGCACCACTGTCTCCATAATTTGGAGAGTGAAAAGTTAAGAAATTTATTTATTCTATCAGTGTCATTATAAAACACAGAGTGAGAACTTACAGTCTCAGTTATTGTTTATTTTGTTTTGGCAATCATGAAATGCTTATTTTCTGAATTTATTTGCTTTGTAATTGAAAGTGTGTGCTTTGTTATGCTCTTATCTAAATGATTATACCATTGGTTACTCTCTGTCTGTATGGTAGCAGTTCAAAAACAAATAATTACATGCACTTTTCTTGCTCAATACCTTACACTTACGAGATGGCACAGAGTATGAGGCCTGTCTAAAAAGTATCCAACCTTTGGACAGATAAAATATTCCAAATATCTGATGGGTTTGGGACCCTAATCTTCTTCAAAGTAGCTCCTTGTGCTTGCACACACTTAGCCCACTGATTCTTCCACTGCCAGAAACACCCCTCTCATCGTGTTCTGCATTATCTCTCCTCTACTCTCAAAACTGGATCCTTTTGGTAGCGTCTTCAATTTTGGAAACAACCAGAAGTTGCAAGGCGCCATGTCTGAAGGGTAGGGAGGTTGGTGAACAGCTGTAATTCCATGTTTGGCCAAAAAATTTTGGATCAAGTGGGATGAATGTGTGGGGTCGTTGTCGTGATGCAGTTGCCAGTTTTTCTCTGTCCACATGTCTGGTCTTTTGCACCAAAATGCGTCATGGGGTCACTGGAGAACATCTTGATATAGTACTCCTGTGTCACTGTTTGTCCTTTTAGTGCATATTTGTGATGCAAAATTCCATGGACATCAAAGTAGACAGTCAGCATCATCTTGATTTTGCTTCGCACCTAGTGCACCTTTTTTTGGCGTTGGAGACTTGTGTTGCTTCCAATGTGACAACTGTCTTTTTGTTTCTGGGTCATTCCCGCATACCCATGACTCATCTACAGTCATATCAGTGATCAGAAATCCAGTACCAGTGTTGGCAATGTACAGAAGGTTCTGTGCAACATCAAAATGGAGGGCTTTTTGTTCTGATGTCAACAACTTGGGCACAAATTTCACAGCTTCAAACAATTACCTGCCATCACCAAATTTTGCACCCTCACAATAACAGCTGCTCTGCAAGCAGTTTGGGGCCTGCCAGAATGCTGATCACTCTCCACTGAAGTGCAGTCATTTTTGAATCAGTTGAACCATTCCTTAATTTGAGTTACATCCATTGCATCTTCTTCTAACACCCGCTGAATCTTACGAATTGTTTCGCTTTGAGAATCACCAAGCTTTTGATAAAATGTGATGCAGTATCTTTGCTCAACACGTTCAGTCATCTTGAGACAATTGGTAACCATATGAACACATTGTGTAGCATCTTACTCAGCAACCAACAGGCAGCGACTCACACTGGAAGGTGGAGATAAAGTTCAAGCATGTGCATAAAAGTCTCTTCCTTTACTGTGTACAGAGCTGCTGTGCCATCATCTCTATTTTGCATGGGAAATACTAAGGTTGGATACTTTTTAGACATACCCCGTACCATATAAGTTGCTGTGTGTATAAGGGTACTGTTGCAACATCATGACTGCCGTGTAGTCAACTTAAATCGATGTAATGCAAAATGTCAAGTGCAGTGTTTCACTGACCCAGGTATAGAGTTTTGCTTCACCATGGCCCAACAGACGTGGCCCCTAGAAGCATGTATACATGGATTTTGCATAACTTTTACTCAGTTCCAATTGGCTTTTGGTCATGGATGCCTCTTCATGGTTCCCCTACATTTTCCATTGCACCTCCACCTCAACTGAAAACCCAAGATTTATATAGGATTCTTTCTATCAAGGGGTTACCCTGTACAATGGTCACTGACACTGGCCCTCAATTTGTGTCTCAAGTTTTCAGGACTTTTTCCCCATCAAGATATAGTCACATCACTTCTTCCCACTTTCATCTATAGTTCAATGGGCAGGCAGAGAAGATGGTGCATACTTTCAAGAACCATATGAAGTTCATAGTGGATTTCCCTCTGCAAGATGCCCTCTTATGATTTCTGTGTGTCCATCATTTCACACTGTGAGCCAGAATACAGGTGACATTTTACACAGCTTGCAACCTCACACGCACCTCCACCTTTTGCAGCCCGTTCATCACCGGCTGAGTGTCAGGGTTCTCTGGTGCTGCACCCGGGCTCTACTGTGTGGGCACATGACTTAGGTCACCATCTCTGATAGAAGCCAGCCAATATTGTGCTTCATAACGGCCACTGCTAATGCATCATGGATATGGACTTGTGGCATGTAATTGTAACCAACTCTGCCCCTATCTGTGATTGGAGACTGTCAACCTGTAAGAGCAAGCTCATTTGCTCCCTTTTTATCCTCTCTTGGTGGTCAGACAACAGCTGCCCCCTGCCCCTTCCAAGTCGTTGCAGCCTTGGGTGCCTCCTCCTCCAACCGTTTCCAAGCGTCCTGTTGCCTCAGCAGGGAATGCCTCTCCTCCTGGACAAAAACCAATTCTGCTTCCACCTGTCTTGGCCACAGCTGTCACTTCCACAGCTGCTGCAGCCTGTGCCAGATCCCTTGTGACCACAGCCAGTGGATCCTGCCCATCCTTCACATTCTGGGTCTGGAACAACACCCCCCCCCCCTCCCCCACCACCACTGCACATGTGCTGTCCTTGAAATAATGGCAGTATGCTGTATGCTTCCTCTCACACTTGTATGCATATGCAGTTGTCTTGGCCATACTATCCAGTTCCTGATTGTCAGATGGTGTCACCTCTGTGAGATCCATCAGTTGTTCTGCCTGAATCTACAGATGTCCCCTTTGTGAAGCTGTCACTGGCACCTACCTCTCTGCGCTGCCTTTTCCATGTGAGGAGAAAAAGTTCAATAGCTTATAGCCAGTATGAGAAAAAGTTTAGTGTTGTGCAGTGATATGACATGTCAGTTTGAACGAGCAGCATGTAGTTGTGGCTACAGCCGCCAAGACTGCCAGGCTAGCACTGCATGGCACTGCAGTCCACCAGAACCTCCTGGAGGGAGAATATAAGACCAGTAGAGAGCTCATTTTGCCTCACTTATGTAGTAAAACCTGTTCTGTGTTAAGATTTAATTAATAATTATTGTGGAAACTCTCACATGTGTACTGAGTTACTACAGGATGCATGGTGTTTTGTAAGCAATCTCCTTTGTAAAATGAATATATTTTACCAAGATCCTGCTACTGAAGTGGAGGCTGACCTGCTTTATCTACAGCTCATAATATCATTTCATATCCCCACAAATGTTTGCAATCATATATTTGAATAAATTCACTTATTCTAATTGTGATAGTATCATATTGCAGTCAAAGGCTTTTGTGAAGAGGACAATTCTGCATTTCTGAACATTTAACTTTTGGGTGCTAATTGGGGCAACATTTAGACCACTTTTTATATGTAAGATATTACACAAATTTGTAAGAAGTATTTTTATTTTAACCTAAGTAAATTATTTCTTGAATCCATTAATTGATTTGACCCTATAACCTTATGAAATAATGCATGCTCATTTAAAAACAAAAGCCACAGTATTACAGCTGTGATGCTTGAAATGGCATGATTGCCTGACAAAACAAATTGGCAATGTTTGAAATCTTATCAAACCTTTACTGAATCTTTCTCCAGACAGTAATTCTTTATAGATAACTATATTATCTGAAGCAATTTAGAGTTATTATTAATACAATTTGTCATTCCTTTAATATACAATATGAATCACACAGACAGGAACATACTTCCTGGGCCAAAACCGAAATTCATTTCGCTATCTGTTGATATCTCTCAATCCACTGTATCCTCCTTACCTTCAGTCACAAAACTTTATCTGATACCCCATATGACTGTACTTCTGTCAGTAAGCATTTGTGTGCTCTTGAATACTTTACGAAAGTGTACAAATACTGCATCTACCTGATTGCCTTGCCCATGGATTTCAGGATGTCATGTGAATTGGGTTTCATATGAACAATGTTTTCCAAAACCAGTTTAATTTTAGTAGAAAGACAAATCCAGAAGAGTGAATTGTAGAATGGACAGTTTACACTCACCTGAAGATAGAAAAACAACCTTTGTGTCATCATCAGGAATAGCATTTGCACATGGCCCACTACGATCTACTGGACCAGGTCTGATAACATCCACTTGCACTTCCCACGTACCAGGAACCTATGAGATAAGGGTCTATTAAGCTTCAGCACTACAGTCACTAGTCAAATGTTGATACTTGTAGACAACAAATATGAGGGTTGGAACGTAAATAGTGGCAACAGTGTTATGGAGACCTTATGTAATGGTATCTACTATTGTCACTGATAGCACACGTTGTTGACATAACTACTTTACCTCTGAGCACAGTTTGGGTGTGACACTGAGTGCTCTGATTGGAGAGGAATGTAATTCCAGCATATGAACTGTCAATTAGCAAGTAATTTTAATCAGATTACAGTATTAAATGAAGGTGTTATAAGAAGAGAATCAACTGGTACCTATTTAGTGTGCACTAACAACAGATTACAAAAATAAAATATTCCTATTTATTTAAAAATGAAAACTGTTTTATCTTGAAAAGACTAATATCTTTAATCACAATAACCTGATTACATTACTTCCAGGGAGTCAATCCATGTTTAAGTTTAGTTTTCATAAGTACAATATAATTTATATTTGAAAGAATTACAGTGAAGAATTACCTGAGGCTCATAGCGCACAACTATATCATAATCCATTCCTTGCTGAATATTGTTAATTGGGAATTCAAGTTCAGAGCCAGTAAATGCTCTCATAAAGCCAGTACCCGTCCAACTATTTTCTCTCCCATCTCTGTATGGCTCTCTGATGACAACTTGGCAAGTCTGGAAAAAACATAAAACACACGAATTCATATTAGAAATAAATAATTACAAAGAAATGTTCATAATAATTATCATACATAACAAAAAATATTTAATTATCATACATAACAAAAAATATTAACAGGAATCACAGTAACATCTGTTTAGATATACCATTATTTATTTTATTTTAACGATTGTTCCCTTTTAGGAGAGTGTTTGAACTTGAATTCATAGCTTCATCTACGGATGTTTTTCTTCTTTGCTTCCCAAAACCTCTTCATTCTCTCAGAGTGTTCCTTCTTCTGTTCCTCTGTCCATTTTTTACCTGGTTGGTGTGATGTTCTTTCCTCATACTTCACACTTATGATTTTATTCCTGCACTCAGTGCACTCCTCGAGATATTTAAGGTTGATCTGACATAGATCCCTCTGGACTTCTTTCAGCCATTCTGGTTGCATTTACTCTTTGTTATAATATTGAATAGTTTCTTTGCTGTTCTGGAATCTCTCATCCTGTAGATGTGTGTATAAAATTGGGCTCTTCATTTTCAGATTTCATCTGTTACTGTGTTCATCTTGCTATGGAGTTTGTTTTGTGGTCTGTTCATCCAAATGCCATTTTTTCTATTGCACCATAAATCTATGTGAGAATTTTTCTATCCTGCTTTTCTATTCCCCTAATTTTTGAATGACCATCAATCACCCTTGTTTCAGCTGCATAGATTGCTTCTGGGAGAATCACTGTTCTATAGAGCCTTAATTTTGTATCTGTCAAAATGCACTTCTTGTTTTAATGCATTCATGTTAGCTTATAGGCCTTCTGTAGCTTGGTGATTCTTTGTTCATTGGCAGTTTGGTTTAATCCTGAGGACTGTATAATTTCTCTGGGGTATTTAAAATGGCAGACTTGTGCAATTTTACCATATTTTGTGATTAAAATGGGATTTATTTTCTGGATGTTTTTCCATATATTGTTTTTTTTGTAAGATAACTGTAGTCAAGGTTTTTTTTTCCTTCAATATTGTCAGAGAAAGCAAGGCACCAGATTTATTCCACACATGATTGTCCTTCTCTGAATCCGACCTGGTATTCACCAATTAGTGTATCTGTTTGGGATTCTATCCTGTTTAAAAGTGCTTTGGAAAGGATTAGACATATTTAATAATGTTTCAAAATGCTGACACAACTTCTAATTAGAGTGTATATGTTTATTTATTTATTCTCCCTCATGCTCTTTGACATCAAATTGAAGTTACTTAGTCAAGCAATAAATCACTACATTAACAATTCACAGAACCCACCAAGGTAGTCACTTGCATTAGCATACTGCTTCTGGAGTTTTGGGAGGTGTCAGCCGCAGAATGAAACTGCCCAGTCAATTAACGACATGAGCTGGTGAGCCAGCCAGGCTGTATGTGGTTTTCAGGTGGTTTCCCCACACAACCAGAAGAGCGCAGGTCATGTCCCACATCAATTACACAATTCACAAACATTTAAACAATGCTTTGACACTTTCACATGGTACAACACTAAAAGCAAACAATTCTGTTCTTGGGGGAGGGGAAAGGAGAGGGGCAACACCAGGAATGGCTTCTAGCCACACTCTACCACTAACAATGCTAAACCCATAAAGTAAAAACCTGATACCATGTAGGTATGGGAGAAAGACTAAAAATAAGGAGAGGTGGTACAATTCAGTACTGATAAAAGTTTTTAAAAAGTAACTATGAGATTTATAGCAGTATATAAAAATAAGTAGGACAATACAGAAAAAGGCTCTAAATTACTGTACAGAACTTGAATACAGGAGAAAAACTTATTTGAAAATGGAACCAACAGAACAGTGCACACATTTGTGGAATGAAGTGTTAATGAAGAGTTAGCCACTGTAAATTGTTTCTCTGCCTACTACTGGCTGAACAACTGCTGCAGTTACATTTGAACAAGTCCACATATTTGAACACCAAATCTCATGAGAGAATACAGGATTTTTCCAATAAATATTGGGAATGAAGTTATAAAAATAAATTTACTGGAGTTTTCTGAACATACAGTTAAAATTAAGCAAATCATTATCTTCTTCATCAGCATATCATTGCCAATTGTCTTTTTTGGACTCCATTCCACCTCCCTACCCCCACCAAAAAAAGAATAAAAAGAAAAATAAATAAATACATACATAAAAATTAAGTTAGAAACTGCAGTAATGCAAGGTTGTCCAGGCATCTTGCTGGAGATCTTTGAACTGCCTCCCCTTCCCTAAAACAATGTTCTTTTACACTTTTTTCATCAGAGAGAACAAGAAGAAATCAAAACAGGTAAATCTGGATACAGGTGATTGGGACAACATTATCATACTCTTTTTGACCATTGTCTCCATCACAATCAGTGAGGTGTTATTGATACTTAAAACTGAAATTATCCTGACAATGACAGATAGGAAACAGCAATCAGTTGCAGTCCCATTGTTCATTTTATTTTGGAGAAGAGCTATACAAGGTGTTTCAGAAGTGATGGCCAATAACTGAGACATGGAAAGTACAGGCCAAACACAGTTAAAAAGCTCCTATAAAAATGGGTCTTCAAATCAAACATTGTCAAGATACAGCACATGGTCTGTTTTGGTTCACTGGTTTCTAGAAACACATGGCATTTCTAAACATTTAAGTAGGTGTTTGAACTGTTGTCCATGTGTCTGAATGCAACATTGGGCTATGAAATAAGTTGCAAATTCTATCAGACAATCCTGATACCACATGAGCCACAGACATTGCCAAGATTGGATGGCTCTTTAGCCTCAACAATACAAATAGCCACAGCATAGGTGCAACCAGAGTGGAGAGGAATCTGTGGTGATGCCAGACAAAGATGTGGTTCCTGAAAGGAGGTAGCAGACTTTTCAATTGTTTCAGAGCAATAGTCCAGATGATTGACTAATGTGGCTTTCTAATATCATTCATTGTCATTGCTTTACAGCTAATGTGGACAGCTAACAGCAGGAGGAAACTACAGGCATTACTTTTCCCAAGGACATGCAGCTCTTCTGTATGGATTTATGATTGTGTCATCAGGTAAAATATTCAGACCTCTCAGTGGGGACTACTATGGATGGTGTCATCATCAGGAAAAACAAAACTAACATTCTTTGGATCATGGCATGGAATGTTACATCCCTTAATTGTATCAGAAGGTTAGAAAATGTGGAAGTGGATAGACTGAATTTAGATGTAGTGGGGATTAGTGAAGTTTGGTGTCACCATGAATGGGATTTCTGGTCACGTGAGTACAAGGTTATAAACACATAATCACTTGGGAGTGATTTTGGGTAAGGTACTATGAATTGTAACCAAGATGGAAAATGAAGTCAATAACTAGAAGTACAAATTTATATGCTTAGGTAACATGAAATATGTGTGGTATTGGACTTATATTTGTGAGCAATTTGAAATAACTATCAGTAATTATGGATTTGCAGGTTTTAATATGGATCTTTACTTCCATAGCATATATCACTGTGGATTTATTAGATAACTGACAATTCCACACTTTTGTTGCTCTTATATTCAATGAGTGGTCACCTATTTTTATTTACAGGTTTTCTTTATTTTCTTTTTCATTTTAAATATAGACTTTTTGTTGAGCAAATAAGATCATACCTCACTCCCTCTTGCAAGCTCTGCTTCATAGACCAAGAAATCTAGAGTTGCAGTAAAGTAGCTCTGCTCTGGTTGGTTGCATTGCTGCCCAGTCACATGAGGGCGACATCTGCAAGAAAAATTTTCACATTTTAAAAATATCATTAATAATAAAAACTAGTAACAGTATATGTTGTTCCAGTATGGTTTAGTCTGATTTGTATCACCAAGATTCATTTATTATTATTGTTACTGTACTGTTTGAGGCTTTCCCGACGTATTGATTCCTTCCATGGAAACTGCACAATATTTCCACGAGGCAGCTGCTCATCATCTTCAGGTGCTAACTAAACTGTTGATTGCTGTCATCTTGCCTATATACTGTGGCTGGCTAGAAAATCGCAGGCGTGAAGACAGTGGTGGGGGGCAATGACATCATTGTAGGCGAATCATAGATGAAAACATATAGAGCCATCTGGTGGTCTCTGCGTACACGACACAGAAAAATGCGGCCGCTAGTTGCGGGCCCAGCGCGTGAGGGTGGATAGTATGGCGCGCAGTTTAAATGCTCTCGCTTCAGTGACCCGTCTGTGGTGACTCGCTGGATACGTCTGAATGCGGCTGCCGATGCCTTAGTACCGCTAGTACTGGTTCCCATGCCTTGCTGAGCTGAAAGCCCGTGTCAGGTCATTCGAAATACGTATTTCGACTGCTTGTTTGAAGATGGAGTCCCAGTACGTAGATGCAGACGAGAGGATCTTTGCCTCTTCATAGTGCATTCTATGCCCCGTGTCCAAACAGTGCTCAGCAACAGAAGAGTTTCCTGACTGACCCAGTCTCGTGTGTCACTTGTGTTCATCACATCTATCTTTGACAGAGCAACACGTCTGTCCAATGTATGATTTTCCACACTGGCATGGGATTTTATATATGCCTGGTCTCCTCAGACCTAAATTGTCTTTGATGGGACACAGCATCATTTGTACTTGTGCTGGAGGACGGAAGACACATTTGATGTTATAATTCTTGAATAACCTGCCAATCTTGAAGGATACGCTACCAATGTAAGAGAGAAAAACCAATCTTTTCAATTCCTCTGTTTCTTCTCGCAGCTCTTCAGGTCTTGCACAAGGTGGTTGTAGCGCATTTCGGATCTGCTTCTCAGAGTATCCATTCTCAAGAAACACAGGGTGAACATGGTTGAGCTCTGCTGGTAAGCCCTCTTGGTCTGATATTACTTTAGCCCTGTGGACAAGGGTCAGTAATACACCACTACGTTGGGAAGGGTGATGACAGCTCGTAGCTATAGGTCTAATACACCACTACGTTGGGAAGGGTGATGACAGCTCGTAGCTATAGGTCTGTGGGTGTCAGTTTACGAAAAACACTGTGGCCCAAGGAACCGTCTTCTTTCCTACGGACCAAGATATCCAAAAACGGGAGCTCTCCATTTTTCTCCATTTCCATTGTGAAGCAGATACTCTGATTGATGGAGTTAAGATGTTGAAGAAATGAAGGAAGGGTTGCTGTCCCATGTGGCCACACCACAAACGTGTCGTCCACATATCTCCAAAAACATTTAGGTTTCAAAACCGCTGTCTGCAGTGCTTTTTCCTCAAAGTCTTCCATAAACATGTTGGCTACTATGGGAGACAAAGGACTACCTATAGCAACACCGTCAGTTTGCTAAAAATATTGGCCATTGAATAAAAAGTAGGTTGAGGTAAGCACATGCTTGATGAGGTGTAGAATGTCTTCCTCTAACTTCTCTCCTATAAGTTTCATTGAATCCATCAGAGGCACTCGTAAGAACAAGGAAACTACATCGAAACTCACTAAAACATCAGTTGGTTCAAAGTGTAGGTTCTTTAGTCTCTGTATAAAATCTTCTGAGTTTCAAATATGGTGTTCACATTTTCCAACCAATGGGCTCAAAAGAGAGGTGAGATGTTTGGCCAAGTAGTAGGTTGGAGCTCCAATATTGCTCACAATCGGACGCAAATCAATCTGGTCCATGTGTATCTTAGGCAGGCCATAAAGTCTTGGTGGCACTGGTGCTTGTACTCTGAGACTCTTTTTCAGATGTTAGTGCAGATGGCTATATATGAGGAGAGCAGCTGTCTTACATTGTACTGTATCTGTTGGATCCTTCTGGAGATGGCAACACTGTGTGTCCTGTAGTAAATCTGACATCTTGTTAAAATAAGTTGTTACAAGCAGGAGATGAAGATGATGATGAGCAGCTGCCTCATGGAAATATTGTGCAGTTTCCACAATACGATCCGACGTGACGCTCATGAACCATGGAAGGAATTATTATTATTATTATTATTATTATTTTGAAAACCCACTATCCTATGGAAATGGACAGGAAAATATATTTATGTAAGCAAATATTGACAGATTTAGGCTATCCCTTGCACTTCACACAGAATAAGTGAATGAGTTTGAGTAATATATTCTCAATCAACCTGGCTATTCTTTGTGATTTTTATATCACATACATTATCTAAATTAACTCATTGTACAGAATAGTTAAGGTTAGCAGAATTCAGTGCTAATCATGGTGACACCACTGATCTTCCATTGATGCTTGGAAGTAGTCAAAGTCCTATGTTGACTAACTTTTTAGTTCTTAGAGCAAAGAGCAACTGACATATTTCATCAAACATTGGTAGATTTTTATACTAAATATGGAAACAATAAATGTAACAACTAACCATATAGTGTAAGTGTTGAGTAGTCAATTTCTTGGTGCCTCAACTACTTGTCTTCCACTCATGGCTTTTCATTGTCATTAGTGTTACAAACTTTTTATTGTAAAAACAGTAACCAATGAATAAACTGTGGATGCTATGGCATAGCATACACAATCATAACAGGAATTTGCCAGTTTGATGGCTGACTACGCATAAAAGTATTGTCAGTGAGTATATCATCAGATAGCACCCATTAATATTTTATTCCCAATGTTGGTTCACAGTTGTTCATTATTCATGATTCATCTCAGAAGGATAAACAGTTAATGCAAGTATATTTTCTGTTCCACCACTTCAGTGTATTTTACATCCATGACAAGGTCTTCTAATTATAAGAGATAGCCTATCCTTGATTTGGATTTTCTTTCCTTTTACTTAATTCTGTGGCCATTGTCCTTCTTGTCACCATTAACATAAGTTTTCCCAAAGTTTATGTAAGATCTTATATATTAAAAGAATCTATGATAACTATAGCCAGTTGGCCAGACTGAACTATCCGGCCGATTTCCCTCATTTTTTTTTTTTATTTAAAAGAAAGGTATTCATCCATAGACATGTCATCAAGTATCAAAATTTACATAACTCTTGCCTTTCTTTTTCTATACTCAAATGTGATTTCCTTTTGTATATTTCTTATGGGGATGTCCTTGCTGTAAACTAAAGCCAGTCGGACAGGCCATTCTATTCGACCGATCTCCTTCATTTTTGCTTTAAATGAAAGGTATTCAGTTGCAGATTAGTCATAAAGTATCAGAATTAACTGAAGTCTCTCCATCCTTTATTTTTATTCAAATGCGGTATCCTTATGTCCTTGCACTGAATATTTTAATCAATTTGTTTTACGATATCTTCGGTTCTAATTAAGGTACACAGTTCTTTTTTACCTAACAACACTCAGCGGATCAAGCGCTTTCATTTGCGCTATTAAACACTTGTACTGATTGATTCTGAAGAAAGCTATGCATTAACATTCAACTTTACTTCCATTTTTCCCAACTTTTTGTCGTTCCACTAACGGTGCGAAGTATTCACGCTGGTCCTCTAGTAGAGTATGAAAACAAACATGGATATGGAATGGGACAAGATGTGGTGCATCTTACAAGGAGAGAGTCTCATATGTGGGTCACCAATTATAATCAAATATTGCATGGATGTTGTATATTGGGCTTATTACTAAACACTCCCTATGTTTTTAAAAAAAAATCAAGGTCCAAGTTGATGATGGACAATCGTATTTTCAATGTTAGGCATCGAAAGAGTGTCTAAAAACAAACTGCTTTTCTCAATATAAAGCAGCTTTTATCGGTATAATTGGACTGTCCATTCTCGCATTTTATGTTTGTTTTGATTATGATAATCTAATATGGCATTTGTAACATTATTCGAAGTGACTCCTGCTGTTTTCAGACAGGTCTATTTTATTTAATGCTGTTGACTAACCTGTTTTAATACCTCTTTATCTATGATGAAGATCCTGGACTGAAACTAGTCCATTTTAAGGATTTTAAAACAACAGCTGATGGTTAAAGATGCATTTTATTAAATACATGATGGCTGTTAGGACTGACCTTAGCAAAACTTTGAGATTCTTTAAATGAACTTTTAAGACATGGAGGAAAACAAGTGAAATACATGTTAGGACACCACATATTCGGTAGCACACCACATTCAAAATTCATCTATCTTTATTCATTTTGTGGTAACTGCCATTTGCTACCACCAAGGTTATGGCACAGACCGCCAGATGGCAGTCCCAGAATCATCTCATTTCAACTATGAGCTTACAGCATTGGCTACAGGGAAGTGTGTGTGTGTGTGTGTGACAGACATAGATTAGTTCACAGTGCTGGTTCAAAACTTGTGCTTACATGGAGTTGTGTTCCAGTCATTGCCCAAACAATGAGTTTGTGTTGTGTAATTAGTGACAAGATTTATGCTATCAGTGGTCACCCAAGTGATGGGCTGTATGGTGCTGCTAAGTTTAGTAGTCATCAAAGTGACGGGTTGTATAGTGGACCAAAGATGGAATGTCATCTTAGTACTCAACCAAACAAATGTGGAAAATCATCAAAAACTACTCTAAAACTGGCCACATAAACTACGTATTGAAGTGACAAACATACACATAAGAGCACTAACATCAGAATTCTATTTCATGTTGCATTTCAATTAAACAATAGTACATAGCAGAATTAAGACCTATTGCATCACCATAAAATAAATCATTTCAAGAAAGTTTTATGTTTGTAAGCTGTGGTTACCTGCACTGACCAGTGATGACATCACAGTTGTTGTCATATGATCCACCAGGATCACAGTCACAAGGTTTACATCCATCACGGTCATCAGAGAGACCCCAGTAATTAAGCAGGCATTGGTTACAGTCACGTCCAGTCACGTATCGTTTGCAGGTACATTCTCCAGTAAGAACATTGCAGCCCTGATTATCAACAGTTCCTTGAGTATTGCAGGTACATGCTGCAAAACATAAGAAAATTCAAATAAACAAACTGTAAATATTGAAATTAAAAATGGTTTTGTTGATCATGATGATAATAACAGCACAGCACTAGAATTAAATATAAAGAGTGAAAATCTGTGACATAAAGACCAGTCATGGTAAAACTAAATAAACAGGATGGTATCTTCACCTTTTTAATTTTTCATCTTTTCTTAACACTGAGACAATGCAAAAACTCTTTCTGCAACTACAAATACAATTTTATCCTCACTCTCCCCAAAATTAAGACAGACTTGTAAATTCAAAATTAAAAGTAAAACTTTAATGTCATTCACAGTCTAGAGACTAGTTGGATTTTGATTGGCAATGAATTAAAAAAAATGTAACAATACAAGAAGCTTAGAATTTGTTTCTGTTACTACCAGAAGTACCAATCTAAAAGCTATAGTCACTACTCCAAACAGTGAGAGAACTGACAATGCAACCTACCAAAATATTACATCTGCCATAATTTATATCTTTCCATACTTTCATATACATTGCTTTATGTAGATTTGTTTCTGATAACTTGTCCATGAGTATCTACTTATCATTCAGCTGACAGTTCCACAAAGTATGATGGTACAATATCATTTGCTTTTGCAACAAATCTAAAAATACCAAGATGAGTACACACTTGATTCCATGTTTCTGTTGTAAGAGTAGAGATTATCAGGCCCGAGAAAGAAGCCATAAATTGAAATGACAAGAGTGACAGCCAAATGGTAGGCAGAGAAAGTAATGTGTGGATGTGTGTGTGTGTGTGTGTGTGTGTGTGTGTGTGTGTGTGTGTTGCCATTCAAAGTGGTTGTATGTAAAGCTCTTTACAGGAGCCATGGGGGAACAAATCTAAAAATACCAAGATGAGTACACACTTGATTCCATGTTTCTGTTGTAAGAGTAGAGATTATCAGGCCCGAGAAAGAAGCCATAAATTAAAATGACAAGAGTGACAGCCAAATGGTAGGCAGAGAAAGTAATGTGTGGATGTGTGTGTGTGTGTGTGTGTGTGTGTGTGTGTGTGTGTGTTGCCATTCAAAGTGGTTGTATGTAAAGCTCTTTACAGGAGCCATGGGGGAACAAATCTAAAAATACCAAGATGAGTACACACTTGATTCCATGTTTCTGTTGTAAGAGTAGAGATTATCAGGCCCGAGAAAGAAGCCATAAATTGAAATGACAAGAGTGACAGCCAAATGGTAGGCAGAGAAAGTAATGTGTGGATGTGTGTGTGTGTGTGTGTGTGTGTGTGTGTGTTGCCATTCAAAGTGGTTGTATGTAAAGCTCTTTACAGGAGCCATGGGGGTTGAGTTCTCACTTCTGACCACAGATGGTGACATCTTTGTAGTTGAATAAAAGAATTATCTGTGGCCTATTAGTCTGCTCTGACACATGGGTTGCTTGTTGGGAAAAAAAAAAAAACTGGCAGTTAACTACAGACCATGAAGCGTGCCAGGATAGCTCAGTTGGTAGAGTGCTTGCCCAAGAAAAGCAAAGGTCCCAGGTTTGAATTCCTGCAAAGTTCACAGGAGAACTTCTGTGAAGTTTGGAAAGTAGAAGGTGAGGTTTCTACTAAACAATTTCTGCTGGAATTTATTTATTAAAATTTGGTTTCAATTTTTTTCAGGGGGGGGGGAGGGGGGAGGAAATTATGACAGGTGTGTGTGTTGGCACCCCTATACTTAAATGTAGCCAAATTGTTTAGAGACTAACCATATCCTATCGAGACCCAGACCCAATTTATTAATTTATAACTTGTTTTTGTGTGTGTGTGGATGACACATGGTGTCATGGACAAATGGTGTCATGGACAAATGGTGGATAACGTTTATGTACAATAAACAATAATATTTTAATACAACATTATAAAAGAGTTTATCCTTTTGATGCTGCTAATATTTTATTACTATAGCGATGACAGCTGTTTCGGCTTTAGGCCATTTTTCAAGCAAAATTATGTATAATTAGCATAGCAGGAACATAAACAAGTTTTATGACAGTTTGCTTGAAAATGGCCTAAGGCCGAAACAGCTGTCATCGCTATAGTAATAAAATATTAGCAGCATCGAAAGGATAAACTCTTTTATAATGCCGTATTATGATATATATTTTGCTGTGGGCCCAATAATGAAGAAAATATTTTGTCACCAATCGCAGCAACTAGGTTCTTCCACAATAGAAGGAGAGAAAGACATGGCTGTATGCTTGGATTGTGCCTCTTCTTTCTTATCTTGTTGTTGAGCTTGTCTCTGTTGCCTGCTTTCTATTAATTTTCAACAACAATTTGTTTGATTATGTTTAGTTCTTGTGTGAAGTGTTCTGTTTAAGCAGGGCAGCATGTGTGTGAAACTGGAATGTTTATGGTTACTTGGTGATTGGAGGAGTTACAAGAAAGAAAGACAATACCAATGGCCATTCACCTGAGTACACAACTGGAGAACCTCAGAACACAGGGGCAGAAAATACAGACAACACGACCAACCACACCACACTACACTACACCCGAAAACAGAAACAAATGGTACATGCTAACATACAATAATAAAATATCACACAAAATTGGAAATATGTTAAAGAAGCAAGGGACCCCAAACCATTTCAAAGCAAACAACAAAGACTGAGGCAACAAAAAATTCCAGACAAATACAGTAATGCAGGAATATACCACCTCACTTGTAACTCCAGTCAGTCATACTACATGGGATAGACATGCAGGAATTTCTGAACATGGCACACTGAGCACATAAGAGCTCTGAAGAGTGAAAATACACATTCAACCTTTGCAGAACATTTGATAAATGAGAATGACCTTTTCACAATTATTGAAACTGATCTACAAAACATGAAAAACAGCAACAATCAAAGCTGCAAACTCATGACAGAGGAAAATTATTATAATCAAAAGACCATGAAGGATGGCAAAAATGTAATAAACAAATACACAGCACTTTGCAACAACACACTCTTCACTACCATAGATGAACTAACTCAGGAGACAGGGCATTTACAGTGTGCATGCTCACACATGTGCATCCATGCAAGCGCACTGTGCACTCACACACACACACACACACACACACACACACACACACACACACACACACACACACACTTTACACTCAGGATAATAACAGAATGGTGTATGTTTCACACCAGTGTCATAGGCAGAAGGTGTATTTCTGTGACATGAGAGCATTTACCCAATTCCTCCACAAAACTGTCCAATTAATGTGGGTACATTTCCAAAATATGTACAGCCTACACAATACAAAGTGTAGTAATAGCAGCGCTCAAACCCAAAGTTGTAAAAACACTGAATTAGGATAGTTCACAATAGCTGCTCATAATGTTGCAGATGACATGCTGCGTGTCGAAAAAATGGCAACAAATGCAGTGCAGTGTACAACAGTTAAAAGATATAAAGGCATTATAATGACTGTTTACACAATGACACAGGCTGAAAAGAAAGTGAATACCTTATAATGTTTTTCACAGTTTTGTAATGATGTTACTTCTGCATTCTAAAATAAACAAAACTCACTGATGGCAGGATTTCTGCTGAAACTAGTATGGGTATCTAAATAAATAGGTGTTTTGCTTCAAGGCAGACCCACAATCCACATTTGTAACTCAAACACAAACAAACATGAGAGTTTCAAATTACAATTACTGGGACAGCATTTCCTACGAAAGGTAAAGATCCATATTCAAATCCTTGCCTGATATACACTATAAATTGCTAGAAAGTTTTAGTAAAGCACACACACTTCCTCTTCTTTCCACCTCTAGTTTCCCTGAAAATTCCAGTCAGCATTCATTCAGTATCCCTTATACACTTGGGTAGCAGAATGTAATGGAAACAAGAGTTATAACAAAGTTTTATAGTAAAAGTCAGACCCAGTTATCCTCTCCTCCTCAAAATCGAATATGCAATGAATTTTGTAACAAATATGTCTACAAGTATAAAAAGCAGTCATTGACATTAATCTAGTACTCACGCTGACAGCCATCAGGATTTTCTTCATCAAAATTCCAATACCCATTTTTACATCGGTCACAACGTCTCCCATCAACATTAGCTTTACAGTGGCATCTTCCTGATTCTAAACCATTGGCTATGTCCGTCCGAGAATCACAGATTCCTTCATCCAGTGAGCCACTTGGGTCACAGTCACAGGCTAGGAAAAAAAAAAAAAAAATCAAATTATTCATAATATTAAATTTGTGGACAGGGGCAAATGTAGATTATAGCTGATATTTTGTACATAACGTGATTGCCTAATAACTTACGCTGACATGCCTCAGGATCTGTAATGTCACGTTCTGGATCATGGTAGTAGAAGTCTCGACACTGTTCACAATTTCTTCCCTGAGTGTTGTGTTGACAGTTGTCACACACACCACCACTCACTTTACCAGATATGTCATACACTGCTGCATCGAAATGACAGCTAGTAGCATGATTGTTGCAATTGCACCCTGAAACATTACTTTATTTACTGACTCACATTTACACAGTTTACATAAATATAACAAAATAAATTGAAAACGTTGTAGAAGCATCAAGTGGCTGACAGTTCGAAATTAAGCTTTTATCTTTTATTATGCACTTCACTTGTTGCTAAGTGCATCTTCTACTCACACTCATGTACATTGCTCAAAAGAATTATGGGAATATGTGTTTCAATGTCTAGGAGGTTAAATTTATTTTGATACGGGCAATGCCTATGGTCTTGTTGCATAGTTGACTTTCAGTGTATGCCACAATTAAAACTATTTGCCAACTATCGACTGCTATGTATTACAGTACTAGATGACCTCTCAGAAGAAAATAAGTACTGGAGTCTCAGTGTCTTACCACAGTGCATGTTGCCATTGCAGTCTGGACTTTCCATTGTTACATATATCAATGTCCCTCCATCTGTCATTTACAGGTTTCAGGCACACTACAGGGAGATACATCAGCACACAAGTTGAGTTTGACAAGTCACCATTGCATTACAACCCCACATGAAGACCAATATGTGGCCATAATTGCAGTGGGGGTATCATATGGCTGCCACCATAACACTATAAGAGTACCTCAGAATGGTTAATGGAACCATGTTGTCCAATTAGACTAAGACTGTAAAGAGCATATTAAAATAAAAAATAAAAACTAACAAGCCATATGTCCTATTTGAGTACCCCACTTAACTCAACAACATTTTGCAACTCAGCGCGTGCTGCAGAAAATTGCCAACACCTGACTTGCACAAAGAAAGTAGTAGTTCACCCCTGACCAGCATGCCTGCACCATCTAGTGCCAAATACATGTACTACAGTCCCAGTTGTGCTTCCTTGAGAAGTGGCAATGCCAAGGACACATAGAGGAAGGAACGTGAAGCTCAAGAATGCGCGCCTGTATTTTTATGGGCTCCTAAGTGTTAAGCCATTGTTTCAATGTCAGTCCTTGTTGACTGGTGACAAAAGCAAGCTGTTGTTTTAATAGTTGCACCTTTGTGCAGCACCAGTTTCGGCTCCCATATCCTATTCAGCTTATGTTCCTATGAATTCTGCACCGGGAGAGAATTCTGCCTTCAAGTTTATTTCCTTTGTACAGGCCTTCTATATATTACTTCCACCTTTCAGCTTTCTCTTCTTTGCTTAGTACTGGTTTTCCATCCGAGTTCTTGATATTGAGACAGCTGCTTTTCTTGTCTCCAAATGTCTCTTACTTTCCTGTAGGCGTGTTATGACTACTAACACTATTATATAATATATCCCGGTTAACACTGTGGCCAGGGGCCTGAGCTGTCCCATCAAAGTCACAATAGATATGTTCGCTAGCACACACAGTACGCAACTGAGGCAAGGTCCCGTCTGTCACCGTGCCTCTCTCAAACGCCGCGCGGCCAGCAGGGTGCAGCACGGTAGTGCCGCCAGCGCCGCACAGTGGCCAGTTCTGGTAACGGGCGGCGCGCCGTCTAAACACACGTGCCACGCGTTACCACAAGGCGGTATCTATATTTCCCATATTTGCCGCGGTGGAGTGGCCAAGTGTGTTGAGGTGCTATGCTCCGATGCACGAGGCCGTTCCCTGTTCGGGGTTTGAATGCCCCTTGAGTATGGATGTTTGTGCTGTCTTTAGTATAAGTTAGTTTATAAGTAGTTTGTAAGATGACCTCACAGTTAAGTCACATAAGCTTAACAAACATTTGAACATTTTCCCCATATTTATACAGTCTTCTATGGACTTGCATTTGTCCTCTAGCCACTTCTGCTTAGCCAATCTGCACTTCCTGTCAATCTCATTTTCAGACATCTGTACTGCCACTTGCCAGCTTCACTTTCTGTAAAAAAAATTTCTCCTTCCATCAATTAAATTAAGTATCTCTTGTGTTATCCAGAAATTTATATTAGGAATTGTTCTTGTGCCTACATGATCCTCTATGGACTTCAATACTCTATCTCTCAGAGCTACCCATTCTTCTTCTACAGTATTACTTTCTACTGTTTCAGCCAATCCTTGCCTGATGCTCCCTCTGATTCAACCACCTCTGGTTCCTTCAATTTGTCCAGGCTCCATCTCCTTAATTTTCTACCTTCTTGCAGTCTCTTAAGTTTTAGCCTACAGTTCATAACCAATAAGTTATGGTCAGAGTCTATATCTGCCCTGTATATGTCTTTCAGTTTAAAATCTGGTTTCTAAACCTATGCCTTACCATTATAAAGTCAATCTGGTACCTTCCAGTGTCCCCTGGTCTCTTTTACGTATACAGCCTTCTTCCATGATGATTAAACCAAGTGTCTGTACATAATTCTACCAGGCGATCTACTCTCTCATTCCTTTCCCCCAGTTCATATACTCGTACTACATTTCCTTCTCTTCTCTTTCCTACTACCGAGTTCCACTCCCCCATCACAATGAAATTTTCCTCTCCCTTAACTCTCTGAATAATTTCTTTTATCTCCTCATACATTTCTTCAATCTCTCAGCTAGTTGGCATATAAATGTGCACTACAGTGGTCAGTTTTGGCTTTGTGTCTATCTTTGCTATGATAATGCTTTCACTATGCTGCTCATAGTAACTTACCAGCATTCTTATTTTCTTATTCATTGTCAGACCTACTCCTGCATTCCCAACTGATTTTGTATTTATAACCTTATAGTCATCTGACCAGAAATTCTGTTCATCCTGCCACCAAACTTCACTTATCTCTACCATATCTAACTTTAACCTATACATTTCTCTCTTCAAATTTTCTAACTTACCTACCCGATTAAGGGACAGAACATTCGACACTCCAATTTGTAGAATGCCTGTTTTGTTTTTATTGATGATGACATCCTCCTGAGTAGTCGCCACCCAGAGATCTGAATGGGGGACTATTTTACCTCTGGAATATTCTACCCAAGAAGGCACCATCATCATCTATTCATACAGTAGAGCTGTACATCATTGGGAAAAGTAACAACTGTAGTCCCCTTGCTTTCAGCCATATATTATGTATGGTTTCCATTTTATCCTCTTAATGGGCAATACTGATCCATGATTGAATCCTAGTGGGACCCTTGTGATGGCCTCAACATTCCTTGTTAGAGAAGTTGCAGCCTCCATTGGTACAAAAGGAAGAAAGTCATAGTTTAAGGTGGGCATCCTTGCCTAGATTCACATGTTCGGACATACACCTGCCAGGATACATGTCTTCATCACTAATCAGCAAGGCAGTCAGCTGATCCTGGTGGTCACACAGAGGGACATGTTCAACAACAATGGGACCAGCTCTTTTTGTGCCATATGGGGCAAACTCTACTTCCCAATCAACTATACTATCAGGAACAGCCCCACCCCCTTCACCCATCCTCAGGACCAAACACAGCAGATATTGCAAGTTGTGGGCACCCATGATTCCTGATTCTCCTAGCTCTCCATTATGTCTATGGGTCTGGAACCCAAGAATACACAACTGATGCCCCATAGCCCCATCTGTGCAGTGTCACAAACACAATCTTCCCCTGAACAAGCAGCAAGCCATGAATCTGAACCACTGTCACTTCCTGCCTCTCTGGCACTGGATCCAGGAAGTGGCTCTCCTACCACCAACAGTGTCCAAAGCTGTAGCCTAGCCTTCACAAAATGCTGCACCCACTTAATCCTTCTCCACACCACACAGGCTCGTTCCACGCCAGATGTATCATAGAATCACTCAATATCATTATGTATACATCTGATGATGTTGGGAGGAGGATCACAAATGGTGAAACAGATTTAAGAGCTGTGGCTGGAGCCTCATCAGTCTATCAGCTGATGTTTACAACAAGCTCTCCAGTGATCTAATGATAGAAACCTTGTGCTACTTGGCTTTCTCCTAAACTGACATTTGCACTTTCTTGTTGCTTACTGGCAATGTTTGGCTAGCACATGAAATTACCCATCAACCTACTACTGTGCTACTATCTACACTCAATATTCAACCAACCTATGTTTTCAGTAAAAGAAATGACAGCATGTGGATGCACTGCTAGTACAGTTCAAATCCAACGTTTTCCAATTGAACCTTAAAACGGAATTGTCAACAACTGATGTGTGTTTATTTAACAGAGTACGGAACTGTCCAAGAGGTATCCACCTCCAAATGTCTTATTTTGTATATTTCCAGAAGTTAGGTAGTGTCATTTTTGGGAACTATTTGTAAACAATTTGTGTTTAATAAAATATGCATTGTTGAAGAAGTAGATTAAAAAAATAAGAACTCTATAGTACATGTTTTAATGTCATTAAATTGCAGTTAAGATCATGGAGCACTTTGGTCTCAGATTATTTATACAAATATGAGTATAGCTCCAGGAGAAAGTATACTTATTCTCACACAGATATTAAAATTTGCAGCCAACTTTTGTTATTGCTGTATAAAAAATACAATATCTTTCATATTACCTAATGCAGTCTTACTTACTTTTGCAAGCATTTGTCTGCTTTCCAAAAGCTGGTTTCCAAGGCAAATCATTGTAAAAATCCTCACAAAATTCACAGTTCAGCCCCTTTGTGTTGTGGGTACATTCACATCTTCCATGTACCATGTTAGGTTTTGATTCTACACCAGGCAGTGGAAGACATCTCGAAGCATGTCCATAGCATGAACATGAGCCACGCACTACCATCTGATTTATTGCATAATAATATTTCTCCTGAAACAGTATGAACAGATTGTGTTAATCAATAAAAATGCTTCATTAGTTCATAATGTCATTTTCTATGTACATATAAATTAGAAATCATATGGTTCCTGCAGCATTGTAGTTAATAGTTCTACAGTATTACTAAGTTCCAAATTGTTCTTAATTTTAGTCTCTGATGCAATATGGACAAAATCTCTGCTCTATACTGACAAAGAAATTGACTTCCCTTTGACAACAGATTCACTCAGATGGCAGACTACTTACTGAGAGGTAATTGGTCACGTGAAAGGAACTCACTATTTTATGAATAAACAAGGTATTTTTCTTTTCTTATAAAAATTTTTTTAAAAAAGTAAATGTTTCAACTTAATCACTCAACAATTCAGCCATCAATTCACTCATCCTCATATGACTACTAGCCACCTAAAATGAATGTGTATGCACTGTGAAACCCTGCTTATACACTTATCACACATCTCAATGGAATCATACCCACAATGTGATGTGCAAGAAGTCATGCACTTGTAACAGATATGGGGCCTACAAATATTATTCAAGATTCCGTGATGAAAGCTGTGCTAACTGCACTTGTGCTGTGTGAATGGAATTGAATAATTGAATATGGTTTGGAGATGGGAGGGTAACAGGATTAAAGTTTGGAGGTAAAGGATGGGAGGGAATTCAGAGCACAAATGATGCAGAGATGTTACAGGACCTTAGTTCGGCTGAGAGGGTGAATTATGAAGTGTCACATCTGGGATAGGTAAGGTAGTTTCAGTGGTATATCCCCTCTTTCAAGATATGAAGATAGTTGAAGACCTGGAGAATGACATAATTGAGTTTTTAAAGCCCTGAAAAGTAGTGTATTTTCAAAAATAATAGGCTTGTTGGGACTACAGGAAGAAATAGTGAAGAGTCTTATTGTCCGTAAAATCTCTAACAAGTTTATCAACATGTCCATAACATCTGTTTCACAATGGTAATGTAGAGCCAAATGCTGTGAATGCTGCAAGAGAGAAAATTTTGTATGATACAGATGATAGCTATCAAACTCTTAGGTACTGCTTGTGGTTATGGTGGTTATTATTTTGATATGAACTGATTTTTTTATTGAGCCATCTGAGAGGTGGGACCCAATGTTCAAGATAATGAGAAGGAGTGTAGAAGCAGATTCGGGAGTGGATACTGAAGATCTACAGAAAACACCAGAGTTGTGTATTTTATGACTTCAGAAACTGTAGATGTTATCAATGACTTTGAAACCAGCAAGAGGTTTGAGGTGTTGGATGATGGAGAAAAATGTCCTTAAGTGGTCCATAAATGACTGAGCTTAATAGACTTATTTGCATTTGAGTCAGTTCAAGTTGGAATGTCAATAATCAAGAACAGGTAGCAAATCATCATAAAAACAATCGCTGAGCTGCAGACAGGCATGTAGAAAAGGCAGTCACACCAACACAACTTGAAATTTTTGGCCATAGTCTTCTGTGGCTGCTACAGCCATATTGGCTAGAGATGGCAGTCTTGTGTGCATAAGTTATGTGGAGTGATTGTGAGAATGTATGTATTTTCTCCTTATGATGAAGGCTATGGCCAAAAATTTAAGTGTGACAGGTTCATCAGGATTGTTGGTTTACAGAGATGTAGCATTCAAAGAAACAAAGAAGGACTCTGATAACAATGAGAGAAGAACTATGGAAAGACAGTGCAGGAATTTATTTGTGACTTAGGTATAGGAAAAGAAACAATAGAAATCTGGATGGAAGTACTAGTCAAAAAAGGGTAAGAATCTTTGTATGAGAGTATTGCAGTCAGATATGATAGGGTAAGTGTTGCCACTGCACAGCCAGCTACATTTCACAAAGTACTGAATATACATTCAAAACAAACAACATAGCTAACATGTGGAGCAAGAAGAAGAATGAAGATTGGATCCTGCCATTGGACTCACTGAAATGTCAATCACAAAATAATTTTAATTGGAGTTTACAAAACTATTTTGTCATAGTTGTTTGCACTTACAATTCATACACACTGTATGTGGCCAGTTATAGCAAAAACATAGTTCATGATTTATCAATAAACAAGTGGTAACAGTAGTTCATCATTCAGTCACAGGGTAATGAACATAACACTTCTACATAACTGAATGAAATAATCTGTTCGGAAGTAAGTTTTAGGCTATGCATTACATTAAAACAAAAATCTGCACTGTGGTACCAAGTGTAAAATTTATTTGTAGATAATTATGAAAAAATAAATAAATAAATAAAAATAATAAATAAAAAAAAAGGTCACTTAAAGTGAATTTTGACTCATAACTCAACAACACATTCATGTAAAGCATCATTGCATTTATTTGGATTTGCCTGTTACCTGTATTTCTTCCCTGTTGTCCAATAAGTCGTCACCAAGTGTATGGAGTTTTGTAAAGTTTATCCTCAGATTTGTCATTTTTAGTAGATTTTGGACTTCTGGAGAATATGGATCATCAATTGGTAAGTTAGGCAACAGGACTCTAAATATAACCTACAACAGATTTTCATTTACAAGATGAAATTACTGTTAATAGCTGTCACATTTTTTTTAACTTATGACTCTGTATACACAAATTTACCTCTCCACCTGTTGATGGTGCTACATTTGAATATCTTGACTCACATACAACATCAGTAAGAGTCCGCGGTTTATGTTTAGGGATATGTGGAAATGATTCATTGCAGTTGTAGGCAAAATACCTATAGACCTGAAAATTAGAGCAGTTTTTATTAGTAGTGAGAAGATATTTTAGTCTGGCATTTGCTACAATTTGTTTCTCTATTTAACATCATTTTAGATGATTGTTTTCTTATCTTCTCTGGCATACACAACATTCAAACAAAGAACGAACACACACACACACACACACACACACACACACACACACACACACACACACAAATCTGAAGCATTCGACAAATTTAAAAGTAAAATTATGTCTAACAACAGAGGTAGATCCAATTGTAGTTCCTCCTTTAAATCACCCCATGAAAGACAGATATAAAAAATAAGAGACCAAACAAGAGAAAAGAAACTGAAATTATTCAATAGAGGGACCTGGCAGCTTACCATTTCAATTCTATATAGAGTATGTGAAAGAAATTGCCCCTTTTTTTAAAGCAGTAGTGAAGAGAAATGTTCCTGGAGGCCCATATGGAGTGTACTCAGCAACCATTCGTTCCAAAAACTTTAGGTGACTTAACAGGAATAGGGGGTAGTGACAGTGGTATATGAAGTACCCTCTGCCAAACACTGTAAGGTAGCTTGAAGAGTACAGATGTAGATGAAAGTCATCAAGAAAGCTGTTCTCTCATACTATTCACCACCATTATTCACAGTCAGTCCAAAACACATTCCAGTATATCATTCACTAAATATAAAATATGAGAAACATCCAGCAGTAAAACTGTGAATGAAGTCACCATTCATTAAAAGAGACTGACAATGTGCAAGATGAAATAAAGTAAACTACTCTTAAACAATCAAAAAGTAAAAATGGAGGGGGGAGTGTTTCCTTTTTGTTCCATGTTAATACAAAGACAACAGAGCAATGTTTATTTACTTTTCCTATTTTACCCCAATTGAGCAAGTGCTCCAGCTACAATTACATCAAAATTGACGGAAGATTAAATCTTACTTTAAAAGAAAAGTTTTGATATATTCAGACAAATTTAAAGACACATACTAAATGGATGATAAGAAGGAATCATCCACTACTCCATACATTGTCACTGGATTAGTATTGTTTAATCTAAAGCAGCTAGAGATGAGCTATTAATGTAAATTACTATCAATTGCTATTGAACAGAAACATCCAAGAGATGAATAAACTGTAAGAAATGAAATCAGCATAAACAAAGGGGTGTGATCAGGATACTATTTTCTAAACTAGTTTCTCTACCATGCTCAAATTTAACCATGAATATTGAGAAGAAATGAAATGGATAGGAAGTCTTGTAATAAGGAAGTTGTTGTCTCAACAAAAGTTATTTAGAACATTATCTATCAACTATGCAGGAGAAAATTGCAATATATAAGGAGAAGAGTCTCAGTATTATATGCCACTGAGACAATAACAAAGGGAAGAAGTGGCGCAGGACAACTAGAAAAAGAAGAGACAAAATACTGAGCAAAAAAAAACCAAACCATAAAAAAGGTGGTGAGGGATGGATAAGAACTACAATGGACATGAGAAAAATATCAGAAAAAATCAAGACTCAAAAGGGTAAAGGTTTGCAGGACATGTAATCACAATGAATATGGACACAATGACAAAAAGAGTATGGAAAAAGGCAGTGAGGACAAGATGAAAGACAGGAACCCAGTGGGTTGTTGATTTCCAGAAGGACTGATTGTAAATGAGGATCAAGGTGGAAGCAAAAGAAAATTGGAGAAGTAAGTACACATTGACAAATATACTGATACTGAAGATCTGGAAGAAGAGTGGAAGAGAAGAAGAGAAAGGGTGAAGAGGTTCTGGGAGGAGAAGATGAAAATACAATCCATGAATGGGCTACCCATGGTCTGTCAAAGCCCATAGCACAACAACAAGAAGAATGTCTGAGAAAGTGAAGAAAATCTTGTATAAGAATCTTAACACAGCAACATAATTGCATTTAGGTATACTAACAGTCAAAAGAACCATAAAGGCCAAGACGTTAGCAATAAATTGAAAGATAATGAATAACCATAATGGAAATTCCTGGATAGAACAATACATAAAACAAGAAAAGCCAACCACTTATCAATATCAGATTGATGCATGGAGCACAGCAACATGCAACAAAAACTGGCATTCACACAAGGTATTGAGTATAAGCTTAGTTTCCAGCAGAAAAAGAGCAAACGCTCAAAAGCTACAGTGAAGGCCTTTATCCAATGTGTGTCACTGTGTTCCACATGCCAATTCAGTGTATGCCTTTCCCTTATTTTATGTGAAGGTAGTGAATGAAAGGCAATAAAAAGAAGTTGAATATGTTGGCAGAACTCTGACCTTGAGGGCAAGAGTAAGCAGATGCACTAAACAAGTAGTAATAAATGATGAAACAGTGTAAATAGTGAATAGGCAATCGAAACCCCAAAGTGATAACAGTAATGAAGTATATCCATACCGGGGCCCTTTGTCCAATCAATGGTGGGTTGGGATTGGTATATGGCACTTCTCTATTTATGCAAAGAACAAACTATATCTGTATGCAGGCTATTATTACAATGGGATCACTACTCCCAAAAGCATTTTAAAGCTACTTGTATCATTACTAATTTATTGCCACTGACTGTATGAGCAAATTATCTTCTGAATACAAAATGAATTTTACACATAAACACGTGCTTGTAAACATTTATGTTTTCCTCAGCAATCTATTTTGTAAACTATTAGATGAAAAAGGTAGTATTAATAAATTAAACAAGTCTTCACTGTAGATCCAGTTAAAATGTGTGTTTGAATTTTCAGCCATACAACAAACTAAAACATAGAGTGAAATAATATTAGAAGTATACACACCTGCCATGTGCGCCCAAAATCGTATGATCTTTCAATAAGCATAGCTGCTGGCCTAAACGTTTTAAAAGTGATTATCATGTGAGTGAAATGGAATTCTGCTTCAAGGTCAAGTTGAATTGTTACATTTTCCACACCATTTTCAGACTGCCACCATGAGCGTTGTTCTGTACTGGGAAAAATATTTTTCTCATGAATCTTTATGCACAGTATATCACTCTTATGAGTGTAGACTAACAAAACTAACTATTCCAGTAACTATAAGGTAATAATTATTTATTAGAAGGAAGGAAGGAAGGAAAGAAAGTTATAGTTTAATGTCCCATTGACAGCATGGTCATTAGAGACAGAATCCACACTAGGATATTTGAATAAGGATGGTGAAGGAGATTGGTCAAGCCCTTTCAAAGGGACCATCCTGGCATTTGCCTGGAGTGATTGAGGGAAATCACAGAAAAACTAAATCTGGATGGCTAGAGGTGAATTTGCACCACCATTCTCTCAAATGCGAGTCCAGTGTTACCACTGGACAACCTCGCTTGGTTATTTATTAGAACCAGTTGTGGTACTTTTAAATTAATAACACCCTAACCATATTGAAGTTTATTGTATTATATGAAGATATGAAAGCAGCAGAATCCTGAGTGGGACCTGGAGCCATGCTCAGATATCCTAACAATGAAGGTTACTGATTGCAAAAACAGACAAGTCCCATTTATAATTATTTCTGTCATAACAAATCATTACATTGTTGGTTCAGAAATTCCAGGTGATTTATTAAGTCTAAAGCAATTTGCAACATTGATTAAGAGCTGTCTTCTGTGTGCAGAACTGGTGGCATATAAGCCACCATATTGGCTTCCATTGTACAGAAACCATATAAATTTCAAATTGCAACAGGCATTTATGACCATCTGGCAAGCTGAGAGGTAAAATATTGTTTTCAGACAAATCCCCCCTTGGTTGCACTATATCAGGCCATCAAAATATGCAAATTAGCTTACATTCAAAGCAAGGTGCAGAATGTCTTTGCACGGTGCATCCGTCCAACTTGGCTTGCATGGAGAAGCCACCATGGTGCAATGCTGAGTGCAATGAGAAACACCTTATTTAACACTAATATAAATAAGATATAATAATGGAAAGTCCAAGTTGGAATTAATAATATAGTAAGGACAGTTTACAACTCACCGCAAACATGGCGACTAGCTGCGACAGGCACATACAAAAGACACACACATAAAACACTTTCAGCTATCGGCCATGGCCTTCTTCAGAAAATAGAACACTCATGCAAACACACAGGCACACAACACAGTCATACAACCATCACGTCAGGCTGCCACACTTCGAAGTTGAGCTAGCTGCCATTCCTCACAACACCTGGAAATTTTGTCCCAATTCTCATGCATCCTACTACAGTTATTCAATGAAGACACCTTCCTGTACAACACAGCATCATCAGCAAACAGCTAAAGACTACAACTCACTCTGTCCTTCAGGTCACTAATATAGATAGAAAATAATACACCCTTGTCCATTAAAATTGCTACACCACGAAGATGATGTGAAATTTACCGACAGGAAGAAGATGATGTGATATGCAAATGTTTAGCTTTTCAGAGCATTCACTTAATGTTGGCACCGGTGGCAATGCTTACAATGTGCTGACATTAGGACAGTTTCCAACCGATTTCTCATACACAAACAGCAGTTGACCGGTGCTGCCTGGTGAAACATTACTGTGATGCCTCTTGTAAGGAGGAGATATGTGTACCATTACATTTTCAACTTTGATAAAGGTCGGGTTGTAGCCTATCGCAATTGCGGTTTACTGTATCGCGACATTGCTGCTCGCGTTGGTCGCAGTCCAATGACTGTTAGCAGAATATGGAATTGGTGGGTTCAGGAGGGCAATACGGAATGCCGTACTGGATCCCAACAGCCTCGTATTACTAGCAGTCAAGATGACAGGCATCTTATCCGCATGGCTGTAACGGATCGTGCAGCCACATCTCAAGTCAACAGATGGAGACATTTGCAAGACAACAACCATCTGCACGGACAGTTTGCCGACATTTGCAGCAGCATGGACTATCAGCTTGGAGAGCATGGCTGCAGATACCCTTGATGCTGCATCACAGACAGGAGCACTTGCGATGGTGTATGCAACAGCAAACCTGGGTGCACAAATGGCAAAACATAATTTTTTTCAGATGAATCCAGGTTCTATTTACAGCATCATGATGGACGCATCCATGTTTGGTGACATCGCACTGAACGTACATTGGAAGCGCGTATTTGTCATCACCATACTGGCATATCACTCAGCGCGATGGTATGGGGTGCCATTGGTTACACGTCTCGGTCACCTCTTGTTTGCATTGACGACACTTTGAACAGTGGCCATTACATTTCAAATTTGTTACGACCCATGGCTCTACCCTTCATTCGATCCCTGTGAAACCCTACATTTCAGCATGATAATGCACGATCGCATGTTGCACGTCCTGTACAGGCCTTTCTGGATACAGAAAATGTTCTACTGCTGCCCTGGCCAGCACATTCTCCAGATCTCTCACCAACTGAAAATGTCTGGTCAGTGGTGGCCGAGCAATTGGCTCGTCACAATAAGCCAGTCACTACTCTTGAACTGTGGTATCGTGTTGAAGCTGCATGGGGATCTGTACCTGTACACGCCATCCAAGCTCTGTTTGACTCAATGCGCAGGCATATCAAGGCCGTTATTATGGCCAGAGGTGATGCCAGTTCTAGTATAATATATTTGTCCAATGAATACCCGTTTATCATCTGCATTTCTTCTTGGTGTAGCAATTTTAATGGCCAATAGTGTAACAGTCCTATCACACTTCCCTGGGACACTCCTGTCAATACCCTAGTCTCTGATGAACACTCACCATAGAGGAAAACGTACTGGGCTCTATTACTTAAGGTTTTGAGCCACTCAGGTATTTGGATACCTATTCCATATGCTTGTACCTTTGTTAGCAGTCTTTAGTGCAGCACCTTTTCAAACACCTTTCAAAAATTGAAAATATGTAGTCTGCCTTTTGCACTTCATCCATCCATAGCTCGCAACATGTCATGGGAGAAAAGGGCCATCTGAGATTCACATGATCAATGCTCCCTAAAGCTGTGCTAATCCATAAACAGAAGTTTTCCAGCTCAAGGAAATTTACTATATTAGAAATGTTCAAGAATTCTATGGTGAACTGATGTTAATGATATTTGTGTGTAATTCTGTGTCTCCGGTCTTTTGCCTTTCTTATACACGGAAGTCACCTGCACCTTTTTTCAGTCACTTGAAACTTTGAGCTGGATCAAAGATTCGTGATAAATACAAGCTAAGTAAGGGGCCAATGCTGCAGAATACTCTTTGTAAAACCAAATTGGTACTCCATCTGGACTTGGTGACTGTTTCTCTACACCAGCTATGCCTATTGCTAGTCCTCCATTTGGAAGTTAGTGCAATCATCAAATGAAGATATGTTTGCATGGTCCTCCTGCATGAATGATTTCTTAAATGTTAAATTTAAAATTTTGGCCTTTATTTTACTGTCCTATATCACCATGCCAGAATGATCAACAAGTGTGGATAGAGGCCTTTGATCCACTTACTGATTTTACATAGGATCAAAATTTTTTTGGGTTCTTGGCAAGATCTTTTGCTAAGGTATGACTGTGGTAGTTATTGTATGCTTTGGGTATCTATCTTTTAAAAGACGTGCAGATCTCTACTAACTTTTGCCCGATTTGATTTGCTTGACCTTTTTTGAATTGAGAGTGGAACTGCCTTTGCTTTCTCAGCATTTTTCAAATATTATCATTTATCCACTTTGTTGGCACATATTTCTCCAGCACTTTATTTGCAATGCATTTGAATTTTCCTCTACATCCACCGTACCAAAACTAAACACCATCCATTCAAGTTGTCGACCAGCCACCGAGTGGTTCACACAAGACAGTGCCAGACCACATTGTATCAAACAGGTGAATATTTCTGCAATAGTCATTTCAGTGTATTATTCCAAATTTACTGGCACAGGTATGGATTGGCCTCCATAGTCACCAAAACTGACTCCACGTGACTACTTTTTGTGGTTGCACATAGATCTTTTGGATCCATTCCACAATGTTGGATGAGCCCAAATTGGTGATCTGCAAGGCATCTGACTCCATCTGTCAAGACACTACAGGGTACGACAGCAAAATTTGTTTGTTTGTTTGCGCCATCTCCATACTTTGGGCAGTGGGCATTTCAAAAAGATTGTTATGTGACTGCAAAGACAGTACATGACAGATGAGTTTTATTATGCACGGCAATACAGCACCATGTGTTATCAGCTTTTCAAGCTTTTGTAAACTTCTGTATAACATTCTTACAACTTTCAAAACAAAATGGTTTCAATGAACTTTGTTTTCGAGGTATTTAATTTTGAAATCAGGGACTTCTTCACTGGAAATCCTGTAAATGATTAGATAAGCAAATCTCTGTGATAGGCAGAACAGTTGCCATTGAGAAATAGTGTTGTTTGTGGTAGACTATATAGTGTGTCCGAAGATATCAGATGTAGAGGGATCAC
Organism: Locusta migratoria; assembly: GCA_026315105.1. Classification (NCBI taxonomy): domain Eukaryota; kingdom Metazoa; phylum Arthropoda; class Insecta; order Orthoptera; family Acrididae; genus Locusta; species Locusta migratoria. The sequence goes on from CM048755.1 coordinate 298,712,743, forward strand.
TGTCAAAGATACTGAGATGCTACATATACATGTGAGGCAGAGTTATCAGCATCTGAGACATTTTGAAAGGGGACTCATTTTGGGCCCCCATTGGCCAGCAAATTAAATTGTGCAACTTCCTCATCTGTGTGTCCTGATAGTGTAATGCACAGATAAGTGAGGAATGCGTACTTGTTGTTGAGGTTTCTGTCAAACATCTGTTCGAGAGAGCATTGTATTGTGCACCAAGCAAATTGTGACCACCTCATATCTATGCCCAACATCTGAGAGCCTGTATTGGACTCTGTGTAACATTCAGCATCATCCTTCACCATCAGACAAAACTAGTGGCAAACAGACTAGAAAATTATTGTCCAATGTATTGGCTGCTGGAATGGTGCCTTGACCAGAAAGCATGGACTGCTGATGAAATGTGTCACAAAACAAACAAATAAATACAAATAGGTGTTTACACACACACACAAACGCACACGGGGTGGGGGGAGGGGTTGTGGGGACTGAGGTTAGGAGGTTTAGGAGAATTATAAAGGTTTGTTGCAATGACAACTACCAAGTGTGGTTCATAAAAGCTTATATTGGAGGAAGACACCAAGTGATTAAAGTCATGAAGTGGCCAAAAAATAAAGCATGTTCTGTACAACAATTTTATTACTGCTCAAATCCCTTTAATTGCACACATGTAAGGTAGTTCCTCAGATATATTCGCTGCTGTCGATAATAGAAGTGTTACAGCATTTTGTAGTATATATATTTATTATTTTGTTATTAAGTGTAGTGAAATATATAGGTATTCACAGTTCTGTTGAAGCAGAACTGCGATATAGTTTGTAATGTTTTTATTTGATGATAATTCTATTGTGTCAAATTAGATAATGTCTATAATAGTAATTAATTAAATTATCAAAACAGATACATACCCAGGAAAATTTTTATAGACAATATTCTCTATACGATGACTACGAGCTGGATTATTAGCATGTTCATCACGTGAATCACACCAGAAACATTTTTTCCGTTCTTCTAAATGTGACACTATACAAAATCGTTCCTGAAATTACATAAATAATTAATATTTAGATTCAGTTGTTAATCCATTTCATGTAGGTCTATTTTTATAAGATACTGATTAACATAACACTCCCAATTTGCAGCTAACGAATGAAAAACAATTACAATCACTTATTTATGCACTTGAGTGTGTTAATGAAATCTGCTTATATGTCCATACATGTCACTGAAGCACTTAACATTATATTTATTTTTTATATCTGGTAACTAATTATCTCTTCTGTCACCAAAATTTCACAGTTTTTGTCTCTCAGTATATTAGATAATTTAACAGTCCAAGTCTGTACTGCTGATTCAGAGTGTCTGCTGGAAATTATGTATCACCAGTAACTGCTGGAGAATCGCCTTTTAATCCATGATCTGTGATCAACAAGCAATATGAATGGGGAAATCATAACGACATGTTTGAAAGACTAACTCGACGTCTTCCACAGAAGCAGAGTAGGCCAATGGTGAAACTGTGTGTTTCAGTAATTTAGTATACGCTTCAGTGACAAATTTATACAACTATACATCAAGAGAAATTCAATAAAATATCTTCATAACGTAAAATCATACTTAGTATCAATTACAGACAAAAAATTAGGTCAGTGAATAATGCAGATGGCAGGTAAGAAGAAAAGTTATTCATAAATTATTTAACATTATATTCATGTGATTTAACAATGGTAACAAATTCCTCAAGGTAGATGAATGGTCGTGAAACATTTTCAGGTACTGGGCCCTGAATAAATGTGAAAATATTTTTTACTGTGTTGCAAACATACATTACTGTCTATAACAGAATTAAAGTTTCGTTATTTTCATTGAAGATTTGTCAGTTTGAAAACTAGGAAGTTTCTACTACAATCAAAAATCTGATACTGATTTCTGACGTACCCTGTCTTTTTTTAAAATAAATAAATTAATAAGTACTTGCAATTTTAAACATGGCTGTTGAAACAGCAACCATTCATGAAATATTAACATTCAAAAATACAGCTCATCAGTTGCAAAGCAACAGGTTAATTACTTGACCATAGTTTTGGCTTCGACTAATGAAGCCTTCATAAGAAGTAAAAATTTTAGTTACCAACAAATAAAATCAAAATTATTATAAAGGAAGCAGTATAAATTCCATATTTTAAGATTTGAACAAAGAAAATTGACTTACATGAAATGGACAATGGTTCTTGAGCAACAGAGCTCACATTCAAGTTACAAATCTAAAATTACATGGAATATGTTATACTTTTCAATCCCGATGCATGTAATTTTACATTTGTAACTTGAATGTGACCTCTGTTGCTCAAGAGGCAATGTCCATTTCATATAAGTCAATTTTCTTTGTTCAAATCTTAAAATAATGAATTTATACTGCTTCCTTTATAATAATTTTTATTTTATTTATAGGTAAATAAAATTTTTACTTCTGATGATGGCTTCCTTAGTCGAATCCAAAACCATGCTTAAGTAATCAACCTGTAGCTTTTCAATCGATGAGCTGTATTTTTCAAAATTAATAAGTGATGCAATGATCAAAAACAAGATATTGCACCAGTAAATACAAGTATGGCCTAATGCAAGGAAAAAAATAGAAACATTTTTAAGGACTTAGTAAGCACTAAACAACAACAAAACTAAGGAAAAACGGAGTAAGCTACTGCCATGTATCCCATTGCTAACACTACAGAAACAGAAGAAAGTAAAGTACAGTAATAAAGGTAAAAGAATACTGGAATTAAAGATTTTAGCAGTTTGAAGTTATTGAACATGTGTTTCAGAGTTGTTTCAGTTCTCATTGTATTTTACTTTTGAATGGGTGCTTCACAGTGAAATGATTTCACGATATACTGAACTTGAGTTGACTATAGCACTATGCCAAACACAAGGATTTTACCTGTTTATACAAGCCGCAAGTTGATGAGGCCTTAAGCTGCTTCTCTCTCCCAATTAGGAGATTTCCTGTTGCAGGATAGCATGAGCTTTGTTCACACGGATGTGGACGTTGAGGTATATATCCTGTATCATAGGCATATAGTTATTAGAATTTAACATTTTTTGTCATGCAATTCTGAACTAAACAGCTCTATGTTAAATTAAATTAATTATTCATAATTTATTAAGCACATAAGTAGGTAAATAAGTGTAATTGATGCCACATGATTTACATTGTAACTTAAGAATCATTGGTTTCACAAAGTTATCTGATTACATAAAGCATTTTATCCCCAGACCAGTTATATAATACATATTTTGTGTGTTCACTGATTAGAACAGTGCATAAAGCATACTGGCAAGCCAGACTATAGGCTTAGTCCATCCAAATTTGCTGTACTAGAAATTAGAGGTCATAAAAAGACTAAGTGTTTCCCACACTTGTATATTATACAATTATACTATTATCATAAATTAAGTATTTTAAGAAGCCACTAAAGTTGTAGTGAAAACCTGAAAAGATTATCATTACATTAAAGATGCACAGAGTATTCGTGAGCTACTATCTGCCACATTGACATTTAGCTAGGCCAGACTACCAAAGGAGAGGTGTGGGCCAGTATCTCAATGACTTGAACAACTAATAACATGTCTGCCAATAAGGAACATAAGAAAAAGTCTGTTAACATTGTGTGAAAGGACTGAACATTCAGTGTAAGATGAGTTCATTAGGTTCTTTGTTATAACACATTTCCATGTTTAAACACCCTAAGACATTGTGACGACAGTCTCTCGGGTCTCCAGCAGGGTGGCAGCATTGATGCATCACGACTTTTTGGGAAGTGTCATACTACCCACCTTCAAGAGAAGTGACCGGATCTGCAGTGAGAGAGTGTCTTTATACTCCTGGTGCCCCCCCCCCCCCTCGTCCACTGGACCATGGGAGGCTTTAGTGGGTTGGCGGCTGGTGTGTGTTGGTGGGGTTAACAGTGCCCACGTTTGACTCTCGGTATGGTCTTTCTGCATTCATTCCCAATGGATTGCAGCTAACGCGGGAATCCGTGCTACCCTAAGTTGGTATCCTTGATTTCTGTTTCCCAGATTATTGTGAATCCTTATTTCTAGAGATTTTTGATAACACTTTACCAGAAGCCAGATTCTCAGCACAGCACATTTGTGTTTTCTAAGTTGAAAGTATGTTCTTCATTTATGATATGTTCTACTATGGCTGAATTTGCTGTATGCCCTAGTCGTACATACCTAATATATTCTTCATGGCATTTTGAGATACAGCACTGTTGTTTGGCAATATATTGTTTGCCGCCCTCACAAGGCATGCTGTAAATTCCTGTTGTGTTAAGTTTTTGTGGGTCTTTAGCAAAACCTAGTAGCTCTCTCGTCTTTGGTGGTGGACGGAAGGTGGTTTTAATATTGGTTTTATCCAGGAGATGTGGAATCTTGACAGAGAGTGTTCGCATGTATCCTAGAAACATAAGTCGTTTGTCTTCTTCCTCTTCATCTGGGACAGCCACTGCCTTCTTCTTCTTGAGTGCACTGTTGATCTGCACCTTGCTATAACCATTTTGACAGGTGCTACAGCTTGGAAGGTAGGATGTCTTTGTTTCAGATGGCTTCTGGATAAATCCAATATTAAAACAGTCTACCACCCACCACCACATATGAGGGAACTATTATGTTCTGCTAAAGACCTGAACCAACTTAACATAAGGGGAATTTGCAGCATCCCTTGTGAATGTGGCAAAAAATATATTGGCCAAACACAGCACTGTATCTCAAAACGCTGTAAAGAACATATTAGGTGTGTACGATTAGGGTACACAGCAAAATTAGCCGTAGCAGAACACAGCATAAATAAACAATCACACTTTCATCTTAGAAAACACGAAGGTGCTGTGCCAAGCATCTGGTTTCTGGGAAGGTGTTATCACATAATCCCTAGAAATAAGGATTCACAATAATGTAGTAAACAGAGATGAAAAATACCAACTTAGTGCTTTGTGGAATCCTGTGCGCACCGGTTGTCAGCCCACCTCAGCCTCCCATGGTCCAATGGAGAGAGGGGCTGGGGGCTCTGTGAGTATAAAGACCCCTGCTCTCAGCAGATCTCATCGCTTCGCTTGGAGATGGGTTGTATGACTCTTCCCAAAATGTCATGATACGTCATCGCTGCCACGCAACTGGAGACCTTCATCAGCAGTTCACACCAGAAAGCTTACAGGCGCATATCATAAAACAGAGATTTCACTTATCTTTCTGCTGTTTAACCATGGTAGTAAATACTGCCAAAGGGCTTAACTATTATTTAAAGTTGTGACACAACTCAGTACTTGTGGCTGATGCAATGAGATCAAACCAAAATGCCAGAGCTTTTGTGATTCATGACATTTATACCTACATCATTTCTATGTCAATGTGCTCCAGAAGCAGGAATATTGCTTGTTGACTTATCATTTGTCACTGCTTGAATTCAGATTGTTTGGTACCTTCTGATATTCATATGCCACAGTGGTTATCAATAGATAACTTGTAGCTCAGTAGCATTGTTACACCTTTTATCTAGGTCATGAGGTATCTTCAGTGTGAATATTTCACATGCCTGTCATGAAACTACCCAGGTTCTTCCACTTATTTTCTTGTGTTACTCTGCTTTGTAATTTTTATTTGACTCTGATCATTTATTTTTAGTTTTGAAGGTTTGACAGAAGAATAAATGCAAACTGAAATGTGAATATGGAGATAATAGTAAAAAGACCTTTTATTGAAATAAGGACCATAGCGGAACACAAATAATGAAAGGAGTAATGGTCATTATTAACCATGTAGTTAAGATGTTGAGGGTTGACAGATACATAAACAGGACTAGAAATATTGCTGAGTTTATACAGGGCATTGTCTAAACGGTCAGAAATACTTTCAATCTTGCTTATGCGCTTCTTTACTTCTCAGCACCTAAATTGTAAGGTTAAAGGTTAACATTATTCCTTCTATAGTTTTTAGTGAAATCACAAACGAGTTAATCAAATCACATTTATTTTATAATACTGCAACAAAACAGAAGAACAGTAGTAGTAGTTGGTACCGCTGTTGTTGCAAAAGGAGGAGGAGGAGGATTTGGAAGTACAATCTGAGAAGAAAAAACAGTATGAGATAGAATCACTTCACAAAACTTCTTTCATGATACATTGGTAGTTTCAATACTGTTAATACATTAGATACCAACAGTACCTTTTAAAGAGAAAAGTTGATTCTTAAGTTACAACACTCATGTGACATGAATATATATTTCACAAAAATTCATTGACAGAGGTAAAAGCTAATAAATAAAGAAACTTTCTTTGATTCAATTAAATATTCAACATTTCAACAGAATTCCATATGTAAGTCAATATAGGTATCTAATCACAATACATATATGTGTAATTTTAAATATGATTGGAAATATTATTACTGTAATGAGTAATGAGTATAAGCTTATGAAATACCAAGGTACTACTTCACCATTAAATAATGCACTAGCTATGTAAAACTGCTTTTAGTGTTACAAAATCTAAATCACTTTTATCCGTCCCTTCATTTAATATCAAGGGTAACCTACATGTGTTAGAAAGCAGATATATTTCAGTATTGACACAAGTGATGAAATAATTATGAACAAATTAGTAAACAATATTAGATAATAATAGAAAACATATTTGGGAAAAAAAATAAAAACAGGCGAGTCTTCGGCTGAAATAATAACGTTAGCTTCCAAATGTAGCACTGTGAGTGCAAATCTTTTTATTAGTACAGCACATCAAGTCTTGTTCAAAGTCACACCTGTTAAGCTGCAACCATTCACCCATGTCATTAGTTTTGTTAAACAAACTACAGTAGCAATGGTTGTCAGCTGTTTCCACACCCAGGATGTAGATAAGAGAGCCCTGGCATGACAATACCTCTCTGACCTGCCACACCATACCAGTAAGCCAAGTGGCTCAGAGGATGTACATCACTTTCACCTTGTTCAGTCATTGTCTCTGTAGCAATATGTGAAATATCGATGTCTCCTCTGTGTGTCGCTTTAAGGGCGCGTTGCTGTACACCTGACCAATACAACACACAAATTTTCATTCTTTTACAAAGAATAATTCTAAAACACATACAGCATCAAGCCTGAGAGCAAAGGACAAGGATTTTGATCTATTTGTAGTGGTGAATTAATCCATCTTACTAAGTAATAAGAATTATGTTAACGCAAGAATTTTGGATTTGCTAGTGAGTATAGCTTTCAATAATGTGAGAATGTCCAAATGGAAGAAAAAAAATATATTTCTATGGAAACAAAAACACTGCAGGATAGTTCTAATAAATAATGCCAAAAATATTTAGAAATGGATTATTAAGTACAAATTTACATTAATTTCGGTTCACTGAGTAAAGGGAAAGGTAATTGATTTGCAACTAAACAAAATTTTCCAAATGAAGGAAGGATTTTTAGAAATACGCTCCTCCTCTTTTTCCAGTGCTCTTTATTCAGCGTGGGGACTGTGCAGCCAAAGGAGGGGAGGGGGAGCTAATGGGTCTGAAGCTGCCGCCCCCCCACCCCCGGCACCTCCCAAAGATTTTTTAATTTTATTATTTTTTATTATTCTCATTTTCTTTCTTTTTTAAGGGCGGCACCGAAAATTTGAAATAGTACACAAGTAATAAATCACAGTGTTAACTATAATTTGCCAAGCACAAGTGAACGTGGCAGTGGGTCGCCAACATGTTGCTGCCACTGACAATGTGTGCTGCTTTTATTATGAGTGGTTTTAATGCTGCCATGACCAGCTTTGACACTGCTGCTATTGTTACTGCTATGCTGAAGTTATGAGCCGATTGTTCATATGTGGCGACCTGCTGCTTAGCAGGTCAGAGGTGCTACCAAGCAGAATCTTATTAACAACAATAGTGTTTTTTTTTTTCAGTTCAATTTTTACACATAGAGTCTCATGTTAATTAAACTGTAAACATCTTTCTTTTTGGCTAGTAACATAGAAGCTGCTTAATTATTTTATGAGCTGATTATATACACTCCATTTCGACCTCATAGCTCCTCTTCCATTTTCAAATTAATGCCCGCCTACTCCTTTTATTTCTTGTGCAATTGTTTTTGTAGTATAATTGGTTAAGTTATTGAAAGTGTAAAAATAAGTCATAGATTAATAAATTCAATATGCTTTATTTTTTAAAAATGAGCCCCCCACCCATAACCAAACTCTGGCTGTGCCACTGTATGGTACTATTCCATTCTCACAGAAAACAAACTCCATCCGACACGCCTCAAGAGGCCCAATGGGTACTGACCGGCCGCTGTGTCATCCTCTGCCCAAAGGCATCCCCGGATGCGGTATGGAGGGGGGCGTGGTCGGTGCCCCGCACTCCCGGCCATTATGTCAGTCTTTGTGACTGGAGCCGCTACTTCTCAATCAAGTAGCTCCTCAGTTCGCCTCACAAGGGCCGAGTACACCCCACTTGCCAACAGCTCTCGGCAGACCTGGACGGTAACCCATCCAAGTGCTAGCAATGCCCAAAAGTGCTTACCTTCAGTGATCTAACGGAAACCAGTGTATCCATTGCAGCACAGCTGTTGGCATACAGAAAACAAACCATACTCTAAGGGCTATTATTTTGAAGGGGTCACTACACTCAAAAGCATTTAGAGATACTACCCTCACCCCTCTATGGAAAGAATCTGTGTCTCCCATCTGTTAGTATCTAGTGTAATCACACAGCCAAATGTGACACCACTTTTGGCAATCTTTGTGTATCATGTATCTGCAGTATGATATGAGAACCAGACCAGTATTTACCTCAGAGGATGCGTAAAACTGACTAAAAACCACACCGAGGTGTTCAGCATACTAACCACCACTGTTAATTTGTGACATGGATTCTATCAGGGGCCAATGCATCTCCCAGTAGACTAGAAGCAGCACTTCAGTGCCTTTCTATCCAGAAAGACACAATGGAAAAAGCACAACTTTAAATGTCATGAGCAGATTTACCTTGGAGAAATAACTGTGGGAAACTGAAACGTTTTTTGGAAGTAGTTTAGTGAAAAACCTTCTCTCAAAAGATAATATATTAGGAAAACTGATCACATATTGAAATAAAAAAATTACAGCAAAAGAGCAAAAATATCACATCCAAGATTATGTGATAATAAGATAAAAACAGAAAATCAAACTTATGAATGAATCACATAGTTTTCCTTCTTCTGAATGTTACACTCAGTCTCTCTTCTTCAGAGGAGCCTCCCATAACCATTTTTTTTTAATTTTTCACAGCTGTAAACATTATTTTTATACATAAGGCTCAAGCATGTCACTGTTACTTTTCATCATTGACTCCTTTCCCATATTTCACTACAATTAGCAGTTTAAAGAGAGAATTTTTCTTTAGCTCCTTGTTTATAAAAACCTTACAACAAAATAAATAAGTCACTTTTTTGAAACCCTTAGGCCATACTCTAATGCAGAAATTTGTAATTTGGCTCACAGGTACCTACAACCTTTCTCTGCAACAGTGCACAAGTGTGGCTCCTGTGAATTCACTCTAAGGCTAAATGACGCTTCAAACAGTGAGCTGCTGATGTTTCATTCATATGATGTTTAAGGTGGGTTAATGATGTCGCATTGGCACCAAATTTTACCAAAATTCAACTCAGTACCACTGAAGATGTGTCACTCAACAAGGAGGTCATCACACCACCTCTTGCCCACACTTCAACCCTTCAGTTGAAGCCTCTGCAATGGTAGTCAGAACCATGATGCCCAGCACTGATATAATGCAGTTTTCATTCAAGTAGCTGAATAAAACATTTCAGACACTTGGAGTTGACACAAAAAGGGGAGGAGAGGTTCATGACACAAGCTGCACCATTAAAATTTCTGGGGAGGGGTGAAAAATTAGTATTTTTGGCCAGCCTTTGGGGGCTTTATAAAACAATTTGCAAAACATGAAATAAAAGATATTTAATTTCAATATCAAATGGCGAAATATGACCTAACATCGCGGGGGGGGGGGGGGGTGTCATTGACCAGGGGGGGGAGGGGGCACCTCTGCTACAGACTGCAGTGCAGTGAGCAACAGGACACTGTTCTTGATAACAACGAACATAAATGACATTTCCTGACCAATTCAACCATTCTCTAAGGAGTCTGTGATGGTGCAACCACATTAAATATTATCTGACCCCTCTAGAGTGTAATGTAGCACAACCACATTTTTTGCTCTGGTAAAGAAGGTGGGCCTATCAGCGACCATTGAAAACCATTTGATGAAATTTTATCACGAGCCAAAGTACCAAATGGTGACCACCTTAAGATAAAAACTTGTAGTTGTGCTTCACTCCAAAGGGATGGTGTATGGATAGGGTTATATGGGCACTCAAAAGTTATCATATTATATTCTCAGAGAAGGGTTGAACCATCCAGGAGGGACAGCTGTGTCCAGAGTTGTCAATAATCTTGTGCAGTTGCTCATTGCAACTACTGACTAGTTTTTGATAGTGAAATGTGTTGGAATCAATGCCACCCTCTGCCTCCTTTTTGTCTGGATTCTGAGTGGCAGTGTTTCTAAAACACTTGCCTTGGCCACCAGTAATGATTTCGACTATGAGCATTGTGGATGTGCCACCATCAAAGAAGTGTTGAAGAAATGGGTGAAATGTACATAAGAGGAGTTGTGACAATCTTCAAAGTGAGTGACACGTCCACATAGGCAGAATTGTGGTGACATTTTGCGCCAATGTGATATTATCTAATCCACCTTAAACTACACATGACTTGCCTTCCCTTTGCAAATGTCTATACCTTTCAGTTTAAAGCCCAAGGATAACACCTCAGGGCACAACTCTTTTTCAACATTAAAGAAGTGAGTCAAATTTGAAATTATTGTTTCAATATAGGAGACAATTATCAGGTTTTGAAATATTTTGTTGCATAGTATATATTTCACTCCAATGGTCTTATTTTTCAGTCATGTCTGGCACCCATAGGGGTCTATTATCTGTTAAGTGTAACTGAATATTCAATGAATTAATTTTAAATATACAACACTAATATGTATGGTACACATTTAAATTGAAGGTGATCATTAATTCATGTGTAAAAATTAAAAGAATATCAGAAAAAGTATACAATGGCAAATAAAAACTTTTATCAAGAAATAATATAATGGAAATGGAGAGGTTTGGGATACATGCAAAAGAACATACTCCATACATGCAATTATATAATAGCCTCAATGGGCCAATAACACTTTCAGTGCATATGCACATTTAATGTCTCTTTCATTATGGGAAAACAAATACAGCTACACACAAGACAAAAAAATAGATGAGGGAGACTGTGTTATTAGTGTGTAGTAGAGTGAGAATTTGAGCTGAACAGGAAGATGGTCCAAATAGCAACTGCTGGACCAGTGTAAGAAATCCGGTCTGACAAAAAATTTCAGTGATCACCACTAAGTTCGAATGAGTATGAAGTCTATACATTTCTATTTCATAAATATATTGCTGTTGATGTCAATCAATGGTGTCTCTTCTTTTGGACATATCGAAAAGAACAGACAATATATAGATAATTGATTATTTTTTTCATTCCTTATGTAATTAAGTTGCTCAATTATGAAACTGCAAGACCTATCTGGAATATAGGCCTAAATAACAAAGAGGCACATGTAGGCCAATGGATTGAAGATTTATAATAGAACAGAGATTCTTATAGGTCTTAGTTTCAAAGAAAATCATATTTTTAACATCCAATGTTTACAATGTTGTTTTTAAAAAGTCAAAAACCCAGGACAGTGACACTTTTTGGTGCACTAAGAAGATGTATAATATTGTGACTGATACCAAGAAACACACATGAACATTCAAGCTCTCTGGTGTATGAGGGAGTGGATACAGAGAACATATAACAAAATTTCATTTTTCGAGATTTAATGTTAGAAGAGTTGGACTCCATTAGATTCTAGTATGGTAATTACTAAGTTGGAGTAAAATTTGAGTGATGGGCACAATGTCATATGGAGCAGAATTATTACTACTCACCACATTTCATTACTAATAATACATGTCAAACAAATCTGAAGGTACATAACACTTGAATTTAATTTTACATGTAAGAGAATTCAGTTGATAATAATTTCGACGTATTAAAAAGCAGAAGGCGACTTAGTTTTGGAGACATAGATACTGTTTACACCCACAGGTGCTATACAAAATTATGTGTATTACCACTATTCTCTCCCTATATATGTTAATATTTTGAACTTTCTCTATATAATTGTTTCTTCTAGTGTGTTCCATTTATCTTTCTTTAATTAAAATACATTCCCTGTCCTCTTGTTTTTTACTTCACCATTCTATACTCTTTCATTGCACTTTTGTACAATTTACTGCCTTTTTTTTTTTGTCATTTTGCTTTGTCTCTCATTTACTTTCAACTATTGAATATCACTCTTAAAACCACAAATAAAAATGTATGGATTATTCATTGTAGAACTGTTATATTTTAAGTCTTCTCACCTCTTCCCGGAGGATTTCGGTTCCGCTCTCTTGTCTTAATTTGACCTAGAGCTGTCCCTGTAATACAGAAGAACAATGTATTATTAAAAGGTGTATCTTAGTATATAATCACTGAACAAAGCTATGAAATACTGGAAATTAATTATAAATGATAACTATTTTATTCTCTCTTTGTATTTCACTAATTCTTCTCCATCTCATTGCTAGGGACTGATGACCCCGTAGGTAAGTCCCATAAGCTCTACAAACATTTGAACAAAACATCTCACTGCTACATTATTACAGCACATTATAAAGTATATTTCATTGACACAGATCTCATCATTTGAAATTACCATCAATCTAAATTATTCAGAGTTTAGTTTTATTTTTCAGAATTTGGCATTTTGGTGTGTACACTAGTCAGCACCATATACAACTATAATCTACACTACCCTTAAAAAAAGGAAGAAATAAATAAATAAATAAAAAGAAAAAGCAAAGGTCCTGTGCATAATCCTGCTAAAGTGAATGGTTACAGAGTTATGGAGGGTGTAAAAGTAGAAATTTATGGCATTTTTTAGATTTATTTGTAAAATAATGACATTATCACTAAGGAAATATATTTATATACATATAGAAGTGTATTTTGTAAAAGTAAATTGCAATTTTAGTGGCTGGTGGTATGTGATAAGCCCTTAAAGGAATGACAAAACCACCACATACTCAAGGAGTACTTCTTTGTAAGAAAAAAAGAGACTTTCACAGTCCTAGGCCATATAAACCTGTGGTATGGAGACACCTACTGAACTGTGTGTGTTTGATGATGCATTAAGAATGAATATGTTTCTAACATATATGATTTTAAATTATACAAGTTTTACCTGTATAATAATTATGATATCATACACTCCTGGACATTAAAATTGGTACACCACAAAGATGACGTGCTACAGATGTGAAATACTACCAACAGATGCTGTGATATGCAAATGATTAGCTTTTCAGAGCATACACATAAGGTTGGCGCCAGTGGCAACACCTACAATGTGCTGACACAAGGAAAGTTTCCAACTGATTTCTCATACACAAACAGCAGTTGACCAGCGTTGCCTGGGGAAACAATTTTGTGTTACCTCGTTTAAGGATGAGAAATGCGTACCATCACATTTCCGACGTTTCCGGATTGTAGCTTATTGCAATTGTGGTTTATCGTATTGTTACATTGCTGCTCATGTTGGTTGCGATCCAATGACTGTTAGCAGAATATGGAATCGGTGGGTTCAGGAGGGCAATACAGAACGCCGTGCTCGATCCCAAAAACCTCGTATTACTAGCAGTCGAGATGACAGTCATCTTATCCGCGTGGCTGTAACGGATCGTGCAGCCACGTCTCAAGTCAACAGATGGGGACATTTTCAAGACAACAACCATCTGCACAAACAGTTCGATGACGTTTGCAGCAGCATGGACTATCAGCTTGGAGACCATGGCTGCAGTTACCTTTGACGCTGCATCACAGACAGGAGCGCCTGCCATGGTGTATACAACAACGAACCTGGGTGCATGAATGGCCAAACGTCATTTTTTCGGGTGTATCGGGTTCTGTTTACAGCAACATGATGGGTACATCCTTGTTTGGCGACATCACGGTGAACGCACATTGGAAGTGTGTATTCGTCATTGCCATACTGGTGTATCACCCGGCGTGATGGTATGGGGTGCCATTGGTTACACATCTTGGTCACCTCTTGTTCGCATCGACTGCACTTTGAACAGTGGCTGTTACATTTCAGATGTGTTATAATCCATGGCTCTACCCTTCATTCGATCCCTGTGAAACCCTACATTTTAGCAGGATAATGCACAACCACATGTTGCAGGTCCTGTACGGGCCTTTCTGGATACGGAAAATGTTCAACTGCTGCCCTGGCCAGCACATTCTCCAGATCTCTCACCAATTGAAAACGTCTGGTCAATGGTTGCCGAGTAACTGGCTCGTCACAAGTAAGCCAGTCACTACTCTTCAACTGTGGTACTGTGTTGAAGCTGCATGATCATCTGTACCTGTACACGCCATCCAAGTTCTGTTCGACTCAGTGCCCAGGCATATCAAGGCCGTTATTACGGCCAGAGGTGGTTGTTCTGGGTACTGATTTCTCAGGATCTATGCACCCAAATTGCATGAAAATGTAATCACATGTCAGTTCTAGTATATTTGTCCAATGAATACCCGTTTATCATCTGCATTTCTTCTTGATGTAGCAATTTTAATGGCCAGTAGTGTACATCTGAAGCACAAATGGCAAGAATGTGCAAGACATTCGTTTTATAAACAAAAGCAATTACAGTAAAAATATATGTGTTTACAACAAAGAAGAGTGGATTGGAAAAATGTTCGTATCATTAAACTCTCTTCCGAATTTTTACACGTCAAACAAAGTGACTGTTATGTAAGAACAAATCACAACAGGAATTAATGTTGCTGTCCTGATTATATCCTCTAACTTACAGCTGCAATATTTACTCATATATTTCCTCCTGATTAAGTTTATCTCACTGTCAGGGAAATTGGCTGTTTTTTTTTTACGATTATTTATGTATCTCGATATTTTACTAATGCTTTGAACGCAAAAATTACATAGAAATGTAATTATAAACAAACATTACTCTTACAGCACCTTGACCACCACTAGGGGTGCTAGTGTCGTTGCAACTGTTAGTTGGTGACAACTTTCACAGCAGTGAGTGTCACGACTGTGTATGTCTACATCTACATAGATACTCTGCAAATCACATTTAAGTGCCTGGCAGAGGGTTCAATAACCACTTTCATATCTTTTCTCTACCGTTCCAATCTCTAATACCGCGCGTGAAGAAAGAACACCTAAATCCTCCCGTTTTCCATCTGGTTTCTATTATTTTATTGGGATGGTCATGTCTCCCTAAGTAGGTGGGTGCTAGCAAAATATTTTCACAATCAGAAGTAAAAGTCGGTGATTGAAATTTCGCAAACAGATCACGTCGCAATGAATAACGTCTTTCTTTTAATGATTTCCACCCCAATTCGTGCAACATTTCCGTGGCGCTTTCGCCCCCGTAACGTGATAAAACAAAACGAGCTGCCCTTCTCTGAACCTTCTCAATAGCTTCCGTCAGTCACACCTGGCGAGAGTCCCACAATGGGCAACAGTACTCCAGAAGAGGACGCAGAAGTGTGATGTAGGCAGTCTCTCTGGTGGAGCTGGTGCATCTTCGAAGCGTTCTGCCGATGAAACGTAACCTTTGGTTCGCCTTCCCCACAATATTTTCTATGTGTTCTCTCCAGTCTAAGTTGTTCGTAATTGTAACTCCTAGGCATTTAGTAGAATTTACGACCTTAAGGTTTGACTGATTTATCGCGTAATTGAAGTTCAGCAGATTTCTTTTAGTGGTCACGTGTTTTACTTCACACTTTTCTGTATTTAGTGTCAATTGCCAATTTTCGCACCATTTTGTCTAAATCGATTTGCAGTTGCTTTTGATCCTCTGTAGACTTCACTAACCGATAAACGACAGCATCATCCGCGAACAGTCCAAGGGAGCTATTCAGATTGTCTCCCTAAATCGTTTGTAAACACAAGGAAGAGTAGGGGACCTATAACGCTTCCCTGAGGAACGCCAGATATCACTTCTGTGTTACTCGATGCCTTACCGTCAATTACAACGAACTGTGTCCTTTCTGATAGGAAATCGTGAATCCAATCGCACAATTGGGGAGATATTCCATAAGCACGCAATTTCATTAGAAGCCGCTTGTGGGGTACAGTGTCAAAAGCATTCCGGAAGTCCAGAAATATGGAATCGATTTGAGATCCCTTGTCGATGGCACTTATCACTTCATGTGACTAAAAGGGCAAGCTGTGTTTCGCAAGAGCGATACTTTCTGAATCCGTGTTGACTATTGGTTAATAGGTCGTTCTCTTCGAGGTAGTTCATAATGTTCGAACAAAGTATATGTTCCAAAATTATACTGCAAATCGACGTCAATGAGATAGGCCTGTAATTTTGGGGATCATTCCTATTGCCTTTCTTGAATATTGGAGTAACTGGGGTACTGTCCAGTCTTTGGGTACGGATCTTTCGCTGAGTGATCGGTTGTAAAATATACTCTGAGAGGAATCTAGTTGGTATACAATCTGGCCCGGAAGATTTGTTTTTGTTTAGTGACTTAAGTTGTTTTACTACTCCAGGAAATCTACTTCTAAGTATCGCATGCTGACAGCTGTTCTTGGATTGAATTCTGGAGTGTTCACTTCGTCTTCTTTGGTGAACGAATTTCGGAAAGCTGTGTTTAGTAATTCTGCCTTAGCAGTACTGTCATCGGTAGTATTACCATTGCTATCGCGCAGTGAAGGTATTGTTTGTGTTTTGCAGCTAGTGTACTTCACATATGACCAGAATTTCTTTGGATTTTCTGCAAGATTACGAGACAGGATTTCGTTGTGGTAACTACTATAGGCTTCTCGCATTGAAGTCCGCGCTAGGTTGCGAGTTTCAGTAAAAGATTGCCAGTCTTGTGGATTCTGTGTCTTTTTAAAATTTGCATGCGTTTTTCTTTGTTTTTGCAACAGTGATCTGACCTGTTTTCTGTACGACGGGGGGTCAGCCCCCTCTTTTATTAATTTATTTGGTATAAATCTCTCAAATGTTCAAATGTTTGTTAAGCTTATGGGACTTAACTACGGGGTCATCGGTCCCTAAACTTACAAACTACTTATGAACTACTTACGAACTAGGACGGCAGAAATATCCATGCCCGAGGGGGGATTCGAACCCCCGACCGCAGTGGCCGTGCTGACCGTGACTGGAGCGCCTCAGTCACCTCGTATAAATCTCTCGATTGCTACTGATATTATGTCTTTGAAAGTAAGCCACAACTCAGGAAAGCGTGACTGTGGTACTAATTTGTATTTCCGGCGGTGTAGTTGCAGGTGTTTTTTGGTGGGTTGAAGAGCGGGTGATTTTGAGGGCCAATCGCGGTGCAGTACGGTGCCAGAGCGATGACAAAGCAGCGAGTGGGATGGTAACGCAGCAGTGGTGAACGCACTGCACGGCAGAAGCGCGGCTGTCCACGAGGCGGCAGCAAGTGTGCGGGGGCGTTCCGGTCCGGCCAAAACGGGCCAGCGACTCGCCGCTCAGCTGGCTCTAGTCGGGCTCGGTGGTCTTGAGGTAAAGCGCTCAACTAGGGTTGCCCGATCTCCGGGCGCCGCCCGGAGTGCCCGGGTTTGGAATGAGTTCTCCGGGTCTACGGGACAATGACTCTCACCTCCGGGCTTGAATGTAACCTTCATCTTAACTTTTTTTTACGACGCTTTTTAAGTACTATGCTCATGTAGCGACGATCTATATCGAACTTAACGTAACTTAAACTAAGGACGAACACCACATCCATGCCCTAGGGAGGGATTCGAACCTCTGGCGGGAGCAGCCTCGCGCACTGTGGCAAGACGCCTCAGTGCTCTCGGCCATTCCCGACCGGCTCCTCTCTAGTAATTATGAATAACTTTTATATAAATGCAACAAACGCTACTTTTCTGTTCTTCCTCTGAAAACATTTCATTGTTGCGCGGTAGTAATCGGCTAGCGCATTATTAAGCAAACACTGTTGCGGCAACGTGGCAACTGGCGACGTCTATTATTTGTGTTCGTTCGTTCATTGTTTGTTATCAGTTTACCGGCAATTTTTGGAATACTCGGATCGTGTGTGAACAGACAAGCTTACATTAACTCAGATTAATGAGTAATAACAGTGAAATGAAGAGACGATATCTAAGTTCGCTCCGTGAAGCATGGTTGCAGGAAGAAAATTATAAAGAGTGGATACTAAAAGTCGATACTGATGAGTGTATGTGTAAGTGCAGAATATGCAATATCTCATTTACTGTTAAGTACGATGGAGTGAAATCTGTGAATAAACATTTACAATCAGAACGACACAAAGCGAATATTACCACACAAAAGAAGAATCAGTCGCTTCTTAAATTCTTGCCGAAACAATTTTCTGCAGAAGACGACAAAGTCACTGCAACGGAATTAACTTTGACTTACCATGGTGTGAAACACCACCATTCTTACAATACTTGCTGGGAGGGAGGAGATGATTAGTTTTTTTTTTTTTTTTTTTTTTTTTTTTCTTTTAGAATTCACATGTAATCCTGGTTGGGGGGGGGGGAGTTGGTCGCAGTTGGGGGGGGGGGGGTGAGTCATTGGCCAAGGGGGAGGGGGCACGTCTGGTCTCCGGGCCTGCCTCGAGTTCAGTCTGGCAACCCTACGCTCAACTGGAAACCCAAGGGTCGCGGATTCGATACCTGGTCGGACCTCGGATTTTTTCAGCCTGCGTTTTAACCCATCCTTCACCTCTCAACGATGTGAGGTGTCGCCAGAAACGACACGTGGTTCGGATTCCACGTTAAGCTGCAGGTCTCCTTTCCCCGGTTGGATAACTGGGGTAGGCTAGGGACACGCAAGTCGCCGAAGTGGCGTCCAATTGAAAGACTTGTACCAGGCCAATGAGCCACACGAAATTATTATTATTATTATTAGCTGGCTCTTAAACTCTGCCCCCAGCGCACAGCTGTTTAGGTCTATGCACAGGTGAACTGGCTGTACTGCGGAAACAGTCTGATAATACATCTACATACATACTTAGCAATCCACCGTAAGGTGCGTGGCGGAGGGTATACTGTACCACTACTAGACATTTCCTTTCCTATTCCACTCCTAAACAGAACGAGGAAAAAAAGAATGCCTATATGCCTCCGTACGAGCCCTAATTTCTCGTATCTTTTCTTTCTGATCACTACGCGAAATGTAAGTAGGCGGCAGAAAGATCGTACTACACTCAGCTTCAAATTCCAGTCCTCTAAATTTCCTCAGCAGAAATTCACGAAAAGAACGTCGTCTTTCCTCCAGCGATCCCCAATTGACTTCCCGGAGCATTTCCGTGACTCTCGCACATTGGTCGAACCTACCAGTAAACAAACCTAGCTGCTCGCCTCTGAACTGCTTCCATGTCTTCTTTGAAATTGATCTGCTGCAATATTCAAGACGTAGTCGTACAAGCGTTTTATAAGCGGTCTCCTTTACAGATGAGGTATATCTTCCCAAAACTCTCCTAATAAACCGAAGTCGTCTGTCTGCCTTACTCACAACTGTCCTTACGTGTTCGTTCCATTTCATATCGCTCTGCTGTGTTACGCCTAGATATTTGAACGACGCGACTGCATCAAGAAGTTCACTACTAATGCTGTATTCGAACATTGTGGGATTGTTTTCCCTACTCATGCGCATCACCTTACATTTTTCTACATTGAGAGCTAGCTGCACCAACTAAAAATTTTCCTGTATGCTATTACAGTCAAAGACGACACCCTCCCATACATCACAGCATCATGAACAAACAGCCGCAAATTACGAGTTACTCTGTCTATCAGATCATTTATATAGAAAGAAAATAATAGCGGTCCTATCACACTCCCCTGGGGCACGCCTGACGATACACTCGTCGCTGATGAACACTAGCCGTCGAGAACAACGTACTGCGTTCCATTACTCAGGAAGGCTTCCAGCCAGTCACAAATCTGTGAACCTATTCCATAAGCTCGTATCTTCGTTAGCAGTCTGCAGTGTGGCACCGCGTCAAACGCCTTCTTGAAGTCGCGGGTCCCGTTTTACACGGCGAGTTTTCTGTCCAAAATTGACCACTCGAAGTGCGTGCACCTTTCATACCTGCGTATAAATCAGTCGCCAACCACATCGCGAGTGCGTCAATGAGCAGTGGTTCTCAAACTGCGGGACACGACCCACTAATGGGTCGCAGGGTGTACTCAGGTGGGTCGCCGGACCACTACAAAAACATCTGACGAAAATATTTTACCGACTGAGAAAAATATGAAATTCTGTTTCAAGAGCAAAGTTTTATAATCTGAAAACTTGTATATAAAACCCGTTACAAACAAGAAACGGAAGTGTCTAATAACGCTGCCGTAGCATTCGTTCATAATTCCGACATGGAAACGCCGCGTACTCAGCACATGGATTGTGGACTGGATCGTCAGTATCGAGTGTTTACAAATATGACAAAGGAATCAATGGGACCCAAAACTACCCAGTAATGCGAGGGTGCATTTCCTCGTTTGGTTTTAGTAAAATGACCTTTGGATGGTACACGTTTTACGCCTAAAACTAACAAGTTTCAAACCAGAAGATATAGAAAGTAAAATTAACACGAAGACTAAAATACAACCACAAACCTAATTGAGTTTACTATTTTATTTGTATTAAGCCATCTCTTATTCGAGAAAAAAATACGTTATACATTTTCCCTTCACCCGTTTCGAAAGTCTTACTAAGCAAAATATTTGCAATAATAAAAACTTCGATTTCATATATACATGGTGTTTCACTAAGTGTGTTTCCCTCTGTAACTTATAAAATAATAGGTGACGGGAAATTTTAATGCGGCAGGTCAACACAAGAAATGTTACACTTTCTGCGGAGCTATGAACATAGTTTATTGTATCATTTTCTAAAGAGTTACAGCACAAATATATAATTTTTTAAATGGAACAATAGTTTTTTTTTTCTATCGTGCATTGGAATCGTTGAAACCAGCTGCGTCCAAATCAATTTAAACTACATTCCTATCGCTGTTAGTTTGGGAGCTACAACCCTTCAAAGTTACAGGGGGAGATACCACACGCTGTATATAATACATGGCTGTGTGGTGGGTGATGGATGTTATGGCGGTGGGAAGTTGATTTACATGAGATGTTCAAATGTGTGTCCATGTTCCTCAATGCGTAATGCAATGCGCCGTCGAAAGGATCTGCGGACGAGATGTAACATCGCCGGTGTGACGGAGCGACATGCGTCCTCGATGCGCCGTTTTGATCATCTGGGCATGTGGGCTCAGTGACATAAACACGATCCTTTTGATATCCCCACAAAAATAAATCTACTGGTGTTAAATCGGGCGACCTTGCGGGCCATGAATGAGGACCATGGCGCCCCAACCATCTTCCTGCAAACCTGTTAATTAGTTCTTCCACAACAGCACGCGCAGAATGGGCTGGGTGACCATCGTGCTGCATCCACATATGGATTCTCGTGTGTAGACACACATGTTCAAGGAGACCACCCAAACTGTCGGCTATAAAAGCGCGATATAACTCACCTGTCAGTGTACCTGGGAAGTAGTGTGGACCGATGATTTCATCCCCAAGGATTTCACACCACACGTTAATAGACCACCTACGTTGACGGTCGACAGGTCGTACCCACCGAGGATTGTCTGCGGCCCAGTAATGCCTGTTATGGCGATTCACTGCACCATAATTTGTGAACGTGGACTCATCAGAGAAGATAACACTTTCTAAATACTCCAGCGTGAAATTACGCAAGGCACACTCACAGAATGTCACTCTTGCACGGAAATCGTTCCATGCAGCTCCTGGATCAGTGACGGGCAGTACGGGTGAAACCTGTGGCCGTGTACTATACGACAGACAGATGTGAGACTGACCAGCGACTGCAGCAACGGCTCGTCAGCTGACATCAGGATCGTGGTGTAGTGCAGCTAAAACAAACACCTTCGTCTCCTCACTTCTTGCAGGTCTTCGTCTGTTACTGTGGCGCATTACCAACCTGCCTCTTTACCGAAGTCGTTGTTCGGCACATAAGAACATAATGGCTGCCGGGGCTCTTCGCCTAGGATATCTCACGGCATACGCCGTAGCTGCTTCAGTGGCATCGTGTCGGCACTCGCCGAGCATCAGCAACATGTCAACGTACTCGTTGTTCGTGTATGCCATCGTCATCCGATGTCAGTAACTGTGGCATATTGAGCCCCGGTTGTTTGTGTGGCTCCAACTGTCGGGTATACGGCCGTGTGCGGCGACAGTCGGCAGTCTAACCGCGCATCGAGGAAGCTTCTCGCTCCGTGACACCGGCGACGTTACAACTCGGCCGCACCACATTTATAAGGCGCATTGCATTATGCGCAGCGTTTGTGGTATCTGCCCCTGAAACTTTGAAGGGTTGTAGCTCCCAAACTAACAGTGATATGAATGTAGTTTAAACTGATTTAGACGTAGCTGGTTTCAACGAATCCAATGCACGATAGAAAAAACTATTATTCCATTTAAAAAATTATATCTTTGTTCTGTAACTCTTTGGAAAATGATACAATAAACTATGTTCATAGCTCCGCAGAAAGTGTAACATTTCTTGTGTTGACCTACCGCATTAAAATTTCCCGTCACCTATTATTTTATAAGTTACAGAGGCAAACACACTTAGTGAAACACCCTGTATATGTGGGGGTCGCCAAAATTGTTCGATAAAGATGGTGGGTCTCAGTAATTTTGGGAACCACTGGTCTAGAGGCAAGGCTTCAGCGTAGTCCGTGTCACGTCACACTCGAGGCTGTGGCGTGTACGTCACGACACGTCACCAGAGAAGGCTTGAAACGCCGTGGCGGATTAGCCGTGCGTACTAAAGCGCTTTGCTGCGGTGCGTGTGGCCGTCGGAGGTTCCAGTCCTCCAAGGACCGATGACCACTGCAGTAAGGTCCCATAACTTTGCAAACGTATTTGAAGACTTGAGACAACGCGATCGCTAGCCGAGTGGCTGTCCGCTGCCCACTGTCTCATAGTGGCCGGCCAGTCAGCTTGTTCCAATAGATTAACAAACATGTGATCATGTGTGTGCCAGTCAGCTAGCGATCTCGTTGTCTCAAACCTTCTCCGATGACGCGTCGTAAAGTACACGCCACGGCCTGTCTTTCTCATAGGCCAACCGGCCGCGGTAGCCGAGGAGACTGAGGCGCTTCAGTCACGGTCTGCACGGCCACTACGGTCGAGGGTCCGAATCCCTCCTCGGGCATGGATATTTGTGCCGTCCTTAGTTGCAGCTAGTTCATAAGTAGTTTGTAAGTTTAGGGACTGATGACACCGTAGTCAAGTCCCATAAGCTCTACAAACATTTGAACATTTCTCGTAGGCCACGCGAGTAGCGCGCGATCAGAATAAAACTGTAGATTTGTATGCACTGCAAACAAACACACACACATACATACAGAGAGAGAGAGAGTGTGTGAGAGAGAGAGGGACTTCTTGATATATTATAAAGATATTAAAAATCAGTACTTCAATTTTCGTGTTCACGTATTAACATCATGATGCATCAAAGGAGTAGCAACGCGCTCCTTTTCTCCCTATGGCTGCAGCTCCCGAACAGTTGTATATGCCGAGTTGCCTTTCGCGTGGATAATAGGCGTCGGATTTTGGATTTTTTTCCTTCTGTTTTTCAGCTGTCCCTTTGTGTTTTCGCTATTCTTTTATCTCTAAACCACCCCTATATTAAAGGCAATAAAACAAAAAACTTTCACATCTCATACGCCATTTCAGAGTTTTAGCGAGTCTAGAGCACAATTATTCATTTATATATCTTTATACAGTATATAAAAATCCGGTGTCTCAATGTTTGTTCGCAATGAACTCCGAAACTACTCAACCGATATTAATGATATTTTGAACACTGTGTGTGATTTAGTCCAACTTAAAGGATGGGATAGTTTTTATCTCGATTAATAACTCAATATCTTATATCTTTAAATGCGCAATTCCCGCCCGGTTAGCCGTATGTTCTAACTCACCGCTTTCCGACACGGGGAGGCGTACCGGCCCCAAATTGTTCAAATGTTTGTATAGTCTATGGGACTTAACTACGGGGTCATCAGCCCCTAAACTTACAAACTACTTATGAACTACTTACGAACTAGGACGGCACAAATATCCATGCCCGAGGGGGGATTCGAACTCCGACCGTAGTGGCCGTGCAGACCGTGACTGGAGCGCCTCAGTCCCCTCGGCCACCGCGTACCGGCCCCAGTTCGAGTCCGCTCGGCAGATTAAGGAAGGGGGTCGGAATGCCGGCCAGCCTGGATGTGGTTTTTAGGCAGTTTCCCCACATCCCCCAATATGGTCCCCAAGTCCCTCCTCAGTTGTTACAGAAGTATAGGAAACCTGCAGTTTCTCCATTAGAAAAAAGTTATAAACACTTTAAGCAGTTAGGTAGAGCTCTCTTCGCAACGTTATAAGAAATGGCTAAGAATTAATTCTATGATATTAGGTATTTACTACCATAATCAGATGATTTTCCAGTATAATTGGTCGTCGCCGAGGGAAAAATTTGTTATGTATCTAGAGTATTCTGAAACTGGTAGGTTAAAATCACACCATGGCCTGCACTGATATGTAGTACTTCGTTTTAGTGTCCTTCAATGTTTGACACTGTAAGCTAAAATCACGCGAATTCCATAGGCTTGCGTACTCGGCATTGACACCATTGAATAACACGTATTTACATGTGAAAAACGACAGATATCAGTGTCGAAATTTTAGCTACATTTCACTCGCAATAATGCACAACCTAAGTAGTAGCGGTAAGTAACAGTGGCGTAACTAGGACTTGGCTTTGCGGGGGAGGGGGTGATAGATCTGCTTGACGACCAAAATTTTAGTCAGTTTCCAGACAGACTAGTATCTACCACTCCCGTTCAAGAAACTAATTCACTCCCATCCAATGAAAGCTTATGGTAAAACACCCAAAGTTTCCAATCTTTACCTTTACGAGATTGCTGTTATAAGATTTCTTCTCTCTCTCTCTCTCTTTTTGGGTTCTGGGGGAGGGGGGATGTATCCCCCTCATCCCACCCATAGTTACGCCACTGGTAAGTAAGCTACACGTTGTCACACTTTTTAAAGCCGCGGTGGAGTAGCCGAGCGGTCTAAAGTAGCCGAGCGGTCTAAAGCGCCTCGCTGCGGAGCGCGCGGTTGCTCGCCGTGGAGGTTCGAGTCCTCCCTGGGGCATGGGTGTGTGTATTTGTCCATAGGTTAGTTTACCTAGGTTTAAGTAGTTTGTAAGCTACGGACTGATGACCACGTAGTTTGGTCCGATAGATTTACAGACATTTGAACGTTTGAACACTTTTTAAATGCAAGGTATGACAATCAAGGGCAAGTTGCGTCATTACACAAAGACTATGAAAAGGTAAACGGTTTATTGAGAAGCTAATGTTTTACACTGAAGCATGTGAAAAAAATCATATTTTACCGTTTACTTGCGGCATGGAGGGGGACGAGGTCAGCGCCCTGCACTCCCAGCCGTTATGTCAGTCTCCGTGACCGGAGCCGCTGCTTCTCATCACGTAGCTCCTCAGTTGGCCTCACAAGGGCTGAGGGCACCCCGCTTAAAATCAGCACTTGGCAGACCCGGACGGTAACGCATCCAAGTGCTAGCCAAGCCCAACAGTGCATAACTTCGGTGATCTAACGGGAACCGGTGAATCCACTGTGGTACGGCCGTTGGCATAAGTTAGTTTAAGTAGTTTGTAAGTCCAAGGACGATTGCCCACAGTAGTTTGGTCCAATAGGTTTACAAATGAAACTTCCTGGCAGATTAAAATTGTGTGCCGGAACCGGGACTCGAACCTGGGACCTTTGCCTTTCGCGGGCAAGCGCACTACCGACTGTGCTATCCCGACACGACTCACGATGCCGCCTCACAACTTTACTTCCGCCAGTACCTCGCCTCCTACTGGCGAGGTACTGGCGGAAGTAAAGTTGTGAGGCGGCATCGTGAGTCGTGACGGGATAGCACAGTCGGTAGTGCGCTTGCCCGCGAAAGGCAAAGGTCCCAGGTTCGAGTCCCGGTTCCGGCACACAATTTTAATCCGCCTGGAAGTTTCATTTGTAAACCTATTGGGCCAAACTACTGTGGTCAATCGTCCTTGGACTTACAAACTAACTATGTAGGATAATGCCTTGTTGTTTTCGTTCTTCCTGGTGCGCGAATGTGGAGTGGCCGAGCGGTCTAAAGCGTCTCGCTGTGGAGCGCGCGATTGCTCGTCGTGGAGGTTCGAGTCCTCCCTGAGGCATGGGTGTGTGTGTGTGTTTGTCCTTAGGTTAGTTTACCTAGGTTTAAGTAGTTTGTAAGCTACGGACTGATGACCACGCAGTTTGGTCCGATAGAGCTACAAACATTTGAACATTTGAACATTTGAACATTTGGTGCGCCAATACAGTACAGGCTGCGAACGCTATGGGGTGGGGGTAGTTGACTGCCTCATACAGTGTAGTTGTAAGAAATTCGCTACTGCGAATTATTTTCGATAAAATTGCTAAACCTATTGCCAATAAAGTTTTTCACGTTACCTATGACGTCTTACTTTTTAAAAATAGGGAAACTTCCTTTCTGGATGCGTGTCGTATAGCGGTTAACTCGCCTGTTCCACGAATGCACCTCACTCTGTACTTTGAAGAGGATACTTATGACATAGTAAAGAACACGATGAGGAATACTCGAAACAATGCCTTGAGCGGACCACTAATAAGAAGAAAAAAAATTAGGCCCAGTAAACAGAACATACACATTTACATTTACACACCTGCCAGCCGCAGTGGCCGAGAGGTCTGCGGCGCGCCAGTCACAGTCTGCACGGCCGCTATGGTCGGGCGTTCGAATCCCCCCTCGGGAATGGATATTTGTGTTGTCTTTAGTATAAGGTTGTTCATAAGTAGTTTGTAAGTTTAGGGACTGACGACCCCGCAGTTAAGTCCCTTAAGCTTAACAAACATTTAAACATTTACACACCAACCTATGTACAACGTATTTGTACATTATGTCTTTGCAGTTTCTAGACATAATTAAATCCGTGCCCGCATACAGCATATGACTTTGCTACAGTTGTGCAAAAACTGTCCAAAACAGTGGACGATACACAGAGCTATAAGATTTCCGATATAGCACTGTATAAGTAATAAACAGGCAGACTGTTTAAATGTATTCGGGAATTTTCCATGTCGAATTTACAGGCAATATTCAATAGCAATTTTCTCTCTTCTTTGTCACTGTCTTTATTTTTGAACGACTTTCCTATAAAAATTATGTTACATACCGAAATGTCAGCGTTGGAGTATCAGTTCTAGCCACTACGGTCGGGGGTTCGAATCCCCCCTCGGGCATGGATATTTGTGCCGTTCTTAGTGTTAGCTAGTTCATAAGTAGTTTGTAAGTTTAGGGACTGATGACCCCGTAGTTAAGTCCCATAAGCTATACAAACATTTGTACATTTTTGTATCAGTTCTACAAATCTACACAAATACAAATGCTATTTGCAGCCCGATATGAAGAAAACTTGGTGAATACTAATTCAGCATTGAAACTTCCTGGCAGGTTAAAACTCTGAACCGGACCGGCATTAGAACCTGGGACCTTTGTCTTTCGCGGGCAAGCGCTCTACCGACTGAGCTATCCTAACACGTTTCACGACCCGTCCTCATAGCTTCACTTCCGCCAGTATCTCGCCACCCAATTTCCAAAATTCACATAAGTTCTCATGCGAACCTTGCAGGACTGGCATTCCTATGCTGCAGACATGGCTTAGCTACAGCCTAAGGGATGTTTCCAGAATGATATTTTCACTCTGCAGCGGAGTGTGAGTTAAACCTCCTGGCAGATTTGAACTGTTTGGCTTTCACAGAGCGAGGTGGCACAGCGGGAAGACGATGGTTCAAATCCTCATTAAAGTGTTCCGCGATTTCTGTGACAGAAAACCAGAATCAGGATGGTCATACGCGGGTTTGAACCGCCGTTCTGGCGAATGTGAGTCCAGTATGTTACCACTGCGCTACCACACAAGGTAAGAATACCTGTGGGCGAACCTGGGTATACCTGTCGAGTGTACTCTGTGCTGGCGACAGACCTCTAGAGCTCGAGCAGCAGATATTGTTATGGTACGAGTGTTGTAATAGTGTGACACGAGCGGGTACGAGAATGGGAAGCGTGGTGTTTGGGCTAGCGCCAAATGGAACGTGAGCCGCGGCGCGTGAGATCAGCCGGACGCTAGTTCTTCCCAGGGTGAGCTCATCCCGACATGAGCCACATAACCTAAAATAGACACGCACTCGGAACTGCCATACAATGATGCCACAAATATTTGCGGAAAACGCCGTACGTGATCTCAGAAGTGTCTGCTAAAGTATAGCTTCTAATCTTTGTATGGACGTTAACATTTTATTTACCTACTAGCTAAAAACCCGGCGTTACCCGGGTATTTATTTATTTATTCCTGCCATTTTTCAGGTATACATTCATTTGTATAAGGGTTACATGTCTGTAAAATCTCTTGGGGATACAGTTAGTAGTAAAGTAGTAATAAATTAAAACTTAGTGCGCCGGCCGGGGTGGCCGAGGAGACTGAGGCGCTCCAGTCACGGTCTGCACGGCCACTACGGTCGGGGGTTCGAAACCCTCCCCCCCCCCCCCCCGGTCATGGATATTTGTGCCGTCTTTAGTATAAGGTAGTTGATAAGTAGTTTGTAAGTTTAGGGACTGATGACCCCGTAGTTAAGTCCCATAAGCTTAACAAACATTTTTTTTTTTTTTTTTTTTTTTTTGAAAACTTGGTGCGTGATGGGGCGGTTTTCCATGAATATGCTCATATTTCATTAACTATGAGGCGTACTGTGATACAATTTAGATGGTACACTCAACTATTTACATGTATGTTGTCTGTAAAATTTCCTGCGGCTGCAATTTGTAGTGTTCAAATTATAAATTGTAACGTCATAACGAATGTCGTAGATTTACTCCATAAACAGCGGAAAAGCAGTAAGCGAGAAACTTTTTTTTTCCTTTTATCATTTTGCTATGGTTGTCAGCGAGAAAAAGCTTAGTAAAGGTTTGAAATTATGTTTAAAGTTTGTTGCAAGCGCTAAGTACTCTCATTCTCATATAGCGTATTTATGAAGTCTCGGCCCATTATGTGGCAGTTTTCCTATTGTTTATGACGTCATATCTTCTCAACCATGTGTCGTATGTGATTCTTGACCCTTCAGCAATTGTTACCTCACGGTGAAGAATGTGTGTACCGAATTTGGTTGAAATCGGTCCAGTAGTTTAAACGAAAATGAGCAGCATTGTCGATAAAGGCAGCAGTATTTCGCGCGTCTCATAATTTATGACGTCACATCTCGTGGACTATGTATCGTACGTGATTCTTACAGTTACAGTGACCGTCCTCATGGATTGAAGCTTACGTGTACAAAATTTGAAAAAGATTGGATCAAAACTGTAGATTTGTATGCAACATGTACACACAAAAAAACATACGGACACTCTGCTTTATATATTAGATAAAGGCGAATTCGGTCGTAGCTACGTGCGCTATCTGAGGGCCGCACTTCTTTGCCGTACCTAGACTGACCAACTACTTAAACTAATTTATACTAATGACAACACACACACACACCCATACCCGAGTGAGGACTTTAATTTCCGACGGGGAGGAGCCGCGCATTCAGCAGCAAGGTGCCTTAGAACCCTCGTCCATTTCCGCGCGACTCTACCATAGCCTGTAGACGTTGAGGGCTGATGCATTTCTCCGAGAAACAGGAGTCAGTTTTCGTTGATGATGGTGTACCAATCGTTTTTCGATATGATTGGTGCTACCACTAAAATCGCAATATATTCGTCGATAAACAGACGACGGTGTATGGTAAGAAGGCATATGAATTTAATTGCTGTTCGTTTGGTATGTGTTTCATTCACAGCAATTTAAGCTGTCCCGTTAGGTTCCTGTATAACCCTGCTCTGGAGCGAAAAGTTGCTCGCCATCGGAGGTTCGAGTCCTCCCTGCGGCATGAGTGTATGTCTGTTGTCCTTAGGTTAGTTTAAGTAGTTTGTAAGTCTAGGGCGTGATACACATAGCAGTTTGGTCCTATAGATTTACAAACATTTGGACATCATTACAAACCACTTGTAGGACCAACGCTTGAGTACTGCTTATTAGTGTGGGATATCCGAGAGCAAGGATAAAATTATAGAGTCCATAGGAGGCATACTTGTAGTCTTTATTTTCCGCGAAGCGTACGTGACAGGAAGTGACAATAGTGCACAAAGTACCCTCCGCCGCACACCGTAAGGTGGCTTGCGCAGTATGGATGTAAATGTGGGTGTATGACGTAAAGCCGTTGGCTTACCTCAATTCTGAATCGTTTTGGGTTTTATGAGAGACAATGGATATAATGTTTACTCGGCCGTTCACCGTCGGAGGTTCGAGTCCTCCCTCGGGAATGGTGTGTGTGTGTGTGTGTGTGTGTGTGTGTGTGTGTGTGTGTGTGTGTGTGTGTGTATTGTTCTTAGGATAAATTAGTACAAGTAGTTCGTAAGTTTAGAGACCGATGACCAATGCTGTTAGGTCACATAACTTTACAAACGTTTAAACAATATAATATTTATGGGAACTTTTAAAGTTTTTAAGCATGCCATCACCTGATCGTACAATTAACTGCAATAAGTAATCCAAAACTTATTTGAACTATTCTTTTTGAGGGCCTTACATATTTGATACGAATCACGTTCCTTCTGTAACTCTTTACAGATGTTTTATATCTTTTTTTACGTTATGTCGAGACTTTGCAGACCATTTTTGATAAATTTTCAGGTATTTTACGACATAAAATACGTAAACGAATTTTTACTAGGGGCTTTTCTTCCCAATGGCACCCCGCCTCACTGTGATAACTTCTGGATATACCTATGTCCTTTGAGTTACTGTATTCCATTAACACAAAAGGGACTTCGTTACTCAGTTCAAGGGCGGAAAGTAAGTTTGAGTTCAACGACATTTCAGCGTCGAGTTATGTGAAGACCATGAACTCACCTACCATCACGAAAAAAGGAGGAAATCTGCCGCGGCATTTGTCAAAGACCTCTCCCGCTTCCCTCCCCTGTCACATACCTAAGTGGTTTGGGAAAATCTTAGAAAACCAAAACCTGAATGATAGGAAATGGGCTTTCAAAATGTTTCCTTCCTTATATTAATCCACGAAGCAACAGCGTAGATCCGATGGAGACCAATTAGATATATGTGCTATAAATTTTAATGTGTAAATTTTCAGTAGTTTTTCCAAACTTATTTACTCAAATGGTACGCAGCTTCATTGTCAGTCATTGTACTCTTAAAGAGTAATAATAATAACAACAACAATAATAATAATAATAATAAACTGAAACACAGATTTGCAAGACACCATCAGCAGTCATTTAATCTAGGAATAACTTGTTGTTGTTATGGTCTTCAGTCCGGAGACTGGTTTGATGCAGCTCTCCACCCTACTCTATCCTGAGCAAGCCTTTTCATCTCCTCATAAGAACGGCAACCCACATCCACTTGAATCTGCTTACTATACGCATCTCTTAGGAATAACTTAACAATCTAATTTAACCCAGGAATAATTTTTCATGATACGCAATAATTGATACGAGACTTATCATTTATTTTCTCCTTAGAAGTGTCTTTAGAAAACGTATGCATATGTTGGCTGATGATCCAATGGTGCACTGTTTGTTCAATATGACGCTGCGTCCTAGACGATACCATCACTCTCTTTCGTTGGACAAGTTAGTCAACACAGCAGGCCGACTTTGAAGTTTATCAGCAACCTACAAGCATACTGTACCCCCAAATTCAGTTATTTAAATAGCGCAACATATGATACGAAGGCTGAATCTGAGATGCGCCAGTTCGGGTTCGAGAAGGTCAATAAGGACAGTATGCACATGCATACACACACACACACACACACACACACACACAAACACACACACACACACACACATGAGAGTCACAAAGCTATGACACATCTTAAAGCTTTATCACAAATCACTAAAGGCCACAAGCGAAAGTTATGATGGTCCAAGCTGAATATCAATGACCATGAAACTGTGTGTCACAAAACTAGCCGTCGTCTTCAAACAAGCCAGCGTAAATTGCAGATGTTCTAGAACACATTATGAAAGGCCACCGCTGGAGCAAAGAAACAAAATTGCGGTTATCAGGAAGCAGATGGGGCTTTAGAGGAGGAGGGGGTTGAATGAAAACACAATGATCATATTAACTTTTGCGCATTCCTTTCGCGGTGCTATAGTTTCATTTCTGCAAAGATGAGAAAACTTAAATATACATACAAGATATTCCACTCGCTAATTTTCCGTCCAGCTGTAAACTGGAAGAAATACAAGCTTATTCTCCAGCATAACTGTATTACTGATAATTCGTGTAAAGCTGCTATCGCGTGTTCCATCTGGTTCGTTAAAGTTAATGACACTTTTTTATATATCCTAACTACCCCAATAAATTTTTGAGACACAGTGTATTTCGTTCATTTACGAAGTGCAATTAGCCTTCAACGAGAGCTTCGCCCTTATTCTATTTTTTTATCCGAAAGTAACAATACTTCTCTATCTCTTGACGTTAAACACTAACATTCGTTCTTTCCATTTTCTACCTCTTGGTCCTAAGGAGAAAATTTTTAAGTCAATGTCTGCCACTTATCCCCATGATTAGGCGTTACAATTACTTTCAACAATGCAAATAACGGCATATATTACTGAACTGAGGCCAACGCTAAAACAACAGTGTTCAATTCCAATAAAAACTCTAAAAATACAACATGATGGTTCCCTTGATGATAAATCTGAAGCATTGAATTATAATTCGTGATGCGGCCGGGAATCGAACCCGGACCTGCATGCTTACTAGGCAGACGACTTACCGTTGTTGTTTTTTTTTTTTTCCCTACGGGTAGTTTTCTTCGTTGCGGACGCTGATCGTTTTTGTTCGTTCTTGTTCGATGGGTTGTTGGCTCAGCTTTTTTTTTATTACAGAGGGCGTTTAGCCCTCTGACCGGGCGCGCTGAGCCACGGCGCCCAGTCGTTAGACTATCACACCACTAACGATTAAGGCGCCTCTGAATAGTCTAAGTACGATTTTCCTCCACGTCACAAACTTTAATTCAGCTTCTGTGCTAGTGGTGTGGTAGTCTAACAGTAAGACGTCTGCCTAGTAAGTGTGGAGGTCCGGGTTCTATTCCCGGCCGCATCACAAATTTTAATTCAATGCTTCAGATTTATCATCAATGTCTTTGACATATTCGAGACGAAAATCCGTCTCAGGGATTGTTTATTTGTATTAAATCATGGTTCCCTTTACAGACATTGAAGAGGATGACTAGAACACACCCAAATTCAATAACAGTTATATTAAAGCAAGGAAAGCGACAGTGTTTACTTACTAAAAGTGCAGAGGTACAGGAACATCAGTATCTGAGCAACCGTCTTGGGACCCATTGCTGAGCTTCCTGAAAACCAGAAAACAAGGTCATGACTGAAAACACACAAATTTTACAAAACTTATAACAAGCTACGAGGCAAAATTCTGATATCCGTATATCTTACAAGTTAGGTGGACCCATGTACATCCCCGTGAATACAAAGACACGATTACGCTAACAGCCTTAAGCTCTAAGCGGAAAAAAGTTTTTACTGTGTAGCCGACAATGAGATACAACTCACATAGACCTTGCAGAAAGGTTAAATCCCGTAGTTCAACCAAAATGTCAATTCTAAACGGTTCGATTATCAAACAGCGCCTTAGGCTCGAAGAGAACCGTTGAACATTGAACTAAGAAGTAAATTAAAAACTTGGTCAGTTTCAGCGCGATTATTCTATAGAGATACGAGGAAAAGGCGGAGTGGCATGTTAGTAGGGGCCACTGAATCAAGAGAGCTATGACTCAGCACTGAGCAAATAGCGTGTGGGAGCCAAGTGCATTCTGTAGCCGTTGTTTCAGCCCAACTACCAAGACAGCTGAAGCGCACGCTATCAAACTTTTCTTCGCGTGAAAAGTGGCTAGCGTATTGTGGTTTTCACAAAGAGATGACTTTCAAAGATGATGCGTCGAAGGAAGGAACATTAAGGTTTTATGTTCCGCCGACATCGTGGGAATTGAAGTCGGAACACACGATCACATAGTTTGTTAGGGATGGGAACGAAATCTGTTGAAAGGAACCATCTGGGCATTCGCCTTGAGTGATTTAGGGAAATGATGACAAAGCTTAATCAAGACTGTCGAAGGCGACTTTGAACTGATTTGAACCACCGTTCTCCTGAATGCGAGTCCAGTGTGTTACCGCTGCATCACCTCGCTAAGTTATATGGCTATGACTTCCGCTACTGCGTCAATAAAGTGTGATTCAGTTCCCCTGCCGATGTTTTATGCCTCCACGCTATTCGCCACGCTACACTGCTGGAAACTTGTCCCTATTACTAATAGATTAGACTACATTGTTTTTCAACCTTTTTGGATACGTGACCTTTTTCGAAGTAAAAATATTTTGGCGATCCCCACCCCACGAAGCATAATACAATTGTGTCTCTCCGATTTGAAAGATAACAAATTTAGTTTTCTTTATATTCACACAACTTTCTTGTAAAAAGAGTGTATAGTATTATACGTCATAGGGCAAGTTAATCTTATTCCTATAAGAAATTCTACATAAAAATATATTTTACAATTCGAATGTTTCACATTGCAAGTAAAACTGAGAAACGAATTATGCTTGTTAAGAAAGTTCCCACTCTAGAGGCATGTTTAAAGAATTTTTTTTTTTTTTTAATTTTTCAAAATTGTTGCATCTTATTCACTTAGCTATCGACTGGTTGTCAAACCAGTTTTCGCGCTCTTTGTCTTCATTTATCGTTAACACGGTATAGTTAATAAAAAACATCTACATTCAATCCAGTTCATAATTAATGTTAAACAAGAAATTACGTAATTTTAATATAAAATAAATTTAAGTTTTATTACGTTGATGGACCTGCTAGTATTCACACAGGCACTAGGCTGGTTGTTTTATGGTGTAACTACTACCTCGTATTACCGCCCGCCCCCTCCCCCCCCCCCCCCCGTCCGAGGAAGAAGTTCGAATGTTTTGTAACTAAGGAGTGAAACTGCTTAGGTCTTCGGTCACTGGACTTACACACTAATTTAACTTGTACTGAAAACAACGCGCATTCGAGGGAGGACTAGCACCTCCGGTGGGAGCGAATGCGCAATCTGTGACAGGGCGCCTTAGACCGCGCGGCTCCGAGCAAGACTTAGAACCTCCCCTCCCACAAAGGAGCCGACCCACAGGTTGAAAGACACTGGATTACAGCAGCGGTTCCCCACCTCGATGGGCACATCACTGGACCGTGAACCCTGGTAGACTGTCGAAGACGACATATTATAGGAACCTACAGGTTTCACTCTTTAGTCGTCAGGGGTCAGCGAGTGCAGCGAGTTGGAAATTCCTATCACTGTCCTGTACCAATCACAAAGGAATGGTCCATTCTGACATGTCAAAACCTTCTTGCTTCTGACGTACAGAAAGAATACCGCAAAATATGCTGCTACAACGGAATGCCAATAATTTTTTCAGGTTATAAATTATCAATATTCTTTGACAACAGGCATTTAGAAGAGTATAGGGCTATAGACTGTGCTACAGGGTTGGCTGTTCATGACGGAAACACAATCCAAACACTATCTGTATTTTTCGAGTTGATAGCTTTTTGGACACAACTGTTGACTACAACAACTTGCTTCAAATTACTCATTTAACATCGAGACACAACGAGATGTATATGCTTTACGTACCGTCAGGAAACGGAGCAAGATGCTGCAACAACCTTAGAAATTTTAATGGAAGTAATTGCGTCAAGAAACTGACTAGCATTGTGGGATTCATTTTCCTATTCATCTGCATCGCCTTACATTTTTCCACATTTAGAGCTAGCTGCCATTCATCATTCCAACCAGAAATTTTGTATAAGTCGTCTTGTATCCTACTACAGTCACTAAACGACGATTGATACCTTCCAGTACATCACAACATCAAGAGCAAGCAGCCGTAGATTACTACTCACACTCGCCGTCTAATCATTTATATATATAGAAAATAATAACGGTCCTATCACACATCCCTGGGGCACTCCAGTGTATGACGTTACATTGTCTGTGGCATGGACTGATTCGGTTGAACGTGACGTCGCAGGGCACCATGTTCTTCATGCAACATTACAGAGCACATGTTCAATTAAATGGAACCAACAGCCGTAATTTTTTTATATAAATAATATACTTTGTAACTACTTTCTGCCTCACACTGGAGCCATCTACAGGTCCGTAAATCAAATAGAAGCACCATATCCTTTTACACAGTATTAGGAGCTTATAAAGCTGATATCGTGGGTCCCTACACATGACTGGAGTCCTCGTTGGTGGCAGGTGGGGGGATTGTATAAGGAATCCACTACACCAGCTGAATAAGTTCCTAACACTGTCACAAACAATATGGTACCTCCACCTGGTTTAGAGGCCTGAAGAGGTAGAAACTGCTTGCAGAATAAGTTATTTATATTTAAAAAAATAGGCTGTTGGTTCCATTTAATTTAACATATCTTGACAAGCCGCAGTCCTCGTTCCAAATGAATTATGGCTCCAATAACATTGCAAACGGTGGATGTAGACACCTCTGAAGCAAATTTCAAACATCTGTGTCGCAACTGAAGATAATTACGAGATTTCTAAAAAGTGTATATAGGTAAAATAACAGTCTATATCGCAAAAAATGTCATTTATTATTGACCAGTTTCGCCAGCACCAGCAATATGGAATGTGGATTCTGTAGATGACTGTTACATGACTCGAAACAATAAATAATTTTTTATGTTTATTTTTATATAGGAAGATAACAGCTTAAATAGCTGTGCGTCAGTCTCGTTAAAATGGCTCGGACGTTTTGATATTTTTCTTTTCGCTTTAATACAGGGGTAGTTTAGAAGGAAAGAAAGAATATGGAAAACTGAAAGAAACAGCTGAAAAATAGAAAAAAAAATCTAAATTCCGAGCGAGGTGTCTTAGCCCTTTGGAAGGCAACCCGCCATACACAGCTGTTTGAGAGCTGCAGCCGTGGGAAGAAACAGGGGCACACTGCTACTCCTCTTATACATCGTAATATTTATACCTGAACACGAAAACTCAAGCAAAGAATCTTATCTTTCCTTTATATAAAGGAGAGTGTCTCTTTGTATGTTTGTTTGTATGCAATCCGTACGAATCTATAGTTTTATTTCGATTTTGATGCAATTTTCCACACTTAACCATCAAAACAAGATGGTAACTGACCCAGTCTTACTAGTTATTAGAAAGTTCGCTCATTTACGAATGTTTTCACGGAGAGGGTTTTTATAAACCGCAAATTAGGGTAGGATGCATGGCAAAGCGTACTCTGCAATAAACATTACACTGAAGCCGGCCGCGGTGGCCGAGCGGTCTGCGGCGTGCCAATCACGGTCTGCACGGCCCCTGCGGTCGGGGGTTAGAATCCCCCCCCCCTCGGACATGGATGTTTGTGCCGTCTTTAGTATACGCTAGTTCATAAGTAGTTTGTAAGTTTAGGGACTGATGACCCCGTAGTTAAGTCCCATAAGCTCTACAAACATTTGAACATTTTTGTAACACTGATTACCATGAACGTCAGATTATGTTGAGTTTTCATAGACAGGAGGGGGGAGCAGATGAACGGAAGAGGCGGAATGAACAGAGAATGAGGAGATGGAGGGAGGTGGAAGAGAAGGGCTGTGAGAGGGGAAAGAGGAGATGGGCAGACAGATGGGAGGGAGGGAGAGAGAGAGAGAGAGAGAGAGAGAGAGAGATTGCAGGAGAGATGGACTGCGAGATTATGGAACAAATCAATACACCGGCAACATCGGGTTTACAGCCACTTTTAAATAA
The DNA here is from genome assembly GCA_026315105.1 of Locusta migratoria. Lineage (NCBI taxonomy): Eukaryota > Metazoa > Arthropoda > Insecta > Orthoptera > Acrididae > Locusta > Locusta migratoria. The sequence continues at coordinate 298,751,011 of CM048755.1, forward strand.
ATAAATTTTACCACGGATCGTTGTTCCTCCTGTGGACCATGTTACCCAATTCATTTGTAAAAATTGGCTCTTTAACTGTGTTTCCCAGCCGCATGGAAGAATAATTCACATATTCTCAGATAACGTGTGTAGGTCTACATGTTACCTACAATATAGTTACCATCTGATGTTCACTACCTAACACACTCCTATCCCATCAGAAGTGTAGGGAAGTGCGGAGCTAGAAGTTAAAAATTTTCAGGGTTTTTTTTTTTTTTTTTTTTTTTTTTTTTTTTAAGAAAATGTTTGAGGAAATTTAATGTGAAATGACATCGAATGTCGAGACATTATTAATGATTCACCACATATTTCTTACCTCATGCTCAGCTGTCGAGAATATCATTGGCTTGTTACTATTTCTGGCCATGCAGGACGAAATAATTTAGCCCACTATGAGGAATGTTAAAGTGGGTGAAGTGAGTCATTAAACGCAGTGTAGCCTATTAATCACTGATCAAAATGTTACAGTTTTGTTTTATTTATTATTGTCCTCTTACATGTAATTTGTTATCAACATTATAGAAAAGTATGTTTTATTTTACATGTTATTCGTAATCTGACAGTTCATTATCAGAAGAGCAGATCTTGCAAATGTGACATTTGTCTGAAGTTGAACGATAATCATGAGCCCATCTTCACAAGTAGTAGAATAATGCCTTTTTATTGGTTACACTGATTTAGAAAAGGTCTTAGCACCCTCAATACAGAATCAGTCTTCTTCTTCGTCGGGGAGCTCCTCCGGTCATATTTTTCTTAATGAGATAAAGCATAATATGCTTATTTGTCTTTGTGCTGATTTTATCTTCCTGTAGTTTTATTGTAGCACTATGATATACAGGGGGAGTCACCTAACACTTGCACCGCAAATATTGCGGAAACGGAAAGTGCGATTGATGTGCGGTTTTCACAGAATGGATTGGTAGTCAGGGGCTCGTATTTTTAGCCAACAAACTGATTGTAATTTTACTTCGAAAGTGTATTTTTTATGCAAACATACAGTTTTTTAAATGGAACAATGGTTTTTTCTATCATGCACTGTAAGTTTTGACACCAGCTGTGTACGAAGAATTTTGAATGACATTTTTATCATGTTTAGTTTGGCAGCTACAACCATTCAAAGTTTTGGGAGCGGAGGCTGCGATAACGTAGCTGACTGGCCAAGAGGCTAGCCCCTGGGGCACGGCCCACTGTCTCATGACCACCAGCCAGTCAGCTACGCTGTCGTAGCCTCCGTCCCCAAAACTTTGAATGACTGTATGTGCCAAACTGAAAGTGATAAAAATGTCATTTAAAATTCTTTGTACACAGCTGGTGTCAAAAATTCCAGTGCATGATAGGAACAACCATTGTTCCATTTGAAAAATTGTATTTTTACAGTCTGTTTATTGGCTAACAATACGAGTCCTTGACAACCAATCCATTCAGTGAAAACCGCACATCAATCGCACTTTCTGTTTCCGCAATATTTGCGGTGCAAGTGTTGGGTGATTCAGCCTGTATATTCCATATTTATCAGTATCTTTTCTCGTTGAAGAGCCTGCAATTACATCTTTTGCAGCTTTGCAATGTATTTCTTTTATCGTTGTGCCTCTGTGTACATTTATTGCAATTTTTTCTGTGGCTTTAGGAAGGAAAACACATAAAAGAAAACTACACATGACATGGGGTAGGTTGTTAACACTACAATGAAATTCTAACATCTGTTCATATAAACGACAGTTTTAACTGCACATTATTTAGTAACATTTTATCACTCACTTGAAGTTAAGCCTTTCATTTGATACAACACTTGCACTCATATACAAAAACGCTACCTTGCTATTACAAAAATACTTGAAAAAAATTACAAGTGGAAGTAAATGAAATGAGCGCGTGGCACTGTTGGCCGGGAGACCCCATCTATGATGTTCGGTTCGCTAATCAAAGTCTTTTCATTTGACGACAGTTCTGTGACTTGCATGTATATTTTGATGGAATAGTGAGGAGGACATAAACGCACACGCACACACATATACAGTCCCGAGCCGAGAAAATGCCCCAGCCAGCTGGGAATAGAACCCAAGACCCTGAGATCGATGATCAGCCTCGCTATCAATTTGAATATGATGACCAAACAGACGAAGAGACATTTTCTCTCTAAGTGTCTCTTTTAGTGACAGCCTACCCTCCAGCGATCGGCAGGGAACTACACTTTCAGGTGTTACCATCCACTGGGAGGAAAATATGTTGATGCCAGCGGTTAATTCAAACCTCGCACGTAACAAATTGACCCGTGAACATCACATGAGGTTGATTATTTTACGGCACCAGGCTATAACATCATCTTCAGAAATACCAATCTATAGGAAACACTAAATGACTGTAGATGATGATTTCATTTCATATCACATTATACTGCCGGTGATAACTGCCTCCGCTATTCATAGTGTGCTTTGTTGATATTACTCGTCTGATGAGAAACACATGTGAGATCTGCAAGTCCAGTGTCTGCCAAACATGCGTTGTTTTCCGCTCAGCGACAAGCCACGTAGCGTGTGTGTTATGCTTCAGCCTTTCACATTACCCTTAAGTTATTGAAGCTGTCTTCAAGATTGCTCTCAACAAAACAGTTGTTTTTGTTTCATGTTCCTTTAAGAATGAATGATCTCTCTCTCTAGTCCGACTTCATGCAAACAGATACGTGACGTTTTAGAGATCGGCGTGGGTAACTTATCATTGCAATTTATCAAAGTCTTGTTAACTACACTCATATACGGAAAAACAGAACAACTTGAAAGACTAGAGACAGGAAGTTCATATTCACAGGACATGTTCATTAGTATGTTTTGAACAAATTATTTACATTTCAGTCAGCTCGGTTTAGGATGTATCCTATTGTCTAGTAGACACAGGGTCCGCCATGGGCCGTGATAACTTGCACCATTTGTGATAGTATTGACGCGAATGGCGTCCTGTGGTATAGCCACCTACACTTGGTTCATCTGTGGCGGTTGGCATTGGGCCATATTGCAGCACTCTTAGTTTCACCGTATCCCACACATTTCGGAATAGCGATATGTCTGGTGATCTGGCGAGCCAGGGCAAAAGAATGCTGCACCAATCTGTCCACGAAAACCTCAATCAAACATCGTACTGCATGTATGTCATGTCCATGCAAAGCCTTACCAAACAGGTTTGGCTCTCTACGTTTCCTTTTACTATCATTGGCCAGACATTTCGTATTAGCTGTACAGTAGACGACAGTAACTGTCCGTTGTCCGGCGCCGCGGCCGAGCACTTTGAGGCGCTCAGTTACGATGCGCGAGGCCGTTCCCCGTCGGGGGTTCGAATCCCCCCTCAGGCATCGATATTTGTGCTGTCTTCAGTATAAGGTAGTTCGTAAGTAGTTTGTAAGTTTAGGGACTGATGACCACGCAGTTAAGTCCCTTAAGCTTAAAAAACATTTGAACATTTTGTTGTCCGGCACTGTCCGTTGTCCAGCAGCAGCTTTCCTTTGTTCAGTAGCAATTGGCACTTTTTCTTTAGCAATTGTGAAGCAGTGTACTTCAAATCTCGTACGAAACCACACCAGATGCTACTCCCACAAAACAAGTCCACTTACGTTGACAAAATATGGGTTCTTTCACTGAACCATCTTCTGTATTCTAGAATTAATATTTGGCCCGGGAGCCTTCAAATCCTGTAACTATAATCAATTTATCTGTGATAAGAAACAATTTATAACTAATTCTATCTCTCAAAAATCATTTCCTGTATGGTGAGCGTATAATGTTCAATATTTCCCGACAATCTCTATCGTCGCCAAAAAAAATCAAATGTTCAAATGTTTGTAAAGCTTATGGGACTTGACTACGGGGTCACCAGTCCCTAAACTTACAAACTACTTATGAACTACTTACGAACTAGGACGGCACAAATATCCATGCCCGAGGGGGGATTCGAACCCCCGACCGTAGTGGCCGTGCTGACCGTGACTGGAGCGCCTCAGTCACCTCGGCCACCGCGGCCGGCTCTATCGTCGCCATCAGAGTTATTTTACATTACGTTAATTATGTCGGATGAGTACTCCTACGAACATTTCGCTTTATGTGTGCTTTCCTGCAGCATTTCCGAAGGCAGCTGTTATATCTCCATTATTGCATTATCGCTGTAATAAGAGTTGCTCGGACGCCACCACCAGCACAATGAGGTATCGACCTCATTACAGTGTGTCACTATGGCTAATCTAGCAATTAAGAGACAATAAAAATAAGCAATATATGGTAACGTGAGTTTTTTTAATTTTGTCGGAGCCAATGTACAAAACAATGGGAAGAAATGCTTAGACAAATTACACTGCAGTCACCAGAAGACCTTTAAATTTATGCCACATATGATTAACATTTCAGATCCTTGAGCTACATAAGTGAAAAAGAAATATGTATTGAATGAAAAATCTGAAATTCTGCTGTATCTATTTACAACAAATTTTAACAACTCGCGGAAAAACCTGACAGAGAAAGTTCTAAAGTGTATGTGAAAATCAATTACAATATGATGAAACTAATATACAGGAATAATCACCTAAAACTTGTAGAAATAGGAAGTGCTGTTGATGAACCGTTTTCACAGAACGGATTGGTAGGACGATGCTAGTATTGTTTGCCAAAAAACAGATTGTATTAATATCAGTAAATTGTATTTTTGTGCACGTCCTGTGAAACGTTTCCACAGCACCACTTGTACAATACCTGTGGTAGCACACACTAAAGAACAACACGAGTGCAGACAATTTACCACTACAGATCGTACTGAAAATGATTACTGCCATCGTTAATACATGCTTACAGTCTGGTATGGAAAGACTGCTGCACACGTGTTAGCATTTCAACGTACATGTCCGACCAAGCTGCAGTAATACGTCGTTGCATATCATCGGGTGTCGTTGAAATTTCTTAGTAGGCATTTCAGATTTCCTCACAGAAAAATATCTACAGGACTCAAATCTTGGGAACGGGCTGTCAAGGTACAGGTTCCATGCGTCCAACCCAACAATTTGGAAACAATTCTTGAAGACATGCTGTAGTTATCCGTGCACTATGGGCTGCACAGCCATCGTGTTAATATCACAGGTAGTCTGTCTTCTAGTATCTGTGGAAGATAGGCTCTTAGGAGGCTGCGAACGTTGTACACTTACAGTGGCCCATCTGCCCAAAGACGCTGACATTTCATATTCACAGAATATATGACATCAACTGCGATTGGGCAAAGCTGAAAATGTGTACCCAGCCGGGATTCGAACCCAGGTCTCCTGCTTCTAGGCAGTTGCGCTGACCCCTACACCTCTGGGGACACAGTGATCACCGCACCTGCAAGGACTACCTAAGCACGCCTCCCGTCAAATACAAATTCCCAGCTTCGCCCTGCCCACAGTACTCAAACTCGTAGTTATGAAACTAATTCCCGTAAGAGTACAGTACTTTCAGTTGTGCTACGGCATTCAACGAAGGAGGACTGCTTTTAATTTTCACGGTACGTTTCATTTAATGCAATCGCTTCGGTCGTGAAGCATTTGTATTGGTAAATATGTGTATGTGTACAGAAAATTGTGTTGTATTATGATAGTGGTATAATCTCCCCCCCCCCCCCCAAAAAAAGAAGTTTATTTTTAAACAATAAATACACACGCGTTTTAAAAGGCTCAGCATAGAAAAAGTAATGAAAAGACTTATGTTCCTATTAACTTACGATAAGGAAACTTACTGCTGTTAGAACAATGTTGGTTGCTGATTAAATTTAATAATCTTAAAAGTTAATAACCAGTAAGTTACCAACAGTACTGTATGAAGCGTTTGTAAAAAAAAAATGTAAATATAAAATTCTATGTATCATCTCATTCCACTTACGTCGAAAATAAAATTACATTACAATTCTTGCAGTGTATTCCAACAGTTTTCCTGCTATTTACGTGCCTCAGAATGTTAATATAAACTAGATGTGGCTAACGGGCAATATTAGGAACAGGGGCTCCTAACAAGGCCCACTTGCAGGGGTTAAACATTTTCTTTAAAGTGATTATATTAATTACATAAACTTTCCATTTTAATTTATTTTTGAACTGAATATAGTTGTAGGATGTTGAACGCAAGATCTCGGAATATTACCACTTAAAAACACTGCATACGAAATTCCTAAACAATAGGTGGGCCTTATTTGGTTCATGTACCTTACGGAAAAGTTATTTGTGAATTTGACGCGATTCAGTAATCACTGTTATCGTATACCCTTTCTACCGATGAAGTTTCACCGAGTGAGGTGGCGCAGTGGTAAAACACCGGACTAGGAGGACAGTGGTTCAAACCCCATTTCGGTTTATTTACTTTTTTTGTTATTCCCTTAAATCATGCCAGGTAAATGCCGGAGTGGTTCCTTTCAAAGGGCACGACCGATTTTCTTCCCCATCCCTGCCAAAACTATCAGAGCGTTTGTTCCGTCTCTGCAAACCACGATGTCGGTGGAACGTTAAACCCTATTCCTCCTTTTCCGTCAAGTTTCATTTCGTTTCCTCTTACTCTTCCGATTGTTTCACTTACATTATCAAACACTGTAATAGAAAAAAATTGGAAGGAAACAAATGGGACAGGAAAGAGACTGTAGCGCAAGCAGTAATTACGTCCTTAATGAAAATGAAACGGGCGTGGCTGGGACCGACAGCTAAGTGAGTGAATGGTAGATGCACTATAGCAGCGTGTTACAGGATCCCGAGACTTAAGGAAATACCGGAACGACAATCTAACAGATACTGTGTAGCAGAAACAACGTGGAGGCATATAGTTGAAGGACGTGATGTATGGGGAAGTCTAGAGAAGGCTTTATCCGGAAGTGAATGTCAAATGATCACTGCTAATGATGGTAAATATGGTGAAAACGATTATGATAAAGATGATGATAGTATTAAATCATGGTTTCAATGTCAATGACTTTTATGTTGCACTCGGACCACGAAAGATCTACACAGAATCAAACCGACGTGTAGTTTGTGTGTGTGAAGGTTACTGCTATTTGGTCTGTTCAAGTTACAGTCTTCATATTATTCGTACAGAATGCTGAGGGACACAGATGAGTTAGTTATCGAGGAACCACAAACCATGCATGTCCAGTTAGTGGCAACCGTCATTTCCGGGAAGAAAATTATTAGCGCTAGAGCAAAGAAGATACTGAAATTATACACTGATCGCTCTGTCCCTCTATATAGAAGTGTAGTTTGTACTGTGACTGCTATATGCTACATTTCGCGGAATGTCAATTGACAGCTTATAGAAACGACTCATCTTTCCACCTAGAGAAATAGGTCAACGACTACTTTCTGCGTCTATAAATGCAGCACCTGCCGAACTGTGATTATGTTGCTACAAACAGATGTACTAGGCACCATATCAGGGACTGCGAGGCTGATACCGCCGGAGATTCGAGTCCTCCCTAGGGCATGGGCGTGTGTGTTGTCCTTCCTTATGTCAGTTTACGTTAGTTTAAGTAGTTTGTAAGCAAAAAAATGTTCAAATGTTTGTTAAGCTTAAGGGACTTAACTGCGGGGTCATCAGTCCCTAAACTTACAAACTACTTATGAAGTACCTTATACTAAAAACGATACAAACATCCATGCCCGAGGGGGGATTCGAACCCCCAACCGTAGCGGCCGTGCAGACTGTGACTGGCGCGCCGCAGACCGCTTAGCCACTGCGGCCGACAGTTTGTAAGTCCAGGGATGATAACCACAGTAGTTTGGTCCCAAAGATTTACAGATATTTTAAACATTTTACAAACAGACTTCATAAATGCAGTAAGGTCATTTATGGAAAAGATTCTGTTAAATCTTATTGCATTACTTTTTATTTGAAGCTATAAAAACTAGCACGATTAATATATAGTGTGTATATACCGAGAAAAATATTGAAAAAAAAAATTCTTGAAATTATTATGCACTACGAGCAACAAAACCTTCATAGCTGGTTAGCTGTATATAGCTTCCGTGACGTACCCAATGCAGTAAGTGTCACTATTATGCCTCTTAACTTTCCAGAAAGCAACTCATAATGCAACAGTAGCACTCTTCAATTTATAATTTCTAGGACAAACTACTAGCATATGTAACACTACGTATACAAACAGCTAACAAATGAATTTGTGGTAAAATGTTGATCAGTTTGAGAGATAATGGAAAAATAAGGTATCTAGCTGATCAGCTACACTATGCATTAAGGGGTTAACTACTGACGCGTTCTCTGCCGTATCATACCGTGGAAAATGTTCAGAACGGCAGTTATATATTTAGGCGTGTCTGGTTTGTTATTCTCCACATTTTGTATTGTTGTGTTAAGAAGGAAACGCACAGTAACCTATATGCTCTGAAAATAAGGTTAGTCTGGGGCAAACTTACGTGGTTAAGTACCAAGGTTCCAAATTTAGCTGACGTGAAAAAGAAAGCTATAAATAACAGTGCAGATTTGGCTCTCATGTTATATTGACAAGTAAGCAGATCAGATTAGTTGAAAATAACGAGCACTATCAAAAAATGTAACGGCCCAAGACCACATTTTCGTGTATGCCGAAATGAAGAATTGACTGATGTTCACCAACCGTATCCAACAGATTATTAGATCGCTTGTTTTCCCTGAAACACGCAATTTATCGAAATCGAAATGTTCAAACATATCGACCGTTTCAGGGTGTTGAAATAAATTCAACGGCAAAATTGAAAATATGTGCTGTAACGGGATTTCCGCTTTGGGCCAGCGGTCGCCTTAACCAATTAGGCTATCCAGGCACGCTTCCCTTACTGCCCAAATCTTCAACAATACGATCGTAGAGCCCCCCGCCCATTAGTTCCTCTTGCTCGCAGCCTCTCCTGGACTCCCGCAACGGATGGAGCATAGTTGTGCTCAGAAAGAGTCAAGTGCCTGTTGGAGCATACATGCAATTTCTGATATGGTGTCTGTTCTTTCGAACATTTCCGGAAGAACAGACGGTGTATCAATAATTGCATACAATTTGTACTTTACGGACATATATATACACCTGGAAAATGAAAAAAAAAAAAACACCATGAATTCGTCCACCCAGCAGAGGGTTATTTTATTGACACATTCTTGAGGTTGTATACGATACACGACCACACAGACAGTGCAATACGCACGTGAGTACAGTCAACGGAGCATGCACAATGTCGACGCTAGTATACCGTTCTGCTTCAGCAATGCAAGCTGCAATTCTCCCATGCATATGATCGTAGAGGTGACGAATGTAGTCTTGCAGAACGGCCTGCAGTGGAATTTCCACTTGCTGCCTCAGTTGGTCCAGATTTCGTACCGGTCCCGCAGACGTCGCAAGATGACTTTTCATCCGGTTCCAAACATGCTCAGTGGGGAACAGATCTGGGGAACGTGCCGGCCTGGAACGTTGACGCACACCATGAAGAGCACTTTGGGTGGTGTGAGATACATGTGGATATGCAGTGTCCTGTTGGGAAAGTATGTTCGCCTTGTTGGTGCATGAACGGTAGCAATACAGGTTGAATGGTGGCTTCAGAGTTCTGTGCACTGTTGAAAGTACCCTCGGCGATCACCAGAGGGGAATGGCCAGGCCTCCCCACACCAGACCCCATGTGCCTCTGTCGTATACACTGCAGATATTTGGACTCCCCTGCACGTCGCCACACGTGTACGACTATCATTGGCACCGAGGCAGAAGCAACTGTCATCGCTAAAGATGACACGTTTCGATTCGATTCATCTTTCCATAAGAGCCTATCGTTACACAATTCGAGGAGGGCTGAACGAAGTAGGGGCGTGAGTGGAAGACGCCCTAACGTCACACATGATCGTGCATCAAGGTTTGGCGACCCGTATCCTACCTTCACCGTTCTCCTCTGAAGATCGTCGAGGGAACATTGCACAGTGCACGGTACGATGAAACCATCATTGAAGCCGTCTTGCTGCCGTTCGTGCAATATGCTTTTCCAACAGGACAATGCGCGTCCACATGTATCCCGTACCACCCAACGTACTAGCAACAACATTGTGCACCCTCTGGTGACTGTACTCACGTGCTTCTGACTCTGTCTGTGTTATCGTGTGTTCTATAGAGCCTCAAGAACGTGTCAATAAGATTGACCTCAACTGGGTTGACGAATTCATGTGTTCAAATGTTCAAATGTTCAAATGTTTGTAGAACTTATGGGACTTAACTACGGGGTCATCAGTCCCTAAGCTTACAAACTACTTATGAACTAGCTAAGACTAAGGACGGCACAAATATCCATGCCCGAGGGGGGATTCGGACCCCCGACAGTAGTGGCCGTGCAGACCGTGACTGGCGCGCCGCAGTCCCCTCGGTCCAGTCACGGTCTGCACGGTCACTGCGGTCGGGGGTTCGAATCCCCCCTCGGGCATGGATATTTGTGCCGTCCTTAGTGTTAGCTAGTTCATAAGTAGTTTGTAAGTTTAGGGACTGATGACCCCGTAGTTAAGTCCCATAAGCTATAGAAACATTTGAATTTTGAGTTCCCTCGGCCACCGCGGCCGGCTCAGTTTACCTACGCCACTCAGCGTTTCAAAGCTAAGTCAGACAGTCATCTTCATCTTGTTCTGGAAAGTGTCCAAACCTTCATCAAGGTCGTAGTACGTATATTGGTGTCGTATCTGTCGACATGTAGATAGTGATATGCCTGTTGTTTTAAAGATCAAGCTTGCGTAATTTCACAAGGATCGGAATAAAACTGTAGGCTAACATTAATATCAAGGAAAATATACACTCTTTTTTAATACATATCAAGTACTGTGACCCGTAGCAAATTTGTGACGCTTTCCATAGGTTTTGAAATAAAAAAAATCATGTAAGTACACTTACTTTTAAATATCGCTGTTCTATTAAAATGTATTTATCCTTAAATTATTAAATGTAATGTTCTTACATCATAATTTTTATCTATGGGAGCCTTCATGAAAACATACATTTATGTGTTGACATTCATAGTGACCAATGATGTTTGTTGTAACGTACCCCCGCCATGCACCTACGGAAGCTTACGAAAGGTGGCCTATGTATTAATTCGGGGTATAAGCTATCTTCATTCCACATTTCTTTCTATTCAGTCCAGCAGTTCCAGCGTGAAGAGTAACAAACGTCTCAACCCACAGTAAGGTACCCTCCGCCATGCACTGCACGGTGCCTTACGAAAGGTAGCCTATGTATTAATGCAGGATATACGCTATCTCCATTCCAAACTTCATTCAGATCTGTCCATCTCTTTCAGCACGTACGAGTAGCAAACATATTTCAAAAAAAATGTTCTAATGTTTGAAAAGCTTACGGGACTTAACTACAGGGTCATCAGCCCCTAAACTTACAAACTACTTCTGAACTAACTTATACTAAAGTCAACACAAACATCCATGCCCGAGGGAGGATTCGAACCTCCGACGCGGGAGGCCGCGCGATCAGCAACGTGGAGCTCCAGACCGCTCGGCTACTTCCGCGCGGCCAACATATTAGCTCATTGTAAGGTACCCTCCGCCACGCACCATACGGTGGCTTACGAAAGGTAGCCTATGTATTAATCAGAGTATAAGCTATCTCCATTCCAAATTTCATTACGATCTGTCCATCCCTTTCAGCGTGAAGGCATAAGAAACGAATTAACTAATTGTAAAGCACCCTCCGTCATGCATCATATCAAGTTAATTTCAGTATGCCTATAACCTTCGCATGAGTGCAAGCAATGAGTTGACAAAGTTTTAGCGCAATCGGATGTACGGTATGGCCGTGCATAAAAATACGAAGATAAAGACTAGACTAACTTAAACCCGCGTCTCCGCTCGCGTGTTGGTTGATTATGATAGATAAACTATCTTACAGTAGTATGCTATGAGACTGGTTTATTTATTTATTTATTCTTATATTTCCTTACCCGTATGCTTATCCTTACAGAGAAAGAGCTGAAGACATTGTAGCACACATAGACCAAAGATATGGTCTGTGGCATCACGTTTCGTTGTATGTAACCTCTTTGCTATAGAGTCGCAAACGTCATCGCTGGCCTTCAGTCAGATTTTTTTTATATAATTTGATGACATTCAACCACCATATCTTCCACCCCCTTATAGCTATCGGCATGGAACTGTTATGGTATACAACGGGAGACTTCGGACAACAAGTACACACAGACCATTCGTTTGCTTTGTGTAGTTTTCGCTGCATACACACGTAGAATTATATATACACCGATAATTTTCCATCCCAATATACTCCACCCTTTTATCATTATCAACCATCAATCAACAATGCAACCAATAAAATCATTTTCAAAGATTAAATATAATTTTCAAAGAGCAATTACTGTTCCGCATTTCGCGTTATATTCCTCAAATTACCAAATATCTATCAGATCGCTATAAAACCGTGCCTTAAACCTTTCTCAGGTATAAATTAGCAAATGTTCAAATATTTAAGTCTCTGAATCTTGTCGTTCGGACGTGATAAGCGTACACCGAACAGACATTCGGGAATCGGCGAAATTCCACGAGTAATGAATACGTATAATAGGCAGGAGCTCTATGGATAAGTTGAAAATTTGCGTCTGGCGGGAAACAGTGCTAGGGTACAGTGTGCAGGTGTGGTGACCACAAGGTGCGACTTTTGTACTGTACAGCAAGCGACCCTAGGGTACAGTGTGCAGGTGTGGTGACCACAAGGTGCGACTTTTGTACTGTACAGCAAGCGACCCTAGGGTACAGTGTGCAGGTGTGGTGACCACAAGGTGCGACTTTTGTACTGTACAGCAAGCGACCCTAGGGTACAGTGTGCAGGTGTGGTGACCACAAGGTGCGACTTTTGTACTGTACAGCAAGCGACCCTAGGGTACAGTGTGCAGGTGTGGTGACCACAAGGTGCGACTTTTGTACTGTACAGCAAGCGACCCTAGGGTACAGTGTGCAGGTGTGGTGACCACAAGGTGCGACTTTTGTACTGTACAGCAAGCGACCCTAGGGTACAGTGTGCAGGTGTGGTGACCACAAGGTGCGACTTTTGTACTGTACAGCAAGCGACCCTAGGGTACAGTGTGCAGGTGTGGTGACCACAAGGTGCGACTTTTGTACTGTACAGCAAGCGACCCTAGGGTACAGTGTGCAGGTGTGGTGACCACAAGGTGCGACTTTTGTACTGTACAGCAAGCGACCCTAGGGTACAGTGTGCAGGTGTGGTGACCACAAGGTGCGACTTTTGTACTGTACAGCAAGCGACCCTAGGGTACAGTGTGCAGGTGTGGTGACCACAAGGTGCGACTTTTGTACTGTACAGCAAGCGACCCTAGGGTACAGTGTGCAGGTGTGGTGACCACAAGGTGCGACTTTTGTACTGTACAGCAAGCGACCCTAGGGTACAGTGTGCAGGTGTGGTGACCACAAGGTGCGACTTTTGTACTGTACAGCAAGCGACCCTAGGGTACAGTGTGCAGGTGTGGTGACCACAAGGTGCGACTTTTGTACTGTACAGCAAGCGACCCTAGGGTACAGTGTGCAGGTGTGGTGACCACAAGGTGCGACTTTTGTACTGTACAGCAAGCGACCCTAGGGTACAGTGTGCAGGTGTGGTGACCACAAGGTGCGACTTTTGTACTGTACAGCAAGCGACCCTAGGGTACAGTGTGCAGGTGTGGTGACCACAAGGTGCGACTTTTGTACTGTACAGCAAGCGACCCTAGGGTACAGTGTGCAGGTGTGGTGACCACAAGGTGCGACTTTTGTACTGTACAGCAAGCGACCCTAGGGTACAGTGTGCAGGTGTGGTGACCACAAGGTGCGACTTTTGTACTGTACAGCAAGCGACCCTAGGGTACAGTGTGCAGGTGTGGTGACCACAAGGTGCGACTTTTGTACTGTACAGCAAGCGACCCTAGGGTACAGTGTGCAGGTGTGGTGACCACAAGGTGCGACTTTTGTACTGTACAGCAAGCGACCCTAGGGTACAGTGTGCAGGTGTGGTGACCACAAGGTGCGACTTTTGTACTGTACAGCAAGCGACCCTAGGGTACAGTGTGCAGGTGTGGTGACCACAAGGTGCGACTTTTGTACTGTACAGCAAGCGACCCTAGGGTACAGTGTGCAGGTGTGGTGACCACAAGGTGCGACTTTTGTACTGTACAGCAAGCGACCCTAGGGTACAGTGTGCAGGTGTGGTGACCACAAGGTGCGACTTTTGTACTGTACAGCAAGCGACCCTAGGGTACAGTGTGCAGGTGTGGTGACCACAAGGTGCGACTTTTGTACTGTACAGCAAGCGACCCTAGGGTACAGTGTGCAGGTGTGGTGACCACAAGGTGCGACTTTTGTACTGTACAGCAAGCGACCCTAGGGTACAGTGTGCAGGTGTGGTGACCACAAGGTGCGACTTTTGTACTGTACAGCAAGCGACCCTAGGGTACAGTGTGCAGGTGTGGTGACCACAAGGTGCGACTTTTGTACTGTACAGCAAGCGACCCTAGGGTACAGTGTGCAGGTGTGGTGACCACAAGGTGCGACTTTTGTACTGTACAGCAAGCGACCCTAGGGTACAGTGTGCAGGTGTGGTGACCACAAGGTGCGACTTTTGTACTGTACAGCAAGCGACCCTAGGGTACAGTGTGCAGGTGTGGTGACCACAAGGTGCGACTTTTGTACTGTACAGCAAGCGACCCTAGGGTACAGTGTGCAGGTGTGGTGACCACAAGGTGCGACTTTTGTACTGTACAGCAAGCGACCCTAGGGTACAGTGTGCAGGTGTGGTGACCACAAGGTGCGACTTTTGTACTGTACAGCAAGCGACCCTAGGGTACAGTGTGCAGGTGTGGTGACCACAAGGTGCGACTTTTGTACTGTACAGCAAGCGACCCTAGGGTACAGTGTGCAGGTGTGGTGACCACAAGGTGCGACTTTTGTACTGTACAGCAAGCGACCCTAGGGTACAGTGTGCAGGTGTGGTGACCACAAGGTGCGACTTTTGTACTGTACAGCAAGCGACCCTAGGGTACAGTGTGCAGGTGTGGTGACCACAAGGTGCGACTTTTGTACTGTACAGCAAGCGACCCTAGGGTACAGTGTGCAGGTGTGGTGACCACAAGGTGCGACTTTTGTACTGTACAGCAAGCGACCCTAGGGTACAGTGTGCAGGTGTGGTGACCACAAGGTGCGACTTTTGTACTGTACAGCAAGCGACCCCGGCCTGTCATACATTTCCAACCTATCACAACGATTTAATTCAATGCCCTCTGGCAGCTAATGTTGTAAATTCCTTTGTGTACTGAAATGACATTTAGAGGCGAAGCGGTGCAAAAGGTTAAGACACCGGACTCTCATTCGGAGCATCCGGCCTTCTAGATGTATGTTTACTGTGGCTTTGCTTTGAAAATGGCAGGGTCGGTTTCCATCCAACCGTAATTTGTGATTTAACTCTAATCAGTGCCACGTGTATGGGACGTTAGAACCCAATTGTCCCTTCTTTGAAGTGAAATTACATTATACAATACTAGCTGAGAACCCGGCTTTAGCCGCGGTGAAGTAGCCGAGCGGTCTAAAGCGTCTCGCTGCGGAGCGCGCGGTTGCTCGCCGTAGAGGTTCGAGTCCTCCCTGGGGCATGGGTGTTGTGTGTTTGTCCTTATGTTAGTTTACCTAGGTTTAAGTAGTTTGTAAGCTACGGACTGATGACCACGCAGGGCTGTATGTCTGCAAAATCTCTTGAGAATACAGTTAGTAGTTAAGAAGTAATAGATTAAAACTTGGTGCGTGATGAGGCGGTTTTCCATGAACGTTACTGATTATGTGCTCATAACTCATGAACTTCGTGTCGTACTGTGACAATTTAGAAGGTACACTCAACTATATGGGTGTATACTGTCTGTAAAATCTCGTGTCGCTACAATTTGTAGTGTTCAAATTATAAATTTTCCATAAACAGCGGAAAAGTAGTAAGCGAGAAACTTTTTTCCTTTCATCATTTTACTATGGTTGCCAGCGAGAAAAAGTTTAATAAAGGTTTGAAATTATGTTTAATGTTTGTTGCACGTCGCTAAGTACTGTCATTATACAGTGTATTTCGAAAGTCTCGCCGCATTATATTGCATTTTTTGCGATTTCTATTGGTTATGACGTAATATCTTTTGAACCATGTCCCGTATGTGCAGCAATTGTTACCTCACGGTAAGGAATGTGTGTACCAAATTTGGTTGAAATCGGTCCAATGGTTTAGGAGAAAATGAGCAGCATTGTCACAAAATGCAGCAGTTTTTCGCGCATCTCATTGTTTATGACGTCATATCTCGTGAACTATATATTGTATGTGATTCTTACACTTACGGCGACCGTCCTCATGGATTGAAGCTTACGTGTTCCAAAATTTCATAAAGATTGGAACAAAACTGTAGATTTGTATGCAACACGTACAAATATACGGACCCACTGATTTATATACTAGATCGTACTTCTAAACGACGTATTTCACTAACACACAGAAGATGACATGTGTAGAAACGAGAGATGGTAGAGCAAAGCGGAAAATTCTACCCAGTTCGATAAAAAGGTGCCGGCCGCGGTGGCCGAGGAGACTGAGGCGCTCCAGTCACGGTCTTCACGGCCACTACGGTCGGGGGTTCGAATCTCCCCTCGGGCATGGATATTTGTGCCGTCCTAGTTCGTAAGTAGTTCATAAGTAGTTTGTAAGTTTAGGGACTGATGACCCCGTAGTTAAGTCCCATAGACTATACAAACATTTGACATTTTTGATAAAAAGGTTATCTCGGAACTATAATTTTGGTTAAAATAAAATCCACCCAAAGGTGCGTGGCGGAGGTACTCAGTACCACTACTCGTTAATTGCTTTCCTGTTCCACTCCCATATAGAACGAGGGAAAAACGAATACTTGTATGCATACGTACGAGCCATAATCTCTCTGATCTTATACTTGTGGTCTTTACGCGAAATGTATGTTGTCGGTAGTAGAATCGGTCTGCAGTCCACCTCAAATCCCGGCCCTCTAAATTTCTTCAACAGTTCTTCTCGAAAAGAACGTCGCCTCCCCTCCAGCGACTCCCAATTGAGTTCCCGAAGCATTTTGGTAACACTCGCACATAGATCGAATAAACCAGTTACAAACCTCGCCGCTAGCCTCTGAACTGCCTCTATGTCCTCCTTTAAAACCGATCTGATGGGGATCCCAAACACTTGAGGAATACTCAAGATGGAACCGTACAAGCGTTCTATATGCGGTCTCCTTTACAGACGAATCACACGTTCCCAAAATTCTCCCAATGAAGCGAAGTCGATCGTTTGCCTTACGCACGACTGTCCTTATATACTCTTTCCATTTCATATCGCTGTGCGGCGTTACGCCTAGGTATTTAATTGACGCGACTCTATCAAGTAGCACACTACTAATGCTGTATTCATTACGGGATTGTTTCTCCCACTCATCAGTCAATTCCCAAAGCAGATGATACAATAGAGGGGAGTTGTGCTTCAAAGCGCAGTTTATTGTTAACTGAGAGCTTACGTTTCTGGAAGAGAGAACCAATATATTGCTCCTTCCTATGGGTATCTCGCAAAAAGACTATGAAGGAAAAATTACAAATTCCACCTCAGATAGGCTAGAGGTCTACAAACAATAATTCTTCCCACGGACAATTCGCGGCCGCGGTGGAGTGGCCGAGCGCTTTAAGGCTACTTCCTGCGGAGCTCGAGATTGCTCGCCGTCGGAGGTTCGAGTCCTGCCTTGGGCATTGGTGTGTGTATTGTCCTTAGGTTAGTTTAAGAAGTTTCTACGCCTAGGGACTGATAACCGCACTAGTTAAGTCCCATAGATTTACAAACAATTTAACATTTTTTCACAATTCGCGAGAGTAATAATAGAGGTGGGAAATGACAACGATATATAAAGATTGGAATAGTACGAGAAAACACATGTGACTTTTTGTTTCTAATTATGTAGAACTTCTGTACACATTTGCAGAGACAGCTTCCATGTAGAGCAACCAAGAAACTCTGCCTCTCTGGCACTAATGCAATTGCCGTGAAATCGGACTATCCTGTCTCAGCACATAGGGTCTGTTTGCATGCCGAATCTGACACACCGTCAGACGCTTACCCAGCAGAAAGCGCTGAAGGATAGTGCCCAGTAGCATCTTGTGACGTAACATTCAAACCTACAAGGGAAAGGCTTCAGACACAGCCAACCGATTCGGCTCAAATTTGGCAGGTCGCTTGTGTACAACCTAAAACGAAGGTCTGCGATATTTGGTCTCAACATCCCCCCGTTTTTGAGAATATCACCCCTAAAGGTTCTGACGAGCAATCGACACAAAATTGACGGGATCGATAGATAACTGTAAATATAGCATTTTTCGTCATCTTGTACGGGCTCCGCAAACGCATACTTTTCAGAAATCGAGGAGAGAAACTTTTAGTACTGCCGCTTATACACCCAAATGGTAAACGCTTTTCGCCGAGAGCGCCGATACCGCAACGTCCAAGGTATCTGGCTGGGAACGGGCTATAATATCGAGGAAATCGTGTGGTTTTATTAATTTAAATTGTACATTCTCACAGGGCCGGCCACAGTGGCCGAGCGGTCTGCGACGCGCTAGTCGCAGTCTGCACAGCCGCTACTGTCGGGGGTTCGAATCCCCCCTCGGACATGGATGTTTGTGTCGTCTTTAGTATAAGCTAATTCATAAGTAGTTTGTAAGTTTAGGGACTGATGACCCCGCAGTTAAGTCCCTTAAGCTCTACAAACAACAACATTATTCTTCCTGAAACACTCTGTATTGAATAATATAATAATTGAAGCAGAATTGCTCCACAAGAGACGGACCAGCACGTTACCAAGGGTATACCAGCTTTGATTTTATTACTTTAGTTAGCCTTATTATTGTTTTATAATTGTACAGCACATATTTGTTCCTCTTTACAGACATGATCTGTTGATGATACATGTAGATCGAAACCGATCATCATAATAATATAAAATAAAATACTATATGCGATCTTGACTGCTTCAGTTATTATATTATTCAAAATTGTTAGATCGCTGCTATTTTCCTTAGGAACAATGTTACATAAAATAATACACCCTGTATTGCTGAGTGATAAACCGAGCCGAGTTCAATGCATTTTCGTTTCGTGTTTTGGCACATCGGTTGCAATGGGAGTACTTATCAAACGTCAGCAAGAAAGTGTTGATGTTCGCGTTATGAAGTTGTGCTCTACTTTACAATGAAGTTTTCATTGTGATTTGTCGGCCAATTCTATAGCAAAAAAATGTTTGTACAGTCTATGGGACTTAACTACGGGGCTATCAGTCCCTAAACTTACAAACTACTTATGAACTAAGGACGGCACAAATATCCATGCCCGAGGGGGGATTCGAACCCCGACCAATTCTATAGTACTATAGCGTGTAAACATGCCGTACGTATTTCCTCATACTGAGTATGACGGTATGGCATTTGCGTACTAGTTTTGTAATGGAAACCCTGCTACTACTCGTAGAGAATACGGCATACTATTTCCTACTGGAGACTACAAGATTCAAGAGTGTTTACTCGAGTGCACAGCAATCATACTGCATCTCAACGTGTAAACCAACGGATTGTGGATGCAGTAGAACACATTATTCTTTCAGTAGAACGCAGTCCTACAACGAGCACACGGAAAATTTCTGCACGTATCGGTGTTCCGCAAACAAGAGTATGGCGGACATTACGAATGCATCATTATCATTTACAGCTAATTCAACACCAACGAGCAAGAGGTAGCTCACAGACCAGCATGGAGCAATACAAAAATTCCTACATCTCTCCTATAATGTGTAAAGGAGAGCTTCTTCTGAAGACCAGTGTAAATACCGTCTGGAATCGACACTGCCATCTGATGACGCGCTCAGGTCCAAAACCAGTAACGGAGTTTAAAAAACCAGTAACGAAGTTTCTAAAAAATGACGATTCCAGTATTTATTTACTACAGTATTATATTTTCGCTATATATGATATGATTTGTGCTTCTTATTTGTATATTTTGAGTCTAAATTCGGGAAAAGTAATGAAAATAGTTCGATTTTTATAACAGTGCTCGGTGATGCTACAAAATGGAGTTTTTGGTTAAAGAAGTTAAGTAAAATGGAACAGACTCAGTATGTTTCCACCTGGACTTTTGTGTTCTTGACGCTCCCTGGTAGAAGGACACATTTAAATAAAAAGTTCTTGGTCTTTAAGCTGCGACACGTGGTAAAACTCTCTGAGCATTCAACCAAACACTCCTTCGCCATTGTTACGTCTTACGAATTACACTGAGATGCTGGTACGCCTTTATATACTCTACCTGCCGGCTGTGACGTCACTGGTGCTCACGGTATCGCCATATACATTTTGTTCGTAATTCAGAAACCGCGTGGGCCCATTTCACTAGACGATCGAAAATGTTCAAATGTTCGTAAATCTATGGGACTTCACTACTGAGGTAATCAGTCCTAGGCTTACAAAATACTTAAACTAGCCTAAGGACAACACATACACCCATGTCTGAGGGAGGCCTCGAACCTCCGACGGGGAGCAACGGCGCGCTCTGCAGCAAGGCGACTTAGAGCGCTCGGCCATTCCACCGCGGCTAGACGGTCGATTGCTTTGAGTTTCAAAGTACTATTGAATAATCTATATATGCATCTTAGTAACATTACATTTTACATGTGTGTAATTTGGCTTTAGTATCTAACCTCATTAAGTAATCTGTGCATACCACTTTATAAATGGGCTCTCACACTACAGAAGGTACTTTGGAGTGGAGAATGACGATTTAGAAAAACTGTTTTTCAACAAAATCTTCTCCGTTTTCGACTTACAATTCAAATGTTTGTATAGCTTATGGGACTTAACTACGAGGGTCATCAGTCCCTAAACTTACAAACCACTTATGAACTAGCTTATACTAAAGACGGCACAAACATCCATTCCCGAGGGGGGATTCGAACCCCCGACCGCAGCGGCCGTGCAGACCGTGACTGGCACGCCGCAGACCGCTCGGCCACTGCGGCCGGCGAGATAGAATCGACATCAAAAGAAAAAGTATGCCACTCACTTTAAAAAAATTACTTCCGGTCTGAACAGCTGACTTCCTGTGAGAATCGGAAGTTGCTAATGCCACCATTCGATCAGGCATAGCTACTAACTGGCATTGCATTTTACATTTCATACGACTCTTTCGATTTCAGAAGGGGTGGACGGGTCGACTGGGACGTATTCGAGATGGAGTTCTATATTAGGTGGGCAGGGATATAGAAATCAGGTAAGGAAAAAGCAGTCAACAATCCGAAGATTGGTTTGAACACCACAGTTCTTTACTAGGCATGATCCTGTTTGGAGGTGGTATGCCGTTGTCTTCCTCCGACTTTCGAACTGACTTACCCAGCCAGTTATAGGGGGACCTACAGTTTAACGTGGGTTCCGAACCACGGTGCTACTCGGTATTTTTCACATGAGCACTTCTTTCCCCTCTGGGGAAAGTGACAGATAAAAATCCTACGACCTGGGGGGGGGGGATCGAACCCGCGACATTTGGATTTGTAGCCTGGCACTCTACCACTGTGCAACCGAGGCGCACAGGTAAGCATCAGAAAATCTGAAGCATGTTGGATGGATAAGGATTCTGAATCTGTTCCTTCAGAACATTAAACACTGAAACCTCATTCAGTTTGTGTGTTGTGTGGCGCCTGGAGCAGGGGAGAGAGAATGGAGCAGCAAATGAGAAGAAATGCTTATCAGGATAGCTTAGCGTGGGGGAAGCTGCGTGATAAGGAGCGGTCCTTGCCGCCATGGCGGCGTTGACTCTTCGTCGTGTTTGCTGCTTGCGGTTTCACAACTTCCGCTAGCACGGGCGCCATCCTCGCTTATTCCTTTTAAGAGAAAAGACAGGAATTTCGAATTCAGTTATGTAAAACATTGTGGGATCTCTAATTCCATGTGTCGTCTCAGTACTTGTTTAAGTGTATATGGACGAGCTGAACACCTTGTCCTCGCTTGAAATGATGGTTGAGTAGGTTACCTGCTTGGAATGCCAATAGTAACTACGGAGATAACTTTCCAAAAAGAGCGTCGTAGCTCTTCACAAACTGAACAATCAAAGACTACCGCCGTCAACTAATAATTAAAGCAACAATGTAAAAAAATGTAACTTACATATTTTGATTGAAACAAATGATCAAATGTTTGTAAAGCTTATGGGCCTTAACTGCGGGGTCATCAGTCCCTAAAGTTACAAACTACCTTCCACGGCGCTTCCAGTACGCGCGGCTAATCCGCCTCGGCCATTTTGATTGAAACCATAATTATTAACAATTTTATAAAATACAAAAAATTACGAATAAACAAAGATACGTGCATTTTTTGTTAAAATTACCATTAGATATTAAAATTGTGTAAGTATTCGAACACAACGAAAAAAAAAAATCTGTCACTGCAGGATTCGAACTACCGACCCTAGGTCTATAAGGCTACAACGCTACCACCTGAGCCACACCGATAAATGCGTGTATTGTTTTAATTATTGGTACTTAGATGTACTTGTAATATTTTAAAGTAGATTTTCTCGATTTTTTTTAGAGTTGGGTCGAGTGGCTTTGGCTAATTGTTATTTGTGTTCTGGACTTCACGCAGCATAAATATCAAAATATTCTAAAATTCGATACCCATGTAGTCTCCTCGTCAGTTTATTAATAATGCTGATTTATTTTTGTGGCACCAAGAAAATAAATTTCATATCCTGCGTTTATTGTACCTGTATCATAAGCTGCGGGAAAAATAGTACACCTGGAAAGATGACGTCGATTTTGATACGATTACGGGTGGTAGTAGCTGTACTGAGCCGGCCGCGGTGGCCGAGGGGACTGAGGCGCTCCAGTCACGGTCTTCACGGCCACTACGGTCGGTGGTTCGAATCCCCCCTCGGGCATGGATATTTGTGCCGTCCTTAGTATTAGTTAGTTCATAAGTAGTTTGTAAGTTTAGGGACTGATGACCCCGTAGTTAAATCCCATAAGCTATACAAACATTTGAAGCTGTACTGATCCGGGTTACACGTCGTTTGCCAACAGATAGTGTAATGACACAGCTGCCAGAGCGCCATTTGTGTGTTTCCTTTAACAGGGAATGTTTACTGCCATAAGGATCAGTGGGACATCAACAGCCGCGGTGGCCGAGCGCTCTGCGGCGTGCCAGTCACAGTCCGCACGCCCGTTACGGTCGGGGATTCCAATCTCCCCTCGGGCATGCATGTTTGTGTCGTCTTTAGTATATGGTAGTTCATAAGTAGTTTGTAAGTTTAGGTACTCAAATTGCCGGCCGTGGTGGCCGAGGGGACTGAGGCTTTCCAGTCACGGTCTGCACGGCCACTACGGTCGGGGTTCGAATCCCCCCTCGGGCATGGATATTTGTGCCGTCTTTAGTCTTAGCTAGTTCATAAGTAATTTGTAAGCTTAGGGACTGATGACCCCGTAGTTAAGTCCCGTAAGTCCTACAAACATTTGAACATTGGACTCAAAGAGGACTAATGACCTAGCTGTTTAGTCCCCTCACAAACCAACAACAACAACACTGGACTCAAATTCAAATGTTTGTAAATCTATCGGACCAAACTGCGTGGTCATCAGTCCGTAGCTTACAAACTACTTAAACCTAGGTAAACTAACCTAAGGACAACACACACACCCATGCCCCAGGGAGGACTCAAACCTCCACGGCGAGCAACCGCGCGCTCCGCAGCGAGACGCTTTAGACCGCTCGGCAACTCCACCGGGGCGTTTGGGGCCTGATGACCCCACAGTTAAGTCCCTTAAGCTTAACAAACAAACAAACAGCCAAGCAAACAGCCGCCATCTCACGGAGATGCACATGTGCTTCCTACAGCCAACTGAATGAGATTGAAAGTGGTCAAATTGTGGATTTCCCCGAGGTGGGATTGTCCTTTCGGAGAATGGCCACATACGTTGGACGAACTACGTCAGTTGTGCAACGATTCTAGATGCAATGGCCACGTCAACTTTCTCACACCTGTGGACGACGTTCTGCACGTCCAAGCAGCACAGACGTAGCCACGCGGGGTTGAGAAGCCATGCCACCGACTGCGCGGCCGCTCCCGTTAAAGTTTTCAGTCCCCCCTCGGGTATGGGTATGGGTATCGGGCTTACCCAAAGTTAGTTTAAGTAGTTTGACAGTTTGAACACCGATAAACTCAGAAGTTTGGTGCTTCAGGTTTTCAAAAATTTGAACAAAGAGGCTGGCAAAGATCGTCGTATTGCAAGGCAGCAGTAGCAGATAGTACAGCTGCCACAGCACACATCAGACGGTTTGTGAGCCCTCGAGTGTCAACACTTAATTATTGCTTACTACTTAGTAGCAATGGGACTACAGGCAAGCATACTTTTAGCCTGGCCTCCACTCACGCCACAGCATCGGCATGAAAGGCTCTGCTGGTGCCGTCAGAGGGTCACTTGGGAGATGGAATGACGGGCAGGGGTCTTCGTCGATGGAAGCAGATTCTATTTTAAATGTCTGTCCAGAGGAACAGACGTTGGCAATTTTCCGACACCTAAAAACAGACTATCGATCTCTAGCACATGAAAATTTCTGTCATAAAATGCATTTTTTAAAACCATCGGCTCTATATCTACCAGTTTCAGTCAATAGACCATCTTCATGGATAAAAAGGTGTTAAAACTGAATGGTAAAATGCATCAAATAAAATACATCTAGCTGAGACAAACAGGAGTCAGTATAACTAAAAGTGTTAAAAATACAGTGGTCATCTTAGATAAAACCTATCAATCAAACACAACATAAAAGGTAACACATTCTGCGCAACCCACCCATCATTTTACACGACAATGCGCGGACGCATACAGCGAAAGCTGTGGCTGCTCTGTTCGGTCAATGGGACTTCTACATCGCTGGCAATGAGTTCTACGCAACGCTGGTGACTACTTTGATGGACAGTAACAGGTGCAATGCTTTTGTATCGGTTGTAAATAAATAGTTGCCATTATTTAAGTTCCAACTCTTATTATCCAAAACATCTGCAGCTGAATTCTGAAACCGATTCGACATTCAAAATTGTTCCTGTAGGAATATGACAAAAAAGTTCATGGATATGTCTCTGGGAAGGAGGAGGCGGGAGGGGTCATCTACGTCCCTGCTAGTCACACGGAACTATTGGGGACAGCACACTATATGGAGTAAACACGGCAAAAGGCGTCGATCAAAAGTGACCTACCTCTTATGAAGTTTGGTTGTACTGTAGATTTTTTGCAGTCCGCTGTGATTTTTACTGTGAACGTGCTCTATTTCAGTCGTCATAGAGACTGTGACATCTGTCATTGTGTGCTTACGCGAAAATAGTGCCCTATAAAGGCACTAATATTCGCTCAACCAGCCGCACGGAATGGCCGCGTGGTCTAAGGCGTCATGCTATGGACTGGGGAGCCGTCCCTACCGGAAGTTCGAGTCCTCCCTCAGGAGTGGGATCACATTATGGTTGAGAGAATGTTCAAATGTTTGTAAACCTATTGTACCAAACTGCTATGGTCACCAGTCCCTAGACTTACAATCTACGTATTAAACTAACTTACACTACGGAGAACACACACACACACACACACACACACACAATATATATATATATATATATACGACCGCGGTGGCCGAGGGGACAGAGGCGCTCCAGTCACGGTCTGCACGGCCACTACGGTCGGGGGTTCGAATCCCCCCTCGGGCATGGATATTTGTGCCGTCCTTAGTCTTAGTTACATCATAAGTAGTTTGTAAGCTTAGGGACTGATGACCCCGTAGTTAAGTCCCATATATAGTCCCAGCTATCTTGTCCACCCAAAATATCTCTGAAACAATAACAGCTATTGGAAAACGACTTTCACCGGTATCAATGTACGGCTGGGGCGCATGAATGTACATATTTGCAAACATTCTAAAACGAAAGCAAATGTGTTTTTTAACACAAACTTATGTTTTTTTTTAAATGGACACCCCGTATTTTTTCTTCATCAATCCATAGCATTACAAATCACATAAACAATGGAGTTGATTGCATCGCAATATTCCCATTGCATCCCGAGATATTGGGACGCGAAGTTGACGCTTGAAATACGCGAAACGCGCGGCTAGCGCACGTCCGGAGACTCGGGCGAGAACCCCTTGCTGCTCAGGACGTGCGCTAGCCGCGCGTTTCACGTATTTCAAAGCGTCAACTTCGCGTCGCAATATCTCGGGATGTAATTGGAATATTACGATGCAATCATCGCCATTGTTTATGTGATTTGTCATGCTATGCATTGCTGAAGAAAAAAATATAGGGTGTCCATTTAAAAAAAAAAAAAACATAAGTTTGTGTTAAAAAACACATTTGCTTTCGTCTTAGAATGTTTCCAAATATGTACATTCATGCGCCCCAGCCGTACATTGATACCGGTGAAAGTCGTTTTTCAATAGCTGTTATTGTTCAAGAGATATTTTGGGTGCACAAGATAGCTGGGCACCGCGCGCGCGCGTCCGTGTGTGTGTGTGTGTGTGTGTGTGTGTGTGTGTGTGTGTGTGTGTGTGTGTGTCCAAGGGAGGTCTCGAACCTCCGACAGCCAGCACCCGCGCGCTCCGCAACAAGGCGTCTTAGAGCGCTCGGCCACTCCACCGCGGTCTCGTAATTACTGTTTTGTTGAAATGCTACTTAGGTAAAATCCGCTCACACGGAGAAAACGATTAATACTATATCAAGGCTTATGATAATTGACCTCGACAGAACCTTTTGTAATGCGAACATATAACTTTCCTTTCAAACAGAATATACAGAGTTTGAGCTAATTCCAACAGGCTAACTAAAGATTATAAACTGCGACGCACTACAGTGAGTATTAAGGTGAAAAAGGGTAATATGTACCATTAAGAGCGTAAAATGTGAATTGATAAGGTATTTACATTCGAATTTTTATACCTGGTCTTAAAATTTGGATCCTTTTTAGCAGATACATTTGCAACTGGAAAACTGGCTCTTTGTCAATACATCAGTTTACCAGAATAATGAGTGGTTCCATATAAACATCTACCACTATCTGCTGCTTGTCACCAGACATTTATGGCAAGAACGACTAAATTATAATCAATATTATATGAAGACACGTTAGAAACGTGAGTACCGTATAGTGTTACACAGATGAAGTAAAATTTAAGATCGCGCGAAAGTTCGAGTCCTCCTTCCGGCATGTGTGTGTGTGTGTGTGTGTGTGTGTGTGTGTGTGTGTTTGTTCTTAGTATACGTTTAACTAGTTTGTAAGTCTAGGGACCGATGACCTCAGCAGTTTGATCTCATAGGTGTATAAATAAAGGGAGGAAAACCACTGAGCGACTCTAATGTCTGAATCAGTTTCCTAGTTACCAACGTACTTTAAATAAATTATGTACGTCTTTAGTTTTCTTCTCTTAGAGCAACTTCGACTTGCAAAGTTTTATTAAAATTTCTTGGTTTATGCAACCCGCAATTTGTACATTAGTTTAAAAGAAAATAACAAAGAAAAGTATTACTAAATGAATTGTGATAAATGAGTCACACATGACGAACTCTTTACCGTGCCAAGCAGAGAATGAGCAAGGCAGGGTAAAAAAAGTAGCAACGTATGTGGAATTAATGACTCTTTGAACTTGTTAAATGTTTTCAAAAGTCGAGTTAGTGGTAAAAAGTAATACTCCATATTAAAGACAAGAAGAGAAAAAAACTGACGTTAGGCATGTCTAACAATTATTATTTGAATTCAGGGTCCCCTAAATAACAAGTCAGAATAGTTTCCCAAAAGACTTCATCGATTTTTGTTAGTAATATTTCATGGCAATACAAAATTTGTTGTAACAAAAATATTGAAATGTAGTTTACATTGATTTAATTGGTCACAGTTACTACAATATAGGTCAGAACTGACACCATCCTGGCCTGTTTCTTTACAGTGAACGGAAGGGATGATTACTTTCAGGCTACTGTTCCGAGGCAGGTGCGATAAAACAGGCTCGTCGGAACCAATGTCTCTCGTCTAGACTGTGTATTGTTGGTGCAGATGAACACTGTGAATAGAAAGAACGAAAAGCAACTACAGTTCAGAAATGACATTCAGATATGTTTGTATTTAAACGATAAATCAGGTACAGGATGGACTGTTACCTCATAGAAGACCATGCTCCATCTTTTGTAATATACTTGGACCATCATAAATCGCAGTGACTTCAGTATAATTACTGTCTTTGAATAAAATTGTCGTTTCTTTTCGTCACAATCGGTACTTATTTCAGTTACCTTTTTGTCTAGTGCGCCTCGGTTGCACAGTGGTAGAGTGGAAGACTACAACCCCAAAGGTCGCGGGTTCGATCGCCGCCAGATCCTAGGATTTTTATCTGTCACTTTCCACTTCTTTCACCTCTGGCAGTATTGCTCATCTGAAAAATACCGAGTAGCACCGTGGTTCGGAACCCACGTTAAACTGTAGGTCCCCCTATAACTGGCTGGGTAAGTCAGTTCGAAGGTCGGAGGAAGGCAACGGCATACCACCTCCAAACAAGACCATGTCTAGCAAAGCACTGTGGTGTTCAAACCAATCTTCGGATTGTTGACTGCTTTACCTTTTTACAACTAAGGACGGCACAAATGTCCATGCCCGAGGGGGGATTCGAACCCCCGACCGTAGTGGCCGTGCGGACCGTGACTGGAGCGCCTCAATCCCCTCGGCCACCGCGGCTGGCATGTATCCCGTACCACCCAACGTGCTACCCTGGCAAGCACGTTTGCCAGATCTGTCCCCCATTAAGCATGTTTGGAACCGGATGAAACGTCATATTGGGCTGTCTGCACGACCGGCACGAAATTTAGCCCAACTGAGGCACCAAGTGAAAAATGAGTGGCAGGCCGTCCCGCAAGACGTCACCTCTACGATCGTCTCCATTAAAAATTACAGCTTGAATTGCTGCAAAAGGAGGGTATCACGGTACTAGCGTCGACATTGTGCACCATCTGGTGTCTGTACTCACGTGCTTCTGACAGTCTGTGTGATCATGTGTTGTATACAACCTCAAGAATGTGTCGGAACCCACGTTAAACTGTAGGTCCCCCTATAACCGACAGGGTAAGTCAGTTCGAAGGTCGGAGGAAGGCAACGGCATACCACCTCCAAACAGGACCATGCCTGGTAAAGCACTGTGCTGTTCAAACCAATCTTTGGACTGTTGACTGCTTTACCTTTTTTTTTACCTTTTGTCTATGCTGTATCAAATCAAATGTTCGAATGTTTGAAAAGTTATGGGATCTAACTGCAGTGGTCATTGGTCCCTAAACTTACAAACTATTTAAAGTAATTTATCCTAAGAACAACACAAACACCTATGCCCGAGGGAGGAGTCGAACCTCCGACGGCGAAAGGCTGCGCGCACCGCAGCAAGGCGACTTAGTGCCCACGGTTATTCCGCCGCGGCTATACTGTATCAGTTCTTCGTATGTATGGCCCAAGTTTTAGTGAGCTATGGCATATGACAGCGACACAAACCTGAAGCTACTTCAATACTTAAGTTACGCACAACAGGTTCAGTATATTAACAATACAATTAAAATTGTGCTCTTAAGTATGTTATATACGAGTGTTTTACCAAAAAAAGATGTGCCTTTTACATATATGTCTATGGCGCCTGTTCTTTTGGACATGTCCGAAAGATATACCATATACAGGGTGTCCCACTCAACTGTTTCACACCAGATATCTCTGAAACTACAAGAGATATTGAAAAACAACTTTCACGGGCATGTACGTACGGCAGGGGCTTATGAAAGTAGGTACTATGAGACACTCTAAAACGTGAAGAAATATTATTTTCAACACAAACTTATGTTCTTTTTTTTTAATGGAAACCCCATATTACTTCTTAAGCAATCGATAGGATGAAAAATCACAAAAGGAATGGCGTCGGTTGCATCGCGTTGCGTCAATTACATTCGGAGAAACTGCGAAGCGAATTTGACGTTTGAAACACATGAGGCGCGCTGCTAGCGCGTGTGCTAAACTTAACCGTGAGTCTCGCTTGAGTCTCGCGAGTTTCTGCGAAATGTAAATTGTTGATCTTCCTGCCGCCAATTGAAATCCCATCATTCCAGCCATCCAGCGCTTTCCCGATTACATACTCTGCAAAGATGTTGTAGAGCTGAGGTGACAGTATGCAGCCTTGTCTAACGCCATACATATTATAAAAATGTGTGTGTGTGACCACCCTTCCTCCTAAACTACTGGGGGCGGGGGGGGGGGGGGGGGACTGATGACCTCCGCAGTTTTGTCGCACTAAAACACAAAACCAACCAACCTAAAACATCCTTTTCAATCTGCTTTTTATATTCGTCCCTCGGTCTCCCTCTACGATTTTTACCCCACTCGCTTCCTTCTAATGCTATGTTGACAATTCCTTGATGTCTCAGAATCAGTCCAACCAATCTATCCCTTCTCTTAGTCAGTATATGCCAGAGAGTCCTTTTCTCCCCGATTCGGTTAAGCACCTCCTCATTAGTTACGTGGTCTACCCATCTAATTTTCATCATTCGTCTGTAGCACCAAATTTCAAAAGCTTCTATCATCTTTTTATCTGAACTCCTTATCGTCCACGTTTCACTCCCACACAACGCTACACTCCAGACAAATGCTTTCAGAAAGGACTTCCTAACATTTAAATTAATATTGGATGTTAACAAGTTTCGCTTCTTTAGAAACGCCTTTCTTCCCATAGCCATTCTGCATTTTATATCTTCTTTACTTCGGCCATCAGAAGTTATCTTGCTACCCAAATAACAAAATTCACCTACTACTTTTATTGTCTCATTACCTAATCTAATTCCTTCAGTATCGCCTGATTTTCTGACATTACATTCCATTACCTTCGTTTTACTCTTGTTAATGTTCATCTTATATCTTCCTTTCAAGACACTGCCCCTCCCATTCAATTGCTCTTCCAGATCTCTTGCGGTCTCTGACAGAATTACTATGTCATCGGCAAACCGCAATGTTTTTATTTCTTCTCCCTGCACTTTAATACCCTCTCCAAATTTCTCATTCCATTCCTTCACTACCTGCTCAATGTACAGATTGAACAACATTGAGGAAAGGCTACAACCCTGTCTTACTCCCTTTCCAACCTCTGCGTCCCTTTCTTGCCCTTCGACTCTAATAACCGCTGTCTGGTTTTTGTGTAGCTTCAATATAACTCTACGCTCCCTATATTTCACCCCTGATACCTTCAGAATTTGGAAGAGTGTATTCCAGTCGACATTGTCAAAAGCTTTCTCCAAATCGACAAAGGCTAAAAACGTAGGTTTCCCTTTCCTTAGCCTATCTTCTAAGGTAAGTCGTAATGTGAGTACTGCCTCACGTGTTCCTACATTTCTCCTGAATCCAAACTGATCTTCCCCGAAGTTGTATTCTACAAGTTTTTTCCATTCGTCTGTAAATAATTCGTGTTAGTATTTTGCACTAGGGGTGGGAAAAACCGACCGGTTAAAACCGATACCGGTATTTTATTTTGAATAACCGGTTTTTAGGTATTTATTTGGTGTCGGTTGTAAACGGTTTTTTTAGTTATTGCCAAGAACCGGGTAAAAAACTGGTACGACTACTTCCTGTAGTAGTGGTGGTTCAAAATGTGTTTTTGTAAATAATTTTAAACATTAAAACTAGTAGACCCTAATATTTAGGGCTATTTCTAAAATTTCCACTGCTGTGAAATATTAGGTCATCGCAGTACCTAAGAAAAGCTATCAGTGATAATTTAAGAACAATCCTGGCAGTCAGAAAAGCGCAACAAACGCGTGGCATAAGAACTTAAGGACTGGTGCAGCTGTTGAGGCATCGATGCACCTGTTGCCGTGTGGCGTGGCCTATACAACTGATACAACTGGAGGAGGAGTGTTCACCGCTGTGGACAAATATATTGTTTCTACTGAGATCGAGGTTGAAAGTAACTGTGAAGTTATCTGCGCACGCATAACAGGTCTAAAAGAAGTAAAGTTAATAGTTGGGTGTTTTTACCGGCCCCCCAGTGCTGCTATAGCAGTTTTAGAATCATTCAAGGAAAGTCTACACAAGGTAGTGCATAGGTATCCGGGCCATGTAATATTAGTCGGAGGTGACTTCAACCTTAAAGAGTATAGATTGGGACCTCGCTAGTTACATTTCAGGCGGTACACACAAGCAGTCTTGCGAGCTACTTTTGGACACATTCTCCGAAAACTAACTTGAGCAGTTAAACCGGCAACCCACGCGCAATGGAAATATTCTAGACCTTATAGCCACAAACAGGCCTGACCTTATTAACGATGTCTGTGTAGAGACAGGAATTAGTGATCATGATATCGTCATAGCGTCGATGGTGACCAAAGTTCATAAACCAGTCAAGAAGGCTAGGAGCGTGTTTTTGTTGGGAAAAGCCGACAAGCAAATGTTACGATCGCACTTAGAAAATGAACGGGCATCGTTTAATTCTGGGACTATGGATGTAGAGGAATTGTGGACAAAATTTAAGTGCATTGTTAATGAAGGGTTAGAGAAATATGTGCCAGTAAAGACGATTAAGGATGGAAAAGATCCACCGTGGTATAATAATAATGTTAGAAGCTGCTGAGAAAGCAAAGGCTGTTGCACTCTCGATTCAAGAAAGAACACGCAAATGATGACAGGCAAAAGTTAGTAGAGATTCGAGCGTCTATAAAAAGATCGATGCGTGAAGCATACAATAATTATCACAGTCATACCTTAGCAAAAGATCTTTCCGAGAACCCGAAAAAATTCTGGTACTATGTAAAATCGATAAGCGGTTCAAAGCCCACTGTCCAGTCACTAGTTGATCATTCCGGGGCAGTAATAGAAGAAAGCAAACGGAAAGCTGAAGTTCTAAATTTAACCTTTAAGAAATCTTTCACGCAGGAGGACCGCACAAATATACCATCATTTGATCAACGTACTAATTCCGAAATGGGGGACATAGCAATAGGTATTTCCGGTGTAGAGAAGCAGCTGAGAGAGCTAAATACGAAAAAGTCTGCTGGTCCGGATGGAATACCAGTTCGGTTTTACAAAGACTATTCTGCGGCATTGGCCCCCTACTTAGCTTGCATTTATAGCGAATCTTTAATTCAGCGCAAAGTTCCTAGTGATTGGAAAAAAGCGTAGGTGACTCCCGTGTATAAGAAAGGAAAGAGAACTGACCCATACAATTACAGGCCAATATCGTTGACATCGGTTTCATGTAGAATTTTGGAGCATATTCTCAGTTCGAATATAGTAAATTTCCTTGAAACGGAAAAGCTTCTTTCCATGAATCAGCACGGGTTTAGGAAACATCGTTCATGTGAAACTCAGCTTGCCCTTTTCTCACATGACATCTTGCGAGCCATGGACGAAGGGCAACAGGCGGATTGTGCTTTTCTCGACTTCAAAAAGGCGTTCGACACGGTGCCACACTGCAGACTGCTAACGAAGATACGAGCTTATGGAATAGGTTCACAGATTTGTGACTGGCTGGAAGACTTCCTAAGTAATAGAACGCAGTACGTTGTTCTTGACGGCGAGTGTTCATCAGAGACGAGTGTATCGTCAGGCGTGCCCCAGGGGAGTGTGATAGGACCGCTATTATTTTCTATCTATATAAATGATCTGATGGACAGAGTAAGTTGTAATTTGCGGCTGTTTGCTGATGATGCTGTGGTGTATGGGAGGGTGTCGTCTGTAACTGACTGTAATAGCATACAGGTTGACTTAGACAAAATTTCTAGTTGGTGCGAAGAATGGCAGCTAGCTCTCAATGTAGAAAAATGTAAGGTGATGCGCATGAGTAGAAAAAACAATCCTATAATGTTCGAATACAGCATCAGTAGTGAGCTTCTTGATGCGGTCTCGTCGTTCAAATATCTAGGCGTAGCATTGCAGAGCGATATGAAATGGAACGAGCATGTAAGGGCAGTTGTGAGTAAGGCAGACAGCCTCGCGAGGTAGCCGTGCGGTCTGAGGCTCCATATTACGGACTGAGCGGCTGCTCCAGTCGGAGATTCGAGTCCTCCCTCATCCCTCGGTCATGGCTGTGTATGTTGTCCTAAGCGTAAGTTAGTTTAAGTTAGATTAAATTTCGGTTTCGGCCGAAACTAGAAGAACCGAAAATTCGATTACGGTTTCTGTTTCGGCCGCAAAATATGTTTCTACTAGAAATAATAGCAATAAAAAACCGAAAACCGGTTATTTAAAAAACCGGGTATCTTCAGCAATTTTTACAGTGCGGTTAAACTGGAGATGAAAAGAACCGGTATTACCGAAAACCGGTTGTTTCAGCAACAACCGCCATCCCTATTTTGCACCCATGACTTATTAAACTAGTGGTCCGATTTCAATCAAACTTGCTACTCATATTCCTTAATGTCAGACAACAATCGCTGTGCGGTTAACCCTGGAATGCTACTAGGGGTACGCCTGTACCCCAGTGCTTCTATTAAGTGTAGCTAGTCGCCAACAGTTAGCGCTCAAGTTCTGCGCTTCCCAGTAGTTTCATGCCTTAACAAGTCAGTACGGGTGTGACCATCAAAGTGTCAATAGGGTTTATACTTTTCACGTTATTTAATGTTTGGGGTACATGTGCACCCCAGTGTAGCATAATCGCTGTAATAAATTTTACATCCAAGATTCTTCGGGTTTGTATGATGTAAAATATAGAATATTCATACTTATTCGCAACAAAGACATTACAACAATGCTAGTACCGATTGTTTCCAAGAATTATAGTGGATAATAGAATATTATCTGCGAATTTTTTTAGGTGAATTAAAATGATATCCCGAAAACAGACTTTTGACCTTACAAAGGAGGAGGATATTCTCGAAATACAGCGTATGCTCTTCACTTCAGATTCAGATTCTGCAGATAATAAGGAAATATTTAAAAACAGAAGATCTTACCTTAAGAAATTGGCTATAGATTTGATGCGACCACAAATGTAAGGCGTTTGGAAAAACCAACTTTAAGACGAGAACTCTGTCAAACCATCAGTGGTATTTTAGAACTGCCAAAGGAAGTAGAAGCCCAAGAGGTTCCAGAATCCACAACAGGACGGTGTATTTTCTGTCCCAGGGCTCGAGACCGAAAATCAAGAGTTAAATGTCCTATTTGTACCAAATTTATTTGTTTGGATCATCAACGAAAACTGTGTTCTTCATGTCTTCATTAATGTAATTTTTTCTTTCTGTGCATTTTTTCTTAAGTGTGATTTAAATGTTAATGTATTACTTTGAAATAAATTTTTTTTAACATTTTAAAAATCCGTTTTTGTTTGGGGTACACCTGTACCCCAGTGTAGCAGACCCATCTATGAAAATAAGTGTAGCAATCCAGGGTTAAGAACCACCTACCACACATACTTCAGGAGTTACGCTGTCAAACAATGAAATGCATTCGTCACACATTTCTCAGTTTCCTAATATTCCACTGTACGAACCTGGACTGTAGGACACACAGTTTTGGAGGTATGACGTCATTGGGATTGAGCTGCGACTATACGAAATTGAAATTGACATAGGGTAGGGTACAAAGCGATGGATAGAAAGGGAGGGAGGAGTAGGAGTAAGGAAAGAAAGGAATAAACGTAGCAGTGGGAAGTAAAGAAGCAAGTAGAGATGAGAGGCTTGGAGTGAGCTGTTGGTGCAGCCAAATACGCGGGCAGGCTGGCTCGAGGCCAGCGACAAGGCGACTCGCCGGAGCTCCGCAATTACTGGCCATGGCTGGCGGCCACTGCCTCTGCACTCTCCACCCGCGACTGATGCCACCTCACTGCCCCACAACTAACCTCATTCACTTTCCCCATACAGGGTGGGGAGAAAATGCAGCAAAAGATGCCCGAGAGAATAGCAGGGTAAAGCAATCAACAGTCCAAAGATTGGTAGGAACACGATAGTACTTTTCTAGGCATGGCCCTGTTTGGAGGTTGTGTGCCGTTGCCTTCCTCCGAAATCTGTTCCGACTTACCCAGCCAGTTATAGGGGAACTACAGTTTAATGAGGATTCCCAACCACGGTGCAAGTCCGCACTTTTCCAGAGGTGAAAGAACTTTTAAGGGTACAGACATTTTTTGAAATTTTTTGTCTTTCAAAAAAATGGAACCTTACATTTAAACCTCTAAACAAACAAGTACGAGTCAAATAGGTGTTAGGTGGGAGGAAATTTTAATATATTTTTGTTTCCTTTTAACTTTCGTGTAAGGAATTTTATTGTATATTTTCTGTTATATATATATATATATAATTCTCCGCGGTGTTCCTTTGGCTTCGTGCGGCCGCCCGGTTATGTGACGTCACACACAGTGGCAAGGAAACTGCAATGCCGTACGGAGTTCTAGAAGCCGGCCTCGGTGGCCGAGGGGACTGAGGCGCTCCAGTCACGGTCTGCACGGCCACTACGGTCGGGGGTTCGAATCCCCCCTCGGGCATGGATATTTGTGCCGACTTTAGTAGTAGCTAGTTCGTAAGTAGTTTGTAAGTTTAGGGACTGATGACCCAGAAAGTTAACTCCGTTAAGCTATACAAACATTTGAACATTTTTGATGACCCCGTAGTTAAGTCCCATAAGCTTAACAAACATTTGAACATTTGGAGTTCTAGGAGCGCCGCGGTGGAGTAGCCGAGCGGTCTAAAGCGTCTTGCTGCGGAGCGCGCGGTTGCTCGCCGTGGAGGTTCGAATCCTATCTGGGGCATGGGTGTGTGTGTGTGTGTTTGTCCTTAGGTTAGTTTACCTAGGTTTAAGTAGTTTGTAAGCTACGGACTGATGACCACGCAGTTTGGTCCGACAGATTTACAAACATTTTGAATTTGAGTTCTAGGAGCACTGAGGATTTGAAGCAAAAGAATAAATAAGGGAAAGGATAAGAAAAGGAACGGGATTTTGTTTTAGTTGATAGAAGGTCATAGAACCGATTATATATATAAGATTCTAAAATAACTATAATAAATACAGTTCCGAAGATTTAAATTGGCATTTAATATCAGTATGCCGATTTTGATGGAATTTGGAAAAAGTTGTTAAATTTCCATCTGTTGTGAGGCTGTGCGACAAGCGCGGGGCCTACAAGAACAAGTTTATAATATATTGGTCGTGCGGACACCTCGCAAACTGAATAGTGACAGATGTAAATCCCACGACTGCGGTTATCGAATCCACGACCTTTGGATTAACAGTGCGGTATTCTACCGCTCGACCCCCCCCCCCCCCCCCAGTCACATCACTGAGAGAATATGAATCCCACACTGGGCAGAAATGCGCAGTGTCGAAGCTATACTTTTTTAATTCATCATTCCTGTACAGCATAATGCACTGCGCGAGCCGCGCGGGAGTAGCCGAGCCGTCTGGAGCGTCACGTTAGCCGGCCGCGGTGGCCGAGGGGACTGCGGCGCGCCAGTTACAGTCTGCACGGCCACTACGGTCGGGGGTTCGAACCCCTCTCGGGCATAGATATTTGTGCCGTCCTTAGTATTAGCTAGTTCATAAGTAGTTTGTAAGTTTAGGGACTGATAACCTCGTAGTTAGGTCCCATAAGCTCTACAAACATTTGAACATATTTTTATCGCCACGTTACGGATCGCGCAGCCTCCCTCGTCGGAGGTTCCAATCCTCCCTCGCACATGGATGTGTGTGTTGTCCTTAGGTTAGTTTAACTTAGTTTAAGTAGTTTTTTTTCTTTTTTTTTTAGCACTGCGCGACATGCTGTGATAAGACCACCGTCACACAAGGTGTTCGAAGTGTCCCCAACCACCTAATTACAAACGTCTGAACATACGCGAAACGATGCAGCAGCGAATGTGGCTCACGTTCAAATATGCCATCCTGCAACCAAATGGCGTCGCAAGCATTAGAAATGCGAAGTTCCAGAGTCTGCGCGTCCAGGGTAGGCTCGGAAAACATGAGCCGCGCGGAATGGCCGCGTGGTCTGAGGCTTCATACTACGTACTGGCTGAACGTTCCCACCGGAGGATTGAGTCCTCCCTCGGGCAGTTGTGTGTGCTTGGTCCTTAGTGTAAGTTAGTGAAAGTAGTCTGTAAGTCTAGGGACTGATGACCATAGCAGTTTGGTCCAATAGGTTTAGAAACATTTGAACATCGCTAACACAACTTGTTTCAAAATGTTCAAATGTTTGTAGAGCTTATGGGACTTAACTACGGGGTCATGCCTGAATTGAAGTTTTGGTGAAGACAGCTAGCCTCATTTGCTCGTTTGAGGTACACGTGTACACCTGTCAATTTGTAACGTCCCAGATTCGATCGCGGTCCTCTGGTTTGGAACAGAGAGTAATGTTTAAATCAGAGGCTCAGACCATTCTGCGGCAATCTTGGATGCTGATTCCGCGACCTCCGCTATCGGTTTGGGAAATGTAGGGTGCCCTCAACCTATGAAACTTGACCCCCAGGGGAATCGAAAACCTATCTTCGGGGGTCGCGGTCACGGGAGAAAGTAGTTGCACCACAAAATAGCCAGCCCTGTGTATGTCTGAATACTAGGGGATCCATAATACCAAAAGGTAGCTCTAAAAAACTGAAATTTCTTTCAATATTAATTTTTAATTGAATGATACGTACGTGGTTTTATAATGAACACACTGTGTTAACTATGAAAAAACGCAAAGCGTGAAAACTTTTCAGGGACCAATCTATATCTAAATGAACATGAAGGAATATGTAATGTTGATAAATTCGGAAAAAATCTACATCTTTACTGTGAGGTTGGAGTGTCCGAGCGCTCTAAGGCGCCTTGTTGCGGAGCGCACGGATGCTGACCGTCTGAGGTTCCAGTCCTCCCTCGGGCATGGATGTGTGTGTTTCCCTTAGTGTAAGTTAAAGCAGTTTGTAAGTCTAGGGACTGATGACCACAGCAACTTGGTCCGATAGGTTTATAAACATTTTAAATTCTGTACTAATTGACTTGAC
This sequence comes from Locusta migratoria, assembly GCA_026315105.1. Lineage (NCBI taxonomy): Eukaryota > Metazoa > Arthropoda > Insecta > Orthoptera > Acrididae > Locusta > Locusta migratoria. Next base: position 298,790,119 of record CM048755.1, read on the forward strand.
AATGGGACCTTTTTTAACGAGCATAACTTCTACGTCTTCCCCGAAATTGCGGAACACTTGTTGTGCAAAATGTTTCGATGTCGAAAATCATGTAAAATGGATATTGTATTTCATTCCGACATATAGACTAAAATTCATCCGATAATGTACGCAACTGTAAATTCTTTTTTATAGGAAAGTTGTATCAACAGAAAGAAAACAGTATTCGTTCAAATGTTCAAATGTTTTTAGAGCTTATGGGACTTAACTACGGGGTCATCAGTCCCTAAACTTACAAACTACTTATGAACTAACTAAGACTACAGACGGCACAAATACCCATGCCCGAGGGGGGATTCGAACCCCCGACCGTAGTGGCCGTGCAGACCGTGACTGAAGCGCCTCAGTCCCCTCGGCCACCGCGGCCGACCCGTATTCGTTGCCTTTCAGATCACACACATGGTTATATTACATTTTGAGGGAGGGAGAGGTGTTGCCATAATACTTTTGTTTCTATGGGGGTCGCGTATTAAAAAAGGTTGAGAAACTCTGTCTTAATAGATCAGACGTGCACCACACGCAATAAGCTGTTACAAATGTAGTGAAGTACATGTGGCGTGCACATTTGGATATTTTATGTTAGAAAAACCAGTCCAAAGGCCCGCAAAGACGCATTCTGAGTCAGGCAGGACAGCGTTTGCAATAACAGGATGGAGAAAGAAAATAATACACGTAGTAATCGTTAACTGCCCACATAATACTAACGACAGAAAGCTGGTTGAAACCCGATGTCAACAGACAGCGTGGCTGCGGAGAGTACGCAAGGCTTGAGGTCCGTCGCCCGGGCGGCCCGTCGACCAGGATAGAATATGCCCAGATGCCTTCGTACGATAACATGGAAGTGAGCTGAAGCAAACGTGTAATAGTACCATCAAACGCACGTGTACCGGGGAATGAGGTTTACCCGGAGAAAGTGCAGAAATGCATTGGCCGCTTGGCTTTTGGGATGGGTGACTGGTCGCACATGGTGGTGGCCAATAATCCCTGCCCAGTCTCTGTGGATGAAGGGCAGCTGTCGCCATAATATAAGGAATCTCGCTAGCCCACAGGTGGGTGAAGTTTGATGATACCGCCCTTCGTAAATCTAGCCTCAACTGTGAATAGAATAGAGGGCAGAAATCCTAATACCGCAATGGCATGTGAGACGAACCATCGAAAAAATTGTCGCTGCCGAGACAAGTCCGTATTTTATGTGAAGTATGTTGGAAGTAGCTAAGTGTTAACATTTTCTAGTAATGGATGTACAAATATGGCATATTTGAGCGCCGACAGGTTCAAGACGAACACACAGTTTCTAATTTTATTACTTCACTTATCATGCCGAGCTTTACAGAACATTATGACTCTTAATGAGTAGAACATTATAGATTTTTAATATCGGTCAGTAATTGTTGAAAATCAAATTATTGTTCGTCCTTGAAGGTGTTACATAGGTGCTTGCAACAAGTGGGAACAGTGCTCCACGATAGCCTTTTAGGACCGAAATGTTCATATAGCTTTTATTCGACATCAGGGTTTGGCAGCCTACTGCAATTCTTTTTCATGACGCCACTTCGGTAATTTGCGTGTCGATGATGATGATGAAAGTGACGATGAGAGGCGCACAACACCCAGTTCCCTGTCGGGAATCGAACCCGGGCCCTTGCACGGCAGTGAACGACGCCGTCACATAGCTACTGAAGCGGGCACCTTTTATTAACATAGATCTGTGCTTGTCACCTGTTGGCCACGCCCCCAACGGGTCGCAAAGGCTTCCTCAGAGGTTGCGGTTAGAAGAAGAAACAGTTGTACCATAAAACAATCGGCCAAGTGTAGCCTATATCCCAACACCACAGGTTTCGTAATGTAAAAACATAGGCCTAATAAAAGTGAAATTTGATGCCATATAGACTATTAAAGTTACGTAATTGCATGATTAGAATTAATTATAATTCAACATAACCAAATATACAATGCATGAAAATTTTTCTGAAACTAATCGATAGCTAAATGAAAATGCAGTAATTTTGAGAAATTTGAAAAAATATCGATATATTTCTTTAGATATCGAATATACAGTGAATCCATGCTCACTGCTTGACGAGCATAATTCACTTCAGAGTCTCGCTAGAAATACGAAGCACTCATTTATGCGAAATATCTTATTCTGTCAAAATCATGTATAACAAGTGTTGCTGTGGTCTTCCATCCGGAGACTGGGTTTATGCAGCTTTCGACCCTACCCTATACTGACCAAGCCTCTTTAGCTCCTTATCAGAACGGCAACCCACATCAATTTGAACCTGCTTACTGTATTCGCCTCTTCGCATCCCTCGGCGATTTTTTCCCCACAGACTTCCCTCCAATGCTAAATTCACGATTTCATTATGTCTAAATATGCGTCGTACCAATATCTCTCTTCATTTGGTCAAGATATGCCAGAAATTTCTTTTCTACCCCATTCTGTTCACTATCTTCCCATTAGTCACGCGATCAACCCACCTAATCTTCAACATAAGTCTGTAGCACCACATTTCGAAAGCTTATATCCTCTTCTTGTCTGAACTATTTATCGTCCATTTTTCACTTCCGTATAAGGCGACACTGCACACAAACGCCTTCGGAAAAATACATCCTAACACAAAGATTAATATTCGATGTTAACGAATTTATCTTTTTCAGAAACACTTTTCTTAAAATTCGAATGTTTGTAAACCTATAGGATCAGACTTCTGTGCTCATTAGTCCCTAGACTTACAAACTACTTAAACTAACCTTAGGACAACACTCACACCCATGCACCAGGGAGGACTCGAACCTGCGATGGCGAGCAACCGCGTGCTCCGCAGCAAGGCGCCTTAGAGCGCTCGGTCACTCCACCGCGGCCCTACAGTTCTCCTAAATCAACACTGGTCTTCCACGTGGTGAGCATCTACCACTTTCTGCATTCTTTCGTAAATGTTTCGTGTTACAATTTATTAATAAACTGGTCGTTCTGTAATTTTCACACATATCTGCACCTGCTTTCGTTCGATCTTAGTTCCATCCCGAGAAGTGAACAAAGAATTCACCCTTAATTACAATACTGTACAGTATTATAGATCACACGCATTTTTGTTACTATTCGGGAGGGGGGGTTGTGACAGGGGTAGGAAGCCACAATGTGTTTACTTGTACGGGGCTGGCGTATTCAAATGTTGAAATGTTTGTATAGCTTATGGGACTTGACTACGGGGTCATCAGTCCCTAAACTTACAAACTACTTATGAACTAGCTAACACTAAGGACGGCACAAATATCCATGCCCGAGGGGGGATTCGAACCCCCGACCGTAGCTGGCGCATTCAAAAAGTTTGAGCAACAGTCACATAGAAAATCTATCGGATCTGGGAGAAGGCGGCAGGACTTGCACCCGCGCGGAAGGCCATGTGGTCTGAGGCGTCATATTACGGAACTGGGAGGCAGTTCCTTTTGTGTCTCGTTGCCGCCGGTTGTCCTAGGTGTCGGTGGCCGAGTAGAGAGAGACCGACACAGGGAAATAGGATGCACGCGGGTGCGGGTACAGAGTCTGAGGTGACCAGCCATTGGGACAGCAGAAACTAGAAACACTAAGCTTGATTAGTACAAGATATATATTTCGACGAAACAGTACAATACTTAACTTTCATAAGTTTCATTGCTGCAGACTAGTCTAATGCTGATACATAGTTTAACTAGGTAGAAGTCTGCCTACTGATGAGAGTCTGTTCTAGTGCCTGTCCTATTGCCAAGTAGAGTTGTGGCGATTCGTCAATGAGTCGTTCATTTGAACGAATACAAATAAAGAATCGTAAGAATCGAATCGTGATCCGGACGAATCGTCGTTCAAAAGAATCATCTGCCGCGAGACGATTCTAAGTTCCAACGATTCACGATTCGAAGGCGACTGCCGAATCTTGCCGAATCGTGCCGAATGCCGGAGAGAAGAGGGGGACGAATCGTCGTTCAAAAGAATCGTCTGTCTCGTGACGATTCCAAGATCCAACGATTCATGATTCGAAAGCAAGTGGCGAATCGTGCCGAATAATTACGAAAGCCAGAAGTGTGCGAACAAGGGAAGCACAGAATGAAGATGTTGAGCTGTTAATTATTAGCCTATTCACGAATTACAGATGACAGAAACAAAACGTAGTGAAATACACAGCTGCCAATACATACGAATATACGACGTTTATACAGTTTACATATCATGTATTTAAATGGGCAATCCTTACACTTTTGTGTGTTTAGAGAGGTTTAAGCTTTTCGAGTTCATCTAGGTAGTTGTAGTTTTTGTAAAAATTCAATTTCACTGAAATATTATTTTTATATAAAAACGCGATTTTAAATGTTTTTAAAGCCACCTCAAAAATCTTTTTTACCTTGGTTGTTACGTTATCAGCTTTCCTGAAAGAAACCGATTTTACAAAAAAGAAACATTTTAATAAACGTGAATTTCTTGCATCTCGAAAGAAATTTAATATTTAGAGACGGATTTTTATTTTTAATGTTTATTTCGTGTTTCCTTAAAATAATTGATTTTACATAAGTATTTTATAATGAATCGATATCTGTTAATTACCATAGATTTAATTAAATGTATATTTAAATGGCTGAAGTATTCAAACAGAACGAAAAAATAATTTATAAGGTTACAGCAGGATTCGAAATAAGTGACCTACGTTTACTAAACCTACAACGCTACTAAATGAGCTATGATGACAGCAGAAATAGTTGGTAGTGTAATATGTATTTATAACCGTTTGCAAAACTTCAGACTATTTACTCGAGAATTTTTGAGAGCTGAATCGAATGGCTTTGCCTCATTATTATTTTAAGCCTGAACTTTACGCACCATAAATATTAAAAAATCCGATACCCATATTGTCACCTTTTCGGCATTTTGTAAGAATCGTGCCGTCGCAGACGAGAAAGAATCATAAACGAATCGTAGGAACAGATGCAAAAGGTTAAGATTCCAACATCAATGACAGACATGTATTGCCATCTATGAGCAAGATGTAGAAGTAAGAATCGCGCCCATGCAGACTAAAGAATCGTGAACGAATCGCAGGAATCGATTCACAATGTGGGATTGAATCGCAAGAATCGATTCCTAAAAAAGAATCGTGTTGCGCAACTCTATTGCCAAGTGACCGATACAGTTCAGTGGTGGCCACGAGCGGTGTTGCAGCAGAGGGCGCTCGTGGCCGACGTCTCAAGAACGCCGCGCCGTGCTTGCATGGCGGCGCGCGGGGTAAGTACGTGGCGCGCACTTCAGACTTGTGAGACACCACAGTTCCCGCCGGAGATTCGAGTCCTCCCTCGGGCATGGGTGTGTGTGTGTCGTTCTTAGTGTACGTTAGTTTAGGAGTTTGTAAGTCGAGGGACTCGTGACCATAGCAGTTTTGTCCAATAGGTTTACAAACACTTGGACATTTGCGGGGCTCGCCCCAGTAGCCGATGACGCGCCAAGTTAAAGTGCGCGCTTGTGGGGAGCACAGTTTCGCGGAGCACGTGCAGCCGCCTGGGAAGCGGCGCCTTCCCACGACCCGGCGCACGTGTTGCGCACATGGCGGCACACGTGTGCGCTGCCGCCCAGCCGCCGCGCTGCCTTCTGTCAAAGCGCTCGCCTGCCTTCGCGGAAATCCCGCCGCTACAATATCCAATATCAGACTCGCAAAACAAACCGCGCCACTTCTCACGCGTCACTCTGACAGCCTGTGCCGCAGCCTACAGTCGCGCTCCTCTCATTCGTAGCGACTTCCTCCTTCTCCCCCTCCTACTCTTCAGACTCATTCTGTCTCTTCTTCTATACATCGTTTATCGCGTATTTTATTACTATTATTATTATTAGTCGCGAAGCTCCTAGAGTGGAAGAAGCTAAGTCAAGATGGTTCAGCCGCGGTGGAGTAGCCGAGCCGTCTAAAGCGTCTCGCTGCGGAGCGCGCGGTAGCTCGCCGTGGAGGTTCGAGTCCTCACAGTGCACCACCCCCCACCTCCCTACAACGGCCAGGTCAACGTGGTACATGGTTGTTAACCGTAAGTACCCGACGAAGGAGAGACAGTATGCTATCCACATGACAGACACGCCCATATGCCTACGATGCGACACGCTCGACACGGACGAACATCGGTTGGTCTGCGGCACAGCGCTGGGAGTGTGGAATCTGGCACGGAAGATCATAGCGTTCATGATACGCACCGTACAGTCAGAAATTTCAAGGGACATAGTATTTTTCCCAGAGAAAACATATTTCCCACGTCAGAAGACGAATGCGGTGGCGTGGGTAACGGGCATGACGGTACATTACATATATCATTGTGCAAACACGAACAAACTGGACTATTGGCAATATTTACAGGATGGTCACACGAAGCTACGACGACTTGGTAAATACAAGGAAAGTTACGCAAATTTTTTAGAGGTAGTGTTTGCTGACCCGCCACCTGGCTGGGGTGTACTGGGTACGAGAAGATGATAGTGATAGTTTAAAGAAGATACCGACCAATTGAACGGATCAGACTAAGTTCGAGAAGATCACCCAGGAACTTTGATGGCCCGTGGAGGTGTTTAAGCTCAGAGCCGCGGTGGAGTAGCCGAGTGGTCTAAGGCGCCTCGCTGCGGAGCTCGCGGTTGCTCGCCGTCGGAGGTTCGAGTCCTCCCTGGGGCATGGGTGTGTGTGTGTTGTCCTTAGGTTAGTTCATCTAGGTTTAAGTAGTTTGTAAGCTACGGACTGATGACCACGCAGCTTTGTCCGATAGATATACAAACATTTGAACAAGATGGTTCATTTTTAATTCTTCTTGTTTTCTGATTCTCTTTATTCGAGTACCCTATTATCAAAGACGGACATCTGTCGTTTGGCAAAAACTGAGATAAACGTCATTTTTTATTACGAAACGTAGAGCTAATATATTTATAAGCTGATTTGTGCTTTATCAACTTTAATACTCGAGGATTTATATCTAGAAGCGGCTAATATTTAATTTGATTACTGAAGCACTTTCAAATTGTGTTTGAAAATACAGATGTCCGTCTTTGAAACCAAAATGTGTAGGTGTCCGCTTTTGATGTGAACACACTTTCAGAAATCCGTTTTTGATGCACAGAAATTCGGTTACTGCTGACCAGAATCTTTTACAGGTGTATAATCTGGGAAATTATAGGAATATCAACATAAAGTGGAAAATATTAAATCCTGAACTCTATTACATATTGGAAAAATGGAAACTACAATTATAATAATATTATCTTTTTTTAATTTTATATACAGAATGAAATGTTAAGGCACTGAATCTCTAAAATTATTGCCGCGGTGGAGTAGCCGAGTGTTCTAAAGCGTCTCGCTGCGGAGCGCGCGGTTGCTCGCCGTGGAGGTTCGAGTCCTCCCTGGGGCATGTGTGTGTGTGTGTGTGTGTGTGTTTGTCCTTAGGTTAGTTTACCTAGGTTTAGGGATGGCGGTTATGGCTGAAACAACCGGTTTTCGGTTATACCGGTTATTTTCATCTCCAGTTTAACCGCACCGTAAAAATTGCTCAAGATAACCGGTTTTTTAAATAACCGGTTTTCGGTTTTTTATTGCTATTATTTTCAGTAGAGTTCGACCGAAACATACTTTGCGGCCGAAACAGAAACCGTAATCGAATTTTCGGTTCTTCTAGTTTTGGCCGAAACCGAAACTTATGGAATTAGTTAAAATTTATGTAAATTTACGTTACACGACAAATCACTAGTCTTTCCATATTTTGCAAGATCCCCTCCCAATACTACGCCTTCTTGAGTGTGTGTAAAGCTAGCCAGGAGTCCGTAGAAGACGATATACGAAGCAAACAGATTTACTGGCCTAGTATTTCCATTCGGCAGTTGCGAATATTTATCCAACCAGTCCGTAAGTTGGGCTTGTGAGCCAGCGCATACGAATATCTCGTTATATACACAGTATATATATATATATATATATATATATATATATATATATATATATATATATATATAGTTACAGCCATAAATGAACTTCAATCAGTACTGCAGAAGTATTTCGAAAAATAAAGTCACAGTTCCGACTAACAGTATGATTGTTGTCAGTGTAAATTTACGCAAATTGAACTAGGAAAGCTGTGTACCACATGATCAAAGAATGTTCAAATGGGTGTGAGTTCTTACGAGACCTAACTGCTTAGGTCATCGGTCTCTAGACTTACAAACTACTTAATCTAACTTTAACTTATGCTAAGAAAAACATTCACAACCGTGACCAAGGGAGGAGGTAGGACTCGAACCTCCGACTGCAGCAGCCGCGCAGTCCGTAACATGAAACCTCAGACCGCACGGTTACCTAGCGAGGCACCACATGATCAATGTTACCTAAACCCATATTGGTTATTAAAAACGCCCTTCGCTTTCAATGTATCACATTAATAAAACTTGTTAGCATAACAATATTATAATACATTAAAGTTATTATTCCTAGCATACATAATAGGTGTGCCCCTCGGTTGCACAGTGGTAGAGTGCCAGACTACACATCCAAAGGTCGTGGGTTCGATCGCCGCCAGGTCCTACGATTTTTATCTGTCACTTTCCACTTCTTTCACCTCTGGCAGTATTGCTCATGTGAAAAATACCGAGTAGCACCGTGGTTCGGAACCCACGTTAATCTGTAGGTCCCCCTATAACTGGCTGGGTAAGTCAGTTTGAAGGTCGAAGGAAGGCAACGGCATACCACCTCCAAACAGGACCATGTCTAGTAAAGCACTGTGGTGTTCAAACCAATCTTCGGATTGTTGACTGCTTTACCTTTTACATAATAGGTATATGAATCGAATTTACCTTCTCTTCCAAGAAACATTTTGGATGCTTTCTCCTTAAACGACACAGCATGTTTGTAGTACCTCCACCCGTTTTCAGATTTTTAAAGCAAATGGAACATTGTACCTAACTGCTCTCGTACTTCGTGAAGTACTTCCACACTTGGGATGGTGCCATTTAAGACACAACCGATGTCTGGCGACGACAGCAAGGCACTGCCGCATGACCAGACGGAGGCAAGTCTCGTACACTGCCGGTGCAAGCACGTCGTCTAATAGGCCACGCCGCACGGCAACAGGTGCATCGATGCCTCAACAGCTGCACAGAGTTCTTAATTCTTTATGCCACGCGTTTGCCCCGCGTTTCTGACTGCCGGCATTGTTTTTAAATTATCACTGATTGCTTTTCTTAGTTTCTGCGATGACCTAATATTTCACAGCAGTGGATATTTTATGAATAGCCCTAAATATAAGGGTCTACTAGTTTTTTTTTAAATTATTTAAAAACAACACATTTTGAACTACTACTACAGGAAGTAGTCGTACCGGTTTTTACCCGGTTCTTGGCAATAACTAAAAAACCGGTTACAACCGACACCAAATAAATACCGAAAATAACAGGTTATTCATAACTAAAATACCGGTATCGGTTTTAACCGGTCGGTTTTTCCTATCCCTACCTAGGTTTAAGTAGTTTGTAAGCTACGGACTGATGACCACGCAGTTTGGTCCGATAGATTTACAAACATTTGAACATTTTTTTTCTAAAATTATTAGCGTAATGTCTTTGAAACTGTCTTCAGATGTCTCCGTAAACATCCTTACGTTATTTCTGACATCGAACTTCTTTCCAACAAGTCATAATTTCGCACAACAAACCTTACAACAGAACAGTGTAGTTTACAAGCTAGTCTTACCTTTGTTTTTTTTTTCAATGTTTATTTTCCACTTTTCAGGTTGTCTCAACCGCTTCTTACCTTTTCCTTCGCTGGTGATATATTATGTTCCATTTTACTCGCTTTAAGATGGTTATTAGTAATAATTACTAAAAAACTTAAGTACGGGCTAATACGTCTTAGTACCTGGCACATACTGTCGCCATGTCTAATTTTTGAGGTCATGTGATCATATACTGTGTTCTCATTGGTGCACACTGCTTCCTTCAACAAGTGACCGAATTTGATATCAAGCTTTATGTAGGTGTCCGCTTTTGATATGAACAGTCAAACTTAATGTGTGATTTATCACACTTACCGAAATTTTTGGAAAAAACGATTTCACTAATGAAAAGAGCGGAAAAACCTCGTTTAGGATCGACTGCTAACTAAATTTCGACCATTATGTCAGATGTCCAGATTTGATATTAGGCTACTCATTTGCCCACCCGTTTTTCATTGTTTGCAAGAATTTAGCTCTTCTTTCTTCGCTCCCTTTTATTCCGGTTCTTCGGACTTTTGTCTCTTAACCTCCCATTTTTCTACTTTTATCCTAAAATGGTCCCTTGCGTCTATTTCTTCTTTGGCGATTTTGGCTAATTTCAAGTTCTTTTTAACATTTTGGATCCATTCTCCTCCATTAGTAAGGGAACCTACCTAGTTGACTACTCCTTTTGTTAGTCTATGTTCGGGAAGCCTCATAATGTGTCCATAGAATTTCAGGCGTCTTTTCCTCATTTCTGTTTCTATGATTGAAGAATATTCTATTTTGGATGTTATCTGTAGTCTATGTCCATTCTCGCGTATTTCACCTTCTTCTAGCCTACTCTATCAACTTCAGTTACGTTTTCATGTAGCTCAGTCGTAATAGCATCATATCTTATAAACCAATGGTTTCCAAACAGTGGGTCGTAGGATCTCTTCAAGTGGGCTACCGGACTTTTAAAATATCTGAGTTAAGATATCGTACCGACTGAAAATAATGTACTTCGTAAATCTTACTAATTTCATTAAATTATTTTTTCCCGGGTATGTATTTATTTATTCCCGCCTTAATTTAGTGCTTCTCCTATCCATTCTCTCTATCTGTCCATCTCCTTTTTTTTCTAAAAATATGCTAAATTCATCGGAAAATAAATAAGAAATAAGGCTGTCTCGCACAATGTACAAAATTCTAAGTGCAGTATGCAAACCAAGGAAGATAGTAATCAAAATACAAATGACATAGCCGGCCGCGGTGGCCTAGGGGACTGAGGCGCTCCAGTCACGGTCTGCACGGCCACTACGGCCGGGGGTTCGAATCCCCCCTCGGGCATGGATATTTGTGCCGTCCTTAATCTTAGTTAGTTCATAAGTAGTTTGTAAGTTCAGGGACTGATGACCCCGTAGTTAAGTCCCATAAAAATATGACATAAAATTGCGTACAATCTCGTTTTTATTGAGTTATATGTTGTACAATTGTATAACTTTTCAGTTATGCATTCATTTGTGTAAGTGTTGTTTGTAAAATCTATTGCGAATACACTTTATAGTAACGAAGTTAAAAGTGGTGCGTGACGGGGTGATTTTCCATGAACGTTACTGTTTGTGCGCTCATATCTCATCGGCTACCTATCGTACTGTGATACAATTTCGAAGGTACATTCAGCTGTATGTGTGTATACTGTCTGTAAAATTTCCTGCGGCTACAATTTGTAGTGTAGAAATTATAAATTGGAACATCATACCGAATGCCGTAGTTTAGTCCATGAACAGCGGAAAAGCAGTAAGCGAGAAACTTTTTCTTTTCACAATTTTGCCATGGTTGTCAACGAGAAAAAGTTCAATAAATGTTTGAAATTATGTTTGAAGTTTGTTGCAAGTCGCTGAGTACTGTCATTCTCATATAGTGTGAGAATTGCATTATGTGGCAGTTTTTTGCGATTCCTATTGTTTATGACGTCATATCTCCTGTACCATTTGTCTTATGTGATTTTTAACCCTGCAGCAACTGTTACATCATGGTAAAGAATATATCAATTTTGGTTGAAATCTGTCCAGTGGTTTAGGAGGAAATGTGTAACATTGTCGCGTGATGTAACAGTTTTTCTCGCATCTCATTGTTTACGACGTCGTATCTTATGAACTATGTGTTGTACGTGATCCTCACTCTTACGGCAACCGTCCTCATGGATTGAAGATTACGTGTGCAAAATTTCATATAAAGACTGGAACAAAATTGTAGATTTATATGCAATACATACACAGTCACACTACTGTATATATAAAGATGATAATGGTTAAATGTTAATTTAACATTAAGGCTCTTACGAGCCGGTATTTTTACGTTACACCCACTAAAAGTTGTTTGTGAAAGTCTATTACTCAAATCTGAGCCTTCCTTTAGGTGTTGCTTCCCAAGAATTTCTTATTCGTTTATAGAGGACAAAGCTAAAACTTTAATTATCTGAAGACTCCCTGATGGAAATACCATGTGAATCTTTTGTTGAAAAATTTCTTTAAAGGCTTAATTTTGTCCCAGTTTGGATCACAATAAAGAGTGAGTATCGAAAACTTATAAGTATGGATTTAAATTACTTAATCGGATTCACAACTATTTAAAATCTTAGTCAACAAAACAATCCCCCTTCGTTTTCATGTTTCATATAAGTTTTATATTACTATTTTCACAGGAAGATTGTGGGTCCCGTTACGGAAAAGATTGGGAACCACTGTCATAAACAATGTGTCCTACAATAACAGAATTTTCCAATTTCGTGGAGTGTAATATTAGCAATCATTCTGCGAAATGTGTTGCGAATGAAGTTGATAGTAAAGAGGAAATAAATTATAACCTGATGCGTAACGAAGGCGGATTTTCATGCATTTCATTGAATTGACGTCATATTTGTGGTATTATGATACAATTTCGAGGGATCGGTCAATACTATATTGCAGCATATTGTCTGCAGAAACTGTCGCGAAAAGAGTAAGTAGTAAAGACGCAATAAATCGAAACCCCATGCACTATGGGGCGGTTTTTCATACACCCAATACTTTTGGCCTCATCTCCCATGAACTATGTGTCGTATTATGATTTCATTTCGAAGATACATTCCATGGTATTCATGTATACGATACCTAAAATTCTTCGCGAATAGAATTAGTAGTGTACAAGTTATATACTGTAAAGCGAAAACTTCTGGAAGTAATGGTTTATAAAAAAAACCTGATGGAACCCTGGGACATGGTGTTCACCGAAAGCCGACACATACTGATCGGTACCTGTATGCCAACAGTTGTCATCCACAATACCAGCGCAAAGGCGTCCTTAGAACTCTGGTACGCACAGCATATGCCATTTCTGATGCGGACAGTTTACCATCGGAACTGGAACATCTGACTACTGTTTTCAAGGAAAATGGCTACTCTGAAAAACAGATTCGCCGTGTATGAAGAGGAGTATAAGGCTCTAGCCTTCATTCCTTAGGCTGAGGGCGTTTCTTTCGAAATTAGAAGACTTAAAAAAATTTTAACTTCAAGACTGTTTTCCGCCCGCCTTCCAAGAAGTAGATCAGGCAACTGCTTGGCTCCGTCAAGGATGACCTGGGACTCAGGAAACGCGGTGTTTTCAAAATACCGTGACAATGTTGCAAGGCCTACATCGGCCGTTGGATTCGCACTGTGCAAGATAGATGCGTGGAACCCTGCCGCCATACAAGGCTACCGGAACCTGAAAAACTCCGCGGTAGCAGATCACTGTTTAACCCAGGGGCACAAGATGATATACGACGAGACCCGCATAGTAGCCAATACCCCCCGATTTTTTGAAACAGTGTTTACAGAGAAGATACTGAAATCAGTGATTGATTAACGGAAGGTGCCATCGTTGTGCCGTGTTCCACTAGGAGCGGTGCCACCAGGCATCACCGCCTAGAAGACAAGGCCTCTCAACTGGCCGTGCCTATGTCACACAGAGAGGCCGCCACCTGTCTGGTCACTGGGGCACGCCCACCTCCTCATAGCAGCCAGCCAGTCAGCTTGCGCTCGTGGCCTCTCGGTGTGACGTAGGCACGGCCAATTATGAGGCCTTATCTTCTAGGTGGTGTCGCAGGAAGTACCAACTGTGACGGGCGGCGCAAGCAACGTGCACGCGACTGACACCTATATAGGACGCAGAACGTCGCTTTAGCATCAGTATTCAGCGGAACTCAGCAGCAGCGACGGTTCCTGAAGATGACGGATAGTTGTACCATCGAAATATTGAATCAGTTAGATTTTTGTATCCGGCAGAAAACCCGAAGAGACTAAAAAGAAACACATCTCCTATGGCACCAGCGTAGAACACAACAAAAGTTCGAAGGATCTCATCTCGCCGGCCGCAGTGGCCGAGGGGACTGAGGCGCTTCAGTCATGGTCTTCACGGCCACTATTGTCGGGGGTTCGAATCCCCCCTCGAGCATGGATATTTGTGCCGTCCTTAGTCTTAGCTAGTTAATAAGTAGTTTGTAAGCTTAGGGACTGATGACCCCGTTGTTAAGTCCCATAAGTTCTACAACCATTTGAACTTTTTTTTTTATCTCATTTCTATACATCTGACATAGAAGTTCGTACATACGCCAATACTGACTCCTGTCCACACAATTCATCCACCACAATGAGCTGGGTTGTTCCGAGTTCCACGTACTCTCCAGATGAGGTAACGACGATTTTTGCTTGAACACAGATATTGACTCGTCTGTGAACAGAACCCGGCGCCATTCGTTACGACTCCAATCCTGATGTTCCTCTGTACAGTTTCTGCGAGCTAAACGGTGTCGTGGTTTTAATAGGACACACACCATAGACTCCCGTGTGTAGCGGTCACATTACCGAACGCGATTTCGGACTGTTTGTGTTGATATTCCACGTCCTGTTGCTGCCTAGAGGTTGCGTTGCAGCTGAGTTGCATCCAGTCTCCTGTCTCGACGGGCTGTTAACCGGCGATAACGATCATCTCTTGCTGATGCTGCCCGTGGACGACCTTGGCCTTACCTTCTTTTAACGGTTCCTGTTGTCTGAAAACGCGTCCAGGTCCTGCAAATTACACTTTGGGACACTCAAATATCTGCAGCCACCGCAGTCTGTGTCTATCCCGCTTCCAACCTTCCTATGGCTCTCCATGACATAGCTTCGGATAAGTCACATTGTTGTTGTATTGCAATACGTGCTGACTACTCTATCTGAACCCAACTAATTGTAATTCGTTTGGTAAACACAAGTCAACACCAAGGCCCTCTGCAGCAACTTTCTGTTATTACCACGCCGCGGTGGAGTAGCCGAGCGGTCTAAAGCGTCGCCGGCCGCGGTGGCCGAGGAGACTGAGGCGCTTCAGTCACGGTCTTCACGGCCACTGCGGTCGGGGGTTCGAATCTCCCCTCGGGCATGGATATTTGTGCCGTCCTAGTTCGTAAGTAGTTCATAAGTAGTTTGTAAGTTTAGGGACTGATGACCCCGTAGTTAAGTTCCATAAGCTTTAAAAACATTTGAACATTTCTAAAGCGTCTCGCTGCGGAGCGCGCGGTTGCTCGTCGTGGAGGTTCGAGTCCTCCCTGGGGCATGGAAGTGTGTGTTGTCCTTAGGTTAGTTTACCTAGGTTTAAGTAGTCTCTACTCCGTAGACTCGACAGAAACACGTCTAATCATTTTAGTCCATTCTCCCCATGACAATACTTCAGATCTTAGATAACTGATCCTCTAATTGTTTTGATCAGTATATTATTTCCAGACATCTAATTGGCGAAATAAAATAAGGTAAAAATACTTGAAGGAGTGACAATAAACTACTTTCATTATGCCTGTTTACATAATCAAAACGAAATTTAACAGGCTCATGCACATAAAGAGTGACTCATAGCAGTTTACTGGTCATATCGTTAAGCATGTTATTATTATAACAACAATTTCCGGCGAGCCCTTACATGGGGTCAGCCGTAACTCAGAAAATTGAAATGTTCAGATGTTTGTAAACACAAGGGACCAAACTGCTGAGGTCATCGATCCCTAGACTTACAAAATACTTTAACTAACTTACACTACAGACAACACACAACCCGTGCCAGAGGGAGGACTCGAACCTCTGGCAGGAGCGGCTGTGCAATCCGTAGCATGGCGCGTTAGACCATGCGGCCTTTCCCGCGCGGACGTAACTCCGACAAAATTTCAGTTTTCATTCAGGGATCTTCTTTACCTGTGCCTTATTTCGGCATTGTTACTACGAGTTTCGGCATGGTTAATTTAACCCTTTCACACCCACTGGCTGCAGTAGTATAGATAACCTGTCAGGTATCTAAAATGGATCAAAAAAATTGTCAATGGAAACAATATATATACGACTGAGTGTTCAATCTTTCCTCATGCGTCGGGGGTTCGAATCCCCCTCGGGCATGGATATTTGTGCCGTTCTAGTTCGTAAGTAGTTCATAAGTAGTTTGTAAGTTTAGGGACTGATGACCCCGTAGTTAAGTCCCATAAGCTTAACAAACATTTGAACATTTTTTTTTCCTCATGCACACTTACTGCCACCTTCAGATCACTATAAATATATCAACAAATGATTGTTGCCCAGTACAGTTGTTTGTGGACTTTAAAAAATGTTCAAATGTTTGTAAATCTATTGGATCAAACTGCGTGGCCATCAGTCCGTAGCTTACAAACTACTTAAACCTAGGTAAACTAACCTAAGGACAAGACACATACCCATGCCCCAGGGAGGACTCGAACCTCCACGGCGAGCAACCGCGTGCTCCGCAGCGAGACGCTTTAGACCGTTCGGCTACTCCACCGCGGCTTGTGGACTTCCAAGGAAGGGAAGGAAGCTTGGAGTTTAACGTACCGTCGACAGCGTGGTCATTAGAGGATGAGTGTTTGCGTAAGGTTGTGGAAGTAAATCAGCCATGCCGTTTGAAAGGAACCAACCCGGCATCTGCCTGGAGTGATTTAGGGAAATCAAGGAAAACCTAAATCTGGATGGGTTGCCGACAGGAGGCGATAAATGTTCATATGTTTGTAATTTTATGGGACCAAACTACGTTGGTCATCAGTTCGTAGACTCACAAACTACTTAAAGAAGTTAAACTAACTTAAGGACAACACACACATCCATGCCCGAGGGAGGATTCGAACCTCCGGCGCGGGAGGCCGCGCGATCCGTAACGTGGCGGTCCAGAACGCTCGGCTACTCCCGCGCGGCAGAAGACGATAGGACGGGAGGGCGGGTGGGAGAGGAAAGGGCGCCACTATCACATTTGTGCCCCTGTTGGGAAATGTCGTAACTCCAACACTGGGCCGGCCGCGGTGGCCGAGCTGGCTGCGGCGCGCCAGTCACGGTCTGCACTGCCGCTACTGTCGGGGGTTCGAATCCCCCCTCGGGCATGGATATTTGTGACGTCTTTAGTATAAGGTAGTTCATAAGTAGTTTGTAAGTTTAGGGACTGATGATCCCGCAGTTAAGTCCCTTAAGCTTTCACATTTCCGACACTGGCTTAAGGGATGGCGGGATACCCTTCCTGCCACCACCCCATCACGTGTCCATGTTGTATGATTCTAATATCTACCAGCAGCTGACACAAGGAAAAAACGTTAGATTATATATTAAGAATAGCTGCAGTACCACATAGCGACGTCTGTCCTTTCGGAAATGTCCTAAAGAGCTTATGCCTCCCATCTTAATTATCTATCTGTGTTGCAATGAAAGTATCTGCAAAGCAGTATAAATGTCGACGCAGTATCCACTTTACTCTTAGGTAGTAAGCCTGCATTCAGCACTCCTCTGTTCTATCTCGAGTTTGTTTTCCAAAAAAAAAAAAGTTCAAATGTTTGTAAATCTATCGGACCAAACTGCGTGGCCATCAGTCCGTAGCTTACAAACTACTTAAACCTAGGTAAACTAACCTCTGAGGACAACACACACACACACACCCATGCTCAAGGGAGGACTCGAACCTCCACGGCGAGCAACCGCGAGCTCCGCAGCGAGACGCTTTAGACCGCTGGGCTACTCCACCGCGGCGTTCGTTTTCAGAACGCTGCGGAGTGAACGTCTGCTTCCCGTCGGAGGTTCGAGTCCTCCCTCGGGCATGGGTGTGTGGGTGTGTTGTCCTTAACATAAGTTATTTTAAGCAGTTTGTACGTATAGGGACTGATGACCACTGCAGTTTAGTCCCACAGCATTACAAATATTTGACATTTGAACAACGCCACGTCGAGCTGTTCCCGCACCGAAGGAAACAACACAGTACTTCGCAACTGGACATCATAGATTTCTTTTCAGTTTTAGTTACCGCGTATTACAAATTTCTTTTCACTGTTGTGAAGATATTTTGTCCCAGGAACGAAGTTGACTTACGAAACCGAATAAGGCAACGAGTCTCTTATAACAAAATAGACACAAATCATTCCTGAAAAACCTCTGAAATATTGTCATTGAAGTACGGTTTGCCGCGGTGGAGTAGCCGAGCGGTCTAAAGCGTCTCGCTGCGGAGCGCGCGGTTGCTCGCCGTGGAGGTTCGAGTCCTCCCTGGGGCATGTGTGTGTGTGTTGTCCTTAGGTTAGTTTACCTAGGTTTAAGTAGCTACGGACTGATGACCACGCAGTTTGGTCCGATAGAATTACAAACATTTGAACATTTTTCAAGTTCGGTTTCACCTTGTATAACTACCGACAAAGCACCGAAATACGCACCACAAAATGAGCCATGCTGAACCGGTAAAATTAATCCGCCAGCAAAATCAAAATTTCTTTTGACTTTATCTTCTGTGATAATTTCCCAGCGTAATGAGTATCACAGGAGTGCTTTACCTTTAAGGCAGGTGAAGTCGACGTCTTTTCATCGATATTTCAGCAGACAAACATTCAGCCATTTTCATGAGTTCTACAATCGACATATCTGACTTCATAGTGAAATTTGGGATGACGGCGGTTCAAAGCCACCTCCGGACATACTGATTTAGGTTTTCCGTGATTTCCCTAAATCACTCCAGGCAAATGCTGGGATGGTTCTTTTCAAAGGGCACAGTCGATTTCCTTCCCCATCCCTAATAAAAATTACCAAAGTGTGAACTCTCTCTACATATTCAAATGGTTGCAAATCGCCGCGGCGGAATAGCAATATGTACTGAGGCGCCGTGCTGCGGTGCGCGCTGCCGTTCGCCGTCGGAGGTTCGAGTCCTCCCTTGGGCATGGTGTATATGTTGTCCTTAGCTTAGTTTAAGTAGTTTGTATGCTAGGAACTAATAACCAAGCAGTTAAGTCCCATATATTTACAAACATGAGAACATTTGAAAAATGTTTTTTTTCTTTTTTTTCTATTTTGTAAATCTTAACAGCTGCGGTTATCTGTCCTGAGGCTTACAAACTACTTAAACTACCTTATGCTAAGGAGACACACACACACACACACACACACACACACACACACACACACACACACATGCCCGAGTGAGGACCTCCGACGGCGAGCAACCGCGTGCTCCGCAGCAAGGCGCCTTAGTGGGCTCGTCCACTCCACCGTGGCGCTCCGTCTGTAATGAGGACGATGTCGACGAGACGTTAACCCCTAAGCTTCCTTCCTCCTTTATCTCTAAGAATGCGTCCTACCAATAGAACCCATCTTTTAGTGAAGGTATGCCAAAAACTCCTTTTCTCTCCAATTCTGTTCAGTACCTCTTCATTAGTTATGCGATCTACCCACCTAATCCCGAGCATTCTTCTGTAGCACCACATTTCAAAAGTTTCTAGCCTCTTCCTGTCTGAACTATTTATCGTCCATGTTTCACTCCCCTACAAGGCAACGCTCCACACAAATGCCTTCAGAAAAAGACTTCATCACACCTAAATTAATATTTCGTGTTAGTAAATTCCTCTTTTTCAACAACCCATTCTGCATTTTATATCCTCTGTCCGTCGTATTTTATTTTACTGCCCAAGTAACAAGACTCATCTACCACCTTTATTGTTTTGTTACGTAATCTAATTCCTTCAGCGTCGTCTGATTTTCTCAGACTGCATTCCATTAACCTTGTTTTGCTCTTGATAATGTTCATCTTATACGCTGTCTTCAACACACTGCCCATTACATCCAATTGCTCTTCCAGAGTCAGCAGAAATATCGAGGGGATGTGTCGACGTCAAACATCTGAATCCCTAAACCTCACAGAATACTGTTATTTATTTTTATTTTATTAATTAACTTATGCTAAGGACAACGCACAGACCCATGCCTGAGGGAAGAGTCGAACGCCTGAGGGTAGCAGGCGCGCACTCTGCAGCAAGGCGCCTTAGAGCGTACGACTATTCCCGCGTGGCTTTTTTTATCTTGCATTTTCAAATAAACAGGAAAAAAACGCTTCACACTAAAAAATTAGCGTGCCTGTAGCTTATAAGAGTGGGCTGTGGGCTAGCAGGCGCGCCGTGTAGATTGAGCCACGCACGACGGAAACGGCCCGCCTGCACTCCTACGCGCAAGATAAGGCCCACTTCCGTCCCGCTTGGAGGTTCCTAAGCCTGTACGCGTCTTGCGACAGTTATACGACGTGTAACGTCGATTTTTTACTTTTACAGGCTTCATAAATCCGATTATTATAAGTTTTATATATTGTTCGTACATGTGTTTCCAGTGTTAGAGAGGTGTTCAAATGAAAAGGTACGAAACGTCTTAACAACTAAACCGGTTGGAATTTGAATAGACCGCTTTGGCACCTCTCCCAAAAAATTCAAGGCAAGGTGATGCTCACCGTCTTTTTCGAAGTCCAAAGGTCCGATACTCATCGAATTCCTCGAGCACGGAAAAACCATTAACAGTGACCTGTACTTAGAGACATCCCGTAACCTACGCAAGTCCATCAAGTAAGTTGTAATTTGCGGCTGTTTGCTGATGATGCTGTGGTGTATGGGAGGGTGTCGTCTGTAACTGACTGTAATAGCATACAGGTTGACTTAGACAAAATTTCTAGTTGGTGCGAAGAATGGCAGCTAGCTCTCAATGTAGAAAAATGTAAGGTGATGCGCATGAGTAGAAAAAACAATCCTATAATGTTCGAATACAGCATCAGTAGTGAGCTTCTTGATGCGGTCGCGTCGTTCAAATATCTAGGCGTAACATTGCAGAGCGATATGAAATGGAACGAGCATGTAAGGACAGTTGTGAGTAAGGCAGACAGCCGACTTCGGTTTATTGGGAGAATTTTGGGAAGATGTACTTCACCTGTAAAGGAGACCGCGTATAAAACGCTTGTACGACCACGTCTTGAGTATTGCTCAAGTATTTGGGACCCGCAGCAGATCGGTTTGAAGGAAGACATAGAGGCGGTTCAGAGGCGAGCAGCTAGATTTGTTACCGGTAGGTTCGACCAATGCGCGAGTGTCTCGGAAATGCTCCGGCAACTCAATTGGGGATCGCTGGAAGAAAGACGACGTTCTTTTCGTGAATTTCTGTTAAGTAAATTTAGAGGGCCGGAATTTGAAGCTGAGTGTAGTACGATCTTGCTGCCGCCTACTTACATTTCGCGTAAAGATCACAAAGACAAGATAAGAGAAATTAGGGCTCGTACGGAGGCATATAGGCATTCTTTTTTTCCTCGTTCAATTTGGGAGTGGAATAGGAAAGGAAATGCCTAGTAGTGGTACGGTGTACCCTCCGCCACGCACCTTACGGTGAATTGCGGAGTATGTATGTAGATAGAAGGGCAGACGGCCTGGGATGCTCACGGCGCCAATGATTGTGCTCCATGATAACTCGCGTCCACACGTCTCCAGGGTCACACGAAGTGTTCTGGCCAAGCTCAAGTGGAAGCAGCTTGAGCATCCTCCCTACAGCCCGAACATGTCGCCCTGTGACTTCCATCTGTGTGGTCCGCTAAAATAATAATAATAACATAAAAAAATCTCTCAAATGGAAGCGCTTGAATTCGGACGACGAACCGAAGAACACAGTACAGGACTGGCTCTTGTCACAGCCACGTGAATTCTGGGAACAGGGAATCCTTCGGCTCGTTAAACAGTGGGATAGATGCGCTCAGAGAAGGACAGATTTTTCCTCTGTATATCAAAGTTCAGTGGGGGAAATCTCTTTATATCTAAGTCACCTCTATATATAGATATTTTTTCCCCCTCGGATACCTCTGTATAGCGAAGGACGCGCAAGTTGGGGAGACACTGTAATTACCCTCCCTGCCTCCTTTCTGAGATCTGGGTCATTCTCCAGTTCCCACGACTTCCGTGCAGCTGCGATTTTAGGCCGTCTTTGTTTCGATTCAGTGTGTGCTGCGAGTGCCAGTAATGGGGTCTAAGCGGAAATGTCTGTTAATTGCTGAAAAGCGAAAGTTAATTGGCGAAGTGAGAGCAGGAGTAAAGAAAGAGAAAGACATAGCAGCTGAGTTTGGGATTCCGACAAGCACACTGTCAAGAATAAAAATAAATAAATAAAAGTGATAATCGCCGATGAAGGGGCAGATCGGAAACGAAAACGAAAGACAGAGTTTTCAGATTTAGAAGGGTGTTTAGTGAAGTGAACATTGGTGGACTTATTTTGAAAGGAAAGGCAGATTATTTTACAGCAGCGTTAGGATACGAGTAATGGATGACTTGATAATTTCAGGAAAAGACACGGAATTATTTTCCGAAAAATGAGCGAGGAAAGTGCTAGTGTAAATAACAAAATTTGTGATGAGTGGAAGTTAAAACAGCAGAGGAACATTCACATTAAGTACATGAACAAAAACCGTGACTTTTTTCTGGAACACCTCGTTATATCGAATTAATTTTGTCTTCCCTAGAGAATCGATATAACGAGGTTAGATTGTATTTTTATTATATGTAATTGGGTAATAATTGGATAAAAAAGGAACGATGAACAAGTATGAAGGAACGCATCCCAAAAAGGAACGATCAACAGTGAACCAGTTCCCAAAAATGCCATGCCCGAGGGAGGATTCGAACCTCCTACGGGGAGCAGCATCGAAATCCGAAGCAATGTGCCTTAGCGAGCACGGCCATTCTCGCGCGGCTAGGAAGTCTCCCATGACTTTAATCACATTTGTGTACGTTCCCCAAGTGTAACACAAAGGCATACATGTTAATTTAACGACTAAAATCTCTATTATGTCTTCTTCTAGCACTGACTAGGAAGGCAACCTGTGCAACATCCAGCTATAAACAGCTAAAACCTAAGCTCCGGCCTACAGACCTCGAAAGCTTCAACAGGTAGAGATCAGTCCAGTGACATCCTCCGGCAGAAGGCGTTAACAGATGCGGTATGGAGAGGCCGTGGTCAGCACCCCGCACTCCAGGCTATTGTGTTGGTTTTCTCAATTAAGTAGCTCCTCAATTGGGCTCACAAGTGCCACCCCGCTTGTCGCTAGGCAGATAGTGACCCATCCAAGCGTTGGCCAAGCCCAATAGTGCTTAATTTAAGTGATTTGGGGGGAACCGATAAATTAACTGCGGCACGGCCGTTGGTCAGCTGTAGCCAGGTAATATGGTGAAATCCCATCCGGCCTGTTACGCCCGTTTAATTGGTTTAAATGTTTTGATGGAACCTTCCCCTGTTCCTCATTTACAGTACCTATGTATTCTAGAAAATTGCCGATTCGGGAGTCCAGAAAGTGCAGCTTCATGCTCATTGAGTAATCCAATACTTTAAGCCATCCAGTATGGTTGTCATTTAGTCTCACAGCCGAGGTCTTTGCGGTTGCCAAGGAACTTGTTGACAACTTGTTTAAGGAATATCCCAGGTAATCTTTAAATTTCATTCGTTTGTGTTCAAATTAGCCAAGCGGAATGGCCATGTGGTCTTTACTACGGACTGGTAGGCCCTTCCCGCCGGAGGTTCGATTTCTCCCTCGAGCAAGGATGTGTGTGTTGTCCTTAGCATGTATTAGTTTGTAAGTCTAGCGACTGATGACCACAGCACTTTGGCCCAATAGATCTACCAACATTTTTACATTTGATTTTGTTTAAACTTTGCATCTTTCACACGTTTCCGAATGTCACGGCTGACGAAAACCACCTTTATTCATCACATTTTTCGATAGTTTTAGTAATTTTCTTGCCACCCACCTGAAAATATCATCATACTTTTGGTAAGCATTAATAAATTGTAAGCATTAATAAAAAGTACCCACAATACACTTCTTTGATAAAGTCAGATTGTCCGCAGCTGCGTATTCTTTTAAGTTCACCACGTACAGGGTTTTTCAAACCTTTTGGGTCAAATTGAAATAGTTGATAGTGGGTTCACAACCGATTACATTTGTCGAAAATGCATACTTGTTATGTTATGGACATAAACAGCATACACCGCAAAACAAGAGCGTAGCTCATAAAACTTTTTCCAATCATTGTGACGACCGCCATTCTCAATGTCTGTAGTGCATGTCTCAAAGAGAGGACAATCACCAAGCCATCAACATAAGTGGTCACCAGCAACAATTCTCTGTCAACGTGTGTTCGTAGGCATTGTCCACGGTCATCTAACAGAACTTTCTTTGCCCTCTCCGTTTGGTTGGTTCGCGTTGCCTGATGTTGCAGCGAGATGTCCTGTCATGGTCCTTGAAGGCTGAAGCCCTTGTTGCCTACTAAAGGACGGTGTTTCAACACGACACTGCATCAGCACATGAACAACATATACCCTCATCTTTAGAATTGAAGGGGTGGTGCTGTCCCAGCGCCAACCCGAATGACGGAATCACACATCTGGAATTTCTCCTCCATGGTTAAGGCGGTGTATTACATGAAGAACTGCTTGATAGGGTCCCACCTGTCGGTCTTCTGTACAAAACATTCCCGACGTCTTTTGAGAGAGTCCATCATATCTTCAAGTGCGGTCGCCATGCATGCATTGAGACAGGCGATGGTAACTCTGAACAATCACTATATGCTATGTTGTTGACATGGGCTGTTCAAATGTTCAAATGTTTGTTAAGCTTATGGAACTTAACTACGGGGTCATCAGTCCCTAAACTTACAAACTACTTATGAACTACTTACGAACTAGGACGGCACAAATATCCATGCCCGAGGGGGGATTCGAACCCCCGACCGTAGTGGCCGTGCTGACCGTGACTGGAGCGCCTCAGTCACCTCGGCCACCGCGGCCGGCGACATGGGCTGTATGTCCGTAACACAATCAAAGTGCATTTCCGGCCATTGGGTCTCACAAGGAAAGGACGCCTATTCGACATCGCCGAAATAGTCCAAATTTATGGTACATGTAGGGTGTGGTGAGACATGAAAATTCCCCAAGTGGGAACTACAGATGGCCGAACGTTTAGGAAATGAAAGGAATTTTGATACGGATGTGTACCATAAATTTGGCGATGATGAGTAGGCGTCTTCTCCTTGTCAGACTCATAATAGGTTGTGAACACACAATCATCTTCAATTTGACCCAGAATTTTTGAGTTACCCTGTGGATATAAGAAGTGGTCAGGAGAATGAATATAACCTCTTGAAGCCACGACTTTCGCAAAAGCAAGCATCAGTCGATTACCATTTGAAAAACGATATGTAAAACTTTCCTATGTACTACGTATTCAAAAGAATCCGGACACCCACGAAACATACGTTTTTCATATTAGGTGCATTGTGCTGCGCTTACTGTCAGGTACTCCACATCAGCTCCTCGGAACTCACGAAATTCGAACGTGGTCAGGTGATTGGGTGTCACTTGTGTCAGAAGTCTGTGCGCGAGATTTTCACACTCCTAAACTAAGAATCAGTAGACGAATAAAACAAATGCAAACTGGCGGTTTGGGGAGAGAGATCGACGCCGTTTGTTTGGCCATTGCGCTACATGTTCTTAATACACAGAAGACTGTGTATCATGAAATTATAGCGCTGTAGCCAAATTAAAGGTGGTGACCAGGGTGATACACAGAGTTCACACGGGACGTCCGCGTCGACTTGAAAGGGTTTCCGATTCGATTCGGCCCAGCAGCAAATATTTTTGTGCTCCTTGGCAATGCGTACACTACTGAAGTCACAATTAACCGCAAACGCAAAATCATATTGGTTATTTTGTGTTCATATATTCACAAAATTAGCATGGCACGTCATTACTGAAAACAAGCCAACTTGCAGTATGAAATTAATTTCACTGAAATCAAGAAGACTAGTGCTACCCTGCAATGTATATTTTTATTGTCAGGGAAAATAGTAATAATTTTTTTTCTCCAAAACTGCACTTCCCTCACAAGAAAGAAGAAAAACTCACTTCTCAAGAAGCTTGCGTCCAACTATATGCCATTATATATCATCAGCTATCCTGGCAAGTATTCAGCGATTTGCTGCGCGTTACGCGTGGTTCGATGTTGGACTGTGCGATGAAAGAAGCTATTTTCAGAATGTCAATAAAGTTTCTTTTTTTTTATGAAGACATTACAAAAACCATGCCACTGCAAAAAGGCAGCGTTTATAACGTGCGCAAAATCCTGTTTCTTCGATGAATATCACCGCGGTACATGTAATTGATCAATTGCAAAAGAATGGAAGTATCGATTTTCTACACTACGTTCCCATGTACGCGTTAACTGCAGTTCTTTTTTAAATGTTTGCAGTCCCGAATTTCAACCTATGCCTATGCTTTTGTGATCAGATAAATTAATAAAATGACCTATATGAAGTTGTGGTTAATTGTGACGTCAGTAGTGTACGTAATGCCAAGAAGCACAAAAATATTTGCCGCCGGGTGGAGTCTAAACAGCGAGTCTCTCAGAACGAAACCGATCTCTTACCGCTGAGTCAAACAACCGCTTCCTAAACACACGGTCACAGGGGTAATTGTTAAGGTACAATGGTGATAGATCCGTATCAAAATTCGTTTTATTTCCGAAACGCCGCGGCGGAGCGGCCGAGGGCATTGAGGCGCTATGCTACGATGCGCGAGGTCGTTCCACGTCGGGGGTTCGAATCCCCCCCTGGGGCATGGATGTTTGTGCTGTCTTTAGTATAAGGTAGTTCATAAGTAGTTTGTAAGTTTAGGGACTGATGACCACGCAGTTAAGACCCTTAAGTTTTACAAACATTTGAACATTTTATTTCCTAAACTCTTTGCCATCTGGAGTACCCACTTTCATGTCTCACTGCGCCCTACATGTACCATAAATTTGAACGAATTCGACAATGACGTGTAGCCGTCCTCTCCTTGTCAGCTGCATCACCTTACATTTTTCTGTATTTAGAACAAGAGGAAATTCGTCGGACCAACTAGAAATTTCGACTATGTTATTCTATATCCTACTACAGTCATTCAATAACGGCACCTTCCAGTAAATCACAGCATCATCAGTAAACAGCTGAACCTAGCAATTACTATTACTTCAGACTTAAACTGGAAAGAACACGTAAATTATGTCATGGGAAAGACGGACCAGAGACTGCGTTTTATTGGCAGAACCCATAAAAGATGCAACATAACTAATAAAGAGCCTGCATACACTACGCTTGTCCGTCCTTTTTTGGAGTATTGCTGCCTAGTGTGGGATCCTTATCAGGTGGGTTTGACGGAGGACCTCGAAAGAGTCCAAAGAAGAGCAGCTCGTTTTGTATTGTCACGATACAAGGGAGACAGCGTTACGGAAATGATACAGAGTCTGGGATGGGAATCATTACAACAACGGCGCTTATCGCTGCGGCGTGGGCTACTTACGAAACTCCAATCACCAACAATCTCCTCCGAATGCGAGAATATATTGTTGACTGCCACTTACATAGGTAGAAAAGATCGCCGGCCGCGGTGGCCGAGGGGACTGAGGCGCTCCAGTCACGGTCTGCACGGCCACTACGGTCGCGGGTTCGAATCCCCCCTCGGGCATGGATATTTGTGCCGTCCTTAGTATTAGCTAGTTCATAAGTAGTTCGTAAGTATAGGGACTGATGACCCCGTAGTTATGTCCCATAAGCTATACAGACAATTTTTTTTTTTTTTTTTTTTTTTTTTTTTTTTTTTTTTTTGCAGAAAAGATCATCAGAATAAAATATGAGAAATCAGAGCTCGAACGGAGAGATTCAGGTGCTCTTTCTTCCCACGCGCTATTCGAGAATGGAATGGGAGAGAAATAGTATAAAGGTGGTTCGATGAACCCTCTGCCAGGCACTTAAATGTGATTTGCAGAGTATCCCACGTAGTTATAGCTGCAGATTGCACGAAACCAGCCAGAAGACTGATGACTGAAAACCGAGATGTGATGTTCAAATGTTTGTAGAACTTATGGGACTTAACTACGGGGTCATCAGTCCCTAAGCTTACAAACTACTTATGAACTAGCTAAGACTAAGGACGGCACAAATATCCATGCCCGAGGGGGGATTCGAACCCCCAGACCGTAGTGGCCGTGCAGACCGTGACTGGAGAGCCTCAGTCCCCTCGGCCACCGCGGCCGGCACCGATATGTGAACGTGGGATGCTACTTAGCTCGTGCAGAGGATTCATTGTCAAATTTTAAGTTGTACATATCGCCATCCATTCACAAGCCCGTATAATCAGTTGGAGCAAGAGTGCTGTGTGTCATACCGCAGCCAGCCGCCTAGAGGATAGGTCAGAAAAACAGATGGCTTCCCCAGGGCCCGGGCTTAAAGGTCCCCGCTGTGCGCGGTAGCGGGGGAGGGAAGGGGTGGGGAGTGGTGTTCTGAAATAGCGCCAGAGGGCAGGCCGGCGGAGGTCTCCACCACCAGCTGCGCCTATCTGCCCTTCTGGACACTCACGCTCCCCGATAACAAAAAGACAGACCCTCGCTCTCACACGCTTAAAACAGCCCTCCAACAAAAACTCTGAATGACCTCTTTGTAGTATTTAACAGTCCCGTATGGACGCTAGACGGCAGGGGTTTAGCAAACAGGTCACACAACTGTAGCCTCGTCTGCTGCTCTCTTCAACTGGGCTCTTCATTTTGGTTCATACATCTCCAAGCCGTAAATACCTCAAGAGAAGTTTGCTGGCTTTTGTCTAGGAGACTTTGGCTGAAGCTTTTTAATTGTACTAAAAAAGGAAACAACTACTAATGTTCTGCAGATAATACACTATCGAAAATAAAAATTAGTACCCCCTCTTAGAGTTTTCAAACTTAATCAAGATCTATTGTTGAAACAGTGCCTATGGAGTACATGAAATTATTACATTTAGAGAGGTACTGAGGTACCAGGTGTCGATCGATGCTGAAACACCCATAGTAGATGTGGTGTAGCCGCCAAGGGCGACAATGCAGGCACTGGTTCTGCAGCCATTCCATCATACAGATGGCGATTAATGTCTTGGAATACATTATTCCACGACTGCTAGACATGTTCGTGTAGTTCTGAAAGAGTTGTGGGTTGACCAATCGCACGTGTCAGTTGCCGTCCAATCATACCCCACACGTGCACAATTGGAGACAAGTCCCGAGATGGTGGCCGCGGTGGAGTAGCCGAACGGTCTAAGGCAAAAGGCAAAGGTCCCAGGTTCGAGTCCCGGTTCCGGCAGACAATTTTAATCTGCCAGGAAGTTTCAGGAAGGTGAGATGTTTCAGTTGGATATTGGTCGCCCACACACTGCGCGTGGAACACCATCTGCTCTGCGAGACGTGAAGCAACTTTCGTCACCGGCATAAGCTCCGGATTTGTCTCAAATCGAGCATATTTAGAATATGCTGAAACAAATGAAACGTGCGCCTGCTCAACCCACACGATCAGGCGTGGTATTACGTATCCCAAGACAGTATTCGCCTTCTGTATGATCGAAAGGATGCCAGAATCAAATGTTCAAATGATTGTTAAGCTTATGGGACTTAACTACGGGGTCATCAGTCCCTAAACTTACAAAGTACTTAAGAACTAGCTTATACTAAGGTCGGCACAAATATCCATGCCCGAGGGGGGATTCGAACCCCCGACCGTAGTGGCCGTGCAGACCGTGACTGGAACGCCTCAGTCCCCTCGGCCACCGCGACGGGCATGCCAGAATCACCGCAATTGGTACACCACTTACTAATATGGGTGTTTCGGCATGGATCGGCACATGGTACCTCAGCACCGCTTGAAGTATTGATTTTTTTTATTGTAATCATCACGTATATGCAATGTTTCAACAATGAATTTCGAATGAAGTAGATAAGGAGGAGATGTATTCATTTTTTTAGATTACTTGACATTGCAGGTTGTAGTGGCGATCTGATAGATTAATAATCTTCAAAAGTGAAACACCAAGATCGCAAAATACTTATTTATTTTATGACGACCGGTTTTGAGTGCGCTATGCCACCATCATCTGGTCATATCAAATATCACAAGTTGGTCATCTTATTTTAAAAAATGGAGATTAAATAAATATGCAACATAATACTTAGTCTAAATATAAAAATACTTAAGTTGAAACATCTAGGGTACAAGCTGTGATGTTTTAACTGATGTATCTTTATATTTATACCAAGTGCTATGTTGCACGTACTATTTAATCTCCTTTTTTTTAAGATGACCAACTTGTAAAATTTGATATGACCAGATGATGGTGGCGTAGCCCACTGGAACCTGTCTTCATTAAATTAATATTTTGCGATCTTAGCGTTTCACTTTTGAAGATTAGTATTCATTTTTATTTCCGGCAGTGTACGTCGACATGAATGATAAAGAGGGAGAACGTTAATCATATTTTCTTAGGAAACTTTTAGACTTTTCACAAAACAATAATAAGAGTTATTAATTTTGAGTACGCCCTCGTTAAGTTCCGCAAGTCACTGTGGAGTGCATGGTGGAAAGTTTCTTGTACCGATAACCTAGCGAAGTATAATGACTGTATCGTTCCGTCCTACACTCTCTTGTCTACCTATTACATTCCCTAAGCGAAATGTATAATGTAACGAGAGGAAATTGCTTTTTAACCCCGCGTCGACAATGACGTCTTTAGATGCGGAAGACAAGTTACGATTGCGGATATATAGGGACGGGAAACAGCTGTCCTCTTTCAAAAAAAAAACAGACATCATTCGCCATCAGCGATTTAGAGATATTACATAAAACCTAAATGTCGATTGCCACTTGAGAATTTCAACCACTGTACTCCCACGTGCGGGTCAAGTCTCTTACCACTATGCCACCTCCATCGGTGTGGACGATAATTTCGTGTGGCTCATTGGCCTGGTGCAAGTCTTTCAACTGGACGCCACTTCGGCGACTTGCATGTCTCTACTCTACCCCAGTTATCCAACCGGGGAAAGGGGACCTAAAGCTTAACGTGGAATCCGAACCACTTGTCGTTTCTCGCGACTCCTTGAGAGGTGAAGGATGGGTTAAAGTTCAGACAGAAAAATCCGAGTTCCGACCGGCTTTCGAACCCACGACCCTTCGGTTTCCAGTCGAGCGCCTTACACCAAGACCACAGGGCCCATGTAGGCACCCGACTTGCACAATCTACCTCGAATATCGCGTCTCGAAACACGGATAGTTCTACCCTAGCCCACATACTACATTTTGCAATACAACGCCGATGTTCGCAGTTGGCATCACGGCGAACAGCGAAATTGGAAAGGTGAATGAAATTAGTTCTTAATATCTTACCATGAAGATTATGGCACCATATAACTGCCCTCTAGCTAGCACATCTCGCTGTTTGCATATAATTTATGTAGATATTAATGGTTTAGGGGCCTCTGTCCAGTTGACACGCAGTAAGAATAAGGACATAAGTAGACATTAGTAGAACAAGATGATAAAATAGAAGAAATAAATATTAGTGTGATGTTAGTAGCCTAAACGACAGCTGCCGGCACAGACTGTCGAGGCTTCGGGTAAGAAGCATGTATTGAATTTCACCGCACGTACAACATAAAGACCGCTCCGCGAAAAGGTAGTGACGTGGCTCTGCAGCGAGTACTGCAGCACAAGGAAAGGCGACGCTCAACTCTTCCGGTTTAATAATCTTGACAAAGAAATTCAATAGTTACCTTACTTAGGCAACAGTTAACGAGAAAAAATTATAACTGTCTAGCTCCGGTAACAGCGAAACGAAAAATAAAACGTAAACACTGGGTTATTTATGTTGTATGCTCTTCTGCAGCTACAAATTCCATGAAATTCATCATAATGATGACCAGTACAGCTGCGTTTTTATATATATTTTTAATGATTTACAACTTTGAACATGGCTGATTAACAGCAACCGTAATCCAATTTTTTTTAACAATTTTGTATATCAAGCAACCGGTTGCGCAATTTTTAGGTGCTTGACCTAGGTTTCGTTGCCACTAGGGACAACTTTATCAGAAGAATAAAGACAGTTACATGAAACACATGACGTCAAAAATATTTTCATGTAACTGTTTTTATTCTTCTGATAAAGTTGTCCCTAGTGCCAACGAAACCTAGGTCAAGCACCTAAAACTTAAGCAACCGGTTGGCTGCTATACAAAATTGTTTAAAAATTTTTAATGATTGCTACAGGTTTCACCCATGGCTCATTTTAAACCGGTACCTACAGGGTGGTTGCAATTAAACTTGTTCCAGATGATACAGTGCTGACTGTATACATCGCAGGACGCTGAAACATCGTGTGTATGTTCCGTAATCAGTGCGCTCGGGCAGTATGACGAAAAAAATAATAATTCCACTTTCAGCACCAGACGAATAGATGGCGCTGTTAGCAGACAATGTGAAATAATTTCTGGTCTGACAGCAGTATGCTGTTAGTTGTTTGACGCCGATTGTTGACGTTTGTGAAGTGACTATTGGTGTAAAGGACTAAGAGGGTTGAACTTTCTCGAACGAACTTCAATGGCTATTGGAAAGAAAGGCCGTGCACTGCTGATAAAATTGTTTTATCAGAAAGGCGGCAACAACAGCGCTGCAGTGACAGCTGCGAAGAGGCCCATTCCCAATAAATGGGCTTAAGGATATGATAAAGAAATTTGAAGAAATAGGCAAATTACGATGGTTCGAACTTAAATAGTGGCAACTATTTATTCACAACCGATATAAAAGCATTACATGTTTGTGCCTGTTCCTGTCCTTCAAAGTAGTCACCAGCGTTGAGCTGAAGACGAGGCGAGTGTGACGAACGTTTTACAATTTTGTGAACATTGTCGACTCTGGCCTAAGCTCTTAAGCTGGAGGTTTTAGTGTGTTACAGGAGGGCTCGCTGATGACTTTGACATCAGCGATCAACGTACCTCTATACTCCCACATTGTCATTTTAGAACTTCTAAGGTTTATACTTCAGTCTGCCACCTTACATCGCTGATTTGCAATATGTATTCGGGTTGTTGACAAGACCTACATTCTTATATTGCCTGTTCTTATTTATTTAGTGTTGTCTAATTCTTTTGCCAGGGCGCTAAAAACCTTGCTGTTTTGCCCCCAAAACATCCTATCCTATCCTACCAGCGTTGAGTAGAACTCGTTGCCGGCGAGACTGTTCTGTTGATGATGCGAATGGAGCGGTGTACTGCCTGTCGAATCTCTGGAACAGTTCGGAAACGATTGCCACGAAGTGGTTCCTTCATCTTCGGAATTAAATCAAAGTCACAAGGACAGTGTAGATCGTAGTTCTGTACTAAAACGTACAAAAATAACAACTCTTCCTTGCCGGGAACGCACTTGTTTTGTTCCGCACACAGTTAAACACTTAGCACTTCACGGACATGTCTACTCCTTCTCAGAAGGAAATAGTGAAGTTTGCGTGTGACCAGCATGCATAGTAATCACTGGCCAATCATTCCATGTAAGCCGCGCCAGTCTCAGTCAGCACGGCCGCTACGGTCGGGGGTTGGAATCCCCCCTCGGGCATGGATGTTCGTGTCGTCTTTAGTATAAGGCAGTTCATAAGTAGTTTGTAAGTTTAGGGACTGATGACCCCGCAGTTAAGTCCCATAAGCTTTACAAACATATGAACATATGTAAGCCGCGCACTGCGTTGTGCAAATTGGTTGTCAACTTCACATTTGTCTCTACTGATTTCATCAAGTTTTTGGCACAACCTGCGATATGTCTCCATGGACCTTTTTGGAGCATGTGAAACGTGAGGCGCATGTCGGCATGCGCAGGAAAAACTGACTCGGCGACAACAAACCGGACGAGCCAGAGCGACGTGACTCGCTTTAGCCGCTGTAACTGCACGCTCCGTTTCATACTTCACTGCAGCTATTCCCTTTGAATGAGAAGGTGCACAGGTTACTGCCTTTGCAACCATATAGAAGTAGAAACAGTACGTGCGTTACAAGCTGCATTAATGTTCCACACCTGTTGCACTTCAATCGTTATTTGATACGCTGTAAGAAAGCTGAGATTGTGGTACACAAAATGACAAGTATGGCATGAAGGGTGCGAGGTTAAAGTGTGGATTCACATCGCTTTCTTAAGACAATACAGACGGAGAAAAACCTCGTACTGGATAAGGATGCGGAGGTGTAGTCAACATCTGCGTGTACACGGGGGATACCTAAGGCATGGCAGTTAGACTTGCGCTCTTTTAGTTCGTCCGCTCCCAGTGACTGCTGAGCGGCGTGGTCTGCGCATGCAGGTGGAGGGAGAAGTTCCCCCACCTAGCTGCTTCATACGCTTGCTGCTTGAGCCGCTAACGATATCACGCAAACCAAAAGAAGCAATTTGTAGACAATTTCTCGCGCTTAAGTTTAGAGTTATCTCTATATCTTGGCATTATGGAATTTATTAGTCAGATATTGCAGAGTGCAGAACACATCGAAACAGAAATTTTGTAGCACTGAACTATGTCATCTAGTAGGCAGACGCTCACCTCGAAATGACTCATCAGCAGAAGGCAAACACGTGATTTTTAATACTGCTACGCGCCCTCTTGCTATTGCCCGTCGGTCTTCGGAAAAGAATCCAACGAACTATGAACCGAGATACGTTTGGCATAATCGTCCGCTGCTCCTAGTTCGTCCGCTCTTTTTGGCTTTTGCTACCGCTACTAAAAGAGCTCTTTTTTATGACAGCTTTTTTATATAATGAATCAGTGTTGCCAAAGCGTGTGCTATCACCCGTATTTTTGGGCAATTTGACATCAAATACTTAGGCAAATAAACCAGTTATTTACACGAATGGGTGATACAATGGTATTCAACTACTTTGCATACAGAGTACTCGTAGTACTTTATTTTTAAATTAGATTTCTTGTGGCAGTGAACTATGAAACTACAGCTGAGCTGCATCTCAGCTCGAAATGAAGGTAACTGGCAGAAGGGAATCACGCGATTCTGCGCGCTCTCGCGTCCTCTCGCTTGTTCCCCGTCAGTCTTCGGAAAAGGAGCGGACGAACTAAGAGGCGAGGGATCTGCGAACTAGTTCGCGTAGTTCGCCTGTGGGAGCGCTCTTCCCAACTAGTTCGTTCGCGAAATACACAAGACTAATGGCATCCAAATACTACGCTGCAGACATGGACACCAGGAGACATGTCAAGTGGACATTCTTTTGCCGCGCGGTCTGTGGCGCCATGTCACGAATTGCACGGCCGCTACGGTCGGAGGTTCGAGCGCTTAATAGGACATGAGTATGAGTGTTGAACTTAGCATAAGTTAAAGAACTTTGTAAGTCTATGGAATGAGACCACTGCAGTTTGATCCATGGCTTCACAAACATTTGAACATTTTCTTTATTTTTCCTCTAAAAGATACTTTAGCGATAGTAAGTCCCGAAAGTATGACAGTCAAAAAGATGGAGTTGTGTTTGATAAATGGACTGAGTTGTACATTGAATACCTAATTATAGCTCTAAATCGTGTGTGACCAACAAGACAATCCGATGATTCCTTAATTTCTCCCGAAGTATGGAATATTCAGCCGATAGACTCTGACCATAACTTGTTGGTTATGAACTGTAGGCTGAAACTAAAGAAACTACTAAAAGGTAGGAAAATAAGGAGATGGGACCTGAATAAATTGAAGGAACCTGAGGTTCTTAAGAATTTCAGAGGGAGCTTTAGGCAAGAATTGACACAGGGGAAAATAAAACAGTAGAGGAAGAATGGGTAAAATTGAGAGAAGAAATAGTGAAGGTAGCAGAGGACAAAAAAGGTAGGAAGGAAAGACCTACAAAAAATCCTTGGATATCACAGGAGATACTAAATTTAATTGATGAAAGGCGAAAATATAAAAATGCAGTAAATGGAACAGGCAAAATGGAGTACAGACGACTAAGAAATGAGATTGACGGGAAGTGCAAAATGGCTAAGCAGGAGTGGCTACAAGGCAAATGCAAGGTTGTAGAAGAATGTATAAATAGGGGGAAAATAGATACAGCCTACAGAAAAATAAAAGAAACATTTAAAGATACGAGAAACAGATCTATGAATATCAAGGACACTGATGGAAAACCAGTTCTCAGCAAAGAAGGGAAAGCTGAAAGGTGGAAAGAGTATATAGAGAGACTCTACAAAGGAAAGGAACTTCAAGACAATATTGTAGGAAGGGAAGAGGATGTATATGAAGATGAAATAGGAGATAGTGTACTGAGAGAAGAATTTGACAGAGCCCTGAAAGACCTAAGTCGAAAAAAGGCCCCTGAAGTAGATGATATTCCCTCAGAGCTACTGAAGTCTCTGGGAGAACCAGCCATGACAAACCTGTTTCACCTGGTGTGTAAGATGTATGAGACAGGCGAAGTACCCTCAGACTTTAAGAAAAATGTAATAATCCCCATTCCAAAGAAAGCAGGTGCAGACAGGTGTGGAAACTACAGAACCATCAGTTTAATAAGTCATGGTTGCAAAATATTAACACGAATTATATACAGAAGGATGGAAAAGCTGGTAGAAGCCGACCTCGGGGAAGATCAGTTTGGGTTCAGGAGAAATGTAGGAACACGGGAGGCAATACTCACTTTACGGCTTATCCTAGAAGATAAGATTAAGAAAAGGCAAACCTACATTTCTAGCTTTTGTAGATTTGGAGAAGGCTTTTGACAATGTTGATTGGAATAAACTCTTTCAAGTTCTGAAGCAAGCAGGAGTAAAATATAGGGAGCGTAAGGTTATTTACAACTTGTACAAAAACCAGACAGCGGTTGTCAGAGTTGAAGGGCATGAAAGTGATGCAGTGGTTGGAAAGGGAGTAAGACAGGGTTGTAGTCTTTCTCCATTGTTATTCAATTTGTACATTGAGCAAGCTATAAAGGAAAGCAAGGAGAAATTTGGAGAAGGAATTAAAGTTCAGGGGGAAGAATTAAAAACATTGCGTTTTGCCGACGACATAGTAATTATGTCAGATACAGCAAAGGACCTGGAAGAGCAATTGAACGGAATGGACAGTGTGCTGAAAGGTGCATATAAGATGAACATTAACAAGAGCAAAACTAGGGTAATGGAGTGTAGTGTAAGAAAATCAGGTGATGCTGAAGGAATTAGATTGGGAAACGAAGCAATAAAGGAGGTAGATGAGTTTTGTTACTTTGGCAGTAAAATAACAAATGATGGTCGCAGTACAGAGGATATAAAATGCAGAATGGCAATGGGTAGAAAAGCGTTCTTGAAAAAGAGAAATTTGTTAACATCGAATATTGATTTAAGCCTAAGGAAGTCCTTTCTGAAGGCATTTGTATGGAGTGTTGCCTTGTATGGGAGTGAGAAATGGACGATAAACAGTGCGAACAGGAAGAGGATTGAGGCTTTTGAAATATGGTGCTACAGAAGAATGCTGAAGATTAGGTGGGTGGATCGCGTAACTAATGACGAGGTACTGAACAGAATTGGGGAGAAAAGAAATTTCTGGCATACCTTGACTAAAAGAAGGGATAGATTGGTAAGACACATTCTTAGACATCAAGGAATTGTGAAATTAGCGTTGGAGGGAAGTGTGTGGGGAAAAATCGCAGGGGAAGACCAAGAGACGAATACAGTTAGCAGATTCAGACAGATGTAGGTTGCCGTTCTTATGTGGAGATGAAGAGGCTTGCTCAGGATAGGGTATTGTGGAGAGCTGCATCAAACCAGTCTCCGGACTGAAGACCACAACAACAACATTTCTCCAGAAGATCATCCCCCTATTCTCAAGGCAATACTGCAACGAAGAAGCAATGTGCATCGACGCGTACCTGTTGATTTTATTTGTTCTATCGAACAGGCTGTTTTTAAACTACTTTCTTAGACTAAAGAGGATGTTAGGAGGGAAACATGTCTGTTGACTAGGGACAAGTCTGCCTGCTGTAATATAATAACAGCTAAGAAAGCTGCTTTACATCCACTTATAATGGATCCTGATATTATTATTTTACCATTTTACAAGGAAAATGCTACAGTTATTTTAAAGAAGCAGGATTATGTTCAAAAATTGCAGTGTTTATTATTCAGCGTATCGTAGGATTGCTGGTGGCCCTACAAATAGTGTTGAGAGGAAGACTAAGAACCTCCTTAAAAAAGTTTGTTACAGGAGACTATCAAGAGTTAATTCTTGTTGTGATATATCTCCTAGGTAATATGGCCTTCCTAAGTTTCATAAGGATGTCCCCTTAAACAGATTTTGTCAATCATTGGTGCTCCGACTTATCGTGCAGAAAAATATCTTGCTGGTTTGTTGAGTCCACTAAAAGGTCGTTGTGAACATCACATTAAGATCTAGGCAAAGTTCTTATGACGATTGGAGGAACTGCATTTGAATGACTCAGATATTTCTAGTCAGTCTTCACTCGCGTTCTTCTGTCTTATTCGTCGCTGCCAATTGAGACTAGGTGTGGTACTAAATGAACGAATTTATTTCCACTTGTTTCGACTTCCACCATACTTCTTATTCAATGACCAGTACTATGAACAGAAACATGGAGTTGCGATGAAAAACCCCTTGTCACCTATCGTTGCCAATTATTCATGGAGGACTTTGAAGAACGTGTATTGGAGTCAGCGTCGTTGAAACCTGCTTGTTTCTTCACATATGTCGACGATACTTTTGTTGTTTGGCCTAATGGTAGTGAGAACTTAAATAAATTTTTGAATATCTAAATTGAATCCACCCCAAAAGATCATCTTTCAGAGGTGGCACCCATGTCAATGGACTTTCTGCCATACGTTGCCAGCATTTCCAACAAGATTGGCCGTATTTTGGGTAAATATGATGTGAAATGTGTGCTTCGACCACCATCTAAAATTAAGGCGCTGTTAAGGTACGTGAAGGATTATCTTGGTTTGCACAAGGCGGGTGTCTGTCGTGTCCCATACAGCTGTGGCATGTCTTATATATTGGTTGAACAATTAGGACTGTTGAGGACCGATGTATTGAGCATAAGCGTCACACGTCTTTACAACAATCCAACAAATATGTTGCCGAACACGGCCTATACATAGGTCACCCTATGGAATATAACAAATAAGAAATTTTTGCATTCACTTCCAGATATTGGAATGTATTATCAAGGAAGCAATAAAAACTAGTGGACATCCTTATGAATACGAATGGAGGTTATTTCTTAAATTCTGCGTGGAATCCTGCTCTCTCACTTGCCAAAAAACAGGGTAACAAAATTAATGCCAAGTCACCCGTTGAAAACCGATGATTATAATCGATAATACTGACGGTTTTCATCTTTGGTCGTGTGATCGCGCTGTTTGCTTGTTTGCTCGGCGTGTGTTGTCTTTCCAGTAGTCACTGAAAATCGAGGTTTTAAACGTCGTTGCACATTGCTTCCTCGCTGCAGTATTGCCTTGAGAATGGCAGGGTTGTCTCCGGTACCTAAATATCGGCCGACGTTGATTTCTATACCTGGCTGCATAGCGGCAAGTTGTTTGAATAAGACAAATGTTCAAATGTCTGTAAATCTATCGGACCAAACTGCGTGGACACCAGTCCGTCGCTTACAAACTACTTAAACCTAGGTAAACTAACCTAAGGACAAACACACACACCCATGCCTTGAATAAGACAACCATAGATCAGTCTCGCCCTACGTGGACAAAGTCCAGTATCTTTCGAACATGTATTCGGTAGGACGGTGGTTCAAATCTACATCCGGCCATCCAGATTTAGGCTTTCCGTTCAAATGTTTGTAAATCCATGGAACTTAACTACTGAGGTGATGATTCCCTAGGCTTACAAACTACTTAAACTAACCTAAGGACAAACACACACACACACACACACACACACACACACACACACACACACGCACACCTGCCCGAGGAAGGGCTCAAACCTCCGACGGGGAGCAACCGCGAGCTCCTCAGCAAGGCGCCTTAGAGCGCTCGGCTATTCCACAGCGGCAAGGTTGTCCGCGATTTTCCCACATCACACCAGGAAAATGCCGTGATGGTTCCTTTGAAAGGACACGGCTAATTTTCTTCCTCAATCTTTCCCAAAAATCCGAGCGTCAGCTCCGTCTTTAGTGACGCTGTCGGCGGGACGTTAAACCCCAAGCTTCTTTCTTTCTTTCTTTCTTACTTCCGAATTGAAATGTATTAATTATCAAAAGCAGATGAAGACAGACTGTTCAAATGTTTGTAGACCTAAAGAACCAAACTGCAGCGTCCAAGAGTACCTAGACTTACAAAGTACGTAAACTAACTTATGCTATGGACAATCACGTACCTATGCCCGATGGAGGGCACGAGCTTCCGACGACAGCGGCCGCGCGTTCCGAAACGTGGAGCTCCAGACCACACAGCCGTTCCAGAGCGGCTAAAACAGACTGTATGTGGTCTACAGATTATTACTGATTCCGCCAAGCCAAGAGCCATTCGGTTCACAACTGCAGGTTCCACGATGTTACCGACAACCAAGCAACCGAAATCACAGAGGGGTGGAGCACTGGCGCCACAGACTGGCGAATCGCTAGAACTCAACAAATGGCACTTCTCTGAAAAACCATCGACGACTCTCCGCTAAGAGGAATTTTAAAGGCACCGCATGAATGCCTGGATAGTCAATTCTGCTGTAGGCTTCATACAGATGTCAAAACTCTTTGCCGCGCAAGAGTAGCAGAGCGGTCTGGAGCACCACGTTGTGGCTCGCGGGGCCTCCCTCGTCGGAGGTTCGAATCCTCCCTCGGGCATGGATGTGTGTGTCGTCCTTAGGTTAGTTTACCTTAGTTTAAGTAGTTTGTAAGCTACGGACTAATAACCTAGCAGTTGAGTCCGACAGATTTACAAACGTCAAAAC
Source organism: Locusta migratoria (assembly GCA_026315105.1). Taxonomy (NCBI): domain Eukaryota; kingdom Metazoa; phylum Arthropoda; class Insecta; order Orthoptera; family Acrididae; genus Locusta; species Locusta migratoria. The sequence continues at coordinate 298,830,973 of CM048755.1, forward strand.
TCTTTGAAATATTCAATAAATACACATGATTGACGCACTTGCAGAGAATGTAAATATGCTAGACTCTACTGACGTATGTACTCTGTAGCTCTTTCTTACCAATGACAGGACAGTTATTTCGAGAAACGGAACAGTTCGGGAAAAAGTGAAGCAATTATAATCTTTCTCTTATGTATCAGCAACTATAGTAGTCTACACAGCTTAGCAACCACGGTAAGTCATTGAGTTCAATTCTGTGAGGTTACTAATGAGAGTTGGAAGTAATTTTTGCCACTCTCCAAGAAGAGCAGCTCTGGAAAAAATCGCTGGAGATGCTCATCTAGCTGGGCATCCGCTATCCGATCGCTATGAGCAGCTGCTTGATCGTCAATCTCAATATATAATGTCGCCCTCTGCAAAAGATGTTCATGTCGAAAGTTCCAGAGAAACAGCGATGCGTAATGGGTGCGATTGAATGTTTCATCCCATTAGCTGAGAAACGTGAAAGAACCCATGGTGAGTCGATTCCTTACAAATGAACATCCACTGCACGTCACAAGCTGAACACAGAACGCGCATGAAAATAGGAAATAAGTGTAAGGAATTGAAAGAAAAAAACCTTAAATAAAATCAGTGAATGATACAGGTGCAAGTGTTTGACTGCGATGCAGGAAAACCATATGCAACCCTCCTATATACCGCATATTTTTAATTTTCTCACAATATCACGAACTACCGGTTCATTGACGTCTGTTCTCTATTTGTAGCCTTGCCGATTGTCACAGAATGCATTAGTTATAGAATATGAGTCGTGTGGTAAGAATATATTACCGCCACAAGCAAATGTGATGAATATTGAGAGCAGGCGGGAGGCCGCATAGACCTCTCACAAAAACGAAGACAATAAATTAACAGGTGTGAACAAGGTTGCAACAAAGAAATTCAAGATTCAAAACTTGCAAAACGCAAAAGTCACACATAATATGTCACATTTTTGTAAGCCTAAGGGACCTAACTGCTGGGGTCATAGGTCCAAAGACTTACGAACTACTTTAATTGATACTATGGACAACGCACACATACCCAAGCCGCGGTGGAATGACCGAGCGCTGTTACGCGCCTTGCTGCGGAGCGCGCCGTTACTCCCCGTCGGAGGTTCAAGCCCTCCCTCGGTCACCGGTGTGTAAGTGTTGGCCTTAGTTTAAGCAGTTTGTAAGCCTAGGGACTGATTACTACAGCAGTTAAGGTCCATAGATTTACAAACATTTGAACATTTTGAACACACACACCCATCCCCCAGGAAGGACTCGAACCTCCGACATGAGCGGCTGCCCGATCCGTAACATGACAACCCAGACTGCACGGCCATTCCCGCACGGCGTCACACTCAACACGTGGTACTCGTATAGACCAAATAGGAGGACTTACGTCTGGAGGCTCATCGCTTTGAAATCACGGAATCCTAGGGTCGAGTAACAGTGAAAACACACACATCCTAGGTTACAAACCTGCTACTGGTTCGGACACCCTGGAAGCAGAAGCTCTGATGCGAGATAACCGTGCAGTGGTATGGAGACGATAAGCCTAAACAGACATCGTAACAGAACGAAAAGAACACGCGACAGAAGTCAGTAAATACAGCGCATGGCGGAGTTGTTTCCAATTCTCTGAGACGTCTATGCCGAATCCCACCTCCTCTCACTATCCATCACATTTACTTGTGATCAAAATGTTCTTAACACGTGACTTATATTCCATAACTGCTGTATAGTATGACAGTTGCCACAGCAACAAAAAGAGAAGAGAAACGTCAGCGATCGGAAGGACTGGTCATAATTTCATCGAGCGAGGTGGTGCAGAAGTAACAATGGATTCGTATTTGGGAGGACAGTGGTTAAAATCCACCTCCGGCCATCCAGATTTAGGTTTTCCGTGATTTTCCTAAATCGCTCCAGGCAAATGCAGGGATGGTTTTTTGAAATGGCACGGCCGTTTTCCTTCTCATCCTTTCCCCACAAACATCCGAGCGTGAGCTCTGTCTCCAATGACCACACTGTCGACGGGCCATTAAAACCTATCTTCCTTCCTTCTTTAGTTCGTAATTTACAAGGGAGATTTGAACACGTTTCCACTGTGTCGCAATACAGCACTATGACCACGGGGAATCCACTGCGCTATCTTACAGCTAAATTTAAGAGGGGTAGGATGGGAAATTCCCTTTGTTAGATAACATCACAGCTAATTCCTTCCGAATAAGAGATAGTGTCCCGTTACTAGGAAACTAACTGCCGAGGAGATTGGTGATTAGCTCCCCTCCTTCGAAAAACTGTTTCGGAAGAAATCAAAATCAGACGGTCCACCATAGCTTATCTTACCCATGACATCAGTCTGTCACCATGAAACTGAGATGCCTCAGTTGCATACATGGTGATATTTCATGTCCCGTTACTCCCTGAATTTGGAAACAAACGGATTTTACATTCGACTTATGATTAAAGTTTTAAAACAATACTTTGCTGTATTTGATTTCTGGTTGGTTGGTTGTTTGGAACAGGGGGAACAAAATGCCTAGGGTCATCAGTTCCCAGGTGGGGAGGGGAAGGAGTGAAGATAGGAAAGGACGGGAAGGGAAAGGAAATGAAATGCACTCCAGGGAGGAAAGAAGGAAGAACGACTGCACTAGCTCGGGGCTCCGTGCTTGCCACGCAAGTACATCTACATGGGATACTCTGCAAATCACATTTAAGTGCCTGGCAGAGGGTTCATCGAACGCCTGAATCTCTCTGTTCGGGCTCTGATTTCTCGTATTTTATTCTAATGATAATTTCTACCTATGTAAGTGGGAGTCAACAATATATTTTCGCATTCGGAGGAGAATGTTGGCGATTGGAGTTTCGTAAGTAGCCCACGCCGCAGCGATAAGCGCCGTTGTTGTAATGATTCCCATCCCAGATTCAGTATCATTTCCGTAACGCTGTCTCCCCTGTATCGTGACAATACGAAACGAGCTGCTCTTCTTTGGACTCCTTCGATGTCCTCCGTCAAACCCACCTGGTAAGGATCCCACACTGGGCAGCAATACTCCAAAAAAGAGCGGACAAGCATAGTGTATGCAGTTTCTTTAGTCGTCCTGTTGCATCTTTTAAGGGTTCTGCCAATAAAACGCTGTCTCTGGTTCGCCTTTCCCACGACATTATCTACATGTTCTTTCCAGTTTAAGTCTGAAATAATAGTAATTCCTACGTATTTTGTGGAGTTTACGGTCTTCAATTTTGATTGCTTTATCTTGTAAACAAAGTTTAACGGATTTATTTTCGTACTCATGTGGACGACTTCACACTTCTCATTATTTAGAGTCAATTGCCAATTTTTACACCATACTGATATCTTATTCAGATCGTTCTGCAGTTGGTTTTGATCTTCAGATGATTTTACTGGACGGTAAATGACGGTGTCATTTACATACAACCTAAGAGAGCTACTTAGATTTTCCCCTAAATCGTTTATGTAAATAAGGAACAGCAGAGGACCAATAACACTACCCTGTGGAACGTCCGATATCACCTCTGTTTTAGTCGATGTCTTATCATCGATTACTACGAACTGTGTCCTCTCTGACAGGAAATCCTCCATCCAATCGCAAATTTGGGGCGATATACCGTAATCACGCAATTTGATTAAAAGCCGTTTGTGAAGTACGGTGTCAAAAGCCTTCTGGAAATCAAGAAATACGGAATCGATTTGCGAACCCTTGTCGATAGCACTCATCACTTCGTGTGAATAAAGAGCTAGTTGTGTTTCGCATGAACGATATTTTCTAAATCCGTGAGTCCCCTTGTGGGTATTTGATTTCTCCGCTCATGTCTTCGGTCTCACCTTGTTAATGACACAAGCCATGAGTTGGTGTACGTAGAGTGCTGACTGCGGACAGAGTGGGCTGATAACTTGAGTGATAACTGGGCCTCGCTGCAGCTGAGCTGTGTTCCGCCGCTTATTCAAACGGCTTGTGAGCATGTCGATGGTCGTCTTGAGTTTGGTAATAGGTCACCGTCCTCTCACCTCCTTCCTAGAGCATTAGAGAACGGTTGTACTGTTCGATACACAAACATTTTCTTCTAGTTTGACGTATATTCAAAAAATTCCGCAACATTCGTAATGTGGCGCCAGTGGAGTGATGGAGCGAAATGCAGTTGGAATCTCTACATACGCCTGCCTTCAATGTGTAACTCCGGAAGTTTCATTATTGCATGTCAGTTAGTTATCGTTTAGTACTGTATCGAGTAGAACATTGTGTCACGCAATATGCGACTTTCTAGATGACAGAGTTAGAGGAGCAACACGTCTGCATTAAATTTTGCTGGATAATCAAGAGCCGCGACGGATTAGCCGTGCGCACTGGGGCGCCGTGCTGCGGTGCGCGCGACAGTTCGCCGTCGAGGGTTCCAGTCCCCCCCTCAGGCATGGGCGTTTGTATTGTCCTTAGGTTAGTTTACCTTAGTTCAAGTAGGGTCTAGTTTGTAAGCTACGAACTAATGACCAGGCAGTTGAGTCCAATAGATTTACAAACATTTGAACATTCTGATAATCAAGAAAACTCTTACATAGACACATCACATCAAACAAGAAGACTACGGTGATTAGTGTTTAACCCTTTCATTCCCTGTGTTATTCCTGAACAACAACGTATTAAAGTCTTTGAAGTCACATGGTTGTTGATGAGCAATAAGCTTCTAGTACGATATTTTGCCCTATTGGTACGGCGTGTAGGCACATGCGAGGCATTAATTTATCCGACTTGGAGGCTGTGTTAGGTTGCCGTCTGTACGTGGCTGCGAGTGTGAGTGTGGTTCATATTATTTTACTTCAGCAGTGGATTGTCTTGTCTTTGGTGCTGTGACGAGGATTATGCTAGCATACTGATCTGTCAGTGTTATCTATCAATAAGCTAACGACCCATGTAATAAAATACCTCGATACAAACGTCTGTGTTGCGCATGAAATACATGACATAAAAAAACAATACTTCGATCAAAAATTTTAAAACACATTTTGATGTTTAGTGCACTATATTAATACAAGAAAAAAAAAACCACTGAATTTTAATTCTTCCGCAGTTGAATTCATAATGTGGGAATGAAAGTGTTAAGCCGTTATCGGTGTTCCGAATGGCTCACGCGGTTTAAAAATGGCTGGACGGAAGTTAAAGATGACCCTCGTTAAGGACGCCCTTCCAGCCGCTGTGAGTAGCCGAGCGGTCTAAAGCGTCTCGCTGCGGAGCACGCGGTTGCTCGCCGTGGAGGTTCGAGTCCTCCCTGGGGCATGGGTGTATGTGTGTTGTCCTTAGGTTAGTTTACCTAGGTTTAAGTAGTTTGTAAGCTACGGGCTGATGACCACGCAGTTTGGTCCGATAGATTTACGAACCTTTGAACATTTTTGAGCGCCCTTCCACGCCTACCGACGATTCTCATGTCAGGAACGTCAACAGAACTGTGCGTGTAAATCGAAGACTGACTGTCCGAGAGATTGCAGAAGAACGCAACTTTTAATGTGGATCATGCCATGAAGTGTTCACACAGCATCTTGGAATGTATCTTGTTGCCGCGAAGTTCGTTCTACGGCTCGTGAGTCAAGAGCAGAAAGATCATCGTCTCATAATCTGTGAAGAGCTCACTGCACTGCCTCACCAGACCTGGCCACTGCGGACTCTTTATTATTATTATTATTATTTAAAAACTTGAAAACCCCGTCGAAAGATGACGATTTGCAACGATGTGCGAAATAAAAGAAAATCCGCAGACGCCGCTTGGCGCGATCCGGCAAGGGGCATAGCAACACTCCTTTTGGAACTTGAAACGGCGTTGGGAGCGGAGTATCAATTGAGGAGGAGACTATTTCGAAGCACATCATGCACAACGAGTAAAAGGTAAGAGTAGAATAATTCTGCGGACAAAGTTCCAGCATTTTTTGAGTAGACATCGTATACGAAGACACCTTCGCTCAATCCTCTAGTTTCACTGACAGCAAAACCTTCAGATGTCAGATAAATCGGTACCAAACTTTGTATATCGACTGAGTATCAACCGAAACTACGATATAATTCGTACTATGTGCTGCCGTCCAGGAGAACGCGAATCTCTATCTATATAAAAGCGAAAGGACACGCACTCATTGAGTACACACGAAATCTCGAAAACTACTTCACCTATGAAGCTGAAATTAGGCAGGAATGTAGTTTATAGGTAGAAAACGTGAGCTAAAAAATTATTTTGTGATAGGTGCATGGCAGAGCATACTTCTCCTACAGATTCATGAACTCTACAGTTTAATTCCAATCTTCAAGACATTTCGCACGCTTGACCTTCAAAACGAGAGGAAAGTCACCGTCTACCTTAAGTTTCATACGGTTCATGGGGGAGGGTACTTTGCAACATAAAAATGGGTCCCTAAATACCTTGGTCGCGCCATAACTTGAGAACGGCTCGACTGATTTCACAGATCCGTTTTTAGTTGTTTTCGTTATTTTCAGAACAAGGGTTGTATGAAATAAAACTGGAATATTTGAGAACAACAAAGTGCGTTTTTCAATGTGACACTGCGTTTCTATGGCGTAGAAAACCATAGTTTTGTTCCAATATAGCTGAAATTTTGCACACTTGACCTTAAAAACAAGAATAATGTCACAGTCTGTATGAAATTTCGTTCGGGTGGAGGGTGCTTAACTTACGGAATTTTACAAAATTCATAGTTTTGCTCCAATCTTTATGAATTTTCGTACAGATGACCTTTAAACCAAGAGGAAGATTACTGGCTACATAAATGTTTGCATAGTACATGATAGAGGGTACCTTGCAGAAAACTGCCGGGAGAGGGAAAGGTGGAAACGAACAGAGAGATGAGAGAGAAAAAGGTGGATGCAGAGAGAGGGGGAAGGAGATGTGGACTACGAGAGTCTAGGACAAATAAACAGCCGAGCAACGCCGAGTTTACAGCTAGTAAACTATAATAATAAATAACATCTGTCCTACACATTAGAGGAAAAGCGTCACTGTGAGAGCATATGATGTCGAGTCCTGTTCGTGATACCTTTTTTTTTACTGGAGTACGCTGGCAATTGTTATATGGGGCAACGTGACCAAAAAATCAAAAAGGTTCAATGTTTATAATTCTATGGGACCAAACTACTGTGGTCATCAGTCCCCTGGGCTTACAAACTACTTAAACTAAGTTAAACTAACCTAAGGACAAATCACACACATCCATGCCCAAGGAAGGACATGAACCTCCGACGCGGGAGGCTGTGACGTGGCGCTCCAGACCACGTAGTCCCGCGTGGTGGCAACGTGACCTTGACATGTATTGGACTATTCGGATTTTATAGCACTGTCTTATTGGCAGTTTGCTTTTGCTTCGTTAATTAGAAAGTAGCAAAGCTGTAGAGTATATTCGTAGTTTCAGAGAATAAACAGAAGCAATCGGAATACAAGAATAAACAATTGTACCACACGTGCTGAACTATTAATAGTAATAATAATGATAGTAATAATAATATTAATACTGCTGCACGTATGATTCAGTTTCTTTATTCCTATGTTCCTATTATGTTTATTTATTCTGTGACACTACGAATAAACAATACAGGGTTGCTACTTTCGAAGAAACGAACCAAAAGCAAACTGCTGGTAACACGCCGCTATAAAATCGGAACAGTCCTTTGATATGTCCGGAACACATTGCCCATTTAACAATTCCCAGCGTACTTCAATAAGAAAACCACCTGTCATGAGTAGGGCTTGAAGCCAAGACCCTTGGTATAACAATCCAACTCTCTACCTCTACTCCGTAGGTCAGATGTTACTTATAGTTTACTCACATTCTCCTGGACGACAACACAAAACACGAATTATATTGGAGTTTTGTTGATATTCCATATACAAAGTTTGGTACCCATCTGTGTGACTGACATCTAGAGGTTTGGGTGCGGGAAAACGTAACATACAATCAGACTAGATGTTTATAAGTTGATTCTTGTTGCCAGGCACGTCTTGAATACAGCTTATGAGATAGGACTACTGTAACAAATATTTTTTCCTACCTGTAACTGACGTCTGCTACAATGGTTTCAGGCTCATGTGTGGAAGCGTCTGTGCCTGTAAACAAACAAGAAGAAACTATCATTAATTGCCTAAGCATTTCTACTTGCTTATGAACTATTTAACTAAGATCACTAGGTCAAAGAAAGTGTTTTTGCTTGTAAAGGGAAACTTGATCAAATTTTATAATTGATAAAGCTACAATTTTAGGAACAGTCATAGTCTTCTCTGGTTCCACGTAGTTCCCCTTTGTGGAAATAACAATTATCTAGACACCAGAGCCGTCCTACGAGCAGGAGAGACACATTAACAGTAATTTTTCATCAGCCTGATCCGTTTCAATTATGTGTGTTTTACGCAAATGTCTTCGAAGTGCCGCGGTGGAGTAGCCGAGCGGTCTAAAGCGTCTCGCTGCGGAGCGTGCGGTTTCTCACCGTGGAGGTTCGAGTCTTCCCTGGGGCATGGGTGTGTGTGTGTGTGTGTGTGTGTGTTGTCCTTAGGTTAGTTTACCTAGGTTTAAGTAGTTTGTAAGCTACGAACTGATGACCACGCAGTTCGGTCCGATAGATGTACAAACATTTGAACATTTTTTGCCTTCGAAGTATTAAGTGGTGACTAAATGCGGGGAAACTTCTTCCAAAGATAAAAATTTATGATATTCTTCTCGAGAATGCAGCCCGATAATGTCGTCATCTTGACATAATATTTCAACAGACCAACTGGCTGCCATCTTCCGGTGATTAACCGAATGCACGGACTCCGGCAGGTCAGTGCATTCAGCTTACTCCCCTTTTACACGCCACAGGCCTAGGTGGATGCAGTCTACCTTGCCGCGCGGAATACTGTGAACTCTGCGCCGCTCCCGCCAGAGTTTCGAGTCCTCCTTCGGGCATAGGTGTGTATGTTGTCCTTAGTCGGATGGAGTGGTCTATAAGTCTAGGGACTGATGGCCATGTCAGTTTTGTTCAGTAGCTTAACAATTTTTTTTTTTTTTAACAATATTCTTCTTCGTACACGCAGGCACTCGACAGAGTTCCGCACTGCCGCCGTAACAACCAAAATACGAGCGTACATCAGACAGCGAAAACGGAAATGGCCTGTGGTGTTTTTTCAATGATTAGTAACGCTTCACTTCACCAAGGACTTCAGTGCGCTGCTGCAAGAAGGGGAACAAGTTCCTTCAAACATATCCTTCATATAGAATCCTATTGGTTTCCGCGCTCTCGACAATCCGGCATCCATAAGCGCCAGGAATGGCCGTATTAGTGAGAGTATAGTGTACTTGTATAAGGTACTCCTGCCACGCACCTTACGGCGGCTTTTGGAATGTGTGTAGAGATCTGTTAATAACATGAGTAATCAGAGATAAATTTTATTGCGTTTAATGAACCTAAGCATTTTTACACCTCTATATTTATAATAAACTAAAATTTGAGAAATGCAGGCTAGATATTCGTTCATTTTATTTGGGATATGGTTTCACCGTGCCGGCCGCGGTGGCCGAGGGGACTAAGGCGCTCCAGTCACGGTCCGCACGGCCACTACGGTCGGGGGTTCGAATCCCCCCTCGGGCATGGATATTTGTGCCGTCCTAGTTCGTAAGTAGTTCATAAGTAGTTTGTAAGTTTAGGGACTGATAGCCCCGTAGTTAAGTCCCATAGACTTTACAAACATTTGAACATTTTTTTTTTTTTTGTTTCACCGAAGACGATTGCACATTCCGCGAACATATAAAGCGATATCCAATGCGTGCTATCCCGTTAATACAAATGTTATAAAGATATGCAACAGTGTCCTTTGGCAAGCTATAGCAATCCCCCCCCCCCTTCCACCGTATTTATTACTGACTCTCATTCGTCAGGAACACACAATGTCAGGTCCTGGAAACTTTGATCTAACCGTAGTTCTACTAAGATATTGCACGAGAGAGCATTTACCTCATTTGTCCCCAACATAAAAAAAATGTTCAAATGTTTGTAATCCTATGGGACCAAACTACGTTGGTCATCGGTCCCTAGTCTTACAAACTACGTAAACTAAGTTAAACTAACTTAAGGACAACACACACATCCATGCCCGAGGGAGGATTCGAACTCGGACGCGGGATGCCGCGCGATACGTAACGTGGCGCTCCAGACCGCTCGGCGACTCCCGCGCGGCTCCGCAACATATTATTGCATTACGTTTTACAATAAGAAATGTAAGGTAAAGAAAAAGTTCATGTTCAACATCCTTGAAATATCTTATATAAAGGGAGCAAGAATTTTGTAATGTTTTGTAGAGCTTATGGGACTTAACTACAGGGTCATCAGTCCCTAAACTTACAAACTACTTATCAACTAGCTTATACTAAAGACGGCACAAACATCCATGCCCGAGGGGGGATTCGAACCCCCGACCGAAGCGGCCGTGCAGACCATGACTGGCATGCCGCAGACCGCTCGGCCACTGCGGCCGGCAGCAAGAATTTTCTGCGACAATAACATAATTAATACGATGGAGCCTTTTCGCAAATGTTCAAATGTTTGTATATCTATGGCCTTATGGGACTTAACTTCTGAAGTTATCAGTCCCTAGGATTTACAAACTACTTAAATTAATCTAAGGACAACACACACACACACACACACACACACACACACACACACACACACACAGACACATATGCCCGAGGGAGGACTCGAATCTCCGACGGGAGACGACCGCGCGCTCCGCAGCAAGGTGCATTAGAGCGCTCGGCCAGCCTTTTCTATTCCAGAGAAATAACACAGTGGTGGTCAGAACGTAATGCGGTAGTACTCGTGTAGAGGAAAGGTGCCTATTATGCGATAGTTCCCGAGTATAAGACACCCCAACTGTGCTCTTGGTAGTTGCTGCACTCTGGTGGAGGGTTTCTTAAACACTTCTATTGCGTGCCAGACACAGGGTTGCCAGGTGTGGCGATTTTTCGCATTCTTGGCTATATTTTTCTTATAATAGTAGCCATTCTAGCAGACTGGCGACTGGCGATTACATTTGGCTATTAAAGGAATTGGTTGGCGACTTAATGGCTATTTTATTGTACTTCAAATACAGCGAATGTAAAGCAATCACTCTTTAAACATTGCGTCAATGATACCGGCTAAACTTCGGTAGAATGCTGGGGAAATGTAATCACCCTACACAAGTTAGCACAAAGCTTTTCAAGTATCATGGATGTGTGAGAGAGTGTCACAAAGATGTACCCTACTTACGATGGTTCAAGAACGGGCTTTAAACGATATATAGAAGTATACTACAACACCGTATGTATGGCTCCCGCTGAGAACATGAGGATAAGACTATATAAATTGCAGCATGGAAGGAGGCATTTAAACAGTAATTTTTTCCGCGTTCCATACGTCAACACTACAGAAATTCGTAACGACTGCTACTGTGAAGCGAGCCCTTTGCTACGCACTTCGCAGTGGTTAACAATGGCTTACAGAGTATAAATGTCGATGGAGAACAAGCGGTGATTTCCCAGTCGTTCTCATGGCTGATTTTCCAGTGTGTCATGACGCATTATAACGAATTAAAGTCCATCTCAACTCAAAGTATGGATTCCTTAGTGCATCATTATAAATTACCTCACCTCAAAATGTTATAATGACGTTGTGTGTATTAAAGAATTGTTTGACAGATCCAATATCTGTAAATATTTGTTTTTAAGAAGATGAAAGTGATTGGTAATCGAACCCAAGCATGAGAACATCCCTTGTGTAAGTTTGATAGAATGATTGTTGAACAGTTTTGTGTTGTAATTTTTATGAGTTATGAAATTAATAAATGAGGTAGTTAAATGTAACTGAATTCCCGGAGTCTCTCTATTATATTTACAATGTGACAATATTTTAACTGGCCTCATTGTCAGTTGGTGGCGTGTCTGGGCTCAGTTTTTGGATGGACTCAGATAAATGTATCGGTGAAGTATGAATTTCCTTGGAAAGTTCAGGCTGGTGTCTGTGAATGCGAGAGTGCCACAGTTTGTGTTACTTTTTACTCAGTAACCAGCTTACTCCCTGAATTTCAGGATTATTATTGTCTAGTAACATGCAATAATTACCATAGCATAATAATGTTAACAGATTAAAGGTTGCGATATTTGGCTATTTTTAGTGATGAAAAGATGATTATATTTTGGCATTTTATTGATGAAAAGATGGCGATACTTTGGCTACTTTTTGTTTAAAATTTGGCGCCAGAGCAATGGAAAAACCTGGCAACTCTGGCCAGACAGCGACACAGCGAGTAGGACGCCATTGTTGAGCCGTACAGCGTGCGTAGAGGATGATACAAAATTTCTTGGATTTGGAGTTTTTGTGACATTGGTGTTAAGACATTATTTCAGCTCAAAGGTGAATGGATATTACTGCACTCTTTTATTGTTGTTATTTCTCGTGATGTTACCTATAATTATTGACAGTTAATTGCACTTTCCAACGAACGTTGTTAGCATGTGCTTGATTATTTGTGCAAGATGGCGAAATTCCTAATATGCGATAGTATGGGGTTCCAAATATGGGACAGTGTCACATATTACGATACCACATCGAGTCTTCAATGTTGACGAAACTGGGGTGACGTCTGTGCAGCTCAAACACAGCAAGGTTATTGCTATGAAAGGGAAGAGACAAGTTGCTGCCTTGACTTTAACAGAAAGAGGAAATCTCATCACAATTGTGACGTGTATGAACGCTGCTGGCACTTATGTTTCACCACTAATCATCTTCCCACGGAAGAATATGAAGCAGGAATTGATGGACGGTGCACCTGCAAGATCAGTATCAGCTTGTCATCCAAGTGGCTGGATACAAACTCACATTTTTACTCAGTTGTTTGATCATTTTGCGAGCCATGTAAAGCCATCTTCAAATGACTCTGTCATTTTGATTCTCGATGAGCAGTATTCCCACACAAAGAATCTCGATGTCTTAGATAAAGCACGTGAAAACAATGTTCATATTGTGTGTTTGCCACCTCACTCAACGCATAAAATGCAGCCACTTGACGTCGGATTTATGGGGCCTTTGAAAACCTACTATGCCCAAGAGATAGAAACGTGGTTGGCAAGTAACCCAGGTCGTGTTATCACCCCATTATTAATAGCCAGATTATTTGGGTCAGCTTATAAGCGAGCAGCAACAATGGAAGCATCTGTGAATGCCTTCAGAAAAACAGGTCTCATCCCATGCAACAAACATCTTTAGCGAACATGAATTTTCAATTCACCGCCATGCTGACACTCTTCCAGGAAGAGATGCCGACAACGAAAGTGAAACTGCTTATAGTGATGTTGGTCAAAATGTCAGCCCTGCAGACATCAGACCTCTTCCATACATCGAAAAACAACATGGAGATAGTCAAACTGGTCAAAAATCGCGTTCTTGCACTGCTGCGTTGCTAACTTAAACTCCTTACGTGAAACGTTTACAAGAATCTAAACAGCAGAGATCAGAGGCTGAAGCGAAGAAAGCAGCCAGAAATTTATTTGGGAATAGGTCTAAGAGTGGAAAATCTTCAAATCAGAGACGTAAACAAGAAGCATCGTCTAGTGACTCGTCATCCGATGTCCATCTTGATGACAGTGGGGATTCGGACAGCAGTGATGACGATGACGCTGCGTGTCTGTTCTGTACTGGGCGCTTTTCTGAAGACAAACACGGGGAAAAATGGGCACAGTGTACGAAATGTTATCGCTGGGCTCACGAAGATTGCGGTGTCACAGAAGACAATTTTGTTTGCCCCGGGTGTCGTAAATATAAACGTAAGTAGTGTGAAATGAGTGCAGGAGAACAGAAATGGATGAAGATGTGTTTAATTTGTGTATTCATATGTAATTGTTCTGTAATAAAATAATTAAACCAACATATCACTACTGTCTCATATTAGGAAACCTTGATTTCATTTCTACGAAATGAATTGTTTGTGAAGATTTGATAATTACTCTGAAAGTTTATTAATTATTGCAAATATGATTATTGTATGATAAAATTAAATAACGCAATATATTCTTACCATGATAAATAATATATTTGCACTTACTTTTAGGTCTTTAAAATGGGTTTAAAAAAGTGTGTCTCATATTAGGCACCTTTCCTCTACTACTTGAGTTACAAGAGAATTCGGCGATACGGAAGAAGACATCAGCCCTTGACGACTTATTTAAGATTGAAAATTTCGAATATTTGGAGAGAGGCGGCGAAGTTGGAATGCGGCGGGGCTATCAGTAGGATCAAAGTTCTCTCCTGAATACACTCCAACACTTCGAAACGAGTCGCCTGACGCCAATGAGACAGATGGTACATCTAAAGGGCAATGAGACATACCTGAAATACTTAAAGGAGGTAAACAGGAAGTCGACGGACACGTTCTGCCGCCGGCTCACTGGAGAGTCGACAGTCCAATAAAGAAGAGAAAACCGTAAACGTCTGTAAGGAAGACCGCTTACTGAAAGACAGGCACTCCTTGGAATGTTTGAGTACAATGTTCTCATATAAAACACCTATAAATAAGTCCAAGGATAGATACTATTATTAAATGCAACTAGTAGAACCATTTTCGGGGTTTTTCACACCTGTAAGACCTAAGTTCAAATGTTCAAATGTTTGTTAAGCTTATGGGACTTAACTACGGGGTCATCAGTCCCTAAACTTACAAACTACTTATGAACTACTTACGAACTAGGACGGCACAAATATCCATGCCCGAGGGGGGATTCGAACCCCCGACCGTAGTGGCCGTGCTGACCGTGACTGGAGCGCCTCAGTCACCTCGGCCACCGCGGCCGGCAAGACCTAAGTGTTAGCTCACAGTAAAAAGTGTATTAGATGGATAGTAACGTGACACGTTACAGGCAATGTTTCAGCACTAACGTTTTATAAAACATTTTATTTTCAGCCATACACACACACACACACACACACACACACACACACACACACACACACACACACACACAGAGAGAGAGAGAGAGAGAGAGAGAGAGAGAGAGAGAGAGAGAGATTGAGTCAGGTCACACGCTCCTTAACGAGACAAAATGACTGCGCAGGACACTGTCCTGGCGATGGCCTTGAGTACGTTCGAAGCTTGTACTATAAAAAATAAAAACACTGAAGTGGAAGTGAAGATTATTTTATAAAATATATCAGTCATATGATAAAACTAACATTTCTGTTTGACTTTCATTTCCACTTTTCGTCGTCCCTTTCTTACGGAGGCTAGAGGCGCTCCAGTCACGGTCTGCACGGCCACTACGGTCGGGGGTTCGAATCCCCCCTCGGGCATGGATATTTGTGCCGTCCTTAGTCTTAGTTATTTCGTAAGTAGTTTGTAAGTTTAGGGACTGATGACCCGTAGTTAAGTCCCATAAGGTTTACAAACATTTGAACATTTGAACGGAGGCTAGACATCGGTCCCTTCTTCACAATGTTTATGTTTGCCATTTCTTTGGTCAACTTATATATTTCATTCCTGTATGTCCAGTGCTTCTCAACCTTTTTGAACCCGAGACCCTTACGAATAAAAAATACTTTGGCGATTCCTCTCCCCTAACCATAATACAACTACCACTCTGAGTTCAAAAAACAATGAACTTTCTTGCCAAAATAGTGAACAGTATTATACATCATAGGACAAATGTTAGTATTTTTTTCAGAATAAAACACATTATTTTTACATGAAATCCTACAGGAAAGTGAATTTTGTAAATCGAGTGTTTTGCATTTCAGGTACGACTCCGAAGCGAATTATGCTCACTAAGCAAGAAACCAGTAGACAGATTTTAAAGAAGTAGATCGTTTTTTTTCGATTTATTTCAAAATTAACTGTTGCATATTGTCCATTTACCTATCCACTGATTCCCGTAACTGTTTTTCAAAATGTTCAAATGTCTGTAAATCTATCGGACCAAACTGCGTGGTCATCAGTCCGTAACTTACAAACTGCTTAAACCTAGGTAAACTAACCTACGGACAAACACACACACCCATGCCCCATGGAGGACTCGAACCTCCGCAGCGAGGCGCCTTAGACCGCTCGGCTACTCCACCGCGGCAACCGTTTTTAGGCTTTGTGTTGAGTCATATTTAACACGCTATATTTATTAAGAAAACAATCCACACTCTATTCAATTAATAATTGATGTTAAAAAAGGAAATACGTAACCTTAATATAAAATAAAATCACTTCTTATGGCAACGGAACCCCTGGCATTGACACGTGCACTGTACTAGTTGTTTTGTGGAGTAACTATTACGTCATGTTATTAGCCCCCTTCCCATTCCCAGACCCCAGAGGATCCTTATGACAGTTCAGTATATTCTCGGATAGTCTCATTCTCCTCTAAAGTTCCAGTCTGTTTCCTTATGCAAATTACTTTCTCATTAATACTACATACATTCAATACGAACATTTCCATTTCTTATTAGATCCTTTTTGCAGAACTCTTCATCCTCCTCAAGAATCACATTCCCACTGCTTGTATTTTGCTGTCATCTCCCTTTTTATTTACTTGGCTTTCCAAGTCATGCAATTTTAATAGAATAGCAAAAGTTCCGTATCGAAATTTTGTCCCTTTTAGGGTTTTGCAAATATGTATTTTGTTTATTTCCACACATATTGTTTGGTGTGCAAATTTTCCTATCACTATCATAGCACGTGTTGCAATGTCTCAGAATGTGTCCCACCAACCTATCCTTTCTCTTAGCCAGGATATACCATAAACTCCTTTTCTTCCCAGTTCTGTTGAGCACCTCATTAGTTACGTGATCTACCCGTCTAATCTTCATCTGTAACACTACATTTCAAAAGCTTCCATCATCGTTCACGTTTCCCATACAATGCTACACTCCAGACAAATTCTTTCAGACAGGACTTCCTAACATTTAAACTGATACTGGATGTCAACAAATTTCGCTTCGTCGGAAACACTTTTCTTTCCATAGCCATTCTGCATTTTATATCTTCTTTACTTCGACCATCATAAGTTCTTGCTATTCAAATAATAAAACGCATCTACTACTTTTATTGTCTCATTACCGAATCTAATTCCTTCAGCATCGCCTATTTTCTGACACTACCCTCGTTTTACTGTTGTCAGTGTTCATCTTGTAACTTCCTTTCAAGACACTGTCCATTCCGTTTAATTGCTCTTCCCGGTCATTTACTGTCTCTGACAGAATTACTATGTCGTTAGCAAACCGCAAGGTTTTTATTCCCACTCCAAATTTCTCCTTGAATTCCTTCAAAGCTTCCTCGATGTCCAGATTGAACAACATTGGAGAAAGGCTACAACACTGTCTTACTCCCTTCTACTGCAACCCTTTCATGCCCTTACACTCTAATAATTGCTGTATGGTTTTTGTACAAGTTGAATATAGCTCTTCGCTCCCTATAATTTACCCCTGCTACTTTCAGAATCTGAAAAAGTGTATTCCAGTCAACACTGTCAAAAGCTTTCTCCAGATCCACAAATGCTAAAAACGTAGGTTTCCCTTCCCTTAATCTATCTTCTAAGGTACGTCGCAGAGTGAGTATTGCCTCGCGTGTTCCTACATTTCTCCTAAATCCAAATTGATCTTCCCCAGGGACGGATTCCACCAGTTTTGACCCACTTTAGGTTACGGTAGTAACACTAAAAGTGGGCCTTTGCGATCGTCTTTTGGCAGCTCGAAATTTAAATGAAAATAACGGCTTAACCATTCATCCGACACGAAAATTGAATAACCGAATTTGCAGAGGAGAAAATTCTCTATAACTTTGCTGTCTTATGTTTTTTTTTTTCATATCTTGCACCCTTTCAGAGATATTTGCAAAAATAACGGCGATTTGACGATGTCTGTCTGGCTCTAACGTGTTCCCACTTTTTAGGTCGAACCGTTTAACCGATCGGCACCAAATTTTACAGACATGATTGTTGGCTACCAGAGACCAGAACCTCGCTTTTTGAAATATTTCGGACAAGAAATACGTTATTAATACCCAAAAAGCCGCTTGTAATGTAATTTTAATTGCAAATAAACCGTTCATCTGACGCGAAAATTGAATAAACGAACTCGTAGAGGAGAAAATTCTCTACAACTTTGTTCCCTTATGTTCTTTTCATATCTCGTATCGTTTGAGATATATTTGCAAAAATATCTGAGTTTTGACACCCTCCATTGAATCAACGAAAACCAGCCGTTCGCAGATGTCACGTGACATTCCTCGCCCAGAACTCTCTCTGGCATACACCATCTTGCGTTGCGTATTTGATGATTTTCTTATTGTAACTTACACATTGTCATTTCAAAGCAATGGCGCACTGAATAATTAACAAAAACACTGCGTTCTTCGTACGATAAAAGATAATCTAGCGTCTACAAATGCCATATTAGCATCAGTTAAACACGGTCATCAATAGTATGACATTAAAGAACGACTCTCCCAACTGTTAACTGTAGTGTAGTCAGCAACGCGTTGGACTGTGACGGTGAAGGTCATTGGTTCGGATCCCGCCATTACCTAATTTTTTTCCCTAAAAGGGTTTCAGACACTCTCATTAATTAATCTTTTATTATTTTGGTCCAAAATGTTTGCAAAAACTTATAAAACTACAAATCTAAAGTGGGCCGTAAAACACGTCAGTGCGATTTTTTCCATTCGTCTGTACATAATTACGATTATGTCACTAACAGACATATTCCATACTGCGCGCCCCAAAGAAAGGAAATTTACCAAATAAGCTCATCCATTATTGGCACGCCCGTGGCAGTTTACTTAATGACGAACAACGGACTTTCGGTGTGAGATGAGTAGCGAGTGGTCTGCGTATGCGGGCCTGGCAGTGAGTATTGACGATTAACGGATGGTCGGCGGCGGCGCGTGTGAGTAATGAGAGCGGAAGTGCTGCCCTTTGGCAGGCCCAGTGCCGCCCTTTCGCGCTGGGCCGCCTCCAGATATCGCTGTTTGAGCCTGCTTGCCGACGTCCGCCGTGTAAACACTCCACAATGTTGCTGCCTGGAGACCAAGCCGCGAGGGCGATTAATACAAGAAAATAACGGGACACAAGAAAGGCGTATGCATTGATGAGGGATTGAAGTGGAAAAAACATAATGAAGAGCTGCTGAAACGTCGAGCTTATGCTATTAGGGCCATTGTAAGTTAGCCTACTATGCCTATTTTCATTCTCTGCTTTCGTGCCGCGCAGGAGTAGCCGAGCGGTCTGGAGCACCACGTTACGGATCACGCGGCCTCCCACGTCGGAGGTTCGAATCCTCCCTCGGGCATGAATGTGTGTGTTGCCCTTGGGTTAGTTTAACTTAGTTTAAGAAGTTTGTAAGACTAGGGACTACTAATGACCAACGTAATTTGGTCCCATAGAATTACAAACATTTGAACATTTTTCTGCTTTCGTATGGCATCAAAATCTGCATCTGCATCTACATGGGATACTCTGTAAATCACATTTAAGTGGCCGGCCGCGGTGGCCGCGGGGACTGAGGCGCTTCAGTCACGGTCTGCACGGCCACTACGGTCGGAGGTTCGAATCCCCCCTCGGGCATGGATATTTGTGTCGTCCTAGTTCGTAAGTAGTTCATAAGTAGTTTGTAAGTTTAGGGACTGATGACCCCGTAGTTACGTCCCATAAGCTTAACAAACATTTGAACATTTAAGTGCCTGGCAGAGGGTTCATCAAACCACCGTTAAACTATTTATCTCCCATTCCATTCTCCAATACCGCACGGGGAAAAATAACACCTGAATCTCTCCGTTCGAGCTGTGATTTCTTGTATTTTATTCTGATGATCATTTCTACCTATGTAAGTGAGAGTCAACAATATATTTTCGCATTCGGAGGAGAATGTTGGCGATTGGAGTTTCGTAAGTAGCCCACGCCGCAGCGATAAGCGCCGTTGTAATGATTCCCATCCCAGATCCTGTATAATTTCCGTAACGCTGTTTCCCCTGTATCGTGACAATACGAAACGAGCTGCCTTTCTTTGGACTCTTTCGATATCCTCCGTCAAACCCACCTGATAAGGATCCCACACTGGGCAACAATACTCCAAAAAAGGACGGACAAGCGTAGTGTATGCAGCCTCTTCAGTAGTTGTGTTGCATCTTTTAAGGGTTCTGTCAATAAAACGCAGTCTCTGGTTCGCCATTCCCACGACATTATCTATGTGTAGATTAGATTAGATTAATACTTGTTCCTTAGATCATGTATACGACATTTCGTAATGATGTGGAACGTGTCAGTGTTCTGGAGTAATTCATCACTGAGTAAAAAAGTATTCAGAGTAGCTACTGGAGCCCATCCAAGAACATCCTGCAGACAATTATTAAAAGAGCTAGGGATATTTACAGAAGCTTCACAGAATATATATATTCACTTATGAAATTTATTATTACCAATACGGCCGAATTCAAAAGCAATAGCAGTGCGGATAGCTACAACTTTAGGGAAACGAATGATCTTGACTTTTTTCTTTCTTTCTTCTCTGCAGCCCTTTTCCCGCACATGCAGGGTCGGCTTTGTTTATACGGAATTGGCGTGTTAATATTGACGGGGTGGCTGGATGCCCTTCCTGTCGCCACCTCCTGCCTCCCTGGAAGAAATGTGTACCCCAAATGTCTGCGTATAGTCTTATATGTGGGAAAGTGTAAGGTGTTACGAAATGTTTGCGAGGCGAGTAACTGAGAACTTGGGTAACAGCCCGGTATTGAGCTAGGGGTATGTGGAAAACCGCCTAAAAACCACATCCAAAAATGTTCAAATGTTTGTATAGCTTATGGGACTTAACTACAATGTTCTCATATAAAACACCTATAAATAAGTCCAAGGATAGATACTATTATTAAATGCAACTAGTAGAACCATTTTCGGGGTTTTTCACACCTGTAAGACCTAAGTTCAAATGTTTGTTAAGCTTATGGGACTTAACTACGGGGTAATCAGTCCCTAAACTTACAAACTACTTACGAATTAGCTAAGACTAAGGACGGCACAAATATCCATGCCCGAGGGGGGATTCTAACCCCCGACCGTAGTGGCCGTGCAGACCGTGACTGGAGCGCCTCAGTCCCCTCGGCCACCGCGGCCGGCTGTGTGTGGGTTTGTCCGTAGGTTAGTTTACCTAGCTTTAAGTAGTTTGTAAGCTACGGACTGATGACCTCGCAGTTGGGTGCGATACATTTACAGACATTTGAACATTTCAATAACGTCTGACTTTTGGTTATCTTTTGTTGCTTATGGTGTACTCTTTTTCTCAATACGTCGAATTTTGGGCCCTGGTTCACGAAGCATTGCCTGGAGTATGTTTTAAGTTTGCATGGACAGCGATCTCTCGTTTCATTTCTGCCTTTAAAATGAAGTGTTGCTGACCTGTCAAAATACTAGTTGTGGAGGACGTAACCACGTTGGGTTCCTTAATTATTGGAACATCCGTCCGCATCCATGTTTCCGCTCTGAGCACTACAAAGACGTTAAACTCCAACGTTCCTTCCTTTTTCCGGATTATTTGTTGATCACACATAAAGAGGGGTAGGATATTGTTTGCAGATACAGAGAAGAATGCTAGGCAACAGACCAGTTATGGAAACAGTGAGTAAAACGTATTGTTCAATTTTAGCACATCCAACGCTGCTGTCTCTCCTCATTGACATCGTACGTGAACTTGTGAATTTCTAGTAAATTTAAAAATAGTAAAATAATAACACAACACTCAAGAAACTTTGAGACATACATCTAGTGTCATTTGAAACCTCCAACTTTATAGATTTTAAATATGGTTGCTTCTCTCCCGTCAAGTCAAACAACGTGACATGTCAGAATGTAATGAGAAATTTTCAAAATAAAGTTTGATTTTGTGTTAGGTAATGTTCGTGTGGAATTAGACCCCAGCCGGGTTCGAGTTCAGCCTTCCTGGTGCAAGTTTTTTTTTTCTCCCCTTGTTTTAGTTGATTCGGCCAATTGCATGTCAGTGATGATGAAATAGTGATGAGGACGACATACCACCCACTCCCCAAGCGGAGAAAATAGCCGACTCGTCCGGGAATCGAACTCGGGTCCCTTGCGTGGCAACCCACCACGCTGAACACTTTTTTCCCCTTTTGTTCTGCACGTAGATCGCTTCTTCGCGGTCGTTTGTTCGTGTTCGTTCTGTGTTGTTGGTTGTGTTTTTCGGCTCAGTTTTTTATTACAGCCCTCTGTCCGAGCGCGCTGAGCCACCGCGCCCGGCGCACAGGACAAACGAGGCGGACAGGTGAATTACACGTAATGCGCTCATTTCTATTTCATCGGACATATGCACCCTACATCTACATAGATACTCTGCAAATCACATTCAAGTGCCTGGCAGAGGGTTCATTAACCACTTTCATAACTGTTCGCTACCGTTCCATTCTCTAATAGCGCGCGGAAGAAAGAACACCCAAATCGTTCTGTTTTCGATCTGATTTCTCTTATTTTATTGGGATGGTCATGACACCCTAAGTAGGTGGGTGCTAGAAAAATATTTTCTCATTTAGAAGTAAAAGTCGGTGATTGAAACTTCTCTAACAGATCACGTCGCAATGAATAACGCCTTTCTTTTAATGATTTCCACCCCAATTCGTGAAACATTTCCGTGGCGCTTTCCCTTCCGTAACGTGATAGATCAAAACGAGCTGCCCTTCTCTGAACCTTCTCAATGTCTTCCGTCAGTCCCACCTGGTGAGGGTCCCACAAGGGGCAACAGTACTCCAGGAGAGGACGCACAAGTGTGATGTAGCCAGTCTCTTTGGTAGAGCTGGTGCATCTTCGAAGCGTTCTGCCAATGAAACGTAACCTTTGGTTCGCCTTCCCCAGAATATTTTCTGTGTGTTCTCTCCAGTCAAAGTTGTTCGTAATTGTAACTCCTAAGTATTTGATAGAATCTATGACCTTAAGGTTTGACTGATTTATCGCGTAATTGAAGTTCAGCGGATTTCTTTTATTGGTCATGTGTATTACTTCACACTTTTCTTTATTTAGTGTCAAGTGCCAATTTTCGCACCATGCAGAAATTATGTCTAAATCGCTTTGCAGTTGCTTTTTATCCTCTGTTGACTTCACTAACCGATCAACGACAGCAGCAGTTTTATTATCTCAGGGAAAATGGTGATTTGAATGGAATTAGTAAAACATGTACTACGTGGGCTATAAACAAATGTCACCTCACTTTATCATTATCAGACGCCTATATTTCCGTCTCATGGTTACTAATAGTTGCCTCCAGTTTCTGAGAATGCATCGCATAAGACAGATCACTTTGGTAGGTAGGACTCGTGCGTGCCATCAACAATGAAGGGGTTAAGACTATTAGCAAGTATTTTGGTAAAAGGTCATTATTAAGAAGAAACGTAGGGTGTAAGTCTTGCCTAGTAAATGGAGACTAGAGAAATTATAATCCTCTAACTGATACATGCGGTTGTGAAAGCAAACGAGCACGCACAACTGACTTGGTGTTTGCATTGACGAGGAACTGAATTGGAAGAAACCTATTGAAGATCTTCTTACACATTTGAGTTCAGCTACTTACGCTATCAGAGTCACGGCAAAATTGGGTGATATACATCTCAGTAAATTAGCTTACTACGCCTATTTTTATTCATTGCTTTAATATGGGGTCATATTCTGGGCCAATTCAACATTGAGTAAAAAGTATTCATTGCACAAAAGCGTATAATCAGAATAATTGCTGGAGCCCACCCAAGAGCATCCCGCAGACATTTATTTAGGGATCTAGGGATCTTCACTGTAGCTTCACAATACATATATTCACTCATGAAATTTGTTATTAACAATCCGACCCAATTCAAAAGTAATAGCAGTGTGCATAGCTACAACACTAGGGGAAAGGATGATATTCACTATTCAAGGTTAAATCTAACTTTGGCTCAGAAAGGGGTGAATTATGCTGCCACAAAAGTCTATGGTCACTTACCAAGTAGCATCAAAATAGCCAACTAGTGTTTAAAAAGAAATTAAAGGTAATTCTGAATGGCAACTCCTTCTACAATGTATGTGAATTTTTAGATAAAACTTTTATTTTTTAAAGAAATAAAAAAAATTAAAATAAAAAACAACAAAAACTGCAGTAAAAATCCTTAAAATATTGATTGTCAAGTGTAGACAACATTTACTAGACTGACACGTTCCACATAATTACGAAATGTCGTATATATGATCTATGGAACAAGTATTAATCTAATCTAATCTTGTATCCCTCCTGCTTCAGAGAGTGAACTTTGCTGTTGGGGGTGCGGCCTTCCGCAGCCTGTGACGCACCGTGCAGACTGATGCAGGACCAGCTCCCGGCCAGCGGCGGTGACGTCACGCAGCTCAATTAACGAGCACACATGTGGAGCGGCGCGCCTATTGACGCTGCAACAGCAAACATCCGCACCGCCAAACGCTGCCACATCTTGCCCTCGTACTGACCCGCATATACCCACCGTGCTCCACAATTTCCCTATTCTTCCAAGTCGGCAAGTGTTCTGTGGGATTGCTGGACATTTGAAGAACTTCTGTCTCCAGTCTGGCCCGCACATGCTCCGCTGGAGTAAGGTCTGAGGTAGAAGATCCACTGGCTTAGCAAATGTCATGGGATAATGGTGCGCATTTGGCACCGTATGCGCAGGTTTGTTGATTATGCACCCCCCACCCGTTCCCTCGCAGGTGCCAGCTGTAACTGTATGAGAGATCTTCTGACAAGGAGAGGACGACTACTCGTCATCGCCTAACTCCAGATGGCCAAGCGTTTAGGAAATTCAAATGTTTATAGAGCTTATGGGACTTAACTAAGGGGTCATCAGTCCCTAAACGTACAAACTACTAATGAACTAGCTAATACTAAGGACGGCACAAATATCCATGCCCGAGGGGGGATTCGAACCCCCCGACCGTAGTGGCCGAGCAGACCGTGACTGGCGCGCCGCACACCGCTTGGCCACCGCGACCGGCAGATTAGGAAATAAAAGGAAGTTTCATACAGATCTATCACCATATGCACCGTATCAACTGCCCCTCAGAGAGTCTGCTTAGAAAGCGGCGTTTGGCTCAGCGGTAAGAGATTGAATTTTTAGTGAAAGGGCCACGGCGAATTAGCCGCGCGTACTGGAGCGCCGTGTTGCGGTGCGCGCGGCCGTCCGCCTTCGGGGGTTCGAATCCCCCCTCGGGCATGGATGGTTGTGTCGTCTTTAGTATAAGGTAGTTCATAAGTAGTTTTTAAGGTTAGGGACTGATGACCCCGCAGTTAAGTCCCTTAAGCTTTACAAACATTTGAACATTTTTATCGGAAGCTTCTTGGGTTCGATTCCGTCCGGCGCAAATATTTTATTGCTCCTTGGCAATGGGTACACTACTGACTTCATAATTAACCGCAACATAAAAAAAGTTCGGGTACATGTAATTCATCAATTGCAAAACACTGACGTATGGATTTACATACACGATGTCCCCAAGTAGCTACAGCATCTTTTTAAATGTTTGTAGTCCCGAGTTTCATCCAATGCCCTTTCTTTTTTTGATCATATAAATTAATAAAATAACCTGTATGATGTTGCGATAAATTGTGACGTCAGTCATCTGCAAACCACTGTGAAATTCAGGCTGGAGGATATGTCCCACTGTACCAGTTATTAGGGTTTCTTCCCATTCCATTCACGTATTGAGCGTGGGAAGAATGATTGTTTAAATGCCTCCGAGCGTGCTGTAATTAATCTACTCTTGTCCTCACGATCCCTACGGGAGCAATATGTAGGTGTACGCATTGCCAAGGAGCAGAAAAAAACTTGCCGCCGAGTGGAGTTGAACGCGCGACCTTTCCAATACGAATCCGATCGTTTCCCGCTGAGCCAAACACCGGTTCCTAGACGCTCTCAGGGGCAGTTGATAAGGTGCATATGGTGATAGATGCGTATCAAACTTCCTTTTGTTTCCTAAACGCTTGGCCATCTCGAGTTCTCACTTGGGGCTATTTCGTGTCTCACCACGCCCTACATTTACCATAAATTTGGACGAAATCGGCGATGACGAGTAGGCGTCCTCTCCTTGTAAGAAGCAGCACCACCCACGTATTTTTACCACGTATTTTTATACGTGCCCCTACGGCCGCTGAAGTGGCAAAAAGATTCCAGAA
Organism: Locusta migratoria; assembly: GCA_026315105.1. Lineage (NCBI taxonomy): Eukaryota > Metazoa > Arthropoda > Insecta > Orthoptera > Acrididae > Locusta > Locusta migratoria. The sequence goes on from CM048755.1 coordinate 298,857,203, forward strand.
GAATACTTACGTGTAACCTTTCTGAGGACAAATCGTTGTAACACTAGGAGAATAACAAAAAATTGAAACCTATTTTTTTAAAGAAATGTTTGTATAGCTTATGAGACTTAACTACGGGGTCATCAGTCCCTAAACTTACAAACTACTTATCAACTAGCTTATCCTAAGGACGGCACAAATATCCACGCCCGAGGGGGGATTCCAACCCCCAACCGTAGTGGCCGTGCAGACCGTGACTAGAGCGCCTCAGTCCCCTCGGCCACCGCGGCCGGCAAACCTAATTTCCATGGTTGCTGCTGTACTTCACAACTGTGAAATTATATCTTGATAAACTTCGATTCCTCCCCTCACAATGTTTGAAACGGTAAAAATTATATGTGTAGTAAATCAAATAGTATATTTAACAACAAATTCGACCGCATATCATAAAGTTACATCCCGAACTCGTATTAGTCGGAAATGAGTTGGAAGTACCCCTATATAACGTTATACGCGCGTTCTGTTCCCCGTATGAAGCTTTTCATTCGTGTGTTGCGTGCAATTTCACAATGTAACCATAAAAGACGGGCTCCTGAAGGACTGAATTGAAACAATAACGTCTCACTTTCTGTTTAGTCTGGGAATAACAAACGTGGAAGTGGCGAGAGGCTATCCGCTATAGTCTTTGTTTCATTTGTTCAAGAGGAGGAAATATATAAAAATGTTCAAGGATGTAATTGCACCGATGCGAAGAACATTAGCAACCATGGGAATTATGTTTCAACATTTTGTTATACCTCCTACTGTTTAGACGATATGTGCTCAGAAAGAGGGTTTTCACCAGCCGCAGTGGAATGACCGAGGGTTTTCCGGGCGCCGTGGCTCAGTGCGCCCGGTCAGAGGGCTGAACACTCTCTGTAATGAAAAAGCTGAGCCCAGAACACATCGAACTACGAACAAACACGATCAGCGACAACAAGGGACAGAACTACCCATAGAAAAACGAAAAAGGAGTAGTTAAGTCCCATAGATTTATAAACATTTGAAGATTTTTTTTTTTCACCACTACAACGGCCGTATAGGCTCGTATAAAAAACACGCGTCTTATATTTTGACCTAGACTAAGACGAAGTGTATCTGAACCAGCGAGTGGCACTTGGGTAGTTTTACCTACTGGGCGGTCGTTCCCGCCAGAGGTTCGAGTTCTCACTCAGACGCGCGCGTGCGTGCGTGCGTGTGTGTGTGTGTGTGTGTGTGTGTGTGTGTGTGTGTGTGTGTGTGTGTGTGTGTGTTGTCCTTAATGTAAGTTAGTTTAAGTGGTCTGTAAGTCTAGGGACTAATGCCCATAGCAGTTTCATCCAATAAGAAAAGTATTATTTGGGAGATTTAGTTGTGTTATTTGTGTTATACGCAACGTCGTAGTGAGCTGACGCCATTCCAATGGGATATGGTTGTCAGTGCGCGACGGGTGGCAATTTCAGTTTAGTCAGTGGTGCGAGATTCAGGCTTCACACGTTCAACTCTAGGGTGTTTTGTAAACTGATGAAAGAGGGTGTCACAGTCCACAACAGAAGAACTACCTACCGTCCAGCCACCCTCAATGTCCGATGACCAGTGACATCTGAGAAGGATTGCCAATAATGAAAAAATGTCAACAGTGCAACAAATCACAGCTCATTTCAACGCAGGACGTGCTATACACGTTTTACAGTCGACAATTCTGGGGAAAATGGGTCCCATGATGTATGGGAACCGGCGCCACCCGTGGATACTGTTAACAGAACTTCATCGAACACAACAGCTTGCATTTTTCGCCAATCACGAGGGATGGACACTGGAACAATGGCGGAACGTGATAGGTGAGGAAGAAACAGGTAGCCGTGCGTACATGGGCGCCGAGCTGCGGCCCACCATTCCATCTTCCAAATGAGCCTTCGATGGCAGCAGTCGAGCCATGCTTGTCGATACCGTGGCGTAAGTGGAATACGAACTAGAAGTGTTCGTGTCCATGGCCCCACAGCTAGTAACCGGTTGACAACATGTCCTTTTCACACTTCTGGACAGCTGTGGTAGCTGTACCATCTGTCTTTTCTTCCCTGACAATGCAACGATCTTGGCGGACGTCTGTGCTGCGTGTGTGTGAATGTTCACGAACAACCAGGATCGTTACAAAACTGACGCAGCCCATCCAACTTGCGTGGCAATTCTCCGATTGGGCTATCCGCCACTCGGAAGGCGACATTTTGCCCAAATGTTCAAATGTTTGTAGAGCTTATGGGACTTAACTGCGGGGTCATCAGTCCCTAAACTTACAAACTACCTATAAACTACCTTATACTAAGGACGGCACAAATACCCATGCCCAAGGGGGGATTCGAACCCCCGACCGTAGTGACCGTGCAGACCGTGACTGGAGCGCCTCAGTCCCCTCGGCCACCGTGGCCGGCACACAATTTGCCCCCTTTCAAACTCGTTCAGTTGGCTGTAGGAAACACGAGTGCGTATTCTTGTTATGGCGCCTGTTTGCTGCACACGTTGATATCGTACCAACCCTTATGGTTGTAAACATTCCCTACTAAAGGGTATACAAGAGTAGGAAGGAAGCTTGGGGTTTAACGCCCCATCGACAGCGTGGTCATTAGAGACGAAGCATACGCTCGGAGTATTTGGGTAAGGATGTGGAAGGAAATCGGCCGTGCCCTTTCAAAGGAACCATCCCGGCATTTGCCTGGAGTGATTTAGGGATATCACGGAAAGCCTAAATCGGGTTGGCCGGAGGTGTATTTGAACCACCATCCTTCCGAATGCGAAAAGGGTATACACACACTGTCTGTCGGGCGGCATTGAAACCATTCAGTGCATATGCAATCTCCCAGGTCGCATATCCCGTCATCGGTTCAGAATCAACGTCTTTCCAGTTCTACTATTTTTTCCACTAATGAAAAAATCGATACATACCGGTATTAGAAAGTTCATAATGTGGAATTAGCAAAGTCGGTGTTTTTACGATTTCAAACATGTTCAAATGTTTGTTAAGCTTATGGGAACCAACTACGGGGTCATCAGCCCCTAAACAGTTTAGGCTAAACTTACAAACTACTTATAAACTACCTTACACTAAAGACAACACAAACATCCATGCCGAGGATGGATTCGAACCCCCGACGGGGAACGGCTATCGCATCGGAGCATAGAGCCTCAATGCACTCGGCCACTCCGCCGCGGCTTTTACGATTTAACTAAAGCAATCTCCTTCACTACGGTGACTCAAGAATGCAATAAATGTATTCGCAAATACTTATATGATTAATCATCACCTAGTAATAGACTGTGTGTGGCATACGAAAGTTTGGGTCGATCTGAGGGGGGACGTATACGAGTAGCGTAATGGTGAAGGCTACCACTCGCGAAAAGTGGGGAATCGGGGATGAGTTTTTATATGCCCCCGTTCAGCTGAAGCCTAACCTTATTCGCCTTTGCGAATGTATTTCTCATATTCATAATGTGCATTATTCTGGACTACATCACACACAATACGAAGCGACTAGGCTCAAGTCGTGAACTTCGAACGATATCTTATTGTATTTACTGTCAATGGACTTTCGCGGTGAGAAACAGCCGTATTATGTTGAAACGAATATCGAAATGGCCGAATTACGTCACCATCCTTGTCCGCTTGAGATAGTGGTCATATTGCTGCCTTGTGCATTTAATGGTCAGAGGGCCACGTAAAACTTTGGTACTCTACATAAGACACAAGAAAATATACGAGTTTGTGGACATCAGAATAATTCTATAACAATGTCAGTTAAACAGGATGAAGTCTGTGTACTGCTGAATAAGGCAGAGCTTCTGGTGAGCTGACCACAAAGGAGTGGCTACATAAACTGGAATGACGCACTTCCTGTGCTGGAGCTTGGAATAGATATCTGGCGGGTATATGTCTGGTGACGTCTGGAGTGACACTGAGGCAACACACGGTCTACAAGGAATATCGCATCTCCAACAGTATTCAAATGTTCGTAAATCTTATGGGACTTAACTACGGGGTCATCAGTCCCTAAACTTACAAACTACTTACGAACTAGGATGGCACAAATATCCATGCCCGAGGGGGGATTCAAACCCCCGACCGTAGTGGCCGTGCAGACCGTGACTGAAGCGCCTCAGTCCCCTCGGCCACCGCGGCCGGCTACAACAGTATTATATACGTATAGAAGTACCTCTTTTTTTTGTTTCTATAATATTTTAGACCTCGATCATCGTGTAAATAATTCGGTATTAAATAGATAAATAATCCAAGTTCGTGAATTAAGTGCGTTTCAAAAGTTCGGTGAATGGTCTCAGGAAATATAGGAAACAAAGAGTTACAAACAAAACACATTTACTGGCTTTCAAATTAATCTCCAGTGGCTAAAATAAGCTTCTGACATCGGTTGTACAGCTGTTAGAAACTGTCAGCAAACTCTTCGTGTGGAATCGCTCGAAGCACTGAGGTCACGCGTTGTTGGATCTCCGAAACCGTTGTGAAGCGCAAGTCTTCCAGCGCTAATTTAAGGCAAGAAAACAGAAATAAGTCTTCATATTCACGGAATGTATGACATTAACTGCGAATGGGTAAAGTTGAAAATGTGTACCCAGCCGGAATCCGAACCCGAGTCTCCTGCTTTCTAGGCAAGTGCGCTGACCCCTACACCACTGGGGACACAACGAGCATCACACCTGCACGGAATTACTGAAGCTCGCCTCCCGTCAGATACAAATTTGCAACTTTACCCTTTACTAAAACTCAAACTCTTAGTCACTTAGTACTGATTTCCGTAAGAGCGAGGGCCTAGGCGTGCCTCCGCACTAAAGAAAGGATCATTGCCCGCCACAGGCAAATTGTATAAGTTATATACAGGGTGTTACAAAAAGGTATTGCCAAACTTACAGGAAACATTCCTCGCACACAAAGAAAGAAAATATGTTATGTGGACAATGTGTCCGGGAACGCTTAATTTCCATGTTAGAGCTCATTTTAGTATTTCTTTTTAAATGTAAATTGAAATAATTCGTGCAGACAATTGTAAAAATACCCAATTGTTTCGTTAGTATGTACTGTACTTCCTCGATTCACCGCCAGTTGGTCCAATTGAAGGAAGGTAATGTTGACTTCAGTGTTGTGTTGACATGCGACTCATTGCTCTACAGTACTAGCATCAATCACATCAGTACGTAGCATCAACTGGTTAGTGTTCATCACCAACGTGGTTTTGCAGTCAGTGCAATGTTTACAAATGCGGAGTTGGCAGATGCCCATTTCATGTATGGATTAGCACGGGGCAATAGCCGTGGCGCGGTACGTTTGTGTCGAGACAGATTTCCAGAACGAAGGCGTCCCGACAGGAAGACGTTCGAAGCAATTGATCGGCGTCTTAGGGAGCACGGAACATTCCAGCCTATGACTCGCGACTGGGGAAGACCTAGAACGACGAGGACACCTGCAATGGACGAGGGAATTCTTCGTGCAGTTGACGATAACCTAATGTCAGCGTCAGAGAAGTTGCTGCTGCCGCGGTGGAGTAGCCGAGCGGTCTAAAGCATCTCGCTGCGGAGCGCGCGGTTGCTCGCCGTGGAGGTTCGAGTCCTCCCTGGGGCATGGGTGTGTGTGTTGTCCTTATGTTAGTTTACTTAGGTTTAAGTAGTTTGTAAGCTACTAACTGATGACCACGCAGTTTGGTCCGATAGATTTACAAACATTTGAACATTTTGAAGTTGCTGCTGTACAAGGTAACGGTGACCACGTCACTGTATGGAGAGTGCTACGGGAGAACCAGTTGTTTCCGTACCATGTACAGCGTGTGCAGGCACTATCAGTAGCTGATTGGCCTCCACGGGTACACTTCTGCGAATGGTTCATCCAACAATCGAAAAATGAGCTCTAACATGGAAATTAAGCGTTTTCGGGCACATGTCCACATAACGTATTTTCTTTGTTTGTGAGTGAGGAATGTTTCCTGAAAGTTTGGCCGTACCTTTTTGTAACATCCTGTATATGGTGCCACACACACACACACACACATAAAGGTAAAAAGGTAAAGCAGTCAACAATCCGAAGATTGGTTTGAACACCACAGTGCTTTACTAGGCATGGTCCTGTTTGGGGGTGGTATGCCGTTGCCTTCCTCCGACCTTCGAACTGACTTACCCAGCCGAACCCGCCAGATGCGTTGCAGCAGCTGCAGCAGCAGCAGCGTCGACAGTATGATCCTCTGGTACAAATTCAAGATTTATCAAGCCCTTGCAATCAACTTCATATTTATCTTGGATTTTCTCAGCTGACTTTTTTGGGAGGTGGGGAAGACGATGAACACCATGCCACTGAGTGTCGCTAGGTCTCGGCATCGTACTGATAGCACCCACTCTCATCTCCTGTAATGATGGTTTCCAAAACTTGCGAACTGCGGTCAGACATGTCGATGCAATCTCCAGATGCTTCCATCCGAGTGTCCTTCAGCTGTCACTATGTGCGGTACGAACCGGCAACAAATCTTCCGCTTTCTCGAAGGTTCGTGAACAATAGTGCTTACACTGTTTGTGCTGATCTTCAACTCGTCTGCTATCATGCTCAAAGATAGCCGCCTACCTTTCGCAATAATCCGTCGCACTCGTTCGATGTAGCCTGGGAATGTGATTATGGACGGTCGACCTGAACATGGCTTATCTTTGACACCTTCCTTTCGACCACTGAAGCGTTTAAACCGCTCAAACACACACTTTTCACTCACTGCTTCAACAAAATACAACTGCACTAACATCCCACGAGTCTCCGTCGCCGTATTGTCTAATTTGAAACAAAACTTGAAGTTAACGCGTTGCTCCATTCTGCGCTCCATATTACAATGACACGAGTTTTCTTACTGACCCTGTTAGTTGGATCTCAGCGTGTATTATCGCTCACTGCAGTGCATGGCACGATAGGTTACTCTTGTTGACATGGCCCTCAATGTGTATGCGCGGGCACCTCATCCTCGCCAGCGTAGTTTGTAAAATACGGGATCATTCACTGTACTTGTATTTATACTCTTCAGTACTATAAATTACACGGGTATACCAGATACATTTTTAGCATCCTAACCAGGGCCCAGAAGTGTCAAGAGACTTTTAACATCGTTATAGTCAGGTTAGTACTGTATATTCTTTCCTCTGCTGTGTTTCTTTGTACAGTGGAACTCTGTACTCCGGGGCACTTTTATTTGCCCTACCCTGTATTTTTCCACGTAATACGTGACGACCGAGCGGTCTGGAGCGGCACGTTGCGGATCGCGCGGCCTCCCGCGTCGGAGATTCGAATCCTCCCTCTGGCATGGCTGTGTGTGTTGTCCTTAGGTTAGTTTAGTTTTTGTAGTTTGTAAGACTAGGGACTGATGACTAACGTAGTTTGGTTCCATAGAATTACAAACATTTGAACATTTGATTTTTGTAGCGTGACGGAAGGCAATTTTATGCACAGTATTAACGGAAACCACGATCTCCGTGTAAAGACCACTCACCGCGGTGGACTGGCCGAGCGTTCCACGGCACCTAGCTGCGGAGGTTCAAGTCCTCCCTCGAGCATGTGTGTATTTGTTGTCTTCTGCATAAGTTAGTTTAGGTAGTTCGTAGGCCTAGGGACTGATGTCCAGAGTAGTTAAGTGCCATAGATTTCCAAACATCTGAACATCTGAAACATGCAAGACCAGCTGGTCTTGCATGGTTCGCAGGAGAGCTTCTGTGAAGTTTGGAAAGTAGGAGGCGAGGTACTGGCGGAAGTAAAGTTGTGAGGCGGCATCGTGTGTCGTATCGGGATAGCACAGTCGGTAGTGCGCTTGCCCCCGAAAGGCAAAGGTCCCAGGCTCGAGTCCCGGTTCCGGCACACAATTTTAATCTGCCAGGAAGTTTCATATCAGCGCACACTCCGCTGCAGAGTGAAAGTTTCATTCCGCTTTTGTTATATTTCACTACCGTTCCATTCTCTAATAGCGTGCAGGAAAAAGGAATACCTGAATATTTTTCAAAAAATGTTCAAATGTTTGTATAGCTTATGGGACCTAACTACGGGGTCATCAGTCCCTAAACTTACAAACTACTTATGAACTAGCTTACGCTAAGGACGGCACAAATATCCATGCCCGAGGGGGGATTCGAACCCCCGACCGTAGTGGCCGTGTAGACCGTGACTGACGCGCCTCAGTCCCCTCGGCCAGCGCGGCCGGCCCTGAATAATTCCGTGCCGCGGTGGAGTAGCCTAGAACACATCGAACAACAACGAACAAGAACGATCAACGACCGCAATGGGCGGATCTACCCATAGAACAAGGGAGGGGGGGGGGGGTGGCGGTCTTAGGCGCCTAGCTGCGGTTACTCGCCGTCGGAGGTTCGTGTCCTCCCTCGGGCATGTGTGTGTCTGTTTGTCCTTAGGTTAGTTTAAGTTAGTATAACTAGTTTGTAAGCTTAGGGACTGATAAGCAAAGCAGTTAAGTTCCATAGGTTTACAAACAAACAATCTTTCCTTTATCGATCTGATTTATTTTATTATTATGATCACGGATACCTATGTAGGTCGATGCTAACAAAATATGTTCGCATCTGGAAGAGAAAGTTAATATCAGCAGTACTCCGAAACAGGACGCACAAGTGTAGTGTAGGCCGTTTCTATAGTATATTACTGCACACATTGTTACGGGTAACGTTTCCAACACTGCGACGCTGCCTTCTGTTAGCTGCTCCTGCCCCCCCCCCCCCCTCGGGCAGCCATGCTGCACGCCTCCTGCCGCTGCCAACAGCCAGCGCACGAATTGTCAACTTACCGTGGACAAACAGTACAGTAACCGGAGTATCTAAATATTTGTAAGGCTTAAGGGACTTAACTGCGGGATCATCAGTCCCTAAACTTACAAACTACTTATGAACTACCTTATACTAAAGACGACACAAACATCCAAGCCCGAGGGGGGGTTCGAACCCCGGACGGCGGACGGCCGCGCGCACCGCAACACGGCGCTCCAGCACGCGCGGCTAATCCGCCGCGGCCCGGAGTATCTGTGTCATTACCAAACAATGCAGAAATTGAAAAAACAGCGTACTAAAAGGTCGCCCAATTACGGCTCAGAAACAAACAGCCAGTAAATAAGATTTATGTCGCGCTGAGTTTGATATTCCCTCAAAACCTAAAATCATATTTCCTGTGTTTGCGTTGTATTGAATTAATTTCTTCATTCTTTGTAAAGTTGCTACGCAAAACGAGATATGTTTTCAAGAAAGCTTTCGCGATCAACAAAATTACACTTGAAACTTCCTGGCAGATTAAAATTGTGGGCCAGAAACAGGATTCGAACATGAGACCTTTGCATTTCGCTGGCAAACACTCTACAAGCAATACTTCTGGCAGTATCTCGCCCTCCTACTTTCCAAACTTCACACAAGTTCTCCTGCGAACCTTTAACGACTAGCACTCCTCATTCTAGAAACATCCTTTAGGCTACGGCTAAGCCAACATCCTTTCATTCAGGAGTGCTAGTCTCGCAATGTTTTCATGAGGACTTTTGTGAAATTTGGAAAGTAGGAGGTGAGGTACAGGCAGAAGTACAGTTGTGAGGACGGACTGTGAAGCGTGTCGGGATAGTTCAGACGGTAGAGCGCTTGCCCGCGAAAGGTAAGGATTGCAGGTTCGAATCCCGGGTACAGCACATAATTTTAATCTTCCAGGAAGTTACATATCAGCGCACACTACACTGTAGAAAGAAAATTGGATTCTGAAAATTACACTTGACTGTGTTTCAAGAAGATTTTCTACTACCAATAAAATCATTTGTATCTGCGTGTGGAAAAATGCCGAGAAATTTCTAATTTTCTCCAATAACTAGAAAATCGAAACATCTAGCTTCAAATAAAACTGTTTATAATGGGTAGGAGTACTATTTCTTAGTGTCGAGGAATAAAATCAGATAAACCGTTTACCGAAAACATCTGAATGTGCCAGCATGAACTACAGATGACTGTAAATACAACCAAAATTTCATGTGTAAGCTGTTCACTGCCACATTAGGCAAAAGCAGGCAATATACTTAAATGATTGAGAAGCAGACGATTGACTATTGGTTATTTTCAGTTGGGCCTAAGGACTAATTCTTCGTATAAAATGAGTAAATTACTAATTTCCAGCCAGCCGCGGTGGCCGAGGGGACTGAGGCGCTCCAGTCACGGTCAGCACAGCCACTACGGTCGGGGGTTCGAATCCCCCCTCGGGCATGGATATTTGTGCCGTCCTAGTTCGTAAGTAGTTCATATGTTTAGGGACTGATGACCCCTTAGTTAAGTCCCATAAGCTTAACAAACACTTGAACATTTGAACTAATTTCCATTTGTAAATGGAAATTAAATGAAAATAAAGTTTATCTTCCGAATACACAATCACGAGTCAAGTTCATAAAATTAAGCTCTGTCCATGATAAAGGAAGGAAGGAATCCTGGGATTTAACGACCCGTCGACAGCATGATTATTAGAAACGGAGCTCACGCTTGGAATTTTCGTTAAGGACGCGGGAGGAAATCGGCCGTGCCCTTTGAAAGGAACCATCCCGGCATTTGCCTGGTGGGATTTAGGAAAAATCAGGGAAAACCTAAATCTGGATGGCCGGAGGTAGATTCCATCGTTCCGAATACGAGTCCAGCGTGTTACCAATGCGACACCTCACTCGGTGATAAATCAATTTTTCGTAACAAATTTGACATTTCAGAGCATGTCACCAAGTTTTTGGCAATAGCGAAGGATCCTTCTACTTTGACTCATGTTGTCACAGGCGGGGACATACTAAACGGAAAAAAAGACGGAAAACAACATTCCGAAACAAAACTCATAAAAATAAAACTTTCTTTCACTGCAATGTTCTGCTAAGCAGTTGCCATTGCGAATGGTCGAAGTTACAAGTGATTAGTATTTTTCAAAATGTTCAAATGTTTGTAGAGCTTATGGGACTTAACTACGGGGTCATCAGTCCCTAAACTTACAAACTACTTACGAACTAGCTAATACTAAGGACGGCACAAATATCCAACTTCGTTTAAGTAGTTTGTAAGCTAGGGACTAATAACCAAGCAGTTAAGACTCATAGATTTACAAACATTTGAAAGAAAAGTGATCAGTGTTTTGAGGCGTACAAGACAACATGCGATGTCCGGGGCCAATGCCGACGGGTGATATGCAGTGCTTCAGTAGGCTGACAAACTCCTTGAATTCTTCATGTTTAGTTCTCACGCACAAAGGTAAAAACATCACAGACTGCCCATTACTTAACTTTATCAATCATTCAAATACTTTAGCAAACATTATGTAGAAAAAATGACAGTATTTCAATGTGCAATGCAATTTCATGCCAAATAGTTAGATTTCACTGAATTATATAGTAAGTTACTTGAATGAAGCATAATGGGATAGCATTTGATTAGATGTAGTTTTAATAAAGTGCATCCTGTAAATACAATTACCTACTCACATTCACCGGGACAAACTAAACGACAACAACGACTTTAAAAAAATTGCACTGACGTGTTTTACGGCCCACTTTAGATTTGTAGTTTTATAAGTTTTTGCAAACATTTTGGACAAAAATAATGAACTAAATAAAAAAATAATAAGAGTGTCTGAAACCATTTTAGGAAAAAAATTTAGGTAGTGGTGGGTTTCGAACCACTGACCTTCAGCGACACAGTCTAACGCATTGCCTACTACGCTACGGATAACAGAAATTGCGTTCTTTAATTTCATACCATTGATGACCGTTGTTAACTGATGCTAATATGGCATTTGTAGACACTAAATTATCATTTATCGTACGAAGAACGATGTTTTTCATTAATTCTTCAGTGCGCCATTGCTTTGAAATGACAACGTGTAAGTTACAATAAGAAAATCATCAAATACGCAACGCAAGATGGCGTATGCCAGAGTTCTGGGCGAGGAATGTCACGTGACATCTGCGAACGGATGATTTTCGTTAATTGAATGGATGGTGTCAAAACTCTGTTATTTTTGCAAATATCTCTCAAGCGATATGAGATATGAAAAAAACATAAGGGAACAAAGTTGTAGAGAATTTTCTCCTCTACAAATTCGGTTTTTCAATTTTAGCGTCAGATGAACGATTTATTTGCAATTAAAATTACCTTACAAACGGCTTTTTTTTTTTTTTTTTTTTTTTGGTATTACTAACGTATTTCTTGTCCGAAATATTTCAGAAAGCGAGGTTCTGGTAGCCAACAATTATGTCTGTAAAATTTGGTGCCGATCGGTTGAACGGTTCGACCTAAAAAGTGGGAACACATTACAGCCAGACATCGTCAAATCGCCGTTGTTTTTGCAAGTATCTCTGCAACGATGCAAGATATGAAAAAAAAAAGACATAATAGAGCGAAGTTGTAGAGAATTATCCGCTCTACCAATTAGTTTATTCAATTTTCGTGTCAGATGAACGGTTCGTTTGCAATTACAATTATATTACAAACGGCTTTTTTGGTATAACTACCGTATTTTTTGCCCGAAAAATACAAAGGGGGGTTCTGGTCTCTGGCGGCCTACAATTATGTGTGCAAAATTTGGTGCTGATCGGTTGAACGGTTCGTCTTAAAAACAGGGAACACGTAACGGGCAGACAGACGGACAGACAGACAGACATACACCCCAAAATCGCCGTTATTTTTGCAAATATCTCTGAAACCATACGAGATATGAAAGAAACATAACAGAGCAAAGTGGTAGAGAATTTTCTCCTCTACAAATTCGGTTATTGAATTTTCGTGTCAGATGATGGTTACGCCGTTATTTTCATTTAAATTTCGAACTGTCAAAAGACGATCGTAAAGGCTCACTTTAAGTGTTACTACCGTAACATAAAGTGGGCCAAAAGCAACAACGAGGTAAAAAAAAGGTATAAACGAAGTAAAAGAATAGCAACAACGAAAGCAGTTAAACGAAGCGTTTAGTGTGTCAGTCAGAGCAGAATGGAATACGGATGACATCCTGGAACATGTTTCCGGTCAGCAGACGTCAGAAGAGTCAAGTGCGTAGAGGCGGGCCGCGCGTCTGATGCGGCCGCGCGGTGTGTGGCGACTAGGCTAGGCAGTAGCAGGGCCGTGTTGCCAGACAGCGTCTGCCGCCAAACAAAGCCGCGCACGCGTGCTCGCACAAAGCGACGCTCCCTGCACCCGGGGCCCGAGTTCGACCCTCGTGCGGGGGACGCCGAGTGCACCCGTTACCTCTGCACGATCGGCTGACGCCACTTCCTGTCGCACAGCGTCGACCGCCGCCCCACAATCTCGTGACTGGTCTACGTACAGCGGAGACTCAGAGGCGTAAGATGATTTTAACACAACGCTGATCTGCAAGTAAGCACTCTAGCGGAACAAACTAGAAGTACATTTATGACAAGGGAAACGTCTCACCGCACCCTCCTCTGATTTAGTGGAAGAATGGCGCAATGGATATCTCGTCAAAATCTAGATACTGTTAAAGTACGGAAACAGAAAGTATACGGAACTATGAAAAAAGAACCAAAATAAAAACTGAACCCGCCAAGTGTATGATGTGCCACATTAAGGAAAGTACCTCCAGCAAACATGTTGTGGTTCTGCTGTCACGGTGTTGGACTACGAAACAGACGTTCCCGAGATCAAAACCCCAATCCCGAATAAAATTTTCATTTCGTTTTGTCACTACACTATGAACTGTCCGTCATATCATTGATGCCTCTGTTCTCTTTTTGTAGCTCTGGGCCGGCCGCGGTGGCCGAGGGGACTGAGGCGCTCCAGTCACGGTCGGCACGGCCACTACGGTCGGGGGTTCGAATCCCCCTCGGGCATGGATATTTGTGCCGTCCTTAGTCTTAGTTAGTTCATAAGTAGTTTGTAAGTTTAGGGACTGATGACCCCGTAGTTAAGTCCCATAGACTGTAGAAACATTTGAAACATTTTGTAGCTCTGGCAATTTTCATACTATACGTTAGTTAAATAATAAGAATCATCTGTGCCGCGCGGAATGGCCGCGTGGTCTAAGGCGTCACGCTGCGGACTAGGCAGCCGTTCCCGCCAGAGGTTCGAGTCCTCCGTCGGGCATGGGTGGGTGTATTATCCTTAGTGTAAATTATTTTAAGTAGTTTCTAAGTCTAGGGACTGATGACCATAGTAATTTGGGCTAATAGGTTTATAAACATCTGCACAAAAGTAAGTAAGACTGAAAAGTTGCTCAGGTCATTCCAATATTCAAGAAAGGCAATAGGAGTGACCCACAAAATTACAGGCCTATATTATTAACGTCGGTTTGCAGCAGGATTTTACAGCATCTACTTTCCTCAAATATTATCAATTACCTCGAAGAGAACGACCCATTGACCTATAGTCAACACGGATTGTGAAAGTATCATTCTTGTGAAACACAGCTAGCTCTTTCCTCACATGATGTGATGAGTGCTATCGACAAGAGATGTCAAATACATTCCGTATTTCTAGATTTCCGGTAGGCTATTGACACTGTACCTAACAAGCATTTTGTAATCAAATTGCGTGCTTATGGAATATCGCCATAGTAGTGGGATTGGATACGTGATTTCCTGTCAGAAAGGACACAGTACGTTGCAACTGACGGAAAGTCATCGACTAGAACAGAAGTGATATCTGGCGTTCCCCAGGGAAGTGTTATAGGGGCCCTACTGTTCCTTATTTTTATAAACGATTTAGGAGACAATCTGAGTAGCTCCCTTAGACTGTTCGCGGACGATGCTGTCATTTACCGGTTAGTAAAGTCACAAGGAGATCAAAAGCAACTGCAAAATGATTTAGATAAGATATCTGCATGGCGCAAAAAATGGCAATTTACTCGTAACAATGAGAAGTGTGAAGTCATCCATATGACCACTAAAAGAAATATGTTAAACTTCAGTTACAAGATAAATCAGTCAAATCTACAGGCCGTCAATTCACTAAACAGCTAGGAGTAACAATTACGAACAACGTACATTGGAAAGAACACCAGAAAATATTGTAGGGCAAGCGAACCAAAGACTGCGTTTCATTGGCAGAACACTTACAAGATGCAATAGCCCTACTAAAGAAACTGCCTACACCACACTTGTGCGTCCTATTTTGGAGTATTGCTGCGCATTGTGGGATCCACACCAGGTGGGACTCACAGACGATTTAGAGAAAGTTCAGAGAAGGGCAGCACGTTTTGTATTATCACGATATAGGGAGGAGAGAGTCTCGGAAATGAAGCACGAGTTGGGGTAGAAATCATTAAAAGAAAGGCATTCTTTGCGGCGATTCTATTTGCGAAATTTCTTTCACAAACTTTCTCTTACGAATGCAAACATATTTTTTTAGCTCCCACCTACGTAGGAAGACATGATCATCCCAATAAAATAAGAGAAATCAGATCGAAAACGGAAAGATTTAGGTGTTCCTTTTTCCCGCGAGCATTTGTGAATAGAACTTGAAAATCTTTGGCGTGACGTCACGAGTGCTGGACTGCTGTGCACATCGCTCTCGATTTTTTTATATAATTTTAGGATTAATATAATTATTTTAACTGTTATTTCTTGATAATATTCAATATAGAGGTGTTCTGGTAATGGGTCGTCAGTTATTTTAGTGTTTGTTGTGTCGTAATTGCTTTAAATGGTGTTATTTGTGTTCACGTGTGCGCCGGCATCGAAGTCTTACTTTGTTTACATGTGGTGGCGAGTGGTTCCAGCCGTAGCAGTCTCCGAAAGCTAAGTTCCCATAAGTGTTTGTGTTATTGTAGTTAAATTATTAAAGTTAGTAGATTTCAGGAGGTGTTATACCTAGTTTTTTTTTAATTAAATTTAGTACTTTTCAACAGGTGTCTTCTTGCTGTTTTTAACGTAATTGAGGTTGGGAAAATTTCCATTACGGTATCTGATAACTCTTGTACTCTCACTGTGTTTAGTTAATTTATTAGTGCGCTTGAATTTGAACTTCTTTATACAAGCAACAGTGTAAAGTTTTTGTAGTAGTGTTATTTGCTCTTTTCTGATACTAGTAGTTTTAGTATTAGTTGTTGTTACTTGATTTGTAGAGACTGAGATTTGTTGATTGCTGTAGTTAAGAGGTACTTTCTCGTTCTTTTGTAGAAACATAACTTGCATAACGCAGACGTCTAGTTTTGGAGGTGATAATTTACCGGATATAGACTGGGAGACCCAAACATTTATGACGGGTTGTAGGGACAAAGAGTCCAGTGAAATTGTTTTGTGTGCATTATCTGAAAATTACCTTGTGCAGTTAAACACAGAACTGACTCGTAGCGACAACATATTGGACCTTCTGGTGACAAACAGACCCGAACTATTTGAAACAGTTAACGCAGCACAGGAACAAAATCTCCAGACACTCTATGACGAAAATGTCATTGAAACAGAAGTTGACACTCTAAAGGCTGAATTGTTGTTGTTGTTGGTTGTTTTAAGCGGAAAGGCTGAATTACTAAATGACTTTTTCCAAAGCTGTTTCACAGACGAAGATTTCACAGTAGTTCCTTCTCTAGATTGCAGCACAGATCACAAAATAATTGACAGGGGGATAGAAAAACAACTAAAATCGCTCAAGAGGAAAGGACGCAGGACCAGATGGGATCCCAGTTCGTTTTTACAGGGAGTACGCGAAGGAACTTGCCCCCCCCCCCCCCCCTTCTTGCAGTGGTGTACCGTAGGTATCTAGAAGGGCGTAGCGTTCCGAAAGATTGGAAAATGGCGCAGGTCTCCCCGTTTTTAAGAAGGGACGTCGAACAGATGTGCAGAAATATCGGCCTATATCTCTAACGTCGGTCAGTTGTAGAATTTTGGAACATTTATAATGTTCGAGTATAATGACATTTCTGGAGACTAGAAATCTGCTCTGTAGGAATCAGGGAATCAGCATGGGTTTCGAAAAAGGAGATCGTATGACACCCAGCTCGCGCTATTCGTCCATGAGACTCAGAGGGCCATAGACACGGGTTCTCAGGTAGATGTTGTGTTTCTTGACTTCCGCATGGCGTTTGATACAGTTACCCACAGACGTTTAATGAACAAAGTAAGAGCATATGGTCTATCAGACCAATTGTGTGTTTGGATTGAGGAGTTCCTTGATAACAGAAAGCAGCATGTCATTCTCAATCGAGAGAAGTCTTCCGAAGTAAGAGTGATGTCAGGTGTGCCACAGGGGAGTGCCGCGGGTCCGTTGCTGTTCACGATATATATAAATGACCTTGCGGATAACATCGGTAGCTTACTGAGGCTCTTTGCAGACGACGTAGTATATAGAGAGGTTGTAACAATGGAAAATTGTATTGTAATGCAGGGGGATATGTATCGAATTGACGCATGGTCCAGGGAATGGCAATTGAATCTCAATGTAGACAAGTGCAATGTGCTGCGAATACATAGAAAGAAAGGTCCTGTATCATTTAGCTACACTATAGCGGGTCAGCAACTGGATGAAGTTAATTCCATAAATTATCTGGGAGTAGGCATTAGGAGTGATTTAAAATGGAACGACCATATAAAATCAATCGTCGGTAAAGCAGATGCCAGACTTAGATTCATTGGAAGAATCCTAAGGAAATGCAGTACGAAAACGAAGTAGGTTACAGTATACTTGTTCGCCCACAGCTTGAATATTGCTCACCGGTGTGGGATCCGTACCAGGTGGGGTTGATAGAGGAAGTAGATAAGATCCAACGGAGAGCAGCGCGTTTCGTTACAGGATCATTTAGTAATCGTGAAAGCGTTACGGAGATGATCGACAAACTCTAGTGGAAGACACTGCAGGAGAGACGCTCTGTTGCTCGGTACGGGCTATTGTCGAAGTTTCGAGAACATACCTTTACCGAGGAGTCTAGCAGTATATTGCTCCCTCCTACGTATATCTCGGGTAGAGATTATGAAGATAAAATCAGAGAGATTAGAGCCCACACATAGGCATACCGACAATATTTCTTTCCGCGAACAATACGGGACTGGAATAGGAGGGAGAACCGATAGTGGTACTCAAGGTACCCTCCGCCACACACACCTATCGGGTGGCTTGCGGAGTATGAATGTAGATGTAGACAGGCGAGACTCAGTACGGAAATAACACGCCAGGAGCGCTGTAGCAGACCCACCCGTCTCGAGTAGTAAACTGAGACAAGAAAGTCGATTGCATAAATGGGGCTTAACATACATCGCGATCACAGACATAGATTTCATTACGTCACGATCCGACCGCAGCGTGGATGCGCATAAAGAGTGCGGCTTGCTGAGCTCACATCAGTCTGATCTAGCCTCCGAAGACGTCTTTAGCAGTGGAAGACGAAACGTCAAAACAGGATAATGCCCTAGACCTCGGATTTATTTCCAGGTATCTGATATCAGCAATAAACGACGTGTTCCAAAACACTTGTGCCTGCACCAACATTGTACTCTGACGTTAGGTCTGCCACAGATGATCGCCTGTTGTGCCTTACACAACGGGAAAGCCTCTGACATCCGCGTTTAGTGATGAGGCGAACACATACAATACCTTGTCTCCTACTAGTGGTTTTAATGTCTCTCAACCACATCCAAATGGTATTCATGCCAGTAGGGTGCGAATAGACGAACAGATTCGCGATTTTCGAGAGGCTAACTCTATGTCAAAGTCGCTTATTTATCATAGACTGGCGTGGTATCTGTTCTTTCTGACCCGGTTCGCAGGCATGTTGCATTTGCAAATTATTCATTAAGGAGGAAAAGGAAGAAGGATTAGGAAGGAAAGGATTTACATTAACTGAAGTAGGACACTGAAATTATACAATGGCGATAAGTGAAAATGTGGGTCGGGTCGGGAATCGAACCCTCCGTCTGTCTCAAACTTCCATGCCTTCGGAGGCGAGCGCGGGTAGCCAAGTAGTTAAAGCGACCGTTGGCCTGAAGCGGGATACCTGGCTTCAATTCCCAGCCCGTCTCATATTTTCACTTGTCGCCATTGTATAATTTCAATGCCCCAACGCAGCTAATGTCAAGCCTTCTTCCTTCCCTCTTTAATAAATAATTTGCAACAGTCGCTGCCGTATTGTCACAAGATTCCCCATTCGTCTCTGCTCTGCTTGCATACTATCCTTACTGCGTTACATGCGTACACTGCCATAATGTTTTGGATTATCAGCGTATACTCTTCTCATGTTATCCAGTGCATAGTGCAGGGAATTTCGTCCCTATATCAGAAACCCCTCTTTAACATACAATTTGTGCACATAAGAAGGAAAAGCAGTGTTTAACACAGGGTGCGAAATTTACGGTCGCTAAGCTCGCCACTGGTGACCGAATATTGGCAGCTGGCGATATAAATTTTAATTTCTGAAAGCACTGCAGCTAGGTTCAGGATTGTACAAGCCTGAAAAGGTAAGCGGTAATTATATTGATGAATAAGGCAAGTCTACATTTCCAGGTAGCTGTATCAGTATTTTTAATTTTTTAACGTCCTTTCTCAATATTAGCGCAAATAACAGATCTCATCATGACTACCGTACCTTTGTAGCGTAGCGGCTATTCACTGCCCTATATCTGTATGTATATCAGATTTTTTCCCTTGCTTTGCGCCGGTAAGGCGGAGTGTCGGTCAGCGCCAGGTGTGCAAGAGCGCAACATCTATATTCAGAAATGTTCAAATGTTTGTAATCATATGGGACCAAACTACGTTGGTCATTAGCCCCTAGTCTTACAAACTACTTAAACTAAGTTAAACTAACCTAGGGACAACACACACATCCATGCCCGAGGGAGGATTCGAACCTCCGACGCGAGAGGACGCGCCATCCGTATCTTGGCGCTCCAGACAGCTCGACTAGGCCCGCGCGGCAGCGCAACATCTGTATTTTCTAAAACATTTTTTCTGCATATAGTCTGGAAAGTTCGTAGTTTTTGATGGGCGTATATGGAAAGCGCGGGTTAGCGCGGGCTTTCTCTGTGATCTGATTGGTTACCAGTATCTTTAGTCAATCAGATTACAGCATTGCGCGCGTTCCTTCGAGAACTTTTACGCTTCCTTTGGTGCAAGAGAGAATCGGAGCCGCGGCGGAGTGGCCAAGCGCGTTCAGGAGCTATGCTGCGATGCGCGAGGCCGCTCCCCGTCGGGGGTTCGAATCCCCCCCCCCGTGCATGGATGATGTATAGTCTATAGGACTTAACTACGGGGTCATCAGTCCCTAAACTTACAAACTACTTATGAACTACTTACAAACTAGGACGGCACAAATATCCATGCCC
The DNA here is from genome assembly GCA_026315105.1 of Locusta migratoria. Lineage (NCBI taxonomy): Eukaryota > Metazoa > Arthropoda > Insecta > Orthoptera > Acrididae > Locusta > Locusta migratoria. The sequence continues at coordinate 298,877,479 of CM048755.1, forward strand.
GAGGGGGGATTCGAACCCCCGACCGTAGTGGCCGTGGGGCATGGATGTTTGTGCCGTCTTTAGTGTAAGGTAGTTCATAAGTAGTCTGTAAGTTTAGGGACTGATAACCCCGCAATTAAGTCCCTTAAGCTTACCAAACATTTGAAAATATAGTAGTCGGAGTTTATACACGGAATTGTTAGCATCTCCATGATTTTGCTCCGAACGTACAGGAACTATTTTGCGGATCGTGCTTGCTTATTGGATTAAAAAGTACGTTAACATGCGTAGAATATTGTGTCGATAGTCGAGTAGTAAATTTCCGTTTTTTATGATAATTATGATATTATGCAACATTGAAACCGTGTGGCGTGTTACGCTAATCATGTTCAAATGTTTGTAAATCTATCGGACCAAACTGCGTGGTCATCAGTCCGAAGCTTACAAACTACTTAAACCTAGGTAAACTAACCTAAGGACAAACACACACACACCCATGCCCCAGGGAGGACTCGAACCTCCACGGCGAGCAACCGCGCGCTCCGCAGCGAGACGCTTTAGACCGCTCGGCTACTCCACCGCGGCGCTAATCATGAATGTGTGAAGTTTTTATCTGGACGTTTTTAATGACACGGTAAGTTAATTACCATAAACTGGCTTTACTAGTGGGTGTCATGTATCACGGGCTTGGCAGTGAACTGTACCTTGGAGATGCTTTAAATAATACTTATATCGTACAAAAATCCCGTGTTAACATCATTTTAACGCAATAGATCCCATCATTCATAAAAAATTTAAGAAAAATGCAACTGATTGAAAAGTAGATTCTCCACCTATTTATTTTACAGCTTTTTACAGTGGAATTACGGTTGTCGTTTTTAGTCATGTTAGCACTGGATGGACTGCCGAATAAGAGAATCGTTACGAGGTGAGTGAAACTATGATTTGACTGTTTTTCAGTGGAACCAATCAGGTTGCTGAGTTGCACATTCTCTATACATTTTAGGTTTGTTCAAGCAATTGCGAGTTCACGCGCATGTGCAGAGGTGTGTACAAACTGCGCCTTCTTCTTCTGTCTACTTGAGGTGTGGCTGTTTCCTGTATACGCAATGACAGCTAGCAACCTGATTAGAAAACTACTCAGATTTTTTTCCTCTGGTGCTTCCATGCTGCCAGGTTCGCGAATACGCAGAGCTGTCTTGAGTTAGAGTGGGGTTAGACTCACGTGATTCGTGTTTTCATTTGTGGCGGGTTCTTAAAAGTTTTGAAAGCTGTTGCAGTTCCCGCGTTCGACTATTTCGTATTTATGTTCCACTGTCAAGTGTAAGGTAAATATAGTATTTAATCCTTGAAAACGCCTTTACACATCGTCAGCTGATTAATCCGCGAGAATTCAACTAGAAAAAAAAATAGTTCAAATGTTTGTTAAGCTTAAGGGACTTAACTGCGGGGTCAACAGTCCCTAAACTTACAAACTACTTATGAACTACTCTATACTAAAGCGACACGAACATCCATGCCCGGGAGGGGGGGGGGGGGAATCGAACCCCCGACCGCAGCGGCCGTGCACACTGTGACTGGCGCGCCGCAGACCGCTAGGCCACTGCGGCCGACCTCAACAAGAAATGGCGCAAAATACATTTAAGCAGAAAAAGCAACAAATACTAAGTACTAAAAGCAGCGTTCACGACTTGGTTGAAGACAGATACACTGGGTGATTTTCTGATAGTATCCGTGAATGGCTCCTCTCTGTCAGAGTTTGACCCAAAGGTGCCATTCATAAGAGGTACTTCTCAGCAGAAAGACAATGTTACACAGAAATGAAGCGCTAACTATAGTACTTGTATATATTTTTCTGTTAAACAATTTGATTTAGTATTATGTTGAAGATATTGTTCGAACAGTTAACGGAGAGTGGGGGGGGGGGGGGAGTTGTGGTGACCAAAATTGTTAGACTGGCTGGTGGCTTCGGAACTCAAATTTCACAGCCTGGTATAGCACCACGTAGACTTCGAGAATTCAGCGAGACTATCAAATGTTTGTAAACCTCAGGGACCAAACTGCTCAGGTCATCCGTCCCTCGACTTACAAACTACTTCAACTTACGCTCAGGACAACACACCCACCCACACCCGAGGCAGGACTCGAACCCACCGACGGGGAGCGGCCGCGCAAACCATGTCATGACGCCTTAAACTAAGCAGCCATTCCCGCGCGGCAAGCGAGACTCTACGGTAGTTTTAAGTTTTAAGAAGACTGACATCGATTCATCTACTGGCCATTTATAAATTATTTCTGAAGATTTCTGGGTTGGTTCCATGGGAACTGCTATGGCCGATTCCCTGTTCCATCCTTGCCGATCTGTCAGCCGTTGTACTCTGCTGTAAATGACGCTGCCGTACATATAGCGTCCAACCGTATTCTTCTTCTCCAGCATGAATATTCTCAGAACCTAGATTCGAGTTTAATTTAACAAGGACGTGGGAGGCCTTACTGGAAGGCAAAACATAAAGGAACTAACGGCATTAATTTGCATTGGGTTCGTCACAAATTGTCATCGTTCCACATTGCTTTAATTCAATGTCCACAGGCACCTAATATCGTAAATTCCATTGTATCTTTACTCATAATGACTTCTGGATCACAAATGTCGTCTGTTCTTTTAAACATGTCCGAAGAAACAGAGCCGGCCGCGGTGGCCGAGGTGACTGAGGCGCTCCAGTCACGGTCAGCACGGCCACTACGGTCGGGGGTTCGAATCCCCCCTCGGGCATGGATATTTGTGCCGTCCTAGTTCGTAAGTAGTTTGTAAGTTTAGGGACTGATGACCCCGTAGTTAAGTCCCATAAGCTTTACAAACATTTGAACATTTTTTGAAGAAACAGACACCATATATTTTCTTACTGAAAACATATCCCAGCATTGTATTGACATGATTCTTGAAAATAGCAGTCTAGCTAGACTAGTATTTGAATCCAACCGTTCCCAACTATCTCAAAAGTCTGAAATACCACGCCAAGTCTCTAGGATCGTGTATATGGCCATATTACTGATCGCTCCCAATTTTCTCTCAGATTTTTCCAGTGTTTATGATAATTTCCACTCCCCCCCTTCCTCTCTCTCTCTCTCCCCCCCCCCTCTCCCCCCCCCCTCTCTCTCTCTCTCTCTCTCTCTCTCTCTCTCTCTCTCTCTCTCTCTCTCTCTCTCTCTCTCTCTCTCTCTCTCTCACACACACACACACACACAATACCTCCATGCAGTTCTGAAAAGAGAAATTTGTTAACATCGAATAGTAATTTATGTGATAGGAAGTCTTTTCTGAAGGCCTTTGTCTGAAGTGTAGCCTTCTACGGGAGTGAAACATGGACAAGTAACAGTTCAGACGAAAAAATGCTGAAGATTGTACGGGCTGATCGCGTAACTAATGAGGAGGTACTGAACAGAATAAAATTGGGGAAGAAACAAATTTCTGTCATTTCTTGACTGAAAGAAGGGACAGAATGGTAGCACACATCAAGAAATCGTCAATTTATCATTGGAGGGAAGTGTGTGGGGTAAAAGCCGCATAGGAAGACCAATAGACGGATATAGTAAGCAGATTCAAATGGATGTGGGTTGCCGCTCTTATTTGGTGATGAAGAGGCTTGTGCAGGGTAGATTAGCGTGGAGAGCTGCATCAAACCAGTCTTCGGACTGAAAGGACTGAAAACCACAACAATAATCTTCATTCTGATTCTCTCAACCGGTGACTGAAATCAGTTTCGCTCGTCCTTTACGCCCATTTGGTGGAGACCCGAAACATACGAGCAGCTCAGTTCTGTTCGCGCATTTAGCCTGAAAACTAAACAAATTGTCTGATGAATTTTTGAGTGACTTAACATTTATACTTATTTCCCCATCCAGACGTAAGTACATGTTATTCAAACAGGGCAGACTATTAATCACAAGATGCATACGCCAAATGTAGCGTAGTAGCGCCACCGTTAGAAAATGAACTTATGTCGCTTAGCACAGATGTGCTTGATAGTGTCTTCTAGATAACAATGACCAGTTGGATCGTCGTTCATAATGGCAGTGGACGTCCGAATGCCAGAAACCGAAGAATCCGAATAAAAATTGACAGTGAGAGCGGGAATGAAATAAAAGCGGAGCCCGTGCATTGTCTTAAAGGATGATCTCGCCCCGGTTTTTTAGGACGCCTGTCAGTCGTTTTTCCACCGCATACCAGAAAAAGTCGATGCTGTTACTATAATGTGAAAACTGTCAGGACCATTGAATAGGAGGCAGAAACACAATGCCCCGTTACCATTTATGTATTCGGATGTAGCCTACTGCTGATGTTCTTCGGTTCCATTCGAAACTTGGGGAATGTCTCTAGCGTTAATGCCAAACACTCGTGAGCTCCTGGCTCCTGGTTACCAGAAGTATTTTCCGTCTGTATTCGGCCACTTATTCCATAGCTCTGGCGAAGTTTCAGTTTCGTGAGGAAATTAGTGTTGCCCCACTATCATAAATATCCGAGAACGGTCTTTATGTTAAATCCAATAAAAACGATCATGACATGTTTTCGGATGTTTTACTGACGATAATCCGTTTACCGTTTCCTAAAGATCAATTACACTTTTATCAGCTTCAGGTACAAACGAGACTAGGTCATAATTCCATTTTTTTATCTGCACACGTTGTTTCTCCAAGAAATGTGTGTATTTCAACTTTTTTGGCAACAGGTACAGCAATGTTTGGGCTCTTTTTCGACATAGTCACCGAAATAATTCACTTTTCATATCATGGGATCAACTTCTGTATTCCCATGTCACAGAAGTCTGTTGCCTGTGGATGGAACCAGCAGCTGACAGTAGTTTCCAGCTCTTCGTCGTTGCCAAAACGTTGGCCAGAGGACAGGAACTTCTCGAGGTGAGCAAAATCAGGACTGTATGCTGGCTGGATGATTAACCCTGTGGGCCACACCACCAGGCTCCTACGTCTGGGCCACACCATAGACCTCAGAGGCCCACACGATATATAATAATGGAAAACTCTAAGAAATTCAATGTCATGCTAAAGATGAGGGTGTAATACATTAAATAACCTTGAATAACATAAAAGAAATATATATTTCATCAAAAAACCACAATACAAAATAACCAAAGTCTCATAAATTAAACAATAATAGTTTAAACTTCTATAACGCAAAAAATCCATCATATTCGAAAACCACGTACAATTAACAATGTTTAAAACTAAAATCGGTATCACAAAATTCAGCGGAAGTTTCTCATTTTTTACCGGTACAATTTGGACAAAATTTTTGTGGTGCTTGACCACACACTGGCAACTTACAGAAATCACACTGCATTTTTGATTTCGTTTGTTTTTTTGTAGTCACAAATTTTACAGTAAGTTCTTTTGGGAATAGCTCCTTGCTCAATTTCTTCACGAGCTGCCTCTGCAGGTGGAGTCATGTTTAGGCATCTAAAAATACTGTCCCGTAGGTCACGGGGAGTTGGTGTGTCAAGCGTAGCCTTCATCCAAGGTTCTGTAAGGTGTGCAGAAAGCGTCAACATAAACTCAAATCGGAACAATGGTTCCGTTTGACCGTTGTCTCCCTTTCCCTTGGTTTTTGTAAAGTTATGGAGGTCTCGGAGGCCTAGTTGTTTACCTGAACGGGCCGACAGGGGCGGAAGTATTGTGCACTGTATACTGGCTCAGAGACAACTAAGTAGAGGAGTCACGGCCCCTCCAGCTTGTTAGAGCGAGATCAGACAGGTCTGAGTGAGCATCTGGGCCTAAGAGGCCTATGGTGTGGCTGGCAGGGTTAAACAGCTGCCAGCCGAACTTCTGCAAAACAGTTACTGTGTGCAAAGTCGTATGGGGACAAGCATTGTCATGAAGCAGCACAACACGCGCAGTAAGCATTCCACGCCTCTTGTTCTGAATGACACGTCCTCCGGTCGGCGTTTTGACAACGACGAACAGCTGAAGACTGCCACACGTGGTTTCATCCTTGGGTGGCAGACGTCAACAAAAGTAAGTTGATCCTTGAATATAGTATATTTCTTATTCATGTTTAAAAACCTCCGAAGCAACGTAGATGACGCTGAGACAAGTAATTTAAGACACGTTGCACGGAAAATGTCGGGAAATACCCCAAGAGTGGATGACAAATGTTGCACACGTGACGTCACCAGGTGACGTACGTCGACGCGCGTGCAGAGAACGGGCCTAGGAATTACTATTACTTCAGACTTAAACTGGAAAGAACACGTAGATAATGTCGTGGGAAAGGCGAACCAAAGACTGCAACAGAACTACAAAAGAAACTGCATACAATACGCTTGTCCGTCCATTTTTGGAGTATTGCTTCCCAGTGTGTGATCCTTATCAAGTGGGTTTGACGGAGGACATCGAAAGAGTCCAGAGAAGGGCAGCTCGTTTCGTATTGTCACGATACAGGGGAGACAGCGTTACGGAAAAGATACAGGATCTGGGATGGGAATCATTACAACAACGGCGCTTATCGCTGCGGCGTGGGCTACTTACGAAACTCCAATCGCCAACATTCTCCTCCGAATGCGAAAATATATTCTTGACTCCCACTTACATAGGTAGAAGTGATCATCAGAATAAAATACTAGAAATCAGAGCTCGATCGGAGAGATTCAGGTGTTCTTTCTTTCCGCGCGCTATTCGAGAATGGAATGGGAGATAAACAGTATAAGGGTGGTTCGATGAACCCTCTGCCAGGCACTTAAATATGATTTTCAGAGTATCTCATGTAGATGTATCGCTGTCTCGCACCTGACCATCCCAACCTATTTCAACTATTTATGCCGGTATGGGTGCGAACCTACGAGCGGCATTTCAGCGGCTGGGGGATCAGGGTTCAAGTCTTGCGGTTAGCAGGCAATATTTTTTTTTCACTGCATTAGACGATTATGTGCTTACATTAATGTATGATTATTTTACTTGTGTGTCCTCCAAGGTTGTTTTGGGCAACAGCATACTACAAACGTACTGGCAGATAAAAAAAAAGTTCAAATGTTTGTAAAATTATGGGACCTAACTGCAGTGGTCATCAGTACCTAAACTTATAAACTACTTTAACGTATCCTAAGAACAACACACACACACACACACACACACACACACACCCATCCCGAGGGAGGACTCGAACCCCCGACGGCGAAAGGTGCGCGCACGGTTACTCCGCTATGGCGGCAGATAAAATTGTGTGCCATCCAAAGCTCGCGGGTTCGATCCCCGCAAGTCCTAAAATTTTTATCCTTCACTTTTACTTCTTCCACCTGAGGCAATGTTGCTGATGTGGAAAATGTCAGGTAGCACCGTGGTTCCGACCCACGTTAAACTGTAGGTCCTCCTAATAGCTGACTGCTTAAGTCAGTTCGAAGGTAGGTGGAAGGCAACGGCATACCACCTCCAAACAGGACCACGCTTAGTAAAGCACTGTGGTGTTCAAACCAATCTTCGAATTGTTGACTGCTTTACCTTTTTCTGGGTCTCGAACCCGGAATCGTCTCTTTCAAGGGAACTAACAGTGTCCTTTTTAACTGAACTTTCCAGACAGTAGTTCCAAAACAGCGCGCACACTCTGCCTATCCTCTAATACCCGCGGTGGAGTAGCCGAGCGGTCTAAGGCGCCTCGCTGCGGAGCGCGCGGTGCTCGCCGTCGGAGGTTCGAGTCCTCCCTGGGGCATGAGTGTGTGTGTTGTCTTTAGGTTAGTTTACCTTAGATTAAGTAGTTTGTAAGCTACGGACTGATGACCACGCAGTTTGGTCCGATACATTTACAAACATTTGAACATTTATCCTCTAATATTTTATTGAAGTATCTAGTTCCAGTGATTGTTTTGCAATTGTGTAGTCATACGATAAAGGCCATTTGTTTCCAAGTCTTCGGAATACAAAACATTTGTTTATGTTGAGAGTCAATTACTACTCCCTTCACCAAGCGACGTTGCACTGCACTTCCTCCTGCGTTTGGCTACAATTTTCCCGTTTTGCAACTTCTTTGTATACTACAGCGTCATCCGTGAAAAGTTTCACTGAACTTCCGATGTTGTCTGCTAAATTGTTTATATGCATTGTGAAAAGTAATGATCATATAACACTCCCTCGAGGCACGTTGATGCAATTTATTGTTTGGCCTGTTATTATCGTTTTTGATTAAAACATGTAAACCAGTCATCAGTCCGAGGATTGGTCTCAGGCCCTGTTGGAGATTGTATAGCGTGACCTTCCTGCGACCTTTGAACTAACTGACTCAGCCAGTTTTAGGGAGACCTACAGTTTAACGTGGGTTATAACAATTATGTCAGTCTCTCTATGGCCTGATGCCAACCTTTCAACTGAATGCCACCTCTGCGATTGGAGTGTCCCTAAACTATCCCAGTTATCCAATCGGGAAAATGAGGACTACAGTTTAAAGAGGAATCCGAATCGCGTGTCATTTCTGTCGGATGTTCAAATCATTGAGAGATGGACAGGGTAAAGGCATAATGGGAAGAAAAAAAAGTCCATGGGCCGACCGAGATTCGATTCTGCAGTCTTTCAGTTTCGAAGTACGTGCTTTTTCTGCTGGAACACCAAGCCAAACATTTCACTTCAGTTGCCTCTTGTTCCTTCAATCTCCGGACGAATTCATTGGGCAATGTAGCCCTTTAATTTTATATTAGTTTTAGGTCTTACCACTTGAATGAAGAGAAACGTCTTCAATAACTTTAGCAGTGTGTGTGTGTGTGTGTGTGTGTGTGTGTGTGTGTGTGTGTGTGTGCGCGCGCGCGCGCGCGCGCGCTATTCTCTCGGACATGTCCGAAAGAAGAGAAACTATAGTACTTTGCGGCTAATAATCTAGGTTATCAAAGACGTTTTAGCTCTTTATTGTGGGCATTGAATTAAGTTCTATAAGGCAGCCGCGGTGGAGTAGCCGAGTGGTCTAAGGCGTCTCGCTGCAGAGCGCGCGGTTGCTCGCCGTGGAGGTTCGAGTCCTCCCTGGGGCATGGGTGTGTGTGTTTGTCCTTAGGTTAGTTTACCTAGGTTTAAGTAGTTTGTAAGCTACGGACTGATGACCACGCAGTTTGGTCCGATAGATTTACAAACATTTGAACATTTCCATAAGGCATTTGAAAATTTAGACCTAGACCAGGGATCGAACACTGGTCTTCTGCTTATAAGACAGATGCCCTAACCACTAAGCCAACCGGACGCAGTGGATATCGCACGTGTAGAAACTACACTGGCACGGCCTCAGCCAGACACAAGTTCTCAACTTATAGCCTACACTACTATTGTTGTGCCCCTTGACCATTAGTCTCGTCTGTTCGTGGCTTTGGTTAGCCGATTCCCGGAAACAGATCGAGTGTCGTGTGTAACCGCATTGAAATTAATGTGGCAACGCGTACTAAGATCCTCATATTTCAGTGCGGATATGCACGGGCTCGATCTGTTTCCGGTGATCGACTTACCCAACCCCGGCTAGATACAAGGGCTCACAAGTCCGTGTTACGTCACACCGTCGCTAGCTGAGTGGCTGGCCCTGGGGCACAGCCTACTACCTCGTAGAGCCGTCCAGTGAGCTTGCGATGGCTGCCTATCGGTGTGACGAGACGTGGACTTGTTGTGAGGCATTGTATCTAGACGGTGTTGGCTAACCATGGCCGCGAATAGACGAGACCAATGGGCAAGGAACACAACGATGGTAGTGTAGGATATAAGCTGAGAATTTGTGTCTAGCCGAGAGCGCAAAAACGTTATTTCCTGCATCTGTGATATCCGCCGTATCCCATATGGTTTAGTGGATACAGCATCATAAACAGAAGTCCGAATTCGACACCTGGTCTTGGTCTAAATTTCCCAACTGCCTCATTGAACTTAATTCAATGCCCACAATAAGCAGCTAAAACGTCTCTGACATCCATGAATTTTAGCATTGTTATTCTTAGTATATCGCATTTTTGACCATTTGATACGCACAGAAGGACAAGATATAGCAACGATGCATTTGTGAATTAACAAGACAAACAGTAAGTAGCCATTTAAACAAATTAAACATGTCATCTAAAATCTAAGGTAACCTGTTAGTGAGTCAACCATTGCAGTAAATCATTTTCATTAGCCGTGTACTGATACGTGAGTATTAATCGTTCTCTACTTAGTGTTTCATTTTTAATGACCTAGACGTCGACGAAAGAAACAAATACTCTTATCTAAGAATGGTTATGGTTTCCCGCTTCGGCCGTTATCACGGCACTGTTAGACCAATTCGGAATCAACATCACATTTCTTGAGGACTCATTTTACCTGCTACACCATTATACGAATAATGGTGCAATTTGCCTTACAGATAAGCGATTGTGCATAAACTCACATTTTGTCTTTGTATAAAACACTCAAAGTACCGTCTACGTTGCATAATCTTACAGTAACCATCGTCCGTCGGTCTAATAAAAAAAAGCTGGAATGAAAGGCAAAGATCCCAAATTCGAATCTCGGTTCGGGCAAACAATTTTAATCTGCCAGGAAGATTAATAGCCGGCCGCGGCGGCCGAGGGGACTGAGGCGCTTCAGTCACGGTCTGCACGGCCACTACGGTCGGGGTTCGAATCCCCCCTCGGGCATGGATATTTGTGACGTCCTTAGTTGTAGCTAGTTCATAAGTAGTTTGTAAGTTTAGGGACTGATGAGCCCGTAGTTAAGTCCCATAAACTCTACAAACATTTGAACATTTTGAAGATTAATAAAATAGCTGACAGACGCATGTAGTCCAGTGGGAAAACATCGGAATTGTTTCCGCTCATGGCTGCAGGTAAATGACAATCAATATTCAAATGTTTGTAGAACTTATGGGACTTAACTACGGGGTCATCAGTCCCTAAGCTTACAAACTACTTATGAACTAGCTAAGACTAAGGACGGCACAAATATCCATGCTCGAGGGGGGATTCGAACCCCCGACCGTAGTGGCCGTGCAGGTAAATGACAAGGCTGTATGTCTCACTGTTACATTCCCCTCTCACATTTCAAAACGTTTTCAAAATGTTTTCAAAATTTAGCCCTTTAATGACAATGATCTTTGAGAAGTGATGGCCGCGGCGGACTAGCCGCGCGTACTGGAGTGCCGTGTTGCGGTGCGCGTGGCCGTCCGCCGTTGGAAGTTCGAATTCCCCCTCGGGCATGGATGTTTGTGTCGTCTTTAGTATAAGCTAGTTCATAAGTTTAGGGACTGATGATCCCGTAGTTAAGTCCCTTAAGCTTTACAAACATTTGAACATTTGAGAAATCATTATATTTGACAAAAAACCTTTTAACGATAGTGATCTACATCTACAATGTTATCCCGTAGTTCACCCTTAACTGCTCGGTATACGATTAATCAAACCTTTAGCTATATCTACCGTTCCATTCCTGAATAGCGCGCGGGAAAAACGAATACTTAAGTTTTTCCGCGACCGTTCTGTTTTATTACGATGATCGTTGCTTCCTGTGTAGGCGGAAGTTGACAAATTGTTTTCGTATTCGGAGGGCAACGTTGACAACTGAATTTTCATGAAAGGATCTCGCCTCCAATGAAATCCGCCTTTGTCTCAATGATTGTCACCCCCACTCGCGCGTTACATCCGTAACACTCTCCCCCCCCCCCCCCCCCCTATTTCGCAATAGCAGAAAAGGAGCTTCCCTTCTTTGAACTTTTTCATGTCCTACTGTGTGCTGTGTTGTATGAATCCAAAACAGTGCAGTAGCACAGACAAATATATATGTTACTCTGTGGCAGTAGTACGCTAGAAAAGGACGAGCGAACTTAGGAAGAAAGCTTAGGGTTTAACGTCCCGTTGAGAGCGTGGTCATTAGAGACGGAGCTCACGTTCGGATTGTTAGGTATGGAGGCGGAAGCAAATCGGCAGTGCCCTGTCAAAGGAACCATCCCAATATTTTCCTAGAGTGATTTAGGGAAAACACAGAAAACCTAAATTTGGATGGTGGATTTGAACCACCGACCTCCCGAATGTGAGTCTAGGCTGCTACCACTACGCTACTCCGATGTGAACTTAAGTGTAGGCAGTTTGTTTAACATATCTGTTGCTTCTTGTAAGTTTTCCGTCTTCTAAGTTTTCTACCAACAGAACAATCTTTGAATTTCCATCCCCCACAAGCTGGTCTACGCGATCGTTGCACTTAAAGTTGTTCGTAATTATAACCCCTAGGTATTTAGTTGAATTAACAGCGTTTAGATATGCGTAATATACTGTTCAACTGAAAATTAGCAGATTCATTTAGATGACCTCACACGCCGCGACGGAATAGCCGTGCGCACTAAGGCGCCTTGCTGCGTTGCGCGCGGCCTTTGACCCTTGGTGGTTCGAGCCCTCCCTCGGGCATGAGCGTTTGTGTTGTTCCTAGGATAAGTTTAAGTAGTTTGTAAGCTTAGGGACCGATGACCACTGCACTTATGCCCCATAACTTTTGAACATTTTTGACCTCACACTTTCTCTGGGAAATCACGATATTTGAGGTATGTTCGCGAAGCTATAGGTATTGGACGAAGAAACGGTAGCCTCATATAAACACCCCACTTCAACTTCTTCTCTGACTTATTTTCGGCCTCTAGAGTTGAATCGTATTTCTCTTTTCGCTATAACGTCATTGGCTCCGTTGCAAACGATCGGTCTACTATGGGTATTCAAATCTACTATATGTACAGCCATGCAAAACAGAGTTCATGAGAAAATATCTGCTCAACACAGTTATGGAGGAGCAATTACAATTACTGCTACAGTCAGCAGGACATTAAAGTAGGTTTTTTTTAAGACGACCGATAACAAAATAAGACAGTTCTGCTTATTATACGTCTGTACAAGGTGTAAACGATGATTGTTCATAATTAACTACAGAGGCGTCGGTCAAGACGAGACTTACGAATTTGCTAATGGGCACTTGCAGCATATCATGTCGAGAAATTACCACAAGCTGGACTACAAAAAGCAGCTAAGCAACAGCACATTTTCATATCTCGCTCTCTAGCGCTAACTATAGGTCCTAGAGAAATTGGATTCAGTTCAATTTTGTACTGGAATACGTTCTCACAAGCGGCCGTCGTTTTTAAAATTATTCAAGACAAACATAAAAAAGTGACTTTGAAAAGAACCTCCACACACACATACCCCACTGGTCAGCATTTACAGTATATCAATCAAAAAACTTCAACCACTGACTTTTTTTTAAATATATGAGATATAAACACTATTTGATCATAATATGTTCCAGCATTATCGTACGTTGAAAAAGCTACCAAAATGTATTCACAGAAACTGAGATTGGGCGTGGTGGTCTCGGGGTAAAGCGCTTGCCTGGAACCCGAAGGGTCCCATGTTAGAAACCCGGTCGGATCACGGAATTTTTCAGCCTTCACCTTTCAACGATGTGAGAAGTCGTCAGAAACGTGGTTCGGATGCCACGTTAAACAGTAGTCCTCTTTCCCTGGTTTAGGCACACGCACGTTGCCGAAGTGGCGTCCAATTGAAAGACTTGCTCCAGGCCAAGGAGACACACAAAATTAGTATAACACAAATTGACGATGAAGAAAGGTTTTATGACCAAATACTGTACACAATACATAAGCATTCAGACTTGCTGTCACCAGCTGTAAAAAACGCCAGGATTATGTAACAGTTGACACTAACATACCAGTGAGAAGGAATTAGTGCAGCTCTCACCAATTCATCTTCTCTGTGGAAAAGGTAATCCATAACGGAAGACAACAACAAAAAAGGAATTAAAGGCAGAGACCCGGTGACATGATCGTGAGAGACGGAGTATAAATCAGGACAAGCACCTGGAATGAAAGAGGACTGCTTCACCTCAAGTTATTTCCGGAACCTAGCTTACAAGATGCTTCACCTCATTCCCCCCGAGAATGAATCCAAGAAATACTACGCCACATATCTCTGTAATTAAAGAAGGCGTGTACATAATTTTGTCAGCAGAAAGTAAGACTCTAGCTAATATGTGGTTAGCTGGAACGAAAATAACTGAACGTTCGTGGAGCATTACATCTTGTGTTAAATCAGGACTAGAAAGTGGAGCCTTGTATCTCGGAGACAATGCTCATTCATATGAATCATCTGCACAAGCATTCAAAACTGACACTATCTCTCATCTTCAGTTTAACTCATTTCTGAACATTCTCACAGAGTAAAGAGAATTTGAACAGGGAGTATTGTGATAAAACTGTTCCAGCTGAGACAGACTTGCATGATTTGAAATGTAAAGAAAAAGCCAGTGACAAATTCAAACAGTGAGTCTTATCTTGAGGACATCTCAGATTGTAGATCTCTCCACGATTCAATCCCGATTCTCTACAGAGTTTTAACACGTCGTAATGAGATAGCTATTTAACAAATATAGTCGCAATTTTCCCCCCACAATATTTCTGAAACTGGCCCCTGTCTTCTAAATTTCTCTTAATGGATTCTTTCTAACTTAAGTTTTCCGCACGTTTCGTCTCTTCATATCTCTTTCTAAGCTTGGATGCCACCAACGCCAATCATTCGCGAACTCTTGTCAGCATCGCTGTTCTCATACATAGCTTTAGATTAAATCTCTCATTCCCGAATTAAAAGACTGGGATGCAGAGATGCTGTGTCACCTTTCTGGACTTGATTGCCAGTGGACACCGCACCTATCAACTGAAAACACTTTGAAAGGCCACAGCAGCGCAGACGGGAGTTCAGTTCTTCTGTAAACGTTAAATCTCGCACTACGTGTGGAGGAAAAAATTTTCGACAAGAATATTCAGAAATTGAGAAGAAGTACCTGTATAAAAATAGTTTAACTGAAAAGTATTACTGTTCAGAATCAACAGGCTAGATTATTGATAATTCACATATCATCACAGTAGAAACTGCAGCTCACTTTCAAGTTCGGATTCGTTGTTGTAGTTGTCCTGCCAGGAGATGCACGGATTGAAATGTAATTGTTCAACAAAATAAAAGATATCATTGATGACTAAGCATGACTCTTTCCCATGGCTATCAATGCATTATCATGATCAAAAGAGCCATACAGTCAACGAAAAACTTACAGAACTTTTAAACTACTGAATGTCACTAATGAAGCAAATATCACTTGCGAGTATAGCATGTAAGGGTGATCAAAATTAATACGTTTCCACTTTTCTGCATACTAAGCGTGCCTATATTTCGTAATCTTCAAGTAGACTTGATGTATCAGATTTTTCCTGAAATACATGGAGATACAACCTGTTAGATCATAACTGACCCGCATTCCTACAAGTATCAAATAGTTCACGCCTCATCTCTACATAGAAAAAGTCGACTACTGCTCTCTTCGTGCAACGCTTTCTTTTGATATCCTCCTAACTGAATTTTCGCTATGTTTCTTCTCTTTATCCCACTTTCTAAGCTCTGAAATCACCAGCGCCACCCACTTTTGAGCTTTTGCCAGCATCTTCGCCCTTAAGGGTAGGCTTTAAGCCTTGCATTTCTTTTTTGGTTAACTACCTATGTCATTTATTTGGAATGGTGAGTTGCCCTTGTTTCAACTACTGCACGCAATCTTCCAAACGAATGTTCTTTCTATTTTTTAAAATTAAGACACAAGATACTAAGTTAATTTATTGTCGTGATACTGACACAAACACAGTTCGTTAACTCAGTTTTGTAAATGAAAACTATGGTTGCGGAAGGTAGTCAATTGCAAAATGAACACGCGTCGAGGAGGGGGACATGAAACAGACTGGAAATCAATTCAGTCTCGATCCGACGAATCTGGTCTGTTTCCTGTACCCTTTGGATTGCTTTAGACTCAGTAGTTACAGTGGACCTTTACACAGAAATCGTAATGAACAATTAATTAACTTGTTAACGCACTGGCAGGTGCATTTCTTTCTGGGGTAAAGATTCGTAAAAGCGTGCGGATATGACGGAACTGAATCTATCGTAAAGAAGCATCTACAGCAGTCTTTCGTTAACCGCTGTCGTCCACTCTGGTCCTGTAATACTGCATCTCGGAATAAGCAGTTCGAAGGTCTCCTTTTTTTCGGTATACTTGAGGTTTAAGACTTTTTGACGAGGCCTACAGCTTTGTGGCTGCTGCTAATGTTGCTCAGATGTCCCTGCAGATTGCCGTATTATAAGGTGAATAAACGGTGTCCTCTTCATAAGTTTCAGCCTGTTCACGGCGTACGAATATTTTAGTTAGTTTAGATTTACATAAGCAATGCCAACTGGCAACATTAATATGATATGAACGCTGCTGACATGCTATTTTTCGAGTAATACATTCAAACAATTAAGGAGAAGAAATTACATTTTTTTCATCCTGAATAGTAGGAAACTAAAACTTGCTGTACAACTCTTTCGTCGGCCGCGGTGGCCGCGGGGACTGAGGCGCTCCAGTCACGGTCTGCACGGCCACTACGGTCGGGGGTTCGAATCCCCCCTCGGGCATGGATATTTGTGCCGTCCTTAGTATAATGTAGTTAGTAAGTAGTTAGTAAGTTTAGGGACTGATGACCCCGTAGTTAAGTCCCATAAGCTTAACAAACATTTGAACAACTCTTTCCTATCAGATTTTATAAACCCATCTAGTAATACGAAACATGTAGCAGGGGGACAAAATATATATGGCATACTACTGCTAGAATATAGAAAGAAAGAATTTTCTTTTGTAGAGGATATGCACGAAATCTGAAGCGCATCTTTAACATGAAGTCGCTATGGACGCCAAAATTGTTCAGATACGAGATCGAAGGAAAGAAATATTTTAAACAATATATTGTTGAAAATAATTTAGCACGCACATACCTCCAAAATGCACATAGTAAAATATCTAAAATTGGTGATACCTAGACAGTAAACTGATCTGTTTTAATGACTTTCGTGAGTGTACGTACTCCCATGGAGTTGCACGATGGTCACTTGGCTGAATTTCTTGCTTAAACTAAGTAGTGAAAGCATCTTTCCCAACTTTCTGCTATAAATTAATCAAGTTAATCACTATTTTGTCAACATCTTGATACGCAGTGTTAACTTGTAGTAAACTACATGCAGTTGCTTAAAAGCGTAAGCAATTGTTGGTAGACTTAAATTAACTAGGATTGCTTCCATATTATTTGAGGAGCCCGGCGCACAGAGTAAATCTTTTCGTGTTCCTCTGCACTTCCTAGACCTGAAGAACAGCGTGGCTTATTTTCCATGTCTTATTTATTCACAAGGGTGAGATGGTTTGTGGTAAGACTTCGTTGTGTTACTCAGTACACAAGTAAAGAATTTTGAGATATTTTAAATTCGGGACACTGAACAGATTATGATACAATGTCACTTTCCATATGAAGAAATACTGTACAGTAGTTTTTCTTTTACAACTACTGACTCTATGGCCGACAACCGTCGCAGAGCATATCGTTGTTATCTACACTCAATGAAACAAGAAACATTCAATATTTCATAGAATAATTAAATTTCGGATCAACCGGAGTGAAAAAGTAGTGTCGCAATTCCAATTTATGTTATAAATTCTCGTCGCGATTGCCTTGCTGAGTGTCTACAACAACAAATAAACTTGTCAATTATTTGCAGTGAATAGATCTGTTGTCGGAGAATTCCGTTGAAATAAATGGTACTTTAGTACAATGATATAACAATTTTCGTAAAATAAGACAAAAATCAAATGAAATTCGACAGTAAAGATGTGAGATTAGTTGTATTTGTGTAGTACTGATAAACTTTCAGGTGATATGAACATTATTTCTTAGTTATTCACTTTATAACAACATGCTTTACTGAACTGTGTACACAGAAATGCAACAATTCCGGGCGGAACAAGGCATTAAACTAATACTTCTCGTGTTTAAATAGGTGAAAAATACTGCGACTATGTTACAAGCATTGTTTAACATCTACACAGCTTTCACGAAATCTTTCCACCTGTTGCGGAGAAATACAGCACATAAGCGTCCAGCATTAACAACAAAACGAGACAATAATCACTCCGGAACGCCTCTTATGACAGCTCGGCGTCATAGTCTTCAGTCACAACATATCAACAAGTTGCATTCTTGTACAAACGGCTCGTAGAGAAAGTTAAGAAATATTTGAGTTTAAGTAAACTACATACGTATTCTTTAGAGATATAGCACACATAATATCGAACGAACCTGTTGCCAAAATAAACAAACACAATGGGTAATCACTCACATTAACAAATAAGAAGTAAAAAACGCTTTAAATGGACTATATTAATTTTTAAAGGCATACAGCGTTAAGGTATGCGCTCAGATTACTTGCATGGTGTGAAGAAACAAGTGCGTTTCTCAGAGACTTACAGTTTTAAGCACTCACCCGGAGAACTGCCGTGATGTGATCGCTGAGGAGGCGATCACAGCAATGAGCAGGCACGAGGCAGCCCAGCCTCTGCTCGGCTGTTCCGCCCAGCGCCACTACCCCCCACCTGCGCCTCACGCTACCCGTTAGCAATGCACCAGAAACACTAAAGGCTTCTCTGATAACCTCCGCAATATCAGCTACTGCAAAGCTCTCTCTTACGAAACTTTTCAGCTTTGTGTACAAACACCTGTAACTTCCGGTGTACGCTTAGTCGAGACCGTTTCTCATTTGTCAATTAACAACTGAATGACTAAGCGCGCGCTTCTCGAACGCGTGAGAAGCGGCGGCGAAACGGAGCTACGAATGATTCTACCATTGCGAGTGTTTTATAGTAAAGTTTTTTCTTGTACGCGGGAAAAATGCAAGAACTTATTTCTCTTTCTCTGTTATTGTATATTACAGATAGTTTTCATTTCACAAATATCGCACATGAAGGTTAAGTTGATGCCACCTGAAAGTGACTAACCGTTTTAGAGAAACTACAATAGAGCATTGAAATATTTTACCAAATGAGAATTTTTTTTTGATATGGCTATATTTGAAATGAGGAAAGTATATAGAGCTTTAGCATTAGTCTTACTCTTTCGCTCTCTATGTTGCACTCTCTTAATTCAAAGATTTGATTATCTTAGACGGGAATTGATTATTTTGGATACTGCGGATTCTATGTGTGTGAAGTTTTCATGTGCTTCTAGAGACAGAACAGGAATTACTTCTCGCGCTTTTGAGTTGGCGCTACGCGCCGAAGCTACGTTCAAGTGATAGCCTACGACGCCCACGCGCAGGAAGCGGAAGCTGATAGTGGCACAAGGGCTTCCCTTCGCTACATAAGCGCCTGTCTGTGAAGTTAAAATTACATCCGTACGGAAGAAGGACGCGTTCATAACTCCACTTGAGAAAAGAATGCGCGCCGTGTGATGTGGTGCACTTGATAACTGCACTCGCGCGGAACAAAAGCTGACTCCAAATACTGACCTCGCCATCTTGCTTTAGCTTTATTGTAATTCTTCCAGACAATTTGTGCTAACTTCACAAATAGTTCTTGTAACAAGACCACAAACGATTCTTTTACCGCGCAAAATTAGACAATGATCCTTTTTTTAAGACACGAAAAGATAGAAAGTTTTAAATTGAGCCATAGTTATTGTCACTTATTTCTTAAACAGATTTTTGTTCTACTAGCACACTCTATTTACTCAAATATGAGATCCAGTAGGTTAACTGAGGGAAGAGACAACAAACTTCTATTATTTTTTTCTGTTTCTCCTGTTAATAATAACTACTAACAGTTTCTTGGTACAAAACAGTCTTGGTTGCATAAACTTGATGTTTCATTCATTTATACATGACGCGTTTCGCCTCTTATGAGCATCATCAGACGTTGAAAGGGGGAAGATTTACAGATTTGTTTAAAACACAACTAAAAATATGTTAAATCTTTCCTAAGCAAGAAATATTACAATAGGGAAGGTGCAGACAGAAAAAACTGCAGGCCACATGACCACATTCATGTTTTGACGTGGGGGGAAGGAAAATTGAACTAATAAATACTCAAACAAAGCTTCGTGCGGCTGAGTTAGCTTTTACTATTGACTTCGTTGCCCTCATCCTTGAGCAACTTTTTTTTTTTAATTGAATTTAATAATTTGAGGATCTGCAACCTTAGAGATAAGTAATTTTATTTGTTAAGCTATGCTCTTTAGCGGTAGTTATTAGTTCGATTTTCATCCCCCCCTCCCCTCCCCTCCCCTCCCCCCCACGTAAAAACGTGAATGTGGTCATGTGGCCTGCAGTTTTCTCAGTCTGCACCTTCCCTATTGTAATATTACTTGCTTTGGAAAGATTTAACAAATTTTTAGTTGTTTTTTAAACAAATTTGTAAATCTTCCCCCTTCCAACGTCTGATGATGCCCAGAAGAGGTGAAACGCGTCGTGTATAAATAAATGAAACATCAAGTTTATGCAACCAAGACTGTTTTTTTACCAAAATATCAATTACGGTTACTGCGCCAGTGCCACAAAAATATGGAGTGGAGTGATTTTCGTTACTAATAGTTTCTGTCAAAGAGCACTATTATACCAAAATTAAAACTAGGATACCAGCACATAATTTGCACAATTACATACCAATATCTTTAACAACCATATTAGCCAAAACTATGGAGAAATCGATATATTCTCGACTGACGTGGTACCTTGATCAGAGAACCTTCTTTCTGTGAACCACAAAGTATTTCGAAAATTCCGTTCAACCACTGATCAGATTTTAAACCTCCCATAAGAAGTAAACGTTGCCTTGAGAAGCAAGAAAACTTCCCTGGCATCATTTGTTGATTTTAAAAAAGCCTACGATAATATATGGAGAGACAAACTGATAGAAAAACTAAGAAACTTAAACATTTCTGGGAAATGTTGCACTGTATATGTGGTTTTACACAAGACAGATTATGTGGAACTGAGATATATAACATATTAAGTAAATATATTTAGTCCAAGACAGAAATTCCTCAAGGTGCTGTGATCACTCCAATATTATTCAAACCTTTAATGGATCACTTTTTATGCCGGCAGCGGTGGCCGAGGGGACTGAGGCGCTCCAGTCACGATCGGGGGTTCGAATACCCCCTGGGGTATGGATATTTGTGCCGTCCTTGGGATTAGCTAGTTCATAAGTAGTTTGTAAGTTTAGGGACTGATGACCCCGAAGTTAAGTCCCATAAGCTATACAAACATTTGAACATTTGAATTTTCACTTTTTATTTGAAGCTATAAAAACTACTACGATTAATGTGTAGTGCGTATATACTGAGAAAAATTTTGAAAAAAAAAATCCTTAAAATTATTATGCACTACTAGCAAAAAAAAAATTCATAGCTGGTCAGTTATATAGTGCTTCCATGATGTACCCGATGCAGTAAATGTCACTATTACGCCTCTCATCTTTCCAGAAAGTAACTCATAATGCAACAGTATGTGATTGACTACTTTTACATAGCAAAGGAGGTATACTAATGTAAACAAACGCACATGTTAGGAAGAACTCAATGCAGCTAACTTTCGAAATGATTCAGTAGTACTCCGCAATTTACAATTTCTGTTCAAATGTCTGTAAATCTATCGGACCAAACTGCGTGGTCATCAGTCCGTAGCTTACAAACTACTTAAACCTAGGTTAACTAACCTACTGACAAAAAACACACCCATGCCCCAGGGAGGACTCGAACCTCCACGGCGAGCAACCGCGCGCTCCGCAGCGAGATGGTTTAGACCGCTCGGCTACTCCACTGCGGCTTACAATTTCTAGGACGAGCTACTAGCATATGTAACACTATGTATACAAGCAGCTACAAATGAATTTCTGGTAAACCGTTGATCAGTTTGAGAGATAATGGAAAAAATAAGGTATGTAGCTATCTGTTCAGCTACACTATGCATTAAAGGGTTAATACCCTTACAAATGACCGTCTCCTCATATGTATCTATCTACAACAGAAGTGAAAACCGCACTATAGGCAGATTATCTAGTGACGTGGATTCCATTGACAAACAGCAAAAGGGATAAATTATAAAATAAAATGAGTGGTGTTATAAATCGCCTGGAAGAGTGGTCATATAAAAACCTTATGAAAACAAACCCTCAGAAAAACTTCTACCAAATATTTTCATAATGTCACTCTCAACCAAAATTAACCCTAAAATTGGAGAGGAAGTTATACAGCAGAATGAAAACCCTAAATACTTTGGGATGTATGTTGTTGTTGTGGTCTTCAGTCCGGAGACTGGTTTGATGCAGCTCTCCACAATACCCTATCCTGAGCAAGCCTCTTCATCTCCACATAAGAACGGCAACCTACATCTGTCTGAATCTGCTTACTGTATCCATCTCTTGGTCTTCCTCTGCGATTTTTACCCCACACACTTCCCTCCAATGCTAAATTCACAATTCCTTGATGTCTAAGAATGTGTCCTACCAATCTATCCCTTCTTTTAGTCAAGGTATGCCAGAAATTTCTTTTCTCTCCAATTCTGCTCAATATCTCCTCATTAGTTACGCGATCCACCCACCTAATCTTCAGCATTCTTCTGTAGCACCATATTTCAAAAGCCTCAATCCTCTTCCTGTCCGCACTGTTTATCGTCCATGTCTCACTCCCATACAAGACAACACTCCATACAAATGCCTTCAGAAAAGACTTCCTTAGGCTTAAATCAATATTCGATGTTAACAAATTTCTCTTTTTCAAGAACGCTTTTCTACCCATTGCCATTCTGCATTTTATATCCTCTGTACTGCGACAATCATTTGTTATTTTACTGCCCAAATAACAAAACTCATCTACCTCCTTTATTGCTTCGTTTCCCAATCTAATTCCTTCAGCATCACCTGATTTCCTTACACTACACTCCATTACCCTAGTTTTGCTCTTGTTAATGTTCATCTTATATGCACCTTTCAGCAGACTGTCCATTCCCTTCAACTGCTCTTCCAGGTCTTTTGCTGTCTCTGAGATTATTACAATGTCGTCGGCAAAACGCAATGTTTTTAATTCTTCACCCTGAACTTTAATTCCTTCTCCAAATTTCTCCTTGCTTTCCTTTATAGCTTGCTCAATGTACAAATTGAATAACAATGGAGAAAGACTACAACCCTGTCTTACTCCCTTTCCAACCACTGCATCCCTTTCATGCCCTTCAACTCTGATAACCGCTGTCTGGTTTTTGTACAAGTTATAAATAACCTTACGTTTCCTATATTTTACTCCTGCTTGCTTCATAATTTGAAAGAGTTTATTCCAATCAACATTGTCAAAAGCCTTCTCCAAATCTACAAAAGCTAGAAATGTAGGTTTGCCTTTTCTTAATCTATCTTCTAGGATAAGCCGTAACGTGAGTATTGCCTCCCGTGTTCCTACATTTCTCCTGAACCCAAACTGATCTTCCCCGAGGTCGGCTTCTGCCACCTTTTCCATCCTTCTGTATATAATTCGTGTTAATATTTTGCAACCATGACTTATTAGACTGATGGTTCTGTAGTTTTCACACCTGTCTGCACCTGCTTTCTTTGGAATGGGGATTATAACATTTTTTCTTAAAGTCTGAGGGTACTTCTCCTGTCTCGTACATCTTACGCACCAGGTGAAATAGGGTTGTCATGGCTGGTTCTCCCAGAGACTTCAGTAGCTCTGACGGAATATCATCTACTCCAGGGGCCTTGTTTCGACTTAGGTCTTTCAGGGCTCTGTCAAATTCTTCTATCAATACAATATCTCCTATTTCATCTTCATCTACATCCTCCTCCCTTCCTAAAATATTGTCTCGAAGTTCATTTCCTTTGTAGAGCCCCTCTATATACTCTTTCCACCTTTCAGCTTTCCCTTCTTTGCTGAGAACTGGTTTTCCATCAGTGTCCTTGATATTCATAGAGCTGTTTTTCTTATCTCCAAATGTTTCTTTTATTTTCCGGTAGGCTGTATCTATTTTTCCCCTATTTATACATTCTTCTACAACCTTGCATTTGCCTTGTAGCCACTCCTGCTTAGCCATTTTGCACTTCCTGTCAATCTCATTTCTTAGTCGTCTATACTCCATTTTGCCTGTTTCATTTACTGCATTTTTATATTTTCTCCTTTCATCGATTAAATTTAGTATCTCCTGTGATATCCAAGGATTTTTTGTAGGTCTTGCCTTCCTACCTATTTTGTCCTCTGCTACCTTCACTATTTCATCTCTCAATTTTACCCATTCCTCTTCTACTGTTTTATTTTCCCCTTTTTCTGTCAATTGTTGCCTAAAGCTCCCTCTGAAATTCTCAAGAGCCTCACGTTCCTTCAATTTATCCAGGTCCCATCTCCTTATTTTCCTACCTTTTTGTAGTTTCTTTAGTTTCAGCCTACAGTTGATAACCAACAAGTTATGGTCAGAGTCTATATCTGCCCCTGGGTATGTTTTACAGTTTAAAACCTGGTTCCAGAATCTATGTCTTACCATTATAAAATCTATCTGATACCTTCCGGTGTCTCCTGGTCTCTTCCACGTAAACAACCTTCTTTTGTGATTCTTAAACCACGTGTTTGTTACGATTAAATCATGTTCCGTGCAAAATTCTACCAGGCGACTTCCTCTTTCATTCCTCCTGCCCAGTCCATATTCACCTACTATTTTTCCTTCTCTTCCTTTTCCTACTACCGAATTCCAGTCTCCGATTACA
Organism: Locusta migratoria; assembly: GCA_026315105.1. Classification (NCBI taxonomy): domain Eukaryota; kingdom Metazoa; phylum Arthropoda; class Insecta; order Orthoptera; family Acrididae; genus Locusta; species Locusta migratoria. The sequence continues at coordinate 298,902,085 of CM048755.1, forward strand.
ATTACGTTTTCCTCTCCCTTAACTGTCTAAATAATTTCCTTTAGCTCCTCATATATTTCTTCGATCTCCTCATCATCGGCAGAGCTAGTTGGCATATAAACCTGTACTACTGTTGTCGGTGCTGGCTTCGTATCTATCTTGACAATAATAATGCGATCGCTGTGCTGGTCATAGTAGTTTACCCGCATTCCTATTTTCTTATTCATTATCAATCCTACTCCTGTGATACCCCCAATTGATTTTGTATTTATAATCCTGTACTCACCTGACCAGAAATCCTGTTCATCCTGCCACCGAACTTCACTAATCCCCACTATATCTAACTGCAACCTATGCATTTCCCTTTTTAAATTTTCTAATTTTCCTACTCGATTAAGGGATCTAACATTCCACGCTCCGACCCGTAGAATGCCAGTATTGTCTTTCCTGATAATCACATCCTCCTGAGTAGTCCCCGCCCGGAGATCCGAATGGGGGACTATTTTACCTCCGGAATATTTTACCCGAGAGGATGCCATCATCATATGTTCATACAGTAGAGCTGCATGTCCTCGGGAAAGGTAACGGCTGTAGTTTCCCCTTGCTTTCAGCCGTTCGCAGTAGCTGTGTGGCAAAGCCACATTAGCTGATGTTACAAGGCCAGCTCAGTCAATCATCCAGACTGTTGCCCCTGTAACTACTGAAAAGGCTGCTGCCCCTCTTCAGGAACCACACGTTTGTCTGGCCTCTCCACAGATACCCCTCCCCTGTGGTTGCACCTACGGTACGGCTATCTGTATCTTTGAGGCACGCAGGCCACCCCACCTCGGCAATGTATGTGGTTCATGGGAGTGATTGGGATGTATATGGATCAAAAATTAAACTGACAGACGCACATCAATAAAACTACTGAGGAAGCAAAAACCAGACTCAGCATACTGAATGGACTAGCCGCTTATAATTGGGGATGATGAACAACTGTGTTCACAATACCTATAAAACCTACGTAAGAACAATTTTAACATATGGTGGCGAAGCGCTTGTTACAGCTGCTACCAGAAATATTAACCAAGAATTATAACTGGTGGAGTAAAATCAACTCCTCTAGTATCAATGAGAATTCTCACTTGAATCTAAGCTACTGAAATATTTATTCAACGATCAGCATTGTTAAAGCGTGAGAAGTGATTCGTCAAGCTAATGGATAAAATATAAACAGCCCTGCAACAATAATAGTAGACAGCTAAAAACACTTCATCTAAAGAGTAGAAAACAAAATAAAAGTATGTGTTGTTGTTGTTGTGGTCTTCAGTCCAGAGACTGGTTTGATGCAGCTCTCCACCCTACTCTATCCTGAGCAAGCCTTTTCATCTCCTCATAAGAACGACAACCCACATCCACTTGAATCTGCTTACTATACGCGTCTCTTGGTCTCCCTCTGCGATTTTTACCCCACACACTTCCCTCCAACGCTAAATTCACAATTCCTTGATGTCTAAGAATGTGTCCTACCAACCTATCCCTTCTTTTAGTCAAGGTATGCCAGAAATTTCTTTTCTCCCCAATTCGGTTCAGTACCTCCTCATTAGTTACGCGATCCACCCACCTAATCTTCAGCATTCTTCTGTAGCACCACATTTCAAAAGCCTCTATCGTCTTTCTGTCCACACTGCTTATCGTCCATGTTTCACTCCCATACAAGGCAACACTCCATACAAATGCCTTCAGAAAGGACTTCCTTAGGCTTAAATCAATATTCGATGTTAACAAATTTCTCTTTTTCAAAAACGCCTTTCTACCCATTGCCATTCTGCATTTTATATCATCTGTACTGCGACCATCATTTGTTATTTTACTGCCCAAGTAACAAAACTCATCTACCTCCTTTATTGTTTCGTTACCTAATCTAATTCCTTCAGCATCACCTGATTTTCTTACACTGCACTCCATTACCCTAGTTTTACTCTTGTTAATGTTCATCTTATATGCACCTTTCAGCACACTGTCCATTCCGTTCAATTGCTCTTCCAGGTCCTTTGCTGTATCTGACAGAATTACTATGTCGTCGGCAAAACGCAATGTTTTTAATTCTTCACCCTGAACTTTAATTCCTTCTCCAAATTTCTCCTTGCTTTCCTTTATAGCTTGCTCAATGTACAAATTGAACAACATTGGGGAAAGGCTACAACCCTGTCTTACTCCCTTTCCAACCACTGCATCCCTTTCATGCCCTTCAACTCTGACAACCGCTGTCTGGTTTTTGTACAAGTTGTAAATAACCTTACGCTCCCTATATTTTACTCCTGCTTGCTTCAGAACTTTAAAGAGTTTATTCCAATCAACATTGTCAAAAGCCTTCTCCAAATCTACAAAAGCTAGAAATGTTGGTTTGTCTTTTCTTAATCTATCTTCTAGGATAAGCCGTAAAGTGAGTATTGCCTCCCGTGTTCCTACATTTCTCCTGAACCCAAACTGATCTTCCCCGAGGTCGGCTTCTACCAGCTTTTCCATCCTTCTGTATATAATTCGTGTTAATATTTTGCAACCATGACTTATTAAACTGATGGTTCTGTAGTTTTCACACCTGTCTGCACCCGCTTTCTTTGGAATGGGGATTATAACATTTTTCTTAAAGTCTGAGGGTATTTCGCCGGTCTCATACATCCTAGACACCAGTTCAAATAGTTTTGTCATGGCTGGCTCTCCCAGAGACTTCAGTAGCTCTGACGGGATATCATCTACTCCAGGGGCCTTGTTTCGACTTAGATCTTTCAGTGCTCTGTCAAATTCATCTCTCAGTATAGTATCTCCTATTTCATCATCATCTACATCCTCTTCCCTTCCTACAATATTGTCTCTAAGTTCATTTCCTTTGTAGAGCCCCTCTATATACTCTTTCCACCTTTCAGCTTTCCCTTCTTTGCTGAGAACTGGTTTTCCATCAGTGTCCTTGATATTCATAGAGCTGTTTTTCTTATCGCCAAATGTTTCTTTTATTTTCCGGTAGGCTGTATCTATTTTTCCCCTATTTATACATTCTTCTACATCCTTGCATTTGCTTTCTAGCCATTCCTGCTTAGCCATTTTGCACTTCCTGTCAATCTCATTTCTTAGTCGTCTGTACTCCATTTTGCCTGTTTCATTTACTGCATTTTTATACTTTCTCCTTTCATCGATTAAATTTAGTATCTCCTGTGATATCCAAGGATTCTTTGTAGGTCTTGCCTTCCTACCTACTTTGTCCTCTGCTGCCTTCACTATTTCATCTCTCAGTTTTACCCATTCCTCCTCAACTGTTTTATTTTCTCCTGTTTCTGTCAATTGTTGCCTGAAGCTCCCTCTGAAATTCTTAAGAACTTCAGGTTCCTTCAATTTATCTAAGTCCCATCTCCTTATTTTCCTACCTTTCTGTAGTTTCTTCAGTTTCAGCCTACAGTTCATAACCAACAAGTTATGGTCAGAGTCTATGTCTGCCCCTGGGTATGTCCTACACTTCAAAACCTGGTTCCGAAATATATGTCTTACCATTATAAAATCTATCTGGTATCTCCCGGTGTCTCCTGGTCTCTTCCACGTATACAACCTTCTTTTGTGATTCTTAAACCAGGTGTTTGTTATAACTAAATTATGTTCCGTGCAAAATTCTACCAGGCGGCTTCCTCTTTCATTCCTTTTGCCCAGACCATATTCACCCACTATCTTCCCTTCCCTTCCTTGTCCTACTACCGAATTCCAGTCTCCCACAACAATTAAGTTTTCCTCTCCCTTAATTGTCTGAATAATTTCCTTTAGCTCCTCATATATTTCTTCGATCTCCTCATCATCGGCAGAGCTAGTTGGCATATATACCTGTACTACTGTTGTCGTTGTTGGCTTCGTATCTATCTTGACAATGATAATGCGATCGCTGTGCTGGTTATAGTAGTTTACCCGCATTCCTATTTTCTTATTCATTATCAATCCTACTCCTGTGATACCCCCAACTGATTTTGTATTTATAATCCTGTACTCACCTGACCAGAAATCCTGTTCATCCTGCCACCGAACTTCACTAATCCCCACTATATCTAACTTCAACCTATCCATTTCCCTTTTTAAATTTTCTAATTTTCCTACTCGATTAAGGGATCTAACATTCCACGCTCCGACCCGTAGAATGCCAGTATTGTCTTTCCTGATGATCACATCCTCCTGAGTAGTCCCCGCCCGGAGATCCGAATGGGGGACTATTTTACCTCCGGAATATTTTACCCGAGAGGATGCCATCATCATATGTTCATACAGTAGAGCTGCATGTCCTCGGGAAAAATAACGGCTGTAGTTTCCCCTTGCTTTCAGCCGTTCGCAGTAGCTGTGTGGCAAAGCCACATTAGCTGATGTTACAAGGCCAGCTCAGTCAATCATCCAGACTGTTGCCCCTGTAACTACTGAAAAGGCTGCTGCCCCTCTTCAGGAACCACACGTTTGTCTGGCCTCTCCACAGATACCCCTCCGCTGTGGTTGCACCTACGGTACGGCTATCTGTATCGTTGAGGCACGCAAGCCACCCCACCTCGGCAATGTCTGTGGTTCATGGGAGTGGGATAAAAGTATAGTATAACCTACTGGAAACTACTGCTAAAACCTTTACTTTCTCACTATCTCCAATTATTCTTACTCAATTACAGTAGCAGATGGACACAACAGCTAAGTATAAGAAAAATAAAACAGATCCATTAATAATGATACATACATCATTAGAAACAATAAATCTGCGATACCATAAAGATCACTCGCTTCACATATAAACAGATGATTCATTAAAGGGAAAACAAGAAAACAGGATTTTTTTTATCAAACTTCAGGATCGCACCAGGCAATTTCGAAGGTGAAGTTGAAGCCAACAAAATTGCAATAAATCAGCTAAGTAACTATTGACATACGCAGTTGTTAACACACAACAGCCAAAAATTGTTCAAGTTAAAGAAATCCACCTGCACGGCCGCTACGGTCTGGGGTTCGAATCCCTCCTCGGGCATGGATGTTTGTGTCGTCTTCAGTATAAGGTAGTTCATAAGTAGTTTGTAAGTTTAGGGACTGATGATCCCGCAGTTAAGTCCCTTAAGCTTAACAAACATTTGAACATTTTGAACAAAGAAATCCAAGAAATAATTAAATCGCTGCAACAGAAGAAAAAGAAAATTGCAAATCAATGGATACCACGTCACTGTGGCTTACATAGTAATGAAAAAAGGGCACAAAAATTAATCCAACTGCAACGACAATAATGTCGTATTTTGTAGTGAAACGCATGATTGAAAACATAATCCGAGGAGAATTAAAACAAACCAATAAAATTTCATCTGAAGGAAAGACCTCGGAAACCTCAAAGACAACTGTGTAGTACATAATGGACCAAGGAGAGAACTTGACTATTTGGCCTTCCGCCAGCACAAGATCTCCATCCTGACATCACCAGAACGTGTTCTGGATGCTACCATAATGAATAGTGAACTTTTACAAAAGTGGCCAGAATTAATTGATTGTAATTCAGACTTGATAACATTGTATTGGGAAGCAAAAAGGCGAATGACGATAAGTTAAGTGTCAGAACTTTAAATACATAAATAAGTTATTATGAAAAAGGAAAAAAATCCTGATTTTCTGTAAAATTTTGCAGAACGTCAGGATTTCTTTTCCATTTTTCGTAATATTATCATGTTATGTCAAGCACCGACGGAAAATTCAATTAATGAAATAAATGTCTATGGGTGCTTTTTAATTCACTGGCCCCCTAAAACTTGAAGAAATTTTCTTCCGTTACGGCAGGACATAACTGTCATTCAACAATTCTGACATAGACGCCTGTATATTTTCTCTCAGAACGTTTAAAAATTTCGTTCTGTCAGCAGCATTGCACCGTACATGACCCTTAAATACCCACTTTTAAAAACAAACTAAAATATTCGCCATCATATACGTGTTCAGAGTTTTAATTCCAGTAATCATTAGTCGGAATTAGCCCACTTCCAAGGAGTCTAGGAAAAAAACGCAAAGTGCCACTACTTTCTTTTAGGTGTGATGTCATATGTTACGTAGAAGGCATCTACGAAGTTCTTGTTTGTATGTTTCAGCTGCCAGATATAGTGTGTGTGTGTGTGTGTGTGTGTGTGTGTGTGTGTGTGTGTGTGTGGTTTCTTTCATTGCTTCTTTCTTTAGCTCTTGTGAGTTGTGATTTAGAGTGTGTTGTTTAGTAGAGCTATAAGTTATATAGTTCTACTTCATATTACGAATGTATTCAAGATCGTGATATTGCCATTCTTCTTTGACTAGTGTCATCATTGTCATCACATTTTTTCACTTGTGGTAGTTTAAACTGCGGTCCAGGTTAATTTGACGGCGGGTCATTGGACGTGTAATGACAAAGAGAAGGAATGTATCACGACATTTTTTAAAGAACTACTGAAGAGACTGCTAACATTACGCTTGTCCGTCATTTTTGGAGTATTGTTGCGAGGTGTGGGGTCTTGATCTGGTTGGATTGATGGAGGACATCGAAAGAGTACAAAGAAGGACTGTTCGTTGTGTATTGTCGCAATACATGGGAGAGAATGTAATGGAAATGACACAGGGGTTGGAGTGGAGATCATTAAAACATCCGCACAGGAATTGCCGAGCAGTTCTAGGCGTCATGTTAAGGACTGTGAGGCCGTTCCCGCCAGAGGTTCGAATCGTCCCATAAATTTGTAAACATTTGAATCATTACAACAATGGCTATTATCGTTGCAGCGAGATCTAGTTATGAAATTTCGATCGCCGACTTCCTCTTCCGAATGCTTTCCGTTGACTCGCAACTACATAGGAAAAAATGATCATCATAATAAAATACGAGTAATCAGGGCTCGAACGGAGAGAATGTGTTCTTTCTTCCCGCTCGCTATGGAATTATAGATTAATAGTATGAAAGTGGTTCGGTCAACCATCGGCTTAGATGCGATTTGCAGCGTTGTATGCTTGAGACAAATATCCTCTAGTACTCTTGCATATTCTAACATTCTTAGGACACTGAACTATAAATTATCAGTCGGCATGTCATTTACAGAACATGATTACGAGCATCATTCAGAGGTGTATCAAATAAGTCTCTAATATGTTTTATTTCTTACTTTCAGAAAATAATTTTGCAGCTTTTATTTGTTACACTAATGTATAGACTTTAATTGAATCTGTTTCTTAAATCATCCTGACTTACCGTACCAGACAACCTTGCGTAGTATTTTCAAGCTGTTGAAACGGCTGATAATTTCATGAATAAATGTTTGTATAGCTTATGGGACTTAACTACGGGGTCATCAGTCCTTAAACTTACAAACTACTTATGAACTAATACTAACGACGGCACAAATATCCATGCCCAAGGGGGGATTCGAACCCCCGACCGTAGTGGCCGCGCAGACCGTGACTGGAGCGCCTCAGTCCCCTCGGTCATCGCGGCCGGCCATGAATAAAGTTACGGAGTTCAGTTAAGGAAGGAAGCTTGGAGTTTAATGTCCCATCGATAGCGAGGTCATTAGACACGGAGCTTACGCTCCGATGTTTGGGTAAGGATGTGGAAGGAAATCCATAAAAAAAGACAATATTTTTTAATGCCTTATGATTGCGCCTCTAGAGATATGGACTATCAACGGAACTGGCTGACGACAGTCCATATGTGTATCAGAGGGACTGGAAGGAGGGCACTCCGGCAGCCGCATTGGAATGACCGAGCGCTCTAAGGTGCTCTCATAGCTTTACAAACATTTGAACATTCAGACTCCGCCAAATTGGCACAACCATATTCGATGGACGAAGGACACACGTGACACTGGCAGAGGCTGCTAGTAACATTAGACCGCATGGTGTTTTATAGGGAACTTCGAGCCAAATTTCCTTCGTGAAGGACACGTGCGCTTAAAATGGGGCCGTGAATTCACCAGGATGCACCGCGAATAAAAATTATTCACAGTTATTAAAGACTTTTGCCCGTACTATTATCTGTTTTCTCGCCAGGCCACGACTACTCATACTCCGGTCTGCTTCACTGTCTCAAAGGCAACGGCGTGACACTGCAGCTACTGCTTCAACCACTTGAGAAACCAATCAAATCGAGCGGGCATAGCCACGGTCTGAGGCGTCATGTCACGGATTGTGCGACCGTTCCTGCCGGAGGTTCGAGTCTTCCCTCAGGCATGAGTGTCTGTTGTTCTTACCATACGTTAAAGTAGTGTGTAAGTCTAGAGAACGATGACTTAAGAGGTTTGATTCCTTAGGGGAAAAAAGCACTTGAGCACAGATTGTTATAGGTTGCGAAAGCTGATTCAAGGCGCAGATAACTTCCGTCGAAGTTTTCATAGAGGATATTGTAAATAACATTCGTAGTGATGTGCTTGTCACCGTCAAAAGTAGTTTTTCATTTAGTGAAATTGAAGATTATAGTTCTTGTAAACTATTAGGGGTAGAGTCATACCTAAGAACCACCTTAAGTTAGTAACTGGTTCCTTTTACCGGCCTTCCAACTCAGTCGATAAAACTGCAGAAAAATTGAAAGAAAACTTGAGTCTAGTTTCAAAGATGTTCGCCTACTCATACAATTATAGTAAGATGTAATTTTAATTTACTCTCGATTGGTTGGCGAAAATACGTGTTTAAATTCGGGGGTACGCATAAAACATCGTCTGAAATTACTGTACGTTAAATATATTATCTGATAATTATTTCTAGCAACTAGTTTCTGAGCTCACTCGAAACGTTTGTCAAAACACATCAAAAGGGATACAGGAATTATTGAATACAGAATTGTATCGAGACTGAATATCGAAAGCCCTAAATTAAAAATAAAATAAAATAAAAATTAAATGAACTAAATATGTATATATTCAGGAAAGCACAGAATAACTCGTTTAAATGCCTTCCTAAAAGATGGTCTCCACTCCTTTCAAATTGTAAATATATATGTAGACAAGATGTGGTTTAAATTCAAAGAAATAGTATGTACAGAAATTGATAGATTTATACAGTACAAATGTACATTGACGGAACTGAACCTTCTCGGTACACAAAACAGCGCAGAACACTCTTGCAGAAACAACGATAAATGGATGCAATATTTAACGAAAACAAAATCGTCAAGATCGGTGATCTTATACAGAAGCTTGAAATTTAGTGAGGACTTCAATGCGAGATGCTTACTATAGATACTTCAAAGAAACTCTGTCTCGAAATTTGGCAAAAAAAAAACAACCTAAGAATACTAGAGAAAAGACACAATCAATACCCCCACTACGCAATAGTAATGGTGATGCTACCTATGGCAGTGCTCCTAAAGCAGAGCTACTAAACACAGCTTTACTTCACTAAAGAAGACGAATTCAGTATTTCAGATTTCGAATTAGAACAGCTCCCAGCATGAGTAACATAGAAGTAGACATCCTTGCAGTAGTGAAGTAACTTAATAAAAATAAGTCTTCCAGTCCAGATTGTATACAGACTAGGTTCCTATCAGACTTCGCTGATGTGATAGCTCCATACGTAAGATTCATATAAAACCGCTCAGTCAACGAAGAATCCGTACTCAACATCTTAAAAGTTGCACAAATCACATCGATATTCAATAAAAGCAAACCGAACGAGGTGGCGCAGTGGTAACACACAGGAGTCGCATTCGGAAGGAAGGCGGTTCAAATCCACCTCCGGCCATCCATATTTAGGTTTTCTGTAATTTCCGTAAATCACTCCAGGCAAATGCCGGGATGGTTCCTTTTAAACGGCACGGCCGTATTACTTCCATATCCTTAACTAAATACTCTAATGACCACGCTGTCGACGGGACGTTAAACTCCAAGCTTCCTTCCTTCTAATAAAAGCAATAGGACTAAACTACTACATGACATACCTATATAAGTGACGTCGATTAGCTACAGGTTTTTATAAAAATGTTCAAATGTTTGTAAAGTTTATGGGACTTAACTGCGGGGTCCTCAGTCCCTAAACTTACAAACTACTTACGAACTAACTTATACTAAAGACGACACAAACATCCATTCCCGAGGGAGGAGTCGAACCTCCGACGCGCGATCCGCAACATGGCGCACCAGACCGCTCGGCTACTCCCGCGCGGCAGATTTTTATAACCTGTATTATATTCAAACATATGTTAGAGTGTTTTTTAAGCTTATGGGAAAATAACTTCTACTAAAGACAACACAAACATCCATGCCCGAAGGAGGATTCGAACCCCGAACGGGCGCGCACAGCAGCACGGCGCCCCAGTGCACACGGCTAATCCGCCGCGGCGTATTCAAAATTTATGAATTACCTCGAACAGAACAATCCATTGACCCATGGTCAACATGGATTTAGAAAATCTTATTGTGAAACTAAACTTGCTCTTTAGTCACTCCAAATGATGAGTGCTGTCGGCTAGCGATCTCATATTAATTCCATAATTCTAGATTTTCAGAAGGCTTTTGACACAGTACCTCACAGACGGATTTCAATCAAATTCGATGCTTATGAAATATTGTCCCTGATGTGACAGAATTAGAGATTTCCTACCAGAGAGGGCACACGGAAATGCTTCGAATAAAACAGAGCTGACATCTGGCATTTCCCAGGGTAGTGTTATAGGTCCTCTGTTGTTCCGTATCTACATAATCGACTAGCCGTTAGTACCCGGCGTCGCTCAGGTATTTTTTATTCCAATCTGCTGTCTACATCCATATAATTACTCTGCAAATCATATTTACGTGCATGGCAGAGGGTTCATCGAAGTGCTTTTATGATATTTTTCTACCGTTCCCTTTTCTAATAGCGCGCAGGAGAAAGGAACACCTAAATCTCTCCGTTTTCGAACTGTCCATATCCTCTGCTCTCCGTATCCATCTATTCCTCCTTACTTTCTCTGTCCATTCATCCCTCCCTCCCCCTGCCTTTGTATCGTCTCCCTCCTTTCCCCTTTCTTTGTCCATTTCTTGCTGTCCCCTCTTTACCTCCAGCTCCGTCTCGTCTTCCTCGCCCTCTTATTCTCCACCTTGCCTTTCCCCTCCTCTATCTACCTGTAAATTCATCCCCCCTCTCTGGCAACCTCCTCCTCTCCGCTACCTTTGTTAATCTCTTCCTCCCCCTACTTCTTTCTCGTACTCCTCTCTCTGTCCATTGCTTCCTCGATCCATCTCCTCCTTCACTCCCTCTCTTTTCCCATCTGCTGCTGCGCCAGTACCAAGCGAGGAGGCGCAACAGCAACACAATGGACTCGAATCCGGGAAGATGGCGGTTCAAACCCGCCTCAGGCAGTCCTGATTTAGATTTTCCATTAGTTCCCTAAATCACTTCAAGCAAATACCGTAACGGTTCCTTTCAAAGGATACGGCCGACTTCTACATCTACATCGATACTCTGCAAATTACATTTAAGTGCCTGGCAGAGGGTTCATTAACCACTTTCATAACTTTTCTCTACCGTTCCATTCTCTAATAGCGCACGGGAATAAAGAACACCTAAATCGTTCCGTTTTCGATTTGATTTCTCTTATTTTATTGGGATGGTCATGTCTCCGTAAGTAGGTGGGTGCTAGCAAAATATTTTCACATTCAGAAGTAAAAGTCGGTGATTGAAACTTTGCAAACAGATCACGCCGCAATGAATAACGCCTTTCTTTTAATGACTTTCACCCCAATTCGTGCAACATTTCCGTGACGCTTTCCCCCCATAATGTCATAAAACGAGCTGCCCTTCTCTGAACCTTCTTAATCTCTTCCGTCAGTCCCACCTGGTGAGGGTCCCACAATGGGCAACAGTATTCCAGGAGAGGACGCACAAGTGTGATGTAAGTAGTCTATTTGGTAGAACTGGTGCATCTTCGAAGCGTTCTGGCAATGAAAAGTAATCTTTGGTTCGCCCTCCCCACAATTTTTTTCTATGTGTTCTCTCCAGTCTAAGTTGTTCGTAATCGTAACTCCTAAGTATTTGGTAGAATTTACGACATTCAGGTTTGACTGAGTTATCGCGTAATTGAAGTTCAGCGATTTCTTTTAGTGGTCATGTGTATTACTTCACACTTTTCTTTATTTAGTGTCAATTGCCAATTTTCGCAACATGTAGAAATTTTGTCTAAATCGCTTTGCAGTTGCTTTTGATCCTCTGTTGACTTCACTAACCGATAAACGACAGCATCATCCGCGAACAGTCTAAGGGAGCTATTCAGATTATCTCCTAAATCGTTCATAAACACAAGGAGTAGGGGTCCTATAACGCTTCTCTGGGGAACGCCAGATATCACTTCTGTTTTACTCGATGACTTACCGTCAATTACAACGAACTGTGTCCTTTCTGATAGGAAATCGTGAATCCAATCGCACAATTAGGGAGATATTCTCTCTCCCCCTGTAACTACTTCCACCTACTTTTGCTTCTCTTCCTCTTACGTCACCTCCTCTACCATTAGCACCGCGACCACCATCTCATCTTCCTCCTCCTATATCTATCTGGTTGGAATTATTTATGAAACATATATCTATGGAGCGAAAATTGGCAATTGGCCCTAAATACTGAAAAGAGAGAGGTCATCCACACGAATACTAAAAAAAATCGTTAAATTTCATTTAAAGGGTACTCCGTCAAACCTGAATGAAGTAAATGCAACGAAATGCCTAGAAATCACTATTAAGACGGACCTCAATTGCAAAGAACAATAGAAAATGTGGGGATAGCAAATCGGAGGCTGAATTTGTTGGAAGAAGAGTTAGAAAATGCAACAGAACTACTAAAGAACTGCCTGCACTACGCTTCGGATTCCGCCCGCTTTTTTGCGTATTGCTGCGCGATGTGAGATCTTTATCACGTAGAACTGAGGGAGGATGTCAAAAGAGTACAAAGAAAGGCAGTTCGTTTTGTATTATCTCTATACAATAGAGAGAGTGTCATGGAAATGATACTATCTCTATACATTAGAGAGAGTGTCATGAAAATGATACAGGAGGTGGAGTGGAAATCATTACAACGACTGCGTTTTTCGATGTGGCGAATATCGGATATTATACTTAAATTAATAAGAAAGAACCAGAAACATTAAGGAAACAAAAAAGAAAAAAAAATAGGAGTACGGGATCGCGAACCTGAGTTTTTCCCAACTTCTGCTCCGCAGTTCACCGCTATACCAACTGCGACATTTCTCCTCGGAAGAGAATTAGCTGTATTTGTGATATACTATGCACATAAAACATGTTGCAATACTTATTTATGACAAAGTATCATACAGACGCTCCTTTGATAGAAAGGCGTTGAACCGTAGCATAGGAACGATATTCTTTCCCGGTATGCAAATTATAACACTGACTAACGTTAAATACGATATCCTTTAAAGCTACGAATATATAGTTTCCGGTAATTTATTGTAACAAACCATACCTAAAATGATGAGTTTTCAAAAGTTCTTGAATTTTCTGGCGCTTTAAAAAGATTATATTTATACATCGTACGCTAAAGCGAAAGAAGGCACGAAATACGGAGTTCCGTTTGCAATATGGCGGATCAAAAATTCTGCTTGTCACGTGATACCAGGTCGCTTCTCATTGGCCACATTCCACTCCAAGAAGCAAAAATCTAACACACTGGATCCTTCATGCCACGCTTCGCAGGGCTGTGGGACGTGGAATTCCACGCTGCAACGACACCACGTCCTCCTCCACGTGCGTTTCCACATCCCGTGAGAGGACGGCATAACAGTGAACTCCGCAGCAATTTACGAAAGTCTTGCACTCCTGTCACGTTGAACGATTCTCATCAGTCGTGTTGTTACAGGATCTTTTTCCGGCGGCAGCGATGTCAGAAATTTGATGTTTTGCCGGATTCCCTATGTTCACGGTGCACTCGTGATATGGTCGAACGGGAAACCACTCACCTTCATCGCTACCTCGGAAGTTCTATGTCTCGACTGTCGTGCGCCGACTATAACACTACTTTCAAACTCCCTTTAATCGTGATAACCTGCCATTGTAGCAGCGGCACCCGATCTAACGCCTGCGCCAGACACCTGTTGCCTTAAATAGGCGTTGCCGTCCACAGCGCCGTTCTCTGTTTACATATCTCTGTGTTTCCATACGAATGCCAATACCAGTTAATGTGGCTCTTCAGTATGGTATGAAAGTGGTTCTATGATCCCTCTGACAGGTAAGTAAGGGTGATTTGCAGACTAACGATGTAGATATAGAAGTTGCGGTACCTGCCGTCTAACAAGGGGAAAGCCTCAGACATGGCCAACCGATTCGGCTCAGATTTAGCAGGTCGCTTGTGTACAACCTAAAACGAAGGACCCTTAGATATTTGGGGTCAACAGCCCCACGTTTTTGAGAAAATCACCCCTAAATGTTATGACGAGCAATCGATTCAAAATTGGAGGGATCGATAGATAGTTATAAATAGAGCATTTTTCATCATCAGGTATAGGGTTTGCAAACGCATACTTTTCCAGAAATCGAGGAAAGAAACTTTCACAACTGCCGCTTCTGTACCCACATAGTAAACGCTTTTCGCCGTCAGCGCCGATAGCGCAACGGCCAAGGTAAACTGGCTGGGACGCGCAGGACCCTGGTTCGAATCTCGAAGAAACCTAGCGGATGTTATTCTTCTCGTATCAATGCATAGTTTCGCGGCGAGTTGTGCTGATAAAATTCCACGAGCTTTCGGATGTCAAATCACTTGACGCGGCTGGAAGCCCGAGAGAATTTTATCATTATTCTTCTCGTTTGTATTTTTCCATATCTCACTCGATAGGGATGGGAGGATTAATAAGGTACGAAAATCAATAAAGAATGATAAAAACGCAGGCAAATACATTTCTCAAACCTCTTGGTATAATAAACAACTAAAATGTTTCCAGAATGAAACTTTCACTCTGCAGCGGAGTGTGCGCTGATATGAAACTTCCTGGAAGATTAAAATTGTGTGCCGGAACCGGGACTCGAACCTGGGACCTCTGCCTTTCGCGGGCAAGCGCTCTACCGACTGAGCGAGAACTTTGAAGTTTGCAAAGTAGGAGGCGACGTACTGGGGGAAGTAAAGTTGTGAGGCGGCATCGTGAGTCGTGTCGGGGTAGCTCAGTTGGTAGAGCGCTTGCCCGCGAAAGGCAAAGTTCCCGGGTTCGAGTCCCGGTTCTGGCACACAGTTTTAATCTGCCAGGAAGTTTCATTTTTGATAATGCTATCATGTGACACCTCCCACAATGGAATGAAGCACAGGCTGTGATAATGCTCTCAAATGTTCAAATGTTTGTATAGTCTATGGGACTTAACTACGGGGTCATCAGTCCCTAAACTTACATACTACTTATGAACTACTTACGAACTAGGACGGCACAAATATCCATGCCCGAGGGGGGATTCGAACCCCCGACCGTAGTGGCCGTGCAGACCGTGACTGGAGCGCCTTAGTCCCCTCGGCCACCGCGGCCGGCAGTCAGCTCGCATGCTCTCAGCTCGCGGTGATAGTGTTCATTGTACTTCAATGATTCAGACTGTACACATCTCTGATCCACCCGCCTGGGGGGGCGCAAGTTTCCAGGCCAACCAGGAATCGGTTTATCTGCCTAATTTTTTTGCTACCACCCCTTCCTATCACACACCATGACAACGGAACAAAACCGAACCTTCTGAGAAATTAAAAGTTACTCCATTACGAACTTCTTAATACCCGAGCAGAAGAAGAAAGCATTCCTCTGCTAAATGAAGGGAATTCCGCCCTACTTGTGGATGGACAGCGTCCATATAACACAGTGAACACCCCTGACAATACGTGAGAACTAAACGATAAAAACTTCTAGGGAGAAGAAATGGGAGAACCAAAGTGGAGATCCAATGTGATTACGTAGAGTTTCCCGGCGTATAAATTGTTGATATTCATGTCGGGTTTCCAGCCGGATCATCGAGTCATCTTGACACAATATTTCAACGGACCACCTGGCCGCCATCTTCAGGTGCTGAGTCTCGTAGGAAACTGAAGTCTTGCCGTGCCCGGCGGCCTTATATACGCCGCGAAGTACTAACGGCGCGTGCGCCAGAGAGTCGTGGCTGCGTCCTCTGCCGCAAGCAGCCGGTGCAGCGCCTCAGTGGAGAAAACTGGCAGGAACGATGTATCGCTTACATGCGCTAGTTGTCACAGGTGGAGAAAAGAGCACGCTGTTTTTTAAAATTAGACAAAACTGGATTCCACATGTTGCTAAGAGGGAACCCCTTATCTCTATTTATTAAATTGTCCGCCAACCTAATCTCAATAGATTCTTTTAAAACGCATTCCCAGTAGCGAGACGCAGAAGCAAGTACACGTGTTTCGTCATACTTCATTCTGTGTCCTTCGGTTAAACAATGCTCCGCTACTGCAGACCTGTCAGGTTGTAACAAACGTGTATGTCTGTGGTGCTCGGTGCATCGATCATTGACGGTGCGAATCGTTTGTCCTATATATGCTTTCCCACAGTGGCAAGGAATCTTATAAACACCAGGTTTTCTCAGCCCCAAATCGTCTTTAACTGAGCCAAGAAGAGCCCTTGGCAGGTGGTAGAAACACACTTTTTATATTAAACTTTTTTAAAATCGTTCCAATTTTTGATGACACATTTCCAGCGTACGGAAGGAAGGCAACTGATGTGCATTGGTCCTCTTCTGGTTCTGGCGACAGCCCAATCTGCATGGCATGACGGATCTGTCTCTCTGTGTACCCGTTCTCCTTAAACACCAACTTCAGATGTTCTAGTTCCTGTGTTAAGGTATCTGCATCCGATATGGCATAAGCTCTTCGAACTAAAGTTTTCAGGACGCCTGTGCGTTGGTTCGGTGGGTGGCAACTCATTGCATGTAGATATCGGTCTGTGTGCGAAGGTTTTCTGTACACACTATGTCCTAGGGTTCCATCGTCCTTCCTGTACACTAAAACATCCAAAAATGGAAGCTTCCCATCTCTCTCCACTTCCATCGTGAATTTAATGTTGGCGTGGAGGCAATTAAAATGATCCAGGAACCGATTAAGAGCATCCGGTCCATGAGGCCACACCATGAACGTGTCATCCACGTATCTCCAGAAACAGGTAGGTTTCAGACGAGCTGTCCTCAGTGCCCTGTCTTCAAAGTCCTCCATAAATAAATTGGCGACTATGGGGGATAAAGGACTTCCCATAGCCACTCCGTCATTCTGCTCAAAGTACTGGTCATTAAATAAGAAATATGTAGAGGTCAGCACATGACGACAAAGCTTAGCCATTTCTGCGTCCAGTTTGTCACCAATTAATTCTAAAGACTCTTCAAGAGGGACCCGTTTAAACAGAGATACTACGTCGAAGCTGACAAGCATATCAGATGGACCAACACACAAAGATTTCAACCGTTGAGTAAACACCAAAGAGTTGGGGATATGGTGTTCGCAGTTTCCAACGTGAGGACTAAGGACTGATGCTAAATACTTTGCCAAGTTATACGTCGGTGCACCCAAGTTACTTACTATAGGACGTAATGGCACCCCATCTTTGTGGACCTTTGGTAGGCCGTATAGTCTCGGAGGAACCGCAGCACTAGGGCGAAGTTTTTTGACCACCTCCTCAGGTAACGAACTATTCCTCAAAAGCGAAAAAGTCTTTCGTTTTACTCGCTCTGTGGGGTCATTTTGCAATTTGCGGTACGCAGAGTCTTGAAGTAGACGATCCATTTTGTCTACATAATCATGACGAGTAAGAAGAACTGTGGCATTGCCCTTGTCCGCTGGTAAGATGACCAAATCTGAATCTTGCCTAAGGGATCGGATAGCCGCCCTCTCAATAGAAGAAATGTTACTCTGTGGTGGGGTTGACTTATGTAATACAGCTGAAACTTCCTGTCTGATTTCATCGGCTCTGTCATCAGCAAGACGAGACACCGCTTGCTCCGCAGAACAGATAAATTCAGTCACAGGAAGTGTCTTCGGTGTGGGAGCAAAATTTAAACCTGGGGGAGTAAAAGAAGATCCAATGCTGGGGGAGTAAAAGAATAATAAAAAATAAAAAATTGAAAATTAAAAAATAATAATAATAAAAAAACGCACTGGCGTGTTTCATGCAAAAAATGCAAATGTTTGTTAAGCTTAAGGGACTTAACTACGGGGTCATCAGTCCCTAAACTTACAAACTACTTATGAACTAGCTACAACTAAGGACGGCACAAATATCCATGCCCGAGGGGGGATTCGAACCCCCGACCGTAGTGACCGTGCAGACCGTGACTGAAGCGCCTCAGTCCCCTCGGCCACCGCGGCCGGCCGTGTTTCATGGCCCACCTTAGATATGCCTGTATTTTATGATTTTTTGCAAACATTTCGGACAAAAGTAATAAAAGCAAAAATTTTAATCTGCCAGGAAGTTTCAACTAAAATGTTACTCCGGACACTTTACAATAGCTCTTCCAGTCACTGTTACGTGTCCTCACTTTTCTTCAAAAAAAAAAAAGTTCAAATGTTTGTTAAGCTTATGGGACTTAACTACGGGGTCATCAGTCCCTAAACTTACAAACTACTTATGAACTACTTACGAACTAGGACGGCACAAATATCCATGCCCGAGGGGGGATTCGAACCCCCGACCGTAGTGGCCGTGCAGATCGTGACTGGAGCGCCTCAGTCCCCTCGGCCACCGCGGACGGCACTTTTCTTCGAACAACGAGATGGATGGTACTGGTCATATAAACATTCGAAACAAATATACTCACGGCACCAAGAATCTTTCGACAGCTACATTGTTCCTTCCGAAGTTTGTTTTCCGGCGGAAAACAAACTTGGTTTACATTTAAAAATATGTCTTTTTTGGGAATTAATTGTGATGCGTACCACGCATATGATATAATTGCCTAAAGAATGGGTGCTGAAAGTTGGTTATGAATTATGCTGTGAATAGTTATTGCATCCGTGCGATTGCGCAATTTCCGCTGAGTTTCCAGAAGCACACTGCATTGATAATGCATCTGTGTTACAACAGTTTTACAAACCAAAACAGAGCGTCGGTAACTTACCACTTGCCGGCGTCGGAGACAGGCTCCCAACTATATATTACCGCGCTAGTCGAAGGTGTACATCCTCCATTATTCAGAGTATGCACCTGAAAGATATGACACAACTAGTTACTACGGCATAAACAGAAGAGCTAATTACTACAAAGTACATACAGTAAACGTTATATATTACTTACGGAAGAACACTGTATTCATTCACAAAATGTATTTAATTCGGCGCATTAACGATGGAAAAATCACCACACGTATCCGCGAGGTTCGCTGCAGCCTAATGACGGAAAACAACTGTTTCCGATTGACTTCTATAATGCTCATGATGGACACCACTCTTTCAGGTTCACAACTGTGGCGACCGAGACAACGTAACTCCCCCCGCGTCCGTTCTGTCCCGTGCTTCGCTGTAAACTAGCGTCGCGCGGTTGGCTAGCTGTGATCCCTCGTGAGGAATTCGCAGCACTATTACTCGGAGTTGTTTTCATGTGACAAGGTTTAAAAGTTTAATACTTAACTAATTCACGGCGTTTGGGAAATTAGTTTGTCTACCTTATTATTATAATTCCTTATTGATTTACTTACCTTATTAACCCTCCTATCCCCATCAAGTGAGATATGAGAAAAAAAAAAGAAGAATATCATCTGTCATGTTTCTTCGAGATTCGAACCCGGGTTCTGCGATTTCGAGCCAGTTACCTTGGCAGTTGCGCTATCGGCGAAAAGCGTTTACCATGTGGGTAAGTTGAAAAGTTTTTCCTCGATTTCAGGAAAAGTATGCTTTTGCGGACCCATACTTGATGATGAAAACTGCTCTATTTACAATTATCTATGGATCCCTCCAATTTTGAGTCGATTGCTCGTCGTAACATTTAGGGGTGATTTTCTCAAAAACGTGGTGGTGTTGACCCACAATATCTTAGGGTCCTTAGTTTTAGGTTGTACACAAGCGACCTGCCAAATTTGAGCCGTATCGGTTGGCCGTGTCTGACGCCTTCCCCTTGTAAGAGTAGATTCTCGATATTTGAAACCAGTAACGCGCTGTTTTCTTACAATAAATAGAATAAATGAAAGTGGTTTACTACTGTCTTAGTTTAGTAAGAACTAACATCAATTTGCTCTCAACCACAGAATCCTATTAGATTTCGGTAAGGTAGCATTACTTCCAAACAGTTGAATCATATCCTCAATGAAACGTTGCCAGATTTGCGCCGCTGCCGGCCGCGATGGCCGAGGGGACTGCGGCGCTCCAGTCACGGTCTGCACGGCCACTACGGTCGGGGGTTCGAATCCCCCCTCGGGCATGAATATTTGTGCCGTCTTAGTTCGTAAGTAGTTCATAAGTAGTTTGTAAGTTTAGGGACTGATGACCCCGTAGTTAAGTCCCATAAGCTCTACAAACATTTGAATTTGATTTTGTGCCGCTGCGGTCGGGGGTTCGAATCCGTTCTCGAGCATGGATGTTTGTGCCGTCTTTAGTATAAGCTAGTTCATAAGTAGTTTGCAGGTTTAGGGACTGATGACCCCGTAGTTAAGTCAAATAACCTCTACAAACATTTGAACATTTGAACCAGATTTGCGGGTCTGATTTTCTCCTCCAGGTTGGTGGCTACATAATCCACTGAAAATTTCCCAGTCAATGATACACAATTTTTAGCTTATTGGTTTGAAATAAACTGAAAGAATGTCGTGAAAGATGTTCACAAAAGAAGTCACATCATCAGCATACATTTTCCAAGGAAATGTGCATTTGCTGTAGTTAATGAGTATTCCCTTTCTTAAGATCAATCAAAACAAATTGTTTAAATTAGGTGTGACAAGAGGTCTCATTAGTTTTGTCTGTCGAGAGCGACAGGAATGAAGATAATAGGCATTTTTAATTTGACTAAGAGCAGTTGGCACAGACTGAGGAGCAACTTCAGTCTCTTATAAACTGCAAAATAAAAACTGCTCTTTTCTGATCATTAAAATTTCATTTAATCACAAATTAACAAGAATTAACACTTACCTCTAGTACAGTTTACACTAGTTTAAAACGAAAGATCGGATTATTGTCCATATGATGACAGGAAGGTGATGTTCTTTAAATAGTCGTCTCTTAAACACATACAAATACAGGTGAAATTAAAAAAACTAAAAAATCTTTGCCGGGATGTAACAGTTTCTTTAAGAGAAGAACGCTTATTCCTGATGAAATGGCCCATACAAATACCGTACTAGATCTAAGTTCATAATAATCTACATCAATATGTCTATTCTCCAAACCTTCGCCGCGGTGGAGTAGCCGAGCGGTCTAAAGCGTCTCGCTGCCGAGCGCGCGGTTGCTCGCGGTGGAGGTTCGAGTCCTCCCTGGGGCATGGGTGTGTGTGTTTGTCCTTAGGTTAGTTTACCTAGGTTTAAGTGGTTTGTAAGGTACGGACCGATGACCACGCAGTTTGGTCCGATAGAATTACAAACATTTGAACATCCAAATCTTCGAGATAGAATACAGGAAGCATATTTCGTTGTGCAAAATTTTAAGGTTTTGTCCTGTTCCTTTGGTAAACGAAGGTTCAGAATGGTAATACTTCACCTATGCACTACGGCTGTGGCATATAGGGGCATAGCGGCATTATGGGCAGCAGTATGTCTTAATTCTCCACTGAGAATTTATACTTGAATGTTTGTAAATAGGTTTCTTCTTCAGACTTGTCACCTCTGCTGCCGTTTTATCCTCACTGCTCTTCATTTGTTTAATAACCTGCGCTAATCAAACTCGATATGGACCGTCCATTATCTGCCAGTACTTCCAAATCTCTTCCACAGAGTTCAGTTCTCCATTGCCCTACTAAGAAAACCGTTTGGAAAACTTTTTTCACCACAACCGACTTTTCATTTGGCATCCCTCTTCTCTCTCCCTATTTCCCCACGTATGCTTTCGCCCACGTTAATTTTCAGTACTAACTGTAATACGCGCCGAATACAAATCTTTTGTTTGTTTATACCTGGCACCCCCTTCTGTTCGCTGCCCCAGTAGGCCGCTACTAATTGTGATAGTCCTAAATGGAAGTCTTACAGTTTCCGCCGGACTGTGGCTGTCGGAGGCAAAACAAAATGAGACCACCTGTCCTCTTGTAAATAGACGTATTACTAAATGTATCACTAAAATAAAATAAAGGTACTAGCTTTCGACTTTGGAGCCCCCCCAGGACGAGAGGTACGGGATAGTAAAGAAACACGTACCTTCTGAGATTTGGAGGCCTCCCAGAACGAGAGGCTGAGGGCGGTTAAAAAAAAGTCTAGTGGTTAGCAATGCTTTGATCCTATCAACACAACTAATTACACAGTCACAGAATATATGACATCAACTGCGAATGGACAAAGCTGAAAATGTGTACCCAGCCGAGCATCAAACCCGGGTCTACGGCTTTTTAGGCAGTTGCGCTGACCCCTACACCACTGGGGACACAGTGATCACCGCACCTGCACGCACGCCTCCCGTCAAATACAAATTCCCAGCTTTACCTTTCCCACACTACTCAAACTCGTAGTTTCAGAAACTAATGCCCGTAAGAGTAAGGGCCTCAAACTTCCGCCGCGGCGGATTAGCCGCGCGTGCTGAAGCGCCGTGTTGCGATGCGCTCGGCCGTCCACCGTCGGGGGTTCGAATCCCCCCTCGGGCATAGATGTTTGTGTCGTCTTTAGTATAAAGTAGTTCATAAGTAGTTTGTAAGCTTAGGGACTGATGACCCCGCAGTTAAGTCCCTTAAGCCTTACAAACATTTGAACCCTCTGCCAGGCACTTAAATGTGATTTGCAGAGTATCCCATGTAGATTCTGGTCAGCGTACCCTCCACAAACAGAGATGTGAATGAGAGTTGTAGTTTATCGCACCGCTGACCATAAGGCCAGAGTGTTATTGAGGGAGGAATGCACGCTACGAGAGAGCTCTCGCCAAGTCTCAGCCGTACGCGCGAACGACCATCACTTGCAGTAAGCAGAATCTGTTTTCATTGCTGAAGACCAACTTCCCCACCCCTCCCCACTAAACGAAAGGATCATTGCCCGTCAACGGCATATTATACATATATGTGTGTGGCGTCTAATTCCATCTGCGATTCACTCACTACTACTGTTGAGAAGGGCAAATAGCATATATATATATATATATTCAGTCAAGTGAATAGTTTTATACACTGCTCGCCATTCAAAACGCAACACAAGAAGGATCGGATACTTCGCAACCAAATATATCGTTCGGGGGGGGGGGGGGGGGGATGGTAACACGATGTGAAATATTCACAGGATTCGAAATACAGATCCTGTGAGGTGAGGAACATTATGAAGTCAGTCCTGAGTGTTGTCGCCATTGCTGGCCTGAACTGTTGCAATGGCGGCTGCAGGACCAGTACGGCGATGCGCAAGGCAACAGTGCAACAGTCTCTCACCGCAGCATATCCAGACTCTAATCCGACCAACTTGGTGGTGCAAGCCCAATCGCGATTGGGACGACAATGTTTCTACCATCGAATCCCAGTCTGGAGTCTGGTTGATACCGTGGTGAGAAGCTGTTGAACTTATGCATCCTGTATCCGTTTATTAAGCCCGTTCTACACGGGAAGTGAGACCTTACGAGATTATCCATGATGGACCGATTCCGCCGGCCGCGTACCGCATATAACTCGTCCACTTGCACAAGATGCACGCAGACGATCGCTTGTAAACGGAATTGGATGGATCCTATTATCGCGCGTATGTAGGTGTTTTGCACATGCGCAGACTACCGGAAGGGCGGGGGGGGGGGGGGGCAGCTGACGAACTGAAGGAAAGAACGAAAGGAATCTTAGGGTTTAACGTCCCGTCGACAGCTTGGTCATTAGAGACGGAGCTCACGCTCGGATTTTTGGGGAAGGATGGGGGAAGGAAATCGGCTGTGCCCTTTCAAAGGAACCATCCCGGCATTTGCCTGGAATGATTTACGGAAACCACGGAAAACCTAAATCTGGATGGCCGGAGGTGGATTTGAACCACCATCCTTCCGAATACGAGTCCAGTGTGTTACCACTGCGCCACCTCGCTCGGTTGACGAACTGAGTCAAGTCGCGAATTTGTTTGAGAAATGTGTACTTGTCTCCTGCTCAGAGGAACGTACTTGTTCGACTCATCTATATATATGGTAAAGCAGTCCACAATCCGAAGATTGGTTTGAACACCACAGTGCTTTACTAAGCATGGTCCTATTTGGAGATGGTATGCCGTTGCCTTCCTCCGACCTTCGAACTGACTTACCCAGCCAGTTATAGGGGGACCTACAGTTTAACGTGGGTTCCGAACCACGGTGCTACTCGGTAAAAGGACCTGGGGGGGATCGAACCCGCGACCTTTGGATTTGTAGTTTGGCACTCTACCACTGTGCATCCGAGGCATATATCTCAAGAGGAGTCTTAAGTATTTTAGAAGGTGGTAATATAGAAAAATTGCAATAAATTTTTATTGAGTACAGAGATATAGCTGTTAATATGAAAGCCAAACAGTCTTAGAGCAAATGTAAAGGAAGACATTTTCACTTTTTTTGTCAGTTCTTGGTAGAACAACTTCATACCGACTTCAAAGTACAATTTTGTGTATGTTTTACAAGTTCACTTTCACGTAGTTCACCGGTTTTCGGCTTACAAGCTCATTTGCAGACCTTAAAGTAAGCCGAAAACTGATTATTTAAATAAAAGTCAGTATGATGATGATCTACCAAGAACCAAGGGAAGAATCAGTCAAAATATCCTCATTTGTCTTAGCTCTAAGATCGTTTGGGTTACATACTAACAAGGGCCGAAACATGAATTGATTTTTTTAGCACTGTTAGTTAACATTGAAGGGAGTCTGTATGCAGAATGTTAGCTGCTGACATGACCTGGAAGTCACCTAAAAAAATCACGAAAATGGCTGTGTTTCCTGCTTGGCGCTTGCGGTGACGGCTGGCCACCCCTGGCAATGGCGAGTCGCGAGCTGTTGTTATGGTGAGCGTTGTGCGCATGGTCGGGAGGTGCGGCTGTCTGATCGCGTCGTTCACTAAAGAGGAATATCGTTGCACGGTTTTGGTGGAAAGGGGAAACCAATATTCGTTTGTGTGGCATGCACCTCCTTTTCATTTCTGGTACGTATTTCGAAACATACCGTCCATCTGGTACATCTATACTCCGCAAGCTACTTTACGGTTAATATTCAATCTCTCCTCACAGGTGATGGCAAACCATGTAAATGTTTTGCTGCTTGCCATGGAGATATACCACAGACGCCAAATGAAGCAATCAACAGAAAACACGCGTGAAGACTATGTGATGTGCGACATGGTAGTTAAACGTCTAGACGAACATGTAAATAGCGCAGACATGTGGCTAGAAACGACTGAAACACTCGATATTGCAGACTGTGAATCCACAGACTGCGAAGAAAAGGGAGAAAGTTGCACACATGAAGGCTAAATGTTCAAATGTTTGTAGCACTTATGGGACTTAACTACGGGGTCATCAGTCCCTAAGCTTACAAACTACTTATGAACTAGCTAAGGACGGCACAAATATCCATGCCCGAGGGGGGATTCGAACCCCCGACCGTAGTGGCCGTGCAGACCGTGACTGGAGCGCCTCAGTCCCCTCGGCCACCGCGGCCGGCAACATGAAGACTCTTCGAGTGATAGTGCCACGTACCATCATCAATTATCTCCGAAAGCAACACCAGCAACTACAATTACATTATCATACAAAGAAAAAGCGGTGAAGCATTGTTTGAACGAAAGTGGTAAGAAACGCCTAAGGGTCAGTACTGTTCAAAATAGGTATCACTTTGTCCATTCTGAACGTGAATTGTATAGACGGAAAAAGGAAGTCGCTGGACGACGTAAGAGTCGACTGGAAATTGCGACGGAGATAAATGCGCGACTTTTTGAGCAATTTACCGATGCCAGACGACAGTCATTGAGTGTCAGCGACACAACTTTGTGTGATTGGGCGTTAGAGACTGCCAACGCGATAGACGCTAAAGAATTTACAGCCTCTCAGAGTTGGATTAGTCGCTTCAAAAGATCACATAAAATTGTGGCACGAAAAATAACAAAATTTGTATCGAGAAACAGATCGGAAATTGAAGTGACTCAAATGGAAATGATAGAAGCTTTTAATACGACTGCAAAAAATAAGATCGCCAGTTTTAGTGAATCTTACGTTTACAATGCAGATCAGTCAGGTTTTCAAAAATAAATGCGTGCGAAAAGAACACTGTCATTCAAAGGGGAAAAACATATTGAGGCAATTGCGCAGTCCACGACTGCACTCACCCATTCATACACTATAATGCCCATAATTAGTCTGGATGGTTCATTGCTGCCTAAACTATATGTGTGTCTTCAAGAACCAACTGGACGTTTTGGACCACGTGTCAAACAAACAATGTTCTACGCAGACATTCTTGTCGTAGACGCATCGAAGTTTGGAAAAATGGGAAATGATAACGTTACACTTTTCATTCGTCATGCTTTTCTTCCGTTCTGCGGGAACAAATCTCTTCTTCTTCTAGAATTCGTGGTCAGGTCATAAAAGTTCTGATTCATTAAAAGCTGTATTTTGAGCTCACCCTGACAAAGAAGTAGATATACTTCAGATTCCACCCGGCACGATGAACGTAATTCAACCGTTAGACAGATAATTTTTCCCCCAGCGGAAGGCATTTTACAGAAAACTGATAGAGAAAATTATTGTGTGCAAATCACTGCAGTTTCCTGTCTATCACCGTGACAATATTCTCAAGTTGCAATCAGCCGTACATTATCAGTTTTCCTCTCCACGGTTTCAAAATGTGATGAAATATGCTCGGCACGTCTCGAAATATACTGATATTAGGCCTGATTCCTTCCTAACACCGGCCGAGTTTTGTCTACGGACGTCTAACAACGTCTGTGATTCGCAGGACTATCACATGTCGTCTTTCTTGTATGTTCTTGGTGTACAAGAAACCTATGTTTTGAACACTGTATCAATATTTCGCATTTTTGCGGTAATTACAAGAAATGAAAGTTCAATTCAATGTTCAATGTCTGTAAACCTATCGAACCAAACTGCGTGGTCATCATTCCGTAGCTTACAAACTACTTAAACCTAGGTAAACTAACCTAAGGACAAACACACACACCCATGCCCCAGGGAGCACTCGAACCTCCACGGACAGCAACCGCGCGCTCCGCAGCGAGACGCTTTAGACCGCTCGGCTACTCCACCGCGGCAAATGAAAGTTAGACGTGTTCTAAACCGTATATGTATTTGTGTCTATTTCATAGCTATTTGGAAAGAATCTTATAGATAACATATCAGCTACATTTGTCAACGAATTTATTATTATCGTATTTATTAATTATCGTACGATCGCTTTCACTGGGCGAATCAGCTCTCTGACTGCTGTGGCAGGAGAGCGGAGCGTAGCTAACGCCACCTTGTCCCTAGAAGGCGTTGGTATAACGTAGCGAGAGAAGTCAGGGTTGTACAACAGGCAGCTATAAGCGCAGAAACCATTCGACAATAATGTCATACTTCATAAAAGTTTTTACAGACTTCCAGGTCATGTCAACAGCTAACAGTCTGCATACAGACTTCCTTCAACGTTAACTCACAGTGGTAAAAATAGCAACACAGGTTTCAGGTTGCGGCATGACAAGTCTTACCATTCCCTTGTAAGTCGACCATCCGCCTTCCCCACAACTGTCCTCACATGCTCATTCCATTACATATCATTCGGCAACGTTACGGCTAGGTATTTAACCGACACAGCTATCAAAAAGTACACTACTAATACTGTATCTTAGCATTGTGGGATTGTTTTTCTAGTCACCTGCATCACCTTACATATTCCTGCGTTTAGAGCTAGCTGCCATCCCTCACTCTAAATAGTAATTATTTGTAAGTCATATTGTATCCTACTACAGTCACACAACTACGACACCTTTCCCTATACCACGGAATCATCAACCTTCATCGGCAGACTGCTACTCACTCTGTTCGTCAGACATCTATGTCGACAGTCATTTATTGCCTTTCTATTACACTTTCCTCAGGAACTCCCGACGATACCCTTGTCTCTGATAAACAATCTCCGTCGAGGACAATTTACGATTACTTAAGATGTCTTCGAGTCTCATATCAGGGAACTTATCCCGTATGCCCGTACCTTCGTTAACAGTTAGCAGTGCTGTACCTTTCGGAAATCAAGGGATATGTTCAAAATCAAATGATTGTAATTCTAAGCGACCAAACAACTGTGGCCATCGGTTCCTAGACTACAAACTATTTAAACTAACTAATACTAAGGACAACACGACCGAGACAGGACTCGAACCTCCGACGCGAGCGGCCGCGCAATCCGTAACGTGACGTGCAAGTCCGCACGCCCATTCCCGCGCGGAAAGGAATATGCAGTCTGCATGCTGTCCTTCATCCATCCCTCGCAAGATATTTGAGAATAGGGCAAACTGAGTTTCACACGTACGATGCCTTCTAAAGTCGTGCTGTTGCAAGGACGGAAGCTTTTCCGTCTCAAAGAAATTTACTGTATTATATTCGAACTGAAGTTAATTCTTGACAGTACCAGTGAACTGTTACAGTTGACCTAGAAGATTATTCTGGGCTCACAATATGAGAAATATGTGACTGTAGCGCCGTAAACAATTTACAAAAGGAAGACACATGCTTGTGTTTATAGTGATGTCACTGTTGACGTAATATTCGCTGTGCGTTTGTCTGGCAGTTATGGTTTCTTTTCCTCGTGAGGTCTATTAGCGATGAAACGTTCTTGTCTCGAGGAGCTTCTTCCATTGTGTAGTAATTTTTCCTTGCTGATTTAACGTCATTAGCGATGAAACGTTCTTGTCTCGAGGAGCTTCTTCCATTGTGTAGTAATTTTTCCTTGCTGATTTAACGTCATGCAGTCAATGTTGCAAATAACCTCAACCTTATACAAACCAAACGATAACTTACTCTGAAAACATAAAAGACATTAACCTCTTAGGTTGCTCAATGCATATTTGCGACCTGTATGACCAAATGATTGCAGCTTATCAGATGTCAAACATTACTCTGCGACTGACTCTAGGCTCTTTGCTGGCAGAAAATTTGAAAGATGCGACACTTCCATAAAAGAGACTCCCCACACCATCCTCGTCCGGCCTGTGCTAAAGTATCGCTGCGCGGTATGGGATACTTATCGGACAAGACTGACAGAGTACAAGGAAAAAGGACAGTTCTTTTGTATCATTGCGATATAGGTGTGAGAGTGACACGGAAATGGTACACGAGTTGTGGTGGCAACCATTAAAATAAAGGCGATATTTTTTTTGCGCGATATCACGACAATATTTAAATCGACAGTTTTCTCCTCCGAATACGAAAATATTTTGTTGATCCCCACCTAAATAGACACAAATAATCATCATAATAAAATTGAGACGAAACAAGGCCCGTGGAGTGGATGATATACTCTCTGAACTACTGACATCTTTGGGAGAGCCAGTCTTGAAGAAAAGTTTCCATATTACTTCCAATTCTAAAGAAACCAAGTGCAGACAAATGTGAAAATTACAGAACTATCTGTCAAATAAGTCAAGATTGCAAAATACTAACACGAATTATTTACATACGAATGGACAAACTGGTAGAATCCGCCCTCGGGGAAGATCAGTTTGGATTCAGGAGAAATTTAGGGACCACGAGGCAATACTCACTTTACGACTTATCTTAGAAGATAGGGTAAGAAAAGGCAAACTTATGATTTTAGCTTTTGTAGATTTGGGGAAAGCTTTTGACAATGTTGACTGGAATACACTCTTTCAAATACTGAAGATAGCAGGGATAAAATATGGGGAACGAAAAGTTATATACAACTTGTACAAAAACTAGAGAGCAGTTGTAAGAGTCAAAGGGCATGAAAGGGAAGTATTGGTTGGGATGGGGGTAAGACAGGGTTATAACATTTCCCAAATTTTATTCAACTGTACATTTAGCAAGCTGTGAAGGAATGTAAAGAGAAATTTCGAGAAGGAATTACAATTCAGGGACATAGAATAAAAACTTTGCGGTTTGCTGGTGACAGCGTAATTCTGTCAGAGACAGCTGAGGATCTGGAAGAGCAATTGAAAGGAATGGACAGTGTCTTGAAAGGTTATAAGATAAACATTAAAAAGAGCAAAACAAAGGTAGCCTAATAAAATCAGGCGATGTCGAAGGAATTAGATTAGGCAATGAAACAATAAAAGTAGTAGAAGAGTTTTGTTATTTGGCTAGCAAAATAATTTCTGATGGCTGAAGTAAAGAAGATATAAATGCAGAATGGCTATGGGAAGGAAAGCATTTCTGAAGAAGCGAAATTTATTGACATCCAAAATTAAATTTAAATGTCACTGTTAATAACATCATAAACAACTGACATTTTATCCTTCATTAGCGCTGACTTTTTCATTTAAATGTTATTTAAAGAAAATTGCTCAATCAACTTAAATCTTATTGAAATAAACTGTTTACTTCAGTACTTTTTCTGTAATGCTTATCTAAAATATAAATCTTTTTTAGGTTTCAGATATCCGACCTCGTTTTTGGAAGGAAACTCAGTTAGGAAAGAGAGAGAGAGAGAGAGAGAGAGAGAGAGAGAGAGAGAGAGAGAGAGAGAGAGAGAGAGAGGAAGTCGCCGTGGAACATTTACAATATAATAAGAAAATAGAGATTAAAACGTCAGAGATGCGTATAATCTGTGTAATTGCCTACTATAATATGAGTGAGCATGACG
The DNA here is from genome assembly GCA_026315105.1 of Locusta migratoria. Lineage (NCBI taxonomy): Eukaryota > Metazoa > Arthropoda > Insecta > Orthoptera > Acrididae > Locusta > Locusta migratoria. The sequence goes on from CM048755.1 coordinate 298,932,888, forward strand.
ATAATAGATTAACTTTTAATTAGTAGACGACCGTTCCGTCAAAACATTCTTCCCGACAAACTTTGACGTGATGGTCCGGTGACGAACAGTGTGAATGCTGCGATTAGAAATGCATTGTGGATGTTGTGACGGAACGTGACGGGACGGACAGTGTGAACTGGCCTTAAACCGCCAGGTTGCATCACCTACACCAGCGACAAAAAACAAGCAAAAAATACATCCATTATTATTCCTTAGTTACTAACCTATGGATTTTGATTACTCTCTGATTATGAATGTATATTTAGTAGCTGCCTGTTAGCAAAATACGCCGATAAAAAAATCTCGCAATATATAGGGAGAGGCACTTAAAACTGTCTTTCAGAATATTTGGAATTATACAAATCGGATTGAAAAAAGTTGCAATAAGAGTTGTTCATCTCGACACCCAGGTATCATCCCCAAGGTGATAACTTTGAAACCTTAAATTCGAGAGCCCCTATTTTTTTTTATTGCGGATTTCGGTTCTTCGAGATTATTATTATTATTTTTTTTTTCTTTTTTTGTATGAGACAAACTTTCGTTTCCCGATAGATGGCGCTAAGTTGAAATTGTAGAAAAATAGTAATATCTCAAACAAATGCAGATCAGATTAGGAAAATAGAAGTACAGTTTTTGATAATAGAATGAACTTTCACTCTGCAGCGGAGTGTGCGCTGATATGAAACTTCCTGGCAGATTAAAATTGTGTGCCGGAACGGGGACTCGAACCTGGGACCTTTGCCTTTCGCGGGCAAGCGCTCTACCAAACTTTTTTTTTTTTTTTTTTTTTTTTTTTTTTTTTTTTTCCCCTGTGGGTAGTTAGTTCTCTTCGTTGCGGACGCTGATCATTTTTGTTCGTTCTTGTTCAGTGTGTTGTTGGCTCAGCTTTTTTATTACAGACGACGTTGAGCCCTCTGAGCGGGCGCGCTGAGCCACGGCCCCCGGCTACCAACTGAGCTATCCCGTCACGACTCACGATGCCGTCTCACAACTTTACTTCCGCCAGTACCTCGCCTCCTCACAGAAGCTCTCCTGCGAACCTTGCAAGACTAGCGCTCCTGGAAGGAAGGATATGGTGGAGAAAATTTTGCGAATAGTTGATAAAAGAATAAAGCGTTATTGAAAAAGATTGTAGACATGAAGCGCAGTCTTTTCTGGTATAGTGGTATACCTGGAAAATGACTGGCGTTCACCTGCCGAAATACTGGCTGTTGTCGAATACGTTGCCCAACTATATTCTCATAAATTAACATTACATACAGAATAAGCCCAATTTTCACAGTAATCGCTGTATGAATTAGTAAATTAGAAATACCTTCCGCACTACCACATCTGGCTCAAGTCGTCAGTTGCCGGCAATCGTAAAAAATCGAAAACCTTCAGACAAATGACATATAGCGGAGACCAGGGGAATGGCGACACCTTAAGGAAAACTAATTTTTTTACCATATTAAAGGTGTGACTTTTTCGTAAAGAATAATACTACAGATTCCCAGGTAATACTACTTTATTATAATTTTTTTCAGACCCGTATTTCGTTAAGTTTTATTGTTAAAAATATATTGTGAAGGTATACGCAGTGGCGCCATTACCCTGGGTTCCGGGGTAATGACGCCATACATTTGAAAATCAAGGATAAACCTACACGATGAGTGAGTAGTAGTAAATACGTGTTACAACCGTTGTAATTTATAGTTATCATTCTTCTGCATTAGACATTTAGAAGGCTTCAAGTACTTGTCGATGTAAAATGGGAATAAAAATACATTTTATAATTTAGGCTTGATTAAGTGCCGCAGAGGAGAAGCCGAGCGGTCTAAGAAGCCTCGCTGCGGAGCACGCAGTTGCTCGCCGTCGGACGTTCGAGTCCTCCCTGGGGTATGGATGTGTGTGTTGTCCTCGGGTTAGCTTACCTTAGTTTAAGTAGTTTGTAAGCTACGGACTGATGACCACGCAGTTTGGTCCGATAGATTTACAAACATTTGAACTTGATTAAGAAACCGCAAAAGTCAGAAATACCGGTATAGTTTTTGGCACTTCAAATCTACTACAGTCTACATTCTGCAAGTGCCCATTTCACAAAATTATGCATCTGTATTACACTTCATTTTGCCTAAATTCTCCACCAACGGCGTCATTGCCCCAGTTGAAAAATATGGTTAAGAACATCAAGTTAAAGCCAAAGATATTGCTAAACAGTTAGGTTAGAGACACGAATCGAAGCTAAATATCTACAGATTACGTTAATACGAGTATTAAAAAGCACTGACAGCCTATAGAGGTACTATTAGATCCAAAACGTCAAAACTAACAATTTCTTTCACACGATTAATACCTGTAGACAGTCACGGACGGCGCCCACAACAATTAGTTCCTCGGTATGTAACGGAGATAGAACACTGGCAAGCGTACTCGTACTGCCAACCGTTCGTCATAAAACTGGGGTGGCGCGATTACCCAGGGTAGCGCCGTTACCCTGGTCTCCCCTGAGTTTCAGCACCTGCACATTGGCCTTTGGAAACCCAAATTACCGTAGTGAAGTTGCGGTGCTGACGAATATGAGCAAGCTGACAGGCGACAGTTATTAACAAAATCCACTGTCGCCTCTTATGATAGACATCCGTCGTTTCTTTGTAATACTACTTTGGAAAAATGACAGTTCAGAGATTACAACGTGATATTAGTGTGCGTTTACAGTAGTGGGATGAAGGTAAGGTTGCTTATTGTAAGCAGAGGATGGAAACATGACTCGTTAAAAATATATATATTTGTCTGTGTTACGTACAAGTTCGCCAACCTACTGTAGTAATAAAATTAGTAGTCAGTGAAGTTGGTAGCAGTAGTAAACATAAGACACGGTGGGCTTCGTTAGACGCTAGGCAAGCCTCGCGCGGTACTTTAAACAGTCTGTGGAGCGTGTTTCTGGCTCGAATTCAACAATAACTGTTCATTGTTACTGATGGTTACCTGAGCAATTATTATTATTATTGAAACTTCCTGGCAGATTAAAACTGTGTGCCGGAACCGGGCCTCGAACCTGAGACCTTTGCCTTTCGCGGGCAAGCGCACTACCGACTGTGTATCCCGACACGACTCACGATGCCGCCCCACAACTTTACTTCCGCCAGTACCTCGTCTCCTACTTTCCAAACTTCACAGAAGCTGTCCTGCAAACACGCAAGACTAGCACTCCCAGAAGAAAGGATATGGTGGAGACGTGGCTTAGCCACAGCCTAAGGGATGTTTCCAGAATGAAACTTCACTCTGCAGCGGAGTGTGCGCTGATATGAAACTTCCTGACAGATTAAAATTGTGTGCCGGAACCAGGACTCGAACCTGAGACCTTTGCCTTTTGCGGGCAAGCGCACTACCGACTGTGCTATCCCGACACGACTCACGATGCCGCCTCACAACTTTACTTCCGCCAGTATCTCGCCTCCTACTTTCCAAACTTCACAGAAGTTCTCCTGCGAACCTTGCAAGACTAGCACTCCTGGAAGAAAGGATATGGTGGAGACATGGCTTAGCCACAGCCTAAGGGATGTTTCCAGAATGAAACTTTCACTCTGCAGCGGAGTGCTAGTTTTGCATGGTTCGCAGGAGAGCTTCTGTGAAGTTTGGAAAGTAGGAGACGAGGTACTGGCGGAAGTAAAGTTGTGGGGCGGCATCGTGAGTCGTGTCGGGATAGCACAGTCGGTAGTGCGCTTGCCCGCGGAAGGCAAAGGTCCCAGGTTCGAGTCCCGGTTACGGCACACAATTTTAATCTCCCAGAAGTTTCATATCAGCGCACACTCCGCTGCAGAGTGAAGTTTCATTCTGGAAACATCCCTTAGGCTGTGGCTAAGCCATGTCTCCACCATATCCTTTCTTCCGGGAGTGCTAGTCTTGCGTGTTTGCAGGAGAGCTTCTGTGAAGTTTGGAAAGTAGGAGACGAGGTACTGGCGGAAGTAAAGTTGTGGGGCGGCATCGTGAGTCGTGTCGGGATAGCACAGTCGGTAGTGCGCTGGCCCGCGAAAGGCAAAGGTCCCAGGTTCGAGTCCCGGTTCCGGCACACAATTTTAATCTGCCAGGAAGTTTCATATCAGCGTACACTCCGCTGCAGAGTGAAGTTTCATTCTGGACTATTATTATTATTATTTAACTAGATGACCCGGTCAACTTCGTATCACCTCTTAATATAAATCATACTAATATAAATCATATGTATTTTACACCCAGTAGCTTTACAAAAGCATTTGCTTTGAACGTCAAATGTGCAAAATTTTATGGCAATCGTACGAATGATATCGATATCCTAAAGAAAAGAGTTCTTTAGTTTTCCACAAATTTTCCTATTTTCTGGCCAACTATTCCAAATGTTTACTTCACTCAAACCTTCCTCTTGCTTTGAAAGTCGAATGTGCAAAATTTTATCGCATTCAGATGAATGGTATTGATATTTCATAGAAAAAATCTTTCTTTTTTTCTGTATTTTCCAAATTTCCGGGAAACGTATCCAAATTTTTATTTCACTAGAACGTTACTCTTTCTTTGAACATCAAATATGCAAAATTTTATCGCAACCAGATGAATGATATTGATATCCCATTGAAAAAACCTTTCAGTTTCTCGCGAATTTCTATATTTTCCGGGTAACTTTCCCGAATTTTTAGTTCATAAGAACGGTCATCTTTCGTTGAACGTCAAATGATCAAAATTTTATTGCAAGCGGATGAATGGTTCTCAACTGATAGTATTGACTACATTTAGAAACACATTGAAAAAGAAACTTGGTTCAAATTATGCGACTTTCCTTTTTAACTGTATTTTTTTAGGGAAAACTTTTCCAAGGCCATAAAGAAAAAAAAAAACAACAAAAGGATTACCCCTCTCCGTCGTGCGAATAATCAGTTATAGTGCTGAATTCAATCAAAAAAACATTGAAAAAACGCACTTTCAGTTTTTCTCAAATTTTCCAATTATCTGGTAGATTTTAAAAAAAATATATATTTCATACAAACCTCGTCCTGTCAAGCCGTACCCAAGTGATGTTCTTACAACCATGTGACAATTTATTTTTATTCGTGGAAAAAAATCGCTTTCGGTTTTTCCTAAATGTTCCTACTTTCCGGACGACTTTTCCAAATTTTTATTTGATGCAAACCTTCATCTTGCTTTCAACATGAAATGTACAAAATTTTATCGCAATTGGACGAACGGTATCAATAGCTCACTGGAAAGAGCTGTTTCAGTTTTTCCCGATTTTCCGCCTTTCCGGACAACTTTTCCATAGTTTATCACCGTTTAAACTCTCCCTGGACTTACACGAATATTTCAAGACTAAAATTAGTCAAATCGGTTCACCCGTTCTCAAGTTTTACCGAGACTAACGAACAGCAATTCATTTTTATATATATGGATAAGTTGTGCGCAACGCTTGCCTAGGCCTCACGAGGGTCACACATAAGACATTCAAGACAAAGTGTCCCGATAACAAGTAAGAAGTCAAAGTTTAACTAAGCATCAATTACAACTTACGGACACCCTGGTACCTCTCTTTGTTGGCAAAGTTTTCTGTCTACCTCTCATATTCATTACACAAATTATCTTCATTTTTTATTTTTAGCACGAGTGAAGAAAAAAAAAGTTTCTGGGGGAGGGGGGTGTTGAACCACCTCGTCCCCCCATTTCCCCTTATATACGCCCCTGGTACAGACGTTGGAAAAACGGCGTATCCTAAAAGGTCACCCAATTACAGGTCAGAAGCAAACAACCAGTAAATATATCGCGCTAAGGTTGATATTCCCTTAAAACCAAAAATCACATTTCCTGTTTGCTTTGTTCTGAATCAATTTATTCTGCGTGCTTTGTAAAGTCGCTAAACAAAAAGAAATGAGTTTTCAAGAAAGCCTTCGCGATAAACAAAATTACACTTGAAACTTTCTGGCAGATTAAAATTGTGTGACAGAAACAGGATTCAAACCTGGGACCTTGGCCTTTCTCGGGCAAGCGCTCTACCATCTGAGCTATCCCGGCACGCTTCACAGTCCGTCCAAACAACTTTACTTCTGCCAGTACTCGCCTCCTACTTTCCAAACTTCACAGAAGTTTTTCAGTGAACCTTTCAGGACTAGCACTCCTTATTCTAGAAACATTCCTTAGGCTGTGGCTAAGCCATATCTCCACCAGATCCTTTCTTCCAGGAGTGTTAGTCCTGCAAGGTTCGCAGGACGACTTCTTTGAAGTTTGGAAAGTAGGAGGCGAGGGACAGGCAGAAGTAAAGTTGTGAGGACGGACCGTGAGTCGTGTCGGGATAGCTCCGTGGTAGAGCGCTTGCTCGTGAAAGGCAAACGTCCCAGGTTCGAGTCCCGCTTCCGGCACACAATTTTAATCTGCCAGGAAGTTTCATATCAGCGCACACTCCGCTGCAAACTGAAAGTTTCATTCTATCCTCACTGTTGTTGGTCATTCTGCGACTGAAATCGATTTGCTATTAATAAAGAAAAGGAACAAATTTAATCTTCTTTATTTCTCTACAGCTTTCTTTTAAGTTGTTGAACGAAGTTTCTGGTAAATTTTTCGGAATGGAACAATTATCCTATTTTACATGATTTCAGACAGGAAAAAATATTTTGCTTAACGAGGTAACACACATAAGTTACTCATACTCATTAAAAAAGGTCCTACTGTATAGGCAATTTGTAAATAAGTAAATATCTTTTTTAGAATTTTTCGGTATTACTTATTGTATCGTGATCTTCTACCTATCAATTGGTTCCTGAAAACAGTTTTTAGGCTCTGCGCTTATTCATTCATTATTAACAAAAAATATTCTAATGTCTGTAAATCTATCGGACCAATCTGCGTGGTCATCAGTCCGTAGCGTACAAACTACTTAAACCTAGGTAAACTAACCTACGGACAAACACACACACCCATGCCCCAGGGAGGACTCGAACCTCCACGGGCCACTACGGTCGGGGGTTCGAATCCCCCCTCGGGCATGGATATTCGTGACGTCCTTAGTATTAAGTAGTTCATCGGTAGTTTGTAAGTTTAGGGACTGATGGCCCCGTAGTCGAGTCCCATAAGCTATACAAACATTTGAACATTTTTGAACCTCCACGGCGAGCAACCGCGCGCTCCGCAGCGAGGTGCCTTAGACCGCTCGGCTACTCCACCGCGGCCATCATTAACACACTGCATTATAAAACCATCTATGAATTATTCGATCCATACATAATGTTACACAAGAAAATCCGTAATTTTAACATTAAATAAATTGTACCTAGGCATAGTGTCTGTATTACTTAACCCCTAGTTATTTTATGGTGCAAGTACTTCCTCCTGTGACGACGATCCACCAAGCAAGACTGCCGGCCGCGGTGGCCGAGGGGACTGAGGCTCTTCAGTCACGGTCTGCACGGCCACTACGGTCAGGGGTTCGAATCCCCCTTCGGGCATGGATATTTGTGCCGTCCTTAGGATAAGCTAGTTGATAAGTAGTTTGTAAGTTTAGGGACTGATAACCCCGTAGTTAAGTCCCATAAGCTTAACAAACATTACATTATACAACAAGCATGACTTTGCGACCCTGTGGGGCTCGCGACCCACAGGTTGAAAATCACTGCCTTATAGTATCATACAGAAAGTGTACTGTAAAGCGGGACACTATTCACATTTAATATTTTTTTCTGCTCTCCTTGGTCGCAGTTATATCGCAGCAAGATGGATAAATACCCCCTGTGAAGGCTGCTGGGATAGCTCAGACGATAGAGCGCTTGCCCGCGAAAGGCAAAGGTCGTATATTCGAACCCCGGTTCCAGCACATAATTTTAATTAGCGCTTACTCCCGGCAGAGTGAACATTTCATTCTGAAATGGAAATGAGCGTATGGCTTTCTTGGCCGGGAGATCCCTTACGGGATTATGATGATTAGGACAACACACAACTCCCAGTCCCCTGCCGGGAATCGAACCCGGGCCTCCTGCGTGGTGGTCAGCGACGCTGCCACTGAGCTACGGAGGCGGACTTCATTCTGAAAATTATATTTGACTGCGTTTCAAGAAGAAGTTCTACTACCTAGTGGCAGACTGAGGCTGCCGGAGGCCCGGGGCGGCGGCAAAGAAAAATGAGGCCCCCCATCCACTTGGAAATACATGTATTACTATAAAAAGTTACTTTTGAGATTTGGAGGCCGCCCAAGACGAGAGGCTAAGGGCGGACCGCCCCCTTAGTCCGCCACTGTATATACATTCTTAAGTAAAAGAAAAAATATAAGCGTTGATTGTACGAACCTCTACCACGAACAAAACTGATGACTTATAGGGTCTTTGTATCACACATGCGAAACGTCAGAAGTAAAAAAGTCGTTACAACCGCCGTCCTCTCTTGAGATATTAGACGCATCGTAGGAGTATCGATATCGAAACGTAGGTGGGAGGAGGGGGGAGGGATTTCAAACTTTCCCCATATTCCAAATGATGCTGTTACAATACACAAAATAGTATTGGGTATAAGATTACTTTTTGTAAATATGATCACCAGAACAATTATGTTACATAACTAATAAAACTGATTGTTAATGGGCATATTTTGATCAAATTCTGCTTTAAGTAATTGAAAAATTCAGAGAAACTATATCTTAAATTTATTTCGGTAAGCAACAATGCTTTCAGCACTCCAGATTTCAGTTGTGTATTTTCTGAAGTCCACGTTTTCTTCACGCTTGCAAAAATTATACTGTATCTACAACTGCATTAGTCCCTGGTAGTGATAACGAAACTTTTATAACATTACTTTTGAATAGTTTGTAAACGATAACTTTTGAGATTAGATAGATTGAAACAAATTCATCTCAAACTTGTAAATGCGACAAAGACGCCTAGGTGAGTGGCCGCTGCTGCTTCCCGTAGGAGGTTCGAGTCCTCCCTCGGACGTACGCGCGCGAGCGAGCGCGCGCGCTTGTGTGTGTGTGTGTGTGTGTGTGTGTGTGTGTGTGTGTGTGTGTATGTGTGTGTGTGTGTTGTTGTTGTTCTCCTTAGCATAAGTTAGTTCATCGGTAGACCGGCAGAGAAGCTAGATAGGTCGTAAAAATTATAGGTCACACTTCAGGCAGAGTATGACTTTAAAATGACGCGTTTTGGATATTTCCGTCATCAGATATTCATCTGATTTGTGAGCAACAGCTACACGTAGACAGATGTAGTTACATATATCTGGAAAAGTAGTCTTCAGTCTTTTAATTTGTCCATAGAATCTTAATCAGCATTTCTGGATGTATGTGTATTGTTTGATTTCCAGGTTAATTCTGAGGCTGTATTGTTGGTCTACCACTTATGCGCCTGGAATACTCCTTACGATTTTGCGCCCTTTTTCGGTGTTTTTAATGTCTTCCTGTACAAAATCACAGTCTTTTATTATTATTATCTATGCTATGAAGGGCTGACTGAACTCTTTGATTTACCGGAATGTCAAAAATGTTTGGTCCCACCGAGATTTGAACTCGGATGCTAACCGTTACACCATGGGACCTGTTGAGTTTCGAATTTCATAAGCGCCTCAAGAGCTATTCTCACAGCCTCACGTCCACCAGCACCTCGGTTCATATTTTGTTCAGAGGCATTCTTCCTATTCGCAGAGCAGACACCTATTAGCATTTCCGCAGGTTACTGGATCTAGTCAAATTCATTCTGTAGGGTCGAGCTTCAGGGATCCCAGGGACTTAAATTTCGAATTTTTATGATTTCTTTAAAGAAGTTCTCCTAGCCATCTATGGATGCTTAAGTAAAACAACAAATATAAAAGTCGATTGCACCTACCTCTACCTTGAACAAAACTGATGGCTTATAAGAGTTCTTGCATCAAAAGACAATTGCGGCACGCCAGAACTAAAAAGACGTTGCCACCATTGTCCTCTCTTGAGATATGGGCCGCATCGCATGAGCCATCACATTGCTCTCCCAGAGCCATCACATGTCTGAAGTTTGTTTTCGTTTATGGTGCAAACTGTGTTCCATCTGTATACATTAAAATACTTCGACAGTTCGTATTAGGTTGGAATGCTAATCTGAATGAATATCTTGTGTTTCTTCAGGACTGAACACCCATTTATCTCCCCCAGAAGAAGACATTACCTACGCCACTGATGCATCTTGAAAGGTAAGGAAAGTTTCTACATTTATAGAAACACTACAATTATTTATTCAAAAAAATTATATTATATAAGGAACTCATAGTTCGATGGGGCCGCGGTGGAGTAGCCGAGCGGTCAAAAGCGTCTCGCTGCGGAGCGCGCGGTTGCTCGCTGTGGCCGGCCGCGGTGGCCGAGGGGACTGAGGCGCTTCAGTCACGGTCTGCACAGCCACTACGGTCGGGGGTTCGAATCCCCCCTCGGGCATGGATATTTGTGCCGTCCTCAGTCTTAGTTAGTTCATAGGTAGTTTATAAGTTTAGGGACTGATGACCCCGTAGTTAAGTCCCATAGACTATACAAACATCTGAACATCTGCTCGCTGTGGAGGTTAGAGTCCTCCCTGGGGCATGGGTGTGTGTGTTTGTCCGTAGGTTAGTTTACCTAGGTTTAAGTAGTTTGTAAGTTACGGACTGATGACCACGCAGTTTGGTCCGACAGATTTACAAACATTTGAACATTTTGAAGTTCGATGGGAGCGATCTATAATTGTTTAATAATGATTTTGCAGCCAAGATCGCATTTTTCATTTATTATGTTACCGGTTTCGGCGTGCTCGACGCGATCTTCAGACCTGTCGTAATTTACATATCTTCACGGCATTTTTATATACTAAAAGGGTATGTCCAGGTTGAGGCATCACCAAACATAAAATTACTAGTCACAAATAAAATGTATACATCCATCTTCTAATGGTTCTGAAGCGAGGTACTTGAAAGTCTAAGTTCAGTATTAATATTGAACTTAGACGTTGAAGTACCTCTCTTCAGAACCATTAGAAGAGAAGTGCTTATGGGACTTAACTACAGGGTCATCAGTCTCTGAACTTACAGACTACTTATGAACTAGCTAATACTAAGGAGGGCACAAATATCCATGCCCGAGGGGGATTCGAACCCCCGACCGTAGGGCTGTGCAGAACGCGACTGGCACGCCGCAGACCGCTCAATAGTATGACATTAAAGAACACAACCCCTAAATGTTAGCTGTAGCGTAGTGCGCAATGCGTTGGACTGTGATGCTAAAGATCAGTGGTTCGGAACACGCCACTACCTAAATTTTTTTCCTAAAAGGGTTTCAGACACTCTTATTAATTAATTTTTTATTATTTAGATTATTATTTTGCTTCAAAATGTTAGCAAAAACTTATAAAACTACAAATCTAAAGTGGGCCGTAAAAGACGTCAGTGCGATTTTTTTTTTTTTTTTTTTTTTTTTTTTTTTTTCCGTGTAGTTCCGTCCTTTGCGGGCGAGGATTCGTGTTTGTTCTGCGTCAAATGTTCAAATGTTTGTACAACTTATGGGACTTAACTACGGGGTCATCAGTCCCTAAGCTTACAAACTACTTATGAACTAGCTTAGACTAAAGACGGCACAAATATCCATGCCCGAGGGGGGGTTCGAACCCCCGACCGTAGTGGCCGTGCTGACCGTGACTGGAGCTCCTCAGTCACCTCGGCCACCGCGGCCGGCTGTTCTGCGTCGATCGTCGAGTTGTTCGCTCAGTTTTTATTATAGAGGACGGACAGCTCTCTGACCGAATGCACTGAGCTACTGCGCCGGTCCCACCGAGAACACAGCTCTCACCTCGGTTCGCGTGGGTTACCCTAAACACCTCCCCCACACGAAAAATTCCCTAATTAGCCACACACTGCTGACAGTGCGGCTCCCGATTATCACTCACCACTCGTGGCATGTCGCCGAGTTCCCTAAGAGCCCGGACTAGGTGTGCATTCCAACTGAAGAAAGATTACTGGCCGGCCGCGGGGATTGAGGCGCTCCAGTCACGGTCTGCACGGCCACTATGGTCGGGGTTCGAATCCCCCCTCGGGTATGGATATTTGTGCCGTCCTTAGTTGTAGCTAGTTCATAAGTAGTTTGTAAGTTTAGGGACTGATGACCCCGTAGTTAAGTCCCATAAGCGTAACAAACATTTGAATATTTCGAAAGATTACTGGCAGTCTTCACCTGAATTATATTGGGCTAAAACAGTGTTTCTCAACCTTTTGGAATATGCGACCCCCAGTTCCAAGTAAAAATATTTTGGATATCCCCCTCCTCACAAACCGTAACAAAATTGTTATCTCTAAGGGGAAAAAAATTGAATCTTCTTTCTTTTACTACAACTTTCTTTTAAATTATTGGACGAAGTACTTTGTGGCTATTTTTCAGAATGGAGCACATTAACCTATTTTTACAAAAAAAATTTACAAAATTTCAGACAGAAAAATATATTTTGCTCAACCAGTGTTTCGCATTTCAGACAAGACTCAGACGCGAATTATGCTCATTGAGAAAGGTCCAACTATATAGACAATTTGTAAAGAAATAGATTTTTTTCAAATTTTTCAGAATTACTTATTGTATCATGTTCTTTTACTCTCGATTGGTTCCTGAAAACTGTTTTCAGGCTATGCGCTTGTTTATCATTATCTCATTGTATGATAGAACACAGCCGCGGCGGAGTAGCCGAGCGGTCTAAAGCGTCTTGCTGCGGAGCGTGCGGTTGCTCGCCGTGGAGGTTCGAGTCCTCCCTGGGCATGGTTGTGTGTGTTGTCCTTAGGTTAGTTTACCTTAGTTTAAGTTGTGTGTAAACTACGGACTGATGACCACGCAGTTTCGTCCGATAGATTTACAAACTTTTTTTTTTATAAAACACATTATGATCTATTTCATTCATAAGCAATGATACACAAAGAACTTCGTAATTTGAACGATAAATAAGTTTCACTTAGGCTAACGTTTATGTATTACTGAACCTCTACTAATTTTATGGTACAAGTACTTCCTCTTGTGACGGCGTCATCCCGTACAAGACATTGCGAACCTTCTGCGGATTGCGTCCCACAGGTTGAAAAACACTGATATGAAAGAACAGACACCATTCTTGATCCTGCAGATATTATCAGACAAGATACAAAAGATATTTACGACATTAGCTGTCAGTGGGCACTGCATTAAACCAATGATGAAAGGTGAAAATTTTTCACTAGCTGGGATTCGATGCCAGGTTCTCCTGCTTACTAGGCAGATGTGCTGACAATGCACCATTGGTGACACAGCTGCAGGCTTACAAATGATGTCTGTTCTTTCAGATCACTATCCAACACAGCTAAAAATAAAGAAAAAGCTCCATGCGTAAGAGCTTTTGGAAGGGGGGGGGGGGCACGTGGCACAACACCCCACCCTTGTCCATGGAACAAGCAACAACCATGATACCAAGTCCGCAAGGGACCAAGCTACGAACTGGCATAGTGAACAGAACGACTAGCAGGCTGGATGAGGCGGGTTCATTTCCTTGCTACACAAAAATTTTAAACCTTTCCAACTCTTTTAATTTAAATCCCACTAGAAGGCCACGTCGTAAATTTCCTTGTATTTTGATTTTTAAAAGCTGCAATATTCAAATGTTTGTAGAGCTTATGGGACTTAACTATGGGGTCATCAGTCCCTAAACTTACAAACTACTTATGAACTAGCTACAACTAAGGACGGCACAAATGTCCATGCCCGAAGGGGGCTTCGAACCCCCGACCGTAGTGGCCGTGCAGACCGTGACTGAAGCGCCGCAGTACCCTCGGCCACCGCGGCCGGCAAGGTGCAAGATGACAGCCCGTTACTCGCTAGTATTACCTATTTCAATTTGTTTTATCATTATTGCGGCCACAGATTTCTGAATTCTGAGGCCTCCAAAAATTAGATGAAAAGTTTCCGTCCCATATTTGTTGCCCCGAATAATATTCATTAAGAATATAAGTTGCCACATGTAACGAGGGGGTACATATTTTTTTACGACCGTTAATAACGGCTAACAATCCCCAGGAAAGTGATACACTTAAGGTGTTGTTACAGTAGATCATTTTCTGCAATTGGTGGCGACAGTTCCACTGTATGTGTGTATACTTAATTATTTTGTTTAGTTTCTTCTCAGGTTGTGAGAGCGCCGCACAGCGGGACTGGAGCGAAGCACGTGCGAGGTGCAGCGGCGGCCGCAGTGTGGCGCACTCGACGCCGCGCCCATAAAGCTCTGTATAGGGTAGGGATGGGCTAAACCGTGATTTTCCGCTAACAGTGATTTCCGTGATTGCTACTTTTAAATCAGCGTGATTCTAAACCGTGAATAATCACGGTTTAGAATCACTGTTTGAGGTTTTCACGACATGTATCCCTCCGCGATTTCTACTCCTCCCGCTATTCCGTGATTTCAGCTCTTTCCGCTATTCCGTGATTTCTGCTCTTTTCACTATTTCCGTGATTGAATCGCCGCGATTCCGGCGACTTGTATGGTTTACCGTGGAACTGACAAAAATTGAATTAGATACTTTTGTTATAATGTTTCATCCGCCAGTAACTACTTTATCGTCTCTTTGTTGTTATGAGAGTTATGTTGTGAACCGAGAAAAGTAAATCTCAACAAATAAGTCAATAGTAAGTATAGTTTAAAATAACTGTACAAAAAACTTTCTAACCACATCAAGACAATGAAAGCATAGTAAATATTCTTAGTAAGTGTAAAAATTATTTGCAACGTAGGTGTTATTTCATTGTCAATGAATATATGCCCTCAATTTTAATAACTTCTTTCTTTAATGTAATTGATACTGCAGTTATTAGAGAGTGCTGTTATTTAAATACACTGGCCTATAATAGTTATAATATTACTTTACATGCTTCAGTTACAGAAATATAGTATCAGTTTTACTGTTAGGTGCCATATGTTTTTAAGATGTATCATGCACAGCTAACTGGATGCTTAAATAAATAAAAAGTTACTGCAGTTTCATTTCCAGTGCCATACACTTTTAACTCAAAATTTATGCATACATATGAAATAAGAAGCTGAGATCTTTACTATAATTGAAGCAATTAATGTGATATCAGTATTCCAGCGCAAGTCCCATGGGTAATGATTTTATGCACATGTGTTTTCCAGTTGCTCAAGCATTGGTAACGGCTGCAGAGAGCTCACAACTCGGACTCTGATTGACTACCACGTGGTATTGCCAACATCGTAGCAGAGTGCAAACGCTCACATTTCAAATGTTCGTAGAGCTTACTTGTTGCTCTGCACGCCGCAACTGCGTTCTTTATTGCTAGAACAATACTCAGTGCTGAAGAAGTCTACCTTTCCAACTAACAAAGTATTAAAACATCATACCGCCTACTATTATTACAGCAGTTTTAAAAATAGAGTACAGACAAAAGTTAATTACTTATAAAACAATGTGATTGCAACATACATTGCTCTGTCACCATAAGTTTTATGCGACAACTGCATGCCGCACAAATTACATTTCGCATAGTCGCTATTAAGAGCGGTGAAATGACACATCTCGCTCGTCCTCGATCGCTTCATCTCGGCAGAAACAAGATATACACTTTTAGACGACCAACGGCGAAATGGACGAAATGTGTTTTTCAGTTTTTTACCCTCCCTGCCGGGCCCTGGCGATTTTCTAGGAAAAACGCACAAGTGTATGCGAACTGGTCACTGTCCATAATCGGCTTTTAGCCGGTACACCCGCTCTTCGCTAGTCGGTGATTCGCTGCTATACCCGTTCTTCGCTTATCGGTGATTCGCTTCTAGACCCGCTATTTGCTGCATTGATATTAGTACAGATTTCGACCCACAGATGGCTCTTTTAGCCTTTGCTGCTTCTCTTCCCTCACCTCCTCTTCGCTTTTCCGCTATTCGCTGCTACACCTGCTATTCGGTGCTGCATTTAGTACTCATTTCGGCCACCAGATGGCTCTTTGTAGTTTATACTGCTGTTCGCTGCTATTCCTGCTCGTCGCTACCCAACCGTGACCGTGACTGAAATCACGGTCAGATTCCAGATCGCCGCGACCGTGAAAACAGTGAATTTTCAATCACCGTGATTTCTCGCCCATCCCTAGTATAGGGAGCTTTACGCGCCCACGCAACACAGCTCCATCGATCACTCGGGACGCGGGCTCAGTGAGCACCGATTAAACGCGACATTCGGCGCGCACCCAACCATATTCTCTACGGCATCCACTCGCGAAAGTGAAATCAATATATCCGCGTCAAACTGTGCCATTTTACCTTAATTTATTCAAATGTTTGTATAGCTTATGGGACTTAACTAAGGGGTCATCAGTCCCTAAACTTACAAACTACTTATGAACTAGGTAATACTAAGGACGGCAAAAACATCCATGCCCGAGGGGGGATTCGAACCCCCGACCGTAGTGGCCGTGCAGACCGTGACTGGAGCGCCTCAGTCCCCTCGGCCACCGCGGCCGGCTCTTTAATTTATATTTCAATGCTTGTTATACTTTATTGGTTGTTTCTTTGAATTTTAACAAGCGAGTTGGCGCCGTCCTCCCCCCTCCCCAATAACAACAAAGAAAAAAAAATCACATCAGTATCTACGAGGCGCGTCCAAAAAGTAAGTTCCGTTTGGTAATAAAACGAAATTGTACACAGATACAGAAGAAATTTTTATTGCACAAAATTCTGCAACTCTTAAACTACTTTTCCACATAACTGCCGAAATTTTGCAGGCACTTGTCATAGCATACCACAAGGTTTTGCATGCATCCTTCACAGAAGGTTGCCGCCTGTGTATTCAACCATGTGGTAACAGCTCTTTATCATCGTTGAAGTGTTGACCACCAAGGACAGATTTTAGGTGTAAGAAGAGATGAAAGTCGCTAGGAGAGAGGTCCGAGCTGTATGGAGGATGATCAAACAGATCCCATTGAAATTTCCGTAAGAATTGTTTGGTCACATTCGGTGTGTGAGGTTTGTTGTTGTTGTTGTGGTCTTCAGTCCAGAGACTGGTTTGATGCAGCTCTCCACCCTACTCTATCCTGAGCAAGCCTTTTCATCTCCTCATAAGAACGACAACCCACATCCACTTGAATCTGCTTACTATACGCGTCTCTTGGTCTCCCTCTGCGATTTTTACCCCACACACTTCCCTCCAACGCTAAATTCACAATTCCTTGATGTCTAAGAATATGTCCTACCAATCTATCCCTTCTTTTAGTCAAGGTATGCCAGTTATTTCTTTTCTCCCCAATTCGGTTCAGTACCTCCTCATTAGTTACGCGATCCACCCACCTAATCTTCAGCATTCTTCTGTAGCACCACATTTCAAAAGCCTCTATCCTCTTTCTGTCCACACTGCTTATCGTCCATGTTTCACTGCCATACAAGGCAACACTCCATACAAATGCCTTCAGAAAGGACTTCCTTAGGCTTAAATCAATATTCGATGTTAACAAATTTCTCTTTTTCAAAAACGCCTTTCTACCCATTGCCATTCTGCATTTTATATCATCTGTACTGCGACCATCATTTGTTATTTTACTGCCCAAGTAACAAAACTCATCTACCTCCTTTATTGTTTCGTTACCTAATCTAATTCCTTCAGCATCACCTGATTTTCTTACACTGCACTCCATTACCCTTGTTTTACTCTTGTTAATGTTCATCTTATATGCACCTTTCAGCACACTGTCCATTCCGTTCAATTGCTCTTCCAGGTCCTTTGCTGTATCTGACAGAATTACTATGTCGTCGGCAAAACGCAATGTTTTTAATTCTTCACCCTGAACTTTAATTCCTTCTCCAAATTTCTCCTTGCTTTCCTTTATAGCTTGCTCAATGTACAAATTGAACAACATTGGGGAGAGGCTACAACCCTGTCTTACTCCCTTTCCAACCAATGCATCCCTTTCATGCCCTTCAACTCTGACAACCGCTGTCTGGTTTTTGTACAAGTTGTAAATAACCTTACGTTCCCTATATTTTACTCCTACTTGCTTCAGAACTTGAAAGAGTTTATTCCAATCAACATTGTCAAAAGCCTTCTCCAAATCTACAAAAGCTAGAAATGTTGGTTTGCCTTTTCTTAATCTATCTTCTAGGATAAGCCGTAATGTGAGTATTGCCTCCCGTGTTCCTACATTTCTCCTGAACCCAAACTGATCTTCCCCGAGGTCGGCTTCTACCAGCTTTTCCATCCTTCTGTATATAATTCTTGTTAATATTTTGCAACCATGACTTATTAAACTGATGATTCTGTAGTTTTCACACCTGTCTGCACCCGCTTTCTTTGGAATGGGGATTATAACATTTTTCTTAAAGTCTGAGGGTACTTCACCTGTCTCATACATCTTACACACAATGTGAAACAATTTTGTCATGGCTGGTTCTCCCAGAGACTTCAGTAGCTCTGACGGGATATCATCTACTCCAGGGGCCTTGTTTCGACTTAGATCATTCAGTGCTCTGTCAAATTCATCTCTCAGTATAGTATCTCCTATTTCATCATCATCTACATCCTCTTCCCTTCCTACAATAGTGTCTCGAAGTTCATTTCCTTTGTAGAGCCCCTCTATATACTCTTTCCACCTTTCAGCTTTCCCTTCTTTGCTGAGAACTGGTTTTCCATCAGTGTCCTTGATATTCATAGAGCTGTTTTTCTTATCGCCAAATGTTTCTTTTATTTTCCTGTAGGCTGTATCTATTTTTCCCCTATTTATACAGTCTTCTACATCCTTGCATTTGCCTTCTAGCCATTCCTGCTTAGCCATTTTGCACTTCCTGTCAATCTCATTTCTTAGTCGTCTGTACTCCATTTTGCCTGTTTCATTTACTGCATTTTTATACTTTCTCCTTTCATCGATTAAATTTAGTATCTCCTGTGATATCCAAGGATTCTTTGTAGGTCTTGCCTTCCTACCTATTTTGTCCTCTGCTGCCTTCACTATTTATCTCTCAATTTTACCCATTCCTCCTCAACTGTTTTATTTTCCCCTGTTTCTGTCAATTGTTGCCTGAAGCTCCCTCTGAAATTCTTAAGAACTTCAGGTTCCTTCAATTTATCTAGGTCCCATCTCCTTATTTTCCTACCTTTCTGTAGTTTCTTCAGTTTCAGCCTACAGTTCATAACCAACAAGTTATGGTCAGAGTCTATGTCTGCCCCTGGGTATGTCCTACACTTCAAAACCTGGTTCCGAAATCTATGTCTTACCATTATAAAATCTATCTGGTATCTCCCGGTGTCTCCTGGTCTCTTCCACGTATACAACCTTCTTTTGTGATTCTTAAACCAGGTGTTTGTTATAACTAAATTATGTTCCGTGCAAAATTCTACCAGGCGGCTTCCTCTTTCATTCCTTTTGCCCAGACCATATTCACCCACTATCTTCCCTTCCCTTTCTTGTCCTACTACCGAATTCCAGTCTCCCATAACAATTAAGTTTTCCTCTCCCTTAATTGTCTGAATAATTTCGTTTAGCTCTTCATATATTTCTTCGATCTCCTCATCATCGGCAGAGCTAGTTGGCATATAAACCTGTACTACTGTTGTCGGTGTTGGCTTCGTACCTATCTTGACAATGATAATGCGATCACTGTGCTGCTCATAGTAGTTTACCCGCATTCCTATTTTCCTATTCATTATCAGTCCTACTCCTGTGATACCCCCAACTGATTTTGTATTTATAATCCTGTACTCACCTGACCAGAAATCCTGTTCATCCTGCCACCGAACTTCACTAATCCCCACTATATCTAACTTCAACCTATCCATTTCCCTTTTTAAATTTTCTAATTTTCCTACTCGATTAAGGGATCTAACATTCCACGCTCCGACCCGTAGAATGCCAGTATTGTCTTTCCTGATGATCACATCCTCCTGAGTATTCCCCGCCCGGAGATCCGAATGGGGGACTATTTTACCTCCGGAATATTTTACCCGAGAGGATGCCATCATCATATGTTCATACAGTAGAGCTGCATGTCCTCGGGAAAAATAACGGCTGTAGTTTCCCCTTGCTTTCAGCCGTTCGCAGTAGCTGTGTAGCAAAGCCACATTAGCTGATGTTACAAGGCCAGCTCAGTCAATCATCCAGACTGTTGCCCCTGTAACTACTGAAAAGGCTGCTGCCCCTCTTCAGGAACCACACGTTTGTCTGGCCTCTCCACAGATACCCCTCCGCTGTGGTTGCACCTACGGTACGGCTATCTGTATCGTTGAGGCACGCAAGCCACCCCACCTCGGCAATGTCTGTGGTTCATGGGAGTGGGTGTGAGGTTTATCGTGAAAAAAACAAATCTTTTGATAGTAATCCTTACACCTAAAATCTGTCCTTGGTGGACAACACTTCAACGATGATGACGAGCTGAAAGAACATGTTACCACATGGCTGAATACACAGACGGCAAAATTCTATGAAAAAGGCACACAAAACCATGTGCCATGCTATGACAATAGCCTAAAAAATTTCGGAAGCTATGTAGAAAAGTAGTTTAACAGTTTAGATTTTTGTACAATCAATATTTTTTCTGTATATGTACCAGTTCGTTTTATATAACCAAACGGAACTTACTTTCTGGACGCGCCTCGTATTTTTAACTTGCGCATAAAGACAGCCACACACCCCTCCCATTAACGTTGCCTGTTTCAGTGTCGTATCGCCCTTTTTATTTCGTAATGTCTTAAGGCCCCTACACACGTTCCGATTTGTCGGGAATAATTTACCTGCGGTCCGAGAAACTGGACGTGTGGAGGTACTTTCCGACCAACTTGTCGGACGGTTGGTCGGACGGGCAGTCCGACATCGCCTCCCCCCCATTCCACCCAACAAATTATGCGTGTGTAGCGCAGTGGCGGACTAAGACTGTTGGTGTCCCGGGGCGGCAGCGAAACGAAATGAGCCCCCCCCCCCCCGGGTCCAATTGGAAATACACGTATTACTATGAAAAATAATTGGAGGCCCCCCAGTAAGAGAGGCACGGGACAGTCTAAAAAAATTAGCTTTCGAGATCTGAAGGCCCCAGCAGAACGAAATGCCAAGTGCGCTAAAAAAAAAAAAAAAAACCCTTGCCTTCGAGGTAATTGGAGGCCCCCCAAGACCGGAGGTCCGTGACGGTCCGCCCCCCGTCCCCCCTTAGTCCGCCACTGCTACCACCATGAAAATCCTTTGTATTTGATGTGTGGAGAAATGCCGTTGAAATTTCTTATTTCCTCCAATAACTGGAAAATCGAAACGTGTAGCTTCAAATAAAACTGTTTATAATGGGTGGCAATACTGTGTCTTAGTGTCTAGGAAAAGAATACAGAGAGATAAACCGTTTACCAAAAACACCCGAATGTCCAGCCTGAAAGCAGCCCTAGAAATTCAGTTTTTCACATAGTTAAATCCTTCATTTAGGTATGAGTAAAACGTACACAATACCTCATTTATCTCCCAAGAAATCGCGAAAAAATAAACAACTTTTATTTATTTTTATCGTAAATTACTGACAAATGGAAGCATAACACAAAAGTTAAATTACGTTATATTAATTACAGGGATTTTCCATTCTTGAACTCACAATTACATGCTGCCCATAAGTAAAAGATAATTATTCTAATGCTGAGATTCTTTCCCTCCCTCTCTCTTCCTTTTCTCTCTCATTTTTTGTCGGACCGTTTGGGTTGGGGGGGGGGGGCACATGGGCACGTGCCCCCCCCCCCCCCCCCTGTATCCGCCCTTGATCTGAGGTATATCGAACTTAGTATTGCCGACAGAGCTGCTCTTCAATGAAACATTGCGACAGTGCAGTCATAATCGTCTTCCGTACGTGCAAGAAAGAAACAGAGTTGTTTCTATTATTAATAGTAGTGGTAGAGTGTTTCGCAGAAGGCAAAAATCGTAGGATTATAACATTATTATTAATCGACATTTCGCCGTTGGCTGTCCATGACTGTACCGTTTACGTTAGGGGTATATTATAATAACAATAAGCCGTCTTCAGTCACAATAATTTTATTGTTTTTATTATTTATTTTACCAATGCAGGAGATAATTACATCTCGACAAATGCAGATAATTCACATTACTTCACTGTAT
The DNA here is from genome assembly GCA_026315105.1 of Locusta migratoria. Taxonomy (NCBI): domain Eukaryota; kingdom Metazoa; phylum Arthropoda; class Insecta; order Orthoptera; family Acrididae; genus Locusta; species Locusta migratoria. Next base: position 298,954,954 of record CM048755.1, read on the forward strand.
GTTTATTATAAGATCCTTGCATTAACGCCTGCGGCAACTTTCTCGCAAAAAAACCAACTGTGTCGCTCTTCTACCGTTACGTGAAAAACTGAAGTAGATGTAACACAAAGATACAGTAATAAAGTTCTCGAAAATGGAGTTATAGCTCCGAAACGAGTCGGGCGATAAAATTATTGTGACTGAAAGACGGCTTATTATTATTGTAATATACCCCTAACATAGGATTATTATTAAAACACGGAGCTTACACGAAACAAGAACTTCATTGTTACCAAAAACCAATATGCATTCCGCATGTATTTATACTTACAGGAGAGAAAAATGCTGCAACATGCTACACCCAAAAAGTCCTTACATACATTTACTAATTGTAGAAAAATGTCGGCAGAGCTTACAGTATTAGCCAGCGTTACGTATCTAATCTTCCGTCCTTTTTTCAGCTTAAAGCTCTGGTACTTCACCCACAGCCACCACAGTTTACAACTACAATACTAACTGTTGGTTGTTATGTCCTCACTCTGTTCAAAAGTTTGGATAGTGATAATACTCATGCATTTTGGATGTTATGACAGCCAAATTAAAAATTGTTTTCCGATATCCGCAGACTGATTCAGCTACTATACAACCTTTTTACCGAATTTAATTTTAATGTAGTTTGAATGGATAACATACATAATAGCTCGGCATTTTGTCTGACTTGTATTAATATGAGAATGCACTTTTGTATCCTTGAACTTTTCTGTTTGATTGCTAGATATGTGTAACTTTAAATGTCTTACAACCCGCATGCTCTATTTTGTGCTACACTACGGAACTTAACAACAGATATCTCCATCCTCCGTAAAGCACTTCCAGCCGGGTGACTTCGGTTTTCTTGTGTTAAAAGCCTATAATCAAATGCTGCGAGCGCTGCAAATAATCGCAGCGCGTGGCGTGGTGCCACAGACAAATATGTGTGATACTCTGCGGTGGTGCGCTGCCCCATTCAACCACCGCGCCGCTTCTCGAGAACTCGAGCGCCGGCAGCTCGAGAAATTCTCGGTGCGCTCGAGTCGCCGCGCCTCACAGTCCCACCCCTAAGCAGAAGAAATAATTATGCAAATAACTTTTGGAATTTTTTAATTATGAATGATAGAACCCCACATAGTCTGGATACTTATTTATTCCAATCTTAAATAATCCATATGTCCTTCCCCCTTCTCTTTCACTCCTCCTCCTCCTCTGTTCTCGCTCTCTCTCTGTTCATCTCCACCTTACCCTCACTCTGCCCATTTCCACCCTTCCCTTTCTCAGCCGTCACCTCGTCCCCCCTTTATTGAACTCTTCCCCCACCTCCTCAGTCCATTGCTTCCTCAATCTGTGAAACGTTGTATAATTCTGTTAACTTTTGTGGTGATCACCCTCTCCCCTCTGCCTGTCCGTCTCCTCCTCCACCAACATCTCAACCTCCTAAATATGAAAACATACATACATAAGTGCCACGTTTCACGGTGGCTGGTCAAACGGTGTCGAAGTTGCAAGGTACCCTACGCCATGCTATATTCACTGGCTTGCAGATTATAAAAATCTCCTTCATGAAATCATACATTCATGTGTTGACTTTCACAGTAACCAAACAATTTGGATGTTTCTTGTAACGTACCCTCCGCCATGCACCTACGGAGACTTAAGAAAGGAAGCCCGTCTATTAATTTTGGGTATAAGCTGTCTTCATTCCATGTTTCATTTAATTCCATCCAGCCGTTTCAGTGTGAAGAGTAACAAAAATGTTGACCCACTGTACGGTACCATCCGCCATGCACCATCTGCATTCCAAGTGCAAGCAATGAGATAAAGTTTTATCGCAATCGGATGTACATATGACCATGCATTAAATATGAACTGACAAACATTTATTTTTATATATTAGTTTTATTTTGAAATTTGCGTTAAAACCATAAATTCCTTCTGCTGGTGGTTTTCACCCCAAAAATTCGGTATGCTTGGTATGCATCAAAACTGACAGCCTAAAAACTGTCCTTTAAAAATCTGAATGAAGTATGCTTTTCATTGAAGCATATTTTCTAAAAATTTTCTTACTTTAAATTGCTTACATAAAATTCACATGGTGTGAAAAATATTTATGTTTCAAATATTTCTTCGTTGATTATCACCCTGAAAAATATAACTTAACTTCCAAGAGAGAGCTGCTAGAATTTTCAGAAATTTTATTTCATTCAAAACTTCAGAAATCTGAAAATTAACTGTTTAGTCTTGTTAATTAATTGAAATGATTGTAGGTAATCTGTATATTCTAATGCTGCACTGATAAACTGAATTGTTCAATCATATTTAAAAATTTCGTTAGAATCAGAATACAGCTGTAGAATCTGACGAAGTCTATATAAAGTAGCCTCAATCATGAAGCTTCCAAAATTCGGTCAAGTGTCCAAAATGTCACGAAGATTTTAGGATGAATAAAGTGTCCTTATTCGCATGTAGCCTCAGGTTTTCAACCAAATAATTGTTTATGACGTCATATCTTCTGAACTATATGTCATAAGCAGTTCTTACCCCTACGTCAATTGTTAACCTCATGGAAGGGGTATGTGTACCAAATTTGGTTGAAATCGGTGGAGTGGTTTAGAAGCAGACATCGCATGATGCTGCACTTTTCCATGGATTTCACTGTTTATTACATCATATCTCCTGAACTATTTGTCGTAGAGTCATTTAATAATGCCTATGAGCACCGTGAAAGTGCAAGCAATATGTTGCCAAAATTTCATCACAATTGGTTGAATGGTACGGTCGCGTATAAAATACGAACACACAAACATTCATTTTTATATATTAGACTAGCTGAAAACCCGGCGTTGCCCGGGTATTTCATCATTCCACACTGTTGTTAGTCCATGTCCTCTGTCTGCCCTGCCTCCCCAGTTCATTTTCTGTTCCCCTCCCCTTTTCTTCTGCCTTTTACCGCTTGGGTGGCCCTATCCACTTCCTGTATCATCTCTTCCCCTGCCTCTCTCTCTGAAAAATCAGATGCATCTATCAACTTTCTTGGTGAGCAGGGAAACATGTAAAAATTATTTCACATGCATCATGTGGTAGCTTACTGAAGTTGAAGTGTAAAAATTTTCATGAAGATTGGAATAAATTGTAGATTTTGGTGAAGTCTATAACTGAAGTACCCTCCTGCATGCACCATGCGAAAGATATGCGTATGGTGACTTTCAGTCTCTATGAAGGTCAAGTGGAGAATGTTTGATCGGTATCGACAATTAGAGTTAACCTATATAGATAACTCCAGTTGTCGATACCAAACCATCCTGTGAAAAGGGCAATTTTAGTTTCCACCACAACATATGATTACAAAAGATAATTTAATCAATCACCAATATTGACGTTTACTTTTGCCTTGCAATCCTGTAACTACTAGTAATGAAGAATACTCAGTTCGGGCAATCACATACCATAAATTTATTAATACTTTTTTTCTTAGGAATTTTAACTAACTTCTGCTTAACAACCACCCAGACATGTGAACACTTGTTAAAACATTCACATTACATACATGTAGAATACACTATGGATATCCAGAAATATGATGGTTCATATTTCCCACGCACAAATGCAACATACAAAGATATACATAAATTTCAATTACGAGTATCAAGAATACTAAACATCCCCTAATTATTACAAATTATTAAAAAACATATTCATATTACATACAAAAATATACATTTCGTTTAGACTCACACAAAATTATGCTGTCGTTATAATACTATCTGTGCCTAGTAATAAACAAAAACATCACCCACTACATATACAATGACGTAACATATGACGACATTGTTCAAAGCCGAAGGATGGTATTGAGTATTCGACTTGACCCCCAAAGCTTACGCTGGAAGAAGTATATTCTATATAACACAGTAATAAAATTTTAGTACTCACTCTGTTTCTGTATGTTTTCTTCCGAGCCAGGGGGTGCAAGTGCACCCCCTCCCGGCACCTATGATGGAGTGTGCCACTGAATTTGTGAAATGCAGAGGCGAAATCTGAAGTGTGTTAGTTACTCAAGTCAGGTTGGGCCTGCGCACGGTCGATGTGTTGCCATTTAGATTAAACTTGACAGTATTAGACAAGCTTTCTGAATATAGCAAAGTTGTGGAAATTCACGCAGAAAGCGGTCCTGTTTGAAGCATGGGCATAATTGAGGACCGGGATACAAGTAGTAGGCTTCGACCACTGACGTCACATCTGAGTCTCACAAGTTACCCTATGTAAATATACGAACTAGCAAAACAAAAACTACAAATGAATATAAACATATGGGATAATATTGTAATACTTATATATTATAGATAATAAATAATCTGTTATTATCCTCATCAGTTACAGATTACCACAACAGAATGTACCATCGATCACAAGTCTCAGCCCAAAAATTTGCGCCTTCGGTGCTCACGTGCGAAAAAAAATCTTTGTTAAACTATACCTCACTATCAGAGACAAGGTACAGATCATTTTTAAACACAAAATCTTAATCTATAATCTATGTTCTGCTTGTAAACAGGAAGGAAGATTATGGTTTAACGCCCCGTCGAAAGTGTGGTCATTAGAGACGGTGCTGGTAAACAGACTATCATTTTTAACTCAGATATGACGTAATAGGTCAAAGCCGATGTGTTGTATCCCAAACTTCAATTCATCTGAAGCATGTCATTGTGCATGCCGGTGTGAGGAATGCTAAAATAGACCATCCAACATTCTTGTTCAAATGTTTGTAAAGTTATGGGACCCAAATGCAGTTGTTATCGGTCCCTAAACATACAAACTACTTAAACTAACTTATCCCAAGAAAACACAAACAACCACACACAAGGGAGGACTCGAACCTTCGACGTGGAACGGCCGCACGCACCGTATCAGAGTGCCTCAGTGTGCAAAGCTATTCCGCTGCGGCCAACATTCTTGCCCATGGATTTCGAACGCTTGTAACATACGATGGGCAGCCACGAATTTCTGTCATCTGTAGTTCAACCGAGCATTTGAAATGCGTGTGTCCTCACATAAAATCTGTGCGTACAAGTGCACAACAGTTTCCCAAACACGTGAATGGGTAGAATAGTAACACAATCACATACACAGACACGATGCCTTCCGGAAGTGCGGCATTGCAAGAACCGGCTGTCGAAAGACCAGAGGTGTGAGCAGTTGATGTGCACAACAAAGCGGCCAGCCAAACATTCCCAGCCCGTAGCGGAGCCACCGATCCCCACGGCTGTGACACAAATGTGCAGTTTCCTGCGACCGACCAATACAAAGCTGAACCTCTGCCTCAGGATTCCAGTACTAAGACGGTCATCCCTATGGAAATTTCAGAACAGAATGACGATGGCAAATTGCAATTTTCTCCCCTTCTTGGACTGTCATCTCAGTTGCAGTCAGTTACCACTGCAGCCGACATGTGTCACGGCTCTGATAAAGATGTACACCCTCAAAGAATGGCTAAAGCAAAGAAAACTACACAGAAGCAGAGTGAGGCGGAGATCCGTACTCTCAAAAAGAAACTGCAACGAAATATTAAGTAGATTATAACAGAGAAAAATGATAAGAGTAACGTCAAATGCAGTGATCTAGTCTCACAAGATTTGCGGGAGGCCGAAGGAAAGAACAGACAGTCGAATGCTAGGAAGGGCGAGGATTCGGAATGACGCGAAACTCACTGCTTCACACATTGTAAGATTACAAAATAGTCACTGTAAACTTAAACACAATTGAATCTGCGGATCAAACAAAAGTGCTTGACAGACTATGTGTATGTCGCCGATGAAGACATCGCCTTGCTTCAAGAAGTTCTATTATCAGACAAGTCAGATTATGGATTATGACACCATAATAAATATCAGTGATGAAGCAGGCACGGCAATTTTGTTTAAAGAAGGCATCATTCCATCTACTGTGATTTTAGAAATGGGTCAGGGCATTGCCGCTCAATTACAGGATAACCTGATTTTACCGAACATCTATCTTCTATCTGGTTACAGTGCCAGAGAGACAGGGGTGACTTTTTATATGACGAATTCATAACCCTTTCAAGCCATCCTCATAACACACACCATAATCGGTGGGATTTCAACTATGTATTACGCAAAGAAGACCAGCAATCGTATTTTAATGTATGCCACGAGCTGCAATGTTTGAAGGTCTGGAGTTGAAATATGGTTGGTGCCAACTACGCCTTCATACAATAGAGTACACACGTCACTGGCGGTTTTGCAAGTTGTCTGGATAGGTTCTGTGTGTCTTAAGGTATTTTAATAAATGTTTGTGATTGTGAAATATGGCTGTTCAATTTTAGAGACCACTGTGTCTACCATATAACATTCAGACACTTGTGACAGAACACCTTATTAGGCCGTGGCAGCTGAATGTCCCATTGCTGGATGACGACGCTCTAGGTGCGATATTGTTGCTACGTTGCAGCATATCGCCTCCAGAGGCAGGCGTAACACAAAGAGTATGTTCTCTGGTGGACAGAGCTCATGGAACCCCAGTTTAAGAAGTGTATATGTCAGTTTGTCAGGCCTAAAGCGTATTGGTTGAAAAGACTTTTATTTCACCGGCCTATGCCAGGTGTACAGTTGCCCGGCCTCTCTGACTGACAATTTTATATGCATCAAACAATGAAAGCAAAAATCACTGCTTTGGTCCGAGAAAGTTGGGTGGGTACACGAGTTAGGATGCGCACTTCCGACGACATCTTCCAAGAGGCGTCGTCATTGTTTCACGTCATAAGGGAACATGGAAGAGGGAAACAAAATATCGTTGCATAACTTCAGCATGAAGGCAAAACAATATATAACGAACAGACTACAATTAAGGCCTTTGTCTTTAATCATTTCAGACAACTCTGCTCAGAGCAGGAAGCAAATACGCCAGCTGGGAATAAATTATCCAACATTCACTCCGTGATCAATCAACATCTTTGACACAGGAATAAAGACAGTCATCACGTGTGCTTCAAAGAATAGAAACTGTGGGTTTGGAGGGTGGCACAGCGCCCACCTTCCCTCCACCCCACCCCCAAAAATAGTGAATCTAAAGAAAATGAGAATAAGGTTTTTTTTTTTTTTTTTTTTTTTTTTTTCCCTTTTGTTCTGGGAAGGTGTTCAATGACTGTACGCCATAACAAAGCATGGATCAGAGCATGCAAGAACTTTTTTCTTTTTAGGAATTGGTTCGAGATAAGATTCCACAAAATTTTTACTCTTGCCAGCCCCCTCCCCCGGAACTATATGCCATATTTGCCACTGGGCCTACCACTTGAATTTTTACACAATAATGGGACATTTTTGATGTAGAATTAACACAAATGAATAACAACTGGCTGTCAAGTGATTCATTCCCTCCACTGTCCATCAGAGGCATGGTGCTGCTTGTACCTAAAACATCAAGACAGTGTGTGCTAAATAATTTTCGGCCAATCACTCTGCTCAAAGCAGACGTCAAGCCCCTACTAAGACTTATAAATGCCAGACCAAAACCTATTCTTATGAAACTACTGGGGTCTTATAAGATGAGTTTTGTCATTGGTTGATCAATGTTTAACTTACTTTATGAATACTGGGACATAATGTATATAACATGGATTTGCAGAACTGGCTGAAATATTCTTTGACTATGAAAAGGTGTTCGACAGAATTGCTCACTGATTTTATTGAAAATAATGGAAAATGGGGGCTTCATCAGAGTTTTATACAACCAGGAATTGTATCTGTGAAACAACCTCTCGCATTAAATCAACGGACAGCTGAAGTTGCCCTACAGCAACCTTACTCAACATTTTTCCTCCTCGGGCAAAATTCTCGAAAGTTTTATTTCAAATGGGCCACAACATTATCACAGGACAAAATAACACTGCAAAATAACCGCACCCATTTGTTTTATGATCAAAATCTATTTTAATACTTATTTGTTAATGGAAGAGTATGTTGCTTCCTCAAATATAGCTCAATGTATTGTTGTTATTTTCTTAGTATTTTAAGAATTTGTGCACTTGTTCTTTACACAAATCATAATTAATTTCGAAGAAAGATATGTAAGAACTTAAAAAGTTTGAGTGGCTCTCTGAAACACTGCTGCAACCTTTTGACAGTCATTTCCAAGCAGTTACATTTTGTTAAATACCTTTGTTCATAACGTATGTTAATCAATGGAATGTGGAATTTTTTTTTCAAGGCAGACAGGGCGAGTGATTACTGTGAACTGCCAGTACGGTACTTGTCAGAGCTGTACAGCGTTAATCAAAAAGCTAACTTCATTAATCATTAACCCATTACTAAAAAAGTTATCTTGGTTAAACGTTAAAGCGTCACTTTACGGACAATTTACCGGAAGTTAACATTAATCGTTAACTCGCAACTGTATTGTGCAGTCATGAAATCTCGCCTTCAGTCTCTTAATTTATATTCAAGTGTTGTCGTACCATTGAAATAGAGAAAATGAAGTAAAACGTATTACCCTATCTGATAGAAAGAACTGAAACATTTTAAGAAAAATTAATATTCATTACAGCACCCTGGGATCCAAGTGCTGGAAAGAACTGAAGACTTCGGGATAAAGATAAAATATTACGTTAATGTGTATCAATCAATTACAAACTTTGGACCAGCAGTCTATCCAGAGCGCTTCTCCCATCCGTCCAAAATTCTTACTAGTTCCAAGCTTCGAAAGTAGCGTCCCTCGACCATATTCCTCAATGTACACCATCAGGGATTCCCACACGAGGTCCAACGATTGTGTGACATTAGCAATGAAGATCGGGATCCAGAATGCCATCACCGCATATGAACACTACTTATATATTGGTGTGCTGTATTTTATTTTGAAAGACGTCACACCAACAAGTATTAACAATTGAGTTGCATATTAAGCACTGTGCTTTCCCAACACACTATACAAATAATAATCTTTCCAGTAAGCAACAAAAATGGCACACTTATATCCGAACCTCGCGATTGTGAGCACTGTCCGAGCTGCCACTGCCACCACGCAGGGACAGGGAGGGCGAAAGCACCGGGGCAGCGTGGGGCGCGCAAACACTGCTGCACAACAAACGACCTGTGTTGTAAAGAACGTGCTGCTTATATTCAGGGCACTGGCTTCGTAGATTTCACTGTACACATATCGCCCATTTTTATCAGCCCATAATTAGAGATTTGTATTGCAGAATCTTGAATATTGGACTACTAGCTTGCTGGGCAACTCTAAAAAGCTCAGCGGGCCGCAAGTGGCCCGTGGGCCGCAGGTTGAGTACAGCTGCCTTAGAGGGTTTACAGACGTTGAATACAAAGACAGTCTGCACGCCTATGCCGATGACATCAGCATCATTATAAACTACAATGAAGAGTTGGAGACTGTCAGACGGCTCGTGCAGTATCCCAATGCAAGTGGTGTGAACGCAAATCAAAAGTCATGATGTCAGGACCACAGAGACAGAATGCAAAGTTGAAACCTCTAGGATTCCTTATTACTCCAAATCTGAGGACCATGGTCAAAGTCAACTGAGAATGCATGCTTACTGTTGTACATGCAATGATCAGAGAACACAACATGGCGATCTTTAGACCGGATTCAAAGAGCGCTCTTTGTCAATACCTTTGTTCTCAGTAAGATGTATCACCTCTCTGCTGTTTTACCTATTCTACAAATACAGCACATAAAATTTTTTGGAGGCAGTATTATGTCACACTCAGTCGTCTTTCTGAACACCAGCAACAATTACACAGTGGCCATCTACAAGCAGCCACCTAACTACACTGAACAAAAATTTGCAGACAAAGATTGGAGGCATATATGGAAGAATCTTAGTAACCCCATTCTTTACTCAAGTGTTAGTTCAGCTTAGTTGATGTGGTCAATGAAGTGATACCAAATGGAGACAAGCTGTTTAGAATTAAGTTACGTCCAATCCCACTTTGTACGAAATAGAATCCTGTGGAAACAATAAATCATTTCTTACAGTGTAGAGAACAAACTGAAATATGGCCATTGCACAAAAGATACTGGCACTTATAAACAAATATAAGACGCATTTCACCCAGATTGGCTGCTCTATCCTGAATCGAAGATTAATAGCTATACCTGGTTAATGGATCAATACCTATATTACATGATTACCAACAAAATGTCAGCCCTTCATGGTTATCACAAGTACCTTATTAAGGAGTATGATGTGATAAGAGCATATAGCAGTTGTTAGTGTCCCACTTAAGGAATGAATAGACATTGTTTAGTTCTGGTACGATGGACTTAGAAAAATTATGGGAAAAAATTAAATGCATTGTAAATAAAGTGCTGGAGAAATATGTGCTGACAATGTGGATAAAGGATGGGAATGACCCACTGTGGTTTAATAGCAATATTCGAAAAATGCTGAGAAAGCGAAGGAAGTTGCACTCTCAGTTCAAAAAAGATCAAGAAAATCAAATCGGGCAAAAGTTGTTAGAGATGTGCACGGCTTTAAAAGAGAAATGCACAAAGCATACAATTACTACCACTGTCATACCTTAGCAAAAGATCTTGCCAAGAACCCAAAAAAATTCTGATCCTATGTAAAATCGGTAAAGGGTTCTATGCAGTCACTCTTTGATCATTATGGGGTGGTGATAGAAGACAGCAAAATAAAGGCCAAAGTTTTAAATTTAACACTTCTAAAATCATTCATGCAGGAGGACCACACAAACATATCTTCATTTGATAGTTGCACTATCTCCCAAATGGAGGATGGAGTAATAGGCAAGGCTTGTGTAAAGAAGCAGCTGAGAGAGTTGAAAACAAACAAGTCGCCAGGTCCAGATGGGGCACCAATCTGGTTTTACAAAGAGTATTCAGTGGCACTGGCCACTTACTTAGCTTTTTATTGCGAATCTTTGATCCAGCACAAAGTTCCAAGAGACTGTAAAAAGGTACAGGTAACTCCCATATATAAGAAAGGCAAAAGAACACACCCATGAAATTAAATACATATATCATTAACATCAGTATGCTGTAGAATTCTTGAACATATTCTCAGTTCTAATATAGTAAATTTCCTCGAATCGGAGAAGCTTCTGTCCATGCATTAGCAAGGCTTTAGGAAGCATCGATCGTGCAAAACCCAGCTTGCCCCTCGACTCTCATGACATCTTATGTGCTATGGATAAAGGGCAACAGGCAGACTGCATATTTCTCGATTTTTGAAAGGCATTTGACACTGCAATACTGCAATACAGACAGCTAGCATATGGATGAGCTTATGGAATATGTGCCCAAATATGTGAGTGGCTTGAAGACTATTTAAGTAATAGAACCCAGTACATTGTCCTCTATTGCAATAGTTCATCAGAGACTAGGATACATCAGGGGTGCCCTATGAAAGTGTGATAGGATCGCTATTAATTTCTATCTGTATAAATGATCTGATGGACAGAGTGAGTTGCAATCTGCAGCTGTTTGCTGATGATGCTGTGTTGTACAAGGTGTCAGCACTGAATGTAGTAGGATGCAGGGTGACTGACTAAATTTATAGGTAATGAGAGGAATGGCAACTAGTGCTAAATGTAGAAAAATGTAGGGTGATGCAGATGAGTAGGAGAAATAATCCTGTAATGTTTGAATACAGCAATAGTAGAGTGCTGCTTGACATTCGCGTCAAATATCTAGGCGTAATGCTGCACAGCGATATGAGATGGAACGAGCATATAAGGACAGTCGTGGGAAAGGCGAATTGTCAACTTCAGTTTATTGGGAAAATTTTGGGGAGGTGTGATTTGTCTGTAAAGGAGACTGCATATAAACCACTTGTATGAATCCATCTTTAGCATTGCTCAGGTGTTTGGGATCCCTACCAAATCGATTTAAGGAGGAGATAGAGGCAGTTCAGAGGTGAATGGCTAGGTTTGTAACTGGTAGACTCGACCAATAAATGAGTGTTACTGAAATGCTTCGGGAACTGAAATGGGAGAGGCTGGAGGAAAGGCTATGTTCATTTCGAGAAACATTGTTGAGGACATTTAGAGGGCCAGAATGTGAGGTGGACTGCAAAATGATTCCACTGCCACCAACTACATTTCGCATAAAGACCTCAAAGTTAAAATCAGATCGATTATGACTTGTATGGATGCATTCAAGCATTCATTTTTCCCTCGTACTATATGGGAGTGGAACAGAAAAACAAGTAACTAGTAGTGGTACTGAGTACCCTCTGCCATACACCTTCGGGTGGACTGCGGAGTATATATACAGATGTAAGGCAGGTGTACTATTGACAAATCACTGCAGCCAATTTAATACTGAATGTGTCAGTGATCTGCTGTTGATTCACAATAACTATAAATGTTATCAAGTTGTGAACCAGTTTTAAGTGTTAAGAGGTAGTTCAGTAAATATATATAATATTCTTTATATATTTTCTTCATAAATAAATCTTGTAAGTTACAGGAATAGTACTTGTTACATGTGTGTTGTAGCACAATAAATCTGTTTGGAAATGAGTCTTTCTTTCTTTCTTTCTTTCTTTCTGTAATTGTACATAAATATATTATTTTTCACATGCTTCATGGCATTAACTGTGTCATGTAAATGCACTCAGTAACATTACTTCTGTGTTAAAAGAAGGCAAGTGTAGGAGAGATAACAAAGATGGCAGAGAGAGAGATGTAGGATTTGTGCAGTGCAGAGAGATGAGGCAAGCTGGGGTGATATACTGAGTAACTGGTCCTGCTCAGGTATTAGCAAGCCTGAAGTCCGGACAACAGATATGCAGTGAGTATGAATCCGAGTAAGTCATGTGAATCCAGACATGGGTGGCTTGGTCTCCACTTCACCAGGTGAGCTATAAACAGTCAAACATAGTGCACTGCAGCACTCGTGTTATGGTAACATACCCATAAGAATGACACCATCAGTACCCCAAAAAGACTATAATTGTGAGTTTGACAGCAAAGAGGGCTGCTTCGAATTTCTTATAATCTGGTGACACCACCCCAGTGACACTTTTGCTTTTGACTGTGTGTTTCCTCACTTGTAACGATTCGTGACAGAAAGGCCTCCCAGTTGATTTCAAGTTGTTCCGACAGTTAAGATGAAATGACACGTGGATTTTTAAAAATCTTAAATTTTCCAGATCAGACAAGCCATGTCTGACTTGTTACCCAACGAACAAATGGAATGAGCATAACACTGCCAGACACTCTTCCTAGCTTTGACCTAACATAACTAATTCTTACACAAACTTAATGAATTATTTTTGATAATGATAGCCTTGACACAGCTGCTAACCTGTGGATAGCTTCCACATGTATACTTCTTTATATGCACTGGCATGAAGACTATAGTAACATATTGTTACGTGATTTTGCGTGAATGTGAAGATTATGAGGGATTATGGGATTTTGTTTGTGTACTAGCTAACATTTTATATTAATATAAAAAATGTAGACTAAAATGTTTAATGATGGTGTTTCTTCTTTTTTATATAGGTTGAATATTTTACTATCATGCCACTCATTAATTCACACACTAAAAATATCATTAGTAACATGTAACTATATAAACACTGTTAAACAATGTAATGATGTATTATCTGGTGACATTACTCAATGTCAGTGCTCATATTCCTACACTAGATGAAAGAAGCAGTTGTAAGATGTTCTTATGCTATGTAGACACACTGTGACCAGAAGTAAAAAAATTATTTGTCATCCACATTGTTCCTCTAATATGTCACTCCTCAGTTCTGTTTCTATTGCTCTTTGGATACAGAAAGTTTTACTAATGACTTAGATGACTACACTATTTCAGAAAAGAAGCCTTATTTAAATGGGATTTATCCATCAAAACATAACCAATGTTGAAAATTAAGGGTGAAAGGGTGAAACAACAATTTAGCAAGAAAATAACACAAGAAACATAGGCCTTTTATTTTTTTCAATAATTTAAAATTGAAAAGATGACTTACAAATAAATAAATAATTATTAAATTACAGAGCACCTTTTATAAATAAAAAAGGCTGATTTATTTGGTATGAAAGTTACATTACTATAGACATTCTTTGTATAAGGAACTCTTACCACGCAGCACAAGGAATTGAAAAGAGTAACACATTCTCAGTTTCTTCAACTCAGTACATACATTTTACTTCTTTTGGTACAAGAAGTTTCAATACTGATAAAACAAACTAACACACACATTTTTAAGTAACAGTTGTGTGTTTAACAAAAATGTTTAAACACAATATCTTTACAACAAGTGTGCTAGTCAGTTAAAATTAAAGGTAACAAAAATTTGTTTTAAAGACGCTCAGTTTTCTGAGCCTTATGCTCTTGCTCCATTTCACGTTGTTTAATGCGTGCATAGCTTGCACTAGCCACAAGCACTACCCAGTTAGATATCCACCACAAAACTGGTCTATTTTCATCATACCAGTATGATGCAAGTACTGTTTGTGCACAAGCTTTTGCAGTTCCTGAAATGTTGTGTGTTAGTGGAGATGTCACCTGCATCAAATAAAATTGAATTTACATTATATAACTAAACATTATATATTTTGATAATTTCTAACATACGAAGAACCAGTTAAATCTAAGTGGAAATAAAGTAGTGACAGCAAAATGAAACACTGGACTAATTACATAAAAAATATTGAGTGAAACTAATGATTTTCTACGGATGTGACATGTGCATGGGATGGAGTTGCATAAACATAATTTGCTCAAATACACTTGTTGCTTGCTTATCGGCCTAAAACTGTCATTGAAACTTACAATGGGTTTACTTATTCAAAATAACACATGGCCGCTGTAAAAAAGAAAGACATCACACACACACACACACACACACACACACACACACACACACACATACAAAAATTCTTCATTATAAATACATTTTGTTAATTTTACTGGGGTGCCGGGTGCCAGGGATGGTTCAAAATTTAATGGATATCAATGCTTTGAAAATGCATATATGAATAATGAAAATCAGGTAGTATGGTCACCAGAGACCTGCACTGTGCTGAACTGGCTGGTACCAAGGGTACCAAAGTTGACGTTCAGTATAAGGGAAGCACATTTCTCAACTATTTCATCATCACAGGCAGGTGCTATATGTTTGCAAACAGTATTGGTGTGAACAAAGCACAGTGTTCCTGCTTGTATTTGGATCACTTGGTGGGTGCTTCCACTGGCTTCCTCCAATGCAGTTTGAGTGGCAAACACTTGTTTCTTGTGCTTTTGTTAGCAATTTTGATGATTTCTGAGATGGTATAAATTTTAGTAGCTAGGAATTACACCATGGAAAAGACAGACACTAGTTCCCACATACTAAGTAAAAATACAATAAAGTGAGTAAAACATGAAATATGAGATATTTTCAAAAAATTCTGGAACTTTGTCCACAAACATTTTTTTTACATTTACCTTTTACCCATTTTGCATGGTCTCCTTTGAAATAGTACTGCACGTAATTGACACACCACTCCCATAATAGTATGCCCCTTGTGGGATTGCACAAACAGATGTCTGCAAATTATATTTGATCACCTCTATTGTTCCAAATCTCCATCCTTTCATTAGACTTTTCAACTATGGAAATACGAACAAGTCCACAACGGACAGGTCGTACTCATTTGCACAACCAAAAAGCTCTTCTAAGACTGAGAGGTGATGGTCTTCCTGGTCTTGACTCATGAGCTGTGGGACGAACTTAGCAACAAGGTGCATTCCAAGATGCTGTGCGAGGATTTCATGATGTGAGCTAACTGAAATATTACATTATTCTGCAATCTCTCAGTCAGTCAGTCTTCAATTGGTGCACACAATTGTTTTGATGTTCCCAACATTAATGTCATGAATAGATGTCGAAAGATGACCTGATCAAGGATCATATTTAACTTCCATCTCGTCATTTTTAAACCATGTGTAAAACTTGTAAAATCAAGTATAACTTAAGTACCCTTTACTGTAGCTTCCTGCATCATTTGGTTTGTCTCTGTGGAGATTTTATTGAGTTTCATACTAAATTCAATGCCAACTTGTTGATCCTCTAATTCTGCCATCTTGCAATTCACAAACTGTGCGACAACATTCTACTCAATAAAGCACTGACAATAACTGCAGTTATGATTTAAAACAGGTGTGTGCAGGAATGCAAACTACTCCAACATTCAATTGGAGTGAAATAGCAAATATTCTGGAATTTTCTGAGCAAATCTTGTATATGGACTTGATTGACAGTTTATGACATTGTTACCAAGTATCGGAGGGGGGGGGGGGGAGAAACAAACTCCACATTTTTTGTATATAAGATGAAATGTCTTCAGAAAATGCAACCAATAATATGTTATTCATGGGCAACCACAGTTGATTTGATTTTTTTTTAATAACACACTGCTGCGACAGTTAAAAATTCTTCACTAAGAACTCGCAACCAGTTTCGCAAATTAAATTTGCACCATCAGGTGCTTATTTCATTCAGATCTTAACCATATGTTACTTTGACTCTAAACTAGCTGATCCCCATTATTATTCTTGAGTTGTAACCAACTTGCCTATAAAACCAACTATAAAATCCCGTTCTTCAAAAAGTGGGGCTCTGTCAACATTGGCATTGTTGTTGCTGCCACCATACGCATCTTCTCCCAGCTGTCTCCTCTGGAGGTAAAGTGTCAGTGCTCTTGCAGATTTTATTCTTCTTTTACCCCGACACGGCTTTCATGCTGAATACCGTTCTTAGTGTTTTATATCAGAGGTAGGCCATTGGCTGATGAAAATTTACTGTTTTAAGTATGGGATTTTATTCGGTTTTTAATACATGTTGACAGAGCCCCACTTTTTGAAGAAAGGGATTTTATAGTTGGTTTTACAGGCAAGTTGGTTACAACTCAAGAATAATAATGGGGATCGGCTAGTTTAAAGTCAAAGTAACATATGGTTAAGATCTGAATGAAATAAGCACCTGATGATGCAATTTTAATTTGTGAAACCGGTCATGAGTTCTTAGTAAAGAATTTTTAACAGTTGCAACGGTGTGTTATAAAAAATAAATAAATAATCAACCAATAATAGTTTAATATTATCAGTACAGCCTTGAAACACTGTTCTTTCCTGAGTGGTGCCTTGTTATGAAAATGTAAATCACAAATAGAAAAAAATCTAGCATGTACATTACCAAATAATAATAATAATAATAAGCTTACTTGGCTCTCGTCAAATATTCTGAGAGCGGAGGACTATCGTGTTCAATGGAAACTTCCTACATCTACATCTACATCCACAACCATACCCCGCAAGTCACCCGACGGTGTGTGGTGGAGGGTACCTTGAGTACCACTATCAATTTTCCTTCCTATTCCAATAACGTATTGTTTGTGGAAAGGAGGATTGTCGGTATGCCTCAGTGTGGGCTCTAATCTCTCTGATTTTATCCTCATGATCTCTTCGCGAGATATACGTAGGAGGGAGCAATTACTGCTAGACTCCTCAGTAAAGGTATATTCTCGAAACTTTGACAAAAGCCCGTACCGAGCGACAGAGCGTCTCTCCTGCAGAGTCTTCCACTGGAGTTTAGCAATCATCTCCGTAACGCTTTCACGATTACCAAATGATCCTGTAACAAAGCGAGCTGCTCTCCGTTGGATCTTCTCCACTTCCTCTTTCAATCCCACCTGGTACGGATCCCACATCGGTGAGCAGTATTCAAGCTGTGGGCGAACAAGTGTACTGTAACCTACTTCCTTTGTTTTCGGACTGCATTTCCTTAGAATTCTCCCAATGAATTTAAGTCTGGCATCTGCTTTACCGACGATTGATTTTATATGGTCGTTCCATTTTAAATCCCTCCTAATGACTACTCCCAGATAATTTATGGAATTAACTGCTTCCAGATGCTGACCTGCTATAGTGTAGCTAAATGATAAAGGATCTTTCTTTCTGTGTATTCGCAGCACATTACACTTGACTACATTGAGCTTTAATTGCCATTCCCTGCACCATGCATCAATTCGATACATGACAAAATATCCACTGTAAGCAGTGCATTATTTAGGGTGTACTGGTTTTCAAAGAGGCTATACCCAGTATCAAATCCTACACATCTCGAAACTTTGTTGCTATAATCTTTGCTCCACATTAGGTTAATTTTAATTTCTTGGAAGTGAGTAGCAAATTGTCAATTATGTTGGCCATTCTTGCATTTCAGGGTGTAATGGTTATAAAAATGAAGACGAATTTCTTTTGATTGCCCTCTAATTGTACCCAATCCCGTGCAGAGTTATCCACTGGAATTTTTAGCAACATAATAGGAGTAATGTTATATAGATCTTCACTGATATTTGTAACATTCAGTTCTGAGTTCAGTTATGACTTCCTAAATGGGTAGCAATCAATATTTTCTTCAAACTGGAAACCATAACTTGTAAAATTTATTAAGTAAATTACTTTTTGTTTTATTAAGTCTAAACATTATAAACTGCCAGCTGATTTCAGCCACAACAGTCATTAAGCTCTAAATAAAACAGTCTAAAGCACTAAATAAATTTCTTTACTAATTGTGCCATTTTGGGTATTTCCACCATCAGAATCTGTATCAAAACTAAATAATGGAAAGTCCAGGATGGAATAACAACAATGTTATGAAAAGAAGTCTCCAAATAGAAGATGGATTGAGTTGCAGACATGTACTGCAGCTGGAGACAATGCCCAAGTGTGTGTGTGTGTGTGTGTGTGTGTGTGTGTGTGTGTGTGTGTGTGTGTGTGTTGGCATCCAAGATATTATGGCTTGATGACTTTTCAGACTGTGCATCGAAGAGAGTTCCTGCTACGAGAGTAACAGTGCACAGTGATAATAGAGGGAGCCATGCTGCAGGTATTGTGATGTACGGGCTAATTGAACCGTGTGGACAGCAAGGTATTTACAGCTGGGGATGTGGACACAGAGCAAGGGCCACCGGAATTCGCAAATTACTGTGCCAGCAGAAATCTTGTGAAGATCGTTGCATTCTTCCACATATTCATCTTTTTTGTAATATTAGGTTGCTAACTGAGGGGGCACAATGATTGACAGTTGAGTTTGTGTTTCTAAAGGCAAATACTACTTATAACAGTGACTCAACCGAGACTAATTTCAATGCTCATATTTTTTTCGAGTCAGCTACCTCCCTACCCCTTTTTTATGTTATTGGTTCAGTTTGTTATAAGCTGTACAAAGAGATAATTTCTTGGTGTTTCTTTTAAAATTAGTGTTAATTAAATGGGCACTGTGTTCTGTTTGTGAAGTATGTTACTTACACAGTTAATCTGTTTTCACAAATTCAAGCTGTTTGGGCTATGTACTATACTGTTTGGTGCTGACAGAGCAGCAAGTTATTATATTTGTGGAAAGTCTGCTGTGGGCATTACCAGCTGTCACAATACACCAGTGGTGTGAAAGACTTAACCGGCCCAATAATTCCAGCACTATATTTAAGGAACTCGCAACTTATTTAAGGTTTGGCATTGATAAAAATAACATCTACATACATACTCCGCAATTCACCGTAAGGTGCGTGGCGGAGGGTACATGTACCAGTACGTCGTCTTTCCTTCAGCGATCGCCAATTGAGTTGCCGGAGCATTTCTGTGACACTCGCGCATTGGTCGAACCTACCAGTAACAAACCTAGCTGCTCGCCCCTGTACTGTCTCTATGTCTTCCTTTAAACTGATCTGCTGCGGGTCCCAAACACTTCAGCAATACTCAAGATGTTGTCATACAAGCGTTTTATACGCAGTCTCCTTTACAGGTGAAGTACATCTTTCCAAAATTCTCCCAATAAATTGAAGTCGGCTGTCTGCCTTACTCACAACTGTCCTTACATGTTAGTTCCATTTCATATCGCTCTGCAAAGTTACGCCTAGATATTTGAACGACACGACAGCATCAAGAAGCTCACTACTAATGCTGTATTCGAACATTATAGGATTGCTTTTCCTACTCATGTGCATCACCTTACATTTTTCTACATTGAGAGCTAGCTGCCATTCTTTGCACCAACTAGAAATTTTGTCTAAGTCATCCTGTATGCTATTACAGTCAGTTAAAGACGACATCCTCCCATACACCACAGCTTCATCAGCAAACAGCCGCAAATTACAACTTACTCTATCCACCAGATCATTTATATAGATAGAAAGTAATAGCGGTCCTCTCACACTCCCCTGGGGCACGCCTGACGATACACTCGTCTCTGATGAACACTCGCCGTCGAGAACAACGTACTGCGTTCTATTACTTAGGAAGTCTTCCAGCCAGTCACAAATCTGTGAACCTATTCCATAAGCTCGTATCTTCATTAGCAGTCTGCAGTGTGGCACCACGTCCAACGCCTTTTTGAAGTAGAGAAAAACACAATCCGCCTGTTGCCCTTCATTCATGGCTCGCAAGATGTCATGTGAGAAAAGGGCAAGCTGAGTTTCACATGAAAGATGTTTCCTAAACCCGTGCTGATTCATAGAAAGAAGTTTTGCCGTTTCAAGGAAATTTACTATATTTGAACTGAGAATATGCTCCAAAATCCTACACGAAACTGATATCAACGATATTGGCCTGTAATTGTGTGGGTCAGTTCTCTTTCCTTTCTTATAAACGGGAGTCACCTGCGCTTTTTTCCAATCACTAGGAACTTTGTGCTGAATTAAAGAGTCGCGATAAATGCAAGCCAAGTAGGGGGCCAATGCCGCAGAATACTCTTTGTAAAACTGAACTGGTATTCCATCCAGACCAGCAGACTTTTTCGTATTTAGCTCTCTCAGCTGCTTCTCTACACCGGAAATACCTATTACTATGTCCTCCATTTCGGAATTAGTACACTGATCAAATGATGGTACATTTGTGTGGTCCTCCTGCATGAAAGATTTCTTAAAGGTTAAATTTAGAACTTCAGCTTTCCGTTTGCTTTCTTCTATTACTGCCCCGGAATGATCAACAAGTGACTGGACAGTGGGCTTTGACCCGCTTATTGATTTTACATAGGACCAGAATTTTTTAGGGTTCTCGGAAATATCTTTTGGTAAGGTATGGCTGTGGTAATTATTGTATGCTTTGTGCATCAATATTTTTAAAGATGCACAAGTCTCTACTAACTTTTGCCTGTCATCATTTGTGTGTTCTTTTTTGAATCAAGATTGAAACAGTCTTTGCTTTCTCAGCAACTTTCTAACATTATTATTATACTACGGTGGATCTTTTCCATCCTTAATCATCTTTACTGGCACATATTTCTCTAACCTTTTATTTACAATGCACTTAAATTTAGTCCACAATTGCTCTAAATCCATAGTCCCAGAATTAAACAAGGCCCATTCATTTTCTAAGTGTGATCCTAACATTTGCTTATCGGCTCTTCCCAACAAAAACACGCTCCTAGCCTTCTTGATTGGTTTATGAACTTTGGTCACCATCGACGCTATGATGATATCATGATCACTAATTCCTGTCTCTACACAGACATCGTTAATGAGGTCAGGCCTGTTCATGGCTATAAGGTCTAAAATATTTCCATTGTGCGTGGGTTGCCGGTTTAACTGCTCAAGACAGTTTTCGGAGAACGTGTCCAAAAGTAGCTCGCAAGACTTCTTGTCTGTACCGCCTGAAATGTAACTAGAAGTCCCAATCTATACTCTTAAGGTATTGTTTTAGTAAGGTGAACTGATGTATTGGCAAACTGGCCATCCCTGTGTTTATGTAATATTTTTAATGCCCTGTATAGTTCAAAGAGCTTGGAGTAATATTTTTGGTACAAACTGGTACAACAAGGGGGGCTCAACCTCCACCCCCACCCCTAGTTTTTGAGAAAATCAGCTCTATAGGTTGTGACAAGTGATTGACTCTAAATTAACGGGATTGATAGATAATTGTAAATAGAGCAGTTTTCATCATCATGTATGGGGGTCGCAAGTGCATGCTTTTCGCCGAGAGTGCCAATAGCGCAGTGACAGAGATAACTGTCTGGGAAGTAAAGAAAGTGGGTTCGAATCTCAAGGAATCTATATGGTTTTCAATTCTTTAAATTATAGTATTTTTGTATCAGAATTACTAGGAATAGGAGGTTTCATAAGGTACGCAACTCAGTAGGGAATAATAATAAAAATAAAAATAGAAAAGAGATGACTTACCAACAGGACCGGCTCGTCGATAGAAACAAATAAAATAAATAAAATCACACACAAACACACATACAAGCTTTTGCCACCATTGGCAGCTTCTTCAGGAAAAGAGGAAGAAAGGGGAGGAAAAAGGGAAGGATATGGGTTTAAGGAAGTGGAAAAGGAGTCATTCCAATCCCAGGAGTGGAAGGACTTACCTTAGGGGAAAAAAAAAGGAAGGTAAACAAATACACACACACTCAGACATATCGAAACGCAAACACGTGTTTGCCTTAGGGGAAAAAAAAAAAGGAAGGTAAACAAATACACACACACTCAGACATATCGAAACGCAAACACGTGTTTGCGTTTCGATATGTCTGAGTGTGTGTGTATTTGTTTACCTTCCTTTTTTTTCCCCTAAGGTAAGTCCTTCCACTCCTGGGATTGGAATGACTCCTTTTCCACTTCCTTAAACCCATATCCTTCCCTTTTTCCTCCCC
The DNA here is from genome assembly GCA_026315105.1 of Locusta migratoria. Taxonomy (NCBI): domain Eukaryota; kingdom Metazoa; phylum Arthropoda; class Insecta; order Orthoptera; family Acrididae; genus Locusta; species Locusta migratoria. Next base: position 298,977,614 of record CM048755.1, read on the forward strand.
TTTTTTCCTCTTTTTCCTGAAGAAGCTGCCAGTGGTGGCGAAAGCTTGTATGTGTGTTTGTGTGTGATTTTATTTATTTTATTTGTTTCTATCGACGAGCCGGTCCTGTTGGTAAGTCATCTCTTTTCTATTTTTATTTTTGTTTATCCCACCGGGAAAGTTTCCCTCTATAATTTTCATTTCATCAATGGGAATAATAATAAGGTAGAATTAAACTTTTAAGCCTTGTCACATAAAACAATTCCAAGTAAGAGTGCTGCAAATTCCTCATGTGGGATCACAGACAGCCAACTGTGTGACACTAGTTTAAAGTGAGGCACAGGACAAAATTCACGTGGGTGACAGTCATAATGGCCTGGTTACCTGTTTGTCATATCAGAATTGTGAACCTCACAAGTGTGGGTTTCCAGCACAAACCTATTTACTATTCACATCGTAATTCATAAGCATCTTTTGGCACTGATTTTTAGGCAATGACATCATATGCATCAAAATTAATTCCCAAAAAAGACATTTTTTTAAAACATAAACCAAGTTTGTTTCCCACTGACTCTTCGGAAGGAACAATGTAGCTGTTGAATGTTTGCATTCATTAGATGTTTGTTCTTGATGTCATTAATATATTTGGTTTGAGAAATTTATTTGCCTACCTTATCATCATTCCTTATTGATTTACTTACCTTATTAACTTTCTTATTCCTATCATGATGATTAAAAATGCTCTATTAAAAATTACCTATTGATATTATCAATTTTCAGTTCATTGCTCATCATAACCTTTAGGGGTGATTTTCTAAGAAATGGGAGGGGGAGAGGAGCCAAAATATCTTAGTGTCCTTCATTTTAGGTTGTGCACAAGCAGCTTGCCAAATCAGTTGATTGTGTTCCTAGGAGGCCACTGTCAGTTCTACAAGATTATGGAATAGGAGGCAAAACTGTGCAGGCAATTAAAGATAGATTGTAGATTGTCAGGCAACAGTTAGAGCTGATGGTAAATTGAGTCCATAGTTCAGGGTAGTTTGATGTTAACACAATGCTGCAACCTGTCACCACTATTAATCATATTTTTTTATGGATCAAATTTTGAAAAGAATAGACTCGTAGGCTGAGATTAAAATAGGTGGAAACAAAATAAACAGTTTTGTATATGTGGATGACTTGGTTTTGATGACAAATACAATTAAAAGGTTGCAATCTAATATTTCAGAGCTAGATAAGAGATGTAAAGGTTATGGTACTAAGATAAGCATTTTCAAAACAAAATTAATGGATGTGGGATATGGATTTAGACATATTGAGGGCCAAGTATGAGGAACAAAGTTAGAACAGGTGGACAGTTTCAAGCACTTAGAATATATTTTCTCACAGGATGGCAACATAGTGAAAGAAATCGAATCCAAGTGTAGCAAAGTTATTCCAGTGAGTGCTCAGCTATGATTTATTGTTTTCTACAAGAAGGAAGTCAGCACCAAGTTTACGTTAGCAGTGCACCATTCTATATTTTGACCAACTTTGTAGTATGGGAGTGAAAGCTGGTTGGATACAAGTTATAGAGCCCACACAGAGGCATACCGACAATCTTTTTTTCCACGAACAATACAAGACTGGAATATTAGGGAGAACCGATAGTGGTACTCAAGGTACCCTTCGCCACACACTGTCAGATGGCATGCAGAGTATGGATGCAGATGTAGAATTCGTTACACAACCACTTACCACACCAGGATCCTTGAATTGTAGCTATCAGGCTCCAACTGTGCAATGCACATAGCAGTTACAATGTAACAAAGAGTGGTAGGATGTTAAACAACACCAAGCTACAAAATTAAAAATTTAAAGAAATATTTGTAAAAAGTTGACTCTCAAAAAACTCTGGAACTATGAAACAAGATTCAGTGTTGATTACAAAACCTGGGCCTAATCAGGGCATCAGCTACTATCTAATTCAAAAATTATACAAAGTTCTAGCCAATATGTGATGCAAGTGTAAGGAGATTGGAAATTCTTGGTTTCTAGAAAATTATGTGTCAGGCACTTAGATATGATTTAGAGAGCACCCCATGTAGATGTACTTGCACTTTACAATGGGGTCCATGATGTCGGGCTGCTGCGTTTTCCAAAATTCAACACACACATATAGAAAGGGAGAGCGTTAATGTTAAACACGTTTCAGCATCATGTATAAACACTGATTCAAAAAATTCTGGAACATTTGTAATTTAGGGCAAACGGAGTGTTAGAGCGAAATGTGGATGGCATCCCTAGGCATGACTGTGTTGACTGTGTAATTGTTGGATGTTTAATTTTTATGTATATTTGTTATGGTTGTTCAGTGCTGTACCGAGTTGAATGCTGTGTTCCACAGTTGGTGAATTTTGAGATGGCAGAATTAGAGGAATGACACATCTGAATTACATTTTGTATGAAACTCAAGAAAACCTTTACAGACACACACCCAACGATGCAGGAAGCCTACAGTGATGAGTGCTTAAGCCATACTCAGTGTTACGGATGGTTCAGGTGGACTATTTCACAAACTGTTTCAAAGGAGAACCAAGCACAACAAGTAGGAGGTAAGCATAGAATAATTTTTTGGGAAGTTTCAGAATTTTTTTTAACAGACTTCATATTACCTGCACCTGGTAGTCTAGGGGTAAGAGGCTCAACTGAAAGCCTAGGGGTCATAGAAGTGAATCCTCATCAGATTGTGGATTTTTTAGTTTGCATTTTAGCGTAGTCTTCACCTCTCAACAATTGTGTGGTTGACAGAAACTTGGGTAAGTTACGAATGTGCAAGATACTGAAGTGGCATCCAATAGAAAGACTTGCACCAGGCTGTTTAACTACACAAAATTATTATTACCATAGTTCTTAATGAAACCAACTAATTTGTGAAATAGAAATATCTACACATGTTGGCTAAACAGAAATACATTCCACGGCAGTAGTTGAAAATTTGTGTCAGACAGGGACTCTAACCTGGATTTCCCATTCTGGAATAGCAGTTGCCTTTATCCATTAGGCTTTCCATACACAATTCTTGTTGTACCCCAATTCTCAAACTACTGCACACTACTATTGTAGTGTCACCCAGCCATCCTTCCTCATAGTGTTCTAGCAAGGAATCCTACATTATTTGTGTACCTGCACCGAACTGTCACATGCCTGTTGAGGCAATTATACAATTATGTATGTGGTGCCGGTTCTAGATACCAGTGGGAATTGAATTAAATCAATGGGGAAAGTTGAAAATTTCTGCCAGGCTGGATTTGAACCTGGGTCGGGGCCCTCCTTATTCAATAATCACACTGACCATTATATCACATGGACATAGTAATCATACAGGAAAGAAGGAAGATTAGGGTTTAATGTCCCGTTGACACATTGGTAACAGTAATTACCATGGACTATCCTGGCACATCTCCCACTAGACCAAAATTTTCAACGTATCCACACACTACTGACTTTCCCTGTTGATTTAATTTGATGCTCTATAGCAGCTAATTTAGAAATCTTTTGTAACTTGATTCATCATGACTACAGGATAAAAACTGGCATACATTCTTTCTGATAGGTCCAAAAAACAGTCACCATATACATATGATTACAGCAAATACAGCCAATGGTTTCTTCTTCAGTGTGGATGAACACCATACTCAAACTCTAATAAGAATTGGTGAAATGCTGCAAGTAATGAGTAAAATGGACAAGGGTACTATGTTAGTAGTGTGAGTTCAATTGAAAATTTTGTTCTGACAGAATGCAGGTTCAGAGGTTCCAAATTTTGAATATGGCCAATAGTAATGTGAACTAGTACGTAGCACCGGGGAAGGGGAGGGTTAGAAGGTGTCCAACGGGAATAAGTGATTTTCAGATCAATATTTATTTATGTAGCCTATATATCTACAGCTAAAAGAATCTACCCATTACAAATTGCACACAAGCACAAAATAATGTAAAATCATAACTTGGAGTATAAGTGCAGGTTAAGTTACTTCTATGGATGTGCAAGTTAAGTCCACATCCTCTTCTTTCAGCATGTTACTAAGCCTAATGAATTCATTCTCCCTAGATTAGATTAGACTAATACTTGATCCATAGATCATATATATGTAATTTCGTAATTATGTGGAACATGTCAGGTTAGTAAATGTTTTTCTATACATGACAATCAATATTTTAAGGATTTTTTGTTTTTATTTCATTTATTGTTTTTAGTTTTAATTTTTTTAAAGTTTTATCTAAAAATTCATCTATAGTGTAGAAGGAGTTGCCATTCAGAAATTACTTTAATTTCTTTTAAATACTAGTTGGCTATCTGCCAGACTTTTTATGCTATTTGGGTAAGTGACCCAAGACATTTATAGCAGCATAATTCACCCCTCTCTGTGCCAAAGTTAGATTTAACCTTGAATAGTGAATACATCACCCTTTCTCCTAGTGTTGTACCTATGCACACTGCTATTACTTTTGAATTGGGTCAGATTGTTAATAACAAATTTCATGAGTGAATATATATATATTAGGGTTGTATCCGAGTGGTTCGGCCGAATCCGTTATTCGCCGAATCTAGCACACTGGCTTCAGTTTCGGCGCATAATGGCCGAATACTACCAAATCCCGAATCCAAAGTGTTATATGGAAACCTTCAGTTACGAATGTTGTCATTTACTTTGCATAACAGTGTGCTTTTGTTTGAGTTATTTACTTCATTTTCCATAGAACAACTGAAAGACGTGATGTCATAAAACGAAACGACCTCACTTTGAATAGTTCTGATAAATGGTGCAAGGAGCCACCACAAGTAACTTTTCCCATCTAATATAAGCAGTGCTACACATGCTTGCTTAGCAGGCGGAAATATAAATACTGGCTAAAACTTTGGCGCTCGTAAAAAAAAAAAAACTTTTCAGATATAAGCAGCAAAAAAATAAATTTCTTCACATAAACACCAACAATACATAAGGCTTTAGGGTTCTTTACGAGTTGCCTCATACTGATTTCACGTATTGTATCATCAAATTTTGTGAATTGCTGGGGTATGTTAACTGTAATGAAGCACTAGGATTTCAAGAAGAAAGTTACTAATTATGTGGGGAAAAAAGAAAATCTAATCATGCACCATCCAGGTGGGATGACGTCAATTCAGCAACCACTTGACGTCTGTTTCAATAAATCGTTTAAGGTCAAGCTTAAACATATGTACACCTACTGCCTTTCAAAAAGTGACAAACTGACACCAACGAGTTGTGTAAAATGTGCAAGTGTGCCAATGGAATTATGATACCTGGAAGTGGGTACCAAATCAGATTGCGTAACAGGCATTTAAAAATGTCCGAGATCGTATGCATTAGATTGTATGAGGGATGATGCTCTGTAGTACAAAGGAACTGTGTAACAAGGAATCAAATGATCGTGATTCAGAAATACTGTACCAGTATCTAATTGCTGTTATGAACATTTCATAAAATTTGTATTATAAGTCTAATAAGATTGTTTTACATTTCCGCATTTAGTCTCGTACAATACCAGTACATTTGAAGTCTTATCTAAAAGCTACTACGTAAAGCCGATTGGCAAGCCTGTGTTGTGTCAATATGCCTGACGCTTCAACCACTGCCTTTGTGTTACAACTTACGTGTCTTTCTATTAGGGGCAAGGGATTGTTCCTATGTTCCTATTCCACACCATCTTCACCATACAAATAATAAAAATGTAAACATTACGCCATGTAACCTACAGAGTTAGCTGTTACCACATTTAAATTCCGTCCGCCTAAGAAACCCGAAAGACAACGGCGAATGCAGAAGAATATACATATCATGTTAATGTTTACAATTGTATTATTCTTAGGCTGAACAGGAATAGTTAGAAATGAAGCACGGCAACTGACTTCTAGTATTGATTTTTAAATCTTCTACAAATAATAATTCTGTGCAGACAAGTTACGTGATCTTAAATGTTTGAAAGAATAAATAAATCTGCAAAATACCCTTGCTTAAACCTCCGGAATGCACAATCTGCGCGTTAAATACTTTTCACAGTTCTGAAATGTCTTCGTGGCAATAAAAAGTACACACATGTCGAATAAACACGGATTTCTGTGTGTCTGAATGTCCTGTCCATCACTCATGGAATACCTGATACACCATTATAAAATTATTTAAAATTCACACATCCTATTTTTTAAGAATATTTTTTAACTTCCAAAATATCTACTTATCTTTTCAGATTTTATTTTTGAGTCTTTCCCTTTGAAAAAAATGAAAAACATAATCCTTTCCTTCCATTATTATTTATTTCATCAAAATGAAACATTTTATAATAGAGTGAAAAAAGTTTCTTATTTTTTTCAGACTATCCAAACTAGGAATGTTTCGTACAAGTTTCTTTTAAGGGTAGAGGTATTAAAAATTCTTAAGATTTAAAATAAAAATATAAATTAAATTTTAATTTCTTAAATTTTACTGTTAATATTGTCATTTGGGATTCACCCCAGAATGTGTTATATTCATCACTGGCTGTGATAAAGTAGTAATTTTTTTTAAAAAATACATGTAATTGAGTTGACAGATTATTTGGGTTCCAGATTTGGAAGATTCGATTTGGGTTCAGAATTTGGCACATGTTTTATTTAAGATTTGGTATTTGGATTCGATTCGGTAAAATATATCCCCAATATATATTGTGAAGCTGCAGAGAAGATCCCTAGATAAATGTCTGCAGGATGATCTTGGGGGGGCTCCAGCAATTATTCTGATTACACGCTTTTGTGCAATGACTACATTTTTTTACTCAATGTTGAATTGCCCCAGAACATGATCCCATATGAAAGCAGTGAATGAAAACAGACATAGTAAGCTAATTTACTGAGATGTATTTCACCAAATTTTGCAATGACCCTGATAGCATAAGTAGCAGAACCCAAACGTTTCAACAGATTTCAATGCGTTTCTTCCAATTCAATCTCTCGTCAATGCAAACACCTAAAAATTTTGAATATTCTACCTTAGCTACAGATTTATGTTCAAAGTCTGAATTTATTAATGGTGTCATACTATTTACTATATGAAACAGTATATACTGGGTTTTTATCAAAGTTTAATGAGAGTCCATTTGTAGAGAACCACTTAATAATTTTCTGAAAGATATCATTTACAATTTCATCAGTTAATTCCTGTTTGTCAGGTGTGATAGCTATACTTGTATCATCAGCAAAAAGAACTAGCTTAGCATCTTCATGAATGTAGAATGGCAAGTCATTCATATATATTAAGAACAGCAAAGGTCCCAAGACCAAACCTTGTGGGACAAATGTTCAAATGTTTGTATAGACTATGGGACTTAACTACAAGGTCATCAGTCCCTAAACTTACAAACTACTTACGAACTAGGACGGCACAAATATCCATGCCCGAGGGGGGATTCGAAACCCCCCCCCCCCTTGTGGGACACCATTTTTGATTAACTCCCCAGTTAGAGGAATTAATTGCTTCTTCTATATCAAATGAACTGCTTATTTCTACTTTCTGCACTCTTCCAGTTAAGTATGATTTAAACCATTTGTGCAATGTCCCACTCCTACCACAATACTTAAACTTATCTAGAAAAATCGTAAGATTCACAAAATGTTTTTATTTTAAATTGTCTCTCACCTACAGCTTCTAACTATGCTTAAATCAAGCCTGTGGTGCACACTACTTCTACCTTAATATTCACTTCTGTTCTGAACAGCATTGTCTTGCCCCAACGATAATAAAATCTACCTAGCATGTTCCCTGCACTCAAACTACACTACTACGGCCCACAGAGATTTTCTAATCACCTGTACATTGTAGATTACTCCACCTCTCACACACTGCCTATAAATGAAACTGCATGTACAACCATTGAAGTTATTAAATTTCTGCCACATATAGAGTAATTTCTGGAGGAAAGCTGTAGATATAAAGATAAATTGTATCATAATAACACAATGAATTCAAAAAATACCATCATATATATAACATTTAGTGCAAACCAGGCAAAAATTATTACCCTTTGGAGTGCTATAAAAAATAGATGCTCCTACCTGAATCTGAAGAGCTGTAACAAAGCCAATTGCAAGTCCAAAAAAACCACCAATTGTCATCAGAATCCAGAATATTGGACTATACAATTTGTCATATGCTAAAATATTTGAAACTTCACCAGTCAGGGCAATAAATGGCAAAAATATGAAACAAGAATAAACATTGTTGAAATAAGACAGCAACCAGATCTCCTGATTTACAGCTGGAAGAACTTTCTTGGTGTATATGGAATAAAGAGAGAGAAAAAGTGAGCCCAGTACACCAAATACTGTGCCCATCAATGAAAATGATCCTGTGAAGAAAAAAGAAAATTATTATTGGGATAATTCTACATAACAGTAATTCTCAAATTATAGTAATGTTTAATATTACTGAAAATACTGTTAAAACAACATTTTTTCTGTTTTCAAGCATAAAACAATTACTGATATCAAAACAAATATTCCAACACTGTCAACTTTTTATTTTACCTAAAACAGCAGCACCTATCTAATATATAAAAATGAATGTTTGTGTGTTTATATTTTATGTGTGGCCGTACCGTTCAACCGATTGTGATGAAATTTTGTCAACATATTGCTTGCACTTTTACGATGGTCATAGGTACCAATAAATTACTCTACGACAAATAGTTCAGGAGATATGATGTCATAAACAATTATATGGTTAAAAACCTGTGGCATCATGTGACATGCGAATAAGGATACTTTATTCGTCCTCAAATATTCATGACATTTTGGACACTTGACCTTCAAAACAAGAGGAAGGTTATTGTCACACAAAATTTTAGATGCTGCATGACAGAGGATACTTTTCATGTGACCTCCGTCAGATTCTAGAGTTTTATTCCGATCCTGATGAAACTTTTAAATATGATTGAACAATTCAGTTTATCAGTGCAGCATTAGAATATACAGATTACCTACAATGATTTCAATTAATTAACAAGACTAAACAGTTAATTTTTAGATTTCGGTGAAGTTTCGAATGAAATAAAATTTCTGAAAATTCTAGCAGCTCTCTCTGGAAGTTACGTTATATTTTTCAGGGTGATAATCAATGAAGAAACATTTGAAACATAAATATTGTTCACACCATGTGAATTTTATGTAAGCAATTTAAAGTAGGGAAATATATGTATGCTTCAGTGGAAAGCATGCTTCATTCAGATTTTTAAATGACAGTTTTTTGGCTGTCATCTCTGTTGCATACCAAGCGTACCGAATCTTTGGGGTGAAAACCACCAGTAGAAGGAAATTGTTGTTACCAACATATGGTTTTAACTCAAATTTCAAAATAAATCTAATGTATAAAAATAAATGTTTGTTTGTTCATATTTTATGCATGGCCATACCGTACATCCGATTGCGATAAAACTGTGCCATCTCATTGCTTGCACTTGGAATGCAGATGGTGCATGGCGGATGGTACCGTACAGTGGGTCAACATTTTTGTTACTCTTCACACTGAAACGGCTGGATGGAATTAAATGAAACATGGAATGAAGACAGCTTATACCCAAAATTAATAGATGGGCTTCCTTTCTTAAGTCTCCGTAGGTGCATGGCGGAGGGTACATTACAAGAAACAACCAAATTGTTTGTCTTGTCACCATGAAAGTCAACACATAAATGAATGTTTTCATGAAGGAGATTTTTATAAGCTGCAAGCCAGTGAATTTAGCATGGTGTAGGGTACCTTGCGACTTCAACACCGTTTGACCAGCCACCATGAAACTTGGCACATATATGTATGTTTTCATATGTAGGAGGGTGAGATGTAGGTGGAGGAGGAGACGGACAGGCAGAGGGGAGAGGGTGATCACCACAAAAGTTAACAGAATTATACAATGTTTCACAGATTGAGGAAGCAATGGACTGAGGTGGTGGGGGAGGAGTCCAATAAAGGGGTGATCGTTGAGAAAGGGAAAGCTGGAGAGAAAGAAGAGGGAAGGACAGATGGACTATTTAAGATTGGAATAAATAAGTACCCAGACTATGCGGAGTTCTATCATTCACAATTACACAATTTCAAAAGTTATTTGCATAATTATTTCTTCTGCAGCAGCAACACACCGGGTACTAGCTAGTAGGTAATATTTTGTCAGAAAGGAACATGCAGTTTTCTTTAATTGAGAAAGAATAAGTGTCTCATTAAATATTAATATATTAATTGTCAAGCCACAAAGCACAACCTTGTGACATAGGTATATCCAAAGAAGTTGCGTTCAATCCTCAGTCAATCCTATAATTTTCATAAGTGACTTATCACTTCTTTCACCTCTGGCAATGATTGATAATGAGAAAAATGTTGAGATTCACCAAAACTCAAAGTAAAGTTAAATTGTGGGTGCACACACAACTGGCAGAGGATTATGCCTAATATATCACTGTGTAGCTAAAATCAACATTCAAGTTGATGACAACCTTACCTTCAGAATCAATAAATTACTGCCCATCCTTTCACCATCTATTCCTAAACTCCTGTCACCAAAACACCTTTCCACATTAAAGAGGGGTCCTATGGTGAAATCTGTGATGTAACGAACTAACTTTGCTGCCATCACTACACAAAAATTCTTTGAGGATATGACTGCAAATCAAATGCCTACGCCTGCCAACTCTAGGCAAGGGACAGCTTGCTACCCAATTCATAAATCAATGCTCTCATCATTGGCTTTGAATCTATGATGATGAATCTACTGGATCTACTGGAAAACAACAACCCTGTCACAAGGCAATCCACTACTAAACATGACTTCTACATTACTTATAGATAACATATACCAAACAGATTTTTTCATAAAACTTCTCTCATGATCAACCATCCAGACGCGAGTGACACAAACATATTCATCATCAAACTTAAAACAATTTTTGGGATTGTTTGTATATTCAAAGTCACTATTTTCCCAATGGGTCCTTTTTTCTTGTTGCTCTGAAGCATTGGGAAGTGCTACTTTCCCTCAAATTTTTGTTGTATAGCTCTGAAACATCAGAGGTAACTACTTTCAGGTAAAATGTTTTTCTTCTTTTGCTCTGAAACTTTGGGAGTAATGTTTTCCATGTTTCGCACTCCAACTTGCACACTTACACATATTCTTTTTCACTCCAGTAATTCTGTGAGCTCGCACATTGAACCTTGCTTGAAGTTTTACCACACTCAAAAGTTTTGATACATTTATGCTGAGTTTACAACACTGAATTTAATTTTCACACTTCCTACATTATGTACATTAAAGGAAATTAAAACTCGTTACTAACTCAGTTTCTGGTTTTTATCATCTTGAAGGAGTCTCTGATTTTGACAACATTAATTATGTGAGCAAGTTATTTTTAGATTTTATGTTTAGTAAATTATGGGTTTACTCTGGACTGCCTGAGAAGACTGACAATTTTATGAAATGTACAAAATAATTCAGAAAGTAGCAACTGCTTATGAAGTTAATATGCACACTTTTCATTCTTCTTTTATATACACACACAAATATTTTCAGCTTGTGTTTTCCTGTAATTACTACTGCCAGTCTTCCTGGCTTTGTACGATGACAGATACACATCACACTTTTGAATTCAATAATGGATTTCTAATGAAAATAACACATAAGTATTTTAATGTTTCTATTTTGTAAAGAGTGAATATCACATTCCAGGCAATTTTCCACCAATGATTTCATAAAAACTACTTCAGATACCAACAACTCAACTCCTCATCTAAATCTGCAAGCTACCACCAGCAGTCTACTTTGTATTCGAGTAACAGGCAGTAAGAGCGAAAGCTTTTAATGTCTGCCTATGTATGAGCCTGAATGATCTTACTTCTGTAGATGTACAGCCTCATAACAAGTATACATAAAGTAATCACAGATTATTACATGCAAGGAGACCCAAAAGCTAATGAAAACTGACATAACTGCATCTCTTGATCTGTGTCACTCCTAGTATTCTACATGATGATACAAAGCTTTACTTCCAGTTAAGTATTTCTGACATAAAAGTTTCACAGAAGTGTGGATGCATATGTTAAAAAGTTTAATGCACTAACATAATTTTTACCTTAAATACCAGTATATTTTAATCAGTGAGATGGCAATTTTTTTTATTAAATTATGAATGAAAATGAAATAAGTGGCTAAGATACCTTTGTGTGAATTTATATGCAAATAAATGATGGACTAAAATTATAGCTATTAGTTATTAATATTAAAAAAAAATCACTGCAATGTTTTAAGATTAATTTTTCTTTCTTTACATACCTATCCCATTTTCTTGATCGATGCCGAGCAAAAAACCTCCAACAATGAAAGCACAGCAAGCACCAACTTTAAATGATGTTTTTTGACCTTATGTGGAAAAAAATTACAATTAATATAAATTCATATTTTTATATAATAAATAAAAAACATTTAACTTACCAAGGATGAAATAGCTCAGAAGTACATTGAAGACTGTAGTTAAAGAGCGACCAATGTAATAAAATGATACATCAACATATTTCAAGCACAGATTATTGAATGATATCATTCCAGTAAATAAAACTGACAAAGGAAGTACCTGAAAATGGAAATATTTTGATGTTACATGCATTTTATAAAAAACGACATATATATGCAAGTTTAATATCAAATAGCACATACTTTCAAAAATACTTTATTTTGAAAGGGAGACCCCGCTGGAAAAGATACAGTGTTTGGAAACCATCCACTGAGGGTACTCAAGGAAAAACAGATAAATGATGATACGAAACACTGGTACCAGGTGACAAAAAGTGGTGCATTGAGATTCACAGTTTCACCACTTAGGAGTGACTTGTTGACGAACACAGTTAAAATCGACACAACCCTGGAAAGAAAACAACAGAAAACAAATATTAAAGTCTACAGTTTTGGTTGATTATTAATAAAAATTTATCAGCTAAAACTGTTCTAATCAAGTTTTAAACAATAAGCCTATTTCACAAATATGACGACACATTTGAAATAAGTTAAAATTGGTATTCAACAGACAACAACACGCACCAATCTGTCACATAATTAATTATACAAAATATTATGAAATTAACTCTGTATACTATTTTAAACACAGTTGTGTTTCTTCAGTGACCATTTATGTTTTCAATTGGTAGCAAGACAGCCCTCGGTCACAGAGATAAAGTGTATTTTATCTAGGTTTTGGCACCTGCTAAGAGTGCCTTCTTCAGAAATTGCTAAAATTGCATGTGAGATGATAAAATAATGTGTAAGCGATAAAGCTTAAGTCACATCTGTTATAAAATAAAATAGCAGCCCTTAGTGGCTTGCCTGCTATTTTATTTTACAACAAATGTGAGTTAAGCTTTATTGTTTACATGTTTTTTATCGTGTCACATGCAATTTTAGCAATTTCTTATGAAGGTACACTTAGTAGGAGCCAAAACCTAGCTAAAATACATTTTATCTCTGCAACCGAGAGCAGTCTTACTACCAACTGTTCCTCAACTCCACTAGAGGCCGCGACTCAATCTTGCTGATGAATCCAACTACCTCACAATTGAGAGCTCTATCTATACTGCTTGAGAAATAAAGAAAGGCCTTAATAAAAGGTGATAAAAGTGAGTAGCATCCAAATGGAACAGATGGTGAAGTTCATACCGGTACTGAAGTTTCTATGAAAATTGGATAATTAATTGAATTGTTTATTACAGTAACAGTCCATTTCTTGAAACAACACGATTTATTCACATTTGCGTGGTTTTAGAGGCAATACCCACTATTTTATGTCGGAAGAACACATTAACATTTTCAACATGAAATTGGAATCACATAAATGTAAATCATTCACATAGTGTCAAAGTGAAGAAGTGCTGTTTCTACAATACACAATTCAGTTCTAAAATTTAGGAATATTAATTTCACCATGTAATGTACAAACTTTGTGGAACAAATTGAATACTATATGTAACTGAGCTATACAACATGGACGAGTCAGCATCATGCTTGGGTACACAAAGACACCACAAAAGTATGCAAGCAAACAATTTACTTTGTTCACAGAACATGTAGTTGTACACAACACAAATGTGCTCTCTATGATTTTAATTTTCACCACGTCTCAACAACTTTAATAGAGCTATAGGATATACACCATGCAGTCTGCGGAAATGGGCAGTTGACATTGAGAGATCTACATCTACATACATACTCCGCAATCCACCATAAGGTGCATCGCGGAGGGGAACACTATACCACTATTAGGCATTTCCTTCACTATTCCACTCCCAAATAGAACGAGGAAGAAAAGAATGCCTATATATCTCTGTAGGAGCCCTAATTTCTTTTATCTTGTCTTCGTAATCATTAAGAGAAATGTAAGTAGGTGGCAGGAAGATCGTTCTCCACTCAGCTTCAAGTTCCGGCCCTCTAAATTTCCGCAACAGAAATTCAAGAAAAGAATGTCGTCTTTCCTCCAGCGATCCCCAATTGAGTTCCCGGAGCATTTCCGTGACACTTGCACACTGGTCGAAGCTACCAGTAACGAACCTAGCTGCTCACCTCTGAACTGCTTCCATGTATTCCTTTAAACTGATCTGCTGTGAGTCCCAGCAATACTCAAGATGTGGTTGTACAAGCGTTTTATAGGCGGTCTCCTTTACAGATGAAGTACATCTTGCCAATATTCTCCCAATATACCGAAGTCAGCTGTCCGCACACGTTCATTCCATTTCATATTGCTCTGCAATATTATGCCTAGATATTTGAATGACGTGACTGCATCAAGAAGCTCACTACTAATGCTGTATTCGAACAATATGGGATTGTTTTTCCTACTCATGGGCATCACGTTACATTTTTCTACATTAAGAGATTGCACAGGACATAGTCCTACATTATGCATTGTAATTGCTATATCTCTTCATTGGCACCAATGTAATCTCTGGTTGCAGTATGCACTACTACAGTATTACTTACTAGGGCTGTTGATATTTTTAAAAATATCTGGAATCCAATATCTAGATATTTAAAAAATTTCATTATTGACTCCTAAACTATCAAAAAGATATTGATACACTGACCAAAAAAGTATTGATATATTGGCACAAGTTCTATAGAGTGCTTATTGCTTGACTAGTCATTAGTACTTGGCCTTCTTTTCTTCCTTCCCATTATTACCCTTATCTAACCCCAACAGAAGCACTGAAACTGTGTATTACCTCATCAGTTAAAGTTCCATACGTTTGTTGCCAAATTTGGTGTTGCTAGTATTTGGACTGAATAAACTCTTTGATCTCTTCTCCAGGTCAATTGTACCAGAGCCACTATGCTAGCTTTTGTATCAGTTTTCTTTGATCTTTGTAGTTGCGAGTAAGCATAGTGATGTTTTCTCTTCAAATGTGCCACTACATTTGTTGAGTTTCCGCTAATTTTATATTGCTTTTCATATAAATTGCAAGAGAAAATGCTTCTCACATCCAGCTTATTGTATAGCTTCCACACAACAGACAAATACAGTGCAGATGACATGATTACCACTTTGCTAACAATGGCACAATAAAGATGGCTGATGAATGCGTCATTTGATTTTGTCACATATCGGATTTATCCTAACACTACACAGCAACTGTCCTGATTTTTCATCACTGCCAATGCCAGCGATGTCACAATTTATGTTGGTAGTGCCGATTATGCAGCATTTCCCATAATACATTTTACCCCACCATGAAGATCAATCTTTTATCCGAGAAACCGTGCTGTAACATGGCGTGGTGATACAGGATGGGATGAGACGATTCGGTAATTAACAGTGTTTTTGTTAGTTTTCTTAATGTTCAATACGATGTCTTAGAGTATCCAGAAAATCATACACCTAAGAACAGAATGGTACTCAATATACTACCCTGAGTGGCGTATAAGTTTAGACACTACAAGGGAAAAATACAACACCTTTAAGAACAATTGAGGTGATAAGTAGTCACAAATAAAACAACACATAGAAGGATGCTCAGAAAATACAAAGTTTTTTTTTTTTTTGTTTTTTTTTTTTTTTTTTTTTGTTTTTTTTTTTTTTTTTGTTTTAGGGCGCACAACTTCTATGGTCATTAGCGCCCAGCCAAGAACATAGATTCGCTATGATCTCAAAAAAATGGAGACTGTCAGAACATCAACAAGAGGCTAAAAACGAAAGATAAAAGACAATTAAAAGGGTTAAATATCATTGGATAGGTTGGCCAAGTTGATAAAACGCAAAACTCGAGCAGCTGCTCGTGTGTCATCAGCTAAAATTTCCTCCAGAGTAGACGGAAAGTGAAGGGCTACACGGAGATGATTAAAATTAACACAAGTCAGTAAAACATGTCGCACTGTCAGCAGTTCACCGCAGGAGCACAGCGGTGCAGGATCGGCGGTTAGCAAATGACGGTGGCTGAAACGGCAGTGACCGATCCGCAACTGGGCCAGAATGACCTCCTCCCGCCGAGAGGGGCGTGAGGAGGTCCTCCAAGCGGTCGGGATCGTTTTGACATTTCGCAATTTATTGTTGTATAGTGAAAGCCACACACTGTGCCATTGCGACACGATACTCCGGCGGAGAGCCCGTTGAACATCGTCCGATGGGACGCAAAAGGTAGCCATGCGAGGCAAAAGAGCCGCTGCCTTGGCTGCTATGTCGGCGGCCTCATTCCCGGGCACACCCACATGGCCAGGGACCCACAGGAAGGAAACATGACAGCTGTCATCTGCTAACAACCGGAGGGAGCGTTGGATCTGATATACGAGAGGATGGTTCGAGAGACGGTCCTTAAGACTCTGCAGGGCACTAAGGGAGTCCGAACATATGGCATAGAAAGGTTGGCGGTGGCGGCAGGTATACAAAACGGCCTGGTGGAGGGCGAAAAGCTCAGCCGTGAAGTTCGAGCACCGGTCAGGGAGCTTGTATTGGAAACGGTTGTCCCCGACGACGAAGGCAGATCCGACACCGGCAGTGCTCTTGGAACCATCAGTGTAAATAAATACGGCATTATCGAACCGCGAACGGAGTTCGACAAGCCTCGAGCGGTATACCAAATCCGAAGTGCTCTCCTTGGGGAGCAAACTAAGTTCAAGGTGTGTGTGAACCTGGGCCTGATGCCACGGTGGCAATGGGCTTTCGCTCAACCGAAGGGTGGAAGGAAGGGTAAAATCGAGCCGCTGTAGCAGGCGGCGAAACCGAACTCCCGGTGGAAGCAAGGCAATCGCAGACAACTGATATTGGCGATCGAGTGAGTCGTCAAAAAATAATCTGTAAGATGGATGGTTGGGCATCGACCGTAGGCGGCATGCGTACCGACACAAGAGTATGTCACGTCGAGTGATCAAGGGTAATACAGCAGCCTCGGCATACAGACTCTCAACAGGGCTGGTATAAAATGCACCGGTCGCAAGACGTAAACCCCGATGGTGGATAGAGTTGAGACGGCGGAGAATCGACGGCCGTGCTGAAGAGTATACAAGGCTTCCACAGTCGAGCTTCGACTGAACAATGGCCTGGTAAAGGTGAAGCAGGACGGTACGATCCGCTCCCCATGACGTGCCACTGAGGACACGAAGAACGTTAAGGGATCGGGCACAACGGGCAGCCAGGTAGGACACGTGTGTGGACCAGCAAAGTTTCCGATCCAACATGAGTCCCAAGAATTTCGTAGTCTCCACGAAAGGGAGAGCAACAGGGCCGAGACGTAGAGAAGGTGGAAGAAATTCCTTGTATCTCCAGAAATTGATACACACAGTTTTCTCAGTGGAGAATCGGAAGCCGTTTACGATGCTCCATGAATATAGACGGTCAAGACAGCGTTGGAGAGAACGCTCCAAGAGACACGTCCGCTGGGCGCTACAATAAATTGCGAAATCGTCAACAAAAAGAGATCCGGAGACGTCGGCTGAAAGGCAATCTACGATCGGATTGATTGCAATGGCAAAGAGAGCCACACTCAAGACGGAGCCCTGTGGTACCCCATTCTCCTGGCAAAAGGTATCTGACAAAACAGAGCCCACCCGTACCCGGAACTTGCGATCCGCCAAAAACGCTTGAATGAAAAGAGGAAGGCGGCCCCGAAGGCCCCATGTGTGCAATGTGCGGAGAATGCCCGCTCTCCAACAGGTATCGTATGCCTTCTCCAAGTCGAAGAACACTGCTACTGTTTGACGCTTCTTTAGAAAGTTGTTCATAATGAAGGTCGACAACGTAACGAGGTGATCAGCAGCAGAGCGGTGTCGACGAAAACCGCATTGCATATTAGTCAGGAGGCGGCGAGATTCGAGGAGCCAGACCAACCGAGCGTTAACCATGCGTTCCATCACCTTACAGACGCAGCTCGTCAGGGAAATGGGGCGATAACTGGAAGGAAGGTGTTTGTCCTTCCCTGGTTTGGGGATGGGGACAACAATGGCTTCACGCCAACTTGTGGGACCATGACCTTCAGTCCATATGCGATTGTAGGTGCTAAGAAGAAAGCACTTGCCCGCAGGAGAGAGGTTCTTCAGCATCTCAATATGAATGGAATCGGGCCCGGGAGCAGAAGACCGGGACAGGGCGAGAGCATGGTCTAGCTCCTGCATGGTGAAGGCAACGTTATAATTTTCACGGTTAAAAGAGCGGAAAGAAGGCGGCCGTGCCTCCTCTACCTGTTTGCGAGGGAGAAAGGCAGGGTGGTAATGGGCAGAGCTCGAAACCTCCGCAAAGAAACGACCCAATGCGTTTGAAACATCAGCGGGGTCCACGAGGACTGCGTTCTCTATGGTCAGGCCAGGAATCGGGGAGTGGACCTTGATGCCGGACAAACGGCGGAGGCCACCCCAGACAACCGTGGAGGGAGTGAAACGGTTAAAAGAACTAGTAAAAGCAGTCCAGCAAGCTTTCTTGCTGTCGTTTATGATACGACGGCACTGCGCTCTCATACGTTTGTAATTGATGCAATTCTCCAAAGTTGGGTGGTGGCGGAAGGTGCATAAAGCACGGCGCCGGGCTTGAAGCGCGTCGCGGCAGGCTGCAGTCCACCAAGGGACCTGGACACGACGTGGAGAAGAGGAAGTACGAGGTATGGAACGTTCAGCAGCGGTGAGAATAACCTCTGTGAGGTAGTCGACCTGACTGTCACAGGTGGGAAAATCCCGATCGTGAAAAACAGCCATGGTAGAATAAAGCCCCCAGTCGGCTTTAGAAATGTTCCAACCGGTGGGACGAGGAGATGGGGAATGATGCAGGAAGTGGATGATACAAGGGAAATGGTCACTTGAGTACGTGTCAGAAAGTGCATACCACTCAAACCGACCGGCAAGCTGAGGAGTGCATATTGCGAGGTCTATATGGGAGTAAGTGTGTGTTGTGTCGGAAAGGAAGGTCGGTGCACCGGTGTTGAGGCAGACAAGATCGAGGTGTTGGAGGAGGTCCACCAAAAGGGAGCCTCTCGGACAAGGTGCCGGAGAGCCCCATAGGGGGTGGTGGGCATTAAAGTCGCCTACCAATACGAAAGGTGAAGGGAGCTGGTCAACAAGGTGTAGCACATCCGCCTTAGTAAGGGCAGATGACGATGGCGAATAGATATTACAGAGGTAGAAGGTAAATGTGGATAAGGTGATGCGGACGGCAACTGCCTGTAGGTGAGTGTGCAAGGAAATGGGATGGAAATAGACATCGTCTCTAAGGAGCATCAGAACCCCTCCATGGGCTGGGACACCTTCCACGGGTGGCAGGTCGAACCGCACAGAGGTGTAGTGTGGAAAGTCTGCACGATCACGTGGACGCAACTTAGTTTCTTGAAGACAGACGATAAGCGGGCAGTGCAACCGAAGGAGTAGTTTTAACTCCTCCCGATTGGAACGAATGCCGCGAATGTTCCATTGAAGGAGTGCCATGATAAAAATGAAATAAGAAATAAGGATAAAAACCAACTAGCAAGCGGGGTCACCTCGACGGCCCCTGAGGACCGGATTTCGAGGGAGCACTGCTATCGCCATCTAGTGGCAAAGGGTCATGTTCCATTGGTTCGATCGACGCGTCTGCCACCTCCCGGAGTTGATCAGGAGGGGCAGCTTCCACCGCCGGTAGACGGCCGGGTGCCCGGCAAACGGAGCGTCCCGGTGAAACAGAAGACGGCCGAGTCCGGCAACTGTTGGATGGCGTGACCGACGAGTCACGCCGCGGCGGGGAAGGTGGGGGCTGTTCTTTTTTGGAAGCCTTCTTAGAAGCATGACGGGTTGAAGAAGCGGTTGACGATTGAGAAGTCGGAGTCTTGAGAAAATCTTCGCGGACGGGTTCCCTTTTTGAACTCCGGGCAGCAGATTTGGGTGCCCGGGATGTGTGTGAACTGGTCGACGAATTCAGTGTAGAACGGGTAGAAGGCATCGGAGAGGTGGAACGAGCAATTTTCGGGCTAGCCGATCTGACGACAGTGTCACTGAACGTTAAATCGCAAGTCTGAATGCCCACCTCCTTAGTTGGTCGAGGGGAGGCGAGGACCTGGCTGAAAGTACCTGATGGGAGTACTGCGGGCTTCCTACTAGCTAATAACTTCCGAGCGGCATAGGTCGAGACCTTCTCCTTCACGCGAATCTCTTGGATGACCCGCTCTTCTTTATAAACGGGGCAGTCCCGTGAAGAAGCAGCATGGTCACCCATGCAATTAATGCAGCGAGGGGATGGAGTTAGACATTCACCCTCATGAGCGTCCCTGCCACAGGTGGCGCACTTGGCTGCATTTGGACAAGATTTACTGGTATGATTGTACCTTTGGCAATGGAAGCAGCTTGTAGGATTTGGTATGTACGGGCGGACGGAAATGACCTCGTAGCCCGCTTTCACTTTCGATGGCAGGTCAACCTTGTCAAAAGTCAAGAAGACAGTACGGGTTGGCACGAGTTCATTGTTAATCTTTTTCATCACGCGATGAACATCCGTGACTCCCTGATCGGACATATAGTTCAATATCTCCTCGTCCGATAACCCATCCAGTGATCTAGAAAACACTACCCCCCGCGAAGAGTTGAGGGTGCGGTGAGCCTCCACTTTCACAGGGAAAGTATGTACAAGGGTAGCTCGAAGTAACTTCTGCGCCTGGAATGCATTTTCTATTTCGAGCAACAAGGTCCCGTTGCGCTGCCTAGAGCAGGTCTTCAAGGGACCAGCGATCGCATCGACACCCTTCTGAATAATGAACAGATTTACTGCAGAAAAATCCTTATCGTCGGTACGTGATACCACCAGGAACCTAGGAATGTTTGGCAATGCTTTCTGTGGCTGAGAATCATGTTTCCGCTTATGGGTCAGGGTTATAGATGATGTGGAAGGTTTCATAGCGGAGGTGTCCCCCATGATTACCGGCGTCTCCGATGGCGCGCTCCTTCCTTGTGGGGGCCCTCACTGAGGGCGCACCCGCCTTAGGTGACTGTTCGCACCTCAGGTCACACCTCCCGAGAACGGACGGAGGGACCAATTGGCATGTTCGGAAGGTATCAGCTCGGGTAATCACCCCTCCCTGGGCCCGGCCTTTACCGGGGGGTACGTACGTGCCCTACATGTCTACCCGGGGCGGGGAGTTACGCCTTACCCCGTCACCGGCTACGCAGAGCGTGGGTCGACCTTCAGACACGCACAGGGAGGAAAGAAAGGAGGAAGGAGAGAAAGGGATGAAGGAGGGAGAATCTCAAACGCTGAGGCAGAGATTAAAGGGTGAGTCAAGAACAAGGAGAAAGGAAAAATAGGAGAAGGCTGAAGAACAAGAAAGGAAGAGGACCAAGAAGAGAAGACAGGAAGCGAAAAAGAAGCCTTTGACTGATGAAAAACGCCCGTCTCCGGGCGAAGGCACAAACCGGGGGGGAAAGAGGGAAGCGGCCTGGGACGGAAGAAAGGTCGCTTCGGCTCGGGGCCCCGTGCGCGCCACACACGTACCCACAAAAGAGCTGTGGGCCCCCTGGGGGAGAAAATACAAAGTGTAACCTCCTAAACAGATTAATATAGGAAAGTACCTTACAACTGACCATGTCCAAGCTGTGCATTTGTTTACATATCTCCCTAAAATGAGAAGCAGTTTAGAGTAAATACGCAATTGGCTATATGTATAAAGAATAATACAGTAGATTTGGAATTGGGAGGATGTTAGAAGAGAACAGCAGCAAGAACAGGTGTGAGGAATGTTAGTGTAAGGGAAGGTGGCAAAACTGTGATGGTTAGAGATCCAGGTGGTAATGGGGTGTAGATGCTCAAGAATAGGTGAAGAAAGTAGTTTGTATCTACACTGCTCAATTAAGAACCGCCTCCATAGCTGAGATGGCAGCATCGCTGACTACCATGCAGGGGGCCCGGATTCGATTAACGGCAGGGGACTGGGTGTTGTGTTGTCATCATCATTTTCATCATCACTGACATGCAAGTTGCCGAAGTGGTGTCAATTAAAAAGACTTGCACCAGGCAGCCAAACACTCCCACACGGGATTTCTCGGCCAAAAATGTCAAAGCAATTAGAGGATCAGGTGAGATATCATACACAATATACATACGGTAACATTTTATTCATATATTGGTTACAATTGTAATTTGTGTGTGGTACAGTTTGATATTTTGCTGTCTCAACTCAACCTAAGGTTCACATGGCGTTTACTCAGAGCGAGGCACCATAGCGCTACTGTAATAGTGAAAAGTCATTCTCGTTGCCCTCTAATATGGTGTGTAATCACCTCTGATGGCCAGTACAGTTGCACACATGTATCACATGGGCATTACAAGATTATCAATCATCTCTTGAGGGATATTTGGACATTCTTCCATGAGCGCAATATCCAGATCTGCAACAGTAGTGGGAGATGCTGGTCTGGCTCCAATGTGTCTGCAAAGTGCATCCCAGACACGCTCAAATGGGTTTAAGTCTGGTGAACAAGCTGGCTACTCCATTCGTTCAATTCCCTCAGGTTCAAGCATGTTGCCCACCAGTGCAGCTCTGTGGGGACGACCGTTATCGTCCACCAGAAGGAACCCATCTCCTACAGCAGCAGCATAGGACACAACAAAATGTTGAAGGATCTTGTCTTTATACCTCTGAACAATCAAAGCGCCATTCTGAATGACAAAGAGGTCCATACATCCACCAATACAGACTCCAGCCCCCAACATTCGTCCATCACCATGATATGGTGATGTTTCCTACACATAAGCAGGGTTGTTGCAAGTGCCAAGTTCTCTCCAGATGAGGGAATGATGAGTGTCCGGCTAAACACAAAATCCTGACTCATCCATGAACAGAACCTGGTGCCATTCGTTATGACTCCAATCCTGATGTTCCTTTGTCCAGTTTCTGTGGGCTAAATTGTGTCATGGTTTTGTTGGGACACACACCATAGGTTTGTGTGCATAAAGGACACATTCCGAAAGGTGATTTTGGACTGACTGTGTGGATATTGCATGTCTTGTTGCTGCCTGGAGGGAGCGTTGCAGCAGAGTTGCATTCAGCCTCCTGTTCGACGGGCTGTTAACCAGGGATGACGGTCATCTACTGCTGATGTTACCCATGGACGACCTTGGCCTTGCCTTCTTTTAGGCCTACTGGTTCCTGCTGTCTTTGTCTGAAACAGCATCCAATTCCTGAGAATTACACGTTGGGACACTCCAATAAGTGCAGCAACCTTCCTCTGTGTCTGTCCCACTTCCAAACTTCCTATGGCTCTCCATGGCATAGCTTGTTGTTGCATTGCAGTACCTGCTCACTACACTATTTGAGCCCAACTGCTTGTGTATTTTGCTTATTAGAGTAAAAACACGTGAACACCAACCCCCTCTGCAGCACGTTTCTGTTATTGACACTATCTAGGTTGCTGTTGTTGTTGTTGTTGTTGTTGGGTTGTTTAAGGGGGACTAAACTACAATGGTCATCAGTCCCCCATTCCATCCCTAGGCGTCAAAAGTGGGCGTATCTCTTTAACGTCCATGGAGCTAGAGGTTAAAATGTCAAAGTGAGAGAGGAGTCCCACTGAGTCCATAAAACATCATAAAAATGGATACGACACAAAACGTAAAGACACGATCACACAAGGACATCTGACAACAAAGAAGCCGATGTCTGTGGTTGACCAACCAGAAGAATAAAAAAGGAAACGTCAACCACTCGGTTTCACAAAGAAATCTCCAGTTAGAGAGAACGATAAAATCCCCCTGCTCGAATAAAACGTAAAACAATATCTGCCATTGTGGCATCGTCACCTAAAACTTCCGATAAAACAGCAGGGAGGTTAAAATGTCTCCGCAAGGCGGCTAAAAGGGGGCAGTCCATCAATATGTGGACGACTGTCAGACGGGAGCCACACCGACATTGGGCTGGGTCCTCACCCCGAAGGAGATGTCCATGGGTGAGCCACGTATGCCCAATGCGGAGGCGACACAAGACCACTGAGTCCCGCCGTGAACCGCGCATGGAGGAGCGCCATGCAACCGTTGTTTCCTTGACCACCCGGAGCTTGTTGGGCGTGCGCAGGCTACGCCACTCAGTATCCCAAAGCTGACGTACTCGTTGGCGCAACAATGAACGGAGATCAGAAGCCGGGAGGCCGATCTCTAGACCGGACTTACCGACAGCCTGCTTGGCAAGCCTGTCAACACGTTCATTGCCCAGGATACCAACATTACCCGGTGACCAGATGAACACCACCGATCGCCCGGACCGTGTAACGGCATAAAGTGTGTCCTGAATGGCCAACACCAGGGTAGACCGCGGGTAACACTGCTCCAAAGCTCGGAGGCTGCTCAGGGAGTAGCTGCAAACAACAAATGACTCGCCTGAGCAAGACCGGATATGCATGAGAGCTCTGTGAATGGCCACCAGCTCTGCAGTGTAAACACTGCAGCCATTCGGCAGAGAGTGCTGTTCCACATGGTCACCATGAGTATACGCAAATCCCACACAGCCATCAACCATGGAACCATCGGTGTAGATCAGGTCATAACCACGGAACTCCGCTATGAGAGCCGAGAACTGAGGGCGGAGCGCCTCCAGTGGAACTGAGTCCTTGGGCCCATGGGCCAAGTCCAGCCGAGTAGATGGCCTTGGCAAACACCACGGAGGTGTATGCACCTGGACCCGATATGGAGACGGAAGGGGCAAAGACTCAAGTTCCAGGAGGAGGGACCGAACTCTATAGGCTATCGTATGACCTGACCTGGGGCGTCGCTGATGGTGAGGGACGACCACATTCGAAAAGAGAAGACGACAGTTTGGGTGGCCTGGGGAGCAATATACGTTGGCTGCATAAGCCGCGAGCAGGTGTTGGCGGCGGATCCCCAAAGGTGGGATCCCAGCCTCCACTAGTAAACTGTTCACCGGGCTGGTGCGGAAAGCGCCGTCGCGATGCGGGCCCCACAGTTGTGAATGGGGTCCAGGATATGCAGTGCCAAAGGTGCCGCAGACCCATAGGCAATGCACCCCAAATCGAGACGGGACTGCACCAGCGCCGTGTAAAGCCGCAACAGTGTCGAGCGATCAGCACCCCAGGTCGTATGACCCAGGTGGCGGAGAAGGTTGAGACGGCGCCAGCATATCTGTTTCCACTGACGAATGTGGGGGAGCCACGTCAGCCGAGCGTCAAAGACCAGACCTAAAAACCGATGCGTGTCTACCACTGTCAGGAGTTCGTCGTTAAGGTAAAGTTCAAGGTGAGGGTGAACGGTCCGACGCCGACAGAAGTGCATCACTCTGGTCTTGGTGGCAGAAAACTAAAAGCCATGACTTAGGGCCCAGGTCTGTGCCCTCTGAATAGCACCTTGCAACCTACACTCAGCAACCTGGGTGCTGCAGGAACTAAAAACGATACAAAAGTCGTTAGCGCAAAGAGAAGGTGAGACCGACGATCCAACTGCTGTCGCTAGACCATTGATGGCAACTAAAAATAATGGAACGCTTAAAACTGAGCCCTGAGGTACGCCATTCTCCTGGATGTGTGAGGCGCTCAGGGAGGCACCAATTTGAACACAAAAGGTACGGACAGCTAAAAAATTCTGGATAAAAATCGGTAGGGAGCCCCGGAAGCCCCAGTCATGTAAAGTGTTGAGAATGTGGCGTCACCAGGTGGTATCGTATGCTTTGTGCATATCAAAGAAGACGGCAACAAGGTGATGGCGCCGGGAAAAGGCTGTGCGGATTGCAGACTCGAGGTACACCAGATTATCAGTGGTAGATCGGCCCTGGCGAAAACTGCCCTGGCATGGAGCCAATAATCCCCGAGTCTCAAGAATCCAACACAACTGCCGACTGACCATCCGCTCCAACAGTTTGCATGGCACGTTAGTCAGGTTAATGGGCCGATAGCTATCCAAGAAAAGAGGATGTTTGTCGGGCTTAAGCACTGGGATGATGATACTCTCCCGCCACTGTGACGGGAAAACACCATCACACCAAACGCGGTTATAGACCGCAAGTAGATTACGCCGACTATCTGCTGAGAGATGTTTCAGCATGTCGCTATGGATGCTATCAGGCCCAGGTGCCGTGTCAGGACATTGTTGAAGAGCACTGAGGAGCTCCCACTCTGTAAAAGGAGTGTTGTAAGTTTCAGAGCGGCTAGTACAAAAGGAGAGAGACTGGCGCTCTACCCTCTCCTTTACTGCACGGAAGGCCGGTGGATAATTTGCAGAAGCAAAGGCACGAGCATAATGCTCGGCAAACATCTCTGCAAGAGTGGCTGGGTCCGTACATAGGACTCCATTTGTGGAGATCCCAGGGATTCCCGATGTAGTCTGTAATCCCTGTAGCCGCCTGATCTTACTCCAGACCTGCGAGGCTGAGGTACCTGTCCCAATAGTGGAAACGTACCTCTCCCAGCACTCCTGTTTCCGTATTCTTATAAGCTGGCGAGCACGAGCGCGAAGCCGTTTAAAATTGATTAGGTGCTCCTGAGAGGGGTGCCGTTTGTATCGGTGTAAGGCCTGCCTGCGGTCTTTAATGGCCTCAGTGATCTTCGGCGACCACCACAGCACTGTCTTACGCCGTGGGCACCCTGATGTACGCGGAATGGTAGCGTTCGCAGCAGAAATAATGGAATGTGTGGCGCTCTCGACCACCACATCAATTTCCTCGAGTGGGGGAGGTCCAACGATGGCAGCAGAAGCATAGTCTTCCCAGTTAGCCCTGTGCAGAACCCACCTAGGTGGGCGTGCTGGGGACTCGCGTTGTGGGAGTGACAAAAAGACAGGGAAATGGCCACTGCCACACAAGTCGTCATGGGCTCTCCAGTGAACAGATGGTGGAAGGCTGTGGCTGCAGATCGACAGATCAATGGCCGAAAATGTGCCATGTGCCACACTAAAGTGTGTGGGGGCACCTGTATTTAAGAGGCAGAGATTGAGTTGAGTTAGTAAATCCTCGACAACCCTGCCGTGACCTGAGATCGTAGAACCACCCCACAAGG
Organism: Locusta migratoria; assembly: GCA_026315105.1. Taxonomy (NCBI): domain Eukaryota; kingdom Metazoa; phylum Arthropoda; class Insecta; order Orthoptera; family Acrididae; genus Locusta; species Locusta migratoria. Next base: position 299,005,079 of record CM048755.1, read on the forward strand.
GACTGTGGGCATTGAAGTCGCCCAACAGTAAGAAAGGTGGGGGTAGTTGAGCAACGAGTGCAGCCAAGACGTTCACAGATACGTCACCATCTGGCGGCAAGTAGATACTGCAGACGGTCAACTCCTGTGTGGTCCTCACCCTGACAGCCACTGCTTCTAATGGTGTTTGAAGGGGCACGCGTTCACTATACACAGAGGTGAGGACATAAACACACACTCCACCTGAGACCCTGTTATATATGCTACGGTTGCAGTAAAATCCCCTGTAGCCATGAAGGGCAGGGGTCCGCATTGCTGGAAACCAAGATTCCTGAAGAGCAATGCAGAAAGCAGGTGTCATGCTCAGAAGCTGCCGTAGCTCAGCCAGGTGGGGGAAGGAACCGCCGCAGTTCCACTGGAGAATGACATTGTTCGAGTGCTGGGAAGACATGAATCTGAGTCGGTGGGCTACAACTCAGCATCACTGGCACCCACCGGTATAGGTGCGTCATCTGGATTGTCCGTTTTCTCAAAGGCGTCCCCGAGAGCGAGGTCCTCGGGTGACGCAAGAATCTCCACCTCATCCTCAGAAGCAGAGGTGGAGGCGGAGGGGGGTGGTGGCACTGAAGCCACCGTGGTTTCTCTTGTTGTGCCTGTCTTTGGTTTGTGTTTACCCCTCCGTTCCCTCGGGGGCTTCGCTGGTGGGAGGTGCTCCTTGGTCTCAGCCACAGGGACTGAGGAGGAGCGCGAAGCCCTACGACCAGCAGTCTGCGAGCATGCCTGCTGCTGGTTAGTGTCGATATCGACACTGGTGGAAGGGAGCGTCCCAAGGGACCCCTTCTGCGTGAGGGAAGCCGGAGAAGGTTGTTCTTTCTCCGGCGGAGAGGTGGTTGCTGACCCCGAGGCTTTCGCCTTGGGAGCTGTGGAAGGATGGCCCCCAACCTTCGTGGGGGCAGGCTTAGGTTGGTGGACCTGGGGGCCCACAGGAACAGTTGAAGTAGAAAATACTGCCGCCGCCAAGGAGAGTGGCGACGACGTCACTGCTGCGAATGAATTTTTCCATCGTTACCGGGTGCAGACAATCGAACTTTTTCCTTGCCTCATTATAGGATATACGGTCCAGGGTTTTATATTCTGTAATTTTCCGCTCCCGTTGAAGTGCGGGACATTGTGACGAGCAGGGAGGATGGTTCTGACCACAGTTGACACAGATGGGAGGCGGTGTACATGGGGCGCCCGGATGTGCTGGACGCCCGCAGTCCCTACACATAGCACTGGACATGCAACGGGAAGACATGTGGCCAAACTTCCAGCATTGGAAGTACCTCACAGGGGGAGGAATATAAGGCCGCATGTCAACATGGTAAACCATCACCTTGACCTTTTTGGGTAATGTATCACCCTCGAAGGCACCAGTTGCGACCCTATTATCCTTTGGGCCCCTATGGACACGCCGGATAAAATGAACGCCTCGTCGTTCAAGGTTCGCCCGTAGCTCGTCGTCCGTCTGTAGCAATAAATCCCAATGGAAAATTACACCCTGGACCATATTCAGGGACTTGTGTGGAGTAATAGTCACTGCAACATCACCCAGTTTGTCACAAGCGAGTAGCGCCCGTGACTGGGCAGGAGATACTGTGTGGATGAGGACAGAACCATTGCGCATTTTAGACAGTGATTCCACTTCCCCAAACCTGTCCTCCAGATGGTCCACAAAGAACTGAGGCTTGATCGCTGAGAATGAGTCCCCATCAGTCCTGCTGCACACGAGATATCTTGGAGCATATTCATCAGTCTGCTTTGCGCCCCGACGTCCCTCCCAAGATGCGGTCAGGGAGGGGAACGTTTTGGGGTCGTACGTGGAAGCATTGAACTTTCCTCTCTTAGAGACGGCGGTTGTACGTCCGCCAACGTCACCCGATTTTTGTCTCTTCATTGCGGGTGATCCGCCCCGATGCCACCCACTCCGATCAGGGGCTCTCCTCATGGGTGCCACTCAGCCACAGCTACATCACCTGGCGGGATGACCGTTGTCGGGAGTCCTGATGCCCCACAGAGACAAGCATCGACTCCTTGGCTTGCACGAGGAGTATGCAGCTCTGGCACCGGTAGAGCGATCCCTGTGTTGTCAGGGGGCTACATCCAAGAGGGTACATGACGACCCCACCACAACGGACTGGCTACCGTGTTGGCTTTCTGGCGCTATGTGAACCATCAGAAAGGAGAGTGCTGAGATGGCAGTGCACAATGGACGCGACTTGCACGGAAAAAGAAATGACGTGCCCAGTGGCAGAATAGAATCCGCAGTCGCAAGTCCATTCCATGATGGGTGCATAAGATGGCATGGCACGAGAATTACATGTTGCACCACGTAAGGTGTCCTTCCCCAAATGGGTCGCTCTTCTGAAAAATTTTGAAAAATGGAGGGTCAAACCCACATAGGGGACCACAGATGGAAAACCGAAAAGTATGAAGACTCCTTTTAGTCACCTCTTACGACAGGCAGGAATACCGCGGGCCTATTCTTACCCCCGAACCCGCAGGGGGGTATCTAGGTTGCCATAATATTGTTGTCTTCACTCCATAGAGCCGACAGAAAGACACTGAAGCATTTTAGTTCATTCTACTGATGAAAATACTTCAGAACCTAGATATCTCAACTGATCCCCTAATTGTTTTCACCAGTGTATGGCATTTAAGGATAAAGTTTGAGAAAACATTTTGGGACATTGGTACACATGAGCGAATATTCTTTTCTAGGATTAGAGTAACCAGTTGCAATGGAATACACGTAAAAGCTGGCATTATGGATTTTGAGAAGCACATATAATGTGGGTATCATGGATTTTAGCTCTCTTAGGTTGTTTGCAGATGACGCCGTTCATTTACCATCTAGTAAAATCACCTGAAGATCAAAACGAACTGCAGAACAATCTGAATAAGATATCACTATTGTGTAAAAATTGGCAGTTGACTCTAAATATTGAGAAGTGTGTAGTTGTCCACATGAGTATGAAAAAAATCCATTAAACTTTGTTTACATGATAAATCAATCAAAAATGAAGGCCATAAACTCCAAAAAATACCTAGGAATTACTATTACTTCAGACTAAAACCAGAAAGAACACACAGATAATGTCGTGGGAATTGCAAACCAGAGTCTGTGTTTCATTGACAAAACCCTCAAAAGATGCAACAGAACTACAAAAGAAACTGCATAAACTACGTTTGTCCATCCTTTTTTGGAGTATTGTTGCCCAGTGTGGGATCCTTATCAGGTGGGTTTGACAGAGGACATCGAAAGAGTCCAAAGAAGGGCAGCTCGTTCTGTATTGTCAAGATACAGGGGAGACTGCATTACAGAAATGATACAGGATCTGGCATGGGAATCATTACAACAACAGCGCTTATCACTGCGGCGTGGGCTACTTACAAAACTCCAATCGGCAAGATTCTCCTCCAAATCCGAAAATATATTGTTCACTCCCACTTACACAGGTAGAAATGATCATCAGAATAAAATACGAGAAATCAAAGCTCGAACAGAGAGATTCAGGTGTTCTTTCTTCCCGCACGCAATTCGAGAATGGAATGAGAGATAAATAGTATAAAGGTGATTCGATGAACCCTCTGCCAGGCACTTAAATGTGATTTGCAGAGCGTCCCATGTAGATGTAGAAGCCTTTGCGGTGAGGATGGAGATGGAGTCAGTGGAAAGGTTTCAGGATTAGCATAAGGATTGGAGAAGAGATTGGAAATTAAGCTAATCTTCTAGGATGGGGCCACTGTCGCAGATCATGTAGGTTGGACGTTTCCTGTCAGACAGTCACTGTGATTCATTAGAACATTGGCGTAGCCTATGTCTTTATGGAGGATGATTAAATCAGGGTCGGCCTCAAGAAAGTGGTTTTTGTGTGTGTGTGTGTGTGTGTGTGTGTGGGGGGGGGGGGGGGGAGGCGGGGGGTTCATGATCGGTTGGTGGTGTAATATGATAGTGGCAAGGTAAAATGTTCAGATTAGGTTGGGTTTAGTTGAGGGATTGTTAGCAAAGAAATGTTTCCACTGTATAGATTAGAAGAAGCAGTGTGTCTTTGAAGAGCCCATACCGGTTAACCTTGGTTGTGGGGCTGAAAGTGAGGCTTTGGAATAAGACTGCAATTTCAACAGGATTAAGGGTTTTTGTAGATAGGTTGATAACAGTGTTTTGGGTCTCTCTACGTTCTGGGTTTCATGGTATCTTTGGAGGAACTTTTGGATGATGGGACATATGGAAAATACCATGACAAGGAATGGATGATAAGAAGGGTGGATAATAGGGTTTACTATTGAAAGGATACATATTGATGAATAGTTGTGCTCTGAAGTGAGAATAGGATGTCAATAAATTTTGGATTTGATGCCTGGAGTACTCTTCCACGTAAGGGTTTCAATTTAGGAGATATGATACTGTATTTGTTATTGCACAATAAGAGTATCTTGTGAGGGAGCTGAGGTATTCTGGGATGTTTGCACTATGGAGGTCTGTTTCTGTAGAGCTTGGTTTTTAAGTATCGCTACCCATCAATACACACCTTACTACCAACAAACACTGATGACAACTGCTCTGAACTCCCAAACACTGCCTTGCTAGCCATTTCCATTTGCCACATCTTCTGATGTAAAACACTGAAACATTCGTATGACAGGGCCGATGAAGTCATGACAGAGCATGTGGGGAAAATATCAGCCGCTCCACACACGCTATATGTACTCTCGCACTGGAGCTCATAGTCAGTCAGTCAGACGAATCAATGGCTTACAATTTGTTAGCACTCGATTCCCTGACATGTACTAATGTCGGTACAAGTCTGTTATAGAACTCCAGCACTCTTTTACATCAGCTGCCCACCGGCGGGAAGCCGACTTCTGTATAACCTATGAGTTTGAGTACAGCGCTACAACTGACTATGGACGGAGAGGAGGTATCTGGGAGGCCTTCCATCTCCTGCACACCGAAACACCAAATTCCTGGGGGAGACGCCTACCTGCCAGTAGGCTAGGAGTCAGTGCACATCATGACCATGCGACAACTATCAATGCGGTCTAGTATGAAGACCATGCGAGACAGCCCTTAGGGTGGGGACCGAGAACCACCAGTCGGAACATATGACTTCTTCATTCAAACATTCTGCCGTACTTCTGTATGGTTCACACCCAATGGTGGGAGGCCACCAACAGTCATCAACCTGGTTGCCTGGAGACTGAGTTATGCCAACTGTAGTATGCAACGACATGTACTACTCAAAAATGTTTTACTGACCAATATTCTTTCATTATGCCTAACTCTTCCTGGCACGACATGGCAGTTTGGAGTTTGGCCTCTTGACAAATAACTGGTCGTCCAACACCATCTACACTCCTGGCCATTGAAATTGCTACATCACGAAGATGACATGTTACAGACGTGAAATTTAATCGACAGGAAGAAGGTGCTGTGATATGCAAATGATTAGCTTTTCAGATCGTACACACAAGGCTGGCCCCGGTGGCGAGACCTACAACATGCTGATTTCTCATACACAAACAGCAGTTGACCGGCGTTGCCTGGTGAAACATTTTTGTGATGTCTCATATAAGGGAGAGGAATGCGTACCATCACGTTCAGACTTTGATAAAGGTCGGATTGTAGCCTATCGTGATTGCGGTTTATCGTATTGCGACATTGCTGCTTGCGTTGATCGTGATCCAATGACTGTTAGCAGAATATGGAATCGGTGGGGTCAGGAGGGCAATACAGAACAGCGTGCTGGATCCCAAAGGCCTCACATCACTAGCAGTCGAGATGACAGGCATATTATTCGCATGAATGTAACGAATAGATCGTGCAGCCACGTCTCGATCCCTGAGTCAACATATTGCAAGATAAAAAACATCTGCATGAACAGTTAGACAAAGTTTCCAGCAGCATGTACTTTCAGCTCGGAGACTACAGCTGCGGTTACCCTTGACGCTGCATCACAGACAGGAGCGCCTGCAATGGTATACACAACAATGAACCTGGGTGCACGCATGGCAAAACATTATTTTTTCAGACGATTCCAGGTTCTGTTTACAGCATCATGATGTTCTCATCTGTGTTTGGTGACATCGCGGTGAACGCACATTGACAGCGTGTATTCGTCATCGCCATACTGGCGTATCACCAGACGTGATGGTATGGGGTGCAATTGGTTACACGTCTCTGTCACCTCTTGTTCGCATCGACGGCACTTTGAACAGTGGCCGTTAAATTTCAGATGTGTTATGACTTGTGGCTCTACCCTTCATTCGACCCTGTGAAACCCTACATTTCAGCAGGATAATGCACAAAAGCATGTTGCAGGTCCTGTACGGGCCTTTCAGGATACGGAAAATGTTCGACTTCTGCCCTGGCCAGCACATTCTCCAGATATCTCACCAACTGCAAAGTCTGGTCAATGGTGGCCGAGTAACTGGCTCGTCACAATACACCAGTCACTACTCTTGATGAACTGTGGTATCGTGATGAAGCTGCATGGGCATTTGTACCTGAACACGTCATCCAAGCTGTTTGACTCAATGCCCAGGCAATCAAGGCCGTTATTACGGCCAAGGTGGTTGTTCTGGGTACTGAATTATGAGGATTTATGCATCCAAATTGCGTGAAAATGTAATCACGTGTCAGTTCTAGTATATTTGTCCAATGAATACTCATTTATCATCTGCATTTATTCTTGGTGTAGCAATTTTAATGGCCACTAGTGTAAGTGCACACCCATCAAGAGGTGCACCAGAAACCACCTGACCCCCTGCAAAGTGCCTGTTACTCCTTACGTAGTGACTGAAAGCTTTGCCGAAATCACACAGCAGTAGTGGAAATTGTCGTGCGACTTCCCCCCCCCCCCCTATCTTTACTTATGTCTTTTAGTGATGATCTTGTTCAGAGTAGGGTGCAATGACCTGGAAGTAGCCGTTGTCAGACCGAGTAAGCTGGTTGACGTGTTATAGTTTAATGGAAATATTACACTGAATGTACATAGTACCAGTAGACTGTAAAGTTCGTATTTATCAGGCATAGTGCACTTTTTAATAAACTTTTTCCCTCTAATATATTCTACTGGTGAGATGTATGGTCATGCAAGAGTGTCCTGGGTAGGAGATAAATTGCTGAAGTAGATATATTTTTGTGTGTTTTGGGCACTTTTTAGGGCTTGATAGGAACGAATAAGAAAATTGCATAAATGTGAGCAACTACATCAGAGACGGTAGCCGCTCTTATGGAGCAAGATGTTGCAAGAACAAAATCAATGTCTGTTGGATGTCCTCAGAGGTTTAAAACCTATTAAATGCATGGTCTGCTTGGATGACATAGTGGTGTTTTGAAAAGATTTAGAAGAACACGTTCAGCACTTTGAATCCTATTTCAGAAGTTGGAAAAAGTTCGTCTTACACTTAGTATAGAGAAATATCACTTTGCCCAAATGCAAGTAAACTATTTGGGGCATGTAATCAGCCAAGATGGGGTAAGGACACATCCATGACTTACAGAAGCAGTACATGATTTTCCAGTTCCTCAAACAGTAAAACAGTTACAATTGTTCATGGGACTTTCAAGCTACTTTCGTCATTTCAAGAAGGAGTTTGCAGAAATAGCACAACCTCTAACAAAATTGTTATGGAAAGGGCTTACATTTAGCAGGACACCTGAGTGTCAAGCAGCATTTCAAAAATTAAAATAAGTATTAACTTCAGGTGCAGTATTAGTATGAACTCTTTTGAGAAATCTGGAAACACTATCGTGTGATGAAAGTTCAACAGCTTTAGGGGTAGTTCTGGGACAAATGATTGATGGGAAGGAACATCCAATCGCATATGTAATCTGTCTGCTTAACAAGGCTGAGCATAATTATTCCTCCACTGAGAAAGAAATGTTAGCTGTAATATATGGTATTTCTTATTTTAGATGTTATCTATGAGGATGTAAGTTTATTGTAGTCACTGATCAATCATCTTTGCAGTGATTACTTGGGTTGGACGATCCTTCAAGTCGTCTTACAAGATGGGCTTTGAAGCTAAGTGAATTCCAATACAAGGGCAGGCACAAACCAGGAGTAAACACATGAATGCTGAAGATAGGAGCTTTAAAAGTTGCAGGGTTTGATATGAAAGAGCTAAAGGAAGCTCAAGGAAGCAACCACAGTTCATAGTACAAGATGGCATATTATGCAGAATAACCAAGTGTGGGCCACATGTGGTTGTTCCAGCAGCATTAGAAACAGATGTATTACGTATGGCACACAATCATATGTTATCGGGGCGTGGGGGAAAGAGAACAACTGATAGGAGGGTAGCAGAAAGATTCTGGTGGAGAACAAGATGGGCTGATGTGGAACAATACTTCAAAAACTGTATTCCATGTGCCCAATTTGCTGATTTATGTCATCAAAAAATACAATTACAAAGAGTATCGGAATGTGATATCCCATTTCAAATGCTTAGGGCTGATATCCTTGGTCCTTTCCCCAAGAGTCAATCAGGTAATAAGTATGTATTAACGGCAATGGATCATTTATCAAAAAGCAAGCACAGTAACGAATGCTATGGTGAATCTTGGGATTCTTAAGTTCGGAGTACTGTAAACAATTATCGTGGACCAGGGGACTAATTTCATGTCCGATCTCATGAAGCAGCTTTGTCACTTACTGAAAGTTAAAAAGTTGCAGACTAGTCGAATTCACCCGCAGTCCAATGGTCAAACAGAGAGGGTGCATCAAAGTATATCGAAGAGGTTGAGTCACTATGTAAATTCGCAGCATTTAGATTGAGATGTGTACCTAGAAATAGTATGCTCCGCATATAATTTGAAAACGCACACTGGAACAGGATTATCGTTTTACGAGTGTGTGTATGGACAGAAAACGCCATCTCCATTCAATGTGATTCAGCCAAAATTGGGGAAAGAAAGGGAACATGTGAAAGTGTTTGCAAAGACACTGAAGAAAGTTTGGCAAAAAGTAGAACGGGCGAACACTAGAGCACTAGAATGCCAAAACGAATGGAATTAAGTAGCAGGAGATTGTCACAATATTGCATAGGCTTTTTTCTGAAGTTTGTATTGACTACAGAGACATTCTTTGTCACACATCTCTCTCTGTGTGTGTGTGTGTGTGTGTGTGTGTGTGTGTGTGTTAGTATTTCAATGCTGGTGTGCATCACAGATACCATTAGATGACCTAAAAGCGCAATATACAGGGGAACAGACAACTGGGTGGATGTTCTTTCGGGTGGTTGATTTGCATAATCAGCAGCTGTGTGCCTTGTAGAAGACATTGGACATCTTTTGAGCATGCTCCGGGCTTCAAACCTTCAAATGGAAATAAAGCAACCGTTATGTGGATCTGTAATTGCCGCATGCAGGAGGGACCGATGGAACCAAATGGCTACTTGTTGTATCACTACTAGTGACGACAAGCATGTGAACATGGCAGTGATGTATCACTCTGCCATATCATGAAAGATTTTGGTACTTTTTATTATGGGCCATTCTAGGTGCTGTTCTTCCTAACAGTACAAATGTTAGCTGTGCCTCTGCTAGTATGGCAGTCAATCGGCATCTGGAAAATACAAAATCTGATAAACTAGTTGTGGTGACAACTTTAACTGTAATGTAGCCCAAGATATCGGTTAGGTTGGAAGGTAAAAGTCTGGTTGCGAGTTGGCAAAGCCAACGAATGTGAAAGCAGAAAATCTGGTTTGGGTAAAGTATGTTGTACGAAAATCCAATATTTTATACTACCACACTAATCAGCTGTTCTGCCAACTTTGCTCATGGCAGGTGTTATCAATACACACTTCAATGTAAGAGTGAGGATAGCTATTTGTAAAGCTTTGCCAAAAATATCACAACAAATTCAGTCTGTTGCATAACAAGCAGTGTCAATGCATACCATTCAACATTATTTGCAGCAGAGTGGACTGTCCAAAAGGTGTCTATGACTGCTTTTACCACCGAGTCTACACCACAAGCATTTGCATAAAAAATGGTGCTGTGATTGGTGGACATACGCAACCAGATGGAACATCATTATTTCACTAAGGAATCCCATTTCTGCATGCACCACCACGATGTTTGGATTACAGTCTAAAGACTCAGTAGTGAGAGACTGTTGAATTGTTTCCTTATGCATCACCATACTGGGTCTGCAACCAGTACAAAAACCAGCAAAACATTGGAGTCTGTTGTCTTCACTGCTTATTGGACTGCATTGCTGCCTTGGCCTCCCCATTCGCCTGCTCTTTTGCTAATTGAAAACATCTGGTCATAGACTGTGGAATGCCTGGCCTGGGGTACACCACCCTTTGCTACACCAGATTAACAACTTGTGGAAGCAGTATGGACTGTTATACTGCAAGAACACAAAGTGACTGGTTCAATTCCAAGGTGTTACAGCCAACAATAGCAGAACACTCAATATCAACTTTAACATCTTCCTTACTTCATACACAAGTGATTTTTGTACAATGTGTTATCTCCAATATAAATTTGGCTTAGGTATATTCAGTCCTTATTGGTGTAGTAGTAAACTGCAGGAGTGTCTATAGAAAGGTCCCAGAATTGCTCTCAATAATAAATGATCACAATGCCCACATAGTACTAGGGACGGAAAGATGGTTGAAACCAGATGTAAACAGTAATGAGATTCTAAACTCAGACTGGAATGTTTACCGCAGAGATAGGCTGGAGAGTGAAGGGTGAGGCGTGTTTATAGCGATAAAAAGTGCACTAGTATCAAAGGAAATAGACAGAGATCCGAATCGTGAAATAATTTGGGTGAAGGTCACAGTTAAAGCAGGCCCGAACATGGTAATCGGATGCTTCTATAGGCCTCCTGGCTCAGCAGCTGTTGTGACAGAACACCTGAAGGATAATTGGGAAAGTATTTGAGTAGATTTCCCGATCATGTTATAGTTTTGGGAGGAGATTTTAATTTACCCGATATAGATTGGGAGACTCGAACGTTTATTACAGTTGGCAGGGACAAAGAATCCAGTGAAATTGTTCTGAGTGCATTATCTGAAAACTACCTTGAGCAGTTAAACAGAGAACCAACTCGTGGTGACAACATATTAGACCTTCTGGTGATAAACAGACCCGAACTATTCGGAACAGTTAATGCAGAACAGGGAATCAGCAATCATAAAGCAGTTACAGCATCAGTAATTTCAGCCATAAATAGAAATATTAAAAAATGTAGGAAGATTTTTCTGTTCAAAAAAAGTGACAAAAAGGGGACTTCAGAGTACTTGACGGCTCAGCACAGAAGTTTTATCTTAAGTACAGATGGTGTTGAAGAACAGTGGTCTAAGTTCAAAGCCATCGTACAATATGCTTTAGACGAGTATGTACCTAACAAGGTTGTAAGAGATGGAAAGGAGCCACTGTGGTACAGCAACCGAATTAGAAAGCTGCTACGGAAGCAAAGGGAACTTCACTGTAAACATAAACGTAGCCAAAGCCTTGTAGACAAACAAAAATTACACAAAGCAAAATGTAGCGTGAGGAGGGCTATGCGAGAGGCGTTCAACGAATTCGAAAGTAGAGTTCTTTGTACTGACTTGGCTGACAATCCTAAGAAATTTTGGTCTTATGTCAAAGCGGTAGGTGGATCAAAACAATGTGTCCAGACACTCTGTGACATAAATGGCATTGAAACAGAGGATGACAATCTAAAGGTGGAATTACTAAATGTCTTTTTCCAAAGCTGTTTCACAGAGGAAGATTGCACTGTAGTTCCTTCCCTAGATTGCCGCACAGATTACAAAATGGCAGATATCGAAATAATTGACAGAGGGATAGAAAAACAATTAAAATTGCTCAAAAGGAAAGGACGCAGGACCTGATGGGATACCAGTTCGTTTTTACTCAGCGTATGCGAAGGAACTGGCAACCCTTCTCGCAGTGGTGTATCGTAGGTCTCTAGAAGAGCATAGCGTTCCGAAAGATTGGAAAATGGTGCAGGTCATCCTCAAACAGATGTGCAGAACTATAGGCCGATATCTCTAACATCGGTCAGTTGTAGAATTTTGGAACATGTATTATGTTCGAATATAATGACATTTCTCGAGACTAGGAATCTGCTCTGTAGGAATCAGCAGGGGTTTTGAAAAAGGTGTTTGTGTGAAACCCAGCTCGAGCTATTTGTCCACGAGACTCAGAGGGCCATAGACACGAGTTCTTGGGTAGATGCTGTGTTTCTTGACTTCCGCAATGCGTTTGATACAGTACCTCACAGATGTTTAATGGACAAAGTAAGAGCATATGGTCTATCAGACCAATTGTGTGATTGCATTGAGGAATTCTTAGATAACAGAAAGCAGCAGGTCATTCTCAATGGAGAGAAGTCTTCTGAAATAGGAGTTATGTCAGGTGTGCCACAGGGGAGTGTCGTGGGTCTGTTGCTGTTCACGATATATATAAATGACCTTGCGGATAACATCGGAAGTTCACGGAGGCTTTTTGCGGATGATGCTGTAGTATATAGAGAGGTTGTAACAATGGAAAATTGTATTGAGATGCAGGAGGATCTGCATCGAATTGACACATGGTGCAGGGAATGGCAATTAAATCTCAATGTAGACAAGTGTAATGTGCTGCGAATACACAGAAATAAAGATTGTTTATCATTTAGCTACACTATAGCAGGTCAGCAACTGGAAGCAGTTAATTCCATAAATTATCTGGGAGTAGTCATTAGGAGGGATTTAAAATGGAATGACCACATAGAATCAATCGTCGGTAAAGCAGATGCCAGACTTAAATTCATTGGGAGAATTCTAAGGAAATGCAGTCCGAAAACAAAGGAAGTAGGTTACAGTACACTTGTTTGCCCACAGCTTGAATACTGCTCACCGGTGTGGGATCTGTACCAGGTGGGATTGACAGAGGAAGTGGAGAAGATCCAACGGAGAGCAGCTCGCTTTGTTACAGGATCATTTGTTAATTGTGAAAGCGTTACGGAGATGATTGCTAAACTCCAGTGGAAGACTCTGCAGGAGAGACGTTCTGTCGCTCGGTATGGACTTTTGTCGAAGTTTCGAGAACATACCTTTACAGAGGAGTCTAGCAGTATATTGCTCCATCCTACGTATCTCTCTCGAAGAGATCATGAGGATAAAATCAGAAAGATTAGAGCTCAGACAGAGGCATACCGACAATCCTTCTTTCCATGAACAATACGTGACTGTAATAGGAGGGAAAATCGATAGTGGTACTCAAGGTACCCTCCGCCACACACACCGTCGAGTGGCTTGCGGAGTATGAATGTAGATGTAGACAGACGAGACTCAGTACGGGAATAACACACCAGGAGCGCTGTAGTAGACCCACCCGTCTCGAGTAGTAAACTGAGACAAGAAAGTCGATTGCGTAAATGCGGCTTAACGTACATTGTGGTTTTACGTCACGAGCCGACCGTAGCGTGGATGTGCATAAAGAGTGCGGCTAGCTGAGCTGACATCAGTCTGATCTAGAGTCTCTGAAGACATTTTCAGCAGTGGAAGGCGAAATGTCAAAACAGGATAATGCCCTAGACCACGGATTTATTCCCAGGTATCTGATATCAGCAATAAACGATGTGTTCCAAAACACTTGTGCCTGCACCAACATTGTACTCTGATGTTAGGTGTGCCACAGATGATTGCCTGTCGTGCCTTACACAACGGAAAAGCCTCTGACATCTGCGTTCAGTGATGAGGCGAATACATACAATACCTTGTCTCCCACTAGTGGTTTTAATTTCCCTCAATCACTTTCCAAATGATATTCACGACAGTAGTGTGCGAATAGACGAACAGTTTCGCGATTTTTGAGTCGCTTATTTATCATAGATTGGCATGGTGTCTGTTCTTTCAGACCCGGTTCACAGGCATGTTGCATTTGTAAATTATTCATTAAGGAGGGAAAAGAAGGATTAGGAAGGAAAGGATTTACATTAGCTGAAGTATGGCCAGTAGTGTAGGCCTATATGCTGGAAAACTAAGGCCCACCCTGTTGATGCAGAAGCAGATGGGCAGAACGAAACACTTTAATATTGTTGGTCATTAATACACTTGAAAAGTAAATATTTTTAGTGTTATGGAAGAGTGTGCACAAAATAAATTTATCTGAAAATAGAAGGAAATGAGGCTGTTAGAAATGGAGTGTAATATTAGCCATTATTTTTCATAGGAGCCACTCTGACATTTGACTAAACCACTTTAGGAAAAGCCTGTAAAATCTAACTTGGAATGAATAAACTGGGATTTGATATCTGTCAATCTCTTACCATATAGCTAACAGAGCCAGTAAATATTGTTCAAATGATCAAATGTTTGTAAATCTATCGGGCCAAACTGTGTGGTCATCAGTCTGTAGCTTACAAACTACTTAAACCTAGGTAAACTAACCTATGGACAAACACAGACACACACACACACACACACACACACACACACACACACACACACACACACGCACACACACACACGCCCCAGGGAGAACTCGAACCTCCACGGCGAGCAACCGCGCGCTCCTCAGCAAGGTGCTTTAGACCGCTCGGCTACTCCACTTCAGCCCAGTGAATATTACAAGAGAAACTGTTCCAGTGAAGTGCAAGCACTGGCAATTAGGAATGTGAGCTCTAGAGGTAGGAGTCCAATCTTGAAAAACTCAGGATCAGCTGAAGTACAAGATACCACCTGTCAGATTTGAAACCTGACATTGGCGTGTTGTGTTGTATTTTTGTTTTGTTATGGATATGTGATTACTTTTTACAACACCAAGTGATCAATTTAGTCCTACATTCACCCATTCACCTACGCAAGACCCATGTATTATTTTAAAAACACTAATCTCTTGAAACTTTGTTTATAATAGCAATTTCTTGGCAGAACACTGTGGTGAAGGAAATTTTCTTTGTGTGTTTGTGAGTAATGGAAAGTTTTACTTGGGTATTGTTTTAGAATGTTGTTTTCCTTGGTTTCTTCTGTTTAGTACTTCCCCAGGTCATTTATAGGACAATTCCACCTGTTGACTTTGCACTGTGCATTGGCATCTTATGTAGTAGGCAAAGTACTTTTGACAAACTAGACTGTACATGTCTATTCTAATCGATAGACTACTTTAATATTTTTATGAATATGTCATAATTTTAGAGGATGTGATTAGGAAGGAACATAAGAGTACAACTTAAATTGTTGCGACTTAACAAGCAACGATGACACTGCAATGCTCGCATGTTCAAAATGAACAGATAGTAGGCCGCAACTATGATATGCTACACTTTTCCAAATTATCAATAAAATTTTAATGATCCCAGTGAATTAAAAACACTGAGCCATTGAAACATTATTTGCATTTGGCTACGACTGAAATACGAGTTTTCCAACATGTTGATGGGTCAAAGCAGACAGGTGGAATTGCATCATAAAATTATGCCATGTCTCTACCCATGATGCACGTGTCAATACAGAGAAGTAGTATAAAGTCCTTCAGTATTTACAAAACTCACATGTTAAACTGACACTCATGACTTTGAGCCTCATGCAACTGCATAAAGAAACAGCCCACAATGATACTAAGTGATGTTGAAACCAACGTTGGCTAACTTAATGGTCATGTCATCCAACTGCAGTACAATAGGGTACCTACTTGTATGAATATAATGTTTTCACTAAGTCTTCATACTTGCACAAAAACCACCTCTAGAGTATGCCTGCTGAAAGTAAACCAAAAACCGTTTCTGCTGGCACAAAAGGGCAATTTCAGAAACATATCACACTAGATTTAAATTTGCAAGGTCACAAAGCTATGAATGGTGGACAGAAGACTTCCAACAAATTAATTAATACAGCACAAATATCCTACATTAAATATGTCCTGTTTCATTCTTGCCCTAGCCTACACTGTTACAGTCAAGCTGTTGATTTCAACTATACAACTGTTTCACATTGTATGGCGTTTTACTAGCATTAAAAAAATTAAATAAATAAATAAAAATAAAAACAGAAAGGTAGAAAAAAATCAGGCAGCCTCTACAAAAATCCAACAATAAAAAATATCCAGACGCATCTATCGAGTAGTATACATAGAGGGAGCACTATGTAAGAACAATTATTGCTACTACTATGAGTAATACAACTTGTAATTGACCACGCCAACAGATATTGATCAGAACAGTTATTTCACAAAATGATGGCAATGACGTTATTGAGATATATTGTGAATCTATTTAATTTGTTATAATGTAAACCACTAAAGCAAAAATTATGAACGCCTAGAAGAGTATCAACATTATCTTCCACAGAAACAATGTTTTAGATGATGCTATTTCTGAGCTAGGCCTATTGATAAAATGAAGGAAACACTTCGTAATCATACCAATAAGCAGAAACAACGAAAAATATCTTCAGATATTGTGAGCACAACACGTTGTCACCCATGATGCCACGTACGTCGCACTGCGTTGCTATACACACACGCAAATTTCACGAACACAAGCTTTATCACACATTTGCCGGCTCCATTATCTGTCGGCAAACAATACAACACGAACCTCCCTCCCACTTGTGTGTCAAAACTGTTTTGCAAAGCTCTTACACGGAAACAAAGGGCAACCAAAATAACGTATATAAGCTGAGAATATATACATATTATGTTGCACAAAGCAGCAAACATTTGTGCACAATTATCTCAGTCAATATTTTAATGATATTAGAATAAATTTATCATTTGAATCTTGTGTTATATATTTAAACGAAGCAAGATAAAAATGACGATTGACGAATGTATTTGTAATGTGCAATTGGTAGTACTGTTCTGTACATCTGTGATGTTGATGGTATGTTTTCTTGTGAAAATCTTGATTGTCACAATAAGGTCTTGAAAGAACTTCTTTACATTGTTGGTGGTGACTTTTGACATCGGCGTAAAGTTCGTTTTTTTTCAGTACACTTCAACTACTGAAATTGTCGAAACTGTTAACATCCTAGCAACTACATGGATAATACTTCATAAAGTAACAGAACGACATAGAACGTAGAACACTTGACAATTGAACTTTAATTTCCCGATCTATTAACAAAAAATAATGTATCATAAAGTGAATTGCTGAAATTAAAACATACTGTGGAGCTTTTATACTCTTTCAAAATGTTCTACGAGTTTTTCTGGCGCACTGTGCTGTGAAAACGTCTGTATCTCCATACTCACAGGTAGTACCAGAATAATTCCACTATTTAGTTATTAAGTTGACCCTATAGAAAAAACTAAAATTTTGTAGCCCTAGATATACGCAGTATAACGGTGTGGGATACCATAACTATATCAGGACTTCAAACTGATCTTCAGTATATTTCAGTCTACAACTGACTGCATATGGAGTACTAAACTTTAAAAGTTTTAAACATTGTTTACGTTAGTCTCACAGTTTTAATCAGGCATTAAGTTTTATGTCGGTTTCAACACTCCAGCGCTAGGCATAACTGAAGATCGGGATACCACCCGTCAGCTGTGACCCATATTGTCATTTTTCAATATGGCAACGTCGTACACGTTTAACTTCGAAACTGGTCAATTTGTTACCACAAACATTACTTGGCTTTCACATTCGCTAGCTTTGCCAGCTGACAATCAAAACTGTTGCCTCCCAACCTAACCTAAACCTTGGGCTGCACTACAGATCTGAGGTTTGTTTTTTCAACACCAAAAAAATATATTCCACATCTTTCAATGATATAAAATATTCACATGTACATACGTACTCAGCAATCCACTTAGAGGTGCCTGGTGGAGGGGACCAAGTACCACTACTAGTTACTTGCTTTTCTATTCCACTCCCATAATGACTGAGGGAGAAATGAATCATTGTATGCATCTGTATGTGCCCTAGTCTCTCTTATCTTAACTTTGTGTTCTGTATGCTAAATATTAGTTGGCAGCTGTGGAATCATTCTTTAACAGTTTTTCTCGAATAGAATGTTGATTTACCTCCAGTGACTCCCATTTGTGTTCTCAAAACATTTCACTAACACTCGCTTGTTGATTGAACCTACCAGTAACAAACTTAGCCATCCACCTCTGAATTGCTTCCATGTCTTTCTTTAACTGATCTGGTGGGAATCCCAAACACTTGACAAGACAGGTCGTACAAGTATTACATATGTGGTCTCCTTAACAGACGAATCACATCTTCCAAAAATTCTCCAAATAAACCGAAGTCTACCATCCGCCAAACTGTCCTGGAAAAACTGCAGTGTCTGTTGCCCATGTTATTAGCATGGCACATATGTTTGCAACTTTGCCGTGAGCAACTATGGGAAAGTAATAATTGTCCTCGTAAAATGAAGATTTAAAATCACTTGATCATTGCTCGTACTGATCATAAAATAAAACTGTAAATCGATTGAGTGTTTCTGAGCCAGAGATTCGGGCACTACGCGCCCTCACATACTTAAAAAGCTTCTTGTTTAACCCATACCTAACCTAACTTTAACTTAAAATGATCATGCTATACCTGCGCTATGGTTGACTGCTGTGTTGTATACATAGATATTCTATAGTGTTGCCAACATTTGTAGTGCGTGGTCAACAGACTCTGCAGTTATAGCCGTTATATGGTTCTTCCATTTCATATTTCTGTGCAACGTTGACGTCTAGATATTTAATTGATGTGACTCTGTCAAGCAGCACACTACTAATGTTGTATTCAAACATTATGGGACATAATTTAAGACTGGGATACAAACCATTGGCTTTGACCAATGGCAAGTCTCACAAGATACCTATATTCCATATGCTCGTACGTTTGTTAGCCGTCTGTATTGTGGTACTGTGTCAAATGCCTTTCAAATATAAAGAAATATGCAGTCTGCTGGTTTCCCTTCATCCATAGCTCACAAGATGTCATGAGTAACATCAGTTATTTCATTAACAACAAAACTGCTTAATTGCTACACTAAATAAGCTACATTATCAGTTCATGAATTTTTTATGGTGATGCCAAGAAATTAAACACACTCAGTAGTGAATAGTTCCCTGATGTCATAATTAATCTCTTAAATATATAGGCCTATTTAGCTTTTTCTTTGTAGAAGGTTCAGTTTCAGTTCATGATGACCTAGGCCTGTCCGACTTTCTAATTCCAGAAGAGTTTGTTTGTATATTTTGACATTTCTTTGTTGTTTTCAGCAAAGTTCTGCTACTTATTCATTTGCATATAAAATTGTTTCCTATGTTACTTTGCATGATGTGTTTATGTAGTGTGGGGACCGTAAGAGGCATATGGACCCCTGTGAAACACCCTGCACCCAAATTTACTTCCAGCTAGAACATGCTTTTTCACTTTTTATAAATTTTTTGTTTAATAAATACCCTCTGTTTTCTGTTTTGGTACAAATTTACATTTGCCCTCAGTGGTGCAGTTTACCAATGTTGGCAATGGCCTTTGAATGCTCTTTGGAAATGAACATAGAATGAGGGAATCATTTTTCATGGATACCATGACATAAGTAGTTAATGCTGTTTCTGTTCTGTGGTTGACAAGTTCTTTGTATGTACCCTTGTCTGGTCAGTAAATTAATTATTGTATGTGTTTGACATTTTTCAAGCAAACGGGCGATATAAATTGTTAACTGTTGAGAATATATAGCCTGTACCAAGATCGCTTGTTGAATATCTCATTTTAGATAACTGGTTTCGACAAACTTACTTGTCATCTTCAGATCTCTACATTTAAAAAATAGCACCTTATATGACATGTTTCTTCATGTCTATGTATAAAAGTCACATACATATTTTAAATGTACTGTAATAAGTACTTATAGGCCTAAACAAGATGTGTTGTAACGTAAAATCATATGCCATAGCTTGGCACTTTGAGATTGATTTTAAAGATGACAAGCTATAGCATATGATTTCAAATTATGACACATCTGGTTTATGTATACTTAACACAGTACATTTAAAATATGTATGTGACTTTTATAACATAGACATGAATCTTTAATTCAGCGCAAAGTTCCTAGTGATTGGAAAAAAGTGCAGGTGACTCCCGTGTATAAGAAAGGAAAGAGAACTGACCCATACAATTACAGGCCAATATCGTTGACATAGGTTTCATGTAGAATTTTGGAGCATATTCTCAGTTCGAATATAGTAAATTTCCTTGAAACGGAAAAGCTTCTTTCCATGAATCAGCACGGGCTTAGGAAACATCGTTCATGTGAAACTCAGCTTGCCCTTTTCTCACATGACATCTTGCGAGCCATGGACGAGGGGCAACAGGCGGATTGTGTTTTTCTCGACTTCAAAAAGGCGTTCGACACGGTGCCACACTGCAGACTGCTAACGAAGATACGAGCTTATGGAGTATGTTCACAGATTTGTGACTGGCTGGAAGACTTCGTAAGTAATAGAACGCAGTACATTGTTCTCGACGGCGAGTGTTCATCAGAGACGAGTGTATCGTCAGGCGTGCCCCAGGGAAGTGTGATAGGACCGCTATTATTTTCTATCTATATAAATGATCTGATGGACAGAGTAAGTTGTAATTTGCGGCTGTTTGCTGATGATGCTGTGGTGTATGGGAGGGTGTCGTCTGTAACTGACTGTAATAGCATACAGGTTGACTTAGACAAAATTTCTAGTTGGTGCGAAGAATGGCAGCTAGCTCTCAATGTAGAAAAATGTAAGGTGATGCGCATGAGTAGAAAAAACAATCCTATAATGTTCGAATACAGCATTAGTAGTGAGCTTCTTGATGCTGTCGCGTCGTTCAAATATCTAGGCGTAACATTGCAGAGCGATATGAAATGGAACAAGCATGTAAGGACAGTTGTGAGTAAGGCAGACAGGCGACTTCTGTTTATTGGGAGAATTTTGGGAAGATGTACTTAACCTGTAAAGGAGACGGCGTATAAAACGCTTGTACGACCACGTCTTGAGTATTGCTCAAGTATTTGGGACCCGCAGCAGATCGGTTTGAAGGAAGACATAGAGGCGGTTCAGAGGCGAGCAGCTAGATTTGTTACCGGTAGGTTCGACCAATGCGCGAGTGTCACGGAAATGCTCCGGCAACTCAATTGGGGATCGCTGGAAGAAAGACGACGTTCTTTTCGTGAATTTCTGTTAAGTAAATTTAGAGGGCCGGAATTTGAAGCTGAGTGTAGTACGATCTTGCTGCCGCCTACTTACATTTCGCGTAAAGATCACAAAGACAAGATAAGAGAAATTCGGGCTCGTACGGAGGCATATAGGCATTCTTTTTTTCCTTGTTCAATTTGGGAGTGGAATAGGAAAGGAAATGCCTAGTAGTGGTACAGTGTACCCTTCGCCACACACCTTACGGTGAATTGCGGAGTATGTATGTAGATGTAGATGTAGAAACATTGTGTCATATGAGATGATATTTTTTTTTTTAAATTTAGAGATCTGAAGATGACAATCAAGTTTGTAGAAACCAGTTATCTAAAATAAAATATTCAACAAGTGATCTTGGCGTATATATATTAAAAAAAAAAAAAAATTAATTATCCTAGTAAAGTGAACGTTCTGTTGCCAACATTAGCACACTATGCCACTGAGGCTGCAAGTAAAATGTAACCTTTATTTTGAAGGTAGGATAAGAACCATTTTAAAGATTTTCAAGGAAGTCGCTCCAGAGCTGAAAGTTGCACTTACAAACACTATCAGCACCAAAATGAAATGAAAGAAACTCCAGAAGAAGAAAACCTCTTATAATTGGTTCAAATACCCGTAAAAGGCCTTGAAGCCACAAAACCCAGTTTATGTTGTAAAGGAAGAAAGTAATTTGGTTGGATGAGTATTGTTTCACACCTGTTCCAACCTCTGACAGTTTCTTCCCGAGAGTGAAACATGGCAGAAGTTTGATGATCTGGGCAGCTGTATTGTGATTTTCCACAGGCTCCATGGTCGCTCTGCCAGTCCTCATTACTACCATGGATTGTTTGTCAGTTTTGTCTGATGAGATTAATCTCATGGTACATTGTTTGTTCCTCAATGGCTGTATTCCAAGATGACAGATCATGTCATCCAGGTCTGGGCTTTCGAGCACAAGGATGAATTGTCTCACCTACCCTGTCACTTATCTCAGTGTTATCGAGCCTTTGCAGTCTGCTTGGTGCCAATTGGGTTGGGGGGGGGGTGCTCTTTCAAGATTGTGCCCCAGTTTGGGTATATCATGTAGATCTGTTACTGCTGTTGATGTCTATCATCATTACCTGAACTTGTCAATATTTTACAAGAAGAATGATGTAAGATTCCCTTGAAAACTGTACAAAGCTTGTATTTATCCATTTTGAGAAATGACAGCAAGCTGTTTTGAACACCAGCAGTTTCCCTACACCTTATTAGGCATAGTAATATGTTCCGTTTTTGGTGTTGACAGTTTTGTCCACCCACTGTAGTGTAAGCAGAAGTAAAATATACCTAGTATAGATTAAATAAAAAAAGTTCAAGAACCTCACACACTTAATTATCTTGTAATTGTATAGCCACCTTGAACCACAGGTCTTTTAAAGAATAGAGCAGTAATATCACCTGGATCCGTAATGACAGGAACTCAAAATTTTCTGAGATTTCAGAAAGTGAACAAGGCAGCGTTTCACTATATGGCTTAAAGACTTTCTAGTGGAGCTTGTGTCTCTAACATAAGAGTACAGTTACTTTTGGGACTGGTATGATGCTTGCCAGGTTTGAAGAGAACACATCAATAGCCCCATACCTAACTATTGTGTACAAGTGCTTGCTCAGCGAAAGATCCATACCCAAAGACTGGAAAGTTGCACAGGTCATGTCAATATTCAAGAAATGCAGTAGGAGTAATCCACAGAATTACAGACCTATATCATTGACGTTGGTTTGCAGCTGGATTTTTAGAACGTATACTTTCCTCAAATATTATGAACTACCTTGAAGAGAATGATCTATTGACCCATAGTCAACATGGATTCAGAAAGTATCATTCTTGTGAAACCCAGCTAGCTCTTTACTCACGTTGTGATAAGTGCTGTCGACAAGGGATATCAAAGATATTTCATTTTTTCTAGATTTCCAGAAGGCTTTTGAAACTGTACCGTACCTCACAAGCTTCTTCTAATCAAATTGTGTACTTATGTAATATCACCACAATTGTGTGATTGGATTCGTGATTTTCTGTCAGAAAGGACACAATATGTTGTAGCTGACAGTAAGTTATTGAGCAGAACAGAAGTGATATCTGGTGGGAAGTGTTATAGGGCCCCTACTCTACCTAATTTTTATAAATGACTAGCTGAAAATCTGGTGTCGCCTGGGTAGTTATTTATTCCAATGTTCAATTAGTTCATCTCTACCTCCATTTTCTCTCTATGATCACCTTTTGTTTTCTTCTCTCTCTGTTCGTCGCCTCCCCTCTCACCTTTTCTCTCTGTTCATCTCCTCATCGCCCCTCTTTCTGTTCAACTTCTCCCCCCGTCTCCTCCTGTCACTTTCCATTTCCTCCTGCCCCTCCCTCTGTTCATCTCTTTTCACCTGTCTGTCAAATCTCTAATTCTCCTCATCTCCCCTCTGTCTGTCTGTATCCTCCTCTACCCTCTATCTGTCTGTCTCATCCTCCACCTACTCCTCTCCCTCCTTTATATTGCCACGAGACACAATGTATACCGACTGCCGGCGTGGCGCAGGGAATAGCGTCACAGACTGCGGTGCTGAAGGTCACCGGTTCAATCCCGACCACCGGCAAAAATTTATTTCTTTGTAATTAACAATTCCAGAATGTTCTATATCTTTCTTATGTTCACTTGTAAATTCTACTTGTTTCTTATGTTAACTATTCTTCTAATTTCTGGTACATTCTGTCTGTGTATAAATAGCAGAGCACTCTGCCTGAGAGGCAGTCAGTGCTGCGTGTATGTTAAGTTCGTAATAAACGTGCTTTCAGTATAAGTGCTGTGTTTAGTTGCCTTCGAAGTCAAGCCTGCTTCCATTTCAACGCGACATTGTTTGGTGGAGGTGCCGGGTACACTGTGCAACAGCTGCATCACCGTGGCTCCGATTAGGCAACGTAAAAGCCGTCGCTTAAACGGACTGGAACTGGAATACAAGGGATACATCGAGTACATCCTTCCAAAAGTCCGTTTGATCAGAAGAACCATGGACACGAAACCAGTGGTAACCCAGCTGCACATCGGACACCCGTCGGTGTTCTCTGGAGATGCTGGACAGGACCCCAACAAATGGCTAAAAGGGTTCGACCGAGTGGCCAAGTAAAACAGGTAGGATCATACGATGTGCTTGGCCAACGTTTATTTCTACCTGGATGGAACAGCCCAGCAATGGTTTGAAAACAACGAAGACAAGTTGAATGACTGGCAGACGTTCCAGGTGGAACGTTTGGAGACCGCCAGGGACAAATCTGCTCGGCGGAAGAACAACTGAAGAACCAGGCTCAACAACATGGTCAGCTGACACAGTCGTACTTACAGAATGTTTTGGCCCTGTGTAACATAGTGAGTCCAAATATGACTGAGGCCGACAAAATCACGCACCTGATGAAAGGTATTGCAGAAGACATGTACCAAGCTCTTCTGATAAAAGACGTCGCTACGACGGAAGAGTTGATTAAGTGGTGCCAGCATATTGAAGAGATGCAACAAAGGAGGGTTGGACAAAAGAAGTATGACAGACTCCCGAATGTAGTCCCTATGGTTGTTGTGGAAGACCAGCGTGACTTCGCTTCTCTCACACGACAAATTGTGAGAGAAGAATTACAACAATTTACAGCAGCCAGGACTATTAGACCGAGCGAGCATCAGATTATGGCCATGGATATAAGCCCTGTAAGTGACAAGAGCGCCGACGCCACTGTGGAAGAGGTATTTCAGACATTAGCTCCTGTTTGCCCCACCAGACGCAACCGACGTGAAGAACTGCCCTGCCCTGCTATGACTTATGCTGCAGCCGCCAAACGGCAGCCTATGAACCGACCGACGCAGCCACAACCAATTCCCCCGGCAACAATGACGCCTCACAGAAGAACAGATGTCTGGAGGACAGAAGACAACACACCACTTTGTTTCCACTGTGGGCACCCTGGACATGTTGTACACTACTGCAGAGAGAGAAGGCGAGTATTCCGCGATTATTTTGCTGCAAGACATCAGCCATCAGACCAGTTCTATCCCAGGTAATCACCTGCTGATGAGTTCAGTCGACCTATGGGAAGAAGCCCATCGCCGTACCCTAGACGAGGTGGCTCCCCGACGCACTGCAGCTGTTCACCGTCGCCGTACAGAGGTACCAGCCACTCCCCTAGCCGCCGCACCCAGGAAAACTAAATGAGGCGACCATCTATGGAGGTGAGGCCGCCACAGATGAAAATCCTCCATGGATGACAGTCGCTAAGATGTCAGGAAATCTCATCGACGGCCAACCTGTCTGGGCACTTGTTGATTCAGGAGCTTCTTTCTCTGTATTGTCGGATAATTACCGCCACACACTAAAGAAGACAATGTTCTGTGATACGGGGGCAACTGTTCTGAAGGCCAGCAGGAACTTGTGTCGCAAGAATAACCATCAACAACAGGACCCAGCCGTTTGAACTTGTCGTGTTAACAGAATGTAGTCACAATGTCATCCTCGGATGGGACTTCCTTCAGGCGTCCCAAGCTATCATTGACTGTGGAAGATCAGAGCTGCAAATTGAAGAAGTTGTTCCAACGGATACACGTAATACAGAATTTTCTGGGAAGTTATTTGCCGTTGACAATGTGACGATCCCGCCGTTGACGATAAGAAGAGTTGCAGTCACAAACACAGACGAGCGATTAAGCTGTGAAGTGCTTGTTGATAGTAAAAAGTTTATCAGGCTCACCAAATAAATTTACATACCAGCAGCTATCATAAGCATTACCGGAGGTCGAGGAGAGATTTGGATCACTAACTGTCACGAACAGTCGCAACTTATACCGAAAGGAATGTATATCGGGACAGCTGAACCAATCCAGGACGGTGAGCTCAACGTCATTAACGAAGACCCATGCTCTGCTGTTAGTACAGACAACACGCTGGAGGAAACAAACGTGGAACTGCCAATAGGGCCCAGACTGACCAAGGAACAATGACAGCGGGTGTTAGCTATACTAAGTCAATTTTCGGGTGTATTCATACTTCAGCAAGGGAAAGGTCAGACGAAACGGCCCATGATAAGGCACCATATAAATAATGGGGATCATCCAATTAGCCAGCGTTCGTATAGAGTGTCGCCAGCTGAAAGATGGATAATTAGGGAGGAAGTGGAGAAGATGACATTATTCAACCTTCGAAGAGTCCTTGGTTGTCTCCGGTGGTCCTTGTAAAGAAGAAGGATGGCACGTGTCAATTCTGTGTCGATTATCGTCGGCTGAACAAAATCACAAAGAAAGATGTCTAACCACTGCCGCGCATTGATGACACCTTAGACTGCTTGAAAGGAGCTACATACTTCTCAACTATGGACATGCAGACAGGTTACTGGCAAATCGAGGTTGACGAAGCTGACAGGGAGAAGACGGCTTTTATTACTCCTGAAGGCCTCTATGAATTCAAAGTAATGCCATTTGGATTATGTAATGCTCCGGCCACATTCGAACGCACGATGGACAACTTGCTTCGACACCTTAAGTGGACGACGTGCCTTTGCTATTTAGATGACATTGTCGTTTTCTCGAAAACATTTGAAGAACAGCTGAGTCACCTGTCAACTGTGTTGAAGTGTGTTTGGGCTGCACGACTCCACCTCAATCCAAAGAAGTGCCTCTTCGTCGCCAAAGAGATAAAAATCCTGGGGTACCTATTCAACGGACATGGTGTCCGTCTTGATCCAGATAAAGTGGGGCAGTCACAGAATTTCCAACTCCTCAGCACATTCGCGATGTGAGAAGTTTTCTTGGGCTGTGTTCATACTACCGACGTTTCATAAAAGGATTTTGTAACAAGGCACGTCCATTACAAGAACTTCTGCAGGGAGACGCCAAATTTTACGGGGATGAGGCAAAAGGAGGAGCTTTCTGGGCACTTAAGGAGGCTCTCAACTTCCGCACCAGTTCTAGCCTTGTACGACGAGAATGCGGAAATGGAACTACACACAGACACCAGTGCTTATGGGATTGGTGCAGTGCTTGTTCAAGTTCAGGAAGGTGTTGAAGAAGTGATAGCCTATGCATCAAGAGCACTCTCAAAGTCCGAGATAAACTACTATACAACTGAGATAGAATTTCTTGCAGTTATCTGGGCTATTAACAAGTTCAGGCCGTATTTATTCGGCAAACCATTCCCATTGTGACAGACCACCATTCTTTATCTTGGCTGACTAGCTTGAAGGATCCATCAGGTCGACTAGCAAGATGGGCACTAAGACTCCCAAGGGTACGATGTCACAGTGGTATTCAAGAACGGGCGCAAACACAAGGATGCCGACTGCCTTTCAAGGAATCCATTAGTGGAACACAACAGCATGAATGAAATTTCAGCCTTCACTGAATTAGATGACATTACAGCTGAACAGATGGAATATCCAGCATTATTAAAAACGGTAGAGGCCTTGGAGAAAGGAGAACTGACCAATGGAGAGTTCCAACTTATAAATGGAACATTGTATAAGAGCAACTATGATCCACTGGGCCCCAAATGGCTACTGGTTGTTCCAGCTCATCTCCAGCCAGCTATTCTGAAATATTTCCACGATGCTCCGATATCCGGTCATCTGGGATTCGTGACGACCCTAGACAGAATCAGAAGCAGGTATTACTGGAAAGGTCTCTACCGATCTGTCAAGCACTTTGTGAGTCACTACAAAGAGTGCCAGCGACAGAAGCGTGTGCCACAGTTACCTCCAGGGCATCTCGTACCGATTCCGCCGGCAGCAGCTCCATTCCACCAAGTTGGGACTGATCTTTTAGGGAGGTTTCCGAAATCGACAACCGGTAACAACTGACTACCTCACACACTACGTTGTCACCAAACCTGTGCCGACTGCAGAAGCTCCAGAGATCGCAAAATTCCTTGTAGAAGACATTATTTTGAAGCATGGAGCACCACGTGTCATGATATCTGATCGTGGAAAAGTATTGCAGTCAAAACTAGTATCAGAGGTAATGTCACGGTGTAACATTGTCCATAGAATGACAACTGCATACCATCCTCAGACAAATGGTTTTACAGAACGTTTTAACAAGACGTTAGCCGATATGCTATTGATGTACTTTGATGTTGAGCAGAAGGATTGGGATACAATTCTGCCAGTCGTGACTTTTGATTACAATACTGCAAGACAAGACACCACAGGCTTCACACCGTTTTTCCTGCTCCATGGCCATGAAGCTGAGACGACAATGGATACGCTGTTTCCGTTCCAACCGGACGACACTCAGGACAATTATGTTAAACAGCTAATCACCAGGGTCAAAGAAGCAAGACAGCTGGCTCGCATACAGACACTGGATGCCCAGGAGAAGGACTGTCAGCGGTATAACGACAAGCACCGATCTGTTGTGTACAGTCCAGGAGATCTGGTATGGGTTTTTACCCCTGTACGGAAGATTGGACTGTCAGAAAAGTTATTGAAGCGATACTTCGGTCCATATCGTGTCATACACCACCTGTCAGATGTCATATACGAAGTTGAGGATTATGAGCCATCGTCGAAACAACAAAAACGAAGAGACATTGTTCACGTCCTGCGCATGAAGCCTTACTGCAATCCTGAAGAGTAGGAGGTGACAATGGCTTCTTGTTCAAGGACTCTAAGGACAGTAATGTTACTGATGAAGCCACAACAGGAACGTCTGTCATCGATAATGGTGGAAAAGGGAAGGATTTTCTAGAACTGCCATACAGAGGACCCATGACAAGGTCAAGATCCAGAACATTGCAGCTGGCTCCACAGGGAACATAGCAGCGGGTCGCTGTTTTTCCAGGAGAGGGAGCAATGCTGTGAGACACTACGTATACCAACTGCTGGCGTGGTGCAGGGGATAGCGTCACAGACTGCGGTGCTGAAGGTTGCCGGTTCAATCCAGACCACCAGCAAAAATTTATTTCTTTGTAATTGACAATTCCAGAATGTTCTATATCTTTCTTATGTTCACTTGTAAATTCTATTTGTTTCTTATGTTAACTATTCTTCTAATTTCTGGTACATTCTGTCTGTGTATAAATAGCAGAGCGCTCTGCCCGAGAGGCAGTCAGTGCTGCATGTATGTTAAGTTCGTAATAAACGTGCTTTCAGTATAAGTGCTTTGTTTAGTTGCCTTCGAAGTCAAGCCTGCTTCCATTTCAACGCGACAATATGAAAACATAGATATATGTGCCAAGTTTCATGGTGACTGGTTGAATGGTGTGCCCTCTGCCATGCTAAATTCACTGGCTTGCAGATTATAAAAATGTCCTTCATGAAAACATAAACTTATTTGCAGACTCTCAATGTGACCAGTCAAACAATTTGTATGTTTGTTGTAATGTACCCTCTAACATGCACCTAGAGAGGCTTATGAAAAGTAGTCCATGTATTAGTTCGGTGTATGAGCTATCTTCATTCCACATTTAATTTAATTTAATTTCGTGCGGCCATTTCAGTGTGAAGAGTCATGCACCATAAAAAGTTAATTTTAGTATGCCTATAACCTTTGCGGGAGTACAAGCAATGAATTGCCAAAGTTTTATGACACTCAAATGTATGGTATGGCCATGCATAAAATATGAACAAAACCACAAACTAACAAACAAACATTAATTTATATACAGGGTGAATCACCTAACACTTGCACCGCAAATATTGCGGAAACAGAAAGTGCGATTGATGTGCTGTATTCACAGAACGGATTGGTAGTCATGGGCTCTTCTTTTTAGCCAACAAACAGATTGTAATATTACTTAGAAAGTGTATTTTTTATGCAAACATACAGTTTTTCTTTTTTTTTTTTTTTTTTTTAATGGAGCAATGGGTGTTTCTATCATCCACTGGAATTTTTGACACCAGCTGTGTACAAAGAATTTTGAATGATATTTTTATCACATTTAGTTGGCAGCTACAACCGTTCAAAGTTTTGAGGTCGGAGGCTGCGATAGCGTAGCTGACTGGCCGAGTGGCTAGCCCCTGGAGCACGGACCACTGTCTCGTGACCACCAGCCAGTAAGCTATGCTGTCGTAGCCTCTGCCCCCAAAACTCTGAATGGTTGTACCTGTCATAACGAGATAAAAATGTCATTCAAAATTCTTTGCACACGGCTGGTGTCAAAAATTCTAGTGCATGATATAAACAACCATTGTTCCATTTGAAAAACTGTATGTTTGCATAAAAATACACTTTATAGGTATTTTTACAATCTGTTTATTGGCCAACAATACAAGTCCTTGACTACCAAACTATTCTGTGAAAACCCCACATCAATTGCACTTTCCGTTTTTGCAATATTTGCGGTGCGAGTGTTGTGAGATTCACTCTGTATATTAGATTTCAGAGACATTCTGAATAGTTCTCTTAGACTGTTCGTGGATGATGCTGTTATTTATCTGTTAGTAAATTCACTAGAAGATCAAAAGCAACTGCAAAATGAGTTACATAAGATATCTGCATGGTGCAAAAATTGGCAATTGACTCTTTTTAGTGATAAGTGTATGACCACTAAAACGAATCTGTTAAACTTCATTTATGTGGTACATCAGTCAAATCTACAGGCCATGAATTCAACTAAATATCTAGGAATAACATTTACACACAACTAAAATTGGGAAGCACACAGAGAAAATATTGTAGGGAAGGTGAACCAAAGGCTACGTTTCATTAGCAAAACACTCAAAAGATGCAACAGTTCTACTAAAAAACTGCTTACACTACACTTGTGCGCCCTGTTTTGGAGTACTGCTGCACATTGTTGGATCCACACCAGGTGGGACTGCTAGACGATTTAGAGAAAGTTCAGAGAATGGCAGCTTGTTTTGTAGTATAAAATATAGGAGAGAGTGTATAATGGAAATGATGCACGAGTTCAGGTGGAATCATTTAAAGAAAGGCGTTATTCATTGCAGAGAGATCTGTTTGCGAAATTTCTTTCACCAACTTTCTCTTCTGAATGCAAATATATCTTTTAGGACCCACCTACATAGGGAGACATGATCATTGTAATAAAATAAGAGAAATCAGATTGAAAACAGAAAGATTTAGGTGTTTCTTTTTTCTCCACGAGTTATTAGAGAATGGAACTGTAGAGAAATATCATAAAAGCGGTTCGATGAATCTTCTGCCATACTCTTCAGTGTAACTTGCAGAGTATTTGTGTAGATGTAGATACATACTTGAGCATCAGTATTCCTCTGCAACAATTACCCCTTGCCTGATAATGTGTGCTTTCAGCATATTCCTAATTTTAGTCTAATTGTTCCATACATTTATTTTCTCCACAATTATATTCTTTGGATATCCAATCCAACCACTTAATTTTTGGGATTCTTCTGTAACACAACATTGAAAACCATTCTATTCTCTTCTGGTTTGAAATGTTTGTCCATATTTCGGTTCTGTATAGTGCTAGGTAGAATTGTTGAAAGGGCGGTGTGTTTTTTGACTGTGACACCTACTTTGAGCGGTGATGAGAAGCTACAACCAAACTGATGCCTCCCACCCTGACCTCAAACTTGGGCTATGTTACAGATAAATCTGTTACCACAACCAGTTTTTCAAATTTCATATACTCTGGATACCAGTTGACTGCCATTCTAGCAGACATTGCCAACACATGCAAACAAGATCTGAATCTACATAATTACTCTGCAAATCACACTGAAGTGCATGGCAGAGGGTTCATCAAACAGCTTTCATGTTATATCTCCATAACAAATAAAGCCTTTCTTGTAATGATTTCCATCCCTACTTGTACAACAGTTCCATGACACTCTCTCCCTTATATTATGATAATACAAAATAAGCTGCACTTCTCTGAACTTTCTCTATATCCTCCATCAGTCCCACTTGGTGGGGATCCTGCTATGCAAAGCAACACTTCAAAAAGGGACACACAAGTTTCTTTAGTAGAACTATTGCGTCTTCTAAGTGTTTCGCCATTACAACGTAAACATTTGTTTGCGTTTCCTATGATATTTTCTATGTATTCTTTCCAATTGGAGTTTTGATTCCTAGGTATTTAGTTGAATTTATGGCCTGTAGATTTGACTGATTTATTGTGTAAAGTGGATTTCTTTTAGTGCTCATATGGATGACTTCACACTTTTCATTATTCGGGGTCAATTGCCAGTTTTTGTGTCATGCAGATAAATCGTTTTGCAGTTGCTTTTGATCATCTGGTGACAGCAGCATCAACTGTGAACTGTCTAATAGTGCTGCTCAGATTGTCTTTGTTTATAAAGACAAGGAACTGTAGGGGCCCTTCAACACTTCCCTGGGGAATGCCAGATATCAATTCTGTTTTTCTAGATGACTTTCCATCAGTTACTATGTACTGTGTCTTTTCTGACAGGAAATCATGAATCCAGTATTTATATTTCCATAATTTGTGTCTGGTAGGAAAAAGTGTACGATGTGAAATTTTGCCAACTTTTTCTCTGAGACATTGCGTGTGTGTATCCTGGCCACGTACTTAGAGGTCCAAAACAAGCAACCTGTGCAGCTGACAGAATACAAAAAGATGATGATTAATAAAGGTCCATCAACTTAATAAGTAAGAAATACTGTTGCTACTCTAGGGGTGATAGGTTCTTGTATGTACCTTTGTCCAGTCAGTAAATTATCCTCATTCGCAATGAAATGTTCATTTTATGAAGATACTTGGGTAAACTTTATTATGGGCTATCCACGGCAATGCTGTTGTTCAAGGTGCAAATACTGACAAAACCTCTGCTACTATGGCAAACGAATGCTAGCTGGAAAATATGAAATTTGCAGATCTGGTTGTGGTGGCGGACTGATATGTAGTTTAGCCCGAGATTGAGGTTAGATAAGGAAGCAACAGTTTGGTTGTGACCAAGCTGACAAATGTGGAAGCAGGAAACCTGATTGTGGTAAAGCTTGTTATATTAAAATTGAGTATTTGAAACTAAAACATCGCCATTAGATACGCAAATCATATATATGATATTCAATTGTTTGATATTACTTATGATTTCAGTATGTATAGTTTGGAGGCTGTGGCTCTGATAGGCATAACAGAGTCTTCCAAATTACCTACTTTTCCTCATTGCCACCAATGAGCTACTGACACCCACGGGAACCCACACACCTTGTGTATCGACAACCTTTGAATTTGGTATAGCTCACAATCTAACAGTCCATAGTTTTGCCTGAAAGTCAGCTCAATGGCGCCATCCAATGGTCTTTTGCTTTAACCCTTTACTTCCAATCCTCTGCCGCAAAAACATGAGTCTTGCCTTTATGTCATAGTAGGACAGTCCATCCTGACACATAACTCTATTTAGGTAACTAGTGATTGGATGTTGTTGCTTATTTTCAATGTTTTGAGACTTCTTTTTGATTAAACCATGTTTTCCACATATTCGTCAATTATAGACTAATTGCATGCAAAAGCTTAGCACTCTTCTTCCTCGCTCACTAACCTCCATATGTTTCAAGTCCTGTTCTTATCCTGATTGTAATATGATTCTCAGCTTTATGGCAGAATGCAGGCTCCTTTAGTGCAAAAGGAAAGGAAAGAAGGAAGCTTAAGGATTAACATACCATCAACAGTGTGGTCATTAGAGATGGATCTCACATGTGGAATTTTGGGTCAGGGTGGGGAAGGAAATCGCCTGTGCCCTTTGAAAAGAACTATAGTTGCATTTGCCTGGAGTGATTTAGGGAAATCATGAAAAACCTGAATCTGGATGGCCAGGATGCATCTGAACCACCATTCTCCCAAATATGAGTCCAGTGTGTTACCAATGCGCTACCTTGCTCGGTACCTTTAGAGTAGTCCAGTAGACAGTTTTCTTGCCAAAATAGGAAACTTCTGTCTTTAGTTCTTTTCTCACTTTTGCAATCACCATCCAACATATCCCTAACCATACCTATTATAAAATTCTTTTTGTATACAGAGATGTAAACTGCCCAGACACTTACCCTTGGGTGGGTTGGAATGTGCCTCATAATTAGCACCTGTAGTATGAATTAAAATTGATCTATTTCAAGGACACGTGAGTTTCCTTTATGCCTATGACCTTTCAGCATCTGTTCCTCTTAGTTCTTCAAAAGTATCAGGGTACTATGATCACCTACACTGACAGCTTTGAAACCACGAATAGGACACAATATGATTTTATACATCTCATTGGCCAGAAAGAACATTTTTTGCCAGGAACACACAACATTTTACACCAGAGTTGTCAGTCATTAACAGAGTCCTAAAGCCTATTCAACTTGACTTGAATATTTTTCAGTTGGTAGTGACTCGGTGAGCAGTCTTCAGGATATTGATTGGGGCTACTCCTGTTACCCTGTGATATTTCCTATTCATGACTTTCTCTCTGATCTAACTTATGCAGCCTGCTCGGTTATTTATCCCTGGAACCCAAGTCATGTGGGTATCCTAGAGAAAGAGCTGGGCAACTGGTTAGCTAGAGATGTGATTTCTCACCCCAAGTGTGACTTGACGATTCCAGGCACAGCTTTGCAGGTGCAAATTAGATCCTTTCTTGCTAGCAGATAATGACTGCCAACACAAGGAAGAAAGACCAAATGGACAAAATGCATTTTGAATCTGCTTATGAGAATACTTATTCTCATAGCTCACAGATAAAGTCCAATGTGTTTTGGTTTTAGAAATACGCTGTATCCCAAGCAACTGTCAGCTATTTTCTACAGGCCAAGACATCCAGAAATGGAAGGCCTACATTTTTCTCCATTCCTATGGTGAAGCAGTTGCTTGCGTGGAGAAAGTTGAGGTGTTCTAGCTAGAAATAAAGGAAGAATTGCTGTAATGTGTGGGAATACCACATATTTTTCATCCGCATGTCTTCAAAAACATTCTTGCTTTGTCATTGAAGTTTTCCATAAGAAGGATGGCTACTATAGTAGACAGAATGCTACCCATGTAGCAGCACCATCAGTTTGTTCAAAATATTGTCCATTACGTGCAAAGCAAATCAAGGAAATCACATACTTGAACAAGATGCAAAATGTCTTCGTCCAGCTTGTCTTGTATAAGTTCTAGTGACTCTACCAGAGCAACATCACCTAGAGAGAAGGCTGCGGCGCTCTCGTGTGACGCCAGGCAGAGCAGGTTGCGCGTGCATAGCTGACTGGGTAGCCGCTGGGGTACGGCCCACTATGCCGAAGCAGCGAGCCAGTCAGCTATGCGCGCGCAACCTACTCTGCCTGACACACGAGAGTGCCGTGGCCTTCTCTCTACTTGGTGGTGACCAGAGGCACTCACGTGAACAAAGAAATCCAATTAAAACTCACTAATACGTCAGTTGGGTCAAAAAGCAGATTCTTTGGAGTCTGTATAGAATCACGTGAGAGTCAAATATGGTGGTCACATTTTCATACCAATGGCCCAAAAGATAAACTACATATTTAGTTGGGTAATATGTGGAGCTCTGATATTTCTAATAATGGAGCAGTTGAAACCCTTCATTATGTATTTTAGATAGGTCATAAAGTCTTGGTGGCACTGACATTCGTACACTTTAACTCATGTCAGACAAGTGGCTGAATTTAAGGAGGGCTGTTGTCTTCCCTTGTACTGCATCTATTTCTTCTAGAGATTTTGATATGCTGATTCCTGTAGTAAATTTGTTAGCTTGCTAAAATAAGATGTGGACAAATTGCTGTTGTTCTGTCATATTGCTGAAAGGCAGAACAGCAGCATTTATCTTGTCAGCCTGTAAAATTACTATTTCATTGTATTTTCTTAAGGAACAGAGTGCTTTTCTTTCGTCGGTGGAGATGATCTGCTTCAGTGTGGGCATCCTAGTTATAGCCCTGTGTGTCTCGTGCCTTATTTCTTCAGCTGTCTCGCTGGGAATTTTCGAGAGCCATAGCTCAACATAACTGATGAAATCCTTTGTGGACAATATCTGTAAAGTGGGCACAAAATTTATTACCTTTTTCAACAATGATGTTTCAGTGTTACTCATGGTTTTTTCAGTGAAATTAAACCCAGTGTGTCTGTATAACTTATCTTCATGTGATGATCAGTGTGTAAGGCAGTGAAACTAGGACGTTTGACACACCACTGCCTGCTGTTGAGTCCAGTCCAAAAGCAACCACATACCACTGTCCACCAATTCCGTGAATCGGCTGACAGACACGAGTATATGTGCAGATGAACTGACAGCAAGCTTCTGGACACATTGTATAGTTTTTGCCTTGTATAATGGATTGCTTCTTTCTCTAGTTTCCTACTGGCTTGTTTTGTCCTCTTGGTGGTCTCTGTGCGTATATAGTTTACTTATAGGCTTTATAAAGTCTATTATGAGTAAAGTAAACACCAGTGGCGGCACGTCATGTGTGTTCACTGGTTCAGTGAACCCCAGGATAAAAGCTAGTCGTGAAGAAAAGTAAGTAAATAAATAAAATAAAAAGAGTTTTTCATCTCTCTCTCTTCATTTTAAAACTAGCATTCTTCAATTTGTTCTTCTAACAGATCATTTTAAATGCACATTCAAAGTATTATCGTCACGTGAGAAACGTTTTACGTCACGGAGACAGCACGTGTACGAGTTGTAGCGCGGCCGCTTAACACAGGCGGCAATGGCCGCAATGGCCGCAATGTTGCAATGTGTATGCACGGCTGAGGTTCAAATTCTCTTTTGAATCCCCTGGAGGCAGCATATGTGTGCTCCTGCAGCAGGGGGGGGGGGGAACACCTCTTTTAACATTGCAGTTGGAACTAGTAGAGACGCTAGCACCTGGTGACTCAAGCTCTGGCCGTTATGCACAAATGGTCCTGAAGCAAAGACAATTGAGCTGCTGTGCACCTCGCCTTGCACATGGACAAATCCTCCATGAAGGCAACATTCGCCCTTCATATTTGTTTTTGGTGCATTGAAGATTTATCAAAAACACGTCATTTTTGGTAAAATATCTTATAAGTACCAATTAAAGACCCATCAACTGTAAAAGCTTTCAGAAGATCTGATCATGAATAATATTAATAAGCACTACCCTCTACCTAGAAAGAGTAGTCGTGTGGTTAGTGGCATCGTGCTGAAGTTTCAAAGGTAATAGGTTCGAGTCTGACGGCAAGCAATTTTTTTAAAATCCAAACTTCTATTTAACAGATACGGGCACAACAATGATTTTTGGATTGCTACTTGCCACATATCTTTGGACGTTTTTTGCGAATGTGTCATGATTTTTGAGGGTAAATGACATTTATACTCTTTGTTGTAACAAATATTTAACTGTTTGAAAAGAGATGGGGGAGAGCAGCCTTTGTGCATGCGTAAGGTTAGGAGGGGGTACCACTATCAAGTTTCGGCCCCGATTCGAAAATGTTGTAGATCCGGCAATGAAATAAGTGAGCCCTCAGTCATCTGAAGCACCAGCCACCACTGGTAAGCACCCAAAGATAATGGGAAGCTGTATCAATGAAATATTTTGTAGTTTCCACATCACTACCTGACACAAAATTTTTGAATCATGGAAGGAATTATACGGTGGGAAAGCCTTAAACAGTGGTCTATAGATATTTTTAATTTTAAGTCTTCTGCTGTGTTTTCCTGTCCATATGTGAAGGATAGTTTCTGAAACTACTGTAGAGATTTTTACATGATTTTTCACTAATACAAAGACTGTGTCACGAGGAAAGTTTGTGTATATAAGTTATTTCCATTGCTCCAGTCAAGTCGCCTGGCATTATATTCTTAGTGCTAACTGTGCAAAACTGTCGCAAGTAATGTATAAGAGCGATCTAAAAACCTATTCATGTTTCTGCTTAGCAACTGAAAAGTAAAGGAAAAAACAATTAGGCTCTTGTGTTTATTAATTTTATTTTATGAATAATATGTGGGTTCACAAAACTAAAAAATACATTTGTCTTTCAGATATGCAAATCAATCTTGGACAATATACTTCATTGGCCACTTTACTGCTGAATCCCAGTAAATTATATATCAACAATGAGATGGCAAATAATCTGCACATGAAGACACTTCTACTGTGCCTAGTAACATTAAGTTGTACAAGCATGTTGTTTTATTTTGGAAGTCTGCCACATATAGAAAACACAGCAGGTATGTATGTATGTATGTATGTATGTATGTATGTATAAGGATTCACAGAGGATATATGGTGCCCTCTAATCATAAACCCCCCTTTCCCTTTTCACACCTTATGAAATATACATGGGTGTATTGTGGGCTTACTGTGAAGACCTGTTAAGTGCAAATTTTCTTATTTTGTTTACCTATAAAATTTCGTATTATTCTCACTACTCTGGTTTCCTCAAGACGAATGATATTGGTTTTCTGATACAGAATACACGGTTAACCCAAAATGACCAAATATTCACTTAATAGGTTTTTGCAGTAAGCCCACAGTATGTAATGTAACCCTGCAATCAACCAATTTATTTCTTAAGTTGTTCCTCCTCTACACTCTGTAACTGAAATATATAAGCTAGCACTTAAAATGAAGTTTGTATTTTCTTTACACCACCAGTTTCGACATAAATTGTAGTACATAGTTTCATAAATCATATTTGTCTTGAAATTAATGATGTGCAACATATCAGTTAAAAAAGATGCTGATATGAAATATGTATTTACCCGCCATACACTGAACATTTACACATTTATAATAGATACCTTATCACTATTAAAGAATTTGTTTAGGATTATTGTAAAGTTGTTGAGGAAATACACCTTTGAATA
This sequence comes from Locusta migratoria, assembly GCA_026315105.1. Taxonomy (NCBI): domain Eukaryota; kingdom Metazoa; phylum Arthropoda; class Insecta; order Orthoptera; family Acrididae; genus Locusta; species Locusta migratoria. The sequence continues at coordinate 299,043,952 of CM048755.1, forward strand.
TGCGTTTGAAAGGGGGAAAAATTTAAAAAAGTGTTATTTTTAAAATTTTACTTAGCTTTGTCACACTGGCAAGTTATTCTGTAAATTCCAAGTTTTGTCAATCCCAGATCATCTTTAACTGAGCCGAGAAGTGCACTCATCTTTGCAGGTGGCCGGAAGATGACTTTAACTTGATGTTTTCTTAAAATTCTGCCTAATTTCAACAAAAGGTTTCTGACGTATGGAAGGAACATTCTTGACTTGAAAATGTCCTTATCCTCTTGATGTGGGTGGTCATGTTTCTTCCTCTTCAATGCTGCGCTGATCTGATGTGGAGAACGTCCATTATCTTTGAAAACAGACTTTAGATTTTCTAGTTCCATAGAAAGACTTTCTCTATCAGACACAACATGTGCTTGATGCAATAAGGTTTGAAGGACGCTGGTAGATTGTGCAGGGTGGTGGCATGTGTATGCTTGCAAATAGATGTCCATATGTGTGGGTTTCTGGTTAACAGTATACCCCAATGTCCCATTCACTTTCTTACTGACTAAGACATGAAGAAAGGGTATGCAGCCATCCTTCTCAGTTTCCATTGTGAACTAGATATTCTTGTGGATTGAATTCAGATTTTGCAGAAAACATGACAATTCATCTTCTCCATGGCGCCACACTACAAATGTGTCATCAACATATTGCCAAAAGACAGTCGGTTTATGTTCTACCAAATCAAGTGCCCTTTCCCCAAAATCTTCCATAAAAATATCCATTGTTGAATAAAAAGTAAGTTGATGAAGTGACATGATGAAAAAGTGCTGTTACATCAGCTGTGAACTTTTTGCTGATGAGTGACAATGAATCCAAGAGAAGAACCTTAGTGAAGAGTGAGACAACTTCGAAGCTCGCTAATATATCAGACTGAAAAGTTGAAGTTGAGTTTCAAATATGATGGGGGCATTTCCCCACAAAAGGTCTCAGTAAAGAGGCAAGATGTACTGCTAAAACGTATGTGGGGGTGCCGATATTGCTGACTATCAGTCTTAAAGGTACCTTTGTTTTTTGGATCTTCAGAAGACCATATAACCTGGCTGGCACAGAGCTGTGAGGTCTTAATTTCTTGACCACTTCTTGCTGAAACGAAGAAGAATTCAACATTTTCCTTTCTACTCTTCCTGTGGTGTCTTTATCGATCTTCCAATACATTGGTTCACTGAGTAAGCTATAAATCTTATGATTATAGACATCCCTTGACAAAAGCACAGTAGCGTTTCCTTTATCTGCTGGTAGGACCACCATGTGAGAATCTTCTCATAACTTGCGTAGTGTGGCCCTTTCCATGGCAGAAATGTTGGTCTCCTGAGGTGGAGCTTTGGTGAGTGCATGACATGATTCACATCCTATTTCTTCTGCAGCATTACTGGGAAGAGGTCTAATGGTTTCTTCAACAGTGCTCATAAAATCTGTTAAAGGTAGAGATCTTGGCATACGTGCAAAGTTCAAGACTTTTCCAAGTACAGAAAGCGTTACATTGTCCAGAGCCTTATCCTTTAAATTGACCATGGAGCCTCGTAACGTGTCTTCTTGCGGTAACATTGCTGACAGTTGGGCAAACTTCGATGATTGTCTTGAAGTGGACTCCTTATGGATACAGTCATATTTTGCCCATTTCACATGTCGACCCATTACCACGAAAGCAATCTCCATATGCAGATGAAACAACTGTGCTGGGGTGTTGTCCAGTTCTCAGTGAGTAAAACGGATCCTTTCCTTCACAAGTGTGAGCTAGGCTGGCCTTCCGTGTGATAAACTTGGCAGCAGTAGTCTGGATAAAATGTCTCACTCTGTCAAAGTTTGGAATAAGGACATTGCCATGACATTTCACTAAAAAAAAAAAAAAAAAAAAAAAAAAAACTTAACAATCTTGCTCGCTTGTTTAGTAACTTGTCTAGCCTCTGGATATGGAGAAAACCTTCCCACGAAGCTAGAACATCTGATATCCATTTTCAAAGATAATGGATATTCTCCACATCAGATCAGCACAGCATTAAAGAGGAAGAAACGTGACCACCCACATCAAGAGGATAAGGAGGTTTTCAAGTCAAGAGCTTTCCTTCCATATGTCGGAAATCTTTCATCGAAATTACGCAGAATTTTAAGAAAACATCAAGATAAAGTCAGCTTCTGGCCACCTACAAAGATAAGTGCACCTCTCGGTTCAGTTAACAATGATCTGGGTTTGAGGAAAGCTGGAATTTACAGAATACCTTGCCAGTGTGGCAAAGCTTACATTGGTCAGACGACGTGCACAGTATACGAAAGGTGTGTTGGACATGAACACCACACTCGTCTGTTGCAGCCCAGTAAGTCGGCTGTAGCCGAGCTTTGTATTACTGTAGGACATTCTGTGGATTACTCCACCACTGAAATCTTGGCTAAGACTAGATCTTTTTGGGAGTCATTAATCATAGAAACTGTGGAAATACGTTTAGCCCAAGATATTGTTAATTGTGATGGCAGCTGGACAAGGCTTGGGACCTGGTGATTTCTGTAACATCATCTGAGAGGAAACATTTGATTCAGGATGACACTTCTAGAAACAATTAAAATTTTATACATCTCACAATTAATGTACTGAGTGTTTATTCCGACAGAGATTTGACATGTATTGTATTTCCACTTTATGCAGTACATGCGCATTCTGACAGATGGTGGACATGCAGTTTCAACTTCGCACAGATGTCTGCGCACCACTTGTGGACTGTTTTTCGCGGAGGGTGGTAAATTGGAAAGAGGGCGCACTTGTGACAGCCACTGATGTGCATGCACCTCCACATCAATTTTTGCTATAAAGGCATCGTCGAGATTCGGCAATCTCCAGTGGAACGCACTCACCTGAAGATGGCTTAATGGTTGTCAGCTGAAATATCGTGGCAAGAAGTTGACAGAATCTGGCTGCAATCCCAAAACTTTATGGAACAGTTCATGTACTTTTTTTAATCTGCTTGATCTGCAGGTCAGGGGCTCTGTTCTGACTTGTAAACACATGGTGAATTTTTGGGGCCTCATATTTGGTTCCAAACTTACATGGTTGGAACACCTTAAGGACCTGAAGTCACAGTGCCCCAAAGCACTGGGAATTTTATAATGTCTTAGCAACACTTCTTGAGGAGCAGACGGAACCTATTTGCTCCAGTTTTACTGAGCCTTTGTGTGATCTTTTCTTGATTATATTATGGGTGCACAGTGTACAGGTCTTCAGGTTTGTCTTATTTGAAGATATTGGATGTGATATACCATGAAGGGATTTGCCTGGCCACTGGGGCATTTAGAACAAGCCCCATACCGAATCTCTGTGATGAGGCTGCGGAGCCACCACTACTATCATGCTGCTATTACTCATAGTGTGCCAGGCATATAAAATGCTGTCCACTCCTTTCACACCACTGCTTGGCCTCCAATGAAAAGGTTATTTCATAACTGGCATTGAGCAATGAGGAGGTATGGTATTCACATGAGGGATTGCCTTTTAGAAATGGGATTGGCTGGTTTTAATGCTTTGCATTGAGGTTGGAGCAGGATCCCCTCTTGGTTTCGTCATAGGTCCAAATTGTTTTAGACCTGATGAGATTTTGGAAAGACCAAACTTTGTATTTTACTTTTTAGTCTGTTTTTCATACTGTCTTAGATTGGCACCATCTGCGCGGGAGTAACCAAGCAGTCTGGAGCTCCACGTTGCAGATCGCGCGGCCTCCCACGCCAGAGTTTCGAATCCTCCCTCGGGCATGGATGTTTGTGTTGTCTTAAGTATAAGTTAGTTCATAAGTAGTTTGTAAGTTTAGGGACTGATAACCCCACAGTTAAGTCCCGTAAGCTTAACAAACATTTGAACATTTTCATAAGCTTTGCAAACATTTGGTGTACACTGATGGTTCCAAGCAAGGGGGCTGTCAGCTTTTCCATTGTGTTCCCCAACCATGTTGTCAGTGTTTGCCTCCCTGAGAATTATTCAGTGTTTTTTCTCTGTAAAACTATATGTGATCTTAAAGGCACTGCAGCAGATACATTGTGTGTAGGGTAAATGGTTTCTAATTTGGCCCGATTCTCTTAGTGCGCTACAGTCAATTCAAGACCTGCATCTAGCTGAGATGTTGCTGCAACATACACATGATGAACTGTCCTTACAACTTTGTGGGAAGGAGGTGTCATTTCTGGGTGCCAGAGCGTGTGGGGTAATGAAGAAGGTGATCGGGCTGCCAAAGAAGATTGCAGAGCACCTGATATGACACAGTGCTGGATTAACGTTGCAGGATATCACTTCTTTGTTGCAGCTGTGGTCCCTGAATAACAAGATGAGGTTGTTGAAGCCCACTATTTGTGCACGGTGATCCTCCTGCTGGGCTCTCAGGTGGGATGAAGTCGCCATTACCACCTCAGAACCAGGCACTGTCTGTTTAGTCACGGTTTCTTACTCCAATGAGAGGATCCCCCGATCTGTTGTGTGCAGATTATTGTACATCACATTTTAATTTTGTGTCATTTATATCGTGCAGGCGAATCTTGGTGGCGATCTGCCCTCCGTGTCAGGTGATGTCGTAGTGAGTGTGAGCAAAGTTTTAAACTTTTGTGATTTACCCTCAACTCTGTCCTAAGCTTCTAGGCTGGAGGTCCTAAAATGATGCAGAGTGTTTGGTTCACCCTTTTTATCCCTGTGGTCAACCAGCCATGGTATTCTGCTTAGTTGTTTTAACTAACTCTAACTTTTTGTGCTGGAGAATATTCTCACCTTAACATGTCACATTTGTTTTTTGTGTTTTACTTTAGCTGCACACGTTATTTGCTAGATTGCTCTTCTTTTATTTTCATTACTGGCTGTAACTCCATGTTTTGTTCAGATTCCTCACTTATTACATTTCTTTCGCCACTAAAGACCTAGATATTGTGCGCCCAAAACCCCCTATCCATCCATCGTGTTGCAGGAATTTCTCATAAACAATCAACATGGATTCAGCCACTTTTATACTATGTTTTATTTAGCCAAGATGTGTTTCAGGTTTGCACCCATCTTCAGTTGGCGCAATTATAATTTGGTATTATCTGCAGGTGTCAACATCAGGTTGGAAGCTGTGAATGACCTGTACAAAATAACAAATTTTCATTCAACTTTCTACAATTTTACGAAATGCTGTGCTTGAGAGTACTTATTATTCTCCGAATGTCCAATAAAATTGATACATTATTGTAAACACAGATTCAGGCAAGAACCACATATGTGAAACATATTTTTTGTTATTTGTACACAGTGCTTTGCAAATAATAAGGTAGTGTCCAAAATTAAAGTAACAGACAGTGCCATGGTGCGCAACGGCAACAGACAAAAGTGCACCAGTACACGCACCACGGCGCAACAGTGTCACTGAGCGCACGTTGCTTTAACCCTGCGCCACGCCTCGACTCAGCTACGTCACAAGGCACGCAGGCTAGCCGTGGTTGAGAGAGGTCGCTAGGCCGTTCCCACCGGGCGCTGGCGCAGTGTCAGCGACACCACAGACTACTTGACGTGAGGGAAGTAGACACGAAAGCGGCCTATCACAGAACGCCGCAGACCACCAAGCAGCTTCGAGTGTCTCCTTCCGCGCCACATTAAATACCGGCCCTACAGCCACGTCAAGCCGTCCTGGACCACGCCGCCGTCGAGGAACGGAGTCGCCGCTGGAAGCTGCTGGAGTCTCTCGGCTGTCATCTCGCCACGCCACGCTGCCCAACTCCCGGTCTCTGCCCGGCCACCTCTGCTCTCCACGGGAGGCTACGCCAGGAACGCAGGAACCAAGGGATTGTAATAATATCTACCTTTCAGTACTCTGCCTTAGGAGCAGCTGCATTGCTTGTGAAATTTGGTTGTCACGTATATTGCAATATTTTCCAGAGAATTATACTGAAGAAACTGTTTATGAGAAGAATTTAAAGAAAAACTTCTAAGGAGAATTGGTATTTTATAATTGTAAGAAGAATTATTGTTTTGATTGTTGTGTGGCTGAGCTCCACTAATTCAGTCAATAAAGTGTGTCTTGATAGAACAGTCACGACTTAGTTTGCAAGACACTTCAGACAGTAATTTTACAGTGTTGTATTTATTTTGCCCATAGGCGGATCCAGGGGGGGGGGGGGGGGGGCGCGTGAAGGGTCGTTCGCCCCCCGCAGCAGCTCTTTCCCCCCCCCCCCCCCCCCCTTTAAGAATGTGAAGCTAGTGTACTATCACTGCACTGAGTCTTCAAAACTGTGAGACTTTTGTTTGATTGTGTGTGGAGTAAAACGAGGTGGCCAGTACTAGAGTCTTTCTACTGAGTCTGAGTTTAGCTGATGATCAGAATTCTTTCACCCCCGCCCCCAGCTCGCTGTCCTGGATCTGCCCCCAATTTTGCCAGAAAACAGCATAAACAGGTGATAGTAAAGAGTAAAGAATATGGAATGGAAACAACTACACCTTGCATAAGGGTAGACAGCAACCTTGACTTTGTTTTTTCCAACTTGACAGATTTGCACAATTATTCCGACAACTGGTTAATATGCTCCATATGTGGTGTGACCACCTCTGGCAGCAATACAGGCCTGAGAACAATGGAGCATGCTGTGAATGATGTCATTAATGTCATGTTGAAGCAATGATGCCTATTCTTCCTCCAGAGCTAATTGCAGGTCTTGGAGAGTGGTTGGTGGGTGCTGATTTAATGTAACCAGTCTCCCTAGTGCATCCCAGATATGTTTTTTGGGATTAAAATTAGGAGAGACAGTGTGCACACCATGGGTGAAATATCTTCCATTTCCAGTAAAATATCAACCACCTGTACTCTATGAGCTTTAGCATTTTGTCCATCAGTATGAAGTCTGGGTCCATAGCACTCCACAACTACTCCACATGAGGTTCAAAGATTTTGTTGCAATACCTGACAGTAGTTACATCTTGCCGATTCAACTTGCAACTCTCCCGGTTGCATGGTGAACTCCACCTGAGTCGTTTCCTTGATACATGAAGACACATCAGGTGTATGTACACAGCAGGTCTCCAACAATAAAGTTCAAGCTGCCAAACCACTTATACAGGTTTTTCTCAATATAATTCTTTCAGGAAATGCTACGATGTCAGATGCCAGTTGCCATGCTGTACTACAGCCATACCAATGTTCCCTTAGAGACAAATAAAGGTCATCTCTTTCTAATGTCACACATTATCTACCCTACATTGGTCTTTGGAATACAGTTCAGTCTCTCTAAACTGCTGCCTCATCTGTGAAATAACAGAACAATTCACATCAAACCATCTGGCCACATCTACATCCATACTTGTCAAGCCACGTCACAGCATGTGGCGGAGGATATCTGTTGTGACAGTGCGTCGTAAATTCAAATCTACTGCCGCGCGTAATGCACGCAAAGTAATATAGGGGCGCTACAGCAATTAGACAGTGCCGCATAAGTGAACCGGGGCTCGCCTGCCTCTCAGCGGAGATGGCAATCTGTACTGAACCATGATTCAATACACTTCATGTAAAAAGTTTTTCTTCTTATGATAATGAAGTTATAACAGTATACTTGTCACTTCCTCATTTTTCTGTTGTAGGCACATATGATTAAGACAGAAATGATTGCAGTTATATTCAGTATGGCATTTTAACATACAGAAAAGTGATTGGCTTGTATGATGTACCAAGGTCAATTGTACAAAATAAAATGCAAAAAACACATCAAAAAAAGTTTCGATAACAACCAGTGCTTAATGAGCAAGAAGAAGAAATGTTGAAGCAAGGAATCTTGAGGGCTGCACATTTCAGATTTCATTTCAATAAATTGGACATTAGATATTTAGTGAAAGGCTATCTTGGCATGTCTGGCTGAAAAGAGAGGATTTTTTTCTAACAGTTTTCCAGGAAAAGAATGGATTTATTTATTCCTAAAGCAGAATGCAGAAGCTATCTCTGTTTGCCTAAGTACAAATATTAAAGGGACTTTTGCTGAAGCACACAAAAAATAAAATTATTTATGGTATCTCAATCCTTATCTCTTACTCATGATGGTGGGCATCCTTAAAATGCTTAAAAGTCACTAAAATCAAACAGAAAAAGTAGAATAAAAAAAATGTCAATTTATGTTTCAAATTACCCCCATACACTTAGATCCTCTGGACAGAGATGTAAAATACACATGTGCTGAATCGCCCCACTTCATGTGGTTAGTTCAGACACTTTGTCTGTCCCATTCAAACATAGGTAAATATAGTCTTTCTCTTTTTAAGATAATTTATTGGGTATACATAGAGCCACTTGTTTTGCACAAAGTGCAAAATAAAAAAAAAAATTTATGAAATTTTACAATTTTTGTTGAAAACACAAAAGTATTTCAAATGTTTGTAGAGCTTATGGGACTTAACTATGGGGTCGTCAGTCCCTAAACTTACAAACTACTTGTGAACTAGCTAATAATAAGGACGGCACAAATATCAATGCCCGAGGGGGGGGGGGGATTCGAACCCCCGACTGTAGTGGCCGTTCAGAACGTGACTGGCGCGCTGCAGACTGCTCGGCCACCACGGCCGGTTAAAAGTATTTACCTTCATGCAAAATCGTGATATAATTGACAAAATTATGAGGAATCACATAATTTGAATTTAGCAGTGAAAATTCGATTCAAGTTTACGCCAATGAAATCCGAGTATTGATGACATCAGTTCTATACCATTATGATATACGTTAGTATTTTATATATTATTGAGTATTGCTAACATCATGTTCTATGCAGTTATTCAACAATGTCCCACGCAGTCTTGGTATGGCGGCGTATTGCTTGTCGCATATTGTTGCTGGTCTCCCGATGCATTCAGTCTGATGTTTTGTTTTTGTGCTGCAGTTTATTAATATGGTAGTGAGTTTTTTTTATCAAGATAGAAATATTTATCAGAAGGATTTTATGTGTGTAAAAAAAAATAAAAAAATACTTACATGCGAATACTGCCATGTGTGAAGTGAATGACAAAGGACAGACATGGTGTCAAAACATAACAAATAATTTCTATTCATTTTGTATTGTATTAACAACTTACGCTTTCCTTGAAGCTAACATTTTATTGCAGAAAAGTTGATCTTCAAAAACTGAGAAAGTTGATGAACACATGTTTGTGTAATGTAATTTATTGCAGAAATTTTCCTTTTTTTCATTAATAATATACACAGGTATTGTTTTTTGTAAGTAATTTTGATAGGACTGAAAAGGAAACAGGCAGTGGAAGGGAGGGTGATATCTTTCTACTCTCATAATTCTGATTGCTATAAGGCAGGTTTTACTATGAAAGAGATTCAATATACACTTCTTCACGATCCTCCTCTCCACTACCGGATGGCATTCTTTACATGTGTTAAAAAACCTCCCTCCCAAGGGCCTGCAGTTTCTTCTTCAAACATACAACCACATCTGGACAGATGGCACATTTCCTAGATACTGGTGTGAAGCCACAGTCATTCCCATGCATAAGCCTGGAAAGAACAAACATCTTATTTCCTGATACTGTCCAATTTCCCTCACCAGTAGTGTCTGCAAGGTGATGGAATGAATGATTAATGGTCAGATGGTTAGAGTCTCGAAGTCTCACGAATGCACTATGCTGTTTTTATCATTACCATACTGCAGTTGATTATTTTGTCACTCTATCAACTCATATTATAAATTTTAAATTATTTTTACAAAACCACTGAACAGTGGCAGTGTTTTTTGATCTGGAGAAGGCATATGACGCCTGTTGGAAGACAGGTATCACACATACTTTGTACACTTGAGGATTTTGGGATTGCCTGCCTATTTTTATTCAGAAAATCTTAAAAGAGAGTGTTTATAATGTGTGTGTGTGTGGGGGGGGGGGGGGGGCTATCAAGCACTTTTATTCACGAGAATAGTGTATCTCAGGGTGCAGTGTTGCGCTTCATTCTATTTGCCATAGCCATTAAACCTATTACGGACTGTCTAGTACCAGGAGTCTCAGCTACTTTCTGCATTGATGACTTTGCAATTTATTCCAGCTCTCAATAAACTTGTCTATTTGAGCAGCATATTTAGTGGTGACTCAACTGTCTAAACTCATGGATCACCTGTACTGGCTTTTGCTTTTCTGCTGACAAGACAGTCTGCATGAATTTCTGGTGGTATATAGAGTTTCTTCCCCCGTCCTTTCATCTTGGCCCAGTCACTCTTCCATTTGATGACACAACAAAATTCTTGGGACTAACATTTAACAGAAAACCTTTCTTGGTCCTCCCATGTCTCTTACCTAGCAGCTCAATGGACCCGCTCACTTGGTGTTCTAAGTGCATTATGTGGTACTTCATAGGGAGCAGATCAGACCACCCTCCTGTACTTGTACCGATCCCTTGTCTGTTCAAAACATGACTATGGATGTATTATCCATTTTACTTTGTCTCAGCACAATCCACCATCAAAGGATTCATTTAGCCACAGTAGCTTTTACACCAGTCCTTTTGAGAGCCTTTATGTTGAAGCTGCCTAATCATCATTGTCCTATCCAAGGGAAGTCCTCTTCAGTCATTATGCGAGTTGTCATCTATGCACAGTCAATCTTATGCTGTCTGTTTTGGTGAGTTACTTGACCTTCAGTGTGCAGTTAATCCATCTTCTCTATTACCTCCCGGAGTTTGTTTTCGGTTGCTGCTTTGGCAGCTTGGCTTTAATGCTTAATGTCGTATTCCCGACAGGTACGAATTCTTCAATACCATGGTTCCATCCCAAGGTCTGTGTTAACCTTGAACTCCATTTGCTTCCCAAAGACACTGACTCAGGGCTAGTTTATGGCAATAAGTTTCTTGCACTTCGTACACAGATTGGAGGGAGTATCTTTGTCTACTCCAACAGTTCCAAGACCGGCTGAGGTGATGGAATGAGCCTTTGTACTAGGTGACAATTCATTTCAGTATTGTCTTCCTGACCAATGCTCAATCTTTATTGTGAAACTGTTTGCCCTCTACCAGGCCACACAGTACATCAGACGACACAAGCTTTATAATAGTGTTGTGTGCTTGGATTCTCTGAGTGTTCTTCAGAGCCTTTGTGTGTTATACACATTTCACCCTGTAGCACAAAGAATTCAGGAGTGCCTTCACTCACAAACTGCCAGTGGAGTCAATGTTGTGTATCTTTGGGTTCCTAGACATGTCAGTGTATCGGGGAATGAGAATACAGTTGCTGCTGTAAAGGATGCAGCTCTCCTCCCTTCGCTTTCCAACCATTCTCTTCTTGAATGGTCTTTGTGCCGCTGTGTCTGGATCTGTGGTATCACTCTGGCATACCCATTGGTCTTCCCTTGAAGGAAACAAACTCTGGGACATTAAATCTCCCCCTATTGCTTGGCTGACCTCCTCTCAGCCCTATGAGGTCATTCTAACCCGGCTGTGCATAGGACACTGTCATTTCAGCCACCACCTTTTATTACATTGTGACCTTGGTCCAGATTGTGGTTACTGTTATCAGTGTTTGACTGTACACTACCTTTTGGTCTATTGATCAATTTTTAACTTTCTGTCTCAAAGTTTGTGTGTACTGTGTCTGAGTTGTCTGGTGTTTTAGCAGATTAAACACACACTGTTGATTCCATCTTACTTTTTATTCACCACACCAATATGGTGACAGAAATTTAAATCTCTCCTCTCCCCTCCTCTCCTTGTGAAATCCTGCTGTGTCCTTAATGTTTTGAGATATCTTTCCATTGGGGTAGCTTTGTCTTTTATCTGTTGTGTATTTTCCACCTTAGCTTCTTGTTAGTTCTTGCTTTTTATACATTACATTCCGACATGAGCACTTGTGACCTTAGTAGTTTTGCGCCCTCCCTCCCCCCCCCCTCACCGAAAGAGAGAGAGAGAGAGAGAGAGAGAGAGAGAGAGAGAGAGAGAGAGAGAGTGGGGGGGGGAGGAGGGGGGGGTAGGGAATCACCCCCTTTGATGGTATTTCCTTTGTTGATGGACTACCCTTCTGAAGGATTCTTCCAATCAGTGAATCTCATTCTGGCCTCTGATTCACCCAAAATTAATTTTCCAAGGCAATTTCATTTCAGTTTGCTCCTTGTGCCATTCCCAGATATTTTATGGAAGTAATTGCTTCCAATGATTGTTCTGCTATTGTGTAAGTGTGTAATAAAACATCTTTCTCTGTTTCTATTCACAGTATCTTACATTAGTTAATGTTTACCATTCATCAATATGCTGCGGATTATCCTGCATTTCACTACAATTTTCCACCACTGTGACTTCTTGATATACTACAGTATAATACACAAAAAGTCTCATTGAACTTCGAATGATATCTATGAGGTGATATAAATATATCGTGGAAAGAAACAGTCCTGTAACATTCCCTTGGGACACACCAGAAATTACTTTCATGTCGAGGACTTCCCTTTGTTGATAATGACATGCTGTATTCTCTTAGCTAGAAAGTCTTCAGTCTTATCACACAGTTGGTCTGATATTCTGTATGCTCTCTCTCTCTCTCAAGGTGACTGTGCATAACTGTATTCAACATCATGCAGAAACCAAGAAACACAGTGTGACATTACAGATATAGGGGGAAGCTGATTGTTTCCATGTGAAAGGCGGGTTTTGTCAGGCTGTTGGGTTTCCCAGTCAGCCGGCTAACAGTTTGGACCTGGTGAATGGAATACAAGTAGTTAGGATTTTCATAATCTGGTCAGAAACTGGAAACGGCACTCTTGGCTGAGCGAGGGCAGCTCTCCCAGACGGCAACTGAAATACAATATAGCCACGCACATTATTCTAAAATTTCATATAAAATCAGGGAACGATCATACGGCAAATATAATTATATGAATGGATTCAGGGGACTTGTGAGAATCAGACACCGTAATTACAATTTCAACATCCCTTACAGATAAAAAGCTGACAAATTTCAGTACTATAATAATATTATTATATGACTTATATTTATAATTATTGATACATAGTGTTTATCAGTAACAGTTTAAGAAACAAATGGGCAGCATTGCACCATGCTACCTATCTTAAAAGACGCACCACGTTATTTCCGTATTCTTTCAATAAACTTTGTTTTACTCTCTTGTTCTGCTTTTTGTTGAGGTAGTAATATTCTTGTGTCAGAACATAGATTAAACCACAGAAACACAAAACATGAACCCAGCAAAGCTCATTACATTTAGTTATGTATTTTATTGTATTTAATTAGAAGGAAGTTTGTGGGGTAAAAATTGTAGAGGAGAACCGAGGGACGAATGCAGTAAGTAGATTTAAAATGATGTAGGTTGCCGAACATGTTCTCGGATGAAGAGACTTGCACAGGACAGGGGTAGCGTGGAGAGCTGCATCAAACCAGTCTGCGGACTGAAGATCACAACAAAAACAACCAATGGTCGTAGTCTAACCAATGGTAAAGATAATATTTCAGCCTTGGGAAAGAGTGGAATATACAAAATTACTTACAACTGTGGCACGTTTTACATTGGTCAGACAGACAGAGCAATATGTATCAGACTAAAAGAACACCACAGAAGTTGGAAACTTAGGAAAGGAAATTAAACATTTCGAGGCCACCTGTTAAAACAAGGCCATGGCTACAGACATATAAATCAGTAACTATAGTTTAATTTACCCATTTTTCAACCCATTTATTCAGACATTTCACTCAGTTTATTCTAACCCTTCTATGTTCCAAATATTTGACCTGTTAAACATAAGATTATTTGTTCTACAATTTCTCTTGTTTCAGTTTATTTTCTTAAGACAAAATGTTGTAATTTATATCTTGTCACATATTTTATCATTGTTCAATAATTGTTCCACTAGTCTTCTTTGAAAATTAATGTACATACACCATCTGTACAACAAGTTAAGGTCTTTGAACCTTAAATTTCCATGCTGCATTGCTATAGTTCTGTAGTATGTAACTGATGATGGTGTAACAGCTGAAAACTGGAGTGTAAAAACAATAAATTTGTAGAATATTACACTATTGTTTCATTCAAAATATTCACTTAGAATTCATCACAAGTACCAATCGGTCACATGGCCACTAATTCTCTAAAAGCCAGAAAATTTTATTTCTACATACTGTTAAATGTGATTCAAGCAACGTAAAACATATTCACAAATATAAATTTGGTAAAATCATAGCTAACTGTGTGTTGGTCTTGTAACCTGTCTACTTGTCACATGTAATTATCTTGAAAACTTAATGTTGCTTTTACACTGAAATTCATACTACTTATTGCCTCATAGATTCCAAAGTATCTAAAGTATCAGCCCTATTTTGCCCAGTTTTAAGGATTTACATTACCGTAATAGATTCATATTGAATGTCTGTACGTATAAAAATATACTACCTTTCCGTATAGTATAATTGGGTTTTACAAAATGTAGTTTAGAGAATCAGCAGATTAAAATGAAATCAGAAGTTTGGGTTTAAGTTTTTTTGTTTTAATCACAGGAAAATGATGTTATTGCATTTTATTGTTTCAATAAATTGCTTTAACCAATTTTCAAAGTATCTTAACTGTTTGTAGCAGTGAAGAAGAAAAGAGAAAGGGGAAGACCAACATGTGAAAGTGTTCCGTTTTATTCTTTCATAGGATTACAATTATTTAGATATATGAATTAGTGTTTCACATTGTAAAACATATCTAATAACTCTTTGTAAATATTTTATTTTTGAAATACACGAGAGTATTATGTATGTGTCTCAAACTAAATAACTGTGTTTTGTTACTTGTTTTTCAGGCAGTTTATTAAAACGAGAAAAACTGAAAACTCTCTCTGCATGCTGGCTTCTTTTTAACATACTGCTAACTGAAGCTCTTCTTTCAGTTAATCCTGGTTGAAAAGCTGTAACCGAGACACGGAGCAGGGTATGTCACTTCTCTTGCTGTCTCCTATCCAAGTGTATATTGCACCTCTTTTGCATCTTTTTAACATAGTAGTATATTTTCACTATCTGAATACTGTTATCAAGCCAACTAGACTTTCTGTTGTTGGTGAATTTTCTTGTTTTCTTGTATGAGACTAAAATGTTATGTAGATTGTTATACAGGATACCATATTTGCCGGCATATAAGATGCACTGGTGTATAAGGAAAAAATAAATCACACCTAGTACATTTATTGCAATATAATTATAATAGATATGTTCAAGTGCATCAAATATCTAAGGTAGTGCCTTCAAGTAGTGTTCATAAACCTTACGGAGTCAAGTTTCTTGACGAGACTGTCGTAAAGGCTTACGACATTGCCACGTAGGTGGCGCTGCTTACAATTGCTTCCATCAGCTATTGCACTGAGTATCAGTTTGCACTTTGCACAACGAGTAAGGGTTTTCATGTTTAAAATGGCCCGTTTTGAGAATTTATTGTGAAGCACAAATATTTATGTAAGTATATTTGAGATGTTCCGTAAACTGTGAGGATGGTGCCAGTTACACTTGGCAATAAAAATAGTACAAAATTCAGATAACCTTTACTACATAATAAAGCTCCTGATGGGTATTTTGGTGCATATTATGTACATATATCAAATAGAAAGTACAAAAATGTAAGAGAAAACCTAAAAGCAAATTTTCCCACTTAAGACATTGTTTCCCACAGTTTACATCATTTTTTTAAATCCCTCGAAAAGAAATGGAACTTGTAGGTTAGGCACCTACCTTAACTGGCAACCGGTGTATAAGACGCATCCAGTTTTGGGACCAATTTTTGTAGGGGAAAAAAGTGCATAATATACACCGGTAAATACGGTATTTCTATGTATATTTTAACACCTTACCCCCCACCAAATAGGTACATAATGCTTGCTTAACACCATTTTAAACTTCTTTCTGCATGCAAAAATGCCTGTGTATGCCTTAAAAGATAAAAAGTAATACCTCTATGTAGTCTGTGTGTAAACTGAAGAATGAGCGGATTGTGTGGTGGGAGAAGTTGACTTTCTAGGAAGAATGTTACAACTGCTATATAAGATAATTAAAAATCAGTTTTCCCATCTGAATTGTAGCATAACGTAGGATGATTTCCATAGATTCTATTCTCTTGCATTTTATACATTAGTTCCTAATTCTGTATAGCCATATAGATTCATTACATTTAGTCGAAAATAGATCCTATCCCATCATGTCTGCTCAATGTACCTGTACTAATTTAAACGGAACCCCTGAAACAGCCTGTAGGTTTCCTTGTGATCTAGTGGGATCCAGACTGGAGGCTCTCCTGTTCTCTCTTCAGTTTTCAGACAGACTATAGCATCAAAGGCATTACTTGGAGCTCTGTGTGTGTGTGTGTGTGTGTGTGTGTGTGTGTGTGTGTGTGTAATTTCTCACTTCAACAGAATTGTTCTGAACAATATGTGATACAAACCACTATTGGAAAAACTTCATGTTACACTATCTATTTGAGAAACTGAATTAAACACATTCAATATTGAGTGCAGTATTTGCTGATCATGTGGGCAACCATGTACACTTACCCATCCAGTTATAACTGTCAGTTATGTGTTTTCTCATTTTTGTATATTAGCTTTGTTGTCTGTCCCTACACAGGGTATTGATAAGTTGCTGGTAAGTTCTGGACAGAATGACAACATTGAATGAGCGGAGATGTAAACCACTGGATTTTTTTCTATTTATTATTATTATTTTCTTTTCTATGGAGACATTTAATGGTGAGTAGGTGATTAACTGGCTTAACTGGCTCATATTAACTCATGTTATAAATGTGTTGCCTTCTTCAGTACACAAATCTACAAACATCTGCATTGTTCAAGTGCTTATTAAATCAAAATGCTGCTTTCTGGTATTCATAATTATAATCCAATTTTAAATTACTTGATAGGTGATGTCTTGTCACTTGGTGCTTCAATATTACCATACTGACTATCAACTGGTTATAGGTGACACACAAACAGGACAGGTCACATCACAGTTGCTGTTAGTGTGTAACACAGATCAGTGTTGGAAGTGACTGCTGTGATACTCTGTTAGCAGCTGATATTAAGTGACCAATGATGGATTGTGGCAGATTATGCATTTGGTAGTCCTGAAATTAAACCAATGTTCTAACCTAACAAGCACCTCTTGATACATAATATATTCAAGAAATGATGATCAGTTATCACTCAGCTTGTCCTTTTCTCACGTGATATCTTGTGAGCTACAGATGAAAGCAACTTACAGACTGCAAAATTCCTTGATTTCCAAAAGCCGTTTGACACACTGCCGTGGTGCAGGTTGCTAAGGAAGGTACAAGCATTGTTCCCAGATATGTGACTGCCCTGAAGACTTCTTAACCCTTTCAACCCCAAATTTTATTAATTTATGAACACAAAGTGCGCCACGGTTGCACAGTGGTAGAGTGCCAGACTACAAATCTAAAGGTCACGGGTTCAATCTCCGCCAGGTCCTGGAATTTTTATCTGTCACTTTCCACTTCTTTCACCTCTGGCAGTATTGCTCATGTGAAAAATGACGAGTAGCACCGTGGTTCGGAACCCACATTAAACTGTAGGTCCCCCTATAACTGGCTGGGTAAGTCAGTTCGAAGGTCGGAGGAAGGCAACGGCATACCACCTCCAAACAGGACCATGCCTAGTAAAGCACTGTGGTGTTCAAACCAATCTTTGGATTGTTGACTGCTTTACCTTTTATGAACACAAATAATTCGTTGCATATTTCTATATATAATGATTGGAATAATGTATATTTGACAGAATTTTTTATTACACTTAGTTTTTGGAGGGAAATTTAAGATGACTACATATGGCATCATTGCACAGGATATGTTTCCTTTATTGTAACTAATAACATTTTCAAACTGTTTACTGCTAATTTAGACATTGAACAATTATTTAGTAATGAAATTTTTAAATTGCTTTGTTTCCTTTTCCATGATATCATTATCTGAAAGTCTTGTTGCATGTACTCCAACTTACAATGGAATTGTCAGACTTGTCTTGCCAAAACATGTATTAATTTTTTTAGCACTGTTAGTTAACATTGAAGGAAGTCTGTATGCAGAATGTTAGCTGCTGACATGACCTGGAAGTCACCCAAAAAAAAAAAAAATAAAAAAAAATAAATAAATAAATAAATAAAATCTCGAAAATGGCTGTTTTTCCTGCTTGGTGCTTGCGGTGATGGCTGGCCACCCCTGAAAATGACGAGTCGTGAGCTGTTATTATACTGAGCATTGTGCGCATGGTCTGGAGGTGCGGCCATCTTATCACAGCGTTCACGGTTGCACAGTTTTGGTGGAAAGGGGAAACGAATATTCGTTTCTGTGGCATGCACTTCCTTTTCATTTCTCGTATGCATTTCGAAACATACCGTCCTGAAACTGGTTAGAGATGTGAAAGATATTCTGTACATCTACATCTATACACCCCAAGCCACTTTACGGTGAACATTCAATCTCCCCTCACAGGTGATGGCAAACCTTGTAAATGTTTTGCTGCTTGCCATGGAGATATACCACAGACGCCAAATGAAGCAATCAACAGAAAGCACGCGTGAAGACTATGTGATGTGCGACATGGTAGTGAAACTTCTAGACGAGAATGTAAATAGCGCAGACATGTGGCTAAAAACGACTGAAACACTCAATATTGCAGACTGTGAATCTACAGACAGCGATGAAATGGAAGAAAGTTCCACACATGATGACTCTTCGAGTGATAGTGCCACGTACCACCATCAATTATCTTCAAAAGCAACACCAGCAACTACAATTACATTATCAGACAAAGAAAGAGCAGTGAAGTATTGGTTGAACGAAAGTGGTAAGAAACGCCTATGTGTCAGTACTGTTCAAAATAGGTATCGCTTTGTCCGTTCTGAAGGTGAATTGTATAGATGGAAAAAGGAAGTCGCTGGATGAAGTAAGAGTCAACTGGAAATTGCGACGGAGATAAATGTGCTACTTTTTGAGCAATTTATCAATTCCAGACGACAGTCATTGAGTGTCAGCTACACAACTTTGCGTGACTGGGCATTAGAGATTGCCAATGCGATAGGCGCTAAAGAATTTACAGCTTCTCAAAGTTGGATTAGTCACTTCAAAAGATCACATAAAATTGTGGCACGAAAAATAACAAAATTTGTATCAAGAGACAGTTCGGAAAATGAAGTGACTCAAATGGAATGATAGAAGCTTTTCTTATGACTGCAAAATAAAAAAAAAAATAAAAATAAAATAAAATAAAAATAAATAAATTAATTAATTAAAAAAATGATCGCCAGTTTCAGTGAATCTTACGTTTACAATGCAGATCAGTCAGGTTTTCAAAAAGAAATGCGTGCGAAAAGAACACTGGCATTAAAAGGGAAACAACATATTGGGGCAATGGCGCAGTCCACGACTGCACTCACCCATTCTTACACTATAGTGCCCATAATTAGTCTGGATGGTTCATTGCTGACTAAAATATATGTGTCTCTTCAAGAACCAACTGGACATTTTGGACCATGTGTCAAACAAACAATGTTCTACGCAGACAATCTTGTGGTAGACGCATCAAAGTCTGGAAAAAAGTGAAATGATAATGTTACACTTTTCATGCATCATGCTTTTCTTCCGTTCTACGGGAACAAATCTCTTCTCCTTCTAGATTCGTGGTCAGGTCATAAAAGTTCTGATTCATTAAAAGCTGTATTTCGAGCTCACCTTGACAAAGAAGTAGAGATACTTCATATTCCACCCAGCACGACGAACATAATTCAACTGTTAGACAGAGAATTTTTCTGCCAGTGGAAGGCATTTTACAGAAAACTAACAGAAAATTTTTGTGTGCAAATCACTGCAGTTTCCTGTCTATCATCGTGACAATATTCTCAACTTACAATCAGTCGTACATTATCAGTTTTCCTCCCCACAAAAATGTGATTAAATATACATGGCATGCCTCGAAATATACTGATGTTAGGCCTGATTTCTTCCTAACACCGGCCGAGTTTTGTCTATGGATGTCTAACAACGTCTGTGATTCGCAGGGCTGTCATATGTCATCTTTGCTTGTATGTTCTTGGTGCACAAAAAAACCTATGTTTTGAACATTGTATCAATATTTCACATTTTTGCGGTAATTACAAGAAATAAAAGTTTGACGTGTTCTAAACCATATATGTATTTGTGTCTATTTCATAGCTATTTGGAAAGAATGTTGTAGATAACATATCAGCTACAAATTATCATCATATTTATTAATTATTGTACAATCGCTTTCACTGGGCGAATCGGCTCTCTCACTGCTGTGGCAGGAGAGCAGCGCATAGCTAACACCACCTTGTCCCTAGATTTTCAGATTAAATGTGTGGATGGAGAGGGGGTGCTTCAAGATAAATGAGACAGGTGGGATAAGATTAGGCCAAGACGTTGTCTTCATTTTCAATGGTTGTGACACACATGCTAATGCATGTAGAGCTGTGATAAAGACAACACAATATTTTATGTATCGAATAGTTTGCAGAAAATTCTTTTGGTAGGGATTTGGAAGGATTTTAGCGATATCGTTTCAGGGCTCAATAGATGACGGTCCAAGTAGTCACATGGTGTGGTTTTAGTGTCTCAGTCTGTTATGGTTATTGTAAAATGTAGAGGGAGTTGACGGACTACATATTTAGAGAGATTGTGAGGAAGGCAGTTTGGGGCAGGGGGTGGTGGTAGTGCTTTGTCTGGCAAGGCCTTGGGCAAGACCTTGAGAATATTAATAAACATATTGTGGATGGGAGGGATTTTCTGGTTTGGAAATGGAAGGAGTGGAAGAATTGTGATGGTTGTTTGTTTTCAGTATGCACAGAGGTTTTTACAGAACTACTCACCTTCCACCCACACTCTACCAATGTGCAAAAAGAACCACCTCAGATGCCCCACTGTGGTTTATTTCTGTACTCCAATATTAAACTGAGCAATACATTTAGCCCATTGTCCACAACTTTCCTCTCTTTACAAATTTGTGATACTTATCACCACATATCCCTGTTTGCCATTGTTGAAGTCATTTTCTTATAAACCAACATCTCCCATGGCTATAACCTTGTTGCCATCAAACACTAAATGTCCAAAATTCAAGTGACATGAAAACTATGCACATCCTTTATGTCTGAGGACAGACCATCTTCTGAGATGAGCAATCCTCCTCCTAGTAAGCCTTAATACACAGTTATTCCCTCTAAATTTTGATTATGTGGAATCTTCCTTACCATAAGTAGACAAAATTCATCACACCTCTGGTTACACAGTGCCACCTATCATTTAGTACATCCAAACAACACCACCTATGTACTTCATCTGACTTTCATTCTGCTTTTAAACTGTGAACATCCATTACATAGTCATTCATATCACTTCCGAAGCTGTTTTGTGATAGGCCCAGCCTATGCAATAGAATCAGTTATCCTTAATGTATTTCTGGTTTCAGTATTCTGCCACATGGATCATACTATTAATGGAAAGCACTTGGATGCAAGGCATGTCCTGTATTATACAGAAAAACCAATGGAGGAATAACATTCTATGAACGAGAGCATGATATGTCAGAAGTTTGAGTATAATAGAGAAGCTAAAAAATCTGAATAGGGAATTGCAAAGACTCAACCTAGTATAGTGGGAATCAATGAAGAGGAAAGATAAATATTTCTGGCAAGGTGAATGTAGAACATCATCAACAGCTGCAGAAGATAGTACAACAGGAGGAGGATTCACTATGAAGGGAAAGTAGGAAGAGCGAGTTACTGTGACTCATCTGATAAAACTGCAAACTGGTACAATAGTTCAGGTATAAATGGTGATATCACAAGCAGAAGATGTAAAGGTAGATAAAGTATATGATGGTATAAGAAATGGTAATTTGGTATGTAAATAGATAGAAATTTATAATAATTATTGGTGATTGGAATTGAGGTTGTAGGAGGAGGAATAAAAGGAAGGATGTGAAAGAATATGGGCTTGGTAGCAGGAATCAGAGGAGAAAAGGTGGGCCAGGCTTTGATTGGGTTGGACTAACATGTGATGGAACTAGAATAGAAAGTGTAAGTTGAGTGGATTGAGCAGGTCTTGCAGTGGAGTCTTCCACAGGGATATGAAACCTGTGGCTGGGGTTGGGGGTGGCATAGGGATGGACTAGGATGTTATGGAGGTTGGGTGGTTGACAAAACCCCACTTCAGAATAGGTGGGGAAGATGTTTGGTAGGATACCTCTCATTTCTGGGCATGACAGCAGAAAATCAAAACCTTGGCAAAGGACGAAGTTATGTTATTCCAGTCCAGGGTAGTATTGGGTAATGAGGGGAGTGCTCTTTTGTGGCTGGTTATTGGCGGTGGATGGAGGATTTGGGATGTATAGGGATATGGCACAGGAAATCTGTCAGCAGACTAGGTCGGGGGAAGGGTTTTGACAGGTTTTCATTGTTGTAACTGTTGCAAGGTTCTTGTATTGAAGTTTGAGCTAAATTTCTAGTTTCTGTAAAACATTGCTGATCCTGGGGATTTTTTGTGCGTTTAAATTTGGCATGCATTTTTTTATTCGCATTTGCAAGAGTGTTCTAACCTGTTTTGTGTACCACAGCAGGTCAAGCCCTTCTATTGTTAATTTGTTTGGTATGAATCTGCCAATTGTTGGTGAAATTATTTCTTTGAATGTAAGCCACATCTGATCTAAACTCACATTGTTAGTTTTGAAAGACTGGAGATTCTCAGTCAGGAAAGCGTTAACAAATTTTTATCTGCTTTTTTGAATGAATTTTGTTTTAATTTTGGTGGATTTGGAAAGTCCAATATTCATTCTCGCTATGGCAACTTTGCATTAACCTAGCACTGTGTCTGTTTTGATGCTCTTTATTAGCTCCGGTTTATTTGTTGCTAAGAGGTCAAGTATGTTCTCACAACCATTTACTATTCTAGTGGGTTCATGAACTAATTGGTTGAGATAATTTTTGGAGAATGCATTCAGTACAATTTCGGATGATGTTTTATGCTTGCCTCCGGTTTTGAACATGTAAGGCAGTTCTCATCACTGCAGGATGCCGTTCGTGGTTGGCTAGGCTGTAAGAAAGGGAATTTTTTATGTGGAAGGAATGGCAACTGTTAAAGTGTGTGTACTTTTCGTGATTGGTAGGTTTAATGTGGATGGAGCAGTTAGTAAGGTGGATGTTAACATCTAAGAATGTGGCATGGTGGATTGAGGAAGACCAGGTGAAGTGGATGGGAGAGAAAGAGTTGAAGTTGTGGAGGAAAGAGGGAAAGGTGTCCTGAGAGATTATGAAAATATCGTCAATGAACATCACCACCCAGACCAGCGGTTTAGGGTTTTGGGACAATAGGAAGGTTTCCTACAGACTGCCCATAAACAGGTTGGCGTAGGAGGGTGCCATGTGAGTTCCCATGGCTGTTCCATGGATTTGATTGTATACTTTCCCCTCAAAGGATAATTAGTTGTTTGTTAGAATAAAGTTGGTGAGGTATGGCTTTGGATTCTGAGGACTGTTAGAGTGAGAGTTTTTAAGAGCAGGATGGGCATGTGGCATGTGAGATGTTGGTGTGTAAGGAGGTGGCATTAGCTGTTACAATAAGTATCCAGGAGGTAAAGGGGTGGTTACGATGGAGAGTAGGTGAAGGGAGTGGTTGGTATACTTGATAGGGAGGATAGATTTCAGACAATTGGTCAAATGTGCTGATCAAGGAGAAAATTAAAGTTCTGTATTAAATTTCAGACAGTAATAGCAAATACCAATATACAACCATCACAAGAGTAGAAGGTATATTTAGAAAAGACAGTATGATTCCATCTAGATTACATCATTTTTAGGCAGAGATTCTGGAATTAGCATATTGGATTGTAAGACATACTCAGGAGCAGATATAGACTCAGGTAACAATTAAGTAATAATAAAGAGTAGGCTGAAGTTTAGTAAAATAGTATGGAAGATTCTGTGGGGAATGAAGTGGGATACTAAAGTATACTAAGGACATGGATACTGCCATAAGGAATAATGGAGTAGGCAGTTCAATTAAAGAGCAGGGGACATCACTGAAAAGAACAATTGTGGATGGTGGACAGTCAAACGTAGGTGTAAGGAAAGAAACTGCAAAGAAATCTTGGACAACAGAAAAAAAATACTTCAGATGACCAACGAAAGAAGGAAATGTTCAGGAAGTGACAGGAAAACTGCAATACAAATCTGTAAGGGATAAAATAAATAGGAATACAAGGAAGCCAGGAGAAAATGGCTACATAAAAATTGAGGAGAAATTAAAAAGAAAATGTTCATCAGAAGCACTAATTTCATTGTACATAAAAGCCAAAACAACCTTTGGTGAAATTAAAAGCAAGGGTGGAATATTAAGAATGTGATGAGAATCACAGTGTCAAATGAATTGAATAGAGCATATAGGTGGAAAGAGTACATTGAATGCCTTTTGTGATGGGGAAAATTTGTTTGATAACACGGTAGAGGAGGATATTGGGGTCACTACAGAAGATGCAGGGGTCCAGTATTTTCATGCTGAACTTGTCTGTTTGGCTTTCAATCTGGTTGCCAATAATGTGTGGTGCAATTCCATTTTCTATTGCTTGGACTCAGGCAGGTGGAAACCCAACTCACACCTCCTGCAACAATTTGGTCCAAAACTTCATGTTCCTCCTGTTGTATCGGGTCAAAAACAATAAATGTCAACCCAATCTGTTTGTTTTGTGACCAATAGAAAGCAGTCTTAGAACCCACCAAGAACACTGGTTTTGATAATTCAGTTTTTTCATAATATTGATACACAATGCTGACCTTGGAATCTGTGGAAATTCAACTGATTACTTAGAAACTGTTAATTTTCAGTTCTCTTGAATTTTGTTGTTCACATCACAAACCAGATCAGTTCATTTCTTATCAGAGGTGGTCGTACACATTAACCCACCCATCCTCGACCATTTTCTCCAACATACAAGCTTTACTGTCGCTCACATTGCTATTATCATAAACTTCACACTGCTGTTAAGTCTCTTCTATTCAAGAATTGAATTACAGATTGTATTTCTCAGTTTATGGTAAATTAATTTTTCTTAAACATCACGTACTACTGCATTTCAGCTCACAGATAAGTTGCAAATGGTATATAAATGTATGCAAAACATCCTGGGAGTAGATATTAATCTGTACAGCTGCAATTGCACAAGTCTGAGTTTCATCCACTTCAGCAGTCAGGAGACTGTATCACTTTGTTTTGACAAACACTTCATAAAAACAATGGTATGTTTGTACTTAATCAATTTTCTTTTAACCAAAGATTTTAGTGGATTACAGTAAATTGCTTGCTCCAACTAGATATTTATGCTGTTATGTGCTGCAAAAGACTTTATCTCGTCTGCTTGTGTACCAGATCTGTAATTTTTGCTGGCATTAGGAGATGATATTATGATTATGAGAATCATTCATTGGAGAACCCTGTGATCAGTATTCCTCTTTATAACTGTGTTTTCAGATAGTGCTTGTCAGTAAATACAGTATATGAAAAGATAATCACCACAAGAGAGATGTGTGATATTTTTGCGTATTCTCTTCATGAATAATGAAGGTTCTTAAATGATTGCAAGTACTTCTATTACATAGAGTAAAACAAATACAGTTCAACTTAGAACTTCATAAACAAACTTGTGTTGGTACAAGCAACAGAAACATATTTAGATGGCACAAAGAAAAATAAAATTGTGGAAAAAGGTATAGGTCACTTTGAAATTTGTCATAATTATAATTAAGGGTTCAAACTATGTTCATTACACTGTGTCAACTTATTCTTTTTTAAGCATTAATGTGTTGTTATTTTTATCAAACCCCCATTAAAGTAAACATTTTCATGAGTGGGTGTATTTGACTTTTTAATCTGTAACTTCCATGTCTTTTATATTTCAGGTGTTAAAAGTGAATATTTGCATTATATTTCAAAACCTGGGTCAGTTGACGATCTGTATTTGGAGAGGAAGCATCATTTAGAGAGAAACTGCCCTGCACAGCAGGCAAAGTTGCAGAAGGATCAGTTAGATCATATTTTGGTTGACAAAATCCATAAACTTCTTTACTGTTATGTTCCCAAGGTATGTTTACCGATTGTATATACCTAAGAAAATTTGTTCTAGAAAGGAAATTTTTGTTTTGGCAAAAAAAAAAAAAAAAAAAAAAAAAAAAAATTAAATTGATGCATTATACAATAGAGGTTCAGCCTGATTTATTTTTCTTAGTGTTTTCCGAGTTTGTAGGTTGCTTCAGAAACTGATTTAAACCTACAATGTAGTTTTGTTTTGGAATGAAGTAACATATGTGGTGGAACTACACCTGGGAATCATCTCATTGCCTCAATAACACCAATATACAAATGGCATCTTCTATGAAACATTACTACCCTACACCATATTTTGACATTCAGTAAAATATAATACATATAATTACTAGGACTCAAAGAATCATTGAGACTCATTCAATATGAAAACATCGAACCCCACAACTGAAATCTGTTGTGTATGGTATCAGAAGTTTTGGAATAATTATTTTCGGCAGATTAGTTCTCTCTAACATGGAGACCACATGGGTATCAGACTTTTATATATTTTGTAATTTATGGTACTTAAAGTTTGGAACCCAAATGGCAATCAGGCACAGGCATTCGATGCAACTCCAAAAAATTCTTGAGAAAATTGACTATCAGGATTTTAAGATTTATGACGGGATCTAGTTATATGTGAAAGAGAGACAGCTTCTGATGCTCATGGTGGGTCAACGGTAGCATTGTAGATTTATAATCATAAAAGCTTTAGAGTCAGTGGTTTGAATGCCCCATTTCTCATTTTTTAAATGGAGATTTTTTTTCATTTTGAAATTCATTAACTATATGGTAATTAGCAAATGTAATTGTAATTTTCAGTGACAAATATATGTATTTTTTATATTTTATTAGATGTTTTTAACATGATGGTTTCAATTTAAAAAAAAAAACAACATAAATTACTTTTTTCACAATATGCACTTCACCATTACTGATGATGGTTGCTATTGTTTTCCCAGTATTGCTAAAAAATTTAATTGCGATGTTTATTTAATTGAAACTATCATTATTAACAACTGTTTATAAAATTCAGAAAATGAAGAATAAACAAAATACATACATTTTTATAAAAATTACATTTAGATATATGATAATTACCTTGTATTTGATGACTTTTATATATAAATGGTGCAGGGATTAGAACACAATGAAGGAAAAAATGGGGAATTCAAATGCTTAATGCTTATCTGTTTATAATGCCACCTATGACCCACAGTGATAGTTAGAATGTTTTGTGGTTTTATGAGTAGTTAAAGAACCTCAAGAAACTTTAAAGTCAATTTTTTCTGTAGAATTTTTCTGATTCCGCATCGAATGGGTTTTGCTGTGCAAAATCCTATGAAGAGATGATGAGGGCTTAAAAACAAAAGGGACTGTCTGCAGAAAATTTGGTTCAAATGATTTTTTATGTTCTTTTCATTTTAAATTCGTAATTTTTTATTGTGTGCTTTCATAATTGGGTAGTGTATATTTGAGCAGTATGGATAGAAAAAAACTGTGAGTGCCGTATTTGGATGTGAGCCGAGTTGACAGTTTCTCACGGCTTGAGACTACTACCAGTGTACACCATTCCTGGAGAAATCCAGTTGTTTCACACATCTTCTGAATGTTCCATCACTATGGCCATCCCAGTTACCACTCTCACAAAGGTGGGACCCATTACCCATGGTTGAGTAGAGGTCTTTTCAAGGTGTGGCAGGCAGTGAACAACTTTCCAGATGGATAATCAAGAATGCTTCCTGGTCCATCCGGCAAATGGGTTTCAGGTGCTATCTGTGGCTGATAATGTTTCTGAGCTAGATGCAGTCACTTGTTCTGTTTTGGAGGAAGCTTCTTAACCTGCAAAAGCTGGGTGTTCACACAGAGTGGGATTACTTGTAGCTGGAAGTGACATTGTTGTGCATAATGCAGCCTTGTATGGATATAAATGCCAAGGAGAGGGGAGAAGAAAATGTACATACAGTGGGATTCATTCCTGATATGGAATGGCGTCTGCCAGAAGCCATGAAGAGCACATGGTGTAACCAACTGTGTTGGCTTATGGCAGCATTAATAATGTATATATTTTGGATTGGAAGACCTCTTGGTTTCTTGTGGCTATCTTAATTGGTGAAGACTGATAGTCTTGCTAGTGAGAAGAAGGCAGAATTCACCAACTGTAACATTGTTGATGGGGCATATTGCAGATGTTTGGTTCATTCCTGAGGAAGGGTCTGAATTGAAGGCTTAGACGAGGAATGGTCACATGAGCTGCCCACAATGCAGCTACCAGTATGCACATGACACGTGCAGCTCATAGTCTCATCCTTGTGAACAGGACTGAAGACTGTCAATAATTCATAATCGTCAGCTGACACTTGAGCCTGCATTCATGTTAAATTGCATTGTAATTATTATAGTAGAACATTGTGATGAATCCTAACAAATCAGACCTGTAACATTTGAGAAAATGTAGCCTTAAAGACCAATCTGCTGGTTATAGAAATACCATTAAATGAAAAGGAAACTGCAGCTTATAATAATTACATCATCAGTAAAATGGAATGAACTTACGTGAGACTGCACGCTTTTATGTGCCATCTCTTTACAAAAGCTTTGCATGCCAATTATTATGCTGTAAAACTGTTGTGTTGTATCCATTTTGTTTTCTTTTGATATTTCTCTTCTGAAGTGAAAACTTCTGAGCCACATGACTTCACTGAAAGTCAAAAAGGTCCAACTGAATTTCAGGAGTTGCACTTTGAACACACACTACAGAAATGCTAAATCAGTTGGATATGCTTTTTTGCATTTAAAATTGTATTGAAGGAATAAAAATAGTTGCAAAACATGGGAATTTATTGCATTAATGATGAAGAAGACAGGAATTTCTTATCTTTATGATGAAACATACCAAATTGAATTCCCCTCAGGGGCTCAGCATTAATTTGCTGAGTACGGGCTTGGCGACCCTGGGTCCTGAGCTGTGGGCTGTCCACTACACCATAAGCTCTGTGCGTGCTTCAACGACCATCGTTCGTTCTACGTTTCAGAGCCTGGGGATCTTGGCTTAATCGCCCGGGTCGCGAGGATGGTACGAACTATTAAAAAAAAAAACCTCAATTTCAAGGTGTGCTACATGCCGAGGAGTTACATGGCTGTTAAGGTTGAACAATCTTTAGCGAGAAACCTCTGAGGAACCTGCCGCACCTCAGTTGTATAAGGCTTACCCAGGCAAGTGGGGCTCTGCATGGGTGGACTTTTACTTTCCTAGCTGCTCGTGGGAACACCATGAAAAGATCTCGAAATGTTGGCGGACATACAACCGTCGTCTGTAAGTGAGAAAGGTCTGATTTAAATGCTGCTATGTATGTCCCCCACTCGTTCCCTTCCCTGGCCACTCCACGGGAGGAACGTAGGGCCTGTCAGCAAGGTGAGGCTTACGCCCATAAATACCTGGTTTGTACCAGGACAGATGAAGAATCATTTCAGTCGCCAAAGCCATTATTTTTTGTGGAGCACCTGGAGGATATATATGAAGAGGTCAAGGGAATGTCTAAAATGAGATCAGGGGCAGTCCTCATAATGATGTCATCCCCAGCGCAGTCACGGGCATTGCTTGCCTGTGACAACCTGGGTGATGTTCCCGTTACAATAATGCCTCACAAGAGTTTAAACATGGTCCAGGGCATTATATTCCATAAAGACCTCATGTAGCAATCTTACGATGAACTACGAGCAAACCTAGAGTGACATGGTGTTATTTTATCTGGCGTATTTATAGGGGAGAACAGGGTTGCCACCGGTGCCTTCATCTTGGCTTTTGAGGGTGATTAATTGCCTGAGAAGGTCAAGGTGATGATCTACCGGTGCGATGTTAAGCCCTACATTCCTCCCCCCTATGCATTGTTTAAAGTGTTGGAGGTTTGGGCACATGTCATCCCAGTGTGATGCCAATCCCATCTGTTGGGAATGCAGACTTGCATCTCATCCCGACGTCCCATATGCCTCTCCTCCAGTCTGCTCGCCACGTTGCACAGTTCTGCACAAAGAGAGGAAAATCATGGAATATAAGACCTTGGACAGGCGGACATACTCAGAGGCAACACGTAAGTACCTGAAGCTCCACCCTGTAACCATGATTACCTCCTATGCTACAGCCACTTCATTATCGCTATCTATTGCACCAAGACTGCAAACAGTTCAGCCCGTTGTAGAGGACCAACAGGCCCTGCCGTCTCACCCACCACCCCAGATGACTGGGGGCACTTCTTCCTGTATTGCTCCCAAAACCCCAACTTTGGGCTCTTTGAGGTCATCCTCAGTCCCAGAGACTTGAGCCAGTGAAGCCCTACCATCATGAGAAGCCAAAGGGGCAGCAAGACACACAAAAGAAGGAAAGGAAAAGTGGTAAAAATAAAGAGACTGCTGTAGCTCCCACACTACCAACCCTTACCTCCACCTCTGAAGACGAAGTGAAGATTCTAGTGTCCCCTGAGGACCTAAATCTCAACAGCAGCTCCGAAACTATGGACATAGATCCAACAGCCTCAGCAGCAGTGACAGCACATGACCCGGAGGTCTAAAAGCCGTCCTTAGTATCCATGTCTTCCCAGACCATCCTCCAGTGGAATTGCGGTGGGTTTTTCCAATGCCTGGCTGAATTGCGACAACTTTTAAGTACCACATCTGCTTTCTGCATTGCCCTCCAGGAAACCGTGTTACTGGCAATGCGGACCCCTGCCCTTCGTGGGTACAGGGGATACTATAAAACTATAAAAGTCACAGCGTTTATTGTAGGGTATCAGGTGTTGTCTGTGTATACATCCTTAACTCTGTTTATAGTGAAACCCTGCCACTTCAGATGCCTTTATAAGCTGTGGCGCACAGCACTTTCTCGGCTATTGACTTGTAGGTCTGCAGCCCTGGCCTCTTGCCATCTGTCAAATGGAGGACACGACGATTTGTGTGGTAGTGACCACTTTCCCGTCTTTCTGTCACTACCCCATCGTCAGTGCCCTGTACGCCGTCCTCGATGGTCTTTAAATAAAGCAGACTGGGATGACTTCTGTCCTGCTGCCACTCTTGAACCTCTCCTGAACAACACAATTGATGTAGTGGTAGAGAATGTCACTAAGACGATTGTATCTACATCTACATACATACTCCGCAATTCACCGTAAGGTGCGTGGCGGAGGGTACACTGTACCACTACTAGGCATTTCCTTTCCTATTCCACTCCCAAATTGAACGAGGAAAGAAAGAATGCCTATATGCCTCCGTACGAGCCCTAATTTCTCTTATCTTGTCTTTGTGATCTTTACGCGAAATGTAAGTAGGCGGCAGCAAGATCGTATTACACTCAGCTTCAAATTCCGGCCCTCTAAATTTACTTAACAGAAATTCACGAAAAGAACGTCGTCTTTCTTCCAGCGATCCCCAATTGAGGTGCCGTTGCATTTCCGTGACACTCGCACATTGGTCGAACGTACCGGTAACAAATCTAGCTGCTCGCCTCTGAACCGCCTCTATGTCTTCCTTCAAACCGATCTGCTGTGGGTCCCAAATACTTGAGCAATACTCAAGACGTGGTTGTACAAGCGTTTTATACGCAGTCTCCTTTACAGGTGAAGTACATCTTCCCAAAATTCTCCCAATAAACCGAAGTCGACTGTCTGCCTTACTCACAACTGTCCTTACATGCTCGTTCCATTTCATATCGCTCTGCAATGTTACGCCTAGATATTTGAATGACGCGACAGCATCAAGAAGCTCACTACTAATGCTGTATTCGAACATTATGGGATTGTTTTTTCTACTCATGCGCATCACCTTACATTTATCTACATTGAGAGCTAGCTGCCATTCTTCGCACCAACTAGAAATTTTGTCTAAGTCAACCTGTATGCTATTACAGTCAGTTACAGACGACACCCTCCCATACACCACAGCGTCATCAGCAAACAGCCGCAAATTACAACTTACTCTGTCCATCAGATCATTTATATAGATAGAAAATAATAGCGGTCCTATCACACTCCCCTGGGGCACGCCTGACGATACACTTGTCTCTGATGAACACTCGCCGTCGAGAACAACGTACTGCATTCTATTACTTAGGAAGTCTTCCAGCCAGTCACAAATCTGTGAACCTATTCCATAAGCTCGTATCTTCGTTAGCAGTCTGCAGTGTGGCACCGCGTCGAACGCCTTTTTGAAGTCGAGAAAAACACAATCCGCCTGTTGCCCTTCGTCCATGGCTCGCAAGATGTCATGTGAGAAAAGGGCAAGCTGAGTTTCACATGAACGATGTTTCCTAAACCCGTGCTGATTCATGGAAAGAAGCTTTTCCGTTTCAAGGAAATTTACTATATTCGAACTGAGAATATGCTCCAAAATTCTACATGAAACCGATGTCAACGATATTGGTCTGTAATTGTATGGGTCAGTTCTCTTTCCTTTCTTATACACAGGAGTCACCTGCGCTTTTTTCCAATCACTAGGAACTTTGCGCTCAATTGAAGATTCGCTATAAATGCAAGTTAAGTAGGGGGCCAATGCCGCAGAATAGTCTTTGTAAAACCGAACTGGTATTCCATCCGGACCAGCAGACTTTTTCGTATTTAGCTCTCTCAGCTGCTTCTCTACACCGGAAATACCTATTGCTATGTCCCCCATTTCGGAATTAGTACACTGATCAAATGATGGTAGATTTGTGTGGTCCTCCTGCGTGAAAGATTTCTTAAAGGTTAAATTTAGAACTTCAGCTTTCCGTTTGCTTTCTTCTATTACTGCCCCGGAATGATCAACTAGTGACTGGACAGTGGGCTTTGACCCCCTTATTGATTTTACATAGGACCAGAATTTTTTCGGGTTCTCGGAAAGATCTTTTGCTAAGGTATGGCTGTGATAATTATTGTATGCTTCACGCATCGATCTTTTTATAGACGCACGAATCTCTACTAACTTTTGCCTGTCATCATTTGCGTGTTCTTTTTTGAATCGAGAGTGCAACAGCCTTTGCTTTCTCAACAGCTTTCTAACATTATTATTATACCACGGTGGATCTTTTCCATCCTTAATCGTCTTTACTGGCACATATTTCTCTAACCCTTTATTAACAGTGCACTTAAATTTAGTCCGCAATTCCTCTACATCCATAGTCCCAGAATTAAACGATGCCCATTCATTTTCTAAGTGCGATCGTAACATTTGCTTATCGGCTCTTCCCAACAAAAACACGCTCCTAGCCTTCTTGATTGGTTTATGAAATTTGGTCACCATCGACAGTATGACGATAATATGATCACTAATTTCTGTCTCTACACAGACATCGTTAATAAGGTCAGGCCTGTTTGTGGCTATAAGGTCTAGAATATTTCCATTGCGCATGGGTTGCCGATTTAACTGCTCAAGACAGTTTTCGGAGAACGTGTCCAAAAGTAGCTCGCAAGACTGCTTGTCTGTACCGCCTGAAATGTAACTAGTGAGGTCCCAATCTATACTCTTAAGGTTGAAGTCACCTCCACCTAATATTACGTGGCCCGGATACCTATGCACTACCTGGTGTAGACTTTTCTTGAATGATTCTAAAACTGCTACAGCAGCACTGGGGGGCCGGTAAAAACACCCAACTATTAACTTTACTTCTTTTAGACCTGTTATACGTGCCCAGATAACTTCACAGTTACTTTCAACCTCAATCTCAGTAGAAACAATATCTTTGTCCACAGCGATGAACACTCCTCCTCCAGTTGTATCAGATCTATTTCCGATATACATTCCACTGAGCACGCAATCCCCCATTCATCCAGATGCTCCCAGCAAAAGACAGTGCCTTGGTGATCGACGGTAGTTACGGAAGCCATCAGAGACTGTAGGTGTGCTCTTCAGCACCATAAGCGCCACCCATCACTCGAAAATCTAATGGCATTTAAA
Organism: Locusta migratoria; assembly: GCA_026315105.1. Classification (NCBI taxonomy): domain Eukaryota; kingdom Metazoa; phylum Arthropoda; class Insecta; order Orthoptera; family Acrididae; genus Locusta; species Locusta migratoria. The sequence goes on from CM048755.1 coordinate 299,077,988, forward strand.
TGACTCTGAGCTAGTGCTTGCCAGATAATACAGAGGTGCAAACGAGAATGTTGGGAGAGGTACGTCTCAACCATAGGGTTGCATACAACCCCTTCCCAAGTCTGGACGAAGATCTGGTGCCTGTATGACTACCAGACCCAGACAGCAATTCCTGGGATATCTATAAATGGAGCTGTCTGTACGGATCACGGCGCCATTGCCGAGGCTTTTGCCAAACACTACACTCATGCTGCTGCATCCAAAAATTATCAACCTGCTTTCTGCACATTAAAAAAAGTGGATTGAATGCAAGCGACTTTCATTTACCATATGCCATCCTGAGGTTTATAACACTGCGTTTAGTGAGTGGGAGTTTCTCAGTGCCATTGCTCAGTGCCCTGACACCACCCCAGGGCCTGACAGGAATTCACAGTCAGATGTTAAAACATCTATCTGACGCTTCTAAGAGACATGTTCTAGCCTTATTTAATCACATCTGGAGCGGAGGTGTCTTCCCGTCAGAGTGGTGAGAAAGTGCCATTGTTTCAGTGCTTATGCCGGGTAAAGGCCCTCTAGATGTGGACAGCTATCAGCTTATCAGCTTTATGAATGTTCTCTGCAAACTGCTAGAATGCATGGTGAGCTGTCGTTCGTATTGTCTCCTTGAAACCCGGGGCCTGCTGGCTCCATGTCAAGGTGGTTTCCGTGAGGGGCGCTTGACCTTAGATAACTTGGTCTATCTTGAGTCTGCCATCCGGACAGTGTTCTCTAGACGTCACCATATGGTAGCCGTGTTTGTTGACTAGTCTAAGGCATATGACATGATCTGGCAACACCACATTTTAACCACATTACGTGGGTGGGGTCTGCGGGACTCACTTCCACTTTTTATGCAAAACTTTTTAGCTGTCTGTACCTTTCATGTTCAAGTTGGTGCATCTTTTAGTGCCTCTAATGTCCAGGAAAATGGAGTCCCTCAGGGCTCTGTTTCAAGTGTTCCATTGTTTTTAGTGGCCATTAACGGCTTAGTGACAGCAGTTGGGTCATCAGTATCCCATTCATTGTATGCTGACGGCTTCTGCATATATTTTAGTTCTTTTAGCATGTGTGTTGCTGAACGCCAGCTGCAGGACGCAGACATGGGCTCTCTCCCATGGGTTCCAGTTGTCTGCCGCCAAAACATGTGTTATGCACTTCTGTCATTGATGGCCTGTTAACCCACATCCCGAGTTGTATCTTGACAGCCAACTACTCAATGTAGTTCGCATCGATTTATAGGACTGGTATTTGATGACCGGCTCTCATGGAAACCACATATTCGCCAGCTGAAACAGCAGTGCTGGTGGCCCTCAACACCCTCCGCTGCCTCAGCAGTACCACTTGGGGGACCGACCGCGGTACCCTGCTGCTTTGCTACAAAGCCACTTTTCTGTTGCATTTGGACTATGGACGTGTAGTTTATGGTTCTGCATCGCCCTTGGCACTGCAGAGTCTGGATCCTATTCACCACTGTGGAGTTAGACTCGTGACAGGGGCTTTCAGAACAAGTCCTCTGGACAGTCTCCTTGTGGAGGCTGGGGTGCCTCCTCTGCGAATCAGACGGCAACAAATGCTGGCCAATTACGCAGTTCACGTGTGTGGTATGCCTACTCATCCAAACAACCGTCTCCTTTTTCTGAACAGAGTACTCCATATTCCAGATCGGCAGCCGTCATCAGGTTTGACGGCTAGTGTCCTTGTTTGGTCTCTTCTGAGTGAATTGGAGTCTTCTCCACTACCATCTCTGTTCCAATTCCAGTCCCTTACATCACCATGGTGTATACCTCAACCTCTACTTCAACACTTCCGTTCACCCAGAGGCACTTCACTGGTAATTCCTGTCAATTCTGGATGGGTACCAGGGATCCACAGTAATCTTCACTGATGGCTCGAGGGAAGATGGTTGTGTCGGCTTTGCATATACACATGCAGAACATATGGAACTGCGTTCCCTGCCGGATGGCTGCAATGTATTCACTGCTGCGCTGTAGCCATCGTTCGTGCAGTCGATCACATTCATTCCTGCCCCGGGAAATCTTTCTTCATTTGCAGTGACTCCCTAAGCAGTCTGCAAGCCTTCGATCAGTGCTTCCCTCGCCATCCCTTGATTAAGGCCATCCAAGAATACCTATATGACATCAACCGTTGTAGGCGGTCGGTAGTATTTCTCTGGACCCCAGGGCACGTTGGGATAGATGGAAACGAGATGGCTAACAGGTTAGCAAAAGAGGCTACCCATAAACCAACCCTGGATATAGGTAGCCCAGCTACTGACATCCATTCGATGTTACATAGTCGTGTTCTTGGTATGTGAAATACAGAATGACATACCCTACTGACACCCAACAAATTGAGACTAATAAAGGAGACAATGAACGTGTGGAGGTCCTCTATACGGAATCCTTGCAGGGATTCTGTCATCCTCTGTCGACTCCGTATCGGCCATTCTTGGCTTACGTACAGTCACCTTCTCTGTCGCGAAGACCCTCCTCACTATCACTGTGGTGTGTCGCTGACAGTTGCCCACATCTTACTGGAATGCCCAACTTTTGACGCTCGAAGGTGGACTGACTCCTTAAACCTTCTTTTAGGTCACAATGCCTCTGTGGCTGATGCTGTTTTAAATTTTATTCATAACAGTGGATTATACAATTCCATCTGATGTTCATTGAGTATGTTTTATGTATTTCATCTGCACCTGCTTAACATTTTTAGGCAGGTGATTTTAATGTGTTACAGAGTGGCTAGATGTTCTTTTATTTCTGTGAACTCACAGCCTAGACACTCTGGTATTCTCTTTTAAATCTCTTCTTTCTTCCATTTTATTTGTTTCTTTGACTTCTGACATCTTCCATCTACGGTTTGATGTAACTTAACATGTTATGTCCCATTTTAGCGATCCTTTATGTCATCTCTGCGATTGGCAAAGGGACTGATGACCATAGTAGTTTGGTCCGTTTAAAACACCGACCAACCAATCAGCCAACCAACCAACCCAGCCAACCAACCAACCAACCAAATTGAATTAGCAACTGAGGAATATGGCTGCAAGGAATAGCAATATTATTGTAAATCACTTTCAAAGTGATGTAAATTTGCTAAATGCAGTGTCACAATTTTGTGAGAAAGCATACAGGACTCCTACAAATTCATAAAACTCTTTGTTCAGGGCCTTCTTTTAATGATTTATTTCATTTATAACTGCTGCAGTACTAGATGTGTGTAAATGACCTTCCTGAAAGATGCTCTATCCACAACAGCAGTTTCCTCTTAGAAGCCCAAAACAATGCCAAAGATAATGGCAGCGGACGTCAATTTACTCTGGATATATTGATGAAGCCGAAGGACTGATAACCTCACTAGTTAAGTCCCATGATTTACAAACATTTGAACATTTTTTTTAAAAAAACTCTTTTCCTCTTTCCTCTCAGTTGTCACTGATATTCGTTTCATTTTAAAGTAATGTTTATTGTTAATACAGTTCATATTTAATCTTGCAGAATTTATCTTCCTAATTCTTTAGTAATGCTATAGATCGGTATACCAAATTTGTGTTTGAAATATTAGTTATGTCTCAATAATTTAATACTAAATCATTTAACATATGACATCTAATATAAATTAAATATTTTGTTCTACAGGTAGCCTGTACGAATTGGAAACGGATTTTTATGGTTCTCTCTGGCAAATCAAATACAACTAATATACTTAGCATACCAGCAGATGCAGCTCATGATAAGAATTTGCTATTGAGGCTGAACAGCTTCTCAGATTCTGAAGTGGAACATATGCTAAAAACATTTACAAAGTTCATCTTTGTGCGACATCCGTTCGAGCGATTGCTCTCAGCATACCGGAATAAACTGGAACAGCATTACCTCAGCTCCCGATATTTTCAAGCCCGTTTTGGTCGTTATATTATAAAACGTTATCGTAAACAGCCATCAGAGTATGCACTACTTCATGGTGATGATGTCACATTTGAGGAATTCGTTGCATATGTTACAGATCCTGAGAATAAAGCATTCAACGAGCACTGGAAACCCATTTATAGTTTATGTCATCCATGTAGTATACACTATGACATCATTGGAAAATATGAAACATTATATCAAGATTCAGATTATATTTTAACAAAAATAGGAATGAAGAACTTGGAGTTTCCGTATACTTCTAAACCATCAAAGACTACTGTTAATATGCGCAAGTATTATAAGAATTTGACAAGTGAAAGTATTTGGAAGCTTTATGACATTTATCAATTAGATTTTAGGTTGTTTGGATACACATTTCATGATCTTACTGAAAGCTGATACAGGCTTGTGATGTAGTTAGTACTTTCTGTCCATGTTAATGTGGTCCAAAAGAATGTAATCAACAAAAAATATAATCAGGTCATTATTTACACAGCAAAAAGTGATCATTTACATTCACACTGCATTTATTTGGTAGTGCCCAATAAATAAGGACTGTTAAAAAGATGGATAATTTTCCCTATCTTTTGATTTCCTTTACCTTGACAATTAAAAAAATAATCAGTGACTTATGAAACTCTCAAATAGTGCAACAGGAAAAAAAAAAATATATTTTAATGATACAGATTCTGTAAGAATGTTCTCCATATAGTTCTTTGGTATTTTTGTGAGATTTTGTTAACAAGTTTCATTACTCCCTAATAGTTAAATTATATCAAGATTAAATAGTTTTCAGCATACTTTGCATGTAGGCTAGGTAATTTTTGGGAATTCTCTATTAGAAGAGACCATTTTGTTGAATCTCTTGTGCCCTGTGTACTTATCATAAACCTTTTATATTAGTGCTGTTTCTCTCATTTGTGTATGTAGTGCTGAATTTGAGAAAAAAAATCATTAGTCTGTTACCAAAGTGTCTAGCTACTGAAATCATCAAGTAATATGATTTACTATATAAGCTGTATAGTATTAGAAATAGAGATAGATCCACTGTGTCTGCAACCATAGCTCATCCAGTGCAATTATAATTTTGTACCTGTAGTTTTTATTATCTTACTATTAAACTTATCGATTTTAACTGAATCTCAAATATGGAAAAAGGCCTGGTATTTTTTAAATTATCGCTTAGTGACCTCAGAGTTCTGTTGTAAGTTACAGTGCATCTCAAATACTGTCTAGTCTCAGAGTCATCAAAGTATTCAGTATCATGTGACAAGGAACAAGAAATTGTATTTGAAGGTTTTCCTCTGGCATTATGATTTACATTTCAAACAAATCAGAACTGATATGAAGCTGGTACATGTTGTTCATAAGGCTGCATACTCTACAAGTGTTTAGAGATTTGGTATGACAGTTTAGAAATGAAAAGTCCAATACATTCAAAGTACAACCTCCTAGACAAAAGAGAAGGACTACTTAACAGTCTTATTGCATGTAAACTAATTGCCTATAATGTTGTAATAGCACTATTTATGGTTATGGGCAATATACCACTCACAGTTTTAGCTCTATATCTGGAGTGCTGCAGCATATATGATATTTCCACTTAAGACTTCTGGACTCTGGATACCATAAGTCTGGCCCACAAGTCTAAAGATTTATTTTTATTTGTTACCTACAATTTTGTCTGCCAAATGTGATTAAGGACTTTGATATTGCTGATGAAGGTGTGGAGTTATCCATTCTTGTTGCTGTCTGTGCTCAGTTGAGTCCTGAGTAATGTTTGTGGAGATTGTTCTATAATCAGTGTAGTTCATGTCCAGTAGTAGCTTTCTCACTTTCCAAGTCATCATTGTGATATTGTTGGACATTTTCGTGCCATTTCAGCTAAATTCTAAGCATATTTTAGTGTGCTCAAATGAAGGTCCACTAGCTCAACATCTTTCATTTCATTTAGATGATTATAGAGGATGAAAAATTGACATTCTTGTGTGACAGATAAAATCATATTTTTCTATTGTAATTTTGAATTTTACTTTATTTGGTTCCTATATTGTTCTGTTTCTGTGATAGCACTCTCCTTGGTGTACAGATGATTGTTATCTTTAGTTTGTCTTGCTATATAAATAATGTGCTTGTTTGCTACATCTTCACATTGGTGATTGGCTTTTGGTTATCATAGCTAGCTGCTGTTCTTGGGTGTGTTGATGTTTGGTTCTTATTCAACTTTCCCTTTAGTCAGACTTTTCTTTTTAAGGTCTGCAATTCCATTTAGTCTTAGTATCTTGTTTTTAATTGCTTCTTAATTTCAGTTGATTAATTTAGTCAGAAAAAGTGTCCATATAGTGCTCTTTGAGTATGTAACTTACTTTTTGGTATCATGTTTGTAAATATTTTCATATTGGCAATGTTCTCTATGAATGACCTAATCTTGTTATAGTTCCATTCTAGTCATTAAGAAATATGTCATAGAGTTATGTATAGTTTTCTTCTTTCTGTTGCTGACTTTCAGTGAGAAGAACCTGGCTTGTTGACTATAATTACAGACCACATTTCAAATGGCAGCTGTCACCAAGGCACTTTTTCTACGAGTGCATCTTTTGAATATTGTGCTCACACTTCTCTTGCTGAATGTGTCACCCATAAGCTCTTTGTCATTTCTACCCTTCTATTCAAGCATGACAATAAGGACGTAACAAGTCCCAACCTGTTACAAATGAACAAACAAGAAAAGATTATTTAGCCATGATCTTCAAAGGAGAAAACAGTGTCGGTCAACCCGCAGAATATTTCATGAAGAAACAAGTGATGGTTTACTATTGCAGCACCATTTCTTAATCATTAAATAATTAATGCTGTCTAGGTTTATTCTGATTATGTAGTAGCAATAAATCAGTTGTTGCTTTGGTTACTTTTACAAAATTGTTTATGTTAAGTAATGGACACAGCACTAAAAGTTTGCAATAGACTGTCTTCATCACAGATTGTTTATTTATAGGTAAGCCATTTTGATTTATACTATATTGTTTTCAGACTTTTTGTTATTCTTTGGAGATGATGCCCAGTACAACCTGCTCAACACCACTGTCTTCAAGTAGTAACAAAAGGTATGAAGATGGTAGGTTTAAAATGGCCACCTAGAGATAAATGATCTATGCAGAAACATCATATGTCACACCAAATGAGATCATCTATAGTAGGCTCAAGATGTTATTGAGGAAGTATATGTTTTGATGGTACTGGTTAGAAAAAAAGGAGTTGAATTATTCCAAAAGAAAAGTTACATTTTTATAACTGAATTGTCATAATAATAGTATTAATTTATTTCTGGAAGATAATGAGTTTTTGAGATCAGAGTTGTGTTGATTACTGGAACCAAACTATCTCATATCATTGACAATATGGAGAGGTTTGGAGGTAAGAGACAGGAAAATGAAACTTTTAAGAAGAAATAGTAGTAGTAGTAGTAGAAGAAGAAGAAGTAATCATTTAATATGCTACTGTTTCTGTAGCATTACTGAGATAATAATGTATGCTTTATTTATTCAGTTTTAAGTTAAGTGATTTCCTTTGTTCTGTAAAAGTGATAATCAGCATGTCTTTCATGGTCCTAAATAGGAAAAAAAAAAGAAAATCTTCGTTTCATTCTTAAAACTCTTGGCTGGTGTTACATACATGTTTTATAAATTTGAAGCTCGAATAGTAGTTTTAGTGTCATTGTTACATCCTGTTGCTAAAATGTAATGAATTAATGTGTAACTTATGTTTGTTACACATTACATACTTACCAAAAGTAAATTAATTCTGTATATATATCAGCAAATTTAATAAAATTTCAGTACATAAATATCACCCTGGAATTTTATTGTTCCATAAAACCCTTTGAACAACATTCTGGAACTTACTGCAGCTCTACCAATACTACTGCTAAGTAAAATAACAGCACTGCATCGGCTGTTGCAAATGGGCCACAGGTGCTGGTAAGTGTAGAATGGACTGATACACATTTGCATCACATTCAACATACTCTAGGCTGGTATTCACATCATGGGTTCAAGGCACAAATGACAGTAGAACAGTGGACTTACCACAGCAATGAATGGTTATTGTCACACCTTCCAGTCGCCACCATGTTTTCGTGTATATGCTTGGAAGCAGTGCCTTGGGACAACTGGTTGCCAAACCTGTATAAATACTCATTAGTTATAGTGAAAGACATTCCTGTCTGTCACACCAAATACAAAGGGAGGTTCACACCAGGTGACAGGATGGTATGATTTTGCAAGTTGCATCATAAGACTTGGTCTCCGCCGCAGACAAACTGACTCCTAGTCCTCAGTAGACTTGGTGCCTTCCAACTGGTAGAGCACCTTCAGGCTTATTTCAGCCACAGAAACACTTCTACCTTGGAAGACAGCTGTTCTGACTAGGGCAGCACAGCCGTTCACCTCCCTGCTTGTGCAGGCAAACTGGTGCTACATACTTCTGCTCACAGTAGCAAGTACCTTCCGATAAAAGACTTGTTGCAGACTGTAACACCTGCCGATGCACCCAGTCATGCACTGTGGAGTCACCTTTGGGTGGTGTGTGTGCTGTTCATTTCTAATAAAATGTGTGATAACCATTAATGCTGTTTTGTTGGTTCTGATGACAAGTCATCACCTCAGCTCAGTCCTGCCACTGTAAAGCCCACTCACCCCCAGGACTCTACATTACTGTTAAGCAACTGATTTCATGAACTTCATTTATATCTAATTGATTAAGAAATAAAATTCAATTAAAATGTAAAGCATAATCTTTATATATAAAGCAGAGTGCCCATGTGTTTGTTTGTGTGTACATATTGCATACAAATCTACAGTTTTGTTCCAATCTTTATGAAAATTTCCACACAAGCTTCAATCCATGAGGACGGTCGATGTAAATGTAAGAAACTATGGTGTTGCAGCTTATAACTTCTACACTACAAATTATTGTCACAGGAAATTTTACAGATAGTATACACACATATAGGTGAAATGTACCTTCAAAATTGTATCACAGTAAGACACGTAGTTCATGACATACGAGGTCATAAACACTAATGTTCATAGAAAACGGCCCCATAACACATCAGGTATCAATCTATTACTTCTTTACTTTGAACTGTATTCGCAACAGATTTTACATATGTACAGAACTTATAGAAGTGAATATACATACCTCCAAATTATACAATTGTACAACATATAATTCAATAAATATAAGATAATATATAGTGCAGTGGGTAAAAACTGTTAAATAATGTACCATGTTTCAATTCATTTACATATTTACTACCGAGACACTTCTGTATTCCAGTCAGCTTAAGGAAATTCTTAAAAGCTGACTGTGCTGTTGACAAATTTGAACCAACTTTGAACTGTGAAGTGCACACGTCTGCAGGCGAAAGCAATAGATTTCTACAGAGCTACAAGGAAAGGAAGATAATGAAACAGTGAATGTCCAACAATTACCCATTGTTGATGACAGATATACCTTTTAACTTCAAGAGACTGCAGTTTCCAGTGAGACTTCCATCCTCTGTTACAATTAATAAATACTACGGAGTTGCTCGGACATCTCCATGTTTGTTTACACTAACAACTTTATATCACTTGTTTAGGGTGGGCTCACCAAAGAATTTATTCATATTAGATCGTTGAGAAGTAACAAGAAATATTGTTTATAGTCAGGTTTTGAATTAAAATGAATCTATGAATTTACATAATTTATATTTTGATTACTATCTTTTTTGTTTGTATATCGCACTTCTATACATTATGCAAAACAGCTTTATTTCTTATATATTCTTCCCTAAATAAGACATTTTTTTAGAAACAAGGAGATGGACAAAGAGAGAAGGGATAGGAGAAGTACTTACTCAAAGCTTGAATAAATAAAAAAAATAAAAAAAAATTACCTGGGCAATGCCAGGTTTTCAGCTAGTAATAATAATAATAATAATAATAATAATAATAATAATAATAATAATGTTTAATATTATTATTATTTGTTTTGGGTTGAAATTTTTATTTGGAGAAACAAGATAGAAAGATTTGGTTTCACAGAAAGAAATGTAAATGGACTTTCAAGTAAGTTCATTATGTGTTACTTTCACGTAAGGCAGACTGAAAAAAGGAAGCAGAGTTATTTTATTATGTACTAGTTAGTAGACATTTCCAACTCATGTTACTTTTATCTGCCTTATAAATTTGGTCTGGTGTGAAATCCTCTTCTTCTATAAATTTTTGGAACTCTTCCCAAAAGGAATCATCTACTGAAACATTTGAATTGAGCCACTTCCATTGCACACAATTAGTTCATGAATCCCATGATGTTGTTTGAATCTGGTTAGCCATTTAGATGAGCCATTAAATTATCACTAACACTAGAGCTTAGCATACATTACACTTGAAACAATGACACCCTCTGCTCATTTGTGGCTAAACCATTCCAAAAGAGCAGCATCTAATTCATCAGTTGTAGAGGTCTACTCAGTGGCGTAGCTACTACACCAAGGGCCCCGGGGCAAACATGACGTTGGGGCCCTCTCTAAACTAAAACTATACCACAGGTGCGAGTCGCCGACTCTTGAAAATCTTGGGGTATGCTCAGTGGCATTTCCAATAGGGGGAGGTGGTTGCCGGCCTGCAGCCCCCCCTCCCCTGACAGGTATTTCTAAAAAAAAATCTTTATTATATTTTTCCAATTCCAGGTACAAACGTAAAGTAATAATTTTGTTTTATTTTAGTAGTATTTCTACTTTTTTGCTTCATCTGGTGTTAATTTAGGACCATTTTAATCTCTGAAAGGAGAAAATTTTTTAACATACAGTAAAGAAATTAATTTCAATTTCACGTTTCAGAACTACTGGGCGGCTTTTGCGACCATTTTAACCTGTTTTTCCTGTTGTAGTAAGTACAGAAATCATTTTCAGGGTTTTCGTCTTCCTAGACATGCATATCAGATAATGATGAGCCTATATTGTGAATACTGTGTTCATTATCACAAAAACTAACATTGAATGGTCTTCCTGTCTTCTTTCTTCTGCAGATTTATTTTCTATACAGTATTACGAAAATAGTCCATAACCATTTCTGCTGTCATACCTTGTCTGTCGATACCAATAGGTTCACAACCCATTGTTACGACACACACCAATTCAGTAAACAGGATGAAAAATGTCACGACTTAATACAAACACGATTCCTTGAAGAGAATTGACTTCTAAGAGAATGCATAAATGTTAAATTAGTAGTATACATATTTTCATCGTATTGTACCAACCCCACTTCATTTCTAGTTATTTAATACAACAATTAAAAGTTACCGCCTTCAGGTTATGATATTGAACTTATAAGCAGCATTCCATTAACATTTGGACTATTTAGAAAATGATCACTTCACTCATATGTCAACATGAATTTTAATGCCTACGAATTCAATTACCTGTTTGTTTTAGATAATCTTTTTACAGCAGTGTATTACAAAAGCCAGCCGCCCATCAATGGAATAAGAGAGTCGAATTTAATTACAATCAAGAAATATAATGTAAAGAAAAAATAATAATACCAAAATTTACACTGGGGTATGCCAAGCATACCCACTCAAAATTTTGGGGTATGCTTGAGCGACCGAGCATACTCGTAATCGGCACCTATCAACTATACAGATGCAATACTACTTCATCAGGTCCTTACCGCTTATTGGAAGACAAAATAAGGCAAACCTAGTCTTAAGTAAATTACTGTGTGTCACACAGCAGACAATATTTAATCGTACTCTCTAATATAATCATAACTGTGAAAGTTAATTATGCTTTCTAGCAGAAACTACTGAGTGGATTTGGATGGAATTTTGGAGAGGGATAGAATTGGACCTGGGTAGGACATACAGATAAAACTACCATGGAATAGTTTTCGAAGTTGCTCCATACTAGGTGAATGAAGTTGCAGGCAGAAGCTAGTAAAAATGAACTATGACATTTTACTCAACCACGAAAATATGGCCCCCTGCCGCGAATCAAACCATGAACAGTATTGTCACACACTGCTAGTAATTCAGCAGGTGGCAGGGTGCACATCTTAGCGGACAAGCAATACCTTTTTATATTCTGAGATGGGAATAACTTTTGGATTTCACTTCGTGCGTTTGAAGTTTGTTGGCAGTGTTCAAAAAGTTAAAAGTCGAAAATCCTTGATTCAGCTAAAATATTATATACAGTAGAACGTCGATTATCCGGAGTGTAATTGGGGGACATGAATGTTCGGAAAACCGATTATTCGTGTAATCGAACTGTACACGTCTACTTGCCAATAAGAAGTACTGTACAGTAAATGTATTTATACAGTATTTGGAGTCGCGCGATCCTTCACATTGCGCCGAGCAGCACGCCACAACACTTGGAAGGCGCAGCTGTTGCTGTGGACAGCTTTGATGCTGCAACTACTTCTGCCGACTGGAGTGTGCCGATTGTTGTATTCCAGCCACTGTCGGCTTGGCCTGTTAGCAGGCCCCACTAGAAGCAATGTTCCGCCACCCTGTGGTCCAGTGCGGCTACTGTGGGAAGCTTAGTTTGATGGGAGGGGGAATTGATGGACGGTAGGGTGGGAAGATAAAAATAAATAAAATGACTCTCTACTGTAACTTTTTTCTGAACATTGCTCACGGAGGCTGAAGGGCCCCTTGATCTCGGGGGCCCTGGGGCACTGCCCCGCCTAGCCCTATGATAGCTACGCCACTGGGTCTACTACTTGAAGAAGAAAGTCAACTATTATGGAGGAAGGTAACTATTCTGTTATGGAGCACTTAGTAAATGTCGAAAGGGCTTGATCACAAAGTGCATTCACATGCCATAATTCAACACTTAGTTTTCCAGCAGTTTTCTCCTCGAATCTTACAATAAATGCTAATTTTTGTAATAATGTCAATACCTTCCTATCATTTCTCCATCTCTTACAGATTAAATTAATATTCGTTCCATACGTCATATATGCAACATTTCGTAATGGTGTGGAACATGTCAGTTTTGTAAATGGTGTCCATACATGACAATATTTTAAGGATTTTTAATTTTCCTATTGTATTTTATTTTTTATTTTTTTTATTTTTTTAAAGTTTTATCTAAAAATTCATCTAAAGTGTAGAAGGAGTTGCCATTCAGAAATTCCTTTAATTTCTTTTTAAATACCAGTTGGCTATCTGTCAGATTTTTGATACTACTTCGTAAGTGACCGAAGAATTTTTTTGGCAGCATAATTCTCACTTTCTGTGCCAAAGTTCAATTTAACCATGAATAGTAAACATCACTCTTTCTCCTAGTGTTGTAGCTATGCACACTGCTGTTACTTTTCAATTGGGTTAGATTGTTAATAACAAATTTCATGAGTGAATATATATATATATATATATATATATATATATATATATATATATATATATATATATTTGAAGATACAGTAAGGATCCATAGATCCTTAAATAAATGTCTGCAGGATGATCTTGGGTGGGCTCCAGCAATTATTCTGATTACATGCCCCTCAGGTGCTCAGCATCAATTTGCTGAGTACGGGCTTGGCGAACCCGGGGTCCTGTGCTGGGGACTGGTAAGTGCCGCCAGTCCTCTAGACACCGTAACCTCTGGGCACTCTTCAGCGACCACCGTGTGATGTGGTGGTGGAATGTTGTGTGTACCAGGTAATGGGGATCTTGGCTTGACCACCTGGGTCGCGAGGATGATACAAACTTCTATAAAAAAAACCTTCAATCCCAAGGTGTGCTACGTGCTGATGGGGTGTGTGGCTGTTGAAGTGGAACAGTCGATAGCGAGCCAACCTCTGGGGATACTGCCGCACCTCAGTTGTATAAGGCTTACCTAGGCATGTGGAGCTCTGTCTAGGTGGACGTTTAGTTCCCTAGCTGGTCATGGTACTGAGATGGATCTTCCGAAAAATTTTCCACCTCCTAGTGGGATGGGTGTACCACTGGAGGGTACCAACACCCAACCTATCAAGTGGACTAAGGTAGCCAGTCCCCTGGATTCTGCACAGAATAAAAAATGTATAGTGTACAGTAACGGAACACATGCTGCTCCACAGAATGTGTTTATTGTTGTGAAGGGAAAAGAGGGAACTTTTGAAAAGTTGTTCCCTTTTTAATACAGAAAGCTCTAGAGGGAATTGCTGGTGATCTCAAATCAGTAAAACTCTTACATAATGGGACATTGTTGGTAGAAACTTCCACTTCACAACAAGCAGTGAACCTTCAGAAGGCTAAATGCCTCAGAGAATATGCTATAGAGACTGAACTGCATAACACCCTCAATTACAGTAAAGGCGTTGTTACTTGTGTGGATTTAGTGGGCATTCCAACTGACGAACTAAAGGTTGAGTGAGCTTCAGAAGGGACCGTGGGTCTACAAAACATTACAAAAAGGGTGGATGGGGAGTTGGTAAAATTCGGCTTCTTTATCCTCAGCTTTAATAGTCCCAAACTCCCAGACAAGGTTAAGGCAGGAAATGCCAGCAGTTTGGGCACACCACTCTTGGTTGTAAGGGTGAGGCGACTTGTGGCAACTATGGGAATGTGTCCCATGGAGGTACAGATTGCACTCCTCTTGCAAAATGTGTGAACTGTTCAGGGGACCATCCAGTTTGGAGTCGCTTATGCATTGTGTACCTTGATGAGAAGAAAATACAGGAGATTAAGACCACAAGATGGATCCCTTATGCAGAGGCCAAAAAGATGTTTCAGGCCATGCAACCTCCTGTATTTCCCACTTCCTTCGCTTCTGCACTGCAGAAAACTGTTCCTAAAGTTGATGCTTCAACCCAGACTGATGTTAGCATGGGTACAAACACCTGCACGTGTCAGTACACATGTAAGCAGAAACTGTAATGGCAACTGCCCCCCGAAAACTGCTGAAAAAGCTACAGGTACCATCTTTGCAGAACCTTCTGTTCCAGTAACTGCAGAGCCTGTCCTCACATCCACCACAGTTGTAACTACACCCACTGCAACATCAACCAAACTACCTAAACCCAAAAAAGCACCTGCTAAGAAAGAGTTGAAGCCAGCAATTCAACTGTCAGATTATGTGGAAGTTGTTATTCCTGATGGTACATCTAATCCAGAACTCGTGGAGTTGGATGTCCCTCAGGAGTAAACATCTCGCCCCAACAATGAACCTCCACGACGTTCAGTGTTTGTATCTCGGAAGAAAGAGAGAGTAAAGATACAACCTCCTTGATAGATGGCTCCAATACTGCAGTGGAACTTGCAGGGTTTCAGGACATATGTGGAGGAACTATGTTTACTGACTCAGGGAGACCAGTCTGTATATGCCTGCAGGAGACAAATTTTTAATCTGCCAGCTACCCCGAGGTACGTGGCTATGTACACCCCAAGGAGGATGACCTTAGCGGAGAGAAAGCTAGAGGTGGTGTGACTATTTTTACTAATACGGTCTATCACTCAGAGCCTCTCTTTCTCACCATACATTTACAAGCCATTGCAGTATCTGTTTATGTGCATCACCGTGTGACAGTGTGCTCCCTGTATCTGCCACCTCATACCATATTTGATATAGAGACCCTCTAAGATCTTACACAGCTCCCCCAAACCATTCATTCTCTGTGGTGATTTTAGTGCACACAATGTGCTTTGGGGCTCTGCCAGTACATGCCCCAGGGGTCAAGCAACAGAGAGGCTTCTCTTGTCATATAAAGTGCACATTTATTAAACATGGGACACCCCACACATTTTTTACGACATTGGGGTCATTCTCAGTCATAGATCTCTCACTTTGCTTTCCAGCCCTTGCCCACTCTACTCAATGAGAAGTGGTCGATGACCTGCGTGGCAGTTATCATTCCCCATCTGGCTTCACCTGCCAGACAGAGTACAGCCCGAATGCAGACTACCTCAATGGGTGGTCAGTAAAGCCGACTGGACACTGTTCAACCAACTCACTGAGATGGAAACTCGACAGTGTCCAAGAATGGATGGACTGTATCACGCAAATGCTACACAGTGATGCTGAAGCATCTATGCCGTTGTTGTTAGGACAGCCAACATGGCAGCCTGTCCCTTGGTGGACTGCTGAGTGTCGCTTGGCAATTAGGGCCAGGTGTGCAGCTCTGTGTAGGTTTAAGTGCTGTCCAACTGCAGACAACCTCACGGCCTTCCAGATGGCGAGGGCAAAATGTTGCCAAATTATAAGAGAGAACCGAAAGAGATCTTGGCAACAGTTCCTGAGTACCATTACCCCATCCACTAAAAGTTCCACAGTATGGAGACCATCAGAAGGATTTCTGGGAAAGTGGCTTGATGTAATGAGAAATGGTGTTCTCCAAATCAGCCCGCGAGACATTGCGCAGACCGTGGCCATCAATTTTGCCAATGTTACAGCCACCGCACATCAGGATCCAGCATTCCAGCGCCACAGAGTGGTAGCTGATAAGGGCACTTTGGACTTTAGTTCCACTGATCACCAGGATTACAACTGCCCTTTCACACTGTGGGAGCTGGATTCTGCATTGTCTGCAGCTTGTGGTACATCCCCTGGCGATGATAGAATCCACTAAAGTATGCTGTGGCACCTAACACAGTGGAATAAAGAAGTCCTTCCGAATCTTTTTAATGCCATTTGGTCATCAGGTCACTTTCCTGATTTGTGGAGAGAAGCAATTTTAATCCCCCTTTTAAAACCTGGGAAAGATCGCACATGCCCAAGCAGTTATTGCAGTGTTGCCCTCACTAGTTGTTTGGGAAAGACCTTAGAGCGGATGGTCAACCACTGCCTTGTCTGGATGTTGGAATCCAGGCAGTTCCTTAGTTGCTTCCAGTGTGGGTTCAGGAGATATCGTTCCACCTTCGATAACTTGGCCTCTGTGGAGGCAGCTATACAATAGGCTTTCCTGCGCCAACACCACCTTTTGGATGTATTTTTTTATATCAAGAAGGCCTACGATACTACTTGGAACGCCGGCCACTTTGGCTGAGTGGTCTGCGTTGCGCCAGTCACAGTCTGTACAGTTGCTACGGTCGGGGGTTCGAATCCCCCTCGGGCATGGATGTTTGTGTCGTCTTTGGTATAAGGTAGTTTCATAAGTAGTTTGTAAGTTTAGGGACTGATGACCCCGCAGTTAAGTCCCTTAAGCTTAACAAACATTAAAAATAAAAAAATAAATAAATTTTTGTGTCCCAACTTCGACGTCGCTTTTGTGTCCCAGCCTCGTCGTAGGTGTCGGTGGCCGAGTGGAATGAGACCGACACGCTGGTGCAGGTACGGAGGGGAGCAGCCAGGAACTATAAACACTCGAGTAAATTAGAAAGAGATATATATTGCATAGAATGTAACAATACTTAACTTTTACATAGTATTGCAGAATGTTGATACATAGTTGTTAGAGGCCTGCCTAGTGCCTGTACGATAGCAAAGTCTTCACTGGTGCCTATCTGATTACGAAGGTCCTAACTTGTTGCTATCTCAGTCCGAAGTGACCGATGTCCTTCAGTGGTGGCCACGAGCGGAGTTGTCGCAGAGGGCGCTCGTGGCTGTCGTCGTGAGAACGCCGCGCCGTGCGTGCATGGCGGCGCGCGGCGAAAGTAGGTGGCGCGCACTTTGTACTTGTGCGACACCACACCCCTCCCCCCCAAACCGCCGTGCCGTCGTAGCGTAGGGCTGAGGGCCACGGCGACGGCACTGGGAGGAGGGCCTGGGTGGGGGCGTTACTGGTGGGATGGGCGTCGTAGCTGAGGCCGGGATCGAGACGCCGTCCGCGCCCCGGCATCTGCCTTGAGATCCTCCAGGGAACCCGCCGAAACCTGGGGAAGGGCGCCCGCCCCCGCCCAGAGGGAGCAGGTCATCTTCTTCTGAGGTGCGTGGCCCAAGCTGGGGGGGCCCGCACGGTCCCGGAGTCCCTCTCGGTGACGCTGTCATCTGCGGCGGCGACAGCGGCGGCGATGACTGCGTCGGAGGTACGTCGACGTCCATAGCGATCTCGTAGTCCGGGGACGAACGATGTGGCTGTGCTCCCTGGCGGTGAACTGGGTCTGGAATCAAGAAACCGGAGACAGGATCGCGCGGCCTATGCAGACGCAATTGGTTTGCGTGGCGCCGCAGCTCCGACCCTGTGGAAGAACGTACAACATACATATTGCTACCGAGCACGCGCTGAATGGTGCCCGGCAACCATGTCTTCTTGTTTCCAGCAAACACCCTGTACAGCACCGGCGTAGAAACCTGAAAATGCGTAGCGCCATACGAACCGACTCGGTGCGTGGGAGGCTGCAGCAGGTGAAGGAGAGTGCGGTGACGGCGGCCGTGTAGCAGCTCGGCAGGAGACGGGCCGTCGCGTGGCATGCACCGATACGTAGACAGGAAAATTTGAAGAGCTTGCTGCCTGGAGTGCTGACCTTTCATCTTCTCCATGTGAGACTTGAATGTTCGAACGAAACGTTCTGCTTCACCATTGGACTGAGGGTGAAAAGGTGCAGTGGTAATATGCTGAATACCATTCACACGACAAAACTGTTGAAATTCCGCACTAACAAACTGAGGTCCATTGTCACTGACGATAGTTTCAGGCAAGCCTTCGATGCAAAACACTGATGTTAAGGCACTGATTGTACTAGAAGCTGTCGTTGAGTTCATGGCAATCACAAAAGGAAACTTGCTGAAAGCGTCTACAACAATTAACCAGCGCGTATTCCAGAAAGGTCCAGCAAAGTCAATGTGTAAACGTTGCCATGGTCCCTTGGGGCGTGGCCAATCTGAGAAACGTTGCGGAGGAGCCGCCTGATGCTCCGCACAAACAGTACACTGTGACGTCATGTTCTCTATCTGAGCGTCCATACCAACCCAGGTACAATGACGTCTGGCCAGTTGCTTTGTCCTAACAATACCCCAATGTCCTTGATGCAGGAGGCGTAACACTTCACGTTGCAGGGAACGAGGAACAATCTCTCTTGTTTGGTCATTGTCGGTACGCAACAACAGTACACCCTGACTTAAAGATAATGCATGACGTTGTGCAAAATAACGTCGAACCAGAGGCCGATCAATGTCTTTGGCTCTGGCAGGCCACCCTGAGCGAACAAAACGTGCTACCACACTTAGGCTTCTGTGGGTCAAAGGGAATCAAACATGCATCACTGAATAGTGCAGACTTTAATCTGTCAAAGGCAACTTGGCAATCTTTGGACCATACAAAAGGAACATTCTTCCTACGTAAGTGATGCAGTGGAGCTGCAATCTGAGAGGCATTGGGAATAAATCTGAAATAGTAGTTAAGCTTTCCCATTACTGCTTGCAATTCGTGCACATTCTTAGGAGGAGGCAAGTCTTTGATTGCTCGAAGATGTGACTGTAAGGAATGTATTCCTTGGGCATTAATCACATGGCCTAGGTACTCTATTTCAGTTTGAAAAAACGAACACTTTGCTTTATTGCAACGTAGACCTGCTGCAGTCAAAACTTTGAAAAGGCACTCCAGGTTTGATAAATGTTCTTCAACTGTACGTCCGGATACCACAATATCATCTAAGTAGTTTGAGCAACACGGTACAGAAACTGTCAGCTGTTCCAAAAAGCGCTGAAAAATAGCGGGGGCGGAAGAACTGCCAAAGGGTAGGCGTTGAAATTGAAAAAGGCCCATGTGAGTATTAATGACGAAAAACTTTTTTGACTCGTCATCAAGTGGAATCTGTAAGTATGCCTCTGCTAAATCAATCTTAGAAAAGAAGCGAGACTGTCCTAATTTGTCCATTAGTTCGTCAGGTCTGGGCAGGGGATAAGTGTCTACAATTGTTTGACTATTCACTGTTGATTTGAAGTCCGCACAGAGACGAAGTTTTCCTGACGGCTTGGGTATAATTACTATAGGCGAGGCCCACTGACTCGCAGAAACAGGAGAAATCACCCCACTATCTTGCCAACGTTTAAGTTCTTCGGCAACTGAATCACGCAATGCGATAGGCACTGGTCTAGCTTTACGAAATTTTGGAACTGCAGATTCTTTTAAAGTTACATGTGCCACGAAGTCTTTTGCACAACCTAGTTCCGGCGAAAACAAGTCACTATATTTGTCACACAATGCATTTATTTTGTCCTGAGGCACTACTGACGAAATTTGAAGCACATCTCTTTGAATTGATAAACCAAACAAGTCAAAAGCATCTAGTCCAAAAATGTTCTGTGTCGATTTGGCCTGAAGAACTACAAAAGCAACTGTTTTTGTTACACCTTGAAAAGACGTGGGCAGGCTACACGTTCCTAGCACGGGAATATTTTGACCTGTGTACGCTGTTAACACTTGTTGCCACGGCGACAATTTTGGCGAACCCAGAAGTTCATATGTGTCCTTATTTATTAATGTAACAGCGGAACCAGTATCAAGCTGAAATTGCACAGTCTTATTTTCTACGAAGAGAGTCACAAACAGTTTTTGCTTCTGGCGCACGACCGGTGCGCGAATGTGGGCAACGTCTAATACATATTGTTTTCTGCGCTTGCGCGGGTTGCGTGCGGTAGGAAGCGGCGCATACTCGGCACACAGCGGATTAACCACACTGTCACTAGATGACACTACCGCCGGATCGGCGTCCGCGCAAGCATGCGAAGCTACTCCAGATGTACTAACTACTGCACTACACTTTTGAGTAGCTACTTGATGTCTACTGTCACTAGCTACACAGTACTGGGCACTATTACAAGGAGCAGTTGCAGAAGGCACTAATTTCACTACAGGAACGCACTGTTCATAGTCATTTTGCTTGTCCCGAACCCGTTTCCGTTGCACTGTTTTACGCGCTCGTCGGCGCTTGCTACGTGGTGCACTATATAGTTTTGCCGTAGGCGGAGAAAATTGTTCTTGCATTTGAAAACCAACAGAAGCACAGCTCAAGTCCACAGCGTGTATGACATTTACTGCATGCACTGTTCTCGCACTTTGCGAAGCACTATTCCTAACGTTACTGTGTTTTGAATTTACATTCTGCATACACACTGACTGCACATGTCCCGATTTGCCACATTGATAACAGGTTGCGTTGCGACTTTGGCACTGTGCACGTTTGTGGCGAGATACACACTGGGGGCAAGACTTACGAACATTTTTCTGAAATGAGCGTTGGCGCCCGTTATTCAAATTACTGTGTCTAACACTACGGGGCGACCTTTGCGTCGCACTTTTACACTGGCTACTGTTCACTGTCTGTTCAGCACGGCCTGTAGAATTTAAAGAATCACAAGTGCTATACTGAGAACTACGGCTAGGAAAGCGTCCGTTGCGGCGCACTGAATTAACACTGTGGCTTTGCATTTCTACATCTGCTAAGTCAAAAGTATCATGCGCTTCTATAAGCTGCAGTACACTGTCTAATGAAGGGTCAGACTGTTTCAGAATTGCTGCTCTAATTCTGGGGTCCTGAATATTCTGCGTAATCGCATCCCTCAACATCACGTCACTATACGAAAGTCCACAAGAGCAAGTAAATTTACATTGGCGGGTTAAGCCCTTCAATTCCGTAATCCACTCTTGGTGTGACTGCTGCGGTAATTTTTTAAGTCTGAAAAATCGGTACCGTGCAGCGGCTACCAGAACTTTTCTCTCATAATGAGCATTTAGTGCCTCCACTATTCGTTCAAAGTCTACATCACGAGGAGATGCTTGCGGAAAAAGTTTTTGCAATAATACGAAGGTCTGGGGGCCCACAATCGATAAGAAAAGGTTCTTCACTCTCTGACCTGTAATTTGATGAGCCGCGACGAGTTCTTGAAACTGTGCGAAGTAGTCGCTCCATTCTTCCTCACGTTCGTTGTACTGGCGGAACGTCGGAAGCGGTGCGGCGGCAGGTGTGGGCTGCTGATGCGACGGCTGTTGTTGAGTTGTGAACTGCGCCACCGCCTGGAGAAGTTGTGTTATTTGCGCCGTCTGTAACTGAATAATTTCCATTAAGTTTGGGTTCGGGGTAGTGGCCATGCTGACCGATTAGGCGCCGCGTATACAAGTAACTTATAACAAAACACAAATGCAATATGAAAGAGGACGCTCTGCAACAAAAAAGTCCACAAAACACGTAACTGAATATGTTCCCCCAAAAATTCTTATAGTAAGGGTGGGTGGGCGGGAGCAATTTTTGCGTGCTCCGACTGCTGCTGTCTGGCTGCTGCAAGCGGGCTGGTCCAAGGTTCTATCACTCCTCGTCGCCACTTTTGTGTCCCAACTTCGACGTCGCTTTTGTGTCCCAGCCTCGTCGTAGGTGTCGGTGGCCGAGTGGAATGAGACCGACACGCTGGTGCAGGTACGGAGGGGAGCAGCCAGAAACTATAAACACTCGAGTAAATTAGAAAGAGATATATATTGCATAGAATGTAACAATACTTAACTTTTACATAGTACTGCAGAATGTTGATACATAGTTGTTAGAGGCCTGCCTAGTGCCTGTACGATAGCAAAGTCTTCACTGGTGCCTATCTGATTATGAAGGTCCTAACTCGTTGCTATCTCAGTCCGAAGTGACCGATGTCCTTCAGTGGTGGCCACGAGCGAAGTTGTCGCAGAGGGCGCTCGTGGCTGTCGTCGTGAGAACGCCGCGCCGTGCGTGCATGGCGGCGCGCGGCGAAAGTAGGTGGCGCGGCGCACTTTGTACTTGTGCGACACCACATAAATAAAACCTACTTGGAGGCATCTTATACTCAGGCAGCTTCACAAATTGGGTTTTTGTGGTTGTTTACCAATATTTGATTCAGTCTTTCCTTTCTTCACGTTCTTTTAGATATCAAGTCGGTAGCATGTTCTCTGATCGCTTTGAGCAGGGAAACAGTGTCCCTAAAGGTAGTGTTTTAAGTGTGACATTGTTTTCTATAGCTATTGACAGTACTGTTTCTGTTGTGAAAAGTCCTTTCCAGTATTCACTATTTGTTGATGACCTCTCTGTCTTCTGTTCTTCGTCCAGCCTTGCAACAACAAGTCGTCAGTTGCAGCTAACTCTTCGGCAGCTGGACGAATGGGCACAGAAGACTGGTTTAAATTTTCAACCGAGACGTCTGTGTGTGTTCTTTTTAACCGTGCTCGTTCTGTTTTTAACTTCCCTGAACTGTTCTGAATTTTAAAGACACTGTGCATTTTATAGTTCTCACATTTGACTCTAAACTTACCTGGTTGCCGCATCTTAAAGACTTGAAGAGATGGTGCCTCAAAGCACGGAGTATTTTAAAGTGTCTTCGTCACGCTTCATGGGGAGCTGACAGGACACGTCTGCTCCACTTTTATAGAGCCTTTGTACGATCCCAACTTCATTACGGCTGCACGGTGTATGGGTCTGCAAGACCTTCGTACCTAAAAATGTTGGATGTGGTGTACCATGAAGGGATTCAGTTGGCTACTGGGGCATTTCAGACCAGCCCTATACCAAGCCTTTGCGCTGAGGCTGCTGAGGCACCACTCCACATATGGTGACTGCTCCTCATGGTGCACCAGGCATATACCACATTATCCACCCCATATACACCTGGTTTTAATACCCTCGCTCGGCCACCTATGGAAAGCCTTTTTCGTAATCGGCTTTGAGCTACAAGCATCGTGATTTTACAGTGGTTTACATGGGTGGGTCCAAACGGGGTGACTTCATAAGTTACTCCGTAGTGTTAATAATTTTCTGAAAGACATCTTTTGCAATTTCATCAGTTAATTCCTGTTTGTCAGGCATGATAGCTATATTGTATCATCAGCAAAAAGAACTAGCTTAGTATCTTCAACCTTATTATCTACTTATTTCAACTCTCTGCCCCATAGGCGGAACCGAGGGGGAGAGGGGGGGGAGGGTCGCCCCCCCACCCATCAGCTTTTTCTTTTTTTTCTTTTTTAATTCGAAGCTAGTGTGCTATCAAAACTGTGAGACTTTTTTTTTAATTGAGCGTGGGGTAAAAAGTGGTAGCCGGTACTTGAGTCTTTCTACTGAGCCATAGTTTGGGTGGCGATGAGAATTCTTTCACCGCCCCCCCCCCCCCATCCTCGCCCACCCTTTGCTTTTGAGAGATCACAAAAAATCCCAGCTGATGATGTCCAGTTATTCAAAGCATTTAATATTTCATCAGTGAAGCTATATGTATCATTTTCTGTTGAAAAGCTTTTTTGAAAACTAAACTGACATTTTGTTAGAACTTTATTTTTACTAATATGTGAAGCTACTCGAGAATACATGAACTTTTCAAAAATTTTGGATAAAGCTGTCAGAAGTGGGATGGTGCAGTAGTTGTTGACATCAGACGTATCCCTTTTTTATGCATAGGTTTAACAATAGCATACTTCAATCTGTCTGGGAAAATACCCTGCTTTAAAGAGCTAATACACTCCTGGCCATTAAAATTGCTACACCATGAAGATGATGTGCTACAGTCACAGAATTTAACTGACAAGAGAAAGATGCTGTGATATGCAAATTATTATCTTTTCAGAGCATTCACACAAGGTTGGCACCGGTGCTGACATGCGGAAAGCGTCCATCCTATTTCTCATACACAAACAGTAGTTGACCGCCATTGCCTGGTGAAACATTGTTGTGGTGCCTTGTGTAAGGAGGAGAAATGTGTACCATCACATTTCCGACTTTGATAAAGGTAGGATTGTAACCTATCGCGATTGTGGTTCATCGTATCGCGACATTGGTGCTCGCGTTGGTTGCGAACCAATGACTGATGGCAGAATTGGAATTGGCGGATACAGGAGGGCAATACAGAATGCCATGCTGGATCCCAACGGCCTCATATCACTAGCAGTCGAGATGACAGGCGTCTTATCCGCATGGCTGTAACGGATTGTGCAGCCACATCTCGATACCTGAGTCAACAGATGGGGAAATTTGCAAGACATCAACCATCTGCACGAACAGTTTGACGACATTTGCAGCAGCATGGACTATCAGCTCGGAGGCCATACCTGCAGTTACCCTTGATGCTGCATCACAGACAGTAGTGCCTGCGTGGTGTACTTAATGACAAACCTGAGTGCACAAATGGCAAAAGTTTTTTCAGATGAATCCAGGTTGTGTTTACAGCATCATGATGGTCGCATCCGTGTTTGGCAACATCACAGTAAACACACATTGGAAGCATGTATTTGTCATCGCCATACTGGCGTATCATCCAGTGTGATGGTATGGGGTGCCATTGATTACATGTCTGGGTCACCTCTTGTTCACATCGACGGCACTTTGAACAGTAGCCATTACATTTCAGATGTGTTATGACCCTTGGCTCTACCCTTCATTCAATCCTTGCAAAACCCTACATTTCAGCAGGATAATGCACAACTGCATGTTGCAGGTCCTGTACGGGCCTTTCTGGATACGGAAAATGTTCGACTGCTGCCCTGACCAACACATTCTCCAGATCTCTCACCAATTAAAAACATCTGGTAAATGGTGGCCGAGCAATTGGCTTGTCACAATACGTCAGTCACTACTCTTGATGAACTGTGGTATCATGTTGAAGCTGCATGGGCATCTGTACCTGTACACACTAACCAAGCTGTGTTTGACTCAATGCCCAGATGTATCAAGGCCATTGTTACGGCCAGAGGTGGCTGTTCTGGGTACTGATTTTTCAGGATCTATGCATCTAAACTGCGTGAAAATGTAATCAAAGGTCAGTTCTAGTATAATATAGTTGTCCAATGAATACCTGTTTATCATCTGCATTTCTTCTTGGTGTATCAATATTAATGACCAGTAGTGTACATACATAATTTTTAAAACTTACTTCACTGATACTTACATACCGATTAACTCCAGAAAACTGAATTTGATGTTGATTTACTTGAAAAAGGCTTGATAATGGTGAGAATTCTACTCTATTGTCTCACAGCAGTCACTAAAACAATGTAAATAGCACTTATCTTCATGCGGTGGGTTGTTTATTGCTGTTTGCTAGAAAAAAATTACGTCTTTTTACATAAATGAATAATCCATACACAAATAATATGGCACACACTGTCTACTCATAAAAGCATTTCACAACTGTGACAATTCTGTCTGTCCTAAAAGAAATCTAGTGTGGGTTAATGTACTCACATCTTAATTGTGGGATAGAAATTTGTGATAGAGCCCCATCACACAACATCAATAGGGTATCCAGGCTCCAGAAGAGAGCAGTTAGAATAATGGTTAATATAGGGGGTGTCCCAAATAAAACACCAACAAACTTTGGGGGCTGAGAAAAGATGTCTAGTAAACCTAGGCTCTAAAATGCATCTCTTAAGAGCTATGGGCATTTGTCCAATAGAAGAGATTTTCCAGTGTTGAAGATGTAGTTCTTAAGGTATGCATTTTAGAGCCCATGTTCATTAGACTTATTTCTTGTTTTAGTGTAAGAAACCTGTCTCCAAAGTTGGTCAGTATATTTTTTGACTCCCTGAATGTAAATGTCAATCCAGTAGGTACTACAGTATTTCAATAAGTGAACTGTGTGATGCTAAGACACTTTTAATTATAAAGGGAAAACTAAAATACTCATTGAACACATTTGTAATTGTAATACGTGATCCAGAGTTGATTACCAAATGATTACGAGTGAAAGATCAGCTGGTTGCAGCCTGTATGCTACCTAAAAGACGCTTATTTGAAATGTTGCCAAATACTATAAGGAAATACGGTGGAATTCTGTTAAGGACATTCTTTCAGTTAAATTCTGAAATATATTATTAATTACCTGTGAAATTGATATATGAATGAGCCTATAAAAGCACAGTTTCTCCTGGAACTCGTTCATTCATGTATCTTGCATGTATGATATTCTTAAAATCAGAAGGTGGGAAGTGTCAAAGTAGTAGCATTTCAGTGTGTGTCTCTTGGTAGTGAGCCTCCCCCAACCCAGTTTTTATTTTTACTGAGAACTTGTGTTGAGTATTTTTGGGAACCTTTTTTGTTTTTTATCTGGAATCACACACTTTGCGGGGAATGATAGTGATGTACAAATACATAATGGCAAAAAGTCAGGATTAGTATACAGACCTGTAGTACTTCATTTGGTGGAACAACAAAATATTTGTTGCCAGTTTATTCACAAATTAAATTTAAGTCATGAGATGGAACATCCCCGTGAAATAAGAAAATAGCATGAAAGCAGCTTTTTGAAAATTCTAAGAAAGCACGCGTAGCTCCTGAATTTAAAAGGAACATAACAAGAATGTTGAAAATTTAAAAAGTTGCCTTATATTGTATACTTTCTTCCTCATAGCCACACAAATTTGTGAATGCTCAAAATACAACAGTGTTTTTATTTGCCTGTGCAACTATCTATTGTTTTTGATAATTTGGTATTTTATGTCATCTTAAACTTTTCTGGGCTATTTCTGTATAGTGGAGGTGAAGTGTAAGCTGAACATTGGCTAGAGGGATTGGCAGAATGCCGCACAAGAGTGGCCGAGTGGTCTGGAGCACCACATTGCAGATCTCGCTGCCTCCCACATCGGAGGTTTGAATCCTCCCTCAGGTATGGGTGTCTGTGTCATCTTTAGTATACGTTAGTTCATAAGTAGTTTGTAAGTTTAGGGACTGATGACCCCACAGTTAAGTCCCATAAGCTTCACAAACATTTGAACATTTGCTTAGCAGAACAGTGGGCAGTTGCAGGTGGAAGGTAGGTAACACTCAAACATCATGGCAATAGTGCGAGGAAGACCAATATTCTGGAGGTGAGAAATGGCTCCCATTGAGTTCTGCACAGTAACTTGAATTATGTGGAATATGTATCGAAATGTGGCAGATAAAATAAATAATAGGAGAGTTTACCAACACAAAGAGAGTAAAAGTTCAGAATTATTAATGAAAACATATTTACTTTTGAACAATTGTTTTAGAAATTATGCTCTATGAAGTTAATTGGAACTTACAAATTTTATATATTTTATTAATATTAATCTTATTGCATGTTAAGGGCATTTACATGTGATACCTGATATAAGCATGATAGCATGAGGTAACAGAATACTTAGAGGTAAGGTATACATTAACACCCAGTAGCATGCCATTTTAGGACAACAATAATAAGTATAATTTAAATATGCAAATTAGGATAAAATGATAAGGAATAACACAAATATGAACACACAATGAGAGATATAACACAATTGCCTATCAGAACACTACCAAACACACATGAACATCTGGTCATTTATGCACATTTTTTGTATTATAAATTATATAATTAAGAAACAATATTCAATACCAAGTAACTGAGGTACTAATCATTATAGGTTCAAGTTAATATTAATGATTTTGTTTGTTCAGTGCCATGTGATGATATAGACTACGGTACATTAATGAATTATGCATAATGTAACACTTGGCCTGCTGCATGTGTAGTGATAGTGTTTCACTGCCAAACCAGGCCAGGCAGGTGGCGTTACGCATGAGGCTCTTCTGTGATTGGTGACATTTTGTGGCATCAGGTGTGCAGTTCTGCTGTGGTCACTAGCGGCCACATGGAACTTAATATATTAAATAAATTTACATTGTACTTGTGAGACGGATATTGATGTCAATCTGTGACATGAGATGCCAGAGAATTGAATATATGAAGGAAAAAGTAATTGTGATCAGTGGGGAAGCAGTTAGCATGGGAAAAGGCAACATGGTGGGGGCCAGTCATTTGATAAGAAGGGTTGATGGTGGATGGATGTGGCAGATTGTTGTTGTTGGTGTTGTGTGATATCTACCATGTGTTAAACTTTTCTTGCATTTAGTTTTTGATAATGTATTTCTGGGATAATTTATGTTCTTTTTTGAGAACCTTTGGGTTCTTACTACATTATTTACTTGAATTCACTACAGCTGTGACTAGTGAAAAGCATAGACTTTCAAGGCAGAGCTGAGAGCTCTGAATAAGTGAAAATTATTTAAATTACAATCTTTCATTTCAGTATTTAGTTCAATTTTTCATTTATTATCATATAGTAATTCTCAGACTCTGAGAAATGTTGACTGAAGTAAACTATTGTCACATGTATTACATTTCAGTTAATTCAAAAAGAAAGTAAAGTTATTGTTTAAAACATTATTCTTACAACAAAATTCCACATCCTAGGTTGAATGTTACAGGGCAAACTAAATACTTGCTTTGTAAAAATAAAATAATAAAAAAGGAATAAAACAGAAAATCTTTTGCATGTTATTTTTCAAACATTTCTGACTTATGTAAGTTTCTAAATGGGTCAGAGTACATGTAACAGGAGACCTTCTAAAGTGTAGCTATATTTAGTGACATTGACATTGTGAGTTATGCTGAGATTTTCAACAGGTTGAACTAATGAATTTGGACACTGGAACACTAGGAGAATTACTATCAGTTTGTTGAATAATTAATCAGTGTTAGGTGGACATGGGAAACAGTTTTGTTTTGCAGTAACATGATTTGTGCCTGCTTTGAAGTACACCTACTCTTGTATAGCTTGAGATCCCCTATTTCAAAGGAATGTGTCATTAGATTGAACTTCAGTTAGACACACTAGAGTTTTATTGAATTTTATTGAAATACAGGCGATCCCAAGTGTCATGTACATTTTGGTGAACAGGTCCACATGTAATGAAATTTCAGGGACTTGCTGCAGACCAACACTTAAAGGGAATAGGTAATTACAGAGGTGCACAAATACGCCTAAGAGCCATAGTTTTTGGTACACTTAACTGTTCCACTAGAAATAGTAAGTGTAGTAATTGATCTGCACAGTTTGGTGTGACAGTTCAAATCTAAAAATATTCATACTTTCTGTAGTTCTTGTTTTTTACTATTATGTATTAATTTCAAAAACATCAATTCATATGGCCAAAATTGTAGTAATGTATACTTGAAATAGTTTTTGGAGAGAGAATAGACTTTTTTAAGCAAAGATTTTCTAAGTAAAGTTAATCATTCCTATATATCTGAATGATTGCACACGATATAAATGTTTCAATACCTGATCAGTGTGGAGTAAGCACTCTTACACTGACCACAGCAGTAATGTGAAACATAATTGTCTGGTAAGAATGTAAAAAACTTAAATGGTGTGGAAATATAAATTGTTGTGTAATGATTAAACACAAATAACAACAAATTAAATAATACTATATTCACTGTGTATTTTTTACACAGGTCAAAATAAAGAAAACACTGATATTTATTCTTTTTATCTTTGTGTCCCTCTCCAGCTTCCACTGCATCCAGACAAATTCTGCCATTACATGGCATGTAATCTGTTAAAACACATTGTGTGGAGCTTAGCATTTTTTTAAATGTATAGATATGCAAGCTCATTTATTTTTGTTAAGGATTGAAATAGGAACTATTTATTCATCATATTGGAACCATTCAAGATACACATCCATATTTTCATCACAAATCCTGCGCATAAGTTCATTATTATGGTGTTTGTCGATCCCTTGGCAGCACCATATCCTGATGACAGCTAGTTCATTATCCATATCAAGCAGATAATGGAGGCTTTGGTTTGTAAGTCCATGGCAGTGATCCAGAGTTACATGTGAAATTTTCTTCATTGGATTGACCTGCAAAAAACAAAAATTGGTAGGATAATATTTGGTATATTGTGACCTATAATATTCATGTTCAATACAACTTAATAAAATTCAACAGAAATTGTTCTCCCAAAACCACTCAAAAATTGTAGCTAATAGATTATTAATCCGAAAGATAACAATAATAAATATCCTTCACTGGAAAACAGCCCTCTGCAAGTTAAGAGGAGTTTA
Source organism: Locusta migratoria (assembly GCA_026315105.1). Taxonomy (NCBI): domain Eukaryota; kingdom Metazoa; phylum Arthropoda; class Insecta; order Orthoptera; family Acrididae; genus Locusta; species Locusta migratoria. Next base: position 299,108,689 of record CM048755.1, read on the forward strand.
AATGTTAGAAATTTTGTGAAATCTTTCAGAAATAGGATACCTGCTTCTAATGTGGAATTTTTTATTACTATTATAGGACTTGTTCAGCACTTAAAATCTTACCTTGAAAAGTTTCCCAAAAATAAGTACTGACCAACAGCAATTGAAAAATAACATACTCAAATAAAGAGCAAGTTACAGAAAGACAGGAAGAAATCAAGTTGTTTGAATTTTATTAACAGAAGATTTATGGTTGATTCACATATCTAAAGGTGTTTCATTATGTATGTGTGAGTTATTTATTGGAGGAGGGAGGATTTTCATATTTTTGACTATTTATTTATGAAGAAAATGAATGATTATATTTCTTCCACTCTTCCTAGAATAGCACAATGATGTATAAAAAAACTTACAAATATGTCTATTAAAATGCACATTCCATTTTCATATATTATTTACTGCTGCTTTTGTACATACAAGCAATGAGCACTTGCAACGAGATGGGGAGCAATGGTCACACAGACGAAGGGGAAATTACTGCGTAGAAAATTAGTGGAGGTTAATACCAGGCCGCTTCAGGAGCCACACGTGTCTAGTCTGCACTCCACAGGCACCAAACCCCAGCATCTCTCCAGCCCACTCCCCATCTAGCTACCAGAACCAGTAGACGCCAAACCCCAGCCTCACTGCCACCCATTCCTCATCTACATACTGGAGCCAGTAGGCGCCAAACCCCAGCTCATCTCCTACGCACTTCTCATCTAGCTACCAGACCCAGTGCACACCAAACCCCAATCTCTCTCCTGCCCACATCTCGTCTAGCTACTGGGCCAGTAGGCGCCAAACTCCAGCATCTCTGCTGCGCACTAATCATCTAGCTACCGGAGCCAGTAAGCGCAAAACCCTAGGCTCTCTTCAGCCAACTTCTCATCTATCTACCAGATCCAGTAGGTGCACAAACCCTAGCCTCTCACTGCCCACTTCCCATCTAGCTACGAGAGCCAGTAAGTGCGAAACACTAGCCTCTCTCCTGCCCACTTCTCATCTATCTACCAGATCCAGTAGGTGCACAAACCCTAGCCTCTCACTGCCCACTTCCCATCTAGCTACGAGAGCCAGTAAGCGCGAAACACTAGCCTCTCTCCTGCCCACTTCTCATCTATCTACCAGATTCAGTAGGCACCAAACCCCAGCCTCTCTCCTGCCCACATCTCATCTAGCTACTGGAGCAAGTAGGTGCCAAACATTAGCCTCTCTCCTTCCCACTTCTCATCTAGCAACCAGGCCCAGTAGGCCCCCCAACCCCAGCCTCTCTGCTGCTCACTTTTAATCCAACAACAGGAGCCATTAGGTGCCAAACCCCAGGCTATCTCTTGCCCACTTCTCATCAAGCTACTGGAGCCAGTAGGCACCAAACCCCAGCCTCTCTCCTGCCCACATCTCATCTAGCTACCGGAGCCTTTAGGCGCCAATCACCAGCCTCTCACCTGCACACTTCTAATCTAGCTACTGGAGCCAGTAAGCGCCAAACCCAAGCCTCTCTTCAGCCCACTTTTTATCTATCTACCAGATCCAGTAGGTGCTATCCCCAGCCTCTCTCCTGCCCACATCTCATCTAGGTACTGGAGCCAGTAGGCGCCAAACACCAGCCTCCCTGCTGCCCATTCCTCATCTAGCTAACAGAGCCAGTATGAGCCAAACCCCAGCCTCTCTCCTGCCCACTTCTCATCCAACAACCGGACCTAGTAGGTGCCAAACCCAGCCTCTCTGCTGCTCACTTTTCAGCCAACAACCGGAGCCATTAGGTGCCAAACCCCAGCCAATCACCTGCCCACTTCTCATATAGCTCCCTGAGCCTGTAGGCGCCAAACACCAGCTTTTCTGCTGACCACTTCTCGTCACTCTACCAGAAGCAGTAGGCGCCAAACCCCAGCCTCTCCTGCCCATTTCTCATCTAGCTTCCAGAGCCAGTAGGTGCCAAACCCCAGCCTCTCTCCTGCCCACTTTTCATCTATCTAACAGAGCCAGTACGCATCAAACCCCAACCTCTCTCCTGCACACTTGTCATCTAGCTACCGGTGGCAGTAGACGCCAAACCCGAGTGTCTCTCCTGCCCACTTCTCATCTAGCTACAAGAGCCAGTAGGTGCCAAACCCCAGCCTCTCTGCTGCCTGTTCCTCATCTAGCTATCCGAGCCAATAGGCCTCAAACCCCAGCGTATCTTCTGCCCACTTCTTATCTAGCTACCGGAGTCAGTAGGCGCCATACCACAACCTGTATCTTGCCCACTTCTCATCTAGCTTTATTTTTCTTGATGAATATTGCAGCAGTAGAGACATTGCATTGGATTATTGTAAATTTACTGGTGCAGGGATCTGACTATTTGAGTACTTTTTGTGGGGCACATCGAAAGACATGGTCTATCGGAACCATCCCACTATACTGGTCGAGCTTGAATTGGCAATCTGTGAGGCAACTGACTCCATTTTATTTGAAACACTACAGGATGTGATGGCAAATTATATTGTTCATTTGCACCGCCTCCTTACTGCAAGTGGTAGGCATTTTGAAAAGACTGTGATGTGATTGCAGACATGATGTGTGACAGACGAATTTGATTATGCATGCTGATACTGTACAAGCTGCGCTGCATATGGTGCCATCTGTAATCAGCTTTATGAGCTTTTTGTGGACTTCTGTATAACATTCTTTCAGCTTTCACAATAAAAATGCTTTTTCATGGACTCATCTCCTGAGATGTTTAATACTGAAATCAGAGACTTCTTGAGTGTGTGTGTGTTTTTCTCTTTTTTCAGTGAGTATTCCAGAGTATAACACCGTTTAAACTGGTAACATATGCTTAACAGTTTTCAATATTTGTTAGAATAGTGATCTGTTTACAATCAAGATTGCTATGTGTCATGGTGCTAACAACTATATTAAAAGCTTGACCTTTAATAATAAGGTAAGTTATCAGAGAAGTGATCAGTTAGGAAGGCATATCCCTAGCTTTTCCTTTCTTGTTTCTTTTGAATGTATAATAATTCAGGTCGGTTGCTTTCAGCTTAATGGAAGCTTAATTAAGAATGTAGAAACTCGGTGCAAACCATACATTTAATGACAAAATGCAAATACATATCCCTTTTTGTTCTTGTTGTGGCTGTGTAAATTAGTTACACTGGAACATATTTACACACTTTGCAAAACATAGCTTCAAGAGTTAATATATTGGGAAGGAAATATAAGAATATCGCAAGCTTGCAGGGGATAAAACCAAATCCTCACACGAGGGAAAGTAAAATTAACATACTAAAATTATATGGTGTGCACAAAAATGTTCTTGATTAATATTATAAGATATGCTATCAGGCAATTTATTTATTAGCTTACTTTTTTGTTTGTTATGCCACAAAATCACATGTAAATGGAGAAATGAGTTTCTCTGCATAATCTGACAGTGGAAGGTTCAGGTTGGAAATCATCAACATAATGAGGATAGTTTACAACTCACTGCAAAGATATTTCTCAGGCCACGACAGATACACAAAAAAGACAATCATACACACACAACTCAGCTTTTAGCCACAGCCTTTGTCAGAAAAAGACCCATACACTTGTTTATACAATCACATAGGCACACTTCACAAACACACAAATGTCATCTGTGCCTGCAGCTGCTTCGTTCCTGCACATTTGTCACTGAAATAATATAATAGTGAACCATCATCAGTGCAACACTTTAGTGGTACGTAATTTTAATCGTCGACTCATTTCCTAGTTAAGCTCAGTTTGGCAGTGGAACAACTTATTAACTATTTTTTGATAATATTTAAAAATATTTAGAACAATATCTTTGTGAAATATGTTTGATTTTATCTGTTGCATGTTCAATATCAACTACGCAGCGGCACACCATGGAAGTTTCTCAGCTGATAACAGAGATATGTACCTAGTCACTGCCTGATCATTGCCGAAGGCCATCAAGGCGGAGAAGATCCTCCAGTATGATGTTGCGCATTGAAGTCGAAAATTTAAAAAAAATGTTAATAATGTAGAAAAAGGAGTTCAGCTCTGAAAATTGACTGGAGAAGTAATACTAATTTGATGTTACTGTGACTGTTTTGATTTATTTTATGTATGAAGAGGTGAAAATACGTTATTTCAACGAAAGTTTATTTCAAGAATTTATAATGTGTTATCCAGTGATTGAAATAAATTTCTTTGCCCTTTATTAATTATTAATGTTCAAGAATAATAGAATTTTGTGGAAACTTTAATGAAAGAGTTGGACTGTTATTTAAGTTTGTGCAAGCTTTGTAAATATTTTGCGCAACTGGGTTGTGCAAATGATGTAACTTCTTTGTCTTTAATCTTCAAGAGGAATTATGGACAGCTAACAAAACAACTTGTGGACGAGATGATTACTTTTGATGGGATTAAGAAAGAATATTAATAAGAACTAGTATTCCTGGAAGAACCTGCAAAGACTTTAATTTTGAATTGGTATAAACAAAAATAATAATAATTTTTTAACTTTTATTTTTCTTTGGGATGGTATCACTCCATGGAGAAGAAGTCCTGAATTAGTTAACAAATATAGGGCTGGTTCCACTCCATCTGGCTTATACGTGTCAGGACATGCCATCAACATGCTAAATGCATTGGGAATACAAGAACAGCAGAATATATATATATATAAAGAAGAAATCTTCATAAGTCCCTGTGATCCTCCCTCAACCTTTAACTACAACAACGTGGGGCATCTGAGGGAGTTCAGCCTAGGTGGACGGATTCACAGTTTCATCGCTTTGAGAGCGAGCTGATGGAGTAAATGTCAGGTGAGTAAGATGCCAGCAGCAGAGGTGACTGCGAGTACATCTTCATGTCATGAGGCCATGAGATGTGGCACCACCACATCGCAACCGACCTCACTATAGCTGATCATTAGTGGCAGCAGTAGCAGCCAATCATTGCATAAAAAAATGAGACTACTCACCAATTAAAAGATATAAACCTGGTGAGTTTGTTTCAAACTGGTGAGAAGTCATAATTGTGAGAGCTACAGCATGTGTTATGACAGTGTGTGATTAAACTGATAGTTGATTAGTTTAAACAATGTCTTCAGCCCAGGTATTAGATGAGGATGTGCCTCTATAGACTACATTAATGCAGGATTTATTACTACACTTTATTTCGCTTAAATCAGTTAAATTCTAAATTATCGAGGTCAGTTAGCTTCTAACAGTCAGAACTAAAAGGTGAAGTTACTGAAATAAACATAATTTAGAATCATTTCAAAAAGAAACCCAAAGTGAATTGGTTAGTCTCAGCCATAGGCTAGAAAAGCACATTCAGGAATCTCGGGAAGAAAAACTGCAAATGAGGAAGGATATTACCAAGCTCACTAAAAGATTAGACAGTTGTAATGAAATACTTACCCATGAAATACAGGACAATAACATTAAATTAAGAGATGAAATAGCAGCCCAAATTGAATCAGTATGTAAGGAAATCTTAGAAAACGTACAGGAATTGTCTGTTAAGTCAGTTACTATTTCTAACGTTAACAACCAACCATTAGAAGTCATTAATAAAAGATTAGATGATGATCAACTAGAAATAAAAAGTATGAAGGTTGTAATTTCTAACATGGTAGAAAATAGTAAATCCCAATCAGCTGATCCTACAGAGTATTTAAATTGCGAAATAGATAAAGAGACCTCTCTGGTTGACTGTATTTTGAATATGGAAGTACGTTTAAAAAAAATATCTGAGCAGATGTATACTCTTGCCAGTAATAATGGCATCGTCTGTCCAATATATGACTTGCCACACTGACACAGAATCTGGTACATGCTGGCCTTCCTCAAACAGACATCATCTTTGTCGCTCACCACCAGAGCATGAATTTTATTCGGCAGACAAAAGACAACGCACACTGATCTGTATTTACACGCAGACAGCTTTCACCACCCTTCACAGAGGAATGGGGTACTTAAAACTCTAGTACATAGGGCGCGCACTATCTCCGACGCAGACAGTCTACCCCAGGAATTGGAACACCTGAGAACTGTATTCCGAAAAAATGGGTACTCAGAGTACCCACAGCTTACAAAATAACTTGTGGACCTAGATGACTATTTTGAGGAGATTAAGAAAGAATTTTAATAAGATTTAGTATTCCTGGAAGAACCTGCAAAGACTTTAACTGTGAATTGGTATAAACATATATATATATATATATATATATATATATATATATATATATATATATATATTATAGAGGAAAAATTCCTAAAAGGAAAAATATACGTAAAAAATAGATGAAGTACACTTACCAGGCGAAAGGGCACAGGCAGTAATAGCAACAAATAAACACACAGACACACACACACACACAAATGCTAGCTTTCGCAGCCTAGCTGCTTCATCAGGCAGAAGGGAAGGAGACGGAAAAGGAAATGATGAGGGTTTTAAGGAAGGGGGTAAGGAGCCATTCCAATCCCGGGACAGGAAAGACTTACCTTGGGGGAAAAAATGGAAGGTAAATAAATGCACATACACCCACACATTTACACAGACACAAGTACACTTAGGCAGACATACTGTAGAACTGTAGAAAGCAAAGAAGTTAGAAGTCAGACAGAGATGCCACCTGAGGCACCCTTCCACCACCACTTACTCCAGTCCCGTAACCCGGAAGATGTACACGATCAAAGGCAGAGCCACTTGCGATAGTACCCACGTGATCTACCAACTGACATGCCTGCACTGTGAAGCGTTCTATGTGGGAATGACCAGCAACAAACTGTCCATTCGCATGAATGGACACAGGCAGACAGTGTTTGTTGGTAACGAGGATCACCCTGTGGCTAAACATGCCTTGGTGCATGGCCAGCACATCTTGGCACAGTGCTACACCGTCCGGGTTATCTGGATACTTCCCACTGACACCAATCCTTCAGAACTCCGGAGATGGGAACTAGCCCTTCAGCATATTCTCTCTTCCCATTGCCCACCTGGTCTTAACCTCCACTAAATTCGAATTCCCACCCACCATCTTAACATCTTTGCCTTGGTTCTCTGGACAGAGCCTCTGCCTCAAGTGGCATCTCTGTCTGACTTCTAACTTCTTTGCTTTCTACAGTTCTACAGTATGTCTGCCTAAGTGTACTTGTGTCTGTGTAAATGTGTGGGTGTATGTGCATTTATTTACCTTCCATTTTTTCCCCCAAGGTAAGTCTTTCCTGTCCCGGGATTGGAATGGCTCCTTACCCCCTTCCTTAAAACCCTCATCATTTCCTTTTCCCTCTCCTTCCCTTCTGCCTGATGAAACAGCTAGGCTGCGAAAGCTAGCATTTTTGTGTGTGTGTGTGTGTGTCTGTGTGTTTATTTGTTGCTATTACTGCCTGTGCCCTTTCGCCTGGTAAGTGTACTTCATCTATTTTTTACGTATAAATACATATATATATATATATATATATATATATATATATATATATATATATATATATTTGATGATATCAGTACAACGAGAAGAACTCCCAAATTAGTTAACAAATATAGGGCTGGTTCCACATCAACACATTTGATCATCCAATCCATTATCATCAATACTCACAAATAGCTCCTGCATTAAATCATTTTTCATTGGTCTTTACACACACACACACACACACACACACACACACACACACACACACACACACATTAACAATTATACTAATACTGGTATGTCTAAATTTCTAAGATACAATATTTTTCTTGATTTTTTGAAGAAAATGGAAAGGAATTTGTACATTAGCAGTATTTAAATGAGGAATGTATACCTTCTTATTGACTACTGATTCAGTCCAATCTTGTCCTCTTTTGCTAACATATCTCTTCATTTTCATGTTTGTAAAAATAGTGGTTGCCTAGGGTCTTTCTTTACAGACTTGTTCCAATTTTTCCATATATAACTGGCAAATTTGTTATTCTGTGACAATGAATGCTATTTTTTATTTATGGTTGTTATTCTTATTTGACTTGCAGGTTTGTCCTTGTGTTTACATATACAAAGTTTCTAAAATAAAGTAATGAGGGCAATATTGGGATAAAGAAATCATTCAGCTAACAAAAATTTTGTCAATGATTATCCTTCAATTCAGTGTTAAGTAATTTGCCACCTTCAACTGTTATGTTAAAATGTCAAGGAAAGGGGTGGCAAACACAAACCACACATGAGGGAACCAGTTAGTATTATTAATTCATTAACTATTATACAATCTGTAGCATAATATTTCCTAGTTTGGACAAAGATAATGAATTATTTACCTCCAAAATCTCATGGAGCAGTTTGTCAGTAAGATTCTCACACCCTTTGAACAGTATGTTGCGTAATGAAGGGCTGAAGAGCAAGAGCTGTCTAAATAGGTTGGATCCCAAGTCAGCCTGTGGGTCTGACCAGAGCTCAAGAGCCTGCAGCTGATTGAAACATTCAGGACTCGGAGTACCAATGTCCTCATATTCTGCGACATTTGAGAGGGCCAGATTTAACAGTTGTGGGCATGCTCGTCCAATTGCTGAAACGAACAAAATGTAACATTAATGCAAAAAGTGACTGTTAGATATAGGACCCAGCAGTCTTTATATACTATAACATGCTATCTTGAAATTAGTCAAATGTTCAAATGTTTGTTAAGCTTATGGGACTTAACTACGGGGTCATCAGTCCCTAAGCTTACAAACTACTTATGAACTAGCTAACACTAAGGAAGGCACAAATATCCATGCCTGAGGGGGGATTCGAACCCCCGACCATAGTGGCCGTGCAGATCGTGACTGGAGCGCCTCAGTCCCCTCGGCCACTGTGGCCGGCTTGAAATTAGTCACCAATGCTGCAAATTGTAATTTAATAACATCAAACTAGTATCAGGCAGGAGTCTGTTTTCAATTGCTCATAATTATGCAATTTATAGTGATTAATCTATATTCCCACTTTACAATTGTTAAATGTCAAGAATGTATGGTGTCAAGGTACAGACTAGGAGACAGTTTACAGTCACTAAGCATAAAAAATAAGTTTTGTAGATTATTCACTGTGTAACTAGATAAACCCTCAAAATGGAAATAGTTTGATTTTATTTTTAGGACTTTCAGAAAACTGGTGCAAAATTTAAAGCAGCTAGCTAGCTAGCTCTCAATGTAGAAAAATGTAAGGTGATGCGCATGAGTAGAAAAAACAATCCCGTAATGTTCGAATACAGCATTAGTAGTGAGCTTCTTGATGCTGCCATGTCGTTCAAGTATCTAGGCGTAACATTGCAGAGCGATATGAAACGGAACGAGCATGTAAGGACAGTTGTGAGTAAGACAGACAGCCGACTTCGGTTTCTTGGGAGAATTTTGGGAAGATGTACTTCACCTGTAAAGGAGACCGCGTATAAAACGCTTGTACGATCACGTCTTGAGTATTGCTCAAGTGTTTGGGACCTGCAGCAGATCAGTTTAAAGGAAGACATAGAGGCGGTTCAGAGACGAGCAGCTAGATTTGTTACCGGTAGGTTCGACCAATGCGCGAGTGTCACGGAAATGCTCCGACAACTCAATTGGGGATCGCTGGAAGAAAGACGACGTTCTTTTCGTGAATTTCTGTTAAGTAAATTTAGAGGGCCGGAATTTGAAGCTGAGTGTAGTACGATCTCTCTGCCGCCTACTTACATTTCGCGTAAAGATCACAAAGACAAGATAAGAGATATTAGGGCTCGTACGGAGGCATATAGGCAGTCTTTTTTTCCTCGTTCAATTTGGAAGTGGAATAGGAAAGGAAATGCCTAGTAGTGGTACAGTGTACCCTCCGCCACGCACCTTACGGTGAATTGCGGAGTATGTATGTAGATGTAGATCAACATACATACCGGTACACTATGTGATCATTAAAGTATCCGGACACCTGGCTAAAACTTACTTTCAAATTCGTGGCGCCCTTCATCGGTAATACTGGACTTCAATGCGGTGTTGGCCCACCCTTAGCCTTGATGACAGCTTCCACTCTCGCAGGCATACGTTCAATCAGTTGCTGGAAGGTTTCTTGGGGAATGGCAGCCCATACTTCACGGAGCGCTGCGCTGAGGAGAGGTTTCGATGTAGGTTGGAGAGACCTTGCACGAAGTCGTCGTTCCAGAACATCCAGAAGGTGTTATATAGGATTCAAGTCAGGATTCTGTGCAGTCCAGTCCATTACAGGGAGGTTACTGTCGTGTAACCACTCCGCCACAGGCCTTGCATTATGACTGTGCTGAAAGATGCAATCACCATCTCCAAATTGCTCTTCACCAGTGGGAAGCAAGAAGGTGCTTAAAACATCAGTGTCGGCCTGTGCTGTGATAGTGACAGGGAAAACAACAAGGGGCACAAGCCTCCTCCATGAAAAACAGGACTACACCATAACACCACCACCTCCGAGTTTTACCATTGTCGTGGTAACGCACTGGACTCGTATTCGGGAGGCCGGTGGTTCAAATCCACCTCCGGCCATCCAGATTTAGGTTTTCTGTGATTTCCCTAAATCATGGGGCCGGGGTATACGGGGTGCAGCCAAGACTGGAGGGCGTCATCTCTCTAGGGAAACGGGCCTCAGTATTCCAGGCCGAAATCACTACCATCAGGGCATGTGTGGAGGAGAATTTGCGTAGGTGCTACAAAGATCGTAGCATCTATATCTATTCAGACAGCCAGGCAGCCCTGAGATCACCGGCAGCTCCTGCAACAAGTTCTAAAATTGTTGCAGAATGTCACAGGGTTCTGGTGGAGCTAGGGGAAAGCAATAGAGTAAACTCATTGTGGGTCCCTGGCCACTCGGGGATCAGTGGCAACGAACATGCCGACAGATTAGCCAGGATGGGGGCAGAGACTCCATTTATTGGACCGGAACCTGTCCTGACAATCACCAAGGCAATGATCAAATTGGAGCTACGTAACTGGCTCAGAAGACAGCACGTAGAATATTGTACTAAAGTCTACCAACAAAAACATGGCAAGGTAATGATGCCAAAGCCATGTTTTAAAAGAAGCTCTGCAATCCTGGGTCTGAACAGGAGAGAGATTAGACTCATGGTTGGACTGCTGACAGGCCATGGGAATTTCAAAAAGCACCTACATACAATGGGAATATCAGAAGAGGACCCTAAATGTAGGATCTGTGATGACGGTGATGAAACTGCATCACATCTAATCTTCGAATGCATTGCATTGGAGAGTAAAAGGCACAGAACATTTGGGGCAACTAGACCCGAAGAAATTGTGTCTAATAAATAACTGGTAAAGGGACTCCTTGCACTGTTCAAGGGCATTGGTTGGCTTTACTAGATATACAGGGAACGATACCGCACAATAAACTTAATTTCGGTGCGGGCAGTGGCGGGTTGGACCAAGACTGTTTTGGCTTCCCTGGAAAAATCAAATCAAATCAATCCCCAAATCACCCCAGGCAAATACCGGGATGGTTCCTTTCAAAGGGCACAGCCAATTTTCTTCCCCTTCCTTACCCAAAAACTCCGAGCGTTAGCTCCGTCTCTAATGACCAATCTGTCGACGGGACGTTAAACCCTAAGCTTCCTTCTTCTTCCTTTTACTGTTGGCACTACACACGCAGGTATATGACGTTCAATGGGCGTTCGCAATACCCACACCCTGCCATTGATCGTCACATCGTGTACCGTGATTCGTCACTCCACACAATGTTTTTCCACTGTTGAATCATCCAATGTTTACGCTCCTTACACCAAGCGAGGCGTCATTTGTCATTGGCCTGCGTAATGTGTGGCTTATGGACAGCATCTCGACCATGAAATAAAAGTTTTCTCACCTCCCAAAAATTCAAATGTTTGTAGAGCTTATGGGACTTAACTACGTGGTCATCAGCCGCTAAACTTACAAACTACTTATGAACTAGCTAATCCTAAAGACGGCACAAATATCCATGCCCGAGGAGGGATTCGAACCCCCGACCGTAGTGGCGGTGCAGACCGTGACTGAAGCGCCTCAGTCCCCTCGGCCACCGCGGCCGGCGGTTCTCACCTCCCTCTCGCCTCATTGTTATAAGAGAGGATACAGATGCAGTTTGGAATTCCTGTGTGATGGTCTGGACAGATGCCTGCCTATTTCATTGTATGACCCTCTTCAACTGTCTGAGGTCTCTGTCAGTTAACAGACGAGGTCGGCCTGTACACTTTCGTGCTCTACATGTCGCTTCATGTTTCGACTTCACTATGTCATAGAAATAGTGGACCTAAGTATGTTTAAGAGTGTGGAAATTTTGTGTACAGACTTCTGCCACAAGCGACACCCAATCAGTGGCGGACTAAGTCTGTCGGAGGCCCGGGGTGGCGGCGAATCAAAATGAGGCCTGTCAACTGTTGTTTGTGTATGAGAAATCGGTTGGAAACTTTCCTTATGCCAGCACGTTGTAGGTGTCGCCACCGGCGCCAACCTTGTGTGAATGCTCTGAAAAGCTAATCATTTGCATATCGCAGCATCTTCTTCCTGTCGGTTAAATTTCGTGTCTGTAGCACGGTATCTTCGTGGTGTAGCTATTTTAGTGGCCAGGAGTGTACATTACGTAGCTAAAACGTATTTAAGACAAACTCCGATTGTTGTAAATTCATTGGCACATCTCAAAGTTAAGATAGGTTACAGATAATTGGAACACACTCTGTGTTTGTTTACTTCAGGTTTACTCCAGGGCCGGCTCTAGGGAGGGGCGGATCGTGCCGTCGCCCTGGGCGGCAAGTTTTGGGGGCGGCAAATTCCTGAATTTTTATGTACTTCCGATAGGTTAAATTAAACAAGGCAATGAAAAGTGGAAGTGTCCTGTAGAAATGTGAAAATAAGTTGGAAATACGAACTGTTACAGATTGATAGACATTAATACAGACAACAGTGGTATGCGTCACCCTACAAGCAAAATAAACGTGCACGATTACCACGTAGAAGGTTGAGCCAATGTGTTCGGCAGCGTTCGGGTGCTTCCGCGTGACGTCACTGTGGTTTGGGAGAAGCGGTAGAAGGGCGAGGTGTATTCTTGCGTTCGACTACGGCACTGTTCCGTTTAATTAGCACTAATTTAAGAAAACAAGTACGATATAAGCATAAACACAAAGGAACAGAATGCTGCTATTTACTAAGGCTTGAAAACTCTTATGTTGATATGTTCATTTACATGGGATACTTTGCAAATCACATTTAAGTGCATGGCAGAGGGTTCATTGAACCACCGTGAATGAAAACTGTGTTACAGGTCCCTTGACATTTATTGTATTTTATAACATCGACGCTGCTTTGATCTTAAAGACACATTCATTACAGAGACACGCATGAGTGTAATATGTGAAAATCAGACGTCATATTTGGATAAAGCTAACAAATTCGAAAAATGTGTGTGTGTGGGGGGGGGGGGGGGGAGGGGGGATGGGGGGGCGGCACTTGAAATTTTGGCACGGGGCGGTAAAATCTCTTGGGCCGGCCCTGGTTTACTCTTACGTTGAGGGAAGTATAGTAAAGCACTGCAGGGTACGAACCAGTCTGTAGGTGTACGACAGTGTTGTTTTCTAACCCTCGTTAGATGTTCTGGTCTATTTTGAACCTCAAAGATTTTTCATAGTCTGTAATTTCGAATGTATTTTCCTTTTATAAATTTCCTTTGCTCGCCTCTTAATGAAGTATAGGGAAGGTGGTACAAATTCGATATAGGTACAATTCTGACCAACATAAATTTTCGCGCCATTTGTCAGTCTCGTAGTGTCTCGTTGTGTGGCATTGTAGCGTAGCAGGTTTCAACAGCGCCTCCTGTCTTTTCCAAGAATATACCACTTTGTGCTAAGAAGAGATAATTTTTTTTCCCATTAGAAGGTAAGTGAAGCTACTTGGTCTAACGAGCTCTTATAAATTCTCTATTTAAGGGTGACTAGATTCTCTACGCAAAATGCAATGTGTGGTACAACGAAGTACGCGTTGGTGCCTGACGGAAAAAGTACTTTTTATGTGGAAGAAGCCCTTAGTCAAAATTCTACTAGGAAGTGATCACAATTGTACCTAGTGTGGAACATTTTCGATCGATTTTTCTCAATTCTGTAACTTTTGTGTGTGTGTGGAGTCGCACAAGTATGAAGTGCGCGCCACTTACTTTCGCCGCGCGCCGCCAGCGGCGCAGCGTTCTTACGACGTCAGCCACGAGCGCCCTCTGCTACAACTCCGCTCGTGGCCACCACTGAACGACATCGTTCACTTGGTACTGAGATAGGAACCAGCTAACACTTCGGAATCAGACAGGCACCAGTAGAGACTTGGCTATCGGATAGGCACTACGAATCATCACTAGGCAGGTCTCTATCAAATCTATGTATCAGCATTCTGCAGTCAAGAACTATGTAAAAGTTAAGTTCAAAAAAATGTTCAAATATTTGTTAAGCTTAAGGGACTTAACTACGGGGTCATCAGTCCCTAAACTTACAAACTACTTATGAACTACTTACGAACTAGGACGGCACAAATATCCATGCCCGAGGGGGGATTCGAACCCTCGACCGTAGTGGCCGTGCAGACCGTGACTGAAGCGTCTCAGTCCCCTCGGCCACCGGGGCCGGCAAAAGTTACGTATTACTAAGACTCCATGAAATATATATCTCGTCTAATTTACTCTAGTGTTTCTAGTTTCTGCTGTCCCACTGGCTGCTCACCTCCTACCTGCACAAGCGTGCATCCTTTAATCCTGTGTCGGTCTTTCTACTCGGCCACCGACACCTACGACGGAAACGAGACACAAAACCGGCGACGAGGCTGGGACACAAAAGTGGCGACGATGATGGGATACAAAAGTGTGTCTATACCGACATTTGTAATTGTCTAATATTTGTGTTACATATTAGTTCAACATCCAAGAACAAGTGCTATAATTAAAATTACATCTTTTCTCAATATATTTCCAGTTACAGTAACATTTGTCCGAAATGATCGAAATTGTAACACCTTACCCTGTTGTTGTTGTGGTCTTCAGTCCGGAGACTGGTTTGATGCAGTTCTCCACCCTACTCTATCCTGAGCAAGCCTCTTCATCTCCACATAAGAACGGCAACCTACATCTGTCTGAATCTGGTTACTGTATCCATCTCTCGGTCTTCCTCTGCGGTTTTTACCCCACACACTTCCCTGCAACGCTAAATTCACAATTCCTTGATGTCTAAGAATGTGTCCTACCAATCTATCCCTTCTTTTAGTCAAGGTATGCCAGAAATTTCTTTTCTCCCCAATTCTGTTCAGTACCTCCTCATTAGTTACGCGATCCACCCACCTAATCTTCACCATTCTTCTGTAGCACCATAGTTCAAAAGCCTCAATCCTCTTCCTGTCCGCACTGTTTATCGTCCATGTCTCACTCCCATACAAGGCAACACTCCATACAAATGCCTTCAGAAAGGACTTCCTTAGGCTTAAATCAATATTCGATGTTAACAAATTTCTCTTTTTCAAGAACGCTTTTCTACCCATTGCCATTCTGCATTTTATATCCTCTGTACTGCGACCATCATTTGTTATTTTATTGCCCAAGTAACAAAACTCATCTACCTCCTTTATTGTTTCGTTACCCAATCTAATTCCTTCAGCATCGCCTGATTTTCTTACACTGCACTCCATTACCCTAGTTTTGCTCTTGTTAATGTTCATCTTATATGCACCTTTCAGCACACTGTCCATTCCGTTCAACTGCTCTTCCAGGTCCTTTGCTGTCTCTGACAGAATTACTATGTCGTCGGCAAAAGTAATGTTTTTAATTCTTCACCCTGAAACCTTACCCTATTCTGACGGAATATGCAGACGGAAAATAAACCGTAGTAGGGTTACGGCTACTTACCCAGGATATCGATGAAAGTGAAATTGGAGAGAATGAGGTTCTGCAGGTTCCCGCCGATGACGCACAGCAGCGGCAGTACGCCGGCTTCGAAGTCGAGCGTGAGTCCCTCGCAGTTGGTGAGCGAGAGGGCGCACAGGTTCTCGAAGAGCATGAACTTGTAGAGCGCCTCGGAGGGCAGCCAGGCGTTGGAGAGGGCGACGGTCTTGGTGTCGGGGCAGAGGCGCGTGGCGGCGTCGAGCTGGTACTCCTGCGCGCGCTCGGTGGCCGACAGCAGCGTGCTCAGCCGCAGGCGTTCCGGCCGCGGGCTGCCCGACTCGGACAGGCGGATGCCCAGCCCCGACAGCAGCCGGTGCTCCAGCTCCTGGTCCCACGTCTCCAGCAGCTCCAGCGCCTGCACACCACACCACACCATCTCAAGCCTAGCCCCCACCCAAATGACCACCGAGAAGGAAACTCGTCAATTCAATCAATTTAATACCTCAAATAATATTCACAGAATATATGACATCAACTGCGATTGGGCAAAGCTGAAAATGTGTGCCCACCCGGGATTCGAACCCGGGTCTCCTGCTTTCTACGCAGTTGCGCTGACTCCTACACCACTTTTTTTCTCTCTCTCTTTTTCTCTCCTTCCTCCCCTTCAACCCGTCCTTCCGCTCGCCAATTGGTGCCTTCTCGGCCAGGCTTCTATGCCTTTCAACAAAATATTTCTTTGAAGTTAAAACGAGGTTGTCTTTACTGCGTAGCAACACACTACTGTTAATGTCCATTTCCGCATTATTATCGTTTCTTCGAACGCCAATGAAAAATCAGTTCGAATTGATGCCATAAGTGAGAAATAAGTGTAACTTCGTGTTTTTTTCCCACTTGATAGAGATAAAAAAAATCATAATAAAATAAAAATTCCAGACACAGAAATTAGCTGTAATTAACTGAATATGCGTTCTTAGCTTGTGACGCAAAACAGAGATCTTCAGACACATATACAATCCACACAATTCTGGGACGTATTAGCTACATAAAAAAAAAGAAAAAACATAAATGCCTTCTTCGGCGATCAAATAATTCCGGTAAAATTTCCTCTGAAATGGCAAAAGGCATAATGATAATATCTGAAATGCTTCTGTGTAAATTAATGTTGATTAAATTTCTCTTTGTTAAAGTTCTGTTTGTAATTACATTATCGTTTTAATCAAGAAATTAGCGTAATGTTCCTTGTACTTTTTCTTTCTTTGGATCATGTCATGTTGCATTGTCAGGTAATGTATGAAATCTTCCTTTCTCTATGATTCTGTACTGAAGATAAAGTACACTGTATGTCCCATTATGCAGTTGACCGCGTTCCTCTTTGTCCGTGGGAATGGGATGCTATCGGGATGGAGGGCATCCGCTGGCGATATTGTGTGTGGCGAGGTTCTCGTGATGAGGGCCAGTTCTTGCCTCGCATACTCCCATATTCCTGCATTTATACTGCAGACGAATCTGTGTTCATCACTGTCGACTAATTGACATGTCGGGCACAAGGGAGAGTCTTGTAGGTGTATCTTATGGAGGCGGGACATCGTCGGGGTTTTTCTGTTGACCGTCATATACCACGCGGCCCGCACTTGGGAAGGTAAGTCAGGGCTGTGGATGTTTTCCCACGTTGTTTTCCAGTCATGGTTCGGGAGTTTCCTTTCTATCACATTTCGTAGTTTATTTTTCATCAACGCCTGGTATACTTCCTTCACTTTTGTCATTTTCCGTTCTGGGACTTTTGTTCGTAGGTAACTGTATTCGAGTAGGAAATACTGTAAGTGCTGCAAAGCGTGCGACAGATGACTTACATCGATGGGCGGTCGTAGGTCTGCTGGCACAGTTTCTTCCAAGAGGTGGGAAGTCAGACCGTTGGTGGACAGTTTCCATTGCTTGTATGTTTGGCATACATATAGTGCTTGCGCCTTCTTGTACACATCGAAGAGATTCAGGCCACCGAGTAGCGTCGGAAGAGTCAAGGTGTCGTATTTAATTTTGAAAATATGTGCGCGACATACAAAGTGGCCAAGCGCTGCCAGCATTCTGTGTGCTATGTTGCGTGGTATTGGCAGGACTTGAGCCACGTAGTTGACCTTGGCAGTGATATACGTATTTGCCAGTGCAACTTTTTGCAACTCATCCAACTTCCTGACACTGTGCTGTTGTACAGACGCTCGAATCTTAGCCAATAACTGTTTATAATTAGCGGCAACGTTTTCTCGAATTGTCTTTCTAAAATCGCCACTGGGGACACAGTGATCACCGCACCTGCAAGGACTACCTAAGCACGCCTCCCGTCAGATACAAATTCCCAGCCTCGCCCTGCCCACAGTACTCAAACTCGTAGTTTGGGTACACATTTTCAGCTTTGCCCAATCGCAGTTGACGTCATATATTCTGTGAATATTAAATAATAGCAACTGCAGGATCAGAAGTGACGTCTGTTCTTTCGGAACAGACGCCACATGTATATGTATAATATGCCGGTACTGGCAATGATCCTATCGTTAGTAGGGAGGGGTGGGCAAGTTTGGAGCCCTTACTCTTACGGGAATTAGTTTCAAAGCTACGAGTTTGAGTACTGTGGGCAGGGCGAGGCTGGGAATTTGTATCTGACGGGAGGCGTGCTTAGGTAGTCCTTGCAGGTGCGGTGATCACTGTGTCCCCAGTGGTGTAGGGGTCAGCGCAACTTCGTACAAAGCAGGAGACCCGGGTTCGAATCCCGGCTGGGTACACATTTTCAGCTTTGCCCAATCGCAGTTGATGTCATACATTCTGTGAATATTAAATAATAACAACTGCAGGATCAGAAGTGACGTCTGTTCTTTCGGAACAGACGCCACATGTATATATAGAATTTAATACCACGGGTTAGGTACGAGACAAGTAACAAATGATTACCTTCTAAAACCTGTACATGTCCTGTGAGACGTGTTATTGAACCAATAAGCTGCTGGTAAAACTTATGGGTTACCAGGCTGTGGTCCATAAAACTTTGTAGTTTTTCCTAACGTTTCGTCCAGAGCTGCGCCGGACATCTTTGGAGGTCTTCCTACTTCCGCTGAGTCTTGCCGACTGATACTTCGGGTGTCTGAGAGCGACATATATACTGTGGAAAGTGGGCGTGGCCGAGCTGTCACGTTATCAGCAGAGATAGTCCTTGTCATAGATAAAACATCACTATCGATTGCAATGGGTCAGAGATTAAACATGTCGATCTTTTAAAGCTACTGTCCATATGTCGCTAAGTTTCATAGCTTCTTCTTTCCTGTTAAATTTTCCTTATGTTTATAAACATAGGTGAAAAATTTAACAGGAAAGAAGAAGCTATGAAACTAGCGACAGATGGACAGTAGCTTTAAAAGATCGACAGGTTTTATCTTTGACCGATTGCAATCGATAGTGATGTTTTATCTCTGACAAGGACTATCTCTGCTGATAACGTGACAGCTTGGCCACGCCCACTTTACACAGTATATATGTCGCTCTCAGACACCCGACTTATTTTTTGAACAGGTAGTTAAGTCTTCACCTTAAAGGATCGGTTCAGCTGTATGCAGCACACGTTCGGGGCGTGGCATGTACACAGTACAAGATTTGTTCAATAAATTCCGGATTCGTAATCTCGCACCAATGGAGTGTTGGATCGAAATGCGGTTGGTATCCCTGCACGCGTTCGTGCAACTAGTTCGTAAACTCACTGGAATAGTAAATGGTTGAGAAAACACACTTGACATCCTAGCAACAAGTAATCCTGATTCAATAAAGAGCATCAAAACAGATACAGAGATAAGTGAACAGAGAATTGTCGTAGCGAGACATCAAAATTAATTTGGTGTCTTTAGGGCTTACAGGGTTACATACCTGGTGGTTATAATTAAACTGTACCTATTTGACATGTTATAACACGGAAACTAATTGCCGTACGAGTATCAAACTTGGTAGCATTAATGACATGGGCATGGGGAAATCAATTTAATTGAAACGATTTAAATGTACTGCTACGGTACATCGTACCATTACATACCGGTACCATTCCTGCTACAAAAGGGGCTCAATATGGCGCCCACCAGATTAGACGCACACTCCACAGCAAGGTGCCTAAGAGTGCACGGCTCATCAGTGTTCAGAAGAGACTGAAAGCGCAGGATTGCATTAAGCACAGCAAAACGAAGCATGTCCGTACGTATCTTAACTTCTCTTGATATGATACGCTTCAAAACAATGTTTGTTAAGCTTATGGGACTTAACTATGGGGTCATCACACCCTAAACTTACAAACTACTTATAAACTAACGTATAATAAAGAGAACACAAACATTCATGCCGAGGGAGGATTCGAACCCCCGACGGCGAGCAATCTCGCGCATCTGAACATAGCGCCTCAATGCGCTCGGCCGCTCCGCCGCGGCTGCTACGCTTCAGATCAGCACATGTGTGAATGTTTCCCTGGTAAACCCTGTCCTTCAGGTAGCTCCACAACCAGAAATCACAGGGATGGTCGTGCTGGCCGAGCATTTGGAAACGTGCGGCTGATTTCGAATATTTCCAAATGTGTTTCGGAAAAGCAGTTGAACTGCGGTTGGGTCCCATCTTGCATGAAAACTATTAAGTTCAATGAGTCTCCCTTCCGCAGGGAGGCTATGACATGCTGACGAAGCATATCGCAGTAACGCCGGCCAGTCACACTGCACGTCTTTCGTCCTTGAGCACCAACCTGTTCAAGAAAAGAATGGGAAAATAATGAAGCCAGACCATACGGTGATATGTTCACCATACAAAGAAACTTCATGTACAGTGACTGGAGGTTAAGATCCCCTCACACGGCAATTCTGTGTGTTCACCTCACCCATCGGAGGAAGCTTCGTCTGTCCGTAGGATGGTCCAACTTCAGCCACTGCGAGAAAGTGGAGAGTTGTGCGTCCTATGGTGTAAGCTGCTGTACGACATGGATCTTGTACCGATTCCATATGAGAATGGTTCGAATCGCCTTCCCGTACAGTGGACAACGTGATGTTCACCTGTCGTTGCACAGCACGCGCCCTACTTGACGATTGAGAATTGCGCGCAGCGTTGTCCGCCATGGAAACAGCGATTTCATCAACCACGTGTGGTACACCCGGTAGTCGGCCTCTTTCCGAAACGACGCCCAATTCTCCAGTTGATTCGAACTTCTTCATCATGTTCCGCACTGCAGATGAGAAAGTGGACCCTTCCGTAATCATTTCAGCCGACAATATCCTCAGAGTGCTGCAACAGCATTCTGTTGTTTTGATAATACAGCTTCACCAATAATGCCCTGCTCCTTTCGTCCAAGCTTATGTTGTCTCGTCAACAAGTGCACTGTGAATGGTCAGGTGTGTGTGACTATGAAGCTTGATGTCTGATCACAGCGCCTCATGGCCATAGTTGAAACTGGACGGTGTCGCATGATAATCATGTAGCCTATACTCTGGACATTAATACTACCACGTTTGGTATTTGAACATGAATTAGTTTCCTTGTTATAACGTGGTAAATAGGGAAATTTTAATTATAACCACCCGGTATGTCATTTAATGACATTGTGCAAATCAACTCCAAACGCTTCTGTTTAAGTTAATGTCATTTATTAAGATAAGCATTTATTTCGTCTTAACTGTCATCTGTAGGTTATGTCTGTTGGTCTTGACATTCGTATTATGTCAGTGGATTTTTATCACTGTCGAGCTATTATTGCGTATCCTCCTCCGTTCTGTTAGATTTTCTTGGCTTTTACTTCGAATTAAATTACTTTACGTAACTTCGAAATATTAATTCATTCAAACGAAGGATATGTAAAAACAACGTGACAGTGACAAAAAACCACCGATATAATATGAATGTCAATACCTACTGACGTAACCTGAAAATGGCATCCGCCTTGCCCATTCTGCCAGACACAATCCCGCGTTCTCGTTGATTAGGAGAAGGCATCACTTGTAATTGCTGCAACAAACGTTCAAATGTTTGTTAATCTTATGGGACTTAACTGCGGGATCATCAGTCCCTAAACTTATAAACTAATTATAAACTAACTTATACTAAAGACAGCACAAACATCCATGCCAGAGGGGGGATTCGAGCCCCCGACGAAGAACTACCTCGCGCATCGGAGCATAGCGACTTACTGCGCTCGGCCACTCTGCCGCGGCTAATAGCTGCAACTCCAAATATATTGTGCCCTCCGTAAGAAACTTTAACATCAGACAAGAAGAACCTATAACTGCACTGAAAAGCGAATGTCCTCCACATATGCTGAATGCATAGTAAACAATATACAGTGTGTTTCACTAAGTGTGTTTGCCTCTGTAACGTATAAAATAATAGGTGACGGGAAATTTTAATGCGGTAGGTCAACACAAGAAATGTTACTCTTTCTGCGGAGCTATGAACATAGTTTATTGTATCATTTTCCAAAGAGTTACACCACAAAGATATAATTTTTTAAATGGAACAATAGTTGTTTTTCTATCGTGTATTGTATTCGTTGAAACCAGCTGCGTCCAAATCAATTTAAACTACATTCCTATCACTGTTAGTTTGGGAGCTACAACCCTTCAAAGTTTAGGGGGCGGAGGCTACGACAGCGTAGCTTACTGGCTGGTGGTCATGAGACAGTGGGCCGTGCCCCAGGGGATAGCCACTCGGCCAGTCAGATACGCTATCGCAGCCTCCGCCCCCGGAACTTTGAAGGGTTGTAGCTCCCAAACTAACAGTGATAGGAATGTAGTTTAAATTGATGTGGACGCAGCTGGTTTAAACGAATCCAATACACGATAGAAAAAACTATTGTTCCATTTAAAAATTACATATTTGTGGTGTAACTCTTTGGAAAATGATACAATAAACTATGTTCATAGCTCCGCAGATAGAGTAACATTTATTGTGTTGACCTACTGCATTAAAATTTCCCGTCACCTATTATTTTATAAGTTACAGAGGCAAACACACTTAGTGAAACACCCATATATATATATATATATATATATATATATATATATATATATATATCGTAGAGGGATATATATATATATATATATAAATCGTAGAGGGATATATATATATATATATATATATATATATCCCTCTACGATTTTTACCCCACACACTTCCCTCTAATGCCAAGTTGACGATTCCTTGATGTCTCAGAATGTGTCCCACCAATCTATCCCTTCTCTTAGTCAGGATATGCCACAAACTCTTTTTCTTTCCACTTCGGTTAAGTACCTCCTCATTAGTTACGTGATCTACCCATCTTTTTCATCATTCGTCTGTATCACCACATTTCAAAAGCTTTTTGTCTGAACTCCTTATCGTCCATGTTTCACTTCCATACAATGCTACACTCCAGACAAATGCTTTCAGAAAGGACTTCGTAACATTTAAATTAGTATTGGATGTTAACAAGTTACGCTTCTTTAGAAACGCTTTTCTTCCCATAGCTATTCTGCACTTTATACCTTCTTTAATTAGGCCATCAGAAGTTATCTTGCTACCAAAATAAGAAAACTCATCTACTACTTTTATTGTATCATTACCTAATCTAATTCCTTCAGCATCGCCTGATTTTCTGACATTACATTTCATTACCCTCATTTGTTTGGTTAATGTTAATCTTATATCTTCCTTTCAAGACACTGTCCATTCCATTCAACTGCTCTTCCAGATCCTCTGCAGTCTCTGACAAAATTACTATGTCATCGGCAAACCGCAAAGTTTTTATTTCTTCTCCCTGAATTTTAATTCCCTCTCCAAATTTCTTCTTGCATTCCTCCCCTGCGTCCCTTTCTTGCCCTTCGACTCTTATAACTGCTGTATACTAGTATAAAAACGAACATGACAGTTTTATTCCAGAGTACAAAAGAAAGTGTATGCTCACCCTGCAGGAATAATGTTTACTACGTAAGGTCAGAAATACACTGAAGAGCCAAAGAAACTGGTATAGGCGTGCGAGTGTAAACACAGAGATATGTAAACACTCAGAGAACGGCGCTGCGGTAGGCAACGCCTATATAAGACAAAAAGTGTCTGGTGCAGATGTTAGATCGGTTACTGCTGCTACAATGACAGGTTATCATGATTTAAGTGAGTGTGAACGAGGTGTTACAGTCGGCGTACGAAAAATGGGACACAGCATCTCTGAGGTAGCGATGAGGTGGGGATTTTCCCGTACGGCTAATTTACGAATGAACCGTGCATCAAATCGACATCGCTGTGGCCGGAAAATATCCTGCATTTATATAAAAATGTGCGAACTTATTTTTAAAACTTGGATGTAAGTAAATAAATATTACGCAAATATAATCACGGTTGTGATTAGTCATGTATGTATTCACGGAATTAAGCATTTAAAAAGTAAAGGCATTTACAAAAGTGCGTTTAATGAGTGAGTGTCCATCCAATAAACGTTTCTACAGTCATTGGAAACAAGTATCCTAATTCACTTACTAATATGTGGATCAAACGCCCTCCTTTATCCATCTACGCTCTCTCTTTTCTTCACTTGAGTGAAAAGTTAGCTCAGGAAACAAATGACAGCTGGCATCTGTATCCGTTATGTCTGCTTATCTGAGACTTTGACATTAATATTGCACGATGTCGATTTGCAGTCTCGAGCAACCATCAATATTATTGGTTACTGGTGGTTTGGAGGCCACTCTTTACTGCGAATTTGCTCGAAGACACGAAAGGCACAGAAGCTTGGAAAGAAAGGAAGAAGAAGGAAGGTTAGGGTTTAAAGTACAGTCGACAGCGTCGTAATTAGAGGCGGAACTTACACTCGGATTGTTTTGGGTAAGGATGGAGAAGGAAATCAGCCGTTCCCATCCAGAAATTTATCTAAATTCATTTAGTGAAATCACACAATACCAAAATCTGGATTGCTGGGGGTGGATTTGAACCACCGTCCTCTCGAGTGCGGGTACAATGTGTTACCAGCACACTTGCAGGCTTCGAGTAGTCGATTTTGAACCATAAAGTGGCCGTGTGGAACTGATTTTGATTAAAACAGTAGCAACATATGGTTCAGCAGCACTAGAAAATGAATCGCTAACTCTTTGAGCATAATCGAGTGAAGAAATAGATGTCATTGAACTTGCAACTAGAGAACGACTGCGGTGACGTATCAATTGTTCAAATGTTTGTTAAGCTTAAGGGACTTAACTGCGGGGTCATCTGTCTATCTGTCTGGTAAACTAACAGACTACATATTAACTACCTTATACTAAAGACGACAGAGACATCTATGCTCGAGGGAGGATTCGAACCCTCGACGGGGAGCACCCTCGCGCATTGTAGCATAGCGCCTCAATGCGCTCGGCCACTCCGCCGCGGCGGTTACGTATCTTCACGCCAAGTGACTACATTGCAGTCACGCCAGCAGGGAAGAAGAGAGCGACATGAGATACCAGTGGTGGTAATTAGGACAGTGCCTAATAACCCCCGCGAGCCTGCCGGCTGCGATAAGAGACAGGAGGCTCATTGTGCGTCCACCCCGGGACGTGAGGGATGTCCCAGGGAGAAAGGCGCCGCCGTTACAGAATGGCTGCTGCGGGGCATTGAGCGTCGGCCCTGTGGAAAGCCAGCTGCTCGCCGCTGATACTACGGGAGGCTAGGGGTAACGGTTACCGCTGCAACGACACTTTTACCGGTTATTTACGTCGCCAATTCAATCTAACTCTTAAAGAATCTCATAAACCTGTTTAGGAAAAAACCGATTTTATGTACACTCCTGGCCATTAAAATTGCTACACCACGAAGATGACGTGCTACAGACGCGAAATTTAACCGACAGGAAGAAGATGCCGTGATATGCAAATCATTAGCTTTTTCGAGCAATCACACAAGGTTGGCGCCGGTGGCGACATCTACAGCGTGCTGACATGAGGAACGTTTCCAACCGATTTCTCATACACAAACAGCAGTTGACCGGCGTTGCCTGGTGAAACGTTGTTGTGATGCCTCGTGTAAGGAGGAGAAACGCGTATCATCACGTTTCCGACTTTGATAAAGGCCGGATTGTAGCCTATCGCGATTGCGGTTTATCGTATCGCGACATTGCTGCTCGAGTTGGTCGCGATCCAATGACTGTTAGCAGTATTTGGAATCGGTGGGTTTAGGAGGGCAATACGGAACGCCGTGCTGGATCCCAAATACCTCGTATCTCTAGCAGTCGAGATGACAGGCATCTTATCCGCATGGCTGTAACGGATGATGCAACCATGTCTCGATCCCTGAGTCAACAGATGGGGACGTTGGCAAGACAACAACCATCTGCACGAACAGTTCGACGACGTTTGCAGCAACACGGACTATCAGCTCGGAGACCATAGTTGCGATGGTGCACGCAACGACGCACCTGGGTGCACGAATGAAAAAACGTCATTTTTTTCGGATGAATCCAGGTTCTGTTTACAGCATTATGATGGTCGCATCCATGTTCGGCGACTTCGCGGTGAACGCACATTGGAAGCGTGTATTCGTCATCGCCATACAGGTGTATCACCCGGCGTGATGGTATGGGATGCCATTGGTTACACGTCTCGGTCACCTTTTGTTCGCATCGACGGCACTTTGAACAGTGGTCCTTACATTTCAGATGTGTTACGACCCGTGGCTCTACCCTTCATTCGATCCCTGCGAAACCCTACATTTCAGCAGCATAATGCATGACCGCATGTTGCAGGTCCTGTACGGGCCTTTCTGGATACGGAAAATGTTCGACTGCTGCCCTAGCCAGCACATTCTCCAAATCTCTCACCAACTGAAAACGTCTGGTCAATGGTGGCCGAGCAACTGGCAGTCACTACTCTTGGTGAACTGTGGTATCGTGCTGAAGCGGCATCTGCATCTGTACCTGAACACGCCATCCAAGCTCTGTTTAACTCAATGCCCAGGCGTATCAAGGCCATTATTACGGCCAGAGGTGGTTGTTCTGGGTACTGATTTCTCAGTATCTATGCACCCAAATTGTGTGAAAATGTAATCACATGTCAGTTCTAGTATAATATATTTGTCCAATGAATACCCGTTTATCATCTGCATTTCTTCTAGTTGGAGCGATTTTAATGGCCAGTAGTGTATTTTATTAAGAAAGGATTGAAGATAAGGGTCTAACGTCAGATCGACATCAAGGTCATTAGAGACGGAGTGCAAGTTCGGATTGTTTTCTGTTAAGGGTGGGGCAGTACACTCCTGAGCCTAAACATTATGACCACCTAACTGCTATCGTTGCAATAGCAGCGGCACCTGACAAGGAATGACCGCTAGTCAGACACAAGCATGGTGCATGTAGTACAGTGAGTGTGCTGGCCTTACGTAGAATGGTGAAGGCGAGTGATCTATCTGAGTATGAACGATGGCAGACAGTGATGGCCCGGATGTTCGGCACGAGCATTTCTGAAACTGACACCTTGTCGGGTGCTGTGCTGTGGTGAGTGTCTTCAGAAAATGGTGAAATCAAGGTGGGAATACGTGCAAACGTCGAGGGACGGACGGCCACCTCTCTTTACTCATTTCGGACAGACTTGTAAAACAGGACAGACGGCAAATTGCGCCGGAACTATTATGACTTCAATGCTGGGCAGAGTACAATTGTGTTTGAACATGCAGTGCAGTCAAAAGTCCTGACGATGGGCCTTCACAACCGACGACCACGACATGTGTCAATGTTAACACCACAACTTCAACCACTAAGAATGAAATTGGCACGTGATCATCGTCACTAAACGTTGGTGCAATGGCAGAGCGTTGCATGGTCTGACGAATCCCGATACCTTCTTCATCTAGCCGATGGGAGACTGGGGATTCATCTTCCAGGGGAACAGCTCCTTGACACCTGTACTGCGGGACAGAGCAAGCTGCCAGCGGCTCAATTATGCTGCGGGGAACATTCACGTGGCCATCCTGTGTGTAGTGGAGCTCGTGCAAGGTGCATCACGGCCTTCAAGTATCGTAAATTGGTTGCAGATCACTTACACCCCTCCGTGACGATGATTCTTCCCAAAGCAGTGGCATTAATAAAATAATAATGCACCATGTCACAGGACCATAAGTGCGACGGAGTGGTTCGAGGAATACAGTGATGAGTTTCATCTGATGTCCTGGCCCCCAACTCGCTGGATCTGAACTCTAACACATCTGGGTATGATTGAACGAGGCGTCATCGCCCTCATGCCCTGGAATTTACTGTAATCAGGTGACTTGTGTGTACATATGTGATGCCAAATGTTTCCAGTGACCTACCAAGGCCTCATAGTTTCCATGTCAATTCGCATCAGCGCTGTTATCCGTGCCAAAGGTGGATTAGATGGCTGTCATAAAGTTCTGGCTGATCATTGTAAATCAGAGGTGCCCATCTAAAAGGAAGTATTCCGGAATTTGCCTGGAGCTATTAAGGAGAATCACGGAAAACCTAAATATTGAATGCCGGAGTTTAGTTTGAACCGGCTTCATCCCAAATATGAGTCATCGTAGGTATTATTGCTTTTATTTACAGCTATAAACGTAGTCTTCGAACAAAATACCGTTAAAAAACTTTAAGAATGTAAAAGAGTAGAAGATCCTATCGATATGCGGCTGAGACTGGGTAGAAATCTGTCTCAAGTAAAGATAGTGAACGTGGAGGAGGGAGATGCGGCTATGGCGGCAGCCGAAGATCGCATATTGGCGACTTTGTTGAAGCGCCCTTTTGGATTATATCAATTTTTCACCCGGAAACAACCACAAAATTAAGGGTTAGATTATTACTTCTCGTGTATGTCACTGCCGGATAAAAAGAGTACACCTGGAAAAACAACGTCGATTTTGATCGGATGACAGCAGGTGACATCTGGGGGAAAGTAGATTACTGATAATGGTTTCCACGTCCTCCGCCAACAGATAGCGTAGTAACATAACCTGCACAGCGGATCTCTGTGTACCCTTTAATATGGAATGTTTACAGCCATAAAGACTCAGAGTGGTAGCAACGCGTGAAACAAATAAGTGCCACGCCACGGAGACGCGCTCGTACATCCTACAGCCAACTGAGCGTGTTTGAATTGTGGCCTCCCTAGTGGCGGGATAGTCTCTACGGAGAATTGCCGTAAATGTTGGACATCCGCATCAGTTTTGAAGCGATGCTGTTTGCAATGGTCACGTGAACATCCTCAAACTGGACGCATTAAAAAAAAAATCAGACTAAATGTGCTTTTACTCACAAGCTGTCTGTACTTCAAATTGTCACCATGTATACGTCTAAATTCACCGTTATTTTATCTCCTGTTCTATTTTTCAATGTCTTCATGTCCATATTTTCAATTCTCTCGGCTGAAGAGCAGCCCATCGAGCTTCTTGCCAGCCTACTGGCATTGTGTCGAAGCACAATAAAGGGAAAAAAAACTGGAGGCAGTGGCGTATCTAGGATCATGGTCTGGGGGAGGCTGAGGTCAATCCGAGCTGACGCGATTTCTAAAAAAAGTCGCCGTAAAGTATTGCGCCATTACTCTTATTGGGAGGATTTTTCTTTCCCTACTCTCTTTCTAAGCATTGTCTGGGGGGGGGGGCTGCAGCATTATCTAAGGGGGGTTCGAGGAGGGTCTGGAGCGGGCTACAGCATTATCTAGGGGTGGGGGGGGGGTCGAGTAGGGTCTGGGGAGGGGTCTGCGCCGCGGTAGAGTTGCTCGCCGTGGAGGTTCGAGTCCTCCCTGGGGCATGGCTGTGTGTGTTTGTCCTTAGGTTAGTTTACCTAGGTTTAAGTAGTTTGTAAGCTACGGACTGATGACCACGCAGTTTGGTCCGATAGATTTACAAACATTTGAACATTTTGTATTTGGAGGGGTCTGTAGCCCGACAGCCCCCCCCCTCCCCCCTCTGGATACGCCACTGACTGGACGTCAACGTAGCACTTGCGTCCGAAAAGATCGTCGCATTGTAGGAGCAGCCGTGAGAAATCTTAAGGATACCACAATACATATACAAGGGTATGTGAGCTCAGAAGCGCCAACACAAACTGTTGGCAACAGATTACCAGCAGTGGGACTACGGGCGAGCACACCTCTAGCCATCTCCCACTCATGCCACGGCATCTACACGCACAGCTCTACTGGTGCCGTCAGAGGATCACTGAGAACATGCAATGGCGGCCGTGATCTTCAGCGATGAAAGCAGATTCTGCCTGCATGCAAGTGATGATCGTTTGCGCGTACAACGTAGACCCAGAGAGCACTGTCTCGTAGAGTGCATTCGTACAAAAGACGCTGGCCCCGCCCAAGGCCTTATGGTCTGGGGTGCGATAAGCTACAACTGTCATTCACCTTTGGTTTTTGTGGAGGGAACGCTGACCAATGCTCGGTACGTGCAGAATGCTGTATGACTCGCTTTGTTATAATATTTGCTACAGGAAGGTGATGTGTTGTTCTAACAGGATAATTCCCGCCAACACACTGCGAGTGAAACTCAACATGTTCTGCAAGAGGTGCAGCAACTTCTCTGGTCGGCATATTCTTCAAAAATGTTCAAATGTTTGTAGAGCTTATGGGACTTAACTGCGGGGTCATCAGTCCCTAAACTTACAAACTACTTATGAACTACCCTACACTAAAGACGGCACAAGCATCCATGCCTGAGGGGGATTCGAACCCCCGACCGCAGCGAGCGTGCAGGCGGCATAGTCTTCCTTACCTCCAATCGAGCACGTGTAAGATATGATGGGACAACTGACACGTGTCACTCGTCACCTCACAACTCTTGCAGAACTACTAGAACAGGTCCAGCAGGCGTGAAATGAGTTATCTCTAGACAGTATTCGCCATGTGTATCATCGAACAGACGCCAGAATCAGTGTGTGCATAGCCTATAGAGGCTATATCACCTAGTAATACGGATACTTCAGGATCGCTTGAGCTATAGATCTCTAAATGTAATCATTTCATCAACTTCACATGCACTGTTTCAACATTAAATCTTGAGTAAATTATAAAACTCTAAGAGGGTGTCTAATTTTTTTTTCGGAAGTGTCTATGTTGTGTATATGTTATCAGCAATGTGTGAATGCATTCTGTAGACTGCCTTGGTAATGTAAAGAGTGCTTCAGATTGAACGTCAAAATATAAAATGATTGATATTTCATAGTTTGCCTAGGCTTGCATACTTTGCTAGATTGTCTGTCATCAAAGTATACAGTGTGGTCCATTGATAGTGGTTGGGCCAAATATTTCACGAAATAAGCATGAAACGAGAAAAACTACAGAGAAGGAGGGAGGGGGGGGGGGGAGATGGCGCTATGGGTGGTCCGCTAGATGGCGCTACCATAGGTTAAACGGATAACAACTGCATTTTTAAAATAGGTACCCCCATTTTATTACATATTCGTCTAGTACGTAAATAAATATGAATGTTTTATTTGGAACACTTTTCGCTTTCTGATAGATGGAGCTGTAATAGTCACAAACCTATAAGTACGTGGTATCACTTAACATTTCGCCAGTGCGGACGATATTTGCTTCGTGATACACTACTCGTGTTAAAATGGACCGTTTACCAATTGCAGAAAAGGTTGATATGATATTTATGTGTGGCTATTGTGATCAAAATGCCCAATGGACCTGTGCTATGTATGTTGTCGTTATCCTGGAAGACATTATCCAAGTGTCCGGACATTTCGTCGGATAGTTACGTTATTTAAAGAGACAGGAAGTGTTCAGCCACAAGTGAAACGTCAACCACGACCTGCAACAAATGATAATGCCGAAGTAAGTGTTTTAACTGCAGTTGCGGCTAATCCGCAGACAAATTGAGCGAGAATCGGGAATCTCAAAAACGTCGGTGTTCAAAATTCTACATCAACATAAATTTCCCCTGTACCATATTTCTATGCACCAGGATTTGCATGGCGAAGACTTTGAACGTCGTGTACAGTTTTTCCACTGGGCTCAAAATAAATTAGGGACGATAACAGATTTTTTTACGCGTTCTGTTTACTGACGAAGCGTCATTCACGAGCAGAGGTAACGTAAGCCGGCATAATATGCACTGTTGGGCAACGGAAAATCCACGATGGCTGCGACAAGTGGAACATCTGCGACCTTGGCGGGGTAATGTATTGTGCGGCATTATGGGAGGAAGGATAACTGACCCGTATTTTTTCGTTGGCAATCTAAATGGTGCAATGTATGCTGATTTCTTACGTAATGTTCTACCGATTTTACTACAAGATGTTTCACTGCATGACAGAATGGCGATGTATTTTCAACATGATGGTTGTCCGGCACATGACTCGCATGCATTTGAAGCTCTCTTAAATGGAATATTTAATGACAGGTGGATCGGTCGTAGAAGCGCCATACCATGGCCAGCACGTTCACCGGATCTTACATCCCCGGATTTCTTTCTGTGGGGAAAATTGAAGGATATTTGCTATCGTGATTCACCAACTACGCCTGAAACATGCATTAGCGCATTGTCAATTCATGTGAGAACATTACTGAAGGCGAACTAATCGCTGTTGAGAGGAATTTCGTTACGAATGCATTGAAGTTGAAGGACATCATTTTGAGCACTTATTGATGTCATGAGGTAATTACAGGTAATCACGCAGTAACAGCATGCGTTCTCATAATGTATGATAATTTCATGGAAGTACATGTATCACATACCGAAATTAAGTTTGAATGTACCTATGTTCTATGTATTAATTAAAAAAAACTACATGTTACCCACTGTTCGTCTAAAATTGTGAGCAATATGTTTGTGACTATTACTGCGCCAGCTATAACAAAGCGAAAAAAGGGTTCCAAATAAATCATTCATATTTATTTACGTACTAGACGAATATGTAATAAAATGGGGGTACCTATTTTAAAAAATGCAGTTGATATCCGTTTGATCTATGGCAGAGCCATCTAGCGGGCCAACCATAGCGCCATCTGTTTTCCCCCTTCAAGCTAGAAAAGTTTTGTTCTTTGTGGTTTTTTCGTTTGATGTTTATTTTGTGAAATATTTGGCCCAGTCACTATCAATGGACCACCCTGTAGAATACCGGAATTTCACACAGTGCCGGTAACATACAGGGTGAAGCGAAATTTGTCCACTCGGGCTTCACAGCACGAGTCTTCACATGCCAGCAATAAAAAACTGTCTCTCAGAAAATTTCGCCCTGCGCATATTTCCGGCAGTAAATGGACGTCGAAGAATGAGATGGGTGTGTGTTCCATACGTCAGTGTGTTTCAGAATTACACAATTACACCAAAAAACTTTTAGGGGATGTAGAAGGCGTCTTGAGGAACAAAATGAGCATAGACAACCATACCAGGAAACGTCAACCAACCACGCTTCAGAGTGGCGCTTCCGGACTAGGGTTTCAAAAATGTTCAATTGTTTCTAAATCTAAGCTCAGAAATTACTTAAACTAACCTAAGGACAAGACACACACACTCCTGTCCGAGGGAGGAATCGAACCTCCGACGGGGAGCAACCGTTCGCTTCGCAGCAAGTCGCCTTAGAACGCTCGGCCATTCCAGTGCGGCGACATGGGTTTCTATGCTCATTTTGTTCCTCAAGACGCCTTCTCATCCCCTAGAATTTTGATGGTGTAATTAT
Organism: Locusta migratoria; assembly: GCA_026315105.1. Taxonomy (NCBI): domain Eukaryota; kingdom Metazoa; phylum Arthropoda; class Insecta; order Orthoptera; family Acrididae; genus Locusta; species Locusta migratoria. The sequence goes on from CM048755.1 coordinate 299,142,171, forward strand.
GGAACACACTGACGTATGGAACACACACCCCTCTCAGTCTTCGACGTCCATTTACTGCCGGGAGTATGTGCAAGACGAAATTTTGAGAGATACATTTTCTATTGCTGGCATGTGAGGAATTGCGCTGCGAAGCCTGAGTGTGCGAGTTTCGCTTCACGCTGTCTAATGTCCGATCTGTGTCCTTACAAGCTACGGTACACTTAAGGGGACCTGGACGTGAAAATGACTGAAAAATCGAAAAAATTGCCTCCATCTGAAATACAAATTTCTCCCGTTTCCAAAAATGTATGGTTTAGTTACTTTTAAATAGCTATTATAGTCTTAAATGCTCTTTGAAAAAATGTCTGCATACTGGCCACGCTGATGCTTCAGGCAAGGAATATCACCATAAACACTCCGTGCCTGCCACAGTCATATACAGGAACCTTGCAGGTAAAAATTACTTAAAAAATGTGTACATGGGTGGCCGTACACAAAATCCTAATGAGAGTTTCAACAGCTGCGTGTGGAAACGAGTACCGAAAACAGTGGCTATTGGATGGACATCACTCAAAATAGGTGTGATGCATGCTGTTATATTTCAATGATGGTGGTATTAGCAAGACAAAAGTAATGGACAAATTAGGCATCCAAGCAGGAAATAATATGATAGCTGCTCTGAGTGCCATAGATCCTCAGCGACTAGTTGAAGCTGAAAGGGCTGCGGAAGCCACCACTAAAGAGTCCAAAGTAAGGAAAAGAGTTTCGAAGAAAACTGCAGAGGATAAAGAAGCAGCTGGCCATCAAGATTATACCACTGGAATGTTCTGAAAGAGGCATACGGTGAGTAAAAAACACTGTGAACATTCTTTTCTCGTTTTCTCGAAACTAGATTTCCAGAACATTAGGCACATATGGCTTCATAATGGTTTTAGCTATGTGCACCAAATTTCTCCCAATTGAATGATGAGACAGTATCTTTGTTTTATGCCTAATATATTGCCGAAATGATCCACGTTTGTCATTCTGTATATAATTAAAACGGTAATTTTTAGACAAAATGGCAATGTAGTATAACAAGGGTTTTTCTATTTCCTATGATATACTCCAAACTACAAAACTGAGGCATGATATGTTTCTACAAATGATGACAGCAGCCTGTCACAGTCTAAATGCTATTAGAGTGACGTACTAGAAAATGGTTTCAGAATGCGAAAGTGTATTATAAAAATATCTACATCTGCATCTGCATACATACTCCGCAATCCACCGTAACGTGCGTGGCGGAGGGTACACTGTACCACTACTAGGCATTTCCTATTTTATTCCATTCCGAAATAGAACGAGGAAAAAAAGAATGCCTATATGCCTCCGTACGAGCCCTAATTTCTCTTATCTTGTCTTTGTGATCACTACGCGAAATGTAAGTAGGCGGCAGCAAGATCGTACTACACTCAGCTTCAAATTCCGGCCCTCTAAATTTCCTCAACAGAAATTCACAAAAAGAACGTCGTCTTTCCTCCAGCGATCCCCAATTGAGTTCCCGGGGTATTTCGGTGACACTCGCGCATTGGTCGAACCTACCAGTAACAAACCTAGCTGCTCGTCTCTGAACTGTTTCTATGTCTTCCTTTAAACTGATCTGCTGCGGGTTCCAAATACCTGAGCAATACTCAAGACGTGGTCGTACAAGCGTTTTATACGCGGTCTCCTTAACAGATGAATTACATCTTCCCAAAATTCTCCCAATAAACCGAAGTCGGCTGTCCGCCTTACAATTGTCCTTACATGTTCGTACCATTTCATATCGCTCTGCAATGTTACGCTTAGATATTTGAACGACGCGACAGAATCAAGAAGCTCACTACTTATGCTGTATTCGAATATTATGGGATTGTTTTTCCTACTCATGCGCATCACCTTACATTTTTCTACATTGAGGGCTAGCTGCCATTCTTCGCACCAACTAGAAATTTTGTCTAAGTCATCCTGTATGCTATTACAGTCAATTAAAGACGACACCCATACACCACAGCATCATCAGCAAACAGCCGCAAATTACAAGTTAGTCTGTCCATCAGATCATTCATATAGATAGAAAATAATAGCGGTCCTATCACACTCCCTTGGGGCACGCCGGACGATACACTCGTCTCTGATGAACACTCGCCGTCGATAACAACGTGCTACGTTCTATTACTTAGGAAGTCTTCCAGCCAGTCACAAATCTGTTAACCTATTCCATAAGCTCGTATCTTCGTTAGCAGTCTGCCGTGTGGCACCGCGTCACACGCCTTTTTGAAGTCGAGAAAAAAACAATCCGCCTGTTGCCCTTCATCCGTGGCTCGCAAGATGTCATGTGCGAAAAGGGCAAGCTGAGTTTCACATGAACGATGTTTCCTGAACCCGTGCAAGATATTGTAATTCTTAAAGTATAACAGATATTTCAATAATTTTCCTATTGCAGCTTGAGATGTCATTTAGTGTTGGTGCAAAATTGCAAGTTCCTCCGCATTGTAGATTAAGGGTAATGTGCAGCGAAATAAAGGTATGAAAATGCAGCCCGTTGACGTCTAGGTCTCCTTAAAAGTGATCAGGCCGTTACCACCAAAAATGGTCTATGCAATGGCCAAACACTTAATGCCGTTCTTTCTCAGCGCAGAGTTGAATACCAATACCAAACTGCGACTATACAAAGCAACAGTGTTATCCAAAATGTTATATGGCAGCTCAGTCTGGGGCCTAGCTAGTGCGACCCAAATCTCAAGACTGCAAGTTATCCATAATAAGACGTTACGATGGATCCTCAGAGCTGGCCGTTACACGAGAAACGTGGACATCCACCAGGAACTCCATATGGAGGCAACTAAGAAGAGAACGACGAAGATACACAATAAAATAGATCAACGTAGGGCAACAGTACATAACATCCAAACCTTAGGAATGACAGCTCCACGCCCGTGGCATTGGAACAAGGTCCTGAATAAAACGCGTTAGTAAGAAGATGTGGTAACGTAATTTACATTGTAACCTTCATGTGAATTACTCGACAATGGAACTACGTACTAAAATCAAGTGGGTTACCTTACGGACCGACATACTGGCCCTTAGAAGCCTACTCCGACATACCTCTGTAATCCCAGGAAGTGTAAGTCGCCAGTTGGCGAGGGACTTCATCTACCTTGTTCTACTAATAAATAAATAAATAAATAAATAAATAAATAAATAAAAGCCTAACGTTGAACCTGGCTGCAGCGTCCTCGGTAAGTTAGGTACCACTTAAATTTTCGACCGTCACTTATTTGGCAGTTCGAGAATTTAAAGCGTGATCAGAGCTATATATATTAAAATACCTTCTTCATTTTGCCTCTCTTAATAGCTACGTATACACATGATTGTCGCTTTGCACGCATCTATGACAAAGCGCTTTTCAATTATGTAAGTTTCATTGACCTCCTTGTATAATTATAATCGAAAATCGATATGTCATTTTTATGTTGATGTATTGTATAGTGATATAGGTAAAATTTCACTTGTGGCAGCGGCTGATGTTGCCAAAATGTCTTGACTGCTCTTTGAAATTTCAGTTACATAGGGTAAGGTGGTACAAATTCGATATAGGTACAATTCTGATCAACATAAATTTTCGCGCCATTTGTCAGTCTCGTAGTGTCTCGTTGTGTGGCATTGTAGCGTAGTAGGTTTCTACAGCTCCTCCTGTCTTTTCCAAGAATATACCACTCTGTGTTAAGGAGAGAGAAATTTTTTCACGTTAGGAGGTAAGTGAAGCTACTTAGTCTGACGAGCTCTTATAAATTTTCTATTTAAGGGTGACTAGATTCTCTACCCAAAATGCAATGTTTGGTACAACGAAGTATGCGTTGGTGCCTGACGGAAAAAGTGCTTTTTATGTGGAAGATGCCCTTAGTCAAAATTATACTAGGAAGTGATCACAATTGTACCTAGTGTGGTACATTTTCGATCGATTTTTCTCAATTCTGTAACTTTTTTGTGTGTCTATACCGACATTTGTAATTGTCTAATATTATTGTTACATATTAGTTAAACATCCAAGAACAAATGCTATAATTAAAATTACATCTTTTCTCAATATATTTCCAGTTACATAAACATTCGTCCGAAATGATCGAAATTGTACCACCTTACCTACAATGAGACTAATAATCTTCCGTGTTTCCCATGTTTTTTTCTGTACGGCATATTCTAGCGTGTGGACCATGAAGTAAATAACTGAGGTTAGCAAAGCCGTCGAAGCTCTTTGGAAACCCAATCACATAGAATGAATCGATTTGTTGACGATAAAATAAGCATTAAACGCTGTTCCTGCTCTGTCGTTAATACGGTCCTGTATCCCCTGTGCCGGCCGCGGTGGCGGAGGGGACTGAGGCGCTTCAGTCACGGTCTGCACGGCCACTACGGTCGGGGGTTCGAATCCCCCTCGCGCATGGATATTTGTGCCGTCCTTAGTTGTAGGTAGTTCATAAGTAGTTTGTAAGTTTAGGGACTAATGACCCCGTAGTTAAGTCCCTTAAGCTTAACAAACATTTGAACATTTGTATCCCCTGTCCGGTCAATAAATCAATTATCGTTGCGAAATGAACATTTTTGCGAGGTAGAGACTGACCTCGAAGATGTTGTCGAAGTCGAACTCTGAGAGGCAGGGCAGCGACTGCAGCGCGACGGCGGCGCCGCAGACGGTGACGCTGGTGTCGGCGACGGCGAGGCGCGCCAGGCGCTGGCACAGGCGCGCGCCGTCGGACCCCACGCACAGCCGCACCAGCCCGCGGTCCGTCATCGGCGTCGACACCAGCTGCAGCTCCACCAGCAGCGGGCACTGCAGCCCGATCTGCTCCAGCATCTGCCGGCAGCGTCTCACGTGTAGCAACATTCTACTAGCCCAAGGTCCCAGGCCAGCACAAAGGTGTCACCAATCACATGGCCAGCCTTTAGGACAAAGACAGTGGGCATGCATAAAATAATACTAAAATTTCTGACGACGGATTCCAATCTAATGAAAAATGACGATTCGTTTGAAGTATTACAAAATTAGCAGGGTTTTGGAACATATCCTGTATTCAAATATTACGAATTATCTCGAACAGAACGATCTATTGACCCAAGGACAACACCATTATCATCATCATCATCATCATTAGAGACTGATTATGCCTTTCAGCGTTCAGTCTGGAGCATAGTACCTCTAATAAGACTCCTCCATGATCCCCTATTCAATGCTAACATTGATGCCTCGACTGATGTTATGCCTTTCACTTCAAAATCATTCTGCACCGAATCTAAGTATTTTCTTCTTGGTCTACCTCGACTCCTCTCACCCTCCACTGACGAGCTCATGAGTCTCTTAGGTAACATTGCTTCTCCCATGCGAGTAACATGACCCCACCATCTCAGTCTGTTCGCTCTAACTGCTTCATCTATGGTGGTCATTCCCAGCTTTTTTTTTATTTCCTCACTATGGTCACCCTCCTGCCATTGTTCCCATCTATTGGTACCTGCAATCCATCTATTGGTACCAACACGGATTTAGAAAATATCGTTCATGCGAAACACAACTAGCTCTTTATTCACACGAAGTGATGAGTGCTATCGACAAGGGTTCGCAAATCGATGCCGTATTTCTTGATTTCCAGAAAGCTTTTGACACCGTACCTCACAAACGGCTTTTAATCAAATTTCGTGGTCATGGTATATCGCCCTAAATTTGCGATTGGATAGAGGATTTCTTGTCAGAGAGGACACAGTTCGTAGTAATCGATGGTAAGGCATCGACTAAAACAGAGGTGATATCGGGCGTTCCAGAGGGTAGTGTTATTGGTCCTCTGCTGTTCCTTATTTACATAAACGATTTAGGGGAAAATCTAAGTAGGTCTCTTAGGTTGTTTGCAGATGACGCCGTCATTTACCGTCTAGTAAAATCATCTGAAGATCAAAATCAACTGCAGAAAGATCTGAATAAGATATCAATATGGTATAAAAATTGGCAATCGACTCTAAATAATGAGAAGTATGAAATCGTCCACATGAGTACGAAAAGAAATCCGTTAAACCTTATTTACAAGATAAATCAATCAAAATTGAAGGCCGTAAACTCCACAAAATACCTAAGAATTACTATTACTTCAGACTTAAATTGGAAAGAATACGTAGATAATATCATGGGAAAGGCGAACCAGAGACTGCGTTTTTTGGCAGAACCCTTAAAACATGCAACAGAACTACAAAAGAAACTGCATACACTACGCTTGTCCGTCCATTTTTCGAGTATTGCTGCCCAGTGTGGGATCCTTATTAGGTGGGTTTGACGGAGGAAATCGAAAGAGTCCAAAGAAGGGCAGCTCGTTTCGTATTGTCACGATACAGGGGAGACAGCGTTACGGAAATGATACAGGATCTGGGATGGGAATCATTACAACAACGACGCTTATCGCTGCGGCGTGGGGCTACTTGCGAAACTCCAATCGCCAACATTCTCCTCCGAATGCGAAAATATATTGTTGACTCCCACTTACATAGTTAGAAATGATCATCAAAATAAAATACGAGAAATCAGAGATCGAACAGAGAGATTCAGGTGTTCTTTCTTCCCGCGCGCTATTCGAGAATGGAATGGGAGATAAATAGTATAATGGTGGTTTGATGAACCCTCTGCCAGGCACTTAAATGTGATTTGCAGAGTATCCTATGTAGATGTAGAGGTCCGATTAATATTCAAGAAGTTGGTAATACTAATCGCCAATATAATCATATAATACTAATTTTTCCCGCCATATTGCTGAGTCTTGGAGAAGTTTTCGTACTGTAGAGCTGATGTTATATGTCACTTAAAACAGGACTAATACGTCTGGCAGTCTTGCCATGATGTACAACACGTTAAAAGCTTGAAAATTACCGTTAAAAATAAATACGATGAGTATTTATTAGTATTTAGCCAAGAAACTATATTGTTTGAAAGTACATACTTTGCACTGACTATCGATTCGACTTAACGCATAATTTTAACAGAGAAATAGCAGCCGCGGTGGAGTGGCCGAGTCATGACACGTCCGATATAAATATTCATGCACTTGATAAGAAGAAAGAAAGGAATAAATGAAGATTAATTAAGAAAACAAGCAATGTACGAATAATGTTTATAAATACTTGATTATCAATATACGAGGAAATCCCTTTTCTTTCGTTTTCTTAAAGACAGAAACATTTTTTTTTTTTGTTACAAGAGTAACATTGTAATAATAATATGCCAAAGAAGAGGCATTTAAGTTTAAAGCTATTCCACTATTTAGTAAATTAAATTTCTGCAAGGAATTGCATCATATATACAAACATAAAAGTTTAGTTTAACGGCGACAATCGCTTTCGAAGTTCAGAAAAGGTAACATGGATAAAACGGAACATTAGATGATAACAATCGATAAGGATTGTGGTAACTGCCAAATGCAGTACAAAAATCGAGAAGACAAACTTTGAGGCTTGTTCGTTGCAAGGTAAACGCACAAAAAGAAAATAAACTAAAAAAGAAAAAGAAAAAAATAAATAAAATAAAAAATAAATACATTAAAATTAAGTTTACTTACATTTTGATAAAGAACATATTAATTTATAAAATTTCTCGCAACAGCGAACGAATTGAGTACTGAAAATGGGAGAAAATAAATAAAAACCGCCGAAGAAGGCGAAATAAAATAAAAAAAAAAATTAAAAAAAAATAAAAAATTATGAAAAATTAAAAAAAAAAACGAAAACAAACAAGGAAAAAAAGCGGTCTAAAGCGTCTAGGCTACGGAGTGCACGGTTGCTCGCCGTGGAGGTTCGAGTCCTCCCCGGGGCATGGGTGTGTGTGTTGTCCTCAGGTTAGTTTACCTAGGTTTAAGTAGTTTGTAAGCTACGGACTGAAGACCACGCAGTTTGGTCCGATAGATTTACAAACATTTGAACATTTTTTTGAGATATAGCATTCCATAACTCAGCAAGATGGCTTCAAGTGACGTATGTGCTCGGCATAGATGACGCCATCTCCCTTTATTTTCCAGACTCCACGGCCTCTCGCTGTGACGTAGGCACGGCCAGTTATGAGGCCTCGCCTTTTAGGCGGTGTTGGGAACACGCCTCTCAGCTGGACAAGGTCAACAGCGGCCGTATGGACTGACTGCATACAAGGAGTATCGCAACATGCGTAATACGGTGTAACGCAGCCAGCAAATTTGGCGCAGTTTCTAGATAGATTTTATTTTTTTCAACACCTTTCTATTCAAGATACCATAAAACTGTTTACTGATACCGTTTTAAGTCAAATGTTGAACAATATGGCGTACATTTTATTCCATTTAAAAATGAATTCTATATAAAAAACAGAAAATTGATGAAAACTTCATGACATTTAAATTGTAAAAATACCACATCAATCTATACAACAGTGCCTTCATTTTGTAATTTATTTGAACATTCTTATTTTGAATAGTTTCAGAGCTATCAATACCATAATTGCTTGATTTCATGAAATTACGTTATTTTCGTTCCAAAAAAGCAACTGGAAGAGCTTGCGTATCACAGCTGAGAGTTTGTCTAAGATATAAACTTCACGTATACTTTTTATGACAGAAGAATGAAACCTCACAAAAAATGCAAGGTTTATTGCTGTCCGATTTGAAATGGAATGGCCCACAAAAAAGAGTTTCGTCTGGCACTTAGAACGACAGTACCGCCCCCAGCGGAGAAACAGTTAACCGTAGCGGCACTATCAACACCAGAGCCTAAAGGCTAGTTTACATGACGACACTACGTTTCACGAAACTGCGCTACTGGCCAGTGCGCATGCGCGGCAGGCGTTCGCGCAACTCGTTGGCGAAACTAAGCAGTTTCGGCACAGCCCAACTTTGGCGAAACTGACTGCGTGTGTTTTAGGTTAGTTTATAGCCAATACAGAACAAAATACAACGAAAGGGGGGCGGAACGGAATAAATAATTCGGTTTTTGAACATATATGCAATGCATAGGTGTTTGGGCGATTTTAACGATGAAAATTTCAGTAATAAGCAGCGGCGTGTTATTGCTCTTGAAGCAATTATTCGTGAATACAAATATTGATGTGTTGACCATTAGTGAATTGCAGACTAAAATACATTCAATTCGAAATACCTACATAAACGAACTATGGCAATTGTGGTTTTCGAAACACGGTACAGGTACTGTAGAGACGAATATATACTTGACAAGAAACGTAATGCAGTTTGTAATTTCAGTTCTGGTAATAACGCTTCACGCATAACAGTATCTTGTTTCTTTTTTACATTACTAACTCTGTTTAAAAGAAACGTGAACTGCTTTAGCGACATTCTAAGTTTATTAAAATAACTTCTAGGGTCTTCAATAACAATTTATTTCAGGAAGGTCGCTGAGCAACCTAGCTGACGTATTTTTTTAATCCAGTCACGAACCCAAACACGTTTCTTATTCTTTTTATGTTTAGTCTTATGCAGCGACTTCACACAGAGAAGCAATAGCTCCGCAACAACTCTTATAGCTACCAAAACTTTCATTCTATGGCGACTAAGGCACTCACAAAATAACGAAACTGAGGTGTATAGTATTGACACCGTGTCTACAGATACAGGAAACCAGTTGCGCGCAATTCATTTCATGCAACGAGTGTCGCAATCTAGTGTCGTCGTGTAGACTAGCCTTAACATAAGAGTCGCGAAACTCCTGGAGATTTTCTGCAACTTCGCATCTGCAGCGCCGCCAAGCGGCTGTGTCGTATAAACATACCGCGAAACGATTGTGTTTCGAGTGTGTATTTGGAGAGCAGCAGCACATTCAAAATACCATCGTATTTAGGAGCATTTGTAGCGCTAAAAAAGTAGCAGTTATCAAAAATATAATACGGAAGGCTCTCATTTGCTGAGAAGTATGAGAATAATGTTACCAGGGACAAGAGTTTATTTGCGGTGGTTAGTTACAATTTTAGGTACGGAAGAAAACCTTTCACAGTTCATTCCAGTAGAAATTTGGACCCTTAATGAGAACCGTAAATGCTTATCCACTACTTCATAATATTCTGCTGTATAATGTCCGAACGCTTCCGATTACAGTTAGTCATTTCAGTAGAGCCTACATAGATACGTACTTCAGTTTGACAAAATTTATTGGTCTATATACCGGCACATTAAGACGGTTACCGACTATTTTAAAAAAGTGAATGCGTAGCTACAAATAAATGTCTGTGTATAAACTGTCAATATTCTTGAAGATATTTAGTCTGATACCTGCAAAGTATCGAAAAAATCATTGTAGGTACTCGCAAGGCACAGAAGCAAGGACAAAGATAAAAAAAGCGCTTACAAAGAGATGTAGAACCTAGTCTCCAAGAAGACTAGTTTTGAAAAAAATATTATGATGTCGGAAATCCGCTAAAACAAAACTCATGATTGTGAGAGTAGGCACCGGCCACGTGAATATAAACATAATCAGTTCCTCTTGTACTCACATCCGGTTTTATTTCATTTCTGCTCTTAAAAGTTTTTGGACGACACGATTACGACTCAGCTATTGTGAGTAGCATGAATTACAATGCACTGATATTTTGTTATTATAGAGTGCCATTAACAGAAGCAGTGATATTACTTTAATGACGTTTTATATTTGTATTAGAAAATTCACAACAACGTTTAGTGGTTAGGCAATATGAAAGCAACAGCATAAAAAACAGCAACTACTCATTTTGTATCATGCCAATCTTCTGCTACTCCTTACTGGCCACTTGGAGCGCTAGCATCGCGTCAGCTGCACTTGTTGTATTATGGTTTCAAAGTGATATAATGACTCAGGTGTGATGTCTCCACAACTGGTTTCATTTGATTCCGACTGTTTTGTTATACAATCAGCACATCACGTATGTAGAGGTAAGTGAAGTGCGGTAATAGTAACCATATTGACAGTAGCTTGATTGAATTGCGCTTTTCATGATCTTATTTTAAACATCAGATGTTAGCAGTTGAAAATCTTGTTCCTGAATTAGAATTAAAATTGCTGGGTCTTGTTGTAACAGGGCAATACCTCGGAAGGTGCAAGATTTACAGTGGAGTAATACCGTGTAATTATTAATAGTCTGTTTATAAGGAACAGGCGTTGCTAGTGGTCCGCAGCAGTGTAAATATCCACACATATACGCCGCAAATTGCGAAATTTTCGAACATACGTTGCTCTTCTAGAGATGGACAATCGATCTGTAACACATGAAAATTTGTGTTGGACGGTGACTCGAACACGGGTCTCCCACTTCGATTTTCCATCTTTAGAAGAGCATCAGTGTCGGAAAATTTCGTGTTAAAATTTTGCAACCATGACGTATTAAACTGATGGATCTGCAATTTTCATATCTGTCTGCGGCTGGTCTCTGTGGAATGGTGATTATTACATTTTTCTTAAAGTCTGAAGGTATTTCCCCTGTCTCATACATCTTACGCACGAGTTGAAATAATTTTGTCATGGTTGGCTCTCCCAGAGACTTCAGTACGTCTGAGGGAATGTCATCCACTCCAGGGGCCTTGTTTCGAAATGTTCAAATGTTTGTGAAGCTTAAGGGACTTAACTGCGGGGTCATAATGTGGTGTCGCACAAGTCTAAAGTGCGCGCCACGTACTTTCGCCGCGCGCCGCCATGCAAGCACGGCGCGGCGTTCTTACGACGTCAGCCTCGAGCGCCCTCTACTACAACTCCGCTCGTGGCCACCACTGAACGACATTGTTCACTTGGAACTGAGATAGGAACCAGTTAACACTTCGGAATCAGATAGGCACCAGTGAAGACTTGGCTATCGGATGGGCACTAGGCAGGCCTCTAGCTCAACTATGTGTCAGCATTCTGCAGTACTGAGCTATGTAAAAGTTAAGTATTACTAAGTCTCTAAGAAATATATATCTCGTTCTAATTTACTCTAGTGTTTCTAGTTTCTGCTGTCCCACTGGCTGGTCACCTCCTACCTGCACAAGCGTGCATCCTTTATTCCTGTGTCGGTCTTTCTACTCGGCCACCGACACCTACGACGGAAGCGAGACACAAAAGCGGCGACGAGGCTGGGACACAAAAGTGGCGACGAGAATGGGATGCAAAACATAAGTCCTTATACTTACAAACTACATATGAACTACCTTATACTAAAGACGACACAAACCTGCATGCCCGAGGGGGGATTCGAACGCCGACGGGGAACGGCCTCGCGCATCGGAGCATAGCGCCTCTATGCACGTGGACACTCCGCCGCGGCGCCTTGTTTCGACTTAGGTCTTTAAGTGCTCTGTTAAATTCTTCTCTCACTATACTATCTCCTATTTCATCTGCATCTACTTCCTCTCCCCTTCCTACAAATTTGTCTATACGTTCATTTCCTTCATGGAGCCCCTCAATGTACTCTTTCCACCTGTCAGCTTTCCCTTCTTTGCTGAGAACTGGTTTTCCATCTGAGTTCTTAATATTCATACAGTTGTTTTTCTAGTCTCCAAATGTCTCTTATTTTCCTGTATGCGGTATCTACTTTCCCCCCTATTTAAACATTCTTCTACTGACTTGCATTTGGCTTCTAGCCACTCCTGCTTAGCTATTTTACACTTCCTATCAATCTCATTTCTTAGTCGTCTGTACTCAATTTTGCCTGTTTAATTTACTGCATTTTTATATTTTCTCCTTTCATCAATTAAATTTAGTATTTCCTGTAATATCCAAAGATTTTTTGTAGGTCTTGCCTTTCTACCTACTTTTTCCTCTGCTGCCTTCACTATTTCATCTCTCAATGTTACCCATTCCTCATCTACTGTTTTATTTCCCCCCGTTTCTGTCAATTGTTGCCTAACGCTTCCTCTGAATTTCTCAAGAACTTCTGGTTCCTTCAATTTATCCAAGTCCCATCTCCTTATTGGAGCACCAGTAGGTAGATACTTAAGATAACAGTTCAACAGACTCTCATCACGGTGTCTCCAGGCTCCAATCCTACCATCGTGGTGGTGCATGCAGAACTGGGATTCAACAGTAAAACAATGCTGTTTCATTCAGTTAGCCATGTCCTTCGTTCGTCGCGCCATTGCCAGCGCAAACGTGCCGGCCGCAGTGGCCGAGCGGTCTGCGGCGCGCCAGTCACAGTCTGCACGGCCGCTACGGTCAGGGGTGCGATTCCCCACTTGGGCATGGATGTTCGTGTCGTCTTTAGTGTAAGGTAGTTCATAAGTAGTTTGTAAGTTTAGGGACTGATAACCCCGCAGTTGAGTCCCTTAAGCTTAACAAACATTTGAACATTTGAACCGGCGCAAACGTCTGTGGCGTTGAGTTAATGATAAACTGAGTGATGGGCGCCTTGAGGATAGCCCACTGTACACAATGGAGAGCGCGGATACTGCGCAACAGGCCGAATTGGTTGTGATACGATTCGTGAGGAGGCAGAGCGTTCCATCACTGTCATGCGTAGAATAAGCCTGTCATCAAGTGTAGTGGGGCAGAGAGCCGGGTGTGAATGGTCCCGTCGGTCCGTTGTTCCCTGCTCCATACAGCTAGTACAGATACGTATCGCAGTTGCTTGGTGACGTCTGACATTATCACTGACGTCTCTGAAGGATTATACCCAAACCCTATAGGCTACTATTCATCCTCGGGCGGATTTCGAAATGTGCTCGGGAAACGCTGGCTGTAATCTACAAGGCATACTGAAACTGCTCGCCGAAAACAAAAACACGAAAGATCGATTTCCGTATCTCCACGCGGTCGCCTCTTCCCCTATATACAGCGCTTGCAGGTGGCGTTAGCGGCACCCGTGACGAGCGCCTGCGCTGAAATGCTAATCGTGTGCATTTTCTTCACGCAAACGTACGTTGCAAATTTCGCCTGATTCGAATACTTCCTTTAGGGAGTTGCATTTTCTGTGTCCAACAGTGTATATAAGGTGCGAAATTTCTTTCTTTAAGAAGGCTGCGAATTATTTCCTTTCTGTTCTTATCAAAATTGCTTCTGTTCTATCTACAGGGTCACAATATTAATGAACTATATGAAACGAAACGTAAATTAAATACAAACTACGGCGTGCACACACTTTATTCAAGATGTAATCGTCACTACAGATATTCGTATTCAGGTTATGACAGGTTTGATATGCCTATCTTCTGTGACGATGACGTGGCTCAGGCGAATGGAGAATTTCTGCATGACCTCTATTCAAGAAATGGGATAAAGAGATACCATCAAACTACAGACCGATTTCACTTTTACCGGCATTATCAATAATTCTAGAAATGGTAATGTACAAGCAGCTTCTCAACCACTTAACCTCAAATAACATATTGTCTAGAACACAGTTTGGATATCTGAAGGGTTCCGGTATCGAGAAGGCTATTTAGACCTACAGTGAGAATGTACTTGATTCATTAGATAATTAATTGCAGGCAGCAGGTATTTTCTGTGATTTGTCAAGGGCGTTTGATCGTGTGAGTCATAACGTCCTTTTGAGCAGATTGGAATTCTGTGGTATCACGGGAATTGCAGCAAAATGGTTCTAGTCGTTCATCGCTAACAGGAAACAAGAGGTTTTAGTGCAAGGGACTACTGAATTAAGACAACAGTGATCATCAGATTGGGAAGAAATTACATGTGGTGTCCCATAAGAATCCATCTTAGGGCCATTGCTTTTTATTATGTACATTAATAACCTCTCGGGACTGGTGACCTAGCTGTTTGGTCCCATCCACCCATCAACCAACCAACCGTTAATGACCTCTCATTAGTTACAATGCCAGAAGCAGAGTTCATTTTGTTTGCAGATGATACAAGTATTGCAATAAATAGCTTGTCGAGCATAGTTTAGAATGGTCTGCTAATGATATTTTCATTAACATTAATAAATGGTTTAAAGCCAACTCATTGACATTAAACTTTGAAAAGCCTCACTACATGCAGTTCAGCACATATAAGAGATTCCCATCCAGTATATGCATAAAGTATGAAGAAGAGCAGATAGAAGATGTTGACAGTATAAAATTCCTGGGATTACAGCTTGATAATAAATTCATTTGGGAGGAGCACACCACAGAACTGCAGATTCGACTTAACAAATCTGTATTTGCAATACGGGTGGTATCAGACATAGGACCTTGCATACTTTGCTTATTTTCATTCCATAATGTCATATGGTATAATATTTTGGGGTAACTCTTCAAGTCAAGCAAAAGTTTTCCGAGTCCAAAAGCGTGTAATACGTATTATTTGTGGTGTAAATTCACGGACATCCTGCAGAAGCCTCTTCAAAGAACTGGGTATATAAACTACTGCCTCTCAGTATATTTATTCCTTAATGAAATTTGTCATAAATAATGTATCCCTTTTCCCAACAAACAGCTCAATTCATACCTACAATACTAGTAACAAAAATGATCTACACAAGGTTTTGAAAGCATTTACTTAGTTCAAAAGGGGGTCCACTACTCAGGATCACATATTTTCAATACTTTCAAAAATGTTCAAATGTTTGTTAAGCTTATGGGACTTAACTACGGGGTCATCAGTCCCTAAACTTACAAACTACTTATGAACTATTTACGAACTAGGACGGCACAAATAACCATGCCCGAGGGGGGATTCGGACCCCCGACCGTAGTGGCCGTGCTGACCGTGACTGGAGCGCCTCAGTCACCTCGGCCACCGCGGCCGGCTTCAATACTTTACCAACAACCATGAAAAAATTTAGCTACAAATAAATATCTTTTTAAGAGGAGCCTAAAAGAATTTCTAGTGGTCAACTTCTTCTATTCCACTGACGAATTCTTAAATAGAACCAAATGATGCATGTATCTGTATTCATACTATTAGTATTATTATATTATAAGCGTGTAAAAATGTATGTACCTGTATTAGTATTATATTAACAACTTGAGAAAAAGACATGTTGCACATCCACGAGGATCACCTCAACACTGGTCTATGGAACGAACAAACTAATCTAATCTAAGTTGGGAATACCGATGCTCTCGATGACCTGAGTGGCTGTTTTCAGCTCAGCAATAGGGTTATTGCTACACACCTTTTATGTAATGTAGGCCACCAAAAAGCAGTCGCATGTGTTCAGATCCGGATAATATGGCGGCCAATAGACGGCCATGCCAGTGGCCTCTGGGTACCCCAGAGTTAGAATAGGGTCTCCAAAGTGCTCCTCCAGGACATCGAACACCCTCCTAGTTCGATGAGGTCGAGCTTCGTCTTCGAAAATGTTCAAATGTTTGTAAACATATTGGCCCAAACTCCAATGGGTATCAGTCCCTAGACGTTCAAACTACTTAAGCTAACTTATGCTAAGGACAGCAGACACCCACCTATGCCCGAGGGAGGAATCGAACCTCCGGCGGGAACGGCCGTTCAGTCCGTAGCATGACGCCTTAGACCACGCGGCCATTCCGCGAAGCAACTCCGTCTTGGATGAACCACATGTTAAAGGAAAACAGGGTAATTTGGATAATGAAGATGAAATCATCTTCCAACACCTTCATGTACAGTTAGGTAGTCACCGTATCATCAAGGAATATCACGCCGACTACTCCGTGACTGGACATTGTACGCCACACAGTCTCCCGTTGAGGGTGAGGGGACTTTCCGATCGCGAAATACGGATTCACCGTCTCCCGCATGCGCCATTTTGCTTCTTGACGAACCCATCCAAATGAAAGTGGGTTTCGTCCCTAAACCAAACCATATGCGCATGCGCATACTACTTCCCACCTGTACAGTTTGAACGTCCTGACGCAAACCGTTCAGTAGTTTGACGATTTTATGTAATAGTTCAATAATTGTCACCCTGCATAATGACCTAGTTTTCTACAGGATATTCAGTTCTAATTCCATTCTTTTCTAAACTCCATATTTGTAGGAGACGTACGAGGGTTGGAACTTAAATAGTGCCAACATTGCTGTAGAGACACTATGAAATAGAATCTACTATGATCGCTCATAGCACACGTTGTTGACATACGTACCTTACCTCCGAGCAAATGGACTCGCCCGTCCCACGTCACCGGCGTGCGCAGAATGGAGAGAAATATAGTCACTTGTGAGCGGGCGGTCTAACGTAACGGTGTCACTGTGTTTTAGAAACAGGAAAAACGGAGTTGGATCAAGATTGAATGTGGCAGAGGTTGTACAGCACGACAGTGTCATCAAGGTCTTCAAAGAGGGCGCGGTGGAGTAGCCGAGCGGTCTAAAGCGTCTCGTTGCGGAGCGCGCGGTTGCTCGCCGTCGGAGGTTCGAGTCCTCCCTGGGGCATGGGTGTGTGTGTGTGTGTGTGTGTGTGTGTGTGTGTGTGTGTTGTCCGTAGGTTAGTTTACCTAGGTTTGAGTAGTTTGTAAGCTACGGACTGATGACACGCAGTTTGGTCCGATAGATTTACAAACATTTGAACATTTTCTTCAAAGAGGCGAGAGGCCTTCAAAGAGGGAATCTGCGTAACCCACTCATCATTTTTCACGACAATGAGCGGGCGCATACAGCGCAAGCTGTGGCTGCTCTGTTCGGTCGATGGGACTGTGAAGTACTGTATCATCCACCATACTCCCCGGACGTAAGTCCTTATGACTTTTACTTGTTACGAAGATGAAGGAACCCCTTCGTGGTATTCGCTTCAGAACTGTTCCAGATATTCGTCAGGCAGTAGACCGCTCCATTCGCACCATCAACTGGATATTCTCTGCTAACTGTACACTACGCATTCCACATCGCTGGCAATGGGTTCCACACAACGCCGGTGACTACTATGAAGGACAGTAACAGGTGCAAATATGTAACGCTTTTGCATCGGTTGTGATTAAATAGTTGCCACTATTTACGTTCTAACACTCGTATAACGGGGAAGTTATTATTCTTCATTAAACAAGTATTAGAAATGCTCATATGCTCTTAAAGGTATGGGACCTAACTGCAATGGTCATCGGTCCCTAAACTTACAAACTACTTAAACTAACATGCTCACGGCCGGCCCCAGGGATTTTGCCGCTCCGAGTAAATATTGTAAGTGCCCCCTCTCCCCTCCGGTCACGCATTTCTCGACTTCGTCAGCATTATTCATATATGACGACTTATTTTCACATATTACACTCATGCGTCTCTTTGTCGTGAATATGTCTTTAAGATCAAAGCAGCGTCAATGTTAAATTTACATTAATATGACCACCAAGATTAATTTAGGTCGGCGGCGAGCATAAAACTAAAATCTGTTCACTATTTCTGGTTCCTCTAGTTCCTTGAGCAGATGTGGAACATCTTACCGACTACTAGTGTAAATCACGAGTTCCGCGAAAGCACTTGGTACAGAGACGTTTACCTAAACAGGCGAGCCGGCCGCGGTGGCCGAGGGGACTGAGGCGCTCCAGTCACGGTCTGCACGGCCACTACGGTCGGGGGTTCGAATCCTCCCTCGGGCATGGATATTTGTGCCGTCCTTAGTCTTAGCTAGTTCATAAGTAGTTTGTAAGCTTAGGGACTGATGACCCCGTAGTTAAGTCCCATAAGTTCTACAAACATTTGAACATTTTGAACTAAACAGGCGACACATACTCGTCACAGCTCATAATTAGACAACGAAACAAAAGGACGCCTATTCACTGCGCACTGAACTAGAAACAGGACATAAAAAGATAAATATTTATAACAGATATAATCTACTGCTGCTACTCTCCATACCGATACCATCGATTAACCGAATTAAAAATATCTCTGGGAACAATAAAAAAGGAAGTGTACTATGTTAAGCCTCCAACAATCAGTTTCCACAAGCAGATGACATTAATATAAACCTATTTAAATTTTACAGTTTTCATTACTACAAATCAGTATAAGAGTTTTTTTGGCCGTAGTAAATAGTAGCATTTTGTTCCTTTGTGTTTCTGCTTATATCGCACCTGTTTTCTTAAATTAATGTTAGTTAAAACGGAGCAGTGCCGCAGTAGAACGCAAGAAGACGCCACGTGCTCTACCGTTTCTCATGATCGACAATGACGTCACGCGGAAGCGCCCGAAAGCTGCCGAACACATTGGCTCAACCTATTCGTAGAAACCTAGCATGTTTATTTTACTTGTTGGATGACTCATATCACTGTTGTCTGTATCAGTATGTATCAATTAGTAACAATTTGTATTTCCAACTTATTTTCACATTTCTACATTTATGAAAGACAGTTTCACTTTTCATTGTCTTGTTTAATTTAACCTATCGGAATCACATAAAAATTTGCATCCCCCAAAAATTGCCGCCCTGGGCGACGGCACGGTTCGCCCCACCTTGAACCGGCCCTGCTTATGCTAAGAACACAACACGCACACGAGCGCGCGCGCGCTCGTGCCGAGGGAGGACACGAAACTCCGACGGTGAAGGGCAACGCACTCCGCAGCAAGGAGACTTACATCCACATCTACATCTACTTCTACATGATACTCTGCAAATCACATTCAAGTGCCTGGCACAGGGTTCATCGAACGACCATTATACTATTTATCTCCCATTCCATTCTCTGGCGCGGGGAAAAAGAACACCTGATAAAGATCCCACACTGGGCAGCAATACTCCAAAAATGGACGGATAAGCGTAGTGTATTCAGTTTCTTTTCTAGTACTGTTGCATGTTTTAAGGGTTCTGCCAATAAAACGCAATCTCTGGTTCGCCTTTCCCATGACATTTATCTACGTGTTCTTTCCAATTTAAGTCTGAAGTAATAGTAATTCCTAGTTATTTTGTGGAGTTTACGGCCTTCACTTTTGATTGATTTATCTTGTAAACAAAGTTTAACGGATTTCTTTTCGTACTCATGTGGACGGCTTCACACTTCGCATTATTTAGAGTCAATTGCCAATTTTTACACCATACTGATATATTATTCAGATCGTTCTGCAGTTGTTTTTGATCTTCAGACGATTTTGCTAGACAGTAAATGACGGTGTCATCTGCAAACAACCTAAGAGATCTACTTAGATTTTCCCCTAAATCGTTTATGTAAATAAGGAACAGCAGAGGACCAATAACACTACCCTGTGGAACGCCCGATATCACCTCTGTTTTAGTCGATGCCTTACCATCCATTACTACGAACTGTGCCATCTCTGACAGGAAATCCTCTATCCAATCGCAAATTTAGGGCGATATACCATAACCACGGAATTTGATTAAAAGCCGTGTGTGAGGTACGTTGCCTTCTGGAAATCAAGAAATACGGCATCGATTTACGAATTCTTGTCGATAGCACCCATTACTTCGTGTGAATAAAGAGCTAGTTGTGTTTCGCATGAACGATATTTTCTAAATCCGCGTTGACCATGGGTCACTAGATCGTTCTGTTCGAGATAATTCATAATATTTGAATACAGGATATGTTTCAAAACCCTGCTGCAAATTGACGTCAATGAAATAGGCCTGTAGTTTAGTGGGTTACTCCTACTGCCTTTCTTGAATATAGGCGTGACCTGTGCAACTTTCCAATACTTTGGTAAAGATCCTTCTATGAGAGAGCAGTTGTATATGGCTGTTAAGTAAGGAGCTATCGCTTCAGCATAATCAGATAGAAATCTAATGGGTATACAGTCCGGACCAGAAGACTTGTTCTGGTTAAGTGATTTTTAGTTGCTGTAATACTCCGATGATATCTACTTCTACGTTGCCGCGGTGGGGTAGCCGAGCGGTCTAAAGCGTCTCGCTGCGGAGCGCGCGGTTGCTCGCTGTGGAGGTTCGAGTCCTCCGTGGGGCATGGGTGTGTGTGTTTGTCCGTAGGTTAGTTTACCTAGGTTTAAGTAGTTTGTAAGCTACGGACTGATGAACACGCAGTTTGGTCCGATAGATTTACAAACATTTGAACATTTGAAATTCTACGTTACTCATTACGGCCTCTGTTCGTAATTACAAATACTGGAATATTGGTTTCGTCTTCTTTGGTGAATGAGTTTCTAAAAGCTATGTTTAGTAACTCTGCTTTAGTCGCGCTGTCATCGGCAGGATCGCCATTACTATCACGCAGTGAGGGTATTGTTTGTGTTTTGCCCCTAATATATTTAACATATGACCAAAATCTCTTTGGGTTTTCAGTCAAGTTTCGCGCCTTAGAGCGCACGGTTATTCCCAAATGCTGCCGGCCGCGGTGACCGAGGTGACTGAGGCGCTCCAGTAACGGTCTGCACGGCCACTACGGTCGGGTGTTCGAATCCCCCCTCGGGCATGGACATTTGTGCCGTCCTTAGTCTTAGCTAGTACTTAAGTAGTTTGTAAGCTTAGGGACTGATGACCCCCCCCCTCCCGTAGTGCCGGCCGCGGTGGCCAAGGGGACTGAGGCGCTTCAGTCACGGTCTGCACGGCCACTACGGTCGGGGGTTCGAATCCCGCCTCGGGCAGGAACATTTGTGCCGTCCTTACTCTTAGTTAGTTCATAAGTCGTTTGTAAGTTTAGGGACTGATAACCCGTAGTTAAGTCCCATATACTTTACAAACATTTGAACATTTTTGACCCCGTAGTTAAGTACCATAAGTTCTACAAACATTTGAACATTTCCCAAGTGCTAAGAGCTCGCGTTGTTAGAACAGTGTGTCCTTTCATAAACGAGAAACTTTTATAGCGTCAATCTGATTGGCGAAGGTGATTAGTGGCGAGTAGTGTTCCCCAGTGTGCGCGGCCGCAGACGGCACTTGGTTCCGCACGACTTTGCAAGGAGAGAACAAGAGCGGCGGGAGGTGAGTGTACTCGGGAATGTACGACGTGTGAGTCACGACTTAATTAGCGACCCCAGCACCCAGCAGCGAGGGAGGCGCCCTCCCTCCCGTCCACGCTACGCAATCACTCCCAAGACGCCGCCCTCTGGAACAACTCAGCCAGGGCTCTCACTCACAGGCTCACTATTATTGAGCCGTCCCATATACAAAATTACTGTTTGCTTGTTTGTATGGTTGTTCGTATTTTACGAGCTGCCGTACCGATCATTCGATTACGATGAAACTTTACCCACATATTGCTTGCACTTTCGCAAAGGTTGTAAGCACAATTGTGTCAGTGCACGGCGCATAGTTCAGGAGATATGACGTCATGAACACTGAGATGCGTGAGAAACTTCTGCGTTATGTACGACATTTAAATTTATTACTTCTTTGATACTAAATGTATTCACAACGTATGTTACAAATTGTATCCATTTATGCCAATGAATGTAGCTACAAAATTATCTCATTGTAAAACTTATAGTTTAGGGCACTGGACGGCATAAACAGTGAGAAACTGCCGCGTTTTGTTTTTCGTATTTTATGCGCTGCCGTACCGTTCACCCGACTACAATGAATCTTTGTGCACTTGATCTTGAAAACAAGAGGAAAGTCACTTTCTACCTAAAATTTTGTATCATGTACGGCAGAGGGTACTTTACCTATCAACTTCGAGTCGACAAAATCAACCATTTTATTCGGATCTTGATGAAATTTTGCATACTTGACATATTGACTGCCGGCCATTCCATCCTTAGAATTCCAAACATGCTACATGCAGGAGTAAGCCGAAATACACTGCGTTTGCTAATGTTCTGTCTGGCATAAAAAATTGTCTACTCTTTGAAATGAGCAAGAAGGCCCCTGTCCACGAAACGAAAAGAAAGCTTTTAAAGCGAGCATTTTAGAGACTTTTCCCTTAAAAGTAATTTGTTCATAATTCACACTGTTTTTAATCACTGGTTCTAATGCGCCTGTAATAAACCGCGAATCCACAGTTACAGAGATTTTAAAAGTTCTTTGAAACACAGTAGTCAAGTAAATATCTTAGCTCATTATACACAGTTCAAACTACCAGAAATAAAAACACATGTAGATTATCAAGAGAAGTAGGTTCTATTATAAAATCAATATTCGACATCAATAAACTCAGAAACTTTCATCATTCAAATGTTCAAATGTTTGTAAATCTATGGGACTTAACTACTGTGGTTACCAGTCTCTAGGCTTACAAACTACTTAAACTAACATATCCTAAGGACAACAAATATACCCATGCCCGAGGGAGGACTCGAACCTCCGACGACGAGCGGCGGCGCGCTTTGCAGCTAAGCGTCTTGGAACGCTCGGTCAATCCACCGGAGCTTTCATCACTGAAGTGTACACTTAGGAGACAGTGCAGATTCGCACTCGGAAACAAAAATCATTAAACATAAACTCATATAGTGAAACGATTAGCCATAAACAGTTAACATATAGGCATTCTTTTTTTCCTCGTTCTATTTGGGAGTGGAATAGGAAAGGAAATGCCTAGTAGTGGTACAGTGTACCCTCCGCCACGCACCTTACGGTGAATTGCGGAGTATGTATGTAGATGTAGAACATGAGACGGTAACCACACATAGGCCGAATAACTGCCTGCACCACTGCCGAGAAAGCAGAAAATCAATTCCTAAACCTGATTCAGTAGTTCAAAGTAGTGATAATGAGAAACAATAATTAAATGATGTAAAACAAATTTAATATAATCTACAAGTAAAACAATAAAAAGTGTAAAGAATATATACTAGGAACATGCCCGAAGCTCGATTTATGTTACGAGTCAATCTGTTTGCATTGTACAAGTGAAAGGGCACAAACAGTCCACAACAACTACACAAAGATATTTAAAATATTAAAGAAATTAATCTTCTTATTATTCCAATTTCACTGCACAACAGCAGAGATTAAGCAAATAATAAGTAACCAGCAAAATTTCACCCACTAAGCGCCCGTACAATTGTATATAGACATTGCACGGCACCTCTCGTCCTTAGAGTACGGTTCATTCGTCGTGTGGGTCGAATGTCGTCAAGAATGTTGTTTTGTTGTTCATTGCGGTGCGAACTGTCGTTTCCGACCGCGAAATGTGTGGGAATCAACACCCCCTCGGGAAGGAGAGGTTTTATTGACGCTGTTTATGACACTCCCGGAGCCCTTTTCGTATTGAACATAGCGGCGGTGCGTCGTGCGTGTGAAACGTTTTCCTTGTTCATCGCCAAGGAAAACGCATGGTTTCTACGCTAGGAGTAGCGCTTCCGACCTCCAGTGCAGATGCGTCAAAAGGAGAGGTAAAATGTGGGTAAGAGGTGTGTCATGTGACACGTCCACGGTGGCATTCGGCAGAATTGTGGCAAAATTTAATGGGACTGTAACGTCATTAACCCTTCTGACACCTCAAATGAACTTCTGAGATCTGGCCTTTTCGTTGTGTCATCACCTTGCTGTCTGAAGCATCGAGGAGCCCGTGGGTGCACCATTACAGAGAAACGTTGTGGGCACCTTCTTCTGTTTCTGAATGCCAAATTTTGGAGACTAATATCTTCATGTCATCTATGATCCAAGGCGCTGCTTCTAGCTTGATCGAGTGACAAGAAACTGTTTCACTAGAACCGTTATTATAATATCCTGTCAAGCCTTCCTCGTTTAGGTTTCCTGAGGTATATCTAAAACAGTTTACGAGCTGAGTCATTCAACCAGCCACGTGCAGTTTCCTTCCCAGTTTCTCCTCTTATGGTGTTTGTTCTCTAATGGCGAGTCTGTCAAAGAGACGTTGGAGGGTAGCCTCCTCTCTTTACGTTCTCTTTTGAGCACTATCGCTCCACATCTCTCTGATACGAAGATTGACTTGACATCTACATAAATACTCTGCATGCCACATTGAAGTGCATGGCAGAAGGTTCATCGAACCGCTATTGTGATCTTTCTTTACAGTTCCAATCTCTAATACCTCGCGGGAAAAAAAGAATACCTAAATGTATCTTTGGTTCGCCTTACCTACAATATTTTCTGTGTGTTCTTTCCAGTTGAAGCTGTTCGTAATTGCTATTCCCAGGTATTTAGTTGAATTGACTTCCTGTAGATTTGGCTGATTTATCGTGTAAATGAAGTTTAACGGATATCTTTTAGGTCATATGGATGACTTGACACTTATCATTGTTAAGGGTCAATTGCCATTTTTGGCACCATGCAGATATCTTATCTAAATAATTTTGTAGTTTTTTTTCATCTTCTGGTGACTTTAAAAAAGTAAAGCAGTCAACAATCCGAAGATTGGTTTGAACACCACAGTGCTTTACTAGGCATGGTCCTGATTGGAGGTGGTATGCGGTTGCCTTCCTCCGACCTTCGAACTGACTTACCCAGCCAGTTATAGGGGGACCTACAGTTTAATGTGGGTTCCGAACCACGGTGCTACTCGTCATTTTTCACATGAGCAATACTGCCAGAGGGGAAAGAAGTGGAAAGTGACAGATAAAAAACCCTAGGACCTGGTGGGGATCGAACCCGCGACCTTTGGATTTATAGTCTGGCACTCTACCACTGTGCAACCGAGGTGCACCTGGTGGCTTCACTAACCGATAAACGACAGCATCATCCGTGAACAGCCTAAGAGAGCTACTGAGATTGTCTCTTAAATCTAATATATAAAGCAGAGTGTCCGTATGTTTGTACGTGTTGCATACAAATCTACAGTTTTGTTCCAATCTCTATGAAATTTTGTACACGTAAGCTTCAATCCATGTGGACGGTCGCCGTAAGTGTAGGAATCTCATACGATATGTAGTACACGAGATATGACGTCATAAACAATGAGATGTGCGAAAAACTGCTGCATTTTGCGACAAGCTGCTCATTTTCTCCTAAACCATTGGACCGATTTCAACCAAATTTGGTACACAGATTCCTTACCGTGAGGTAACAATTGCTGCACGGTTAAGAATCACATACGGCACATAGTTCAAAAGATATTACGTCATAACCAATAGAAATCGCAAAAAATGCAATATAAAGCGGAGAGACTTTCGAAGTACACTGTATGAGAATGACAGTACTTAGCGACTTGCAACAAACTTTAAACATAATTTCAAACCTTTATTAAACTTTTTCTCGCTGGCAACCATAGTAAAATGATGAAAGGAAAAAAGTTGCTCGCTTACTACTTTTCCGCTGTTTATGGAGTAAAACTACGGCTCTCGGTATGACGTTACAATTTATAATTTCTACACTGCAAATTGTAGCGACAGGAAATTTTACAGGCAGTATACACATGTGTAGTTAAGTGTAGCTTCTAAATTGTATCACATTCCGACACGTAGTTCATGAGATATCAGCACATAAACAATAACGTTCCGCTGTTCATGGACTAAAACTACGGCATTCAGTATGACGTTACTATTTTTAATTTCTACACTACAAATTGTAGCCGCAGGAAATTTTACAGTATACAAACATATAGTTGAGTGTACCATCTAAATTGTATCACAGTACGAGACATAGTTCACGACATATGAGCACATTAACAATAACGTTCATGGAAAACCGCCCCATCACGCATCAGATTTTAATCTATTACTTCTTTACTACTAATTGTATTCCTAAGAGATTTTACAGACATACTGTCCTTATACAAATGAATATATACCTGAAAAATGGCAGGAGTAAATAAATAAATACCCGTGCAACGCCGGGTTTTCAGCTAGTCTTTTATAAAAACGAGGAAGATCAGGGGCCCCTTAACACTTCCCTGGGGAACGCTAGATATCAGTTTTGTTCTGCTGGATGATTTACTGTCAGGTACAACGTCTGTGTCCTTTTTGACAGGAAATCACGAAGGCAATCGCACAACAGTGGCGATATTCCATAAGCACGCAATTGGATTAGAATACACTTGTGAGGTACAGTGTAAACAGCCTTCCGGAAATCTGGAAAAATAGTCTATTTGACACCTCTTGTCGATAGCACTCATCACATCATGAGAGTAAAGAGATAGCTGAGTTTCACAAGAACGATACTTTCTGAATCCGCGTCGACTACGGGTCAATGGGTTGATCTCTTCAAGTTAGTTCATAATACTTGGAAGTATATGTTCTAAAATCCTGCTGCAAACCGACGTCAATGATATTTGCTTGTAATTCTACGGATCACTCCTATGGCCTTTCTTGAACATTGGAGTAACCTGTGCAACTTTCCAGTCTTTGGGTATGCATCTTTCGCTGAGCAAGCGGTTGTATATGGTAGTTAGGTATGGGGCTATTGCATCAGCATACTCTGAAAGGAACGTAACTGGTATACAATCGGGACTAGGAGACTTACTTTTGTTAAGTGATTTAAGATGTCTTTTTGTGTGAGAGGAACTGGATACGTACCTTCATAAAGCACATATAAGTACATTACTATTTTAACAGTGCATCATTAGATCACTCATGACAACAACAAAGGAGCAGGATAGTGTCTTACCTGATCGGTGGCCATGGTCATGCTGAGATTGAGGCTAACCAGAGAGTTGAAGCACGGCATCAGTCCCAGCAGAATGTTGGGCGTCATGTGGCGCAGGTACGAGATGTTCAGCTTCTTCAGGTTCTGAAACGTCCAACAGAAGTACTTCGATAGTTATGGCATGATATTTTGATTTATTGCATGAGTACATTTCATTCCTCCATATGGGAGGGAATTATCACCACTCAAATCGTTACTGTATTTACGTGTCCTTCAAAATTTAAAATAATAAAATAATCAGCACTACTGAATAGTTAAAAAAAGGTGAAAGTAAAGCATCAGGATCTGATTGACTTTATTGCTCATATATATATATATATATATATATATATATTCTGAAATGCGTCATGTCATCAAATAACTGCCCATGAGCGATTATTGCACTTAGATATGGAGTTTCAAGGTGTAAGGTTTACAGACATTTGCAGTTTGTCAACGTACAGCAAACGCTCACGCTCACGCGTCATATGAGCAATTGAGTCATTCTATACCTGAAGTCCTACTTTCACCCTTGCGACGTATTCACCCCAAATACAGTACCACTAGTATTGTACTAACGGTCGCTTGTGTCGTGCATGACTTCATGTCACATTTACAATAAAATACAAAATGTTATAGATGGCTGAGTTTTTGGTGAAATAACAGCCAACCAGTTGCATAAAATAAGTTCCCTAATGGTTTCGTCATAATTTTGCCTTCAGAAGGATAGTCGGATCTCACGAAAATATTTCGAAGACCATTAATAAGCAAAACAGTTAGGTAACCAAGTAATATAACATTAACATTATAAGCAATATAAAAGCAGATACTCATGAAATTAAATGAGAATGTCTTTGAAAAAATGTAGCCAAAAATAATTGTCAGTGTATAGTACATACCACATACTGACCAAACCTATTGGCTTAATCTTTTCAAAGTCATTGCGCTGTAATTTCACGAGTGGGCATCTGTTTTTACAAAGATTCTAATGTTAAAGTTATATTTCATAGTTGTCTACCTGTTTTGCTTATTACTGGTCTTCGAAATATTTTCGTGAGGTCCGACTATCTTTCTAAAGAAGACAAAATTAATTTTGTCGATACCATTCTTCTTTCTCTTTAGCCATGTTCCCGCACATTTGGATTTGGCGTGTTAATATTTACGGGGTGGCCGGATTGGTGTTTGAATATTTACGGGGTGGCCGGATTTGGTGTTTGAATATTTACGGGGTGGTCAGATGCCCTTCCTGTCGCCACACCATGTCCTCTGGGAGGAAATGTATACCCCAAATGCATGTGTATAGTGTTATATGTGTGAAAGTGTAAAGTGTTACGAAATGTTTGCGAATCGTGTAACTGAGGCGGGTCTTGGGTATCAGCCCGGTATTCACCTAGGGGGATGTGGAAAACCGCTGAAAACCACATCCAGGCTGGCCGGCACTCCGACCCCCTTAGTTAATCCACCGGGCGGATTCGCACCGGGCCGGCGAAAGAGCTTGATTTCAATGAAAAAATAATAAAATAAATACTGATTTGCCAACTTTTTCGTAGACTTATAAAAAGCGATAACCAAATTTCTAATCAAGCAATTAATTTCAAAAATTTAATGTAGCTTCTAAAATA
This sequence comes from Locusta migratoria, assembly GCA_026315105.1. Taxonomy (NCBI): domain Eukaryota; kingdom Metazoa; phylum Arthropoda; class Insecta; order Orthoptera; family Acrididae; genus Locusta; species Locusta migratoria. Next base: position 299,171,073 of record CM048755.1, read on the forward strand.
TCACTGAAATACAGTCACTGCTTTATGTTTAAAATATTATTGTTTATAAAGTTTTGAATTTTCACAATTAAAATAAGGAATTATTTGCTAACACGCATGCAAGTGAATCAGAATGTAACTAACGTATATTATGTTCTTTAGTTCAAATGAGACATATTTTGAACGCATCCCGAAAATTTCATAGCATTCACTCACACACTTTTCCTAAAAGGATTATAATAATGAAAAAAACGTAAAACGCGATAGTTCAGTTTAAAGATGTAGTTCATACTTTTCAGCGTGTACTAGTGTTACACGCATTTTAAAATCGTCTATACCGATATTACTCATTCTTCAAGTTACTCTTCAAAATGTTCAAGTGTTTGTAAATCTAATGGACTTAACTACGGTGGTCATCATTCCCTACGCTTACAAACTACTTACACTAACTTAAAGTAACTTATGCCAAGGGCAACACAAACACTCATGCCCAAGGGGGACTCGAACCCCCGACGGCGAACGGCCGTGCGCACCGCAACTGGGCGCCTTAGTGCGCACGGCTATTCTGCCGCTTCAGTTCCTCTTCTTTTCCCTTCCAATCTACATGGCCTTTACTTGTAGATCAGAGAGTGCACTGTAAGATGTGTTGAGCTTGCTCTTATTGGTAGCGTAAAATTATTTTCCAATGAACACACTTGGATTTACACCAATTTTATTCATTATTTCAAATTTGCCATTATTTCCTCTTTCGAAAAGCAGAACTGCAGTATACACACGAATTTTTAATAAGTTAAATCCAATGAATACCCGTTTATCATCTGCATTTCTTCTTGGTGTAGCAATTTAATGGTCAGTAGTGAATATAATGTTGACCGTACGTCCGCGTTAGAAGACGGCGCATTCGTCAATGGAAATGTGCTCGACCACCGTCACGCATGAATCACATGTTCAGGCACATCATCGAGTACATCTGTACAGCGCGCGGTATCCAGGACCGTTTAGAGATGGTTCTCAACTCGAATGAGTGCAATAACTACGCAACGGTTGATTTGGAGACCCAAGTTTCTTGGCGCTTTTTAGCTGCTTTTGCCTGTACTTCTGAAACACCCTGTATATTGTTCGAGGGCGGGCCGCGGTGGCCGAGGGGACTGAGGCGCGTCAGTCACGGTCTGCACGTCCACTACGGTCGGGGGTTCGAAACCCCCTCGGGCATGAATATATGTGCCGTCCTTAGTATTACATAGATCATAAGTAGTTTGTAAGTTTAGGGACTGATCACCCCGTAGTTAAGTCCCATAAGCTCTACAAACATTTGAACATTTTTTATTGCTCGAGGCACGGCAGCAGGTAAGAGTGTGTAAGGAGTGGAGATAGACTGGCACTTTTCTGCATAAAGCTTACAATTTTCAGAGGTGTTCTACAAATATGAGGAAGAATGGAAACCTGAGTAGCGATATCTAATTAACTATGTATGCAGCTGAGGGTTGCCGGAGGTGAGGGAAAGGATAAAGGACTTTCAGTAAGTGATAGAATTTGAGAATAGTAAAACGCTAAGCAGTACTGAAATAAAGGATACTCCGGGCTGAAGATGTAAATTCTCACACTAACGAAATGCATTATAGTTAGATGTTGCTAGTGAATAGAGGTACAGGTTGACACCATATCATATGCTTACTAAGAAGTCCTTGGGCGATGTATGCAGCTTTTTCTTTTAATGATCTTCTAGCCGCCGCACAAACTGCTTTGCTAGCAGATAAGCCATCCTGGGAGCAGTGGGTACGTCACATCTCACGCCTTGCGGTTTCCGGCAGTTGTATGCTTGGAGGAGGCACTGCGGCGTGCGTCATTTCTGCGACCGCAGTCGCTGATGCACACCAAGCCCCGGACTGGCTTGTTTGGACGAAAATAGCTACAATATGTTCGCCGTTTCTTCTGCGCATACTCTAAGTATAAATCTATGTAGTTCCATGTTATAATGGAATTGGGACTGGGGCTAGTATAGTTTTAATTCCAAATAATTAATGATTCACCAACAGGCGTGAAGCTTGTGTTGTTTTATTTAAGGACCGGTTTCAGTGTTACATTAATACCATCTTCAGGCACTATACAAATAAAGTTACAAAGCAGTGTTGTATCTATAACATCATGTTATACATGTTGTTGTTATGTTGTTATGGTCTTCAGTCCGGAGATTGGTTTGATGCAGCTCTCCACCCTATTCTATCCTGAGCAAGCCTTTTCATCTCCTCATAAGAACGGCAACCCACATCCATTTGAATCTGCTTACTATATGCGTCTCTTGGTCCCCTCTGCTACTTTTACCCCACACACTTCCTCCAACGCTAAATTTACTATTCCTCGATGTCTAAGAATGTGTCCTACCAAGCGATCCCTTCTTTTAGTCAAGGTATGCCAAAAATTCCTTTTCTGCTACGGTCGGGGGTTCGAATCCCCCCTCGGGCATGTATATTTGTGCCGTCTTTAGTCTTAGCTAGTTCATAAGTAGTTTGTAAACTTAGGGACTGATGACCGAGTAGTTAAGTCCCATAAGTTGTACAAACATTTGAACATTTTTTTTTTTTAAATTCCTTTTCTCACCAATTCTGTTCAGTACCTCTTTATTAGTTAGGTGATCTACCCACCTATTCTTCACCATTCTTCTGTAGCACCACATTTCAAAAGCCTCTATTCTCTTCCTGTCCGCACTGTTTATCGTCCATGTTTCACTTCCGTACAAGGCAACACTCTGCACAATGCACAAATGCCTTCAGAATAGACCTCCTGACACTTAAATTAATATTCGATGTTAGCAAATTTCTCTTTTTCAAAAATGTTTTTCAAATGTTCAAATGTTTGTAAATCTATCGGACCAAACTGCGTGGTCATCAGTCCGTAGCTTACAAACTACTTAAACCTAGGCAAACTAACCTAAGGACAAACACACACACACCCATGCCCCAGGGAGAACTCGAACCTCCACGGCAAGCAACCGCGCGCTCCGCAGCGAGACGCTTTAGACCGCTCGGCTACGCCACCGCGGCAAAATGTTTTTCTTCGCATTTCCATTCTGCATTTAATATCCTCTGCACTGCGACCGTCATATGTTATTTTACTACCCAAGTAACGAAACTCATCTACCACCTTCATTGTTTCGTTACCTAATCTAATTCCTTCAGCATCGCCTGATTTTCTAAGACTGCATTCCATTATTTTTGTTTTGGTGTTGTCAATGTTCATTTTATACGCTGTCTTCAATACACTGTCCATTCCAGTCAACTGCTCTTCCAGGTCCTTTGCTGTCTCTGACAGAATTATAATGTCATCAGCAAAACGCAATGTTTTTGTTTCTTCACCCTGAACTTTAATCCCTATTCCAAATTTTTCCTTGCTTTCCTTCACCGCCTGTTCGATGTACAAATTGAATAACATCAGAGAAAGTCTACAACCCTGTCTTACTCCCTTCCCGGCTAATGCTTCCCTTTCATTCCCTTCGAGTGTAATAACTACGGTCTGGCTTTCGTACAAGTTGTAAATAACTCTCATTTCCCTGTATTTTATCCCTGATGACTTCAGAATTTGAAAGAGTGTATGCCAATCAACATTGTCAAAAGCTTTCTCCAAATCTACAAAAGCTAAAAATGTAGGTTTTGCCTTTCCTTAAACTATCTTCTATATTTAAAATGATATAAGAGGGTGAAATATACGAAATAGTGGTGTAGGGGATTATCACTGGCATAATAAGTAGTTGAAACTAACGATGAAATACATCATTTAGGGCAGTATATAGCATTAAATTAATGGGTGGCCATTGCAGTGAAAATTGACGGGTATACGTCAGTGACTAATGAACGTTAATAATATAAATAATCCAACAACGGAAAACATTCGTATGTTTATTTAGGCTGTTGGTGGATACATTAATTATTTGGAACTAATTATAAATGGCTTTCGGGATTAGAAAATCTAATGTTCAGCTAAAACACAAGTTTCAATGGAAAGAATCTGTATCTGATTGACCCTGGATGTAGCGTACTACTGATGAAAGCTCAACTTCTTTTCAAATCCTTACAGTAGCATAAAATTCAATTATCAAAACAAGTAAAGTTAAGGTATCATATAGAAATCAAATATATAAAATATAAAGTTATTAAAAAGACAAAAATGCAACGTAAATAATACGTAGAAAATATGTCATTCATAAAGAAATGCAATATTCAAAGTTCTTAATTGAAAGATTCCTGAGAGTTCATTAGAAAAAAAGGAAAACATTCCCTTGGCTCTTTGTAGCTTAAAAAAAGGGTGGAATTGCAGCTATATGAAGATGCGAAGGTAATATAGGCGTATTACAGGAAAGGAAGACCATATCAGCATAGTTACAGAGACTAAAACGAAATACGTTTATCTACATCTACAACCATACTCCGCAAGCCACCCGACGGTGTGTGGCGGAGGGTACCTTGAGTACCACTATCGGTTCTCCCTCCTATTCCAGTCACGTATTGTTCGCGGAAAGAAAGTTTGTCGGTATTCCTCTGTGTGGGCTCTAATCTCTCTGATTTTATCTTCATGATCTCTTCGCGAGATATACATAGGAGCAAGCAATATACGGCTAGACTGCTGTATCTTATACAGGGTGTTGCTGGAGGAATAGTAAATATTTTAAGAGGTGGTAATATAGACGAATTACAATGAAAATTTCATATAACGTGTGTCCAATTTTTATTGAGTATAGAGATTCAGCTGTCATTACGTATCGCAGATATTACAGACTGGCGATGACCTTGTAAGCCGGAAATCGGTTAACTAAATACAAATAAATTTGTAGAACATACACAACATTGTGCTTGTAATTCAATATGATGCTGATCTACCAAGAATTTGTTTGGGTTACATTACGTCTATGGCGGGAGCCACTCGGTAAGTGGCCACCGATAACGCAGCGTATCACTTGGTGCCTCTGAATTTTTCAGCGGGCCGTGACTAGCAAAACTAGAGCAGCACCTTCTCCTACTTCCCCTCCATGATACCGCGGTTCACACACAGCTACAACACCAAGAAGAATCGCTGCTCTGCTTTTCTCAAGATTAGTTTTTTAGTGTTTTTATAAACATAAGGATTTAAGGAAAGGAAAATACTTCATTTAACTATGATAATATACAGTGACATTTTCTTGAACATTAAACGTGTCTTAAGAGAACACGAAGCAGGAGAAAGGTGTGTGTTGAGGAAGGAGTTCATGTATGGGTTAAAGTAGTTGGCCGGCCGCGGTGGCCGAGGGGACTGAGGCGCTCCCCCTCGGGTATGGATATTTGTGTCGTCCTTAGTATTAGCTAGTTCATAAGCAGTTTGTAAGTTTAGGGACTGATGACCCCGTAGTTAAGTCCCATAAGCTCTACAAACATTTGAACATTTAAAGTGGTTGGACCTTTTGAAGATAATTTTCAGTCATATGAGTGATGTTTGTGCAACGTATTATCTCCGAAGTAAATTTTGCTGTGATATTTCCGGCCTTTTTTAGTGTTGATTTTTAGATAGCCAGTAGTTATTGTGTTTTGTTTCTGAGGCCTATATCGGTTACTAGTCAGGCGATGAAGCAAGTGGTTCACAACTAGACCTACATTTGAGTGGAAGGTGTTTCAAATCATCGTTCTAACATCTTGAATGAGTTTGTGGTCATCATAAATTACCTTAAATGAAAGTTCCATAAGATAAATGAACTGTCGAATCCTTCAATATTTTGTTCACACGAGATAAAGAAACTGTTCAAACGTTTGTAAATATATGGGACCAAACTACTGTGCTCATCAGTGCTTACGAACTACTTAAACTAACGTTAGGATAACACAGCTACCCATGCCCGAGCAAGGACTCTAACCTCATGGCGGGAGTGGCATCTCAATCCGTATCATTACGCCTAGAACAGCCCGGCCATTTCCGCATGCTTCAGTTCTTGCGTTTCAGTCGTAATGAACTCATAGTTAACAGTATATTGAAGCGTTATCTTCCTTAGACTGTTTTTTGAAACACAATTTTATACTTTCCAATACGGAAACATTTCATCATCTGGAAAGTCCAGAAATTAAATGAAATCTAAATACCACAGGTGCGTTATTGCGTCTCCATCTCTGGAATATTGTATTACTGGCAATATACATGTGCAAGAGATCAGAGGCAATTTTAGCTGTACTCACAGGTAAGTGCCATGAGCTGTACACACATTTAAACATGTTTATGTCTGTGTTTGCATACGCCGCATGCCTACACCTGTTTCTGTGCCTCTTTAGTATAGAATTCAGCGTACCTCTTCCTTCGTTTCTAGTAATCGTACGCAACTTTAGTTACCACCTTGAGTGATTTTCCACCGTTGCAAGCGAAGCTTGACCCAATTCATGCTACTGCTAGGACGCCGGTCAACATGACCCACAATAAGCGTCACTGCACTTAGGATGGCGATGATTTATCCGAGTCTCCCCCTGTAGCGCGATATCTTGAGCAAAGTTTCTTTTTACTTTCAAATTATCACGACACCACTCAGCCCTGGCGAGATGGAGAGCAGGGTCTCAGTTCCTAGTATTCCTAATGTTCTAATGTTTGTACAGTCTATGGGACTTAACTACGGGGTCATCAGTCCCTAAACTTACAAACTACTTATGAACTACTTACAAACTAGGACGGCACAAATATCCATGCCCGAGGGGGGATTCGAACCCCCGACCGTAGTGGCCGTGGAGACCGTGACTGGAGCGCCTTAGTCCCCTCGGCCACCGCGGCCGGCCCTAGTATTCCCTTTGCAGCAGGAGTCAGTTCTACGGAACCGCCCCGGAACGAGTGTGTGCAGGAGACAGCTACTTTGTAGCCTCCGACTCAAGTACAATCGGAAATACAGCAATGCGCCCCTATTCCTCTGTCTTATCTCGGCGATGGGGATCCTGCCTTGCAGAATATTGCCTTTCCCGTCGCGGAAACTGTATTTCTTTAGTTGTCTCCCGCTGTTCATGAGATTGTCTTCCTTCTGAGAATTGGAATGCCTTGCGGACTAACCCTTCTGTGGGACATGCTCCGTATCTTGTGACACGGAAATGACACAAGATCCCCCTACGCCGCCGTCTGCAGAGGCTATTACGTCACTCAGCAGCGTGAATTGCGCAAGGCGAGCGAAACACATAAGTTTACAGATGCGGTTGGATCTGGTGCAAGCCCATCGTTTTAGGATTCGTCATTGGTCTTGTGAGATTACCGCCTAATAGAAATACCGGTAATCAATAGCATTTGATAATTGAACAGTATGAAGTTCACTGCAAACATTGACCATGCCAATGCACTAAATGTTACACAATTTTAATCTTATTAATTATGGTAGCAATGTATGTACACAGTTGAATGACAACATTTATAGTTAGGCCATAGGTAGAAATTCTCCACGTTGAGATTTGCTGTGTGCTTGTAGCTGACGGGAGGCCAGCGAACAGGCCGACGTTGGTGGCTAGTTCCAACTTAGGATTTTCCAGTTCGTTTCCGGTGAGGGGAGAGAGGGACAATGGCGAGTGCCAGGCACAGTGCAATGCACAAATATTGTAATACTACTGGCATTTGAAGTAATACGATGCAGTTAGGAACCTTTAAGGCCCTCATTACAAAATAGTCTGTTGATAAATAAACAATACATTAGCTGATATAGTCACATCTGGCGTAATATGTTTAATTGACAATGAAAAGTAATAAATTATCAATGAATACAAGACAGTAACACAACTAGCATAGCAATGTTTGTTTATAAAAATAATATATTAACTATTTCTCATTTTATTTTCAATTAATCTTGTGTATTTTACCTTGAAATATTCAGTTAAATCACTTATCTGTGATATAAGAACTTGCACGATTATAATAAATAGTACAAAGGATGTTTATACTAATATAAAAACGTAAGAAAATATTTGTTTTAATGTGTAGTGTAATTATTTTGATTTTAAGTAAAGTTTTAGAAATGTATTGGCTGAGCGCTGTACGTTGGCAAATCGGTTAGAACAGCTCACATGGGGAAGTTTATGACGTAGGGGAAAAAACCCCGGCAGTTGAGCTTTTGGCGCGCGCGCGCGCGAGGGCAGGAAGTGAGGACTCCGGAGCACGTGGGGAGCTGGCCGGGCGGCGTCGCTCTGCATTCAGTCGGCATGTGGACCTCGAGGTGGAGGTTATAGATTTGTGTGTGGCAATCGCCACGTGTGGTTGCTCGTCGTAGACTGCACCAAGTTAAATCGAGTGCTACAGTGTGTTTGTGAATATTTAGCCGGTGGAACAAGGTGTGCATCGCATTGAATTAAAGTGACTGTGATTTGTTAATGTAACACGTGTCGTCGCATAGGCATGAACATAAACGGTGTTTGAGACAGCCACGTGGTGTGAAAACAATTCGCGACAAATATTCATTTTGTCTGGGGGCTCACGAGCTATAATTTTATTTGATAAATGTGCCGACGTACAGACGTATCAGCCACAGGGTTCAGAGATTGTGAAATAAACAACATAAAGTGAACTTTCACGTGTTTCAAAAATCGTAGTTAGTACACCCCTTTCTCTCATGAACTTGATTTTATTATGAATTTGTTTTGTTAATCATATGCAGGGAAGGAAAGCTGCGAACGTGTGATATCATCCCCTAGAAAACGAGTCAAACAGTCGCAATCACAGTTCCAGTGTTTTTGCATGTTTAGGAATTTGGTTCGCAGCTGGTGGTTGTGAGTTATAAAAATTAAACTTTCCATATTTTAAACTCTCACCCCGACCTTCACGCTCGCAGTCTCCGAGATGGATAATAATGATTCTCTGTTAAAATGTCTGTGTTTATTTTGAATCATGGCTCAAGCATACACTAGTGTAACATTAAATGCTAGTGAAATTGGAGCTGTGTCTAGCATCACTGCATCAGTTTATGTGCGACTCATGTGTTTCTCCAAGAAATTTCCATGAACTTCAAACAGTTTTAATGTGGCGCCCAAATTCTCGACAAAAACTGCTTTGTTTTTTCTTGGAGGCATTGGCATTCTGAGGTAGATTTCCTTGAGTATAGTAGAGTGATAAGCTGTCGACATTTTGACATCACTTTGGTTGTTTTATATGCTCCATCCGGCTCTGGTCACAGAGTGGAAATGAAACATTTTTATGAAGAAGACCTTATTTATGTATTACGTAGGGGTCTTCGGGATCTATTATGCTGCACAGTAGAACTAAACACGGTACGTGGCGTAAAACATCCAAGTTTGCAGAAGCATTTGAGGCTGGTACAAGGCCTTCCCCCACTCTAGGACTCTGACTGGTGGCGGACCGTTAATTTAACTGTGTTCTGCTTCCAATTGACCAGTCTCCTATTTTTAATTATTGAGGAGACTTAAGTGAGTTGGCACGAAGTTGAAAAATGTTTGGAAAAGTAAATATCCGACGTTAGCCAAATTTACACATTTTACAGAGACCTCTAGTAACAGGATTGTTCGATCTTGCTTATAGGATTGGATGCGCGATAGCATTCTCTTTCAAAGCAAGGTAAAGCAGTCAACAATACGAAGATTGGTTTGAACACCACAGTGCTTTACTAGGCATGGTCCTGTTTGGAGGTGGTATTCCGTTGCCTTCATCCGACCTTCGAACTGACTTACCCAGCCAGTTATAGGGGGACCTACAGTTTAACGTGGGTTCCGAACCACGGTGCTACTCGATATTTTTCACATCAGCAACATTGCCAGAGGTGAAAGAAGTGGAAATTGACAGATAAAAAGCCCAGGACCTGGAGGGGATCGAACCCGCGACCTTTGGATTTGTAGTCTGGCACTCTGCCACTGTGCTACCGAGCCGCATCAGCTTTTGTAATCACTGCCTCTTCGCCGCTACCCTCCAACTTGGTAAGCAGCAGGTGAAACTATTTCTTTCTCTGTGGATGTTAATTGTAGCTACGTTGGCAGAACCTCCTCTCGACGATGGGGAGCATGTGTGAAGCATAACCTAGAGTACAGTGGGAGATGCCTTATCACTTAACCTAGCAAAGCCGAAGCTCTTACGCGACCTGTACACTGGTACGATGTCGCTCGTTGTAAGGAGGCAATATTTTGCACCTTACAATTTTTGCAACCCACGCAGTATACCCCACTCTGATTCCGTTAGATGTTGTTGTTGTGGTCTTAAGTCCGGAGAGTGGTTTGATGCAGCTTTCCACCCTTCTCTATCATGAGCAAGCCTCTACATCTCCTCATAAGAGCGGCAACCTACATCCATATGAATCTGCTTACTACATTCGTCTCTTGGTCTTCTTCTGTATTTTTACCCCACGCACTTCCCCCCAAATCTAACTTACGATTTCTTGATGTCTAAGACCGTGTCCTACCAATCGATCCCTTCTTTAAACCAAGGTATGCCAAAATTCCTTTTCTCCATAATTCTGTTCAGTACCTCTTCATTGGTTACGTGATCTACCCAACTAATTTTCAGCACTCTTCTGTAGCACCACATTTCAAAACCCTCTATCCTCTTCCTCTCAAATTTCACTCTCGTACAAGACAACACTCCACACAAATGCCTTCAGAAAAGACTTCCTTACACCTAAATTAATATTGGATGTTAACAATTTTTTCCTTTTTTCATAAACGCTTTTCTTCCCATTGCCATTCTGCATTTTATATCCTCTGTATAAACTTGTACTACTGTGGTCGGTGTTGGCTTCGTATCTGTTTTGACTACAATAATGCGATCACTGCGCTGCTCGTAGTAGTTTATCCGCATTCCTATTTTCTTATTCATTATTAGACCTACTCCTGTAATACCCGCAACTGATTTTGTATTTCTAATCCTGTACGCGCTTGGTCTAAAGCACCTCGCTGAGGAGCGCGCGGTTGCTCGCCGTGGAGGTTCGAGTCCTCCCTGGGGCATGGGTGTATGTGTTTGTCCGTAGGTTAGTTTACCTAGGTTTAAGTAGTTTGTAAGCTACTGACTGATCACCACGCAGTTTGGTCCGATAGATTTACAGACATTTGAACATATGTACTCGCCTGACCAGAAATCCTGTTCCCCTTACCACCAAATTTCACTATTCCCTACTATACCTAACTTCAACCTATCCATTTCCCTTTTAAAATTTTCTAACCTCCCTACCGTGTAAGGGATCTAACATTCCACACTTCAATTCGTAGAATGCCGGTGTTGTCTTTTCTGATGACGACATCCTCCTAAGTAGTCCCCGCCCGGAGATCCGAATGAGGGACTATTTTACTTCCGGAATACTTTACCCGAGAGGATATTTATTCATACAGTAGAGCTGCATTATTCGGGAAAAGTAGCGTCTGTAGTTTTCCCTTGCTTTCAGCTATTCGCAGTTACTGCATGGCTACGCCATGTTAGCTGATGTTACAAGGCCAGCTCAGTCAATCATCCAGACTGTTGCCCCTGTAACTACTGAAAAGGCTGCTGCCCCTCTTCATGAACCACACCTCTACATGGCCTCTCCTCAGAAACCCCTTCACTGTTGTTGCACCTACAGTACGGCTATCTGTATCGTTGAGGCACGCAAGCCATGCCATCTCGACAATGTCTGTGATTCATGGGGGTGGTACGTAAGCTTTGATAATAATACGGTCTTATTATGTAGGTGGAGAATGATGTCGTCTTGTTAGCTTTAATACTAATAATTAAACTTTAATTGCATGCTGGGTGGATTGATGTTTGTATCAAAACTATGTAAAACTCATTGGAGGTTCGGGATCCTGATTTCTGTGACACAGTGGCGAAGACACAAGGAAAAAGAACGTGACCACCGTGGGTCCTCAGCAAGAGGAAATTTGTTTCTAGAAGGTTCCACAGGAGGAATAGAACTTGGGTCTGTGGTTGGCTGAAACATATTTAAGTAAAGAATGTGGGAGTATGAACAGTGGAACCCGCGACGTTGATTGGATTGCCTGTTACAGGGGAGAAAGCAGAGGTGAGCTGGAGACACGGCATTTGTTGGTAGAAGAGATCTGTCTGAGCTCCCGAGGAGAGAGGCCTCTCCTGTGTGAGCTGCAGATAGGTCCTCCGGCTTACGTAGAACTTGTTAAGAGCTAGCTTGTGACGCTATCTTGCTGGTCGTAAAACGACGGTTCTGAACTCCGCCTGTTAGACCGGGAGTCCTCGTCTTGCTTTTGGCATTCTGTCTTTTGAGGAGTTCATTCGCCTTTGTGCACTTCCGCGAAGAAGTTACTAAATTACGACTTTGGATGGGCGTTCACGTCTTACGTTTGCTGCATACAGTGAAATAACATAGCCACAGTATGGTAGTTTATCGATAATGAGTTGCTGTCTAAGGGATAGAAATGATTTAGTAGAAATAGGACGGACGCAGCCAAAACCGCCGTGAACACATTTTCAGAGTTGTCACTGCACTATGCGAGCATGCTGTTGACACAGTGATGCCTCTATGCGCTACGGCATTCACAGGAGATAAAGTAAATTGTTGGGATCATTGGTTACAATTTCTCCACTGAGAGTAGAGTCTTATAATTTATGCTACAGAAAGAAGAGTTTCTTAGATTGTGTTATCGACCACTGGCCAGAAACTGACATACGAGAACCAATGTCTGTTTATTTAAGAACATAAATGTTTCGTTTTGAGTCAGTGAAAAGTGGGGTAACTTCGTTATTGTACAGGTGGTTGAGTTTCATCTTTAAATAAATTGTATGCCACAGTCTCCATTTATTATTTGACATCGACTGTTGCTTCCATTCAGAGTAAAAGTGATAGTTTCGTTTGTCTTTGACCTGCAGCATGATATTGTCACGTTGCAAACTGCGGGTGGTCCGGAATTCGAAGAATGGTCGTTATTAGAGCACAAAACTTTACACTTACAATACGTTTATTGCTAACAAAAGCGTACACTCAGTACAGACTGACTCTTGCTTTAAGTGGTCCACTACTTATACATAGAAAGAATTTTCTGGAACCTACATCAAACATAAGAAACATGTACAACATTCTATAAATAGTAAATACAAACAAATACATTTTTCTGCAATACCAACTTGCCGGCCACGGTGGCCGAGGTGACTGAGGCGCTGCAGTCACGGTCAGCACGGCCACTACGGTCGGGGGTTCGAATCCCCCCTCGGGCATGGATATTTGTGCCGTCCTAGTTCGTAAGTAGTTCATAAGTAGTTTGTAAGTTTAGGGACTGATAACCCCGTAGTTAAGTCCCATAAGCTTAACAAACATTTGAACATTTTGAATACCAACTTCACAGATATGGTCTGAAGATAATCTGAACTATATATTGTAAGCAGTCACCGAAAAAAAAGTGCGATGTTGAGTGATTATTTATAACATAAAATGGAGAGGTGGAAAATACAGATAGTAACCAGCGAACGACTGGTTTGAGAGGGGGGCGGAGGGGGGTATTACAACGTCACAGGACAGATTAGATTAGATTAATACTTGTTCCACAGATCATAAATACGACATTTCGGAATGATGTGGAACGTGTTAGTTTCATTAATGGTGTCTATACATGACAATCAATATACTAAGGATTTTTTAAATTTTTTACTTTTGATGTTTCAATTTTTTTTAGGGAAATCTCTAAGTTTTATCCAAAAATTCATCTAAAGTGTATAAGGAGTTGCCATTCAGAAATTCTTTTCATTTCTTTTTAAATACTAGTTTGCTATCTGTCAGACTTTTGATGCTACTTGGTAAGTGACCGAACACTTTTGTGGCAGCATAATTCACCCCTTTCTGTGCCAAAATTAGATTTAATCTTGAATAGTGATATCACACTTTTTCGTAGTGTTGTACCTATGCACATTGATATTACTTTTGAATTGGGTCGGATTGTTAATAACTAATTTCATGAGTGAATATATTGTGAAGCTACAGTGAAAACCCCAGATCCTTAAATAAATGTCTGCAGGATGAACTCGGGTGGGCTCCAGCAATTATTCTCATTACATGCTTTTGTGCAATGAATAACTTTTTTTACGCAATGTTGAATTGTCCCAGAATACGATGCCAAATGAAAGCAGTGAATGAAAATAGGCATAGTAAGCTAATTTACTAAGATGTATATCCCCAAATTTTGCAATGACCATGACAGCATAAGTAGCTGAACTCAGACGTTTCAGCAGATCTTCTATGTGTTTCTTCCAATTCAATCCCTCGTCAATGCAAACACCTACATTTTTGAATATTCTACCTTAGCTACAGATTTCTGTTCAAAGTCCAAATTTATTAATGGTTTCATGCCATTTACTGTATGAAACTGTATATACTGGGTTTTATCAAAGTTTAACGAGAGTCCATTTGTAGAGAGCCACTTAATAATTTTCTGAAAGACGTCGTTTACAACTTCATCAGTTAATTCCTTTTTGTCAGGCGTGATAGCTATACTTGTATCGTCAGCAAAAAGAACTAGCTTAGCATCTTCGTGAATATACAACAGCAAGTCATTAATATATATTAAGAACAGCAAAGGACCCAAGACCTAACCTTATGGTACCCCATTTTTGATAACTCCCCAGCTAGTGGAATTAATTGTTTCTTCTGTATCATGTGAACTGCTTATTTCAACCATTGTGACAACGACAAATAAATCCTGCGCTATAAACACGTTCAGACGTGACCTGCTGTTGTGAGCACCACCACTGTCTCGTAGGTATTAGTGATCAGATTTTTTAATATTCTCCATTAGCTACATTAGCTACAGATTTTTGTTCAGAGTTTAAATTTATTAATGGTGTCATGCCATTTACTGTATGAAACCGTATATACTGGGTTTTATCAAAGTTTAATGAGAGTCCATTAGTAGAGAACCACATAATAATTTTCTGAGAGACGTTGTTTACAATTTCATCAGTTAATTTCTTTTTGAGAGGCGTGATAGCCATGCGTGTATCGTCAGCAAAAAGAACTAGCTTAGCATCTTCGTGAATATAGAATAGCAAGTCATTAATATATATTAAGAACAGCAAAGGACCTAAGACCTATCCTTGTGGTACCCCATATTTGATAACTCCCCAGTTGGTGGAATTAATTGTTTCTTGTATATCATGTGAACTGCTCATTGCAACCATTGTGACAACGACAAATAAATCCTGCGCTATAAACACGTTCAGACGGGTCCTGTCTGTTGTGAGCTCGACCACTGTCTCGTAGTTATTAGCAACCAGATTTTTGAATATTCTACATTAGCTACAGATTTTCGTTCAAAGTTTAAATTTATTAATGGTGTCATGCCATTTACTGTACGAAACCGTATATATTGGGTTTTATCAAAGTTTAATGAGAGTCCATTTGCAGAGAACCAAATAATAATTTTCTGAAAGACGTCGTTTACAAATTCATCAGTTAATAATCTTTCTGTCAGGTGTGATAGCTATACTTGTATCGTCAGCAAAACGAACTAGCTTAGCATCTTCGTGAATATAGAATAGCAAGCCATTAATATATATTAAGAACAGCAAAGGACCCAAGACCGAAACTTGTGGTACCCCATTTTTGATAACTCCCCAGTTAGTGGAATTAATTGTTTCTTCTATATCATGTGAACTGCTCATTTCAACCATTGTGACAACGACAAATAAATCCTAAGCTATAAACACGTGCAGACGTGACCTGTCTGTTGTGAGCTCGACCACTGTCTCGTAGTTATCAGCGATCAGATTTTTGAATATTCTACCTTAGCTACAGATTTTTGTTCAAAGTTTAAATTTATTAATGGTGTCATGCTATTTACTGTATGAAACCGTACATACTGGGCTTTATCAAAGTTTAATGAGAGTCCATTTGCAGAGAACCAAATAATAATTTTCTGAAAGACGTCGTTTACAAATTCATCAGTTAATAATCTTTCTGTCAGGTGTGATAGCTATACTTGTATCGTCAGCAAAACGAACTAGCTTAGCATCTTCGTGAATATAGAATAGCAAGCCATTAATATATATTAAGAACAGCAAAGGACCCAAGACCGAAACTTGTGGTACCCCATTTTTGATAACTCCCCAGTTAGTGGAATTAATTGTTTCTTCTATATCATATGAACTGCTCATTTCAACCATTGTGACAACGACAAATAAATCCTGCGCTATAAACACGTTCAAACGTGACCTGTCTGTTGTGAGCTCGACCACTGTGTATGCATCGTTAGTCTCGTAGTTATTAGCGATCAGATCTGCCGTCATTTTGTCGCACGAGGAAGTTCAATCGATTACTGACTAGACTTTTTCACTTCAGTATAATGCAGTTAGTGCACCTTTTAAGAGAGGTTTTCCGGTTTTTTTTCCGATGCCATTCAGCTAGGAATAGCACGGTGAGGCGGAAAGCGCAGACAAGCAGTGCCGAGAGGAACAGGAGAAATCGATTAAAAGCCGTCTTGGCTGCCGACCACGGCAGAATCAAATTTCGTCCGCATCTCGGTGTGGCCCTCGGCAGACCTCGAGTTAAAGCTCACCGGGAAACGAAGACCTGAGAGAAAGCGGGCTGACCGTTCAGGGAGGGGAGGAGGCTACAAGCACGATGCATTAGCGGCATGTTTGCTAGCAGCGCCGCGACCCATCGACCTACATCCCGACATCGCCGATGCCAGTATGGCCACTTGTGGACGCCCTTTTATGCCCAGAGATTGCCAGGCGGGATAAAATACCAGCACACTGGACTAACGTCTCCGCATTCGCCCACAATAACCGATAGGTGTGCGCCTCGGTTGCACAGTGGTAGAGTGCCAGACTACAAATCCAAAGGACGCGGGTTCGATCCCCGCCAGGTCCTAGGGTTTTTTATCTGTCACTTTCCACTTCTTTCCCCTCTGGCAGTACTGCTCATGTGAAAAATACCGAGTAGCACCGTGGTTCGTAACCCACGTAAAACTGTAGGTCCCCCTATAACTGGCTGGGTAAGTCAGTTCGAAGGTCTGAGGAACGCAACGGCATACCACCTCCAAACAGGACCATACCTAGTAAAGCACTGTTGTGTTCAAACCAATCTCCGGAAAGTTTGGAAAGTAGGAGGCCAGGTACTGGCGGAAGTAAAGTTGTGAGGCGGCATCGTGAGTCGTGTCGGGATAGCACAGTCGGTAGTGCGCTTGCCCGCGAAAGGCAAAGGTCCTAGGTTCGAGGCCCGGTTCCGGCACACAATTTTAATCTGCCAGGAAGTTTCAATCTCCGGATTGTTGACTGCTTTAACCGATAGGTTTCTAGTCCAGACAATGAATGCATTGTAGAGTGCATGGAATATGCGAGAATTTTTGACTTCAGGACTTTGTTAGGGATCGTGAGCTAAAGTGGGGAGGGGGGTGGAAAGGTACCATTTTCTGGTTTTCTGCTTATATCTCGAAAACGGGCGGCTTTAGAAAAAAAATATGTTCCAAATAAAAATGAAAGATAATTGAATTTGCTATGCCAGCACGTTTCATAAAGTAAAAACATCACAGCTCCTCAAAACACTCATTTCTGGAGGGACATCGAAACTGAGCGCACATCTTATAAATGATGTAACTTCTCATTGGCTGAAGATAAGGTAGTAAAAGTACACATCAAATTGATCGAACTTTAATGCTCTGCAACTTTCTTTCTGGCAAATTTTCTGTGAAACGATCGAGTGAGTCACTAGAAGTAAATGTTTCATAAAATTAGTGAGGTAAAGACGATTTTTTTCCGAAATTGTCGATTTTCAATAACGTATATCTCGAAAACCATAGGAAATTCGACGTATACGTATCGAAACAATTTTATAGCAAATTCAATTATCTTTCATTTTTATTTGGAACATTTTTTTTCCTAAAGCCGGCCGTTTTCGAGATATAAGCAGAAAACGAAAAAATGGTAGCTTTCCACCCCCCTCCCCACTTTAGCTCACCCCCCAGGGGCGGGGACTTTTAGTATGTTCACCTCCTAACTATCCCTAACAAAGTCCTGATGTCAAAAATTCTCGCATATTCCATGCACTCTACACCCCTCTTTTGAGCACTCATTGACTGGACTATTCTCATTTGCTTTAGAGCGTGCTCATTGCCACAATTTGGAAACCAATTACACAGTTTCTTCTGCGGATGTGAGCACATCTAATTAGTCTCTTTTCCTGCTCCTGTAACTAACAGTTTAACAGCACAAAAATGTTTAAATTGTTTGTTTAGCTAATTGGACTTAACTACTGGGTCATCAGTCCCTAAACTTACAAACTACTTATGAACTAGCTAACACTAAGGACGCCACCGTGGTGGCCGTGCAGACCGTAACTGGCGCGCCGCAGTCCCCTCGGCCACCGCGACCGGCTTAACAGCACAAGAGAAATGTGAGGGCACAGATATTTTACGCCAGTTAAATTTCTTCTGGTAATATTGAAATACAACATTAATCACGAAGATATGCAAATATTTTAATATGTTAATCTACAAGTAAACTGAAAAGTTCATACAAACGTAGGTCCGCTAATGTTTAGTTACGGAGTAACGGCTAAAAAAATTATGAAGGCATCGCAAATCTGTACGAGGTTAATGTAAAGCACGATTTCCATTTATTTTGTTGTTATTGATCTGGCGAATCTAATGAAACATGTTCTAGTCGTGTACCTGTAGTAGTTTTCCAAAAATTCCAGAGATCATACAAATAAATTAACTTTATCACCATAATTTTCCAAAATTAAATGCTCTACAACTTTTGTTGAATACTTTCTGCAGTTATATGGAATTTTAAAAAATGCGCCAAATAGTTAATGAATTACAAATGTTTCCAAATTATTACGTTACTTCTGTGGAATTTTTGGAAAATTACTGCAGATACACGTTTGGTACATGTTTTATTGGATTTAAATGTTCAAATGTTTGTAAATATAAGGGACTTAACTCCTGCGATTATCAGCCCCTAGGCTTACAATCTATTTAAACTAACTTTAATTTATGCTGAGGACAACAGAAACACCCAACCCGAGGGAGGACTCGAACCTGTGATGCCGAGGAACCGCACCTTAGAGGGCTCGGTCATTCCACCTCGGCTTTATTGGATTCACCCAACAACAACAACATAAATGGAAATCATGCCTTAATGTAACATAGGGCAGTTTGCGTTAGCTTCATATTAGCGAGGTTGCTATATTTCAGGCAAAATCTTTTTTTAGCCGTAACTAAGCGTTTGCGGAACTGTGTTTATATGAACATTTTTCTTTAGTTTTACTTGTAGAATAACATATTCAAATATTCCATAACTTCGTGAATCACCCTGTATGTCTCTTGATAACACAACGCATGGGCCAACTTTACCCGTACAAAGTGTCTATTCTGCTGGTTGATGTGAGTTCGCAAATTGTCTCCGCAACGAAACTCTGTCTCGACATTTGCCAGAAAATCTACAGAGATTCTGGTCATCAGTAAACTATACTAGAGGTAAAACACAATACCTTCTCTACGCGATAATAATGGGGAGCCGGCCGCGGTGGCCGAGGGGACTGCGGCGCGCCAGTCACTGTCTGCACGGCCACTACGGTCGGGGGTTCGAATCCCCCCGCGGGAATGGATATTTGTGCCGTCCTTAGTGTTAGCTAGTTCATAAGTAGTTTGTAAGTTTAGGGACTGATGACCCCGTAGTTAAGTCCCATACGCTATACAAACTTAGTAATGGGGATGCTAACAATGACAGTGCTGCTGAAGCAGAGTTAGTAAACATAGCTTTCCGAGTTCGTTCTTTTTTTGCCCTGTGTTCCCACAGTTGCTTTTTTTTTTGTATATTATAACGTAGATATTGATATATTCCGTCTATGCAACTGAATAATACAAATTTATTATGCCATATGCAGTTCTTCCGCAATTACATCGGAAACACACACACACACACACACACACACACACACACACACCACACGCTGACATAAAGCAAAGATAGGACAAACACACATTCAACAGTTGGAAACACCACCCAAAACAAAACACAACGCAAACAAAATGTGCCTAGTGGTGAAGTGCTAAAACGAAAAAGGCAATGAAATAAAAGACGGAAACAAAAAACTTAAGTCACCGAACAGCACCACATGTAGAGCAGCCTCCACCCAAAAATTGTAAGTAATAACATCAAAATATCATTAGCTATACCCATTAGAATAGTAAATGGTTGTGAAAATGTTCTTAACCTCTAAGCGACAAAGAATCCAGATCTAATAATGAGCCGGCCGCGGTGGCCGCGGGGACTGAGGCGCTCCAGTCACGGTCTGCACGGCCACTACGGTCGGAGGTTCGAATCCCCCCTCGGGCATGGATATTTGTGCTGTCCTTAGTCTAAGGTAGTTCGTAAGTAGTTTGTAAGTTTAGGGACTGATGACCCCGTAGTTAAGTCCCATAAGCTTAACAAACATTTGAACATTTTTTTCTAATAATGAGCATCAAAACAGACACAGGGATTAGTGAACACAGAGTCGTCGTAGCGAGAATGTATATCGGATTTCCCAAATCTACCAAAAATTAACGAAAATAATATCTATTCAAAAACGCAGATAAAAATTCGATTAACGCTTTCCTGAGTGAGAATATGCAGTCTTTCGAAACACAATGTTAGTGTGGATCAGGTGTGGTTTACGTTCAAAGAAATTAAATGGACAACCATTGACAGATTTATACCAAACTAACAAAAGAAGGGGCTGACCCACGTGGTACACAAAACAGGTTAGATCACTCTTGCAAACAACAAAGAAAAAAGCATGCCGAATTTAAACGGACACAAAATCCTCAAGGCTGGCTGTCTTTTACAGAAACTCGAAATTTAAGTCAAACTTCAATGCGAGAAGCTTATAATAGTTTCCACAACGAAACCCAGTCACGTAATATGGTAGAGAGCCCTAACAAATTCTGGTCGTACACAATCAAACATTTGATTGCACCATATGATAAGTTGTTGGTGGGTAACTCATACCATTACGAGCTATTTCATTCTCTGTTCCATTCCCAGATTCAGCGAAGAAGAAAGCGAGTGCTAATACCCCTCTGTACGAGATCTAATTTCTCTTATCTTTGTCCTCCTTACGCGAAATATAAGTTGTCGGCAGGAGTATCACTCCGCAGTCAGCTTCCCGTTACCGAGTTCTCGGAAAGAACGTCGCCTTCTCTCTAGAGATTCCTACTTGAGATCCCGAAACATTTCTATAATACTCGCGTGTTGATCGAAGCTATCAGAAACAAATCTAGCAGCCGCCCCTGAATCGCTTCTATCTCTTCCTTTGAACGAATCTGGTGGGGCTCCCCACACATCTGAGTGTACTCAAGAATGTGTCGCCTAGTGTTCTATACATGGTCTCCCTTAGAGGTTACAAGTCTATTTTATAGAAATTAACTCATCCAAAAGATGGGACCAAAGCAGGGATAATCCTCTTCCAAACCACAACTAAACGTTCCCCACAACTATCTTGATATGATAGTTCCATTTGATCTGACGCTGCAACATTAGGCCTAGATATTTAATTGACATGACTGTGTCAACCAACTCACGACTACTATCTACATCTACATAGAAAGTCTGCAAACCACATTTAAATGCCCCGCAGAGGGTTCATTAACCACTTTCATAACCTTTCTATACCGTTCCGTTCTCTAATAGCGCGCGGGAAGAAAGACCACCTAAATCGTTTAGTTTTCGATCTGATTTCTATTATTTTATTGGGATGTTCATGTCTCCCTATGTAGGTGGGTGCTAGCAAAATATTTTCACATTGAGAAGTAAAAGTCGGTGATGGAAATTTCGCAAATAGATCTCGCCGCAACGAATAACGTCGTTCTTTTAATGATTCCCACCTCAAATCGTGCAACATTTCCGTGACGCTTTCCCCCCTGTAACGTGATAAAACAAAACGAGCTGCCCTTCTTTCAACCTTCTCAATGTCCTCCGTCAATCCCACCTGGTGAGGGTCCCACACTGGGCAACAGTACTCCATGAGAGGACACACAAGTGTGATGTAGGCAGTCTCTTTGGTGGAGCTGTTGTATCTTCGAAGCGTTCTGCCAATGAAACGTAGCCTTTGGTTCGCCTTTCCCGCGATATTTTCTATGTGTTCTCTCCAGTCTAAGTTGTTCGTAATTGTAACTCCTAGGTATTTGGTAGAATTTACGACCTCAAGGATTGACTGATTTATCGTGCAATTGAAGTTCAGCGGATTTCTTTTAGTGGAATGTAATGTACTACAACTTTATGGGATTGTTGTACCTGACGTTATGGTCCTGGATAAAGCTACGCAGTCCTGTGGTTGCCGTAGCCGATAATCTGGTAAGTAGTCACGACATTACGGATGTATTAAAGCTGGTGACTAAACGATAACTACGTGCTCGCCGTGACATTGAATTTCAGCAAGATATTGCAAGACTGCAGGTTGGCTGTGTTATCGTCTTGTACCTCGACGCAAAGGGTGTCTACCCCGCAAGTCACCAGATCGCCAGCCACGGGAAATATCTGGCCATGGGTTTCAATCCTCTTCTCGCCAGTCGCTAGTTGATATACTCTGGCGTAGAGCACGGAATGACGTATCCATAACGTTATTCCAGCTCATTTCGATTGGATGCTCATTTCGATAGAAGCCATGGTTGCTTGGTTGCTGAAACAGGTGACAGCTCTGTGAAATAGATTTTTCACCATGGATACACGAATGTAATCGCGCGTTCTACCAACTATTCTATATTCCCCTGTTATCATCTTTGTGAACTGCTGTCTCCTCGCAATACTTCATATGTATGCCTTCGATTGGCATTATGTGGCAGATGTCAGCACGCCGTTGTGTGGTTTATCTGCAATGTCTGTTTCTCGGTTTCCAAACGTCTTCGCCCCAAAGACCTTGTAAAAATAACTAGACTCACTAACGGCGCTGCTGCCGCGGGATAATTTGAACCTTCGGCCGACCGTCATGGTAGTGGCAAGCGTCACATAAATACGTGTGTTGTTGGCAGGTAAATCGTGTATTAAATAGCTACTGCGGGATATACACACAATTGATAGTCACATCTGTATTGTTTGACTATTGCAGTGTACATAAAGCACGATGGTGAAGAGCTGCTCAGCGTTTAAATGCATAAATCAATTTAAGAGAGGAATAAAAAGAACGAATACTGTATTCCCATTTATATTTCTTAGGAATACAAGTTGCCCTACTACTTGTGTTCAGATATAGTTACTCTTGCTTAACAGGTTTTATTCAAGACAATATAGGATTGAATGAAAGAAATAACAGGCTTTTACAATACTGGCAGCTCTAAAAAAGGAGCTACTTTAAGCAGTATTGGTGGACAGTAAGTTCAAAAAGTTTGATGTTATGATTGTTTTAAATAACTATTGGGGTCACGAGATTAGTTGCCTCACTGCAGTTCGAATTTTTGTTTATGAAATTAATATTAGCAATTTGTAACACAGAATTTAAAGGTAATCTGCTTTACATATAGGTATAACAACTGAAAGGAGTTTGCAAAACTGTGTATAGTTCCATATATGAATGACACATAGCCACACTGGATGCACTTTGTGAAGTTGAACCCTATGACAATAGTTTGTTGACTTTTCAGCAGTTTACGCTACTACAAGCTATTTCGCTTAATGCATTAAAAATGCTAATATTTTTGCTAGATACCCTAATGATGATGTTAGATGCATTAGTTAAGAAAAAGTTATGGCATACTTCGTGTTTCTAAAAGAATTTGGTAGTGGCTGGTTGCTGTGTTCACAAGGTAAAGCCGGCCGCGGTGGCCGAGGGGACTGAGGCGCTTCAGTCACGGTCTGCACGGCCACTGCGGTCGGGGGTTCGAATCTCCCCTCGGGCATGGATATTTGTGCCGTCCTTAGTCTTAGTAACTTCATAAGTAGTTTGTAAGTTTAGGGACTGATGACCCCGTAGTTAAGTCCCATAGACTATACAAACCTTTGAAACACAAGGTAAAGACGCTATTTTTCAATTATGTACCCGATGGCATATTTCACTTTCACAATCTATTTTTAACATTAGCTGTTTCAGGCAGCCCTGTTTCATTTTTTGATGCTATGAAATTTCTAAATATTCGAGAATACAGCACTAAAGCAAAGACGTCAAGTGTGAAACTCTTCCGAAATTAATGTTTGTACAAAAGTTTCACAATCGTAGAATATACTGAGAAAGTGACCAAAATTCGTGTCTGACGATAAATTCCATTCATATTCTGAACTTAGAACGCAAAAAAAAAAAAAAAAAAAGTTATAGTTCAGTTTCGTTAGGAAGAGGAAACGCTGTTGGCCAATTTCTTCACCATATCTGTAATAAATTTACACACAACCGATAGTTGTTGTACATTCAAGGAGTCTGAAGCTGTTTTGTAGTCATATATTTCAATTAGACATAGTTTTCGCGACTAAACTCAAATGAATTCTCTCTCTAATCAAAATTAATTTAATGTTCGCGCGGAAGTTTGCCACCACAATGGCCGCCAAGGCGCTCTTCAATTTGTCCGCTGTTCGCAGTCGGCCGCTTACGGGATTGTGGGGGCTTGCTTCGCCCAAATCTGCATATCGCTGATGTCCATTCAGCGTCCATATCACTTTCATCAAGAATCAATTTAAAAATTTTTAAAATAATCAGACAAAACACTTAATTTTTACAAACAAGGTTTGCTTTCTTGCTTTCTGCATTCAGTGATGACGCCAATGTATACAAATGAAGGGTAACTCTGTTGAACGGAAATTTTATGTAGATAACTTATCAGGTTATTAATTACTGACTTTTTATGGCGTAGGAAGTATTACTTTCTGATGAACCATCGTGTAATTCATTGATGTGCTTTCTAATACGACGTTATGTTCAGAATGCTTGTCAGCATATGGTATATAACTTGAATCTAAACAATTATTTTGTATTAAATGTGAGCTTCTCCAGGCGTACAGAATATTCGAAGCAGTTACTGGTATGTAGTCAGGTGGCAGGATCGACGACCATAGATATTCCGTCAGGCGCACACCCAAACATTTAAAAGGTAACTGCGTAAAGGGAGCACTATGCAAGAACATTTAATACTCGGTTTCCAATTAAAACAGGAAAGACACCACAAAACGAACAAGTGAGCAGTAGCGCCGTCACAAGACCAAAGATGTTAAATGTCAGAAATATCGATAGTAAATATTAGCGACCAAGGAGTCAAGCGGCATTTAACCTGGCCCATCTCTATTCAAAAGGTTACTTGCTAATTCAGTTTCAACTGCTGCCTTAATAACACGATCCAAATAGCTGCAAGTGCACGCAAGAATCTCCGTGTTGTTCTGTTCCATAGGAATGACTGTTTCTTGGCAGGTCATCCTCTGGAGTATAACAACACGGAGATTCTGACTTGTCTTCCAGCTATCTGGATCGTGTTATTAAGGTAGCTGTTAATACTGAATTAGCAAGTAATCTTGTGAATAGAGACGGTGGTTTTTGCTTAAATTCCTGCTCTCGCTCTTGTCAAATAATAGAGGGGCAGATTTCATGTCGCCTAACCCGTTGATCACTGACACTTGCTATCGAGAGTTCTGACATTAATCATCTTTGGTTGTGTGAGGGTGCTGTAGCTTCCTTTTCGTTTTGCGGTATCTTTCCTATTTTCATTGAAAACCGAGTAACCCATTAGTGCCCAGCTTTCTATTTATAGGGCAGTTCTTTCGATTGTTGAATCATACAACAATGAAGACCGTATGATTTCTGTCTGCATTCATTATTGACTCCACACTTTCAGTGATAATTATAGTCCATTTGGAAACCAAGTTTCTGTGTCTGTGTTTATATGGCTTAGTGTCAGCAATAGTAAATTTCTCCTGTGCGCTCGATTTGTGTTTAGTTTTGATAGAAGTCTTACAAGAAGAGTAAGTACATCAGATTGCATCGTATTTTAATGTTGAAGGTCTATTTAATCTAGCTGTATAAAATACCTGATGAAAAAGTGGCCCTCTATTAAAAATAAGGAGTTGTAAACGGTGTCTTATAAAAAGGACGCTGGGTTGTTATAATAGCTATGTCTATTTTCCTTTAATTGCAGACATTCTAATATGTCTCGGCAAAACACTTTCAAATCGGTCGAGGAAACCGGAGAATACTTGTTTTCTGAAAAGATAGAGGCTGATATGGTTGCACTACCACCAGATGTTGATGAAATCAAGGATAATGAGAGTTTCGATGATGATGAAACAGGATATTCAAGGGACAGTAGAAAACAAATGTTCCAGGTTATTCTACGCCATCTTCATCTAGTACCAAGAAAGTTAAGGTTCAATCAAAGATGACGAATCGTTCTTCTAAAAAGAAAAAGAATGAATCAACGGCATTACCTTCAACTGTTTGTAAAGCTTAAGGGAGTTAACTGCGGGGTCATCAGTCTCTAAACTTACAAACTACTTATGAACTAGCTTATACTAAAGATAGAAGAAACATCCATGCCCGAGGGGGATTCGAACCCCAGACGGGGAACAGCCTCGCGCATCGCAGCATAGCGCCTCAATGCGCTCGGCCGCTCCGCCGAAAGAATTGGGAAAGACTGGAAGTAAAGTTGAGTGTTACACATATAGCTTTTCTCAGAATCAGTCAGTGCAAGTGTTTAAAAACGCTTGGAAGAGCTTGATCCGCTGAGTGTTGTTAGGTCAAAAATAACTGCGTACCTTAATTATAACCAAAGATACCGTAAAACAAATCCATTAAAATATTAAATGCAAGGACAGAAGGATTCCGCGTTTGAATAAAAATAAAGGATGGAGAAACTTAAGTTAATCATAATAAAATGTTCAAATGTTTGTAGAGCTTATGGGACTTAACTACGGGGTCATCAGTCCCTAAACTTACAAACTACTTATCAACTAGCTAATACTAAAGACAGCACAATTTTCCACGCCCGAGGGGGGATTCGAACCTCCGACCGTAGTGGCCTTGCAGCATCATGATACTTTATGACAAATTTGCGAATGAATACCTTTAGTTTAAAGCAAAAATGAAGGCAATCTGATCGCGGCGGAGTGGCCGAGTGCATTGAGGCGCTATGCTCAGATGCGCGAGGCCATTCCTCGTCGGGGGTTCGAATCCTCCCTCGGGCATGGATGTTTGTGCTGTCTTTAGTAGAAGTTAGTTTATAAGTAGTTTGTAAGTTTAGGAACTGATGACCCCGCAGTTAAGTCCCACAAGCTTTGCAAACATTTGAACATTTTAGAAGGAAATCGGTCTGATAGAACGGCCTGACCGACTGACTTCGGTTTGCAGCAAGGAAATCCTATAAGAAATATACAGAAGGAAATCGCGTTCGAGTATAGTAAAAATAAGGCGAGAGTTATGTAAATTCTGATACTAGATGATAAATCTGTGGATGGATACCTTTCGTTTAAAACAAAAATGTTTTTGCAAACATTTTGGACCAAAATAATAATCTAAGTAATAAAAAAGTAATGAATAAGAGTGTCTGAAACCCTTTTAGGAAAAAAGACATATTCGGGAGTGGCTGGTTCCGAACTACTGACCTTCAGCATCACAGTCCGACGCATTGCCCTCTACGCTACAACTAACGGTTAGAAGTTGCGTACTTTAATCTCATACTATTGATGGCCGTTGTTAACTGATGCTAATATGGCATTTGTGGACACTAGATTATCATTTATCGTACGAAGAACGACGTGTTTTTGTTAATTCTTCAGTGCGCCATTGCTTTGAAATGACAACATGTAAGTTACAATAAGAAAATCATTAAATACGCAACGCAAGATGGCGTATGCCACAGAGAGTTCTGGGCGAGGAATGTCACGTGACATCTGCGAACGGCTGGTTTTCGTTAATTCAATGGAGGGTGTCAAAACTCCGTTATTTTTGGAAATATCTCTCAAACGATACTAGATATGAAAAAAAAAAACATAAGGGAAAAAAGTTGTAGAGAATTTTCTCCTCTACAAATTCGTTTATTCAATTTTTGCGTCAGATGAACGGTTTATTTGCAATTAAAATTACATTACAAACGGTTTTTTTTGTATTACTAACGTATTTCTTGTCCGAAATATTTAAAAAAGTGAGGTTCTGGTAGACAACAATTATGTCTGTAAAATTTGGTGCCGATCGGTTGGACTGTTCGACCTAAAAAGTGGGAACACGTTACAGTCAGACAGAATTCGTCAAATCGCCCTTATTTTTGCAAATATCTCTGAAACGATACGAGATATGAAAAAAAAAAACAATAAGAGAGCAAAGTTGTATTGCATTTTCTCCTCTACAAATTCGGTTATTCAATTTTTGTATCAGATGAATGGTTAAGCCGTTATTATCATTTAAATTTCGAGCTGTCAAAACACGATAGCAAAGGCCCACTTTTAGTGTTACTACCGTAACCTAAAGTGGACTAAAATGAAGGAAATCGTCCGAGTAGTTTGGTTTGATCGAGTGACTTTTTTCGTAGATTCTTTTAATATATAAGATGTCTCTGGTTGCTGTTGAAGCAGTAATCGCGAGGCGCGTGATGGTGCTGGAATGTCTCCATTGTATACAGCAGAGTCCTCACCGTGACTTTCCGCCCAGTCGGTACGCGAGGTGAGTCACAATCGAGGGAAAATATTCCGGGGATGTGAAGGCACTCTGCATGCAGTGCAGGTCGCCGCGCTGGGGCAATCTCATTCCACAGCCCCTCCGTACTCGCAATCACGGCCTGGGCTGCCCCCTTCACATTTTGTCACCCTCCAGGTCGCCGCGTCTTACCGTCTTATAAGATCGATGCTGCTTACATCAGTCAAAAGCGGAACTGAAGGGGCATTATGGGAAAATTGAAATGGAATAAAATTATTACTTATAGCTTATCAGCTGTTAGAACCTGAGGGGTGTGCTCTGTTGCCTAAAGTAAACGTTTGCTGGTTACCTTCCTTCCCATACTTCGGCCCATGTCTACCCCGAAGAGCCAAAGAAATTGTGTAGGTATGGCTATGCAGACACAGATATACCGTGTGATCAAAAAGTCAGTATAATTAGCATAACAAATTAAAACAAAGCAAAGGTGATGTTCTTTAAAGGAAATGCTCAATATGTCCACCATCATTCCTCAACAATAGCTGTAGTCGAGGAATAATGTTGTGAACAGCACTGTAAAGCATGTCCGGAGTTATTGTGAGGCATTGGCGTCGGATGTTGTCTTTCAGCATCCCTAGAGATGTCGGTCGATCACGATACACTTGCGACTTCAGGTAACCCCAAAGCCAATAATCGCACGGACTGAGATCTGTGGACCTGGGAGGCCAAGCATGACGAAAGTGGTAGCTGAGCACACGATCATCACCAAACGACGCGCGCAAGAGATCTTTCACACGTCTACCAACATGGGGTGGAGCGCCATCCTGCATAAAAGCCCATGTCGTACCAAGGATTTTTAACTCTCTATCTACATTATTTCGTGATTTATTAAGTTTTCAAATTTATACTGACTTTTTGATCACCCGGTATGTAAACGCTCAGAGAACGGCGCTATGGTCAGCAACGCTCATATAAGACAACAGGTGTCTGGAAAAGGCCTTAAATCGGTTACTGCTACTACAATGACAGCTATCAGGATTTAAATGAGTTTGAACGTTGTTTTATAGTCGGCGCACGACTGATGGGGCACAGCATTTCCGAGGTACCGGTGAAGTGGAGATTTTCCCCTACGACCATTTCACGAGTGGACCGTGATTATCGGGAATCCAGAAAACATCAAATTTCCGACAACGCAGCAGCGGTCGGGAAAAGATCCTCCAATAACGGGACCAACGACGACTGAGGAGAATCGTTCCACGTGACAAAAGTGCAACCCTTCCGGAAATGGACTGCGGCAATTCCAGCAGAACAATGAGACACCTCACACGTCCAGAATTGCTACAGGATGTCACCAGAAAAACACTTCTGGGTTTAAATACCCACGCTGGACACCAAACGTCCCAGACATGAACGTTTCTTGAGAATACCTGGGATTTCTTTCAACATGCTGTTCATAAGACGTCTCCACCCCGTCGTACTCTTAGGTTGTTTGCAGATGACGCCGTCGTTTACCGTCTAGTAAAATCATCTGAAGATCAAAACCTACTGCAGAACGATATGAATAAGATATCACTATGGTGTAAGTGTGAAATCGTCCACAAGAATACAAAAAGAAATCCGTTAAACTTTGTTTACAAGATAAATCAATCAAATGTGAAGGTCGTAAACTCCACAAGATACCTAGGAATTACTATTTATTCAGACTTACACTGGAGAGAACACGTAGATAATATCTTGGGAAAGGCGAACCAGAGACTGCGTTTTATTGGGAGAACAAAACTACTAAAGTAACTGCATATACTATGCTTGTCCGTCCTTTTTTGGAGTATTGCTGCCCATTGTGGAATCCTTATTAGGTGGGTTTGACGGAGGACATAGAGAGAGTCCAAAGAAGGGCAGTTCGTTTCGTAATGTCACGATACAGGGGAGACAGCGTTACGGAAATGATACAGGATCTGGGATGGCAATCATTACAACAATGGCGCTTATCGCTGCGGCGTGGGCTACTTAGAGAAACTCCAATCGCCAACATTCTCCAATGAATGCGAAAATATATTGTTGACTCCCACCCACACAAGTAGAAATGATCATCAGAATAAAATACGAGAAATCAGAGCTCGAACGGAGAGATTCAGGTGTTCTTTCTTCCCGCGCGCTATTCGAGAATGGAATGAGAGATAAATAGTTTAACGGTGGTTCGATGAACCCTCTGCCAGGCACTTAAATGTGATGAAAACCATTTATTTTTCTTTTTTCGTCACAGTTGCACTATTTAGAAGTTTGTAACTAATTTCGGACTTGTTCGTCCATTTTCAAACCATATGCCTTATTCCAACCGTAAAAATACACTGCATGAAGCAAATGACTGATAAAATCTGTACATTGTCCACTGTTAAAACATGATTACATTGAAATTTAAAATAGGTTAAAATAGATGTTGCGTTCACGTTGGAGGCCCGTGAACGCAACAGAAACACTTTCCCGGCCTCCTCAGAAACGGGCAAACCACTCGTACAAACACTTTATAGACAGTGCTTGATCCCCATAAATACTGACCACAATCTGATGCTTTTCTTTAGGTGTCCTGCCAAACTTGAAACAAAACTTTAAATTGCTCCTTTGCTCGTTATTGTCCTGTTCTCAGTTCAGCAACGCACTTAACAAGCACTTCGTCCAACAGGTCTAACACGGAAGACACACAGTGCTTAACTGAACGCTGGGGCAGGTTGTCAACGCTAAGCAGGTGCAGCGCTGGGATTCGCCTGTGTTGTCCCATTCACCGTTCTGACGTCGTTCACCGAACTTTAGTGTCAGAGATCGTACACAATTTCCGTAATAGCGTGCTTACCTTTCACAGGACGTAGAGACTGCGCCACTGAACAATTCGACGAAGGGAACCTTGGGGAAGCCGGCTTAAGGAGATGTGGAAGTAAATTTGTCTACGGCTTTGCCTCGCATAGCTGTTCGCCAGGTTATTTACAGCTAACATGCTTACAAGTTTAGACTACTGTGCTATTTATTTAAATGTACACTCCTTACTTCCTGTAAGGAAATAAGGAGAACGAGCCATACTGCAGGTTTTATTTAATTTACTTGTCTATCAGGAAGTTCTGTTGTTTCGTATTTACCCCCCTGGCCATTAAAATTGCTACACCACGAAGATGACGTGCTACAGACGTGAAATTTAACCGACAGGAAGAAGACGCTGTGATATGCAAATGATTAGCTTTTCGGAGCATTCACACAAGGATGGCGGCAGTGGCGACACCTACAACGTGCTGACACGAGGAAAGTTTCCAACCGATTTCTCATACACAATCAGCAGTTAACCCACATTGCCTGGTGAAACGTTGTTGTGATGCCTCGTGTAAGGAGGAGAAATGCGTACCATAACGTTTCCGACTTTGATAAAGGTCGGATTGTAGCCTATCGCGATTTCGGTTTATCGTATCACGACATTGCTGCTCGCGTTGGTCGCGATCCAATGGCTGCTAGCAGAATATGGAATCGGTGGCTTCAGGAGGACAATACGGAACGCCGTGCTGGATCCCAACGGCCTCTTATCACTAGCAGTCGAGATGACAGGCATCTTATTCGCATGGCTGTAACAGATCGTGCAGCCACGTCTCGATTCCTGAGTCAACAGATGGGGACGTTTGCAAGACAAAACCACCTGCACGAACAGTTAAACAACGTTTGCAGCAGCATGGACTATCAGCTCGGAGACCATGGCTGTGGTTACCCTTGACGCTGCATCACAGACAGGAGCGCCTGCGATGGTGTATGCAACGACGAACCTGGGTGCACGAATGGCAAAACGTCATTTTTATGGATGAATCCAGGTTCTGTTTACAGCATTATGATTGTCACATTCGTCATTGGCGACATCGCGGTGAATTCACATTGGAAGTGTGTATTCGTCATCGCCATACTAAGCGTATCACCCGGCGTGATGGTATGGGGTATCATTGGTTACGCGTCTCGGTCACCTCTTGTTCGCATCAACGGCACTTTGAACAGTGGCCGTTACATTTCAGATGTGTTACGACCGTGGTTCTACCCTTCATTCGATCCCTGCGAAACCCGACATTTCAGCAGGATAATGCACAACCGCATGTGAACTGTGATATCGTGTTGAAGCTGCATGGACATCTGTACCTGTACACGTCATCAAAGCTCTGTCTGACTCAATGCCCAGGCACATCAAGGCCGTTATTACGGTCAGAGGTGGTTGTTGTGGGTACTGATTTCTCAGGTTCTATGCACACAAATTGCGTGAAAATGTAATCACATGTCAGATCTAGTATATTTGTCCAATGAATACCCGTTTATCACGTGCATTTCTTCTTGGTGTAGCAATTTCAATGGCCAGTAGTGTACACTGCCCCATGACAGAACGTTCTATGAATCAACAACAGACCCATTCTTTACTCAGAGCTATTCATAAAGGTAATGAACAATGTGATGGAGCATGGCCTGGTTGATGTATTGTAAGGGATGGTCTTATCCCATGGCCTGCGAGTCAGTTGACCTGAATTAGGGATCACGAGCTCATGGAGGTCGTCAGTGGATGTCTACACACACAGGCGGAGTTCTAACCAGAAGGGGTTTCGGAGCTTATGAAGCGGTATGACTAATGTTTGAAAGTGTTTGAAAATTATGTATGAAACTAGCTGAAAAGATCTACTAGTTACTTTTGTGTAATAGAAGTCCCACAGTAATGTGTTCTCTGAAAAAATCGCTGTTAAATCGGACAAAATGGTGCAAAATATAGTGCATTTCAAAGGAAAACCACAAAATTGGGAAGTCTGCAACGAAGAAAAGGACAGCTAAGCACTTTCTGTCGTCGATTTAAGGAATCTATGAAGTATCGTTTTTGTTTATTTGGTCGGTAGGAGCGTTGTTGGCCAATTTCTGTTGTTTAATGTAAAGATGGCGACTTTTTTTGTAGAGTACGGCAGAAGTGAATCGACGACAGTTGTTCAGCGTGCATTTCGAAACCAGTATAGTGTTTATCCTCCTAACAGGTGGTGTATCAAATGTGGATATAAACATTTCACAGAGAAACCTGTTTTGTGCAAAGGGAAATGTACCGTACGGGCTCATGAGACTGAAGAACATGTTGACCGCATTCGGAAAGCATTTGCTCGCAGTCCAAGAAAATTGATCAGCCGAGCTAGCAGAGAACTGCAAATTCACAACCGACCATTTGGAGAGTGCTAAGGAAAAAAGGTTTTAATTATACCTTATCGTCTCAAACTTCGTTCAAGCCCTTTTCGAAGTTGATAAAGTGAAAACACTCGAGTTTTGCGAGTATGTCCTTGAGGAAATGGAAACGACGACTTGTTCATATCGAAGCTACTTTTTTTTTATCAATGAAGCTACATTACACACAAATGGTAACGTCAGTTGGCACAGTGTCTGTATTTGGGGCACGGAGAATCTGCGAGAAACAATTCAGCACGAACCTGATTCAACAAAGGTGTGCTTCAAAATGTTCAAATGTTTGTATAGCTGATGGGACTCAACTACGGGGTCATCAGTCCCTAAACTTACAAACTACTTATAAGCTAGCTAATACTAAGGACGGCACAAATATCCATGCCCGAGTGGGGATTCGAACCCCCGACCGTAGTGGCCGTGCAGACTGTGACTGACGCGCCGCAGACAGCGAGGCCACCGCGGCCGGCGTTATTTTTGCTGTTACAGCCAATTAAGTATTCGGTCTTTTTGTCTTTAGAAGGTGCAATTGTAACTGGGCAAACGTATCTGGAAATGTTGCAGAATTGGCTGTCCTCTCAACTCAGAAAAGAAGTACTTCAATTCATATTCCAGCAGGATGGGGCACCAACCCATTGCCCGCCCCTATTTGAACGAAAGGTGCCCAAAGAAATTGATCGGCCGCTAGACAGTTCGTGACAGAGCTCTCCATCACTGGCCTCCAAGGAGCCCGCTGTAAATTTTTTCTATGGGGGTACGTTAAAGACATTGTGTTTCGCCTACATCTAGAAACTAACATGAAGGAACTAAAAGAAGGGATGACCGCAGCTAGCCTGTCACGTCTGAGATTATACAGAGACTGTGGAACGAGTTTGAGTATCGGGTTGATGTCATTCCAGTGTCTGGAGGGGATTATGTTGACCATCTATGACCTTGTTTTCTAATATAAAATAACTCTGTTAAGTTCAAATGCCAAATGTTCGCAAATCTATGGGACTTACCCCTGTGGTTATCAGTCCCTAGGGTTACGAACTACTTAAACTACTTTAAAGTAACCTAAGGACAACACACAGACACACCCAAGCCCGAGCGAGGACTCGAACCTCCGACGGGGAGCAACTGCGCGCTCCGCAGCAAGGATTTTCTTAAGTGCTCTTCACATTGATTAATTACCCAAGGCTCCATTATGTTTATTTGATTAAATAGACATTTTCAAAGTTGTGGTATTCTTTTTGAATCATCCTGTATTTTCTCCTGACCACAGGCATATTCCTGTCCTCCATTTTGATAATCCCGTACATTTGTGATTGTGAATTTTTAATGTCTATGAAAATGAGACGCCCTGGCAGCTTAAAGCTGTGTGCTAGAACAAGGCTCATACAAAAGATATTCTCATTTTCAGGTACGTCTACATATTTAACATATTTACTCTGAAAATCATATCTAAGGACCTGGTAGATGCGCTACCGACTTTTTCTTTGTTTCTCTGTTTACCACTTTTCTGTTTTTCCAGGGAGACGTGTTTTGTGCGGACGCAGCATGACCTTTTCTCAACGTCTCTCTTTACTGGTATTTTTATGACAGAGGGTTGTCAGGCGCCTACTGACTGACCTTTCCAGGCACGACTCACCACCCATCCCCACCGCTGTACTTCCGCCGGCATCTCGTCTCCTGCCTTCCAAACTTAGGCCCGGGGAATGTTTACAGAATGAATTATTCATTTCGCAGCCCAATGTGTGCTAATATGAAACTTTCTGATTAAAACCGTGCGGCGGACCGAAACCCGCGAAAGGCAAAGGTCGCGAGTTTCTGTCTCGGCGTGGTGAACAGTTTTAATCTCGCAGGAGATTTCATATCAGTACATACTCCGCTGCAGAGTGAAACATTCATTTCGGATGTAGGATAATACTTATAGGATTTATAAAGAAAAACGTGGCTATATGCAATAGCCCAGAGCGCATGGAAAGAAGGAGTTTGTGACACTTGTAAGAAGACACGTTTGTGAGGAAACGGAATGTGTTGACAGTCGTGAGAAATCCGACATACCTAAGTAAAGGCACAGGCTGCGTCGGAAGTTCCTACACCTGCCGTACCTGTCACCGCTTCTTTTAAATGACCGGCCTGTTTGGTATTGGCTAAGTCTGAGGAAAATTATAAAGAGCAATAAATATTTTTCTGTACCATATATACGGGGATCGGTTTCTTCAGTCGTGATATAGGTTATTAACATTTTTTTCATTTCAAGGTCGTTTGTTTTCTACAGGCATTTGACAGCTCTCACGAAAAGAAGTACCTCTTATAAAATTGGCTGTATGTGTGTATATACAAGGCGCGTCCAAAAAGTAAGTTCCGTTTGGTTATATGAAACGAACGGGCACAGATACAGAAAAGATATTGATTGGACAAAAATCTACAACTGTTAAACTACTTCTCTACATAGCTTCCGAAATTTTGTAGGCAATTGTCATAGAATGGCACAAGGGTTTGTGTGCCTTTTTCATAGAATGTTGTCGCATGTGTATTCAACCATATGGTAATATGTTCTTTCAGCTCGTCATCATCGTTGAAGTGTTGTCCACTAAGGACAGATTTTAGGTGTAAGAAGAGGATTACTGTCAAAAGATTTTTTTTTTTTTCACGTTAATGCCTGACCTCACACATCGAAAGTGGCCAAACAATTCTTAAGGAAATTTCAATGGGACCTGTTTCATCATCCTCCATACAGCTTGGACCTCTCTCCTAGCGACTTTCATCTCTTCTTACACCTAAAATCTGTCCTTGGTGGTCAACACTTCAACGATGATAAAGAGCTGTTACCACATGGTTGAATACACAGGCGGCTACCTTCTGTGAAGGATGCATGCAAAAACTTGTGACACGCTATGACAAGTGCCTACAAAATTTCGGCAGATATGTGGAAAGGTAGTTTAAGAGTTGTAGAATTTTGTGCAATAAAAGTTTCTTCTGTATCTGTGTACAATTTCATTTTATTATCAAACGGAACTTACTTTCTGGACGCGCCTTGTATGTCCCACATCTCCTCCTAAACTACTGGACCGATTTCAACGAAACTTGGTACACATGTTCCTTACTGTTAGACAACAATTACTGTCAGGGTAAGAACCACCTACGACACATACGTCAGGAGATATGACGTCATAACCAACGACATTCGTGAAAAACGGTTGCATCATGCGATAATATACTACATCTGCTCCGAAACTAAGGAACCGATTTCAAACAAATTTGGTACAAATATTCTTTAAGGTGAGGAATCATTTTCTGTGGTGTCAAAAATCACTTACGATAGATAGTTGCCTGCCGCGGTGGCCGAGGAGACAGAGGCGCTCCAGTCACGGTCTGCACGGTCACTACGGTCGGGGGTTCGAATCCCCCCTCGGGCATGGATATTTGTGCCGTCCTAGTTCGTAAGTAGTTCATAAGTAGTTTGTAAGTTTAGGGACTGATGACCCCGTAGTTAAGTCCCATAAGCTATACAAACATTTGAACATTTGATAGATAGTTCATACGATATCATGTCATAAACCACGACAACTGCCCCATCTTGCGGCCCGTTATAGCGTGATGTTATTCGTAAACTATTTGAGAATCAAAGCGCTTAGCGACTTGCAATAAAGTTTAAACATAATTTAAAATCTTTGCGAAAAATTTTCTCGCTGACAGCCCCAATTAAACGGTGAAAGGAAGAAAGTTTATTACTTAGTACTTTTACATTGTTCATGGCGTATATCTACGGCATTTAGTATGACGTAAGTTATTACTTCTACACTGTAAATTGTATTCGTGAGATATGTCACAGGCAGTTCTCATACATACCACTGAATGTTCCTTCGAAATTCTATCACATTTCGTCGTATATTTCAATTTGGATAATGAAAAACCGCATCATCTCGCATGAGATTTCGATTTATGACGTCGTTACTACTAACACGGTTCACGATATATTTTGCAGGTATTAGACACATATGCCACTGAATGTACCTTCAAATTTACATCGTAGTATTACACAAATTTGAGAAGATATTATGTCGTAAACAATGAAAATTCCGAATAACTGCTACACCATGTGCTATTTTTCCATATCTCCTCCTAAAATAATGGACCGATTTCAAATAAACTTGGTACACATGTTGCTTACTATCAGGCAACAATCGCTGCGGTGTTAAAACCTACCTACGACACATAGCTCAGGAGATATGAAGTCGTAAACAAACACTTTTCCATCACGCGACGCGTGATAGAAGGAAGGAAGGACGATTAGGGTTTAACACCTCATTGACGCCGTGATGATTACAGAGGGGAGGGTGGATGGTGAGCTGCAGACGCGGAAAACGTATTAGTTGTCATATCAATTGGCAGCAGAGACGAACTAGAAGAGAAGTGGAACACTTCATACAATTACGGAATGGTGCAACAAGGGCAAGGTAACAGTCGCAAGAGCTAAAACTACTCTGCATTCAACTGGGAAACAAGAACATTAATCCCCCAGGGGGCTCACGGTTCTTTCGTGAGTACTTGAGTGGCGAGCACGGGGCCCGAGCTAATGCAGTCTTCCTTCCTTCTTTACTTCCCGGACTGCATTTCCTTTCCCCCTCCCCTCCTTTCCTATCCTCACTCCATCCCCTCCCCACCGGGGGACTGATAACCTTAGCAGTTTAGTTCCCTATCCCAACCAAACAACCCAACCCGAAGTACATTAAATGCACATTATTATCACGATAAAATGGCCACTTCCATATTCTAAAGGACAGCGCGGTTGATTGCCACGCAAGCCAGGCCCGGTCGAACATTTTATCTTCTCGGGACTGGATATTGTCCTCATCATCATTTTATCATAATCGACCCGCAAGTCGCCGCAGGGGCGACCAGGCAGGCCGAACACGATCCCAGCTAACGGACAAAATGCCACACCAAGTCATCATAATTACGATACACAGGAAAGAAAAGAATCGTACACTTGGAAAGATGACGTCGCTTTTGATTCGATGATGGTAGATGCCATCTGGGGGATAATTGATGTACTGATCTACATCTACATGGGATACTCTGCAAATCACATTTAAGTGCCTGCAGAGGGGTTCATCGAACCACAATTATACTGAAACTTTTATCCATTGTGTAGGAAACTGCGACTGTTTATTGAAATAGGTTTCAGAAATTACAGCAACCAGTCGCCTTTTGTTTCTTCTTAATGAAGATTTATTTAAACCATTACCGGTTTCAAGCTGCCTAGCAGCTCATCTTCAGATGGTATAAAATATTACAAGTTACATTTCAATCTGTGGTAGGGCAGAAAACGAGAAAATGGTAAACACTAATTTTGGTAGGCTATACTTAAATTACAATAAAAGTTTGTCTTCAAGACATTACTTACAGTTATGCACTTTATATGTAGTTTGTCCATATTTGGTCCGCTTATTGATAGAATATCAGAACACTTCTTTTCCATCATCATGCCACAAAAAAACCCACGAATTTTAGGTGGTAAAATTAATAAATATTTCACACACATTACGACTTTTTAGCCACTAGCATAACTTACAGCTTGTAAACAAACCATATTTCTTATCTTGTGTATAAACATACTCTTTGGTTTGTTTACAAGCTGTAAGTTATGCTAGTGGCTAAAAAGTCGTAATGTGTGTGAAATATTTATTAATTTTACCACCTAAAATTCGTGGGATTTGTTGTGGCATGATGGTGGAATAGAAGTGTTCTGATATTCTATCAATAAGCGGACCAAATATGGACAAACTACATGTAAAGTGCATAACTGTAAGTAATGTCTTGAAGACAAACTTTTATTGTAATTTAAGTATAGCCTACTAAAATTAGTGTTTACCATTTTCTCGTTTTCTGCCCTACCACAGATTGAAATGTAACTTGTAATATTTTATACCATCTGAAGATGAGCTGCTAGGCAGCTTGAAACCGGTAATGGTTTAAATAAATCTTCATTAAGAAGAAACAAAAGGCGACTGGTTGCTGTAATTTCTGAAACCTATCACAATTATACTATTTATCTACCATTCCATTCTGGAATAGCGCGCGGGAAGAAAGAACACCTCAATCTCTCCGTTCGAGCTCTGATTTCTCGTATTTTATTCTGATTATCGTTTCTACCTATGTCAGTGGGAGTCAACAATATATTTTCGCATTCGGAGGAGAATGTTGGCGATTTGCGTTTCGTAAGTAGCCCACACCGCAGCGATAAGCGCCGTTGTTGTAATGATTCCCATCCCAGATCCTCTATCATTTCCGTAACGCTGTCTCCCCTGTATCGTGACAATACGAAACGAGCTGCCCTTCTTTGGACTCTTTCGATGTCCTCCGTCAAACCCACCTGAGAAGGATCCCACACTGGGCAGCAATACTCCAAAACAGGACGGACAAGCGTAGTGTATGCAGTCTCTTTAGTAGTTCTGTTGCATCTTTTAAGGGTTCTGCCAATAAAACGCAGTCTCTGGCTCGCCTTTACCACGACATTATCTACTTGTCCTTTCCAGTTTAGGTCTTAAGTAATAATAATTCCTAGGTATTTTGTGGAGGTTACGGCCTTCACTTTTGATTGATTTATCTTGTAAATAAAGTTTAACGGATATCTTTTCGTACTCATGTAGACGACTTCACACTTCTCATTATTTAGAGTCAATTGCCAATTTTTACACCATAGTGAGATCTTATTCAGATCGTTCTGCAGTTGGTTTTGACGGATATCTTTTCGTACTCATGTGGACGACTTCACACTTCTCATTATTTAGAGTCAATTGCCAATTTTTACACCACAGTGAGATTTTATTCAGATCGTTCTGCAGTTGTTTTTGATCTTCAGATGATTTTACTAGACGGTAAATGACGGCCTCATCTGCAAACAACACAAGAGAGCTACTTAGATTTCCCCTAATTCGTTTATGTAAATAAGGAACAGCAGAGGACCAATAACACTATCCTGTGGAACGCCCGATATCACCTCTGTTTTAGTCGATGCCTTTCCATCGATTACTACGAACTACTGGTAATGATTTTATCGTCATCCACCAATAGATAGCGTAGTGAAATACGATGGTTGGAACTTAAATAGTGACAACTATTGATTCACAACCGATACAAAAGCGTTACATGTTGCACCTGTTATTGTCCTTCAAAGTAGTCACCAGGGTTTTGTAGAACCCGATGCCAGCGATGTAGAAGCGTAGTATACCGTTAGCAGAGCCTGTTCTGTTGATGGTGCGAATGGAGCGGTTTACTGCCTGTCCAATCTCTGGAACAGTTCTGAAGCTCACGAATTGTCTGGTGTCGATCACTGTACACTTCTTTTTCTGAGACGCTAGGATGACCTGCCCAATGCATGTCTGCCACAGTTTGCCGACCTTCGTTGAAGGCTTTTATCCACAATGCTACTGTCCTGTCCGGCAATGCCGATTCCCTGCACGCCTCTTGAACACCTTCGTGACACTGTCTAGCTGCACGATCTCTGGAACATTTAATCTTGATCCAACTCCGTTGTTCCTGTTTCGAAAACATAGTGACACCGTTATGTTAGACCGCTCGATCACAAGTGACTGTATTTCCCTCAGTTGTGCGCACGACGGTGACGTGGGACGGGCAAGTCAAAAATAAATGTTTAAATGTTTGTAAATCTATCGCACCAAACTGCGTGGTTATCAGTCCGTAGCTTACAAACTACTTAAACTAAGGTAAACTAACCTAAGGACAACACACACACACACCCATGCACCAGGGAGGACTCGAACCTCCAACAGCGAGCAACCGCGCGCTCCGCAGCGAGGCGCCTAAAAGGCCGTGTTCACACTGCCGGCCGGGCAGACCTGAGCCATATTCGCAGTTTTATTGTATATTGTGTTGTGTGCTATCTCCGGGTTTACTGAATTTCGCCTACGATAGCGGCGCCTGCTACTGCCTCGCTTCAGCACGCTGATTTTGGCGAGTTTCGCTATTGCATTGCGTGTGTGTGAGCGAGTGAGTGTTGTTTGGAAATCCTCCCCACAGTAGTGTTACGTTCTGTGCGATTTATGTTAAATTCAATGCTGGGCATCGTCAGTATTCGATCACGTAAATGGGATGAATTTTTGTTGTATTAACAAAATTGTTTCCCATTTTGCTTGCGTTCGACCTGAATAAACAAGTTAAGTTCAGTATAATTTTGACTTGTCAATAAATCGTAGTTTTCGAGCACCTTCCCCCTTTTATTTAATATTGTTTTTCACCAGTGCTGAGAACAAGCTCAGATGCATTTATGTTATGTTTATTTCCGTAGCGCCATAAATATTTTCTTAGCCACCTTTATGAAATAACGTTAATTGTAGTGGCTTGTTTATTAATGCATGTGTGTAATTTCATGTGAGCTGCTACGTATATTGGCCACTGTATCGTTAACTACCTGTTATTAGAGTAATTTGAACCAAGTCAGTTCTCAATTTGAGCCAGGGAAGAAGGTTCTGCAGCAGGGAGTAGCCGGTAGTTCACACGGACCTTTTGCTAATTTTACTGCTAAAAGTAAGTTTTTTTTTATAACATTAATCTCTTATCTGGGTACCTCCTACCAGAATTAAGCTTTTATTTCGTACAGTGGCCCACTTTTAACGTCCGTTAACAAAAACTAAGATAAACTGAATTTAGTATTAACAATGGAAATTACAATAATTAGACATAATTTTGGGCGTTTGGAAGTTAAAGGCTCGACTAGCATACCGAGACATTCCGTCCCGTACGGCTAAGGTGTTGGGACGAACCTATTCCCTCTATCCTATTATCTATAAGTCTTATTTTTTCATACCCATCTTCTGTTTGCCTGGTGTTCTACACGTGATCTTCTCTTCTGATGATCAGACGAGGTCGACGAGAACTTTGACGACGAACATGTCCACCCTCACGTTCCCACGTAATCCAACACAGAGCCACTATAGCATCCAAATGCGGCACAAATTTGGATATATCACCATTCGACCAGCTGTCATCATTTCATTTTATTTACTCAGTTTATATTTCTTATTGTGGTTCCACCAGGAGATATAACAAAACATTACGAAATCAGTAGTGCTTTAAATAAAGTATTTATATGACTGCAGCGGTTTGTCTTTTCAACATTTATATAAGTGTTCAAAATTCGATTGACAACCGACCTTGTCTTCTCGGTGGATGAATGGGTGAAATTTTAAAGGGACTGAATTGCAACGCTCATCAGTCCCGTTTTCATTCATAGAGAATATGTTGAAAGAAAGTCACTAAG
This sequence comes from Locusta migratoria, assembly GCA_026315105.1. NCBI lineage: Eukaryota > Metazoa > Arthropoda > Insecta > Orthoptera > Acrididae > Locusta > Locusta migratoria. Next base: position 299,214,020 of record CM048755.1, read on the forward strand.
AATTAAGTAAAACAATCTGTGAAGCTATGTTAGTAACACGTAAAAACAAAAGCAGCAGCGAAAATAAAAGAAAGGTACGAATCATTTAAAAGAAAATAGCATATGGTCTTGACTGGTCGATCACAAAAATAAAAATGGATGATCCAGGTGCTCTGTAACACTTTAAAAGTTTCCTGTGAAATGCGTAAGTATGAGGTTCCGGGTTCGAATCACGGCCACAGCACAAATTTTAATTCAACGCATCTCCTTATGCTTAATGCCTTTGGTATAACGAGACAATATCGTCTGAAGGAAAAGTATTATAGTTGAGGTTTAAAACGTCAGGGCGACTAAAAGTCCGATCAGGGCGACTAAATTAGGAAAGTCTAATAAAACGAGGGCCACTGGAACCACACCGACATTGCGGAGGGTCCTCACGACGAAGGAGATGGCCGTGAGTCAGCCAAGTATGCGAAGCCGGCAGCGGACAACGGAGTCCCAGCGAGAGGCCCGCACGGACGACCTCCACACGATCCTAGTCTCCTTTATGGCTCTCAATTTATTCGCCGCAGTTAGGGTCCGCCATTCAGCGTTCAATAACCTGTGGACTCTATCGAGTAATACCGATCGGAGATGAGTTGCTGGAATGCCGATCTCCAGAGTCGGTTTACGCGTAGCCCGTCGTCGAGGTCATTTCCCGCGTCTTCTGGGCGCTCCACGTTTCTGTCAGGCAATGTAAATTCGCGTAGCGTAGGTAAACAGGCTGAATCACCAAAATCTTGCAGTTCATCGATTTAGTTAAACATATCGACACACCGATTTCAGAAAACGAGAGAAGGCAGAGGTGTACGTAGTTGTGTTGCATGCGTAATACTCCAAAGTTCTGTACCATACCGAGATGTTGAAACAAGGACAGTTTAAAAAATATATGTCATTTTTAAATACGAGTATAGTGATATAACGCTTGTTTAAGCTGGCGACAAAACTTTTCGTAACACAACACAATCCGAGAAATGTGTATAAGTCGAAAGACAAGATGACAGACTGAACGAGGTGGCACAGGGGTTAGCACACTGGACCCGCATTCTAGAGGACGCTGGTTCAAATCCGCCTTCAGCCATTAAGATTTAGTTTTTCCGCGATTTCCGTTAGGGAAATGCCGGTATGGTTCCTTCGAAATGGCAAGGCCGATTCCGACCCCATCCTTAATCAAACAAACCGAGCGTGAGTTAGTCTTAAGTTAGTTCTAACTTCTAAGTAGTATCTTATAGCCTCTCTGCATCACCATCCCATGCAGTCTGCAGTGAGAAAAGGGTAGCCCAGTGCCAGGGGCACGTCTGTCGGGTTTCGCTCGGCAGACCTCAGCCGCCAAGTAGGTTTATAAGAAATCTGGCACGACTGCGACACTGCAGATATCAAAGAAGTATACCACCCGTCCCCCGTACATTAAGAGAACCCGAGAATAATGGTAGTACATCTACATCTACATGGGATACTCTGCAAATCACATTTAAGTGCCTGGCAGAGGGTTCATCGAACCACCTTTAACCATTTATCTCCCATTCCACTCTCGAATAGAGCGCGGGAAGAAAGAACATCTGAATTTCTCCATTCGAGCTCTGATTTCTCGTATTTTATTTTGATGATCATTTCTACCTATGTAGGTGGGAGTCAATAATATATTTTCGCATTCGGAGGAGAATGTTGGTGATTGGAATTTCGTAAGTAGCCCACGCCGCAGCGATAAGCGCCGTTGTTGTAATGATTCCCATCCCAGATCCTGTATCATTTCCGTGTCGCTGTCTCCTCTGTATCGTGACATTACAAAACGAGCTGCCCTTCTTTGAACTCTTTCGATGTCCTCCGTCAAACCCACCTGAAAAGGATCCCACAATGGGCAGCGATACTCCAAAAAAGGAGGGACAAGCGTAGTGTATGCAGTTTCTTTAGTAGTTCTGTTGCATCTTTTAAGGGTTCTGCCAATAAAACGCAGTCTCTGGTTCGCCTTTCCAACGAAGTTAACAACGTGTTCTTTCCAGTTTAAGTCTGAAGTAATAGTAATTCCTAGATATTTTGTGGAGTTTACGGCCTTCACGTTTGATTGATTTAACGGATTTCTTTTCGTACTCATGTGGACGACTTCACACTTCGCATTATTAAGAGTCAATTGCCAATTTTTACATCATAGTGATATCTCATTTAGATCGTTCTGCAGTTGTAAATCACAGTAAATTAATGCGCATAGTTCCTCATTTAGCAATAACGTAGAATAATGAGGCCCATTAATATAATAAGATAATTGTTTATGTAGAAGAACCTGAGGATAAATAATTGAAAAAAAAATACCAAGCGCAAACTCCGTCTCTAATGACCACGCTGTCGACGGGACGTTAAACCATAATCTTCATTCCTCCCAAGGCCTTCGGAATCAGCTATAGCGGTATAAATTCCGCCAACTGGGGTTGCTCGCCGTTGGAGATTCGAGTCCTCCTTCGGGTATTATTGTGTGTATTGTCTTTAGTTTAGTTTAACTTAATATTTACAAACATTTGAACATTTTCCTCAGTGGGCTTCACAAGGCATGAGTGTACCCCGCTCGCCAGCAGCGGCTGGCAAACCTGACGGTGACCCTCTTAAAGGGCCCTACACACGATGCGATTTATTGGACCAATTCGTTGGTCACCCGATAAATTGGGCGGTTTTAGGCGCTACTCGACCAACTTTCCTTGTCGGCCGGTTAGTTGTACCTGACCACCCGATCTCCGATTCCCCCACCACTTAACCCGACAAATTGTACCGTGTGTAGCGCTTCCCGACCAACTACCATACCTAAGGTCATCTACATAGCAAACACGCGAAAACAAAAACAGTTCGAGAAACAGACACCAGAAAAGGGTGGCGCTGCGTGCAGTTGGTCGGAACGTGTGTAGTCTGCTAAAATTGGCTGGTTCGTTGGACATCTTGTTGGTCGTACGATAATTCGGAGCGTGTGTAGGGGCCTTAATTGTTGACGAAGGCCGACGGCGCTTAACTTCGGTGATCTGATGTTAGCCGCTCTATCCAAAGCGGCACGACCGTTGGGCATAAGCTACCATGTTTCTCTTGGCTCTACTGTCTACGGCAGAAGGAGGAAGGAAGGAAGCTTAGGGTTTAACGACTAGTCGACAGCATGGTCATCATCGCATTGTTGGGAAAGAATGGGCAAGGAAATTAGCCGTGCTCTTTCATAGGAAGAACCACTCCGGCATTTAGGAAAATTAAGGAAAACTTACATTTGGATAACCGTAGGTCGATTTGAACCTGCCGAATGCGAGACCACTGTGTTACCACTGCGCCACCTCGCTCGGTTTATCTACGACACAGATGTACTGTCTGCTACGTTTAGTGTAAATGGAATAATTGAACTTCTAGTGTACCAGAAGAGGATTAGAAAATATTTCAAATATGTCTGCATGTCCCGGTGTAAGTAAACAACTGTTGTGCAAACAAATAATTGTAAGGCTAGATGTGACATTAGAACCTTGCATGAGAGCACCCTCGCCCTAGGCGTTGTTTATACCGCAATAGAAAATTTCGCTGCTCATGTCTTTCTAATGTAACACATTAATCACTCCAGCAAAAAGAAAATAAATCAGGTCCAACATGAACAAGAGTTATAGTATTCTCCTCGCGTTTCCTGTATTGCCGCTGAAAAAGTACGTAGCACCTCTTTAGAGATACGTACTAGCTTGAGTATCTCGGCTGATACAAGAGCTGTCGCGATGGAGTGGGCGAGCATTCTAAGGTGCTTTGCTGCGGAGCGCGCGGTTGCTCGCCGTCGGAGATTAGCGTCCTCCCTCGAGCATGGGTGTTTGTGTTGTCCTTAACGTAACTTACTTTAAGTTAGTTTAAGTAGCTTGTAAGCCTATGTACTGATTACCATCGATTGTTGTAGTCTTCAGTCCGGAGATTGGTTTGATGCAGCTATCAACAATACACTATCCTCAGCAAGCCTCTTCAACTCCACATAAGAACGGCAATCTACATCTGTCTGAATCTGCTTACTGTATCCATCTCTTGGTCTTCCTCTGCGGTTTTTACCCCACACACTTCCCTCCAACGCTAAATTCACAATTCCTTGATGTCTAAGAATGTTTCCTACCAATGGTTCCCCTTTTTTTTATTCAAGGTATGCCAGAAATTCCTTTTCTCCCCAATTCTATTCGGTACCTCCTCATTAGTTACGCGATCCACCCACCTTATCTTCGCCATTCTTCTGTAGCATAATATTTCAAAAGCTTTTATCCTCTTTCTGTCTGCACTGTTTATCGTCCATGTTTCACTCTCATACAAGGCAACACTCCACACAAATGACTTCAGAAAGCACTTCCTTAGGCTTAAATCAATATTCGATGTTAACAAATCTCTCTTTTTCAAGAACGCTTTTCTACCCATTGCCATTCTGCATCTATATACTCTGTATTTGTTATTTTACTGCCCAAGTAACTAAACTCACCGTAGTCCCTTAGATTTACAAACATTTGATACAAGATGAAAACTTCGTTACCATATACTGAACCGTTTAAAAAATAAAAGGGGTACAAATTTTGTTGATGATTCACTCCTTATAAGAAGTCAGAAAAATCTGTAAAATGTTGAATAACAGGGATCTAAAAAGAAAAAAGGAAAGTCACACGTAATGCGTTGCACGTATCCCGGTAGAAAATTCCCTGCTATCTGTTTCGGGTGGCGGGGGGGGGGGGAGGGATCTAGGAATACTTAAAACCCTCTTAGCCTCCTCATAGAGTCGATAAATATGAGATTTTCCGAGACATATATTTCATTGTACATTATGTTTTATTAGAACGAGAACGTTCCTTAATAAAAGGTAAAGTAAGAAGTATTTTGTGGTACTCACTTTACGATCAATTGTAGACTGCAGGTGTATTGTGAACTTCCGTCTCTGGACAAACTTTGGATCCATCTGCGAGTGTGCGTGTCTAATTTAGCGTGCCAGAGAGCAGCCTAAATTGCGCTCGTGGTCGCGTGAAACAAGCAAAACCTATCCGAAAGACAGCCGCTACCAGTCGTAAAGATAACAGAAGAATTTGTGGGGGTTTCAGCCGCAAAATCCATACTAACGTAGAGAAACAGCGAATGACACGTAAGCCTGGGGGCTTATCTGCGACAAAATTATTCCCATACTGCACCGTTACTCCGGCAGGAGTTACTATAATGAGAATTCCGGGATGAATAATTCTGTGCCGGTCGGAGTTAATGGCGACAGCTCTATATCCACAGCTGTTGTTACATTTGGCGCAGACTTACGACAAAGCTGTGCGTGCGTGCGACGGCTGCAACGGGGGAGCTCCCCAGTAATAACGAACGCACCGGCTACGTCTCCCCTCGCGAGCGGCAACGCACCCCTCGCACCGGAGTCCCGGCGCCAAGCCATTCGTGTACTCGTCACGTCGCAGTACTGACGCCCTCTTTAGTCTTTTGGAAAAACGAAAATCTCTCGTGGCACGGCACAGGGAACTAAAAACGAGCTGTCAAGCACGTGGGGTTTCTTCCGACATTTGAACACGTGTGACACGTGCCAATCTCTCCGGTGTTCTGGCTAATACAGCTGTGTAAACAAATCAATCAAACATGAAGGCCTTAAACTCCACAAAATAGCCGGCCGCGGTGGCCGAGGAGACTGAGGCGCTCCAGTCACGGTCTGCACGGCCACTACGGTCGGGGGTTCGAATCCCCCCTCGGGCTTGGATATTTGTGCCGTCCTAGTTCGTAAGTTGTTTGTAAGTTTAGGGACTGATGACCCTGAAGTTAAGTCCCATAGACTATACAAACATTTGAACATTTCCACAAAATACCTAGGGATTACTATTACTTCAGACTTAAACTGGAAAGAACACTTAGATAATATCGCGGGAAAGCGGAACCAACGACTGCGTTTTATTGGCAGAACCTTAACACGTTCGCTGCCGTTCACGCTCTGGCGCGATGATGCTAGGTGCCACTTCACGCTCTGGCGCGTGATCGTATTTTGACAGTATCTTTTCATAGTTTTGAGCCACTGAATGTTTTGGTTTTAGTTTTCAGTTTTTTGGATATGGTTTTTTATTTGCATTTTTTTGGTCTAAACAACAAATGAACAATATAAACAGTACATAAATCTATCATGACATCATGAGAAGCGTGTGTGGCTCGTAGCCGGTAATGCAAATGCGGAAATCTGGAAACACGTACGTGTGCATATCACTTATACTCTTCCCTGAGTGCCTACCAGAGTATACAGCTTTATTAGACGATACCAGTTTACAACAACCCATAATAGGATGCTAGGTCGCAGCACGCACCACAGCGTGAGCGGCATCTGGCTCAAGTAACGTTTACACGCGCCAGAGCGTGAACGGCAGCGAACGTGTTAAAAGATGCAACAGAACTACTAAAGAGGCTGCATACACTACGCTTGTCCGTCCTGTTTTGGAGTATTGCTGCCCAGTGTTGGGTCTTTCTCAGGTGAGTTTGACGGAGGACATCGAAAGAGTCAAAAGAAGAGCAGATCGTTTCGTATTGTCATGATACAAGGGAGACAGCCTTACGGAAATAATACAGAATCTGGGATGGGAATTATTACAACAACGGCGCTTATCGGTGCGGCGTGGGCTATTTACGTAACTACAGTTGCCAACATTCTCAAAAATGTTCAAATGTTTGTAAATCTATCGGACCAAACTGCGTGGTCATCAGTCCGTAGCTTACACACTACTTAAACTAAGGTAAACTAACCTAAGGACAACACACACACCCATGCCCCAGGGAGGACTGGAACAATGTTCAAATGTTTGTATCGCTTATGTGACTTAACTACGGGGTCATCAGTCCCTAAACTTACAAACTACTTATGAACTAGCTAATCCTAAGGACGGCACAAATATCCATGCCCGAGGGGGGATTCGAACCCCCGACCGTAGTGACCGTCCAGACCGTGACTGGAGCGCCTCAGTCTCCTCGGTCACCGCGGCCGGCAGGACTGGAACCTCCGACGGCGAGCAACCGCGCGCTCCGCAGCGAGACGCCTTAGACCACTTGGCTGCCAACTTTCTCCTCGGAATGTGACAATATATAGTTGATTCTCGCTTACATAGATAGAAATGATCATCAGAATAAAATACGAGAAATCAGAGCTCTAACGGTGAGATTCAGGTGTTCTTTCTTCCCGCGCGCCATTCGAGAATGGAATGGGAGATAAATAGCATAACGGTGGTTCGATGAACCCTCTGCCAGGCACTTAAATGTGATTTGCAGATTATCCCATGTAGATGTAAAAGAAAAGAGGAAAACAAATTATACACCTAACAGGATGACGTCGATTTTGATCCGAAAAGGTAGATGCCACCTGGGAAATAGCAGGTTTACTGATAATTATTTCAACGTTGTCCGCAAACTGATAGCGCAGTGACATAACTGCCATACCGCCATCCGTGTGTACCCGTTAATAGGGAGTGTTTACAGCCATAAGGCTTGAAACACGTCCACTGATTGTGTGGTCGTGTTTCATTTTGATTTATTCTTTAACCTAAAGTGTTTCTCCACCATTAATGTTATCTATCTGTGTGTTAATTATTTTATTATTTTTATCAATGATCAATGCCCCAGGTTCATGTACGATTGCCCCATATTCATATATGTTTGCACCCGTGTGATTGAACTTGTATGTTCATGTGAATGTGGAAGGTTTCTTTTAATATTGACCGACTGCCACGCAATGGCTTACAATCGCCGCCTCCCGCTTTAGGCCTCGTTTTGCTGTAGTTAACAACGCATGGCTTCGTTTGTCGACTGCGCTAGCGTCTGCTGGGTGGCTAGATACAGGCTTACTTAGCAAGATGGCGAGGTGGCGGTGTTGTTAGTGAGGTACCAACCTAATCTTGGACGAAAGAGGTGAGCGGTTGTAGAAGGAATTGTCTTGGACAGGTAGCAAGGGTTGGTAAACACTAGCCTCTGAACGCACTCTGCGTCCCTTTTAGCGCTCTCTAAATCGGTGTATGGCGGGGGGGGGGGGGGAGCGGGGGAGGAGGGGGGAGGTTTTTCCCGTGGCCTTATAGCTTCACTCTTGCTGCAGTCTTGGAAGTAAGTACTTTGTCAGATCATGCTGAGGGGACGGCATGCTGTTAGAACGTTGCTTTCTTTGTGATGAGGCAGTCTTGGTTTTTCAGTGATAGTTTTCTCGAGTAATTCTTTCGCTTTTTCAAGGCGAAGTGTTTCTTAACTTACAGAACTCGAGTAATTAAGTGTAGATTTGTTATTTGCATTTTCATTCCAGTGACGATAGGGTGTCCGGTTTTGCTCAAGTTAGAATACGAGTGTGTGGCCATCACCCTTTGTGTAAATTTAGTGTGTTTGAATTTCCTTTCTGTTTTTAACTAACGCCTGTATCCGCAAGTATGCTAAATATTTCTTAGTTTTTCTTGTTTGATTCCATCTTTCCTGTATTGTATGACCGATTGCACCACTTGCTTTCGTAAGTTTCGTTACTTCAGCCTTCAGCCATGCTTTTGATGATACTAGCTTTCTTCTATGCAAATTCTTGGATGTGCTTTACTCGCTTATTCTAAATTAATTTCTATTTATAAATGCTATGAAATTCGGCGTGGTCACACACCACGTGGTACTTAAGAATAGTGAGCCACTGCCTCCCTGAACATGAGTTCGTTTAGTGCACAGTGTACTTAAAATTAGTGATCAAGACACCCGCCATGTCATCAAGACGACGCCGACGCCTCGTTTCGCTGCTGCTTTCAAGTATTCCCGGAGAGTAATGTACCACCAAGCATGTCTGTGAATGAATGAATGTGCTTTCAGCTACCCACTGTGTGTTTGCAAATTTCCTCCCACATTACCTCAAAATTCATAAAGAGCAGAAACAATTTTATTACAGGCAGTAATTATATGATGTAATTCACTTTTGTACAATGTGTGTGCTTAATCTGGTCTCCTGACATTTAGTTGCTTGTTTACTTTTCTGAATAGATTATGATTTTAAAGTATCAAACCTCTGCTTTATGATTTCATGCTCCCTGTCCCATATTTAATTATCTATTTATATTTTAACATTGATTTTGTGTTTGTTAAAATGTTGGCTCCTCCCTTAAGGAGTGAGCAGTTAGATAAATTTCTATTGTACATGTGCTGTGGCCACTCATAAAGTAATTTAGAGCAGTGAGCGTTTTAACTTACATTTGCGGATCTCAATTGCCCGAGATCTTGCTTATCTTAATAACAGGCTACTTTCAGGCTCAGTGTGATACCAGATATTGAAGCAAAGAGGCGCTATGTCGCGGAGTCGCACTTGTGCTTAATACAGCCAGCTGAACGAGTTTGAAAGGAGTTAAAAAATGTTCAAATGTTTGTAAACCTATTGGACGTAACTTCTATGGTCGTCAGTCCCTAGACTTACAAACTACTTTAACTTACACTGAAGACAACAGACAAACCCATGCCCAAGGAAGGACTCGAACCTCCGGTGGGAGCGACCGCCCAGCTGTAGCATGATGCCTTAGACCACGTGGCCACTCCCGCTCGGCTAAAATGGGTCAAATTGTTGCCTTCCGTGTGGTGGGATGGTCTTTTTGGAGAATTTCCACGCAGGATGGACGTGCTGCATCGGCTGAGCAAAGATAGTGGCTACAATTGTCTCGTGGGCATTCCCACACTGGTAGACAAGGTTCTGGGCGTTCACGCAGCACAAACGCCCGCGTAGATCGCCATATTGTAGGGGCAGCAGTGGCAAGTCGTATAGCAGAGTTTTTCAACCTTTTTGAACTCGCGCCCCCTTTCCAAGTAAAAAATGTCTCGACGACCCCCCAGACCCGTCATAAAGCTATGTCATGGCAAAGTACTTAATTTTCTTTCTTAGATGTATCTAAGATCTGCACAGCCATACACATCTGGTGAAAGCTGTAGTACCCGAAACCAATAAAAACTGAAAAAAGGAAGGCTGTCACTACTATGACTACAAGTATTTGTTGTGTCGATTGCTGACATGAACAATTTGTGGCGACGTGTGCGAGTATGAAACCACTAAAGCTGAGACATCTCTACTTAATATTTCAAGGTTGCTTATAAACTTTGGATTTCTTCGAAAGGATATCTAAAACCCTTGACCAGTAGCAAACTGCTATGATCCAGTAACAAAATGGTATTATTGTTAGTTGATTAAAAATGATATTGCAATGAAAACTCGTTACCAACAGCAAGCTACTCTGATCCAGAGTAAAAAGCTATTATTGTGTACTGATTAAAAATATTATGTTATTGATATTTTTCTGGCATAAAAAATCTGAATATGTGAACGTCATACAAGAAGATTACGACCATTGTAAATAACTGTAGCAGTACTGCACAAACGCCGTTAAGTCGCTTAATTAACAACTTTTCATGAGGTTGAAGAATGGCTTCACTGTTACTCGCTTTGGTCGGCCAATCACCAGAAACCAAAAGTGCCATATATACATATTGTACCTGTGACGTCATGTCTGATTAAATGCCACAATAAAGCGTATCACAACAAAGCCATTTTTCCATCTACTGATGACTTGTTAGTTAAGCGACTTTTACGAAAACCTGTCACTTCCGTGTGTCACTTCTGCCACAGTAGCTGAACGTCACGAAACGTAGGTTTGCCATAGAACGTGCATCCTCCTACGATCGCGACCCCTCCGAGCAAGACTTTGCAACCCCCAGATGGTCGCGACCCACAGGTTGTAAAACACTGTCGTATAGTTACCACGGCACGGGTAAGAGGATTTGTGTGCCCAAAAGTGTCAACACGAACATATTCCAACTGGTTACTAGAACTTCTAGCCCGTCTTTCACTCACGCCACAGCATCGATGAAAGATGGAATGGCGCGCCATGGTTCACAGTGATGAAGTCAATTTCTGCTTGCACGCAAGTGATGCTCATTTGCGCGTACGACGTAGACCTGCTGAGCACTGTTTCGTTGAGTGCATTCGTCCAAGACAAACTGTAGGTGTAGCAGTGGTAGATCTTACAGCTAACACGGTACGGGTAAGAGGATTTGTGTGCCTAGGAGTGTCACAAAGGTTTCTTACATCGCTTATTAACGGTTTGTGGGTTTGTTTGCTATGTAAAACGTCTGTGTCAGTAAAAAGCTACTGGCATCCCTTCATGAAACTTGACTGCTTGCCGGCCGCGGTGGCCGAGGGGACTGAGGCGCTTCAGTCACGGTCCGCACGGCCACTACGGTCGGGGGTTCGAATCCCCCCTCGGGCATGGATATTTGTGCCGTCCTAGTTCGTAAGTAGTTCATAAGTAGTTTGTAAGTTTAGGGACTGATGACCCCGTAGTTAAGTCTCATAAACTATACAAACATTTGAAACAAACATTTGACTGCTTAGTAAAGCTGAGACCCTAACACTACAGTCTGCGTCAAGTAGGAAGGCGGCCCAATTTTCAGCAGTTCTGCGCATCCCCCTCCATTACCACACTGGCAGCCAGTAACGTTCATTCTGTAGGCGCGTGGCTGGCCGCGAGTTACGCAATGTTTCTCCTGCAGGCGCAACTGTTGGCGCTCAGTCGTAGCTCCTCCGCTCCGCACTTCTCCTATCGCTCCGCCTCTATGCCAGGAAATGCCTTCCTAAATATGACGCAAACTATAATCGCTCGTGTTTTTTCAACCTTACATCAATGAAACACAAAGTACCACCTTCTCATGTTCCTCTGATCAGGGATATCTATAGAAAATATCACTTACGTTGACAATTAGAATCTGTGTGTTCTGCCTTCATGTAACAGAGTACAATTAGGCCTCTTGCATGTAATCTGCAATAATACAAAGAACGTAATACGCAGTGTGCACTGAACAGTGACTCTTGTTTCCATTCGGTTATAAAGATTTATCAGTTTTAAAAATCAGTGCTCCCTGTCGTATTGGTACCACCATATGGTCTGTTTACACATAATGCCATCATCTTCCCCGATTTCTATGAAAACATTTATTAGGTTATTTAAAAAAATGTTCATGTTTTTTAAGCTTATGGGACTTAAGTGTGGGGTCATCAGTCCCGAAACTTACAAACTACTTATGAACTACCTTATACTAAAGACGACACCAACATCCATGCCCGAGGGGGGGATTCGAAACCCCGACCGTAGCGGCCGTGCAGACTGTGACTGGAGCGCCGCAGACCGCTCGGCCACCGCGGCCAGCTTTAGGTTATTCAGTGTATATCGAAGTTAGAGGTACCTACCAAACCATAAAGTATATATCTTAAATTTATTTCTATATGTTTGGTTGTATTCCTAAACTATCCACAAATAAAACTTATTTTTGAACGTGGGGGGTGTAAATGTTTTGTATTTTGTGATAGCGTCTCTTCATTTAATATGAAGTCGAAACCAGCGGTGAAAAAAAAATCGAGTCATTGTAATTGTAGCCGGCCGCAGTGGCCGAGCGGTCTGCAGCGTTCCACTCACGGTCTGCACGGCCGCTGCGGTCGGGGGTTCGAATCCCCCCTCGGGCATTGATGTTTGTGCCGTCTTTAGTATAAGCTAGTTCATAAGTAGTTTTGCAAGTTTAGGGACTGGTGACCCTGTAGTTAAGTCCCATAAGCCTTACAAACATTTGAACTTTTTTTTTTCTTTTTGTAATTGTAAAATGTCGTTTTATTATGTCCTGTTTTAGGGAACCAATAGAATCCTTTTTTTTTTCTTTTTTTTTTCTTAGTCCCGACTTTGAGATATTCTGGGTTTGATTAGCTTTGACACCATACCGGACGTCCCGTATGTTTTATTTTTTAAGCAACGGTGTATCACGCTATATAGCAGACTGTGTGGGTGGTATTGCATTAATTAGGGTGTTTCTTAATTACGTTTAAAACCTTCGGAGCGATATATAATCATATATAGGGTTGTACCCTTTCATCATTGCTATTCAATCTGTTCTTCGAGCAAGCTGTGTAGGAAAGCAAGGAGAAATTTGGTGAAGGGATTAAAGTTCAGGGCGAAGAAATAAAAACTTTCCAGTTTCTGATGACATTGTAATTCTGTCAGAGACCGTAAACGACCTGGAAGAGCAGTTGAACGGAATGGACAGGGTCTTGAAAGAAGGTTATAATATATACATTCACAAGAGCAAACCAAGGGTTAATGGAATGTAATCTGAGAGAATCATGCTATGCTGCGAGGATCAGATTAGGTAAAGAAAGAATAAAGGCATTAGATGATGTTTTGCTACTTGGGCAGTAAAATAACATACGATGGTCGTAGTACGACTGATATACAATGCAAAATGGCAATTGGAAGAAAAGCGCTTCTGAAAAATGGAAATTTGTTATCATCGACTATTAAGTCGTAGTAAATCTTCTCTGAAGACTTTCGTGTGCATTGTTGCCTTCTACGGTAATGAAACATGGACTGTAAACAGTTCACACAGGAAGAGGATTTAAGCTTTTGAAATGTTGTGCTACAGGCGAATGCTGAAGATTACGTGGGTAAATAGCGTAGCTTAGAGTGACCAGACGCCCCGTATTTTACGGGTTCTTCCCTATTTGGCCTAAGTGTCCCGTTGTCCCGACAAAACAAATACGGAACGTAATTTGTCCCGTTTTTTGTTAACCGTCCCATATTTTTTAATAACGTGTACCATAATAACACGGAGAACTCGATCTGTGGTCTTACCCAAACTATAAAGTAAAGTACATGTTTAAAGAAAACTGTACGAGTAACGATTTATGAAGTTCTTTGTTTGCTACTATGTAATGTTTTCACTTGGCGAGCAGTTATGCACTGGTTAGTGCTTTAGGACACACCATTTAGATCTTTAAACGATTAAGAGTTACATTTTCACATAAATGATGAAAGGAATGTTTATTTTTAATGACAGCATTAAAGGGAGTTTTCATTTCAGAAATTACAACAGCAAAGTGAGAAATTATTTTCACGTTGAATATAAGTCTTTCTCGGTCGATAGTGGACGTCGGTTTGTCGTTGTACAACACACAGGGTCTAGTTTTTCAGAGAAAAACTTCGTCATAAAGTATGTCTTCTGTTGTAAATAGTGAGAATAGTGTCATCGTAAATGATGAAGTAAGTGTCTTGCTGCTGACGAAGACTTTCTTGTTTTCCAGGCAACGAAACATACTGTTCCCTCAAGTCAATGTAGTGCACGAAGCAAACAGTGTTAAAAATGAATGTGAAGCGGTGAAGCACAAATTTGGAAGTACTGTATTCGTGAAAAATATCTCTTGCAAGTTATTTCATATCGTGATACCTGCTGAATAATTTTGCAGCTAGTAATTACCTTTGAATTGCTTTATGGACTGATGAAAACAAGAGGTTTAGTATTGAAAGTTTTAAGGATATAATAAAAACTAAGACACATCTTTAAGGTACTTCAAATGTTCATTTTTACAAAACTGTATTTCAAATTATCTTACTCCTGAATGACATGCATTCTTCCCAAAACTATAGTTGAGAGAGTGAGAAATAAGTAACCTATGTACAAAATAATAACTGTCAGTCCTAATGAAAGACGTCGTTTAATGAAATTTAAATACAATTTTAGCATGTGACAACCAAAAAATATTTACGCCATTAGTAACGCAAGGTATTTTTACGCTTTTTTAAGTGCGTGTGTTAACAAAAAGGTTTTGTGCTGTATGTAGCTGCAGTATGGACCAAATATTTGTAATCAAATCTGTTTTACTAGTACAGTATTTAAGAAATGTTTCACAGAGGTGGCTTCATTTCAACTTCTGATTTGTGTCCCGTTTTTTGATTTTGGAAATCTGGTCACCCTAGTGTAATTTATGTTTTGACACTGAACAGAATTGGAGAAAAAAGGAATTTCTGGCATACGTTGACTAAAAGAAGGTATCGGTTGGTATGCACATTCTTAGACATGAATAAATCATGAATTTAGCATTGGAGGGAAGTGTGTGCGGTAGAAATCGCAATGGGAGACCAAGAGACGAATACAATAAGCAGGTTCAAATAGTTATTGGTAGCCGTTCATATGAGGAGATGAAAAGGCTGGCTCAGGATAGAGTAGAATGGATAGCCGCATCAAAAGAGTCTCCGGACTGAAGGCCAAAACCACGCGAATTTTCTCTGACGATTTCATCAACCCGATTTCAGTAAGTCTCGTCGGCTGCGGTACGCGGTCGTCCATTCGGAGTTCTGTCACACAGTTGAGGTTAGCACCTGCGTTTCATTCATTAAGGACCCAGCAGATCAGTGATACACATTACTGACGTCGATGAAGTCATCACCGCGTGCAGATTCCTTTCAATGGTCTTCAATTTGCTTGGGTTAGAAGCCCGATTACAGCACGATGTTCCTCACGTAGCGGCTGGTGCTTAGTTACGTTACACATCGGCGCGTTACTTTCTAAAGTCTGGAACCCTGTAGCGGCAAAGGAGTCACCAAAGAGGAATAGTCGGACTAGTAATACAATACGCGTGGCATTTGATACATTAATCGACATTGAGTACTGAATAAGAATAGGGCAATTGACACTAAAGAAGGAAAAGTGTGAAGTAATACACATGACCACTAAAAGAAACCCGCTGAACTTCAATTACGCGATAAATCAGTCAAACCTTAAGGTCGTAAATTCTACGAGATACCTAGGTGTTACAATTACGAACAACTTAGACTGGAGAGAACACATAGAAAATATTGTGGGGAAGGCGAACCAAACATTACGTTTCATTGGCAGAACGCTTCGAAGATGCACCAGCTCCACCAAAGAGACTGCCTACATCACACTTGTGCGTCCTCTCCTGGAGTACTGTTGCCGCTTGTAGGACCCTCACCAGGAGGGACTGACGGAGGACATTGAGAAGGTTCAGAGAAGGGCAGTTCGTTTTGTTTTATCACGTTCCTGGAGGGAAAGCGTCACGGAAATGTTGAACAAATTGGGGTGGAAATCATTAAAAGAAAGACGTTATTCATTGCGACGTGATCTGTTAGAGAAGTTTCAATCACCGACTTTTACTTCTGAATGTGAAAATGTTTTGCTAGCACCCACCTACTTAGGGAGACATGACCATCCCAATAAAATAAGAGAAATCAGATCGAAAACAGAACGATTTGGGTGTTCTTTCTTTCCGCGCGCTATTAGAGAATTGAACGGTAGAGAAAAGTTATGAAAGTGGTTAATAAACCCTCTGCTAGGCACTTAAATGTGATTTGCAGATTATCTATGTAGAAGTAGATGTACTACTTTCCAGAATGCCCCCCTATATAGGTGACTATTGTGGGTTGTTAATATGAGATTTCTGTTTTCTGGGATAGTACCTTCCTAAAGAACACGGCTGATTTCCTTCCCCTTCACTGTTCAGTACGATGATGTGCTGTGCCACTAATTGCCTCTTCATCAACAGAACGTCACACCCTTTTCATCTTTCCTTCTAGCGCGGTTAATGCCTTGCTTAGCTGGGTACAAACAGAGTGCCGGGAGATTCATCAGAAACACACGCAGAGCCGCTTTGATCCCATGCCACGTCGTTTACTCCCACTGCTGTGCAGCTATTTTCCTTATAAAGAATGACTCTTCCGCTCGGCTGTTTGCCAAAATCGTCGGTTACTCTCTAGTGAGAATGAAATGTCCCAAACATTGGCGAGCATCCAGCCAAATCTACCGGCGCAAAAACAGGCAACTTCTGAGAAGACGGGTTCTTTTGAATGCGCTGCTCCGTCTTGCTGCAACACAAGCAGCAGAAAGTACATTCGTTTCCCGCTTTTGCACTCACAACGCAGTGCAGAATTGTAAAACAACAAATTTCTTTAAAGATGTAGTGCCAAATATGCCTCATAGTTTCATTCTATACATAGCTTATTCCTTAATAGTGACAATTAACTTTCTAAGTTATAAAACATGGAGTTCCTAGACAATATAGTACAACAAAAAAAAGTCTATTGTACTTTTGTTATACACTTGCATCTACATCTACATAGCTACTCTGAAAATCACATTTAAGTGCCTGGCAGAGGGTTCATTAACCACTTTCATAACCTTTCTCTACCGTTCCATTCTCTAATAGCGCGCGGGAAGAAAACACAGATTGTTCCGTTTTCGATCTGATTTCTCTTATTTTATTGGGATGGTCATGTCTCCCTATGTAGGTGGGTGCTAGCAAAACATTTTCACATTCAGAAGTAAAAGTCGGTGATTGAAATTTCGCAAATAGATGTCGCCGCAACGAATAACGTCTTCCTTTTGATGATTTCCACCTCAAATAGTGCAACATTTCCCTGACGATTTTCCCCCTGTAACGTGATAAAACAAAACGAGCTGCTCTTCTCTGAACCTTCTCAATGTCTTCCTTCAGTCCCACCTGGTGAGGGTCCCACAATGGACAACAGTACTCCAGAAGAGGACGCACAAGTGTTATACAGGCAGTCTGTTTGGCGGAGCTGTTGCATCTTCGAAGCGTTGGTTCGCCTTCCCCACAATATTTTCTATGTCTTTTCTGCAGTCTCAGTTGTTCGTAATTGTAACTCCTAGGTATTTGGTAAAATTTACGATTTAGTTGATAAAAGTCATAGGATACTTCCTAATATCCTGTCGGACCTTTGTTTGCCTCGTGAAGTGCAGTAACTGGATGTGGTATGGATTCAAAACGCGAAAGTCCCATATAAAATTATTAAGCCATGTTGCCTGTACAGTCGTCGATAATCGCTGCAGGATTTTGAGCAGGAACTGAGACCTAGATTATGTTCCATAATGGTATTCACGTCGGGCAATCTGGGTAGCTAAATCATTCGCAGGAATCGACCCGAATATTCTTCAAACCAATTGCGAGCAATTGTGGATGGTGACATGCCGCATTGTCATTTCTTGAGGTATTTAAGTCCATGAATGGCTGCAAATGGTATCCAAGTAACATAAGATGAGCATTTCCGCTCAATGGTGAGTTCAGTTGGACCAGAGCACTCACACGATTAATTTTAAACTTTTTATTCACAACCAATACAAAAGCGTCACATGATTTGCACCTGTTACTGTCCTTCAAAGTAGTCACCAGCGTTGTGCAGACCCCTTGCCAGCGACGTGGAAGGCGTAGTATACCTTTAGTAGAGCCTGTTCTGTTGATGGTGCGAATGGAGCGGTCTACGGCCTGTCGAATCTCTGGAATAGTTCTGTAGCAAATACCACGAAGTGGCTCCTTTTTTTCAAATGTTTGTATATCTATCGGACCAAACTGCGTGGTCATCAGTCCGTAGCTTACAAACTACTTAAACCTAGGTAAACTAACCTAAGGACAACACACACACCCATGCCCCAGGGAGGACTCAAACCTCCACGGCGAGCACCCGCGCGCTCCGCAGCGAGACGCTTTACACCGCTCGGCTACTCCACCGCGGCAGTCGCTCCTTCATCATCGGAATCGAATAAAAGTCACAAGGACGTAAGACCGGTGAGTATGGTGGATGGCAAATTCCTTCCCAGCCCCATCGACCGAACACAGTAGGCACAGCTTGCGCTATATGCGTCCGCGCATTGTCGTGCAAAATGATGGGTGCGTTGCGCAGAAAGTGTTGTCGCGTTTATCTCAAATCTGGCCGCAGGGGATGCTCCAAAAACGAACAGCAATACTGTGCATTGACGATCTGCTACAGTTTGCCAACCTTCATTGAAGGCTTTCAACCGATGTACCACTGTTCTGCACGGCATAGCCGATTTCCCGCACGCCTCTTGAAGACCTTGATGACATTGTCGTTCTGTACGACCTCTGGCACATTCAATCCAGAACCAACTCCGTTGTTCCTGTTTCGAAAACATAGTGACACCGTTACGTTAGACCGCTCGCTCACAAGTGATTGTGTTTCCCTTGATTTTGCGCACGCCGGTGACGTCGGACGGGTGAGTCCATTTGCTCGGAGGTAAGGTAGTTATGTCAACAAAGTGTGCTGTCAGCGACAATAGTAGTTCCATTGCATAGCGTCTCCACAACAGTGTTACCACTATTTAAGTTCCAACTCTCGTACAAGGGACGACGTGTGTGTAGGTCGTATATAACGACGTCGCTATTAATAGAAAATAAATTTAGAGCTCTAGGAACAAAAAGATAAGAAAAGTGAAAGGGCAAGGTAGGCAGTGGGCAATGATTGGTAAGGGCGTGGGTGGGCGTAGCGGTGGCGGTCTGCCGTTGTCGCTGATGGAGGCTGCCGTAATTGGTGCGTCGATCGATAGTGCAGCGCTAACAAGCAGCCGCGCTAATCTGCGCTATTTGTTACCCTGCCAAGACCGCGTTAAAGGTGATGGCAGAAACGCTAATCACACGCTTCCCCCCATACGTGTAGCCGGCGCCGATACTTTCATTTTGCCCTCAGATCACGCGAACGGCGTGCTTCATCTCCGTCTTATCCTCACAGGAGTCAAACAGTACAGTAAGGTCATATGAAAATGTCAGGAGCGGATGTGGTTTGCCAGGGGAGTGCAGTTGCCAGCACTCAGGTTGTTTGAAATTGCCATCCAGCCGGCCGCGGTGGCCGAGGGGACTGAGGCGCTCCAGTCACGGTCTGCACGGCCACTACGGTCGGGGGTTCGAATCCCCTCGGGCATGGATATTTGTGCCGTCCTAGTTCGTAAGTAGTTCATAAGTAGTTTGTAAGAAAAGCCGATAAAAGCAATGCCGTACCTTGAGGTACAGGCAATTTGAGACAGTTGGCAGCTACCCCGTTGAATAATGTTTGTGGGTAGACATCTATATTATCTCTATTTCCTGGAATTTTTCTTGTTGTGGTCATTCCGCGAGACCTGAGTGGGAGGAAGTAATACGTTGTCCAACTCTATCCTCAACGTAATCTCTCGGATTGTCAGTAGTAAGCCAGTCTGCGATGCAAAATGCCTCTCTTGTAGCGTCTACCAGTGGAGTTGTCCGTATTTGTATACGTATTTGTAAATCTATCGGATCAAACTGCGTGGTCATCAGTCCGTAGCTTACAAACAACTTAAACTAAGGTAAACAACCTAAGGACAGCACACACACATATATGCCCGAGGGAGGACTCGAACCTCCGACGGCGAGCAACCACGCGCTCCGCAGCGAGGCGCCTTAGACCGCTCGGCTACTCCACCGCGGCTGGAGTTGTTCCGCGCCGGCTAAGCGCTGCAGTGACGAAACACGGCGATCTTCTTGGGGTCTTCTATTGGTAAGGGCCCAAATAGTGCTAGAATAGTACTGGGAGGTCCAAATAAGTGCTATAATACGTTCGGGGAAACTGCGATTACATACATCGGAATTTTAATATATTGTTATTGATGGCTTAACAAACAAACGCCTATTATCAAAAGTCTGGATCATGGGACATGCGATGCAACGCACATTCTAATGTGTCGTAAAATTTAAGCGCCAGAAGCTACATTATACCAGTTATATCTGCTTCATGCTTTATGTGCAGTATAATTTTTGTTAGAAAAAGTGCCTGCCGCGGTGGCCGAGTTGTCTGCGGCGCGCCAGTCACGGTCTGCACGACCACTACGGTCGGGGGTTCGAATCCCCCCTCGGGCATGGATATTTGTGCCGTCCTAGTTCGTAAGTAGTTCATAAGTAGTTTGTAAGTTTAGGTACTGATGACCCCGTACTTAAGTCCCATAAGTTCTACAAACATTTGAACATTTTTTACAGAAAAAGTCAGGAAGCACCTAATTGGAACCAATGTCGTCACCATCGTTCCAGATGTGTCAAAAATGTTATGATGCAATCTTTGAAAGCGTCATATCTTACTTCGTTTCTCAAAATATTATTATAAAAAATTGAAAAAGAAATGTTTTGGTAGTTGATCATCCAGCAACGCTGATACAGAAATTCGCATTTAATGAGATTCGTTTCTTATTTTACTCTTTTTAATTTTCTTATTTACATAGTACGTCTTTCAAGTTCGATCGTTTAAAATATTTATAATAAGAAACATCGTATATTACCAATAACATTTTATTTTTAATATTTACAATGACAAAATACTATTATTATAACATCTGCATTTACATAAATACACTGCGTATCATATTTAAGTGCATGGCAGTGGGTTCACCTAATACAATGTTAATATAAAAAAGGAACAACTTCCTGATGTTCTGCAAAACTTTTTTATTGGTCACAAACCGGCTTTCGGCTTCTTAGGCCATCATCAGGTGACAACTGAATGTAGTACACATGTTTTCAAAGATGTTAAGATTTACAAAGATGTTATCACAGACATTCGATACTTCACAGGAAAGTTCATCGCAAAAACTTATTTATGAGACTTATTAACATTTATATAAAAATATAATAAATATGTGTAAAGAATCAAAACTAATAGGATTATTTTTGTGGAAAAGGAACGTTGAAAATAAAGCTTATTTTCAACGTTCCTTTTCCACAAAAATAATCCTATTAGTTTTGATTCTTTACACATATTTATTATATTTTTATATAAATGTTAATAAGTCTCATAAATAAGTTTTTGCGATGAACTTTCCTGTGAAGTATCGAATGTCTGTGATAACATCTTTGTAAATCTTAACATCTTTGAAAACATGTGTACTACATTCAGTTGTCACCTGATGATGGCCTAAGAAGCCGAAAGCCGGTTTGTGACCAATAAAAAAGTTTTGCAGAACATCAGGAAGTTGTTCCTTTTGATATTATTATCATGTTCTGTCAAGTACCGACGGAAAAATCAATTAATTTTTAATACAATGTTACTTGAATAGTGTACAACTTGTTGACATATTCTAAAAACAAAATGTTCAAATGTTTGTAATTCTATGGGAACAAACTACTTTGGTCATAAGTCCCTAGATTTACAAACTACTTAACCTAAGATAAACTAACCTAAGGACAACACAAACATCCATGCCCGAGGGAGGATTCGAACCCCCGACGCAGGAGGCCGCGCGATCCGTAACGTGGCGCTCCAGACTGTTCGGCTACTCCCGCGCGGCTAAAAACAATTTATATTATTTGTTAATAATAATACTTTATACGACACGTTTGAAAGTACGTGGGAGTAGCATGTATCAGAATCCAAATTTTATGATAATGTGTTTTTCTTCTTAATCCAGCAATACAACATATTGAAACAATACGTAACATAAAACTGTTGCACTCTTGTTATGAGCTCCAGGACTAGTATTTCTTCCTACCACGAATACTCGTAAAATGTCTACATTTAGAAAATTCTACAAACTGCAGCTAATAATATAAAGGTTTGTCAACAATACTCCTATTCATGCGCCATTCGCGAATTGAATACGAAAGGCAGGATAAGTTAGGTGTACTAAAAGTAACGTCTGCCACACACTGTATCGTGACTTGCGGAATATTGATGTTGGTGTAGATTGTATATGAATAGTGCGACAGATATTTTGCTGCCGGCAGAATACAAAGCGTTGTCTAGAAAGTAATGCACCACATTTTTTTCTTCGGCTGTTATTTGTTGCACATATTGAGAATTATAAACGAGAGGAGAGAATGTTGTTTCATGTAGTCATTCTATTTTTCCTCGTAATCTCCGATTCGTTCTATGACCATCACGGTCGCTGTTGGTACCAATTCAATGATGGTCGTTTTGTTTTGATCTCAAAATTGTATCTC
Organism: Locusta migratoria; assembly: GCA_026315105.1. Lineage (NCBI taxonomy): Eukaryota > Metazoa > Arthropoda > Insecta > Orthoptera > Acrididae > Locusta > Locusta migratoria. Next base: position 299,236,599 of record CM048755.1, read on the forward strand.
TGACCGAGCGAGGTGGCGCAGTGGTAACCCACTGGACTCGTATTCGGAAGGATGGTGGTTCAAATCCACCTCCGGTCATCCTGATTTAGGTTTTCCGTGATTTCCCTAAATCACTCCAGGCAAATGCCGGGATGGTTCCTTTCAAAGGGCACGGCCGCTTTCTTTCCCCATCCTTACCCAAAAATCCGAGAGCGAGCTTCGTCTCTAATGACCATGCTGTCGACGGGACGTTAAACCCAAAGCTTGCTTCCTTGTAAACTCTGGTTTATCACCTGCCAGAATCCGGGACGAGATGGGCTTCCACTAAGCTTAAAAAAGTTGCAACAGATCAGAACAATTTTTTTTAATTCAGTGAGATTTTTGATCCACCGTCGGACACTTCTGGATCCATTTACACTTTTGAGTATCCAAGAGTGCGGATAACTGCATCCACACAGATTCAGAGCCAACTGCCGATTTGTAATGCGGCTGTCCTTACGAATGACAACATCGACTCGCTGAAAAATGTCAGGTGTAACAGCCATGGATGGTCTCCCCGACCGCTGCAAATCTTGCAGATCCGCCGACTCACTTTCTGATGACCTCACCCTCTGTACCCAGCGAGTAACTGTAATCATGCTGACAGAAGATACTCAGTGGACTTTGCACCAACATTTCTGAATATTCTCCACAGTTTCTTTCTTTGCAAAAGGAAATTCAGTTGCTTATAACATAAATACTGACGCAATTTTGAAACCGTCCTGAAGCTATGCTATCTGTCGGAAGAGTCTGGATGGTTAACTGAAGCTTGCCTTGAAACAACGGCTAATGTGGATTTGCTACACAGTTACTGTGAACGGCTGAAAGCAAGGGGAAAATACAGCCGTTACTTTCCCCGAGGACTTGCAGCTGTACTGCATGAATATATATTCCGGAGGTAAAATAGTCCCCCATTCGAATCTCCGGGCGGGGACTACTCAGGAGGATGTGGTCATCAGGACAGACAACACTGGCATTCTATGGATCGGAGCGTGGAATGTCTTGTATAATGCCGTTCTTATGAGGAGATGAAGAGGCATGCTCAGGATAGAGTAGGGTGGAGAGCCGCATCAAATCAGTCTCTGGACGGAAGACCACAAAAACAACAACAACCCTCAGGAAACGTCACATACACTGAAGAGCTAAAGAAACTGTTACACCTGCGTAATATCGTAAAGGGCCGCTGCGAGCACACAGAAGTGCAGCAACAAGATGGGGCGTGGACTCCATTAAGATGTCTGAAGTAGAGCTCTGCATTTCGATGAAAACAACCGCTCGAGCGTTTTCCGTTTCGTGCCGCTGCTCGACGTAATGCCCCATGCGGCCGGTCGCCCTCCGCCTCTCGGTTACCGGCGCAATCGTCGAGCACTGCCGGGCGCTCGAGCGCTCTCGCAGTCTCGGCCTTTGATAGTGCGACCGCCGCGTGCTCATCACTGCGGAATCACATTAGAAACCGACCTGGCTTTGAGCAACGCAATCAATATCAGTACAATGTATACGTGGCCGAGTTTGGAGATACTCTGCACATAACGCACGATTAGACTACTGTATTACCGTTTGTCTACCGAACGGAACAAAATACTATATACGGAAATTACAGTTTTTAACGTTGCAGTTACTGGTAGACATGATCACCTCAATAGTCGAAACTCCAGTAGTTTACAAAATAGTTAAAAATGTTTAAATGTTTGTAAAGCTTATGGGACTTAACTTGCGGGTTCATGATTCCCTAAACTTACAACATCAAACATCAAATGTAACATATACAATTGTAGTATTTGGGTTATAGAACTGATAGTATACAACGGAAGACATTTGTAAAAGAAATAAGTTGTTAATATGAAGCGGTGGTCTCTCATCTCTGATATACATTAATGACTTGCCATTATAAGTTGATGAAGGTTAGTTCTTTTTGCTGATGATACAAGTATAGTAATCACATCCAAAAATCGAGAACTAACTGATGTAATCGTAAATAACGCCTTCCACAAAATTATTAAGTTGTTCTAACCAAACGGACTCTCATTAACTTTTGATAAAACACAGCATATACCGTTCCGTACAGTAAATGGCACAACTCCAGTGATAAATATAGACTTTGAACTGAAGTCCGTAGCTAAGTTAGAATTTTCAAAATTATTCGTTCGTTTTGAAGGGAAACCAGATTTCAAAAATTTTAGATGTGTGAATTGATGAGAGATTAAACTTGAAGCAACACATTGATCGTCTGCTAAAACTTTTGGGTTCAGCTACGTATCCTATTAGGGTTTTTGCAAAGTTTGGCGATAAGAATCTCAGTAAATTAGTTTACTACGCCTATTTTCATTTACTGCTTTCAAATGTTCAAATGTTTGTATAGCTTATGGGACTCGACTACAGGGCCATCAGTCCCTAAACTTACAAACTACCTATGAACTACTTAATACTAAGGACGTCACAAATATCCATGGCCGAGGGGGGATTCGAACGCCCGACCGTAGTGGCCGTTCAGACCGTGACTGGAGCGCCTCAGTCCCCTCGGCCACCGCGGCCGGCTTACTGCTTTCGTATGGCATCATATTCTGAGGTAATTCACCATTCAGTAAAAAAGTATTCATTACACAAAATAGTGTAATCAGAATAATTGCTGGAGCGGACCCAAGATCATCCTGGAGACACCTATTTAACGATTTAGATATCCTTCAGAGTATATATATATATATATATATTCACTGATGAAATTTGTTGTTAATAATCCAATCCAGTTCACACAGATGTTTACATGTTTGTAAATCTATCGGACTCAACTGCTTGGTTATTAGTCCGTAGCTTGGAAACAATTTAAACTAAGGTAAACTAACCTAAGGACAACACAGACATCCATGCCTGAGAGGGGACCCGAACCCCAGTTGGCGAACGACCGTGCGCATCGCGAATGGCTAATCCGCCGCGGCAAACCGAGTTCAAAAGTAATAGCAGTGTACATACGTATAACACCAGGAGAAATGATGATATTATTATGCAGGGTTAAATCTCACTTTGGCACGTAAAGGGATGAATTATGCTGCCACAAAAGTCTTCGGTCACCTATCAAACATCATCAAAACCTGACAGATAGCTAACTAGCATTTAAAAATTAAAAGAATTTCTGAATGACAACTCCTTCTACTCAATGCATGAATTTTTAGATATGAATTAGTAAAACTAAAAACAAAAAATAAAAAAGTAAAAATAATCATAGAAAGAAAAAGAAAAAATAATACAAAATATATTTGTGTCGTATAACATTTTGTGTAATGTAATTCTTGTACAGACACCTTTTATTACCCTGACACGTTCCACATCATTACGAAGTGTCGTATTCATGATCTACGGAACAAGTATTAATGTAAGCTGTATTAATGTAAGCAGTGTGACGTGGTGCAGCTCCCCGTCGCTGAGTGCGCCGGTTACTGGCGACCGGACGAGCGTTCGGCGCGCTCGGCCGAGCGCTGGCGATCGGTTGCCCGCGACCGGTAGAAGAGGACGCTCGGCCGCGTACTCCCGAGAGACAAGGGGCGAGCGGGACTCGCCGGTAAAAATCGGACATAATGCAGACCTCTAGTCTGAAGTAGTGCTGGAGGAAATTGAGACAATGCATCCTGCAGGGCTGCCCATAAATCCGTAAGAGTACGAGAGCTGGAGGTCTCTTCTAAACAGAACGTTGCGAGGTATCCCAGGTATGCTCAATAATATTCACGTCTAGGGAATCTGGTGGCCAACTTCCTGGAGCCACTCTGTAGCAATTGTGGACGTGTGGGGGTGCCCCATTGTCCTGCTGGAATTGCGCAAGTCCATCGGAATGCACAATTTACGTAAATGGATACAGGTGATCAGCGAGGATGAGTACGAACTTGTCACATGTCAGAGTTGAATCTAGATGTATCAGGGGCCACATATAACTCCAACTGCACACTATGACAGATACTCCACCAGCTTGAACAGTCCCCTGCTGATATTCAGGGTCCATGGACTCATGAGATTGTCTCCATACCTGTACACGTCCATCCGCTCGATTCAATTGGATACGAGATTCGTAAGATTAAGAAACATGTTTGCATTACCTGACATCGCACGTTGGAAGCGATCTGCATTGTTTAATTATCTCCAAAAGGGGAAAAAATGTTCAAATGGATGTAGAGCTTGTGGGACTTAACTACGGCGTCATCAGTCCCTAAACTTACAAATTATTTATGAACTAGCTTACACTAAAGACGGCACAAACATCCATGTCCGAGGGGGGATTCGAACCCCCGACCGCAGCGGCCGAGCAAAAAGTGACTAGCACGCTGCAGACCGTTCGGCCACTGCGGCCAGCCCAAAGGGGAAAATGCCAAGATCGCAGTATGATTAATTAATTTATTGACGACCGGTTTCTATGGGCTATGCCATCATCTTCTTGTCGTGGTCTCTGTATAACCTACATTAAAAGAAAATATTGTTGAATATATACATCTACATATATATACATACTCCGCAATCCATCGTAAGGTGCGTGGCGGAGGGTACATTGTACCACTACTAGGCGCCGCGGGACTGAGGCGCTTCAGTCACGGTCTGCACGGCCACTACGGTCGGGAGTTCGAATCCCCCCTCGGGCATGGAGATTTGTGCCGTCCTAGTTCGTAAGTAGTTCATATGTAGTTTGTAAGTTTAGGGACTGATGACCCCGTAGTTAAGTCCCATAGACTATACAACCATTTGAACATTACAAGGCATTTCCTTTCCTATTCCACTCCCAAATAGAACGACCAGAACATGATGGCATAACCCTTTGAAACCGGTCGTCAATACAGTATATTAATTAATCATACTGCGACCTTGTCGTTTTTCCTTTTGGAGATAATCATCATATTTCCAGAGTGGAACATTCACTCTGCAGCGGAGTGTGCGCTGATATGAAACTTCCTGGCAGATTAAAATTCTGTGCTGGAACCGGGACTCGAACCTGGGACCTTTGCCTTTCGCGGGCAAGCGCACTGCCGACTGTGCTATTCCGACACGACTCACGATGCCGCCTCACAACCCTACTTCCGCCAGTACCTCGCCTCCTACTTTCCAAACTTCACAGAAGCTATCCTGCGAACCATGCAAGACTAGCACTCCTGGAAGAAAGGATATGGAAGTTTCATATCAGCGCACACTCCGCTGCAGAGTGAAAGTTTCATTCTGGAAACATCCCTTAGGCTGTGGCTAAGCCATGTCTCCACCATATCCTTTCTTCCAGGAGTGCTAGTCTTGCATGGTTCGCAGGAGAGCTTCTGTGAAGTTTGGAAAGTAGGAGGCGAGGTACTGGCGGAAGTAGGGTTGTGAGGCGGCATCGTGAGTCGTGTCGGAATAGCACAGTCGGCAGTGCGCTTGCTCTCGAAAGGCAAAGGTCCCAGGTTCGAGTCCCGGTTACGGCACACAATTTTAATCTGCCAGGAAGTTTCATCATATTTCCAGTTGTCAACAGTCCAATGTCAATGTTGACGGGTCCAGGCGAGACGTAAAGCTTTGTGTCGTGCAGTCAGAAAGGGTATACGTGTGGGTTTTCGTCTCCGAAAGCCAATATCTGTTGAATGGTTCGCAAGCTGACGCTTGTTGATGGCAGCACTGAAATTTAAAAAAAAAAAAAAAAAAAAAAAAAAAAAAAAAAAAAAAAAAAAAGTTCAAATGTTTGTTAAGCTTATGGGACTTAACTACGGGGTCATCAGTCCCTAAACTTACAAACTACTTATCAACTACCTTATACTAACGACGGCACAAATATCCATGCCCGAGGGGGTGTTCGAACCCCCGACCGTAGTGGCCGTGCAGACCGTGACTGTAGCGCCTCAGTCCCCTCGACCAGCGCGGTCGGCGGCACTGAAATGCGCAGCAATTTGCGGAAGGGTTCCACTTCTGTGACGTGGAACAATCCTCTCCAGTCGTCGTTGGTCTCGTTCTTGCAGGATCTTTATCAGGCCGCAACAATGTCGGAGATTTGAGGTTGAGGATTCCCGATATTCACTGTGCACTGGTGAATTGCTCGTAGGGGAAAATTCACACCTCATCGTTTATCGCAGGTGCAGGTGCTGGGTCGTGCGCTCACTGTAATACCACGTTCAAGGTCGCTTAAACCGTGATAACCTGCCACTGTGGCAGTAGTAACCGATCCAATGCCTGCGCCAGACAGCTGTTGTCTTATATAGGGGTCAGCGCCGTCCTCTGAGTTTTTACATATAGCTGCGTTTGCATACCCATGCTTATACCTGTTTCTATAGCTCTTCAGTGTAATTCATTCATGGGTGTCACTGCCGTGAGGAACAGTGGGGATGTGTGTCCCCCTCCCTCCAATCGTTAGAAAAGTAGTTCCAATTCTTAGAATCTGCTTGATAAATTTCATGCTGTTGAGCCGCCCGCTGTGGTCGAGCGGTCTGCGGCGCGCCAGTCACAGTCTGCACGGCCGCTACGGACGAGGGTTCGAATCCCCCCTTCGGGCATGGATGTTTGCGTCGTCTTTAGTATAAGGTAGTTCATAAGTAGTTTGTAAGTTTAGGGACTGATGACCCCGTAGTTAAGTTCCATAACCTATACAAACATTTGAACATTTTGAAGAAGATACATTTTTTAACATCAGATATGAATTTAAGTGATAGGGAGTCATTTCTGAAGGCACTGGTCTGGAGTGTAGACTTGTACGCGATTGAAGCTTGGATGATAAGCGGCACAGACAAGAAGACGATAGAAGATTTCAAACGTGGAGCCACAGCAGAATGATGAAGATTAAATGTGTAAATCGCATCACTACAGTGGAGATACTGAACACAATAAAGGGAAAAGTTATTTATGGCATAGCCTAAGCAAAGGATGGTTTCAATTAATAAGACACAATCTAAGATATCAAGGAATAATCAATTTAGTATTGGAAGGAATTTGGGTAACGTCGCAGAGGGAGACCACAAGAAGGTGCAAACAGATGTTGGTTATTGTCGTTATTCGGAGATGAGGAGGCTGTGCAGGATAGAGTCCCGTGTATATCTACATTTAAGGAGTTTTCCGACTGAAGATCACAGCAAAACCAAGACGATGTGATGGTTAGTGTTCCAGGGCGTTAAACAACAAGGTCATCAGCGTCTTTGCTTGAAACAGAAACAGACTAAGAAAAGTTGTACCATGTTGCCAATGGGCAACGTTCTGTTTTAAGACATGTTAATAGAACCTAATTATCTCGTAGTGGCCGAAGCAGGTAAGCCACGGACGCACGCAGTGGCGGCCTGTCCAATGCGCGCACTGGTTCAGTGAAACCCCAGAAAACAGCTCGTCGTGAAAAAAGTAAATAAATAAATACAATAAAAAGTTTTTTTTAACTATCATTCTTCGTATCGTTCTTCTATCACATCATTTTATACGCACAATACAAGTATTTTTACCGCGTGGGAGACGTTTTACGTCGCGGAGACAGCACGTCGTTGCGCGGCCGCAGCGTTGCAATGCGCATGCACGGCTGAGGTTCAAATTCTCTACTGAACCCCCTGGAGGCAGCATATGGGCGCTTCCGCGGCCGGTAGGAGCGAGGGGAAACGCCGCTTTTAACACTGGCGTTGGAGCTGGTAGAGACGCCAGCTCCTGGCTACTCGAGCTCTGGCGGTTACGCACGAATGGTCCCGAAGCAAGACAATGGAGCTACTGCGCACCTCGCCTTGGGAAAGCACAAATCCTCTATGAAGGTAACATCCGCCTTCACATTTGTTTTTGGTGCATTAAAGATTTATCAAAAACACGCCATATTTGGTAAAATATCTAATAACAATAAATTAAAAACGCATCAACTGTAAAAGAATTCATAAGATCTAATTATGAATAATAATGAAGTCACTACTCTTCACACAGCAAGATTAACGGCACCGACGTGCGCTGTTGAAGGTAGAGGGTTCGAGACCGAGTACAAGCAAATTTTTTAAAACCTGATCTTCTTTAGAATAACAACAATGACTTTTGTATTGTTACTTGCCACATATCTTTGGACGTTTTATCAATCTGTCGCGATTTTGAGGGTAAAGGCATTTATACTCTTTGTTGTAACAAATATTTAACTAAATATAGTATGCAGCATTGGTCGTTTTTTATTAATGCTTTTGCAGAATAATGATCATCCTCAATGCACCTTCAAGACAAGAAAATATAAAAAATCAGTACAAAGTCCAACCATATATAAAAAAAATAGATTAAACTCAAAGCCAATCCAATTGCAGAGTTTCTTCTATTTTTTATATGTTTGGACTTTGTACTGATTTTTATATTTTCTTGTCTTGAAGGTGCATTGTGTGATCGAAATCGATCTGTAAAAAACATTAAAAAAAAGACCAATGCTACATACTATATTTTTTACATTCATTGATTTATGGTCGCTGAGCACACCGTTCTAAAAAATGGAATCAAACCTCAAAAAATATTTAACTGTTTGAAAAGATGTGGGGGAGAGCAGCCTTTGCGCATGCGTAAAGTTAGAAGGAGGTGCTGCTTACAGTATCACGTGACCCGAAGGTAGCTGAGCCCCGGTTTGCCCCCTACTTTTAGATACATTTTCGTTAAAATATTGCAGAATGTCTTTCCTCGGCTTGTTTGCGCTTGCTTCAACTCGAGATGAGGCGTCGGCTTACAAAGCTACTTTATTTCACACTTTTGTTCCAAGTTGAAAGCTGAGTAATTTGTTTCTAAAAATACTGAACGTTGTTCACTTTCTTTGATAATAAACACCAAGAACATATGAATATACACGTGAACACTAAAACACAGTAAGTAACTTATTACATTGTTAAGCGATTATAAAAAAATGAAACTGTTATGATGAAGAGACCAGCTAGTAGCTTGTATATATGATCTATGGAACAAGTATTAATCTAATCTAATCTGCCGGCCGCGGTGGCCGAGGAGACTGAGGCGCTCCAGTCACGGTTTGCGCGGCCACTACGGTCGGGGGTCCGAATCCCCCCTCGGGCATGGATATTTGTGCCGTCCTAGTTCGTAAGTAGTTGATAAGTAGTTTGTAAGTTTAGGGACTGATGACCCCGTAGTTACGTCCCTTAAGCTGTACAAACATTTGAACATTTTGATTTGAATTCATACGTAAAGTAAAAAAAATTATAATGATAAAATTCAAATATTTGTAATTCTGCTGTGATCATCAGTCTCTAGACTTACAAACTACTTAAAACTAAGTTAAAGTAACCTAAGGACAACACACACAGCTATGCCCGAGGGAGGAATCGAAATTCCGTAACGTTTCACTTTTGCAACATTGCTTACGACTGTAAAAGAAAAAACTATGCATTTCTTTCTAAGTAGCCCTCGTAGAAGGCAGCAAATCCTGATGTCAGTATCATTGTTAACTCTCATCACGTTTGATTGCACTGTGCCCCACGAATAATCCAGGGCAGGAGAAAAGTCAGACCTGGTCTTAATAATTTCTTTAATTTATTGCAGATGTAAACTTCTGCATGCACTACAGTCATCATCAGTGCGTTACTATCATGTAGACTTATCATAAAATTCTTGAATGTCCGTCTCCAAATCGCTTATATTTTCTAAAACATTACTAGTTTCGGGACAGCTGCCCATCTTCAGATCTGTTAAATAAATGTTATAACTGAATATAAGCTACTATTTATAAAGTATGATATCAAAAAAAAAAAATTTTAAGGCAAAACATTAAAAAACATTAAAAACATACCAAAATTTAGAAGTTACAGAGTAACCTGTCCTGTAATGAACGAATGTTCACAGTCGTTACTAAAACATAATAGTTGCCTGAGGGTTTATATAAAGTACTTGAAATCATCTGATTGGTTGGGATCCTTTTGTTAAAGTTATTGTCAATAAGTAATTATTGACGTACATATAAAAGCAATTCTGAGGTCAAGGTATAAGATAATAGTCAAGGTATAAAAAACAGTTACAAATGAGACACATAGCTGTCAAACTATAAAAGGACGTAGAAATAAGATAAAATTGGGTTCTGGATAAATATAATAACATTTTAAGTGAAACTGTTATCGAGTTAAAAAATAAAATATATATATGTATATAAAAGTATAAAAATAAAAATAAAAATATTGTTAAATATTAAAATCTCTTAAAAAGGATTAAAAAGAAATATTTTCCCGTCTGCGGATGAGGCTTCCGTGTGTCAGGTAGCAGTAGCGTCGCCGAGGTTTCCTCCGTCGTGTCCCATTCACCGCCGCCAGTGTGCTGAGGGCCGCCGTAGCTGGTGTTTGGCAGCGCGTTCCATTCCAGGCAAGGCTACAAAATGTCTTTAAATATTTCAAAAAAGTTTTTATGCATGAAGTCTGTCTGCTCATTTAGAAGTTTGTCCGGGTCTTTCTCCTTGTGCGCATATACTTCAAGTTCTTCAAGTACGTTTAAATGAAAGCTTTTCGGTGCCCTGTGCAACACTTCCATTTGTTCGCTTATAGTGCTGACTTGGTGTTTATTGTCTTTAGCATGCGCTCCAAATGCTGTGCGATTGCTGTTATTGCAATGCTCTTTGTATCGGACTTCAAAGTTGCGTCCAGTTTGACCTATGTAATATTTATCGCAGCTGGCGCATTTAATCTTGTATACTCCGGAGTTGTTATATTTCGTGCGTTTTTTCGTGGTAGGTTTATGCCTTAATCTTTGTGCCATTTGCCCATCATTTTTGAACGCCACCCCTATGTTTCTCGGAAAGTGTTTCGCAATTCTCTCCGACACACGTCCTCTGTATGTTAAAATGACAAACTTCTTTTTATCTTTAAATATGTTAATGTCAGTGGATTTGTTTTTAATTTTATTGAACATCCGCGTGACATCTTGCGTCTTGTACCCATTGGCAGCGGCTACCTGTTTGATAATGTCTAGTTCTTTCTCTAATTCTTCCTCGGCAAGTGGTAGTCTGAGAGCTCTGTTGCACATTGAGTAGAAGTATGCTCTTTTGTGCTGTGCTGCGTGTCGTGATGTCGCTCCTATAATGCTATCAGAGCATGTCTCTTTCCTGTACACGCTGAATGCGTGCCTACCTCCGTCATTTCTTATAGTCAAGTCAAGAAAATTGATTGCCCCATTCCGCTCCAATTCCAAAGTAAACTGCATTTTTGGGTGTTGATCGTTTAAAACTTTTGACATTTCCACAACTTCATCTTTCATCCCTTTATACAGTAAAATAGAGTCATCAACGTACCGTCTGTAATAAATTAGTTTCCGTTTGATTTCGGGATAAGAGGCGAAAAATTTGCTTTCGAAGTCGTTCACAAAAATTTCAGCTAGAATACCCGACAGGCAATTTCCCATCGCTAAACCATCATCTTGTATAAAAACTTTGTCATTGAAGGTAAAATAGTTGAAGGCTAATGTGAATTCTAACAGGTCTAAAAATTCGATGATTTCACCCACAGTCATAGACTTGTTTTTAATGAGATTGTGCTTGATGATTGTTAATGTTTCTGATATTGGTACGTTAGTATATAGGTTCATAATATCTAAAGAAGCTAGGACGGCGTCTTCTGGAATGGCTAAATCCTTAACATCGTTGGCAAAGCTCACACTATTTTTAACACTGTAGGTTTCCTGAAATTTGTACGCATATTTCAATTTTTGGTATAAAGCTTTATTCAGTAGCTCATTAACTGCTTCCCTGCCATTGCAAATTACGCGCATAGGTTTATTACTTTTATGCAACTTTATCTGAGCTCTCGCTTCTGGTGTTTTGGGATTCATATTGATTAATCTAGCTTTTTCACTCGGCGTGAACAAAAACTGGACCGCTTCTAATTTGGCTTTTAATTCTACTTGAAATTTCTTCGTAGGGTTTTTTTTGATTTCCTTAATACCATTCTCCTGAAAAAATTGCATTGTTTTAGTTATATATTCTTCCTCGTACATGACGACAGACGTGCAGCCCTTATCAGCTTTGATCACAATTGCACCATATGACCCTAATTTTAAGTTTATTTCTTTAACTAACTTAATCTCAGTATGATTATCAATTGCCTTTTCGCGTTCAATTGCCTCTTTGGTTTTTATAGCGATACATGTCTCCTGGAATTTTGTCACTTTAGCTTCCCTGCATGCTACCTTCACTTCTGCGATCATCCTCTTGACATCCTGTTGATGTATTTTTGTGTGAGGGTTGTACTTGAGCCCCTTGTCTAACAGTTCCTGCTCTTTATCGGCTAAAATAATGTCTGTTAAGTTGACTGTCCTGTCATAGAACTTGTGTACGTGACGCACGTTTTCTGCATTACTGTCTGTGTCCGCTATTATTTTACAGAGGTTATAGATTTTCTTGTTATGTCTCTTTATAATTGCGTCCCTATGAACCTCAATCCTGTAGTCAATCTCGTCTTCAACATGTCTAAACTGTAAGGGAGAAAGTAGGTTACCTAACATCATATGTAAGTCAAATACTGATTTATTACATTTATCTTTTTCGATGTACCCAGATTTTATCTCCTGTCTGATCCACAATTGCTCCGCCTTCCTCTTCACTATCCTGGCTGAAACAGTGTTATTACTGACTTTTAATCTCGCGTATTTGGGCACAACACCTAACTGCAGACAGTTCTTGTTAAACTGAATTTTTAAATTGGCTCTCATAACTTTTAATTTAAATTTAAAAAATCTTTTCACATCTCCCACAGCCTGACTAGGCACAAGTTTATCAAAGCAAGACTTATTAGTCTTCAGGGAGTTATTGCGATCGTTATATGAATAAAATTCTTGAATGTCCGTCTCCAAATCGCTTATATTTTCTAAAACATTAATAGTTTCGGGACAGCTGCCCATCTTCAGATCTGTTAAATAAATGTTATAACTGAATATAAGCTACTATTTATAAAGTATGATATCAAAAAAAAAAAAAAAAATTTAAAGGCAAAACATTAAAAAACATTAAAAACATACCAAAATTTAGAAGTTACAGAGTAACCTGTCCTGTAATGAACGAATGTTCACAGTCGTTACTAAAACATAATAGTTGCCTGAGGGTTTATATAAAGTACTTGAAATCATCTGATTGGTTGGGATCCTTTTGTTAAAGTTATTGTCAATAAGTAATTATTGACTTAAATATAAAAGCAATTCTGAGGTCAAGGTATAAGATAATAGTCAAGGTATAAAAAACAGTTACAAATGAGACACATAGCTGTCAAACTATAAAAGGACGTAGAAATAAGATAAAATTGGGTTCTGGATAAATATAATAACATTTTAAGTGAAACTGTTATCGAGTTAAAAAATAAAATATATATATGTATATAAAAGTATAAAAATAAAAATAAAAATATTGTTAAATATTAAAATCTCTTAAAAAGGATTAAAAAGAAATATTTTCCCGTCTGCGGATGAGGCTTCCGTGAGTCAGGTAGCAGTAGCGTCGCCGAGGTTTCCTCCGTCGTGTCCCATTCACCGCCGCCAGTGTGCTGAGGGCCGCCGTAGCTGGTGTTTGGCAGCGCGTTCCATTCCAGGCAAGGCTACAAAATGTCTTTAAATATTTCAAAAAAGTTTTTATGCATGAAGTCTGTCTGCTCATTTAGAAGTTTGTCCGGGTCTTTCTCCTTGTGCGCATATACTTCAAGTTCTTCAAGTACGTTTAAATGAAAGCTTTTCGGTGCCCTGTGCAACACTTCCATTTGTTCGCTTATAGTGCTGACTTGGTGTTTATTGTCTTTAGCATGCGCTCCAAATGCTGTGTGATTGCTGTTATTGCAATGCTCTTTGTATCGGACTTCAAAGTTGCGTCCAGTTTGACCTATGTAATATTTATCGCAGCTGGCGCATTTAATCTTGTATACTCCGGAGTTGTTATATTTCGTGCGTTTTTTCGTGGTAGGTTTATGCCTTAATCTTTGTGCCATTTGCCCATCATTTTTGAACGCCACCCCTATGTTTCTCGGAAAGTGTTTCGCAATTCTCTCCGACACACGTCCTCTGTATGTTAAAATGACAAACTTCTTTTTATCTTTAAATATGTTAATGTCAGTGGATTTGTTTTTAATTTTATTGAACATCCGCGTGACATCTTGCGTCTTGTACCCATTGGCAGCGGCTACCTGTTTGATAATGTCTAGTTCTTTCTCTAATTCTTCCTCGGCAAGTGGTAGTCTGAGAGCTCTGTTGCACATTGAGTAGAAGTATGCTCTTTTGTGCTGTGCTGCGTGTCGTGATGTCGCTCCTATAATGCTATCAGAGCATGTCTCTTTCCTGTACACGCTGAATGCGTGCCTACCTCCGTCATTTCTTATAGTCAAGTCAAGAAAATTGATTGCCCCATTCCGCTCCAATTCCAAAGTAAACTGCATTTTTGGGTGTTGATCGTTTAAAACTTTTGACATTTCCACAACTTCATCTTTCATCCCTTTATACAGTAAAATAGAGTCATCAACGTACCGTCTGTAATAAATTAGTTTCCGTTTGATTTCGGGATAAGAGGCGAAAAATTTGCTTTCGAAGTCGTTCACAAAAATTTCAGCTAGAATACCCGACAGGCAATTTCCCATCGCTAAACCATCATCTTGTATAAAAACTTTGTCATTGAAGGTAAAATAGTTGAAGGCTAATGTGAATTCTAACAGGTCTAAAAATTCGATGATTTCACCCACAGTCATAGACTTGTTTTTAATGAGATTGTGCTTGATGATTGTTAATGTTTCTGATATTGGTACGTTAGTATATAGGTTCACAATATCTAAAAAAAAAAACGCACGAAATATAACAACTCCGGAGTATACAAGATTAAATGCGCCAGCTGCGATAAATATTACATAGGGCAAACTGGACGCAACTTTGAAGTCCGATACAAAGAGCATTGCAATAACAGCAATCGCACAGCATTTGGAGCGCATGCTAAAGACAATAAACACCAAGTCAGCACTATAAGCGAACAAATGGAAGTGTTGCACAGGGCTGCTACCTGACACACGGAAGCCTCATCCGCAGACGGGAAAATATTTCTTTTTAATCCTTTTTAAGAGATTTTAATATTTAACAATATTTTTATTTTTATTTTTATACTTTTATATACATATATATATTTTATTTTTTAACTCGATAACAGTTTCACTTAAAATGTTATTATATTTATCCAGAACCCAATTTTATCTTATTTCTACGTCCTTTTATAGTTTGACAGCTATGTGTCTCATTTGTAACTGTTTTTTATACCTTGACTATTATCTTATACCTTGACCTCAGAATTGCTTTTATATTTAAGTCAATAATTACTTATTGACAATAACTTTAACAAAAGGATCCCAACCAATCAGATGATTTCAAGTACTTTATATAAACCCTCAGGCAACTATTATGTTTTAGTAACGACTGTGAACATTCGTTCATTACAGGACAGGTTACTCTGTAACTTCTAAATTTTGGTATGTTTTTAATGTTTTTTAATGTTTTGCCTTTAAATTTTTTTTTTTTTTTTGATATCATACTTTATAAATAGTAGCTTATATTCAGTTATAACATTTATTTAACAGATCTGAAGATGGGCAGCTGTCCCGAAACTATTAATGTTTTAGAAAATATAAGCGATTTGGAGACGGACATTCAAGAATTTTATTCATATAACGATCGCAATAACTCCCTGAAGACTAATAAGTCTTGCTTTGATAAACTTGTGCCTAGTCAGGCTGTGGGAGATGTGAAAAGATTTTTTAAATTTAAATTAAAAGTTATGAGAGCCAATTTAAAAATTCAGTTTAACAAGAACTGTCTGCAGTTAGGTGTTGTGCCCAAATACGCGAGATTAAAAGTCAGTAATAACACTGTTTCAGCCAGGATAGTGAAGAGGAAGGCGGAGCAATTGTGGATCAGACAGGAGATAAAATCTGGGTACATCGAAAAAGATAAATGTAATAAATCAGTATTTGACTTACATATGATGTTAGGTAACCTACTTTCTCCCTTACAGTTTAGACATGTTGAAGACGAGATTGACTACAGGATTGAGGTTCATAGGGACGCAATTATAAAGAGACATAACAAGAAAATCTATAACCTCTGTAAAATAATAGCGGACACAGACAGTAATGCAGAAAACGTGCGTCACGTACACAAGTTCTATGACAGGACAGTCAACTTAACAGACATTATTTTAGCCGATAAAGAGCAGGAACTGTTAGACAAGGGGCTCAAGTACAACCCTCACACAAAAATACATCAACAGGATGTCAAGAGGATGATCGCAGAAGTGAAGGTAGCATGCAGGGAAGCTAAAGTGACAAAATTCCAGGAGACATGTATCGCTATAAAAACCAAAGAGGCAATTGAACGCGAAAAGGCAATTGATAATCATACTGAGATTAAGTTAGTTAAAGAAATAAACTTAAAATTAGGGTCATATGGTGCAATTGTGATCAAAGCTGATAAGGGCTGCACGTCTGTCGTCATGTACGAGGAAGAATATATAACTAAAACAATGCAGTTTTTTCAGGAGAATGGTATTAAGGAAATCAAAAAAAACCCTACGAAGAAATTTCAAGTAGAATTAAAAGCCAAATTAGAAGCGGTCCAGTTTTTGTTCACGCCGAGTGAAAAAGCTAGATTAATCAATATGAATCCCAAAACACCAGAAGCGAGAGCTCAGATAAAGTTGCATAAAAGTAATAAACCTATGCGCGTAATTTGCAATGGCAGGGAAGCAGTTAATGAGCTACTGAATAAAGCTTTATACCAAAAATTGAAATATGCGTACAAATTTCAGGAAACCTACAGTGTTAAAAATAGTGTGAGCTTTGCCAACGATGTTAAGGATTTAGCCATTCCAGAAGACGCCGTCCTAGCTTCTTTAGATATTGTGAACCTATATACTAACGTACCAATATCAGAAACATTAACAATCATCAAGCACAATCTCATTAAAAACAAGTCTATGACTGTGGGTGAAATCATCGAATTTTTAGACCTGTTAGAATTCACATTAGCCTTCAACTATTTTACCTTCAATGACAAAGTTTTTATACAAGATGATGGTTTAGCGATGGGAAATTGCCTGTCGGGTATTCTAGCTGAAATTTTTGTGAACGACTTCGAAAGCAAATTTTTCGCCTCTTATCCCGAAATCAAACGGAAACTAATTTATTACAGACGGTACGTTGATGACTCTATTTTACTGTATAAAGGGATGAAAGATGAAGTTGTGGAAATGTCAAAAGTTTTAAACGATCAACACCCAAAAATGCAGTTTACTTTGGAATTGGAGCGGAATGGGGCAATCAATTTTCTTGACTTGACTATAAGAAATGACGGAGGTAGGCACGCATTCAGCGTGTACAGGAAAGAGACATGCTCTGATAGCATTATAGGAGCGACATCACGACACGCAGCACAGCACAAAAGAGCATACTTCTACTCAATGTGCAACAGAGCTCTCAGACTACCACTTGCCGAGGAAGAATTAGAGAAAGAACTAGACATTATCAAACAGGTAGCCGCTGCCAATGGGTACAAGACGCAAGATGTCACGCGGATGTTCAATAAAATTAAAAACAAATCCACTGACATTAACATATTTAAAGATAAAAAGAAGTTTGTCATTTTAACATACAGAGGACGTGTGTCGGAGAGAATTGCGAAACACTTTCCGAGAAACATAGGGGTGGCGTTCAAAAATGATGGGCAAATGGCACAAAGATTAAGGCATAAACCTACCACGAAAAAACGCACGAAATATAACAACTCCGGAGTATACAAGATTAAATGCGCCAGCTGCGATAAATATTACATAGGTCAAACTGGACGCAACTTTGAAGTCCGATACAAAGAGCATTGCAATAACAGCAATCACACAGCATTTGGAGCGCATGCTAAAGACAATAAACACCAAGTCAGCACTATAAGCGAACAAATGGAAGTGTTGCACAGGGCACCGAAAAGCTTTCATTTAAACGTACTTGAAGAACTTTAAGTATATGCGCACAAGGAGAAAGACCCGGACAAACTTCTAAATGAGCAGACAGACTTCATGCATAAAAACTTTTTTGAAATATTTAAAGACATTTTGTAGCCTTGCCTGGAATGGAACGCGCTGCCAAACACCAGCTACGGCGGCCCTCAGCACACTGGCGGCGGTGAATGGGACACGACGGAGGAAACCTCGGCGACGCTACTGCTACCTGACTCACGGAAGCCTCATCCGCAGACGGGAAAATATTTCTTTTTAATCCTTTTTAAGAGATTTTAATATTTAACAATATTTTTATTTTTATTTTTATACTTTTATATACATATATATATTTTATTTTTTAACTCGATAACAGTTTCACTTAAAATGTTATTATATTTATCCAGAACCCAATTTTATCTTATTTCTACGTCCTTTTATAGTTTGACAGCTATGTGTCTCATTTGTAACTGTTTTTTATACCTTGACTATTATCTTATACCTTGACCTCAGAATTGCTTTTATATTTAAGTCAATAATTACTTATTGACAATAACTTTAACAAAAGGATCCCAACCAATCAGATGATTTCAAGTACTTTATATAAACCCTCAGGCAACTATTATGTTTTAGTAACGACTGTGAACATTCGTTCATTACAGGACAGGTTACTCTGTAACTTCTAAATTTTGGTATGTTTTTAATGTTTTTTAATGTTTTGCCTTTAAATTTTTTTTTTGATATCATACTTTATAAATAGTAGCTTATATTCAGTTATAACATTTATTTAACAGATCTGAAGATGGGCAGCTGTCCCGAAACTAGTAATGTTTTAGAAAATATAAGCGATTTGGAGACGGACATTCAAGAATTTTATTCATATAACGATCGCAATAACTCCCTGAAGACTAATAAGTCTTGCTTTGATAGACTTATCATATTTATTACAGTACTTGTTATTATCATACGCCAATCAAACCAATCTCCTGAACGAAAGTGTTAGCTGATTAAAATACAGAGTGGAAACATATTAAAGTACTCGACGAACAAGAATTCGAGGCTGACTTATATTTTTAAATGGCATGGTTGTTTCACAATAAATGCTGTCATAATTATGACGACTCTACATGGTCGTCTGTAAGGCACCGTGGTAGCTGCATTGTTCACAGAAATCTAGATCTGCAGTACAATACAAATTATATTATGACCGAAGCTGACCTCCTTCCAGTCCTGGTTGGTAGTTCTGTTAACTCCAACTGGAGCACTGGTCGTGTGAACAGTTTCTTTACGAAAAAAATTAATTAGCTGCTGATGGGTTGAAGGTGACATCAAATCTCCCAAATCCAGTTCATGAATTAATGATACCAGCAGAGTTGTGGCTACAGCTAAGATCCACATCTCACAGGGATGCAACAGCAGATGTTTTGCGGTGGCTGCCATCAGTCACATTTATCTGACAAGGAAGTCAGCGCCGTGCCGAGACACAAACACTACTGGCATGCTGCCAATTGGCAGCGCATCCACTACGAAATGTGAAGTGAGATTACACATCTCCCTCAAGGCGCTTTTTCGTTCGCACCATTACTACGGGCGACCGTCCAACTACTTACTGCTAACGTGTAGTCAGCTTCCTTTTAAACGTTACTGAAACTCCAACACATGCTTACATCATCTGTGACATATCTCACACACGACAGGAAACCTGTCAACTGGGCGGAAGTGCTATGAGATTAAAATATGGGCTTACATCAGCAGTCGCAGTGGGAATGTTTTAACGTACGTGACGAACAGACAGCTAGCAACACAATGAATTGGAATAATGGTATGTGTATAATCGAGTGGAGCTACAATCGTGTGAATGTTTGTATAAATACGTTAACAGCGGTTCCTTAGTTTATATGTAACTAGCTTAAACCCGCGGCTCCGCTCGCGTATTGGTTGATTATGATAGATAAGCTATATTTCCGTAGTATGCTATGAGACTGGTTTTGAAGGATGTAATGAAATACAATATCTTCTTTAGAAACAAGCATTTTTAATCAACATTCAAATAAAAAAATAAAATTAGGTGAAGTGCTTAATGATTCAACGTTCGCCATTGCTGTCCTCTTGTCCCTCCTTTGTGAAAGTCTTATCTTGCGCTGTTCTTCATTTTCGTTTGCTCTTGATGTTTTAATAAGTTTTGCTCCAACAGTGTTTCTTGATAATGACGTTTTCCTTTTCCCGAGGCATGTTGTCTGAATGTGATCTATTAAAATAATAGATATACTGTTGTAATATGTGTAAAGTAACGCAATGCACATTTATCTACGTAGTTTAAATTACAATTAAATTAATGTAATTAATTTCATTCATTTTTGAGGAAATGTCGCTGATTTAGCGGAACTGAAAAATATTAATATCAGATTGCAGAAGTCTATGCACTTAACGTTTATCAGGAAAGTAAGTAGTGTAGATCAAATCACACGTAAAAATGCACTCGTTTCGAAATTCAACAATAACGATTGTAATAATGTCACAGATCGATCACTTGAACGGAACGTCACGGAACGTCAAATCGATTTTTTTAAATAGATGTATTAAAAGAAATTTCTTTTTTACTCCTTTATTTATTTATTCTTATATTTCCTTATTCGTATGCTTATCCTTACAGAGAAAGAGCTAAAGACATTGTAGCACGCATAGAGCAAAGATCTGTGGCATCGCGTTTCGCTGTATGTAACCTCCTTGCTATAGAGTCGCAAAAGTCATCGCTGGCCTTCAGTCCGAATTTTTTTAATAATCTGACGACTTTCAACCACCCTATCTTCCACCCCCTTATAGCCATCGGCATGGAACTGCTATGGTGTACAACGGAAGACTTCGACAACAATTACACACAGACCATTCGTTTGCGTTCTGTATTATTCTCTGCAGAGCGAAATATTAACACACACACACGTAGAATTTTATATACACAGATAACTTTCCATTCCAATATAGTTCACCCTTTTATCATTATCTGCCCTCAAGCAACAATGCAACCAATAAAACCATTTTCAAAGAGTAAATATAATTTTCAAAGAGTAATTATTGTTCCGCATTTCACGTTATATTCTTCAAATTACTAAATATCTATCAGATCGCTATAAAACCGTGCCTAAAACCTTCCCCGGGTAGACATTAGTAGCTGTACAAATTTTTAGCTCTTTATATCTTGTGGTTCAGACGTGATAAACGTACACCGAACAGACATTCACATTTATAGATATACATATATTAGCTAAAACCCGCGGCTCCGATCGCATGTTGCTTGATTATGATGGATAAGCTATATTTCAGTAGTGACTGTTACTGTTGTAATATGTGTAAAGTAACGCAATGGAGATTTATCTACGAAGTTTAAATAACAATTAAATTAATGTAATTAATTTCACTCATTTTTGAGGAAACGTCTCTGATAAAGGGGAACTGAAAATATTCCTATCAGACTGCAGAAGTCTATGTACTTGCCGTTTATCAGGAAAGTAAGTAGTGTAGATCAAATCACACGCAAAAATGCACTCGTTTCGAAGAATCCAATCACGAAATTCAACAATAATGATTGTAACAATATTACAGATCGATCACTTGATGTAATGCGCTAACCGTCAAATCGATTTTTTTAAAGAGATGTATTAAAAGAAGTTTCTTTTTTACTGCTTTATTAATTTATTCTTATATTTCCTTATCGTATGCTTATCTTTACAGAGAAAGAGCTGAAGACATTGCAGCACGCATAGACCAAAGATATGGTCTGTGGCATCACGTTTCGCTGTATGTAACCTCCTTGCTATAGAGTCGCAAACGTCATCGCTGGTCTTCAGTCCGAATTTTTTTTATAATTTGACGACTTTCAACCACCATATCTTCCACATCCTTATAGCTATCGGCATGGATCTGCTATGGTGTACAACGGGTGACTTCAGACAACAATTACACACAGACCATTCGTTTGCGTTCTATAGTTTTCACTACAGAACGAAATATTAACACCCACACACGTAGAATTTTATATACACCGATAACTTTCCATCCCAATATACTCCACCCTTTTATCATTATCAACCCTCAAGCAACAATGCAACCAATAAAACCATTTTCAAAGAGTAAATATAATCCTCAAAGAGTAATTATTGTTCCGCATTTCCCATTACATTATTCAAATTACTAAATACCTATCAGATCGCTATAAATACGTGCCTAAAACCTTCCTCAGGTATAAATTAGTAACTGTACAAATATTTAAGTCTCTGCGTCTTGTCGTTCGGACGTGATAAGCGTACACCGAACAGACATTCACATTAATATATATACTTAAATAGCTATCCGATCGCCATAAAACCGTGCCTAAAGCCTTCCCCGGGTAGACATTAGTAACTGTACAAATTTTTACCTCTTTATGTCTTGTGGTTCAGTCGTGATAAACGTACACCGAACAGACATTCACATTTATAGATATAGAAGATGTACACGGTAACAATTATTGAACTATAAGAAAGAAAACGTAAATTAGTTACAAACTAAGACGTGCACACACTTTATTCAACATGTAAACGTTACTGCAGATACCCGGATTTAGATCATGTCGCTTTCTATATGTCTGCTTTTCGTAGCAATGATGTGACGCAGACCAATAGTGCAATTCTGCAAGACCCGCTGAGGTGTCGGAATATCGATGACCTCCTGAGAGGCTGTTTTCAGCTCCGCAAGGGTTTTGTGGTTATTTCTCTACACCTTGACTTCAATACAGCACCGCAAAAAGAACTCGCTTCTGCTCAGATCCAGAGAATATGGCGGCCATGCCAGTGACCTCTCGGTACCACAGAGCCAGATTGTGGGTCCCAAAATGCTCCCCCAGGACATCAGACACTGTCTTACTTCGCACTATCTTGGGCGAACCACAGTTTGTCGAAATCAAGATCACTTTGGATAATGGGGATGAAATCATCTTCCGACACCTTCATGTACCATTCGGTAGTCACCGGGCCATCAAGGAATATCGCAGCGATTATTCCGTGACTTGACATTTCCCACCACACAGTCACCCACAGTCACTCTATCCTGAGCAAGCCTCTTCATCTCCTCATAATTACCGCAACCCACATCCATTTGAATCTGTGGAAATGAAAATGGGCAACTGCGAACAGTGCAATCATAGGGTTGTTCCCATCAGATTCGACAGCAAATCAAGATCGACAACGATAGTTCAGGTATCATGCTTACGACGCAAACAGAAGATGAAAAGATAGAGAAAGTATGTGAGGGTATAGAAAAGACAGGAAGTAGGAAGGAAGGAAGGAAGGAAGGAAGCTTAGGGTTTAACGTCCCGTCGACATGTTGGTCATTAGAGACGGAGCTCGCGCTCGGATTTTTGGGTAAGGAAGGGGAACTATTAATATATATTTATGTCGTAGTCAGTGTGTCTGTACAAGATGACTGGCGCTAAGTAATGTAATGATTTCGGCTCTAAAGAGAAATTGAACTGAAAATCGAGGGAAAATCGAAATACTGAGTTTCTGAGCTAATCCGAGAGCCACTTCTCGTATTTGTTGTGCTCTACCAATGGCAGGATTTCACAAGATGACTAGGTGACACCATGAAACGGCCGGAGAGATGAACGGGGGTTTTCAGTGAAAAAGAACCCTCCAATTTGGAGGCGGTGTACTGATTGTCTGCACTGGAGATCGGCGGTAGAACAATGCTAACTGATGCTTTTGACGTCTTTGCAAAGTTAGAAGCATGGAAAAGGCAAGAGGTTCGCAGCCTTGAGTCTTGCATTTCGAAAGGATTTTTACGATTTTATCTTTATCTACAATTTAAATACAAAAATCTTCACGACGCTCGGTACAGGACTGGGTTATTACATCGGCATGGACACCGTGGTGCAAGAAAATCATTGTTTTAGGACTGATTTGTCAATTTTCAATTTTTCAATTTTCGCTCCATGCTTTATGGAAATGTTCAGGATCGCTTGTGCGTTTGTGATTGTTGGAATTTTGTGTGGTGCAATGATCTAGAGACCTGCAGACTTTCAAGGACAATAAACTGACAGTGCATCTGAACAAAATGGCACGCTGAGTAGGGATGAGCGGAAGTACTGTATCTTGCTTCAAGTCAGGTCAGAGTTCACGGAGATTATGGTTTTACCAAGTTTCTGCGTAGTCAATGGAACATAGTGAATCGAAGTTATTCTGTCAGGAAACGAGTCACTAAGCAGAACACTGCTAAAGGATGCAGGAAAGTGTTTGAAAATCAGATTAAAAATATGACAAACGATATTTAGTTTTAGCTATTATATCGCAAGAACAGAGAAGGATATCGAATAACGAAGTTTTACTTATATGTAGGAGGAATGCATGTGAAATTATCGGGTGATTTGGGGTGGAACAGGGTGTAAAATTTAGTTCGTATAAGTATCAGCAGTACGGCATTCAAGCTGAATAGGTCACAATGGTGAAATTCAAACATCATGCAAAGATCGACTTTATTACGACGCGTTTCGGATTTTAGCCATCATCAGATAAGTATTTGTCCGTTAGCAATAGCTGCACGTAGGCGTTACAAATGTTTTGTACACAACCATTCGCAGATCACAAGTCTGTTCTGTATAACAAATGCAGCAGTACTAATTATTATAACAATGGTCACCTGTTGCCTACACGAATTGATCTCACATTTACAAAAAAGAAGGAAACTCAGGGTTTAACGTCCCGTCGATAGCGCGGTTATTAGAGACGTACACGGAGTTGCAACCTGTGATACTTGAAGTGACTCTAACCCAGCTGGACATCGGATCGATCTGTACTTTAATGACCGATGATCTAGCCGCTGTCGTTACTGCCAACTACTTTCTGCGGTTCCATTTGAATTGCTAATCAGTGCCTTGTGCACTTCATGATTATTCGATGTTATTGCCGCTTTCATGGCATTGCAGTTCTATTTACCAGCAGTGCTTTTGCGACAGAATACAGAAATACGTAATACAGTGTAGTGGAAAACTAATGAAACAAAGTCCATAAAAATCGCGTACAAAATATAGCCTGCAGGAAGTTCGCAAACTGGTATCACTAACAGCATTTAATAGTCTAGGAATATTCTTTTTAAATGCACAAAGATGTCCCAAATGTATGGGAAAAGTTTAAACCTGGTGTCAGTAGTACACTACAGAAGTTGTGTCGTTTAAGTGGATTAAGGACGGAAAAGACTCAGTGTGGTTTACTAACAAAATTCTGAAAATGTCAACGGAAAAGAAATTGTTGCACTCTCAGTTTAAAAAAGAAAATGGATATACTTACCGACAAAATTTAGTAGAAAATTTCGCGTCTATAAAAATATCGAGATCTGAAGAATACAAAAACTTTAATTGCCATACTTCAGTGAAAGATCGTGTGAAAAGCCTAGATAATCTTGTCCGAAGTAACATCACCTCACAATTCAAAGGCTTCCATTCAGACAAACAATTTGATGTGACGCCAAAAGAAAAAGTTATAAATAAAAATTTCAAGGAATGTATAGATCATACACGAAAGCGAGTGCGTGCAGGACACTTGTGCAGGCCCATTCTTGAAAAATGCTCGTGGTTTTGATATACTTACCAAGCCGCATTATAGTAAAACGCATAAGTATTGCATAGGCATACCACTAAGTTTCTTATCAGTATGTTCACTAAACACGCGTTGATTATCGAAACTCAACGTGAACTGAAGTAGAATTCTTTGGAGGAACGACACCGTTACTTCCGCGAAACACTCTTGAGAGAACGATCTACTGTCGTCAACATGCATCTCGAGTAAGGGTCAGGAAGACATGAAAAAAATTAGAGCTCTTACGAATGTGTGTAGTGAGTCGTTTTACTCTTGCTCCCATTGTGAGTGGAATAAGAAAGGGCATTGCTAGCTGTGATATAAAGTACCCCCCCCCCCCCATCATGCAACTTGCGACTTTAGATGTGTGGATGCAGACGTAGATGTAGAGAAAAAATCAGCAATGCAAACAAGCTTTCGTGCTTCACTGTCAGTGTATATGGAATTATCTTTATAATTAGTACAAGAAAAGAATGCTTTTCTGTCATGTATTAGAAGAATTTCCGTACTTGACTTACTGTTAATTTCACCAAAGTCGTATAATAAAATTTCGCTTCTATAAGAGATACGCGTTTTGTTGTAGATAAGAGACAATCTGTTGCCTGTAAGCGGCGGACTGGCCAAGTGCATTGAGGCGCTATGCTCCGAAGCGCGAGGCCGTCCCCCGTCGGGGGTTTGAAAACCCCATCGGGAAAGGATGTTTGTGCTGTCTTCAGTATAAGTTAGTTTACAAGTAGCTTGTAAGTTTAGGGGCTGATGACCCCACAGTTAAGTGCCATAAGCTTAACAAACATTTCAACATTTTTGTAAGCTTTTAGCTACTGTTTCCCACTACCGTGGCCGATACGTCGTTTAAATTACATATCACATGTTTTGCAGTGACTTTGTGAGAAGACAGAATGCAGTGCAATAATAATAATAATAATAATAATATGGTTTTCTGTTCCATAGGACCCAATTGAGGAGTGAGACTCCATGGTCATGGAACAAATCAATATATGAATTTTTACACAAGAATGGTAATAGAAAATTTTAAGTAGTCCTATGCACACGACAATCTTAAGACAAAGTGAAAAGAATCAATAAAGAAAAAAATTAATTAGCTTAATTGTTTAACTTTTCTAGGCGTTCGTCGACATAATAAAAGGAGTGAGCCATGAGGTAACTCTTCAGTTTAGATTTGAAAGCGTGTGGGTTAGTGCTAAGATTCTTTAGTTTGTGTGGCAGCTTATTGAAAATGGATGCTGCAGAATACTGTACACCTTTCTGCACAAGTGTCAAGGTGGTGTGATGCAAATGTAGATTCGACTTCTGTCTAGTATTCACCGAGTGAAAGCTACTAACTCGTGGGAATAAGCTGATATTATTAACAACAAACGACATCCTGTAGCCAACGAAGTATTGAACATTGCATGCCTTGTGTCACCGCGCGTTGTCCTGTTACAGTGTGGCCTTCGACAAACTCTCGAAGTATGGGAGAACAAACGGCTCCACTACTGCAGTGATGTAACGGTGGCTGGCTAGTGTACCACGAATGCACACTAGCGTGGTGCGGGAGTGGAATCCAACACCACCCCAAACCATAATATCGAAGGTAGGGCCAGTATGGCGATGCATAATGTAATGTTACAGATCAACAGTCTATCATCATGGTGTCTCCATAACCTAATCCATTATTCAAAAGAGATAGAGTGGCTGGCCACTACTTAGCTCAGTACCACCGATAGTCACACAAATAAGACCGAAATAAACGTACAATGGGGGACAAAAAGCTTACCCGGCCCGAATAATTTGAAGTCCAAGAACAGGGAACTGAGAATTCCCAAGCACAAATACGAGTGTTACCAACTCCAGCGGTCTGTGCAGCTTCAGCTTGCTGTTTACATGGTCAAATAAAAGCAATACAATAGTTAGGATACAGTACATGTCGAGATTAGTTGCACTTTAACTCAGGTATTATTTATTTTGTAAAGCATTATTGAGTACGAAGAAACGAAGTATAATAATTGCACGTGGGTACATTTACTACAACGAACCGCCCCTGACATATGTTTCATTGGGTGAGTGGGTAAGTTGACGGTTTATGAACGCAGCGGGCGCGCGTTCGTCAATTTATTTTAGACCTCTTGCAGGTAATATTTTAAATATTAATTTGCTAAAATTGTGCAGTTGTAGGCTTTTATAGGATTTTAGAAAATTCTATTTTAAAATAATCTAATGTTTACTGAGACAGACACGTGTTCATAGTAATAACATTGAAAATGTATGCATTCTCTTTGTAATTACTTCGACCGCTCAATAAAGAACGATGTGGCAGTCGAAGTAACTACAAATACATCCATCCATTTTCAACATTTTTACTACTGCTGTCATTTGTCTCTTTGTATAAAGATTAGGCTATTACAAAATGAAGTATGTTCAAGAATGTGGAATCTAGAAAAGACTATAGCGAATTAATGTTTAAAAATATTGCCTGCACAGGTCTAAAAAAGAAAAGTTGACTCCAGTGGTACTCTAACTCGTGCTTCTTGTGTTCGTAAACCGTCAGCCTATCCTCTGAGCCAACAAAACATATGTAAGAAGCGGTTCGATGTAGTAAATCTACCGACGTGGAGTTGTTATACCTCAACCGATGCTAAGTGGTCGAATAACGTTTTCCAAAATACATGATACGTGAGTTAATCTGCTATGAATCTCGACATATACTGTATCCTAACTATTATATTGCTTCTATCTGACTATGTAAACACCAAGCTGAAGCTACGAAGGCCTCTAGAGTTGGTAACACTCGCACTTCGGAACTAGGTCATGCGCAATGTTCTATTCTTGGACTTCAAATTATTCGGAGCGGGTAATCTTTTTGTCCCCCATTGTACAACACAAGCTTCGCAAGTTAATTCGTTCGTCAGGTAGGAAAGAGGAGGGAAGGGTTGCCTATGACCTAGGCCGCGAGGTAAGGATGGTGTGGCGAGTAGTGGATGGGGCTTCGATCCATCACCCTTCACGCCATCCTTAACTCACGGCCTAGGATGCGAGTAAACCTTCCCTTTTATCCCGCCGTCCTTCCCTCCTCTTTTATACCCGACGAAGGAATTAATTTTCGAAAGCTTGTTTTGTACGTTTATTTTCGCCTTTGTTGTGTGACCATCGGCACTATTGAACTGATGTAAGCGGTGGCCAGTCACTCTATCGCTTTTGGACTATATATATATTGCCTATCTTTGCGGAGTTATTGTCAGATGAACCATAATCTAATCTGACCATCATAGTGGTGCAGGCAGAACCGGTATTCACCGGTAAAAACAATGTTGTTCCTTTCAGTTGCCGACATCCGTCGTACATAGCATTATTACAGGCCCAAATGCCTGTGGCGTTGAATGAGTGTTAAACGCAGCAAAGGACGCCTGGCGGACAGTCCACTGTTCAGCAAATTACGTGCGAACTCTGCTTATAGCGCAACAGATCGAATTTATTGTGATATGGTTCGTGATGTGACAGAGCGATCGAGCATTGTCCTGCTTACGATAAGCCTGTCATCACGTGTAGGTGGGTGCACTTGCTCCCGTCAGTTCGTCATTCCCTCCTGCATTCAAAGATTACATAAACGCATCCCACTCGCTTGGTTACGTTCGATACGATCACCGATTCATCTATAGGATAATCTGCAAACCCTATAACAGCTATTCTTCCTCAGTCGAACTCAGAAACGTACTTGAAAGAGGCTCGCAGTCTTCTTTGAGTCTTACTCCAGATGCTTACGCAAAACAACCGCACGGAAGAACAGTTCCAGTACGTCCACACGGCTGTCTGTTTGCGTTTTATTTAAGGCTCTCAGGCGGTGAGACTGACGTTCAAAATGTACAAATGTTTGTTAAGCTTAAGGGACTTAACTACGGGGTCATCAGTCCCTAAACTTACAAACTACTTATGAGCTACTTACAACTAAGGACGGCACAAATATCCATGCCCGAGGGTGGATTCGAACCCCCGACTGTAGTGGCCGTGCAGACCGTGACTGAAGCGCCTCAGTCTCCTCGGCCACCGCGGCCGGCGAGACTGACGTCTGTAATGTGCGAAATACTAATTGTGATTATTTATCGTTGCCGCAAACACACGCTGCAAACTTCACCTGGTTTGGATGATTAAAACTGCAGCAACACACGAAGTGAGGGAGATGATAAAATTAGTACTGAGTGTTGCCGGTGATACTGGCGTCCATGATGTGCGAAATGCTAATTATGTTTATTTCTTGTCACCGCAAACACACGCTGCAAATTTCACTTAGTATGGATGATTAAAAATACAGCAACACGCGAAGTGAGGGAGATAATGAAATTAGCACTGAGTGTTGCCGGCGTTGGCTGTAACCGCTGTTATACGTCCCTACAAAGAATTTAAGAGGCTCTGGATGTGTTGTTGGGCTATAGCAGTTGGTGCTGCTTCCACATAGTGCCATAGTTGATCTGGTGTAGCAGCGGGTGGAGTATCGCAGCCCAATCATCGCCCAGACGTTTTCGGTACGCGAGGGACCAGGGTAGGGATAATACCATCGGGCGGTCGTCGAAGAAGTCTTCATCATTGCGGGTCATATGTGGTCGCGCATCATCCTGTTGCAATGCGGCCTTCGGCATACTCAAGGCGGTTAACATAAAGGGAGATGGCGTTATCTATGCCGAGCACATACGACAGTTGAAGCTTGTCCGCAATCTTGGTGAGTTATGGAATGCTATTTCTCCATTAAAACTATGCGTTAAGTCGACCGTCATACTGTTAATGCATTGAACTGACACTAACAAGGAGACCACATGGGTGTCGGAGTTTTGAATGTTTTTATATTTCTGGTACGTGAAGTTAAAAACTTAAATAACAATCAGAAAAAAGACATTCGACGCAGCTGTCAAAAATTCTCGAAAAAAATTGACTTTGAAGTTCTGCAAGTACACATAAGTATCAATATTTAAAACAATTACATTATCTGCCGGTGTAGCTCAGGTGGAGGCGCTCTGGCATCACAACAATAGATCGTTCGATTCCCGTTGCGACATTTTTTTTTTCGTTGTTTTCGAATTCAGTTATATAAAAAATTTTGGGATCTCTAATTCCACGTGTTGTGTCAGTTTTTGTTTATGTGTATGTGGACGAGCTGAATACCTTGTCGTCACCTAAAACGATGGTTGAGTGGGTTAGCTGCTCGGAAAGCCATTAGTAGCTATGGAGAGGACTTTCCAAAAGCAGTGTCGTAACGCTTCACAAACTTAACAACCAAAGACTACCTTCGCCAACTAATAGTGAAGCCAATACTGCAAAAAATGTGACTTATGTTTTTCATGGAAACCATCATTATTTTATAAAATATAGATAATTACGAATAAACAAAAATAGTGCATGTTTCATTAAAATTAGCATTCGATATTAAAACTGTGTAAGTATTCGACCACAACGAAAAAAAAAATTATAATAAAAAAATCTGTTACTGCAGGATTCGAACCACCGACCCTATAGTTACAAGGCTAGAACGCTACCACCTGAGCTACACCGACAGATACTGATACGCAAATTCGTAATAAAATTAAACAACTAATAACGCCAAATCAAACGAATATGTCTTTTCAATATATTGTACACTGTCCGTCTCAATAAACCTGACACGGATTTTATTTCCGACGTATCACCGACATCATCGCAGTAGCTATGTGTTAGATTTAACTAACAACTGAAAACAACATGTGTACATTCGAGTACGATTAGTTATGCAAAGACGTTTTGCTAATGGGATTCCTTGAAAGCGAGGGCTTTTTTTTATAACCAATATGGGCTTAGGTAACATTGATCATGTGGTGCCTCGCGAGGTAGCCGTGCGGTCTGAGTCTCCATGTTACGGACTGCGCGGCTGCTCCAGTCGGAGGTTCGAGTCGTCCCTCCTCCCTCGGTCTTGGGTGTGTATGTTGTCCTTAGCGTAAGTTAGTTTAAGTTAGATTAAGTAGTTTTTAAGTCTAGGGACAAAGACCTAAGCAGTTAGGTCTCATACGAACTCACACCCATTTGAACATTCTTTGATCATGTGGTACACAGCTTTCCTAGTTCAATTTGCGTAAATTTACACTGGCAACAATCATACTGTTAGTCGGAACTGTGACTTTATTTTTCGAAATACTTCTGCAGCACTGATTGAAGTTCAGTTACTGACTGTAACTTATATATGTATTGTGTATATAACGAGATATTCGTATGCGCTGGCTCACAAGTCCAACTTACGGAGTGGTTGGATCAATATTCGGATGGAAATACTAGGCCAGTAAATCTGTATGCTTCGTATATCGTCTTCTACGGACTCCTGGCAGTTTACACTCAAGAAGGCGTAGTACTGGGGAGGAGATCTTGCAAAATATGGAAAGACTAGTGATTTGTCGTATAACGTAAATGTACCTAAATTTTAACTAAATTCCGTAAGTTTCGGTTTCGGCCGAAACTAGAAGAACCGAAAATTCGATTACGGTTTCTGTTTCGGCCGCAAAATATGTTTCAGCCGAACTCTACTGGAAATAATAGCAATAAAAAACCGACAATGTTGACTGGAATACACTCTTTCAAATTCTGAAGTCAGCAGGGGTAAAATACAGGGAAAGGAAAGTTATTTACAACTTGTACAAAAGCCAGACCGCAGTTATTAGACTCGAAGGGCATGAAAGGGAAGCATCAGCTGGGAAGGGAGTAAGAGAGGGTTGCAGTCTTTCTCCGGTGTTATTCAATTTGTACATCGAGCAGGTGGTGAAGAAAAGCAAGGAAAAATTTGGAATAGGGATTAAATTTCAGGGGGAAGAAATAAAAACATTGCGTTTTGCTGATGACATTGTAATTCTGTCAGATACAGCAAAGGACCTGGAAGAGCGGTTGAATGGAATGGACAGCGTGTTGAAGAGAGCGTATAAAATGAACATTAAGAAGATCAAAACAAAAATAATGGAATGCGGTCTTCGAAAATCAGGCGATGCTGAAGGAATTTGATTAGGTAACGAAACAATGAAGGTGGTAGATGAGTTTTGTTACTTGGGTAGTAAAATAACATGCGATGGTCGCAGTACAGAGGATATAAAATGCAGAATGGCAATGGGAAGAAAAGCATTTTTGAAAAAGAGAAATTTGCTAACATCGAATATTAATTTAAGTGTAAGGAAGTCTTTTCTGAAGGCATTTGTGTGGAGTGTTGCCTTGTATGGGAGTGAAACATGGACGATAAGCAGTGCGGACAGGAAGAGAATAGAGGCTTTTGAAATGTGGTGCTACAGAAGAATGCTGAAGATTAGGTGGGTAGATCGCATAACTAATGAAGAAGTACTGAACAGAATTGGTGAGAAAAGGAATTTTTGGCATACCCTGACCAAAAGAAGGGATCGCTTGGTAGGACACATTCTTAGACATCGAGGAATCGTAAATTTAGCATTGGAGGGAAGTGTGTGGGGTAAAAATCGCAGAGGGAGACCAAGAGACGTGTATAGTAAGCAGATTCAAGTGGATGTGGGTTGCCGTTCTTATGAGGAGATGAAAAGGCTTGCTCAGGATAGAATAGGGTGGAGAGCTGCATCAAACCAGTCTCCGGACTGAAGACCATAACACAAAAAACTGAAAACCGGTTGTTTAAGAAACCGGTTCTCTTGAGCAATTTTTACAGTGCGGTTAAACTGGAGATGAAAAGAACCGGTATAACCGAAAACCGGTTGTTTCAGCAATAACCGCCATCCCTCGTTTACAGTACGTCTCTCGTTTTGGTGAATGGAGTATAGAAGACCAGATGTTGTTGCAAGTAAACTGCGTGTGCACAATTGCATTAAGCGGCATCCCTGGTGGGGTGTGTGAAGGCGACGTACCTTGCAGCGCAGGGCGAGCAGCGGGAAGGCGACGAGCAGGTCCCCCACGCCGTGCGCGCGCCACGACGTGAGCGGCGGCGTCAGCAGCAGGTGCAGGTGGTGGCGCCGCAGGTGCGTCACGTGCTTCACCTCCTCCGCCAGGTCCTCCAGCAGGCTCGCCGCTGCCACCACACAACACCGTGAGGGCGCGACAGGCTGCGCTCTTATCTTATGGCACAGAGTAACATATGCAGAGGAGAAGCCCCTCCTAAACCACTGTCCTACGCTCCCCTCGTAGTTCCGTAAGGTGCTAGCAGGTGTCAGGCGGTTCGCTGGCTTAGGGTGCCTCTCGCACGTCAGAGGGTATCTTGGAGGGGAGGCTGAGGGGAGAGCTCGTGCCGCCTGCCACGAGGCCACGGCTGTGTCCGGCTTGTTGGCGTTTGAGGGGAGGTGGTGGTGGGGACAGCCGCTACCTGCCGCCTGCTCTGGTCAGTTTAAAGGGCTGCTTCTGACCGCAGCGCCATCACGGAACATCTTACGGAACTGCTGGAAACCCTCCCTCCCCGCACCCCTGAGCGTAGGACCGGGCCCTTACGGAGGTTTCCCGTCTGTATATATTTGTCTGTGCTTATGAGGCGGGCACTCGTACCCTCGTGTCTTGTGGAGGTGCCAACCACTATCTGATCAAAAGTCTAACACACCTAACATGGGAATTACCACTGGATGCCACGAGAGGTGGACCCACTATATGAAAAGGAGGTGGGGATGGTTGTGTTGTCACTAAACTGGCCTTAAAAGTAGTATACACTACCTTGGGTTAGTGATATGCACTGATACAGATGGTAGTAGCATCACGTGGTGCTCTGGCTGAGATGTGATTTGTACCCTGGTGATTCGTGTGAAAAGGTTTCCGACATGACTGTACTTGCACAATGAGAATGAGCAGACTTTGAATGTGGTTGTGTTACGAGGAGGTGTTGGAAAATAAGTTACTCCTGTCGACTGTGGCCAGAGTTGCATATGAAAGGAAAAAAATTGAATGAGACATTAAAGATAAGACATATCTTTATTTTTCTACATAAATTCCAAGTACATTGAGACATTTGTCACACCGCTTTATAAGCTTCAGAAAGCCTTCAAGGCCACGGTGAAGTAGCCGAGCGGTCTAAAGCGTCTCGCTGCGGAGCGCGCGGTTGCTCGCTGTGGAGGTTCGAGTCCTCCCTGGGGCATGGGTGTGTGTGTTGTCCTTAGGTTAGTTTACCTAGGTTTAAGTAGTTTGTAAGCTACGGACTAATGACCACGCAGTTTGGTCCAATAGATTTACAAACATTTGAACATTTTGAAAGCCTTCAAGGAAAAAATCAGGGCTTTGCATACGGAAGAAGCATTGTGTCTCAGAAAACCGTGAGTAGCACATTACCTGCAGTCTGAGTGCTTTTGAACTTCTTTCGGACAGGTGATGACGGATTTTTCCACTCTATGGATGCGGCCTTCGATTCGGACGTGTAATGGTGGACCCACGTTAACCCCCGTCGCAATCCACAACAGAAAGTCACTGCCATATTCATGGTCGACCTCTACCCAATGGTGTATCGATATCTTGCACGTACGCATTCACCTGCTGTGTCGTCTTTCGCTCATAGCCGTTCAACGCTTCTTCTGTATGCAACGCCCAGATTTTTCCCTGGGCGGCTTTTTGAAGTTGATAAAGCGGTTTGACAAATGTCTCAATGTACTTGAAAATTATGTAGAAAAATAAAGATGTCTTATCTTTAGTACCTCGAATTTTTTTTTCCTTTCATACACAACTCTGCCCACAGTTGACAGGGGAAACTTATTTTCCAACTCCCCGTCGCAGGTGCAACTAAACTGGATATTCCATTTAGGAAATCGTTAGAAAATTCTGTATTCTGAGGTCCACTGTGATGAATCTGCCAATAATACCAAATTTCAGGTATTACCTCTCACCACAGCCAATGCAATGCAGCCAATGGCCTTTACTTAATAAACGAGAGCAGTGCAATTTGCATAGAGTTGTCTGTGCTAACAACCAACAGTGCGTGAAAGAATCACAGAAATCAACACATATGGCAAATGCATTTCTTAGGACAGTGCAGTGTAATTTGGAGTTAATGGCTCACGGCAGCAGACGACCGTCTCGAGTGCCTTTGCTAACAGCCTGACATCGTGTGCAGCGATAGTCCCCGGCTTGTGACTATATCGGTTGGATCATAGATGATTGGAAAACCAGGGCTTGGTGAGGTAAGTTCCAGTTTCGGTTGGAAAGATCTGATGGCAGGGTCCAAACTTGGCGCAAATACCACGAATCCATAGATTCAAGTTGTCAAAAAGACAATGTGGTGACTGCTTAATAGTGTGGGCTGTTTTTGCGTCGAATGGACTGTGTCCTCTGGTCCAACTGAACCGATCATTGCCGGCCGCGGTGGCCGAGGTGACTGAGGCGCTCCAGTCACGGTCAGCACGGCCACTACGGTCGGGGGTTCGAATCCCCCCTCGGGCATGGATATTTGTGCCGTCCTAGTTTGTAAGTAGTTCATAAGTAGTTTGTAAGTTTAGGGACTGATGACCCCGTAGTTAAGTCCCATAAGCTTAACAAACATTTGAACATTTGAACATTTTTTGAACCGATCATTGAGTGGTTATGTTCTGTTACTTGGACACAATTTGCAGCCATTCATGGACAGCCAAGAAGTTTTCATAGATGACGAAGCGCCATTTAACTGGGCCGCAGTTGTTTGTAATTCATTTGAAGAATATTCTGGGTAGTTCCAGCTAATGATTTGGCTATCCCGATTGTCCGACATGAATCCCATCGAACATTTATGGGACATAGTCGAGAGGTCAGTTCGTGCACGAAATCCTGCACCAGCAACGCTTTTGATATTATGGACGTAACATGGCTCACTATTCCTACAAGGAACTTCCAACGACTTGCAGAGCCCATGCGATTTTGAGTTGCAGCAATTCGCTGTGGAAAATTAGGTCTGATACAATATTAGAAGGTATTCCATCACTTTTGTCACCTGAATGGACAAAAGAAGAGTTCTGTGACTTTGATCATGGAGTAGTCACTGGATTGTCACCTCAGCAGCAAACCCACCAGTGATGTTTCAACCTTTCTAAGAGTACATTTATTCTTCAGGTTCGATGCTGGGAACTTGCTGGTAGCACATCGCACCTCACTGCTAGCAGGGAGTCTTGTTGCGTTGACATTGCAGCTTCGCGACTCGCTGCTCGTCAGCACTAGTTGTACAATTGTTTACATCGCCAGCAGAGTGATAGCAGAGTCAAATAGGGCATTGGTGGAGTGACTTTGAAGCAGCCAATCACGTTTCATATCAGCTTCACATTATCACTTGGCGGGGATCGTAGTGAACGACAAGTCGAACAGCGACGGCGCTGTTTAAATGGGCGCTAGGATGTAATGCAGTCATCATCACTGGAACACGGTGGCGAGGAACGAGCAGTGAGAGGCAGCACAGACACGCCGCTTTGGTAGTCGTGCCGCGTTTGACTCTGCTACGTCAACAAACAGAGGGTAAATACTCCTAGTGAGCAGAAACGTTGCAGTGGAAATGTAAAAAGGATCCCTGGTAAAAGCGTTGTGCGAATTGCCAGCAGCGAGGCTGCAACATGAGTGTAGCCTCTCCTCATAAACTACACATTTCTGTAGTAGGTGCTAAGCGACGCTTGAGGTTGTGTAAATAGCGACACCACTGGGCTACTGCAGACTGGAAATGTTTTAGTGGTTAGGGTATGGTCCTATTACTGCGCCTAAGAAAATGCATAAACGCGAAAGGATATGAACACATTTAAGCCATTGCTTACTGTGCACAGAAAAGGAACAATTCACAGATTATGGCTGTATAGCATATAGTACCTTGTCATAAAGCAGCAAGTGTGAAGTCATAGTTTGTTGTCAATAAAATTCCTAAAATTGACTGTCCTACCCGAGTTACGACCTAAAAATGGTGACGTGTCGGAGCAATGAATTAGAATGACGATTTCTCTCGAGACCACAGCTTCAAACATCGCTACCTTCTCTGGTTTCGGCTCTTGAGGATGACACCTCACTGAAAATTTCCCAGTAGATACAAAACCGTTATAAAAGCGAAGGGTGGTTTTGTCTCATACTAATGTCCAACTATATGATGTTCCGATACTTTTGATCAGATAGTGTAAGCACGCTCACCAGACAAATTACTAGTTACCCCCTTGAAAGAACTCAGTGACCACATAGGAGTGCTATGTATAGATGTAACACAACCGGCATCAGGCAGTCAAGTGACCTGCACCACTGGCCGATAAAGTGGTGTGTACTTGTAAATCAGTTGTATGAAATCAGTGCCGAAGGATGGTTTAATATAGAGACTGACGTAATTTTAGAAAGGAGAAATAGGTTTGGAAAATTCCATTCACCACATAGAGTGAAGATGTACAGTTTGTATCAACAATAACTGTCCAATTTGTTAACATTTAATTATATATCACGCGCAACTGTCTAATATAGCCTAAGAATTAAACGCGCGCGAAGATCCACCCGCGATGAATGTCGCTCCATGCCAGTGACACTCGGTTTCAAATCCAAAAGGAATTCCTGCCACCAGTGGATGTATTCCGAGACAACGTTACAGAGAGAACTGCATGCATGGGACATCTGTAGCCGAATATCTTGCAAAAAGCCATTGCTCACAGAGAGACATAAATCTGTCAGTAGTCAATGGACCGTTCGCTTCTGTAGCTGAATGGTCAATGTGCCTGACACTCCTTCGGAAGACCCAGGTTCGATTTCCAGTACTGCAAAGGATTTTTCCTTGGTGGGAGGACTGGAACGGGGTGCACTCGGTCTCGTGAGGCCAACTAAGGAGTTAACTTGTCCGAATAGTAGCGGTCCCAAGTCAAGAAACCCGACAACGATTGGGAGAGCCGTGTGCTGGCTTCATGCCCCTCCATACCGCAAACAATGGGGCCATTGGCAGAGAATGACACAGAGTTAGGTTGGACCCGATCACCAATCTGAAGACGGAACTCGGAACTTAGGTCTGTGTCAACGTAACAAACAAGAAAAACTGCCAGAATGAATTTTTCACTTTGCAGCAGAATGCGTGCTGATATGAAATTTCCTATCAGATTAAAACTGTGTAATGCGCCGTAACACGAACCTGGATATTTTGCCTTTCGCTAGCAAGTGCTGTACCAATTGAGCAGTGCAACCACGACTCACGACCCCACTTCACAGCTGTAATATTACCAGGGTTTCATCACCTACATCTCAAACTCCACAGAGGTTCTCCTACGTGACGCACTGGACAAGCACAACAGGAAGGAAGATTCATACCAGCACTCTGTTGTAGGGTAAAAAATTCTTTCTGGAAACAATCCACCAGATTGTGGCTAAGCCATGTCTCTGTAATAGGCTTTCTTCTAGGAGTGCCAGTACTACAAATTATGCAAGAACTAAAGTGGCGAATGGATGACATGAAAAGCGGTACTGAAGAAAGTGAATCTGCGAAGGCAAACCATGAGTCATGCTTGGGTAGTTTGGGTGGTAGAGTGCTTTCCTGAGAAAGGCAAAGAACCCAGGTTGGAGTTTTGGTCTAGCATGCAGTTTTGAGCTCTCGGGAAGTTTTAAGACCAAAACCGTACAGTGTCTGACTGAATACGTATGGTGTGATCCAACGGATCATTTTTACCTCTTTCCAAAAGGCACAAGGCGCTGAGTGCACCAACGCTCAATGAAGAATTTAGCCAGTTTTTGGTGGAGGATGTAGTTCAAGCCAGAGGTTGTTCCGTGTAGTTTTGGAGGCGTTACACGTACCATGAGTTGGATCCACTCATTTATGTGTCTCAGAAGAGAACGTTGATCACAGCTGTACATAAAGGGGCATATATTTGAAGGAGCAGACCATCAAAGAAACTGAACAGCAGATGACTGCAAACGTTAACTGTGATCGGAAAGTTGAGATTTCGCTTGTTTTTAAATGATGCAAGACATTGTGCTCACCGACAGACCAATGAGGCGTTTAATCCGCACTTCATGGACAGTGCGGTTCAGGTTGGAGGAGACTCTTTAATGATTTGGGGTTTTCTTTCGTGCCGTGACTTAGGCTCATTCTTTGAGGTTACCGTGAGTAGCCGTGAGTGAGGAGGCTGCTTACATCAACATTTTTAGTGACCGAGTGTTGCATACACTTTGACATCTTAATGATTAGCATGCTACGGGACGCCCGTCTTCCAAGCTGCCAACAGCCGTGTTTACAAGATTGCATGCATCCGTTTCTAAATTGGCACACATTAAGTTTCCACATCGCACCTCAATTGGCCCGTTATATCACTCGATATCATCTGATCTTAAACTCAGATAAAACTGCTAATAGCACAGGGAAAAGCAGTTGCAATACAGCAATTAACATCTCCGTAATTTTGTAGCTCCTTGGTATCTAATTATTAATGAGTAGTTTCAGATACATATGGCATAACTTTTGAATCTCGAGGATTTTCTTCCTTTCTGAAATAAGGTTATTATCAAGGTTA
Organism: Locusta migratoria; assembly: GCA_026315105.1. NCBI lineage: Eukaryota > Metazoa > Arthropoda > Insecta > Orthoptera > Acrididae > Locusta > Locusta migratoria. Next base: position 299,276,519 of record CM048755.1, read on the forward strand.
AAGACTGTGTTAAACGGTATTAACACGTGTCTCCTGGGGGTGACTAGTTATTTGTCCAGTGTACGTAATAGTAACGAATAAATTATGTATGAATGGCGTAAAAATGGTAACTACAACAGGTAACCACATAAGGAAACAGAAACATTGACACATGAGAAGGAAATGAAGGGTGAATACCAGTCCTGTGTCTCAATCATATGGCATCAGGAAAAGGATGAGTATCTTGGCGTTCAGTTATATAGCAGACTGATAGTTCCAGGAGTTACCTGAAGAGGTCTCAGTAGCGTACTAATGCAAGCCTGGGTTCAGAAATGGTGTGTAGGCAAACACAGTTCGAATATACTGCTTATCAACCTGACTAAAGTTGCCGGATGTTTCCCTAAATCACGCTGTGGGAATGTGATTTCACGGATCAGTTACAGACCAGTCCGCACCATAATCTCGACAACTCTGAGCAAGTGTTCCGTCTCTAAGGACCTCGCTATTGGTGGGATGTTAAATACTATAACACAAAAGAACAGATACACACGTGCACACAGACACATACATCTAATCTTACTAATTAGGTTTCAAATTGCCTTGCTTGGTTTATATCAGTCACGCAAGTAACTTTCTTTTAAATTTACAGGTTTCATGTATCCATATTGAGATGGTTAGTCATCATTATTTGGGTTTTGATGGTAGAACAGCAGACTAAACTTTGGGACGTGGGTCAGACTTAAGTTTGAAAACACAATCTCTTCTCGATTATTGATATGGTGTTCGTTCTTTTCGGTCATGTCCGAAAGAACAGACACAATTGGTTGACATTAACGGTCGTAATTTCATGAATTCGAAATATTTAAACATTTCGACCGTTTCAGGGTATTAATGGGCAGGAGGCACTACCATCGTAGCCTGCTACAAGTTGAGAATTTGGTTGAAAGGGAAGCGTGCCTGGATAGCCTACTTGCTTAAGATGGCCGGTGACTCGAAGCGGGAAATCCGGCTTCGAATCCCGGTCCAGCATAAATTTTCAACTTTGCCATTGGATTTATTCCAGTGCCCCGAAATGGTCGAAATGTTTAAATATTTCGAATTGGTACAGTCTCTTCTTCTTTCCCAAACAGGATTCAGCAGTTTTGTGCTATCATCAGGATGTGGCATTTTATTGAGAGCTGAATGTATAAAAGTTAATATTTCATAGGAATTTCTGAAAGTATCACATTTCTCTCGTTGTCTTCGTCATCACATACATGTACATATCTTGCAGACAAAGACACGGTCGCAGTACAAGCATTTTAATTAACAGCACTCACAACAAAGAATGTCGAGTTTTATTTTGAATTTAATGAATTTCCTTTAATACTTACGCACACATAAATGTGCTGAACCCTGTTTGAACTGTTACAACAGACTGCGTTCTTGATATAATTAGGTAGAAACAAAGTTTAATATTACAATGGTTAGGTTTTCAAACTATTTGAAAAAAATCTTTTTATGTGTGGTCTTGCGAATGTTAGTAACGAAATTGATTTTTTATGGAGTATATTATTAGCGTCGGAGACATCAGTTAGTATGTGGAAACGTAAAACAGTTTCAGAAATGAAAGCAATATCACAATCGACAACGCAACAGTATTCATCCTCGCAGCATTTCACGCGAAGACGCAAATAAAATTAACGATTACATGTGAACCAATGTGACGTATAAAATGGACGTTGGTCATAGAATATTTGGGTCTTTTTGTTTTCCGTCAGAAATGTTGTTTGTTCAAATGTTTGTATAGTCTATGGGACTTAACTATGGGGTCATCAGTCCCTAAACTTACAAACTACTTATAAACTACTTGCGAACTAGGACGGCACAAATATCCATGCCCGAGGGGGGATTCGAACCCCCGACAGAAATGTTGTCATTCAGTCATGAGACTAATATTAGCTAAGAACTACACCGGTGTCCGAAATCAAAGTTAAAAACGGATATTTTGCAAGTTTGCGTTTATTTGGCGACAAAACAGGTAAAATAGGTGATAGTAAATTAGAAACAATGTAAAGAATACCGAACGGGAAAGACTGCAACAGACATAACGGCAGAGAACAATGGTTCATTCGTTTATTTCTGTTGTTATGGTCTTCATTCCTTAGACTGGTTTGATGCAGCTCTCCACGCTACACTATACTGTACAAGCCTCATTATCTCTGAATAAGAACGGCAACTTACATTCTTTACAGCCTCCTTACGATATTCATCTCTCGGTCTCCGTATCCCTCTGAGATTTTTACCCATCACACTTCCCCCGAGTGCTAAATTGATGATGCCTTGATGTCTCAGAATGTGTCCCAGAGATATGACAGGAATTTATTTTCTCCCCGATTCTGTTCATCACTTTTTCATTAATTATGCGATCTATCCATCTAATGTTCAGCAGTCGTCTGTAGCACCACATTTCAAATGCTTCTATCATATTTCTGTCTGAACTCCTTATCGTCCACGTTTCACTCCCGTACAGGGCGACACTCGAAACAAATGCTTTCAGAAAGGACTTACTAACATTTTAATTAATTTTGGACGTCAACATATTCCAATGTAAATACAAATATACAATCTCTGAGACGAATTTTCGTCTCGAATATGTCAAAGACATTAATGATAAATCTGAATCATTGAATTAAAATTTCTGATGCGACCGGGAATCGAACCCGGACCTCCATGCTTACTAGGCAGACGTCTTACCGCTTTTTCTTTCTTTCTTTTTTTTTCCCCTCACCTGGTAGACCTATGGTTCGCGGTCGTTCGTGGTTGTTCGTTGAAGGGTTGGCTCAACTTTTTTATTACAGAGAGCATTTAGCCCACTGACGAGGCGCGCTGAGCCACGGCACTCGGCACCGCTAGATCACCGCATCACTAGTGATTAATGCGCCTCGGAATAGTCTAAGCACGATTTCCTTCTCTGCTTTCTAAAGCAGGAGACCCGGGTTCGAATCCCGGCTGGGTACACATTTTCAGCTTTGCCCAATCGCAGTTGATGTCTGATATTCTGTGAATATTAAATTCCTATTCAAGGTGATATAAATATAAATGTTAATACAAATATACAATCCCTGAGACGGATTTTCGTCTCGAATATGTCAAAGGCATTAATGATAAATCTGAAGCATTGAATTAAAATTTGTGAGGCGATTGGGAATCGAACCCGGACCTCCATGTTTACTATGCAGACTTCGTTTAGGTCGTGTTTTGTATCTGAAAACCGCGGCGGATTAGCCGTGCGTGCTAGAGCGCCGTGCTGCTGTGCGCGCGGCCGTTCGCCGTCGGAAGTTCGAGTCCCCCCTAGGGCATGGGTGTTTGTGTTGTCCTTAGGTTAGTTTACCTTAGTGTAAGTAGTTTGTAAGCTACGGAGTAATGACCACGTAGTTAAGTTCGATAGATTTACAAACTTTGAACATTTTTGTATCTGGAAATTTACGTGAAATTTGTTCATTTACTGACTGCGACTGTAAGGCAAGGCTTTTTGAATTATTCCATTTCACTCGGTTTTTCACTGCGGGCTTTTTCTTCTTACGAACAATATCTTTGTGATTGTCAGCAGAGCTCACTTACGTCTTGCACTTTCAGTTATCCCGCACAATAGCGACAGTGTTTCGTAGCGAAAAATATACACAAGAATCTTCGTTAACGTTATCGTGAAGTTAAGATCACCTTACTAAAAATTAAGCACCTGACAAAAGGTAACAGTTTTGTGGAATTGTTTGTTATTAACTGTAGAAACTGAGTCTTACAATGATTTAGCATCAATTTCTTTTCTACAAACCAGGAACACGATTGTACGGATATCTGTTGACAGTTTGTATGATTATATCGCGAATTAGAGATAGGACTTGGAAATAGCGCTTTCTTGCTTTAATTTTGGACACCAGTGTATTTAGCACAAGCTTCTCTTAATGATGGATAATTCGTCAAATTGTAATTCCAATTCCAAAGAAAGCAAGTGCAAACAAACGTGAAAATTACAGAACTATCAGTTTAATAAGTCATGATTTCAAAATACTAACACGAATTATTTACAGACGAATGGAAAAACTTGTGGAATACAACGTCGGGAAGATCAGTTTGGATTTGGGAGAAATGTAGGCACACGGGAGGCAATACTCACATTACGACTAATCTCAGAAGATAGGCTACGGAAAGGGAAACCTACATTTTTATCATTTGTAGATTTGGAGAAAGCTTTTGACAATGTCGACTGGCATACACTGTTTCAAATTCTGAAGGTATCAGGGGTAAAATATAGGGACTTAAGAGTTATATTCAACCTATACAAAAACCAGACGGCAGTTATTAGAGTCGAAGGGCAAGAAAGGGCCGCAGAGGTTGGGAAGGGAGTAGACAGGGTTGTAGCCTTTCCCCAGCGTTGTTTAATCTGTATATTGAGCAAGAAGTGGAGGAATTCAAGGAGAAATTTGGAGAGGGAATTAAATTTCAGGGAGAAGAAATAAAAACTTCGGTACGCCGATGACATAGTAATTTTGTCAGAGATTACTAAAGATCTGGAAGAGCAACTGAATGGAATGGACAGTGTCTTGAAAGAAAGATATAAGACTAACATTAACAAGAGTAAAATGAGGGTAATGGAATGGAATGTCAGAAAATCAGGCGATGCAGAAGGAATTAGATTAGGTAATGAGACAATAAAAGTGGTGGATGAATTTTGTTATTTGGGTAGCAAAATAACTTCTGATGGTCGAAGTAAAGAAGATATAAAATGCATAATGGCTATGGGAAGAAAAGCGTTTCTAAAGACGCGAAACTTATTAACATCCAATATTAATTTAAATGTTTGTATATTTTATGGGACTTAACTACGGGGTCATCAGTCCCTAAACTTACAAACTACTTATGAACTACTTACGAACTAGGACGGCACAAATATCCATGCCCGAGGGGGGGATTCAAACCCCCGACCGTAGTGGCCGTGCAGACCGTGACTGGAGCGCCTCATTCTCCTCTGCCAGCGCGGCCGGCTTAATTTAAATGTTAGGAAGTCCTTTCTGAAAGCATTTGTTTCGAGTGTAGCCCTGTACGGGAGTGAAACGTGGACGATGAGTTCAGACAAAAAGAGGACAGAAGCTTTTGAAATGTGGTACTACAGACGAATGTTGAAAATTAGATGGGTAGATCACGTAACTAATGAGGAGGTGCTTAACCGAATTGGGGAGAAAAGACGTTTCTGGCATATCTTGTCTAAGAGAAGGGAGAGATTGGTTGGACACATTCTGAGACATCAAGGAGTCGTCAACTTAGCGTTAGAAGGAAGTGTGTGGGGTAAAAATCGTAGATGGAGACCAAGGGACGAATACAGTAAGCAGATTCAAAAGGATGTAGGTTGTCGAACTTATTCTGAGATGAATAGGCTTGCACGGGACAGGGTAGCGTGGAGAGCGGCATCAAACCAGTCTGCGGACTGAAGACAACAACAACAACAACAACAACAACGCTCATTTCTTCCTTCCTCCTCCAGTGATTGTTTCCGTTCGTCAGCTGCTTAATTTTTCGTCAGGTGATCTCAATTTTACCATAACGTTAACGGAGATTCTTGTGTATATTTTTTTGCCACGAAAGACTGTCGCTATTGTGCGGGATAGCTCTACGTGCAGAAGAGAAGCGAGCTCTCCTGACCGCCTCTTAAAGATATTGGTCGTAACAGGAAAAGCCCGCAGCGCTTATGGAGGCAGGCGGCGCGCTCGCAAAACTGAATGTGCCTCGCGACGTTACGTGGACACGCCCACTGCCCGATACCGGAAATACATCTACTATCGATCACTCTGCTCAATCGCTTTCGTTGCATGCTCTGAGGACGTTTCACTGCTGCATTTCAGTACCGTCTTCGCCGTAAACTACGACTCCATCCGTGGTTTCTATTTGCTGCATTGTGTATACTCTATGTTGACTACCTTGCGCTGCTATATTCAAACCCGACTGACACAGAAACTGCATTCTGCTTCACAAATGCACTAGCCGATCGCAATGATGCCAACACTCGTACGTAATGCGGAACTGTCCAACAGATGCTAGGAGACGCGGTCCCACAACTATGAAGAGGAGGCAGGAACGACTATGTTGTCAGAAGCGGCTCAGTAGCAACATAGCGAGTACATAAATAAAGCTTAACACTTAAATTCATGGTGTTGCATATCTGCAACATCGATTGTAATACTGTTTCAGCCGCGTCTAGTGGGAATTTTGTGAATTAACACGTGTTTTACAGATGTAGCACACTTTGTAGAAAGTGCCTGTGGTGTTTTTTTGTGTCGAGGTTGTCTGCAGTGTGAACTTCTGTTAACGACTTTGGTTGTGTTTGGAGAAAACAGCAGATATGGCATTTTTTGATCTTTTGTTTTCCATATAAAGAATGAGGAAGAAATCACACTAATTAAAACGGATATGGGGAACCATAATAAGCACAAAAATTGCTTATACTATCCTACTTTATAAATTATATAGCAAGTTTCTGTATGCTGTGTATATGCTTTTTTGGAAAACAAGCAAAATAGGTGGTTTTTTCACTATTTTTCCCTCTGTTTCTACAACTTAAAAAACACGAAAATAATTTAGTTTTTGAAGTTTAAGAAAAATCCTGCATTTAAGGGTTAATGACTTCGAAAATGGACTGCTTATTGGAAATTATAACGAATTTATCAGGATATTGTTAACATTCTCCGTTCTACAATGCCGATGGCCCGCAGCTCTAAATGTTAAATATACATTGATTACTTCACAATTTGCGATAATTTCCGACTTTAGCTGCTCCTATTCAGTTAGTCTATCATTTTGTAACATATGAAAATTTGTGCCGGACAAGGAGTCGAACCCGGGTCTCCCGCTTTTCGCGAGCGGTCGCCTTAACCACTCGGCCACCCGGACACGTTCCCCGGCCGGTTCCAAACTTCCATATGTTACACATGACTACTTCCCTTAGTGTTCTTTAAGAGCACTGCTTAATGCATGCGAGCACTAAGGGAAGTAGACAACGGTAACATATGGAAGTTTGGATCTGGTCGGGGAGCGTGTCCGGGTGGCCGAGTGGTTAAGGCGACCGCTCGCGAAAAGCGGGAGACCCGGGTTCGAGTCACGGTCCGGCAAAAATTTTGTAATGTTACAAAATAATAGACCAACTGAAGAGGAGCAGCTAAATTCGGAAAATTATCGCAAATTGCGAAGTAATCAATGTATTTCTCCAGTCTGTTATGCCGTGGTCTTATATACTTATTATATATATTATGGCTATATATACATTCGCCAATAAAATATTAAATGCTCTGAATAACCGGACATCACCCGTTGGGATTTTTTGTGGTCTGTCCAAGGCTTTTGATTGTGTAAATCATGGAATTCTTTTAGATAAAGTATTGTGGTATGAATGGGGCAGTGGTTTAAATCATACCTAACAGAAAGAGTGCAGAAATTTGACATAAGTAGTTCACATAATATGCAAAAAACAGATGAGTCCTCAAACAGAGGAACAATAAAACATGGGGTGCCACAAGGTTCGGTCTTGGGCCCTTTGCTGTTCTTAATATACATTAATGACTTACCATTCTATAGTCATGGAAATGCAGAGCTGGTTCTTTTTGCTGATGATACAAGTATAGTTATCACACCTGACAGATAAGAACTAACTGAAGATATTGTAAACGACGTTTTTCAGAAAATCATTAATTGGTTCTCAGCAAATGGACTATCTTTAAATTTTGATAAAACACAGTTCATGCAGTTCCATACAGTACATGAAATGAAACCATTAATAAATATAGACTTTGATCAGAAATTTATAGCAAAGGTAGAATATTTAAAATTTTTTGGTGTATGCATTGATGAGGGGTTGAACTGGAAAAAACATATAGAAGATCTGCTGAAACGTTTGAGTTCACCTACTTATGCTATTAAGGTAAGTGCAAATTTTGGTGATATATATTTCAGTAAATTAGCTTATTATGCCTATTTTCATTCTCTTATTTCGTATGGCATCATTTTCTGGGGTAATTCATCGTTGAGTAAAAACGTATTCATTGCACAAAAGTGTGTAATCAGAATAATTGCTGGAGACCATCCAAGATCATCCTGCAGACACTTATTTGAAGAGCTAGGGATCTTCACAGTAGCTTCACAGTATATATATATTCGCTTATGAAATTTGTTATTACGAGTCCCACCTAATTCAAAAGCAATAGCAGTGTACATAACCACAACACTAGGAGAAAGAATGATCTTCACTATTCAAGGTTAAATATAGCTTTCGCACAGAAAGGGGTGAATTTTGCTGCCACAAAAGTCTTTAGTCACCTACCAAACAGCATCAAAAGCCTGACAGATAGCCAACTAGCATTTAAAAATAAAGTAAAAGAATTTATGATTGGCAACTCCTTCTACACTATAAATGAATTTTTTTATACAAATTAGTAAACCTGAAAATAAATAAATAAAATAAATTGTGTCATGTAATATCTAGTAGAAAGTAATAATTTGTAAAGACTTCTTTTATTAACCTCACACGTTTCACATCATTACGAAGTGTCGTATTCATGATCTATGGTATAAGTACTAATCTAATTTGATATTAAAACACAATGTTTCGTCACCATCTGCTGAGGATATTCTCAGGGGAGATCGTGGCTCTTTCTAACGTCCGATACACACTCTGGCTTGTTACTGGCTGCAGCCGAATTCCGTTTCCGCGTGCTCGCGCTCAGAGGTGTGACGTCACATATTTTGGATAGGCGCGCGCAGTTCACTGTTGCCGATTGCCGTTGTCCATAGTTGATATCGTCCCTTGGCGTTTGAGTCAGCGACAATTCCTCTTCAACACCGGAATCCAGATTTCATTCAGTTTCACGCCCTCGTCGATCGTATTGAAATTATTGGAGTGTTTTACAATTTCTATAGCCTCTCTGTACAGTCCTTTGTGATATGTGTTTGTGGCTGCCAACACCTGAGTATTATCAAATTGAATAACGTGGTTTCCTGGTTGAAAAACATTTTCAGCAACAGCTGATCTGTCAGTTTCTCACCTTCTACAGTTACCCTTGTGCTCTTCTAGTCGTTTTTTTTTTTTTTTTTTTTTTTTTTTTTTTTTTTGTGGTACCCACGTATCCGTCTCTACAGCTATACGCATTCCTATAAATTCCTACACTTTTCTAGCGGTCTGCGATCATCCTGAGCAGGTCATACATGCTATCGTCTGTTGGTGCTAGCCGATTGGTACAATGTTTTACATGGAAATGGCGCGAATATTGTAGCTTTTATGATCGAATGTTATTGTAAGTGGTTTCGTGCAGTACTGAACGTTGGAGGTCAAAGGTGGCCGTTGTAAGGGAGGCAACAATACACGTCTCACTGGCGGCTGCACAAGAGTACGTGAACACCTTAATTTCTGATGCCTTGCTCATTTATTTATTGCGCGGCGTAGTGGCCAAGCGCATTAAGGCGCTATGCTGCGATGCACGAGGCCGTTCCCCGACGGGGGTTCAAATCCCCATCTCGGGGAGGGGGGTATAAGGTAGTTCATAAGTAGTTTGTAATTTTCGGGACTGATGAACCCGCAGTTAAGTCCATTAAGCTTTACAAACATTAAACACCATTTATTTTCATGCTCATTAATGTAAATTAGATGGAGTAGACATAAATATGCGGCACTTAAATCCACCACGCTATGCTACATTGGTAGTCGTCTAGACCTCGTGAAACTTGGCATCAGGGTCAGGAACACAGTTCAGTTGTACACCTTTTACAGATCTTTTGCGCAAGCGCAACTGATATGACTTTAATGGTTTATGGGTCAACTACATACGGGTTGGATAGACAATGAGCACAGTTCACTGTGTGCTCAGCCACAAAATGGCAGAACCGGGTCAACCACACAAAACACAAGTGTCTGCTCTCTTTTGATGCACAGAGGATTTCTGAAAACTTCGTTAACCTTGGTAGGATTTTTATACCGTATTTTATCGCGTAATTTTCCTCTTTTTTCTCGTATATTTTTCTTGAAAACACTACGGAGGCAATTATGCCAATAGCAGAGGTGTGCTTCTAGGAATTCAGAAAGGAAGGGAAACGATGAAGCAGATAGGTAAAAGCTATATTTACGGTACCGCTAAATTGTGAAAAAATTTATTTTCAATTAACGCAAAAGAACTGGATTCATACCATGGTTTTATTATGCTTACAATGAAGAGCAGCAATGCATTGTTTTATTGTTTCTCTCTTCTCACCACTCCGCGGCCTCGCTTTCGTCACTATCATCGAAATTTTCAGACTCAGATAGCACAGCAACTTCTTCAATTTCATTATTACACAACATGTCGACATCGGAACGTCAATTTCCTTGCCTCCTGGAGTCAACTGATGATATCCGACCACCATCCATGCTGAATACAGGCGTCGAAGCTATCTTTAAAAGGTTTGTTCAAGCTGTCATCTAAAGGTTGAAGAATGGGTGTCAAACCTCCAGGATGATAACAGAGTGGGACTTCATTCGTTTCATTTTCTCCTTTACAGCTTCCACAAGCTGACCAAGGAAATTGTCTAGGGCAGGGACTTCTTTTGTAATCATGTTCCTTGTCGTCTTCCCAGACATTCTCCAAGCAACCCACCATCAAATCTGGTCATCCTTCCTTTTTTCTGAACTCGTAAGTGAATTCCATCTCGGGTAGGCTCTTTTGGTGATGTCTTCCTTTTGAGGATGGCATACGGTGGAAGTTTATTGCCATCTGCTGTAACGCACATAACTGTCCAGCTTCGTTTCATAGCTCCTGTTGTCTTCACAACGACACTTTTTGAGCCAGTTGGGGCAACGATGGTGTTATGCGGCATATCAAAAACACTAACATCTGGGCAGCGTTACCAGTCTGGGAGAGAGGAAAGTCATATTGCTGTTGCACTTGTATTATGTAATGATGGAACCTGGCCGCAACGGATTAGCCGTGCGTACTGGAGCGCCGTGTTGCGGTGCGCGCGGCAGTTCGTTGTCGGAGGTTTCAAATCAAATGTTTGTAGAGCTTATGGGACTTAACTGTGGGGTCATCAGTCCCTATACTTACAAACTACTTGTGAACTAGCTAATACTAAGGACGGCACCAATATCCAAGCTCGAGGGGGGATTCGAATCCCCGACCGTAGTGGCCGTGCAGCCCATGACTGGCGCGCCGCAGACCGCTCGGTCACCGCGGCCGGCTTATGGGGTTTGAATCCCCTCTCGGGCATGGATGTTTGTGCCGTCTTTAGTATAAGCTAGTTCATAAGTAGTTTATAGTTTAGGAATTGATGACCCCGTAGTTAAGTCCCATAAGCTCTACAAACATTTGAACATTTTTGATGGAACTTAATTTCCTTATCTAAGTAGTCTCGAGGCAAGCGTTGGCCCAAATACGTTGCTCTTATTTGAGTGAGATTTTACCGTCTCATAAAACGAATAACCTAACCAATGCTTGCTTTAAAATCCTTTCTATCGATGTTGAGCGTGTCAGCTTGCTCACTAGCTTTGTTCTGAATCATTTGGTACAAGACAGCACATCCATCATTCTGAAGTTTGCTCACATGAACAATTACACCACTCTCAATTTCAGGATATTTCTCAGTTTTGGGGGTACGGAATATTTGGAGCTTGCCTTCGCAGCCATCATCTTATCTTTTTGTCTTCGTCAATACCGTATTGAATTACGGTCACCGGCATTAGGGTCCTGCAGCTTTAACTCAGTTTGTATCGGGGTAGATAACACATTCAATTTAGATCTCACCGTGTAGTTTGAATATTTCGAAATAATGACGATCTGTAATAAACTAAACTAGAAATAGCTCAGTAACTTCGCTTTTCAAGTGCCAAGCTCCGCTGTGTCCATTGTCAAGTCATTTGAAAGGCAATCCGTTAAGAACGAACCAGGCGATGGAATTATGAGCGATATTAATGAAATAATTTTAATGATGAAAAATCGTAGGGGAGGGGATTTTGAGAAGAAGAGCTTATGCGAAAAACTATTTAAAAGTCAATCCAATGGTGCATGGGTGATAAAAGGCGTCAATAGCTCCTAAAGTGAATAACAGTAATCTGAAATACAGTGTCCGATTTATTTTGAGCACCAAAAATATCTCTAGAAAATCATCAGCTATTGTAAAAAGACTTTCACCGGTAACAGGAGCTCATGAATGTAAATCTTTTGAAACATTCTAAATCGAAAGCATATGTGTTTTTAACACAAACTTATGTGTTTTTAAATGGACACCCTATATTATTTCTTCAACAATCTATAGGATGGGGTTCTCGCCCGACTCTCAGGACGTGCGCTAGCAGCGCGTTTCGCTTATGTCAAGCGTCGACTTCGCTTCACAATATCTTGATATGTAATAGGTGTATTGCGATGCAGTCGAGGCCATTGTTTAAGTGATTTGTCATGCTATAGATTGCTGATGAAATAATATACGGTGTCCATTCAAAAATACAACACATATCCTACCCGCGGTGGAGTGGTCGAGCGTTCCAAGGCGCCTAGCTGCGGAGCGCACCGCTGCTCGCCGTTGGAGGTTCGAGTCCTCCATCGGGCATGGGTGTATTTGTTGTCCTTAGCATAAGTTAGTTTAAGTAGTTTGTAAGCCTAAGGACTGATGACTAGAGTAGTTAAGTCCCATAGATTTACAAGCATTTGAACACATGTGCTTTCGTTTTACACTCCTGGACATTAAAATTGCTACACCACGCAGATGACGTGCTAGAAACGCGAAATTTAATTAACAAGACGAAGACGCTGTGATATGCAAATGAGTAGCTTTTCGGAGCATTCACACATAATTGGCGCCGGTGGCGACACCTAAAACGTGCTGACATAAGAAAAGTTTCCAACCGATTTCTTATACACAAACAACAGTTGATCGGCGTTGCCTGGTGAAACGTTGTTGCAATGCCTAATGTAAGGAGCAGAAATACGTACCATCACGTTTCCGACATTGATAAAGGTCGGATTGTAGCCTATCGCGATTGCAGTTTATCGTATCGCGACATTGCTGCTCGCTTTGGTCGCGATCTAACGACTGTTAGCAGAATATGGAATCGGTGGGTTCAGAAGGGCAATACGGAACGCCGTGCTGGATCCCAGCGGCCTCGTATCACTAGCAGTCGAGATCACAGGCATCTTATCCGTATGGCTGTAACGGATCGTGCAGCTACGTCTCGATCCCTGAGTCAACAGAGGGGTACGTTTGCAAGACAACAACCATCTGCACGAACAGTTCGACGACGTTTGTAGCAGCATGGACTATCAACTCGAAGAGCATGACTGCGGTTACCTTTGACGCTGCATCACAGACAGGAGCGCCTGCGGTGGTGTACGCCACGACGAACCTGGGTGCACGAATGGCAAAACGTCATTTTTTCGGATGAATCCAGGTTCTGTTTACAGCATCATGATGGTCGCATCCATATTTGGCGACATCGAGGTGAACGCACATTGGAAGTGTGTATTCGTCAACGCCATACTGGCGTATCACCCGGCGTGATACTCGTCTGGGTTACCCTCTTGTTCTCATCAACGGCACTTTGAACAGTGGCCGTTACATTTAAGATGTGTTACGACCCGTTGCTCTACCCTTCATTCGATCCCTGCGAAACCCTACATTTCAGCAGGATAATGCACAACCGCATGTTGCAGGTCGTGTACGGGTCTTTCTGGATACGGTAAATGTTCGACTGCTGTCCTGGCCAGCACATTCTCCAGATCTCTCACCAAATGAAAACGTCTGTTAATGGTGGCCGACTAACTGGTTTGACACAATACGCCAGTCACTACTCTTGATGAGCTGTGGTATCGTGTTGAAGCTGCATGGACATCTGTACCTGTACACGCCATCCAAGCTCTGTTTGACTCAATGCCCAGGCGTATCAAGGCCAGAGGTGGTTTTTGTAGATACTGATTTCTCAGGATCAATGCACCCAAATTGCGTGGAAATGTAATCACTTGTCAGTTCTAGTATAATGTATTTGTTCAATGAATACCCGTTTATCATCTGCATTTCTTCTTGGTGTAGCAATTTTAAAGGCCAGTAGTGTAGAATGTTTCAAGGTATTTATTTTCATGAGTCTCTGCCGTACATTGATACCGGTGAAAGTCGTTTTACAATTGCTGTTGTTGTTCCTGAGATATTTTGGGTGGTTAAGATAAGTGGGACACCCTGTTCATTAACATAAAGCTAGACCCCCCATCACCACACCTGGGGGCGGAAGCGGGTGTGACTTTGAAATTTTAAATAGAAACCCCCATTTCTATTTGCAGATTTGGATTTTCCGTGAAAAAAAGTAACAGTTTTCATTTCATGATAGATGTCACTGTAATCGGAAAAAATAAAAATGGTTTGAAAGATATTGAAAATGGCAATCTCTCGAAGAAATATACATCAAATTACGAAAATTAAAGTACAAGTTTTGATATTTTTGATAATGCTATCATGTTGCACCTAGCACAAACGAATAAAGCACAAACAGTGATCATGCTCTCAGTCTCTGGTTAGACTGTTCATTGTACTTCACAGATTCGGACTGTACACATCTCTACCCTCTCCTGGAAACCGCACCTCCAATCCGTCAATGAAAAAGACCTGTCCCGCCTCAACCTCCTCAAGCTTCTGTCCGGCCAGACATGGGGCCTTAACCCCTCCACCATCCTATTCACCAGCGCTCAGTCATGCGTCCTATCCTCTGCTGCTTCCATCCTGCTTGGGTCTCCGCTCCCCCTGCCCACTACGAATCCCTCCAGATCCTAGAACGCCACGCCCTGCGCCTCGCTTACTGTATCCGCATCCCATCCCCCACGCGAATCCTCTACGACTTGATTCCCTATCCTCACCATCTGAAGTTCCTCGAACACCTCCGCCTCCGCTATGTATCCCGTAAAATAGAATCTCGCCACCCAGTTGCCTCCCACCTCTTGCTGCATCCTGGGCCTCTGCCACGCCGATACCTTATTATCCCTCCTTCCCTTCACCTCTACACTCTCCACGTCCTCTCCGAGGGTAACTTCCATAACTTCCGTCAACTGCCTCTCCCAGATGACGCCCTCCGTCCCGACATCTACCCCTCCTTTCAACCTTAGTCCATCCCTAGTCTCCCTTCCTCCCTCCTCCCATCCCTGTCCACTCCCTCGCTTGGCTCTCCTCTCCCAGCTCCTTCCTACGATGAGTCCTTGAGCTTTCCCCTCTTCCCTCCTCTCCTGCCTTTCTCCCACCGCGCTTTCCCTTCCTCCCCTTTTCCCACGGCGGGGCCCTCGCGTCGACGTATTTTAACAGTGAGCCGTTTAGTGTTGTGCCAATGTTTGTGCTTCGTGCCCAAGTGGTATTTTAATACTTAAGCAGCCGCCAATCAGGCAGAATATTAGTGTTGCAGCGTGTTTTAAACAGTGTCTTCATAATCGTGTAGTTTGCTCCACCAATGTGATTTTAACTACCATGGATTTTTAACTTCTGTCTCTGTGTGATTTTAACCAACGTGGCAGTTTTAATTCTGAATATGTTTTACTTCAACTTCTTTACTTTGCCTGTTCTTTTCATTTTAATCTCCATTGTAGTTTTTAGATTCATCAAATTTTATCACCTTTCTCTGTTTTTGTCGCCTTGTCAACTTTGTAAATAAGGTCGGCTGAAGAGCTGCAATGAAGCTGCCTCCGGTGGCTTTAAAATACCAATAAAGAAAAAAATACACATATCTACGCAATTGCCCACGATGTTAATTGTTGCAGAGAGAGTAGATATAATATCCTCGTACTTTGAGATTTATAGAAATGTTGAAGGAGGTCGTTAATGGTATTTTAATCTATTCCCTGATAGGAATGTTCCTTCTGCATCGACTTTTCGCGGTGTTGTCTACCTGTTTGCTGAAACTGGAAATGTTAGAAAAGGAGAAAGAGTCCGATGTCTATTTGTTCGAGATATTACCGTTTTTCAACAATTTTCAAATGATTTTTTACTTTTGCCGCTTATAATAACTCCATCTATCATGAAACGAAAAGTAATTTTTCACAGAAAAGTTACGTATTTTTCTATGGTCAATCCAAATCTGCTATTAAAACTGGGGGTTCCTATTTAAAATTTCGAAGTCGCCACCCTACCAGCCCTGGAGGTGGTGCAGGGGGTCGAGCTTCATGCTACTGGATGGCCCTCTTGGAGGTGAACAACTTTAATTACAACTTTTATATTCCAATTGGTATTTTGTTAAAGTATTCCGATAAACAGTTTGAAGTATTTAATCCTGTATATATAATTCATAGTTAGTCATAAATAACTACTGCATATTTTCAAAAATATTGAGATTTCCGAGGGTGTGTTAAGACTGCAACCTAACAGTAGAGCTTAGATTGCTGCGTCATGAGCAGCAAAGACTTTTAAGAATGAAAGAAGGCTTTCCACATGCGCAATGTGAAGTGCGGCTGCAGGTTGAAGAGTCTCGCGTTTATCATTGACTCACCAGTGTGATTGCTCTCTTCATTCTGATACTACTTAAAGATGAGTGAGTGAATAGACGCCCCCATCCCCCAGGGGGCTCGCGGTACTTTCGTGAGTACGTGCGTGGCGAGCACGGGCCCCGAGCTAATGCACTCTTCCTTCCTCCTTTACTTCCTGGACTGCATTTCCTTCCTCTCCCCCCCTCCTTACCTATCCTCACTCCTTCCCCTCCCCACCGGAGGACTGATAACCTCAGTAGTTTAGTCCCCCTATCCCAAACAAACAACCCAACCCAACCCAATAGCCACTCGGGAATGGCCGCGTGGTCTATGGCATTATGCTACGGACGAGGCAGCAGCTCGCGCCGGAGGTTCGAGTCCTCCCTCGGGCATGTGTGTGTTTTGCCCTTAAGGTAAGTTTATTTACATCTAGGGGCTGATGTAATGGCTTGTCTGTACTTGTGCACTTTGGAAACAGTAAGGTATAATTGATAATGTTTTAGCAAGAACCAACAGTGGAAACATCAATATGAGTAAAAATACAAGTCATGCAACGTTAATAGTGCTTTACAGACGATTCCTAACCAAGAAGGCGAAAGCATATCAACATATTTGGTTTAATAAACAGTGCCTGATCTACTAAATAATTGCGAAATAAGTTACAATCAATCAACGTGAACTCTTCTGCAGCAAGACTACAAGCACATCTACACTGAAGATAATGACAGTAATTGGAACTTAAAAGCCATTGTCGGTAGAGAAAGAATAATAATTATTTGGCGCTCACTAGACATTTCCAGTAAGGCATCACCATTAAAAATATATTATGCAGATTACAAAAGTTAGTTACTAACATCAATAATTATAATGGTATTCCAATGAATCTAAAACGCAAATATAATTGTTTCTAATAAGTTATCAAACAATAATACCTGCCAATGGTGAAGTCGAAGAACAGAGAACTGTAGTAACATGATGGTTAGCGTTTATTTGTGTACTTTGGAATCAGTAAGGTATTGGAAAATGGGCTCATAACCCGAAATCTAGGTCGTTTAACAACAACAACAACAACAACAACAAAGTTTTTTGAAACTAGGCAACAAGTGCGGTTCAGTTATTTAATATTGAAAATGTTTCACCAAGGAGCAACAGTGGGATCAACAAAACAACAACGAATGTTTGTAATTGTATGGGACCAAACTACGTTGGTCATCAGTCCCTAGACTTACAAACTACTTAAACTGTGTTAAACTAACCTAAGGACAACACCCACATCCATGCCCGAGGGAGGATTCGAACCTCTGACGCGGGAGACCGGACGATTCGTAACGTGGCGCTCCAGACCGCTCGGCTACTCCCGCGCGGCTCAGTGAGATCAATCAATATGATGACCATACCATTTTCGTGCAATAGGTTTACAAACATTTGAATATTTGAATGAGTGAATAAATAAACTTCTACAGACATATGATATGCTTAAATCATACATGTGGTGAAATATATGTAGAAGACAGGAGATTTAACAAAAAGAAATTCTTGCTTCAGAAAAAGGTATCTAGTGGGGGATAACACTTTCAAACACACAAAGGAATTTACGATGTTAGCTGCCAGTGGGCACTGAATGGAATCAATGGGGGAACATGAAAATTTGTGCCCAGCCGGAATCGAACCCGGGACCTCCTGCTTCCTAAGCAGTCTCACTGACGACTGTGCCACTGGGGATAGATGGATCCCCTCGGCAAACCCTTACACGCCTTCCAGCAGATTCAAATTCCCAATTTTTCCTCACGCTACTAACTTAGTTCCCTGCCCATTATCATGCATTACTCGTGATATTTCGCCGTATCCCGTAAGACGTAGAGCCCAGTGTGCATCTGCACTGAAGAAAGCATCGATCTCCGTCTTCACCTTGATTATAAATAGGCCATTTGTGACCCTGCAGTAGACTTGCGCATAATAGTTCGCTATCGGGAGTGCTCACTTTAGTTCGCGGCTCTGCCGCGAACTAGTTCGCTCTTTTAGTTCGTACGCTCCCAGTGACGGCTGAGCGGCGTGGTCTGCGTGTGCAGGTGGAGGGGGGAGTTCCCCCACCTAGCTGCTTCATACGCTTGCTGTTTGAGCCGCTAACGATATCACGCAAACCAAAAGAAACAGTTTGTAGATAATTTCTCGCGTTTAAGTTTAGAGTTATCTCTGTATCTTGGCATTATGGAATTTATTAGTCAGATATTGCAGAGTGCAGAACACATCAAAACAGAAATGTTGTAGCACTGAACTATGTAATCTAGCTGGCAGACGCTCACTTCGAAATGACTTATCAGAGAAGGCAAACACGTGATTTTTAATTCTGCTATGCGCCCTCTCGCTATTGCCCGTCGGTCTTCGGAAAAGAATGCAACGAACTATGAAGCGAGATACGTTTGGCATAATCGCCCGCTCCTTCTAGTTCGCCCGCTCCTTCTAGTCCGCCCGCTGCTCCTAGTCCGCCCGCTGCTCCTAGTTCTCCCGCTGCTCCTAGTTCTCCCGCTGCTCCTAGTTCTCCCGCTGCTCCTAGTTCGCCCTCTGCTCCCAGTTCGACCCCTGCTCCCAGTTCGCCCCCTGCTCCTAGTTCGCCCCCTGCTCCTAGTTCGCCCCCTGCTCCTAGTTCGCCCCCTGCTCCTAGTTCGCCCCCTGCTCCCAGTTCGCCCCCTGCTCCTAGTTCGCCCCCTGCTCCCAGTTCGACCCCTGCTCCCAGTTCGCCCCCTGCTCCTAGTTCGCCCCCTGCTCCTAGTTCGCCCCCTGCTCCCAGTTCGCCCCCTGCTCCCAGTTCGCCCTCTGCTCCCAGTTCGACCCCTGCTCCCAGTTCGACCCCTGCTCATAGTTCGCCACCTGCTCCTAGTTCGCCCGCTCCTTCTAGTTCGCCCACTCTTTCGACCGCTCTTTTTGGCTTTTGCTACCGCTATCTACTAAAAGAGCTCTTTTTATGACAGCTTATTTATATACTGAATCAGTGTTGCCAAAGCGTGTGCTATTACCCATATTTTTGGGCAATTTGACATCAAATACTTAGGCAAATAATCCAGTTATTTACACGAATGGGTGATACAATGGTATTCAACTACTTTGCATACAGAGCACTCGTAGTACTTTATTTTTAAAACGGATTTCTTGTGGCAGTGAACTATGAAACTACAGCTGAGCTGCATCTCAGCTCGCGATTCTGCGCGCTGTCGCGTCCTCTCGATGTACCCCGTCAGTCTACGAAAAAGGAGCGGACGAACTAAGAGGCGAGGGATCTGCGAACTAGTTCGCGTAGTTCGCCTGTGGGAGCGCTCTTCCGAACTAGTTCGTTTGCGAACTACACAAGACTACCCTGCAGCTGTGTTCAAAATGTTCAAATGTTTGTAAATCTATCGGATCACACTGCGAGGTCATCAGTCCGTAGCTTACAAACCACTTAAACTTAGGTACACTGACCTAAGGACAACACACACACACTCACACACACGCCCCAGGGATGACTCGAACCTCCGACGTCAAGCAACCGCGCGCTCCGCAGCGAGGCGCCTTAGACCGCTCGGCTACTCCACCGCAGCCCCCTGCAGCTATATTATCAATCAGACAAGCAAAGGAAATTACGACTTTCACTGCCAGTGGGCACTGAAAAAAAAGTCAACGGGGAAAGTTGATAATTTGTGCTCAGCCGGGATTGGAATCCGTGCCTTCCTGCGTCCTATGGCACTGGGAAGACACCAGCATGGCCGCGCAGGTTACAGCTGCTCGCCTCCCGCCAGACGCTAATTCTCCATTTATGTACACACTACTAACGTGCTGCCCTGCCCATTGTTACTCATTACTCGCTGTATTTCGCCGAATTCCGTAGGAGACAGGAGAGGTGGGCGTAAGCACTGAAGAAACGATCGATAGCCGTCTTCGTCTTAATTGTGTAAATGTCTGACCAAACTGAGCTTACGCAGTGTTCCCTACTTGGCTTAAACTGTACGTAATTATGTAGCATATACCAAAATTCCACAAAACAGTTGTTTCTTAAATCAGACATGTTAGATTAGATTAGATTAGTACTTGTTCCATAGATCATGAATACGACACTTCGTAATGATGTGGAACATGTCAGGTTAATGAAAGGTGTCTTTACAAATTACTACTTTGTACTAAATATTACATGACAGCCGACCGCGGTGGCCGAGGGGACTAAGGTGCTCCAGTCACGGTCTGCACGGCCACTACCGTCGGGGGTTCGAATCCCCCCTCGGGCATGGATATTTGTGCCGTCCTTAGTGTTAGCTAGTTCATAAGCAGTTTGTAAGTTTAGGGACTGATGACCCCGTAGTTAAGTCCCATAGACTATACAAACATTTTTTTCATTACATGACACAATATTTTTTTAAATTTTTTAAATTCTTTTTATTTTTTTTATTTAATTTTTTTTCAGATTTACTAATTTATATCTAAAAACTCATCTATAGTGTAGAAGGAGTTGCTATTCAGAAATTCTTTTAATTTATTTTTAAATGCTAGTTGGCTATCTGTCAGGCTTTTGATGCTGTCTGGTAGGTGACCAAAGACTTTTGTGGCAGCATAATTCATCACTTTCTGTGCGAAAGCTAGATTTAACCTTGAACAGTGAAGATCATTCTTTCTCTTGGCGTTGTAGATATGTACACTGCTATTGTTTTTGAATTAGGTGGGACTGGTAATAACAAATTTCATAAGTGAATATACGAGGCGCGTTCAGAAATTAAGTTCCGTTTGGTAATAAAATGAAATTGTACACAGACACAGAAGAAATTTTTATTGCACAAAATTCTACAACTCTTAAACTACTTTTCCACATATCTGCCGAAATTTTGTAGGCACTTGTCATAGCGTGCCACAAGTTTTTGCATGCATCCTTCACAGAAGGTTGCCGCCTGTGTATTCAACCATGTGGTAACAGCTCTTTATCATCGTTGAAGTGTTGACCACCAAGGACAGATTTTAGGTGTAAGAACAAATGAAAGTCTCTAGGAGAGAGGTTCGAGCTGTATGGAGGATGATCAAACAGATCCCATTGAAATTTCCGTAAGAATTGTTTAGTCACATCCGGTGTGTGTGGTCAGGCATTATCGTGGGAAAAAAATCTTTTGACAGTAATCCTCTTCTTACACCTAAAATAAGTCCTTGGTGGATTGGTGGACAATACTTCAACGATGATGACGAGCTGAAAGAACATGTTACCACATGGTTGAATACACAGGCGGCAACATTCTATGAAAAAGGCACACAAAACCTTGTGCCATGCTATGGCAATTTCGGAAGCTATGTAGAAAAGTAGTTTAACAGTTGTAGATTTTTGTACAATCAATAATATTTCTGTATCTGTACCCGTTCGTTTTATATAAACAAACGGAACTTATTTTCTGAACGCGCCTCGTATATACTGAGAAGTTACTGTGAAGATCCCTAGCTCTTTAAATAAGTGTCTGCAGGATGATCTTGGATGGGCTCCAGCAATTATTCTGATTCCACGCTTTTGTGCAATGAATACTTTTTTAGTCAATGATGAATTACCCCAGAAAATGATGCTATACGAAAGCAGAGAATGAAAATAGGCATCGTAAGCTAATTTACTGAGATGTATATCACCAAAATTTGCAATTACCCTAATAGCATAAGTGGGTGAACTCAAACGTTTCAGCAGATCTTCAATGTGTTTTTTTCCAGTTCAACCCCTCATCAATGCAAACACATAAAATTTTTGAATATTCTACCTTTACTATAGATTTCTGATAAAATTCTATATTTATTAATGGTGTCATTCCATTTACTGTACGAAACTGTATGCGCATTATTATTAAAAGGGCCTACAGTTGTATAAATTTCTTAAAAATCGTAACTGTTATCTAGTAAACGCCGGCCGCGGTGGCCGAGGGGACTGAGGCGCTTCAGTCACGGTTTGCACGGCCACTACGGTCGGGGGTTCGAATCCCCCCATCGGGCATGGATATTTGTGCCGTCCTAGTTCGTAAGTAGTTTGTAAGTTTAGTGACTGATGACCCCGTAGTTAAGTCCCATAAGCTGTACAAACATTTGAACATTTGAATCTAGTAAATGCTATCCCATATTCCCATCCTCATCTGAATGTAAAATTTTTTGAACGTCCTAAATGTAGTCTCACGACCCGCCAGTGATACGCCATGCAGGTAGCCTGGTAGCGTTATTCGTTGAATAGAAGGTAGACGCGAATGTGCTAAAAGTAATGGCGGTAGCGGGCTTTTGGCCCCTACGTGCAGCCCGCCATGCCCCTTTGCAAGCTCCCCTCGCAGCCAGACCCTCGTATTGATGAAGGGGCGGCAACCAACGCGCGCTCACCATAAATATTTACTGAGCCTCTCCGCTCTTCAAACCATTTCTTTCCAGCTAAACTGCGCCGAAATAAAGGGGACAAAACTGTTTGTCCGGTGATATGTTCTAAAAGTATTAATTAAATTTGTTGTTTCATGTCAAGCGTTGTATTTGCAAGACAACTTGACTTGATCTCATCTAATAAGTGGAGTTATTAGCAGCTTGGCATGGAATTATTTTAGGAATTTGGAAATGCATATTGCTCTGATAAATATAAAGCGGTAAACATTCAGATTATTAAAGAATCGAGTTGAGCTCTCGTCTTTAAAACAGCTTCAAATGTCTCATTACAAGTGAATTAATGTGTCACCGCCTGGGAATGGCCGTACGCTCTAAGGCGCCTTGCTGCGGAGTGCGCTAAGAGCCACACACACACACACACACACACACACACACACATACACACACATTTATGGTTGAAAACAAACAATCTGTTTTTGTTCTACTAATTTATGTTTATTTACGAACTAGTTGTCGGCTTATTAGGCTATCTTCAGGTAAACATTTCACAAGCGTCGACAAAACACAAGTGATTATGTTGCAAACATGTTAAATAAAGATACAACACCCCAAAACTTTAGTTCTTTACTTATGAAATTGGTTGAAGTTGTCAAATTCATCTCTAGCCATGTAGGTTTGTGCTGTGTGATAAATGTCTTCTAATTTATAATTGTACACAGTGAAACACGTTGCTTATATCATTATAAGCCACGGTGAAATTATTGTACTTGTGACATATGTTGAGATAGTCACTTTTAGTGTGCTTTTCACATGTTGTACATATGATATAAACGGTCTTTTCAATATTGTATCATGTAATTTAGAATTGAACAAAAAGAAAAACTTTACATACTTAATATTACTCATTATATGCCACGGTTCAATTCTAAATTAGAAGATAAAATATTAAAAAGGACATTTATATCATATGTTCAACATGTAAAAAGCACACTAAAAGTGACGATCTCAACATATGTCAATAATTTCACCGTATCTTAGAATGATATAATATGTTTCACTGTGCACAATTAAAAATTAGAAGGCATTTATCACACAGCAAAAACCTACATGGCGAGAGATCAATTTGACAACTTAAACTAATGTCATAAGCAAAGAACTAAAGTTTTGGTGTGTCGTATCTTTATTTTACGTGTTTGCAACATAAGCACTAGCGTTTCTTGTCGACGCCTATCAAATGTTTACCAGAAGATGGCCCAAAAGCCGAAAACTAGTTCGTAAATAAACGTAAATTAGTAGAACAAAAACAGATTGTTTGTTTTCAACCATAAATATGGAATTGTTCTACCAAGAAGTGACGGAAGAATCCATATATGGACTGATGAGTACTGCAGTTTGGTCCTATAGCATTACAAACATTCGAACTTATATTTTTAGTTAATATCAAATATGTTCAAATGTTTGTAAATCTAAAGGACTTAACTGTTGCGCTTATCAGGTGCCTAGGCTTACAAACTACTTTAACTAACTTATGCTAAGAACATCACACACAACCATTCCCCGAGGAAGGACGACGAACAACCGCGTGCTCCACAGAAAGGCGCCTTAGAGCACTCGGCCATTCCACCGCTGCTGTCAAGTATGTAATGTTAACGAAGTAAGCGAGATAAAGTTTTAAAAAGGTACAAAACTATGCCTGAAGTTTGTTAGAAGTCGCTAAGTGCTCTCATTACGAAGCGCTGGATGAATATAAGCAACTTTATCAGACATCTCAATGTCGATGACGTCATACGTCCTGAAACATGTGACGTACAATCGCAGGTATATTCGTCGATTTTTGGGTATACTGTCTGCAAAGTGTGTTGCCTTGGAGAAGTCAGCGAGCATCATTAGAGCACGTTTCCGAGTTTGAACGACGATGAATCGTTGTCTGTGGGGATTACGGATTATCCTACAGAGAAAGCAACTGTGATGCGGATGTGTAATCATTTGACGTTGGAGGGAACGACGAACCAACGGGGTCGATTATACCGCCTGGTGACAGACATATTGTACGCAGTGCAGTGATGGATCGCTCTGCCGCATTACGAAACATCTCACAACAGATTCGGTTTGTTGCGCAACAAGCAGTATCCGTGCGTACCATTTGTGAAGGTGCTGATTTGTAGCCAGTTGCTTGTTCTTCCATAGTTTGTTCTGTGAGATACCTTTTACTATGTGGGAAGAGCATTACGTAATATGTGTTGTGAGTGAAACACAGAGCATCTGATCCGGTGAACAGGTATCCCGTGGGAAAACTCCGCCCATATTTCCGTATAAAATCTGATTGGCTCTTACAAGTAATATCAGTTCGCCAAAACCCTCCAGCAGTTTTATTAATATTTAACATACCACGATTTATTTAAATATTTCTATTTAACATTAATTGTATTTTCCGTCGTACTTGTCAGAACATGATAATATTGTCAAAAAACAAAAATTCCTGATGTTCTGCAAAATTATTAATTGAAGCTTTCGGCTTCTTAGGCCAACATCAGGTAACAACTGAATGTCGCTAACATTTCTTCACAGATGTGCGACTTACAAAGATATTATTAAATTACAGGAGATACAAATTCACATGTTCACAGGAAAGGGTTACATTTCCATGGCACTGAATTACATTTACTAAACTATAAAAATATACAAAAAGCTGTTTTTTGAAGTAGAGATTCAAAGCTTGAATATTATTGTTAAAAGCAGGGCGGTGGGTACATGGGGGTTGTTACATTGTGAAATAGTACTGCAATGGTAACATAGGATACATTTAAAAAAATGTTAACTGAAACTTATTTCAGTAGAGGAGAAAAGGGAAACTGAGTTTTATCGTTTAATACTATACTGGCATCCTCTGCCATATGTTTATTAATTTCCAGTATTTCCAATATTGCTTTTCTTGAGAGAATGTAAGATTTCTCAGTCTACATCATAAGTATAGTTTTCTGTGAAGAAATGTCCAGCAAAGGTTGAATCTTTCTTTTTTTACCTCCAGCTTATCGGAACGTGAGAGAAGCGGCTGAACCTGCCCAGCCATTCATGCTATACGACTTTACTTTTTATTTCACAAACAGAATAGTACATAGAATAGTACACATTCCGCTACGTACCGTATTAATAAAGTCATTCACATCGCAAGTCTTAATGGGCTCTCGTATGCTCAAACGCCTCAAATTCATTGACGAAATAACATTGTATTAATAACATTGAGCGGAAGTCCGAGGACAAGAACGACATAATAATATTGTGCAATGATAATGCCCGGGAAACGTCAGTTAGATCTTTGCCTTCATAGCGAACATGTCGGCACTCGACGATGTGGAACACACATTCAGAGTGTCCCATTTTAATCTATACAGCTCGATATCTCTGCAGTCTCACACTTCTGCATAAAATGTCTCTAGTAAAGGTTCTGAGGTTTGAAGGGGGACATGGAATGGTTATCTCGAAATGACCTTCAACCCTGCTTTCAGGGTCAAACCAATGTCAAGTTCATTTTTTCTGTGGTATTCCCTACGGTTCATTCCATATTCATATTTTATGTGAACAAATGAGCTTTTTTGTAGTGATTTTTTCTTTACGAAAAACCAATGATTTGTCGCCAAGAGGTACTTCATTGTAAGTTTCCCAGGTTACCAGTATCTCGAGAACGAAGCGGGAATTTCAAGGCCATTTCAAGTTCACGTAAATTTCACCTGTGGGCAGAGTTCATTGAAAAACTCTCCCAATCTCGTTTCGTTCTCGGGATACTGGTAACCTAGGAAACTTAAACTGATATGCCTCCTGTCGACTAGCCATTGGTTATTCGAAAAAAAGGTTCCCTACCAAAAAATGCGTATTTTTTACCGTAGAACACAAATATGGAATAAAAAATAAGGTTTACATTTGAAAAAATGCACTTGACCTTGATTTGACATTCAAAACAGGATTCAAGGTCATATCGAGATAACTATTCCATGACCCCCTTCAAACCCCACAACATTTATTAGAGATATTTTTGCAGAATTATGCCGCCCTAGATATATTGGCCGGTATAGATTGAAACCGGACACCTTGTATACTGTGACTCATTTGTTTACATTTAAAAGAAAAGCAAAACTTATGCAGAACGGGCTAAAAATTTCAGGTTTCATTGAACCGTCAACGAACCAGGAATGCATTCACGACAGCAAAGATTCATAAAACTAATCACAAATTAAACAAGGGGATTGTGTAATTCATCGTGGTAATTCATCGTGTATACGTGCTTTTTTTCCTATGTATTTGTCAATTCCAAGAACTGTTGTAAACGAATTAAAACAATTGTTTACTAAATATCGATTGATTTACCAACCATAAATAGACATTAATGCTCATTAGACGGCTGAACAAATCTTATTTGTCAGTTCCAAAAACTGCATAAAATAAAGGAATATATTTAAAAAAAGTCTTCTTACTCTCAGTCACAATCATCTTCGGTTTCCTCTTATATTTTGGATAACAAGTTGTTGGTGTTTCCTGGAAAGTCAGGAAATTCATTTCCTGTAGTTTCACATGGTGCTTTGTATACATCTTAGAGTCCATTTCTTGATTTCTTACTATTTCCTATTTTCGTTGTTTGCGGAAATTTCTTAGAGGAAAAAGGAGATTTTTGCGGTCTCATCAGGAATTGCACAATATCACTCTTACGCAGAACAATATTTTGCAATTTATGTTGAACGAGAATAAGTAATTTCAAAGATCATCTGTCTTCATCTACATATTCCACATAATATCAAATCAGCCGATTAACATACCGCGTGGGAGTAGCTGTGTGGTCTAAATCAAATGTTCAAATATTTGTATAGCTTATGGGACTTAACTACGGGGTCATCAGTCCCTAAACTTACAAACTACTTACGAACTAGGACGGCACAAATATCCATGCCCGAGGGGGGATTCGAACCCCCGACCGTAGTGGCCGTGCAGACCGTGACTGGAGCGCCTTAGTCCCCTCGGCCACCGCGGCCGGCTGCGTGGTTTAAGGCATCATGCTACGGAATGGGCGGCTGCTACCGCTGGAGGTTCGAGTCCTTCCTCTGGCATGGGTATGTGTGCTGTCATTAGTGTAAGTTAGTTTAAATAGTTTGTAAGTGTAGGGACTGATGATTACAGCAGTCTGGTCTCACAAGTTTGCAAATATTTGAACATTTTTTAACATTCCGCAGTAATCAGCATTACGGGATAAATATTAAGTGTGTGAGGTCCCCTTGACTCCGTCCCTTCGCCACCAGTCACATCGTCATAGTACATTCTGTTCCGTCATTAGCATCAACAGCATCACTCGGTACCTCTCCTTTAATAACATATTTCCTATCTCTAGGCTGTTTCTATTGTAAACGCCTATTCTAAATTTCAAAAAAATGTTCAAATGTTTGTAAAGTCTATGGGACTTAACTACGGGGTCATCAGTCCCTAAACTTACAAACTACTTATGAACTACTTACGAACTAGGACGGCACAAATATCCATGCCCGAGGGGGGATTCGAACCCCCGACCGTAGTGGCCGTGCAGACCGTGACTGGAGCGCCTCAGTCTCCTCGGTCACCACGGCCGGCGTACCACTACTAGGCATTTCCTATCCTATTCCACTCCCAAATAGAACGAGGGAAAAAAGAATGTCTATATGCCTCTGTACGAGCCCTAATTTATCTTATCCTGTCTTTGTGATCTTTATGCGAAATGTAAGTATGCAGCAGCAAGATCGTTCTACAGTCATCTTCAAATTACGGCCCTCTAAATTTCCTCAACAGAATTTCTCGAAAACAACGTCGTTTTTCCTCCAGCGATTCCCATTTGAGTTCCCGGAGTATTTCTGTAACACTCGTGCATTGGTCGGACCTTCAAATGTTCAAATGTTTGTTAAGCTTATGGGACTCAACTTCGGGGTCATCAGTGCCCAAACTTACAAACTACTTATCAACTACCTTATACTAAGGACGGCACAAATATCCATGCCCGAGGGGGGAATTCGAACCTCCGACCGTAGTGGCCGTGCAGACCGTGACTGGAGCGCCACCGCGGCCGGCTTGGTCGGACCTACCAGTAACGAACCTAGCTGCTTGCCTGTGAAATGCTTCCATATCTTCCTTTAAATTGATCTGCTGCGGATCCCAAACACTTGAGCAATATTCAAGACGTGGTCGTATAAGCGTTTTATACGCAGTCTCCTTTCCAGATGAAGTACCTCTTCCCAAAATTCTCCCAATAAACCGAAGTCGGCTGTCCGCCTTAGTCACAACTGTCCTTACATGTTCGTTCCATTTCATATCGCTCTGCATTGTTACGCCTAGATATCTGAACGACGCGACAGCATCAAGAACCTCACTACTAATGCTGTATTCGAACATTATGGGATTGTTTTTCCTACTCATGCGCATCACCTTACATTTTTCTACTAGAAATTTTGTCTCAGTCATCCTGTATGCTATTACAGTCAGTTAAAGACGACACCCTCCCATACACCACAGCATCATCAGCAAACAGCCACAAATTACAAGTTACCTTGTCCATCAGAGCATTTAAATAGACAAAAAATAATAGCGGACCTATCACATTCCCCTGGAGCACGCCTGACGTCACACGAACGATGTTTCCTAAATTCGTGCTGATTTACAGAAAGAAGCTAAACCGTCACAAGGAAATTTACAATATTCGACCTGTGAATATGATCTAAAATTCTACAGGAACCTGATGTCAACGATATTGGCTTGTAATTATGTGGATCAGTTCTTTTAGCTGTCTTAAACGGGAGTCACTTGAGCTTTTTCCCATCCACTAGGAATTTTGCACTGAATTAAAGATTCCCGATAAATACAAGCTAAGTAAGACGCCAATTCCATAGAACTTTTGGTAAAACCGAACTGTTATTCCATCCGGACCACGAGACTTTTTTGTATTTAGTTCTATCAGTTGCTTTTCTACACCGAAAATGCCAATTACTGTGTCCTCCATTTGTGAGGTAATGCTTTGATCAAACGATGTTATGTTTGTATGTTCCTCCTGCGTGAATGATTTGTTAAAAGTTAAATTTAGAACTTCAGCTTTTCGTTTGATTTCTTCTATTACTGCCCCGGAATGATCAACGAGTGACTGTTATTGAACTATATGAAACAAAACGTATATTAGAAAATTCGGCGTGCACACACTTTATTCAACGTGTAATCGTCACTACAGATATTCGGATTTAGGGTATAACATGTTCCGAATGCCTGCCTTCCGTGGCTGTGTTGTGGCGCAAACGAATAATGAAATTCTGCATTACCCGCTGAAGTGTCAGAAGAGAGATGCTGTCCATGAAATGAACGGCTGTTTTCAGTTTGGCAATAGTTTTGGGTTTATTACTGTACACCTTGTATTTAATATAGCCCCACAAATATGAGAAGCATATGTTCAGATTCTGCGAATATGAAGGCCAATCGAATCGAATGGCAGTGACCTCCGGGTACTCCAGAGTCAGAATGCGATCCTCAAAGCGCTCGCTCCTTCAGGACTTGAAACACTCTCCTGCTTCAATGGAGTCGAGTTCCCTCTTGTATGAACCACATCTTTTCGAAATCAGGATTACTTTGGATAATGAGGATGAAATCATCTTCCAACACTTATACGTACCTTCATTTAAAACTTCCGGGCTCATAAGCCGTGGTCTATTTGTAAAACTTTCTCCTAACGTTTATTTCCGGCTGCGGAAGACATCTTCAGAGGCAGAGTGGCGAACTGTGATGAGAACTTGAGGGAGCGTCGTTTATATAGACAATCCAGAGGTCACCACAAGACATCACGTGACGTCGGCTACGACACTATCTCTGGTATTGCCAACATTCTTAGCAGAGAAAAATCGATTGACATACCGCTGGTGTAAAGCAGAAGTCCAAATTCTGTCTAATTTAACAGCTGTTAATGAATGACAATCGATTCTTCTCTGCTAAGAATGTTGGCAATACCAGAGATAGTGTCGTAGCCGACGTCACGTGATGTCTTGTGGTGTCCTCTTCATTGCCTATATATACGGCGCTCTCTCAAGTTCTCATCGCAGTTCGCCACTCTACCTCTGAAGATGTCTTCCGCAGCCGAAGATGAAACGTTAGGGGAAAGTTTTAGAAATCGACCACGGCTTATGAGCCCGTAAGTTTTAAATGAAGTTGACGCCGGCCGTGAAAGCTTACATTGTATGACTTATACGTACCGTTCGGTAGTCACCGTGCCATCAAGAAATATCACACCGATTATTGCGTGACTGGACATTGCACAACACAGTCAGCCGTTGAGGAGGAAGAGACTTCCCAATAGCAAAATGCACATTCTCTGTCCCAAAATGCATTTTGATGAATGCAATGAGATAAAAAAGGACTTCCTCATTAACGCAAACCATATTCACATCAAAGTCCTGTTAATCAGTTGTGTGGACAATAGTGTTGGCGACACACAACCGTTGTTCCATGGCCCTGGGGCTTATTAGCTGATGCATTTTAATTTTGTATGGAAAGAGACGCAAGTCTTCAACAATAATTA
Organism: Locusta migratoria; assembly: GCA_026315105.1. Taxonomy (NCBI): domain Eukaryota; kingdom Metazoa; phylum Arthropoda; class Insecta; order Orthoptera; family Acrididae; genus Locusta; species Locusta migratoria. The sequence continues at coordinate 299,307,881 of CM048755.1, forward strand.
CTCGCAGTGTCTCCCCGTAGAGTCCCACCTGTTGCGCAACTCGTCTGATGGATTTCCTGGGGCTGGTGTGAAGCAAGTGCATGTCTTCTCGAAGTTTTCAGGCGTTCTCACCCTTTCTGGAAGACCGACATTGTGAACAGTCATCATGAACACTAGCCGTTCTTTAAAACTTGTGAATCAAATTATTGCTTATTAGCACACTTGAACTGGTTGTCTTCAGTTGAAATGGGTCGCAAACTTCTTTCGAGCCTTATTGGGGCTGTTATTGCTCGCAAAGTAGGCCTTCACAAGCGCTATACGCTCAGGCACGCTGTACCTTGACATCGTGATGTGCAAAGGCCGACAACAAGGAGGCTGGTGCGCATGCGCTGACTAATTAGGGGCCCTCACGCGGACTGTCTTAACCGCAAGCTTTACGGCGAGCCACGCAGATCCGCGCAAGAACGACCGTGTGAACGCACCAGGTGTGCCTTTAAGCAGGCGCTCAGCTGCGCCCCGTTCCAAGCTGCCAGCGCCGTCACACGTACACGCCTGGCGCTTGGGTTCTCACGCGTCTTGTCGGCTGCCTACAGAACGCGACGCGATTATCATACAGTTACTGGCTGTTGGAGGTCCGGGGCGACGGCGAAACAAAATGCGCCCCCCCCCCCCCCCTGTCCACTTGGAAATACATGTACTACTACAAAAAAGAATTGGAGCCTCCACCAGGACGAGAGGCACGAGACAGTCTTAAAAGCTTTCGAGATTGGAGGCTTTAGAGGTATTTTGAGGTCCCCCCAAGACCGGATGCCCGGGGAAGTCTGCCCCCTCCACCCCCCCACCCCCTTAGTTCGCCACTGCATACAGTCTTACGCATATTGTAGGTCGATCATGGTAGATTCTCGCTGCTGGATGTTATGCGATATTTCTATCTTGTAATAATCAGAATTTTCTTACATAATAAGTATTGATATAATAGCTAATACTTTTATTTACTTACCTTCATGACTATGGCTGTAGTGTATCATTAAGTGCTCTGCATGTCTCTGTAATATTAGACAGTGACGACGCAGAAATTCCTATATCAGGTTTTAAATCTTCGAAGGAGCGACCCATAGTTAAAAATCCGAGAGTAGCTCTGCATAAATGCTCTTTCTCATTACTGTGTCCCTCCGGCTGATTTTGTCCTTCACAATGCCCAGCAGTATATCAAATATTGACATAATGCGAAAGGATAGTCCAAAACACTGTAATTAATTGTTTATTTATATATCACACAAGATATCTTTCGGCATTAAATGCCATCGTCAGGTGTTTGGTATTTAGAGGTTGTAAGTGCTTCAACTGACTATTTATAGGTGATGTTGTACATTTGATTTACGAATTGTAGCCAGTTACAATTCGTAAATCAAATGTAAAACATCACCTATAAATAGTCAGTTGAAGCACTTACAACCTCTAAATACCAAACACCTGATCATGGAATTTAATGCCGAAAGATATCTTGTTGTGATATATAAATAAATAATTAATTACAGTGTTTTGGACTATCCTTTCGAATTATGTCAATATATAACATTTATAACACTGTGGGCCTGAGATATAATAAGTATATCAAATGTTTTGCTGTCCATTGGTAAATAATTTCTGAAGTCGTTATTATTTGGTCTTTAGTTCGGAGACTGGTTTTGATTTAGCTCTCCCCCCTACTCTCTTCTAAGCAAGCCTCTTCATCTCCATCCGCCGATAATGAGGCTATAGAAGAAATTTATGAGGAGTTAAATTATTCAGACAGTTAAGTCCTATGGGTAATTTTTGCACATATCTTCAATCAAAGTAGTATGACTGTGATGGCACCGGTACTCCTGAACCTAAATATCACGTTTTGTTTTATTTATGTCTATGTTTAAAGCTGCAATACTTATTTCTGAGGTAGCGATAACAACATGCGTTCGATTGGATTTCGCGCGAAACATGGCTGCAACTAACTACATGTTGTGTGCGCGCCACACATGATTTTAAACGCCGGCCGCGGTGGCCGAGGGGACTGAGGCGCTCCAGTCACGGTCTGCACGGCCACTACGGTCAGGGGTTCGAATCCCCCCTCGGGCATGGATATTTGTGCCGTCCTTAGTATTAGCTAGTTTGAAAGTACTTTGTAAGTTTAGGGACTGATGATCCCGTAGTTAAGTCCCATAGACTTTACAAACATTTGAATGATTTTAAACTGACGAAACTCCACACGCCACGCTTGCGCGCCGGTTTCGCCATTTACACGCAGACTCCTGCGCGTGGCGCTCCTAAACGCAAACTTGAGCGCGGTCAAGAATGCGCCTCTATAGTCGGCGTCAGCTACGAAGGCGGCCCAGTTTTCAGTCGTTCTGCGCATCCCCCTCCATTACCGCAGTGACAGCCATTCTGTAGGCGCGTGACTGGCCTCGAGTTGCGCAATGTTTCTCCTGCAGGCGCAACTGTTGGCGCTCGGCCGAAGATCCTCGCCTCCTCGCGTCTCATATCGCTCCCCTCTATGCGCGGAAGCGCTTTCTTAAATGACGCCAGGTATAATCTTGGCTACACGCACCTGAGCGCCACAAATCTACGCACGGTCAGGCGCGCGAGCACATGCGCCGTGTTCACTCGTGCTGTTAAACCGCACGTGTGGAGGCCCCTAGTAGCGGCAGTTTCAACGTCCTCTTTAGGACGGCCAAACGCTGCACTCCGTGCAGAGATGCGGAAGTGCTGCACATCAAGGATGTTAGAATCTCTGGAAATGCCCTAACACTGAAAAAGTGAAGCAAGCAAAATGAGCATTCCGGCATTTGTTTGTGCCCAAAACATTGGTCTTACTGTGTGGTAACGCAGTTCTAGTCGTTGAAATGTATGTCATATCTAACTAAATACTCCGATGTGAGTACCAGTTTAGTGGCTTTATGTAAAGAGGGCAACATTCACACAGGATTTTAAGCGAGAAATCCTTGTTTTGGGCACAAAAGCATGGCTCCAGGGGCTTCAAGCAATGCCTCCTCTGAGCATAGATAATGCCACCTCCCTAGGTTGTAACCTCCTTGGCGCACTTGTGAGGTAAAGAGCAACAGCGATATCTGTTATTAGACACGAGTACATAATGAACGGCGACGGCTCCACTTCCTGGTTTATGCGGTACAAGCAAGAGAGCAACACACCCAGTCTCGTTTACCCCTGGCGACCCTGTGGGTAGAAACGCCACCACCTAGAAGACAAGACCTCACAACTGGCCGTGCCTACGTCACACCGAGAGGCCGCGGCCGCCAGCTGACTGGCTGGCCGCTAGGGCACGCCCACCGAATCGTAGCAGCTGGCCAGTCAGCTCGCGTTCGCGGCCTCTCAGTGTGACGTAGGCACGGCCAGTTGTGAGGCCTTGTCTTCTAGGCGGTGTTGGTAGAAACATGCACTACATGAGAGGGAGACGGCTGCGGAGTACAGGCCGTGGTCCGGAAGATGCACATGTGCAGTATAAACGCACATGTGCAGAATTTCTGTCCGGCTCTTTCCTAACGCTAAACCGTTCAGGAATTGTGATGTTTATATTTCATATTGTACAATACTTGTCTTCCCGTACATGAAAACGAGAATTGCAGTTTCTGTTGGCTTCCACTGTTTATTGGTACTATACGAGCTTATTTAAAGCTATAATTTAAGATATATGCCCTACATAAAAACTGTCACTACAGGTTTATACCTTACAATAACTTCTGATAAACAGTCCTCATTTTAAATAAACTGAACCACTCTTATTGCCTTATATGTCAACACTTTATTTTGCACAGTCTAGGTTTCGGGTTATGAGCCAATTTTCTAGTAACTTACTGACGATATTTCGGGTTATGAGCCCATTTTCTAGTATCTTAATGATTTCAATGAGTAGGGTACTAGAAAATGGGCTCATAGCACGAAATCTAAATCAGTAAGCCTAGGGTGTGGGATATCAGTCAATTTTCTAGCCTTACTGATTTAGGTTTTGGGTTACGAACCCATTTTCTAGTACCATACGTGTCCACCTCCGTAGTCCAGTGGTGTTGTTTCATCTTCGTCATCATTTCATCTTCATCGACGCGCAAGTCGCCCATGTGGCGTCACCTGAAGACTTGCACCAGGCAGGCTGAACACGATCCCAGCCAGGGTCTAACGGCCAAAAATGCCACAAGAAATCATGAGTACCGTACCTTACTCATTTCAATCTGGAAGGTGAGCCATCTCCTGTTTCCACCTGCTTCTCCCAACTCTCCCATTCACCTCATCCTCGCCCCGCCTCTGCTCATCTCCTCATCTGACCCCTCCATCACCCCCGCCGACCTCTCTGTAATCTTCCCTACTCTCCTCTCTCTGTCTTCATCTTCTCCCATTCTCTCGGTCCGTCTTCTTCTCCTCCTCCTCTCTCACTCAATCCCCCATATCTATGAAAAATTACATAGGTCTGCCAGCTTTCATGGTTATAGCTCAAAGGGTGACGATGTCTATTGCAAGGTACTCTCGGTAAGCACCGTACGGTGCCTTATGGAAGGTAGTCTGCGTATTAAACCAGGGTATAATCTACATCGACTCCATATTTCATCTAAATCCGTCCACTCTTTTAAGCGTAAGACATTAACATAAAGGATAAGGATGCCTTATTCCGTGATACCCCTAATACCGTGACTTTTTCCTATTTCATGTCTTATTTTGAGATTTTTCTGCAACATGGTCTCTTACTTAAACAGGATTACTATCATAATTATAGGTGAAATATAGGGATTCTATGCATACATATATGTTCTGTAGAGTGTAAAAAAAATAAATATATAATTTTCATTAAATATTACGTTGCTATAATGACGGAAATATTTTGAAGTCAATATTATTACGCTATAATGAGTATAAGCTTTTCTATATTTCTTTTCTGAGGATACTATTCCAATAAGCTAGAATATAGAGTAATTTCTATATTTTTCTAGTAGGTTTGTTCCGCGGTCACAAGGGGAAAACTCAACACTGATAAAACGTGGAAAGCATTATATCAAATCAGATGATGGAAGAATGCTTAAACTGACTGTAAAGAAAGTTTTAGAGGAAGATTGGTCAGTTTACAAAGCAACGAAGTTTTATTCAATCCCTTGTACCACTTTAAAAGAAGAGGTCATGGAAGCAACTGAACACTTTAACTGCAGCACAAACATTGAGGCGTTTTTCATCGGGTTAATATGTTGAAATATTACAACAATGTAATGGATCACAATTAAATATTACGAAGTAGTAGTTTTGCATTTTTATTTATTTATTTATTTTGGACTCACGGATTTAGCAATGTTGTCGCGCATTTAGGAGCCCCTGTCACTTAATTTATCTATACTTTTTGTTGTATGTGTAAAAATTGACAACAACTAGCAAAATGAAAAAAAAAGAACATTTAAGCTGTGTACATGGCATGTTATTTACAGGACGTATTATCATTTAATTGGCACTGTGAAGCACAATCTGAAAAATATCACGGAATTACGTATCCTTGCCCTATAGCGATTAATGAACACGGAGCTGTAGAGACGCTAAGTATAGTAATTCCCAAATCCAAAAAAATTAAACGAAAGATTTACAGGGTGAAAATTATGACACTATATGAAATACAATCATTATTTCTGAACGGTTTGCTTCAGGACGTTGAAACTGCACAGTTGGCTACGACGAAATTTTTGTGATATTTAGGTTCATAAGAAATGTAAAAGAAAATACAAGTTGTAATCACTTTGGTTTATTAGATAACTAGTTAAAAATCCGGCGTATTCATTATCTAACGTTAGTACCCGGCGTTTCCCGGGAGTTTAGTTATTACATTTTTATGATACTCCTTTTCCTTGTTCCCCCTCTGCCCATTTCATTTTCCTTTTCATGCAGCTCAATCCTTATGACATACTGTCTGCTGAACAATGCATCCTCCGATAATTTTTTTTCAGGTACGTAGACTGTAATATTAGGAAACTGTCCCCGAAATGTGTTCCGAATAGAGTAAGTAGTATAGACGTAATAAATTAGAACCTTGCGCATGATGGGGCGATTTTCATTAATTTCATTGTTTATGACTTCGTTCTATGACATAATTTCGGACGTACATTCAGTAGCGTATGTGTATACTGTCTGATCAATGTCTCATGAGAACAGTTAGCAGTGTAGAAGTAATTAATTGTAACGTCGTGCCGAATGTCGTAGTTGTACTGCATGCACAACAGGAAGTAAACTTCTTTCATTACATCATTCTGCTAGGGTTGTCAGCGAGAAAAAGTTTCGTGAAGGTTTGAAATTTTCGTAAAGTTTGTGCAAGTCGTTAATGCTCTCATTCTGAAATAGTGGATGAAAAAGTCTTCGTATGTTGCGGTAATTTCTTTGGACTCTCAATGTTGAAGAAATAATACGATGGTCGTCCACAAAGTAAGTTCCGTTCCGACCATGCGCGGCAGTTACTCTGACTCAAGGAGAAGGCATGTACACCATTTTCAGATCGCTGCTGCCGATGTCTGCTTTGTACTGCTTATTTATAATGTCAGCCGTAAATGAAAATGCCGCCGCTTGTGAAATCAGATCTTTGATTCGTTTTCTAACTGCAAAGTAAGTTAAATCAAAGTAAATTCATCGCAAATGTGCGAGGTTTACGGACAAAATGCTATGGCTAGAAGATGGGTCAGACTGTTCAATGAAGAACTCGGACAGGAATTTCACTGGGACGTATTTGTTCATCCTCCTTACAGCCCGGACCTCGCTCCTAGCGGATTCCATCTCTTGTTACACCTAAAATCTGTCTTTGATGGTTCACACTTCAACGATGATGACGAGCTGAGAGAACGGTTACCACATGGTTGAATACACAGGCAGCGACCTTCCATGTAGAAGGCATACAAAAACTTGTGCCACGATATGACAAGTGCCTACAAAATTTCGGAAACTATGTAGAAAAGTAGTTTAACAATGGTGGAGTGTTGTAGAATAAATATTTTTTCTGTATTTGTATTCGTATGTTTTATACATCCAAACGGAACTGACTATTGGACATACGTCTTATATCCTAAACTCTGTTTCGTAGGCGGTTTTTATGTCCATAGCGACTGTAAGAAAGAAATATTTACATCAGGTCTGGTTGAAATCAGTCCATTTGTTTAGGGGAGATATGGAAATTATTCGTCGGAGGTTCGAGTTCTCCCTGGGCATGGGTGTGTGTGTTGTCCTGATGTTAGTTTACCTTAGTTTAAGTAGTTTGTAAGCTACGAACTGATGACCACGCAGTTTGGTCCGATAGATTTAAAAAAAATATTTGAAAACATTTTGGAAATTATTGCACGATGTTGCAGTTTTTCGCGAATTTCATTGTTTGTTACGTCATATATCCGGAAGTACGTAGGTGATTCTCACAGCGATCACCGAGCGAGGTGGCGCAGTGGTAACACACTGGACTCGCATTCGGGAGGATGGTGGTTCAAATCCACTCGGGCCATCCCGATTTAGGTTTTCCGTGATTTCCCTAAATCACTTCAGGCAGATGCCGGGATGGTTCCTTTCAAAGGGCACGGCCGATTTCCTTCCCAATCCTTACCCAAAAACTCCGAGCGCTAGCTCCGTATCTAATGACCAAGCTGTCGACGGGGCGTTAAACCCTAAGCTTCCCTCCTTCTCACAGCGATCGTTGTCTGGAAGAAAGAAATATATGTGCATTACCTTTGGTCGAAATACGAGGCGCGTCCAGAAAGTAAGTTCCGTTTCAATTTATCTCTCCGCTGCAAGCGCAGCGATTGCAGTTCCGCACATGCGCTGTAGACGATGTGTATCAAGGAGAAGAACGTGCGCCATTTGGAGATCGCTGTCAGTTACGTAAACTTTGTTGTGGTTGTTTGAAATGTCGGCGTTGATTGAAAATCCCGCTGCCCGTGAAATAAGGTCGGTGATTCGGTTTCTGAATGCGAGGAAAGTGAAACCAAGTGAAATTTATCGGCAAATTTGCGATGTTTACGGAGCAAATGCGATGAGTGATTCGACGGTGAGAAGATGGGTTCGACAGTTCAATGTCGGGCGTAGTGATGTGCACGGTGAAGAACGAAGTGGGCGTCCACCTTTGGTTACAGAAGACCTCGCTCCTAGCGACTTTCATCTGTTCTTACATCTCAAGTCTTTCCTTGGCGGTCATCACTTCACCATTGACGACGAGCTGAAAGAAACTGTTTCCAACGGGTTGAAGACACAGGCGGCAGATTTCTATGAAGAAGGTATACAAAACCTTGTGCCACGCTATGACAAATGCCTGCAAAATTTCGGCAGTTATATAGAAAAGTAGGTTTACGTTCTAGGAGGCGATCCAATTATGATATTGTAGAAAGATATAAAAAAAGCCAAGATCGCTGATCATCAATTTTTATTTACGACGACCGGTTTCGCTGAACTATGTCAGCATCATCTGGTCAAATAAAATATTTTACAAGGCCGTAATCAGTTCAGAGAAACCGGTCGTCGTAAATAAAAATTGATGATCAGCGATCTTGGCTTTTTTTATATCTTTCTACAATATGTAGAAAAGTAGTTTAAGAGTTGTAGAATTTTGTGCAATAAAAATTTCTTCTGTATCTGTGTACAATTTCATTTTATTACCAAAAGGAACTTACTTTCTGGACGCGCCTTGTATGTACAGCAGTTTAGGAGGAGATGTGGAACACACATACACGTTTTTAGAGTATGTAAATCCCAGTCTTCTGTTACTCGTTCTTCTCTTGCCTCTTCTCACTGTCCGTCTCCTCCCCCGTCGTTTGTATGTTCAAATGTTTGTTAAGCTTATGGGACTCAACTACGGGGTCATCAGTCCCTAAACTTACAAACTACTTATGAACTAGCTAAGACTAAGGACGGCACAAATATCCATGCCCGAGGGGGATTCGAACCCCCGACCGTAGTGGCCGTGCAGGCCCTGACTGGAGCGCCTCAGTCCCCGCGGCCACCGCGGCCGGCGTTTGTATGTTCCTTCCGCCCCTTTCTCTGTCCACCCACTTCTCTTTCTTTTCTCTGTCCGCCTCTTCCTTGTTCACCGCCCCATCTCCCTCTCTCCCTTTATTGACCTCCTCCTATTCATCTCCGTGTCTATTTCTTCCCCTGCCCTCCTGGCGGTAGGTTGGGGATTATTTATGTAGGTACAGACGTAGCGGGCAGTGGGTGTGCGTTCCCGCAGTGTAAGTAAGTTATGAGCCGCATGATACTGTCGCCACGTGCCCTGGACTCCAGGGGGGGGGGGGGGGGGCGTGACGTCACCGTGGCTCCTCCCTGCAACAGGCGGCCGTCTTCTGCGCGGCCTCATATTACGACCCCGCCCACACCACGCGGAAGTCTCGTCTGCATAAAGGGCGCTGGCCCCTCAACACTGTTCGTTATTGCAGCCGCACACTTCCGCAAACGCTCGCTGGATTATGCACGGCTCGACAAGCACCGGCGGGCAGCCGAGAATATTACGGCGGGCGGACAGCGTCACACGTCGACGTTACATTGTCTTTAACTACCAACAGCGGCAAATAAATGGACTGTATGGTGACAAGGGCATTGTGATGTTTCTGGCTTGCAGCCAACATATTTTTCAGTTTCCTCAGGGCCAATTAGAACAGAGCTGTCGCAGGGTAGTGTTCGACACCTGTAACAGGTTGTACAGTAGGGGAAAGGCTGCCCAAAATTCTATTACTCTGTTGTTCAAAATGTTCAGATGTTTGTAAATCTATGGGACTTAACTTCTTTGGTTTTAGTCTCTAGGTTTACAAATTACGTAAAGTAAGTTAAACCAACCTAAGGATATCACACACACACACACACACACACACACACACACACAAGCACGCACGCACACACACCCATGCCCGAAGGAGGACTCGAACCTCCGACGGTGACCAACGCGCGCTCCGCAGCAGGGCGCCTTAGAATGCTCGGGCACTCTACCACGGTCTACTCTGTTGTGATTGACCAGTGCATTCGGAGGCTACGATCCAAAATGTTCAAATGTTTGTATAGCTTATGGGACTTAACTATGGGGTCATCGGTCCCTAAACTTACAAACTACTTATCAACTAGCTAATCCTAAGGACGGCACAAATATCCATGCCCAAGGGGGGATTCGAACCCCCGACCGTAGTGGCCGTGCAGACCGTGACTGGAGCGCCTCAGCCCCCTCGCCCACCGCGGCCGGCACTACGCTCCAAAACTAACATACTGCTTCCTCCTACGTACATCTCGCGTAGTGAACACAAGGATAAAATTATGGAGATTAGTGGCCCACACGGAGGTATACAGGCGATCATTTTTCCCGCGAACCATACGCGACTGGACTAGGAAGAAGTGACAATGGTATGCAAAGTACCCTCCACCACACATCGTGATGTGGCTTGCGGTTAGAGATGGGCAAAACCGATCTTTTCAGAGATCAGATCAGAAATAGTCATTCACTGGGATGAACTAGTTCTTTTTCATGGCTCATCGACTCACCAACTGGCAAAAAAATGTAAAACAATGTCACATTGCTTTTTTGTCACTATACCTTTATCTGATTTGGCCATATTTTGAAAGAAGAGTAATAATTTTATTGTAAGTCCTTAGTAGTTTCGAGAATTAAAATTTGTTCGATACATCTATATTAAAAATGTTATAACAGAATTTAAATATTTTTGCAAGTGAAATAATTGGAAAAAGAAAAATTTTTATTTTTAAATTTTTATACTTTCAGTCAAAAAATACAATATTTTGCAGAATAAAATGATACTAGTTCCATATTTATACAGTGAGTAGTTTGCAAGTTTGAACGAGTTCATTGAAACGTGATAGCGCGAGAGGTACATGCAGGACGTGGCAACTGCCGCGGCGAAACAGTCATGCACACTAATGCCGCGTGCTACGTGAGCAACAAAAGCGAGCGACAGCGTGCGAATGCAGCGATGCGACATGGCAGCTACAAGAAGCAACATTCGGCGACATGGCCGGGTGTCCTACGTGAGCGTGACAGCTTCTCGCTACAAGATGGCAGCTAGAACCGATCGCTTGTTTCTAACAACTAAAGTCTGGCACCCATAAACAGTAAAATAATGATAGCTCCAGAGTAAGCAATAATGTTTTATTATGGAATGGAATGAAACGTGTAGGAAATAAGGCGTCAAAAGAGTAATGTACATTAAATTTACAAAACGAGGAAAGTTCGTGGACCATTTCATTCATAACTTCAAATACGAAAAAAAGACTGAAGATCTCCAACCAAATTCTTCGAAAATACGACGACGAGTACAGATACTTTCGACTATGTCGTCAAAGAGCTTTTCTTTTGGGAATACAAACCATCAACAACTGATTAAGTTCGAAGAGAGTCTTACCGAAAGAAATAATTCGGTAAATAACTGCGGCGATACTCTTACAGTCGGCGTAGTACAAGGGTAACGTTCTGGGCTCCTCTATATTCTAGGTTTTGCAGTTGCTGGTACGATTTCCGTTCCATCTTATATTTTAATCCCTGTAACTACAACCCTTTCACGTGTTATTTGTGCAAAGTTTTATATTTTCTCTATACAGAGCAAGTCAAAGTTCTTCCTAATATATTTTATCTTTAATTGCAAACACATACATCCCGCTGTACCAAACACATTAAATTCGTAATGAAACATTATAGCAAGATATTTTACTAAGAAACGTAATTTTAGACACATCTCGTTTGACATCCTAGTGTTATCTCTCTCTTGGGAAACGAGTTTGTTGTTACTCTCAAAGATTTTACGCCAGCAACAAAAATTTCAAATGGACACATTCCCTAAACTGAATGGTTTCAGATATATAAAACATTAATACACATTGTTATTTTCTTTGTTTTTCGATTATATAGTAATTGTTTTCAACGTGTCAAAATAGTGTAGATGCATAAAAGACGCATAATTTAATACAGGACACTCGTCTGTGAAGTCAGGAAACTGCGTGATATGGGCTTACAAAATCTATCTAAGCAACAGAGAATGCACATTGCACAAGACCGTCTCTCTTGCACCCTTTATATAAACAACAAGTCTTCAAGAAAAATGGAGTAGGATCTTTTTCGCGGAAATTTTATGTAGTTTAATTTTGTACTGTAACACGTTTTTGCTACAGACTGCAGATTTCCTGTTATTAAGAAAAAACATATAACATTAAATACGTTTCATCTGGAATACTATTCGGAATAGGACATTTGGCTATATGACGGTTACTGTTGCTTCAGATGATCGTTTCTGTAAGCGAGCTTCAAGCTTTATCGGAACACAGGAGTTGAGAGGACAGAGAGATGCTCGGAGTCGCTTTGTTCGGCGCCATGCGGTTCGCAGAGGAGTGGGGGGAACCGTGAGCAGTGCGCCACACAGGCTGCTCTGCAAGCGAGCAGAGTCGGGAGAGTGGTGGGTAGAGGTGAACTGGTGAACCAGCTAACTCACCGACTCCGTTGGCGGTCGGATCGCCTCGATCGCTGGAGTCGTGTGGAGCAGCGAGCTAGCGGGATTTGGGAGCCGCGCGCTCACTGAACCGCGGTGCTTGTGTGACTTGCCGACTCTCGACTCACCGATTCTCGACTCGCAGTGCGGAGGCGCTGCATGTGTTTAGGCGCTAATTTTTTGCAGTTTTATGCTTGCACATGGTCTATACCATATTTATTTTGTAGCTTAGGAAACTTCTGAAGCATGTGGGAAGGGGTTTAGGAAAATTCTGAAGCATATGGCAAGGGGTGCTTATGCAGCTCATTGCTGTCACCAGAGTGACTTTGGATGGATGGATGCTTAGGGTTTAACGTCCCGTCGACAGCTTGGCCATTAGAGACGGAGCTAACGCTCGGAGTTTTTGGGTTAGGATGAGGAAGGAAATCGGCCGTGCCCTTTGAAAGGGACCATCCCGGCATATGCCTGGAGTGATTTAGGGAAATCACGGAAAACCTAAATCTGGATGGCCGGAGGTGGATTTGAACCACCATCCTCCTGAATGCGAGTCCAGTGCGTTACCACTGCGCCATCTCGCTCGGTGAGAGTGACTTTTCGGATCGGATGAACTACCACTCTTTTTTTCGGATTCATCCATCACTCACTCCTTAGAAGGATCTAGCTCTTTGAATCAGTTCAGGAGCAGATTGTCCATCTCTACTTGTGGTATACGGATGTAGATGTAGAAGGGAAAGACTTCGTCTACCACTTTTCATAGCTGACTATTTTTTGTAAAAGGTTGGTCCAAAACACAGAAATATTTTATTTATTCACGAGGTATCTTTCGGCGGAAGTGTTGTCGTCAGATGTCTTTGGTATTTAGAGGCTTTAACTGATATTGACAGATAATTGACTAAAATTCGTAAATGGAAATATAAGAGAACACCTCATAGTCAGTTGAAGCAGTTAAGACCTTTAAATATCAAAAGGTACCTGACGACTGCACTTAAGCCGAAAGATACCTCGTGAATAAATAAATAAAATATTACAGTGCTTTGGACCATCCTTTTACAGTTATGTCAATCTACGACATATGTAACACTGTGGGCCCAAGATATAACAAGTTGACTATTTTAGCTTCTCCCATGACATAATATTCTTAACCCTTTCAGACCCTCTGGCTACAATTGTGTACATAACTTTTACAGTGTCTAAGATAGATAAGAAACATTTTTTCTCAATTGAAACAACATGTATATGATTATGAGTGTTTAAACTTTTCATCGTGCACACTTACTGTCAACTGCGGAAGATCACTATAAAAATACCAAGTAGTCAGTGTTGCACTGCGCAGCAGCTTATGGACTCCAAAGAACACGCAAGTTGTGGGTTACTTGTATTCCACTGTACAATTGGAAAGTAGTAATAACTGGAAAGTAGTAATAATTAATTTGCATGGCAACTATTCAATGATCACTTTATTTAGTACAAATGTTAGTTCTACAAAATTAATTATTTTAGTCCATAAAAAGAAGCCTTGCTTTACAGCATATGCAATTTTGTAGTATGTAAATGGATGCATACAACAGCGTAAATCTTGCATCTAAAATAATTAAAAACCTAAATTAAGAGGAATACAGCAAAAATAATAATTTCCTTCCTCTAGAAAAAAATCAGGTCTGAAAGGATTAACCATCGAATATACGATTACGTAATTAAACACTCAAAATGGGCCGTTCATGATAGTGCTTTAACAACATCTATCTTCCGTCCATGCTCTACGAAGTCCGAGGACATGGATGGCTTGTTGCCAAATGATGCTTCTTGCATTGAAAAACTGTGCATGACAATGCGTCGTTCGCCACGCAGTTCGCCTTATCTCGTACTGTCTTACTTAGCAGTGTCACTGGGGTTTACCTTATACGAATCTTGTGGTAAAATCATCCTTTGGGAACGAAAAAAGTAGGAAAAATGTTTCTTAATTCTGAGTAAACATTTTCTACATTTAATAAAGAACATAAGTTGTCACCGATAAAACTGGGGACTAAGAACAAGGGTACTGAAATTCACTGTCTAGCGTTAACGCACGATTTTGCCATTCTTTCTGAAAATCTAACAAATGCAGAAATACAATTCAATCTATTAGGAGGGCAACAAAGCAAGTTTGAGAATATCTGTAAAAAAATTAAAAAAGATAATGACAAACATAAAAAATATTCTAGAAATCACAATAACAGACAATGGACAGATAAAGTGGATAAATAAATTTAAATATTTTGAAGAAATTATTCAAGCAAACGGCTTAGAAAAATTCGCTGTTTAAGAAATACAGCACTACAATCCACAGTGGTAAATTCAGACTGTCTTTAGGCAAGTGTATGTTTAGTGTCGAACGACAAATTATAGAAATGCCAAGTCCTAGAAAGAAAAATAACTCGAAAAATACTGGTCCATTAAGGAGGACGGATTTAATGAAATTAAAAATTAATAAAGATGTTTAGCGCAACATAGAAAATAACTGAAATACTACGGAAGAAGTGACTGCTATGTTTTGGATATTTATACAGAATGAATGGCAACAAGTTAAGCAAACAGATTTTTAAATATCTTTGGGACAAGAATAGCTTGGAATCAAAAAGTTGGGAAATATTTGGAAAGAAAGAACATAAGTGCAAAAGATGCAACACCCAGTTGCTTCTCCGTACCTGCAAAAGGAGGTCCGATACGACTTTAGGATGAATCCCGCGATTTTTCTTACCTCCGTATAATGGAGAAACCAAGAAAACCGCATGTTCCTGTGAACAGCAGTGTCAGTACTGAATGGGGTGGCTTTTACTGGTAGTCGATAAGTGGCGGGTTACAATACAGACTACCAATCACCCCATTCCACCTACTTTATACTCACGAAGTTTTTTCGAAATACATATTCATGCTGCCTGTGAAACTTTATGTCTAATCGTTTATGTGAGCGACTCAATGTTCATTTTGACGAACTTAATTCAATAACAGATTCGGAACACATTATGGCGGCCCCTAATGCATTAAGAATTGTTCGAGTGACTAGATTGATCCGCAGCGAACTGTAGGAAGGTCACCGGCAGAAAATAGTTTTGACATTTATCCATTTGTAATAGCCTGGCTAATGGGCTGGACATGAGAAGCTAATTGAAAGGTGACTGGTATACATCACGCGATTTCCCATATTGCTCTCATTAATATAGCAGGAATAAGTGCATCACGGTAACCATTATTTCGTCAAATTTCTTAAGGAGTTCGAGGTATCATTATGCACTTTAATGTCAAGAATATTTCAACGATTCCTTTTGTACGCTGTCACGCAGCTACAAATTGTTTGATATGCGTTGGAAAGATAGTCGCAGAGACGCTGTTCTTCATTTATCGATAACGCTTTCGGTAGAACGTAATTCTGATCGACTGTTATCAGTACATAGTTTAGGCTCTTTTTTGCATTGTTTGCTAAAAATGTGTAGAAAATGAGCAGACAGAACTCATAAATGAAAAATATAATTAAAACTTCAACAAATTATAAGAGAGATATAACTCCGAAAAAGACAGTCCTAAATTTAAAGGCAAACTATATCTCTGACACATAGATTGATGATGTAACAACCGTGGTTAGACATAACAAAACGGAAGTACATCGTATTTGAAGGCTGGCACATAAGATCTTATAGCCTACTAGCGTAAACCCGCGGCTACGCTCGCGTTTTGGTTCATTATCATAGATAATGCGCGAAACGTCAAATCGATTTTTTTAGAGAGGTGTATTAAAAGAAATTTCTTTTCTACTGCTTTATTTATTTATTCTTAGACCAAAGATATGGTCTGTGGCATCACGTTTCGCTGTATGTAACCTCCTTGCTATAGAGTGGCAAACGCCATCGCTGGCCTTCAGTCCGATTTTTTTTTTTTTATAATTTGACGACTTTCAACCACCATATCTTCCAACCCCTTATAGCTATCGGCATGGAACTGCTATGGTGTACAACGGGAAACTTCGGACAACAATTACCCACAGACCATTCGTTTGCGTTCTGTAGTTTTCGCTGCAGAGCAAAATACTAACACACACACACGTAGAATTTTATATACACCGATAACTTTCCATCCTAATGTACTCCAACCTCTTATCATTATCAATCCTCAAGCAACAATCCAATCAATAAAACCACTTTCAAAGAGTAAATATAATTTTCAAAGAGTAAGTATTGTTTCGCATTTCGCGTTATATTCTCCAAATTACTAAATATCTATCACATCGCTATAAAATCGTGCCTACAACCCTCCACAGGTATAAATTAGTAACTGTACAAATATTTAAGTCTGTGCGTCTTGTCGTTCGGATGTGATAAGCGTACACCGAACAGACACTCACATTAATATATATATAGATAAATAGCTATACGATCACCATAAAACCGTGCCTAAAGCCTTTCCCGGGTAGACATTAGTAACTGTACAAATTTTTAACTCTTTGTCTTGTGGTTCAGACGTGATAAACGTACACCGAACAGACATTCACATTTATAGATATAGATGTTAGAAATTGTAATACAATCAAATGTCACATATCTTTTTTATTTATCTGGTTGAAAACAATTTGTTTTTGTTCTAGAAAGTTTTGTTTGTTCACGAAGTATTTTTCGACAAAATTGGCCATATTCAGGTAAACATTTGAGAAGCGTCGACAAGAAACGCTAGTCCTTAAGTTGCAAACATGTTAAATGAAGATACAACACACAAAACTCTTATTCTTTGCTTATGACATTAGTTGAAGTTGTCAAATTCATCTCACACCATGTAGGTTTGTGCTGTCTGATAAATGCCTTCTAATTTAGAATTGCACACAGTGAAACACGATACGTACT
Organism: Locusta migratoria; assembly: GCA_026315105.1. NCBI lineage: Eukaryota > Metazoa > Arthropoda > Insecta > Orthoptera > Acrididae > Locusta > Locusta migratoria. The sequence goes on from CM048755.1 coordinate 299,325,183, forward strand.
TAATGTTATTTCATTCTAATCTACAGTAAATTTAGTGAAGTTTGACATATGTTGAGATCGTCGCTTTTGGTGTACTTTAAATACGTTTCTACACTGTGTTTACAATTGCTTCTTGGACGACATTTGACACGGTATTCATATGATATAAATGACCTTTTTAATATTTTTTTATCTAATTTAGAATTGGACAAAGTGAAACACTTTACATACGTAATATTATTCCATTATATGCTACGGTACAATTATTGAGGTTGTGACTACGTTGAGATCATCACTTTTGATGTGCATTAAACACTTTTCTACACTTTATTTATTTATTTTCATTTTTGTAGGTGGATGGAAATACCAGCAGTTGTATAGAAATTCATTATTTAATTTAGCGCGACCGGTTTCGGTGCCTCAATAAGACCATATTCAGGCCCCCGTTGTGTAACCGGTCCCGCAAAATTAAATAAGGAATTTCTATACAGCGCCGGCCGCGGTGGCCGAGGGGATTGAGGCGCTCCAGTCACGGTCTGCACGGCCACTACGGTCGGGGGTTCGAATCCCCCCCGGGCATGGATATTTGTGGCGTCCTTAGTTGTAAGTAGTTCATAAGTAGTTTGTAAGTTTAGGGACTGATGACCCCGTAGTTAAGTCCCATAGACTCTACAAACATTTGAACATTTTCTATACAGCTCCTGGTATTTCCAACCACCTACAAAATCTAATCAACTGTGTCCCAATCCTCTAGTTATGTAGAGAATTAAACATTTTTACATTGTGTTCACATTACTTATTGGACAACTTTTGATACGGTTCACCTATTGCAATTACATTTCATATTACAATTTTTATAGGTAATGCTTGGTACTGAAATCTACAAAGTAAACAAGGCAGTAAAGGGAACTGTTACAGTTTTATGCAGCAATATGAAAGTTAGAGTGGTTTGTGGCAGATGGCTGGTTGACTACATTATGTGAAGCTTAGTAATGGGGATGTGTTCAGCTGTGATTGCTCATTTAGAACTGGACTGGGATTTTTGGCTAAATGTTAATTTATTTCCAGTGCTTCCAACAGGTTGAGTTCCCTACCTTTGTCAGATGTATGCAGCACTTCTGTGTGGGCATGGTAGCTGTGTCCTTCTTTCAGTACACGATCTGCAAAGGTGGAATCAGACTTCTGCAATCTCCAGCTGCGCTCGTGTTCAGTCGTGCTAGTTTCTCTAGCCCTTCATACCTAATATAAAGCTTGCTGCAGTCATTGCAACTTATTTTATACACCACAGTATTACTGAATACTTCTCGTGTATCTTTGTTGCTGAATAAGATGTGAGCTGCAGTGCCTCTTACAAAAGTAAGTTCTATTTTTGCAGGATTTTAGACTTTGCCTAATTTGGTGGCTATTTTTCTAAATATGGTATAGAGCGCGCGCCACGTAACTTGGCGGGTGGACTGGCTCTTCTGCGCAGGTAGCTGTGTAGTGGTGGGGGGACCAGCTGTCGCAGCGTAGCCGGACTGTGCGTTAGCTGCGCTCCGTTCCATTCCGCAGTCAGCTGCTGACTGCCGCTTAGCTTTAAAGTTACGGCCGCATACAAGCGCGAGGAAATGTCGAGCTGCGAGTCTTGAACACACACGGCTGTATAAAAAGTGTAATGCAGAAAAACAACGCTCGTTTGATTGTTGGGAAAACTGTGGTGCATTCACGAGTATTTATGAGTCTTTTTCTCTTGTACCTAACATGTTTACACGGCAGGGCAAAATTTTCTGAGCGGCACAGAAATTCATTTCGTCGCTTACTCGATTAACACGAAATATCTGTACATTATATACACAGTTCTTCTAGGGAGATCACTCTATCCATTATCACTGAAGAACCGCATTAGACATTCACGACAGATTACGAATTCAAAGTAAATTTGTGAACACAAAAAAGAGTTATAAATTAGAAACTGACAAATTTTAGATTTTTCCCTTAATTGTATCTCGAAATCTGGATTTTTCGAAGCAGTTATTAAAATAGTCTATCAATGACTTAAGTGACATAACATATGAAATGATAGAATAATTGTATATGTATGACATTGTACAAGACAAGGAGACTATCTAAAAACGTTACAAGCGACATATGTTCAGTCTTCGTACTGATGCCCATCAAGCAAGTGCTTACTGATCAAAGCAAGGTGTTTCACATTTCCTGATTTATTTTTTGTAAAATTGATTCTGTACAGGTAAATGAAAAATACTGAAATCCATGCAAAAAAAGATCAGATGATGGCAACCAAGAACTGTCGAAATCGGCCATGAATAAAAAAGCTCTTGTAAAACATTTTTGTCTAGCGATTTTCGTACAATTTTTTCAGAAGTGAAAATAGATGTCCCATGTGCATAAATAAAACAAAGAGATATTTTGCAGTGGAATGTTCAGCTTGTAATAACAATAAAATAATGAGGATTTCTTGCGCACACCGCAAAGACGATCGTCGAGGCACAGACAGGAAACGGATAATACTCATCGTTAATAGTGTTCATAACAAAATCGTCAAAGCTGTTGAAACCGGAAAGCTAGCTATAAACAAAATCCACAACGAAACAGCACAAGTAAGAACAAAAATCGTGTTACAATTCCTTTGCCAGGGAAGCACACATAGTATAAAGTTACACAATACTAGCTTAACTGCGACAAAATAATTTTTAACGTGGTAATAAGTAGAGGCTTTGTGATCAGCCGCTTCCGACTCCCGTCGAAAGAATTGATATACGCGAAACACTATTTCTCTTGCCTGTTTGTGTAATACAGGTCGAGATTTGCTGTTGCTACTCATAGTCAACTGAATGCTCCGAAATAACTCGCGAAAAAACACAACGCAGAATGCCAAAACCGGTTGTCGCTGCGCACAGTACGGCACGCACTCGACCGCGCGCAGCGGCTGACTGACGGCTATTGGCCAGCAGGTCACGTGGCGTGACCTAGGAGGCCTACCTGTGCTTCTGCGCATCCAGACCTCACCCGCCAAGTTATGTGGCGCGCGCTCTTTAGTACACCAGTTGGTTTTAGTTCAAATGTTTGTAAATCTAAGGGACTTAACTACGTGGTCATTAGTCCCTAGGCTTACAAACTACTTAAACTAACTTATGCTGAGGACAGCATAAACGCCCATGCCCGAAGGACGACTCGAAACCCCGACGGTGAGCAACCGCGCGCTCCGCAGCAAGGCGCCTTAGAACGGTCGGCCACTCCACCGCGGCTGGCTTTAGTTATGAAGGTTTCTGTAATGGGGGCATACAGGTGGGATAAGAACCTTCTACTTTCATTTCTTTGTAGAATTTTGCCTGTTAGTTAAGGTTTATAGTCATTGTTGGATGCAATGTATTTAACAGTGTTTAATTCTGTTTGACAGTTCTGTTTTGATAATGGTATGGATATCATTCTATGTACCAGGGAATGGAAGGTAGCATGTTTGTGTGATATTGGATGTTGTGAGCAGCATGGTATTACAGTGTCTGTTGTTGTAGGTTTCCTGAAAATTTTGAAACTGTGTGTGTTTGTGGTAATGTCTATGGTTATGTCTAAGAAATTGGTGGCTTTTTCGCCAAGCTTCATAGTGAACTGTATGGTTTTGTGTTGAGAGTTGAGATGTTCTAAGAAAGTGTTCTCTATTGGTGCCGCCGGCCGCGGTGGCCGAGGGGACTGAGGCGCTTCAGTTACGGTCTGCACGGCCACTACGGTCGGGGGTTCGAATCCCCCCTCGGGCATGGATATTTGTGCCGTCCTAGTTCGTAAGTAGTTCATAAACAGTTTGTAAGTTTAGGGACTGATGGCCCCGTAGTCAAGTCCCATAAGCTGTACAAACATTTGAACATTTCTATTGGTGCCAGTCCACAAGCACAGTGCGTCGTCCACATATCTGTACCAATATTTAATACCATGACTGAGGGGTTCTTTATGTAGAAACTGTTTTTCAAAATTGTCCATGAAGATTTCTGATAATAGGGGGCTAAGAGGGGATCCCATTGCCAATCCATCAAACTGCCTGTATACAGTCCTTGGAATTGAAAATAGTTTTGTTGTAAGCAGTTTTTTCCTTTCGCCTGTTTATGGCTCAGCTTGAATAATTCGGATTTGGCGCGGTTAATTTAAGGGGTGGCAGAATGCCGTTTCTGACTCCAACACATTACTCCCCAGGAGGATATACATGTACCGCAACTGTCTTCGTGTAGTGTAGTACATGTGATAGTGTGCGAACTATTTTGTAAATGTTCACGAAGCGTATACGTGACGCGGTAGAGGGGTACAAGCTCGCCGGCCGCGGTGGCCGCGGGGACTGAAGCGCTCCAGTCACGGTCTGCACGTCCACTATGGTCGGGGGTTCGAATCCCCCCTCGGGCATGGATATTTGTGCCGTCCTTAGTACAAGGTAGTTCGTAAGTAGTTTGTAAGTTTAGGGACTGATGACCCCGTAGTTAAGTCCCATAAGCTTAACAAACGTTTTTTTTTTTTTTTTTTTTTTTTTTTTTTTTGTACAAGCTCAATATTCATCTAGTGGGATGTGGGAAACCGCCTAAAAACCACGTCCAGACAGGCCGGCACACCGACCATTGTCGCTGGGCGGAATCGAAACAAGGCCGGCACACCTCTCTGTCCCAGGAAGCGGTGCCTTAAGCCGACAGGGTAGCCGGCCGGCTAACCAAATTTTACAAATATGCACTGATAATAGCTTGATTATATTTAGTAATTACTTGAGAATGTGCCATACGCGAAACCGGTTGCAATAAATGAAAAATATACAAAAAAAAAAAAAAAAAAAAAAAAAAAAAAAAAAAAAAAAAAAAAAAAAAAAAAAAAACATCCTTCGTGGACTATCATAATGCGTTCAAGCATGTCTCCTAAGGAATCCAGTATCTCCCTTTCGGTTAAGCAAAAACTGGCCACGATAAAGATAACCAATGCTTCGTCCTATCTTTCAACAAGCGGAATGCAGCGTGAGCCATAATACCGTTTATGTAGGAATTTCTGTTCACTAGAACAAACAGGCCGATAAGCGAACGAGTGTTAAGCGTTTCGTGGGATTAGAATCACAATGGGCTCATTTAAATGATGTTCTATACAAATTAGGTTCTGATCTTGGAAACGTCTTGATGATATAAATAACCGCCGTGGAGTAGCCGAGCGGTCTAAAGCGCCTCGCTGCGGAGCGCGCGGTTGCTCGCCGTGGAGGTTCGAGTCCTCCCTGGGGCATGGGTGTGTGTGTTTGTCCTTAGGTTAGTTTACCTAGGTTTAAGTAGTTTGTAAGCTACGGACTGATGACCACGAAATTTGGTCCGATAGATTTACAGACATTTGAACATTTGATGATATAAATATCTCCACAGAGCAGTCTGCTCATCTTCACCTTTTTACGTGTAGTAATTACATGACGAGGTTGCCTTATCTGTCTCAGTCAATCACCAAATTATTAATTTCCATATCTGAAGTGTAATCAGCGAATAATATTCCCACCATGTGGTCTAGCGGTTATTCATTTGGGATAAAGTTTCTGCAGTATGCCTAAGAAAGTGTATGACATTTTGTCGTAACGGAATCAATGAACCAGTGATTACCAACGAATTAAATTCGGTTTTCACCAGGCGAAATCAATAATGAAATCCTAGAGCCCCTCGTAACTTGCATATAGTTGTTTGTTCAATCTAACTTCAAACAGTTGATATGAAAACAAACGCGGAAACGTGAACTTCAATCGTCGATGCTATAAGCTACAACTATAGCTGACAAATATTTCCTGATACCAGTGGCTGTTTGGTGTCTTAGAACTTATCCGTGACTCTTGAGCTAAAATGAAGCCACTGAAGTTGTGAAATGGGAACTTGTATAGAAATCTCCCTCAACCATATTCTGATTTTGTAACTGCTTTTGCGAATGTCTATCTCCAGTCACCACGATGTAGACGGGACGTTAAACCCCAATCTTCCTGCCTACCTTCTTTCTTTCTGTTACGAATGTTGAATCGAATGAGTGGTATAGATTCTGAGAAATGATGTAAAGAGGAAATGTTTCAACCATTCATTGCTACAATAACATTGTATTTAGAACGCAGATTTTCTCGAAACCAAATTGTAGCAATGACGGATGTTACCCTGAACATCGCCACGGTATCATTTTTATACCCTACACGCAACGAAGATAAATTTTCATAACTGGTAGACCTAAATAATTTACTTTTAGGTTGTTTTCGTGACGTTAGTCAGCAGTCGTAAAGTCATAAACGATGGCGAAACCATAAAATCATCTAACCTCGTTCGAGATCCAAAAATTTATGTCCATATCACTGGATATTTTTGAGAAGCTGACGTTCATCTGAAAATTCCAAGATTGGAAGACATAGTGTCACAACAACCACATAATTAGTCTAACTTCTTAACTTCAAGACAATTTATATCACAAGAAGAAAGGTAAAAAAGTTGGCATGTATTTTCAGTGACAAAAAAAAAAAAAAAAAAAATAGATTCAATGCCCCAAGCACATTAAAAGCATGAAGCTATTTTCCAGTTTCTTCCGATCTATCAGTGAAAAAAAAAGTTTGTTAAGCTTAAGGGACTTAATTGCGGGGTCATCAGTCCCTAAACTTACAAACTACTTGTAAACAACCTTATACTAAGGACAACACAAACATCCATGCCCGAGGGGGGATTCTAACCCCCGACCGTAGTGGCCGTGCAGACCATGGCTGAAGCGCCTCAGTCCCCTCGGCTCAACAGAGTACATTTCATTCTATTAACAAACGTATTTTCGGGTTGGTGTCTCTTTGGGTATGGTGCAAATATTTCGCGTAAACTGTTGACTTTTTTGTAATTAGAGAAAAATTCGTGCGTTGGTTCACGTTGGCTATGCCGCTACCAGACTCAGTGACTCGTTGCCCCATCGTCTAGGGACCATGCCCGATAGCCATGCAAGGTCAACTACGTGTGAGTTTCTTTACTGGAGGTTCCCAAGGGAGGAGGATTCGAACCCTCGACGGGTAACGGCCTCGCGCATCGGAACATAGCGCCTTAATGCGCCAGGCCTCTCACTTGCGGCCCTATAACTGACACTCCACTGGTGCGCTGCTGTTCGTAGCGTTCAACGTGCAGAAAATTTCGATGATCAGACATGTCATTGTCAGCGAACCTGACGACGATGACATGTCTGATTTGCCCACTACAAACTATGAATCGGTAGTACTCCCGTGAACTGTTACATCTACAGGAAGTTATTTGCACTTGCCGAATTATGGTTCAGTTTCATAGTAAAAGGAGATAAATTTCAGAAAAAAAGAACCATGAAAATTCTCAAAATGGTAAGGAGTGCACAGAAATATATCCTGAAAAGGAAACGAAGTTCCTTTTATAATTGGAGCATTGGGAAGTTTAATGATGGAAATTACCCAATAGAGAGGAAAAAGAAAAGAGCACGCCCTGAAGGAATTAAAACACACAGGCACAATGAAATTACACCAAGCGCCTCAAAAATTGTTCTTAGTTGCCACTGATACGATTCTGCCACATACCTCGGACAAAACAATGCCCCATCACATGCTGTGTGTAATGTGGGAACCGCATTCACAGAAGTACATAAATCTCATCTTTCCTGGCCTATCTGTAGCCTGATATGTAGCCAACCAAATATACGTAGGCTACGATCATTGGCTACCGGACATTTATTTGTAAGAACCCATAAAATGCACCCGGGAATCGGCACCAACAGCTTGGCAGGAAATATCACAGACACACCAGTTACTTCTGTAATGTGATGCATACCCATAAATACACTTTACTAGAGGTGTAAATGATATCTAAAAATGAAAATGTTGGTAGTAATAATGTCGTTTCATTCGAATAAATTTTATCGTATCAACAAATATTTAAATGTTTGTAAATCTATGGGACTTAACTACTCTGGTCCTCAGTCTCTAGGCTTTCAAACAACTTAAACTAACTTATATTAAGGACAACAAATAAACCCACGCCCGAGGGAGGACTCGAACCTCCGACGGCGAGCAGCGACGCACTGCGCAGCTATGCGCCTTGGAAAGCTCGGTCACTCCACCGCGGCTATCGTGTCACCGCTAGATACGTGCGCCAAAGATCTTGCTTATTTTGTGATATATTCACCCGGTGCTGCAACAGTTCACCCAAATCATGTTTGGGAACCTCCAGTAAAGAAACTCACACGTAGCTGACCTTGCATGGCTATCGGGCATTGTCCCTCGGCGATGGGGCAACTAGTCACTGAGTCTGGTAGCGGTATAGCCACCGTGAACCAACGCAAGAATTTTTCTCTAACTACAAAAAGTCAATAGTTTACGTGAAATATTTGCACCATACCCAAAGAGACACCAAACTGAAAATACGTTTATTAATAGAATGAAATGTACTCTGTTGATTAGTGTCAATGAAAATAATGTGGTAGGTGGCCATTTTGAGATACATGACTTTGAACACGGGCTAATTTGGCACATTCATGGTTTTTAGCATACTCACAGGATCGTAGCAGGGAGTAGCCGAGCGGTGTGGAGCGCCACGTTACGGATCGCACGGCCTTCCGCGTCGCAGTTCGAATCTTCCCTCGGGCATAGATGTGTGTGTTGTCCTTAGGTGAGTTTAACTTAGTTCAAGTAGTTTGTAAGTCTAGGGACTGATGACCAACATAGTTTGGCAACATAGAATTACAAACATTTGAATTTTGGTTCGTAGCACAATAATTAAACACACAAGCCAGGTTCAAATTTGTGATATAGTTAACACTCAGACAGACAATAATCTGACAAGAGATTAGGTCTGTAGCACACTTCCTCCGCTATCTATGCCTCGTTAAACTATGGGAAAAATTTCTCGCTACATGATTTGTAGCCTACTTTGAACTGAGATTACGCCAAATGCATTGGTAACTGAATTCTATCTGCATCATTTGTGTGTAGAACAAAAATCCATGCCCCATGGGGGATTCGAACCCCTGACGGAAAACGGCCTCGCGCATCGGAGCTTAGCGCCTTAATGCGCTTGGCCATTCCGCCACGGCCCCTAATCATCCTTCCTTCTTTTTTTTCCTGTCATAATTATTGACAGATCACTTTCTAATAAGCCTTGTTAGAGATTCAACTTGTGATCTCGCACTCAATGGGTTCCTTGTCAGACAAGGTTAGTGATTTCATATAAAATATTCCGTCATACGCCTGAAGCCTAATTAGAATCGCTAGGTTTTGGAGAGGCATTATACTGTCAGTGATAAATGAGTGAGCACGTAAAGAAAGAAAAATGTAATTAATGACTGCCACTTTACACACAATTCATGTCTTGCTCACGGAGTGTTTTTATAGTGCCTAAAATTGGGTGAACTGTAGCAGCGCCGTGTGAATATATCACAAAATAAGCGAGAACTTTGGCGCACGTATCTGACGGCGACACGATAGCCGCGGTAGAGTGGCCGAGCTTTCCAAGGCGCATAGCTGCGCAGTGCGTCGCTGCTCGCCGTCGGAGGTTCGAGTCCTCCCTCGGGCAGGGGTTTATTTGTTGTCCTTAGTATACGTTAGTTTAAGTTGTTTGCCTAGAGACTGAGGACCAGAGTAGTTAAGTCCCATAGATTTACAAACATTTAAACATTTGGTGATACAATAAAATTTATTCGAATGAAACGACATTATTACTGCCAACATTTTCATTTTTAGACGTCATTTACACCTGTTGTAAAGTGTATTTATGTGTATGCATCATATTACAGAAGTAACTGGTGTGTCTGTGATATTTCCTGCCAAGCTGTTGGTGCCGATTCCCAGGTGCATTTTATGGGTTCTTACAAATAAATGTCCGGTAGCCAATGATCGTAGCCTACGTATTTGTAGTTGGCTACATATCAGGCTAACAGACAGGCCATGAAAGATGCGGTGTATACACTTCTGTGAATGCGGTTCCCACATTACACACAGCATGTAATATGAGTATACAACAGGTTCCAAGCCTGAATGTGGGTATCCAACAGGTTCCCAAGCATTGTTTGGATCTCTTTGTGGTTCCCAAGCCATAATACAGAATTCTTCAGTTGATAAATGCTTTAAATTTGTTGCTGATGTCCAAAACTATTACTTCTGGCAAACTGAATCGCCGCCCATTCATTGAAGCAGCTGTAACTGTTATGACTGCAATTATCTGTTGTTCTGGGATCCAGCATACGTCTCTTCTAGCAGGCCAATGAAATGATTGCGCAGCTCCATGAGGATGCATGAAATTAATCAAGGCATTTTTTTTTCTAAACATGAAACTTCACAGATATTTCCTATACACCATTTTCCATCATAAACTCAAGCGACATACTAACCACGTTGTAGTTCAGTAATGGCAACATGTTTAGTAGCAACTTTAGCATATCGGTTAACATTTTCAATAAAAGACAACAAACCATTTGATATTCTATGAATCTGAAGTCGCTTTTCATCAATTGTACCAGACACTGTACATCCATCGTCAAAACGTTTTTCCTGATCAATTTTTGCCTATTCAATAATTTCGTTTTTAATATGAATAAATTCAATGCGTGACCTTTTTTTTGTTTTGCAATATTCAAACAGATCAGTTGGTGTCAAGATTTGTTTGTCAATTGGATGCTGAAGGCTAGCTCTTGCTGCTAAACGCTTAATTGTGTCCCCAATTCAATCACATCGTGTTTTTCCAAGGTTTGTTCCGAAAAAAATCCATTCGGCAGTAATTCCAAAATCACTTTTATTAAGGCAAAGCTCTTAAAATTTTTGTACTGTGCAGCAGAATCGTCGCTAAAATAATGAATATGCTTAATTTCTTTAAAACTGTCTTTTAGCGAGTTGATCAAGTACGTTTAAATCACATACACTGCAACTGTGACATGTTGGAGGCAATCACTTATTGTGCAGTGAAATACTGATTTCCCATGCCATTTAATGACATATAGTGCCACAATAGGACTAAAAGCTGTAAAGGAACTTTCCTTAGAAGAACAAGAATTACTTACTAGACGGAGTAGGTTACACTCTACTGAAAATGCTCAAATATGCTTCCATCGTGCAAAGATTTGAAATTCTTAGGCGAAATTTTTGCACCTTACCCAAAGAGTCACCAAAATGAAAATCAACTTTTCTAATAGAATGAAATGTACTCTGTTGAATGGTATAATGAATATAATGTGGTAGATGTCCATTTTGAGATACATAACATTGAACACGGGTATATTTTGATACATTCATGGTTTTTAGCAAATTTACAGGATCGTAGCACAGTAATTAAACACACAAGCCCGGTCCAAATTGGTGATATAGTCAACACCCAGACAGACAATAGTTTGACAAAAGACCAGGTCTGCCACGTATGCCTCGTTAAACTATGGGGAAAAGTTATAGCTACATGATATGTTGCCCACTTTGAACTGATATTGCGCCAAATGCATTGCTTTCTGAACTCTATCTGCATCATTTGTGTGTAGAGCATAAATAGTTTTACCACTACACTACGAACCAAGGGTCTTGCTCTTTTACACTAGGAACAGTGGAATGCTAAACTTGAATATTTCTTCGCAATTTTTCGTTGTCGGTAAAAATGGTCTCCACAAAAATGGCTCTAGTACGTGAACCAAGTTACAGGTGAGCCTAAAAGATTGCATACGTTCATGTCGGGCCATCATATACATACTGCAAAAATCTCATCAAAATTGAAGATGGTCGAGTTGGTAGATTCGTCTAATCTGGGACACTTGACGTGGAATGACCGTGGAGTGATTTAGGTAAATAACGGAAAACGTAAATCTGGATGGCCGGAGATGAATTGGAACCACTGTCGTCCCGAATGAGAGTCCAGTGTGTTACCACTGCGCCACTTCGCTCGGTCGACAGGTAAAATATTATCAGCTGATGACTCACCATGAGCATCGGAAGAGTGGCAGAAAATTAGCGTCCCGGAGGTGACGCTTCACAAAACGGACATCGTCGACATCCTATCCCTACTTTTGGCCAATAGCAGTTCGAAGTAACTTACTATTGTTTCATTCTTGGTTTGCGTATAAAAATCGTATTCCGTTAGAACAAACTAGCCCTTCTGAAAAGTGTGTGACACTGCACTTCATGCCACCTAGCACAAATTGGCAAATTCAACCTATGGATGTTTCCTTTTGCCGCGCGGGAGTAGCCGAGGGGTCTGGGGCGCCACATTGCGGATCGCGCGGCCTCCCTCATCGGAGGTTCGAATCCTCCCTCGGGCAGGGATGTGTGTGTTGTCCTTAGGTTCGTTTAACTTAGTTTAACTAGTTTGTAAGCTAGTTAAGTCCCATAGATTTACAATAATTTGAACATTTGTTTTCTTTTACGTGCGTATAAAACACAATATCGCACTGTCTGCAGCAAAGCCTTAAAGAAAAGCCTGTTTCACGGAAAGCTCCACGACAGACTTCCTCATTCGGTAGCATGCCATCACATTCAATCAGTTCTCATCACCCCGCCACACCAATATGATTCCTTATGCATTCTTTAGGGGTTGATACCTAGCTGAACAGCCTGCACGGTTTGTAACTTAAAATAATTTCGCCTTCGATATTGATGACATTTTTTATCCCGGTGGCGCGTAATTTTTCATTCGGTGTTCACGGTGGAAGTTAATAATTTGTTTTAAATATTTATTGCATGTCGACGACGTCCATTTTGTGAAGTGTAATAAATACATCCCTTGGAAGATTTACTTATTTACCTACCACACACTCATTTTCTGTCGCCCTCGTGATTCACAGGGTGTCATTAGCAGCTAATATTTTTCCTGTCGTAATTACTAACACAACACTTTCAAATGAGGCTTACCAGAGATCGAACCCGCGACCTCGCACTCGAGGGATTCCTTGGGTCTGAGTCTCTTGTGGCCTTAATATTGACGAGATCTCAAAGATAAACATTCTGTTCTTTTTTTGGTGATCTGAAAAGAGAGTTACCTATCAAAAAATTTAATAATATTAACCTCCTACACTTTGATTTTAGAATTTCGAATATTATTTGAACAAAATCAGAAATCAATAGAAAAATGTGAATATTTAAATTGTAGAGAATTCAAAATTTCGATGTAGAAAAAAATGAAGCGTGGGCTGTATAGAAGACTACAAAAGTAATAATTGCATTTATTTGTTATAGTACTAAAATAAAAACAATATTTACTTTCATAAGCGGCGTTTTATATTACTTTTGCATCAATTTTAGAGCTAAATTATTTTTAAATTTGAGGACATATTCTAGAAATTATGACTACATACAATTGTTTTGTCGTGTTTCAAGTTACTCTTAGTTTGTCAGCTACGGGTTATTTCTCCAGAGAAATACTGAGCAGCGTACAGGAGTTTCCTGCATTTTGATCTGACTATTTTGTTTCTGTGTATAGTAAGCGATCAGACTCTGCAATAAAATGTATCGTAAGCACCAATGACGAATCATTCAGTTTATTTCTGGAAACCAGAAACAGTTCCTTCTAGATTAATTAAAACTTCCGGGCTAAGTTGCCGTGGACCACCTGTACAACTTTCTTCTTCCAACGTTTTGTTGCCTTCTGCGGGCAACATCTTCATTGGTGAGTCGACGACTGGTTGATAGCCGCTGGAGGTTCTGCTTATATAGAGGGCGCTACCACTTGTCACCTGCTGCCGACTATGGAGTTATCTTTGACTAGTATCATTGCTCTCGATTACAGGTAATCGATTGTCGTCACATCTTTGGTGCAAAGTCGACCGCCATATCTTATCTAATTTCAAACCTTCTTCTTTTCTATTGAAATTATTGTGGTGTTTCTGGATCTGTATGGCTTCTCTATACAGGCCTGTATAATAATGTGAGGTCTTGGCTAGCACGCTAGTTTCACTGAATTTTATTTCATGATCCCCGTTCGCAAAGATATGTCCCGCTACAGCTGATTTGTCGGTGTGTCCCAGTCGATAGTTTCTTTTTGTGTTCCATCAAGCGGGTATTAACACTTCTTTTCGTTGTTCCTATGTAGACCATGCCACAGCTACAAGGAATTTTGTACACCCCAGGAGTTGCTAGAGGGTGTCGTGCATCTTTAACCAAATGTTCAAATGTTTGTATAGCTTATGGGACTTAACTACGGGGTCATCAGTCCCTAAACTTACAAACTAGCTAATACTAAGGACGGCACAAATATCCATGCCCCAGGGGGGGATTCGAATCCTCGACCGTATTGGCAGTGCAGACCGTGACTGGAGCGCCTCAGTCCCCTCGGCCACCTAGGCCGGCCATCTTTAACCGATCTTAAACATTCACTAATCTTTTTGGTCGGTCTAAAGATTGTTTCCACTTTAAACTTCGCCAAGACTTTCCCAATACGATCTGTGATGTTGTGGATAAACGGCGGAAAAAACTTTCACAGCCGACAGTTGTTGATGTCGCATGTTTTCTGACAATTTTCTTCTAGGATGGAGTGCTCGGTCTACTTCTTTATCGGCATATCTATTTTTCTTGAAAGCTGTTGCGCTGATGACCTCGATGTTGAGCGCCCTATACCACTAATCAATCAACTTGAAAGATGTTTTTGGTTCCATCGACCAATGTTTTGATGACACCTCTCTTCTGCCTAGGATGATGATTGGAATCATTATGGAGGTAACGATCTGTGTGTGTTTCTTTCCTATATACCTTATGCCCTAAGGTCCCATCTGCCAGTTTGATAACTAATACGCCCAAGACATTCAATTGTCAATTTTTCTCTTTTTCCGTGGTAAATTGTATCTTCGGATTAATACTGTTTAGGTGCACCAAGAAACCAATCAGTTCCTCTTCACCGTGATTCCACGTCAAAAAGCATATCACAGAGGATAAAAAAAAACATCTTTGCAAAACAGAAGCTTACCCTCCAAGATTATATGGGCTGCCTAAAATGCATAAAACAAATGTGCCTTTAAGACCGATAGTAAGCGCCTTCATGTTGCAACCATACATAGGTAAAACAGATAAGCACATCAAAAATTCTATGCATTTTATAGAAAAATTGTGAGATATTTCTGTCTGTCCAGGTGATATCCTTGTCAGTTTTGATACAACATGAAATTTTACGAACAAATTTAAGGGGTGGCTATGGGTAGACCTCTGAGTCCAGTTTTGCTAATCCATTCATGGAATGTTTTGAACAACAAGCGCTGCAGTCGGCCAACAAAAGACCACTGAAGTGGTACCGGTACGTGGACGATACTTTTGTGACATCCCTGAAAATATTGTCTGCAGTAGGCAACGAAACGTTTGAAGAAGGAAGTTTTACAGATGGACCACGGCAACTTAGCCAGGAAGTTTTAATTAATGAAGACGTCGGCCGTGAAAGCCTACGTGCTATTATTACTTCATTGTAGACTATATATTAAAAATATATGTTCAGAACCACCTGTAAATCATTCAGTATATTGTTGAAAACCATAAACAGCTTCTTAAACTTATGTTGTATGATGTTCACTGCTGCATTCTAAGCTATTATTTTCTGATAATAAATTGAACGCTAAATGCATTTGTAGTAGGGCTCCGTAGCACGATCAGCGTCCGCAAGGACAAGAACTACCTATAGAACAAAAAAAAAAAAAAAAAAAAACAACAACAAAAAAACAAAAAAAATAGCACAGTGGTAGAGTGCCAGACTACAAATCAACAGGTCACGGGATCGATCACCGCCGGGTTCTAGGATTTTTATCTGTCACTTTCCACTTCTTTCACCTCTGGCAGTGTTGCTGATGTGAAAAATACTGAGTAGCACCGTGGTTCGGAACCCACGGTAAACTGTAGGTCCCCTATAACTGGCTGGATAAGTCAGTTCGAAGGTCGGAGGAAGGCAACGGCATAACACCTCCAAACAAGACCATGCTTAGTAAAGCACTGTGGCGTTGAAACGAATATTCGGATTGTTGACTGCTTTACCTTTATGCATGTGTATAAACACTATGTAGACGTCAATAAATGTTGACAATTATAAAGAGATATGTATAAAAATCACCAGCTGAAATGAAAAACCCACACTCTGTCATATTTACTCGAAAAATAAAATACTAAAGTCGGTTTAAGTAGGGTTTCTTTGTTTTTATTTAGACATATCATGTTCCGCAGGACCTAACTGAGGGGCCGTTCTTAATGGTCATGGAACGAGTCAGTACATGAAATTGTAACAGAAGAGTAGTAATAGATAAATTGAGACGAATAGAAATCCTACGTGGACGACGTGTTGTTAATCTATTTTTTTTAATTCTCCAGGAGTTACTCCACAGAATGGTATGAGTGAGCCATGACTAAACTCTTCATTTCGGACTTGAAACGATTACCACCACGATTTTCGAATTCCTGTGGCAGCTTATTGAAAACTGATGCAGCAGAATACTACACGCCTTGAGGTATGGTTCAAATAAGGACTGGATTTCTGCTGATTGAATGGTGCTAAGTGAACTCTTTTGAATGAGCTGTTTAGCTGTAACTAGCCAATGAAGAAAGTGGACGATAGATCGTGAGTGAAGTGAACGTTAACATTTTAAGGTGTGTGAGACATTTGCTGGCGGTAGTAAATTGTTTAATAAACTGTGTAGCGCCAATTAATGTATACTTCGCTAGTGCGCGTAATGAAGTAGCTTCTCGCAGCCTATAACGTTACACTGACAATTAACCTTTCCCGAGAGGCCTGCGCCATACATCGTACGGCAGCGCGGGATTTCATTACAGGCACCTCTGGCCAGGAAGCCAGTGAATCACGAGCCCTCTTTGTTCTTGTTAGTGATTAATGCCTCGCCCTACCAGAACTGCTTCTCCAGTATTCATGAGACGTCGGAGCAGTCGCGTCTCCGGTAGCTTAGACGAATTGCGGCCGTTCTAGCATCCTCCATACCACGGAGCACGTGGCGACTTCACACAAGCTCCCGGACACCGCTTTACGATCTGTCTACCCTGCGTCAAAAAACGTGTCGCGCAACTGTGTGTGTTATAAACACATTCCTACTGGAGTAACGACGTCACAATTCGAAAAACTTGGTAGCCGAGGGGACTGAGGCACTCCAGTCACGCTCTGCACGGCCACTACGGTTGGGGATTCGAATCCCCCCTCGGGCATGGATATTTGTGCCGTCCTTAGGATTAGCTAGTTCATAAGTAGTTTGTAAGTTTAGGGACTGATGACCCCGTAGTTAAGTTCCTTAAGCTATACAAACATTTGAAACATTTTGAAAAACATGGTCCTTTAAATTATCACAAAATGTAAACAATCTCGCCTATAGCCCCATCTATCGCAAACACAGCCATTTTATGAAATGTAGGTGAGCCACTAGTTTTTGTACCTTCGTTCAATACAAAGTGTAGGAACAGTGTAGGCAGTGCTTCCCAATATTTCTTGTAATGTGTCCCACAGTCTTTATTGAAAAAGTTCCGCGACACAGTGTAGTTATTATTATATGCGGAGATCATTTTGGGTAAGCATTATTTAAACGCGAAGAGAAAATTTTTGAAGATAACAATATTTTGTCTGATAACAAATTTACTTTATACCAATTGGTGTTTATAATGCGTTCCGTATCTGGATTATAGGTTATTTGTAGACCTAAATTGTTTTCTCATCAAAGTTTGTTTGTATATTTCTTAAAAAAAAAAAAAAAAAAAATACTATGCAAACCCTGCGTTGAGTTTCAATCACTAAATATGCATGGGACTTGGATCTACATTCCACACTATTTCCCGTAATCCTTCTTCCCAGCAGTTCCCCCACCTCTTTACCTATTTCTCATCTTCCTCTTTATCCTCTTAGGCTTTCATCTGTATTAGTTAGCCGGAAACCCTTCGATATTCGGGTATTTATGTATTCCAGTATTCAGTTAATCCATTTCCTCCGCTCCCTCTCTCTATTTACTTTCCTTTTCGCTTCCTCCTCCACCTCCCCCTCCTCCCCCTCGCAGCCTCTATCATTATCTCCCACGCTCTCTCGCAATCTCCTCCTGTCATTTCTCTCTGTTCACGTCCACCCTCCCCTGTATATGAAAATGACATATTCACGGAATATATGACATTAACTGCGAATGGTTAAAGTTGAAAATGTGTACCCAGCCGGGATTCGAACCCGGGTCTCCTTTCTAGGCAGTTGCGCTGACCCCTATACCACTGGGGATACAGCGATCATCACACCTGCACGGAATTACTCTAGCACGCTTCCCGTCAGATACAAATTTGATATTTATATAACTTATACAATTTGCCGATGACGGGCAATGATCCTTTCTTCAGTGCCGAGACACTCCTAAGCCCTTACTCTTACGGAAATCCGTACTAAGTTACTACGAATTTGAGTTCTAGTGGGCAGGGTAAAGTTGCAAATTTGTATCTGACGGGAGGCGTGCTTGAGTAATTCCGTGCAGGTGTGACGATCGCTGTGTCCCCAGTGGTGTCGGGCGGAAACCGCGACCATCACTGGAAGTGGATTAGGCGACAGATAGCGCTTGTAACCAGGACCTCACCGGAATCTACAGAAACAAAACTATTGTATAGACCAGACAAAAAATACTACCCGCAATGGAAAAACAATACTGTGATGTGGCTACTTGGACATTATACCAGTTACGTCGTTAATAAAATCGGTGGCGACAACCTTATAGAGTTTATGACATATATGGAAACGGAGTATGCGAGAACATGGAATTATGGGGACCATAAGAAGAAGTTTGAGAACGCACTTACGATAATCTTTAAAAAGACAGGGATAGTCTAGAACTTCTGCTCTGAAAGAAGACGCAATTCTGCGACCGTTGTTCGTCGGCTGCTCACAGAACATCATTTGGGTGCAACTGAGACACATATCAACGTCAATTTTATATCTATATATTCAATCACTTGTACTTACGTTTTAGTTTCTTACTTTGAAAGAATATACATATAATGTATACATGAAGACATTTTAGTTTAAATGTGGAAACAATTTCACATTAAAGAACTAAACGGCGAATCAGTTCATCACTGATGAATTTACACAAGGAGAATATTATTTTTGTCCACATTACTTACATAGGAATCGGTTCATCATAGAATAATTTTAACAACAAGTTCTTAAGTTTTGGAGAAGAAATTTAATTTTGTTACAACGATCGTTAGGAGAACGTCTGAGTTAATCTGAATACAAGTTTCATTTCAGTTTCAGAAAAAAAAGTGGTGTAGGGGTCAGCGCAACTGCTTAGAAAGCAGGAGACCCATTGGCAGTTAATGTCATACATTCCGTGAATATGAATAGATAGTAACTGCAGGATCAAAAATGGCGTCATTTATAAAATGACATATATCTGCAAACTTTCATCGTGATCGGTCAAACGGCGTCGAAGTCTGCTAGAAAAGACATAAAGGGAGAAAATATTAAAAGTAAACGAGCGCTCTTTTAACTCGTCCATTCGTTGATAAGGGAGAGAATACGTAGGGAGAACAACTCAGTCCTGGCAGTGGCAGCAAAAGCGATGTTGCGTAAGGCCGCCAACCGTCCCGGATTTTGCGGGACAGTCCCGCATTGGGATAATTACTGAAAATCTCTCAAAATGGCAAAAGTGTCCTAAATGCACAAGCGGAAACTATTTGTGTACGGTACGCTATGTCAAACCAATTTCAAGTCAACTTCACAATGCATCAGCTACGAATAAATGACAATCTTCTTGCATTAAATACAAAATAATAAAGCTATACACATCATATGACACTATCAAAATGACAAATTCTCTATCAGTGGAAGTTGTTTTTGTTTTAAGCTGGTACTGCATCTGCTGATAGGATGACTTATTTGTAAAAAATTCTGTTTTTGAATATTTTCTGTACCACTTAAGTACGTTTCAATATGTGTTGGAATATTTTTCAATGCTAAAGGTGGCAAACATGATTGTAATATTATTACAGTCTGTATAAACGTAATTAAATCAGACATGCAAATAGTCGGCCGCAGTGGCCGAGCGGTCACAGTCTCCATGACCGCTACGGTCAGGGGTTCGAATCCCCCCTCGAGCATGGATGTTTGTGCAGTCTTCAGTATAAAGTACGAGGCGCGTCCAGAAAGTAAGTTCCGTTTCAATTTATCTCCGCTGCAGCGCTGCGATTGCAGTTCCGCAAATGTGCTGTAGACGATGTGTACCAAGGAGAAGAACGTGCGCTATTTGGAGATAGCTGTCAGTTTACGTACGCTTTGTTGTGCTTGTTTGAAATGTCGGCGTTGATTGAAAATCCCGCCGCCTGTGAAATCAAGTCGGTGATTCGGTTTCTGAATGCGAGGAAAGTGAAACCAAGTGAAATTTATCGGCAAATTTGCGATGTTTATGGACCAAATGCGATGAGTGATTCGATGGCGAGAAAATAGGTCCAACAGTTCAATGGCGGGCGTAGTGATGTGCACGATGAAGAACGAAGTGGGCGTCCACCTTTGGTTACAAAAGAACTGGTTCACACGATTGATGACAAGATCCAGGAAAACCGTAGGTTTACAATTGGGGTTCTCGCTATGGACTTCCCCCAAATTTCACAATCAGTGATGCATGAAGACACAGGCGGCAGATTTCTATGAAGAAGGTATACAAAACCTGGTGCCACGCTATCACAAATGCCTGAAAAATTTCGGCAGTTATGTGGAAAAGTAGTTTAAGAGTTATAGAATTTTGTGCAATAAAAATTTCTTCTGTATCTGTGTACGATTTCATTTTATTACCAAACGGAACTTACTTTCTAGTTTGTAAGTTTAGGGACTGATGACCGCGCAGTTAAATCCCTTAAGCTTAACAAACATTTGAATTTTTTGACATGAAAAACATTCATCTTACGTCATTGAGGAATAAAAATGTGGCGAAATTTTGAAAATGCAACAACGAATGTGAATCAGCATTACAAGTAGGTACAATTAAACTCTGCATTTCATCGAAAAAACTTAAAAAGTTTTAAAAAGTAGTTTTTATCAAATTTAATTCGTGGTTATTACAAAACGTTACTCTTTGTTTGGACTAAGCTACTTGTCAAACACCCCATGTGCTAATAAATAAATAAAAGTAGTACAAACAACAAAGAAGAACGTAACGGGGAAAGTCGTCCACATGAGTACGAAAAGAAATCCGTTAAACTTTGTTTACAAGGTAAATCAATCAAAAGTGAAGGCCGTGAACTCCACAAAATACCTAGGAATTAATATTACTTCAGACTTAAACTGGAAAGAACACGTAGATAATGTCGTGGGAAAGGCGAAGCAGAGACTGCGTTTTATTGGCAGAACCCTTAAAGATGCAACAGAACTACAAAAGAAACTGCATACACTACGCTTGTCCGTCCATTTTTGGAGTATTGCTGCCCAATGTGGGATCCTCATCAGCTGGGTTTGACGGAGGACATCGAAAGAATCCAAAGAAGGGCAGCTCGTTTCGTATTGTCACGATACAGGGGAGACAGCGTTACGGAAATGATACAGGATCTTGGATGGGAATCATTACAACAACGGCGCTTATCGCTGCGGCATGAGCGACTTACGAAACTCCAATCGCCAACATTCTCCTCTGAATGCGAAAATATATTGTTGACTCCCACTTACATAGGTAGAAATGATCTCAGAATAAAATACAAGAAATCAGAGCTCTTCCCGAGCGCTATTCGGGAATGGAATGGGAGATAAATAGTATAACGGTGGTTCGATGAACCCTCTGCCAGGCACTTCAATGTGATTTGCAGGGTATCCCATGTAGATGTAGATGTAAAAATTCTCAGACTCTGCCGTTCAAAATAGGAGCATGAGAAAATATTTATGAACTCTAAATAAAGATTTAAAATTAAGAATAAAATGTTACTCATGTTACATATGTTACTTTAAATGTAAATCAGTAGGCCTACTCTGCGCGCCGAAATTTCTTTCCTAGTTTCAGAAAATATTGTAGGGAAGGCGAACCAAAGGCTACGTTTCATTGGTAGAACACTTAGAAGATGAATCAGATCTACTAAAGAAACTGCCTACACTATACTTGTGCTTCCTATTTTGGACTGTTTCTGCACATTGTAGGATCCACACCAGGTGGGACTGACGGACCATTTAGAGAAGATTCAGAGAAAGACAGCTCGTTTTGTATTATCGCGATATAGGGGAGAGAGTATCACGGAAATGATGCACGAGTTGGTGTGAAAATCATTAAAAGAAAGGCGTTATTCTTTACGACGAGATCAATTTGAAAAATTTCTATCACCTACTTTCCCTTCTGAATGCGAACGTATTTTGTTAGCACCAACCTACATAAGGATCCACGATGATCATAATAAACTAAGAGAAATCAGATCGAAACAGAGAGGTTTAGGTGTTTCTTTTTTCTCGCGAGTTATTACAGAATGGAACTGTGGAGAGCCGGCCGCGGTGGCCGAGGGGACTGAGGCGCTTCAGTGACGGTCTGCACGGCCACTACGGTCGGGGGTTCGAATCCCCCCTCGGGCATGGATATTTTTGCCGTCCTTAGTCTTAGCTAGTTCATGAGTAGTTTGTAAGCTTAGGGACTGATGACCCCGTAGTTAAGTCCCATAAGTTCTACAAACATTTGAACACAGTCTGATGATGATGTTCTCGAAACGCGTCATGAAATAAAGCTAATTGCGACCAAGACTTTTCAAAAAAAATTTTCATGCATTTGAACATTTTTTTGAACTGTAGAGAAACATCATGAAAGAGGTTTGATGAACCCTCTGCCATGCACTTCAATGTGACTTGCAGAGTATTTATGTAGATGTAGGCCCGTCTCTTCGTTCCGACGTTGGGAGACCTAGGGTGGCACGTGGTAACCTTGTCCTGTGATCCAAATTAACGGCCCAAACACCCTCTGCCGCTGTCCGCCATTTAAGGGACTAATTAATCCACGACCCGGAAAATTACTCCGCCTCCATGAGACGACGGTCATGTGGTTGCGCAAGCCTACAGTGATATTAGATCGCAACGGGAAATTAGTTTCATAGGGTTTCATTGAAGATTAATTTCATCGACTTTCTGCATTTTAATTAGGTCATCCTTTGTGACATAAAAATGATGCGCAATTTTGCATATAGTTCGAATACCTCTTTAGAACAGTAATAAGTTGCGACATTCTTTCTTTGTAATAACGGCTGGACAAGGTGGCATTCGTTATTACTGCACATCTGGGGATAGGTTATGACACTGCCAAAAAGCTTCTAAACTCCCCAAAAATTTGTCTTTCTTATCGCTCTGTGTTAGTAGCCATGAGAGAAAAAGATTTCCTAAGATGAATAAATCATTTTACAGCAGGTTGTAGGCTGGCAAGAAATTCCCTGGTAGTTCAGTATTGTTTTAACTGACTGGAATATCCTCAAAAGCTTGCAGTTCACTGAAAAGTGAAAGCTTCGTTCTGGAGGTGACGGTATACCTATAAAAGAGACAGAACAAGCATAACCCTTACGTTCCCAGTGTTGTTCCTCGACAACTACAAATTAAAAGCTGATTTACACCGTATTTTGTGTATCAGTCCTTAAAGTCACATTGTTGTTGACGAACACCATGCTTCAAGTACGACATTTAGCCGCTTGGTACGGTGTGCAACCACTTCTGAGGCATGAATCTATCCGTATTGAAGGTTGCGTTACGTTGCTGTCTGTACGTGGCTGTGCGTGTGAGCATATGTGTGGTTCATGTTATTTTATTTAAGCACTGAATTATCTTGTCTTTGGTGCTGTGGCAAAGATTATAACGTCCCAAGTATACCAGGTGATCAAAAAGTCAGTATAAATTTGAAAACTTATTAAATCACGGAATAATGTAGATAGAGATGTAAAATTGACACACATGCTTGGAATGACATGGGGTTATAATAGAAAAAAAAAGCAAACAAGCAAACCGTGTGCTCAGCCGCCACTTTCGTCATCCTTGGCCACCCAGGTCCTCAGACATCAGTCCGTGCGATTACTGGATTTGGGGTTACCCGAAGTCGCAAGTGTATCGTGATCGACCGACATCTCTGTTGTTGTTGTTATGGTCTTCAGTCCGGAGACTGGTTTGATGCAGCTCTCCACCCTACTCTATCCTGAGCAAGCCTTTTCATCTCCTCATAAGAACGGCAACCCACATCCACTTGAATCTGCTTACTATACGCGTCTCTTGGTCTCCCTCTGCGATTTTTACCCCACACACTTCCCTCAAATGCTAAATTTACGAATCCTCGATGTCTAAGAATATGTCCTACCAAGCGATCCCTTCTTTTAGTGAGGGTATGCCAAAAATTCCTTTTCTCGCCAATTTTGTTCAGTACCTCTTCATTAGTTATGTGATCTACCCACTTAATCTTCAGCATTCTTCTGTAACACCACATTTCAAAAGCCTCTATTCTCTTCCTGTCCGCACTGCTTATCGTCCATGTTTCACTCCCGTACAAGGCAACACTCCACACAAATGCCTTCAGAAAAGACTTCCTTACACTTAAATTAATATTCGATGTTAGCAAATTTCTCTTTTTCAAAAATGCTTTTCTTCCCATTGCCATTCTGCATTTTATATCCTCTGTACTGCGACCATCGCATGTTATTTTACCACCCAAGTAACAAAACTCATCTACCACCTTCATTGTCTCATTACCTAATCTAATTCCTTCGGCATCGCCTGATTTTCTAAGACTACATTCCATTATTTTTGTTTTGCTCTTGTTTATGTTCATTTTATACGCTCTCTTCAACACACTGTCCATTCCATTCAACTGCTCTTCCAGGTCGTTCGCTGTCTCTGACAGAATTACAATGTCATCAGCAAAACGCAATGTTTTTATTTCTTCCCCCTGAACTTTAATGCCTATTCCAAAATTTTCCTTGCTTTCCTTCACCGCCTGCTCAATGTACAAATTGAATAACATCGGAGAAAGGCTACAACCCTGTCTTACTCCCTTCCCAACTGATGCTTCCCTTTCATGCCCTTCAAGTCTAATAACTGCGGTCTGGCTTTTGTACAAATTGTAAATAACTCTCCTTTCCCTGTATTTTACCCCTGCTGACTTCAGAATTTGAAAGAGTGTAGTCCAGTCAACATTGTCAAATGCTTTCTCCAAATCTACAAAAGCTAAAAATGTAGGTTTGCCTTTCCTTAATCTATCTTCTAAGATAAGACGTAAGGTAAGTATTGCCTCCCGGGTTCCTACGTTCCTCCTGAATCCAAACTGATCTTCCCCGAGGTCAGCTTCTACCAGCTTTTCCATTCTCCTGTAGATAATTCGTGTTAAAGTTTTGCAACCATGACTTATCAAACTGATGGTTCTGTAATTTTCACACCTGTCTGCGCCTGATTTCTCTAGGGATGCAGAAAGACAACATCCGACGCCATTGCCTCACCATAACTCCGGACATGCTTTACAGTGCTGTTCGCAACATTATTCCTCGACTACATCTATTGTTGAGGAATGATGGTGAACATATGGAGCATTTCCTGTAAAGAACCTCATCTTTGGTTTGTCTTAATCTGTTTTGCTAATTATTGCTTTTATGATCAGATGAAGAGCCATCTGTCGGACATTTTTTGAACTTTTTTTCGTTTCTAATAAAACCCCATGTCATTACAAGCATGTGTGTCAATTTTTACCTCTCTATCTACATTATTCCGTGATTTATTAAGTTTTCAAATTTATACTGACTTTTGATCGCTCTGTAAAATACCTAGATACAAACGTCTGTAATTTGCATGAAATACATGACCAAAAAAATGCGGTCAAAAATTTTAAAACACGTATTTTGATTTTTAGCGCACTGTATTAATACAGAAAACACTGGATTTCATTTTTTCCAAAGCTGGATTCGTAATGTGGGACTGAAAGGATTAAGTAAACGGAGGTACACTTCGTGATGAAAATTATCCGGACAAGCCTATGTAATGCGGAATTCAAGACCAGATGTGACAGTACCGGATCTGCGAGTAGAAAATGAAAATGAGATGGGAAGGAGTGTCTTGTCCGTAGCGAAGCAGCAAGAGCCTAATGTCTCAGCATATAGAGCTCAGTGACTTGTAACGTCGACTAGTCAACTGGTGGTCAATCTACATCTACATGGGATACTCTGCAAATCACATTTAAGTGCCTGGCAGAGGGTTCATCGAATTCCCATTCCAATCTCGAATAGCGCGCGGGAAGAAAGAACACATGTATGTCTCCGTTCGAGCTGTGACTATGGAAACTGAAACGAGCGATCACAGCTAAAATAAGACCTGGCAGACATCATCTACTGAAGGTAAAGTACCGTCGCGTATTGAATAGTGTGATTATAAAAATATCGAATGAAATTAGCCGAAGAAGTGAGTGGCCATTGTCGCTAGGACGACGTCATGATCTCTAACGGTCTGGCCTGTTTGTAGCTATAATGACTAAAATATTTCCATTTCTCTTGACTGACGATTTAGCTGCTCAAAACAGTGTTCGAAAAATGTACTCATCAGTTGTTCACAAGACTGTATGTATCCCTAGTATTGAAAGCATAGACGTTCTAGTTTATACTCGGCAGGATGAAGTCTCTCCAACTAATTTTGTATGGTCCGGATACCTTCGCGCTGTTGAGCGTAAACTTTCTTTGAATGACAAACACTGTGACCGTAGAAAAGAGGGGAGGCCGGGGGGGGGGGGGGGACGGTAAAAACACCCAACCAATAACACGATTTCGCCTATACCTGTTATACGCGTCCAGATAACCTCACACTCACTCTCGACTTCGCCCAGTAGAAACAATATCAATGTCCATCGAACATTTATCAACCAATGCTATGTAAAACGCTCGTTGTAATCTTCACTAACTTTAGTGCAAGCGTTAACCTTACAATTTATTGAATTATACTGAAAACAACTATCAATGTACATTAAAAGTGTTATATCTCGGAAACCAGGCGGAATACGATAAATATCCACCGTGAGGTTTTTTCTTCAAATGATAGTTGCTCTCATATTTGACTATACTAAAATTAAGTCATGTGTGTTTGACATTTTTCTCTACCCCATAGAATAACTTTTGAAAGATGGAACTGGATAAGGTCGGCGACTATTTTACGGATTCAGTCAACATTTTTCTCTAACCACGTTTTAAGATACGTATTTAGTTTGGTATGATGCGTTTTGTTATTTACTAATTTTACATCATTTTACTTAATTAAAGTTTCCGTAAATGTCACAAATACAACACACACAGCCTGGCCGAGGTGACTGAGGCGCTCCAAGTCACGGTCAGCATGGCCACTACGGTCGGGGGATCGAATCTCCCCTCGGGCATGGATATTTGTGCCATCCTAGTTAGTTAGTAGTTCATAAATAGTTTGTAAGTTTAGGGACTGATGACCCCGTAGTTAAGTCCCATAAGCTTAACAAACATTTGAACAACACACACAAAAATTACGAAATTATGTATTATTACTCACAGTATGTTACCTATATAGAACCAACTTAATTTTGCAACATAATTTCACTGAAATACAATGAAATAATACACATATGGCAATATTGATACAAACATGTGACTGAAGGAAAAGTGGTTTCTAAAAGGGGTTTGGTTATTTAGAGCTGTATAGTTCTGCAACAATTAACCTAGAATTATTTATAGAAGTAGTTTGATGTATTTGATACATTGCTAATTCAATAAATTAACATGTCCACACCACAAAGAGCTGCCGTGCACATGATCCACCAAACAAGTAACAGGCTAATCTGGGTGAGTAAACTGACCTGACAGAACGATCGCGCCTACACCCATCAGTAAACCACTCTTCCAAATGCAAGCTGCTAGAATTTTAAATTACGTCGATTATTTTATGTAAAAGAATCTTTTATAAAATACGGAAAAAATTGCCGACTAAATATAGTTCTACATGCATAACAAGTCGACATAAACTCAGCAAACAAGACAGGAAAAAGGAGTAGGATGTAAATGAGACACATTAATACCGTCAGCAAATTATGTGTCAAATTTATAAAAAACGTAATCTGCACGAAACCGTACATTGTTTCTAATCTAAAAAACAAAATGTATAAACCTATGTACCAATATTTACAGAACCTGCCTAGTGTGAAAATTGTCCTTAATTGCAGTCAGATAAAGACAGGGAAACAGATTATAATTAATTTGTATATTACCGACAATAATTAAGGACTTTTATCTTGATATAGCTTCATTTGTACGAAGCAATACCCATATTTTGTGCCTTTCGTATTTCCACACATGTCGATCGTAACATTTGATTCATCTTGTGGTAGTGGGTGCAAAGAATACAAACGGTTAACGTGCAGGGATCAAGGAGAAAATAATTTTAGTGAATTGGTGGGATGTGGCCCGGCTCCTGCCAGGGAGTCTACTGATCCTTAGGTTTGCGAGAAGAACGCCATTTTTTTTAATTCCCTGTTTGTGCTCTGTCATGGATTTGTTACCACTATCTTTTACCAGAAGATACGGTACACAGTCATCATAGAGAGCGTGTCACACGACAAGTCCCACCTCCAGAAAACCGCAACATAGCTGAGATCAGATGTCACAGATGGCGCACAAAAACATTACAATGCTTCTGCTCTACCAAATAGTTACAAGAACCACACCTAAGAGGCAAATGCAGATATAAATGGATGCACGTCACAAATCGCAGTGTATAAACAGTTTGCGTGATGGTATCAACAGTATCCCACAATACAGGATCAGGGCTATCTTCAATCTGAAGAGAACAACTGGTTATTCTGCTACTTATGTTAGTAATCGTTCACTGGATTAACTACCAGACTAGTATTCAGCAAGCCAACTTTGAAAATTGATACGCATCATTTTCACATTCAAGTTAGGAGGACCATCCACAAGGTAAGTATACGTATTTTCTAATACCAAAGACAACGTAGTTAAATTAAAAACTTTATTGGCAACAGATACAGGAACGTTTGAGCTATTTTTCGACAAAGTCACCAAAAGAATAAAGAAATTTGTCATATGGTGAGATCAACTATTGTATTTCCGTGATTGGAACCAGCGTGTGGCAGAATTGGGAAAATTTTGGAAGTCGTACTTCATCTGTAAAGGAGACCGCGTATAAAACGCTTGTACGACCACGTCTTGAGTATTGCTCAAGGGTTTGGGACCCGCAGCAGATCAGTTTAAAGGAAGACATGGAAGCAATTCAGAGGAGAGTAGCTAGATTCGTTACTGGTAGGTTCGATCAAGCGCAAGTGTCACAGATATGCTCCGGCAACTCAAATGGGAGTCGCTAGAGGAAAGATGACGTTCTTTTCGAGAAATTCTGTTGAGGAAATTAAGAGTGCTGAAATCTGAAGCTGACTGCAAAACAATCTTGCTGCCACCTACTTACATTTCGCATAAAGATCACAAAGACTGCATAAGATAAATTAGGGCTCATACAGAGGCATGTAGACATTCTTTTTTCTCTCGTTCTATTTGGTAGTAGAATAGGATAGGAAATGTCTAGTAGTGATACATTGTACCCTCAGCCACGCCCTTACGGTGGATTGCGGAGTATATATGTAAATGTAGATCAAATAGGGCCCAACTGAACTTTTGCAAAACGGTTGCTGTGTGCCGAGCCGCATGAGACGAGCATTATCATGGAGCAGCACAACATCTGCAGTAAGCATTCCATCTTCTCTTGCACCTCAATAAACCCTTGTTCCCTGACAGCGTTTTGTAAATGATGAAGAGATGGAAACGACTGTCACACCACGGTTCCATTCAGACGGAATGAACTCAAGGACACAGGAATACAAAAGTTAATCCCACGATGTAAAAAGTGTCTCAGTTGTTTTGGTGACTGTGTCGAAAAATAGCTCAAATATTGCCGTACCTGTTGCCAATAAAGTTTTTTAATGTAACTACGTTGTCTTTGGTTTAGAACAACAGGGTAACTTACTTTCTGGATGCTTCTAGTACTTAATGTACGTATATATTTGTAGTAATTAATTGTGAATTGGTTCTATATCTAGATGGGATACTTTGCAAATCACATTTAAGTTCCTGGCAGAGGTTTCATTGAACTACCTTATATTATTTATTTTCCATTCCATTCTCGAATAGCGGGCGGGAAGAAAGAACACCTGAATCTCTCAGTACGAGCTCTGATTTCTCGTACTTTATTCTGATGGTCATTTATACCTATGACAGTGGGAGTCAACAATATATTTTCGCATTCGGAGGAGAATGTTGGCGATTGGAGTTTCTCTAAGTAGCCCACGCCGCAAGCGCCATTGTTGTAATGATTCCCATCCCAAATCCTGTATCATTACAAAACGAAACGAGCTGCCCTTCTTTGGACTCTTTTGATGTCCTCCGTCAAACCCACCTGATAAGGATCCCACACCTAGCAGGAATACTCCAAAAAAGGACGGACAAGCGTAGTTTATGCAGTCTCTTTAGTAGTTCTCTTGCATCTCTTAAGGGTTCTGCCAATAAAAGCAGTCTCTAGTTCGCCTTTCCCACGACATTATCTACGCGTTCTTTACAGTTTAAGTCTGAAGTAATAGTAATTCCTAGGTATTTTGTGGAGTTTACGGCTTTCACTGTTGATTGATTTATCTTGTAAACAAAGTTTAACGGATTTGTTTTCGTGCTCTTGTGGACGACTTCACACTTCTCATTATTTAGAGTCAACTGCCAATTTTTACACCATACTGATATCTTATTCAGATTGTTCTGCAGTTGAGTTTGATCTTCAGATGATTTTACTAGATGGTAAATGACGGCGTCATCTGCAAACAACCTAATACAGATACTTAGATTTTCTCCCAAATCCTTTATGTAAATAAGGAAAAGCAGAGGACCAATGACACTACCCTGTGGAATACCTGATATCACCTCTGTTTTAGTCGATGCCTTGCCATCTGTTATAACAAACTGTGTCGCTGGCCGCGGTGGCCGAGGGGATTGAGGCGCTTCAGTCACGGTCTGCACGGCCACTACGGTCGGGGGTTCGAATCCCCCCTCGGGCATGGATATTTGTGCCGTCCTTAGTTGTAGGTAGTTCATAAGTAGTTTGTAAGTTTAGGGACTGATGACCCCTTAGTTAAGCCCCATAGACTCTACAAATCCGTGCTGCAATTTGACACAACTCAGTGTTGCCATAAATCCTGTTGTTGTTTGCTTAAACCTATTTGGTCCTTTGACGAGACTGTACAGCTGCAACGCGAAAGCAAGTTAGCTCAATAACAGCAACTACTTTCGGTCGCATTTACTTTTTTTTTTTTTTTTTTTTTTTTTTTTTTTTTTTTTTTTTTTTTTTTTTTTTTTTTTTTTTTGTTCTTTATATGGGACTTAACTACGGGGTCATCAGTCCCTAAACTTACAAACTACTTATGAACTACTTACGAACTAGGACGGCACAAATATCCATGCCCGAGGGGGGATTCGAACCCCCGACCGTAGTGGCCGTGCAGACCGTGACTGGAGCGCCTTAGTCCCCTCGGCCACCGCGGCCGGCCATTTACTCTTGATCTCAAAAGTATTTTCATATATAGTAAACACGGAATAGTGAAATAATGACATTTAACAGAGGATGGAGGGGTGGTAAGCCAAATATAATCTTGGAAGAAGAGATAATTGCAAGCACAGTGCTAATTAACAGTAAGGCCTATAATGTGCAACAGATTTTGAGTGTTACTCTGAAATCGAGCAATGGTAGTTTGTCTTGGCCCCTTGTAGTGGGAATAGGTAACTCCAATGTGATCAGGACGAGAATTGTTATCGGTTGAGTATTTAGGCGGGAATAAGCTGCAATATAACTAAGGAAATAAAATGTTTAATTTTTGTGCGTCTTTCCCATCTTCGTATCTTTGAATTGTTATCCTGTGATTTGCTCTTCTTTGATACGGCCAAGGGCATAGCAAGAGGCCAGCTGAAGCTTAAGCGAACATCCGGGTTCTGTGATTAATTGTTTGTTGGGTGACAGGTGCGTAATTGCTTCTCGCAGTGAATCGTGTTCGTTGCAAAGGTACCCAGTGCAGGCCGTCAGATAGACGTGCTTTCAAGACCCATGCAACTGAGGACGCTCTTATGTAAAATACGTAGGGTAAAGTCGGCTAAGATGGCGACATTAAGGTATATTATATTTTTTCTGGCTCTTACTTTGAAATCAGGTATGTTATTTATGGAGAAACGATTGCTTAATGTATCTCCTTTGTAATAAAGCTCTTAAACGTTTCCTAAGACTGAAGATTTTTTAGCTAGACTTTTTTTTGTTAGTGATAGTACTATTCGTGAACTTGCCCTAAAGGTAGGGTAAGATGACGAAATGAACATTTTATTTAGAAAACGAAGACTTATGTTAATGCTTATGTACTCATCAAAAGACACAGACATAACATTTCTCCTTTGCATCCCTGTATGCCCGTACACTGAGCAGAGCCTACATCATCAACATGTTTTATATATATATATATATATATATATATATATATATATATATATATATATATATAATAGTGACCTAAAGTAGCTTCAGGGAAGATGAACCTCCTAGCGGCGCCTTTAACAAGCTTACCAGTTCTTAAAGGCTGCGTTGTCTATTTCAATTATTCCTTGCTCCATTTCTGTCACCCTGTCTTCCTTATGAACTGCATAATTCGTCATCTTAACCGCAGTCGACATTTTGGATTCAGACTTAAATATGCACACAGTCTTACACAAATTCATTAAACCGTTATTAAAACATCAGTAAATCCACA
This sequence comes from Locusta migratoria, assembly GCA_026315105.1. Taxonomy (NCBI): domain Eukaryota; kingdom Metazoa; phylum Arthropoda; class Insecta; order Orthoptera; family Acrididae; genus Locusta; species Locusta migratoria. The sequence continues at coordinate 299,357,853 of CM048755.1, forward strand.
AGGTTTAGGACCAATCATCTGATATTCACTAATAAAAAGTATAAATTGCATAAAATTTATTTAAACCGCAAGAAAAACTGTTACAAAACCAGCATCCACTTCCTAGCCTCTGTTTTCAACAAAACAAAATGATCGAGCAGTTCTGTTTCAAGAGACACGACTGCAGAGCGTGCTAAGGAAGCGGTACCATAGTGCACGTTAAACAACCTGTAGATTTATCGGTGAAATTAAAAATTCGTCATCTTAGACTCCTCGTCAACTTACCCGACCTTCCGCTATGTATCTCTACTGCTGACAAACGCGTTGTTTTACTGATATTTTACGTGCTTTGTTATCATATTTATATTTGTTCCGTTTCTCGTATTTTGCTTCGGCTACTATTCACATTTTCAGTATTTCTGGCAACTCATTTACTCCCCCTTCCTCATTTTAGGTAGTTTCCATTTGCAAGTCTCTGCATGCACCGCAAATTTATCAAGGAAAACATATGCCATTTACGGTAGCTTAGCTTATAACAGCGGAAAACCCATGAGTAACAACCGTCAGCATATGTTTTAATATTCATCCCACACACCATCCGTGTTTTATACAGGGTGCTACAAAAAGGTACGGCCAAACTTTCAGGAAACATTCCTCACATACAAAGAGAGAAAATATGTTTTGTGTACATGTGTCCGGAAACGCTTAATTTCCACGTTAGAGCTCATTTTAGTATTTCTCTTTAAATGTAAATTGAAATAATTTGTGCAGACAATTGTCAAAATACCCCATTGTTTCGTTAGTATATACTGTACTTCCTCGATTCACCGCCAGTTGGCCCAATTGAAGGAAGGTAATGTTGGTAATTGTTGGTGATGTCTTGATTGGGCCTCATGTTCTTCCACCTGCGCTCACTGGAGCACGTTATTATGATTTCATACGGGATACTCTACCTGTGCTACTAGAACATGTGCCTTTACAAGTACGACACAATATGTGGTTCATGCACGATGGAGCTCCTGCACATTTCAGTCGACGTGTTCGTACGCTTCTCAACAACAGATTCGGTGATCGATGGATTGGTAGAGGCGGACCAATTCCATGGTCTCCACGCTCTCCTGACCTCAACCCTCTTGACTTTCATTTATGGGGGCATTTGAAAGCTCTTGTCTACGCAACGCCGGTACCAAATCCAAATGTAGAGACTCTTCGTGCTCGTATTGTGGACGGCTGTGATACAATACGCCATTCTCCAGTGCTGCATCAGCGCATCAGGGATTCCATGCGACGGAGGGTGGGTGCATATATCCTCGCTAATGGAGGACATTTTGAACATTTCCTGTAACAAAGGGTTTGAAGTCACGCTGGTACGTTGTGTTGCAGTGTGTTTCCATTCCATGATTAATGTGAGTTGAAGAGAATAAAATGAGCTCTAATATGGAAATTAATTCCTGCGCAAACGTTCACAGAAAATCTGTGTTGATGACGTGATTGCACAATTGAGTGCGGTTTCTCGTCAGCCCACACATGTTCATTGTGAAAATTTACAATTTGATCACGTTGGAATGAAGCCTCATCCGTCGCATGTCAACACAAGCACGGAAGTGTTTCTTTGTGTGTGAGGAATGTTTCCTGAAATTTTGGCCCTGCCTCTTTGTAACACCCTGTATTTCGACATAGCTTGAAGAAAAGGAGTACTTTAAAACAATTAAAAGTCCGCCTGAATAATGCAAACTGCCAAAAACGCACACCTAAGTCGCCAAGGTCGGTTTTGTACCGTTTCGAGTTTAAATTCCCCATCCAGAAATCTGGTATTTTGACGACGAAATACGAGGGGTGTTTAAATGGAAAGGTACGAAACGTATTAACAACCAAACCGGTTGAAATTTGGGTAAGTCGCTTTGTGATAACGTAGCGTGACATCCATGGACGCGAAGCATGCGTCGTCACCTCCACTTTTCAAGGTTGTGCCCTCAGCAGGCAAGGTGATGCTCATCGTCGTTTTCGACGTCCGAGGTCCGACGGCCATCGAATTCCTCGAGTAAGGAGAAGTCATTAATAGTGCCCTGTACTGTAAGACATTGCGTAGACTACGGAAGTCCGTCAAGAGCAAATGGCCTGGGTTGCTAACGGAGGGAGCGATTCTGTTCCATGATAACGCGCGTCCAGACGTGTCCAGGGTCACACAAAGTGTACTGGCCAAGTTCAAGTGGGAGCATCCGCCCTACAGCCCGAAACATATTAAGCCAAATCACTACAACAGAGAGTAGCTAAACACTTTTTCTAGCAGAAACTTCAATTGCTCCGAGGAGAGAATGAGAAAATTTCCATATCAGGTGAGTGTATAGTTCATTACGAAGCTTTGGGAAGAGTTTTCGAGCCTGTGCCGGGCCTATTCCATTAGCCGCCGTGCTCTGGGAAGAGATTGCCTGTTTGCCACGGTACATTACATTCGAATTTCGCTTCGGCGTCTCCGTGGCGGGCAAGCTGCTGTTGTATGCTACACCACGTAGTTCGTAACACGGGTTCCCTACGCGCTACTGGCAAACACGAAAACATCCACTCGCAAGCGTTACCTTCACAACACGAGTATCGGGAAGCAGTTATTGGTTGTCGTTCTTCCCGCACGTCTACACAATATAGTTCGTTATGGTATCTAAAACAAAGACAAGAAAATTTTCTTTCTCTCTACCTGTGTTTGACGCACGTACTCACACTCAAGAAACACTTCTAACGTATTTGAAAGAATACCACATTCAAAACAGAAATGTCCTACTATTTGGAATTTATTTATTTGACTAACTGACGAGTCCTCAGAGTTTCCTCAGTTACTATGTGCAATGAGAAAGTCGATCCAGTTTTACAAGGTGACTACTCTGTTAAGCTCGTCCTTGCGCGTAAGAACGCAGTAAACAAGTCTAATGGAATTATCCGATGGTTAAATTGTTGGGCTAAGGATCTTGAATTCACAATTATAACGAAATACGTTTGACTGCTACTACTCTTGTAAATCAGCACTAATGTACACTCCAGGCCATTAAAATTGCTACACCACGAAGATGACGTGTTACAGATGCGAAATTTAACCGACAGGAAGAAGATGCTGTGATATGCAAATGATTAGCTTTTCAGAGCATTCACACAAGGTTGGCGCCGGTGGCGACACCTACAACTTGCTGACATGAGGAAAGTTTCCAACCGATTTCTCATACACAACCAGCAGGTGATCGGCGTTGCCTGGTGAAACGTTGTTGTGATGCCTTGTTTAAGGAGGAGAAATGCATATCATCACGTTTCCGACTTTGATAAAGGTCGGATTGTACCTTATCGCGATTTATCGTATCGCGACATTGCTGCTCGCGTTGGTCGCGATCCAATGAATGTTAGCAGAATATGGAATCGGTGGGTTCAGGAGGGCAATACGAAATGCCGTGCTGGATCCCAACGGCCTCGTATCACTAGCAGTCGAGATGACAGGCATCTTATCTGCATGGCTGTAACGGATCGTGCAGCCACGTCTCGATCCCTGAGTCAACAGATGGGGACGTTTGTAACACGACAGCCATGTGCACGAACGGTTCGACGATGTTTGCAGCAGCATGGACTATCACTCGGAGACCATGGCTGCGGTTCCCCTGACGCTGCATCAGAGACAGGAACGCCTGCGATGGTGTACGCAACGACGAACCTTGATGCACGAATGGCAAAACGTAATTTTTTCGGATGAATCCAGGTTCTGTTTACAGCATCATGATGGTCGCATCCGAGTTTGGCGACATCGCGGTAAAAGGCACATTGGAAGCGTGTATTCGTCATCGACATGCTGTCGTATCACCCGGCGTGTTGGTATGGGGTGCCATTGGTTACACGGCTCGGTCACCTCTTGTTCGCATCGACGGCACTCTGAACAGTGGCCGTTACATTTCAGAAGTGTTACAACCCGTGGCTCTACCCTTCGTTCGATCCCTGCGAAAACCTACATTTCAGCAGGATAATGCACAACCGCATGTGGCAGGTCCTGTACGGGCCTTTCTGGATACGGAAAATGTTCGATTTCTGCCATGGCCAGCACATTCTCCAGATCTCTCACCAACTGAAAACGTCTGGTCAATGGTGGCCGAGCAACTGGCTCGTCACAATACGCCAGTCACTACTCTTGATGAACGGTGGTATCGTGTTGAAGCTGCATGGGCATCTATACCTGTACACGCCATCCAAGATCTGTTTGACTCAATGCCCAGGCGTATTAAGGTCGTTCTGGGTACTGATTTCTCAGGATCTATGCACCCAAATTGCGTGAAAATGTAATCAAATGTCAGTTCTAGTATAATATATTTGTCAAATGAATACCCGTTTATCATCTGCATTTCTTCTTGATGTAGAAATTTTAATGGCCAGTAATGTACATATGTGAAGAAGTGACCGAAACCTGTTACTACAAAACCTGAGTAACCGGTTGCTATTATTTTAAAAACCAATTTTCTTTGGTGTACTCGCATCTGGTGGTCGAGTTTGATTTGCACATTACGATGCTCCTACACTCTCTTTCTGTGATAGCAACATTACTTGTTGACAAGCGTACCGCTATTGTGACGTCACCTTTTCCACGTCTCAGCATTCATATTTGGCGACTTGCACAAAATACTCATGTACCTAAGTATACTTTTCCGACGATATATTTATAAGAGTACGTCCGGGTCCTCTAGGTATGGCCGGCCGCGGTGGCCGAGGGGACTGAAGCGCTCCAGTCACGGTCTACACGGCCATTACGGTCGGGGGTTCGAATCCCCCCTCGGGCATGGATATTTGTGCCGTCCTTAGTATAAGGTAGCTGATAAGTAGTTTGTAAGTTTAGGGACTGATGACCCCGTAGTTAAGCCCCTAAGCTTAACAAACATTTGAACATTTTCCTCTAGGTATGTCATATATAACAACGTTTGTGAGAAACTGGTAGGTTCCCACCTACGAGAGTTGACTGTTATGCTCCAAGGATTCGCATCTATAACTAGAACAGCAATGGAAAACCCCCCGGATTCTAAACAGCTTCAGTTCATCTCGAAATGGGTAACGACTTGTTGTGTATATTTTTAACTGAAGTTAATAACATTTTCTCTACAAAACAGCGGTTAATTTTAGACAGCAGTACGGAGGCGGAAAGCGATCACGCATTCTTCTCTGCAAAGTATACAACAAAGGCTCAATAATAGTGAGATCTGGTGACTGTGGTCGCCAGGAGAGATCTCTCAGTCCATTATCTTGCTCACAAAACCAGTCCTAGACGACACAAGCTCTGTGGACAGTAACTCTGTCGTCCTGGAACACACCAACATTTGGGAACAATTTTTACGAGGCCATGGAATATCACCAAATAGTAGCTCACATCGTCACCAAATACCCTCCATGTTTCATTTTGGGTCGTTCACAGGGCTGGATGTTGGAAACGGCGTCAAGCGAGACTCATACGACCATAGGACTTTCTTCTATTCTTCATAATTCAGGTTTGACGACATCGGCACCATGTTTTTCTGTTAAGGAAATTTCTGTAACTGATGTGTGATACTGGAAATTCAGCTTGCCCTGAAATTTCAAGGCAACGGGACTCCCTTGGTGTTGTTCTGTGGCTGGCAGAGTTCTTGACTGCGGCATCAGCTCTTTTCGTCTTTTTTTCCCGCCGCAATCCGTTTCAGTGACTGTCTCTCACGATCCGTCAGCGTGCACACCGTCCACATAGTGATTCAGTAGATACTTTAATGATTTTCCTCTTTCCCTGTACTCGGTCAAATCTGCTATACGGAGCCTCTTCAAACATCGAACACCTCGGCTACCTTGATTACGGGATTATCAGCGAGCATACGAGCACAACGATTTTCCTAACTTAGAATTCACATAGCTAAGACATAATGCACTCAAATGCGCACAGAACACTGTTGTGACAATTTCTAACATAACGCATTGAGGACAACGTTCCGACGCCTTTGGTGTTGAAATGCAGCAACGCAACCAGCAAGCTTAACTAGCATCTACTTTTATATTCAAGCACGCTTTTCTAGCGGCGTTCCATATTTTTATTTAACGCGTATAAAGCACTTGTACAAAAGCGTGCGTTCCAGATACATATTGTGCAACGAACAGCAGGGGGACACGTGAAGCAGCTCTCGTAGAGGCCAAGGGCCACAGCTCTCTGATTCCACTCTATGCGTTTTCTGAAGCAGGAGATCTCAATTTGATCCCATTTTCAAACTTATTTTGAATCCAAACTCTATATTTCCGGACATGAGTTTTACATCGAAAGCCTTTCTACTAATTTGAAGTGATACATATTTAAATCATCGTCTGTACAAATTCTCCTTTATTCCTAACGGTTTCGACTCATAAAACCGTCACAGGAGGACCGTAAAGAATCCTAACACAGTTGCTATCAGTGTTGCTTATAATACCTGGCCGTAGTTAAGTCCCATAAGCTTAACAAACATTTGAACATTTTAATACCTGGACTGGCAATGATGTTATCACTTTCTTGTAGCAACTGTTTACAGCTTTATATCAACTATTTGACAGCTCTAAACAGTTGCAACAAGAAAGTGATAACAGAATTTCCACATCAGCGTTAAAAGCAACACTGCTGTATCAACGACTGTTGTTGTGGTCTTCAGTCCGATGACTGGTTTGATGCAGCTCACCACCCTACTTTATCCTGAGCAAGCCTCTTCATCTCCTCATAAGAACGGCAACCCACATCCATTTGGATCTGGTTACTATATTCGCTTATTGGTCTCCCTCTGCGATTTTTCTCCCGCACACTTCCCTCCAATGCTAAATTTACGATTCCTCCACCTCGAGGAATCGTAATACCAATCGAGCCCTCCTTTTAGTCAAGATATGCCAGAAATTCCTTTTCTCCTCAATTCTGTTCAGTACCTCATCATTAGTTACACAAACCTCCTACCTAATCTTCAGCATTCTTCTGTTACACCACATTTCAAAAGCCTCTCTCCTCTTCCTGTCTAAACTATTTATCGTTCAAGTTTCACTGCCGTGCAAGGCAACACACCACACAAATGCCTCCAGAAAAGACTTCCTTACATTTAAATTAATATTCGATGTTAGCAAATTATTCTTTTTCAAAAAAGATTTTCTTCCCATTGCCATTCTGCATTTTATATCCTCTGTACTGCGACCATCATTTGTTATTTTACTGCCCAAGTAACAAAACACATCCAGCACCTTTATTGTTCCGTTGCCTAATTTAATTCCTTCAGCCTCGTTTGATTTTCTAAGACTGCATCCCAAATGTTCCTGAATTTTTTCGGGTACTTTTGGTTTAAAAGATAGTTTATTAGATCTGTAATAGATCGTTCAAATGTTGCAACATTGATTTTTCACGAATAGCACCCTCAGTCTCGGTATAATAGGCTGTCCTTCTGGAACGAAGTAAAAACGAAATTACTAATATTACATGTTAGATGTTGTTGTTGTGGTCTGCAGTACGCAGACTGGTTTGATACAGCTCTCCACGCTACCCTTTCCTGTGCAAGCCTCTTCATATGAGAATAAGTTCGACACCCTACATCCTTCTGAATCTGCTTACTGTATTCGTCCCTCGGTCTCCCTCTACGATTTTTACCTCGCACACTTCCTTCTAATGCTAAGTTAACAATTCCTTGATGTCTCAGAATGTGTCCTATCCCTTCTCTTTGTCAGGATATGCCAGAAACTTCTTTTCTCCCCAATTCGGTTAAGCACCTCCTCATTAGTTACGTGATCTACCCATCTAATTTTCATCATTAGTCTACAGCACCACATTTCAAAAGCTTCTATCCTCTTTTTATCTGAACTCCTTATCGTCCACGTTTCACTCCCATACAATGCAACACTCCAGACAAATGCTTCCAGAAAGGACCTCCTAACATTTAAATTAATACTAGATGTTAACAAGTTTCGCTTCTTTATAAACGCTTTTCTTCCCTTAGCCATTCTGCATTTTATATCTTCTCTACTTAGGCCATCAGAAGTTATTTTGCTACCCAAATAACAAAACTCATCCACAACTTTTATTGTCTCATTATCTAATCTAATTCCTTCAGCATCGCCTGATTTTCTGACATTCCATTCCATTACCCTCGTTTTACTCTTGCTAATGTTCATCTTATATCTTCCTTTCAAGACAGTGTCCATTCCATTAAGTTGCTCTTCCAGATCTTTTGCAGTCTCTGACAAAATTACTATGTCATCGGCAAACCGCAAAGTTTTTATTTCTACTCCCTGAACTTTAAGTCCCTCTCCAAATTTCTCCTTGAATTCCTTCACTGCTTGCTCAATATACAGATTAAACAACGCTGGGGAAAGGCTACAACCCTGTCTTACTCCCTTCCCAACCTCTGCGGCCCTTTCTTGCCCTTCGACTCTAATAACTGCCGTCTGGTTTTTGTATAGGTTGAATATAACTCTTCGCTCCCTATATTTTACCCCTGATACCTTCAGAATTTGAAAGAGTGTGTGCCAGTCGACATTGTCAAAAGCTTTCCCCAAATCTACAAATGCTAAAAATGTAGGTTTCTCTTTGCTTAGCCTGTCTTCTAAGATTAGTCGTAATGTGAGTATTGCCTCCCGTGTTCCTACATTTCTCCTAAATTCAAACTGATCTTCCCCAAGGTCGGATTCCACAAGTATGTTAGATATGTCATTTTTAGTGTAAAGTCATCCATATGTTTCTGAATAATAAAAATAAAATTGACGTGTAAGTACTTACAAACCCAAACTCAAAAGTTAGAATCTCTATCTTCAAAGGTGATTAACATAAAATAACGAGCTAAAACAATGTGTTACCAAGAAAGTGTTTTGAGCTAAAAGGACACAATTTACTTAAAATGTTTAAAAACAACGAAACACCATACTTCTGGAAGGACATCAGGATCGTTTGGGTGTTCATCTTATACGCTCCTTTCAACACACTGTCGATTCTGTTCATCTGCTGTTCCAAGTCCTTTGCAGTCTTTGAAGAATTACAATGTCATCAGCAAAATTCAATGTTTTCATTTCTTCACCCTGAACTCTAATTCCTCCTCTAAATTTCTCTTTGCTTTCCTTTACAACGACTGTACTAAGATGTGTTTATAGCCCTTCTATGATTATGATTATATGAATGGAAATTGGTACGAGTAAAAGCAAAGTTGCACAGCTGAGGTTTCGAAATGCATTACTTCAAATATTTTACAGCTGAAACAGTTGCTACAAGAAAGTGATACTTCTACTAAGTTCCTACTAGCAACACCTAGAAGCCTGGAAAAGGAATTGTAAAACATGCTTTAAGTATTCACATGGTGTTTATTTCGCTGGGATATGAAGGGTATTAACAATCTTTCTATCCTCGTACAATTCGTAAAAGGAATAGGTAGAGTGGATGTGGTCCTGACACACTATGTACTCTCCACTACATTTATATGGAATACATGTCTCTACACTGTGGTGACAAAAGTCATAAGATACGGTTTGAAAGAACCTGAATTTTCGAATCCTATTTCGATCTTTACAGGGATTGGATATGTGTTGACGTCGAGAATTTACTCGAAGATCTTTGCGTAAGCTGATAATGTGAAGTTCTACATTTACATCTCAGGCAAGTTGCCATTTGAAAGACTTGCACCAGGCCAATGAGCCACACGAAATTATTATATCTTTTAAATTTATATTTAAGTTCATTTGCCAGCTTATTCCCAGCTAGTTAGCTTGGACCGAGTGACTCGAATCGTGGAGAGGAATCGGACTCATAATTAATCAGTAACTCATCAGGGCCATGACGAGGAACCAGCACGATCTACTACAACTGAGTATGTATATTTAAACTGAAGTATTCAAATGTTTGTAATCGTAAGGGGGCAAACATCTATGCTCATAGAGTTTTAGACTTACAAACTACTTAAACTACCTTATACTAAGGACAACACACACACACACACCCATGTCCGAGGGAGGATTCGAACCTCCGACGCGAGCGGCCACACAAATTCGTAACGTGGCGCTCCAGACCACACAGCCATTCTCGCGCGGCATGAATGGATAGGTTTGTGGATCTTATGCTTTACGCAATGCGGTTTGCTAATGATGATTTTGGTACTCTCGGTACCTCTACAAAACAAGGAATCTTTCAGTCTACCGTGGGAGAAAGATATCAAATGCGTGACAGGTACTACCGAAATTTCTACACTCAACAGTGTTCACGTTCAAGAGAGAAAAAAAATCACTCGTTCTCTCCAGACAACAACGACAGCGAAAACTGCAGTAAAAATGAAATCACGAAGGCGATCCCGTATGCATTTCTGAAAATAGTACTGCCGCGTCGGAGTGGCCAAGCGCATTGAGGCCCGTCGGGGGTTCGAATCCCTCCTCGGGCATGGATGTTTGCGTCGTCTTTAGTATAAGGTAGTTCATAAGTAGTTTGTAAGTTTAGGGACTGATGACCCCGCAGTTAAGTCCCTTAAGCGTAAAGCGTAACAAATATTTGAACATTTGAAAACAGTGCTACGTTATATCTTCTCTGGCCTGTAGGCAAGTCGCTGTGTTCATATAAATATGCACTCATTCTTTCAGTGTTGTTCCAGCAAACGTTCAGTTCTGTAAGCTTTATTTCCGTCGTGTATGCGTTGGCATTCGCAGCGCGGCGTCCATTATTTTCGGGTTCAGCTATTTAGACGCTTTGCTGCCAGTACTACTGTTCCATAAAAATAGCTGGGACGCGCGCCCGAGAAATTTGCGTCTGTTGACGACTTTCGCTCAAAATGCAGACTCTACGGTCACGTGCTTCCACTGTATGAGCATCTACTTTCCTTTTGTTATTACAGTTGCGTTACAATCAACAGGACGTATTGCAACTAAAAAATAACTGTCTCAGGCACTTCATTTTTTTTTTTTTTTTTTTCAAGAATCTTCAAGAATTATGTGGACGGTCCATGCCATTACACATCCATCCACAATTGGTTGTACTGCATTATCATCAGTTTGTTACGACAAAAAGCGTGCATTGCGCCTACAGCCCGTACGACAAGACGAAATTCATGGTATTCAAAGAGTGTTTTGCGCAACCATCACAGTCAATCACGTAAAACCGTTTTGTTTACATTTATATGGAAATCTCATTGTTGAATTGTTAGGCAGCTATGGCTTTCAGTCTGTGATGTGGCAACTTTTTTGTCTTCGTGGTTGAGAGCTACTAGCTCTCAGAGATCTTCCTTCGTCGTATTAGCTATAGCAATATTTCGCTCTCTGCATCAATTTTTCTTTTTCTGTAATTTTTCTTCCTTAAGTGACGTAGATTGCCCTCTACTCAAGACTAAAATTTACGTTTTTAATGTGGTTCGTAGTTCATCTACAGGAGTACTCGTTACTGTCTTTGTTATCATACACAAATCTGCCAATTGTTTCAGATGCTTGCCCTCCACAGTGGTCGATATCTTCAGTTATCGGTAATATATGTCCACATGATATATACAGGGTGGCGCAAAAGTCGAAGGGTAGTTGGTGAAAATAAAATAAAAGTAACATGAAAAGGAGTAGATTAGTACATTTTAACGCGTTAAGTTATTATTACCAAATCGCGCCAACTACGACTTGTGAAGTTGGTATATAGTTCAATTACAAACAAAAGAAATAGAATAATCAAGTAGTTGAAAGCGTGTTCAGTGAGACGTGCTTATTTCCGTATTGTCACGATGTTAACGAAAGAAAAAAGGATTTTCGCGTTAAAACCACCAGAGTTGTTAATAAATGGGGAAGACACTTTAGATCAAAACCACCGTCAACAGAAACAGTGTACGACATACGAGATACATTTAAAGAGCATGGATCTTTTGTGAATGCACCAAAACATGCACCCCCAAGAACAGTAAGAACTGAGGAAAACGAATTGTTGGTATGTTAAGCTGTGACGCAAATTCCGCGAAAATCAACTAGATGATTAGAAAATCAGCTTGATGCATGACGAAGGTAAGTGGAAAGAATCTTACACAAACAGAAGTTTGAAGTTAACATTCCACGTTTTCGACATGGGCTACTTTAACATGTCCCGGTCGCTGTCTCCGGTTTTGTGGATTAACGCTTGACCAAAAGCAAGCCGAGGCGGATTAGCCGTGCGCACTGGAGCGCCGTGTTGCGGTGCGTGTGGCCGTTCCAGTCTCCCCTCGGGCATGGTGTGTGTGTGTGTGTGTGTGTGTGTGTGTGTGTGTGTTGTCCTTAGGTTTGTTTACCTTAGTTTAAGTAGTTTGTAAGCTACTGACTAATAACTTAGCACTCGAGTCCGATAGATTTACTAACATTTGAAGAATTGAACCAACAGAAACGTGATCGTAACCTATTTAATAAAACTCAGTGTTCTGTCAAGGACAAGTTTAAGTTAAGCGGTCAAGGTAACAGCTATAACTGTACTTATTGGTATACTGACATTTAAAATATTTTCATAGAACAAAAACTAAACCAGCCTGGTATGAGCGTTTGGAGATGAATATTAGCATTTCACGTACTTGACCCTTTTTTTTTTTTTTTTTTTTTTTTTTTTTTTTTTTTTTTTTTTTTAAGGAACACTAACATGAGATAACTATTTGCATATGGTTCATAATTACGTGCTAAAAGAACTTATGACTTGTGCTGAAAATTTTCAGTATATTTACGTTCAACACCACATTATGCCACTGCTGTCCGCGATTATTTAAACGATAATTTCCAAAGAAAAGTAATGGGTCGAAGGACAGATACTGACATGCCTCAACGTTCGCCAGACTTCATGGACATGGATTTCTTCTTATGAAGAGTCGTCGAGGGCTCTGTTTATTTTCAAAAGACTCAGACCATTGCTGAACTAAAAGATATCATACTTGATGCATTTCATGATTTGTTCTAAAGAGACTTCAGAGATGTATTAATGAAGGCGGAAAAGAGTTAGAACCTAAACAATAATTAATTGTAAGTATTGTTTGGATTTGTAATAACACACTAATTCAATCTTTTGTCTATATCAGTGCCCATTGAAAAGTGACTTTTGTGACACGCTGTATATTCTTCTATTTCTATTTCATTCTGTCTTTCCTTCAATGACAAATTTTTGAAAACAATTTTCCCTGTAACGAGTCCAATGCAGTTAGCTTTTCTCTTGTAACACACTACTGGAGATGGCTTCTATTTTTCAGATTTTAAAACCATTACCAATTCTTTGACTTGCCTATTCACGTAACTTCCCACACTGTTTGAAACAACTTATTATCTTATTATTTCTCAACAGTTACGAATTGGTTTCTTACGTTTAAATGTTTCAATGTTTCTGGATTATCTTCAGACTCTAAAACAATATAAACAACTAAATATGTACTAACTGAAATGTTTACAATGATTTCATTTTAAAATGAAAAGAATCTATGTTTATCAGAGCTTTATATAACCGAAATGATTTATGTCAACTGATTCTTCCGTGGGTTCTTGGTAGAACAAATTCATTATGAAAATTTAAAAAAAAGTGTTTGTTCTACAGGTTTGTTTATTTTGCGATTCGATTTTCGACTTCTTTACCGTCATCAGACATTTACTGATGTTTAGTCAAAGAATTTGCGTTGTCAACAAACCGAAGAGATGTTATATGCAGAGGGGTGGGATGGGAGGGTATAGGTTGGGTGCATTGGAGAATTGTGAAGCTTAACAAATAGGAGGTATGCACTCGAACTAAAAAACGGTGAAAATAAACGTTTATTTTTTTGTCTATTTGTTTATTTAGTTATAATAGTGTCCAAGGTTTTTAATATTTATTCTATATTTCTTAGGTTTTGTGTCACCTTGTGATTTGAACAACCCTTCAAACTTTAGATTCTTGTTTAATTTAATTTTATTCGCTGTAGTCATTGTTGTCAAGAAACTGTTTCTCGATCTAAGGTATCAATTTTTCCTTTTTGCAGTACTATTAATTTACAAAAATTTTCATTTAAATATTTATTTACAGTGTAACTGCTCCATCAAAGAAGATAACTTATTTCTCTGCATGAAACATCTCTTCTGGTTGGTTGACAATGCAAGTTCTTTGACTAAACTTAAGTAAAAGTCTGATGATGGTCTAAGAAGTCGAAAATCGATTCGCAAAATAAACAAACCATGTAGAATAAACACAAATTGTGTATTTTAATTTTCACGATGAGTTTTACTTTGTTGTTGCGTCTGAAACCTGTCTCGTCTGTGTTGTGACAAGTTCTGTGCTTTTTGAATGCATTTAAAGTTTTATATATCGGTTTCAGGTAGCGGTAGGAGGATGTGGGGGGGGGGGGGGCACAAAAGGAGGAAGGACAGAAGGGGTGATAGGGGAGAGGGCGGGGGTGTGAGAGTGGCTGGAAGAGGCGAAGGAAGCAGGGACGAGATTTCAGAAAACATGGTCTTAACTGAACATGCAAAAAATTAGTTACATAAAAACATTTCCACTTTTGTTGGAGTTTAAAAACTGCGACGCAACTGATGTGTCATACTGTAGAAACCTACACTGTTTTCTACATTATGCTTCATCCACTGTCAAGAAATGCAGGAGTTTCTCACAGATTAGTAATTCAAATTTTTGTGGATAAAAACTGATGATGTCCTTCTGGAAGGACAATGACATCTGTCAAATGGAATGTCAGTTAATTCCTTTAACAGAGATTTCCTACTACATCAGTATGGAATTTTGGTAATAGCGGAATGTAAATAAAGGTTTAGTAGCTTTAAAAAGTCCTATGTCTGTCGTTACAGCATATTTAATTTGGTAATCTTGCCCAGTGGAAGTGGAGCCTTTTAAAGGTCCCTGACTACAAATCTCGAGAATAAACGATGTGGCCGAGGGGACTGAGGCGCTCCAGTCACGGTCTGCACGGCCACTGCGGTCGGGGGTTTTAATCCCCCCTCGGGCATGAATATTTGTGCCGTCCTAGTTCGTAAGTAGTTCATAAGTAGTTTGTAAGTTTAGGGATTGATGACCCCGTAGTTAAGTCCCATAAGCTTTACAAACATTTGAACATTTTTTTGAATAAACGATGACGTCGTTGTGGTCTTCAGTCCAAAGACTGGTTTGATGCAGCTCTTCGCGCTACCCTCTCCTGTGCAAACCACTTCATCTCCGAACAAGAACGGAGACTTACATCCTTTTCCACCTAATTACTGTATCCCCCGCACACACACACACACACACACACACACACACACACACACACACACGTCCCTCCAATGGTAAACTGACGCCACGGTTGAGTGGCCGAGCGTTCTAAGGTGTCTTGCTGTGAAGCACGTGGTTACTCGCCGTCAGAGGTTCGAGTCCTCCCTCGTGTCTATGTTTGTCCTTAGGTTAGTTTAAGCAGTTTATAAGCCTAAGGACAGATAATCACAGAAGTTAAGTTCAAATGTTTGTTAAGCTTAAGGGACTTAACTGCGGGGTCATCAGTCCCTAAATTTACAAACTACTTATGAACTACCTTATACTAAAGACTACACAAACATCCATGCCCGAGGGGGGATTCGAACCCCCGACCGTAGCGGCCGTGCAGACTGTGACTGGCGCGCCGCAGAACGCTCGGCCACTGCGACTGGCAGAAGTTAAGTCCCATAGATTTACAATTATGTAAACATTTGAATGTGCTAAACTGACGATTCTCTGATGACTCAGAATATTTCCTACCAGTCGATCCCTTCTTTTAGTCATGAAAGATATGCCTGAAATTTCCTTTATCCCCATTTATGTCCAGTACTTCCTCATTTGTTACATGATCCACCCATCCAATCTTCATCGCTCTACTGTTGCACAAAATTTAAAAACCTTAGTGTCGTATCAACCTGTTGCGTCGAACATATTGGTAGGATTAAAAGGTAACTCATTTTCATTCTACTTGCAGTATTTTTGATACAAAATTCGCAAGTTACAGAATATATATAGCTTTTCCTGAGTATTTTTTGCTCTGTTTCGCAGAGTTATGCTCACCATACTTACCCAGCATCACGCACGTTAATGAGTATACACGTAAGCCT
Organism: Locusta migratoria; assembly: GCA_026315105.1. Taxonomy (NCBI): domain Eukaryota; kingdom Metazoa; phylum Arthropoda; class Insecta; order Orthoptera; family Acrididae; genus Locusta; species Locusta migratoria. Next base: position 299,373,846 of record CM048755.1, read on the forward strand.
TCCTCATGAATGACACTGTCCATTGGTGGAAACCGTATGAAAATTCGTTTAGTAGTTTTTTAATTTATCGAGGACTAATAGACAGCCAGTACGGCCACGGATCGTGCAATCGCCATTAAGGGTGCCTCTCGGATTGCGAAGCAGCACTACACGTGCACTGGCGGGAGAGTGCTCGGGAGACTTAATTTCCCTGGTGGGCCCGTTTGAGAGCCAACATCTCATCTCCCTGTTAACGTGGACACGCCCACGCGTCTCCGGTACTAACTTCAGGCTCCTTCGTGACCACTCCACCAAATCTGATACTCTTGGATCGCTCACGTTTCAGTTGGTCCCCTTGGAATTTCTCACTTTCTAATTGGCCCCCTTTAGATGGCTTGCGTTATTATAGCAGTATGCAAAATTTCCTTGAGAACTACATTGCTTGGCTAGTCTTGATTTATGTGATATACTCATCATCATCAGTTTCTTGCTATATTAGCAGGAACTTTGCATCTCGATTTTCCCTCTTAGTCTTGCTGTGTGTACAACCATCCATCACACCATCCGCGATATGAAATCTCTCTTCTTACTTCGCGTTCTCTTCCCTTCCACACAGACCCAGATTCTTTCTTAATATATGCCCAATCTAGTTTCGTATCGTAGTTTTTATTACATCTAGTAATTCTCTTTACTCTCGCACTCTTCTCAGTACATCTTCATTTATCACCCTGTCCATCAACCTTATTCTTTCCACCTTCCGTCATGTCAACATCTCAAAAGCCTGCGGCCCTACCCTGTCTTCCTTTATCAATGTCCATATTTCAGTACTATACAGACAAACACTCAATTTTATTAGTATTTTCCTTAGATATTTGCCCATATTGCTGCAGAAAAGAATTCTTTTTCTATAAAATGCCTCTTACGACATATCTGTTCTCGTTTTAATTTTTGCGTTGCTCTTCCTGCCCGTTTACACTCCGCTTTCAAAGTATTTACTGCTTTGCACTTGTTCTAATAATTCTCTATTTAGCATTATTGTAACTTTATTTCCTCCCAGTACCATTACTTTTGTTTCCTTTGCCTCGTGGAAAGGACCGCGCGGTCTATGGCGCCACGCTACGCCACTGCGCGGCCGCTCCATCGGAGGTTCGAGACCTCCCTCGTCCATGTGTGTGTGTGTGTGTGTGTGTGTGTGTGTGTGTGTGTGTGTGTGTGTGTGTGTGTTGTCCTTAGCGTAGCAGTTATTCCGGAGAAACAGCTTCATAAATTGAACAAGTCACTAACGTGTTGGTCCATCCCTGGCCCTTTATGCAAGCAGTTATTCGTTTTAGCACTCATTGGGAATAGTAGTATGCCTTTCTGAGAAATCGTACCAAATTCTGTCCAACCGACGCGTTAAATCATCAAAATTCCGATGTTGTTGGAGAGTCGTGCCCATAATGCTCCAAACGTTCTCAACAGAGGAGAGATCCGGAAACCTTGATGGCAGAGATAGGGTTTGGCAAGCATCATGACAAGCGGTAGAAGGTCCAGCCTTGTGCAAGGCGGACATTACCTTTCTGAAATATAATTCCAGGATGGTTTTCAATGAAAGACAACAAATATCGTTCACGTACTGCTGTTCTGTAAGGATGTCGCGGATGACAACCAAAGAGGTCCAACTATGAAATGAAATGACATTCCGGATAATCGGTCCTGGTTGTGGGGCCATACAAGAGGCAACAGTCAGGGTGGTAACTTACTGGAGCGTTCACTTACACGTCTTCGCGGATCATCAGGGCACAGTTCCAAGCGGGACTCATCACTAAAGACAATTGACTCCAGTCAACATATCATCAGTCAGAATGTTCCTGACACCACAGAAAACGAGATTCTTGACGTTTAAGAGAACGATGTTAGTCCCCGAAAGTGGCGCCGTGAATCTAGCAAACACTACCTAAAGAGAAGGGCTGAACGCTGTCGTGTCACGTTACACAGAGCAGGCTACATTCGCATAGGAGACTGGCTGGCCGCTTGAGACAGCGGGCTGTGTCCCAGCGGCCAGCGTGTCAGCTACACGCAATCGCGATCTACTCCGCGGCCAACGAGAGAGACACGCCGTGGGGCACACTTCACGTCACGTCATCAGAGAAAGCCTGAACCAGCGCCATTGCTAGCTACCTGGCTGGCCACTGGGGTACAGCCAACACCACCCAGGGAGAAGGCCGCGGCGCTCTCGTGTGACGTCACGCAGAGTAGGCCTCGATCATGTAGCCGACAATGGTCGCTGGGGCACGGCCCATTATGCCGAAGCAAACAGCGAATCAGCTATGGGATCGCGGCCTACTCTGTGTGACGTCACACGAGAGCGCCGCAGCCTTATATCTAGGTAGTATTGGTACAGACCACTGTTCCATAGCGGCCAGCCAGTTAGTTAGCGACGTTACACATCCACGAGGATCTCCTCAACATAGATGTATGGAACGTACAACTAATCTAATGTAATCTAATCTAATCTAAGCCTTCTCTGATGACGTGAAGTGTCGTGCGTGCGACGCCCTGTCTTTCTCGTTGGCCACGCCTACTCCGTGTGTGTATTTCTTTATTTTTGTGTGCTAATAATACATGTGTGTGTTGTGATATGATTTTAGGGTAACATGTAGCACCGTCTATAAGGGTAAAAAAATACCACTTCAGAATGTGTCTCTGTGCAGGTTTTTCACTGAAGGATTGAATGAAAAAACAAATATGGGAAGAAAACGATTAAAATAGCATATCTACATTTGTCACAGGCTTTATTGTACAGAAAGGAACCTATTTCGAAATTTATGAATTATATTAAATTTTTCTGTGAAAGACGGTGCCACAAGGTACCTTCAAGTCATAACACAACATACAAATGGCACATTAATATACAAAAATTAAAATAATCCACTTTAAATGGAGATTTATACCTCCAAAATTCCTTGTGGAAGGAAAATTGAAGTAACTTATAAAAGTAATACTTGTGTATCTATCAATCTCGCTAAAATCACTGTAAAACCTAAATAAAAAGTCTTAATTTGAAGTTACCAAAAGTGAGCACTTCAAGAAGAGTCAAATACTGTGCTGCTTCCTCCCCTGACTCCTACATAAAGCGAAATTCCCACGACAATCAAACTAAGTACAGACTTAACAAAAACCTGCTCTTTAGTCTTCCTTAAGAACATTCACAAATATTTCAAAGTGAAGATGTACCCCTTCCACTTCCGTACTGTGGCTTGCCGAATGCACACATTAATTTAATTATAGATATTATTGTTCAAAAATGTTCAAATGTTTGTTAAGCTTATGGGACTTAACTACGGGGTCATCAGTCCCTAAACTTACAAACTACTTATCAACTACGTTATACTAAGGACGGCATAAATATCCATGCCCGAGGGGGGATTCGAACCCCCGACCGTAGTGGCCGTGCAGACCGTGACTGGAGCGCCTCAGTCCCCTCGGCCACCGCGGCAGGCTAATATTATTGTCAGAAAGGTACTGTACTTAAAGTTACTTCAAGAAGCGACATTATAAAAGGAAGTGGAAATAATTTTCGGTTTAAACACGTATTTTCATCTTTGACAGTGTGGGTGTCTCGCTGCCTGTCAGATTTGGCCGCCGGCCGGCAAGGGGTGCTACCTGCGAAATTGGATGACGCAACGTTCCCTGGAGGCGAAGCTGTGGAACTAGATAATCCTCTCCCCACATAACCGCCGCCAGGACGTCAAATAGCTGCCGCTGCTGCAGACAGCCAAGAATAATGATCATGGCAGACTCTGGACTGTCAAACAAAGTTAGCTCAGCGAACTAGTTTTGGAAAACTTAAGTTTGTGTGAAATACGGTTATAGAACTTACGGTGACGGGTAGAGAACGTGTTATCGGGAGAAGCGATTTTGAAACTGACGCAAAGATAGTAACATGAGCTTTGCAATCCTGGTAATTTTGCTCACATTGCATGCTCGAAGTTCAGGATCATCATCCGTAAATCACAAGGGACACAACACCACTTAATCTTTGTGATCTCGCTTTAGTGTCACTCTATGTTACTGTCATAGGAAAATTACCAGTTGTAAATTGTGAAGTAGAAATTGTTGATATCTTCTCAAAAAAATGAAAGGTCAGTCACATAGTCTACATAGCAAGTGCAACAACGACACCGGAAGTCGTGATGACAATGAGATCTCCGATGAACCCCAGTGAGATGACAGTTCAGTCGGTGGCGTAAAGATAACAGCCATGTTAACAGTGAAGGAAACTGAATTTTCAATTTCGTGTCGACTATGAGGTCATTAGATTCTCGGATTAAACTGTAATAGAGAAGGAAATAAGTCCTGTCGATTTAAAAGAAGCGGGCACCGGCCTTAATACACTTACGAAAACCACTAAAAATCAGTATCTCGATGCCGTACCATGTATATAAACACCGATTATGACGTTCTAATGTCATAACGACGTCCACGTTATAATAACAAATCTTTCTTTGCAAGCTTCTGTGACTAGGTCTCCCGATCATCACGACGGGGAATTTCAAGGAGTCTGGGATAATTGATAATTCATGAGCGTGGAGACAATGTGCTTCTCCAGGCATTGTCTCTTCATTGGCGGATACTCATATCTGGCCACCAACTACTTGACAACCAGGAGGCTGGACGACTGAATGACTTGAGTTGCTCATCGATCTAAGTCTCTGTATTAGCAAGTTGCTTGAATAGAAAATTAATTAGGCTTTTAATGACTGTTTACGAAGTAAGTGCTATGCCTGATGCACTTCTGTGTGTACCCTCTCTCCAGTAAAATAAGTAGTGATTCTAGTAGTGATGTTCATGAAATGTGTATTTTTGTAAATTTTGCAATTGGATTTCTGCGCGTTTTAATTTACGTATTATTATCTAACTGAATACTACATATAATTAACGGACTTTTCTCTCTGTGGTTGGTAGAACATGGCAGTAATAAGTAAAAAGGAAACATTCCATAACACTCTGCAAAAAAATATTTATTTGGTCACTAACTGGCTTTCTGTTTCTTACGTCATCTTTAGATGACAGCTGAATGTCGCAGACACAGAAAATATAACACGCGACTAAAAAAGATAGTATATAGACAGACGACACAAAAATATTGACATAGCAAGGTATGACGTTAAATATTTTTATTGCAAAAGATGAGTCTTTCTTATTTATTCTCCAGCTCTACACTAGTAGATAATATACTACAAAAAAAGAAAATTTGTCAAATTTCACTACTTCTATATGTTGCCCGAAACGAACCACGCAGTTGTTTCAACAAAAACTGATGCAACAGCACATATATGGCCAAAATTTCAGATAACATGAGCAAAAAATTGAAATCTCCCGAAAGACTCTACCTTTGCTGACCGTTTCATATAAGAAAATCACTCATATGATATAGAATCTGAAGTATTATATTCTGTAAAGAAAGGCAGAAAGATGACACTGCTGGAAATCAATAAACGTAAAACACAGACTACGACATAAGCACTAAATTATCAAAACTTAGTTTCTATGCTACCTCTCTATTTAAGTTTCAGTTTTAACTGAAAATTATCAAATTTCAGTTAAAACTGAAACGTAAATAGAGAGGAAGCATATAAACTAAGTTTTATAATTTAGTGCTTATGTCGTAGTCTGTGTTTTACGTTTATTGATGCCAGCAGTGTCATCTTTCTACCTTTCTTTACAGAATATAATACTTCACATTCTATATCATATGAGTGATTTTCTTATATGAGACGGTCAGCAAAGGTTGAGCCTTTCGGGAGATTTCAATATATATATTCCTCTCTATTTACGTTTCAGTTACAAATATGTGTGTGTGTGTGTGTGTATAAAACAACATTTCGTCAGTTGCTAAATGTAATTCCCGTATATTTAATGTAATATATTCCTATGTCAACGTTCCTATGTCTTCTTTCTAAATAATGTATGTGTAAGTCGCATGTTATTTGATCTCTGTATGTGACTTTCGGTTGTCACCTGACGATGTAATCGGTAGGCGAAAGCCGATTAGTTACCGAATAAATGTTCTTTCAATACAATAGAAAGTTTTTCCTGATTAAATATCACAATTTAATACTAAAAGACTTTTAGTCAGATGCTTATGAAATGTATTATAGGTTAATGAATGCTTTTAAATCACTGATTACTTTTGTAATAAAATGGATTTAAAATAATTGTGAATAGAATTTATTTATTTAATTTTATATTTTATTCGCAGAGTCTTAACTGCCGGTAATTATAATAAACTATCTGAAAGATTAGCCACCTTGTCTACTTCATACGATGCTCCCAGCGATATCTTAGTTTCTCCACTTATGATACAAACTTTAAATTGAATATTTGATTGCTCACTGTGCAAACCAGTGCGTCGGGTCTCCTTCAATCCACGTGGCAGCATTGGTCCCTGACTAATTTTGCTTTTACAGCAAATCTCAGGGCCAGTGCAGAGCCTCAAGCCACTGGAAAGAAGTGCAGATGTCTCCTGTGTACATAAAAGATAAAAGAACTTACCCGCAAAGTTACTGACCATTATCGGTAATGTCAATTTGAAGACATTCTCATTTCGAACGCCGGCCGCGGTGGCCGAGGAGACTAAGGCGCTCCAGTCACGGTCTGCACGGCCGCTGCGGTCGGGGCTTCGAATCCCCCCTCGGGCATGGATATTTGTGCCGTCCTAGTTCGTAAGTAGTTCATAAGTAGTTTGTAAGTTTAGGGACTGATGACCCCGTAGTTAAGTCCCATAGACTATACAAACATTTGAACATTTTTTCATTTCGAACATAATAAATTTCCTTGAGACGAGACAGCTCTTGTCCGTGCATTAGCAAGTCTTTAGAAAGCATCGTTTGTGTGAAACTCAGCTTACCAACTTCTTACATGACATCTTGCGACCCATGGATGCAGGGCAACAGGTAGACTGCATATTACTTGATATCAGACAGTCGTTTGACTTGATGCCGTGCTGCAGACAGCTAACGAAGTACGGGCAAACGGAATGGGTCAACAGATACGTTTGTGCCTCGAAGACTGTTTAAATGGTAGAAGTTAGTACGTCGTCCTCGAAGGCGAGTGTTCATCAGAGGTAAGGATATCATCTGAAGTGACCCATTGAAGTGTGTTAGGACAGTTATTAACTAATTTTACTGACAGGGTAAGCAACAATCTGCGGCTGCTTCCTGATGAGGCTGTGGTGCACGAGATGTCGTCGTTGAGTGACTACAGTAAGATACATGACCTAGACAAAATTTCTAGTTGTTGTGACGAATAGCAGCTAGTTTAAATGTAGAAAAAAACGTATGTTTATGAAGATAACCAGGAAAAACAAATCCATAACTTTCGAATATGGTAGAACTAGTGTGCTGCCTGACACAGTCACCTCGATTAATTACCTACGCCGAAAGTTGCAGAACGATATGAAATGTAAATAGCATGAAAGGACAGTTTTGGCGAAGGCGGATCTACTTCCGTTAATTGGGAGAGTTTTGGGAAGATGTGGTTAATGTATAAAAGAGACCGCGTATAAAACACTAGTGAGACCCATTATTGATTATTGTTCAAGTATTTGAACTCCCCACCAGTTGGGTTTGAAGGAGGACATAGACATAATTCAGAGGCAGGCTGCTAGGTTTGATACTGGTAGGTTCGATCAACACACGAGTGTTAGACTGATGCTTGGGGAACTAAAATGAGAAGTACAGAAGGGAAGAAGACGTACTTTCTAAGGAACACTACTGAGGAAATTGAGAGGGCCTCCATTTGAAACTGATTGTTGAACGATTCTACTGCGTCCAACTTACATTTGGCGTAAGGAGCAAAGAGATTTGATAACAAAAGTTTGGGATGTACGGAGGTAAATAAGCAGTCGTTTTTTAGTCTCACTATTTGAGTGTGGAAAGGGAAAGGAAATCATTAGTATTGGTACGAGGTAGTCTCCTCCATGCACCGTACGGTGGCTTGCGGTGTATGTAAATAGATGTAGATGTAGACGCCAGTACTAAAGTGCCTCCGTGCGGCTGACGTCACCTAATTGCACTTTCGGGCCTCTGGTAGGGCTGTTGATAGTTTTAAAAATGTAAAGAATCCGATATATCGATATTCAATTAGATATTTTTATCGGTACTCGACATATTGAGAAAATTATCGATATATCTGCCTATAAAATGATAGGCTTCACATTGTACATATACTGCCAGTTTTAGAGTTGTATATTTAAGTACTGGTTTATTAGATATTCTGTACATTAACAAGCTTGCAGCCTGCCTATTCACCTTACAGCAAGAATTTAAAGAAAAATGTTTCATGTGATTTTTGTAAATTAATAATGAGACATTTACAGATTAGAAACTTGTATTACAATATTTTTGCAATTGTCAATTAACAACTGTGTACATGGTGCAGTGTGATGAAATACTTTAGTTATAGTACCTTATTTTCTTAATCTGTCATTGACAACATGTAGAAATAAATGTTTTACTACGCTGATGTAAGAAAATTCAAAGTATTTTGCCAAGTGCAATCGTCCCAAGAAGAAACTTTTGAGTGCTCCATCGAATAACGTCATGGCCGGAATCTGAAAGGTAAGTTTATCGTTTTGTCATACATATATTAGGTTTCAAAAAGGCATTTATCATTCCCTAACAATGTCATTTTCAACAACTGGTTTTGATGAATGCAGAATTAAAGAAATCTCATTCCGTTCGCACCGCCACTCTCTAGTAAAATCGGACTTCTTTTGTGCCACAGTTATAGAAAAAGATTGGATGTGATGAAAGCTCAAAATGTAGTAAGACTGTTGCACAAAAGTAAAGTTATGTTCTACTAGAAATCTAAAAGAAGATTTTCAAATATTTACCGGAAAATTGCGGCAAAAATATAATATAGATTTTTGATATAGGTAAATCGATATACCACTAAAAACAAAATAGCCGAAATAAACTGCTCAAAACAACTAGGGAATCAGGTCAGATATCATACATAATATACATTTTTAAGGCATTTTATTCAGATATTGATCACAATTGTAATTTTGTGTTATACAGGTTTATATGGCGTTTACTTAGAGCTAAGCACCATGGGGCTATCGTAGTAGTCAAAAGTCATTCTCGTTTCCCTCTAATATGGTGTGTGATTACATCGGACGATCAGTAAAGTTGCACACCTACGTTGCGTTCACAGTATGAGGTTATAAATCAGCTCTTGAAGTATATTTGGCCATTCTTCCCTGTGTGAAATATCCAGCTGCAATTGTTGTTGGAGGTGACTGAAATGCGTCTGCCAAGTGTATCCCAGACCGGCTAAATCGGGTTTAAGTCCGATCCATAAGGTGGACATTCCATTCGTTCAATTACCTCAGTTGCAAGCATGTTGTCTACCAGTACCACTCTGTGGGGACGAGCGTTATCGTCCTCTAGCGTTATCTCCTATGTCACCAGCGTAGAGCACACCAAAAGGTCGAAGGATATCGTCTTTACATATGAGCCGTCAAAGCGCCACTCTGAACGACATAAAGGTCCGCAGGTTCGCCAGTACAGAACCCTGCCCCCACCATTCATCCACTACCGTCAACGTTGATTTTCCCTGCACATAACCAGGATTGTTCCGAATTCCACGTTCTCTGGACACGAGTGAAAGACAGTACCCGTGGACGACCTTGGCCTTGCCTTCTTTTAACGGTTCCTGTTGTCTGAAATCGCACCCATGTCTTGCAAATTACACTTTGGAACACTCCAATAGCTGCAGCAACCTCCCTCTGTGTCTGTCCCGCTTCAAACCTTCCTATGGCTCTCCATGCCATAGCTTCGGGTAAGTCTTGCTGTTGTTGCATTACACTACCTGCTCACTACACTATCTGAGCCCAACTGATTGAGTAATTTATTTGGTAGAGTGAACACAAGTCAACACCAACCCTCTCTGCAGCAACTTTCTGTTATTAGGAACAATGCGGTTACCGTAATCTTTTTATTTTGTTTCCACTTGTGACAAGTCTGATTTTATATCTTTATTAGTTTAATAATAGTAATTAGAGTTTTCATATCTTAGTTTGGACTTGAAAATTTTATAGAAGCCAAGTACCTCTCTGGCAGTAGGCAAAGTAGCATGATGCAATCGATGGAAAGGATGGGAAAAGCATAACAGATGGCACGGATCATGTATGGACCGTGAAAAAGCACGGCAGTGTAGCATAGACGTGATCTGATTGGCTGCCGCCTCCCCTCTCGGTGCTACCATTCCTACATTTCAATTATTAATATTTAAGAAACTAAACATTACATAATGGCGTAATTTCAAAGTAACACTTTTATATTGATAAGCTTTTATTTGAACCCATTTGATACTTTGTTCATTGCAATATATATAAACCTACGAATCTAGAAGGTTCGTTTGACGCCAAAAAGACAGAGGCAGCAACTAGCAGCCACACCTGGCCGAGCACAGTCCAGTGCCGACCTTCGAACTGTTAACATGTAGCACCTTGTATCATTATGGAGTATTATAAAACTACGGCCCCTCGTGCAATATGCGTTACCTAGTGCAAATAGGACATAAGTGCAGACATCTCCAGTAATAGGAGTGAGGGTAAGGCAGGGGAAATTTATAAGAGGGTGGAAGGTTGTGCTGAGAGACTGTTAGGAACTTTCCAACTAGACAGTGTTAACATCGTATATGAAGACTTGCTCTCGGCCAGTGACTATTTCTCCCCTCTTGATAAACTCATATATTTCATTAAAAAAGGTAAAGCAGTCAACAATCCGAAGATTGGTTTGAACACCACAGTGCTTTACTAGACATGGTCCTGTTTGGAGGTGGTATGCCGTTGCCTTCCTCCGACCTTCGAACTGACTTACCCAGCCAGTTATAGGGGGACCTACAGTTTAACGTGGGTTCCGAACCACGGTGCTACTCGGTATTTTTCACACGAGCAATAGTGCCAGAGGTGAAAGAAGTGGAAGGTGACAGATAAAAATTCCAGGACCTGGCGGGGATCGAACCCGCGACCTTGTGATTTGTAGGCTGGCACTCTACCATTGTGCAACCGAGGCGCACTATATTTCATTAGAAGAGTCATTTAAAATAAATTTCCACCAGGCAAATTGTACTCTCCGTAGAACGGACAGAAAGACGTCGAATCATTTTAGTTCATTCTGCCGATGACAATACTTCAGAGTCTGGATATCTAATTGTTGTGACCAGTGTATATCGAAATTTTTGTGTAATAACATCGATATATAGATATTATATCAAAAGCCCTTGTCTCTAGATAGCCAAGTATCTCACTCGCGCAGATATGAGTATAACCCCAGAGTGGATAACGCCTTAGAATCCTCGTGATACATGAACTCTGAGCCAGACGGTTTCCAGCATTCACCGTAGGACGGGATACGGGGGGGGGGGGGGGGGGAGGGGGGAGCAAGAAAGAGATACGTAGATACGGTGAAGGCAGCAGAAGTAAAGTGGGACAGCCCCGTGCTCCTTAAAGAGGACGGCGAGTGGTAGTCGTGCACACATAGATGTGGGCGGATGTTTTCAGGACGCTAGGCAGTGCGGTGGCGCGCCACAGCTATCGACCCCGACGACAGCAACAGCGTCTACGTCTCGTCACATCCCAGGCCGAGGGGCCACAATTCCCCGCGCTGCTCGCTTACAGCTTTTATCTTACAAACAATTTGCCACACTCGGCGGAAGAGAGGCCGCCGCCGCCGCAGTCGCAGAAACGCGCCCAGAGAAATTTTCGCGCAGGGTGAAAGGAAGTCATTTGGGAAATGCGACGACTCTTCTCTCTTTTACTGGCCGTTTCGGTGTCTGCGTTATCTTTCTTTATGAAGTCGGCTCGCGGAAGGCGTCGACTCTTTTTCAAGTGCCCAGACTGTCTGTTACTTCAGTGCCGGCAGAAAATATTGCTGCTCATGGTCATTAGCGGATTTAATTTTCTCTCTCTCCTCTTGCTCCGGTCTTTCTTTTGGTGCTGCAAACCTTTCTCGTTTCCTACCTACATCTGTTACCATAACGTCAGTCGCTTTACTGCTACGTTGCCCTCATTAGTGATCCGACAGCATCTTGAGAGATTTACCTTTGTTTCTCCGGCACCCAGGCGTCTCTGAGCTCCAACAGGAGACCCTGTGCAGGAAGGAGCAGTTACCACAGCAATAAATGAGATTCTTTTTGAAACGGAAGAATAGATTTTAATTTATTATAACTGAGTTTCATTCTCAACGCCACTGTTTAACCCGTTTATTACCCAGAGTTTAATAAGTAAATACATCTATTTAGGTTGAATAGCTAGGCCACCACTGGTCTCTTAGCAGAAGAATGGCTTCTACTGATACCTTATGATCCCTTGTGGATACCTGCAGAAGGAATAGCACATTTTCAGCTTCTCCTGGGTTTGAGTTTACTTCTGTAGCTCATTTTTCTCATCTACAGCTACATACATACTCCGCAATTCACTGTAAGGTGTGTGGTGGAGATTACCTCAAACCACTACTAGACATTTCCTTTCCTCATTTTCACGGAATGCATCATATTAATTGAGAATGCTTAAAGCTGAAAATGTGTACCCAGCCGGGATCCGAATCCGGGGCTTCTGCTTTCCGGCTGGGTACACATTTTCAGCTTTACCCATTCCCAGTTAATGGCATATATTCCGTGAATATGAATAGATAATGACTGCAGGATCAGAAGTGGCGTCCGTTCTTTCGGACATTTCAGAAAGAACAGACACCACGCATATATATAATAAAATATTTGCTTTTCTGTTTCCCTAACCAAATAGAACGAGGGAAAACGGATGCTTGTGTGCCACTTTTAGGAACCCTAATTTCTCTTATATTTATGTCACATTCTGAGACGTCAAGGAATCGTGAACGTAGCATTAGAAGGAAGTTTGTGGGGTTAAAACCGCAGAGTAAGACCGAGAGACGAATACAGTAAGCAGGTTCAAAAGAATCAACGTTGCCGTTCTTATTCGGAGATGAAGAGACTTGAACAACAACGCTACAGTAGAATGTTTCTATAGTCATCTGCAAATTCCAGCCCTCGAAATTTCCGCAATAGCTTTTCTCGAGAAGAAAATTTCCTTCCCTCCAACGATCGCATTTGAGTTCCCGAAGCATCTCTGTTACCCTCGCGTATTGATCGAACTTATCAATTACAAACCTAGCACTCCACCTCTGAATTGCTTGGCAGAATGGCAGGTTCACTATTTCATCTTTGTGATCAGCCAATCACAGCCATCTGATATATTACTGTGCTTATTTCTTTTCCCATGTGATCCTGTGTCTTCGTGTTTCACTTTTCTCCTGTGTTGCCTTATAGCCTTTCTGTACGTATGCGTGTGTTATTGTAACTCTGGAACTCTGCGGAAACTGCTACGTGCCTTTCAAAACAAGAGGCGTGGAATGCTTGCTATAGGTTTTGTGCAGTTCCAAGACAGTACTCGTCCTCATGCAATTGTTTTGCAGAACTTCGGCTGGGAGCTGTTTGATCATCCAACACACAACCCTGATCTTGGTCAGAGTGATTTCCATCTTTTCTTGCCTCTCAAGAAAATCTTTACCTCCGACCAGCGTTTTGACAAAGACGAAGAGCTGAAGACGACTGTCACACGCTGGTTACATTCCCAGGCGCAGACTTCTCCGAGACAGGAACACGAAGGTAGACTAGTGTCCTAATTTCCTTTGGTGACATTGCGAAAAATTGCTATCCCTATGGCCAATAAATTTTTTATATATCTGTGTATTCTTTGTTTTTAAAAAATCGGGACATTTAACTTTCTAGTTGTGCCTGATATATAGTTCTTTCCTCCTAGTAACTTCGCAGCAGCTTTAACGGTGTTTTCATATCGATAGTGGTTTTATATGTACTTTTGTATGAAACTCTTCAAGGCAAAGAAAATATTTTCCGTATTTAGGTGGCGAGGCGTAGAGGAAACCGTGTATGTTTGGAAACAAAAAAATTCTTGCATTCATCTTTTCAAATTTATTTGCAATTTTTGAGACTGATAACTATATTACATCTTGCATTTTAAAAATGACATAATTTTTCGTCTTTTGAAACTAAAAAATTACACAGATACGCAAGCAGCATAATAGCTCAATTTTACCACTGATTCAGCCTTCTGTCAGTCCTCACAATCAGTATTACAATAAGTTGTCATTTGTCAGTTAAGTTAGTTTCTTTTATTTCTGAAGTATGCGACCCACTTTATAATTTAGTTCCATCAGTGACTTAACTCAGTTTACAAACTTAGATTTGCTCTAAGAAACAAATGACCAGACCGGCCTCGATTCAGCTTATCAGAGCCGCCTTTACATTTTTGCAGTTTGTCAAGTTCTACCAGTCTCGGACGTTATTTGAAACATAAAAAAAGTCAGGTTCATAAGAGAACAAGCCAGAACTCCATGGAATGTGTTCTAGGATCAGAAATTATCGAATTCATTGTCCAACTGTTGGTCTTCCGATCGTGTTGCAGCGTACATTCATTGACTTGAAGCACAAACCTTTTGGCAGCGGTGGAGTAGCCGAGCGGTCTAAAGCGTCTCGCTGCGGAGGTTCGAGTCCTCTCTGGGGCATGGGTGTGCGTGTTGTCCTTAGATTAGTTTACCTAGGTTTAAGTAGTTCGTAAGCTACGGACTGATGACCACGCAGTTTGGTCCGATAGATTTACTAACTTTTGAACATTTGAACTAACCTTTTGTTTAAAAAGGTACGTGGAATTTGATTCAGATTCGGCGTTTCACATTATTCTCTGTCATGCTAGTGGGTCTCATTAATCTCAGTTTGATCTTTTCCCATTATGTCTGCAAACAGGGTAGTATATATACCCAAACATATCACATAGCTACTCAAGGACAAGGATTATCACTTGAATTATAAGAAACGAGATGCACTTCTATTATATACATTACCCGAAAAAAATTAAAAGGCCATGAGGCAGATGAAGGAATAAATTACAGAAGCCTGTCAACCGATATCGGAGATGAGTACACTCTGCGTTCACAATAGCACAAAAATTATCAAATACACTACTGGCCATTAAAATTGTTACACCAAGAAGAAATGCAGATAATAAAACGGGTATTCATTGGACAAATATGTTATACTAGAACTGATATGTGATTACATTTTCACGCAATTTGGGTGCATAAATCATGAGAAATCAGTAACCAGAACAACCACCAACGGCCTTGATACGCCTGGGCATTGAGTCAAACAGAGCTTGATTGGCGTATACAGGTACAGATGCCCATGCAGCTTCAACACGATACCATAGTTCATCGAGAGTAGTGACTGGCATATTGTGACGAGCCAGTTGCTCGGCCACCATTGACCAGACTTTTCCATTGGCGAGAGATCTGGAGAATGTGCAGGCCATGGCAGCAGTCGAACATTTTCCGTATCCATAAAGGTCTGTACAGGACCTGCAACATGCGGTCGTGCATTATCCTGCTGAAATGTAGGGTTTCGAAGGGATCGAATGAAGGGTAGAGCCACGTGTCGTAACACTTCTGTATTGTAACGGCCACTGTTCAAAGTGCCGTCGATGCGAACAAGAGGTGACCGAGACGTGTAACCAATGGCATCCCATACCATCACGCTGGGTGATACGCCAGTATGGCGATGACGAATACACGCTTCCAATGTGCGTTCACCGCGTTCACCGTGCGCAAACACGGATGCGACCATCATGATGCTGTAAACAGAACCTGGATTCATCCGAAAGAATGACGTTTTGTCATTCGTGCACCCAGGTTCGTCGTTGCGTACAACATCGGAGGCGCTCCTGTCTGTGATTCAGCGTCAAGGGTAACCGCAGCCAAGGTTTCCGAGCTGATAGTCCATGCTGCTGTAAACGTCGTCGAACTGTTCGTGCACCTGGTTGTTGTTTTGCAAACGTTCCCATCTGGTGACTCAGGGATGGAGACATGGCTGCACGATCTTTTACAGCCATGCGGATAAGATGCCTGTTATCTCGACTGCTAGTGGTACGAGGCCGTTGGGATCCATCACGGCGTTCCGTATTGCCCTCCTGAACCCACCGATTCCATATTCTACTAACAGTCATTGGATCGCGACCAACGCGAGCAGTAATGTCGCGATACGATAAACCGCAATCGTGATAGGCTACAATTCAATCTTTATCAAAGTCGGAAACGTGATGGTACGCATTTCTCCTCCTTACACGAGGCATCACAATAACGTTTCACCAGGCAACGCAGGTCAACTGCTGTTTGTGTATGAGAAATCGGCTGGAAACTTTCCTCATGTCAGCACGTTGTAGGTGTCGCCACCGGCGCCAACCTTGTGTGAATGCTCTGAAAAGCTAACCATTTGCATGTCACAGCATCTTCTTCCTGTTGGTTAAATTTTGCATCCATAGCACGTCATCTTCGTGGTATAGCAATTGTAATGGCTAGGATTGTAAAATTCAAATCGAAGGTAGGTAGCCTTTCACAGTATGAAGTGGTTTTATCAGAATGTAAATAAATTAAATTTTATGTAATATTCATCGTGTATCACGTTTAATATAAAAAATCTTTTAAAAAATGAGTAAAATTATGACATTTTGTTAAGCAGCTTCTGTAAAAACATCATTATTAAACAGTTTGTGCTTGATTGGAGATACGTGTGCAGATGACGCTGGCCATAGAAGTTGCTGCACCTCTTGCAGAGCACTTTGGGTTTCATGCGGAGTTTTGTGCGAGCAGTGTCCTGTTGGAAGAACGCATAACCTTCCTTTTGAATGAATGGCAAAAGAACGGGACGTAAAACTTTCTGGACGTACCAAGCGCTGGTCAATTTTCCCTCAACAAACACCAAAGCTGACAGAGAGTTGTAGATTATTGCGTCACAGGCAGTAAGGCGTGGGGCTGAGCCAGTGTTCCTTGGACGAATGCACTCTACGAGACAGCGCTCACCAGGTCTACGTCGTGCACGTAATGCACACCACTTGCGTCCATGCAGAATCTGCTATCTGCTTTCATCGCTAAAGACCATCGCTCGCCATTCCATCTTCCAAGTGAGCCTCTGATGGTACCAGTCGAGCCGTGCACGTCCATGCTGTGGCGTCAATGCAGGCTGGAGATGTGTGTGCCCGTAGTCCTGCTGCTAGTAACCGGTTGTCGACAGTTCGTGTAGACTCTTCTGGGCTCAGAAACCCTCTTATCTGTGCTGTGGTAGCTGTGTGATCTGCCACTGCTCCCATTAAAATACGACCATCTTGGCGAACGGCTGTGTTGCGTGGACGTCCAGAAGCTCGTCTATGCGTGTAAGACTGTTCACGTAGCACCGCAGCCAGCAACGTTGCACAACTGACGTAACACGTACAAAATGTGTATCAGTTATCAAAAAAGACCACCCAGCCACTCGGAAGGCCACTTCTTTAAAACTTGCTCAGTTGTTTATAAGAAGCACGGGACATCTTCTTAGCATGGCATATGTTTGCGTCAAACGTTGATATCACACTGAATGTTATTACTGTAAATTTCCCCTACTAATGGATACACAAAATGTTCAAATGTTTGTAAAGTCTATGGGACTTAACTATGGGGTCATCAGTCCCTAAACTTACAAACTACTTATGAACTACTTACGAACTAGGACGGCACAAATATCCATGCCCGAGGGGGGATTCGAACCCCCGACCGTAGTGGCCGTGCAGACCGTGACTGGAGCGCCTCAGTCTCCTCGGCCACCGCGGCCGGCATGGATACACATATGTGGCGTTCTAGGAGCAATATCAGTCTGCTGGTTGACGACATTAAAACCATTATCATTACTTCTGCTATCTCCTCGGATCAAAATCGACGTCGTCTTTCCAGGTGTACTAATTTTATTCCGGCGGTGTACTAAAGATTCAAGAGAGAACACTACGAAGGGCGTTTCCTTCATAGTAATTGACAAATGTAAAACACCTTAATGATTCGAAATTCATGCTATTTCGGTTTTCTCATTATTCGTACGGTTTCAGGTAGAATAGTCCGCAAACTCTGAACAGAACCGGAAACCAATTGACGAAGCATAGCCTTGTGTGATATTGTGCATATAAAAAAATGTTCAAATGTTTGTAACGCTTATGGGACTTAACTGCGGGGTCATCAGTCTCTAAACTTATCAAATACATATGAACTAACTTATACTAAAGACTACACAAAGATTCATGCTCGAGGGAGGACTCAAACCTCCGACGCGGGACGCCGCGCGATCTGCAACGTGGCGCTCCAGACCGCTCGGCTACTCCCGCACGGCTTGTGGACATAGGGCGTGTAAATTTGCAGCTATGTTTGACGCCTGCTGTCATCTCGAAAATTAATACTTAACACATCGATTGTTCACTGAAGAGCCAAAGAAACTGGCACACGTGGCTAACATCGTGTAGGGTACCCGCGAGCACGCAGAAGTGCCGCAGCACGGCATGGCATGGACTCGGCAAATGTCTGAAGTAGTGCTGGAGCGAATTAGGGAATTGCATACAGCAGGGCTGTCTATAAATCCACAAGAGAACGAGAGGATGGGAATCTGTTCTGAACAGCACGTTGGAAGGCATCCCACAGATGTCCAATAACGGTCATGTATGGGGAGTTTGGTGGCCAGCTGAGGTTTTTAAGCTCCTGGGACCACTCTAAACATGTGAGGTGTCGCATTGTGCTGTTGGAATTGCCCAAGTCCGTCGGAATGCACTGGTACAGGTGATCAGCCAGGATGCTTACGTACGTTTAACCTGCCAGAGTAGTATCTAGAGCGCATTGGGGATCCAACATCACTCCAACTGCACACACCCCACATCATTACAGAGCCTTCACCAGGTTGAACAGTCCCCTGGTGACACGCAGGGTTCATGAATTCATGAGGTTGTCTCCAAACCCGTACATGTCCATCCGTTGGATACAATCGGAAACGAGACTCGTCAGACCAGACAACATGTTTCCAGTCAACAACAGTCCAATGTAAGTGTTGACAGGATTAGGCGAGGCGTAAAGCTATGTGTTGTGAACTCAGCAAGGGTGCATGAGTAGGCTTTTGGCTTCGAAAGCCCATATTGATGATGTTTCGTTGAATTGTTAGCACGCTGACACTTGTTGATGGTCGCAGCAATTTTCCGAAGAGTTGTACTTCTGTCACGCTGAACGATTTTCTTCAGTCGGTGTTGTTCCCGGTCTTGCAGGATCTTTTTCTGGCCGCAGCGATGTCTGAGATTTGATGTTTTACCTGATTCCCGATATTCACGGTACACTTGTGAAATGGCCGTATGGGAAAATCGCCACCTCGAAGACGTCATGCCCCATATCTCAGGCTCCGACTATAACACCACGTGCAAACTCACTTAAATCGTGATAACCTGCCACTGTTACAGCAGTAATCGATCTGACGCCTGCGTCAGACACCTGTTGCTTATGTAGGCGTTGCCGTAGTGTCGTCCTCAGAGTGTTTACATATCTCTGTGCTTACATACGATGCCTTTACCATTGTCTTTGTCTCTTCAGTGTGTGTCTGTACTAAGGTACACCAGAAGAAGAGGCGTGAAGTCGGGTAATCGATTGTAGAATAAAAGAGCTATAATACTATACCGAGGCAATTTATTTAGTCCATTGTTGTCAAAAAATGCCTTCACTATTCTTCCACAGCAGTTTTATACCTTTGAAAAGCTCCTTGCTGTAACGTCACGCCATGGGAGCTTCTCGACTACTTTGTAACCAGGAAATTATAATCCTGAGGTGACAAAAGTCATGGGACAGATATATTCACAGATACAGATGGCGGTAAATCGTGTACAGAAGGTATAAAGGGACAGTGTATTGTCAGAGATGTCAGTTGTACTTCACTGAATCACGTGACAAGGCTTCCGACTTGATTATGATCACACGACGGGAACTAACCTAACAGACTTTTAATGCGGAGTAGTAGTTGTAACTACACGCATGACACATTCCATTTCGGAAATCGTTAGATAATTCTATATTCTGAGATCTACAGTGTTAATGTGAAGAAAATTCCAAATTTCATGCAATACCTCTATTGTTCAATTCTGACAGGCGAGCAACATTTCGTGAAATAACTGCATAAATGCCCACCTCCGTAGTCCAGCGGACAGTTTGGTAGACTGCCACGCAGGGGACCCTGGGTTTGATTCCCTTTCGGGTCGGAGATTTTCTCCACTCGGGGGCTGGGTGTTGTGTTATCTTCATCATCATTCGATTCATCATCGACGCACAAGTCGCCCAAGTGGCGTCATCTATAGACTTGCACAAGGCAGACCGAACACGACCCCAGCTGGGGGTAACGTCCGAAAAATGCCACACGAAATCATCATCGCCGCATAAATCAATGTGTGACGTACGACGAACGTATCCGTTGGCACAGTGCGGCCAATCTGACGATAAAGGGCTATGGGAGCAGACGACCAAATGAGTGCCTTTGGTGACACCAATACTTCACCTGCAGAATGTTTCCTGGGCTCGTGACCCTATCTGTTGGACGTTAGTCGACTGGGCCAATGAGTTGTGATCAGGTTAGTTCTGATTTGAGTTGGGACTTACCTGAGAGCTGATGGTGGGAGTGAAATGTGGCGCAGACGCTAAGATGCCGTATGTCCAAAATGGCCAACAGGGCCCTGAGCAAAGTGGTGGTGGCTCCATGGTGGTATGGGCTGTTTTTACCTGGAATTGACTCAATCCTCTTGTTTACCTGAATCTATCGTTGACTGGAAATGAGTATCTTCGTGTAGTTGGAGACTATTTGTAGCTATTTATGGACTTCGTGTTCCTTACCAACGATGGAGTTTTTATGCATGGAAGTGCACCATCTCACAGAGCCACAATTGTTGGGGATTGGTTTGAGAATGTTCTGGACAATTCGAACGAATTATTTGGTCACCCAGATGGGACCAAGTAGTCAAGCCACTGTGCAGGCTGTTGATGGCTCCATATTTATGTGGACTGTTTTCACATGGTTTCAATTCAGACCTCTCGATCAACTGAATCTGTGACTGACTTGAAATGGGTATTTTCGGATACTTGGAGTCGATTTGCGTCCATTCAAGAACTTCATGTTATGAAACAACGGCGGAATTTTCAAGCATGACAGTGCACCAGGCTTTGGTTTGAGGAATATTCTGGACATTTCCAGAGAATGATTTGGGTCACCAAGATGGGCTCAACTCGTCAAGAAGGTAATGTGAAAACTGGTGGTGGCTACATAATGGCGTGGCTTGTTTTTACATGGAATGGTCTGGGTGTGCCACAGCGGGGTGGTCGAGCACACTGAGGCGCTATGCTCCAATGCACGTGGCTACTCCCCATGGAGGGTTAGAATCCTCTCTCGGGCATGGATGTTTGTGCTGTCTTTATTATAAGTTAGTATATAAGTAGTTAGTAAGTTCAGGGACTGATGACCTCGCAGTTAAGTCCCATAAGGTTAACAAACATTTGAATTTCTTTTAATGGGTGCTCTCGATCAATTGAACCTATCATTGACAATAAATTGGTATCTTTGGCTATTTGGAGACCATTTGCAGCGATTCATGGAGTTCGTATACCCAAAAAAGATGATCTTTTAGAGATGACACTCAACCCTGTCAATGGGGCAGAATTGTTCAAAAAAATGTTCAAATGTTTGTTAAGCTTATGGGACTTAACTCGGGGTCATCAGTCCCTAAAGTTACAAATCACTTATCAACTACCTTATTCTAAGGACGGCACAAATATCCATGCCCGAGGGGGGATTCGAACCCCCGACCGTAGTGGCCGTGCAGACCGTGACTGGAGCGCCTCAGTCCCCTCGGCCATTGCGGCCGGCCACAATTGTTCGCGACTGCTTTGAATATATTGTGGACAGTCGAAGAGAATGATTTGGCCACTCAGATGGCCTGAATGAATGCCAGCGAATGTTTATGGCAGATAACTGAGAGCACTTTCGCGATCGTGGAGGGCTGTTGGGGCAGCATGGCTCAATATTCATGCAGGAGACTTTGAGCGACTTGCCAAGTGCATGCCACCTCGAGCTGTTGTACTTCGCTTGGGGATAGGGGAAAGGGGTGTCCTACAAGATATGAGGGGACGAATGAGGTGGTCAGAGTGGTAACACATCTTAATCCCATTGGGGAGGACGGTGGTTCAGAGCCACCTCCAACCAAATAGCTTAAATTTTTCCGCGATTTCCCTAAATCACTCCAAACAAATGGCATCCCTGACGCAGAAGCACCTGGGCGTGTGGAGGTATCCCATGACTTTAGTCACCTGACCGGTTACAACTACTGGCCATGGCACGGCTCGCCCACAGAGTGTCGATGCCTGCGGCGGAGGGCCGGTGGCTGCGGCAGGGTGTGCCGGCCTACCTTGCAGCGCTGCATCATGAGGCGGAAGCCGGAGAGCGTGTCGCCGGTGCCGAGCGACAGGTCGAGGCTGGTGATGGCGGGCGTGACGAGCATGTGCAGGTGCTTGCGGTGCAGCACGTGCTCCTCCGCTATGGCGGCCAGCAGGTCCTCCAGCAGCTCGGGCGCTACAACACAAACCGGCCGCTGCCGTCGCCACCGCCCACACCTCTGCATGCTGGCGCACTCCTCTTATCCCACTTCCAGCACATGGCGGCGATCATCGCCAAAATACAACGTGACTAGGAAAGAACGTAATAATTTGCGTAGGTCTTCATCATTTCTGAGCTAGTCAATCGTTGGAGGTTCTACATCTAAATAAATATACAGGAGTTATGAATGAGAGCGCCTTAAGTAATAAATTATTTCGTACTTTTAAGAGCATCGCCTTCTGCTAGGCTTATGACACGCTGATCACAACCTTGGAAATTGTTTAACAAAGGGGAAAGAAATTGCCCAGGCCCTTCGAAAGTTCCATCCAGGTAATGACCTGGAGTGGTTTAGAGAAAACACGGAAAACTCAAATCTGGATGACCGGAGGTGAACCATTGTCCTCCCGAATGGGATTTTAACCAGTATTTTTTTTTCTAGACTCAGTTGCTGGTAGGTGTCATAATCATACAGCATAAAACTAAGCTCCGTCCCATAGGCCTCGAAAGGCCCATCGGATACCGACCAAAGACATCATCGGATGGGGCATGGAGGGGTCGTGGTCAGCAAACCGCACTCCCGGTCGTTGTGTCGGTTTTCGTGACCCAAGCTACTACTTCAAAAATGTTCAAATGTTTGTATAGCTTATGGGACTTAACTACGGGGTCATCAGTCCCTAAACTTACAAACTACTTATGAACTACTTACGAACTAGGACGGCACAAATATCCATGTCGAGGGGGGATTCGAACCCCCGACCGTAGTGGCCGTGCAGACCGTGACTGGAGCGCCTCAGTCCCCTCGGCCACCGCGGCCGGCGCCACTACTTCTCAATCACTTAACCCTCAATTTCCTTAACAAAGGCTGAGTGCACCCCGTTTGCCAACTGCGCCCGGCCAACACCACCTAGAAGAGAAGGCCTTACAACTGGCTGTGCTTACGTCATACCGGTAGGCCGCGGCCGTTTAGCTGACTGACTGGACCTGGGGCACGCCTCTCGGTGTGACGTAGGCACGGCCGGTTATAAGGCCTTGTGTTCAAGGTGGTGTCGGTTCGGCACACCCGAAGATGACCCATCCAAGCCCGATAGTTCTTAAATTCGGTGATCTAGCGGAAACCGGTGTAACCACTTCGGCAAGGCCGTTGGCACAATCACAACATGGACATATAAAAATTTGTCTCGGGGCTGGTATTTGAACCCTGAACCTCCAGCTTACTAGGCAGTTGCGATATGCGATTAACCCTTGTGCCTCCCCAGGCACACGGGCTAAATACACCACCATGGATCACCCAAGCAAATACCCCATTCGACTCAAACCTTGATATGTCCTCCTACTTTGACCATAGCACTCCCGGTCTTCGAGTGCATCCGCAATGAAATATCTATCAAGGATCGACATGGAGATTTGCACTTAAAAACTGCAGCTTATGTTCTTTCGGACATGTCGAGGATTGGAGCATACTTCCGTGCCGATGTACACAAGGATGGGACACCTACATCTGCTCTGAAATATGCAGCAATCTTCGACTGTTGAGTGTGCTTGAGGATCGTACTCTTGGCGGGAATACAGACTGCGCCAGCTGCGAGCCTGTGAGTGCAATAGTCGTAGTAGTAAGACAAAGTTCGAGTCGGACGGTGTACATGATTGGGTATTCCATACAGGGGTGTTAAGCCAGTCTGCCTCGGGTGGCACAGCGGCTTAGCGAAACTATCAAGTAAACAGAAGGCTTCCCGTTCAAATCCCAACTCTGCAATGAATTTTCATATATCCATTTCTACGATTACAGCACCTACCAGTAGATGAATCGTAAAAACACAGTTATTTTTTTTACATTTTATGCTATATTAAAAGTAAACGATCTTTTGCGGACCCCTTGGGTCCATCATCAGGTGCAAATCTCACAAGGAGACTACAGGGTTATCGTATTTTAGAATTTCTTTACATTTATGGTACGTGAAGTTCAGAACTTGAATAACAATCTGCCAACTGCCATTCGAGAAAATCGACTTTGAAGCTTTGAAAAGTACACATATGTACCAATAATTAAAAAAGTTGTAACATCTGTCGGCGTAGCTGAGGTGGTAGCGTTTAATTACTTTTTTTCGAATTCAATTATATAAAATATTTTGGGGTCTCTACTTCCACGTGTTGTGTCAGTTTTTGTTTATGTGTATGTAGACGAGATGAAAACTTTGTCATCATGTAAAACGATGGTTGTGTAGGTTAGCTACTTGGAAAGCCATTAGCATCTACGGAGATGACTTTCTAAAATCAGTGTCGTAGCTCTTCACAAACTGAATAATCAAAGACTACTGTCGTCAACTAATAGCGAAAAATACTGTAAAAATGTAACTTACGTTGTTTTGATTGAAACCCTCATTATTAACAACCTTCTATAAAATATAGAAAATTACGAATAAACAAAAATACGTGCACTTTCGTAAAAATTACCTTTAGGTATTGAAATTGTGTGAGTATTCTAACACAACGAGAAAAAAAATTAAAAATCTGTCACGACAGGATTCGAACCATCTGCCCTAGGGTTGTAAGGCCAGAACGCTACCTCTTGAGATACAATTACAGATGCTGAAAGTCATTTAATGATTGGTACTTACGTTTACTTGCAAAAAGTAAAAGTCTATTTTCTCGAGAATTTTTGAGAGTTGCATCGAATAGCTTTGGCTGATTGTTATTTGAGTTCTCGACACCCATGTGGTCTCCTTGTCAGTACATCATTTGCTAGTGCCTTTCAGTGAGGTGATGCATATGTTCCTGTTGTGAAGGATAAATGTTTGGTTTGCATCTGCAGAAAATCAACTGCAGAAAATATGAGTAAAACAGATGTAGAAAGCAGTGAAAAGGAATATAAAACTTCCTGAATAATCTATGAAGGACATCTTAGCAAACCTGACACCGCTCCTTCATATCACCTCATTGAAAGGCACTAGTAATTGATGTACTGATATGATTTTTTCTCTGTTGATGGACCAACGGAGTACGAAATGCATCGTGTAATTTTAATAAACCATGTGACTGAAGGTGTTTTCATTCATACCTCCTGTGTTCTGAATACGGTCACGTTACACAGTTGCAAACAAGGGTGGGGGCGGGAAGGGGGGGGGGGCTAAAATAAAATTAGAAACCTCAACATTTTGTAATCCACCATACGCTGCATGGCGCAGAGTATCTCGTATCAGTATTAGTCATTTCCTTTCCACTCCCAAACATAGCGAGGGGAAACGACTGTAGTCCGATCGTTGTTTCCCAAGTTTATAGAGCTCTTTTGCAGATCATCAAACGTCTACCACATAGGATCGTTGCACTATGTAAGACGAAAGGAGAACCAACAGTGCATTAAACAAGTGGTCGTAATTTGTCATCACCAACATCATACTGCTCGTATGACGCGTAGTGACTGGAGTACCTATAAGTGTACTTCTGTCGCTGAAATTGGAGGTACTGTTTTATGGACTTACCAGAGATTGCACATCCCCTAAAGTTCCTATGAAAAATATTTCGATGAATGCTCAGTTTAAGTATCACGATTTGAATCTGCACACGTCAAACTATGGGAATAAGCAACGTCTATTTTCTATAGAAACTTCTGATTTTAAATGTTCTTGTGTGTATATGAAATCTTCGATTGTGTTTTAAACATGTTGATGAGATTGTAAGAGAGACAGATGTAAAATTTCAGTGTCTTTTCAGCTGAGAATATTTGAAATAGGGCAGTATAATACCTACTTAGTATTAAGATATAAATCATTTTCATTGTTTTTCACTTAAAATTTCCGGCAGAAAATAATTGATTGTCAATCCGCTGGTGCAACATCGATATCCAAATTTTGTATATTTAAACACCTTCCTTTTTCTCTATAAAAATATTTTGTTTGTATGTCTGAATAGATTCTGTGTACATGGGAGTATAGCAATATGACTTTTCATTATTACGCTAGGTCTCTTAAAATTTTATTTCATGGTTTGTCCTATTGATAAACGTTCCACTTCGTCGGAAATTTCTCATGTGTTCAATCAGACGACTTTTAACATTTCTTTTCTTAATGTCGATGTAAACTAGACTACAGTTACAAGAAATTTTATATACACTCCAAGGAATTTCGTACATCTTTTGCAAATCTTAAGTATTCTTTAAACTTCCTGGTCGAACATAAAATAATTCCCACCTAACAACTGGCCCGGAATACACCACCCATTGCTACAGCACAGGCAATACGCCGAAGCAGCGTAGACTGATGTACCCGAACAAGACATCCACAGCCTCAATGATTCAATGCCGAGGCGTGCAGCATCATCTTTCTCACTTCCCATGTGGCTGTATTTTCACGTGATCTTTGTAACAATGTGATACCTCCCATCTAAATTTGTCTGTGATATTTCCGGTCCTTCTTGTTGCTGCATTTTGATTGATCATATACTGCGCAACTGAGCCTCTTACTTAACAACCATTATGACTAAGAGTTTAAAATCTGTCTCATAGGTGCCTACGACTTTCATCTGCAAACGCGTGGCCCTCTGCGACATTGCCTTTGAACTCGATGACGCTTCAAACAGCGAGGGCTCCACGCTTGCGGGAGAAAGCCCAGAGCTCAGAAATTGGTGTGAGTTTTAAAGTGGGTCGATGACGTTATAATGGCACCAAACTCCCACAAAATTCTTTCCAGCGTCACTGTAGACGTGTTACACGATGGGAATATCATTCAGTGGGGGGTCACTTAGCTAATACATGACCAACTGCACTCGCTCTAGCGGTGGCAGAAGCAGGTATCATTCTGCTGTTTCCAGGGCATGTGGGGATTCTGCGAAATGCAGAGGTTGATCGGGCTGTCAAGGAGGACTGCAGAGAACATTATGTGACTCATTGCGCTATTCCCCAGCAGGGCGTCTTCTTTGTGTTGCGGCAGAGGTCCTTGCAGGTGCGGTAGGAGAAGAGGGTGGCAGTGACGGAGAATAAGCTGCGTTTGGTCACAGACAAATATGTTACTCTGTGGTTTGGTGCAACCAGCTAGACGACCGTGGTGGTGTTCTTCCGGTTACTCAGGGGCGATGAAGCGATCCTGATGCGCCTCATAACTGTACACTGAGTCATTACACACGGATTTTTATTCTGACTTGAGGATCACCTTTCTTTGCTGTGAAAATAACTGTGTGCCACATTTTAACGCAGTGTATTTTATATCGTGCGAAGAATGCAGACATGACTGTTGGCGTGGATCTGCCCCCTATTGACTAGGCGAGTATGACCCAAGTTTTAAAGTGTTGTGATTTGTCTGGACTCCAGCCTAAGCTTTCAGGCTTGAGGTTTTAGTGAGTTATAGAGTGTTTGGCTCATCCTTATCATTCCTCTAATTAGCCAGCCATGCCCATCTGGTATGTAATTTTAATTACTTCAACCAGTTTCTCTTTCTTCAGAGACACTTGCCGTGATGCAACCTGTTCCTAATTGAATCGGTCGGTGGAGAAAGGAACTAAGTCATTTTTTGGTGGTTTTCACTTTTTTACAGAAGGTAGTAAACACCTTACTGTGATGAAAGGAACTATGTTTGGCTTCTTCCTGTGGGAATAACATGAGGTCGATTTCATACGTGCTGAGGAGAAAGGAATCAAGTCAGTGGCTTAGTTCCTTTCTCCGCCGCACGTCGCATCCCATCAGTAAATTTTACTGTCAGCGAGCTTTTACTATACCAGCTACATGCTAGATGGCGTTGGTCTGCGGCATGCAGATGTAGAAAGCGCAACAAAACAGTAATTTGGCGCCATCTTTTTCAGGTGTCACGATTGTTGTTGAGTGTTGTAAGTGATTGAATACCGTCTTTCTAAATGTCAAAAGGACATGTGTGGAAGAATCCATGCATAAAAAAAAATCCGGAAAATGTAATAAATTTGATAGTACCCAGTATCACATCTTTCCCAGTCAAAGAAACTTACTATGCTGGAAAAGAAATGAAATACCTAGATATAAGCTTGGATCCGAAAACTTTATACCAAATGTTCCTTAAGAAATATCCAGACGTAAATGTGAAATACGACTTCTATAGGAAACATTTTCATAAATATTACAAAGTGCGAATCAATATAAAAAAATGAAGATATTTTCGGAAACTGATGAAATACATTCACGGAGAAGACACTGAGATTTTTTATGGGGAGATTTCGAAATGGCTAACTTCAAGTGATAACTCACTGTGACATGAACTATTCCGAACTTTGAATTCTATTAAAAAGTTGTTTCCATGTTCAGCTGAAGATAATTAGCCAATAAATTTGAGCTTTAATCCAGAAATGTGTATCTTTGAATGTATTGTACTCTCGAAAAGTACTAATTCCTTCGTTGAGTGGAGAAAGGAACTATGTTACAAATTTCAATTTTTTTTCGGAAGATACTTTGTAGAATATATAAAAATTTTCATTCACAGTATGTATGGCTAGAGTACAGCAAATGTCGAAAATTTCAATGCAATCTGTTAAATAGTTTAACAATAAAACAGTTTTTTGTCTCTCCTGAAAAGTACAAAAAATGACTTAGTTCCTTTCTCCACCGACCGATTCAATTAAGAGTAGGTTCGCTTAGGCTTTGGTTGACGTTGTTGTCTTTCATTTCCATTGATTCCGCCTTCGTAGTCTAGTGACCAGAGTTCTGCGTTACCACACAGGAGGTCCGGGTTCGATTCCGGGCGAGTCGGGTATTTTCTCCTTTCGGGGAATGGATCTTTTGCCGTCCTCGTCATTACTGACACGCAAGTCTCCGTTGTGGTGTCAGCTTACACGACTTGCACGAGACAGGCTGTACTCGAGCCCAGTATGTATCTAAAGGTCACATGATCATCATTTACATTTTTCTTTTACCTTTTAATATAATTCACTTACACTCGTCTTATATTACTTATATTCCTGCGCTAAAAACCTATTAGTCGTGCACCCTTTTTTCCAAATCCGTCACCATCACAAAACCATTCTTACCCTCATTTAATCCCTAAAATGCCTAAAACAGCAGTTCGCAATGCAGTGGGCAACAGGAAGACGTTCTCGACAACCTTTGACACCGCATACATTCACTGGATGAATCAACCCCTGTCTAAATACATCGTGGGCTTGCAACACCACGAAACTGAATCGCATCCCTCAGGAGCCAACATCGACATCTACATGGTGACTGTTAGCAGAATATGGAATCGGTGGGTTCAGGAGGGCAATACGGAACGCCGTGCTGGATCCCAACGGCCTCATATCACTAGAAGTAGAGACGACAGGCATCTTATCCGCATGGCTGTAACGGATCATGCAGCCACATCTCAATCTCTGAGTCAACAGATGGGGACGTTTGCAAGACAACGACCATCTGCACGAACAGTTCGACGACGTTTGCAGCAGCATGGACTATCAGCTCTGAGACCATGGCTGCGGTTACCCTTGATGCTTCATCACAGACAGGAGCGCCTGCGATGGTGTACGCAACGACGCACCTGGGTGCACGAATGGCAAAACGTCATTTTTTTAGATGAATCCAGGTTCTATTTACAGCATCATGATGGTCGCATCCGTGTTTGGCGACATCGCGGTGAACGCACATTGGAAGCGTGTATTCGTCATCGCCATGATGCCGTATCACCCGGCGTGATGGTATGGGGTGCCATTGGCTACATGTCTCGGTCACCTCGAACGGCGGCCGTTGCATTTCAGATGTGTTACGACCCGTGGCTCTACCCTTCATTCGACCTCTGCAAAACCCTACATTTCAGCAGGATACTGCACGACCGCATGTTGCAGGTCCTGTACGGGCCTTTCTGGATACGGAAAATGTTCGAATACTTCCCTGGCCAGAAAATTCTCCAGATCTCTCCCCAGTTGGAAACGTCTGGTCAATGGTGGCCGAGCAACAGGCTCGTCACAATACGCCAGTCACTACTCTTGATGAACTGTTGTATCGTGTTGACGCTGCATGTACCTGTACACGCCATCCAAGCTCTGTTTGACTCAATGCCCAGGCGTATCAAGGCCGTTATTACGGCCAGATGTGGTTGTTCTGGGTACTGATTTCTCAGGATATATACACCCAAATGTAATCACAGTCAGTTCTAGTATAATACACGTGTCCAATAAATACCTGTTTATCATCTGCATTTCTTTTTGGTGTAGCAATTTTAATGGCCAGTAGTGTAATAATAATGATATTACACACAATATACATTTAACGTGTGTGATATCACACCTGATGCCCTAATTGTTTTCAGCAGTCTATTTATGAACCATTCCATTCTCGAGTAGCACACGGGAAGGAAGAACACTTAAATGTCTCCCTTCGAACTCTGGTCTATTATTTTATTTTTATGATAATTCCTCTCAATGTAGGTTGTAGCCATATATATATTTCTGCATTCGGGGTAGAAACTCGCTGATCGAACTTTCGTAAGGAAATATAAACGCTCCGAAAAACGCCGTTGTTCTATGATTCCGCTGCGGCGAAGTGTCCGAACGCATTGAGGCGCTACGCTTCGATGCGCGAGGCCGTTTCCCGTCGGGGGGTTCGAATCCTCTCTCGGGCATGGATGTTTGTGTTGTCTTCAGTATAAGATAGTTTATAAGCAGTTTGTAAGTTTAGGGACTGATGACCCCGCAGTTAAGTCCCATAAGCTTAAACATTTGAACATTTTATAATGATGAAACTACCTGGCAGATTAAAATTGTGTGCCGGAACCGGGACTCGAACCTGGGACCTTTGCCTTTCGCGGGAAAGCGCTCTACCGACTGAGCTATTCCGACACGACTCACGACCCCGCCTCACAACTTTAATTCTACCAGTACCTCGCCTCCTACTTTCCAAACTACAGAAGTTCTCTTACAAAACTTGCAAGACTATCTTTCCTGGAAAGAAGTATATGGTGGAGACATGGCTTAGCCACAGCCTAAGGGATGTTTTCAGAAGGAAACTTTCACTCTGCAGCGGAGTGTGCGCTGATATGAAACTTCCTGGCAGATTAAAATTGTGTGCCGGAACCGGGATTCGAACCTGGGACCTTTGCCTCAGTCGGTAGAGCACTTGCCCGCCAAAGACAAAGGTACCAGGTTCGAGTACCGGTTCCGGCACACAATTTTAATCCTTCCAGGAAGTTTCATATCAGCGCACACTCCGCTGCAGAGTGAAAGTTTCATTTTATAATGATTCCCATTCCAACTTCTGTATCATTTCCGTGTCACTCCCCTGTATCGCTATAATACAAGACGAGCTGCCATTCTCTGTATCACGATCACGATTTTATTTTGTCCAGATGACATTCTGATCCGGAAGACAACCCGAGAAGAATATCGTATGTTGTTACGCCGGGAAAGCCTACGTAGTCAAAAGAATTTTTTACTTTCAACGGTGCCTAAAGGAAAAAGGTTTTATGATATGTTCCAGCGCAGGACGATATAAATTAGGTATATGTCAGAGTGTCTCTTGACGTAGTATAAATGTATTTGCTTTCCTTGTTTTATAGCACTCGATAATAGGATAACGTAGTCCGGAAACATATTGTGATTACACCGTCACACGTTTGACAAAATGGAGCGTAACATGGACTGTACTGAATAATTTTTAGTAATTCGTCGCACTCGTCAGCAGGAAATGTAGAGAAGAGAGGGAAGCGTGGCTGCAGCGGCGCCGGTGGCGATGTAGTGGGCTATTTGAGGCAGCATCAGCTTCCGCGCCGCCAGTCAAAGAGGCGCAATCTCGCCTGCATGCGGAGCCGACACACCCTCAATGGCCGACAGCCGCCTGCAACAGTCTCAACCAGAGGAAAAGATTGCCCACACTCTGCTCCATTAATAAGAGGGAGCAGGAAGGGAGTGGCAATGAAATAACTCAACGGGAACAAGTGGAATTTTGTGTCGAACCGCACTCGAAACCACACTTGTCGCCCGTGGTCGTGGCCATCCGCTCCAAATTCTCGCGAGTCGCACGCTACAAAAGTAGTTAATGCTCGCAGTGACGGATTCTCGCACGAGTTCAAACTTATACAGGGTGAATCACCTAACACTTGCACCGCAAATATTGCGGCAATGGAAAGTGCGATTAATGTGCGGTTTTCACAGAATGGATTGGCAGTCAGGGGTTCGTATTTTTAGCCAACAAACAGATTGTAATATTACTTAGAAAGTGTATTTTTTATGCAAACATACAGTTTTTTTTAAACGGAACAATGGTTGTTTCTATCATGCACTGGAATTTTTGACACCAGCTGTGTACAAAGAATTTTGAATGACATTTTTATCACGTTTAGTTTGGCAGCTACAACCGTTGAAAGTTTCGGGGGCGGAGGCTGCGATAGCGTAGCTCACTGGTTGTGTGGCTAGCCCCTGGGGGACGGCCCACTGTCTCATGACCACCAGCCAGTCAGAAATGCTGTCGTAGCCTCCGCCCTAAAAACTTTGAATGGTAGTAGCTGCCAAACTAAACGTGATAAAAATGTCATTCAAAATTATTTGTACACAGCTGGTGTAAAAACTTCCAGTGCATGATAGAAAGCCGGCCGCGGTGGCCGAGAGGACTGAGGCGCTCCAGTCACGGTCTGCACGGCCACTACGGTCGGGGGTTCGAATCCCCCCTCGGGCATGGATATTTGTGCCGTCCTTAGTATAAGGTAGTTCATAAGTAGTTTGTAAGTTTAGGGACTGATGACCCCGTAGTTACGTCCCATAGGCTTGACAAACATGATAGAAAGAACCATCGTTCCATTTGAAAAATTATATGTTTGTATAAAAAATAAACTTTCTAGGTATTTTTACAATATGTTTATTGGCTAACAATACGAGTCCTTGACTAGCAATCCATTCTGTGAAAGCCGCCCATCAACCGCACTTTCCGTTTCCGCAATATTTGCGGTGCAAGTGTTAGGGGATTCACCCTGTACTAAAATTTGTTAATCAAAATATAAAACCTACACAACATTAAAGCCTTCACAATCGTCGCAGTGTATGTTGGACAAACAGGTACGTCCTTTTGTTTGCTAGGTTTGGCGAGCATCCTGGCAACCATAATAAAACTACCGTTGGAGAACACAAACGGATGAATAAGCGTAAAATACAAGGAATTCGTCAGAGCATGAGGGTCTTGCATAAAGCTCCTATAGGAAATAAATTAAACATTTTAGAAAGTATGCAAATAAATAAACATTTAAAAGACGAAAGGAAAAGTTCTCAACGATCAACTGGAGAGATAACAATTTCTTTAGCATTTTTAATGATATACTATAAGATCAGCAATCCCCCTACCACTCGATAGGTGCTGTAACCGAGCTATATCGGTAATTAAGAGAAAAATCGTGAGCCGTGTACGCCACATAGCTATCAGTTTCATAACTGAACCCATCTCTAGCTTGCGCAGTTATATGTGATGAGGCCTGACGAGAGCATTCCAGTACGATGCGTTTTGGGGGAAATAAAGTGTAGCCTTTATCATTTGATTAACAGATTTTTTTATAATTGACACAAGTAATGCATGTTCATAATAGTTGGGCAATGACGTTTCAACAGTTATGTAGACACAATTGAAGACTGTGTTTACACATTAAGATTTTTAGCGTTTGCTCACATTAGTGATTCAGGTGCATTTATTGATCTTATTTGTGTATTTTAGTTCTGATGATGGAGGCAAAACCGGTAAAAACAAGTGGTGGAAATTTTGAATAAGCGATCTTGGCAGTAACATAACAGTTTAACGCAAACTACAGATTACGCCAAGCAACGTGTGAATTGTTTGAGCCGGCCGCGGGGGCCGAGGAGACTGAGGCGCTCCAGTCACGGTCTGCACGGCCACTACGGTCGGGGGTTCGAATCCCCCCTGGGGCATGGATATTTGTGCCGCCCCTAGTATAAGGTAGTTGATAAGTAGTTTGTAAGTTTAGGGACTGATAACCCCGTAGTTAAGTCCCATAAGCTTAACAAACATTTGAACATTTTGGTCACGGGGCGAGCAACCCGATCGACACTCGCGAAGCTCGTCGGCGGAATCTACTTGCTCTGTGGAAGCTGGGTTTTGGTATCAGCCGTACAGAGCCGGCGGTGGTAGACCTCCTAACCAGGATACTTGGAAGCGCGCTGTGCTAACAGCATAGAGGCGCATGCCCTGCCATCTTTCACAAACAGTTTCGCCAAAACTAATCTGTGGAAAATTTTAATTTTTAAGTAACTTAAATCTTTACATGCCAGCATTATGACAAAGTGTGCATCGATTCGTTAATAGTCTCAGTTAGTAAGATATTGGCTTTGACGAAAGAGACTGTGCTAAGTTAGGAAAGGTTTGTAATAAGTAGGGGCTCCTATGACGTTCCGTTTGGTGCATGTTACACCATATATTGCTGCAAATAAAATTTTTCTAACGTATTAAATTTTATTGTCGACATAGAAGATCTCTACCGTTCACCCATTCCGCTAAAATTTATTTTATGTAACGAACTCATTTCTGATGCCGATAACGCGAGACTGAAATATCGCGTATCTCATAAACGGTCAGAGGTAAAAAAAAATATACATTTTGGCAAATGATAACATGCAAAGAGGTGCCTGTTTTGCCCACTAGTTGCTACGCAAAACTTCATTAACTATCACGTTATTCAAGGAAGTGTACATTTTTTTAATGAAAAAATCTAAAATTAGAGATTTATTAATTGATGTACAGGTATTCCTTCATCGGTTATAAATGTTTATTTCTTTATTTGTTGTCCAACGCGTTTCGGTGCTACAACTTCGTTTTCAAAACTAATAGGAGTTACATTTCCTTCAGTTTATCGCCTAGCACCAAAAGAACGAAAATTACTAGATTCAAATGTTCAAATGTTTGTTAAGATTAAGGGACTTAACAGCGGGGTCATCAGTCCCTAAAATTAACAGCTACTTATGAACTACCTTATACTAAAGACGACACAAACATCTATGCCCTAGAGGGGATTCGAATCCCCGACGGGGAGCGGCCTCGCACATCGTAGCATAGCGCCTCAATACGCTTGGCCACTCCGCTGCGGCATTACTAGATTTAACGACGATTTTATGCGAGAACACTGGAAAATGACAGATACCTAAGATCTCTTCACTAGTTAATGAACAGACTTGTTCTCATTTCCTCTCATAATAAAGCTCTCTGTATTGAGATATTTAGAATGTCCTTTTCATACAATTACCAAAAAATTGAAATTGAATATTACATAGAAATGTAGATGCAGCACTTTTTTAGTTTGCAATTATTACATTTAATTGGTTACGAAGTCGGTACCAGTATACAGTAACAACCTGTGCTTAATTATTAGGAGCTCTAATACTAAAGACTACGTATTAATAGACGGGCTAGCGGATCCCATTGCGTCATGTTTAACTGACATTATCCAAGTTGCGTTTGGTGTGGATGAAAATTTGATGTAGTTTTGTACATTTCATTCGCTTAATGTGTTCACCTAACTTCAATAGGAAAAAGTTCCTCGTATGAAGAAAATTCCGTAACGTCGTCGGAAACGTTCGTAAACTGTCAGTATATCCTCTTAATAAGTTATTGCCGCAAATAAAACTAAAATGAAAATGTAGTGTAGTTCTGAACGAACACATTGATGAAAGTTCCACGTTCGTACAGTGAGTAGTTTACGAGTGTGAGTGAGTTGGATGAAACGCCAGATAACGCGTGAGCTTCGTCCGGAACGTGGCAAGTCCTGCAGCTTGGGGGAAAAACGGCGGAAGTTGAGCTCGGGTTTATGGGAGTCTTGGTGGCGTGACGTCAGCTGGCAATCCCTGTAGGCGAGACGCGAGGCCGCCACCGAGGCTGTTGGCGCGGCCTTCACCGATGCGTTGACCTGTTATCCAGCAAGCTACCACGTCGTACCGTCTGCAGGTCGCTGGGGCAGTCCAATGAAAATGAGACAGCTAGAAAAAGTAAGTAAACTGTTTATTATCTCAAAAGTAGTTGCCATTACTGTTAATAC
This sequence comes from Locusta migratoria, assembly GCA_026315105.1. Classification (NCBI taxonomy): domain Eukaryota; kingdom Metazoa; phylum Arthropoda; class Insecta; order Orthoptera; family Acrididae; genus Locusta; species Locusta migratoria. The sequence goes on from CM048755.1 coordinate 299,410,328, forward strand.
ACTGATTCCACTGTCACACAAGAACAATGGCTGTTTCAAAATGTTCACATGTTTGTATAGCTGATGGGACTTAACTACGTGGTCATCAGTCCCTAAACTTACAAACTATTTATGAACTAGCTAACACTAAGGACGGCTCAAATATCCATGCCCGAGGGGGGATTCCAACCCCCGACCGTAGTGGTCGTGCAGACCGTGACTGACGCGCCGCAGTCCCCTCGGCCACAGCTGCCGGCACAATGGCTGTACCCAGGCGAATTCGTCTTCGTCGGAAGGAAACCGATGGCTACGAATATCATTATGAAGATTAAAATAGACAATTTTGTGTTTGTTCTACGGTTTTGTTCATTTAGTGAATCGATTTTCGGCTTATTAGGCCATCATCAGACATTTACTGAAGTTCAGTCAAAGAACTTGTGTTGTCAGTAAAAAAGAAGATATGCTATACGGAAAAGTAAATTAACATCTTTGATGGAGCAGTTACAGTGTATATAAATATTTGAATGAATCTGTAAATTAATAGCACTGAAAAAAGGAAACATAAATACCGTACAACAAACACAAAATTGTGTACTTTAATCTTCATAATGAATAATTCTACCAAGAAGCGACGGAAGAATTAGTTAACACGAGTATCATTCTTCAGGGCTTCAAAAATGTGGAAATCGTATTGGGAGAAATCGGAGCAGTGTGGAAGATGTGTAAGGACTTCCCTGCAAAGCTTTGACAGCGTGGTCAAAATTGAATTAATCAGCTGCATGAACCACTGCTCAGAACAATTTGGGGATCGGTTGAGATATCTAGGTTCTGAAGTATTGTCATCCACAGAACGAACTAAAGTAATTCGACGTCTTTCTGTCGTTTCTACGGAGTGGAGACAACAACATTACAGCAACAGAGTTAATGGTAATAACAAAATTGATGCAGACGGGGGATGGCGTTGACTTGTGTTTATCAAACGAATTGCACAAGCATTGGGATCAAAAAATGTTCAAATGTTTGTAGAGTCTATGGGACTTAACTACGGGGTCATCAGTCCCTAAACTTACAAACTATTTATGAACTAGCTAACACTAAGGACGGCACAAATATCCATGCACGAGGGGGGATTCGAACCCCCGACCGTAGTGGCCGTGCAGACCGTGACTGAAGCGCCTCAGTCCCCTCGGGCATTGGGATCAGATAGTGTAGTGAGCAGGTAGTGCAACAACGTGATTTACCCGAAGCTGTGGCATAGAGAGCCATCGGAAGGTTGGAAGCGGGACAGACACAGAGGAAGATGGTTGCAGCTACTTGATTGTCCCAAAGTGTAATTTCCAAGACCTGGACGTGATTTCAGACAACAGGATCCGTTCAAAGAAGGCAAGACCTAGGTCGTCGACGGGTAACATCAGCAAGAGATGATCGTTATCTTCGGTTAACAGCCCGTCGAGACAGGAGGCTGAATGCAACTCATATGCTACGAACTCTCCAGGCAGAAAAAGGACGCGCAATATCAACATAGTCCGAAATAGGCTTCTGAAATGTAATTTCTACGCACGGAGGCCTATGGTGTGTGTCCCATTAAAATCACGACACCATTTAGCCTGCAGTAACTGGCCGGAGGGGCATCAGGATTAGAGTCGTAGCGTATGGCCTCGGGTACTGTTCACAGATAACTCGAGATTTTGTGTTCATCCGGACGATTGTCGTTCCCTCATCAGGAGGGAACGGGGAACACGGAAGAATCCTGCTTATGTGCAGGAAACATCACCAATCATGGTGGTGGACGAATGGTGTGGGCAGGAGTCACTATTGGCGGACGTACGGACCTCTATGTCGTTCAGAATGGTGCTTTGACTGCTCAGTGGTATCGAGACGAGATCCTTCGATCTTTTGTTGTACCCTAAGCTGGTGCCATAGAAAAGGGTTCCTTCTGATGGACGATAACTAACGTCCCAACAGAGCTACACTGGTGGACAATATGCTTAAAGTTGAGGGAATTGAACGAATGGAGTGACCAGCTTGTTCATCGAACTTAAACCCGATTGAGCATGTCTGAGATGCATTTGGCAGACGCATTGCAACCAGACCAGCATTTCCCACAACGGTTACAGAGTTGGATATTGCACTCATGAAAGAATGGCCAAATATCCCTCAAGAGCTGACTGATAACCTCATACTGTTCATGCCACGCAAGTGTGCAACTGTACTGACCGTCTGAAGTGATCACACACCATGTTAGAGGGCAACGGGAATGACTTTTTCACTATTATGGTAGCCCCATAGTGTCTGATTCTAAGTAAACGCCATGTAAACCTCAATGAAAGCAAAATATCGTTCTGTATCACACACAAATTACAATTGTAACCAATCTCTGAATAAAATACGTTACCATATGTATATTGTGTATGATACTCACCTGATCCCCTAATACTTTTGAGCTATGTAATTTCCATACACATGATACCAAGTTTGTTTCTATGATGCTGCAGGAGTTTCTTTGGAATGCCATTACACTGTCTCGCTCACTCCCCATGCGCTTGCCATAATTGTAGGGTCCAAAAGACAGACATTCATGGTTGATGATTTGCTTTGTACGACGAAGAACACGCCAGGTTACAATCATGGATCCGTATGCAATTGCCGCACATCTTCACGTGAAGGCACTCACCGTCGTGTCTTTTAATGTACTACTAGTGCTGGGGATTACTTTTGAAGTAATATACAGTTTACTTACTTTTTCACTTGCCTCGCGTCCCTTGCCCTTTATATTTCACTGTATCCGGGTTTACATCCTAAATGATGTATGATGGGCAGCCACGCACTTGTATGCAGAGTGCCGTCCTATCACGTAAGAGCGGACCACGAAATCAATACAACATCGCAACTTAATATGATAATGGAGGCAAACAAAATGTATCCGGTGATATATAATCCGAAAGTGATTATACCTCTTAAAGAAAAGGCTCATGTCGGACTATAAAGTCATATCATTCATCCAGGCATTTCGTTTAACTACGTTGGACATAATGTGGGATTCAAAGCGAACTCATAAATGTGGAGGATTTATTTTTCCACCCGATCTATCGACATAACCTTACTACAGAAGGCGTCCCTAGAGGGTAATATAGATGCGAAATAATAGAAAACTATGCTACTGCTTGCAATGTTTTCACGCCATTATGAAAGGAGATGGAATCGGTGTAACAAAAATAGAAATTCTAGGAACACTTGCTTCCCGTGCTATAAAGCTCAGCAATTTAAAATCGTCTTCAAACTCCAGCAGATCCACAAAGGAGGGTATTACTGAACGCAGAACACAGCGGGTTTAAAAGTTATGGAAATAACAATGGAAGTATGTCATAATTTTAACACAACCAAAGAAAATTGAACAGATATGATATGGTCACCGAATGGTGTTTACAATGTGCGAAGCAGAGATTACAGAACATAAAACAGCGATGTCAGCTTGAAGGTTAGAAAATTATAGCAAAATAGAACGACTGAGTTATTATTCATATCAAATAGACTTTTATAATAAACAAAACGTAATAAAATATGCTAACGTACCGAAGGACAGAATGGCCAAAGACTAAATCACATTCACATCCCACATTGTCGAAAAAGAAGAAAGCAAATCAGAAATTGTTCACCTAATTCAGAACTAAGAATGGAGTAATGCTAAGAAAACCAAAGTAAATTCTGTAAGACACTGTAAATGACTTATCAAACTTATTACACTTAAACTAGGACACTTCTGAAAAAGAAGTGAAGAAGAAATGTGAGATTGAGGCATCAGTAACATAAAAGATTCTAGGTGTTGCCAAAAAAGCCATGAAAGAGACTCTTCTTGCCCTCATGTTAGACCAGTAGTATTCTGTGTAACTTACTAGGACATTCTGAAACACTTAGTAAATTATACGAGTATTTCACTAATAAGAGAATCATATCTCCGTCTCCTTTAACCATTAAACAGCTTCCTGACTGACTAGATGGAGTACGGTCATTCTTTCTGTATGTGTGTCATTGTTTGTGAGTTCGCTTCAAAGTTACAGGATTGATCATGTGTATGTCCCCTTTTGAATTTCCATCAGTTGCACCGACCAACACAGTGAAGAAGGGTTGGTCAAAGATAATTCCCTCCTGAGAAGGTCCATTCGTTGAAGCACCTTCGACGGTCGTCTACCCAGATGTTGTTATCCCCAAAAAATAATCCAAAGTTCTTGCCCAGTTGGATTTAGTCGAGTAGCTACTCTCATGTTGTTCGACTGCTGTTTTTGCAACCGCCTTACCTGTGCCGGAAGATCTTGGAGAATAGGAAGCTAAGGAGTGGCCAAGATATTGCAATACTATCTCATTAACCCTTTCGCTACGGTGAACTTGTGCAGAAGTCTGGAGCGAATGTGCTCCACAGGCGGTGGACTGCCGCAGCAGTCGAGTGCTGCCTGTGCCGCCCAGCCGGTGGACTGCTGTAGCAGTTCCGCCTGGCATCATTCATCGTAATGTAATGCTACTGAAATGTAACGTAAAGCAATTTTAAATAAATATTATTTAACAAGCGAAATATGCGTTTATAATAATAAAGTCCACACCTCACCAGAGCTGGATCCAAAACTTGGATCTTTAAGAATATACGAAAAAATTACGCGAATTATGTGAAAGAAGGAAGAAAACTGTTTCTATTCCAAATGAATTTTCCCTGATAAATATATAGTATAAAGTCCAATAATTGCGATAACACTGAGAGTGTGAAAGCAGGACAGAGTAGCGCCGTGGGGAGCGCGGAAAATGCGGCTCCGGAATGAAAGGGTTAAGGCTTTCCTGCTACTTATATCCGGAGGGGCGATATTGCATAGTACTGGGAGCCACTGAAAGCGTTTAGCAGAGTGCCAGTGACCAACGTCGTTGTCCTATATAATTGTACCTCAACTTCTCTCACATGAGCACTATTGAGCCAGACAGGAGCACAGTATTCAGGTGCGGAGTAAACTATGTACAAAGTTGTACGCAAAACCTTAGCACCGGATCGACTACAATCCCGAATATAACTCTTCGCAAGTAACAAACTTGCTTAGGCCCCGATAGATCTAAACTGAACACAATAACGAACATCCGGGCCATAATTTCATTAGATTTTTACAGGGCTTTTAATCTTGTCAGTGACTAACACCTCAACAGAACATTAAAAAGAATAGTAATATGTGAAACGTTCTGTAACAAACCCACACGATTATCAATGCATCGTTATCCAAGTTCTTAATTAATGGAACCCAAAGCAGTCAAATAAAACTTAGATTAGTTCGACAAGGTTCACTCTCCCCCCTTCCCCTAAATCTATTGTTTAGTTTGTTTCCATTTACTTCCACAACTGAATCCTTGCTATATGTGAAACATCAGGAGACTACTGGAGTAAAATTGTACGTCGAAAAAATGCCAGTAGTACCATATGCCAATGACATAATATTACAGTCACCAAAAATAAGGTCACAGAAAAGATTGGAGAACTCGTAACTTGTTATGAAAATAACTGAAACGTGAACGCAAATACTCGAAAATCAAACCTCCAGCCCAGAAAATAAATGAAACCAGTATAGATTTATTCTTAAAATATGTGAAAAAGTCATCTTAGTAAACTGGAGAAAATCTAGAAGCATAAAGAGGGAAAGTTTAAGGCTATGCTCACATAGAGTTGAATATGCTACACATAATGAATATGTTGTATAAATCATTTGGTACTGCCAAAAATGTGGTACTTTACATATATTTTCTGAACCGCAACAGAAAATGTTGCATGTTCAGCAAAGATGGCTACAAATGGATTACGAAAACACCTGCTTTAAAATTATATGAAAAGCTCGACCATTTATCTTTGCTATACATTGTTACTTCGGAACTTGAGAAATACAATTCTGACTAAATACATAATACACAAAATATTATCATTAAGTAGATAGGCTACAGTTGACTTTGGCCATATCAGCAACCAGTTACAACACTTCCGTACTTTATTTTTATTTATTTATTTATTTTTGAACAGAGAAGCTACACGAAGAAAGGGATTGACAGATAATTTAGGGTTAGGGCGATACGCAACGAATTGCAAACAGAGCACGTATTTAAAATTGAACGCAGTCAGCCGGCCGCGGTGGCCGAGGGGACTGAGGCGCTCCAGTCACGGTCTGCACGGCCACTACGGTTGGGGGTTCGAATCCCCCCTCGGGCATGGATATTTGTGTCGTCCTTAGTATTAGCTAGTTGATAAGTAGTTTGTAAGTTTAGGGACTGATGACCCCGTAGTTAAGTCCCATAAGCTTAACAAACATTTGAACATTTGAACGCGGTCACGAACACGTAAATTCGAATATATATACAGCGCACAGTCTGTTAATCGTCCGAAACGTACACGCAATGAGGTGTATAATGATACAGAAAAAAAATACAATTTCACTACATAGCCTATGGTTTCTCTCTAATTACCGAAACTGCTAACTTGAAGATACCGTAAAAATAGGATGTTGCGAAAAATCGAAAATATGGTACTGGAATAAGGGAAAACGACCATTATAACAAAAACAGAAGTAAGTACATGCATTCCAAAAGCCGGCCGCGGTGGCCGAAGGGACTGAGGCGCTTCAGTCACGGTCTGCACGGCCACTGCGGTCGGGGGTTCGAATCCCCCCTCGGGCATGGATATTTGTGCCGTCCTTAGTCTTAGTTAGTTCATAAGTAGTTTGTAAGTTTAGGGACTGATAACCCTGTAGTTAAGTCCCATAGACTATACAAACATTTGAACATTTGAACATTCCAAATGATTTCTTATGTCATTATCAAAAGAGGCGTCATTCCGGAACATTATTCGCAATATCTGGCAGCAGAGCGTAACAAGCTGATGGAATATTCGAAGTACAAAACACATTACATACGATTCTCAATAATAACAAATGACACAATAAAATTCAAGCCGTACGACAGGATTTTACAGTCGATCTTGCAATGTGTAGCAAGGCATACATACAAGAACTTTAAACAGATAAGAATAAACATCGAAGAGAAATACTTATTTAGAAGTATGACGTATTCACAAATAGCGGCGCGAGAATGGACGCTAGTTCTGCGACGCCATGTCGTGGATTGCGCGGCCACTCCTGTCGGAGGTTCGAGCCCTCTCTCGGGCTTGGTTTTGTGTGTGTTGTCTTTAGCATAAGTTAGTTTAGGTGGTTTGTAAGTCTAGGGACCGATGGACTCAGCAGTTGGTCCGTTAGGTTTACAAACATTTGAACATTTGATTTAGTACCGCTGTAGAATTCACAAGTATTTTGGTATCCAGTAATACCCCCATATTCGTGCTTTTCTTTTAAATATTTGTGTGGTAAGATAGCTAAAAATATTGTTTGCGTTAACACCGTTCTCTTTTATTTTTTACTTTTAACGGTTTGCAAGTAGAAGGCCGACATAGAAAATCATATCCAAGCAGCTATGTCAACATTAACGCCATTTCTTCTTATTGAAACAATTGTAGAATAGGCAGAAAAAGGAGTGTCTATGAGGGAGGGAATGCGCCTTCCAGTGACTACGTTTTACGTTAAAGTTGCGCTCTAACATAAAGTTTTAATCTGCACTACGTTTCAGCGGAATATTTAAGTCTTGGAATATGTCAAGCTGCTGTATAAAGCTATGTTGTGCAAAGAAGTATTCTCTGGAGGAAACTGGTTTTGATCGTAATTTCCGTGTGATAGTGCTTCTCGCTTAATCAGTGAAGTCCGAGTGAAAAGAGTTGTCAAATCAAATATTCACTTCCTGATACGTAATGAAAGAGGTATGAATACCGCGATTAGAAATAGACGCCGGTGTTTATAAACAGCACGGGTATTTGAAACAGGAAGGTCACTGGCTTAGTTCCAGCCAAGCGCATCCCACGCTTCGTAAAGTGGATTGCTGCAATCTGCCAACAAACTCGGTGGAACAGACTCCTGAAGCATTATGTATACCGTCATAATTAATACAGTCATCTAGAAGTATAATGGAAGATGACATTAACGCCGCGCGGTCTAAGCCGCCATGTCACGGAGTAGGCAACCACTCCTGGCGGAGGATAAAGTCCCCCTTCTGGCATGTGGGTGTGTTTGTTGTTCTTAGTGTAAGTTAGTTAAAGTAACTTTTAAGTCTAGGAACCGATGACCGTAGCAATTTAGTCTCTTAGGTTCACAAACATTTGAACATTTTTAAAAAAAAATTATAGTATTACTCTCTGTTCAGCATAGTGCACCTCATTAGCTCACCAATAAAGCTAATTAATGCCTATACCCTCCGATCTAGTTTAAACACTTTCAAGAACAAGATCTCAATGACCCACATAGCGATCTTCCACCGTTTTCGTATCGACTAGTCCAGCGTTTCTCAACCACCATGTAGCGACACATTGGCTGTCGACAATACATGTCACGTGTGTCGTGAGATTATCATGTTCTTTAATCTTCCGCAGACAGAATATAAAGAACATAAACATGTTATTGCCAAATTCGTAATTTCCACAATAAAAAATGAATTGCATATCCTGTACTTGCCTTCATTTTTGCAGCTAGGTTCTGTCACTCGACTTGAGTGCTAGGATTGGTGAGGTCGGCTGTCCTGAGAGCCGCCTGTTAATGGTACGCGTGGCCAATGAAATACCATACCCACGTCGAATCGGTGAATCGATGATGATGATAATGCATCCCGAGTTCTGAGTGCCTCTCTAACAGTTCCTCGATCCTGACGTTGTGTCGTCTCTTTAGGTCGATCGCTTCCTCCTTGACGATGTGTTCGGCCATGGTTCACCAATTCTTGCCAACCTCGTGAAACAGTGGCGATTTGTCGATTATTCCAATCTGTTGCTTGCGACCCAACAGCACGCCCTCCCTCAAATTCTGACATCTGCGTACATCGTTCCCTTGCCAACCTGTCCAACTGAGTATACAAAAAGAAATTCGTCAAGACTTTATGTCCTGATATGGACATTTCGCTGTTTGCTATCCTTGCCAGCAGCGCAGGTAACTTGAGCTGCTGCGACGCACATTCATATATAGGTCACCAAGGATTACAATTTTGCATTTTCCGTCGATATATGTATGACTTTAAATTTATGACCAAGTTGCATAACGCTCGGATTGATTGAGTAGGGACGGGAAAGGAAATCGACCGTGCTCTTTCAAAGAGACCACCGCGGAATTTCCCTGGAGTGATTCAAGGAAATCACGGAAAACCTAAAACTGGATGACCAGTGGTGGTTTGAACAACCATGTTCCCGAATGTAAATCCAGTGTGTTACATCTGTGCCACCTCGAGTTCGGTGCTTTCTGGTGGAAGAGAAAAGTCTTATAACAATTGTTTTTGCCGGCCGCAGTGGCGGAGGGGACTGCGGCGCGCCAGTCACGGCACAGAGTAACATATCCAGAGGAGCAGCCCCCCTAAACCACTGTCCTACGCTCTCCTCGTAATTCCGTAAGATGCTAGCAGGTGTCAGGCGGATCGCTGGCTTAGGGTGCCTCTCGCACTTCAGAAGGTAGCGTGGAGGGGAAGCTTGAGGGGAGAGCTCGTGCCGCCTGCCACAAGGCCACGGCTGTGTCCGGCTTGCTGGCGTTTGAGGGGAGGTGGTGGCGGCTACCTGCCGCCTGCTCTGGCCAGTTTAAAGAGCTGCTTCTGACCGCAGCGCCATCATGGGACATCTTACAGAACTGCTGGAAACCCTTTGTCTGGTCACGGTCTGCACGGCCACTACGGTCGGGGGTTCGAGTCCCCCTTGGGCATGGATATTTGTGCCGTCCTTAGTATTAGCTAGTTCTTAAGTAGTTTGTAAGCTTAGGGACTGCTGACCCCTTAGTTAAGTCCCATAAGCCCTACAAACATTTGAACATTTTTTTGAACTATTGTTTGTTCGAAAAGATCGAAGGAGGTATTAGTATTCAATATCTTAGCTCCATACTGAGGAACAGTATCGTAAATTAAATGCCAGACCTGTCCGTATCGAATTCTTTTCAGGAGGGGGTCAGAGTCACCTTTGGCTGTTTGACGCCAATGAGAAAAAAAAATGGCCGACGTATTTTCATAATAATGCTACACTGCCTCGAGTTAATTTTACAAAGAAGTATGAAGCCGCCTATCAATTCGGCGTTGTAATCCATCTGGCATGGATGCAAGTTCTGAATAGGGTAAGAAGGGTGTCTTGCAGCAGTTGTATCGTTCTGTCAGGCAAGCTAGTGTTTTTTTCTGCATCCAGGCACTGTGGCGGACTTAATATAAACACTGGTTCCACACATTTTCTATAGGCGTCAGGTCTGGTGAACTTGCTGGCTGCGGGAACACCTCAACACCATGCAGGCATTTATAGGAACACGTGCCATTGTGGATGATCCAGCACATGGTATGTGTGAACGAGCGTTGTACTGTTGGAATGAGGTGCAGCGATACTGTCACCAGAGAAGTTAAACCAAGATTAGAGTTTAATGCCTCGTCGACCATCCCTGTATTTGCCTCTAGTGATTTAGGGAAATCACGGAAAACCTAAATGTGGATGGCCGAAGCTGGATTTGAACTATCGTCCTCCCAAATGCGAGTCTAATGTGTTACCATTGCGCCATGTCGCACCGTTGTCATCTGAGAGGAAGTATGTGATGTACTGCTGTGGCATCAGCCTATCAACCGCGACTCGGAGTCATACCCAATGGTTCCCACACCTCGACACTGGGAGGAACAAATCTGTGCCTGCACAAAATGTTGAAAGAGTGGGATTTCTTCCTAGGTCGCAGCCATGCTCGCCAACAATGGTCATCCGAGGTAACGCAGAGGCACAACGCATCTCTGGACATAAGGCCAGTCATCAGCATTCCATGATTCTGGTCATGGCACTACTCTAAGCACAGTTATTTGTACTGTGGTGTTTAGAGCGGCCTACGCTGCAGATAGCCTCTGACCCATTGGGAGGGATGACACAGAATGTTATAAACAATCTGTTTCTTGTTCTCGGGTGGTGGGTGCATTTATAAAGGCGTTAAGATATGTTTGGTACACGATACAACTAGTCTCCCTTATTATGGTCAGACATGGTCGATCAGAACCCTGATGACGAACATGCCTACCTTCCCGTTCCCATGCAATACAACATCGTACAGGCATCACATCCGAATGCCCTACAATCTTAATATTACACGATTCTACCACAACGAGATCCCTTTCAAAGTGTGTCAGATGTTGTAACAGCTGTCTACCTTACGAGTAGTTGGCATCTCTGCGTCATTCACAGTGATCACTCAACATTTAGTGCCGTTGCTGTAGGCCATCGTGAAACGTTTCTCAATAATTGTACTTTTACACAACTTTTATTATAACAAATTCGTATTAGAAAATTTCGATCGAGGTTTATAATCGTGGCATTGATGCTGGGAAACAGCATTATTAACTGCTACGTAAAATACACTGCCAAGTAAAACAAATACGGCAAGATTCATCTCCAAAATGGCGTTTGCTCGATTCGACATGTCCAACTGGACGTAGGCGGAGGCTCCGAATGAAATGGGGCGATTTGAAAAAATAAAAATCGAATTAAAAAAATTGCAATGTAAATTGTTCGTTTCCAAGAGGGACATCCTTCAACATAAGGTCAACCCTCTTCCCCGCCTCCGGGGGCGGTAGGAGGGGGTACTCTGAAATCTTAAATGGGAACCCCCATTTTTTACCAGATTTCGATTCTTCGTGAAAGAATATGTAACTTTTGTACGAATAATTTTTTCTTGTCTTGACAGATGTCGTTGTAATCGACAGAAATAAAACTGAGTTGAAATTTGTTGAAAAACGGTAATATCTAAAACTAAAACGCGTCATATTTGGAAATTGACAAGTTATTCGACAATAACATAGAAATTCTGAATTTGTGCCTCAGTTTGAAACTTACACCAGTACCCTTAATACCTGGTAACATGTCCTCTTGCACTAATATACCGAGTGATCAAAAAGTCAGTATAAATATGAAAACTTAATAAATCACGGAATAATGTAGATAGAGAGGTGAAAATTGACACACATGCCTTGAATGACACTGGGGTTTCATTATAACCAAATAATCGTGTGCTCAGCCGCCACTTTGGTCATGCTTGGCCTCCCAGGTCCCCAGACCTCAGTCTGAGCGGATATTGGCTTTGGGGTTACCTGAAGTCGCAAGTGTATCGTGATCGACCGACATCTCTAGGGATGCTGAAAGACAACGTCAGACGCCAATGCCTCACCATAACTCCGGAGATGCTTTACAGTGCTGTTCACAACATTATTCCTCGACTACTGCTATTGCTGAGGAATGATGGTTAACAAATTGAGCATTTCTTGTAAAAAAACATCATCTTTTCTTTGTCTTAATTTGTTATGCTAATTATTGCTTTTCTGATCAGATGAAGCACCATCTGTCGGACTTTTTTTGAACTTTTTTTCTAATAAAACCCCATGTCAATCCAAGCATGTGTGTCAGTTTCTACTTCTCTATCTGCATTACTCCGTGATTTATTAAGTTTTCAAATTTATACTGACTTTTTGATCACCCGGTATATCTGCATTCAACGTGACACACCGTCCACTACATCATCAAGGAACTGATTGGTTGGTTCGTTGTTTGGGATAGGGGGACCAAACTGTCAGTGTTATCGGTCCCCCGGTGGGGAGGAGAAGGAGTGAAGATAGGTAAGGAGGGGAAGGGAGGGTAAATGCAGTCAAGGGAGGAAAGAAGGAAGAAAGACTGCATTAGCTCGGGGCCCCGTGCTCGCCACGCACGTACTCACGAAACAACCATGAGCACCCTGGGGGGATCAAGGAACCGTTGGTCCAGATTGTCCTACTGGTCAACAGCGATTCTACATCAACATTTACATGGAATACTCTGCAAATCACATTTAAGTGCCTGGCAGAGGGTTCATCGAACCACCACTATACTATTTATCTTCCATTCCATTCTCGAATAGCGCGTGGGAAGACAGAACACCTGAATCTCTCCGTTCGATCTCTGATTTCTCGTATTTTATTCTGATGATCATTTCTACCTATGTAAGTGGGAGTCAACAATATATTTTCGCATTCGGAGGAGAACGTTGGCGCCGGCCGCGGTGGCCGAGGGGATTGAGGCGCTCCAGTCACGGTCTGCACGGCCACTACGGTCGGGGGTTCGAATCCCCCTCGGGCATGGATATTTGTGCCGTCCTTAGTATTAGCTAGTTCATAAGTAGTTTGTAAGTTTAGGGACTGATGACCCCGTAGTTAAGTCCCATAAGCTGTACAAACATTTGAACATTTGAATTTGAAAATGTTGGCGATTGGAGTTTCGTAAGTAGCCCACGCCGCAGCGATAAGCGCCGTTGTTGTAATGATTCCCATCCCAGATTTTGTATCATTTCCGTAACGCTGTCTCCTCTGTATCGTGACAATAAGAAACTAGCTGCTCTTCTTTGGACTCTTTCGATGTCCGCCGTCAAATCCACCTGATTAAGGATCCCACACTGGGCAGCAATACTCCAACGTGGATCTCTCCGATTGGTTGGTAGTTCGGCTCGTCCGAAAGCAACCCTTTTGAATGCATCTCATCATGTTCTATAGGATTCGTGTATGGGGAACATGCTGGCCATTCTAACCTTGCGATGTCGTTACCATGAGGGAAAGAATACACAACATATGCACTATTAGCGCGAGAACTGCCGTCCTTAACACGAATTCCTCACTGAAATTCTGCCGGATATGGTTGCACTATACGTCGGAGGACTTCATCCTTGAGCCGTATAGTCGTTTTAATTGGTCGAAAGTCCTGACTGTAAATTAAAAAGGAAACAATGAAGTACAGTGCCGACTCTATTAGTGAATTTTTTGTGACTTGCACACAAATGGGAACTACAATCGTTGGAATTTTGCATATTGCTTAGGAAGTTAGTGACTAACCTTTTTTTTTGTATTACCGGCTATCCTGTGTCAGGCAAAATTTTCCTGACCTTCAGAGACTCTATCACGGTCCAATTGTTAAAATTCTGAGTAACTTGTTAGTTTACACCGTCTTGACAATGGTAAATTTATAGATGAGTAAACGAACATTTTAACTCACCTTCCGAGTGTTGCCCGATAATTTAAATCTTTTATTCTGAAATAATCCGAACATTCTTCGTGGTCCTTGTACTGTCATAAAGGACACAGCTACTATAGGTGCACTGCCTAACGGTTGCTGCAAATTTTACGAAAATAATTGGAAAATGTTGAAATGTTTCTGAAGCTTAAGGGACTTAACTGCGGGGTCACCAGTCCCTAAACTTACCAACTACTTATGAACTACCTTATACTAAATACGACACAAACATCCATACCCGAGGGGGGATTCGAACCCCCGACGTGGAACTGCCTCGCGCATCCGAGCATAGCGCCTCAATGCGCTTGGCCACTTCGCCGCTACGAAAATAATTGGAAGTGGCTATTCTTCGTCTTATTGCTATTATTATTACTATTGTTGTTGTTGTTGTTGTTGCTGTTGTTGTTGTTGTTGTTAACAGTCAGGTAGGTGCATTGCAAACTCAAAACTACATTTTTCAAAGTTTCGATAACCTTATAGGTTATAGGAATTTCTCTCTCCATTAATCGATCCCAAAAAATCTTTCGTTAATTATATACCTCTTTGTTTTTCAATGCAAAAAAAACCTAACTCACTGAAAGATAGATGCATATTATGAATTTTAAGTTCTTATAAGAAAGTTTAGTTCAATCATGTACGAATATATTGTTCCTTCGACACAGAAATGGGCATGTCGTGTGGGCGGTTAACTTTTTTTTTCAAACTGTGAGCTTCAACTTGTGATTATTGCTGTGTCTGCTGTGTTACTGAAGTACTCCTTACAACCCCCCGCCGCCTTTGGAAAGTAGAGAGAAGCTTGACTTACAGAAAAGGAAATATAAGCTGCTAAGCTAACTTCCCGACACGACGGCAGATCTAACATAGTGTGCCAGTAACCTTTAGAGTAATGGATTAACAGGGCGTGGGAGGAGGTTTCCGATATCCTTTACGAGCCAATTTCCTCAAGTGTTTGCTTTTCTACACCGTCCCTGAAGAGACCACAAGTTTACCTTCCTTTCATTTGTATCGTGTTTGTTTTATGATTGTAGGCCTGACGTAACGCTTTCCGATTACATCTTCCAACAACGACATGTCCCTGCTGTTTCACGAAAACATTACTGTAGTTACGTTGTGTCCAAATCAATGACTGCATAAATTACCATTGCAACTCCACTTATACAACCGTACGCTGTTCGTATTACGAGAGAATAGTACTCTTTATATATTGCTGTTTCATGAATTCCTACCTCTTCAGTTTCTACACCAGCTTTTTTTTTTTTTTTTACCTAAAGACACTCAGTGGATCAAGCGCTTTCCTTTGCTCTTTTAAACACTTGCGTTGACTGATTCTGAAAAAAGCTTGCATTGAGCATTTTACTCGGATTGTTGTATGATATCTACGGTTCTAATTAAGATACGCTGTTCTTTTTGACCTAACAACACTCAGCGGATCAAGCTCTTTCATTTGCGCTTTTCAACACTTCCATTGGTTGATTATGAAGAAAGCTACGCGTGATCATTCAACTTTACTTCCGTTTCTTCCCAACTAAAGTCAGTCGGTCAGACCGTTCTATTTGACTAATTTCCTTTATTTTCGCTTTAAACGAAAGGTATTTATTCGCAGATTTGTCATCAAGTATCAGAATTAACTCAAGTCTCTCCATGCTTTATTTTTATTCAAACGCGGTATCCTTCTGTCCTTGCATAGAATATTTCAATCGGTTTGCTTTTCTATATCTTCAGTTCTAATTAAGGTACGCAGTTCTTTTTGGCCTAACAACACTCAGTGGATCAAACTCTTTCATTTGCGCTTTTAAACACTTGCATTGATTGATTCTGAAGAAAGCTATGCATTAACATTCAACTTTACTTACATTTGTTCCCAACTTTTTGTCATTCCACTAACGGTGTGAAGTATTCGCACGGGTCCTCTAGTTAATAATTATAACAGACCTGTAGTTATTTTGACTCAAAATGTCTCCTCTTTTATCCCGTAGCTCTTCCCATGAGTCAAGGAATGCTGTGAAGACTGTATCTCTTGCTCGTGTCTTCCTCCTATCTTCCACTAAAGACGTTTCTTAGTGGTATATGTGCATTAGGCGCATTAATGAAAGTTCAAAATGTTCAAATGTTTGTAAATCTATCGGACCAAACTGCGTGGTCATCACTCCGTAGCTTACAAACTACTTAAACCTAGGTAAACTATCCTAAGGACGAACACACACACCCATGCCCCAGGGAGGACTCGAACCTCCACAGCGAGCAACCGCGCTCTCCGCAGCGAGACGCTTTAGACCGCTCGGCTACTCCACGCCGGCCGCGGTGGCCGAGGTGACTGAGGCGCTCCAGTCACGGTCTGCACGGCCACTACGATCGGGGGTTCGAATCCCCCCTCGGGCATGGATATTTGTGCCGTCCTTAGTATTAGCTAGTTCATAAGTAGTTTGTAAGTTTAGGGACTGATGACACCGTAGTTAAGTCCCATAAGCTATACAAACATTTGAACATTTGGCTACTCCACCGCGGCAATGAAAGTTCATGCTCTAAGTTAAGGATCTCTAATCACAACAGTATGTCGAGCTGCGTCGTTTAAGGTCAGTAACATTGCATCCATTACTTCACACTACAAACTATATAGAAACTAATAGTTTCCCAGTGTTTGTAGCCGAAGGACATTTATGTGTTCATAAGTACAAATCAACGTACATTGTAGTATTTATTCCCGAGCACTATGGCTTTACTAAAAAAAAAAGAAAAAAAAGGGGATTAAGTTCACAACTAGCGTCCGCCTCCATAGTCTAGTAGACATCGTTGTGGTTTGCGTCGCTGGGGGCAAGGGTTCGAGCCCCGATCGGGTCGGAGATTCTCTCCGCTCGGTGTATTGTCATTATCATCATTTGTTCATTATTGACACGCAAGTTGCTAGTTGCCGAAGTGGCGTCAACCAAAAGACTTACCCCACACAGACTGAACACGACCCCAGTTGGAGTTCAACGGCCATAAATGACACACGATCATCAATTCACAATCACTGATAAGATCAAACATCATTTAACTTTAGTGCATCGATATCCGCTTTTAATATTTTCCTAATATTTGCGAATATACTAAACTTGCCCTTCACACTAATTAAGATGACATTCGTTCGTCAACTTTTTTTTTTTTTTTTTTTTTTTTTTTTTTTTTTTTTTTTTTTTTTTTTTGCCGTTCATGTGGATTCCCGTCCTAGTTGTTGCTAAAAGGCACCAATTTAATACCTTCACCAGGGAATGAAAAAAAGAAAATGAACACCTAACTTGGACACAGTATTTATTTATTGGTTAGGAGTTGGCACACCAATGGCTTTGAAAACTGCTGCAACCCTTCCAGGAAAAGATTCTTAAAATGTCTTTATACTTTCCAACGGAATGTTATCCAGATTTTTACCAAAATTTCCACCAATGACTCCTCTGATGTTGGACCTGTAAACCTGGTCTTTAGTCAGTGCTCTAAAGCTCCATATAACGTTTCGATTATTTTGAGACATGGCGATTTTGCTATACAGGAGAGATATTTGATAATTTTATGAATTTTTCGGATTTTGCAAATGCTATCTGGCGCCGCGGCGGAGCGGCCAAGCGCATTGAGGCGCTATGCTACGATACGCGAGGTCGTTCCCCGTCGGGGGTTCGAATGCCACCTCGGGCATGGATGTTTGTGTTGTCTTTAGTATAAGGTAGTTCATAAGTAGTTTGTAAGTTTAGGGACTGATAACCCCGCAGTTAAGTCCCATAAGCCTTACAATTTTTTTTAATGCAATCTGGATGCGACCCAGGTGTGGTGTGTGTTCTTTCGGACACGTTCCAAAGAAAAGATACCACAGCAATCTGTAATAAGTATTTGCACGCGAAGACGGCGTTTGGTTCATTTACTTCCCCGCAGGTGCGGTCATACGTTCGAACTCGCACGGAAATCTGTAATGGCGAGTGTAAGAGGGCATGGACGATGGGGGCGCTACAGCCGTAGCGTGCGACTTGAAGTTTGAGACGGACGGGAGGCGAGCACGGGTAGCCAAGTGGATGCCGGGCGCCGTGGCTCAGCGCGCCCCTCTGAGAGGGCTGAACGCCCTCTGTAATAAAAAAGCTGAGCCAAAAACACATCGAACAACAACAAACAAACACTATCAGCGACAGCAAGGTACAGAACTACCCACAGAAAAAAAGTGGGAGACCAGGCTTCGATTCCCGGGTGGCTCACATTTTCACTTGTTGCCATTGTAGAATTTCAATAATCCAACGCAACTAATGTCTATCCTTCTTCCTTCCCATCCGTAATCAATAATTGTGTAGTCGTCTTGGGTATCATCACAATACGCGATGCCGGCTGCGGTGGCCGAGGAGACTGAGGCGCTCCAGTCACGGTCTGCACGGCCACTACGGTCGGGGGTTCGAATCCCCCCTCGGGCATGGATATTTGTGCCGTCCTAGTTCGTAAGTAGTTCATAAGTAGTTTGTAAGTTTAGGGACTGATGACCCCGTAGTTAAGTCCCATAAACTATACAAAAAAAAAACGATACGCGATACTACGTTGTGTGGCCCCGGTGGAATGGTCTAGCGCTCTAAGGCTTCTTGCTGCGGAGCGCGTGGTTGCTCGCCGTCGGAGGTTCGAGTCCACCCTCGGGCATGTGTGTGTGTGTGTGTGTGTGTATGTTATCCTTAGGTTATTTTCAGTAGATTGTAAGCCTTCCCCTTCCCACCGGGGGACTGATAACTGCCGCGGTGGAGTAGTCGAGCGGTGTAAAGCGTCTCGCTGCGGAGCGCGCGGTTGCTCGCCGTGGAGGGTCCAGTCCTCCATGGGGCATGGGTGTGTTTGTTATCCTTGGGTTGGTTTACCTAGGTTTAAGTAGTTTGTAAGCTACGGACTGATGACCACGCAGTTTGGTCCGATAGATTTACAAACATTTGAACATTTTGAACCACCAGCTTGCACAGTGACTTGTTAACAACTTGATCCATGGCTTGGTGGGGCCTGCATGACACTCGAACCACACCGCCAACTCGTTCCAATTGAACTCAGGACTCATCTGATCAACCCACAGTTTTCCAGCCGCGTCACGAGCCCAAGTGAGGTCGACCTGTTAGCAAAGGCATTCGAGTCGGTCGTCTGCTGCCATTACCCACTAACGCATGCATACGTACGTAGTGTGTCCCATATTGTATGCCACGCAGTGCTCCTTGTCTGTTAGCACTGACAACCCTACACAAACGCAGTTCTCTCGGAGATGAAGTGTACGCCGTCTGCCACTGCATTGCCTGCAGTGAGATGTTATGCGTGAAATTTGAAACTCGCGGCACACTCTTGACACTGTGAATTTCGTAATACTAAATTGCCTAACTGTTTCCCAAATGAATGCCCTGTAGCTCACGTTCCGCGTTCAAACTGTGTCGATGCCCATCGAGCGGCCATAAACACGCGGGAAACCTTTTCACATAAATATCCGGAGCACAAATGGTGGCTTGATAATGCATCGCACTTTTATACTTTGTGTTCGAAATATTGCCCCCACCTGTATCTGTCCATATTTCTATCCCATGCTTTCTGTCACCTCAGTACATTTTACAATATTTCTGAAACAGTAGTTACCTGTTTCTGTTTGTATATTTTACCTCATTGGTCTTACTCTGAGGGTCTAACAAGGAGACCTCATGGGTATCGGATTTTAGTATTTTTTGATATTTATGGTACGTGAAATTCAGAACTCGAATAACAACCTGCCAAAGACACAACTTTCAAAAATTCTCGAGAAAATCGACTTTGAAGTTTTGCAAGTACATGTAAGCACCAATAATTAAATCAGTTGCAACATTTGTCGGTGTAGCTCAGTTGGTAGCGTTCTGGCCTTACAACGGTGGTTCGAATCTAGCCGTGACAGGTTTGTTGTTGTTGTTTTCGAATACTTAGAGCATTTTAATACTTAATGGTAATTTTAAGGAACAATGCACGTATGATTGTTTATTAGTAAATTCCTATAATTTATAAAAGTTTGTCAATAATGACGATTTAAACATGCAACCAACCAAGCAACCAATAGAACTAGTGTACGAGAAGTAACTTCAAGAGGATGTGCGATGTGAACAAATTTACACTATTTCAAATTCGGTTACATAGAACATCTTGGAATCTCTAATTCAACGTTTGTGTTAGTGTTTGTTTATGTGAATGTAGATGAGTTGAACACCTTATCGCTACCTAACACGATGGTTGAGCAGGTTAGCTGCTTGGAAAGCTATCAGTAGCTATGGAGCTCTTCACAAACTGAACAATAAAAGACAATCATCGTCAACTAATAGTAAGGCCAATACTGTAAAAAATGTAACTAGTTATATTTGTTTGATAGAAACCATCATAAAATCACGAATTAACAAAAATACATGTATTTTTGGTAAAAATTACTATTAGATATTAAAATCGTGTAAGTATTCAAAGACAACGAAAAAGGATCTATCGCGGTAGTATTCCCACCGGCACGATGAATTAGCCGTGCGCACTGGGGCGCCGTGCTGCGGTGCGCGCGGCCGTTCGCCTTCGGGGGTTCGAGTGCCCCCTCGGGCATGGGCGTTTGTGTTGTCCTTAGGTTAGTTTACCTTGGTTTGAGTAGTTTGTAAGGTACGGACTGGTGACCCTGTAGTTCAGTCCGATAGATTTAAAACATTTGAACGTTTATTTTTTTTTTTGGGGGGGGGGGGGCGGGGGGATTCGCACCACCGACCCTATGGCTGTAACGCCAGAACTTTGCCACCTGACCTACATCAGCATATGATATATGATGTGACTCTTTTATTTATTGGTACTTATAAAACTTCAAAGTCGAATTTCTCGAGAACTCTATAGAGTTGCATCGAATGGTTATGGCTGATCGTTATTTGAGTTCTGAAATTCACGTACCATAAATATAAAAAAAATCCTAAAATCCGATACCAATGTGGTCTCCTTGTAATATTATGTTGGATTCAGTCCTCATTACAGAGTCTTTGCGAACTCGCGTACTTAAACTCACATATGAATAACAAGAGCCGCGCGAGAATAGCCGTGCGCTCTAAGGCGCCTTGCTGCGGAGTGCGCGGCTGCTCCCCGTCGGAGGTTCAAGTCCTCTCTAGGGCATGGGAGTGTGTGCTGTCATTAGTATACGTTAGTTTAAGTACTTTGTAAGTTAAGGGAATGATGACCACTGCAGTTCGGTCCCAAAGCTTTGCAAACATTTGGACATTTAAAATAACTAGAAAATTTTATTTTAAAGAACAACTGTAGGGTATGTTCGCACTTGCAAATAGATGTGATGACTTAACTGTACATTATCGTTGTCTTTCAGGACATCAACGTGAGAAAGATCACTGATTCCTTATTAGAAATAAAAGAGAAAAAGGAAAATCGCTTTTATGTAACAGAGAAGCCATATGTGCAATCAGTTGAGTTAATCAGAGATTAAGTGTCCAAAGGTGTTCAATGTCTTCAGTTTTCAAAATACCGGGCAATCAGCGTTTAAAAACCTAGATTCTTCATATAAACTATATACAATGTTCACAAACCGTTTTTTGTGATCCAAAATACTTTCTACGCACTAAATTTAAATGCAGATCAAATGACCAGAGTGTATGTAGGGGCATGTCGACACTTGTGGTCTGTTTGTTTGCTGCAGCGACTGGTAGTTAGTACGGTCAATCGTGTGGCGACGAATGATTCACAGGGATAAGAGTCAGGCGTAAATTTAGAACTAGAGTTGGCAGGCGGACGCAGGCTGCCCGATGCACGCACTCCGCAGCCTTCAGGGCTTCTCACATAGAGTGCGTGAGTCCTCTAGAGAAAGAGAAGACATCGTCCAACGTATACCTGCTTTTGTCGTGCATACAGTCATCTGAAAAACGGACCAGTACGTCTATTGAAGTTGACGGTACGACGTTTGAACACTTACTCTAATTGGAAAAGTAGAGAAGTGTTCGCCTAGATCCACGGACACACTAGCGCGATGTTCGATATGCAGGAGGAATGCAACGTCGCCAAATACTTGTGTCTCCTATCCTCACAGCCTGGTGGTGGGGGCATGGGGTCCAACGTGTTACTGGATAGTTAAGGACATTCAGTAGCAGGTTGTGAATGACGCTTGTGCACCCACTCCTTTTCCTCCGATTACAGTGGCAACTGTGGCGAAACGAAACAAATTCCTCTGTAATGCACTTCAATGTGATTTGAAGAGCATTTATGTAGACGAAGAAGAATCGTAACTTAATGTACCGGGTGATCAAAAAGTCAGTATAAATTTGAAAACTTAATAAATCCCGGAATAATGTAGATAGAGAGGTAAAAATTGACACACATGCTTGGAATGACATTGGGTTTTATTAGAACAAAAAAGTATTGCTAGACGCGTGAAAGATATGTTGCGCGCGTCGTTTGGTGATGATCGTGTGCTCAGCCGCCACTTTCGTCATGCTTGGCCTTCCAGGTCCCCAGAACTCAGTCCGTGCGATTATTGGCTTTGGGGTTATCTGAAGTCGCAAGTGTGTCGTGATCGACCGACATCTCTAGGGAGCCGGCCGCGGTGGCCGAGGTGACTGAGGCGCTCCAGTCACGGTCAGCACGGCCACTACGGTCGGGGGTTCGAATCCCCCCTCGGGCATGGATATTTGTGCCGTCCTAGTTCGTAAGTAGTTTGTAAGTTTAGGGACTGATGACCCCGTAGTTAAGTCCCATAAGCTTAACAAACATTTGAACATTTTTGATCTCTAGGGATGCTGAAAGACAACATCCGACGCCAATGCCTCACCATAACTCCGGGCATGCTTTACAGTGCTGTTCACAACATTATTCCTCGACTACAGCTATTGTTGAGGAATGATGGTGAACATATTGAGCATTTCCTGTAAAGAACATCATCTTTTCTTTGTCTTAATTTGTCATCTAATTATTGCTTTTCTGATCAGATAAAGCGACATCTGTAGGAAATTTGTTGAACTTTTTTTTGTTCTAATACAACCTCATGTCATTCCAAGCATGTGTGTCAATTTTTACCTCTATATCTACATTATTCCGTTGTTTATTAAGTTTTCAAATTTATACTGACTTTTTGATCACCCGGTATATATATGAAAGTTTGTTCGTATTTTATTCGCAGCTGTACCGTTCATTCGATTGCGATGAAACTTTTTCAACGTATTGCTTGCACTTTCGCGAAGTTCATGGGCACAATTATATCACTGTGCAGTTCAGGAGATATGATGTCACGACCACAGAGACGCGTGACAATCTGTCGCATTATGTATGACGTTTATTTATGCTTTGCTACTGACGAGGTGACCACATGGGCATCGGATTTTATAATGTTTTGATATTTATGGTACATTAAGTTCAAAACTCGAATAACAATCAGCCAAAGCCATTCGACGCAACTCAAAAATTCTCGAGAAAATTGACTTTGAAGTTTTGCAAGTACACCTAAGTACCAACCTTAAATCAATTGCAGACTGTCAGTGTAGCTAAGGGTGTAGCGTTCTCACCTTCTAACCATACGATTGGTGGTTCAATTCCCACTGTGACAGGTTGTTTTTCCGTTGTGTTCGAATACTTACACAACTTTAATATCTAATGGTAATTTTTACGAAAAATGCACATATTTTGGTTAGTATATACTTTATAAAAAGTTGTTAATAATGATGGTTTCAATAAAAAAAACCATAAGTTACATTTTTACAGTATTGGCTTCACTATTAGTTGACGACGGTTATCTTTGATTGTTCAGTTTGTGAAGAGCTAGGACACTGTTTTTGGATCGTCATCGCCATAGCTACTAAAGTCTCTCCAAGCAGCTAACCTACTCAACCACCGTTTTAAGTGACGACAAGGTGTTCAGATCGTCTCATACACATAAACAAAATCTGACGCAACACGTGGAAACAGATATCCCAAAATATTTTTTATAACTGAATTCGAAAACAACAGAAAAAAATGTGTCATACGAGGATGCAAACAACCGCCACTATGGTTGCGAGGCCAGAACGCTACCACTTGAGCTACACCGACAGATGCTGCAACTGTTTTAATTATCGGTACGTACATGTACTTGCAAAATTTCAAAGTCGATTTTCTCGAAAATTGTTGAGTTGCGTCGAATTGCTTTGGATGATTGTTATTTTAGTTCTGATCTTCACGTACCACAGATATAAAAATATTCTAAAATCCGATATCCATATGGTCTCCTTGTACATGTATTCTCAACATATTTTGTAAACAGTATCCACTTATGCCAATGAGTGCATCTACTTCGTACGACTTATAGTTTAGGAGCTATGATGTTATAAACAATGGCGTGGTTAACTGCCGAATCAGATTTGTTCGTATTTTAAGCGCTGCCGTACCGTTCATCCTATTCCGATGACACTTTGCACATTTGATCTCCAAAACAAGAGGCAAGTAACTGTCTACGTAAAATTTTGTGTGGTGCATGGGAGAGGGTACTTTGCAATAAACGTAGGTACCCCTTCCCTCATCACCAAGAAAGATAACACAGTTATATAATTAGTCACACGTGGAGGAGGAAATGGACTGATGAGGTGGAGATGAGTTCAAAAAATGTTCAAATGTTTGTAAATCTATCGGACCAAACTGCATGGTCATCAGTCTGTAGCTTACAAACTATCTATCAGATAACATCAACATTTTCTGACTAGTTCATTCCTGTAAATAGATTCGACATAGCATTTATGCTTCAAACATTACAACATGTTGTTTGGAGATACAGACGGGACAGCTCTCCATAGAGAACAGTCTTTTAATGTGTTCTACGTGCTGTCATTCTTGGTCAACGCACTCGCAGGATTTCTCGTGGTCTGGGTGGCCTTTCCACAGAACCACGTAGGCCAATCCAGAACATTGACCACCTAACTACTGACGAACAACTTCTCTGTAGTGTAGTGGGGCCTCGTCCTATTGAAAGTAAGAAGGAACGCTGACATCTTCATTCAGAACTAAGGGAAACAACACTTCTTGCAGCATTTACAGGTATCTTTGAGCATTTAGGTTCTGGTCAATGAAAATGGATCCAATTACAAGGGTCCCCATGTTAAACATTACAGCATAGCCTTCAAGACACAAACTACCTTCAAGGTTCCATCTACTGTGGATTCTGATTGTGGCGGTTGACTTCGCCACGGGCAAAAAAGTTTTCGTCATCACTGAACAAGATACCATGTGCAATAGAGGGATCTTGTTGTAATTTTTGAAGATAGGAGTGCTACAACTCTTTTATGTGGTTGCACGCGCCAGTAGTCACATTGCTCGTACAATTATGATGAATTTTATTGTATATATTTTAAATGCAATGGCCAATTTTTGTACATAGGTAACGATATAGTGAGATGTCGAGCATATCTACTTCTATCGCTGTACAAATATGCCTCATCGGGTATGTTAACAGCAAATGTAAACTATGTTCATTACCGTATATGTATGTAACATTGTATAGATATTGTATGTCCTACTTCCTTTCCTTTTCAACAGACCAGATGATTGTAACTGGCTGTACTGAAACTGATCGTCGAAATAAAAGTCTGTGTTCTCATGCAAACGATGGATATATTCCCTTAAATGAAATAAGATAGCCCCTGTACCCCATCATAAGGAAACTAAATGAACTTACTAGAATACATTTGGGACGATATCAAGCGGCAGCTTCGTATCTACAAACCATCGATTCTTAATTTACGCATATTATATTACATAACCTCCGCAACCTACCAAGTATTTGCCTCGTCCATGTTACGATGAACCGATGCTCCATGGTTGGACCAACACATTGTTAATCAGGCGTTCATAATGATGTGGTTCATCGCTGAATATTAGTTGCAATTCTGTTGTCTAGTGTGATCAACAATCAGTTAAAGGTGCCTTTAGCCGTACCAGACTTAGCAGGTACACTCTCGGCTGAATAAGCTTTCGTAGCATTTGCAAAACACTGCGAAAAATAAAGGAGTCGACCCACGCTTTCAGCCACAGCTCATTTTAGTCATGACACGCCATTCAAATCTTACATTTCCTCGAAAAATTTGTCAAAAAACTGCTCAGCGCTAGTGCCTTATGTTATACAACTGGAATTTCGTGAACATACGTGGATGGAAAGCGATGTTCTTATAGTAGGAAGTTAACATAAACGATACGTGTTGTCACTCGATTAAATAACATTATTACCCTTGGAATAGTAATCTTATAAATCGTAAACCTATAACTATAGATTACTTTGGAGTTTGTGGTGATTTTTCGAAAAAAAATGAAGGTTTGAGAATTCTTTAATTGTTTTAGAAACAGCAAAATGGTTGTACGTAAGCTGATACCGATTTAACAATGTTTCGTTTCAGAATAATGTTTAAACACTTCAGTACAAAGCTATATATGTTCAAGATTTCCTAACGTCTTATTTCATTTAAGGTCTTTTACTGTGCATTTTGTTAATATTTCCCTTGTTGCAAATTTAACCGCTTCACAAGATTATCTAGTTAATCAAGTATTAACGAAAAAGAAATGGAAATGAAGCGCCAGTACGTGCTCTGCTGTATAATTACGTGCTGTTCAACTTCATTTTCATTATCAGTTCAGTGTGCAGCCAACAAAAAAGACATTGTTTGCCACTGCTTCCATTCCCGTGGTTTTGATGTGTACGGGTGATATAACGCGGGGTACTGTTATTTTGCGAATATGTGTTAATAAATAGTATTTCGAATAACAGAAAAAACAAATGTTAAATCTTACAAATCACGTCAACACTCAACGAGAAAATTAAGAAAACTTCGTTCCAAGGCTAATGTGCAACCTTCCAGACATTTATGTCGTGTTTTGTGACGCTGTGTCTTCAATTACACAAAAGTCTTTGTGCTTTGAATGTGAATAAAAACTGAAATTTTATTCGAACTATGTATGTTTTGTACACGTGACATCTGTAATAATGTATGCCGCTAAATTGAGAATTAACTTCTGACATTCTAAGGTATAAATACGAGGCGCGTCCAGAAAGTAAGTTCCGTTTGGTAATAAAATGAAATTGTACACAGATACAGAAGAAATTTTTATTGCACAAAATTCTACAACTCTTAAACTACTTTTCCACATAACTGCCGAAATTTTGTAGGCACTTGTCATAGAATGCCACAAGTTTTCGCATGCATCCTTCACAGAAGGTTGCCACCTGTGTATTAAACCATGTGGTAACAGCTCTTTATCATCGTTGAAGTGTTGACCACAGAGGACAGATATTTGGTGAAAGAAGAAATGAAAGATGCTAGGAGAGAGGTCCGAGCTGTATGGGGGACGATCAAACAGGTCCCACTGAAATTTCCGTAAGAATTGTTTGGTCATATTCGGTATGTGAGATCAGGCATAATCGTGAAAAAAAAATCTTTTGACAGTAATCCTCTTCTTACACCTAAAATTTGTCCTTGATGGACAACAGTTCAACGATGATGACTAGCTGAAAGAACATGTTACCACATGGTTGAATACACAGGCGGCAACATTCTATTAAAAAGGCACACAAAACCTTGTGCCATGCTATGACAATTGCCTACAAAATTTCGGAAGCTATGTAGAGGAGTAGTTTAACAGTTGTAGATTTTTGTACAATCAATATTTTTTCTGTATCTGTACCCGTTCGTTTTATATACCCAAACGGAACTTACTTTCTGGACGCGCCTCGTATTACACGAAGTATATGACACATAAGAATTTTCAATTAACTTGATTTTTACTGTTTGTGTGTGTATGAACGTTTCACAGATGTCTATGTCTATGAGAGGTGAAATAAAGTGATATATCGAGAAGCATGTCTTTTTTAACAGCTAAAGAAAAACAATGAGGTGCGAAAAATCTTCTAGAGCTTAATGAGAAAGATTTTTTTTCATACTTTCAGATAATCTTTGTAAGAAACAGTAATTTAATTTTTTTATACTGATAAAATAGTTGAATAGAAATGTCTGTGTTAGCTAAGACTTAGGGTAGCACATGAGGTATTTCACCACGAACGGCACCTGTGCATCACTCTCAACACGTTGCAGTGTCAGTGTTGAAAAATGTTCAGATGTTTGTAAACCTGTTGGACCAAAGTGCTATCGGCCGCCCAGTCTGTCAAAGTGCTATGCAGCTGAGTGCTACGGGCTAAGTGCCCTTCCTGCCGGAGGTTCGACTCCTCCCTTGGGCGCGCGTGCATGTGAGCGTGCGCGCGGGCGTGTGTGTGTGTGTGTGTGTGTGTGTGTGTGTGTGTG
Organism: Locusta migratoria; assembly: GCA_026315105.1. NCBI lineage: Eukaryota > Metazoa > Arthropoda > Insecta > Orthoptera > Acrididae > Locusta > Locusta migratoria. The sequence continues at coordinate 299,438,690 of CM048755.1, forward strand.
TGTGTGTGTGTGTGTGTGTGTATGTGTTGTCCGTGTTGTAAATTAAGTTAAGTATTTAGTAAGTCTAGGGACTGATGACCATAGCAGTTTCATCATACAATGTAAACTTTCACGGCCGGCGTTGTCTTCAGATAAAACTTCCGGGCTGATGGGCCGTGGTCCAGATATAAAACTATCTCCCGACGTTTCGTCTCCAACTGCGGGAGACATCTTCAAAGGTCTTCCGGCTACTGCCACTGAGGGCCGAGGGTCTCTCGCATTTATAGAGGGCGCCACCATACGTCACGTGATGCTGACTTTCTAACTATCTCTGGATGACGTCGTCATTCTCGATTAAAAATAATCGATTGTCGTTTTGTTGGTGCAGTGTCGACATCCAAATTTTATTTAACTTCAGACCTTCTTCTTTCCTATTGAAATTATTCTGGTGTTTGTGAATCTCTATTGCTTCTCTATACATGCGTGCATGGTACTGAGGTGTCCTAGCTAAAACGCTCGTCTCGTCAAATTTTATTTCATGATTTCCTTTTTGAAAAATATGTTCAGCCACTGCCGATTTTTCCATGTGGCCCAGACGACAGTTCCTTTTATGTTCAGATATGCGAGTATTGACGCTTCTTTTTGTTGTACCAATATATACTTTACCACAGCTGCAAGGAATTTTATAAACCCCAGGTGTTGCTAGGGGATGACGTGCGTCTTTTGGTGATCTCAAATATTCTTTGATCTTTTTTGTGGGTCTGTATATGGTTTCGACGCCATGTTTGGCCAGAACTTTCCCAATTCGATCGGTAATCCTCCTAATGTACGGCAGAAAAACTTTTCCAGATTGTTGTCGCTGCTCAGAACTTCTGGATTCTTCTCTTCTTTGATGGAGAGCTCGATCAATTTCCTTGGCACCATATCCATTTTTCTTGAAGGCCGACCGTAAGTGATTTAGTTCATCCTTCAAGTAAACTGGCTCACAAATTTTGTTGGCTCTATCCACCAAGGTTTTAATAATACCTCTTTTTTGCCTCGGATGATGGTTTGACTCCTTGTGGAGGTATCGATCAGTATGTGTGTTCTTTCTGTATACCTTATGGCCCAGAGTTCCGTCCTCTCGTTTTATTACCGATACATCCAGGAAATTAAGTTGGCCATTGCTCTCTTTCTCCATCGTGAACTGTATATTCTGATTAATGCTGTTGAGATGCAATAGGAAGACATCCAACTCCTCTTCACCATGGCTCCACACTACAAAGGTGTCGTCAACATATCGGTACCAATTAGTTGGCTTCTTTCTGGCAGTCTGCAGCGCCTGCTGTTCGAAAAACTCCACGAATAAGTTGGCAACAGCTGGACTAAGAGGGCTGTCCATAGCCACTCCGTTAATTTGTTCATAGAACTCATCGTTGTACTGGAAATACGTTGTGGTAAGGCAGTGTCTGAAGAGGGCCACGATGTCAGAAGGAAACATATCTGCTATATATGCAATAACTTCGTTTACAGGAACTACAGTAAACAAGGACACTACATCAAAACTCACCAGAATATCACTCGGGCTGACATTAATCTCCTTCAGTTCCTCAATAAAATGCACAGAGTTTTTAATGTGGCTGTCCGTTTTTCCAATGTACGGCTGCAGCAGAGAAGCGAGATGTCTGGCCACCTCATGGGTGGGAGATCCTATGGCGCTCACAGTTTTGCACAGTTGCAAAACGGAAGCTTATCCACCCAGACTATATGGCCTACCAAAGGTGCATAAGCCCATGGTCCCGTTAAGACCGATTGTGAGCGCCATAGGATCTCCCACCCATGAGGTGGCCAGACATCTCGCTTCTCTGCTGCAGCCGTACATTGGAAAAACGGACAGCCACATTAAAAACTCTGTGCATTTTATTGAGGAACTGAAGGAGATTAATGTCAGCCCGAGTGATATTCTGGTGAGTTTTGATGTAGTGTCCTTGTTTACTGTAGTTCCTGTAAACGAAGTTATTGCATATATAGCAGATATGTTTCCTTCTGACATCGTGGCCCTCTTCAGACACTGCCTTACCACAACGTATTTCCAGTACAACGATGAGTTCTATGAACAAATTAACGGAGTGGCTATGGGCAGCCCTCTTAGTCCAGCTGTTGCCAACTTATTCGTGGAGTTTTTCGAACAGCAGGCGCTGCAGACTGCCAGAAAGAAGCCAACTAAGTGGTACCGATATGTTGACGACACCTTTGTAGTGTGGAGCCATGGTGAAGAGGAGTTGGATGTCTTCCTATTGCATCTCAACAGCATTAATCAGAATATACAGTTCACGATGGAGAAAGAGAGCAATGGCCAACTTAATTTCCTGGATGTATCGGTAATAAAACGAGAGGACGGAACTCTGGGCCATAAGGTATACAGAAAGAACACACATACTGATCGATACCTCCACAAGGAGTCAAACCATCATCCGAGGCAAAAAAGAGGTATTATTAAAACCTTGGTGGATAGAGCCAACAAAATTTGTGAGCCAGTTTACTTGAAGGATGAACTAAATCACTTACGGTCGGCCTTCAAGAAAAATGGATATGGTGCCAAGGAAATTGATCGAGCTCTCCATCAAAGAAGAGAAGAATCCAGAAGTTCTGAGCAGCGACAACAATCTGGAAAAGTTTTTCTGCCGTACATTAGGAGGATTACCGATCGAATTGGGAAAGTTCTGGCCAAACATGGCGTCGAAACCATATACAGACCCACAAAAAAGATCAAAGAATATTTGAGATCACCAAAAGACGCACGTCATCCCCTAGCAACACCTGGGGTTTATAAAATTCCTTGCAGCTGTGGTAAAGTATATATTGGTACAACAAAAAGAAGCGTCAATACTCGCATATCTGAACATAAAAGGAACTGTCGTCTGGGCCACATGGAAAAATCGGCAGTGGCTGAACATATTTTTCAAAAAGGAAATCATGAAATAAAATTTGACGAGACGAGCGTTTTAGCTAGGACACCTCAGTACCATGCACGCATGTATAGAGAAGCAATAGAGATTCACAAACACCAGAATAATTTCAATAGGAAAGAAGAAGGTCTGAAGTTAAATAAAATTTGGATGTCGACACTGCACCAACAAAACGACAATCGATTATTTTTAATCGAGAATGACGACGTCATCCAGAGATAGTTAGAAAGTCAGCATCACGTGACGTATGGTGGCGCCCTCTATAAATGCGAGAGACCCTCGGCCCTCAGTGGCAGTAGCCGGAAGACCTTTGAAGATGTCTCCCGCAGTTGGAGACGAAACGTCGGGCGATAGTTTTATATCTGGACCACGGCCCATCAGCCCGGAAGTTTTATCTGAAGACATAGCAGTTTCGTCCAATAGGTTTAAAAACGTCTTTTTTATGCAGTTGTGATTGCATTACGTTGAAACTATGTAAATTCTAACGTGGGTCATTTTCCTGGTGCTCGTATGGTGGACGCTTCAGTAACCAGGGTAACCTAAGTGTTTGGTGTTTCAAGAGGTACCAAATCGAAGGTTTATATCGCATATAAGGAAAGCGGGAAAACGTCATCCGCTAAGTCACACGGATGGCGAAAGTGTATGTTGGGTGATCATGACTTACGGTCATTAAAGAATATTGCGACGATAAATAGGAAGATGATAGCGAACCCTGTGAGCACCAAAGCCTCACCATTGTGGCTCCATAAGCTGAAAAATAGCAGCGCGAGATGCGATTCCAGTGCCAACTATCAGTGATGCGAAAGTCCGTAACAGGGAAAAGTGATGAAGAAACCATAACACCTGGAATATGGAGCAACGGGAGAAAGCCATTTGTTTGGATGGGTCTTGTTTAACACTGATCGCAATTTCTGTCAGAGTTTATGGCTGGCGTATTCTGTCAGAAGCCTAAGATGCAGACAGCTTGCTGCTCAGAATTAACGAAGGCAGGAGTTCGGTTTTGACAGTCATATCGTAGTATACCGTGGACCCCATGGCTATTCTGTCAGCTGTGACAGCTGTTATGTGACCATTTTGGCTGATCAGGTTCATCCCTTGATAGGCCCTACAATGTTTGTTCACCAATGGTTGCGCCGTAGTTCAAGACGACAGGGACCTTTTTTTTAGTAGGAGGATAAACAGTCTCATATCATATGGTCACCACAGATCTCATTATTATTAAACAATTGCAGACTGCTTTGGAAAGAAGCGTGTGTGGCGCTAACCTCCAAATTCATTGTTAGCTGAACTAGCAACTATTTTGCTGGAAAAGTGATATTATAAAGTTCTCTTTATATCCATACAGAAACTGTATTTATCCATTCCGAGACGACTAGAAAAAAAGGTAGGAAGATTTGGGTTGCACGTCCCGTCGATATTGTGATCATTAAAGACTCTGCACACCCTCGGGCAGCTTTTGTTAGGGATGGGGAATGAAATCAGCTGTGCCCTTTGAACGGAACCATCCCGACATTTGAAGTGATTTAAGGAAATCACGATAAACCAAAATCTGGATGGCCGGAGGCGTGTTTGAACGGTCATCCTCCCCGAATGCGAGTCCGGTGTGTACGCCACCTTGGTGAGTGAGACGACAGGAAGCTGAATTGAAATCTTAGTTGCTTATCTACACTTTTACTATGATGCTTCTGTTGTAAAGGAACAGAATTTCGTGAAAAGCGAGAGACCCAGGTTCGAGTCCCGGTCCGACACAAATTTTCATATTTTTCAAAATGATAGACCAACTAAAGAAGAGCAGCTGAAGTCGAAAATTCTCGCAAACTGCGAATTAATTTCTGTATATATCTACACTTTATTCTGCACGGTAATGTTTTCTTGTTAATGCTTTGATATTTTTGTTCTCCCTCTGTAACGCTATACTCTAAAATGGCACGTGACATCTAAACCCACTATTGTATGGAATTGCCGGATTTAGGAGACCTCGTACATTGTACGAAGATTAATGCAAAACAGAATCACAGATATTTCATGCAAACTGTGAAGTCGATAACTGTGTAGGAATATGGATAATAGTTTATGGGCAAATAAAGAAATATTTTTTACACACATCAGTTGTATGGTCCGGCAGTGTGATGCGATGAAGATTATGACTTTATTTAAAAGAAGTTCAAAAGTGTTTAAGCTACAGTATATGTTCGAACCAATGGTTTCGAGGAGAACTTATGCTGACAGGATGGTCGTTTTAAGGAATCTGTTCTGCAACGCTGATCCTACAGAACACCCCACAGAAACGATAAAGTTTCTCTATACTCTTTGTCAATTTGGGATAAGCGGAAACGGAACATAGTGGAGAAAATTGTTGATTTCAAATTTTAACATTCTCCTGTAGTCTTATTTTTTATTAAAAATATTCAAATCTTTGTTAAGATTATGGCTCTTAACTACGGGGTCATCAGTCCCTAAACTTACAAACTACTTATAAATTAACTTATACTAAAGACAATAGAAACATCCATGCCCGAGGGAGGATTCGAACCCTCGACGGGGAACGGCCTCGTGCATCGGAGCATAGCGCCTAAATGCGCTCGGCCACTCCGTTCATGTTCATGTTTGTGAAGCTTATGGAACTTCACTGCGGGGTCATTAGTCCCTAAACTTACAAACTACTTATGAACAACCTTATACTAAAGACAGCACAAACAACCATGCCCGAGGGAGGATTCGAAACCCCGACGGGGAACCGCATCGCAGCATAGCGCCTCAATGCGCTCGGCCGCTCCGCCGAGGCTCGGCTACTCCGCAGCGGCCTTTTTTTTCATTAATTCCACAGGCATGCTCTCGGAAACACGACACGAGAAAGAATTAAAAGACTACGTTATACTGGACAGTCACGGTGACTTAGTTTAATTTTTGTAAGGCTTTTAATTGCGCACCAGTAACTAGCTCTCGCCTTTTGTTATGACTTTAAAACCATTTGTCATGTGTAGTATTTTTTCGCTCCCTGACTTCTAATTAGTTGTTACAAGCTTAAAAAGAGACGCAGCAGCAAAATCGTCCTGATTGCTCGTTTTTAAACTTCAGAAGTTGTTTCTCAGTGGAAATGACGTGGCATGTTGTTTCGTATGTCACACGAGTGAGCGTCGCGCGCTTCCTCAAAATTTCACAAAATTAACCGTCGGAGGTAAATTGCACATTAACAGATTTAAAGCTTCCCTTTCATCATTATAACAGTGGTGATTAAGAGATAAAACCGCATTTCATTTCTTATTTCAAATTTCTCTTAAACTTTTTCTCGTAAAACAGTAGTAAACATAGTTAATATAACATTGCTCCAAGTTCCCTCACACAAGTTAGTAGATGCGTTTTATTATCTCTATCCCTTATAGTTATGTTAATTGCCGACAATTTCGGCGTAGCAGTTCATATAACTCAGACTTTAACATAATGTATTCCGACGTAACTCATGTTTTCTGAAAGTTATACAGTAGTTGTTGATAGGAATTAGATAGCCGCGGTGGAGTAGCCGAGCGGTCTAAAGCGTCTCGCTGCGGAGCGCGCGGTTGCTCGCCGTGGAGGTTCGAGTACTCCCTGGGGCATGGGTGTGTGTGCTTGTCCTAAGGTTAGTTTACCTAGGTTTAAGTAGTTTGTAAGCTACGGACTGGTGACCACGCAGTTTGGTCCCATAGATTTACAAACATTTGAACATTTGAATCCATCCTTCGATTTGCAAAACATCCGTTCCTTTTCTCTCGGCCCTAAAACAAACTGTGACATGTCACTTGTCTAAAATGATCAAATGTTTGTTAAGCTTAAGGGACTTAACTGCGAAGTCATCAGTCCGTTTGAATTTTGAGGACCTTGCTTTGATTGTCGTTATGTTGTTGTACCATTAGTTGTTGTCTGTTTTGTTTGTTGTCTTCAGATTCTTTTTAAGCTTTAAGTCTTAACTGTGCATTCTTATGGCTGAAGGCCTATTTGTTCCTATTTTACAGATTTGCTTACTAATGATTAATTATCTCTCCTACAACTGACTCTTTACTAACGCTTGCTTTTGCTTATCCTACCTATAGTTCCTATCTTACAATAATTGATTTATCACTATTTACAAATTGAATCTTATGGCTGCAGAGCCTACTGAGAACTGGACTATGCTAATGTTTATGGACTTGTCTACTTCTGTGGCTATTTGTGTAATTTTATAGCTCTCTGTCTCCGTTTAGTCCTCCGATTCTTCAATTAAGCTTCGCGGAACTTTTTGTATGTGCCATCGTTTTGGTTTGCAGGTACCGACATTTGTCAGTTGTCTGCAGTTTTCCCTTGTTACATCTAGTTTGTTGTAAACTTTATTGGCGAATTTTTTGACTGTAGTCTCTATAGTGTCTATCTCCATGGCCTCGTGCAGCTCTGTCATTTTTGTCCAGGGTTTTGCACCTAGACTCGATCGTAGTACTTTGTTTTGTACTACCTGGAGGCTATATTTTGTTGTATTGCTGGCTGTTCCCCACGAAGTACAGCCATATATCATCGTAGGCAGGACCGTGGTTTTCTATAGTGTCCTCTTCGTCTTGAGGCAGAGGTTTTTGCTGCTGAAGAGGGGGAAGAGGGCTTTGGCTACGTTTAGAGCTTTGACACGTTTTTCTTGTACGTGACGGTGATATAACAGTTTTTTGTCTAGCGTAACACCAAGGTACTTGACAGTCTTCTTCCACGGTAGTTCTTGCACGTTGAGGATGAGATGGTCTTTTTCTTGTGAAGTATACTGTTGATGTTTTTCCAGCATGCAGCTGCATCTTATTTTCCCTACACCATTGTTCTACAAGTGTTAGTTGTCTTTGTAATTTTTGGATTGGAATGTTCTCGAAGACCGGTATAAATGCTGTCTAAAAGGGGCGTGGTCAAGTGTTCACGTGCGCAGCAGAGATAAGCCTTGTCAAAGATAAAATCATGACTATCGACAGTCGATGGTCAAAGATAAAAGTGTAACTACCTACTCTGAAGAATAAAGTACGAGAAATCAGAGCTCGAACGCAGCGATTCAGGTGTTCTTTATTCCCGCGCGCTATTCGAGAATGGAATAGGAGATAAATAGTATAATGGTGGTTCGATGAACCCTCTGCCAGGCACTTAAATGTGTTTTGCAGAGTATCCCATGTAGATGTAGATGTAAATGTAATTTCGGGATGGGCAGAGAATCTATTTGACTGTCTTTAAAAGTTGTCCCCCCCCCTTTAATTAGACACACAAACTTGACAGATACCGATTAGCGGTGAGAAACTAAAGACTTTCGCCCTGACTTGCTCTTTCAGTAAAAACCTCCCTGGGCAAGAATAGGGCACTGAACACATTTATTCTTAATGTTTCCCAACCCGACGAACCGCAGTGCATATGACGCATATGGTGTACCTGGGATTATCAGCATTATATCAGGTGGGGCTGTAGCTACTTCAGTACCAGACAGACCACGAGTCAAGATTTCAATTAGCTGCCTAGCCAGGGACAAATATTCTAATGAGCTACCCTTCCATAAAGAAATACTTAATTGTGTGTCAAACACCACACAGTGGCAAAGAATCGTCACTCGAATAAGAAGAAGAATAACGCTATTCGCAAAGAAAACACCTTACGTGCTCCTTGTGACGAAATCAACGCTTCTCCAAATATAGCAGCGAGATTCTCCGCTAACGGTCTCACCAGCGAAGTTCCTACGCCGCTCTCCAGAGAGAAGTGCCCTCGATCGATCCCCAGAGGAAGTGTCTCCACACAATACGCCCCTTCCTCCTGGACAGCGCCGTCTATCTTTGTTTTGCGGCGACGATTTCCCGCAGCCGTTGCCAAGACATTACCTGCTACTATTACACGTTTATTTTACAATTGCCTTTTCAGCTGAGGGCCCTGCAACTGTTGACGTGTCCTATTTTTGAATGATGCACAAGCAGTATAACTAGGAGCAATCAACTTTAATACTGTTCTTTAACTGATTGTGGTATACGTACAGCAGATTAAATCAATCTATATTCTGTTAACTCATTCTTGTACAGAAAAGCAATAGAAATGTATAATAAGTATACGAAACTTTGTTTTGCGGTCAAACAAAACAGCAGCCCGTTTACAAAACAGCTGTACGTTCGTTTGTAATATATTCTTCTGTGACAACACAATGACATGAAATAGTGTTACTATCGAGTAACTGAAGAGAACGCATAATATATTTGCTATTAATATGGTCTTAGACAAAACATCGTACGAAATCAAATTACAACTGTTGTTTTAAAATTAACTTGAGTTGAGCTTGCAGCTGATCAAAATGCATTTTCTGTTAATACATTATTTTACAATGAAGAGTAAAAGACTGAAATAGAAATTTTGTTGTACGATCTAATAACCAAGAGAAAGTGGCCCCACCGGGAGGATCGACGGTTTGAAACCATATATCACATGCTGGTGTAGGTTCATCATTCACTCTGATGAGTGAGTAATCAACCAAACACATTCGGAATTTTGCATCAATCCATAAAGCCAGAAAAAAACGAAGACATTGCGATGGCTGGTGAAGTGCTTCCTTGCGAGTGATCACCGAGAAACAAATTCGAAATTTCGCTTGACAATCTAGAACTTTGATATAGAATAACGTCCGTGTTAGTTGCTGTAGCGTAGTGAATACCGGTACATGTGCCAGGATATATAGGTTTGAATCAAATCTACTGCTTCAATATTTTTCATTTCTAAAATCTTTATCGAAATGACTTTGATTACTGATTTTATGCAGTTGATAGGTTTAAACATGTTTCTTATTTATAATAATAATAATGAAATTGAAAACATTAAATGGAAGTTAATACAGGAAAGGAATTAAAATTACACACACAAGAATACGAAATAAATAAAAATGACAGGAACAACAAATGTGGCGCTATGGAAAGAAAAAAAAGTATTGAAGCACATCTAAACGTCTTGTACATTAGGTAGAAAAGAAACCTACTGCGCTACGCTAGCTAAAAAATATGCTTTCTGTTTTAAAGCTTTAGAGTCTTGGCGAAAATTCTGCAATTTTTCTCGGCGATTACTCTTGAACGACGGCCAACTAAAGAGAATGGTCCACTACTGATTATATGCCCCCCACAACATTAACCGCTGTCTATATTCCTACTGGTGCTCCTCCATCCATAGCTGTTTCTAGCTGTATTAACAATCCTTTCCCTTTTTCTTCTCGACATTACTGAACACCAGTATTTATTACAATTTATCCATCTGACTGTACGCTTTGATTACGTGTATTTCCACGATGCCGATCCATTTCATCAGACACTAAGATTACGCAGCCACACTATGACAATAACGTGACTCTACAATGCCGACTGTACAATCGTATACTGTCGAGTACAGTCAAACATCGATATATCGGATCTCGATATATCGAAGACCTGTCTATTTCGAATGTTTTCCTCATTCCCTTCCTCTGGGAGACCAAAACCTTGATACTTCGAATAAAATCCTCCATTATATCGAAGTTTTTGGAAGGTTCTTGAATGACAGAGTTTTCCTCTGTGTATCGAAGTTCAGTGGGGAAAAACTCTTTATATCGAAGTCACCTCTATATATCGAAATATTTTTTGTGCTACCTCTGTATATCGTAGTGCGCGCAAATAGGGCAGTCCCAGTACCTTCCCTCGCTGCCTCTATGCATCGCTGATATCTGGGTCGCTCTGCAGTCCCCACGATTTCCGTGCAGCTGCGATTTTAGGCAGCGTTTGTTTTGATTCAGTGTGTGCAGCGAGTGCCAGCCATGGGGTCAAAGCGGAAATGTCTGTCAATTGCTAAAAAGAAAAAAATTAATTGATGAAGTGAAAGTAGGAGTAAAGAAAAAGAAGGACATAACAGCTGAGTTTGGAATTCCAGCCGGCCGCGGTGGCCGAGAGGTCTGCGGCGCGCCAGTCACGGTCTGCACGGCCACTAAGGTCGGGGGCTCGAATCCCTCCTCGGGCATGGATATTTGTGCCTTCCTTAGTATTAGATAGTTCATAAGTAGTTTGTAAGTTTAGGGACTGATGACCCCGTAGTTAAGTCCCATAAGCTCTACAAATATTTGAACATTTTCGAATTCCGGCAAGAACATTGTCAACAACAATGAAAAATGAAGACCACGGGATTATCGCAGATGAAGGAACAGATCGGAAACGACAACGAAAGGCTGAGCTTTCAGATCTAGAAGAGTGTTTACTGCACTCGTTCTGGCAACAGAGGAATAATAATGTGAACTTTGGTTGACTTATTTTGAAAGGAAAGACAGCTTATTCTGCAGCAGCGTTGGAATACGATACGTTTCGTGTGAGTAAAGGGTGGCTTGAAAAATTCAGGAAAAGATATGGCATTATTTTCCGAAAAATGAGTAGGGAATGAGTCACACAAATAACAAAAGCTGTGATGAGTGGAAGTTAAAACGGCAGAGCATCCTTCACATTAAGTACAGTAATAAAAAACGTGACATTTTTCTGGAACATCTCGTTATATCGAACCCTCGATATTTCGAATTTATTTTGTCTTCCCTAGAGATTCGATATATTGAGGTTTAACAGTATTGTCGACGGCTTCGGTCCCATCTGGCCGTAAACAAAACATAGTTTCGCGGTCTGCCGTCGGCAATTGTAAAATGAAGAGGTAATATGTTGGTATTGAATCTGCACGCCAATTGCTGGCAGCTCATATTAATATAAGAAGACGTTTACAATTCCATGCCTGCATTTTTAGCATTCCATCAATCATCTGCTTTTTGGCGGGAAGCGTGCCTCGACGCTCCTTGGCGAGAAGATTTCGCGGAGGGCAAGTCACGAGCATCGTTTGTCATGCTGTGTATTCCTTCGTTCTAAATGGGTGTCTTTTCGCCTTGTTAGATGCTATGGTCCATCTCCAATGCTCTTCCACCAGACAGGCTATTTTGTCGTATTTTTTCTGAGTCCACCAGAGTGCATCAGCCCTTCCGCACCGTTCGCTCCGCGGGGGTTGAAAATCGCCGCCTCCACGCTACGTTGCCTCAGGGCAGTAAATATCCATCCCTGCAGAATATAACAACTCTCTTGCCAGCCAGTCTTAAGCTTCTGAGCACCGCGTTTTCCACGACGTTCCTAGTGTCACCGTGCAGCTCTAATTAACTCTCAGACGCGCAATACTTCATAAATTGTTAGCACGTATTGCTAGCCAGTAACAGAGAATGAAATGATCAATTATCTGATTGTACGCCGTAAAAAGTGATGTACAGGGTGATTCAACTAAACTGTTCATCTCGAATATTTCTGGAACCGCTTAAGATATCGTAATCCTGTTTTCACCCAGATGCATTAGAAGAATGTCCTCAGTGATATGAATTTCGTTTTCTCAAATGGAACTATAGTAATTTTTGCTGCTGCTAGTATTTTAGTGTTTCACGCATCAAATCTGATAAGTATTTTCGAAGGGGGGGGGGAGAGGGGGGAGGGGGGGGGAATGTTCAAATGTTTGAAAAGCTTATGGGACTTAACTGCGGGGTCATCAGTCTCTAAACTTGCAAACTACTTATGAACTAGCTTATACTAAAGACGGCACAAACATCCATGCCCGAGGGGGGATTCGAACCCCCGGCGGGGAACGGCTTCGCGCATCGTAGCATAGCGCCTCAATGCGCTCGGCCACTCCGCCGCGGCAGTTTCGGGAAAATTACAATATGTAGAGCCCAGGATTTATTTATGTAGGACCGGTTCGTCCATCTCTCGTTACTCTTTTCGTTAGTAAACGAGAAGTTGCCTTTAACGTCCAGTTATATGTGCTCGTTAAGTGCATTGCGACTGTCATTGCCAGATACACTTCTCGTTTGCTAACCTGGAGACAACGAGAAGGTACGATATATTTCGACTATGTTGGCAAGAGAAACAAATGAAAGTGCTGTCTGAATAAACGGCTGTTCGCCATATTTAAGTATTGGAGAAAAGGTTAGCAGACAGTTGTTATTTGGCGCTATGGAAAACAAACGTGAAAGAAGCTCCAGTTTTACAAAACGTTAGTACGAGAATGTTGTGTCCTTAATAGAGAAATATAAGCACCCACTGGAATATATATATATATATATATATATATATATATATATATATATATATATATATATATATATATATACGACATGGAAGGAAAAGAAAGCGACATGGTCACGTGTGGCAAATGAATTCAATGCAGTCAGAAATGTTCAAATGTTTGTAAATCTATTGGACCAAACTGCTTGGTCATCGGTTCGCAGCTTACAAACTACTTAAACTAAGGTAAACTAACCTAAGGACAACACACACACCCATGCCCCAGGGAGGACTCGAACCTCCGACGGCGAGCAACCGCGCGCTCCGCAGCGAGGCCCCTTATCAATACAGTCCATGGAACATGTAGGACAGCAAAAAATGCTTAGGGCCTAGTACGCTAAAATACTGCTAAGTGCGGAGTACCTTAGTGCAAGCAATAACTTGCACACAGGCGAAAGTCCACTGTTCCTGTAGATCGGAGGAAGAAATCACATTTAGGCCTTAAACTAGGCGCATCAAGTAAATACTGAATTAATAAGCTTGCAGACAAAAATAATGTATTCTGTTTTCTATTACATCTTATAACTTACAAAATCACTTATTTTTGGAAACATTTTTGCTTTACTTTTTTGGGTAACAGCGCTCTTATTTAAATTTATATATAAATAACAGAATAACAGTCTAGAGTGCAACAATTTTATTTTATTAATTTAGTTTAAGCCTTTCTTTTAGACCATCTTCAGGAATTGTAACTCCATCGATGTCATGGAGCTGGCAGGTAACTGGGAGCCTTTCAGTGACATGAATGGAATTACAATTCCTGGAGATAGTCTAAAAGAAAGGCTTAAACTGTATGAATAAATTAAAATTGTTGCACGCTAGACAGTTATTTTATGTAAACTTACAAAATGCATAACTATCTGGTGGACACTTCAGATAGTCGTGGAGTTTTTCATGCAGCGTTTCCAAAGTGGCCTTTCGAAGATGAAATCGCGTAATAACCCATACCCACGCCAGCATCCAAAACGATGTGGACGAACAAAAATACGTCTACGTCGCCTTATAGGTGCAATAACCTCCAGATCGTCCAAAATATTGAGATCGTCTTCATTGTCAATCAAATCTCTCATTCCAGCCATTTTCATCATATCTATTCTCACTTAACTAGTCGTTATCCGTAAGTCTGTATTTTGATATCGCAACAAAGTTGCATATCTGTAATATATCACACTCATCTACTCGCTACTGACATGGATGGGGCGAGAAATAATACGATAAAATTTTCTAATAAAGCTTCTTTCCGCACTAATTTTTCATCCATGTTGTGCTTCTGTTATTTTGTTCGATAAATTGGTCTTATCACATGAATATATTAAGGTATTTTAGCGCTTTGGAATCCTGTCATTTTCATACAGATTCTCGCTTAAATGGTCGTTAGCCGTGTAACGAGCAGAATTCTGCTCGTTAACATAACGGCCAGTTTGAGGTCATTTAACGTCAGGTGAAATCATAACGAAATATTGTCAAATGCAATGCTTCGCTTCAGACAAGTTAAAATCTTAACCGGAACTTAACGAGACATTGACAAACAGACCTTCAGACCATCAAACCAATTTCTGTCTAATGCAGAAGTCCGTGATTTCATGCGAAAATAAGGAAATCAGTCACGTCGGATAAAGAGTAAACAGAATATTTACTTTCTCTTGATTCGTAAAAGACATTTTTCCCAAACTACTCAGCACTCGTCGCACGTGAACGAGCCAGAATACAGGCGCCTCAGTCTCTCTGTCCCTTTTATACCGACATTGCGGTGGTGCAACACTGTTTCCTCCTTATACGATGTGACCCACTTCCTAATTTAGATATGAAGTCACGGACTTCCACATTAGACAGCAATTTGTTTGATGTTCTAAACAAGTAAGTCCTGGGATCTACATATTGTAATCTCTCCGAAACTACTTATCGGGTTTAGATATGTAAAACGCCGTTGAATTCGTATCTTTGAGATCTAAGATACTAGTAGCAGAAGTTAATATAGTTCCATTTCAAAAAAAGAAGTCGATATCGAAATCTATGTAATTAATATAGCTATGACAAACATTTGAACATTTTTGAATTTGAAGAAACTATACGTTATTTACAGGAGGTACTGATAAAAGAGGGGAAGAAAGAAGGATGGGAAAGAAAGGATTGACAGTGGCCGCATTTGGGCATTGATATTAAGCAATGGCGACAAGTGAAAATGTGAGCCGGGCCGGGAATCGAACCCGGGTGTCCCGCTTCGGGTCAGCGGTCGCCTTGGCTACCCGTGCTCGCCTCCCGCCCGTCTCAAATTCCCAGACGTCGCACGCTATGGCTGTAGCGCCCCTATCGTCCATGCCCTCTTACACTCGCCATTACGGATTCACGTGCGAGGTCGAACGTAAGACCGCATCTGCGGTGAAGAAATTGAAGCCAGCGCCGTCGTCGCGTGTAAATACTTATTATATATTGGTGTGGTGTCCGTTCTTTCGGACATGTCCAAAGAACAGACACCACACCAATATATAATAAGTATTTACAGAAGACTTTGTTACGATTCATCTGGGTGACCCGCGGTGGAGTAGCCGAGCGGTGTAAAGCGTCTCGCTGCGGAGCGTGCGGTTGCTCGCCGTGGAGGTTCGAGTCCTCCCTGGGGCATGGGTGTGTGTGTTTGTCCGTAGGTTAGTTTACCTAGGTTTAAGTAGTTTGTAAGCTACGGACTGATGACCACGCAGTTTGGCCCGATAGAATTACAAACATTTGAACATTTTTGAACATCTGGGTGAAAACAGAATTATGATATGTTAAAAGGTTCGGGAAATATTGAAGTGAACAGTTAGCTGAATCACCCTGTAATGTAAGATATAAATAGAGGTCAATTCGTAGAATATTAAACGATATGTCCTAATATCATGTCGTACTTCGTTTTGCCAAGTGAAGTGCAGTAACTCGAGTAGCAAGACTCCTGAAGAAAACTAAGCCACCCTCTATAGTCATTCGTAATGGACGGAGTGTTGCCGGCGTAAAATGTTGTCCTCTCCATTATGTCCCATGAACGTTGTATGGGATTCATGGAGCGCTATCTGGCTGACCAAATCATTCATAATACTTGTCCATTGTGTTCTTGAAACCATGAAGTAATGGGTGCTATCGAGAAGGGCGCGTCAAATCGATTCTGTTTATCTAGATTTCCGGAAAGTCTCAAACTGCCTGTATGGTACTACCATTTGGTGGCAGTGTGTGGGAACGTCCTCCTGCTGGTGAGGGAAACAAGGACTGCAGTGGAGAGAGGGGCGGCCGGCACAGGAATAGCGGTGCAGCTGCCGCTTACACACATCGATTCGCCGGCCTCCCAGCTTTAGCTCACCCCTTCACATTTTGCGCCGCCAACTCTTTCCACATCGGAAACAACTTGGCGTCGACTGAAAATCGCGCTTTTATTCGAAAGCGTACAAACGGTCGCGCTGGACGACCTCCAAAAAAATTCTCTCTCGCTCTGGCCGGCCTAACACCGTTGGCGTCCACAACTCTTGGAGGCTCCGGCAGATTTTCCCGTAATGGCACCTTTAAATGGTGGAATAGTCGCAGGGACAATTTTGTGGCTTGAAGTCACACGTATACCAGTAGTGATACTACAGCTATACCCCCATATGGTCACCGTTGCATGAACTACAAGTACGAAGGAAGGAAGCTTGGAGTTTAACGTCCCGTCGACAGCGTGGTCATTAGAGACGGAGCTTACGCTCGGAATGTTTGGTATGGATATGGAAGGAAATCGGCCATGCCCTTTTGAAAGGAACCATCCCGGCATTTGCCTGGAGTGATTTAGGGAAATCACGGAAAACCTAAATCCGGATGGCCGAAGGTGGATTTGAACCACCTTCCTTCTGAATGCGAGTCCAGTGTGTTACCACTGCGACACGTCGCTCGGTACAAGTACGAAACTCGATTTCTGAGTACGTCAAATTAAGCAAGGGACTGGATGTACAGTCAGACATAGAGCTACATTGCAGGTGGAAGACAGTGCTCTATCGTAGAAGATTTAAGTTGTCAATAGGCCCAGTAGTAACTTGGTTCAAATCTCAGGTACGTTTAATGGGACTAATGGGTTAATTTAAGACACATCGTTAATGGCAAATATTTAAGGAGACGCTGAAGATATCCAAGATATATTTGGCAAGTTGTGCTTCGAAGACGAATAAGTATTTTCTTTTATTCGCAATTCAGGATTTTTTCTGGGTTTTTGTGTAATTTTTCTTTTTACTTTTTTAGTTAATCATATTTATTTTTAGATAATAAACCGTAGATAAGCTTTTAAGGAATCGATGTGAATTGGAGTGTGATTATATTGACATGACTTTTTTTGTAATTGTAGTTAAACTGATCGCAAAAATAATGAGACCCTATTTTTAACACAACGACTAGCTCAGCAGTTTAAGCTTGTTTGACACGATTATATTATTATATCGTGAGACGGAACACGTTTATTCTAGCAGTATTTGCCTTCTTATTCAGGAAATTACCCGTTTTTTCCATTTTCGCTGATAATGTTTTGCAGCAAACGATAAAAAACGGTCTGGAATTATACATCTATTTTCATGTGTCATCCAATTCAAGAGGAATGTTCAAATGTTTGTTAAGCTTAAGGGACTTAACTGCGGGGTCATCAGTCCCTAAATTTACAAACTACTTATGAACTACCTTATACTAAAGACGACACAAACATCCATGCCGGAGAGGGGATTCGAACCACCGACGGGGAACTGCCTCGCGTATCGCAGCATAGCGTCTCAATGCGCTTGGCCACTCCACCGCAGCCAAGAGGAATGGAAAATATTTTAGAAGGTGATAGTATAGACTAATTGCAACAAAAATAGTATATAACATGTGTACAATTTTTATTGAGTACAAAGATACAGGTGAATTCACTGTATTTTATTTTCGTTTATTTTCGGTTGTGCCGCGGCGGAGCGGCCGAGTGCATTGAGGAGCTATGCTACAATGCACGAGGCCGTTCCCCGTCGGGGGTTCGAATCCCCCCTAAGGCATGGATGTTTGTCGGTCTTTAACATAAGCTAGTTCATAAGTAGTTTGTAGTTTAGGGACCGATGACCCCGCAGTTAAGTCCCATAAGCTTTACAAACATTTCAACATTTGAACACCGGTTGTTATTAGCTGCGGTCGGAGTATTTATCGAATGTCAGCAGTAGTGCAAAATTTATGAGTGTAGTTTTATGGAATCGTCCCTGGATGCGATTGCTCTGTTGCTCTTCAACAAATCTGGAATTATGCATCAATTCAGGGCACGTGTTTTTTCGAAGATGAAGAAATACGCATGGTTAGCACCTCAGTTAACGGATTAAAGAGAACACTTTTTTAATGTAAATGAACAATGTTTTGTGGTATCGCTCTTAAAAACTCCGTGCGTACGAAAGACAGAGGCTGTCATGAAATTTGTTTGGTGCTGTAAAGCATTGTGTTTCGGTTGCTTTTACGAGAAATATCGTACGGATTTCTGTTGTGGCATAGCAAGCGATGAAGGCGATAGCGAGTAAGATTGTGTAGTAATGATGTGAAAATTAATTTACTATAGCAAAATGGAATGTTTCTCACTAATGTAACACACTGTACACTGTTTGTTGATATTCTGTAAAATAAAATGAAATAATGTCGCACTATTCTGATTACAAGAAAAGAAGAAACACGAAGAGAACCCACAAACGGCACTTTCGTCGTGGTAGTGTGGACCTTAGCCGTTGCGCCACGCTCACTTGACTGGAGCGTGTCTAACGTTACGCAGTGAAGTTCAACATCAATTTTTTGGAAAACCAAAGCCCGTCGCTAAATAAGGGCATATTCTCATACTCAGGATATGACCCTCTACAACATATCCGAGACCCATCAAAATCCGTTATTTAACACTTTTGATGGTCCCCTTCTTAGTCTTAACCCATCTTCGCGATTCGTAAGGGAGCTATGCCACAGACAAAATATACGTTACTCTGTGGCGATACGTTGGGGGAAATGGAACAGAAATGAATGGCTTCGGTTTGAGAGACCAAAATTTAATTAAATTTAAAATCACCTATTTTGTGGTTTGGGGATATATTTATCTCCTTAATATATTATAACGACACCTAATAAAGAATTTAATTGAGAAATGAGTGCCACGCGGGAATAACCCTGTGCTCTAAGGCGCCTTGCTGCGGAGTGCGTGGCTGCTACCCATCGGAGATTTGATTCCTCCCTCGGGAATGGGTGTGTGTGTTGTCCTTAGCATATGTTAGTGTTGTGTTCCTCCGCGTTGCCATCTGCAGTTACGGACTCGCTCTCGTAACGGAGCAACTGACTGGGGGGTCGAGGACGTGGGAGTAGAGCCGATAGGAACTCTGCAACCTCAAGAGCATTAATAGATGATAATTTATTGGACAAACACTTAACTTAGTATTTACACTGTGGGCGTCGGCTGGTGCCACTTTAACATAACTTAAAGTTCTCCCAAAGTATCACATCACTGTCCACGGACGAAGCTAGCCAGTACAGCCGGAGCAGTATGCAACGTTATTACAAGTCTAAGATCAATCCACAACACAGGCGCACTAAACCAAGTCACCAGTCGGAGTCTCGTGCCAGAAGTGAACTACTCCGCGGCACTGTCCAACGTTTCTCCACTTCCTCTAGAGGGCGCACCTGCTCCCCTTGTCTTTCATGTGGCGCCTCTATATGACGACTCCGTCGGCGATTATGTCTGTGGCACGCGCGCGTACAAACTTGCGACCCCACAGATAGTTTAAGTAGCTTTACAAACATTTGAAAAGTTGATAAATGGAGTACTTGAGTGACAAAATCATGAAAAATGAAACATATAATGAGTACCAAAATTAGCGTCTTTATCAGTATTACAAGTAAATGAAAAATGTTTACCTTAAAACTACACCAACGCCTGGCTTGGTTCAAAATGTGTAACTGTTTGTAAACCTACTGGACCAAACTGCTATGGTCAGTCACTAGACTTACAAACTTCTTAATCTAACGTACTTGATTTGATTTTTTCAGGGAAGTCAAAACAGTCTTGGTCCAACCCGCCACTGCCCGCACCGAAACTAAGTTTATCGTGCGGTATCGCTCCCTGTATATCTAGTAAAGCCAACCAATGCCCTTGAACAGTGCAAGGAGTCCCTTTACCAGTTCTTTATTAGACACAATTTCTTCGGGACTGGTTGTCCCAAATGTTCTGTGCTCAGCATTAAGTAGTACTTCGTACCTTGGTTCACAGGGCCCATGTCACTTCAGACCCTGAAAGTTTGTAATTTAGTTGTCCCATCTCGATGTCACCTTTCGTCATAACGGTTATAGTGAGAGGCAGATAAAACGCGATTTGCGCTATCAGCCTACTGCGCAACAGGTGAGTGACGATAGTAACGATGTGGCACCTAAATATATGGTCGTTTTGGCTTTCGCAGGGTACATTTCCAAGAAGATTGGTCGGATTTTGTGAAAATGTGTAGTGAAATGTGTTTTCTGACCACCTTCAAAGATAAATGTCCTGTTGGGGTCCGTAAAGGATGATCATGGTTTGCGTAAAGCTGGTGTTTATCGTATTCCTTGCAGTTGTGGCATGTCATATATTGGTCAAACAATCGGGACTGTGGAAGACCGGTGTATTGAACACAAACGTCACACACGCTTACAACAGCCAAACCAATCCGTTGTTGCAGAACACTGTCTTGGCACCGGTCATCCTATGGAATACAACAACACAGAGATTCTGCACTTCCACCTCTTGAGATAGTGTTATTAAGGAAGCTGTTGAAATTATACTAGCGAGCGACCTTATAAACAGAGATGGTGGTTTTTGTTTAACTTCTGCTTCGAATACGGGACGTCTCTCGTCAGAAAACAGAGGGAGAGAATTAATGTTTTCTCACCCGTTGATTAATAGTCACTATCGATATTTTTGATGTTCGGTCATCTTTGGTTGTGTTGACTCTGTAGTGACTTGTACTCTGTGTGTTATCTCCCTTGTTTACCCTTTCCAAACCGAGGTATTAAATACGCTTGCACATTGCTTCCGTAAGTGCAGTTGTGCCTTGAGAATGGCAGGGTGTGCTCCTGTCGAAATATCGGCGGTGGTCAACGACGTCACCGGGCCGCATACTCATAAGTTGTTTGAACATTCATTAGGCCGGAAAAAGGTTAGGTTTTACATCCATCTTTCTGCCCATCACTTCCGTCATCTCTATGTCTGTTTCTTGCGTCGTTGTCCTGTATTAACTACCTGAAAACCCGGCGTTGCTAGGGTATTTATTTATTCAGTTTGTCCATGTATTTCCCCTCCTTTCTCTGCCGTACCTACCTCTGCCTCGTCCTCCTCTTCCTTTCACACCCTTCTATCTGCCTATCCAACCCCGTCTCGCTACCAATCTCCTAATGTTCTCTCTCTAAGCAGCGAAACCTAAATCTGAAAGGCATGATGAACCAGTGTCCACTTGTATACGACTTCATTGTCTTGCCTCTGCGTATCTTTGCTACAAAGGATGAATCATTCGTTTAACGTTCCATATGTGTCTAGAAAGAGAAAGTATCTTAGCTCATAATACTCCTACAACAGAAGTACCAGGTGCCATACACGGTGCTTCGAAGGGTAGAGGTTTAGATACTATAAAGTTCACTGACAAAGTAAAAAGTAGACACTACTCACAGATTAGCCCTATCCTGAATGTCTAAATGCTTCCTACAAGCAGTACGAACAGGGATTTACGATGGTGGGAAACGCGATCAGCATGTTGCAGATATAAACCTGGCGTGTTGCCATCAAATGGATAGTAACGATGCCATACTTTTTTATACAAGTAGCTCCTTTTGCCCCCAGTGGAGATCGTACCAGAACTGAAAAATGTTCAAATGTTTGTTAAGGTTAAGGGACTTAACTGCGGGGTCATCAGTCCCTAAACTTACAGACTACTTATGAACTACCTTATACTAAAGACAACACAAACATCCATGCCCGAGGGAGGATTCGAATCCCCGACAGTAGCGCCCGTGCAGACTATGACTGGCGCGTCGCAGACCGCTCAGCCACTGCGGCCGGCCCGTACCAGAAACTCCTTGCCTCAGAAAAATCTGAAAAGTTAACAGGAATCTTACACGGCTAATCCCCCACCGACACAAAGCATTCGGCTAAAGTAGGTACATGTATGTCACAGTTTGTTTCTCACGAAGGATGTACCCCAGCACGAACAGATAACACTGAATGAAAATAGTATTAAAATTTGAAGATATATCTACGAGGGTTGCAACTTAAATAGTGGGAACATTGCTGTGGAGAGACTATGCATTGGAATGTACTATTGTTGCTGATAGTACACGTTGTTGACGTACCTACATTACCTCCGAGCAAATGGTCTCGTAGGTCCGTCGTCATCGGCATGCGCACAATCGAGGGAAACACAGTCAATTGTGAGCGAACGGTCTAACGTAACGGTGTCACTAGGTTTTAGGAACAGGAAGAACGGAGTTGGATCAAGACTGAATGTGCCAGATATAGTACAGCATGACAGTGTCATCAAGGCCATCAAGAGGTGTGTGGGGAATCGGTATTGCTTTACAGACCAGTGGCACTTTGGGTAAAAGCCTTCAACGAAGGTTGGCAAACTGTGGCAGACATGCGTCGGGCAGATCGTCCTGAAGAAGAAGTGCATGCTATTTCCGTGTTAGTGCACAGTGATCGACCCATCATTTTGCTCGACAATGCGCGGGCGCATACAGCGCAAGCTGTGGCTGCTCAGTTCGGTCGATTGGACTGGGAAGTACTGTACCATCCACCAGGCCTTGTGATTTTGATTTGATTCCGAAGATGAAGGAACCACTTCGTGGCATTCACTTCAGAACTTCTCCAGAGATTCGACAGGCAGGAGACCGCTCCATTCGCACCATCAACAGAACAGGCTCTGCTAACGGGGTACTTCACCTTCCACATCGCTGGCAACGGGTTCTACACAACGCTGCTGACTACTTTGGAGGACAGTAACAGGTGCAAACATGTAACGCTATTGTATCGGTTGTAAATAAATAGTTGCCACTATTTAAGTTCCAACCCTCGTATTCTACAACCCAACAACGAGATTTATATGAAAAACTTCCATCTGTAGATGGATCAATAGCGTGCCCACTACGGTCGGGGGTTCGAATACCCCCTCGGGCATGGATATTTGTGCCGTCCTTAGTTGTAGCTAGTTCATAAGTAGTTTGTAAGTTTAGGGACTGATGACCCCGTAGTTAAGTCCCATAGACTCTACAAACATTTGAACATTCAATAGCGTGCATCAAACAATTATGGCCATCACATTGGCAAATAGTTAAAGATGTGTTTGAAAGAATCTATATTTTAAACGCTGTAATACTTACATATGTGAAATTGCTTCGTTGTTGTACGTTCTTTCCTTATTCGTCATCGAAGTGCAAATGTGAAGTTTGGATGAAGTGATTAAAGCACAGCGGGATGGATCAATACACACATTTGCCGCACTCCAATTTCGGCGCACTCATACTGCACTCCAAATAGCACAGACGTCATTTCAAACGATGCAAAAGGAATTATTAACTTCGTCATTAGTCGTTTGCCATGCATGCATTAACAGAGCTGTGTATTTCTGTGCGCAAAGTTGGTTGTATGTGACACACTGCGGATGGACGGTGAAATGGACGCCCATTTGTACAGGTAAATCACTTAGGTGACCTGAGTTAGATTCGTTAACTTTGAAACGTCCGTTTTACGGGTAAATCACTTATATGGTAAAAGAACAGATATATCTCCCTGTTTTAAATTCCCTTTTACTCGATTCTACTCAGTCGACCTACTTCCGTTCTCAGTGGAGTACAACTCAAATCAAACAGACCTCGAGTTCTCCATAATAAACCAGATAAAACAGTGTAGTGTAGTCTGCATAAATGTGTA
Source organism: Locusta migratoria (assembly GCA_026315105.1). Classification (NCBI taxonomy): domain Eukaryota; kingdom Metazoa; phylum Arthropoda; class Insecta; order Orthoptera; family Acrididae; genus Locusta; species Locusta migratoria. The sequence continues at coordinate 299,462,629 of CM048755.1, forward strand.
GCATTCATATTAAAAACATCCTTATTAATTTTTCGGGGAAGAAAATAGTTGCCGCGGCGGAATAACCTTGCGCACTGGGGCGCCCTGCTACGGTGCGTGCGGCCGTTCCATGTCGGAGGTTCGAGTCCTCGCTCGGGCATGGGTATTTGTGTTGTTCTTAGGATAAGTTAGTTTATATAGTTTGTAAGTTTAGGGACCGATGATCACTGCAGTTAGGTCTCATAACTTTACAAACATTTGAATATTTTTAGGAAATCGTTGCGTTTTCAATAGAACGTTGGCAGGTCCATATCATATGATTTGCGCAGTAAAATAATGGTATGAGAAAACTGAGTACATAATATGAGAGTATTCTAAGGTCCATGGTGTTACTCAATGATTCCTGCTCTACATACAATAATTCTATTTGTTACCAAAGTTTTTAGTTACTTATATTGAAATTCAATAATTATTCAGTTCGTATAGGTTATGTTACCGACTTTCGCAACCTGATCTATACAAAACGGTATAACTGCGGAGAAGGAGGCCAAAAAAGTTGAATAATGAAACTTAAATCCAAATTATTGTCTTACGCGAATTTTTTGTTCCTTCTTATAAGTTGCATCTGTCATTAACACTAGATTGTGTGTGTTTGGTGTCCCTGGCATTCTAATTTTCCATGGACTCTGTGTATAACGTTTGTAGAGGCTCCAGCGACTTAGATATTTGGAACATGTGTTGCGTTATGGTATGCACGTATAAATAAAATGAAGACTATGACGCTAATATTGATGTACAACAAAACATGACCGATATTCGAAACGCGTTTTATGGTCGTCTTTTAACATATATAAATGAAAGCTTTCTAGTTTTCCATACTCTAGTATTTTGCATTTATTCTGTAAACACTAATGAAGGAATGTTTGTTAAGCTTATGGGACTTAACTACGGGGTCATCAGTCCCTAAATTTACAAACTACTTATGAACAACCTTATACTAAAGACTACACAAACATCCATGCCCAAGGGGGGATTCGAACCCCCGACGGCGGACGGCCGCGCGCACCGCAACACGGCGCCCAGTACGCGCGGCTAATCCGCCGCGGCCACCATAAAGCTAAGTGGACTTAGATTAGCCGCTAGTGGTGTCCTAAAAATAACTTTAACTTCCGATCAGTTCCCTAATAACGTATAGAATACGGTATATAATAGAGCCATCAGCAACCATTAGAACCACCCACAGATGTAGAGAATTCATCTAACGGCTAGAACCGATACTCTTAGAAGTTGCCGGCCGCGGTGGCCGAGAGGACTGAGGCGCTCCAGTCACAGTTTGTACGGCCACTACGGTCGGGGGTTCGAATCCCCCCTCGGGCATGGATATTTGTGCCGTCCTTAGTATTACTTATTTCATAAGTAGTTTGTAAGTTTAGGGACTGATAACCCCGTAGTTAAGTCCCATAAGCTATACAAACATTTGAAAACTCTTAGAAGTTACGATAAAATCGCATGGAGAATTCTCAGTGCAGTTATAATGTAAACCGATGGTACATTTTTTATATTTTTTAAGTGGTTATAAACATCTTAAGCGATTGTTATAAAAGAGACCGACTCTTCATCAGAAATTTGATCAAAATACGGATCAATACTAGACATATAGATCTAAAACGTGGTGTGACAGACATACTCTTCAGTGCGTAGATGGTCATTTTCATATAAAACTATTTACTTTACGTTTGTATTCTAACTTCGAAGAGACAAAAAAAAATTCAAATGTTTGTATACTCTATGGGACTTAACTACGGGGTCATCAGTCCCTAAACTTACAAACTACTTTATCAACTACCTTATACTAAGCACGGCACAAATATCCATGCCCGACGGGGGATTCGAACCCCCGACCGTAGTGGCCGTGCAGACCGTGACTGAAGCGCCTCAGTCCCCTCGGCCACTGCGGCCGGCTCGAAGAGACAGATCGTTACTGTGTCAACGTGGAGCTTCCATGGCCATTAATTTTGCAGAAATAACAGGAAGGTGTAAACAGAGCCCAGTGTTAAAGGAGTTATGTGATCATTAGTTATGGACCGCCGGCCGCGGTGGCCGAGGGGACTGAGGCGCTTCAGTCACGGTCTGCACGGCCACTACGGTCGGGGGTTCGAATCCCCCCTCGGGCATGGATATTTGTGCCGTCCTAGTTCGTAAGTAGTTCATAAGTAGTTTGTAAGTTTAGGGACTGATGGCCCCGTAGTTAAGTCCCACAAGCTGTACAAACATTTGAACATTTAGTTATGAACCAAATCTGCTGTCGTTGGAAAATCTTTGCATTTATATATAAGTTTCCCACTGATAGGAAAACCTATCAGCGCTATGGAAGCTATTACAAATTAACGTAATATTCAGAGATTGCTGAAGTTGAATGTGTTGAGTTTATGTTTAATGCACGTGAGACCCACAAACATGAGCAATGGGGTTGACTATACTGCATATCCGTCATGTTTTTAGTAGTTTAGATAACGAGACAGACTCACTTATAGATTTATTGTCGTTACCACTTACAACCTAGGTATATCCAACTAAGTGAATTCCTGATTATCATTGTTTTGGTATCTATAGTTCCTCTCTTGAGTATTTTGTTAATGCTGACCGAACAAAACCACAGTTTCACACTCTATCAAACACGAAAAGTGTTTAGTTGCTTTTTTCTCGTCTTTTTCTGCACTCAAGATGTTAATTTGTACGAGTACTTTTAATAAGAATGATTATTCCTTCCACCGGTTTTCTTTATTTTTCACCTATATACATTTGCCCAATATGTATTCATTAAATTGCTATACTACGTTAACACAGATGCTTTTGTTATTCCTGTATCCCTTCAGTAAACACAAAAATCAACAACTCGAACATGATCGCATGATCATCACGAGGGAAGAAAATAAAATAAAAAGGAAACGGACGGAAGTACCCAAATACACGTCCTCGTCGAAATAAAGACATCCGACGCAATCTCACAAATTATGTTAAGCCTTCTGTAGATAAAAGTAAATGAATGTGGTGGCTGTATTAGCATTAACGAAGTAGGTTGGATAAAACTGTAATAATTCTGCCTAAATTTTAAGCCTGTTTATGTAGTAGAATTAATTTAATATTTCGATAGATTTATGAAATTCTAAGGTTTTTAATATCATATGTACATAATTTTAAGCAAAATTTCCAGATAGTATCTAAATCAAATGATACTTTTATTCCACTAATTTTACAAAGGATGTAAAATGCTTAAGTAATCCTTAGAGACGGAAGCAATTTGCTCAGATGGACTAGAACGAGAATACCACACGTATTCGCGATTGTTCCAATGCCTCCGTTAAGTTATGGGATAAGAAGGTCCGATCATTGTTGATTAGTAAGGCCAGTGATACTGAGGTTGCCAGCGATTAAACACACTTCACGTCTGGGTCAAGGTGAGTCGTAATAGCACGCTGGCAGTAATTTCAACAGCAAAAATAGGATAGCTGAATAATGTTCTGTTGTCGAGACAGCTTTCGTCATTTGTGATTCATATGCTCCTCTCTCTCTTAATACCCAAAATGACGACTTTTGGAAAAACGTTTTGCATTTATTTTGCCGCCAAATGTTTCACGAGATTTTATCAGGCTTTTAGCGTGATGTTGTTTGGGCCTTTCTTTCTTTTCAGCAGACGTTTTTGTACGCACTATGTACGAGCTCATCTGGAAGAGGAAATTTGCATACTACAGTAGTGGATATCAGTATAAAGACAGGATTTCTACGAAATTAATAGTGCAATGTCTGAAGAATACATGTATTGAATTTATTATGAAAATACTAGATACATATAAGATGTAAACAGTCTAGACGAAATTACATGGATTCTTTCCTAACACGAGTAATAAAATGAGGCGTTTGTATTTATTGGATGGATGCAGATACAAAGGCACTGACTCTTGTCATGTTATTGTCGCCCATTAAACTCGTATTCTTGTTTCCAGCTCACATAGGTCTCAAACTGTCTTTCATTGCGATTAACACACCTTGTAAATATTACTTAGATTTTTTTCCCGTGTGGTTAAAGTCCAGGATACATGCAACCCAGGGCAGAATATCGATATCTTTATCTTCAAACTACGTTTTGGTTGTAGCAAAAACATGTACAGTAATGTTACCTTCTTGAAACATTACACTTTAGTCCCATAGGTTCATTATGATTAATTCTGTCTCCAGTAACTCACTGTGGATGTTATTCTAGCGTTCGGATGAGCAATGCATGTTTTACCTAAAGCGCGGAAGACTGCTCAAACCGTAACACTTCCAGCACCAAAATATTTGCTCATTCTTCCTGTTCTGTTCTCAGGCCATGTCATTAAAGAGTAAATCCATGCTGTTTATCTAAGATAAATATTTTCTCATAATCGAAGATAACTTCATCGCATTCTGAGCTTGATTTTCAACAAACTCCTATCCAGCCTGATTGTGTGGGGGTGTTGTGATGTTATAGTGGGATCCTGCCGTCGTTTCTTGACTGAAAGATGTTTGTGATTTGACAAAATTTGCCGTACATGTCTGTCAGTTACAATAGGCAACAAGGTGAGAAGGAAAACAATTTGCGGACCTTGGTTTGTGCAGTAGTAACCGATATGAGGCCTTACATGATATTCTACTTTGCCCATATTTCCCGCTCTTTCCCAATCGTTCGCTCAGTCTAACGAAAGTATCAACCACTGTAATTTAACTATTCACATCCTTGGCGGCATGACGACTGGGGAGACTCATTTCCTCGTACGAACCGATTTTTTTTATCAGATAAATCTTTTCAATGCGGCATGGTCAAAATCGTTGTTTACGTACACAATGGATAATCACTAACGCTGTCTGTTTCCTACCTGCACCATATGCACGCACATTTCGACTCATACTGCCTGAATAGTTGATGTCTTTATATGTATGGTGCCACTGACTGCATTTCGTAGTGTACTGGATCCGATACTACTGACTGAACGCTGTGCAATATGAGTCCCGCCAACACTGTTGATTATCTTACAAAAATCCAAGACTTTATACTGATTTGCACCACTGTACAACATTTACTACACGAGCATTTCGTGGAAAGTAGTGGCCTCTTCTACACAGACAGATATCAGTAAGAAATGCTGCTGAAAATAGTGGTACCAACTGCTAAAAGCTGAAAGAACCAGGTGAAACATGTATTGGTAAAACAAACACACATAAAAGGTTATACTATTCCAGGAGGTGTAGTAAATATTTAAGAGGTGGTAGCACAGATGTATTTCAGTAAAAATTCTGTATAATATGTGTCAAATTTTTACTGAGTACAGAAATAAAGATGTGTGTAACCCAAACAAACGTAAATGAAAGGCAAATGAGGACATTATTTTACAGAAATTCTTCTATCGGTTATTGTTAGAATATTGTCATATACAATTAAAATAATTCATGAATACATCTCGTGTGTGCTCACCTCAACTACATATTGCATGAAAGGCATTGTAATTCAATAACTACCAGAGCTGCGTTTACTATATATATTATTGATTGTGTTACCGGTTTCGATCTTTGCTCATCTGCAAGCGGTACCTATAAACAAACTGTCGCCGCGGAGGAGTAGCTGAGCGGTCTGAGGCGCCTCGCTGCGGAGCGCGCGGTTGCTTGCCGTCGGAGGTTCGAGTCCTCCCTAGGGATGGGTGTGTGTGTGTGTGTGTGTGTGTGTGTGTGTGTGTGTGTGTGTGTGTTGTCCTTAGGTTAGTTTACCTTAGTTTAAATAGTTTGTAAGCTTCGGACTGATGACCATGCAGTTTGGTAGGATAGATTTAGAAAAAAAACAAAACAAAAAACTGTTATCGGTGCATAAATGTATATAAAATGTAATATTTGGCCTTATTATAGTTTTTACTTACACAATAGGATAATAAACATACAACAGCATGTAATTAATAAATAATATTTACCATACTTTTCAGTAAGTAACAATTGTAATGAGGGGTAATATTTCATTTTAATATATTTTATAGACATTTACGCACTGATAACAGATTGTTTATAGGTACCGTTTCAAAATGAGCAAAGCTCGAAACCGCTAGTCCAATCAATAAAGAAATATAACAAATGCAACTTTGGCTGTTAATTAATTACAATGCATTTCATAAAACAATTCAGACGTTAAAGTCTGAGGATGGACTTGTGAGCCAAAAACCAGTGAACTAAATAAAAATAAACTTGTAGGTAAAGGTAAAGCAGTCATCAATCCGAAGATTGGTTTGAACACCACAGTGCTTTACTAGGCATGGTCCTGTTTGGAGGTGGTATGCCGTTGCCTTCCTCCGACCTTCGAACTGACTTACAGAGCCAGTTACAGGGGGACCTACAGTTTACCGTGGGTTCCGAACCACGGAACATACACAAAATTGTGCTTTTTAATCAACATGATGATGTTCTACCAAGAACTGATGGAAGAAGCATTGAAAATGCCCTCATTTCCCTTTGCTTTACGATTTTATTCTGTAGCTCTGTACTCAGTAACAACTGGATATGTTATATAGCATTTTATTTCAATCGTCTGTACTACACCCTGCTTATATATTTACTGTTCCTCCTCAAACACCCTGTATATTAGTCTCTCCCTGCAGAAGAGAGTAACACTTAAGAGTCTGTACACGAAATGTGACGGATGGCGTGTCGTGTCGGGTGGTAGCCACATTTTATGTTGTCTCGTACGCGTTAGTACTGGGCCTGACTGTGTAATGGCTGACGCCGCGTCTCAAGGTCGAGGGCGAGCGCGCGTGGGAGGTGGTTATTTTGGGCGGGAGGAGATACTCACGGAAGTGCTGGAAGGGCCCGTCGATGTCGAGGTAGGCGTCGGACTGTATGAGCTCGGACATCTCCTTGCTGGAGCGCACGCCGTAGCACAGCAGCTCGAAGTTGCTGGCGATGGTGGACATGGCGGCGCGGCGCAGCGCGGGCGGCTGGTTGCGGAGCGGCATGGCGGCCGACTGCTGCCCACTGGCCACTGGCGCTATTCCCGGCTCCTGCCCCCTCCCCGCCACTGCCGCAGGTCAGTGCCGCCACTCTCATCCCAAAACTGACGCTTCTGTTCACAATGTTCTACTGTTCGGAAAGCTATGGCACCAAACTGCAGCCCCCAGGGGGCTCGCGGTTCTTCCGTGAGTACGTGCGTGGCGAGCACGGCGCCCCGAGCTAATGCAGTCTTCCTTCCTTCTTTACTTTCCGGACTGCATTTCCTTTCCCCTCTACATCTACATACATACTCCGCAATTCACCGTAAGGTGCGTGGCGGAGGGTACACTGTACCACTACTAGGCATTTCCTTTCCTATTCCACTCCCAAATTGAACGAGGAAAAAAAAAAGAATGCCTATATGCCTCCGTACGAGCCCTAATTTCTCTTATCTTGTCTTTGTGATCTTTACGCGAAATGTAAGTAGGCGGCAATAAGATCGTACTACACTCAGCTTCAAATTCCGGCCCTCTAAATTTACATAACAGAAATTCACGAAAAGAACGTCGTCTTTCTTCCAGCGATCCCCAATTGAGTTGCCGGAGCATTTCCGTGACACTCGCGCATTGGTCGAACCTACCGGTAACAAATCTAGCTGCTCGCCTCTGAACCGCCTCTATGTCTTCTTTCAAACCGATTTGCTGCGGGTCCCAAATACTTGAGCAATACTCAAGACGTGGTCGTACAAGCGTTTTATACGCGGTCTCCTTTACAGGTGAAGTACATCTTCCCAAAATTCTCCCAGTAAACCGAAGTCGGCTGTCTGCCTTACTCACAACTGTCCTTACATCCTCGTTCCATTTCATATCGCTCTGCAATGTTACGCCTAGATATTTGAACGACGCGACCGCATCAAGAAGCTCACTACTAATGCTGTATTCGAACATTATAGGATTGTTTTTTCTACTCATGCGCATCACCTTACATTTTTCTACATTGAGAGCTAGCTGCCATTCTTCGCACCAACTATAAATTTTGTCTAAGTCAACCTGTATGCTATTACAGTCAGTTACAGACGCCACCCTCCCATACACCACAGCATCATCAGCAAACAGCCGCAAATTACAACTTACTCTGTCCATCAGATCATTTATATAGATGGAAAATAATAGCGGTCCTATCACACTCCCCTGGGGCACGCCTGACGATACACTCGTCTCCGATGAACACTCGCCGTCGAGAACAACGTACTGCGTTCTATTACTTAGGAAGTCTTCCAGCCAGTCACAAATCTGTGAACCTATTCCATAAGCTCGTATCTTCGTTAGTAGTCTGCAGTGTGGCACCGTGTCGAACGCCTTTTTGAAGTCGAGAAAAACACAATCCGCCTGTTGCCCTTCGTCCATGGCTCGCAAGATGTCATGTGAGAAAAGGGCAACCTCACTTCTTCCCCTCCCCACCGGGGGACTGATAACCTCAGTAGTTTAGTCCCCCTATCCCAAACAAACAACCCAACCTGTGGTGTCGCACAAGTCCAAAGTGCGCGCCACCTACTTTCGCCGCGCGCCGCCATGCACGCACGGCGCGGCGTTCTTACGACGACAGCCACGAGCGCCCTCTGCTACAACTCCGCTCGTGGCCACCCCTGAACGACATCGTTCACTTGGGACTGAGATAGGAACCAGTTAACAGTTCGGAATCAGATAGGCACCAGTGAAGACTTGGCTATCGGACAGGCACTAGGCAGGCCTCTAGCTCAACTTTGTATCAGCATTCTGCCGTACTGAACTATGTAAAAGTTAAGTATTGTATGAATTCTGTGCAATATATATCTCGTTCTAATTTACTCTAATGTTTCTAGTTTCTGCTGTCCCACTGGCTGCTCACCTTCGTACCTGCACAAGCGTGCTTCCTTTATTACTGTGTCGGTACTTTTCTACTCGGCCACCGACACCTACGACGGAAACGAGACACAAAAGCGGCGACGAGGCTGGGACACAAAACAACCAAACTGCAGCCGCGGTGGAGTAGCCGAGCGGTCTAAAGCGTCTGCGCAGCTGCTCGCCGTGGAGGTTTGAATCCTCCCTGGGGCATGGCTGTGTGTGTTGTCCTTAGGTTAGTTTACCTAAGTTTAAGTAGTTTGTAAGCTACTGACTGATGACCACGCAGTTTGGTCCGATAGATTTACAAACAAACCAAACTGCAGTGGTCATCAGACCCTAGACTTCGCTCTCGCTCGCTATTCGTTTAGTCGATTCCGACTCTTCGTGACCCCATGAACCAAAGTACGCCACTTTCCTTTATCCTGCACTTTCTCCCGTACACCTTCCAGGTTAGATTCCTTTAAGCAGCTGCCAGAAAGCTACTTTCAAGCGCGAGCAAGTAGGTGTTACTGCCAGTGGCGCCTGGTGATAATGTGCTAATGTGCTGCAGCACACTGGAAATATATTTCTAAAATTATGCCATTTCTCTTCGAATGCAAGCGAGAAATCGCTATAAAAATACATCCTTTCTCTTAGAATACGACGAGGGGAGTGAGGCGCGCCGGCCGCGGTGGCCGAGGTGACTGAGGCGCTCCAGTCGCGGTCAGCACGGCCACTACGGTCGGGGGTTCGAATCCCCCCTCGGACATGGATATTTGTGCCGTCCTAGTTCGTAAGTAGTTTATAAGTAGTTTGTAAGTTTAGGGACTGATGACCCCGTAGTTAAGTCCCATAAGTTATACAAACATTTGAACATTTTCTTGGAATACGAGCCACATATCACAATAAAATTATGCCAATTCCTTTCCGATGCGCATTAGAATGCTGGTAATAAGGATGAAAACGCATTTTGGAGCGCTCTCGCCGCGATAGCTGGAAACCAGCTCCGTGTGCTGAAGTGGTATTCAGCCGCGCTGGTACGTGCGCAGAGAGGCGGCGCAGTCGTCTGTTCGCTAGTGCGCATGCCTGACGACTCATGTGTGCTGAATGTTCAAATGTTTGTTAAGCTTATGGGACTTAACTACGGGGTCATCAGTCCCTAAACTTACAAACTACTTACGAACTACCTTATACTAAGGACGGCACAAATATCCGTGCCCGAGGGGGGATTCGAACCCCCGACCGTAGTGGCAGTGCAGACCGTGACTGGAGCGCCTCAGTCCCCGCGGCCACCGCGGCCGGCCATGTGTGCTGAGACCGACTGCAGCACCAGATCAATATTTCTCTTCGCGCTGCCTGTAACGACTGCGGAAGAATAGTATATGACGAATATTGCGGCATACAGAGTCAAATAGTGCGCTGGCTCAGGCGTCTTGCGCGTTGTCTCTCAAACCTACCTGTGTGAGGCTCGTATTGAAATACCTCTGAGACTAAATTTTTAATTTCTGTAAATGAAATTAATATTTTTTAAACGTTATATTTACTACCTGCAGTGAATACATGCAGTTGGCAGCGCTGTTATATAATCCCCTGAAGGTCTTACTGTCAATACAGTATTAATTGATATTTAATTAAAAGCAATCATAAAAAGGTTGACTTTTTATTTCAGTATATTTTTAGTTTCCTGTTTATTTTTGTAATATTGTAGCACACTGGTCAAATTTTGTACGAGCCGCCACTGGTTACTGCGCTTGCGCAGCTACGATGACGTATTTGGAGCTCGCACTGCTTGAACGTGTTTCTTCCCAATCCTGGTAGGATTGTCATGCGAAGCGGTGGAACAGCTGAACTGCGACCTCTTCATTTTGGTATTCGGAAATAATGCCGAGCAGTTACGCAGAACAACAGTGGTTAATTTTTCAGTTTTATTAGTGCGACTTAATGAAAGCATGATAAGGGTATTAAAACTTTTCACATAATAGGCCTATATCATACGTACAAAGTAACGAAAATGTGTATTGTAACAAAACACTGAACGGTACGATAACAGTGTGTTCCAGTAATTTACCAAGAAGTGTCAGTCTGTAAATTTAAAATGTAAGAAACATAAGACATAAATTGAAGCTTAGAGAATGTACCACAGATGTATGAAATATTGTTTTGTGGATAGTAGGTGTCTAAAAGAAAACATTTTTTCTTATTAAGCTGTCAATATTACTGATTAAATCGTCTGCTTATTAACCTTCAAGTAAACGTTTACTAATATTCGTACGTGCTGCATTAAGAGGTCCTACACTGTTTCATAAAACTTAACACTTCGGAGGCTAAGTCAAGAGTATCAATTTCGTAACCTTACTCAAACAACTATTCGCCTATAAGAGTATATCAACATGTCCAGATTAACACAGGTGTATCTTGTATTAAGGTTTTCTTTGTAGTTTTCAGAATACCCTCATGTTTAGTTCTTTATTATAGCACAATATGAAATCTGTGAACGCTGTATGCATTATAAAACGAGCTTTTTAAAACACAGCGAACGGATTAAACAAAGCAACAGTCTGGAATATTGTATGAAATAAATTGACGCCTCTCTGGTAAAGAACAGTTTATTGTAGTTGATTGATAAAAGCCAAACTTTTTAGCAAACTGACAAAAATAACTTTAGGCCTAATGTTCTTCAAATCGAATTATTCTTTATCTTGTATGAACACTCGATAATGAAATGTTCAAATGTCTGTAAATCTATCGGACCAAACTGCGTGGTCATCAGTCCGTAACATACAAACTACTTAAACCTAGGTAAACTAACCTAAGGACAAACACACACACCCATGCCCCGGGGAGGACTCGAACCTCCACGGCGAGCAACCGCGCGCTCCGCAGCGAGACGCTTTAGACCGCTCGGCTACTCCACCGCGGCACTCGATAATGAATCATGTGTCCAGATCACTACAATATTATAACAATAATAGACATTTCCGCTTGGTGGTTACTATATAAAATATATATTTTTCAATACAGCATGCCCGATTTCGTTCACTGTACACCGCACAATTTTTAACGGCTAACATATATAAAATGACCTATATTATTTTATTAGCCTTCAGCGATTTTGTTAATAAATTCACGTAACAGTTCCCATTCACAGAAATCCGTTTTCTTTCCATATGACAAGACAATTGTACACTAAGACAAACAAGTGAAACTATCACGAAACGTAAACACTGGTACACGGGGCACCCTCCCACTACAACTCTGACAGTTCTGCGCATGCGCGAATCTGGCAGCTTGAGCACACCAGAAATAATTTTCCGGGTAGAATCTGGTAGCTTGCGTATACTGTTTAAACAGCAAACAGCCACTTGGCAAGTAGCCAGAAACGGAAGAAGGCGCTGCTTGAACTTAATTTCTGCTCTGCGCATGCGCGAGTAGCTCGCTGGCAGCTGCTTAAACGCACCTCTTGGAACCCGTTGCTTCTGTGATGCCATCGACCCACCTCATCCTCTGCCGTCCTCTTCTTCTAGTGCCTTCGATTTTCCCCCAGCATTAATGTTTTTTTCCAGTGAGGCATGTCTTCGCATTATGTGTCAAAAGTAGGTCAGCTTCCGTTTTAAAATAAGACCTTCCAGAGAGCAATCTGGTTCTACGAGGCGCATCCAGAAAGTAAGTTCCGTTTCAATTTATCTCCGCTGCAGCGCTGCGATTGCAGTTCCGCACATGCGCTGTAGACGATGTGTATCAAGCACTACGTTTACATGCAACACATCTTCCGGAAGACGAAAACCGATTTTCGTAAACCGTTTTTCGCTGTCGTGTTTACATGGCATAGCCTGAATCGGATTTCCTAGCCCACTTAAAATGGCGGCTGAAAAGCAGCTGATTCAGTTCCTGATTTAGTCTGCACAATCGCTATTTTTCTTTATTTAAATACACAGATTCGTGCTCACTCTAATATTTATAGTTTTATTTCACATTAGAAAATGTCACTCTATCCATATGTGCCGAGAATTCTTAACAAGAAAACACAATCTGACAAGCCAGGAACGCTTCAAAAACGGTTGCGTTTACACGGGCACGAAAATCTATTGTGGAACTGGAAAACCGCTTTAGAGAAGCGGATTTCCAGAATCGATTTTGGAATGTTTACATGGCCAACCAAAATCGGAATTGGGAAATCGGTTCCTCCTCGGCAAGGGGCCTTAGAGCGTTCGGCTACTTCTGCGTGGCGTGCTTGTTTTCACTTGCCGCAGAGGACCTCAGATACACTGCCACACATTAAAAAAAAAAAAAAAAAAAAAAAAAAAAAAAAAAAAAAAAAAAACAATTGGTTTTGTAATTCACACGGGATTTATTGTTGACACTGTGCAAGTGGAGTGCAGTAAATGGATGGAATGATTACATTTAGGGATTAATAGCTGAAGCATTACTGAGGTACCAGATGTCGATGCTGAAACACCTACGAGGTGTCATTGGAAAGTGTGGTGTCGCACAAGTACAAAGTGCGCGCCACCTGCTTTCGCCGCGCGCCGCCATGCACACACGGCGCGGCGTTCTCACGACGACAGCCACGAGCGCCCTCTGCGACAACGCCGCTCGTGGCCACCACTGAAGGACATCGGACTTCGGACTGAGATAGCAACGAGTTAGGACCTTCGTAATCAGATAGGCACCAGTGAAGACTTTGCTATTGTACAGGCACTAGGCAGGCCTCTAACAACTATGTATCAACATTCTGCAGTACTATGTAAAAGTTAAGTATTGTTACATTCTGTGCAATATATATCTCTTTCTAATTTACTCGAGTGTTTATAGTTTCTGGCTGCTCCCCTCCGTACCTGCACCAGCGTGTCGGTCTCATTCCACTCGGCCACCGACACCTACGACGAGGCTGGGACACAAAAGCGGCGACGAAGTCGGGACACAAAAGTGGCGACGAGGAGTGATAGAACCTTGGACCAGCCCGCTTGCAGCAGCCAGACAGCAGCAGTCGGAGCACGCAAAAATTGCTCCCGCCCACCCACCCTTATTATAAGATTTTTGGGGGAACATATTCTGTTACGTATTTTGTGGACTTTTTTGTTGCAGAGCGAGTCCTCTTTCATATTGCATTTGTGTTTTGTTATAAGTTACTTGTATACGCGGCGCCTAATCGGTCAGCATGGCCACTACCCCGAACCCAAACTTAATGGAAATTATTCAGTTACAGACGGCGCAAATTACCCAGCTCCTCCAGGCGATGTCCCAGCTCACAGCGCAGGCAGCTAACCAACAACAACAGCCGCCGCTTCAGCAGCCCACACCTGCCGCCGCAACACTTCCTACGTTTCGCCAATACAACGAACGTGAGGAAGAATGGAGTGATTATCTGGCGCAGTTTCAAGAACTCGTCGCGGCTCATCAACTTACAGGTCAGACTGTTAAGCATCTTTTATTGTCTGTGGTGGGCCCCAAAACTTTCGTGTTACTGCAAAAACTATTCCCGCACGCATCTCCTCGTGATGTAGACTTTGAACAAATTGTAGATGCACTGAATGCTCATTATGAGAGAAAAGTTCTTGTAGCCGCTGCACGATACCGATTTTTCAGACTGAAAAAATTACCGGAACAGTCACACCAAGAGTGGATTACGGAATTGAAGGGCTTAACCCGCCAATGTAAATTTACTTGCTCTTGTGGACTTTCGTATAGTGACGTGATGTTGAGGGATGCGATTACGCAGAATATTCAGGACCCCAGAATTAGAGCAGCAATTCTGAAACAGTCTGACCCCTCATTAGACAGTGTACTGCAGCTTATAGAAGCGCATGATACTTTTGACTTAGCAGATGTAGAAATGCAGAGCCACAGTGTAAATTCAGTGCGCCGCAACGGACGCTTTCCTAGCCGTAGTTCTCAGTATAGCACTAGTGATTCTTATTTTTCTACCGGCCGTGCTGAACAGACAGTGAACAGTAGCCAGAGTAAAAGTGCGACGCAAAGGTCGCCCCGTAGTGTTAGACACAGTAATTTGCATAACGGGCGCCAACGCTCATTTCAGAAAAATGTTCGTAAGTCTTGCCCCCAGTGTGTGTCTCGCCACAAGCGTGCTCATTGCCCTAGTCGCAACGCAACCTGTTATCAATGTGGCAAATTGGGACATGTGCAGTCTGTGTGTATGCAAATTAAAAACTCAAAGAACAGTAACGTTAGAAACAGTGCTTCGCAGAGTGCGAGAACAGTTCATTCTGTAAATGTTATACGGGCTGTGGAATTGAACAGTGCTTTCCTTGGATCTCAATTGCAAGAAAGTAGTTCTGCGCCTATGGCAAAACTATATAGTGCACCACGTAGCAAGCGCCGACGAGCGCGTAAAACAGTGCAACGGAAAAGGGTTCGGGACAAGCAAAATGACTATGAACAGTGCATTCCTGTAGTGAAATTAGTGCCTTCTGCAACTGCTCCTTGTAATAGTGCCCAGTACTGTGTAGCTAGTGACAGTAGACATCAAGTAGCTACTCAAAGTAATATTAGTGCAGTAGCCTCGCATTGCGCGGACGCTGATCCGGCGGTAGTGTCATCTAGTGACAGTGTGGTTAATCCGCTGTGTGCCGAGTATGCGCCGCTTCCTACCGCACGCAACCCGCGCAAGCGCAGAAATCAATATGTATTAGACGTTGCCCACATTCGCGCACCTGTCGAGCGCCACAAGCAAAAACTTTATGTGAATCTTTCCCTTGAAAATAAGACTGTGCAATTTCAGCTTGACACTGGTTCCGCTGTTACCTTAATAAATAGAGATACTTATGAACTTCTGGGTTCGCCAAAATTGTCGCCGTCACAGCAAGTGTTAACAGCTTATACAGGTCAAAATATTCCCGTGCTAGGAACATGTAGCCTGCCCGCCTCTTTTCAAGGTGTAACAAAAACAGTTGCTTTTGTTGTTCTTCAGGCCAAATCTACACAGAACATTTTTGGACTAGATGCTTTTGATTTGTTTGGTTTATCAATTCAAAGAGATGTGCTTCAAATTTCGTCAGTAGTGCCTCAGGACAAAATCAATGCTTTATGTGACAAATATAGTGACTTGTTTTCGCTGGAACTAGGTTGTGCAAAAGACTTCGTGGCACATGTAACTTTAAAAGAATCTGCAGTTCCAAAATTTCGTAAAGCTAGACCAGTGCCTATCGCCTTGCGTGATACAGTTGCCGAAGAACTTAAACGTTGGCAAGATAGTGGGGTGATTTCTCCTGTTTCTGCGAGTCAGTGGGCCTCGCATATAGTGATTATACCCAAGCCGTCAGGAAAACTTCGTCTCTGTGCGGACTTCAAATCAACAGTGAACAGTCAAACAATTGTAGACACTTATCCCCTGCCCAGACCTGACGAACTAATGGACAAATTAGGACAGTCTCGCTTCTTTTCCAAGATTGATTTAGCAGAGGCATACTTACAGATTCAACTTGATGACGAGTCAAAAAAGTTTTTCGTCATTAATACTCACATGGGCCTTTTTCAATTTCAACGCCTACCCTTTGGCAGTTCTTCCGCCCCCGCTATTTTTCAGCGCTTTTTGGAACAGCTGACAGTTTCTGTACCGTGTTGCTCGAACTACTTAGATGATATTGTGGTATCCGGACGTACAGTTGAAGAACATTTAGCAAACCTGGAGTGCCTTTTCAAAGTGTTGACTGCAGCAGGTCTACGTTGCAATAAAGCAAAGTGTTCGTTTTTTCAAACTGAAATAGAGTACCTAGGCCATGTGATTAATGCCCAAGGAATACATCCCTTACAGTCACATCTTCGAGCAATCAAAGACTTGCCTCCTCCTAAGAATGTGCATGAATTGCAAGCAGTGATGGGAAAGCTTAACTATTATTTCAGATTTATTCCCAATGCCTCTCAGATTGCAGCTCCAATGCATCACTTACGTAGGAAGAATGTTCCTTTTGTATGGTCTAAAGATTGTCAGGTTGCCTTTGACAAACTAAAGTCTGCACTACTCAGTGATGCATGTTTGATTCCCTTTGACCCACAGAAGCCTGTAGTGTTAGCAGTTGACGCCTCGTCGTACGGTGTGGGTGCAGTTCTGTCACATCGTATTGGATGTCATGATCGTCCTATTGCCTTTGCATCCAAGCTACTGACGCCGACGCAACAGAATTACAGTCAGATAGAAAAGGAGGCCTTAGCAATCATTTACGGCGTCACAAAGTTTCATCATTATCTCTATGGCAGAAAATTCTATTTGTTGACAGACCACAAGCCTCTCACGTCGTTGTTCTCACCCACAAAGCCGATTCCGCCACGTACGGCACAAAAGCTTCAGAGATGGTCCTTGATATTGTCAAATTATCAGTATGAGATTTTGTACCGACCTACCACTAAACATGCCAACGCGGACACACTTTCCCGACTTCCGGTTGGCCAGGATGTATCATTTGATTCTTCAGAAATGGCATGTTGTCAGATAGACTCCAGAGATGCTTCCGCTGTCGCAGACTTTCCTTTGAACTCTCGTCGGGTTGCACAGGAAACAGCTGCGGATGCAGACCTAAGTGTGGTAGCACGTTTTGTTCGCTTTGGTTGGCCTGCCAGAGCCAAAGACATTGATCGGCCTCTGGTTCGACGTTATTTTGCACAACGTCATGCATTATCTTTAAGTCAGGGTGTTCTGTTGTTACATACGGACAACGACCAAGCAAGAGTGATTGTTCCTCGTTCCCTGCAACGAGAAGTGTTACGCCTCCTGCATCAAGGACATTGGGGTATTGTTAGGACAAAGCAATTAGCCAGACGTCATTGTACCTGGGTTGGTATGGACGCTCAGATAGAGAGCATGACGTCACAGTGTACTGTTTGTGCGGAGCATCAGGCGGCTCCTCCGCAACGTTTCTCAGACTGGCCACGCCCCAAGGGACCATGGCAACGTTTACATATTGACTTTGCCGGACCTTTCTGGAATACGCGCTGGTTAATTGTTGTAGACGCTTTCAGCAAGTTTCCTTTTGTGATTGCCATGAACTCAACGACAGCGTCTAGTACAATCAGTGCCTTAACATCAGTGTTTTGCATCGAAGGCTTGCCTGAAACTATCGTCAGTGACAATGGACCTCAGTTTGTTAGTGCGGAATTTCAACAGTTTTGTCGTGTGAATGGCATTCAGCATATCACCACCGCACCTTTTCACCCTCAGTCCAATGGTGAAGCAGAACGTTTCGTTCGAACATTCAAGTCTCACATGGAGAAGATGAAAGGTCAGCACTCCAGGCAGCAAGCTCTTCAAATTTTCCTGTCTACGTATCGGTGCATGCCACGTGACGGCCCGTCTCCTGCCGAGCTGCTACACGGCCGCCATCACCGCACTCTCCTTCACCTGCTGCAGCCTCCCACGCACCGAGTCGGTTCGTATGGCGCTACGCGTTTTCAGGTTTCTACGCCGGTGCTGTACAGGGTGTTTGCTGGAAACAAGAAGAAATGGATGCCGGGCATCATTCAGCGCGTGCTCGGGCGCAATATGTTTGTTGTACGTTCTTCCACAGGGTCGGAGCTGCGGCGCCACGCAAACCAATTGCGCCTGCACAGACCGCGCGATCCTGTCTCGGGTTTCTTGATTCCAGACCCAGTTCACCGCCAGGGAGCACAGCCACATCGCTCGCCGCCGGGTCCAGCTTCCCCGGACTACGAGATCGTCCCAATGGAGATCGACGCGACGCCGCCCAGGCCCTCCTCCCAGTGCCGTCGCCGTGCCCCTCAGCCCTACGCCACGACGGCGCGGCGGTTTGGGGGGGAGGGGTGTGGTGTCGCACAAGTACAAAGTGCGCGCCACCTGCTTTCGCCGCGCGCCGCCATGCACACACGGCGCGGCGTTCTCACGACGACAGCCACGAGCGCCCTCTGCGACAACGCCGCTCGTGGCCACCACTGAAGGACATCGGACTTCGGACTGAGATAGCAACGAGTTAGGACCTTCGTAATCAGATAGGCACCAGTGAAGACTTTGCTATTGTACAGGCACTAGGCAGGCCTCTAACAACTATGTATCAACATTCTGCAGTACTATGTAAAAGTTAAGTATTGTTACATTCTGTGCAATATATATCTCTTTCTAATTTACTCGAGTGTTTATAGTTTCTGGCTGCTCCCCTCCGTACCTGCACCAGCGTGTCGGTCTCATTCCACTCGGCCACCGACACCTACGACGAGGCTGGGACACAAAAGCGGCGACGAAGTCGGGACACAAAAGAAAGTTTTAACAATGGGCTTGTAATTGTGCAATGATGGTACTTACATGCTACTGTGATGAATCTCCTTCAAAATAGTCCCCTTCTGAGTGAACACACCGAATCCAACGGTGTTTCCACTTTTGGAAACATTCCCGGATTTTTTTCCGACCAACCAACTGAACAGCCAATCAACCAAATTCGTAGCAGCCTACACACGTTCCGACGAACTGCAGCGATTGCAGCGCCTCCCTATTATGGTGTCTGGTTGCAGAACTTTTTGTTTTCGCGTGTTCGCTGTGCAGACAGCAGACGATCGCAGGCAGGAATTTGGTCGGGTAGCACTACACACGGTACAATTTGTCGGGTGGAGTGGTGGGGAGTCGGATGTCGGACGGTCAGCCCGACAAACCATCCGACAAGGAAGTTGGTCGGAAAGCACTTCCGCGCGTCCAATTTATCGGACCGCCGATAAATTAGTCCCGACAAATCGGAAAGTGTGTAGGAGCCTTAAGGACGCTCTCCGTAGATGCCTGGAGTCAAATAACTTCCCATTCAATGAATATTTCAGTTTAGGAAACAGGTAGCAGTCCGAAATGTTGTATCATTTATTCTGCCATTAGTTGAGTATTCGTCCCAGTCTAGTTGTCAGGAAAGGTACTGGTGCAGGAATCGATGGTCAGCTAAAACATTTCTATAGATATTAGTATTACAGGATTTATTGACTGAAGATAAAAAGATACTCAACTTTGGAACATATGTCTGTTTCTTCTCTCTTCTTGTTTCTCGCGTTGTCTTCCGTATGATGCTAGCTGCGCTGAGACCTAGTGACTACTAAGTTCGTAGCCGCGTTCTGATTTAGTACTGTCCTATTTCTGACTTCGTATCTGATTAGTAACTGACGGGGGTTCCAGACGTATGTCTGCCTAGATATAGCCGCTTGTAGAGGGCGCGCATCTTCGGTTACTCCCTCCAGGATGCGCGGCGCCTGCTTGCTGTTGGCTTTCGGTCGATCGCTGCCTTCTCCACGATCTTTCTTTTTCGTCTGGCGTGTGGCGCTGACTTTACGCCACAACACGCAGGGGCCAAATCAGGGGAATATGGCGGTTGTGGAAGCACAGGAATTTTGAATTTGCCAAAAAATCAACGATGGAGAAAGCACGATGAGCCGGAGCCTTGTCATGGTGTGGCACCCAGTTCCTGTCTTTCCACAATTCAGGCCTTTTCTTTCTCACATTTTCGCGCAAACGCTCAAAGAACACATTTGTAGTATTCCTGGTTAATTGTCTGCCCTCCAGGGTAAATTCATGATGCACAATACTGGTGGAATAGAAAAAAAATCACCGACGTTGTCTTCACCTTCGGCGGACTTTCCCGTGCTCTTTGCGGTCGTGGTGAACCTGGAGTTTTCCACTGTGAAGACTGCACTTTGGTTTTAGGATCATTTCAGTATACCCACGATTCATCACATGTGATTACCATGTTTAACAAATTTTTGTCATTTTTAAGACGATTAATCAGTTCTTGGCGCACTTAAAGTCGCTATTGTCTCTAGTCACTTGACAACACTTTTGGAATGAATTTTGCGGACACTCGACGCATAATCAGATCTTCAGTAAAAATTGACTGAACTGCATGGAAACTGAAATTAAGTTCATCAGCCGTTTCCCTAATTATAATTCTACGATCAGAGCGCTCTAAGTCTCGAACTTTCACAACTTTAGATTCGTTTTAGAGGTGGAAGGACGACTGGATCGTGATGTGGCGATGCAAGCACTGTATCCAGTCGACCGCCAACATACCAAGCCCAGATTGCACAATGTTATCTATATAAGTAAATGTTATTGTAACTTCATAAAAGTTTCTAGATGGGTAGACATGTAAGCAAGAGGTGTCGTGGTAAAGTTTTGTGACGACACCCCTGGTATTTTGGCCGTAAATCCAAGATTATCGAAGTTTTCAATCCGCGTGATATGAAAGGTACAAATCTGGCAATTTGCATGTAGAGTCTAATAGATATAAAAACAATAAACTGAGAGCAAGTTAGCGATATCTCAAATAGTTTTCAGATTATTCAACAAAAACTGCTTTTGGCCTAAAATCTTCCAAAATGTTCTAGATTAAGTACCGTACCGTTAATAATTACCGTACAATATTGAAATGTCTATACTAAGATCAACATAATAAATAAGGCAGATGTGCCAATTTTGAAATTGATCTGATAAATAACAAAAAGTACATAAGCCAGAAACGAAGCAATTCAGTGGCTACCCCAGACTAGTGGTTCCAGTTTTAAAATTCTAGAAGGAAAAGTTTTAAGAACATCTACTTCATATTATTTTCTGTGGCTACTATTCACCAAGACTTTTTTCAAGAAAAATTGTGAAACTCTTAGGTTGTATAGAAAAGACACAATAAAATATTAAGTAGTCGAATCATAGGACAGCTGAGGACTGAGTCGAGGATTTTTTGGCGAGGAACTGCGCGGCGACAGTGGCGGGGGTATAGAAAGCCCACTACTGTGGCAGATCAGGGTCACTGTGCGACCAAACTACGCCGAATCCACGTCGCTCTGCGGAATGCTTGGCCATTTAACAGCGTCGCGCGTTTAGCCTCAGAAGTGATAGTTTTCTGAACCGACACGACGACTGTTGTAGGACGGAAGCGCGAGTGTACGTACAGTGAAAAGAGAAGTTATTTCGCGCGGGCTGCACACCGCCCTGGATCGCCTAATTGACTGAAGTACTAGCTTATTGTGCTGTCCGTATGGATATTTGAACAAAAACGCATGGGAAGTGGGTTGATAATTCCTCGCTTTAAAGGCGAGCAGCCTGCCGGGGTGGCCGAGCGTTCTGCGGCGCGTCAGTCACAGTCTGCACGGCCACTACGGTCGGGGGTTCGAATCCCCCCTCGGGTATGGATATTTGTGCCGTCCTTAGTATTCGCTAGTTCATAAGTAGTTTGTAAGTTTAGGGACTGATGACCCCGTAGTTAAATCCCATATGCTCTACAAACATTTGAACATTTTGAAAGGCGAGCATAACTAAATAACTGTCGTGATTAGTTTACTTGGAACTTGGGGTAAACATTGCCTTTGAACTTCGTTTATGGCTGATCACGTTAGATGAATTCACATGCGGTAACCAGGCTTGCTAAGTGCGTGTTTAATGACAATTAAAATAACAAACTTTCATTTGAACTCAAAACTTTTATTTATACATGTCGATCCTGCTCCCTTTTGTTAAAGTAGAGCAAAGTGACAGTTTTATTACAGGTAGCCGGTAGTAAAGTAGGCACAAAGCCTGCGGAGTATAGAATAGCAACTTCTCCATCCCTTTCCGGCTGTTCAAGGACGTACTTCGCTGACTTGTGTGATCGGTTAAAAGTAGGTGGAATTCACGCAGAATTAGGGACCTTTTAGAAACCAATCTGCCACCCCACATATGGTGCAGACTGGGGAAACAATTACAACAGATTAGCAGAACAAATACTATAGTTCCGACCAAAACGCACCCTGAAATACCACAGTGGTTCATCTTCAAATGATTCGCGGCCATTTTTAAATCTGTTGAAGCAGAAAAAAACATTTGACAGGCTCGTACAATTATGTCCAAAAGCTGTTTTTAATAGTTCGTAAGTCTCAGAAGCTGGTTTCCCGGTCTTAAAATTTCATACGAACACGTTGCTCCGTTTTTAGGGCCATTTTCACGCAGACGGGATCCGGCAACAAGCCCTCACAGACCCGCACTCAACCTGCTGCCACAACGAACTGAATAAAGGAAACGCAATTTCCTGTCAAAGAGCGTTCAAGACAATGCAGTGACACACTCACCACCTTCCGGGTACCTGCCCGACAAACCAGTAAGCAGTAGCGGACCCATTCTTATAACTTTCCAATCACACTTCGTATATGCCACGGTGGAATGGCCGTGCGCACTGAGGCGCCGTGCTGCGGTGCGCGCAGCCGTTCGCCGTGGAGGTTCGAGTCCTCTGTCGGGCATGTTAGTTTAACTCAGTTTAAGTAGTTTGTAAGCCTAAGGACTAATAAAGCAAGTAGTTAAGTCCCATAGATTTACAAACATTTGAACATTTTGAACTTGGCATATTAGTACGTAGTGTAGCCTCAATGGGCGGAATAGGCGCTGTTTCTGGCATTCATTCGTCAATACAGATGACAAATACTGTCTCGGGATACAGTCTTGCACTCCTGTTCGACTTGTTCACGTACTTGTGCAAGAGCTGTGGGTTGACGAATCGCACGTTTCAGTCGGTTTCCGATCCTATCTCAAATGTGCTAGATTTGAGACGAGTCCGGAGGTGGAAGTGCTGTTACTCTTGCAGCGCATGTTGCGTTTCACTCGCAGGTTGTAGGCGAGCATAATCATGTAGGAACAACACGTCGCAAGAATGACAAATGAACGGGTCTTACAACAATGTGCACGTACCGAGTGCTGTTCAGCGTTCTCTCTACAATCACCGAAGGTAGACGAGAGTTGTAGCTTCTCCCGCGCACCCCACACCATAAGGCGTGCGGTTGAGGCCAGTGCGTCTAGGTCGCTTGCACTCTACGAGACAGTGCATATCATATGCGCAAATGACCGTCACTAGCCTGCAGGCAGAATTCGCTTTCATTGCTGAAGATCAGTGCACGTCGACTCTGTGGCATGAGTAAGAATAATAATAGTAATAATAATAATGCGGTATTATGCTCTGCGAAGACCTAATTAGGGAGGAAGACTCCATAGTCATGGAAGAAGTCAGTACATGAAATTTTAACACAACAGTGACAACGGACATGACAATGCACAAGACAATCCTTAGCCCAAGTAAAAAGAATCAATAACGAAACAAAGAAGTTAGCTTAATTAAGTTTCCCAAGAGTTTCTAGACGGAATGACAGCAGTGAGCCGTGAGATAAAACCTCAATTTAGACTCGAAAGCGCGTGAGTTAGTACTAAGATTCTTCAGTTCTTGTGGCAGCTTGCTGAAAATGTTTGCTGCAGAATAATGCACGCCTTTCTGCAAAAGCGTCAACGAGGTGTGATCCAAATGTAGTCTCGATTTCTGTCTAGTATTCAGCAAGTGAAAGCTGCTAACTGGTGGGAACAAGCTGATATTGTTAACTACAACCGACAGTGAAAAAGGTATATATTGTGACGCCAGTGTCAAAACCTCCATACTACTGAAAAGGGGACGACATGACATTCGCGAACTTGCATCACATATTGTTCGAACTGCCAATTTCTGAGCCAAAAGCATCCTCTTTGAATAAGTAGAGTTACCGCAAAAAATACCATCATACGTCATAATTGAATGAAATTATGCATAGTAGATTACTTTTCGTGTTGAAAAATCACTTATATAAGATATTTGTCTAATGATAAATGAAGCAGAATTTAGTTTTTGAACAAGATCCTGAACATGAGCTTTCCACAACAGCTTACTATCTATCTGAACACCTAGAAATTTGAACTGTTCAGCCTCACGTATCATATGCATATTACGTTTAATCAAAATGTTTTTGTTGAACTGTGTGTATAAAAATAGTTTGTTTGTTCGTCTTTCTGTTCGTATTGTATGCACGGCCATACCGTACATCCGATTGCGATAAAACTTTGTCAATTCATTGTTTGCACTCGCTCGAAGATTATAGGCATACTGAAATTAACTTCGTATGGTGCATGGTAGAGAGTGCTTTACAATTAGTTAGCTCGTTTCTTACGTCTTAACGCTGAATTGGCAGGAAGGATTTGAATGAATGTAGCTTATACCCTCATTAATACATGAGGTGCCTTTCGTATGCCACCGTATGGTGCATGCCTGAGGTTACTTACAATGGGTTAATACGTTTGTTTCTCGTCACGCTGAAACAGCTGGACGGATTTGAATAACATTTGGAATGCACATATCTTATACCCTGAATTAACATATGAGCTACCTTTAGGAAACCACAGTAGGGTGCCTTACATTGTGTTAACATGTTTGTTACTCTTCACGCCGAAACGGTTGGACGAAATTGAATGACACGTGGAATGGAAATAGCTTATATACTGAATTAATACATGGGCTATCTTTCGTAATCCTCAGTAGGTGCATGGCTGAGGGTACGTTACAACACACTTACAAATTGTTTGACTGGTCACCATGAAAGTACATAGATGTATGTTTTCAAGGAGGAGATTTTTATAATCTGCAAGCCACTGAGTTTAGCATGGCGGACAGATACCATGCGACTTTGACACCATTTCACCAGTCAACATGAAGCTTGGCGCATATTTGTACGTCTTCATACATAGGAGGGAGAGGAGTAGGTGGTGGAGGAGACGGACAGAAAGGGAGGGAGGAGGAGAATGAGAGAGGGGAGAGGAGGAGAATGAGAGAGGGGAGATGCTGACAGACAGGTGAAAGGAGAGGAACAGAGGGAGGGGAGGAGGAAATGGACAGAGAAAGGGGCAGGGGAGACGGGGGAGGAGCAGCTGAACAGAGGGAAGGGAAAGGAGGAGGTGGACTAATGGGAGATTGGATACCTCCTATATATTTGTTCGTATTTTATACGCTGCCATAACGTACATCTGGTTGCGATATAACTTCGTCAACTTACTTTTTGTTAATACGCGAAGGTTATGGAATAAATAAATACCTGCGCAATGCCGGGTCTTCAGCTAGTCATTTATATGAATAAGAAACAGCAGCGGTCCCAGAAGAGAATCCTGGGGCACCGCACATTGAACTGTGCCCTGTAATGACTGCACGTCATAGCCATTTCATCACTGCGGAGTTTTGCATTTGCTGTCTGTTATTAAAGTAAGAGGTGAACCAGTTGGGAGCTATTCCTCTTATTCCATAATGTTCCGACTTCAGCAACAATATTTTGTGATCATCACAATCAAACGCCTAGTTAAATCAAAGAGGGCGCCTAATGTTCCTAGCCTTTTATTTAATCCATCAAGTGACTCACACAGAAACGAGAATATAGCATTTTCAGTCGTTAAACCAGTTATTATACCGAACTGGAAGACGGGATTGAGGTGTGCGTGCCCTTATTCCCACTGATGGTAAACGGCTGATAACGGTTCATGATTACACTTCAGAGTTCACAAATCCTCGTCTCTGTGATGAGGGTAGTTATAAGAATTGCCACTGCTGACCTTACAATACGGCAATGATGGGGGACGTCTGTACCACGTGGACGTCCAAAACCTCGTTTACGAATGTGACAATGTACACATGAGCATTGCAACCAGCATCGTTTCAGAATTGACGCAGCTTCTGTGACCATTATCCGAAAGAATCATCTCACCAGTTTTATGACGACAATTTGATCCTTTTTAAACTTGCTCTTTTGGCTGTATGGAGCACGAGTGCGTCTCCGTAGTACGACGCCTGCTTGCTTCACACATTCCTTTAATGTAAGTACACTACTGGACATTAAAATTGCTACACCAAGAAGAAATGCAGATGATAAACGGGTATTCATTGGACAAATACATTATACTAGAACTGACACGTGAGTACATTTTCACGTAATTTGGGTGCACAGATCCTGAGAAGTCAGTACCCAGAACAACCATCTCTGGCCGTAATAAAGGCCTTGATATGCCTGGGCATTGAGTCAGAGCTTGGATGGCGTGTACAGGTAAAGATGACCATGCAGCTTCAACACGATACAACAGTTCATCAAGAGTAGTGACTGGCGTATTGTAACGAGCCAATTGCTCGGCCACCATTGATCAGACGTTTCCAGTTGGTGACAGATCTGGAGAATTTACTGGCCAGGGCAGCTGTCGAACGTTTTCCATATCCAGGACCTGCAACATGAGGTCGTGCATTATCCTGCTGAAATGTACGGGTTCGCAGGGATCGAATGAAGGGTAGGGCCACGGGTCGTAACAGATCTGAAATGTAACGGCCACTGTTCAAAGTGCCGTCGATGCGAACAAGAGGTGACCGAGACGTGTAACCAGTGGCATCCCATACCATCACGCCGGGTGATACGCCAGTATATCGATGATGAATACACGCTTCCAATGTGCGTTCACCGCGATGTCGCCAAACACGGATGCGACCATCATGTCGGACAGAATTTCCGCAGAAATGCTGGCACACGCTTCTTCAATATACAGGCCATCTAACCAATAACGTTCAAATACTCCGTTATGTGTTGGAGCCGCACCTTGTTGAATATGAGAGTAAAAGCTACTACATTCATTTAGAACTAACGGAAACAACACTTCTCACAGCATTTCCAGGTAGCTTTGAGCATTAAGTTCTGGTCAATGAAAATGGGTCCAATTAGACGGGTACCCCATATTTCACACCACACTATAACCTTCACGCCTGTAACTACCTTGCCGGCCGCGGTGGCTGAGGGGACTGCGGCGCTTCAGTCACGGTCTGCACGGCCACTACGGTCGGGGGTTCGAATCCCCCCTTGGGCATGTATATTTGTGCCGTCCTTAGTATAAGTTAGTTCATAAGTAGTTTGTAAGTTTAGGGACTGATGACCCCGTAGTTAAGTTCCATAAGCTGTACAAACATTTGAACATTTTGAACATCAGTCCCTAAACTTACAAACTACTTATGAACTACTTACGAACTAGGACGGCACAAATATCCATGCCCAAAGGGGGACTCGAACCCCCGACCGTAGTGGCCGTGCAGGCCCTGACTGGAGCACCTCAGTCCCCTCGGCCACCGCGGCCGGCCGAACAAAGGACATTCTGAAGAGATACAAATGATCGATATCGTGGCCCTTTCAGACTGTGGTCGGTAGAGTTTATATATCGCCGCCGTCGAGCCCTGTGGGTGGGTGGTCTGCAAGGTAGCCATACGGTGGATGATTAATGCTGCACATTTGCACGGCACATCCACGAGACGGAAGTGTGCTTAGGAGTGATGACTGCGGAACTGGTGATTCCTGAAGCGTAGCCACCAGCAGGACGCAAATGTTTTGCAGGTTTCAGTCTTGTAGGCGCATCCATTCCCCCAAGAAAGAGAGAGGTCATCTTCCTGATGAGTAGGCTAAAGGTCTCCACAAACGAGTGGCAGATCGCAGAATCCATCGCATTCGATATCGAGTGCGATCTATCGCACGAGTAGACCCCTCTACACACGTGCAATTTTCCAAGCAATCTCAGCCGGTTTTTTTAGCGTCGCGTTGTGGTATATTTGTGCAATGGAAACCGAAGTACTTTGTTTTGCTGCTGTTATAATTGTGCTTAGTGAATCAAATACCCGGAAAAGGAGGAAAACGTGGACAAAACAGTGGCTTTTGAAGAGATAAATGTTGTCTGTCACGAAATTACTCAAATAAATTACGACTTCACCCAAGAGACTGGCATAATTACATGCGCATGTCTAAAAGTACTTATCTGTGTACGGTTATCGTTGTAATTTTGCGTATGTGGATTTGTTGTTTTCGTTGTTTCTGACTGGAAAACATGTTTTTACGCCACAAGTCTCCTCTAAACTCAACAAAAGGCGTAATAGTGATTAATATTATCTGCCATTGCTACGTGTTGAGGCTAAGTGCGCCTATTCGGTTTGACTTTCGTATGTCCTGTCGGTTTTAGTTCTAAAACACAACTAAGATGGGTTAAATATTAATATGCGCAACGGATAATAAAGACATGCGCACAAAGCCAACTCAGTGGCAGCTATAGACTCTGACCATATTTTATTGATAATGAACCGTAGATTAAAACTTAAGATATTCACAGAATATATGACATCAACTGCAAATTAGCAAAGCTGAAAATGTGTACGCAGCCGGGATTCGAACCCGGGTCATATATATAAAACTTGAGAGACTGCAAAAAGGTAGAAAAGTTAGGAGATTGAACCTGGACAAACTGAAGGGACCAGAGGTGGTTGAGGGTTTCAGAGGGAACATTAGACAAGGTTTGTCTGAAACGGGGGAAAGTAATACAGTAGAAGAAGACTGGGTAGCTCTGAGAGATAGAGCAGTGAAAGCAGCAGAGGATCATATAGGCAGAAGGACAAGGCCTAATAGAAATCCCTGGATAACACAGGATATACTGGACTTAATTGATGAGAGGAGAAAATATAAAAATCTATCAAGTGAAGTAGACAAAAGGGACTACAAACGTCTGAAATATGAGATTGACAGGAAGTGCAGATTGGCTAAGCAGGAGTGGCTAGAAGATACATGCAGAACAATAGAAGAATGTATAACCAGGCGAACGATAGATACCGCCTACAAGAAAAATAAAAGAGATATTTGGAGACAAGGAAAGAAGCGCTATGAATATCAAGAACTCAGACGGAAAACCATTACAAAGCAAAGAGGGAAAAACTGAAACGCGGAAGGAATATATAGAGGGCCTGTACAAGGAAATAAACTTCAATGTAGAATTCTAGAAGTGGAAGACGAAGTGGAGGAATAGGAGATAGGAGATGCGATACTGCGAGAGGAATTTGACAGAGCGCAAAAGGATCTGAGTAGAAACAAGGCCCCTGGAGTAGATGATATTTCGTCTGAACTGCTGATATCGTTAGGAGAGCCAGTCATGAAGAAATTATTCCACCTGCTATGCAAGATGCATGATAGCGGAGAAATACCCTCCGACTTTAAGAAGAATATAGTAAATCCAATTCCAAAGAAAGCAACTGCAGATAAATGTGAAAATGACATAACTATCACTTTAATAAGTCATAGTTGCAAAATACTAACACGAATCATTTACAGACGAATGGAAAACTTGTGGAATCCAACCTTGGGGAAGATCAGTTTGGATTTAGGAACACTGGAGGCAATACTCGCATTACAACTTATCTTAGGAAATAGGCTAAGGAAAAGCAAATCTACGTTTTCAGCATTTGTAGATTTGGAGAAAGCTTTTGACAATGTCGACAGGAATAAACTCTTTGAAATTCTGAAGGGAACAGGGGTAAAATATAGGAAGCGAAGACTTATATTCAACTTATACAAAAACCAGACAGGGTTATTAGAGTCGAAGGACATGAAAGAGATGCAGAGGTTGGGAAGGGAGTAAGGCAGGGTTGTAGCCTTTCCCGAATGTTGATCAATCTGTACATTGAACAAGTAGTGAAGGAATGCAAGGAGAAATTTGGAGAGGGAATTAAAGTTCAGGGAGAAGAAATAAAAACTTTGCTTTTGCCGACGACATAGTAATTCTGTCAGAGACCTCAAAGGATCTGGAAGAGCAGTTGAATGGAATGGACAGTGTCTTGAGAAGAGGATATAAGATTAACATCAACAAGAGTAAAACAAGGATAATGGTATGCAGCGTCAGAAAGTTAGGCGATGCTGAAGGAATTAGATTAGGTAATAAGACAATAAAAGTAGTAGATTAGTTTTGTTATTTGGGTAGCAAGATAACTTATGATGGGTGAAGTAAAGAAGAAAAAAAATGCAGAATGGCTATAGGAAGAAAAGCGTTTCTGAAGAAGCGAAATTTCTTGACATCTAATATTAATCCTTTATGAAAGCATTTGTCTGTAGTGTAGCATTGTATGTGAGTGAAATGTGGGCGATAAGGAGTTCAGACAAAAAGATGACAGAAGCTTTTGAAATGGGTGCTACAGAAGAATGATGAAAATTAGATGGGTAGATCACGTAACTAATGAGGAGGTGCTTAACCCAACTGGGGAGAAAATGAGTTTCTGGCATATCCTGACTAAGAGATTCGTGGGACACATTTTGAGACGTCAAGGAATCGTCAACTTAACATTAGAGGGAAATGTGTGGGGTAAAAATCGTAGAGGGAGACCGAGGGACGAATACAGTAAGCAGATTCAAAAGGATGTAGATTGCCGAACTTATTCTCAGATGAAGAGACGTGCACAAGACAGGGTAGCGTGGAGAGCTGCAAAATACCAGTCTGCAGACTGATGACCACATCAACAACAACAACAACAACAAAAACATGTATTACTAGGTCACTGTGTCATGGCGGCCGGCCACGAGCATAAACAAGTGACAAAATCTTCATTACGTACAAGAAGACTAATCAACTCACAGAACATAAGTCTTTTTCGCCAAAACGAACGACTCTAGCGAAGGCGGTTTTGTAACTTTACAGCGTGGTATGTGATTAGTTCTCAGTTTTTTACGTTCGCAGCCGAATGCCAGGATAGAGTGTCCGACCGAGTAACACTAGTTTTTATTTATACTTCAAGTCCTACTTAAATTTGCCCAACCAAAACATTTTCTTATTATATCAGATGGGGTAATACGTTCTATTTAATTGCTTACTTCAATAATACAACAACCGCAAATATATAAATTTGGAGACTGAAGGCGAGTTTTCGCGGATGCTCAATACTTTAACTTCCGTTAAATTGTCCGTAAAGTAACGCTTTAACGAAGTTAACTTTTATATTAACGGATTAATGGTCACGAAGCTACATATTTTGATTAACGGTGCCCAGCTCTGGTTTTATGTAATATCATTCTTATGATGGCAAGTAAGTAAACAACGTGCATCTGTAAAATTGTGTTTTCTACTCGGTAAAAAAAAAATGCTGCTGAAACTGGTTTAATGTTGAATAAAACACCAAGGTGACGCTGAGGGGATGCTCAAGTATACGAGTGGTTTTCTCGATTTAAAAATGTCGACATATCAATTGATGACAAAACTCGGCCGGCCGCGGTGGCCGAGGGGACTGAGGCGCTTCAGTCACGGTCTGCACGGCCACTACGGTCGGGGGTTCGAATCCCCCTTCGGGCATGGATATTTGTGCCGTCCTAGTTCGTAAGTAGTTCATAAGTAGTTTGTAAGTTTAGGGACTGATGACCCCGTAGTTAAGTCCCATAAGCTGTACAAACATTTGAACATTTGACAAAACTCGTGCCGGCCGCGGTGGCCGAAGGGACTAAGGCGCTCCAGTCACGGTCTGCACGGCCACTACGGTTGGGGGTTCGAATCCCCCTCGGGCATGGATATTTGTGCCGTCCTTAGTCTTAGCTAGTTCATAAGTAGTTTGTAAGCTTAGGGACTGATGACCCCGTAGTTAAGTCCCATAAGTTCTACAAACATTTGAACATTTGTTGAACAAAACTCGTGGTCGGGGGTTCGAATCCCTCCTCGGGCATGGATATTTGTGCCGTCCTTAGTCTTTGCTAGTTGATAAGTAGTTTGTAAGCTTAGGGACTGATGACCCCGTAGTTAAGTCACATAAGTTCTACAAACATTTGAACATTTGAACATTTGAACAAAACTCGTTTCGGACGTCATTAACACGAATCGTTGAAAATATTAAGAAAACTCTAGGGCTTGTGCTCACAGACAACTGATCAAATGTCAGAGATTAGTGGATTATTATGGAGCTCGGTTAAGTGAAATTTAACGGGAGGTTTGGGAATGAAAAATGTTGCTGCGGAGTTTGTTCCCTGGGTTATGACAGACAACCGAAAGGGACGTAGAGTTAAAACAGGTGTTTTGAAACAATGCTGAATTGCCGTTTTTACCCAAAAAACGTAATTCATTCATTGTTTCGTCTCCTATGGGAGACCATCACCAAACCTCTCATTTGGAATTTTTAAGAAGAATGCGTAACAGGGTTTGTCAAAAAAGATTCGATTTGTGGTAGATGACGACAACGCGCCTGTAAACATAGCTACTTCTGTTGCAGAGTTAGTTTGTAGCTAATAATGTCGTGGTTCCGATGCTCCACGCATGCTTTTGCCCTCACCTGGCTCCGTGCAAAGTTTTCTTTTTACACACATGAAAAGGGAATGAAACGTCACCTCTTTAACAAAATTGCAGAAGTCAAGAAACAACGAGGGACAAGCTGTCAGCCGTTTGTAAAGATAAATAGAGCGCGGGAATGACCGCGTGGTCTAAGACGTCATGCTTCGGATTGCGCGGCCCCTCCCCGTCTGAGGTTCTAGTCCTCTATTGGGTACGGGTGTATGTATTGTCCTTAGTGTAAGTTAGTTCCAATCAAATGTTCAAATGTTTGTAAACCCATTGGCAACTGTTCAAATGTTTGTAAAGCTAATGGGACTTAACTGCGGGGTCATCAATCCCTAAACTTACAAACTACTTATGAACTACCTTATACTAAAGACAACACAAACATCCATAACCGAGGGAGGATTCGAACATCCGACGCGATCCTTAAGGTGGCGCTCCAGACCGCTCGGATAGTCCCGCGCTGCGTAAACCTATTGGCTCAAACTACTTTTGTCATCAGTCCCTAGACTTACAAACTACTTTACCTAACTTACTCTAAGAACAACACACACACACATACTCATTCCCGAGGGGGGACTCCAACCTCCGGCGGGAGCGGCCGCTCAGTACGAAGCATGATGCCTTAGACCACGCAGCCACTCAGCGCGACTTAAATTAGTTCAAGTAGTTTGTACGTCTAGGGACCGACGACCATAATAGTTTGCTCCAACTGGTTTATAAACAATAGATCATTTTTAAAGATGACTAAAAAATGATTCGAACATTGGAAGCACTGGAGAGACAAATATGTTAGTTGTAATGGAGAATATTTTGAAGGGGATAAGATTTCTGTAATCAGTTAGAAAATGTCCAGCTTTTAAAAATAATTCAGTTTATTATTATTTTTTTAATTTAATTTTTTTTTTTTTTTTTTTTTTTTTTTTTTTTTTTTTTTTTTTTTTCGTTACACCTCCGTATTAAAATCTGCGACTACAGGAATTATTTATCATAATCGACCTCTTGTGAATTCCAACGTCTGGGGTATTACGTCAAGGCAGAAGCTCTTCTGGCATCTATAAATTGCGTTATTTTCCCTTGTACGCTGCTTGCACTACGGCCATTTTCGCGTTACGACATTTTCAAGTGGAAAAAATAAACCTATTCTCGCAGCTTACAAGGAAAAATAACTCAATATAAATGCCACATTCCGATATATATACCACTGTGCGGGCCATATAATGAAAAAATTCTTCTGAGAACTCTCGAGGCGTTGCGCCTTCCGCCGCTCCTATAGCCGCAGTACAGCCAGCAAGCTATATGACTCACGTACGAGAAATTGTCTGTGTTGGGGTTCGGAGCTTGTCAAATGCAAGCTGTTGTAGTAGTGTCCGTCAGATATCGCTAGCGAACAGGTCGTAAAACTACTATCAATCGGAATACAGATCTCATAAAAATAAATTTATTTTCAATAAATATTACTTATTGTAGGAATTATTGCTGATTTACTATCTGTTATTTATTAGTGTGGCCTAGAGATGAATGTTGAGTAAAAATGTTGTTAAGAATGATATCGTAATGTTGACACATATGGTAAAAGCTTAAAAGCAATTTGTAATTATAATTCACCAGTTTATGGTACTGTGGAAACAATAATTGTAAAAATAATGACTTAACTACTAAGGTTATCAACTCACTTAAACTAAGCTAAGGATAACACACACACACACACACACACACACACACACACACACACACACACATGCCTGACGGAGGACTCGAACTTCCGACGGGGAGCAACCGCATACTCCGCTGGAAGGCGCCTCAGAGCGCTCGGTCACTCAACCGCGTCCAATGATTGTCCGCAAATATTTGAATTAGTTAACGTGTTCATATTTGCGTTTAATAACTTTTTTGGTGTGGGTTTCTGTAGTCATGTCCTAGTTCATGAACCAGGGGCTACGTATGAGTGTCCAAGTAAATGGTCCTGGCAGTTGGGATTGCAGTTAATTTGGAATACGGTTGGGCATCTCGGACATATTCTGAGTTGTGGCCACCTTTGCGCTCAGACGGCAAAGACTGTTATGGGTAAAATCCATTGGTGCCTTGGGCAAGTAAGGCTAGCAACCTGCTAGCAACCAGATAATTCAATATGATGCTGGTAACAATCAGAGCAATATGCCTCGGTACGGTTTCCCACCTTTAATTGACAGACCAGGGACTCCTCAGATACGACTTGGCAAACGATCTGGAATAAGATGGGGAGCTATTAATATCAATGGGGATTACACCGGGAAGAAGGTAGAACTGGCAGAGGCTTCAAGTAAGATAGCTGTTAGTAATGTTAGGCTAAGGGGAGAGAAAGAAGACGAAGTCGGAGAATACAAACTCCACCTGTCAGGAGTCAAAGCAGGAAGAGCACAGAGAGGTGTAGGGGTTTACATCAGGAAAACAATCGAACCCAGCATAATTGGATTAAGGTATGTAAATGAACGATTGATGTGGACAAATTTGGCCATCTCCAACGAGAAAATTAGGATTGTGTCATTGTATTCGTTCTGTGAAGGAACAAATCAAGAGGAGATGGACGGATTATACAACGCACTCTCTGATGTTAAGTGAAGGACAAGGATAGTGTTTTGCTCATGGATGACTTAAATGCTAGAATAGGAAATCGAACAGAAGGGTATGAAAAGGTAATGGGTAAATTTGCAGAGGATATGGAGGCCAATAGTAACGGTATACAGCTCCTGGATTTCTGTGCCAGTATGGGCTTAGTTATCACAAACTCCTTTTGTAAGCATAAGGAAATTCGCCGGAAGGAAGGGGAACCAGATCTGTCATTAAATATATAATAACAGATCAGAAATTCAGGAAGGCAGTCAAGGACACACGTGTTTTAAGAGGGTTCTTTGATGATACTGATCATTATTTAATCTGCAGTGAAATTGGTTTTGAGGCCAAAAGTGCAGAATGTCAGGTCCATATGTAGAAGGATAAGAGTGGAGAACCTTCAGGACAAGGAAATTAGGCACAAATACATAACAATGATCTCAAAAAGGTATCAGTTAGTTGAATGTAGTCATTTACAGTCATTGGAAGAGGAATGGACAAGATACAGGGACACATTACTAGACATGGCTAGAGAATGTCTTGGCGCAGTATTGTGTAAAGGCAGGAAGAAGCAAACACCTTAGTGGAATGACACAGTCAAGGCAGCCTGTAAAAAGAAAAAGAAGGCATTTAAAATGGCTCCATACTAGAAATCAGTCACACAGAGAAAGTTATGTTGCAGAATCAAAGCAGAAATTGTGGGAAGACTTTGGAAATAAGCTATAAACTATGGGTCAAGCCGAGGGACAACCATTCAGGAGCGTAATTAGCAGTCTTCGAAAGGGAGGGAAGGAGGAATTAAGAAGCGTTTTGGATAGGCCAGGAAAGTTGCTGAGGAATCCTGGGGATCTCTTGGGGAGATGGAGGGAATATTTTGAAGAATTGCTCAATGTAGGTGAAACGTTCAATGATGTGTCAGCTTTGAGGTAGAATGGGATAGCCATGATGATGAAAACAGGATCATATTTGAAGAAGTGGAGAGAATGGTCAATAGATTGCAGTTCAATAAAGCGGCTGGGGCGGATGAAATTAAGTAGGCACTCGTCAAATACTGTGGAATGTCACGTCTCAAATGGTTACACAGAATAATTCAAAAGGCATGCGAGTCAGGACAGGTTCCGTCTGACTGGAAAAAAGCGGCAATCACGCCAATTTTCAAACATGGAAACAGAAAAGATTGTAACAACTATCGAGGTATCTCTTTATTTAGCGTTATGGGGAAAATATTCTCAGGAATTGTTGAAAGGAGAGTGCGTGTATTGTATTAGCTGAAGACAAGTTGGATGAAAATCAGTGTGGGTTTAGGCGTCTTAGAAGCTGTCAGGACCAGAACTTTAGCTTACGGCAGCTAATGGAGAAGTGCTATGGCCGCGGTGGAGTGGCCGAGCGCACTGAGGCACTATACTGCGATGAGCGAGGCTGTTCCGCGTCGGTGGTTCAAAGCCCTCCTCGGGCATGGATGTTTGTGCTGCTTTAATATAAGTTAGTTCATAAGTAGTTCGTACGTTTAGGGACTGATAACCCCGCAGTTAAGTCCCATAAGCTTTACAAACATTTGGACATTTGATTCGAAGTGCTATGAGTGGAACAGGGAATTGTATCTATGTTTTATAGATCTAGAAAAGGCTTATGACCGTTACTACGAGGAAGCTGTTGACAGTTCTACACGATTATGGAAGAGGAGGCAAACTTCTGCAGGTCTTTACGTAGACTGTCAGGCAGCAGCTAAAGTAGACAGCAAATTAAGTTCATGGTTTAGGGTAGTTTCAGGGGTACGACAGGGCTGTAACCTGTCAGCACTGTGTTCATACTACTCATGGATCATATGTTGAAAACAGTAGATTGGCAGGGCTAGATTAAAATAGGTGAAAACAAAATAAGCAGTCTTGCATATGCAGATGACTTAGTTGCGATGGCATATTCGATTGAAAGGTTGCAATCTAATTCGATCAGAGGTGTAAGGGTTATGATATGAAGATCAGCTTCTCCAAACAAAATTAATTTCTGTGGGAAAGAGATTTAAAGATATTGAGCGCCAAATAGGAGGAACAAAACTAAAACCGGTACTTAAAAGTACCTAAGATGTATTTTCACAGAGAATGGCAACATAGTGAAAGAACTTGAATCAAAGTGTTGCAAAGCTAATTCAGTGAGTGCTCAGCTAAGATCTACTCTCTTCTCCAATAAGAAGTCAGTACCAAGACATAGTGGTGCACCGCTCTATCTTTCGACGAACTTCGTTGTACGGGAGTGAAAGCTGGGTGGATACAGGTAACCTTGTTCATAAGGATGAGGTTACAGATATGAAAGTAACAAGGATGATTGCAAGTACAAATATACGGTAACAATGGCAGGAGGGTATCCATAATGAGGAAATCAAAGAAAAACTGGGTATCAATAACATAGATGAATCAGTTAAAGCGAATACGCTGAGATTGTGGGGCCATGTTACACGCATGGGAGAAGCAAGGTTACCTAAGAGACTCATGAGCTCGGCAGCGGAGGGTAAGAGGAGTCGAGGTAGACCAAGGAGAAAGTACTTAGATTCGGTGCAGAATGATTTTGAAGTAAAAGGTGTAACAGGCATCAATGTTAGCATTGAATAGGGGGTCATGGAGGAATTTTATTAGGGGGGCTATGCTCCAGACTAAAAGCTGAAAGGCATAATTAGTCTCTAATGATGATGACGATAATGAAATTTTCTAAAATTATTTACCTAGTAATTGTTCTCGAAAATTCCAGTTTCTGTGAGTGGTCACTGAATAAAGGCGGCATGCGCGGTTTCTGTCTGCAATCTGATTGGATTTAGTAATTTTCAGGCAGTAAAAACAAGAATTATTCGCGCGTATTTCTAGAAAGTCGGAGACTTTGATTAGGGAAGACTGACAAGAAATTCGAAGCGCGGTTACCATCGTGAGCGGTCACGAAAATACGAGCTGCTAAAAGTTTCGGTAAACGCGCGGTAATGTGCACGTTTGGGAATCTCTGTGTGTTGATAAAAGTTAATTGGATTATTAGATTGATTACGGAGTACAAAAAGGCAGGCCGTAGTGGCCGAGCGGTCTGCGGCGCGACAGTCACAGTCAGCACGGCCGCTACGGTCGGGGTTTCGAATCCCCCCTCGGGCATGGATGTTTGTGTCGTCTTTAGGATAAGGTAGTTCATAAGTAGTTTGTAAGTTTAGGGACTGATGTCCCCGCAGTTAAGTCCCTTAAGCTTAACAAATATTTGAACATTTTTTTTTAGTATGAAAATGTAAAACTACGGATTTTTATGCGATCTATGATGTAATGAACGTCTCAAAATAGGCGTGGCATGTTGTGTAATGCGTTATTGAGAACTGAACATTCGAAATAGACGATTTACATATTATTAGGGCAAAGATTTTACCACAGAAAATTCGTGAAAAGTAACAGTTATTAAGGAATCTGGTTCCGTTTACCACAAACTGGTTACTAGCGTGATTGTGGTTGTGAGTGATAAACATTAAAGGTAGTGGGAAGGGGCTGGCATAACGTTAAGTAATTTTACGGCGGAACCAATAATAATCATGTTTGAACCTATATTCTGATCGATGATTATCAGCGACTGTCGATGATATGTTATAGGAAAACAGCGATCAGTCCGAAATAAATTTTTCATTACCGATCGATTTCGGCTACTTCGTAGACATAATGATAATGCAGTATTACAGCGTATGTCAGCAGGTGTGATGACAACAGTTGCAGGTACATTTGAAGCGGAACATATACAAGTTAAAAAAATTAATGCTATTTTGTCGAAAAGTGACTTTTTGCGACCACAGCTGTCGACAAGATATAGGTTGATTATTGCAAATAAAAAATCAGCAACCAGCCACTGTTAACAATGCTATTTATTTAAAAAATAACGCCGTTGCATTCAATCATACTTGTTATTGTTTAAGAACAGAATCCACAAGTAAACAATAAGAAATGTATTTTGACGTGAACAGGCCACTGAATTTTGTTACTTGGGGAGTAAAATAACTTAAGACGGTTGCAGTTCAGATGATATAAAATGCAGAATGGTGATGGGGAAAATGGTGTTACTGTAAAAGAGAAAATTGTCAACATTAAAAATTAATTTAAGTGTTAGGAAGTATTTTCGGAACGCATTTGTGTGGACTGTTGCCTTTAACTGGAGTGAAACATCGACGATAAATATTTCAGACCAGAAGAAGGTAGAAGCTTTCCAAACTTGTTGCTACAGACAAATGCTGAAGTTTAGACGGCAAAAAAAAAAGTTCAAATGTTTGTTAAGTTTATGGGACTTAGCTGTCGGGCCATCAGTCCCTAAACTTACAAATTACTTATGAACGACCTTATACTAAAGACAGCACAAACATCCATGCCCGAGGGGGGATTCGAACCCCCGACGGGGAACAGCCTCGCGCATCTTATCATAGCGCCTCAATGCGCTCGGCCGCTCCGCCACGGCTTTAGACGGGCAGATCGCGTAACTAATGAGGAATACTGCAAAGAATTGAGGAGAAAAAAATTATGGCAGAACTTAACTTGCTGCGATGGAATGGCCGAGCGTTCTAAGGCGCCTTGCTACGGAGCGCGGGGTTGCTCGCCGTCGGAGGTTAAAGTTCTCCCTCGGGCATAGGTGTGTGTGTGTGTGTGTGTGTGTGTGTTTTGTCCTGAAGTCTAGGGACTGATGACCGTACCAGTTTGCTCCTACAGGTTAACAAACGTGATTTCTGAAAACTTCCCGGTGTATTTCTTCTTTCAGTAATTTTCGGGTGTGCAGTCGGATTTCGTTGACATTCTGACACATTTCGGCCCAGAGACGTCCAGCCATCTTCAGGTTAGTAGGCAACTACTGAAGAGCCCAGGTACGGTGGCGGTATTTATGCCGAATTTCGCGCATGGAAAATACTCTTGTCTTTCTGCGCATATGTGAGGTAGTGACATGCGGGGTACGGCCGAGTTGTGTGTGGTGCCCTCGGTGGTGAAAGTGAGAAGCTTCTCTAATCATTGAGAATCGAATGATTCCGTCGATTCCGCTGTGTCTCGATAATTTTAATTACAGGGTTCCAATTTTTATCCAGCTGAAAGCCGTTGTTACGATTTATAAGATTCTCTGAAAGGCTTATTTCCACCGCTTATTTGATAACTGAATCCCAAAAACAGGAAACTGGAGCTAAAACTGATGTTTTATTGTATTCCATGGAGTATCTCATGGAAATGCAATGTTCTGCTACGGCTGATTTCGACGGTTGCAGAAGACAGGTGTCTTTCGTGCTCCGTACAGCGCTCCTTAACTGTTCAAGTCGTCTGGCCTATGTAAGCAGAACCACACTCGCAGGGAATTTTGCAAATGCCCACTTTGTTCAGTTCCAAGTCGTCTTTAACAGATCCGACTAGGGCCAAATTCTTCGCTGGTGGACGGATTATGACCTGGATTTTGTGTTACCTTAGCAATCTGCCTATTTTAGAGTATACATTACCAGCATAAGGAACAAATGCAACTGATTTATAATCTTTTTCATTGTCCTCGGTTCGTTTCTTCTCGTTGTTATGGTTACGTATGGCCCTCCTTATTTGGCGTGGAGTAAAGCCATTCTCGTTAAACACCTTCTCCAAGAGTTCTAGTTCTACAGGAAGAGTTACTTCGTCTTATGTGCGCCCGATTTATTAATGTACTGAGAACACCAGTGGTTTGTGCGGGATGGTGGCAGCTGGACCCCTGGAGATATAGATCTGTGAGCGTAGGTTTCCTGTACACAAAGATCCATCATCCTTACGTAGTACTACCACGTCAAGAAATTGTAAAGTTCCACCTTTTCACTCTCCGTGGTAATCTTGATGTTCTCACGTAATGAGTTTACATGACCGTGGAATTTCTCCAGATCCTCTCTATCTTGAGGCTACACGAAGAAAATATCATCTACGTAGCGCCAGAAAATCGTGGGCTTTAAAACAGCAGACTCACGTGCCTTCTCCTCACTGTCCTCCACAAAAATATCAGCCATCACAGGGGACAAGGATCTCCCCATGTCGACGCAGTCTTTTGTTCAAAAAATTCGTTATTGAAAAAAAAAAAAAGTAGCTTGAGGAGAGAGTATGTTCAAACAAGGCTGTCAGGTCTGCACTGAATAGGTTCCCAATAAGATGCAATGAGTCCATT
The DNA here is from genome assembly GCA_026315105.1 of Locusta migratoria. NCBI lineage: Eukaryota > Metazoa > Arthropoda > Insecta > Orthoptera > Acrididae > Locusta > Locusta migratoria. The sequence continues at coordinate 299,504,077 of CM048755.1, forward strand.
AAAGGCACTTTTGTAAAAAGCGAGACCACATCAGAGCTGACTAGTAAATCCGTGCTGCTCAGCTTAACTGTCTTCAAGCGATTCACAAAATCTCCAGAATTACGTACGTGGTGGCAACACTTGCCCACGTACGGTTTGAATAAAGAGGTCAGATGTTTAGCTGTAGAACAGGTCGACGTACCAATATTGCTCACTATTACTCTTAGTGGGACACCATCCTTGTGCAAGCCGTATAGTCTTGGAGGTACTGCATTGTTATTAGAAAGCATTCCATTCCTCTTGTTTTTCTCTTGTTAATGTTCATGTGCTCCATTCAATGCACTGTCCATTCCATTCAATTGCTCTTCCAGGTCCTTTGCTGTCTCTGAAAGAATTACAATGTCATCAGCAAAACAATTTTTTTTTTCATCCTGAACTTTAATTCCTTCTCCAAATTTCTCCTTGCTTTTCTTCACAACTTGCTCAATGTACAAATTGAATAATATCGGAGAAAGGCTACAACCCTGTCTTACCACCACCACCTAGAGATAAGGCCGCGGCGCTCTCGTGTGACGTCAGACAGAGTAGGTTGTGCGCGCATAGCTGACTGGGTAGCCGCTGGGGCACGGCCCACTATGCCGAAGCAGCGAGCCAGTCAGCTATGCGCGCACAACCTACTCTGCCTGACGTCACACGAGAACGCCGCGGCCTTTTCTCTAGGTGGTGGTGGTCTTACTCCCTTCCTAACCAATGTTTCAAAATGTTCAAATGTTTGTAGAACTTATGGGACTTAACTACAGGGTCATCAGTCCCTAAGCTTACAAACTACTTATGAACTAGCTAAGACTAAGGACGGCACAAATATCCATGCCCGAGGGGGGATTCGAACCCCCGACCGTAGTGGCCGTGCAGACCGTGACTGGAGCGCCTCAGTCCCCTCGGCCACCGCGGCCGGCCCAATGTTTCCCTTTCATGCCCTCCGACTCTGATAACTGCTATCTGGATTTGGAATAAGTTGTGAATAACCTTCCTTTTTCTGTAACTCTGTTCAAATGTAAGAATTTTAAATACAACAACATACCTCGCACAATATTACTAGTGTAATGCAGTTGCAGAACACATATACCTGTTTTTTCTTTTCTACCAAGAGTCAGTAACGGTAACATACTACTATCTCTAGCTTCAAATTTGCGAATTTCCTACTATGGCATAACATGAAACCTGTGGTGTCGCACAAGTATAAAGTGCGCGCCACCTACTTTCGCCGCGCGCCGCAATGCACGGACGGCGTGGCGTTCTTACGACGTCAGCCACGAGCGCCCTCTGCTGCAACTCCGCTCGTAGCCACGACTGCTGCATCGTTCACTTGGGACTGAGATACGAACCAGTTAAGACTTGGCTATCGGATAGGCACTAGGAATCATCAGTAGGCAGGGCTCTATCTAAACTATGTATCAGCATTCTGCAGTCAAGAACTATGTAAAAGTTAAGTATTACTAAGTCTCAATGAAATATACATCTCGTTCTAATTTACTCTAGTGTTTCTAGTTTCTGCTGTCCCACTGGCTGGTCACCTCCGTACCTGCACACGCGTGCATCCTTTATTCCTGTGTCGGTCTCTTTCTACTCGGCCACCGACACCAAAGACAACCGGCGAAAGCGAGATACAAAAAAACCAAACCGTATGCAAGGCGGTCTTGTGTTATGTGGGCGACGGTTCTATCAACTAATCGGTCATTTTGTAATTTCGTTCTCCATGTTTCCGCTCGGACAGCACAGCGGCGTAGTGGGTTAAGTGTGGCACTATGCGAGAAAGAGATGTTCTGCGGCTGCCCCTGCTGTAACCCTACATTGTAAATAAATCCAATTGTGATCTATACTGCGCTGTTCATACAACTAGTAACTGAAATTCTTTGGCGGTGTGGTAAAAACACTCTTTACACGGACGTTGAATCAAAAGCCAACGGCAGACACGATTTCCATATCGTAAGAAATCTACGGTGCCTGAATATCATACTTCCAGTAGACAGTCCATCATTTACGATTCAGATTGTGCATCAAGACTGTGACAAAAAATATGAGTGTACGAGAGAAGAAGAGATCCACCTTCTGTGGAATGTATGTATGGGATCGATAATTCTATATGGTCGAGAAAGTTGTGGAAATACAGCTGGCGGACAACATAATTCAATTTGATGAATTCAATTAAACCACATTTGCACTCTCAAAGGAATTTTTAATCTGAATCTTCGCTACCTAGCAACCTGACAGATGCAATAAATTTCAGTGATTAACAATACATACCATAAAGACCGTGTATTTGCAGCTAATTGGCCTATGTATTTTTTATTCTCGACTCTTTCAACACTTCCACGTGTGACGTATAAATTTTATCTATGAGAGGCGCTATTCTCTGTGACACATCGGCAGCTTACTCCATAGAGTAGCTTTGTGTCACAGACTTTTAACATTTCAGCGCGCAGATAGCCACATTTGGACACTCGGACTTCTTTTACTCTGAAGACAGCTGTACGTTTCGCCGTCGAAAGTTTGAAAGAGCAGTACGGATAGTCATAAGGTTTTAAATGTTACCTCGATACAAGAGAGTTACATAATCATTCTTTTGTTTACATTTTTTTCACACGTACATCTGTGCAGCCGGCCGCGGTGGCCGAGGGGACTGAGGCGCTCCAGTCAGGATCTGCACGGCCACAACGGTCGGGGGTTCGAATCCCCCTCGGGAATGGATATTTGTGCCGTCCTTAGTATAAGGTAGTTGATAAGTAATTTTTAAATTTAGGGACTGATGACCCCGTAGTTAAGTCCCATAAGCTTAACAAACATTTGAACATCTGTGCAGTCCTGGCTCAATCACTCCAAAGCACTGCAACCGCCGCCAGAGGAGCCAGAACAAAATGGCGCCACCCATCTCCACTTTATGTACCAGGACTACAAATAAACGATAAACTGATTTAGGCAACTTTATTTTTTCCGGGTGAAACTTAAAGCTTTAACAATATCTTTCACAGTTGTAGCAGTGAAAAAAGTAAGGAATCGATCTGAAAAATAACAAATAAATCATTATGGCCAAATAATATTAAAACTTCTCACGCTTTTATCAACAGCTTGTAAAAACCAAGCATTTCTTTTTGGAAACGACCAATTACCCAATTAGCTACTATGAGGAGATCTAAAAAACTTGCTAATGAAGAATAGTCTACCGGTAGCTAGTTCTAATCGTAACGTGAAAGGAAGATTATACCAAAACGTTTTATTGCAAGGAAGGGAAAAGTCGCGGTATATATGAATCCTGTGCGACAAAACTGCATTCCGCTCTCTCGCTTCTTTTCTGTCTGTACTGAAAAAACTACAGTAAATATAAATACAACAATATTCTTCCCAAGACCTCACTGGAATTCAGTCTAAAGACGGTATGTGATATGTGATATATAGTAATCGATACACGACAGCAGAAAGATACATTGAATTCAACAGAAAGCGATAAAAAAGGTTGCTGGCGGAGCAGCCATGCAACATGTCGGGGCGATATATCACTGGCTCTACAAAAATGCACGGCCGATCGCGAGTGTGCGATAGCCGGAAATTTAAAATGGCGAGCAAGCGAAACGTCCTTCTGGAAGTTGGGACGGCGCGGCGTGCCTTTTACCAGTCGCCGCCTACCGTGCGAGCGGTGGAGACTACCTCAGGCGCCGCCGAAACGTGGTAAACCCTAGAGGCGGCTGTGCTGTGGATGTTGTTGTGTTGTATCAAAACGCTATTATGTTATTTCATGATTAAAATGTCTAACGAAAGATGTATCGCACTGTTTCCACTATTGATCGTGTTTATTATTATATCTGTATACTTATCTTCTTTGTATCAGTTGTAACTGTGTTTATTTCAATATCGTGTAACTCTTCAATATCTCATTTGCTTACGTATTAATTTTATAATTAGTAATATTTGAAGTTCTGCAGATTTTTCGGACTTTTTTTGTTAACACATTGTGTGCGTAGAGCATTAAAATTCAATAATACACTACTGGCCATTAAAATTGCTACACCAAGAAGAAATGTAGATGATAAACGGTTATTCATTCTACAAATATATTATACTAGAACTGACATGTGATTATATTTTCATGCAATATGGGTGCATAGATCCTGAGAAATCAGTACCCCCATGGCCGTAATAACGGCCTTGATACGAATGGGCATCGAGTCAAACAGAGCTTGAATGGCGTGTACAGGTACAGATGCCCAAACAGCTTCAACACGATACCACAGTTCATCAAGAGTAGTGACTGGCGTATTGTGACGCTTCGGTTGCTCGCCCACCATTGACCAGACGTTTTGAATTGGTGAGAGATCTGGAGAATGTGCTGGCCAGGGCAGCAGTCGAACATTTTCCGTACCCAAAAAGGCCCGTACAGGACCTGCAACATGCGGTCGGGCATTATCCTGCTGCAATGTAGGGTTTCGCAGGGATCTGATGAAGGGTAGAGCCACGGGTCGTAACACACCTGAAATGTAACGGCCACTGTTCGAAGTTCCGTCGATGTGAACAAGAGGTGACCGAGACGTGTAACCAATGGCACCCGATATAATCACGCCGGGTGATACGCCAGTATGGCGATGACGAATACACGCTTCCAATGTGCGTTCACCGCGATGTCGCCAAACACGGATGCGACCATCATGATGCGGTAAACAGAGCCTGGATTAATCCGAAAAACTGACTTTTTGCCATTCGTGCACCCAAGTTCGTCGTTGCGTACACCATCGCAGGCGCTGTTGTCTGTGATGCAACGTCAAAGGTAACAGCAGCCATGGCCTCCGAGCTGATAGTACATGCTCCTGTAAATATCGTCGAACTGTTCGTGCAGATGGTTGTTGTCTTGATACGTCCCTATCTGTTGACTCAGGGATCGAGATGTGGCTATACGATCCGTTACAGCCATGCGAATAAGACGCCTGTCATCTCAACTGCTAGTGATACGAGGCCGTCGGGATCCAGCAAGGCGTTCGGTATTGCCCTCCTGAACCCACCGATTCCATATTCTGCTAACAGTCATTGGATCGCGACCAACGCGAGCAGCAGTGTCACGATAAATAAACAGCAATCGCGATAGGCTACAATCCGGCCTTTATCAAAGTCGGAAACGTGATGGTACGCATTTCTCCTCCTTACACGAGGCATCACAACAACGTTTCACCAGGCAACGCCGGTCAACTACTGTTTGTGTATGAGAAATCGATTGGAAACTTTCCTCATGTCAGCACGTTGTAGGTGTCGCCACCGACGCCAATCTTGTGTGAATGCTCTGAAAAGCTAATCTTTGCGTATCACAGCATCTTCTTCCTGTCGGTTATATTTCGCGTCTGTAGCACGTCATCTTCGTGGTGTAGCAATTCAATGGGCAAGAGTGTATGTAAAACATGGAGTTAGTCACTCCGGATCGGAAAGTTGGGATAGGTGATGGAAAAAGTAGTTTTGCCGGGCGGAAACTAGGTGGCTCTGTATGCAACAGGCAGCTCCTAGAAAGAGTAGCGCGCCGGACTCCGAACAGTAAACTTCGATATGAGCTCAGTGGCTTGATAGAGTTATAAATTTACTTGGATTCCATCAAATTGCACCTCGGATTTGGAATTGTTTTAGCTATTGAGACGCAGATAATCTGTTTAGAGCTCTAGTTAATAATTAAACTTCGCCAAGTAGAGGATTGATGAGCTCTATTCACATTAAAAACTTTGCTTTCATTAGGCGCCAAAGCTTCATCCAGGAATTTCTGTTACAACCGCTACGGGATTTTCAAGTAATAGCTTTCTTTAGTTTTCTGTTACATGTCCCAGGTGTTTGTTTTCGTATAAAAAAATAATCATTATTATATACAAAAATTTGAATTCTTGCCATACTTTCATTCCTGATCATGTAGCTTAGGATCCTTTACCTTACAAAAACTAACTTAGTGATTGATATCGAATTTGGAGAAAAGAGTTACTAACAAGCGGTTTCGTAATTCCATGTGTTCTATTGGTTTTTATATGTGTGAATTCTAATAATAATCTGTGAAAACTTAATCATATTTATGAGTATTACACCCTCCTGCTCTACTACGCGTAATTCGGTTAAATACATTACGTAAATGACTGGAGTTAGACCTTAGTTAACATCTTTCATGTGTGTGTTTATCCATCTACATATTTCAATGCAGCAGACTATAAAGAGTGTTGCATTTTGAAACAAGTGATCTTATTTGCACTAAGTAGTTGTCAATTTCTTATAGAACTGTTGTATATACTAAAGAAGTGAGGGGCCAGATTCAGGCTCTCTACTGTTACTGATTCATATGAGAAAATTATACGTATTTTTCAATGGTAAGTACTAAATTTTTCTCTGATTTCTGTAACTTTAAGTAATTTTTCCCAGAAGTTGTAGAACTCATGCTTTCTAGTTGGTTCTTAAACAATTATTTCTGCTTGAAGTTCTGAGAGATTGCTACATCGGAAGGCCATATTACATTCAACTGTACACGTTTAAACACCGCTGAATATACTCGTGGTAATCAAATACGTAGTAGTATTAATTTCATTAACAAGAACTTTTGTAATCATGTGCTATGAATAGTTCAGATCTGCGCTGCATTGAAGCTAGTACAGATTATTTTGAGTGAGTACAGTATTATAGTACATACAACTATTGCTATATTTTATGAAAGGCAACACCATTGGGTTCATTGTTTTTCTTGGAAAGGTGTGTTGACACAAAATTACAGTTGAATAATTAAGTGCCCAGCATAATCATAGGTGTAAGCTAAATCACAGCACATACTGGTACCATTTCCCTAATTACGCTGGTGACGGTTTATTTTTATATATATTTTTCTTTTTCCTCCTAACGTGATTGCAGATTATTTGTCAAACACAAACGTGTGGTGCAGTATTATCTGTGTTGATCCTCGCTATATCTCTTAACTACATCTGAAAAAATGTTCAAATGTTTGTTAAGCTTAAGGGACTTAACTGCGGGGTCATCAGTCCCTAAACTTACAAACTACTTATGAACCAGCTTATACTAAAGACGACACAAACATCCATGCCCGAGGGGGGATTCGAACCCCCGACCGTAGCGGCCGTGCAGACTGTGACTGGGGCGCCGCAGACCGCTCGGCTCCTGCGGCCGGCCACTAAATCTGAGGTAACGAAGTTTTTCACGATTCTTTATCCATTAGAAACCACACACAGATTTACAAACGATGCAAGACTTTGATCTGGGCATCCACTCTTAAAGAATCCACACGGAATAATGTTGGTCTATCAGAGTGAAGTGAACTGATGCCTATAAAACTTGATCTCCTACTTGCAGCTACGCCAAAACGATAGCTGATTTCACAAAAGCTTCACGACAGATTGTTTCCCATTGTGTTGCACGCCGTGACTTACTGTCAGTTCTCATCGCCCGGTTCCCAAATATTATTCTATATGTATTCTTTAAGGTGGATGTCTAGCTGAATCTGCTGCACGGTTTGTAGCTCCCAACGAGTTCGCCTCCGATATTGATGGTGACAACCTTCGTCATTATTGTGACGCGGCATGTTTCATTCGGTGTTTATCGTATGAGTTAATGGTTTGTTTTGAACATTTATTGAATGACGACGATGTACATTGCGATGTTACTTTGACATCGCATTGAAGGTTGATGTTTCATCCTAATGGACATCAGCGGCTAGTATGTTTTATACCATAGTTCTTAAAGAAGGAACTTAGGGTTTAACGCCCCGTCGACATGGTGGTCATTAGAGAAGGGCATAGTTGTTAACATAACACTGTCATATGACCATTATTAGAGACCAAACTTCCGACTTTGAACTCAAGGGGTTTCTTCTAAGACTTTTGATTGTGTTTGTAATTGTGTAAACTTAGTTTTTACTGAGGACTACTACGTACTTTTAATTCACATTCTTATTAATAAAATTGTTCTACATTGCTTACCTGGGTTGTATTCTTATTGTGCCTCATCTAGTGCAGGATCTAACGATTTTTATTCATTTATATAATCATCAAATATTACATATGGTCTTAACTGCAACACATTGTACTCATTAAATCTCACTTTATGGTTAACCTACTTTCAAAAATGAATAGGCTGCAGTTTAAAAAAAATGCAATCAGCCTTTGCTCAGTCACGGTTTAACAGACAACCCTACGGATTTAGAGGAATCTAAAAATCTGTTTAATATATGCAATCGCTTAGTATTGTCTGTTGATTAACATGCTCCTGATAATATTTCATATTTGCCTAATAAGCATGATGGAAACCCAAATTGACGCATTCAAACATGAAGTTGTTTTATCTCATCGCAATGACGTTGAAACACCCCAATATGGAATACTCAATAAATAAAATGGTGAAAATCCGGTTTCTCGAAGCTCCCGAATTAAAATAATTTAATAATCCAAATAGTGCTCAGTTGAAAATATATGCTACAAGCAGAAACTTTTTTTTTTTTAAATTACGCTACTTTGAATTAGACACGAGAATATTTAATTCAATAACTTCAACTCAGGAACGTAGGCATTGCGCTATGCCTCATGATTGCTTTCTTATATCTAATGAAGTTCTTCTTCTTCTTGCCGCGGTGGAGTAGCCGAGCCGTCTAAAGCGTCTCGCTGCGGAGCGCGCGGTTGCTCGCCGTGGAGGTTCGAGTCCTCCCTGGGGCATGGGTGTGTGTGTTTGTCCGCAGGTTAGTTTACCTAGGTTTAAGTAGTTTGTAAGCTACGGACTGATGACCACGCAGTTTGGTCCGATAGATTTACAAACATTTGAACATTTGAACTACTTCTTCTTTCTCTTCAGCGATATTCCCGCACTTGCAGGGTCGGCTTTCTTAATCGGATTTGGCGTGTTAATAGTTACGGGGTGGCCGGATGCCCTTCCTGTCGCCACCCCTTGTCCTACCGGGAGGAAAATGTTCAAATGTTCGTAAATATATCAGATCAAACTGCGTGGTCATCAGTCCGTAGCTTACAAACTACTTAATCCGCAGCAAGTGTGTGCGTGTGTGTGTGTGTGTGTGTGGTATCTGTTCTTTCGGATATGTCCGAAAGAACAGACGCCATTTTTGATCCTGCTGTTATTATCTATTCATATTCAAGGAATGTATTACATTAACTGAGAATGAGGTAACGTCATACATTCCGTGAATAATTAAAATATGACGGATGCAAACTTGAATATTTGACTGTATAATTATTATTGTGCTCAGTATTATAAATGTCTTACATGGGTGAAACCGTTTAAGGTGACTAAAACACTTACTACTCGCACTGCTGTTATACAAAAACCATTTCGGTAACATACGTTTGAATAGGCATAGAAATTTTAAACGTATTTCGTGAATGACTGGCGAATTAAATACAATTTGTAAACAGTTTCGGTCTATATGTATAAATTGTATTTAATACCAAGACTAATCACTACCACAATTCTCATTGGTTTTTACCACTTCATTTGAATATAATAATTATTTTTATTGGTGAATATATTGGATTAGTGAAGTTCGGTGGCAGGATGAACAGGATTTCTGGTCAGGTGAGTACAGGATTATAAATAAAAAATCAGTTGGGGGTATCACAGGAGTAGGGCTGATAATGAATAAGAAAATAGGAATGCGGGTAAACTACTGTGACCAACACAGTGATCGCATTATCATTGTCAAGATAGATACGAAGCCAACACCGACAACAGTAGTACAGGTTTATATGCCAACTAGCTCTGCCGATGACGAGGAGATCGAAGAAATATATGACGAGCTAGAGGAAATTATTCAGACAGTTAAGGGAGAGGAAAACTTAATTGTTATGGGAGACTGGAATTCGGTAGTAGGAAAAGGAAGAGAAGGGAAAATAGTAGGTGAATATGGACTGGGCAAAAGGAATGAAAGAGGAAGCCGCCTGGTAGAATTTTGCACGGAACATGATTTAATCGTAACAAACACGTGGTTTAAGAATCACAAAAGAAGGTTGTATACGTGGAAGTGACCAGGAGACACCGGAAGGTATCAGATAGATTTTATAATGGTAAGACATAGATTCCGGAACCAGGTTATAAACTGCAAGACATACCCAGGGGCAGATATAGACTCTGACCATAACTTGTTAGTCATGAACTGTAGGCTGAAGCTGAAAAAACTGCAGAAAGGTAGGAAAATAAGGAGATGGGACTTAGATAAATTGAAGGAAAGTGAAGTTCTGGAGAATTTCAGAGGGAGATTTAGGCAGCAATTGACAGAAACAGGGGGAAATAAAACAGTAGAAGAGGAATGGGTAGCATTGAGAGATGAAATAGTGAAGGCAGCAGAGGACAAAATAGGTAGAAAGGCAAGACCTACAAAAAATCCTTGGATATCACAGGAAATACTAAATTTAATTGACGAAAGGAGAAAATATAAAAATGCAGTGAATGAAACAGGCAAAATGGAGTACAGACGACTAAAAAATGAGATTGACAGGAAATGCAAAATGGCTAAGCAGGAGTGGTTAGAAGCCAAATGCAAATCTGTAGAGGAATGTATAAAAAGGGGAAAAGTAGATACCGCCTACAGGAAAATCAGACAGACATTTGGGGACAAGAAAAGCAACTCTACGAAAATCAAGAACGCAGATGGGTAACCCGTTCTCTGCAAAGAAGGGAAAGCTGAAAGGTGGAAAGAGTACATAGAGCAGCTCTACAAAGGAAATGAACTTAGAGAATATATTGTAGGAAGGGAAGAGGAAGTAGATCAAGATGAAATAGGAGATACTATACTGAGAGATGAATTTGACAGAGCCTTGAAAGACTTAGGTCGGAACAAGGCCCCAGGAGTAGATGGCATACCCTCAGAGCTACTAAAGTCTCTGGGAGAGCCAGCCATGACAAGACTATATGAACTGGTGTGTAGGATGTATGAGACAGGCGAAATGCCCTCAGACTTTAAGAAAAATGTAATAATCCCCATTCCAAAGAAATCAGGCGCAGACCGGTGTGAACATTACAGAACTATCAGTTTGATAAGTCATGGTTGCAAAATGTTAACACGAATTATCTACAGGAGAATGGAAAAGCTGGTAGAAGCTGACCTCGGGGAAGATCAGTTTGGATTCAGGAGGAACGTAGGAACCCGGGAGGCAATACTCACTTTACGTCTTATCTTAGAAGATAGATTAAGGAAAGGCAAACATACATTCTTAGCTTTTGTAGATTTGGAGAAAGCATTTGACAATGTTGACTGGAATACACTCTTTCAAATTCTGAAGTCAGCAGGGGTAAAATACAGGGAAAGGAGAGTTATTTACAATTTGTACAAAAGCCAGACCGCAGTTATTAGACTCGAAGGGCATGAAAGGGAAGCATCAGTTGGGAAGGGAGTAAGACAGGGTTGTAGCCTTTCTCCGATGTTATTCAATTTGTACATCGAGCAGGCGGTGAAGGAATGCAAGGAAAAAATTGGAATAGGGATTAAAGTTCAGGGGGAAGAAATAAAAACATTGCGTTTTGCTGATGACATTGTAATTTTGTCAGAGACAGCAAAGGACCTGGAAGAGCAGTTGAATGGAATGGACAGCGTGTTGAAGAGAGCGTATAAAATGAACATTAACAAGAGCAAAACAAAAATAATGGAATGCGGTATTAGAAAATCAGGCGATGCTGAAGGAATTAGATTAGGTAACGAAACAATGAAGGTGGTAGATGAGTTTTGTTACTTGGGTAGTAAAATAACATGCGATGGTCGCAGTACAGAGGATATAAAATGCAGAATGGCAATGGGAAGAAATGCATTTTTGAAAAAGAGGAATTTGCTAACATCGAATATTAATTTAAGGGTAAGGAAGTCTGTTCTGAAGGCATTTGTGTGGAGTGTTGCCTTGTACGGAAGTGAAACATGGACGATAAGCAGTGCAGACAGGAAGAGAATAGAGGCTTTTGAAATGTGGTGCTACAGAAGAATGCTGAAGATTAGGTGGGTAGATCGCATAACTAATGAAGAGGTACTGAACAGAATTGGTGAGAAAAGGAATTTTTGGCATACCCTGACTAAAAGTAGGGATCGCTTGGTAGGACACATTCTTAGACATCGGGGAATCGTAAATTTAGCATTGGAGGGAAGTGTGTGGGGTAAAAATCGCAGAGGGAGACCAAGAGACGCGTATAGTAAGCAGATTCAAGTGGATGTGGGTTGTCGTTCTTATGACGAGATGAAAAGTCTTGCTCAGGTTAGAGTAGGGTGGAGAGTTGCATCAAACCAGTCTCTGAACTGAAGACCATAACAACAACAACATTGCCTCTTTTTTTCTATAAATGTTCTCGTCACTAGTAGCGAAAGACTTTCTCGGGATGGCCTTTGCAGTTTCATATTATAATACTTTTTATATTACAATTAGTTGTCGTGGAGTCAGAGAGTATATTTGGTCGTGAAAATATTGCCAAGAAGAGTGTGGGTCGCAATACGAAAAAGATTCGGAACCACTGGTCTAGAACAATTGAACAATTTTCAAGGAGAGCTTTTTATTCTAGTGAAGCACTTTACTTATACCATCCCACTTGTTAATCTCACGGATTGCTCCCTATATCCTCGTCAAGTACAGTACAGTACATATTCAGCCGCCTTCAATAACACACCATTTCAAACCTTGAGAAAGTTCACCTTCGAAACTTGTCAAAGCGAGCCTAGCGTCTGCTCTCTTTCGATCAATGTTTTTTCTTACGCCACTCACGCATCGAAAGTTTCAGCAAAGACACTAGCGCAGAAGCCACCACAGAGAAAGTTTTCCGTGGATTCAAAGGAAATAGTAACACTTGCACATTTATTAATCTATTCTAAAACTGCGGCTTCTAGCGAAAACCTATTTCAGTACGAAATTAAACTACACTAATGATCCGTCAGTAAATGTCCTGTTCATTTTCCCCTCAAAGTGACTGGTTTGAGCGAAGAGAGCGAGATAACGGTGAAAATCTTGCCCGACGCGCAATTTCATTAGGAGGTTTTTGTAGGCCATCTGAATAACAAGAGAAGAAACGAATGGAGAGCGCTTGAGGCAAGTAAGTGCCTATTAAATGTATAAGAGATGGGAATGATCGACCGTGGTTCAACAACCGTGATATAAAACTGCTACGAAATCAAAGATAACTTCACTGCAATATTAAACGTAGCCGAAACCTCACAAACAAGGAAAAATTAAATGATGCCAAAACTAGCGGAAGGAGGGGCATGCGTTAAGCGTTCAACGGCTTCGAAAATAAAGTTATTTGTACCGAATTGTCAGAAAATTCTAGCAAGTTTTGGTCTTATGGTAAATCAGTGAACGGATCGAAACCATATGTCCAGACACTCTGTGAAAATAATAGATATGAAACAGTGTGAAACACAAAAGGCAGAAATACCAAATGTCTCTTCCAAAGGCTGTTCCACAGAGGAAGACTACATCGTCGCACGACAACCAAATGGCAGATATCGAGATAAATGACAGAGAAATGTAAAAGCAACTGAAATCCCTCAACAGAGGAAAGGCCACTGGAGCTGATAGGATTCGATTTTACCCAGACACTACGGCAAACACCTCTACACGTCGTCACTATTTCTTCTTCCCATCGACTACAGTGTTCAACAGCCAATATGGTATTAGTAGACACAACACTGTTATCAAACGTACTAATAACGTCTGTTTTTAATAGTTCCTTAGTGCAACACTGCTTTGAAATTGTAACGAGTGAGTTACAATAAGAAAATCGTCAAATACGAAATACAAAAAATGTTCAAATGTTCGTAAATCTAACAAGGAAAGGACGCCTACTCGTCATAGCAGAATTCGTCCAAATTTCTGGTACATGTAGGTCGTGGTGAGACACGAAAGTGCCTCTAGTGGGAGCTCCAGATGGCCAAGCGTTTAGGAAATAAAAGGAAATTTGATACGGATCTATTACCATATGCATCTTATCAACTGTCCCTATGAGGGCATGTTTAGGAAGCGGTGTTTGGCTCAGCGGTAAAAGAGTGGATTCGGATTGAGAAAGTTCTACTCCACCCGGCGGCAAATCCTTTTCTGCTCCTTGGCAATGCGTACACCTACATATTGTTCCCGTAGGGATCGCGAGGATAAGATTAGATTAATTACAGCACGCACGGAGGCATTTAAACAATCATTCTTCCCACACTCAATACGTGAATGGAATGGGAAAAAACCCTAATAACTGGTACAGTGGGACGTACCCTCTGCCATCCATTTGACAGTGGTTTGCAGAGAATCGATGTAGGTGTTGACTGAAGTGACAATTACCGCAACATCATATAGGTTATTTTACTAATTTATATGAGCCAAAAAAAAAAAAAAAAAAAGGAGAAAGAAAGGAAAGAGCATTCGATGAAATTCATATATGATATATCACATATATGATGTTGCGGATAATTGTGAAGTCAGTAGTGTACGCATTGTCAAAGAACAAATATATATTTGCCGCCCGGTGGAACCGAACCCGCGAACCTTTCAATACGCATCCGACCTCTTACCGCTTTTTTTTTTTTATCGGTGATGGGTTTTTTTTTTCACTGCTACTCCACAGTTTATTTTTTTTTTAAATTCTTTATTTTTAGGAAAAGTAGGGTTATATAAAGGATCCATTTTTATTTACAAACTGAAGCCTTTATTATAATCATGAAATCAAATGAAGTCCAGTGTCCTATCTGGAAGAAATTTGTCAACTAATACATAATGTGCCCCGCCATAATGAAAGAAGAACTGTATAAATGATGCCACTTCCGGCATGCTGCATCATTCGTGGCATTTTCGAACTTAAAGGTATATAACGTAAAATAAACTGGGGCCTCCTCTGTTAGCGTTCACCATCCGGTCTGTGTTCCTGGGTGATCTTCTCGAACTTATTAAGTCTGATCCGTTCAATTGGTCGGTATCTTCGTTAAACTGTCACTATCATCTTCTCGTACCCAGTACACCCCAGCCAGGTGGCGGGTCAGTAAACACTACCTCTAAAAAATTTGCGTAACTTTCCTTGTATTTACCAAGTCGTCGTAGATTCGTGTGTCCATCCTGTAAATAGTGCCAATAGTCCAGTTTGTTCTTGTTTGCATAATGATATATATATAATGTACCGTCATGCCCGTTACCCACGCCACTGCATTCGTCTTCTGACATAGGAAATATGTTTTATCTGGGAAAAATACTATGTCCGTTGAGATTTCTGACTGTACTGTTCGTATCATGAACGCTATGATCTTCCGTGCCAGATTCCACACTCCCAGCGCTGTGCCGCAGACCAACCGGTGTTCGTCCGTATCGAGCGTGTCACATCGTAGGCATATGGGCGTGTCTGTCATGTGGATAGCATACTGTCTCTCCTTCGTCGGGTACTTCCGGTTAACCACCATGTACCACGTTGACCTGGCCGACGTAGGGAGGTGGGGGTGGTGCACTGTGCGCCACACAACATTCCAGTTAATCGCAGGGTACCTCCGTTCCATCTTATTCCGTTCCATGCGTCTTACAAGCAGTCTATATACATCTTTGGAAGTCGGTGATCGGGTAGTTGGTAAATCTGCTCCCAC
This sequence comes from Locusta migratoria, assembly GCA_026315105.1. Taxonomy (NCBI): domain Eukaryota; kingdom Metazoa; phylum Arthropoda; class Insecta; order Orthoptera; family Acrididae; genus Locusta; species Locusta migratoria. Next base: position 299,519,651 of record CM048755.1, read on the forward strand.
ATAACTGGGTTCCACGAAGAACTTTCGGATGTGTGATAATGGAGGCGTAATGTGCCCAACACTAACCGGTGGAAGAAGCGATGTCGGTGCTAGTTCTTCGATTATCGCACCCGTTAGGGAGTAGTTCCTGTTACGCCACAGTTTGCACATGGTGTTAATATACATTGCCCGAGCCTTTTCGTAGACATTGACTAGGCCAACACCACCTTCCCGCGTCGGGAGCGTGAGCGACTCGTATTGCACCTTAAAGAGCTGTCCCATGCTCACGTAGTATCCAAAGGCTGCTTGTATCCTCGTGGCCATCGTACGTGGCAAAGGGAGAAGGTGTGCCACGTGGCACATCTTGGGTGCGAGGTGGAGGTTGACCAGTGTTACTCTCTGCAGCATATCCATCGAGCGCAGGGCGTTGAGTCGTACTGATGTGCGTAGTTGACACAACAGCTTACGGTAGTTGTCTGCTGTTGTTCGTGCCGTCTCCGTATAGAAAGTGATACCCAAACATCGTAGGGTTTGCACCACAGGTAAGGGTCCTTCAATTCCTGGTTCGAGTCCTCGGCCTACATTCATGAATTGTGATTTTCGAAAGTTAACCACGCTACCAGCTGCCTCCCCGTATTTCTGTAGCCAATCCATTGCTGTGCGTGTCTCCTCTGCTGTCTTCACTAGAAGCACTACATCATCAGCATATGCTCTACATTTGAAGGACTGATTCCGTAGAGTGATACCTGTGAGTCGTTGGCGCAATCCTGCAAGACATGGCTCTAGTGCGATGGCATACAAGATGATGGACAACGGACACCCCTGTCTGACTGATCGTAAAATCTGGAAATGTTCTGTTCTCCCTCCATTAATCAACACCGCTGACCGGGCACCATGCAACAACTTCATCACCCTAGTGGTAAAAGTAGGCGGAACACCCATCCTGTGCATCACTGCCTTAAGGTAGGTGTGATCCACTCTATCGAAGGCATGGTCAAAATCGATACCTATCAATGCTCCACGTAGACGACACGCCTTGGCAAGGCAGATAACATCACGATAGTCTCCCAAGGCCGTATGAATATTGCTTGTACCTCCGAGACATGTCTGATCCCTGTTGATTCGGTCATTTAGCAATGTTTTTAAGCGACATCCTATTATACGCATAAGGATCTTGTAGTCGCTATTTAGGAGGGTCAAAGGTCGATAATCGCATGGTCGCTTGCCTCCCTGTGGTTTCCGAATTGGAATCACCAACCCTTCTGTGAATTCAGTGGGGACTGGTAATTCCTGCGCGATTATCTCGTTAAACATACTTAACCACATCGGTGCCATAACAGTGACAAACGTGCGATAGAATTCCAATGGGAAACCGTCTGGACCCGGGGATTTGTTCGGAGCTCCTCGTTGGATGGCCTCCACCATCTCCTCTTCCGTTATTGCTTGTAGGATGTCTGCTTCCGAGTTCGCGTATGTCATGTCTGGGATCTCATTTAGGACGGTCTCCATTGCCTCCTGTTCCACCTCGTCGGCCCCATAAAATCTGGTGAAATGGTCCTGGAACACCTGGGCTATGTCTTTCTGTGCTGTATATTTCCGGCCGTCGTCGAGTTCAACCTCGTGAATTAATCCCCGACGTCTACATTGTCTCTCCCGTATGACATAGTGCATGGAGGGCTGTTCATTGTGGAGTCCATCCTGTACCCTCGCACGTACCATTGTACCTGCCATTCTGGATGTTGTGAGTTGTATTAGTTTTGCATTGACATGGTGTACGGCTGTTTGACGATCTGGTGACGGAGGTTGGGAATAGAGCTCCCGGAGGGTCGTATAATAAAATTAAGAGGTCATGCGCTGCCAACGAGAAGCCTCCTTCCCGTAAAAAATAAATGTTCTTCTTAAGGCTGGCTTCACGCACGTGACCCACCATTGGAGAACAGAACCATATGCATTTTTGCGCCTTAGGCAATTTTGCCATGTTTCCTCTACCATACGTCGACATTCTGCGTCGTGAAGATGAGAAACATTCAACTTCCAATTACTCCTTCGCCTCCATACCTTTTGCCGGGCGAGGGTGACTGTACAGATATATGCCTCGTGGTCGGTGAACGCTGTAGGCCAAATTTCCGCATCCACTGTCGACGTCATCAGTCTTCTTGAAACATAAATCCTATCCAATCTGCTCGCCGAGTGGCTGGTGATGTACGTGTATCCCTGTTGTCCAGGATGTTTGAGGTCCCACGTATCAATTAATTGCATCCCGTTGACCAGCGCTCTGAGTTCTCGACATGTCGTGTAGTTAGGATGTTGGTCCTTCCTGTCTAGTACACAGTTGAAGTCTCCCCCTATGATACAAGCCTCGTATTGGCCCCTGAACAATGGGGTCACCTCTTGGGCGTAAAATTCCTGGCGTTCCCTCCTCTTATCGCTGCCTGATGGTGCATAAATATTGATCAGTCGTACGCCTCCTATGGTGACGGCTGTTCCGCGTGCTGTGGGCAGATACTCTATGTCGACAGCACGTATCCCTTCTTTGAGAAATATTGCCGTGCCGATGCCTCTCTCGTCGCACGGTGGGCAGTAAATGTCGTATCCATAGAAGTCTTGGGTGTGAAGGACTCGAACTTCCTGCAGCAGCGCTATGTCTATATCCGCCGCCTTGAGCATGTCACTGAGCATCTTCATCTTGACGGGCGTTTTTATGCCACTGATGTTAATGGACCCTATCCGGTACGCCTGTTGCATGGCATGTATCATAGGAGAGTCACAGTCTGACAGTTAACACCTATCCTCCTTGTGCCCACTCCCAGTCCCCCATCGCCCTCACTTGCTGCCATACGTTAGTCGAAACGGCCGCCCGGACTCATTCCGCCGGGGTGCTTGTCTGCTACTCCGTCGTTCTCGTCTGCGTACTGAGCCGCCTCTGTTGCCCAGTCCAAATGCGTTCTTTCGGCGCCATGTTCTGTTGTCCGGTTGACGTTCGCAACAGTCAAAGATCCTTTATCTGCTTCCACCTCGTCTTGTGTCACGTCGTTCCTCTGAACACAGGTCGCCGCCCCACTTCTCTCTTCGCTCGGTATTTCTTCCGCGGCCGTTATTTGTTGCTCCTTGCTGTGGGTCACCTCGTCATTCGTCTCTGATTCCTTGCTGTCATTGTCGGAAGAAAGGCGGCGTTTCCTCCGCCGTTTTGGCGCTCGCTGCTTCCGTTGTCTGACCTCCGAATCTGAGGTCAGTACAGCCTCCTGATCGTCGTTTTTCAAGTCCACGTCCTGCTCCTTCGCACTGTCAACTTCCATTTCCGCCGCGTCCTGCAAGGGCTGTGGCTAAGTCATAACGTCCTGCGACCGCCGTTCATGATCCATCTCCGCCTCTTCTGGCTTTGATTCGTTAGATTGGTCTTCCGACGTTACACGCTGGTTCGGTTCTGGTGTGGTTCTCGTATCCCCGCGAAAGGCCGCAGCATACGTCAAGGGGAGCATCGTCGCATGCTGCTGCTGTTGTGGATCATCACGTGGCAGTTGTAATAGCCTCCTTTGCGTACACTCAGACCTCACGTGTCCCTCCTTTCCACACCCCGAGCAAGTTCTCGGTTGTCCGTCATAGATGACGATTGCCCTACAGCCACCGATATACAGGTATGACGGAACGTGTTTGCGTAATTCAATCTTTACCTGTCTTACGTCGTTCAGGACACGATATGTTTCAAAAGTCGCCCATTTCTCGGCTTCATGTGAGATAACAGTGCCGTACGGGCTCAAAGCCTCTGTCACCAGTTTTTCAGGCAATTCGAACGGTAGCTCGAAGACGCGGATTGTTCTTAATCCCATTCCAGCGTGATCCACTGTAACCGCTCCGACATTTCCATCTGAATGGCAAAAACGGAGACCCTGTTGGTGTCGTTGTAATATTCTATCACATGCCACTTCATCAATGAGCTTGCAGTAAACGACGCTACTGACTATGGACAAGTGTATTCCTACCAGAACGTCCGGCTCGATTTTTACCTCATCTCGTAGAAAGCGTTCTATTTCGTAGGCCTTTGGTCGTGCAAAGTCGTTATTGAAAGTGAATCGCAGTGTCGATTTACGATATGAAAAAGCCATAGTTCGATCTGTGCACTACTAAATTACACCGCTACGCACTCCGCGTAAACAACTCGCTCGCTGCGCCTGTGGCCGGGACGTAAACAACGCCCGAGCCGGTGCACGGCCAAAGCCCAACTGCCGCTGAGCCAAAGACCGCTTTCTAAACAGACTCTCTCAGGGGCAGTTGATAAGGTGAATATGGTGATAGATCCGTATCAAACTTCCTTTTATTTCGTAAAGGCTTAGCTATCTGGAGTTCCCACTTGGTGAACTTTCATATCTCAGCACGCCCTACTTGTACCATAAATCTGGACGAATTCGGCCATGACGAGTAGGCGTCCTCTCTCGTAAGGGACTTAACTACGTTGGTCATTAGTCCCTGAGTTTACAAACTACTTAAACTAACTTAAAGTAACTTAAGCTAAGGACAACACAAACACCCCCGACGGCGAACGGCCGTGAGCACCGCAGCTAGGCGCCTTAGTGCGCACGGCTATTCTGCCGCGGCGCGAAATACAAAATGGCGTTTCCAAAGGACAGTGTTCCCCCGAAGCGTCGGCTTCATATCATTTCGGCAACATTCGTTAGCATTCGGAGCCGAAGACTGAGTTTGCAGAAGGGCCGCAGTGAGCGAACACAGCAGTTACTCGGGTGACACTGAGTGGCTAGGAATATGTCTCTGGCTGGCAATCACCGCAGTGAGCGGAATGCATTGTACTTCCCATGATTCAGAATTAGAGATCGTCTGCTGACTGCACAATGATGAGACAAATGCCTCGACCTGCCAATATGGACCTTTTATAGTACGAGGCGCGTCCAGGAAGTAAGTTCCGTTTGGTTATATAAAACGAACGGGTAAAGATACAGAAAAAATATTGATTGTACAAAAATCTACAACTGTTAAACTACTTTTCTACATAGCTTCCGAAATTTTGTCGGCAATTGTCATAGCATGGCACAAGGTTTTAATAGAATGTTGCCGCCTGTGTATTCAACCATGTGGTAACATGTTCTTTCAGCTCGTCGTCATCGTTGTAGTGTTGTCCACCAAGGACAGATTTTAGGTGTAAGTAGAGGATTACAGTCCAAAGATTTTTTTTCGCGATAATGCCTGACCTCATACACCGAATGTGACCAAACAATTCTTACGGAAATTTCAATGGGACCTGTTTGATCATCCTCCATACAGCTCGGCCCTCTCTCCTAGCGACTTTCATCTTACACCTAATATCTGTCCTTGGTGGTCAACACTTCATCGATGATAAAGAGCAGTTACCACATGCTTGAATACACAGGCGGCAACCTTCTGTGAAAGATGCATGCAAAAATTTGTGGCACGCTATGACAAGTGCCTACAAAATTTCGGCAATTATGTGGAAAAGTAGTTTAAGAGTTGTAGAATTTTGTGCAATAAAAATTTCTTCTCTATCTGTGTACAATTTCATTTTATTACCGAACGGAACTTACTTTCTGGACGCGCCTCGTAGTACTGAATACAGAACACCTTGTGAGGCATTACGAAATTATTCAGACATAGCAAAATATGCTCTAGTAAGCGATTTGAATGAAAGAAAAGTAGGGCCAGTGAGTTCTCTCGTACTATACTGTCACAAGTTAATTGTATCAACGCACGACCAGAGGCCTGAAAATTGAACTGCGTACCCATATTGGTATCTACATCAATACTGAGGAACACGAACAAATCACAAAGGTTCAAAAGGTTGTCGACACACGAAATAATATAAAGCGCATAAAGAGACACCGGTGGTTGTTATCTGGCAACTGCGTGGGAGGCAGGCTCCGACTGCGTGAAACAGGAAGGGGGCAGCCACGCGTCCTCTGCTTTATCTGCCGCTGGCGGAAGTCTTTATCCACACCTGCACCTGCACCTTGCCGCGTAGGCGGACCTCCGCCACGCTACTTGAACGTAGCTTACTAATTTTTCTCAAAGGACGACGTGTTTTCAAAGCAGATGTCATATCACGCAAATGAATTACACTGCCGGCCATCCAAAATGCAGCAGCAAAAACGACTGGAGCTCTCTCTCTCTCTCTCTCTCTCTCTCTCTCTCTTTCCAAGCATTAATTCCAACTTGCAGGGTCTGCTGGTTTGGTACGTCTTCTTCATTTCATTCTGTCGTTGGCATCATCTGGCCTTAAGCCAACAACGCGCTTGTTTGCCCTGATGTTGTCAGTCCATCTCTTTGCCGGTCTTGCTCGTGGTCTTGTTCCTCCTGCGTTGATGTGGAGTGCTGTTTTTGCAACCGAGTTGTCCTGCTTTCTCATGACGTAGCCCTACCAGCGGAGACGGGATTCCCTCTGTTTGTCTTTGCCGGACTTCGGTATTTTTTACTTGATCACATCGGGTCAGCCCCATAGACTAACGAAATATCTTCATCTCCCTGGTTTGTAACATTTGCTCCTGTTGTTTCGTCGTAGGGTGACACTCAGTCCCATACATTGCTGCTTGTCGTACCATGGTTTTATAAACTTTCGCCTTTAGACGTTGAGGCTTTTTTTTTATCGCAGAGGACTCCAGTGACCTGTCTCCACTTGAGCAAAGCTGCATTCACTCTCGTCAGAGTATCGAGAGTTGTATCACAGTCTGAGGTGACAACGGACCCCAGGTGCTTAAAATGATCGCGCGGACTCCCGCGTCGGAGACTCGAATTCTCCCTCGGGCATGGATGCGTGTGTTGTCCTTAGCTTAGTTTAACTTAGTTTAAGTAATTTGTTAGACTAGGGACTGATGACCAATGCAGTTTGGTCCAATAGAATTACAAAGATTTGAACATTTTTGTACTTAAAATGCATGGTCTTCTGCAAGTCTTCTTCTCCGATACTTATGGTGCCTCTGGTTTGGGAGCCGCTTTCTAGGTATTCAGTCTTCTGGACACTGAGGCGCATTCCATTTTCAGCCAGTCTGTCTTTCCACGTTTGAACCTGCTGTTGGAGTTCTGGGCGGTTTTTTTTTCGGAGAGTACCACATCATCGGTAATTTATTTTGGGGGTAACACGTTGTACGAAGATCACATTATTGAAAACACAGCCGCATGAAAAGTTAGTATTCAATATTTCCGCAATTTCTTGTTATAACCTCTGCTACACGCCCAGGCGTGAGCCAAAGAGGTTCTGAACGTGTTTCTGAGATATAGCAGTCCATGCAGCTTTCACATATTATCGGAATTGATGTGATGTAGCAGAGGGTCAGTCATTCTGCAGACATCGAACAGACGCTGTAGACAGGCGAGTGATTGAGAGAACAGGGACGCTACGGAACGCTGCAATCCGATGAGCGACGAATGTCTTGAACTTTACGAATCCCTTTGCAATGCAGCATAACAGGCTCCAAAATTGCTGAGATGCAACACTGGTTGATTAGTGTACCTGAAATGATGATGATGACTCCGTGTGGCATTTATGACCGTTAGACTCCAACTGAGGTCGTGTTCAGCCTGCTTGATGAAAGCCATTTGAGCTGACGCCCATTTGGCGACTTGGGTATCAATGATGATGAAATGATGATGACGACACAATACCCAGTCCGCGAGCGGAAGAAATATCCGGCTTGACCGGGAATCGCACCCGAGCCCCCGCGTGGCAATCCACCACGCAGTCCACTAGACTATTTTTTTTCTTCAAGAGCAGTTTTTCTATAATAAACATTATTCTTGTTAAATATAAGTTATCTTAAGCATTTGTATTTAGTCATAAACAATAATTTACATAGTAATTTTTTATAAACATAATAGTATTTAAACTAATTCCCTCTCTGAATATCAGATACTAGTTAGCGACTAGGTTTCGTTGGTACCCACGCCTGAATTTTTGACGCTGTTGTGCTGCATGGCGCATATGCAACTTCGGTGCCAGATTTATTTCCTGTGAGCATCCACGTATACTTGGGCCTGTGAGGGTCTTTTGAAGGGGGAAGTCCGTTTTTGTAGTGTAGGCATCCAAACCACTCTGCTGGAACTTGACTTCCGTCATAATCTACACCCACACTATCATTGTATTCAACCCATCTATTTCGACCTTAGAAGTACATCTTGTTCTTATAATATTTGTTATCTTACTTGTCTTCTCCAGCCAAAGTCCCAACTTTGGCATCATCCATCGTATATAGTTTGTATAATTGTCTCTTATTCCCCCATTTACTTTATTTCAAAAAGTCTCGCGATTTTATCTATTGCCAATTACTTTGCCATAGTTACACCTCCTCCTCCTCCTCCAAGTCCTAGCCTTTACATAAATGCTACTGAGGCGGAATACCTGCAGCGAGTACTCCGTAGACGCCAGAAATGAGCACCGTGTACTCGCCAGCGGGTTCTCTGACGTCGTCTCCTAACTTGATATGTTCGTGTGCTCACAGACTCTGGTCCGTTTGTCTCCGCCGCTGCCCATATAAACCGAGAATCGTCGCTCGAGTTCATTGTCGGGTACAAACGGACTCGAGCGCGCACGGAAAGGAGCGTGAGTACGCCACTGCGCGAATATTACCGCGGATCGCGGCATTCACCCTACGTTCACGATCGATGGAAATGAACATTGAGTAACTAGCTGAAAACTGATCCTACAGAGAAAACACGTCCCCTTCACTCGGTATTCATTCCGAACCGATTGGCGCTGTTTTAATACAGAAGATGCTAAATCCTTTTACCCAGACTCTCCTCGCACTGAAGTTTTCATACACAGCTTCTTCATTTCCATGCCACTGTCTACTCATATCCCTTTCCCACTTTCTCCTTTGTCCTCCAATGCATTTCCCCCTGTTACTTTCATCCATGTCTATCGCTCTCCCTTACCACTATCTCCTCTGACACTGGCGTTCTCCAGGGAAGCGTTATAGGTCCCCTACTCTTCCTTGTGTTTATAAACGATTTAGGAGACAATACAGGGTGGCCACCAAATCTTCATTTTCAAATTCAAGGTTTTTCCACGTTTTCCAGGTTAAAAATAATTATTTTCCAGGTTTTCACGAAACTTAATTTTGCTCAAAGGGTTTAGCAAACAACTATACCGTAAAGGAACTAGTTACATATTTTAAGACACATTGCAACCAAGTTGAACCATGTCACTTTGTAATATACACCAAGCAGTGGCGAATCCAGGATTTGTGTTGGGGAGGGGGGTGGGGGCAAAGCTCATAAAAATTGTGGCATTGTACCTCAAACTGATCTACAAAGAACCAGCTCATATGAGGTTTTCCTCACGGTTTTGGGGAATCTGCAGCCCCCCCTCCCCCACCCCAGATTCGACACTGACACAATGTATAGTACAGGGTGTATATTTTAAGTTGACAAACCAAAATAACTACAAAAAAGGGTATATATTCAACAAAGGTTTTCACCATTATTAACGAACGGCAGAGTCTTAGGAAATGATACTAAACTTGAACTGCCTCCACCGTTTGGGAGCGGTGTGGGTGGCTGGTGTAAAATTTTAAATGGAAACTCCCATTTTTATTGCAGATTCAGATTCTACATACTAAATCATGTATGGTTTGGTTGATATTTTTTTTTTAAATTCAATTGCCAACATATTGCACCGTAATGGTAAGAATGATTTGCCATACTGCTGAAGAAATGTACCACCCAGGAAAGAAAATAAAGATTAATCATATTTATGATGCTTCAGAACCCAACTTTGAGGTTTTTTCTTACTAAAACTACAGGGATTACTTATTTACACTTAAGTACATTTCGAACTGGTAGTGTAATCTGAGCAATAGGCTACACACGCGAACGATCGTTTAACTCTTAAAGCCGCGAGATCTCATGGGTTAAAAATCCCGGTTTCTGAATGAAATTCAAGGCTTTTTCCCGGTTTTCCCCGTTTTTTTTTTTTTTTTTTTTTTTTTTTTTTTTTTTTTTTTTTTTTTTTTTTTTCAAATTCAAGGCTTTTTCCCGGTTTCAAGGTTCGGTAGCCACCCTGCAATCTGAATAGTTCCCTTAGACTGTTCGAGGATGATGCTGTCGTTTATCGGTTAGTGAAGTCCACAGAGGATCAAAAGCAACTGCAAAGTGATTTAGATAAAATTTCTACATGGTGCGAAAATTGGCAATTGACACTAAATAAAGAAAAGTATGATGTAATACACATGACCACTAAAAGAAATCCGCTGAACTTCAATTACGCGATAAATCAGTCAAACCTTAAGGTCGTAAATTCTACCAAATACCTAGGAGTTACAATTACGAACAACTTAGATTGGAGAGAACACATAGAAAATGCATAGAACGCTTTGAAGATGCACCAGCTCCACCAAAGAGACTGCCTACATCACACTTGTGCGTCCTCTCCCGGAGTACTGTTGCCCAGTATAGGACCCTCATCCGGTTGGATTGACGGAAGATATTGAGAAGGTTCAGAGAAGGGCAGCTCGTTTTGTTTTATCACGTTACCGGGGGAAAGCGTCGCGGAAATGTTGCACGAATTGGGGTGGAAATCATTAAAAAAAGACGTTATTCATTGCGGCGTGATGTGTTTGCGAAGTTTCAATCACCGACTTTTACTTCTGAATGTGAAAATATTTTGCTAGCACCCACCTACTTAGGAAGACATGACCATCCGAATAAAATAAGAGAAATCAGATCGAAAACGGAACGATTTAGGTTTTCTTTCTTCCCGCGCGCTATTAGAGAATGGAACGGTAGAGAAAAGTTATGAATGTGGTTAATGAACCATCTGCCAGGCACTTAAATGTCTCCCTATGTAGGTGGGAGCTAGCAAAATATTTTCACATTCAGAAGTAAAAGTCGGTGATTGAAATTTCGCAAATAGAACTCGCCGCAACAAATAACGTCTTTCTTTTAATGATTTCCACCTCAAATCGTGCAGCATTTCCGTGACGCTTTCCTCCCTGTAACGCAATAAATCAAAACTAGCTGCCCTTCTCTGAACCTCCTCAATGTCTTCCGTCAGTCCCACCTAGTGAGGGTTCCACACTGGGCAACAGTACTCCAGGAGAAGACACACAATATTGATGTAGGCAGTTTCTCTGGTACAGCTGTTGCATCTTCGAAGCGTTCTGCCAATGAAACGTAACCTGTGGTTTGTGGTTCGCCTTCCTCACAATATTTTCTGTGTGTTCTCTCCAGTCTAAGTTGTTCGTAATTGTAACTCATAGCTAGCTACCGTTTCACTCTAGCACGTTACAGTAAAAGCGAATGAGTCCACGAGTATGTAGTGATCGCAGAGCCACCTCTTTCAGACTCGAACTACACTGGGAACGAAGGAAGTCTGTGTGGCACAGACGTTAACAGCGGTGCCTTGATTTCTAGTGTATGCCACTGTCAACATTGGGCTCATATTCGTTTCTACGTTCTAGGGGGCGTGGGAGTGGAATCCAATACCAACCCAAACCATGAAGGAAGTAGGAGGATGGTAGCAAAGTTAGGGTTTAGCGCCCCGTCGTCATCGTAGTGAGAAGAGAAGGAGCACACGCTGGGATATTTTTTATATGATTTTTTCATTCTTATTTCAGCGATGGGGAAAGAAATCGGCCGTGCCCTTTGAAAGGAACCATCCCGTCATTTGCGTGTGATTTAGGAAAATCACAGAAAACCTAAATCAGGATGACCAGAAGTGGGTTTAGACCGCCGTCCTCCCGAATGCGAGTATTACCACTGCGCCACCTCACTCGGTCCCAAACAATGGTACTAGGTGTAGCAGAAGAGTGGCGATGCATAACGCAACACTTTCTCATCGCGGTGTCTCCAACTCTAACGATCGTGGTGTTGTACATAGAACGAGATTCGTCGGTAAAAAAATAGTTCCAATATCTATTCTGTCTGGCTCACGAGAATTCGGCTTGAACCCGACGGTGGAAAACGATACACTTGGATTCGGCAAATCTCCTCACTCATTCCTCGAACGAAACACACGAATTGGGCAACTTATATCTGCTGCCATTTTCGCAACTGTTTCGAAACAACATTTAAAACAGTGGTACAATGAAAGAGATATAAATGAAAACAAGATAGACATAAAAACAAAGATTGTCTTTCATATACGGAAATATTTAATGAAACTACTGAATTTATTTGATATGCCTATGTTCAGCTCGCAGTTGCTTTGTATGATACTTACTTAACAAAATAAACTTTGTAAAGTTCATCGCATTTTAGTAACTAATTTTTGTTTTCTGAAAGTCTGCCTCCGTTGTGCTGAGGTGACCATTTTCGGCAGAATTAATTCTGATGTTGTACGTATCAGTTTGCAGAAAATATTTTGGTGAAGGGACCCACACGAAGCTTTGAATCTAGAAGAGATTGTCTCACTAGCTTTAGTAATCCGCCGCAAGCACGCAGAATCCGCTGACAAAATGTATGAAGGAGACATCGAATCTTCTTCGTCATTGATGTAGTTTTCCACGGTGTAACCTGAGCCGCGGTGGAATAGCGATCACTAAGGCACCTTGCTGCGGAGCGCGCGGTTGCTACCCATCAGACGTTCGAGTCCTCATTCGGTATATATATATATATATATATATATATATATATATATATATATATATATATGTGTGTGTGTGTGTGGGGGGGGTGGGGGGGTGCTGTTCCTAGATTAGTTTAAGTAGTTTGTAAGCCGAGGGACTGATAACCTCAGTTGTTAAGTCTACTAGGTTTACAAAAATTTAAACATTTTGTAACCTGTAAACAAGTGTGCAAGTGGTATGCCTAACAGGTCCTAAAAACATCATGAACATCTCGGCAGATTAAGTAACTATCGCCGGCCGCGGTGGCCGAGGGGACTGAGGCGCTCCAGTCACGGTCTGCTCGGCCACTACGGTCGGAGGTTCGAATCCCCCCTCGGGCATGGATATTTGTGCCGTCCTAGTTCGTAAGTAGTTCATACGTAGTTTGTAAGTTTAGGGACTGATGAACCCGTAGTTAAGTCCCATAAGCTCTACAAACATAGAAGTAACTATCTCCAGAGGTGTACTGCAGCCGCTGTTCTTTTTCACTTTTGACGTTGTACAACGACGATAAACCAAGTTTATGTATTTTTCGTCGCCTGAAACGCGTAGAACAAAATATATTTCCTGCAAATTTCGAAGACTTAGGTTTTTTAAACGTAAGGCCCGGGTTGTAAACAAGGTTCAGAATTTCTGTTAGCGCTCAGCAGAAGGTACGCAGAAGTTGCGTTATTTTCTGTAATTTTAGAAATAAAGAGACCGATGCAAGCTACCTAAATTATAACGGAGACACTAATTCGAGTGCGACTCTGTGGCACAACAACGTTTACGGTAAGAGAAATCAGAACCAGGTATTCAAACAGTCGTTGTAGTCGAGAATCATTCCTCCGTTTTATATATTTCGTTTTCTTTTAATTTACTTTTTTTTACTCCATAGATACACGAGGGTGAGTCAGTAAACAAGTCGCAAACTGAGGTAGATCTGCCAGTACTGCGCGCTGTGTAGGGGTATTTATCTACCACTACGACACATCCGTCTTGTGGGTTGCTGCAGTTTAAGGAACCAAATAAAGTTGCAGCTCAAGAGCGTCACTTATAGAATGCAAAGGCTGCTACAAAAATTAGCTCCAGGCTTTTAAGACCTTCTTGAACGATGGGACGAGTGGTTAAATTTACAGGTGGATTCAGCTGTAAATTAAAGCATTTTTCAGGCATGTAAACGCAGTACTAGAGTGTCTACCTCACTTTGCGACTTATTTACTGACTCATACTCGTATTTTTTTTGCTGAGTATTTCTATATATATTTTCCGTATTTCGAAAAATTAGAAATATGCAAGGCAATAACATCGAATCACTTCAGAATGAATTTTCACCCTGCACCGCAGTATGCGCAAACATGAAATTTCCAGACATTAAATTGCGTGCTGGAGAGAGACTCGCACTCTGACTTTTGGTTTTCACGTGCATGAGCTCTGCCGTCTGAGCTGCCGTGGCACCGACCTCAGACGTGTACTTCAGTACTTCATGTCCTATCTTCCAGACTTCACAAAAGTTTTACTGTGAACCTCGCAGGTTTAATACCCTACAAAAAAGATCTCTTGGAAAACAAAACATAAACAAGAAAAAATGCAAGTCTCGCAACGCGGTCCTTCCACCACAAAAATCTGTGATGCTTCACGTAAAATTAAGTCACTTCTTTTACTATTTAAGCACCTATTCAGCAACTTTGTAATAAATAAGAAGTCTGGTCCGTAAGTGCTCGAATATATTCAGCGTGAAAATGTTCAAATGTTTGTTACGCTTATGGGACTTAACTACGGGGTCATCAGTCCCTAAACTTACAAACTACTTATCAACTACCTTATGCTAAAGACGGCACAAATATCCATGCCCGAGGGGGGATTAGAACCCCCGACCATAGTGGCCGTGCAGACCTTGATTCAGCGTGAAATGTGATATTAACGAAGGTTATAAAATAGGCTGTACAAAATCAGAAACAAGCTGTATTAATAATTTCAAATGTAGTTATTACTACATCAAACTCATAAACGTGTTCATTATTAAATGCAACATGTATTACTGCTTGTCCTGTAGCGATATATTTACTAATTCGTGTGTAACTGACAAAATTAAATAACGTCGTCTGGCAATAGATCGTAAACTACACACATCAAAAACGTGTCGATCACCACGATTATACGGTTTCAGGACACTTTACATACAAATGGAACAAAGATAGGCAGAAAAAACATTACAGTTCTTTTTATCGCTCATGAAAACAGAATCTGACAATTTGTACGCCAATAACCTAGACATTTTGCATTTGTGTTGTAGTCTGCAGCATACACCAGTTCCCCTAATACCCGGTAACACGTCCTCACGTCTGGAGTGAAGTTACTTTTTTTTTTTTTTTTGTGGTTTTGGGGCGCACAACTGCTAAGGTCATTAGCGCCCAAATAAGAACGGAGATTCGCTAGATCTCGAAAAAATTAGTAACTAACAGATAGAGTATCAAAAGAAGGTTAAAACAAAGATAAAAACAAATAAAAGGGTTAAACATCTTTTGATAAATTGGCCATATTGATAAAACGCAAAACTCGAGCAGCTGCTCGTGTGTCATCAGCTAAAAGTTCCTCCAGAGTAGACGGAAAGTGAAGGGCTACACGGAGATGATTAAAATTGGGACAAGACAGTAAAACATGTCGCACCGTCAGCAAGTTACATGTTATGCAGCCTCTTATGTACAGTTTGACTCGAAATACGACGTCGTTATTCAGCATGGTGGCGATCCTCTCAGAGTTCCTGCGAACTTCCGTAAGTAGACGTCATTTACTGTGGCAACCTTTGGGCGGCCACAGCGAGGCAAGTCATCGATAGTTTCTGTATCTCAGCAGCTCATCCAAATCCGAACATCTCTTTGTTTCACAGCGAGACGTCTTAAAACTTCCCTTGATGAAAGTAAAAAATTCAAATATTTGTAAATGTATGGGACTTAACTAGGCTTAAAACTACTTAAACTAGCTTAAACTAAAACTAAGAACAACATATACACACCCACGCCCGAGGAGGAATTGAACCTCCGACGGGCAGCGGACTCCGCAGCAGGACTTGGAGAGCTCGGCCATTCCACCGCGGCGATGAGAGTCCTTGTGACACAAAAAAAAAACGCGGATACCAACAAACTTCGGAACTGACCTTCTAGGCATGAGATAACTACGGTCAACACAGTGAACTTCCATCTTGGCCGTATTACTGGAAATGATGGACCATCTCACCCACTCCGCCACAATGACTCTGGTCACGTGTGGTTATTTAACTCCTTTTGGGTTTCAGTAACATCTAGGAAGAGTCGAAGGAACCGTGCTTTTAATGCAGTAGGGTAAGGTGGTACAATTGTGATCATTTTGGACAAATTTAATTGTACGAGGATCACTCCAAAAGAAATGCACACTATTTTTTAAATACAGTTTTTATTCTACATGTTTGAAAGTTTTACAGTGTGTAGATACATCCTTTAGGAACAATATTTTCATTTCTCCACAAAATCCCCATCCCTCTCAACTACCTTACGCCTTCTTGGAACCAGCGCCTGTATACGCCGCTGTGAGGACAATCCTCAATATTGCCGTGCCCGCTTTCATCACGTAACCATCTTGCCCACTAACTGTACTGCGATCGACAGCAGCATCTCCATATACCTTTTTCAACCTCTTGTGGATGTTTCCCACTGTTTCGTTTTCACAGCACAGGAATTCAATGGCAGCACATTGCTTCTGACGAACCTCAAGTGTAGCAGCCATCTTGAAGACATGCTGTGTCGGCGCCACTCACGGGAACTGGTTGAACTAAGTTTGAAAACAGGCGGGGAAGGATGTATCTACACACTGTAAAACTTTCAAACATGCAGAATGAAAACTGTATTAAAAAAATTGTGTGCATTTCTTTTGGAGTGACCCTCGTAACTGGAAATACATCGAGAAAAGAAATAACTTGAACTATGGCACTTGTTCTTGGATGTTTAATGAATATGTAACACAATTATTAGAAAATTACAAATGTTGGTAGAAACACAAAAAAGGTTACAGAATTGAGAAAAATCGATCGAAAATGTAGCACTCTAGGTACAATTTTGATCACTTCCTGGTACAATTTTGATGACTGGCATGTTCCACATATGAAGCACTTTTTCCCTCTGTCACCAACGCATACTTCGTGGTACAAAACATTCCATTTTTGGTAGCGAATCCAGTCATCCTTAACTAGAAAATTTATAAGAGCGCGTTAGACTAAGAAGCTTCAAATGTTCAAATATTTGTAAAGCTTATGGGACTTAACCGCGTGGTCATCAGTCCCTAAACTTAAAAACTGCTTATGAACTAGCTTATAATAAAGACAGCACATACATCCATTCCCGAGGCGGGATTTGAACCCCCGACGGGGAAAGGCCTCGCGCATCGCAACATAGTGCCTCAATGCGCTCAGCCGCGGCTTAGTAGCTCCGGTACCTCTTAACAGGAAAAAATTATATCTCCAAAGTGGTGTATTCTTAGAAAACACAGAAGGAGCTATAGAAACCTGCTACACTACAACGGCACTCAAAGGCAAGAGCTACCAACACTACGAGACTAACAAATTATGTTGATCGGAATTGCACCTATATCGAATTTTTACCACGTTACCCTATAGGCCCTACACATTCATCGTCAGTGTTCAGGAGACCTTGGAAGCAAGGTGGTGTATCGTTTTTCTGATGTGTATACGAAGTATAAGTAGTAAGTAATTTGAGAATATGGCTGGTTATAATATTTTCTATTAGGCACTGTAAAATTCAGACATCTAGATTTACCCAAAATTAAGTTACGGGAGGGTTCGACAGTGCGGTGAGTGGCTTCGAGTGAAGGATGGTACTGCTGTGTGCTCAACTTGCCGCCAGACACTACAACCTCGGGGAAGTTCCCACAATGAAGTTATCACTGCAGCGGAGTGTATAGAGCTGGGAGGACGGCATGTTAGTGGCACTACGGTAGCTCGGTAGGTACAGCACTGCCCGGCGAACAGCAAATTTCCCTTGCTCGAGTCTCATTCCTGTGTACAATTTTAATCTTCCAGGAAGCTGCACAATTAGACTAACATTGTTTAAAAAATTCCATGCCTCAAACAGGCAAATGTTCATTTCACTATGGATGCACAATTAAGTCCGATCCCTTGCGTCAATACAGATATACAGGGGGTGGAAAAAATAATATGAGCATCATGAAGTGTACTACATTTTGTTGCAAGTTGGCACCACGTCGTGCGTGAACACTGAAACGCGAACGCAGTGCACAATTGATGTACAGAGTGTTGGACCTGGTCTTGCTGTATATTATACGTTTTGTTCTGCGACGATCAACACTAATTGTCTGTGAAATGCGGGACTTTTCAGGCTGCCAATAAGGCCAACTCGGTGGAGACAGTGCGATCATCTGTGACGAGAAATGCTGCACTGTTTAATGTTTCACTGCCTACAGAATCCTCGGTAATAATAGGTTACAGAAAACAAAGAAAACATCATTGGCGAAGTGGAATAGTAGGCGAAACCCTAAGTTACCTGACAATGACCGACGAGCATTAAGGGGACCTGGACGTGAAAATGACTGAAAAATCGAAAACAAATGCCTCCATATGAAAGACGAGTTTATCCCATTTCCAAAAAGGTATGATTTATTTACTTTTAAATAGTTATTATAGTCTTAAACGCTCTTTGAAGAAATGTCTGGACACTGACTACGCTGATGCTTCAGACAAGGAGTATCACCATAAACATTCCATGCCTGCCACAAAAATGTTCAAATGTTTGTAAAGCTTACTGGACTTAATTGCGGTGTCATCAGTCCCTAAACTTACAAACTACTTATGAACTAAGTTATACTAAGGACACAACAAACAACAATGACCGAGGGGGGATTTGAACCCCCGACGGGGAACGGCCTCGCGCATCGGGGGATAGCGTCTCAATGCGCTCGGCCGCTCCACCGCGGCTGCCTGTCACACTCATAGAAACAATAAAGCCAATATACAGGGACCTTGCAGGTAAAAAACTTAGCAAATGTCTACATGGCCGTTTACAAAATCCTAATGAGAGTTTCAAAGCTGTGTGTGGCAACGTGTACCGAAAACAGTGTTTGTTGGATGGACAGTACTCAAAATAGGTGTGATGGATGCTGTTATCTGTTTCAATATTGGTGTAATTAGCAGGACAAATTAGGCAGGAAATAATACGACAGCTGCTCTGACTGCCATAAATCGTCAGCGACTAGTTGAAGCTGAAAGGGCTGCGGGAGCCACCACTGAAGAGTCCAGGGTAAAGAAAAAGAGTATACAGAAGCAGCTGAACTGCAAGATTATGCCACTGGAATGTTCTGAAAGAGGCACACGCTGAGTAAAAGACACTGTCAACATTCTTTTCTCATTTTCTCGAAACTACATTTTCAGAACATTAGGTACATATATCTTCATAATAGTTTTAGCTATGTGCACCAAATTTCTCCCAATTGAAGAATGAAACAGTATATTTGTATTATATATAATACATTGCAGAAATGATCTACGTTTTTTATTCTGTATATAATTTTAGCCGCGGTGGAGTAGCCGAGCGGTCTAAAGCGTCTCGCTGCGGAGCGCGCGGTTGCTCGCCGTGGAGGTTCGAGTCCTCCCTGGGGCATGGGTGTGTGTGTTGTCCTTAGGTTAGTTTACCTAGGTTTAAGTAGTTTGTAAGCTACGGACTGATGACCATGCAGTTTGGTCCGATAGAATTACAAACATTTGAACATTTGATATAATTTTAACGGCAATTTTTAGACAAAATAGTAATGAAGTGTGATAACAGTTTTTCTATTCCCTCAGATATACTCCAAACTACAAAGAAAGAGGCATAATGTGTTCCTAGGAATGTTGACAGCAGCCTGCCATGATCTAAATGCTATCAGACTGACGATGCACCAGAAAATGGTTCCAGAATGCGAACGTTGTGTTATAAAAACATCTATTAGGCAAAATATTGTAATTATTAACTATAACAGATATTTCAAATGTTCAAATGTTTGTAAATCTAAGGGACTTAACTGCTTGGTTATTAGTCCCTATGTTTACAAACTACTTAAACTAAGTGAAACTAACCTAAATACAACACACACTCTCATGCCCCATCCCTGCGACGGCGAGTAACCGCGCGCTCCGCAGCGAGGCGCCTTAGACCGCTCGGCTACTCCACCGTGGCAACACATATTTCAATAAATTTTGTATTGAGTTGCATCTTGAACATCTTCTGTAGACCATTTAGCGTTATTCATGGTGCACCTGCTGGCTAAATATCTAGGAATATATATGGATCGGAATATATATGGATCAAAAATCAAACTGGCAGAACCTCATTAATAAAACTGCTGATAAAGCCAAAACAAGACTCAACATACTGAAAAGATCAGCAGGAAGTAAATGGGGATGTTCAATACTTAAAAAACCTACATCAGACCAATTTTAACATGTGGTTGTGAAGCACTTGTTACTTCTGCTACCAGAAATATTAACAAGTTAGAAACAAGAACCAAGCTTTAAGAATTATAACTGGTGGAGTAAAAACTACTCTAGCATCAATGAGAATTCTGACTGGGATAGAACCCATAGAAACAAGTATCTAAAGTGCTTCAGTATGAAAAACTTATTCGTGTACTCAATCATGATCAATGGACAAAACATAAGGAGTCATGTAACAATATCAGAAAGTTAAAAACACAGATTAGCTTCATCGAAAAAGTGGAAAATATAAGATTACAGTAACACCTACCAGAAGTCTCTGCTGAGAAATTTATTTCCCCCCTCTCTCCAATTCTTCTTCCTCAATTACAGTATCGAATAGATATAAATGATAATAATAAAAAAGTGAAACAGATCCATGTATAATGAAAACTACAGCATTAGAAACAATCAGTCGGCGATACTCCGAAGATCAGTGGCTACACATCTACACAGATGTGTCATTAAGGAAAAAGAAGGACATGTTGGTGTAGGACTATACAGCAAAATTTTCTGTTTTTATCAAAGTTTAGGATCACACCACTCTAATCTTGAAGGTGAAGTTAAAGCCATCATAACTGCAGTAAATCAGCTAAATAGCTATTTTCACACATTCGATAAAGCAGTCATATTCTGTGACTCCAACGCAGCAATATCAGCAATTGTTATCATAAGAGATCCAAAAATTGCTAAGATAAAAGATATCCAAGAAATAATTAAGTCCCTATAGCAACACAAGAAAATTGCAATTCAGTGGATACCATCTCATTGTGGTGTAGATGGTAATGAAAAGGCTGATTTCCTAGCCAAAAAGGGCACAAATATTAAACAAATTGGAAAGACTACCCTGTCATATTTTGCAGTAAAACGCATCACTAACAATATTTTTAAAGAAGAATTGAGAAAAATCAATAAAATCTCATGTGAGAGGAAGAGCTGGGAAACCCTCTTGGCGGCCGCGGTGGCCGAGGGGACCGAGGCGCTCCAGTCACGGTCTGCACGGCCACTACGGTCGGGGGTTCGAATTCTCTCTCGAGCATGGATATTTGTGCCGTCCTTAGTTGTAAGTAGTTCATAAGTAGTTTGTAAGTTTAGGGACTGTTGACCTCGTAGTTAAGTACCATAAGCTTAACAAACATTTGAACATTTGAAACCCTCTTGGATAATCAACTTATACCATATGGACCAAGAAGAGAGGCAGTAGCGACATTCCTCCTGACAACTGGAAACGACTGTTTGGCCGTCCACCTGCACAAGACCTCCATCCCGCCGTCTCCGGAATGTGTTCTGTGTCACAAGAGTGCTATCATTATGAACGGTGATCATTTAAAACAGTGTTCAGAATGGTATAATTGTAATTTAGACTTAACAAAATTGTATTGGGAAGCAAGAAGGCGAATGACGTTTAGTCAAGTGCCGGAACATTGAAATAATAATAATATATTTCAATAACTTTCCTATTCAGCTTGAGTTATGTAATTCAACGTTGGTACAAAATCGCATTTTCCTCAACATTGTAGATCAAGAGTAATGTGCACCGAAAGCAAGGTATGGAAATGCAGCCCGTTCACGTCCAGGTCCGAAATGTTTGTAAAGCTTATGGGACTTAACTACGGGGTCATCAGTCCCTAAACTTACAAACTACTTATGAACTAGCTAATACTAAGGACGGCACAAATATCCATGCCCGAGGGGGGGATTCGAACCCCCGACCGTAGTGGCCGTGCAGACCGTGACTGAAGCGCCTCGGCCACCGCGGCCGGCACGTCCAGGTCCCCTGATCAACGATTGTACACAGACGACCTAAAACAACCCAGGCAAAAGCGACTGTAAAACTCAACATTCACTTGATCAATTATGTTTCGATAAAAAACAGTGCCACTGGAGCTTAAAATTCATGGAAGGGATGAAGTTGCTGAATGCTTTATAACAAAAGCCAACGTAAAGCCAGGATCAGAAAACCTGGAGCCTTGATAACTAGAAATATGTTGTACATGGTTCGCCGCGGCGGAGTGGCGACCTGCTGCGGAGCGCGCGGTTGCTCGCCGTCGGAGGTTCGAGTGCTCCCTCTGGCACGGGTGTGTGTGTAATACTTAAGTAGTTTCTAACTCTTGAAACTGATGACCATAGCAGTTTGGTCCAATAGGTTTACAAACATTTGAACATTTTTGGTACATGGTAAGATGAATCATAGTTCACATTTCTTCCTACGAAAAACCGGGTTTGTGTATCGAAAACCCCAAAAGAAGCTTTCGATACGGCAAGTCTGCATTCTACAGTCAAGTTTTGGGGAGGTTCCGTCACGATTTGGGCATCTACGAGGGTTGGAACTTGAATAAAAATGTTCAAATGTTTGTTAAATTTATGGGACTTAACTACGGGGTCATCAGTCCCTAAACTTACAAACTACTTATGAACTAACTAAGACTAAGGACGGCACAAATATCCATGCCCGAGGGGGGATTCGAACCCCCGACCGTAGCGGCCGTGCAGACCGTGACTGAAGCGCCTCAGTCCCCTCGGCCACCGCGGCCGGCGAACTTAAATAGTGGCAACTATTTACTCACATCCGATACAAAAGCGCTGCATGTTTTCAACTGTTACTGTCGTTCAAAGTAGTCACGAGCTTTGTGTAGAACCTGTTACCAGCGATGTGGAAGACGTAGTATTCCGTTAGCAGAGCTTGTTCTGTTGATAGTGCGAATGGAGCGGTGTACTGCCTGTCGAATCTCTGGAACTCTTCTGAACCGAATGCCAGCAAGTGGTTCCTTCATCTTCGGAATCAAATCGAAGTCACAAGGACTTAAGTCCGGGGAATATGGTGGATATTACAGTTTGCCACAGTTTGCCGACCTTCGTTGAAGTTTTTTACCCAACGTGCCACTGTTCTGTAAGGCAATGCCGATTCCTCGCACGCCTCTTGAAGACCTTGATGACATTGTCGTGCTGTACGACCTCTGGACCATTCAATCTTGATTCAACTCTTTTGTTCCTGTTTCGAAAACATAATGCGTACACACACAAACACACACACACACACACACACACACACACACACACACAATCCAAAAAGTTTCAGGCGCGCTTTGTACCGCATCAGAAAATTTTCATAAATTCCCATGCACAGCGAAATCTGTATGTCTCAACATAACCAAACCGTTATGGAGAGTTATAGAGCAGAAACTGGAAACCATATATACAGCACCAACATTGTTGAAGTAACTGTCGGATGTTTTGGTACAAGAATGGATAACATTCTGATAGAATATTTAAAGATACTTAATGGACTTTATTTCTTAGTAAGCTGCAACACTTCAAGATAAAGTATGTGTCTATGTTAGGTGTTTATATTATTTTGTCCATATCCTGTAGCTGCAAGCAAGTCGAATAATGGGCAGGGAGCGCTACAGTAGTAACAAGTGATAAGTTGAGAATTTGAGAAAAGTGAGAAAACCGGGTTTGAGTCCTGGTCCGGCACAAATTTCCAACTTCGATGTTGAATTTAGTTCAGCACCCTGAAGCTGCCGAGATGACTGAATGTTCCTAATTTAAAAAACGAAATATGTATAGTATCTGAGAACAGCACATAACAGGCATGCCTCTATGCAACGCAATAACATCCAGAATGTGGACAGTTACAGCCAAAGTGATCACGGCAATAGTGATAGTGAAGAGGATGAGGTAGAAGATGATGTCACGTAGCTGTAAATTACTCGGAGCTAATAGTGCGGGCATAACAGGTCAAAATACACCTTTTAAATCGTACAACAGTTGAGGATATTGAATAATCGAGTTAATGTAATGTCATGTGCTGGCAATGTTACCTAATCTGACGCATGTACTTAACGTTAATGTATAGGTTGAAGAAAATCGTTTCTATACTTCTAACTATGAATTAATTTAATGTGAATGGCGGTCAACGGCTCGAAGAAAACCATTCCGAGTGTTCACCGGCAGTCGCAATCGGTAAAGGTACTAATCAATCGTACATTATCCTCTCATCTTCTTATATATATATATATATATATATATATATATATATATATATATATATATATATATATATATAATAAGAAAACTTTATCTTTCAACTTCCATTTACTGTTATCATCAAAAGTAGAAAGCCAATATCGCAAAATAATTATTAATTTTATGACGACCATCATCCGGTCATAAAAATTTATACAAGGTGGTCACCTTAAATTGTTTAAACTCCATTTTTAAATAATATAAGATAACCACCTAGCATAATTTTATATGAGCAGATGAAAAATAATTATTTTGCGATCTTGTCATTCTACTTTCGAAGATAATTAATCTGCGATGTCAGGTAATGTGTCCATTTCCTGCTCATTTTAAAAGTTTTGTAATTTCAAAACATTTCAGATAAAAGCAAACATAAAAAACAAAAACGAAAAGAGAACAAAAAAGATGTTTAGTGAAAATTGTATCAGTTACTGCTGCCTGTTGGAGTGCACCTCGATTGTACAGTGGTAGAGTTCAAATGTTTGTTAAGTTCATGGGACTTAACTACGGGGTCATCAGTCCCTAAACTTAAAAACTACTTATCAACTACCTTATCCTAAGGACGGCACAAATATCCATGCCCGAGGGGGGATTCGAACCCCCGACCGTAGTGGCCGTGCAGGCCGTGACTGGAGCGCCTCAGTCCCCTCGGCCACCGCGGCCGGCAGTGGTAAGAGTGCCATGCTACAAATCCAAAGGTCGCGTGTTCTATCCCTGCCAGGTCCTAGGATTTTTATCTGTCACTTTCCATTTAATTCACCTTTGAGAGTATTGCTCATGTGAAAAATAGAACGCATTAATGCATTACTGTCGTTAAAAAAGAAAAACACTTGAATATAAAACAAAACAAGAGATGTAAATGCTTATCTCATATAATAACGAAATGTAATACATCAAACAAACTCATGTAAAATCAGTGTAAATGTTGTTATTTGTACATCAAATTTTAATAAACGTTAAAAAAAGAGTAGCACCGTGGTTCGGAATCCACGTTAAACTGAAGACCCCCTAAACTGGCTGGGTAAGTCAGTTCCAAGGTCGGAGGAAGGCAACGGCATACCACCTCCAAGCAGGACCATGCCTAGTAAAGCACTGTGGTGTTCAAACCAATCTTCGGATTGTTGACTGCTTTACCTTTTTACTGCCTGTTTTACAAAAACAGTAACAGGTCAGTCACTTGCAATAAATGAAATAGAATTCTTTCCGCGTTCCATATGCGGACGAGACGGGCAGAAATTCATCTCTGTGTCTGCCTTCACCGAAGGAACCAGCCTGTGTCACAGTTCCCACGGAGTGACGTCATAAAACTCGTCAACGTTAGCAAGCTCGTCCCGTGCTACAGGCACTGCTATATGGCCCGGTAAATCCGAAAAGTTTGAGAAGAAACGTGGCGAGGTGCAGGTCAGAGACTGCAGATATAATCCTGGCGCAGAGGAAATAAATTTGCCCCGGCGTGGCGTGCGGCGTGGCATTCAGGGTGGGAGGCTTGCCGGAAAGTAGGCGACTCATTAGGGGCTGCGCCTGCGCGCTTTCTCACGGCCTCAATGCTACAGAAATGACGCACCCACCCTTAAATTCGCCGCGCCGAGCACTTAGCTCTCGCGCTTCTCAAAAGCCCGACGCCTACCCCCGGCTCGGGATAGGTCAACGTGATTCGACTTGGGATTATGAAGTTTGCGAGGAGATTCAGCTTGTGCCCTGTGCGTATTGCGCGACATCTCTTTCAACGCTGCATCTACTGCATGCTACACACACAAAAAGTGTTGCACCAGCGCGATTCTAAAGGTTCACGAGTCTTTACATGAAAATATAATAGAAACATACAAAGGGGAGCGCGGGGGAGGTCGTGCGCTCTAAGGCGCCTTGCTGCGGGGTGTGCGTCTGCACCCCGTTGGAGGTTCGAGTCCTTCCTCGTGTGTGTGTGTGTGTGTGTGTGTGTGTGTGTGTGTGTGTGTAATAATAATAATGCTGTCGTGTGGCTCATTGGCCTGGTGCAAGTCTTTCAATTGGACGCCACTTCGGCGACTTGCATGTCCCTAGCCTACCCCAGTTATCCAACCGGGGAAAGGGGACCTACAGCTTAACGTGGAATCCGAACGATGTGTCGTTCCTGGCGATTCTTCACATCGTTGAGTTTTTTATTTGTTTGCATAGGTTTATGGGACTTAACTACGGGGTCATCAGTTCCTAAACTTACAAATTACTTATGAACTAGCTACTCCTAAGGACGGCACAAATATCCATGCCCGAGGGGGGATTCGAACCCCCGATCGTAGTGGCCGTGCAGACCGTGACTGGAGCGCCTCAGTCCCATCGGCCACCGCGGCCGGGCTTTTTTTAAACAACTTAAACCTAGGTAAACTAACCTAAGGACAACACACACACCCATGCCCCAGAGAGGACTCGAACCTCCACGGCGAGCAACCGCGTGCTCCGCAGCGAGGACATCGTTGAGAGGTGTGTGTGTGTGTGTGTGTGTGTGTGTGTGTGTGTGTGTGTGTGTGTGTGGTGTGTGTGTGTGTGTGTGTGTGTGTGTGTGTGTGCCTGTCTCTCTCTCTCTCTCTCTCTCTCTCTCTCTCTCTCTGTGCGTGTGTGTGTGATTTTTTTTGTTCTTAGCATAAGTTAATGTTATTTGTAAGTCTAGGGATTGATGACTACAGCACAAAACTACCCACTGTGACTTGCTCCTGCTACTACCGGAGTAGCTGTAACTTCTCTGACACATACTGTTCACTCTTTGCACACATAACACTGATATCATAAATGGTGCCAAAGAGTAGACACCGTTCAGTCGTTATCTCGAATGAACTCATTTAACAATAGGAGCGCGATGAGGGTGATAATTGTCGTCCATTGAGACGAATCCCTCGCCGAAATCCTGCCAATATGGTTGCACTATTCGTCAAAGGATGTCATCCCTGTACCGTGTAGCCGTTTGATTGCCGTTTACGACCACCATTAGCGTACAATGTTCCCACATAATCCCACCCCAAAACATCACGAACCACCACCTTGAACGCGCAGAACGGTGTGCCTCAGACGTTCAGGCTGACCAGGCTACCACCAAAACCGTCTCTGACGATTGCCTGGTTAAAAGCAGATTGAGTCTCATCTGTGAATAGCACTTGATGCCAGTTATGACGAGTCCATTAAGAATGTTGTTGGGCTTATCTGTAACACGTATCTAGGTGTCAAAGCTGGACCTCGCCATTGACTCCGGGAGTAGAGTTTTGTGTCGTGTAGCCCATTGCGTACAGTTTCAGTCGAAACACGACGGTCTGTGGCTGCACGAAAGTGATTATTCATCATCACGGAGTTCCTCTATAGCTGAAACCTGTAAGCAGCTGTTGTGGTACCCTTTGGGCGGGCAGAGCGAGTTAAGTCATCGACAGTTGCTGTATCTCTGTATCTCCTACACGTCCGAACAACATCGCTTCTGCTCAATCTAAGACGTCTGGAAACTCCCCTTGTTGAGGGTCGCTCTTGAAAATGTTCAAATGTTTGTTAAGCATATGGGACTTAACTACGGGGTCATCAGTCCCTAAACTTACATACTACTTATGAACTACTTACAAACTAGGACGGCACAAATATCCATGCCCGAGGAGGGATTCGAACCCCCAACCGTAGTGGCCGTGCTGACCGTGACTGGAGCGCCTCAGTCACCTCGGCCACCGCGGCCGGCGGGTCGCTCTTGAATCAAAGTAACAATTCGGATACGATCAAACTTCGGATTGGCCGTCTAGGAATTGTTGAGCTACAGCCAACACAAGCAGTGTAGTTCCTCCCTCGCGTTATGACTGCAACTGATCAGCAGTGCCGGCCGCGGTGGCCGAGGGGACTGAGGCGCTTCAGTCACGGTCTGCACGGCCACTAAGATCGGGGGTTCGAATCCCCCATCGGGCATGGATATTTGTGCCGTCCTTAGTCTTAGGTAGTTCATAAGTAGTTTGTAAGTTTAGGGACTGAAGACCCCGTAGTTAAGTCCCATAATCTATACAAACATTTGAACATTTGAATTGATCAGCAGTCTTACCCACTCCGTCGCATTCACACTGCCCATGCCTACTTGTTTGCATCTTTGTAAGGGTTGAGTGTCTTTTGTGGACATTCTAAGGAACTGTGTTCTTCATACAATATATGTATTCAACGTCAGTGTTCAGGAGACCTTGTAACGAAGGAGATGCAACACTTTTTGATGTACCGGGTGATCAAAAAGTCAGTATAAATTTGAAAACTTAATAAATCACGTAATAATGTAGATAGAGAGATAAATATTGACACACATGCTTCGAATGACATGGGGTTTTATTAGAACAAAAAAAAAAGTCCGACAGATGGCACTTCATCTGATCAGAAAAGCAAATTATTAGCATAACAAATTAAGACAAAGCAGAGATGATGTTCTTTACAGGAAATGCTCAATATCTTCACCATCATTCCTCAACAATAGCTGTAGTCCAGGAATAATGTTGTGAACAGCACTGTAAAGCATGTCCGGAGTTATGGTGAGGCATTGGCGTCGAATGTTGTCTATCAGCTCCCCTAGAGATGTCGGTCGATCACTACACACTTGCGACTTTAGGTAACCCCAAAGCCAATAATCGCACGGACTGAGGTCTGGGGACTTGGGAGGCAAAGCATGACGAAAGTGGTGGCTGAGCACACGATCATCACCAAACGAAGCGCGCAAGAGATCTTTTTTTTTAACTTTCTTTAATTTTTTTGTTTGTTCTAATAAAACCCCGTGTCATTCCAAGCATGTATGTCAATTTTTACCTCTCTATCTACATTATTCCGTGATTTATTAAGTTTTCAAGTTTATATTGACTTTTTAATCACCCAATATTATCGGTGGTGAATTCGACGTGGGTAGGGTCATAAAATATATACCTAAAGAAACCAACGAAGAGAACTGAATGAGAAATAAAAGGAGAGAAAAACAAACAAAAGGCAATTACCCTTTCTTGCTGCGAAAGGATTGAGGGGTCAATAGCCGATTTAATCCCGTATGTTATGCCCACAAGGTCAACAATGACCCTGTTGCGACTGGACGGGCAACCCGCATAACACATGTGCTAGGCGGGTAGCATCGAGCAGCCGGCAGGCGCAGTCTGGCTCTGCTGAGGCCGACCGCACACGGGTCATTCGCACTCGTCGCAGCTGCGACTCGTCCTCGACGCGATTCCGTCCCCATTCGACTGCCCGCGTAAGTAAATGGGAGGCCGCCAACGGGTCGATTCGCACGCGTCTCGTAATCGTCTCGAAGTCGCTGCGAGCGACGCTCGTCTCTTGCGACCTGCAGTGCACGGGAAAGGTCGACCGTGACTAGTGGATCGTACGTCATGGAGGTAATTTACCGTGTATTAGTCCGTATTTTCAGTTCATAGAACACTTTAGAGCGCATGAAATCTATTTGCAATCTTTGTAATGAATTTTTAATAAATAACTAAGTACATAATATACAGGGTGCGTCAAAAAATGTATACACACTTTTAGCTGTCATAGAAAATTTATTTCCCGTTCTACAAGGTTTCTGTGAGAAAGTAATATTATGTTTCTTCAACAGGTGGCAGGAAGTGCGTTTGAGCTTTGAAGCGCGGAAGCAGATGATTATGTAGTACTGGAAGTTTGAGAATGTAGCTGCGATTCGCAGACAGTGGAGAAGTGAGTATGGTACAGAACCACCTTCAAGGTTAACAATTACACGTCTACGAGACAAATTCGAATTTCATGGAACAGTGTGTGATGTGCTTGAAGGTCGTACAGCTACAAGCGATGATTCCACAACTGCGATCTTGGGTCTGTTTCAGCGTTCGCCTCAAAAATCTACAAGGCAAGCGGCACGTAATAGTGATGTAAGTGCTGGTATTGTGCTATGCATTCTGAAGAAAGGCAGGTTCCATGTGTACATTCCAAGGCTGATGCAACAGCTAAGTGAAGACGATCCAGGTCGAAGGTTAGAATTTTGTGAATGGGTGCAGGAGATGGTGAGACGTGAAACGGGATTTATGGATAGCATCATTTTGTCGGATGAAGCCCAATTCAAACTCAATGGAACTGTCAATAGGCACAGTTGTGTGTACTGGACTGAAGATAATCCTCACATTACGCTGTGACATTGCCTGGTGTAAATGTGTGGTGTGGTTTGTCTGCAAGGGGACTCATTGGGCCTTTCCGCTTTGAAGGTTCTGTTACTGGAGAAACGTACCTAACAATGCTTGCTGAGCCCATATTCCCTACCATTCGTGCATTATGCGGTAATGATGAGATTTATTTCCAACAAGGTGGCGCCTCGCCGCACTATCATAGGGACGTACGAGCATACCTGGATCACAACGTGCCAGGCCAATGTATAGGACGCAGGGGACCAGTCGAGTTTCCTGCACGCTCTCCAGACCTCACGCCGCTGGATTTCTTCTTACTGGGCACAGTAAAAGATGAGGTGTACAAACGTAAACCACGTACCATGGACACACTTTGGAATGAGATTCAAGCGGTGGTCGCAGAAATCTCATTGGACACTTTCGTACGATGTGCGGAATCAGTGGTGACTCGTACTCAGAACTTTATTGATGCTGAAGGCCACCAGTTTGAACATTAATTACATTTTCAAAGTACATTCATTTGTCACATTGGACTTTAAGCTTTCTATTTCCCGAAATTTAACATTGTAGAACGGGAAATAAATTTTGTTAAAAAAAAAAAAAAAATGTTCAAATGTTTGTTAAGCTTATGGGACTTAACTACGGGGTCACCAGTCCCTAAACTTACAAACTACTTATGAACTACCTTATACTAAGGACGGCACAAATATCCATGCCCGAGGGGGGATTCGAACCCCCGACCGTAGTGGCCGTGCAGACCGTGACTGGAGCGCCTCAGTCCCCTCGGCCACCGCGGCCGGCAATAAATTTTGTATGACGCTTCAAGGTGTGTATACATTTTTTTACGCACCCTCTATAAGTATTTTCAGTATGTCGTGTCTTGCAGCTCGCAAATTTTCAAGAGAAGACTTTTTTTTATACCTCAACTAGAGCTGCTGATGTTTGTTTACTTCTTTATTGGCGACTACTATCGGGCAATTCCCATTTTCTGAAGCCACGTTATTTATATTCTGTAGAATGCTAAAAATTTTGTATCAGTCTCTGGTAGTTCTCTAGCACCAACGAACAACCGATGATGAAATTCCGCTCTATGTACGGATGCACCCATAACACTCATTGTGTCTTCCTTTTCTTGCGCCGGTACCAGTAAAACATGACAGCAATTATTGGAGGACAGTAGCAACACAGTTTTGTCCGTCCCTGCAGGAAGTCGCCAGCTGAGTGAAGGAAACTGGCGCCAGCGACGAGTGCCGGTCGCCCCGTGTGCGGACGCCTGTCGCTGGCGTCGCGAGGTTCGCAATGGACGCGCGAGGCGCGACCACGACGGGTGAGAAACGACCCGTGTGTATTCCCAAACTGATGCAACTCCACTTTTGGCCCACTTTAGATACGGTAGTAACAGTAAAAGTGGGCCTTTGCGATCGTCTTTTGACAGCTCGAAATTTAAATGAAAATAACGGCTTAACCATTCATCTGACACGAAAATTGAATAATCGGATTTGTAGAGCAGAAAATTCTCTGCAACTTTGCTCTCTTATTTTTTTTTTCATATCTTGCATCGTTGCAGAGATATTTGCAAAAATACCAGTGACTTGACTGAGTCTGTCTGAAAGGTGTTCCCACTTTTTAAGTCGAACCGTTCAACCGATCGGCACCAAATTTTGCAAACATAATTGTTGGCTACCAGAGACCGGAACCTCGGTTTTTCAAATATTTCGGACAAGAAATACGTTAGTAATGCCAAAAAAGGCGTCTGTAATGTAATTTTAATTGCAAATAAATCGTTCATCTGACGCGAAAATTGAATAACCGAATTTGTAGAGGAGAAAATTCTCTAAAACTTTGTTCCCTTATTTTTTTTTTTATATCTCGTGTCGTTTGAGAGATATTTGCAAAAATAACGGAGATTTGACACCATTGAATTAAAGAAAACCAACCGTTCGGAGATGTCACGTGACATTCCTCGCCCAGAACTCTCTCTGCCATACGCAATCTTGCGTTGCGTATTTGATGATTTTCTTATTATAACTTATACGTTGTCGTTTCAAAGCAATGGCGCATGAAGAATTAACAAAAACACGTCGGTCTTCGTACGATAAATAATAATCTAGTGTCTACAAATGCCATATTAGCATCAGTTAACAACGGCCATCAATAGTATGAGATTAAAGAACGTAATTTCTAATTGTTAGCCGTAGCGTAGTGGGCAATGCGTTGGTCTGTGACGCTGAAGGTCAGTGGTTCGCAGCCCGTCACTACCTAATTTTTTTCCTATTAGGGTTTCAGCACACTTATTCATTAATTTTTTATTATTTTGGTCCAAAATGTTTCCAAAAACTTGTAAAACTACAAATATAACGTAGGCCGTAAAACACGACAATGCTATTTTTTTTCTCGAGTTAGGCATGTTTTAGTGTTCGTTACAAGTTTTTTTTCTATTTTTTTTCCTGTTATGCTTTTTTAATAACATAAATTTCAGTAAAAATAGCATAAGAACGTTACAGCTATTTTTAATATGACGCATCTCCTATTTATTTTTATTTCTGTCCTTCGACCATCTTTTAGATGGTTCAGGGAGTTCGAGTTGATGATTCATGAGAATCTAGAGTTGAGGTTCAGGAGCAACAAGTCACCAACAATTAGAATGCCTTGTTGCAACGATTTCGTATATACCCAGATTAGAGGCTGGCCAACCGTGACTACAACGATAAATTAATTGTGCTAATTGACACTTGAAATATGCGAAACGCGGGGCTAGCGCACGTCCTGAGCAGCATGGGGTTCTGGCCCTAGTTTTATGGTGTTCGCTAGCCGCGCGTTTCGTGTATTTCAATCATCAACTGCGCTTCGCAATATCACGTGATGTAATTGGCTTATTACGATGCACTCAACGCCGTTGTTTATATGATTTGTTATGTTATAGATTGGTGATGAAATAATATGCGGTGTTCATTTAAAACCATCGAACTTTGAGTTAAAAAACACGTATTTATCTTCATGAGCCCTTGCCTTACAATGATACCGGTAAAAGTCGTTATAGAATAGATTTTGTCATTCCATAGATATTTTGGGTGGTCAAGATAAATGGGACACCCTATATACTCACAAAACTTTACATGCACATGGTATGCAACTTTGGTAGGCGTTCGAACCGTTTTGGGAAGACAAATGGCGTCTTTTGCAGTCTGCTCTAAGACCTCGTTAAGTTCGTCGCCTTCTTCCTCACTCTGAGAATCTGAGCTCTTCACGTCTTGTTTCCGAGATGGAATGTGTTCATACCATAGAGTTTAAGATGGTTAATTAAAACTAGATTCAATTCCGTTGACAGCACTTTCCGACCGACATTTGCAATTGTCGCGAGTGCCTTTAATTCACCACTAGGATTTATTTATTATTAATGTTTGTATAGCTTATGGGACTTAACTACGGGGTTATCAGTCCTTAAACTTACAAACTACTTATGAACTAGGACGGCACAAATATCCATGCCCGAGGGGGTATTCGAACCCCCGACCGTATTGGCCGTGCAGACCGTGATTCGAGCGCCTCAGTCCCCTCGGCCACCGCGGCCGGCACCAATAGGATTCCTATTTTTCGTAACTTCATTGAAGTTTTTTGAGTGCAGACAAGCAGTATCCTTCATAGAATGTGCATTGCAATTGAACCCACTATATTGTATTTCCGATGCTCTGTAATCTGCTCAACTTGTTTTGAATAGCTGTTATTTCCGAAATTTTGTCCCTCCACTAAGATGTGCGCTTAAATTATTCGTGAATAAATACGCTGATAGACTCCAAGAGCGCAAACAAATTCTTTGCTTCAATTCAGCTTGAAGTCGTGCCTACCAACACTAGACTTAAGATGTGAGCATAACAAACCGTGAAAATTAATTTTGGTAGTTGTTTCAGTGTCGCTTGAAGTCCATTATACTTATCTGCTATATTTCCCGCGCCATGAAAAGATACGCTTACCTAGATTTTGCAGCTTAAGGCTAACTGGGCTAATTCTCCTGTAGATTTCCGAACAGGAACAATCCTGATTGTCCGTTCTTGTGAACTTCCAATCTTAACATAACGAATGCAAACTTAAGCTTATCAACAACGCTACCATCCTGGCAAGAATCCAAGTTGAGGCTAAAAGAATTCACCGCCTGGCTTTCTTTGAGGTTCTTTTGTTTAACTTGACGTGCACATATATTAATTTATTTATAATGTTTTCGTCATAAAGACTGACAATAATCCAATCAGATGCCGACAAGTGCAACCGTCGGAATGCACTCCCTAATCTCGAGAGGGGAGCTTGCCCAAGGTGATGCGGGAAACAACGCTGCAGTACCAACTGTGGACCAATGCGGTCCTCGCGCTCCACTATCCACCTGCAACCAAGTTCAGACTGGCTGTGTCTATTATACTTTTTGATAATGTTTTACTGATATTTTTTTACAGGAGCTTCGAAAACACTACAACCATTGTACCGTTAAAGTAAATGTGCAAATTTGTATTCCTAAGGAACCAAATTGCTAAGGTCATAGGTCCCAACACTTACAGACCACTTGAATGAACTTATGCTAAGGGGAATACAAACACCCTTGCCCGATGAAGGACTTGAACCTCTGGCGGAAACGACAGTGTAATCCATGACATGGCGCCTTAAACCACTCCGCCACCACGTGCGGCAACGTCAAACCATTCGATAGTAAAACATTATTACATATAAAACTGTTCTCAAAGACGAAATTATAGCCGCGCGTTCTAAGGCTCCTTGCTACGGTGTGCGCGGTTGCTTCCCGTCGGAGATTAGAGTGCTCCCTCGGGTAAGT
Organism: Locusta migratoria; assembly: GCA_026315105.1. Classification (NCBI taxonomy): domain Eukaryota; kingdom Metazoa; phylum Arthropoda; class Insecta; order Orthoptera; family Acrididae; genus Locusta; species Locusta migratoria. The sequence continues at coordinate 299,554,637 of CM048755.1, forward strand.
TTGTGTGTGTTGTCATTTATATGTCAGTTTAAGTAGTTTGTAAGTCTAGGGGTTGATGACCACTGCAGAGTTCAGCGGTGCATAGTTATGGGCGGTGAGGAGTCTATTCCCGACATTTTAATTTCATTTCCACCTACATTTCATGTATATTGTATTTCCTGTTAGCCTCTTTGACTTCAATCTGTGGCTACCAAAGACTACGTTTATCTTAAGGTCCCTGTTCGCGCAGTCTTGTTCTTCAGTTAGTCTTGTGCTGTCCTTGTTGCTGCTGTGTTGGCAATCTAATGATATGATATATGTGTAAATTACTAGTCAGTCTGATTCTTGCTACGTACATCTTTTGCAACCTGAAGTGTGTGATTAATCTGTAAACAAGTATTTTGTTAGAAAGCACTGGATTTTGTCTAATTTGAAATGTCCTGCTGAAGCTTGAAGGTAAATATTGCCGCAAGACCCCAAGTTATCCGACTGCCGGCGTGGCGCAATGGATAGCGTTACCGATTCCCGTCTTGAAGTCTCCGTTCAATCCCGTCCACCGCCAAAAATTTATGTCTTTGTATTTATCACTTGTAGAACGTTCTACATGTTTGTTATGTTCACTTGTTAATTTCTACATGTGTCTTACGTTAACTATTCTTCTAATTTCTGGTTCTTTCTGTCTGTATAAATAGAGCACTGCCCGAGAGGCATTCAGTGCTGCGTGTATGTTTCAGTTGGCAATAAACCTGCTTTCAGTATAAGTGCTGTGTTCAGTTGACAACCCTGCCTTCAAAGTCGAGTCTGCTTCCATTTCAACGGGACAATATAACTTCATTATGGAATATAGTTTGTTAGTCATCCTTATCCTCGATGTTAAAGCAGTGCAGGAGAATTTCTAGGTTGCAGTTCACTTTCTTTCAAAAGTTATAAAGTTTGTGAAAGTTTGCATAATTTAATCTGAAATATGATTTGTGTAAAACAATAAGTTGTACATTTCTTGTTATGTCTGAATCAGCCCTCTGTTGGTTCATCCTCGCAGTGAAATTCTCCTGGTAATGCTCATTCATTTTCATATTCAACATTTTTCTCTTTATCTCTTTGATGCTGCAAATGACGAAAGTCAAGTCTTCAATTAAAGTAGTGTTGTTGAGGAATATAATTACACCATTTGGTAACTGATAGTTTTGCAGTGCACAGTAATGTTATTCGTTGCGCACCTACAATTAAACAGATGTAGTTTTGCCTTAAATGTGTTTCTTTGTTTTTTTTTAATTTGACTTTATTAAAGGAGAAAGAAGTTTTAACATAAGGGCCGTGATTAATGGAATCAGTTTCAATTAATTTATATTTTGAGATTGGAAGTTTCCTCGCACACTGATTTGCAGCACAAGTTTCAAACAATCTGTTCACTGAGTTGAGGTTCAGTTAGGTGCTTTAAATTCAGTAAAGGTTCTCAGCCCGATCTTTTTAATAACGCACAGTCCCTGTGAGATGACACAGACTTTGTCACACAGCTTAGTTCCCTTGTTATGTTTCACTCACTAATTCATTAGTTTTAAATGAGGATTTTATTTGTCATTCTGTATTGTTAATCACAGACAGCCTTACAGCAAATTAATCCTTTCATGGAAGGTGCTCTACTTAGGACAATAAGGTTACTGTAGTTCATAGTTCATCAACGTTAATGTTACAGGACTATTCATCGAACTTTGTCATAAGTTGTATCTAAACTTGCGGTTCGCAGAGTTAGGTACCTGTGTAGGAGCACATTGAAATAGAACGACTTATAGACATTAGTAACAAAAAAGTTTCAAATGTTCAAATGTTTGTTAAGCTTATGGTACTTAACTACGGGGTCATCAGTCCCTAAACTTACAAACTATTTATCAACTACCTTATACTAAGGACGGCACAAATATCCATGCCCGAGGCAGTGCGCGCGGCCGTCCGCCGTCGGGGGTTCGAATCCCCCCTCGGGCATGGATGTTTGTGTCGTCTTTAGTATAAGGTAGGTCATAAGTAGTTTGTAAGTTTAGGGACTGATGACCCCGTACTTAAGTCCCTTAAGCTTAACAAACATTTGAACATTTTTGAACATGCCCGAGGGGGGATTCGAACCCGCGACCGTAGTGGCCGTGCAGACCGTGACTGAAGCGCCTCAGTCCCCTCGGCCACCGCGGCCGGCAAAAAAGTTTCAAAATAGTCTGTGACGTAACCCAACTGTTCCTTAAGAGGCAGGACTGGCTGGAGATTAAGCGAGAAAAGTTAAAGTTCCGCTCAGAAGAAATACGTTGGAGCGAAATTATTCTCTAAGTCGGAGTTAGCGTGTACGCGAGCCGAGGGAAATGTGGCACCTGGCGTGTCGCGAGTGAACTCCGCCTCCCCTGGGGAATTCGGCAGTGAAAGAACCCAGCTATAAATAACTGTTAAACGCGAGTGGTATAAAAAGATAATCGTAGCCATTATTCTTCGAAATAACCATTTAGTCCACCTTTACCTTCTAGAATCAGTTTATTGTAGGTTGTCAGAGCCACAAAAAGGTACAAAGGAATTTTAAAAAAGCTCAGCTAATTCCCGTTTATAGGTAGAGTGGCCGCAAGGATGTTCAGCATTATAGCCTTCTATTGCTGACATCAGCCTGCTGTTGCACTTAGGCATATGTTTTATCCCCACGCATTACGACGTTTTTGGGTAACGAAATACTGCTCCATATAAATCAAGATCGCTTATGTATACAGAAATATTGAGGATAAAAAAATCGCACTGACGTGTTTTACGGCCCACTTTCGATTTGTAGTTTTATAAGTTTTTGCAAACATTTTGGACCAAAATAATAATCTAAATAATAAAAAATTAATTCATAAGAGTGTCTGAAACCCTGTTAGGAAAAAAAATTTAGGTAGTGGCGGATTCCGAACCACCGACCTTTAGCGTCATAGTCCAACGCCTTGTCCACTACGCTACAGCTATCAATCAAGGGATGAGTCCTTCAATATCATACTATTGATGGCCGCTCTTAACTGATGCTAATATGACATTTGTAGACACTAGATTATCATTTATCGTACGAAAAACGTTGTGTTTTTGTTAATTCCTCAGTGCGCCATTGCTTTGAAATGACAACGTGTAAGTTACAATAAGAAAATCATCAAATACGCAACATAAGATGGCGTATGCCAGAGAGAGTTCTAGGCGAGGAATGTCACGTGACATCTCCGAACGGCTGGTTTTCGTTAATTCAATGGAGGGTGTCAAATCTCCGTTATTTTTGCAAATATGTCTCAAACGATACGAGATATGAAAAAAACATAAGAGAGCAAAGTTGTTGAGAATTTTCTCCTCTAAAAATTCGGTTATTCAATTTTCGTGTCAGATGAATAGTTAAGCCGTTATTTTCATTTAAATTTCGAGCTGTCAAAAAACGATCGAAAAGGTCCACTTTTAGTGTTACTACCGTAACCTAAAGTGGGCCAAAGAAGGTGAAGGCGAACACGTTAATAAGTACTCCATTTTCAGAAAGCATTCTGCACAATTCGTTGTTGCAGATTAGTGAACAGAATGTGAGTTTACCGAGTATCGAAGATTTGTGAGTTGTTGCAGGACTTCCTAGCGGTTACAAGTCAACATACGCTACACAATGAGACGAGCGTGACAGATGAGGAGATAATTTGCGGAGCACCGCTTCCTTTCAAAAGGGCACGGCCGATTTTCACCCCATCCCTGACGAACGAATCCAAGCATGTGCTCTGTTTCTAATGACGATGACGTCGACGGGATGTTAAATACTAACCTCTATCTCTAATGACCACTGACATTTCGTTCCATACTTCCTACAGCTTGGATTTTCTGCTAACAGTCACGTTTTTGTTTTGTGTTTTAACATAATGCAGTACCTTTGGAGCATCTGTTCGACATATTCAGGTGTTTTTTACATTCAAAAACATTAACTTCACGATAAATTGTCTTAAAAAGTCATTGAAATTGTTGTCTACAAATATCTGCTGGATGGCTACATTAACGTCGCAGTTCTACATCTGCATCATTGGTGCACTGGTGGCGCTGTTGCGTTGCTTCACAATTTACACTATTTGCATTGTCACTTATTAGGACAGAATTCACTTCAAACTTATCCATATAGATGTCAACCCTATTCACTTAAAACAAGATCTTACATTAAGTGAATAGTGTTTACATGTATTTAAATTAATTTTTGGAGTGAATTCTGTGTTACTCTACATCAACACTCCTGGCCATTAAAATTGTTACACCACGAAGATGACGTGGTACAGACGCAAAATTTAACCGGCAGGAAGAAGATGCTGTGATTTGCAAATGATTAGCTTTTCAGAGCATTCACACAAGGGTGGCGCCGGTAGCGACACCTACAACGTGCTGACATGAGGAATTTTCCAACCGATTTCTCATACACACAGCAGTTGACCGGCGTTGCCTGATGATACGTTGTTGTAATGCTTTGTGTAAGGAGGAGAAATGCGTACAACCAGGTTTCCGTCTTTGATAAAGGTCGGATTGTAGCCTATTGCGACACTCCTGCTCGCTTTGGTAGCGATCCAATGACTGTTAGCAGAATATGGAATCGGTGGATTCAGGAGGGCAATACTGAACGCTGTGATGGATCCTAACGGCCTCCTATCACTAGCAGTCGAGATGACAGGTATCTTATCCGCATGGCTGAACGGATCATGCAGCCACGTCTCGATCCCTGAGTCATCATATGGGGAAGTTTGCAAGACAACAACCATCAGCATGAACTGTTCGACGTTTTTGCAGCAGCATGGACTATCAGATCGGAGACCATGGCTGCAGTTACCCTTGACACTGCATCACAGACAGGAGCGCCTGCGATGGTGTACGCAACGACGAATCTGGGTGCACGAATGGAAAAACATACAGTTTCTGTTTACAGCATCATGATAGTCACGTCCGTGTTTGGCGACATTGCGGTGAACGCACTTTGGAAGCGTGTATTCGTCATCGCCATACTGGCGTATCACAGCGCGTGATGGTATGGGGTGCCATTGGTTACACGTCTCGGTCACCTCTTGTTCGCATCGACCGTACTTTGAAGAGTGGCCGTTACATTTCAGAGATGGCCGGACGTTTCCAGGCCGAAATATCGTGTCAGAATGACGACGGGATCCAGCCGCACACCATAAAATTACTGGATGAACCAAACCGTCTGTAGACTGAAGACAACAACAACAGGTGGAATTTTGGGAAAACACGGAAAGCTAAATGTGGATGACCACAGGTGGATCTGAACCTCTGTCCTCCCGAATGATAGTCCACTGTGTTACCACTAGGCGACCTTGCTCTGTTAGGGTACACAAGTATGGGGAGACAGCACCTCGCGAGACAGCACGGATACGGAGGTTAGCAGGAGGCTCACCGCCGCCTGACGTCACGCCATCGCCGCAATCAGATGAGCCGCGGGACACGCGCTGCGGTCCTGACACCGCACCTGTCGCCCGCGGCGGTGGCGCGCTACACACGACGCCTGAGGCAGCGCAGATGCCGCTGCAGGCGACCGCTGCTGCCGGCGTGCCACTGGCCTCGCTCCCAATATTACGGCCACCAGAAGCCAATCTGACATGTTAAAGGTAAAGCAGTCAACAATCCGAAGATTGGTTTGAACACCACAGTGCTTTACTAGGCATGGTCCTGTTTGGAGCTGGTATGCCGTTGCCTTCCTCCGACCTTCGAACTGACTTACCCAGCCAGTTATAGGGGGACCTACAGTTTAACGTGGGTTCCGAACCACGGTGCAACTCGGTATTTTTCACATGAGCAATACTGCCAGAGGTGAAAGAAGTGGAAAGTGACAGATAAAAATCCAAGGACCTGGCGGGGATCGAACCCGCGACCTTTGGATTTGTACCATGGCACTCTTACCACTGCCGGCCGCGGTGTCCGTATGTTTGTACGTGTGGCATACAAATCCACAGTTTTGTTCCAATCTTTATCAAATTTTGTACACGTAAGCTTCAATCCATGAGGACGGTCGCCGTAAGTGTAAGAATCACATACGATATATAGTTCACGAGATATGACGGTATGAACAATGAGATGCGCGAAAAACTGCTGCATTTTGCGGCAATGCTGCTCATTTTCTCCTAAACCATTGGGCCGATTTCAACCAAATGTGGCACACACACTCTTTACCGTGAGGTAACAAGTGCTGCATACCAGAATGAAACGTTCACTCTGCAGCGGAGTGTGCGCTGATATGAAACTTCCTGGCAGATTAAATTTGTGTGCCGGAACCGGGACTCGAACCTGGGACCTTTGCCTTTCGCGGGCAAGCGCACTACCGACTGTGCTATCCCGACACGACTCACGATGCCGCCTCAGCGCACACTCCGCTGCAGAGTGAAAGTTTCGTTCTGGAAACCTCCCTTAGGTTGTGGCTAAGCCATGTCTCCACCATATCCTTTCTTCCAGGAGTGCTAGTCTTGCATGGTTCGCAGGATAGCTTCTGTGAAGTTTGGAAAGTAGGAGGCGAGGTACTGGCGGAAGTAAAGTTGTGAGGCGGCATCGTGAGTCGTGTCGGGATAGCACAGTCGGTAGTGCGCTTGCCTGCGAAAGGCAAAGGTCCCAGGTTCGAGTCCCAGTTCCGGCACACAATTTTAATCTGCCAGGAACTTTCATATCAGCGCACACTCCGCTGCAGAGTAAAAGTTTCATTCAGGAAACATCCCTTAGGCTGTGGCTAAGCCATGTCTCCACCATATCCTTTCTTCCAGGAGTGCTAGTCTTGCATGGTTCGCAGGATAGCTTCTGTGAAGTTTGGAAAGTAGGAGGCGAGGTACTGGCGGAAGTAAAGTTGTGAGGCGGCATCGTGAGTCGTGTCGGGATAGCACAGTCGGTAGTGCGCTTGCCCGCGAAAGGCAAAGGTCCCAGGTTCGAGTCCCGGTTCCGGCACACAATTTTAATCTGCCAGAAAGTTTCAATTGCTGCATGGTTAAGAATCACATACGGCACATGGTTCAAAAGATATTACGTCATAACCAATAGAAATCGCATAAAATGCCATATAATGCGGCGAGACTTTCGAAATACACTGTATGAGAATAACAGTACTTAGCGACTTGCAACAAACTTTAAACATAATTTCAAACCTTTATTAAACTTTTTCTCGCTGGCAACCATAGTAAAATGATGACAGGAAATAAGTTTCTCGCTTACTACTTTTCCGCTGTTTATGGAGTAAAACTACGGCTCTCGGTAAGACGTTACAATTTATAATTTGAATACTACAAATTGTAGGGACAGGAAATTTTACAGACAGTATACACACATAGTTGAATGTACCTTCTAAATTGTAACTGTAGGACACGTAGGTCATGATATATGAGCATATAAACAGTAACGTTCATGGAAAACCGCCCCATCACGCAGCAAGTTTTAATCTATTACTTCTTTACTACTTATTGTATTCGCAAGAGATTTTACAGACATACAGCCCTTATACAAATGAAAATAAACCTGATAAATTGCAGGAATAAATATATAAATAAATATCCGGGGAACGCCGGGTTTTCAGCTAGTGCTGAATAAAGACAATTTCTTTGTTGTACAGGAACCGCTGCTTAACTTCATGCCACCACCTCCCAGCAGCCGAATCTCACAGCCCACAAAACCAGCAAAGTACCTGCCTCCTACCTCTACAGTTCAATTGATAAAGCGGAGGGGATGAGTACCACTCAACTGTTTAACCTCATATATCTCTGAAACTACAAGAGATATTGAAAAACCACTTTCACGGTCATGAACATACGGCAGGGGCTTATGAAAGTAGGTACTGTGAAACACTCTAAAACGTAAAGAAATATTTTCAACACAAACTTCTCTTTTTTATGGATACCCCATATTATTTCTTAAGCAGTCGATAGAATGAAAAATTAAAAAGAGAATGGCGTTGGTTGCATCGCGATTCGTCAATTACATCTGGAGAAACTGCGAAGCGAAGTTGACGTTTGAAATACATGAGGCGCTCTGCTAGCGGGTGTCCGAAACTCAACCGTGAGTCTCGCTTGAGCCTCGGACATGCGCTAGCACCGCGCCTCATGTATTTCAAACGTCAACTTCGTTCCGCAGTTGCTCCTGATGTAACTGACGCATCGCGATGCAACCGACGCCATTCTTTCTGTGATTTTTCATTCCATCGATTGCTTAAGAAATAACATGGGGCATCTCAATTAAAATCAGAAGTTTGTGTTGAAAATAATATTCTTTCACGTTTTGGAGTGCCTCATAGTACCTACATTCATAAGCCCCTGCAGTACGTTCATGACCGTAAAAGTCATTTTTCAATATCTCTCGTAGTTTCAGAGATATCTGGGATGAAACAGTTGAGTGGGACACCCTGTATACCACAGAATGCCGCGTCACGCATAAATCTGTAATTTATTACATTTTTACAACCGAGTCTATCGACAGTTTATTGGGAAACAAGGACCTCCAAGAGGTAAAATTTGTTGCAGAAACACCACCGCGCGGGAATGGCCGTGCGGATTAAGGCGCCAAGTCACAGATTACGTGGCCCCTTCCACCGTAGTTTCGGGACCTGTTGTGGGCATAGGTGCGTAAGTTAAAGTGGTTCCTAAGTCTAGGGACCGATGACCGTTGCGGTCTGGTCCCTTATATTCACGAACAGTTAAACATTTTTTTGCAGATACACCCTGTGTAATTAAGCCAATGATGGGCAGCGATCTTTTCAGGGAAAGTGATCAGCACGCTCGAACTCCTAGGCAATCAACTAAACGTCGCGAGTAATGAGGATAAAGCGGAGAGAAAAAATATTCAAATGTTTGTAAATCTACCGGACCAAACTGCGTGGTCATCAGTCCGTAGCTTACAAACTACTTAAACTAAGGTAAACTAACCTAAGGACAACACACACACACATCCTTGCCCCAAGGACTCGAACCTCCGACGGCGAGCAACCGAGCGCTCCGCAGCGAGGCGCATTAGACCGCTCGGCTACTCCACCGCGGCAAAGGGAAGAGACACTATGCCAGTAGTGAGTGGATATGTTGAGAATTTGCGTCTGACGGGAAGCGTGCGAGGGTACTTCAATAGTAATTGTATATCATATAGTGTAGGCAATTTGTACCCTAGTTGTCATATTAAAATTACGTTCGTTAAAGCATTACAGTGATATTAATAAATTGGAGAAGATATAGTTCACGAATAAAAGTATTACTTAACAGAAGACTCTTAGTAAGAGAAAAGAAAGAAGGACCCTATACTGAGACTTCAGTTCTGAATGTTTGCAAATACACTTACATGATTGGCACAAATACTTTTATTGTTATTGCCGATGTCAGATACATGGGAATAAGTACGTGGTCCAGAGCATGATACTCTAGTTGAAGTTTCTTCTTTCAGTACTGAAGACGTTTTCGGAGGCCATGCTAACACTGGTTCACAATTAATTCTGTTCAGCAAGCTTGCAATAGTTCAACAACCGGCCGTCAAGACCTACAATCAATGATTAACATTTGTTGTTTTTTCCTTATTTATACATACGAAACAAAAATAAAGATACTTATATCCATTTACAAAACTGCCTCATTACATTTGACAAATACTACACAGCTTCCAGTAAATAGTTTCCCATTAAGACATACACCAAAAGTATACCAGGCCACATGAACTCTTGTGTTTACTTGTTTGATAGCCATCCAGTCGTCATCTTCAGTTTCTCTGAATAGGAAAAAAAATTATCACCTCTTTGTGTGACTTCATATGTTAGTAAACCTATTGGACCAAATTGCTATGATCATCAGTCCCTAGACTTACAAACTGCCTTAGCTTACACTAAGGACAACCCACAAATACCCATGACCGAGGGAGGAATCGAACCTCCGCCGGGAACGGCTGCCCAGTCCGTAGCATGATGCCTTAGACCACGCGGCCACTCCCGCACGGCTTGTGACTTCATTGGCAATTTCTCTTGCCTACAACTTCCTAATACATCGTGTATACATACTTGAAGCGCAGAATTACAAAGAAAAATTTCAGGTTGAGAACCCTTTCTTATACACGAATGACCGCTTTCTCTGTACCGTATTTTTGCTTTGCTCCCGTTTGGAATTCATCAAATAGCGCATTTCAAGTAACTTATTTACAAGAATTTATCCACAATTGCGAATATGAATCATCAGCAGCAGTATGATTTAATAGTGACACATGAAAATTTGTCCCGGACCGGGACTCGAACCCGGATGAGCCGCTTTTTGCGACCGGTAGCATTTGCCTCCCATACTTCCACATATCACACACTACCTACACGCCATAAGTATTCGTACATTCTATGATGTAATTCCCGCACAGGGAGAGACATTTACTTTAATTGTCGTAAGCCTTGCAGTGGCTGATTTGAATACGATGTGCAGTGCCCTTGTTTATCGACAAAACTCAGCAAATCTCTTCCACATATGCATGCATATCGATAAACATTGACACTGCACATGGTATAACGCAAATTGAGTATATAATCTGCCTTCGAACCAGCATGAAGGCGTGTTTTAAACTGTATCTGAGACTTTGCGGTTAGGCCTTCGTATATCATGTAGTCTTAGCATATCTTCTGTACTTTAATAAGAAGAATTTTAAGAAGTTTTTCTCACACTGCGGTTATGTGCTGGTAACGCAATGTTGCGCTGCAGAGCCGATATACTGTGCAGGTTGCAGAAACACAAGGCGCTGTCCATCGTCGAACTGAGAGAGAGAGAGAGAGAGAGAGAGACGAAGTTGTTCCAAGTTAGTAGGAGGAAAGTGAGTCTGTTAAGTACGTATTGATCGCGCGCGATATGATCCGACTAAAAATAGTCGTAATTTGGAGCAGTCAAATCATCGGAATAAAGATCGTGTTAATTAATTAACACCACGGCCGCGGCGGAGTGACCAAGCGCATTGAGGCGCTATACTACGATGCACGAGGCCGCTCCCCGTCGGGGGTTCGAATCCCCCTCGGGCTTGGATGTTTGTGTCGTAACACCACGGACGTGAAATACGAATTACGACCAAGGATAGGGAATGAAATCGGATTGTGCCTGCCGTGTAAGAACCAATCAGTATTCATATTGTAGTGCTCGAATATAGGGCGGATCTTATACTGTCAATTTGGTGAAAAGACATCCTCATTTACATTTCAGATTTACACTGTCCAGTCACTTGAATGAGACGACCTGTCAAAAGCCGGAATAACAATCTTTTGCAGCACGTATCACTGTGACACGAGGAGAAAGAGAATCATGGGGGTACTGGAAGGAACTGACAGGGCGGTGGAGACTTGTTCCGTGGCCAGCTTCACTACAGGACCAACGCTAATGACCACGATGTCGATGGGACGTTTGGCCCTAATCCCTCCCTTCCCTACAGGGAGTGGACAAAATAAGTTAAACACCATGAAGGATACTTCATCATGTTGCATGATGGCAACACGGCCTGCTTGTTAACACTGAGACGCGGACACAGTGCAGAAATAACGTACCAAGTCCTGCAGTATATTGTACGTTTTCATCTGTGATCGGTGAAATGCGCGGACTCTCAGACTTTCAAAGAAGTCAACTCGATCGTGGGCAGATAGTGGGAACATCTGCGATTAAAGCGGCTGCAATGTTTAAAATTTCGCTGATGACCATATACTCGGTAGCGACCGGGTGTACAAAGTAAGTTAAGGGGGGAAAACACACACTATTTCAAACATGCATCAAATCCACAGTTTTGGAGATATGGAACTGAAATTGTGTACCACGCTTTACATGAAAGTTAAACATTTACATATAAAATCCTTTGATTATATAAATGCAACTTTTGTTTTGAATGAAATTTGAAATTTTATTTCTGGGTATGAGGTCCGCCTGACCTCATACCCAGAAATTTTTACTGAAAACACGGCAAGAATAAGAGCTGCAAATCAAGAAAATGTTGAAATTTTATGTTCAAAAAATGTCTGTTCCTTTTTCTCAGAAAGTATTCAAGAGATTTCTACAAACATTTCCCTGTTTTATCTCTTTATATGTTGTAAGCTTCTCTCATGGGGTTTTTGGAATAGGTAAACTAGGAGAATTTTCATAATTTTTCAATTATAATTCCACAAGTACAATTTCAAATTCATGCAAAATTCCAAGCACTTTGCTCCAGATCTCAGCTTGCAATCAGAATTTCAAAATTTTCTCTTGAGACTACGTTTATTAAATTTACAGAAATACGTGTACAAAATTTCATAATTCTAGCATTCATAGAATTTGAGTGAAAGGTACATAAACTTTAAAAAAACTTTTCAGGAAACGCAATTTAATGTTCAACTTTTTTTTTCCTTATGCCACTTCTTCAGAAGGCACCACATTTGTACTCTGGGTCCTCTTGCCCTTCAAGGCTTCTCTTCTGGTTTCTTGTTGACTGTCTTCTTTCCTTTACCAGGTCTTCAACCGACTTTTCAACTGCAGAGACGCGTTGTAAATCTATTTTTCTCGGGATGTCTTGAGTAAAATTTCCTACCTTGAAGCCAATTCTTTCTAATACCTTAATCCTCCCGACGTTTCCATCATTAAATACAAGAACTGCATTACAAGTTGCAATTCTGACAACTTTAGAAGACGCAAATGTTGTTTTAGGGCATCGTTTTCATATGAGTGAATTTAGAGACTCATTTGGATTCTGGGTTTTGCCATTAACACACTTTTTGAGAAGTGCAGGATCGGCCTGAAACCGAGATTCGTCACTGTATTATGCCCCATTCACCTCCCCAATTTTTCGCTTGGAGCTGCTAGGAGAGAAGTTCACATTTTCAGCAGATGTTCTTACTTCGGACGTAGCCTCATTGCTGATTTGTCATTGATTCTCACGTCTTCTATTGACTAACTTTTTCAAACGCAGTTTATACATTTTTTTACACTCTTTGTGATCGAGGCGTAACTGAATGAAGAAAGAATCGAACACTTGTATAAATCTCCGTCAGTAACACAAGGCAAAAAAATAATTGCTTCGTCATAAACGATGCAGCTAGTTTGTTATTTTTTATAAGATTCGGAACAGAGTCAAAGATGATCAATAAAACCAAAGAGTATGTATCACGGCCATCTAGATGCATCCTACACTTGTTTGTTTGAAAGTAATACACAGAATCGTCGTTCACTGAGTTGGAATTGAAGTGCCCCTTCAAAACGTTGGTGTGGCTGGGAGGCCACGTCACATTTTTATTAATCCGAATGCGATTTCAGCATTGAAACTTTGGGAACTTATTGTCCACGAGTTGTACTAACAAATAAAAAATAAATCGAAAATTGACATTTTTGGTCAATGTGATCAACGTCCCCATTACGATATCACTGGAGAAGAGGAACAGCGGACGAAACCGGAAGTGAAGTAAAAACGACCGAGAAGGATTAAGAACGACTGCGACCAGGTAACGTAAAACCACTACGAGTGAAGCGTCTGTAGAACTCAACACTCACTTGATTTGCACTGTTAAGACAAAAACAAGCCGGCCGCGGTGGCCGAGGAGACTGAGGCGCTTCAGTCACGGTCTGCACGGCCACTACGGCCGGGGGTTCGAATCCCCCCTCGGGCATGGATATTTGTGCCGTCCTTAGAATAACGTAGTTGATAAGTAGTTTGTAAGTTTAGGGACTGATGACCCCGTAGTTAAGTCCCATAAGCTTAACAAACATTCGAACAGTCGACAAAAACAGTACGGTTGAAGCTTAACACTTATGGAAGGGCTGCAATTGCTAAACTCTCAATTACGCAAGCCAACACCAAACTGCGAAGTAAGTGGGGCCACGATCATAAAACCTGGGCACTTGATGACTGGAAGTATGTGGTATGGTTCCACAAATTATCATTTTCATCATTCACATTGTTCCCTACCAACAACCGGGCTTATGTATCGAAAAAATCAAAAGTAGCTTATGGTACGGTGTGTCTGCTTCCTAAAGTCGAGAATGGGGAGGTTCCATAATGATTTAGGCATCTAATCGTTCTATGACCTGTTTTTATCGTTACTCTCACTAGTCTGATAGCTGTGAATGAATATCTCACCATTCTAGACAACAAACTTAGTTGCTGTGACAAACCTATTGATAATAATCACTACAATATTCCAAAATGATAATGCGCCCACACACAAATTTTCTAGAGCATCAGAAAATTATCACAAATCTCTTCTGGACAACAAAATCGCCATGTCTCATTATAAGTAAACCGTAATGGGGAGTTTTAGAGTAGATAGTGAGGAAGTAATATAGTGCTACAACACCGATAAAGTAATTGGCGAATGTTATGGTACGCCGTCCGCGGTGGCCGAGGGTACTGCAGCGCGTCAGTCACGGTCTGCACGGCCACTACAGTCGGGGGTTCGAATCCCCCCTCGGGCATGGATATTTGTGCCGTCCGTAGTGTTAGCTAGTTCATAAGTTCAAATCAAATGTTTGTTAAGCTTATGGGACTTAACTACGGGGTCATTAGTCCCTAAACTTACAAACTACTTATGAACTACTTACGAACTAGGACGGCACAAATATCCATGCCCGAGGGGGGATTCGAACCCCCGACCGTAGTGGCCGTGCTGACCGTGACTGGAGCGCCTCAGTCACCTCGGCCACCGCGGCCGGCAGTTCATAAGTAGTTTGTAAGTTTAGGGACTGATGACCCCGCAGTTAAGTCCCATAAGCTATACAAACATTTGAACATTTGTTATGGTACAAGAACGGATAACATTACGTTGGAAACTATAAAGACATGTTACGGATCTGTTCCTCGGTGAGTTGCACCTATCTCCACAAAGCCAATGGTGGGCGAACTCCTTACTAATAAATAAGTATTGTGCCTACGTTAGGTATCAATATTATTTCGTACATATATTTTAGGTTTTCGGCAGAGAATTCAAGGCGCTAACAGCTTGATCGATTGTGTTTAAATCTGGAAAGTACAGGTGATCGAGGGAGTACGATAAAGGTGTTTCGGGGCTCTTGGAACCACGCACCTACACTGCGAGGTCTGATACGTTCCATTATCGTGATACTAGATGACATCATGCCGAGGAGGAACTAACTGCATGTAGCGGTGGTCATGGTCCCAACGGATAGATGCATTCTTGTTTTGATCCATTGTGCCTTCCGGATTGACGAGATCACCCAAACGATAACGTGTTGCAAGGTTTTAGTTTTCAGACGTTTCACGCCGTACTCGTCTATACACAGCTGCCAGATGAAGTGTAAGTCGTGATTCAGCTGCAAAGGCCACCTGTCGCCACTCAATGAACATCAAATTGTTGGTACTGGTGGCAACTTCCGGTTTTAGTTGCCGATGAATGGGGAATAAAGTTCAAATGTGTGTAAACCTGTTGGATCAAATTGCTATGGTGATCAGTCCATAGACTTACAAACTATTTTAACTTACACTAAGGACAACACACACACCCATTGCCGAGGGAGGACTCGAACCACCTGCAATAGGTAAAGGTTAAAGCTCGTACGGATGCGTACAAGCATTCGTGTTTCCTTCGTTCTATATGGGAGTGGGACAGAAAAGCAAGTAACTCGTAGTGGTTCTGAGTACCCTCTGCCAAGCACCTTTGGGGGACTGCGGAGTATGTGTGTAGATGTAGATGAATGGCCGGATGGATAGCCGTTAGTACGAGTGCGTGGTCCAGGAGGATGCTCTTGAGTTCCATACGCAACAACGTTTGCTGAACGATCGTTGACTGGCCCTTGGTTTATTTGTACGCTAAGTTTCTAAACATTTACGTGTCTATTCGCCCGTACACATTCCGCAGCCAAAGTTCACCCCTGTCATCTGTAGCATACGGTGCAGCACAGCTGCCTCGGCGCCTGTGTAGAATAGAGCCATTTTGCTATTCACATTATACAGGGTGAGTCAAAAGTCGCAGTAAAAACTTTTATTTCCAAAACTATTCAGGATTTGGGAAACCTGTTCAAATGTTTGTAAATCTAAATCTATGGGACTTAACTACTGTGGTTATCAGTCTCTAGGCTTACAAACTTCTTAAACTAACTTCTGTTAACAACAATACACACATAGATATCCTAGTAAGGACTCGAACCTCTGACAGAGAGCAAACGCGCGCTCCGCAGAAAAGCGCCTTATACAGCACTCGGCGATTCCACCGCGGCTAGGAAACCTTAATATACCAGTAGGGTATGGATGAGGTGGTCAGCCTTTTAACACATGTAACTAACAAAAGGCGCTATCTTGAAATCGGCTTTCTTGAATCTAAGTCAATGTTGTAAATATAAAGGGGGTCGTATGTTATATCAAATAACATCAACATTTTCTGACAAGTTCATTGGACTTAGCAGTTATGGTTCAAAAGTTACAACAAATTATGTTGGGAGGTACAAACTGAACTGTCCTCCCTCAAGCACTGTCCTTTAATTTGTTCAACATGCCGTCCCTTTTGGTCAACGCACATTTTAACGCGCTGAATTCAATCGTCGCGCACTCGCATAACGATTTCCGCAGCAATAGTGGCATATGCTTTTTGACTGCCTTGCTCGAGATGGTGTCTGTTTCTTATATTCTCTGCATATACGATTTGTTTTAAATTGCTCCACAAGTGACAGTCAAGTGGTTTGAGATCAGCTGTTGTGGTTGGCCATTCCAATACCACAGAACCATGTCGGCCAATCCAGTGACCAGGAAATTGAACATCTAACAATTGACGAACAATTACTTCGCAATGTGATGGAGCCCCATTCTTTTGAAACTAAGAGGGATCGCGACCATCTTCATTCAGAACTAAGGGAACCATCACATCTTTCATCTTTTTCAGGTTCAAATGTTCAAATGTTTGGATAGTCTATGGGACTTAACTACGGGGTCAACAGTCCCTAAACTTACAAACTACTTATGAACTAACTAAGACTAAGGACAGCACAAATACCCATGCCAGAGGGGGGATTCGAACCCCCGACCGTAGTGGCCGTGCAGACCGTGACTGGAGCGCCTCAGTCCCCTCAGCCACCGCGGCCGGCCTTTTCAGGTAGAGCCGGCCGCGGTGGCCGAGGAGACTGAGGCGCTTCTTTCACGGTCTGCACGGCCACTACGGTCGGGGGTTCGAATCCCCCCTCGAGCATGGATATTTGTGCCGTCCTAGTTCGTAAGTACTTCATAAGTAGTTTGTAAGTTTAGGGACTGATGACCCCGTAGTTAAGTCCCATAAGCTTTACAAACATTTGAACATTTTTTCAGGTAGCTTTGAGCAGTTCGTTTCTGGTCAATAAAAATGGGTCCAGTTGTACGGGTACCCCATATTTCATACCACACCTAACATTCACGTCACCAACTAACTTTAAAGGTTCCACCCATTGTGGATTCTGGTCACACCAGTATCTGTGACGGTTGACATCAACACTGACAAAAGTTTCCTCATACTGAACAAGGTACCTTGTGCAAGAGACGGTATCTGTTGTTACTTTTCAGCCAGAAGTGCTACGTCGAATCTTTTACGGGAATGAACAAGTCAGAAAATACTGATCTCATTTGACACACGACCCCCTTTCGATTAAAAATATATTTTTGCAAACATTTTGGACCAAAACAATAATGTAAATAATAAATTAATAAGGGTTAGAGGCGTTTTCCGAACCATTTATCTCAGCGTCACAGCCTAATGCATTGCTCACTATGCTACGGCTAGGAGTTGGGTTCTTTAATCTCATACTATTGATGACCTTTGTTAACTGATGCTAATATGACATTTGTAGACACTAGATTATCATTCATCGTACGAAGAACGACGTGTTTTTGTTAATTCTTCAGTGCGCCATTTCTTTGAAATGACAATCTGTAAGTTACAATAAGAAAATCATCAAATACGCAACGCCAAGATGGCGTATTCCAGAGAGAGTTCTGGGAGAGGAATGTCACGTGACATCTGCGAACGGCTGGTTTTCGTTAATTCAAATGACGGTGTCAAAACTCCGTTATTTTTGCAAATAACTCTCAAACGATACGAAATATGAAAGAAAACATAAGTGATCAAAGTTGTAGAGAATTTTCTCCTCTACAAATTCGGTTATTCAATTTTCGTGTCAGATGAATGGTTAAGCCGTTATTTTCATTTAAATTTCGAGCTGTCAAAAGACGATCGCAAAGGCCCACTTTTAGTGTTACTACCGTAACCTAAAGTGGGCCAATAAAGGATGGAGAGACTTAAGCTAATTTTGATACTTGACAAATTTGCGAATGAATAACTTTCGTTTAAAACAAAAATGAAGTTTGATCTGGGCAATTGACTTTAGTTTTCGTAGATTCTTTTAATATATAAGATTGATTTAGAATTAAAGATATCCGATTTGAAGATGGAAACCATGTTAGGTACATACTGTAAAATATAGATCACCATACCTTACAAGAATATCCAGGTTTCCCAGTTTTTGTAGAGTTTTTCAAATAAAACGGTGTACAGCAACGTTTGACTGACATTGAACTTAGACCACAGCAGCGCGCGAGCAGTTTATAAACTTTGGTGTTTCCGAAATTCCAGTACGTTCTAAGCGTAGCCCACAATAACGATTAAAACTATTGTGTGCTGAAAGTCTCTTTGGCCAATTGATGATAAGTTCAGATTTAATGCCTTTCTGCCGCACTGTGGTACATGTCATTATATAGCAAATCGATGTCAATCACTTTATGAACACACCCGGTGATAGAAGACAAACATCACTGTTGATATTGAATACACATCTTACCTGACATCTACCACAAAACTGCGCCATCCACTGCTGTAATAACAAACATAAGTTTTATACCTAAAACCATTTTAGGTGCCAGGTACGAATCAATCTCTTCTGCAAAAGTAAGGAAGGAAAATTGTGATTTAACGTCCCGTCGACATGGTGGTTATTAGAGGCAGAAAACTCAGTCACCAACAGTGATGTTTGTGTTCTGGCACTGCAGTAACAGAAAATGATTCGTTATATAGTCAAAGCAAATAATTACGACCAATACTGATTTTTCCATGATTATTACACTTATCCGGTGGTCCTAGTGCACAACCTTCTAGAAAATGGAATCCAACCTTTTTTTTTCATTTTCGTTGATTTTAATACCATACCGTAGCTTATTGTTCTAACGTTAAGGTTTCTCGATATTGATAATGTTCCTTTTATTAACATAAAAAAGGTTTTGTATGTTGCTATCGTTTATTTTCTATGCAACAATTACTGAGTGTTTGAAAAAATTCTGTATGCTGACAGTGTTTGACAGATTATGAAGTTGATTTAGTAATGATTATGTTGTTACATCCCAGAGCTTTGGACCACATGCAGAGCTCTCTGTGAAGCGTGGGATTATATTTATCATTGCTTTCTTTCCCTGGATTTCATCTGTTTGTATATGCAATAGTCTTGTAGGCCACCACCTGATATATTCTGCGTCAGTATTCATCTCGGGACACCATAAATTACAAACACTGAAGCTATATCGGTTCTTACACTTAGGACGTAATTGCCATTTTGAGGTGTTTCCAAGTGCACTGTGTGATTTACAGCCACCTCCGTTGAGTTTCCTTCCCAGAATACTCCACTGTAGGTGATTTATACCAGGCACGTTGTCCGAGATCTCTCAGACGGCGACACAGACGTTTTTCCTGTAATCTGACAGGAGAAGTTTCCGAACAAATCTGCCTGTAAGATATCATTACTGCTGCTTCTTTTTCTCCCCCTATTTTAATACACGTTTTTCAGATTCCATGCACCCGTAATTGCCGAAGACATTCTTTTAATAACACTGTAAGCAATAGAACAAATTGATGATTTCTGCCATTATACCAGAGTCGAACATAAAGAGTCACGAAACTCCCAGTGATTTTCTGCAACTTCGCGATTGCAGCGCTGCCAAGCGGCCGGGTCGTAAAATCACACCGCGAAGCGACTGAGTAATGAATGTGTATTTGCACTGAAGCAGCATTTTCAAAATAACTTCGTATTTACGAACTTTTGTAGCGCTATAAATTGTAGCAACTGTCAAAAATATAATTCTGAAATCTCTCATTTGTAAAGGATGCTATTAATTGTAAAGGATGTTATTAATAACAGGTGTTCGTTTACTGTGGTTAGTTATACTTTTAGGCATGGAAGTAAATCCTTAACAATTCATTCACGTCCAAACTTCTGCTGTTAATGAGAATCGCAAATATTTGACCACTGTTTCATAATATTACTGCTGAATAAAAGTAATGTATGAGTGACTGCAATCGGTTCGATCCTCAGCTTTACAAAAATGATAACCCTGTATACCAACATATTTTGTCGGTTACCTACTAGCTTGATAAAGTGAATACGTAGCTAAAAATAAATATGTCCATATATAAGCTGTTAATGTTACCACATCACATTCTTGAGGATATTCAGTTTGATATCTGCCAAGTAGCTAAAAAAATTATGATAGGTACACGAAAAGCACAGAAGCAAGGACGAGGTGAAAAGATGGTTTAAACGACGATGTAGAATCTAGTCCCCTACACTGTGAAAATCGTGTGTACTTTTCAAAACATTACAATGTCCGAAATTCGCTAAAACAAAACTCGTGCAACATGTCAGTACACATCGAGAATGCAAACAATCATAATCAGTTCCTTTTATATACTTCAGCACATCATGTTGCAATTCATTTCTGATTCAAAAGGTTTCAGACGATATTAATATGACTCGGCTATTGTGAACTGTATAAGTTTCACTGTACTGACAGTTTGGTAAATTATAGACTGCTATTAACAGAAGCAGTGATATTACATTAATGTTGTTTTCGTATTTGTATTAGAAAGTTCACAGCAACGTTCAGTGACTAGGAAATATGAAAGTAACAGCATTAAAAACGACAACTTCTCAGTTTGCATTGTGCCATTCCACTGTTGTTCCCTACTGGCCGCTTGGAGCGCTAGTATCGCTTCAGCTGCAATTTTTTTTCCTAGAGAGTTTCGCGACTGTCTGTGATAGACTGTGATTATACTATCTGGCTCACGTGCTTTCTTCTTGTTTAACTTGACTAATGCAAAGTCACGTCTTTCTAGGCGAATGGAATCGCAGCTGTATTACGTACGTGCTACTCTAGCAATTGAAAGTAAAGATAGTAATGGTATTCTGCGTCTTTATCATCCGACTGCAAAATTCTCAGTAGGTACTGCACTAATGTCTCCCACTCCGTAGTCATCATGCTGTCGGATCGTCGTAAGAGTGAGAATACAGTGTATAATCGAAAGTTGTTTGTACAGAAAATTTCACATATATAGTGTCAGTTGGTCATTCACGTATGCTTCCCATCATCATACTCTAGTGTGATTTAATAATTGCTCTTACTTTTGTATGACAGAGATAAATCCAGCCTACCTTTTGTTTCGCTTTCCGCTTTCTGTTAGTATCGTCTCGAATACTTTTCACTTCGCCTTAAGACTGTCGGGTGGAACTCCATGGAATCTTAAATCCCTTTAATTTTCTAACAAACGCAGTAATCGTCTTGTTTTGAGCCGTCTGCAACGTTCTAATTAATTCGTTCCCTTTGATGTCAAGATAAAATCCGATTTCTTACACTGCTTGTTTCTTGAATTCTGCTTTTAAGCATTCCCAATTAACTTTGCATGGATTTTCTATTCGTTCAGGCTGAACGTAAGAATTCGTTATTTTACCTGTCAGGTCTCAATCTGATCGTTGACATTCCAGATGTCAAGGTAGATAGGGTTAATACGAGGGTTTGAACTTAAATATTTGCAACTGTTTATTCACAACCGTTACAAAAGCGTTACATGTTTGCACCTCTTACTGTCCTTCAAAGTAGTCACCAGCGTTGTGTAGAACACGTTGCCATCGATGTGGAAGGCGTTGTATACCGTTAGCAGAGCCTGTTCTGTTGATGGTGCGAATGGGGTGGTCTACTGCCTGTCGAATCTCTGGAACAGTTCTGAAGAGAATAGTACCTTCATCTTCGGAATCAAATCAAAGTCACAGAGATTTAAGTCCGGGGAGTATGGTGGATGGTACAGTACTTCCCAGTCCCATCTTCCGAACACAGCAGCCACAGCTTCCACGACTATTACTATTGCATGTCCAATGTTCAAATGTTTTTTAAGCTTATGGGGCTTACCTGCGGGGTTATCAGTCCCTATACTTACAAACTAACTTATACTAACGACAAAACAAACATCCATGCCCGAGGGAGCATTCGAACACCCCACGGGGAACGGCCTCGCGCATCGGAACATAGCTCCTCAATGCGCTCGGCCATTCCGCCCTGACACTATAACATGGACCGTTCAAACAAGCGTTCTGCAGCTGCTGATGACTTTCTACTTTCTAGTATATATTTAACAGCAGCGTTTCAGACGTAGCAAAGTCAGAAAAAGAAAACATGCTTTCTCCTCGTACCTTCATTTCCAACAAGTTGTCTCTTGATGAACTGAATTTTCACGTCATCTGTCATACCATCGATGAAGCAATCTTTGTAGGACATTCGGTAGTCGACCATTTGGTGCTTTTTCTCACCATTGGTTTGTTTTTTAAATTTCCAGCTTGCCATAAATTGTGTAACTACAGACTCGCTTGATTAATTACTAAATTAATCAATGTAGTTTTTACAGATGTGATTTCTTTTTAACCTCAGTTTCTCTCATTACCACGACATACAGTTTTTTGTTTCACTTCCCGCCCAGCTCTTTTTCTATGCTTCCTGGCATTGTTTAAATCATCATCATCATTTTTCAACTCCAGTTTCCCAAGTGTGGTGTACAAACGCTAGCCATCTCCTCCTGTCTTCACACATCTTATGTTCCAGAATGTCTTCCCAATTGTGTCATTTCTCCTCCACATCTGATCTTACAGTCTCTATCCAGCGTTTCCTTGGTCTTACCCGTGGTCTTCTTCCTATGAGTTTGAGGTTGAAATACTTTTTAGCAGGTCTTTCACTATTCATTCTCATTAAGTGCCCATACCACTGAATTCTACGTTTCCTTATGATGCTGGTGACAGGAACCTCGATACCAGCTACTTTGCTATTCACCTCATTCCTAATTTTAACCTGTCTGGTTGTTTGATTCATAGTTCTAATGAATCTCATTTCCATTGCCTGAATTCTACTGAGGTCTCTGTTCAGTAGGGTACATGTTTCTAAGTCGAATGTAAGGATTGGAACGAAATAGGTATGGTAAATGGTTGCTTTTGCTTTTTCTGGGATTTTATCATCCCAGAAAAGATTCCTTATTTGACTGTAAAAAGTGGATGCTTTCAGTGTTCTGCTGAGTATTTCCTGCTTACCGGTGTTGTCTTTAGAGATCATGCTTCCTAGGTATTTGAAATGAGAAACACATTCTAATTTGGCCCCATCTAGAAATATATTTGATGTTGTTCTTTGCCTGTTAATGGTCATTTCTACTGTATTTCTTTTACTTATCTTTAGTCAGAAATGTGTGAATGTGTTGTTCCAATCATTCAGTTTCCTCTATGCTTCGGCTTCTGTCTCTCCCCATACCATCAACTTATCGGCAAAAACAAGGGCATTAGGTTCGCTGTCTATTTTCTTGATAGATTTTATAATTTTGTCAATTACTATTACAAACAGGAGTGGTGATAGGGCACTTCCTTGCTGAACACTTCTCTTTGTTTCGAACCATTCTGATCGTCCGTTGCTCGTCTGGACACAGCTATAGCACTTTTGGTGTAGCATTTTGACTTTATCAATCACATACTTTGGCACCTTTAGGTTTTCCAAACATTCCCATATCTTGCTTCGAGGAACACTGTCATATGCTTTTTCGATGTCTACAAAGATAATAAGATTTTTTCCATATTCCCAGTACTTTTCTGTTAGCATTCTTATCGCAAATTGTTTAAATCGTTGATTTCATCTGGCCTCACACCAAGTCTGCATAACATCTATCATCTCGTCCAAAGTATTGTCCTCCGTGGTCATTCGTTTGGTCAGCTTCTTTTCCTATATGACTTGTAAACTTGCTGCCAGTGCAAATAATATGTACTTCCACGTCCCTTGTACATCTTTCTCCACTACATATCTACTTTGTCCCCCCACAGATCTATTCGCACTCCGTACTTAACTGACACTTACTTGGTGACTGCTGAATCCTCTTAAGCATAGCAAGCAATTATTATTATTTCTTATGACAACAAGGATACATTGCACGAACTGAACAGAATTGTAATATAAACAAAGTACAGACAAAATTAATTACATTAGTTCCTTAACCCTTTCAGTTCCACATTATGAAATCAGCTTTGGAAAAAATAAAATTCAGTGTATTCTGTATTAATATAGTGCAGTACATTTTTGAACATGTAGGCAAAAC
The DNA here is from genome assembly GCA_026315105.1 of Locusta migratoria. Lineage (NCBI taxonomy): Eukaryota > Metazoa > Arthropoda > Insecta > Orthoptera > Acrididae > Locusta > Locusta migratoria. The sequence goes on from CM048755.1 coordinate 299,578,962, forward strand.
GCTCCGTCGAGCAGACATCAAGCTCATCTACAAAAGCAACAAGTTAAAGGATGTGCTTGGCTCCGCGATAGTCACAAGTCAGCAGTGGCAGAACATCAAGATGCGTGCGGGAAAACAACTACTTTTCCAGGAAGCCCGGGTGCCAGCGAAACATCCCTTACTGTGAGATGGAAGATCAGAGGAGGCATCGAAATAGCTATGCAACCCGGCAACATGTGTAGAGAAGACGGATGCACACTTCCGGCGTGCTGGCGGCCAGCGCTACGACACAACAGCGCGCCAAAGCAAAGCAGCTCAGCCAGGCGGGGAGACAACTGCCGACGTAAATACGCCGAGCACTGGCTCGCCGCCTGCACCAGCCGACTAGTAAACAACGCCACCACACCACAGCCGCACACTCGCCTATTCCAGCCAGTGGCAATGAACCATGCAAAAGCCAAGCGACGACGTTCATTTCCACCAATGAGACGCAATAATGCAACCACCAATAACAAGGAAAAAAATCGCACTGACGTGTTTTACGGACCACTTTAGATTTTAGTTTTATAAGTTTTTGCAAATATTTAGGACCAAAATAATAATCTAAATAATAAAAAATTAATTAATAAGTGTGTCTGAAACCCTTTTAGGAAAAAAAATATAGGTAATAGCGGGCTCCGAACCACTGACCTTCAGCGTCACAGTCCAACACATCGCCCACTACGCTACAGCTAACAACTAAAAATTGCGTTCCTCAACACGTTCGCTGCCGTTCACGCTCTGGCGCTATGATGCTAGGTGCCATTCACGCTCTGGCGCGTGATCGTATTTTGACAGTATCTTTTCATAGTTTTGAGCTACTGAATGTTTTAGTTTTCAGTTTTTTTATATGGTTTTTTATTTGCATTTGTATTGTTGTGAAAATAACAAATGAACAATATAAACAGTATTTCATAAAACATATGCTTATTTCTATATCATCAGCAATATAAGTATGAATAATATCAAAACTAAGAAGTATTTTTTTAAACTGGTAACTAATCGAAATTAAATTAAATAATCAAAAGCTTGCTTGCTTGTTTACATAAGAATCCAATAAATCTATCATGACATCATGAGAAGCGTGTGTGGCTCGTAGCCGGTAATGCAAATGCGGAAATCTGGAACCACGTACGTGTGCATATCACTTATACTCTTCCCTGAGTGCCTACCAGAGCATACAGCTTTATTAGACGATGCCAGTTTACAACAACCCATAATAGGATGCTAGGTCGCAGCACGCGCCACAGCGTGAGCGGCATCTGGCTCAAGTAACGTTTACACGCGCCACAGCGTGAACGGCAGCGAACGTGTTAATATCATACTATTGATGGCCGTTCTTAACTGATGCTAATATCGCATTTGTAGACACTAGATTATCATTTATCGTACGAAGAATGACGTGTTTTAGCTAATTCTTCAGTGCGCCATTGCTTTGAAATGACAACGTGTAAGTTACAATAAGAAAATCATCAAATACGCAACGCAAGATGGCGTATGCCAGAGAGAGTTCTGGGCGAGGAATGTGACGTGGCATCTGCGAACGGCTGGTTTTCGTTAATTCAATGTAGGGTGTCAAATCTCCGTTATTTTTCCAAATATCTCACAAACGATACGAGATATGAAAGAAACATAAGGGAACAAAGCTGTAGAGAATCGTCTCCTCTACAAATTCGTTTATTCAATTTTCGCGTCAGATGAACGGTTTATTTGCGATTAAAATTACATTACAAAATACTTTTTTTGGTATTACGTATTTCTTGTCCGAAATATTTGAAAAAGCGAGGTTCTGGTCTCTGGTAGCAAACTATGTCTGTAAAATTTGGTGCCGATCGGTTGAACGTTTCGACCTAAAAAGTGGGAACACGTTACAGCCAGACAGACATCGTCAAATCGCCATTATTTTTGCAAATATCTTTGCAACGATGCAAAATATGAAAAAAATAGAGCGAAGTTGTAGAGAATTTTCCCCTCTACCAATTAGGTTATTCCATTTTCGTGTCAGATGAACGGTTCGTTTGCAATTACAATTATATTACAAACGGCTTTCTTTGGTATTACTGCCGTATTTTTTATCCGAAAAATTTGGAAAAGGGAGGTTCTGGTCTATGGCGGCCTACAAACATATCTGTAATATTTGGTGCTGATCGGTTGAAAGGTTCGTCTTAAAAACAGGGAACACGTTACGGACAGACAGACAGACATCCCAAAATCGCCTTTATATTTCCAAATATCTCTGAAACGATACGAGATATGAAAAAAACATAAGAGAGCAAAGTTGTAGAGAATTTTCTCCTCTACAAATTCGGTTATTCTATTTTCGTGTCAGATGAATGGTTAAGCCGTTATTTTCATTTAAATTTCGAGCTGTCAAAAGAAGATCGCAAAGGCCCACATTTAGTGTTACTACAGTAACCTAAAGTGGGCCACTACTCCGTATTAACACCAATCGACGACGCCCAGCCGGCCGCAGTGAGCGAGGGGTCTGCGGCGCGCCAGTCTGTCTGCACGAACGCTACGGTCGGTGGTTCGAATCCCCCTCGGGCATGGATGTTTGTGCCGACGTTAGTATAAGCTAATTCATAACTAGTTTGTAAGTTTAGGGACTGATGACCCCGCAGTTAAGTCCCTTAAACTTAAACATAAGAACATTTTTTGAACGACGCCCATTCTACATCTACGTGGAATACTCTGCAAATCACATTTAAGTGCTTGGCAGTGGTTTCATCGAACCACCTTTATACTATTCATCCACCATTGCATTCTCGAATAGCGCGCGGGAACAAAGAACATCTGAATCTCTCAGTTCCTGCTCTGATTTCTCTAATTTTATTCTTATGATCATTTCTACCTAAGTGGCAGTCTATAATATATTTCAGCATTCGGAGGAGAATGTTGGCGATTGGAATTTCGTAAGTGGCCCACGCTGCAGCGATAAGCGCTGTTGTTGCAATGATTCCCATCCCAGATCCTGTATCATTTCCGTGACGCTGTCTCCCTTGTATCGTGACAATACAAAACGGGCTGCCTTTCTTTGGGATCTTTCGATGTCCTCCGTCAAACCCACTTCATGTGGAGCCCACACTGGGCAGCAATGCTCCAAATGAGGACGGACAATCGTTCTCTATGCAATCTCTTTAGTAGTTCTGTTGCATCTTTTAAGTGTTCTGTCAATAAAACGCAGTCTTTGGTTCGTCTTTCCTACGACATTATCTACGTGTTCTTTCCAGTTTAAGTCTGAAGTAATAGTAATTAATAGGTATTTAGTGGAGTTTACGGCCTTCACTGTTATATTCATTTATCTTATAAACAACGTTCGACGGATTTCTTTCCGTACTTAAGTGGACGACTTTACACTTCTCGTTATTTAGAGTTGATTGCCAATTTTTTCACCATACTAATATCTCCTTTAGATCGTTCTGCAGTTGGCTTTGATCTTCAGATGGCTTTACTGGACGATAAATGACGGCGTCATCTGCAAACGACCTAAGAGAGCTGCTCAGATTTTCTCCCAGATCGTTTATGTAGATAAGGAACAGCAGGGGAACAATAACACTACCCTGCTGAACGCCGGATATCACCTCTGTTTTAGTCGATGCCTTACCATCGATTACTACAAAGTGTGTCCTCTCTGACAGGGAAACCACCTGTCCAGTCACAAATCTGGAGCGATATTCCATAAGCACGCATTTTGATTAAAAGCCGTTTGTGAACTACTGTGTCAAAAGCCTTCTGGAAATCTAGAAATACGGAATCAATTTGAGAACCCTTGTCGATAGTACTCATCACTTCGTATGAGTAAAGAGCTAGTTGTGTTTCACATGAACGATATTTTCTAAATCCGTATTGACCTCGAGGCAATAGATTATTCCACCAATGGCGTGAAATAATGCAAATACTGATAAAGATTGCCCAACATCCACCCCCCCTCCTCCTCCTCAAACTGCAATTTCACTCATTCTGCAGTTAGAGAAATTCCCTGAAGTAGGGCACTTGCAACAGTGGCTGAAACGTTGGGCAGATTCTCAAAAAATGACAATGTGGACTCACGCCGATAAAAGTTTTGTTGACTATGACAACGGACTAGGAAGAACACGCTTATATTTAATCAACTGAGTAGTTTCAGAGTTCATTACGAACAATAATGTTGACATGAGGACTAATTAAACAATGCTGAAAATAGGTTACAGAAGTTTTCTTATCTCTGTAATTATTACTTTCTTAGTCTGTTTACAACCCAATGAAATGACTCTTTCTCCCGTTTACGATGGTGTGCTCAAATGTTTATAATTCTATGGGACCAAACTACGTTGGTCATGAGTCCCTGGTCTTACAAACTACTTAAACTAACGTAAGGACAACACACACATCCATGCTCGAGGGAGGATTGGAACCTGACACGCGGGAGGCCGCACGTGGCGCTCCAGACCGCTCGGCTACTCCCGTGCGCCTTACGATGGTGCATCTTCTCGATGAGTAACAGCGACTCCTTGAGTGGAATTCTGGTGAAAAGTTATACAACGTCGAAACTGACAATGAGATCCGAGCTGGATAATCTGCATCGTACTTCATTGTGGTTAATACGGTTTGCACTGCACGTACACAAACGTACAGCAGTCTTTGTAGTTCTTTGCGGACACTGCCGTTTGCATGTCACACCAGGGTCTCGAGTGAGTTGTGACAAATGCACGCGCTCTCAGTGCCTCACTTTATAAGTCTACCCTGCCTTGATTCATACCTATTCAGCCAGCCTTCCACGGAAGCGCATATGAACCAAATACCACAACTGATAAAAAATTCACCTCCGTTACCTGTACAATACGTCATGTCAAAGGGTTTGACCAGAAACTTCTTCCATTTACGACTGCGTATACTCTCTTCATAGTTCCTGAGTCATCTGTAAGCTCGCCTGTGATATGCATGTTTTCATAATCTTCTTTTATTAACTATCACATACCACTACTGTAGCGTGTTGCGCGATTTCAGCCCTTTATTTGTTGCACTTTCAAATTCTCTGAATTTGAGAGCATGTTTAAGCTGCATGCTGTCCACTCCTTGTTTCCCTTACTTATTAGCCACTTACAGAAGCTCCATACTCCTGTGTTACCCTCACTATTGTCAACCCCTCTCTCTCTCTCTCTCTCTCTCTCTCTCTCTCTCTTGTGGTCTTCAGTCCGCAGACTGGCTTGTTGCAGCTCTCGACGCTACCCTGTCCTGTGCAAGTCTTCATCTCAGAATAAGTTCGTAACCTACATCCTTTTGAATCTGCTTACTGTATTCATCCCTCGGTTTCACTCTACGATTTTTACCCCACACACTTCCTTCTAATGCTAAGTTGACGATCCCTTGATGTCTCAGAATGTGTCCCACCAACCTGTCCCTTCTCTTAGTCAGGATATGCCACAAACTCCTTTTCTCCCCAATTCTGTTGAGCATTTCCTCATTAGTTACGTGATCTACCCATCTAATTTTCATCATTCGTCTGTAGCACCACATTTCGAATACATCTATAATCTTTTTGTCTTAACTCTTTATCGTCTACGTTTCACTCCCATACAATGCTACACTCCAGGCAAATGCTTTCAGAAAGGACTTCCTAACATTTAAACTAATATTGGATGTCAACAAATTTCGCTTCTTCACAAATCCTTTTCTTCCCATAGCCATTCTTCATTTTATATCTTCTTTACTTCGGCCATCAGAAGTTATCTTGCTACCCAAATAACAAAACTCGTCTACTACTTTTAATGTCTCATTACGTGATCTAATTCGTTCAACATCGCCCGACTTTCTGGCAATACACTCAATTACCTTTGTTTTACGCTTATTAATGTTCGTCTTGTACATTCCTTTCAAGACACTGTCTATTCAGTTTAACTGGTCTTCCAGGTCCTTTGCTGTCTCTGTCTGATTTACTATGTCGTCAGCAAACAGCAAGTTTTTTTTATTCCCCTCTCCCTGGACTTTAATTCCCTCTCCAAATTTCTCCTTGCATTCCTTCACAGCTTGCTCATTGTGTAGACTGAACAACATTTGGGAAAGCTACAATCGTGTCTTACTCCCTCCCCAACCACTGCGAACCTTGCATGACTTTCGACTCTAATAATTGCTGTCTGGTTATTGTACAAGTCGAATATAACTCTTCGCTCCCTATATTTTACCCCTACTACCTTCAGAATCTGGAAAAGTGTATTCCAGTCAACATGGTCAAAGGCTTTCTCCAGATCCACAAATGCTAAAAACGTAATTATGTCAATCTCATCATATATATATATATATATATATATATATATATATATATATATATATATATATACTTAAATGCGTGCCACTAGATCACTCGGAGTAGCAAAGGTCATGCTTGCCGAACTCCGACCTAGCAAGTGCAGAAGATGTTAGATGGCCGCAAGTCCCTCCTTTCACCTATCCCCAGATGCTCCAATAACCCATGTCACTTACTATGACACCACATTCAAACGTGTAAGTTTGGTTAGCTGTTTCTTCTCATCTTACTATTCAGTTTTGGATCTTTCTGTATCCCAATTTTTCGGGGAACTCCGCATTCCTCACAAAAATGACAGGTCATTTCATAATTCCTTTCATAAAAGAGATCGGTTTTACTAATTTTCTTCTCAGCCAGTGTTACGTTTTCTGTCATTGATGATTTATTATTGCTTTCGTTTGTGGTTACTCTATGGTTTGCTGTTTTGTTCAGTACCAGATTATTCAGTGGCTCACAGTGGTTAATAATTCATGTTCCATTTGATGAATTTCCCGTTCCGACAACATCCAGTATGTTGCACAATCTTTGTTTCCTTCTTTTTTCACACAGAAAGCCGCGGTGGAGTAGCCGAGCGGTCTAAAGCACGTCGCTGTGGAGCGCGCGGTTGCTCGCCGTGGAGGTTCGAGTCCTCCCTGGGGCATGGGTGTGTGTGTTTGTCCGTAGGTTAGTTTACCTAGGTTTAAGTAGTTTGTAAGCTACGGACTGATGACCACGCAGTTTGGTCCGATAGATTTACAGACATTTCACACAGAAATCACACTGGTGCTCGCTGAAATTTTTTCAGTCTTTTCAGATTATCAGATTCTCCACAATAATGGGTGCGTATGAGTATCTTTCCTTACACTATATAGCTGCAATGGTAACCGTTCTTTCGGACATGTGCCAACACATGATTGACATCCTCCATATATATTTCCCATCTTATGATAACACGCAAAGTGCAAGTTTTTGTGGGCCCACAGGGCTTGGACTCTAGCACTGAAGATGGTCAGACACTGACTGAAATCGATCTGTAATATAAAAAATAAAGGTTTCAATGCGGTCAAAGCTGGTTCTTCGAATTTTAATTATTTTAATGTGGTCGCTCTGCACCAGACTACAGATGGAGTCGTCTACATGCAATAAATGATGATGCTGATGATAATACTACTTTGAAGTAGGCTCATATAATTTTCTGGTTATAAAGTACAACTTCAAATGAGTGTTCGTATGTTTTCCGAAGAATATTTGTCTTGAAGGTCTCTAGGGATGCAGCCGAATTGATTGACAATTGACAATTGGCATAACGTCCCAAAAGACCTAAACTTTCCTCCAACACCAGCAACATCAGCTGTCGCAGAAATCATCAGCTGAGTGGAAGAAGTGGCTCGATCTACCACCGGATATAGCGGAGCAGATAAGGCGGGAAACGCGCCGTACTCTCGTCGCGTCCGGTCGCCGAGACACAACATCTGCAGCCGCGCTACGTTCTCTACGTGAGGATAAAGACGTTATCGTCCTCCCAGAGATTAAGGGGGACATAAACGTTTTACTAGCCCGTTAATACAATAGATAAGATGTGCAAGCTCTTAGACGATCCCCCTTATTATACAAACGAGACAGCGATGAAACTTCAGCAGCGTGAGACCGCACCACCAAGACTCTGCGGGCTTCCAAAGATACACAAGAGGGATATGCCTCCAGGACAAATTATGATCACAATAGGAGCGTCAACGTAGCAACTTGCGAGCCCTTGACGTTAGTTTTGCCCGCAGGTTTGTAAATGTGAACACAATATCACGAACTCGACTCAGTTCGCCGGCCGCGATGGCCGAGGGAACTGAGGCGCTCCAGTCACGGTCTGCACGGCCACTACGGTCAGGGGTTCGAATCCCCCCTCGGGCATGGATATTTGTGCCGTCCTTAGGATAAGATAGTTGATAAGTAGTTTGTAAGTTTAGGAACTGATGACCCCGTAGTTAAGTCCCATAAGCTATACAAACATTTGAACTCAGTTCGTGAAACGGATAAGGAAACTTACACTATCCAGTTCGAATCTCATAGTCCGTTTGTGCCACTTTTCTCCAGAGTTACACTCAATTTGGGTCCTCGTTCACCAAACAATTCAGCTTCGTGCTCACGTCTACATATTTTCTTTTTAACGAGAGTACTATGAGAGACTGGTGGCGTGCCTATGAATAGTCCTCTGTCACTTGTTGTGACCAATATGTACACGGAAGAGTTTGAGGGCAAGCTGCTAGTCACCGCACCACTAAAACCGATATTTTTCTACATATATGTCGACGACAGGTTCGTCATTTGGCCTTGCGGGAAAGATGAACTTAAGGTTTTCTTGAAACATCTAAACTTCATCCAGAGCCAGATTCAGTTACCATGTAAGTTGAACAAACGGTCAGTTGTCCTTCTCGGATGTTCTGGTACTCAGGAAACCGGATGGGACATTGACACACAGCGTCTCTCGGAAGACAACCCACACGGACCAGTACGTCCATGTTTCTAGCTCCATTATATGTGCCAAAGGCCCTGGTCCATACAGCACATACTAGGCCAGCTGAAGGTAGTGTTCCAATAAGACGGCTATAGCTATCGCCGAATTCGAGACTCTTTCCAGCAAACGAACACACCGTAGCCAACACCCAAAGAGTATCTCCTGCAAACGAAGGAGTACGTTCCAAACGCAGGCAACGTATCTGTAAAAATTGGCAGAATTTTAGAACGATATAATATGAAATATGTGTACCGACTGCCGGTGACGACTAAATCACTTCTACGGATAATGAAAGATGATCTGAGACTCCGGAAATCGGTAGTTTATTGTACCACGCGAGTGTGTGCAAGCTTATGTCGGCAAACCAGTCGTACCAATCGAAGAAAGGTGGAATGAACATATACGCAATATCGACCTCCATCAGTCCACCAAATCGGCAACTGGCGAACATTGCTTTAGAGACTAATCACAAGATGAAATACGAGGATCCAAAGGATCTGCACAACACATCCTGCTATTGAGACTGCGTTCACAAGGAGGCCATCGAAATCCGGCTACGTGAGAAACTTATAGAAGAAAAGGACAGTGGGTTCCAACTGATCCAAATGATGAATCCGGCACTTCAAGCTCTCCAATTGCAGAACACAGACTGAGTTACCCCCACCACCGCAGCATTAAATGGTACAAAAAAAAAAAGTTTGCATAGCTTATGGGACTTAACTACGCGGTCATTAGTCCCTAAACTTACAAACTACTTATGAACTAGCTAAGACTAAGGATGGCACAAATACCCATGCCCGAGGGGGTATTCGAACACCCGACCGTAGTGGCCGTGCAGACTGTGACTGAGGCGCCGCAGAGCGCTCGGCCACCGCGGCCGGCATTAAATCGTTCATACACGGGGTAAGTGGAGGGGGGAACTAGTGGCATATATGCCATACCCACCTTTCCAGAATAGTATTGTTCACACTAAGACCAAAACTACTGCAGAAATACCAGGATTGTAAACCAATTACTCTACACATATGCCCAATACGTTTCTGTGCGAAATTCAGGTACCTCTGTGTCTGGCTGGATCGGAACAGGGAAAACACACACACTTATATATAACCGACAGAGCAAACGTGAAGCACACACAGCCACCCAATGTTCAACAGGCGAAGCAAACTGAATAATAGAAGGGTGTCAAGTGACAGGTGCATGGCACTAATCAGACCTCTGATGTAATGTGCTCCAGTCTGGGCATAAGCGGCTCCGCTATCATAAGGAATGCTCCACTATACAAACGCACCGTAGACCCCCAGAGAGAATACCAGGGGACCAGCCGGCCGCGGTGGCCGAGGTGACTGAGTGGACTGAGGCGCTCCAGTCACGGTCAGCATGGCCACTACGGTCGGGGGTTCGAATCCCCCTCGGGCATGGATATTTGTGCCGTCCTAATTCGTAAGTAGTTCATAAGTAATTTGTAAGTTTAGGGACTGATGACCCCGTAGTTAAGTCCCATAAGCTTAACAAACATTTGAACATTTGAGAGAATAGCACCTTGAGGGCCTCCTGGTGGTATTCAAGAAACTCTCCACAGGACTGCACAGAAATTCATCGAAAGACCCCTTCATACTACGCTTGGAGAACTACGATCACAACGATAAGTGGAAACATCAAAGTGTAAAAACACTTTTCCTTCGGGAATAACCATCTACGATCAAGAGACCCACCCAATGAAACACAGAAAACTGGCTGGTAACGCCAGCTGAGCTCCCTCGAGCATGGGTGTATTTGTTGTCCTTAGCAGTAGTTAGTTTTGTAGATTGTAAGCGTGCAGAATGATGACCATAGTTAAAACCCATAGATTTACAAACATTTGAGATTAGGGCACACGGAGGCATACAGGCAATCACTTTTCCCGCCAACCATACATGACTGGAACAGGAGGAAGTGACGTGATACGCCTAGTACCCTCGGCCGCCCACCGTGAGATGGCTTTCGGAGTATGGATGTAGAGCAGACGCGTTTTGTTTTATTTTAAAGCATCTCCAGTGGTCTAGTTTTTTATGTTGCTCTCTTCATACGGTTTCCGTTGCACTCGCTGCCACTTACGCCGTCTCTCCATTTTCAATAAATCTTGCGCATCTCGCCATGCTGGCAGCTTTGGTAAACAACATTTATTCAAAACTGAGTGACAGCATAAGTGGCAGTGTGAGTCCAACGACAAACATACGAGGGTTGTAACTTAAATAGTAGCAACTATTTATTCATAAACGATACAAAAGCGTTACATGTTTACCCCTGTTACTGTCCTGCAGACTGCAGAACCCGTTGCCAGCGTTGCGGAAGACGTAGTATACCGTTAGCAGAGCCTGTTATTTTGATGGTGCGAATAGAGTAGTCTACTACCTGTCGAATCTCTCGAACAGTTCTGAAGCGAATGCCAAGAAGTGTTTCCTTCATTTTCGGAATCAAATCAAAGTCACAAGGACTTACGTCCGGGGAGTATGGTGAATGGTACAGTACTTCCTGGTCCCATCGACCGAACGGAGCAGCCACAGATTGCGCTGTATGCGCCCTCGCATTGTCGAGGAAAATGATGGGTGGGAACGTAATGCGTTAGGATAACATCATCACAGTCGTACACGAGAATGATCATAACTTTTACCTTACTGGGGCTCTTTTGCGAAAGAAGCGGCAATACTTTCTGCACAACCAACCCATCATTTTGCTCGATAATGCGTGGGCGCATATAGTACAAGCTGTGGCTGCTCTGTTCGCTCGATGGGACTGGGGAGTACTGTACCATCCACCATACTCCTTTGACTTGAGTCCTTGCGACTTTGATTTGATTCCAAAGATGAAGGCACCAGTTCGCGGCATTCGCCTGAGAACTGTTATAGATTCGACAGGCAGTAGACCGCTCCATTCGCACCAGCAACAGAACAGGCTCTGCTAACGGTATACGACGCCTTCGATATCGCTGGCAACGGTTCCACACAACGCTGGTCACTACTTTGAAGAACAGTAATAAGTACAAACACGTAACGCTTTTGTATCGGTTGTAAACAAATAGTTGCCACTATTTAAGTTCCAACTCTCGTATGAAGAGGGCAACAAATAAAACTTGATGGTTTAAAATAAAGCGAAACACTTGTTGTCTTTCTTAGACTAATTTTCACAATTGCAAAGAACGTTCATTTTTCCCTATGAAAACTAAAAATGGTCTTTTTTTAGACCATTATTGAACCCTCTGTGCCTATTTTTGCATCGTATTGCGTATATGAGATACGTCGGTCTTTCTGTGGAATAACTTTCCTTGGGGGTATTGTGATATACGTACAGACGCTGCTGTCAGCTATAATCTGCTGTCTCTTCTGTCGCAGACGTCACGCACCTCCTCCGTCGACGAAACTGGTATATCCGATAGCCGGTAGTGTGCCAGCTGTTGCTGATACCGCTGCCGATGACGTAAGCTGTGCGCTTCTCCGACTTAACGATGACGCTGATGCTTCGCAATCCGATACGACGACCCGAGGTACTTTTCACAGAATGTGACTGCTGCACACAGGCAAATTCGCTACGGCTGCTAACTCGTCTTTTATTACACAGTATCGTCTGCACGGATCACATCTACTCACCGTGACATTGATGGTAGCTGTTACACTCAGCAACTAACCAAACACGCGCGCTGAAGATTCCGTTTTCCAAAACATAGCGACACCTCGATCAAAGGAACAAAATCATATAATAAAACCAATAATTAATGGCCTATCAGATCATGATATGTAGCTCCTTTTAGTTACAGATTCTAAGCAGATTATTAAGACTGCTAAATCTGCATACAGGAGAGTAATCAATCAACCAAAAATTGAGAATTTTAGAAAAATGCCCAAAAATATGAAGTGAAAAGATGTTTATAGTGCTCATGGCATGATCGGAAACTATATCATATTCATTACTAATGTCGGTATAATGTTTGAAAACTCTTTTCCTCTAAAAGTTCAAATGTTTGTAACTCTATCGGACCAATCTGCGTGGTCATCAGTCCGTAGCTTACAAACTACTTAAACTAAGGTAAACTAATCTAAGGACAAGACACACACACCAATGCCCCAGGAAGGACTCGAACCTCCGACGGCGAGCAACCGCGCGCTCCGCAGCGAGGCGCCTTAGACCGCTCGGCTACTCCACCGCGGCCCTCTAATAGTAACTCAAATTAAACAGAAGTCTATAATAAAACCATAGATTACATAAGAAATTAAGAGTTACTGTACGACTAAAAGGAAAATGTATCTATCAGCTAAGAGTAGCTCAAGTGATGATGATTAAGCTAAATATAAGGAATACTGTAGAATATTAAAAAAGAAATTCAGACATCTAAACAAATGCACTATGAGAAGAAGACAGCAAAATCAGACAACAAAATAAAAACAGTATAGGATAGGTGAAAGAGGAGACTAGTAGGACCAGAAGGTAACAGGAGCAGATAGCAATAAGAGTAGATAATACATTAGTAACTGATGGGCATAGTGTAGCAAATCTATTTAACAAGTACTTTATATCTGTTACTGATAGTACGGGATTGTCAGGCTCAGTAAATAATGCCCTTGAATATTTGAAATAAGCATTTACAATTAACTTTAAAGTACATGAATATGTCACTCACTTCACCACAAGAAATAACTTCCATAATAAAATCTTTAAAAACAAAGTATTATAGTGGTTATCACCAAAGTTAATTAAAGCGTGTTCTTGTGAATTTAGCACAATTTTAATTTACTAGTGTAATCAGTCTATTATAACTGGAACATTTCCTGGTTGGTTAAAATAAGCTGACATTAAACCTCCATTCAAGAAAAAAAAAGTTCAAATGTTTGTAAATATATTGGACCAAACTGCGTGGTCATCAGTTCGTAGCTTACAGACTACTTAAACTAAGGTAAACTAACCTAAGGACAACACACACACCAATGCCCTAGGGAGGACTCGAACCCCCGACGGCGAGCAACCCCGCGCTCCCCAGCGAGGCGCCTTAGACCGCTCGGATACTCCACCGCGGCTCCATTCAAGAAACGGGGTTAAGAAAAAATGGATATATTAACTTCTGCCTCTCGGTATATTCATTCCTTAACAAAATTTGTTAAATAATATATTCCTTTTCCCAACAAACAGCTCAGTTCATACATACAATACGAGGAAGAAAAATGATTTAATATAATCTAGTCATTGGCTTCCTGCTGTGACTAGGGGAAATATAGACATTTGAAGAAATAGGTGGATCAGTGTCAAATGTTCAGGTGGCAAGCCAGTCTTAAGCAAGGAAGGGAAAGCTAAAAGGTGAAAAGAGTACCGTAAACTAAGGTTACTTGAGTCCTAGGATGTAACTTGGAGCCGGCCGCGGTGGCCGAGGGGACTGAGGCGCTCCAGTCACGGTCTGCACGGCCACAACGGTCTGGGGTTCGAATCCACACTCGGGCATGGATATTTGTGCCGTCCTTAGTCTTAGTTAGTTCATAAGTAGTTTGTACGTTTAGGTACTGATGACCCCGTAGTTAAGTCCCATAAGCTGTACAAACATTTGAACATTTTGTAACTTGGACCCAAGACGAAAAATGTTTTAAATCACTGCTGGATATGCTGTAGCTGATGAAGCATTTCGTGGACAGGTAGCAGCACTAGGTAGCGGCCCGGTGCCTCTGCATTGCTCCGCTTTTCGCAGCTAACGGTATATTGTTGCAGGGTCGGCGCAAGCCTAACTGCCGCCCCGTGCGAATTGCAAAATTGCCACCCGCTCATTAAAAAAGAAAAGAAAAAGAAACTACTGTAATGTTAAAATCAGTCCATTTTCTGTATGACAGTTCTCCTGTCATCTGTTTTCATAACAAAAAAGCGTTTGATAGGTATATAAAAGACTATAGTATACACGTAGGCCCAATATGTAAAAGGAAAACGTTTTTACTAAAAAATCTCGAAACATTATCGACCTATTTGTTGCCACGGCGGAGCGGCCGAGCGCATTGAGGCGCTACGCTCCGATGCGTCCCGAGGCCGTTCCCCGTCGCGATTTCGAATCCTCCCCTCAGGCATGGATGTTTGTGCTGTCTTTAGTATAGGTTAGTTAATAAGTAGTTTGTAAGTTTAGGGACTGATGACCCCGCAGTTAATTCCCTTCAGCTTAACAAACATTTGAACTTTTTTGATTTGACCTATTTATTATAAATTTTTATACCACAACGATAAACATTCGGAAGAATATGGGCAGTACATTTTTCAAATATGAAGAGTTTTTGGACGTTCCCATCATAAATTTCGAGTACTCTGGTCGGAGAATGAGTGCATATTTTGATAAGGACCTCAGGTCTGGAAGTGTCATTCACGAATCCCGCTAGCTGCCGATCTCTTTTGAATAAGCGGCCAGACGAACAGTGTCCGTATTGCAGGACACAGTTCTATTAACAGGACGCCGGGGGATGGTGGGGTACACGTTATAAAACAAAAAACACATCTTGGGTTAGATGGCCGATCTGCGTTGTAGTTAAAGTCCGTTGATCCAGGTTTACTTCGGAGCTACATTCACTTAAATGAAATGGTGGACGATGTTAAATGATGAACTCAATTATTAAACTTTTCTTAATAAATGTTTTATTTCTATTGTTCCTTGTTGCACAATCTCTACAAGTCCAGCAGCAATATAACAGAGATGTTTACAGGTTTGTAACTAGGAACAGAGTGCCACAGCATGGTTTCCACTCAAATATTTTCCGCGTAACCGCGTAATAAGACTAATGACAATGTTATTCAAATATTTAATAAATAATAAAATAACACTTTAAATATGACAAAACACATAAATTAAAATATTACATTTAGGCTTTAACTCTATCTCAATGTACATATGTGTTTTATGAAATTTGTATTTAATATTAAACGCAAATTAAAAGTTGTGTTTTAACTCATTTTAAACTAACTCAATTTATTTTCATTATTTGTGTTTTTGAAGGCACACTTATCTGTTGTGCCAATATTGTGTAGGTGTATTATTACTGAGACACATAATTTTAATATATTTCAATTTGTGGTATAATTTTTTATAAATGCGGATTTGTATAAAGTCGTCGTGCGGCTCCGTAGTTAAAGCTTATTATGTAGCACAGATCTTTCTATTGCCGAAATTACAAGGAAAAACCATTATGCAACTTGCAAGCAGGTACGTTAGGCATGGAAGTATTTTTTAAATAAAACCCAGTGATTTGGCCAAGTCCAGAAAAGAAGGAGGTCTTGGTCTAACAGACATCTGCAGAAAGGCTTTGGCACTTTACATAAAAAGAATAATAACACTTTTAAATAACGAGCCTCATACACTAACTGCCAAACACTTCACAGCTGTCCGTCCTGTAAGTATGCAAAAGCCCATTAATGTCGGCAACTTAAACTATAAACTGAAACATATAAAAGATTTTTACCTTGAACTTAGCTACATAGGAGAAGCCACGATGAAAAAATTACACTTAACTACTAAAGACGTTCTTGAAAAATGGCAGCAATCCCACAGTCATAACAATATCGAATTAAAATGTCCGTTGGTAGACTGGAAAACTGTTTGGAAAAATCTTAGCCTTAAAATTCACTGTTCCGATGTCGTGTCATCCTGGTATAAAGTCGTGAACAATCTTATTCCGACCAATGAAAAATTATATAAAATTGGTTTGAGCAACACCGACAAATGCTCCAAATGTGTCCTAGTGGACACATTACAACACCGATTCACTTGTGGCAATCATCTACAAAATTGGAAGTAGGTGCAAAACAAGTTCGGGCTACTTACACGACGCTCGGAAACATCTTACTCGACAGATATATTATTGTGGCCCGACACCGAATTTTATCCATCAACAAAAAATAACACAGTGATGTGGCTCCTCGGAAGCTACGTCATTTTTGTAGTCAACAGATGTGGAGGTGACAGCACTGTAGAATTTTACTTATACATGGCAACAGCATATTTACAAGCACGGCGATATCCAAACGTGAAAAACAACTTTGGGAACATGATACAAATTTTGTTCGAGAAGGAGGGAATTGGTTAAAGAAGATAATATAAGACGAAGAAGAAGGGAAAAAAATGACGAAACCGTTGATGTTGAAATCGACCCAAATATATAGGTACCAATACATATAAAAAAAAAATTTAAAACATATTACAAAGATAACAATTTCAATTATACAAGAAGATGTATAATATTTTTGCATTGGTCATGGCAGTGACATTTCGTTTCATCACAGTAGAGACTGCTGGACTTCATTTCTCGTTCTTTTTCTCAAATCATAAGAATTTTTTTTCCTTTAAAATTAGAAATTTCTTTAGTGCGGAAAAATATATTGCGTTATATTGTCAAGAAGAAATTAACAGCACCATAGGAAACTTGGTGGGATTATTTGATATATATATATATATATATATATGTGTGTGTGTGTGTGTGTGTGTGTGTGTGTGTGTGTGTGTGTGTAAAAATATAACGTGCCAGCAGAAATAGGTTTTACGAAAGAAATTACTTTGGTGATGTAAATCGACAGTAGCATGACCGACGTCACTAACGGAGAATAATTATTTAATTCTTATTTAAATAAAAAAATCAGCAACTGGCGATTTCGGAGTTTTAGAGAAGACAAAAAATAAAGAAAAAATGAAAAATTAATTGATAGTGAAAAGGTACCGACCAGGAATCTTACTGCAAAAGCAGCTCACTTTTCGAGAAGACGCGCTTTGAGGTCAGTCAGTAGCTGGAAAAAAAAAAAAAAAACACGCCGAAGAAGGCGACATTTGCAGAGCCCAAGGAGGGGCTGTGAGGGGAGGTTGGAGGCCCTAGGAAAAAATAAATAAATAAATAAAGTAGCACAGTGGTAGAGTGCCAGACTACAAATCCAAAGGTCGCGGGTTCGATCCCCGCCAGGTCCTAGGATTTTTATCTGTCACTTTCCATTTCTTTCACCTCCGGCAGTATTGGTCATGTGAAAAATACCGAGTAGCACCGTGGTTCGGAACCCACGTTAAACTGTAGGTCCCCTAGAACTGGACCAAACAGGACCATGCCTAGTAAAGCACTGTGGTGTTCAAACCAATCTTCGGATTGTTGACTTTTATAAAGTCGTCATCATTTTGTCTATTTCGAAGACAGTTTCTTAGTACCAAACGGTTTATTTTAGTGCGTTTTAGTGCATTAAAAATGATCTGTCTGTAATTTAGGATCCAGTGATACATAAGACATGGTCTGCCCTAATTTATTTAAACAAAAGGTAAATATGTAAAACGTTGTGCAATAGTTATAAAATGTAGTAGTGTTGATTTTATACAATTAAGTATCTTTATAGGCTCAGCATATTCCCTAACTAAGTGTAACGCATTTTTAGTGTTTGTATTTATTATTTACGAAAGTATAAAAATTGAAAATTACGTAAAATGGACAGCCAAAGTTATGTTTAAATCAACATACTATTTCTTAAACGCGTTTTACTAATAGTGTTAATAGTATTTCAAACTGAATGCGAAAATCTGATATTTTACATGTCCGGTAGCGAAGTTTTATTTAGGTGTCCGAAATTTCGTATTTGTGATGGTGGCAACGGTTTTGTAAGAACCGTGCAACATAGCAGAAACGTTATAAGTGCCACTATGAGCACTTCTTTATCTTTGTCACTGTGAAACACATCTGTTCTACAACATGCTCTTTGCTTTCCATAGTTTGGTAGGAGGTATCAATGACCGAAACAAAGAAAAAAATTAAACATGGACTCTACAATGAATACGTTAAGAGTTATAAGCCCTTGACCAGTAGCAGACACGTGTAAACATTAGACAACTGAATATGAAGATGCGCTCAAAGTTCTAAGGCATGCATTTTAGAGCCCGTGCTGTTTCTGTCCACATTATTTCTTTCTGAGATGTGAAAAGCAATGAGCTTGCAGTGGTATAGATTTGTTCGACAGTGTGAGAAAGTAAAGAAATGCTCCTAGCGGCAATGAATGACGTTCGCGGATTTGAGCTCCTTATCAAAATATTATGTATTCATTCTCCTGTAAAAATGTGCAAAGATTGTAACAGGAATTTCCGAACACTATATATATATGGGATGATTAGTTACTACAAATCTTTAAAAAAAAAAAAAAAAAAAAAAAAAAAAAAAAAAAAAAAAGAGGGGGGAAGGAGGTTATGCACATTGAGGTGAGGGGTTTCTTAGGCACTACACACCCGCTACGGTCTTTTCCGAGTACATATACTCATCGGCTTTTCTCTATTATGGTTGAGTTCTGCTGCTAAAAGTAGCACTGATTAAAGCGATCACGTTTACTTGTGACTACTATATATTTGTCATCACTCTTTGAAGTAATTTTTTGCCTATCCTTTCGAGGTTGGTCCATATTCTGGCCAGTATCCACATAGCGCTGCTAGGTATTATGGACACATCCCAAAGAAGCATCGATCGTGCGAAACGCAGCTTACCCTTTTCTCTCATGACATCTTGCGTGCTATGGATGAAGGGGCAATAGACAGACTGCTATATTTATCGATTTTCGAAAGGCGTTTGACACGGTACCGCACTTCAGACTGCTAACGAAGGTACGAGCCTATGGAATAGGTACCCAAATATATGAGTGGCTCAAAGATTCTTAAGTAGTAGAAGCCAGTACGTTGTCCTGGTTGGCGAGTGTTCACCAGAGGCTAGGGTATCGTCAGAGGTGCTTCATGGAAGTGTGATAGAACGCTTATTATTGTCTATCTATGTAAATGTTCTGACGGACAGAGTGAGTTGCAATCTGCGGCTGTTTGCTGATGCTGGTGGTGTACAAGAGGGTGTCGTTACTGAATGACTGTAGTAGGATGCAGGATGACTTGGACCAAATTTCTAGGTGGTGTGAGGAATGGAAACTAGCGGTAAATGTAGAAAAATGTAAGCTGATGCAGATGACTAGGCGTAACGCTGAAATGCAACGAGCATATAAAGACAGTCGAGGAAAAGCAAATGGTCGACTTCGGTTTATAGGGATAATTTTGGAAAGATGTGATTCGTCTGTAAAGGAGACCGCATATAAAACGCTTGTACGACCCCGTCTTGAGTATTGCTCAAGTGTTTGGGATTACAGTCAGATCGGTTTAAAAGGAGGACGTAGAGGCAGTTCAGAGGCGAGCGGCTAAGTTTATAACCTGTAGATTCTATCAATGCGTGAGTGTTACTGAAAGGCTTCGGGAACTCAACTGGGAGTCGCAGGAGGAAAGGCGACGTTCTTTCCGAAAAGCATCGTTGAGGTAATTTAGAGGGACGGAATTTGAGGCTGACTGCAGAACGCCGCGGTGGAGTAGCCGAGAGGTGTCAGTTGGCGCTTGAGTCGCGGTAGCGTGAGGACGTCCGGGAGTGTGCTCACAGTTTAAAGCGTTCACTAGTCGCGAACAGCTTTCTTTCGTGTTAAGTGTTAACTTGTTGTGCAGTATCGTCACTTAGTGTTCTGGTGCGTGTGTTGTGTAAATGTTAGCGGTCTCGGCCGCTAAAACCGTAAATATGGAAAAGAAGGTCCCCAGGAAGTGCACTCTGCGTTTCGAGTTTGATAAGGCAACCAGGAATAAGCAACCGAGTTCGGTAGAAGTTCATGATTGGATCGACAGCGTTTTTGGAATCGTTTCTGAACAAATACATACCGCTTATTACGATTTGGATGAATACTGCTTTTACGTCAAGTTACTGGAACCCGTTCAACTAGACAAAATCCTGATAAAACACGGAACATCTGCTCAATTTCGACATCGAGACTCAACGGTGAGTACAGTTTCCATATCTAATGCCGGTATTGAATATAAGAATGTTCGCGTTTTCAATTTGCCGCCAGAAGTAGAAAATTGTTATCTTAGGGAGGTGTTATCATGTTATGGCGATATTAAACAAATTAGAAACGAGCGCTGGTCGAAGCAACATAAACTTCAGTGTTTCAGTGGTGTAAGATCAGTAGAAATGCACGTTAGAACTAATATTCCCTCTCATATCACTGTCTGTGGGTACAGGGCTCATGTGACATATTCTGGTCAGGAAGAAACGTGTTACATCTGTAACGAAAGCGGACATATTCGTCAGGATTGCCCGAAAAAACCGGTTATATTAAGAAACAACTTGCAGCAACGCAAAAAACTAACGTTAGCTGAATTAATTGCACCCACTCGGGAAGTTGATGACCCAACACCCAGTAGCAGTTTTTCTGAGCAACCACCTGTCGTCCCGGCAGACTTTCCACCACTGACACCAAAAGTAAACGTAGATCAGGTGCCCACTAAAGTTATTACCCCAGTTGTAACCCAGTCCATAACTAACAAACGGAGACGGACCTCTGACGAAAGTAGTGTGGATGACAAATTCGAATATTCGTCGCAGGATAACAGGAAAAGCACGGTTAACACCGTGTTAGAAACTAAAGTTCCTACACCCGGTACGGAAACAGAGATTTCAAACAGTTCTAGTATCGGATCCGAGCCGCAGCAACGGGAAGAAATTCCATCACCCGTGCTGCAAACATCAGTAGAAGAAATACAGCACGTAGACCTAGGGACACCAGACAAACCCGACACTGTTGTTAGTGGAGAGCAACAAACCGAACCAGTGATAGTAGACAACCAGGACTGTGATACTGTTGTCAATGCACAAACTGCGCCAAGTCAGAGCAGCGTCCAAAACAGAGCGGACGTAAGCATAAACAGGGACGCGGTAATGGAAAGCGAAGCAGGAAGTGGCGAGTCGGCGGGGCCACAGCCTGCCGCCGCGGTGGCCCGCCAACTGTCGCACTCTGATATGGAGCTGGACGTCTGCAGCGAGCCGCCCACCTCGCCTTCTGATGTGGGTTTCACCAGCAGTGGGAGGCGTAGGAGTAAAGTACAGCCGAAAATGAACGCTGCGCGAAAGAAAAATAAAAACTCTGACTCTCAATACAAGACTGATACTAAGAAAACAAGTGGCAAAGCATCAAAGGATTGGGACGCGGACGCAGGAGGGGGGAAAGTTAAAAAGTAGTGCTTTTCTGGACTAGATAGATGCAGGCATATAAAGTTGTAACCCTGAACATCAGTAGAATCACCTCTGACCTGAAACTCGCGGCCTTCAAACAGTTCGTGTACGAATCTGAAGCCGATATTTTGCTGCTACAGGAGGTGTTAACAACGAACCTCCGTATATCGGGCTTCAACACCATAGAAAACATAGCCCTGGAGAACAGTACCGGTACTGCAGTTTTAATTAAAGACGGTATTCCATTTCAAGAGATTGAAAAATTGGAATCCGGTCGAGGTATAAGTTTTAAATTGTATACTGTCACCGTGGTAAATTTATACGCTCCGTCGGGGAATTCTAATAAAACTGAACGTTCCAGATATTTCAAGGAGGAGATTATCTACCTTCTAAGGAAAAACCCGCAATACATATTATTAGGTGGAGACTTTAATTGCGTTTTACATGCGAAAGATCAGCGTCCTCATTTCAATTACTGTAAAGAGCTGCACGAACTTGTGAAACATATAAAGCTGCAGGACGCGTGGGAAGTGAAATATCCCACACTGGTGAGATTCACCTACTTCACCGCCCACTCATGCAGCCGCCTTGACCGACTATATGTGACGGATAACATTAGTGATAGGCTTCGCGCCGCGGAAGTAATCCCTGCAGTATTCTCTGACCATTGTGCGCTTGCTGTAACACTTGAGCTCGATAAACAGCCCACCAAATTATATAGATCACACTGGATGCTTAATATCTCGCTGTTGCAAGACAGAGAATTAGAAGACGACGTCGGGCACACATGGAACGTTTGCCTCAGATCCCTCAGCCGCTATCAATCCAAAGTAGACTGGTGGACAAATCACGCAAAACGAAAACTTCGTCAGTGTGTGATAAACTACGGCAGACAAAAAGCTAGGGAAATAAAAAACACCACAGAATTTTATTACTCTATATTAAGAGAGCTCTATGATAAATCTGACAACAATGGATCGCACTATCAACAAATAAAGTGTATCAAAGCAAAATTACTTAGTATCAAGCGCAAACAGTTAGAGGGTCTGAAAATAAAGTCCAAATCACGCTCTCTGGTAGTTGAAGAGATAACGTCTCTGTACCATTTAATTAAACATAATACGAACCGAAGACGGACGTTCATTGATGAGCTATTGACGTCAAATGGTAGACTGCTCGTAAATCAAAACGACATAGTACAGGAAATACATCAACATTATAGAGAATTGTATTCTCTGGAAAATGTTGATGAGGGTGCAGTAGGTGAATTTTTTCAAGTACTTACTCCGGAAATTAACTCTGATGATAACAGTGACATATTAACTGCTTTTACAGAACGTGAAGTTTTAGATCTCATTTCAAGGTCGCCGCCCAACAAATCCCCTGGACCTGATGGGTTGCCGAAAGAATTTTATTGTAAATTTTGGCACCTTATAGGACCAACTTTTACGGATATTCTAAATGAAATATTAAAAGGTGTCGTAGTTCCTAAAGAGTTTAAGGAAGGGAAAATTGTTTTAGTTCCAAAAAACAAGGGACGAAAATGCATCGACAACTTCAGGCCTATTACTTTGCTGAATTTTGATTATAAAACCATCGCCCGGGCAGTTGCCAGTAGAATGAGTCATCCCATAAGTAAAATTATTGGAAAACACCAATCCTGTTTCCCTGCACGAACTGTCATGAACACAATTTCTGCCTACAGAGATGTCATATCCATAGCCTCCGTTACAAATATAAAGTGTGCACTATTTTTTATAGATTTTAATAAAGCGTTTGATCGAGTAAATCACCAATACCTGGAAAAAGTAATGAAGGAAGTAGGCCTGGAAGAAAGAGTTTTAAAAGTGGTACGAAATTTGATTACAGGGATAACGACTAAAATAGCTGTCAATGGACAATTAACTGGGGCTATAAACATTGAAAGGGGGGTCCCACAGGGCAGTCCTCTCTCTATGCTGCTGTATGTGCTCTCCTTGGAGCCAATACTCAAAAGGGTTACCACGAAACTCTCTGGGTTACAACTTTCGGGTGTTAAATTCACTACAGGGGCGTATGCTGATGACGTGGGAGTGCTACTAAGAACAGTAGATGAGGTCACAAGCCTAAAAGAGGACTTTGACACCTACTGTGCAGTTTCAGGTGCAAAAATTAACACGGGAAAGTGTAAATTAGTAAATATCAGAGGGTTCGACGACGTAGCCGTGCCATGGGCACAAACCGTCGAACAACACAAAACCTTAGGGATCATCGTTGATAAATGTCCATTAATAATGGCGGCCCTGAACTGGAGATCGACAGTTAACAAAATGCAAGGAACTACTTTAGAAGCAACTTGGCGATCACTAAACCTTATTGGAGCCGTGAGGATAGTCAACACCTATCTATTGTCCAAGGCCTACTATGTGGCTCAGATTTTCCCGATTCCAAAAGTACAGGCAAATAAAGTAATGCAGTTAGCAGCCAGGTATGTGTGGAGAGGAAACATTTTTAAGCTCACACCCGGAACATTAACAAAACCAAGATTGACTGGAGGACTCGCACTCACTGATATTCATAGGAAGGCAACTGCTTTATACCTTAGACGAACAGAAAGATTAATACATGGCAACCACAGTAATATTACAGAAAAACTCTTTAAAATACTGCAGCCAAAGAGCATGAATCCGCCGATAGATATCAGCAATCATAACTTCCGTCTGAAACATATCAGTCTGTTTTACCTGGAGTATAGTTACTTAAAAGAAAGTCGTGTACCATCTACGACTTTAACTACAACCCAAATCCTACAGATATGGCAACAGAAAGATATGCCAAACAGTATTATGCTAAAGTTTCCACATAGAAACTGGTTAACAGTGTGGAAAAACATCAGCCTTAAAATCCACACGTCAGAAGTTGCGTCCACCTGGTATAAAGTCGTCAACCAGACGATAGCAACGAACGAAAAGCTACATCGCATCGGAAAAAGTGATACAGACAAGTGCAGAAAATGTGGACTACTGGACACCATAATACATAGATTCACATGTAGCGGACATATCGACAACTGGAAGTGGGTGAGGAAACGAATAGCATTACTATCAAGAACCTCCGAAACTAGTTACACTTCAGAAATTATGATGTGGCCGGAAACAAGATATTACCCGAAAACAAAGAACAATACAATTATGTGGCTTCTCGGTAATTATGTAAACTATATATTCCACGGACCTGCAGAAGACAATCCCATAAGTTTTCAATCGTACATGAACACTGCGAGATGGAGAATCATACGCACTATTGATGAGAAAAAACAGTTTAGCAACATGCTAAATATAGCATTTGAAAAGGCTGGAATAGGATAAACTTTTTTTTTTTTTTTTTTTTTTTTTTTTTTTTTTTTTTTTTTTTTTTTTTTTTTGTCTTGAGACTGTAATTACTGCTACTAAGCCATTTAAAACAGCAACAGTTTTACTTACATTTAAAGAAGAATACTTTCGTTTCTGTTTTGCAATGGATATTGCTGTTAATTCCTAGATTTTTTTTAAACAGTTGCTTTTAACGAAAAAAAGAAAAAAAAGCAGTCTACTGCATATGGTAACGGTGGATTGTGTGGGCGGCCAGACGCCTGCCGCCGGCCTCCTGTAGCCGCGGCAGCGCGCACCTCCCTCCTCTCTACAAGTTTTGTTTGGTTTAGTTAATCTGTAGTAGTGTGTGTGCACTGCTTAAACGCGGTCAGGTGTTGCTTTCCTTTTAAAGAAGAATACTTTTGTTTCTGTTTTGCAATGGATATTGCTGTTAATTCCTAGATTTTATTTAAACAGTTGCTTTTAACGAAAAAAAGAAAAAAAAGCAGTCTACTGCATATGGTAACGGTGGATTGTGTGGGCGGCCAGACGCCTGCCGCCGGCCTCCTGTAGCCGCGGCAGCGCGCACCTCCCTCCTCTCTACAAGTTTTGTTTGGTTTAGTTAAAAAAAAAAAAAAAAAAGAGGTCTAAAGCGACTCGCTGCGGAGCGCGCGGTTGCTCGCCGTGGAGGTTCGAGTCCTCCCTGGGGCATGGGTGTGTGTGTTTGTCCGTAGGTTAGTTTACCTAGGTTTAAGCAGTTTGTAAGCTACGGACTGATGACCACGCAGTTTGGTCCGATAGATTTACAGACATTTGAACATTTTAAAAGTTCGAATCCCCCCTCGGGCATGGATATTTGTGCCGTCCTAGTTCGTAAGTAGTTCATAAGTAGTTTGTAAGTTTAGGGACTGATGACCCCGTAGTTAAGTCCCATAAGCTTTACAAACATTTGAACATTTGATTTGACTGCAGAACGATTCTACTGCCGCCAACTCTCCGTTGAGACTGAGATGCTGCGTTCTGTTAGCTAGGAACGCCTCTATGCAGTCACACAGTTGGTCTGATATCCCATATGGTTCTTCATCAGGTGTCGGTGCGGAACGGTATCGAACGCCTTGCGGAGGTCGAGAACATTGCTGACGTGCTATTTGTCGCATAGTAAGACCAGCTACACATAAAGACAAGATCGTTTTCCTGTTGAATGTTCTTTTCTTAGTCCCATTATCATTTTTTACAGTGAGCACTCACTGATATTGCTACTAGTGCCTAACCGAATGCCCGTTTCTTACCTGTACTTGTTTTTACAGATTTGTTGGCGTGCTATAAACGCCATCTATGTAGGAAAGGTTACGTTATGCGTGCAACATACAATTTTGGGGGCATGCAATGCTTGGAACGTGAACATCATAACAACGGAAAGTTATTTTTTAAATGATTTCGTGGAACGCTACTGTTTACCGTTAAATTGAACGTGACACTGGGGAGAAAATATCGCTAATTGGAATTTGAATCTGATAACTAGCTTTTTTATCTTACTTTCAGGGCGTTGAAAACTTTCGTGCGATGGTGTATTTACATGTAACTCCAACACTGACGATGATCCTTTCTTCAGTGCGGCTGCATACCAGGCTCCAACTCTTACGGAAATCAGTGAAATGCAGTGAGTACTGAGAGATAATGGTCAGGGGCACCACGTCCGTAGTCTGTGGATAACTTGGAAATCTTGGGTCGCGCGGGAGTAGCCGAGCGGTCTGCAGCGCCACGTTACGGATCGCGCGGCTTCCCGCGTCGGAGGTTCGAATCCTCCCTCGGGCATGGATGTCTGTGTTGTCCTTAGGTTCCTTTAACTTAGTTTAAGTAGTTTGTAAGTCTAGGGACTGATAAACAACGTAGTTCGGTTCCATATAATTTTGAACATTTGGAAATTTTGGTCTGCCAGGAGACATGCTAGGGTTAGTCGGTAAAATTGGTGTAGTGGTCAGCGCGATGCTAGTGAGCAGGAAACTTGGGTTCGAAACACAGCCTAGCACAAATTTTCATGTTTCTCCATTTATTTAATTATATATTTAATTCAAAGCCCAGTGGCAGCGAAAGTCGAAAATTTCTTTTTGTTGTGCTTTAATAATTGTCGAATTCATAATTATATTGAAACTTGATGCAAACTGTTTGAATTTTAAATCTTTTCTGAATCTTATTATAGGATCGAAATTGGCTGATTTTGTAAAGTCCAACACCAAGTCCGAATGTGAATAATATTTATTTCTACCGACAACAGTTCCAAAATACCGACATTTACTCTTCCAATCTGACAATTCTTATTGTACTGGACATGAAAAACACTTCTCTATTACATCAGTGTAAATTATAGCCTATTATCGCGAGTTGCAACCAATTGTGGCGCGGCATTTTTCCCAATACAGGAAATCAATAAAACTGCGTATGATCGGTCTTGACTTTGTCGGCCAACTGCCAATACGAATTCTGTATTTTGTATCGTAAAGAACGCAACACTGACTATAATTTCTAACTTACTTAGTTACTGCGTTGGCCACACAAACCGCAGTCGGTCTTTGGCCTCACCGATCAGCCTCCTCCGGCGTCCTCGGTCCATGTAATCTTCTTCAGACAGTCCCAGCGTACTCATATCCTCTCTGATCTGGTCAGTTCCTCGCAGTCGTGGTCTTCCCCTTGGTCTTTTGCCTCTGGTGTCCTCTTCAACTACCTACCTGATGATCTAGCCTTCTCAACACATTACGTGTCCATACCACTTCAGCTTTTTTGTTCTTTGATCACTGCCACGATTTTCAGGGACTTCAATAAAGACAATAACTCCTGCAATTCACGGTGGTTTCTTTTTCTCCCTTCGTCTCTGTCCTTGACTGGCCCAAAAATCTGTCTGAGGATGGCATTCTCAAATGTCAGGAGTTTTCCTTCAATCTTTCGGGTAATAGTCCAGGTCTCTGCTCATACAAGACTACAGGTTGTATTATCGTCTTGTAGGTGATGGTTTTTGCGGATCTCGATAGTAGTCGGGACTTAAGTAGCTTCCCCGGAGCAAACCTTGACCTGTTTCCAGCTTGTATTCGTGCGATAATTTCCTTGTCTATCTCATTCCTTTCATTGAGTATTTCCCCAAGGTATTTAAAGTCTTTTGCCCTTTCAAAGACAATCATCCACATTTAGAAGGCCGCGGTGGAGTATCCGAGCGGCCTAAAGCGTCTCGCTGCAGAGCGCGCGGTGGCTCGCCATGGAGGTTCGAGTCCTCCCTGGGGTATAGATGTGTGTGTTGTCCTTAGGTAAGTTTACCTAAATTTAAGTAGTTTGTAAGCTGATGACTACGCAGTTTGGTCCGATGGATCTACAAACATTTGAACACATTTAGAAGTCTGTCATCATTTTCTCTGCTAACTACGAGGTACTTGGTCTTATCCATATCCAACTTCAGGCCTGTTTTCATCGCCTCTTCCATTAACACGTTCGCTGCCGTTCACGCTTTGGCGCGATGATGCTAGGTGCCACTTCACGCTCTGGCGCGTGATCGTATTTTGACAGTATCTTTTCATAGTTTTAGCCACTGAATGTTTTGGTTTTAGTTTCAGTTTTTTTGATATGGTTTTTTTATTTGCATTTGTATTTTTGTGAAAACAACAAATGAACAAGATAAACAGTACATACAAGGTATTTCATAAAACATATGCTTATTTATATATCATCAGCAATATAAGTATGAATAATATCAAAACTAAGAAGTATTTTTTTATTAACTGGTAACTAATCGAAATAAAATTAAAATAATCAAAAGCTTGCTTGCTTGTTTACTTAAGAATCCAATAAATCTATCATGAAATCATGAGAAGCGTGTGTGGCTCGTAGCCGGTAATGCAAACGTGGAAATCTGGAACCACGTACGTGTGCATATCACTTATACTCTTCCCTGAGTGCCTACCAGAGCATACAGCTTTATTAGACGATGCCAGTTTACAACAAGCCATAATAGGATACCAGGTCGCAGCACGCGCCACAGCGTGAGCGGCACCTGACTCAAGTAACGTTTACACGCGCCAGAGGAGTGAACGGCAGCGAACGTGTTAATGCTGTTGTCATCTAAATCAGATCTTGCACTCTCTCAGCTATTAGAACATCATCGTCCGTATAGGCCAGGGTGTTGATCCTTCTTCCCAACAAACAGTGACTATAATTGTTCTTCTAAAAATAAAGGCAACAGTAAACAACACAATGGCTACTCCCAGAACAAGAAAATGAGTTGTCACGAACTTCCTCTCGGCTTCTCCAAAAGGGGCGACAGACCTGCCGTTGCGTCGCATATGTGCCGTCACGTGCGGCCACACGTTTCGCAATGCCTTGCGCCGAACGTGTATTGTTGTGTAGTGAAACCAAGGACTGCCGCTGTCGGAAACTACCACTTTCACCGCGCTTCCCATTGGAGTTGCGTGAAAGACAAGGTGAAATTTAGCTTTTTTTTTTTTTTGCTCTCCAAAATAAATATTGTTATAATTGTGTAGATAAAGAACGTCCATTAAAACCGATGTACGAGGCGCGTCCAGAAAGTAAGTTCCGTTTCAATTTATCTCCGCTGCAGCGCTGCGATTGCAGTTCCGCACATGCGCTGTAGACGATGTGTATCAAGGAGAAGAACGTGCGCCATTTGGAGATCGCTGTCAGTTACGTACGCTTTGTTGTGTTTGTTTGAAATGTCGGCGTTGATTGAAAATCCCGCCGCCTTTGAAATCAGGCCAGTGATTCGGTTTCTCAATGCGAGGAAAGTGAAACCAATTGAAATTTATCTGCAAATTTGCGATGTTTACGGACCAAATGCGATGAGTGATTTGATGGTGAGAAGATGGGTCCGACAGTTCAATGGCGGGCGTAGTGATATGCACGATGAAGTGGGCGTTCACCTTTGGTTACAGAAGAACTGGTTCACGCGATTGATGACAAGATCCAGGAAAACCCTAGGTTTAGAATTAGTGCTCTCGCTATGGACTTCACCAATGACGACGAACTGAAAGAAACTGTTTCGAACTGGTTGAAGACACAGGCGGCAGAGTTCTATGAAGAAGGTATACAAAACCTGGTGCCACGCTATGACAAATGCCTGCAAAATTTCGGCAGTTATGTGGAAATGTAGTTTAAGAGTTGTAGAATTTTGTGCAATAAAAATTTCTTCTGTATCTGTGTACAATTTTATTTTATTACCAAACGGAACTTACTTTCTGGACGCGCCTCGTATTTGGCGAATAGTGTGATTGTAACCTTAAAATGGTGTTACTTGGACCCCAGCCCAGACGCGTTTTCCAATTCATTGTAAACTTCCTGCCTCTTATCCACCCCTTCGTAGTAATCTGCCGGACAACGGAAGAAAAGAAGACGCGGAAATACTAAAGGTTCCTTACAAGAACAGGCTTCTGTTCTTGTGGCCTGGAATAATGTCTTATTTCCAGATCAAGTAAGGACCGTCTGCGACAACGGTGCCATTGTTGGCTGTATGAAACCGACAACAAAAGCCTGGACTTGGCTTTCAGAAAAGGCCATTTTATTCTACAAATAGTGTGACCTTAAAAAAAGTAACATACTCATTTTAATTAAAAGGGATTTAAATATCAACAAATAATACAATTCCTTGAGACAACATTGTCTCGTTATACCAAAGGTATTAAACATAAGGAGCGGCATTGAATTAAAATTTATCTGTGGCCGGGATTCGAACCCGGGACCTCCTACTTGGTAGGTAGGTTCTTTAGACCACTTTTTTTTTCATCTGGTAGATCTATGGATCGCGGACGTTCGTTAAGTTCGTTCGTGTTTGTTCGTTCAACGCGCAGCTTTTTTGTTACAGAGGGCGTTTAGCCCCCTGACCGGGCGCGCTGAGCCACGGCGCCCAGCAAGCCCCTCAGCTAACACAGCGTTATAGAAATTTGATACTCATTTCACAGGGAACACGAGGCAGAATTAAAGTATATGGTGTGGAGCAAGACGTGCTTTAAGACATTCCGTGTAGTTGCTTTCGCCAAAATGCTGTGTTAGCTGAGTGGTCTAAAGCACCTACCTAGTAAGTACGAGGTCCCAGGTTCGAATCCCGGCCACAGCATAAATTTTAATTCAATGCCTCTCCTTATGTTTAGAAGGGATTTGTTTTCAGTGGTAACATAAACTAATTTCATTGTGGACCGTAATTTATAATTACCCATATTTACAATAGTGTAAACGAGTGCTGATATGTTTCTTTCAGCCAAACATTTTGCTATGTATTTTGGGATATTTTCCAGTTGAATGTTAACTTAAATAAACAATCTTCACGTCAAAATACCTGTAAATGTCTTTATGGCTGGAGACCAGGTCCTACTTGCTCCGGACGCACCTTTAAACTGATCTTTCAGGGAAGGTAATGCGTGGGTTCACGTCAGCCAAACCCCGGAGTTACGTGGACCCAAATTTCAATATTTCATTAGTCACATATAAAAACTAAAATTTTGTCCGAAACAGACCTAAAGTGCTATAAAAATACGACAAATATATCAGAATTTTGGAGTTCGGCGTAATTAATACTTTTAGGTTATCATTTGGTACCTAATGTACAAACATTTTCACTTATTGGGTCCAAGTAACCTCAGTTTGCGATACATGGAAAAATTATATACACTGCCTGGCAGAAGGAAAGTTATCCACCCAGAAAAGCCGGGCGCCGTGGCTCAGCGCGCCCGGTCAGAGGGCTGAACGCCCTCTGTAATAAAAAAGCTGAGCCAACAACAAATAGAACAACAACGAACAATCAAGATCAGCGACCGCAATGAGGAGAACTACCCAGAGAACAAAAAAAAAAAAAAAAAAAAAAAAAAAAAAAAAAAAAAAAAAAAAAAAAAAAAGTGGTCTAAAGCACCTACCTAGTAAGTACGAGGTCCCAGGTTCGAATCCCGGCCACAGCATAAATTTTAATTCAATGCCTCTCCTTATGTTTAGAAGGGATTTGTTTTCAGTGGTAACATAAACTAATTTCATTGTGGACCGTAATTTATAATTACCCATATTTACAATAGTGTAAACGAGTGCTGATATGTTTCTTTCAGCCAAACATTTTGCTATGTATTTTGGGATATTTTCCAGTTGAATGTTAACTTAAATAAACAATCTTCACGTCAAAATACCTGTAAATGTCTTTATGGCTGGAGACCAGGTCCTACTTGCTCCGGACGCACCTTTAAACTGATCTTTCAGGGAAGGTAATGCGTGGGTTCACGTCAGCCAAACCCCGGAGTTACGTGGACCCAAATTTCAATATTTCATTAGTCACATATAAAAACTAAAATTTTGTCCGAAACAGACCTAAAGTGCTATAAAAATACGACAAATATATCAGAATTTTGGAGTTCGGCGTAATTAATACTTTTAGGTTATCATTTGGTACCTAATGTACAAACATTTTCACTTATTGGGTCCAAGTAACCTCAGTTTGCGATACATGGAAAAATTATATACACTGCCTGGCAGAAGGAAAGTTATCCACCCAGAAATAGTCCTAAAGCGCTAGAAAAATACGACAAACATATCAGAATTTTGGAGTTCGGCGTAATTAATACTTTTAGGCTATCATTTGGTACCTAATGTACAAACATTTTCACTTATTGGGTCCAAGTAACCTCAGTTTGCGATACATGGAAAAATTATATACACTGCCTGGCAGAAGAAAAGTTATCCACCCAGAAACAGTCCTAAAGCGCTAGAAAAATACGACAAATATATCAGAATTTTGGAGTTCGGCGTAATTAATACTTTTAGGCTATCATTTGGTACCTAATGTACAAACATTTTCACTTATTGGGTCCAAGTAACCTCAGTTTGCGATACATGGAAAAATTATATACACTGCCTGGCAGAAGAAAAGTTATCCACCCAGAAACAGTCCTAAAGCGCTAGAAAAATACGACAAATATATCAGAATTTTGGAGTTCGGCGTAATTAATACTTTTAGGCTATCATTTGGTACCTAATGTACAAACATTTTCACTTATTGGGTCCAAGTAACCTCAGTTTGCGATACATGGAAAAATTATATACACTGCCTGGCAGAAGAAAAGTTATCCACCCAGAAACAGTCCTAAAGCGCTAGAAAAATACGACAAATATATCAGAATTTTGGAGTTCGGCGTAATTAATACTTTTAGGCTATCATTTGGTACCTAATGTACAAACATTTTCACTTATTGGGTCCAAGTAACCTCAGTTTGCGATACATGGAAAAATTATATACACTGCCTGGCAGAAGAAAAGTTATCCACCCAGAAACAGTCCTAAAGCGCTAGAAAAATACGACAAATATATCAGAATTTTGGAGTTCGGCGTAATTAATACTTTTAGGCTATCATTTGGTACCTAATGTACAAACATTTTCACTTATTGGGTCCAAGTAACCTCAGTTTGCGATACATGGAAAAATTATATACACTGCCTGGCAGAAGAAAAGTTATCCACCCAGAAACAGTCCTAAAGCGCTAGAAAAATACGACAAATATATCAGAATTTTGGAGTTCGGCGTAATTAATACTTTTAGGCTATCATTTGGTACCTAATGTACAAACATTTTCACTTATTGGGTCCAAGTAACCTCAGTTTGCGATACATGGAAAAATTATATACACTGCCTGGCAGAAGAAAAGTTATCCACCCAGAAACAGTCCTAAAGCGCTAGAAAAATACGACAAATATATCAGAATTTTGGAGTTCGGCGTAATTAATACTTTTAGGCTATCATTTGGTACCTAATGTACAAACATTTTCACTTATTGGGTCCAAGTAACCTCAGTTTGCGATACATGGAAAAATTATATACACTGCCTGGCAGAAGAAAAGTTATCCACCCAGAAACAGTCCTAAAGCGCTAGAAAAATACGACAAATATATCAGAATTTTGGAGTTCGGCGTAATTAATACTTTTAGGCTATCATTTGGTACCTAATGTACAAACATTTTCACTTATTGGGTCCAAGTAACCTCAGTTTGCGATACATGGAAAAATTATATACACTGCCTGGCAGAAGAAAAGTTATCCACCCAGAAACAGTCCTAAAGCGCTAGAAAAATACGACAAATATATCAGAATTTTGGAGTTCGGCGTAATTAATACTTTTAGGCTATCATTTGGTACCTAATGTACAAACATTTTCACTTATTGGGTCCAAGTAACCTCAGTTTGCGATACATGGAAAAATTATATACACTGCCTGGCAGAAGAAAAGTTATCCACCCAGAAACAGTCCTAAAGCGCTAGAAAAATACGACAAATATATCAGAATTTTGGAGTTCGGCGTAATTAATACTTTTAGGCTATCATTTGGTACCTAATGTACAAACATTTTCACTTATTGGGTCCAAGTAACCTCAGTTTGCGATACATGGAAAAATTATATACACTGCCTGGCAGAAGAAAAGTTATCCACCCAGAAACAGTCCTAAAGCGCTAGAAAAATACGACAAATATATCAGAATTTTGGAGTTCGGCGTAATTAATACTTTTAGGCTATCATTTGGTACCTAATATACAAACATTTTCACTTATTGGGTTCAAGTAACCTCAGTTTGCGATACATGGTAAAATTATATACACTGCCTGGCAGAAGAAAAGTTATCCACCCAGAAGGTCTGGGTAGAAGTGAATGAAAGTACATATGATGAAAGACGGTGTGGCTTTATTTAAGTAATTACAACATGGGATAAAGAGACTGGGCCGTTGGCAGTTTGAGGTGGAAGGTTGGTGCCAGATCAGTAGTGTGTCGCAGGTCCGCAATGCATGGCATTATGTGGTCGGAACGGTGTCAAACAGGCTTTAGGCCGTGTCCTAAGTGAGCGACAATAGCGAGAGACAGCGCTCAATATCCAGCAACGCGACACTGCAGCTACAAGCAACCACATTCGACGTGAGCGCGCCTGCTTCTCGCTACAAAATGATCGCTAGAACAGATCAGCTGTTTCTAAAATTTGGTACCCGTAAACCGTAGAATACTGATAGCTCAAAAGTTAGGCAATAAGGTTTTATTTGCTTTAAGAAATAAGGCGAAAAAGAGTGCTGTTGATTAAATTTTAAAAAAGCGAGGAATATTCGTGGACAATTTTATTCATAACTTCAAATACGAAAATATACTGAAGATCACCAACCAAATTCTTGGAAGAGTACAGATACTTTCTACTATGTCGTCAATGAGTTTTTCTTGTATGACTACAAACAATTAACATCTGAATAACTACGAAGTCTTGTTGGAAGAAGGCAATTAAATTATGTAATATTCGTAAGTTACGGTGGTAGTCAGCGTAGCATAGGGGTAGCAGTTTGGGCTACTAAGTTGTAAGTTTTGCGGTCGCTGGTTCGCTTCCCGTTCGCCGGCCGCGGTGGCCAAGCGGTCTGCAGCGCGCCAGTCACAGTCTGCACGGCCGCTACGGTCGGGGTTTCAAATCCCCCCTCGGGCATGGATGTTTGTGTTGTCTTTAGTATAAGGTAGTACATAAGTAGTTTGTAAGTTTAGGGACTGGTGACCCCGCAGTTAAGTCGCTTAAGCTTAACAAACATTTGAACATTTGAGCTTCCCGTTCCATCTTATATTTTAATTCCTGTAATTACAACCCATTCACCTGTTATGTGTGCAAAATTTTATATATTTTCTTTACTGACACCGCAAATTATTTTCTTAAAGTTTTTACCTTTAATTGCAAAACACGTATCTCACTGTACCAAACATATTGAATTCCAAAAAATGTTCAAATGTTTGTAAAGCTTATGGGACTTAACTACGGGGTCATCAGTCCCTAAACTTACAAACTACTTATGAACTACTTACGAACTAGGACGGCACAAATATCCATGCCCGAGGGGGGATTCGAATCCCCGACCGTAGTGGCCGTGCTGACCGTAACTGGAGCGCCTCAGTCACCTCGGCCACATTGAATTCCTAAATAGACATTGTTGTTGTTGTTGTTGTTGTGGTCTTCAGTCCGGAGACTGGTTTGATGCAGCTCTCCACAATAACCTATCCTGAGCAAGCCTCTTCATCTCCACATAAGAACGGCAACCTACATCTGTCTGAATCTGCTTACTGTACCCATCTCTATGTCTTCCTCTGCGATTTTTACCCCACACACTTCCCTCTAACACTAAATTCACAATTCCTTGATGTCTAAGAATGTGTTCTACCAATCTATCCCTTCTTTTAGTCAAGGTATTCCAGAAATTTCTTTTCTCCCCAATTCTGTTCAGTACCTCCTCATTAGTTACGCGATCCACCCACCTAATCTTCAGCATTCTTCTGTAGCACCATATTTCAAAAGCCTCTATCCTCTTCCTGTCCGCACTGTTTATCGTCCATATCTCACTCCCATACAAGGCAACACTCCATGCAAATGCCTTCAGAAAGGACTTTCTTAGGCTTAAATCAATATTCGATGTTAACCAATTTCTCTTTTTCAAAAACGCTTTTCTACCCTTTGCCATTCTGCATTTTATATCCTCTGTACTGCGACCATCATTTGTTATTTTACTGCCCAAGTAACAAAACTCATCTACCTCCTTTATTGCTTCGTTTCCAAGTCTAATTCCTTCAGCATCACCTGATTTTCTTACACTGCACTCCATTACCCTAGTTTTACTCTTGTTAATGTTCATCTTATATGCACCTTTCAGCACACTGTCCATTCCCTTCAACTGCTCTTCCAGGTCTTTTGCTGTCTCTAAGATTATTACAATGTCGTCGGCAAAACGCAATGTTTTTAATTCTTCCCCCTGAACTTTAATTCCTTCTCCAAATTTCTCCTTGCTTTCCTTTATAGCTTGCTCAATGTACAAATTGAATAACAATGGAGAAAGACTACAACCCTGTCTTACTCCCTTTCCAACTACTGCATCCCTTTCATGCCCTTCAACTCTAACAACCGCTGTCTGGTTTTTGTACAAGTTGTAAATAACCTTACGCTCCCTATATTTTACTCCTGCTTGCTTCAGAACTTGAAAGAGTTTATTCCATTCAACATTGTCAAAAGCCTTTTCCAAATCTACAAAAGCTAGAAATGTAGGTTTGCCTTTTCGTAATCTATCTTCTAGGACAAGCCGTAAAGTGAGTATTGCCTCACGAGTTCCTACATGTCTCCTGAACCCAAACTGATCTTCCCCGAGGTCGGCTTCTACCAGTTTTTCCATCCTTCTGTATATAATTCGTGTTAATATTTTACAACCATGACTTATTAAACTGATGGTTCTGTAGTTTTCACACCTGCCTGCACCTGTCTTCCTACAATATTGTCTCGAAGTTCATTTCCTTTGTAGAGCCCCTCTATATACTCTTTCCACCTTTCAGCTTTCCCTTCTTTGCTGAGAATTGGTTTTCCATCAGTGTCCTTGATATTCATAGAGCTGTTTTTCTTATCTCCAAATGTTTCTTTTATTTTCCTGTAGGCTGTATCTATTTTTCCCCTATTTATACATTCTTCTACATCCTTGCATTTGCCTTCTAGCCACTCCTGCTTAGCCATTTTGCACTTCCTGTCAATCTCATTTCTTAGTCGTCTGTACTCCATTGTGCCTGTTTCATTTACTGCATTTTTATATTTTCTCCTTTCATCGATTAAATTTAGTATCTCCTGTGATACCCAAGGATTTTTTGTAGGTCTTGCCTTCCTACCTATTTTGTCCTCTGCTACCTTCACTATTTCATCTCTCAATTTTACCCATTCCTCCTCTACTGTTTTATTTTCCCCTGTTTCTGTCAATTGTTGCCTAAAGCTCCCTCTGAAATTCTTAAGCACCTCAGGTTCCTTCAATTTATCCAGGTCCCATCTCCTTATTTTCCTACCTTTTTGTAGTTTCTTCAGTTTCAGCCTACAGTTCATAACCAACAAGTTATGGTCAGAGTCTATATCTGCCCCTGGGTATGTTTTACACTGTAAAACCTGGTTCCGAAATCTATGTCTTACCATTATAAAATCTATCTGGTATCTCCCGGTGTCTCCTGGTCTCTTCCACGTATACAACCTTCTTTTGTGATTCTTGAACCAGATGTTTGTTATAACTAAATTATGTTCCGTGCAAAATTCTACCAGGCGACTTCCTCTTTCATTCCTTTTGCCCAGACCATATTCACCTACTATCTTCCCTTCCCTTCCTTGTCCTACTACCGAATTCCAGTCTCCCATAACAATTAAGATTTCCTCTCCCTTAATTGTCTGAATAATTTCCTTTAGCTCCTCATATATTTCTTCGATTTCCTCATCATCGGCAGAGCTAGTTGGCATATAAACCTGTACTACTGTGGTCGTGTTGGCTTCGTATCTATCTTGACAATGATAATGCGATCACTGTGCTGCTCATAGTAGTTTACCCGCATTCCTATTTTCTTATTCATTATCAATCCTACTCCTGTGATACCCCCAATTGATTTTGTATTTATAATCCTGTACTCACCTGACCAGAAATCCTGTTCATCCTGCCACCGAACTTCACTAATCCCCGCTATATCTAACTTCAACCTATCCATTTCCCTTTTTAAATTTTCTAATTTTCCTACTCTCTTAAGGGATCTAACATTCCATGCTCCGACCCGTAGAATGCCAGTATTGTCTTTCCTGATGATCACATCCTCCTGAGTAGTCCCCGCCCGGAGATCCGAATGGGGGACTATTTTACCTCCGGAATATTTTACCCGAGAGGATGCCATCTTCATATGTTCATACAGTAGAGCTGCATGTCCTCGGGAAAAATAACGGCTGTAGTTTCCCCTTTCTTTCAGCCGTTCGCAGTAGCTGTGTGGCAAAGCCACATTAGCTGATGTTACAAGGCCAGCTCAGTCAATCATCCAGACTGTTGCCCCTGTAACTACTGAAAAGGCTGCTGCCCCTCTTCAGGAACCACACGTTTGTCTGGCCTCTCCACAGATACCCCTCCGCTGTGGTTGCACCTACGGTACGGCTATCTGTATCGTTGAGGCACGCAAGCCACCCCACCTCGGCAATGTCTGTGGTTCATGGGAGTGGAAATAGACATTATGTAAAGATATTTTACTCAGAAACGTAATTTTACAAGAATTTTAAGCAAGAATAAATATCTATGAACACAAGTACTAGGGCTACTTGTATTCCTGAGAAATATAAATGGGAAGACAGTATAAGTTCTTTTTTGTTCCTTTTAAATCGATTTATGCAGTTAAACGCTGAGCAGCTCTTCACCATCGTGCTTCGTGTACACTGCAATAGTCAAACAGTACAGACGTGACTATGAAGTGGGTATATATACCGCAGTAGCTATATAATACATGATTTATCTCCTAACAACACTCGTATTTATCTGACGCTTTCCACTATCATAGCGGCCGGCCGAAGGTTCAAATTATCCCGTGACAGCAGCGCCGTTAGTGACTGTAGTTATTTTTTACAGGGTCTCTGGCTGGGGCACAGCTAACACCACCTAGAGACAAGGCCTCACAACAGGCCGTGCTACGTCACACTGACCAGGCCGCGGCCGTCAGCTTACTGGCTGTCCGCTGGGGCACGTCCATTGCCTCGTAGTGGGCAGTCAGTAAGCCTCATCACTGTGACGTAGCACGGGCTGTTGTGAGGCCTTGTCTCTAGGTGGTGTTGGCACAGCCCACTGCCTCGTAGCGCCATCCAGTGAGTTTGCGATGGCGGCCTATCGGTGTGACGTAACACGGACTTGTCGTGTTGCCTTGTATCTAGACGGTGTTGGCCGGGGTCTGTCTTAGTCGTAGTCCTCAGGGCAACTGACCAACAACCATACGTCACAGCGGGCCGTAGCGAAAACTGTCCAACGCAATGGGGCGGGCATTGCAAATAATGTGTTATACCTGGACATGACAGGTACCGTACTTTGTGGCTGCAGGTTAAATCTAACAAGGAGACCACAGGGGTATTGGATATTAGAATTTCTTTATGGTACGTGAAGTTAAGAACTTAAATAACAATCAGCCAAAGGCATTCGACGCAACTCTAAAAAATTCGCGAGAAAATCTCTTAATTTCACCAGTTGTGTCAATTTCTGTTTATGTGTATGTAGACGAACTGAAAACCCTGTCGTCACGTAAAACGATGATTGACTAGGTTAGCTGCTTGGAAAGTTATTAGTAGCTATGGAAATGACTTTCCAAAAAACAGTGACGTAGCTCTCTACAAAATGAACAATCAAAGACTACCGGAGTCAAGTAATAATTCAAAAGGCATGCGAGTCAGGAAAGGTTCCGTCTGACTGGACGAAAGCGGTAATCACGCCAATTTTCAAACAAGGAAACAGAAAAGATTGTAACAACTATCAAGGTATCTCTTTAATTAGCGTTGTAGGCAAAATATTCTCACGTATTGTTGAAAGGAGAGTGCGAGTATTAATTGAGGACAAGTTAGATGAAAATCAGTGTGGGTTTAGGCCTCTTAGAGGCTGTCAGGACCAGATCTTTAGCTTACGGCAGGTAATGGATATGTGCTATGAGTGGAACAGGGAATTGTATTCATGTTTCATAGATCTAGAAAAGGCCTATGACCGTGTTCCTAGGAGGAAGCTACTGTAAGTTCTACAAGATTATGGTTTAAGAGGCAAACGTCTGCAGGCAATTAAAGGTCTTTACGTAGACTGTAAGGCAGCAGTTAGAATAGATGGCAAATTAAGCTCATGGTTTAGGGTAGTTTCAGGGGTAAGACAAGGCTGTAACCTGTCACCACTGTTGTTCATACTATTCATGATCATATGTTAAAAACAGTAGACTGGCACGGAGGGATTAAAATAGGTCAAAACAAAATAAGCAGTCTCATATGCGGATGACTTAGTTAAATGGCCGATTCAATTGAAAGGTTGCAAACTAATATTTTAGAGCTCGATCAGAGGTGCAAGGATTATGATATGAAGATCAGCATCTCCAAAACAAAAGTAATGTCTGTGAGAAAGAGATTCAAACAGATTGAGTGCCAAATAGGAGGTACAAAGTTAGAACAGGTAGACAGTTTCAAGTACCTGAGATGTATTTTCTCACAGGATGGCAACATAGCGAAAGAACTAGAATCGAGGTGCAGCAAAGCTAATGCAGTGAGTGCTCAGCTAAGATCTACCCTCTTCTGCAAGAAGGAAGTAAGTACCAAGACGAAGTTAGCAGTGCACCGCTCTATCTTTCGATCAACTTTGTTGAATGGTAGTGAAAGTTGGGTAGATACAGGTTACCTTATTCATAAGGTAGAGGTTACAGATATGAAAGTGGCAAGAATGATTGAAGGTACTAATAGATGGGAACAATGGTAGGAGGGTATCCATAATGAGGAAATCAAAGAAAAACTGGGAATTAACATCATAGATGAAGCAGTTAGAGCGAACAGACTGAGATGGTGGGGTCATATTACACGTATGGGAGAAGCAAGGTTACCTAAGAGACTCATGAGCTCGGCAGCGGAGGGTAAGAGGAGTCGAGGTAGACCAAGAAGAAGGTACTCTTATTCAGTGAAGAATGATTTTGAAGTAAAAGGCATAACATCGGACGAGGCATCAATGTTAGCATTGAATAGGGGATCATGGATGAATTTTATTAGAGGCACTATGCTCCAGACTGAACGCTGAAAGGCATAATCAGTCTCTAATGATGATGAGAAAGGCACAAGCAAGATCGATGAGCTGTAAACAAATTTACAAATGAGCACCAAATAGCAAACAAACTAATTTTTAAGAACAAGCATAGTTCAACCCTCGGTAACTATTGTTTTAAGATTTTAAAAAAGCAATTACAGATAACCTTTAAAAAAATTAACTTTGATTTTTTAAATTATAATCAACAGAGAGAATCCCGAAAGTTCAAATCGACAGGAGACGAGAACCCGGTGCTGGTAGAAAGCAAATACTTAACTTAGGCCAAAGCCACAAGCGCTCGCACAGAACCCGAAACGCCCGCTGATGGATAGAATACGCTGGAGGCCTACTGTATATCACTGCCGGGCACCGCCCGTGCTCGCCACAGGTCCACCTGAACCAATACTAGTACAAACACAAAAATGCCGTAAGAAATAATCTCTAGAAAGAGAGGTTCTTAATAAATGTAAAATGTAATCTTTAACATAAAACTGATGCAACGAGTGAAACCTAAAATTACTATTAATAACATCTTAGCGGATTAACAGATACTTTAATTTCAGTCTTTCAGATGGCAGTTTTTACACTTTATAGCCAATAGGTATTGCAGTGCCTCTCCATCTTTGCATTGCTACTGCAGACTATATCCATTTCTCGCTGCGTCTCGCTACGGAGCGCTCGGTTGCTCGCCGTGGAGGTTCGAGTCCTCCCTGGGGCATGGGTGTGTGTGTTGTCCTTAGGTTAGTTTACCTAGGTTTATGTAGTTTGTAAGCTACGGACTGATGATTACGCAGTTTGGTCCGATAGATTTACAAACATTTGAACATTTTTATAGGCATTTCAACCTGATTATTAAATTCACGACTATGAACTTGTCTACAGTTTTCATCACTACACATTGTTCCATTACGCAGCTGATGCCACAGTATATGTCCCGCAAAGCTCCTTCTTCTTTAGTCAAGTTGTGGCAGAAATTTTTGTCCCCAATTCAATTCCATACTTTTCCATCAGTTACTCGACCTACCTATCTAATTCTCAACATTCATTGTGTAACAATAGATTTCAAAACCGT
The DNA here is from genome assembly GCA_026315105.1 of Locusta migratoria. Lineage (NCBI taxonomy): Eukaryota > Metazoa > Arthropoda > Insecta > Orthoptera > Acrididae > Locusta > Locusta migratoria. The sequence goes on from CM048755.1 coordinate 299,621,786, forward strand.
ACGTTCTCTTCTCTGAAATCAAAACTGCCAACTTTTCATTTCCCAAAGGTCTAGATTTTCTTGGTTATGCAAGTATCCTGTCTATTTCGTTGATAGGTAATTTTACCGTCCAAATAACTATACTCATTAACTTCTTTATTTCAAAAAATGTTCAAATGTTTGTAGAGTTTATGGGACTTAACTACGGAGTAATCAGTCCCTAAACTTACAAACTACTTAGGAACTAGCTAACACTAAGGACGGCACAAAATCCATGCCCGAGGGGGTATTCGAACCCCCGACCGTAGTGGCCGTGCAGACCGTGACTGGAGCGCCTCAGCCCCCTCGGCCACCGCGGCCGGCAGAGGTTATCTAAGGAGGTTAGAATATAGGGAGACGCCCTTACACTGGAAAAGTGAAGTCAGACTCCGCCATATTGCTGAGTCTTGGAGAAGTTTTCTTAGTGTAGAGCTAAGTTCTATGTCGCTTAAAACATGAATAATACGTCCGGCAGTTTTGCCATGATGTACATCATGTTAAACGAAATTACCGTTAAAAATTAATTTTTCAAATATCTTATCATGAGTATTTATTAGTATTTATCCAAGAATATACAGGGTGTTTCACTAAATGTGTTTGCCTCTGTAACTAATAAAATAATAGCTGACGGGAAATTTTAATGCGGTAGGTCAACACAAGAAATGTTACACTTTCTGCGGAGCTATGAACATAGTTTATTGTATCATTTTCCAAAGAGTTACATCACAAAGATATAATTTTTAAAATGGAACAATAGTTTTTTTCTATCGTGTATTGGATTCGTTTAAACCAGCTGCGTCCAAATCAATTTAAACTACATTCCTATCACTGCTAGTTTGGGTGCTACAACCCTTCAAAGTTCCGAGGGCGGAGGCTGCGATAGCGTAGCTGACTGGCCGAGTGGCTAGCCCCTGGGGCACGGCCCACTGTCTCATGACCACCAGCCAGTCAGCTACGCTGTCGTAGCCTCCGCCCCCTAAACTTTGAAGGGTTGTAGCTCCAAAACTGTGATAGCTGGTTTAAACGAATCCAACGCACGATAGAAAAAACTATTGTTCCATTTAAAAATTATATCTTTGTGCTGTAAATCTTTGGAAAATGATACAGTAAACTATGTTCATAGCTCCGCAGAAAGTGTAACATTTCTTGTGTTGACCTACCGCATTAAAATTTCCCGTCAGGTATTATTTTATAAGTTACAGAGGCAAACACACTTAGTGAAACACCCTGTATATTGTTTCAAAGTACATACTTTGCACTGACTGCCCATGCACTGCATTATCAGCAAGAGGGTCGACTTAACGCACAATTTTAACAGAGAAATAGCATTCCATAACTCACCAAGATGACTGAGAGGCTTCAACTGACGTATGTGCTCGGCATAGATAACGCCATCTCCCTTTATTTTAACCTCCTTGAGGTCATCAAACCAGCTCAGGCCACCTCGAAGGTGGAAGGAAGCCCCGACACCACGGCTCAGAATTATTTGGAGCCCCCGCCCCCCTGCCCCCAAGACGAGAGGCCGCCACCCCCGCTCCCCTTTTGTCTGCCACTGCTTTCAATCTTCAAAAGAGGCTTTAAGATGAACAAGAACAAGAATTATGAATTTGAAGGAGAGGAATGGTGGCTTAGTAGTATAGCGCCTGTTTAGTAAGCAGGAAGTCCCAGTTTTGAATCCCAACCATGGCAAAAAAAAATTAAATCAATGCCTCTCCTTCAGTTTTATAACTCTGATATATACTGAGACGAAATATATATCTGGGCAATGATGTATTAAATGATATTTACATTAAGGAAAATAATACAAAGTTAATGGAATGTGATGCTGATAGAAATCGATTAAGAAATGCCGGCCGCGGTGGCCGAGGGGACTGAGGCGCTTCAGTCACGGTCTGCACGGCCACTACGGTCGGGGGTTCGAATCCCCCCTCGGGCATGGATATTTGTGCCGTCCTTAGTGTTAGCTAGTTCATAAGTAGTTTGTAAATTTAGGGACTGGTGAACCCGTAGTTAAGTCCCATAAGCTAAACAAACATTTGAACATTTTTTGAACTAAAGAAGTTAATGAGTATAGTTATTTGGACGGTAAAATTACCTATCAACGAAATAGACAGGATACTTGCATAACCAAGAAAATAAGTTCTGAAAAAGAGAACTGTGTTAATACAGAACATAAATTTTAGTGTTATGTTCAAATGTTTGTAGAGTCTATGGGACTTAACTACGGGGCCATCAGTCCCTAAACTTACAAACTACTTATGAACTACTTACTACTAAGGACGGCACAAATATCCATGCCCGAGGGGGGATTCGAACCCCCGACCGTAGTGACCGTGCAGACCGTGACTGGAGCGCCTCAGTCTCCTCGGCCACCGCGGCCGGCGAAATTTTAGTGTTAGAAAGTATTTGTTTGGACTGTAGACCTTTGGGAAGTGAAAAGTTGGCAGTATTGATTTCAAGAGAATCTACGGTTTTGAAATCTATTGTTACACAATGAATGTTGAGAATTAGATGGGTAGGTCGAGTAACTGATGGAAAAGTATGGAATTGAATTGGGGACAAAAGAAATTTCTGCCACAACTTTACTAAAGAAGAAGGAGCTTTGCGGGACATATACTGTGGCATCAGCTGGGTAATGGAACAATGTGTAGTGATGAAAACTGTAGACAAGTTCATAGTCGTGAATTTAATAATCAGGTTGAAAAGGATATAGTCTGCAGTAGCAATGCAAAGATGGAGAGGCAGAGCATAAACTAGCTTAGTGGGACTGCGACTGAAAACTTCGACAACAAGACAAAAATTGTTATTAAAATTTATTTTTGCACAAATAAATTTTTATTTACTGTAAGTGGAAACAAGCACCCCCACAAACTGCTTTGTAATAAATACACTTTATCCAGATTTCGACACCATTAAGAGTGTCTTCATCAGAAGTATAAAATTATGACATGAGACGTAAAAAATTGCAAAAATCTGGATAAAGTGTATTTATTATAAAGGAAATTGTAGGGCTGTTTGTCTCTATTTTCAGTAGATAGACAATTGCGGCTGCTTTTAAGACAAGCTGCGTTCAAAATACAAATAAATATTTCATTTATATAAAAAGCAAATGACATATAACAAAAATATGCTCGTTAGATCCCAGAATATGCCTACATGTCCTAGGTGTGTTATTTGGAACAGACTCCATACAGGGTAGCTAGCTGCAGGTACGTGTATTAAATGCACGCTGTTTCCCATCCTGCCTAGGGCAGGTAGTGACGATCACGGAAGTGGAGAGAGCCAGTCAACGTTCTGACAGGAGATAAGATATCACTCTGGCAACACTAGGGGGCACATATTACCGACACCGTTCGTTGCTGCTGGCAATATACACCTTTCTCTTCGAACGCATGGAACCGCAACAAACCATGCTTAGAATATTGTTGTTTGTTAAGCTTAAGGGACTTAACTGGGGGGTCATCAGTCCCTAAACTTACAAACTACTTATGAACTACCTTATACTAAAGACGACACAAACATCCATGCCCGAGGGGGGATTCGAACTAGGGATGGGAAAAACCGACCGGTTAAAACCGATACCGGTGTTTTAGTTTTGAATAACCGGTTTTTCGGTATTTATTTGGTGTCGGTTGTAGCCGGTTTTTTTAGTTATAGCTAAGAACCGGGTAAAAAAACCGGTACGAGTACTTCCGGTAGTAGTGGTTCAAAATGTATTTTTGGAAATAATTTAGAAAAATTAAAACTAGTAGACCCCAATATTTAGGGCTATTCCTAAAATTTCCACTGCTGTGAAATATTAGGTCATCACAGTAACTAAGAAAAGCGATCAGTGATAATTTAAGAACAATCACGGCAGTCAGAAACGCGCAACAAACGCGTGGCATAAGAACTTAAGGACTGGTGCAGCTATTGAGGCATCGATGCAGCCGGCCGCGGTGGCCGAGGAGACTGAGGCGCTTCAGTCACGGTCTGCACGGCCACTACGGTCGGGGGTTCGAATCCCCCCTCGGGCATGGATATTTGTGCCGTCCTAGTCGTAAGTAGTTCGTAAGTAGTTTGTAAGTTTAGGGACTGATGACCCTGTAGTTAGGTCCCATAGACTATACAAACATTTTGAGCATCGATGCACCTGTTGTGTGGCGTGGCCTATTAGACGATGTGCGTGCACCGGCAGTGTGAAAGACTTGCCTCCGTCTGGTTGTTGTTGTTGTTGTTGTTGGGTTTGTGAAAGGGGGCTAAACGGCTAGGTTATCAGTCCCCTCCTACGTGTGGTCATGCGGCAGTTCCTTGCTGTCGTCGCCAGACATCGGTTGTGTCTTTAATGGCACCATCCCGAGTTTGGAAGTACTTCACGAAGTACGGGAGCAGTGTGGTACAATGCTCCATTTGCTTTAAAAAGCTGAAAACGGGTGGAGATAGTACAAGCATGCTGTGTCATTTAAGGAGAAAGTATCCAAAATGTTTCTTGGAAGAGAAGGTAAATTCCATTCATATACCTATTATGTAAGCTTAGAATAATAACTTTTAATGTATTATCATATTGTTATGCTAACAAGTTTTATTAATGTGATTCCTTGAAAGCAAGGGGCTTTTTTAATAACCAATATGAGTTTAGGTAACATTGATCATGTGGTGCCTCGCTAGGTAGCCGTGCGGTCTGAGACTCCATGTTACGGACTGCGCGGCTGCTCCAGTCGGAGGTTCGAGTCCTCCCTCCTCCCTCGGTCATGGGTGTGTATGTTGTCCTTAGCGTAAGTTAGTTGAAGCTAGATTAAGTAGTTTTTAACTCTAGGGACCGACGACCTAAGCAGTTAGGTCTCATAAGAACTCACACCCATTTGAACATTCTTTGATCATATGGTACACAGCTTTCCTAGTTCAATTTGCGTAAACTTACACTGACAACAATCATACTGTTAGTCGGAACTGTGACTATTTTCCGAAATACTTCTGCAGCACTGATTGAAGTTCATTTACTAACTGTAACTTTGTATATAACGAGATATTCGTATGCGCTGGCTCACAAGTCCAACTTACGGAGTGGTTGGCTCATATTCGCAACTGCCGGATGGAAATACTAGGCCAGTAAATCTGTATGCTTCGTATATCGTCTTCTACAGCCTCCTGACTAGGCTTACACACATTCAAGAAGGCGTAGTATTGGGAGGGGATCTTGCAAAATATGGAAAGTCTAGTGATTTCTCGTATAACGTAAATTTATGTAAATTTCGTAAGTTTCTTTTTCGGCCGAAACTAGAAGAACCGAAAATTCGATTAAGGTTTCTATTTCAGCCACAAATTATGTTTCGGTCGAACTCTACTGGAAATAATAGCAATAAAAAACCGAAAACCGATTATTTAAAAAAAAACGGTTATCTCGAGCAATTTTTACAGTGCGGTTAAACTGGAGATGAAAAGAACCGGTATAACCGAAAACCGGTTGTTTCAGCAATAACCACCATCCCTAATTCGAACCCCCGACCGTAGCGGCCGTGCAGACTGTGACTGGCGCGCCGCAGACATCACGGCCACTACGGCCGGCCATGCTTAGAATAACACTAGATTACGGTATATAAAAAAACTACCAAGCAAACGTTGCGTTCTGTCACCAATGACATTTTAATTCAGACGAACAAAGGAACAAGGCATCAATGCTATTGACCTCGCTGTTGAGCGCCCTAAAAGCCAATCATCATCATCATAAATGCCATAAGAGGGAAATTACAAGGTGCGTCTGGAAAGATCGGCGAATGCTCTCAGGAAATATAAGGAAAGAAGAGTTACAAATAAAATACCTTTACTGGCCCTGAAAGTATTCGCCACTGGCCACAATACACTTCTGACAGTTTTACAACTGTTGAAAACTGTCAGCAAACGCTTCTTGTGGAATCGGTCGAAGCTCTGTTACGCGTTGTTGGATATCGGCAACCACTCAGACACACACTTTTTGCTCATTGCTTCAACACCATACACTTGCACTAACATCGCTGTTCTGCCTAATTTGGAACAAAACTTGATGTTAACGCGTTGTTCCATTTTCGCCCCATGTTACGACACGAGTTCTCACAGTGACCGCCGGCCGCGGTGGCCGAGCGGTCTGCGGCGTGCCAGTCACGGTCTGTACGGTCGCTGCGGTCGGGGGTTCGAAACCCCCTCGGGCATGGATATTTGTGCCGTCCTTAGTGTTAGGTAGATCATAAGTAGTTTGTAAGTTTAAGGACTGATGACCGCGTAGTTAAGTCCCATAAGCTCTACAAACATTTGATCATTTCACACTGACCCTGTTAGCTGGGTCGCAGCGTGTACCGCCGTTTCACTGCAGTGCTTTGCACGATAGGGAGCGCTTGTTGACATGTTCCTCAATGTGTATGCGCGAACACCTTATCATCGCCAGCGCGGTTTGTAAAATATGGAACCAATCACCGTACTTTTCAGGAGCACCTTTTATTTACAATTCGATAATGTCAGTGTACCCCAAAATTTTCCAACATGTGTCAAAAATCCCCGTTCTTAAAATAATTATAATAGCACAAAACACACAAATTTTACACACATGACAGTGCGTATATTAGTCCTCAAAGTGCAGATGTGGGATTTCGATGAAGTGGTTAAAACTAAGTGGAAGAAAACAATGTGCACACCTCACTACAATCGCGTTTTTAGATTCAAAATCTCTTTCGCATTTCTATCGGGACATTAACTACATTTTCAAATCGTTATATAGGTATATCAGTCTGAAATCCAGCCTTTCGTCAAATATAATGCAATGCAAGCTTATACTCCGGTGCAGAAAATTGATTGTAAATCACACAGCGAAGTTTGACGCCAAATAAAAATCATGTATCTTCACTTGTGGTTTGCCATGTTACGCGTTGTTGGATATCGGCAACGAAATCAGCAATCCTTTTCATATACACCTTAAATAGCCCAAATAAGTAAAACGTCAAGGGATAGACAATATTTTGTTGTTTTCGATGGCAAGACCTTCAGCACAACATCTTTGGAAAACCTGTATGACTTGACTAGGAATGCCACAGTAATAGTCTATTTGTTACATGTTCGCCAAGGAATGAAATTAGAAAATGTTTCATGAGGTCTTCAGTCATGTTTTTCTTTTTTCCTTACCACTACATGAATGTTTCGTGGACAGGTTGTTTAAAGTTTCTATGAAATCCTTGGGCCATACGAGCCTTCTGTCTCTTGACAACAGATGAAGTCGCGCGGAAATGGCTGCGCGGGCTGTGACGTCATATCGTGGATTGCGTTGCTGCTCCCATTGGAAGTTCCAGTCCTCCCTTGAGCAAGGATGTGTGTGTTGTCCTTAACATAAGTTAGTTTAAGTAGTTTCCAATACGAGGAATCGATGCCTTCAGCAGCAAATGTACAACAAGTTTGCTAGTCAGCCTGTCATTGATAAAGCCACATCAATTACCAGTTGATTACCTGTGGATAGAGCTATGTACAATTTGCCAAACACTAGGTATAGTTTCCATTCCTCTGTGAGACAGTAGTGATGATGAAGATATTTCATACTTTAACTCACTCTGGGCCACTGTCCCAAACAATTCCTTTCTCAACAGCCTGCTCTTTCATAAATATGTTCACTTCCTCGACAAACTGTTGTCATCTAACATATCGTCTTCTAAGTCGTTACTTGTGACAAGTCAAATAAAATGTCTAGACGAAATAGCATATTCTACCTTACGATTGTGGATACACGAAATCTAAACATTGAACTTATCATCGCCTGCCATTTTAGACGCTTCCAGTGTTCACATTTAAGGATGTCAGTAGTGTGTTGCTCCACATGCCCTTGCTCTATAAAATTACGATGTTACATGCTCTTTTATAGTTTCTAATTCCAACAGACTGTTATCTTTGAAACGAGCTCCTGGTCGCCGTTTGATAGGTCCCGGGATATAATAAATTATTGCTATCATGAACTGAGGATCTATAATTAATAAATATATTAATAGGAGAACAGAATTCATTGGATAAATTTTCCTATATATTGTATGATGCAGTATCAAAATTGAGTTAAAGACCGTTTTGAAAAGAATGTTCATTCGATTAATGCTAGGCAACAGAATGTTCAGGTGGTGCCTGCTATTTAGGACATACCGCGCCTTAGCTCTTACAGGAATCTCGTAATGCCGTGAGTAATTAGGATAATGTAGAGCTTCTAAAAACACAGGCTGGCACATCCGCCATTTTCATTCCGTGCGTATGCTAAACACAACACGTAGCTTATACCAACAGTGTTGTTTTGTTCAAGTTTAGTGAAATATTTTGGAAGTGCCGGCATAGAGCCTTAGATCGTGCTACTTTGAGCTTGCATTCCGCTCTTGTTTATATCGATATGTGGATTAGGCACAAAAATGTCGCGTTTTCTTATTGCTGTTATCCTTTTCTGTCCAAATAAAGAAAAAAGCGCAAGAAACATATATTTCTGTGATAAAATCGCGTACTACGTTTAATTCTGCCGAAATTGATCATCTAGATAAAAGTTTTAAGCGATCTTGGCTTGTATTTGAATAATGACTGTCAATATGCGAGGTTTGTTTGCCGTCCTGCAGTAAGTGTTTGTTGTCCGCTGTGACAAATACACCACATCTGATTGTCGTTCTCACATTGCTGAATGTACTTCTATTCTATTACGTTACTGAAAAAGTTTCAGAACGTATTACAAACACTAAAACGAAAAAGAATATTAGTATACACGATCTAAAGTTTACGGTCGTAGAGGCACACGGTGCTGATGTTGGCACCCACCGTTGAATGTTATTGGAAAACCTAATCGTATAGAATGAGGGGGATAATCCTTTGTGTTGACAATCAGATAAATAAATAATTCTGTCCCTTCTCTAGTTTGACAGGCTTTTATACGTAACAGTACCCTTGTCTTGTCAGTAATTTAATAATCCTTGTAAAGCAAACACTTCGTTGCCAACATTAGCACATTACGCCGCCGCAGCCGTAAGTAAAATTTACACAGTATTCTTTGTCAGTTATGTTATAGTCTCTTACAGATAAAAGTCAATATTGGCATTTAAAGACACACATATTGTGCTCTAAAACCAGTATGTTCTGGGATGTTTTGCTGTGTTATGATATTTTGCTGCTGCTAACTCCCTATAGGCAGCTTCCCTGTTAAGAGGTAGTATTTTCAAAAGAGATAAACAAAAACTTACGTTCGAATATCACAGGCGATTTTTACTATTAAAGATTGCTTCAAGTCATAATAATAACTATTTACTTAGAATACATAACTGTGAGCTCGGTCCGGGGCCCCAGTTTTTGGCCGACAGTTAATGATCCATTTTTTCTTCTCTCACAATCTCTCGGGAAGCTAAACATTCTTGGCAACACAACCACCCATAATATTGTGCTAAAGTGCCGTGACGCAAATCCTATAGCAGCGCATAATGTTTAAGTTAAGAGCTACCGGAATGAAACTGGCAGATGCGTCAGCTCGTACTTACAGGAGCTTTAGGGTAATGGCCAGATGCACTAAGTCAGTAGCGTGTGGCTAAGTTGAAGATTTTGGTGTGACGGGATGTGCTGTAGGGTAGTCAGTGCAGTTGTTGTGACCACTGCGTCCGTACAGCATTATAATGAACGCACTTGCCTAGCGAGCAGGAGACCCGTATACGAATTCCCATTGATGAAAATCAGTACCCAATGATGTCTTTGTGTTTAACAAACAACTGTGACCTAAACGTATCAAGTGAATTATGCTAATTAAAATATAAATGACTGGCTGAAATCCCGGGATCGCTCGGGTACTTATTTATTGCAGTCTTAAGTTAGTCCGTCTGTCCTTCCATTTTCTCTCTCTGTCCACCTTTTGTTTCCTTCCATCTCCTCACTGCCACCCCCCTCTCTGTCTCTCTTCATCTCCTCATCCCCGCTCTCTCCTGCTACCCCTCTCTGCCATCTCCACCTTCCGCTTTCTCTGCCAGTCATCTCCTCTTCTCTCTGTCCAACTCCTCCTCCACTTCCTCAGTCATTTGCCTCCTCCATCTGTGAAAAATTGTATAGCTTTGTTAACTTTCATGGTGATCACTGAAGTGGTGTCTAAGTTTATTGAAAGGTACCAACCCCCATGTACCGTATGAAATTTTAGATAGACGGTATGTTCCGTCTGCTTTGAATTTTAAGTGTCAAAATTTCATCGACATCGGAATGATACCGTAGATTTTGTCGAAGTTCGTAGATAAGTACCCTCTGCAATGCACCAGACGAAATTTTATGTTTTGAAGATTAAGTGTGCACAATTTAAACATAATCGGATGAACGGTACTGCAGTGCATATATATATATAAAGCAGAGTGTCCGTATGTTTGTACGTGTTGCATACAAATTTACAGTTTTGTTCCAATCTTTATGATATTTTGTAGACGTAAGCTTCAATTTATGAGGACGGTCGCCGTAAATGTAAGAATCACATACGATATATAGTTCACGAGATATGACGTCATAAACAATGAGATGCGCGAAAAATTGCTGCATTTTGCGACAATGCTGCTCATTTTCTCCTAAACCATTGGACCGATTTCAACCAAATTTGGTACACACTTACCTTACCGTGAGGTAACAATTGCTGCATGGTTAAGAATCACATACAGCACATGGTTCAAAAGATATTACGTCATAACCAATAGAAATCGCAAAAAATGCCTTATAATGCGGCGAGACTTTCGAAATACACTGTATGAGAATGACAGTACTTAGCGACTTGCAAAAAACTTTAAACATAATTTTAAACTTTTATTAAACTTTTTCTCGCTGACAACCATAGTAAAATGATGAAAGGAAAAAAAAGTTTCTCGCTTACTACTTTTCCGCTGTTTATGGAGTAAAACTACTGTTCTCGGTATGACGTTACAATTTATAATTTGAACACTACAAATTGTAGCCGCAGGAAATTTTACAGACGGTTTACATGCATACAGCTGACTGTACCTGCTGAACTGTATCACAGTAGGACACGTAGTTCGTGAGATATGAGCACAAACAGTAACGTTCATGGAAAACCGCCCCATCACGCACCAAGTCTTAATCTATTACTTCTTTACTGCTAAATGTATTCCCAAGAGATTTTACAGATATACAGCCCTTATACAAATGAATATATACTTGAAAAATGGTAGGGATAAATAAATAAATACCCGGGCAACGCCGGGTTTTCAGCTAGTATATTATATTCACGAAATGTATGACATTAACTGGGAATGGGTAAATTTGAAAATGTGTACCCAGCCGGGATTCGAACCTGGGTCTCCTGCTTTCTAGGCAGTTGCGCTGACCCACACGCCACTTTTTTTTATTGTCCTTCAGGTATATCGATGTTTTGCGGTCGTTTTTTCATGTTCGTTCTTCGTCGATCATTGAGTGTTTGGCTCAGCTTTTTTCTTTTTATATTACCGAGGGCATTGGGCCCTCTGACCGAGCGCGCTGAGCCACCACTAGGGACAGCGATCACCACATCTTCGCGGAATTACTCAAGTACAAACCCGTTGTTTTTATAGACTGATTACCGTAATGAATACATAATAACTGCAGGATCAAAAGTAGACGTGTCCAAAAGAACAACACAACATTATATATATTTAGTGGATGCCGTCTGCAAAATATGTTACGTATATATTTAGTAGCAAAGAAGTAATAAATTTAAAAGTCATTCACAATGCGGGAGTTTTTTTTCACATCTCAGCGTTCATGACGTCATATCTCCTAAACTATTAAACTATATGTCATACGGTGATATAATTATGCCTAACCGTTTCGAAAGTACAAAAAATATGTTGACTAATTTTCATTTCAGTTGGATGAACGGTATGGCAGCGCATTAAATACGAACAAACATACAAACTTTCATTTTTATATATGAATCACAACGTTAAATTTTCCGCAACTGTAAAAATATTATTGGCTCGCAAAATCAGAGTACAAAATAGCTTTAGTTTAAGACATCGTACACGCCATTTTACAGTTATTTTAAGTTTCGTAAAAAATGGATTTATTTTACTTCGCTAAGATAGCACACCAATTTTTAGAAAGAATAGACGACTCAAATATTGTTGCTACAACCTTAATATATCTCAAGATTACTGTAAGACACAAACAGAAAACTCTTTAATGTATAATTAATATAAATAAAAATAATACTAGTCGTCAAGCAGTTTTCTTCTAAGAATTACTGATTTATTCTTTGGTTGTGCCATGTTACATCTCCTAAAACAGAACGAAACGAAACCTGAGACGCTAGCAGGCAGCTTGAAACACGTCCGCTGATTATGTGGTCGTATTCCATTTTGATTTATTCTTTAACCTAAAGTGTTTTAAAGTGTTTCTGCACCATTAATGTTATCTATCTGTGTGTTAATTATTTTATTATTTTTAACAGTGATCAGTGCCCCATGTTTATGTATGTTTCCCCCATATTTGTATATGTTTCCGCCCATGTGATTGAACTTGAATGTTCATGTGAATGTGTGCTCTTAATATTGACTGTTGCCGCGCAATGGCTTACAGTCGCCGCCTCCCGCTTTAGGCCTCGTTTTGCTGTAGTTAAGAACGCATGGCTTCGTTTGTTGTCTGCACTGTCGTCTGCTGGCTGGCCAGAGACAAGGTTGGTGGCGAGGTGGGCGTGTTGTTAGTGTCGTACCAACCTAATCTTGGACGAAAGAGGTGACAGGAGACCTCTCTGGAAGCAGTTGTAGAGGGAATTGTCTTGGCCAGGTAGCAAGGGTTGGTAAACACTTGTTTCTGAACGCGCTCTGCGTCGCTCTTAGAGCGCTCTACATCCAGTGTGTGGCAGGGGGAGGTTTTTCCGTGGCCTTAGAGCTTCAGTCTTCACTCTTCATTCTGGCTCCGACGACTGTGGAAGTAAGTACTCCACCGAATCATGCTGAGGGGAAGGCATGCTGTTAGGACTTTGATTTCTTTGTGATCAGACAGTCTTGGTTTTTCAGTGATAGTTCTCTTGAATAATTCTTTCGCTATGCGAGGCGAAGTGTTTCCTAATTTACAGAACTCGAGTAAACTCAGTGTAAATTTAATATTTGCAGTTTCATTCCAGTGATGATTGTTTGTCCGGTTTTGCTAAAGTTAGAATGCACGTGTGTGGCCTTTGACCTTTGTGTAAATTTAGTGTGTTTGAATTTCCCAGCTATTTTTAACCAACGTTTTCAAGTCGCTTCTGTATCCACGAGTATGCTAAATATTTCTTAGATTTTCTTGTTTGATTCCATTTTTCCTGTCTTGTATGACCGATTGCACCACGTGCTTTTGTAACAGTTGCTACTTCGGCCTTCAGCCACGCTTCTATTAATACTAGCTTTCTTCTATACAAAATCTCGCTCATGCTATACTTGCTTATTCTAAATTAATTCCTGTTTGTAAATGTTATGAAATTCGGCGTGATCGAACACCATGTGGTACATAAGAATAGTGAGCCATTTCCTCCCCACACATGAGTTTGGTTAGTGCACAGTATATTTAAAGAATTGTGATCAAGACACCTGCCATCTTGTCAAGACGCAGCTGACGCTTCATTTTGCCGCTGTTACCAAGTGTTCCCACAGAGTAATGTACTGCTAGCATTATGTACATGTCTGTGAATGAATGAATGAGCTTTCAGCTACTCATTGTGTATTTGCAAATCTGCTCCCACGTTACCTCCATATTCAAAAAAGGGCAGAAACAATTTTATTATGGGTAGTAATTATATGTCTTAATTCATTTTTGTACAGCATGTGTGCTTAATTTGGTCTCCCCACATGTATTTGCTTGTTATTTTACTGAATAGATTGTGATTTTATAGTATCAAACCTCTGCTTTATGATTTCATGCTCCCCATCTCATGTTTAATTATATATTCATTTATTTTTGTGTTTGTTAAAAAGTTGGCTGCTCCCTTAAGAAGTGAGCAGTTAGATAAATTTCCATTGTGCATGTACTGTGGCCACTCATAAGGTAATCCAAAGCAGCAGTGAGCGTTTTAACTTACATTTGCAGATCTCAATTGCCCGAGATCTTGCTTATTTTAGTAACGGGCTACTTTCAAGCTGAAGGTTACTAAACATTGAAGCTGGGAGTGTGGCTTACAGGAAGTGTATTTTTGTCATTGCCTACCAGATGTAGGTTGACGTTGTCGGAAAACAAAATCGAAGTCTGTCGATATGTGTGACTGTGTATGTGAACTGAGTTTCTATAATAAATTGTATTTGGGCAGACCTTCTCTGACTTATCACTTGTATTTGGAATACGGTGCCAGCATATGTTAGCTCTAGGTCCAAGCCCCAGAATGGATTGCAGCCAGTTTGCTTGATGCATCATTGACGATTGATTATATCTGCTGTATGAATTTGTGGCTACATTTAATATGTAGGGGGTTCAAAATTTAATAACTTATTTTCGATTTTTTTTAAAAGTAATCAACGGTTGCATGTTTCAGATTTTTATTAATTTATAATATCGCGTTTCGCCTTTGTGAGGCATCATAACATTACAGAAAAAAAGGTGCGGGCTGAACCTACTCCCTCCTACATTCCTTTAAAAAATATTTAAAACCGGCTGCTGAACCAGACGACCAAAATAAAGTGGAATCATTATTATAACGTATTCTTTCTGAAGCTGTCTTTCAGTACTCTTCTGCTACTTGCTTGAAATATTCTTTGTTTCCTTAAATAATTTACAGCACCACAAATTTTCAATGCTTCTTTTCTTTGTCATGATTCTTGAAGTTTACTTTCACCCTAGAGGTTATCAACATTCTTCTAGGCAACTGTAAACTCTTATAGTTAGTTTCAAATTTATTTCGACTTCAGACAAGACGGAGTAAGGTCGATTCCTCGTCATCCGATGCAAACCGTGGTAATGGCAACTTCATCAAGTAAACCGCCAAACTTCTGAAACCCCTGAGGGGAAAATATCATTGTCGCAGATAGACTTGGTGTCTACTAGAGAGAGGTAATTAAAAGTTCTTCCGCTTCTGTGGGCGACAGCTGACGTCTGTTGTCCTATTTTCTTCGAAAAGTTTATCTCATAAATTCACGGGCAGATCAATGGATTTACATGTCAATTATAGCGTTCTCGGAACTTCTATTCACCGTACGCGGCGCCTCTTTGACGTACAGGCATCCCCACAGGAACGAATTCGCGAGCCGATTTCCGATCTTTAGTGACTTCATTAAGTTCCCATCCCTTCCCTCCTTCCTCCATTTCTTCTTTCCTTCCATTCACTTTCGACACATAGCATAAAATGGTTGAATATTGCTACAAACTTGATACTTTTATAATTGAATAGTTTCGGCATAAAGCAGTCCGCAGAGAGTTGGCAATGCACATTTTGGTTCATAAGGAACAGAAATGTGACCGGTTGGGTCAACCCATATCAGCATTCTATGAAGATGCCTTAAGGTAAAAAAAAAGATAAAGCAGTCAACAATCCGAAGATTGGTTTGAACAGCACAGTGCTTTACTAGGCATGGTCTTGTTTGGAGGTGGTATGCCGTTGCCTTCCTCCGACCTTCGAACTGACTTACCCAGCCAGTTATAGGGGGATCTACAGTTTAACGTGGGTTCCGAACCACGGTGCTACTCGGTATTTTTCACATGAGCTATACTGCCAGAGGTGAAAGAAGTGGCAAGTGACAGATAAAAATCCTAGGACCTGGCGGGGATCGAATCCACGACCTTTGGATTTGTAGTCTGGCACTCTACCACTGTGCAACCGTCGCGCACTAAGATCCCTTATAAATTAAAAAAAAAAAAAAAAAAAAAAAAAAAAAAAAAAAAAAAAAAATATAATAAGGACCTCAAGTTGCCCATTTTTGAACAATATGTATGCCCTTGTCTGATTCAATAAGTATTTAATAATTACTATGTTCAATTGTGTAACCATCTTCTGTAGCAGCTGTTAAAATTAACAATGAGAGGTATTCCACCTTGTACTAACTGCAATTAAAACATTTATTTTACTCCAGACGCGTTCGTTTTTCATTTTAAGAGCATCTTCTGTGGTGGTGTTATTGTCTCTTCTTTACACCATACTGCTATTTCTCCCTCTTGTTGGCTGCAGTTGGTTGGTTTGTGACGTGCGTTTTTTGGTTGCATACGGCACGTTTCTACGGTTTTTGTGTCGTTTATACCGTTCCATTTGTTACCACTTCACTTATTTTAAACTGCATACAGTTTGCACATCGCCCGTTTTAGTGAAATGGTAACTAATGGAAAGGAATAAACGACACAAAAACAGGTGAAAAACGCCGTTTGCAACCAAAAACGCAAGTCGTAAAACAACCAACACCAGCGAACAAGACGGAGAAACAGCAATGGGATGTAAACAAGAGGCAATAACAGCACCACAAAAGCTGCTTCTAAAATAAGGAGCAAATCGCATCTGGTGTAAAATAAATGTCTTGATTGCAGCCAGCATAAGACGGACTACCCCTTGTAGTTAAATTTAATAATGAGGAGGCTGTAATACAGTGTGCCCACAAAGTCTCTCCGCAGTGGCGAGCTCCGAGTGTCTCGCGTTGCGGGGTGTGTAAGGTTTCAAACAAAAGGTTTCGATATTAAATTTTGAATAACTGATACTTGATATTTTTTCCATCCGACGCATAATAGCCGAGATAAGGAATAGTGCTGCCTTCTAGCGGCGTCTGGTTATGCCGCGGAAGAGAGGTTCTCGTCGCTGGCGATCAATAAAAACGCCTGTAAAATTTGCTGCCGATCGTTGAACGGCACGACCTAAAAAGTGGAAACACTTTACAGATAGACACACAAAAACAGTGCCAAATAGCCGTTGTTTGCCCCGAAGGTGATTACAACGTTTCTCTCTAATTGCGCAAAAGCGTAGTGCCCTGAAACGACACCTTTGTGCTTCATGATGCTTTAAAAGCAAGATGTCGACGCTTGCGAAAAAGAAAGCCAGAGTTCAGAAGATCATGTAATGTTTAAAGTGAGTTGTTGTTGTTGTTGTTGTGGTCTTCAGTCCTGAGACTGGTTTGATGAGGCTCTCCACCCTACTCTATTCTGAGCAAGCCTCTTCATCTCCTCATAAGAACGGCAACCCACATCCATTTGAATCTGCTTACTATACGCGTCTCTTGGTCTCTCTCTGCGATTTTTACCCCACACACTTCCCTCCAATGCTAAATTCACGATTCCCTGATGTCTAAGAATGTGTCCTACCAAGCGATCCCTTCTTCCAGTCAGGGTATGCCAAAAATTCCTTTTCTCACCAATTCTGTTCAGTACCTCTTCATTAGTTATGCGATCCACCCACCTAATCTTCAACATTCTTCTGTAGCACCACATTTCAAAAGCGTCTATTCTCCTCCTGTCCGCACTGCCTATCGTCCATGTTTCACTCCCGTACAAGGCAACACTCCACACAAATGCCTTCAGAAAAGACTTCCTTACACTTAAATTAATATTCGATGTTAGCAAATTTCTCTTTTTCAAAAATGCTTTTCTTCCCATTGCCATTCTGCATTTTATATCCTCTGTACTGCGGCCATCACATGTTATTTTACTACCCAAGTAACAAAACTCATCTACCACCATCATTGTATCGTTACGTAATTTAATACCTTCAGCATCGCCTGATTTTCTAAGACCGCATTCCATTATTTTTGTTTTGCTCTTGTTAATGTTCATTTTATACGCTCTCTTCAACACAGTGTCCATTCCATTCAACTGCTCTTCCAGGTCCTTTGCTGTCTCTGATAGAATTACAATGTCATCAACAAAACGCAATGTTTTTATTTCTTCCCCCTGAACTTTAATCCCTATTCCAAATTTTTCCTTGCTTTCTTTCACCGCCTGCTCGATGTACAAATTGAATAACATCGGAGAAAGGCTACAACCCTGTCTTACTCCCTTCCCAACTGATGCTTCCCTTTCATACCCTTCGAGTCTAATAACTGCGGTCTGGCTTTTGTACAAGTTGTAAATAACTCTCCTTTCCCTATATTTTACCCCTGCTGACTTCAGAATTTGAAAGAGTGTATTCCAGTCAACATTGTCAAATGCTTTCTCCAAATCTACAAAAGCTAAAAATGTAGGTTACAAATAGCCGTATATTTGCAAATGATTTTTAAACGATGCGCAATATGGAAAGAACATAACAGATTTAATTTTTAGAGAATTTTCTCCTCTGCACATCCGGTTATTCAATTTTCGTCTCCGATGAACGATTGAGACGTTATCTGCAATTAGATTTCGAGCTGTTGAAAGGCGATAACAAACGGCCCAGTTTTAGTATTAGTATCCTAAATTGGGCAAATAGGAATTGCAGGAAGAAATGGACTTCCGAAACCAACCATCAGTTATGCAGACACTCTTAATAGGAAAATGTTGCTCTGAAGCCATAGAACATGGTCTGCGAAGTAATAGAAGTTTTAATTTGTTCAGATGAGACCATTTTTACACTGTTTTCAACTTATGGTCGAGTTTTCGTCCAAGAAGTGAAACTTAATGAAGTTTCGGAGATTATTTGGTAGCCTTAAAGTGACATTCCATTATCCGCTAAGGTCATATTATTGACAAGGATTACGTGACTGGATGATGAAGTGCATCTCACGGCACGATATTTGTTCCTCAATAATTATGCAACAGCGCCCCTGTTCACGCAGCTTGCATATCGCACTATTGGTTTCGTGAGCACGAGACTGATCTGTCGCGTCTACCCTAGCCACCAGACACCAAATCTTAATATTATTGAATCTTTATGGTCTATTTTGGAGAGAAGAGTGCGTGATCACTATCTGGCTCCATAATTATTAAGTGAACTTTCCACTTTGTACAGAAAGAAAAGTATACGATTCTCAGGTGTTAATTTATGTAGTTAATTGGTTTTCGCCGCTGTGGAGTAGCCGAGCGGTCTAAAGCACCTCGCTGCGGAGCGCGCGGTTGCTCGCCGTGGAGGTCCTAGTCCTTCCTGGGGCATGGATGTGTGTGTTTGTCCGTAGGTTAGTTTACCTAGGTTTAAGTAGTTTGTAAGCTACAGACTGATGACCACGCAGTTTGGTCCGATAGATTTACAGACATTTGAACATTTTAATTGGTTTTCGACTAAACTAAATAAATTAATTCTATAGAACAAACACTATATTCTCATTTATTATTATGTTCCACTACCAAGATGCGACGGAGGACTCCGTTAATAGGTTATGACATTTTTCCAAAAATCATTCTTATGCCAAGGCTGCAAAATATTTTTATTTGTTATATTCTACCTGTTTCGGCAGTTGCTACCATTAACAGGAAATCAACAAAATATTTTACATAAAAGCTAACAAGATAACATTTTTACTGAGTAATTTACAATAAAATATTGTGTTGGTTTCCAAAAGCTTTAATTAATCTTTAATTTGTAATAGTTAAAGATCTGTAATAGTTAAAGAATACCTACTACATGATGCAAAATTGAAGGGCTTTCAGAAACGATCACAATATTTTATTGTAAATTAGACGTTGCTCTACTCAGTAAAAATGTTATTGGCTTTGATGTAAAATATCTTTTTGATTTCCTGTTGATGGCAGCAACTTCCGAAACTAGTAGAATATAACAAATAAAAATATTTTGCAGCCTTGGCACAAGAATGATATTTTCAAAGTACGTCACGGCTTTAGATTGCCATTTAAAAAGAACGTTTTGACATTCCCCGAGAAGCCACGCAGGGTCTGCACTTATCCAGTCTGAGGAGATCGGAAGCTGTTTCGAATGCCAATGGCTTTCCTGCGCCGTTATATGCATGGTAATGTATTGTGTTTGTGTTGTAGTGCGCCGGCCGCGGTGGCCGAGGGGACTGAGGCGCTACAGTCACGGTCTGCACGGCCACTACGGTCGGGGGTTCGAATCCCCCCTCGGGCATGGATATTTCTGCCGTCCTTAGTATAAGCTAGAATATAAGTAGTTTGTAAGTTTAGGGACTGAAGACCCTGTAGTTAAGTCCCTTAAGCTATACAAACATTTGAACATTTTGTTGTAGTGCACTCCCTGGAGGTGAGGCTAAAGTTCGTCGGCATAGAAATGACACAGTATGTAAATTGCCAATGACTTAGTAGTAGGCCAGTATCTCCTTCATACTTAACTATAATAGCTGTAACCAGTACATAGTGTTACATGACAATTTTTCTTAATTATAATAATAACGATAATGACCAGTCTGTTACCAGCTGGCTGAGACGTGTCGCCCATAACTCTCTCGAAAGTGCAAGTGATATACCCTGAAGAGGCAAAGAAACCGGTATACCTGCCTAATGTCGTGTAGAGCCCCCGCAAGCACGCACAAGTAGCGCAACACGACTTGGCATGGACTCGAATAACGTCTGAAGTTGTACAGGAGGGAAATGACATCCTGCAATGCTATCCGTAAGAGGGGATGGAGATCTCTTGTAACACGTTGCAAGACATCCCAGATCAGCTCAGTAATGCTCATGTATGGGGAGTTTTGTGTCCAGCGCAGATGTTTAAACTCAGAAGAGTGTTCCTAAAGCAATTCTGGACGCGAGTGGTGTTGCATTGTTCTCTGTTATTGACCAAGTCCATCGGAATGCACAATGATCATGAGTGGATGAAAGTGCTCAGCCAGGATAAGTACATATGTGTCACCTGCCAATGTCTCATGTAGACGTGTCACGTGTCCCATATTACTCTAACTACACACGCGCCACCGCGCGGGAGTAGCCGAGCGATCTGAAGCGCCACGTTAGGCTAAGGCCACACCGGACGTTTGGCGCCTAGATGCCTCGCGACTCGCCTGGATGCTTGGTGGCCACACCGGAACATCGATCCATGCCAATCGCCATAGGTGTCTTGCTCGCTCGCTCGCACTATCGAGATGTCTCTTCAGTACTAAGGCGGAAAATGCTTCTGGAAGAAAATATTTCTTTGAAATATGAACTGTTACGGAAACTCCATCATGCTGGGTATATAGTATGCATTGTGAGAGGGATGAACGTGGTGAATTCAACGTGTTGTACAAACAACTTCGAAAGTTTCCAGACAATTTTTTTGGTTATTTACGAATGACTGTAAAATCGTTCGACATTCTTCTCTTGGCTATTACAGAAAAATGACGAAAATAGGAACAGCGTCTAACGTCCATCACCTCTTTTCGGAATGACTCAAACTGAGCCCTAACGTTTTCCTGAATTACGGAAAGTTTTGTTAGTTCACAGTCTAAAACAAAGTCATTCCACTGTAGGTGAAGTTGAACTTATATGCTGGCTGAAGTCCATTGCGTTGTGAGTTATCTTCGGCATTCACTAAAGAAATTGATTCTACAGGATATTTTCATAAAGTAAAACCATCTTAGTTGATATGGAAACGATTTTATTTCCACTTAAACATTGCACAATCAAGAAATGCAGCAGCAAGCCAACACAGCTGCTTACAGGTTTCTGGCCACTCAACAACTCTATAGCAGACTAAACAAACAATGGTTTCTCTCCAACATCTTTCTGCTTAACTACGTAATAAAAATGATGACAAAGTTTTGTAATTCATAATTAAACAATATTCTTTTCCATTAAATATGCCAAAATACAGAAATAAAAACATTAGATTTAAGCTTTGTCTATTTATGTCAATGTATGTACTTGTTTCATGAAATTTGTATTTAATGTAGTACACAAATTTAACGTCATCATTTTGACTAGTGTTTACTGTGCTCAAATTATTTACATTATGTATGTTTTCGAAATGCACACATATTTGTTTTGCCAATATTGTGTAGGCGTAATATTATTATGAAAATGAATTTTAATGAGTTTCAGTTTGCGGTCAAATTATTTATAAATACGGATTTGTATATGGTTGTCGTAGTTTTGTTAATTTCGAAGATAGTTTCTTAGTACCAAACGGATTATTAATTTTAGTGCATGAATAATTATCAGTATTTAATTTAGGATCTAGTGATATATAAAACATAGTCTGCCCTAATTTATTTAAACAAAAGGTATATATGAAATCATGTTGCGCAATAATTTATAACATGTAGCATTATTGTTTTTATACAAATTAGTATCATATAGGTTCAGCAATTTCCGAAACTAAGTGTAATGCATTTTTAGTGTTTGCTGCTATTATTTACGAAAGTATTAAAAAATGAAAATTACGTAAAAGATCAGTCAAAGTTATATTTAAATCAATGTAGTATTTCTTAAAAGCGTTTTACTAATAGTGTCAATAGAATTTCAAACATAGGGCGAAAATGTGAAATATCACATGTCCGGTAATGAAGTTTTACTTTAGGTGTCAGATCTTTCGTGTTTCTATGTTGGCAACAGATTTTTAGGAGTGCACAACATAGCAGAAACGTTACAAGCGCAATAAATACGAGGAATATTTTCGTTGATTACTTCAACGGCAGTGGTTCTGTGCCCTGACAGATGAACTGTCTGCCTCAAAACATTATTGATCGTTATGGCTGATAGATGGAATTCAATCAGCATTATGTTTATTACAAGATTAAAAATATCATAAACCAGTATGATAATTATTATGTAATAAGAATTCTTAATTAACCTGTAGTTGCTTTCAAGAATAAAAATAAAACCAGAGCTGCCAATTTCTATTGCGCCACCTTCCCACATTTTCTTTATAACTATTACATTTTTGTGAAGTTCATGAGCGGGATTCCACAAACATTCCATTTTGAATACAGCCGAAATCAGTGCTTCGTCATGCATCGTAGTGATGAAACAAACGAAATCACAGCGTTTATCTGGTGATACAATCTCCGAAGCCACCAGGCGACAAGCTAGAAAGAACCAGCACAACAGTTCGTCTAGCGACACGCCAAGCGACTAGCGTAGTCACGTAGCGTTCAGTGCGGTCGGTCCCTTAAGACCACTGCTGTTTGTTCAGCAAGGTGAGGCACCTGGGGAGTTCAAATCAAATGTTTGTATAGTCTATGGGACTTAACTACGGGGCCATCAGTCCCTAAACTTACAAACTACTTATCAACTACTTACGTACTAGGACGGCACAAATATCCATGCCCGAGGGGGGATTCGAACCTCCGACCGTAGTGGCCGTGCAGACCGTGACTGGAGCGCCTTAGTCCCCTCGGCCGGCACCTGGGGAGTCGCGAGGTAACTAGGCGCTAAGCCAGGTGCGGCCGTAGCCTTACGAATCGCGCGGCCTCCCGCGTCGGCGGTTCGATCCCCCGGGCATGGATGTGTGTGTTGTCCTTAAGTTAGTTTAAGTAGTTTGTAAGACTAGGGAGTAATGACCAAAGTAGTTTGGTCCCATAAGAATTACAAACATGTGAATATTTACACACGCCCCTCACCATTACATAGCTTGGACAGTTCCATGGATTCATGAGGTTGTCTCCATACCCGTGCACATCCAACCGCCCAATGCTATTGGAAACGAGACTCATCCAACTAGACAACATGTTTACAGTTATTAAGATTCCAACGAGCCAAGGCGAGGCAAAATCATATGTTTGTACAGCTATGGGACCAAACTGCAGTGGCCATCAGTCGCTGGACTAACTACTAAAACTAACTTCTACATCTACATACATACTCCGCAATTCACCGTAAGGTGCGAGGCGGAGGGTACACTGTACCACTACTAGGCATTTCCTTTCCTATTACACTCCCAAATAGAACGAGGAAAAAATGAATGCCTATATGCCTCCGTACGAGCCCTAATTTCTTTTATCTTGTCTTTGTGATCACCACGCGAAATGGAAGTAGGCGGCAGCAAGATCTTACTACACTCAGCTACAAATTCCGGCCCTCTAAATTTCCTCAACAGAAATTCACGAAGAACGTCGTCTTTCCTCCAGCGATCTCCAATTAAGTTGCCGGAGCATTTCCGTGACACTCGCGCATTGGTCGAACCTACCAGTAACAAATCTAGCTCGCCTCTGAACTGCCTCTAAGTCTTCCTTTAAACTTATCTTCTGCGGGTCCCAAACACTTGAACAATACTCAAGGCGTGATCGTACAAGCGTTTTATACACGGTCTCCTTTACAGGTGAAGTACATCTTTCCAAAATTCTCCTAATAAACCGAAGTCGGCTGTCCTCCTTACTCACAACTGTCCTTACATGTTCGTTCCATTTCATATCGCTTTGCAATGTTACACCTAGATATTTGAACGACGTGGCAGCATCAAGAAGCTCACTACTAATGCTGTATTCGAATATTATGGGATTGTTCGTCCTACTCATGCGCATCACCTTACATTTTTCTACATTGAGAGCTAGCTGCCAGTCTTCGCACCAACTAGAAATTTAGTCTAAGTCATCCTGTATGCTACTACAGTCAGTTAAAGACGACACCCTCCCATACACCACAGCATCATCAGCAAACAGCCGCAAATTACAAGTTACTCCGTCCATCAGATCATTTATATAGATAGAAAATAATAGCGGTCCTATCACACTCCCCTGGGGCACGCCTGACGATACACCCGTCTCTGATGAACACTCGCCGTCGAGAACAACGTACTGTCTTACAGCCAGTCACAAATCTGTGAACCTATTCCATAAGCTCGTATCTTCGTTAGTAGTCTGCAGTGCGGCATCGAACGCCTTTTTGAAGTCGAGAAAATCACAATCCGCCTGTTGCCCTTCATCCAGGGCTTGCAAGATGTCACGTGAGAAAAGGGCAAGCTGAGTTTCACATGATCGATGTTTCCTAAACCCGTGCTGATTCATAGAAAGAAGCTTTTCCGTTTCAAGGAAATTTACTATATTCGATCTGAGAATAGGCTCCAAAATTCTACATGAAAGTGATGTCAACGATATTGGCCTTTAATTGTGTGGGTTAGTTCTCTTTCCTTTCTTGTAAACGGGAGTCACCTGCGCTTTTTTCCAATCACTAGGAACTTTGCGCTGAATGCTAATGCTTATGCTAATGATGACAAACATCGATTCCCGAGGGAGGACTCGAACTTCCGACGGGAAGCAGCACTACGCTGCAAGGCTCCTTAGAGGCACGGCCATTCCCGCGCGGACAGGGCGCGGCGTAAAGCTTTGGTGCCGTGCAGTCATCAAGGTAACAAGACTGGCCCTTACGCTTTGAAAGCCCATACCGATCATGTTTCATGGAATGGTTCGCATACTGAGAATTGATGATGACCCAGCAATGAAATCCGCAGCAATTTGCGGAAGGGTTGCACTTCTGTCAAGATGACCGGTTCTCTTCAGTCATTGTTGGTCTCGTTCTTGGAAGATTTTAATACAGCGGCTGCGATGTAGGAGGTTTGATGTTTTACCGGATTCCCGATATTTACGGTGCACTTGTGGAATGGTCGTATGGGAAAATTCCCACATCGGAGATACTATATCTCATCTATCATGCGCCGACTATTATACCACGTCCAAACTCACTTAAGTCGTGATAACTTGCCATTGTAGCAGCAGTCAACGACACCTGTTGTCTTATATAGACGTTGTCAACCGCAGCGCCGTCTTGTGAGTGTTTACATATCTCTGTGTTTGCATACACAGGCCTATATTACTGGGACACTATTATTGGACAGTCGGCCGCGAGCATAAATAGATGAGTGCTATTCACGTACTACTGTACACAAGTGGTAAAACCACCTCCAGAAGAGTCGTTTGCTTTAGGGATTACATCCTGTAAAATGATTTGTATTCTTACAAAGAAAGAAGAATGTCTGTTTGCCGCGGTGGAGAAGCCGAGCTATCTAAAGCGTCTCGCTGCGGAGCGCGCGGTTGCTCGCCGTGGAGGTTCGAGTCCTCCCTGGGGCATGGGTGTGTGTGTTTGTCAAATTCAAATGTTTGTAAATCTATCGGACCAAACAGCGTGGTCATCAGTCCGTAACTTACAAACTACTTAAACCTAGGGAAACTAACCTAAGGACAAACACACACACCCATGCCCCAGGGAGGACTCGAACCTCCACGGCGAGCAACCGCGCGCTCCGCAGCGAGACGCTTTAGACCGCTCGGCTACTTCACCGCGGCGTGTGTGTTTGTCCTAAGGTTATTTTACCTAGGTTTAAGTAGTGTAAGCTACGGACTGGTGACCACGTAGTTTGGTCCAATAGATTTACAAACATTTTTGAATGTCTGTTTGTTTGTTTTTCCAATTTGTTTACGGTCGCGGCGGACTGCAACGTTCATTGTCCAAGCTATACCAGTTTCTTTGGATAATCAGTATATTACGTCAGAGCTATTCGAGATAATTCTGGTGTCAAGTTTATTTTAAACTCCGGAATTAAATACTTTAATATTATTACAGTTTGCTGAATAAAAGGCAGTGGGAAACCCGGAACGGAAGAGAATCGAAGCGTTTCAGATGTGGCTCTAAAAGAGTGTTGAAAATTATGTGGACTGATTAAGATAACGAATGAGGAGGTTCTCTGTAGAACTGATAAAGAAAGCACCGAATGAAAATACAGACAAGAAGAACGGACAGGGTGATAGAATGTTACATCAAAAAATCTTCAAATGTTCGTCAAGCTTAAAGGACTTAACTGCGGTGTCATCAGTCCATAAACTTACAAACTACTTATGAACTAGCTTATACTAAAGCCAGCACAAACATCCATGCCCGAGGGTGGATTCGAGCCCCCGAAGGGGAACGGCCTCGCGCATCGTAGCATAGTACCTCAATGCGCTCGGCCGCTCCGCCGCGGCTGTGTTACAACATCAGAGAATATAAACCTCCATGGTAGCAGAGGGTGAAGCTAGAGGCTATGACTAATTTAGGAAGTCATCCAAAAAATAATTGCGAACTTATGGTGCAAATGCTACTCTGGAGAGCAGAGCCTGGCGATCAGGGAGGTATTCCTAGTGGGCCGCATCAATCATTATAAGACCGATAACAAAATAAAAAACACATTGCTGACCAATTTTAATTGCACTTTTGTTTTACTTAGACTCCGACCGAAACATGATTTGTGGCCGACAACGTAACCGAATATTCTTCTCCTCTTCTAGTTTCGACCGAAACCGTCACCGATACTTGTGTAATTAAGTGAAAATTTCTGTATATTTACGTTATATCACAAAACACCAGTTTTTCCACGTATATCATGATCCCCTCCTTGTACTAACACCACCACCTAGAGAGAAGGCCGCGGCGCTCTCGTGTGACGTCAGGCAGAGTAGGCTGCGCGCGCATAGCTGACTGGCTCGCTGCTTCAGCATAGTGGGCCGTGCACAACGCCACCTTGATACAGGGAATGAGCGTCGCCTGCCAAGAGTATTCATAACACAAGCAAACTATTGGTATTAAGTAGCGTTATTCCGAGTTAGGGAACACGTCACGTTGCACACTGTGTTTCAGAATGTTGTTAATGTTATTTATGTGATTCACAGAGAAATTTGTTCTAGTAAAAGATATTTATGAACTATTTGTAAGATGTCGCACCGACATTGGACTCGTACGATTCATATTAGGCATTTTGTCTCATACCATCAAAAATCTGCACGGAGACTCACATAGGTAACACGAAAAACATTCTGAAACACAGTGTCCAACGTGAACGTATTCCCAAACTCAGTACAACACTAGGCAAGACAAATAGTTTGCTTGTGTTATGACTACTCTTGGCAGGCAGCGCTCAGGCCTTGTATCTAGGTGGCGTTGCCGTGCCCCAGTGACTACCCAGTCAGCTATGCGCGCGCAACCTACTCTGCCTGACGTCACACGAGACCGCCGCGGCCTTCTCTCTAGGTGGTGTTGGTACTAAGCCTTCTCGAGTGTGTGTAAGACTATTCAGGAGTCCGTAGAAGATGACGTGGGAGGCGAACGGGTTTAGAGAAATCGACGGTACTTTCCTCCTTATGACATTTTCTACCTAAAAAAGAAACATTACAGGAAGTTAGACAATAAGTAAACTGAACTCGATACGGTGGAGTCTCGATATTTCGAGTCTCGGAATTATAGGTTTCCAATAAATACGAGCGTCATAAAACAACACAACTGCGGGTAAATTCTATCTTCACAGAAAAATCCACTTGACCATTATAATGCGAAGTAAATAGTGAAAAGACTTTAAAACCTTAAGGCTGCCATTGTAAGTGACCATTTAAAAACCTTTTTGGTCATACCTTTTTACAAGCGTATTCTTTTCAAGGTCACCGCGGCGGAGTGGCCGAGCGCATTGCGGCGGTACGCTGCGAAACGCGAGGCCGTTCTCAAATGTTCAAATGTTTGTATAGTCTATGGGACTTAACTACGGGGTCATCAGTCCCTAAACTTACAAACTATTTATGAACTACTTACGAACTAGGACGACACAAATATCCATGCCCGAGGGGGGATTCGAACCCCCGACCTTAGTGGCCGTGCAGACCGTGACTGGAGCGCCTCAGTCTCCTCGGCAACAGCGGCCGGCGAGGCCGTTCTCCGTCGGGGGTTCGAATCGCCCCTCGGGCATTGATGTTTGTGCTGTCTTTAGTATAAGGTAGTCCATAATTAGTTTGTAAGTTTAGGGACTGATGACCCCGCAGTTAAGTCCCATAAGCTTAACAAACATTCGAACATTTGAATCTTTTCAAGGTCGATTTTCTTCTTTTTCACACGTAAATTTCGATAGTTCGAAGTGATACCGGTACCCTTCATTTCGAATTAACGAGACTACTGTATAGCTACTACAAATTCCACAGTCCTGCATACCTTCTTGTAGGAAGACAGTCTTTAGATACACAACAAACATGCCAAATAGATAACTACTAAATATCATAATGTCATCATGATTACCACAATACAAAATACGCAGAAAATAATCATTTGTTTTTCTTCCATAAGCAGCCTTTAAGATTTTGTTTTTGTGAGCGCTAGCTTTATGTTGCCATCTTCACTTTTTCTTTTCTTTTTTATCGACAAAAAACTTTACATATCTCCATTTTGGCATTCATGAATACATAGCAGCTTCAATTAATGCTGCAGAAAGTATTTAGAAATATAAAGCCACTGTTCTGACTAAGAGTGTCATTGTTGTCAGTATACATTTACGTAAACTAAACAGAAAAAGGTGTGTACCACATGACCATTGTTTCCTAACATAATTATGAAAACATGCTCCTCGCTTCAAAGGAAACTCATTAATATATCTTTACAGCATAACAATATAATAACACGTTCCATTACGTACTATACTGAATAAGCTAAATTGTTACTAATATAGTATAAGAATATCACTATTAGATACGACTGCGTAATAATATGCATAAGAACATAATACAATTTTTACGCGGGAGCAGAGACTTGGTTGCCAACTTGGGGGTTTTCCCCCTAGATTTATGGGGGTAAAATGTATTTGGGGCTTTATTTAGGGGGATAGAAAGTTTAGGGGTATGTTTAGGGGGAGTTTTACGGGCATTATGGATACAGGTATTTAAAATTGTGTAGTCAGTCATTTGACGAATTTACGAAAGAGATTTTCTGTCAAGTATTCCAGTAACAAGTACTTGGCACTAGTCATAGAAAAGTCTCGTTCGTTCAACTCCAGAGGGCCATGGTTCAATTCTTACCCCCTCCCCTCCTACCTATTCCACGTCACGCTGACACTTGAAAAAAGAACAACTTCTTGTGCGAGAGCCAAGTTCATTCAAGAATACAACCGACACCAACGTCCTATTGTTGTAACTTTGTAATATTGTCGAGTATCATTCTTATTCTGATGTTTATTGTTAAAGAGTGGTGCCACAAGTGTGTGGTGCAGGTGTCATGTTTGGAACTTTAGACGAAGAAAAACAAAAGGAATGCCGAAAGATAGTACAAAGAAGATTTACTTCCAGAAATACACAAGGATTTGGGAAACAGATGCAGAGCTAAAAGGTAAAGTAGTTTTATAATTTTAACGTGGCTGAGCGTAGCAACTATGACGTTTATAGATGAAATATTTTACTGAAACCCAGACCCTTTTCAAACGCGAGTGTTGAACGTGCATTTTCTATGTATAATACCATAAAGGACAAGTTGTGGTATAGACTATCTGTTCAAATGCTTCAGAGTATTATGGTGATCAGATTATGTATACAACTCAATCTTGGATCTTGTGTAACCTTCAGTCCATCGGAAAAGAAAAAAAAAAAGAGTTATTTAATGTGAACATGTACGACTTCAAAACTTCAGAAATTTCAGAATAAAGTGAAATTATGTATGAAATGTTGGAGAATTTGTAAATAAAATCATTTCTAAGTTTAAATATAGCTATTTTCGCTCAAGTGATTGAAAACTATTTTTGTGGTTTTTTAGGGGGATTTCAAGTAGAGTTTAGGGGGGGGGGGGAATTTTAGATGTTGGCAACCCTGAGCAGAGACTCCTGGCAGTTACACGGCGCACCGTCCACTGAAGTAAAGCGATGCTGTTGACTGAATCCATCCAGAACGCGACCGGACTTCATCAGTAAGTAGCAGAAAGCTAATTTCGGCCAAGCCGAAAATTCGGCTCATTTTTGGCCGAAACCGAAACAGCGGCAGAAACAAGTATTTTACCCGAAACTGGCCGTAATAGAAACGGAATATTCGGTTAGAGTTTAGTTTTACTGTATACTAGGCCAGCCCACTGCATTTAAACGGTGCGTGAACAACGTAAGTTCTCAATGTAGCCTTGACATATTATGCCTCATAATTTATCAGTTATTTATATTTTACTTCAAGTTTCCATCTATCAACTAAAGAACCAATGTGAGCAATCGGTCTGTAACTTCACTCCCATCTTCCGGAACAGGCTATGTATTTCAAAAGCACAAAGAAGTGTCGGAGGGACAGTCTTTCTAACAACCCTGATAACGTTAGCTCGGTCGCCCCTCATCTGGGAAAATACCATGCCAACTCGATACTCCGATAGAGGACGGGGGAACTTAGCGTTCGTAGCTGACTGAAAGCTCACTAAAGCCAACTTGCTACAGCGTCACGCCAGCAAACAGTTCCGTCCGCTTGACAGACGTGCCATTAAAAATTTAAACTAAGGCCCACGAGATCGTTCTTTTCAACGATCGACTCCATTCATGATAAATTTGAATTTCGTTAGCTGTGTACAACGCACAAATGAAACATTTACCCGAAAGTAGTCAAGTATTCTAACGGTCTCATCGCTTGGCATCTCTTCTAAGCACGACATGCAACCATTTACAATTCGTATCGAAAGGGTTATAACCCCTTTAATTAAATCAAAACTTAGCCACATTTACGTTTTTATCAAGATACATTATTTATAATCCGCGTTACGTTTAACAGTGACTTCGCCCTAAAGGTGCTGTATTAGAAACACAATCTGCCGTCGGCACACCATACAGTATACTACAGCTTGTTGCAAGTTGGCATCACTGCGTACGTGTTACCACTTATGCGTGTCCGCAGTCGACAATTAACGTACGATCTCCTGGAAGTCACCTTGCAGTATATTATACGTTTCGTTCTGTTACGGTCAACACAAATAATCGGTGAAATTCGTCATCTCCGATATTTCACCGCACGAGAGATGTCTCGCGGCCTGAGGTGCTATGTCACGGATTGCGCGGCCGCTCCCGCCGGAGGTTCGAATCCTCCCTCGGACATGGGTATGAGTGTCGTCCTAAGTATACGTTAAAGTAGTGTGTAAGTACAGAGACCAATGACCCTGTCCGTTTGGTCCCTTAGTGACACAGAATTTTTGAACCCTCGCACTTCTAAAGAGGCCAACTAGATGATGTATAGTTAGTGGTACCACCTGTGATGAAAACGGCTGTACTGTTAAACGTTGCATATCCTCAGTAATAACTGCTTATACAGAACAAGATAAAACGTCGGTGAAGAAGAATACTGGGCGAAACCCTAAGTTAACCCACGAGCATTAAGATCGATTACTGCCAGTAACATAAAAATACCACGGCAAAAGCGACCGTAAAACTCAACACTCACTTGAGTAATACTGTTTCCATAATAACAGTACAGCTGGAGTTTAACATTCAAGGAAGGATTGCGGTCGCTAAACCCTTAATAACAAAAGCCGACGCAAAGCTGCTAAGGAAGTGGTGCGGCGATCGTAAAACTTGGGTATACGATGAATGGAATGTGGTATGGTACAGTGAATAATTAGTTACTCTGCTTCCTATAAACGAGTTTATGTATCAAAGGCCGGCCGTGGTGGCCGAGGGTACTGAGGCGCTCCAGTCACGGTCTGCACGGTCACTACGGTCGAGGGTTCGAATCCCCCCTCGGGCATGGATATTTGTGCTGTCTTTAGTGTAAGGTAGTTTGTAAGTAGTTTGTAAGTTTAGGGACTGATGACCCCATAGTTAAGTCCCATAAGCTTTACAAACATTTGAACATTTATGTATCAAAATAAGGCAAAAGAAGCTAACGATACGGATGCTTGACTCTTACAGTGAAGTGTGAGGGAGGTTCCGTCATGATTTTGGTATCTATATCGTGGTATTCACTTGTTTCTATCAATATCCTCACTGGCGGGATAACTGTGAATGAATATCTCATCTTTCCCGACAATAAACTGCTTACTTTGACTAACATACTGCTGATTTACTCTGGCCTGTTCCATAGAAGAGGTTCTGCCGTGCTTTGTACAACATTAGAAAATTATCAAACATCTCCCCCCAGAGAGGGGGGCAACGTCTCAACATAATTGAACAGTTATGAAGAGAGCAGAAAGTGACGCCCATAATTTACAACTCCAGCTTTGCTGAAGCAATTGGTGGATATTTTGGTACAATTAATGGATAACATTCTGTTGGGAATCGTGAAGACACTAAACGAAACTATTCCTCGAAGAGTTGCGGCTGTCCTCAAACTAACTACTTACTAATTAATAAATATTTTGTGTCTGTTAGATGTTCATATTAGTCTGACGACCCCCTTTAAGAGGGGGCGGGTCATCCAGGTGTTGGTTGACATGGTGTTTTAGTATGTGATGAAATATACAGGAAGACAACTCAGTAACGCACATTATTATCACTTCCTAACAGAATATTTCGCAACACATCCCGTGGCCGTGTCTTCTACCCTTCTAACCTAGCCTGAACTATATGGAATACATCCAAAAGATATCAGGAGAGATGAACACCCTTTGTACCCTCCTCCAACTATTATTTTTGAATTGTGAGGTATAACTTGAGTGCTCACGAAACAGAGCATTTCCCCAGTGTTTTCGTTGCTTCCGTAGTCTTTTTCTCGATGCGTCACCTTGACCAGAGGAATCGGACGTGCATGCTACCAGGTAGGAGTTTCTAATCCAATCCCTCATCAGCGTGATAGTCTCATGGTCGGATACCTCCAAGTCTGCGCTCCATATATTGACAGGATCGAATCTGTTTGTTGCTAAATCTTTCACAGCTGATGAAAACTATTACGGACGGTAGACACGTGGATGAAGAAAGATGCTCCCAGGAGATCATCACCAGTAGTTGTACTCTGAAGATTCGGATCCGTTGTTGCCTAGCCAAATCAAACGTTCAAATGTTTGTAGAGCTTATGGGACTTAACTACGGGGTAATCAGTCCCTAAACGTACAAACTACTTGGAACTAGCTAAGACTAAGGACGGCACAAATATCCATGCCCGAGGGGGGATTCGAACCCCCGACCGTAGTGGCCGTGCAGACCGTGACTGGCGCACCGCAGACCGCTCGGCCACCGCACCCGACTGTTGCCTACCAGCTAGGGATGTGTAATTCGTGAACGAACATGCTCAATTGAACGATTCTGTGAAATGAACTATAGTTCATTTTAGTTCACTTTGGTAAACTACAGTTCTTTTACTCCTTGCTTTCCTGATCTACTAGAAATTAGAAGGCGCCAGCTGAAATATCCCTTCCATCGATACTGGATACACCCAAACCCCAGGACCTAAAAGTATGCATTTCAGAAGTCCTAACTTCTGTGGAAACTGCACTGGATCGGAAGAACGGAATGGTTCACTTATTTCAGTTGATGAACCAGTTCCTAACTGTCCCAACTAAGTCGTTTCGAAAGACCGAAATAATTAAGTTAGTTCACTTATACTCCGCGTCACGTACGAAGGCGGCCCAGTTCTGAGCCGCTCTACGCATCCACCTCCATTACCGCAATGAGAGCCAATAATGTTCACTCTGTAGGCGCGTGGCTGGCTGCGAGTTACGCAATGTTTCTCCCACAGGCGCAACTGTTGGCGCTCGGCCGTATCTCTACCCCTTCTCGCTTTCCCGTATCGCTTCGCCTCTATGCGGGGAAGCGTCTTCTTACATGACACCACCTATAGTTAAGCTGATGAACTAGCCGAACTGCGCGAACTACATCAGACTGGAAGACCGAAACTGCTCGATTAGTTGACTTACAAGGGCATTGTATGTCAATCGGATATTTTTATTCATCTTCATTTATAAATGGGATGAAAAGTATTCCTATAAATGCAATTTTGCATCTGGCTCTCAGATAATTTGTATATGGTTTTTCAAGCAGACATTAAAAATACTTATTACAAAGAGTTTGGAAATTTTAACCTGAAAGTTTAAGTGCCAAATTATGAATCCAAAGGTAGCGGGTTCGATCCCCGCCAGGTCCTAGGATTTTTATCTGTCACTTGCTACTTCTTTCATCTTTGGAAATGTTGCTGATGTGAAAAATAACGTGTAGCAAACTGTAGGTTCCCCAATAACTGACTGGATAAGTCAGTTCGAAGGTCGCAGGAAGGCAACAGCATACCACCACCATACATGACCGTGCCTGGTAAAGCACTGTGGTGTTCAAATCAATCTTCGGACAGTTCACTGCTTTACCTTTTTTTAAGGGGTGATAAATGGGTGAGAGTTTTTTTAATCCTTTTAATGTATAGTGTAGCTAATCAGCTACGTACCTTATTTTTCCCATTACCTCTCAAAATGATTAAAATTTTACCACAAATTCATTTGTAGCTGCTTGTATACATAGTGTTACATATGCTAGTAGCTCGTCCTAAAAATTATAAATTGCATAGCGCTACTGAAGCAGTTCTACAGTTAGTAGCATTGAGTTACTCCTAACATGTGCGTTTGTTTACTTTAGTAGTCCTCCTTTGCCATGTAAAAGTAGTCAATCACATAGTACTGTTGCATTATGAGTTACTTTCTGGAAAGATGACAGGCACAATAGTGACATTTACTGCATTATGGAAGCACTATATAGCTGACCAGCTATGAACGGTTTGTTGCTAGTAGTGCATAATAATTTTAAGGAATTTTGTTTCAATAGTGTTCTCAATATATACGCACTATACATTAATCGTGGTATGTTTTATTGCTTCAAATAAAAACTCATGCATTAAGGGGTTAAGTAAATAATTAAAGAACTCCGGAAGCATTTTTTAAAGCTACGTCTATTAAATATGGTATCTGACTCTCGATTGGAAATAAATATGTGTTTTGGTGTTTTTGGAAATTCAACCCCTAAGGGGGTGAAATATGACTCACAATCGCCCAAACGAAACTACTAAGAACATGAATTTAGAACGTGAAGAAGATATTGATGTTGTACTAACGGTGTCATTTATGAAGGGATTTTTTGCAATTTATTCCTTAACTGGGTGGAACAGACAATGAAATACGGCAAGCGAGAAAATCTTTCTGAAAATACATCGTTATTCAGGCAATACTGAAGCTAGAACTACGAATATTGGTAACTGGTTTCTTGGTCAGAAATTAGTTCACTGAACAACTTAAAGTGAATGATGTAGTTCATCTGAACTAGTTCACTGCACTATTAACTACTTCAGTAATAACAAATATTCCGAAAT
This sequence comes from Locusta migratoria, assembly GCA_026315105.1. NCBI lineage: Eukaryota > Metazoa > Arthropoda > Insecta > Orthoptera > Acrididae > Locusta > Locusta migratoria. The sequence continues at coordinate 299,657,512 of CM048755.1, forward strand.
GAACGGTTCCGTAAAAGGAACTACTTTTTCCATCTCTACTAGCCGCAGATTCACTCGTCTCCTCGGTCACTGGTGTGTGATAATGGCAAAAATGAAAAAGATAATGGATGATAATTAATATAAGTGAATGTACATGGCAGAATTATTAAAACCAATTAAATGACTAGGTGGTCTCGTAACCGGAAGTCAAAAAACAAAACAAGAAAAGTGTCGCTCGCAACCTAGGAATTGGCGCGTGGTCTATGAGGCCTTGCCATGGATTGTGCGGCCGCTCCACGTCGGGGTTCGAGCCCTCCCTCAGGTATGAGTGTGTTTGTTGTCCTTAGCATAAGTTAAATAAATATTCTCCCTTAAGTTTAGAAACATTTTTCCTTTAGTGTGTCGACCAAATCGAGTGAGTAGAATCATAATATACGAGTGGAGACCCAAAGGAAATGGGACTCCGAGGGCGCTGCCATTCGTAGACGTAGTACAGGATTCTCACGCTAGATGGCGTTAGTAGAGGCCTTCATGAAACTGCTGTGCAGACGGCGTCAGTGTAGAGCTGAACGTGCAAGTGTGGTATTGTGTTTCTCTGACTGTTGGCGGGTTACCACTGTGAAGTCGTTATGCCAACTTTAAAACAACAAAGAGTGTATGTGAAATTTTGTATCCTGCTTAGGGTTACTATACGTCCTCTTTTTCCCGGACATGTCCTCTTTTTTAGGCAAGAATAGGTGTCCGGCCGGAATTTATAAAATTCTGCAAAATGTCCTCTTTTTTTTTCTTGGGTTCCGAGAAAGAAAATTTATTTTTGTGTCATTGGCGACAACATGTTCATTCGCTCTGCAGTTCCAAACTGTTCGCAACTATTACGCGCATACACAGAGCGAAATTGCCGTTCACAATTTCGTACTCCGCATGGGTCTGACAGTTGCAAACGAGTCGGAACTTCACTGCCAAGGAACCCGGTTGTCTCTCCTGTATTCAATCAGTGTATTCTGTCTTCTGCATTACGTTATATATCGTTGCTTTTGATATACTTTGTGGTTTAGGTTAAAGCTGTATTGTGTGTTCGAGATCGTAGGTAGCCTTTTCCTTCAGAATAAATTACGTACTTAAATATAACATAATGCTGAAGAGAAAGTCAGTGTTAAATATGTGCTCCTGGAGAAATACAAATCATTCAAGAGAATGATCAAACGAATGTAAGAATTATTGATACATTGTGCTCCGATCAGCTTTGTAGTTTTATAAAATTTTTGAAAGATTATGAAAGGGAACAGAACATACCAACAGCTGAAGTGTGGTGTGCATATTTAAATGAGTCATCTAGTGTTGTTAGTTATTCTGAACTTCTGAAAATTGTAGACTTCTTTTTTTCTATAACTAGTCATAATGCCGACACAGAACGTGTGTTTTCTCTTGTGAACACACAGTGGACAAAAAAAGGAATAGATTTAAAATATACTGTAAATATACTGTATGTGTACAGTATAATTGGCGGCCGCGGTGGCCGAGGAGACTGAGGCGCTCCAATCACGGTCTGCACGGCCACTACGGTCGGGGGTTCGAATGCCCCCTCGGGCATGGATATTTGTGCCGTCCTTAGGATAAGGTAGTTCATAAGTAGTTTGTAAGTTTAGGGATTGATGACCCCGTAGTTAAGTCCCAAAAGTTAGAAAAAAAATATTTTAAACATTAGAAATGCCTGAGCTTTTCTCAATAGTTGTTAAAAAACGTCTTGAGAGAGATTTCATCGCCCACCAAATATATTTGGTTCAAAATTGAATAAGACAAGAATGAGACAATTGAGAGCAGTGATGAGGAATAAACTGTCAAGGTTCATAATACTTCGTTTTCCAACAACCACACAGGTTTACTGTTTTGGTTGTAGTAGTTTTACGTGGTTCATTAATAAAGTTGTAAATTATATTATGTTAAAGATAAAGTGTCCTCTTTTCTTATATGAACTGTCCTCTTTTTCGGTGATGAACATATGGTAACCCTAATCCTGCTTTAAAAAAACTGCAATGGAGACACACCAAATGCTTCAGGAAGCTATCCAGGAGGACTCCCAACTCTCCCAGACAAAAAAAAGCAAGGCAAGTGAGGTCAAATGTGAAGACGATCATTGTCTTTTTTTATGTTCGTGGAATTGTGCAACAGGAATTCCTACTCCCTGGCCAGACAGTTGACCAGCACTTTTACTTGAATGTTTTAAGGCGTTTGCGAGAGGATGTGAGGAGGAAACGCCCGGAACTTTGGCGATCACGTGACTGGTTTCTGCATCACGACAACGCTCCAGCACACACGGCCTTACGAGTGACCCACTATTTGGCATCTCAGAAGTGGTCTGTCCTTCCCAACGCTCCGTATTCGCCGGACCTAGCCCCGTGTGACTTTTTCCTATTTCCATGGATGAAAAAAACGCTAAAATGGGAGCGTTATGATGACGTGCAGGCGGTAAAAACAGCTTCGCAAAGGGCACTGGACAATATCAAACTTTAAGAGTTCCAAACATGCTTGCAACAATGGGAAAAGAAAAAAAATGTTCAAATGTTTGTAAAGCTTATGGGACTTAACTACGGGGTCATCAGTCCCTAAACTTACAAACTACTTATGAACTACTTACGAACTAAGACGGCACAAATATCCATGCCCGAGGGGGGATTCGAACCCCCGACCGTAGTGGCCGTGCTGACAGTGACTGGAGCGCCTCAGTCACCTCGTCCACCGCGGCCGGCAATGGGAAAAGAGACTTGACAAGTGCATCGCATGTAATGCAGAGTATTTTGAAGGAGACTGAAGTAATTTTGTAAAATGATTTATCAATAAATTTTTTGTGACAAAAATCTGGTTTCTTTTGGGTCCCCCCTCGTAGTCAGCCGCTAGACTCGTCCCCCCCTCCCATTTTAGAGTATTCCCACACAGCCAAATTCGCGAATTTCAAGGCTGTGATAAGGTGGGGTCGCAAAGCCGCAAAACGTGAGTTACAGCACCAACTGTACTGGCGCCAGCACTTAGAAGGGCTCCGTAAAAGCGGAAGTAAATATCCACAGGCACCGCGCCCAGGGAGATGAGCACCCAGTCTAATGAACATTATCGTGGAGCGCCGAACATGTGACCACGCCCAGCTTAAATTCCCTCATTTCGTCAGTTGTGGCAAAAATATGGGTAGTAAACATCCAGATATGGGCACGTTTACCGTTACTCGTATTGTCTTATTCTACCTACATTTCGCAACCGTTCACGCACTTGCTAGCTTTCGGCATAATCCACTCTTGGTGACATAACGTCCAGTTTCATGGCTTCAGACCGTACCCGGAATTAGGATAACGACACCTTTCCTAATTTTCGTGTAGCAGACAGACTGTTCTTCGAAATGCTCTATGTTGTGGGGGAGATATTACCCCAGGTAAAACTTACGGTACCCAGAAATATACAGAGTCGGAGGAATGTGCGATCTGACGCTATTTCAGACGAATTTTCGCTGAATATCGCCGTGTGTATTACATATGTTTTTCGCTGCAGAGTACCGTATTCTCATTACATTACCACATATTTTTCTTTAAACCGAGCGAGGTGGCGCAGTGGTAACGCACTAGACTCGCATTCGGGAGGATGGTGGTTCAAATCCACCTCCGACCATCCAAATTTAGGTGTTCCGTGATTTCCCTAAATCACTCCAGGTAAATGCCGGGATGGTTCCTTTCAAAGGGCACGGCCGATTTCCTTCCCCATCCTTACGCAAATCTCAGAGCGTTAGCTCCGTCTCTAATGACCAAGCTGTCGACGGGACGTTAAACCCTAATCTTCCTTTTTTTAAATTTTTCTTTAAATGCTATGCACAGAGATTTTTCTTATTGCGCGATGTCATTTTTCTTGGATTTAAATCTCTGATTGACAGAATTAGGCGACTAATTCCTACAGTAGCGAGCACACATCAATTAATTGTTTCCTCACCGACTACTGTCTTACGTGTCCACATATATTTACTCACAGGTCACCGGAATAGATGTGTACAACACTGTTCCACTCGCTAAACTAGAATATGAGTTCGTCGATGTTGTATTAGAAACCTTCATTTTTTTTTTAAATCAAATCTTAATCATTGGCTGTCATTCACAGCAGATATCTTACACCTGTTTAACACTGCAGCACAATACTGGCAGCAGAAATATATTACAGACCGTAATGCAGCTGACGTATCACGGTTAGAAATAAATTTGCGACTACATTTAATTTCAAGTCTTACTGTTAAAATTGCACGGGAATGGCTGCGCGCTATAAGGCGCCTTGCTGCGGAGTGAGCGGTTAGTTCTCGACGGAGTTTCGAGTCCTCTGTCGAACATGGGTGTGTTGTTGTCCTTAGCATAAGTCAGTTTAATTTTTAATGATTCCAAATCGCTGCATAATATTTTATATTTATTTAACGATGGCCATTTCGGCTACAAAGCCGTCATCAGGTTAACTGAAATTGTGTAATACAAAAGTCGTGAGATAATATAAAAGTCACAGGGTACGATATTTACATAAATTTTGATTATACATTCTACCTGTAATGTGGTTTTCCATATAAGATCGTTGTCATGCCACCAATATGGTACAGTTATAATAAATTGCTGTAGCTAGTTATAATAGATTGCTGTAGCTGTCATTTGCTGCTGTATGTCAACGACATTTTATGGTTACAATAGTTTGTTTATACCAACGATATATTAAACAGTTCAAAGTATGTATTAAATTTTGTCTCTGATTATGATAGGCAACGATATTGCATGCCTCCAACTGTTTGTTTACCAACGATATACGAAAATAATTTAGAAGGTGCTCTTTGGTGTAACATGCGTTAAAATTTAATAACAACACACCCAGTGACATAGTGCCACAGTGTTCAGCGCTATCGAAGGCACGAGCGTTAGGAATAGGTTCCCAGGTATGTGACTGGCTCGAAGACTTCTTAAGTAACAGAACCCAATATGCTGCTTTCGATGATGAGTATACATTAGAGACAAGGATATCGTCAGGAATGGTTCAGGGAAGCGTGATAGGACCGCTATTTTTTCTATCTACATAAATGACTTTAAGAACAGAGTGAGTAGCAATTTGCGGCTGTTTGCTGATGATACTGTGGTGTACGAAATGGACCGCGCAGGAGTAGCCGAGCGGTCTGGAGGATCGCGCGGCCTCCCGCATCGGGATTTCGAATCCTCCCTCGGGCATGGATGTGTGTGTTGTCCTTAGGTTAGGTTAGCTTAGTTGAAGTAGTTTGTAAGACTAGGGACTGATGACCAACGTAGTTTGGTCCCAGCAATCTTGCAGGCTGTCGCAAAAGATTTGCGGCTGTTGCTAAACTGGGAGCGAAGTGGCTCAAACCCGCTTCTGGCAGTTTTGTTTTCCGTGATTTGCCTGAATCACTCCAGGCAAATGCCAGGATGGTTCTTTCCAAAAGGCAAGGCCGATTTCCTTTCCATTCACTGACAAAAACGATCCGAGCGTGTGCTCCGTCTCTAATGACCTTGATATCGACGGAACGTTAAACCCTGATCTTCCGTCCTTCTTCCTTTCGAGTACATCAACTATGATTTAATAATTTTCGACAGCGAGTCGTGAATTGTCAGCTTTTGTACATGAGAGAGTCTAATCTATAATAGATACCATATCGGAAAACTTAGGATTTGTTTACCAGTAGATTAGAACCAACGTAAAGGATTTTAAGCTCTACCGCACTTTGATTAGGATTTTCCCTGCCACTCAAGCCTTGACAAAAATCATTTAAGGTACAGTAGCTAACCAAATAATTAAACATTCATTTGTTTAATATTATTCAGATATAGGACCACGCAAAGTAAAATTATTCAAAGTCTCTTTCGATGGATGGCCTTCTTTTGTGCCAAATTTGTTCCATCCTTTCAGAATGAAGTCCATTCCTTTCAGCAGACCACGGTGTTCCAATCCGTTTCCTAATTTCTTTCTGTCCAACTTTGCAATCAAATGTCTTTTGTCTGGATATTTTTCTATCTGTAACGTCTGCCTGAGCTATACCTGCTATTTTAAGAGCTTTCATAGTCGCAGTGATCCATCAGTTTTGGCTTTACTTCTGATTTCGTAGAATTCTACTATTCGTTTTTCCAACCTAGTGAATGCCATTCTTTCAATGTGCCTATGAAATATATGTCTCTATGTACTGTGTGTTCTCAGCCAATAAGTTTTTCCATCAGTAATTTTGGTGCCAAATATTTTCCTAACAATCTTCCTTTCTCTCTTTTAAATTTCTTCAGTATCCCTCTTTCTATTTAAAACTAAAGTTTCTGCTTCATAAAGACTTTCAGGTTTGTATACAGTACCGCAATATCTAAGTTTATTGAATTTGCAGAGTGATTTTTTATGATGAATATTTTGTGCTAATTTTAGTACAGTTGCCATTTTTTGACAGCGAAATCTGCAGATTTTTCCAGACCGTTGTGTTGCATATTTCCCCCCAGTATTTAAACTGAGAAAAACTTTTTATTTTTCCATATTGCGTGTTGGAACAGTTTGGTGCTTGTTAGTTGCATGTCATATATTCCTTTTTTTGGATGATATTTGTAGTTCAAATTCAAAAGTTCAAATGTTTGTAGAGCTTATGGGACTTAGCTATGGGGTCATAAGTTCCTAAACTTACAAACTACTTATGAACTAGCTAATATTAAAGACGGCACAAATATCCATGCCCGAAGGGGGATTCGAACCCCCGACCGTAGTGGCCGTGCAGACTGTGACTGCGCGCCGCAGACCGCTCGGCCATTGCGGCCGGCTATTTGTAGTTCTGTCCCCTCAACTTTTTTTAAGAATTTAAATTAGTTTTTGAGCTGTGGTAACATCCATAGTTAAAACAGGGAGTCCATCTTCCTGTCTAACACCGATGTTTGTACCAAATGGTTCGGAAATTACTCCCATGATTTTAACGTTCCTCTAATCTACATCTACATGGTATACTCTGCAAATCTCATTTAAGTGCCTGGCAGAGGGTTCATCGAACCCCCGTTATACTATTTATCTTCCATTCCATTCTCGAATAGCGCGCGGGAAGAAAGAACGCCTGAATCTCTCCGTTCGAGCTCTGATTTCTCATATTTTATTCTGATGATCATTTCTACCCATGTAAGTGGGAGTCAACAATATATTTTCGCATTCGGAGGAGAATATTGGCGATTTGAGTTTCGTAAGTAGCCCACGCCGCAGCGATAAGCGCCGTTGTTGTAATGATTCCCATCCCATATCCTGTATCATTTCCGTAACGCTGTCTCCCCTGTATCGTGACAATACGAAACGAGCTGCCCTTCTTTAGACTCTTTCGATGTCCACCGTCAAACTCACCTGATAAGGATCCCACACTGGGCTGCAATACTCCAAAAATGGACGGACAAGCGTAGTGTATGCAGTTTCTTTAGTAGTTCTATTGCATCTTTTAAGGGTTCTGTCAATAAAACACACTCTCTGTTTCGCCTTTCCCACGACATTATCTACGTGTTCTTTCTAGTTTAAGTCTTAAGTAATAATAATTCCTAGGTACCTTGTGGAGTTTAATCAGTGTCAGAGTTTTATTATCTAGCCCTTGTTCTTTAAAATCACAAGCAACTGAGTCTTAGGCCTTTTTAAATTTCACAAATGTACATACCATATTTATTCACTTACTTAATGAGATGTAGTCGTATTAGAAATTGGGCTATATTTTTAAGGTAAAAAAATCGCACTGACGTGTTTTACGGCCCACTTTGGATTTGTAGTTTTATACGTTTTTGCAAACATTTTGGACCAAAATAATAATCTAAATAATAATTTATTAATAAGTGTGTCTGAAACCCTTTTAGGAAAAAAAATTAGGTAGTGGCGGGTTTCGATCCACCAACCTTTCGCCTCACAGTCAGCACCATGCCCACTACGCTATTTTTTTCTTTTTCGTTTTCTCTTTCTCTATGAGTAGTTCTTGTCCTTGCGGACGCTGATCGTGTTTGTTCGTTTTGGTTCTACCTGTTCTTTGGCTCAGCTTTTTTTTTTATTGCAGAGAGCGTTCAGCCCTTTGACCGGGCGCGCTGAGCCACGGCGCCCGGCTCGCTACGGCTATAAATCAAAACAGGAGTCCTTTAATCTCATACTATTGATGGCCGCTGTTAACTGATGTTAATATGGCATTTGTAGACATTAGATTACCATTTATCGTACGAAGAACGATGTGTTTCTGTTAATTCCTCAGTGTGCCGTTGCTTTGAATGACAGCGTGTAAGTTACAATAAGAAAATCATAAAATACGCGTGGAATGTCACGATACATCTCCGAACGGCTGGTTTTCGTTAATTCAATGGAGGGTGTCAGATCTCCGTTATTTTTGTAGATATGTCTCAAACGATACGAGATATGAAAAAACATAAGGGAGATAAGTTGTAGAGACTTTTCTCCCCTACCAATTAGGTTATTCAATTTTCGTGTCAGATGAATGGTTCGTTTGCAAATACTATTATATTCCAAACGGCTTTTTTTAGTTTTACTACCGTATTTTTTGTCCGAAAAATTTGAAAAATGGAGGTTCTGGTCTCTGGCGGCCTACAATCATGTCTGTAAAATTTGGTGCTGATCGGTTGAACGGTTCGTCTTAAAATAGGGAACACGTTACGGACAGACAGACAGACATCCCAAAATCGCCGTTATTTTTGCAAATATCTTTGAAACGCTACGAGATATGAAAAAAAGAGAGCAAAGTTGTAGAGAATTTTCTCCTCTACAAATTGGGTTATTCAATTTTCGTGTCAGATGAATAGTTAATCCGTTATTTTCATTTAAATTTCGAGCTGTCTAAAGACTATCGCAAAGGCCCACTTTTAGTGTTACTACCGTAACCTAAAGTGGGCCAAAAGCTGGAGTAAATGTTACTAATGTGGTGAGTTGTAGCAAACCAGTAATCAGACTTACGAGCACAAAATTATCGTGATATCGGTTTACGCTATTGGCCATAGTGTACCCTGAGGCGCAGGCAGTCGTGTGCAGGAAGGCCTCCGAGACTTGGAGGCTGCGGCGTGCGTCGTCAGCTGGTTATTGGGCGGTAATAATGGAATGTGAGTGGGGCTGACTCACATGTGCCGGCGCTGTTGCCACGCACTCGCCGCACAACTGGAGCACTCAAAACCACGCCAGCCACCCGACTAAAATATAGCTGCGTTTTTTAACCATTGGGTCGTGACCCCCAGGGGGTCTCCAAGTCTTCCTTCTGTGACGGCCACCCCCTGAGGAAGTACTTGCACCATAATTTAACTATGGCCTCAGTAATACAAAAACTTATGCCTAAAAGAAATATACCGTACTTGCTCGAATATAGGCCGCACTCTTTTTCCAAATTTTGGCGTACGAAATCGTGGTGCGGCCTATAATCGAGATTTCATCCTCTCCCCTCCCCCCCCCCACCTCTCCTCAACCGCTCCTTTTCTCAAAGTCATTAGTTTCAAAAATTACACGCTCACTTTTATTTTGGCTTGAGAAACGTAATAAACTAGATAGCCTTCAAAAACACTACAGTAATAGTGTCGCAGAACTGCATCTACGTTTTTGTACACGTTTACGGAAACGGCGCGGGAATTCGTGGAAGTCGATATTTCGATATAAATCGAATGGTGTCATTCTATAGTGCAGCCAACAAAAGCTGAAGACTGTTTTTTAACACGTCTGAGCAGCCTTAAACAAAAGTAGTACCTAACACACATTTCATAAGCTCACAAATGATTTTAATTTGATGTAGTCAATGAAGCTAGTTTTCTCTATAAAAGTTTAGTGTTTGTTGCGAGAGATTTTACCATGACGTTTACGTTGGTACGGTAACGCCTACCGTGGGCGGTGATTGGAGGTAAAGATCGCGGAGCCGCGGTGAAGTAGCCGAGCGGTCTAAGGCGCCTCGCTGCGGAGCGCGCGGTTTCTCGCCGTCGGAGGTTCGAGTTCTCCCTGGGGCATGGGTGTGTGTGTGTGTGTGTGTGTGTGTGTGTGTGTGTGTGTGTGTCGTCCTTAGGTTAGTTTACCTAGGTTTACGTAGTTTGTAAACAACGGGATGATGACCACGCAGTTTGGTCCCATAGATTTACAAGCATATGAATTAAGATAGCGGAAGCAACTGATTTGTGTAGCTAATGCCGATGTTGAGTTCCAGTGCTACGTTTTAAAATAACGTATTTTACTACGACCAGATTCACTGGCTTCACATTCGTTGGGAGTTATTTCCATGGAACTCGGGGTTATTTTGCAGCCTTGCAACTGAATCATTTCTGTTGTACAGCAAAACCACAGTTCCTGTTTTGAATTACGAAGTCAAGCAAATACGGGGATATTTACATTTTAGCCCTCGAAATGCACAATGACTCTTCGAACATTTTAATAGTTCCTCTTCACTTACACACTACCGTCGAACTTTTTTTCGTCAGCGTCAAATTTACGTCGAACTTGCCGCTTTGCATGTCCGTTACTGTAACTGGGCAACCTGAAGCTTACATTCGGCGGTGTAACTCGTACGTTCGTTTCCCGCTACCACTTACAAGCCGAAACATCGTCACACACACACACACACACACACACTAAAAAGACTATATTTCCTTAGCACACGCCTATTCTATACAACACTTGAAACGCCCGATTTGTTTTGAGTTTATTGAGAAGAGAAAATTATTTCGTTAACATTGTGTTTCTGATTACGAAAAAAGTTCGATTATATAAAAAATAAATTAAAAAAATTAAATAAAATTTTTTTAAAAACCTGTGGCCTACACTCGAGAATTTTTTTCTGTAATCTCGCGTCATAAGTTTAGGTGCGGCCTATATTCGCACAAATACTGTATTCAGTGTTAAGATTAGCGAGCTCCTTGTGTAACATTCAACGTGAATTGATCGCAGTGTGTTAATGATGAATAGCCGCGGTGGAGTAGCCGAGCGGTCTAAAGCGTCTCGCTGCGGAGCGCGCGGTTGCTCGCCGTAGAGGTTCGAGTCCTCCCTGGGGCATGGGTGTGTGTGTTCGTCCTTAGGTTAGTTTACCTAGGTTTAAGTAGTTTGTAAGCTACGGACTGATGACCACGCAGTTTGGTCCGATAGATCTACAAACATTTGAACATTTGAATTTGAATGATGAATAAGGCAAGCCTTTAGGCTTACAAACTATTTAAAGTAACTTATGGTAAGGACAACACACACATACAAACAAGCGCGCATGTCCGAGGCAGAACTCGAGCCTCCGCCGGCGAGCAACAGCGCGGTCCGTAGCAAGGTGCCTTAGAGCGCTCGGCCCTGCACCGCGGCTGTTCGCGTTTAACTATGTAGCAATTACAAGTGTCTTTCAGACCCGCTCGGTTGGCCGTGTTGTCTAACGCACTGCTTTCGGGGACGGGCAGGCGTACCGGCCCCGGTTCGAATCCGCCCGGCGGTTTAACGAAAGGGGTCGGAGTGCCGGCCAGCCTGGGTGTGGTTTTTAGGCGGTTTTCCACATCCCCCTGGTCCCCAAGTCCCGCCTCAGTTACACGATTCGCAAACATTTCGTGACACTTTACACTTTCACACACATCTTACACTATACGCAGACATTTGGGGTACACATTTCCTCCTGGGGCGGGGAGGAGGGGGGGGGGCATCCGGCCACTCTAACTATTAACACATGGCCAATCCGCGTTTAACACAGCGCCGACACTGTATGTGCGGGAGAAGGGCCAAAGAGATAGATAGAGATAGAATTACACGTGTCTTTCAGACATGCTTGCAGGTCGGAAAAAAGGGACACTGCAGCAAGAAATATTTATTATGAAATGTCTGTTCAAAAGAAACAAAAAATGATGATGGTCCGCAACTGGATATATTGAGTAAACTGATATTAATTCGCATTTTTCGACAACTTCTGACTTTTAGCTGCTCTTTTTTGAATCATTTTGTGACAAATGCAAATTTGTGCCGCTCCGGGACTCGAACGTGTATACGTTACCGACAGGTTAAGGCGAGCACTCAGCAAAACCGAGAGACGCGGGTTCGAGTACCGAAGCTTCAAAAATGTTTCAAATGTTTGTATAGCTTATGGGACATAACTACGAGGTCATCAGTCCCTAAACTTACAAACAACTTATGAACTAGCTAATACTAAGAACGGCACAAATATCTATGCCCGAGGGGGGATTCGAACCCCCGATCGTAGTGGCCGTGCAGACCGTGACTGGAGCGCCGCAGTCCCCTCGGCCACCGCGGCCGGCAGTACCGGAGCGGCAGCAATTTTCACTTCTCAGAAAATGATGAAACACTTTAAAAGAACAGCTAAAAGTCGGAACTTATCACACAATGCGAATAAATACAATTTTATTGAATACACGAAATGTATTCGCAATAACTGCGAACATGAATCAGTTTCAACTGATACCGTAAAGGTTAAAGCGACTGCTCCAGAAAAGCGGGACATCCGTATTCGATTCCCGGTTCGATATAAATTTTTATACGTCATTAATAAACTGTGAAATTGAAACTTTCCTGGCGGATTAAAACTGTGTGCAGGAACCGGGAGTCGAAACTAGCACCTTTGCCTTTCGAGGCCGAAAGTCAAAGGTCCCAGATTCGAATCTTGGTTCCGACAATTACTTTTATTCCGCCAGGAAAGTTTTACATCAGCGAACACTCCGCTGCAGAGTGAAAACATCATTCTGGGAACTGTACAGTTGATGCTGATTGATGTTCGCTATTGAGAATCCGTTTCTTGATTATGACTCTGTTTAATAGTTGGGTGTAGTACACCAAAGGACCAATATATGGTGATGTTAGTGTTTTATAATTCCCAATCAGTGACGGTAGAAACTTTAGGAAGTTTAACTCAGCGACAGAAGTAAGCGCCGCAAATATAATCTTTAAGAATGTAAACTATTGTCGACTGTACTTGGCGTACCAAGGAGATCACATGGGTATTGGATTTTTATAGAATTTTTTAAAATATTTATGGTACGTGAGGTTCAGAACTTAAATAACAATCAGCCAAAGGCATTCGACACAACTCTCAAAACCCCCCAGGGGGCTCCCTGTTCTTTCGTGAGTACGTGCGTTGCGAGCACGGGGCCCCGAGCTAATGCAGTCTTCCTTCCTTCTCTACCTCCCGGACTGCATTTTCTTTCCCCCTCCCCTCCTTTCCCATCCTCACTCCTTCCCCTCCCCAGCGGGGAACTGATAACCTCAGTAGTTTAGTCCCCCTATCCCAGCCAAACAACCCAGCCCTACAACTCTCAAAAATTCTAAAGATAATCGACTTTGGAGTTTAGCAAGTACCCGTAACTACCAATAATTAAAGCAGTTGCAGCAAATGTCGGTGTAGCTCAGGTGGTAGCCTCACGATCGCATCTTGGGTGGTTCCAGATTTTTTCTTTTTGTTTCGTTGTTTTCGAATTCAGTTGTATAAAACATTTGGGATCTCTAATTCCACGTGTTGTCAGTTTTTTATGTGTACAATGACGAGCTGAACACCTTGTCGTCACCTAAAACGAAGGTTGCGTAGGTCAGTTGCTTGGAAATCCATTAGTAGAGTGCACGTTGGCTAAATTGGCCGGTAGATGCGCAAAAGGCAATAGTGGGGATAGCGGCCGGAGCAGCGAGGGGAAGAGACCAGCGCTGGAGGGAAAGTGCCGGATTAAACTTAAGCCTATGCTCTACTGCCTGCCGGAGTTTTATCATTCTCTCTTCTCTACCTAACCATTCCATCAAAAACACCTTTTCTAAGTACTTAAGTCAATGTTATTAATATTTCATTATTTTTATCATTTTATTAACACTACCTATCTTACTTCGAAATACAAGATACTTAAAACGTTAGTTATGTAACATTTGCGATACAGGATATGGACTGATTTCTTAGTATTACTGGTGTGCATGCAGGAAGTATCGTGTTTCTGTTCAACTTGCAAATAGAAAAATTTTTCATTAATTTTCAATTTAATGCACTCATCTGGATAGAGCTTAAACAATCGGTCAAAATGTTTGTAGAGCGTATGGGAGTTAACTACGGGGTCCTCAGTCCCTAAACTTACAAGCTACTTATGAACTAACTAATACTAAGGACGGCACAAATCTCCATGCCCGAGGGGGGATTCGAACCCCCGACCGTAGTGACCGTGCAGTCTGTGACTGACGCGCCGCAGAACGCTCGGCCGCCGCGGCCGGCACTACCGCCGTCGACTAATAGTGAATTCAATACTGTAAAAAATGGAAACTATGTTTCTTTGCTTGAAACCATTATTAAAAAGGTATCTTGAATGGCAGCAACCATTCGCCTTTTATGCAAAATGTTTTTATTACATTTCTCCCATTGCCGGTTTCGATATGCCTAGCATAAGAACATCAAATGGTGAACGGTTTTTTATATTACACATGGTGTGTAGTGGAATTTGTGCATCTGTCATAATTACTCTTTCTCTCTATTTTTCCGATTTCTCCCCCCCCCCCCCCCGTCTCTCCCTGCAGACACTAACTCCTCTTCTTGTGCCCTGCCCTGTACTATATTCCTAAAAGTTCAGTAGCTATGTTAATTCGTCTTCAGAATACTATTAAATTATTGACAAAATTTCGCCCTGTTTCATTATGTTAACAAAATAAAGATAAGAATTCAATTATTTAAAACTATTCTACCACAAATAATTAACATTAACTTATTAGAAATTATATAACTTAAGCTCATGGCATATCCTCAATCAAATACGTAGTTACCAAATACTGCGAGTGTCAACCAAAGGGTGATGTACCTGTGCAACATCTTTGGCGAAGATCTTTGGTTTGCCGGCCGCGGTGGCCGAGGTGACTGAGGCGCTTCAGTCACGGTCAGTACGGCCACTACGGTCGGGGGTTCGAATCCCCCCTCGGGCATGGATATTTGTGCCGTCCTAGTTCGTAAGTAGTTCATAAGTAGTTTGTAAGTTTAGGGACTGATGACCCCGTAGTTAAGTCCCATAGGCTTAACAACCATTTGAACATTTTTTTGATCTTTGGTTTGTTTACATTTGTATAGCGCATGGAAACTGTGTAGTACAACATGTATAAAGTGTTTAGCAGCACAATAAATATGTGCATGTTACCAGTTATGCTATGTAATACGTGTGATGTGCATAGCAGCACAATTAAAGTGTGCATGCTACCATTTGTGACAATGGAATTATGGATAACACGAATTGTAAGTAGCAACATTAAGCCTAAGTCAATATTATTATGTCAGTTATGCTCGTCACATAGTTCACTTGTTTTCTGTAATTATAACAGATGCACAAATTCCACTACACACCATCTGTAATATAAAAAACAGTTCACCATTTGATGTTCATATGCTAGGCATATCGAAACCGGCAATGGGAGAAATGCAACAAAAACATTTTGCATAAAAGGCTCCTGGTTGCTGTCATTCAAGATACCTTATTTCACCACAGTCGCAGTGTTCCTCGTGCATAATGGATAAAATTTCATTATTAAAAATCTTCTATAAAATATAGAAAATTACGAATAAACAGAAGTACGTGAATGTTTCGTAAAAATTACCATTAGATATTAAAATTGTGTTAGAACACGCCAGGACTCGAACCATCGACTGTATGGCTGTAAGACCACAGAACGTTACCACTTTTTTTCTGTTCCTTGCGGTCGCTGATCGTGTTTGTTGTCTGTTGTTGCATGTGGTTTTGGTTCAGCTTTTTTATTACAGAGGACGTCCAGCACTCTGACCGGGCGCGCTGAGCCACGGTGCCCGCCACCGCCTGAGCTACACACACAGATGATGCAATTGCTTTAATGATTGCTACTTACGTGAAATTGCAAAACTTCAAAGTCGATTTTATCGAGAATTTTTTACACTTGCGTCGAATGGCTTTGGTTGATTGTTATTTAAGTTCTGAACTTCACGTACCATAAATATAAAAAATTCTAAAAACTGATACCCATGTGGTCCATTGCTTAGATATACCGATTTCCTGATTTCGATTTGTGTATTAAAAGCTTAGCGACTTTTTTTCTTCATTGGAGAGGTTCCATTTAAATTTGACTTAATGGCTAGACAAATCGAATTTACTGACAAAGTGATTATATTAGTGTTCCATTTCTGCCGATTGAAGTACTGTATCCTAAAAAACAATATGCTTAGAGCCTTCATTCAATACCGCTGCAAAAACGCATGAGGAGTTTTACATTTAAAAAAATTACACTGCTGGGCATCTAAAATGCAACTTTAAGAAGGACCAGAGATATCACACCGAACTTTATTTGGGAGATGAAACGTATATAGGTCATATGATTGACAATACAGAGCCATATGAGGCGAAGAAGAAGATGAAAGCAATATTGAGCGTTGCCAATATCATTGGGAGTAACCGCTGCTACAGACAGTGAATGGATGAGGTGTTTGGTGTGTTCTTTGGGTATAGCAGTCGACACTGCCAGAGTTGATATGTTGTAGCAGCAGGTGGCGTATCACGAGCCAGCAGTTCTGCAACCATCGACCAGCCGTTTTCGATAGGTGAGAGATCGGGAGCGACGAACAAGTCTTGAGCTTTGCGTGCTACATGTGGTCGCGATTTATCCTGTTACAAGCTTTTTCCAGCAGACACCAACACTTCAGAGACCGTCAGTGTACCAGCAATGTGTACCATGGGGACGCGGTAATTGAATCCAGTACCACCCCAAACCATAATAAGGAAGTAGGGCCAGTATGGCGATGCCTAGGGCAACAGTTCATCAGTCTTTCATCACAGAGTCACCATGGTCTAATCTGACCATCGTGGTAGTGCGGGCAGACTCGGGGTAGGAACGATATTGTTTCCACAGAGGAATCCCGATTCTGCCTTAACTACCACAAATGTCAGATTAAAAAATGGAGACCCTGTGGTGAGAGTTTTTTGAACTCTTGTATCATTCATCGCCATGCTTTTCCCGCAGCTGTTATTACGGTATGGTACTAAATTCCACTCACACATCCCCCTAGTACGTATTGCAGGCACTCTAAGCAGCCAGCGTTACATCTCTGATGTATTGGAACATACTGTCCTCTCCTACCTTCCAAACTTACTGACGGCCACATTGCAACAGGATAATGCGCGACCACAGGTGGCACGCACAGTTCATGACGTCTTCGTCGATCATCGGCTTGCGGAACGGCTGACCATAATATACTACCCGCTCGTCTTGATGGGATACCAATTCGATTTTACACGGAGTATGCGAAGGAACCTGACCCCCTTCTAGCAGCAGTGTACTGAACGGCTCCAAAGGACCGAAGCGTTCCTAAGGCCTGGAAAAATGCGCAGGTCACTCCCGTTTTCAAGATGGGTGGTTTGTCAGATGTACAAAACTATAGGCCTATATCTCTGACATCAGTCAGTTGCAGAATTTTGGAACACGTTGTAATTATGTCTTTTCTAGGTGTCAACATAGTTTCCGAAAGCAAAGCTAGTGTGAAACACAGCTGGCGGTCTTCATTCACGAGGTCCAGAGGGCAGTAGATACAGGATCGCAGGTAGATGCCGTGTTTCTTGACTTCGCAAGGTGTTCGATGCCGTTCTGCACCGTCGCCTCATGAACAGATTGAGAGCGTATGGAATATCAGACCAACTAACTGGATTTCGGCGTTTCTAGCCAACAGAACGCAGCATACGCAGCATGTCATTTTCAACGGAGAGAAGTCGTCAGATATCATACGTGCCCTAAGGGAGTTTTATAGGATCGTTCCTTTTCACAATATATATATATATATATATATATATATATATATATATATATATATATATATATATATATACCGGGTGATCAAAAAAGTCAGTATAAATTTGAAAACTTAATGAATCACGGAATAATGTAGATAGAGAGCTAAAAATTGACACATTGACACACATGCTTGGAATGACACGGGGTTTTATTAGAACATTAAAAAAAAAAAAAAAAAAAAAAAAAAAAAGACCTTCAAAATATGTCGGACAGATGTCGCGTGATTCTTTTTTTTTGCAACTGCTACCGTGACGGATGAGAGGTACGCCGATATCTTACAGAATCGCATCATCCCCAGCCTGGCTGATATACACCTGCTGGAACGTACGATTTTTATGCAGGATGGCGCTCCACCCCATATTGCTAGACGCGTGAAAGATCTCTTCCGCGCGACGTTTTGTGATGATCGTGTGCTCAGCCGCCACTTTCGTCATGCTTGGCCTCTCAGGTCCCCAGACCTCAGTCTGTGCGATTATTGGCTTTGGGGTTACCTGAAGTCGCAAGTGTATCGTGATCGACCGACATCTCTAGGGAAGCTGAAAGACAACATCCGACGCCAGTGCTTCACCATAACTCCGGACATGCTTTACAGTGCTGTTCACAACATTATTCCTCGTCTAAAGTTATTGTTGAGGAAGGATGGTGAACATATTGAGCATTTCCTATAAAGAACATCATCTTTGCTTTGTCTTAATTTGTTATGCTAATTATTGCTTTTCTGATCAGTTGAAGCGCCATCTGTCAGACATTTTTTGAACCTTTTTTCGTTCTAATAAAACCCCATGTCATTCCAAGCATGTGTGTCAATTTTTACCTACCTATCTACATTATTTCGTGATTTATTAAGTTTTCAAATTTATACTGACTATTTGATCACCCGGTATATATATATTTATCTCTTTCTTTGTATGTAAACGCAGCGCTTTACACTTGTTTATGCTGAGGCTCAATTGCCATTCCCTGTACCAAGTATCGCTAGACTGCAGATGCTTTTGCACTTCCTTACCCTTTTTCAGTGTTGCGCTTTTTGCGCACGATGCAGTAATTTATCCAGAAGTCGCAACACTGAAAAAGGGTAAGGAAGTGCAAAAGCATCTTCAGTCTAGCGATACTTGGTACAGGGAATGGCAATTGAGCCTCAGCACAAACAAGTGTAAAGCGCTGCGTTTACATACAAAGAAAGATCGTTTATTATATAACTCTGCAATAGTAGGACAAACGCTGAAGGCAGTTACTTAGATAAAATATCTGGGAGTAGACATAATGGGCAATTTGCAATGAAACGAGCATGTAACATCAGTCGTCGGTAAGGCAGCTCCCATACAGATTTATTGGAAGAATCCTCAGGAAGTGTAGTCCGTAAACAAAGAAAGTGGGTTATAAAACTCTTGTTCGGCCGTCGCTTGAGTATTGCTCATCAGTGTGGGATCCGTAACAAATCGGGTTAATAGAAGACGTAGAGGAGATATAACGGCAAGCAGCACACTTCGTTACAGGCTCATTTAGTAAGAGCAAAAGCGTCACGGAGATGATTAGTAAACTCCAATGTCATACGATGCAAGAGGGACGTCCTGTATCACGGTACGGGCTTCTGTCGAAGTTCCGAAAGCGTATGTTTTATGAAGAGTCAACCAATATATTGCTTCCTCCTACGTATGTCTCGTGAAGCGACCACAAGAATAACATTATTGAGAGTAGAGCCTACACGGAGGCATACAGGCAATCATTTTTTTCCTTTCACCATACGCGACCGTAATAGAAGGAAGTGACAATGGTACGCAAAAAACGTTCAAATATTTGTAATTCTATGGGACCGAACTACTTTGGTCATAAGTCCCTAGACATACAAACTACTTAAACCAAGTGAAACTAACCTAAGGACAACACACACATCCATGCCCGAGGGGGGATTCGAACCCCCGACGCGGGAGACTGCGCGATCTGTGACGTGGCACTCCAGACCACTCGGCTACTCCCGCGCGAATGGTACTCAAAGTAACCACACACGGTGAGGTGGCTTGTTGTAGATAGAACTTCGGCAGTATATGGAACCAGTATGAACTCATATACCCCAACACCACAAACAAACAAACAAATTTATATATATATATATATATATATATATATATATATATATATATATATATATATATATATATATATGTGTGTGTGTTCAAATGTTTGTAGAGCTTATGAGACTTAACTACGGCGTCATCAGTCCCTAAACTTACAAACTACTTAAGAACTAGCTAATACTAAGGACGGCACAAATATCCATATCCGAGGAGGGATTCGAACCCCCGACCGTAGTGGCCGTGCTGACTGTGACTGGCGAGCCGCAGACGGCTCAGCCACCTAGGCCGGCCCAAAACCACCCTCAGAGACTAATTGATTAAATGCCGAGGGGTATTGCAACAGCTAGATGCACCAATGCTGCCGGCCGCGGTGGCCGAGCGGACTGCAGCGCGCCAGTCACGGTCTGCGCAGCCACTACGGTCGGGGGTTCGAATCCCCCCCCCCCTCGGGCATGGACATTTCTTCCGTCCTTAGTATTAGCTAGTTCATAAGTAGTTTGTAAGTTTAGAGACTGATGACCCGTAGTTAAGTCCCATAAGCTCTACAAACATTCGAACAATTTTTCCACCAATGCTGATTTCATCATCTTCTTCTCCTCATACGGGGTTTTATTTTGAATCATTTGAGGTTTGAACAGCTCGCTATCTCCCAAATATATTTGGCTACGATATCTCCCGTCCTTCTTCTTGTTACAGTTTTGATGGCCAATAGTGTATATGATGTGCAATTTCCTTGGCAACGTTTACGATAAACCACACAGTTGTGAATTTGAAATCGTTGCTACACGTTGCAGGGAAGCAGCGGCCTTGCTTCTGCAGTCCCTGGCTATACCGATGTAATGCGATCCTTACTGCCTGCGGTTTCTGAAAAGAACTGCGATGCATCACTCTTTAATAGCCGACCATAATTCCAGCGTTGATATGACTTGAAGAAGCGTTTAATGCTGCGCTCCAAGAGTGTTTGCTCTCTTTTATTGGCTACAAATCGCCCCCGATTTTGGCAGCCGCCGGCGCTTGCGTGCGCAGACGATAAAGTGTTCGCTACAGGTGCTGCAGAAGAAAACGACGTTGACCCATTTGTTGCTGCAGTAAATTATTCCCCGCCGCCTGCCAGCACGCGCGCAGACACGCCAAGCGCCCACCCAACTGAAAATACACAACAAATTACAAAACTAATTCCGATTATTTCCGATATATTTTGGAGCACCAATACAAGCAGCTTACGAATAACACGGATATCGCCGTATTACACCCACGTAGATTACTCACAAGTCGCTTTACAAAAGGTTCGTAGTCACACCGCCCCGTAGCCGATTTGAAGTTTTATATAAAACTGTAAAAACCAGCGCTAAAACCAGTTATAAATTAAAGTAAAAATACCGGAAACATTTAGAGAAATTCTAGGTATACGAGCACAATAATCTACATCTACATGGGATGCTCTGGAAATCACATTTAAGTGCCTGGCAGAGAGTTCATCGAACCACCGTTATACTATTTACCTTTCATTCTATTCTCGAATAGCGCACGGGAAGAAAGAACACCTGAATCTCTCCGTTGGAGCTCTGATTTCTCGTATTTTATTCTGATGATCATTTCTACCTATGTAAGTGGGAGTGAACAATATATTTTCGCATTCGGAGGAGAATCTTGGCGATTTGAGCTTCGTAAGTTGCCCACGCGGCAGCGATAACGTCGTTGTTGTAATGATTCCCATCCCAGATCCTGTATCATTTCCGTAACGCTGTCTCCACTATATCGTGACAATACGAAACGAGCTGCCCTTCTTTGAACTCTTTCGATGTCCTCCGTCAAACCCACCTGATAAGGATCCCACGCCGGGCAGCAATATTCCAAAAAAGGACGGACAAGCGTAGTGTATGCAGTTTCTTTTGTAGTTCTGTTGCATCTTTTAAGGGTTCTGCCAATAAAACGCAGTCTCTGGTTCGCCTTTCCCGCGACATGATCTACGTGATCTTTCTAGTTTAAGTCTGTAGTAATTCATAGGTATCTTGTGGAGTTTACGGCCTTCACTTTTGATTGATTTATCTTGTAAGCGTTGAAGGTGCCTACACACACACACACACACACACACACTCAAGCTTTGCAGACCTGATGACCTAGTAAACTGAAGTAGCCAACATGAAATGGTAATTGGTTTCATTATGTAAATTGTGATTGTTGTGAATGAGTGAAGACGTAATCCGATATTTCACCATAATGAAACTGTTGTTCATGGCACTTTTTGATAGTCATTAGTTGTTTAATTCAATTCTGATTGACAAAGGATCCAGACATCAGTTTAGACTCTTAAGGAGCGTAACTGTAAGGTTTATTTTAATGAAATTCATACTATTAAATGTTTTAACGACTGTTTCAAAAAATGTTCAAATGTTTGTATAGTTTATGGGTCTTTACTAAGGGGTCATCAGTCCCTAAACTTACAAACTACTTATGAACTATCTTATACTAAAGACGGCACAAACATACATGCCCGATGGGGGATTCGAACCCCCAACCGCAGCGGCCGTGCAGACCGTGACTGGCACGCCGCAGACCGCTCGGCCACCGCGGCCGGCTAACGACTGTTTGGTTTCAACTGATCTGTCATTTGATACGAAGAAACATTCATCATCTTATGTATTGAAAATTTCAACTGCCTAAATACAGAATATTACGACATTGGCAATAACCTCTTTGGAGAATTTTGAAGAGTTTTGTATCTCTCAAATATGATTCTTTTCTGTCTGAGGTGATATGGCCTAAGTTACAGATCAATTCCATTACATAAGGGTGATGATTTCGTGCCGGCCGCAGTGGCCGAGCGTTCTGCGGCGCGCCAGTCCCGGTCTGCACGGCCGCTACGATCGGGGGTTCGAATTCCCCCTCGGCCATGGATGTTTGTGTCGTCTTTAGTATAAGGTATTTCATAAGTATTTTGTAAGTTTAGGGACTGATAAACCCGCAGTTAAGTGCCTTAAGCTTAACAAACATTTGAATATTTTTTGATGATTTCGTGTGTTATTTTTGGCCGTTAGACTCAAGTTGGGATCATGTTCGGCCTGCCTAATACAAATCTTTAGGTGACACCACATGGGCGAATTGCGCGTCGATGATGATGAGAAAGACACACCAGCCAGTTCTCGAGTGGAGAAAATCTCTAACACGACCGGGAGTCGAACCAGAGTCCCCTTGCATGTCAATCTACCAGGCTGTCCACTGGACTACGGAGGCCGACTAAAGAAGGGTATAACCGCACATCAGGGAGCAGCTTTCAAAGCTGGTATTTGCGTTATTGCTGATATTCATTTCATGTGCATTAAACAGTCAGCCAGTGCAAAATTTTCTGCCGAATGTTTTGTCTTCCAATATTTCACACACCATCGGAGGCTTTTTAGACGTAGGAAGCTGTTAAATAGGCACACAAGCTCAGCTGTCTGAACTGTTGATACGTGACGACAGTAGACCACTGCCTTAGGGCACTGAAGGTCATTTCACAGAGATGTAGCGTATCTCGAGCTACGTCTTCGGAAGACATCGCAGTACATAGCAGGTATAGGTTGGGTTGGGTTGTTTGAAGTCTTGTGTAGTTCGCGAACGAACTAGTTCGGAAGAGCGCTCCCAGGACGAACTACGGGAACTAGTTCGCAGATCCCTCGCCTCTTAGTTCGTCCGCTCCTTTTCTGAAGACTGACATGGAACAGGACAGGACGAGAGAGCGCGCAGAATCACGTGATTCCCTTCTGCCAGTTACCTTCATTTCGAGCTGAGATGCAGCTCAGCTGTAGTTTCATTGTTCACTGCCACAAGAAATCTATTTTAAAAAATTAAGTACTACGAGTACTCTTTATCCAAAGTAGTTGAATACCATTGTATCACCCAGTCGTGTAAATAACTGGTTTATTTGCCTAAGTATTTAATGTCAAATTGCCCAAAAATACGGGTAATAGCACACGCTTTGGCAACACTGATTCATTATATAAAAAAGCTGTCATAAAAAAAACTCTTTTAGTAGTGGTAACAAAAGCAAAAAGAGCGGACGAACTAGGAGCAGTGGACGAACTAGGAGTAGCGGACGATTATGCCAAACGTATCTCGCTTCATAGTTCGTTGGATTCTTTTCCGATGACTGACGGGCAATAGCGAGAGGGCGCGTAGCAGAATTAAAACTGACGGGTTTGCCTTCTGCTGATGAGTCATTTCGAGGTGAGCGTCTACCTGCTAGATTAGATAGTTCAGTGCTACAAAATTTCTGTTTTGATGTGTTCTGCACTCTGCAATATCTGACTAATAAATTCCATAATGCCAAGATATAAAGATAACTCTAAACTTAAACGCGATAAATCGTCCACAAACTGTTTCTTTTGGTTTGCGTGATATCGTTAGCGGCTCACGCAGCAAGCGCATGAAGTAGCTAGGTGGGGGAACTTCTCCCTCCACCTGCACACGCAGACCACGCCGCTCAGTCGTCATTGGGAGCGAACGAACTAAAAGAGCGAACTAGTTCGCGGCAGAGCCGCGAAATAAAGTGAGCGCTCCCGATCGCGAACTAGTCTAGTTGTTCGGTTGGAATAGGAGGACTAAACTACTGAGGTTATCAGTCGTCCGGTGGAGAGGGGAAGAAGTGAGGATAGGAAATGCAGTCCGGGAAGTAAAGAAGGAAGGAAGACTGCTTTAGCTCGGGGCCCCGTGCTCGCCACGCACTTACGAAAGAACCGTGCGCCCCCTGGAGGGGTAGCAGGTATCCTGACTAAAGATACGTATTAAGAGCTACGTTTTCTACCCCATCTTCGTATTTGCTCAGTTTCTGAGATAGTGTGCTAACTTCAATATTGTTTGTGGATAGTACCAGAAATGGCGTTCAATGTCCGTGGTGTGACCCAGATATCAACTTCAGTATGCAGTGGATGGACTGTATGTAGTTCAAGTAGCGATAGTGAAGATTAACTGTTGTTGTATTCAGTATCAAATACATCGAATTGAGTCAGGCGATAAATGTTACAAGAACAACGTATGGAAAATACCACCACCTTATGCAAGATTTACAGCTTGACAGTGAAAAGTTTAAAACTTATATCAGACTTAATGAAGAACAGTTCAGTTAACTTTTATCCCTCATCAGCAGTGTCATGAAAAAACAGGAGCTAGCTATTTGTCCGAGGTAACAATTCCTTGTCCGTAATTTCAAATGGAAACGTATTCCATTTTAGAATAGCCCCACAGCACTGGGTTCTTTCGCACTTGGTCAATTAATGCAAATATTTTGCGCAATAAACACACAAACACTCATTAGTGGAACTGTTCAGCACAGAGTACGTGGTTTGTGGAGCAGAGTAGTGCGCATGCGCGAGCCGAGATTCGCAGCGACGCTACGAGTGCAGCCCTAGTTGGAGATACGCGTATTATGTATCCCGGTTGGACGCGACGCATGCTACGTCGGTCTGAAATGCCCCATTTGACTACATTCTAAGATACGTCTGCGACGTCTTTCCGAAGACGTAGCTCGAGATACGCAACGCCGGTGTGAAATGGCCTTAACAGAAAGAAATTCTATGTAGATGGTGTGGTGTCTGTTCTTTCGGACAAAGAAGGACGTTTAGTGATTCACGTCTCGTCGATATCGTGTTCGTTAGAAATGTTCAAATGTTTGTTAAGCTTAAGGGACTTAACTGCTTGAACTACCTTATACTAAAAACGACACAAACATACATGCCCGAGGGGGGATTCGAACCCCCGACCGTAGTGGCCGTGCAGACGGTGACTTGCGCGCCGCAGACCGCTCGGCCATTGCGGCCGCCAAAACATATTATTAACTACACTATACTATACTGAGAGATGAATTTGACAGAGCACTGAAAGATCTAAGTCGAAACAAGGCCCCTGGAGTAGATGATATCCCGTCAGAGCTACTGAAGTCTCTGGGAGAACCAGCCATGACAAAATTGTTTCACATTGTGTGTAAGATGTATGTGACAGGTGAAGTACCCTCAGACTTTAAGAAAAATGTTATAATCCCCATTCCAAAGAAAGCGGGTGCAGACAAAATAAAATGTTCAAATGTTTGTAAAGCTTATGGGACTTAACTACGGGGTCATCAGTCCCTAAACTTACAAACTACTTATGAAATACTTACGAACTAGGACGGCACAAATATCCATGCCCGAGGGGGGATTCGAACCCCCGACCGTAGTGGCCGTGCTGACCGTGACTGGAGCGCCTCAGTCACCTCGGCCACCGCGGCCGGCGGGTGCAGACAGGTGTGAAAACTACAGAACCATCAGTTTAATAAGTCATGGTTGCAAAATATTAACACGAATTATATACAGAAGGATGGAAAAGCTGGTAGAAGCCGACCTCGGGGAAGATCAGTTTGGGTTCAGGAGAAATGTAGGAACACGGGAGGCAATACTCACTTTACGGCTTATCCTAGAAGATAGATTAAGAAAAGGCAAACCTACATTTCTAGCTTTTGTAGATTTGCAGAAGGCTTTTGACAATGTTGATTGGAATAAACTGTATCAAGTTCTGAAGCAAGCAGGAGTAAAGTATAGGGAACGTAAGGTTATTTACAACTTGTACAAAAACCAGAAAGCGGTTATCAGAGTTGAAGGGCATGAAAGGGATGCAGAGGTTGGGAAGGGAGTAAGACAGGGTTGTAGCCTTTCCCCAATGATGTTCAATTTGTACATTGAGCAAGCTATAAAGGAAAGCAAGGAGAAATTTGGAGAAGGAATTAAAGTTCAGGGTGAAGAATTAAAAACATTGCGTTTTGCCGACGACATAGTAATTCTGTCAGATACAGCAAAGGACCTGGAAGAGCAATTGTACGGAATGGACAGTGTGCTGAAAGGTGCATATAAGATGAACATTAACAAGAGTAAAACTAGGGTAATGGAGTGCAGTGTAAGAAAATCAGGTGATGCTGAAGGAATTAGATTAGGTAACGAAACAATAAAGGAGGTAGATGAGTTTTGTTACTTGGGCAGTAAAATAACAAATGATGGTCGCAGTACAGATGATATAAAATGCAGAATGGCAATGGGTAGAAAGGCGTTTTTGAAAAAGAGAAATTTGTTATCATTGAATATTGATTTAAGCCTAAGGAAGTCCTTTCTGAAGGCATTTGTATGGAGTGTTGCCTTGTATGGGAGTGAAACATGGACGATAAGCAGTGTGGACAGAAAGAGGATAGAGGCTTTTGAAATGTGGTGCTACAGAAGAATGCTGAAGATTAGGTGGGTGGATCGCGTAACTAATGAGGAGGTACTGAACCGAATTGGGGAGAAAAGAAATTTCTGGCATACCTTGACTAAAAGAAGGGATAGATTGGTAGGACACATTCTTAGACATCAAATTCAAAATGTTTGTTAAGCTTATGGGACTTAACTACGGGGTCATCAGTCCCTAAACTTACAAACTACTTATGAACTACTTACAAACTAGGACGGCACAAATATCCATGCCTGAGGGGGGATTCGAACCCCCGACCGTAGTGGCCGAGCTGACCGTGACTGGAGCGCCTCAGTCTCCTCGGCCACCGCGGCCGGCTCTTAGACATCAAGGAATTGTTAATTTAGCGTTGGAGGGAAGTGTGTGGGGTAAAAATCGCAGAGGGAGACCAAGAGACGCGTATAGTAAGCAGATTCAAGTGGATGTGGGTTGTCGTTCTTATGAGGAGATGAAAAGGCTTGATCAGGATAGAGTAGGGTGGAGAGCTGCATCAAACCAGTCTCTGGACTGAAGACCACAACAACAAACTACACTCAGTAAATCACTTAAAACCAACATATAATCTTAAAAATTACCGCGAAGTTCTAAGGTTACCGTCAACGACCAACGAACAAGTTAATTTACGTAAATAGAACCGACAAAAGACGTGCAAAAGTTTAACAGTGTCTACCGTAATACAAATTGTACGTAAATGTACAGCGAAATCGCTGTCAGAAAGACATACCACAGTACAGAAATGCACACTGTACCTATTCACACATATGCAAAGCCCGCCAAATCTGGTAAAAACATGGCGTCCTGGCCTCTTAGCCAATCAGGTGCAGTGTCATGCATGGCGACTCTCTCCCTATACAGGCTCTCTATGCGCTACTTCCGCAGTATGCAGTCTATGGTGATTTGGGGCGAACAGGAGGCGAGCTCCGGTAGCCAAGAAGTAATGTTTCGCCGACCGCGGTGGCCGAGGGGACTGAGGCGCTCCAGTCACGGTCTGCACGGCCACTACGGTCGGGGGTTCGAATCCCCCCTCGGGCATGGATATTTGTGCCGTCCTTAGTCTTAGGTAGTTCATAAGTAGTTTGTAAGCTTAGGGACTGATGACCCCGTAGTTAAGTCCCATAAGTTCTACAAACATTTGAACATTTTTTCAGTAATGTTTCAAATGTTTGTTAAGCTTAAGGGACTTAACTGCGGGGTCATCAGTCCCTAAACTCACAAACTACTTATGAACTAACTTAAACTGAAGACGACACAAACATCCGTGCCCAAGAGGGATTTTATGTGCTTGTGGCGGATCTATTTATAACTCTGCGGCGAGTTGCAAACTAAACTCATTATATTTTGATTGATCTATTTATGTTCTTGTTTTATGTATGACACATTATGATAAATCGAGGAGTAGTAAATTTAGTATTCGAGGGAAAGTGAGGGGTGGGGGAGAGATTGTCGAAGGAGACCACAAGACCAGAAGACTTGTTCAGTTAGCACGTTCAATTGGATCTGGTTCCTACTGCTTTTCAGTGATGATGAAGTTTGCACACGTCAGAATAGCGCGAACAGCTGCATCAAATCAGTGTTTGAGCTGAAGAGCAGAAGAACCACAGTCTAACAGACACTCGCGAAACTCTACAGGGAAGAAAGTGTAGGTGAAGCGTTGCTATCGCTTAGCAGAAGTAACAGGGGAATGACATGATATAAAAGGTGAAATTGTTGTTTTTAATGCTGTTACTTTTATATTTCCTCCTCAGTAAACGTGCTTGTGAATTTTCTTATCTAAGTATGAAATGTCATTAAAGTAATATAACTACTTCTGTTAATGACAGTCTATAAAAAGAAACTGTCAGTGCAGAGTAATACAATGGCGCACAATAGCGGAGTCGTAATAGGTCGTCCAAACACGCTTTAAGAGCAGAAATAAATTGCAAAAATAACTGAGTGTGATAACACTGTCGTGCTCGGTGGGTACTTCCACGTCGCACGAGGTTTATTATTATTATTATTATTAGCGGATTTAGAACACGAATTTTACACTCTTGGAGTCTGTGTGCTACATCTCCTTGCTTCTACGTCTTGCGTGCACTTATGATATAACCTACTGTTTATTTATATCTACACTTTCACTTTTTGAAATTAATATGTAATCGGCAAAATATGTCGGTATACAGGCCTAAAAATTTGTAAAATTGAAATACGAAACTAAGCTGGCTCTACTGAAACAGCTGATTGACTGCAATCGGGGCGTTCAAACAATATTTTTATATAGCAGTGATATCATGAAGTAGTTGTTAAGCATTTGCGATACTAATTAAGAGCGAAATTTCAAAGTGATTGAATTGTTAAAATGCAACTAAGCACCGTAAATTAATACTTCAAAAAATGTTCAAATGTTTGTAAGGCTTAAGGGACTTAACTACGGGGTCATTAGTCCCTAAACTTACGAACTACTTATGAACTACCTTATACTCAAGACGCCACAAACATCCATGCCCGAGAGGGGATTCGACCCCCGACGGCGGACTGCCGCGCGCACTGCAACACGACGCGGCAAATTAATAGTTGTTATTCGTAACATTATTCTCTTACTTCTCGACATAATTTGCAAATCGCAATTATGGAATTTCGGATTATATTTCTGAAAGCTGATACAATTTATAGCGCCACAAAAGACCTGAAATACGGCCGCATTTTGAATGTGCTCCACTCCAAATACAGATTCAATACAGAATCGTTTCGTGGTATATTTATACGACCCAGGTGCTCGGTGGCACTGCGGTTGCGAAATTGCAGAAATTACCTGGGAGTTTCTTGGCTTTTTTTTTTTTTTTTTTTTTTTTTTTTTTTTTTTTTTTTTTTTTAGACTCTGGTAATTGTTCTTTCTATGTATGGTCCAAAGTTTCATCGAGCTATAGTTTAGGCAATTGCATAATTCAAAAAAGTTACTTTTGTCCTTAGTTTTGTAGCCCAGAGTAGTTGCAAGTATTGTAGGAAAAGGAAAATGCCTTGAGACTTAACAGTAAGATACAGGAAGCTGAAATCCCAGAATGTGTTAAAACGCGACGCGTTTGCGCCTTCCCTTCCAATTTCCAGCAACTGCAGGTGTGTACGGCAGAAGGCGGATTAGCCGTCGTGACAACGGCAAGGCAACGGCAGGGTTTTAGGAAAAGGCTGGTTGGGAGGCTGAGCTGATAGTGAGCATTGGTGGAATTGCAGCGGCAGATAGGAGAGGCGCTGATTACGTCCTCTCAGGGCGAGGCGGCCACATCAAAGCGACGCCACCAGCTGCTCCTGAGCAAACGCGTGCGTGTCTGCAGCGTGGAAACACCGCGCACAGCCTCACGTATTTAGTTAGCGATTACTTATTAACCCTACAAGCACCAAGGTCGGGCAACAATTGCCCGTACATTTTCCTTTTATTAAAAAATAATAATAAAAATCCTTCTTTGTTACAAAATGTTCAAATGTGTGTGAAGCTTATGGGACTTAACTGCGGGGTCATCAGTCCCGAAGCTTACAAACTACTTATGAAATGTTCAAATGTTTGTTAATCTTAAAGGACCTAACTGCGGGGTCACCATTCCCTAAACTTACAAATTACTTATGAACTACAGTATACTAAAGACGACACAAACATCCATGCCCAAGGGGGATTCGAATCCCGACGGGGAACGGCCTCGCGCAGCGTAGCCCAACGCCTCAATGTATACAATGTTCCTAGGGTTTTATTACAAGTCCCCTAAAACCTTCACATCCTTGCGGATGCTGTTGCGTAGCAGTGTGCGTTTGTACCGCCCTACAGTACGCACGAGGTGCCGTAGTTGCTGTCCAAGTGTTTATGGAAAGCATAGAGTTCTGACTAACCTGTTGTCTTCTATTGTTGTGTCCCCAGCGCAGAAGACAGCACAGCACAGGTCGTTGGTTCTTCTACAGCATACAAGTGAGGCTAAAATAAGTTCTGTATGATGGAAGCATAAGAAACGACTCGCGAGATTTTTAATTGTCAGGGATGCCATTTATTAAATAAATAATAAATTATGAACAACTATTGTTAATCCGACTCGGCCTATACTGCCCGTAGTTCATGTTGAGACCTCGACTGTTATCACAATTACGCAAAACTTTACCGCGGTCCGGCGCGTATAGTGGTCAGCTCGAGACTGAAACTGCGGCGCGTTGCGAGACTAGAGGGCACCTGACGCTCTATTTAGCGCCAAAACGTGGCCGTCGAGCGCCTTCTGCAAAATCGCTCTGCTCTTGTTACAATAAGAGAAGGCACCTTAAACTGTTTAATCTGTCAAAACCTAGCCTGTCCTTGAGAGATATTTATTACAAATTCTCAGCTCTGAATAATTAATATTTAGTATATAATAAACAAAACTAATTTCAAAAGAAATCACGTGACGTGAAATGCAGCAGCCAATGCGAGGAGAGTACCAGTAACATAGGCGGGCTTTCCCACGGGAACCAGCACCTACTGTGCCATATGCTACTGCTCCCCACCCCACATTCCAACATATGCTGCACTTCTTTCTTCCGCGTTTAAGACACGTACGATGTTAGCAAAGAAACGCCCAGCGGCCCAAAATATGAAGTGGCCATAGGACAGGAATATCACATGTGTTCGGCCGTTCCGCCGCGGCACTTCTTATGAACTGCCTTATACTAAAAACAGCAGAAACATCCATGCCCGATGGAGGATTCGAATCCCCGACGGGGAACGGCCTCGCGCATCGCAGCATAGCGCCTCAATTCGCTCGGCCGCTCCGTGGGGCTTTCTTTGTTTATGGGCCTTTATCTATTGGTGTATCACCTTATAAAGTACTACATCGTACATTTCTATGGTTACAATTTTAAAAACCGCAAATAACTTAAAAAATGTTTCAAATGTTTGTATAGTCTATGGGACTTAACTACGGGGTCCTCAGTCCCTAAACTTACAAACTACTTATGAGCTACTTACGAACTAGGACGGCACAAATATCCATGCCCGAGGGGGGGATTCGAACCCCCGACCGTAGTGGCCGTGCAGACCGTGACTGGAGCGCCTTAGTCCCCTCGGCCACCGCGGCCGGCGCAAATAACTTATTGAACTTTTATGCCCAAGGGCACATTTTGCCCTGGGTTGATACTTCATGTGACCATAATTCATAGTGTCTTTCCTAGAACACCAAGCATGAAGAAAAAATGTTATTGTAAAATTAGTGTACATCACCTCTAATTTCAATACATCCCAGCTATTTACAAGCCTAACGGACCTAATAACTGCTGAAACATTTTGTAAATAATAGTATATAAACAAAATTTCACAAGACTCTGAAAGTAACTCTTTCGGTCCTATATCTGCAGATTATCCATTAAGGACACTCCAATAAGGATAACGCGATGTGCATATGTTTGACAGACAACAGCTGATGGCAAAGACAAATAAAATGTATTTTACAGGATTTACAACTTACTGTAACACGGGCAAAATTTACCCTTGCTTGGTGTTCCATATTATCTAAAATATCTTGTTGCTGCTAGGGTTAAGAAGGAAAATATACTTCATGCGACAAATGCTACAAATAAAAACGGAAGATTAGGGTTTAACGTCTCGTCGACATCGTTGTCATTACATATGAAGCACATGCTTGAAAAGTTTTTGTCAAGGGTGGGAAAGGATATCGGCCGTGACCTTTTAAATAAACCATCCCCTCATTTGCCTGGAGTGATTTATAGGGAACTGACGTAAAACCTAAACCTGGATAGCGGGAGGCGGGTATGAACCTTTAAGGACAACGACCTATTAACCCGTAGTTAACACGGATTCAGAAATTATCGTTATTCACATGTGATGATATCGACAAGAAGTGTCAAATAGATTCCGCGTTTCTAGATTTCTGGAAGGCTTTTGGCACTCTATCTCACAAGCGTCTTCTAATCAGATTGCGTGGTTATGGAGTATCGCAACAGTTGTGCGATTAGATCTGTGATTTCCTGTCAGAAAGGACACAGTACGTAGTAATCAACGGAAAGTCATCGAGTGGAACAGAACTCATATCTGGCGTTCCTGGAGAAATGTTACACGGTCCCTACTATTTCTTATTTTTATAATCGATTTAGGAGACAATCTAAGTAGCTCTCTTAGACTGTTCGCGGATGATGCTGTCGTTTACTGGTTAGTAAAGTCACCAGATGATCAAACGCAACTACTAAGTGATTGTGATCAGATATCAGCGTGGTGCAAAAACCGACAATTGACCCTTAATAATAAGAAGTGTGAAGTAATCCATATGACCACTCGCGTTCGGGAGGAAGGTGGTTCAAATCAACCTCCGTCCATCCAGATTTAGGTTTCCTTAACTCACATCCTAGCAAATGCCGAAATGGTTCCTTTCACAGGGCACGGCCGATTTCCTTCCCCATCCTTATCCAAACAATCCGAGCGTTAGCTCCGCCTCTAATCACCACGCTGTCAATGGGGCGTTAAACACTAATCTTCCTTCCTTCGACATGACCACTAAAAGAATTCCGTTAAACTTCATTTACACGATAAATCAGTTAAATCTACAGGCCACCAATTCAACTAAATACCTTGGAATAACAATTACGAACAACTTAAATCGGAAAGAACACACAGGAACTATTGTAGGGAAGGTGAACCAAAGGCTACGTTTCATTTGCTGGACACTCAGAAGATGCAACAGTTCTGCTAAAGAAACTGCCTACACCACACTTATGCGTCCTATATTGGAGTATTGCTGCGCATTGTGGGATCCGCACTTGGTGCGACTGACAGACGATTTACAGAAAGTTCAAAGAATGGCAGCTCGTTTTGTATTACCGCGATATGGTGGAGGGGGGAGAGTGTCACGAAAATGATGCACAAGTTCGGGTGGGGATCATTAGAAGAAAGGCGCTATTCGTTGCGACGAGATCTATTTAAGAAATTTCTTTCACCAACTTTCCCTTCAGAATGCGAGCATTTCTTGTTAGCACCCACCTACATAGGGAGACATGATCATCACAATAAAATAAGAGAAAATAGAAAACGGAAAGATTTAGGTGTTCCTTTTTCCAGCGAGTTATTAGAGAATGGAACAGTAGAGAAATATCGTAAAAGCTGTTTGATGAATCCTCTGCCATGCATTTCAAAGCGACTAGCAGATTGTTTATGTAGATGTAGAACAGCCGTCCTCACAGAATGCGAGTCTAGTGTTTTATCATTGCGCCACCTCGCTCGTTAAATGCTACAAATAATGATATTTATCTACATGGTTCCTCTGCAAATAACACTTAGTGCCTGGCAGAGGGATAACTGAACCACTTTCAGTCTATTTACCGACCATTCCATTCTCAAATAGCACGAGAAGATAACGTCTAAATTCCTATGTTAGAGCTCTGTTTCCTATTTTATTACGGTTATCATTCATCTCTAGGTAGCTGGAAATCAACTACATATTTCCGCATTCTGGTGAGAAAGTTGGTGATCGAAATTTCGAGAGTAGATCTCGTCACAAAAGTTGTTGTAATGATTGTTACCCAACACATTTTCGTGACTCTCTCTTCCCTGCATCGCGATAATAAAAACTAGCTGACCTTCTTTGTACTTTTCTGATGTCCTCGGTCAATTCCACTTGATAAGATCCCACACCGCGCAGCAGTACTCCAAAAGACGACAGACACGTGTAATGCTGTCTTTCTCTTTAGTCGTTCTGCTGTGTCTACTAAGTGTTCTGCTAATATTGTAAAAGAAATAAGCAGGCTCAGACTCGTCACAAACTGTCCACCTCATGCTCCACCTTCATTATGTCCATTTCACCCCTGCCTTCCCTATCAATCTCCTCTTCTCGTTGTGTTTGACCTTGTGATATGTTTATTGTTAATGCAAACGAATCATTGAATGGTAATTAAATTCGATTAAAATTAGTGGGTAAATCAGTAAGGACTGATTAATTGTGGAGTGTGCGAGAGATTTCCCCGTCTGCTGGATATGACAAGCCTTCAGGATCGTGAGGTCATGAGGCTCACAGTTTATAACGACAGGAAGGCTTCTGGTTGACCAGATTACGTCTCTATGAAAACGGCGCGTACCGAGGTAGTGCCCTATAAGGCCAAAGATTTGGCTTGCATGCTCTATGTTGCATTACTAGTAGTGCCATCCCTCGCAAAATACAATTTGAGAAACTCGAGAAGTCACTCTTTGTGCTGTTTATTTATCCAATATCCATACTCTGCTAAGTGCATATCCGGTGTCTTTATTAATGCCGTTTTCACACCGTTTAATTTCAACCGTTTCCCTGTTGGCAGAATCTCAGTAATTTAAAGTGTGAGTCAGTATTCTCTGTTTTTCAAACACAATCCTATGTTTATTTAACAAGCTGTGACGAGCCACCCCGACATCACAAGTAATAGTGCTGGTCGCTGCTGCATACTGCTGGTTGCCGCCGCTCGGAAACGTCGGTGTCGTCGTCACTGCTGCCTCCCCCGCAGAGCTGCCACCGCTGTCGCCGTGGAGCCTCCGCCACCGCCACCGCCACCGCCGCCCTGGAGCCTCTGTGGTCGCCAATCCACAGGAGCCACGGTTACCGCTCTTCCTGGGGGCATCTCCATTGTCTTGCCAGCGCTGCCGTCACCCCCTCCCCCGCGAGCAGTCACGTCTGCCCCCCAAGAGCCAGCGACAGCTGTGGTCTCGAGCAGTCGCTACTCTCGGAGCCACCACTGCTCCCCCCGCCCCCTGCCCAAGAACTGTTGTCATTGGTGCCACAGGGCTCCTTCTGTACCATAAAAAAATTTCAATTATTTGTAGAGCTTATGGAACTTAACTACGTGGTCATCAGTCCCTAAACTTACAAACTACTTATGAACTAGCTAACACTAAGGACGGCACAAATACCCGTGCCCGAGGGGGGATTCGAACCCCCAACCGAAGTGGCCGTGCAGACCGTGACTGGCTCGCCGCAGACCTCTCGGCCACCGCGGCCGGCTTTGTACCATCCCTTGTCTGTGTGTGACTATCCTGGCCAACCCCTTGATTACTAGCATAATCTATACTTTCGCCTCCACTGCATCTACAACAAAAACCTGGACCTCAACTGTGGGCCTCCATTCCTATAACCTGATGCCCCTTTGCACCATCTCATCCCCCACTCGACCACCCACGCTACATCCATTCCCCTTCCAACCACACCCTTCCTTGCCCTCAGCATCTGCCGATCTGGTCCTCCCCTGTTGGCCACCCACATTCACTCCCACCGGGTAACTATTACAACAATTTCGCGACTACATCTACATCTACATGGGATACTCTGCAAATCACATTTAAGTGCCTGACAGAGGGTTCATCGAGCCACCATTATACTATTTATCTCCCATTCCTTTCTCGAATAGCGCGCGAGAAGAAAGAACACTTGAATCTCTACTTTAGAGCTCTGATTTCTCTTATTTTATTCTGATGGTCATTTCTACCTATGTAAGTGGGATACAACAATATATTTTTGCATTCGGAGGAGAATGTAGGCGATTGGAGTTTCGTAAGTAGCCCACGCCGCAGCGATAAGCGCCGTTGTTGTAATGATTCCCGTCCCACATCCTGTATCATTTCCGTAACGCTGTCTCCCCTGTATCGTGACAATACATAACGAGCTGCCCTTCTTTGGACTCTTTCGATGTCCTTCGTCAAACCCACCTGATACGGATCCTACACTGGGCAGTAATACTCCAAAAATGGACGGACAAGCGTAGTGTATGCAGTTTCTTTTGTAGTTCTGTTGCATCTTTTAGGGTCTATCAATAAAACGCAGTCTCTGGTTCGCCTTTCCCACGACATTATCTACGTGTTCTTTCCAGTTTAAATCTGAAGTAGTAGTAATTCCTAGGTATTTTGTGCAGTTTACGGCCTTCACTTTTGATTGATTTATCTTGTAAACAAAGTTTAGCGGATTTCTTTTCGTACTTACGTGGACGACTTCACACTTCTCATTATTTAGAGTCAATTGCCAATTTTTACACCATAGTGATATCTTATTGAGATCGTTCTGCAGTTGGTTTTGATCTTCAGATGCTTTCAATAGACGGTAAATGACGGCGTCATCTGCAAACAACCTAAGAGAGGTACTTAAATTTCCCCTAAATCGTTTATTTAAATAAGGAACAGCAGAGGACCAATAACACTGCCCTGTGGAACGCCCGATATCACTTCTGTTTTAGTCGATGTCTTACCATCGATTACTACGAACTGTGTCCCCTCTGACAGGAAATCCCCTGTCCAATCACAAATTTGGGCAATATACCATAACCACGCAATTTGATTAAAAACCGTTTGTGAGGTACGGTGTCAAAAGCCTTATGGAAATCAAGAAATACGGAATTTATTTGCGAACCCTTGTCGATAGCGCCCATCACTTCGTGTGAATAAAGAGCTAGTTGTGTTTCGTATGAACGGTATTTTCTAAATCCGTGTTGACCTTGGGTCAATAAATAATTCTGTTCGAGGTAATTCATAATATATGAATACAGGATATGTTCCAAAACTCAGCTGCAAATTGACGTCAATGATATAGGCCTGTAGTTTAGTGGGTTACTCCTTCTGCCTTTCTCGAATATAGGTGTGACATGTGCAACTTTCCAATCTTTTGGTACAGATCCTTCTCTGAGAGAGCGGTTGTATATGGCTGTTAAGTAAGGAGCTATCGCTTCAGCATAATCAGGTAGAAATCTAATGGGTATACAGTCCGGACCAGAAGACTTGTTCTTGTTAAGTGATTTTAGTTGCTGTACTACTCCGATGATATCTACTTCTACGTTACTCATTACGGCCTCTGTTCGTAATTCTAAATCTGTAATATTGGTTTCGTCTTCTTTAGTGAATGAGTTTCTAAAAGCTATGTTTGGTAACTCTGCTTTAGTAGCGCTATCATCGGCAGGATTTCTATTACTTTCACGCAGTGAGGGTATTGTTTGTGTTTTGCACCCAGTGTATTTGACACTGCCCCTAGTATATTTAACACTGTCCCTCCTCCAGAGGCCATGCCCACCAAGAGGGTCCTGCTACCTACCATCTTCACCTCCTCCCAACCAGTCATTTCCAAAAGCACCAAAGCAACTGAGTATGGAGCCCACCCCTATTGCCATCAAAAAAATATCGCCCTGGAAAATCCCATAATAGCCATGGACACTACATCTCCCCACCACCTAACCCTAGAAAGTACACACCTTCCTCTTTTCATATTCTGATCAAAAATTCCTCAGTACTTGCACCCTCACTCTAGAAATTAGGATATACCTCCACACTGCCCTCCTGATTCTGTGTAAAGACGTCATCCTAATCAATGTCCACCAACCCAGCACCCCCCCCCCCCCACCATCCTCCCTCATCACTGTGATCACAATGCTGAAACCTGAGATCAAAGATGATCTGCTGGTGGAACTGAACTCCCACAATAACCGAGAGATTGACTCAATATCTCGTTTGATCTTGGTGGGCTTACGTATGCAACGTAATATTTCGAGGAATGCTATGAGTATCGGACCTCGAACGTCGAAAAAGACGGTGAGCGTCACCTTGCCTGCTGACGGCACAGCCTTGAATTTTTCAGTGGGAGGTGACGACGCATGCATTGTGTCCCTAGATGTCGTACTCCGTTATTCCAAAGAGGCATATTCGGATTTCAACAGAAAACTTATATTAATCAGCCAAACATTATATGTGTACAACGGATTTATGTCTCTAATAGACGGACTAAAAGCTAATACAGTAGGATGCGAAGATTTAGGAGGCATATGTGCAGTCGCGCTACTGATTTTATGTTCGGTGGTGGAGACGTTTCGTATACTTTAATTTGAACACTCCTCATAATTTGGGTATTTCAACATGGATCGACACATCGTACTTCAGTAGCGCTTATTGGTCATTTCATGTACTCTATATTCACTGTATCAACAATAGATCTTGAGTGAATTGGAAAACTCTTAGAGTGTGCTCTGTATTTCATTCCGGCAGTGTATATTTTGTCCTCCTGAATGGTGTAGGGACATAGACCTAAAATAAAAACCTGGTGGCCTCTCAATTGTGGGTGAGAAACCTTGGACCCAGAGAGTGACAAACGCAGAAGTATGTAAATCAATAAAGTGAAATGCCGAAAGTTGAAATATCTAGGGCATATCATGTGTAACACTAATAAATATTATTTTAAGATTACCTGACATCGTCTGGTGTGGAGACGATTAATTCGTTTTATAGTTTCCAAATGATAAGCCAAGATCGCAAACTATCAATTTATTAATTGACGACCGGTTTCGGTGCACTATGTCACCATCATCTGGTCATCTTGTTAAAAAATTAGATATAAAATAAGAAGTGCAACATTGCACTTAGTCACTATATAAAAAAATACTTAAGTTACAAACATGACAGCTTACAAAATACTCAATACTCAAAATTCTCCAATTTTTTTTTAACAAGATGACCAGATGATGGTGGCTTAGTGCACCGAAACCGGTCGTCA
This sequence comes from Locusta migratoria, assembly GCA_026315105.1. Lineage (NCBI taxonomy): Eukaryota > Metazoa > Arthropoda > Insecta > Orthoptera > Acrididae > Locusta > Locusta migratoria. Next base: position 299,697,038 of record CM048755.1, read on the forward strand.
CTTAATAAATTGATAGTTTGCGATCTTGGCTTATCATTTGGAAACTATAAATATTATGTTATACAAAAAGTGCCTAAACCAAAAATCAACAGCAAAAATGGCCCTGCAACCGTACTAATATGTTGATTTGACAACCTTACACAGAACTGTTCCGCATTGCTATCAAGAAGAGAAAATAGTCATCATGATCGACAACATCCGAAAGAAGAAGAAGATTAATTAACTACTGAAAATACGACAGTAGGCACATTATGAACGTTAATTATCTCTGACGAATTTTCAAAGCACTTAAAAGAAAATAAGTTAATGACGACACAGTTTTCAATTTTATCCATCTGAATGAAACACAAACTGGAAGTTTTCTCTAAATGGGTCGACAAAAGGTGTATGACTAAAAATACTGATGCTTGAAGCGTTATTTCGTAACTCGACCAAAACAATTTTGAGAAGTATTAACGTCATTTCCACGAGAAGCAGAAAAGCTCCTTAAAGTTTGAGTGCAGCCGACACTCGTACCGTTCTGCGAATTTGATCCCCGGCGCTCGCGGCTAGCGCTCCGCTGCGTACGCTGACGTTTCCTTTGGTTACAGGATAAGGACAGCGCCAATTGGCTTCATCAGAGCATTCAGGCGCAGGGAGAACAGCTCAATAGGCGCAGGAAACAGCCCGCCGCTCTCATCTGACGGCCGTGGGGCGATAAGGGACCGGAGGAAAGCTTTCTCTCTCTGACAGTCGGCGCGCCACGAAACTCGACCTCGCGGCCTTTGAAGTAGATAGTAACCGCACAATGAAGCTAATTTTGGGGGGAGATATTGGAACCCAAAAATGCGACAGATCGCTACATTTCAAAATCCCGAAAGACGTATCAGTTGCTGCGACATGTTGAGTCGTTAGGTAACGTACATTTAATTAAATTATATGGCATGCGATAAATTATTTACTCTGCGATTCATTCCTCGATAATTAAAACGTTACTAACCTTAACTAAAGGTGCTTTTAGGAAGTAACAACCATTTAGGTTTGGAAATGAAACATAACTAGAAAATACACCTTTAGAATCAGAAGGATCTCGAAACCTGAGACATTCAGGAATCCTTTGTTTCTAAAAATGAGGTTAATGAAATTAACTTTACAGCTTCTTTCAACGTATAAGATTATCCGCTGTTCTGCGTTCCAAAATAAAGTACCCGAAATTCAGAGCTTCCTTAGAAATTTAAATTTACTTTTGTTTGAAAGTATGTATTACACTTGAAAGACCTAGGTCGGAACAAGGCCCCAGGAGTAGATGACATACCCTCAGAGCTACTAAAGTCTCTGAGAGAGCCAGCCATGACAAGACTATTTGAACTGGTGTGTAGGATGTATGAGACAGGCGAAATACCCTCAGACTTTAAGAAAAATGTAATAATTCCCATTCCAAAGAAATCAGGCGCAGACAGGTGTGAAAATTACAGAACCATCACTTTGATAAGTCATGGTTGCAAAATTTTAACACGAATAATCTACAGGAGAATGGAAAAGCTGGTAGAAGCTGACCTCGGGGAAGATCAGTTTGGATTCAGGAGGAACATAGAAACCCGGGAGGCAATACTCACTTTACGTCTTATCTTAGAAGATAGATTAAGGAAAGGCAAACCTACATTTTTAGCTTTTGTAGATTTGGAGAAAGCATTTGACAATGTTGACTGGAATACACTCTTTCAAGTTCTGAAGTCAGCAGGGGTAAAATATAGGGAAAGGAGAGTTATTCACAACTTGTACAAAAGCCAGACCGCAGTTATTAGACTTGAGGGGCATGAAAGGGAAGCATCAGTTGGGAAGGGAGTAAGACAGGGTTGTAGCCTTTCTCCGATGTTATTCAATTTGTACATCGAGCAGGCGGTGAAGGAAAGTAAGGAAAAATTTGGAATAGGGATTAAAGTTCAGGGGGAAGAAATAAAAACATCGCGTTTTGCTGATGACATTGTAATTCTGTCAGATACAGAAGAGGACCTGGAAGAGCAGTTGAATGGAATGGACACTGTGTTGAAGAGAGCGTATAAAATGAACATTAACAAGAGCAAAACAAAAATAATGGAATGCGGTCTTAGAAAATCAGGCGATGCTGAAGGAATTAAATTACGTAACGATACAATGATGGTGGTAGATGAGTTTTGTTACTTGGGTAGTAAAATAACATTTGATGGCCGCAGTACAGAGGATATAAAATGCAGAATGGCAATGGGAAGAAAAGCATTTTTGAAAAAGAGAAATTTGCTACATCGAATATTAATTTAAGTGTAAGGAAGTCTTTTCTGAAGGCATTTGTGTGGAGTGTTGCCTTGTACGGGAGTGAAACATGGACGATAGGCAGTGCGGACAGGAGGAGAATAGACGCTTTTGAAATGTGGTGCTACAGAAGAATGTTGAAGATTAGGTGGGTGGATCGCATAACTAATGAAGAGGTACTGAACAGAATTGGTGAGAAAAGGAATTTTTGGCATACCCTGACTAAAAGGAGGGATCGCTTGGTAGGACACATTCTTAGACATCGGGGAATCGTAAATTTAGCATTGGAGGGAAGTGTGTGGGGTAAAAATCGCAGAGGGAGACCAAGAGACGCGTATAGTAAGCAGATTCAAATGGATGTGGGTTGCTGTTCTTATGAGGAGATGAAAAGGCTTGCTCAGGATAGAGTAGGGTGGAGAGCTGCAACAAACCAGTCTCCGGACTGAAGACCATAACAAAAACAATGGTAAGTGCTTCCACTTCAGTACAACTGACATTTTATAAAGAATTCAGCAGGTGTATTTATATTTACTTATTTGTTTTTGTATATCGTTCATTTTTCAGTCTCAGCTACACAATTACTTACATTACCAGCTTCGTTCTCCCTCGGTTATAATAACAGCTATGCAGTTGTGTCAGAAACTCGTGTGTCAACCGGAACTACACATTAAACTACTACTCTATTCTAATGTTTAGTTCCGATAAGACACAACGGATTGCTGACGCAACTACGTAGATTTTAACATGAGGCACGGTGGTCCAAAGTAGTAATGCTGTAGAAAATATGCAACTGGGAATCAAAAGTTAAGAATATACACCTATTATAAATATGTATGTATGTATGCAGATTCCACACCACCTACTTAACTTCTGGTCCGAGTTCAACTACACTTGGTACACATATTTCTTACTATTAGAAAACAATCACTATAGGGTTAAGAACCATTTACTATACATAGTTCAGAAGATATGACGTCATAAACGGCGAATTCTCGAAAAAACTGTTACATCCTTTGGCAATGTTCAATATCTTACTACAAATTTTAATATTAGGAAACAATCTCTGTGGGAGTAAAAACCACCTACGACACATAGTCCAGGAGATATGACGCCATAAATAATGAAAACTGCCCATAACGTTACGCGTTAATAATGAGTCACCATTCATCAAATGTTTGAGAATCAGAGCACTTAGTAACTAGCTATAAACTTTATACATAATTTTAAACCTTTACGAAACTTTTTCTCGCCGTCAACTAAAGAAAAATTAGGACGGAAATGCAGTTAATTGCTTTTGACTTTCCCACTGTTCAGACAGTAAAACTACGTCATTGGGCATAACCTTACAATTTATTACTTCTATACTACTAATTATATATGCAAGAAATTTTACAGACAGTATAGACACATGCCACTGAATGTTCCTTCGAAATTATATCATACTACACCACACTTCTCAGGAGGTATGACGTCAAAGCAATGAAGTGCAGGAGATCTCTCCCAACACGCATGATGTAATTTATTACGTCTTTAATACCAACTCCATTCGCAACACATTTCGCACACTGTTTCCTAACATTCCACTGTACGAACCTGAAAAATTATTTGGTTGTAAGACACAAGACACATAGTTCAGAAGATACGACGTCATAGGCATTAGGCTTCATGAAAAACTAATCTGAAATGGTTATAAAGTAGTGTACAAAGTGATGGACAGAGAGGGAAGAAGGAGTTTAACGTTATCGACGTAACGTGATCTGAAAATCTCTACTTTTATAATACAACCTCTGACAATAGAGTTCGGTGAATAGTCCATCGAAATAGTCACCTGCCATACCTATGCACCGCTGAGTTCTGCGATGCATGACCTGGAAACTTTGCAGGATGTCTTCCTTTGGGACGATGTTCAAAAGCTTCGGCATGTTTCGTTTGGTGTCAGAAATATCGTCAAATATCTTCCCTTTCGAAGCTAGTATAGATCTAGGGAATAAAGAGTCTGGAGGATTGAGATCAGCCGAGTACTGTGGATGTTAAGTTGCACCACCCCATTTTTTTGCCAGCAACCGTTTAACGATATTAGCTTTGTGTGGACGAGCGTTGTCGTGCAACTTGAACATCCACCATACTCGGCTCGTCGCAATCCTCGAGACTTCTTCTTATCCCATCGACTCAAACTCTCTTTTAAAGGAAAAAGATTTGACGATATTTTTGACATTCAACGAAATTTAACAAGGCTTTTGAACACCTTTCCTAGGGAAGACTCCGTGCAAAGTTTCCATGACATGTATAGCTGAGCTTAGCGGTGCATAGTTATGGTAGGTGACTATTTCAAAGGACAATAAGGTGACCGAAGTTCGTAGTTCATCTACGTTAATGATACAGGCATATTTACCTATCTTTATTGTCTGAGGTTGTATTGTATTTCAGAATCAGAAAGTCATGCAATAAGGCACTGGCCGATTAAACTCGCATAATCGTTTTTCGCTGCATCGATCTGCCAATGAAGCCGTCCAAAAGGCCATAGACTCTTCTCACAGGACCGCAACATTTGTCGGTAATGGGAGTATAAGTGATTTCTCGCACACACTGCAGCTAAACTTCCCTTCCTCACTTCTCATCAGCTGATACCCACACAACAGTTTTATCCACAACTTCAGTGACTCAGCATCCCCTACGAAACTTCTAAATAGCTGCAGAAAAGATGGTCAAAGGTATGTGCTCGCTTTCTAGGGTTCATGGGTAATTTAAAAAAAAAAAAAAAAAAAAAAAAAAAAAAAAAAAAAAAAAAAAAAAAAAACATAACAAAGTAAACAAAATTTAACGGATTTCTTTTCGTACTCATGTGGGCGACTTCACACTTCTCATTATTTAGAGTCATGTTCTAATGTTTTTTAAGCTTAAGGGACTTAACTGCGGGGTCATCAGTCCCTAAACTTACCAACTACATATGAACTACCTTACAATAAGGACGACACAAACACCCATGTCCGAGGGGGAATTCGAACCCCCGACCGTGGCTGCCGTGCAGACCGTGACTGGCGCGCCGCAGAGCACTCAGTCACTTCTAAAACTAGGTCGAAATATCATGGGGTAAAATCATCACGCAGAGTCATGAGCTATACTTTTATTTATTTGTACTACGTTTGATTCATTCATAAATTTCATTCATGAAGCCTTAATACCATACTCATTTAGAAGAAAGAAGGAATATATCGGTATAACGTCCCCTAGACATCGTGGTCAATAGATACGGCGTTCTGATTTAGTTGAGTATCTCTGTCAATTGGTTGTTGACGATTCTGCTTAGTTGCTTTTTCAGATGACATAGTTGTACCTGTATCTATTATCAAAAATTACGTTGAGATCTATGGAATTTCGCATTTTATGGTTCCCAAATGCATATCATTTTCTATTAAGCCTCGAGAAGACCAATATACAGAAGATTCATTATTTATCTTTTTCAGATCTTGTAATACGACTAAAGTTCTAACAAAGGGATACACATCTACATTTACTATTATACAGCTGATGGTATGACGAAGGGTACTTAGTTTTCCCTACTTTCTTGTTCCAGAAGCGAGGGGCACGCAGGAAGAACGATTGGTGGTACGCCTCCGTGCAAGCTCTGTACCCTGTAACTTAATCTACATGGTATGCTCACAAGATATACGTAGCAGCAAACATCATATTGGTTCCAGAATGAAACTTTCACTCTGCAGCGGAGTGTGTGCTGATATGAAACTTTCTGGCAGATTAAAATTGTGTGCCGGAACTGGGACTCGAACCTGGGACCTAAGCGCTCTTAGTTGTGGGGCGGTGCTGTTAGTCGTGACGGGGTAATTCTGTGTTAGAGCGCTTGCCCGCATAAGGCGAAGGTCCCAGGTTCGACTTCCGGTTCCGGCACACAATTTTAATCTGCCCTGAAGTTTCATATGGGTTGAATCCTCTAGTAACGTACGCTCTTGAATGTTAACAGTAACGCACGCCGTGTTGCGAGCACCTCTCTTGTAGCGTCTGCGGTTGGAATTGGAAGAGCATCTGAGTGACGCTTCCCCTCTTATTAAACCAACGTGTACCGACACCAAGCGTTCTCTTTTTGAATTGTTGGATTTTCTCTATCAGAGTTACCTGACCACAAATTGACAAACAATATTTAAGTTTCGTTTGAACGAGCATTTTTCTAGCGCCCGACTTCTCTATACACATCAGCAGTTTCACTAAATATGACAGTCCTATATCACTCTTACTTCGATAGTAATCACACACTCATAAGATGAATAGTCAATGTAGATATCAAACTGGAGAGTAGCTCATCAAGAAGGAAGGCAGAAATGTAAATTATGCCGCTGCGCGCACTAAGGCGCCTAGCTGCGGTGCGCGCGGCCGTTCGCCGTCGGAGGTTAGAGTCCTCTCTCGGGCATAATTATACCGCCGTGTCCCAATGCTCTGAGACGATATGGACATGAAAATACTTAATATTTTTGTTTTTACGAGTTTTTAATATCCTCTGACAAGTTAGTTTTCATCATTACTCATATCCATTTTAATACTAGACGAATTTACACTTTATTAATTGATTGTATAGCTTTTATTGTAGATGCATAGATTCGAACACTTGTTGTGAGAAGTGTTGTTTATGGTGCGTATTTTGAGTAATTATGTTGTAGCCCCACTTAGTTGTTTGATAATATGTAGATACACCTAGATACGGTCTTGGAGTTGCGGTTTGACGTACACTGGTGAAAACAATTAGGAGATCAGTTGAGATATCTAGGTTATGAAGTACTGTCAACGGCAGAATAAACTAAAATGGAAATGTTCAAATGTTTGTAAATCTATCGGACCAAACTGCGTGGTCATCAGTCCGTAGCTTACAAACTACTTAAACCTAGGTAAACTAACCTCAGGACAAACACACACAGCCGGCCGCGGTGGCCGAGGGAAAATCGTGGAGTAAAACGTAGAATATGCGGGCTTCAGGAATGTTGATTTCTTTTTCATAATTATTTTCTCCTATTACTTTTCTTTTCACAACAGAATTCCGTCATAAGCAGATGGTTTTATTTTGTTAGTATTACAAACCCAAAATAAAAGAAATTAATAAATATTTAATTTAAAAACAAGAGAAAATATCCTCTGCAACCTGCATCCTGCATAAAAAAAATAAATAAATAAATAAGTAAGTAAAAACCTGCCACTACCAAAATAATTTTTCTTTCTCCGTTTTTATTTAAAAAAAGTGGGTAGTGCACTTTAAAAAAAAAAAAAAAAAAAAAAAAAAAAAAAAAAAAAAAAAAAAAAGGGGGGGGGGGGACTGAGGCGCTTCAGTCACGGTCTGCACGGCCACTACGGTCGGGGGTTCGAATTCCCCCTCGGGCATGGATATTTGTGCCGTCCTTAGTCTTAGCTAGTTCATAAGTAGTTTGTAAGCTTAGGGACTGATGACCCCGTAGTTAAGTCCCATAAGTGCTACAAACATTTTTTTAAACACACACACCCGTGCTCCAGGGAGGACTCGAACCTCCACGGCGAACCACCTAGTGATAATAACAGAAAGTTGCTGCAGGGGGGTTGGCGTTAACTTGAGTTTACTGTAACAAACGAATTACACAAGCAGTTGGATTCAGACAGTGTAGTGGGCAAGTTGTGCAACGTAACACAACGCGACCTACCCGAATCTATGGCAAGGAGAGCCATAGGATGGCTGGAAGCGCAACAGACGCAGAAGGAGGTGGCTGCAGGTATTGGAGTGCCCCTAAGTGTAATTTCTAGGACGTGGACGCATTTTCAGACAACAGGAACCGTCAAAAGAAGGCACGGCCAAAGTCGTCCACCGGTATCTCCGGTTAACGGCACGTCGAGACAGGAGGCGAAATGCAACCCAGATTCTCTGCAGAGAACGTGGAACTCGGAACAATCCTGCTGATGTGCAAGAGACATCACCATAACAAGTTGGTGGAGGAATGGTGTGGGCAGGAGTCGGACATACGTACCTCTATGTCGTTCAGAATGGCGCTATGACTGCACAGAGGTATAGAGACGAGATCCTTCGACCTTTTGTTGTGCCCTACACTGCTGCCATAGGAGATGGGTCCTTCTGATGGACGATAATGCTCGTCCCAACAATGGTGCACTACTGGGCAACATGCTTGAAGAAAATGTTCAAATATTTTTCAAGCTTATGGGACTTAACTGTGGGGTCATCAGTCCTTAAACTTACAAACATCTTATAAACTAACTTATACTAAAGACAGGATGGAATAGGGATTAAATTTCAGGGTGAAGAAATAAAAACATTGTGTTTTGCTGATGCCAGTGTAATTCTGTCAGAGACAGCAAAGGATCTGGAAGAGCAGTTGAATGGAATGGACAGTGTGTTGAAGAGAGCGTATAAAATGAACATTAACAAGAGCAAAACAAAGATAATGGAATGCAGTCTTAGAAAATTAGGTGCTGCTGAAGGAATTAGAGTAGGTAAAGAAACAATGAAATTGGTAGATGAGTTCTGTTACTTGGGTAGTAAAATAATAAATGACGGTCGCAGTAAAGAGGATATAAAATGCAGAATGGCATTGGGAAGAAAAGCATTTTTGAAAAAGAGAAATTTGCTAAAATAGAATATTAATTTAAGTGTAAGGAAGTCTTTTCTGAAGGCATTTGTGTGGAGTGTTGCCTCGTACGGGAGTGAAACATGGACGATGAACAGTGCAGACAGGAAGAGAATAGAGGCTTTTGAAATGTGGTGCTACATAAGAATGATGAAGATTAGGTGGGTAGATCGCATAAGTAATGGAGAGTTATTGAACAGAATTGGTGAGAAAATGAATTTTTGGCATACCTTGACTAAAGAAAGGGATTGCTTGGTATGACACATTCTTAGACATCGAGGAATCGTAAATTTAACATAAGTGAGTGGGGTAAAAATCGCAGAGGGAGACCAAGAGACGCATATAGTAAGCAGATTCAAATGTATGTGGGTTGCCGTTCTTATGAGGAGATGAAGAGGCTTGCTCAGGATAGGGTAGGGTGGAGAGTTGCATGAAACCAGTCTCCGGACTGAAGACCACAACAACAACATTAGAGATTATAACTATAAAGAAATATCATAAAAGTGGTTCGATGCACCCTCTGCTATGCACTTCAATGTAACTTGAAGAGTATTTATGTATTTGTAGAAGTAGTGCATGAATTAACCGCACATAGAGGCTTCACGACGTTCTAATACGGGTGTTTCAGTTTGGTACCTCAGCACATCGAGGAATCGTAAATTTAGCATTGGAGGGACTTGTGTGGGTTAAAAATCGCAGAGGGAGACAAAGAGACGCACATAGTAAGCAAATTCAAGTGGATGTGGGTTGCCGTTCTTATGAGGAGATGAAGAGGCTTGCTCAGGATAGGGTAGGGTGGAGAGTTGCATGAAACCAGTCTCCGGACTGAAGACCATAACAACAACTAAAGACAGCACAAACATCCATGCCCAAGGGAGGATTAGAACCCCCGACGGGGAGCGGCCTCGCGCATCGGAGCATAGCGCTTCAATGCCCTCGGCCACCCCGTCGCGGCCATGCTTGAAGCTGAGGGTCTTGGACGAATACAGTGGCCAGCTCGTTCACCGGACTTAAAACTGGCTGAGCATGTCTGGGATGCACTTGGCAGACGCATTGCAACCAGACCAGCACCTCTCACAACAGTTGCAGAGCTGGATATTGCACTCGTGGAAGAATGGGAAGCATGTGGGTGTGTGTTGTACTTAGGTTAGTTTAACTTAGTTTAAGTAGTTTGTAAGGCTAGGGATTAATAACAAAAATAATAGTTAAGTCCCATAGATTTATAAACATTTGAGTCCGCCTCCGTAGCTCAGCGCTAGCGTCGCTGACTAACACACAGGAGGCCCGGGTTCGATTCCCGGCAGGGGACTGGGTGTTGTGTGTTGTCCTAATCATCATCATTGGCACGTAAGTCGCTCACGCGGCGTCAAATAAAAAGACTTACACTAAGGCGGCTGAACAAACCCGCAAGGGTTTTCCCGGCAAAGAAAGCCATACGCTCATTTCCACAAACATTTGAATTTGAAGAATGGCCAAATATCCCTCAAGAAATGATTGATAAGTGTACTGGCCTTCCGAGATGATCACACATCATATTAAAGGGCAACTATAATGACTTTTTCACTATTATGGTAGCCCCATGGTGCCTCGCTCTAAGGAAATGCCATGGAAACCTCAAGTAATGAGTTGAGTGGATGATAGCTGTTTCAAAACATTAAGCCCATATATCTTGAGCAAGTCACGAATTGATCAAATTGTGTTAAACTAAACAGGGCTTGAAAACGAAGATTGTGACGTGTCTGACACGAAAATTTTACCTTCAATATTTATTATCAGTTTTAATGAATAATGGGCATCAGGAATTCAGAGAGACAGGAAAACAATCAAATGCATTGGAGAATAGATTGAAAGATTTAACATACTATTGGACGCAATGAAATATAATGAACTTGTGGTTAGGTGAAAGGATTGCAGCGCGCCAGAGAAAGCTTCTTTCTGGATTACAGAAGACAAGGGAAGTTCAATACTATTGCATCATGGCCAGTAGCTAAAAACGTCTAGTTTGGAGCGGGAGGGAATCAGATGACTAACGCTATGATATTGAAGTGCGTTATGCGCGTAATGCCAACGAGAATATATGTGCAAGCGTTTCGTTGGAAAACAAAATGGATATGATCTTGAAGTATAAGAGATCATTTCTCGCACAAGAATTATAATCAGGATAAGGGAAAGAAGTGAGTCGCGATTTTCCAAAGAGCAGCGGTTCCTCGTTTTTTAGGTGGAACATTTTAGGAATTAAAAAGAACGCACAATTTTTGTAAACGTGAATGCTGATTCAAACATTATGCAAACACACAGCAGAGACGCAGTGATTAACAGACGAGGTATTCACTATGTGCTGGAAGTCTTAAAAGGTCTCTAAACAGCGTGAATCGATACAGCTATTTGTTCACTTAACTTAGTCGGTGGGGGTGACATTTTACACAAGATAAACGCTAGTGCGCAGATACTGCAGAAAGTTTCTGCTGTCAGCAACAAAGTCGGTTAGCAGAGGCAGGAGAGGAACACGGAAATTACCTGATGGCGAGGCGCACGGAAGGAGATTGGAGCGCTAATTGCGGCTCAACTTGTTAGTTTCTCCAACAACTTGGGATCTCGCGGTGTTTGCTGTACACCTGGTCTAGTTCTCTATCAGTTATTCTCTCATTACTTCTGTGTAGTTTATTCTTGATAAATACTGGTTACTTGCTAAGGCTGTGACATTACGCAGGTCATTATATGTTATATGTTGTGCTACTGCAAACTCCTTATCCATCCTATTGGTTGCGACGTACGAGAATTTAAACGCTTGGATAGTTTTACATATTGTAGTGGTTGAGTTATTATTTTCATGAGCTTCTGACTGTTAATTTTTAGTTCACTCTACCTGCGTATGCCAATTCTAAAGTCTGGGGTTGTTAGTTGGTCAGTTGAAATCCTGACTCTGTATGTTCTCCGGTCACCAGAGGTGCTGTGTCGTGAACTCAGTTCCTGTAGCTGTGGGACTCCTCCATCCCCCTATCCTGGGCCATGAAATTCGACTGTACTGTCAGATCTCTTGTCGCCTCTTTACATCTAATTTATTATTCTGCTCTATCTCATATAGCATCCTGTGACATCAAAAATTAAGCCTGTATAACAATTTACTTGTGAAAAACTGGCTCTTTTGCTTTCCTTACCCTTCCATCCTCGATATGTTTAGACGTTTTAACAGTCCCCTTAAACTTCAGATTCATAAGTATTGTTGAAGAGAAGTAAATTACGTGAAAGAGGGCACTGAAGATCAATTAATGAATTTAATAACGGATCCAGTTGCAAAATCTAGAGCATTTCACAAAATATATAAATGATCTCGTAGATAACATCGGAGCCGCGGTGGAGTAGCCGAGCGGTCTAAAGCGTCTCGCTGCGGAGCGCGCGGTTGCTCGCCGTGGAGGTTCGAGTCCTCAAATGTTTGTTCAAATGTTTGTATAGTCTTTGTGACTTAACTATGGGGTCATCAGTCCCTAAACTTACAAACTACTTATGAACTACTTACGAACTAGGACGGCACAAATATCCATGCCCGAGGGGGGATTCGAACCCCCGACCGTAGTGGCCGTGCAGACCGTGACTGGAGCGCCTTAGTCCCCTCGGCCACCGCGGTCGGCTTCGAGTCCTCCCTGGGGCATGGGTGTGTGTGTTGTCCGTAGGTTAGTTTACCTTAGTTTAAGTAGTTTGTAAGCTACGGACTGATGACCACGCAGTTTGGTCCGATAGATTTACGAACGAACGAACGAACGAACGATAACATCGGAAGATCAGAGAGGCTTTTTGCGGTAGACGCTGTAGTTTACTGAGAAGTCGCAACAATGCGAAATGCAGGAGGATCTACATCGTATTGACGCATGGTGCAGGGAATGGTAATTGAGCTTCAACATAAACAAGTGTAACGTGCTGCGTTCACATAGAAAGATAGATCCTTTATTATATAACTACGCAGTAGCAGGACACATAATGGAAGCAATTTTTTCCATAAAATATCTGCGCGTAGACGTAAGGAGCGATTTGAAATAGAACGACCATGTAAAGTCAATCTTGGGTAAGGCAGATGCCAAACTGAGATTCATTGGAAGAATCCTCACGAAGTGTAATCCTTAAACAAAGGAAGTACCGGGTGATCAAAAAGGCAGTATACATTTGAAAACATTTGAAAACTTAATAAATCACGGAATAAAGTAAACAGACAGGTAAAAATTGACACACATGCTTGGAATGACATGGGGTTTTATTAGGAAAAAAACGAGAAAAAAAAGTCCGATAGATGGCGCTTTATCTGATCACAAAAGCAGTAATTAGCATAACAAATTAAGACAAAGCAAAGATGATGTTCTTCATAGGAAATGCTCAATATGTTCACCATAGCTGTAGTCGAGGAAGAATGTTGTGAACAGCACTATGTCCGGAGTTATGGTGAGGCATTGGTGTCGGATGTTGTTTTTCAGCATCCCTAGAGATGTCGGTCGATCACGATATACTTGCGACTTCAGGTAACCCCAAAGCCAATAATCCCACCGACTGAGGTCAGCAGGCCGCGGTGGCCGAGGGGACTGAGGCGCGTCAGTCACGGTCTGCACGGCCACAACGGTCGGGGGTTCGAATCCCCCCTCGGGCATGGATATTTGTGTCGTCCTTAGTGTTAGCTAGTCCATAAGTAGTTTGTAAGTTTAAGGACTGATGACCACATAGTTAAGCCCCATAAGCTATACAAACATTTGAACATTTTTTTTTTGACTGAGGTCTTGGGACCTGGGAGGCCAAGCATGACGAAAGTGGCGGCTGTGCACACGATCAGCACCAAACGACGCGCGTAAGAGATGTTTCACGCGTCTAACAATACTTTTTTTTGTTCTAATAAAACCCCATGTCATTCCAAGCATGTGTGTCAATTTTTACCTCTCTATCTACATTATTCCGTGATTTATAAAATTATCAAATTTATATTGACTTTTTGATCACCCGGTAGGTTAACAACTCTCATTCGGCCTGCGGTTGAGTATTGCTAATAAGTGTGGGATCCGTACAAGGTCGGGTTAACAGAAGACACGTAGAAGAATTAACGGAGAACAGCATTATTCGTTACGAGCTCATTTAGTAAGCTCGAAAGCGTCACAGAGATAATTAGGAAACTCCAGTGGCAGGCGCTGGGAGAGAGACGTTCTGTGTCGCGGTACGGCTTCTGTCAAAGTTCCGATAGCGTACGTTCCATGATAAGTCAACCAATATACGAGAAGGGACCCAAAAGAATCCGGATTTTCGTCATAAAAATTTTATTGATGACCTTTTTACAAAATTAATTCAGTCACCTTCAAAATACTCTCCATTACAGTGATGCACTTGTCAAGTCTCTTTTCCCACTGTTGCAAGCATGTTTGGAACTCTTCAAGTTTGATATTGTCCAGTGCCCTTTGCGAAGCTGTTTTTACCGCCTCCACATCATCATAACGCTCCAGTTTTAGCGTTTTTTTATTCGTGGAAATAAGGAAAAGTCTCACGGGGCTAGGTCCGGCGAATACGGAGAGTGGGGAACGACAGGCCACCTCTGAGATGCCAAATAGTGCGTCACTCGCAAGGCCGTGTGCTGGAGCGTTGTGATGCAGAAACCAGTCACCTGATCGCGAAAGTTCCGGGCGTTTCCTCCTCACATCCTCTCGCAGACGCCTTAAAACATCCAAGTAAAAGTGCTGGTCAACTGTCTGGCCAGGGGATACGAATTCACGTTGCACAAAAAAAAAAAAAAAAAAAAAAAAAAAAAAAAAAAAAAAAAAATCATCGTCTTCACATTTGACCTCACTCACTTGCCTTGCTTTTTTATTCTGGGTCGTCCGCTGGCTTGACGCTTACTTGGTTTCTGGGTCATACCCGTAACACCAACTCTCATCCCCAGTAATAAATTTGTTCAAGAAGTTGGCATAACGACTTCGCAGGGGTAACCCGCCAATAGTCAAGAAACACAATACCACACTTGCACGTTCAGTTCTACACTGACGCCGTCTGCACAGCTGTTTCATGCAGGCATCTACTAACGCCATCTCGCGTGAGAACCCTGTACTACGTCTACGAATGGTAGCGCCCGCGGAGTGCAGTTTCATTTGGGTCCTCCCTCGTATTGCTTCCTGCTACGTATATCTCGCGAAGCGACCACAAGGATGTGAGAGACTAGCGTCCATACGGGGGCATAAGGGCAATCATTTTCTCGCAACTGGAATAGGGGGAAGTGACAGTGGTACGCATAGTGCCATCCGCCTGCGAAGACGTGGATGTTACGTAAATTTTGGATAGCTTTCTCTTTTACGTATGACTCTAAATCTACGAGGGGGCCGCGGCCGAGCGCAGTGAGACGCTTTGCTACGATGCGCGAGGACCCTCCCCATCGGGGGTTCGAATCCCCCCTCGGGCATGGATGTTTGTGTCGTCTTTAGTATAAGGTGGTTCATAAGTAGTTTGTAAGTTTAGCGACTGATGACCCCGTAGTTAAGTCCCATAAGCTACAAAAACATTCGAACCTTTTGCGAGCTTCCTCTTTCTGATAGCGCTATTAACAAAGAATTGGACAATTTACGATTCTTAGCATTTAAAAATGGTTACAGTCAAAAAATGTTCAAATGTTTGTAGAAGTTAGGGGACTTAACTATGGGGTCATTTTTTTTTTTTTTTTTTTTTTTTTTCTTTTGCGGGGCTCCCTTCTCCCCTACACCCCGTCCTTGCGCTCTCCATTTTTCGCCTTCGTCGGCGAGCTTCCAAGCTATAGTAATAGCAGGTGAACGTAAAACACTCCGTTGTAAGAAGCAAATAAACAGTTCCGCTGTACAGTGCTTTGTATTCTTCAGTGATGCACTTCAAGTTCGAAGGTAAAAAGTCTCACTAAAAGTCCAAAAAAAAAAAAAAAACAAAAAAAAAAAAATCCTCAACACTGAAGGTCGGTGGGCAGACCTGCGAAGCACTATACACTCTTAAAACGTGTCAACAAAACCGAAAGGTAAGGATAAAACAAAAGCCGGTCGCGGTGGCCGAGGTGACTGAGGCGCTCCAGTCACGGTCAGCACGGCCACTACGGTCGGGGGTTCGAATCCCCCCTCGGGCATGGATATTTGTGCCGTCCTAGTTCGTAAGTAGTTCATAAGTAGTTTGTAAGTTTAGGGACTGATGACCCCGTAGTTAAGTCCCATAAGCTTAACAAACATTTGAACATTTGATAAAACAAAGCTGACTTCTGCATAGACGCACACGCACATAAAGTGTGACATGCCACAGACATATAATTTTACTAGATCATGTTTCTTTCCGTTTAATAGTCACACGATAGTATTCCGCCGAATTACATCATAACCAGAGACCATGTCCATAGCCAAAAGTCGTAGTCCGATGAGGGTTTGGGCTGTCATTGAATTCGCCTCACAAAAGACTATGGTATGCATGTTCAATTGCCACGATCAAAAACCGAGCAAAAAGAGTAGAATAGTCCTTTGTACGGCGTAGGTTGTTATGTTCCTCCTGAAGGTAGACCATATACTGATAGACCTGTGTCAACTGTAATTGTAGAACGGCGTAGATAGTATGCGCGACGATCCAGGTTGTTGCGGCACACTTGGTGGCAGGGTATGGCTTGAAGTCAGGGATGAGGGCTATGTCCACCGAGAAGGTGTCCACGGCGGTGCGATTAATGAACGCCAGCATCCCGGTTGCAACGTTCCAGATGGGCGAACGCGTGGGGCACAGGAAACGGTGTTCCAACGTGTCCTCCTGTGAGCAGTCTACGCAAAGGCTGGAAGCGCGCAGGCAAATCCGGTGCAGTGTTTCGTTGGTGGGTACGACTCGATTCACGACTTTATACCAGCAACTAACCACGTCCGCTGCAAGGAAGGGGGCGTGGACATTCGCCCACACATTCTTCCACCTAGACCCTGGGAAACGCATCTCCATTTTATTGGCAGCTGGCTGTCCTCGCAGTCCGTGGTAGACGATTTTTACAGTCCGCGTCCTCGGGTGGAGGTCTTCATCGTCCAGGTAACTTTTCTGAACAAAGTACTCCCTCACATGTCGCAGCCGGTAAGGAATGGCAGTGGGGTTGAGCGGCGCTATTTCAGACTCGGGCCGGAGAACATGGAACAGAACGGCCGTGGGGTCGAGCGGGTCCTTTTCTATAACGGCGCACGTGCGGTGGATCAGTAGCGCCGCCGCTTTGACAGCCAAGTGCGTCAGGCCGAGGCCTCCTTCCTCTCGGGGCAATGTGCAGGTAGCATGGCTTACTTTGAAAATTTCACCCCTCCACAGAAACCAATAGGCTGCTTGTGTGATGGCTTGTCCTAGCTCTTTGGGCACGTGGAAGACCTCTGCGAGGAACCAGGCTTTGCTGAGCAGACACACGTTGACGATCGAAACCCGCTGCGTCAGTGCCAGGGTGCGAGTGGCAGTGAGGTGCGCCATAGCGCGTATTGCGTGCAGTGTCAGGCGCCAGTTGAGTGCCGCTGTCTTCAAAAGATTTGCCGAGAAACGAACACCTAGGATCTTATGCACTTGTTTCACGGTAAACCAGGGACGTCGGAATCTGTTCGCTGCGCCATAAATAGGAAGAAACACAGTTTTACGATTGTTGATACATGCACCCGATGCATTTTCATATAATGTCAGGACCTTGCGTATGGTGTCCAAGTCAGCTTCCGTAGACACAAGAAGGCCGACGTCATCCGCATACGCGCGGCAAACCTGTTTCTTCCCTCCTACACTGAGTCCGACGCATGCACTGTGCAGGCGTCGCAACAAGGGGTCCAGTGAGATTGCAAACAGGGCCATAGCGTGAGGACACCCCTGCTTGACGGAGCAATCGACGCAACAGGTGCCGACAAAAAACCATTGATCGTCACACGCGATGTCGAGCTGTTAAAAATATTGAATAGCATGGCCGAGAATTTATTCCCAAATCCAATTTTAGAAAGCACTTTTCTTAGGTAATGGTGACTAACGCGATTAAACGCCGTGGCAAAGTCGACGGAAAGTATTCCAAAGAGAATTTCCTGCATCGTGGTGTATGCGATGACGTCACGGTATGTAGAGACCGCGTCGTAGATATTCCTTTGCGGCACTGCACAAAACTGACAGTCACTGAGGATCTTAGACATAACAGGCTTTAAACGGGACGCAACACATTTTGTAAAAAGTTTATAATCACCGTTTAAAAGCGTGATCTGGCGGAGACTGTCAATTCTATTGTTCACTCGGGTTTTCGGAGCCAAGGTGATTATTCCTTCCGGAAAACTCGCCGGTATTGCCACTCCATTTAAAAGTTCGTTAAAACATTCAACTAAAACTGAACCGAACAAGTGCCAAAAGTGGAGATAAAATTCTGGCGGGAGGCCGTCAGCACCGGGCGATTTGTTTTTTGCACATAGTTGTAAGACCTGTTTTACTTCCTCTACGGTGAACGGTTCCATGAGGTGACGGCGGTCCGTGACTGTTAAAACGTGCGGGACACCTCGCAACAGATCTGTAATGGCGGCGTTGTCGGTTGCTTTTGCGCTAAACAAGTCCGCAAAGTGCCTGCGCGCCTCTGCCAGAATGCTCGCCCTGTCCCTCAGCCGCGCGCCGCCGGCCGCCTGCAGCTCTGTGACGTCACGCCTGGCCAGCAGGTGGAACAGCGAGGCCTGCTCTCTGCCAGCTGACCGGCCGCCTGGCTGCGCACCACGCTACCACGCTACGACGCCTTCTTCAAGGCCAAGAGTCTGGTTTTAATTTGTCTGATGTTCGCCATCCGGAAAGACGGATTGTCTGTTTGCATATTGATTGCGTCGTTGAGACATGTCTCGTAAAATTGCAAGGTGGTACGTTCCCAGTGGCAAACAGATTGACTAAATTCAATAACACTTTTTCGTAGCGCTAGCTTTGCATATTCTGTCCACCACGAAACGCAGAAGAGTAGAAATGGCGATATGTTAAAATACTACTCCATGCCCTATTAATCACAACGTCGAAACCAGTGTTCGTAAGGTGACGTACATTGAATTTCCACCTACATTTCGTACGTGGCTTCTGAGCCATCAGTGAATGAAAACGGCAGACATATGCGGCGTGGTCAGAAAACACCACTGGGTGTACCGCAGATTCTAGTACACAGTCTTTCTTTTCTCCAGAAATATAAATCCTATCGAGGCGACTCCTACCTGTCTGGTAGTAAAAAGTAAACCCCGGATCGTGGGGGTGTAAGTGGCGCCACGTGTCTATTAGATTCATTTCAGTCACGAGCGTTGCTAACTCTATGCACTTGTATGGGTTCGGTTCCTGGTCGCGGTCGTCGAGTACACAATTAAAATCACCGCCCATTATGACAGGCAAATATGGGCCTCTAAAAAGGTGACAAATGTCCGAACTGTAAAAGACTCGACGTTGCGGTTTGAAGTCATTTCCCGAGGGAGCATAAACATTTACAAAACGAATGTTATTTATGGTACACGCTACTCCGTGTCCATTTGGGATAGTGGCAACATCACTGAATTCGTGACCATCACGTATCAAAATAGCAGTTCCACTGTGACTCTCCGGATCGAAATTTAAAACCACCTGGTAACCGGGTATATTGTGAACAAGTTCGGTCACCACTTACTTAAGAAAGACAACGTCTGCCTTCAAAAAATTCAAAAATTGTAATAAACATTCAAACTTTACAATTGACACAAATCTATTGATGTTGATAGTGGCAACAAGTGATGGTGGATGTGCCACCATTTAGTCAGGGAATTCAACGACGGCGCGAGACTAGGTCTCGCCCTCTTCCATCTCCTCCGCCCACGACTTGGACACTTGCTGTCCAGTGTCGTGGCCTGCCGCGGCCCCCTGCAGAGAAACGCGCGTGCGCGGCTGCGGGTCGTCTTCGGCCTTTCTTTTGACCGCGGCTTGCGCCGGGTTCGAGTCCCGTGACAAGTCCATTGCCAGACGATAGTCGGTGTCGGGTGCACTGAGCTTTTCCTTTATCTGCCGGACCACCTCCTCCATCCTGTATTCCTGACCACTCGTCATGGGCTGCTGATAACCACGGCCCGCTTGTGCTTCCTGCCGAGAATCTAGATCCGACCGTGACGAAGCCAGTGACGCAGATTTCTCAGCGACTTCGACGCCGAGCGCTGATACTGACGAGATTCGGGGGACCGACTCCACCCCCTCTGGTTGGAGTCCCGCCGCTCCGGGTATCCCGAGGAGCTGGTGCTGCGGCCATTCTCTCTGCGCGCGCGCCTTTCTGCTGCCCTGTCGCGACGTGACTTGCGGCCACCCGCTCTGTCTGCCCGATCGCGTGGACGATCTGCAGCGGCGGTGGCAGAAACTCCAACCGCTGACACTTCAGGGGGGATGCTATCTTGCACGGCTTCAGATCTTGTCAACGTGGACAACGTCACATCTACCGGAGTCGACACGGCAGGCTTAACATATTGCGCTGGTTCGAGTCCCGTCGTCTGACTCTCCGGGACTACATTTGAGGAGTCGTCGGTAGGACGCACATCTTCAACGGTTGCGGAACCTGTCACAGTAGTCGCCGACTCGTCAGGATGGACCTCGAGATGGGCGTCTGTCACCTGGGATGTCCACATAGTCGCCGCACCTTCCGCCAGTGGAACTTCAACTGGGGTGGGTTCTGATTTCGTCGCGTCTTCAGGTGGTATCTGATTAGCTACCTTTTCCGCAACTGCCACGGAACCGTCGGCTACATTCTGAGCGTCGGCTGTGACGTCACTGACCGTTTCATGTTGAGGGACTGCGGGCGCGGCGTCTACATGCATGACAGTTTCATCCGTGGCAGCGCGACGCGTCGGTGAGGTGGGCCCTCCTAACGCGACCGAGGCGTACGTCACGGCGTCTGCCGCCTCCCCCGCCGGTACTTGCGCGGGGCGCCTGCAGCGTGGGCAGTTCTGTCTAGAGATGGGTAGGTCCGAGATTTTAAAGGAGTCGGGTCCGGATCTGCATCGAGCTCTGCGGACCTGCATCCAGGTTCCGTGTCCGCCGGACCCGTATGGGTCCGGCCCTGCAGCCGGCCGGCCGGACGGACCGTGTCTGTCGGGTGGATCCGTGTCCACTGGACCTGCACTGGTACAGCTGCTCAGCCGGCGTATCTATCGAGCGAATCGTGTCTAACCGAGAAGGATTTCAGTTGCGTTACACAGGAATATGTAGAAATTTATTAATATAAAGTAATGATGTAAAAGACAGACAAAGTTAACTGTGATAAAAATGTTTTACTGCCAGAAAATCACGAACACTGTCGCATTATAAAATCACAGTCATCATTTGCTATACATGACACCCAGATCACATTAGTCTTTTTCTAATTATTTGTATAAAATTAAAATCTTTGTGGACTAAGCTCTTACTGTAAACCACTGCAAGATTGTGTTTTCATCAATGAAGTGAGCTGTCTTAATAGAAATTATTCTGATTATTTTATGACGCCTGACATCTGTTCCTCCCGTCAATAAATTTCGAGTTTCCTCTTTTAATTCGCTGTGGATGGCAGGCAACAAACTGCAAGATACTATTTTCTAGTTGGTATATTACATGATGGACAAATTAAATTCATTAGTTTTCGGAACTCTGGATCTTCTATAATCTTAAATTGATGGTAATCTTTTACAATCATTTTTAGTCACTGATTACCAATTTGCTTGGAACGATAAATTGTAAAGAAATTTGATCTGATAAAGAACTTGAATGCTGAAGTGGACGGTAATATTTGTTCTGAACTGGATGGCACAGATTCAGGTAAAGAATTGTGATTAATTTTATTAGAATTGCTACTGCTATTGGTGAATTCTTCATTGCTAGGTAAATTTATTTCAAGTGTTTCACGTGTTTAAGTGTTTTCCTCTTCACATGTCTGACGAGATTTCCTGTTCGAGTTCTTGGATTGTACGAGAGATCCAGACAACAATAAAGGCATTCACCTTTATTATCTCGGACTGTAAATTGATACCAAACTTCACTGTTCTTCGGTGGTGGGATAATGAAATCTACGAAAACAAGAAAAAAACTGTTCTATGAAACCTGGCCAGCACGGGCACTCATACATGTGTGTATCACTAAAAAGCTTAATTCGTTTGGTAAATAAATCACTGGACCAAGATTAGTGTCCATAACATCGTATGCCATGGTCAAAATCGACTTGCAATGTTTGCTTGACAGACATGAGTGCATTGTCCATTCCTTGTTGGCACGCTTTAAAACCATACCATGAAATACACAATAACCGTGAACTCAAATGTTACTACCAACTTTTTTGGGGGGCACAATCAATAGTTAGTGTTATTGGGAATAACCTTACAATAATAATCTTCCGTTGAACAATAGTGCAGCACAAATTCAGGAAATCGAACAAAATCACTATGTTTGTTGAACTGTTTCAGCCACACTTCTGTTAGTAATGCGACTCCTGTTAGACGACGCAGCCCAAGGCCAGTACAGTCTCGGACAGAAAAAAATACGCCTGTCTACCAGCCTCGCCTGTTGTACAGCGAACTGCCAGGCCAGCATCACACACAGCTGGCGGAATTCGGCGAGCAGGTAGCCGCCCAGCCCAGCCACCACAGCAGGTCGCCTCGGCCTGACCACCCTGCTGTGTTTATGGCGGGCTCCAGCTTTACAACTGTCTCCCTGCCACTCCACCACTGCGTTTCCAACTCCGGCCGCGCCTGACCTGTTTACTGGCCTGGACCCACAACCGATGCGTGTCCGAGGATGCGTGTCCGACCTGCACTCGGATTTACATCCATCACTAGCGCAGCTGATGCGGGTCCAAGGAACCGTTTCCAAACGGACCTACCCATCTCTACTCCCTGCCACTCCGCCGCTGCGTTTCCAACTCCGGCCGCGCCTGACCTGTTTGCTGGCCTGGACCCACAACCGATGCGTGTCCGAGGATGCGTGTCCGACCTGCACTCGGATTTACATCCATCACTAGCGCAGCTGATGCGGGTCCAAGGAACAGTTTCCAAACGGACCTACCCATCTCTACTCCCTGCCACTCCGCCGCTGCGTTTCCAACTCCGGCCGCGCCTGACCTGTTTGCTGGCCTGGACCCACAACCGATGCGTGTCCGAGGATGCGTGTCCGACCTGCACTCGGATTTACATCCATCACTAGCGCAGCTGATGCGGGTCCAAGGAACCGTTTCCAAACGGACCTACCCATCTCTACTCCCTGCCACTCCGCCGCTGCGTTTCCAACTCCGGCCGCGCCTGACCTGTTTGCTGGCCTGGACCCACAACCGATGCGTGTCCGAGGATGCGTGTCCGACCTGCACTCGGATTTACATCCATCACTAGCGCAGCTGATGCGGGTCCAAGGAACCGTTTCCAAACGGACCTACCCATCTCTACTCCCTGCCACTCCGCCGCTGCGTTTCCAACTCCGGCCGCGCCTGACCTGTTTGCTGGCCTGGACCCACAACCGATGCATGGCCGAGGATGCGTGTCCGACCTGCACTCGGATTTACATCCATCACTAGCGCAGCTGATGCGGGTCCAAGGAACCGTTTCCAAACGGACCTACCCATCTCTACTCCCTGCCACTCCGCCGCTGCGTTTCCAACTCCGGCCGCGCCTGACCTGTTTGCTGGCCTGGACCCACAACCGATGCGTGTCCGAGGATGCGTGTCCGACCTGCACTCGGATTTACATCCATCACTAGCGCAGCAGATGCGGGTCCAAGGAACCGTTTCCAAACGGACCTACCCATCTCTACTCCCTGCCACTCCGCCGCTGCGTTTCCCACTCCGGCCGCGCCTGACCTGTTTGCTGGCCTGGACCCACAACCGATGCGTGAACGAGGATGCGTGTCTGACCTGCACTCGGATTTACATCCATCACTAGCGTAGCTGATGCGGGTCCAAGGAACCGTTTCCAAACGGACCTTCCCATCTCTACTCCCTGCCACTCCGCCGCTGCGTTTCCAACTCCGGCCGCGCCTGACCTGTTTGCTGGCTTGGACCCACAACCGATGAGTGTCCGAGGATGCGTGTCCGACCTGCACTCGGATTTACATCCATCACTAGCGCAGCTGATGCGGATCCAAGGAACCGTTTCCAAACGGACCTACCCATCTCTACTCCCTGCCACTCCGCCGCTGCGTTTCCAACTCCGGCCGCGCCTGACCTGTTTGCTGGCCTGGACCCACAACCGATGCGTGTCCGAGGATGTGTGTCCGACCTGCACTCGGATTTACATCCATCACTAGCGCAGCTGATGCGGGTCCAAGGAACCGTTTCCAAACGGACCTACCCATCTCTACTCCCTGCCACTCCGCCGCTGCGTTTCCAACTCCGGCCGCGCCTGACCTGTTTGCTGGCCTGGACCCACAACCGATGCGTGTCCGAGGATGCGTGTCCGACCTGAACTCGGATTTACATCCATCACTAGCGCAGCTGATGCGGATCCAAGGAACCGTTTCCAAACGGACCTACCCATCTCTACTCCCTGCCACTCCGCCGCTGCGTTTCCAACTCCGGCCGCGCCTGACCTGTTTGCTGGCCTGGACCCACAATCGATGCGTGTCCGAGGATGCGTGTCCGACCTGCACTCGGATTTACATCCATCACTAGCGCAGCTGATGCGGGTCCAAGGAAACGTTTCCAAACGGACCTACCCATCTCTACTCCCTGCCACTCCGCCGCTGCGTTTCCAACTCCGGCTGCGCCTGACCAGTTTGCTGGCCTGGACCCACAACCGATGCGTGTCCGAGGATCCGTGTCCGACCTGCACTCGGATTTACATCCATCACTAGTGCAGCTGATGCGGGTCCAAGGAACCGTTTCCAAACGGACCTACCCATCTCTACTCCCTGCCACTCCGCCGCTGCGTTTCCAACTCCGGCTGCGCCTGACCAGTTTGCTGGCCTGGACCCACAACCGATGCGTGTCCGAGGATCCGTGTC
Organism: Locusta migratoria; assembly: GCA_026315105.1. Lineage (NCBI taxonomy): Eukaryota > Metazoa > Arthropoda > Insecta > Orthoptera > Acrididae > Locusta > Locusta migratoria. Next base: position 299,721,838 of record CM048755.1, read on the forward strand.
CGACCTGCACTCGGATTTACATCCATCACTAGCGCAGCTGATGCGGGTCCACGGAACCGTTTCCAAACGGACCTACCCATCTCTACTCCCTGTCACCCCGCCGCTGCGTTTCCCACTCCGGCCGCGCCTGACCTGTTTGCTGGCCGGGACCCACAACCGATGCGTGTCCGAGGATGCGTGTCCGACCTGCACTCGGATTTACATCCATCACTAGCGCAGCTGATGCGGGTCCAAGGAACCGTTTCCAAACGGACCTACCCATCTCTACTCCCTGCCACTCCGCCGCTGCGTTTCCAACTCCGGCCGCGCCTGACCTGTTTGCTGGCCTGGACCCACAACCGATGCGTGTCCGAGGATGCGTGTCCGACCTGCACTCGGATTTACATCCATCACTAGCGCAGCAGATGTGGGTCCAAGGAACCGTTTCCAAACGGACCTACCCATCTCTACTCCCTGCCACTCCGCCGCTGCGATTCCCACTCCGGCCGCGCCTGACCTGTTTGCTGGCCTGGACCCACAACCGATGCGTGAACGAGGATGCGTGTCCGACCTGCACTCGGATTTACATCCATCACTAGCGTAGCTGATGCGGGTCCAAGGAACCGTTTCCAAACGGACCTTCCCATCTCTACTCCCTGCCATTCCGCCGCTGCGTTTCCAACTCCGGCCGCGCCTGACCTGTTTGCTGGCTTGGACCCACAACCGATGCGTGTCCTAGGATGCGTGTCCGACCTGCACTCGGATTCACATCCATCACTAGCGCAGCTGATGCGGATCCAAGGAACCGTTTCCAAACGGACCTACCCATCTCTACTCCCTGCCACTCCGCCGCTGCGTTTCCAACTCCGGCCGCGCCTGACCTGTTTGCTGGCCTGGACCCACAACCGATGCGTGTCCGAGGATGCGTGTCCGACCTGCACTCGGATTTACATCCATCACTAGTGCAGCTGATGCGGGTCCAAGGAACCGTTTCCAAACGGACCTACCCATCTCTACTCCCTGCCACTCCGCCGCTGCGTTTCCAACTCCGGCCGCGCCTGACCTGTTTGCTGGCCTGGACCCACAACCGATGCGTGTCCGAGGATGCGTGTCCGACCTGCACTCGGATTTACATCCATCACTAGCGCAGCTGATGCGGGTCCAAGGAACCGTTTCCAAACGGACCTACCCATCTCTACTCCCTGCCACTCCGCCGCTGCGTTTCCAACTCCGGCCGCGCCTGAACTGTTTGCTGGCCTGGACCCACAACCTATGCGTGTCCGAGGATGCGTGTCCGACCTGAACTCTGATTTACATCCATCACTAGCGCAGCTGATGCGGATCCAAGGAACCGTTTCCAAACGGACCTACCCATCTCTACTCCCTGCCACTCCGCCGCTGCGTTTCCAACTCCGGCCGCGCCTGACCTGTTTGCTGGCCTGGACCCACAATCGATGCGTGTCCGAGGATCCGTGTCCGACCTGCACTCGGATTTACATCCATCACTAGCGCAGCTGATGCGGATCCAAGGAACCGTTTCCAAACGGACCTACCCATCTCTACTCCCTGCCACTCCGCCGCTGCGTTTCCAACTCCGGCCGCGCCTGACCTGTTTGCTGGCCTGGACCCACAATCGATGCGTGTCCGAGGATGCGTGTCCGACCTGCACTCGGATTTACATCCATCACTAGCGCAGCTGATGCGGGTCCAAGGAAACGTTTCCAAACGGACCTACCCATCTCTACTCCCTGCCACTCCGCCGCTGCGTTTCCAACTCCGGCTGCGCCTGACCAGTTTGCTGGCCTGGACCCACAACCGATGCGTGTCCGAGGATCCGTGTCCGACCTGCACTCGGATTTACATCCATCACTAGCGCAGCTGATGCGGGTCCAAGGAACCGTTTCCAAACGGACCTACCCATCTCTACTCCCTGCCACTCCGCCGCTGCGTTTCCAACTCCGGCCGCGCCTGACCTGTTTGCTGGCCTGGACCCACAACCGATGCGTGTCCGAGGATGCGTGTCCGACCTGCACTCGGATTTACATCCATCACTAGCGCAGCTCATGCGGGTTCAAGGAACCGTTTCCAAACGGACCTACCCATCTCTACTCCCTGTCACCCCGCCGCTGCGTTTCCCACTCCGGCCGCGCCTGACCTGTTTGCTGGCCGGGACCCACAACCGATGCGTGTCCGAGGATGCGTGTCCGACCTGCACTCGGATTTACATCCATCACTAGCGCAGCTGATGCGGGTCCAAGGAACCGTTTCCAAACGGACCTACCCATCTCTACTCCCTGCCACTCCGCCGCTGCGTTTCCAACTCCGGCCGCGCCTGACCTGTTTGCTGGCCTGGACCCACAACCGATGCGTGTCCGAGGATGCGTGTCCGACCTGCACTCGGATTTACATCCATCACTAGCGCAGCAGATGTGGGTCCAAGGAACCGTTTCCAAACGGACCTACCCATCTCTACTCCCTGCCACTCCGCCGCTGCGATTCCCACTCCGGCCGCGCCTGACCTGTTTGCTGGCCTGGACCCACAACCGATGCGTGAACGAGGATGCGTGTCCGACCTGCACTCGGATTTACATCCATCACTAGCGTAGCTGATGCGGGTCCAAGGAACCGTTTCCAAACGGACCTTCCCATCTCTACTCCCTGCCATTCCGCCGCTGCGTTTCCAACTCCGGCCGCGCCTGACCTGTTTGCTGGCTTGGACCCACAACCGATGCGTGTCCTAGGATGCGTGTCCGACCTGCACTCGGATTTACATCCATCACTAGCGCAGCTGATGCGGATCCAAGGAACCGTTTCCAAACGGACCTACCCATCTCTACTCCCTGCCACTCCGCCGCTGCGTTTCCAACTCCGGCCGCACCTGACCTGTTTGCTGGCCTGGACCCACAACCGATGCGTGTCCGAGGATGCGTGTCCGACCTGCACTCGGATTTACATCCATCACTAGCGCAGCTGATGTGGGTCCAAGGAACCGTTTCCAAACGGACCTACCCATCTCTACTCCCTGCCACTCCGCCGCTGCGTTTCCAACTCCGGCCGCGCCTGACCTGTTTGCTGGCCTGGACCCACAACCGATGCGTGTCCGAGGATGCGTGTCCGACCTGCACTCGGATTTACATCCATCACTAGCGCAGCTCATGCGGGTCCAAGGAACCGTTTCCAAACGGACCTACCCATCTCTACTCCCTGCCACTCCGCCGCTGCGTTTCCAACTCCGGCCGCGCCTGAACTGTTTGCTGGCCTGGACCCACAACCTATGCGTGTCCGAGGATGCGTGTCCGACCTGAACTCGGATTTACATCCATCACTAGCGCAGCTGATGCGGATCCAAGGAACCGTTTCCAAACGGACCTACCCATCTCTACTCCCTGCCACTCCGCCGCTGCGTTTCCAACTCCGGCAGCGCCTGACCTGTTTGCTGGCCTGGACCCACAATCGATGCGTGTCCGAGGATGCGTGTCCAACCTGCACTCGGATTTACATCCATCACTAGCGCAGCTGATGCGGGTCCAAGGAAACGTTTCCAAACGGACCTACCCATCTCTACTCCCTGCCATTCCGCCGCTGCGTTTCCAACTCCGGCCGCGCCTGACCTGTTTGCTGGCTTGGACCCACAACCGATGCGTGTCCGAGGATGCGTGTCCGACCTGCACTCGGATTTACATCCATCAGTAGCGCAGCTGATGCGGATCCAAGGAACCGTTTCCAAACGGACCTACCCATCTCTACTCCCTGCCACTCCGCCGCTGCGCTTCCAACTCCGGCCGCACCTGACCTGTTTGCTGGCCTGGACCCACAACCGATGCGTGTCCGAGGATGCGTGTCCGATCTGCACTCGGATTTACATCCATCACTAGCGCAGCTGATGTGGGTCCAAGGAACCGTTTCCAAACGGACCTACCCATCTCTACTCCCTGCCACTCCGCCGCTGCGTTTCCAACTCCGGCCGCGCCTGACCTGTTTGCTGGCCTGGACCCACAACCGATGCGTGTCCGAGGATGCGTGTCCGACCTGCACTCGGATTTACATCCATCACTAGCGCAGCTGATGCGGGTCCAAGGAACCGTTTCCAAACGGACCTACCCATCTCTACTCCCTGCCACTCCGCCGCTGCGTTTCCAACTCCGGCCGCGCCTGACCTGTTTGCTGGCCTGGACCCACAACCGATGCGTGTCCGAGGATGCGTGTCCGACCTGCACTCGGATTTACATCCATCACTAGCGCAGCTGATGCGGGTCCAAGGAACCGTTTCCAAACGGACCTACCCATCTCTACTCCCTGCCACTCCGCCGCTGCGTTTCCAACTCCGGCCGCGCCTGAACTGTTTGCTGGCCTGGACCCACAACCTATGCGTGTCCGAGGATGCGTGTCCGACCTGCACTCGGATTTACATCCATCACTAGCGCAGCTGATGCGGATCCAAGGAACCGTTTCCAAACGGACCTACCCATCTCTACTCCCTGCCACTCCGCCGCTGCGTTTCCAACTCCGGCCGCGCCTGACCTGTTTGCTGGCCTGGACCCACAACCGATGCGTGTCCGAGGATGCGTGTCCGACCTGCACTCGGATTTACATCCATCACTAGCGCAGCTGATGCGGGTCCAAGGAACCGTTTCCAAACGGACCTACCCATCTCTACTCCCTGCCACTCCGCCGCTGCGTTTCCAACTCCGGCCGCGCCTGACCTGTTTGCTGGCCTGGACCCACAACCGATGCGTGTCCGAGGATGCGTGTCCGACCTGCACTCGGATTTACATCCATCACTAGCGCAGCTGATGCGGGTCCAAGGAACCGTTTCCAAACGGACCTACCCATCTCTACTCCCTGCCACTCCGCCGCTGCGTTTCCAACTCCGGCCGCGCCTGACCTGTTTGCTGGCCTGGACCCACAACCGATGCGTGTCCGAGGATGCGTGTCCGACCTGCACTCAGATTTACATCCATCACTAGCGCAGCTGATGCGGGTCCAAGGAACCGTTTCCAAACGGACCTTCCCATCTCTACTCCCTGCCACTCCGCCGCTGCGTTTCCACCTCCGGCCGCGCCTGAACTGTTTGCTGGCCTGGACCCACAACCTATGCATGTCCGAGGATGCGTGTCCGAACTGAACTCGGATTTACATCCATCACTAGCGCAGCTGATGCGGATCCAAGGAACCGTTTCCAAACGGACCTACCCATCTCTACTCCCTGCCACTCCGCCGCTGCGTTTCCAACTCCGGCCGCGCCTGACCTGTTTGCTGGCCTGGACCCACAATCGATGCGTGTCCGAGGATGCGTGTCCGACCTGCACTCGGATTTACATCCATCACTAGCGCAGCTGATGCGGGTCCAAGGAAACGTTTCCAAACGGACGTACCCATCTCTACTCCCTGCCACTCCGCCGCTGCGTTTCCAACTCCGGCTGTGCCTGACCTGTTTGCTGGCCTGGACCCACAACCGATGCGTGTCCGAGGATGCGTGTCCGACCTGCACTCGGATTTACATCCATCACTAGCGCAGCTGATGCGGGTCCAAGGAACCGTTTCCAAACGGACCTACCCATCTCTACTCCCTGCCACTCCGCCGCTGCGTTTCCAACTCCGGCCGCGCCTGACCTGTTTGCTGGCCTGGACCCACAACCGATGCGTGTCCGAGGATGCGTGTCCGACCTGCACTCGGATTTACATCCATCACTAGCGCAGCTCATGCGGGTCCAAGGAACCGTTTCCAAACGGACCTACCCATCTCTACTCCCTGCCACTCCGCCGCTGCGTTTCCCACTCCGGCCGCGCCTGACCTGTTTGCTGGCCGGGACCCACAACCGATGCGTGTCCGAGGATGCGTGTCCGACCTGCACTCGGATTTACATCCATCACTAGCGCAGCTGATGCGGGTCCAAGGAACAGTTTCCAAACGGACCTACCCATCTCTACTCCCTGCCACTCCGCCGCTGCGTTTCCCACTCCGGCCGCGCCTGACCTGTTTGCTGGCCTGGACCCACAACCGATGCGTGAACGAGGATGCGTGTCCGACCTGCACTCGGATTTACATCCATCACTAGCGTAGCTGATGCGGGTCCAAGGAACCGTTTCCAAACGGACCTTCCCATCTCTACTCCCTGCCATTCCGCCGCTGCGTTTCCAACTCCGGCCGCGCCTGACCTGTTTGCTGGCTTGGACCCACAACCGATGCGTGTCCGAGGATGCGTGTCCGACCTGCACTCGGATTTACATCCATCACTAGCGCAGCTGATGCGGATCCAAGGAACCGTTTCCAAACGGACCTACCCATCTCTACTCCCTGCCACTCCGCCGCTGCGTTTCCAACTCCGGCCGCGCCTGACCTGTTTGCTGGCCTGGACCCACAACCGATGCGTGTCCGAGGATGCGTGTCCGACCTGCACTCGGATTTACATCCATCACTAGCGCAGCTGATGCGGGTCCAAGGAACCGTTTCCAAACGGACCTACCCATCTCTACTCCCTGCCACTCCGCCGCTGCGTTTCCAACTCCGGCCGCGCCTGACCTGTTTGCTGGCCTGGACCCACAACCGATGCGTGTCCGAGGATGCGTGTCCGACCTGCACTCGGATTTACATCCATCACTAGCGCAGCTGATGAGGGTCCAAGGAACCGTTTCCAAACTGACCTACCCATCTCTACTCCCTGCCACTCCGCCGCTGCGTTTCCAACTCCGGCCGCGCCTGACCTGTTTGCTGGCCTGGACCCACAACCGATGCGTGTCCGAGGATGCGTGTCTGACCTGCACTCGGATTTACATCCATCACTAGCGAAGCTGATGCGGGTCCAAGGAACCGTTTCCAAACGGACCTACCCATCTCTACTCCCTGCCACTCCGCCGCTGCGTTTCCAACTCCGGCCGCGCCTGAACTGTTTGCTGGCCTGGACCCACAACCTATGCGTGTCCGAGGATGCGTGTCCGACCTGCACTCGGATTTACATCCATCACTAGCGCAGCTGATGCGGATCCAAGGAACCGTTTCCAAACGGACCTACCCATCTCTACTCCCTGCCACTCCGCCGCTGCGTTTCCAACTCCGGCTGCGCCTGACCTGTTTGCTGGCCTGGACCCACAACCGATGCGAGTCCGAGGATCCGTGTCCGACCTGCACTCGGATTTACATCCATCACTAGCGCAGCTCATGCAGGTCCAAGAAAACGTTTCCAAACGGACCTACCCATCTCTACTCCCTGCCACTCCGCCGCTGCGTTTCCCACTCCGGCCGCGCCTGACCTGTTTGCTGGCCGGGACCCACAACCGATGCGTGTCCGAGGATGCGTGTCCGACCTGCACTCGGATTTACATCCATCACTAGCGCAGGTGATGCGGGTCCAAGGAACCGTTTCCAAACGGACCTACCCATCTCTACTCCCTGCCACTCCGCCGCTGCGTTTCCAACTCCGGCCGCGCCTGACCTGTTTGCTGGCCTGGACCCACAACCGATGCGTGTCCGAGGATGCGTGTCCGACCTGCACTCGGATTTACATCCATCACTAGCGCAGCTGATGCGGGTCCAAGGAACCGTTTCCAAACGGACCTTCCCATCTCTACTCCCTGCCACTCCGCCGCTGCGTTTCCAACTCCGGCCGCGCCTGACCTGTTTGCTGGCCTGGACCCACAACCGATGCGTGTCCGAGGATGCGTGTCCGACCTGCACTCGGATTTACATCCATCACTAGCGCAGCTGATGCGGGTCCAAGGAACCCTTTCCAAACGGACCTACCCATCTCTACTCCCTGCCACTCCGCCGCTGCGTTTCCAACTCCGGCCGCGCCTGACCTGTTTGCTGGCCTGGACCCACAACCGATGCGTGGCCGAGGATGCGTGTCCGACCTGCACTCGGATTTACATCCATCACTAGCGCAGCTGATGCGGGTCCAAGGAACCGTTTCCAAACGGACCTACCCATCTCTACTCCCTGCCACTCCGCCGCTGCGTTTCCAACTCCGGCCGCGCCTGACCTGTTTGCTGGCCTGTACCCACAACCGATGCGTGTCCGAGGATGCGTGTCCGACCTGCACTCGGATTTACATCCATCACTAGCGCAGCTGATGCGGGTCCAAGGAACCGTTTCCAAACGGACCTACCCATCTCTACTCCCTGCCACTCCGCCGCTGCGTTTCCAACTCCGGCCGCGCCTGACCTGTTTGCTGGCCTGGACCCACAACCGATGCGTGTCCGAGGATGCGTGTCCGACCTGCACTCGGATTTACATCCATCACTAGCGCAGCTGATGCGGGTCCAAGGAACCGTTTCCAAACGGACCTACCCATCTCTACTCCCTGCCACTCCGCCGCTGCGTTTCCAACTCCGGCCGCGCCTGACCTGTTTGCTGGCCTGGACCCACAACCGATGCGTGTCCGAGGATGCATGTCCGACCTGCACTCGGATTTACATCCATCACTAGCGCAGCTGATGCGGGTCCAAGGAACAGTTTCCAAACGGACCTACCCATCTCTACCCCCTGCCACTCCGCCGCTGCGTTTCCAACTCCGGCCGCGCCTGACCTGTTTGCTGGCCTGGACCCACAACCGATGCGTGTCCGAGGATGCGTGTCCGACCTGCACTCGGATTTACATCCATCACTAGCGCAGCTGATGCGGGTCCAAGGAACCGTTTCCAAACGGACCTACCCATCGCTACTCCCTGCCACTCCGCCGCTGCGTTTCCCACTCCGGCCGCGCCTGACCTGTTTGCTGGCCGGGACCCACAACCGATGCGTGAACGAGGATGCGTGTCCGACCTGCACTCGGATTTACATCCATCACTAGCGTAGCTGATGCGGGTCCAAGGAACCGTTTCCAAACGGACCTTCCCATCTCTACTCCCTGCCACTCCGCCGCTGCGTTTCCAACTCCGGCCGCGCCTGACCTGTTTGCTGGCTTGGACCCACAACCGATGCGTGTCCGAGGATGCGTGTCCGACCTGCACTCGGATTTACATCCATCACTAGCGCAGCTTATGCGGATCCAAGGAACCGTTTCCAAACGGACCTACCCATCTCTACTCCCTGCCACTCCGCCGCTGCGTTTCCAACTCCGGCCGCGCCTGACCTGTTTGCTGGCCTGGACCCACAACCAATGCGTGTCCGAGGATGCGTGTCCGACCTGCACTCGGATTTACATCCATCACTAGCGCAGCTGATGCGGGTCCAAGGAACCGTTTCCAAACGGACCTACCCATCTCTACTCCCTGCCACTCCGCCGCTGCGTTTCCAACTCCAGCCGCGCCTGACCTGTTTGCTGGCCTGGACCCACAACCGATGCGTGTCCGAGGATGCGTGTCCGACCTGCACTCGGATTTACATCCATCACTAGCGCAGCAGATGCGGGTCCTAGGAACCGTTTCCAAACGGACCTACCCATCTCTACTCCCTGCCACTCCGCCGCTGCGTTTCCCACTCCGGCCGCGCCTGACCTGTTTGCTGGCCTGGACCCACAACCGATGCGTGTCCGAGGATGCGTGTCCTACCTGCACTCGGATTTACATCCATCACTAGCGCAGCTCATGCGGGTCCAAGGAACCGTTTCCAAACGGACCTACCCATCTCTACTCCCTGCCACTCCGCCGCTGCGTTTCACACTCTGGACGCGCCTGACCTGTTTGCTGGCCGGGACCCACAACCGATGCGTGAACGAGGATGCGTGTCCGACCTGCACTCGGATTTACATCCATCACTAGCGTAGCTGATGTGGGTCCAAGGAACCGTTTCCAAACGGACCTTCCCATCTCTACTCCCTGCCACTCCGCCGCTGCGTATCCAACTCCGGCCGCGCCTTACCTGTTTGCTGGCCTGGACCCACAACCAATGCGTGTCCGAGGATGCGTGTCCGACCTGCACTCGGATTTACATCCATCACTAGCGCAGCTGATGCAGGTCCAAGGAACCGTTTCCAAACGGACCTACCCATCTCTACTCCCTGCCACTCCGCCGCTGCGTTTCCAACTCCGGCCGCGCCTGACCTGTTTGCTGGCCTGGACCCACAACCGATGTGTGTCCGAGGATGCGTGTCCGACCTGCACTCGGATTTACATCCATCACTAGCGCAGCTGATGCGGGTCCAAGGAACCGTTTCCAAACGGACCTACCCATCTCTACTCCCTGCCACTCCGCCGCTGCGTTTCCAACTCCGGCCGCGCCTGACCTGTTTGCTGGCCTGGACCCACAACCGATGCGTGTCCGAGGATGCGTGTCCGACCTGCACTCGGATTTACATCCATCACTAGCGCAGCTGATGCGGGTCCAAGGAACAGTTTCCAAACGGACCTACCCATCTCTACTCCCTGCCATTCCGCCGCTGCGTTTCCCACTCCGGCCGCGCCTGACCTGTTTGCTGGCCTGTACCCACAACCGATGCGTGTCCGAGGATGCGTGTCCGACCTGCACTCGGATTTACATCCATCACTAGCGCAGCTGATGCGGGTCCAAGGAACCGTTTCCAAACGGACCTACCCATCTCTACTCCCTGCCACTCCGCCGCTGCGTTTCCAACTCCGGCCGCGCCTGACCTGTTTGCTGGCCTGGACCCACAACCGATGCGTGTCCGAGGATGCGTGTCCGACCTGCACTCGGATTTACATCCATCACTAGCGCAGCTGATGCGGGTCCAAGGAACCGTTTCCAAACGGACCTACCCATCTCTACTCCCTGCCACTCCGCCGCTGCGTTTCCAACTCCGGCCGCGCCTGACCTGTTTGCTGGCCTGGACCCACAACCGATGCGTGTCCGAGGATGCATGTCCGACCTGCACTCGGATTTACATCCATCACTAGCGCAGCTGATGCGGGTCCAAGGAACCGTTTCCAAACGGACCTACCCATCTCTACTCCCTGCCACTCCGCCGCTGCGTTTCCAACTCCGGCCGCGCCTGACCTGTTTGGTGGCCTGGACCCACAACCGATGCGTGTCCGAGGATGCGTGTCCGACCTGCACTCGGATTTACATCCATCACTAGCGCAGCTGATGCGGGTCCAAGGAACCGTTTCCAAACGGACCTATCCATCGCTACTCCCTGCCACTCCGCCGCTGCGTTTCCCACTCCGGCCGCGCCTGACCTGTTTGCTGGCCGGGACCCACAACCGATGCGTGAACGAGGATGCGTGTCCGACCTGCACTCGGATTTACATCCATCACTAGCGTAGCTGATGCGGGTCCAAGGAACCGTTTCCAAACGGACCTTCCCATCTCTACTCCCTGCCACTCCGCCGCTGCGTTTCCAACTCCGGCCGCGCCTGACCTGTTTGCTGGCTTGGACCCACAACCGATGCGTGTCCGAGGATGCGTGTCCGACCTGCACTCGGATTTACATCCATCACTAGCGCAGATGATGCGGATCCAAGGAACCGTTTCCAAACGGACCTACCCATCTCTACTCCCTGCCACTCCGCCGCTGCGTTTCCAACTCCGGCCGCGCCTGACCTGTTTGCTGGCCAGGACCCACAACCGATGCGTGTCCGAGGATGCGTGTCCGACCTGCACTCGGATTTACATCCATCACTAGCGCAGCAGATGCGGGTCCTAGGAACCGTTTCGAAACGGACCTACCCATCTCTACTCCCTGCCACTCCGCCGCTGCGTTTCCAACTCCGGCCGCGCCTGACCTGTTTGCTGGCCTGGACCCACAACCGATGCGTGTCCGAGGATCCGTGTCCGACCTGCACTCGGATTTACATCCATCACTAGCACAGTTCATGCAGGTCCAAGAAACCGTTTCCAAACGGACCTACCCATCTCTACTCCCTGCCACTCCGCCGCTGCGTTTCCCACTCCGGCCGCGCCTGACCTGTTTGCTGGCCGGGACCCACAACCGATGCGTGTCCGAGGATGCGTGTCCGACCTGCACTCGGATTTACATCCATCACTAGCGCAGCTGATGCGGATCCAAGGAACCGTTTCCAAACGGACCTACCCATCTCTACTCCCTGCCACTCCGCCGCTGCGTTTCCAACTCCAGCCGCGCCTGACCTGTTTGCTGGCCTGGACCCACAACCGATGCGTGTCCGAGGATGCGTGTCCGACCTGCACTCGGATTTACATCCATCACTAGCGCAGCTGATGCGGGTCCAAGGAACCGTTTCCAAACGGACCTTCCCATCTCTACTCCCTGCCACTCCGCCGCTGCGTTTCCAACTCCGGCCGCGCCTGACCTGTTTGCTGGCCTAGACCCACAACCGATGCGTGTCCGAGGATGCGTGTCCGACCTGCACTCGGATTTACATCCATCACTAGCGCAGCTGATGCGGGTCCAAGGAACCGTTTCCAAACGGACCTACCCATCTCTACTCCCTGCCACTCCGCCGCTGCGTTTCCAACTCCGGCCGCGCCTGACCTGTTTGCTGGCCTGGACCCACAACCGATGCGTGTCCGAGGATGCGTGTCCGACCTGCACTCGGATTTACATCCATCACTAGCGCAGCTGATGCGGGTCCAAGGAACCGTTTCCAAACGGACCTACCCATCTCTACTCCCTGCCACTCCGCCGCTGCGTATCCAACTCCAGCCGCGCCTGACCTGTTTGCTGGCCTGGACCCACAACCGATGCGTGTCCGAGGATGCGTGTCCGACCTGCACTCGGATTTACATCCATCACTAGCGCAGCAGATGCGGGTCCTAGGAACCGTTTCCAAACGGACCTACCCATCTCTACTCCCTGCCACTCCGCCGCTGCGTTTCCAACTCCGGCCGCGCCTGACCTGTTTGCTGGCCTGGACCCACAACCGATGCGTGTCCGAGGATGCGTGTCCTACCTGCACTCGGATTTACATCCATCACTAGCGCAGCTCATGCGGGTCCAAGGAACCGTTTCCAAACGGACCTACCCATCTCTACTCCCTGCCACTCCGCCGCTGCGTTTCACACTCTGGACGCGCCTGACCTGTTTGCTGGCCGGGACCCACAACCGATGCGTGAACGAGGATGCGTGTCCGACCTGCACTCGGATTTACATCCATCACTAGCGTAGCTGATGTGGGTCCAAGGAACCGTTTCCAAACGGACCTTCCCATCTCTACTCCCTGCCACTCCGCCGCTGCGTATCCAACTCCGGCCGCGCCTTACCTGTTTGCTGGCCTGGACCCACAACCAATGCGTGTCCGAGGATGCGTGTCCGACCTGCACTCGGATTTACATCCATCACTAGCGCAGCTGATGCGGGTCCAAGGAACCGTTTCCAAACGGACCTACCCATCTCTACTCCCTGCCACTCCGCCACTGCGTTTCCAACTCCGGCCGCGCCTGACCTGTTTGCTGGCCTGGACCCACAACCGATGCGTGTCCGAGGATGCGTGTCCGACCTGCACTCGGATTTACATCCATCACTAGCGCAGCTGATGCGGGTCCAAGGAACCGTTTCCAAACGGACCTACCCATCTCTAGTCCCTGCCACTCCGCCGCTGCGTTTCCCACTCCGGCCGCGCCTGACCTGTTTGCTGGCCTGTACCCACAACCGATGCGTGTCCGAGGATGCGTGTCCGACCTGCACTCGGATTTACATCCATCACTAGCGCAGCTGATGCGGGTCCAAGGAACCGTTTCCAAACGGACCTACCCATCTCTACTCCCTGCCACTCCGCCGCTGCGTTTCCAACTCCGGCCGCGCCTGACCTGTTTGCTGGCCTGGACCCACAACCGATGCGTGTCCGAGGATGCGTGTCCGACCTGCACTCGGATTTACATCCATCACTAGCGCAGCTGATGCGGGTCCAAGGAACCGTTTCCAAACGGACCTACCCATCTCTACTCCCTGCCACTCCGCCGCTGCGTTTCCAACTCCGGCCGCGCCTGACCTGTTTGCTGGCCTGGACCCACAACCGATGCGTGTCCGAGGATGCGTGTCCGACCTGCACTCGGATTTACATCCATCACTAGCGCAGCTGATGCGGGTCCAAGGAACCGTTTCCAAACGGACCTACCCATCGCTACTCCCTGCCACTCCGCCGCTGCGTTTCCCACTCCGGCCGCGCCTGACCTGTTTGCTGGCCGGGACCCACAACCGATGCGTGAACGAGGATGCGTGTCCGACCTGCACTCGGATTTACATCCATCACTAGCGTAGCTGATGCGGGTCCAAGGAACCGTTTCCAAACGGACCTTCCCATCTCTATTCCCTGCCACTCCGCCGCTGCGTTTCCAACTCCGGCCGCGTCTGACCTGTTTGCTGGCTTGGACCCACAACCGATGCGTGTCCGAGGATGCGTGTCCGACCTGCACTCGGATTTACATCCATCACTAGCGCAGCTGATGCGGATCCAAGGAACTGTTTCCAAACGGACCTACCCATCTCTACTCCCTGCCACTCCGCCGCTGCGTTTCCAACTCCGGCCGCGCCTGACCTGTTTGCTGGCCTGGACCCACAACCGATGCGTGTCCGAGGATGCGTGTCCGACCTGCACTCGGATTTACATCCATCACTAGCGCAGCTGATGCGGGTCCAAGGAACCGTTTCCAAACGGACCTACCCATCTCTACTCCCTGCCACTCCGCCGCTGCGTTTCCAACTCCAGCCGCGCCTGACCTGTTTGCTGGCCTGGACCCACAACCGATGCGTGTCCGAGGATGCGTGTCCGACCTGCACTCGGATTTACATCCATCACTAGCGCAGCAGATGCGGGTCCTAGGAACCGTTTCCAAACGGACCTACCCATCTCTACTCCCTGCCACTCCGCCGCTGCGTTTCCAACTCCGGCCGCGCCTGACCTGTTTGCTGGCCTGGACCCACAACCGATGCGTGTCCGAGGATGCGTGTCCTACCTGCACTCGGATTTACATCCATCACTAGCGCAGCTCATGCGGGTCCAAGGAACCGTTTCCAAACGGACCTACCCATCTCTACTCCCTGCCACTCCGCCGCTGCGTTTCACACTCTGGCCGCGCCTGACCTGTTTGCTGGCCGGGACCCACAACCGATGCGTGAACGAGGATGCGTGTCCGACCTGCACTCGGATTTACATCCATCACTAGCGTAGCTGATGTGGGTCCAAGGAACCGTTTCCAAACGGACCTTCCCATCTCTACTCCCTGCCACTCCGCCGCTGCGTATCCAACTCCGGCCGCGCCTTACCTGTTTGCTGGCCTGGACCCACAACCAATGCGTGTCCGAGGATGCGTGTCCGACCTGCACTCGGATTTACATCCATCACTAGCGCAGCTCATGCGGGTCCAAGGAACCGTTTCCAAACGGACCTACCCATCTCTACTCCCTGCCACTCCGCCGCTGCGTTTCCCACTCCGGCCGCGCCTGACCTGTTTGCTGGCCGGGACCCACAACCGATGCGTGTCCGAGGATGCGTGTCCGACCTGCACTCGGATTTACATCCATCACTAGCGCAGCTGATGCGGGTCCAAGGAACCGTTTCCAAACGGACCTACCCATCTCTACTCCCTGCCACTCCGCCGCTGCGTTTCCCACTCCGGCCGCGCCTGACCTGTTTGCTGGCCTGGACCCACAACCGATGCGTGTCCGAGGATGCATGTCCGACCTGCACTCGGATTTACATCCATCACTAGCGCAGCTGATGCGGGTCCAAGGAACCGTTTCCAAACGGACCTACCCATCTCTACTCCCTGCTACTCCGCCGCTGCGTTTCCAACTCCGGCCGCGCCTGACCTGTTTGCTGGCCTGGACCCACAACCGATGCGTGTCCGAGGATGCGTGTCCGACCTGCACTCGGATTTACATCCATCACTAGCGCAGCTGATGCGGGTCCAAGGAACCGTTTCCAAACGGACCTTCCCATCTCTACTCCCTGCCACTCCGCCGCTGCGTTTCCAACTCCGGCCGCGCCTGACCTGTTTGCTGGCCTGGACCCACAACCGATGCGTGTCCGAGGATGCGTGTCCGAGCTGCACTCGGATTTACATCCATCACTAGCGCAGCTGATGCGGGTCCAAGGAACCGTTTCCAAACGGACCTACCCATCTCTACTCCCTGCCACTCCGCCGCTGCGTTTCCAACTCCGGCCGCGCCTGACCTGTTTGCTGGCCTGGACCCACAACCGATGCGTGTCCGAGGATGCGTGTCCGACCTGCACTCGGATTTACATCCATCACTAGCGCAGCTGATGCGGGTCCAAGGAACCGTTTCCAAACGAACCTACCCATCTCTACTCCCTGCCACTCCGCCGCTGCGTTTCCCACTCCGGCCGCGCCTGACCTGTTTGCTGGCCTGGACCCACAACCGATGCGTGTCCGAGGATGCATGTCCGACCTGCACTCGGATTTACATCCATCACTAGCGCAGCTGATGCGGGTCCAAGGAACCGTTTCCAAACGGACCTACCCATCTCTACTCCCTGCCACTCCGCCGCTGCGTTTCCAACTCCGGCCGCGCCTGACCTGTTTGCTGGCCTGGACCCACAACCGATGCGTGTCCGAGGATGCGTGTCCGAGCTGCACTCGGATTTACATCCATCAATAGCGCAGCTGATGCGGGTCCAAGGAACCGTTTCCAAACGGACCTACCCATCTCTACTCCCTGCCACTCCGCCGCTGCGTTTCCAACTCCAGCCGCGCCTGACCTGTTTGCTGGCCTGGACCCACAACCGATGCGTGTCCGAGGATGCGTGTCCGACCTGCACTCGGATTTACATCCATCACTAGCGCAGCTGCTGCGGGTCCAAGGAACCGTTTCCAAACGGACCTACCCATCTCTACTCCCTGCCACTCCGCCGCTGTGTTTCCCACTCCGGCCGCGCCTGACCTGTTTGCTGGCCGGGACCCACAACAGATGCGTGAACGAGGATGCGTGGCCGACCTGCACTCAGATTTACATCCATCACTAGCGTAGCTGATGCGGGTCCAAGGATCCGTTTCCAAACGGACCTTCCCATCTCTACTCCCTGCCACTCCGCCGCTGCGTTTCCAACTCCGGCCGCGCCTGACCTGTTTGCTGGCTTGGACCCACAACCGATGCGTGTCCGAGGATGCGTGTCCGACCTGCACTCGGATTTACATCCATCACTAGCGCAGCTGATGCGGATCCAAGGAACCGTTTCCAAACGGACCTACCCATCTCTACTCCCTGCCACTCCGCCGCTGCGTTTCCAACTCCGGCCGCGCCTGACCTGTTTGCTGGCCTGGACCCACAACCGATGCGTGTCCGAGGATGCGTGTCCGACCTGCACTCGGATTTACATCCATCACTAGCGCAGCTGATGCGGGTCCAAGGAACCGTTTCCAAACGGACCTACCCATCTCTACTCCCTGCCACTCCGCCGCTGCGTTTCCAACTCCGGCCGCGCCTGACCTGTTTGCTGGCCTGGACCCACAACCGATGCGTGTCCGAGGATGCGTGTCCGACCTGCACTCGGATTTACATCCATCACTAGCGCAGCTGATGCGGGTCCAAGGAACCGTTTCCAAACGGACCTTCCCATCTCTACTCCCTGCCACTCCGCCGCTGCGTTTCCAACTCCGGCCGCGCCTGACCTGTTTGCTGGCCGGGACCCACAACCGATGCGTGAACGAGGATGCGTGTCCGACCTGCACTCGGATTTACATCCATCACTAGCGTAGCTGATGGGGGTCCAAGGAACCGTTTCCAAACGGACCTTCCCATCTCTACTCCCTGCCACTCCGCCGCTGCGTATCCAACTCCGGCCGCGCCTTACCTGTTTGCTGGCCTGGACCCACAACCAATGCGTGTCCGAGGATGCGTGTCCGACCTGCACTCGGATTTACATCCATCACTAGCGCAGCTCATGCGGGTCCAAGGAACCGTTTCCAAACGGACCTACCCATCTCTACTCCCTGCCACTCCGCCGCTGCGTTTCCCACTCCGGCCGCGCCTGACCTGTTTGCTGGCCGGGACCCACAACCGATGCGTGTCCGAGGATGCGTGTCCGACCTGCACTCGGATTTACATCCATCACTAGCGCAGCTGATGCGGGTCCAAGGAACCGTTTCCAAACGGACCTACCCATCTCTACTCCCTGCCACTCCGCCGCTGCGTTTCCCACTCCGGCCGCGGCTGACCTGTTTGCTGGCCTGGACCCACAACCGATGCGTGTCCGAGGATGCATGTCCGACCTGCACTCGGATTTACATCCATCACTAGCGCAGCTGATGCGGGTCCAAGGAACCGTTTCCAAACGAACCTACCCATCTCTACTCCCTGCCACTCCGCCGCTGCGTTTCCCACTCCGGCCGCGCCTGACCTGTTTGCTGGCCTGGACCCACAACCGATGCGTGTCCGAGGATGCATGTCCGACCTGCACTCGGATTTACATCCATCACTAGCGCAGCTGATGCGGGTCCAAGGAACCGTTTCCAAACGGACCTACCCATCTCTACTCCCTGCCACTCCGCCGCTGCGTTTCCAACTCCGGCCGCGCCTGACCTGTTTGCTGGCTTGGACCCACAACCGATGCGTGTCCGAGGATGCGTGTCCGACCTGCACTCGGATTTACATCCATCACTAGCGCAGCTGATGCGGATCCAAGGAACCGTTTCCAAACGGACCTACCCATCTCTACTCCCTGCCACTCCGCCGCTGCGTTTCCAACTCCGGCCTCGCCTGACCTGTTTGCTGGCCTGGACCCACAACCGATGCGTGTCCGAGGATGCGTGTCCGACCTGCACTCGGATTTACATCCATCACTAGCGCAGCTGATGCGGGTCCAAGGAACCGTTTCCAAACGGACCTACCCATCTCTACTCCCTGCCACTCCGCCGCTGCGTTTCCAACTCCAGCTGCGCCTGACCTGTTTGCTGGCCTGGACCCACAACCGATGCGTGTCCGAGGATGCGTGTCCGACCTGCACTCGGATTTACATCCATCACTAGCGCAGCTGATGCGGGTCCTAGGAACCGTTTCCAAACGGACCTACCCATCTCTACTCCCTGCCACTCCGCCGCTGCGTTTCCCACTCTGGCCGCGCCTGACCTGTTTGCTGGCCGGGACCCACAACCGATGCGTGAACGAGGATGCGTGTCCGACCTGCACTCGAATTTACATCCATCACTAGCGTAGCTGATGCGGGTCCAAGGAACCGTTTCCAAACGGACCTTCCCATCTCTACTCCCTGCCACTCCGCCGCTGCGTATCCAACTCCGGCCGCGCCTGACCTGTTTGCTGGCCTGGACCCACAACCGATGCGTGTCCGAGGATGCGTGTCCGACCTGCACTCGGATTTACATCCATCACTAGCGCAGCTGATGCGGGTCCAAGGAAACGTTTCCAAATGGACCTTCCCATCTCTACTCCCTGCCACTCCGCCGCTGCGTTTCCAACTCCGGCCGCGCCTGACCTGTTTGCTGGCCTGGACCCACAACCGATGCGTGTCCGAGGATGCGTGTCCGACCTGCACTCGGATTTACATCCATCACTAGCGCAGCTGATGCGGGTCCAAGGAACCGTTTCCAAACGGACCTACCCATCTCTACTCCCTGCCACTCCGCCGCTGCGTTTCCAACTCCGGCCGCGCCTGACCTGTTTGCTGGCCTGGACCCACAACCGATGCGTGTCCGAGGATGCGTGTCCGACCTGCACTCGGATTTACATCCATCACTAGCGCAGCTGATGCGGGTCCAAGGAACCGTTTCCAAACGGACCTACCCATCTCTACTCCCTGCCACTCCGCCGCTGCGTTTCCAACTCCGGCCGCGCCTGACCTGTTTGCTGGCCTGGACCCACAACCGATGCGTGTCCGAGGATGCGTGGCCGACCTGCACTCGGATTTACATCCATCACTAGCGCAGCTGATGCGGGTCCAAGGAACCGTTTCCAAACGGACCTACCCAACTCTAGTCCCTGCCACTCCGCCGCTGCGTTTCCCACTCCGGCCGCGCCTGACCTGTTTGCTGGCCTGTACCCACAACCGATGCGTGTCCGAGGATGCGTGTCCGACCTGCACTCGGATTTACATCCATCACTAACGCAGCTGATGCGGGTCCAAGGAACCGTTTCCAAACGGACCTACCCATCTCTACTCCCTGCCACTCCGCCGCTGCGTTTCCAACTCCGGCCACGCCTGACCTGTTTGCTGGCCTGGACCCACAACCGATGCGTGTCCGAGGATGCGTGTCCGACCTGCACTCGGATTTACATCCATCACTAGCGCAGCTGATGCGGGTCCAAGGAACCGTTTCCAAACGGACCTACCCATCTCTACTCCCTGCCACTCCGCCGCTGCGTTTCCAACTCCGGCCGCGCCTGACCTGTTTGCTGGCCTGGACCCACAACCGATGCGTGTCCGAGGATGCGTGTCCGACCTGCACTCGGATTTACATCCATCACTAGCGCAGCTGATGCGGGTCCAAGGAACCGTTTCCAAACGGACCTACCCATCTCTACTCCCTGCCACTCCGCCGCTGCGTTTCCAACTCCGGCCGCGCCTGACCTGTTTGCTGGCCTGGACCCACAACCGATGCGTGTCCGAGGATGCGTGTCCGACCTGCACTCGGATTTACATCCATCACTAGCGCAGCTGATGCGGGTCCAAGGAACCGTTTCCAAACGGACCTACCCATCGCTACTCCCTGCCACTCCGCCGCTGCGTTTCCCACTCCGGCCGCGCCTGACCTGTTTGCTGGCCTGGACCCACAACCGATGCGTGTCCGAGGATGCATGTCCGACCTGCACTCGGATTTACATCCATCACTAGCGCAGCTGATGCGGGTCCAAGGAACCGTTTCCAAACGGACCTACCCATCTCTACTCCCTGCCACTCCGCCGCAGCGTTTCCAACTCCAGCCGCGCCTGACCTGTTTGCTGGCCTGGACCCACAACCGATGCGTGTCCGAGGATGCGTGTCCGACCTGCACTCGGATTTACATCCATCACTAGCGCAGCAGATGCGGGTCCTAGGAACCGTTTCCAAACGGACCTACCCATCTCTACTCCCTGCCACTCCGCCGCTGCGTTTCCAACTCCGGCCGCGCCTGACCTGTTTGCTGGCCTGGACCCACAACCGATGCGTGTCCGAGGATGCGTGTCCTACCTGCACTCGGATTTACATCCATCACTAGCGCAGCTCATGCGGGTCCAAGGAACCGTCTCCAAACGGACCTACCCATCTCTACTCCCTGCCACTCCGCCGCTGCGTTTCACACTCTGGCCGCGCCTGACCTGTTTGCTGGCCGGGACCCACAACCGATGCGTGAACGAGGATGCGTGTCCGACCTGCACTCGGATTTACATCCATCACTAGCGTAGCTGATGTGGGTCCAAGGAACCGTTTCCAAACGGACCTTCCCATCTCTACTCCCTGCCACTCCGCCGCTGCGTATCCAACTCCGGCCACGCCTGACCTGTTTGCTGGCCTGGACCCACAACCAATGCGTGTCCGAGGATGCGTGTCCGACCTGCACTCGGATTTACATCCATCACTAGCGCAGCTCATGCGGGTCCAAGGAACCGTTTCCAAACGCACCTACCCATCTCTACTCCCTGCCACTCCGCCGCTGCGTTTCCCACTCCGGCCGCGCCTGACCTGTTTGCTGGCCGGGACCCACAACCGATGCGTGTCCGAGGATGCGTGTCCGACCTGCACTCGGATTTACATCCATCACTAGCGCAGCTGATGCGGGTCCAAGGAACCGTTTCCAAACGGACCTACCCATCTCTACTCCCTGCCACTCCGCCGCTGCGTTTCCCACTCCGGCCGCGCCTGACCTGTTTGCTGGCCTGGACCCACAACCGATGCGTGTCCGAGGATGCATGTCCGACCTGCACTCGGATTTACATCCATCACTAGCGCAGCTGATGCGGGTCCAAGGAACCGTTTCCAAACGGACCTACCCATCTCTACTCCCTGCCACTCCGCCGCTGCGTTTCCAACTCCGGCCGCGCCTGACCTGTTTGCTGGCCTGGACCCACAACCGATGCGTGTCCGAGGATGCGTGTCCGACCTGCACTCGGATTTACATCCATCACTAGCGCAGCTGATGCGGGTCCAAGGAACCGTTTCCAAACGGACCTACCAATCTCTACTCCCTGCCACTCCGCCGCTGCGTTTCCAACTCCGGCCGCGCCTGACCTGTTTGCTGGCCTGGACCCACAACCGATGCGTGTCCGAGGATGCGTGTCCGACCTGCACTCGGATTTACATCCATCACTAGCGCAGCTGATGCGGGTCCAAGGAACCGTTTCCAAACGGACCTTCCCATCTCTACTCCCTGCCACTCCGCCGCTGCGTTTCCAACTCCGGCCGCGCCTGACCTGTTTGCTGGCCTGGACCCACAACCGATGCGTGTCCGAGGATGCGTGTCCGACCTGCACTCGGATTTACATCCATCACTAGCGCAGCTGATGCGGGTCCAAGGAACCGTTTCCAAACGGACCTACCCATCTCTACTCCCTGCCACTCCGCCGCTGCGTTTCCAACTCCGGCCGCGCCTGACCTGTTTGCTGGCCTGGACCCACAACCGATGCGTGTCCGAGGATGCGTGTCCGAGCTGCACTCGGATTTACATCCATCACTAGCGCAGCTGATGCGGGTCCAAGGAACCGTTTCCAAACGGACCTACCCATCTCTACTCCCTGCCACTCCGCCGCTGCGTTTCCAACTCCGGCCGCGCCTGACCTGTTTGCTGGCCTGGACCCACAACCGATGCGTGTCCGAGGATGCGTGTCCGACCTGCACTCGGATTTACATCCATCACTAGCGCAGCTGATGCGGGTCCAAGGAACCGTTTCCAAACGGACCTTCCCATCTCTACTCCCTGCCACTCCGCCGCTGCGTTTCCAACTCCGGCCGCGCCTGACCTGTTTGCTGGCCTGGACCCACAACCGATGCGTGTCCGAGGATGCGTGTCCGACCTGCACTCGGATTTACATCCATCACTAGCGCAGCTGATGCGGGTCCAAGGAACCGTTTCCAAACGGACCTACCCATCTCTACTCCCTGCCACTCCGCCGCTGCGTTTCCAACTCCGGCCGCGCCTGACCTGTTTGCTGGCCTGGACCCACAACCGATGCGTGTCCGAGGATGCGTGTCCGACCTGCACTCGGATTTACATCCATCACTAGCGCAGCTGATGCGGGTCCAAGGAACCGTTTCCAAACGGACCTACCCATCTCTACTCCCTGCCACTCCGCCGCTGCGTTTCCCACTCCGGCCGCGCCTGACCTGTTTGCTGGCCTGGACCCACAACCGATGCGTGTCCGAGGATGCATGTCCGACCTGCACTCGGATTTACATCCATCACTAGCGCAGCTGATGCGGGTCCAAGGAACCGTTTCCAAACGGACCTACCCATCTCTACTCCCTGCCACTCCGCCGCTGCGTTTCCCAATCCGGCCGCGCCTGACCTGTTTGCTGGCCGGGACCCACAACCGATGCGTGTCCGAGGATGCGTGTCCGACCTGCACTCGGATTTACATCCATCACTAGCGCAGCTGATGCGGGTCCAAGGAACCGTTTCCAAACAGACCTACCCATCTCTACTCCCTGCCACTCCGCCGCTGCGTTTCCCACTCCGGCCGCGCCTGACCTGTTTGCTGGCCTGGACCCACAACCGATGCGTGTCCGAGGATGCATGTCCGACCTGCACTCGGATTTACATCCATCACTAGCGCAGCTGATGCGGGTCCAAGGAACCGTTTCCAAACGGACCTACCCATCTCTACTCCCTGACACTCCGCCGCTGCGTTTCCAACTCCGGCCGCGCCTGACCTGTTTGCTGGCCTGGACCCACAACCGATGCGTGTCCGAGGATGCGTGTCCGACCTGCACTCGGATTTACATCCATCACTAGCGCAGCTGATGCTGGTCCAAGGAACCGTTTCCAAACGGACCTTCCCATCTCTACTCCCTGCCACTCCGCCGCTGCGTTTCCAACTCCGGCCGCGCCTGACCTGTTTGCTGGCCTGGACCCACAACCGATGCGTGTCCGAGGATGCGTGTCCGACCTGCACTCGGATTTACATCCATCACTAGCGCAGCTGATGTGGGTCCAAGGAACCGTTTCCAAACGGACCTACCCATCTCTACTCCCTGCCACTCCGCCGCTGCGTTTCCAACTCCGGCCGCGCCTGACCTGTTTGCTGGCCTGGACCTACAACCGATGCGTGTCCGAGGATGCGTGTCCGACCTGCACTCGGATTTACATCCATCACTAGCGCAGCTGATGCGGGTCCAAGGAACCGTTTCCAAACGGACCTACCCATCTCTACTCCCTGCCACTCCGCCGCTGCGTTTCCAACTCCGGCCGCGCCTGACCTGTTTGCTGGCCTGGACCCACAACCGATGCGTGTCCGAGGATGCGTGTCCGACCTGCACTCAGATTTACATCCATCACTAGCGCAGCTGATGCGGGTCCAAGGAACCGTTTCCAAACGAACCTACCCATCTCTACTCCCTGCCACTCCGCCGCTGCGTTTCCCACTCCGGCCGCGCCTGACCTGTTTGCTGGCCTGGACCCACAACCGATGCGTGTCCGAGGATGCATGTCCGACCTGCACTCGGATTTAGATCCATCACTAGCGCAGCTGATGCGGGTCCAAGGAACCGTTTCCAAACGGACCTACCCATCTCTACTCCCTGCCACTCCGCCGCTGCGTTTCCAACTCCGGCCGCGCCTGACCTGTTTGCTGGCCTGGACCCACAACCGATGCGTGTCCGAGGATGCGTGTCCGACCTGCACTCGGATTTACATCCATCACTAGCGCAGCTGATGCTGGTCCAAGGAACCGTTTCCAAACGGACCTTCCCATCTCTACTCCCTGCCACTCCGCCGCTGCGTTTCCAACTCCGGCCGCGTCTGACCTGTTTGCTGGCCTGGACCCACAACCGATGCGTGTCCGAGGATGCGTGTCCGACCTGCACTCGGATTTACATCCATCACTAGCGCAGCTGATGCGGGTCCAAGGAACCGTTTCCAAACGGACCTACCCATCTCTACTCCCTGCCACTCCGCCGCTGCGTTTCCAACTCCGGCCGCGCCTGACCTGTTTGCTGGCCTGGACCCACAACCGATGCGTGTCCGAGGATGCGTGTCCGAGCTGCACTCGGATTTACATCCATCAATAGCGCAGCTGATGCGGGTCCAAGGAACCGTTTCCAAACGGACCTACCCATCTCTACTCCCTGCCACTCCGCCGCTGCGTTTCCAACTCCAGCCGCGCCTGACCTGTTTGCTGGCCTGGACCCACAACCGATGCGTGTCCGAGGTTGCGTGTCCGACCTGCACTCGGATTTACATCCATCACTAGCGCAGCTGCTGCGGGTCCAAGGAACCGTTTCCAAACGGACCTACCCATCGCTACTCCCTGCCACTCCGCCGCTGTGTTTCCCACTCCGGCCGCGCCTGACCTGTTTGCTGGCCGGGACCCACAACAGATGCGTGAACGAGGATGCGTGTCCGACCTGCACTCGGATTTACATCCATCACTAGCGTAGCTGATGCGGGTCCAAGGATCCGTTTCCAAACGGACCTTCCCATCTCTACTCCCTGCCACTCCGCCGCTGCGTTTCCAACTCCGGCCGCGCCTGACCTGTTTGCTGCCCTGGACCCACAACCGATGCGTGTCCGAGGATGCGTGTCCGACCTGCACTCGGATTTACATCCATCACTAGCGCAGCTGATGCGGATCCAAGGAACCGTTTCCAAACGGACCTACCCATCTCTACTCCCTGCCACTCCGCCGCTGCGTTTCCAACTCCGGCCGCGCCTGACCTGTTTGCTGGCCTGGACCCACAACCGATGCGTGTCCGAGGATGCGTGTCCGACCTGCACTCGGATTTACATCCATCACTAGCGCAGCTGATGCGGGTCCAAGGAACCGTTTCCAAACGGACCTACCCATCTCTACTCCCTGCCACTCCGCCGCTGCGTTTCCAACTCCAGCTGCGCCTGACCTGTTTGCTGGCCTGTACCCACAACCGATGCGTGTCCGAGGATGCGTGTCCGACCTGCACTCGGATTTACATCCATCACTAGCGCAGCTGATGCGGGTCCTAGGAACCGTTTCCAAACGGACCTACCCATCTCTACTCCCTGCCACTCCGCCGCTGCGTTTCCCACTCTGGCCGCGCCTGACCTGTTTGCTGGCCGGGACCCACAACCGATGCGTGAACGAGGATGCGTGTCCGACCTGCACTCGAATTTACATCCATCACTAGCGTAGCTGATGTGGGTCCAAGTAACCGTTTCCAAACGGACCTTCCCATCTCTACTCCCTGCCACTCCGCCGCTGCGTATCCAACTCCGGCCGCGCCTGACCTGTTTGCTGGCCTGGACCCACAACCGATGCGTGTCCGAGGATGCGTGTCCGACCTGCACTCGGATTTACATCCATCACTAGCGCAGCTGATGCGGGTCCAAGGAACCGTTTCCAAACGGACCTTCCCATCTCTACTCCCTGCCACTCCGCCGCTGCGTTTCCAACTCCGGCCGCGCCTGACCTGTTTGCTGGCCTGGACCCACAACCGATGCGTGTCCGAGGATGCGTGTCCGACCTGCACTCGGATTTACATCCATCACTAGCGCAGCTGATGCGGGTCCAAGGAACCGTTTCCAAACGGACCTACCCATCTCTACTCCCTGCCACTCCGCCGCTGCGTTTCCAACTCCGGCCGCGCCTGACCTGTTTGCTGGCCTGGACCCACAACCGATGCGTGTCCGAGGATGCGTGTCCGACCTGCACTCGGATTTACATCCATCACTAGCGCAGCTGATGCGGGTCCAAGGAACCGTTTCCAAACGGACCTACCCATCTCTACTCCCTGCCACTCCGCCGCTGCGTTTCCAACTCCGGCCGCGCCTGACCTGTTTGCTGGCCTGGACCCACAACCGATGCGTGTCCGAGGATGCGTGGCCGACCTGCACTCGGATTTACATCCATCACTAGCGCAGCTGATGCGGGTCCAAGGAACCGTTTCCAAACGGACCTACCCATCTCTAGTCCCTGCCACTCCGCCGCTGCGTTTCCCACTCCGGCCGCGCCAGACCTGTTTGCTGGCCTGTACCCACAACCGATGCGTGTCCGAGGATGCGTGTCCGACCTGCACTCGGACTTACATCCATCACTAGCGCAGCTGATGCGGGTCCAAGGAACCGTTTCCAAACGGACCTACCCATCTCTACTCCCTGCCACTCCGCCGCTGCGTTTCCAACTCCAGCTGCGCCTGACCTGTTTGCTGGCCTGGACCCACAACCGATGCGTGTCCGAGGATGCGTGTCCGACCTGCACTCGGATTTACATCCATCACTAGCGCAGCTGATGCGGGTCCTAGGAACCGTTTCCAAACGGACCTACCCATCTCTACTCCCTGCCACTCCGCCGCTGCGTTTCCCACTCTGGCCGCGCCTGACCTGTTTGCTGGCCGGGACCCACAACCGATGCGTGAACGAGGATGCGTGTCCGACCTGCACTCGAATTTACATCCATCACTAGCGTAGCTGATGCGGGTCCAAGGAACCGTTTCCAAACGGACCTTCCCATCTCTACTCCCTGCCACTCCGCCGCTGCGTATCCAACTCCGGCCGCGCCTGACCTGTTTGCTGGCCTGGACCCACAACCGATGCGTGTCCGAGGATGCGTGTCTGACCTGCACTCGGATTTACATCCATCACTAGCGCAGCTGATGCGGGTCCAAGGAACCGTTTCCAAACGGACCTTCCCATCTCTACTCCCTGCCACTCCGCCGCTGCGTTTCCAACTCCGGCCGCGCCTGACCTGTTTGCTGGCCTGGACCCACAACCGATGCGTGTCCGAGGATGCGTGTCCGACCTGCACTCGGATTTACATCCATCACTAGCGCAGCTGATGCGGGTCCAAGGAACCGTTTCCAAACGGACCTACCCATCTCTACTCCCTGCCACTCCGCCGCTGCGTTTCCAACTCCGGCCGCGCCTGACTTGTTTGCTGGCCTGGACCCACAACCGATGCGTGTCCGAGGATGCGTGTCCGACCTGCACTCGGATTTACATCCATCACTAGCGCAGCTGATGCGGGTCCAAGGAACCGTTTCCAAACGGACCTACCCATCTCTACTCCCTGCCACTCCGCCGCTGCGTTTCCAACTCCGGCCGCGCCTGACCTGTTTGCTGGCCTGGACCCACAACCGATGCGTGTCCGAGGATGCGTGGCCGACCTGCACTCGGATTTACATCCATCACTAGCGCAGCTGATGCGGGTCCAAGGAACCGTTTCCAAACGGACCTACCCATCTCTAGTCCCTGCCACTCCGCCGCTGCGTTTCCCACTCCGGCCGCGCCTGACCTGTTTGCTGGCCTGTACCCACAACCGATGCGTGTCCGAGGATGCGTGTCCTACCTGCACTCGGATTTACATCCATCACTAGCGCAGCTGATGCGGGTCCAAGGAACCGTTTCCAAACGGACCTACCCATCTCTACTCCCTGCCACTCCGCCGCTGCGTTTCCAACTCCGGCCGCGCCTGACCTGTTTGCTGGCCTGGACCCACAACCGATGCGAGTCCGAGGATGCGTGTCCGACCTGCACTCGGATTTACATCCATCACTAGCGCAGCTGATGCGGGTCCAAGGAACCGTTTCCAAACGGACCTACCCATCTCTACTCCCTGCCACTCCGCCGCTGCGTTTCCAACTCCGGCCGCGCCTGACCTGTTTGCTGGCCTGGACCCACAACCGATGCGTGTCCGAGGATGCGTGTCCGACCTGCACTCGGATTTACATCCATCACTAGCGCAGCTGATGCGGGTCCAAGGAACCGTTTCCAAACGGACCTACCCATCTCTACTCCCTGCCACTCCGCCGCTGCGTTTCCAACTCCGGCCGCGCCTGACCTGTTTGCTGGCCTGGACCCACAACCGATGCGTGTCCGAGGATGCGTGTCCGACCTGCACTCGGATTTACATCCATCACTAGCACAGCTGATGCGGGTCCAAGGAACCGTTTCCAAACGGACCTACCCATCGCTACTCCCTGCCACTCCGCCGCTGCGTTTCCCACTCCGGCCGTGCCTGACCTGTTTGCTGGCCGGGACCCACAACCGATGCGTGAACGAGGATGCGTGTCCGACCTGCACTCGGATTTACATCCATCACTAGCGTAGCTGATGCGGGTCCAAGGAACCGTTTCCAAACGGACCTTCCCATCTCTACTCCCTGCCACTCCGCCGCTGCGTTTCCAACTCCGGCCGCGCCTGACCTGTTTGCTGGCTTGGACCCACAACCGATGCGTGTCCGAGGATGCGTGTCCGACCTGCACTCGGATTTACATCCATCACTAGCGCAGCTGATGCGGATCCAAGGAACCGTTTCCAAACGGACCTACCCATCTCTACTCCCTGCCACTCCGCCGCTGCGTTTCCAACTCCGGCCGCGCCTGACCTGTTTGCTGGCCTGGACCCACAACCGATGCGTGTCCGAGGATGCGTGTCCTACCTGCACTCGGATTTACATCCATCACTAGCGCAGCTCATGCGGGTCCAAGGAACCGTTTCCAAACGGACCTACCCATCTCTACTCCCTGCCACTCCGCCGCTGCGTTTCCAACTCCAGCCGCGCCTGACCTGTTTGCTGGCCTGGACCCACAACCGATGCGTGTCCGAGGATGCGTGTCCGACCTGCACTCGGATTTACATCCATCACTAGCGCAGCAGATGCGGGTCCTAGGAACCGTTTCCAAACGGACCTACCCATCTCTACTCCCTGCCACTCCGCCGCTGCGTTTCCAACTCCGGCCGCGCCTGACCTGTTTGCTGGCCTGGACCCACAACCGATGCGTGTCCGAGGATGCGTGTCCTACCTGCACTCGGATTTACATCCATCACTAGCGCAGCTCATGCGGGTCCAAGGAACCGTTTCCAAACGGACCTACCCATCTCTACTCCCTGCCACTCCGCCGCTGCGTTTCACACTCTGGCCGCGCCTGACCTGTTTGCTGGCCGGGACCCACAACCGATGCGTGAACGAGGATGCGTGTCCGACCTGCACTCGGATTTACATCCATCACTAGCGCAGCTGATGCGGGTCCAAGGAACCGTTTCCAAACGGACCTACCCATCTCTACTCCCTGCCACTCCGCCGCTGCGTTTCCAACTCCGGCCGCGCCTGACCTGTTTGCTGGCCTGGACCCACAACCGATGCGTGTCCGAGGATGCGTGTCCGACCTGCACTCGGATTTACATCCATCACTAGCGCAGCTGATGCGGGTCCAAGGAACCGTTTCCAAACGGACCTACCCATCTCTACTCCCTGCCACTCCGCCGCTGCGTTTCCAACTCCGGCCGCGCCTGACCTGTTTGCTGGCCTGGACCCACAACCGATGCGTGTCCGAGGATGCGTGTCCGACCTGCACTCGGATTTACATCCATCACTAGCACAGCTGATGCGGGTCCAAGGAACCGTTTCCAAACGGACCTACCCATCGCTACTCCCTGCCACTCCGCCGCTGCGTTTCCCACTCCGGCCGTGCCTGACCTGTTTGCTGGCCGGGACCCACAACCGATGCGTGAACGAGGATGCGTGTCCGACCTGCACTCGGATTTACATCCATCACTAGCGTAGCTGATGCGGGTCCAAGGAACCGTTTCCAAACGGACCTTCCCATCTCTACTCCCTGCCACTCCGCCGCTGCGTTTCCAACTCCGGCCGCGCCTGACCTGTTTGCTGGCTTGGACCCACAACCGATGCGTGTCCGAGGATGCGTGTCCGACCTGCACTCGGATTTACATCCATCACTAGCGCAGCTGATGCGGATCCAAGGAACCGTTTCCAAACGGACCTACCCATCTCTACTCCCTGCCACTCCGCCGCTGCGTTTCCAACTCCGGCCGCGCCTGACCTGTTTGCTGGCCTGGACCCACAACCGATGCGTGTCCGAGGATGCGTGTCCTACCTGCACTCGGATTTACATCCATCACTAGCGCAGCTCATGCGGGTCCAAGGAACCGTTTCCAAACGGACCTACCCATCTCTACTCCCTGCCACTCCGCCGCTGCGTTTCCAACTCCAGCCGCGCCTGACCTGTTTGCTGGCCTGGACCCACAACCGATGCGTGTCCGAGGATGCGTGTCCGACCTGCACTCGGATTTACATCCATCACTAGCGCAGCAGATGCGGGTCCTAGGAACCGTTTCCAAACGGACCTACCCATCTCTACTCCCTGCCACTCCGCCGCTGCGTTTCCAACTCCGGCCGCGCCTGACCTGTTTGCTGGCCTGGACCCACAACCGATGCGTGTCCGAGGATGCGTGTCCTACCTGCACTCGGATTTACATCCATCACTAGCGCAGATCATGCGGGTCCAAGGAACCGTTTCCAAACGGACCTACCCATCTCTACTCCCTGCCACTCCGCCGCTGCGTTTCACACTCTGGCCGCGCCTGACCTGTTTGCTGGCCGGGACCCACAACCGATGCGTGAACGAGGATGCGTGTCCGACCTGCACTCGGATTTACATCCATCACTAGCGTAGCTGATGTGGGTCCAAGGAACCGTTTCCAAACGGACCTTCCCATCTCTACTCCCTGCCACTCCGTCGCTGCGTATCCAACTCCGGCCGCGCCTGACCTGTTTGCTGGCCTGGACCCACAACCAATGCGTGTCCGAGGATGCGTGTCCGACCTGCACTCGGATTTACATCCATCACTAGCGCAGCTCATGCGGGTCCAAGGAACCGTTTCCAAACGGACCTACCCATCTCTACTCCCTGCCACTCCGCCGCTGCGTTTCCCACTCCGGCCGCGCCTGACCTGTTTGCTGGCCGGGACCCACAACCGATGCGTGTCCGAAGATGCGTGTCCGACCTGCACTCGGATTTACATCCATCACTAGCGCAGCTGATGCGGGTCCAAGGAACCGTTTCCAAACGGACCTACCCATCTCTACTCCCTGCCACTCCGCCGCTGCGTTTCCAACTCCGGCCGCGCCTGACCTGTTTGCTGGCCTGGACCCACAACCGATGCGTGTCCGAGGATGCATGTCCGACCTGCACTCGGATTTACATCCATCACTAGCGCAGCTGATGCGGGTCCAAGGAACCGTTTCCAAACGGACCTACCCATCTCTACTCCCTGCCACTCCGCCGCTGCGTTTCCAACTCCGGCCGCGCCTGACCTGTTTGCTGGCCTGGACCCACAACCGATGCGTGTCCGAGGATGCGTGTCCGACCTGCACTCGGATTTACATCCATCACTAGCGCAGCTGATGCGGGTCCAAGGAACCGTTTCCAAACGGACCTACCCATCTCTACTCCCTGCCACTCCGCCGCTGCGTTTCCAACTCCGGCCGCGCCTGACCTGTTTGCTGGCCTGGACCCACAACCGATGCGTGTCCGAGGATGCGTGTCCGACCTGCACTCGGATTTACATCCATCACTAGCGCAGCTGATGCGGGTCCAAGGAACCGTTTCCAAACGGACCTTCCCATCTCTACTCCCTGCCACTCCGCCGCTGCGTTTCCAACTCCGGCCGCGCCTGACCTGTTTGCTGGCCTGGACCCACAACCGATGCGTGTCCGAGGATGCGTGTCCGACCTGCACTCGGATTTACATCCATCACTAGCGCAGCTGATGCGGGTCCAAGGAACCGTTTCCAAACGGACCTACCCATCTCTACTCCCTGCCACTCCGCCGCTGCGTTTCCAACTCCGGCCGCGCCTGACCTGTTTGCTGGCCTGGACCCACAACCGATGCGTGTCCGAGGATGCGTGTCCGAGCTGCACTCGGATTTACATCCATCACTAGCGCAGCTGATGCGGGTCCAAGGAACCGTTTCCAAACGGACCTACCCATCTCTACTCCCTGCCACTCCGCCGCTGCGTTTCCAACTCCGGCCGCGCCTGACCTGTTTGCTGGCCTGGACCCACAACCGATGCGTGTCCGAGGATGCGTGTCCGACCTGCACTCGGATTTACATCCATCACTAGCGCAGCTGATGCGGGTCCAAGGAACCGTTTCCAAACGGACCTTCCCATCTCTACTCCCTGCCACTCCGCCGCTGCGTTTCCAACTCCGGCCGCGCCTGACCTGTTTGCTGGCCTGGACCCACAACCGATGCGTGTCCGAGGATGCGTGTCCGACCTGCACTCGGATTTACATCCATCACTAGCGCAGCTGATGCGGGTCCAAGGAACCGTTTCCAAACGGACCTACCCATCTCTACTCCCTGCCACTCCGCCGCTGCGTTTCCAACTCCGGCCGCGCCTGACCTGTTTGCTGGCCTGGACCCACAACCGATGCGTGTCCGAGGATGCGTGTCCGAGCTGCACTCGGATTTACATCCATCACTAGCGCAGCTGATGCGGGTCCAAGGAACCGTTTCCAAACGGACCTACCCATCTCTACTCCCTGCCACTCCGCCGCTGCGTTTCCAACTCCGGCCGCGCCTGACCTGTTTGCTGGCCTGGACCCACAACCGATGCGTGTCCGAGGATGCGTGTCCGACCTGCACTCGGATTTACATCCATCACTAGCGCAGCTGATGCGGGTCCAAGGAACCGTTTCCAAATGGACCTACCCATCTCTACTCCCTGCCACTCCGCCGCTGCGTTTCCCACTCCGGCCGCGCCTGACCTGTTTGCTGGCCTGGACCCACAACCGATGCGTGTCCGAGGATGCATGTCCGACCTGCACTCGGATTTACATCCATCACTAGCGCAGCTGATGCGGGTCCAAGGAACCGTTTCCAAACGGACCTACCCATCTCTACTCCCTGCCACTCCGCCACTGCGTTTCCCACTCCGGCCGCGCCTGACCTGTTTGCTGGCCGGGACCCACAACCGATGCGTGTCCGAGGATGCGTGTCCGACCTGCACTCGGATTTACATCCATCACTAGCGCAGCTGATGCGGGTCCAAGGAACCGTTTCCAAACGGACCTACCCATCTCTACTCCCTGCCACTCCGCCGCTGCGTTTCCCACTCCGGCCGCGCCTGACCTGTTTGCT
The DNA here is from genome assembly GCA_026315105.1 of Locusta migratoria. Lineage (NCBI taxonomy): Eukaryota > Metazoa > Arthropoda > Insecta > Orthoptera > Acrididae > Locusta > Locusta migratoria. The sequence continues at coordinate 299,755,649 of CM048755.1, forward strand.
GGCCTGGACCCACAACCGATGCGTGTCCGAGGATGCATGTCCGACCTGCACTCGGATTTACATCCATCACTAGCGCAGCTGATGCGGGTCCAAGGAACCGTTTCCAAACGGACCTACCCATCTCTACTCCCTGCCACTCCGCCGCTGCATATCCAACTCCGGCCGCGCCTGACCTGTTTGCTGGCCTGGACCCACAACCGATGCGTGTCCGAGGATGCGCGTCCGACCTGCACTCGGATTTACATCCATCACTAGCGCAGCTGATGCTGGTCCAAGGAACCGTTTCCAAACGGACCTTCCCATCTCTACTCCCTGCCACTCCGCCGCTGCGTTTCCAACTCCGGCCGCGCCTGACCTGTTTGCTGGCCTGGACCCACAACCGATGCGTGTCCGAGGATGCGTGTCCGACCTGCACTCGGATTTACATCCATCACTAGCGCAGCTGATGCGGGTCCAAGGAACCGTTTCCAAACGGACCTACCCATCTCTACTCCCTGCCACTCCGCCGCTGCGTTTCCAACTCCGGCCGCGCCTGACCTGTTTGCTGGCCTGGACCCACAACCGATGCGTGTCCGAGGATGCGTGTCCGAGCTGCTCTCGGATTTACATCCATCACTAGCGCAGCTGATGCGGGTCCAAGGAACCGTTTCCAAACGGACCTACCCATCTCTACTCCCTGCCACTCCGCCGCTGCGTTTCCAACTCCGGCCGCGCCTGACCTGTTTGCTGGCCTGGACCCACAACCGATGCGTGTCCGAGGATGCGTGTCCGACCTGCACTCGGATTTACATCCATCACTAGCGCAGCTGATGCGGGTCCAAGGAACCGTTTCCAAACGAACCTACCCATCTCTACTCCCTGCCACTCCGCCGCTGCGTTTCCCACTCCGGCCGCGCCTGACCTGTTTGCTGGCCTGGACCCACAACCGATGCGTGTCCGAGGATGCATGTCCGACCTGCACTCGGATTTACATCCATCACTAGCGCAGCTGATGCGGGTCCAAGGAACCGTTTCCAAACGGACCTACCCATCTCTACTCCCTGCCACTCCGCCGCTGCGTTTCCAACTCCGGCCGCGCCTGACCTGTTTGCTGGCCTGGACCCACAACCGATGCGTGTCCGAGGATGCGTGTCCGACCTGCAGTCGGATTTACATCCATCACTAGCGCAGCTGATGCGGGTCCAAGGAACCGTTTCCAAACGGACCTTCCCATCTCTACTCCCTGCCACTCCGCCGCTGCGTTTCCAACTCCGGCCGCGCCTGACCTGTTTGCTGGCCTGGACCCACAACCGATGCGTGTCCGAGGATGCGTGTCCGACCTGCACTCGGATTTACATCCATCACTAGCGCAGCTGATGCGGGTCCAAGGAACCGTTTCCAAACGGACCTACCCATCTCTACTCCCTGCCACTCCGCCGCTGCGTTTCCAACTCCGGCCGCGCCTGACCTGTTTGCTGGCCTGGACCCACAACCGATGCGTGTCCGAGGATGCGTGTCCGAGCTGCACTCGGATTTACATCCATCAATAGCGCAGCTGATGCGGGTCCAAGGAACCGTTTCCAAACGGACCTACCCATCTCTACTCCCTGCCACTCCGCCGCTGCGTTTCCAACTCCAGCCGCGCCTGACCTGTTTGCTGGCCTGGACCCACAACCGATGCGTGTCCGAGGATGCGTGTCCGACCTGCACTCGGAGTTACATCCATCACTAGCGCAGCTGCTGCGGGTCCAAGGAACCGTTTCCAAACGGACCTACCCATCGCTACTCCCTGCCACTCCGCCGCTGTGTTTCCCACTCCGGCCGCGCCTGACCTGTTTGCTGGCCGGGACCCACAACAGATGCGTGAACGAGGATGCGTGTCCGACCTGCACTCGGATTTACATCCATCACTAGCGTAGCTGATGCGGGTCCAAGGATCCGTTTCCAAACGGACCTTCCCATCTCTACTCCCTGCCACTCCGCCGCTGCGTTTCCAACTCCGGCCGCGCCTGACCTGTTTGCTGGCTTGGACCCACAACCGATGCGTGTCCGAGGATGCGTGTCCGACCTGCACTCGGATTTACATCCATCACTAGCGCAGCTGATGCGGATCCAAGGAACCGTTTCCAAACGGACCTACCCATCTCTACTCCCTGCCACTCCGCCGCTGCGTTTCCAACTCCGGCCGCGCCTGACCTGTTTGCTGGCCTGGACCCACAACCGATGCGTGTCCGAGGATGCGTGTCCGACCTGCACTCGGATTTACATCCATCACTAGCGCAGCTGATGCGGGTCCAAGGAACCGTTTCCAAACGGACCTACCCATCTCTACTCCCTGCCACTCCGCCGCTGCGTTTCCAACTCCAGCTGCGCCTGACCTGTTTGCTGGCCTGGACCCACAACCGATGCGTGTCCGAGGATGCGTGTCCGACCTGCACTCGGATTTACATCCATCACTAGCGCAGCTGATGCGGGTCCTAGGAACCGTTTCCAAACGGACCTACCCATCTCTACTCCCTGCCACTCCGCCGCTGCGTTTCCCACTCTGCCCGCGCCTGACCTGTTTGCTGGCCGGGACCCACAACCGATGCGTGAACGAGGATGCGTGTCCGACCTGCACTCGAATTTACATCCATCACTAGCGTAGCTGATGCGGGTCCAAGGAACCGTTTCCAAACGGACCTTCCCATCTCTACTCCCTGCCACTCCGCCGCTGCGTATCCAACTCCGGCCGCGCCTGACCTGTTTGCTGGCCTGGACCCACAACCGATGCGTGTCCGAGGATGCGTGTCCGACCTGCACTCGGATTTACATCCATCACTAGCGCAGCTGATGCGGGTCCAAGGAACCGTTTCCAAACGGACCTTCCCATCTCTACTCCCTGCCACTCCGCCGCTGCGTTTCCAACTCCGGCCGCGCCTGACCTGTTTGCTGGCCTGGACCCACAACCGATGCGTGTCCGAGGATGCGTGTCCGACCTGCACTCGGATTTACATCCATCACTAGCGCAGCTGATGCGGGTCCAAGGAACCGTTTCCAAACGGACCTACCCATCTCTACTCCCTGCCACTCCGCCGCTGCGTTTCCAACTCCGGCCGCGCCTGACCTGTTTGCTGGCCTGGACCCACAACCGATGCGTGTCCGAGGATGCGTGTCCGACCTGCACTCGGATTTACATCCATCACTAGCGCAGCTGATGCGGGTCCAAGGAACCGTTTCCAAACGGACCTACCCATCTCTACTCCCTGACACTCCGCCGCTGCGTTTCCAACTCCGGCCGCGCCTGACCTGTTTGCTGGCCTGGACCCACAACCGATGCGTGTCCGAGGATGCGTGGCCGACCTGCACTCGGATTTACATCCATCACTAGCGCAGCTGATGCGGGTCCAAGGAACCGTTTCCAAACGGACCTACCCATCTCTAGTCCCTGCCACTCCGCCGCTGCGTTTCCAACTCCGGCCGCGCCTGACCTGTTTGCTGGCCTGTACCCACAACCGATGCGTGTCCGAGGATGCGTGTCCGACCTGCACTCGGATTTACATCCATCACTAGCGCAGCTGATGCGGGTCCAAGGAACCGTTTCCAAACGGACCTACCCATCTCTACTCCCTGCCACTCCGCCGCTGCGTTTCCAACTCCGGCCGCGCCTGACCTGTTTGCTGGCCTGGACCCACAACCGATGCGTGTCCGAGGATGCGTGTCCGACTTGCACACGGATTTACATCCATCACTAGCGCAGCTGATGCGGGTCCAAGGAACCGTTTCCAAACGGACCTACAAATCTCTACTCCCTGCCACTACGCCGCTGCGTTTCCAACTCCGGCCGCGCCTTACCTGTTTGCTGGCCTGGACCCACAACCGATGCGTGTCCGAGGATGCGTGTCCGACCTGCACTCGGATTTACATCCATCACTAGCGCAGCTGATGCGGGTCCAAGGAACCGTTTCCAAATGGACCTACCCATCTCTACTCCCTGCCACTCCGCCGCTGCGTTTCCAACTCCGGCCGCGCCTGACCTGTTTGCTGGCCTGGACCCACAACCGATGCGAGTCCGAGGATGCGTGTCCGACCTGCACTCGGATTTACATCCATCACTAGCGCAGCTGATGCGGGTCCAAGGAACCGTTTCCAAACGGACCTTCCCATCTCTACTCCCTGCCACTCCGCCGCTGCGTTTCCAACTCCGGCCGCGCCTGACCTGTTTGCTGGCCTGGACCCACAACCGATGCGTGTCCGAGGATGCGTGTCCGACCTGCACTCGGATTTACATCCATCACTAGCGCAGCTGATGCGGGTCCAAGGAACCGTTTCCAAACGGACCTACCCATCTCTACTCCCTGCCACTCCGCCGCTGCGTTTCCAACTCCGGCCGCGCCTGACCTGTTTGCTGGCCTGGACCCACAACCGATGCGTGTCCGAGGATGCGTGTCCGAGCTGCACTCGGATTTACATCCATCAATAGCGCAGCTGATGCGGGTCCAAGGAACCGTTTCCAAACGGACCTACCCATCTCTACTCCCTGCCACTCCGCCGCTGCGTTTCCAACTCCAGCCGCGCCTGACCTGTTTGCTGGCCTGGACCCACAACCGATGCGTGTCCGAGGATGCGTGTCCGACCTGCACTCGGATTTACATCCATCACTAGCGCAGCTGCTGCGGGTCCAAGGAACCGTTTCCAAACGGACCTACCCATCGCTACTCCCTGCCACTCCGCCGCTGTGTTTCCCACTCCGGCCGCGCCTGACCTGTTTGCTGGCCGGGACCCACAACAGATGCGTGAACGAGGATGCGTGTCCGACCTGCACTCGGATTTACATCCATCACTAGCGTAGCTGATGCGGGTCCAAGGATCCGTTTCCAAACGGACCTTCCCATCTCTACTCCCTGCCACTCCGCCGCTGCGTTTCCAACTCCGGCCGCGCCTGACCTGTTTGCTGGCTTGGACCCACAACCGATGCGTGTCCGAGGATGCGTGTCCGACTTGCACACGGATTTACATCCATCACTAGCGCAGCTGATGCGGGTCCAAGGAACCGTTTCCAAACGGACCTACAAATCTCTACTCCCTGCCACTCCGCCGCTGCGTTGCCAACTCCGGCCGCGCCTGACCTGTTTGCTGGCCTGGACCCACAACCGATGCGTGTCCGAGGATGCGTGTCCGACCTGCACTCGGATTTACATCCATCACTAGCGCAGCTGATGCGGGTCCAAGGAACCGTTTCCAAACGGACCTACCCATCTCTACTCCCTGCCACTCCGCCGCTGCGTTTCCAACTCCGGCCGCGCCTGACCTGTTTGCTGGCCTGGACCCACAACCGATGCGTGTCCGAGGATGCGTGTCCGACCTGCACTCGGATTTACATCCATCACTAGCGCAGCTGATGCGGGTCCAAGGAACCGTTTCCAAACGGACCTACCCATCGCTACTCCCTGCCACTCCGCCGCTGCGTTTCCCACTCCGGCCGCGCCTGACCTGTTTGCTGGCCGGGACCCACAACCGATGCGTGAACGAGGATGCGTGTCCGACCTGCACTCGGATTTACATCCATCACTAGCGCAGCTGATGCGGGTCCAAGGAACCGTTTCCAAACGGACCTACCCATCTCTACTCCCTGCCACTCCGCCGCTGCGTTTCCAACTCCGGCCGCGCCTGACCTGTTTGCTGGCTTGGACCCACAACCGATGCGTGTCCGAGGTTGCGTGTCCGACCAGCACTCGGATTTACATCCATCACTAGCGCAGCTGATGCGGATCCAAGGAACCGTTTCCAAACGGACCTACCCATCTCTACTCCCTGCCACTCCGCCGCTGCGTTTCCAACTCCGGCCGCGCCTGACCTGTTTGCTGGCCTGGACCCACAACCGATGCGTGTCCGAGGATGCGTGTCCGAGCTGCACTCGGATTTACATCCATCACTAGCGCAGCTGATGCGGGTCCAAGGAACCGTTTCCAAACGGACCTACCCATCTCTACTCCCTGCCACTCCGCCGCTGCATTTCCAACTCCAGCCGCGCCTGACCTGTTTGCTGGCCTGGACCCACAACCGATGCGTGTCCGAGGATGCGTGTCCGACCTGCACTCGGATTTACATCCATCACTAGCGCAGCAGATGCGGGTCCTAGGAACCGTTTCCAAACGGACCTACCCATCTCTACTCCCTGCCACTCCGCCGCTGCGTTTCCAACTCCGGCCGCGCCTGACCTGTTTGCTGGCCTGGACCCACAACCGATGCGTGTCCGAGGATGCGTGGCCGACCTGCACTCGGATTTACATCCATCACTAGCGCAGCTGATGCGGGTCCAAGGAACCGTTTCCAAACGGACCTACCCATCTCTAGTCCCTGCCACTCCGCCGCTGCGTTTCCCACTCCGGCCGCGCCTGACCTGTTTGCTGGCCTGTACCCACAACCGATGCGTGTCCGAGGATGCGTGTCCGACCTGCACTCGGATTTACATCCATCACTAGCGCAGCTGATGCGGGTCCAAGGAACCGTTTCCAAACGGACCTACCCATCTCTACTCCCTGCCACTCTGCCGCTGCGTTTCCAACTCCGGCCGCGCCTGACCTGTTTGCTGGCCTGGACCCACAACCGATGCGTGTCCGAGGATGCGTGTCCGACTTGCACACGGATTTACATCCATCACTAGCGCAGCTGATGCGGGTCCAAGGAACCTTTTCCAAACGGACCTACAAATCTCTACTCCCTGCCACTCCGCCGCTGCGTTTCCAACTCCGGCCGCGCCTGACCTGTTTGCTGGCCTGGACCCACAACCGATGCGTGTCCGAGGATGCGTGTCCGACCTGCACTCTTATTTACATCCATCACTAGCGCAGCTGATGCGGGTCCAAGGAACCGTTTCCAAACGGACCTACCCATCTCTACTCCCTGCCACTCCGCCGCTGCGTTTCCAACTCCGGCCGCGCCTGACCTGTTTGCTGGCCTGGACCCACAACCGATGCGTGTCCGAGGATGCGTGTCCGACCTGCACTCGGATTTACATCCATCACTAGCGCAGCTGATGCGGGTCCAAGGAACCGTTTCCAAACGGACCTACCCATCGCTACTCCCTGCCACTCCGCCGCTGCGTTTCCCACTCCGGCCGCGCCTGACCTGTTTGCTGGCCGGGACCCACAACCGATGCGTGAACGAGGATGCGTGTCCGACCTGCACTCGGATTTACATCCATCACTAGCGTAGCTGATGCGGGTCCAAGGAACCGTTTCCAAACGGACCTTCCCATCTCTACTCCCTGCCACTCCGCCGCTGCGTTTCCAACTCCGGCCGCGCCTGACCTGTTTGCTGGCTTGGACCCACAACCGATGCGTGTCCGAGGTTGCGTGTCCGACCAGCACTCGGATTTACATCCATCACTAGCGCAGCTGATGCGGATCCAAGGAACCGTTTCCAAACGGACCTACCCATCTCTACTCCCTGCCACTCCGCCGCTGCGTTTCCAACTCCGGCCGCGCCTGACCTGTTTGCTGGCCTGGACCCACAACCGATGCGTGTCCGAGGATGCGTGTCCGACCTGCACTCGGATTTACATCCATCACTAGCGCAGCTGATGCGGGTCCAAGGAACCGTTTCCAAAAGGACCTACCCATCTCTACTCCCTGCCACTCCGCCGCTGCATTTCCAACTCCAGCCGCGCCTGACCTGTTTGCTGGCCTGGACCCACAACCGATGCGTGTCCGAGGATGCGTGTCCGACCTGCACTCGGATTTACATCCATCACTAGCGCAGCAGATGCGGGTCCTAGGAACCGTTTCCAAACGGACCTACCCATCTCTACTCCCTGCCACTCCGCCGCTGCGTTTCCAACTCCGGCCGCGCCTGACCTGTTTGCTGGCCTGGACCCACAACCGATGCGTGTCCGAGGATGCGTGTCCTACCTGCACTCGGATTTACATCCATCACTAGCGCAGCTCATGCGGGTCCAAGGAACCGTTTCCAAACGGACCTACCCATCTCTACTCCCTGCCACTCCGCCGCTGCGTTTCACACTCTGGCCGCGCCTGACCTGTTTGCTGGCCGGGACCCACAACCGATGCGTGAACGAGGATGCGTGTCCGACCTGCACTCGGATTTACATCCATCACTAGCGTAGCTGATGTGGGTCCAAGGAACCGTTTCCAAACGGACCTACCCATCTCTACTCCCTGCCACTCCGCCGCTGCGTATCCAACTCCGGCCGCGCCTGACCTGTTTGCTGGCCTGGACCCACAACCAATGCGTGTCCGAGGATTTGTGTCCGACCTGCACTCGGATTTACATCCATCACTAGCGCAGCTCATGCGGGTCCAAGGAACCGTTTCCAAACGGACCTACCCATCTCTACTCCCTGCCACTCCGCCGCTGCGTTTCCCACTCCGGCCGCGCCTGACCTGTTTGCTGGCCGGGACTCACAACCGATGCGTGTCCGAGGATGCGTGTCCGACCTGCACTCGGATTTACATCCATCACTAGCGCAGCTGATGCGGGTCCAAGGAACCGTTTCCAAACGGACCTACCCATCTCTACTCCCTGCCACTCCGCCGCTGCGTTTCCCACTCCGGCCGCGCCTGACCTGTTTGCTGGCCTGGACCCACTACCGATGCGTGTCCGAGGATGCATGTCCGACCTGCACTCGGATTTACATCCATCACTAGCGCAGCTGATGCGGGTCCAAGGAACCGTTTCCAAACGGACCTACCCATCTCTACTCCCTGCCACTCCGCCGCTGCGTTTCCAACTCCGGCCGCGCCTGACCTGTTTGCTGGCCTGGACCCACAACCGATGCGTGTCCGAGGATGCGTGTCCGACCTGCACTCGGATTTACATCCATCACTAGCGCAGCTGATGCGGGTCCAAGGAACCGTTTCCAAACGGACCTTCCCATCTCTACTCCCTGCCACTCCGCCGCTGCGTTTCCAACTCCGGCCGCGCCTGACCTGTTTGCTGGCCTGGACCCACAACCGATGCGTGTCCGAGGATGCGTGTCCGACCTGCACTCGGATTTACATCCATCACTAGCGCAGCTGATGCGGGTCCAAGGAACCGTTTCCAAACGGACCTACCCATCTCTACTCCCTGCCACTCCGCCGCTGCGTTTCCAACTCCGGCCGCGCCTGACCTGTTTGCTGGCCTGGACCCACAACCGATGAGTGTCCGAGGATGCGTGTCCGACCTGCACTCGGATTTACATCCATCACTAGCGCAGCTGATGCGGGTCCAAGGAACCGTTTCCAAACGGACCTACCCATCTCTACTCCCTGCCACTCCGCCGCTGCGTTTCCCACTCCGGCCGCGCCTGACCTGTTTGCTGGCCTGGACCCACAACCGATGCGTGTCCGAGGATGCATGTCCGACCTGCACTCGGATTTACATCCATCACTAGCGCAGCTGATGCGGGTCCAAGGAACCGTTTCCAAACGGACCTACCCATCTCTACTCCCTGCCACTCCGCCGCTGCGTTTCCAACTCCGGCCGTGCCTGACCTGTTTGCTGGCCTGGACCCACAACCGATGCGTGTCCGAGGATGCGTGTCCGACCTGCACTCGGATTTACATCCATCACTAGCGCAGCTGATGCGGGTCCAAGGAACCGTTTCCAAACGGACCTTCCCATCTCTACTCCCTGCCACTCCGCCGCTGCGTTTCCAACTCCGGCCGCGCCTGACCTGTTTGCTGGCCTGGACCCACAACCGATGCGTGTCCGAGGATGCGTGTCCGACCTGCACTCGGATTTACATCCATCACTAGCGCAGCTGATGCGGGTCCAAGAAACCGTTTCCAAACGGACCTACCCATCTCTACTCCCTGCCACTCCGCCGCTGCGTTTCCAACTCCGGCCGCGCCTGACCTGTTTGCTGGCCTGGACCCACAACCGATGCGTGTCCGAGGATGCGTGTCCGAGCTGCACTCGGATTTACATCCATCACTAGCGCAGCTGATGCGGGTCCAAGGAACCGTTTCCAAACGGACCTACCCATCTCTACTCCCTGCCACTCCGCCGCTGCGTTTCCAACTCCAGCCGCGCCTGACCTGTTTGCTGGCCCGGACCCACAACCGATGCGTGTCCGAGGATGCGTGTCCGACCTGCACTCGGATTTACATCCATCACTAGCGCAGCTGATGCGGGTCCAAGGAACCGTTTCCAAACGGACCTACCCATCGCTACTCCCTGCCACTCCGCCGCTGTGTTTCCCACTCCGGCCGCGCCTGACCTATTTGCTGGCCGGGACCCACAACAGATGCGTGAACGAGGATGCGTGTCTGACCTGCACTCGGATTTACATCCATCACTAGCGTAGCTGATGCGGGTCCAAGGATCCGTTTCCAAACGGACCTTCCCATCTCTACTCCCTGCCACTCCGCCGCTGCGTTTCCAACTCCGGCCGCGCCTGTTCTGTTTGCTGGCTTGGACCCACAACCGATGCGTGTCCGAGGATGCGTGTCCGACCTGCAATCGGATTTACATCCATCACTAGCGCAGCTGATGCGGGTCCAAGGAACCGTTTCCAAACGGACCTACCCATCTCTACTCCCTGCCACTCCGCCGCTGCGTTTCCAACTCCGGCCGCGCCTGACCTGTTTGCTGGCCTGGACCCACAACCGATGCGTGTCCGAGGATGCGTGTCCGACCTGCACTCGGATTTACATCCATCACTAGCGCAGCTGATGCGGGTCCAAGGAACCGTTTCCAAACGGACCTACCCATCTCTACTCCCTGCCACTCCGCCGCTGAGTTTCCAACTCCAGCTGCGCCTGACCTGTTTGCTGGCCTGGACCCACAACCGATGCGTGTCCGAGGATGCGTGTCCGACCTGCACTCGGATTTACATCCATCACTAGCGCAGCTGATGCGGGTCCTAGGAACCGTTTCCAAACGGACCTACCCATCTCTACTCCCTGCCACTCCGCCGCTGCGTTTCCCACTCTGGCCGCGCCTGACCTGTTTGCTGGCCGGGACCCACAACCGATGCGTGAACGAGGATGCGTGTCCGACCTGCACTCGAATTTACATCCATCACTAGCGTAGCTGATGCGGGTCCAAGGAACCGTTTCCAAACGGACCTTCCCATCTCTACTCCCTGCCACTCCGCCGCAGCGTATCCAACTCCGGCCGCGCCTGACCTGTTTGCTGCCCTGGACCCACTACCGATGCGTGTCCGAGGATGCGTGTCCGACCTGCACTCGGATTTACATCCATCACTAGAGCAGCTGATGCGGGTCCAAGGAACCGTTTCCAAACGGACCTACCCATCTTTACTCCCTGCCACTCCGCCGCTGCGTTTCCAACTCCGGCCGCGCCTGACCTGTTTGCTGGCCTGGACCCACAACCGATGCGTGTCCGAGGATGCGTGTCCGACGTGCACTCGGATTTACATCCATCACTAGCGCAGCTGATGCGGGTCCAAGGAACCGTTTCCAAACGGACCTTCCCATCTCTACTCCCTGTCACTCCGCCGCTGCGTTTCCAACTCCGGCCGCGCCTGACCTGTTTGCTGCCCTGGACCCACAACCGATGCGTGTCCGAGGATGCGTGTCCGACCTGCACTCGGATTTACATCCATCACTAGCGCAGCTGATGCGGGTCCAAGGAACCGTTTCCAAACGGACCTACCCATCTCTACTCCCTGCCACTCCGCCGCTGCATTTCCAACTCCGGCCGCGCCTGACCTGTTTGCTGGCCTGGACCCACAACCGATGCGTGTCCGAGGATGCGTGTCCGACCTGCACTCGGATTTACATCCATCACTAGCGCAGCTGATGCGGGTCCAAGGAACCGTTTCCAAACGGACCTACCCATCTCTACTCCCTGCCACTCCGCCGCTGCGTTTCCAACTCCGGCCGCGCCTGACCTGTTTGCTGGCCTGGACCCACAACCGATGCGTGGCCGAGGATGCGTGTCCGACCTGCACTCGGATTTACATCCATCACTAGCGCAGCTGATGCGGGTCCAAGGAACCGTTCCCAAATGGACCTACCCATCTCTACTCCCTGCCACTCCGCCGCTGCGTTTCCAACTCCGGCCGCGCCTGACCTGTTTGCTGGCCTGGACCCACAACCGATGCGTGGCCGAGGATGCGTGTCCGACCTGCACTCGGATTTACATCCATCACTAGCGCAGCTGATGCGGGTCCAAGGAACTGTTTCCAAACGGACCTACCCATCTCTACTCCCTGCCACTCCGCCGCTGCGGTTTCCCACTCCGGCCGCGCCTGACCTGTTTGCTGGCCGGGACCCACAACCGATGCGTGTCCGAGGATGCGTGTCCGACCTGCAATCGGATTTACATCCATCACTAGCGCAGCTGATGCGGGTCCAAGGAACCGTTTCCAAACGGACCTACCCATCTCTACTCCCTGCCACTCCGCCGCTGCGTTTCCAACTCCGGCCGCGCCTGACCTGTTTGCTGGCCTGGACCCACAACCGATGCGTGTCCGAGGATGCGTGTCCGACCTGCACTCGGATTTACATCCATCACTAGCGTAGCTGATGCGGGTCCAAGGATCCGTTTCCAAACGGACCTTCCCATCTCTACTCCCTGCCACTCCGCCGCTGCGTTTCCAACTCCGGCCGCGCCTGACCTGTTTGCTGGCCTGGACCCACAACCGATGCGTGGCCGAGGATGCGTGTCCGACCTGCACTCGGATTTACATCCATCACTAGCGCAGCTGATGCGGGTCCAAGGAACCGTTTCCAAACGGACCTACCCATCTCTACTCCCTGCCACTCCGCCGATGCGGTTTCCCACTCCGGCCGCGCCTGACCTGTTTGCTGGCCGGGACCCACAACCGATGCGTGTCCGAGGATGCGTGTCCGACCTGCAATCGGATTTACATCCATCACTAGCGCAGCTGATGCGGGTCCAAGGAACCGTTTCCAAACGGACCTACCCATCTCTACTCCCTGCCACTCCGCCGCTGCGTTTCCAACTCCGGCCGCGCCTGACCTGTTTGCTGGCCTGGACCCACAACCGATGCGTGTCCGAGGATGCGTGTCCGACCTGCACTCGGATTTACATCCATCACTAGCGCAGCTGATGCGGGTCCAAGGAACCGTTTCCAAACGGACCTACCCATCGCTACTCCCTGCCACTCCGCCGCTGCGTTTGCAACTCCGGCCGCGCCTGACCTGTTTGCTGGCCGGGACCCACAACCGATGCGTGAACGAGGATGCGTGTCCGACCTGCACTCGGATTTACATCCATCACTAGCGCAGCTGATGCGGATCCAAGGAACCGTTTCCAAACGGACCTACCCATCTCTACTCCCTGCCACTCCGCCGCTGCGTTTCCAACTCCGGCCGCGCCTGACCTGTTTGCTGGCCTGGACCCACAACCGATGCGTGTCCGAGGATGCGTGTCCGACCTGCACTCGGATTTACATCCATCACTAGCGCAGCTGATGCGGGTCCAAGGCACCGTTTCCAAACGGACCTACCCATCTCTACTCCCTGCCACTCCGCCGCTGCGTTTCCAACTCCAGCTGCGCCTGACCTGTTTGCTGGCCTGGACCCACAACCGATGCGTGTCCGAGGATGCGTGTCCGACGTGCACTCGGATTTACATCCATCACTAGCGCAGCTGATGCGGGACCAATGAACCGTTTCCAAACGGATCTTCCCATCTCTACTCCCTGCCACTCCGCCGCTGCGTTTCCAACTCCGGCCGCGCCTGACCTGTTTGCTGGCCTGGACCCACAACCGATGCGTGTCCGAGGATGCGTGTCCGACCTGCACTCGGATTTACATCCATCACTAGCGCAGCTCATGCGGGTCCAAGGAACCGTTTCCAAACGGACCTACCCATCTCTACTCCCTGCCACTCCGCCGCTGCGTTTCCCACTCTGGCCGCGCCTGACCTGTTTGCTGGCCGGTACCCACAACCGATGCGTGAACGAGGATGCGTGTCCGACCTGCACTCGGATTTACATCCATCACTAGCGTAGCTGATGCGGGTCCAAGGAACCGTTTCCAAACGGACCTTCCCATCTCTACTCCCTGCCACTCCGCCGCTGCGTATCCAACTCCGGCCGCGCCTGACCTGTTTGCTGCCCTGGACCCACTACCGATGCGTGTCCGAGGATGCGTGTCCGACCTGCACTGGGATTTATATCCATCACTAGAGCAGCTGATGCGGGTCCAAGGAACCGTTTCCAAACGGACCTACCCATCTCTACTCCCTGCCACTCCGCCGCTGCGTTTCCAACTCCGGCCGCGCCTGACCTGTTTGCTGGCCTGGACCCACAACCGATGCGTGTCCGAGGATGCGTGTCCGACCTGCACTCGGATTTACATCCATCACTAGCGCAGCTGATGCGGGTCCAAGGAACCGTTTCCAAACGGACCTACCCATCTCTACTCCCTGCCACTCCGCCGCTGCGTTTCCAACTCCGGCAGCGCCTGACCTGTTTGCTGGCCTGGACCCACAACCGATGCGTGTCCGAGGATGCGTGTCCGACCTGCACTCGGATTTACATCCATCACTAGCGCAGCTGATGCGGGTCCAAGGAACCGTTTCCAAACGGACCTACACATCTCTACTCCCTGCCACTCCGCCGCTGCGTTTCCAACTCCGGCCGCGCCTGAACTGTTTGCTGGCCTGGACCCACAACCGATGTGTGTCCGAGGATGCGTGTCCGACCTGCACTTGGATTTACATCCATCACTAGCGCAGCTGATGCGGGTCCAAGGAACCGTTTCCAAACGGACCTACCCATCTCTACTCCCTGCCACTCCGCCGCTGCGTTTCCAACTCCGGCCGCGCCTGACTTGTTTGCTGGCCTGGACCCACAACCGATGCGTGGCCGAGGATGCGTGTCCGACGTGCACTCGGATTTACATCCATCACTAGCGCAGCTGATGCGGGTCCAAGGAACCGTTTCCAAACGGACCTACCCATCTCTACTCCCTGCCACTCCGCCGCTGCGTTTCCCACTCCGGCCGCGCCTGACCTGTTTGCTGGCCTGGACCCACAACCGATGCGTGTCCGAGGATGCGTGTCCGACCTGCACTCTGATTTACATCCATCACTAGCGCAGCTGATGCGGGTCCAAGGAACCGTTTCCAAACGGACCTTCCCATCTCTACTCCCTGCCACTCCGCCGCTGCGTTTCCAACTCCGGCCGCGCCTGACCTGTTTGCTGGCCGGGACCCACAACCGATGCGTGTCCGAGGATGCGTGTCCGACCTGCACTCGGATTTACATCCATCACTAGCGCAGCTGATGCGGGTCCAAGGAACCGTTTCCAAACGGACCTACCCATCTCTACTCCCTGCCACTCCGCCGCTGCGTTTCCAACTCCAGCTGCGCCTGACCTGTTTGCTGGCCTGGACCCACAACCGATGCGTGTCCGAGGATGCGTGTCCGACCTGCACTCGGATTTACATCCATCACTAGCGCAGCTGATGCGGGTCCTAGGAACCGTTTCCAAACGGACCTACCCATCTCTACTCCCTGCCACTCCGCCGCTGCGTTTCCCACTCTGGCCGCGCCTGACCTGTTTGCTGGCCGGGACCCACAACCGATGCGTGAACGAGGATGCGTGTCCGACCTGCACTCGAATTTACATCCATCACTAGCGTAGCTGATGCGGGTCCAAGGAACCGTTTCCAAACGGACCTTCCCATCTCTACTCCCTGCCACTCCGCCGCTGCGTATCCAACTCCGGCCGCGCCTGACCTGTTTGCTGCCCTGGACCCACTACCGATGCGTGTCCGAGGATGCGTGTCCGACCTGCACTCGGATTTACATCCATCACTAGAGCAGCTGATGCGGGTCCAAGGAACCGTTTCCAAACGGACCTACCCATCTTTACTCCCTGCCACTCCGCCGCTGCGTTTCCAACTCCGGCCGCGCCTGACCTGTTTGCTGGCCTGGACCCACAACCGATGCGTGTCCGAGGATGCGTGTCCGACGTGCACTCGGATTTACATCCATCACTAGCGCAGCAGATGCGGGTCCAAGGAACCGTTTCCAAACGGACCTTCCCATCTCTACTCCCTGTCACTCCGCCGCTGCTTTTCCAACTCCGGCCGCGCCTGACCTGTTTGCTGCCCTGGACCCACAACCGATGCGTGTCCGAGGATGCGTGTCCGACCTGCACTCGGATTTACATCCATCACTAGCGCAGCTGATGCGGGTCCAAGGAACCGTTTCCAAACGGACCTACCCATCTCTACTCCCTGCCACTCCGCCGCTGCATTTCCAACTCCGGCCGCGCCTGACCTGTTTGCTGGCCTGGACCCACAACCGATGCGTGTCCGAGGATGCGTGTCCGACCTGCACTCGGATTTACATCCATCACTAGCGCAGCTGATGCGGGTCCAAGGAACCGTTTCCAAACGGACCTACCCATCTCTACTCCCTGCCACTCCGCCGCTGCGTTTCCAACTCCGGCCGCGCCTGACCTGTTTGCTGGCCTGGACCCACAACCGATGCGTGGCCGAGGATGAGTGTCCGACCTGCACTCGGATTTACATCCATCACTAGCGCAGGTGATGCGGGTCCAAGGAACCGTTCCCAAATGGACCTACCCATCTCTACTCCCTGCCACTCCGCCGCTGCGTTTCCAACTCCGGCCGCGCCTGACCTGTTTGCTGGCCTGGACCCACAACCGATGCGTGGCCGAGGATGCGTGTCCGACCTGCACTCGGATTTACATCCATCACTAGCGCAGCTGATGCGGGTCCAAGGAACCGTTTCCAAACGGACCTACCCATCTCTACTCCCTGCCACTCCGCCGCTGCGGTTTCCCACTCCGGCCGCGCCTGACCTGTTTGCTGGCCGGGACCCACAACCGATGCGTGTCCGAGGATGCGTGTCCGACCTGCAATCGGATTTACATCCATCACTAGCGCAGCTGATGCGGGTCCAAGGAACCGTTTCCAAACGGACCTACCCATCTCTACTCCCTGCCACTCCGCCGCTGCGTTTCCAACTCCGGCCGCGCCTGACCTGTTTGCTGGCCTGGACCCACAACCGATGCATGTCCGAGGATGCGTGTCCGACCTGCACTCGGATTTACATCCATCACTAGCGCAGCTGATGCGGGTCCAAGGAACCGTTTCCAAACGGACCTACCCATCGCTACTCCCTGCCACTCCGCCGCTGCGTTTGCAACTCCGGCCGCGCCTGACCTGTTTGCTGGCCGGGACCCACAACCGATGCGTGAACGAGGATGCGTGTCCGACCTGCACTCGGATTTACATCCATCACTAGCGTAGCTGATGCGGGTCCAAGGATCCGTTTCCAAACGGACCTTCCCATCTCTACTCCCTGCCACTCCGCCGCTGCGTTTCCAACTCCGGCCGCGCCTGACCTGTTTGCTGGCTTGGACCCACAACCGATGCGTGTCCGAGGATGCGTGTCCGACCTGCACTCGGATTTACATCCATCACTAGCGCAGCTGATGCGGATCCAAGGAACCGTTTCCAAACGGACCTACCCATCTCTACTCCCTGCCACTCCGCCGCTGCGTTTCCAACTCCGGCCGCGCCTGACCTGTTTGCTGGCCTGGACCCACAACCGATGCGTGTCCGAGGATGCGTGTCCGACCTGCACTCGGATTTACATCCATCACTAGCGCAGCTGATGCGGGTCCAAGGAACCGTTTCCAAACGGACCTACCCATCTCTACTCCCTGCCACTCCGCCGCTGCGTTTCCAACTCCAGCTGCGCCTGACCTGTTTGCTGGCCTGGACCCACAACCGATGCGTGTCCGAGGATGCGTGTCCGACCTGCACTCGGATTTACATCCATCACTAGCGCAGCTGATGCGGGACCAAGGAACCGTTTCCAAACGGATCTTCCCATCTCTACTCCCTGGCACTCCGCCGCTGCGTTTCCAACTCCGGCCGCGCCTGACCTGTTTGCTGGCCTGGACCCACAACCGATGCGTGTCCGAGGATGCATGTCCGACCTGCACTCGGATTTACATCCATCACTAGCGCAGCTCATGCGGGTCCAAGGAACCGTTTCCAAACGGACCTACCCATCTCTACTCCCTGCCACTCCGCCGCTGCGTTTCCCACTCTGGCCGCGCCTGACCTGTTTGCTGGCCGGTACCCACAACCGATGCGTGAACGAGGATGCGTGTCCGACCTGCACTCGGATTTACATCCATCACTAGCGTAGCTGATGCGGGTCCAAGGAACCGTTTCCAAACGGACCTACCCATCTCTACTCCCTGCCACTCCGCCGCTGCGTTTCCAACTCCGGCCGCGCCTGACCTGTTTGCTGGCCTGGACCCACAACCGATGCGTGGCCGAGAATGCGTGTCCGACCTGCACTCGGATTTACATCCATCACTAGCGCAGCTGATGCGGGTCCAAGGAACCGTTCCCAAATGGACCTACCCATCTCTACTCCCTGCCACTCCGCCGCTGCGTTTCCAACTCCGGCCGCGCCTGACCTGTTTGCTGGCCTGGACCCACAACCGATGCGTGGCCGAGGATGCGTGTCCGACCTGCACTCGGATTTACATCCATCACTAGCGCAGCTGATGCGGGTCCAAGGAACCGTTTCCAAACGGACCTACCCATCTCTACTCCCTGCCACTCCGGCGCTGCGTTTCCAACTCCGGCCGCGCCTGACCTGTTTGCTGCCCTGGACCCACAACCGATGCGTGTCCGACGATGCGTGTCCGACGTGCACTCGGATTTACATCCATCACTAGCGCAGCTGATGCGGGTCCAAGGAACCGTTTCCAAACGGACCTACCCATCTCTACTCCCTGCCACTCCGCCGCTGCGTTTCCCACTCCGGCCGCGCCTGACCTGTTTGCTGGCCTGGACCCACAACCGATGCGTGTCCGAGGATGCGTGTCCGACCTGCACTCCGATTTACATCCATCACTAGCGCAGCTGATGCGGGTCCAAGGAACCGTTTCCAAACGGACCTTCCCATCTCTACTCCCTGCCACTCCGCCGCTGCGTTTCCAACTCCGGCCGCGCCTGACCTGTTTGCTTCTCTGGACCCACAACCGATGCGTGTCCGAGGATGCGTGTCCGACCTGCACTCGGATTTACATCCATCACTAGCGCAGCTGATGCGGGTCCAAGGAACCGTTCCCAAATGGACCTACCCATCTCTACTCCCTGCCACTCCGCCGCTGCGTTTCCAACTCCGGCCGCGCCTGACCTGTTTGCTGGCCTGGACCCACAACCGATGCGTGGCCGAGGATGCGTGTCCGACCTGCACTCGGATTTACATCCATCACTAGCGCAGCTGATGCGGGTCCAAGGAACCGTTTCCAAACGGACCTACCCATCTCTACTCCCTGCCACTCCGCCGCTGCGTTTCCCACTCCGGCCGCGCCTGACCTGTTTGCTGGCCGGGACCCACAACCGATGCGTGTCCGAGGATGCGTGTCCGACCTGCACTCGGATTTACATCCATCACTAGCGCAGCTGATGCGGGTCCAAGGAACCGTTTCCAAACGGACCTACCCATCTCTCCTCCCTGCCACTCCGCCGCTGCGTTTCCAACTCCGGCCGCGCCTGACCTGTTTGCTGGCCTGGACCCACAACCGATGCGTGTCCGAGGATGCGTGTCCGACCTGCACTCGGAATTACATCCATCACTAGCGCAGCTGATGCGGGTCCAAGGAACCGTTTCCAAACGGACCTACCCATCGCTACTCCCTGCCACTCCGCCGCTGCGTTTCCCACTCCGGCCGCGCCTGACCTGTTTGCTGGCCTGGACCCACAACCGATGCGTGTCCGAGCTGCACTCGGATTTACATCCATCACTAGCGCAGCTGATGCGGGTCCAAGGAACCGTTTCCAAACGGACCTACCCATCTCTACTCCCTGCCACTCCGCCGCTGCGTTTCCAACTCCAGCCGCGCCTGACCTGTTTGCTGGCCTGGACCCACAACCGATGTGTGTCCGAGGATGCGTGTCCGACCTGCACTCGGATTTACATCCATCACTAGCGCAGCTGATGCGGGTCCAAGGAACCGTTTCCAAACGGACCTACCCATCGCTACTCCCTGCCACTCCGCCGCTGTGTTTCCCACTCCGGCCGCGCCTGACCTGTTTGCTGGCCGGGACCCACAGCAGATGCGTGAACGAGGATGCGTGTCCGACCTGCACTCGGATTTACATCCATCACTAGCGCAGCTGATGCGGATCCAAGGAACCGTTTCCAAACGGACCTACCCATCTCTACTCCCTGCCACTCCGCCGCTGCGTTTCCAACTCCGGCCGCGCCTGACCTGTTTGCTGGCCTGGACCCACAACCGATGCGTGTCCGAGGATGCGTGTCCGACCTGCACTCGGATTTACATCAATCACTAGCGCAGCTGATGCGGGTCCAAGGAACCGTTTCCAAACGGACCTACCCATCTCTACTCCCTGCCACTCCGCCGCTGCGTTTCCAACTCCAGCTGCGCCTGACCTGTTTGCTGGCCTGGACCCACAACCGATGCGTGTCCGAGGATGCGTGTCCGACCTGCACTCGGATTTACATCCATCACTAGCGCAGCTGATGCGGGTCCTAGGAACCGTTTCCAAACGGACCTACCCATCTCTACTCCCTGCCACTCCGCCGCTGCGTTTCCCACTCTGGCCGCGCCTGACCTGTTTGCTGGCCGGGACCCACAACCGATGCGTGAACGAGGATGCGTGTCCGACCTGCACTCGAATTTACATCCATCACTAGCGTAGCTGATGCGGGTCCAAGGAACCGTTTCCAAACGGACCTTCCCATCTCTACTCCCTGCCACTCCGCCGCTGCGTATCCAACTCCGGCCGCGCCTGACCTGTTTGCTGCCCTGGACCCACTACCGATGCGTGTCCGAGGATGCGTGTCCGACCTGCACTCGGATTTACATCCATCACTAGAGCAGCTGATGCGGGTCCAAGGAACCGTTTCCAAACGGACCTACCCATCTTTACTCCCTGCCACTCCGCCGCTGCGTTTCCAACTCCGGCCGCGCCTGACCTGTTTGCTGGCCTGGACCCACAACCGATGCGTGTCCGAGGATGCGTGTCCGACGTGCACTCGGATTTACATCCATCACTAGCGCAGCAGATGCGGGTCCAAGGAACCGTTTCCAAAGGGACCTTCCCATCTCTACTCCCTGTCACTCCGCCGCTGCGTTTCCAACTCCGGCCGCGCCTGACCTGTTTGCTGCCCTAGACCCACAACCGATGCGTGTCCGAGGATGCGTGTCCGACCTGCACTCGGATTTACATCCATCACTAGCGCAGCTGATGCGGGTCCAAGGAACCGTTTCCAAACGGACCTACCCATCTCTACTCCCTGCCACTCCGCCGCTGCATTTCCAACTCCGGCCGCGCCTGACCTGTTTGCTGGCCTGGACCCACAACCGATGCGTGTCCGAGGATGCGTGTCCGACCTGCACTCGGATTTACATCCATCACTAGCGCAGCTGATGCGGGTCCAAGGAACCGTTTCCAAACGGACCTACCCATCTCTACTCCCTGCCACTCCGCCGCTGCGTTTCCAACTCCGGCCGCGCCTGACCTGTTTGCTGGCCTGGACCCACAACCGATGCGTGGCCGAGGATGCGTGTCCGACCTGCACTCGGATTTACATCCATCACTAGCGCAGCTGATGCGGGTCCAAGGAACCGTTCCCAAATGGACCTACCCATCTCTACTCCCTGCCACTCCGCCGCTGCGTTTCCAACTCCGGCCCCGCCTGACCTGTTTGCTGGCCTGGACCCACAACCGATGCGTGTCCGAGGATGCGTGTCCGACCTGCACTCCGATTTACATCCATCACTAGCGCAGCTGATGCGGGTCCAAGGAACCGTTTCCAAACGGACCTTCCCATCTCTACTCCCTGCCACTCCGCCGCTGCGTTTCCAACTCCGGCCGCGCCTGACCTGTTTGCTTCTCTGGACCCACAACCGATGCGTGTCCGAGGATGCGTGTCCGACCTGCACTCGGATTTACATCCATCACTAGCGCAGCTGATGCGGGTCCAAGGAACCGTTCCCAAATGGACCTACCCATCTCTACTCCCTGCCACTCCGCCGCTGCGTTTCCAACTCCGGCCGCGCCTGACCTGTTTGCTGGCCTGGACCCACAACCGATGCGTGTCCGAGGATGCGTGTCCGACCTGCACTCGGATTTACATCCATCACTAGCGCAGCTGATGCGGGTCCAAGGAACCGTTTCCAAACGGACCTACCCATCGCTACTCCCTGCCACTCCGCCGCTGCGTTTCCCACTCCGGCCGCGCCTGACCTGTTTGCTGGCCTGGACCCACAACCGATGCGTGTCCGAGGATGCGTGTCCGAGCTGCACTCGGATTTACATCCATCACTAGCGCAGCTGATGCGGGTCCAAGGAACCGTTTCCAAACGGACCTACCCATCTCTACTCCCTGCCACTCCGCCGCTGCGTTTCCAACTCCAGCCGCGCCTGACCTGTTTGCTGGCCTGGACCCACAACCGATGTGTGTCCGAGGATGCGTGTCCGACCTGCACTCGGATTTACATCCATCACTAGCGCAGCTGATGCGGGTCCAAGGAACCGTTTCCAAACGGACCTACCCATCGCTACTCCCTGCCACTCCGCCGCTGTGTTTCCCACTCCGGCCGCGCCTGACCTGTTTGCTGGCCGGGACCCACAGCAGATGCGTGAACGAGGATGCGTGTCCGACCTGCACTCGGATTTACATCCATCACTAGCGCAGCTGATGCGGATCCAAGGAACCGTTTCCAAACGGACCTACCCATCTCTACTCCCTGCCACTCCGCCGCTGCGTTTCCAACTCCGGCCGCGCCTGACCTGTTTGCTGGCCTGGACCCACAACCGATGCGTGTCCGAGGATGCGTGTCCGACCTGCACTCGGATTTACATCCATCACTAGCGCAGCTGATGCGGGTCCAAGGAACCGTTTCCAAACGGACCTACCCATCTCTACTCCCTGCCACTCCGCCGCTGCGTTTCCAACTCCAGCTGCGCCTGACCTGTTTGCTGGCCTGGACCCACAACCGATGCGTGTCCGAGGATGCGTGTCCGACCTGCACTCGGATTTACATCCATCACTAGCGCAGCTGATGCGGGTCCTAGGAACCGTTTCCAAACGGACCTACCCATCTCTACTCCCTGCCACTCCGCCGCTGCGTTTCCCACTCTGGCCGCGCCTGACCTGTTTGCTGGCCGGGACCCACAACCGATGCGTGAACGAGGATGCGTGTCCGACCTGCACTCGAATTTACATCCATCACTAGCGTAGCTGATGCGGGTCCAAGGAACCGTTTCCAAACGGACCTTCCCATCTCTACTCCCTGCCACTCCGCCGCTGCGTATCCAACTCCGGCCGCGCCTGACCTGTTTGCTGCCCTGGACCCACTACCGATGCGTGTCCGAGGATGCGTGTCCGACCTGCACTCGGATTTACATCCATCACTAGAGCAGCTGATGCGGGTCCAAGGAACCGTTTCCAAACGGACCTACCCATCTTTACTCCCTGCCACTCCGCCGCTGCGTTTCCAACTCCGGCCGCGCCTGACCTGTTTGCTGGCCTGGACCCACAACCGATGCGTGTCCGAGGATGCGTGTCCGACGTGCACTCGGATTTACATCCATCACTAGCGCAGCAGATGCGGGTCCAAGGAACCGTTTCCAAACGGACCTTCCCATCTCTACTCCCTGTCACTCCGCCGCTGCGTTTCCAACTCCGGCCGCGCCTGACCTGTTTGCTGCCCTGGACCCACAACCGATGCGTGTCCGAGGATGCGTGTCCGACCTGCACTCGGATTTACATCCATCACTAGCGCAGCTGATGCGGGTCCAAGGAACCGTTTCCAAACGGACCTACCCATCTCTACTCCCTGCCACTCCGCCGCTGCATTTCCAACTCCGGCCGCGCCTGACCTGTTTGCTGGCCTGGACCCACAACCGATGCGTGTCCGAGGATGCGTGTCCGACCTGCACTCGGATTTACATCCATCACTAGCGCAGCTGATGCGGGTCCAAGGAACCGTTTCCAAACGGACCTACCCATCTCTACTCCCTGCCACTCCGCCGCTGCGTTTCCAACTCCGGCCGCGCCTGACCTGTTTGCTGGCCTGGACCCACAACCGATGCGTGGCCGAGGATGCGTGTCCGACCTGCACTCGGATTTACATCCATCACTAGCGCAGCTGATGCGGGTCCAAGGAACCGTTCCCAAATGGACCTACCCATCTCTACTCCCTGCCACTCCGCCGCTGCGTTTCCAACT
This sequence comes from Locusta migratoria, assembly GCA_026315105.1. Classification (NCBI taxonomy): domain Eukaryota; kingdom Metazoa; phylum Arthropoda; class Insecta; order Orthoptera; family Acrididae; genus Locusta; species Locusta migratoria. Next base: position 299,779,820 of record CM048755.1, read on the forward strand.
CCGGCCGCGCCTGACCTGTTTGCTGGCCTGGACCCACAACCGATGCGTGGCCGAGGATGCATGTCCGACCTGCACTCGGATTTACATCCATCACTAGCGCAGCTGATGCGGGTCCAAGGAACCGTTTCCAAACGGACCTACCCATCTCTACTCCCTGCCACTCCGCCGCTGCGGTTTCCCACTCTGGCCGCGCCTGACCTGTTTGCTGGCCGGGACCCACAACCGATGCGTGTCCGAGGATGCGTGTCCGACCTGAACTCGGATTTACATCCATCACTAGCGCAGCTGATGCGGGTCCAAGGAACCGTTTCCAAACGGACCTACCCATCTCTACTCCCTGCCACTCCGCCGCTGCGTTTCCAACTCCGGCCGCGCCTGAACTGTTTGCTGGCCTGGACCCACAACCGATGCGTGTCCGAGGATGCGTGTCCGACCTGCACTCGGATTTACATCCATCACTAGCGCAGCTGATGCGGGTCCAAGGAACCGTTTCCAAACGGACCTACCCATCGCTACTCCCTGCCACTCCGCCGCTGCGTTTGCAACTCCGGCCGCGCCTGACCTGTTTGCTGGCCGGGACCCACAACCGATGCGTGAACGAGGATGCGTGTCCGACCTGCACTCGGATTTACATCCATCACTAGCGTAGCTGATGCGGGTCCAAGGATCCGTTTCCAAACGGACCTTCCCATCTCTACTCCCTGCCACTCCGCCGCTGCGTTTCCAACTCCGGCCGCGCCTGACCTGTTTGCTGGCTTGGACCCACAACCGATGCGTGTCCGAGGATGCGTGTCCGACCTCCACTCGGATTTACATCCATCACTAGCGCAGCTGATGCGGATCCAAGGAACCGTTTCCAAACGGACCTACCCATCTCTACTCCCTGCCACTCCGCCGCTGCGTTTCCAACTCCGGCCGCGCCTGACCTGTTTGCTGGCCTGGACCCACAACCGATGCGTGTCCGAGGATGCGTGTCCGACCTGCACTCGGATTTACATCCATCACTAGCACAGCTGATGCGGGTCCAAGGAACCGTTTCCAAACGGACCTACCCATCTCTACTCCCTGCCACTCCGCCGCTGCGTTTCCAACTCCGGCCGCGCCTGACCTGTTTGCTGGCCTGGACCCACAACCGATGCATGTCCGAGGATGCGTGTCCGACCTGCACTCGGATTTACATCCATCACTAGCGCAGCTGATGCGGGTCCAAGGAACCGTTTCCAAACGGACCTACCCATCTCTACTCCCTGCCACTCCGCCGCTGCGTTTCCAACTCCGGCCGCGCCTGACCTGTTTGCTGGCCTGGACCCACAACCGATGCGTGGCCGAGGATGCGTGTCCGACCTGCACTCGGATTTACATCCATCACTAGCGCAGCTGATGCGGGTCCAAGGAACCGTTTCCAAACGGACCTACCCATCTCTACTCCCTGCCACTCCGCCGCTGCGTTTCCAACTCCGGCCGCGCCTGACCTGTTTGCTGCCCTGGACCCACAACCGATGCGTGTCCGACGATGCGTGTCCGACGTGCACTCGGATTTACATCCATCACTAGCGCAGCTGATGCGGGTCCAAGGAACCGTTTCCAAACGGACCTACCCATCGCTACTCCCTGCCACTCCGCCGCTGCGTTTCCCACTCCGGCCGCGCCTGACCTGTTTGCTGGCCTGGACCCACAACCGATGCGTGTCCGAGGATGCGTGTCCGACCTGCACTCCGATTTACATCCATCACTAGCGCAGCTGATGCGGGTCCAAGGAACCGTTCCAAACGGACCTTCCCATCTCTACTCCCTGCCACTCCGCCGCTGCGTTTCCAACTCCGGCCGCGCCTGACCTGTTTGCTTCCCTGGACCCACAACCGATGCGTGTCCGAGGATGCGTGTCCGACCTGCACTCGGATTTACATCCATCACTAGCGCAGCTGATGCGGGTCCAAGGAACCGTTCCTAAATGGACCTACCCATCTCTACTCCCTGCCACTCCGCCGCTGCGTTTCCAACTCCGGCCGCGCCTGACCTGTTTGCTGGCCTGGACCCACAACCGATGCGTGGCCGAGGATGCGTGTCCGACCTGCACTCGGATTTACATCCATCACTAGCGCAGCTGATGCGGGTCCAAGGAACCGTTTCCAAACGGACCTACCCATCTCTACTCCCTGCCACTCCGCCGCTGCGTTTCCCACTCCGGCCGCGCCTGACCTGTTTGCTGGCCGGGACCCACAACCGATGCGTGTCCGAGGATGCGTGTCCGACCTGCACTCGGATTTACATCCATCACTAGCGCAGCTGATGCGGGTCCAAGGAACCGTTTCCAAACGGACCTACCCATCTCTACTCCCTGCCACTCCGCCGCTGCGTTTCCAACTCCGGCCGCGCCTGACCTGTTTGCTGGCCTGGACCCACAACCGATGCGTGTCCGAGGATGCGTGTCCGACCTGCACTCGGATTTACATCCATCACTAGCGCAGCTGATGCGGGTCCAAGGAACCGTTTCCAAACGGACCTACCCATCGCTACTCCCTGCCACTTCGCCGCTGCGTTTCCCACTCCGGCCGCGCCTGACCTGTTTGCTGGCCTGGACCCACAACCGATGCGTGTCCGAGGATGCGTGTCCGACCTGCACTCCGATTTACATCCATCACTAGCGCAGCTCATGCGGGTCCAAGGAACCGTTTCCAAACGGACCTACCCATCTCTACTCCCTGCCACTCCGCCGCTGCGTTTCCCACTCTGGCCGCGCCTGACCTGTTTCCTGGCCGGGACCCACAACCGATGCGTGTCCGAGGATGCGTGTCCGACCTGCACTCGGATTTACATCCATCACTAGCGTAGCTGATGCGGGTCCAAGGAACCGTTTCCAAACGGACCTTCCCATCTCTACTCCCTGCCACTCCGCCGCTGCGTATCCAACTCCGGCCGCGCCTGACCTGTTTGCTGCCCTGGACCCACTACCGATGCGTGTCCGAGGATGCGTGTCCGACCTGCACTCGGATTTACATCCATCACTAGAGCAGTTGATGCGGGTCCAAGGAACCGTTTCCAAACGGACCTACCCATCTCTACTCCCTGCCACTCCGCCGCTGCGTTTCCAACTCCGGCCGCGCCTGACCTGTTTGCTGGCCTGGACCCACAACCGATGTGTGTCCGAGGATGCGTGTCCGACCTGCACTCGGATTTACATCCATCACTAGCGCAGCTGATGCGGGTCCAAGGAACCGTTTCCAAACGGACCTACCCATCTCTACTCCCTGCCACTCCGCCGCTGCGTTTCCAACTCCGGCCGCGCCTGACCTGTTTGCTGGCCTGGACCCACAACCGATGCGTGTCCGAGGATGCGTGTCCGACCTGCACTCGGATTTACATCCATCACTAGCGCAGCTGATGCGGGTCCAAGGAACCGTTTCCAAACGGACCTACCCATCTCTACTCCCTGCCACTCCGCCGCTGCGTTTCCAACTCCGGCCGCGCCTGACCTGTTTGCTGGCCTGGACCCACAACCGATGCGTGTCCGAGGATGCGTGTCCGACCTGCACTCGGATTTACATCCATCACTAGCGCAGCTGATGCGGGTTCAAGGAACCGTTTCCAAACGGACCTACCCATCTCTACTCCCTGCCACTCCGCCGCTGCGTTTCCAACTCCGGCCGCGCCTGACCTGTTTGCTGGCCTGGACCCACAACCGATGCGTGGCCGAGGATGCGTGTCCGACCTGCACTCGGATTTACATCCATCACTAGCGCAGCTGATGCGGGTCCAAGGAACCGTTCCCAAATGGACCTACCCATCTCTACTCCCTGCCACTCCGCCGCTGCGTTTCCAACTCCGGCCGCGCCTGACCTGTTTGCTGGCCTGGACCCACAACCGATGCGTGGCCGAGGATGCGTGTCCGACCTGCACTCGGATTTACATCCATCACTAGCGCAGCTCATGCGGGTCCAAGGAACCGTTTCCTAACGGACCTACCCATCTCTACTCCCTGCCACTCCGCCGCTGCGTTTCCAACTCCGGCCGCGCCTGACCTGTTTGCTGCCCTGGACCCACAACCGATGCGTGTCCGACGATGCGTGTCCGACGTGCACTCGGATTTACATCCATCACTAGCGCAGCTGATGCGGGTCCAAGGAACCGTTTCCAAACGGACCTACCCATCTCTACTCCCTGCCACTCCGCCGCTGCGTTTCCCACTCCGGCCGCGCCTGACCTGTTTGCTGGCCTGGACCCGCAACCGATGCGTGTCCGAGGATGCGTGTCCGACCTGCACTCCGATTTACATCCATCACTAGCGCAGCTGATGCGGGTCCAAGGAACCGTTTCCAAACGGACCTTCCCATCTCTACTCCCTGCCACTCCGCCGCTGCGTTTCCAACTCCTGCCGCGCCTGACCTGTTTGCTGGCCTGGACCCACAACCGATGTGTGTCCGAGGATGCGTGTCCGACCTGCACTCGGATTTACATCCATCACTAGCGCAGCTGATGCGGGTCCAAGGAACCGTTTCCAAACGGACCTACCCATCTCTACTCCCTGCCACTCCGCCGCTGCGTTTCCCACTCCGGCCGCGCCTGACCTGTTTGCTGGCCTGGACCCACAACCGATGCGTGTCCGAGGATGCGTGTCCGACCTGCACTCGGATTTACATCCATCACTAGCGCAGCTCATGCGGGTCCAAGGAACCGTTTCCAAATGGACCTACCCATCTCTACTCCCTGCCACTCCGCCGCTGCGTTTCCCACTCTGGCCGCGCCTGACCTGTTTGCTGGCCGGGACCCATAACCGATGCGTGAACGAGGATGCGTGTCCGATCTGCACTCGGATTTACATCCATCACTAGCGTAGCTGATGCGGGTCCAAGGAACCGTTTCCAAACGGACCTTCCCATCTCTACTCCCTGCCACTCCGCCGCTGCGTATCCAACTCCGGCCGCGCCTGACCTGTTTGCTGCCCTGGACCCACTACCGATGCGTGTCCGAGGATGCGTGTCCGACCTGCACTGGGATTTACATCCATCACTAGAGCAGCTGATGCGGGTCCAAGGAACCGTTTCCAAACGGACCTACCCATCTCTACTCCCTGCCACTCCGCCGCTGCGTTTCCAACTCCGGCCGCGCCTGACCTGTTTGCTGGCCTGGACCCACAACCGATGCGTGTCCGAGGATGCGTGTCCGACCTGCACTCGGATTTACATCCATCACTAGCGCAGCTGATGCGGGTCCAAGGAACCGTTTCCAAACGGACCTACCCATCTCTACTCCCTGCCACTCCGCCGCTGCGTTTCCAACTCCGGCCGCGCCTGACCTGTTTGCTGGCCTGGACCCACAACCGATGCGTGTCCGAGGATGCGTGTCCGACCTGCACTCGGATTTACATCCATCACTAGCGCAGCTGATGCGGGTCCAAGGAACCGTTTCCAAACGGACCTACCCATCTCTACTCCCTGCCACTCCGCCGCTGCGTTTCCAACTCCGGCCGCGCCTGAACTGTTTGCTGGCCTGGACCCACAACCGATGTGTGTCCGAGGATGCGTGTCCGACCTGCACTCGGATTTACATCCATCACTAGCGCAGCTGATGCGGGTCCAAGGAACCGTTTCCAAACGGACCTACCCATCTCTACTCCCTGCCACTCCGCCGCTGCGTTTCCAACTCCGGCCGCGCCTGACCTGTTTGCTGGCCTGGACCCACAACCGATGCGTGGCCGAGGATGCGTGTCCGACCTGCACTCGGATTTACATCCATCACTAGCGCAGCTGATGCGGGTCCAAGGAACCGTTCCCAAATGGACCTACCCATCTCTACTCCCTGCCACTCCGCCGCTGCGTTTCCAACTCCGGCCGCGCCTGACCTGTTTGCTGGCCTGGACCCACAACCGATGCGTGGCCGAGGATGCGTGTCCGACCTGCACTCGGATTTACATCCATCACTAGCGCAGCTGATGCGGGTCCAAGGAACCGTTTCCAAACGGACCTACCCATCTCTACTCCCTGCCACTCCGCCGCTGCGTTTCCAACTCCGGCCGCGCCTGACCTGTTTGCTGCCCTGGACCCACAACCGATGCGTGTCCGACGATGCGTGTCCGACGTGCACTCGGATTTACATCCATCACTAGCGCAGCTGATGCGGGTCCAAGGAACCGTTTCCAAACGGACCTACCCATCTCTACTCCCTGCCACTCCGCCGCTGCGTTTCCCACTCCGGCCGCGCCTGACCTGTTTGCTGGCCTGGACCCACAACCGATGCGTGTCCGAGGATGCGTGTCCGACCTGCACTCCGATTTACATCCATCACTAGCGCAGCTGATGCGGGTCCAAGGAACCGTTCCAAACGGACCTTCCCATCTCTACTCCCTGCCACTCCGCCGCTGCGTTTCCAACTCCGGCCGCGCCTGACCTGTTTGCTTCCCTGGACCCACAACCGATGCGTGTCCGAGGATGCGTGTCCGACCTGCACTCGGATTTACATCCATCACTAGCGCAGCTGATGCGGGTCCAAGGAACCGTTCCCAAATGGACCTACCCATCTCTACTCCCTGCCACTCCGCCGCTGCGTTTCCAACTCCGGCCGCGCCTGACCTGTTTGCTGGCCTGGACCCACAACCGATGCGTGGCCGAGGATGCGTGTCCGACCTGCACTCGGATTTACATCCATCACTAGCGCAGCTGATGCGGGTCAAAGGAACCGTTTCCAAACGGACCTACCCATCTCTACTCCCTGCCACTCCGCCGCTGCGTTTCCCACTCCGGCCGCGCCTGACCTGTTTGCTGGCCGGGACCCACAACCGATGCGTGTCCGAGGATGCGTGTCCGACCTGCACTCGGATTTACATCCATCACTAGCGCAGCTGATGCGGGTCCAAGGAACCGTTTCCAAACGGACCTACCCATCTCTACTCCCTGCCACTCCGCCGCTGCGTTTCCCACTCCGGCCGCGCCTGACCTGTTTGCTGGCCTGGACCCACAACCGATGCGTGTCCGAGGATGCGTGTCCGACCTGCACTCGGATTTACATCCATCACTAGCGCAGCTCATGCGGGTCCAAGGAACCGTTTCCAAATGGACCTACCCATCTCTACTCCCTGCCACTCCGCCGCTGCGTTTCCCACTCTGGCCGCGCCTGACCTGTTTGCTGGCCGGGACCCATAACCGATGCGTGAACGAGGATGCGTGTCCGATCTGCACTCGGATTTACATCCATCACTAGCGTAGCTGATGCGGGTCCAAGGAACCGTTTCCAAACGGACCTTCCCATCTCTACTCCCTGCCACTCCGCCGCTGCGTATCCAACTCCGGCCGCGCCTGACCTGTTTGCTGCCCTGGACCCACTACCGATGCGTGTCCGAGGATGCGTGTCCGACCTGCACTGGGATTTACATCCATCACTAGAGCAGCTGATGCGGGTCCAAGGAACCGTTTCCAAACGGACCTACCCATCTCTACTCCCTGCCACTCCGCCGCTGCGTTTCCAACTCCGGCCGCGCCTTACCTGTTTGCTGGCCTGGACCCACAACCGATGCGTGTCCGAGGATGCGTGTCCGACCTGCACTCGGATTTACATCCATCACTAGCGCAGCTGATGCGGGTCCAAGGAACCGTTTCCAAACGGACCTACCCATCTCTACTCCCTGCCACTCCGCCGCTGCGTTTCCAACTCCGGCCGCGCCTGACCTGTTTGCTGGCCTGGACCCACAACCGATGCGTGTCCGAGGATGCGTGTCCGACCTGCACTCGGATTTACATCCATCACTAGCGCAGCTGATGCGGGTCCAAGGAACCGTTTCCAAACGGACCTACCCATCTCTACTCCCTGCCACTCCGCCGCTGCGTTTCCAACTCCGGCCGCGCCTGAACTGTTTGCTGGCCTGGACCCACAACCGATGTGTGTCCGAGGATGCGTGTCCGACCTGCACTCGGATTTACATCCATCACTAGCGCAGCTGATGCGGGTCCAAGGAACCGTTTCCAAACGGACCTACCCATCTCTACTCCCTGCCACTCCGCCGCTGCGTTTCCAACTCCGGCCGCGCCTGACCTGTTTGCTGGCCTGGACCCACAACCGATGCGTGGCCGAGGATGCGTGTCCGACCTGCACTCGGATTTACATCCATCACTAGCGCAGCTGATGCGGGTCCAAGGAACCGTTCCCAAATGGACCTACCCATCTCTACTCCCTGCCACTCCGCCGCTGCGTTTCCAACTCCGGCCGCGCCTGACCTGTTTGCTGGCCTGGACCCACAACCGATGCGTGGCCGAGGATGCGTGTCCGACCTGCACTCGGATTTACATCCATCACTAGCGCAGCTGATGCGGGTCCAAGGAACCGTTTCCAAACGGACCTACCCATCTCTACTCCCTGCCACTCCGCCGCTGCGTTTCCAACTCCGGCCGCGCCTGACCTGTTTGCTGCCCTGGACCCACAACCGATGCGTGTCCGACGATGCGTGTCCGACGTGCACTCGGATTTACATCCATCACTAGCGCAGCTGATGCGGGTCCAAGGAACCGTTTCCAAACGGACCTACCCATCTCTACTCCCTGCCACTCCGCCGCTGCGTTTCCCACTCCGGCCGCGCCTGACCTGTTTGCTGGCCTGGACCCACAACCGATGCGTGTCCGAGGATGCGTGTCCGACCTGCACTCCGATTTACATCCATCAATAGCGCAGCTGATGCGGGTCCAAGGAACCGTTCCAAACGGACCTTCCCATCTCTACTCCCTGCCACTCCGCCGCTGCGTTTCCAACTCCGGCCGCGCCTGACCTGTTTGCTTCCCTGGACCCACAACCGATGCGTGTCCGAGGATGCGTGTCCGACCTGCACTCGGATTTACATCCATCACTAGCGCAGCTGATGCGGGTCCAAGGAACCGTTCCCAAATGGACCTACCCATCTCTACTCCCTGCCACTCCGCCGCTGCGTTTCCAACTCCGGCCGCGCCTGACCTGTTTGCTGGCCTGGACCCACAACCGATGCGTGGCCGAGGATGCGTGTCCGACCTGCACTCGGATTTACATCCATCACTAGCGCAGCTGATGCGGGTCCAAGGAACCGTTTCCAAACGGACCTACCCATCTCTACTCCCTGCCACTCCGCCGCTGCGTTTCCCACTCCGGCCGCGCCTGACCTGTTTGCTGGCCGGGACCCACAACCGATGCGTGTCCGAGGATGCGTGTCCGACCTGCACTCGGATTTACATCCATCACTAGCGCAGCTGATGCGGGTCCAAGGAACCGTTTCCAAACGGACCTACCCATCTCTACTCCCTGCCACTCCGCCGCTGCGTTTCCAACTCCGGCCGCGCCTGACCTGTTTGCTGGCCTGGACCCACAACCGATGCGTGTCCGAGGATGCGTGTCCGACCTGCACTCGGATTTACATCCATCACTAGCGCAGCTGATGCGGGTCCAAGGAACCGTTTCCAAACGGACCTACCCATCGCTACTCCCTGCCACTTCGCCGCTGCGTTTCCCACTCCGGCCGCGCCTGACCTGTTTGCTGGCCTGGACCCACAACCGATGCGTGTCCGAGGATGCGTGTCCGACCTGCACTCCGATTTACATCCATCACTAGCGCAGCTCATGCGGGTCCAAGGAACCGTTTCCAAACGGACCTACCCATCTCTACTCCCTGCCACTCCGCCGCTGCGTTTCCCACTCTGGCCGCGCCTGACCTGTTTCCTGGCCGGGACCCACAACCGATGCGTGAACGAGGATGCGTGTCCGACCTGCACTCGGATTTACATCCATCACTAGCGTAGCTGATGCGGGTCCAAGGAACCGTTTCCAAACGGACCTTCCCATCTCTACTCCCTGCCACTCCGCCGCTGCGTATCCAACTCCGGCCGCGCCTGACCTGTTTGCTGCCCTGGACCCACTACCGATGCGTGTCCGAGGATGCGTGTCCGACCTGCACTCGGATTTACATCCATCACTAGAGCAGTTGATGCGGGTCCAAGGAACCGTTTCCAAACGGACCTACCCATCTCTACTCCCTGCCACTCCGCCGCTGCGTTTCCAACTCCGGCCGCGCCTGACCTGTTTGCTGGCCTGGACCCACAACCGATGTGTGTCCGAGGATGCGTGTCCGACCTGCACTCGGATTTACATCCATCACTAGCGCAGCTGATGCGGGTCCAAGGAACCGTTTCCAAACGGACCTACCCATCTCTACTCCCTGCCACTCCGCCGCTGCGTTTCCAACTCCGGCCGCGCCTGACCTGTTTGCTGGCCTGGACCCACAACCGATGCGTGTCCGAGGATGCGTGTCCGACCTGCACTCGGATTTACATCCATCACTAGCGCAGCTGATGCGGGTCCAAGGAACCGTTTCCAAACGGACCTACCCATCTCTACTCCCTGCCACTCCGCCGCTGCGTTTCCAACTCCGGCCGCGCCTGACCTGTTTGCTGGCCTGGACCCACAACCGATGCGTGTCCGAGGATGCGTGTCCGACCTGCACTCGGATTTACATCCATCACTAGCGCAGCTGATGCGGGTCCAAGGAACCGTTTCCAAACGGACCTACCCATCTCTACTCCCTGCCACTCCGCCGCTGCGTTTCCAACTCCGGCCGCGCCTGACCTGTTTGCTGGCCTGGACCCACAACCGATGCGTGGCCGAGGATGCGTGTCCGACCTGCACTCGGATTTACATCCATCACTAGCGCAGCTGATGCGGGTCCAAGGAACCGTTCCCAAATGGACCTACCCATCTCTACTCCCTGCCACTCCGCCGCTGCGTTTCCAACTCCGGCCGCGCCTGACCTGTTTGCTGGCCTGGACCCACAACCGATGCGTGGCCGAGGATGCGTGTCCGACCTGCACTCGGATTTACATCCATCACTAGCGCAGCTCATGCGGGTCCAAGGAACCGTTTCCTAACGGACCTACCCATCTCTACTCCCTGCCACTCCGCCGCTGCGTTTCCAACTCCGGCCGCGCCTGACCTGTTTGCTGCCCTGGACCCACAACCGATGCGTGTCCGACGATGCGTGTCCGACGTGCACTCGGATTTACATCCATCACTAGCGCAGCTGATGCGGGTCCAAGGAACCGTTTCCAAACGGACCTACCCATCTCTACTCCCTGCCACTCCGCCGCTGCGTTTCCCACTCCGGCCGCGCCTGACCTGTTTGCTGGCCTGGACCCGCAACCGATGCGTGTCCGAGGATGCGTGTCCGACCTGCACTCCGATTTACATCCATCACTAGCGCAGCTGATGCGGGTCCAAGGAACCGTTTCCAAACGGACCTTCCCATCTCTACTCCCTGCCACTCCGCCGCTGCGTTTCCAACTCCGGCTGCGCCTGACCTGTTTGCTGGCCTGGACCCACAACCGATGCGTGTCCGAGGATGCGTGTCCGACCTGCACTCGGATTTACATCCATCACTAGCGCAGCTGATGCGGGTCCAAGGAACCGTTTCCAAACGGACCTACCCATCTCTACTCCCTGCCACTCCGCCGCTGCGTTTCCCACTCCGGCCGCGCCTGACCTGTTTGTTGGCCTGGACCCACAACCGATGCGTGTCCGAGGATGCGTGTCCGACCTGCACTCGGATTTACATCCATCACTAGCGCAGCTGATGCGGGTCCAAGGAACCGTTTCCAAACGGACCTACCCATCTCTACTCCCTGCCACTCCGCCGCTGCGTTTCCAACTCCGGCCGCGCCTGACCTGTTTGCTGGCCTGGACCCACAACCGATGCGTGTCCGAGGATGCGTGTCCGACCTGCACTCGGATTTACATCCATCACTAGCGCAGCTGATGCGGGTCCAAGGAACCGTTTCCAAACGGACCTACCCATCTCTACTCCCTGCCACTCCGCCGCTGCGTTTCCAACTCCGGCCGCGCCTGACCTGTTTGCTGGCCTGGACCCGCAACCGATGCGTGTCCCAGGATGCGTGTCCGACCTGCACTCGGATTTACATCCATCACTAGCGCAGCTGATGCGGGTCCAAGGATCCGTTTCCATCCGGACCTACCCATCTCTAGTTCTGTCTGAAGTGTCCCGTGGCATTACAGTGCGAACACGTCGACGGTTGTCCGTTATATGTAATAAAAGCCCTGTGGCCTTTCACTACAAGGCAGGACGGAATGTGCTTTCGTACTATCATACGGACACTACGAATTTCATTTTCCACTTGATAGATATATATAGATGACCATTTTTCCCTAGTAACAGACAACACAGTTCCATACGGTGACTAACAGTTTTCAATTGTCTTATCTTTCATTTCGTGAGGTAAATTAAACACTCTAACTGTCCTAAGTCCGTAACCGGTGTTAGACACTGCCACATTACTCACTGTTCCATCAAAGTGTTTAAATTCCCGGACACCACCTTCTACATTTACAATTGTGTCACACAGTTCTGGAGTACTAAGTTTGACAAAGAGAGAGTTCAGAAAAGCGTCTAGTTGTAAACCGAGAACGTCACTTTCATTAATTTTCAGATCGTTTTTCAACCAACCATGGATTTCGAAACCTGACGGCCGCGGAACCGACTTGTTAAATTCAAATTGCACATTATTTTCGCGATCTTCACAATCAGCCATTACTTACAAGTACGTAGATACAGCAAATAGAAGAACAGCGGACGCGAAGAACGCCGCCGGCCGCAACGAGGAAGCACTTGGAAACACTGCCCGGAGCCGATGTGGCAGACGGACCGTAGTGGCCGTGCAGACTGTGACTGGAGCCCCTCAGTCCCCTCCGCCACCGGGGCCGGCTGGTTACAGTCTCTCGCTGGAGTCGAGTGATTTCAGATAAGCAGTCTGGCATATGGGTACGGCGAAGTTGTGATGGCGGATTCGATTGAAAGGTTGCAATCTAATATTTCACTTCGAGATCAGAGGTGTAAGGGTTATGGTATGAATATCAGCATCTCCAAAACGAAAGTAATGTCTGTGGGAAAGATATTTAAACAGATTGAGTGCTAAATAGTGACAACAAAGTTAGAACAGGTGGACAGTTCTCACAGGGTATAACATATGAAAGAAGTGGAATCAAAGTATAGCAAAGCTAATGCAGAGAGTGCTAAGCTACGATCTATTCTCTTCTGCATGAAGTAAGTCAGTACCAAGACTTGCAGTGCATCGCTCTATCTTTCGACCAACTTTGTTGTATGGAAGGGAAAGCTAGGTTGATGCAGGTTACCTTATTAATAAGGTTAAGGTTACAGATATGAACGTAACAACGATGATTGCAGCTACTAATAGATGGCAGCATGGTGTGCATAATGAGGGAATCAAAGAAAAACTATAAATGAACACCACAGATGAAGCAGTTAGAGCGAACAATCTGAGATAGTGGGGTCATGTACGCATGGGAGAAGCAAGGGTACCTAAGAAACACATTAATTCTTCGGTGGAGGGTAAGAGGAACCGAGGTTGAACAAGGAGAAAATATTTGGATTCGGTCAAGAATGACTTTAAAACGAAGGCTTAACATCAGGCGAGACATCAATGTCAGCAATGAATTGGGAATTATGGTGGAATTTTATTAGGAGGAATGTACTCCAGACTGATCGCTGAAAGGCATAGCCAGTCTCTCATGATAATGATGATGAGCAACTGCAATTCAAACAGTAAAGGATCGTTCACTCTGTGTATTCTCAGTGCATTATACTTTATTATTTTTATGGTCAATTGCCACCACCTGCACCAAGACACTATATACTTCAGATGCCCCTGCATTTCAATAATATTTACCGGCGTTTCTAAACAATTTTTACTGCAGCGTCATATCCGAACAACCTCACTCAACTTCCAGTGTTATCTACTAGCTCAGCTAGTTGCACAGTGTGTTGAAAAATGGTGTCAAATAATTTGAGAAGTGGTAGCACTAACCGAAACAAAGAAAATAAGTTCAAAAAATGTTGAAATGTTTGTGAAGCTTAAGGGACTTAACTGCGGGGTCATCAGTCCCTAAACTTACGAACTACTTATGAACTACCTCACACTAAAAACGACACAAACACCCATGCCCGAGGGGAATTCGAACCCCCGACGGGGAACGGCTTCGCGCATCGGAGCATAGCACCGCAATACGCTTGGCCACTCCGCCGCGGCAATAAGTCCAACAAACATCGGTCCGAAAAGCATACTTTCTGAGATAAATACAGAATTATAGGAAGGGCACCACGACATTTGGTTGCGAATATTCGCACAGCCGTTGCATTGGTGCCGGCCGCGGTGGCCGAGGGGACTGAGGCGCTCCAGTCACGGTCTGCACGGCCACTACGGTCGGGGGTTCGAATCCCCCCTCGGGCATGGATATTTGTGCCGTCCTTAGTATAAGGTAGTTCGTAAGTAGTTTGTAAGTTTAGGGACTGATGACCCCGTAGTTAAGTCCCATAAGCTTAACAAACATTTGAATTTTGTTGCATTGGCGATCCGTCAGATGAATTATGGTGTCCTATAGCACTCTACCTACCATTAGGTGGTCTGCAGTCAGTTGGAGATACATTAGATACAGTAGAGTCCAAGACATATGGTACTGAACTATGTCGGATTACTTAATTTTCAACGAAAATTGTTGTTTTTTTATATTAAAACATTTGACTCATAAAACAATGTAAAACAAAACAAATGTTCAAATGGCTGTAAAGCTATGGGACTTTAATTCTATTGTTATTAGTCCCTAGGTTTACAAACTATTTACACTAACTTAAGCTAACCTAAGGACAACACCTACACACCATTCCCGAGGGAGGGCTCGAATCTCCGACGGCGAGCAACCGCGCGCTCCGCAGCAAGGCGCTTTAGAAAGTTCGGCCACATCACCGCGGCAATGTAAAACAGAAATTACACGTAAACAATAATTATGTACATATTTGTAACAACAAACTTATTAATTGAAAAACGAGAAACAACTTTTAATGTAGTAGTCGGTTATCGTTCATTTTCATCAACCTGCTTTTTCTCTACTATCAAGTCATCAGTCTTTTGAGATCAAATAGATTCTTAAGACTTTATCTTGCAGCCACCTTAAAACTAAAATATCTGCCGCTGCTACGTCGTTTTCCTCAGTCCATGAGACATTTGATAATGCGCTCACAGTATCTCTGTGTCGTACATTCTGTACTGGCAAAGTTCACTACACTCATAAAGAAACTATTTCTACAAAGCGTTATCAGTTAATGGGTACTCGCCAATTTTATCACCTTCCTGTCACGGCTTTTCCTGTTAAAATTGCGCACCTTAATTTTATTGCAATTTTAATGTCATAAAGGATAGCACGACCAAAGCCATAAAATGAAGCCAAATCATCAATTTTTTTTTAAATAAATTTAGAATTTTCAAACAGTCAATGGCTTGTGCTTATGTTCTGCTTGAAGACATATTGTAGGAAAGATACGAAATACCCACTATCACCAAGTTAAAGGGGGCCACTAATTCGATTGCACAGAGTACCCAATAATCAACAGAAAGCAGTCAACAATCCGAAGATTGAACACCACAGTGCTTTACTAGGCATGGTCCTGTTTGGAGGTGGTATGCCGTTGCCTTCCTCCGACTTTCGAACTGACTTACCCAGCCATTTGTAGGGGGACCTACAGTTTAACGTGAGTTCTGAGCCAAGCTGCTACTCGATATTTTTCACTTCAGCAACACTGCCGAAGGTGAAAGAAGTGGAAAGTGCATGATAAAAACCCTAAGGCCTGGCGGGGATCGAACCAACGTCCTTTGGATTTGAAGTCTGGCACTCTACCACTGTCCTACCGAGCAGCACGCTGGGTGTGTATTCTTTTCTTTAAAAAAATCATCTGGGTACGTATTTTTTAATTATTTTTTTTTTTCACTAAACTGTGCACTTGAAGTGGCTGCACCCGCCCACGTCACGTGATCCCACCTCGTTGTGTGGGATTACTGCACGTGCCGGACTAGTGAAGAGCCGGATTATGGAGAGACTACCGTAGATCAATAGGGCCATATGTGCTACTGCGCACTATCTCCATCTACGTAATTACTCTGCAAGTCACATTCAAGTGCATGGCAAAGGGTTCATCGAACCGCTTTTACGATGTATCTCTACAGTTCCATTCTCTAATAGCTCGCGGAAAAAAGGAACACCTAAATCTTTCCGTTTTCAATCTGATTTCTTTTATTTTATTTTGATGATCATGTCTTCCTATGTAGGAGGGTGCTAACTAAATATGTTTGCATTCGGAAGATAAAGTTGGTGAAAAAAAATTCGCAAATAGATCTCGTCGCAATGAATGAACGCCTTTGTTTTAATGATTTCCACCCCAACTCGTCCATTATATGGACTTTTTGGAACCACACAACTGATTAGAGACAACCAAATGGTGGGTAGAGTACTATGACATCATAATAACCTGCTGACACATTTGACGGAGCACCAATGTAACGACCAGTGTCGTCTTCACTGGGACTTTGTGGGTTGTGTGCCAGTGCCTAAATAAAACAAGGAAATTTCGATATTACACTTAGTATAAAGTACATTGTGCTTGTGATGTTGCTTGATAATGCCTTGGACCACGTAAGGAAGGAACGTGATACGGAATAATGCTTCAACTCAAGTTGTCTACTACCATCTTAGCCCCTTGCAGCATGCGACGCGCTTAACATGAGAGAGCTAAGGCGTCGGACGGCTTCGCAGCTGAATGTGTCTCACTGCGCATGCGTCAGCTCCGGCCTCCGCTCCTTGGGCCGACGGCGAAACTCTTGTGTCTAGGGGTAGCAAAACTTGGGGCCGTTCGGGTGAGCCGATCGGTTACGCTCGGGAAACTTCGGATTTGCAGCTCGTAAAGCTTCCTGGTGGCAGGGAATAAAAGCTTACTACACAACGCAACGAGCTCCGGTTTGTAACCACGGTCCTCGCCAACATCCATCCTTTTCAACGCCCGCACACCCTCCAGCAGATTGCACTGGCCGCACGGTCAGTGTTCCACCTAGAAACCTTTGCCACTTTCTCCCGCGCCCACTCCCACTTCGCTTTTTCCCGCCTCGAAACACAAGTCTAAGCCCGCCCGCTCCCCCTTCTTCCGTTCCTCCTCCCGTACCCCCCCACCATCACCATGGCAGGCTCATCATACACCTTTCTATACCATAATGTCCGGTCTCTCCCAGCCAACAAGCACCTCTTCATGCATACCCTTTTCCATCACCGCGTGGACGCCTTCCTCCTGAATGAAACCTTCCTCCAACCCCGTCGTCCCGTCAGTACCGCTCCTTACATCCTTCATCGCACTGATGGTCCCCCTCCCTTGGCCAGAGGCGGAGTGGCGATCGGCCATCTCCGTCACCACCCCGTCCGGCTACACCCGCTCCTCAATGATCCTACCGAACATTTAATCCTCAGTCTCTTCCTCCCATCCCTCACCGTCACCCTCGCCACCATCTACGTCCGCAGCACCTCTCCTCTCCCATATGACTTCCTCTCTCACGTTGACCGCACCTACACGACCTATGTGGTCGCCGCAGACCTAAACCTGTCTTCCCGTCCGCCTGCTGAACTCCGGCGGTGGCATCAGTTTGTCACCACCTCGCTCCGGGGCGGAATCCTGCCCCTCCCTCGCCCGACTCGCCCTGAAAGCAATACCACCCCTGACGTCGTCTTGGCGTCTCCCAACCTCCTTGGGCGTATCACGGCAGACGTCCTTGACCTTATAGGCAGTGACCACGCCCCTGTCCTACTCACCCTTGACCACCGCCCCCGCCCTGCCCGAGCTCCTCGTCCTAGACCTCCTCCCAAACTCATTCATGACTACTCCCGTGCCGACTGGAATGCCTACGGTCGCTCCATAGATATCTCGGTCGAAAGCCACCCCCTTCCCCTCCGCACACCCGAAGATATTGAACACGCCTCCACCTTTCTCCAGCAAACCCTTGCTAACGCGGTTGAAGCCCACATCCCTACCAAAGCAATATACCCGCACAGTCCTACCCTGCCTCCACAGGCTGTCCTCCTCCTCCGAGAATCCCGACGCCTCTACCGCTCGTACCTCCGTACCCGGGACCGGGACACACTCATACGCCACCGGCAAATCCAACGTCACATTAGAAACCTTTTGTCCGCGAAAAAACGCCGGGACTGGCGGCAGACATGCACCCGCCTTAACGCCACTCTCCCCATTAACTCCTCAAAGTACTGGAAGGCCTTCAATTGCCTTACTGGCCGTCACTCCTCCCCCTACTACCCGCTTCTCCATGATAACCGTCCCTTTCCCGACAATGCCAGTAAGGCGGAACACTTTGCCTCCTACCTTTCCGACATCTTCTCCCTTCCTGATAATCCTCATTTTGATTACTCCCTCTTTCCCGATGTCCATGAGCGTACCGACACCTCTTCTCCCCCGCTCGCCCCCGGCTTCCAGTACTTGGGGCACATTCCTCCCTCCGACTTAAACACACCCATCACAGCACACGACATCATAGCTACACTTCGCACCAAACGCAACACCGCTCCCGGTCACGACCGGCTCACCTACAGGCACCTCCGTGCCTGTCCCCTCTCCTTCCACACTGTCCTTGCCGCCCTCTACAACACTATCCTCTATACCGGTTTCTATCCTCGCCTGTGGAAAATCTCCCGCATCCTCATGTTCCCCAAACCCAACAAGCCCCCATCCCAAGCCGCCTCCTACCGTCCCATCAGTCTCACCTCCGTGTTTAGCAAGGTCCTTGAATCCATCATTTCCCGTCGTATCCACCAACACCTCCGACAGCACCAGCTCCTTCCTTCTTCTCAATGTGGCTTCCGACCATCCTTCTCTGCCGACGACCAGCTCCTTCGCCTCATCCACCTCTTATCCGTCCAGCTCAATTCCCGTCGCTCCGCCATATTTGTGTCCCTAGATATAGAAAAAGCCTACGACCATGTCTGGCATTCCGGCCTCCTTTTCAAACTCCAACTCTACGCCCTTCCTATTAACTATGTCCGCCTCATTGCATCCTTTCTCACCAATCGCCCGTCCTATGTCACTGTCTGCAATTCCAACTCCCGTTTGTTTTACCCCTCTGCCGGGGTGCCCCAAGGATCTGTCCTCTCCCCTCTCCTGTACCTTATCTACTCCGCCGACATGCCCCAACCTCAGCCTCCCGTCCATCTCCTACAGTATGCTGATGACACCGCCTTCCTTGCCCTTGCCCCCTCCCTTGCCCGATCCCAGGTTTTGCTCCAGTCTCACCTCACCGCGTTCGCCGCATGGTGCAACCGGTGGCTCCTCTCCGTCAACCCTGACAAATCCCAGGCGATCATTATAGGTCGTACCACCCGCACCTTCCGCATCCCCGATCTCTACATCACCCTCCACGACCGTCCCATCCGCCACACTAACACCATTAAGTATCTGGGCCTCACCCTCGACCGACACCTTACCTGGACCCCCCATCTGAAATCCATCCGTGAAAAAGCCATGTCCCGCCTCAACCTCCTTAAACTGCTCACCGGCCGGACGTGGGGACTACACCCTTCCACCGTCCTCCACACATACAAATCCATCATGCGCCCCATCCTCTGTTCCTTCCACCCTGCCTGGGTATCTGCTCCTCCCACCTTTTATCACACCCTCCAAGTCCTTGAACGCCACGCCCTCCGCCTCGCCTACCGTATCCGCCTTCCTTCCCCCACGCGGATCCTCTACGATCTCATCCCCTTCCCTCACCTCCTTCAACACCTTGAACGCCTCCGCCTCCTGTATGTCACCCGAAAACTCGATTCCCGCAACCCGCTAGTTTACCCTATCCTCACCGCCCCTGGGCCTCTGCCACGCCTCCACCACTGCATTCCTCCCTCTCTCCACCTGCACACCCTACATATCCTCTCCCAAGGCAACTTCCGCTCCCTTCCCCTACCGGATGACGCCCTTCGCCCCGAAATATACCCCTCCTATCAGCTTTGATCCCTTCCCCGTAGACTTAGCGGCCCCCTCTCCCCATCCCCTCCTTCTCCCCCTCCCCGCTTGGATTTCCCCCCTCCTCTCCCCACCTGGAGTCTCAATCGCGCCTGTCTTTCCTTCTCCCCACCTTCTCCCCCCCTCTCTCTCTTTTCGACCCTCCCCCGCGCTTCCTCGCTTCCTCCCTCTCCTTGCCCCGCGGGGGCTGCAGCGTCGCCTTTTAACAACAGTGTATTCTCGTGTCAAGTGCATCGTCATCGCCGTGTGTTCACCTCCAGTGCGTCACAACTCATGTCGTCACCACCTATATCATCGTGTGCCTTCGTGTGTCCAGTGTTGTATCTCCATGTGATTTTATCGCCACCGTGGCACTGACTGTTTTTAATCTGCTTATGTGTGTCAGTCTCTCTTGTTCATGTGTCTTAAGTCTGCAGTATTGTCTCCGATGTCCAGTTTGTAAGTCTTCCATTTTTCCTCCGTACCATGTTTTTATACTCATTGTTTTTAACTTCATGTCTTTGTTCCTTTTATCTCGCTTGTCATGTGTCTGTTCTCTCGGCTGAAGAGCAGCGCTGATGCTGCTGCCAGCCCGCCGACGAAAGTCGGAGTGAAATTAACAATAAAGGAAAAAAAAAAAAAACGCAACGAGCTAGCTCGTTGACACAACATTATACTTGTGGAAAATCAACACGCAGCTGCGAAATTCACACGTGTATTACTTAAGTCTGTAATCTCGTTTACATTGTGTTTCAGTAGGATGTACAGTTTATGTTAATTAAGGGCTTTAAAATTCTTCGAAAATAAATCCCTGAAATAGAAATATAAGTAACTTCGTATTCTTTCCAAAGTAATGTCACGAGACAAATTTTTCAGTTCTTACGGTGGTAACAAAACATTTCTGTTCGATTCTGACTGAATAAGAC
The DNA here is from genome assembly GCA_026315105.1 of Locusta migratoria. NCBI lineage: Eukaryota > Metazoa > Arthropoda > Insecta > Orthoptera > Acrididae > Locusta > Locusta migratoria. Next base: position 299,800,592 of record CM048755.1, read on the forward strand.
AACGTAAATAAAGTGAGCGTAATCTCGAGTTTATCGCGATTATTAATTTCTTTAATTAATTTCTTTCATTAACCTAGAGCTGAATTTGATTTTTAAGCAGAGGAGATTTCTGTATGCTATCTTGAACAGCCTTATCCGAACTGCAGTGTATTATTAGAGTAGGAAATGCACTAGACCATTATTAATTGAGTTCTGTTAGTGTGTGAAATATTTTTTAGAGATTTTCAGATCGAGCAAGATGCCTGTGCCACTCCTGTGCTGTGTGATTGCTCCTTGACTTTTCTACTAAATAAAAAGTTAGTGAATGTTTTTACTAATAACAGTACCGGTAGAGGCTAAGATGAACAAGTAAAACTGTCAAAAGTACAATCTGTTATGGTGAGAATCATGATATACTATATGACAGTGTTCCTTTGACAGGCCCTAATATTTGTACACTTATAAATTGTCATTAGTGACATTTTTTGCACATAAATCGATATAAATTTTCCACACATTTATCTTGTATTAGCGTGTTTTGCACAAAGTCAAATGTTTTCTCTAATCATACCGTCACAAATATAAAACTGTATTAATCTGAGGGATCATGAAAATATCTACAGGTGTATTTCACAGACCTGTATATTTTGAGAGAGACTGAATGATAAATTTTGCATACCTTTTTCTCTCATGTATAAATGCTCTTAATGTTTGGCCAATGATAACATATGCATACAAGTTTTTAAGAATAAAGAAGGGAATGACAAAGTTGTTGCATACGTTTTGTACATATTTAATTTCTGTGGTAACACATCTACCCACCAATTTCTGTTCAGTGAGTTACAAGTACGGGTTCTGATGGTTATAATTACGGAGTAATACTTCTGCCTTTGAATTAACACATTGTAATAAAGAGGCTCTTTAGAAGCAGCTGTGCAGTTTCCTGTCAGATGTTCAAATTACATTAAATATTTATCTACAGCCCAATTCCCTTTAATGTGAAATCTGTAACATTTGAATGACTGCAGATATTCGTCCTTAGGCCTATGAGAAACATGTTGCTTGAGAAAGTCTGCTCTCGGAGTGGAATATCCACACACAACACACGTAAGTATTTCGACTTCGCCAACTAGATCCTTGCGACGAATGTGGCGATACAAGCCTTTGTTATTGACTATGTAGCGCGGCACAAATTGCATCTATACTTCTCCATAACTACACAGTTTGAAATGCGCGTGCCAAGGAGATTAAAAACTTCCTTGGCGCGAACAGTACTACAGACAGACAAAAATTAGCACACGATCTAGGGATGGGTCGAAAATCGCGTATCTGTTAAGAGTCACAGTGATTTAGAAGTAGCATTTTCTACAGTCGCAACTTTACGGAATCTGACTGCGATTTCAATCGCAGTTTAGAAGCGCAGTAGCAACTAAAAGTAGCAAGTCGCAACTAAGAGTAGCAAGAAGCAGTTTGCACTCTGCCATCTGTTGGTCGAAGTTTGTACTAATATTGCATTGGGCAGGCTATAGAGCCTACCTGCGATTTCAGTGACAAATCGCGTTTAAGAGTCGCAAGTAGGAATTAAGAGGCGCAGTTTAGACTTTGCCGGCTGCCATCTGTTGGCCGAGATTGGTACTTCTAGCTTCCCGCCGTCTGCCTCGTGTATGTGTGGATCTGTGTGTATGTGTGTGTGTGTGTGTGTGTGACGTTAGCATGTGTTGGTCAGGCGCCGTCGACTCAAACCAGTGAGCTCGAACGTCCTCACCGGTCCAAACTGCGATTTCAGTGAAAAGTCGCGATTAAGAGTCGGAAGTAGCAACTCAGAATAGCATTTAATATTCCGCCTTGTACTACTTGTTGGCCAAATGTCGTACTTTCACTCGTGTGTTCTTTAGGGATGTAGTCTAATTAATAAGCAAGAAGATAATTTTCTTTGTGAAAATGTTTACACTTGGTGGCACTATTTTACCTGGCGGCAGCATTTACATGTTGTGAAGCAAAGCCTGGCATGTATGTTTTTAGGTTATAGTCGGTAAAGACAACAAATGTGAATGCCAAATAAATATTGTATTATGGACTTGATCCCTGTTTAAAATCATTTTTCGTCATAGAACCTACAACTATTATGCGAATTCAGAATACGTATCTTACATTGCAAATCAGGCAAATATTTCTGCATGCATTATATGTCGTACATAAAATAAAAATTCCAAGGGTGTTGGTATCAAGTGGTCAAGTAAGTAATTTTACGAAATGTTTAATAGTAGGCCAACTTCAATTTCTGTGTGGACTGTGTTAAGTACTGCGGTATAGGAGTAAACTTGTATCTTCGAGGATTCTATAAAAATATTACACTTGAAAATAAACAAGTTTTTCGCTTAATGGAAAGTTTTATTTTATCAGATTTGTTTTAGGTTTAGGAATGTTGTTTCCCGTCTTTTTCCTGTTTGTAGATTCCGTCCCGTGATGACACGAGTGAAACCAGATGGTGGTATCGGATCGTTCAGTATTGTTAAAACTTTTGTTTACTGCAGTGGTGGCATAGTGTGCTAACGGATGAATGATCCTAGAAATCTAAATCACATATAATGATGGAAATAATATTTTGTTTAACATAAAATAAATAATTAATGTTATTCTTAATCTGTGGTTGTAAGATTTCTTGTGTGTAACCCTGTACAGTTAGTAAATTAAAAATTCCTATAAAATGAAGATTTAATTGTGTGAGATTACCGCCCAATAGAAATACTGGTAATTAATAGCATTTGATAATTAAACAGTATGAAGTTCACTGCAAACATTGACCATGCCAATGCACTAAATGTTACACGATTTTAATCTTATTAATTATGGTAGCAATGTATGTACACAGTTGGGTGACAACATTTATAGTTAGGCCATAGGTAGAAATTCTCCACGTTGAGATTTGCTGTGTGCTTGTAGCTGACGGGAGGCCAGTGAGCAGGCCGATGTTGGTGGCTTGTTCCAACTTAGGATTTTACAGTTCGTTTCCGGTGAGGGAGAGACGGACAATGGCGAGTGCCAGGCACAGTGCAGTGCACAAATATTGTAATACTACTGGCATTTGAAGTAATACGATGCAGTTAGGAACCTTTAAGGCCCTCATTACAAAATAGCCTGTTGATAAATGAACAATACATTAGCTGATATAGTCACATCTAACGTAATATGTTTAATTGACAATGAAAAGTAATAAATTACCAATAAATACAAGACAGTTACACAACTAGCATGGCAATGTTTGTTTATAAAAATAATATATTAACTATTTCTCATTTTATTTTCAATTAATCTTGTGTAATTTACCTTGAAAGATTCAGTTAAATCACTTATCTGTGGTATAAGAAATTGCACGATTATGATAAACAGTACAAAGGATTTTTACACTAATATAAAAACGTAAGAAAATATTTGTTTAATGTGTAGTGTAATTATTTTGATTTTAAGTAAAGTTTTAGAAATGTATTGGCTGAGCGCTGTACGTTGGCAAATCGGTTACAACAGCTTACATGGGGAAGTTGATGACGTAGGGGAAAAAACCCCGGCAGTTGAGTTTTGGTGCGCGCGCGCGAGGGCAGGAAGTAAGGACTCCAGAGACCACGTGGTGTGGCTGGCCTGGCGGCGTCGCTCTGCCTCAGTCGGCATGTGGATCTCGAGGTGGTGACTTGAGTTTTGTGTGTGGCAATCGCCACGTGTGGTTGCTCGTCGTAGACTGCACCAAGTTAAATCGAGTGCTACTGTGTGTTTGTGAATATTTAGCCGGTGCAACAAGGTGTGCATCGCATTGAATTAAAGTGACTGTGATTTGTTAATGTAACACGTGTCGTCGCATAGGCATGAACATAAACGGTGTTTGAGACAGCCACGTGGTGTGAAATCAATTCGCGACAAATATTCATTTTGTCTGGGGGCTCACGAGCTATAACTTTATTTGGTACATTTACCGACGTACAGACGCGACAGCCACAGGGTTCAAGTGTTGTGAAATAAACAACATAAAGTGAACTTTCACGTGTTTTCTAAAATAGTAGTTAGTACACCCTTTTCTCTCATGAACTTGAACTTATTATGAATTTGTTTTGTTAATCATATGCAGGGAAGGAAAGCTGCGAACGTGTGATATCATCCCCTAGAAAACGAGTCAAACAGTCGCAATAACAGTTCCAGTGTTTTTGCATGTTTAGGAATTTGGTTCGCAGCTGGTGGTTGTGAGTTATAAAAATTAATCTTTCCCTATTTTAAACTCTCACCCCGACCTTCACGCCTCGCAATTGCCAACATTAGCACACTAGGTCGGCACGTCGATTAGTAAAATATAATGTAAGCTCTTCTCTATAGTTATTTGGCAGAATATGTAGAGATGCCGAAAGGTTTTAAAGAGAAAAAAGAATTTTCAGGAGTAACGGTGTATTTCACATTTACTTATAATCTCTTTCAAATTGGTAAGTGACTTATATTACACAATGTTAAAAAAAAACTGTTCATACATTCTACAGGTAAGAACGAAGCACTTTCGTTGCACTGACACAGTTGCTGTATGCCTAATCTGCCAAATCTTTCTGTTAAGGTAGACTATAGGCCTACTTGCCAATTTCTGTTGCATATTACTTGCGAATAACGTCAGTTTTACTATACATTACACACCAACACTGAAATAGCTTTTAGAAGATTGGATTTGCCACAAACATCGCCTAAGTCATGGAAGTAGCAGAAATCACGGAAGTAGCAGAAATCGCAAAGTAGCAATATCAGTAGCAGAATTCACAGAAGTAGCATTCAGAGTCACCGAAATCGCAGTTTGAGTGCGGAAGGATACATATCGAAGATTTGTACACTGCGATTGTAAACAGTGACAAATCGCAACTAAGAATCACAAATATCTAAAAGTGGCAGTCACAGAAATCACTGATATCGGAAAATCACAGTTTAGCTAACACGAACAGCTTTTGCTGTCTGTCACCAGACGGCACTGTATGATCTGTAGTTCCGAAACTAGCCGAGCATACCCGATCGGCTCACCCGAACGGCCCCAAGTTTCGCTACCCCCAGACATAAGGCCGGTATTACACTATCAAATTATTTGTCAAAGAATTGGGCAAAGAAAAATAGGACGTAGTGTAATGGGAACGTCGTCCAATATTTCATCAAATCTAAGGCCTCGGCCTGCATTTGATCAAAGAAATCGCTCGTCTTCTGTTTCCTGCAGTGAGAAATGTGACCGCTTGGAGCGCTAGTAGTATACAGATTCCTTGCCACTACAGCTGTTTTATTTGGAGGTTAAATATCTGAAATTACTTGGACATAACGATCGTATTCGTAAACATGGCTAGTATTGGAATGTTTTTGTAGTTTTCTCTAGCAACAACAAATTTTAAAAAAATCAGATGGGCCGTTGTATAACAGGCGATAAGGCCAATTCACACTGTCCGTCACGTCAATTCGCGTAGCCCAATAACCTGCGGCGAAAGTGAGGTTGAGTTACAATCCGTGGTGTAAAAAAGTCATTATATACTATCTGCATTGAAGAAGTAATACCCCTAAATCTTATTTACGGCCGAAGCCGATTTTAGAATGTATGATTTTGGTAACTTGGTGTGCTAAGTGCTGGGAAGTGAAACAACTTTCAAAACATCGACATATGTTTGCAAGCGAATCTATGTACATATAAATATGTCAGCCAATTTTTGTAAGGAAATAAATAGAGCCTATTTACTTTATCAGCAATGTTTCCCCACTTACATTGTTAAGTCATAAAGAATTTAGATTATTCTCTTTGTCAGTACTCACATTTTCCATTTAAAACGTTATTTAATGAAACTTATCAACTTAACAATCTTACTCGTATACACTGTTTGAGTCAGCCTTTTTGTTACTCTATTGCAAACTGTGAAGGATGAAGAGCGACAAAATAATTAGCAGTGAACGGCCTGGCTGTTCTGCCGACGTCATAAAAAAAGAAAATCCTCCCGGTCCCGTAACAAATTTTATTTATCTCGCTCTGACACCCACGGTTTCATCCAAGTGCGTTTCCTGTTCTTTTTTTCCCTCCTCTTCTAAATGCAGACACAACGCAACTGTAGTATAAACAACAGCTGAGCATTACACCGCCATTTTGAAGCAAATTTGACAAAATATTGGATGATAGTGTAATACCTCCTTAAGTGACGGCGAAGGCGTTGTCTGTCTTTGCAACGTCTGCAGGTGTGTATGATTCGCAGGAAAAATGACAGTCTGTATGCCTCCGCGTGGGCCCTAATCTCTCTGACCTCCTTGTGGTCGCTTCGCGAACAATATTTTGGGTGACTTGCCATGGAACGTACGTTCTCGGAACTTGGACAGAAGTCCGTGCCGCGACCCAGAACCTCTGTTGCAGCGTCTGCACCGGCCGCGGTGGCCGAGGGGACTGAGGCGCTTCAGTCACGGTCCGCACGGCCACTACGGTCGGGGGTTCGAATCCCCCCTCGGGCATGGATATTTGTGCCGTCCTAGTTCGTAAGTAGTTCATAAGTAGTTTTTAAGTTTAGGGACTGATGACCCCGTAGTTAAGTCCCATAAGATTTACAAACATTTGAACATTTTTGAACATACTTAAATGTTCACTAACTTTCGAACTTAAATTCCGTAAAGTTTGCGTTGTTTCTCCAAAGGGGGGATTTGAGCACCGTGTAACTCAAGAACCACATCGGGTTTCAGTGAACTACGAACTTAGTTTAAGTAGTTTGTAAGCCTAGGTACTGTTATCCAAAGCAGTGAAGTCCCCCAGATTTACAAATGAACTTTGTTGAAAGCATTGTACAAAAACGATAGCACATTCCGTTATCATTACTATATTGACAGAGAAGATATATAATTGACAATGGCGGACCATGTCCGACATTAACAGTATCAACGTGTATAAAGCCAAAGTGTGGTCTACTGGGAAGGGATTTGAGAGGGGTTTTCGTAAGCAGTTGTATGAGTGAACAGATGGCTGTGATGTAACAACCAGATTCTATTTGTTGTATCTCTCTGTTATTTGGTACCATATAAAACTGTTCGGTGGAATAAGAAAGAGTATTTTATTAAATTTGTCTTAATGGACGACCCTCGTATATATATATAAGTAAGTTCCGTTTCTATTTCGGCAGCGCAACGATCGCGGTTCCGAGGATGCGCGGCAGTTACTCTGGTTCAAGGAGAAGACATGTACTCCATTTTTAGATTGCTGCTGCCGACGTGTGCTTTGTAGTGATAGTCTATAATGTTAACCGTAGTTGAAAATGCCGTCTTGTGTGAGATCAGATCTGTGATTCGTTTTCTAAATGCAAAGAAAATTCATCTGCATATCTGCGAGGTATATGGACAAAATGCTATTAGTGATTCAGTGATGGGTCAGACTGTTCAGTGAAGTACGTGATCAAGTACGATGAAGAACGAAGTGGACGCACGTATGTGGTTACTGATGAAGTGGATCATACAATCATACAACCGTAAGTTAACACTTGGTGCCCTTGCTGTGAAAGTTCTGCAAATCTCACGATCATTAATTCATGAAATTGTTACTGAAAAACTGTAATTTCGAAAACTTTGCTCATGTTGGGTAGCCGAAATTCTTAATGAGAAACACAACAAACAACGGATGGGCAGTGCATTTCAGTTTTTGACACTCTACAATGAAGAAGGCGTTGATTTTCTTTCTCGGATAGTCATGGGGGATGATACTTGAGTATCGTACGACTGCACTGAAACAAAATGGCAGTCGGCTGAATGGAGGCACAATTCATCCCAAACAAAGGTTAAGCTTGAGCAAATCTTGACACGTCAAAAAGTCATGTGCACCGTTTGCTGGGACAGAAAAGGCATTTTGCTGATTGCTTTCTTACCACGAGGCCAAACAATCAATGCACATGGTTACTGCAAGACCATTATGAAATTGTCCGCGCAATACAGAACAAACGCCAAGGATTACTGTCAAAAGGTAATTTTTTTTTCTTTTGTTCACGATAATGCCCGACCTCACACGGCGAATGTGACCAAACAACTGTTACGAGAATTTCACTGGGACGTGTTTGATCATCCTCCGTACGGCTCGGACCTCGCTGCTAGCGAATTCCATCTCTTCTTACACCTAAAATCTGTCTTTGATGGTAAACACTTCAACGATGATGACGAGCTAAAAGAACATGTTACCACATGGTTGAATACACATGCGGCAACCTTCTGTGAGGAAGGCATACAAAAACTTGTACCACGCTATGACAAGTAGTAATGTAAGTGATGCCTCGCGTGTTCCTACATTTCTCCTAAATCCAAACTGATATTCCCCAAGGTCGGATTCCACCACTTTTTCCATTCGTCTGTAAATACTCGTGTTAGTATATATGAGTCATTTACTCAATACATATTATCCGATTGTAGTTTCGTTGCTCGAATAAGTTTCCACGGAACCCCCCCCCCCCCCCCCACCTTTCCAACTGTACTAATAACCACGCAGTTGAGTCTCATAGATTTACAAACGTTAGAAGAATTTTTTTTTTCAACTTTCGTGCTTAGCGCTTAGTCTTCCTTTTATTTTATTAACTGTGCTGTGGCCATCTGCGTTAGAATACTGGAAGGACCTAACACCCAGTTTTCTTGGTTAAATTCATTGTTCCGTGAATCTAAACACAGCTGCGTTCATTTAATCTATATCTATAAATGTGATTGTCTGTTCTGTGTACATTTATCACGCCTGAACCACAAGACATAAAGAGCTAAAAATTTGTACAGTTACTAATGTATACCTGGGGAAGGCTTTAGGCGCCGTTTTATGGCGATCGGATAGCTATTTATCTATATATCATCATCATCATCATCATCATCATTAGAGACTGATTATGCCTTTCAGCGTTCAGTCTGGAGCATAGTACCTCTAATGAAATTCCTCCATGATCCCCTATTCAATGCTAACATTGATGCCTCGTCTGATGTTACGTCTTTCACTTCAAACTCATTCTGCACCGAATCAAAGTACTTTCTTCTTGGTCTACCTCGACTCCTCTTACCCTCCACTGACGAGCTCATGAGTCTCTTAGGTAACCTTGCTTCTCCCATGCGTGTAACATGACCCCACCATCTCAGTCTATTCGCTCTAACTGCTTCATCTATGGTGTTCATTCCCAGCTTTTCCTCATTATGGACACCCTCCTGCCGTTGTTCCCATCTATTGGTACCTGCAATCATTCTTGCTACTTTCATATCTGTAACCTCTATCTTATGAATAAGGCAACCTGTATCCACCCAACTTTCACTCCCATACAACAAAGTTGGTCGAAAGATAGATCGGTGCACTGCTAACTTGCAGAAGAGAGTAGATCTTAGCTGAGCACTCACTGCATTAGCTTTGCTGCACCTCGATTCCAGTTCTTTCGCTATGTTTCCATCCTGTGAGAAAATACATCCCAGGTACTTGAAACTGTCTATCTGTTCTAACTTTGTTCCTCCTATTTGGCACTCAATCTGTTTGAATCTCTTTCCCAAGAGCCATTACTTTCGTTTTGGAGATGCTGATCTTCATATCATAATCCTTGCACCTCTTAACAAGCTCTGAAATATTAGTTTGCAACCTTTCAATCGAATCGGCCATTACAACTAAGTCATCCGCATATGCGAGACTGCTTATTTTGTTTTCACCTACTTTAATCCCGCCCTGCCAGTCTACTGTTTTCAACATATGATCCATGAATATTATGAACAACAGTGGTGACAGGTAACAGCCTTATCTTACCCCTGAAACTACCCTGAACCATGAGCTTAATTTACCATCTACTCTAACTGCTGCCTGACAGTCTACGTAAAGCCTTTTAATTGCCTGCAGAAGTTTGCCTCCTATACCATAATCTTGAAGAACTGACAGTAGCTTCCTCCTAGGAACACGGTCATAAGCCTTTTCCAGATCTATGAAACATAGATACAATTCCCTGTTCCACTCATAGCACTTTTCCATTACCTGCCGTAAGCTAAAGATCTGGTCCTGACAGCCTCTAAGAGGCCTAAACCCACACTGATTTTCATCTAACTTCTCCTCAGTTAATACTCGCACTCTCCTTTCAACAATACCTGAGAATATTTTGCCTACAACGCTAATTAAAGAGAAACCTGGATAGTTGTTGCAATCTTTTCTGTTTCCATGTTTGAAAATTTTCGTGATTACCGCTTTCGTCCAGTCAGACGGAACCTGTCCCGATTCCCACGCCTTTTCAATTATCCTGTGTAACCATTTGAGACCTGATATTCCACTGTATTTGACGAGTTGCGGCTTAATTTCATCCACCCCAGCCGCTTTATTGCACTGTAATCTACTGACCATTTTCTCTACTTCCTCAAATGAGATCCTGAGCAATTCTTCAAAATATTCCCTCCATCTGCCCAAGGCATCCACAGGATTGACTAGCAGCTTTCCTGACCTGTCAAAAACACTTGTTAATTCCTTCTTCCCTCCCTTTCGAAGATTGCTAATTACGCTCCAAAATGGTTTTCCCGTGGCTTGGCCCAAAGATTCTAGCTTGTTTCCAAAGTCTTCCCATGATTTCTGCTTGGATTCTGCAATTATCCGTTTGGCTTTGTTTCTTTCTTCAACATAACTTTCTCTGTCTGCCTGATTTCTAGTATGGAGCCATTTTTGATATGCCTTCTTTTTCTTTTTACATGCTGCCTTGACTGTGTCATTCCACCAAGCTGTCTGCTTCTTCCTGCCTTTACAAACTACTGTTCCAAGACATTCTCTAGCTGTTTCCAGTAGTGTGTCCCTGTACCTTGACCATTCCTCTTCCAGTGACTGTAAATCATTACATTCAACTAACTGGTACCTTTACGAGATCATTGTTATGTATTTGTGCCTAATTTCCTTGTCTTGAAGCTTCTCCACTTTTATCCTTCTACACACGGACCTGACTTTCTGCTCTTTTGGTCTCACAAAACCAATTTCACTGCAGATTAAATAATGATCAGTGTCATCAAAGAACCCCCTGAAAACACGTGTGTCCTTGACTGTCTTCCTGAATTCCTGGTCTGGTATTATATAGTCAATGATAGAGCTGGTTCCCCTTCCTTCCCACGTATAGCGGTGAATATATTTATGCTTAAAGAAGGAGTTTGTGATAACTAAGCCCATCCTGGAACAGAAATCCAAGAGCTGTTTTCCGTTTCTGTTGGCCTCCATATCCTCTCCAAACTTACCCATAACCTTTTCATAACCTTCTGTTCGATTTCCTATCCTGGCGTTGAAATCACCCATGAGTAAAACACTATCCTTATCCTTCACTCTAACAACTACATCACTTAGTGCGTTGTAAAATCTGTCCATCTCATCTTTATCTGTCCCTTCACATGGTGAATACACTGCCACAATCATAATTTTCTTACTGGAGATGGCCAAATCTATCCACATCAGTCGTTCATTTACATACCTTATTGCAATTATGCTGGGTTCGATTGCTTTCCTGATGTAAAATCCTACACCCCACTGTGCTCTTCCTACTTTGACTCCTGACAGGTAGACCTTGTATTCTCCGACTTCGTCCTCTTTCTCTCCCCTTACTCTAACGTCACTAACAGCTAAAATATCTAACCCCAACTTACTTGAAGCCTCCGCCAGCTCTATATATTAATGTGAATGTCTGTTCGGTGTACACTTATCACGTCGGAACGAGAAGACGCAGAGACTTAAATATTTGTACAGTTACTAATTTATACCTGAGGAAGTTTTTAGGCACGGTTTTATATCGATCTGATAGATATCAAGTAATTTGAAGAACATAACGCGAAATGCGGTACAATAATTACTCTTTGTAAATTATATTTACTCTTTGAAAATGGTTTTATTGGTTGCATTGTTGCTTGAGGGTTGATAATGATAAAAGGGTGGAGTATTTTGGGATGGAAAGTTATTCTTGTATATAAAACTCTACGTGTGTGTTAATATTTCGCTCTGCAGCGAAAACTGCAGAACGCAAACGAATGGTATGTGTGTAATTGTTGTCCGACGTCTCCTGTTGTACACCATAGCAGTTCCATGCCGATAGCTATAAGGGGGGGGGGGGGCAGATATGGTGGCTCAATGTCGTCAAATTACAAAAAAAATTCGGACTGAAGGCCAGCGATGACGTTTGCGACTCTATAGCAAGGAGATTACATACAGCGAAACGGGATGCCACAGACCATATCTTTGGTCTACGCGTGCTACAATGTCTTCAGCTCTTTCTCTGTAAGGATAAGTATACGAATAAGGAAATATAAAAATTAATAAATAAAGCAGTAAAAAAGAAATTTCTTTTAATACATCTCTTTAAAAAAAATCGATTTGACGTTTCGCTCATTATCTATGATAATCAACGAACACACGAGCGGAGTCGCGGGTTTAAGCTAGTTTAGTTATAAATGTGTCTCCCATTCTATGACCAACTTGCGCCGCAATTTTCGACTCGGGTACAAGTTTCGCGCGCATCTCCATGATACCGGAAGCCTTCCAACAATTAACGGTATTTGACCTCAAAAATGAGGTTCCTCTGATTTTGACAAAAAGAGGCTTAAAGTGTAAAGCACACAGAGTATTTTTCTTTTCCAACGCCTTAAGACCCAAATCAGGACACGCCACTAGCAACGATTGTACCATTATCCGCAGCCAAGAGTCGCGTAGACTTCATTATACACACGTGCTTATCTCAGTAAGAGACTATTCTTCTTGTTTCTTTGAGTACTACCGCTTCTCAAAGTATTCGATATGTTTTTACCCTGCACATATTGATAAAAGTAATAGCGGCAAGAGATTCCCTCGGAACGCGGCAGAAATTACTTTCATGTAGGATGTGCACGATGCTGATAAATCGATGGCTTCGAAAAATAATTTCTGGAGATGGGATCAGAAAAAGCAACGCCCGAAAGCCAGTACTCGTGATACCGCCGTAATGTTATCTGAATTATTAGCACGGGCGTAAGTTTCCAGAGGCATCGGAAAAAGGGTGCCGTCTCCCGAGGTCGGCGCGGCAATTTCTTTAATGGATGTGCGTCTCGTCTCGTCTGGACGCAGCGTTGCCGATCGCTGCGCACCACGACGTGTCGGCGTGCAGCCGCTCACTGAGCCCTACCTGAGGCAGTCCACAATCATCTCAGCTGCTCAAACTTGCACATAGGCCACCGACACAATCACAGAAACTTCAAATGTTTGTAAAGTCTATGGGACTTAACTACGGGGTCATCAGTCCCTAAACTTACAAACTAACTAAGACTAAGGACGGCACAAATATCCATGCCCGAGGGGGGATTCGAACACCCGACCGTAGTGGCCGTGCAGACCGTGACTGGAGCGCCTCAGTCTCCTCGGCCACCGCGGCCGGCACAATCACAAAACCTAGGGTACCCTTGATGGCAGGGTCATCAACATATTGTTTGCAAAATCAGTACCATCTACATACATACTCCGCAATTCACCGTAAGGTGCGTGGCGGAGGGTACACTGTACCACTACTAGGCATTTCCTCTCCTATTCCACTCCCAAATTGAACGAGGAAAAAAGGAATGCCTATATGCCCCCGTACGAGCCCTAATTTCTCTTGTCTTTGTGATCTTTACGCGAAATGTAAGTAGGCGGCAGCAAGATCGTACTACACTCGGCTTCAAATTCCGGCCCTCTAAATTTACTTAACAGAAATTCACGAAAAGAACGTCGTCTTTCCTCCAGCGAGCTCCAATTGAGTTGCCGGAGCATTTCCGTGACACTCGCGCATTGGTCGAACCTACCGGTAACAAATCTAGCTGCTCGCCTCTGAACCGCCTCTATGTCTTCCTTCAAACCGATCTGCTGCGGGTCCCAAATACTTGAGCAATACTCAAGACGTGGTCGTACAAGCGTTTTATACGCGGTCTACTTTACAGGTGAAGCACATCTTCCCAAAATTCTAGTTACAACTAGTTACCGGCTAGCAACAGTTCGTGTTGATACTTGTGGCAAATAGCTTAGAAAGATAATAGCGGAATGTCTGTATCATTTACATACCTTTGTCAGGCGACAGCGTTAGCAGTGCCATCGTTTAGTTCAAGTTGTATATTACACTTGCCTTGACGTCTGTGATTCCGTATTTTATTTCACCGCGTACCAAATTTTTTGTGAAAGGTTTAGATTTCTTACGTCCTTAAGATATTACAATAATAATAGTTTATTTAAAGTTCAGGGTTGGAAAAAATAAAGCATTCTTCTCTGCCATGATAGGTGCAAAACGGCAAAGCTTCTTGATGTGAGGCGAAAATGTAAGAAACAATGCCCTTAGGATGTTAAAAAAAATTTACGTTTTACAAAACTTGTAAGGAGATCTATGAAAACAAATCAAATCATAGCTAACTCTCATTTGCTTCATAAAATATAACTTAAGCGTAAATACAAAAACCTTACAGTTAAGGTATTGTGAAGGTGTGTTGAAACTATCGTCTAGTCTACTCTTGGAATAAAAACATTCAAATAAAACTTGCAATTATATATTTGTTTATATATTTAATTACCCAATTAAAAAAACTACAAGCAAGGAACAAATTACAGCACTTTCTTATTTCTGAAATGTTTCTGCACAGAGTTCTCTAGGATAATAGGCTCAAATGCACTGGAGTTTTTTTTTTCTTTTATCCATGTCAGCTCTTAACTTACGAATAACTCACTGGCTACATCTATAAACAAATTATAAAAATAAGGTAATTAAAAGATTAAAAGACACTGTTTATTAAAGGAAAACGATCTGTGTGAGGCTAATACTAGTCTGTCTGCTTAAGCTATTATAGTTACACCTCTTTTTTTGTTTTTTCAAAAACCTGAAGAAAGACTTCGGAGTGTTTTTGTGTTAGTACTTATTAAAACCGTATACGACACATATACTCCCTCTTTCACCCATTTCCTAGTCTTGTAAAGTAAGACTACGAATCAAATAAGTCTTCTGAGTCTCACAATGTAAACCCGATGCTCTCTCCCAGTTTTAGTTCACAACTCACGCCGCCAGGAGGTGCTCGGTAGCGCTGCCGCACGTTTTGGGGAAGAGTTTCCGCTGTTATCTTTATAAGCTATTTGCTTGTGGGCTCACAAACCCTGTTATGTGTGTTGTAGTAGCTGTACCATCTGCCACTTCTGCCCTTACAATACGACGCTCTAAAGGTACGTTTAGATGGGCTATAAAAATTGCATATTGTCGACAGTATATCGGGAAAATGTTGTCGGGCAATATTGCAGCCACACGAACGACAACATACCGGCATCTACTGCCCGGCAATGTTTGCGGCAACAAATTTCCGGGCCAGAAGTGTTTGCACATGGCTACACTATTTTACACAAAATCGATGAGTGCGAGGTTATAGAAGTTAGTGCGGCTCTCCTACCTTTACATGAACAAAATAACAATGTCGTTCGAAACAAAAACAAGATAAACTATCCTTCTTAGCGTTTCTGTCTTTATAACTACTGCTTTCTACATCCTACAACTCAGGTCGTACATGTATTGCATTAATAAATAAAACGGTTTTGTCATTATGCCACTCTTCCATTGCTGACAGAACGAAGTCATATTGGATGACAACAACTTTAAACAAATACATGTCCAAAACAAACACTGTAAACGCGCAAACTTTGGTAAGAACAAAAGCGAAACGTTACTATTTTTGCTCAGACACGTGACTGCAGCGCTATCGGCAAGAGAAACACGAAACAGAGGTGAGAGCGAGAGGGAAGCATTTACAAACAAGGACAGAGATAGGTATTGCCCTGCAATACGAAATGCTCTCCACCCTTCCTGTACAACACGGCAATCCCCAGGCAATACCTCGGCAACTATCTACAACATCAGCAATATTGACCATCCATATCGAAATATTGCCGTGTATTGCAGTCATATTGCAAAAATCTTGTTTGGCAATGCAATTTCGTCCAAATATTTCAGTAAAATGTTGCCCATCTACACGTGCCTTTAAGCGGACATCTGTCCTGCGTGTACGTCCAGTACCTCGACTACAGGTGTCACAATGTTTATGTGGCCACTGTAACTAGTATCGTTGCAGAACTTACGTAGCACTTCTAACGTGTGTGGCATTTCTCCTAAACCACGAGTGCGTCTCAGTAGCATTGTGACGTTTCAAAAAATGTTCAAATGTTTGTAAATCTATAGGACTTAACTACTCTTACAAACTACTGAAACTAACTTAAGGACAAACACACACACCCATGCCGGAGGAAGGACCCCCGACGGCGAGCAAAGGTGCGCTCTGCAGCAAGGCGCCTTAGAGAGCTCGGGCACTCCACCGCGGTATGCTGACGTTTGCTCTACTCGTTGATCTTACACCGAACCTTAAAGCTGTAAACATTCCCTATTAGAGGGTACACACAGATGGTGTCTTGGTAGCTACGTAACTACATTATCTGTTGGCGGACAAAGTTGAAACCATTATCAGTACATCTACAGGGTTATTCAAAACTCGTAAAATGTAAACTTTCACAGCCGGAAAGGTCAAAATTACTAAAAATTTCCGGGCTATTATGCCGTGGTCTGATGGATTTGTTATGGAAACCCAACGTTTCGTCCCCGAATCCAGATTTCATTTAGTTTCACACGCTAAATGAAATCTGGATTCCGGGTTTGAAGAAGAAATGTAACAGTCTTCCACCATGGGACTATATTTACGGACGACGGCAATCGGCAACGATGAATTGCGCCTGCATATCAAAAACATCTTATATCACACCTCTGCGCGCGAGCCCTCGTACAGGGGACTGAGGCGCTCCAGTCACGGTCTGCACGGCCACTACGGTCGGGGGTTCGAATCCCCCCTCGGGCATGGATATTTGAGCCGTCCTTAGTGTTAGCTAGTTCATAAGTAGTTTGTAAGCTTAGGGACTGATGACCCCGTAGTTAAGTCCCATAAGTTCACAAACATTTGAACTTAGCTTTTTTGGAATGATTAATGCTGCATCAGTCACTATTTATAAATATTTTTATTGGCACGACGCGTTTCGGCAGCATGCTGCCATCATCGGGTGCATGTTTACAGTTACTGGTTACATTCTTGATGTATTGTGTTATGTGTTGTGGATGCCAGTGAGGTTATGTTTGTACAGTTTTAACCTGTTAGGAAGATATAGCTATTTTTACAATTATGTTTCATCATTATAGTTTTTGGATTATTGTAGTGTTTTGTTTACTTACAGTTTTGCTAATCTTGATAAACTTGTTGTCTGGTACACACAACACAA
This sequence comes from Locusta migratoria, assembly GCA_026315105.1. Taxonomy (NCBI): domain Eukaryota; kingdom Metazoa; phylum Arthropoda; class Insecta; order Orthoptera; family Acrididae; genus Locusta; species Locusta migratoria. Next base: position 299,817,828 of record CM048755.1, read on the forward strand.
GCACATAGTACAAATACACTTATAACACATGTGGACATTTTGTATTTGAAGGTTACTATGCAAAGATCCTTAAAAGCTAAGATAAACTACTTACATCAGTATATGGTGAATATGCATGAGTTTAAACAGAAGTTGGTACATTTTGAAGCATTGATCAGTGTTACATTTTAATTTTATATTTTACTTTTATTAATTTTATATTTTAATGAAAAATGCATTCAATACTGGAGAAATTTTTGAAAAAATTAGTATTGTTGCTTTCCAGTTTATCATTAAGTAGAAGTTCACCATGTATTTTCTCATGGATGAAGATTTCTAGTTCTTCATACAGGTCCATTATGTGTCCCTTGTCCATTTTATGCAATATATGAAGATCACTCTTGATATTCTGGAATGGATGTCCTGTGTTCTTTATATGGGTAGCTACTGCTGATTTATTAAAGTTATTGGTGTGGTAGGCATTTATGTGTTCATTGTATCTTGTTTTGAAGTCTCTTCCTGTTTGGCCTACATACAGGACATTACAGGTGTTGCATACTATTTTGTAGATGCCCGAGTGTGTGTGTTTATCTGTTAGTGTGTTTATATTGTGTCTAAGTGAGTGTTGTAATTTATTGTTGGTTTTAAAAGCTATGTTGATGTTGTGTGGTCTGAAAATGTTTGCTATTTTGTAGGATAGTTTGCCAATGAAAGGGATACATGCTGTGGCTTTATTTTTTGATTTCTGTGTGGGGATTGGTTTCTTTTTGGTTTTGCTTTGTTGTGTAAGGTTGTCCACCAGTGTGTCATCATAACCATTTGCTGTGGCTATTTGTTTGATGATATTGAATTCTTCAAGTTTTGTATTGTTCTCCATTGGTGTGTTGTTGGCTCTGTTAACAAATGCTCTATATGCAGCATGTTTGTGTGTTGTTGGATGGCAGGATGAGTTATGTATGGTGGAATCTGCTGTTGTTGGTTTTCTGTAGACTTTGAAGGTGTGTGCATTGTTTACTTTCCTAATAGTTAGGTCTAGATAGTTGATGCTGCCATTGTTTTCATGTTCCACCGTGAATTTTATATTTTGGTCCTGGTTGTTTAGTGTATTGAGGATATTATTAATATCATTATGGTCACCATCTATCAAGAGCAAGGTATCGTCCACATATCGTTTGTAATAAATGATTTTATCCATGGAATTGGATTTCATGGCAAGAGTTTTTTGCTCTAGGTGGTTGATATATATGTTGGCAATGGTACCAGCTATACTTGAGCCCATTGCAAGACCTCTATGTTGCTTGTACATTTTATTGTTGAAGGTGAAGTAGTTGTGGTTAAGCACTAGTTGTAGCAGATCTATGAATTCAATTATTTCAGCCATTGATAATTTTTTATATTTTATGAGGTTAGACCTGATGATTTGTAGTGTTTCTGGGATAGGTATATTTGTGTATAGGTTGGTGATGTTAAATGATACTAGTTGAGCAGAATGAGGAATTTTAATGTTCTTAATTTCTTCTATTAGCTGTTTGCTGTTTTTTATTGAGTAATTTGTTGGGTATGTGTACATCTCAGTTAAAATGTGATTTAGTTTACTAGTAATTTTGTAACCTGGGCTGTTTCATGAATCAAGTATAGGGCGTATCGGGCAATTTATTTTGTGTATCTTTGGTTGTGATCTTAGTTTTGGTGCTTGTGGATTCATGGCTGTACAATATTTCTTTTCCCATTCCGTTAGGAGGAAGTGTGTGTTTTTTAGTTGTAGTTTAAGCTTTGTGTGGAATGCTTTTGTGGGGTCCATTTGAATTTCACTAATGCCATTTTCAGTGAAGAACTCTAATGTTTTGGTAATGTATTCTTCCTCTTTCATTATACATAAGGTGCTGCCTTTATCTGCTTTGGTGATAATGGCTTCATGGTTCTGTAGCTTCTTATTTATCTCTGAGTGTTTTCCTGTCATTTTGCTGGGTGTTATAGCTTGTACGTTGTTTATGTATTTCAGTGTTTATGGCTTTCATTGCTTTCTGGGCTATAACTGTCTTTTCATTGTTCCCTAACTTTGCTATATCTGTGGCATTTTTTGTTGCAATTATAATATCTTTAATGATTTTGGGGCTTAGGTCAGGTTGTATATTATATTTTAGACCTTTGTTTAGTAGGCTATTTTCTTTGTAAGCAAATATGATATCAGTCTGGTTGAATGGGAAAAGAAATATTGTACAGCCATGAATCCACAAGCACCAAAACTAAGATCACAACCAAAGATACACAAAATAAATTGCCCAATAAGCCCTATACTTGATTCATGAAACAGCCCAGGTTACAAAATTACTAGTAAACTAAATCACATTTTAACTGAGATGTACACATACCCAACAAATTACTCAATAAAAAACAGCAAACAGCTAATAGAAGAAATTAAGAACATTAAAATTCCTCATTCTGCTCAACTAGTATCATTTGACATCACCAACCTATACACAAATATACCTATCCCAGAAACACTACAAATCAGGTCTAACCTCATAAAATATAAAAAATTATCAATGGCTGAAATAATTGAATTCATAGATCTGCTACAACTAGTGCTTAACCACAACTACTTCACCTTCAACAATAAAATGTACAAGCAACATAGAGGTCTTGCAATGGGCTCAAGTATAGCTGGTACCATTGCCAACATATATATCAACCACCTAGAGCAAAAAACTCTTGCCATGAAATCCAATTCCATGGATAAAATCATTTATTACAAACGATATGTGGACGATACCTTGCTCTTGATAGATGGTGACCATAATGATATTAATAATATCCTCAATACACTAAACAACCAGGACCAAAATATAAAATTCACGGTGGAACATGAAAACAATGGCAGCATCAACTATCTAGACCTAACTATTAGGAAAGTAAACAATGCACACACCTTCAAAGTCTACAGAAAACCAACAACAGCAGATTCCACCATACATAACTCATCCTGCCATCCAACAACACACAAACATGCTGCATATAGAGCATTTGTTAACAGAGCCAACAACACACCAATGGAGAACAATACAAAACTTGAAGAATTCAATATCATCAAACAAATAGCCACAGCAAATGGTTATGATGACACACTGGTGGACAACCTTACACAACAAAGCAAAACCAAAAAGAAACCAATCCCCACACAGAAATCAAAAAATAAAGCCACAGCATGTATCCCTTTCATTGGCAAACTATCCTACAAAATAGCAAACATTTTCAGACCACACAACATCAACATAGCTTTTAAAACCAACAATAAATTACAACACTCACTTAGACACAATATAAACACACTAACAGATAAACACACACACTCGGGCATCTACAAAATAGTATGCAACACCTGTAATGTCCTGTATGTAGGCCAAACAGGAAGAGACTTCAAAACAAGATACAATGAACACATAAATGCCTACCACACCAATAACTTTAATAAATCAGCAGTAGCTACCCATATAAAGAACACAGGACATCCATTCCAGAATATCAAGAGTGATCTTCATATATTGCATAAAATGGACAAGGGACACATAATGGACCTGTATGAAGAACTAGAAATCTTCATCCATGAGAAAATACATGGTGAACTTCTACTTAATGATAAACTGGAAAGCAACAATACTAATTTTTTCAAAAATTTCTCCAGTATTGAATGCATTTTTCATTAAAATATAAAATTAATAAAAGTAAAATATAAAATTAAAATGTAACACTGATCAATGCTTCAAAATGTACCAACTTCTGTTTAAACTCATGCATATTCACCATATACTGATGTAAGTAGTTTATCTTAGCTTTTAAGGATCTTTGCATAGTAACCTTCAAATACAAAATGTCCACATGTGTTATAAGTGTATTTGTACTATGTGCTTGTGTTGTGTGTGCCAGACAACAAGTTTATCAAGATTAGCAAAACTGTAAGTAAACAAAACACTACAATAATCCAAAAACTATAATGATGAAACATAATTTTAAAAATAGCTATATCTTCCTAACAGGTTAAAACTGTACAAACATAACCTCACTGGCATCCACAACACATAACACAATACATCAAGAATGTAACCAGTAACTGCAAACATGCACCCGATGATGGCAGCATGCTGCTGAAACGCGTCGTGCCAATAAAAATATTTATAAATAGTGACTGATGCAGCATTAATCATTCCAAAAAAGCTTATAATACAGTCGCAGACCTCAGAAACATCCAAATAACATGGATAAATTTATATTTGAACTTAGCCCTCGTAAACGGAGTTTGGCTTCAGTCAGCAGCGAGCCAGGATGTGCATCGGACATTCAATAGTGCCACGATCTCCATTGAAAATGTCCTCCGCAGTCAGGGACGAAACGTTGGGTTTCCATAATAAATCCATAAGACCACGGCATAATAGCCCGGAAATTTTTAGTAATTTTGGTTCAAAACTAGCACTACACACTTTTATTTCAGAAACTTTGCAGGATTTGGGAAACGTGAATATTCCAGCAAGGTACGAGTGAGGTGTTCTTTCTTTTACGGCATGTACCACACACGAACATCATCTTGACATCGGGAAGCTTATATCTAAGTATTTTTTTTTACTGGATATGGTTCCTATGATATATCAAATAACATCGGCACTTTCTGGCTAATTAATGCCTGTAACCAGATTCAACGTAACAGTTATGCTTCAAAAGCTACAGTAAGATCCCTCATTTGTACGAGGTACTTTTTTAGTGATAAGACATACAATTTTCTTAGGGGTGAAGACAATCGTCATAATCACACTTACTCGACTGACAAGAATCCACATTACATGGACCCTCAAAGGTAGTAGGTGAGTAAAATTTATCGTGTGGTGTGGAATATGGAGTAAGCGTGTAATTTCATTTGAGCGAAACCTAAATGCCCTGTAATAGGTTCTGAATGAAGATGGCGTCTTTCCCTCTTATTTTCAACAGGCTCCAGCTAATACAGCACTACGAAGCATTCGTTCGTCAGTGGTTAGAACGTTAGATGGTAAATTTCTTGGCGATTTATTGAAGAAAAACTCGGATTGTTTGTGATTCTAAGTGATCAAATTGCGGTGGTCATCGGTCCACTTAAACTAACTTTCGCTAAGTACAACACACCCACCTATGGCCGAGGGAGGACTCGAACCTCCTGCAGAAGCGGCCGCACAGTTCCTGGCATGATGCCTCACCACGCGCGGCTATTCCCTCGCGCCGGTTACCGGATGGCTCGACATCGTTCTGTGGAACGGCCATCCAGATCACATGCTCTCACGTCACTGTTGGGCCATTTGAAGGAAATCGTATATGCAGAGAAAATAACAAACAAACCTTATCGAGCAACGCACTGAGGAATCAGTGTCAGCATTTCTGTGGGAATTCTTCTGCGAGTGCACTACGACCGCATTCAGAGCCTTCAAATGTGCGTTGAACAACAGGGACAGCACACTGAAGACATTACATGACTCTACCCCCAAACGATTTACTTTGTAACTTTCGAACCATAACTGTTACGTCGAATCTATTTGTAGAAATGAACTTGTCATAAAATGTTATGTGATATATCACACGACGCCCTTTCGATTAAAAAAGTTGACTTGGATTCTAGATGGCCGATTTCAAGATGGCGGTGCCGCGGTGGAGTAGCCGAGCGATCTAAAGCGTCTCCCTGCGGAGCGCGCGGTTGCTCGCCGTGGAGGTTAGAGTCCTCCCTGGGGCATGGATGTGTGTGTTGCCTTAGGTTAGTTTACCTAGGTTAAAGTAGTTTGTAAGCTACGGACTGATGACCACGCAGTTTGGTCCGATAGATTTACAAACATTTGAACATTTTCAAGATGGCGGTAGATATCGTAAAAGATAGACGACCTCACACATACCTTACTGGAATATTCTGGTTTCCCAATTCCTGCAGAGTTTCTGAAATAAAAGGGCGTACTGAGTCACCCTGTACTATCCCCCAGGTGGCTTTGCCGTCATCGGATCGAAATCGATGTCATGTTTCTAGATGTACTTTTTTCCGGCAGTTTATTTCGACAGATGAGTGTTGAAGTCTGAAACGCAGCTCATCAATTACGAGGCGATATCACAAACAAAATTATGTAATTCCAGTAACTTTTATTGAAATCTGAAGTACGCTTCAAAGTGACAGAAGTACGTGACACCATATTCGAACATTGTCACGTAGTTTCTGTCGAAAAGCGCTATGTGTAAACCCGCATTGTTGTAAAACCCCCGATTGCTGGGAATCAGTTCATTCGTTGCCCTAACATTGTCTCCTATTGTCGGTATCTGTGCGCCCTTCGTTAAATTGTTGCCACAATTTCACTCCCACTGGACGCGGCACAGCATTGATCCATGTACTGAATAGAAGAAGAGGCACTCATTTAAAATTTGTGCCGCGGGATTCGAAACCGGGACCTCCTGCTTACTAGGCAGACGCCTTATCCACTCAGTCAATGCAGCCTTGACAATTACGCAACTACACAGTCTCCCTCCACAACACAGAGTGAGTTCAATTCTGCGTCGTTGTTCCCCTATGTGACAAGTGTCAATGATGCTAAGGCTCTCCAACAGCGGAATACCACACCAGCAATGAAGTTCGTAGAAGGTACCGGGTTCGAATCCCAGCAGCAACACAAATTTTAATTCAATGATTCTCTTTCTGATTAATATCTTTGACATAATGAGTCAATAATACATAATTCAATTCAGAATTTAACGCTGAATCTGCGTGCAATTTAGATGTTTTGCCGACAAGAATCATACATACTACGATGACTGCACTGAAGCTGTTAGTGAAATGATTTAATTATCATCAACAGCGAAATATTAAAATGTGTCCTGGGCAGGGATACGGTCACGGATTTCGATCTTGGCAGACAGTTGGTCTAACCGCTTGCGCCACACAGGAACCGTTGTTTAGCACAGTGGCACGGACCATCCTAGCGAGCCTCCTACCCTATCCACACTCCCGTATATCGCACATTACCGGAATAACTTCCTGATTATCCATTTTCCCACCCCTCGCAACTGCAGACCTGAAGGTGTAGCTGTACTGAAATAGAGTGGAGGCGGGCTCTTAACCTGTCTACGTATCAGAACAATGATGTATATGGTGTCTGTTCCATAGAAAAACACCATACATGTCAAAATTGTACTGTCCTCCTTGTTTTCAGTTTATTGTAACACTGTGACGCTCCTGTTATCCGTACCCCACTCATACTGTGCCTATAGGAAACGGGGAACGTATAATTTCTTCTGACTATGCCTCATTCTTGTTGTACAAAGTTCTTAGTGTAGGATCACGAATGTATTTTACTTTATTAGGTCCCTACGTACTTCCTTTGAGCTCTGACGCTGGGTAATACCGTCATGAAATTTTCGGTAACATAATATTTCGACGCTATCAGTAAAGAGCAGGATTTTCACAGCAAAAATTGGAGGTTCTCTTTGATGGGTAGTTGGAAATGGGGTAATCATAGCTAAGGGTAAAATAGACACTGTTTATCTGAGCAATGCGTGGAATTCCAAATCACGGTGGTCCACGATGGATGACAGTTTTTGAAAATTACTGTACTTAAAAAAAAATGAAAATTAGGGTTTAACGTCCCGGCAACAGCGTGGAAGAAGGAAGGATGGTTATGGTTTAACGCCCCGTCGATAACATGGTCATTGGAGTTGGGGTACAAGCTCGGATAGTTTTACTAAGGATGGGGAAAGAAATCGGCCGTGCCATTTAAAGGAACCATCCCGGAATTCTCCTTAATGATTTATGGAAATCACCGAAAATTTAAATCTGGCTTGCTGGGTGTGGATTTGAAGAGCCGTCAGTGGCGGTTGGTGCTTCAGATGACTGGGGGTTCACTTGTTTCAGTGCCCGATCTTGAAAGTGGCACCGACACCCGACACCTCCCCCCTCCCGCCTTTAGATATATTTTCGTTAAAAAATCTGCAGAATGTTTTTCCTCAGCTTGTTTGCGCTTGCTTCAACTCGAGCGTCGGCCTAACAAGCTTCTTTATTTCACACTTTTATTCCAAGATGAGTAATTTATTTCTAAAAGATACTGAACGGTGTTCATTTTTCTTTAATAATAAACACCAAGAACATGTGAATATGCACATGAACACTACAACACAGTAAGTAACTGATTACACTGTTAAGTTGTAGTGGGACATTTATTTAACCGTCCAATATTTTCCTGATAAAGCTCAATTTGGCAGTTATTCAGTACTTACGGAGTATATTGTTTTGAATGTTAATGTTTGAGAACATATGCTTGTGTGAATTTTATTTGCCTTTGTTTGTTTCATGTGGAACGGCGGTGCTGCAGCAGTACGCCGTGACGAGTTCTCCGCCGACGTCAGCGAGAAAATGCTGGTCGCTATCGTCGATTAGCCGAAGATCGGCGCGCTGAACTAGACGACATTGCCTGCTGTTGCGAACTGCGATACATTTTTTTATTAACAATGAATATGAAGAAAAATGTAAATGAAAAAGAGTTAGTCGTGACTTGTATTCCGTATTGAGAGAAAGTCTCTTAGCAGTCATAATTTGTATATACTGAATTGTGTGTAATTCATTACGTCAAATATATATATTTAAAATAAAAGTTTTAAAAGAAGTTACTGATGAGAGTCTACGATTTCTAAAACATTGAAGCAAGACGTGTAAATGATTTTTTTCTGAAGTTAAGTTTGAATGTGATCTGAAAGACTTGCATAAATATTATGCGTCACTAAAGTTCCACGAAAGTTGATATGGTTTTATCTAATGCTGATATATAAGAGTGCTGTCAAACAAAACACTCTCGTTGAGTCCTCAAATAAAATTTTACTCAGGGGCATACGAACTTAAAGAATCTGATTGTAGAAAGGAATACTGAAATATTTTAAATATTCAAGACAGTAAATTTATTATGAATAATTTGGAAGCTAAAATTAATGACAGGGATAATTATTGTGAGTTGATACTAGTCAACTTCGGGTACGAAGTCGAGGTCATTTAAAGAGTTGTTTGTTAATGAAATCAGAGTTCAAATGTTTGTACAGCTTATGGGACTTAACTACGGAGTCATCAGTCCCTAAACTTACAAACTACTTATCAACTAGCTAACACTAAGGACGGCCCAAATATCCATGCCCGAGGAGGGATTCGAACCCCCGACCGTAGTGGCCGTGCAGACCGAGACTGGAGCGCCTCAGTCCCCTCGGCCACCGCGGCCCGCAAATCAGAGTTCATTGAAACTGGTACCACCGCAAAGTGATTGTAACAAAATGAATTTGTTGCGATAAAGAGACAAGCTACCTTCGGTCACGTGACACACTAAGTAGCACCCGCTCCTAACCTTACGCATGCGCAAAAGCTGCTCTTCCCCACAGTTAAATATTTGTTACATCGAAGAGTATAAATGTGATTTTCCCTCAAATCCGCGAACATTTGCTAAAACGTCCAAAGTTATGTGGCAAGTAATAATACAAAAGTCATTGTTGTTCCTGTATCTGTTAAAAAGAAGATTGGTTTTTTTAAAATAATGCTTGCAGCCGTTCTCGAACCCGCTACCTTCGAAAGTGCAGCACGATGCCGCTAACCACACGACTATTTCTGCTGGGTGGGGAGCAGTGACTTCATTATTATTCATGATCGGATCTTATGAAGGCTTTTACAGTTGATGCGTCTTTAATTTTTAGTTATAAGATATTTTACCAAATATGGCGTGTTTCTGATGAATCTTCAATGCGTCAAAAACAAATCGAAGGGCGGATGTTGCCTTCATGGAGGATTTGCGCATGCGCAAGGCGTGGTGCGCAGTATCTCCATTGTCTTGCTTCGGGATCATTCGTGCGTAACCGCCAGAGCTCGAGTAGCCAGGAGCTGGAGTCTGCCAGTTCCAACGAAAATGTTAAAAGCGGCGTTTCCCCTCGCCCCTCCCTGTCGCGGGAGCGCCCATATGCTGCCTCCAGATGTTCAGAAAAGAATTTCAACCTCAGCCGCATATGAGCATTACAACGCTGCAGCCACTGCCGCGCTACGACTCGCGTATGTGCTGTGTCCGCGACATAAAACGTATCTCATGCAATAAAAATACTTTGAATGTGCATATAAGATGATCTGATAGAAGAACGAAACGAAGAATGATTGTTTAAAAACACTTTTTATTTTATTTTTTAAAATGTTTTTCACGACGAGCTTTTCCGGTGTTCACTGAAACAAGTGAACACAAGGAATGCGCTGCTACTGACCACCGTCTTCCAGAATTCAATAAGAGCTTCGTGCTAAAAAAAAAAAAAAAAAAACAGCGTCACAAATTAACCGTGGCATTCCCAGTCGCCGGCCGCGGTGGCCGAGGGGACTAAGGCGCTCCAGTCACGGTCTGCACGGCCACTACGGTCGGGGGTTCGAATCCCCCCTCGGGCATGGATATTTGTGCCGCCCTAGTTCGTAAGTAGTTTGTAAGTTTAAGGACTGATGACCCTGTAGTTAAGTCCCATAGACTATACAAACATTCCCAGTAGAGGGAAGTATAGAAGAAGAAATGCTATCGTGGGAACATTGTTCTGTGTAGAGAGGCTTTCGTGATAGCTAATCAATCAATCAATATACATAAATAAAAATGGAACGTGGGACGTGTGTCCGTATATTTCACTTGGTAGCCAAAATTATTCACTACAGACCAATGGCGGTTATGCATGAGAGTATCCTTTTGGTTCGCGGTGTGCACTATGGTGTTGGTCGCGGTGTGTGGCGCTGGGTGAGTGTGGCGAACAAAATTCCGTAAAATGTGGAGCAATACGACGATCAACAGAGGCTCAAAGATAAAAAGACTGGGAAAAACATACATACATTAACTACACTGGCAATACACCAATGATCTCAATATAAACACTGGAAAGACTACTGTAGTGATTAGAATCAAAATATTGACAACTGCATTAGAGGGATAAATATACGTCGAGCGTCACGATTTCATAATCCATAGTACCATCTCCATATTATCTTTGAGCTCTCTGCAATACACAGACTGTTGACATACGTTAATGTATGTCTGTAACGGAAAGTTCGTAAGTCATAGGTTACTTTGGTTTAGCGGACAGTATCGCGTTACTAACAGATTAATACCATTCAGGTAGGTGAGTAATTAACATCTGTGTTTGTATTCTTTATTTTAGCTTTTCTAGAGCAATAAATAAATGGTTGAACTCCAATGGAGACGAACGATCTCTCTGTGTTGTTGCAGTACAAAATGTCCCGTTGTACACCATAGCAGTCTCGTGTCGATAGCTATAAGAGTCTTCCTTCCTTCTTTACTTCCCGGACTGCATTTCCTTTCCCTTCCCCTCCTTTCCTATCCTCACTCCTTCTCCTCCCCACCGGGGGACTGATAACCTCAGTCGCAAATGATGACAGGCAAAAGTTAGTAGAGATTCGTGCGTCTATAAAAAGATCGATGCGTGAAGCATACAATAATTATCACAGCCATACCTTAGCAAAAGATCTTTCCGAGAACCCGAAAAAATTCTGGTCCTATGTAAAATCGATAAGCGGGTCAAAGCCCACTGTCCAGTCACTAGTTGATCATTCCGGGGCAGTAATAGAGGAAAGCAAACGGAAAGCTGAAGTTCTAAATTTAACCTTTAAGAAATCTTTCACGCAGGAGGACCGCACAAATATACCATTTGATCAACGTACTAATTCCGAAATGGGGGACATAGCAATAGGTATTTCCGGTGTAGAGAAGCAGCTGAGAGAGCTAAATACGAAAAAGTCTGCTGGTCCGGATGGTATACCAGTTCGGTTTTACAAAGACTATTCTGCGGCATTGGCCCCCTACTTAGCTTGCATTTATAGCGCATCTTTAATTCAGCGCAAAGTTCCTAGTGATTGGAAAAAGGCGCAGGTGACTCCCGTTTACAAGAAAGGAAAGAGAACTGACCCATACAATTACAGGCCAATATCGTTGACATCGGTTTCATGTAGAATTTTGGAGCATATTCTCAGTTCGAATATAGTAAATTTCCTCGAAACGGAAAAACTTCTTTCCATGAATCAGCACGGGTTTAGGAAACATCGTTCATGTGAAACACAGCTTGCCCTTTTCTCACATGACATCTTGCGAGCCATGGACGAAGGGCAACAGGCGGATTGTGTTTTTCTCGACTTCAAAAAGGCGTTCGACGCGGTGCCACACTGCAGACTGCTAACGAAGATACGAGCTTATGGAATAGGTTCACAGATTTGTGACTGGCTGGAAGACTTCCTAAGTAATAGAACGCAGTACGTTGTTCTCGACGGCGAGTGTTCATCAGAGACGAGTGTATCGTCAGGCGTGCCCCAGGGGAGTGTGATAGGACCGCTATTATTTTCTATCTATATAAATGATGTGATGGACAGAGTAAGTTGTAATTTGCGGCTGTTTGCTGATGATGCTGTGGTGTATGGGAGGGTGTCGTCTGTAACTGACTGTAATAGCACACAGGTTGACTTAGACAAAATTTCTAGTTGGTGCGAAGAATGGCAGCTAGCTCTCAATGTAGAAAAATGTAAGGTGATGCACATGAGTAGAAAAAACAATCCCATAATGTTCGAATACAGCATTAGTAGTGAGCTTCTTGATGCTGTCTCGTCGTTCAAATATCTCGGCGTAACATTGCAGAGCGATATGAAATGGAACGAGCATGTAAGGACAGTTGTGAGTAAGGCAGACAGGCGACTTCTGTTTATTGGGAGAATTTTGGGAAGATGTACTTAACCTGTAAAGGAGACGGCGTATAAAACGCTTGTACGACCACGTCTTGAGTATTGCTCAAGTATTTGGGACCCGCAGCAGATCGGTTTGAAGGAAGACATAGAGGCGGTTCAAAGGCGAGCAGCTAGATTTGTTACCGGTAGGTTCGACCAATGCGCGAGTGTCACGGAAATGCTCCGGCAACTCAATTGGGGATCGCTGGAAGAAAGACGGCGTTCTTTTCGTGCATTTCTGTTAAGTAAATTTAGAGGGCCGGAATTTGAAGCTGAGTGTAGTACGATCTTGCTGCCGCCTACATACATTTCGCGTAAAGATCACAAAGACAAGATTAGAGAAATTAGGGCTCGTAAGGAGGCATATAGGCATCCTTTTTTTTCTCGTTCTATTTGGGAGTGGAATAGGAAAGGAAATGCCTAGTAGTGGTACAGTGTACCCTCCGCCACGCACCTTACGGTGAATTGCGGAGTATGTATGTAGATGTAGTTTAGTCCCCCTATCCCAACCAAACAACCCAACCCAGCTATAAGAGGGTGAAAGAGTGGTTGAAAGTCGTCAGCTTATATAAAATTTGGTACAAGACCAGCGATGACACTATAATATCAGAGAGATTATATACAGCGAAACATGATGCATTCTTCAGTAGTTTCTCTGCAACAAGCGTACGAATAAAGAAAAATAAGTGCATATTGTAGTTTGAAAAGTAAAACTATCAAGAAAGATGCCAAAGCGTACGAAAGAAATTTCGCGTTCTCGATCCGTTTCTAAAAGACAGAAAAAGTAAATTTACAGACGATAGAAGACTGAAATTCGTAGACGTTGTAGTCATAAGCGATTTTTCTATATTCCCGTCCATAAGGGGGTGAAATAGGGGATGAACGGTTTTTTGAAAATATGTTGCTATCAAGGCAATTTTGAAGCAAAAAATACAAAACTTCGGATTTAGATTTTTGATTGAAATTTTAAAAACACGTGTTTCAATATTTTGGGAAATTCAACCATTAAGTGGGTGAAATAAGGGAAAATCTTTTAAGAATGCTACTAAGACTATTTTGATGCTAAAAAGGCGAAAATTTGGATTTGGAACGATGGTTAGAATTAAAAATATGCGTTTCGGGATGTTTTAATTCTGTCATGAATACTGCAATAGGGGGTGGCAAGTTTGATCGAAATACTCTATTAGGAAAGCATTTTTAAAGCTAAATCTACGAAAATTTATATGTAGAAACATCCAATGCAGACCATCCAGTCTACGCGTGCGAAGCAGCGGGAATAAAGCTAGTGTCATTATAAATTCGTGTAGACTATTCAGGCAGGTAAATAAAATGAATCTCAGGCTGTAATTCCAGTGTTTAAAATTTCTCAAAATGTAGAGCAGAGCATCAGCACGATTCGTTGTGTAAAAAGTATAAAAATTCATCTACCAAAATTCTCGAAGAAACAAATTTAGCCCCACAGAAAGAAAAAGTTTTATTCAGTACTGTGGAGTCATACTGGCTATTTGGTGTGATGGGCAGAATTTCGGCTAGAATACTGGAAATCGAAAATACGCAGTCTCTTAGTCTGGGAGTACTTTTGTTATTTTCCAGTTTTATACTGTAAACCATTTCCTTCGGGTCCTGGGAGTATTGCAACTATGTGTAATAGATGCCTGCACTCCAACCAGACTGAGAGCTATTGTTGGACTTCCGCCGCTATTCGATTTCCCAACGTCCACCACGCCATTTGACGCTCTTTTGTTTTTCATTACTCGCAATTATAATCAGTGAAGCGCAAATTTTCTCGGTTTTCCAATTCTGATGGATGTGACGTCCGGCGAGGTTTTAATAATGCTTGGGGTTCGGCACTCAATTGATTAAAATTCCGCCCGCCGTCACATCCATCAGGGTTGGAAAAAGCCGAGAGAATTTGCGTTTCACGGGATATCAGTGTGAACTATGAAAAAACAAATACGCATCAAAGGGCGTTGTGGACATCGGGAATAGAAGTCTACTATAGATAGCGGCGGGAGACCAACAGATCTCATTGTCTAGTTTGAATCCAGGCAGCGAATTAATATAACAAAACTCGTAGCACCCGAAGAAGACGGCTAGGTAGATCTTCCAAATATAGAACCGAAGAGGAAATCACAATGGGGAATTGCACCCAGACGAACACTATTAACCAAATGTTCAAATGTTTGTTAAGCTTATGGGACTTAACTACATGGTTATCAGTCCCTAAACTTACAAACTACTTATCAACTAGCTTATCCTCAGGACAGCACAAATATCCAAGCCCGAGGGGGGATTCGAACCCCCGACCGTAGTGGCCGTGCAGACCGTGACTGAAGCGCCTCAGTCCCCTCGGCCACCGCGGCCGGCTACTATTAACCAAACGCACTGAGAAACTTTAGACATTACGCCACAGAGCAGTTGCAGAAGGTGTTACAATTATTTATTACAGACACACCCATGTGAGATCAGTATCTTGATTGCTCTACTTTAGAAGACATGTTTTGTCTTTAAGCATTTACTTAGTCCTTGCATTTCTTATATTTGTTTGTGTTCAGAGTCAACTGCAACTTGGCACAAAGCGTCGATAAGCTGCAAATCTTCCCGAATTTCGCTACATTTTTACAGCAGTGCATCTTCGCGGCATACTACAGCATCAGTCGCGAAAAGTCTTACATAACTTACCACTTTATCTACTAGGCCATTTACATACAAAAGTAATATTCTTGTAACTCCCCTTTGGGTACGCTCAAAATTTCATTCGCGAGTGAGATTGACATGCTTTGTCCTTTTAGTTAGAAATTATTCAATCCAATCACATATTTGGTCTGATATACCGTATGCTCGTATTTTGTTCACTGGTTGATGATGCGGAACTGTACTGAACTCCTTCGGGAAGCCAAGCAACAAGGCATCAACTGGAACCTCGTGTCTACTGCTACGGGTTTCCTGGACGAATATAGAGACCTGAGCATCACATGATCGAAGCTTATGAAATCCGTGCTAACACCTACACAGGAGAACCTTGGTCTCAGGGAAGGTCGTAAGACTCGAACACAAAGCATATCCCAGAATTTTTCAGAAGGTCGACGTCAGAGATAGAGGGCAATATTATTTCACATCTGCAGGTAGTGTCATATATTCCCCATGGACGAAAAAAGAGTTTCTAGCAAGCGGTTGTTAACTGGAACAACACGGCCGTATCACTGATGCTAGTGAAGAAGCAAAAAACGTTCAAATGTTTGTATATCTATCGAACCAAACTGCGTGGTCATCAGTGCATAGCTTAAAAACTAGCTAAACTAAGGTAAAGTAACCCAAGGACCAACACACACACACACACACACACACACACACACCCTCATGCCCCACGGAGAACTCGAACCTCCGACGGCGAGCAACCCTGCTCTCCGCAGCGAGGCGCCTTAGACCGCTCGGCTCCTCCACGACGGCAGTGAAGAAGCCTGAGAGAACATTGTCAACCTGTGTTTGACTAACAAGGAAAGTACATGGGCTCGAACAAACATATTTGTATGAGCGTTTGCTTATAGGATCTCTACGTACGCCTCAATGTGCTGGTGAGTGTCACTTTTATGCAAAACTCTGCAATCACGCTCTAGATAGCACTGTAGATGTAATTGTGGGCGCCATACGCAAAGCAGATACCTTACCTATAACTTATGTAATAATAGTCGTACATGTTCTCTAGCGTATTGTCATCAAAAGCCGTAATGATAGTTGCAACTTTAACCTTCTTCTCGGAAGACTGTAGGTATTCACTTGCCACTGCTTCCGTCGCCTTTTTCGCGCACTTACCGTAGCACTTGCAATGAGTTGTTCGTCATTATCATCCCTATTATCATCATTATGGGTTAGTGTTACAACAGTATCTAACTTATGTTCATATTTCTTTACCATAACAGATACGAGAAAGCAAGCGAATGATTCATCTTCTACACTAATACCATCTTCACGAAGAAGGGTTCTTCGTAACTTCATCTCAACCAATCGCCGCCCCATCTGACGCTTCACCACACAAATAACATCACAAAACGCGACTTCGGAGGCACACTGCACCGTCCCTACTGGCGAACCGACAGGTCGAAGTGCAATGTGGCAAGGCACACGCAGATGCCTCTAACGGACGACTGCAGAGTTTTGCAGATGCGGGAGTATCACTAGAGCAATAAGGGACCTTTACATTATCTCTCTTACTTTCAATTGTTTGTTAAGCTTATGGGACTTAACTACGGGGTCATCAGTCCCTAAACTTACAAACTACTTATGAACTACCTTATACTAAAGACGGCACAAATATCCATGCCCGAGGGGGGATTCGAACCCCCGACCGTAGTGGCCGTGCAGACCGTGACTGAAGCGCCTCAGTCTCCTCGGCCACCGCGGCCGGCTCTCTCTTACGATTTTGGTGTATATGTGTTTGTTCGAACCCAAGTACTTTCCTTGTGTCAGTCAGGCTCAAAAACACAGTTTATGTTTTGTTTATTATGTGTTTGGATGTTCTAAAGTTATTAAAATAACATAACTTCCGTAATGTTGTTAGATACTAGGAACAAGTAAGTGATTATCTGTTTTACATGAACCTAGTGGTCTCTGAGGAAAATTTATTATGCAACTATTGAGTATAAAAATTTAATGCTTTCACGACAAAAAGCATGATTTTAGTTGAGAATAGCAATACAAAAAACAAAAGACATACTATCAGGGTTGAGAATAAAACCCGCTAACAGTCACATTAAAGATCGTATTATTTATTTATAGACGATCGGTTTAGGGCTTGTGCCCATCTTCAGGTGCTTACAACATTCAGAATTTTACACGTGTAGCATGTTGGTGGAGTTCAATTTAATACTGTATCCACATCGCGATTGTCCATTTTACGCACTTTTAACAGGCTTTTGCGAACACACTTTCTTTTGATAACCTCCTCACTTTTGTTACTATTCTCCTTGCCATTTTTGAGTACAATTTATCAACATCACTGCAGAGAAATGTGAACTCACACCATACACTTTGTGGTTTACATATCGTTCCTTTCTCTCTACAAGAGTCCTTCATATAATTTGTCATTGTCATCAGTATCGCATGTTTTCTTCTAGCCACAGTACATAAATGCACTATATTGTTTTAGTGCCGTCGTTTGATACCTTACAGTAAATGAATGTGATAAATTATGTGAATACCTTTCAGTGCTTGCTGTATGGCACGACAGGCACGCCGGCCGCGGTGGCCGAGGAGACAGACGCTTCAGTCACGGTCTGCACGGCTACTGCGGTCGGGGGTTCGAATCCCCCCTCGAGCATGGATATTTGTGCCGTCTTTAGTATAAGGTAGTTCATAAGTAGTTTGTAAGTTTAGGGACTGATGACCCCATAGTTAAGTCCCATAAGCTTAACAAACATTTGAACATTTTTGACACGAAAATTGATTAACCTAATTGGTAGAGGGGAAAATTCTCTACAACTTCGTTCTATTATGTTTTCTTCATATTTTGCATCGTTGCAGAGATATTTGCAAAAATAACGGCGATTTGACGATGTCTGTCTGTCTGTAACGTGTTCCCACTTTTTAGGTCGAACCGTTCAACCGATCGGCACCAAATTTCACAGACATAATTGTTGGCCACCAGAGACCAGAACCTCGGGTTTTGAAATATTTCGAACAAGAAATACGTTAGTAATACAAAAAAAACTTTATAACTTAATTTTAAATTTTAATTGCAAATAAACCGTTCATATGACGCCAAAACTGAATAAACGAATTTGTAGAGGAGAACATTCTCTACAACTTTTTTCCCTTATGTTTTTTTTTCATATCTCGTGTCGTTTGAGAGATATTTGCAAAAATAACGGAGTTTTGACACCCTCCATTGAATTAACGAATGGGTGTATATGTTGTCCCTAGCTTAAGTTACTGTAGTTTAAGTTAGATTAAGTAGTTTGTAAGTCTAGAGACCGTTGACCTAAGCAGCTAGGTCTCATAAGAACTCACACACATTTGAACATTCTTTGATCACTTGGTACACAGCTTTCCTAATTCAATTTGCGTAAATTTACACTGACAACAATCATACTGTTAGTCGGAACTGTGAGTTTATTTTTCGAAATACTTCTGCAGCACTGATTGAAGTTCATTTACAGACTGTAAATTATATATACATATTGTGTATATAACGAGATATTCGTATGCGCTGGCTCACAAGTCCAACTTATGGAGTGGTTGGCTCAATATTCGAAACTGCCGGATGGAAATACTAAGCCAGTAAATCTGTATGCTTCGTATATCGTCTTCTACGGACTTCTGGCTAGGCTTACACACAATCAAGAAGGCGTAGTATTGGGAGGGGATCTTGCAAAATATGGAAAGACTAGTGATTTGTCGTATAACGCAAATTTACCTAGATTTTAACTAAATTTTGTAAGTTTCGGTTTCGGCCGAAACTAGAAGAACCGAAAATTCGATTACGGTTTCTGTTTCGGCCGCAAAATATGTTTCGGTCGAACTCTACTGGAAATAATAGCAATAAAAAACCGAAAACCGGTTATGTAAAAAACCGGTTATCTTGAGCATTTTTTACAGTGCGGTTAAACTGGGGATGAAAAGAACTGGTATAACCGAAAACCGGTTGTTTCAACAATAACCGCCATCTCTATTCAAACTGGGCCTCTAACGCATCGCGAAAGATAACCTGAACTGTCACTTTCACGAAAAACGACATTCCTTGAGTCCAAAACTTAAATTTCTGTCTCAGTCTCTCGTACCACATGATGATAGTGTCCTTTGTTCCTCGTATTTTCTGGTTTTTGTCAGCTGAAATTCAGTCAGCAATGTGACGTTATGTCCTGTCTTTATTTGCAGCGTAGACTGAATCGTAATTCTAGTATGCGTCGCTTAGTAGACGAATACCCTAACATCACAAGCAAAACACTTTAACTTCGTTCCAAGTCCACAGAGGCTGTATCCAAGGAAATGCAGTTAAATCGGTAATTTATGGAGAGGGCCACCACCTCCAGTGTACTTACTTGCTCTCATATTAAGCTAATGCACTGTCTCCGGTCTCTGTACCTCATCACATAGCAATTAATGAGCGTTCCGGCTATTACGCAATAACGGAAACGCGAGCCATTTCACTAACGCTTTGTTCACTTCTTATGACACGTTCTGTGGGAAACACGTCCGGCTCGAAGCTTTGCTATAATTACTCTGCGTAAAAACTTCTGGCATTTCCTCACCTTTGCTGTCCTTATGATGTGGGTACGCGAATTTTCCTGCTGCACATTGTAAACGTCGCTGTAGACAACTACGACTGTTTGACTTTTAAAATGCAGTTTTGCATTTCGAAATTTCGGGTTGCATGAATATCAGTGGCGGCGCGTCCTGTGTTCACTGGTTCAGTCAACCCACGGAAAAAAGCTCGTCGCGAAGAAAAAGTAAATAAATAAATAAACTAAAAAGTAATCAAAATATCCACGGGTGTACTGTCGGTCTATAGTGTCCAACGGGCATAATATTTCGGCGATCATACATGTCGCCATCAAGGCAACGGGACGTCAAACAGCTAAGTTCTCACGCCTCCTTGACAAACCATCTCTGCAGGTTCCGTGCAAGACTGTCATCAATCTGAGTCGCATGGAGTATGGAGTTAAGTGATGATGCCGTCTCGGTTTTGGAGAAAGGACTCAACTTTGCTCCTATCCCCAAGTGCACACCAGTCGCAGAAATTATTAGTGCTGTTGAACAGGTTGCAGCTCAACTTCCGCCTGAATCAGCTGAGGAAATACGTCGTGAAACTTGTCGTGCGTTGACGAAATCCAAGCCTATGAAGTCGAACATCACTAGTAGAGAGAGAGCGGCCATTCGTGACCGAAAAGATGCAGAGCCTGCTAAATGACGATTCCTACCGGAAGATCAGCGTTGACCCCACAAAGAAGGTGGAGAACAAGACGAGGGCGCTTCTCAAGGATGCGGATTTACCGGAGGGTGTCGCCAAGAAACTGCTACCTCAAGGTCCGGTACCGCCAAGACTTTATGGACTCCCTAAGGTTCACAAAGATCGGGTGCCGTTACGTCCCATTGTCAGTAACATCAGAGCACCTACATATTTGTCGGCCAAATACTTGACGGGAATATTAAGTCCTTATGTGGGTAAATGCCCTCATCACATCCGTAATTCCGTGGATTTTGTTGAACGCCTTAACAGCTTCAGGCTGGATGAGTCAGATATCATGGTGAGTTTTGACGTCGTTTCGTTGTTCACGAGGGTGCCCCTTCGAGAGTCGCTAGATTTGATTGGCCAGAAGTTTGACGAGAAGACCACCGAACTTTTTAGGCATGTCTTGACCTCCACATATTTTCTTTTCAATGGCGAATACTACGAACAAACAGAGGGAGTCGCCATGGGTAGCCCACTCTCCCCTGTGGTCGCAAATTTGTACATGGAGAATTTCGAGGAGTAAGCCCTGGCATCATCTGAATGGAAACCTACTTGCTTTTTCCGTTACGTGGACGACACTTTCGTCATATGGCCACATGGTATGGATAAACTCCTTGACTTCCTTTCACATCTGAACTCCACACACCCCAACATCAAATTCACTATGGAGACTGAAACGGAGGGTAAATTTCCGTTCCTTGACGTCTTGGTCAAGAGAAGAGCTGATGGCACCATGGGTCATGGTGTGTATTGTAAGAAAACGCACACTGATCTGTATTTACACGCAGACAGCTGTCACCACCCTTCACAGAGGAATGGGGTACTTAAAACTCTAGTACATAGGGCGCGCACTATCTCTGACGCAGAGAGCCTACCCCATGAATTGGAACATGTGAAAACTGTATTCCGAAAAAATTCGTACTCAGAGTGGCAAATTCAGCGGGCTCTCCGCCCAACCACTACAGCTCAACCTGTGGAAACAGATGAAAACACGAGGGAGGATGTAGGCACTGCGTTCATTCCCTATACTCTCGGGTAAGGTCGCCAGCATTTTGAAGAAACACCAGGCTGGAACTGTCTTTTGTCCGCCAAATAAAATTCGTGCACTGGTGGGGAGCGCCAAAGATGATCTCGGTTTGAGGAAGGCCGGCGTGTACCAGATTCCGTGTCAGTGTGGCAAGTCATATATTGGACAGACGATGAGCACCGTCAAGGATCGATGCGTTGAACACCAGAGGCACACACGATTGATGTATCCGAGCAAGTCGGCGGTCGCTGAACACTGTTTGTCTGAGAATCACGCCATGGAGTATGAACACACTAGGATTCTGGTACAGGCGTCGAGATACTGGGACTGCGTCGTTAGAGAGGCCATTGAAATTCGCACAAGTGACGACCTCATAAACCGTGACTGTGGCTATAATCTTAGCAAAGCTTGGGAACCAGCGATTGTGTTAATTAAGAGTAAATCTAGCAAACGTAACGTAGTGACGACCACGGCGGACAGAGCCCTCACATCTACGTCATCTTAGACGCCGTCGCAATCGGTTCCACTGCGCGACCGCGTCGCGGGCGCGGACCACGGAGGGGTCGCTCCGCGGGCCGAGGGTATTTAAATCGCCCGCTACCGGGCTAGAACCCAGTTCCCTTCGAGCCGCCGTAGCGTGCGGATCTCCGTGCCGGCGCGTTTCCAGGAGCTCAGTCCGTCAGTTCACCTGATGATGGCGACATGTATGATCGCCGAAATATTGTGCCCGTTGGACACTATAGACCGTCAGTATACCCGTGGATCTTTTGATTATCAAATACGCCGGGAGAACCTGAAGAATCAAACTAAAAAGTGTTATTAACTATTATTCTTCATTTCGTTCTTCCATCAGATCATTTTATATGCACATTCAAAGTATTTTTATCGCATGAGAAACGATTTACGTCGCGGAGACAGCACGTATAGAGGTTTCAGCGCGGCGGCAGTGGCCGCATCGTTGCAATGCGCATGCGCGGCAGAAGTTCAAATTCTTTTCTGTAACTCCTGGAGGCAGCATATGGGCGCTCCCGCGGCTGGGAGGGGCGAGGGGAAACTCAGCTTTTAACGTTGGTGTTGTTGCTGGTAGAGACACCAGCTCCTGGCGACTTTAACTCTGGCGGTTACGCATGAATGGTCCCCAATCAAGACAACGGAGATTCTGCGCACCTGGCCTTGCGCATGCGCAAATCCTCCACGAAGGCAACATCCGCCCTTCCTATTTCTTTTTGGCGCATTGAATATTCATCAAAAACACGTCATATTTTGTAAAATACCTTATGACTATGAATTACAAACACGTCAACTGTAAAAGCCTTCAGAAGCTCCGATCATAAATTATAATAAAGTCACTGCTGTCCATGTATCAAGAATAACTGTGTGGTAAGTGGCATCCCACTGCGGTGTCAAAGGTTGTGGCTTCGAGCCCAAATGCCAGCAATTCTTTTTAACAGATACGGAAATAACAATGATTTTTCTATTGTTTTTTACCACGTATCTTTCGATGTTTTTACGTATGTGTAGCGATGTTGAAGGTAAATGACATTTAGACTCTTCATTGTAACAAATATTGAAGTGTTTCAAAAGTGGGGGGAGAGCATCCTTTGCGCAAGGTTAGGAGGGGGTGCTGCTTACAGTGTCACATGACCTGAAGGTAGCTTGTCTCTTCGTAACAGATTCAGTTTGCTACAGTCAGTTAACACTGTAAACAGTTACTTACTGTCTTTTAGTGTTCATGTGCAGACTCATGTGTTCTTGGTGATTATTATCAAAGAAAAATTAACTACGTTCAATATCTTTTAGAAACAAATTTTGAAATAAAGGAGTTTGGTAGTCGGACACTCCAGCTCGAAGGAAGGAGGGAAGGAAGATTTATTGTTTAACGCCCTGTCGACAACGTGGTCATTCGAGGTGGAGTTTACGGTCGGGTTGTTTGGGTAAGGATAGGGAAGGAAATCGGCCGTGTCCTTTGAAAGTAATCATCCCGGCATTTGCCTGAAGTGATTTAGGGAAATCACGGAAAATCTAGATGGCCGGAGATGGATTTGAACCACCGTCCTCCCGAATGCGAGTCCAGTGTGTTACCACTGCGCCACCTCGCTCGGTGCGTCAGCACGCGTTGAAGCAACCGCAAACAAGCCGAGACAAGACATTCTGCAGATCTTTTCGGGCGGCGGGGGCGGGGGGGGGGGTGAAACACGTCCACTGAATGTGTGGTCGTGTCCCATTTTGAGTTATTCATTACTCTTATGTGTTTCTCCGCCATTAATATTGTCTATTTGTATGTCAATTATTTTATTCCTTTATTAATGATCAATGCCCCACGTTTCCACCCGTGTGGTTGAACTTGTGTGTTCATGTGAATGTGGAAGGTTGCTTTTAATGTTGACTGACTGCCGTGTAATGGCTTACAGTCGCTGCCTCGTGCTTTAGGCCTCGTTTACTTTAGTTAAGAAGACATGGCTTCGCATGTCGTCTGCATTGGCGTCTGCTGGGTAGCCAGAGACAAGCATACTTGGCAAGATGGCGACGTGGCCTGTTCTTAGTGTAGTACCAACATAATCATGGTCGAAAGAGGTGACAAAAGAGACTTCTCTGGAGCTCTAGAAGAGGGTATTATCTTCTTCAGGTAGCGAGGGTTGGTAGACACTATCACAGAGTAACATACCAGGGAACCATCGCTGGCATCTTACGGAACTACGAGGGGAAGGGAGGACAGAGCAGGGCCGGCGCAAGGCACGTGCGAAACGTACGGCCGCACGGGGCGACACTTTCCGGCACATCCCCCCTTTTCTTCTGTAGTACAAACTCAACATTCATTCCCAAGAGGGGATTCGAAACCAAACCTCGGAGGGAGCGACTTTGGGAACTTTGCCGTGGCGCCTCGACTACATGCATGTCGCCCCTGTTCAACAAGGGGAGGGAGGAGGGCAAATTTCTTCCTCGCCACTGTGGCAGCACCGTAGCACCGTCGTGTTTACGCCGGAAGGAAAGCAGCCTGGCGCACACGCCAGTATTCGTATTAGTTGAGCGCTGCCAGCCTGTTAAGCCCCGTTTACACCGAAGCGAACGAGCGGCAGCGAACGAGCATTCGCTCTGGTGTAAGCGCTATGCGCGCGCTGTTCGGTCACGCTCGGCTCGCATTCGCAGGTGTTCGCTTGTGTTCCGCTGGGTGTCGGTTTCAGGGCGAACCATCAAAGGCAGTTCGCGTCCTCTCCGCTTCAGCGTGTGCGACAAACTGCTTATGCTCGCTTTGCGGAAGTGTGCTGTTTTGTCTTCCGTTCGCTCCGGTGTAAACGCTTATTCGCAAGTACAAGCCAAAGCGTGCGCGCATAGGCTAATTCCTGGCGAATGCGCATTCGCCTGTGTTCGCTTTGGTGTAAACGGGGCTTTACGCGTCGTGCGTTTACTCACAACTAATTTTGAAGGAGACGAAATCAAATTTGTAAATTCGAATGCAATGTTCGATACTGCGGCTACATGTTAAGCCTGAAGCAACTTTGCTTAGCCTCCAATGGCAGTTTACTGTTTTATTCTTCCCGCGCTATGGAAAAAAAATGCAGAACATTACTACAGTCAAACGTGTTCAACACCTACAATGGCTAGAAGTATTCCGAATGGGTAAATACGCTGTGAGTAATTACTAGGGATAAAGAGATTGATAGTAAGCCTGGCATAAGTTGGGTTTCGACGTATTTTTGAAAATGTTTGCTATCCGTTTCAGTGTGATAGTCGGACGTTTTGGTTTTTGAGCCCTGAAACACCTGTCTCTGCCTGCATGAACACAATTAAACTCTGACCAGCACTTTTGTGTGACAATACTACTCACACACTATCACTTTGCCAACATTTATTTACGAATCCATGTTTCGTCTAAGTAAACTATAGTCCGATTAAAATGACTTGCAAGTTGACGTTTGTCAGCTGCGGCTACAGTGTTGCCATGACAGCTGCCGGCTGAGATTTGCACACGTTCAGTACCGGTACTTGTTGACGATACTAATTAGTCAAGCTTTCAATGTATTGAGATGACCTTCACAGTTAAGTATTGTTAACATTGTCCACATACCACATCAATAGTACTGTTAACTTTTATTGAGGACAATGCCATTTTACAAGGTTATGATATCGAAGACCAAAAAGAAAGCGTGTACCGCAATTATTTTCGCTGTAACGAATACAACGAAAAAGACGGAATACTTCTGAGAATAGTTGAAAAAATACTTCTGTGAATTGATGTAAAAGAACAGAGTTGTTTTGTGTTATTTACTGATTAAAATGTTGATGTGATATACGAGAGGTAAACAAAATTCTTTAATGGCGTGAGATTATTGGCGACAGGCAGTTTAGCGCTGCAATATCAGCCAATACAATTAGCAAAACTGTTATAAAACCGAGTGAAGTAATTATAGTTGGGCTACAACGATACAGTCAGGTAACAAACGTAAAATATATATTTTTACATTTTTTTCGAAATCTGATAACGCTGATTCCTATTTAGCAGTCACTGAATATTTACTGCAGGGACTTCCATGTTTCCAAATTAATAAAAAAAGACATGCCATAGTGAATACGCCGTTCACCACTGTAAATTGTTAATACGATCACTGTTCCATAGTTTTATTAAAACTATCCAGAGTTAAAAGACCCCTTGAAAAACGAATATGACAGTCGTTATACTTAGAGATTAAGTGAAATAGTGAACACACTAACGCTGTGTTGCTGGTTCATGAAGCTTTGTCAGCATCTGAATGTAGAATGCTGTCAACATGCCCATACTCGACGATTAAAAATAACATCTACGAGCAAATTCGAAACTGAAGTCATTGCTGAAAACAAAATATAATTTCTCCCCTTAATTAGTTACATGAAACTGTCGTAATGAGTTGATGCGTTACAGCTTATAGTTGACACAGTCACGACTCATACATTGGAAAACGAAGCTCACCGTTTAAAATTAACGAAATTTTCCGTGTTACATACCTTCACTGACTGCTAACTGCAAGCTTTTGCATCATTGGAAAGAGGGTAGATACCACTCATTTCCGATCCCTAGAAGTTTCCGAGGTGGATGAACCGCTGAAAGTAATGATAAGTTCTGTCACACTGTCTTCCAGAAGACCTTCATTTTTCAATGCTTCATCTATTACTCGCGTTGTATGCATCGTAACAGCCCTCCAGTCCAGTCTGGACATTACGACGACACCAAATAACAACACACACGCACAACGACAGCAACGAAAACGGTTCCTAACGTAAGACGCATGCTTCTACATAGCACTAGCCAAACAATGGACGCGAGCTGTGCACCTGTTGCGGCAGCTTGGCAACAGGGGGCAGTCTGGGCGTGACGTTGAGCGCTCTGATTGGAGGAAGGGAGCTCCAGCCCGTCAACTAACAAGTAATTTTAATCAGAGTATAGCTTTGAAGCTCATTTCTGTTTGAGAAAAGTTGTGCGGTTTTCGCAAAGTTCGTATTTCTTTCTATTGTTCGTAATGCTATAAAAATTACTGGCTGATAATACATTTATCCATATCATCGGTCACATACTTAAAGCACTGGCGGCGGTAGGCGTCGGCGACGTTGGCGACCGCCGACGGCCTCGCGCCTGTGGGGGCCTCGCAAAACATCTTTAAAATTTTAGCTTTTTATTTCAATACTTTTTTTTCTAAATTTGATGTTTAACGGAGCTTTTCAACTGCTAGGTTATGTACCGACGACCTAACGTTCACTAGATTCACCAAAGGACGAACACAACATCCGTACCCAAGAATGGTATTCGACCCCCGACGACAGCGACTTCGCTCACCGTAGTATGATGCCTTAGTGCGCTTGGCCATTCCCGGCCAGCAGCAATTTAGTTATCCGATTTATTTCCGTATGAGTGCACCAGTGAAGCAATTTTTAGTTAAATACTTGCAAAACAACTTCTTCAGAACATTTTAGAAAACAATTTGGAAGAAACTTCCTGGCAGATTAAAATTGTGTGCCGGAACCGCGACTCGAACCTGGGACCTTTGCCTTTCGCGGGCAAGCGCTCTGAGCTATCCAGACACGACTCACGATGCCGCCTCACAACTTTACTTCCGCCAGTAAAATGAGCTGAATTATACATCAATGATCATTATACTAAAATTTTATAAGAATAATATACAAGTATTATTGCAATGACAAAAATTACAATAAAAAAACACAATTTAGAGTAGAAGAACTTTTGTGGCTTTCGTCTCACTGATTTTTTTTAAGATCACATCTTAATTAATACTGTCCGCTATTTCGGCTTCAATTAACAGTGGCTCTTTTCGTGGCTCATTTCCGTTAGTACCTCGCCTCCTACTTTCCAAACTTCACAGAAGCTCTCCTGCGAAACTTGCAAGACTATCACTCCTGGAAGAAAGAGTATGGTGGAAACATGGCTTAGTCACAGTCTAAGGGATGTTTCCCGAATGAAAATTTCAGTCCGCAACGGAGTGTGCGCTGATATGAAACTTCCTGGCCGATTAAAATCCATGTCTACACCATATCCTTTCCTCCCGGAGTGCTATGTTGCAAGTTTCGCAGGAGAACTTCTGTGAAGTTTGGAAAGTAGGAGGCGAGGTACTAACGGAAGTGAGCCACGAAAGACTATCGGCGTTGTCAGTACTGTTAATTGAAGCCGAAATAGCGGACAGTATTAATTAAGATGTGATCTTAAAAAAAATCAGTGAGACGAAAACCACAAAAGTTCCTCTATTCTAAATTGTGTTTTTTTATTATAATTTTTGTCATTGCAATAATACTTGTATATTATTCTTATAAAATTTTAGTATAATGATCATTGATGTATAATTCAGCTCATTTTATTTAACATTTTCATCTTTCCTGAAAAAATGAAAGGGGCCTCGCAAAGACGAGTTCGCCGACGCCCAGTTTTCGTCTAGCGTCGCCACTGCATACTTATTGTGAGCTTCGTGCTTCATCTTCTTGGGCGCTAGTTTAACCGCAGCCTCGCTGTACCGCATCACGTGACCTAGTTCCTGTATTTGTTGCGTTCTCTACATCGTAAACTACAGAAATCGTTTCGATAGTTGGCCGAGAGAGTCAAGATTGGTCAGAAGCACTTTCGTTGCGTTTCACAATAACAGAAGAATCGGTGCGACCGAATTTCTTGCTACTTGGGATGTAATAGGTAAGTGCTTTTCATATAACCTACAATTAGTATTGCGCAGCCGGCCGCGGTGGCCGAGGAGACTGAGGCGCTCCAGTCACGGTCTTGACGGCCACTACGGTCGGGGGTTCGAATCCCCCCTCGGGCATGGATATTTGTGCCGTCCTTCGTCGTAAGTAGTTCATAAGTAGTTTGTAAGCTTAGGGACTGATGACCCCGTAGTTAAGTCCCATAAGTTCTACAAACATTTGATTTTTTAGTATTGCGCATGAACGTTACTCATAAGTTAGAATTTTTCTCCTTCAAGAATGCAGAATAGGAAAATTTATTTTTCTTATGATCTGTTACTTAAAAAAAATGGCAACTCGGCAAATAAGCACGCGTCACCCCAGTAACTAGTATGAAAATAAAGCGCAGAAAAGTGACGTGATACGGCGATGACTAATTTGTTACCCCTTATTCCGTAATCAGTCACATGTAAATTACGACAGATGGCGAGTGTCAGTTCTTCGAAATGAACAACCACAGTGCAGTGGGTTAATATATTTCGACTAGCATCAGTACCCGCCGATTCCCGAGTGTGTATTTATTGCATTATTATGTTACTCCATCTGCTTATCCTTCCTCTGACCATTGTCTTCCGCGCCACTCTTTGGCCGTTTCAACTGTTTTTATTTTCCAGATCTTCATAGATTTCTGGCACAGAGTGACTATTCTCAATGCTTTGAGTTATGTTTACATCTGTACCGCCGTGCTGAACGTAACTGGTCACTCAGTGCCCGAAACCTATGTAGTTCTGAAATGTAAAAACAAAAATTGCGATTAATTGCTGACTTTTCCTACAGATTGGTTTAAACAAAATTTCGCAAACGTTAAAAAAACTACGGGGGGGCGGCAATTTAGCAGCATGCACGGGGCGGCACTTGGGCTTGCTCCGGCCCTGGGACAGAGGTTTAGGGGGGGGGGGGGGGGGGGGGGCTTCTTCTCTGTGTATGTTACTCTGTGTCTGTGACACTATGCTCTGAGCGCGCCCTACATCCGGTGTGTGGAGGGGAAGCATTTTGGCGTGGTCTTAGGTTTCAAAATGTTCAAATGTTTGTAAATCTATCAGACCAAACTGCGTGGTCATCAGTCCGTAGCTTACAAACTACTTAAACCTAGGTAAACTAACCTAAGGACAACACACACACCCATGCCCCAGGGAAGACTGGAACTCCACGGCGAGCAACCGCGCGCTCCGCAGCCAGATGCTTTAGACCGCTCGACTACTCCACCGCGCTATCTTAGGTTTCAATGTCGTTGCGACCGTCGAAGTAAGTACATCGTCGAATCGTGCTGAGGGGATGGTAAGCTGTTACAACTTTGGTTTCTTGTGGTCAGGCAGTTTTTTCTTGAGTAATTCTTTCGTTATGCGAGGCAAAGTGCTTCTTCATTTACAGAACTCGAGTAATTCAGTTTAAATTTAGTATTTGCATTCTCATTCCGGTGATGATTTTGTATCCGGTTTTTCTCAAGTTAGAACACACGTGTGTGGCGTTCAGCCTTTGTGTAAACTTAGTCTGTTTGAATTTCCTTGTCGTGTCTGTATCCGCGAGTATGCTAAATAATTCTCAGATTTTATGGTTTGATTCCGTCTTTCCTGTCTTGGTATGTCAGATTCCACCACGTGCTTTCGTAACGGTCTTTAAAAATGTTCAAATGTTTGTAAAGCTTGTGGGACTTAACTGCAGGTTCATCAGTCCCTAAACTTACAAACTATTTATGAACTAGCTTATACTAAAGACAGCACAAAAGTCCATGCCTGAGGGGGGGTGGATTCGAACCCCCGAAGGGGAACAGCCTCGTGCATGGTAGCGTAGTGCCTCAATGCGCTCGGCCGCTCCACCGTGGCAACAGTCTTTACTTTGGCCTTCAGCCATTCTTTCGTCTGTATGAATTCTTGAGTTTGTTTTACTTGCTTCTAAATTAATTTATTTTTATAAAATCTATGTAATTCACTGTGGTTGCACACCATGTGGTACGTAAGGATAGTATGCCGCTGTCTCCCCGCACATGAGTTTGTGTGGTGCATAGTGTTATTTAAATTTGTGCTCCAAGACACCTTCCATCTCATCAAAACGCCGTCGACACTTCGTTTCGCTGCTGCTATCAAGTGTTGCCGCATGAGTAATGTCACAAGCATTATGCACATGTCTGTGAGTGAATGTGCTTTCCTTTACCCACTCTGTATGTGCAAATTTCCTCCCACGTTACCTCGATGTTCATAAAGGGCAGAAACAATTTTATTAGAGGCAATAACTTTATGATTAAAGAAAACTGCTCCAGTCACTTTTTCTTGAAATGATATTTATTCCATGAACCGGTTTTCAAACCTTTTCAGGTTCATCACCAGATGGATCATGTTACAATAACATTTTAAGCGTCATGTTGGATGCTGGCTCTGTGGTGGGAAGAAGGAAATTATTTTAAAAAACTCGAATTGCACATTGTTTAGGTCGTGTTTTATATTTGTAAGGTTCCGTGAAATTTGCTGATTTACTTACTGCGACTGTATGGCCGGATTTGTGTGGTTAATTTCCATTTCTTGCGTCTTCTTTTGTTTAAGACACGGTAACACAAGGTGACGTCCGAAAGAACAGACACCACACCAATACAGTAAGTATTAAACGCGACGACGGCGTTAGCTTCAGTTATTTCACCGCAGATGCGGTCATACGTCCGACCTCGCACGGGAATCCGTAATGGCGAGTGGAAGAGGGCATGGACGATGGGGGAGCTATTTTTTTTTATTTATTTTTTTTTTTTAATCTTTTCATTCCCATCTCAGAAGGAGAATGGGCGGGCTGTTTGAGAGCTTGCATGCTCTATTCAGCCATAGTTGTTTGACATATTTACAGTTTTCAACAATTTTTATTTGGTCATTTACAACACATTTATTTTGGTGGGTTATAAAATTATTACATTTTTCTTAAAATAACAATAAAAAGGATGTGAGATGAACGTTATGTTAGGTTTCCTTATAACTATGTTACATATCCCACTGCTGTGTGCGGTGGCTGGGTGCTACAATGTTTATGTTTATTGTTTGTTTTAGTGATCTATTTTTTAGTTTCTTGGGTGTCTTCTTCTTGGTTCTTCTTCGCTGAGGTGAGCCACGGTTTCTTCTCCATCTGTTAGAGGTGTCATTGTCATTGCTAGGTTTGGGAATAGGGATGTGGTGTTTTGAGCTATTGTTCGGTTCGGGTGTATATACTTGTATTTTGGTTTTCTTGTTTTTCGTTGTTCTGTTGTTAGGATGTGTTCCACGTCAAGGCGGGTTTCTATTACCCTTACCCTTTTGCCGTATCTGCCCCTTAGAGTTGCTAGTCTTGTTTGTAGTCGTGTTATCTTAGCACTGTTGTATACCTGTTCCCTAGGTGTCATTCGGTGGACTTTAGGGAAGCTACGAAGTAGTCTTCTTTCGTTGGGATGGGGGCGCTACAAACATAGCGTGCGACTTGTGAGAATTTGAGACGGACGCGAGGTGAGAACGGGTGGCCAAGTGGTTAAGGCGACCGCTAGCCCGAAGCGGGAGACCCGCGTTCGATTCCCGGTCCGGCTCAAATTTTCACTTGTCGCCATTGCTTAATGTCAATGGCCAAATGCGGCCACTGTCAATCCTTTCTTTCCTCCTTCCCTTCCTTTAACAATTTGCAAATATCATGTATCTGTTAATTTTCGGCTGCCATAGGGTTTTCTCTACATAAAGTAGTAGAAATGCAGCACACCTTGAGTATTTACAATACGTGTTTGTGGAAAGGAATTGAAGAGAAAAATTTTCTTAAGCTGCTTCCACATCAGAATCACCGCGTTGCCCGGCGCAGCGGAAAACCAACAAAAGAGGTTTGGTGCAGATCAGCGCATCCGGTGTGGACGTCATACCGCTCCCCCCTGTGTTGCGAGCATTGTCGGTACAACAAAGGAAACGCTTGATACGTGTGCGATTCTGTTTCGACGGCGTTTGCCGTTTTCAATTTTTTATGAACGTGCGCACACTGCCGCATTCTGTTATTCTTTATTCGTCACATTGATCAAAACGGTACATCGAATTGGTTTGTCGTTTCTGCGCGGTGGGCCCATCAGGTATGGCCTCGACTTTCTGCAATGCGCACACGAATAACGTACCACCAAAATTAAAAACCTTTAATAAGTAGAGAAAGAAACAAAAACATGCAAATCCCCTCCCTGTCCTAAACTTCCATTATAAACGTTTCATACTTTGGCCGCGAATCCTTAGAAGCCGCTTTAGGAGACCTACAGAATTTATGACTGGCCTGTCCTTCCCATCCGAGATTTGCTGTGTTTAAGACAACCCGTCCCTGAATTGTCGTACTTTGTCGACGCATGGGATTCCTCCTACTTGTTTTGCTGTGAAGCTCTCGTAGTCGATGTCACTCTCAGTTCTGATAAAACGTTGACATTCTAAAGACAGTGCAAGGGAGATACTTGAAATTCTAATGAACTGTTATTTACTCAAAATACAAGTAAGTGTTGCGATCCCATTTGCAATGTGTTTATTAATGACGACACCGTAAAACAAAATTAACGGCACTTCAAAAAAGAGCAAATCTGAGCAGTGGCGTAACTATGGGGGGGGGGGGGGATGAGGGGGATAGAACCCCCCCCCCCCAGAACCCGAAAAAAATCGTATAACAGCAATCTGGTAAAGGTAAAGATTGGAAACTTGGGGTGTTTTACCATAAGCTTTCATTGGATGGGAGTCAATTAGTTTCTTCAACGGGAGTGGTAGATGGTAGTCTGCCTGGAAACTGACTAAAATTTTGCTAGTCAAGCAGATCTATCCCCCCCCCCCCCTCAAAAAAAGCCAGGTCATAGTTACGCCACTGATTCTGAGAACATGGTCACTAAATGACCAGACTCATATTATG
The DNA here is from genome assembly GCA_026315105.1 of Locusta migratoria. Lineage (NCBI taxonomy): Eukaryota > Metazoa > Arthropoda > Insecta > Orthoptera > Acrididae > Locusta > Locusta migratoria. Next base: position 299,851,617 of record CM048755.1, read on the forward strand.
TCCTTTCTCCATCTGGCTGAATTTTCATAACCACTTCGTACAACTTCGTAATAACTCGTACGTCTTACTTTATATTAGCTACCATTATTCAGAAATTGTTTATATTCAGCATTGTTGTAACACTTGAGTGTATTAAATACTGGATTCCATCATTTAATATTTACTTTCGCCGGAACGCCTGTGTTTCCCTCGGCACAGCAACGCTTTCTCACGTCTTCCTGCGGCACATTTGACTCACCTCGTCACTGCACCTGTGTCACAACTATGGTTGCCAGATGTCCGGTTTTCGACAGGACAGTTCGGTTTTCTATCTGCTTGTCCACTCAAGAAAATCTTAGTAGACAGGACAAAATTTTATACATACCTTAATAAAAGCAGTGACATCGAGTACTAAATATACGAAAAAGTACATTCACTCTTATTGTTTTAATAACTAAGTACAGTGTCACTTTTTGCCACAGATAACGAACCCTTGTTTTCAGTAAATTAATTATTATAGATAAAATTTAAAAAGTTGTCCGTCTTTTAACATATCTGGCAACCCTTGTGAGAACAGGCGACTGGTGAAATGCAACTTGATGAAATTACAATTGTAATCAATGTTCAAATGTTTGTAGAGTCTATGGGACTTAACTACGGGGTCATCAGTCCCTAAACTTACAAACTACTTATGAACTACTTACAACTAAGGACGGCACAAATATCCATGCCCGAGGGGGGATTCGAACCCCCGACCGTAGTAGCCGTGCAGACCGTGACTGGAGCGCCTCAGTCCCCTCGGCCATCGCGGCCGGCACAATTGTAATCCTCAACTAAATAACAGAAATAATGAACGTTGGACGTTACAGCCGATATATTCGACCGAAAATTTGATAAAAATGCATCGTTTTATATGATAGGCCGCAATAAGGGATGTCGTACTATGCAATTTTTTAACTATATTGATTTCATAGGATTTAGATGGGACCATTACATTTCATCGTTATAGCCAATACGTCGTTAAAAGCGATGTCACTATAAACGGTTTTAACTATATGTATAATGTGTGATAGAACAAACAGGCCCAAGCGGTTGCACACCGCAGGGCGCTTTAGGCCAGTATTACACGGTCAAGTATTTACGCCAAATCTTTGACGTAAAAATATTATCAAATGTTGGTAATTTTTCTGTCACGTAACTCTTTGACGTTCGCTTGAAAGGTATATTACACGATGAAAGATTTATCATCATATTTCAAGGTGGCGGACAGCAAACATTTGTTATGTGCTACAGTCGCTACTACGACAATTGCACTTTCCGCATATTTGAAGAAAAGGAGAGGGGGGGACGTGCTTCTGTGAGACAGTGGGTTCCTCGTCGTGATAGAAGAAGTATCCAGGCAAATTTGTTGCGTGAACTGCAATTGGAGGATGCCAAAGCATACGCAAATTACTTGCGAATTCATAACACGTTTCAATATTTGCTCAATAAAGTGACTCCCTATCTCAAAAAACACTGTACCCACATGAGAAATCCTATATCAGTTGAAGAACTGCTAACAGTGACATTTAGATTTCTTGCCACTGGAGAGAATTATTCTAGTCTCCAGATAGTACTAGAATACCACAGTGCACATTAACCCAAATTATCCCAGAAACATGTCAAGCAATTTACGACTCATTAAAAATTGAAACAGCTGAAGGTGAGGAAGTTTTTTACTATTTGGTTTAATTTCACTAACTGCGGCAGCGGCGTAGTTTGCTAATGTTGGAAATCCGTCGACTTTGATCATGCACGTGAAGGCAGCCAATAAAAATAACTTTTTGCTTTACACCTTGTAAACAAATCGGCGTTGCGAATGTCAGTAGTTTCACGAGTCACTTTTTCCCTTCGTGACATAGCCGCAGAAAATTTATACATTCCACTGTCGTCACAAAAGAACAAGCTGGAGAAGTAAAAACAAAAGTACACCGAGAACCAGTCACTACATGTGTATAAGATTGTTATAATTACGTATATTTGGCCGAAAAGTCTCATTTAATTGACATTGACAATGATAAACGTCCTTACAGAATAAAAGCAGTCATCATACATAACGTAAAGCAAACTGTTACACCCATGTAGTGACTGGTTCTCAATGTACTTTTCCGATTTCCCGATGACCATTGGCTTTAACAATAATACTAAGCAATTTACACATCCCTCTTTTGCAAGCGGTCTTTAATTAGAGAGTGAAACTGCTAATTCACACAACAGTATTGTTTAGAGCACAAAAATGAATTAGATCTACCAGTACATGAAGTCAGCAGGCTTCATACCTAATTTCTATACCTGCTCCTTCAGGATTGTTTAACGCTGTCCTGCTGCTCGTGAGTATCTTAGAGAACGCAAAACCTTGTATTTTTATCAACCCCAATAAGTAATCACAAAGATATGAACATAAAAAACTGAAAGCAATAACTTACCAAAAAAGTTTCTGATGTTCATCTTGTGTGTTGCCGTCCTCGGTGCGGTCTCACTGCTAACACCGACAGTAGAATACACGGCAGCCAGGCAGGCTATGAGCTAAAGCACAAGATATACCGAGCTGAACAACCCGCCATTTTGAATCCCAATACGACGACAGCGTTGTATGCTTCGTGTGGTGTAGCGAAGTAAATCAGCGAATATTTTGTGAGTTTATTGTTTAACATTGCTCAAAAAATAGCAGATGTGGTCGCTATGTTTTATCGGTTTCCTTCACACATAGATCGGCGTAAAAAAGATGGCTTGTATGGCGCCAAAATCGAGCAACTATCTGTGTAACGTTAAGAACGGAACTTTTTCTATTTGTATTACAAATAGTTACGCTCAGAGAGGGGTAGTAATGAAAATATAGGCCTATACATGTAAGCAATAGTTTATTTTAGTTACAGATTGTTAAAGTAAGACAACATACAGTGTGTTTGAAGTTAAGCTACTTTTCTTGATTTTATTTAGACCAACTAAGGAGTTCTTCTAAGGGCTGTTAATTGTATTTTAAGTGATGCATGAGTGCAGCTGGCTTTAGCCAGCTAGTGGTTTTTAAATTGTTTCCCATTAGTTCAGTTTTCGATTACAATGTGACTCTCAACACGGAAATATGTAGGCGTAAGCCAAGCTGTGAACAAGATGTCTGAAAATAATAATAATAATCGTAAATTGAACTTCGCAAAGAATGCGAACCGGAAAGAAGTTATACATGAAAGGCATTAAATTCAAAACTTAGCATGCAACATTCATTTTATTTTAAAGTGCATGCTACCAGAGACACTTCATTTAGTCGTTATCTAATGAAACCAGACGTTCAAAGTTATTAAAGACATTTTTGACGTTAAATCTTCTCTGAAGTAAGGTGCGTTAAAACATGCGAGACATTAGAGGGGGCAATACGGGAAGCACACTATCGCAATTTAACATTATTCCGTAACTGTTTTCGAATGAAATTCTTAGTTACCGTAAACGTATGTGGAAGTGCCATTTATAAACCAGAAAATACGATAATTGTAACATATCTTGACTGTGTGTGGTAAATATTTAGAACGATAACATATGCCTTAATTTCGAATAAAAGTGAATGTGTCATATCTCTAAATATCTCTCTATTGACTATTTTAAGTTGCTTGGGTGTTACAGTGAAATGTAAGCCAATAAATTTACTGTGTTGTAATATTTTCTGCGTTATGAAAGTATATTTAAAGGCCTTATGAGCATATTAAACAGCGCAAGTGTTCCGTTTTCTATAAATGCGCGCCTTCAACGTGAGATTTAAAATGGCGGATTGGTCTGCTTGTACTATACAGTGCTCTACTATGAGCAGTGACTTCACGCTCTCGCCATGCCGTGCTGCATTTAACCATATACGCACGCGGGGCACAACATGCCCAAAGTCACACACATGGACATGGAGATTTCCTGTTTTAGTGTATTATCATTACTGTTAAAATTATCATGTTTTGTATTACATAATTTTTTAACTTCTTATAGTCGATGAAATGATAGTTTAAAACCTCCAAAAAGCGCCAAAAAAAAAAAAAAAAAAAAATCAGGATTCGAAGCTGGGACCTTGGCCTTTCGCGGTCAGTTTTACAGAAGTAAAGCTGCGAGGACGTGACGTGGAGTGTGCTGGGATTGTTCAGTCGGTAGAGCCAAGGAGGTTAGAATCTCTGGAGGTGCCCTAATACTGAAAAAGTGAAGCCAGCAAAATGCACACTTCGCCATTTGTTTGTGCCCAAAACATTTGTCGTAGTGCATGTGTATAGCAGTTATACTCGTTGAAAGTACGTCATATCTAAGTAAATACCGGGATGTGACTGTCAATTTAGTGAGTCCACGTAAAGAGGGCACAATTCACACAGGATTTTAAGCGAGAAATCTTTGTTTTGGGCACAAAAGCGCGGCCTCTCTGGCTTCAGCCAATGCCTGTTCTCAGCATAGGTAACGCCACCTTCCTTTATTCTAACCTCCTTGGATAGAACACATACCCTTGAAAGGCAAAGGCCCCAGGTTCTAATCCCGATTCCGGCGCATAGTTTTACTCTACCAGGATGTTTCATATCAGCGCACACTCAGCTGCAGTGTGAAAGTATCATTTTGTCTATTTGTAGAATGATTCGCCAGAGCATTATGACCGCCTACCTACTACCGATACAAATTCGTTCAGGCGATAGAAGCGTCACCTGACCAGGAATGACTAAGGGCAACCACGCACTGGCCGCCTCCCGCGGCGGTTGGCGGTTAAGGCTAGTTTACACGACGACACTGCGTTTCATGAAACTGCGCTACTGGCCAGTGCGCATGCGCGGCAGGCGTTCGCGCAACTCGTTGGCGAAACTAATCGGTTTCGGCACCTTCCAACTTTGGCGAAACTGATTGTGCGAGTTTTTATGTTAGGTTATGGCCAAAACAGGAAAAAATACAACTTAAAGGGGGGAACGGAGGAAATGATTCGGGTTTTGAACATATATGCGACGCATAGGTTTTTGTGGGATTTTAACGATGAATATTTCTGGAATAAGAAGCGGCGTGTTAGTGCTCTTGAAGCAATTATTCGTTAATTAAATATTTTTTTAAATGTTTGTAAACCTATCGGACCAAACTGCGTGGTCATCAGTCCGTAGCTTACAAACTACTTAAACCTAGGTAAACTAACCTAAGGACAACACACACACCCATGCCCCAGGGAGGACTCGAACCTCCACGGCGAGCAACCGCGCGCTCCGCAGCGAGACGCTTCAAGGTGGGTTGTCCAAGGCGCGATTGCTGCCTGCGGCTTCGATGGATCGGCTCGTGACGTCAGAGGCTGGCTGCTCGCACATGCGCACTTTGGGTTTGGAGTGCGGCGAGTGCAGCGAGACGCTTTAAGGTGGGTTGTCCAAGACGCGGCTGTTAACTGCGACTGCGTCTCGACCCCCTCCCTTTTCCGGCCATGGCGGACGGTGGCGTGACCGCAACCACAGACAAATATATATTACTCTGTGCCGCACCACGACGGGAACCGCTGCCGTTTCCCTAGGGCATACTTGTCTTGTGTCAGTGTGCCGATACCCTGGCTCTTGCTTCCCTCGCTCTGGTCGGCGACTAACGAAATTCATGACGAAAATAAAATTTTCAATTTTCTTGGTGTAAAAAATACTGCATGTTAAGGAATCAAAGCTACATGAGTTACTATATTTCGTTTTTCGTTAGAGATTCTCGTCTTGCTTTTAAAAAGAGAAAAAGCACTATATTCGGTTGCGCAGTCCTGCGATTGCCGCCGCATCAGCCGCGCGCTTCACTCCAAACTCAAAGTGCGCATGCGCGAGCGGCCAGCCTCTGACGTCACGAGACGATCTAGAGCACTGTATATCTAGTGCTTTAAGACGATCCATCGCAGCCGCAGGCATCAATCGCGCCTTGGACAACCCACCTTTAGACCGCTCGGCTACTCCACCACGGCCGTTAATTAAATATCGATGGGTTAACGATTAGTGAATTGCAGACTAAAATACATTCAATTCGAAATACGTATACACACGAACTATGACAATTGATTTCGGAACACGAGACGAATATGAATCTCTATTGGACAAGAAACGTAATGTAATTTGTAATTTCAGTTCTGGTATCTGGTAACAATGCTTCACGCATAACAGTATCTTGTTTCTTTATTGCGTTACTAACTCTGTTTAACAGGAACGTGAACTGCTCTGGTGACATTCTAAGTTGACTAAAATAACTTCTAGGGTCTTCGTTCACAATTTCTTTCAGCAAGGTCGCTGAGCTACCGAGCTGACTATTTTTTTTTTTTTTTTTTTTTTTTTTTTTTTTTTTTAATCCAGTCACGAAACCAAACACGTTTATTATTCTTTTTTATGTTTAGTCTTATACACCGACTTCACACAGAGAATCAATAGCTCCGCCACAACTCTTACAGCTACCAAAACTTTCAATGTACGCCGACTACGGCACTCCCAAAACAACGAAACTGAAGCGTATAGTATTGGCGCCGTGTCTAGAGACATACACGAAACCAGTTGCGCGCAATTCGTTTTACGCGACTAGTGTCGCAACCTGGTGTCGTCGTGTAGACTAGCCTTTATGGATAGGGCTGGGCAAATGATACTCGCGTTCGAACATGCTGCCGCGGTGGAGTAGCCGAGCGGTCTAAAGGTGGGTTGTCCAAGACGCGGCTGTTAACTGCGATTGCGGCTCGGCCCCCTTCATCTCCCTTTTATTTTTCGGCCGTGGCGGACGGTGGCGAGTCAGGAGCACGACGCCAGCCGCTGCCGTTTATCAAGGCAAAAACAAAATTTCCGATTTTTTGCTGTAAAAAATACTGCATGTTAAGAAATCAACGCTACATCAGTTCCCACATTAGGTTTTCGTTACAGATTCTCGTTTTCCTTTAAAAAATTAAAAAGCGCTACTTTCGGTTATGCGTGTTTTTTTTTCCTTTTTATTACATCTCTGTCGAGTTTGAGGAAACTAACACGTAAAAAAATTCGTTTTTGCATATCTTGTAGTTTCATACCCCAGCTTGATAACGAAGTGTCTATTTTCTTAAAATTCCTGATAATTATTCAGATACTTAATTTTTAAGTAACCTATTGCATTAAACTTGAAGTGTTTGCATCGAAAAATGTAGTCGCTGACTACTTTGCGTATTGTTCATTTTAGGTCATACATTGTTGTGGATGAAATGAAGCCAATCATTCGAAATTATTTTTAAAATTGAGAGCAGGACGATACCTGTCTCCGTTTTCGAGATTTTGGCTCGTATATCTACGGTACGGGAGTGTCGCGACTAGCGCGCCATTACTCTCCACGTGCAACCTGAATTGTGCGGAGGTAACAATCATCACATCTTATAAACTGTTGAAGATATTGAACCCTTTTCTTAAATGATAGCCTGGGAAGGAATTCATGTTTTACAAAATCATTAATACTCAAAGCTTTTTTTTTTATTTTATCTACAGGTATACAGAAATAACTATAGTTTTTGTACGATAAAACGAGGTATTAATTAAACAGTATTTAATATTTATGGTGGTTTATTTCCGTCTATTGCAACTAAATGAAAGGCGTTTCGCTTCTTTATTTGTGAACCTTCATCAATGGCAGTTTTTTTAGTGTTAACTCTATGTGCGACTTCATGGAGCTGTGTGTGTATTCTCCAAAGGGATGGAAGTTTTGGTTCTTTATTTCATCACAATGCCGTCGGTACTTCACTGTGTCACTGCAGATTTTAACTGTTAGGGTTTTCTTTATATTGATTCTATTTTTGTGACACATGACCATGAAAGCTGTTAAAACATTTTTATTAATAGGCACCTTTTAAAATATGACACGAAATTCATACTTGAATTTAGATTAAATGTCAGCCAGTTTGCACATGAATTGGAACTTGCAGAGAGTGACATACAGAGAAAATCCTATAACTGATTCAACAAATCTATCAGTGGAGCTGAAAAAATAAATAAATAAAAATAAAACGCAGTGACGCTAAGGTAATTGTTCTTTTATTTTCTTATTTACGATTGCGGTGAAGTTTATAAGACCAGGAGTGTGTTTATCTGAAACTCCTGATGCAGCTTGCATCTCTCTCGTTTCTTCTGTGTTGCCTTTGAAATAAATCCCAGTGTTCGAAAACGTACAGTTGAAATTTTTTCCAAGGGAGATCAAAAATAGCAAACACATACCAAACAAAATATTTTTCTGTAGCTTGTTAATTGTATCAACAACAGTTGTAAGAATGTTTGCTGATTTGTTGGTTTCTGTCATAAACCATCTTCCAGGGAATATGGTAAACAAGAAGATTTTAAAATATCGAAGATGTCAGCCATACCATACACGAGACATTTGAATCTAAATGGTACACCACAACGTTTATCTTTGTTCATATAAACTAAGATAATTTTTATGGCGCGCCACAAAACGGACTGTATTGGAATGAATGAAATTAATGAAAATATTACATTAAAGTTGTCATACATTTATTTATACCTGTGCGATCACCTAAACAAAAAAATTAGTTACCACTGGTCACATATTTTATTTCCAAAACCATAGAGGCCAATACAGCTCCTTTTCCAACCTTCATTTCTATTTTATTTCTCCGAATATTTTCAGTCTACTCTTATATATGTCACTATATTGCCATGAAATCTAAATCTGTTCAACGAACAAAGGCAATAGCTTAATGGCGAGAAGAGCTCATCTTATGAGTGGTTCATATCCGTTTTTCTTCGGTCCGCTTGTCTCGGCATCTTTCTGCCGCTGCCGTGAGTCGTTGCGACTCCGAATCGCAACACTGCTCACTGGTGCAGTCCTGCGATTGTCGCCGCATCAGCCGCGCGCCGTACTCCAAACTCAAAGTGCGCATGCGCGAGCAGCCAGCCTCTGACGTCACGAGCCGATCCATCGCAGCCGCAGGCAGCAACCCACCTTGAAGCGTCGCGCTGCGGAGCGCGCGGTTGCTCGCCGTGGAGGTTCGAGTCCTCCCTGGGGCATCGGTGTGTGTGTTGTCCTTAGGTTAGTTTACCTTAGTTTAAGTAGTTTGTAAGCAACGGACTGATGACCACGCAGTTTGATCCGATAGATTTACAAACATTTATTATTATCGAACATGCTCGGGATTTCCCGATACAGCAGAAAACACGATACAGTATCGAACTGTTCGAACAGTGACATAATAAATACTCGTGCTGCATATCTCCAAACGATACGCGGGAAATGTTGAAGTTACGGAGCTATCTCTTTGCTCAGAACTAATTTCATAGGAAGTAAAAGTACATGTAAAAAATCAACATTATGAAAAACTGTGTATTTTGTTTGAAACAGTGCGTACGTGACTTATCTGGTATCACTGCAAGATACAATTCATTGATAAACAAAGTATCTGATACTGTGACAGAACTATTGCCCCACATTACTGAGGGATAACAGTCAAAGGAAAAAAAATGTGAAGCCTTCATAAATAGAAATTACATTTAATGTGATTATAAGAGATAGGTTGCAAATGACAATTCCATTCCCTCTTCATACGGTAAAGTAACAGATAAAAATGTTACCACCTTGTAATCGCCTTAAAAACAAGATTAAGAGAGATGAAATAGGGAAAACGTTAGAATTTTAATCTTCTATATCTATAAATGTAAATGTCTATTCGGTGTACGTTTATCACGTCTGAACCACAAGACATAAAGAGCTAAAAATTTGTACAGTTACTAATGTCTACCCGGGGAAGGCTTTAGGCACGATTTTATGGTGATCGGATATATATAATAATGTAAATGTCTGTTCGGTGTACGCTTATCACGTTCGAACGACAAGACACACAGACTTAAATATTTGTACACTTAATAATTAATACCTGAGGGAGGTTTTAGGCGCGGTTTTATAGCGATCTGAGAGATATTTGGTAATTTGAAGAATATAACGCGACATGCGGAACAATATTTACTCTTTGAGAATGATATTTACTCTTTGAAAACGGTTTTATTGGTTGCATTGTTGCTTGAGGGTTGATAATGATAAAAGGGTGGAGTATATTGGGATGCAAAGTTATCAGTGTGTATAAAATTCTACGTGTGTGTGTGTTAATATTTCGGTCTGCAGCGAAAACTACAGAACGCAAACGAATGGTCTATGTGTAATTGTTGTCCAAGGTCTCCCATTGTACACCATAGCAGTTCCATGCCGTTATCTATAAGAGGGTGGAAGATATGGTGGTTGAAAGTCTTCAGATTATTAAAAAAAAAAAAAATCGGACTGAAGGCCAGCGATGACGTTTGCGACTCTATAGCAAGGAGGTTACATACAGCGATACGTGATGCCACAGACCATATCTCTGGTCTATGCGTGCTACAATGTCTTCAGCTCTTTCTCTGTAAGGATACGCATAGGAATTTTTTTTATTTGAATGTTGATTAAACATGTATGTTTCTAGAGAAGGTATTGTATTTCATCCTTCAAAACCAGTCTCATAGCACACTACTGAAAGATAGGTTATCTATCATAATCAACCAACACGCGAGCGAAGCCGCTGGTTTAAGCCAGTACCCAATAATGGAAATAAGTCCTATAAAAATAAATTGTAATTGCGACCTTGCAATAAACGGTGCACGAGTTGCTGTGTACGTAGTATCAACAGGCGCCGCTAGATCGCAGCACTATAATTTTAAATCTCGATTGCTATCGTTTACTTACAGCCTATATTCGTTACTGTTTTTACTTATGCCCTGCACCCTAGAAGCTACTATAGTCGGAATTTCACACTTATTAGTCCTCATGGTATATTAATGACACCCTATTTTCGTTATAAATTGTATACTGCTTAGCACAGAAAAGATTTATGAATATCATCGTTGTAAATCGTAGAGATAGTACCTCATCACATTACTAGATAGCGTTAGGTTCGTTCCAGCAGCTGCCAGATTGCTTGACGCACATGCGCAACGCTAAAATTTTTGTTCCAGCAGCGCCTTCTCCCGCTTCTGGCTACTTGGAGTGTGGCTGTTTGGTGTTCCAGCAGTTGTCGCAAGCAGCCAGACGCTACCCGAAAAAATATTTCTGGCGCGGTCAAGCTGCCAATTTGCGCATGCGCAGAAAGGTCTGAGTTAGAGTGGGGGGTAGCCATCACGTGATACGTGAGTGTTTGTAGCGTGATTTCGATTATTTCGAAGTCACTGCAATCCCACTTGAGATCAGATATTTCTCGTTTACACTTCTTCGTTATTAAGAAGGAAAGTATTTTAATTATTCCTTTAAACTCGCCCTCGACTGCAACCAGAAACAGTGCAAAAAGCGTTCCAGCAGTGCAAGTATCAAACAAGGGTTTTTGCGTCATAGGAGCTGCGCATGCGCAGTAACACCTGTTTCTTAGCGCTTGAAAGTAGCCGTCTGGCAGCTGCTGGAACGAACCTGTTGTGATCGAATGTTCCAACATTTCCCGATCTATGGCGTAAATTGTTCGAACAGTTCGAATCATGTTCAAACTCAGCTCTACTTATGGAGGACAACGCACTGGTCGGCGCTTCGCCACGCGGGCGAGCGGGCGCGCTCTTGCCGGCGGAAAACTCGGCAGCCGCGCGGTTTTCGACAGCTGACGCGTGGCACAGGTGGCGGGGAGGCGTTATTCGACATGAGTACATTTGCACCGGACACAACAGGTTGCCTCGTTTCACCCGTAACCTCTGTTACGATCACGCTGTGATGGATTTTGATTTCGAGAAACTTATTTTCGAAGTGGAAAATAGTCCAGGCGTCTGGAATATGAAGGCGAACGAATATAGTGACAGAAATTTAAAGTTTAAAATGTGAGAAGAGATAATAGAAAAATTTGGAGGAAAGGATTAGTTACAAGAGGAAAAGAAAATGCTTGGTAAGTTTATTGGTTTTTATTTTCAACAATATCATTACATATTTTAATGTGTATGAAACTGGAACATCAGATGTTAAGCGAAGCGATCTTGCCATTCTAGTGGTTTTACATTTACAAAGTAATCTGCTAGTACATCTCTGTTGTTAATAACTGATCGGTTTCCTCTCTGAACTGGTCCTTTTTCAATATCTTGCAACCCTTCCTGTGGCGTGTTTAAAGTATGCTCGAAATTAACAGTGTGTCTTTCACGTGTGAAGTTGTGAAGTATACAACAACATTTTACAATTTGTTTTGCCAAATTTATTTTAACATTTAGAGGTCGATGTAATATCCTCCATTTATTAGCCAAAATGCCGAAAGTGCATTCAATATACCTACGTGCTCTGCTGAGCCGATAATTAAATATTCTTTTGTTTTTACTTAAATTATTTCCTGCATAGGGTCGCAAAACATGTTGAGATAGGCTGAATGCCTCGTCAGCAACAATAAAATAGGAAAGTTTGCCTTGAATTCCTTCTGTTTCCATATCGTTAGGTATTCCTAAATTTCAATTCGTCAGTTGTTTGTACAAGAACGAATATTAAAAAAAAAAAATTCAAATGTTTGTACATCTATCGGACCAAACTGCGTGGTCATCAGTCCGTAGCTTACAAACTACTTAAAGCTAGGTAAACTAACTTAAGGACAACACACACACACCCATGTCCCAGGGAGGACTCGAACCTCCATACCGAGCAACCGCGCGCTCCGCAGCGAGATGCTTTTATTTATTTATTTTTGTTTACTTAGACCGCTCGGCTACTCCACCGCGGCAACGAATCTTTGAAAACAGACGAATCACTACATTTTCCAAATGCCCCAATATCCACATAGATGAATTTATAATTGCTGTCACAAAGTGCCATTAGAACTATTGACAAAAAAATGTTTATAATTGTAATAAAGCGATCCTGTGTTGCCTGGTTTTATTACACGGATATGTTTACAATCTATAGCTCCTATAATATGAGGAAAATTAGCTCTGGATTCAAATTGTTCAGCTATATGTAACCAAGATTCTGTCGTCGGTTGAGGAAGGCATTCTGCTTTCAAGTTGATCCACATTGCTTGACAAGCTTGTTGCACAATTTCGCTGACTGTAGTTCTTCCCAGGCGATAAGCGTAGTGAATATAAGCAAAAGAGCACCCAGAAGACAGATACCTAAAATATAAAATCACATTTTTCAAGTACGTCGCTGCAAAATAAGCGGAAAAATTTGAGAGATAGTTTCGTGAAACAATATCGGAAACTCAAGAGTTTGAAAAGTGGATCACGTACTACAAGGAAATGCACTTATGTTTACTTCAACCAACTAATTTTTCTAGCAGATGTTGTTGCAAGAAATATTACGGATGACAGTTTGAGTCAAAGTGGAGTAATACATGAAGATACACAAATTCAGCCTACTAAAGAAGCATATGACACTTCAGAGATAACGTCATCAAGAGTGGAAAAGAGAAAAAGTAAGGACACAGAAACGGAGAACATAGAAGAACGGCTTGTTGGGGTACTGAAAGAAAGTCTGTCACGGAACGACGATGACCCTGACCGTCACTTTCTATTGTCACGATTTTAAACGAGTACCTGATCATTTGAAGACAATAACAAAAATTAATATTATGAAACTAATCATGGACGCATCTTGTGAAATCAAGATGCCACCCAATATTAATATACGGAATACGAATTTCACAAATAGTGGCCATCCGTCAAGTAACTACCCAAATATGAATGGTAATGTTGCAGACGTAAGATCTCCAGGAAGTTCATCTCATGTATCGGATCATTCTCAAGCAAGTGACCATTATGATATATTTAACATGCGTAATAATTTAAACAGTGTTAAGTTTCAGTAAAAATGTTTGTTATGTTGATTTATGTATTTCATCCTGTGAAACCTTATGGTATTAAAATATTTAAACGGAATAACAACACTCTTACCTAATTGTTACCAGCAGCTTTTCTTCAGGATCTATACAAGACCGGAAGTTTGTCGTCACTCCAGTTAAAATGTTCAAATGTATGTAGAGTCTATGTGACTTAACTACGGGGTCATCAGTCCCTAAACTTACAAACTACTTATGAACTACTTACAACTAAGGACGGCACAAATATCCATGCCCGAGGGGGGATTCGAACCCCCGACCGTAGTGGCCGTGCAGACCGTGACTGAAGCGCCTCAGTCCCCTCGGCCACCGCGGCCGGCCACTCCAGTTATTGTTCCACTGATTTTGGAAAGTAGTTCGTCGAAGGAAGATGTTGACATCCTGGTGTAGTTAAAAATTTGTCCTCATAGTTTCGTAACTCCCTGTAAAAAGTGACGAAAGCTCGTTTAGTACTTCTTTCTTGCAGGATAGGGTGCACCCAGTACCTATGTTTTCTGTTTCTCCGGCGTCTTACCTTTCTCAAACGTCGTAGTAAGAGCCAAATGGCCACATACCCTCTGCAGACACTCTCATTTTTTTTTGTATTTTCAACAAGACAAACAAAACATTTAAGTTGATCCCACGCACTGCTACACACACCACTGCGAGAGCGAGCACTGCAACGGGATCGGCAGAAAAGGTGTCAGAGCTGGTGTAGTCGGCAGTGCGGTGAGGGCCACGGGAACCGCAGAACCGCGCGCCTCCAGGCGGCGGGGAGCGGCACAGTGCGTGCTTGCTCAGGCTAGTCTACACGACGACACTAGGTTGCCAAACTCGTTGCATGAAATGAATTGCGCGCAACTGGTTTCGTGTATGTCTGTAGACACGGCGCCAATACTATAAACTTCAGTTTCGTTGTTTTGTGAGTGCCGTAGTCGCAGTAGAATGAAAGTTTCGCCAGCCGCGGTGGCCGCGGGGACTGAGGCGCTTCAGTCACGGTCTGCATGGCCACTACGGTCGGGGGTTCGATCCCCCTCGGGCATTTGTGCCGTCCTAGTTCGTAAGTAGTTTGTAAGTTTAGGGACTGATGACCCCGTAGTTAAGTCCCATAGACTATACAAACATTTGAACTTTTTTTTTTTTTTTTGTTAGTTTTGGTAGCTGTAAGAGTTGTGGGAATCTACTGCTTGTCTGTGTGAAGTCGCTGCATAAGACTAAACATAAAAAGAATAAGAAACGTGTTTGGGTTGCCCCAATGTTTAATTAGATGGTAAAAAGGCGCTGTTTCCCATTCAGTTACGGATTTCACTTTCGATTTAAGTTTTAAGCTGTCGAGTTGTTTTCATTTAATGCCAACCAGTTTTGCCTTTATCCGTTTGATTTGAGCTGTGTGAGCCATACTTTCGTTGGCTTTAGCGTACAGTTCGCGTAGGGCTCATTAACCCTTTATTTGGCAATATTGCTCTCAACTAACATCCAAATTGAGCATGGTTTCCCGCTACATGTTTCAGCTTTCGTCCCTGGATAATCAATAGTGCTTGTAACCAACATTTAAGCTCTCAAATTCAACGATTTTTCATTGTCTTCTACGAGAAGTTACGCAATAATCACAATTTTTAGCCGACACTACGACTATTAGTTAGCGGGGTACCAATTTCTTTCCATTTTGTGGCGATATTTTACTCTAGTACATGGAAAACTGCTTATCAAGGGGAAGAGGAAGCCTTGAAGGTGATTCCTTATGCAAACTTTTTGGCGAATTCTTCTCTGGGACACTGCAAATGGACTGATGTTTATTGTAAAGAGGAGGCCTGGTAGACCACTACGAAATTCGAAACCAGTCCAAAAGAAGAAGGAAACCGCAACTTCTGTACCAGTGAATGAAAAAAATGTTCAAATGTTTGTTAAGCTTAAGGGAAGTAACTGCGGGGCCATCAGTCCCTAAACTTACAAACTACATGTGAACTACCTTATACTAAAGACGACACAAACATCCATGCCCGAGGGGGGATTCGAACCCCCGACCGTAGCGGCCGTGCAGACTGTGACTGGTGAGCCGCAGACCGCTCGGCCACTGCGGCCGGCAGTGAATGATGTATGATGTGACAGGTCTCACAATTATTGCCACTTGCCAGATTATGGGCCAAAATAAATATACAGGTTTTGTATACATGAGTACTTGACTGTGAAACGTGGAAATTGTGGGATGATTCTGGATTTTGTAGCAAAAAGGACTTGTTTTCAAACATTTCACATGACATTGTACAAAATATAATAATTTGTATAGGTTATGGGACCAGTCCAAAAGGAGTTGTATAGCTGCAACTGCGGAAAAGGAGGCCAAAAACACGAAGAAAAATATAATTTCTTCAGTCATAAGAACAACACAGTAGTGTTTATAGAGTATCACCCACGCGCTTTTTTGGGCATTCTTACTTACAGGCTGGAAACTATATTTTAAAACAATTCATATAAAATTGTTCACATTGCTCTAAACGTCTAATTTAAGTCACTTAATATTTTTTCTTCGTGTGGTTTCTGCGTGCCAAACAAAGGGTTAATAAAACTCCGTCGTCCGTTTTCTATCTTGTGCCTGTTGGGTGGAATACGAGATTACAGCTTGTCGCAACGTTCTTCTTGTTATTTGGGTCCACCACTCCAGTTTTGTTCTGTATCTATTTTGCAATCGCAGGCACAGTGTCCACGTGTTTCTTATGGCGTCCTCAAGCTCTGTGTCTCGCAGCATACGCACAGTGGTCCGAAAAAGGAGTTGGGATCGCGTCAGGACCATTAACTCGTTCACTTAGGGGAGACGACAAATAAACCCTATCCAGTCAGATACTCGATTTGGGGTAAATAAGGTAAATTTAACAGGGGTGGAGTAGATTATTTCCCAGGAATCCTTAAGGCCAAGACGTTCAACGAGTGTAAGGAGCTCTTTACAGTAGTTAAAATTGGGCTGCTTGTCTTTTTGAGCCGCGGTGGAGTAGCCGAGCGGTCAAAGGCGCCTCGCTGCGGAGTGCGCGGTTGCTCGCCGTCGGAGGTTCGAGTCCTCCCTAGGGCATTTTCGACTGTTTGTTAAGCTTAAGTGACTTAACTGCAGGGTCATCAGTCCCTAAACTTACAAACTACTTATGAACTAGCTTATACCAAAGACGACACAAACATCCATGCCCGAGGGGGGTTTCGAACCCCCGACGGCGGACGGCCGCGCGCACCGCAACACGGCGCTCCGGCATGCACGGCTAATCCGCCGCGGCACTAGGGCATGGGTGTGTTTGTTGTCCTTAGGTTAGTTTACCTTAGTTTAAGTAGTTTGTAAGCTACCGACTGATGACTACGCAGTTTGGTCCGTTAGATTTACAAACATTTGAACTTTTTTTTGTCTTTTTAATACAACATACAGTTTAAATCTCCTCCTAATACTATGTGTTCAGGGTTATTACGTAATAGATATATAATTTCTTCTTTGAAGAAATCACTTCTTTGCACAGTTTTACTGTTGCCGGAGAGGGCGTATAGATTTATGAAGGTCACATCATAAGTTTTACAAGATACACCCCGCCCAGATTCCAGTTTTTCTACACACGCTATGGGGATACCTTCCCGGACTAGTGTAGCTGTTCCTATGTTTAGTTCACGGGCGGCGTTGCCTAAGGTACGATAAACAGGGACGAAAACGCCTGATATTAAAACGTCTTGCAGAAGTACAATATCCGCTTCCGATTCATAGACGCACTGCCGTAACACTGCGAGTTTCAGAGCAGATGTCAGCTTCTTAATGTTAACAGTGAGCAGTCTATAGGCCTGGGACATTCAGACTATTTCAAGTTTATCTGATCGTCGTCATATTACCACCAGTCCATGTTCGTCTCGGCACTAGTGTCTGATTTGTTTGACTCCCTAGTGTCTTCAAACAGATTTTTATTCTTGTTGCGAAGTGCATTGACATTCGGTTGATACTTCTTTTTTAGCTTTCCACTGACGGTAGGTGTTTTCCTCCAATACTTAACGACACACCAATACGCTTTTCTCATTCAGCAAAGAACGTAAGTGTTATATCCGATCCGCACTTGGACTGAACAGAGCACACAACTACAGTCTGTAAGAAGGTATAGGCGTCATTTCATTCACTGCAGAAATACAAAAAGGCATTTCCTTTGGAGCTGAAAAAGAAGCTCGTTGAGACACTAATACTTCCCATCCTAGATTATGGTGATGCTATTCTGCAAGGACTGACACACGAAAATTCACATAGGCTGGAGTTGGCGTTAAATTCTTATGTCCGATACATTTGTAACCTACGCTTCTACGACCATATCAGTCCCGCATACCAGCAGTTATCTTGGCTACGTGCAGATAAGCGTCGAACCTACCATACATTATGTTTGCTGCATCGCTTCCTCAATCATTGCAAACCTTCTTACGTATCCTCAACTTTCAAACTACTATCTGAACAGCGCAGCAGAAACACACGTTCTAACCAAAATAAAACTCTCTCTGTACCATCACATAACACTGCAATATTCTCTAAATCATTTTCTGTATCGGGAACACGTCTGTGGAACAACCACCCTCAAACGTTAAGAGAGATTAAATCAATTCCATACTTCAAAAGACAGCTAATGGTTCACCTTCTGCCACAATAGCCATCTTTTTCTCAACTTACCAGTCTGTAGCACACTGTTGTCAATTCCTCCTCCCCCCACAAATGTTTGCCTGTCCTTTCGTCAGCAGAGATCCTAACAACCACAGGCACTGTTTCATTTTTCAATCTTCTCCTCTTTCAGTAACCATTTTTTTCTGTTTAAAGATTTGGAGAAGGCTTTTGACAATGTTGATTGGAATAAACTCTTCAAGTTCTGAAGCAAGCAGGAGTAAAATATAGGGAGCGTAAGGTTATTTACAACTTGTACAAAAACCAGGGAGCGGTTGTCAGAGTTGAAGGGCATGGAAGGGATGCAGTGGTTGGAAAAGGAGTAAGACAGGGTTGTAGCCTGTCTCCAATGTTATTCAATTTGTACATTGAGCAAGCTCTAAAGGAAAGCAAGGAGAAATTTGGAGAAGGAATTAAAGTTCAGGGGGAAGAATTAAAAACATTGCGTTTTGTCGACGACATAGTAATTCTGTCAGATACAGCAAAGGACCTGGAAGAACAACTGAACGGAATGGACAGTGTGCTGAAAGGTGCATATAAGATGAACATTAACAAGAGCAAAACTAGGGTAATGGAGTGCAGTCTAAGAAAATCGGGTGATGCTGAAGGAATTAGATTAGCTAACGAAGCAATAAAGGAGGTAGATAAGTTTTGTTACTCGGGCAGTAAAATAACAAATGATAGTCGCAGTACAGAGGATATAAAATGCAGAATGGCAATGGGTAGAAACGCGTTCTTGAAAAAGAGAAATTTGTTAACATCGAATATTGATTTAAGCCTAAGGAAGTCCTTTCTGATGGCATTTGTATGGAGTGTTGCCTTGTATGGGAGTGAAACATGGACGATAAACAGTGCGGACAGGAAGAGGATTGAGGCTTTTGAAATATGGTGCTACAGAAGAATGCTGAAGATTAGGTGGGTGGATCGCGTAACTAATGAGGAGGCACTGAACAGAATTGGGGAGAAAAGAAATTTCTGGCATACCTTGACTAAAAGAAGGGATAGATTGGTAGGGCACATTCTTAGACATCAAGGAATTGTGAATTTAGCGTTGGAGGGAAGTGTGTGGGGTAAAAACCGCAGAGGAAGACCAAGAGATGGATACAGTAAGCAGATTCAGACAGATGTAGGTTGCCGTTCTTATGTGGAGATGAAGAGGCTTGCTCAGGATAGGGTATTGTGGAGAGCTGCATCAAACCAGTCTCCGGACTGAAGACCACAACAACAACATTCTGCAAGGACTGTCGCACGAAAATTCACATAGGCTGGAGTTGGCGTTAAATTCTTGTGTCCGATACATTTGTAACCTACACTTCTACGACCATATCAGTCTCGCACACAAGCAGTTATCTTGGTTACGTACAGATAAGCGTCGAACCTACCATACATTATGTTTGCTGCATCTCTTCCTCAATCATTGCAAACCTTCTTACGTATCCTCAACTTTCAAACTACTATCTGAACAGCACAGCAGAAACACACGCTCTCACCAAAATAAAACTCTCTCTGTACCATCACATAACACTGAAATCTTATCGCCGCGGTGGAGTAGCCGAGCGGTCTAAAGCGCCTCGCTGCAGAGCGCGCGGTTGCTCGCCGTGGAGGTTCGAGTCCACCCTGGGGCACGGGTATGCGTGTTTGTCCTTAGGTAGGTTTACCTTAGTTTAAGTAGTTTGTAAGCTACGGACTGATGACCACGCAGTTTGGTCCGATAGATTTACAAACATCTGAACATCATCTGAAATCTTCTCTAAATCATTTTCTGTAATCGGGAACACGTCTGTGGAACAATCTCCCTCAAAAGTTAAGAGAGATTAAATCAATTCCATACTTCAAAAGACAGCTAAGGGTCCACCTTCTGTCACAATACCCATCTCTTTTTCCACTTACCAGTCTGTAGCTCACTGTTGTCAATTTCTCCTCCCCCCCCCCCCCCCCCCCACAAATGTTTCCCTGTCCTTTCGTCAGCAGCGATCTTTACTCATATTTATCTCCACTTCCTAACAACCACAGGCACTGTTACATTTTTCAATCTTCTCCTCTTTCAGTAACCATTTTTTCTGTTTATATTAAACTTAGTTCAAATGTGTTAATCCAATCAATCTCCATGTAAATATCTATTGTTATTAGTATTGGCATGCACCACAAATTACTATTGATACTGTGACTTTCGTGTTATTATTATCATTATTAGTAGTAGTATTAGCATCTACTGTTGTTATTAATATTATTAATACTGTTTTTTCCTTAAATACTTAGTATATGTTGTTCTTCGTCAGATGTAAGAGAGGGCCTTAGGGCCCTAATCTGGTCAGGTCAAATAAGCAAATAAATAAATAAAATAAATAAATATTGAGGGTACTATCTGTGGTGTCGCACAAGTATGAAGTGCGCGCCACGTACTTTCACCGCGCGCCGCCATGCACGCACGGCGCGGCGTTCTTACGACGTCAGCCACGAGCGCCCTCTGCTGCAACTCCGCTCGTGGCCACGACTGCTGCATCGGCTCTTGGGAATCAGATAGGCACCAGTTAAGACTTGGCTATCGGATAGGCACTAGGAATCATCAGTAGGCAGGCCTCTATCTAAACTATGTATCAACATTCTGCAGTCAAGAACTATGTAAAAGTTAAGTATTACCAAGACTCTACGAAATATATATCTTGTTCTAATTTAGTCTAGAGTTTCTAGTTTCTGCTGTCCCACTGGCTGGTCACCTCCGTACCTGATCATGCGTGCATCCTATTTCCCTGTGTCGGTCTGTCTCTACTCGGCCACCGACACCCACGACAACCGGCAGAACGAGACACAAAACTATCTAATGGAGGTCACGGTGTTTCCTGTTCACATTCGCCACGTGTTCGGCACGCGCCTCCTCGTGGCTTTCGGTTTGCGATTCTGTAAGTGCTGGTTTGAAGTCTGGCTACTGCATGACGTTAGCGGTATCGTGCGGTGTGGCGGCAGGTTCCGTGTTGTGCTGCGTACCGCCGCGCTGGCGTTGCCTAGCAACGGCTTGCAGGCAGACGCTCCCCTCCGTGACGTGTGTTTACTCCGCGCGTCTATTCGTTCACTTCAACAACCGGCTTGTTTACAACGGGCGGCGCGTCCGGCACTACTGGTACTTGTTGCGCGTGCAGCTGCGGGGTTGGCAGCAATGGCGTCTCAGGTATTTCTGTTCCGTAGGTAAAGTGCGGCTCCGTAGCACAGTGGTAGAGCGCTGGACTACAAAGCCAAAGGTCCCGGGTTCGATCCCCGTCAGGTCCTAGGATTTTTATCTGTCACTTTCCACTTCTTTCACCTCTGGCAATGTTGCTGATGTGAAAAATACCGAGTAGGAACCCACGTTAAACTGTAGGTCTGGCTGAGTAAGTCAGTTAGAAGGTCGGCATACCACCTCCAAACAGGAGCACGGTGGTGTTCAAACCAATCTTCGGATTTGTTGACTTTTGCTTTAGGCTGAGAAGTTTGACTTTATAACACAGCCGTGACCACATCTACAACCTCCGTAGAAGTAGCTACGGTACTTGAAGCAACAGGAGTCGTTTACCGTGTTTCATCTTCCCTGCTACTTGAGTCACAAGTCTTACGTCTCTTAGTAGCCACAGAAGACAGGACAGGTTTTAAGGGGTTGTGATCCCCGTCAGGCTTAGTGGGCAACGGAGGAAATTCTAGTCGGATTGACGGCGGATTATCAGTTGCATTCACAGAGGACCCTGGTATTGCGTCCGAACTTTGCATATTGTCTAGTAATAAATCAGCTAGTGTTAGTTTCTGGCGTTGCTTCAGTGTCGGTTTCAGCACTACCGCACGTTTGGGGCATTCCTCCCGCACTTGACCCCTTTCATGCCAAATATAACAGGTAGAAAACTGACCGTTTTACAAAACTTGTCCCCTGTAACCACAAACCATAATTCGGGAGGGAATGCTTGATATGCATTTCTACAAAACGAATTCCGCTACACCACTGCAATCTATGGATACTGGACCATTTTTCAGGCCGAATATACTTAATCTGGCCGTATTGCCGCACGATTTCAGCCAACACTCTAACCTTAACTTCCGGTGGCACATTAAAGATACGGACATTTGTGTATTCTAAAGCACCGTTTGCAATTAGCACAGTATTCAAAGTTCCATCGCGATACCTGAATTTGGAAACCCGTTCATTTTTAAGCGGCCGTCGTCCCATTTGAACTGGATTGATCAGTTTCACAAAACAGCAGTAGAGATCCAAATCATAGTACGCCGTGTGCGCTTCATCACTTGTAATTTCAAACATATCAGCGATCCAAGAGTGAATTTCTACAGACGTCGGTTGAACAGCTCGTGTACTCTTACCGAATTCAAATTGCAGGGTATTCTTCCTCGTAACGGTTGGAGCCATTATGCAAATTAATCGGGAAACGTTAACTACGAATAAGGCGCCATACACAGAAAAAACGAATACTAATAGACAGACAAGCAAAAACTCGAAAAAAAAGAAAAAAAAAAACATTTCAAGCTAATAAGACGACCGACACGTACATCTACATAGATACTATGCAAATCACATTTACGTTCCTGGCAGAGGATTCATTAACCACTTTCACAACCTTTCTCTACCGTTCCATTCTCTAACAGCGCGAGGGAAGAAGGATCACCTAAATCGTTCCGTTTTCGGTCTGATTTCTCTTATTTTATTGGGATAGTCATGTCTCCCTACAAAGGTGGGTGCTAGCAAAATATTTTCACATTTAGAAGTAAAAGTCGGTGACTGAAATTTCCCAAATAGATCTCGCCGCAACGAATATCGTCTTTCTTTTAATGATTTCCACCTAAAATCGTGCAACATTTCCGTGACGCTTTCCCCCCTGTAATGTGATAAAACAAAACGAGCTGACCTTCTCTGAATCTTCTCAATGTCTTCCGTCAGTCCCACCTGGTGAGGGTCCCACAATGGGCAACAGTACTCCAGGAGACGACGCACAAGTGTGATGTAGGCAGTCTCTTTTGTGGAGCTGTTGCTCTTCGAAGCGTTCTGCCAATGAAACGTAACCTTTGGTTCGCCTTCCCCATAATATTTTCTGTGTGTTCTTTCCAGTCTAAGTTGTTCGTAATTGTAACTCCTAGGTATTTGGTAGAATTTACGACCTCAAGGTTTCACTGATTTATCGTGTAATTGAAGTTCAGTGTTTTTTTTTCAGTGGTCATGTGTATTACTTCATACTTTTCATTATTTAGTGTTAATTGCCAATTTTCACACCGTGTAGAATTTTTGTCTAAATCTCTTTGCAGTTTCTTTTGATCCTCTGTTGACTTCACTAACCGATAAACGACAGCATCATCCGCGAACAGTCTAAGGGCCGATTATATAAACATTGCGGACTGTAGATAAATTTTGACCTTGGTCAAGAAAATTTTCAAATGTTCAAATTTTTGTTAAGCTTAAGGGACTTAACTACGGTGTCATCAGTCCCTAAACTTACAAACTACTTATGAACTACCTACAACTAAGGACGGCACAAATATCCATGCCCGAGGGGGGATTCGAACCCACGACCGTAGTGGCCGTGCAGACAGCGACTGAAGCGCCTCAGTCCCCTCGGCCACCGCGGCCGGCTCAAGAAAAGACCCAAGTTCATAAATGTACTGTGTTGTATAACGCTATCCGTGGATCAACAAATCAGGTTCAGTGTTGATCTGTGTTAGCAGAAACATACTTGGCAACACAACAAAATTCAGCTATCGACGCGTTTGTCACGATTCGATCATAGAGAATGATCGTAATTTATCGACACCAAATATAAACACAGTATAAACAAATAGCATATTCGGATCTTTGTACACTACTTGGTAGTTTCTATTGAAGGTGTAGCGTTTTGGAAATGGAGGAAAGCCAACAGAAATAGGCTCAAATGCGATTTTAAAAGCAATTTAAACAAATGTTTGGTAGTTAAAAATTTATCGCAAACTGTATAGTTACTCCTACTCTTGCCTAGACAGCAGGATTGTAAAAGATGTTCAGGCATTATCTGCTACTTTCATTTTCAGAATGGTAACAGTTAATGCCAAATTTTTCAGATGTCCCTTTTATACTGCCACTTTTAAATTGACTACATAAATTACATGTCGTATCCAAGAATTTTTATGAGATCAATAATGATTATCTGGAGTCTCTGTTTACATAGGCGCTAATTTCCCTAAGCTAACTTTAGAGATTTAATACACGTTTCGAACTTCAAAAGCGTGGTAGTGATGTATTCACATATTTATTTCCCATTTTTTTCTATAATAACTTTTTTATCTTTTACTGGAATTTCCTGTGTACATTTATACAAAACTGTAACGAAGGTACATGGAAATCCGACGATTCAAGTTGAACTTTCATTTGATCGGAGAAATTCGTCCAGTTAGAGATGACCCGAGTTCTCAGCGACATAATCGAAGATCACCGTGTATACAGCGCAAATTTCCGAGTTCAGCTTGAACTGAGATCATTTTCAAAATGTTCAAATGTTTGTTAAGCTTATGGGACTTAACTACGGGGTCATCAGTCCCTAAACTTACAAACTACTTATGAACTACTTACGAACTAGGACGGCACAAATATCCATGCCCGAGGGGGGATTCGAACCCCCGACCGTAGTGGCCGTGCTGACCGTGACTGGAGCGCCTCAGTCACCTCGGCCACCGCGGCCGGCAGATCATTTTCTACGCTAATCTAAGATCAACTGCTTTATACAATCGGCCCTAAGAGAGCAATTCAGATTGTCTCCTAAATCGTTTATAAACACAAGTAAGAGTAGGGGACCTATAACGCTTTCCTGGGAACTTCTGTTTTACTCGATGACTTGCCGTCAATTACTACGAACTGCCGCGGCGGAGTGGCCGATCACATTGAGGCACTATGCTACGATGCGCGAAGCCGTTCCCCGTCGGGGGTTCGAATCCCCCTCAGGCATGGTTGTTTGTGCTGTCTTTAGTATAAGTTAGTTCATAACTAGTTTATAAGTTTAGGGACTGATGACCCCGCACTTAAGTCCCATAAGCTTAACAAACATTTGAACATTTATTTATTACGAACTGTGTCCTTTCTGATAGGAAATCGCGAATCCAATCGCACAATTGGGGCGCTATTCCATAAGCACGCAGTTTCATTAGAAGCCGCTTGTGAGGTACAGTGTCAAAAGCCTTCCGGAACAAACGCTATTGAGCCGGAGCTCTCAGAGACGTGCTAGCTCTACCGCGTCGCAAGCGACACTATATTCCGATTAGGCTTTCCAGGCACGCTTCCCTTCCAACCCAAATTCTCACCTTGTAGCAACTGCGAAAGCACTGCCCTCTGCCCATTTGATTCCACCTGCTCGCAGCCTATACTGGATTCCCGCAACGGATCGAAAGTATTAATGCGTCCGCATTGTAATTGTCAAGTGCTTGTTGGTGTAGATATACAATTATTTATATGGTATCTGTTCTTTTCGGACAAGAGCAACTGGAATCAAATGGGCAGGGAGCACTACAAGGTGAAAATTTTGGTTAGAAAGGAAGCGTGCCTGGATAGTATAATTTGCGTATGCTGGGCGTTACCCAAGTGCTATCCCAGTTACGAGCGCCCAAACGTAACTCGATTTTTTGGAAGGCTATATGGCCAATAAAAACATGCCGGCCGCCGTGGCTCAGCGCGCCCGGTCAGGGGGCTGAACGCCTTCTGTAATAAAAAAGCTGAGCCACCCATCCAACGAACAACCACCAACAAACTGAACGAACGACCGAACACAATAGATCTACCAGATGAAAGAGGAAAAAAAAAATAGTTAAGGCGACCGATGGCCAATAGCGTGATATCCGGCTTCGAATCCCGGCCCAACACAAATTTTCATCTTTTCCATTGGATTTATTTCAAAGCCCTGAAACGGTCGAAATGTTTCAATATTTCGATTTCGTCTAACAGAAGAATCGCGAAACTCTCAGTTATTTTCTGCAGCTTCATAACTGCAGCGCCGTCAAGTGTTCGGGTCTTATAAACATACCGCCAAAATCATTCTGTGTTTGAAGCAGTACATTTAAATTACCCTCATATTTAGGAGATTTTCTGGCCTTATAAAATGTAGCAGCTATCTAAAATATAATGAGAAATTCTATCGTTTGTAAAGGATGCTTAAAAGAAAGAGAATAATGTTACAATAACTAGTGTTCATTCACGGTGGTTAGGTATACATATAGGCGTGAAAGAAAATCTTTAACAACTCGTTTATTTCCAAATTTCCGCTCTTAATGAGAATCGCAAAAGCTTCATAAAATTACTGCTGTATAAAAGTAATGTCTGAACACTCCCGGATTGCAGTTAATCAACAATGTCAGTAAAGTCTGTTTGGTTTCGTACCTCAGTTTTACAAAAATTGTGGGCCTATACACCGACATATTTTGGCAGTTATCTACTAGTTTGAAAAAGTGAACGTGTAGCTATAAATAAATATGTCCCTGTATATACCGCTGACGAACTGTTAATAGCCGGCCGCGGTGGCCGAGGGGACTGAGGCGCTTCAGTCACGGTCTGCACGGCCACTACGGTCGGGGGTTCGAATCTCCCCTCGGGCATGGATATTTGTGCCGTCCTAGTTCGTAAGTAATTCATAAGTAGTTTGTAAGTTGAGGGATTGATGACCCCACAGTTAAGTCCCATACGCTTTACAAACATTTGAACATTTTTGAGGCAAGTGAAAGCAGCCAATCAGGAGTCACGTTCTCGTGGCCTCGTGGCCAATAAGAAACAGCTTTAGTGTTTATGGTTTGTAAACAAATAACAGTAATAGACAAAGGGATGCTATCACATACCTGCTCATGCTGTACGTGAATTTTACAGATTTTATCCTCACGAATGTTCGCCTACTGCACTTTCAGTATCAACGAAACACTGCCCTCGAAATTCCAGACAAATTTGCGGAAATTAATGCTGTTCCTGCTCTATGGTTACTGTAATAGGTTCTCGGTGTATCCCTGTCCGGTCAATAAATCAGCTGTCCTCGTGAAAAACTGCCCTCGGAAACTACATAGATATTTACAAAACCTTATAATCTTTAATCACGAGACCACTTAAATTCAAAACGAAATCTTCTGTTTCGGGCTTACAGCAATTTCAAAACTGGCGCCAAATTCAATAGACATGAAGCAAGCAATCCTATTGGCCGCGTAAAGTCGACTCCTGATTGGCTGCCTTCGCGCCGTTGACAACATCTACATGCCAAGCACCAGTCCGGGACTCATAAACTAGACTTTAACCAATACGATAGTAACAGCATTAAATATAGCAATATCTCAGTTTGTATCACGCTATTCCTCTGTTACTCCCCACTGGCCGCTTGGAGTGCTGTCATCTCTTCACCTGCACTTAACTGTTAGTCTCTATAGAGCTTAACGACTGTCTATGCCAACTGTGACACCAGTGAGCGTTTTGTCCGTGTGCAGAATGGGGAAGGCGTGCTATCTGTCTGAGGGCAGATTCTGGTGGCCTGGGGACTCGGCAAGAGCGGTTCGGAAACTAAACGACTTGTCGGGTGATGGGGAAGTGCCAAGGTGAATGTCTTCAACAAGTGGCGAAACAAAGGTGAAAACACGCACAAAGTCGAGGGTTTGCGGGGTTACCCTTCATTACAGATGTCGGACGTCGTATCCTGGGCAGTCTGTTAAAACAGAACTAACAGCTAACTGTGTTGGAACTCACATCAGACTTTAATGCTGGGAGAAGTACCAGCGTGTCTAAACACACAGTGAACCAAACACCCCTAACGATGGATCTCCCGCCACAGCCGATGTACAATGCTCTGGACCACAGACAAATCGCTAAAAAAAAAAAAAAAAAAAAAAAAAAAAAAAAAAAAAAAAAAAAAAAAATTAGATTTAAAAATAAATATGTGTACCATTTATGGAAATAGCTGATTAATAATTTCGTGCCGGCCGCGGTGGCCGAGGTGACTGAGGCGCTCCAGTCACGGTCAGCACGGTCACTACGGTCGGGGGTTCGAATCCCCCCTCGGGCATGGATATTTGTGCCGTCCTAGTTCGTAAGTAGTTCATAAGTAGTTTGTAAGTTTAGGGCCTGATGACCCCGTAGTTAAGTCCCATAAGCTTAACAAACATTTGAACATTTGATTTTGAATAATTTCGTATTATAATTTCAAAATTCAAAATAGCAGACCTAATATGGCCGACGATTTAATTTAAAAATGTATGGAATTTCATAAAAATGTGAATATCTGTTAGTAAGCTTCCAAACAGAACATAGTGGTTTCTTCCATAACCACTCATTGTGTTTGGGCGTATATATTCTATTTAACTCCTACTGCAATTATTTGACGCTTTTCTGTTAGGATTCATCTGCTGTTTCCTATTAGAAGAGTGACTTTAGAAATTGAATAAATAAAAACAATATAGTAAGCGTTACCATAACAATATCAATTTTTCGGAGTGTTAAACACCAAACATAAATCATTACTATTAATCTCTATAGTTACGCTTTTCTTCTTACCTAAGAAACTGTTTGGTTCTAAGAAGCTTTTTAGTGCTTCGGCTTAGCTCGTCGTCTTTATGTGAAGAGCAGTTTAACTTTTTTGTAGGAAAATAGTAAAAGTTTCATATGTCCTGCAGAAACATTAATAATTCACCCAGCCCAACTCCGTCAGGATGGACGGTATCCGGAATACGCCCATCTTTCTATCTGGCACAGCATTCCACACCTTTACAGATTTGTCACTCACAATTTCGAATCTCGGCTTACGAATTTTTTGACAATAGGTCAACAAGGCCATAGTAACATTTTCTAGAAATCATAGTAAAAAGCGCTAAAATCACGTAAACCGTTTAGTTGGAGGAGTTTCGGTCGCTAAAAATACAGCACTGTCAAGGTCGTGAGGAAAACGACCACCAGGAATATTCGTGCGGCTGGCGGGACTGCACTGCCATCTCGCTGCCGTCGTGAAAAGCGAAGCGTCGCTAGCCGCTGCAACAACGTACGTGCTGTGTCTAAAAAGTTCGGTGAATGCCATCAGATAACAAACAAACAAAGATACAAACAAATGTTATTTGTTGCCCTTCAAAATAGTCACCACAACACACTTTTGATAATGTTCGTACAGCTTCTGGAAGCTATCAGAAAAGGCACCTGTGGACAGTGGTGAAACTACTATTTGGCCACGATAACTTAACGATTCGCGCGGTGGCTGCTGGGAGCTTGCCTTGCACGAACGGAAGGCAGCATCGGCTGCTTACTGCAGCGCTGGAAACGTTACCCTAACAATGTGTACATTAATTCTTCGTTTCAAGGACCAATGTAAGGTTGGCAGCGCATCTAAATAAAAGAATAACTTTCAACTGGTGTCGATTTTCTCCCCTTGTGGCAGCACCAACAAAATCGTCAAGTTACCGTGGCCAAATAGTAGACGAAAACTGGGCGTCGGCGAACTCGTTTTTGCGATACCCCTTTTACTTTTCCAGTAAGGAGGAGAATGTTAAAAAAATAAGATGAATTATACACCAATAATCATTATACTAAAATTTCAGTGGTATCATATATATAAGTATTATTGGAAACAAAAAAATTACAATAAATAAACACAAATTAAAGTAGAGAAACTTTCCATTTTTTCGTCTCACTGAATTTTTTTAAGATGGCATCATAATTAATATTAGCCGCTATTTCGGCTTCAATTGATAGTACTGACAACGCAGATAGTGTTTCTTGTCTCATTATGCTTCTCAAGTAAATCCTAATCAATTTTAACTTTGAGAAGCTTCTCTCGGCCGAAGCTGTACTGACTGTAACTGTGAGCATGATTCTGACTGTTATACAAACATTTGGATATACTTCTTCCAAATT
Source organism: Locusta migratoria (assembly GCA_026315105.1). Taxonomy (NCBI): domain Eukaryota; kingdom Metazoa; phylum Arthropoda; class Insecta; order Orthoptera; family Acrididae; genus Locusta; species Locusta migratoria. Next base: position 299,881,890 of record CM048755.1, read on the forward strand.
ATTTTCTAAAATATACTGAAGAAGTTGTTTTAGAAGTTTTTAACTAAAAATTGCATCACTGCTGCACTCATACGCAAAAAGAAATACGGGCAACTAAATAGCTGCTGGCCGGGAATGGCCGAGCGCTCTAAGGAGTCATACCACGGTGAGCGAGATCGCTCTCGAGCTGCGGTGGAGTAGCCGAGCGGTCTAAGGCGCCTCGCTGCGGAGCGTGCGGTTGCTCGCCGTCGGAGGTTCGAGTCCTCCCTGGGCAGTGAGTGTGTGTGTGTGTGTGTGTGTGTGTGTGTGTGTGTGTGTGTGTTGTCATTAGGTTAGTTTGCCTTAGTTTAAGTAGTTTGTACGCTACGGACTGATGACCACACAGTTTGGTCCGATATATTTACAAACATTTGTTCGTTGGGCGAATACCACCCTTGGGTATGGCTGTTCTGTTCGTCCTTTGGTTAAACTAGTGTAAGTTAGATTTAACTCGTCGCTACATAAAATAGCAGTTGAAAAGCGCCGTTAAACAAAAGATATTAAAAAAAACTAAAATTTAACAATGTTCCGCGAGGCCCCACACAGGCGCGAGGCTGTCGGTGGTTGCCGACGTCTCCGACGCCTAACGCCGCCACTGCCTGTGGAATCGACAGCAGAACACCTATCACACGATCTTTGATGGCAGTCACGTCCTCAAGACGTTCACCTTTCATGGCAGGCTTCAAGCGGGGAAACAGGTAACCGGGGGAGTACGGAGCGTGTTCACGAACAGTTAACATCTTCCGCGCCAGGAACTGATAGCAGTGGGTGTCATCTCCCGTGACGATGGTGTTCAGAAGCAATGGATCCTGCTCACACATGGAAATGAAATCACCAGAAGTTTCCATCCGTTTTGCTTTCTGCTCGTCTGTGAACTAGTGCTCCACAAATCATGAGCAAATCTTTCGCTTACCCAAATCGTAGCACCATGTCCTTGCTAATGCCCAATAACTCCGCAATCAGTCTGAGAGTCCGTCACCGATCTTGCGCCAGCATTTATCGTACATTCTCTATTAGTTCTGGAGCTGTACTTGTCGATCGTGACCTGAACGTAGCTCACTCTCAGTTGTTTCCTTTCCTACACGGAAGCGTTCAAACCATTCGTAAACACATTTTCTGCTCGCGGCTTGCCATCCCTACACATGCATCAACATACCATGTTTCTCTGCTGCAGTCTGTGGTATTATGTACTACGCAGTTGATGCCACAAAAACAGTGAGTGGGTTGCTAAGTCTCGGAAAGCTGTGCGTTAGACCACACGGCTAACCCAGTGGGTGTGTATTGACAAATTTGCCGGATATTTATTTGTTCAAATGTTTGTAAATCTGAGGGACTTACCTGCCAAAACATTTTTAGTTATTTTTTGCAGCATTCTTTTACATACTTTGGGTGTCAAATGAAATTGTTTGTGTCAAATTGTTTGAATAAATTTCAGTATACTAGAACAAAAATTACAAACCTTGAAATTATTTAGGCACTTTCATCAATATCTCCTTCATCTGATATTTTATCTGCATTAAAAGGAAAAAACACTAGTTTTAAGACATTAACTTCATATTCACTCAGTTCCTCCTTATTCACTTCCGCTAGAATTTCTTCAAATGTAAGCCCATGGGGTGTGTTTTCATACTCTTGTAATCGTAAAATGTCGATGAGGGGAAAATCTCATACAATATAAACAAATCAGATCTCAAGAATGCATTTGTATAGAAGACGTTTATACCCCAATAAGGTACTTTAACAAAATACTGATAATGTAATACGCTATTGTCCCATTATCGAGACACACGAAATAAGTTGATATTGCATTTAATTCAGGATATCTGAGAAATACTTAATTTTACATGGATGTCCGTATATTCATACTAAATAACAATAAATTGTTGTACGGCAGCCACCAGCAGACAACCAGTGTACGTAAGAGAAAGTACAGCTAACAGACAAGTTAAGTCCTTTCCTAAACCTACCAAATTAAAGAAAAATTATTGATTTCGTATTTCCAGGAGTTATACAAGCCAATTCATCCTTCAGGTACCACAATCAAAGCTAAATCTTGAAGCATGTAGAATAAAGTATTTGCGTCCCAAAAGCGGGACAAAAGCTAATAGGTTAACTACTGTGGTCATCAGTCCCTAGGCTTACAAACTACTTTAACTAATGCTAAAGACAACACACGCACACACCCATGCCCGAGGGAGGACTCGCCGGCCGAGGAGACTGAAGCGCTCCAGTCACGGTCTGCACGGACACTACGGTCGGGGGTTCGAATCCCCCCTCGGGCATAGATTTTAGTGCCGTCTTTAGTATAAGGTACTTGATAAGTAGTTTGTAAGTTTAGGGACTGATGACCCCGAAGTTAAGTTCCATAAGCTTACCAAACATTTGAACATTTTTTGAGGGAGGACTCGAACCTCCGACGGCGAGCAATGGCGCACTTTGTAGCAAGGTACCTTAGAGCACACGGCCACTCCACCGCGGCATATTTATTTTTAACACACACAAAAACGGTACCCGTTATATAGTTTCAGCTTAATGCAATGCCACACAACCAACCCCTAGACTGTAAAACGTTCAAATAAATTGAAATATCTACATCTACATAGATACTCTGCAAATTACATTTAAATGCCTGGCAGAGGGTTCATTAACCACTTTTACAACCTATCTCTACCGTTCCATTCTCTAATACCGCGCGGGAAGAAAGATCACCTAAATCGTTCCGTTTTCGATCTGATTTCTCTTATTTTATTGGGATGGTCATGTCTCCCTAAGTAGGTGGGTGATAGCAAGATATTTTCACATTCAGAAGTATAAGTAGGTGATAGAAACTTCGCAAACAGATCACGCAGCAATGAATAACGCCTTTCTTTTAATGATTTCCACCCCAATTCGTGCAACATTTCCGTGAAGCTTTCCCCCCGTAACGTGATAAAACTAAACGAGCTGCCCTTCTCTGAACCTTCTCAATATCTTCCGTCAGTCTCACCTGGTGAGGGTCCCACAATGGGCAACAGTACTCCAGGAGAGGACGCACAAGTGTGATGTAGACAGTCTCTTTGGTGGAGCTGGTGCATATTCGAAGCGTTCTGCCAATGAAACGTAATCTTTGGTTCACCTTCCCCAAAATATTTTCTGTGTGTTCTCTCCAGTCTAAGTTGTTCGTAATTGTAACTCCTGGGTATAGGTTGTGTTTGGTCTGCTTCCGTTGAGGATCGTGTTTAAAAATTAACAATAGGACATAATACCAACCACAAACCGGTAGCTTGCCAGCCTCACTCAGTTTGTAGTAGAACTTGGTAATTACACGTTGCTCCATTGCTCTGTGGAACTTCCTCGGCCCCGCGGGAGTAGCCGAGCGGTCTGGAGCGCCACGATCCGGATCGCGCGACCTCCCGCGTCGGACGTTCGAGTCCTCCCTCGGGCATGGATGTGTGTGTTGTCCTTAGGTTAGTTTAACTTAGTTTAAGTAGTTTGTAAATCTAAGGACTGATGACCAACGTTGTTTGGTCCCACAGAATTATAAACGCTAGTATTGCCTGTGGTCGAAAATCCACCAATTGTGTTTATAATGGTCACTGGGGGTAATATTTTACGTATCATGTCGGTGGCCTCGCGTGATTATGTTGGCAACATCAACAACACGATAGACAATCTTTGCCCATTCGTTCGAAAGACATAGAATGACTCGATTAGTGTATCGTACCGATCGTGAAGTAAACAAATAATGCTGTTCCTGCTTTATGATTGACAGGTTCTTGTATGTACCCTGGTCCGCTCAGTAAAAATAATTGCCCTCGTAAAGCAAAGATTCCCTGAGAAAACATCAGCGTTGTCAAGCGATTGGCTAAAATGAAGACTCACAGGAGTCTCACTATTCAGCATCTGTTGCCAACATTATCATAGGAGGCCGCTTGGATATTTGGTAAAATTTAACCGGCACTGGGAGGTATGAAACAGTATCTTTTACGTGTTAAGGAAAATGCCTGACACAATAACAAATAAAAACGGAAGTATATACTTCTCATGCCATTTTCGAATTATATAACTTTCATTAGCCTAAGATTTGAAATACAACTACAATTTCGGTGTTCGTATATTTATACAACCCCAAGAAATAATGTTATTTCGATACTGCGATATTCAGAATTCCAGAGCTGACAACATGTTGACTTCGTAGTTCCACCCGTGCACCGCAACATGCCTCTCCCGGCGCATCATCATTTATATCGGCATTCTCGACTTCGTAGTTCCACCCGAGTACCGCTAGATGCCTCTCCCGGCGCATCATTCTTTGTATCGGCATTCATATGAAAACATCAATTTCCTTTAACCACTCTTAATCACTGCGAAAATGAAGCATTTGAACGGTACAAGAAAGTGAGCTGGAAGCACTCTACGTTTCGATATTCACTTATTTTAATACTGCAGATGCACTGCATTACAGCGTCTTTGGTCGAGGCCTATAGCCAATCAGTGAGCTGATTGTTGGAGAATGTAGAACTTGATCCAAGCTGTAGATAGGAAAATTTCTACTTCTTTTTACCACTTTTAATGGCTAAATGCACACATAACATTTATATTCGTGAAATCTACGACAAAGAATCTTTCGAATTATGTAACTTTCATTGGCCTTCTTGTACGAATAAATTAGTAGTCTGTACCACAATTTTCGTGTTACCGTATTTATATAATTATTTGGACATTTTTGAACACTTCCTGTCACACTGGCTAGGCTTAACCGGTCGCAGTCTGTTTGCACTGTCATCACATGCAGTGCATGCTGTGTATCGATTCTTCTCAAGTCTCTGGAGACGCATGCGCTAGCGCGCACAGTTGCCTTTCAGCTATGACGTCATTCGCCAAACTTTTTAGACACATCACGTAAGTTGGCAAATCCGGCCACAGGGAGAACTAGGCAAAGAAAAGAGGACGGAGCGCTGTATGAAATTTGGTGGCAGTGCTGTGACTTCGTCGCTGCAGTCGAGCCAGCCGTAAAGGTTGCATCCGCCTGCGAGGGGGTCGTTGCTCCGTGGCTCGCCGCCTGAGACCGTCTGCTGTTCCACTCCACGGGAACGTGCAGCCAGCGAATTCCACTCTTGTCTGCGCCGACGTTGTGCGAAGCATGAGTCTCTCTCTCTCTCTCACTCATACACTCCGTCCTCTCTCTGTCCATCTCTTCTTCTCTCTCTGTGGCCGTCTTTTACTAGTACACACTGCAAGTGCCCAGGGTAATGTAATTCATCCACGTGCCTTAGAAGACAGTGAACAAATGAGAACCCGAGAGAAGTGCACAGTGTTTATGTAGACAACGTCTTTAGTTGAAGGTTGTTTCCGCTATCTCTACGTTGGTGAACTTTAAGGTTTTTATGAGTACAAACTAAATGGCAGATGACTGCTGTGCGCTTACCTCGTGTTTCTTACACATTCACTGTCGATTTCAGCGAGAGGATGAAATATGTTACCCCCATGTACTTGCACAGAGAAACATTCCCACATGTAAACAAACGATCTTGACGGGAGTCGGAGGGTATGTAGAAGGGGTCAAAACTATTCAATACGTCGTTCTTTCTTTGTTGCAGAATCTAACTTTTTAGGGGGAAATAAACCCCAAAAACTAATGTCATAGTAGGTTTAGAGGAAATATCTTCGAAAGCATGAAGTATAAAAATTGTTTCATGTAAAAGTCGAAAAGTAATTGACGTTAATTTTTGCGAAATACTCCACAACTGTCCGTTAATTTTGTAACATGAAAGCGTTGGTTACGAAAGAAATTAAAGAAGCCGCCCATGTGTAATACAGATGTTTTCTGAATATTTGTTATCGAAAATAGTGGTAACTCATTACTGTGGTAAAAAATCATTACAAAAACAATCATATGTAAAGAAATATTTAAAAAGTGACTTTTCGTACTCCATGCACTTAAAATAAACGCTATCTCTTCCCATAACACACACTATGGATAACACAGAGTTAAACAGGGCTTTTAGGCTGTGGAAAACGATCCTCAAAATATCTTGATTTGTACCAGGCATATTACAGCATATTTGAAAACCTCTGTGGAAAGAACTGATAATGAATTAATGACTGCAGCTTGATCATATAGTTTCTGGGGTGGAGGTTGACAACATAATCAATCAATAGAGATCTGAAAATCTCACAGATTTCTTCCATCATCGAAAGCCGTATTCAACGAACAGTATTACCTCCACTGTCTAGCATTTTACGATCACCAAATACAAACTTTCTGTCAAATATCAACAAACGTAGTTAGTTCCCAAAGTTTCGACGCCGTCACAAGAACTTTTCTGGTTTAAAAAGGCAATATTCTCGAATTCTAGGTTCAGACTCTCCATTAGTAAAAACAAACAACAAAATACGAAAAAATTGGGGGAGGGGGTAGGCATTTTTCTAAAAGATCGTCCGCTTCAGTTTAAGAAGTCATATGAATTTCATTTCACACAGTGTCGTTCATCGTGTCTGATGTAAAAATGTTATTTTATAAGCAGTCCTGCACGTATTATCATCACTGTAATGATTCTGTAACATAACAGAGTTAATACTTCTTTTTAATTTACATAATTCATGTTTGTGAAACGGTAAACGAAAAAACAAAACATTAAATTGCAATACAAAATAATAAAACATAAAACAAAATTACTGAAACAAATAATTGAATTAATTATGAACGTTTGGATATTTTAAGTACTGTAGATATTGTGAAATTTCTCCATAAGCACACTATGTATAATTTCTTTCTCAAAAATTGTACATTAATATACAATTAATTGTATAATGAATATATAATAATATTAATATGTAATAATTATATGATGTGTGTGAGACTTTTTTTGATTTACCTTGTGACAAACGTTTTCATTTTGCAGGTCCTATAGATGGTGGTGACGTATTTGGGAATACTTCAAATAATTACAGAAGCTGATTATACAAGTTTTATGTATGTTCGTTACATTTCAACATTTGTATAAAACACTAATTTTATACTAGATGGCTTCGACGATAATGCTCCTAGACAAAGTATGCTAAATTCCCTTCCAGGGTGTGTTTTACTCCTTAAGAGGTAAACTGAAAAATTACAAAATAAATATTTATTCAACTGCTGAAAGATTGTAGTCACGTTTGGGAAATTGCTTATTTATTACTTATGACGCATTTCGATCTATTGGAGCATTATCAGATTATATAAGAGAGATATGATGAAACCTCATGGGTCCATGTTCCTCAGAGTTAAAATATAAAATACTTAGGAAATAATCCTATCTTCAGTGCCAAATAAAACAGTAGTGACTGGTACGTCGTTAGCTCCGCCAAATGCCACTACCGTTTTATTTGGCTCAAAAATGCTTACAGCCGCGGCGAAGTGGCCAAGCACATTGAGGCGCTAAGCTACGAATGGAGAGAACTTCTTACTAATAATTTAATATTGTTCCTATGTTAAGTGTTCATATTATTTGGTCCAGCTCGTGTATAATCTTGCCATTAAGCCGCGGCGGAGTGGCCGAGCGAATTGAGGCGCTATGCTTCGATGCGCGAGGCCGTTCCCCGTCGGAGGCTCGAATCCCCCCTCGGGCATGGATGTTTGTGTTGTCTTTAGCATATCGTAGGTTATGAGTAGTTTGTAAGTTTAGGGACTGATGACTCTGCAGTAAAGTTCCTTCAGCTTGCCCAACATTTGAACAAAAATGTTCATATGTTTGTAAACCTATGGGACCAAACTACTGTGGCCACCGGTCCCTTGCTATTAAAACTAACTTGCTCGGGGGAGGACTCGAACCTCCGGCGAGAGCGGCCGCGCAGTTCCGTGAACCGCAGGGTCATTCCACGCAGCTTTTATTTGCCATTGATGACAGGATTCTTTCCAAATTAATTTAAATTATAACTGTAGGGAGCATGGAGCGATGATGGTTCATACATCTATTTTATGTAATCTGATGATGCCCAAAAAGGCGAAAATTGTCTTCACTAATAAAAATGTATTTCGCAACCGTGATTATAGTATTTCAACAAATCTACAACTGATTGCTGCACCAGCCGTGAGCTGAAATTGGACCAATTTTATTTACTGAATTACTTTTATCCCTCTACATTGTACATCAATGTCTCTCACATGAGCACTGTTGAACAGTTTTCAGCTGCAGAGTAAACTAGGGACAAAGCTGTTGAACGGAAAACCTTAGCACTGGCTCCCTAAGATGATTCTGCTAATTGCTGCAATATGTTATTCCTAGTTTTAACTTTGTTCAATGAAGGCATATAGGGAGTAACACCACAAAACTGTAAGTAATACTGAAAGTTAAATTAACTTCGCAAAAACTTGTGCTACAGAAGTTCTTTCTAACCGTGTAGTTTAGAATTTGAGAAATTGTAACATAGCAAAGATTTATAGCTGCTATACTGTGAAAGACAGCAAAATATCAATAACTGTTCTGAAATGCAATATTATACACAAAAAACAAGTATGTATTACAGGTCACTGATGATGCGAAACGCGTATGGCACAAAAAGCGCATTCATTTAGATGCAATCGACGAAAATACACATCCACAAATTTAAAAGTAATTCCATTTGAAGTTGTTTTATATTACAATAATTGAAATGCGTAGAGAGGGTACTGATAAGGAATTACAAATTCAGTTTTATCATTTTTCGTCCGATTTGAAATGGAATAGCTCATACATAAATTAACCTAACCATTGGGCAGGCAAGAGCGAAACATGCAGTCAAAACCCTACGGAGTAAATCTGGCAGAATACGCTTGTTTTAAAAACAAATTGTAGCAAGAACCTATCGATAACTCCTACGAATTCATAGATGAATATGTAGATAGATAGTATCTGCATTTGTTCCGTTACATACATACATTTTATTGCAGGTAGAGGTTAAAAAAATACTTCCGACACATTCCATATCATTGGTGCCTTTAACGATTATAAATCGCGGTACATGCAAAAAACTAAAATCCAAATTGTAATAAACACTTGCTAGACAGTTCCTCTCCAAACATCTACTTAACTTAAGAAACATAGGTACTGTTTTGAGTATCTACGTCTTTCTTTAAAGTAGAAGACCTGAAATGTAAGCGTTCTGTTTTTATATACACTTGCGTAACTGCTGAGTAAATATGTGTAATGCTATGCCCTTTCTTTCAAGTGTATGCCTGTCTTCTCTCCCCCCCCCCTCCCTCCCCATCGCCCAGCACTATGTACACATACACGTGTAGAATACATCCGCTTCATTGACGTATGATGACGAGAAGCAATTTTATATGAGATGAAAATGTAGGCCTATGGGCAGTAACATTGAAGACAAACCGACTATCATTCACACAGATTTCTACATCCATATACATACTTCGTAAGTTACCATAGCCGACCGCGGTGGCCGAGCGGTCTGCCGCGCGCCAGTCATGTTCTGCACGGCCACTACGGTCGGGGGTTCGAATCCTCCCTCGGGCATGGATATTTGTGCCGTCCTTAGTATTAGCTAGTTCATAAGTAGTTCGTAAGTTTAGGGACTGATGAGCCCGTAGTTAAGTCTCATAAGCTCTACAAACATTTGAACAAGGTACCATATGGTGCCACTCCCATGAACCATAGACATTGCCGAGGTGGGGTGGCTTCCGTGCCTCAACGATACAGATAGCCGTACCGTAGGTGCAACCACAGCGGATGGGTATCTGTGGAGAGGTCAGACAAACGTGTGGTTCCTGAAGAGGGGTAGCAGCCTTTTCAGTAGTTACAGGGGCAACAGTCTGGATGATTGACTGAGCTGCCCTTGTAACATCAGCTAATGTGGCTTTGCCACACAGCTACTGCGAACGGCTGAAAGCAAGGCGAAACTACAGCCGTTACCTTTCCCGAGGACATGCAGCTCTACTGTATGAACATATGATGATGGCATCCTCTCGGGTAAAATATTCCGGAGGTAAAATAGTCCCCCATTCGGATCTCGGGGCGGGGACTACTCAGGAGGATGTGATCATCAGGAAAGACAATACTGGCATTCTACGGGTCGGAGCGTGGAATGTTAGATCCCTTAATCGAGTAGGAAAATTAGAAAATTTAAAAAGGGTAATGGATAGGTTGAAGTTAGATATAGTGGGGATTAGTGAAGTTCGGTGGCAGGATGAACACGATTTCTGGTCAGGTGAGTACAGGATTATACATACAAAATCAATTGGGGGTATCACAAGGAGTAGGATTGATAATGAATAAGAAAATAGGAATGCGGGTAAACTACTATGAGCAGCACAGTGATCGCATTATCATTGTCAAGATAGATACGAAGCCAACACCGACAACAGTAGTACAGGTTTATATGCCAACTAGCTCTGCCGATGATGAGGAAATCGAAGGAATATATGAGGAGCTAAAGGAAATTAATCAGACAATTATGGGAGAGGAAAACTTAATTGTTATGGGAGACTGGAATTCGGTAGTAGGACAAGGAAGGGAAGGGAGGATAGTAGGTGAATATGGTCTCGGCAAAAGGAATGAAAGAGGAAGCCGCCTGGTAGAATTTTGCACAGAACATAATTTTGTTATAACAAACACCTGTTTCAAGAATCACAAAAGAAGGTTGTATACATGGAAGAGACCAGGAGACACCGGAAGATACCAGATAGATTTTATAATGGTAAGACATAGGTACCGGAACCAGGTTCTAAACTGCAAGACATACCCAGGGGCAGATATAGACTCTGACCATAACTTGTTAGTTATGAACTGTAGGCTGAAACTAAAGAAACTACAAAAATGTAGGAAAATAAGGAGATGGGACCTAGATAAATTGAAGGAACTTGAGGTACTTAAGAATTTCAGAGGGAGCTTTAGGCAACAATTGACAGAAACAGGGGAAAATAAAACAGTAGAGGAGGAATGGGTAAAATTGAGAGATGAAATAGTGAAGGTAGCAGAGGACAAAATAGGTAGGAAGGAAAGACCTTCAAAAAATCCTTGGATATCACAGGAGATACTAAATTTAATCGATGAAAGGAGAAAATATAAAAATGCAATAAATGAAACAGGCAAAATGGAGTACAGACGACTAAGAAATGAGATTGACAGGAAGTGCAAAATGGCTAAGCAGGAGTGGCTAGAAGGCAAATGCAAGGATGTAGAAGAATGTATACATAGGGGAAAAATAGATACAGCCTACAGGAAAATAAAAGAAACATTTGGAGATAAGAAAAACAGCTCTATGAATATCAAGGACACTGATGGAAAACCAGTTCTCAGCAAAGAAGGGAAAGCTGAAATGTGGAAAGAGTATATAGAGGGGCTCTACAAAGGAAATGAACTTAGAGACAATATTGTAGGAAGGGAAGAGGATGTAGATGAAGATGAAATAGGAGATACTGTACTGAGAGAAGAATTTGACAGAGCCCTGAAAGACCTAAGTCGAAACAAGGCCCCTGGAGTAGATGATATTATCTCAGAGCTACTGAAGTCTCTGGGAGAACCAGCCATGACAAAATTGTTTAACCTGGTGTGTAAGATGTATGAGACTGGTGAAGTACCCTCAGACTTTAAGAAAAATGTAGTAATCCCCATTCCAAAGAAAGCAGGTGCAGACAGGTGTGAAAACTACAGAACCATCAGTTTAGTAAGTCATGGTAGCAAAATATTAACGCGAATTATATACAGAAGGATGGAGAAGCTGGTAGAAGCCGACCTCGGGGATGATCAGTTTGGGTTCAGGAGAAATGTAGGAACACGGGAGGCAATACTCACTTTACGGCTTATCCTAGAAGATAGATTAAGAAAAGGCAAACGTACATTTCTATCTTTTGTAGATTTGGAGAAGGCTTTTGACAATGTTGATTGGAATAAACTCTTTCAAGTTCTGAAGCAAGCAGGAGTAAAATATAGGGAACGTAAGGTTATTTACAACTTGTACAAAAACCAGACAGTAGTTATCAGAGTTGAAGGGCAAGAAAGGGATGCAGGGGTTGGAAAGGGAGTAAGACAGGGTTGTAGTCTTTCTCCATTGTTGTTCAATTTGTACACTGAGCAAGCTATAAAGGAAAGAAAGGAGAAATTTGGTGAAGGAATTAAAGTTGAGGGGGAAGAATTAAAAACATTGCGTTTTGCCGACGACATAGTAATTCTGTCAGATACAGAAAAGGACCTGGAAGAGCAGTTGAACGGAATGGACAGTGTGCTGAAAGGTGCATATAAGATGAACATTAACAAGAGCAAAACTAGGGTAATGGAGTGCAGTGTAAGAAAATCAGGTGATGCTGAAGGAATTAGATTGGGAAACGAAGCAATAAAGGAGGTAGATGAGTTTTGTTACTTGGGCAATAAAATAACAAATGATGGTCGCAGTACAGAGGATATAAAATGCAGAATGGCAATGGGTAGAAAAGCGTTCTTGAAAAAGAGAAATTTGTTAACATCGAATATTGATTTAAACCTAAGGAAGTCCTTTCTGAAGGCATTTGTATGGAGTGTTGCCTTGTATGGGAGTGAGACATGGACGATAAACAGTCTGGACAGGAAGTGGATTGAGGCTTTTGAAATATGGTGCTACAGAAGAATGCTGAAGATTAGGTGGGTGGATCGCGTAACTAATGAGGAGGTACTGTAGAGAATTGGGGAGAAAAGGAATTTCTGGCATACCTTGACTAAAAGAAGGGATGTAGTTTGCCGTTCTTATGTGGAGATGAAGAGACTTGCTCAGGATAGGGTATTGTGGAGAGCTGCATCAAACCACTCTCCGGAGTGAAGACCACAACAACAACAACCATATGGTGCAAGACGACGGATACTTTGCTTTAGTGACATCCACTCCCTCCTTCTTCCACACACAAATCAAGCTGGAGGAAAAAGACTCTTTGTCTTCATGCTTCCGTACGAGCCTCAATTTCTTTTATCGTATTATCGTGGTCCTCACGGGAAACGTATTGTGGTAGTAGAAGCGCTGTGAATATTTGTCGCAAACGCCAATCCTCTGAACTTTCTCAATAATGTCTTGCAGTAAGAACGAACGTCTTCTTCCCTCCAAAGATTCCCATTTGAGTTCACCGATTATTTCGGTAACACTAATGTGTTTTGCCGCGGTAGAGTAGCGCGTCTCGCTGCGGAGCGCGCGGTTGTTCGCCATCGGAGGTTCGAGTCCTCCCTGGAGCTTGGATGTGTGTGTTGTCTTTAGGTTAGTTTACCTTAGTTTAAGTAGTTTGTAAGCTAAGGACTGATGACCACGCAGTTTCGTCCGATAGATTTATAAACATTTGTATTTGTACTAATGCGTTTGTCGAATCTGTCAATGTCAAATCAAGCAGTCACCTATGAGTTCCTTTAACTCGACATTGTGGGGATCCCGAACTTTCAAACAGTACTGAGGTATGGGTCACACTAGTATTCTGTCGGCGGTTTCCTTTGTGGTAGCATGCGAATTGTAAATGCTACACTCTTGCAACAGTCTCGAAGGAGTAAATGATTACACGAAAAGTAGCATGCTATTGTAAAGACGAATCAATTCAGGGGGGATAGCAGTAAACATTCCGTGGCATTAGTAATATACTCCTATAGTGTCTGTTCTGCCGGCCGCGGTGGCCGAGGAGACTGAGGCGCTCCAGTCACGGTCTGCACGGCCACTACGGTCGGGAGTTCGAATCCCCCCTCGGGCATGGATATTTGTGCCGTCCTAGTTCGTAAGTAGTTCATAAGTAGTTTGTAAATTTAGGGACTGATGACCCCGCAGTTAAGTCTCATAGACTATACAAACGTTTACAAGTGTCTGTTCTTTCGACCATATCCGATAGAACTAATTAACCGCAAATATGCACAGTGATCCAGTCTTCAGTGTGGATGCACATCATGCTCGAACCCCTGCGGTACTCGGCGAAATGCAGCGAGTAATGAGTAAAATGGACAGGGAAACCATGTTAGTAGTGTATGGATACCTTGAAAATTTACGCCTAGCAGGAGTGCTTGGGTGATCCGTGCAGTTGGGGTGCCTCCTGTGTACAAGTGGGGTAGTGAGCAACGCAACTGCCTAGTAATGAGGAGATCCGTGTTGGATTCCCGGTCATGCACGAATTTTAAACTTTGCCCATTGCTCTTATGGAATGCCCCTTGGCAACTATAGTTGGCGTCATGTAGGAAGGCGCTTCCGCACATGGAGCTGGAGCGACAAGAAAAACGTGTAGGGGAGCAGCTACGTCCGAGGGCCAACAGTTGCGCTGCGGGAGAAACATTGCGTAACTCGCGTCCAGCCACGCGCCTAGAGGTGGAATGTTCTTGGCTGCCAGTGCGGTAATGGAGGAGAATGCGCACAACGGCCGTCTTCCTACGTGACGCGGACTGTAACGTAAATTCCTTTGTGTAGTTATACTTTAATCACTACGTTCGACAGCGTCAATTGCGGACTGTTTCACAACTGAGCTGGACATAACCTGAGCTTCACTTTAACATTCTTCTCATTATTTGTAAGAAAAAGTACACTCAACATCTTCCACCTTTTCAACTGTTATCTTTTTCATCAAGAGATTGCTGATCAAACATAACAAGAGTCTACATTTGACAACCATCTCACACAGGGAAACCACTCCTTCAGTAAAGTATTACATTCTGTAAAGAAAGTCATAAATTTTATTCTGATAGAAATTATCAAACATATGACATAGGATGCCAGATTATTATTACATGATCAGATTCAGTTTGCATTTTCCCTCTTTTGCATTAAGTTAGTCAAAAATAAATTAATATAGTTCAAATGTTCAAATGTTTGTATAGTCTACGGGACTTAACTACGAGGTCATCAGTCCCTAAACTTACAAACTACTTATGAACTACTTACGAACTAGGACGGCACAAATATCCATGCCCGAGGGGGGATTCGAACCCCCGACCGTAGTGACCGTGCAGACCGTGACTGGAGCGCCTCAGTCTCCTCGGCCACCGCGGCCGGCTGAATATAGTTAATCAGTTGTTCAGGGATACAAACAACCTCGTTTCTATTTTAGTTACTAAAATTATTTCAGTAATCAATGTAATATGCCCTATATTCCATTGTCAAAATTTGTATCTTCTGCCTTAAAATCTCTATAAGTCAAACTTGATTTTATCTGTGCCTGCGACATTCAGTCACCGGAAGAGGACCTAGAAAACAGAAACACGGTTAGTGACAGAGTAAATAAATATTACTCGCAGAACATTTGGAAGTGTTTTCCGGTTTTTAATATTTCTATTGTGTTCTGCCAAGCATCGACGGAAAAGTCAGTTAAAAATTAAAGTCCTCAGTTACACGCAAATGAAAGGCGCTACATAACATTTGTACGTTTTTAGAAGTGCTATGGGCAGTAATACGATATTGTCGAAACTATAGATATATCGATTAACAATCTACTGTTTCGTGCAGATATTTCAAATGGAAAACCACTTTCTAAGAACTATTTATTCTACAGAATACTGTTCAACAATGCTAGATATTCAAATTTTGTTTTACAAAAAATATGGTAAATAAGTTCTTGTCCTGTAATCCGATGTTTAAAATTTTGTTTTATAAAAAGCAAGGAATTTAAATTCCAGCCGTAATACACTTTGAAAATGCATATTGCCAACCATCGGCTGTTTATTATATTTATAGCTTTACCGGTTTCGGTTATGAACCAACATCAGAAAACTAAATTAAACAAACTGATTACGTTGGTGCATTGTCTGTCGCCTTATCAATTTCAATCAATAAATTATTGATTGACATGGATAAGGTGACAGACAATATAACAACGTAATCCGTTTGTTTATTTTTCTGATGATGGTTCATAACCGAAGCCGGTAAAGTTATAAATATAATAAACAGCTGATGGTTGGCAATACGGATTTTTAAATTCTTCTCCTTTAGTCTGTTACATTTTTTTGTTATTACTTGTGAATATGCATTGCAGTACTCTGAAAGCAGACAGCGTCTAAATGCAGCTGTACACATTGCTGGCCATGTTCAGTCATCAAACAATGAAACATCTTGACATTCGACAGGTTGTTCTTTCACTATATTCAGTTTTGCGAGAACTGGTGAGCCCTTGAAGGAACAAGCTTCGCTAATCGAGCGCAATGCAGGCAATCAAAATATGAACGATATTTGTGCTTCCGCAAAGATAGAAATGACGCAGAAGTATTTAGGATCGTCTCCATGTTTCGTTTTCCGATCACCTCATACAGGTCACGCACTTTCATATGGCTTTGTGATCGGCGGAAGTCGACTGAGTTCTAGTGTCTACGGAATGTTTATGCTCTCTACCAACCTCGCGTGCGCCGTAGCCATCGTGAATGTATTTCTGATTCGTGCATGGCGTTAATTGTTGTCTTTCACTTCGTTATTTGCTGAAATAATTCCACATAACCCGACGACTCCTGCTGTCATTGAAAGTGGTGTGAGGAATGTAATTCTGATTTTTATTCAGTGCTGCGACAGTAAAAAAGGAGGCGGAAGGCGTTGTTACACCCGCTTAATAAGTCCCTTAAAAGATTCATTTTTCGTAGATATAAGTTCCAGTTTTCCATTACTCAAACATTGAAGTGATTCTTAATATCGTGTTCCTTCTGTGACACTTTAACCCATTATATGTTGTTTCTTTTAAAATCTGTAAGCAATAGGCCGTAAGCTGGCGGCACTGGAAGAAAGAGGCGGAGCTTGTTCTAACAGCCAATGCGCTGCGGACTGAATGCAAGCTTCTGCTCCCAACGTTCTCCGATCAGGGCCACGTAAAGAGCGTGATCTGTGCGTTAACGTGTACACGCGAAAACACTTGTAAGAATAACGAATTCAGAAACAGAAGGGGACAATGCGAGTGTTTAATTAATGACGACGATAATCGTATTTGTTTGAAAACGCAGTTTGCAATACAATCACATATGCTTAACAAATCTATAAAATGGTGTTTGTACCGTCTTCTAACTGCATTGTATTACAACAGCCTTGTTCATTTTTTTACCATAATCATCTGACAGCTACGAGACGCTCACAACCGTGAGACGTCACCAATGGAAGATAAACAAGAAAATTCTTTTTCTCACGTCCCCTTACACTCTAGCGACTAATCTATTAACAACGTAGTATGAAAACAGTATAGACTGGTTAAGGCGCTACCACATTAAAGTTTGATTTAGTCAAACCATCTACATCTACCTGGGATACTCTGCAAATCACATTTAAGTGCCTGGCAGAAGGTTCATCGAACCACCCTTACACTATTTATCTCCCATTCCATTCTCGAATAGCGCGCGGGAAGAAAGAACACCTGAATCTCTCCGTTCGAGCTCTGGTTTCTCGTATTTTATTCTGATGATCGTTTCTACCTATGTAAGGGGGAGTCAACAATATATTTTCGCATTCGGAGGAGAATGTTGGCGTTCCGGTTTCGTAAGTAGCCCACGCTGCAGCGATAAGCGCCGTTGTTGTAACGATTCCCATCCCAGGTCCTGTATCATTTCCTTAACACTGTCTCCCCTGTATCGTGACAATACGAAACGAACTGCCCCTCTTTGGACTCTTTCGATGTCCTCCGTCAAACCCACCTGATAAGGATCCCACACTGGGCAGCAATACTCCAAAAACGGACGGGGAAGCGTAGTGTATGCAGTTTCTTTTGTAGTTCTGTTGCATCTTTTAAGGCTTCTGCCAATAAAATCCAGTCTCTGGTTCGCCTTTCCCACGACATTATCTGTGTGTTCTTCCCAGTTTGTCTGAAGTAATAGTAATTCCTAGGTATTTGTGGAGTTTACGGCCTTCACTTTTCATTGATTTATCTTGTAAACAAAGTTTAACGGATTTCTTTTCGTACTCATGTGGACGACTTCACACTTCTCATTTTTTAAAGTCAATTGCCAATTTTTACACCACAGTGATATCTTATTCAGATTGTTCTGCAGTTGGTTTTGATCTTCAGATGATTTTACTAGACTGTACGTAACGGTGTCATCTGCAAACTACCTAAGAGAGCTACTTAGATTTTCGCCTAAATCGTTTATGTAAATAAGGAACAGCAGAGGATCAATAACACTACCATGTGGAACGCCCGATATCACCTCTGTTTTAGTCGATATCTTACCAGCGATTACTACGATACTGACATTAGTGCACAAGACGTTAAACCTCCTAGGCACATCTGCTACAAACGGAAGTGTCATCATCGGTTACTGATGACGTCAGCTGCTTATGCGCGCCTGAAACGAAATGTCCGGGAAACCGAAGTGCTACAGCTGAAGTATTTAATAAATACTGCTCACATGCGCATAGTGGATGTGTGAAATTAAGTAGGCCTATATCAGCTCTTCAAGTACTTTTCTAAATTCTGAAAAACAATAGTATTCCGTGTAATGTGTCATTAAGTTGCGTAGCGTAACAGTACAAAACTAGTAGGGGAAAAGAGTTTAAACACGACAAAATATTGAAGATTAGATTTCGCTTATAATGCATAAAGCGAGTGAAATTAGTCATGTCATTGTAACATGTCAGGGAAAGATGTCAGCTGAATAAAATGTAGAAGAATATTTCACTATTCCTGTGTGAGCTTCCAGAGTCAAAAGCTGGAATTTTAATTTGTGTTTGCAACAATCAAGATCATTAAGCAATCGTGTTGCGCTATGTCTGAAAATCTGCGGGAAGGAAACACAATTACACGAAATTAACATCAGAATATGAAAACAATAGTAAGTACATTAACTAATGAATTACAAAGACGGGACAAATATGTGCCAATTCACGGAACAAAATCAGGTCAGGCAACAAACCCGTGTTGTTAACATTTGTTTCGGCCCTTGTTTCAGCCCTTTTAAAATATAAACACTACGCAACCGATAACAGTGACAACTACAGACAGATGCAATAAATCTGATAACGAAAGACACTCAGTAAGAACTACAATTACGCCTCACAATTAACCAGAAAAGCTTGTAAATAGCCCATGTCTTTCAAATGAAAAATATGTATTTAATTAGATAGTCACGGCAAAAGTTGTGCTGCCAACATAAAGCACATGAGCGCAAACAAATACGAAATAAATGGAAACGTACTACTAGGAATAAAATTTTACTTCCAGCCTCAGCAGCGTTGTGTGCTGACGTTGGCAGTGAACTCTGATTGCTCTTTGAAAATCCATCACACGGAATTAGAGGGAATAATTTATCGTGTCGACCATGAGACACATAATTAATGCTGTTGCTGCTGTGTGGTTGTCAGGTTCTTGTCTGCACCCTTGCCATCATTAGAAAACTATGCCACCGGTGCCATGAGTAAAATTTAACGTTACCAGAAGACATATGACTCTGTAACGATTTACATAAACAAACGAAAGATTTTGCTGTTATTTCAGTTGGTTCAAATGATGTTGCAAAGAGTTAAGCGAAAATTGTTAACCAACACATTTTAAGGTGTCTGAAAAATACGAACATTTTTGAGGCATACAATACCACGTAGATATATGGTGGAATGGTGGTGGGTAGCCGCGGTGGAGTAGCCGAGCGGTCTAAAGCATCTCGCTGCGGAGCGCGCGGTTGCTCGCCGTGGAGGTTCGAGTCCTCCCTGGGGCATGGGTGTGTGTGTTGTCCTTAGGTTAGTTTACCTAGGTTTGAGTAGTTTGTAAGCTACGGACTGATGATCACGCAGTTTGGTCCGATAGATTTACAAACATTTGCACATTTTTTTGGTGGTGTGTAAACCAAGAAAATAAGACATGCGAACCACAACCTAAGCAAAATGGTGGAAGAGCATAATAATGTGAACTTCGCTGATATTCCTGAAGTCAGAGAATTAAACAGATAGATTTTATTTGAACAGGAAAGATAAAGAACTGATCTCCAAAATAATTCTGGGAAATATTGGGAAAAATGCACAGAGCTAATGTAAACGCAAAACAGTGAAACTGAAACATCGCGCCTATATGTAAGGCCTACACCAAGTGAATCTGGAAAGCAAGACTTACCGGTACCAAATACATCGGTATCTGGAACTGAAGAAGTGTTCATATCTAGTAGTTCAGTGCAATCGAAGATTTCCAAGAAAAAAAAAAAAAAAAAAAAAAAAAAAAAAAAAAAAAAAGCCGTCGCTGAAAGTACACCACCCACACCATCAAAATCGGAAGAAACAGATTCACAAAAAGAACCCCAGCAACACACAAGAATAGCAGCCATACCTCACATAACTGAACCCAGCAGCAGCCGACCAACTAGAAGAGCAACCACCCGTAAGAAATCAGAATTTCTGGTGGGCCATGTATGGTAGCAGCCAGTGGCGGTTCGTACAAAATTTGACCAGTGTGCTACAATATTACAAAATAAACAGAAAACAAAATATACTAATATAAAAAGTCAACCTTTGTATGATTGCCTTTAATTATATATCAATTAATATTGTATTGACAGTAAGACCTTCGAGGGAATCTATAACAGCGCTGCCAACTGCATGTATTCACTGCAGGTAGTAATATAACGTTTAAAAATATTAATTTTATTTACAGAAATTAAAAATTTAGACTCAGAGGTATTTGAATACGAGCCTCACACAAGTAGGTTTGAGAGACGCCTGAGCCAGCGCGCTATTTGACTCTGTATGCCGCAGTATTCGTCATATACTATTCCTCCGCAGCCGTCACACGCAGCGCGAACAGAAATATTGATGAGGCGCTGCAGTCAGTCTCAGCACACACGAGTCGCCAGGCCTGACGTCACGTTTGCGCATGCGTGCTAGCGAACAGACGACTGCGCCGCCTCTCTGCGCACGTACCGGCGCGGCTGAATCCGACTTCAGCACACGGAGTTGCTTTCCAGCTATCGTGGCGAGAGCGCTCCAAAATGCGTTTTCATCCTTATTACTAGCATTCTAATACACATTGGAAGGGAATTGGCATAATTTGATTGTGATATCTGGCTCGTATTCCAAGAGAAAGGATGTAATTTTACAGCGATTTCTCGCTTGCATTCGAAGAGAAATGGCATAATTATAGTAATATATGTACAGTGTGCTGCAGCACATTAGCACATTATCACCAGCCGCCACTGGCAGCAGCACAACCTAACAACCACGGGAATAAAAAATATGGCAAGAACTCCCCCTCCAGATGATGGAGTATAAACATTGCTCCAAAACTAAATGACTTCCACAAAAACAGTAAGAAAGACAAGGTCCTCACAATATTACAAATTAAAATGTATCGTATTAGAAGTAAGGTAGGCCATCTCGGACACTTATGTGATGACACAAATGTTGATGTCGTGTAATGGCTAATTGAAAATCTGATAGATGTTTCAGTGTCTAACAGATTTGCTTTCTACGCATTAACATCTGTTGCTGCCAGAATGAAGTGAGGCTGGTATCTTTATCAGAGATATCAAATTACTAAAAAACTGATGTAACTACATACTATAAAGAGTTAGATGCAGAATTCAGTTACATGAAAGCCACCAATGAAAATCTAATATTTGTATGTCCATGCAGGTCTTCTGATGGTGACATTGAGACATGTTTTATAAAATCCAAATTAGTCTTTAGAAAAGTACTGAAATATAAAACAGATCCCCATATTTGGGGACTTTAACATAGAAATGTTGAACACTGTTAATGAACTTTCAATAACGTAAGGTCCCTTAACGTATACTGTTCTGAATTTCATCCAACACACAGAGTTACACAGGAGGTGCATTTAACAAATGCAATGCAGCACAGCAAATTATAGCTCAAGAGTCTGCACAAATGACACATGGCTCTGACCCAGTGCATTGGATAAGTTCTTTATTAGTTAAGGAAACAAACTAAAATAGAAGCAACTGGCGTATCTGCAATGGAATTGCTTAATGTCTATCTGCTAACATAATATTTATTTAATTTGTATATCATACACAATTGACAGAAACAGGGGAAAATAAAACAGTAGAGGAGGAATGGGTAAAATTGAGAGATGAAATAGTGAAGGTAGCAGAGGACAAAATAGGTAGGAAGGAAAGACCTACAAAAATCCTTGGATATCACAGGAGATACTAAATTTAATCGATGAAAGGAAAAAGTATAACAATGCCGTAAATGAAACAGGCAAAATGGAGTACAGACGACTAAGAAATGAGATTGACAGGAAGTGCAAAATGGCTAAGCAGGAGTGGCTAGAAGGCAAATGCAAGGATGTAGAAGAATGTATAAATAGGGGAAAAATAGATACAGCCTACAGGAAAATAAAAGAAACATTTGGAGATAAGAAAAACAGCTCTATGAATATCAAGGACACTGATGGAAAACCAGTTCTCAGCAAAGAAGGGAAAGCTGAAAGGTGGAAAGAGTATATAGAGGGGCTCTACAAAGGAAATGAACTTAGAGACAATATTGTAGGAAGGGAAGAGGATGTAGATGAAGATGAAATAGGAGATACTGTACTGAGAGAAGAATTTGACAGAGCCCTGAAAGACCTATGTCGAAACAAGGCCCCTGGAGTAGATGATATTCCCTCAGAGTTACTGAAGTCTCTGGGAGAACCAGCCATGACAAAATTATTTAACCTGGTGTGTAAGATGTATGAGACTAGTGAAGTACCCTCAGACTTTAAGAAAAATGTAATAATCCCCATTCCAAAGAAAGCAGGTGCAGACAGGTGTGAAAACTACAGAACCATCAGTTTAGTAAGTCATGGTAGCAAAATATTAACGCGAATTATATACAGAAGGATGGAGAAGCTGGTAGAAGCCGACCTCGGGGAAGATCAGTTTGGGTTCAGGAGAAATGTAGGAACATGGGAGGCAATACTCACTCCTAGAAGATAGATTAAGAAAAGGCAAACCTACATTCCTAGCTTTTGTAGATTTGGAGAAGGCTTTTGACAATGTTGGTTGGAATAAACTCTTTCAAGTAAGGAGTAAAATATAGGGAACGAAAGGTTATTTACAACTTCTACAAAAACCAGACAGCGGTTGTCAGATTTGAAGGGCATGAAAGGGTTGCAGTGGTTGGAAAGGGAGTAAGACAGGGTTGTAGTCTTTCTCCATTGTTGTTCAATTTGTATATTGAACAAGCTATAAAGGAAAGCAAGGAGAAATTTTGTGAACGAATTAAAGTTCAGGGGGAAGAATTAAAAACATTGCGTTTTGCCGACGACATAGTAATTCTGTCAGATACAGCAAAGGACCTGGAAGAGCAATTGACCGGAATGGACAGTGTGCTGAAAGGTGCATATAAGATGAACATTAACAAGAGCAAAACTAGAGTAATGGAGTGCAGTCTTAGAAAATCAGGTGATGCTGAAGGAATTAGATTGGGAAACGAAGCAATAAAGGAGGTAGATGAGTTTTGTTACTTGGGCAGTAAAATAACAAATGATGGTCGCAGTACAGAGGATATAAAATGCAGAATGGCAATGGGTAGAAAAGCGTTCTTGAAAAAGAGAAATTTGCTAACATCGAATATTGATTTAAACCTGAGGAAGTCCTTTCTGAAGGAATATGTATGGAGTGTTGCCTTGTATGGGAGTGAGACATGGACGATAAACAGTGCGGACAGGAAGAGGAATATGGTGTTACAGAAGAATGCTGAAGATTAGGTGGGTGGATCGCGTAACTAATGAGGAGGTACTGAGCAGAATTGGGGAGAAAAGGAATTTCTGGCATACCTTGACTAAAAGAAGGGATCGATTGGTTGGACACATTCTTAGACATCAAAGAATCGTGAATTTAGCGTTGGAG
Organism: Locusta migratoria; assembly: GCA_026315105.1. Taxonomy (NCBI): domain Eukaryota; kingdom Metazoa; phylum Arthropoda; class Insecta; order Orthoptera; family Acrididae; genus Locusta; species Locusta migratoria. The sequence continues at coordinate 299,905,589 of CM048755.1, forward strand.
GGAAGTGTATGGGGAAAAAATCGCAGGGGAAGACCAAGAGATGGATACAGTAAGCAGATTCAGACAGATGTAGGTTGCCGTTCTTATGTGGAGATGAAGAGGCTTGCTCAGGATAGGGTATTGTGGAGAGCTGCATCAAACCAGTCTCCGGACTGAAGACCACAACAACAACACACAATGAAATTAAAAGAACATTCCCAAAATGATCAAACTCTAAAGAGTATGGAGTGCACTGACTCTCCAATTACAATGTATAAAACACAAGATTTTACCTGCAAACCACTGACATTCATACTTAACAAATGTTTACCATCTGGAGTGTTTCCAGGTATCCATGCATTTAGAAAGGAGGACAAACAGTTATCATCCAATTTTAGTTGTACCTTCAGAGCTACAGTCAGTGTGGATTCTGGCAGTGTAGAAATACCAAATGTTTCAAATATGAGGCGGCATCGTGAGTCGTGTCGGGATAGCACAGTCGGTAGTGCGCTTGCTCGCGAAAGGCAAAGGTCCCAGGTTCGTGTCCCGGTTCCGGCACACAATTTTAATCTGCCAGGAAGTTTAGTATCAGCGCACACTCCGCTGCAGAGTGAAGTTTCATTCTGGAAACATCCCTTAGGCTGTGGCTAAGCCATGTCTCCACTATATCCTTTCTTCCAGGAGTGCTAGTCTTGCGTGTTTGCAGGAGAGCTTCTGTGAAGTTTGGAAAGTAGGAGGCGAGGTACTGGCGGAAGTAAAGTTGTGAAGCGGCATCGTGAGTCGTGTCGGGATAGTACAGTCGGTAGTGCGCTTGCCCGCGAAAGGCAAAGGTCCCAGGTTCGTGTCCCGGTTCCGGCACACAATTTTAATCTGCCAGGAAGTTTAGTATCAGCGCACACTCCGCTGCAGAGTGAAGTTTCATTCTGGAAACATCCCTTAGGCTGTGGCTAAGCCATGTCTCCACTATATCCTTTCTTCCAGGAGTGCTAGTCTTGCGTGTTTGCAGAAGAGCTTCTGTGAAGTTTGGAAAGTAGGATGCGAGGTACTGGCGGAAGTAAAGTTGTGAGGCGGCATCGTAAGTCGTGTCGGGATAGCACAGTCGGTAGTACGCTTGCCCGCGGAAGGCAAAGGTCCCAGGTTCGAGTCCCGGTTCCGGCACACAATTTTAATCTGCCAGGAAGTTTCATATCAGCGCACACTCCGCTGCAGAGTGAAGTTTAATTCTGGGTACTTATGAACTAACTAATACTAAGGACAGCACAAATATCCATGCTCGAGGGGGGATTCGAATCCCCGACCGTAGTGGCCGTGCAGACCGTGACTAGAGCGCCTCAGTCCCCTCGGCCACCGCGGCCGGCAATTGTATGTGTAATCCACGATTATCAGTAGAAGTTTAATATCTTCAGAATAGAAGGCAATTTGTCACAGTTATAAATAAAGACTCCCCAGTAACAATAATTGGCATAACTGTGGACTAGGATACCACCCATCTGCTTTCACCCATGACGTCAACAAGATGTCGGAAAACCAGTATACGGGATATCTTAATACTTCTGTATTGTAGATACAAATAATTGTAGTTATTATAGATAACAGAATGTACCTTCGATCACAGGTCTTAGCCCAAAAATTCGCGCCTTCGGCACTCACATACGAGGGGGAAAAAAAGAAAAAAAAAAAAGAAAAAAAATCTCTCTGTTAACCTACACCTAACCATCAGATGGAAGCTACAGATCACTTTTTAAACACAAAATATAAATGTTTTGTTTGTAAACAAACTATTGTTTTTAACTCAACCACCACATAATCACTCACGTCTTCTACAAACACGCACACACCTCAAAACTACCGCACTGTGTTGACGTCACGGGTCAAAGCTGACGGGCGGTATCCCTATCTACAGGTGAGTCCAATAATTAATGCTGCGGTACCATGAGGCTCGGTTCTTGGAACCTCCTTCAACATCGCAATAAGTGCCCTGCGTTATTACATAAACAGTACAGTCATATGCTATGCTGATGACACAACTCATCTCACCTCACACCAGTATGTCACAGCCTTAAGTAATTGCAGACAGGAATCATTCAATTTCATCCTCCACTGGTTCTCACCAAGTTACTGAGTAATCCTGAAAAAATAACAGCTTCTCTTAGGGTTGTCCAATGCCATTGAAAATACATCAGTGAAACTTTTAGGACTCTACATTCATTCACATCATAACTAGGAAGAACATATAGACCAGGCGTGTTTAAAGATTCTGAGTCTCCTTTGGAAACTTTCTTAGAGTAATGTAGTTCTGACTTTTTCAGACACACACAACTTGCTATTTGGGGACGAACTCCTTACATTTTGAGAATTCTGTAAATTCAGAACATTAGACACAAGGTGTCAAAGAGGCCACAGGGTGAACTGCTGTCACTGTTTTCTAGGCTCAGGCTATTGACTGCTGTGATCTTATATATTTGTGTAATATATGTGAAAACCAGTGGCATTAGAGGTGCTTTTAGGGAATTTATTAAAGATTAAAATTAAATCATGAGAAATCTGGCAGATTTTCACATGCCAAGATACAGATGCGCAATAACAGGTATTTCACACTAACTAAATGCTCTGAAAATTTCAACAAATTATCACCAACAGCTGAGGCCATATCATTTAAAATTCTTAAGGAAAGGCAGTACAACTGCCTAGCTGATAGTCCAGCATCTACTTATAATATAGCATCTGTGTATAATATAATAATTTGAAAGTAAGTCACCATTCACCTCAACACCAATTCTATAGAAGAGCACACACAAATACGTAGTTATACAATGTCCTTCATTCTGAGAACCAAATATGGTTTATACATGCAAGTTGGTTTTACTGTTTTAACTTAATGCAATTGATCTAGACTGCGGTCACATGGCTGGTTAAGGTTTGGCAGTTAGAGTTTCAGTTTGTACGGGAAATGAGCTGGCTCAGTCAAGAAGGTCGGTGTAATTTGGCAGTTGTTACAAGTGGATAAGCAATACAGATGAGACTACAGAATCAACAAAAATTTGTTGTAATGATTGGCTTTTAAACCTGTATGCGGAATTGAGCTGGATTACAAATACAATAATGAAGGGGATAAACAATGTGAAGAAAGGAGCCTATATGATGTGAGAGAGGAGGGCGGGGAATGGTTAATAGTGTACAACTTTGTTTTGGCCTATGAATTTGCAAAATGTTGCAGCTCACTTCCTTTAAGTGTTGAGAAAATGCATTGAAATGCTCCTCTTAATTTCATTAGTAAGGAAAATTAAAAATCATTAATCTTACCATATCTTCATTTAGGTTCTGGATTCAATCGTACAAACATATTTTTAGGGAAGGAGAGTGGTGGGGTAGATTGAAATTCTCTGTTTATTTTCTATTGATTTATTTGTTTAAGAGCCCTTCATGTACACAAGCAGGGGACCACCACATAAGTTCTACTGTCACTTGTACATTTGTTAGTTGTCAGTCAAGTAGGTCACAAGATGTGGGTCTGATTTATTTGTACTTGTGGGTGAGATTTCCCATTAATACAGACCCACTGCAGGGTAGTAGATGAAAGGCGAATGAAGGATAGTGATTTTAACAGCCGAAGGAAAAAGTGCAATGGAAAAGTACCTTTTCAACAGTCTGGATGTGCATTAAGAGCAGTAGCGATTTTCCTGATATCTGTGACGGAACTTACAAGGATAAAGTATTGTGTGATCTTGATACACAGAAAAACAATGGGAGAACCTTAATTCTTGAATCACTGCCTCTGTAAATAATATGGTTTGGTGCATCATTAACTGATGATTATAATTAATATTCTGAGTATAACGTATATAATTTTTGCTTGCCGATATCATGCTAGTATTGTATGTGCTATGTTTGAAAATAATTTGCTAGAATACACTGGAAAATGGTCACATAAATCTAGGTAGAGTTTGACATTTTATACCCAATGCTATTCAATAGGTTTTTAACTGGCACCAAAAGCAAGTATACGAAATACAGAGGATAAGAACCACTGAACAAGTGTAAATACGTTTTTCTTTCTAAAGAGTGAAAAACCAAGCCAAAATTAAGAAAATACAGCACTAGTTGGTTTTTGCAAACATAATACCAGGAATATGGCATGGCATATGTTAGTTTAGTGAAACCTAACAACTACGACCTAGATGGGTGTACTGGTGTTTTAGTCTTGGTACGCCTGGTTATAAGACACATGTATTCCTGAGTCTATGTTACGTCTACACTTGATGCAAGTACGCAATACTTTCACTAACTGCAACTCTCTGAGAACAAAATGCAACAGAATGATTAAAAAATAGCAAAGATTGGGATAAATACACTATAGTTATGGGGCAGCGCATCCCTACAGTCTTTATATGTATAAAAAGTTGTTTTCAGTGAAAGAATTGTTTTCTGTTTATTTGTGTGGTCATCTTCTGCAGCAGCCGTTAAAATTGATAATAGTTGGCTCTTCTGTTTTAAGCTTACAGGTAAGTAAAAACAATGTTTCTACACTGTAGGCGTTTCGGTTATTATTTATATACATTAACACAAACTACAAATGATGCTTTATGCACAAAAAAACGAAATGCGGGTGATGTAAAACAGCCCTTAATTTCAATCGGCTTAAGACGGGAAAGACGATGGTAAGTCGTTATTATTTGCCTATGAGCACAACTTATAAAATTGGACTTAAACTTAAAATCGCTGCTACAGTGAGCAAATACTCTGATATACAGTATATGGTTTTTTTTGGAGATTCTCGTTAGTCTTAACATTACTCCTTACTACCTACGCCTATATTGTGTACTGCCGACAGTGACGTTAAAATTTAATAATGGGCTGCAACAATAACTTTATTTAATAATCATTACGGGTATCTTTCCTTTAAGTATTTTTGCTGCAAACACAACTAAAAAGAAAGAACATAGGCCAACTCCGTAGTCCAAGGCCGTTTAGAAGAAACGACATGTCACCAGAAATGTCAACGTTATGACTAATCATTAATAACATTCCAGAAGAATTTGTGTTCCTCTTAAAGTAGCTGCAAATTCATTCTTCCGAACTTTTTTCTCCCTAACTTTCTACAACAACAGGTGAGATGACAACACAGAATATCAACAAATCCTTGCAATTCTATTGGCTCTCGCTAAACCAAATGCATTCGGCTACGAAGTCGTACTTCTGACGTCACTTCCGTTTGGAGCAGTTGTGCCTAGGTTTAACCAGGGGCGGCTCGTACAAAATTTGACCAGCGTGCTACAATATTACAAAAATAAACAGGAAACAAAATATACAAAAATAACAAGTCAACCTTTGTATGATTGCCTTTAATTAAAAATCAATTAATATTGTATTGACAGTAAGACATCAGGGGAATCTATAACAGCGCTGCCAACTGCATGTATTCACTGCAGTTAGTAAACGTAAATAAAACGTTTAAATATTAATTTTATTTACAGAAATTAAAAATTTAGACTCAGAGGTATTTGAATACGAGCCTCACACAGGTAGGTTTGAGAGACTACGCGCAAGACGCCTGAACCAGCGCGCTATTTGACTATGTATGCCGCAATATTCGTTGTAGACTATTCTTCCGCAGCCGTTACACGCAGCGCGAAGAGAAAAATATTGATCTGGTGCTGCAGTCTGATATCTGGCTCGTATTCCAAGAGAAAGGATGTCATTTTACAGCGATTTCTCGCTTGCATTCGTAGAGAAATGGCATAATTTTAGTAATATATTTACAGTATGCTGCAGCACATTATCACCAGCCGCCACTGGGTTTAACGTCTTGTCGTTAGTGCAGACACAATCGATTAATCGACAGTTTATCGATGTTTAGATAACACTATATTTAGTCATAGACGATACGTAAATGTTTGTAGCAAATATTACAACATAACCGAAATAAACCACGAGAATCACTAGCTGAAAAAGAGCCACTAACGCAGCCAAGGAATTGTGTGGATGTAGGAGTAAACGCTATTCTTGGCTGCACATAGCATAAAAGCCAGTAAAGGAAGGGCCATATCCGGCCATGAACCCACTTCTGAGAACGGCTAAGAGCACACGCTGCTGCAGTGGAGCAAGGAACCTGAGCGGCAGGAGCGACGTCCGCAGATAATGGCGCAGAATGGAGTCGTTGAGACGCACGAGGCGCCGTACCCAGATAACGGTCGCCGCTGGCCTTGGACCCAGCGCTTGCCTGTGCTGCGCCCTGGCGGCGGCGGCGGCGCCGGCAAAAAATAACCGCAGTCGGACGAGCAGCGGCAGCGCAGCGCCACCGCCAGAAATCGTTTTCAGAAAAAAATTCGTCTGGTACACGGGCGTTTAGAGTCAGCACTCTACTTCTGTTTAAGAACCGTCTGATGGCGTCAACGTTGACCAAAACAGCCTCCGTTATTTTATTTTATCTTATATACTGGGTTGTCCATTGACAGTAACCGGGCCTAATATCTCACGAAATAAGCATCAAACGAAAAAGCTACAAAGAACAAAACTTTTCTAGCTTGAAGGGGGGAAAGAAATGGCGCTATGGTTGGCCCGCTAGAGGGGGCTGCCATATGTCAAACGGACATAAACTGCAATTTTTAAATAAGTACCCCCATTCTTATTACATACTAGGGTGCGCCTCGGTTGTACAGTGGTAGAGTGCCAGACTACAACAAATACAAAGGTCCCGGGTTCTATCCCCGCCAGGTCCTAGGAGTTTTATGTCACTTTCCACTTCTTTCACCTCTGGCAGTATTGCTCATGTGAAAAATACCGAGTAGCACCGTGGTACGGAACCCACGTTAAACTGTAGGTCCCCCAATAACTACTGGCTGGGTAAGTCAGTTCGAAGGTCGGAGGAAGGCAACGGCATACCACCTCCATACAGGACCATGCCTAGTAAAGCACTGTGGTGTTCAAACCAATCTTCGGATTGTTGACTGCTTTACCCTTTTTTTTAGCTTAAACCTGCGGCTCCGCTCGCGTGTTGGTTGATTATGATGGATAAGCTATATTTCAGTAGTGTGCTATGAGATCAAATTACACGTAAAATGCACTCGTTTCCAAGAATCCAATCACGAAATTCAACAATAATGATTGTAATAATATCACAGATCGATCACTTGATGTAGTCCGCGAAACGTTTTTACTGCTTTGTTTATTTATTCCTGTATTTCCTTATTCGTTTCCATATCCTTACAGAGAAAGATCTGAAGACATTGTAGCACGCATAGACCAAAGATATGGTCAGTGGCATCACGTTTCGCTGTATGTCTGCTCCTTGCTATAGAGTCGCAAACGTCATCGCTGGCCTTCAGTCCGTTTTTTTTTTTTTTTTTTTTTTTTTTTTTTTTTTTTTTTTTTTTTTTTTTTAATAATTTGACGATTTTCAACCACCATATCTTCCACCCCCTTATAGCTGTCGGCATGGAACTGCTATGGTGTACAACGGGAGACTTCGGACAACAATTACACATAGACCATTCGTTTGCGTTCTGTAGTTTTCACTGCAGAGAGAAATATTAACACACACACGCGTAGAATTTTATATACACCGATAACATTCCATCCAAATATACTCCACCATTTTATCATTATCAACCCTCAAGCAACAATACAACCAATAAAACCATTTTCAAAGAGTAATTATTGTTCCGCATTTCGTGTTATATTCTTTAAATTACTAAATATCTATCAGATCGCTATAAAACCGTGCCTAAAACCTTCCTCAGGTATAAATTAGTAACTATACAAATATTTAAGTCTCCGCGTCTTCTCGTTCGGACGTGATAAGCGTACACCTACCAGACATTCACATTAATATATATGGATAAATAGCTATCCGATCGCCACAAAACCGTGCCTAAAGCCTTCCCCGGGTAGACATTAGTAACTGTACAAATTTTTAGCTCTTTATGTCTTGTGGTTCAGACGTGATAAACGTACACCGAACAGACATTCACATTTATAGATATAGATTTGTCTAGTACGTAAATAAATATGAATGTTTTGTTTGGAACACTTATCGCTTTGTGATAGATGGCGCTGTAATATTCACAAACATATTTCACCCAATTTTAGACGAACAGTGGGTAAAAAGTAAGTTTTTTAAATTAAAACACAAAACGTAGGTGCGCGAGAACTTTATTTCGGTTGTTGGTCCGATAGATTTACAAACATTTGAACATATTTCGGTTGGTCCAGTGTGATAATGTACTATTGTGAAATTATCATATATTATAAGAACGCATACTGTTACTGCGTGATCACCTGTAATTACCTCATGACTTCAGTTAATGCTGAAAATGATGTCCTTCAACTTCAATGCATTTGGCAATACGCGTAACGAAATTCCTCTCAACAGCGAGTAGTTCGCTTTCAGTAATGTTCTCGCATGCATTGACAATGCGCTGACGCATGTTTTCAGGCGTTCTCGGTGAATCACGATAGTAAATATCCTTCAATTTTCCCCACAGAAGGAAATTCGGAGATGTACGATCCGATGAACGCGCGGGCCATAGTATGGTGTTTCTACGACTAATCTACCTGTCATTAAATATTCAATTTAAGACAGCTTCAACTGCACGCGAGCCATGTGCCGGACATTCATCATGTTGAAAGTACATCGCCATTCTGTCATGCAGTGAAACAGCTTGTAGTAAAATCGGTAGAAGATTACGAAAGAAATCAGCATACATTGCACCATTTAGATTGCCATCGCTAAAATAGGGTCAAATTATCCTTCCTCCCATAATGCCACACCATACATTAACCCGTCAGGGTCGCTGATGTTCCACTTGTCGCAGCCATAGTGGATTTTCCGTTGCCCAATAGTGCATATTATGCCGGTTTACGTTACCTCTGTTTGTGAATGACGAAAATCAAATGTTCAAATGTTTGTATAGCTTATGGGACTTAACTACGGGGTCATCCGTCCCTCAACTTACAAACTACTTATGAACTAGCTAATACTAAGGACGGCACAAATATCTATGTCCGAGGGAGGATTCGAACCCCAGACCGTAGTGGCCGTGCAGACTGTGACTGGAGCGCCTCAGTCCCCTCGGCCACCGTGGCCGGCTGTGAATGACGCTTCGTCACTAAACAGAACGTGTGAAAAAAATCTGTTATCGTCCCGTAATTTATTTTGTGCCCAGTGGCAAAACGGTACACGACGTTCAAAGTCTTCGTCGTGCAAATTCTGGTGGGAAGAAACATGGTACAGGTGAAATTTATGTTGATGTAGAATTCCTAACACCGACGTTTTTGAGATTCCCGATGGTCGCTCAATTTGTTTGCTACTGATGTGCGGATTAGCTACAACTGCAACTAAAACACTTACTTGGGCGACATTATTTGTTGCAGGTCGTGGTTGACGTTTCACTTGTGGCTGAACACTTCCTGTCTCCTGAAATAAAGTAACTATCCGACGAAAGGTCCGGACACTTGGATGATGTCTTCCAGGATAACGATCAACATACATGGCACAGCCCCGTTGGGCATTTTGATCACAATAGGCATATATAAATACCATATCGACCTTTTCTTCAATTGGTAACCGGTCCATTTCAACACGAGTAATGTATCACGAAGCAAATACCGTCTGCAATAGCTAAACGTTACGCGATACCACGTACATATACGTTTGTGACTATTACAGTGCCATATGTCACAAAGCGAAAAAAGTGTTCCTAATAAAACATTCGTATTTATTTACGTATTAGACAAATATGTAATAAAAATGGGGGTATCTATTTTTTTTTTAAATGCAGTTGATATCCGTTTGACCTATGGCAGCGCCACCTAGCGGGCCAGCCATAGTGCCATCTGTTTTCCTCCTTCAAGCTAGAAAAGTTTTGTTCTTTGCAATTTTTTCGTTTGATGCTTGTTTTGTGAGATATTTGGCCCGGTCACTATCAATGGACCACCCTTTATATATAAATGATTCGCTGAATATGTAGATAAGCACAAAATTCGACAACTGTTGGGGCAAATGTAAAAAATATCTTTCTTTTTACCCATTCAAACTTTTGTACGTGTGTATTCCACTGAACTCCTAAACCGCTGGAGAGATTTCGATTAAATTTTCTGCGTGTGTTTGAGTGTACCCTAGATGCTTCAGATTCAGATTTGATGTCGGTAGTTTAGGCTATAAAAAGGTAAAAATTGAACACAAACTTTGGCAAAATCTGCAGTTTTATTCCCATCTTGATGAAATTTTGCACATTAAGCTTTATAACATTATAATGGTCACTGCATTCATAAATATTTCGTATGGTGCACGGCGGATGTTTTTTTTTTTTTTTTTTTTTTTTTTTTTTTTTTTTTTTTTTTACTTAGAGGCTTTGGCCTGGCTGGTGGTCACTGGAGGGGCATCGTTTCGTCCCCCTTCCCGTCTGCCCCTTCCTCTTCATCACTGTTGCCGTCTTCGTCGTTGGCTGTGATTATGGAGTCAACACTGTGCGCTTCTGTTAATGATCCTGATACGGCGACATCACTGTCCACATACACAAAATTTTCCGCGTAGACTTCATGACTGACAGTCGCAGCACACACCGAATCAAAACAAAAACGGCCTAAAATCGCAGCTGCACGGAAGTCGTGGGAACTGCAGAGCGACCCAGATATTAGAGGCAGGGACAGAAGGTACTGGAACTGCCTATTTATGCGCACTACGATATACAGAGGTAGCACAATAAAGATTTCAATATATAGAGGTGACTTCGATATAAAGAGTTTTTCCCCACTGAACTTCGATATACAGAGGTAAAATCTGCCCTTTTCGATCCCTCTAAAATAGGGTTGCCATACGCCACCAATTTCACGGACAGTCCGCCATTTTAGGGTGAATGAAAATTTCCAGGATATTTGTTGGATCATTACCATAAAGGTTTTTAAATATTTTTTCATATATTCTGTTCGTGTAGCATCGTTAAAAGAATTTTCAGAATTTGTTGATGTGACACATAAGGACCTCGTAAACATGTAAGAACCAGGTGGCTCACCATGTTTCCTGCTATAGAGAGGTTCATCCTCATGTTTAAGGCACTTTAGTCTTACATTCTTTCACTTGATACGTGTGCTTCCCTTCTCAAGAAATTCTTTTCCGATTCTGTTGGTGAAATGTACCTGCTCTTCTTGTATGCACAAGTGAATCCTTTCCAGAGGGCAGTTAGCAGTATTGAGAGGGAAGATATATCAGTGAACGAGGCAAGATTGGAGCTAGAAAATATACTGCAAATTTTAAGAGAGAGAAAACAGTGTGTTTGCGTTACGTATAAAGTTAAAGAATTAATGTCTGGCCTTACACAAAATCAACAGTCTACATTTCTAGGGGTAGTCCACTCATTCCTATGAAACTATTATTGATTATTTGATAAAATGCATGCAGTAAGCCCCTGTCTGATATTAAACATTTTGACTGGATTTTGGTGAAGACTGTACCTTCATTGGAAAATGTTGAAAAGACATTCAAGTGGTTGCATGCTAGCGGTAAATTGAATGAGTCCCTTCTCTTTGACCAAGTTCTGAAATTGAAGTGCGTTTTGGGGGAGGTCAAAGATGAAAGTTTTGAAAATTTGATGTCACATAAGAAATAGGTGTTCTTCATTCATAATTGTATTTCTAGTTAGCAGTATTCAAGGATGCTGAAAATTGTGGAATTTTATTTCTCCGTTCCAGGTCATAAGGCCAATGTAGAGAGAGTCTTTTCCCTCATGAATTCTCAATGAACAGAATAAAGGAATACGTTAACATTAAAATCAGTTAATGTAATGTTGCAAATACAGCACAATATGAAAGATGTAACTTGCAGTGAATTTCATAAACTGATTGAGAACCAGATCAATGTTTTCATCTGTTCAATGTTCTGAAAAATACGATTGGTATCAGACAAGCTTAAATGATGACAATGGAACTTCGTGTAATGAGTAATTTAATGCATATTCTCATTTTTGGTAATAAATGCTTTCTTAATGAAGCACTCCTTCCGGATCATTAATTAAATGCAATTTTCCTTAGCTTAGGGGCATGAGGACTCCTTATTCCTCATATTTCCAGATCCTTCGATCGATTACGCTGACCGTAGTTTTTGTCCTGGTTTTGGATTTCGAGATTATGGCAACCCTACTCAAAAACCTACGATATAATGGACTGTTTTATTTAAAATATCAAGGTTTTGAACTTCCAAGGGAAGGGAACAAAGAACACTTTCAATATAGACAGGTCTTCGATTTATAGGGGTTAGATTTATCGAGGTTTGACTGTATTTCTAATTTTTTGATGGATAACCTACAGGAGGAGATGTAGAGCGCGAGGAGGAGATATAGAGAGACAGGGGCAGCTGAACGTAGATGGTGGATGGAGGAGAGGAACCAACGGAATATTCCAATAGTTACGTAATGTAGCAAATCTAACTGTGATTTATCGTCTCGTCGTTTATAAAGATGTACCATTTATCTTGCTCACCCAAAATATCTCTGGAACGACAATAGCTTTTGTAAAACGACTTACAGCGGTATGAATGTAAGGCAGGGACTTATGAATGTAAATATTTTGAAACATTCTAAAACGAAAGAATGTGTGTTTTAACGCAAACTTATGTGTTTTTAAATGAACACCCTATATTATTTCATCAGCAATATATAGCATGACAAATCACCAAATCACATAAACAACGGCATTGATTCCGTTGCAGGAATGCTAAAAGAAAGCGTCTTACAACATTGTGAGCGCTGGTCAGTGTTTGGTGCACTAACACTAAAGGCGTCCTCACACAGGACGTGTTTGTTGTACGAGGCGCACGCCAGTGTGCTGCCTATCTATTACACTCTCTGGAACGACCTGCTACATCACACGGACCGTGCTGCTAATCGTGATATGCGACCGCAGCGCTCTCCAGCGCCCATTGCGGGCTGGCGCGTAGATCAAGGTGTTTACAAAGATGGATGTGCGCAAAATTACACAGTATATCTGTTGTTAGAAAAAACTATCAACCGTGAAATACATCATCTGCACCAGCTCCACTTGTCTTTCTCTCTTATATTCCTATTTTTCAGGTTGTACATATTCTTCATATTCAAATGTTTGCTTTAGCATTCCTTCGGAGATAATAGGTTCTGGCCGATACATTTTACGTATTCATACCAGTGGGACAACGCCTCAGGTTCGTTGCGATAATTTTACTTTTAGTATTGTACGTAAATACTGTAGCTCATTTACTGCATCTACTCCCGTAACCACAAGTTAGCCACGTTCTCTAATGCACTGTGAATCTGAACTATTCCAACACTGTACTGAACTGCAACTGAATTCAAACAACCCAGCGAAAACCGAGTGACGTAGGGTACTGGCTTGAAATTGATTGGTGCCTTTGCCCTAGTACGAAAAACTCAACAAATTCTCTCGTGGACAGAGTTCGTCCTTGCTTGTAATAAATAGGGTCGAATACTGGATAGTATAACTGTAGAAAATTAACAAAATTGATACATAATCCGTAATTAAACCAAATCGTTAAAAATCTCTGGGAGAGTGTAGTTTCAAACCTGTTATTTACATCTCATTTCCTCCACACCTCGTGTCGCTAACCAACACTTTTTTTTTTTTTTTTTTTTTTTTTTTTTTTTTTTTTTTTTTTTTTTTTTTAAAGACAACGAATATCGGATATTATAGGCTACTTAAATGAACAAGAAATAACCAGAAACGTTAAGGAACAGACGCGGACCCGCACTATCTAGTATTTTTCTGGAACGCAGTTTGCGACGCTATCATCTACGCTATTAGGGCACAACTTTCGTTATTTGTGGTACATTATGCGCGTAAAACATTTTGTAATATGTTATTTTTCTATGATATAGCATCATAAAGACGCTTCTTTGATAAAATGGCGTTGTACCGTAGCACAGGTACCACATTCTTTCACGGTATATGAATTGTAACACTGGTTAACATTAAACACGATAACTTTTAAATCTATGAATATATAATTTCCGAAATCGAAGATAACAAATCATATGTAAAATGACGCATTTTCAAAAGTTCCTCAATTTTCTGAAGCTTAAAAAAAGATTATATTAATACATGGTACGCTACAATGAAAGAAGGCACGAAACACGGAGTTCCGTTTGCAATAATGGCGTCTCAAAAGTTCTGTTAGTCACCAAGTCGCTTTTCACTGACCACGTTCCAATCCACGAAGCAAAACTGTAACATGCCAGAGCCTTCATTCCACGGTACTGGACGTGGAACTGCACGCTGCGACGTCACCAACGTGTTTCCACGTCAAATTCAAATGTTTGTTAGTCTACCGGACCAAACTGCGTGGTCATCAGACCGTAACTTACAAAAACTATTTAAACTAAGGTAAACTAACCTAAAGACAACACACACACCCATGCCCCAGGGAGAACTCGAACCTCCAACAGCGAGCAACCGCGCGCTGCCGCGGTGGAGTAGCCGAGCGGTCTAAAGCACCTCGCTGGGGAGCGCGCGGTTGCTCGCCGCGGAGGTTCGAGTCCTCCCTGGGGCATGGGTGTGTGTGTTTGTCCGTAGGTTAGTTTACCTAGGTTTAAGTAGTTTGTAAGCTACGGACTGATGACCACGTAGTTTGGTCCGATAGATTTACAAACATTTGAACATTTTTGAACAACCGCGCGCTCCACAGCGAGGCGCCTTAGACCGCTCGGCTACTCTACCGCGGCGTTTGCACGTCCCGTGTGAGGACGGCATTAAGGTGAACGAGAGTTGTATCTTATCCCACACCAAACTATTAGACCTTGTGTGGGGCCAGTGTGTTTTGTTTTGGACATATGCAGATCTGCGTCATACGCACAAACGACCATCACTTGCATTTAGGCAGACCCTGCTTTCTTCCCTGAAGACCACGGCCCGACACTCCATCTCTCTCTCTCTCTCTTTTTTTTTTTTTTTTTTTTTTTTTTTCGGTATAATGTTTAGCTAGCGTACTAACACTCCACTGACTCTTCAAAACTGTGAGACTTTTGTTTGATTGGGCATGGGGTAAATATTCTCCCCCCCCCCTCCCCGCACACCTTCCTAGAAGTATCGTGGGGTTTCCTACCGTGGGGTTTCCTACTGGCCCGGGCCGGCATAACAAACGCTCCCTCCCCCTCCCCCCCTCCCTCCACGCACAGTTCTTCGAAAGTTTCAAAAGCAAGACGGAAGTAAGTTTCACATTGGTTATCATCTTCATTTTCTGTCGTGACAAGTTCAAGCTATTACGTAGTTTTACGGCGGTAACATTGAAATTGAGTGATCTCGTAGTGTAGTCGCTATTCTTTAATATCTATGTTGCTCATTATACGACAGCAATCATTACATGATTTCTGTTGTTCGAATCTATATGTTTCGCAAGTAAGTTGCCATAGAGCCAGTGGGATGCACCCCTTTAAGGTGCCGACCGTTATGAAATAAATAATTACGTAATAATGGGCGTGTTTATCTAAAGAAATTACAGAATAAAAATTAAAATGTTTAAATGTTTGTATAGTCTATGGGACTTAACTACGGGGTCATCAGTCCCTAAACTTACAAACTACTTATGACCTACTTACGAACTAGGACGGCACAAATATCCATGCCCGAGGGGGGATTCGAACCCCCGACCGTAGTGACCGTGCAGACCGTGACTGGAGCGCCACAGTCCCCTCGGCCACCGCGGCCGGCAAAATTACAGAATATTTTGCTGTGGTTAGATCCAGCGTATAAAGTCGAGAGAACTAGTAGGGCCGGCCGCGGTGGCCGTGGGGACTGTGGCGCGTCAGTCACAGTCTGCACGGCCGCTTCGGTCGGGGGTTCGAATCCCCCATCCCCCCGCTCGGGCATGGATGTTTCTGTCGTCTTTAGTGTAAGGTAGTTCATAAGTAGTCTGTAAGTTCAGGGACTGATGACCCCGCAGTTAAGTCCCTTAAGCTTAACAAACATTTGAACATTTAGAACTAGAATGTTGTTCTTGATGTCTACAGATGATAAAATTAGTTGCTTAATATAGATAAGTCCACCCATGTTCATTTAGTTGTAATTTCATCTTTATAAAATAAACAATATAATAATTATGTATGACCTGTGAGAAAGCAATTTTTGGAATGCAAACTTAAGATGAAAATCTAAATCACCGGCAACCACTTCAGTGCACATATGTGTTTATTTTTATATTGTGCTTACAGCACACCTGTGAAGGTAGTATAGGTACCAGAAACGTATCACATAGGATACTTGAGTCTAGCAGAAAACTGGTAATTATTCTACACTATTTAAGTTTTACTCAAAGTTTTATTATCATTCTAAAAATTCTGAACGCAACTACAGACGCCAAGACATGATAATATGGACTTACCTATTTTCCGTAAGTATGGGGCCACGAACGTCATACTGCGTCCTGCATTCAGTTTTCTTATAAATATGGTAGCGATTAGCATTCTTGATAAGATAGACCTCCGTTTCGTTTTTGTTATCACTTCCATCATGTACAATGCACAGAACAGAAATCGTATACGAAAATACACGGAGTGAAAGCTATCAGGTACGACAGTGTTTGAGAAACGATGACAACACCTGCACTGATGGTGAGAGACAGACAGTGGGGGAGGCTCTGTTCGCAGACACATTGTTCAGAAACCGGTTGCTCGGGACAGTTAAGCTACTTGTGGCACCCTCGTAGGATACTCAACGTAGCCGTCCTGTGCCTTGGGTCGAATACGGGCTAGAGGTGTGTAATCACGCTGCCAGTAACCAGTTGGCAGTTCGTTTTGACACTTCTCGATTCACAACCTCTTATCTGTGCTATACGATCTGGCACCGCTGTCCCTACAATACGACGATCTTAGCGGACGTCTGAGCTTCTTGGACTCCAGACCATTACGCCATTATGTAAGCACGTAGTCTACGAGACACCGCTCGACAGGTCTATGCCGCACGCGCAAACGACTGTCACTTGCTGAAAACCACTGCCCGTAATTCCATCTTACAAGTTGCCCTCTGAAGGCACCAGTAAGGCCGCGCACGTCGATGCTGATGCTGTGGAATTTGTTAGAAACCACTGCTACTAAATGGATGGCAACAAATCGTGTTAGAAGTTCTCAGCCCACGCACCAATGTTCAAATGTTTGTAAATCTATTGGACCAAACTGCGTGGTCATCAGTCCGTTGCTTACAAACTACTTAAACCTAGGTAAACTATCCTAATGACCACACACACACACCCATGCCCCAGGGAGGACTCGAACCTCCACGGCGAGCAACCGCGCGCTCCGCAGCGAGACGCTTTAGACCGCTCGGTTACTCCACCGCGGCAGCCCACGCACCCTCTTACACAGGGTGAATCACCTAACACTTGCACAGCAAATATTGCGGAGACGTAAAGTGCGATTGATGTGCGGTTTTCACAGAATGGATTGGTAGTCAAGGACTCGTATTGTTAGCCAATAGCCGGCCGCGGTGGCCGAGGAGACTGAGGCGCTTCAGTCACGGTCTGCATGGCCACTACGGTCGGGGGTTCGAATCCCCCCTCGGGCATGGATATTTGTGCCGTCTTTAGAGTAAGGTAGTTCATAAGTAGTTTGTAAGTTTAGGGACTGATGACCCCGCAGTTAAGTCCCATAAGCTTAACAAACATTTGAACATTTTGTTAGCCAATAAACAGATTGCATACAAAATACACTTTCCAGGTATTTTTACAAACATACATTTTTTCAAATGGAACAATGGTTGTTTCCTTCATGCACTGGAATTTTTGACACCAGCCGTGTACAAAGAATTTTGAATGACATTTTTATCACGTTTAGTTTGGCAGCTACAACCATTCAAAGTTTGGGGCGGAGGCTGCGACAGCGTAGCTGACTGGCTGGTGGTCATGAGACAGTGGGCCGTGCCCCAGGGGCTAGCCACTCGGCCAGTCAGCTACGCTATCGCAGCCTCCGCCCCCAAAACTTTGAATGGTTGTAGCTGCCAAACTAAAGGTGATAAGAATATCATTCAAAATTCTTTGTACACAGCTGGTGTCAAAACTTCCAGTGCATGATAGAAACAACCATTGTTCCATTTAAAAAACTGTATGTTCGCATAAAAATACACTTTCAAAGTAATATTACAATATGTTTGTTGGCTAAAACTACGAGCCCCTGACTACCAATCCATTCTGTGTAAAAAACCGCATATCAGTCGCACTTTCCGTACCGCAATATTTGCGATGCAAGTGTTAGGACATTCGCCCTGTATGTGCTGTGCTAGGTGTTCGATCTGCCACTGTTGTCCTTACAATACAACGGTCGAGGCGGGCGTCAGTGATGCGAGGACGTGCAGAACCTAGTCTACTGGTGTGAGAATGTGCACGTGACCATTGCAACCAGCATCGTTGCACACCTGACTTCGCGCATCCAAATTATCGGGCAATTCTCCAAAAGGACCATCGCGACACACCGAAGCCCACAATTTGACGCCTTGCGAACTCGCTCAGTTGGCTGTAGGTCTATTAAAGGGTAACCAATTGAGGTGGAGCAGTGGGAACACGATCGACTTGCATTCGGGAGGACGGTGGTTCAAATCCACGTCCGGCCATCCAGATTTAGGTTTTCCGTGATTTCTCTAAATCACTCCAGGCAAATGCCGGAATGGTTCCTTTGAAGGGCACGGCCGATTTCCTTTCCCACCTTTACCCGACAATCCGAGCATGACCGCTGTCTCTAATGACCGCGCTGTCGACGGGACATTAACTTCGTACCTTAAAGGATACACAGTTGGCGCCCTGGCAACTATGTTACTACGCTATCAATTGCCGAACGACGCTGAAACCATTAACAGTACATCCACTAACTCCCAGGCGGTATCTGCCGTCTTTTGATAAAGTCGAAATCATCTTTCTAGGTGTACAAATTTTTTCGGCAGTATGTATTGTGCTAAACAAAATTAAAATGTCAGTTTTTCGAAAACCCGGAATTGCGTCCCAATGCAACGCAGACGGTTTGAAGTTTGCCCCGAAGGTGATTACAACGTTTCTCTCTAATTGCGCAAAAGCGTAGTGCCCTGAAACGACACCTTTGTGCTTCATGATGCTTTAAAAGCAAGATGTCGACGCTTGCGAAAAAGAAAGCCAGAGTTCAGAAGATCATGTAATGTTTAAAGTGAGTTGTTGTTGTTGTGGTTGTTGTGGTTGTTGTTGTTGATGCAGCTCTCCACAATACCCTATCCTGAGCAAGCCTCTTCATCTCCACATAAGAGCGACAACCTACATCTGTCTGAATCTGCTTACTGTATCCATCTCTTGGTCTTCCCCTGCGATTTTTTCCCCATACACTTCCCTCCAACGCTAAATTCACAATTCCTTGATGTCTAAGAATGTGTCCTACCAATCTATCCCTTCTTTTAGTCAAGGTATGCCAGAAATTCCTTTTCTCCCCAATTCTGTTCAGTGCCTCCTCATTAGTTACGCGATCCACCCACCTAATCTTCAGCATTCTTCTGTAGCAGCATATTTCAAAAGCCTCAATCCTCTTCCTGTCCGCACTGTTTATCGTCCACGTCTCACTCCCATACAAGGCAACACTCCACACAAATGCCTTCAGAAAGGACTTCCTTAGGTTTAAATCAATATTCGATGTTAACAAATTTCTCTTTTTCAAGAACGCTTTTCTACCCATTGCCATTCTGCATTTTATATCCTCTGTACTGCGACCATCATTTGTTATTTTACTGCCCAAGTAACAAAACTCATCTACCTCCTTTATTGTTTCGTTTCCCAATTTAATTCCTTCAGCATCACCTGATTTTCTTACACTGCACTCCATTAGCCTAGTTTTGCTCTTGTTAATGTTCATCTTATATGCACCTTTCAGCACACTGTCCATTCCGTTCAATTGCTCTTGCAGGTCCTTTGCTGTATCTGACATAATTACTATGTCATCGGCAAAACGCAATGTTTTTAATTCTTCCCCCTGAACTTTAATTCCTTCACCAAATTTCTCCTTGCTTTCCTTTATAGCTTGCTCAATGTACAAATTGAACAACAATGGAGAAAGACTACAACCCTGTCTTACTCCCTTTCCAACCACTGCATCCCTTTCTTGCCCTTCAACTCTGATAACTACTGTCTGGTTTTTGTACAAGTTGTAAATAACCTTACGTTCCCTATATTTTACTCCTGCTTGCTTCAGAACTTGAAAGAGTTTATTCCAATCAACATTGTCAAAAGCCTTCTCCAAATCTACAAAAGCTAGAAATGTACGTTTGCCATTTCTTAATCTATCTTCTAGGATAAGCCGTAAAGTGAGTATTGCCTCCCGTGTTCCTACATTTCTCCTGAACCCAAACTGATCTTCCCCGAGGTCGGCTTCTACCAGCTTCTCCATCCTTCTGTATATAATTCGCGTTAATATTTTGCAACCATGACTTATTAAACTGATGGTTCTGTATTTTTCACACCTGTCTGCACCTGCTTTCTTAGGGATGGGGATTATTACATTTTTCTTAAAGTCTGAGGGTACTTCACCAGTCTCATACATCTTACACACCAGGTGAAACAATTTTGTCATCGCTGGTTCTCCCAGAGACTTCAGTAGCTCTGAGGGAATATCATCTACTCCAGGGGCCTTATTTCGACTTAGGTCTTTCAGGGCTCTGTCAAATTCTTCTCTCAGTACAGTATCTCCTATTTCATCTTCATCGACATCCTCTTCCCTTCCTACAACATTGTCTCGAAATTCATTTCCTTTGTAGAGCCCCTCTATATACTCTTTCCACCTTTCAGCTTTCCCTTCTTTGCTGAGAACTGGTTTTCCATCAGTGTCCTTGATATTCATAGAGCTGTTTTTCTTATCTACAAATGTTTCTTTTATTTTCCTGTAGGCTGTATTTATTTTTCCCCTATTTATACATTCTTCTACATCCTTGCATTTGCCTTCTAGCCACTCCTGCTTAGCCATTTTGCACTTCCTGTCAATCTCATTTCTTAGTCGTCTGTACTCCATTTTGCCTATTTCATTTACTGCATTTTTATATTTTCTCCTTTCATCGATTAAATTTAGTATCTCCTGTGATATCCAAGGATTTTTTGTAGGTCTTTCCTTCCTACCTATGTTGTCTTCTGCTACCTTCACTATATCATCTCTCAATTTTACCCATTCCTCCTCTACTGTTTTATTTTCCCGTGTTTCTGTCAATTGTTGCCTAAAGCTCCCTCTGAAATTCTTAAGAACCTCAGGTTCCTTCAATTTATCCAGGTCCCATCTCCTTATTTTCCTTCCTTCTTGTAGTTTCTTTAGTTTCAGCCTACAGTTCATAACCAACAAGTTATGGTCAGAGTCTATATCTGCCCCTGGGTATGTCTTACATTGTAGAACCTGGTTCCGAAATCCATGTCTTACCATTATAAAATCTATCTGGTATCTTCCGGTGTCTCCTGGTCTCTTCCACGTATACAACCTTCTTTTGTGATTCTTGAACCAGGTGTTTGTTATAACTAAATTATGTTCTGTGCAAAATTCTACCAGGCGGCTTCCTCTTTCAATCCTTTTGCCCAGACCATAATCACCTACTATCCTCCCTTCCCTTCCTTGTCCTACTACCGAATTCCAGTCTCCCATAACAATTAACTTTTCATCTCCCTTAATTGTCTGAATAATTTCCTTTAGCTCCTCATATATTTCTTCGATTTCCTCATCATCGGCAGAGCTAGTTGGCATATAAACCTGTACTACTGTTGTCGGTGTTGGCTTCGTATCTATCTTGACAATGATAATGCGATCACTGTGCTGGTCATTGTAGTTTACCCGCATGCCTATTTTCTTATTCATTATCAATCCTACTCCTGTGATACCCCCAATTGATTTTGTATTTATAATCCTGTACTCACCTGACCAGAAATCCTGTTCATCCTGCCACCGAACTTCACTAATCCCCACTATATCTAACTTCAACCTATCCATTACCCTTTTTAAATTTTCTAATTTTTCTACTCGATTAAGGGATCTAACATTCCACGCTCCGACCCGTAGAATGCCAGTATTGTCTATGCTGATGATCACATCCTCCTGAGTAGTCCCCGCCCGGAGATCCGAATGGGGGACTATTTTACATCCGGAATATTTTACCCGAGAGGATGCCATCATCATATGTTCATACAGTAGAGCTGCATGTCCTCGGGAAAGGTAACGGCTGTAGTTTCCCATTGCTTTCAGCCGTTCGCAGTAGCTGTGTGGCAAAGCCACATTAGCTGATGTTACAAGGCCAGCTCAGTCAATCATCCAGACTGTTGCCCCTGTAACTACTGAAAAGGCTGCTGCCCCTCTTCAGGAACTACACGTTTGTCTGGCCTCTCCACAGATACCCCTCCGCCGTGGTTGCACCTACGGTACGGCTATCTGTATCGTTGAGGCACGCAAGCCACCCCACCTCGGCAATAAGTTATCTGTACGGTGCAAAAATTGGCAATTGATCCTAAATAATAAAAAGGGTGAAGTCGTGCGCGTGAGTACTAAAAGGAATCCATTAAACTTTGTTTACAACATAAATCAATTGAATCTGAAGGCCGTAAATTGAACTAAATACCTTGTAATTACCATTACGACAGACTCTGATCGGAAGGAACACATGGATAATATCGTGGGGAAGGTGAACCAAAGATTTCGTTTTAGTGTTACAAAACTTAGATGATGCAACATAATTACTGAAGAGACTTCCAACACAATGCTTGTCCGCCCTCTTTTTGACTACTGCTGCGCAGTGTGGAATCCTTATCAGGTTGGATCGACGGAGGACATAAAAATTATAGCGATGGGCAGCTCGTTTTGCATTATCTACATAAAAATGAGACAGTGTCACCGAAATGATACAGGAGCTGGAGTGGCAATCATTACAACAACGGCGTTTACCGTTGCGGCGAGATCAGCTTATGAAATTTCGATCTTGGACTTCCTCCTCCCGTCTACAAAGGAAGAAATGATTATCGTAATAAGATACGAGAAATCAGGGATAGAACGTAGAGATTTAGATGTTCTTTTATCCGCACGCTATTCAGCAATGGAATGGAATGCTGTTGTTGTTGTTCTTATTGGGGCTTTAGGGCGCTCAAGAATGGACTGCAATGTGATCTGCATGTAGATGCAGCGTAGTGCGACTACAGATTTTGCTTTCTTTTACAGGGTCATATCACTACAATACCGTTCAAAAGCATTCGACACAATTTGATCGTGATAACACTTTAGTATGTCTCATAGTATTTGCTTTCACGAGCCTCTGCCTTACATTTCTAACCGTGAAAGTCAATTTTTATATCTATCGTTCTTCCAGAGATACTCTCGCAGAAACGTTCCAAGTGTAGCGTCTGGTATATGGACGCTCTGGATGATGCGGTGTTCTTGGATATCAGGAAGGCATTTGACACCGTGCCGCACAATCCTTTAGTGAAATAAATACGAACTTGTCATGTATCTGACTAGATTTGGAACGCGATTCAAAACTTTCCTTCACAGAGAACTCAAAACGTTACTTTTAATAGAAAAAAAAAATCAATAGTTGCAAAGGTAATTTTATGCCTATGATAGGAACGTTACTGTTTACAAAAGTAAATAAATTATCTAGTAATAAACTTCGGGCTTAAGAGCTGTTCGCAGATGGTGTGTTTGTCTAGAAGACGCAACAGCAGAATATCGTAGCGATTTGCAAAAGGATCTGAAAAAGGATTGTTGATTGGTGCAGGGAACTGTAGTTGACCTTGAACTAAAATAAAAGAAACGTACTGTACATTCACAAAAAAGTAATGTTGTAGAGCTTATGGGACTTAACTACGAGGTCATCAGTCCCTAAACTTACAAACTACTTATGAACTATCTAATACTAAGGACGGCACAAATATCCATGGCCGAGGTGGGATTCGAACCCCCACCGTACTGGCCGTGCTGGACGTGACTGCCGCGCCACAGACTGCTCGGCCACCGCGGCCGGCGGCCACAAGAAAGTAAACAGGCTACTACACAACTATTCTATTGACAACAAATTGATGAAACCCATATTGACTTGAAATACCTACGTGTGACCATCCGGAGAATGTAGTGGAAAGAACACAGAAAGAAAATGGTAAAGAAAGCTGACATTAGACATAGATTCATTAGAAGAATCTTAAGGAACTATAATTCTTCGACGAAAGAAGTGGCTAACGGTACATACGTTCGACATATTCGTGAGTTTTGCTCATCACTCCAGGTAAGACTAACAGAAAATTCAAAGAAAAGCAGCGCGTTTCCTGTCGGGATCGTTCAGGCGACTCGAGAACATGGCAGACGCTACAGGAACGTAGTTGGTCTTTGCAGAGTGATTTACTATTGAAATTCCTAAAGCATACGCTGGTGGGGATATCCGGACAACATATTATTTCCCAAACACGATTTTATCGAATTGACCACAATAAGAAAATCCTAGGAATTAGAGTTAATACAGAGGCTACCGTCAGTAATTCTTCCTAAGAGCCATTTGCGAATGAAACAGTGCAGGATGTTCAGACAGTGATACGAGAAGTATCTTGTTGGGTATTGATGAAGGCCGCGGTGGAGTGTCCGAGCGCTCTAACGCGCCATGCTGCGGAGCACGCGGTTGCTAGCCGTCGGAGATTTCAGTCCTTCCTCTGGCATGGGTGTGTGTGTGTGTGTGTGTTTTCGTAGGTTACTTTAAGTCAGTTTAAGTAGTTTGCAAGCCTAGGGACTGATAACCACAGTAGTTACGCCCCATAGTCTGCCTCGAAGAGAACGACCTATTATTGCCCCATAGTCAATACGGATTCAGAAAGTATTGTCCCTGTGAAACACAGCTAGCTCTTTACTCACATCATGTGATGCGTGCTATCGGCAAGGGATGTCAAATAGAATCCGTATTACTAGATTTCCGGAAGGCTTTTCACACTGTACCTCACAAGCGTCTTAAAAAAATGTTCAAATGTTTGTAATTTTATGGGACCAAACTACGTTGGTCATCAGTCCCTAGTCTTACAAACTACTTAAACTAAGTTAAACTAACCTAAGGACAACACATACATCCATGCCCGAGGGAGGATTCCAACCTCCGACATGGGAGGCCCCCCGATCCGTAACGTGGCGCTCCAGACCACTCGGCTACTCCCTCGCGGCAGCGTCTTCTACTCAAACTGCATGCTTATGGAATATCGCCACAGTTGTGCGATTAGATTCGTGATTTCCTGTCAGAAAGGACACAGAAGGCTGTAAATGACTCATCGAGTAGAATAGAAGTGATATCTGGTGTTCCGCAGCGAAGTGTTATAGGGCCCCTACTGTTCCTTATTTTTATAAACGATTTAGGAGACTATCTTAGAAGCTCTCTTAGACTTGTTCGCGGATGATGCTGTCATTTATCGGTTAATAATGTTACCAGAAGATCAAAAGCAACTGAAAATGATTTAGATATCTGCATGGTGCAAAAATTGGCAAATGACCCTTAATAATGACAAGTGTGAGGACTTCCATATGACCACTAAAAGAAATCCGCCAAACTTCAGTTACACGATAAATAAGTCAAACCTACAGGTCTTCAATTCTTCTAAAACCTAGGAGTAACAACAACGAACAACTTAAATTGTAAATAACACACAGAAACTATTCTAGTGAAGGTGAACCAAAAACTACGTTTCATTGGCAGAACACTTAAGTTCTACTAGACACTGCCTACACCATACTTGTGCGTCCTATTTGGAGTATTGCTGCGCACTGTGGGATCCATACCAGGTGGGACTGACTGACGATTTAGAGAAAATTCAGAAAAGGGCAGCAAGTTTTGTATTATCGCGATATAGGGGAAAGAGTATCACGGAAATGAGGCACGAGTTGGGGTGGAAATCATTGAAAGAAGAGCGTTATTCGTTTCTGCGAGATCTGTTTGCGGAATTTCTTTCACCAACTTTCTCTTCAGAATGCGTACATATATTGTTAGGAGCCACCTACATAAGGTGACATGATCATCATAATAAAATAAGAGAAATCAGATCGAGAGCAGATTTAGGTGTTCCTTTTTCCTGCGAGCGATTAGAGAATGGAACTATAGGGAAATATCATAAAAGTGGTTCGATGAACCCTCAGCATGCACTTTAATGTGACTTCCATGGTATCCATGTAGATGTAGGTAGATTTACAAACATTTGACTTTAAGTATTGATGTAGCTGTAGACGTTGATGTAGAAACAAATCCATCGTGCCGAAGGGAAGTATGATAGGGACACTCTTAGTCTCGGTATACATGGAGATTCGAAAAGATACTTACGGGCAAACAACAAAGATCAGTTATAGGGTAAGGGTTCGCAAACGCCACGAGAAGGTGCTACGGTTACTGGTATCGTCGGAAACTGTTTAATTGTGCCTTGCACTCTTCCGGACGTACTTGGCGGTCGCATGATCAAAATGTTCAAATGTTTGTAAAGCTTAAGGGACTTAACTGTGGGGTCAACAGTCCCTAAACTTACAAATGACTTATGAACTACCTTATACAAAAGACGAAACAAACAACCATGCCCGAGGGGGGGGGGATTCGAATCCCCGACGGCGGACGGCCGCGCGCACCGCAACACGGCGCTCCAGTACGCGCGGCTAATCTGC
The DNA here is from genome assembly GCA_026315105.1 of Locusta migratoria. Taxonomy (NCBI): domain Eukaryota; kingdom Metazoa; phylum Arthropoda; class Insecta; order Orthoptera; family Acrididae; genus Locusta; species Locusta migratoria. The sequence continues at coordinate 299,932,177 of CM048755.1, forward strand.
CGCGGCCGGTCGCATGTATCTCGTATGACTATGGGAGGTTCTGGCGGACATGCTGAATTATGTTCCCATGCATACTGGTTGCCGCATTCAATCTGAGCACGACGCAACCCCCGCATTTCAGCAGACAAGTGAGGCCACCTATAGAGGCAAACTTTCGCGGCCGCTGGCCAGGTTGCGGTGGGGCAGTCACATACCAACCATGTTCACACCATTGACCCTCAACGATTTCTTCCAGTACGGGTGTCTGACAAGCCTTGAACAGGAATCACATGTTACAGCGCTGGAGGATCAACTGAGCGAGATTTTTCAGGCAGTACGATGTCTTCGAGATACACCAGGTACCTTTGCGAGGATGTGCCGTTCAGTGCAGCATCGATGTCAAGCGTGTCTCGACAAATGAGCATCTCCTGTAAACATAGTCCATTTGTAGTGTGTGATTAAATAAATGCAATCCATTTAATAGCCCAGTATGGCGAGTGCTCATCAGAGACGAGTGTATCGTCAGACGTGCCCCAGGGGAGTGTGATAGGACCGCTATTATCTGTATAAATGATGTGATGGACAGAGTAACTTGTAATTTGCGGCTGTTTCCTGATGATTCTGTGGTGTATGGGAGGGTGTCGTCTTTAATTGACTGTAATAGCATACATAATGAGTTAGACAAAATTTCTAGTTGGGGTGAAGAATGGCAGCTAGCTCCCGATGTAGAAAAATGTACGGTGATGTGCATGAGTAGGAAAAGCAATCCCATAATGTTTGAATACAGCATTAGTAGTCAGCTTCTTGATGCAGTCGCGTCGTTCAAATATCTAGGCGTAACATTGCAGACGATATGAAATGGAACGAACATGTAAGGACAGTTGTAAGGCGGACAGTCGACTTCGGTTTATTGGGAGAATTTTGAGAAGATGTACTTCATCTGTATAGGAGGCCGCGTATAAAACGCTTGTACAACCACGTCTTGAGTATTGCTCAAGTGTTTGGGACCCGCAGCAGATCAGAATAAAGGAAGACATAGAAGTAATTCAGAGGCGAGCAGCTAGGTTTGTTACTGGTAGGTTCGACCAGTGTGCGAGTGTCACGGAAATGCTCCGGGAACTCAATTGGGCCTCGCTGGAGGAAAGACTACGTTCTTTTCGTTTATTTCTGTTGAGGAAATTTAGAGGGCCTGAATTTGAAGCTGAGTGTAGTACGATCTTCCAGCCGCCTACTTACATTTCGCTTAGTGATCACAAAGGCAAGAGAAATTAGGGCTCGTGCGGAGGCATATAGGCATTAGTTTTTTCCTCGTTCTATTTGGGAGTGGAATAGGAAAGGAAATGCCTAGTAGTGGTACAGTGTAACCTCCGTCACTCACCTTACGTGGATTGCGGAGTATATGTATGTAGACGAAGAAGGCCTTTGCGACCGACGGTTCCTATTGCTGATGCTTGTTGTATACCCCTTGTGCCGCGTCATTTTTTAAACGTTTTCTTGAATCGCCCTGTAAAATGAGGGACGCCTCATAATATTGTGTCGAATCTCCTTTTGCCGGCGAAGTACAGTATCTCGATGTGGCATGGACTCGACCATCCTTGGCTCTGGAAGGGTGTCTGGCCGGCACTCGAAGAGTGGGGAGGCCCAAATAAGCGGGAGGAGGAGGAGGGGGAAATAATTTTGTGACAAAAGAAAGAGAAGAGGAAAAAAAGGATGTGGCACGAGGTAATTTGCGTTGCAGTCCACAATCGTGACCGCATAATCACGACGCCATAGCTGATCCTATTCTGTCGACGTTAACGACTTCACTGGGGCGGTAGAATCAGGAGTGGGTGTGCTTGGCGGAACAAAGTTCATTTCAGGTAGTACGTCATAGATGTTATGTGACGTCGACACTTTTAATATTTCACAGTTTCCACCTTAAACAACACTTCCTTTCCTGTTTTGTCCCCTTTCCCTCAATCGTGTAACTACGACCTACATGCACCTGACGCTATTTGTACTAGCAATGCTACGTGAGGGGCGTAGTTGTCTCATATTGCGTCAGAATAGACAGCATAAACTCCTTTATGTTGTTTTTCCAGTAATTTGATGTCTTCTATGGTGCTGACCCAGGAGAGATGAATGATGCTCAGGAAGAGATGAAGTGAGATGAAGTGAAACTGTAAATCTAAAATTAGGTTTTGTGGGCTCTGATGTTAACTGAATGCAATGCAGTTTTTTAGGGACGCCAGATAATTTAATTCTATCTTATTAAAGAAGCAAACAACAAATAACTACACTTGAATACAATAGGTATATCATTCACTAAAAACAGAGATACAACAAAACTTTAGTTACGTAAGATGAATTATTACGGCAAGCTTCTCTGATGTTAATCGAGCGGTCAAACGCGTATCGCTTGAGCATGATCCTACCGTCGCGATAGCAGAGACAGGAGTAAGCTCCCTAGAAGCAAGCGCCTTCTCCGCGCACTTTTGGCGGGAAAGAATGTTCTCGATGGGTGCGCACTCATTTACTAATCGTTTTGTTTATAAAACTTAATACTTTAGAAAATTGTGGAAATATCGGAAGGTAGGCTGTTATTGAAAGAGTTTTCTTATACAGAAACCACCTGTTAATAAATTGAGATTTATAAAATACTAGCTTAAACTCTCGGCTCCTCTTGCGTGTTGGTTGATTATGATAGATAATGTGCGAAACGTCAAATCGATTTTTTAAAGAGCTGTATTAAAGAAATTGCTTTTTTACTGCTTTATTTATTTATTCTTATATTTCCTTACTCGTATGCTTATCCTTACAGAGAAAGAGCTGAAGACATTGTAGCACGTATAGACCAAAGATATGGTCTGTGGCATCACGTTTCGCTGTATGTAACCTCCTTGCTATTGCGTCGGAAACGTCATCGCTGGCCTTCAGTTCGAATTTTTTTTTTATAATTTCACGACTTTCAACCACCATATCTTCCACCCCCTTATAGCTGTCGGCTTGGAACTGCTATGGTGTACAACGGGAGACTTCGGACAACAATTACACACAGACCATTCGTTTGTGTTCTGTAGGTTTCGCTGCAGAGGGAGATATTAACACACATACACACACTTTCCATCCCAATATACTCCACCCTTTTATCATAATCAACCCTCAAGCAACAATGCAACCAATAAAACGATTTCCAAAGAGTAAATATAATTTTCAAAGAGTAATCATTGTTCCGCATTTCGCGTTATATTCTTCAAATTACTAAATATCTATCAGATCGCTATAAAACCGTGCCTAAAATCTTCCTCAGGTATAAATTAGTAACTGTACAAATATTTAAGTCTCTGCAGCTTGTCGTTCGGACGTGATAAGCATACACCGAGCAGACGTTCACATTAACATATATACAGATAAATGGCTATCCGATCGCCTTAAAACCGTGCCTAAAGCCTTCCCCGGGTAGACATTAGTAACTGTACAAATTTTTAGCTCTTTATGTCTCGTGGTTCAGAGGTGATAAACGTACACCGAACAGACATTCACATTTATAGATATAGATTAATAGATAGATTAATTCTGAAAGTTTGGCGCCTGCATCCATTCACTATCATGGCGGCAAACTGTCCGCCACCGGTCGAGGATTTCTCCACTCGGGGGCTGGGTGTTGTGTTGTCTTCATCATCATTTCAACCTCATCGACGCACAACTCGCCCGAGTGGCGTCACCTAGACTTGCACCAGGCAGGCCGAACACGATCCTAGCTGGAGTCTAACGGCCAAACAATGCCACACGTAATCATCATCGTGGCGGCAAAAAACCAGATCACATCTTTTACTAAACTGGCACTCTTTCCCACGGAAGGTACGTGATGCAACCCCTTCCCATCGTCAGATTTCCCACACCACTGCTGACATCATAGGAAGTTACGAGAACTCTACAACAATACCGCGCCTAGTAAAGACTCAAATGTTCAAATGTTTGTAAATCTATCGGAGCAAACTGCGTGGTCATCAGTCCGTAGCTTACAAACTACTTAAACCTAGGTAAACTACCTAAGGACAAACACACACACCCATGCCCCAGGGAGGACTCGAACCTCCACGGCGAGCAACCGCGCGCTCCGCAGCGAGACGCTTTAGACCGCTCGGGTACTTCACCGCGGCAGTAAAGACTCAAAGAAGGGACTGCAAAAGCCAGAACCATCACAAGTTACACATCTTGTGTATGAACTGTTCACTCCTGCTTTGCCTCTTTCTTCACGGTTCAGTACACCTTCTTCTTGTTTTAATGCTTGATCTGTCTTCAGATTTTGACAGGTCATCCACTGAGCGACTTGTGCGATGGGGAGTTTCTGTAGTTGGTACTGAAGACGACAGAACCAACAAGCAGTACATTGGTGGCATTAAACATAGGCAGCTGTGTTGTAATGAGATTAGACGCTTCCTGCAGAGCGCCCGTGACACATGGCGGGCTGTGGCTGCGTGTCCTTATTGACTTGGTGACTCACCAGGAAAGAGGCCTCCCCTCCATCCGTCGCGCCTAGCTTCCCTTGGGGTCCCAGCACAAACAATACTTTCGTCCACTGCGGCAGCTGGACAGCTCCTTGGGGAGTATCAGCTTCCAATAGCTCCGCCATCCTGCCAACGCGGTCCGTCTCCTGGTATCAGCTACGTAATTTCTGAATACTCGTAGCTGTCATAACGTAAATGAAAGAAGATTGTGAGAATATGTTAGAGTAAAAAAAAAAAAAAAAAAAAAATCGCACTGACGTGTATTACGGCCCACATTAGTTTTGTAGTTTTATAAGTTTTTGCAAACATTTTGGACCAAAATAATAAAAAATTAATAAGAGTGTCTGAAATCCTTATAGGAAAAAAAAGTTTAGGAACTGGCGGGTTTCGAACCACTGACCTGAAGCGTCACAATCCAATACATCGCCCACTACGCTACAGCTAACAGTTAAGAATTGCGTTCCTTAATCTCATACTATTGATGGCCATTGTTAACTGATGCTAATATGGCATTTATTGACACTAGATTATCATTTATCGTACGTAGAACGACGTCTGTTTTTAATTCTTCAGTGCGCCGTTGTTTTGAAATGACAACTTGTAAGTTACAATAAGAAAATCATCAAATATGCAACGCAAGATGGCGTATGCCAGAGACAGTTCTGGACGAGGAATGTCACATGATATCTGCGAACGGCTGGTTTTCGTTAATTCAATGGAGGGTGTCAAGACTCCGTTATTTTTGCAAATATCTCTCAAACGATATGAGATATGAAAAAAACACAAGGGAACAAAATTGTAGAGAATTTTCTCCTCTACAAATTCTTTTATTCAATTTTCGCGTCAGATGAACGGCTTATTTGCAATTAAAATTACATTACAAACGGCTTTTTTTGGTATTACTAACGTATTTCTTGTCCGAAATATTTCAAAAAGCGAGGTTCTGGTCTCTGGTAGCCAACAATTACGTCTGTAAAATTTGGTGCCGATCGGTTGAACGGTTCGACATAAAAATTGGGAACATGTTCCAGCCAGACAGACATCGTCAAATCGCCGTTATAAAAATAAATATCTCTGCAACGATACGAGATATGAAAAAAACATAAGAGAGCAAAGTTGTAGAGAATTTTATCCTCTACAAATTAGGTTATTCAATTTTTGTGTCAGAGCGCTCGGCTGTTCCGCCGCGGCCTTTATGTTTGAACAGGTCATTGTACGTACATATGAGTAAATTTAAGGAAACGAGAGAGGGTGACGGACGGACACTTATCTTTGGCCGTGCCCATGACCGTGCTATGCCTCTAGTTTTTCTGCTGTTTCGCGACGGATTGTTCACCGTACATACAAACACACCGGCAACACACTTGATTACATCAGGTTACTTTCCATGGTTTGCACTCCCCGACTGTGATATGTTTCCAATACTCTGAGATCTTCAGCTATCAGCCGATCTTTTTTTTTTCTCCCCTCGCCTATATGTAGCACCTATGGACACTCTTACACACGTGTACTGTTTGCGTAATTCAAAATCTTTACCGGTGCTCATGTTTTAAATCATTTAAATTCTTATAAAGGATTAATAGAGGCTATCAAACATGTGGTATTTTTTATTGTTTTAACTGGTATATTTTTTAAGGGTCATTTTATCTTTGACGCGTAGCTAAACACTTATTGACATCGTTAGCAATGGACACGTCATCGATGCCGTAAAACAGTAACGCCCAGCGACATCTAGGTGTGAGTTTAAGTATTAATTACAACATCCTGGACGTTTTTTTCCATTTGATATGTATCAAACGACTATGTACAATCATTAATTGACAAATAAGTCGAACACCTGTACAGAAATGTATTTATCTTTCGTAAATGGCTTATCATGGCTTTGAAACTATTTTCTAAAAACAAGTGACAATGTGTAGAACGATTACTTTTAACAGTTTTACTTTTTATGGCAACCTTTCATTTTAATTTATTACGATGTTTTTGTAAACTTGTCATAAATGAAAGCCATGTTGTTTTATTACTTTGACTTCTCTAATTTATTAATTCTGTTGATAAAAACTGTTATATTCGTTATAGTGTAGAGGGCAGCACATTCCTAAATGATGTTCTATGACGTCACTTACTTTTGTTTTGAAATAGTGTTCGTGTAGATTTGAAACGGTAAAAATGTCCAGTTGCCATACTTGGTGTGGTGTGAGTTATCGATATTAATAAAAACTTCAGTTAAACACATGGTATGTATAATTAATTAAAACATTGTTATGTCTGTCATAATGTCATAAGTGGTACTTACGTAACATTTTCATGTAGTAACAGTGTGTCTGTCTTGTACTTTTTAGCATTGATAATGGCCAGTTACTGGCCGAAGTCATGATTTGCAAATAAAGATTTTTTTTTTTTTTTTAAATCGATTGATAGCTGAAAATCTCGGAGTATTGGAGACACTTGATTATTCTAAGCACGAGGACAGAATAGTGGTCGGAAAAAAGTCCTCGCGAAGATAAACCAAGGACGTGTTTCACGGCTTTTGAATCAAAATAACTTCTAAACTTTTGCAGGCAATGAACGAACGTCCATTTCCAACCTGTTCGCTAGAGACCATTGCGACGGGAATTCTGTCAACATCTGTATGGTGAGTTTCTACTGATACCTCTATGTTTCAGGACGACCGCAGCACAATTCATCGGGCTGACAGATTTGTTAGTGATTTTTTGATCTGCAAAATCACCTAACTTGAACCCCAGAGTAATACTGTGGGTTATAAACAGCGGGTAGAACGGCGACAATATTATCCCCAGAATTTGGTGCAATGCGCGATTATATCCTCAGCGAGCCGCTGAACCTGGATGCGACGTACCTGCATAATCTTGTGGACCAAATTCCTTACCGAATCCGGGCGAAATTAAATGGTATTAAATTATATCTACAAAGCCTTCTTAAGGGGTGACTCACTTTCTGTCCGGTGCGCCTTGAACTAAAATGTTTTTATTTACAAAACAACCATCTGATTTAGCTTAGTTACATCTTGTACAAAATCAAGTGGCTGTTTTGAATATAAATTTGAAAAGTATATCTTTCTCATAGGAACCGCACGGTTGTTACAAGAGTCGGACATAAAAGAGAAATATATATTTTGAAGGAAGTGAGACAGAGCTGTAGCCTATACACGACGTTATTCACTACGTATATAGAACAAAAAGTAAACGAAATCAAAGAAAATTTTTAAGAAGGAACCAAAGTTCAGGGAAAGTAAATAAAAACTTGGGTGTTTACTGATGACGTAATTCGCACACAGACAGCAAAGGACATGAAAAACTTAATGGACGAAATGAACAGTGTCTTCAGAGAAGGGTATAAATCACACATTAACATAAGTAAAACAAGAGCAGTAGAATTTAGTCAGATTAAATCAGGCTATGTCCAGAAAATTAGTTTAGGAAACGTGACACCAACTGTAATAGATGAGTTTTGTTATTTTGGCAGTAAAAGAACTGATGATGGTTGAAGTAGAGACGTATTGAACTTGAGACTGACAATAAAAACGAAATTATTCCCAAAAAATACACTATTATTTGAAGTGTTAATGGAGGCATTTATCTGAGGTGTATCCTTGTACAGGAGAGAAATGAGCATTATAAACATTCAGACAGAATGCGAATAGATTCTTTTGAAATGTCGCGGTACGGAAAAATGCTGAAGATACGTTGCTGCGGCATGGGCTACTTACTAAAATCCAATCGCTAACATTCTCCCTCGAATACGAAAATATATTGTTGACTCCCACTTACATAGGTAGAAATGATCATCAGAATAAAATACGGGAAATCAGAGCTCAAACGGAGAGAGTCAGGTGTTCTTTCTTCCCGCGCTCTATACGAGAATGTAATGGGAGATAAATAGTATAAAGGTGGTTCGATGAATCCTCTGCCAGGCACTTAAATGTGATTTGCAGAGTATCCCATGTAGAAGTAGATGTAGCGTGACAGCGGAAAACCAAAACTACAAAATATTTTAGAAGCATGCCCATAGAAACAAGATCTTCTTTTCGAAACTAAGTTGAAGATCAAAGTGTTTTTTTTTTTTCTTTTATTTCTCTCAACATGTCTTCCCCTCGGAACGTAGCACACGTCCAGACGACAGTGAGTCTTGTCCCATACTCTTCCGAGCTTCTCTGGCTTTACTGTTGCTGCTATGCAGTTTCGTGGTTGATCCCAACTTGCAGGAAATCGAGCCATATAGGCGGAGTATGTCAGAATCCCATACGAAGAAACCACATGCCGTGAATTAGGCGACCTTGGAAGCCAAAATTAGAGTGTAATGAAATACACGAAACATTTGAAAGATATTCTAGGGTCGTCCACAACGTAAGCTCCGTTTCTATTTCTATCCGCGACAGCACTACGATCGCAGTTCCGAGCATACGCGGCAGTTACTCCGACTCAAGGAGAAAACATGTACGCCGTTTTCAGATCGCTGCTGCCGACGTGTGCTTTGTATGCTTCTTTGTAATGCCAGCCGTAATTGAAAATACTGCCGCGTGTGAAATCAGATCTGTGATTCGTTTTCTAAATGCAAAGAAAGTTAAACCTAAGGAAACTCATCGGGAAATCAGCGAGGTTTACGGACAAAATGCTGAGAGTAATTCAATGGTTAGATGATGGGTCAGACTGTACAATGAAGGACGTTCAAATGTTTGTAGAACTTATGGGACTTAACTACGGGGTCATCAGTCCCTAAGCTTACAAACTACTTATGAACTAGCTAAGACTAAGGACGGCACAAATATCCATGCCCGAGGGGGGGATTCGAACCCCCGACCGTAGTGGCCGTGCAGACCGTGACTGGAGCGCCTCAGTCTCCTCGGCCACCGCGGCCGGCATGAAGGACGTGATCAAGTGCACTTTGAAGAACGAAGTGGACCCCCATCTGTGGTTACTGATGAAGTGGTTCTCACAATTGAAGAGAAGATTAAGCACAATCGTAAGTTTATAAGTAGTGTCTTCGTAATGGAAGTTCTTCAAATCTCATGATCAGGAGTTTATGAAATTGTTACTGAAAAACTGAATTTTCGGGAATTTTGCTCACGTTGGGTACCCAAACCTACTGAACAACACAAAAAACAACGGATGGGCAGTGCACTTCAGTTTTTGACATGCTACAATGAAGAAGGCGATGGTTTTCTTTCTCGCCTAGTCACGGGGACTGAAACTTGGATATCGTACGACACCCCTGAAACAAAACGGCAATCAGTGGAATGGAGGCACACTTCATCCCCAACGAAGGCTAAGCCTAAGCAAATCTTGACACCTCGAAAAGTCATGTGCACCGTTTTTTGGGACAGAAAAGGCATTTTGCTGCATGATTTCTTACCACGAGGCCAAACAATCAATGCACATGGTTACTGTGAGACCATTAAGAAATTGCGCCGCGCAATGCAGAACAAGCGCCGAGGATTACTGTCAAAACTTTTTTTTCACTATAATGTCCGACGTCACACGGCGAATGTGACCAAACAATTCTTACAGGAATTTAAGTGGGACGTATTAAATCATCCTTCGTACAGCTCGGACCTCACTCCTAGCGACTATCATCTCTTCTTATACTTAAAATCTGACCTTGGTGATCAACACTTCAACGATGATGACGAGCTGAAAGTACCTGTCACCACATGGTTGAATACACAGGCGGCAACCTTCTGTGAAGAAGGCATACAAAAACTTATGCCACTCTATGACAAGTGCGTAAAAAAATTCTGAAGCTATGTAGAAAAGTAGTTTAATATTTGTAGACTTTTGTACCATAAATATTTTTTCTGTATCTGTACACGTTTGTTTTATATAACCAATATATGGATATGCCTCGTAGTTATGCCTTACGTAAATTTGGAAACAAAAGTTGTATATGAAATAAATTGTAGCATCAAGGCGAAGTCCTAAATCGAATATAATAATGATTTCCTGTGGCCCGTCGCGGTGGAGCGCATTCAGTTCGAGTGCCCCCTCGGGCATGGATGTTTGTGCCGTCTGTAGTTTAAGCTAGTTCATAAGTAGTTTGTAAGTTTAGGGACTGATGACCCCGTAGTTAAGTCCCATAAGCTCTACAAATATTGAAACATTTGAACATCTTGTGGCCCAATGACCTGGTGCAAATCGTTCGATTGGACGCCACTTTGGTGCCTAACATGTCTCTAATCTATCCTAGATATCCAATGGGAAAAATGAAAACGACAAATTAACGTGGGATTCGGACCAAATGTCGTTTCTCGCGACTGTTCACATCTTTGAGAGGTGAAGGCTAGGTTGAAACTGTGATTCAAGCGAGTTTCGAATCTGTGAAGTTTCCCTCTACAACCAAGCAATTTACCGCTATCACAGACTTCAAGTTGAAGAGCAGCACCAGTTTTTGGTTACTTACCAGATCTAAAATCAAAACATTTACTTTTCAGTAAAAATTATATTGCAGTTATTAATCGAGAAAAAATCTATTCTATGTTTTAAGTTGGAACAAATACCACACGATGCGCAAAATTTCATTAAGGTCCGTTTAGTAGTTTCGCAATTCGTCGTGGACAAACATCGTGATACGGAATTTTTATAGATACCACGTCTGACAATAAAGTTTCGTGAATAGTCCTGTGCCGGCCGCGGTAGCCGAGGGGACTGAGGCGCTGCAGTCACGGCCTGCACGGCCACTACGGTCGGGGGTTCGAATCCCCCTCGGGCATGGATATTTGTGCCGTCCTTAGGATAAGCTAGTTGATAAGTAGTTTGTAAGTTTAGGGACTGATAACCCCGTAGTTAAGTCCCATAAGCTTAACAAACATTTGAATAGTCCTGTAACATTAACGTAGATGAGCTATGAACTACAGCTGTCTTACTTTTCTTCGAAATAGTCACTGAGCTCTGCTATACATGTCCTGAAAATTTTGCACGAATTCTTTCTTTGGGATGGTGTTCAAAAGCCTTGTCACGTTTCGTAATATGCGAGGAACGTCTTCAAATCTCTTTCCTTTCAAAGCGAATTTGAACCGAGGAGCAGGAAGAAGCATGGAGAATTGATATCCGGCGAGAATGGTGAATGTTCAAGTTGCACGACAACGCCCCCCCCCCCCCCCCACACACACAGTCAATATCGGTAAACAGTTGCTAGCAAAAAAAGGGGTGGTGCAACTTGAACATTCCCCATACTCGCCCCATCTCAATCCTCCACACTTCTTCCTATACCCTCGACTCAAAAAAAAAAAAAAAAAAAAAAAAAAAAAAAAAAAAAAAAAAAAAAAGTTCAAATGTTTGTTAAGCTTATGGGACTTAACTACTGGGTCATCAGTCCCTAAACTTACAAACTACCTATGAACCACCGAGGAAATAGGACGGCACAAATATCCATGCCCGAGGGGGGATTCGAACCCCCGACCGTAGACCCTCGACTCCAATTCTCTTTGAAGGGAAAGAGATTTCACGATATTCCTGACATCCAACGAAACGGGACGAGGCTTTTGAACACCATTCCAAAGGAAGACTTCGTGCAAAGTTTCTAGGATGTGTATCGCAGAGCTCAACTGTGTATAGTTATGGGAACTGACAATTTCGAATGATGCTAAAGTAACTGTAGTTCATAGTTCATCTACGTTGATATTACAGCGCTATTCACCGAACTTTATTGTCAGAGCCTGTACATTGCATATCAAGTGGTCATCAACCTCTTCAAACAAGAAAGGAGGTGGCAGTAGGATCCAGAACAGGCAAATAAGAACATTAGCAACGTAAGTAAATTACTCGCCAACATTACAACTATGTAATCTGCACGAAAATTTTGTACTTTTTCTAGCCTCGCAGGAATGGTTGTTCGGTCTGTGCGCCCATTCGCGTCGGAGGTTCGAGTCCTCCCTTGGGTGCGGTGTGTGTGTCATTAGTATAAGTTAGTTTAAGAAGTTTGTAAGCTTAGGGACCGATGTCGAGATTAGTTTGTACCTTTAGAACTGAAATCTTTTTGAACATTTTTGCTGTGTCTAATATACCGGGTGATTAAAGAGTCAGTATAAATTTGAAAACTTAATAAATCACGGAATAATGTAGATAGAGAGGTAAAAATTGACAAACATGCTTGGAATGACATGGGTTTTTATTAAACAAAACAAAACAAAAAGTTCAAAAAATGTCCGACAGATGGCGATTCATCTGATCAGAAAAGCAATAATTAGCATAACAAATTAAGACAAAGCAAAGATGATGTTCTTTACAGGAAATGCTCAATATGTTCACCATCATTCCTCAACAATAGCTGTAGTCGAGGAATAATGTTGTGAACAGTACTGTAAAGCATGTCCGGAGTTATGGTGAGGCATTGGCGCCGGATGTTGTCTTTGAGCATACCCTAGAGATGTCGGTCGATCACGATACAGTTGCGACTTCAGGTAACCCCAAAGATAAAAATAATCGCACGGACTAAGGTCTGTGGACCTGCGAGGCCGAGCATGACGAAAGTGGCGGCTGAGCACACGATCATCACCAAACGACGCGTGGAAGAGATCTTTCACGCGTCTAGCAATTTTTTTTTTTTTTTTTTTTTTTTTTTTTTGTTCTAATAAAACCCCATGCCATTCCAAGCATGTGTGTCAATTTTTACCTCTCTATCTACATTATTCCGTGACTTTTTCGGTATATAAAAAGCGAAAAGTTCGATTATAAATACAAAGCGAAGCGCGTCTGGTCTCAACATTGTCCTTGGTTGTCGTTAGCTTAAGACAGGGGAAACGATTAGAATTAGTTTTAATAAGTGCTGCGGAAGGTCCCCACAAACAAATGTAGTCTTTACGTGATGCTGAGGTGGTGCAGACATAGGTTCGTACCCTCAGCTGGTGGGCACAGAGTAGTGTCGAACAAGGTTGTCTGAGTATCCGGTGAACTGGAAGGGGCCGTGCCTGGATATCGTATACATTGCTACGCAATAGTATGATGATGACGCACTGGAGGGGAGCCTGCAGCGCCCTTGCTCGCAGACATGGTTACGACTACTGGAGTATGTGGTGATGGCCCGTCGCCTTCACAGATTTCATGGCCAGCATAGCACTCTCGAACATCAGATCCTGTGGAGTGTGCTTCGAAGCAACCTGGCGGAGGATTTCTGACCACCCTGCACACAGATACGAAGAGCTCTGTCACGGAGCTCTTCATAGCTTGTGTACGTCATCGACCCTAAAGAAGGAAAGAAGATTAGGGTCATTAGAGACGGGGCACACGCTCGGATAGGTTTGTCATGGAAGGGGGAGGAAAACTGCCGTGCCCTCCGCATACGGGTGTTCAGATGTTTGTAAAGCTAAAGGACTGAAATGCGGGGTCATCACTCCTTAAACCTACAAACTACTTATGAACTACCTTACACTAAAGACGACACAAATAACCATGCCCGAGGGGGGATTCGAACCCCCGACGGGGAGCGGCCTCGCGCATCGTAGCACAGCGCCTCAATGTGCTCGGCCGCTCTGCCGCGGATCTCCGCATACCGGCATTTATCTGCAGTGATTTACGGAAATGACGCAAAACATAAATCAATGTGGTCTGAACCGCCACCCTCCCGAATACGCGTCCGGTGGGTTACCGCTGCACCACCTCGCTCGGTTCATTGAACCTAGAACGACTCTCCAACTCATCCGTTTTGTCGTCTAGCGCCGTGGCGTGCACGAGTAATTAGTGCAGTGAGGCACCTTGTTACAAGAGTCTGGTCTCGCTTTTACGTTACGCAACAAGTGGGTAGCAGGTAGCGTGTGTCATCGGCTACGTGTTCAAATGTTTGTTAAGCTTATGGGACTTAACTACGGGGTCATCAGTCCCTAAACTTACAAACTACTTATGAACTACTTACGAACTAGGACGCCACAAATATCCATGCCCGAGGGGGGATTCGAACCCCCGACCGTAGTGGCCGTACTGACCGTGACTGGTGCGCCTCAGCCACCTCGGCCACCGCGGCCGGCTCGGCTACGTGTGTTCTGGTACAGTAAGTGAAACACCGTACTTCAACATTCCTCTGCATCGCTGGACCCGTCCACACTTCGACAATTAGCTCATCATGCGTACTATGCAGCACCTTGTCCCGATTATTATTATTTCTTTTTTTCTGTGGAAAAAAGTCTTAGAACCGGAGACCTGTAGTTGCTATTCACTGGCAACGTGACTCCACTGCAGAACTTACTGAACAGGTATTTCGTAATTGCAGATGGTTGGTCCAAATTACTGTAATATATTCTTTTATTTATTTATTCACTAGATATATTTTTCGGCACAAACGCCGTCGTCAGATGTATTTCTGCAAAATCATTTCCTGTTATCAATACTCGTATGTAGCCAACTACAGATATATATATAATTTTCATAAATAAAATTTATAAAATTTGAGTTATATAGTGCAATACATACGGCATACAGTGACTTCAAATGTTTTAACTGAATATTCGATATTTATCAGTTTTTCTTTTAATTTCGTAATCTTATACTTCCATCTACGAAATTTAGTCATTCACCTGTCAGTGCTTCAGAATACTGTACGCTTACATTTTTTTCAGAGAGAATATATAAAAGTTTATAGACATGGCATAATTTTATTATTTCTGTGTATGTTATTATGTAGGGAGTATGTTTAAAGATTTTATTATATATGGACGATAAATTTAAGTTTGATAGGGTTTTCCATATTTAGTCTTTGGTTGACTTTAGCATTGTAGTACGATCTTTGATCTGTGGTAAGCTGTGTTATTCTTATATTATCTCACTCTACGATATCTGTAACACTCTGGGCCCAAGATATAACAAGTTGAAGTATTTTGTTTTCCATTGTTGTGACTCCCTACATTACGACTACAGTTAACATTTGCTTGTTGCAGGAAGGAGGGAAGGATAGAAGTTACTATACCGTTGACAGTGACGTCATTGGGGTCAAAGCAGAAGCTGAGAATGTGAAAGGATGGGAAAAGAAATCGCCCCTTTACAAGAGAACGATCGTGACATTTGCCTGTAGTGGTTTAGGGAATTCACGGAAAAGATAAAGCTGAATTGCTCGACAGAGATTTGAACCTTCGCTCTGTGGAATACGTGTCGTCAGGAGTGCTCCAGAGAAGCTATTATCTTATATTTACAGAAATGATCTCACGGAGAGTATTTGCTGATGCTGTTGTGGGGTACAGAAAGGCGTCGTTGTAGTCTTGTGTAGTTCGCGAACGAACTAGTTTGGAAGAGCGCTCCTACAGGCGAACTAGTTCGCAGATCCCTCGCCTCTTAGTTCGTCCGCTCCTCTTCCGAAGACTGACGCGTAACAGCGAGAGGACGCAGAATCGCGTGATTTCCTTCTGCCAGTTGCCGTCATTTCGAGCTGAGATGCAGCTCAGCTGTAGTTTTAGTAGCGGTAACAAAAACCAAAACGAGCAGACGAACTTAAACGAGCGACCTACTTCGCAGGCGAGCTGCGAACTAAAAGGAGAGCTACCGGTCGCGAACTAAAATATGCGCGATAGGTCGCGAACTAAAATATGCGTGATAAGTCCGAAATAAAATATGCTCGATAGGTCGCGAACAGAATTAAAAATCACCTGTTTGCCTTCTGCTGATGAGAGCCATTTCGAGGTTAGCGTCTGCCTGCTAGATTACATAGTTCAGTGCTACAAAATTTCTGCTTTGAAGTATTCTGCACTCTGCAATATCTGACTAATAAATTCCACAATGCCAAGATATAGAGATAACTATAAACTTAAACGCGAGAAATTATCCACAAACTGTTTGTTTTTTGTTTTTTTTTTTTTTGTTTTTTTTTGTTTGGGTGATATCGTTAGCGGCTCAAGCAGCAAGCGCACGAATCAGGTAGGTGGGGGAACTTCTCCCTCCAACTGCATGCGCAGACCACGCCGCTCAGCAGTCACTGGGAGCGGACGAACTAAAAGAACGAACTAGTTCGCGGCAAAGCCGCGAACTAAAGTGAGCGCTCCCGATCGCGATCTATTATGCGGATGCCATTGTTGAGCGATTTGCAGTAGGGTTCAAGCTGACTTAGGAAAAATAAAAAAATGGCAGCTATCGCTAAATGTAGGAAAGTGTAAAGTGATGCAGATGAGTAGGAGAACGAATGCCATGATGTTCAAAAACAATGTTACTTGTGAGCTTCTTGACACAGTCAGGTCGATTTAATGTTGCAGAACAATAGGAAATGGAACGAGCATGTACGTGGGTAAGACTGATGCTTAACTTGATTTATTGAGAGAATTTCGGCAAAAGTGGTTCACCCTTAAAGGAGATGCGTATTAAACACTAGTGCGACCCATTTAAGTGTTTAGGATCGCCAACAGATCGGTTTAAAGGAGACACAGAAGCAATTCACAGGCTGGATACTAGATTTGTGCCGGCCGCGGTGGCTGAGGGGACTGAGGCGCTCTGCTCGCCGTGGAGGTTCGAGTTCTCCCTGGGGCATGGGTGTGTGTGTTTGTCCGTAGGTTAGTTTACCTAGGTTTAAGTAGTTTGTAAGCTACGGATTGATGACCACGCAGTTTGGTCCGATAGATTTACAGACATTTTTGACTGAGGCGCTCCAGTCACGGTCTGCACGGCCACTGCGGTCGGGGGTTCGAATCCTCCCTCGGGCATGGGTATTTGTGCCGTCCTTATGATAAGCTAGTTGATAAGTAGTTTGTAAGTTTAGGGGCTGATGACCCCGTAGTTAAGTCCCATAGACTATACAAACATTTGAACTAGATTTGTTACTAGTAAGTTCGATTAGCATACGAGTTTTATGCAGATGTTTCGGGAATTTCAACGGGAATCCCTGGATGGAAGACGATGTTCATTACTAGAAAAACAATTGAGGAATTTTAGGGGGTTGGCATTTGAGGCCGATTGCAGAACGATACTACTGCCGCTAACTTAAATTTCCCGTAAAGACCGCGAAGATATGATAAGAGAAATTAGGGCTCGTAAGGGGACACGTAGACAGTCGTTTTTCTTTCGGTGTATTTGGGAGTGGAGCAGGAAAGGAAATGACTAATAGTGGAATGAGGTACACTCAGCCACTGGGTCACCTCGCTTCGTATGTTTCTTGACAGCACGGGTGACACAATGTGATGTTTCAGTGCTTTGCAAATGCGAGACCACTGCATAACGCAGTGAATACGAAAGTAGACGCCCCAGGTCTTGTGATACAACTTGATTTATCACCAATGAGAATTTATGTAAAGTGGCAAGCTGACGTCTTCTACTGTACAAGTCAATGGATGAAGATTCCTTTGCGTAACTGATGACAAAACAGTAGTTGAGTTGAAGACGATCCATCATATGGAGACCAGCTGCTGAAGAGCGACGTGTACAAAGCGGTAAAGGTTGCTCATTATACTGGAATCTATGTGAAGGCTTCCTGTGTAGCCGAGACCGAATTTAGTTGCTCCCATTTTTCAAGTGCCAAGAAAACGTTTATTTCTTGATTATCAGCAAATGCAAAGAGTAATCAGTGAAAATAGTTGTTTCCAAAATATATGCGTCCTCTAGATAGTAAAAGAATTCATAATGCCGTATTTAATGCAGACTCTTCTTCAGAATCAAAATGTTCTTCAATCGTACATAGTTTTAAAGGAGGAAAGCAAAAATGTTCAAACGTTTGTAAATATATCGGACCAAACTACGTGGTCATCAGTCCGTAGCTTACAAAATACTTAAACTAAGTTAAACTAACCTACAGGACAACACACACACCCATGCCCCAGGTAGGACTCGAACCTCCGACGGCGAGCAACCGCACGCTCCGCAGCGAAGCCCTTTAAGATTGATCGGCTACTACACCGCGGCAAACAGGAACACGTGATAATTGTTTTATGCCCCCCGACGTCAAGGTCATTAGAGGCGTTTTAAAAAATGGGATTGTTTCAAAAAATGTTCAAATGTTTGTAGAGTCTATGGGACTTAACTACGGGGTCATCAGTGCCTAAACTTACAAACTACTTACGAACTACCTTATACTAAGGACGGCACAAATATCCATGCCCGAGGGGGCATTCGAACCCCCGACCGTAGTGGCCGTGCAGACCGTGACTGGAGCGCCTCAGTCTCCTCGGCCACCGCGGCCGGCGATTGTTTCAAGTTTAGGGAAGAATGTCAACTGTCCCCTTTGAAAGAATTGATTTGATTTGATTTTTTCAGGGAAGCCAAAACAGTCTTGGTCCAACCCGCCACTGCCCGCACCGAAACTAAGTTTATTGTGCGGTATCGCTCCCTGTATATCTAGTAAAGCCAACCAATGCCCTTGAACAGTGCAAGGAGTCCCTTTACCAGTTCTTTATTAGACACAATTTCTTCGGGTCTGGTTGTCCCAAATGTTCTGTGCCTCTTACTCTCCAGTGCAATGCATTCGAAGATAAGATGTGATGCAGTTTCATCACCGTCATCACAGATCCTACATTTAGGGTCCTCTTCCGTTATTCCCATTGTATGTAGGTGTTTTTTGAAATTCCCATGGCCTGTCAGCAATCCAACCATGAGTTTAATCTCTCTCCTGTTCAGGCCTAGGATTGCAGAGCTTCTTTTAAAACATGGCTTAGGCATCATTACCTTGCCATGTTTTTATTGATGGACCTTTGAAAGGGTCATCACCACATACTCCTATAGTCGTAACCATGCCTGCTAGCAATGGCGCTGCAGGCTCCCCTCCAGTGCGTCATCATCATACTATTGCAATGATATCCAGGCACGGCCCCTTCCAGTCCAGACAACCTTGTTCGACACTACTCTGTGCCCACGAGCTGAGGGTACGAACCTATGTCTGCACCAGCTCAACATGACGTTGAATTTTTCTGGAGATACTTTGGGAAATCACAGAAAACCTCGGCCGTGCCGATTGGCCGCGTGGTCTAAGCCAATTTACTACGGACTGGGCGGCCGCTCCCGACGGAGGTTCGAGTCGTCCCTCGGGCATGTGTGTGGGTCAAATAGGTTTACAAACTTTTGAACAGGAAACCTGAAGCGGTTGACCGGACACGGATTTGAACTGTCGACCTACCCAGCGAGTCCAACGTGCTAACCACAGCAGCACCTCTCTCGGTTACATCGTATAGTGGTTTCAATTATTCAGGCTCTGATTCAAATATTCAAATGTTTGTAGAGGTTGTGGGACTTAACTACGGGGTCATCTGTCCCTAAACTTACAAACTACTTATGAACTAGCTAATACTAAGGACGGCACAAATATCCATGGCCGAGGGGGGGATTCGAACTCCCGACCGTAGTGGCCGTTTAGACTGTGACTGGCGCGCCGCAGACCGCTCGCCACCGCGGCCGGCGGCTCTGATTCAAAATCATCGCCCTATGAAAGATAAGTCACTGCTCCACATCCGAAAATTCCTTTTCGAATTTCAAGGAAATCGAATCAATATTGTCAACCGGATGCGACAAAATTATCCGACCATGACAGCCACATCTACCATGCCATCTCCTCCTCCTCCGCCCCTAACATCCGGCTCAGGAATTTCCGTGCACGGTGTCCAGGCCTCCACGCTGGTCACACTGCACACTGGTCACTAGTACACACATTACATTACGAGTTTCGTAAGTTGTGCTTCTTCTTTCTGTTCTATTGCACATCATAGCAATTATAGCCTTTCCCTTCGAAAACAAGGTTGCTTGCTCTGCGACTCTGTGGATAGCAAACCTAAACAATTTAGAACAGTGTACGTTACAAACATTGCACTCTATATTACTTCAGTTTCTCATATGAAACATTTTGAAATTGTATGTCGACTGTAAAAGACAGATGCTCTTACCTTGTTTAGTCGACGTATTTGCTGTCACTGATTTGAACATTGTCCCACTAACTTTTTTAACAAACTAGCTGAAAACCCAGCGTTGCGCGGATATTTATTTATTTATTCATTCCTGCCTTGAGTTATTACTTCTCCTATTCTCTCTCTGTCCATCTCCCTTTTTCTAAAATGATGTTAGACTTTTTTATGGTTCCGGACCTAGGTCAGCAAAAGCAGAATCCTTGTTGGATCCCTCTGTCAATACTCAATTCTCATAGCCAAGATGTCAAATTTAAGTAGAAGCTGTTGTCTTAAACGACGAATGTTCATAAAGTGAAATTAATTTAAGTCCGCACTCCAGAACGATGTAAATTCAATGTTAGATTGTGTTTGGCGTAAACTTCTGGAAACACTTCTATCGTTGAGATTAGAAATGGTAATAACACCGCCATGTATTGGTTCCATGATGTAGTACTAAACTGTTTATCTCTCACAGTTAGTGTATGCTGAAGTATTAATATGTTACAGTGTAGCACTGGGGACAATGTAGTTATTCTGTATGCAGTGCTCCCTATTATCGAAAACTCGACGAATGCTGAAAGCCTGGTAATTCAGTCAACAGAGCGGTTCATGTCTGTTTAAATAAGACGTCATGGTGGTATTAATGTGCGATAAAGTAAGTCTGACTAATCGTTGAAGGAATGGCGTCAGGTGATCGTCTCTTCCATTAAATATAGTATTTCCAGTGAATTGTCTTGACTGTGTTAGCAGCATCGGCCACTGTTTCAGCTAATAAATGTCCCCACGTCCTTCAGTGATTATTTCGTAAAGCACGAAGTTGAAATCTACCTTGTGTAGTAGAACTATATATCAGAAGACGGATTATAACTAGGTGCAATTGTATCTGCAAAAGAAGACGTCCTTCTCTATCTTAACGTAGTCCGCACCAAAAGTAAGTAATTTCACATTTTAATCACAATATTGTACCGAACAATTATGAAAGCAGAGACGTTTCTGATGAGTTTGTCGCTCGCGTGTGTATATTGTCTCTAGTAGCAGGCAGAGAGCAGAAATATCTCTGGAGTGAGCTTCCAGATGCGCAGAACAGATTTTGTCAGGGGGGCGCAGTAAGCGATGCGCAGTAGGAAACGCGTTTTAGCCGTTCTGCGCATGACGTCACCGTGGGACACCTGGGACTGGGAGTAAAACAATATGCAGTGGTGGTTGCTAACTCGTGTGCGTGTGTGTTATTGTTCCTGCTGTTTTTGCTTAACCCCTTCATTCCCCCATTCACTAAACATCAAAATACGTGTTTTAAAATTTTTGATCGAACTACTGCTTTTTATATCATGTATTTCATGCGTAACACAGATGTTTGTATCGAAGTATTTTAATATTTGGGACGTTATTTTGTTGATCGTTAACACTATCAGATCAATAATACTAGCATAATCTTCGCCCCAACACCAGAGACAAGACGATTCACTGCTGAAATAAAATAATAACGTTAACACCACCTCAAAGACGAACAGATTAATGCCTCCGAAGTGGCTACATGCCGCCCCAAGCGGAAAAATGTAGTACTAGAAGCATGTTATACATCAAGAACAAATCGACATTTAGGATTGATACACAAAATACGTAATAAATCAGCTTTCAATACGTTGTTGTTCAGGAACGACACTGGGAATTAAGCGGTTAAATAGTTTGTTTCCCTTCATAGGTTCGAAGTAAAAAGTTTATAGTGGAAAGTATATATTGATTTCCCGAGTGCTTGTCGCGCGTGCTGCATTTCTGCTGTAATTCTTTGAAATACTTCTCTTAGCCGGCCGCGGTGGCCGAGGGGACTGAGGCGCTCCAGTCACGGTCTGTACGGTCACTAAGGTCGGGGGTTCGAATCCTCCCTCGGGCATGGATATTTGTGCCGTCCTTAGTATTAGTTAGTTCATAAGTAGTTTGTAAATTTAGAGACTGATGACCCCATAGTTAAGTCCCATAAGTTCTACAAACATTTGAACATTTTTCTTCTCTTATTATTTATACAATTCTGGACTGTGCTATTACTGGTTGTAATTCTCAGAGCCGGAACACAAAAGGGTACTGAAATTAAAAGTTTTCCTTGACATGAAACATTAAAGAAAGTGTGGCTCTCTAAATGCTACAGGAAGGACACTATAAACGTTGCACATTCTCGAATACGCTCCCGGGATAAAAAAAAAAATCGTTATGTAAGGGATTTACATTCAGAATTTCTTCATTTGCCAAGGAAAATAAACTGTTTCAAAGATTCCTGTTCTTTTAAAGTCAGCAGTTCATATAGATATTGTCAATATATTTATGATCTGTTACTGACACGTAACGCGTAAATCTACGATAGTATATGACCCAGCAGTATTAACTGCAATATTTTACAGCAGAATAGCATTTAGTATTTAAGGTAGAACAATATCTTCCGTCAAAAACGTATTATACATGCACATTCCGTGCCACAGTGGACTAAGCCTGTGCAGGCCGTTTGGGAGCGCGCAGTCCCACAGTGACGTCACAGCGCCAGCCAATGGCAGAGCAGGGCACTTACTGCCCAACATTATATTTATTAACCTTGAGATTTTGTATTCTCAACATTAAGGTGCAAATGTCACATGATATTGGGAAAAATCTACTAATCGCTGACTTTATCTTGGTCCCTTTTTGTTCGATTAATGGACCTTTTAGCGACGCTTCCTCAACTTTGTTGTTGCTTCTATGACACATTTATTTACATATTATTTCATGTTATGTGGTTGCTCTGCAAAAAGGAGGTGGGGCTTCTTCGCAGAGAATGCGGTACAAACTAATCGTAATAGCAAATAAATGTGTGGGAAGAGTGGATTTGTCTCAATATCACGTGGTAATTCCAGCTTAATGTTGAGAACATGCACAGAATTCAATGCTCACTCCATACATATTTCTACTATATATACAATTTAGTGTTTATACCCATCAAAAGATGCACTTTTATTTCCATGACATTGCAAAACATATGGGATACAGCTAGGAAGAACAAAAACTTTGTGTTCTACCTGGAATAAATTTTACTTGGAGAGGCAGCGGTTTATTATGTTAACGTTGGCAACGAAATATTCGCTTTAGGGGGATCATTAACCACTTAATGCCTGAATTAATTTCTACTGCAAGAAAAAAATCAAAAATCATATATTGTGCTCAATATTGGGGTCTTGGACCATTTAGAACATCAAATATAAAAAAATGTTATACATAGTTGGTATAATTAGGTATGTGTCAAATTTGCGACAACAGGCATTTGAGAAATAAAACGCTTATAACTCTTCATTGAGGGAATTTATTTATTTAATGAAAAAATGAACATGCGTTTGAATTACAATTATTAATGCAGAGGATCAACATTTCTTTACTCTAAAACAATTGGAATTTTTGTTTAGGCAAAGGTGAAGTTTGCATTTCGCACACATAATGACTGTCTGCCCTTTACAGCTGGGTCTTTTGCATCTTTGCATTCCTATCACACAAGGCCAATGACATACTTCATCGGTACGGGTAGATTTATCAGGGACTGGTTTCATTGGACCCCGACGCTTCTTACGTTGAATTTCCGTTTCCATACTTAGTAAGCGCCTACCACTCTTTTTTCGTGTCATGTCTTTTCCTTGCTTACAGAGAGTATCGGCTATTCTGCATTTGAATTCCAGAAGATCGTTTTGTTTGCGACGGGGAATTTCCAAAGCATCACAATCCCTTCGATACAACAACCACGAATTCATTATCACAAGATCAACTCGGTGGAAAAACAATCTATGCTAACATTTCCTTGACTTTACGAAAATCCTATAACAGGAAATTAGAGCGTCAAGTAAATCCATCCCTCCCATGAATGTATTGTAAACTATAACAGTGCTAGGGCATGGTACTTGAGTGCGTGCTTTTTCTTTCGCTCCCATCTTTTTATTGTGATCACCGGATGAGCAGATGTAAATGCACTGGCAGCAATTACACCTCTGTTGTCAAACCATCGTCCTTTCTTCGTTTTATTTTATCGCTTGCATTTGCCCACAGAAGCGCCCAAGTGCCTGATGATGCATATTTTACATAAACCGTATTTACGTGTTCACTGAAAGTTTTATCTGCTTTATCACATCTAAATATGATATATAATACTTAAAAGATATTAGAAAAACAAAATATAATTTTCAAAATGAAACTGACCTCTGTATTTAGCTGTATTTCACGGAACAATGAACACAAACTCAGGTCTTGGTTAGCAACACGCATACAATACACAAATGTTGTCATAGAAAGACAGTCAGTGCTCGGTAGATGGTAGCACATGTCACTCGCACTGCGCCGATCCCTGTAGAATCTGATACAACCGGCGCTGGAGTCTGAAAACACTTATTCTTCCATATATATGGGTCCTAACGGTATGAGGCGAATTTGCGACAACCGGCTTTAAGTGGTTAATGAATAAATTACACTTTTGTAGACAACTACATAAAGTGTAATAACGACAGTTTCGAACCGTATCATATAAGCATGATTTTCCACACAGAATGCATATCCTACCCGTAAGTTCAAACGGAAATCAGTAGTGACAAGAGGCAAAAATAAAACTGAACATTAGTGATTGGAATAAAATTCCCCTCATTGTACGTGACTGATTTTTCAAAAAGGATTCAACATCAATACACTACACCGCTGCCGTAAGGAAAATCGTAGCCCTTGTTTCAGTGTATTATACCTTAGTTATGTGCATATAAAACGTAGCATCGCCAGTTATTAGTTATTTGGTGTACTATGTAACAGCGCCTCTATCGGATGTTTGCTACACTACACAGCAATTCAAGCGTAACATACACCAGAAACTACAAATTACATCTTGCCTTCCCCTGATCCGATTTTGATGAAATGAAGCTTATATGTTGCCCCAAGGTACTCTCAGTTGACCTACGAAACCCCATGAAAGTTCGTATAGTACTCTTGGAGATTTGCTGTACTACACCATACTTACAAGCATAATATACATAAAAACTTCAAATTACAATTTCCTTTCCCATCCTTACCCAAACAATCTGAGCGTAAGCTCCGCCTCTAATGACCACATTGTTGACGGGCCGTTAAACGCTAATATTCCTTCCTTCTTTCCTGACTAAAACCAATATTTCTTGTGACTTGTCCATGTTATAATATGAATATTTTCTGTGGAGAGCCCATGCCTTAGCAAGCGATAGAAAGCTGTCCGTGTGAGAAACTTAGAAATTTCAAATACACTCCACAGTATTGAGTAGATTGCCCTGTAATATATTAATCATTATAGAAAATGCAAGTCCCACTGCAAACGGCAGGCTCTTAGTTAAAAAGCCAGATCTGTCGGAAATAAGGGGTATTCGTCGGATGTACTGTTTCATTATCTTCCTTTCCTTGTAGCTCTATAGATGTCTATTGCTTCTTCCTACAGCGCTTTGCGCTTCATAATTAAAAGTTGCTTCAAAGTTTTCAACAGCACTCTCAGCTTTCAGGAATTTCCTTAGGCTCACTGGAATACAGAAGTTTCTTGGCAGTAAATAAGAAATGTAATAAAACGTAATGCCTGATGTGAAAAGTTTTGCTCTATCGCAGTATATATTGACGATGTCTGTGTAGAGACAGGAATTAGTGATCATGATATCGTCATAGTGTCGATGGTGACCAAAGTTCATAAACCAATCAAGACGGCTAGGAGCGTGTTTTTGTTGGGAAGAGCCGATAAGCAATTGTTAGGATCGCACATAGAAAATGAATGGGCATCGTTTAGTTCCGGTATTATGGATGTTGAGGAATTGTGGACTAAATTTAAGTGCATTGTACATAAAGGGTTAGAGAAATATGTACCTGTAAAGTCGATTAAGGACGGAAAAGATCCACCTTGGTATAATAATAATGTGAGAAAGCTACTGAGAAAGCAAAGTCTTGCAGTCTCGGTTCAAAAACGAACACGCAAATGATGACAGGCAAAAGTTAGTACAGATTCGTGCGTCTATAAAAAGATCGATGCGCGAAGCATGCAATAATTACCACACCCATACCTTAGCAAAAGATCTTTCCGAGAACCCGAAAAAATTCTGGTCCTATGTAAAATCGATAAGCGGGTCAAAGTCCACTATCCAGTCACTCGATCATTCCGGGGCAGTAATAGAAGAAACCAAACGGAAAGCTGAAGTTCTAAATTTAACCTTTAAGAAATCTTTCACGCAGGAGGACCGCACAAATATACCATCATTTGATCAACGTACTAATTCCGAAATGGGGGACATAGCAATAGGTATTTCCGGTGTAGAGAAGCAGCTGAGAGAGCTAAATACGAAAAAGTCTGCTGGTCCGGATGGAATACCAGTTCGGTTTTACAAAGACTATTCTGCGGCATTGGCCCCCTACTTAGCTTGCATTTATCGCGAATATTTAATTCAGCGCAAAGTTCCAAGTGACAGGAAAAAAGCGCAGGTGACTCCCGTTTATAAGAAAGGAAATAGAACTGACCCCGATAATTAATGGCCAATATCGTTAACATCAGTTTCCTGTAGAATTTTGGAGCGTATTCTCAGATCGAATACAGTAAATTTCCTTGAAACGGAAAAGCTTCTTTCCGTGAATCAGCACGGGTTTAGGAAACATCGTTCATGTTAAACTCAGCTTGTCCTTTTCTCACATGACATCTTGCGAGGTATGGATGAAGGGCAACCGGCGGATTGTGTTTTTCTCGACTTCAAAAAGGCGTTTGACCCGGTGCCACACTGCAGACGTCTAACGAAGATACGAGGTTATGGAATAGGTACACAGATTTGTGACTGGCTGGAAGACTTCCTAAGTAATAGAACGCATTACGTTGTTCTCGACGGCGCGTGTTCATTAGAGACGAGTGTATCGTCAGGCGTGTCCCAGGGGAGTGTGATAGGACCGCTATTATTTTCTATCTATATAAATGTTTCGATGAACAGAGTAATTTGTAATTTGCGGCTGTTTGCTGATGATGTTGTGGTGTATGGGAGGGTGTCATCTTTAACTGACTGTAATAGCATACAGAATGACTTGGTGCAAAGAATGGCAGCTAGCTCTCAAAGTAAAATAAATAAATAAATAAAATAAAATAAATAAATAAATAAATGTAAGGTGATGCCCATGAGTAGGAAAAACAAACCCATAATGTTCGAATACAGCATTAGTAGTGAGCTTCTTGATGGAGTCGCGTCGTTCAAATATCTAGGCGTAACATTTAAGGGCAGTTGTGAGTCAGGCGGACAGCCGACTTCGGTTTATTGGGAGCACTTTGGGACGATGTACGTCATCTGTAAAGGAGACCGCGTATAAAACGCTTGTACGATCACGTCTTGAGTATTGCTCAAGTGTTTGGGACCCGCAGCAGATCAGTTTAAAGGAAGACATAGAAATAGTTCAGAGACGAGCAGCTAGGTTTGTTACTGGTAGGTTCGACCAATGCGCGAGTGGCACAGAAATGCTCTGGGAACTCAGTTGGGGATAGCTGGAGGAAAGACGACGTTCTTTTCGTGAATTTCTGTTGAGGAAATTTAGAGGGCCGGAATTAGAAGCTGAGTGTAGTACGATCTTGCTGCCACCTACTTACATTTCACGTAGTGATCACAAAGACAAGATAAATTAGGGCTCGTACGGAAGCATATCTGCATTATTTTTTTCCTTGTTCTATTTGGGAGTGGAATAGGAAAGGAAATGCCTAGTAGTGGTACTGTGTACCCTCCGCCACGCACCTTACAATGGATTGCGGAGTATTGATGTAGATCTCACATTTACTGATTTATATTTTGTACAATTGTATAATTTTTCATGTATATATTCATTTGTATATGTGCTGTATTTCTGAAAAAATCTGTTGCGAATGTAAATAATAGTAAAGAAGTAATAGATTAAAACTTGGTGCGTGATGGGGTGGTTTGCCATGAACGTTACTGTTTATGTGCTCATATATCATGAACTACGTGTCGTACTGTGAAAAAATTTAGAAGCTTCATTAAACTATATGCGTGTATACTGTCTTCAAACTTTCCAGCAGCTACAATTTTTAGTGTAGAAATTATAAATTGTGACGTCATACCGAATGCCGTAATTTTAGTCCACGAACAGCGGAAAAGTAGTAAGCGAGAAACTTTTTTCCTTTCATAATTTTGCTATGGTTGTCAGCGAGAATAAGCTCAATAAAGGTTTGAAAATATGTTTAAATTTGGTTTCAAGTTGCTAAGTACTGTCATGTTCATACAGTGTGTGAATAAAGTCTCGTCGCATTATGTGGCAGTTTCTTGCAACTATATTGTTTATGACGTATCTCCTGAACCATGTTGTTCTTACCCAGACAGCATTGTTACCTCATGGTAAGGAATATGTGCGCCAAATTTGGTTGATATCGGCCCAGTGTTTTAGGAGATGTGCAACACTGTCGTTTGATGCAGCAGTTTTTCGCGCATCTCATTGTTTATGAAGTCATATCTCGTGAACTATGCGTTGTACATGATCCTAACACTTAGGCGCGGCGACCGTCCTCATGGATCGAAGCTTACGTGTACAAAATTTCATAATCATTGTTGAAAGAAAACTGTAGAATTGTATACAATACGTACACATAAACAAACATACGGAGTCTCTGCTTTAAATATAAACAGATATCAGATTTTAGAGAGTAAATTAATGTAGACTGTGTCGTTAGTTATATCAATATTATTTCGCAATAGCGAATTTTTCTTAGCGTCACTGTATAAGGTATGGATGTTATACCAAATTGTGACACGTGACATATGTTACAATTTGGTATAACATCCATACCTTATACAGTGACGCTAAGAAAAATTCGCTATTGCGAAACAATATTGATAAAAATATCAACACTGTAATTCGTCACCATACAGTTATGTGTCGTTAGTCTTTACTTGCTTACTTTTCTTTTTTTAATTAGCATTGCTTTTACGTCGTTCCTTTCTTGTTCATGCTCATAGCGATGGGCTGTTTCTCTCGCAATCAGTAAGCGTAGCCTTGCTGTCGATCGCGCAGTTACTGCCCGTCGAAGTTTCGAGTCCTCCTTCGGACGTGTGTGTGTGTGTGTGTGTGTGTGTGTGTGTGTGTGTGTGTGTGTGTGTGTGTGTGTGTCTGTGTGTGTGTGTGTGTGTGTGCGTGTGTGTTTTGTCCTTAGTTTACTTTAAGTTATTTCCAGTAATTTTTAAGCCTAGGGACTGATAACCGCAGTCGTTAACTCCCATAGACTTTATAACATTTGAACATTTTCAATTTTCAGTAATGGAGTAATGGATCTATTTTTATGATTGGGAGAACTAATTACATACTGAAACAGATGACGATATTGCTTTTGTTTCCCAAAAGTTGTAAATAAATATTTCGATCTCGGGATATTTAAAAGAAGCTCTATGTTTCTCCAAGATGTCGAAGAAGGCGCCCTTTTACGTAGTGGCTGTATTAAGTAAGTTGTATAGAACGTAGCTTGAAAGCGGGCAGTAGGAGGTGGACGGGCGGGCGTCCCTTGCCTGGGGGGGGGGGGGGGGGCTTGCCTGAGGGACGGCCTTGCCTGGCGGGGGGGGGGGGGGGGCTTGCCTGAGGGACGGCTAATCCAGCTACCTGTCGAAGGGTCAGGTGTGGCAAAAGTCCGACGTGGCAAAAGTCCGGCGTGGCAAGTGTCCGGGATCCGTTCTGGCCGAGGGGCGGCCTGCTAATCTCCCCGTCCGGTGTCTGCTCGGCAGGTAGAAGAGCCGAGGGTTGCGAGGTCGCATTGACACGGGCCGTGCTTTACGGCAATGCGTGGCCGCAATAGCATTGCTGCAATTTACAATGGAAGCGAGCCTAAAGAACAACCAAGACATATTAATAAGATTTGTGACCTGGAAAAAGTCTTCGATAATGTAAGGTGCTGGATGATGTTCGCAATTCTGAGAAAAATAGGAGTAAGCTTGTAGGGAAAGCGGAAAATACATAGTTTGTATAAGAACGAAGTCGATACAATAAGCGTCGAAAGTGAAGAACGAAATGCTCAGATTAAAAAGGGGTTAAGAAAAGGCTGTGGACTGTCGCCATCACTGTTCAACTTGCACAATGAAGAGACTTAATGTAGCCGGCCGCGGTGGCCGAGGGCACTGAGGCGCTTCAGTCACGGTCTGCACGGCCACTACGGTCGGGGGTTCGAATCCCCCCCTCGGGCATGGATATTTGTGCAGTCCTTAGGATTAGTAGTTTGTAAGTTTAGGGACTGATAACCCCGTAGTTAAATCCCATAAGCTTAACAAACATTTTTTAGACTTAATGTAGAAAATAAAGATGTTCAAGGCTCTGATAAAAGTTATGGGTAAAAGGATGTCAGTGATAAGATTTGCTAATGACATTGCTATCATCTGTGAAAGTGAAGGAAAATTACAGGGTCTGTTGAATAGAATGAAAAGACTAATGAGCACAGGCCATGGACTGAAGGTAAACCAAGGAAAGATGAAAGTCATAAGAAGTAACAGAAATAAAAGTAGCGAGAAAATAACATCCGAATTCGTGATCACAAAGTAGTGCTGTAGCCGGCCGTAGTGGCCAAGTGGTCTGCAGCGTGCCAGTCACGGTCGTCATGGCCGCTGCGGTCGGGGGTTCGAATCCCCCCCCCCCCCGGGCATGGATGCTTGTGTCGTCTTTAGTATAAGCTAGTTCATAAGTAGTTTATAAGTTTAGGGACTGATTACCCCTTAGTTAAGTCCCATAAGCTCTACAAACATTTGAATTTGATCATGATGTACACCAAGACAAGGAATTTCGCTACCTTTGCAGTAAACTAACTCACGACGGAAGAAGCAAGAGGGACATAAAAAGTAGATTAGCACAAGCAATGAGGCCATTCACGGGAAAGAGAAATCTACTGCTGTCAAACATTGGCCTGGACTTCAGGCAGAAATTTCGCAGAACATAAGTTTGCAGTATGACATTGTATGTAACTTGGACTGCTGGGATATGAGAACAGAAGAGAAGTGAAGCATTTGATATGTAGTTTATGGAGTTGTACAAAATATCACGTAATTTTTTTGTATGTACTGCTTTTAAGTTTATGTTTTAAAGCCATAAATGCCTGGGTATTTATGAATTTTGGGCATTTGCCCAAGCATTCATTCTAGGCATTTGCCCCAACTTGCAAATGTCGAGGCATTTTACATCACTAGGGGAAAAACAGAATGGAAACATCAAGCAAATAATTGAGGATATAGGTTGCAATGGTACTCTGAAATGAAACGGTTGGCTAAGGATTTGGTGGCACGTCGCATCAAAGCAGTCAGAAGACTGATGACTAGGGATGCAAACGATAAATCTACGTTTTGAAAACATCGACGTTTTGCCCCAAAACATCGATGTTAACTGCGATGGTTTGAACATCGATATATCGCCTATGTATCGGTGATAGAAGTCGAAAACTATCAACCCCGTTAAATTCTGGTTCTAAGCCTTTTTACTGTATATGAAAAGGATGTTCTACAGTATTGTATGTTACGTTTAGAAAACAAAGGAAGAAACAAATATTTGGGTTTATTTCCGAAAAAGTGATAATTTGCGAATGTGTGGTAACGTTAAAATAATAATAATAATAATAATAATTAACATATACACAGAACATATGACAACTGCGAATGAGCAAAGCTGAAAATGTGTACCCAGCTGGCAAATACACAAATTGCACAAACCGAACACTACGATCTTCGTAATCGTACTGACAGCAGTCATCCGCTGAGGTGGACAAGGACCTCGGGACTGCAGACAGACTGTGTCGAGAGAGCGTTTCCGGTGAGCGAGGACTGGGCGGCGTGGCATTACCGCGGGCACAGTGGGGGATTAGCGAGGGTACGGGCTGCAGGTAGGTCGTGACGTAGTAAACAGGTCAGACTGGGTGCAAATGTCGCAGATTTGGGGTTGAGTGCAAACGTCACTGGGTGCTTTTGTCACATATCCGGACTGGGCGTCTGTGCCGCGGTGGAGTAGCCGAGCGGTCTAAAGCACCTCGCTGCAGAGCGCGCGGTTGCTCGCCGTGGAGGTTCGAGTCCTTCCTGGGGCATGGGTGTGTGTGTTGTCCTTAGGTTAGTTTACCTAGGTTTAAGTAGTTTGTAAGCTACGGACTGATGACCACGCAGTTTGGTTTGATAGATTTACAGACATTTGAACTGGGCGTCAGTAATATGACAGGATCCGCCATCCCTGGGATCAGGGGAGATGTGGCAATACCCGGACTTGACAGACGTAGTATAGGTTAGTTTGTAAGTTTTTTCTAAGTAAATACTAACTTTTTTTGCCGGGGGGGGGGGGTGGCTTCAGTGTCATCAAGTAGAGGCCTGCCCAGTGCCAGCTCGATGAGCCGGCCAGAAGATGAAAACAGTAGGTTTGTTCACCGACTGGCACACCTTGTAACACTGCAGCAGTAGCTAGTAGGGTAGTTTTGTGTCCCAGCCTCGTCGCCGCTTTTGTGTCTCGTTTCCGCCGGTGGGCCTGGTGTCGGTGGCCGAGTAGAAAGACACCGACACAGGAATAAAGGATGCACGCTTGTGCAGTACAGAGGTGACCAGCCAGTGGGGCAGCAGAAACTAGAAACACTAGAGTAAATTAGAACGAGATATATATTTCTTAGAGACTTAGTAATACTTAACTTTTACATAGCTCAGTACTGCAGAATGCTGATACATAGTTGAGCTAGAGGCCTGCCTAGTGCCTATCCGATAGCCAAGTCTTCACTGGTGCCTATCTGATTCCGAAGTGTTAGCTGGTTTCTATCTCAGTCCCAAGTGAACGATGTCGTTCAGTGGTGGCCACGAGCGGAGTTGTAGCAGAGGGCGCTCGTGGCTGACGTCGTAAGAACGCCGCGCCGTGCGTGCATGGCGGCGCGCGGCGAAAGTAGGTGGCGCACACTTTAGACTTGTGCGACACCACAGGTAGTATATAGGAACTTAAATGTATCAGTAATAATAATTAACAGGGTGACCAGCAGTTTTACAACAATATGTCATTGCTAATTATATGTATTAATATTAGCACCCATTTAATCTTAGGTGATGGGTTATTATATATGAAATTATCAATAAAGAAGCTGGTGAAGAACCAAACAAATGCGCCCCACAAATTTTCTATAGCTTCTGGTGCTCTTAAATATTCATTCGTGAGACAAAAAAATACATACTATTTACATAACGTAATATAAAAAAGATCTTCATTTGTTGCACTCTGACAGATATATACATATAGTGGAAAATAAATCCTCTTGCAAACAAGGATCTACTGTGACATACCATTGCGCTATTCACTAGATATGGGAAATAAATCTTCTACAGAGCAATCGTGCTGATGTGGTGCAAGTGGCTCTGGTCTTTAATATATGGATTTTAGGCGGAAGGGTGAACTGTTAGAGCACAGCGTTTCATTGAAAACAATGTCTTTACACGCCAGTGACTCCCAACCATTTTCTGACCAGAAAACAGTTTTATTTATTTATTTATTTATTGCAGAGATCACAAAATTCAAGAACAGTAACCAAAATCAATCTAAAACTTCGTAAAATTCAAACTAATGTGCATTAACACTACTATTATAACAGGAAAGACAACATTTTTGCCGGCCGCGGTGGCCGAGGGGACTGAGGTTCTCCAGTCACGGTCTGCACGGACATTACGGTCGGGGGTTCGAATGCCCTCTCGGGCATGGATATTTCTGCCGTCTTTAGTATTAGTTAGTTCATAAGTAGTTTGTAAGTTTAGGGACTGATGACCCCGTAGTTAAGTCCCATAAGCTATACAAACATTTGAAACATTTTGACAACATTTTTAGTGTAAAACCAATTTTGGCTAGCATCATTGTGATTGTTGAGCAAGCAGCTCTGTTCACATTCAGTAATCCTGGGGTACTCTTCCCTAAAGCTACACGATTATAATCAATTTCTTCAATAGATTTCTGGGTTTGTCTTTTTGATTTCCAGCAAATAGGGAAAACCATGTTCACATAAATAACTTGTGGATAAAAGGAAAAGATATCGCTTCCTTAGGTGTTCAGTCTTAATTTTTCCTTAAATGTTTCAGAACAATTCTGGCCTTTTTTTTTTTTTTTTTTTTTTTTTTTTTTTTTTTTTTTTTTTTTTTTAAATTACGCTACTTTCCATTTCCTTTTCTGCCCTTATGTTTCACAAACTGTTGTCTATAACTTTGTTATTTACAGCATGTTGAATCACTTATCTTACCTTCTGCCTACTCACAAACGTGAGTTCTGTGATTTAAGCCGGCGTCATATCGTCTGACGGTGCTATCCGGCTGCGATGGAGTGGCCAAGCGTTCTAGGTCGCCTTTCTTCGGAGCGCGCGGTTGCTCGCCATTGGAGGTTCGATTCCTACCTCGGGCATGGCTGTGTGTGCTCTTCTTAGCATAAGTTAATTTAAATAGTTTGTAAGCCTAGGAACTGACAACTGCAGTGCTTATGTCCCTTAGATTTACAAACATTTGACCATTTGTCATTTGTTAAATATCTGCACCTGCCTCCGTAGGTGACATAGAAAGTGAGAAAATGCAGCGCGGTCTGAGGCGCCATGTCACGGACTGCACGGTCGGTGCTCCCTGGGGCATGTGTGTGCTGTCGTTAGCATAAGTTAGCTTAAGCAGTTTGTAAGTCTAGGAGATGACCTCAGCAGTTTGGTCCGTTAGTGTTATAAACATTTGAAAGTAGGGAAAACATTAGGCGTAAGTTAGCAGGGTCATCAGTCCTGAGGCTGAGGCGTGAACCCCATGCTGCCCGTAATCGCGATGTGATTGACATGCGTAACCGCACTTCCATACTTATCAAGAGGTCCGAAACGAATAATACGGTCTGCTGCCATCAACTCGCGATTACGGGCAGCATGGGGTTCACGCCTGAGCCTCAGGACGTGAGCTGATAGCGCATTTCGGGTTTTCCAAGCGTGAACTTCACGTCGCAATATTTCGGGATGTA
This sequence comes from Locusta migratoria, assembly GCA_026315105.1. NCBI lineage: Eukaryota > Metazoa > Arthropoda > Insecta > Orthoptera > Acrididae > Locusta > Locusta migratoria. The sequence goes on from CM048755.1 coordinate 299,967,415, forward strand.
ATTGGAATATTGCGATGCAATCAACGCCATTGTTTATGTGATTTGTGATGCAATGGATTGCTGAAGAAAAAATATAGGGTGTCCATTTAAGAAAAAACATAAGTTTGTGTTAAAAAACACATTTGCTTTCGTTTTAGAATGGTTCCAAATATGTACATTCATGGGCCCCAGCCGTACATTGATACCGGTGAAAGTTGTTTTCCAATAGCTGTTATTGTTGCAGAGATATTTTGGGTGGAAAAGCACCATATATATATATAGGGTGTTACAAAAAGGTACTGCCAAACTTTCAGGAAACATTCCTCGCACACAAAGGAAGAAAATATGTTATGTGGACATGTGCCCGGAAACGCTTAATTTCCATGTTAGAGCTCATTTTATTACTTCTCTTCAAATCATATTAATCATGGAATGGAAACACACAGCACCAGAACGTACCAGCGTGACTTCAAACACTTTGTTACAGGAAATGTTCAAAATGCCCTCCGTTAGCGAAGATACATGCATCCACCATCCGTCGCATGGAATCCCTGATGCACTGATGCAGCCCTGGAGAATGGCGTATTGTATAACAGCCGTCCATAATACGAGCACGAAGAGTCTCTAAATTTGGTAACGGGGTTGCGTAGACAAGAGCTTTCAAATGCCTCCATAAATGAAAGTCAAGAGGGTTGAGGTCAGGAGAGCGTGGAGGCCATGGAATTGGTCCGCCTCTACCAATCGATCGGTCACCGAATCTGTTGTTGAGAAGCGTACGAACACGTCGACTGAAATGTGCAGGAGTTACACCGTGCATGAACCACATGTTGTGTCGTACTTGTAAAGGCACATGTTATAGCAGCACAGGTAGAGTATCCCGTATGAAATCATGATAACGTGCTCCAGTGAGCGTAGGTGGAAGAACATGAGGCCCAATCAAGACATCACCAACAATTCCTGCCCAAACGTTCACAGAAAATCTGTGTTGATGGCGTGATTGGACAATTGCGTGCGGATTCTCGTCAGCCCACACATGTTGATTGTGAAAATTTACAATTCACATTTAAAGAGAAGAACTAAAATGAGCTGTAACATGGAAATTAAGCGTTTTCGGACACATGTCCACATAACATATTTTCTTTCTTTGTGTGTGAGGAATGTTTCTTGAACGTTTGGCCGTACCTTTTTGTAACACCCAGTATATAACAACTGCAGGATCAAAAACGACGTCTGTTCCTTCGGAACAGACGCCACACACACACACACACACACACACACACACACACACACACACACACACACACACATATATATATATATATATATATATATATATATATATATATATATATATATATAGCCGGTCGCAGTGGCCGAGCGGTCTGCGGCGTGACAGTCACGGTCTGCACGGCCGCTGCGGTCGGGGGTTCGAATCCCCCCTCAGGGTTGGATGTATGTGCCGTCTTTAGTGTAAGCTAGTTCATAAGTAATTTTAGAGACTGTAAGTTTAGAGACTGATGACCCCGTAGTTAAGTCCCATAAGCTGAACAAACATTTGAACAAAGCGTTACAACCTCACCGAGTCAAAGAAATATATAGAGACTTGTGGCACATTGTAACACGTAGGTGAAAAAGTTTATTCAAGGTGCAACACTAATTGAACATTGTGATTTATCAATTAAGAAATGGCGGAGAACTGACGCTCTCAAATTCTTAATTGTAAAGTCTCCACGTCGAGGAGTGATGGACGAACTCTAGTACTGGATGGGCGCTGATGACCTTGATGCTGAGAGCCCTAAAACACCAATCATCATCATAGATTACTGGACTCATGCAACACCACCTAGAGACAGTGCTCACAACAGCCCGTGACACGTCACAGCGAACAGGCCGCGATCGCCAGCTGACTTGCTGGCCGCTACTAGGCAGTGGGCTGTGCCCCAGCAGCCAGCCAGTCAGCTGGTGGTCGCGGCCTGGTCGCTGTAACGTGATACGGGCCCTTGTGAGGATTTGTCTCTAGGTGGGGTTGACTCCTGACGGGAAGACAGTGCCAGATGCGAGCCATGGAGCACAATGGTCAAAGTAGGACGATATATGAGAGTTTGGGTCAGATGGGGTATGTGCTTTGGTAATGACACAGGGGATTAGCCCAACTGCCCCGTGACGAGGAGGTCCCGGTTTCGAATTCCCGATCATGCACAAATTTTCATGTATCGATGTTGTATTATTCCAACACCTACAAGCAGCTGAGGTCGAAAACACCCCACTTAAAATCTATGTTACGATTTTTCTTACTTGTATGTCGTATGTCTTTATTTTGAATTCAGGAAGAAGGCTGAGAAGTCAGTAATCTACATCACACGTAAGTGCTTCACCTTATTTCTCTACCAGTCATCTACGTATCAGCTCGCGCGAAATACGAGAATTCAGGTCTTCCCGGGGGAGCTCTGATTTCTGTTATTTTATTATGATGATAATTTCTCCCTATGTACCTGCACGGCAACAAAATATTTTCGCATTAACAGGAGAAAAATGGTCATTCAAATTTCGTCACAAAGTCTCGCCGCAACATAACGTGTTTTTTTAATGATTTCACACCACCAGTGCATCATTTCAATGACACTTTCGCACCTGTATCACGATAGACGAAACGAGCTGGTTTCTTTGAAGTTTTTCGATGTATTTCGCAATCCTATCTGGTAGGAATTCCAAACAGCGCAACAGAACTCTAGCAGAAGGCTGACAAGGGTAACACAGGATGTTTCCTACGTGGATTTGTTATATCTTCGGAAAGTTCCGCCAATAAAACGCAGTCTTTGGTTCGAATTTCACACAACATTAGCAGTGTCATCATTCTTATAAAGATTATTTATAATTATAATTACTAAGTATTCAGTTGTTTTGATAGCCTTGAGATTTTTGAAATTTAACGGATTCCTTTTACTAGACCAACACTTTTGGATTGCTTCAGGTGTACTGCTACATTTCACAAGAATAATAGCATAGAAGGGTTACGTTTAGGTATTTCATAACATACAAATAAAATAAGGACAATGTACACATCGTAAGAAAGGATGCAGTTTTACCCATTTTTAAACATAATATTATATATTTTTCTTTCTTTTATGAAGATTTAAGATTATATTTTACGTTTCACTTATGTTTGTTTTTGAATTCCTACTTTCAGCAGTCGCATGAAATGAATCTCTGTGACATTGTTGATGGAGATGTGTCGGTCGGATGAGCACGCTAAACTCAGCGACCCCCCTGGTATTCTTCAAGAATAGTTAGCTATTTGCCAGCACCTGGTTTTACCCTTTCCTTCTTTCATCATAACACCACCTTATAAACACATCAATTACCTACATTCACCTACTCTCATTAAATACACATACAACTCTTACACTTCCACCTGAAAAGAGACCAATGTGCTCTGAGGCAGAACTCCCTTTGTAATGAGGTGACTGGACTTACTGTTTTGGATCTTGCAAAATGTTCAAATGTTTGTATAGCTTATGGGACCTCACTACGGGGTCATCAGTCCCTAAACTTACAAACTAACTACCTTATAATAAAGACGACACAAACATCCATGGCCGAGGGGGCAATCGAACCCCCGACGGCGGACGGCCGCGCGCACTGCAACACGGCGCTCCAGTACGCGCGGTTAATCCGCTGCGGCGGATTTTGCAACCAATTCTAGTGTCACCTAACGACTTTATTAAAAGGAATTCTCGCGTTCTCGTCTTAGAGACAAGCGAATCTTCGACTGCCTTTGTCTTCGACAAGGCCACGTAATGCGAATTCCCAGAAGTTCTCTCTCTCTCTCTCCCTCTCTCTCTCTCTCTCTCTCTCTCTCTCTCTCTCTCTCTCTCTTTCTTTTTCATTCCTTTTTCCGCACAGAAACCACAAAAGCAATCAGAACGCCAGGAAAGGTAAAAGTAGAGACAACAATCTTGGAGGCAAGATTGATGTCAGCTTGAACTCCACAAGAAGAGAGAAGGCAGTGGTGGAGTGGCCGAGCGCTTTAAAGCGTCTTACTGCGGAGCTCGCGGTTGCTCGCCTTCGGAGGGTCGAATCCTCCCTCGAACATGGGTGTGTGTGTTGTCCTTAGCATAAGTTAGTTTAAGTAGTTTGTGAGCCTAGATACGGATAACTGCAGCAGATAAGTCCCTTAGATTTACAAACATTTGATTTGGTCTTGCAAAGGGAGGAGCAGATGCTTGTAAGGAACTGCTTCGGGCCGAGTTGGTTTCATCTGGTAGGAGCCCAGACTCGTTATGCACCACCTAGGGATGGACGCTGTAGGCAGGTGGTCGATGTTGATTTCGATTTCAAATGTTCAAATGTTTCTAAATCTATCGGACCAAACTGCGTGGTCATCAGTCCGTAGCTTACAAACTACTTAAACCTAGGTAAACTAACCTAAGGACAAACACACACCCATGCCCCAGGGAGGACTCGAACCTACACGGCGAGCAACCGCGCGCTCCGCAGCGAGACGATTTAGACGCTCGGCTACTCCACCGCGGCTGATTTCGATTTCATCGAATTCTGAACATCGATGGCTGTCAGTAATTGACACCAGAAACATTTATGTTAAATGATTAATTTAGGGAATGGCATAAAGCGCAACCAGCGAATACATCTAATATAGTATTTACTAATCAATAGGTACAGCAGTAATTAGCGTTACATGTTCCACAAAATTTGGTCTATGGACTGTGAAAATATATTTAGATACATTACTCCTTCAGTCTACTATGTTATTGACTGAGCAGTGAGCACATATCCTGCTTTTGATAACAGCTTTTCAGAGACTGACGATGTCCCATTGGCGCTCAAATATTTGGAGTTAAGCAAAGAAACAACTGCTGAAAAGACAATAAAATACATACCAGCTGCTTGTATCCGCTTAAACTGTAGTGTCATTTGTTTACGAGATATCATATCGTGAAAAGTTTCCAATCCGTCACTTGTTTGCCTAGGTGCGATGTTACTGTGTTTGCCTACAACGTGCTTGTGTGATCCTTGAGAGCATTGCGACTTGTTAGTCAGTTAGTGTGTGACACCCCAAGCAATACATCTACATTTACATACATACTCCGCAATCCACCCAAAGGTGCGTGGCGGAGGGTACTCAGTACCACTACTAGTTACTTGTTTTCCTGTTCCACTCCCATGTAGAGCGAGGGAAAAACGAATGCTTGTACGCATCCGTAAGAGCCCTAGACTGTTAGGTGGACGACGGGATTTACCAATGAAGAAAAGGCCGAAATGATCACGGTATATGGAGAGTGTAGAAAGCTTGCAGTTCGTGCTTGTACGGAGGATGCGGAAACATATCCCAATAGACGTCACCCGTCTCTCCAATTATTTATCAACCTCTTCAACCAGTTACGTGAATATAGTAGTGTAACACCTAGACAACGTAACACAAGTAAAGAAATGACGACAGAAGTTGGTGAAATTAATGTTTTGGCTAATGTTGCAGTTGATCCAGACGTTAGATTCCGCACGAGGAAGTGATGTGAGTCAGGCAAGTGTCCTAAGACATAGGTTTCATTCGTGTCACATCTCTCTCCATTAAGAGCTGCATGAAAATGATTATGATAATCGTGTTGCCATTTGTACATGGGCATTAAGGCAGGAAACTCCATATGAATAATGTATCTTCTTTAATGATGAAGCCACATTTACCAATCATGGCCAGGTGAACCGCCGAAACAAGCATTATTGGTTTAATGACAATCCCCGTTGGCTTCTTCAGGTGGAGCATCAGCGTACATGGAGTGTAAATGTGTGATTTTGAGTAGTTAACCAACAGCTCCATTGTTAATGGACAATGCACTCAACGAGCAGAAGAATCGCAGTTTTCTTGCAGACCATCTGTCACGGTTTCTGGAAGACGTCCCTCTGCAGATTAGGAGGAACCTGTGATACCAACATGATGGCTGTCCAGGCCATAATGAACGGATTACTGCAGTAAGTCTTCACGAATGATTTCCAAATCATTGGTCTGGAGGCAATGGACATGTACCTTGGTCGGTCCGTTCCTCGGATCTGACTCCCGCAGACTGTTTTCTGTGGGGAAAAACTATGATATGCAGTGACGTATTAGTGCAGCTTGCTCGGACGTCTCTGCTGAATGCTGACACGTATGCAGACTGGAAGCAGTGCCGCCGGCCGCGGTGGCCGAGGGGACTGAGGCGCTTCAGTCACGGTCTGCACGGCCACTACGGTCGGGGGTTCGAATCCCCCCTCGGGCATGGATATTTGTGCCGTCCTTAGTTGTAAGTAGTTGATAAGTAGTTTGTAAGTTTAGGGACTGATGACCCCGTAGTTAAGTCCCTTAAGCTTAACAAACATTTGAACATTTTTTTTAAGCAGTGCCGGTGGTAATTTTGAACACAATCTTGGCTGGTCAGTTGTCTCTTCAGATCATAACACAAATTACTAGTGCATGCACTCGTCTTGTTCTTTAGAGTGTGCTGCCACAGGTATCGTACAAATGTTGCTGTGGAAACTTTTCACAATATGATACCTCGTAAACGACTTGCACTTGAGTCGAGCAACAAACGCTACTACCATGGACATTCTTCAAGAATCTGAAATCTGTGTGCACATAAGAAACCGACCACAGAACATACTTACTGAATAAACGGATCTTAACCATAAAAATTATTTGAAACACTTTATTGAAATTTTCGACAGTGAAAAAAGTTACATTTGTTGTAAAACAAAGATTAAAGGACAACGAAAGCGAACAGTGAATTAACATCAGTGCCCATACTATCTCTGTAAACATAAACGTAACGTATAATAATCTGAAATAGAAATTAACGAAAAACAATTGAAGAAAGCCAAATAAACGCGTTTAAATCATTTGAACGAATAATTTCTTATCACACATTTGAAATGCTTAAAGGGATATACACAAATCCTAGTAACCTAAATAACACGTTTACATGCTCTGAATAGGCCTACATACGACATCGTGGCCACAACTGTTGAAAGTACCGTAATCAAAACTAAAATTTCCAACAAATTTGCCAATATATATCAGGCCAACTAGACGACTTTTGTTCAACATAACGTCACCCACTCTGTACCTTAGTTCACTTGAGAATGTCAGTGTAAGCCTAAACAGATCTGTCATGTCATGTTAAAACAAAGGAAGACTATATAGCAGCCAATAGGTTTAATAGTATAGTTCCGTCAATTATGAATCTTGTTTAATACATAGGAGGCAGTGTCTAGATAAAGACTGAACTGTGATATTTTTAAATGTCTTTCTGCTCCAGTTTTCAGACTTTTCTTGTCTTATGATGTTTAATACTGCTTACTCCATAAATTAAATTTCGAGTATCTGTTTTCCTGTGAGTGTGTTGCCTATTTATCGACAGCTGTTTTACCAGCGGGTCACGATCAACGGGGCGGATCATCATCAACATGCTCACTGCAGAGAGCTTCGGAATTTAAAAAAAATGTTCAAATGTTTGTCCAGCTTATGGGACTTAACTACGGGGTCATCAGTCCCTAAACTTACAAACTACTTACGAACTAGGACGGCACATATATCCATGCCCGAGGGGGGATTCGAACCCCAGACCGTAGTGGCCGTGCAGACCGTGACTGGAGCGCCTCAGTCCCCGCGGCCACCGCGGTCGGCACGGAATTTAATACAAGACATTTACACAATGACTAGTGATCTACCCTTGCCGGTCAAATAGTTTTTAATAATCATTTACCAGCACCAGGTTTCGAATCAACCAATATCCGAGCTGTGGCGTATTAAGCATGTCAGAGGAACGGGACGATAATACCAAACGATCTCAACGCCCGTCCCCTCCGCCCCTTAGCACAGCTACCCTCCCAGCCACACCATGATGCCTACAATAGCAATACCGAGGTGCCGACAACAGCAATAACGAGTTGCCGACAGTAGTGTGCTTTTGCCCTCTGTTACGATCAATTGCGTCAATTTTTCCGCATGGAGTAAATTTAAAAATCGTAATATTATAATCTGGTTCTCAACAAAAATAAGAAATTAAAAAAAAATAATTTAAAAGTTTGTAAATTATATGACTGCTGGCTATCGTTCAAGAAAAGATGCATATTATGTTGTAGACAAAACAGTATTAACAATACCACCATACCACACTGCCACTGCACTTGTCTCACCACAGATTAAGATATATGTCGTACCAAGGATTAAAAGCATAGAACTGATTGAAGTGAAAGTACTTCTGCTTGAATCAGTCACTGAAGAAACGCCGGATGCGTGGCAGATGTGTGTGTATCACGGATAAAAAAACTGAAGTCAATGTTGGACATGTGGAAGCTTACGAAGAGAGTTTAGTTACTAACCTTAGTAGTATTAGCAGCAAGAGCTCAACTGACTCCTCAGATTGGTGACTGTTCTGCTTGTGCTGAAAAAAAAAAACCCTTCCCGGTGACATAACTAGTGAATAGTTTTATTCTTTTCCATTTTTTTCCAAACCCAATTAAAGCGTGGGTGTGGCAGGAAGAAGGAAAGTGTGGGAGCGTAATTGTGTCCGTAATTATATATTTTATTCTCATTGTTGTTCCTCATTTCCGATGTTTTTGGCATAATGAGCACCTTGTATGTTTGTTCAGCACCCCCTTTCCCGGTGAACACGTCATCAGGCCGTATACTACGCTTCTGCAGAGCAACCCGTACAGTGTCGATTCGGCAAATGGAGTGTAGCTACCTCTGTTTATATTTTGCGTACGTATCGGACCTCTTACTCCATACTGCCTCTTGTTTAATTAATGTATTTTTGCATTGTTCAGAATTTTCTTTAAAACGGACAGGTCCGTGCCGCGGTAGCAAGGCCGACCGCTCTAAGGTGCCTTGCTGCAGAGCGCGGGGTTGCTCCCCGTGGGAGATTCGAGTCTTCCCTCCGGCATGAGGTGTGTGTGTGTGTGTGTGTGTGTGTGTGTATGATGTCCTTAGGTTAGTTTAAGTTAGTGTAAGTAGTGTGTAAACCTAGGGACCTATGATAATCAGTCAGGTCCCATAGATTTATAAACATCCCCAATCCCCCCCTTCTCCAGAACGAGAGACTCGAGGCGGTCTGCCGTCCTCCACACCCGCCCCTCTCCCCCATCCCCCTCCAAAAAAATGTTTGTAAATCAATCGGACCAAACTGCGTGGTCATCAGTCCGTAGCTTACAAACTACTTAAACCTAGGTAAACTAACCTAAGGACAAACACACACACCCATGCCCCAGGGAGGACTCGAACCTCCACGGCGAGCAACCGCGCGCTCCGCAGCAAGACGCTTTAGACCGCTCGGCTACTCCACCGCGGCCCATCCCCCTCCCTCACCCCTTAGTCAACCACTGCCTCCGAGCCGACTGCCATCGTCCGAGAGAGCATTAGCGAGCTCGGTTAGGAGCGGGTTAATTGCTTTACTGGCTAATATCACCCCAGTGAACACTGATGAAGGAGGCTGCGTAATGTGGCGCACGCTTTGTGAGACAGCAAGGCGTTGATGAGATCTTCTGGTACATCCTGCGCAGTCGCTGTCCACAACTATTGACGGAGATTGGTCGGAGGGGCACCTCGGCAAGCCGGCCGCGGTGGCCGAGGTGACTGAGGCGCTCCAGTCACGGTCAGCACGGCCACTACGGTCGGGGGTTCGAATCCCCCCTCGGGCATGGATATTTGTGCCGTCCTAGTTCGTAAGTAGTTCATAAGTAGTTTGTAAGTTTAGGGACTGATGACCCCGTAGTTAAGTCCCATAAGCTTGACAAACATTCGATTCATTCGCACCTCGGCAAGCACGCCACCAGCAGATACCGTGTAGAAAAGTTACCTGGCAGAAATACTAATTCTGAAAAGCGCTTACCCCATGCCGTGGTGTCACCGATGTCTGTCGATCAATCTAATGCTCTGTGACTCGGGGTAGCCAAGAAGGAACGGTGACTTAAGAAGAGCATGGTGAGGAGACGAATCTGGGAAATTCACTTATCTTTCCGTGAAGCGGATAGGAAAGTAGTACCAGCGCTGCAGGTCATCTATCTGACAAGAAGACCACATGCGTATCGGATTTTAGAATTTTTTTTACATTTGTGGTACGTGAAGTTCAGAACTTAAATAACAATCAGTCAAAGCCATTCGACGCAATTCTAAAAAAAAAAAAAAAAAAGTCGAGAAAATCGACTGTGAAGTTTTGCAAGTAGATGTAAGTAACAATAATTGAAACAGTTGCCGCGTCTGTCGGTGTAGCTCAGGTGTTGCCGGGCGCCGTAGCTCAGCGCCAAATGCTCAACCACTACCAAGAACGAGCATGAACAAACAACCGCGAACCATCCATCTACCTGAAAGAAGAAGAAAAGATAAAGGTGGTAGCGTTCTGGCCTCATAGTGACAGTGTCTATGGTTCTAATGCCGCTGTGAAATTTTTTTCGTTGTTTTGGAGTACTTACACCATTTTAATATCTAATTTTTATGAACAATGCACATATGTTTGTTTATTCGTAATTTTCTATATTCTATAAAAGGTTAATAATGAAGATTAAACTTAAAAAACCACACATACACAAAAATAGCAAATTCCATATTACGGCAATAGTGAAAAATAAAAAAATCCTTCATTTCAATATGGTCTCACATGTGCCAGGGTTATAAGCATCGCAAAAACATGGAAAACAATAATCGTCACGGCATCGAGCACATCGTGTAAACGCTGAATTTTTAGAGTCGTAAGTGTTTCCTTGATACGTCAAGTGGAAAGCAAAGTTTATTTACGTTCACGATGACTTCTCTTGTAACGTGCAGTTGAGAAGCTCAAAGACGCATACCTGATCATTTCACCGAAGATTGGAGGGGATAGCTGGTGGTGAATAATTGAATGAAATTTGATGCAATTACAAGTAGATATCAAAATAATTGTGTAAATATTCGAACACAACGAAAAAAAAATTGCCATGGCAGAAATCGAAGAACCGACACCCCCGCCCTCCTCCCCTCGATTGTAAGGCCAGAACGCTATCACCTGAGCTACAGTGAGTTCTTAACTTCACGTACCATAAATATTTAAAAAATATATAATACGATACTCATGCGGTTTCCTTGTGAGTGGTAAACGTGTCCACTTGTTACGGTAGGAATCAATGAATTCAGTAATGTAGATCATTGAGTAAAGATCGGAGGAAAATGTATTTATTCAGTTTGGCAGAGGAGCTGGAGCAGAATAACGCTGCGCTACGACGGGAAGAATTGGCGTGGCCAGGTTGGCAGCCGGATGTCGTTACGGTACCTCTTCCTTTTGCGCTTTCCGGGCAGGATGTGTTGAGTTTTTCTAGCATCTCATGTAGAAAAAATATTTTAACTGCCCTCGCTGAAGTTTCCGGCCTCTACGATAAGAAATATCAGTTCCAACATCGCTAAAGGCGTAGTCTTTATGGACTGTACACTAGCCTCAACCGCTGAAGTGCTATACAGAATCACTCCGGCCAAATAGGTGCGCATTGCTTCAGACGTCCATTACGCAAAACATGTTATGGGTGTTTTTCTCTCCTTTTTATTTCATTGTACAAAGCGGCTTTTAGATACGCAGCTATTCTGAAAGCTTAAGTTGCATTTCTCGATACGCCTTGCTGCGGAACGCACGGTTACACACCTTCGGAGGTTCAAGTCCTCCCTCGGACGTGTGTGTGTGTGTGTGTGTGTGTGTGTTGTCCTTAGGTTAGCTTAAGTTATTGTAAGTAGATTGTAAGCCTAGTGACTAATAACAGCCGCGGTGTAGTAGCCGAGCTGTCTAAGGCACCTCGCTGTGGAGGGCGCGGTTGCTCGCCGTCGGAGGTTCGAGTCCTCCATGAGGCATGTGTGTGTGTGTGTGTGTGTGTGTGTGTGTGTGTGTGTGTGTGTGTGTGTTTGTGTGTGTGTGTTTGTGTTGTTCGTAGGTTAGTTTACCTTAGTTTAAGTAGTTTGTAAGCTACGTACTTATGACCACGCAGTTTGGTCCGATAGATTTACAGACATTTGAACATTTTTTGACGAATAACAACAGAATTTAAGTCCCATAGCTTTACAGCCATTTGAACATTTGTTTTTGTTTGTTTTACATTTTTTATGAGTCAAATGTTTTAATATAAAAACAACATTTTTAGTTGAAAATTCAGTAATTCGACAATTTGTATAATCCGACATAGTTCAGTACCATATGTCTCGGACTCTACTGCAACTATTATATCTCCAACTGATTTCAGACCACCTAATGGTAGGTAGAGTGCTATAAGACACCATAATTCATCTGACGGATCGCCAATGCAACGGCTGTGCCAATATCCGCAACCAATATTGGTACTCTGTTATACACAGAGTCAAATGGCATCAAAGGGAAGCATTAATTGAGAAGGACGTTAAACTCGGTTGTAGCTTTTCCCCAGTGTTATTTAATCTGTTGATTGAGCAAGCTGTGAAGAAAGCAAGGAGAAATTTTCAGAAGTAATTAAAGTTCGGGGGAAAAAAAATAAAAACGTTGCCGTTTGCCGATGACATTGTAATTATGACATAGACAGCAAAGGACCTGGATGAACAGTAAAACGAAATGGAAAGTGTCTTGTTAGATAAGATGAACATTAACAATAGAGAAATAAGGGCAATAGAATGTAGTCTAAGAAAGTCACACGATGCTGAACGACTTAGATTCAGGCAACGGAACAATAAAGGTGGTAGATGAGTTGTTATTTGGGCAGTAAAATAGCATATGATGGACGCAATTGAACGGAATTGTCCTTGTGTTGAAAGGAGCGTATAAGATGAACATTAACAAGAGCAAAACAAGGGTAATGGAATGCAGTCTAAGAAAATTCAGCTATGCTGAAGGAATTAGATTGGGCGACAAAACAATAAAAGTGGGAGATGAGTTCTGTTACTTGAGCAGTAAAATAACATATGATAGTGGCAGTACAGAGAATGTAAAATGCAGAATGGCAATGGGAAGAACAGCGTTTTTGACAAAGAGAAATTTGCTAACATCGAATATTAATTTAAGCGTAAGGAAGTCCTTTCTGAAGGCATTTTTGTGTACTGTTAACTTGTACGGGAGTAGGACATGGACGATAAATAGTTCAGACAGGAAGAGGAGAGAGGCTTTTGAAATGTGATGCTACAGAAGAATGCTGAAGATTAGGTGTGTGAATAGCGTAAGTAATGAGGAGCTACTGAACAGAATTGGGGAGTAAAGGAATTTTTGGCATACCTTGACTAAAAGAAGGGATCGTTTGATTTGACATATTCTTAGAATCAAGGAATCGTTAATTTAGAATTGGAGGGAAGTGTGTGGGGTAAAAATCTCAGGGGGAGACTAAGATACGAATACAATAAGCAGATTCAAATGTATGTGGGTTACCGTACTTATGAGGAGATGAAAAGGCTTTTTCGGGATAGAGTAGGGTGGAGAGCTGCATTAAACCAGTCTCCAGACTGTCTCTACCCCAGAAGTCGACAGGGACGGGAACGAAAAACCCTTTACTCGGACATTACCTTGACATCACACCTCGCATACGACGTCTGGTGCAAAAACCTCCGGAACATACGTAATTTCGCGGTAGTGGTGTGCTCGAGCGGAATTCGGTTGGCATCCGTGCACACGCCTGTGTTGAATAAGTAAGCGCCGGAAGTTTCATTATTGTATGTGTGGTAATAATTGTTCAGTGCTGCATCGAGCAGAACATTGTATCGCACAGTTTGCGAGTTACGAAAGAAGAAGAAGATGAGGTTTTAACGACTCGCCAGCATCGAGCACATTAGAGACGGAACATATGCTATGATTGTTTTCCTCGGGCAGTGGCGGACTAAGGCTATCGGAGGCCCGGGGCGGCGGCAAAGCAAAATGATGCCACCCGTCCACTTGGAAATATATCTATTATTATAAAAAAGGTAACTTTTAACATTTGGAGGTCCTCCAGGACGAGAGACACGGGACAGTCTAAACAAAATAGCTTTCGAGATTTGGAGGCCCCTAGAATAATAGGCCAAGGAAGCTAAAAAAAGTGCTTTCGAGGTATTTGGAGGCCCTTCAAGACGAGAGGCCTCTAACCCGCCCCCTCCCACTCATTAGTCTAACTCCGCCACTGTCCTCGGGTTTGGGGAAATGGGGAGGGCAATCAGCCGGTCCCTTTGAAAGGAACGATCCCAGCATTTTGGTGGAGAGATATAGGGAATCACGAAAAACGTAAATCAGGATGGCTGAAGGTGGGTTTGAACCGCCGTCCTCCCCTATTTGTCCAGTGTGTTGCCACTGCGCACCTCGCTCGGAGCAGGTTTAGAAATGGCGGAGTTTGAGGATCAACGCGTCTGCATTAAAATTTGGGTGAAACTCAACAATACCTCTGCAGAGACTCACCAAAAGAAAAAAAAGTGTTTGAAGAGCTTATGGGACTTAACTACGGGGTCATCAGATCCTAAACATACAAACTACTTATGAACTAGCTAATACAGGGTATCTCACGAACGAAGCCTGCCAGGCGTCCGCTGATCGCGCGGTACGGCTCCCGGCCGCCGCCACCCCATCCGCCGGCCAGCGCCCGATTCTCCGACTGTATTGTGTCGCGGGCGCATACACTGAGTTAAAGTCTAAAATACATTGCCGTCTGAGAAACCTAAGCTTGCCTTTAATTACAGTAGATTTTCAAAATGATGTCCTCTATTGAAAGAACAGCCCGACATCTCTTGAACATATTTGCGAACACTCGACGAATTTCGGCTGCCGAAATCTGGGAAAAGACTAGTCGAATCCTGTCTTCCATCTCTTCGAGTGTATGGGGATCGCTTGCATACCCCTTTTCTTTTAACATTCCCCAAAGATAAAAGTCACATGGATTTAGATCTGGAGAACGAGGAGGCCAGCCAACTATCCTATCATCAAAAACACTTCCTATTGCTGCCATAGGAGCATTGGCAATGTGTGGTCTTGCATTGTCCTGCATTGAGTGAAAGTTCTTGAAAAAATGGATGCAGGATATTGTTCACATACTTATCAAAATTTATTGTTTCGTGAAAAAAGGTTGACCCAATTATTCCCCTCGCACTAATTGCACACAACACTGCAGTTCTCACGACATGAAGAGGTTGTTGATGTAGCTCTTGTGGATTTTCTGAGCTCCAACACCGATTGTTCTGCGAATTTACGTAGCCTGACAAATGCAGCCATGCTTCATCAGAAAAATAAAGCAATCAACATAGACTCGAAAAGTTGGAAGACAGGATTCGACTAGTCATTTCCCAGATTTCGGCAGCCGAAATTCGTCGAGTGTTCGCAAACGTGTTCAAGAGATGCCAGGCCGCTCTTTCCATAGAGGGACATCATTTTGAACATCCTACTGTAAATAAAGTAAGCTTCGGTTACTCAGATGGCAATGTTTTTTAGACTTTAACTCAGTGTATGCGCCCGCGGCACAACAGAGGACGAGAATCAGGCGCTGCCGTGGCCGGCGGATGCGGTGGCGGCGGCCGGGAGCCGTACCGCGCGATCCGCGGAGGCCTGGCAGGCGTTTTTCGTGAGACACCCTGTACTAAGGATGGCCCAAAAATCCATGCCCGAGGGGGGATTCGAACCCCCGACTGTAGTGGCTGTGCAGACCGTGACTGGCACGCCGCAGACTGATCGGCCACCGCGGCTGGCTTCACCAAAAGATGCACTAAGCGTAACATAATGAGCCGTTAAGCTGTAATTGGTGTTATAAATGGTTCATGGTGTTTAAAAATAGCCGGTCGGTAGTTTAAGATAACTATCGTACTGGACGCCCTTCGACGTCTACCGACGACGCTCGTGTCAGGAACGTAACGAAGTTGTGCGTTTCAGTCGATGACTGTCTGTCCGGGAGATTCCAGAAGAGTGCAACATTTCAGGTTGATGATGTTATGAAATCGTGACACAGCATCTTAGAAAGCATCGAGTTGCCGCCATGTTTGTTACACTGCTCATGAGTGAGCTCCCAGGAAAAAAGAAAAGAAATGACAACCAATAGTACGGAGGAAGACCAGACTGATTACCAATGCTGTTAGGTCCCATTGCTTTACAAATATCTGATTATCAGAACCAGAGAAGATACCGGAAGTTCCCAGAGTTTGTGCTGATGACGGCCGGCCGCGGTGGCCGAGGTGACTGAGGCGCTCCAGTCACGGTCAGCACGGCCACTACGGTCGGGGGTTCGAATCCCCCCTCGGGCATGGATATTTGTGCCGTCCTAGTTTGTAAGTAGTTCATAAGTAGTTTGTAAGTTTAGGGACTGATGACCCCGTAGTTAAGTCCCATAAGCTTAACAAACATTTGAACATTGCTGATGACGGTTCCGATGATTCCAATAACAAAATAACCAGCACAATCAATGTTCAAATGTTTGTTAAGCTTATGGGACTTGACTACGGGGTCATCAGTCCCTAAACTTACAAAGTACTTATGAACTAGCTAATACTAAGGACGGCACAAATATCCATGCCCGAGGGGGGATTCGAACCCCCGACTGTAGTGGCCGTGCAGACCGTGACTAGAGCGCCTCAGTCCCCTCGGCCACCGCGGCTGGCTATTATGTTTGTGACAGCTTCATATCTAAGATATCAAGAGTCTTTTTTTTTTTCAAAGGGAAAATGAGAATGATTACACATTTCATGCTACTATTTTAATAGCTACATGAATACTGTGCAATCCACCGTAAGGTGCGCGGCGGAGGATACACTGTTCCGCTACTGATCATTTCCTTTCCTATTCCACTCCCAAACAGAACGAGGGAAAAATGGATGTCTATATGCCTCTGAACGAGCCCTAATTTCTCTTATCTCGTCTTTGTGATCTTTACGTGAAATCTAAGGAGGCGGCAGCAAGATCGTTCTACAGTCAGCTAAAAATTCTGCCCCTCTAAATTTCCTGAACAAAATTTCTCGAAAAGAACGTCGTCTTTCTGTAGCGATTCCCATTTGAATTCCCGGAGCAATTCTGTGACACTCGCGCATTCCTCAAACCTACTAGTAACGAACCTAGCTGCTCGGCTCTGAACTGCTTCCATGTCTTCAAAAATGTTTGTAAATCTTATGGAACTTAACTACGGGGTCATCAGTCCCTAAACTTACAAACTAGTTATGAACTACTTACGAACTAGGACGGCACAAATATCCATGCCCGAGGGGGGATTCGAACCCCCGACCGTAGTGGCCGTGCAGACCGTGACTGAAGCGCCTCAGTCCCCTCGGCCACCGCGGCGGCTCCATGTCTTCCTTTAAACTGATCTGCCGGGGTCCCAAACACTTGAACAATACTCCCACAATTCTCCCAATAAACCGAAGTCGGCTGTCCTCATTACTAACAACTGTCCTTACCTGTTCGTTCCATTTCATATCGCTCTTCGGTGTTGCGCCTAGATATTTGAACGACGTGACTGTATCAAGAAGCTAACTACTAATGCTGTATTCAAAGATTAGTATGGGATTGTTTTTCCTACTCATGTACATCACTTTTTTCTACATTTCTAGCTGATGTTCTTCACACTAACTAGAAATATTGTCTAAGTCACCCTGTATGCTGTTAAAGTCAATTAATGACGACACCCTCCCATACACTACAGCATCATCTGCAAAGAGCCGCAAGTTACAAGTTATTCTGTCCATCAGATCATTTATATAGATAGAAAATAATAACGGTCCCATCACACACGCCTAGGGCACGCCTGACGATACACTCGTCTCTGATGAACACTCGCCCTCGAGGACAACGTACTGCGTTCTATTACTTAGGAAGTCTTCCAGCCATTCACAGATATGTGTAACTATTCCAGATGATCGTATCTTACTAGGGAATGGTCAGACTTGTCAAGTCGAAACCTGTGTTGCTATTTTTACCACTGTGAGTTAACATTGAAGAAGTCTGTATGCAGACTCTTAGCTGCTGACATGACCTGGAAGTCTCTAAAAACGTTGATGAAGTATGACATTATTGTCGCATGGTCTCCGCGCTTATAACTGCCTGTTGTACAACCCTGACCTCTCTCGCTACGATATACCAACGCCATCTAGGGACAAGGTGGCGTTAGCTACGCGCCGCTCTCCTGCCACAGCAGTGATAGAGCTGATTCGCTCAGTGAAAGCGATCGTACGATAATTAATAAATACGATAACAATAAATTCGTTGAAAAATGTAGCTGATTTGTTATCTACAACATTCTTTACAAATAGCTATGAAATAGACACAAATACATATGAGGGTTAGAACAGGTCAGACTTTTATTTCTTTTAATTACCGCAAAAATGCGAAATATCGATACAATGTTCAAAACATAGGTTTTTTGTGCACCAAGAACATACAAGCAAAGACGACATATGACAGCCCTGCGAATCACAGACGTTGTTAGACGTCCGTATACAAAACTCGGCCGGTGTTAGGAAGGAATCAGGCCTAATATCAGTATATTTCGAGACGTGTCATGCATATTTAATCACATTTTGAAACCGTGGGGAGGAAAACTCATAATGTACGACTGATTGCAACTTTAGAATGTTGTCACGGTCATAGACAGGAAACTGCAGTGACACACAATAATTTTCTCTGTTAGTTTTCTATAAAATGACTTCCACTGGCGGAAAAATTCTCTGTCTAACGGTTGAATTACGTTCATCGTGCCGGGTGGAATCTGAAGTATCTTTACTTCTTTGTCAGGGAGACCTCGAAATACAGCTTTTAATGAATCAGAACTTTTATGACCTGACTACGAATCTAGAAGGAGAAGAGATTTGTTCCCGCAGAACGGAAGAAAAGCATGACGCATGAAAAGTGTAACGTTATCATTTCTCATTTTTTCAGACTTCGATGCGTCTACCACAAGATTGTCTGCGCAGAACATTGTTTGTTTGACACGTGGTCCAAAACGTCCAGTTGGTTCTTGAAGACACACATATAGTTTAGGCAGCAATGAACCATCCAGACTAATTGATGGGCATTATAGTGTATGAATGGGTGAGTGCAGTCGTGGACTGCGCAATTGCTTCAATATGTTTTCCCCCTTTGAATGACAGTGTTCTTTTCGCACGCATTTCTTTTCGAAAACCTGACTGATCTGCATTGTAAACGCAAGTGTCACTAAAACTGGCGATCTTATTTTTGCAGTCGTATGAAAAGATTCTATCATTTACATTTGAGTCACTTGAATTTCCGACCTGTTTCTCGATACAAATTTTGTTATTTTTCGTGCCACAATTTAATGTGATCTTTTGAAGCGTTTATCCAACTTTGAGAAGCTGTATATTCTTTAGCGCCTATCGCGTTGGTAATCACTAACGCCCAATCATGCAAAGTCGTGTCGCTGACACTCAATGACTGTAGTCTGGCATCGGTAAATTGCTCAAATAGTCGCGCATTTATCTCCGTCGCAATTTCCAGTAGACTCTTACGTCGTCCAGGGACTTCCTTTTTCCATCTATACAATTCACGTTCAGAACGGACAAAGCGATACCTATTTTGAACAGTACTGACACATAGGCATTTCTTACCACTTTCGTTCGACCAATATTTCACCGCTTTTTTGTAATTGTAGTTGCTGGTGTTGCTTTCGGAGATAATTGATGATGATACGTGGCACTATCACTCGAAGAGTCTTCATGTGTGCTACTTTCTTCCGTTTCTTTGCCGTCTGTAGATTCACAGTCTGCAATATCGAGTGTTTAAGTCGTTTCTAGCCACATGTCTGCGCTATTTACATGCTCGTCTAGAAGTTTAAGTACCATGTCGCACATCACATAGTCTTCACGCGTGTTTTCTGTTGATTGCTTCATTTGGCGTCTGTGGTATATCTCCATGGCAAGCAGCAAAACATTTACAGCGTTTGCCATCACCTGTGAGGGGAGATTGAATGTTCACCGTAAAGTGGCTTGTGGAGTATAGATGTAGATGTATAGAATATCTTTCACATCTCTAACCAGTTTCAGGACGGTATGTTTCGAAATACGTACCAGAAATGAAAAGGAAGTGCATGTCACAGCAACGAATATTCGTTTCCCCTTTCCACCAACACCGTGCAACGATATTCCTCTTTAATGAACGCCGCGATAAGACGGCCGCAACACCCGACCATGCGCACAACGCTCACCGTAACAACAGCTCGCGACTCGCCAGCCGTCACCGCAAGCGCCAAGCAGAAAAAACAGTCATTTTCGTGATTTTTAGATGACTTCCAGGTAATGTCAGCTGCTAACATTCTGCATATAGACTTCCTTAAGTGTTAACTAACAGTGCTAAAAAAATCAATACATGTTTTGGCTTGACAAGCCTGACCGTTTCCTTGTTAGAGCACTCTGCAGTGCGGCACCGCAACAAATGCTTTTTTGAAATCGAGAAAAACAAAATCTGCCTATTTTCCTTCATCCATGGCTCACAAAATGTCATGTGAGAAAAGGGCAAGCTGAGATTTACACGAACGATGTTTCCTACGCCCGGGCCGCTTCATAGAAGGACGCTTATCCGTCTCAAGGAAATTTACTATATTCGATCTGAGAATACGCTCCAGATTTCTACAGGGAACTGATGTCAAGGATATTGGCCTATAATTATGTGGGTCAGTTGTTTTACCTTTATTATAAACGAGAGTCACCTGCGCTTTTTCCATTCACTAAGAAGATCCGCGATAAATTCAAGCTAAGTAAGGGGCCAATGCCGCAGAATACTCTTTGTAATCTAACTTCTTAACAAATATTCGCAGGACGATTATTTCCTCTCTCATAAGCTTCCTCTGTCAAGCGCACAATTGCTCAACATGTGCGGATAATTGTCAAAATGTAAAAATGTTTGTAAAACAAAGAGACTTAAGTAGTGTGGTTGTCAGTCCCCAGGCTTACAAAACTGCTTTAACTAATTTCAGTTAACCTGAGGACAAAACACACACACAGACACACACACACACACACACACACACACACACACACACACACACACCGTTGGCCGAGGGAGGACTCCCGCCTCCGACGGGGAGCAACCGTGCGCTCCGCAGCAAGGCGCCTTAGAGCGTACGGCCATTCCACTGCCGCGGACAATTGTCCCACGGTGTTGGTAACCGTGCATAGTCGCATAATGATGTTTGCAGTCAAACTACAGGTTTTTTTTAAACTTAAACTGTTTCATTGTGATAAAAGTAGAAACAGTATGGCAGTCTTACGTACCGTCAGTTTTGGGTTACGTATCATGAATAATAATTTTTACCTCATACATAAAAACCGAGGGAAATTAGAATGTTATTATAAATGTGTGACCACGCAGTAGTGCATTTGCATTAGAACTAGGAGAAACCAGATGGAATCCTGCTGGAAAAAGAAATTTTCAGCGTGAGTGTACCGCAAGGAGAAGAAAGGTTGTGTCATAAAATGTCAGATGAGCGGGGTATATGTGGAGGCACTGTCTCGTGGAATGGTGATCCTGCGTTATATGTACGTGGGCTCGGCAACCCTTTTCGTGCGGTGTCACAGGAGAGGGCTATATACTGGCACTGGGATCCACTCGCCTCTTTCCTTTCACACTCAGCCTCGACACTACACTGCAGTGCACCAGCAGACAACACAGTCTCCCATACGATACATATACATGCATCATTCAACTTTTCGTTAAAGGCCGCAGTTCATCATTGGGAAGCCACAGCAAAAATAAATAAATAACACAAAATAAAGTAAAATAATAATGTTATTAGAAAAATAATGGGTCCAATACAAACTACAAATGATTGGAAAACGAGAAGCAGTAAAATGATCTACGAAAATGTAGAGAAAAATCTGATGCAGTGATTAATGGAAGACTGATCTTTTTTTGGGCACATCTACTGAATGAATGAAAACTGGTTAACGAAACAAATATTCCTGTATTTATGGAAGAAGAAATCATTAATAGCGTGGGTTACAGAAATAAGGAAAGAACTAGAAAGAAACAACATCAAAGAATCTTAAATAACAGAAAGCAACCCTTTTAAGAATAAAATTTTTAATTTAGAAGGCTTTAGAGGCAGAACAAATAAGAAATCGGGAACGACGTGGAAAGTAGAAAGAAAAGATAACATAAGGAAAAAATTAGTGAGTGTTGGAAAACAGGAAACTACTATAAAGAAAGAAGAAGAATTGAAGTTGTTACGTGATTCTAGTTGATTAATACGAAAATATAAAAAAAAAATTAATTAATTAATTTCAAAAATCTGTTGAGACATTAATAATACTTTTACTTTCGCACCATCTGTATTTCAGGGGAATGGACCATTTTCATTTATGACTTTGTGACATTACAGATATAGGGGGAAGCTGATTGTTTCCATGTGAAAGGCGGGTTTTGCCAGGCTGTTGGGTTCCCCAGCCGGCCGGCTAACAGTTTGGACCTAGTGAATGGGATACACATTATTCTAAAAACCATATAAAATCAGGGAATGATCATACGTCAAACATAATTATATGAATGGATTCAGGAGAGTTGAGAGAATCAAAAGCTGTAATTACAATTTCAATATCCCTTACAGATAAAAAGCTGACAAATTTCAGTACTGTAATAATAATAATAAGACTTATATTTACAATTATCGGTACGTAGTGTTTATCAGTAACAGTTTAAGAAGCAAATGGGCAGCATTGCACCATGCTACGAAAAGACGTACCATGTTATTTCCGTATTCTTCCAATAAACTTTATTTTACTCTCTTGTTCTGCTTTTCGTTGAGGTAGTAACATTCTTGTGTCAGAACAGAGTCCACCACAGAAACACAAAACATGAACCCAGCAAAGCGCATTACATTTATATATGTCTTTTATTTAATATTATTCTTAGTAACGTTCGTTTTTTATGTTGTAGATTGCTACTTAAATATTTCATGGCCGACTAAAAATAGTAGATATGCAGCAGATAATTTATATATCAACAATTATATGTATTTGTGGACAAGAACTGAATACATTTGCATAAAACGCCACAATAAATTAAATATTAATTGTGTAACTATATTTCGACGGCGGCAGTATGTTTGAACAGTAAGACGCCACGCTTAATGGCCATCTGAGCGAAGAGCTTCAGTCTCAAACGTTTTTTACTATTGATAAATATATATTTGTTTGTTAAATGTAAACAACATTTGTAAGGAGGTGGTCAAAGCATTTAATTCTGTGATATTCAAATATATAATATTTTGAAAGGGAAATTGTATTTTAAAGATGAGACGTTAGGATGCGCGGAAGGATACAAATTTGGGAGCAGGTAGAGCACGCTTTCGAACGCTTGGGAAGGGACTCGTAACTTGGACGTGGAGGTGAAAGGTTGTGATGCTGGGCGGTCTGAAGCCGCGTTACGAACTTGTGATTTGAAGAGATAGGCATGTGTGGACTTAAAAAATTTACGGGACTGTCACTGCAGAACTTAGTCTCTGGTGAAAAGTGGTAAACTATGCGCGGTAGTAGGGCTGTGGAACTGTGATAAATCAGCAATCGTGTACACGTGTGATGACAGACTGTGTTTTATAAGAAATACTGTAATCGCGGATCAATTTGGAACTGCATAGTTCGACGGACTTCACTAATTTACGAGTGATAATTTGGAACTTTCACTCTCGATCGTGCGTGATACTTCTTGTGCCTTTCATGAACAATAATTCGGGAAATATTCAGTTATTTACCGATGTATAAATCATTTTCATGTCCAGAAAGAGAAATAAATTCTATTTATAAAGAATTATTTCGTGAGTGAATCACTTCTTTATCTTAGAATCCATTTTGTTGGTTATTCAGAGGTTTAATTTATGTTTGTTTAGATATATTTTCACGTCATCGTATGCAGATTAATAGACTGGCTAAACTACATATTAATTATTGATCTCGTTTAAACAGACTGAGAAGCTGTTTAAGGCATAGAAGCTGACATACATAACTCACCCCTATGAACAGAGACAACGAGCCAGAAACTTTTTACTACCCTGAGTTATGTATTGCCCAATTGCCGATAGGACGGTCGTAACTTTATGTCTGATTAGGTTCTAGAATTAGCAGTAGGAAAATTTCAATGATGTACAGTGAAGTGAATCAAGAAATAAGTCCAAATTTACAGTAAATGTTGATGAACGAAGTGGTTAAGGGACCGTGCTATATTTTGATTTGAAATGTGATGTTATAGAAATGTGGTGGATATAAAAAGAAAAATGAGATGATTAATGACAGATACTACAAAGTTTGGAAGATAAAGTTAAATGATGGTGGAATTCTAGGTATCCAGCCTGGTATAAATAGGTAAAACATATCCAGGGGCATATATAGATTCTGATCATATCTTATTGGTTACGAACTGTAGACTGAAACTGAAGAAACTGCAGAACGGTAGGAGTATAAGGACATGTGACCTGGCTAAATTGAATGAACCTAAAGTTTTTGAGAATTTCAGAGGGAGATTTAGGCAACAATTGGCAGAAACGGTAGAAGAGGAATGGCTAGCTTTAAGAGATGAAATAGTTAAGGCAGCATAGAACCAAATAGGTAGAAAAGCAAAACCTATAAAAGATCCTTGGATATCACAGGAAATACTAAATTGAATTGATGAAAGGAGAAGAGATACGAATGCATTAAATGAAGCAGGTATAATGGAGTACAGAAGACTAAGAAAACAACCTTAGAAAATCAGGTGATGCGGAAGGAATTAGATTAGGTATCGAAACAGTAAAGTTGGTAGATGACTTTTGTTGCTTGAGCAGTAAAATAACAAATGATGGTCGCAGTACAGAGGATATAAATGCAGAATGGCAATAGGACGAAAAGCGGTTTTGAAAAAGAGAAATTTGCGAACATCGAATATTAATTTAAGTGTAAGGAAGTGCTTTGTGAAGGCATTAGTGTGGAGTGATGCCTTTTACGGGAGTGAAACATGGATGATAAATAGTTTAGACAGAGAGGATAGAGGTTTTTGAAATGTGGTGCTACAGAAGAATGATGAAGTTTGGGAGGTAGATCTCGTAACTAATGAAGAGGTACTGTACAGAATTGAAGAGAAAAGGAATTTTTGGCATACCTTGAATAAAAGAAGGGCTCGCTCGATTGGTGGGACACATTCTTAGACATCAAGGAATCGTAAATTTAGCATTGGAAGGAAGTGTGTGTGGGGGGGAAAATCGCAGAGGGAGACCGAGAGATGAATATAGTAAGCAGATCGAAATGGATGTGGGTTGCTGTTCTTATGAGGAGATGAAGAGTCTTACTCAGGATAGAGTAGGGTGGAGTGCTGCATTAAACCAGTCTCCAGACTGAAGACCACAACAACAACAACTTCTTTAAAAAAATTAAATCTGTTAGTGCAACAAATCGACAATGATTTTTAAGCACATGGAACTAATATTGCATGCTAGCTGGAAACCCGGCGTAGCCTAGGTATTCCATACTCTCGTAGTCCATATCCCCTCCTGTCATCTCTCTCTCTGTCCATCTCTTTTCTCTCATCTCATTGCCCATCTCCTCCTTCCTCTCTCTCGGCCAATTCATTCTCCCCTTCTCCATCTCCTCGTAATCTCTCTGTTCACTCCGCCTCTTCAGTTCTTCTCCGCCTCCTCGAATCTATGAATGTTAATGCTAAGATATATCTGTCAACTTTTGTGGTAATCAGTGAAACACCGTCAAAGTTTGTTCTAAGTTATCCCTTGACATGCGCCAGGTGGTGACTTACAGTTTAGAAAATCCTCTCCGTGAAAACACTCATACATGAGCCAACTTTCCAATAATTAGTAAAACAGTGTCAAAGTCTATTGTAAAGTACTCTCTGGTTTTAATGGTTAAGTGTGCAAAATTTCTTCAAGCTATGGAAAAAACCTGTAGATGTCGTCGAAAACCCCAAGTAAAATACCCTCCGCCGACCACAATTCGAAACTTTGTGTACGTAGTGAGATTACTCTTGTTTCGAATCTCAAGTGTTCAAAATTGCATCATGACTTTAACGAAACTGTACATTTGTATGAACAGCAGACAAGCGAACACACAAACAAACACGCTTCTCTATATTAACGGTAAGACTAAAAATCGGAACTTCAATTTTCGTATTCATGTGTTAATACGAGGGTCGTCCACAAAGTAAGTTCCGTTTCTATTTGGGGTAGTGCTAAGATCGCAGATTCGAGCCTGCGCGGCAGTTACTCTTACTCAAGAAGGAGGCATGTACGCCACTTTCTGATCGTTGCTGCCGACGTGTGCTTTGCAGCGCTTCTTTATACTGTCAGCCGTGATTGAAAATGCCGCCGTGTGTGAAAGCAGATCTGTGATTCTTCTTCTAAATGCAAAGAAAGTTAAAACAAAGGAAATTCATCGGAAAATCTGCGAGATTTACGGACAAAATGCTTCGAGTCATTCAAAGGTTAGAAGATGGGTCAGACTGTTCAATGAAGGACGTGATCAAGCGCACGATGGAGAACGAATTGGACACCCGTCTGTGGTTACTGATGAACTGTTTCACAATTGATGAGGAGATTAAGAACAAGGGTAAGTTTACACTTAGTGCAATTGCTATGGAAGTTCCGGAAATCTCATGATGACTAATTCATGATATTGTTACTGAAAAACTGAAATTTCGCAAACTTTGCTCACCTTGGGTACCCGAAATTCTTACTGAAAAAGACAAAATACAACGGATGGGCAGTGCACTTCAGATATTGACACGCTACAATGCAGAAGCGATGGGTTTCTATCTCGGCTATTCACTAGGGATGAAACTTGGGTATCGTACGACACCCCTGAAACAAAACGACAATCAATGGAATGGAAGCATACTTCACCCCCAACGAAGGTTCAGCGTAAAATATTGACACCTCGAAAAAGTCAGGTGCACCGTTTTTGGGACAGAAAAGGCAATTTACTGATTGATTTCTTACCACGAGGTCAAACACATGGTTACTGCGAGACCATTAAGAAATTAAGTCGCGCAGTACAGAACAAGCGCCGAGGATTATTGTCAATAGTTTTTTTTTTCTTCACGATGATGCCCGACCTCACGCAGCAAATGTGCCCATACAACTCTTACGGGAATTTTACTGGGACGTGTTTGCTAATCCTCCATACAGCCTGGACCTCGCTCCTAGCGACTTTCATCTCTTAGCACACCCAAAATCTGTCCTTGATGGTCAACAGTTAAACGATGATGACGAGCTGAAAGAACATGTCACCACATGGTTGAATACGCAGGCGGCAGCCTTCTATGAAGAGGGCATACAAAAACTTTTACCGCGCTATGGAAGTGCCTACAAAATTTCAGAAGCTATGTAGAAAAGTAGTTTAACAGTTGTAGATGTTTGTACAATAAATATTTTTTTCTGTATCTGTGCACGTTTGTTTTGTACAACTGGGGCGTCGTCGAGGGTTCGAGTCCCCCCTCGGCCATGGGTGTTTGTGTTGTCCTTAGGTTAGTTTACATTTAAGTAGTTTGTAAGCCATGGACTGATAACCTAGCAGTTGAGTCCGATAGATATACAAAGATTTGAACATTTTTTCGTAGTTGCTTCAGCGATTTGGCACTTTGCGTGGAAGACATACCTATATTGTTTCAAGTGCTGTTTAGATAGGAACAATTTACTTAAAAGTGAGTCTATCGTTTTACCATTTTTCAGGAAGATGTACCTTCATCAGAAACTGGAAAAATTCATTTTCGCCGTAGTTCCCGAATACTCTGAATTCAATGGAGCTTAGGAACATTCTGATAGTGATAGTAATGGCGATCCTGCCGATGACAGCGCTACTAAAGCAGAGTTACTAAACTTAGCTTTTAGAAACTCATTCACCAAAGAAGACGAAACCAATATTCCAGATTTCGAATTACGAACAGATGCCGTAATGAGTAACATAGAAGTAGATATCATCGGAGTAGTGCAGCAACTAAAATCACTTAATAAGAACAAGTCTTCTGGTCCGGATTGTATACCCATTAGATTTCTATCTGATTATGCTGAAGCGATAGCTCCTTACTTAACAGTCATATACAACCGCTCTCTCATAGAAGGATCTGTACCAAAAGATTGGAAAGTTGCACAGGTCACACCTATATTCAAGAAAGGCAGTAGGAGCAACCCACTAAACTACAGGCCTATTTCATTGACGTCAATTTGCAGCAGGGTTTTGGAACATATCCTGTATTCAAATATTATGAATTATCTCGAACAGAACGATCTATTGACCCAAGGTCAACACGGATTTAGAAAATATCGTTCATGCGAAACACAACTAGCTCTATATTCACACTAAGTGATGGGTGCTATCGACAAAGGTTCGCAAATCATTCCGTATTTCTTGATTTCCAGAAAGCTTTTGACACCGTACCTCACAAACGGCTTTTAATCAAATTGCGTGGTTATGGTATATCGCCCCAAATTTGCAATTGGATAGGGGATTTCTTGTCAGAGAGGACACAGTTCGTAGTAATCGATGGTAAGGCATCGACTAAAACAGAGGTGATATCGGGCGTTCCACAGGGTAGTGTTATTGGTCCTCTGCTATTCCTTATTTACATAAACGATTTAGGGGAAAATCTAAGTAGCTCTCTTAGGTTGTTTGCAGATGACGCCGTCATTTACCGTCTAGTAAAATCATCTGAAGATCAAAACCAACTGCAGAACAATCTGAATAAGATATCAGTATGGTGTAAAAACTGGCAATTGACTCTAAATAATGAGAAGTGTGAAGTCGTCCACATGAGTACGAAAAGAAATCCGTTAAACTTTGTTTACAACATAAATCAATCAAATGTGAAGGCCGTAAACTCCACAAAATACCTAGGAATCACTATTACTTCAGACTTAAACTGGAAAGAACACGTAGATAATATCGTGGGAAAGGCGAACCAGAGACTACGTTTTATTGGAAGAACCCTTAAAAGATGCAACAGAACTACAAAAGAAACTGCATACACTGCGCTTGTCCGTCCATTTTTGGAGTATTGCAGCCCAGTGTGGGATCCTTATCAGGTGGGTTTGACGGAGGACATCGAAAGAGTCCAAAGAAGGGCAGCTCGTTTCGTATTGTCGCGATACAGGGGAGACAGCGTTACGGAAATGATACAGGATCTGGGATGGGAATCACTACAACAACGGCGCTTATCGCTGAGGCGAGGGTTACTTGCGAAACTCCAATCGCCAACATACTCCTCCGAATGCGAAAATATATTGTTGACTCCCACTTACATAGGTAGAAATGATCATCAGAATAAAGTAAGAGAAATCAGAGCTCGAACAGAGAGATTCAGGTGTTCTTTCTTCCCGCGCGCTGTTCGAGAATGGAATGGGAGATAAATAGTATAATTGTGGTTCGATGAACCCTCTTCCAGGCACTTAAATGTGATTTGCAGAGTATCCCATGTAGATGTAGATGTAGATGTATTCCAGTTTCGACGAGTTGAAGTGTGGACAAGCTAACTGAAGATTAAGAGCAGTACGTTCTTCATCGTTTTCTGGCTGCTGATAATTTTCAGGCTTTAGAAAACGCAGTGGTAGATAAAATAATGCTCAACCCCCCCCCCCTAATTAGTTACGCTAGCAACGGAACAACCACCCGCGGTTCCACAGAGTAGTTGGAAGAGATAGTTAAATGTTCCAAATAATACGTCTTTTATTTAGAGTGTCGTCCCTTTTCGAGAGCAATCAAACATTGGAAAAAAAACAGCCCTTTACAGTAAGGAATATCTAAACGCAGTATAAACACATCACATTAAAATACGGTCAGCAAAGCAATTACGTAATACCTAAACGAGGTAATGTTAAAACTGACTCGTTGACTGAGGGTCACGTTGGATTTGATGAAGCGTAAGTGCACAGAAGATATTAAATATAAATTCCATGCATTCATTTACGACTCGCGGAAGAAATATTACATGTCGCTCCAGAAGGAACTTGAGGTCCATCAGAGGTAGCACCTTCGACCCCAGTCTCTCCACCAGTCTGTTCTAACGGCCCTTTGTTCTCAGAATGTGCCCTAAGTTCGTTACTTAAGAGCCAAAGATACCCCACTTGACCAGTGGTGATGGATTGTGCCCAGGTCGACACTCATTTGTCTCACTGAAGCACATTTAACGTGGCATTCGTGGGTAACACGGGAGCCAGAATACTCGCGCGAAATAAATGACTATTTACGATACATAAAAATCTCCCTCTCTGCTTTCGCCTGTCAGATAAACATGCGACTTCTATTAAAATAGATTCTTAGAGTAAAATATGACACAAATTTATTTTCCCCTGTTACTGAACTGCCGGCCGCGGTGGCCGAGCGTTCTGCGGCACGTCAGTCACAGTCTGCACGGACACTACGGTCGGGGGTTCGAATCGCCCCTCGAGCATGGATATTTGTACCGTCCTTAGTAGTAGCTAGTTCATAAGTGGTTTGTAAGTTTAGGGACTGATGACCCCGTAGTTAAGTCCCATAGCCGCGGTGGAGTAGCCGAGCGGTCTAAAGCGTCTCGCTGCGGAGCGCGCGGTTGCTCGCCGTGGAGGTTCAAAAATGTTCAAATGTTTGTTAAGCTTATGGGACCTAAACTTACAAACTACTTATCAACTACCTTATACTAAGGACGGCACAAATATCCATGCCCGAGGAGGGATTCGAACCCCCGACCGTAGTGGTCGTGCAGACCGTGACTGGAGCGCCTCAGTCTCTTCGGCCACCGCGGCCGGCCGTGGAGGTTCGAGTCCTCCCTGGGGCATGGGTGTGTGTGTTTGTCCTTAGGTTAGTTTACCTAGGTCTAAGTAGTTTGTAAGCAGTTTGGTCCGATAGATTTACAGACATTTGAATATTTTTTAAGTCCCATAAGCTCTACAAACATTTGAACATTTTTGTTACTGAACAATCCCCAAATAGCAGAAACATTTCAACATTTCGGAAACATTTTCGAAAACTGACTTGAGCAGTTAAACCGGCAATCCTCGCGCAATGAAAATATTTTAGACCTTATAGCCACGAACAGGCCTGACCTTATTAACGATGTCTGTGTAGAGACAGGAATTAGTGATCATGATATTGTCATAGCGTCAATGGTCACCAAATTTCATAAACCAATCAAGAAGGCTAGGAGCGTGGTTTTGTTCGGAAGAGCCGATAAGCAAATGTTACGATCGCACTTAGAAAATGAATGGGCATCGTTTAATTCCGGGACTATGGATGTAGAGAAATTGTGGACTAAGTTTAAGTGCATTGTTAATAAAGGGTTAGAGAAATATGTGCCAGTAAAGGCGATTAAGGATGGAAAAGATCCACCGTGGTATAGTAATAATGTTAGAAAGCTGCTGAGAAAGCAAAGACTGTTGCACTCTCGATTCAAAAAAAGAACACGCAAATGATGACAGGCAAAAGTTAGTAGAGATTCGTGCGTTTATAGAAAGATCGATGCGCGAAGCATACAATAATTACCACAGCCATACCTTAGTAAAAGATCTTTCCGAGAACCCGCAAAAATTCTGGTCCTATGTAAAATCGATAAGCGGGTCAAAGCCCACTGTCCAGTCAACCGTTGATCATTCCGGGGCAGTAATAGAAGGAAACAAACGGAAAGCTGAAAAGTTATAAATGTAACCTTTAAGAAGTCTTTTCACGCAGGAGAACCGCACAAATGTATCATCAGTTGATCAACGTACTAATTTCTAAATGGAGGACATAGTAATAGTTATTTCCGTTGTAGAGAAGCAGCTGAGAGAGCTAAATACGAAAACGTCTGCTGGTGCGGATGGAATACCAGTTAGGTTTTACAAAGACTATTCTACGGCATTGGCTTGCATTTATCGCGAATCTTTAATTCAGCGCAAAGTTCCTAGTGATTGGAAAGAAGCGCAGATGACTTTCGTTTATAAGAAAGGAAAGAGAACTGACCCACACATCAATTTCATGTAGAATTTTGGAGCATATTCTCAGTTCGAATATAGTAAAATTTCCTTTAAACGGAAAATCTTCTTTCTATGAATCAGCACGGGTTCAGGAAACATCGTTCATGTGAAACTCAGCTTGCCCTTTTCTCACATGACAACTTGCGAGCCATGGACTGTGTTTTTCTCGACTTCAAAAAGGCGTTTGACGCGGTGCCACACTGCATACTGCTAACGAAGATACGAGCTTATGGAATAGGTTCACAGATTTGTGACTGGCTGGAAGACTTCCTAAGTAATAGAACGCAGTACGTTGTTCTCGACGGCGAGTGTTCATCAGAGACTGGTATATCGTCAGGCGTGCCCCAGGGGAGTGTGATAGGACCGCTATTATTTTCTATCTATATAAATGATGTGATGGACAGAGTAAGTTGTAATTTGCGGCTGTTTGCTGATGATGCTGTGGTGTATGAGAGGGTGTCGTCTGTAACTGACTGTAATAGGATACAGGATGACTTAGACAAAATTTCTAATTGGTGCGAAGAATGGCAGCTAGCTCTCAAAGTAGAAAAATGTAAGTGATGCGCATGAGTAGAAAAAACAATTCCATGATGTTCGAATACAGAATTAGTAGTGAGCTTCTTGATGCATTCGCGTCGTTCAAATATCTAGGCGTAAAATTGCAGAGCGATATGAAATGGAACGAGTATGTAAGGACAGTTGTGAGTAAGGCGGACAGACGACTTCGGTTTTTTGGGAGAACTTTGGGAAGATGTACTTCATCTGTGAAGGAGACCGCGTATAACACGCTTGTACGACCACGTCTTGAGTATTGTTCAAGTGTTTGGGACCCGCAGGAGATCAGTTTAAAGGAAGACATAGAGGCAGTACAGGGGCGAGCAGCTAGGTTTGTTACTGGTAGGTTCGACCAATGCGCGAGTGTCACGGAAATGCTCCGGCAACTCAATTGGGGATAGCTGGAGGAAAGACGACGTTCTTTTCGTGAATTTCTGTTGAGGAAATTTAGAGGGCCGGAATTTGTAGCTGAGTGTAGTACGATCTTGCTGCCTCCTACTTACATTTCGCGTAGTGATAATAAAGAAAAGATAAGAGAAATTAGGGCTCGTGCGGAGGCATATAGGCGTTCTTTTTTTCCTCGTTCTATTTGGGAGTGGAATAGGAAAGGAAATGCCTAGTAGTGGTACAGTGTACCCTCCGCCGCGCACCTTACGGTGGATTGCGGAGTATGTATGTAGATTTAGAACAATACTCAATTTTCAAAAGAACAAAGGCTTTTTCATTTGCCTGTCTGTTTCAAGCTGCGGTGGAGTAGCCGAGCGGTCTAAAGCGTCTCGCTGCGGAGCGCGCGGTTGCTCGCCCTGGAGGTTCGAGTCCTCCCTGGGGCATGGGTGTGTGTGTTGTCCTTAGGTTAGTTAACCTAGGTTTAAGTAGTTTGTAAGCTACGGACTGATGACCACCCAGTTTGGTCCGATAGATTTACAGACATTTGAACATTTTGTCTGTTTCCATCTATTTTCAAATGTTCAAATGTTTGGGACCAAAAAGCAGTGATCAGCAGTCCCTAGACTTACAAACTACTTAAAATAACTTATGCTAAGGGCAGCACACACACTCATACCCGAGGGAGGACTCGAACCTCCTGCGGGGAGCAACCACGCACTTCGCAGCAAGGCGCCTTAGAGCGCACGCCCACTCTCACGCGGCCGCCATATATTTTAGATATACCTTATATACTCAACCGAAAATTACTGTTAAAACTGAAATGGATATTAAATATAGATAATACTACACTCATGGCCGTTTTATCTTAATAATGTGACATTAGTTGTACGATATAGGTCACGCCACATCCTCAAGGGCAAGTTCTTAATTCTGTTGCTCGTGACCTCTTGTCATGGAGGAATAACGTTTAATTTTTAAACGATTTACCGTTATTTGACTTTATAAGCATTTTTAATATTGTAATATACTATCCGTATTTCGGCTTTAGAGCCATTTTAACTTGCAAGTTCCGTCAAATAAAGTGGTACATATAGTTTCCTAAGTCGTCATTATCCAAAACAACAGGATTGCATATGTACATCCATATGAGTCATAAGAGAAACTTAAGAACAAACTGAGACATTTATACAGTAAAATAGGGTTAAATCACTGACAAATTATCGCAAGACTGTGGCTCATCAGTATAACAAAACATACACGCAGTTCAGCCTGCGATTTCAATATTTTTAGAAACTGTAAGATATTGCATCAGCACGAGGCAAATAATCAGTGGGTTTCGATTTATTTGCTGCGGGATCTTCGTTTTAATGTACAACGAATAATTCGTGACTACGATTGTATGTTTCACCTGCGTCTTTTTTAGATGGTGTCGAGTCCTCTTTCTTTTTCTCTCTTTTCATTGGTTCTTCGGTTTGATCGGTCCTTAGTGGGCGTTGGTTTATTTTGTTTAATTTTGATCGTTTCCTCGTTCACTATCTTTTTTCGTTACAGAGAGGTCGAGCACTCTTACCGAGCACGCTGAGCTACCACGCCATCAACCCTCTGACCGGTCGCTCTGAGCCACCGCGATCGGCAAGTTTCTAACCATCGTCTAAGATGTTCGTGCGTCACAAACTAATTCGCTGCTCATTACACTACGCCGAACAGCTGCGAGAGTAATCCGTAATTCTCGTTCTATTGGATGGAATAAAATACATGTAGTTCGTTAAAAGGTTGTGCCACGGTGGCGTTAAAAACACAGTAAGCAACATAAATACTGAACAGACAAGAAACACTGAAGACACTATGTAAAACAGCGCCGGCGACGCTTGTTTGTGGATGGTAGTCACACTATTAAAAGACACTGATGCATTGTCGACTCGAATCAAATGATTTTGGCTCTTTGTTAAAATACGGCCAGAAAGAATATTACATTTCGGGTGCATAGATATTATCAAAATAGCAGAGTCGTAATTGTAATTTTTTATTATTTGCATTTTCATTACTTTGTCCGAAATGTTTGCAGAAAAACATAAAACTATAAGCATATCTAAAGTGGGCCGTAAAACACGTCAGCTGGCCGCAGTGGCCGAGCGGTCTGCGGCGTGCCAGTCACGGTCTGCACGGCCGCTACGGTCGGGGGTTCGAATCCTGCGTCGGGAATGGGTGTTTGTGTTGTCCTTAGCGTAGGTTAGTTTAAGTTACTTACGTAATTAGCGTGTAAGTCTAGCGACTGATAATCAAGCGGTTTGGTCGCATAAGACCTCACACACACACACATACACACACACATACGTTAGTTCATAAGTAGTCTGTAAGTTTAAGGACTGATTACTCCGCAGTTAACTCCCCTAAGCTTTACAAACATTTGAACATTTTGCGGTTGGCATTCGTAGCTTCATGCGAAGGAAACGAAAAGGACGCGCATCCTGCACTCTTCCAGCTGCAAGGGTTATACTAAAGAACGTAAAACAGACGTCTTCTTATCCCTGCAGCCAGTGTATTACATGCACAGAAATGTGATCAGTCCGAAGAGGATTAAAAACAATAATTTGAAGGCGGACGTAGAACAAAAGGCAGTCTGATGTATGTATGGAATATTTCTTGCAGAAACGTAAAATACCCAGCTAAAACACCAACAAGAGGAGGATTTAAAAGTAAGCACTTCTGCAAAGTTAATTCCATTCCTGTGTTTCAAGGAATATGCACGGATCCACAGCCGCGGGGGAGTGGCCGAGCGCTTTGAGGCGCTGTGCTCCGGTACGCGAGGGCGTTCCCCGTCAGGGGTTCGAATCCCCCCTTCGGCATAGATGTTTGTGTCGTCTTTAGTATAAGGTAGTTCATAAGTTTAGGGACTGATGACTCCACAGTTAAGTCACTTAAGCTTAACAAACATTTTCACATTTGCACACTATATGTTTTCTGCAGGGGGCATCACGCGAGAAAGAAACTAAAACCAGATTCACTTCAGGCACAAAACAGACGACTAAAACCACATTAAATTCAAAGGTACGATGTAAATAGAAAGAATAACAATTCCTGTGTTACAATTTGTCAAAACATTAAGACTCCAATCGGCTTCGGAAATTTATGTATTAGAGCTACGTTGAGAAAATTCGTAGGGTCTGTGCCGTGGAGTTCTAACCAACTGATATCGCCAACGACTCATCTCACCAACAGACAGGGTTTCCAGTCGTGGGGTAGGGTCTAACCGATACGGTCATGAACCCAGGAGAGGCAATATCATGCTATTAGCAAAGGCACTTGAAGAAGATGGAAGGAAAATGAGGGTTTAACACCTTGTCCACAGCGTGGTCATTACAAGTGGAGCTCAAGCTCGGATTGTTAGGGTAAGGATGGGGAAGCAAACCTTTCATGCCCTTTGAAATGGACCATTGCGGCATTTGCCTAGAGTGATTTAGGAAAATTACCGAATACCTAAATGTGGATGGTTGATGGAGAATTTGAACCACCGTTCCCCGAATGCGAGTCGAGTGTGTCAGCACTGCGCCACTTCGGACGGTAGAAGGCACTCGAGTCGGTCGTCTGGTGCCATAGCTCATCAACTCCAAACTACGCCGCACCGTCCTAACGGATACTTTATAGTAGGTCCCGCGTTGATTTCTGCAGTTCTTACATGCAATGTTGCTTGTCTATTAGCACTGATAACTACGCAAAAGGCATTGCTGTCGGCCATTACATTAAAGCCGCCGACTACTGCGTGTCCTTAGCGAGAGGAGATATTTGAAATTTCGTATTCTCTGCTCAAACTGTGGATCTCGTAATATTGAAGTTTTTCGAAATTGAATGTCTCATGTCTCTGTAACTACCATCCAGCGTCAGAGTCTGTTAATTCGATCGTGCAGCCGTGATCACGGAAACCTTCCCACGTGGATCACCGGAGCAGAGATGACAGCTCTACCAAGGCACCGTACTTTTTATACCTTTCCTACTACTGCCATCTATATCTGTGCATATAGCTGTCCCCTTTTGTCATCTCAGTGTAAATACTTCTGGATGAAGCGGCATGAAAGAAAAAAGAGTAGCTGTAACCAGTGCTTGTGAAGATTTAAATTGGAAAATCTCTGGATAGCGTAGTGCGCCCGATAAAGAATATCGCATGCAAGAGCACAAAGCAGGAGGCGCAATCAGACGAATCTCATTCGTAGCGCTTCCCATGAAGCGTGCACAGTGACGTCAGAGGTGGCGCAGAACAATGAAGCAGCGCATGCTCATTCTCCTCGGATCGCTGGTTCGTGCTGCACGCTGCTGGGGACGTTAGCAGCATGACGCCGCCTGCGGACCGCTATCATCCTAGTAGGCTGCACAAAGCTGACCAGCCCACAACTACTGCGTCACACAATGACGACGGACTGGTCAGGGTTGTCTTCTGGAGGAAATGAAAATGTGCACTTTGTTCGAGTGCATTCAAAACCAGAACTTACTAAGGGAACATGTCACGAAGGATGCCTATTTCTTTTAAAGAAGAGTATTTAACCAGCGAGAAGAAGGGCATCCAACCACTGCTTAACTAACACAATTCCGAAATAAACATTCCGGTTGGGGGACAAAGGGAAGGGAAAAGGAGTCTCGTTCTTAATGCTCGTCGGTAGTCAGTTAATTAGTGCTTTCGGCCACAGTTCGTCTTCGCCAATGATGTTTTACATTGTTTTGTGTACACTGTCATTACCGAGGATACTGTCGCTAGTGAAACGTTAATCAGTGGAGCCGATTTAATCACAAAAATGTTCAAATTTTTGTAAGTCTTATGGGACTTAACTGCGGACTCATCAGTCCCTAAACTTACAAACTACTTATGATCTAGCTTATACTGAAAACGGCACATACATCCATGTTCGAGAGGGATTCGAACCCCAGACCGTAGCGGCCGTGCAGACCGTGACTAGCAGCCGCAGACTGCTCGACCACTGCGGCCGGCAGATTTAGTCACAGATGCTCCCACATCTGTCCACCATCGATTGGTCTCTTTGGAAGTCTGAGAGATGACGTATTTTTTACTGCCGCAGAACAAAATATATAATGTAGTGCAATGTAACTTCCATGACTTCCAACGTCAATTCTACACCGCAGTAGCGTCTCAGAGTTAACACAACTTGCAACAAGGTGGTGCAGTATATATATATATATACTTTTTACTAAAAGTAAATTATATTTCTGGGAAGTATGTAAGAAATAAGGCTTTCTTGCATAATGTACAAAATTATAACGTGTTGCATGAAGTGACAGATTTTTACCCATCGCAGTAAAATATATCATATTTATTCAGTTATTTCTGATACAATAATATAATTTTGAAGGTATATATTAATTTGTATATGTGCTTTATGTATATAACATTGTTGCTAATACAGTTAATAGTACAGACCGTTATCTCGCGGCAAGGAATATGTGTATCAAATTTGATTGAAACTGGTCCAGTGGTTTTGGAGGAAATGTGCAACATTGTCGCGTGATGTAACAGTTTTTCTCGCATCTCATTGTTTACGACGTCGTATCTTGTGAACTGTGTGTTGTACGTAATCCTTACATTTACGGCGACCGTCCTTATGGATTGAAGCTTACGTGTGCAAAATTTCTTGGCTGCATGGGAGTAGCCAAGCGGTCTGGAGCGCCACGTTACGGAGATTCGAATCCTCCCTCGGGCATGGATGTGTATGTTGTCCTTAGGTTAGTTTAACGTAGTTTAAGTAGTTTGTAAGTCAAGGGAATGATGACCAAAATGTTCAAATGTTTGTAAAGCTTATGGGACTTAACTACGGGGTCATCAGTCCCTAGACTTACAAACTACTTATGAACTACTTACGAACTAGGACGGCACAAATATCCATGCCCGAGGGGGGATTCGAACCCCCGACCGTAGTGATCATGCCGACCGTGACTGGAGCGCCTCAGTCACCTCGGCCACCGCGGCCGGCGGAATGATGACCAACGTAGTTTGGTGCCATAAGAATTACAAACATTTGTACATTTTTTGTACAAAATTTCTTAATGATTGGAACAAAATTGTAGATTTGTATGCAATACGTCCAAAGAATCAAACACAGGAACACTCGGACACTCTTATATAAGTTCCCCATCCTCCATGGTCTGCCTTCACACTTTTCTTTGTGCGTTACGTGTCCTCTTTGGCATTCTATCTAACAATGGCCAATGGTAACAACGTTTTGCCACAAAGCGTAGTACGGCTGATTATTGATTGTTACTGTCAACATTAATTTTGCATTGCATTGCTGCACTGAGGGCTGTTTACTGTCATATAATATCCACAACTGTCTGCGGGTTAACAATAATCGTTATAGCACGGTAGGGCAGTTGCCAAACGGGATTACCATACGTCTGCTGCGTGGAGTCGAGTCAGAGCCACACTTACCCGAAGATGGCCCACTAACAGACCGAAACCGATCATCTTCTGTATAAATGATTAACACAGTCATTCACTGATTTACCTATCAACAAGTAATAACAGATCGCTGATTCTCCCGACGACGTTGTTAACAGTTTCCATGTTGTCAAAACTCGTATAGGTGAATCATATGTAGGTGAAGCAACACGCACCGTTCATGTTCAAATGTTTGTACATCTATGGGACTTCTTTGATTATTAGTCTCTAGGTTTACAAACTACTTAAAATAAGTTAAACTAACCTAAAACCAAAAAAGACGCACACACCTATGCCCGAGGGAGGACTCGAGCCTCCGACGGCGAGCAACAGCCCGCTCCACAGCAAGGCGCCTTAGAACGCTCGGCCACTCTACAGTGGAGCACTGTTCATGAGAGATGCATTTAACACTGCGGATACATACACTCACTACAACCCTTCAAGTAGGGCGTGGCAGAACATTTTATATATACGGCTCAGAATGTTCAAATGTTTGTAAAACTATGGCAGGCAACTGCTTGGTTATTAGTCCTAGCTTACAAACTACTTACTCTAAGGAAAGCTAAAATAAGGACAACACAAACACCCATGCCCGAGGGTGGAATCGAACCCCCGACGGGGGACGGCCGCGCGCACCGCAACACGGCGCTCCAGTAGGCGCGGTTAATCCGCCGCGGCTTATATACAACTCATTACATTAACTACAGTGAGTGAAAATTTTAGCATCCACTTATTCTTTTGGAGAATCTGTTTGCAAGGAAGGCATTGAAATTAGATTCGCAACGGTTTTAATTTGCAGAAGGCATGGAATCCGGCGCTTGGCGTAATTAAACTGCAGAGAAGTCGTCACTTGATGCCCCCGAATGTACTTTGATTAGCGCACAAAGAGAAGAAGCGGAATTTGCGCGGCTGCACATCCGAAAATTAAACTTTACTTTAAGGTATATCAATGGATAAAGTGAAAACGAAATTATTTTTCTTATAATTACAATATTTTTAATGTAATATTTCTACTTCTAATATCTCTAATGTTTCTCTAATAATCACAGTATGTTTCTGAGGTATGATGGTATGAAGTCGAGTTAAAGTTGATGGGCTGTGATACTCGTTGTCGGATACGACCCGTATTTTCTCAATTGATAATCGTTTCACCTTCTGTACGTCAGTTTCAGTAAGCTCTTAAGTAATTGCAGTAAGGCAGTGTGGGTCGCGACACCCAGGGGAGTCGAAAAGTCTTGTTCCGGGGGTCGCGGTCAAGGGGGGAAGTACTAGCACCTTAAAACAACCAGACTAGCGCACGTCTGGGGATTCCGCAATAGAAAAATTGCCTGAGAAAAGTGAAATTTATTTTATGCAGAAATTACGCAATTCCCGGTTATCATTAATCTGATTTGAAGAGAACAGACCCTTTTTACATTAAATACGCCATCTTGACTATCAATAAACGAAAAGCCTGAAACTGGTTTCAGGACCCAATCGATAGCGAAATTAATGAGAGGCAATATGTACTTATGAGAAATTCGAAAAAAACGTCAATTTCTGCAGAAATTGCCTATACAGTGGGACTTGAGCATTATTCGCTTCCGAATCTTACCTACAGCGCAAAACGTTCGTCACGCAAAAAATATGTTTCTGTCGAAATTAATTTAAGAATAGGATAATGTGTTCCATCCCGGCAAATAGACTAAAAGTTGACCTGTTATGTAGAATACTGTACCCTCTTTTTCTTTTCTCTTTTTTTAAGAACGTTTAATCAAGAAAAGAAAAGAAAAAAATCGCTGTCTTTGAAT
Source organism: Locusta migratoria (assembly GCA_026315105.1). Lineage (NCBI taxonomy): Eukaryota > Metazoa > Arthropoda > Insecta > Orthoptera > Acrididae > Locusta > Locusta migratoria. The sequence continues at coordinate 300,008,422 of CM048755.1, forward strand.
TCACACACTTATTTGCGTTACAGTATGGTGAGGACGGGGTGATGGAGGGGGTTACGAATGTTCAAATGTTCAAATGTTTTATTAAGCTTAAGGGACTTAACTACGGGGTCATCAGTCCCTAAACTTACAAACTACTTATGAACTACCTACGACTAAGGACGGCACACATATCCATGCCCGAGGGGGGGTTCGAACCCCCGACCGCAGCGGCCGTGCGGACCGTGACTGAAGCGCCTCAGTCCCCTCGGCCACCGCGGCCGGCGGGGTTACGAAAATACTTACTGTTGGAAGGGATGGCGAACTCAAAATGGTTGAATAACTCTGCAGTCAGGTAATCAGTAACACGGCGTTCATTTAATTATTTGTTAATAAAGTCTGAAGAACTAATTGGCAACCTCTGCCGTCTAAGAGAGCAACTTAACTATGATAGACATTGGGAAAGAGAAAATGAAAAATGTTCCATCACATCATAATAAAAGAAGAATATGTTCTGACCAGAAGACGTAAAAGACGACTGTTAGCTAATCGAATTATCTGGCAACTTTAGAAAAAAATGGAATAAAAAAATCTTGACAGATTCAACGTTTTTATTTGTTTATATTATTACACAGGTCGCATGTTAAATTCTGACACATGTCATATCAAGCCATGAGACTTCATTGTGATACGACGTATGACGTATGACATGTTGTGCCGTGATGTGACACCTGGCCGGGGCGGAGTGGCCGAGCGCATTGAGGCGCTATGCTCCGATGTGCGAGGCCGTTCTTCGCCGGGGTTTCGAATCCACCCTCGGGCATGGTTTTGTTGTCTTTAGTGTAAGGTAGTTTATAAGTAGTTTGTAAGTTTAGGGACTGATGACCCCGCAGTTAAGTCCCATAAACTTAACAAACATTTGATGTGTCACCTGTGCATACTCGTTCAATTCCTTTCGGTGTGGCTTCCACTTCTCACTCTACACAAATCTTAAATAGATGTTCCGTATAACTTGTACAGGTTCGTCACAAATCGAAGGCATACCATAAAGTTTTCGGCCCTACGAACTGCCAGTTTCCTTCGCCTAGTGATCCCATCATCTAATGTTATTTTTGTGAGGCAGGACTGCGTTGTGGAAACGACGACATACACGGTGGTAGGGATTCAAATTTAGCAGGCCAAAGCATACACTGAACTTTTCTCGCACCGCCCACAAATGTTCAAATGTTTGTATAGCTTATGGGACTTAACTGCGGGGTTATCAGTCCCTAAACTTACAGACTACTTATGAACTACCTTATACTAAGGACGGCACAAATATTCATGCCCGAGGGGGGATTCGAACCCCCGACCGTAGTGGCCGTGCAGACCGTGACTGGAGCGCCTCAGTCCCCTTGGCCACCGCGGCCGCCGCACCGCCCACATCTTGGCCAGAGTGGCGTGGCCTGTTGTAACTAGGAATTCGCTTCATTTCACTGTTGCGTCATTATTTGCAAGCACATAATAATTAAAATTGCGAAACATAAACCTGGAAAGATATTCTTTCATCTGGTTTCGTTGCTTTTTTGTGACCGGTTTAAACTGCTCCGTGACTTTACGGACCAACGGCATTAGGAATTATATGAAATTGAATAATCAATTATTCAATAACAAACACACTAAACCTTAATAACGTTCACACACAAAAACACACAAAGGGTAGAATGTGGATAGCATATTCTATGCAATTGCTTCCTTTTCACATGGAAACTATTTTCCAATGTATATTAACTTATATGTAATCTGGTTTTATACACAGCTTCTTAAAAAAAAGAAAAAATATAATATAACAATTTTAAATTTCCTTCTAGTTCAACTGACATGGCACTTACTTCTATATTTGATACGTGACAAAGCACCTCATACTCTGTGGTGCATAGCATTGTACTTTATACAAATTATTTATGTATGACATGCCATGTATATGAAATGGTATTTTATGTAATCATGTAATTTGTGTATATACCATATTTAATGTAACAAAAAAAAATGATTGCCTCACAGGCAAAGACCATATGTAACATATAATCTATTTACATGTAACATCTCTTTATATGATTTCCCGCCTAATAGTCAATATTGTGCTTCACTTTAGTCAGTACTTAACTTGATTCTGAAGTGCCTCTGACTTAGACCTTGCGAAAGATGGATTCAGTCGTTTTATTATTGACGTGTAAATTTTATTTGGATGACACATCAATGTGGATGTATACCAATTTGCTATGTTAAAAATTGTTGCAATAGCAGTGATGTAAACAAATTACGACAGGTATGTAACTATGCAATTGTAGATAGATACGATTTTTTGCTATATATAATGCAGCTCATTTTGTAATAAAACTTGGTGTATTAGGTCTGAAGATAACGTCTAGAACGCCGAAACCGGTCATGTAATTAAAAGAAGAAACGGATCTCGTCTGAAAACCTCTTATTAAACAATTCTAGATCGCCCCAATAACGTGTTCCTTATACAGGGTGTCCCAGCTATCTTGTCCACCCACAATATTTCTGGAACAATAACAGCTATTGGAAAACGACTTTCACCGGTATCAATGTACGGCTGGGGCCCATGAATGTACATATTTGGAAACTTGTAAAAATATATAAAAAAGCCATGATCGCTGATCATCAATTTTTATTTACGACGACCGGTTTCGCTGAACTATGTCAGCATCATCTGGTCAAATAAAATATTTTACAAAGCCATAATCTTGTAATGTGAATCAGTTGTTAAAAAATGTTCAAATGCTTGTTAAGCTTATGGGACTTAACTACGGGGTCATCAGTCCCTAAACTTACAAACTACTTATGAACTACCTTATACTAAAGACGGCACAAATATCCATGCCCGAGAGGGGATTCGAACCCCCGACCGTAGTGTCCGTGCAGACCGTGACTGGAGCGCCTCAGTCTCCTCGGCCACCGCGGCCGGCAATCAGTTGTTATATAACAATTTACAGTGCATAGGTGCACTATGTCATTATAATAAAACGTAAACCAACTCATATTTGGAAACATTCTAAAAAGAAAGCAAAAGTGTTTTTTAACACAAACTTAGTTTTTTTTTTAAATGGACACCCCATATTTTTTCTTCAACAAATCCATAGCATGACAAATCACATAAACAATGGCGTTGATTACATCGCAATATTCCAATTACATCCCGAGATATTGCGACGCAAAATTGACGCTTGAAATACACGAAACGCGCGGCTAGCGCACGTCCTGAGACTCAGGCGAGAACCCCATGCTGCTAAGGACGTGCGCTAGCCGCGCGTTTCGTGTATTTCAAGCGTCAACTTCGCTTCGCAATATCTCGGGATGTAATTGGAATATTGCGATGCACTCAACGCCATTGTTTATGTGATTTGTCATGCTATGGATTGCTGAAGGAAAAATATGGGGTGTCCATTAAAAAAAAAAAAAAACCCAAACCTAAGTTTGTGTTAAAATAACACATTTGCTTTCGTTTTAGAATGTTTCCAAATATGTACATTCATGGGCCCCAGCCGTACATTGATACCGGTGAAAGTCGTTTTCCAATAGCTGTTATTGTTCCAGAGATATTTTGGGTGGACAAGATAGCTGGGACACCCTGTATAATCAATTATTCATTCGCACTTAGGGAATTCTGCCGACATTAGCTGCATTTCTAATGGTGCTCTATTACTAGTTGGCAAACTAAAATTTGTGCCACACCGGGACCAGAACCCTATTCTCCTGGTTTTCGCGAACGGTCGCCGTAAACACTCGACCACCTGAATCCGCTTCCAGGCCAGACCCAAGATTCCATATGTCATACTTCACTACCTCTCTTAGTGCTCTAACACAGTGTGATTGCCGGGACAGGGAGAAGTACCTCTCTACGATCAGTGACCTGTATTGGGATGTCATTTACTATGAAACTTCTCTTACAAAGGAACAGACATTATAAATGGCACATGAATAATTGATTATTTAATTTCATATATATACGGCTGCGGCCATCTACAATATCTGTTACTTTGGAAGAGACGTTTCACAGTAAATTATATGCCAAACCAGGGCAATGATGGTAAGGAAATGCCTCTTCCTGTCGTAGGAATCACACTAAATGTGTGCGAGCACTAATGCAAATAGGTAAGTGTGACAAACGGAAGTTTGGGTCTGGCCGGGGAACGTGTTTGGGTGGCCGAGTGCTTAAGGCGACCGCTCGCCAAAAGTGGAGGACACGGGTTTGAGTCTCGATGCGGAAAAAAATTTCGTTTGTCACCAAGTAATAGCCCGCCTTGACAAATGCAGCTAAAGTCGGCACAAGACGCAGAATGCGAATGAATAAATGATTATTTAATTTTATAAATATGTGGCTGCGGCCATCTACAAGCAACAACCGTTTAATAGTAAGTTACATGAAATAATTAGCTACCCACTCCGGCTTTCTACGGATAGCACTAATTACTATAGCCAGATTACTTCTGGTATCCACATATCGGGCACCTATCACAGCAGGAACATTTAGTTGCAAGTAATTATTATCGCTGTGCATAAATGTGAAGACGTTAAAATTATCAGATCATAAAAGAGTTCATGACAGCAAGGAAATATTCTAGATTGCATTAGGCTACATTGTGTGGGTATAAACGAAGAGATGTTCCATTGAACATCCAAAGAAACTGGTACACCTACCTAATGTCGTGTAGGGTCACCGCGAGCGCGCTGAAGTGCCACTGGTCTCTGAAGTAATGCTGGAGGGAACTGACGCAAAGCATCCTGCAGGGCTGTCCGTAAATTCGTGAAGGTAAGAGGGGGTAGAGATCTCTTCTGAACAGCACGTTACAAGGCATCCCAGATATGCTCAATAATGTTCATGTCTCGAGAGTTTGGGAGCCAGCAGAGGTGTGTAAACATAGAAGAGTGTTCGCGGAACCAATCTGCAGCAGTTCTGGACGTGTGGAATGTCTCATTGATCTTGCCCAGTTCCGTCAGAGAGCACAATGGACATGAATCTACATCTACATCCACACTCCGCAAGCCACCTGATGGTTTGTGGCGCAGGGTACCTTGTGTACCGCTTTCGGTTCTACCTGCTATTCCAGTCTCGTATTGTTCGCGGAAAAAAAGATTGTCAGTATGCCTCTGTGTGGGCTCTAATCTCTCTGATTTTATCCTCGTGGTCTCTTTGCGAGATATACGTAGGAGGGAGCAATACACTGCTAGACTCCTCGGTAAAGGCATGTTCTCGAAACTTCGACAAAAGCCCATACTGAGGTACAGAGCGTCTCTCTTGCAGAGTATTCCACTGGAGTTTATCAATCATCTCCGTAACGCTTTCACGATTTGCATCAAGGTTTTGGAACATATCCTGCATTCAAATATTATGAATTATCTCGAACAGAATGATCTATTGACCCAAGGTCAACACGGATATAGAAAATATTGTTCATGCGAAACACAACTAGCTCTTTACTCACACGAAGTGATGGGTGCTATCGACAAGGGTTCGCAAATCGAGTCCGTATTTCTTGATTTCCAGAAGGCTTTTGACACCGTACCTCACAAACGGCTTTTAATCAAATTGCGTGGTTATAATATATCGCCCCAAATTTTCGACTAGGTAGGGGATTTCCTGTCAGAGAGGAAACAGGTCGTTGTAATCGATGGCAAGGCATCGACTAAAACAGAGGTGATATCGGGCGTTGCACAGGTTAGTGTTATTGATCTTCTGCTGTTTCTTATTTACATAAAAAATCTAAGTAGCTCTCTTAAGTTGTTTGCAGATGATGCCGTCATTTACCGTCTAGTAAAATCATCTTAAGATCAAAGCCAACTGCAGAACGATCTGAATAAGATATCGCAATGGTGTAAAAATTGTCAATTGACTCTAAATAATGAGAAGTGCGAAGTCGTCCACATGAGTAGGAAAAGAAATACGTTAAACTTTGTTTACAAGATAAATCAATCAAAAGTGAAGGCCGTAAACTCCACAAAATACATAGGAATTACTATTTCGTCAGACTTAAACTGGAAAAAACACGTAGAAAATATCGTGGGAAAGGCGAACCAGAGACTGGGTTTTATTCGCAGAACCCTTAAAAGATGCAACAGAACTACTAAAGAAGATGCATACACTACGCTTGTCCGTCCTTTTTTGGAGTACTGCTGCCCAGTGTGGAATCCTTATCAGGTGGTTTTGACGGAGGAGATCGAAAGAGTCCAAAGAAGGGCAGCTCGTTTCGTATTGTCGCGATACAGGGGAGACAGCGTTACGGAAATGATACAGGATCTGGGATGGGAATCATTACAACAACGGCGCTTATCGCTGCGGCGTGGGCTTCTTACGAAACTCCAATCGCTAACATTCTTCTCCAAATGCGAAAATATATTATTGACTCCCACTTACATAGGTAGAAATGATCATCAGAATAAAATACGAGAAATCAGAACTCGAACGGAGAGATTCAGGTGTTGTTTCTTCCCGCGCGCTATTCGAGAATGGAATGGGAGATAAATAGTATAATTGTGGTTTGATTAACCCTCTGCCAGGCACTTAAATGCGATTTGCAGAGTATCGCATGTAGATGTAGACGTAAATGTAGATTACTAAATGGTCCTGTAACGAAGCGCGTTGCTCTCCGTTGGATCTTCTCTACCTCCTCTATCAACCCCACCAGGTTCGGATTCCACGCCGGTGAGCAGTATTCAAGCAGTGGGCGAACAAGTGTACTGTAACCTACTTGATTTGTTTTCGGACTGCATTTCCTTAGGATTCTTCTAATGAATCTACGTCTGCCATCTGCTTTACCGACGACAGATTTTATATGGTTGTTCCATTTTATATCACTCCTAATGCATACTCCCAGATAATGTATGGAATTGATTGCTTCCAGTTGCTGACCTGCTATAGTGTAGCTAAATGATAAAGGATCTTTCTTTCTATGTATTCGTACCACATTACACTTGTCTGCATTGAGATTCAATTGCCATTCCCTGCGCCATGCGTCAATTCGATGCAGATCCTCCTGCATTTCAATACAATTTTCCATTGTTACAACCTCTCTATACACTACAGCATCATCCGCAAAAAGCCTCAGTCAACTTCCGATGTTATCCTCAAGGTCATTTATGTATATTGTGAATAGCAACGGTCCCACGACACTCCCCTGTGGCACACCTGACACCACTCTTAGTTCTTGGATGCGGGAGATCAGCGAGGATATGTACGTGTCACATGTCAGTCATATCTGGATGGGGCCCATATCACTCCAACAGCCTCCTGCAGCTGGAACAGTCCCCTGGTTATACGCAGGGTCCATCGATTTATGAGGTTGTCTCCTTATCAGTACACGTCCGTCCATTCGATGCAATTGGAAACGAGACTTGTCAGAGAAGGCAACATGTTCCAGTCATCAACAGTCCAATGTCGGAGTTGACGGGTCCATGCGAGGCCTAAAGCTTTGTGTCGTGTAGGGCTGGGCAAATGATACTCGCGTTCGAACATGCTCGGGATTTCCCGATACAGCAGAGATTTCGATACAGTATCGAACTGTTCGAACACTCAGATAATAAATAAATGACTCGCGCTGCGTATCTGCAAATGACAAGAGGGAAGTTTTAAAGTTACCGGGCTTTCGCTTTGCTCAGAACTAATTTCATAGGAAATACAAGTACAAGGGCATAACAATGAAAAATGTTTTTTTAAAAGAAAGCAGTGCATACGTGACCTGTCTGGTATTACTGCAAGACATGATTCATTGCCGGCCACAGTGGCCGAGCGCTCTGAGGCGCGCCAGTCACGGTCCGCACGACCACTACGGTCGGGGGTTCGAATACTCCTTCGGGCATGGATATTTGTGCCGTCCTTAGTATTAGCCAGTTCATAGGTAGTTTGTAAATTTAGGGACTAATAAACCCGTAGTTAAGTCCCATAAGCTCTACGAACATTTGAACATGATTCATTGGTAAACAAAATATCTGCTACTATGACAGAACTACTTCATCACATTACTGGTGGCCAACATTCAAAGGGAAAAAAAATGTGAATCCTTCATAAGCAGAAATAACATTTAATGTGATTACAAGAGAGAGGTTGCAAATGACCATTCCATTCCCTTTTCATACGGTAAAGTAACAGATAAAAATTTTACCACCTTTTAATCGGCTTGAAAACAAGATTAAAAAGATATGAAATAGGGAAAACATTAGAAATTTAATACCCAATAACGGGAGTAAGTCATATAAAAATAAACTGTAATTGTGACCGCGGAACAAACGGTGCACGAGCTGCTGTGTACGTAGTATCAACAGTCGTCGGTAGATCGCAGCACTGGAATTTTAAATCGCGAATGCTATCGTTTACTTGTAGCCTACATTCATTACTGCTTTTACTTATGAGCTGCACCCTGGAAGCTAGTGTAGTCGGAATTTCACATTTATTAATCCGCATAGTATTAATGACACCCTATCTTCGTTATATTGCACAGCACAGAAAAGATTTATGAATGTCATCGTCGTAAATCGTAGAGATAGTACCTCCTGGCATTGCTAGATAGCGTCGCGATCGAATGTTCGAACATTTCCCGAGATTTCCCGAAGTGTGGCGTAAATTGTTGGAACAGTTCGAGTCATGTTCAAACCCAGCTGTAGTGTCGTGCCTTCATCAGGAGTACACGAGTGGGCCTCCGGCCCTCCGAAAGCTCGGACTGATGATGTTTCGTTGAATGGTTGCTACGCTGACACCTGCTGATGGCCCTGCATTGAAACCCATAGAAATTTGAACGATTCTCCTCAGTCGTCTCTGGTTCCTTTCTTGCATGATCTTTTACGGCCGCAGCGATGCCTGAGATTTGATGTTTTACCGGATTCCCGATATTCACGGTACACTCGTGAAATCGTCGTACGGGAAAATCTCCACCTCATCCTTACCTCGGAGATGCTGTGTCCCATCTCTAGGTGCGCCGACAATAACTCAACGTTCAAACTCACTTAAATCTGGCATTGGAGCAACGGTAACAGACCTAACGACTTGCCATACGCCTGTTGTACTATATAGACGTTGTCGAACGCAACACCGTTCTCTGAGTGTTTACATATCTCTGTGTTTGCATACGCATGCCTATACCAGTTTCTTTGGTTCTTCAGAGTAGTAATAATAAAAAAAAATCGCACAGACGTGTTTTACGGCCCACTTTAGATTTGTAGTTTTATAAATTTTTGCAAACATTTTGGACCAAAAAAGTAATCTAAACAATAAAAAATTAAGTGAAACGGGTGTCTGAAACCTTTTTAGGAAAAAGAAAAGACTGGTAGTGACGGGCTCCGAACCACTGACCTTCTGCTGCACATTCCAATGCATTGCCCATTGCGCTACAGCTGACAGTTCGAATTACATTCTTTAATGTCATACTATTGATAGGCGTTGTTAACTGATGCTAATATGGCATTTGTAGATACCAGATTATCATTTATCGTACGAAGACCGACGTGTTTTTCTTAATTCTTCAGTGCACCATTGCTTTAAAATGATAACGTGTAAATTACAATAAGAAAATCATCAAATACGCAACGCAAGATGGCGTATGCCAGAGACAGTTCTGGGCGAGGAATGTCACGTGACATCTGCGAACGGCTGGTTTTCGTTAATTCAATGGAGGGTGTCAAAACTCCGTTATTTTTTTAATATCTCTCAAACGATACGAGATATGAAAAAAAACCAACAAAGTTGTAGAGAATTTTCTCCTCTACAAATTCGTTTATTTAATTTTCGCGTCAGATGAACGGTTTATTTCCAATTAAAATTATATTACAAACGGATTTTTTGGTATTACTAACGTATTTCTTGTCCGAAATATTTGAAAAAGCGAGATTCTGGTCTCTGGTAGTCAACAGTTATGTCTGTAAAATTTGGTGCCGATCGGTTGAACGGTTCGACCTAAAAAGTGGGAACACGTTACAGCCAGACAGACTTCGTCAAATCGCCGTTATTTTTGCAAATATCTCTGCAACGATACAAGATATGAAAATAACATAATAGAGCGAAGTTGTAGAGAATTTTCCCCTCTACCAATTAGGTTATTCAATTTTCGTGTCAGATGAACGGTTCGTTTACTATTACAATTATATTAAAACGGCTTTTTTGGTATTACTACCGTTATTTTTTGTCCGAAAAATTTGAAAAAGGGAGGTTCTGGTCTCTGGCGGCCTACAATTATGACTGTAAAATTTGGTGCTGATCGGTTGAATGGTTCGTCTTAAAAACAGGGAACACGTTACGGACAGACAGACAGACGAACGGACAGACAGACAGACATCCCAAAATCGCCGTTATTTTTGCAAATATCTCTGAAACGAAACGAGATATGAAAAAAAAAAAAAAAAAAAAAAAACCATGAGAGAGCAAAGTTGTAGAGAATTTTCTCTTCTACAAATTAGGTTATTCAATTTTCGTGTCAGATGAATGATTAAGCCTTCATTTTCATTTAAATTTCGAGCTGTCAAAAGACGATCGCAAAGTCCCACTTTTAGTGTTACTACCGTAACCTAAAGTGGGCTAATATATTACAGTTGATTAAGAAATTATTAAAGTGAATATGATCTCCAGTTAATATACTCCTGAAACGAATTAAAATCGTCTCAAAGCATCAGAAAATCGTCTGCAAGTATGTAGAAATGAACATAATCATTTCCTTCTGAATTTAAACAGTTCCGGTTGCAACTCATTTCTCGCTTTAAACGATTTTATACTATACAATTACGATTCTGCTACTGTGAACACATGTCTGTGAACCGGGTGTATTGCGCTGCAATGTCATTCTATTACTGTAGGCTGATATAAACAGGAGATGTATTATTACTTTAATTAGTTTTTCCTATTCGTATTGGAAAATTTTACTACTACATTTAGTGGATAGGAAATATGGAAATAACAGCCTTGAAATGAGGAAATTTTCAGTCTGTATGATGCCATTGTTCTTCGATTTAAGTGCTGCCGCTTGGAGCGCTACGGTCGCTTTTGTTTCTCGCTGTGTTAAGGCAGCACCACTCACGTCGTATTTGCCGAATACCGACTGTCTGCTCGCTAGTTGCCGAGTAGTGGGGTTCGATCGCCCGCTGTTTGCCGAGCACCAATCAATTAGTGCTCCCCGTTTCCGCTGCGTGGCGGTATTTCTGCACACATCAAAGGAGGCGAACATTCGCCTGATCCGAACATTCCTGTTGTTGGAAGTGCTCGTGGAAAGTGGGCGTCTGTATAGTATTTGTAAGCATATGTAATTAAATTTAGGATCCCCCACCCATAGATAAAGTGCCCCCTCTCCCCCCCTCCCCTTCCGCTCCCCCGCTTGGCTACCCCCTCCCTGCCCTCGAGTCCCTACGGTTCCTCCCTGCCTCCCCCCCTTTTTCCCCGCCGTTTTTTCCTCTCCCCCGCGCTTTGCTCCCCCCCCCCCCCTTTCTCGGGGTCCTGGGCCGACAGTTTTAAAAGTGCTACGTCAAGTGTTGTGTGTTGTGCTACAGTAAAGTGTGTGTTTTTTAACTGCGTCCACCGCAACCAGACAAGTGTCGCACCGTGTATTTTACTTAGTGTCTCCGTGTACTCGCCGTCCTGTGTTCTTGTCGTCCAACATGTGCTTTTTAGGCCACCGTGGTTCATCATTTTTAACTAACTATATGTGGTTTTAATCATCTGTCTATTGTAATGTACTCCAAACTGTCGCCTTTTCTATGTCTCTTTATCTCTGTTGTTTTATCTCCTGTTCTGTATTTTAATTCTCCACTTATATATGTATTTTTACTCTCGGCTGAAGAGCAGCCCATAGTGCTGCTGCCAGCCTACCAGTGTACTGCTCGTATAAAATTCAATAAAAAAAAAAAGAAAAAAATAAATAAATTTAGGATTACCTTATATCTAAAGTCTTACGGTAACTTTTTTTCTGATAAGAACATTGCACTTGGCCATGTAGACAGCTATAACTAATTAGAATTCTACTCATAAGTTTCGTATAGGCCTGCCGGGTTTCAAATGTTCAAATGTTTGTAGAGCTTATGGGACTTAACTACGGGGTCATCAGTGCCTAAACTTACAAACTACTTACGAACTAGAACGGCACAAATATCCATGCCCGAGGGGGGATTCGAACCCCCGACCATAGTGGCCGTGCAGACCGTGACTGGAGCGCCTCAGTCCCCTCGGCCACCGCGGCCGTCTGCCGGGTTTCTTAGTATCATCTTGAAAATGTATTTTGACGATTTATTATTATTTTTTCGCCGTGGTAAACGAGTACGGGGTAATGCTTTTTTGTTTATGCCGCCAAGCATCGTGAATAACAAATTTTATAAACATTATAGAATAAGATTATTTGAAGTTTTAAAATCTGTCATAATAAATCACATTCCATCTTCTGATGGGTAGCAATTCTTGATACAATCACGTAAGAACTGCATTTTGTACGAAAATGAAATGTATTGTATCAAAGTCGATGGTAAACTCTCTAGCAATAAAAGTATTTTGTCGGAAATTCAGCCAAGTACCAAACAAAACGAACCGCGGCGTAGTGGCGCTATGCTCCGATGGCGGGGGTTCGAATCCTCCCTCGGGCATGGATGTTTGTGCTGTCTTTAGTATAAGTTAGTTTATAAGTAGTTTGTATGTTTAGGGACTGGTGACCCCGCAGTTAAGTCTCATAAGCTTAACAAACATTTGAACATTTGCACCAAATCAAGACATTTGACTATCTTTACCAGAACACAAAATAAACTGTAAATATTTATTTACGGTTCGGGTTACTTCAATAAACTTACGTTTATCTGCTTTGGTTTAGTGACACCATCCATCAGCGTCGTGTTATCGGTTTTCCTCTTTTTCGATCAGTAGATTGCCATAACCCATGATCAAAAGAGCAGGTGCAATAATAACATCAGTTTCCGTATCACTGACCATCTGTATCTGATCAGGCGATAAATAGAAAAACAGTGTGAAACTTTTCACTCTACAGCGGAGTGTGCGCTGATATGAAACTTCCAGGCAGATTAAAATTGTATGCCGGAACCGGGACTCGAAACTGGGACCTTTGCCTTTCGCAGGCAAGCGCTCTACCGACTGAACTATCCCGACACGACTCACAATGCCGCCTCACACCTTCCGCCGGTATCTCGCCTCCTACTTTCCAAACTTCACAGAAGCTCTCCTGCGTAACATGCAAGACTAGCACTCCTGGAAGGAAGGATATGGTGGACACATGTCTTGCATGTTACGCAGGAGAGCTTCTGTGAAGTTTGGAAAGTAGGAGGCGAGGTACTGGCGGAAGTAAAGTTGTGAGGCGGAAACGTGAGTCGTATCGGGATAGCTCAGTCGGTAGTGCGCTTGCCCGCGAAAGGCAAAGGTCCCAGGTTCGAGTCCCGGTTCCGGCACACAATTTTAATCTGCAAGGAAGTTTCAGAAAAACAGTGTGATTACAACAGATGCGAAAAGCTTGTATAGTGCCGGTCGCTCATAATACTACTTTACTGTAGCTTGACGAATATTCGTTCTTCCCGCATAGTGTCGCAGTGGTTCAAAAATATTCAAATGTTTGTAAAGCTTAAGGGACTTAACTTCGGGGTCATCAGTCCCTAAACTCATGAACTACTTTATACTAAAGACGACACAAACATCCATGCCCGAGGGGGTATTCGAACCCCCGACGATAGCGGCCGTGCAGACTATGACTGGCGCGCCGCAGACCGCTCGGCCACCGCGGCCGGCGATGCAGTGGTAACACACTGGACTCCCATTCGGAAGGACGGTGGTTCAAATCCACCTCCGGCCATCCAGATTTTGGTTTTCCGTGATTTCCCTAAATCACTCTAGGCAAATTCCGGGATGGTTCCTTTGATAGGGCTCGACCGATTTCCTTCCCCATCCTTTTCCAAATACTCCGAGCAGATGGTCCGTCCCTAATGACCACGCTGTCGACGGGACGTTGAACTCCAAACTTCGTTCGTTCGTTCCTTCCTTCCTTCTTCCCGCATATGCTTGCCGTTCGGCAGGGAGCGCATACGTGGTACAACGTGCTCGCCGTTACGCGAATATTCGCTGAATGCAACAACGCGCAAGCTTGCTCGGTGTTCGTTGCTCGGTATTCGCCAATTACCACATGTGTGGTGCCGCCTTTAGACTGCGCTTTGATAGTGCCGCTGTGGATGGCTCTTACTCCGCTAGGGGCACTGCTGTCATTCCAAGAGCCAGACGTAAACATTTACGTACACGTTAGACTGTGATATTACGTAAATATGCATTAAACACACTGAAGGTTGTATAAGCACAGTTTTCATTGTGTTGAATCATATTACGTGAAACATAAACAGAACAATGAAACTATTTTCTGAAATATGATACAGTTGAAAAGTGAAAGAGTAAATAGTCACAGCCGGCCGCGGTGGCCGAGGGGACTAAGGCGCTCCAGTCACGGTCTTCACGGCCACTACGGTCGGGGGTTCGAATTCCCCCTCGGGCATGGATATTTGTGCCGTCCTAGTTCGTAAGTAGTTCATAAGTAGTTTGTAAGTTTAGGGACTGATGACTCCGTAGTTAAGTCCCATAAACTATACAAACATTTGAACATTTTTTGAAAGAGTCATTATTGCTTCATTTTTCGCTTTATATTCTTCGAATCAATAAATACCTTGATCCGATCGCTACCAAACTTCACAGGGTCACCCACTGAACTAATCTGAAGAGTTCGTCAAAATTGCTCCAGCAATAGGGAACATACATACATAAACTCACCGCCTTTTATAGTTATGGTAGTAACATGCTACAAGATGTCATGTTGTGTAAGATGCCATATCGCAAATGTCACCCAAGAATGTATGTCTCAAGTCGTATAATATGACACTACATGTAAGCCGCGGTGGGGTAGCCGAGCGGTCTAAAGCGTCTCGCTGCGGAGCGCGCGGTTGCTCGCCGTGGAGGTTCGAGTCCTCCCTGGGGCATGGGTGTGTGTGTTTGTCCGTAGGTTAATTTACCTAGGTTTAAGTAGTTTGTAAGCTACGGACTGATGACCACGCAGTTTGGTCCGATAGATTTACAAACATTTGAACACTACATGTAACTGAAGTTTAGGACGTGCATACCCACTACTACAGAAGCATCCCCCCCTTAGGGATACCTCCTATTACAGATGCACAGTTGCATCCCCCTACCCTCGAAAGCTAACTGTGCTAGGCCTTTAGTGTATACTCGTAAACAAGCTCGAAATGAGAAGTTACTTTATTTAAATATTTTCAAAGCTGACAGGTGAGCTATGTATCCTGTTTTGTATCTTGGACTCTGGCCAGGACAAAATATTCAAATATTTGTAGAACTTATGGGACTTAACTACGGGATCATCAGTCCCTAAACTTACAAACTACTTATGAACTAGCTAAGACTAAGGACGGCACAAATATCCATGCCCGAGGGGGATTCGAACCCCCGACCGCAGTGGCCGTGCAGACCGTGACAGTACCCTCGGCCACCGCGGCCGGCTGGCCAGGACATATTCGCCTTTGGTAGTGCAGTGATAGGAGCATGTTTCATTCTGGTCACTAGTCGATACTGACGCGTTAGCCAGGATTGAGTTGCTCTCAGTTAACTCTTGATACACGTACTGCTTGCAAGCGCTCTGAAGTGGAATTTTCCATTCGTTGGACGTGCACAAACTGGCCCTGATCAAATTGAGTGATGTGTCACATCTTGCCCAGGTTTCTCGGTCGTCACGCCAAAGACCAGTCCAAAGTCTGACGATTCCCATCCACGTGACACACCAAACTGTACCATTGCCCGTGACGATAAGGCGCTCTTTGTCCAACGCAACAGCTATCTCTAATTTGATTGCACACGAATGCTAGTGCGGCAGCACAGTTGCCAAATACAACGCCACGTCACACAGCGCGTGATCCTTACAAACGAGTCAATATTGACGTCGCCTTCCTGGATGTTTCTAACATATCGTACATCATCAGGTTTCCTTCACCAATTTTTCATGCATTTGCGTAAGAAAGCCTTAATATGACCACAAACTGTGTAGCTTTCTCAAGCTTGATCATTATTCAAATCTGTGCTTTTCTATACTGTAGTATGGCGCATTTAGCTCTGAATATACGCTGAAAAACGAATGAAAAGCTGTATTTTGTGATGCTGATCTCAAAACCTCTTATTAAATCCAGCTCAATGGCCATTTATGTTTCGTGAATGGTAGCTTAATATAAGGGTATATCGGTTTCTCAAAATCTGTGTTATACACAATAGACAATCTGACTATTTACGGTATATTCATATTTCCTGTCAAAATCATATCTACGCGATGGATGTGGACGGATTCTAAAAGATTTCGGAATAATCCGGCTTTTCTATTGCTTTCTGCAATGATATTTCCATTATTCGGCATTAAACGTTATTTTCTGAATTGTTGGCGATAGTTAATGTGAACATTTTCTAGAACGTTATCAAAGGTTTTGAAAGGTTGCTTATTATTCGATTATTACTTCTTCAGTTTGATTTTGAGCTGTGACTCATAATGTTATTTTATGATGACGCTGCTCCTATTTATTTGATGATGATTTTTTATTTGTGACACTCAACAGAACTGCCATAAGCGCTTCTTCATTTTAAGGAAATATTGTGTAGAATGAACATCCCCTGGTTCCATGCTAAGATGTAGTCTGTAAGAAAATTTAATGCTAGTCTGAAAAAAATAACATTATTTTTTAGTTTCTTACAGTAGATTCTGAACTAGATAGAGATCTCTTCTTTAGACAGCGATATCTGCAATGTTTCCACAAAACTGAGGTGTAGGAACAATGATGGTGTTTGCCGAAAGAGGTCATAATGTATTCTTGAACAAAAATGCAAGTGTCAAAACAATTTCCTGATTCATCGCGAGTGTATTAGAACGTGAGCAAATTGTTCGTGTACAGAAACTCTTCATGGTCGTAACATGGAAACCTGAGAAACCGTTGGAACCCATCTATAAAAGGAAGTGACAGACCATTATTTGACGAGTTCATTCGTCTTTAAATACATTCTTGTTTTGAGCATTCATTATGAGCATATGTTGACGAGCTCTAATATCCTGCCGGCCGCGGTAGCCGAGGAGACTGAGGCGCTCCAGTCACGGTCTGCACGGTCACTACGGTCGGGGGTTCGAATCTCCCCTCGGGCATGGATATTTGTGCCGTCTTTAGTATAAGGTAGTTGATAACTAGTTTGTAAGTTTAGGGACTGATGACCCCGTAGTTAAGTCCCATAAGCTTAACAAACATTTGAACATTTTTCTAATATCCTAAAACTTGCAATAGTACCGCCACAAGGGAAATTTATCTGATTTTTTATTTATTTTAGTGTAATGAACCTTTTCTCAAAGTTTGGAAAAATATTTTACAATACCCTCTACAGCATTAAGTGCTTCCAGTGATAAAAGGGGTTCTCCTGCTGCCACTTTTTTTTATATTTCGCACAAACATTAATTGGTGAATACAACAGACAGTTCTGATCATCATTAACAAGGTTAACTTACGAGTTAGTCTTATAAATATTCTGCTGTCCATTTTTATTTTTTCTACTAAATCTGCATCTATATCTACATAGATACTCTGCAAATCACATTTAAGTGCCTGGCAGAGGGTTCATTAACCACTTTCATAACTTTTCTCTACCGTTCCATTCTCTAATAGCACGCGGAAAGAAAGAACACCTAAATCGTTCCGTTTTCGATCTGATTTCTTTTATTTTATTGGGATGGTCATGTCTCCCTAAGTAGGTGGGTGCTAGCAAAATATTTTCACATTCAGAAGTAAAAGTCGGTGATTGAAACTTCGCAAACAGATCAAACAGATCACGCCGCAATGAATAGCGTCTTTCTTTTAATGATTCGTGCTACATTTCCGTGACGCCCCCCCCCCCCCCCTGTAACGTGATAAAACAAAACGAGCTGCCCTTCTCTAAACTTTCGTCAGTCCCGCCTGGTCAGGGTCCCACAATGGACAACAGTACTCCAGGAGAGGACGCACAAGTGTGATATAGGCAGTGTCTTTGGTGGAGCTGGTGCATCTTCGAAGCGTTCTGCCAATGAAACGTAATCTTTGGTTCGCCTTCCCCACAATATTTTCTGTGTGTTCTCTCCAGTCTAAGTTGTTCGTGATTGTAACTCCTAGGTATTTAGTAGAATTTACGACCTTAAGGTTTGACTAATTTATCGCGTAATTGAAGTTCAGCGTTTTTTTCAGTGATCATGTGTATTACTTCATACTTTTCGTTATTTAGTGTTAATTGCCAATTTTCGCACCATGTAGAAATTTTGTCTAAATACCTTTGCAGTTGCTTTTGATCCTCTGTTGACTTCACTAACTGTATAAAAGCAAAAACGTAAGAATTTTAACTCCTTGCAACCAACGGAGATGAAGCCTAATTAAAGCAGCAAGTGTAACCTTATTCTATCCTGCTTCGAGCCAGAGCGACAGATGCGGCGTTACCTGGCTGGGCAAGGTGTCAGGGGCGTCGAAACGTAAATCTGTGCGTGCGTGTTTGTGGAGCTTGATGGCTGCTTGCCACGAGTGGCCGGATCTCCAGCTCGTCACGGCCTACTTGGCCGCCGTGCAGCGCCGGCTAAATGCACTCCAGGAACTTACTCCCTCTCCTACCTGCTGCAAAGCCCTACTACTGCTCTGCTCAGCCGAGCAGACGTTTAGGCCTATATCTCTGACGTCGGTCTGTTGTAGAGTTATATACAGTGGAGGCTGGTGATAATGCGCTGATCTGCTGCAGCACACTGTAAATATATTTCTAAAATTGTGCCATTTCTCTTCGAATGCAAGCGAGAAATCGCTCTAGAATTACATCCTTTCTCTTGGAATACGAGCCAGATATCACAATAAAATTATGCCAATTCCTTTCCAATGCGTATTAGAATGCTAGTAATAAGAATGAAAACGCATTTTGGAGCGCTCTCGCCTCGATAGCTGGAAACCAGCTCCGTGTGCTGAAGTGAGATTCAGCCGCGCTGGTACGTGCGCAGAGAGGCGGCGCAGTCGTCTGTTCGCTACTGCGCATGCGCAGACGTAACGTCAGGCCTGGCGGCTCATGTGTGCTGAGACCGACTGCAGCACTAGATCAATATTTCTCTTCGCTCTGCGTGTAACGGCTGCGGAAGAATAGTATATGACGAATATTGCGGCATACAGAGTCAAATAGCGCGCGGGCTCAGACGTCTTGCGCGTTGTCTCTCAAACCTACCTGTGAGAGGCTCGTATTCAAATACCTCTGAGTCTAAATTTTTAATTTCTGTAAATAAAATTAATATGTTTTAAACGTTATATTTACTACCTGCAGTGAATACATGCAGTTAGGAGCGCTGTTATAGATTCCCCTGAAGGTCTTACTGTCAATACAGTATTAATTAATATTTAATTATAGGCAATCATACAAAGGTTGACTTTTTATTTTAGTATATTTTGTTTCCTGTTTATTTTTGTAATATTGTAGCACACTGGTCAAATTTTGTACGAGCCGCCACTGGTTATACAACATGTTTTATGTTTGTGTATTATACTATTTCTAGAGACCCAAGGTCTAGTCTTGTGTAGTTCGCGAACGAACTAGTTCGGAAGAACGCTCCCACAGGCGAGCCTCTTAGGTCGTCCGCTCCTTTTCCGAAGACTGACGGGGAACAGCGAGAGAACGCGAGAGCACGCAGAATCGGGTGATTCCCTTCTGCCAGTTACCGTTATTTCGAGCTGATATGCAGTTCTCAGCTGTAGTTTCATAGTTCACTGCCACAAATTTTCTTTTCTAAGGTATCCAGCAGTATGTAAATAATATTTACTAAGAGTATTCTGTATACAAAGTAGTTGAATACCATTGTATCAACCATTCGTGTAAATAACTGGTTTATTTGCTTAAGTATTTGATGTCTAATTGCCCAACAATACGGGTAATAGCACACCCTTGGGCAACATTGATCATTATATAAAAAAGCTGTCATAACAAAAGAAAGAGCTCTTTTAGTAGCGGTAGCAAAAGACAAAAAGAGCGGACGAACTAAAAAGAGCGACCTACTTCGCAACGGAGCAGCGAACTAAAAGGAGAGCTACCGGTCGCGAACTAAAATATGCGCGATTGGTCGCAAACTAAAATATGCGCGATCGGTCGCGAACTAAAATATGCGCGATCGGTCGCGAACTAAAATATGCGCGATCGGTCGCAAACTAAAATATGCGCGATCGGTCGCGAACTAAAATATGTGCAATCGGTCGCGAACTAAAATATGCGTTACCGGTCACGAACTATTATGCCAAACGTATCTCGCTTCTTAGTTCGTTGGATTCTTTTCCATAGACCGACGGGCAATAGCGAGAGGGCGCGCAGCAGAATTAAAAATCACGTGTTTGCCTTCTGCTGATGAGAGCCATTTCGAGGTGAGCGTCTGCCTGCTAGATTACATACTTCAGTGCTACAAAATTTCTGTATTGAAGTATTCTGCACTCTGCAATATCTGACTAATAAATTCCATAATGCCAAAATATAGAGATAACTCTAAACTTAAACGCGAGAAATTATTCACAAACTGTTTCATTTGGTTTGCGTGATATCGTTAGCGGCTCACGCAGCAAGCGCATGAAGCTCCACCTGCATGCGCAGACCACAACGCTCAGCCGTCACTGGGAGCGGACGAATTAAACAACGAACTAGTCTAAAGTGAGAGCTCCCGATCGCGAACTATTATGCGCAAGTCTACCAAGGTCTTCTGCATAGGAATCAACATGAGTACGATAACTGCCACTGTCATACCTTAACAAAACATCTTGTCAAGAACCCGAAAAAATTCTGGTCCTATGTAAAATGGGTAAGGCGATCAAGGTCCTCTATCCAGTCACCTGGTGATTATTCTGGGCTGGTGATAGAACACAGCAAAACGAAGGCCTAAGTTTTAAATTTAACATTCGAGGAATCGTTCACGGAGGAGGACCGTGTAAAAATACCTTCATTTGATGATCGCACTAACTCCCAAATGGAGGACGTCGCCAGGTCCAGAAGGGGTACCAATTCGGTTTTACAAAGAGTACTCTACGGCAATGGTCCCTTACTTAGCTTTCGTTTATCGCAAATCTTTTACCCAGCGCAAAGTTCTAAGCGACTGGAAAAAGGCGCAGCTGACTCCAGCGAATAAGAATGAACGGACCCACATAATTACAGACCAGTATCATTAACATCTGTTTGCTGTAGAATTCTTGAACATATTGTCAGTTCTAATAAAGTAAATTTCGTTGAGACGGGAAAGGATCTGGCCATGCATTATCATGGCTTTAGGAAGCACCGATAGTGCGAAACTCAGCTTGTTCTTTTCTCTCATGACATCTTTCGTCCTATGGATGAATGGTAACAGGCAGACTGCATATTTGTCGATTTTCGAAAGTCGTTCAATACGGTGGCGCACTGCAGATTGCTAACGAAGGCACGAGCATATGGAATAGATACCCAAATGTGAGAGTGACACGTAGACTACTTAAGTAGTAGAACCCAGTACGTTTTGTTCTGATGGCGAGTGTTCATAAGAGATTACGGTATCGTCAGGAGTGCCCTACGGAAACGTGATAGGACCGCTACTATTTTCTATCTATATAAATGATCTGACGGGCAGAATGAGTTGGAGTCTTAACTGTTTGCTGATGATTCTTGGGTGTACAGGAGACTGTCGTCATTTAATGTGTGTACTAGGATGCAAGATGACTTGGGCCAAATTTGTATGTGGTATGAGGAATGGCAGCTAGCTCTAAACGTTGAAAACTGTAAGGTGACGCAGATGAGTAGCAGAAACAATCCCGTAATGTTAGAATACAATCTTACTAGTGTGCTGTTTGACAGAGTCGCGTCGGTTATATATGTAGGCATAACGCTGCACAGCGATATATCAATGTAACGAGCATATAGGGACAGTCGTGGTGAAGGCGAATCGCCGACTTCGGTTTATTGGGATAGTTTTGGGAAGATGTAATTCGTCTATAAAGGAGACCTCATGTAGAACGCTTGTACGACCCCGTCTTGAGCATTGCTCAAGTGCCGGCCGTGGTGGCCGAGGGGACTGAGGCGTGTCAGTCACGGTATGCACGGCCACTACTGTCGGGGGTTCAAATCTCCACTCGGACATGGCTATTTGCGCCGTCCTTAGTATTAGCTAGTTCATAAGTAGTTTGTAAGTTTAGGGACTGATGACCCCGTAGTTAAGTCCCATAATCTCTGCAAACAACAATATTGCTCAAGTATTAGGATAAACAGCAGATCGGTTTAAGGAAAGCCATAGAAGCAGTTCAGAGACTGGCGGCTGTGTTGTTACCCGAATGTTCGATCAATGCGCCAATGTAACTGAGATGCTCCGGGAACTCAAATGGGAGTTATTGGAAACAGGCGACGTTCTTTTCGAGAAACACTGTTGAAGAAATTTAGAGAGCCGGAATTTGAAGCGGACTGCAGATCGATTTTACCACCACCACCTTAAATTTCGCGTAAAGATCAAAAGCCGCGCGGGAGTAGCCGAGCAGTCGGGAGCGCCACGTTGCGGATCGCGAGGCCTTCCCCGACGGAGGTTCGAATCCTCCGTCGGGCGTGGATGTGTGTGTTGTCCTTAGGTTAGTTTACCTTAGTTTAAGTAGTTTGTAAGCTAGGGAGTAATAACCAAGCAGGTAAATCCCATAGAATTACAAACATTTGAATATTTTTTGAAAGATTACAAAGATAAGATCAGAGAGATTATGGCTCGTAGAGATGAATACAAGTATTCGTTCTTCCTTCGTTCTATATGGGAGTGATACTGGAAAACGAGTAACGTAGTGGTACTGAGTATCCTCCGACACGCACCTTTGGGTGGGTTGCGGAGCGTGTATGTATATGTAGATGTGGAGTTCCGAAAACGTCGTTCTTGTGAAACACAGCTCGCTCTATTCGTTCAAGAGACCCATAAAGCAGTAGATACAGGCTCCTAGGAAAATGTCGTATTTCTGACTTCCGGAAGACGTTAGATTTGGTTCTTCACTGTCGCCTGGTAAACAAGAATTCAAATGTTTGTAAAGCTTATGGGACTTAACTGCGGGGTCATCTCTCCCTAAACTTACAAACTACTTATGAACTCACTTATACTAAAGGCAACACAAACATCCATGCCCAAGGGAGGATTCGAACCTCCGACGCTGGAGGCCGCGCGATCCGCAACGTGGCGCTCCAGACCGCTCGGCTACTCCAGCGGGGCAAACAAAAAGTCATTCTCAGTGGAGAGGAGTCTTCGGACGTGAAAGTAATTACAGATCCTCCATTTTTCGCAATCTGTATAAATAACCGCGTAGATATAGCGCTGGAAGCTTTGTAGAGTATTTCGGGGATGATGCGATAGTATCGAGAATTCACAACACTACAAAACTGTAGCCAAATGTAGTAAAATCTGCAGCTTATCGTTGCTTATTGTCGGCAGTGGAAATTGACTTTTAATATAAACAAATATAACATACTGTTAATTCACAGAAAGAAAGATCCTTTACTATTTTAATACACAGAATTCAAATGTTTGTAAGGCTTATGGGACTTAACTGCGGGGTCATCTCTTCCTAAACTTACAAACTAATTATGAACTCACTTATACTAAAGGCAACACAAACATCCATACCCAAGGGAGGATTCGAACCTCCGACGCTGGAGGCCGCGCGATCCGCAACGTGGCGCTCCAGACCGCTCGGCTACTCCAGCGGGGCAAACAAAAAGTCATTCTCAGTGGAGAGGAGTCTTCGGACGTGAAAGTAATTACAGATCCTCCATTTTTCGCAATCTGTATAAATAACCGCGTAGATATAGCGCTGGAAGCTTTGTAGAGTATTTCGGGGATGATGCGATAGTATCGAGAATTCACAACACTACAAAACTGTAGCCAAATGTAGTAAAATCTGCAGCTTATCGTTGCTTATTGTCGGCAGTGGAAATTGACTTTTAATATAAACAAATATAACATACTGTTAATTCACAGAAAGAAAGATCCTTTACTATTTTAATACACAGAATTCAAATGTTTGTAAGGCTTATGGGACTTAACTGCGGGGTCATCTCTTCCTAAACTTACAAACTAATTATGAACTCACTTATACTAAAGGCAACACAAACATCCATACCCAAGGGAGGATTCGAACCTCCGACGCTGGAGGCCGCGCGATCCGCAACGTGGCGCTCCAGACCGCTCGGCTACTCCAGCGGGGCAAACAAAAAGTCATTCTCAGTGGAGAGGAGTCTTCGGACGTGAAAGTAATTACAGATCCTCCATTTTTCGCAATCTGTATAAATAACCGCGTAGATATAGCGCTGGAAGCTTTGTAGAGTATTTCGGGGATGATGCGATAGTATCGAGAATTCACAACACTACAAAACTGTAGCCAAATGTAGTAAAATCTGCAGCTTATCGTTGCTTATTGTCGGCAGTGGAAATTGACTTTTAATATAAACAAATATAACATACTCTTAATTCACAGAAAGAAAGATCCTTTACTATTTTAATACACAGGTACAGAACAGTCTCTGGAAGCCTTTGTACGAGTGTTAGAACTTATACATTGGTAACTATTTATTCACAACCGATAAAAAGCGTTACATGTTCGGACCTGGTAATGTCGTTCGAAGAAGTCACCAGCGTTGTGTAGAACCCATTGCTAGCAATGTAGAAGGCGTAGTTTACCGTCAGGAAAGCCTGTTCTGTTGAAGGTGCGAATGGACCGATCTATTGCCTGTCGAATCTCTGGAACAGTTCTGAAGCGAATGCCACGAAGTGGTTTCTAAATAACGCGGCAACAGTATGCACTTCAGAGACGTTAGGACGACTTGAACGATGCATGTCTGTCACAGTATGCCGACCTTCGTTCAAGGCCTTTTCCCAACGTGCCACAGTTCTGTACGGCTATGCCAATTCCCCGCACGCCTCTTGAAGACCTTGATGACACTGTCGTGCTGTACGAGCTCTGGCACATTCAATTTTGATCCAACTCCGTTGTTCCTGTTTCGAAAACATAGCTACACCGTTACGTTAGACCGCTCGCTCACAAGTGACTGTGTTTCCCTCAACTGTGCGCACGCCGGTGACGTGGGACGGGTGAGTCCATTGGCTCGGAGGTAAGGTAGGAATGTCAACAGTGTGTGCTGTCAGCGACAATAGTAGATTCCATTGCATAGTGTCTCCACAGCAGTGTTGACACTATTTAAATTCCAGCCCTCGTATGTTCACCTTGACCAACAATGATTTGGGACTACGGCTGTAGTATTAATTTCGTAAACACCTTGAGCCGTTAACATTAAAGGTAAGGTAAAGCAGTCAACAATCCGAAGATTGGTTTGAACACAACATTGCTTTCCTAGGCATGGTCCTGTTTGGAGGTGGTATGCCGTTGCCTTCCTCCGACCTTCGAGCTGACTTACCCAGCCACTTATAGGGGGACCTACAGCTTAACGTGGGTTCCAAACCACGGTCCTACTCGTTATTTTTCACATCATCAACACTGCCAGAGGTGAAAGAAGCGGAAAGTGACAGATAAAAATCCCAGGACCTGGCGGGGATCGAACCCGCGACCTTTGGATTTGTAGTCTGGCACTCTACCACTGTGCAACAGAGCCGCCCGTTAACATTATGAAACTTTAATTACTAGTTTCGATAATATAATATTACCTTCTTCTGACTCTTGCACAGCACATAAATTTTGATGTGTTTGGTTAGGTCATGTTATCTAGTTCTTAGATCCATCATTTGGTTTTGGTGGTTGGATGGTTTGATTTTGAAAGGGACTAAACGACTACGGTTATCAGTCCACCATTTGTGTGAGCTGCATAACGACGTTAAACGTCCAGGCATCAGCAGACGTCTAGTTTGGAAATAAGGATGTTCACATTTTGTCATTAATTCCGTTGACAGAATACTATGTGCTCAGGAAATTCATCAGCTGATATACACTAAGGTGTCACAAGTCTTGGGGTAGCGACATACACAAATGCTAGCAGTTGTTACGTACGCTAGGTATACCAGAGCAGATTAGTTGTTCTTTTTCTGGCGGTTCATGTCAAAAGGTTGTAAACGTGATTTTAGCCGCTAGACTGGAATTTACAATTCCAAACGCTGAATCATAGAGCTAGGCGCATACGATTTTCTATTTGGGAAGTCGTTAGGGAATTCATTATTCCGAGATCCACCGTGCGTGTCAAGAATACTAAATTTGAGGCATTAATTCTCATCACGGGCAGCGCAGTGACCGACAGCCTGCAGTTAATGTTAATGCCCGACAGGTGTGAATTTTGCCTAGAGCAGTCGGCGCTGACAGATAAGCCACGCTACGTGATATCGTCGCAGAAATCGGTTAGAACAGTGCAGTCCATTTTGACGTTAAGGAGCAATGAAAAAACAGTGTTGCCAGGTCAGAAATTTATTTTAGGAATTTGAAGCTTAAAACTTTCGGAAGATGCAGTAAAAGTAGGAAGGTATACCATACTAAAAAAGGAAGATAGAGCCCAGTAATTTATTGCAGTACTACTGCATTGAAAATCAGTCTCTTGTAGTCAATTTAATGTTTATTCTGTATTGATACTCACTTTATGTTGGTAAGGTTGTCTTTCAAATGGCACTGCATGTTTAGTCTCGTTGACTCAGCGCAGCCCTTGTCAAGGCTTTGTCGGTCCCTAGCTCCAAATAATAGTGCAGCAGCGCAGCGGTAGTCTCTGTTAACCCAAATAGCGCGCTATTAGTTTTGGTTTTAATTTTAGTTCAAAAGGAATAAATTGCCTTCATATGACTGCACATAAACGTTGTGATTTTTCTTTTTACAAACACACCATTAATTTTGGAATATTGCCCATCTTTGTGGAAGGACGTCAAAATTAATTTTTTAGAATTTTTATCTGATGAATCATTATTATGAAAACACTATTTAAGATTAAATATATAAACATAAATATCGCAAAACTTAAATATGTTGAATTATCAACCTAACTTTGAGGAAATCTTCAATATCTTTTGCATGAACCTCAACTTTGCGGTCATATCTTACAACTTTGCAATAAACAATACAAACTAAAATTGATCTGAAATGGCCGGCCGCAGTGGCCAAGCGGTCTGCGGCGCGCCAGTCACAATCTGCACCGCAGCTACGGTCGGAGGTTCGAATCCCCTCTCGGGCATGACTGTTTGTGTCGTCTTTAGTATAAGCTAGTTCATAAGTAGTTGGTAAGTTTAGGGACTGATGATCCCTTAGTTATGTCCCTTAAGCTTAACAAACATTTTTTTATCTGCAATGGAAGCAGGAGATACAAAGAAATGAAATACCACACTGTCTGCGAATTCGTAACTACAAGTATGAAAAACTAAGCCACCATTGTCATCCTTCTGGAAGGATGTCAGCGCTATGTGAGGTTTGCCACGTTTCGATATGATAGACCTAGCGAGGGGAGGGGCTATGGGGCAGTCGCACTTGTTCCCCTGATCTAAACTCGCTTCTTATGACATAAATCTATCCATGTTATGAGGATTGATATGAGGTCTGCGACTGTGTTATCAACTTTTTGAAATAATTTATACTGCAGCAGTCACTTTTTACTAATACACTACTAGCCATTAAAATTGCTACACCAAGAAGAAATGCAGATGATAAACGAGTTCAACGTTCAACGTTTGTTAAGCTTATGGGACTTAACTACGGGGTCATCAGTCCCTAAACTTACAAACTACTTATGAACTACCTTATACTAAAGACGGCACAAATATCCATGCCCGAGGGGGGATTCGAACCCCCGACCGTAGTGGCCGTGCAGACCGTAACTGAAGCCCCTCAGTCTCCTCGGCCACCGCAACCGGCGATAAACGAGTATTCATTGGAGAAATATACTATACTAGAACTGACAAGTGATTACATTTTCACGCAATTTGGGTGCATAGATCCTGAGAAATCAGTACCCAGAACAATCACCTCTGTCCGTAATAACGGGATTGATACGCCTGGGCACTGAGTCAAACAGAGCTTGGATGACGTGTACAGGTACAGATTCCCATGCAGTTTCAACACGTTACCACAGTTCATCAAGAGTAGTGACTGGCATATTGTGACGAGACAGTTGCTCGGCCACCATTGACGAGACGTTTTCAGTTGGTGAGAGATCTGAAGAATGTGCTGGCCAGGGCAGCAGTCGAACATTTTCCGTTTCCAGAAAGGCCCTACAGGACCTGCAACATGCGGCCGAGCATTATCCTGATGAAATGTAGGGTTTCGCAGGGATCGGCAAATGTATCGGCCACTGTTCAAAGTGCCGTCGATGCGAACAAGAGGTGACCGAGACGTGTAACCAATGGTACCCCATACCGTCACGCCGGGTGATACGCCAGTATGGCGATGACGAATACACGCTTACAATGTGCGTTCACCGTGATGTCGCCAAACACGAATTCGACCATCATGATGCTGTAAACAGAACCTGGATTCATCCGAAAAAATGACGGTCTGCCATTCGTGCACCCAGGTTCATCGTTCCGTACACCATCGCAGGCGCTCCTTTCTGTGATGAAGCGTCAAGGGTAACCGCAGGCATGGTCTCCGAGCTGATAGTCCATGCTGCTGCAAACGTCGTCGAACTGTTCGTGCAGCGGTTGTTGTCTTGCAAACGTCCCTATCTGTTGACTCGGGGATTGAGACGTGGCTGCACGATCCGTTACAGCCATGCGGACAAGATGCCTGTCATCTCGACTGTTCGTGATACGAGGCCTTTGGGATCCAGCACGGCGTTCCGTATCGCCCTCCTGAACCCACCGATTCCATATTCTGATAACAGTCATTGGATCCCGACCAACGCGAGAATCAATGTCGCGATACGATAAACCGCAATCGCGATAGGCTACAATCCGACCTTTATCAAATTCGGAAACGTGAGGGTACGCTTACTCCTCCTTACACGAGTCATCACAACAACGTTTCACCTGGCAACGCCGGTCAACTGCTGTTTGTGTATGAGGAATCGGTTGGAAACTTTCCTCATATCAGCGCGTTGTAGGTGTCGCAACCGGCGCCAACCTAGTGTGAATGCTCTGAAAAGCTAATCATTTGCATATCACACCATCTTCTTCCTGTCGGTTAAATTTCGCCTCTGTAGCACATCATCTTCGTGGTGTAGCAATTTTAATGACCAGGAGTGTATTTTTATTAGCACGACGCATTTGGACAGCAAGCTGCCATCATCGAGTAAATTTCATCGTTACAAGTTCTACATCTACATATATACTCCGCAATTCACCGTAAGGTGCGTGGCGGAGGGTACACTGTACCACTACTAGGCATTTCCTTTCCTATTTCACTCCCAAATTGAACGAGGAAAAAAAGAATGCCTATATGCCTCCGTACGAGCCCTAATTTCTCTTATCTTGTCTTTGTCATCTTTACGCGAAATGTAAATAGGCGGCAGCAAGATCGTACTACACTCAGCTTCAATTTCCGGTCCTCTAAATTTACATAACAGAAATTCACGAAAACAACGTCGTCTTTCTTCCAGCGATCCCCAATTGAGTTGCCGGAGCATTTCCGTGACACTCGCGCATTGGTCGAACCTACCGGTAACAAATCTAGCTGCTCGTCTCTGAACCGCCTCTATGTCTTCCTTTAAACTGATCTGCTGCGGCCGGCCGCGGTGGCCGAGGGGACTGAGGCGCTTCAGTCGCGGTCTGCACGGACACTACGGTCGGGGGTTCGAATCCCCCCTAGGGCATGGATATTTGTGCCGTCCTAGTTCATAAGTAGATTGTAAGTTTAGGGACTGATGACCCCGTAGTTAAGTCCCATAGACTCTACAAACATTTTTTTTTCTGCTGCGGGTCCCAAACACTTGAGCAATAGTCAAGACGTGGTCGTACAAGCGTTTTATACGCGGTCTCCTTAACAGGTGAAGTACATCTTCCCAAAATTCTCCCAATAAACCGAAGTCGGCTGTCCGCCTTACTCACAACTGTCCTTACATGCTCGTTCCATTTCATATCGCTCTGCAATGTTACGCCTAGATATTTGACGACGCAACAGCATCAAGAAGCTCACTACTAATGCTGTATTCGAACATCATGGGATTGCTTTTTCTACTCATGCGCATCACCTTACATTTTTCTACATTGAGAGCTAGCTGCCAATCTTCGCACCAACTAGAAATTTTGTCTAAGTCATCCTGTATGCTATTGCAGTCAGTTACAGACGACACCCTCCCATACACCATAGCATCATCAGCAAACAGCCGTAAATTGCAACTTACTCTGTCCATCAGATCATTTATATAGATAGAAAATAATAGCGGTCCTATCACACTCCCCTGGGGCACGCCTGACGATACACTCGTCTCTGATGAACAATCGCCGCCGAGAACAACGTACTGCGTTCTATTACTTAGGAAGTCTTCCAGCCAGTCACAAATCTGTGAACCTATTCCATAAGCTCGTATCTTCGTTAGCAGTCTGCAGTGTGGCACCGCGTCGAACGCCTTTTTGAAGTCGAGAAAAACACAATCCGCTTGTTGCCCTTCGTCCATGGCTCGCAAGATGTCATGTGAGAAAAGGCCAAGCTGAGTTTCACATGAACGATGTTTCCTAAACCCGTGCTGATTAATGGAAAGAAGCTTTCCCGTTTCAAGGAAATTTACTATATTCGAACTAAGAATATGCTCCAAAATTCTACATGAAACTGATGTCAACGATATTGGCCTGTAATTGTATGGGTCAGTTCTCTTTCCTTTCTTATACACGGGAGTCACCTGCGCTTTTTTCCAATCACTAGGAGCCGGTCGCGGTGGCCGGGGGGACTAAGGCGCTCCAATCACGGTCTGCACGGCCACTACGGTCTTGGGCTCGAATACCCCCTCGGGCATGGATATTTGTGCCGTCCTAGTTCGTAAGTAGTTCATAAGTAGTTTGTAAGTTTAGGGATTGATGACCCCGTAGTTAAGTCCCATAGACTATACAAACGTTAAAAACATCCGATCACTAGGAACTTTGCGCTGAATGAAAGATTCGCGATAGATGCAAGCTAAGTAGGGGGCCAAGGCCGCAGAATAGTCTTTGTAAAACCCAACTGGTATTCCATCCGGACCAGCAGACTTTTTCGTATTTAGCTCTCTCAGCTGCTTCTCTACACCGGAAATACCTATTGCTATGTCCCACATTTCGGAATTAGTACGGCGATCAAATGATGGTACATTTGTGTGGTCCTCCTGCGTGAAAGATTTCTTAAAGGTTAAATTAAGAACTTCAGCTTTCCGTTTGCTTTCTTCTATTACTGCCCCAGAATGATCAACGAGTGACTGGACAGTGGGCTTTGACCCGCTTATCGATTTTACATAGGACCAGAATTTTTTCGGATTATCGGAAAGATCTTTTGCTAAGGTATGGCTGTGATAATTATTGTATGCTTCGCGCATCGATCTTTTTATAGACGCACGAATCTCTACTAACTATTGCCTGTCATCATTTTCGTGTCCTTTTTTGAATCGAGAGTGCAACAGCCTTTGCTTTCTCAGCAGCTTTCTAACATTATTATTATACCACGGTGGATTTTTTCCATCCTTAATCGTCTTTAATGGCACACATTTCTCTAACCCTTTATGAACAATGCACTTAAATTTAGCCCACAATTCGTCTACATCCATAGTCCCGGAATTAAACGATGCCCATTCATTTTCTAAGTGCGATCGTAACATTTGCTTATCGGCTCTTCCCAACAAAAACACGCTCCTAGCCTTCTTGATTGGTTTATGAACTTTGGTCACCATCGACGCTATGACGATATCATGATCACTAATTCCTGTCTCTACACAGACATCGTTAATAAGGTCAGGCCTGTTTGTGGCTATAAGGTCTACAATATTTCCATTGCGCGTGGGTTGCCGGTTTAACTGCTCAAGACAGTTTTCGGAGAATGTGTCCAAAAGTAGCTCGCAAGACTGCTTGTCTGTACCGCCTGAAATGTAACTAGCGAGGTCCCAATCTATACTTTATTTATTGTTTCCAAAAAAATGTTCAAATCTTTGTAAATATATCGGACTCAACTGCTTGGTCATTAGTCCATAGCTTAAAAATTACTTAAACTACGGTAAACTAACCTAAGAAGGACACAATCACCCATGCCCGAGGGGGGACTCGAACCCCCGACGGCAAATGACCGCGCACACCGAAGCACGGCGCCCCACTGTGAATGGCTAACCCGCCGCGGCCATTACTGTTTGGTTATGTTTTGTGTTGTGCGCGCCAGTGAGGTTATGGTTGGACATTTTAACCTATTCAGGAAGATACAGCTATTTTAGTATGTGTGTTTCGTGATTATAGCTTCTGGGTTATTATATTGTTGTATTTACTTACAGTTTTGTTGATAATCTTGTTATCTGGCCCAGACAACACAAGAACACAGTTATATACACAACACATGTTGACATGTTGTGTTAGATGTTTACACTGTACCAAAGATCCTTAGAAGCTAAGATAACCGAATTACATCAATATTACAGTGAATATGCCTTAAAATGTTCATATGCAGATAGCATCTGTTTAAAAAGATCTTGCTAAGGATGTACTTATTTTTCTACATTATTAGTTTTTACATTTTAATGAAATATTCAATCAAAATTATATTATTAATTTTATATTTTAATGAAATATACAGTCAATAATGGAGAAGTTTTAAAGTAATTGTTATTATTTCTTTCAATACTGTCATTTAGCAGATCACCATGTAGGCTTACTTTTTCCATGGATGAAGATTTATAATTCTTCATAGAAGTCCATTACATGCTCCTCATCCGCTTTATGCCATATATGAAGATCACTCTTAATATTCTGGAATGGATGACGCCGCGGCGGAACGGCTAAGCGCATTGAGGCGCTATGCTGCAATTCGCGAGGCCGTTCCCCGTCGTGGGTTCGATCCCCCGTCGGGTATGGACGTTTCTGTCGTCTTTAAGATAAGGTAGTTCATAAGTAATTTGTAAGTTTAGGGACTGATGACCGCCCTTAAGCTTAACAAACATTTGAACATTTACTACTGCTGAGTAGTTACCGGTGTGGTAGGCATTTATGTGTTCATTGTATCTTGTCTTTAAATCTCTCCATGTTTGGCCTACATATAGGGCTTTGCAGGTGTTGCATACTATTTCGTTGATGCCTGAGTATGTGTGTTTATCTGTTAGTATGTTTACATTTATGTCTCAGTGAGTGTTGCAATTTATTCTGTGTTTTGAAGACAATGTTGATGTTTCCAGAATGTTGTGTTGTTTGAAAATGTTTGCTATTTTTTAGGATAGCAGTGAAGGGGATGCACGCTGTGGGTTTATTTATTTATTTATTTATTCTGTGTGGGGATTGGTTTATTTTTGTTTTGCTTTTTTTGCAAAGTTATCAACCAGTGTGGCATCATATCCATTTGCTGCAGCTATTTGTCTGATGATATTAAATTCTTCAAGTTTTGCATTTTTCTCCATTGGTGTATTGTTGGCTCTGTTAACAAGTGTTCTGTATGCAGCATGCTTGTGTGTTGTCGGATGGCAGGATGAGTTGTGGTTGGTGGAATCTGATATTTTTGGTTTTCTGTAGACTTTGAAGGTGTGTGCGTTGTTTACTTTACTAACAGTTAGGTCCAGAAAGTTGACTCTGCCATTGTGTTCATGTTCCACTGTCAATTTTATATTTTGATCCTGGTTATTTAGTGTATTGAGGATATTGTTGATATCATTATTGTCACCATCCTTCAAGAGGAAGGTATCGTCCACATACAGTTTGTAAGAAATGATTTTATCCATGGAATTGGATTTCATTGCAAGAGCATTTTGCTCTAGGTGGTTAATATATATGTTGGCAATGGTACCTGCTATACTTGAGCCCATTGCAAGACCTCTATGTTGCTTGTAAATCCTTTTGGTGAAAGTGAAGATTATCAACAAAACTATAAATAAATACAACAATATAATCAACCAGAAGGTATAATCACGAAACATAATACTAAAATAGCTATATCTTCCCCGAACAGGTTAAAATGTCCAACCATAACCAAGTGGCTGATGCAGTATAAATTATTTCAAAAGAAAAAATAAAGTAAAGTAAAAGAAACTACTTAATCTACTGTTATACAAAATCAGTGTCCAATACTTCCCACCTTTTTACTTTTATAGAGAGAGAAGTCTTCTTAATCAGTTATACGAAACCCATGTTCAATGCCACCTATCTTTTCTCCTTCTTTTTAAGAAATCTAGAGCTTTGTGAAGGATCGAAAGCACCCCCCTCCCCGCGGAACAAAATAATGACTTTCTGCTGGTTCGAACTGATGTGTGCCGGCCGCGGTGGCCGAGGGGACTGAGGCGCTCCAGTCACGGTCTGCACGGCCAATGCGGTCGGGGGTTCGAATCCCCCCTCGGGCATGGATATTTGTGCCGTCCTAGTTCGTAAGTAGTTCATAAGTAGTTTGTAAGTTTAGGGACTGATGACCCCGTAGTTAAGTCCCATAAGCTTAACAAACATTTGAACATTTCGAACTGATGTGGTATATGTAGCAGCATAGAATAATTCGATTTTTCGGAGTATTTGGCAACACTGTGGCAGTTGGCGACCTACACCAGAATCTTTGCTAACAACAGAGATAAAAAGAGCCCTCCGTGAGCGGAACTGTTGCGAACATGGCGCGCAGCACCGACAGCGTAAAATTTCAAACTGTCCTACCTGAACGCGCCCGCGCGGGGCGGTGTGCAGCGCGCGATACGGCAAAGCGGACGCGATTAGTTGGTTTGATATTATCATACAGTTGGCGCTTGGCATTTCAACTTATAATGTCGGAAAACTCGATCAATGCCATTCGAGAACGTTATGTATTGAGAAACAAGAAAGATATAATTTATAATAACCGTTTATTATCGAAAAATGAATGGCAGGAAATTGCCAAAATAACTGGTACTACGACTAAGTTCACATAACACACACATATTCAGTAGTTTTGTGTAAGATTTTGTTCAAAATAAAAATTTCAATTTTCCCTCGCTCCCTTAAAAAATGCGGGAACTACAAGTTCGTCCTTTTTACACATTTATTATACAGAATAATTTACATTTATGGTTTATAAATTCCACCACTTTTCCGAATAATTAAATTCAAATATCTGTAGAGCTTATGGGATTTACCTATGGGGTCATCAGTCCCTAAACTTACAAACTACTTATGAACTAGCTAATACTAAGGACGGCACAAATATCCATGCCCGAGGGAGGATTCGAACCCCCGACCGTAGTGATCGTGCAGACTGTGACTCACGCGCCGCAGAACGCTCGCCCACCGCGGTCGCCTCCGAATAACTAGTACTACAATTAAGGAAATATAACACATTTATTAAACAGCAAACTTCAAATTCTTTGACTGGGATTATGTTCAAAATACAACTTAAAAATTTCTCTTGTTTCTACAAGTGCTCGCGAAGAAGCATTTTACCGCTTTTGAAAATTGCCGCCGCGGTGGAGTGGACGAGCCTTGATGCGGAGCGCGCGGTTGCTTTCCGTCGGAGGTTCGAGTCCTCTTTGGGGCATGTATGTGTGTGTGTGTGTGTGTGTGTGTGTGTGTGTTTTGTTCTTAGGTTAGTTTAACTTACTTCAAGTAGTTTGTAAGTCTAGGGACTGAGAACCATAGTGGTTTGGTCTAATAGGTTTACAAACATTTAAACGTATTTAAAATTTCCTTGTGCTGCTTGTGGTGTATTTCGGTTTACATCCTGAAAAAATGCATCCTCAGCTCCATTAATTAATTTAAGATCACATATGATGTCGTGAAATAGTAATGTGTACGGAATTTTCTTCATTTATTTCGATACGTTTATGCAAAATTCTAAATTTGGATGTTATAGCACCAAATGAACATTCTGCTACCATTCTTGCATGAGATAACCGACAGTTGCATACATTTTAGTGTCACCTGCTGTTGTTATTTCTGGAGTTGGTCTCAATATTGCTTCAGAGGAAATGCTGCAAGGCCCAGAACAACCCATGTACAGTTGATGCCGGCCACGGTGGCCGAGGTGACTGAGGCGCTCCAGTCACGGTCAGCACGGCCACTACGGTCGGGGGTTCGAATCCCCCCTCGGGCATGGATATTTGTGCCGTCCTAGTTCGTAAGTAGTTGATAAGTAGTTTGTAAGTTTAGGGACTGATGACCCCGTAGTTAAGTCCCATAAGCTGTACAAACATTTGAACATTTGTACAGTTGATATTGGATCCTGGCAAAAATTCTTCAGGTAATTTTAGTCTTCCCATTTCTGTTGCACGTGGGGAGGAGCATTCATCAGAAACACCTGCATCATTCTGTTTTGCATAGGATCCTATTGGACCAAACAGCTATGGTCATCAGTCCCTAGACTTACAAAGTACTTAAACTAACTTACACTATAAACAACACACACGTCCCTGCCAGAGGAAGGGCACGAACCGGCGGGAACGGCCGCCCAGTCCGTAGCATGACGCCTTAGACCACGCGGCCATTTCGCGTGGCTTTGCGTCAGTGACAGTTAGTAAATCAATATTTGTAACAATAATGTATAAAACCAGATTCACTGTTTTTTTCTTTTATTTCAATCCAAAATAATTTTTTGAAGTCATTTTCTGTAGGCTCGGGCAAGTGCTTCGTTATCAACGTTGACTGACCGTGAGCTGCAGGCTAGAGACTAGTTGCACATTGCTGGCCGAATGAGACCAGCCCCCTCAAATTACAACACCCTGTTCGCCACGCCTTAGCGACGTAGTGCTTTCTGTTTAGCTTTCAAAATAATTTCGCAACGTCAGCTACATTTCGTACGCAGTAACATGTATATACTAAAATCAACGTAACGTAAACTAGCCAGCGACTACATTTTTCACTGTAATACCTTCAGATTTTATACGATAGATTACGTGGCAATTAACAATCGTGATAACTATGGGGAATATAGAAGAAACAGACACTTTGTCATCCAGCTATTAAGTTAGCCTATATGATATGCAAAACCACTTTTGTACGACAGTTTTCCTCAGAATTGAGTAAGATGTATCATATGTTAAGAAAACGTACAAAACCAGAAGTCGCTTCGACACTCGATCAACATCTGGGTAGCGTGCCTTAATTGTTCTGTAACTTATTGTTACGTAACTAAAGTTTTATTATATTTTGGTTAATTTTTATGAATGATATATCTACCGCGTATGTGTACAGTGGTTTGTGGTTTGCTACTTTACTTAGACAGAATTAAAGTATCTGGCATCTCTATCAGTGTACATCAGAGCTCACAGAATCTCACTTAAGATTTACAGTCTCACTTGAACTCAACGGATCTACGACCTCAGCGTCATCCATCTGCGCTAGGACAACGCCTTAGAAGACATCAGGTTAGTGAAAAACTTTATAAAAGGTATGTATTCTGACACGATAGAAGACAACTATGCCCCTCACGTGTTCTGCATTGCTAGTATAAATAGTGACAGGTGCACGTGGATTGTGGTAACACTATTGAGGAAAAGAGGGCAAAAATTGAAGGAAGTGTTGTTTAAGGTGGAAACTGTAAAATCTTAAGTGTCTACGTCGTATAACATCTTTGACGTACCAGTTGCTTTGAACTTCGTTCCGCCAAGAACCCCACTTCTGATTCTAGTACCTCAGTAAAGTCGTAAGCTTCTAATTCTCACCTCTCTCTACCCATCTCCCCCTCTTTCACCAACACCCCTTCTCCCTATATGCCAGCATCGCCTCCTCCCCAGTCTTTCATACCAACTCCCCATCTCCCCCTCTGTCCATATCCTCTTTACATATCTCATCCTGACCACTATTTTTGCCCATCTCCTCCTCCTAACCCTCTCTCTGTTCTTTGTAAATGTCTCATTTGTATCCGTCCATCTCTTCGTATCCACTCTCTATCTCTCCATCTACTCATCCCCCTATCTTTGTGTCCGTTTCTTATTCCGGCATCTATGTCTGTAAACCCCCTCCCCCATCCCACACGTTTTATCCACCTCTTCTTTCTCTCACTCCATTTCCTCATCCTATTGTTTTACCATCATCTCAACACTCCTCTCTCAGTCCGTCTCTTCCTCCTATTATATTTCAACAAAGCTTCCTCCCATTGTCCCTGGCCATACTCTCCTCCACAATCTCTCAGACGACGTGGTCTAATGCACCATGCTACAGATTGCGTAGCTGATCTCCGTCGGAGATTGGTGATTTCCCTCGGACAGAGGTGTGTGTGTGTGTGTTATCCTTAGCATACGTTAGTTCAAGTACTTTGTAAGTCTAGGGACGGATGATCCTGTCGGTTTGATCCATTATATTCACAAACATCTGAATTTCTTTGAGCTCTTTCTCTGTATATCTTGTCCCCTCGCCTGTCTGTGGCCTTTTCTACATAGACCCTATCCTATCTCCCTCTCTGTTCATCTTCTGCTGCCCCTGTCTGACTGTCCACCTCCTCCTCGCCCCTCTCTCTGTGTCCACCTCATCCCCCCTGTTCTCTCTGTCCATATCCCCTTGTCTCGCCATTTTTTTGTCCTTGACATGTAGACTGGCCTGCAAAGCAGGTCGAAAAGGAAGCCTGATACAATTCTTAACGACACACCTGTTATGCGTGGCAGCCTATATGGTGGGCTATAAACATAAATTTTACTGTATCAGCGCTCCTACAGGAGCTAGGAGGTTAAAAACCACACAGTGATGTTTCTCATGTTGCAAGCAATATGTATACCAAATTTAGTTGAAATCCACCCAGTGGTCTAGAAGGAGACTCTGGACATATTTTATTATATTACACGCACATAAACGCTCTGTCCAAATCTTCATCGCCCTCATTCTTTTCATCTGCTACAGCCCCTACCTCGCTGTCCAGATCAGTGTGGCCCCTCCTCATTCATTGTCCCTTCCCTGCCTACCTTCATACGTGCTTCACTGCCCATCATTCCCATCTTTTTCTACACCCCTTCCCCTGTTCATTAGAAACTCTAAGTTATCAGCCACACGCATATCTTCATTCGCCCCTCACTGTCCCGCTTCTGCTGCCCCACTCTCCGCATGCAGCCCTTCTCTTTTCTTCGTCCCTTTCTCTGTCCGTTAGAAACACTGCTAGTTTTCAGCCACAGGCGTATCATCATACACCCCTCACTACCCAAATTCAGCTGCCCATTTGTACCCACCCTGCACCTCTCCTTTTCTACATCCCTTCCTCTGTTCATTAGAAGTCCTGCAAGTTTTCACCCATACACCTGCCCTCGTTCGGACCTCATTGCCTAACTTCTTATCGCGTCCCCGAGATGGACACTTACCTTTAAAATAGTAGATAACGATAAAGAGCAATGGGCCGTGCAGACTACCATAACAGAGCATGGTGTAACTCTCACTGCTGATAGCTGCAAGGTTTTTGATTAAGCAACTCGGTTGTGCGATGGGTGAGAAATAAATAAACAGAACTCAGATGGAACAGGTATTGTGCTATGGACGTGACCCATTCACAGAGACGCGTAGTGCCGCGCAAATCAATTGCCTAAGCTCATTCCACAATGTGGTGTATGCTCATTTGAAGCACCAGCGCGGAGTATGCCTAATACCGGGAGAGTGGAGACCGAGCCCCGAACGCGTGGAGGGCCGCTTTTTATATTCTCCGGTGACGCAGCTTCTCGGCTGTCGCGCATCTTTCGGATAACCTGTGAATCCTTCTAGAAGCGCCCCCCTGCTGGAGTCACGTAGGCCTGCTATGCTGGGCCACAGCACGGCTTCCTTTCAACACTGTGCTTGCCGCCCCCACGTTCATATGGTGCAACATTGATACCACGTAGTATCTCCTTAGTAATCTGCAAGTCCAGCTCGTCATACGTTTAATATGCACTCGCGACATTCTGCCGCCTCTCTCTGTCAATCCTGCCCCTCTCGTTTCCTACATAAGAACCCTATAAGTTTACAGCCACACAGAGATGTTAGTACTTTTGTAAGAAAACAAAAGGGTAAAATGGACACTTGTAGCGCCACAAGCCTATTGGCATAGGCAAGTGTTATCTTGGTCACTCGGGCCGAGCCTATATGAGGAAACGGTAGGAAAAGACGGGAATTCATGTTAAGATCACGTACAGTCCACATCAGCCGAGAGAAGCAGGGAATTTTATAGTGCATCCAACGTTATCTGGTTGTGTCTAGATTCGGATGTCCATCAACAACTTCCGTGATTTCTTTTCGATCGGATGAGGAATCAGTACACTTTAAATACGTGAATATGTTGTTTAATTGCGTTTGGAAGTTTAATTTCGCCTTGCTACCCATAGATATTTGAAAATCCTTGTGGTAAGTGGAGAGACATTTTCTCACTTTTGAGGGGAGTACTATTGACTTTTTTTACTTTTTAATTAGAACAATGAAGCTAATTACTTGGAATTTCGTATGGAATATGGATCTGAACTGTTTCGAGTGCTGTTGATAAAGAGAAACAATTTACTGAAAATTCAGAGATTTGTACGTGTTTCTTTAAATATTATTTATTAAGAACCTTAGAGATTAATTTTCGTCGCCGTTCTGGAGTATCCTACATTGAATAGGGATCAGGAACATTAAACTTCAGTGTCGATGAAATGAAGTGTGGACTAGGTGACTGGAGATTAAGAGCAGTAGGTTCTTCATCGTTTCCAGGCTGCTCGTACCATTAATTTTCAGGCTCTAGAAATGATAGCAGTAGACAAAAATTACGATCAGAAGCATTGCTAAATACTTACAGATGCAAGCTTCGCAACAAATTAAACACCCGCCACACCATAGGAGATAAACTGAAGTCACCGTCTACTATATATGTATGAGTCAGTTACGTTTGAAATTTCACCAAAGTTTTCTTTTAACTTTCTTCAGTTGTATCATCTGAGTCGGTGGATCGTTAAAAAGAACCAGTTATTAACTTATTATTTTCAGGTATGACCTCTACCACACTAGCAGACGGGGACTACCAACTTCAATTTCACTATACGATAAACTACATTTGGCAGCGACAAACACGGCACCAGCTGTTTCATTTAACCTATCCTTTCTGAACACCATTATGTCCTTTGCAAAAATTTCGGCTGAACTTATATTCGGATTTAGGTAGCTTTCAAAGCCTATAACGATTTGTGCGTTCTGTTCGTACTTTGCAGCTCTGGTACTTTCCCACCACGGATATCACAATTAACAGCTGTTACATTGATGTTTCCTAGATGAAATATCTTCCTGTGTTCGACCTACAATCCCTAAAAGACAAAGCCACTTTGTGTTTTCCCGAGTCTCTCTTCAATAGAAATCGCCCAGTCTACGCCACATAAGCCCCGCATACCATGAAGTAGTCTTCCTGAAAATCCTCACTCTAAAAAGCCACCCATTCCACGCCGCACGGTGCCCGCTACCCGTCTATCTACTTCCAGTGTATAGTGGAAACTCACCAACCTGTGACGCAAGTCGACGAATCTGTAACCTAAATGATCGCAGAAACATCCTCCACTCGGCTCTGTATCAGAGATCCTCACTCGGTCCTGATGACTATGATGCCTTCACCTCGGAAGTAAGACTGGCACCCTTCACCACTTCAAAGAGAATCTCTTCGGATCCAAATTGACGCATTGGTACCGACCTGAGTTACCTCCAGCAGTTGTTTTCACCCTGTGCACTTCATGGCATCAGAAGGAGCCGTTCCACGTCTGGAATTATTCCACCTAGTATGCAGACGGCGAGCACACTAGATTCTTCCCCTTCCTTGGCAGCCATAACCCCGAGAAACCTAATTACATGCCTGACATGCCCAACAACAAGTAATCTCATCCTCTGTGACTGCTTGGACCTTGCAGGCACACTAGTTTTTCTGAAAATGAGTATGCCTGTACATCTGGGCCAGGAACTGTCTCAGCCACAGACAACACGTAAATCTGTTTATCAAAATGATGGGTGAGGGGTGAGGCTGAACGCGTGCAGGAGCCTGGGCGATCACGGCGACCGGTCAATCCAGAGACTTCTGGGACGTCTCCAGTATCTCGTCGTCCAGTCCTCCACAGCTTCAAGCTTCATGACCGAATCCATAACCGCCTAAATCTCTGAGTGAATGGTCGCATCCAGAAACACCATTCAAACCCTGAGGTCATTGCAACCTGGAGTCGAAGAAAGGAAAAATGTACACTCCTACACTTTAAAACTGCTACACCACGAAGATGACGTGCTACATATGCAAAATTTAACCGACAGCAAGAAGATGCTGTGATATGCAAACCATTAGCTTTTTAGAGCATTCACACAAGGTTGGTGCCGGTGGCGTTCAGGAAGGCAATACAGAACGCCGTGCTGGATCCCAAGGACCTCTTATCACTAGCAGTCGAGATGACATGCATCTTATCTGCATGGCTGTGACGGATCATGCAGCCACGTCTCGATCCCCGAGACAACAAATGGGGATGTTTGCAAGACAACAACCATCAGCACAAACAGTTCCACGACGTTTGCAGCAGAATGGACTATCAGCTCGGAGACCATGGCTGCGGTTACCCTTGAAGTTGCATAACAGACATCAACGCCTGCGATGGTGAACGCAACGACGAACCTGGGTGCACGAATGGCAAAACGTCATTTCTTCGGATGAATCCAGGTTCTCTTTACTGCATTATGATGGTCGCATCCGTCTTTGGCGACATCGCGGTGAACGCACATTGGAAGCGTATATTCGTCATCGCCATACTGGTGTATCACTCAGCGTGATGGTATGGGGTGCCATTGGTTACACGTCTCGGTCACCTCTTGTTCGCATCGACGGCACTTCGAACAGTGGCCATTACATTTCAGATGTGTTACGACCGTGGCTCTACCCTTCATTCGATCCCTGCGAAACCCTACATTTCAGAAGGATAATGCACGACCGCATGTTGCAGGTCCTGTACTGGTCTTTCTGGATACGGAAAATGTTCGACTGCTGCCCTGGCCAGCACATTCTCCAGATCTCTCACCAACTGAAAACGTCTGGTCAATGGTGGCTGAGCAACTGGTTCGTCACAATACGCCAGTCACTACTCTTGATGAACTGTGGTATCGTGTTGAAGCTTCATGGGAATCTGTACCTGTACATCTCTATTTGACTCAATGCCAAGGCGTATCAAGGCCGTTATTACGGCCAGAGGTGGTTGTTCTGAGTACTGATTTGTCTGGATCTATGCATCAAAATTGCGTGAAAATGTAATCACATGTCAGTTGTACTATAATGTAGTTATCCAATGAATACCCGTTTATCACCTGCATTTCTTCTTGGCGTAGCAATTTTAATGGCCAGTAGTGTATATTTTAAAAAATATTTTTTATTAGAGCGCTGTGCAAAATTACAGGTGAGTGGAATTTTCCAAACTACCAGACTGTTAAAAACACAATCTTCATATAACGGAATATTCAATTATGATTCCGGAAAATAATTAAAAAATTTTAAAAACACGTCTCAGCATGTACTGTATGAGTGAAAATTAGCAATCTATATTGTATCTGCAGCGAAAGACTTGTCCTTTTTTCAATAAAAATAGCTGAGTTTCATTGGTGTGTCAGTGCTTGTTTCCACGTCGCGAGGCTGTGTACATTGTGCGGGGCAAACAAACGCCGGCGAAGGACGTAAATAACCAGTGAGCAGCAGAGGGCTGCCCCGCCTCCACACAGCGCCGCCACGCTTCCAGCTCTCCGCCGTAGCGCTGCAAGAGCTGCACAACTGCAAGTACACAAGGGGAACAACTGTCTTAATAAACATTTCATTTCCTTAGTCGTCTTGTTGAGTTTACAAGTTTCTGTTTTTTTGTTCTGGTTTTCAGGAAGAAAAGCATCATCTAAATGAACATTGTATTTTAAGACAGTAGTTTTCTCAGATATTTTTAAAGTAATTAATGAAACTGTTCCAGAACTTAGAACTGCCGGCCGCGGTGGCCGAGGGGACTGAGGCGCACCAGTCATGGTCTGCACGACCACTACGGGCGGGGTTTCGAATCCCCCCTCGGGCATGGATATTTGTGCCGTCCTTAGTATTAGCTAGTTCATAAGTAGTTTGTAAGTTTAGGGACTGATGGTCCCATAGTTAAGTCCCATAATCTCTACAAACATTTGAACATTTGAACTTAGAACTGCACTATTATTTCTTCACCAGCATAGCAGCTTGTTACTCCTTTAATTGATACGACAAAATCGACATTAAGATATAAATTTACTGTCTC
Source organism: Locusta migratoria (assembly GCA_026315105.1). Taxonomy (NCBI): domain Eukaryota; kingdom Metazoa; phylum Arthropoda; class Insecta; order Orthoptera; family Acrididae; genus Locusta; species Locusta migratoria. The sequence goes on from CM048755.1 coordinate 300,052,655, forward strand.
ATAATATTGAACAGCTGAGGAAATGATAGATTAGTTATTAGTTTCTCGTTCCATAGATCCATGTTAAGCAGTTCCTCGTGGATGTAGAACATATCAAAATATACCTTCTTTTACAAGTTCATATAGTACTAATAGTATGAATTCAGATCACATACATAATTTGGTTTGCATCACAACAACGTTTCAGCAGGCAACGCGGGTTAATTGCTGATTGTGTATGAGAAATCGGTTGGAAACTTTCCTCATGTCAGCACGTTGTAGGTGTCGCCACCGGCGCCAACCTTGTGTGAATGCTCTGAAAAGCTAATCATCTGCATATCACAGCATCTTCTTCCTGTCGGTTAAATTTCGCGTCTGTAGCACATCATGTTCGTGGTGTAGCAATTTTAATGGCTAGGAGTGTATACCCCGGCAAGATTAGAGCCTTAGGCCTTCTCACATCTAACCATTTGCATTTGTTTCTACTGGAAGAAATTGGAAGCCGTCACCAATTTCAACTTTTAGTCAGTGTCGAGAGAAACACGTAAGAAAAACAACGACGTCTGCCAAACTGAAAGTCTAAGGACTTATTAGTAAAACATACATTCGCATAAAATTTACTGAAACATTCAACCTTGAGTACACATGAAGTCCAATGTAGTGAACGCACATGCAGTGACTGCGATTAAGTCCCATACGCTTTACAAACATTTGAACATTTTTAGTGACTGCGTATCTTATGTATGGTTTCTACTACTAATACTATTCACTCAGTGTGGCACTATAAATTAATGTCTGTTGCTTTGATATGGAAGTGTGGAGCGGCAGCTCCATATGCTACCGCTCGTCATGTGCTGTGACACACACAGTCTCACTGTTAACAATACCAATCCCCGTACCCTACCTCCCACTGCAGGCTTCATCTCTCCTTTATATCCACTACATCGCTGATCAGTCCAGACCACCCCCACCAGTCCACCTCCTTCAGTATGCTGATGATACCGCTTTCCTCGCCCTGTATCTCAATCTTCAGAAATCCCAATGCTTCCTCAATAAGTTAACTTCTTGGCGTAGCCAATAGCTCCTCAAAATCAATCTTGCCGAAACTCAGGCATATTATATGACAAGTCACCTGCACCTCCCACTTCTATGACTTCTACCTTACAGTTTCTCACCACTGTATCCAGTTGTAAATAGAATAAAATATCTTGGGCTAATCATTGTGCAACTAACATGGAAGCCTCACTAGAAAGACAACTTGGGCTTACAGCCCCTCCAACATCCTCCACGCATATAAAACATTGATCCAAACATCCTCTCCTATTCATATTTTGCATGGATATCTGCCCCACCAAACTCCTCTAAATACAGGGTATTTCAAAAACGAATTTACAACTTTGAAAATGAATATAAATTAATTCATAGTACTTACAGAAGTGATTGTAGTGTCAGTTGGTAGGGAAATATATCATGTTTTGAGATGCCCAGCTCGCTAGTGCCGAATCGCAAGGTAAGGAGCGCTAGAGGCAGTTGAGATAAAGATGGCTGCCTTCACTGGACCAAAAGACATTGTAAAAAAATAACTAAACTCACTAACGGCGCTGGTGTCGCGAGATAATTCTAACCTTCGGCCGGCCGCCATGATAGTGGCAAGCGTCACACAAATACGAGTGTTGTTAGGACAAAAATCGTGTATTATATAGCTACTGCGGTATATATACTTAATTCATAGTCACGTCTGTACTGTTTGACTATTTCAGTGAACATGAAGCACGATGGCGAAGAGCTGCTTAGCATTTAACTGCAAAAATCTGTTTCAGAAAGGAACGAAAAGAACGAATACTGTCTTCCCATTTATACTTCTCAGGAATACAAGTAGCCCTAACTACTTGGATTCAGAAATAGTTACTCTTGCTTAACAGGCTCCAGTCGAGACAATATAGGATTCATTGAAATAAATAACAGGCTTTTACAATACTGGTAGCTCTTAAAAACGAGCTACTTTAGGCAGTGCTGGTGGACAAGAAGTACAAAAAGTTTCATTTTATGACGTGTAAAATGACTATAGGGGGCACGAGATCAGTTACTTCACTGCAGTACGGATTTTTGTTTATGAAATTAATATTAGCAACTTTTAACACAGAATTTAAAAGTCATCTTTTTATATATAGATATAACAACTGAAAGGGGTTTGCAGAACTGTGCATATTTTCATCTGTGAATGATATGTAGCCACATATCTACATCTACATAGATACTCTGCAAAACACATTTAAGTGCCTGGCAGAGGGTTCATTAACCACTTTCATAACTTTTCTCTACTGTTCCATTCTCTAATAGCGCGCGGGAAGAAAGAACACCTAAATCGTTCCGTTTTCGATCTGATTTCTCTTATTTTACTGGGATGGTCATGTCTCCATAAGTGCAACATTTCCGTGACGCTCACCCCCCCCCCCCCGTAACGTGATAAAAAAAACGAGCTGCCCTTATCTGAACCTTCTTAATGTCTTCCGTCAGTCCCACCTGGTGAAGGTCCCACAAGGGGCAACAGTACTCCAGGAGAGGACGCACAAGTGTGATGTAGGCAGTCTCTTTGGTGGAGCTGGTGCATCTTCGAAGCGTTCTGCCAATGAAACGTAACCTTCCCCACAATATTTTCTATGTGTTCTCTCCAGTCAAAGTTGTTCGTAATTGTAACTCCTAGGTATTTGGTAGAATTTACGACCTTAAGGTTTGACTGATTTATCGCGTAATTGAAGTTCAGAGGATTTCTTTTAGTGGTCATGTGTATTACTTCACACTTTTCTTTATTTAGTGTCAATTGCCAATTTTGGCAACATGTAGAAATTTTGTCTAAATCGCTTTGCAGTTGCTTTTGATCCTCTGTTGACTCCACTAACCGATAAACGACAGCATCATCCACGATCCGTCTAAGGGAGCTATTCAGATTGTCTCCTAAATCGTTTATAAACAAAATATAAACACAATAAATGGATGCACATTGTGGGTTTGAACCCTATGATGACAGTTGCTAACTTCTGAGCAGTTCAGGCTACTCTAAGATATTCGGCTTACAGCATTAAAATGCTAATATTCGTGCTAAATACCCTAATGCTAATGTTACGCGCACTTAGTTAAGAAACAGTTATGGAATACTTCGTAGCTATTTCACAGTTATGTATCTGATGGGGTACTTCATTTTCACAGTCGACTTTTAACATTAGCTGTTTCTGTCAGCTCTGTTTCATTTTTGATGCTATAAAACATATAAATATTGGAGAATATAGCAGGCACTCAAGCAGAGACGTAAAGTGTTGTGAAACTCTTCCGTAATTAATGTTTGTACTTACGTTTTACCCTCGTAGAATATACTGAGAAAGTGCCAAGAAACAGTGTCTGACGATAAATTCCGTTCATACGCTGCAATTTAGAACGCTAAAAAACTAAATGTTGTAATTCGGTTTAGTTAGGAAGAAGAAAAGCTGTTGGCCGATTTCTACACCGTACGTGTAGTAAATTTACACAGGACCGATAGTTTCTGTATATTGAACGAGTCTTGAGCTGTTTTGTAGTTATATATTTAAATGAGACATAGTTTTCGCGACTTAACTCGAATAAATACACACGCCAATCAAAAAGAGTCTTACGCATATTTGAAGTTCGCGCGGAAGTTTGCCACCATAATTACCGCCGTGGCGCTCTTCAGTTTGCCAGCTGTTCTCATTCGGTCGCTTACGGAATTGTGGGGGCTCGACTGGATCTGAGCCAGCTATCTGTGTGTTTTGGTTTGAAAGAATCGAAGTCGGTGACAACAGTTCAGCGTAATTTCCGTACCAAGTGCGCTAAAGACCCTTCCAGTAGGCCCACAATGTATGAGTGGCATAAATGTTTCGCAGGAACACGGCGCTCGATAAGACATAGGAAATCATCAGGTTGTTCATGCACATCTGTGGACGTCGTTGAGCGAGTGAGACAACGTTTTGTCAACAGTCCTACGAAATCCAGGCGGCGTTCATCTGGCGCGAACTGAACAACGGGATCCAGAATATGACGACGTTTTTTTTTTTTTTTTTTTTTTTTTTTTCTGCGACAAGCGCTTGATAAGGCGGCTCGCTGGCTGCATTCTGGGGAGTGAAAGTTTCATTCCAATTTCGATGGTAATGCCTTCAAGTGCCGAAGTAATACGGAATAAATCAAATGTTTAAGGGATTTAACTACTGGGTCACCAATCCCTAAACTTACAAACTACTTATGAACTAGCTTATACTGAAGACGGCACAAACATCCATGCCCGAGGGGGGATTCAAGCCCCCGACGGGGAACGGCCTCGTGCATCGTAGCATAGCGCCTCGGTGCGCTCGGCCGCTCCGCCGCGGCGATACGGACTACAACTCAAGCAATGAAAAGCAGATTACAGCGCTGCATTGATACCAATGGTCATCACTTCGAACACCTTCTGTGAATGGACGTTCATTCCACCTTTTTCACCTACAAACAACTTACTGTTACACAACATTAGATTCGTCTCTATAGCCGCTATCAGAAAATACGTATCGCACTATAGCATCCTACTTAAAAATTTGTCTAGTCACGGTCTGCACGACCACTACGGTCGGGGGTTCGAATCCCCCCTCGGGCATGGATATTTGTGCCGTCCTAGTTCGTAAGTAGTTCATAAGTAGTTTGTAAGTTTAGGGACTGATGACCCCGTAGTTGAGTCCCATAGACTTTACAAACATTTGAACATTTTTTTTTTTTTTTTAAATTTGACCATCATATTTCTGAAGCGACCCAACCTAGCAACAATAAACCAATCTCATATTCTGACCCCCGTTGTCTGATGCAACTTTTGTCCCAGAAACAATTCTGCTCCTATCATACTTTCCGAGTTATTCTTGGTGGCAATAGTTATTGACTTACCTTGTATACCTGCCAAATTATATCAGTGTGCAAATCATAAATCAATACATATGACATCATAAATACTGCGATGGGTACAAAACTTGTCACGTCACATTTTAATACTTTTTTTATATTTTATTCTTTTGGCCCACTTGATGATTTTCTTATTGTGACTTACACGTTGTCAAAATGTTCAAATGTTAGTAAATCTATCGGACCAAACTGCGTGGTCATCAGGCCGTAGCTTACAAACTACTTAAACCTAGGTAAACTAACCTAAGGACAAACACACACACCCATGCCCCAGGGAGGACTCGAACCTCCACGGCGAGCAACCGCGCGCTCCGCAGAGAAACGCTTTAGACCGCTGGGCTACTTCACCGCGGCTACACGTTGTCATTTCAAAGCAATGACGCACTGAGGAATTAACAAAAAACACGTCGTTCTTTGTACGATAAACGATAATCTAGTGTCTACAAATGCCATATTAGTATCAGTTAACAACGGCCATCAATAGTATAAGGTTAAAGGAACCATCTTTTGATTGATAGCCGTAGCGTAGTGAGGAATGCGGTGGACTATGACGCTAAAGGTCAGTGGTTCGGGATCCGCCATTACGTAAAATTTCTTTTTCCTAAAAGGGTTTCAGACACTCTTATTAATTAATTTTTTATTTTTCATATTGTTATTTTGGTCCAAAATGTTTGCAAAAACTTATAAAACTACAAATCTAAAGAGGGCCGTAAAACACGTCAGTGCCTTTTTTTTTTCATTTACTGTAAAAACACAGTCTTATCCCAGTCAGCTTGAAGCAATTCCTGAAAGCTGGCACTGCTGTTGACACCTTTGAACTGTTAAGCACAAACGGCTGCAGCCGAAAGCAGTAGGTCTGCATATAGATACGTTTACAAAATCGCGTTGTGGAAAGGTGAGGCAGCAATGTACAACTACATTCCTGGATCGTATCATAGCGAGTCGGCTGCAGCAGTATACGTAAGCTAAGAACAAACTAAATGAAGATGTTCGTTACTGTTTTAGACGTGCTATGCAAAACATTTGATATTTACGTATAGCATACGGATCAAAATTTTCCTTAGAAAAATAATTTAAAAAATACGGTAACACCAACAAGGCGACGAATTTGTATTTCAATTACTATTTTTCTTTCTTTGGATACTGCACTTATAACTGTGTAGATATACATATTTCTTTGTTTCACTTTTTCATCATTTCTTTACATGAACTGGAATCTTTTCCGATGTTTTATTTTCGTTTCTAATACAGGACTGGAATAATATATACCCGGGCAATGTCGAGTTTCGCAGCTGGCGTTAATCCAATACGGAGAGAATAAGTACATCGGATAGTGCGCAGTGAGAGAGCGTCATCACTTCATAAAACACAAATGTAAGAAAAGAGCCACAGAGGTGGATGATATGCCAGTTAAATTCTATACCGCATCTCCCCCCCCCCCCCCCCACTTCCCACGCGCCCTCGACGCCGGACGTGATTCCCATACCTAATCATCGTCGCATTCGGTTCCAGCAGACGGAGCCACCGCACATTTCAGCAGACAAGTGAGGGCACTTCTACAGGCGACCTTCTCCTCTCGCGGTGGGACACTCACACGGCCACCACAGTCATTCGATGTCACCAATCGATATCTGTGGATATCTCAAGGGACTTGTGTATTAGAAACCTGTTGCAGCGCCTGAGGACGTACTGGGCAGGCTTTCTGTAGCAGCAGGATGTCTACTACATCTACATGGGATACTCTGCAAATCACATTTAAGTGCCTGGCAGAGGGTTCGTCGAACTACCGTTATACTATTTATCTCCCATTCCATTCTCGAATAGCGCGCGGAAAGAAAGAACACCTGAATCTCTCCGTTCTTGCTCTGATTTCTCGTATTTTATTCTTTTGGTCATTCTACTTATGTAAGTGAGAGTCAACAATATATTTTCGCACTCGGAGGTGAATGTTGGCGATTGGAGATTCGTAAGTAGCCCACGCCGCAGCGATAAGCGCCGTTGTTGTAATGATTCCCATCCCAAATCCTGTATCATTTCCGTAACGCTGTCTCCCCTGTATCGTGACAATACGAAACGAGCTGCCCTTCTCTGGATTCTTTCGATGTCCTCCGTCAAACCCACCTGATAAGAATCCCACACTGGGCAGCAATACTCCAAAAATGGACGGACAAGCGTAGTGTATGCAGTTTCTTTTGTAGTTCTGTTGCATCTTTTAAGGGTTCTGCCAATAAAACGCAGTCTTAGGTTCGCCTTTCCCATTACATTATCTACGTGTACTTTCCAGTTTAAGTCCGAAGTAAAAGAAATATCCTAGGTATTTTGTGGAGTTTACGGCCTTCACTTTTGATTGATTTATCTTGTAAACAAGGTTTAACGGATTTCTTTTCGTACTCATGTGGACGACTACACACTTCTCATTATTTAGAGTCAATTGCCAATTTTTACACCGTAGTGATATCTTATTCAGATCGTTCTGCAGTTGGGTTTGATCTTCAGATGATTTTACTAGACGGTAAATGACGGCGTCATCTGCAAACAACCTAAGAGAGCTACTTAGATTTTCCCCTAAATCGTTTATGTAAATAAGGAACAGCAGAGGACCAATAACACTACCCTGTGGAACGCCCGATATCACTTTGTTTTAGTCGATGCCTTACCATCGATTACTACAAATTGTGTCCTCTCTGACAGGAAATCCCCATTCCAATCTCAAATTTGGGGCGATGTACCATAACCACGCAATTTGATTACAAGCCGTTTGTGAGGTACGGTGTCAAAAGCTTTCTGGAAATCAAGAAATACGGAATCGATTTGCGAACCCTTGTCCATAGCGCCCATCATTTCGTGTGAATAAAGAGCTAGTTGTGTCTTCGGGATACACCAGGTATTTGTGCGATCGTCAATGTCGGGCGTATCTGGAAGCATATTGACAAAACTCAGTAGAATGCGTCTAAGTAAGTTGTTTCCCTATGTGCCACATCATTTTGTAAACTTTTTGTAACATCCTGTAGCGATCTGCCTGACTAACGTCAACTTGATGCAGATTTAGGGAACAAATATCTCTCTCCCATATGATGAGTCTCCTGAGGACGTAAAATTCAAGTATGTTTATTAACTCCCCAATTTTCTTTCTACACATATAGTCAGTATTACTGTTATCGTTTTATTGTAATCCCCCTGGTGTGTTTACACATGGCACGTTTATGTGAGGTAGCCAAATATTGTCTCTGCACCGAAAATATGTCTTCAAATAATTAAAACAGCCCTGCCATTTAAGTTAACAAATGGTTATCATCGTAACGCTACTACAATGATTCACAACTTAAATACGATAAACATTTATTCTAAAAAATTAAAGACTGAAAAATTGTGTAATTGTAAGAATATAATGCCAGATCCTACCTGAAATATAATTTCGAGATAGGTAGAACATCTGTCTATTTAAAACTCTGCCCTTTCCAGTAGATGGACGCATAATTTTGTCCGATACCGAGTAGCGGCTTCAGTAAAGAAAAGTCCGTGAAAAGCAAATGGAACTCGCGATATTTACTGTGAATGTTTGCCTGTCACTTTAACCACCATGTGCATATCATTTATTACTGTGGATCTGCTGGTTGGTGCGTTGGCTCTCGTGCAGATTACGTACGTCGTGCAGCTGTGATTCTCAGCCTACACAATGGACGTCAAAACCGTCCGCAGACTCGCAGGGCTAAAACTACAATAGTGCGAGAAAGAATACAAGTCGAGATTTCTATTTGCTCACCAGCCAGGAACAATAATTCCACACGGGTGCCATGCCCCAAAGCAGCACTTCAGTTTGCGTCAGACTCCAAACAGAAGCAAAGATTCGTCGTTCGAATAAATAGGCGAAATCCGCACTTACCGAAATCTTGAGAGTCATTTTCTTCGCTGACGGTCTTGCCAGCGAAGAGCGTAAGCCGCTCCCCAGAGAGAAGTGTCCTCGATCGATCCCCGCAGCCAAGTGCCTTCGTACAATACGGCCTCGGCCTCTTGGACGTTCGCTTCTCGGCGACCAACACCCACGCCCGCTACATAGACAATACCTCCTACTGCATGGCTCATGATTGTTCCAGTCACTTGCTTACAGCTCACTCTTTTCGTAAGGTTTTCTGGAAGTTGCCATCTCTCCATTTACAGAAATTAGTTTGTAAACCTACTGGGCCAAACTCCTCTGGTCATCAGTCCCTAGACTTAGAAACTATTTAAAATAATTAAATAACTGTGATACAGTATATATTTGTTCAATAATAATATTTATTTTGCTGTAAACCAGCTTTCGGATTCTTAGACCATCTTCAGAGAACTTATTATTGCAGATTATCCACATCACATCAGCTTCCCTGTTTGGAGTACAAAGAGTTTTCAAAGATATATGTCCAGTCATGGACTATGTAAACTTTAAGTATTTTTTTTTAAGAAACAGAGACGCACAACCAATTAAAGCAAAACAGTAACTAAGAAATTACTATTAATTAAATATCAATAAATAAGCTGAACAAACACATGACCCAGTGAGTGTACCAGTAAGTATATTTGTATATTAAATTAACTTCTATATATGAGCAAAAGTAGGAAGGGGAACTTGTGAGTGAGGAAGACAATAAAGCCGGCAGCGGTGGCCGAGGGGACTGAGGCGCTCCAGTCACGGTCTGCACGGCCACTACGGTCGGGGGTTCAAATCCCCCCGAGGGGATTAGTTAGTTCATAAGTAGTTTGTAAGTTTAGGGACTGATGACACCTTAGTTAAGTCCCATACGCTATACAAACATTTGAACATTTTTGAAGACAATAAACAATGAAATGTGGGTGAGGAACATTTACATATCTTTGGAATTTGTGAATATGGAACAAAGGAGAATATTAAAGTATATAACTATATTAAAATTCAGAGGTTTTCACAAGAATGGGGAGGGTACACAAGACAGGAAAAACATTGGAATGTGGGTGAGAAACATAACACATTTCAACAAGCATGGTGGCAGGATTATGCCTATTAGCTGTTACTTTAATAAGGGTGAATACTGAAATTGGGTTCGATCTTTGAGAATCAGGTTTGGTTTCTGAGCTTAGTGTTTGTTCATAGAGAGAATGTCAAGTAATATTAGCTTTCTGCCTTTATTCGCTCTGTAGAGAACATCACATTTATTGTCAAAAGCATGAATTTCATTGAAGGCATGTTCTGCAAAGGTGGAATCTCTCTTTTTTAGTCTCCAATTCTTCTCATGTTCAGCCAGTATAGTAGTTATAGCCCTACCTCAATGACCAACATATAGTTTGCCACAAATATTGCAAGAGATCCTATATGTACCACACCTGGAAGAGCAAGTTTGCAGTAGTATTCCTATTAGAAAAGGCTGGGGTGTATTTTCTGGACTTAAGTTTGCTGACAAGTCTTTCTGACGTTTTACCAACGTGTAACATTACTTAGTCTATTACTGGACACATATCTTTGTAAAATCTTTGTACTCCAAACACAGTAGCTGGTTTGACGTGGATAATATGCAGTGTAAAGTTGTCTGAAGATGGCCTAAGAAGCCTAAAGTTAGTTTACAAGAAAATAAATATTATTGTGGAATAAATCTATAGTGTATCACATTTGTTTAATATATTTATGGTCCATCAAGAACCGACGGAAGACTGCATAAATATTATTAAAACTAAGCTACCCTAAGGACAACACACAACACAGCCTGGCCGAGGGCGGACTCGAACCTCCGGCGGAAACGGCCGCGCAGTCCGTGGCATGATGCCATAGACCACGCGGCCATTCCACGCCGCAACCCCGTTTACATTTTCAGCATTCGGCGATTCACATATGCACTTCTACTTTTCGGAGGGAAAGGTTCCTCGACACTTTCCGTGAAAAGATACTCGTGAGCAGCGTTTGTGGCTGAGGCAGATTACTGGGGCACCATGCTGCGGTGCGCACGGCCGTTCTCCGTCGATGGGTTCGAGTTCCCCCTCGGGCATGGGTGTTTGTGTTGTCCTCAGGTTAGTTTACATTAGTTTAAGTAGTTTGCAAGCTATGGACTAATGACCAAGCAGTTTAGTCCGATAGATTTACAAACATTTGAACATCGTTTGTGAACCGATACAGTCCTTCGTACTAACGGACATACACTGTCTGAAAAGAAGTGGTACACCTCTAAATACCTCAATTTTGGTTCGATGATGAATAATCCTAGTCCGTCTTACACTTAGGTCACAGCACTGATGTGCACATGTCGATTGGTACTTTCAGAGGACCATTTGGAAGATTGAATGGCGGACCGTGTCTTCAGCAATGAAAGCAGATTCTGCCTGCACGTAAGTGATTGTCGTTAGCCTGTACGACCTGCGAGCGCTGTTCCGTAGAGGGCCTTCTGTGTTGGTGGATGGGGGGGGGGGGGGGGTGAAAGAATTCTCCAGAGAATAAGGTGTGTTCAATGGCGTTACTAGTTTGAGTTAGTGGGGAGGGAGGGGGGGGAGGAGCGACCTGTAAGTCGTGAGTAATAATTGTTAATTTGTTTATATATGTTGTCTTTCATAACGTCCTCAATTTTCAGTAAAGTGTTATGAAAATTAATTAAATTCAATCTGTGTGGTGCCAAAATTCTTAAATAAAGAAGGTAAATGTAACTCGTCACAATTTTCTGTCTAAAATTTCTTGCTACACCAAGAAGAAATGCAGATGATAAACGAGTATTCATTGGACAAATATATTATACTACAACTCACATGTGACTACATTTTCACGCAATTTGGGTGCATAGATCCTGAGAAATCAGTACCCAGAACAACCACCTCTGGCCGTAATAACGGCCTGGGTACGCCTGCGCATTGAGTCAAACAGAGCTTGGATGGCATGTACAGGTACAGCTTCAACACGATACCACAGTTCAACAACAGTAGTGACTGGCGTATTGTGACGAGTCAGTTGCTTGGCAACAATTGACCAGACGTTTTCAGTTGGTGAGAGATCTGGAGAATGTGCTGGCCAGGGCAGCAGTAGAACTTTTCCCGGATCCAGAAAGGCCCGTACAGGACTGCAACATGCGGTCATGCATCATCCTGCTGAAGTGTAAGGTTTCGCAGGGAACGAATGAAGGGTAGAGCTACGGGTCGTAACACATCTGAAATGTATCGTCCACTGTTCAAAGTGTCGTCGATACGAACAAGAGGTGACCGAGACGTGTAACCAATGGTATTCCATATCATCACCCTGGGTGATACGCCAGAATGGCGATAACGAATACATGCTGCCAATGTGCGTTCACCGCGATGTCGCCAAACACGGATGCGATCATCATGATGCTGTAAACAGAACCTAGATTCATCCGAAAAAATGTCGTTTTGCCATTCGTGCACCCAGGTTCGTCGTCGTGTACACCATCACAGGTGCTCCTGTCTGTGATGCAGCTTCAAGGGTAACCGCAGTCATGATCTCCGAGCTGATAGTCCATGCTGTTGCAAACGTCGTCGAACTGTTCGTGCAGACGGTTGTTGTCTTGCAAACGTCCCCATCTGTTGTCTCGGGGATCGAGGCGTGGCTGCACGATCCGTTACAGTCATGTGGATAAGATGCCTGACATCTCGACTACTAGTGATACGAGGCCGTTGGGATCCACGGCGTCCGTATTGCCCTCCTGAACCCACCGATTCCATATCTGCTAACAGTCATCGGATCGCGACCAACGCGAGTAGCAATGTCGCGATACGATAAACCGCAATCACGATAGGCTACAACCCGACCTTTATCAAAGTCGGAAACGCGATAGCAACCCGACCTTTATCAAAGTCGGAAACGCGATAGCACCCATTTCTTCTCCTTACACGAGACATCACAACAAAGTTTCACCAGGCAACTCCAGTCAACTGCTGTATGTGTATGAGAAATCGGTTGGAAACTTTCCTCATGTCAGCAAGTTGTAGGTGTCGCCACGGCGCTAACTTCGTGTAAATGCTCTGAAAAGCTAATCATTTGTATATCGCAGCATCTTCTTCTTGTGGGTTAAATTTCGCGTCTGTAGCACGTCATCTTCAATGGCCAGGAGTGTAGTGAACTATTGAGATAGAGCTTCCTGAAACTTGATTCATTTTCTGAGTTTAAGAACTATTAAGAAAAGCTTTTTCCTCCAAAATATATGTAATTAGTCTTTTTCTATTAATTAATGGCCTTTTAAGGTTGTTAAAGTAATTTAAACTGTAGCAAGCTAGGGAACAATCTGTGTTCTTTAAATTATACCCCATGAAAGTCTTTGATAAAATTAGAATTCAAAATGTTTTTTTTAACATTGACATACAAAAATTACTAACGGCAAACAGACATTCTGATGATAATTCTCTGAACATCTCAAGCAAGTAGATATACGTAGCTGTCAGCAAACAAGTTGACGGTAATAGGGTGTACTCAAAACCGCTTGTCAAAAGCCTTTTTGTTAATATGCTCTTAAACAGTCGGCGGAAAGCCGTTCTGGAGATATATGAAGTGGTTAGAAGCGTGACTGGCGACAGGACAGCAGTTGTACTGGTTATCTGTCTCGTTTTCCAGTTTATAATATCTGTCACATCTTATGAATTATGAAAGCTTACGAGCCATTAGAACTGCAGTTTTATGAATGAAAGACGTCAATCGCAAATATAGTGTTACAGGCGATTTGGTTAGTACTTTGTTTTTACAAATGTGGGAGGCTACTCTTGAATACATTACTTTATCAAAAAATCTCGATAGAGCTGTCAGAAGAGAGATTGGGCGGTAGTTGTTAACATCTGATGTATACTATTTTTTATGCAATGGCAATCAGGGAACACCTTGCTTCAGCGAGCTATTACATTAGTGACTGAGAATCCTTCTTATCTGTGGGGAGCAAGCTTTACGTACCCGGCTGGAAATGCCATCAATAAGAGCTTTTACATTTCAGTGACTTTATTATTTTACTGATATCAAGCCGGCCGCGGTGGCCGAGGGGACTAAGGCGCTCCAGTCACGGTCTGCACGGCCACTACGGTCGGGGGTTCGAATCCCCCCTCGGGCATGGATATTTGTGCCGTCCTAGTTCGTAAGTAGTTCATAAGTAGTTTGTAAGTTTAGGGACTGGTGACCCCGTAGTTAAGTCCCATAGACTACACAAACATTTGAACATTTGAACTGATATCAAGGGGAGAGGTTGGTGGAATTACAATTGTATCAAACTGAGAAGGTATGGTCCCTTCTATTAGTAACTTGGCCTCTTCTAAGGAACATCTAGATTCTATTTTCTCCCCAACATTTAGAAAATGATTATTGAAAATAAGGGACCGCTGACCAGCGCTCGATACGTGCAGAATGGTGTAAGACCTGTTCTGTTGCCATTTTTGCAGCAGGAAGGTGTGTTGTCCCATCAGGGTTATGCTCGCTCATACACTGTGCGTGAATCTTGAAAGACGAACGCCCCGTTTCTAACATCGATATATTCATTTTTGTACAGTGTATGTAAAATTTTTCTTATCGTTTCCCCTCCGTAAGTGATATGTGTTCCACGTGGTCGGTCGTTAGAACAAAGCCTTCAGCTTCCTCTATTGTTTGTTCCATGCCCATCAGACAAAATAATAATAATAAATAATAATGATAATGGGGATTCGAACCCCCGACTGTAGTAGCCGTGCAGACCGTGACTGGAGCGCCTCAGTCCCCTCGGCCACCGCGGCCGGCTATTAAGTGATTTCAGTTGCTTTAATACACCAGGGGTATCAACTTCTAAATGACGCATGTTGGCAACTGTTCTTGATACAAATTCTGGGATATTTGTTTCGTCTCCTTTCGTGAAGGAATTTCGGAAGGCTGTGTTAAGCAATTCTGCTTTAGCAGAGCAGTAGGCAGTAGCGTCATCGTTACTATCGCGTAGTGAAGGGAATGATTGTGTTTTACCGCTGGTATACTTTACATACGACCAGAATTTCTTAGGATTCTCAACCAAAGTATACAGGGTGGTCCATTAATAGTGACAGGGCCAAATATCTCACGAAATGAGCATTAAACGAAAAAAAAACTAGAAAGAACAAAACTTTTCTAGCTTGAAGGTGGAAAACAGATGGCGCTATGGTTTCCCAGCTAGATGGCGCTGCCAGACGTCAAACGGATATCAACTGCATTTTTAAAAAAATAGGTACCCCCATTTTATTAGATATTCGTCTAGTACGTACATAAATACGAATGTTTTATTTGGAACACTTTTTTCGCTTTGTGATAGATGGCGCTGTAATAATCACAAACGTATAAGTACGTGGTATCGCGTAACATTTCGCCAGTTCGGACGGTATTTGCTTCGTGATACAGTAATCGTGTTAAACTGGAGCGTTTACCAATTGCAGAAAAGGTCGATATGGTATGTATGGCTATTGTGATCAAAATGCCCAACGGGCCTGTGCTATGTATGTTGATCGTTATTCTGGAAGACATCATCCAAGTGTCCGGACCTTTCGTCGGATAGTTACGTTATTTAAAGAGACAGGAAGTATTCAGACACAAATGAAACGTCAACTACGACCTGCAACAAATGATGATGCCCAAGTAAGTGTTCTAGCTGCAGTTGCGGCTAATCCGCAGATCAGTAGCAGACAAACTGAGCGAGAATCGGGAATCTCAAAAACGTCGGAGTTGAGAATTGTACATCATTATAAATTTCACCCATACCATAATTCTATGCACCAGGATTTGCATGGCGACGACTTTGAACGTCGTATAGTTTTGCCACTTGGCACAAAATAAATTACGGGACGATAACAGATTTTTTTTTTACGCATTCTGTTTAGTGACGAAATAATATGCACTATTGGGCAACAGAAAATCCACGATGGCTGCGACAAGTGGAAAAACAGGGACCTTGGCGGGTTAATGTATGGTGCGGCATTATGGGAGGAAGGATAATTGGCCCCTATTTTATCGATGGCAATCTAAATGGTGCAATGTATGCTGATTTCTTACGTAATGTTCTACCGATTTTACTACAAGATGTTTCACTGCATGACAGAATGGCAATGTACTTTCAACATGATGGATATCTGGCACAGGGCTCGCGTGCAGTGGAAGCGGTCTTTAATGGAATATTTAATGCCAGGTGGATTGGTCGTAGAAGCGCGATACCATGGCCCGCACGTTCATCGGATCTTACATCCCAGAATTTCTTTCTGTGGGAAAAATTGAAGGATATTTGCCATCGTGATTCACCGACAACGCCTGAAAACATTCGTCAGCGCATTGTCAATGCATGTGAGAACGTTTCTGAAGGCGAACTACCCGCTGTTGAGAGGAATTTCATTACACGTATTACCAAATGCATTTCAGTTGAAGGACATCATTTTGAGCATTTATTGAAGTGATAATGTAATTACACGTAATCACGCAGAAACAGAATGCGTTCTCGTAACGTATGATAATTTCACAAAAGTGCATGTATCACATTGAAACAACCGAAATAAAGTTCAAACGTACCTGCGTTCTGTGTTTTAATTTAAAAAACCTATCTGTTACCCATTGTTCGTCAAAAATTGTGAGCAATGTGTTTGTGAATATTACAGTACCATCTATCAGAAAGCGAGAAAGTGTTGCAAATAAAACATTCATATTTATTTATGTACTAGACGAATATGTAATAAAAATGGGGGTACCTATTTAAAAAAAAATGCAGTTGACATCCGTTTGACCTATGGCAGCGTCATCTAGCGGGCCAACCATAGCGCCATCTGTTTTCCCCCTTCAAGCTAGAAACGTTTTGTTCTTTGTTGTTCTTTCGTTTAATGCTTATTTAGTGAGATATTTGGCCCAGTCACTCTCGATGGACCACCCTGTATGTTCTAAAATCCTGTGGAAACCGCCATCAGTGAATAGGTCTGTAGGCCTGCGGATCACACATGTCACTCAGGTGTGGTAATTTTTATTGGGGACGGTGTGTTGGTACTGTCGTCCGGCTGCAGGTTGTGTACTTTTGGTCTCCAGAGTGCAGTGGCACGTTCGCACAGTTCACGCTGCGGAGGTTGGTTAGCCTTCCGGGTTGTAAACCGGCCGTCCACCACTACATTCCCTTTCAGCAGTAAATCTCTCCACACCCTTGGCAGGCACACTTTAGCTGATTGCGGCTTCTGAGTAACGCCTTCTCCCCGACACCCCTTTCGTCAGCGCTGAGCTCCAGTTAACTCACAGAGATACCGCACTGCAGCTAGTAGTAGTCCGTGGCGCTAGACAATATCAGCTAATGAAATGATCCTTTATCCGATTGGACATCGTGAATCGTGATCCTACATCAAATGAAAATCAAAAACAATTTGTAGAACATAAATGTGTAACGGAAAAAATCTTGCCACCTTACGTTGCAGACGCCTTATCAAATAAATTTCCATTTCCATTTATGATCCAGGAACAGTTGCGGTGTTAATTGATACGAGGGCGTTTGAAAATTACGTGCAAAAAATAAATAAATAAATAAAATAAAAATAAAAATACTGACGTGTTTGAGGAAAACAATTTTTAATTTTTCCACTTAGTCTCCTTTTACACATAAACACTTCGTCCAACGATGTTCTAATTTGGTTGATCCCTTCCGAATAATAGAAATTGTCCAAGTCTTCGAAAAAGCTATCACCGCCTCCTTTGAATGAAACCTTCGTCCCATCAGCTATTTCTTCAAATTGGGGAACAAATAGTAGTCCGAGGGAGCCAAGTTTGCAGAATAGGGGGGGTGGGGTGTGAAACGAGTTGGAATCCTATTTCCAATAATTTTGCGACACAGCTGCTGAGGTGTGTGCTGGTGTATTGTCGTGATGGAAAATGACGTTTTTGTAGGCCAATCGCCGCCGTTTTTCTCGCAGTTCGGTTTTCAAACGGTCCAATAACGATGAATAATATGCACCTGTAATAGTTTTACCCTGTCCCGAATAGTCGATAAGGATTAGCCCTTGCTAATCCCAAAAGACCGTCGTCATAACGTTTCCGGCCAAAGGACGGGTATTCGCCTTTTCGGTGTAGATTCTCCCTTGGTAACCCAGTGTTTAGATTGTTCTTTGGTCTCAGGAGTATAGTAATGTTTCATCCACAGTCACGAAACGACCCGTAAAGTCCTGTGGATTCTTCCCGAACAGCTGCAAACCTTCCTTGGAATACTTCAGACGATTCCGTTTTTGTTCAAGGGTGAGCAAACGCGGCTACCATTTTGCGGATAGCTTTCCAATGTCTAAATATTTATGCAAAATGTTATGTATTCGAGATGTCCACAGCACTAGCAATCTCACGCATCTTAACTCTTCTGTCATCCATCACCATATCATGGATTTTATCAATGATTTCTGGAGTCGTAACCTCCACAGTGCGTCCAGAACGTTCAGCGTCACTTGTGCTCATATAGCCACTCCGAAAATTTTGAAACCACTTATAAACTGTTCTAATCGAAGGTGTAGAGTCACCGTAATATTTATCAAGCTTCTCTTTAGTCTCCTGAGGCGTTTTGTCTTTTATAAAGTAATGTTTAATCACCACACGAAATTCTTTTTCGTCCATTCTTTGACAATCACTCAACTTCTTTGATTCACATGAATGCTACACACAAAGACTTACACCAATATGGCTGAAACTTGGTGTGCGCTCTTTCGAAAGATTCTACTAACTAAACATGACACCGATACGCACCAATGGTGCCATTTGTCGGACTTAACACGAACTTTTCAAACGCCCCTCGTATAGCAGAAAGCGGTTTCCACATGACATATTTTATGCGTTCTTGAGAGCAAGTTGACTTCACTTTGTACCAGTTTCGTATTATACCTTTTTGTTTAGAGGCTGCTTTCTTTAGTCATTAAGCAATGGACATTATTTAGACCTTGCAGTGAAAGTCACAGTTCTGTGTCATAGCAAGTACAATCCAAACACAAAGTGACGAGTGAGAAAACAAATTTACCAACATATTATTATTATGGTTAACATTGTCTTTAAACTGACAGTTCTTGCAGTGGCAACGGTCAAATTATCTCTTAAGTGGACTGATGCTACTCAATCTCAAGACCTAACAGTCACACATCCGCAAAAACTAACATAACAACATCCTTAAATACTAAATGTTTGTTCAATTATGCCCGTCCAACGTGATGGAAATTAAAGCACAAACATGACAACCCTTTGAGAACGTCAGTGATGACACGCATATTAGGTGTTACTGGTGAACTGCAACTGGTGAAAATAGCTCAGTGGACTACTGTTATGGCCAGATGTATGATGTAGCGTACTTATCCAACTTTCCTACATCTACATCAGTTTTTTTGGAGAAAAGAAATTTCTGGCATATCTTAACTAAGAGAAGGGACACATTGTGAGGCATCAGGGACTCGTCAGTTTAGCATTGGAAGGAACTGTGTGGGGTAAAAATCACAGAGGGAGATCAAGAGACGAATACAATAAGCATGTTCAAAGGTATGTGGGTTGCCTTTCTTATTCAGACCTGAAGAGAGTTGCACAGGACAGGGTAGCGCGGAGAGGTGCATCAAAGCAGTCACAGGACAGAAGACCACAACCACAACACCAACAACACATCAATACTCTGCAAGCCACCTCACGGTTTGTGGCGGAGGGTAGTTTGTGTGCGCCGCGCGGAATTAGCCGAGCGGTCTAGAGCGCCACGTTACGGATCGCGCGGTCTCCCGCATTTGAGGTTCGAATCTTCTCTCGAGCATGGATGTGTGTGTTGTCCTTAGGTTAGTTTGACTTAGTTTAAGTAGTTTGTAAGACTAGGGACTGATAACCAACGTAGTTTGGTCCCATAGGATTACAAACATTTGAATTCTGGTAGTCTGTGTACTTCTGTCTCTTCCTCCTTTTCGGGTTCTAGTCGAGTATGGTTTGCAGAAGAAAGGAGGAGGAAGGAAGATTAGTGTTTGACGCCCCATCGACAGCGTGGACATTAGAGGCGGAGCTTACGTTCGGGCCGCCCGCGGTGGCCGAGGGGACTGAGGCGCTTCAGTCACGGTCTGCACGGCCACTACGGTCGGGGGTTCGAATCCCCCCCTCGGGCATGGATATTTGTGCCGTCCTTAGTATTAGCTAGTTCATAAGTAGTTTGTAAGTTTAGGGTCTGATGACCCCGCAGTTAAGTCCCATAGACTCAAACAAAACAAAAAACAAAAAAAAAACAAAAAAACAAAAAAAAAAAACAAAAAAAACAAAAAAAAAAAAAAAAAAACAAAAAGAAAAATCCCTTCAGTTTAATCCTCGTGCTTTTTTCACGATGTATACCTGGTAAGACACAATATACTGACTCTTTATTTGAGGAACGTACGCTCTCTAAACTGTGGCAGTGGCCCATGCGGTGATACAGGACGCCTCTCTTGCAACGTCTGCCACTTAAGTTTAACCATCTCTTCTATGACGCTTTCGTTATTACTGAATGAACCTATAACGAATCGCGCCGCTGTTCTTTGGATCTTCTCTACCTTCCTTGTCGACCCTATCAGGTATGGATCTCACAAAAAATGTTCAAATGTTAATAAAGCTTATGGGACTTAAGTACGGGGTTATCAGTCCCTAAACTTACATACTACTTATGAACTACTTACGAACTAGGACGGCACAAATATCCATGCCCGAGGGGGTATTCGAACCCCCGACCGTAGTGGCCGTGCAGACCGTGACTGAAGCGCCTCAGTCTCCTTGGCCTCCGCGGCCGGCGTGGATCTCACAATGACAAGCAATATTCAAGTATTGGACGAAAGAGTCTTTTGTAAGCTACTTCGTTTCTTGATGGACTATGCTGCCTGAGGATTGTTCCAGTGAATCTCAGTCTTGCACCTTTCTTACCCACGATTCATTTTATTTGGTCGTTCTATTTCAGTTCGCTGCTTACGCCCACCACCAAATATTTTGTGGAAGCAACTGCTGCCAGAGGCTGTTCGGCAATCATATAATAAACGATCATTCTTTCTATGTGTTCGCAGTAGTTGCTTTTCTACGTTAAGAGTGAGTTGCACCTCACCGCACCAAGCGTCGATACGCCCCAGATCTCCCTGCATTTCGGTGCAATTTTCCATTGTTCCGACTTATCGATTTACTTGAGCATTATTCGCGAAAAGCCTGACAGCTACGGCAAGCTACGTTTCTGAACACGGTATTGGATGAGTGCGTATAGTATCGTTTATGTTGATTTCAACATTCTTTTTGCACAAGGGAAAGTATGCAGAGCCATTAAAAACAGGTAATAAGTTAATAATAACTCCACAGATGTCTTTCTTGGGTTTCGTAAGATACCTGACAAGGTATGTAACGGTACATTGCAGTACAGTTTATTTTCAGTGATTTTGTAACCTACAGGGTTTTACTGAATAATTTAATTTTCTATTAAAAAATTTAAAAAAATGTCTAGGAGAGACCAGTAATCTTCCCTTTGGCAGAAAGACGTCGCTTTTCTGTTCAGAACGTTAAGGTTTCTTCACTGCAATTCCAGTAAAATCGTTGAAGGTGGAACGTAGGAAACGTATGTAGAATGCAATAACTACAGTATGTAACGTATCAAATCAGCAACCACAGCTGTAGCTGAAGGAAAAGTCACAGGCGTGGCAATATAACGACTAAAGGAATCACACTGTTTCCCCAACAGAAAAAGACACCAATTTCAAAATTGTTACAGCTTAAATACAAACGGCAAGAATTTGCAGAATACTGGCGTTTAAAGTTAAAGTAATTACACTCAAAATTATGTGCGAGTGAAGTGTAAAAATGTTCGAATCATTAGACTCCATAATGAATTGATATGCGTCAAAAACTGTCATAGAAAAAATAGACATTTATATAAATTTATGTTTCTTTTGTATTCATATTCTACTTAATTTCAGCGGAATAAGCTGCAAATATACACATATCTGTTAGTATTTGTTCAAGACGACTTTGTTCTTTTATACCAGTGAATAAATGTAATTCGGCTGTTTTTACATTAATTTCCCGATTATGTATGTCTTCTGATGTTTGACTAATGCTTGCAACCCAAAATGATAGTAACTATTTAGTTAGTTACGTAGGAAAATAATTATAAACAAACATTACTGCTTCCGCGGCTTGCCCACCACTAGGAGCGCTAGTGTCGTTGCAGCTGTCAGTTGGTGACAACTTTCACAGCAGTGAGTGTCGCGACTGTGATGTTAGACTGTAGTTAACTTTGTTTAAGTATTTTGTAAGTCTAGGGACTAATAACCAAAGAACGTAAGTTCCATAGTTTTACAAACATTTGAACTCGTCGCTAAATTTCTCTCCATTAAGAATGACATGCTGAGTTACGTTTACTAGAAATTCTTCAATCCAATCACACAGTTGGTCTGATCGCATATTGTTTATTAGAAGTCACTGCGGGACAATATAGAACGCCTTCCGAAAGGCAAGAAACGCGGCATCTGCATGGAAACCTATATCTACTGACTTTTGGGTCTCACAGACGAATAGCGCCAGCTTTGTTTAATAGGATCGTTGCTTGTAGAGTGATGTTTGGAGTACGTACTGTCATCAAACACCTCCTGTAAATGCTATAACAATTTAGTTTATCCATGTCGGTCTGGTAGAGGCATCGTCACCGAACATGAGCTCTTAATACATTGTCCTCTCAGTTGGCTAAGGGCATTTTGAATCATGAAATTACGTGAAAGAATGCTACTATGATACGAACTAAATTTCAAGACATAAAAGATTACATGCTATTACTTCAATTCATACTAATGGTTTTCATACTGGACGACAACTGAGTTCTGTGGTCACATTAGAACTCGCTTTCTTAGAATCATTTAGCTTGGGGATGATCAGTTTGGATTTAGGAGGAATGTTGGAACACGCGAGGCAATACTCGCATTGTGGCTTATCTTAGAAGATAGGTTAAGGAAAGGGAAACCTACGTTTATAGCTTTTGTAAATCTGTTCAGATGTTTGTAAATCTATGGGACTTCACTGGTTGGTTATAAGTCCCTAGCTTACAAACTACTTAAACTAAGTTAAACTAACCTAAGGACAACACACACATCCATGCCCGAGGGAGGATTCGAATCCCCGACGCGGGAGGCCGCGCGATCCGTAACGTGGCGCTCCAGACCGCTCGGCTACTCCAGCGAGGCTTGTAAATCTGGAGAAAGCCTATGACAATGTTGACTAGAATAAAATTTTCAAAATTATGAAGATAGCAGGGGTAAAATGTAGCGAATGAAAAGTTATACTCAACTTGTACAAAATTCAGACAGCAGTTATGAGTAGAAGAGCATTAAAGAGAAGTATTGGTTGGGAAAGGAGTAAGGTAGGTTTGTAGCCTTTCCCCAATGTTGTTCAATATGTACGTGCATTGAACAAGCTGTGAAGGAATGTAAGGAGAAATTCGGAGAAGGAATAAAAGTTCAGGGAGAAGAAATAAAATCTCTGCAGTTTGCAGATGACACAGTAATCCTGTCAGAGACAGAATAATACCTACAAGAGCAATTGAAGGGAATGGGCATTGTCTTGAAAGGAAGATATAAGATGAACATTAACCATAGTAAATCGAGTTTAATTCTGTCAGAGACAGAATAATATCTAGAAGAGCAATTGAACGGAATGGGCATTGTCTTGAAAGGAAGATATAAGATGAACATTAACCACAGTAAATCGAGGTTAATGGAATGTAGTGACAGAAAATCAGGCGATGCTGAAAGAATTAGATTCGGTAATGAGACAATAAAAGTGCTACATGAGTTTTGTTATTTGGGTTGCAAGCTAACTTCTGATGGCCGAAGTAAAGAAGATATAAACTGTTGAATGGCTATGGGAAGAAAAGCGTTTCTGAAAAAGCGAAATTTGTTGACATCCAATATTAATTTAAAAGTTAGGAAGTCCTTTCTGCAAGCATTTTTTCTGGAGCGTAGCATTGTATGGTAGTGAAACGTGGACGATAAGGAATTCGGAAAAAAGATGATAGAAGCTTTCGAAATGTGTTTCTACGGACGAATGATGAAGATTAGATGTGTAGATCATGTAACTAATGAGGAAGTGCTTAACATAATTGCGAAAACAAAACATTTTCTGGCATATCCTGACTAAGAGAAGGGATATTTTTGTGGGACACATTCTGAGACATCAATGAATCGTCAACTTAGCATTAGAATGGAGATTGTGTTTTAAAACTCGTAGAAGGAGACCGAGAGACGAATTCTCTATACAGATACACTGAGGTATTTTGGAACTGAGTAATTTTAATGCCGACTTAACCTTACTGGCAGGATAAACATTATAGATTTCGTAATAGAGTCAAGGATAAGAATATAAATTTTCCATGAGATTACCTTTTGTGGGAATACGTTTCCTGTCTTCATAACTGCACAGAAATATTGCTAGTATTCGAATAATGTGAACGTTGAATGCTTTTGAAGAAATAATTATTAAAATGTTAAATTTAAATTTGTATGAAAGAAAAAGTAAATAACTGTATGGAAAGAATTCTTACATACATTAATGGTTTGCGGCAGATAAAACATTGTGAGCAGTTGTATAGATTAAGTGTTTAAATAACAATTAGACTCCAGTTTACAGTAAAAAACTAATTTCATTGGTTTTTTATTAACCAAAATACAACAAGTTTCGCAGTTTGATCGTGTCTGAAACTTGCAATACGCTACGCACGTTTCGAGTAGCATTTAACAGCAAGCAGCGGAGACGTCTTACTTGAACTTTGCATTGCACTACGCACACTCCAGTCGCAGAAAATTATGTTCTTCATGCTGATGTAATTACAAGATGAGGTGAGTTGTTCATTTCGTATAGGAGCCATAAACACATGTTGTTGGATAGTTTTGCCAAACTAACAAACAGCCAGATTAAAGCAGTGGTTCAAAGTGTAACTAAATACAAAAATAATTAATTTTATGAGAGTTTCCATTCGACTATGGTGTTGCAATGAACAGTCGCAACAATAGGGTCAGTGTAGCACAGCTATAAAATTCGGTCATATTCAGTTCAGATGCGTTTAGCTTCCACATGGCCAGTAATTAGAAACAACCGATGTGCTTAATTATGCTACAAAACAATATTTTATGCGATTTAGCTTTATGAGAAACTGATACATTACATATTTGTTGAGTTTAAATACCGTTGCAGTGTTCGCATCATACTACGCGATGAAGTAACCGTCTTAGTTTCGAAAAGAATTCGGAAGAGTAAATCCAATTTCTTTTGAAGAGTGCACACGTACAGACGACATTGTGACGTCAGCACTGTTCAGCATTGTTTCATGTTTGGAAAGGGCTAGAAATAACAAGAAAGGATTGGATAGTAAAGGACAGGCCATGATAACGTTGTATCCCGGCGTGTACGAGGTCACTAGGGATAGACACAAATTTCGACGAGCAACGGTGGGGAAAGAAATTGACAAAGTAGCTATCAAAGCATTTAGCTTCATCGACTTAAGGAAACCGTGGAACAGGTAAATCAGGTTGGCTAGCCGAATGCGAGTCCACATTTATCGGAGTAATAACTTAACAATAGGAAATAAAGGAAACCAAAATCTACGAGAAGCTTAGATGATAGGAAGGTTAGGGTTTAACGTCAAGTCAACAGCGTGGTCATTAGAGACGGAACTGCCGGCCGCGGTGGCCGAGGGGACTGAGGCGCTCCAGTCACGGTCTGCACGGCCACTACGGTCGTGGGTTCGAATCCCCCCTCGGGCATGGATATTTGTGCCGTCCTTATTATTAGCTAGTTTGTAAGTTTAGGGACTGATGACTCCGTAGTTCAGTCCCATAAGCTATACAAATATTTGAACATTTTAGAGATGGAACTGACGCTCGGGTTGTTTGAGTAAGGATGGGGAAGGAAATCAGCAGTGCCCTTTCAAAGGAAAAATCCCTGCATTTGCCTAAGGTGATTTTAGTTAAATCACGGAAAACTAAAATCTCGACGGCCGGTGGTAGGTTCGAACCATTCTCGTCCCGAAAGCGAGTATGGTGCCTTACCACTGAGCCACATCGCCGGTCGAGAAGCTTAGAAAAAATAAAGAATTGATAGTAACGTGATGTTGGGACATGATGGAAGGTTTCGCGTGTTGCTATATATGGGCCTAATATCTAGGAGACAGCGAGAGAAGGGTGGAGCACCCTCGTATTCAGCGGCAATCACATGCGGATGCTGTCCCCTCCCCTGCAAATGCGTGGCGCTCGCTTTCATTCTGCGCGTGCATTGTTCTGCTGCCCAGGCACATTGCAATACCTGTCGCCGACACAGTGGCGCAAACCCAAGTGCCCTAACGATCGATGAAAGCGCTCCGCTCGTTCACAGGCAACCTGCAGGTGCACTTCCAGTTATTTTGTCATTTCGTGTGATTCCGTTACTGGTATTTGTTGTTACTGACACGAACCGTAAGCTCCTTCTATTTTTCGTGCCTTATTCCACATGAACAAGGTGAGATTCAGTTTTTAATATACTCTCCTTAGTGCACGCTCATAGAATTTTCCAATTAATTCAATATTTACTAACATCAACACTAAATCAATGTCCCTATTTTGTCTCGATATAAATCAAAGATATAAATCAGAAGCAGAGGCACTGAATTAAAATTTGTGCCGCGGCCGCGATTCGAACCCGGGACCTCCTGCTTACTAGGGAGGCGCTATAACACTAAGCCACCGTGTTAGGTGCACGAATGAATATAAAAAGAAATAAAATTGTTTGGTGTGAAAATTTTGGAAACAATCAGGGCACACAGATTAATTACATTTGATACAAATATGCCTGGTTTTCCTTTCACAAGTTTCATCATGACAGCGATTTGCATTTTTGACTCCTTTGTGTACTGTTATCGGTAAAATGAAGAAATCTGATGATCATTTCAAATCGATTCACTGGCATGCTGTTGGCTATCAAATCCATTTTGAGTGCAGCGTCTGCAGACCAATAGGTTGTAATCCTAGGATATTTGGTGCAATACATGAAAAAATTTATACCCGAGAAATTCTTCAATTCTGGCACAGTCAGGCACATTCCCATTTTGTGTTGTGTAAAGATTAATTTGGTAAACAATGGTTTCCAGTAAAGCATAAGGGAAGAGAGAAAGGAAAATGTCAGTAGGTGCCTTCTGATCTATTTTTACTTCATGGTCCTCTAAGAACTGAGGTACATGTGTGTTAAAACCACATTCTGCCACAGTCCATGTACTGTTAACTTTCCTATTTCTTCTTTGTAGCGGTTACAAATCATGGAATGACAGCCTCTGCTTCACGCTCTGCTTCAGATTCCTCTGAGCTTGAACTAGTTTCTGGGATGATGACATCTTTTGCCTGTCGTGACAGAACTTCCCAGTCATCATCTGATTCGCTGTCATCAGCCAGTGAATAGTCTTGAATCCTCTGGTGGATCTTCTACTATGTCCTGAAGTAGAGATAAATACCCACTAGCGATTTTCACAATTTATCATAATCATGTCACATATTCATGGAATCCACTGTAGTGGACATATATTTAACATTAATTCTCTATGATAATATAATGTTAGATAGCGTGAAAATCATCTTATTATTAGGCACATATTTTGTAAATATATAGTTTTCTTACCGCTTTTAAACGCCTTCCACAGAACGAATTTGTATCAATTGTGGATACATATGCCAGACCTTACTTCCAAGGTGCCATCTACCAGACATATACCAGTTTTCATAACAACAATAATCCAAGTAATAGCCTCACTGGCCGCTAGGTAGCAGCACTGCGTAGCTAACGTCCACCCCAGTAAACTGTATGCAACTGAGATCTCAGAGGCGCCAAAACCAGGGGTGTACAAAATAGAACATTTGACGTCCACTGAAGTGGACATTATGCGTGAAAGGGTTAATGCATACGGCCATTGCACAGATTTTCTTAAGGCGCGTCTCCGCCCACTACACAAACTTCAATTCTGCCTCATGTTCCCCTATATAAATTCGTTAATTGATGTGAGTAGCAGAAATGAAGCTTGTGTTATGGAGGGAGACGTGCCTTAAGACAGTCCGTGCAGTTGCCGTGTCCATTAAGTTCAAATGTTCAAATGTTTGTTAAGCTTATGGGACTTAACTACGGGGTCATCAGTCCCTAATCTTACAAACTACTTATCAACTACCTTATACTAAGGACGGCACAAATATCCATGCCCGAGGGGGGATTCGAACCCCCGACCGTAGTGGTCCATTTAGTCACAGTGGCTTAGTGGTATGGCGCCTCCGTAGTAAGCAGGCGATCCCGGGTTCGAATCCAGGCCGTAGTACAAATTTTAATTCAATGCCTCTCCTTCTGATTTATATCTTGAATATTTTTGGTTGAAAAAGTGCATATGAGGTACATGATATGATTACATTTACAGACAAATCCCCCCACCCGCCAGGGGGCTCAGGGTTCTTTCGTGAGTACGTGCGTGGCGAGCACGGGGCCCCGAGCTAAAGCTGTCTTCCTTCCTTCTTCACTTCCCGGACTGCATTTCCTTTCCCCCTTCCCTCCTTTCCTATCCTCACTCCTTACCCTCCCCACAGGGGGACTCATAACCTTAGCAGTTTAGTCCCCCTACTCCAGTCATAGAACCCAGCCCCAACAGCCCAATTGCTCAAGAGGTACTAAGGTAACAGAGGTCAATCCACGCTAAATACCGTTTACTAGTACGTGGTGTGACCTCCACGGGCGACAGTACGAGCGCTGATGCTGGCTTTCATTCGACCATGGCGACAGAAGGCACCTACTGACATTTTCCTTTCTCTCTTCCCTTATGCTTTACTGGAAACCATTGTTTACCAAATTAATCTTTACACAACACAAAATGGGAATGTGCCTGACTGTGCCGGAATTGAAGAATTTCTCGGGTGTAAATTTTATCATGTATTGCACCAAATATCGTAGGATTACAACCTATTGGTCTGCAGACGCTGCACTCAAAATGGATTTGATAGCCAACAGCATGCCGGCCGCGGTGGCCGAGGAGACTGAGGCGCTTCAGTCACGGTCTGCACGGCCACTACGGTCGGGGGTTCGAATCCCCCCTCGGGCATGGATATTTGTGCCGTCCTTAGTTGTAGGTAGTTCATAAGTAGTTTGTAAGCTTAGGGACTGATGACCGCCTGCCGCGGTGGCCGAGGGGACTGAGGCGCTGCAGTCACGGTCTGCACGGCCACTACGGTTGGGGGTTCGAATCTCCCCTCGGGCATGGACATTTGGCGAATACCGACTTGGGATAAATCATTCCATACCTGCTCGACCCGTTCCCATAGTTGTGGGTTGACGAGTAGCACATGTCAATTATCGTCCCATCATATAGCGAGTGATCAAAAAGTCAGTACAAATTTGAAAACTTAATAAACCACGGAATGATGTAGATAGGGAGGTAAAAATTGACACACATGCTTGGAATGACATGGGGTTTTATTAGAACAAAGAAAAGAAAAGAAAAGAAAAAAAAGTATTGCTAGACGCATGAAAGATCTCTTGCACGCGTCGTTTGGTGATGATCATGTGCTCAGCCGCCTCTTTCGTCATGCTTGGCCTCGTAGGTCCCCAGATCTCAGTCCATGCGATTATTGGCTTTTGTGTCCCAACTTCGTCGCCGCTTTTGTGTCCCAGCCTCGTCGTAGGTGTCGGTGGCCGAGTGGAATGTGACCGACACAGGAACAAAAATAGCACGCTGGTGCAGGTACGGAGGGGAGCAGCCAGAAACTATAAACACTCGAGTAAATTAGAAAGAGATATATATTGCACAGAATGTAACAATACTTAACTTTTACATAGTACTGCAGAATGTTGATACATAGTTGTTAGAGGCCTGCCTAGTGCCTGTACAATAGCAAAGTCTTCACTGGCGCCTATCTGATTACGAAGGTCCTAACTCGTTGCTATCTCAGTCCGAAGTGACCGATGTCCTGCAGTGGTGGCCACGAGCGGCGTTGTCGCAGAGGGCGCTCGTGGCTGTCGTCGTGAGAACGCCGCGCCGTGCGTGCATGGCGGCGCGCGGCGAAAGTAAGTGGCGCGCACTTTGTACTTGTGCGACACCACACCCCTCCCCCCCAAACCGCCGCGCCGTCGTGGCGTAGGGCTGAGGGCCACGGCGACGGCACTGGGAGGAGGGCCTGGGCGGGGGCGTTACTGGTGGGACGGGCGTCGTAGCGGAGGCCGGGATCGAGACGCCGTCCGCGCCCCGGCATCCGCCTTGCGATCCTCCAGGGAACCCGCCGAAACCTGGGGAAGGGCGCCCGCCCCCGCCCAGAGGGAGCAGGTCATCTTCTTCTGAGGTGCGTGGCCCAAGCTGGGGGGGCCCGCACGGTCCCGGAGTCCCTCTCGGTGACGCTGTCATCTGCGGCGGCGACAGCGGCGGCGACGACTGCGTCGGATGTACGTCGACGTCCATAGGGATCTCGTAGTCCGGGGACGAACGATGTGGTTGTGCTCCCTGGCGGTGAACTGGGTCTGGAATCAAGAAACCGGAGACAGGATCGCGCGGTCTGTGCAGGCGCAATTGGTTTGCGTGGCGCCGCAGCTCCGACCCTGTGGAAGAACGTACAACAAACATATTGCGCCCAAGCACGCGTTGAATGGTGCCCGGCAACCATGTCTTCTTGTTTCCAGCAAACACCCTGTACAGCACCGGCGTGGAAACCTGAAAACGCGTAGCGCCATACGAACCGACTCGGTGCGTGGGAGGCTGCAGCAGGTGAAGGAGAGTGCGGTGACGGCGGCCGTGTAGCAGCTCGGCAGGAGACGGGCCGTCACGTGGCATGCACCGATACGTAGACAGGAAAATTTGAAGAGCTTGCTGCCTGGAGTGCTGACCTTTCATCTTCTCCATGTGAGACTTGAATGTTCGAACGAAACGTTCTGCTTCACCATTGGACTGAGGGTGAAAAGGTGCGATGGTGATATGCTGAATGCCATTCACACGACAAAACTGTTGAAATTCCGCACTAACAAACTGAGGTCCATTGTCACTGACGATAGTTTCAGGCAAGCCTTCGATGCAAAACACTGATGTTAAGGCACTGATAGTACTAGAAGCTGTCGTTGAGTTCATGGCAATCACAAAAGGAAACTTGCTGAAAGCGTCTACAACAATTAACCAGCGCGTATTCCAGAAAGGTCCGGCAAAGTCAATATGTAAACGTTGCCATGGTCCCTTGGGGCGTGGCCAGTCTGAGAAACGCTGTGGAGGAGCCGCCTGATGCTCCGCACAAACTGTACACTGTGATGTCATGCTCTCTATCTGAGCGTCCATACCAACCCAGGTACAATGACGTCTGGCCAATTGCTTTGTCCTAACAATGCCCCAATGTCCTTGATGCAGGAGGCGTAACACTTCTCGTTGCAGGGAACGAGGAACAATCACTCTTGCTTGGTCGTTGTCCGTATGTAACAACAGAACACCCTGACTTAAAGATAATGCATGACGTTGTGCAAAATAACGTCGAACCAGAGGCCGATCAATGTCTTTGGCTCTGGCAGGCCAACCAAAGCGAACAAAACGTGCT
This sequence comes from Locusta migratoria, assembly GCA_026315105.1. Classification (NCBI taxonomy): domain Eukaryota; kingdom Metazoa; phylum Arthropoda; class Insecta; order Orthoptera; family Acrididae; genus Locusta; species Locusta migratoria. The sequence continues at coordinate 300,084,047 of CM048755.1, forward strand.
ACCACACTTAGGTCTGCATCCGCAGCTGTTTCCTGTGCAACCCGACGAGAGTTCAAAGGAAAGTCTGCGACAGCGGAAGCATCTCTGGAGTCTATCTGACAACATGCCATTTCTGAAGAATCAAATGATACATCCTGGCCAACCGGAAGTCGGGAAAGTGTGTCCGCGTTGGCATGTTTAGTGGTAGGTCGGTACAAAATCTCATACTGATAATTAGACAATATCAAGGACCATCTCTGAAGCTTTTGTGTCGTTCGTGGCGGAATTGGCTTTGTGGGTGAGAACAACGACGTGAGAGGCTTGTGGTCTGTCAACAAATAGAATTTTCTGCCATACAGATAATGATGAAACTTTGTGACGCCGTAAATGATTGCTAAGGCCTCCTTTTCTATCTGACTGTAATTCTGTTGCGTCGGCGTCAGTAGCTTGGATGCAAAGGCAATAGGACGATCATGACATCCAATACGATGTGACAGAACTGCGCCCACACCGTACGACGAGGCGTCAACTGCTAGCACTACAGGCTTCTGTAGGTCAAAGGGAATCAAACATGCATCACTGAGTAGTGCAGACTTTAGTTTGTCAAAGGCAACCTGACAATCTTTGGACCATACAAAAGGAACATTCTTCCTACGTAAGTGATGCAGTGGAGCTGCAATCTCAGAGGCATTGGGAATAAATCTGAAATAATAGTTCAGCTTCCCCATTACTGCTTGCAATTCATGCACATTCTTAGGAGGAGGCAAGTCTTTGATTGCTCGAAGATGTGACTGTAAGGGATGAATTCCTTGGGCATTAATCACATGGCCTAGGTACTCTATTTCAGTTTGAAAAAACGAACACTTTGCTTTATTGCAACGTAGACCTGCTGCAGTCAAAACTTTGAAAAGGCACTCCAGGTTTGCTAAATGTTCTTCAACTGTACGTCCGGATACCACAATATCATCTAAATAGTTCGAGCAACACGGTACAGAAACTATCAGCTGTTCCAAAAAACGCTGAAAAATAGCAGGAGCGGAAGAACTGCCAAAGGGTAGGCGTTGAAATTGAAAAAGGCCCATGTGAGTATTAATGACGAAAAATTTTTTTGACTCGTCATCAAGTGGAATCTGTAAGTATGCCTCTGCTAAATCAATCTTAGAAAAGAAACGAGACTGTCCTAATTTGTCCAACAGTTCCTCAGGTCTGGGCAGGGGATAAGTGTCTACAATTGTTTGACTGTTCACTGTTGATTTGAAGTCCGCACAGAGACGAAGTTTTCCTGACGGCTTGGGTATAATTACTATAGGCGAGGCCCACTGACTCGCAGAAACAGGAGAAATCACCCCACTATCTTGCCAACGTTTAAGTTCTTCGGCAACTGTATCACGCAAGGCGATAGGCACTGGTCTAGCTTTACGAAATTTTGGAACTGCAGATTCTTTTAAAGTTACATGTGCCACGAAGTCTTTTGCACAACCTAGTTCCGGCGAAAACAAGTCACTATATTTGTCACACAATGCATTGATTTTATCCTGAGGCACTATTGACGAAATTTGAAGCACATCTCTTTGAATTGATAAACCAAACAAGTCAAAAGCATCTAGTCCAAAAATGTTCTGTGTCGATTTGGCCTGAAGAACTACAAAAGCAACTGTTTTCGTAACACCTTGAAAAGAGGCAGGCAGGCTACACGTTCCTAGCACGGGAATATTTTCACCTGTATACGCTGTTAGCACTTGCTGTGACGGCGACAATTTTGGCGAACCCAGAAGTTCATAAGTATCTCTATTTATTAAGGTAACAGCGGAACCAGTGTCAAGCTGAAATTGCACAGTCTTATTTTCTATAGAGAGAGTAACAAACAGCTTGTGCTTCTGGCGCACGACCGGTGCGCGAATGTGGGCAACGTCTAATACATATTGTTTTCTGCGCTTGCGCGGGTTGCGTGCGGTAGGAAGCGGCGCATACTCGGCACACAGCGGATTAACCACACTGTCACTAGATGACACTACCGCCGGATCGGCGTCCGCGCAATGCGAGGCTACTGCACTAAAATTACTTTGAGTAGCTACACCAATTCTACTGTCACTAGCTACACAGTACTGGGCACTATTACAAGGAGCAGTTGCAGAAGGCACTAATTTCACTACAGGAATGCATTGTTCATAGTCATTTTGCTTGTCCCGAACCCTTTTCTGTTGCACTGTTTTACGCGCTCGTCGGCGCTTGCTACGTGGTGCACTATATAGTTTTGCCATAGGCGCACAAAAATTGTTTTGCACTGTTGAATCAAGAGAAACACTGCCCAAATCCACAGCGTGTATGACATTTACAGTATGAACCGTTCTTGCACTGTGCGAAGCACTATTTCTAACGGTACCGTTCTTTGAGTTTTTAAGTTGCATACACACAGACTGCACATGTCCCAATTTGCCACATTGATAACAGGTTGCGTTGCGACTAGGGCAATGAGCACGCTTGTGGCGAGACACACACTGGGGGCAAGATTTACGTACATTTTTCTGAATTGAGCGTTGGCGCCCGTTATTCAAATTACTGTGTCTAACACTACGGGGCGACCTTTGCGTCGCACTTTTACACTGGCCACTGTTCACTGTCTGCTCAGCACGGCCGGTAGAAAAATAAGAATCACTAGTGCTATACTGAGAACCACGGCTAGGAAAGCGTCCGTTGCGGCGCACTGAATTTACACTGTGGCTTTGCATTTCTACATCTGCTAAGTCAAAAGTATCATGAGCTTCAATAAGCTGCAGTACACTGTCTAATGAGGGGTCAGACTGTTTCAGAATTGCTGCTCTAATTCTGGGGTCCTGAATATTCTGCGTAATCGCATCCCTCAACATCACGTCACTATACGAAAGTCCACAAGAGCAAGTAAATTTACATTGGCGGGTTAAGCCCTTCAATTCCGTAATCCACTCTTGGTGTGATTGCTGCGGTAATTTTTTAAGTCTGAAAAATCGGTATCGTGCAGCGGCTACAAGAACTTTTCTCTCATAATGAGCATTCAGTGCATCTACAATTTGTTCAAAGTCTACATCACGAGGAGATGCGAGAGGGAAAAGTTTTTGCAATAGTACGAAAGTCTGGGGGCCCACAATCGATAAGAAAAGGTTCTTCACTCTCTGACCTGTAATTTGATGAGCCGCGACGAGTTCTTGAAACTGTGCGAAATAGTCGCTCCATTCTTCCTCACGTTCGTTGTACTGGCGGAACGTCGGAAGCGGTGCGGCGGCAGGTGTGGGCTGCTGATGTGACGACTGTTGTTGTTGGTGAGCAGCCTGTGTCGTCAACTGCGACACGGCCTGGAGAAGCTGGGTAATTTGCGCCGTCTGTAACTGAATAATTTCCATTAAGTTTGGGTTCGGGGTAGTGGCCATGCTGACCGATTAGGCGCCGCGCATACAAGTAAATTATAACAAAACACAAATGCAATATGAAAGGAGGGCTCGCTCTGCAACAAAAAAGTCCACAAAACACGTAACAAAATATCTTCCCCCAAAATTCTTATAATAAGGGTGGGTGGGCGGGAGCAATTTCTGCGTGCTCCGGCTGCTGCTGTCTGGCTGCTGTAAGCGGGCTGGTCCAAGGTTCTATCCCATCCTCGTCGCCACTTTTGTGTCCCAACTTCGTCGCCGCTTTTGTGTCCCAGCCTCGTCGTAGGTGTCGGTGGCCGAGTGGAATGTGACCGACACAGGAACAAAAATAGCACGCTGGTGCAGGTACGGAGGGGAGCAGCCAGAAACTATAAACACTCGAGTAAATTAGAAAGAGATATATATTGCACAGAATGTAACAATACTTAACTTTTACATAGTACTGCAGAATGTTGATACATAGTTGTTAGAGGCCTGCCTAGTGCCTGTACAATAGCAAAGTCTTCACTGGCGCCTATCTGATTACGAAGGTCCTAACTCGTTGCTATCTCAGTCCGAAGTGACCGATGTCCTGCAGTGGTGGCCACGAGCGGCGTTGTCGCAGAGGGCGCTCGTGGCTGTCGTCGTGAGAACGCCGCGCCGTGCGTGCATGGCGGCGCGCGGCGAAAGTAAGTGGCGCGCACTTTGTACTTGTGCGACACCACATTGGCTTTGGGGATACCTGAAGTCGCAAGTGTATCGTGATCGACCGACATCTCTAGGAATGCTGAAAGACAATATCCGACGCCAATGCGTCACCATAACTCCGAACATGCTTTACAGTGCTGTTCACAACACAATTCCTCTACTACAGCTAGTGTTGAGGAATGATGGTGAATATATTGAGCATTTCCTGTAAAGAACATCATCTTTGCATTGTCTTAATTTGTTATGCTAATTATTGATTTTCTGATCAGATGAAGCGCCATCTGCCGGACATTTTTTTGAATTTTTTTCTCTCTAATAAAATCCCATGTCATTCCAAGCATGTGTGTCAATTTTAACTTCTCTATCTACATTATTCCGTGATTTATTAAGTTTTCAAATTTATACTGACTTTTAGATCACCCGGTACAACGCGTGATCGATTAGAAACCAGTTCAGAGATGGTGCTGGCCAGGGAAGTTGCTGCGCGTCTTGCATAGCACATTGAGTTTCACACTCATGCTGTGGGCGAGCATTATCCTGTTGGAAGAACACGTGTCTTTCCTGTTGTAAGAATGGCAAAAGAACACGTCTTACAGCATTGTGCACGTACCGAGCGCCCGTCAGCATTCCGTCCATAAACACTAAATGTGAAGGAGAGGCCGCGGTGGAGTAGCCGAGCGGTCTAAAGCGTCTCGCTGCGGAGCGCTCGGTTGCTCGCCGTGGAGGTTCGAGTCCTCCTTGAGGCGTGGGTGTGTGTGTTTGTCCTTAGGGTAGGTTACCTAGGTTTAAGTAGTTTGTAAGCTACGGACTGATGACCACGCAGTTTGGTCCGATAGAATTACAAACATTTGAACATTTGTGAACGAGAGTTGCAGAGGTGCGCGGAATGGACTCGTGGTCTAAGGCAGGCGTCGTGTAACGGACTGTGCGGCCGTCATCGCCGGAGGTTAGAGCCCTCCCTCGTTTCTGCGTGTGTGTGTGTGTTGTCCTTAGTGTAAGTTAGTTTCAATTGTTCCTGGGACTGATGACCATAGCAGTTTGATCTGGCGGGTTTACAAAAATATGAACATTTTAGAGTCGTGTCGATTAGCGCGCCACAGGCAATAAGGCCTGGGATGGGGCCAATGTGTCAGGTCAACGTCGTACGCTCAGTCGACCATCACTTGCATGCTGGCAGAGTCTCCTTTCATCGCTGAAGACCACGACTCGGCCTTCCACCTTCCAAGCGATCCTCTGACGGCACCAGTCGAGCCGTGCCAACACCGTCTGAAGAGAACGTCTGTACGCTGCCGTGCCACGTCACGCAGAGTAGGTTGCTATCGCGTAGCTCACCGGCTGGCCGCTGTGAGGAAGTGGGCTGTGCCCCATCGGCCGGCCAGTCAGCTACGCGATCGCGACCTATCCTGCGTGACGTGGCACGCCAGCGTACAGACCTTCTCTTGAGACGGTGTTGGCCGTGCATGTTGATACTGCGGCGTGAGTGGAAGACGTTCTACAGCGCTTTGTACCCATAGTCCAACTGCTAGCAACCGGTTATCAACAATTCGTGTTGCAACGTCTGGGCTTGCAGGCCCATTTACGTGCTGTGGTAGCTGTAAGATGTGCCACTGCTGTTCTTACAAAACGTCCATCTTTGGCGGACGTGTGTGCTGCTTGAGCTTCCAGAATCTCGCCTATGGATGAATGATCACGTGATCATTGTAACCAGCATCGTCGCTCACTGACGCAGCACATCCAACATCTACATCTACATACATACTTCGCAATCCACCGTAAGGTGCGTGGCGGTGGGTATACTGTACCACTACTAGGATTTTCCTTTCCTATTCCACTCCCAAATAAAACGAGGAAAAAAAGAATGCCTATATGCCTCCGCACGAGCCCTAATTTCTCTTATCTTGTTATTGTGATTACTACGCGAAATGTAAGTAGGTGGCAGCAAGATCGTACTACACTCAGCTTCAAATTCCGGCCCTCTAAATTTACTCAACAGAAATTCACGAAAAGAACGTCGTCTTTCCTCCAGCGATCCCCAATTGAGTTGCTGGAGCATCTTCGTGACACTCGCGCATTGGTCGAACCTACCAGTAACAAACCTAGCTGCTCGCCTCTGAACTGCTTCTGTGTCTTCCTTTAAACAGATCTGCTGCGGGTCCCAAATGCTTGAGCAATACTCAAGACGTGGTCGTACAAGTGTTTTATACGCGATCTCCTTTACAGATGTACATGTTCCCAAAATTCTCCTAATAAACCGAAGTCGGCTGTCCGCCTTACAACTGTCCTTACATGTTCGTTCCATTTCATATCGTTCTGCAGTGTTACGCCTAGATATTTGTGTGGTGTCGCACAAGTCTGAAGTGCGCGCCACGTACTTTCGCCGAGCGCCGCCATGCAAGCACGGCGCGGCGTTCTTACGACGTCAGCCACGAGCGCCCTCTGCTGCTACCCCGCTCGTGGCCACCACTGAACTGCATCAGACACTTGGGATTAGGACAGGCACTAGGACTCATCAGTAGGCAGGCTAATAACTTGTTATACTATGTATCTGCATTCCACTAGTCTTCAGTTAACATAGTATTATAAAGTTTCTTCGAAATATATCTCTTGTTCTAATCGAGCTTAGTGTTTCTAGTTTCTGCTGTCCCACTGGCTGGTCACCTCATACTCTGTACCCGCACACGCGTGCATCCTATTTCCCTGTGTCGGTCTTTCTCTACTCGGCCACCGACACCTAGGACAATTGGCGGCTACGAGACACAAAAATTTGAACGACGCGACTGCATCAAGAAGCTCACTACTAATACTGTATTCGAATATTATGGGATTGTTTTTCCTATTCATGCGCATAACCTTACATTTTTCTACATTGAGGGCTAGCTGCCATTCTTCGCACCAACTAGAAATTTTGTCTAAGTCATCCTGTATGCCATGACAGTCAGTTAAAGACGACACCTACCCATACACACAGCATCATCAGCAAACGGCCGAAAATTACAAGTTAGTCTGTCCATCAGATAATTTATATAGATAGAGAATAATAGCGATCCTATCACACTCCCCTGGGGCAAGCTTGACGATACACTCGTCTCTGATGAACACTCGCCGTCGAGAACAACGTACTGTGTTCTATTACTTAGGAAGTCTTCCAGCCAATCAGAAATCTGTGAACTTGTGTTGCAATTCTCCGAAAGCACTATCCCACCACTCGGAAGGCCACAATTTGATCCATTTCAAACTCACTCAGTTGGCTGTAGGAAACACGCATTTGTCCCCGTAGCATGGCGCCTGTTTGCGTCACACAGTGAGCCTTATGCTTGTAAAAGTTTCCTGTAAAAGGATGTCGCTCTGGGAGCTATGTTACAACGTTATCTGCTGACGAACGACGTTGAAACCATTGCCAATACATCTACTATTCGCCAGGTGGAGTCTGTCGTCATCAGATCAATATTAACTTCGTCTTTCCAAGTGTAATAACTTTTTCCCAGCACTGTACAAGCGGCGATCAAAAAGTTTCCGTTTGAGTGCGTTTCTGTTGCGTATACGCAACGTAACGTCACTGTTATTTGATTATACATTTATGAACATTGAAAACAGCGCACCATGAGGGGAGCAACAGGTCGAAAATAAAATTTATTAGACGCAACGATTCAGATGGGATTCACATGACCAACAAATCAAGTAAAGAAATTCCTTTGAATACAAGCATACTGGCATTCTACGGATCGGAGCGTGGAATGTTAGATCCCTTAATCGGGTAGGAAAATTAGAAAATTTAAAAAGGGAAATGGATAGGTTGAGGTTAGATATAGTGGGGATTAGTGAAGTTCGGTGGCAGGATGAACAGGATTTCTGGTCAGGTGAGTACAGGATTATAAATACAAATTCAGTTGGGGGTATCACAGGAGTAGGACTAATAATGAATAACAAAATAGGAATGCGGGTAAACTACTATGAGCAGCACAGTGATCGCATTATCATTGTCAAGATAGATACGAAACCAACACCGACAACAGTAGTACAGGTTTATATGCCAACTAGCTCTGCCGATGATGAGAAGATCGAAGAAATATATGAGGAGCTAAAGGAAATTATTCAGACAATTAAGGGAGAGGAAAACTTAATTGTTATGGGAGACTGGAATTCGGTAGTAGGAAAAGGAAGAGAAGGAAAAATAGTGGGTGAATATGGACTGGGCAGAAGGAATGAAAGAGGAAGTCGCCTGGTAGAATTTTGCATGGAGCATAATTTAATCATAACAAACACGTGGTTTAAGAATCACAAAAGAAGGTTGTATACTTGGAAGAGACCAGGAGACACTGGAAGGTATCAGATAGATTTTATAATGGTAAGACATAGATTCCGGAACCAGGTTTTAAACTGTAAGGCATACCCAGGGGCAGATATAGACTCTGACCATAACTTGTTAGTCATGAACTGTAGGCTGAAACTGAAAAAACTGCAGAAAGGTAGGAAAATAAGGAGATGGGACCTAGATAAATTGAAGGAACGTGAAGTTCTGGAGAATTTCAGAGGGAGATTTAGGCAACAATTGACAGAAACAGGGGGAAATAAAACCGTAGAAGAGGAATGGGTAGCATTGAGAGATGAAATAGTGAAGGCAGCAGAGGACAAAATAGGTAGCAAGGCAAGACCTACAAAAAATCCTTGGATAACACAGGAAATACTAAATTTAATTGATGAAAGGAGAAAATATAAAAATGCAGTAAATGAAACATGCAAAATTGAGTACAGACGACTAAGAAATGAGATTGATAGGAAGTGCAAAATGGCTAAGCAGGAGTGGCTAGAAGCCAAATGCAAATCTGTAGAAGAATGTATAAGAAGGGGAAAAGTAGATACCTCCTACAGGAAAATAAAAGAGACATTTGGGGACAAGAAAAGCAATTCTACGAATATCAAGAACTCAGATGGGATACCAGTTCTCAGCAAAGAAGGGAAGGCTGAAAGGTGGAAAGAGTACATAGAGCAGCTCTACAAAGGAAATGAACTTAGAGACGATGTTGTAGGAAGGGAAGAGGAAGTAGATCAAGATGAAACAGGAGATATTATACTGAGAGATGAATTTGACAGAGCCCTGAAAGATCTAGGTCAGAACAAGGCCCCAGGAGTAGATGACATACCCTCAGAGCTACTAAAGTCTCTGGGAGAGCCAGCCATGACAAAACTATTTGAACTGGTGTGTAGGATATATGAGACAGGCGAAATACCCTCAGACTTTAAGAAAAATGTAATAATCCCCATTCCAAAGAAATCGGGCGCAGACAGGTGTGAAAATTACAGAACCATCAGTTTGATAAGTCATGGTTGCAAAATTTTAACACGAATTATCTACAGGAGAATGGAAAAGCTGGTAGAAGCTGACCTAGGGGAAGATCAGTTTGGATTCAGGAGGAACGTAGGAACCCGGGAGGCAATACTTACCTTACGTCTTATCTTAGAAGATAGATTACGGAAAGGCAAACCTACATTTTTAGCCTTTGTAGATTTGGAGAAAGCGTTTGACAATGTTGACTGGACTACACTCTTTCAAATTCTGAAGTCAGCAGGGGTAAAATACAGGGAAAGGAGAGTTATCTACAACTTGTACAAAAGCCAGACTGCAGTTATTAGACTCGAAGGGCATGAAAGGGAAGCATCAGTTGGGAAGGGAGTAAGACAGGGTTGTAGCCTTTCTCCGATGTTATTCAATTTGTACATTGAGCAGGCGGTGAAGGAAAGCAAGGAAAAATTTGGAATAGGGATTAAAGTTCAGGGGGAAGAAATAAAAACATTGCGTTTTGCTGATGACATTGTAATTCTGTCAGAGACAGCGAAGGACCTGGAAGAGCAGTTGAATGGAATGGACAGTGTGTTGAAGAGAGCGTACAAAATGAACATTAACAAGAGCAAAACAAAAATAATGGAATGCGGTCTTAGAAAATCAGTCGATGCTGAAGGAATTAGATTAGGTAACGAAACAATGAAGGTGGTAGATGAGTTTTGTTACTTGGGTAGAAAATAACATGCGATGGTCGCAGTACAGAGGATAAAAATTCAGAATGGCAATGGGAAGAAAAGCATTTTTGAAAAAGAGAAATTTGCTAACATCGAATATTAATTTAAGGGTAAGGAAGTCTTTTCTGAAGGCATTTGTGTGGAGTGTTGCCTTGTACGGGAGTGAAACATGGACGATAAGCAGTGCGGACAGGAAGAGAATAGAGGCTTTTGAAATGTGGTGCTACAGAAGAATGCTGAAGATTAGGTGGGTAGACCGCATAACTAATGAAGAGGTACTGAACAGAAATGCGTGAGAAAAGGAATTTTTGGCATACCCTGACCAAAAGAAGGGATCGCTTGGTAGGACACATTCTTAGACATCGAGGAATCGTAAATTTAGCATTGGAGGGAAGTGTGTGGGGTAAAAATCGCAGAGGGAGGCCAAGAGACGCGTATAGTAAGCAGATTCAAGTGGATGTGGGTTGCCGTTCTTATGCGGAGATGAAAAGGCTTGCTCAGGATAGAGTAGGGTGGAGAGCTGCATCAAACCAGTCTCCGGACTGAAGACCATAACAACAACACAAGCATACTACAAGAGTGCAACATCAATGACAAGTTGGACTACGTTTTGGCGAAAAACGTCCCGCAATACGATATGACATCTACATCTACACAGATACTCTGCATTTAAGTGCCTGGCAGAGGGTTCACTAACAATTTTCATAACCTTTCTCTACCGTTCCATTCTATAATAGCGCGCGGAAAAAAGAACACCTAAATCGTTCCGTTTTCGATCTGATTTCTCTTATTTTATTGGGATGGTCATGACTCCCTATGTAGGTGGGTGTTAGCAAAATATTTTCACATTCAGAACTAAAAGTCGGTGATGAAATTTCGCAAATAGATCTCGCCGCAACGAATGACGTCGTTCTTTTAATGATTTCCACTTCAAATCGTGCAACGTTTCCGTGACGTGATAAAACAAAATGAGCTGCCCTTCTCTGAACCTTCTCAATATCTTCCGTCAGTCCCACCTGGTGAGGGTCCCGCACTGGGCAACAGTACTCCAGAAGAGGACGCACAAGTGTGATGTAGGCAGTCTCTTTGGGAAGCTGATGCATCTTCGAAGCGTTCCGCCAATGAAACGTAACCTTTGGTTCGTCTTCCCCGCAATATTTTCTATGTGTTCTCTCCAGTCTAAGTTGTTCGTAATTGTAACTCCTAGGTATCTCGTAGAATTTACGACCTTAATTTTTGACTGATTTATCGTGTAAATGAAGTTCAGCGGATTTCTTTTAGTGGTCATGTGTATTACATCACACTTCTCATTATTTAGTGTTAATTGCCAATTTTCGCACCCTGTAGAAATTTTGTCTAAATCGCTTTGCAGTTGCTTTTGACAGCATCATCCGCGAACAGTCTAAGAGACCTATTCAGATTGTCTCCTAAATCGTTTATAAACACAAGAAAGAGTAGGGGACCTATAACGCTTTCCTGGGGAACGCCAGATATCACTCTGTTTTACTCGATGACTTACACTACGAACTGTCTTTTCTGATAGGAAATCGCGAATCCAACTGCACAATTGGGGCAATATTCCATAAGCATGCAATTTCATTAGGAGCCGCTTGTGAGGTACAGTGTCAAAAGCCTTCCGGAAATCCAAAAATATGGAATTGATTTGAGATCCCTTGTCAATGACACTTATCACTTCACGTGAATAAAGGGCAAGTTGTGTTTCGCAAGAGCGGTATTTTGTGAATCCTTGTTAAGTATTGGTTAATTTAATAGGTCGTTCTCTTCAAGGTAAAAAAAAAAGTTCAAATGTTTGTAAATCTATCGGACCAAACTGCGTGGTCATCAGTCCGTAGCTTACAAACTACTTAAACTAAGGACAACACACACACACCCCCATGCCCACGGGAGGACTCGAACCTCCGACGGCGAGCAACCGCGCGCTGCGCAGCGAGGCACTTAAACCGCTCGGCTTCTCCACCGCGGCCTCTTCAAGGTAGTTAGTTTTCGAACAAAGTATACGTTCAAAAATCCTACTGCAAATCGACGTCAATGAGATGGGCCTGGCCGGCCGCGGTGGCCGAGGTGACTGAGGCGCTCCAGTCACGGTCAGCACGGCCACTGCGGTCGGGGGTTCGAATCCCCCCTCGGGCATGGATATTTGTGCCGTCCTAGTTCGTAAGTAGTTCATAAGTAGTTTGTAAGTTTAGGGACTGATGACCCCGTAGTTAAGTCCCATAAGCTTAACAATCATTTGAACATTTGAGATGGGCCTGTAATTTTGGGGATCACTCCTATTGCCTTTCTTGAATATTGGAGTGATCTGAGCAACTTTCCAATTTTTGGGTGCGGATCTTTTGCTGAGTGATCGGTTATATGTGATAGCTAAGTATGGAGCTATTGCATCAGCATACTCTGAGAGAAATCTAATTGGTATACAATCTGGCCTGGAAGATTTGTTTTTGTTTAGTGACTTAAGTTGTTTTACTACTCCAGGAACATCTACTTCTAAATTTCTCATGCTGGCAACTGTTCTTGGTCCAAATTCTGGAATGTTTACTTCGTCTTCTTTGGTGAAAGAATTTCAGAAAGCTTTGTATAGAAATTCTGCTTCAGCAGTACTGTCGTCGGTAGTATTACCATTGCTATCGCGTAGTGATGGTATTGTTTGTGTTTTGCCGCTAGTGTACTTCACATATGACCAGAATTTCTTTGGATTTTCTGTCAGATTACGAGACAGGATTTCGTTGTGGGAACAATTATAAACTTCTCGCATTGAACATCGCGCTAGCTTGCGACTTTCTATAAAAGATTGCCAGTCTTGGGGATTCTGCATGCGTTTTTATTTGCTTCTGCAACAGCGATCTGACCCGTTTTATGTGCCACGGGGGTCAGACCACTCTTTTATTAATTTATTTGGTATAAATCTCTCGATTGCTACTGATATTATGTCTTTGAAAGTAAGCCACAATTGATCTAAACTGGCATTTTTAGTTTTGAAAGACTGGAGACTATCACTCAGGAAACCGTGAAGCGAATTTTTAGCTGCTCTTTTGAATAGATATATTTTTCGTATATTTTTGGTGCATTTGGGAATTTCGATATTCAGTCTCGTTACTACAACTCTATGTTCGCTAATCCCTTTATCTGTTTTGATGCTCTTTACTAGCTCAGGATTATTTGTTGCTAGGAGATCAAGGGTATTTTCGCAACCATTTACTATTCTAGTGGGTTCATGAACTAAATGTTCGAAGTAGTTTTCAGAAAAAGCATTCAGAACTAGTTCCGACGATGTTTTATATTTGCCTCCGGTTATGAATACGTATTTATGCCAACATCTCGAGGATAAATTAAAGTCGCCACCGATTATAACAATATGCTATGGGTACCTGTTTGAAATGTGATTCAAGCTTTCTTTGAACATTTCGGCTATTGCATCGTCTGAGTCAGGGGGCCAATAAAAAGATCCAATTATTAATTTATTCCGGTTATCAGGTTTAACCTCTACCCATACCAACTCACAGGAAATATCTGCCTCAATTTCGCTGCAGGATAAACCGTTTGTATCAGCAATAAACACGCCATCCCCTTTTTTATTTAATCTATCCTTTCTGAAGACCATTTGGCCCTTTGTAAAAATTTCAGCCGAAATTATCTCTGGCGGCAGGCAGCTTTCAGAACCTATAACGATTTGTGCTTCAGTACTTTCTATCGGCACTTGGAGCTCTGGAACTTTTCCAACACAGCTACGACAGTTTACAACTGATACACCAATGGTTCCTAGATCTGCGTTCGTCCTGTGTCTGACCTGCACATTTGAGACTGAAACGCATTTTGTGTGTTCCCGAGGCTCTCTAACTTAAAAAAAAAAAAGGGCCAAGTCCACGGCACACAGCCCCCGCTACCCGTGGAGCCGCTTCCTGCGTGTTGTGGACTCCTGACCAATTTAGCGGAACCCGAAAACCCACCACCCTATGGCGCAAGCCGAGGAATCTGCAGCCTATACGGTCGCAGAACCGTCTGAGCCTCTGATTCAGACCCGCCACTCGGCTCTCAACCAGAGGTCCGCAGTCAGGCCTGTGGATTATGCTGCAGATGGTGAGCTCTGCCTCCATCTTGCAAGCAAGAATGGCAGTTGACTTGACGTCCGATGTTACTGAGAACTATATTGGCCAACAAATCTTCAACAGCCACCTCAAACTCATGTATAAACCGACGAGGCGTCTGATGGCGTTTCAGCCAGTCTCGTACATGCTGTATAGCGGACACTTCCGGGGAGCACGCCGTCCGTGGAGGAGTAGGAACATGACTTAGGAAATCTTGAGTGCCGGCCGCAGTGGCCGAGGGGACTGAGGCGCTCCAGTCACGGTCAGCACGGCCACTACGGTCGGGGGTTCGAATCCCCACTCGGGCATGGATATTTGTGCCGTCCTAGTTCGTAAGTAGTTCATAAGTAGTTTGTAAGTTTAGGGACTGATGACCCCGTAGTTAAGTCCCATAAGCTTAACAAACATTTGAACATTTTTTTAACACAATGCTGGTTCGTTATGATTCCACGTACCACAATTATAGAGTCTGGCTATCGTAGGCTATGGCCCTGAGACCATTACGCCGTTGTGCGGGTGGTATGGGTGGACCTGTACCGTTCACCATGCAGCCTTTACAGCAGTTTGCGGGTATTTTAGTCCCTAAAACGAATCGGTACTCACCAGAAGACAACACGTTTTGTCTGTGTGGCAGTCCACGTCTCTCTAGCCTGGAACGGCAGTAGTCTCAGTCGCGATGTTTCGGTGCTAACGACAAGTGCGCATGGTTTACAAATTCGCTTCTGTAAAGCCGCTGGGTGTGATGTGCGGAACAACTGGGACCCATACAGCTGCTTGTATCGTGGAGCCAGTCACTGTAGGATCCACTGCTCCCAACATAGTCTCACCGGACACTCAGAGCGATGGACCTATCGAACCACACAGTGAGTCGACCAGCCTGTGGTTTTCATACCGTTAGTTACACCCCTTTCAAACCGGCGTAACTGTGAGAAATGTCTTCCAACACGTATAACTAGCACTCTAAGCGGAATTATGTCCACCTTGAGTCGTGATGTAATGGTGACGCATACGAACCATCATATGTACAGAATAAGTAGGTTCCCAGCTCCGCGACATGTTCTGCAGCATACACATCGACATCAAACCTGGATCATTTGCATACCGTATATTCTATTTAACAGCAAAATTTCGCGTTTGCGGGCTGCCTTTGGTTGCGCTATTTTCAGTCTTCATAAGTCTATAAACACCGACATGTAGGCAAGGGATTAATGTGGCATTGATGTCTTTCGCCGGCCGCGGTGGCCGAGGGGACTGAGGCGCTCCAGACACGGTCTGCACGGCCTCTACGGTCGGGGGTTCGAATCCCCCCTCGGACATGGATATTTGTGCCGTCCTTAGGATTAGCTAGTTCGTAAGTAGTTTGTAAGTTTAAGGACTGATGACCCCGTAGTTAAGTCCCATAAGCTATACAAACATTTTAAACATTTGATTTGATCTCTTTCCAACGTGCCTGCGGTAAATGCGGAAAGGTAAACTAATGCGATATTACTACCAAATGTGTCCAAACAGTACTAAACTGCTCTTATTTTTTACTTGTATGCCGAAGTACGTACACCGGCCGACATCGGCGCAGCATGTCTAGCCTGTCTCTCCAAAACCAACACTGTGGGATGCTGCTTCATAATAATGCATGTCCCCATATTGCAAACATCGTAACGCCGAAGTTGTGGTAACTCAAGTGGAAGACACTCAAGAACCTGCTCTGTAGTCCTGAACTGTCCCCATGCGATTATGACGCCTTTAGTCGCTTAAAAAAGGCCTTGAAGGGTCGACGATTCCTGTCGGACGAGGACGTGATATTGGTAGTTGCGGACTTCTTCACGCAACGAGACACGGTGATTTGGTAAACGGGTATCTTCAACCCGATGCGTCGGTGGGATGATTGCCTCAGTGCTCACGTCGGTTAAGTCTGACTGACATACCGATTCTGGACTGTACGGCCTTCAAACGGAAACTTCTGAGCGCCCCTTATATTTACATTGATACTGACTGTTGATAGATGGGAGGTGCATATCAAATGGTTCAAAGCAGATCAGCAAACACTATAAGAAAATTACCGAGCAAGGAGGCACAATAGTAACACATTGGACTCGCATTTGGGAGAACGTTGGTTCAAATCCCCCCCCCCCCCCCCCCAATCAGGATTTAGGTTTTCCGTGAGGCAGATGTTGGGATGGTTCCTTTGATACGGCACGGCCGATTTCCTTCCTCATCCTAACCCAACACCCGAGCGTGAAGTCCGTCTGTAATGACCACACTGTCGACGGTACGTTAAACCCTAAGCTTCCTGCCTTCTTCTAATAAAATTCATTGCACTAAATCCAAACCAGTTCCACTTAACTACATAAAGAAATACAATAAAGTCAAGTAAAATATCGTGCAGGAAGGATCCACATCGTAACATTGAAGCACACAAGTTCAATATATAAATATCTTCAAAACGAGTAGTTAAACAAAGGATCTGCCCAATTATCCGGATTGTAAACCATTTTCTCCATCGTTATAAGGAAAAGAGCACCAGGAATACAAAATGTGCTCTTTACAACAGTGCCTAAATGGGTCATAATAAATAAATTGTGTGACCTGATGAACTGAGAATCCACTTGGATTTCTCCCTTTCTCACACAGTGCAAGTCTGGTCGTCCTACGTTATTAGATATGAAATACGTCGATTTAATAATTTTTAGGAAAATGAAATTCATGAAAATTTCTTTAAAATGTATTCCACCGTAAACAAAAATCGAGCAAAGTTAGTCAGATTTTTCGTTAGTCCGTAGCTACAGATCTCCATTGTGTGTTATAGGGACCGCAATGCACGGTAGACACTAATGTTAAGACGCTCTAAGAACGTTTGTCTGTTACTATCTGTGTTTTTACACCTCTCCACTTTATAGCTTCGAGATGTGTGAACTAAGGGTACCTATCAGTGTTAACTGCGCAACGGAATAGACAAAAGCGCGATCGTAAAATGGTCCTGTCACTCGTAAATATCCTCCCGGGGAGATGTTTAGAACACTAGTAAATAAACCATTAATTGACTCAAAAATATTTAAGTATGCTTTAGGAACTAAACCGGTGAATTAATCCTGTTAATTTTATCTCAAGCATGGTTTCATCCCTCTGCATGATTCCTCCTAAGATCACAACACATAAAATAACTTAAATGTTGAGGGGAACCTATGCTTGTCGTCAGAGGATAAATAGAAGGCTATATCATAAAACGCATTTGTCACAATCCTGCGCGGAGAAGTGGCGTGCTTAGCATTTTGGTTCACAGGGCACGTTCCATGTCAGATTCAGGCAGCTTATATGATGAGTTACGCCACTTCCGCGCCGTTTTCTTAAAGATCGGGTATTTCGAACCGAAGATTCGCTGTGCCTTACGCCTGTTGCATGTTAAATATAGTGAGGAGCTGGAGGAAGCGGAAGAAAAAAATTGTCGTCCTTTTATATGTCGGCGATGGTTCTAAACACAAAGTCGAATGCGTCTGCCGCCCACCAACAGAACTAAGAGCTCTTTTAGGCTCTGAGAAAGAGGATTTTGGGCTGAGAAGGCCCGGTGTCTCCAAGATTTCCTGTACCTGTAGGAAATCTTACATCGGACAATTTTGTCGCAGCGTGGAGGACAGATGCGCCGAATACCAACGACATACGTGTCTGGATCAGCGAGAGAAATCTGCGGTAGCTGAATATTGTCTCAGTACGAGCATAGTATGTATTACGAAAACACCAAAATATTTCCTCAGTGTCCTCTACTGGGACAGTGTTGTCATAGAGGCGGTGGGAATTCTCAGCTCTACGACTTTGGTTAACAGGGACACCGGCTACCAATTTAGCACAGCATGGGATCCATGTTAAATCACAACGACATCTAACAAATGTTCAAATGTTTGTACAGCTTATGGGACTTAACTGCGGAGTCATCAGTCCCTAAACCTACAATATAATTATGAACTAGCTTATACTAAAGACGACACAAAGATCCATGCCCGAGGGGGGATTCGAACCGCCGACCGCAGCGGCCGTGCAGACCGTGACTGGCGCGCCGCAGACCTCTCGGCCTCCGCGGCCGGCGGCCGGCGACCACCTAACAGAACGGCTGTCTTTGCAAGTGAAGACACTTTGTTGGTGACAGTCTTTCGGTTGACCACGGCGAGCGTGGACACAGGCCAGTACTGGCACACACATCGGCATGCGGCGCCCGACATAGAGCGTTGGCAGCGCATAGATGATTGACGGTTTTCCAGCGTGTGCCGAAGTGTTTGGCTTCATAGTCCGACAGGTGGCGTAGCTGACCTTCTTGCTAGCGATTGTGTATCCTGTGCTATTATCCACCGATTTTGGTGTGTTCAGGTCTGCCCGTTCCCTTCTTACAAGGAAAGTACATGGGCTCGAACAAACATATATGTATGAACGTTTGCTTACATGATCTCTACGTACACCTCAATGTGCTGGTGGGTGTCGTTTTTATGCAAAACTCTGCAATCATGCTCCAGATAGCACTGTAGATGTAACTGTAGATGCCATACGTAATGCAGATATCTTAACTATAACTTATGTAATAATCATCGTACATGTTCTCTAGCGAATTGTCATCAAAAGCCGTGATGATAGTTGCAACTTTAACCTTCTTCTCGGAAGACTGTTGGTATTCACTGCCACTGCTTCCATCGCCTCTTCCCGCACTTACCGTAGCTCTACCGCTTGCAATAGTTGTTCGTCATTATCATCCCTATTATCATCATTATGCGTTAGTGTTACAACAGTATTTAACTTACGCTCATATTTCTGTACCATAACAGATACGAGAAAGCATGCGAATGATTCATCTTCTACACTAATACCATCTTCACGAAGAAGGGTTCTTCGTAACTTCATCTCAATCAATCGCAATACATTAGCAGAATTGATTACTAACCGCCACCCCATCTGACGCTTCATCACACAAATAACGTCACAAAACGCAACTTCGGAGGCACACTGCACCGTCCCTACTGGCGAACCGACAGGTCAAAGTGCAATGTGGCATGGCACACGCAGAGGCCTCTAACGGACGACTGCAGAGTTTTGCAGATGCGGGAGTATCACTAGTGCAATAAGGGACCTTTACATTATCTCTCATACGTTTATGGTGTATATGTGTTTGTTCGAGCCCAAGTATTTTCCTTGTTAGTAGTGAAAATTAGGAAGCGCCGGCCCCAACCCAATAGTGTGTTCACGCATCTAATTATGTTGGTCGATTGCGCCAACTAAATGTTGAGTAGTTTTCATAAGAACATCCGTTGAGTCGATCGAGAACCATAGTTACACACAGAGAATGGTTCGCACGTCAGCAAGATAGATCTGTTAGTTCATACTGACAGTGCAAGCAGTCGTAGGCTTCCGCTCGAGTCCGGGATATCCTCCTGGTGCACGCCCCGTGTGAGGCGCTCTGCCACCATCTCTTGAAACTGAAGAAACCCTCCCTGGATGCATTGCTTGTTGTAATCCAAGCCTACAATCAATTTATCTGCTCATCAGTCGCTCTCAACGACGCAAACATCGGGTTTGCCACACATTTAAAGCCGTCCGCACACGGGACGATTCGCACTCGTCGCGGCTGCGACTCATCCTCGACGCGATTCCGTCCCCATGCGACTGCCCACGTAAGTAAATGGGAGGCCGCCAACGGGTCATTTGCACGCGTCTCGTAATCGTTTCGAAGTCGTCGCGAGCGACGCTCGTCTCGTGCGTCCTGCAGTGTACAGGAAAGTTCGAGCGTGACGAGCGGATCGTACGTCATGGAGCTAATTTACCATGTATTTTTTCTGTATTTCCAGTGCGTAGAACACTTTAGAGTCCATGAGATCTACACGCAATCACTGTAATGAAATTTAAATAAATAAATAAGTACATAATACATAAATATTTTTAGTATGTAGTGTCTTGCAGCTCGCAAATAATCAAGAAAAGACCTTTCTTTATTTCTCAACCAGAGCTGCTGACGTTTATTTACTTTTTTATTGGCGACTAGTCAGGGCCGGCGGAAGGCCCGTGCGAAACGTGTGGCCGCACGGGTCGGCACTTTCCGAGGGGCGGCAGATGTGCCGCCCTCCCCTTCTTTTATTTTCGTGGGACAAACTCAACATTCATACCCAAGAGGGGATTCGAAAGCAAACCTCCGAAGGAGCGTCTTCGGGAACTTTGGCAAGGCGCTTCGACTACCTGCCGGCCGCCCCTGTTGAACAAGGGAAGGGGGAGAACTAATTTCTTACTCGCCACTGTGGCAGCACCGTCGTGTTTACGCTGGAGGAACAGAGAGGGGGAAGCAGTCTGGCGTACACACCTTATGGAACGTTGCCAGTCTGTTACGCGCCTTGCGTTTACTCACAACTAATATTGAAGAAGAAGAAATCTGATTTGAAAATTCAAATGCAATGTTCGATACTGCGATTATGTGTTAAGCTTCAAGCAATTTTGCTAAGCCGTTCAATAGCAGTTTCCGAGTGATTTATTCTTCCCGCATTATGGATAAAAATGGTTTAACATTACTAGCCAAACATGTCCAACATCTACAAAGGCTATAAGTATTCAGAATACGCAGCGAGTAATTACAAGGGATAAAGACATTGGTAGTAAGGGTAACATAAGTTTGGTTTCGACGTATTTATCAAAATTTTTGCTATCCGTTTCCGAGTGATAGTCGGACGTTTTGGTTTTTGAGCCATGGAAACACCTGTCTGCGCCTGCATAAACAACAATTAAACTCTGACCGGCACTTTTGTTTGACAATACTACTCGGACACTATCACTTTGCCAACATTTTTTTATTGTATACGGTTTTCCTTTGAATACATTATCTGTTCACAACAACTGAAAAATGTTAATTTACGTTAATTTTGTAAGTTCATGTTGCGCTGGATTAACCGAGCGGTCTAAGGCGCTGCAGTCATGGACTGTGCGGCTGGTCCCGGCGGAGGTTCGAGTCCTCTCTCCGGCATGGGTGTGTGGTTTGCCCTTAGGATAATTTAGGGTGCGTAGTGTGTGTGTGAGAGCTTAGGGACTGATGACCTTAGCAGTTAAGTCCCACAAGATTTCAATCAGGTTTAACTCTATTTTTGAACTGGTGCCCAGCGACTGTTTTGTACAAATCTGTAGAGAAGTCACGTATCAGTCGCATTTTTTGTTTTTATTTTCCAGATCTACATATATTTCGGGTACAGTGTGGCTATTCTCAATGCTTTATGTTTATATCTATACCGTTTGCTGAACGTAACTGTCAACCAGGCGGTTTACATGTAAGCACATACGAGTATTACAAGCTTTTCAGACTGGCCACTCGGCGGCCGAAACCTAGGTAGATCTGAAACGTAAAAACAAATATTGCGATTGATTGCTGACATTTACTATAGATTTGTTTAAATGAAATTCCACAAACGTTTTGAAAAACAAAAAATCGTGGGGTTGGAGGGGGGCGGCAATTTAGCAGCCCGCACGGGGCGGCACTTGTGCTTGCGCCGGCCCTGCGACTAGTGTCGGGCATCTCCCATTTTCTCAAGCCACATTATTTATATTCTGTAGCATGCTTAACATTTTGTTGCGGTCTCTTGTGGTTCTCTAGCATCAACAAACAACCGATGATGAAAATTTCGCTCTATGTACGGATGCACCCATAACACTCTTTATGTCTTCCTTTTCTTGCGCCAGTACCAGTAAAACATCACAGCGTCCCCCTAATCACTACAAATATAGGGTAACTATTGGAGGAAATTACCAACACCGTTTTGTAGCACCCTGTTGGAAGTCGCCAGCTGAGTGAAGGAAAATGGCGGCCGCGACGAGTGCCAGTCGACCCGTGTGCGGACGGCCGTCGCTGGCGTCGCGAGGTTCGCACAAGACGGACGAGGCGCGAGTCGCGCACACGACGAGTGACAAACGACCCGAGTGCGGACGGCATAAGGCCCTCCACATTACACCCCGCCAGAACCTATCTCAGGTAAAGAAATCACATTCTTATCGCCATTGCATGCCTCTACCTTTTTGCACACAGTGATTTGAACACCACCATTGCAGTCAGTGTAAATTTAAGAAGGGAATGTGTGCAGCATGTGGAAAGAATGTCCGAAAGCCTTCTATTTACTGGTCCTCTTACATGTCAGTCTACAACACTAAATCTTCAGATAACGATCGCGTCCTGGAGAAGGCTGATTCTATGAGTTCTACCCCCATCCTCTCGCCACAAGCACGGATTGACAACATCGCTGTAAGCCTCCAAATCGACGTTGGCTCAGCAGTGATTATACTCGTAATTGATTGGGAAACGTACCAGGTGCCAGGTGATAGCAGTACCTACACTCACGAGCTTCGACCCAATGATATATCT
Organism: Locusta migratoria; assembly: GCA_026315105.1. NCBI lineage: Eukaryota > Metazoa > Arthropoda > Insecta > Orthoptera > Acrididae > Locusta > Locusta migratoria. Next base: position 300,106,594 of record CM048755.1, read on the forward strand.
GTCGCGGGTTCCTTCTATAGCCAAGACACTTACGGCGATAAATCAGTAAGGGGCTGCATATCGCTGGTACAGGGGTTGCACAAAATAATATGAACATCCTGCAGTACACTACAGCGTCTTGAAAGTTGGCACCACTGCTACGTGTTAACACGGAGGAAGTTTTGGACGTTACCTTGTTGTGTATTATACGTTTAGTTCTGTGACGAAGGACACAAATGATCGGTGAAATGTGCGATCTCTCAGACCTACAAAGAGGCCAACTACTCGGTAATGACACTCTACACACAACAACGTAAAACATCATTGGCGGATAGGAATAGTGGGCTAAACCCCAAGTTAACTAACAACGATCTACGATTGTGGCCAGATATTATAAAACTACTAATGGAAAAGCGACTAGAAAATTCAACACTTAATTGAGTGATACTGATTCCATAAAAGCAGTTCGGCTGGAGCTTAACATTCATGGAAGGGCTGTAGTTGCTAAACCCTTAATAACTGAGTCATTGCAAAGCTGCGAATGAAGTGGTGCCACACCTATAAAGCCTAGATACTTTTATACTTGATGCCTGGAAGTATGTGGTATGTTCCGATGAATCATCGTTAACATCGCTTCTTAAAAACAATGAGGTTTATGTGTAGAAAACCCTAAAAGAAGCTAACAGTACGGTATATCTGCTTCCTACAGTCAAGTATTGGAGTGGTTTCATCATGAATGGACGTCTATATCGTGGAATTCAACTGTTCCTATCATTAACCTCACTGGTCGGATAACTGTGAATGCATGTCTCACCATCCTTGACATCAAACTGCTTACGGTGAGTAACATATGGTTAAAAAAACACTGAGAAATTCCAAAATGATAATAACACAGACACACGCAATCAAGAAATTTCAGGCGTGTACAGCATCAAAAATTATCAAACAATTTCCTGGATCATTGTCATCAAGAGACGTGCGAGGAATCGGCAATCCCATATAGACCAGTGGTACGTTGGGTAAAATCCTTCATCGAAGATCAGCAAACTGTACCAGACATACATCGGGCAGGGCGCAGGGCGTCTTAGTGTCTCTTAAGAAGAAGTGCTACTGTTGCCATGTTAGTAGACAGTGATCGCCACCAGACAATTCGTGAGCTCGCCCACGAAACCGGATTAGCGCATACAGCGCAAGCTGTGGCTGCTCTGTTCGGTCGACGGGACTGGGAAGTACTGTACCATCCACCATGCTCCCCGGACTGAAATGCTTGTGACTTCACCTTACGGTGGATTGCGGAGTATGTATGACTTTCATATGATTCCGAAGATGAAGGAACCACTTCGTCACATTCGCTTCTGTGCTGTTCCAAAGATTCGACAGGCAGTAGATCGCTCCATTCGAACCATCAACAGAACAGGGTCTGCTAACGGTATACTACACCTTCCACATCGATGGCAACGGGATCTACACAACGCTGGTGAGTTCTGAATAAATAGTTGCCATTATTTAAGTCCCAATCCTCGTAAAAAAACGTAAAATGCATTAACACTAACGCTAACCTGATATTATCATCCCCCTAGCGAGACGAAAAGACTGCAAGATTTATAAAGATTTCATAGAAAAAGTGACGGTTAGTGCTAGAAACGGGATTCTTAACTCTGCAGTATATCTTATCCAAATACTTAGACGCTGTATGCATCAACACGAAAGTTGTCGTTTTTCAATCATTGAACCGCCAATCGACAAATCGATTTTTTAACGCGTTTACGATTCTTAAAGTTGTCTCTTGAAATGACATTAACCGAGGTTAACTGCCACCCTCTAGGAGAAAAACATGCATACTGTAACTGTGGCTGCATGGTATAACACGTGTTGAATTGCAGTCGCTGTAGCAAAGTACGAGTAAATACGAGGGTTGGAACTTAAATAGTGGCAACTATTTATTCACAATCGACAGAAAAGCGTTACATATTTGCACCTCTTACTGTCCTAAGTAGGCACCAGTGTTGTGTAGAACCCATTAACAGAGATGTGGAAGGCGTAGTATACCGTTAGCAGAGCCTATTCTGTTGATGGTGCGAATAGAGCGGTCTACTGCCTGTAGAATCTCTGGAACTGTTCTCAAGTGATGCCATGAAGTGGTTCCTTCACCACAGGAATCAAATCAAAGTCACAAGGACTTAAGTCCAGGGAGTATGATGGATGGTACAGTACTTCCCAGTCCCATCGACCGAGCAGAGCAGCCACAGCTTGCACTGTTCGCACCCGCCCATTGTAGTGCAAAATGATGGGTGCGTTGCGCAGAAAGTGTTGCCGCTTCTATCGTGAAGTTCAGTCCTTGTGACTTTTGTTCCCAAAGATGAAGGAACCACTTTGTGGCATTCGCTTCAGAACTGTTCCAGAGATTCTCTATTCTTACCATCAACAGAATAGGGTCTGCTAACGGTATACTACTCCTTCCACATCGCTGGCATCGGTTTCTACACAACGCTGGTGATTACTTTGAACGACAGTAACAGTTACGCCGCGGCGGAGTGGCTAAGCGCATTGGGGCGCTATGTTCCAGTGTGCGAGGCCGCTCTTTTGTAGAGGATTCGAATCACCCCCTCGGGCATGGATATTTGTGCTGTCTTTAGTATAAGGTAGTCCATAACGGGTACTCTCCACAGCAGATACATAAGGCACTACGAACGAAGCCAACGGTACGTGCAAAGAATACGGAAGACGATACAAAAAGTTTTAAATCTACGGCTTTTCTGCCATATGTTGGGAGCCTGTCGTCGAAAATCGGACGGATTATGAACAAACACGATGTTAAAGTAATTTTTCGACCCCCACCAAAGACAGCAGCACTTTTGGGTTCTAACAAGGATGATTTGGAGCTCCGGAAGGCCGGGGTTTACAAGATCCCATGTGAATGTGGCCTTTCGTACATAGGACAGACGACACGTACAGTGCAGGAAAGGTGCACGGAACACAAGAGATATACCCGTCTTTTACAACCTAATAAATCGGCAGTGGCTGAGCACTGTCTTGATACTGGACACTCCATGACGTACGAAAACGTCAAAATTTTAGCTTCCACTTCATCTTTCTGGGACTCAGTAGTGAAAGAAGCAATAGAAATTCGCTTGGGGACGAATTTAATTAACAGGGACAGTGGCTTCAATTTAGATAAATCATGGAATCCGGCACTTTCTTTAATAAATTTACAAAGACGCCGTCACAGCACAGATCATAATACATCGACTTCTCCGCAGCAATCGACCATGCAGCCACAGACATAATTTACATATATGTGTACTTCCTTGCCGCCGAGTAACGTCTTTGGCGCCTTGTTGTATCTGTGTTGTAGCGCGGCCCGCGCGTTTATAAGCACGAAGCGTGTGCTGGAGCGTCAGTCTTCGACTCGTCTCTGAAGATGGCTGAACGTTTCTCAGCCGAAATATTAGAAGAAGAAAACTTTATGCGGCTACACGCCCGAAACTTCTTTGAACAGTCCATAAGTAGTTTGTAAGTTTAGGGACTGATGACTCCGCAGTTAAGTCCCACAAGCTTAACAAACAAAACAAAAAGTAATAGGTGCAAAAATGAGTCATTGCGTGGCCGCTTAACATAGGCGGCAGTGGCCGCAGCGTTGCAATGCACATGCGCGGCTGAGGTTCAAATTCCCTTATGAACTCCCTGGAGGCAGCATATGGGCGCTCCCGCGGCAAGGAGGGGCAAGGAGGAACGCCGCTTTTAACATTGGCGTCCTTGCTGGTAGACACACCAGCTCGTGGCTACTCGAGCGCTGGCGGTTACGCACGAATGGTCCCGAAACTATACAATGGAGCTACTGCACACCTCGCCTTGCGCATGCGCAAATCCTCTATGAAGGCAACATCCGCCCTTCCTATTTGTTTTTGGCGCATTGGAGATTTATCAGAAACACATCGTATTTGGTAAAATATCTTATATCTATAAATTAAAGACGCATCAACTGTAAAAGTATTCAGAAGATCAGATCATGGATAATAATGAAGTCACTACTCTCCACCTAGCAAGAGTATCCGTGTGTTTAGTGGCATTGCACTGCGGTGTCTAATGTAGTGGATTCGAGACCGACTGAAAGCTTTTTTTTTTTTTTTTTTTTTTTTTTTTTTTTTTTTTTTTTTTTTTTTTTTTACCTCAAATCTCGTTTTTAACAGATACTGGAACAACTTGCCACATATCTTTGGACGTTTTTGCGAATGTATTGCGATTTTTAGGGTAAATGACATTTATACTCTTCGCTATAACAAATATTTAACTGTTTGAAAAGAGGTGATGGGGAGCAGCCTTTGCGCATGCGTAAGGTTAGGAGGGGGTGCTGCTTACAATGTCACGTGACCCGATGGTAGCTTATCTTTTCATCATCACACATTCATTGAAGCTTGGTTGGCCAACGCCTCAGCTCGAGTTGAAGCAAGCGCAAACAAGCGGAGGTAAGACATTCTGCATAGATTTTAACGAAAATACATCTAAAGGGAGAGTGCGCCAAATTGTCTCCGACGCGCCGAGTGGTGACGGGGCGAGGGGGGGGGAGCACTATCACTGAAAGAAGTGATCCTACCACTCATCTGAAGCACCAGCTGCCACTGCTGGTAGGTGAGCAAACTCTGGATCCAATCCATCCTGTCAATTAGCGACTTTTGGCCTGCTATACTGGCCAGGCAGAGACTGATCTCAAACCTGCGCTTTCGACAGTATGAAGCAAAAACTCTTGAAATCTGATAAAACACCAAGCAAATTTATACCATTCACACAAAGACGACATACACGACTTCTCTTTCTCAGGTTCACTGGTGGCCATGCTCTCAGGAACAGAAACCTACTATACAGTTAAAGTACAATTCGTCAAATAGTGTTAACAGCGAACTCGGATGAAGGGGAAAAAACACATGGAAGAAAGAGATAGCCGTGCATTTTTCATTCGTGTGGCCGCAACCGCAGACTTACGTGGGGGGGGGGGGGGGGGTTTCAGCTGTTTTATTTGGGTGAAATGCATGTATTAGGTTCATTCTGAGTCGGTGAATGCAGCGGTGAACAGCAACAAGGCCGAGCCTTGAAATGCCACATGTCAGTTTTGGATAGAAAGGGCTGCGTTATTCGCTATAAGGCTCGATTCACACTGGGAGACTTGTGACGGTCACCGGTGACGGTCATTCATAGAGATACATTCGTTTCAATTGGAGCATTCACACCGGGACACTGCACTGAGTCACGGTGACCCAGCAGTGACTCACATGTGACGGACACCGACACTGTTGGCTGCGGTCATGCATTAGCTTGTATTGGAGTGTCCACACTGGGACAGCTGTGCAGAGCTGCCAACGGACAGGCTACACTGGCGGACAGGCCAGGTTGTACGATCAGTTACCAGCTGTGTGCTCGCCACCGGCCTCCGAGTACAGTCACGAATCCTTAATATACTTTCAAAAGCACAGGCAGAGAAACAATGAACTTAAAACTATCAGTGAAAGTTTTACAATAATTTGAAATGTATACTAATACCAGTTAAAATCTGTGAAATATGCTTTCAATAAAATAATACTACAGTACCTATCTTAATGTAGTAGCAAGTTTTTCCTCCGCTGGAATAGCCTTCCTTAGTATAGTGTCCATTCCTGTGATTGCTTCTTTCACATTTTCTAGTAGTTCATCAAATGAAGTTTTTGACATTCGAAATACTGAATCTTCTCAGATTGTGTCACATCGTCAGAAAGGGTGTATTACAATGCTTTCTCCAGCCGATCACACAGCAGTGTATGTATGTGTAATGAACGTTTTCTCTTCATTCTCCTCCTCCTTATTAGAAGTACTAGCCGCGGTGGAGTAGCCGAGCGGTCTAAAGCGTCTCGCTGCGGAGCGCGCGGTTGCTCGCCGTGGAGGTTCGAGTCCTCCCTGTGGCATTGGTGTGTGTGTTGTCCTTAGGTTAGTTTACCTAGGTTTAAGTAGTTTGTAAGCTACGGACTGATGACCACGCAGTTTGGTCCGATAGATTTACAAACATTTGAACATTTTTGAAGTACTAACAACAGATCCTCCTCGCTCGAGTCCATAAAAAAATTAAATGTTTAAATGTTTGTATAGCTTATGGGACTTCACTACGGGGTCATCAGTTCCTAAACTTACAAACTACCTATGAACTAACTAATACTAAGAACGGTACAAATATCCATGCTCGAGGGGGATTCGAACCCCCGATCGTAGTGGCCGTGCAGACCGTGACTGGAGCGCTTCAGTCTCCTCGGCCACCGCGGCCGGCGCTCGAGTCCATTTCACAAATAACTAATTAGTTGGCAACAGCTGTAGTGTGGGACACCAGTGATCCAGAAGTGTTCGCCACTGTCACCGGTGACCGTCACAAGTGTCCCAGTGTGAAACGAGATAAAAGGTACGTTGTCCAAACGCGACAAACGTCTGCGGCTGGGACGGGTCGCCCGTGACGTCAGAGGCTGGCTACTCGCGCATGCGCAGTGCGCAGTGCGGCGCACGGCTGGTGCGACAGCTGTCGCAACATTCCAGCAGTGATGTTTTGCGACGGAAGTCGCGACAACTCAAGACACTGGCAGAAGGATTTCGAACCAAAGACAAACGGATATGAGCCACATACAAGAGGTAATATTCTGTGAGCTGGTCTCGCCATTAAGTTAATGTTCTTATTTGTTGAACAGACTTAGATTTTATGACATGCTAGTGAAGCATGCAAGAACAGACAGTTAATAATCTGAAAAGTAAAAGAGAAATAGAGTTTGCAAAAGCACCAGTTTTTTTTCTTCATTGGTATTAGGAATAACAAATGTGGCTGGTGGTTACTAGTTTTTTTTTCTATAGCTGACTCTGTACATGTGTAAGGAAATGCATGGCAAAGTTTGATGTAATATTTTTATTTATTCATACCAATGCATTCCGTTTTGTGGTGCGCCAGAAAAATTATCTTAGTTTATATAAACAAAGATAAATGCTGCAGTGTACCATTAGATTCATCTGACTCAATACGATATTGATGACATAAAAAAAAAACAAAAAAAAACAAAAAAAACGGAAAATTCTCCATGTTAACACCAATCGACGACACCCATTTCCACTAGTTCCGTTGTTCCAAAACATGTGCAAACGTACTGACATTAAATCTAAAATTAAGTCTGAATTTTGTCTCGTCCTTTAGGTGCCTGTTAATTAAAATGTAAAACCTTCATCGTCATGTGTGACAAAAATAATCTATAGTAGGAAGTAGGAAGGAACCTTCGAGTTTAACGTCCCGTCGACAGCGTAGTCACTAGAGACGTAGCTCACGCTCGGAGTAAAGATGGGGAAGGAATCCGTCGTGTCCTTTCAAAGTAACCATCCCGGAGTGATTAAGGAAAATTACGAAAAACCAAAACCTCAATGGTCGGAGGTGAATTTGACCCACCGTCCTCCCGAATGCAAGTCCAGTGAGTAAATAATTTATAGAAAACTCTAACAATAAAAGTCTGCAATTTTACAGTTTCTACTTTGATGAAATATTAAACACTGTTTAATGAATACCTCATTAGGTAGCAAAAAACTATAGCTCCTTCCATATACCTATAGACATAAAGAGCTTCGAGTATTCATCGCAATGTAAAATTCACAATTCCTCGCTTGCTATCATTTCCAAAAATAGTTTCGATATCTTGAACCGTTTATAGAATATGATGATTGTTACGACCATACGATTCACTTTGCGCATAGACAAAACTTGGTGCGTCAGTCGCGACGCTCTCGTACCATAGGTATGCATCCCCATCAACAAAAATAGTCTGCAAATCACAGTGAAGTGCATAGCAGAGGGTTTATTGAACCGCTTTTATGATATTTCTCTGCCGCCCCAGTCTCTAATAGCGCACGGGAGTAAGGAACATCTAAAGCTTTCCGTTTTCGATCTCATTTCTCTTATTATTTTATGAAGATCATGTCTCCCTGTGTAAGAGGGTGCTAACAAAATATGTTCGCATCGGAAGAGAAAGATGGTGAAAGAAATTTCGCAAATAAATCTTGCCGCCATGAATAACGCTTTATTTTACTGAATTCCACCCCAACTCATGCATCATTTCCAGGACACTCTCTCCCCCATTTCACGTCAATCAACCACCACCTAGAGAGAAGGCCGCGGCGCTCTCGTGTGACGTCAGGCACAGTAGGTTGCGCGCGCATAGCTGACTGGGTAGTCGCTTGGGCACGGCCCACTATGCCGAAGCAGCGAGCCAGTCAGCTATGCGCGCGCAACCTACTCTACCTGACGTCACACGAGAGCGCCGCGGCCTTCTCTCTAGGTGGTGGTGGTCAGTCCCACTTGATGGGGATCCCGCAGTGTGCACAAATACTCCAAATTAGGACGCTTAAGTGTAGTGTAGGCAGTTTCTTTAGTAGCACTGTTGCATCTTCTAAGCATTCTGCCAATGAAACGTAGTCTTTGGTTCCCCTTCCCTAGAATATTTTCTATGTGTTCTTTCCAATTTAAGTTGTTCGTAACTGTTATTCCTAGGTACTTAGTTGAATTTACGGCCTGTAGATTTGATTGATAACGTAAATGAAGTTTAATGGGTTTATTTTAGTGTTCATATGTGTGACATTACAGATACAGGGGGAAGCTGATTGTTTCCATGTGAAGGGCGGGTTTTGCCAGGCTGTTGTGTTACTCAGCCAGCCGGCTACCAGTGTGTACCTAGTGAATGGGATACAGCAGGTACTCAGGGTTTCTCTGATGTCCTCGGAAACAGGAAGCGACTGTCTTAACTGAGCGAGGGCGGCTGTTCCAGATTGCAACTGAAATACAATATAGCCACAAACATTATTCTAAAAATCCATATAAAATCAGAGAATGATCATATGGCAAATATAATTATATGAATGGACTCAGGAGACTTTAGAGAATCAAACGCCGTAATTACAATTTCAATATCCCTTACAGATAAAAAGCCGATAAATCTAAGTACTATAATAATATTATAGGTCTTATATTTACAATTATTGATACGTAGTGTTTATCAGTAACAGATTAAGAAGCAAATGAGCAGCATTGCACCACACTACCTATCTTAAAGACCTACCACGTTATTTCCGTTTTCTTTCAATAAACTTTGTTTTACTCTCTTGTTCTGCTTTTCGTTGAGGTAGTAATATTCTTGTGTCAGAACATAGATTCCACCACAGAAACATAAAACATGAACCCAGCAAAGCGCATTACATTTTATCATATTTAATATTATACTTGGTAACGTTCGTTTTATATCGTAGACTGCCACTTAAATATTTCATGGCCGACTAAAAATAGTAGATATGCAGCAGATAATTTATATATAAATAATTATAAGTAAGAATTGAATATATTTGTATAAAAAACCAAGATAAATATTAATTGAGTAGCTATATTTTGACGGCGGCAGTATAATTGAACAGTGAGACGCCACGCTTAATGGCTATATGAGCAAAGAGCTTCAGTCTCAACCGTTTTTTAGTATTGTTAAATATATATTTGTTTGTTAAATGTAAACAACATTTGTAGGGAGGTGGTCAAAGCATTTAATTCTGTGATATTCAAATGTATAATATTTTGGAAGGGAAATTGTATTTTAAAAATGAGGCGTTAGGATGCGCGGAAAGATAGAATTTTGGGAGCAAGTAGAACACGCTTTCGAACGCTTGGGGAAGGGATTCGTACTTGCACGTGGTGGTGAAAGGTTGTGATGCTGGGCGGTCTGAAGCCGCGTTACGAACTTGTGATTCGAAGAAATAGGCATGTGTGGACTTAGAAAATTTACGGGACAGTGACTGCAGAACTCAGTCTCTGCTTGAAAAGTGATGAACTATGCACGGTAGTAGGGCTGTGGAACTGTGATAATTCAGCAATTTTGTACTCGTGTGACTACAAACTGTGTTTTATAACAAATACTTTAATTACGGATTAATTTGGAACTGCAGTGTTCGATGGACTACACTAATTTACGAGTGATAATTTGAAACTTTTACTCTCGAGCGCGTGTGATACTTATTGTGCCTCTCATGAACAGTAGTAGGAGAAATATTCAGTTATTTACCGATGCATAAAGTAGGACCACCTCCGAGTTTCATGTCTAATAAGAGTAATAAACTCTATTTATAAAGAATTACTTCGTGAGTGAATCACTTCTTTATCTTAGAATCCATTTTTTGGTCATTCAGAGGTTTATGTTTGTTAAATATATTTTCACATCATATGCAGATTGATAGACTGGCTAAACTACAGATTATTGATCTTGTTTAGACAGACTGGGTAGCTGTTTAGGGCATGGAAGCTGACATACATAACTCACCCCTATGTACAAAGACAACGAGCCATGAACTTTTACTTCCCTGAGTTATGTATTGCCCAAGTCTTATTGGTGAGAACCGATAGGAAGGTCGCAATATGCATGAATTAACTGTTATATTTGAGTCAAAAATGTTCAAATCTTTGTAAAGCTACGGGAAAGTTCAAATGTTTGTAAAATCTAAGGGACTTCACTACCTCGCTCATCAATTCCAACGCGTACAAACTACTTAAACTAACTTAAAGTAACTTATACTAAGGACAACACAAACACCCATGTTGACGGAGGACTCGAACCCCCGACGACGATCGACCGGGCCCTACGCAGCAAAGCGTATTAGAACGCTCGGCCACTCCACCGCGACCCGCCATTACCACATTAAATTGAAGTACAGGTAGGGTCCTAATTTTTAATTTCTTCATTTCGAATAGTTATGAAGAGTGTAAAGCCGGCCGCGGTAGCCGAGGGGACTGAGGCGCTTCAGTCATGGTCTGCGCGACCCCTACGGTCGGGGGTTCGAATCCCCCCTCGGGTATGGATATTTGTGCCGTCCTTAGTATTAGCTAGTTCATAAGTAGTTTGTAAGTTTAGGGACTGATGACCCCGTAGTTAAGTCCCATAGACTATACAAACATTTGAACATTTTTTGAAGAGTGTAAAAGGAAATGAGCGGCAAGAGAGAGAGAGAGAGAGAGAGAGGAGATGGAAAGATAAATGCAGAAGGAGATGAACAAGGAGAGGCGATGGTGAGTTGCCTGACAGATCGTAGAAAACCATTGATTTTTCCCACAGCCAGAGTCGGCAAGCCATGTATAAGTTTTGTTAGTTAGTAAAATAACTTACTAAAATGTTTGTTAAGCTTATGGAATTTAACTACGGGGTCATCAGTCCCTGAACTTACAAACTACTTATCTACTACCTTATACTAAGGACGGCACAAATATCCATGCCTGAGGGGGGATTCGAACCCCCGACCGTAGTAGCCGTGCAGACCGTGACTGGAGCGCCTCAGTCCCCTCGGCCACCGCGGCCGACGATAACTTACTATGGTCGCGGTACAGATGATATAAAATGCAGAATGGCAGTTGGAAGAAAAGCGGCCGGCCGCGGTGGCCGAGGAGACTGAGGCGCTTCAGTCACGGTCTGCACGTCCACTACGGTCGGGGGTTCGAATCCCCCCTCGGGCATGGATATTTGTGCCGTCAGTAGTTGTAGCTAGTTCATAAGTAGTTTGTAAGTTTAGGGACTGATGACCCCGTAGTTAAGTCCCATAAGCTTAACAAACATTTGAACATTTTTTTTTGAAGAAAAGCGTTTCTGAATGAGAGGAATTTGCTAACATCGAATATCAATTTAAGTGTTAGGAAATCCTCTCTAAAAGGAGCTATGTGGCGTATTGCTTTGAACGGAAGTGAAAAATAGCCTGTAAACAGCCCAGACAAGAAGAGGACAGAAGCTTTTGAAATGTGATGCTACAGAAGAATGAAGATTAGGTGGTTAGATCGCGTTACTAAACGAGGAGTACTAAACATAACTGAGAGAAAAGAAATTTGACATGCCAATAAGGGGATCTGTTGATAGAAAACATTTTGAGACATCAAGGAATCGTCAGCGCGTGGGGGTAAATATCGCAGTGGGAGACCAAGACAGGAATACAGCAAGCGGGTTCATGTGGATGTGGGTTGCCGTTCTTAAAAGTGATGAAGAGGTTTGTTCAGGATTGAGTAAGGTGGAAAGCTGCATCAAACCAGTCTCTGGACTGAAGACCACAACAGCACAGGAGAAAGAAAAAAAATCAAATAAATAATTTTCTTTCCTTTCATTCTACGTAGCCACATAAACGTCAAGCAGGGTTGATGTATTTTCTCGGTGCGTCTGTATTTACAAAAATTGTTTCATTTACTATCCCATTTATATAACATCAGACTGAGCCAGAGCGAATCATGTCCGGGTTTAGTTAGTTGTAATGAACGCAACATAGGTGTATCTGTGTATTTGGAATAAACGTTACTTTGCTGACAATCCCAGATATAACAACTGTTCGAGAGCCCTACTCGTACAATAGGATTACTTCCTGAGCTGTTTTTAACGTTTGGTTTTATCCTTGTATACAGCGAGTCCTTGAGGAATAGATATGCGCTGTAATACTGTCATTCGAAGACGTACCGTAATTCAATGACAGCGTTTGTTTTTATCGGCCTGAAGCCTTCAATATGGGCGACATGCCACACCAGAAACATGTTAGTTATTTAATTCTGCGAAATGCACCAGCCTCGCCTTATTCAGATACCAATCACAGTGTCACAGATCTTATCTGTGTGCCTGTACTGCGTATACAAGAGTCGTCCATGCTGCATTATTTAACTACGGCATTTCCTTGTCAGCTCTTACTCTTCTTGAGTCTTGGTTGACGCAACGACAGAGATGAGCGCGTTCGCCGCGGGACACCGAACATCGGCATTAGGTAGGCCAAGGAGTGGCGCCGCATTGTCTTTCAACATGAGTCACGCTTCAGTCTGACTGCGGGCGGTGATCTTATCAGGACGTGACACCACAATGTAGCGTCACATTACCAAGAATATGAGTCCCAAGGGGCACGAAAAGTTCTGTCTGCCTGAGTGGATAGGTTCGCTTAGGACAAAATGTAAATACATTATGATTCCTTAACAACAGTTATGTTAAAAATTATTAATCGCTCCAACAACTAATAACAACATGATAAAATGATTGTCTGCTTATTCTGGATCACCGAATTGTCTTCAGAGGTACTGCTGTTTTTTCTCCCACTGTTGCGTGATGTGGTAAATTAAATGATACTGAAAACTCAGCAGTTCTACAGTAAGAAAAGGTAAGTATTTCTTTATTACCTCTTCAGTATCAGATTACTAATTATTTCTCCTTGTTCACAGTGTCATGAACTCATGTCCAATACTTAATATAATAGCAAATAATTATAATATTTTACTTGAATAAAATCTGTTTAGAAACTTGCCTGTGTCAAGATAAGATTAAAATTGATGTTTGTAAATCTATCGGACCAAACTGCGTGGTCATCATTCCGTAGCTTACAAACTCCATAAACTAATGATAACTAACCTAAGGACAAAACACACACACACACACACACACACACACACACACACACACACACACACACACACACATGCCCCAGGGAGGACTCGAACCTCCGACGGCGAGCAACCGCCCGCTCCGCAGCGAGGCGCCTTAGACCGTTCGGCTACTCCACTGCGGCAAGATAAGATTAATTAGGGCTCGTACAGAGGTATATAAGCAGTGTCTTTCCCTCGGTCTCTGGGCGTGGAACCACAAGGATATAAATACTAATGGTGTGAGTACCCCCGTCACGAATCAAAAAAATGTTCAAATGTTTGTGAAGCTTATGGGACTTAACTACGGGGTCATCAGTCCCTAAACTTACAAACTACTTATGAACTACTTACGAACTAGGACGGCACAAATATCCATGCCCGAGGGGGGATTCGAGCCCCCGACCGTAGTGGCCGTGCTGACCGTGACTGGAGCGCCTCAGTCACCTCGGCCACCGCGGCCGGCCGTCACGAATCGTATGGTAGTTTGCGGAGTATATATGTAGATGTCGATCTCTAAAATAAAATTGTAACTTTGGAGGCTCTGGAAGGGCAGTAAAGCTTTATTTTTCTTTCGTAATTCCTGTCTCACCCAATGCCTGAAACACAAAGCCACTGTTCACAGAAGCCAAGGAATTTTTATCAATAATGTTAATATTTATTAAAAAATTCGATGTTCAACGATAGTATTGAGTATCACTAATGAATCTGTTGTAATAAAACTGCGTATATAATGAAATACTACTGCTAATTACACATTTTAGGGCTTTGTGTGGGTTTACAGTTTAACTGCAAAGGATTTTTATTTCTTATTTTTCGGGCTTGGAATTTGATTGTCGTATTTTTTAACTAGTGCATTTTATATCAGGTTTAGACTGTACGAGTTTCAATTATTACATTCTATCTCTCTAACAGAGAAATCCATTACAATAGATAAGTACTACTTCCAAGTATTTCTGTGTTATAAGGAGTATACTGGTAGAGAAAGTGTTCTTTCGATAGTAAATTATAAATGTAACAAACACTTTGAGATAGTCTTCTCACTTTAATAAACCCGACGAAAGATGTGTTAACAGACAGATCCATAACTGAGAACGTAAGCAGAAAAAGTACTGTGTGTGTGTGTGTGTGTGTGTGTGCTCTCCTTAGCTAAGTATATATGTGGATATATTTATCTCTGCTGCGGATCACCGCCAACGTCTGTTCCCTTGTAACAGACATAATAATAAACATTAACGCCTGACAAGCTTACGGTGAGAAAATTGTCTCTCCGCCGGCCGCGGTGGCCGAGGAGACTGAGGCGCTCCAGTCACGGTCTGCCCGGCCACTACGGTCGGGGGTTCAAATCCCCCCTCGGGCATGGATATTTGTGCCGTCCTAGTTCGTAAGTAGTTCATAAGTAGTTTGTAAGTTTAGGGACTGATGACCCCGTAGTTAAGTCCCATAGACTATACAAACATTTGAACATTTGAACATTGTCTCTCCCTCTTGCGGGACTCACACTATAACGTGTGCAAGCATGTGAGGGAAAGAGACAAGTGCAACAAGTTTGGGTCTGGCCAGGAAGCGTGCACTGGTGGCCGAGTGGTTAAGGCGACCGCTCGCGAAAAGCGGGAGACCCGGGTTCGAGTCCTGGCCCGGCACAAATTTTCATGTGTTGCAGATCGTTTGTCCATCTTACAGGAGCAGCAGACTTCGGGAAAATTCGTGATTTGCTAAGTATATATATGGATATTTTTATTTCATGTTTTAAAATATTAGGATCTGAAATGTTAATATAGCTAGGATTTTGTTATTTTAATAATTTATTATTGTGGTTATGAATGTGGCAATAAGTACGGCTTCTCTGCTATGCCACTGTCCCTGTGTGAATGTGTACTTGTTTTACTTTTAAGTGGATGTGCCAGGATCTAATGGCTGTCTGAATGTGGGTGGTAATAGCTCGCTTTGCATGGTTCTCTCTGGCTCAGAGTCGATAGCCGTTACCAACCCCTGCTGCTGATGCGACCAAAGAGGTTTCTACACCCTTCGGCTACAAGCTAGTTGACGAGGTTTCTCCAGGGTGAGTCCCACGATCTTCTCTCCTCACCACCGCTGTTATCATGGGCTTCCGGTAGCTTCCTCTTTTCCCGGCCACTCGATCTTCACTTTGTGCATGGACCGCGGTAAGGCGGTAAGGTAACATTGGTTCTGCTCTTGTACCTGCGGAGATGGTAGCGATTCATTGTCTAGAATGTTTAACTTAGCCTCTTGAATTTAGATTCATTTTTTTGGAATATTCCTATCGATCGTGCACGGAAATGTTTTCTAATTTTTCAATCCGGTGATTTCCAACAGATAAACGCAGTGTATGTGTTACTAGTTGCAGTTTGATAATGGCCTGGTATATTCAAGCCTTCTGTGATTATGTGGCAGTGAACGAACTATGTGTAAATTCTTTCTAGTTATGTGGGGCCTGAATGCTAACAGATGATATGTTCATTTTTGTATAGTGCATGTTTCCTTCCATGAGTGATATGTGTTCCATGTGGTTGGTTCTTAGAAAAAAGCCTTCAGCGTCCACTATTGTTTGTTCCATGCCCATCAGGCAAGCAACTATGCATGTATCCTTCTGATTTCCACTAACATTTCGCGGTCTTCTCTCCCCGCCTATTTTAATTTTGCTGTTTCTTCTTCGAACTTGTAGTATGCACTTAGTCTTTATCAGTAATTCTCTCCGAGCCTTGTACAACCCCCTTCAATAGCTTTCTTATGAAATTATATGTATTTCTAAGGGTTGCATGCCGTAGTTTTTACTCTCACTTTTCCGTCTTTGTACTTATTTCACTGCTCTGTGTTTTTTGAGACTCGACTTCATCCGTCTCTGTAATCGCTCGCTATCGCGTGTAGCTACATTTCATTCGCATCCTTATGTAATTCTAAACATTTCTAGGGGGTTGTATACCGTAGATAATTTTCTTTATTTTTCGGAAATTAATTTTTTTTTCTTTTTTATCGGTTTTCGGAACCACGTGGCCCGAAATCCGACTTCAGGGGTTTACAGCTAGTCATCTGAATTCACGCCACTTCTCATAAAACCAGTGCCCAGATAGCTTACCTTCTGATTGCAACTTAAGAGTCCGCCTTGATTTTGTATAATGAATCCGATTTTTAACCACTTCTACCTCAGTGGAGTGCGATCATGTAACGTAGCCGTGTGTCGCCGTTAGCGTGTTTGCTCGCGGTCTAATCTAGATGCAACTTTGCTATACTCACCATCTCAAATCAGGCACGACAGACCAGAGCCATCTTCGCAGTTTTATTGTATATTGTGTTGCGTGGTGCCTCCGGGTTTGCTGAATTTCGCCTACGATATCGGCGCCTGCTTCTGCCTCGTTTCAGCACGCTGATATTGGTGAGTTTCGCTGTTGCATCGCGTGTGTGTGAGTGAGTGAGTGTTGTTTGTAAATCCTCCCCCCAGTAGCGTTATGTTCTGTGTAATTTATGTTAAATTCAATGCTGGGCATCGTCAGTATTAGTTCCTCTAAATGAGATGTTTTTTATTGTATCAACAAAATTGGTTCCCCATTTTGCTTGTGTTCGTCCTGCATAAACAAGTTATGTTCAGTATAATTTTGACTTGCCTATAAATTATAGTTTTCGAGCACCTTCCCCGTTTTTACTTTATATTGTTTTTCACCGGTGCTGAGAAGAAGCTCAGATGCAATTTGTTTATGTTTAAGTTCCGTTGCGCCATAAATGTTTTTCCATAGCCACCTTTATGAGATAACTCTAATTGTGGTGGCTTGTTTATTAATGTCTGTGTGTAATTTCGTGTGAGCTGCTACGTATGTTGGCCACTGTGTCGTTAACTTCCTGTTATTAGAATAATTTGAACCAAGTTCTCAATTTGGGCCAGGGAACAAGGTTTTGCAGCGGGGATTAGCCGGTAGCTCACATGGATATTTTGCTAATTTTATTGCTAGAATTAAGCTTTTTTATAAAAGTAAACTCTTATCTGGGTACTTCCTACCAGAAATAAGCTGTTATTACGTACAGTGGTCTACTTTTAACATTGAATATTGATTCAACTCCGTTGTCCCTGTGTCGAAAACGTAATGACACCGTTAGACCGCTCGCTCACAAGTGACTTGTGTTTCCCTAGATTGTGCACACGTCGGTGACGTGGGACTGGCGAGTCCGTTTGCTCGGAGGGAAGGTAGGTATGTCAACAACGTGTGCTATCAGCGACAATAGTAGATTCCATTTCATAGTGTCTCCACAGCAGTGTTGCAACTCGGAAAGCTGAAGTTCTAAATTTAACCTTTAGGAAATCTTTCACGCAGGAGGACCGCACAAATGTACCATCATTTGATCAACGTACTAATTCCGAAATGGAGGACATTGTAATAGGTATTTCCGGTGTAGAGAAGCAGCTGAGAGAGCTAAATACGAAAAAGTTTCCTGGTCCGGATGGAATACCAGTTCGGTTTTACAAAGAGTATTCTGCGGCGTTGGCCCCTTGCTTAGCTGGTATTTATCGCGAATCTTCAATTCAGCACAAAGTTCCTAGTGATTGGAAAAAAGCGCAGATGACTCCCGTTTATAAGAAAGATAAGAGAACTGACCCACATAATTACAGGTCAATATCGTTGACATCAATTTCCTGTAGAATTTTGGAGCATATTCTCAGTTCGAATATAGTAAATTTTCTTGAGACGGAAAACCTTATTCCTATGAATCAGCACGGGTTTAGGAAACATCGTTCATGTGAAACTCAGCTTGCCCTTTTCTCACATCTTGCGAGCCATGGATGAAGGGCAACAGGCGAATTGTGTTTTTCTCGACTTCAAAAAGACGTTTGACGCGGTGCCACACTGCAGACAGCTAACGAAGATAACGAGCTTATGCAATAGGATCACCGATTTGTGACTGGCTGGAAAACTTCCTAACTAACAGAATGCAGTACGTTGTTCTCGACGGCGAGTGTTCATCAGAAACGAGATTATCGTTAGGCGTGCCCCGCCGGCTGCATTGGCCGAGCGGTCTGCGGCGCGCCAGTCACAGTCTGCACGGCCGCTGCGGTCGGGGGATCGAATCCTCCCTCGGGCATGGGTGTTTGTGTTCTCCTTAGCGTAAGTTAGTTAAGTAAGTAGTGTGTAAGTCTAGCGACTGATGACCACGAAGTTTGGTCGCATAAGATCACACACACACACACACACACACACACAAACACACACACAATTTTCAGGCGTGCCCCAAGGAAGTGTGATAGGACCGCTATTAATTTCTATCTATATAGATGATCTGATGGACAGAGTAACTTGTAATTTGCGGATGTTTGCTGATGATGCTGTGGTGTATCGGAGGATGTCGTCTTTAATTGACTGTCATAGCATAAATGATGACTTACAAGGAAAGTACATGGGCTCGAACAAACATATCTGTATGAACGTTTGTTACAGGATCTCTACGTACACCTCAATGTGCTGTTGGGTGTCGTTTTTCTGCAAAGCTCTGTAACCATGCTCTGTAGATGTAATTGTAGACGCCATACGTAATGCAGATATCTTTACTATAACTTATGTAATAATCATCGTACATGTTCTCTAGCGAATTGTCATCAAAAGCCGTGATGATAGATGCAACTTTAACCTTCTTCCCGAAAGACTGTTGGTATTCACTGCCACTGCTTGCATCGCCTCTTCCCGCACTTACCGTAGCACTACCGCTTGCAATGAGTTGTTCGTCATTATCATCTCTATTATCATTATTATGAGTTTGTAACAACAGTATCTAACGTATGCTCATATTTCTGTACCATAACAGATACGAGAAAGCATGCAAATGATTCATCTTCTACACTAATACCATCTTCACGAAGAAGGGTTCTTCGCGTACCTTCATCTCAACTAATCGCAATACATTGATTAGCAATCGCCACCCCATCTGATGCTTCACCACACAAATAACATCACAAAACGCAACTTCGGAGACACACTGCACCGTCCCTACTGGCGAACCAACAGGTCAAAGTGCAATGCGGCATGGCACACGCAGAGGCCTCTAACGGACGACTGCAGAGTTTTGCAGATGCGGGAGTATCACTAGTGCAATAAGGGATCTTTACAGTATCTCTCATACGATTTTGGTGTATAATTATGTGTTTGTTCGAGCCCAAGTACTTTCCTTGTTAGACAAAATTTCTAGTTGGTGCGAAGAATGGCCGGCCGCGGTGGCCGAGGGGACTGAGGCGCTTCAGTCACGGTCCGCACGGCCACTACGGTCGGGGGTTCGAATCCCCCCTAGGGCATGGATATTTGTGCCGTCCTAGTTCGTAAGTAGTTCATAAGTAGTTCATAAGTAGTTTGTAAGTTTAGGGATTGATGACCCCGTAGTTAAGTCCCATAGACTCTACAAACATTTGAACATTTTTTGCGAAGAATGGCAGTTAGCTCTCAATGTAGAAAATAGTAAAGTGATGCACATGAGTAGGAAAAACAATCCCATAATGTTCGAATACAGCCTTAGTAGTGAGCTTCTTGATGCAGTCGCGTCGTTCAAAAATCTAGGCGTAACAATGCAGAGCGATATGAAATGGAACGAGTATGTAAGGATAGTTGTGAGTAAGGCGGACAGCCGACTTTGGTTTATTGGGAGAATTTTGGGAAGATTTACTTCATCTGTAAAGAAGAGAGCGTATAAACCGCTTGTACGACAATGTCTTGAGAATTGCTCAAGTGTTTGAGAGCCGCAGTAGATCAGTTTAAAGGAAGACGTGGAAACAGTTCAGAGGCGAGCAGTTAGGTTTGTTACTGGTAGGTTCGACCAATGTGCGAGTGTCACGGAAATGCTCCGGCAACTCAGTTGGGGATCGCTGGAGGAAAGAGGACGTTCTTTTCGTAAATTTCTGTTGAGGAAATTTTAAGCCAAGTGTAGTACGATCTTCCTGCCGCCTACTTACATTTCGTGTAGTGATCACAAAGACAATATAAGAGAAATTAGGGCTCGTACAGAGGTATATAGGCATTCTTTTTTTCCTGGTTCTATTTGGGAGTGGAATAGGAAAGGAAATGTAGTGGTACAGTGTACCCTCCGCCACGCACCTTACGGTGGATTGCGGAGTATGTATGTAGATGTAAGTTCCAACCCTTGTATTTGCCAAATTTAATGGTGGTATGTCGCACTGTGTCGAAGTCTGGAGTAAGGTGTCCTTCACCATGCACCGTACTAAATTTTATGTGCCGGCCGCGGTGGCCGAGGGGACTGAGGCGCTCCAGTCACGGTCTACACGGCTACTACGGTCGGGGGTTCGAATCCCCCCTCGGGCATGGATATTTGTGCCCTCCTTAGGATAAGCTAGTTGATAAGCAGTTTGTAAGTTTACGGACTGATGCCCCAGTAGTTAAGTCCCATAAGCTTAACAAACATCCAACACAAATTTTATGTGGACAGTGTCATTTCTCTTGTTTTGAAGGTCAGGTGTGTAAACGTTGGCTAAGAGCGGAATAAAACTACATGTGTATCTTGGAGTCTGTTATAAAACACCCTCCGCCCATTCACCGTACGAATTATTATGCAGACAATAGTCTTCCTTTTATTTTGAAGGTGAAGTGTGCTGCTTTCACCACTATCGGAAGCAAACTGTAGATTTTGTCGACGTCCGACAAAATAAAATACCCTCTGCCAAGCACCATATGAAAATTCTTTCTTCGTTTCAGCTTCATTTTATCGCAATCGGATGAATGATATAGCAGCACATAAAATACGAATCTAATCTAAAGTGTCGACATCCATACAAAATCACCAATTTCAATTTTTTAGGTATTTCATCGTCACATATCGGCCTCAAAAATAGATCTAAAGCATCCATCGTCCCACTCAAACAGGAACACAAAATTTCATCAAAATCGATCCAGCGGTCTAGGAGTTCAATGAGATACACAGATATAGAAGTTTTAATGGATGAAAAGAAGATAGTTTTTACGTTTTTCCGTATAGTTTTTGCAACTTTTCCTGTCATAAAAACCTTCCTCGGACTTCAACGAAAATTTGGAAACAAAGATTAACCGAATAGTTCCAGCCGCTATCGAGTTTTTCACTTACCAACACATTCAGTGAGTCATTTTTATTTATATGATAGATATGGTGTTAAAAAGTTACGAATACTTTGAGAGGTGTTAGTACTCATGCAAACAAGAAAAATAAGTGTAATAAATATTGGACCGGAAACGCGTGCTATCTGAGATAAACGCGTGTTTAGAGAAGGGCCTTGGCGGTGCTTGGTTGCGGATGTCCGCACAGTCTTTGCATTGGCGTGTTCTGATGTCTTACTCAGAGTACTCTGCCTACCATCAGGTAGTTTTTTCCATATGCTAAACCATAGCAGAATATCGAATCCTGCATTTCACTTGAGTAGTAAGTTTGTTGTTGTTGTTTAGAGGGCACTAAAGTAGTGGGTTTCCATTGCTACGAGTGATGGAAGAGAGATAATATAAATGCACTACACCATTAGTGCCAACAAACAGTCTATAAGCTCAGGGTAAAGAAATTGACTGGAAACCGAAGGGTCGCGGGTCCGAAATCCGGTCAGATCACGGAATTTTTAAATCTGGGTTTTAACCCAGGCTTCACCTCTCAACGATGTGAGGAGTCGCCAGAGACATTTGCTTCGGATTCCACGTGTAACTGTAGGTCTCCTTTGCCTGGTTGGATAACTGGGTTTGTTTAGGGTCACGCAAGTTGCTGAAGTGGCGTCTAATTGAAATACTTGCACCAGACCACTGAGCCACTCGAAATTGTGCGCCTCGGTTGCACAGTGGTAGAGTGCCAGAATACAAATCCAAAAGTTGCGGGTTCGATCCCCGCCAGGTCCTGGGATTTTTGTCTGTCACTTTCCACTTCTTTCCCCTCTGTCAGTATTACTCATGAGAAAATACGGAGGAGCACCGTAGTTTGGAACCCGCGTTAAACTGTAGGTCCCAATATAACTGGGCTGTTTGGCTAAGTCAGTTCCAAGGTCGGAGGAAGGCAACGGCATACTACCTCGAAACAGGACCATGCCTTGTGTACTGCTTTACTTTCTTTACCAACAAACAGGACAATAAAAGTAAACACAAAAGTGAACCTGAAAGTACAATGAGGCACATAAACTAGGCGAAAACTAACCTAGCCTACAACACAACTGGCAGGCACTTAAATGTGTTTTACAGAGTATCCCAAGTAGATGTAGATGTAGATTGCAGACCAGTTAATGGTAGGTAGAAGGAAGGAAGGAAAATAAGTTTTAACGTCCCCATGGACATAGCGATCATTAGAGACGAAAGAAGAAAAGTCAGTCATTTATCGGAGGATGGCGGACTCTATTACGAGAAAATTTTATTTTATTTTATTTTTATTTTTATTTTATTTTTATTTTTTTTATTTTATTATTTTTTTATTTTTTTATTTTTGCTGAGTAGTTTTCTTAAAATCGGGTAATAAGTTTGGACGGAGTAGGAGGAAGAAAGCTTAGTGTTTAACGTCTCGTTGCGAGCGTGGTCATTGGAGATGGATTTTACGCTCGGATTGATTGGGTAGGGATGGGAAAGTAAATCGGCCGTGCCCTCTCAAATGATCATCCAGGCAATTGGCTGAAGTTATTTATGGAAAACACGAAAAACTTTATCATAATGGCGATGGCGGATTTGAACTGCCGTTCTTCCAAATGAAAGTCCAGTTTCTTACTACTGCACGATAATGCTAGTAGAGTACTATAAGTCATCAGAATAACCAGATGACACATTTGACGGAGCGCCAAAGTAGCGATTGTGCTAATATCCGCAACGAAGGATTGCGAAGCCCAGCTTAAAAATATGTGTTTATCTCAGTAAGAATGCATTTCGAACCCAAGTTTATTGGCCTAATATTTCTTGTTTCAATTAATACTTCCACCTATCAAGTATCCGACTCTTTCTTAGAATACCCTATATATTTGTTTTTATTAGGATAGGACAAGTTTTTAGCCCTTACTGAAGGAACCATCCCAGCCGGGCGCAGTGGCCGAGCGGTCTGCGGCGCGCCAGTCACAACTGCACGGCCGCTAGGTTCGGGGGTTCGAATCCCCCCTCGAGCATGGATGTTTATGGCGTCTTTAGTACAAGGTACTTCATAAGAAGTTTGTAAGTTTAGGGACTGATGACCCCGCAGTTAAGTCCATTAAGCTTAACAAACATTTGAACATTTTGAACCATCCCAGCATTTGCATGAAAATATTGTGGAAAACGACGAGAAATCTTAATTATAATGGCTGGTCACACTAAATTCCACCCTCTCGAATGTATGGAGTGTCTTGAAAATTACACTGCCTCATTCTGTTGATGCCGATTTTACCATGTTCTTTTAGTTCTGCAACATTGCACAATCTAGCTTACATGTGAAAAATAGTTTTGCATAGTTTTTTTAATCTTTCTACAGTGTACACACTATGGACATCCTCTCGTGTCTCCAGGACCACGCACAAGCTGTTATATTTCTTTCAGATTCTTTAATGAACTTTCTCTTGGGTCATAAATGTGGTGCTACGGTAGTTCTTAAATTACTCGATGTCACCTTCAAATATTACCTGAAAGTAAAGTAATAAGTTTAAAAAATGCACCTGCTGAATAACGGCCCGGCAGCTGACTAGTGTTACGGGCATAAACGGTGAGCAGATAAACAGCTGCATTCATTGGGACAGAATACGCGGCCGTTTTATCACACGGGCGGCACGCCAGGAGAATGCATAAACCAACGAGCGGCCTAAATCTGTGACACGATATACTACGCCAAGGCCGCCTGCCAAGCTTATCTCGAGTGCCAGCCGGCAGAAGCAAACAGAGGCGAAAAGAAAGTGCACCGGGAGACCAACTTCTCCTTACGTCAGTGCGATTCCAGATAGCGGACAAATCTAGATGCACACCTGCAATATCTTCATCTATATATTTACTCTGCAAATCACATTTAAGTGCCTGGCATATATATATGAGGGTTATATATTCCTTATATTGTATTTACGTCTACATCGTGAGATGTGCGTAAATAATTTTGGAACGTGATTTCTTTCTTGTACGAAGGTTGAAACTTAAATATTGGCAACTATTTATTCATATCCGATACAAAGGCGTTACATGTTTGTACCAATTACTGTCCTTCAGAGTAGTCACCAGCGCTGTGTAGAACCCGTTGACAGTGATGTGGAAGGCGTAGTATACCGTTAGCAGAGCCTGTTTTGTTGATGGTGCGAATGGAGCGGTCTACTGCCTGTTGAATCTCTGGAACATTTCTGAAGCGAATGGCCGGCCGCGGTGGGCGAGGGGACTGAGGCGCTCCAGTCACGGTCTGCACGGCCACTACCGTCGGGGGTTCGAATCCTCCCTCGGGCATGGACATTTGTGCCGTCCTTAGTATTAGTTAGTTCATAAGTAGTTTGTAAGTTTAGGGACTGATGACCTCGTAGTTAAGTCCCATAAGCTATACAAACATTTGAAGCGAATGCCACGAAGTGGTTCCTTCATATTCAGAATCAAATCAATGTCACAAGGTCTTAAGTCCTGGGAGTATGGTGGATGGTACAGTACTTCCCACTCCCATCGACCGAACGGAACAGCCTCAGCTTGCGCTGTATGCGCCCGCGCATTGTCGTGAAAAATGATGGGTGGGTTGCGCAGAAAGTCGATCTCTGTCCACTAACGCGGCAACAGTATGCACCTCTTATTCAGAGACGCTAGGAAGACCTGCCCTACGTATGCCTGCCACAGTTTGTCGACCTTCGTTGAAGGCTTTTACCCAACATGCCACTGTTCTGTACTGCAATGCCGATTCCCCGCACGCACAGAGAAATCGTTCACACATTCCGATGCTTTCTAATCTACTTTTAATTCCAATAAATGGGACTCCACTGCATTGCATCGACGCAGAAAAATTTGAAGCAAGATTGAGAAGTCACAACACCATTGCACTCTTAACAACTTTTCAAATGCAGCCTGTAAGTTGAATGATAAATACCGTAAATGCTACAATATGATTTTGTACATAAACTATACGTATAATATGTATTTAAAATATCACAATAAGGTAGTCACAGTTTATACAGAGGTCATTAATAGGCACGCCTTTGCAATATTGAGCCGGCCGCGGTGGCCGAGGGGACTGAGGCGCTCCAGTCACGGTCTGCACGGCCACTACGGTCGGGGGTTCGAATCCCCCCTCGGGCATGGATATTTGTGCCGTCCTTAGTATAAGGTAGTTGATAAGTAGTTTGTAAGTTTAGGGACTGATGACCCCGTAGTTAAGTCCCATAAGCTTAACAAACATTTGAACATTTTGCAATATTGATTCATGTTTATATAATAATGTGAAGTCTGTGTGTTAGCGTTTACGCTGTAACGGACATAACATGATGCTTTTTCTCCATTCAGTCACGTACATGCGCAAAAATTCCCACCAGCACACTACGTATGCATATTTACGTATTCCAGTATCTGTAATAAATGTACATAGAGGCAGTGTGGAAAGCGTATTTCTTCCCGCCTTTTGGTGAGAGTCTGATACATAACTTTAGCAGACGACAGGCACTCATCGTTATCAGAATATCAGGTGCTAATAGTTCAATAATATTTTCATTTTGTTAATAATAGAAATACTCAGGAAAATGAGTTGTTGGGCAGAAAAATAATCTCAGTATTGACAGTCCGTTTGAGACCTTTAGTTACAGAACTGTTTGGCGAGTTGTTTACTATTATTGTTTCCCCTGTCGCTACTGTAGCTATTGCTCTTCGAGGTGCGATTCCGTATAGTCTAAGTCTTTTATTTTTAAAATGAGACAGCAGTAATGCTCAAATTTTAGAGTAATGAAAAACCTCATAATTGTGAAATATAAGTTACATAAGATAATTTTATATGGACAGTCGCAGAAAGAACGAGAATAAGACCATTGATTTCCGACGAACGAATAAAGTTTTTAAAATAGATGTGAGCTCATTTTCATAAATTGTGTTATTTACTTTTATCTTAA
Organism: Locusta migratoria; assembly: GCA_026315105.1. Taxonomy (NCBI): domain Eukaryota; kingdom Metazoa; phylum Arthropoda; class Insecta; order Orthoptera; family Acrididae; genus Locusta; species Locusta migratoria. The sequence goes on from CM048755.1 coordinate 300,133,029, forward strand.
ATGTAGCCACGAAATGGGCTTCCGGTTTATCAGTTCCGATGTTTAACTTTACACATTTATGCTGTCAATAATAATTGTTTACGTCGTTGTGTATATGCATAGAAGTATTTTGTTTCTGTTTAACTTGTTTTTTCTTGGTAATTGCAGAAAGTTTTAAAATACAGTTACTAATAACAACCTTGTTAATTAAGAAGAGAAAAATATTACCCTCATAATTTTTCCCCCAATCATGATTGAGTCCAACGTGAAAAAGTTTTCCAAAAACAAAACTATCAAATCACAATAAATTCATTGACAGAAGTAAAATGAATTTTGCGTAATGGTTGTCCGCTACGACGTAGCCTCTGGCCGTGGAGAAATCTGCCACGGCACCGTAATTAATTTTCTCGGGTGTTAAAAGAGACAAACAGAACACAAATCTGCAATGAAAATTCAAATTTCATACTTTCTTATTTTACTGTAATAGGGTATTCGAAATTGAAACTTATTAATTCAGTTGTTAATATAAGCGATTTGTATCAAACACATTTTCTTGTTTTTCAGGCAGCCATATTTCAGAGCATTTGTGTGACTGCCTCTGGTGGTCCGCCTTTCTGTGGATGTGTAGTGTGTGTCCTCGCCGAAGTCAAGAGTGTGGTGTTGTGCCCAGGATTCCTATGAACGAGAATACTTTAATCACGAACTTATGAATAGCCACCGAATTGCCCTAACAAGAGCTATCTTTCATCGCCAAGAACTGCATTTATTTATTGTGTCATTTACAGTTTGGGCCTTTTATTATGCGTGTATTTTCTCTATGGGCAACCACCAAACTGGCATACCTAGAACGATCTACAAGCACTAGTCATTTCATTTTTTATTATTGTATTTCACATGTTCAAACGGACAAAACCTACTGCCAACATGGTGAATTGTTCAGTTATTATTTGTGTCAATTGTACAACGTCATGGGCACTTTAATTTGCCATTTCTCATTTGTTTTGTCTAGTTATAACTCATTCATGCACCAGATTTCTCCCATGTTCCTTAGCGAAGCCAACATTGAACGACTCAGGCTCTGAGAGCTTTCGCCTTAACCACCCAGCCTTTCGAATCAGACAATGCAGCAAGATGTATTTCGCCTCACTCGGTCAACGTTTCGCTGAATTATTTACACAGACGTATGACACAAAGCACCAAAAATTCAAACATGCAAATCAAGGTCCACACGTTTAGGAATAAACATAAGGCGGCAGTTTCCCAAGCGTCTCAGGATTTACAACACTTCTTATAAACTGGAAGTCGTACTATGAAATTATTTTGTAGGTACATTCATTCGCGTAAATAGGTACTGTCTGCGCAATATGCTGCGAATACATTTAGTAGCAAAGAAGTAATAAATTTAAACATCATTCGTAATGCGGCAGTTTTTCGCGTATCTCGGTGTTTATACGTCATTTCTGCTAAAGTATGTGTCGTACTGTTATATAATGATGCATACAACCTCTCAGAAAGTGCTAGCAGTGTGTTGGAAAAGTTTCATCTCAATCTGATGAACGGTAGGGCAGGGCATAGAATACGAACAAACATACAAACAAATAAAAAACATTCGTTTATTTTTAAGTATTAGATAATTCAAATGTTCAAATGTTTGTTACGCTTATGGGACTTAACTGCAGGGTCATCAATCCCTAAACTTACAAACTACTTGTGAACTAGCTTACACTAAAGATGGCACAAACATCCATGCCCTAGGGAGCAATCGAATCCCCGACTTGGTACGGCCTCGCGCATCGTAGCATAGCGCCTCAATGCGCTCCGCCGCGGCTCCCACTAAAACAGTACGCAGTTGAAAATAATTTTTACGTTACTTAAGAAAAATGCATACCTCCCTGTTCATAATAGGGTCTATAAAAACTAAGAACATCACGCAAATTCGTAAGAATATGTGTAAAGTTCTGTTGCATAAATACTTACAAGTAACCGGTAACTTTCTCTTCTGAAATTACTACTATCTTATGTATAAACAAAATAATGACCACAAGATGATACAATTGGGCCAAGAAATGAGGCAATCGCGTATCGCGATGGATATCAGAAAAATTAAAGCAATATCCACCACAACCTAGAGTAGATATACAAACATATACTCATCATAATGAAACTTTCACTCTGCAGTGGAGTGTGCGCTGATATGAAACTTCCTGGCAGATTAAAATGGTGTGCCGGAACTGGTACTCTAACCTGGGACCTTTGCCTTTCGCGGGCAAGCGCTCTACCACTGAGCTATCCCGACAGGACTCACGGTGCCGCCCTACAACTGCAATTCTGGCAGTAAGGCTAAGGTCCCAGGTTCGAGTCCCAGTCCCGGCACACAATTTTAATCTACCAGCAAGTTTCATACACTCATCATGTAGCCGCGGTGGAGTAGCCGAGCGGTCTAAAGCGACTCGCTGCGGAGCGCGCGGTTGCTCGCCGTGGAGGTTCGAGTCCTCCCTGGGGCATGGGTGTGTGTGTTTGTCCTTAGGTTAGTTTACCTAGGTTTAAGTAGTTTGTAAGCAACGGACTGATGACCAGTTTGGTCCGATAGAATTACAAACATTTTTTTGAACTCATCATGTATGACGAAGTGCATTCCACTGTACTACTTGTTCATGTCCGATATTCAGTCTCGCTACAACTATGTTCACTAATCCCTGTGTGTTTTGATGCTCTTCATTAGCTCCGGATTATTTGTTGCTAGGAGGTCAAGCATGTTCTCACAACCATTTATTATTCTAGTTGATTCATGAACAAATTGCTCGAGATTATTTAGCGGAGTATGCGTTCAGTACAATTTCGAACGAAGTTTTATGCTTGCCTCCGGTTTTGAACATGTATTTTTGCCAACATATCTAGGGTAAGTTAAAGTCGCCACCAAATAAAATTGTATGCTTTGGGTACGTTTAGTTGGTTGCGGACTAAGGCTGTCGGAGGCCCGGGGTGGTGGCAAAGCAAAATGTGGCCCCCCGTTGAAAAAAAAAAGAGCTTTCGAGATTTGGAGGCCCCAGAACAGGAGGCCAAGGCCCCTAGAAAATAAATAAATAAAATAATAAACCTGCTTTCGAGGTATTTCGAGGCCCATCCAAAGAGGAGAGGCCCGGGGCGGTCCGCCCCCCTCCCCTTCCGTAGTCAAATGTTTGTTTGTATAGCTTATGGGACTTAACTACGGGGTCATCAGTCTCTAAACTTACAAACTACTTATGAACTACGTTATACTAAAGACGACACAAATATCCATGCCCGAGGGGGGATTCGAACCCCGACCGTAGTGGCCGTGCAGACCGTGACTGGAGCGCCTCAGCCCCGTCGGCCACCGCGGCCGGCCCTCCCGTAGTTGGCCACTGCATTTGATCCAAACTTTCTTTGAACATTTCTGCAATTGGATCATTCGAGTCAGGGAGTCGATAAAAAGAACCAATTACTAATTTATTCTAGCTGTCAGGTAGAACCTCTATCCATTCCAACTCACACGAGTAATTTACGTCGATTTCGCTACAGGATAAACCGCTTGTGGCAGCAATAAATACGCCAGCATCTATTTTATTCAATCTATCTTTTCTGAACACCGTTTGCCCCTTTTTAAAAATGTCAACTTTACTTATATCCGACTTTGGTTACCTATAATTATTTGAGATTCAGTAGTTTCTATTAGCTCTTGGCGCTCTATTAGCACTGACAGCGCTACGCAAGTACGGCTGCTTTTAATCGTTAAGTGTAAGCTGTAGGCCACTGCGCTGTCTGCGATGAGTGGTACTATTTAAAATTTGGTATTTTCGACACACTAGTGACATTGTGGCTCCCGTTATATTTCCGGGATGGAATGCCTCATGCGTCCAACAACCATTCCACGTTCAGGGTCTGTTACTTTCGAAAGCATTTTCGGAAACAGCGATCTTAAAATGTTAAATAATTAAACTATTACAGTCTGGATCGCAAATTGGTGATCTTTTTTTATTGGCAACCGTTTTCGGTCCTACAGGACTATCATCAGTCCTTTGTCACTGTAATATAACAGACTTAAGTGATACCAATAATTGCATTCTACATTTAATATTAAAATAGCTAATAAAATGGCAGAAGTTTTTACCCTTGTTGATAGACGGTGGCGGTGGCCGGAGCAGGCATCAACTGCTGGTGAGGGCTTTTTTTCCCTTTATTGGGTTTTAATGCCCTGTTAGAGGGCAGTGTGACAGCAGCCTATGACGCTGCTCTACAGCCGAGCGAATGAGAACATTGGACAACAGAATATAAAATTGAAAACATGGTGATAAAACGGCGCTTCTGCAATGACAAGATGAAAAATTGTAGAATGTAAAAAGTACAGACAGTGAAAAGACATACATGGTTGTTAGAAAATACGTTGCTACGGTGGCTAAAAAACACTCATCGCAGACAACTAGACATAAAATGACGGTGACATTGCAGTAAGAAAGTTCCCACGGGCACGTCCACAACGTTAAAAAACCCAGAGCGACGAAACACTAGATACACGAAGCACTGAACACTGTTAAAACACTAGCACTGAACTGACCCTGCAGGGGGGGGGGGTGACTGGTGAGGGCAGCTAAGGCTCTCGGTTAAACACAGGATGCTCCGCCCACTGTTCGTCATGTAAGCCAATCATAGTATATTAAGGATTATGTGTTAATATAATAAAATACAACAGTCAAAATTATTTGCACAGTCTTCGTAAAATCTTCTACTTTGATTCTGTATAAAATGGTACGTTCATAACATTAAAAATATACAGGAAACATTGAATAAAATAGACGGTTACAATCGACTGTATGTGCAGCCATTGCCCTCTATGGGCACTTACAGAAAGCATATAAAATACGTTGGGTCAAACATGACACTTGTAGGGCGCCGCCAGGTTTCCACGGTGATGAAGTATCGATACATACTGTAGAAGCTATTTTACTATTAAATGTGTAATGTAATTAGTGGTATCACTTAAGTGTCTCTGTGATATATTGCCGCGAGACACCCTGTACACCGACTGCCTGCCGGGCGCCGTGGCTCAGAACGCCCGGGGGGCTAAATGCCCTCTGTAATAAAAAAGCTGAGCCAACAACCCATAGAACAAGAACGAACAAATACGATCAACGTCCGCAACCACCAGAACTACTCATAGAGCAAAAAAATTCTGGTACATTCTGTCTGTGTATAAATAGCAGAGCACTGTGCCCGAGAGGCAGTTAGTGCTGCGTGTATGTTAAGTTCGTAATAAACCTGCTTTCAGTATAAGTGCTGTGTTCAGTTGCCTTCGAAGTCAAGCCTGCTTCCATTTCAACGCGAAGTGCCGAAGGTCTGTTGATGGTCCTGTAGACCGAAACAGGTAGCCAATGAAAAGATAAGCAACTTGCGATCTAGACTGTAATATTTTAATTGTTATTTTCTGTCGTGCGGCCATAACTTTTCATACGAATAACTGGAGTACTAATGACTATTGCACCGCCCTTTTATACGTTGCTTACATGATACTATCACAATCTGTATCTGTGCATATCACTCTTCCATTATTTCCGTCACGTCAATGTAACACTCGTTCTATGAGTCAAAAACGTATCACCACCGATGTAAGCCGTGGTGCATAATTTATGTGTATCTGCCCCTCTGTTGTATGGAATCAGCGCAGTAAGTGTCGATGTGAAGACGTCACTTAATATCAGGAAATATCGTGTTTGCATGCACTTATGATTACATGAAGTATGAAGTTACATAATTTGATAATTTTTCAACGCGCAGTGTCAAACCTATCTGCAAGCGGTGCAGTGTGCTACGCCTTCACAGTGTTCAAATGAAAGAAAACTTAAGGGAACAAACTGCTAAGTTCATCGGTCCCTAGACTTACAAACTACTTGAAGTAACAAACTAACAAGGAGAGGACGCCTACTCGTCATCGCCGAATTCGTCCAAATTTATGGTACATTTAGGGCGTGGTGAGATATGAAACTGCACCAAGTGAGAACTCCGGCTGGCCAAGGCTTTAGGAAATAAAAGAAATTTTGATCCGGATCTATCACCATATGCATCTTATCAACTGCCCCTGAGAGAGTCTGTTTAGAAAGCGGTGTTTGGCTCAGCGGTAAGAGAGAGGATTTTTTATTGAAAGGTTCGCGGGCTCGATTCCGCCCGGCGTCAAATTTTTTTTTGCTCCTAGGCAATGCGTACACTACGACTTCACAATTAACCGCAACATCATATATGTTATTTTGTGTTTATATGTGTACATCAGCATTGGACGTCATTATTTGAAACAAGCATATTATCTTGCAAACTTGGGGTTGTGAACGGTCCATAAGGTGCAAACACGATTAATCGTGAGTTTGATTTGACCTTGGTGGCGCTGTCGGCACCAACAACACCTGCCCCATCGAGAAAGAAGAAGAAATCACTTCCCGAGAAGGTGGCATCAAACTACATTCCATTATACATCACCAGCTGTCCCCGCAAGTATTCAGCGACGGGCTGCGTTACGCGTGGTTCGCTGCTGGACTGTGCGATGAAAGCAGCTCTATTCAGAATGTCAATTAAGTTTGTTTTTCTATAGAGACATAAAAAAACCATTTAACTGAAAAAGGGCAGCGTTCATAATGTGCGCAAGATGTGGTCAAAATTATTGCTTTCCCTGTTTCTTCGTTGAATATCACCCGGTACATGTAATTTATCAATTGCAAAAGAATGGAAGTATCGATTTACATACAGGACGTCCCCAAGTACACGTTAACTTCAGTCCCTTTGTAAATGTTTTAGTCCCGAATTTCATCCAATGCTCTTTCTTTTTTGCTTATATAAATTAATAAAATAACCTATATGATGTTGCAGTTAATTGTGACGTCAATCTACATCTAAATCACTACTCTGCAAACCACTGTGAAGTGCATGGCAGAGGGTACGTCCCACTGTACCAGTTATTAGTTTTTTCCCATTCCATTCACGTATTGAGCGTAGGAAGAATGATTGTTTAACTGTTTCCGTGCGTGCTGTAATTAATCTACTCTTGTCCTCACAATCCCTACGAGAATAACATGTAGGTGTTTCGGTGATTATTTTCTGTTGACATCTCTTTTGTTCCCGGATAACGTGGAAAATCGACATGGAACGTCGGCGTTGTGGTGAAAAGCGACGCAACAACACTATGCCTCCCGGATACAGTGGTCCAGCCACCTGCAAGGACTAGTGTTGCACACCTCTCATTAGAAGCAAATTTGCAACTTATCCACACACGACTGTCGTAGTGGCCCTGTTCATTTTATTTATTACTTGCAGCATTCCCGAACGAATTATCTGCATCCGTACTGAAGAAGGGATCAATGACTATCTCCACCTTAAATGGCATATCTATACATATATGGAAATAAATGTTTGTGTGTTTGTCCACTATCCGCTACTAAACCATTCAACTGGTTACTATGATACTTTGCTGAGTTGTTCTCCGTATGTCCACTAAATTCCTGAGCCAAAACAAAAGAGTACGACGACGAAATTCTTTCACCAAAGAAGACGAAGTGAACACTCCAGTATTCAATCCAAGAACAGCTGCCAGCATGCGAAACTTAGAAGTAGATGTTCCTGGAGTAGTAAAACAACTTAAGTCACTAAACAAAAATAAATCTTCCGGGCCAGATTGTATACCAACTAGATTCCTCTCAGAGTATGCTGATGAAATAGCTCCGTACTTAGCTATAATTTACAACCGATCACTCAGCGAAAGATCCGTACCCAAAGACTGGAAAGTTGCCCAAATTACTCCAATATTCAAGAAAGGCAATAGGAGTGATCCCCAAAATTACAGGCCTATCTCATTGACGTCGATTTGCAGTAGGATTTTGGAACATATACTTTGTTCGAATATTATGTACTACCTCGAAGAGAACGACCTATTAACCAATAGTCAGCACGGATTCAGAAAGTATCGCTCTTGCGAAACACAGCTTGCCCTTTATTCACTTGAAGTGTTAAGTGCCATCGACAAGGGATCTCAAATCGATTCCATATTTCTGGATTTCCGGAAGGCTTTTGATACTGTACCCCACAAGCGGCTTCTAATGAAATTGCGTGCTTATGGAATATCTCCCCAATTGTGCGATTGGATTCACGATTTCCTATCAGAAAGGACACAGTTCGTTGTAATTGACGGTAAGTCATCGAGTAAAACAGAAGTGATATCTGGCGTTCCACAGGGAAGCGTTATTGGTCCCCTACTCTTCCTCGTGTTTATAATCGATTTAGGAGATAATCTGAATAGCTCCCTTAGACTGTTCGCGGATGATGCTGTCGTTTATCGGTTAGTGAAGTCAACAGAGGATCAAAAGCAACTGCAAAGCGATTTAGACAAAATTTCTACTTGGTGCGAAAATTGGCAATTGACACTAAATAAAGAAAAGTGTGAAGTAATACACATGACCACTAAAAGAAATCCGCTGAACTTCAATTACGCGATAAATCAGTCAAACCTTAAGGTCGTAAATTCTACCAAATACCTAGGAGTTACAATTACGAACAACTTTGACTGGAGAGAACACATAGAAAATATTGTGCGGAAGGCGAACCAAAGGTTACGTTTCATTGGCAGAACGCTTAGACGATGCACCAGCTCCACCAAAGAGACTGCCTACATCACACTTGTGCGTCCTCTCTTGGAGTACTGTTGCCCCTTGTGGGACCCTCACCAGGTGGGACTGACGGAAGATATTGAGAAGGTTCAGAGAAGGGCAGCTCGTTTTGTTTTATCACGTTACGGGGGGGGGGGGGGGAAAGCGTCACGGAAATGTTGCACGAATTGGGGTGGAAATCATTAAAAGAAAGACGTTATTCATTGCGGCGTGATTTGTTTGCGAAGTTTCAATCACCGACTTTTAGTTCTGAATGTGAAAATATTTTGCTAGCACCCACCTACTTAGGGAGACATGACCATCCCAATAAAATAAGAGAAATCAGATCGAAAACGGAACGATTTAGGTGTTCTTTCTTCCCGCGCGCTATTCGAGAATGGAACGGTAGAGAAAAGTTATGAAGGTGGTTAATGAACCCTCTGCCAGGCACTTAAATGTGATTTGCAGAGTATCGATGTAGATGTAGATGTAGATGTAGATGTAGATAGTTAAGAGGATATGATCTCAAAAACAATGAGATGCCACTACCAAAAATTTCCAGATTAATACATCCACTGTTAGGGAATAAGAGCACATAGCTACCAGCAGCAAACTTTACTTATACACTGCTTGAAAAAAAAGTGCATCCAGATGGAGTGATTGGAAGTGAATTAAACTACGTATGATGAAGGATGACGTGACTTCAGTGAAATGTTTACAATATGGGATGAAAAAGACAAGGCCGTTATCAGTTACAGGCGGAACGTTGGCGCCAAGTCAGTAGAGTGTCGCACCACCTCTGGCGCCAGTGCATGTCATTATGCGGTTCGTAACGGTATCAAATACCATTTGGATCGTCCCCTGACACAAGTTGGTCCACAGTTGTTGCAGATGTCCCTAGAGATCTGGGACGGAATTGCCTTTGTTTGTAAATCTATCGGACTAAACTGCGTGGTCATCAGTCCGTAGCTTACAAACTACTCAAACTAAGGTAAACTAACCTAAGGACAACACAACTCTGCCCTAGGGAGGACTCGAACCTCCTACGGCGAGCAACCGCGCGCTCTGCAGCGAGGCGCCTTAGACCGCTCGGCTACTCCACCGTGGCGTGCTCAATGATGGAGAAGCGTATTTTCTCATACTTTCATTGTGAAGTGTAAAGTCTAGAATCAAACATTTATGAATGTCATCAATACCTTTTCAGATCGAAACTTCTCGTAAATATTCAAGTGAAATATCTCAGTTTTATGCGTGTCTCGTTATGAACATTGGAATCAAAGTACAATGCATGAGTGCATGTTCTCGCAGCAATATCCATTAATAAAATTAATTATTAAACGGACGAACTGCTTCTGGGACAGAGTTACAAGCGAGGCTATAGAGATCACAATTCCTGAAAAAACCCTCAGTAAAGACGGCGGCTTGCAGCATAGTACAGCATGGGAACCTGTAACTGCGGAGCTGAAGCGGGATGGCCGCGGTGGCCGAGGGGACTGAGGCGCTCCAGTCACGGTCTGCACGGCCACTACGGTCGGGGGTTCGAATCCCCCCTCGGGCATGGATATTTGTGCCGTCCTTAGTTAGTACATAAGTAGTTCGTAAGTTTAAGGACTGATGACCCCGAAGTTAAGTCCCATAAGCTGAACAAACATTTGAACATTTTTGAGCTGAAGCGGGCACGGCGTTCGCGCTTCCAAAACATTCTCATATATGGTCAAGAAACTGGACACCAGTGACGTCACTGGCGGCGGCGCGGCTATATAAGCACGGCAGCGGCCTCGAAATGAGTCATCCACTTGAAAATGGCAGAGATCTCTGTCGAAAGCTCGTGGACAATATTCCACATAACGCGGCTTGAAACCCGAGAAGATTTTATTAAGGTAGAATCCGTTGATATGCTGGTGTGCTGATTTGTATGTGGTGCGTCACATTCAAAAATGTTCAAATGTTTGTTAAGCTTATGGGACTTGACTACGGGGTCATCAGTCCCTAAACTTACAAACTACTTACGAACTAGGACGGCACAAATATCCATGCCCGAGGGGGGATTCGAACCCCCGACCGTAGTGGCCGTGCTGACCGTGACTGGAGCGCCTCAGTCACCTCGGCCACCGCGGCCGGCGCGTCATATTCACTTAGCAGGATGTTATACGACATTGCCACGTTCACTACACATTCGTATTACACATACCAAGGGAAAGCGAAAGAGTTATCTGTCGGGAAGGTGCATGTTTCAGTTACGTGCCTTGTTAAATAGGTCTTTCTTAGTACTAATAAGCTACTGAAATGTCCGAGCGCGCTACTCGTAGAGCCGACATTCAACAAATGTAAAACTGATTCTAAGTTTATATCTCAAATTCTGTTAACATATTTCAATTTCTGTTGAAAATTTGTAAAGGATCATCAAAGAAATGTGTACTAAGTTTGTGTGAAAATCATTCCTTCGTTGTCCTGGGAATATAGTAAAAAATATTTTGTTATAAGGCACCGCATTCTAATTTCAATACAGCCATTAATATTGTGTGTGTGTTCTTTCGGACATGTCCGAATGAACAAACACCAGATACATACAGGGTGTTACAAAAGGTACGGCCAAACTTTCAGGAGACATTCCTCACACACAAAGAAAGATAATATGTTATGTGGACATGTGTCCGGAAACGCTTAATTTCCATGTTAGAGCACATTTTAGTATTTCTCTTTACATGTAAATTTAAATAATTCGTGCAGACAATTATCTAAATACCCAATTGTTTCGTTAGTATGTACTGTACTTCCTCGATTCACGTCATCAACACAGATTTTCTGTGAACGTTTGGGCAGGAATTGTTGGTGATATCTTGATTAGGCCTCATGTTCATCCACCTACGCTCACTGGAGTACGTTATCATGATTTCATACGGGATACTCTACCTGTGCTGCTAGAACATGTGCCTTTACAAGTACGACACAACATGTGGTTCATGCACGATGGAGCTCTTGCACATTTCAGTCGACATGTTCGTACGCTTCTCAACAACAGATTCGGTGACCAATGGATTGGTAGAAGCGGAACAATTCCATGGCCTCCACGCTCTTCTGACCTCAACCCTCTTGTCTTTCATTTATAGGGGCATTTGAAAGCTCTTGTCTACGCAACCTCGGTACCAAATGTAGAGACTCTTCGTGCTCGTATTACGGACGGCTGTGATACAATACGCCATTCTCCAGGGCTGCATCAGCGCATCAGGGATTCCATGCGACGGAGGGTGGATGCATGTATCCTCGCTAACGGAGGACATTTTGAACATTTCCTGTAACAAAGTGTTTGAAGTCACGCTGGTACGTTCTTTTGCTGTGTGTTTCCATTCGATGATTACTGTGATTTGAAGAGAAGTAATAAAATGAGCTCTAACATGGAAATTAAGCGTTTCCGGACACATGTCCACATAACATATTTTCTTTCTTTGTGTGTAAGGAATGTCTCCTGAAAGTTTGGCCGTACCATTTTGTAACACCCTGTATATGTGGTGTCTGTTGTTCAGAACATGTTTGGTGGGCGGAGTAAATTTGAGAATTTGTATCTGAAGGGAGGCGAACTTGTCTGATTCCGTGCAGGTGTGGTGATCGCTGGATTTCCAGTCGCGTAGGTCTGGCGGGCGTCGTGGCTCAGCGCGCCTGGTCACAGGGCGGAACGCCTTCTGTAATTAAAAAAAAAGCAAACCCAAAAACACATCGAACAACAACGAACAAACACTATCAGTCACCGAAAGAAACATAACTACCCATAGAGAGAAAAAAACGTGGATGGGTCAGCGCAACTGGCTAGAAAGCAGGAGAGCCGGGTTCGAATCCCAGCTGGGTACACATTTGCAGCTTTACCCATTCGCATTTAATGTCAAACTTTCCGCGAATATGCATAGGTATGTCCGAAAGAACAGGCACCACATATATATAACTTATAGTGTACATTTTCCCGATAACAGGACGCAAGAGCACGAAAGGCGAGGAATGGTGATTATGTCGTGTGGTATGCGAGTGCAGAGAAGTGGGGAGAGGAAGGCGCGCTCGTCCATTTGTCGGCAAGTGGTGGCCGCGTAACAGATGACAGCGCAAGAAGCGCCCGCAGCCGCTTTTTGTGGTGGCAGCTGCCGCCGTCCAACGCGACCCCGCCCTGCTCTTTACTCGCTGAGCCGCTTCCGCAGTTGACACCACCCGCAAGTCTCGCGTCGTGAATAGTTTCTCGTCTACCAGTGGGACGATACGATGCTATGCAAAAGCGGAAGTCGTACTTATTGTAAAAATGACGACCAAGTTTAGCGTTCCTTCACTCTGTTATAGGTTCTACGTGTCTTGCCTAAACCATTCAGCGCGAGTGAAGCATTACTTCTTTAACCGTGTCGTGACGGATGTCGTCCGTCATCCCCGTTAAAGTTGAAGTAATGATCAGCCACTGACAAGCATGATGAATAGGTACCCAAATATGTGAGTGGCTCGAAGACCCAGGACATTTGCTTGATGACGAGTGTTCATCAGAGACTAGGGCATCTACAGCAATGACCCAGGCAAATGTGTTATAATAGTTATTATTTTCTATCTATATAAATGATGTGTCGCGGCGGATAAGCCGCGCGTGCTGGAGCGCCTTGTTGCGGTGCGAGCGACCGTCCGCCGTCGGGGGTTCGAATCCCTCCTCGGGCATGGATGTTTGTGTCGTCTTTAGTATAAGGAAGTTCATAAGTAGTTTCTAAGTTTAGGGGCTGATGACCCCGCATTTAAGTCCCTTATGCTTTACAAACATTTTTATAAATGGTGTGACGGACAGAGGGAGTTGCAAACTGCGGCTGTTTGCTGATGCTGCTGTGGTATACACGAAGGTTTCGTCATTAAATTACTATAGCAGGATGCAGGATAACTTGGACCAAATTTCTAGGTTGTTGTGAGGAATGACAGCTAGCTGTAAGGCGATGCAGATGTTCAAATGTTCAAATGTTTGTACAGCTTATGGGACTTAACTACGGGGTCATCAGTCCCTAAACTTACAAACTACTTATGAACTACTTACGAACTAGGACGGCACAAATATCCATGCCCGAGGGGGGATTCGAACCCCTGACCGTAGTGGCCGTGCAGACCGTGACTGGAGCGCCTCAGTCTCCTCGGCCACCGCGGCCGGCGATGCAGATGAGTAGGAGAAACAATCACGTAATGTTGGAATACGCATTAGTAGTGTGATGCATGGCAGAGTCAAGGGTCGTGGGGAAGGCAAATGGTCGACTCCGGTTTATTGGGAGAAATTTGGGAAGTTGTGATTCGTTACCCGTTGAGGACCCTGGCCTTGCCTTCTTTTAACGGTTTCCGTTGTACGAAATCGCGTCCAGGTCCTGGAAAATACACTTTGGGACACTCCAATAGCTGCAGCCACCTCCCTCTGTGTCTGTCCCGCTTCCAGCCTTCCTATGATTCTCCATGTCAATGCTTCGGATACGTCACGCTGTTGTTGCCTTATAATACCTGCTCACTACACTATCTGAACCCAACAACTTATGTAATTCGTCTGGTAGAATAAATCGAAGTCAACACCAAGCTCGTCTGCTGCAGCTCTCTGTTATTATCATTATCCCGGTTGCCGTAATGTAGTTTTCTCCACTCCGTAGGACCGACAGAAAGACGTCTAACCATTTAGTTCATTCTGCCGATGACGGTACTTCAGAACCTACACTCCTGGCCATTAAAATTGCTACACCACGAAGATGACGTGTTACAGACGCGAACTTTAACCGACCGGAAGAAGATCCTATGATATGCAAATGATTAGCTTTTCACAGCATTCACACAAGGTTGGCGCCGGTGGCGACACCTACAACGTGCCGACATGTGAAAAGTTTCCAACCGATTTCTCATACACAAACAGCAGTTGACCGGCGTTGCCTGGTGAAACGTTGTTGTGATGCATCATGTAAGGAGGAGAAATGCGTACCATCACGTTTCCGGCCTCGTATCACTAGCAGTCGAGATGACAGGCATCTTATCCGCATGGCTGTAACGGATCGTGCAGCCAGGTCTCGATCCCTGAGTCAACTGATGGGGACGTTTGCAAGACAACAACCATCTGCACGAACAGTTCGAAGACCTATGCAGCTGCATGGACTATCAGCTCGGAGACATGGCTGCGGTTATCCTTGACTCTGCATCACAGACACGATCGGCTGCGATGGTGTACGCAACGACGAACCTGGGTGCACGAATGGCAAAACGTCATTTTTTTTTTTTCGGATGAATCCAGGTTCTGTTTACAGCATCGTGATGGTCGCATCCGTGTATGACGATATCACGGTGAACGCACATTGGAAGCGTGTATTTGTCATCGCCATACTGGCGTATCACCCGGCGTGATGGTATGGGGTGCCATTGGTTACACGTCTCCGTCACCTCTTGTTCGCATCGACGGCACTTTGAACCGTGGTCGTTATATTTCATATTCGTTACGACCCGTGGCTCTACCCTTCATTCGATCCCTTCGAAACCTTACATTTTAGCAGGATAATGCGCGACCGCATGTTACAGGTCCTGTACAGGCCAGTCACTACTCTTGATGAACTGTGGTATCGTGTTGAAGCTGCACGGGCATCTGTACCTGTACACACCATCCAAGATCTGTTTGGTTCAATGCCCAGGCGTATCAAGGTCGTTATTACAGCCAAGGTGGTTGCTGTGAGCACTGATTTCTCAGGATCTATGCGCCCAAATTGCGTGGAAATGTAATCACATGTCAGTTCTAGTATAATATATTTGTCCAGTGAATACCCGTTTATCATCTGCATCTTTTCTTGGTGTAGCAATTTTAATGGCCAGTAGTGTAGATATCTCAACTGATCTCCTAACTGTTTTGACCAGCATATTAATTGCCGACCTCCTCGCCTGCATTTCAGAATAACGTCGTTGTGGTAGCTGAGCGTGTTCTTTCAGAATGCTGATCTCCCCCTGTAATAAAAAAAATTAAAAAAAAAAGACCAAAGATCATCGATATTCATTAAACAAAAAGCTCACGACCGCAAAGGAACGATCTGCCTTAGGCGAAAAGAGAGTCTGCGGGACTGAGAGCCATGTAGACGATCCGTGTTCGTTTCCCTGGCCTACAGGGTTTTAAATTTGTGGCAGAACTGTGACGGGGTGCTTTCAGCCTCGGAAGACTAATTGAGGAGCAACATGATGGAAAAGTTGTGGCCCTACGTAACGAAAACCAGCAGCAGCCCCTATACAGCATCTCGTGACAGTATTAGCAGAGGCACGGTTTGCAAAAAAAAAAAAATGTTCCAATGTTTGTAGAGTCTATGGGACTTAACTACGGGGTCATCAGTCCCTAAACTTACAAACTACTTATGAACTACTTACAACTAAGGACGGCACAAATATCCATGCCCGAGGGGGGATTCGAACCCCGACCGTAGTGGCCGTGCAGACCGTGACTGGAGCGCCTCAGTCCCCTCGGCCACCGCGGCCGGCAGGCACGGTTTGCCTGCCACGACCTGTGGACGGAGTTTACAGTACATTAAATTTACACTTACTAATTCCTACCATTACAATCTCATAACTGTTACGGAAACGGGCTTCAACCTCGCTAGCAACTGCAATAACGGCATACTACTCCGCTTTCTATGGTACAACAGCCAGCATGAGAAGTTAATGCAGCCACTAAAATTGAGCTTCCACCATGTCTTCCAGCGAAGTACGCAAGAACCCTCTTAGGTTACTTACTCGTGAAAAGCGCCAAACAATCACACAGCACATTCCTGCACTCTGCAGAATTTTACTTTATTTTTATTTTTATTTTTTTAATTCTTTTACATCAATTTCTTGCCTCGGCCAGGCCTGCCACTGTTTTATACATCTACAACGGTTGGATACAAATATGGAAAAGCATGCTTGAACATAAATGCAAAGTTTGGTCAAATCCGTAGTTGGCAATATCGTATTTGACTACGAACGCTGCGGTGGAGTGGCCGAGCGCTCTATGGCGCCTTGCTGCGGTCCGACTCAGTCCTCCCTCAGCATGGATGTGAATGTGTTGTCCTTAGCATAAGGTAATTTATGTAGTTTGTAAGCCTAGGGATTGGTAAACGAAGCAGTTAAGTCCCTTACACTTATAAACATTTGAACACTTTTTGACTACGAACGGTAGGCTTATCTGTAGAATGACCTCAACACGTTGTGTAGGTCGTTGGCAAACGAAGAAAATCAGAGTTAACGGCCCGTCAGCATTGTGTTTATTGGAGCACACACGTGAATTGGTCTTTGCTAAGACTGAGGAAGGAAATCTATCGAGCCCTTTGAAAGGAACCATCCCGGCATTTGCCTCTAGTGATTTTAGGGAAAACAGGGACAATAATAAACGCTTCTGTGAGTATATTACGTCGGGAAAATTGTTGGTGTTCGTTTGGTGAGCCTTCCATAACTAAGGGATCCGAAGTATTCAGTTTACATTACTCACATCATCCAGCACTGGTTTTGTAACTCCGACGAGAAATTGCCACATCTCGTCTGGCCACCACATTCACCTAATCTCAACATTTTGTAGTCTACTTTGGGGAGAAGATACATCCCTCCATCATCGTCACTGTGTCTGTCTCCGTAGCTCAATGTTTGCCGGTATGGAAGCTCAGCACATTCGGTCAGAGGGTTAGCCAACCGCTATATTTAAAATAAATAAATAAATCTGATCCACGAACAAAAGGACCAAAACGGTCTGCAAAACCGATCTACCCCAACAATAAATAGTGGCAGCGTTTCTGATCTCTATGAAAGAGATTCCGGGTAGCACCGGTTGTTGTGTAACTGTCTTCATCATCATTATAGACACATATGTGACCGAATTGGCGTCAATAAAAAGACTTGCAGTAAGGGCCAGAAACCCGACGGGGATAACCCGGCCACTCTAAAAGCCATATTATCGTATCAGTATCGTCACCTTTCTCTTGCCATTAATTTGTGTGGCTTGCTTAAACATCATACAGGACTTGTATCAGTCTATTTGAAGACGAATGGAAGCTCCCTTAACTGCCAACAGCTTTCCTAAATCGTATCACCATTCGAAATATGTTGTGTTTGTGTTGTTTTCATATTTTAGTCGACCCCGCAGTATTTGAATCCCATTATTACTGCTTGCTAAAAAGCCCTTGGAAGACGGCATACAGACCGAAAAAGCCAACCTGTACCAAATATGTGGTGTATTTGACCTACAACTGGCACCAATACTCGCTCACAGCACAGAAAACCCAACCCCTGACAGAGAAAGTTTGGAGCAGCTAGACATGACTTTATTTCTTGACAGGTGGGTGATGCAGTGTCGCGGTGGAGTGGCCCAGCGGCTTAAGACGCCTTGCACGAAGCGTGTGGTTGTTCGCCGTCGGAGGTTCGAGTCCTCCCTGTGGCATTGGTGTGTGTGTGTGTGTGTGTGTGTGTGTGTGTGTGTGTTGTCCTTAGCATAAGTTAAAGTTAGTTTAAGTAGGTTGCGAGCTAAGGGACTGATAACCTCAGCAATTAAGTCCCTTAGATCTACAAACATTTGAATAATTTTTGGTAGTGCGGTGCCGTGCAGTACTAATCCTGATGCAAGCTAACATAGCACGAACAGGTAGCGAATTGAGTTATATATTTCACTATATACGTTGTATCTGAACTGTATGTAAAATGTGAACAGGCTGGTAGAAGGGATTGAGTACATAATATTTTGATGAGGAACCCATGTGCGGAAATGTCATCTGGTGATGTTACAAGCACAACTTTATCTTTGACACTGTGAAACAGATTTCTCCTATTACATGCTCGCTATTTTTCATATTTTGGGCGAGGTATTAGGGATCAAAACAAGGAAAAAATCTCAGGCAAACATAAGCGCTTCTGACATAATGACTAAATAATCGGTATGCCACATATACGACATTTTCTGATTTATGGAAATCGTCTTCAATGGGTAATTTTGTTATCTTATGCTCATAATGTGCTTTTTCTCGTGAGTTGCAGTAATTGAAAAAAGTTTGAAAGCCCACTAAATGGTCTATTTTAGTCATGCGATGCCGCCAACCCTAACACCAGTGCTTAGCAACTGAAATGTCGACTCACCTGACCAAGCCACCATTTGCAGTAGTCTACGGTAAACCCGATACAGTCACGTGTCCAGGAGAGGCTCTGCGGGAGGTGTAAGGCACTCCAGTTGGTCGTTTGCTGGCATATCCGATTAACGCCAAATTGTGCCGCACTGTCCTAACGGGAACGTTTGTTGTGCGGTTATTTAAAGTAGTGTTGTTTGTCTGTTAGCACTGAAAAGTCAATACACACTCCGTTCCTCTCGGTGCAGAGCAAGCAGACTGTCACTGTTTTGTCCGTGGTGAGAGATAATGCCTTAAATTTCATATAATTGTCATGCACTTGACACTCTAGATCTCAGAATATTTAATTCCCTGAATATTTCCAAATGGAATGTCTCATGCGTCCAGCTCCAACTACAATTTCGCGTTCAAGGTCTATTAATTTACACTGTCTGTTCTCAGCCATGTCTCAAACATCTCCACATGAATTACCGAGTGCCAATGACAACTCTGTGTATGCCTATCACCGCCTACTATATCACTATCCCGTAACGTTTGGCACCTGACAGTAAATTACCTAAGAAAAGAAGTGCAGTGCCCAGAACTGGAGCAGCAAACTAAATGAAACATCATTGATTGGTAGGGTAAATGTTGCAGTTTCAATGATTACATAGTCGAGTCACATTAACAAAGAACTTGACAGTTGCAAATTATTTATGAAGGAGGGAAAAAATAAGAATTAGGAAGGAAAGGATTGACAATGGCGACAAGTGAAAATGTGAGCCGGGCCGGGAATCGAACCGGGTCTCCCGCTTCGAGCCAGTGGTCGCCAGTGGTCGCCTTGGCTACCCGTGCTCGCCCCCCGTCTGTCTCAAACTTCCACAGGCACATGCTATGGCTGTAGCGACCCTATCGTCCGTGCCCTCTTACACTCGCCGTTACGGAGTGCTGTGCGAGGTCAGTCATGTCCGAAAGAACGGACACCACATCAATATAATAAGTATTTGCTCACGAAGACGGCGTTTGCTTCATTTATTTCACTTCGGATGCGGTCATACGTGCCACCTCACACGAGAACCCGTATCGGCGAGTGTAAGAGGGCATGGACGATAGGGGCGCTACAGCCATAGCGTGTGCCTGTGGAAGTTAGAGACGGACGGGGGGAGAGCACAGGTAGACAAGAGGTTAAGGCGACCGCTGGCCCGAAGCGGTAGACTCGGTTTGATTCCCACCCTGCTCACATTTTCACTTGTCGTCATTTTATAATTTCAAAGCCCTAATGCAGCCAATGTCAGCCCTTTCCTTCCTAATCCTTCTTCCTTCCCCTTCTTCATTAATAATTTGCAAATGCTATATGGCTACGAATAAGAACTAGACAGTGAGAGCACACTTATCAGTATGACGCTGCATCACGGCGTATGCTGGCTTTGACTCGGTTCGTTAGATGACATAAGGCCGTTGTGTCCTCTCCTGGGACAATCTAATGTAGCAGTGTTGCATCTACTCTTTGACACCCTATATACTGGCACTGGGGGAGCAGTTGAGTCACCTGGTCCCACGCATGGTCTATCAGACCTAGTTATAGGGATCTAGCTGCCCATGGGAGTCTCAACATCAGTGGCGTCTCCTCAGGGTGTGCGGGTCTTGCTCCAACGCCTGAAAAAAATTAGGGAGCTATACCAGGGGTGTTCAAATGAAAAGGTACGAAACATCTTAACAACCGCACTGGTTAAAATTTGAGATAAAGTACTGCGGCATCTAGAGACGAGAAGCATGCGTCGTCACCTCCCCCTTAAAACTTCAAGGCTGTGCCCTCAACTGGCAAGGTGATGCTCACCGTCTTTTTCGACGTCCGAAGTCTGATACTCATGACATTCATCGAATTCCTCGAGCACGAAAAAAATAATTAACAGTGACGTGTAGGGGAGAGTAGTACACAGTGAAACAAAAATTACACTTTTGATTGTTTCGTTTAAAATACTACTCACAAAACAAATTTTCTTTATTTACTTGAAAGAACAATACTTGGTCAATATTTTGGAGCAAAAAATAATAATTTTGCTACTAATTAGTAAGTGAATTAACAATTTTAAACAACCTCTGCAAATGTTCCACTGTGTACCGTGTATAGTACACAGTGAAACACCTGCCATTTTTTTATATTTATTACTTGCTGAGTGACTTATAAAACATTAATATCTTTCTTAAATACAAGTACAAACATTAACATATACTAAATTTTGTTCAGTGAATATTAAGTCCACCAAAATTGATTGGGAAACGAATATACCGATGACTGGAGAGTCTCTTAGTAGCCATAGGCCACGCAGGTGGCAAAATCATTGCCATCCTTATGTGAAACACAGACTACGTCTTCTGCAAGTAGGAATACAAAACCAGTATTATTATTAGTATTAGTATTATTTTATTATTTTATTTTTTTTATTTTTATTTTTATTTTATTTTATTTTTTTATTTTTTATTTTTGCTTTTCCGAAGGTATGAGAATGCATACTCAGTACCACAAACTACTGACTTCAAGACTTAAGCTAGAAAATAAACATTGTTTTGGAATTTCACCAAAATGTAGTCATCAAACATAACGCCCCACTTCAAGTTAAAAAGATCTAACGATACACTTATCTCAGTTTCACTGGATGGCCTTCATCTTTGTCACTTTCTTCATCACTTTCACTTGAAACTGTTTTACTTACACACCACTTATTTTTTTGATTGTTGACTGTTTCATACTTCTTTTCTCGTTTTCTTCCAGCTCTGTCCTTTTTCTCAAAGTCTTTTCTTCAATAGCTCCTTGGTCCAGTGTTAGGAGGAGTCAAACATCCATCTGAGGCCAATGGTCATGTTTCACTGTGTACCATACACAAGTGTTTCACTGAGTACCAAAGTCACCATAAACTAAAAAGTTAGTCACAACTCTTAACCTACGTATCTATCAAATCTACAACTGGTCAATATATAGCTAAAGATGCGTATCTTATCACAAAACATAATATTTCTTTTAACTGTATGTTATATCGAAAATATTAATCTTACAAAGAGACATTAACTGTAACTTTTGACCACCTAAAACCATTAATAACGCATAGAAACAAGAATAATAAACCAAAATGTCCACCATTACAGTCAAAGATGTATTTTATTGTAATAATCATACAGGGATACCAATAAGTAGAAAAAAGTTACTAAAAACGATTGAGATGGGACGTTTCACTGTGTACCGTGTTTCACTGTGTTCTACTCTCCCCTACTGTTGACACTCCATAGCCTAGGCAAGTCCATAAAGAGCAAATGGCTTGGGCTGCTCTCGGAGGGAGTGATTCTGCTGCTTGATAACGCGCGTCCACACGTCTCCAGGGTCACACAAAGTGTACTGGACAAGTTCAAGTGGGAGCAGGTTGAGCATCCGTTCTACAGTCCGGACATGTCGCCCTGGGACTTCCATCTGTTTGGGCCGCTATGGAAACATGCGCCTCAACTCGGACAACGAACTGAAGGACACAGTAGAGGACTGGCTCTTGTCACAGACACAGGTACTCCTACGGCTCGTTAAACAGTGGGAGAGTTGTGCTCAAGCCTCGGGTGATTACTTTTGAATAAAGACTTCAATTATGACCACAGTGTCGTTTCGTACCTTTTTATTTCAACATCTCTTGTGATATTATTTTAATCGGCTTTAGGTACCGGTACGTTACGTCTGTGATTGTAATTGATAATGCCCCGCTGCGGCGGAACGGCCGAGCGCATTGAGGCGCTATGCTCCGATGCGCGAGGCCGTTCTCCGTCAGGGGTTCGAATCCCCCCTCGGGCATGGATGTTTGTACTGTCTTTAGTATAAGGTAGTTTGTAAGTTTAGGGACTGATGGCCCCGCAGTTACGTCCCATAAGTTTTACAAACATTTGAACATTTTTGATAATGCCCCAAGACGCGATATGGAGTAATGGTTCTACTCCACAACCGCCAGCTTGAGCCCTGGCAGAATGAAACGTACTATACAAGCCGGGGGCAAGCTTTTGCGACCCGTAGGAGAGGTTGACATACTCAAGCTCGCGTTTTATGGAGTAACCCGCAGATATCAGTTGTACCGTCTTCCGACATGCCACGTTAACAGATTATGGCGCAAAATAAGTGTTCAATTGTTTGTAAAGTTATGGGACCTAACTGCAGTGGTCATCACTCCTTAAACTTACGAACTACTTAAAATAACTTATACCAAGGACAACACACCCACATATACGACACAGGGACGACTCGAAACTTTGGCGGAAACGGCACGCCCAGTCGGTAGCATGACGCCTTAGACGACACTACCGAAACAAGCGTAAACTCATTTTATCCAATACTCTGAGATTTTCAGCTATCAGTCGATCTTTTTTAAAAAATTCTTTATTATCAAATCATGATTTCGGCCAGTAAGTGGCCATTATCAATGCATGTGTTTAACTGAAGATGTTATTAATATGGATAACTCACACAACGCCAAGTATGACAACTGGAAATTTTTGCCGTTTCAAATCTACACAAAAACTATTTCAAAAACGAAAGTGGGTGACGTCATAGAACAAGTGACAATGTGTAAAACGATTACCTTTAACTGTTTTACTCTTTATGACAACCTTTCATTGTAATTTTATTACGATGTTTTTGTAAACTTGTCATAAATGAAAGCCATGTTGTTTTATTACTTTGACTTCTCTACTTTATTTATTCTGTTGATAAAAACTTTTATAGTCGTCATACTGTAGAGGGCAGCACATGCCCAAATGATGTTCTATGACGTCACCCACTTTCGTTTTTGAATAGTGTTTGTATAGATTTGAAACGGCAAAAATGTCCAGTTGTTATACTTGGCGTGGTGTCAGTTATCCATATTAATAACATTTTCAGTTAAACACATGCATTGATAATGGCCAGTTACTGGCCGAAATCATGATTTGCTAATAAAGAATTTTTAAAAGAAGGTCGACTGATAGCTGAAAATCTCAGAGTATTGGAAACATATCACAGTCGTGGAGTGCAAACCATGGAAAGTGAACTCATTTTATGTCCACCTCATTTCATATGTTGACGTGTCTTCAACATTATTTGTTTACTTACGACATTTTACAATAGCTCTCTAAGAATTTATTCTGCGGACCGGATGCGGCCAGCCGCTTGCCCAACCCCGCGTTATATACAACCTACATCTACATCTACACAGATACTCTGCAAATCACATTAACCACTTTCATAACCTGCCTCTACCCTTCCATTCTCTAATAGCGCGCGGGAAGAAAGAACACCTAAATCGTTCCGTATTCTATCTGATTTCTCTTATTCTATTGGGATGGTCATGCCTCCCTATGTAGGTGGGTGCTAGCAAAATATTTTCACATTCAGAAGTTAAACTCGGTGATTACAATTTTGCAAATACAACTCGTCGCAACGAATAACGTCGTTCTTTTAATGATTTCCACCTCAAATCGTGCAACATTTCCGTGACGCTTTCGCCCCTGTGACGTGATAAAACAAAACGAGCTGCCCTCTGAACCTTCTCAACCCCTCCGCTGCTGAGTCCCGCGAACGCGTCAGGTCCGTCGGCTATACGCCACAGCTCACCCAGATCGTTGTTTCTCCTTGCTGGCTGCTCCACTTTTTTTGTGTTGTTACGTCTTCCGTTTCTCACCTACGTCATGACTGTGGTGGTTTTGAAGTGGATAGTAAAATCATTGTGCTAAAACTATTACAGAGTCCTTTTTCATTACTATTTTACACGGAGGTGAAACAACTGACAATTGCAGACCATGTTCCACCTTAACAGTACCAACGTATGGAAAGGGGTTTCAGAGACATTTTCGTAAGGAGTTGCTTTGTTGCTGTCAGATGCCAACTCCCGAAATTGTCACGTGTTAAGAGCTGTAAGTGGTCAAATTTAACTTTACTCCATTATCATTACTAGTCAGTTTCTTAGATTTCGTTAGTGCTTCTGGTATTTTTTTTTTTTTTTTTTTTTTTTTTCATAAATATGAAACTTGTTAGTTCAAATGTTTGTAAATCTATCGGACCAAACTGCGTGGTCATCAGTCCGTAGCTTACAAACTACTTAAACCTAGGTAAACTAACCTAAGGACAAACAACACACCCATGCCCCAGGGAGGACTCGAACCTCCACGGCGAGCAACCGCGCGCTCCGTAGACGCTTTAGACCGCTCGGCTACTACACCGCGGCGAAACGTGTTAGTTTTACGTGTAAACCGTTTACTATGTAAAGTTTGTTTTTATTACTAAAAAAGATACAAACTAGAAATGCACACTCGCGAAACTGTTAGTTGTGACGCATTAATTCCTTGAAAGCTATTTGTAAATATTCGATACCGTCACTCCCCCACTCGATATGGGCCGAATGAGTCTTAATCAACGCGCCCATAGTGAAATATAAGCAAAATTGGAATATTTCATTAAATAGAACATACAGCCACTAGAAACACAGATAAACACACTAAACACAGAGCAAATAATTAAGATCTTGCAGCAAAGAGTAATTTATTGGAATATGTTCTAATGTTCGTAAATTTATGAGACTTAGCTACTGCGGTTATCAGTCCCTAAACTTACAAACTACTTAAACCAACTTAAACTAACCTAAGGGCAATACACAAACATGCATATGCCCGAACCTCCGCCGGGTTGTAACCACGCGCTCCGCAGCAAGGCAGCTTAGAGCGCTTGGCCATTCCAGCGCGGCTAAAACATTGGAAGGTTATTCACATAACACTTGTCTCAAGTGGAAGACGACGCGACGTTACCATATCGCAATTATGAACCAATGTTATGACTGCATCGTATCAACCAAAGTTATTAGCCACATTGGTTTCTTGTTGGAACGGGATTTGCACATAACTTTTAAGCTTTTAAAACTTTCCTCTCGTAGTAAACGTTCGTAATTGTTTTCATTCGGTGAGATATTTTACTCAAGTAATTTAAAATCGTTCGGCGACCCACCTGAATAGACGGCGCGACCCACAGTTTAGGACACGCTATGCTAACAATCATTAAAAGAAAAAAAAAAACAAAAAAAAAAAAACAGACGATAGTTAGGCGCCTTAAACCACGCTGCTATTTCCGTGCATGTAACACGCATCGAAATTTGTTCACAAATTCACAAAATATATGACATCAACCCGGGTCTCCTGCTTTCTAGGCAGTTCCGCTGACCTCTAGACCACTGACCACTGGTGTAGTAGCCAGCGCAGCTGCCTAGAAAGTAGGACACCCGGGTTAGGAGCCCGGCTGGGTACAAATTTTCAGCTTTGCCCAATCGCAGTTGATGTCTTATATTCTGTGAATATGAAAGAATAACAACTGCAGGATCAGAAGTGACATCTGTTCTTTAGGAACAGACGCCAAAAATTTGTGTCTAATAGTGTGAGCATTGATACAAAGGTTTTCTGTTATCATCGGGAATTATGTTTTCCGATCCTTCACCTAATTTTTTCCCCGAAGCACGTGTATACCCTCGTAGCGAATATTCGCGTGTTAACGAGGAACAAGAGGAACATTTGAGCGCTGTGTTAAGCTGCTCAGCCACGGCTCTGGAAGCGCGGCGCTTTCGTGCCGTGACTACGTTTATTGTGGAAAGAGTTTTAAATTTATTCCTCGGCCTTGCTCGCGACCCAAAAATAGAAACAGAGGAGAGAACTTGAAAAACGGCTGCTGCCGGCGACGTACGGCGACAACTGCGAAGATTAAGAACAACTTACATCTGCCACTGACCAATACAGGCGAGCTATTATGGAAATGAGTGAGTACAAAATATAAAAATGGTGTGGAACAGCTTGCTATGAAATATCAACAGCTTGGTCTTACCTAAATTTTGCAATGGATTGGTCTGACTGGAATGTCGGTTTGAAGTTTGCCGCAGTGCAGTGGCCGAGCGATCTAATGAGCTTTGCTGCGAAGCGTGCGGTAGCTCACCGTCGGAGGTTCGAGTCCTCCTTCGAGCATGGGTGTCTTTGTAGTCCTTAGATTAGTTTAACTTAGTTTAAGTAATTCATAAGCCTGAGTACTAATAACCAAACATTTTAACATTTGATTTCGATTTGAAGTTTTGGCTGCAAACAGAAATTTATGAAATTTATTTCGGCGGGAAAACCTACAACCTTTTGTCAGCTTCATGTTGAGCAGTGGCTTCTCCTGATTCTGATCTTAAGGCGTTGACAAAGAAAAAACTTCTATTATTCTTTACACTTTAGTCCCCCTTTCCTGAAAATCAGAGATAATTCAAATGTTCAAATTTTTTGTATAGTCTATGGGACTGAACTATGGGGTCATCAGTCCCTAAACTTACAAACTACTTATCAACTACTAACGAACTAGGACGGCACAAATATCCATGCCCGAGGGGGGGATTCGAACCCCCGACCGTAGTGACCGTGCAGACCGTGACTGGAGCGCCTTAGTCCCCTCGGCCACCGCGGCCGGCAGAGAAGATTCATTTATTAGTCTTTGTAGTTAGTGCTGGTTGAAGTGAACGTCACCAGAATATCAATTTGGAACTGGAAATCGCACCAACTAAAGCATGTCTTGATCGTCGGATGCGTTGACTGCAAAGGTCTACAGGGGAGAACAGAAAAGCCTTGGGTGTATAATAGTGGGGCCATGCGTGCCCCGTAGCTATCGGCAACTTAGACACCAGTGTGGAAGCCTTACAGTGTTCATACAATTTTACTATCGATAAAGGCGAATTAGAACAAAAAAAATCTGTTTACAATAATCTGTGATATGGTTTTAGTAGGTAAAATAAATGTAAAAACCAAAAGCACTACAGAAGTTCATATAAAGTTATTTTAATTGGAAATACAGCCATGTTTCCCTTTGCATAGCAGAGCCTTAAGATGTTTTTCAAGAACTTTATTTGGAGTCTGAGGTGGCTATTCATGATAGCAGCGATATCATAGGTTTGGACACTTAGTTTATCCGCACAGTTATATTGTTCCTTTATTTCATCGACACGATTAGAAAGAGCTGCTGCGTTTTGTCAGCGATCCCCTTGCGAATCCCGAGATGTAGTTCAACTTCATTTGTTTTCTGTGATACTCAAAAATAATGGAATACAGTTGATAACTGATTTGTTGGTTACCAAAAATATGTTCAAATGTTTGTTAAGCTTAAGGGACTTAACTGCGGGGTCATCAGTCCCTAAACTTACAAACTACTTATGAAGTACCTTATACTAAAGACGGCACAAATATCCATGCCCGAGGGGGGATTCGAACCCCCGACCGTAGCGGCCGTGCAGACTGTGATTTGTGCGCCGCAGACCGCTCCGCCACTGCGGCCGACGCGTTGGTTACCGTACGTGTGATGTTTCGTTGAGTATAACAGTCAGAAAATAGGTATTCTTGATACCATTACACATTTCATCTCTGCATTTATATATCATTCTAAATGCTTACTGGCGTGCCTCGGAAAACCTAGGCATATCAACGGATGATCAAACTCGGCATTTGTAAAAAGAAATTCCGTGTAATTTCCTTGTTCACAGATTCTGAATTATTTTCGTAGCCTGGAAACTTTAGTTCTTGTTTCGATAGGTATCAAACGGCATAATTTAATCTGTTCAATATTTCCCCATTCTTTCTCAGTTTCAGCAGCGCGGAAATGTTGCCGTGATGGGTGTAGATGTAGATACGGAAGGGGTACTATGATTTAAACCATCTTAATACTGCAGCCAAGACACATGGTTAGGCTAAAATATACATTTCTACTTTTGTAACAGACCGCACATTTATGCATGACCTGCAGGAATTTACATTCTCTTTTAAGTTGTAAACAATTAGAAAGTAAGAAAAAAATATTCAGATGTTTGTAATTCTTAGGGACCAGACTGGTCCCTACAGTTACAAACTCCTTAAAGTAACTTATGCTAAGGCCAACACACACACACACACACACACACACACACACACACACACACACATATATATATATATATATATATATATATATATATATATATATATATATATATGTGTGTGTGTGTGTGTGTGTTATTCAGATGTTTGTAATTCTTAGGGACCAGACTGGTCCCTACAGTTACAAACTCCTTAAAGTAACTTATGCTAAGGCCAACACACACACACACACACACACACATATATATATATATATATATATATATATATATATATATATATATATATATATGTGTGTGTGTGTGTGTGTGTGTGTGTGTGTGTGTGTGTGTTGGCCTTAGCATAAGTTACTTTAAGGAGTTTGTAACTGTAGGGACCAGTCTGGTCCCTAAGAATTACAAACATCTGAATATTTTTTTCTTACTTTCTAATTGTTTACAACTTAAAAGAGAATGTAAATTCCTGCAGGTCATGCATAAATGTGCGGTCTGTTACAAAAGTAGAAATGTATATTTTAGCCTAACCATGTGTCTTGGCTGCAGTATTAAGATGATTTAAATCATAGTACCCCTTCCGTATCTACATCTACACCCATCACGGCAACATACTTAGGCGTAACACTAGACAAATACCTAAACCTAAGAGAACACATTAAGTTCACCCTCAATAGAGCAATAAATCGCCAGAACCTAATAAGATTGGTTCAGGGCACGTTCACTGGCTGCAATGACAAAACGGCAATAAACACCTATAAGACCTACGTAAGACCCCTGTTCGAATACGCAGCACCCCATCTAGCTGGTATGACAAAGAAACAGACCGAAAGACTATACATGACTGAAAGACGCATGCTACGCAGCTTACTAAGACTCCCTCCCCAGACTAGAAGTGTTTGAAGAAGCTAAGGTCACCCCCTTGCAGAACAGACTCTCAGCACTACAGGTACGCTACGGAGAACGTGCACTCAAAAAACGCCCCCCCCCCCCCGACCTTGCAGACATATTCACAAACAAACCCAAACACAAAAACATACGAAAATACCAATACTTATTTCCCCCACGCACCATAATTCAAAACACACTGTCAAAACACCGAGAAACAATAGAAAACTATGATCAAGCTGCTCAAATTTTTATAGTGAATAACGACAGACCAACTCCTCCACATCTTCTGGCATTGGATCCTGACCCCGATCACAACATGTTCTCTGAATAATGCCCACATAGCTCTACAATCTATACATGTATCCCAAGACCATGAGTATAATTACTTACACAAAACAAAAAAAACATACCTTTATATTTTTAAATTTTTTATATTTTGTATATTTTTCATTTTATACCGTTATCATTCATAAAAAAAAACCAAAAGAAAAATTGTTTCTTGATTCATGTATATATGTGTGTACATAGTTTTGTTTTAATAAATTAGTAATAAGTTAATTTGTAATGAACTAATAAAGAATTACTGTCAATAAAAATATGTTAAACTAAGGCCTCAAAGAGCAGAAGCTCTTTATAGGCCCACCTGGAACCCTCAGTACCAGGAATGAAATGTTAAAAAAAGTACACCCATACTCCACAAGCCATCTTGTGTGGCGGAGGGCACTACGCTTATCATTGTCATTTCCTTATATTGTGTTCGCATATGGTTCCGGAAAAAATTATTACCTGTATGCCTGCGTGTGGACCCTAAGCTCGCTGAGATTATCCTTGTGACTGCTTCGCGAGACATACGTAGGAGGAAGCAGTATATTGATTGACTCTTCATGATACGTACGCCCTCGGAACTTTGACAGAAGCCCGTATCGCGATACAGAACGCCTCTCTTCCAGCGGCTGCCATTCAAGTTTCCCGTCTTCTCTATGACGCCTTCGCACTTACTAAATGAGTCCGTACCGAAGCGTGCTGCTCTCCGTTGGATTTTCTGTGTCTGCTATTAACACTACCTGGTACGGATCCCACACTGGTGTGCAATACTGAAGCGCTTGCCTAATTTCTTTGTTGGCGGACTACACATCCTGAGGATTGATTCTTCCATGTGAATCCAGGTCCAAGCCCCACTCCCACTCTCAAAGCCAACCCGCTCAGAAACACTTAAACCACTACCTAGATCCCTCCCCTAAACCCACCACATCCCAACCAAACCTGCATCTACATATCGGACAAATATCTCAGACCTCCTGTTCTCTAAATTTAAAAATTACAGATGCACAAAGATTCAATTACACACACACACACACATTCATTTCAAATAAATAAAAATAAAACGTAGGCAACACTCACAAACCATAAGAAAAACAGTTGAAGAGAGACACACAACATAGTGACACAGTCGTCAAATTTTAAACAAACCGAAAGCATTCCAATAAAAACACGACTGATGTGCAAACTTAACGCAGTTTAGAAGAAGCGTAGTGAAGTGACAACAAATGAAAAAAAAGGATAAAAATAGGCGAAATCTGCTTTGTGCAGTGCAAAAACGCGTATCAAAACCGGCCAACGCCAGACAACAAGACAGAAAAACATCATTGGTGTGTAAAGAAGAGTCAACAACACCGTGAGTGCACTTTACGTCATTTTAAAAACACGAAATGTGTACAAAAAGGTATAAAACTATTTTCAGTCTATATATGCGAAACGAATTGTGCAAACCTATCATTTACAGGACCGCAGAAGATGCTTTACAAATAAAAGAGTCTGGTGCAAAATAGTTGTCTCAATTTCAGTCAACAAAAAGTTAAACCTCTTATATTTAATTTTAACAGCTGCTGCAGAAGATTGCCCCAAAATCAAACATAATAATCTTAGTCTGGCGTTTGCCTGGCCCACGACACATTTTATATGGCCGTTCCATTTCATATCTCCCTTATTTCTAATCCCAGATATTTTATGGAAGTAACTGCTTCCGGTTTTTGTCCTGCTATTGAGTAGTTATATAATACAGGATCTTTCTATTTAAAGGCAGACTTTTCATTTGTTTATGTTGAGGACCAATTACCATTCCTTACACGTTGCAGATCCTTCTGCATTTCACTACCATTTTCCAGTGTTGTGATTTCTCGATAAACGACATCATCATCCGCAAAAAGCCTCGTTGATCTTCCGATGTTATCTACGGTGTCATTTACCGAATATATTCATATGTTTGTAGAGCTTATGGGACTTAACTACGGGGTCATCAGTCCCAAAACTTACAACTACTTATGAATTACTTATACTAAAGACGGCACACACATCCATGCCCGAGGGGTGATTCGAACCCCCGACGGGGAACGGCCTCGCGCATCGTAGCATAGCGCCTCAATGCGCTCGGCCGCTCCGCCGCGGCTTTACTGAATATACAGGGTGAATCACCTAACACTTGCACTGCAAATACTGCGGAAACGGAAAGTGCGATTGATGTGCGGTTTTCACAGAATGGATTGGTAGTCAGGGGATCGTATTTTTAGCCAACAAACAGATTGTAATATTACTCAGAAAGTGTATTTTTTATGCAAACATATCATTTTTTAAATGGAACAATGGTTGTTTCTATCATGCACTGGAATTTTTGACACCAGCTGTGTACAAAGAATATTGAATGACATTTTTATCACGTTTAGTTTGGCAGCTACAACCATTCGAAGTTTTGGGGCTGGAGGGTACACAGCGTAGCTGACTGGCTGTTGGTCATGAGACAGTGGGCCGCGCCCCATGGGCTAGCCACTCGGCCAGTCAGCTCAGCCTCCGCCCCCGAAACTTTTAACGGTTGTAGCCGCAAACTAAACGTGATAGAAATGTCATTCAAAATTATTTGTACACAGCTGGTGTCGAAAAATCCAGTGCATGATAGAAACAACTATTGTTCCATTTGAAAAACTGTATGTTTGCATAAAAATACACTTTCTAAGTAATATTAGAATCTGTTTGTTGGCTAAAAATACGAGCCCCTGACTACCAATCCATTCTGTGAAAACCGCACATCAATCGCACTTTCCGTTTCCGCAATATTTGCGGTGCAAGTGTTAGGTGATTCACCCTGTATATTGTGAAAATCAGCGGTCCTATGACACTTCTCTGGGGCACGTCTGAGATCACTCTAACGTCTGAAGACTGCTCTCCCTTGAGAATGAAATGTTGCGTTCTGTTAGCTAGGAACGTCTCAAAAAAAGTTCGCGCTCAACTGCGTGGTTATTAGTCCATAGCTCACAAAGTACTTAAAGTAAGGTAAACTAACCTAAGGACAACACAAATATCCATGCCCGAGGGGGAATTCGAACCCCCGACGGCGAACGGCCGTGCGCACCGCAACACGGCGCTCCAGTACGCACGGCTTATCCGCCGCGGCTAGGAACATCTCAGAACAGTCAGACAGTTGGTCTGATATTCCATTCGTTGCACTTTGTTCATCGGGTGACGATGCAGCACGGAAGTGAAGAAACACGGCATCTACCTGTGATACTGTTTCTGCTGCCCTCTGGATATCGTGGATGAACAGCGGGAGATGTGTTTCAGATGATCGCTGCTTTTGGAAACCACGTTGATTCCTACAAAGGAGAATTCCGGTCTTCCGAAATGACATAATAATCGAACATTAAATGTGTGCCAAATTTTTGCAACTGACTTATGTCGGAGATATAGGCTTATAGTTTTGAGCATCTGATCGACGACCCTTCTTGTAATGGGGAATGACCTGTCCCCCCCCCCCCTCCAATCCTTACGAACATTCGTTCCTCTAAAGACCTTCTGCACACCGCTGCTAGAAGGGGTCAAGCCGGCCGCGGTGGCTGAGGGGTCAAAGGCGCTCCAGTCACGGTCTGCCCAGCCACTACGGACGGGGGTTCGAATCCCCCCTCGGGCATGGATATTTGTGCCGTCCTAGTTCGTAAGTAGTTTGTAAGTTTAGGGACTGATGACCCCGTAGTTAAGTCCCATAGACTATACAAACATTTGAACAATTTTTTAAGGGGTCAAGTTCCTTTTCATATTCCGTGTAAAAATCGAATTGGTATCCCATCAGGTCCAGTGGCCTTTCCTCTGCTGAGCGATATCGATTTCTTTTCTATACTTCTGACACTTATTTCACTTATTTCATTGTATGAAAATCACTTCATCAATCTATCCCCATTAAATTTTTAGGCCATAGACAAAATGACAAATTCTTTATATTGACAGATGCCCTGACAGTGACATTCTAAGCATCCTACTACTGTGTCAGCTGGTAGTTCTGAAATATTCCGCCTACGGCGCCACTTATTATTGTATTTCTAGACTACTGAATTTTAATCTGCTAAACGACTGATTTATCAGTCACCTGCTCCTCTCTTTATGCTTTTCTTCAACTACGTTGAGTATTGCTGTTTTCCCATAGACTTCATTCCCTTTTTATCGTTACTCCTTTACTATAAGCCTCATCCATAGATACTTTGTTACCAGCTGACTGTTATTCATTCCATAATCTTTACACTTAGCGTTGATTCCACTAGTAGTATGTTTATTTATTAAGCAACAGTACAAAAATGTAAGTGTTAATTTTTATCCAGTTATATGAACTTATCTCTATTACATTCTATTTGGTTCGAAACTGCTGCATATTTCTGTAATCGACTTTTATACGTTCTATAGCCTTATTGTATACCAATGCACTTGTTTGTCTGTATAGAGACCAGAAGAAGGGCACTCAAGCGCCAGAAACCGGTCGTTGAAGTTGAAAATAAATAACGACAAGCAACTGGTTGCTGCATTTGATTTATTTATAATCTTAACAGTTGCTGTAATGGATAAAACACTTCATTTAACTTATGCTTGTCTGCTAGACTTTGGCTACGTTTATGTTCTCGGTGAAGTTCTCTTTGCTTTCGCAACAATTTTGCTAACTCTGTTGTTGAGCCACGGTGGATCTTTCCCATCTCTCATAATTTTACTTGGCACATACTTATCTAAAGCGTATTGTACGGTGCACTTGAACTTTGTCCACAGTTGGTCAACACTGTTAGTGTCTGAGACGAAACTATTGTGTTGAGCAGTCAAGTACTCTAAAATCTGACCCTTTTCGCGTTTGTTAAATAAGAAGATCTTCCTACACATTCCTTATTTCTATTTACAGCTGTATTCATTAATGCTGTAAAGGCCTTATGATCGCTGACACCCTGATCTACACTAACTGAATCTAAAAGTTCCGTTATCGTTGTCTCCAAGGTGGACTCTCTATTTAACTGTTCGAGGTAATTTTCGGATACAGCACTTAGAACAACATTGCTCTATTCCCTGTCCCTGCCACCTGTTTTAAACACGGTCTCTCAATCTATATCCGGTAAGTTAATATTTCCACTTAAAACCATGATATGACTAGGAAATCTACGGGAAATATTTTCCAAGTTTTCCCTCAGACATTCTGCCACTGCCGCTGTAGAGCCAGATGGTCTATAAAAACTTCCAATTACCATGTATGAGCCACCTTTCACGTTGACTTTCGCATAAATTATTTCGAATTTCGAATTTGTACTAATTTCATTGATACAATCGTAAGCTTTATCGCTATAAACACGCCTCCCCTTCAGCGTTCAACCTATGTCTGCGGTATACGTTCCAGCATTTTATTACTATTGACATTTGGCTTCAGCCAGATTTGCGTCCCTAGTACTATGTGGGAATTGTGACTATCTAAAAGTGATTGTTCTGGGATTCTTCTATAGACGTTCCTACAGTTAACTGTTACTATATTAATCTTTCCTTTCCCTATTCTATTATGTCGGGTGCTGTCTTGATCGTAATCTGTAAGCGTCTTATCGGGCATTTGGAGGGATTTCTCTACCCAAAAATAAATAAGTAAAAAATAAAATAAATAAATAAAAAAACCACATGTACACTCCATAAATACTCCGCTACCCTAGTAGCCGCTTGCAGTGTGAGGTGCACGCCTGACCTATTCAGGGTGTAATGTATATACCCTATAAAACTCCGTTTGTTTGGACAGATGAATCGTACGACACCTATAGCAATCAAACCTTTCTTTATGTGTAATCACGAAATTATTCATAAAACATTATAATACGATACAAGACTGTTTAATTGCATCAATAGCAAGGTATTTTACAGGACTTTGATAAAATACTTCTGTTTATAAAAAACGTAACGTTAATATTGAGCAATAATATTTTTGCTAATTATATTTCCAACTAACATTATCTGATGTGTTTTGTAATGCATTGACCTGACTATAATACTTTGCTGACCTTAAAACTGTATAATTACTTTAATTTAACTATTTTAAATAACGTCAGCAAATGCAATTACTGCTCTAATTGTAAATTACTTACGATCTTAATTTCCGTTTTGTTTTGATACGAAAATCCTATCATTACATTTGTCATACTTTTGTGTATCTTTCCTTGAGGAAAGATTTATTTATGCACGACAAGCAAAACATTTAATATGTCATGTTGCAACTTCCTTGTTCTAGAATGTTCTCGAAAATCGGATTGTATTGATACGCTTGAATTGGCGCGAACACAGTTAGTCTTATAATGGTCTTACAGCAGTTAGTCTCAAAAACGCACAGAGTCAGCCATTGTTAGTTGTTAGTCAGTCTTACTTGAAGTCTTACGATATTCAGTCTTACTTTGGCATTCAGTCCGTCATCTGTTCTGTAGATGTATTTTTGTGTGTGTCAATTATTTGAGAATATATGAAACAAATCGCAATTTGCGATCAGTTATGGCTTTACTGTACTAGGTTTAGATGGAATACCAAAGTGCGGCGAATGAATATTTGTGCCCGGCCGGGATTCGACCTGGGATCTCCTGCTTACTAGGCAGACGCGTTGACCACTCCGCCACCGAGGACACAGTGACCAGCCCGACTGCAGAGGACTCTTCCCTGCACGTCTCCCGCCACACCCAAATCTCCATTCGCCACGCTGTCTCTTTCCTATTACCACAACCTATTTGTTCTGTAATGCTCGCAGCCACAATTCCCGCATCAGGGAGAACAGACCATGAGGTATCGAAACACAATTAATTGTCGTCAGGAGCCCAGCCACGGCTTGTATACAATTATATATTTTTGACGACGTTACAGCGTGGCAAATGAAGATTTGGGTGTGGCGGGAGCCGTGACGCTGGTAACTGTGTCCTCGGTGGCGAAGTGGTCAACGCGTCTGCCTAGTAAGCAGGAATCCCGGGTTCGAATCCTCGCCGGGCACAAATTTTCATTCGCAGCGTTTTGGTTTTCCATCTAAACATAGTACAGTGAAGTCATAACTGATCGCAAATTGCGATTTATTTGATTCATTAAACGCTGTAACGTCGTCAAAAATATATAATTATTTGAGAATAAATAAGAAGAAAGCATTATCAACGACATGTACGCATTTAGTGATTCCTATACAATCAAAAAACCCGATGCTTTCATAATTATATACAGGCAGGTGAGCTATTGAAACTATTGGAGCTGTTCAAACTACTAGTGCTACCACTGAACATCGATTGCCAGGCGATGAATGACTTTTATTTATGAAACACATGTAAAATGTGATTCTAACGGTGTGAAACATCGTTTGAAGGGGTATCCTACATTTCTCCCCCCATACCGGAGGTGAGAAATTTGCACCTACGATCACCAGAGAATCGTCTGAGCCTCTGGTTTAAGCCTTCCACTCGGCTCCAAACTACAGAACCGCGATCGGTTCAGGGAACGATGTTGCAAATCGACAACTCTGCTTCTAACCAGCGAGCAAATTGTTTTCACCACATCCGCCAGCAGCCCGAAGGAGCTGAGGATGACCACTGAACCAAGGCGGTAGGGTCATTGCTGCCGCCATGAGCAACGATTTGCAGCCGGGTGCACACGGTGATTACTGTTGCCGCCGGAAGACTGTTTCAACAGTTCAACTGTTTGTATAGCTTATGGGACTTAACTACGGGGTTATCAGTCCCTAAACTTACAAACTACTTATGAACTACCTAATACGAAGGACGGCACAGATATCCATGCCCGAGGGGGGATTCGAACCCCCGACTGTAGTGGCCGTGCAGACCGTGACTGGAGCGCCTCAGTCCCCTCGGCCACCGCGGCCGGCCCGCCGGAAGAGCCTCCTCCCGTCTCAGTTGAGATCCCCCAGCAAGCGGACAGAGTGTACACTGCCATTATTTCCCTCCCTTCCCGCTAATTTCCTTAGAGGCTTCATTATCTGCCTTCTAACGATTAGCAAACCCAACCTCTGCGTCTGTCTCGAACTCTCAGAATTATTGACCGCTGACACAACAGGCTCAGAGGTGTTACCAACAACGGACACCACCTCAAACCTATTTCTGAGGCGTAAAGGGACAGGCTTACGGCTGGTTCCCGGTTTCGCCTTCTGGCCAAAGTTTCGTGAACCCTGTATAGGTTGCCAATCACCGCCAGCCAACTGTTGACTCGCAGGGACGTCGAAAACTGTAACCACAGTGGCAACAGGGGTCGCAGGAGGCACCAGCGGTACCCATTGCGAGGGTGAAGGTCGGGGTGAGAGTTTAAAATAGGGAAAGATTAATTTTTGAAACTCACAACCACCAGCTGCGAACCAAATTCCTAAACATGCAAAAACACTGGAACTGTTATTGCGACTGTTTGACTCGTTTTCTAGGGGATGATATCACACGTTCGCAGCTTTCCTTCCCTGCATATGATTAACAAAACAAATTCATAATAAGTTCAAGTTCATGAGAGAAATGGGTGTACTAACTACTATTTTTGAAAACACGTGAAAGTTCACTTTATGTTGTTTATTTCACAATACTTGAACCCTGTGGCTGTCGCGTCTGTACGTCGGTAAATGTACCAAATAAAGTTATAGCTCGTGAGCCCCCAGACAAAATGAATATTTGTCGCGAATTGATTTCACACCACGTGGCTGTCTCAAACACCGTTTATCTTCATGCCTATGCGACGACACGAGTTACATTAACAAATCACAGTCACTTTAATTCAATGCGATGCACACCTTGTTGCACCGGCTAAATATTCACAAACACACAGTAGCACTCGATTTAACTTGGTGCAGTCTACGACGAGCTACCACACGTGGCGATTGCCACACACAAAACTCAAGTCACCACCTCGAGATCCACATGCCGACTCAGGCAGAGCGACGCCGCCAGGCCAGCCACACCACGTGGTCTCGAGTCCTCACTTCCTGCCCTCGTGCGCGCGCGCGCGCGCCAAAACTCAACTGCCGGGGTTTTTTCCCCTACGTCATCAACTTCCCCATGTAAGCTGTTGTAACCGATTTGCCAACGTACAGCGCTCAGCCAATACATTTCTAAAACTTTACTTAAAATCAAAATAATTACACTACACATTAAACAAATATTTTCTTACGTTTTTATATTAGTATAAACATCCTTTGTACTGTTTATCATAATTGTGCAATTTCTTATACCACAGATAAGTGATTTAACTGAATACTTCAAGATAAAATACAAAAGATTAATTGAAAATAAAATGAGAAATAGTTAATATATTATTTTTATAAACAAACATTGCCATGCTAGTTGTGTAACTGTCTTGTCTTCGTTGGTAATTTATTACTTTTCATTGTCAATTAAACATATTACGTTAGATGTGACTATATCAGCTAATGTATTGTTTATTTATCAACAGGCTATTTTGTAATGAGGGCCTTAAAGGTTCCTAACTGCATCGTATTACTTCAAA
The DNA here is from genome assembly GCA_026315105.1 of Locusta migratoria. Classification (NCBI taxonomy): domain Eukaryota; kingdom Metazoa; phylum Arthropoda; class Insecta; order Orthoptera; family Acrididae; genus Locusta; species Locusta migratoria. The sequence continues at coordinate 300,172,302 of CM048755.1, forward strand.
TGCCAGTAGTATTACAATATTTGTGCACTGCACTGTGCCTGGCACTCGCCATTGTCCCTCTCTCCCCTCACCGGAAACGAACTGTAAAATCCTAAGTTGGAACAACGGCCAGCTCGCTGGCCTCCCGTCAGCTACAAGCACACAGCAAATCTCAACGTGGAGAATTTCTACCTATGGCCTAACTATAAATGTTGTCACCCAACTGTGTACATACATTGCTACCTTAATAAGATTAAAATTGTGTAACATTTAGTGCATTGGCATGGTCAATGTTTGCAGTGAACTTCATACTGTTTAATTATCAAATGCGATTAATTACCAGTATTTCTATTGGGCGGTAATCTCACACCATGCAATCGCCTCGTGTAGCAGGGTGACACTGCAAGTGAGGACGGCACCCTCAAGACTGTTGACCGCGGCCAACACCGCCTCCAGCTGCTTACGGACAGCGGTCAGCTCCTCCTGAATCCGCACACAATAGGCACAGTCCCTGTACACCTCTGTCACGTTGCCTAAAATTACCGTATGTAGCAAACCACGCGAGAATAAAGCCATTGAAAGCCGGCCGCGGTGGCCGAGCTTTCTGCCACGCGCCAGTCACGTTCTGCACGGCCACTACGGTCGGGGGTTCGAATCCGCCCTCGGGCATGGATGTTTGTGCCGTCTTTGGTATTAGCTAGTTCATAAGAAGTTTGTAAGTTTAGGGACTGATGACCCCGTAGTCAAGTCCCATAAGCTGTACAAACATTTGAAAGCCATTGAAAACAGAAAAACTAACGGAATCCTTTTGAAAAGCAAGACTAAACGCTACCGCAACTCTCAATGAGTTTACCATTTAATTTGTAAAAAATAATTAATTTTTTTTTATTTGAGAAAATGTCGTCTCATTTCGCGACAATTCGACCGAGAGCAACTCATTGAGTAAGCAGGTTTCCGAACAGGATTTAGCACACTTGACCATATCTTCACCCTACGGAAAATAACTAGTAGAACAAATGAGTACCACCTACCTCTTTGCCTTACTTTTATAGATTTTGAATAGGCCTTTGATTCGATCAGTCACCCAGCTATGTAAACGGCCCTAAAAGAGCAAGGAATAGAACAAGGCTATATTAAAATCTTACAAATCATTTACAAAACCTCCATAGCCTTTGTAAGTGTCGTCGAAGAAACTAATGAATCTCCCAAATTATTTTCAACAGACTTAGAAAAAGCTATGTCTAAACTGAATTAGGAAGAAAAGAGAAGCCGACCGCGGTGGCCGAGGGGACTAAGGCGCTCCAGTCACGGTCTTCACGGCCACTAGGGGCGGGGGTTCGAATCCCCCCTCGGGCATGGATATTTGTGCCGTCCTAGTTCATAAGTAGTTTGTAAGTTTAGGGACTGATGACCCGTAGTTAAGTCCCATAGTCTATACAAACATTTTTTTATTTTTTTTTTTATTTTTATTTTTTTTTTTTTTTTTAATTTTTTTTTTATTTTTTTTTTTTTTTTTTGAGTAAAGAGAATCCAAGTTCTCGGGAAAAGATTGAACAACTTGAGGTTCGTAGTGATATTGTTCTATTTGCAAATGACATAGAAAAACTTCAAATATTAGTTAACGAAAATCCAAGATCATGATCAATGAGTGGACACCTGAATGAAGTTTGTTTGTTAAGCTTATGGGACTTAACTACGGGGTCATCAGTCCCTGAAGGAAGTATATCGGTTGGAAGAACACAACTGCAAAGGGTCGCAGAATATGTCTATCTGGGGCAACTGATAAACATGAAAGGTGATCTAAAACCAGAAGTATTACGACGAATTAAATTGGGCTGGCAGGCTTACGGGAGACACTCTTCAATTTTGAAATCTAAGATGTCGGTTAAGTTGAAGAAAACAATTTTTATTCATTGTATACTGCCAGTAATAACTTATGGCCGTGAAACATGGACTTTAAATGAGTTCAGTGTTAGAAAACTAACAGTACCCCAAAGAGGAATGGAAAGATAAATGCTGGGTTACACAAAAAAGGGTAGAAAGAGAGCAGTAGAGATAAGACGAACAGTGAAGGTCACCGACATTATGGAAAGGTGACTACAATGAAATGGCAGTGGGCTGGTCATATTGCTAGAGTGAAAGATGATAGATGGTCTATACAAGTCCTAAACTGGAGCCCAATTTACCAAAAAAGACGAGGAAAACCGTCATACAGATGTGACAGAGACCTAAAGAAGACAGCCTGAAGATCGGAGGAAATGGAGCAGCCTACTGGGATCCGTTGTTACACTCCAAGTCAAAGAGGCCACATCAACAAGTGGTAGAACTGGCTGATGGCGGGTATATATATATATATATATATATATATATATATATATATATATATATATATATATATATATATATATATATATAACGAGTTCAGTTTGTTCCAGAAAAATTGTGGATCCCACTACCAAAAAGATTTGGAACCAATGGCATAACATAAACGTCCCAGCTACAGTAATATAGGACAGCTAGAGTTCTTTCCGAATTTTCATAATTTTTCGTAAGATTAGTTCTGATCAGAAGAAAGAGAAGAACATTAAGTATCCGTCCTTAATTAGATTACTAGAGGAGGAACACAAGATCGGACTCTATCAGCATGGAAAACGGAATCGACTAAGCCTTCCGCACAAGTACCATCACAACATTCGCCTTCGTTGATTTAGGGAAAATGAAATCTTAATTTCCAGACCGGAATTTGAACTCCAGCCAGCCCAAATGTGGATGCAGCACTCAGCTCACTACGTCACATCTCTCATAATAAAGCAAGATTAGAATAACACTCGATCATCAAGAGAAAAGAAAACAAGCAGTGGCCTCTGTCATTTCCCATTTCCAAGGAAAGCGTTGCAACCATTCAATCGTGATATTTGAGTAGAGAGAAACAAAGCAACAAGATATCAACAGCATAGGAGGAAAATTACACGTGATTTAATGACGTTTACGTATCAACCTCTGCTTAAAGTAATTATAATAGCGCTCCACATATATATAATGTAAATCTGTTAGTGCTTATATTAGTCTTCAAAGTGTAAAGTCTGGATTTCATGATCGCTTTATAATGGCTATTTCAGTTTTTTTAACGTGTCCTCGCTTTTCATCCTACACATTGATAAATGGTAACTGACAGTTGAAACACGTACAGTGAATGTGTGGTCGCGTTCCATGATTTATTCATTAACCTAAAGTGTTTCTGCACCATTAATGTTATCTATCTGTGTGTTAATTATTTTATTCTTTTTATTAATGATCAATGCCCCATGTTTATATTTATTTGCCCCATATTTATATATGTTTCCACCCGTGTGATTGAACTTGTGTGTTCATGTGAATGTGGAAGGTTGCTCTTAATATTGACTGACTGCCGCACAGTGGCTTACAGTCGCCGCCTCGCGCTTTAGGCCTCGTTTTGCTGTAGTTAACAACGCATGGCTTCGTTTGTCATCTGCGCTGACGTTTGCTGGATGGCCAGAGACAAGCTTACTTGGCAAGATGGCGAGGTGGCCGTGTTCTTAGTGTCGTACCAACCTAATCTTGGATCAAATAGGTGACAGGAGACCTCTCTGGGAGCGGATGTAGAGGGAATTGTCTTGATCAGTTATCAAGGTTTGGTAAACACTAGTCTCTGAACGCACTCTGCGTCGCCTTCAGCGCGCTCTATATCTGGTGTATGGGATGGAAGGTTTTTCCGTGGCCTTAGAGCTGCACTGTCTTCATTCTGGCTCCGATGACTGTGGAAGTAAGTACTTCGCTGAATCATGCTTAGGGGAAGGCATTCTGTTAGAACATTTGTACAAGGTGTGTGCTTAATTTGGTCTCCCCACATTTAGTAGCTTGTTCATTTTTCGGAATAGATTATGTTTTTAAAGTATCAAACTTCTGCTTTATAATTTCACACTCCCCGTCCCATGTTTAATTATCTATTGATTTATTTTTTACATTGATTTTGTGTTTGTTAAAATGTTGGCTGCTCCCTTAAGGAGTGAGCAGTTAGATAAATGTAATGTAATGTGGCCACACATAAAGTAATTTATAGTAGCAGTGAGAGTTTTACCTTAAATTTGCAGATCTCAACTGCCCGAGATTTTGCTTATTTTAATAACAGACTACTTTCATAGTTAAACATTCGAAGCATCTATACGTCCACACCAAGGAAATCTAATGAATGCAATTTTCAGGCAACTACCTTGTTCCCTCGGAAGAATCGGAGAAATAACGAAAAGAAAATCAGTCATTTACGGAATGAAAATATCAAACTGTATTATGTGCAATTTTTTTTTAATCGGATAACAAGTTTCATAGCGGCCGGAATGTCATTTATCAGCACAGACGATCAATACAAGTGCGACGTTCACCAAAGAGAACGTCTGTAGCAGGGATAAGCACGGTAAGTTTGAACCTCTGATCCTCGTTAATGGACAGTGACATCGAAACATTTTAACAATACATGTTGATGACTTAGAATTCATACATAGTGGTGTTTTTCACTGTGTAGAAGCTCTAAGGATTGAGCTTGTTGTCACTCACGACTGTACAATATGGTGGTTCTTTATGTATATATGATTACACGAGTTTTATATCTAACAACCAAACGGAATATTTTAATGTGTGACGATACACCAGTACTATGCAACTGGCTACAGTATGCATTTCTGTAATAATGTTATAATTTAGTGCAGAGACCAGAAGATGATGTCTATGTACATCGAAACCGGTAGTCTGTTATAAATAAAGACGAAATACCGCGATCTTGACATTTCATTATTCCCAGAAATATTGATCTAATCTAATCTTAGAGACATTTGCAAAAATACCGGTGATTTGATATTTTATGCCTATGAGGTGTTCCCACTTTTTAGGTCGCACCGTTCAGCCGATCGGCACGAAATTTTACATTCGCGGTGGAGTGGCCGAGCGTTCTAAGGCCTCTTGCTGCGGAGCGCGCGGCTGTTCGCCATCGGAGGTTCGACTCCTCCCTCGGGCATGGTTGTTTGTGTTATCCTTAGTATAAATTACTTTAAGTTTGTGTAAATAGCCTAAGGATTGATGACCAACGTAGTTAAGTCCGACAGATTTAGAAACATTTGAGCATTTTTAAACAAATTTTACAGACATATTTGTTGGGCGCAGCTACCAGAACCTTCGTCTGGCGGCATAACCAGACGCCGCTGGAGGCCGGCACTATGCCCAACCTCGGCAATTATTTGTCGGATCGAAAAAAAAAAAAAAAAAAAAAAAAAAAAATCCAGTAAAATTTGTTCAAATGTTTGTATAGTCTATGGGACTTAACTACGGGGTCATCAGTCCCTAAACTTACAAAATACTTATGAACTAGCTACAACTAATGACGGCACAAATATCCATGCCAGAGGGGGGATTCGAACCCCCGACCGTAGTGGCCGTGCAGACCGTGACTGGAGCGCCTCAGTCCCCTCGGCCACCGCGGCCGGCTAAAAGTTGTTCAGAATGTAATATCGAGTAATTTTGTTTGAAAATTTGTTCGATTCTTTGTCTCTGAAAGTTGATATACACGTATAAAGATAAATTCTTCACATGTATTTAAATTCAAATGTTCAAATGTTTGTAGACTCTATGGGACTTAACTACGGGGTCATCAGTCCCTAAACTTACAAAATACTTATGAACTAGCTACAACTAATGACGGCACAAATATCCATGCCAGAGGGGGGATTCGAACCCCCGACCGTAGTGGCCGTGCAGACCGTGACTGAAGCGCCGCAGTCCCCTCGGCCACCGCGGCCGGCACACACATGTATTTACCGTCATATTTGTTTGCTATAAGTCATTTAACAGAGATTCGAAGAATGGTTTGAAGTTACTTAGTGCATTTCTTGGGAGTTTTGTCCGAGCAGAGGATCTCATACAGCCCAGACTCACAACGTCCAATGTCGCGCGGTAGTAGCCGAGCGGTTTGGTGCGCCACGTTGCGGATCGCGCGACCTCCCGCGTCGGAAGTTCGAATCCTCCCTCGGGCATGGATGATTGTGTTGTCTTTAGTATAAGTTAGTTCATAAGTAGTTTGTGAGTTTAGGAACTGATGACCCCGCAGTTAAGTCCCATAAGCTTTACAAATATTTGAACAACGCCCAGTGAAGTAAGCTCCATAGTCAATAAGTTAAATATAAATAAAGCACCCGCAGTTGACAAAATTACTAACCACCACCTAAGGAATTTACCACGCTAACCATTAGTTCTCTTAACAAGAATTCATGATGGATTCCTGCTGACTACATATTTTCCCACTGCACGGAAAATAGCTAATGTTGTCTCCATCCCCAAACTACGCAAAGACGCAACACTTGCTTCAAGTTACCGGCCAATAAGTTTACTCAGCGGACTAGCCAAAACATTCTAATGTGTCATCCAAACTCGTATTATGGAACCACTCATCGCTGACAGAACAATCAGAGCAGAGCAGTATGGATTCCAGCGCAAACTATCAGCTGAACAACCTCTAAAACTGACAGCACACCTGACTAAGAAAATGTTCAAATGTCTGTAAATCTATTGGACCAAACTGCGTTGTCATCAGTCTGTAGCTTACAAACTACTTAAACCTAGGTAAACTTAACCTACGGTCAAACACACACACCCATGCCCCAGGGAGGACAGGGAGGACTCGAACCTCCACGGCGAGCAACCGCGCGCTCCGCAGCGAGACGCTTTAGACTGCTCGGCTACTCCACCGCGGCTCCTGACTAAGAACCTCAGCTTGTCAAACACCACAGCTGCAGTATTTCTCGATATCGAGAAAGCTCATGACAAGGTACGGCGTGATCAGTTGATGCGGAAGTTTCACTAATACACACCCATAGCGGACTGTTACATAAAACTAACTGCCAGTTTTTTGACTGATAGGAATATGGTCGTCCATGTTGAAGGCAAATCGTCTGATACTCGAGTGGCAAGCGCGGGCCTCCCCAAGGCATCTGTCTTATCACCAGTATCATTCAATATCTATGTTACTTATTTACCCACTGTCCGGGGGGTTCACTATTACTTCAGACTTAAATTGGAAAGAACACGTAGATAATGTCGTGGGAAAGGCGAACCAGAGACTGCGTTTTATTGGTAGAATCCTTGAAAGATGCAACAGAACTACTAAAGAAACTTCATACAGTACGCTTGTCCGTCCTTTTTTGGAGTATTGCGCCCAGTGTGGGATCCTTATCACGTGGGTTTGACGGTGGACATCGACAGAGTCCAAAGAAGGGCAGCTCTTTTCGTATTGTCACGATACATGTGAGACAGCGTTACGGAAATGATACAGGATCTGGGATGGGAATCATTACAACAACGGCGCTTATCGCTACGGCGTGGGCTACTTACGAAACTCCAATCGCCAACATTCTCCTCCGAATGCGAAAAGATATTGTTGACTCCCACTTACATAGGTAGAAAATATCATCAGAATAAAATACGAGAAATCAGAGCTCGAACTGAGAGATTCAGGTGTTCTTTCTTCCCGCGCTCTATTCGAGAATGGAATGGGAGATAAAATAGTATAACGGTGGTTCGATGAACCCTCTTCCAGGAACTTAAATGTGATTTGCAGAGTATCCCATGTAGATATAGATAGTTCCATTTGCTGATGATGCGGCCTTCCTCACCAGCGGAAGACGTATCCAGACCAACATACGACGCCTGCAAGATCAACTTGATGTTACTGCAGATTGGTGCAAAACCAATAAAGTTAAACTAAAGCCAACAAAGGCGTCAGCTATATACTTTACGAAGAAACGGCCCTCGCTGCCTACTACCTTGCAGCTCCATGGACAGGACATTCCTTGGGCACCGAAGGTGACATACCTTCGGGTCACCCTAACAAACAGTTGTTCTTCCATAAGCATATCGAATCACTTAGAAATAAAGCATTTGCAATGGCGAAGGAGCTTCTACCGTTCTTCAAAAGCACAGAACTCAACATTACAGCGAAAGTACGACTGTACAAAGCCACAGTCTAGTCTAAAGTGTTATATGGTAACTCAGTATGGGGGTTAGCTAGTCCGACACAAATGAAACGCCTACAAAATATGTTACTTAGATGGACACTGTATGCCAGCCGATACACCCGGATAGTAGACTTACATGCTGAATTACAGATAGATACAATACTTGAAGCAGTTGGGAAACGTTCCACAAAGTTACACAACAAGATAGACAATTTACGGGATTGAGTTCGCCACTTTAGAACACTCGGACGGACACTATCGCCGGTGTGGCAGAAAGACAAAGTACCACGATTCTTGGTACAATAACGTGAAACACAAATAGCAGGTGGAGTTACCTTACGGACCAATACACAAGTCCTTAGAAGTAAACCACAAAAGTTCACGACTAAAGTGAACCCACCCATTTACTAACTGCAAATTGAAGTGTGGATCGCCGATGGCGATGGAACTTCACTCAACAATAAAAGAAAAAAAGTGTATTTCAACCACTGCGTACAAACTATAGTACGCTTAAATAAACTCAATTACGAAAAACATGATATAATATTTTATATTTGGCTTATCTGTAAATCATCTCTCACACGAAGTCATGCAGAACAAATGAGTATTTCTTGTAGCTCTGCATGTCAGCACAGTTGTCATGTTGTTACTCTGCATCCACATACATTGAGAACCTACCTTCGCATGTTTACGACGCTAATAAAGTTGACTTACTGTAGTCGACGGCGGTGAGGAGTCACAGCTCGACAGCGGTTTCCACTTCATGACATAACCTCGTCCTTACATTACTATGTCGTCTCAGGTTTTATTACGCACCATTACTCACGCAAACGCAGCCTCTAGTGAGAGTGTAACTGTTTCTAAAGTACGGTACGCAACCAACTCAAGTCACCTTCAGGCAGCATGGCTTATTCTTGCCTCACTTTGTAAGGACACCTGTAATGTAATCTTAGTTGTAGGGGTACTTCCAAGTGTATGAGTTCTTGAACGGTAGTTTGAGGAAAATCATGAGGACATATGGACTATTCTCCTAGTAGAATATCTGAATCGCATTAAATTTGAATCAGTATCACGAGGACCAGCAGATAGATGTGTTTTTAATAGACTAATTCCATTCTTCAGACGTTCCAATATACTTGAAGTTGTGTAAAAATATTTGTGAATGGATTCTCATTTTTTTTAAGTCAGCGACTATCAGACGCACCGACTGGATTTTTTTTAATTACATTTATTTATTTTTCTTGTGTCGCAAGAATCATTATATGAACTACTAAACGTGATATACAATTTTGCATTTCTTCACTTGCGACCATCATTTCATTGATATTCTGACCGCTCCCAAACAGCCACGTGTTGCGCTAAGCTATTTATGACACACGAAGTATGTCGCTAGTTGTACAACACAACTAAAGTTGAAGAAACGTGCCCTAATTTTTAGCGGTAAATAAGCGCCTGGTCAGGTCATTTGCCGCGGCAGAATAGCCGTGCGCACTGAGGCGCCATGCTGCGGTGCGCACGGCCGTTCGACGTCGGGGGTTCAAGTCCTCCCTCGGGAATGGATGTTTGTGTTGTCCTTAGGTTAGTTTACTGTAGTTTAAGTAGTTTGTAAGCTAGGGACTAATAACCAAGTAGTTCAGTCCCATAGATTTACAAACATTTGAATCTCAGGTCATATTTACATATGAACTCGTCATATATGACATTATGGTTAGGTTTCATCGATATATCTCTAGGGCTTTGAATAGGCAACAGATGTAAGACGGTCCTTTCTGATTTAGGACGAAGATACGTTCTCAACAGATAAGAAAACGGGCACAATTCGTTACCGGAATCGTTAGCACATTTAGTTCCGGTATTAGGTCAAGTACATATTTTTTTCTTTTATAAGTATTTCACTACATCAACAAATGAATTAATCATAACGTGTAGGCTTTCACGGCCGGCGTCTTCAGTAATTAAAACTTCCGGGCTGAGAGGCCGTGGTCGAACAGTAGAAATTTCTTCCCCTGACGTTTCGTTGCCGGCTGCGGGCAACATCTTCTGAGGTGAGTCGACGACTGGCTGCTGGGCCGTGGAGGTCCTGCTTATATAGAGGGCGCCACCACTCGTCACGTGATGTCAACAGTAAAACTATCTCTGGCTGGCGTCATTACTCTCGATCGAACGTAATCGATTGTCACAGCTTTGGTACAAAGCAGACCGCCATATCTTGTCTAACTTCAAGCCTTCTTCCTTTCTGTTAAAATTATTGTGGTGTTTAAAAATCTCTATAGGCTCTCTATTCATACGTGCATAATAATGCGATGTCTTAGCTAGCAGCCTTGTCTCATTAAATTTTATTTTGTGGTCACCGTTTTCAAAAACATGTTCCGCTACGGCCGATTTGTCCGTGTGTCCCAGTCGACAGTTCCTTTTGTGTTCAGTTAGGCGAGTATTGATACTTCTTTTTGTTGTTCCAATATAAACCTTCCCACAACTACATGGGATCTTATACACACCTGGAGTAGCCAAAGGGTGTCGCGCATCTTTCGTTGATCGTAAGCATTCACTGATCTTTTTGGTGGGTTTGAATATTGTTTCCACTCTAAACTTGGCCAGTACTTTCCCAATGCGGTCCGTGATATTGTGGATGAATGGGAGAAACACTTTCCCCGCCAAAGGTTGTTGTTGGACGTTAGCAGAGATTTGTCTTCTGGGCTGGAGTGCTCGATCTATCTCCTTATCACTGTATCCGTTTTTCTGAAATGCGGTTCGTAAATGATCGAGTTCCTCTTGCAAATAAGCTGGCTCACAGATTTTATTAGCCCTGTCCACTAATGTTTTAATAACACCTCTCTTCTGCCTGGGATGATGATTCGAATCTTTGTGAAGATACCGATCGGTGTGCGTATCTTTCTATATACTTTATGACCCAGAGTCCCATCTGCACGTTTAATCACTGTAACGTCCAAAAAATTTATCTGTCCATCAATCTCCGTCTCCATGGTAAATTGTATTTTCGCGTTGATACTATTCAAATGCTTTAAGAAACAGTTCAGTTCCTCTTCCCCGTGATTCCAGATCACAAATGTATCATCCACATACCGATACCACTTCAAAGGGCTCTTTCTGGCCGACTGCAGTGCATGTTGTTCAAAAAATTCCATAAAAATATTCGCAACCGCTGGACTTAGAGGGCTACCCATTGCCACTCCATCGATATGTTCATAGAATTCATTATCATAGTGAAAATAAGTCGTGGATAGGCAGTGTCGAAACAGATCTACAATATCAGTGGGAAACAAGTCAGATATGTAAGCAAGAGCTTCGTTGATAGGAACCATGGTGAACAGGGAAATCACGTCAAAGCTGACAAGAATATCAGCAGGGCTGACAGTAATCTCCTTCAGTTTTTCGATAAAGTGCATAGAGTTTTTAATGTGATGATCAGTTTTCCAAATAATCGGTTGTAGCAAGGAGGCAAGATGTCTAGCCAACTGTTGAGTAGGGGATCCAATAGCACGTACAATCGGTCTCAGAGGGATATCGATTTTGTGCACCTTAGGTAGCCCATATAACCTAGGAGCGTAAGCTTCCGTTTTGCAAATGTGTTTTTTATCCTATGAAGAAATGGAAGACTGTTTTATCAGTTGATTGGTAACTGCCAGCACTTTCGTTGTAGGATCCTTTTTCAACTTTTTATAGGTGGTCGAATCCAAAAGGTCACTGATCTTCTTATGGTAGTCTTCACTTTTCATCACCACGGTAGCATTTCCCTTGTCAGCAGAAAGTACAAAGATACTCTTGTCCGCATTAATCTCCCGCAATGCCTTCTTTTCTCCTGGAGACAAATTGCTGATGGGTGGCTTAGCCTTACGCAGTATCCTGGATGTTTCCATCCTAATCTCATCAGCAGTGTGTGACGGTAGCAGACGAATCCCCGCCTCTATATTAGCTATAATGTCCTCCGTTGGAACCTTCGATGGAGTAATTGCAAAATTTCCACCTTTTGAAAGAACAGAAAATTCTTCGCTGGATAATTCTTTTCCGGACAAATTTATAACCGTTCTGGCATTGTCTATATCTCGTTTTCCTGTCTGCTCTTCTGTAGATTGTCGAACTTCTTCTTCTGCCTATTAGAAGACACTTCTGCGCTACGTTCCATAGATCTAAAGGTTAGCCCATCCACCTTATTCCAATCGTCAACTTGCATTGTATTGCTAATAAACAGATGGAGATTTAATAATTCACTACTTGTTACCGCCAGTCCTCGACGAGTTTGATGGATCCGTTCTCGTAGCATCGCCAGTTCCATGCGTGAATAGATACGGATAGCTTGCGCTGAGTGAAACAGTCTTCTCGCCTTCAAAAACTTCGGAATTGTGCCGGTGTCACGACAACGTAGCAAAAAGGTGAGAGAACAAAGCTGCTGAGCCTTCTTCTTACGTAGACTCTCCAGTCGTCGTACCATAACAGACATATCCTCCCCGTAGAGACCACCTATAAAAAGTTGAAAAAGGATCCTACAACGAAAGTGCTGGCAGTTACCAATCAACTGATAAAAAAGTCTTCTATTTCTTCAGAGGATAAAAAACACATTTGGAAAACGGAATCTTACGCTCCTAGGTTATATGGGCTACCTAAGGTGCACAAAATCGATATCCCTCTGAGACCGATTGTAAGTGCTATTGGATTCCCTACTCAAGAGTTGACTAGACATCTTGCCTCCTTGCTACAACCGATTATTGGGAAAACTGAACATCACATTAAAAACTCTATGCACTTTATCAAAAAACTGAAAGAGATTACTGTCAGCCCTGGTGATATTCTTGTCAGCTTTCACGTGATTTCCCTGTTCACCATGGTTCCTATCAACGAAGCTCTTGCTTACATATCTGACTTGTTTCCCACTGATATTGTAGATCTGTTTCGACACTGCCTATCCACAACTTATTTTCACTATGATAATGAATTCTATGAACAAATCGATGGAGTGGCAATGGGTAGCCGTCTAAGTCCAGCGGTTGCCGATATTTTTATGGAATTTTTTGAACAACATGCACTGCCAAGTTTAGAGTGGAAACAATATTCAAACCCACCAAAAAGATCAGTGAATGCTTACGATCAACGAAAGATGCGCGACACCCTTTGGCTACTCCAGGTGTGTAAAAGATCCCATGTAGTTGTGGGAAGGTTTATATTGGAACTACAAAAAGAAGTATCAATACTCGCCTAACTGAACACAAAAGGAACTGTCGACTGGGACATACGGACAAATCGGCCGTAGCGGAACATGTTTTTGAAAACGGTGACCACAAAATAAAATTTAATGAGACAAGCGTGCTAGCTAAGACATCGCATTATTATGCACGTATGAATAGAGAGGCTATAGAGATTTTTAAACACCACAATAATTTTAACAGAAAGGAAGAAGGCTTGAAGTTAGACAAGATATGGCGGTCTGCTTTGTACCAAAGCTGTGACAATCGATTACGTTCGATCGAGAGTAATGACGCCAGCCAGAGATAGTTTTACTGTTGACATCACGTGACGAGTGGTGGCGCCCTCTATATAAGCAGGACCTCCACGGCCCAGCAGCCAGTCGTCGACTCACCTCAGAAGATGTTGCCCGCAGCCGGCAACGAAACGTCAGGGGAAGAAATTTCTACTGTTCGACCACGGCCTCTCAGCCCGGAAGTTTTAATTACTAAATGAATTAATGTTTGCAGAACCACTACTTTGAATGATCTCATGAAACATACTTCACTGGACTAGCAAACTTTCCTTGTCTGTGTCTAATTCGTAGAAATATAAAACATAATCTGAATATTTGTTATGAATAAGAAGAAACTAATTAGCTGATATGCCAGACCATTGTTACGATATACAGTTTTCTACATTTGCCACACATTGCAGTGAAAATGAAATGATGGAATGGCACTGTTGCCCGGGAGATCTCATACGGGTTTGTTCGGCCGCCGTTAGTGCAAGTCTTTTTAGTTGACGCCACGTGGACGACTTGCGTGTCGATAATGATTAGGACAACACACAACACCCATTTCCCTGCCGGGAATCGAACCCGTGCCCCTTGGATCGGCGGTCATATACGGTGCCACTGAGCTACGGAGGCGGACACATTTCAGTGAATATATCTACAGATGAACTGTTGAAGTCGTCGTATTTCTTAGAGTTTTTTTTATCTTTCATTTCATTGGTGAATTGTGATTCATTAAAATCCATATATGAACATTGAATATGAAGGTGAAGCAATGAATTAAAATTTGTGATATGGCCGGGAATCTAACCCGGGCCTCCATGCTTACTAGAAAGACGTCTTACAGTTTTTTTATTTTATTTTTTTTTCTTCGGGTAGATCTATGCTTTGCGGTGATTGTTTCGTTTCGTTCTTGATTGTTCGTCGAATGTTTGTCTCAGCTTTTTTATTACAGAGGGCGTTTAGCTCCCTGACCAGGCGCGCTGAGCCGCAGCGCCCGACCCGTTAGACAGCTCCTACTGCGGGCATCTTTGAAGCGAGCTGATCGGTATCTTGTTTCACCATGTCAGCGGCGGTTGCCACCGAGGTACTGTCGTCATTATGAGCAGAGTACTCGTCCTCCTGCGTCTCGTACTCTTTTGTGTCCCAACTTCGTCGCCGCTTTTGTGTCCCAGCCTCGTCGTAGGTGTCGGTGGCCGAGTGGAATGAGACCGACACGCTGGTGCAGGTATGGAGGGGAGCAGCCAGAAACTATAAACACTAGAGTAAATTAGAAAGAGATATATATTGCACAGAATGTAACAATACTTAACTTTTACATAGTACTGCAGAATGTTGATACATAGTTGTTAGAGGCCTGCCTAGTGCCTGTACAATAGCAAAGTTTTCACTGGTGCCTATCTGATTACGAAGGTCCTAACTGGTTCCTAACTCAGTCCGAAGTCCGATGTCCTTCAGTGGTGGCCACGAGCGGCGTTGTCGCAGAGGGCGCTCGTGGCTGTCGTCGTGAGAACGCCGCGCCGTGCGTGCATGGCGGCGCGCGGCGAAAGCAGGTGGCGCGCACTTTGTACTTGTGCGACACCACACCCCTCCCCCCCAAACCGCCGCGCCGTCGTGGCGTAGGGCTGAGGGCCACGGCGACGGCACTGGGAGGAGGGCCTGGGCGGGGGCGTTACTGGTGGGACGGGCGTCGTAGCTGAGGCTGGGATCGAGACGCCGTCCGCGCCCCGGCATCCGCCTTGCGATCCTCCAGGGAACCCACCGAAACCTGGGGAAGGGCGCACCCCCCCGCCCAGAGGGAGCAGGTCATCTTCTTCTGAGGTGCGTGGCCCAGGCGGCGGCGGCACGCACGGTCCCGGAGCCCCTCTCGGTAACGCTGTCATCTGCGGCGGCGACAGCGGCGGCGTCGCGTCGATCTCCATCGGGACGATCTCGTAGTCCGGGGACGCTGGACCCGTTGACGAACGATGTGTTTGTGCTCCCTGGCGGTGAACTGGGTCTGGAATCAAGAAACCGGAGACAGGATCGCGCGGCCTGTGCAGGCGCAATTGGTTTGCGTGGCGCCGCAGCTCCGACCCTGTGGAAGAACGTACAACAAACATATTGCGCCCGAGCACGCGCTGAATGATGTCCGGCATCCATTTCTTCTTGTTTCCAGCAAACACCCTGTACAGCACCGGCGTAGAAACCTGAAAACGCGTAGCGCCATACGAACCGACTCGGTGCGTGGGAGGCTGCAGCAGGTGAAGGAGAGTGCGGTGACGGCGGCCGTGTAGCAGCTCGGCAGGAGACGGGCCGTCACGTGGCATGCACCGATACGTAGACAGGAAAATTTGAAGAGCTTGCTGCCTGGAGTGCTGACCTTTCATCTTCTCCATGTGAGACTTGAATGTTCGAACGAAACGTTCTGCTTCACCATTGGACTGAGGGTGAAAAGGTGCGGTGGTGATATGCTGAATGCCATTCACACGACAAAACTGTTGAAATTCCGCACTAACAAACTGAGGTCCATTGTCACTGACGATAGTTTCAGGCAAGCCTTCGATGCAAAACACTGATGTTAAGGCACTGATTGTACTAGAAGCTGTCGTTGAGTTCATGGCAATCACAAAAGGAAACTTGCTGAAAGCGTCTACAACAATTAACCAGCGCGTGTTCCAGAAAGGTCCGGCAAAGTCAATATGTAAACGTTGCCATGGTCCCTTGGGGCGTGGCCAGTCTGAGAAACGTTGTGGAGGAGCCGCCTGATGCTCCACACAAACTGTACATTGTGATGTCATGCTCTCTATCTGAGCGTCCATACCAACCCAGGTACAATGACGTCTGGCCAGTTGCTTTGTCCTAACAATGCCCCAATGTCCTTGATGCAGGAGGCGTAACACTTCTCGTTGCAGGGAACGAGGAACAATCACTCTTGCTTGGTCGTTGTCGGTATGCAACAACAGTACACCCTGACTTAAAGATAATGCATGACGTTGTGCAAAATAACGTCGAACCAGAGGCCGATCAATGTCTTTGGCTCTGGCAGGCCAACCAAAGCGAACAAAACGTGCTACCACACTTAGGTCTGCATCCGCAGCTGTTTCCTGTGCAACCCGACGAGAGTTCAAAGGAAAGTCTGCGACAGCGGAAGCATCTCTGGAATCTATCTGACAACATGCCATTTCTGAAGAATCAAATGATACATCCTGGCCAACCGGAAGTCGGGAAAGTGTGTCCGCGTTGGCATGTTTAGTGGTAGGTCGGTACAAAATCTCATACTGATAATTTGACAATATCAAGGACCATCTCTGAAGCTTTTGTGCCGTACGTGGCGGAATCGGCTTTGTGGGTGAGAACAACGACGTGAGAGGCTTGTGGTCTGTCAACAAATAGAATTTTCTGCCATAGAGATAATGATGAAACTTTGTGACGCCGTAAATGATTGCTAAGGCCTCCTTTTCTATCTGACTGTAATTCTGTTGCGTCGGCGTCAGTAGCTTGGATGCAAAGGCAATAGGACGATCGAGACATCCAATACGATGCGACAGAACGACACCCAGACCGTACGACGAGGCGTCAACTGCTAACACTACAGGCTTCTGTGGGTCAAAGGGAATCAAACATGCATCACTGAGTAGTGCAGACTTTAGTTTGTCAAAGGCAACCTGACAATCTTTAGACCATACAAAAGGAACATTCTTCCTACGTAAGTGATGCAGTGGAGCTGCAATCTGAGAGGCATTGGGAATAAATCTGAAATAATAGTTAAGCTTTCCCATCACTGCTTGCAATTCATGCACATTCTTAGGAGGAGGCAAGTCTTTGATTGCTCTAAGATGTGACTGTAAGGGATGAATTCCTTGGGCATTAATCACATGGCCCAGGTATTCTATTTCAGTTTGAAAAAACGAACACTTTGCTTTATTGCAACGTAGACCTGCTGCAGTCAAAACTTTGAAAAGGCACTCCAGGTTTGCTAAATGTTCTTCAACTGTACGTCCGGATACCACAATATCATCTAAATAGTTCGAACAACACGGTACAGAAACTGTCAGCTGTTCCAAAAAACGCTGAAAAATAGCGGGAGCGGAAGAACTGCCAAAGGGTAGGCGTTGAAATTGAAAAAGGCCCATGTGAGTATTAATGACGAAAAACTTTTTTGACTCGTCATCAAGTGGAATCTATAAGTATGCCTCTGCTAAATCAATCTTGGAAAAGAAACGAGACTGTCCTAATTTGTCCATTAGTTCGTCAGGTCTGGGCAAGGGATAAGTGTCTACAATTGTTTGACTGTTCACTGTTGATTTGAAGTCCGCACAGAGACGAAGTTTTCCTGACGGCTTGGGTATAATTACTATAGGCGAGGCCCACTGACTCGCAGAAACAGGAGAAATCACCCCACTATCTTGCCAACGTTTAAGTTCTTCGGCAACTGTATCACGCATTGCGATAGGCACTGGTCTAGCTTTACGAAATTTTGGAACTGCAGATTCTTTTAAAGTTACATGTGCCACGAAGTCTTTTGCACAACCTAGTTCAGGCGAAAACAAGTCACTATATTTGTCACACAATGCATTGATTTTATCCTGAGGCACTATTGACGAATTTTGAAGCACATCTCTGAATTGATAAACCAAACAAGTCAAAAGCATCTAGTCCAAAAATGTTCTGTGTCGATTTGGCCTGAAGAACTACAAAAGCAACTGTTTTTGTTATACCTTGGAAAGAGGCAGGCAGGCTACACGTTCCTAGCACGGGAATATTTTGACCTGTGTACGCTGTTAACACTTGCTGTGACGGCAACAATTTTGGCGAACCCAGAAGTTCATAAGTATCTTTATTTATTAATGTGACAGCGGAACCAGTATCAAGCTGAAATTGCATCGTCTTATTTTCTATGAAGAGATTTACAAAAAGTTTGTGCTTCTGGCGCACGACAGGTGCGTGAATGTGGGCAACGTCTGCTACGGTTTGTGTGCTGCATATGCGCGGGCCGCGTAGTGAAGGAAGCGGCGCAGACTCGGCACGCAGGGGATTAACAACACTGTCACTAGATGGCACTACCGCCGGATCGGCGTCCGCGCAATGCGAGGCTACTGCACTAAAATTACTTTCAGTATCTACAACAAGTCTACTGGCACTATCTACACAGCACTGGGCACCATTACAAGGAGCAGTTGCAGAAGGCACTATTTTCACTACAGGAATGCACTGTTCATAGTCATTTTGCTTGTCCCGAACCCGTTTCCGTTCCACTGTTTTACGCGCTCGTCGGCGCTTGCTACGTGGTGCACTATATAGTTTTGCCATAGGCGCAGAACTACTTTCTTGTAATTGAGATCCAAGGAAAGCACTGTTCAATTCCACAGCCCGTATAACATTTACAGAATGAACTGTTCTCGCACTTTGCGAAGCACCGTTTCTAACGTTACTGTTCTTTGATTTTTTAATTTGCATACACACAGACTGCACATGTCCCGATTTGCCACATTGATAACAGGTTGCGTTGCGACTTGGGCACTGTGCACGTTTGTGGCGAGATACACACTGGGGGCAAGACTTACGTACATTTTTCTGAAATGAGCGTTGGCGCCCGTTATTCAAATTACTTTGTCTAACACGACGGGGCGACCTTTGTGTCGCACTTTTACACTGGCTACTGTTCACTGTCTGTTCAGCACGGCCGATAGAGAAATAAGAATCACTAGGACTACACTGAGAACTACGGCTAGGAAAGCGACCGTTGCGGCGCACTGAATTAACACTGTGGCTTTGCATTTCTACATCTGCTAAGTCAAAAGTATCATGCGCTTCTATAAGCTGCAGTACACTGTCTAATGAAGGGTCAGATTGTTTCAGAATTGCTGCCCGAATTCTGGGGTCCTGAATGTTCTGCGTAATCGCATCTCTTAACATCACGTCACTATAAGAAAGTCCACAAGAGCAAGTAAATTTACATTTGCGGGTTAAGCCCTTGAATTCCGTAATCCATTGCGTGTGGGTCTGTTCCGGTGATTTTTTCAGTCTGAAAAATCGATACCGCGCAGCGGCCACGAGAACTTTCCTCTCGTAATGAGCATTTAGTGCATCTACAATTTGTTCAAAGTCTACATCACGAGGAGATGCTTGCGGGAATAGTTTCTGCAGTAATACGAAGGTTTTGGGGCCCACCACGGACAATAAAAGATGCTTAACAGTCTGACCTGTAATTTGATGAGCCGCGACGAGTTCTTGAAACTGTGCGAAATAGTCACACCAGTCTTCCTCACGTTCGTTGTACTGGCGAAAGGTAGGAAGCGTTGCGGCGGCAGGTGTGGGCTGCTGAAGCGGCGGCTGTTGTTGTTGGTTAGCTGCTTGCGCCGTGAGCTGGGCCACAGCCTGGAGGAGCTGGGTTATTTGCGCCGTCTGTAACTGAATAATTTCCATTAAGTTTGGGTTCGGGGTAGTGGCCATGCTGACCGATTAGGCGCCGCGTATACAAGTAACTTAGAACAAAACACAAATGCAATATGAAAGAGGACGCTCTGCAACAAAAAAGTCCACAAACACGTAACTGAAAATGTTCCCCCAAAAATCTTATAATAAGGGTGGGTGGGCGGGAGCAATTTCTGCGTGCTCCGACTGCTGCTGTCTGGCTGCTGCAAGCGGGTTTGTCCAAGGTTCGTCTATCACTCCTCGTCGCCACTTTTGTGTCCCAACTTCGTCGCCGCTTTTGTGTCCCAGCCTCGTCGTAGGTGTCGGTGGCCGAGTGGAATGAGACCGACACGCTGGTGCAGGTATGGAGGGGAGCAGCCAGAAACTATAAACACTCGAGTAAATTAGAAAGAGATATATATTGCACAGAATGTAACAATACTTAACTTTTACATAGTACTGCAGAATGTTGATACAACGGTTGTTAGAGGCCTGCCTAGTGCCTGTACAATAGCAAAGTCTTCACTGGTGCCTATCTGATTACGAAGGTCCTAACTGGTTGCTATCTCAGTCCGAAGTCCGATGTCCTTCAGTGGTGGCCACGAGCGGCGTTGTCGCAGAGGGCGCTCGTGGCTGTCGTCGTGAGAACGCCGCGCCGTGCGTGCATGGCGGCGCGCGGCGAAAGCAGGTGGCGCGCACTTTGTACTTGTGCGACACCACATACTCCATCTTTTCTGCGGAAGACTTACGCCTCCGTTTGCGTCGCTTCGGCGCTCGTTGCTTCCGGGTGTGTCCTTCCGCATCCGACGACAGCAGCGAGTCGCGACGCTCCGGCACAAAGGCCGCAGTCGGCACAATCAGTGACTCTATCGCCATGCTGGTGTCACGGGGTTGTTCCTCCATCGAGGAGGGAGGTGCCGTCAGCAGTGATTCCTCAATACGTGGAGTATGTGTTGCCGCATCGCTCTGCGTCGGAGGGTCGTGCATTGCGGTGTCCGAAGCTGTCAGATGACTCAACAGAATGGCATCATTAGTGAGGGCGGCAGCATAGGTCACGGGAAGCAGCGTTGGCTCCGACGGTGGCACCATGTTCGCCGATGGCAGTTGCGTGATCCGGCGTTGCATGCATTCGGATCGGAGGTGTCCTTCCTTTCGACATCCTGAGCAGGTCTTCGGTCGTCCATCATATATGACTATAGCGCGGCAGCCGCCGATAGCTATATATGAGGCAACATGGCGTCGAAGTTCAGTACGGACCTGCCGCACGCCGTTCAAGACAGGGTACGTTTGGAACTGCATCCACTTCTCAGCAACGTGACTCTGCGCCGTGCCGAAGGGGCGGAGCGCCGCCACGACCTCTTCTGCTGGAAGTTCGAAGGGGAGTTCGAAGATTCTGATGGTACGAAGTCCCAATCCAGCGTGGTCGACTGTCACAGTGCCCACATTACCATCAGAGTGGCAGAAACGAAGCTCTCGTTTCGTCTCCCGAAGAATCCTTTCGCATGTTGCGTCATTGAAAATCTTCACCTAAGCTACACTGCTCACTATTGACAGGTGTATGCCGAGAACGTCGGCCGTCGGAATTTTCACTTCATCTCGAATAAATCGTTCTAGTTCGAGTGCCTTCGGTCTTGCAAATTCGTTGTCGAACGTGAATTTGAGCGTCGATTTGCGGTGCTGGTTCGCCATGTTGATGTATGTAAATATGCCGGCACGCGTGGAAACGGCCGAGTAGGGCTCCGCTGCAGCAAACACAACAGCGTGTCCTCGCCGCGTCGCTGCCGAAAGTAAAAATGTTTGTAAACCTATCGGACTCAACTGGGTGGTTATCAGTTAGTAGCTTACAAACTACTTAAACTAAAGTAAACTAACCTAAGGACAACACAAACACCCATGCACGAGGGGGGACTCGAACCCCCGACGGCGAACGGCCGCGCGCACCACAACACGGCGGCCCTGTACGCACGGCTAATCCGCTACGGCTGCGGAAAGCAGACTGCCACCTGAACTACACCGATAGACGCTACAATTGGTAAAATTGTTGGTACTTACATTCACTTTGAAAAACTTCGAAGTCGATTTTCTCGAGAATTTTTGAAGGTTGCGTCGAATGGCATTGGCTGATTGTTATTTAAGTTCTGAACTTCAGGTACCATAAATATAAAGAAAATCTAAAATCCGATACCCATGGTCTCCTTGTGAGTCTTACGACTATAGAACAATCAAATGTTCAAATGTTTGTATAGCTTATGGGACTTAATTACGGACGGGGTCATCAATCCCTAAACTTACAAACTACTTATGAACTAGCTAACATTAAGGACGGCAGAAATATCCATGCCCGAGGGGGGATTCGAACCCCCGACCGTAGTGGCCGTGCAGACCGTGACTGACGCGCCTTAGTCCCCTCGGCCACCGCGGCCGGCATAGAACAAGTCCAGTCAATGAATGCATTGTAGAGTGCATGGAATATGCAAGAATTTGTGACTTCAGGACTTCATTAGGGATAGTTAGGAGGTGAACATACTAGAAGTCCCCGCCCCTGGGAGGTGAGCTAAAGCGGGGATGGGGGGAAAAGGTACCATTTTTTGGTTTTCTGCTTATATCTCGAAACCGGGCGGCTTTAGGAAAAAATTGTTCCATATAAAAATGATAGATAATTTAATTTGCTATAAAATTGTTTCAATACATATACGTCGAATTTCCAACGGTTTTCGAGATATACGTTATTGAAAATCGACGATTTCGGAAAAAAATCATCTTTACCTCAGTAATTTTGTCAAACATTTACTTCTAGAGACTCACTCGATCGTTTCACAGAAAATTTTTCAGAAAGAAAGTTGTAGAGTATCAAATTTCCTTCAATTTGATATGCACATTTGCTACCTTATATTCAGCCAATCAGAAGTTACATCAGTTATAAGATGTTCGCTCAGTTTCGATGTCCCTCCAGAAATGAGTGTTTTGAGGGGTTGTAATGTTTTTACCTTATGAAACGTGCTAGCATGGTAAATAACAACAGTTTAACAATGGCAAGAAGGTATTTGCAATCGAAACCTTTTCGTAATTGTAGCTTTTATTACAAAATTAGGAATCATACAAAGAAAGTTTTTAGAAACACTGATAGTGATTCAGAACGAAAAATATGTTCATTCAAAGCAACATCTTCGTTTTTATGAGGAGGAATGGTCAAGGTTCATTCATCTTCGTCAGTTGTGGAGACGTCATCCAACGAGACTGGTAAAGTCTCGATGTCACTGTCGTCATCTTTATCCTGAATTAGTATTCCGACTCCGTTGTTGTAGTTGTTCTTGCATTTCAGGCATGTAACAGAGCAGTGTAACAACCTTTCCTCTTCCTGATTCCACAAGCAGAATGTTACGATCAGTTGTAGATTTTGCTACTAAGATAACAGCTAAGTCGGCATCCTCCGCAATAATGCCAATCGAGGAATTATGTTATCTGTTGATAGCTGTCTCCACAATATCTGCGTCAGCATCACCTGAAGCGTGAAGGCCATTTATCCGATTTTTCTGTAGTTGCATCATCAACAGGTTTATCAGCTGATTCTTATTGTTAAATTTGGATAGGAAATCCTCTTGTTTCACTGTAATTTTACTTTCTAGACTGTCATTCATTTCCCCACACCTCCCGAGCCGAAATCGTCGACTTTGTTCAGCTGCTTTTATGCTCTGATGTGTCAGAGTACCCATTAAAAACCACTGTACAACCTCTCCCAAGGCAATTGGTCTTCGAAAGTCTAACATAACCATTGCAACCTGATGTAATTTTTTCGACATTCTGTATGAATCAGAAGGATTTCCAAACCTTCTAAAGATGAGCCATAGCTATCTCCCCTTTCTATACTAGCTTTGATGAGTGATAGTATTCCTTTTTTTGGTCACTGTGGAAACACCTGGTCCATCTATTGTTTCATCATATACAAAACACCGAGTAGCCATTGCGCGCACTACACAGTCAACATTTTCATAAATAAATATCTCGGAAAGCTAACACACAATACCGACACACAAACTTTCTCTACGGTTGGAGAACTTTTGAACTGAACTGAAGTAAGAAGTGAGTGAGAACACTCCACTCCACCCCCGAGCAAGTGACAGGCCTTCGATGTTCGTCGTGGGGCTTCCCCATCGTTAACCCTCTCCCGGGCGTTAGGTACTGACGACATTGATGGCATGTCTACTGCAGGCGATAGTAAGTGAGGCCCAACAGTACTTTCTTGTCATTGTTAAACTGTTATTACTTACCATGATAGCACGTTTCATAAGGTAAAATCGTTACAGCCCCTCAAAACACTCACTTCTGGAGTGACATCGAAACCGAGCGAATATTTTATAAATGATGTAACTTCTGATTGGCTGAAGATAAGGTAGCAAATGTGCATATCAAATTGAAGGAAATTTAATGTTCTACAACTTTCCTTCTGACAAATTTTATGTGAAACGATCGAGTGAGTCACTAGAAGTAAACGTTTGACAAACTTACTGGGTTATAGACGTTTTTTGTCCGAAATTGTCGATTTTCAATAACGTATATCTCGAAAACCGTTGGGAATTCGACGTATATGTATTGGAACAATTTTATAGCAAATTCAATTATCTTTCATTTTAATTGGAAATATTTTCCTAAAGCCGACCGTTTTCGAGATATAAGCGGAAAACCAAAAAATGATACCTTTCCACTCCCCTCTCCGCTTTAGCTCACCTCCCAGGGGCGGGGACTTTTACTATGTTCACCGCCTAACTATCCCTAACAAAGTCCTGAAGTCAAAAATTCTCGCATATTCCATGCACTCTACACCCCTCTTTTGAGCACTCGTTGACTATCACCACGATATCTGTTGGAGGACATAGAAGCCATTATCACTACGCCTACTATCGCCCAGGTGGCATCTGCCGACATCGAATCAAAATCGACGTCGTCTTTCCGGAAGTACTATTTTTCTGCGTCAGGACATCATGAGATATCGTGAAAAAACGTCTTCGTTTTCATTATGTTTTCAACGAAAGCAGTAACTTTCAAAGAGGAGAAGCGCAAATTGATAGTGTTGTAATAGATTATTTGAACTCTAAAGCAGCTCTGAATTGAGTGTAATCTAGGATAACTAAATTTTCTGTCATTACGAAAACCCGATGGATATTAAAAAAAAGGCGTCAAACTTATCACCAGTTTCGCTTAAGTCACATGTCGTGCGAGAAAGATATCTTGTGTTACTGGTATGAATCTGCCACCGACAGCGCGTTCATTAGGGGCGAAGCATTAGCCCAGTTTACACAAGCGGACGAGAATCGATCACGGCTTGCCGAAGGAGCGCTCACGGCATCCACCTGTGGCGCTGTGGTGAAGCCTCGAATAATCTGTAATAGGCTGATTGCTCAGTCAATAAGTCGCGTGACAGGAGGCTCTGATGCGCCAGCGTGCGGCACGCCCCTTCTCACTGAAATTATGGCTTTCTAAATTGATGAAATAGAACGAACACGAAGAGTGAAAAGATGGAGCACATCGATAGCTTTTTTCCAAATGCCACTCTGACTACATACTACAGCAAATGTTTACTTCATAATGGACTACACTTACTGTGAGAAAAGGGTTTCCTTGTGCACAAAATAACACATAAATATATTGCAATGTTGAAATGATTGTAAATCTAAGGGACTTAACTGCTGAGGTTATTAGCCCCTAAACTTACGAACTACACTCCTGGCCATTAAAATTGCTACACTACGAAGATGACGCGCTACAGACGCGAAATTTAACCGACATAAAGAAGATGCTATGATATGGAAATGATTAGCTTTTCAGAGCACCGGTGGTGACACCTACAACGTGCTGACATGAGGAAAGTTTCCAACCGATTTCTCATACACACCAGCAGTTGACCGGCGTTGCTTAGTGAAACGTTGTTGTGATGCTTCATGTAAGGAGGAGAAATACGTACCATCACGTTTCCGACTTTGATAAATGTCGGATTGTAGCCTATCGCGATTGTGGTTTATCGTATCGCGACATGGCTGCTCGCGTTGCTCGCGATCCAATGACTGTTAGCGGAATATGGAATCGGTGCGTTCAGGAGGGCAACACGGAACGCCGTGCTGGATCCCAACGGCCTCGTATCACTAGCAGTCGAGATGACAGGCATCTTATCCGCATGCCTGGCTGTAACAAATCGTGCAGCCACGTATCGATCTCTGAGTCAACAAATGAGGACGTTAGCAAGACAACAACCATCTGCACGAACAGTTCGACGAAGTTTGCAGCAGCACGGACTATCAGCTCGGAAACCATGGCTGCGGTTACCCTTATCGCTTCATCAAAGACAGGAGCGCCTGTGATGGTGTACGCAACGACGAACCTGGGTGCTCGAATGGAAAAAGTCATTATTTCGGATGAATCCAGGTTCTGTTTACAGCATCATGATGGTCGCATCCGTGTATGGCGACATCGCGGTGAAAGCACATTGGAAGCGTGTATTCGTTATCGTCATACTGGCGTATCACCCGGCGTGATGGTATATGATGCCATTGGTTACACGTCTCGGTCACATCTTGTTCGCATCGCCGGCACTTTGAGCAGTGGCCGTTACATTTCTGATGTGTTACGACCCTTGGATCTACCCTCCATTCGGTCCCTGCGAAACCCTACATTTCAGCAGGATAATGCACGACTGCATGTTGCAGATTCCGTACGGGCCTTTCTCGATACGGAAAATGTTCGACTGCTACCCCGACCAGCACATTCTCCAGATCTCTCACCAACTGGAAACGTCTGATCAGTGGTGGCCGAGAAACTGCCTCGTAACAATACGCCAGTCACTACTCTTGATGAACTGTGGTATCGTGTTGAAGCTGCATGGGTATCTGTACCTGTACACGCCATCCAAGCTTTGTTTAACTCAATGCCCATGCGTATCAATCCCGTTATTACAGGCAGAGGTGGTTGTTGTGGGTACTGATTTCTCAGGATCTATGCACCCAAATTGCGTGAAAATGTAATCACATGTCAGTTCTAGTATAATATATTTGTCCAATGAGTACCCGTTTATTATCTGCATTTCTCCTTGGTGTAGCAATTTTAATGGCCAGTGGTGTATATTTCCAGACCTTGACATTCACTATAATACACAATTAAAAAATGTTCAAATGTTTGTAAAGCTTATGGGACCCAACTACGGGGTCATCAGTCCCTAAACTTACAAACTGCTTATGAAATACTTACGAACTAGGACGGCACAAATATCCATGGCAGAGGGGGGATTCGAACCCCCGACCATAGTGGCCGTGCAGACAGTGACTGAAGCGCCTCAGTCTCCTCGGCCACCGCGGCCGGCACAATTAAAATTAATCTCCATTGTATCAGAAGAATTGAAGGAATTTGCTGAAGATTACTCATGTTTCCAAAAGAGAAAAAAATCCAATTAACAATTTGTACACTCACGAAGGCTCATCTCGCACTGAATACGACAACTGTCGACGGTAGAAACACCGCTTTGTGCGTAAGCGTGCATTTGGTCGAGTGCGCCACTACTTGGGCGGCGACGGTAAAAATTCCCGTCGGCGACAGGGGCAGCTACCTCCGACGGCGATTCTGCTGCTAGTTTTTCTTCGGCTTAGTGTGCAGGCTCTGATTTACTGCAGCGCACTACTGTTTGAACGGCGGCGACGGTCAACTGACAGCGGCAGAAAATTCCAGTGTGTGCGTAACCGGCCTTTATAACGGGCCTTGCTGCACAAACGCGCGGAGCGGAGCGTTTCTTTCCCCTCAAGCACACACCCGCTCGGCACGCCTTCCACAAACCTTTCCGCTCGTCTCACTAGGCTTTCTGCCAAAGGTAACGAATCGATCAAAACTAGACGATCGCTGATGGAGCTCATCGATCCGAATCACAAGGATGTATGGGGAACTAAGAAATACTGAGGAAGTACGGTAAGTAGATTCAAATGGATGTGGGTTTCCGCTATAGAGTGATGAAAAAGCTTTCACAGGAGAGGGTAGCGCGGATATCTGCATCAGCCGCGGTGGAGTAGCCGAGCTGTCTAAGGCGCATCGCTGCGGAGCGAGCGGTTGCTCGTCGTCGGAGGTTCGAGTCCTCCCTGGGGCATGGGTATGTGTGTTTGTCCTTAGGTTAGTTTACCTTAGTTTAAGTAGATTGTAAGCTACGGACTAATTACCACGCAGTTTGGTTCGATAGATTTACAAACATTTGAACATTTGAGGTCTGCATCAGACAAGTCTTCGGACTGAAAATCACTGCAAAATAGAACTTTTTATGCGTGAAATAGCTACGCCTTGGAGGGAATTTTTGACCTTTCATTTGCATAGCTAGCAGCGGCTCTTCCTTTAATATTTCGCTACCTTCTGAGGTTCGAGTCCTCCCTGGAGCATGGGAGTGTAGGTTGCCTTTATCTAAAGCTACTATAAGTAATTTTTAAGCCTAGGGATCGATGACCTTAACAGTTTGGTCCCTTACATTTACAAGCATTTGAAGAGTTGATTTGTAATACTTCAACTTTGTCTCAAATCACTGGTTAAGGCGTCTTAATAATTGTGATTTCTTAATAATTGTGATTTCTTCCTAAGTAAGTTTTTCGTTTTATTGGAGATACTAGAACTCACGATGGTCAGGTTGATATCCTGTTTGTCAATACCGCACTCTGATTTTGAGTATGAAAATTCAGAAAAAAAGTCCTCAGACCACAAATTAAGTCCTTATTAATTACTCTGATCACTCTAAATCAGTTACTCCTGTTTTAAGAAGTACACATGACGCTGGTCACTTTGATATTCCATTTCTCGCTCTTCATTCGGCAATGAAAATTCGGACGAAAACAAATTGTGTAAGATCTAATACTCCGTGCTGTCATTTGACCAGAAACGTCAATTTTCTTCCTCAGTCAGTCTTTATTTAAAAGTATTCTGCAGACGTCGATAATCATCCCATCAGAAAAGATTTCATGATAATCATAAACCACAGTGGAGATGGCGGCAGAGAGACGTGTTTATGTGTTATTTAATCTGTCGCTGCCCTTGACAGACAGCTCATTATGCACGAAGTATTTTATTCATTTCCCTACCTTCTCCAGTCCGAGCTTCTACCCGTATTTTAATAACCTCGGTGACGGGACGTTAAACTCTAATCCTTCTTTCTTCTTTTACTTGAATGCGAGGAGAGACTGCTAAAGGTCACGGGGTCAGTTGCAATTAATTGTTTTCTTTATCCTGATACAGGCTATGCCTCTCCTCTTTCAGTACGGTTCGTAGCGTAAAAATCTAGCGCACAGTTACACCTCAGATGTTTGGCCTATTTTCCACAGTTCTTTATTACGTCAGGTCTTATCAAATGTTCAAATGTTTGTAAACCTATTGGACCCAAGTCCTGGGGTTGAAGTGGGTACCGCGGTAGCTGTTTCCACTCAAAAATTTGATATCGGGTAAAACACCCACTTTTGATGTGAAGGAATATTTATTTACATTGAGCCGCGCGGGGAAGGCCACTCCCCGTCGGCCCAGGCTGGGAAAAAGGCGGAAATCACTTTTCCGATTTTCACGCTGTAAAAACTGTTGACGGTATACAGGACCACCCCACATCGCTTTATCCTTTTATTTTTCCTTACATGTATTCCATTGCATGTGAAAATCGGAAATGCATAATTTTCATTTAGCGTGAGTTTTTAGTTCCATGACGCGTGTCACTCTATTTTGAAGAATGCATACACTTTAAAGATCTAATTTTTTGAAACGTGGTAATACAGCATCTTAGCATTCTAATGAAACAATAACTTTTTCTTTGTCAAGTATGTGTACGTATTTTTGTGTCTAGAGACTACTGACAGCGAGGGGGGGGATTGGGGGGGGGGGGGACTTTTGGACAACTACCCACTCACAAACTGCTATAGTCATCAGACCCTAGACTTACAAACTACTTAGACTAAGATAAACTAACATAAGGACATAACCCAGGGAGGGAGCGACGGCGAACAACTGCGCACTCTACAGCAAGGCGCCTTAGATCGCTCGGCCACTACAGCACGGCTTTACGTTTATCGCGTTTTGTGTAGTAAACAGGAAGTGTGTATGTGTGTATTACTGTTTAGTCATTCTTTCCTTCACTGAGATAGCTGTCTTCTGTTAGTAGTTTCTCTGATTAACAACCTAGAGACATATCCTGAAGGGCCACGGAAACTAGTATAGGCATGCGTATGCAAGCACAGAAGACGGCATTGCTACCGGTAACACCCATATAAGAAACACGTGCCAGGCACAGGCGTTACATCGGTAACTGCTGCTACAATAGCGGGTTATCACGTTTTAAGCCCCAGAGATAGGACACAGCATCTCCGAAGTAGCAATGAGTTGGGGATTTTCCCGTACGACCATATTACGAGTCGTGAAAATCGCAGTCCGGTAAAGCATCAGATCTCTGACATCGCTGTAACTGGAGAAAGATCCTGCAAGAAGAGGACCAACAACGACTGAAGAGAATCGTTCAATGGGACACAAGTTCAACCCTTCTGCAAATTACTGCGGATTTCACTGGTGGGCCACCAGTAAGTGTCAGCGTGCGCTCCATTCAAACAAACATCATCGATATGGGCTTTCGAATTTCACGACACAAGGCTTTAAGCCTCGACTGCCGTC
Organism: Locusta migratoria; assembly: GCA_026315105.1. NCBI lineage: Eukaryota > Metazoa > Arthropoda > Insecta > Orthoptera > Acrididae > Locusta > Locusta migratoria. Next base: position 300,202,824 of record CM048755.1, read on the forward strand.
AACACCGACATTAGACTGCTGATGACTGGAAACATGTGCCTGGTCTGACGACTCTCGTTTCCAATTGATCGAGTGAATGGACGTATACGGATATGGAGACAATTCATGAATCCATGGACCCAGCATGTCAGAGGCGACTGTTCAAGCTGGTGCAGGCTTTGTGTAGGGCGTGTGCGTTTGGAGTGATATGGGACCCCTGGCAGGTGACACGTACGTACGCATCCTGGCTGATTACGTGCATCCATTAATGTCCCTTGTGCATTACAACGGACTTGGTCAATTCCAGCAGGGCAATGCGAAACCTCATACGTCCAGAATTGCTAGATAGGGGCTCCAGAAATGTCTTCTGAGTTTAAATATCTCCGCTGGCAACCAAACCCCCCAGACAGGAACAGTATTGAGCATATCTTGCCTTGGAACGTGTTGTTCAAACGAGATCTACGCCACCTCGTACCCTTCTGGATTAATGGGCAGCCCTGCAGGATGCAGGTGTCAATTCCCTCCAACAGTAATTCAAACGTTAGTCGGCTCCATGCCGCGTCGTGTTGCCGCACTTCTGCGTGCTCTCCGGAGACCTACACGATATTCGGCAGGCGTATTAATTTCTTATGCTTTTCATTGTATCTTTGATCAAAAATGTTCAAATTTTTGTAAACCTATTGGACCAAACTACTATGGTCAACAGTCCCTAGACTTACAAACTACTTAAACTAACTTACACTAAGGACAACACCCGCAACCATGCCCGAGGGAGAACTCGAACCTCCGCCGGGAGCGGCCGCCCAGTTGGTAGCATGATGCCTTAGACCAGTGTTTCTCAACCTGTGGGTTTCGACCCGTGTGGGGTCGCGAAGTCTTGGTGGGGGGGGGGGGGGGGGGGTGGAAAATTAGCTTTGTTGCGACACGTTTCGTGTGACCCTTAACCACACATCTAAAGTGTCACAGGCATAAGATGTACCTGTGGCACTTTTGATTTCTCATGATGGTCCGACCGAAACACGAACCAATGAAACTATATTTTAATTAAGTAACTTAATTTGTTTGTCGAGTACTGCAACAGTTATTTACAATGGTCGCAATCGTCTTGAATGTAGGTCACATGTTCAAATATTGTTATGTCAGAAAAACAATCACTGACTTAATATTATTTTTAATTGATACATAACTAGACCTTTTTACTAATGAATCATAGTAGTTTGCAGCTGGTAAGAAGGTTTAAATGCAGTATTGTGTTAACTCATCTAATAATACCATTTTATTACTGGATCATAGTAATTTCCTGCAGGTTAAGTGTTTTTAGTATCCTTTCGAAGAAATCCAAGTTTATGTGCATCATAGAAATATTAAGGAGTGATGCATCAGCTTTGATGGTTTCTTACTCTCACATGACAACACGTCGCCACAAATACAACATTGACAATTATTACTCATGACAGCAAAACCATACATCAAATACTTGTAGTCATAAAGTATTTTCTTTAATTTTTGATTCGTTTTGCGCTACTTCAGCTTGGTTGCGAAGAACTTAGATACATGTAAGAAATAAAATCAGATACTTTCAATTTTGAATCACTGACATAGTTTTATTACGGGCCTGGGGGTCACCAGACATTTTTACTCGCAAAAGGGGCCGCGTGTTCAAAAATGTTGAAAAACACTGCCTTATGCCAGGCGGCTACTCCCACGCGGCTATCTTTTGCTGACAATTACGTTTTCACCTCCGTCTAAGAAGAGTTTTAATCTACGATATGATGGTTTCATCTCTCTCTCTCGCACACACACAAACACACACACACACACACTGTCTGTTGCAGCTAGACCATCTAAGGCATACGCACTTGGCCCTACAATGACTGCAATGCAGTTCGTAAGGGTGTTCAAAAAGAAGATTCGATTATTTCAAAACCAAGAAAAATAAGTCCAATGTACTTGTATCTGGAAACGCATACTTCTTCATATAAACACATGTTTATAGGAAGAACTGCGAGACACTTGGATGGTGATATTAGCGTACTTGGCGATTGATTAATAGGGCCATACGTGCAACCTAAACGGGTAAATGGGACGCATCATGTGCACTTTCTCATTAATGTATTGCCTTCCTTGCTGGAGTATGTGCCATGACACCAGTGACTACAGATGTGTTTCAGTCGTGATGGCGCACCAGAACATTTTCATGACAATGTGCGCGAACGTCTGGCGCAGACGTTTCAGGACCGCTGGATTGGTGGGAGAGGCCCCACACCCTGGTCTGCTAGTACTACAGACCACAAACCCATAGACCTTTTGGTATGGGGACACGTGAAGAAGTGGTCCACACAACTGAAATCAATGATATACAGATACTACAGGGTCACGTATTCAGCGCGTGCCAACAAAGTACTACACCGACAACCGATATACTTCAAACGGGGCGTCATTCGTTAACCGAGGGCAGATGCCGTGAATGGACGCCACGCGGAACGCCTCCTATAAGCACGTGTTTCTTCAAATGTTTGTAAAGTTTATGGGACTTAACTGCGGGGTCATCAGTCCCTAAACTTACGAACTACTTATGACCTACCTTAAACTAAAGACAGCACATCCATCCACGCACGAGGAGGGATTCGAACCCCCTATGGGGAACGTCCTCGCGCATCTTTTTGTAAGACATTTTTCTTGTTTCGGTGCATACTGCCAACTCTTAAAACATTCGCAGAATTTTATTATATATATCTTTTTGTATACCCTGTATAATTTCAGTGGAAGCATAAAGCTAGTAAGAGGTCCTGATGTCTAAACTGAAAAGATACCATTTTTAATAAAGCTCTCTAGAGCACAAACTTTTGAATTTATTAACAACTAGTTTCGATCCATAGGTGGACCATCTTCAAGTTTCTCTAAAGTTGTCGTGGAGCGGAGCAGGTGATATGGATGCCTCCAGTTGATGCCTCCAGTTGCTGCTACACACCTGTTATATATATATATATATATATAATAAATAAAAACTTTTTATTAAAAATTTTAACAAAAAGAGTCCGGTTTCCCAAATTTTTTACGTTCTACCGGAAATACTTTGAAAACGATACATACAGCAGCAACACTGCCGAATAAACGCAACACCTACAACGATTGTGTTCAGTAGCACCAGTATATATCATGTGCATGTTGTTCAATCGTTACGGTCATCAGTGATCAGATGTCACTCAGTAAGTCTCTCTGTGTGTAGCCTCTTTTTTGGTCTGCAGGCAGTATCTGTGCTGGGTTTAGGGGTGAACTGTGTTTGCAGCATTCATTCTAGCGTTCAGCCATGCTCCGCCTGCTCCACCTACGAGTACGCACTCCTGATGAACAGCTTCAGCCATCTGAACGGGATCTCATTGTGGGCATGTGGCAAGCTGGATGAATGTTTCGTCGAATTCTTGCACATGAGCGCAATATCATATTTTGTGTTTGAGTAGGGTAAAATGACCAGTGCCCGTTACATAGCATAAGCTGAAATCCCGTTGCCTTCGATAGGAAAGTGATGTGCCTTTTCAGCAACAAAATATACGTCCACAACCAGCTGCTGCGACACATCGTACCCCTCATTGTATAAGAGAACAATTGTCATTGCCAGAAACACCACCTTGTCTCTTGGCAATTGAACACGTATGGGACATGATGGAAAAAAAACTTACACGTTCTTCACGACAATCGCTTAAGGGACTGATGACCCCCCCCCCCCCCAAAAAAAAAAAACTAACAACAACAATCGCTTAATTTCTACAAACGACGCAAGGTTTGTGAGACACTCTAACGCAGACTGCCAATAAGTACAACAATGCTCATTCTACCTCATAAGGGGAGAAGGAACAGGGAACGGAGGAAAGTGATTATTTTGTGCTGCACTAGGGTATTCAATAAATTCAATGGCGACAAGTGAAAACTTGGATCGGACCGCAATTCGAACATGGGATTCCTGCCTTGGGCCAGCAGTAACCTTAACCACTTGGCTATCCAGAGCACGCCTCCCGTCAGACCCAAATTCTCACAAGTCGCATGCTATGGATGTAACGTTTTTATCGTCTATATTTCTCACGGATTCCCGCATGAGTCGATCGATTTTTCCGCATCTGCGATGAAGAAATGAGCCGTTATGTCATCGTCGCGCAATTATACATTTATACACTACCTGCAATAAAAATTTATTCACTCACCTACAGTTTTCCAATTCACTCGAAATTTAATGTTCAATAAGTACATATGGAGTACGTGAACGATTATAGTTACAGACTAATAGCTTAAGCGGTACTGAGGTATCAGTGTCGATACATGCTGAAATCCCCATAATAGTAAGTGGTGTAGCATCCACAGGCGGCAATGCAGACACTGCTTCCGGCAACAACTCGATCACACAAAGGGCGAATAATGTCTTTTTATACCTAATTCCATGTCTGCTGGTCCTGTTCTTGTAGCTCTGCAAGACTAAACTGAAGTGTCTTGCATACTGCGGAATTTCCTCACGATTGTTTAAGCAAGCGAGGAAGAAAGAAGAGCATCAACATCAAAAAGATGATTGTCTACAAGATTTGTAGGTTGACGAGGCGCATGTAACTGTTGTTGTCTCATCAAATCATACACGTGCTCGATTGAAAACAAGGTTGGAGATGATGCTGGGCAGGGAAGTTGCTGCAGGTTGAGTTTTACGTCCTGTGTGTGGACGAACATTATCGCATTGAAAAAACGCATCGCCGCGGCGGAGCGGCCGAGTGCATTGAGGCGCTATGCTACGATGCGCGAGGACGTTCCCCGTCGGGGGTTCGAATCCCCCCTCGGGCATGGAGGTTTGTGTCGTCTTTAGTATAGGGTAGTTCATAAGTAGTTTGTAAGTTTTGGGGCTGATGACCCAGCAGTTAAGTCCCTTGAGTTCAACAAACATGTGAACATTTCTTTTTTGAAAAACGCATCGCCTTTCTGTTGCAATAATAGCAAAAGAAAACATTCGGCACGAAACCGGACACTTGTCAGTGTTCCCTCCTCAAACACCAAGGATAAACGATGGTTCTAGCTTATCGCGCTCCAGACCATAAGGCCTGGGGTAGGTCCAGTGTGTCTTGGACGAATGTACTCTACGAGACAGCTCGTCGTGTCTATGTCATAAGCGCAAACTAACATTGATTGCATGGAGGTAGAATCTATTTCCATCGTTGAAGACCACAGCCCGCCATTCCATCTTCTAAGTCGATGCCGTGGCGTGAAAGGAAGGCCAGCTAGAGGCTAATTGACACATGGGCTCACAACCTCTCTTATCTGTGCTGCGGTAAATGTACGATCTGTCACCTCTGCCCTTACAATACCACGATCTAGACGGACGTCCGTGCTGAGTGGACGATCAGAATCTCGTCTACTGGTGTGAGAAAGTTCACGTGACTATTGCAACCAGCATCGCTGCACAACTGACGGAACACTTCCAACGTGTGTGGCAGTTTTCTGCAAGGACCACCCGGTCACTCGGAAAGCCTCAACTTGACACATTTGAAACCTGTTTAGTTGGCTGTAGGAACTAGAGGTCTGCATATTAGGGATTTTGCTCGCTCGTACTCATTCGAACGCGCCGCGCTCGAATGCGGCTATTTCTAGGGTGAATACTGGAAGCTGGGTGCCGCTGGATCTGGGCTCCGTCGCGTCGGTCGAGTGGAGCACACGCCGCCTCGCTAGCGCGCACATAAAAAATGCAACCATTTCAAACTTTCACTGATGACGTTAGTTGTTTACTAAAACCTTGATGCCAGTTCTCTGTTGCCTGCAATTTTAGGCAACATCAGTAATTAACATCTCCAAACTTCTGCAAGCATGTAGTCATGCATTATAACCTGCAAGGACAAAAGAAGAACTGGAATAGAACGAATATGAAATGGGGCGATTCCATTAGCCCAAAATAATACTATATAATTAATTAAGTACACTAAAATAGCCGCGGCTGATTAGCCGCGCGTACTGGACCGCCGTGTTGCGGTGCGCGCGGCCGTCCGCCGTCGGAGGTTCTAATCCCCCCTCGGGCATGAATGTTTGTGCCGTCTTTAGCATAAGGTAGTTCATAAGTAGTTTTTAAGGTTAGGGACTGATGACCCTGCAGTTAAGTCCCTTAAGCTTTACAAACATTTGAACATTTTGAACACTAAAATATTTAACATGTCATGATCGATGTTACAGGCATTTAGGAAGCCTGAAATTTATCTACAGAAATGAAGTCTCAAACATTATAAGCGATTAGGTGGGTCTATTTTAGGAACGTCATAAGAAATGACTAAAAATTAATTGTGTCTATGATATTAAGGAATGATAACGTAAGAAGATACTTCTCCATCGCAATTGGTCGTCGTCGTGTGTTTATAGAGTTTTCTGAACGTAAAAATCACATTTACTTGATATCATATCTACGACTGATATCTAGTAATTCGCTTTAATGTTTGACAGTATAAGGTAAACTTGCGCTACTTCTGTTGGCTTCCAAATGCAACACAAGCACCACTGAATAACACGTATTTCCCCCTGAAAACGACAGAAATGTACTCAGCACAATTTACAAAACTCTTCTCTAGTTTTAACTACATTTCATTTGCAATAGTGTATAATGTAAATCGTAGCTCTCAGCAAGCTACATGCTGTCACACTTTTTCAGTTCAGCATTTGACAATCAAGGGCACGTGCGACACAGACTAAGGCACTTCACAACGACTAAAAACGCCGGAATCTTTCATCGCTTACTTTCTACAAAATCGACTCAATAACGTTATTAAAGAAACTTTTTTCTCAAATAAAGTGAGACGCTTTTTACAAAAAAAAAAAAAAAAAAAAAAAAAATAAAAAATAAAAAAAAAAAAATACGATTTCACGTAGTCTTATACACCTCTAAGTCTTTTTAAAGCACGAAACTCGAAGAATTCGGTTTACCCCATAGAGAGGCAACCCCGCAGCCAGAGTGTCGCGAATTGAACAACCGTCCGCCATGTTTTCGGAAGTCAGGGAGGGGGCGGAGCGCATGATACAGTGAAAGAACATAACGAAAATGTAACTGTTTTCGTTTAGCGATCTAGCCAGAAACAATATTACCTATGCGCATGTGTCAGTAACACTTCATATACATCGTTTCCAGAAAGTGGCAGCGGCTTTCATTTAAGTCAGACGATCAGTAGCATTTACTATTACAGGACATGGTTTGAAAAGTGTTACGATCCATATACGTCTGTTTCAGTGTATCGTTTTGTACAGAGATCTCTGTATGTAGAACACTGGTTTTGTGGACAAACGTTTTTTAGAATGACAAAGCTTTAAAGAGGCGAATGTTCTACAGAAGCGCGTTTGTTTATGAGGCTATCGTCTGCAGAAAGCGCCGAATTATTCGTTTTTAGAAGTAAAAAAGGAATAAATAAATAAACAGTTTTCTCTCTGTAGTATATTTGCCTTTCAAAAGTCGAAACGCGTTTGGGAAAATAAATTCACTTCAACGAGAAAACGGCACACACATTTCTGTCGGTGGTGTCTATGCACATTGCATTTTTGTAAATGACTACGGAAGTTGAAAATACTGGGTACAGCATTGTGGTACAGTCGCCTTACGACATTCACTACATCCATAAATTTATCTTCGAAATACGACCAGTAGCTGTTGGAAACCAATTCTATCTTTTCATAGCTACTACGCATTTCTTCGTCAGCAGCTTGTTCTTCAATGGGAACCTGGAGTAAAATAATATATTTTCATAAAGTTTAACTACGTGGAAGCTCTAATCTACTCGTGTGTAGCTCCACTGCAAAAATAACGAACATAAAATATCTTAAGCAGAACTCACTTGACATAAGAAATATTCGTAGTTTTATTGCTTCTGTTAGTACAGTTATACGCTGCACAGACGTTAGGCACGATTTTTTGACGAAATTCGGCAACTGCTATACCTCAGTTTCTTGAAATATTAACACACGCACTATTCCAACTGCAGATAATCAAGCAGAAAACCCTTGGCTGACTTCCGAAAATGTGGCGGTCAGTAGTATAGCGTGGCACCGCAGGGAGCGCCTGAGAACGTGCCATCGCCTCTCTATGTATTTTCTATCTCTTTGGTTTACCCTTTTCTTAGAGTACACGGTCGGACATTTCGAGTGCGGCATGCTCGAACTAGCACGAGGAAAATCGAATGCATTTGATCGCAGCGACATCTACCGGACTGCCGCGTGCACTCTCCAGTTCGAGCGAGCATCGACACTAGATGCAGACCTCTAGTACAATCCACAGCTGTGTTTCCGGGGCACTGCGCCAGTTTACCTCATTCATTGATATCATAGCGAGAGTTATGGCTGTAAACATTCCCTAGTAAAGACAGCATACAGATGGAAGCTATCTCACTACGCTAGGTGTTTGCGGACGACCTTGAAACCATTATCAGTATATCTGTTACAGCCAAAGCCCGAAGAGTGGCCAGATCGCGAACTGGCCGGCCACTTCGCACTTTGGCCGGGTGGACTGGCCAGAGTCCGATTACTGGAATGAAGCGCGGCATATCCGACTTTGGCCAGCCAGGTCGCGACTTGACCGGAGGTTCCTGGCCAGAACGCGATGTGACTGCACACTTGTCTAAATCGCACTGGGTGCTGCCATGTGGCCACAATGTACGGCAGTCACCACATGTCTCACTCTCAGTGTTAACTGTGCCGTGTACGTGGTAGCCGCTGCCTTTCGGTAAAGGTCGTCTTTCTTGGTTTTCTTCCTCACAAATTGGATTAATTGTGAGTACTGTTACGTTTTGTGGCATTTTTCTTGCCCGTGTTAGTGTATTTTTCAGCAGATTTTTTCTTTGACAATGTTTTTTATTGTTATTTGCCCCCACTTTGCCATAAATCGGTAATCCAACATACCGGTATTAATTATTTGCTTCTAACTAGGAGACCACATGGGTATCGTATTTCAGAATCTTTTGATATTTATGGTACGTGAAGTTCAGAACTCAAATAACAATCAGCCAAAGCCATTCGACGCAATTCTCAAAAATTCTCAAGAAAATGGACTTTGAAGTTCTTCAAGTACATACAAGTACTAATAACTAAAAGTTCAATAGTTTGTGTACGTCTAGCTTTAGTGGTAGCGTTGTGGCCTTACACCCAAGAGGTAGGGGGTTCGAATTCCGCCGTGGTAGGTTTTTTTCTTTAGTTTTGTTCGAATACTTACACAGTTTTAATATCTGATCGTAATTTTTACGAAAAATGCACGTATTTTTGTTTGTTAGAAATTTTCTGCTATGTATAAAAGGTCGTTAGTAGTGATGGTTTCACTAAAGAAAACGTAACAAGTTACATTTTTTACGGTATTGGCTTCACTATTAGTCGAAGACGGTTGTCTGATTGTTCAGTTAGTCAAAAGCTGCGAGGATGCAAAACTGCGCCTACCGGATCGAACGAGGACGTGAAACTAGTGATAGAGAAGATTCTATTAAACGTCATTCAATCATCATCACCAACTGTATTCTCCAATATTTGGTGAAACGATCACATATGCGTGGTCCACTTCTAAATTGTACAATTCAAGAGGAATCTTCATGAACGTAAATGAAGTTTGCTTTCCAGTTGAAATATCAAAGAAAAATTGCGACTGTATATATGCGATCATGTGCTCGATGTCCTGAAAATTGTTTTCCATGTTTTTACGACGCTTATCATCATGGTATGTCTGAGGCCACATCGAAATGATTTCTTTTTATTTTTCAGTATTGCTACAAATATGGAATTTACAATGTTTCTTGTGTTTCCTTTTTTCATTATGGATAACATTTCACAAAAAAATAATAATAATAAAATTACGAATAAACAAAAATACGTTCATTGTTCATAAAATTACCATTAGGTTTTAAAATGGTGTAAGTATTCGAAAACGAAAAAAAAAATTCCTATCACAGCGGGATTCGAACCACCGACTCTACCGTTGTGCAACCAGAATGCTACCACTTTTTTATGATGTAGCAAACTTTATTTAATGATTTATTTAATTTTATTTAATAAAACATTGTATCTACAATTTATGTGTACCACTCATTTGATTGAGCTACACCGACAGATGCAATTCCTTTAGTTATTGGTACTTACATGTACTTGCAAACTTCAAATTGATTTTCTCGAGAATATTTGAGAGTTTTTATTGAAGTTCTGAACTACACGTACCATAAATATGAAAAAAATATCTAAAATCCGATACCTATGTGGTCTGCTTATAAGACCTAGGCTGCTGCCTTGAAAGACATTTGATTTCAATTGTTCGTATCATTCTTCGGCAGGATGACCCATGGCTACGTCACACGGGGACGATATTCACGATGAATGTGGGGTACTTGCAGATGCGGGAACGATATTTGATATGAAAAGCAGGTTCCTGGACACTTTGTATACGCTGCTGCAAGAAAAAGCAAATAATAGCGGAATAATCACCAGAGATAGATACTGTTCTTTTATAGAGGACATTAAACAAGCCAAAGCAAAGCAAAGAAAAGAAAGCATTCACTATCGTCGACTACGAAAGTATGATGTTATTGAAGGTGACAGTAAAAGAAAAACTTATTGCACCAGTAACAGGAGACAATAGTGCTATTTTGTATTATGTTCATACCGAAGAACTGTTCGAAATACTTCACGAAACTCACTTAAAAATAGGGCATGGAGGTCGCACACGGATAGAGAAGGAACTGCACTTAAAGTACAAAAATGTCACCAAAGAGGTCATATACTTTGTATCTACTTTGTATGAAAACCGTATCAGATTAAATTATCTAATCCAAAGAAAGGTGTAGTTTCCAGACCTCTAATATTTAAAGAATTTAATTCAAGATGCCAGGAAGATCTGATAGACTTGCAAAGTAGCCCTGATGGGGAGTATAAGTTCATACTCAATTATCAAGATCACTTCACTAAATTTATACTATTACGACCCCTGAAAAGCAAAAGAACAGAAGAAGTCGCTTATCATTTGCTTAACATCCTTACCACTATAGGTGCTCCAAGTGTGCTACAGTCAGATAATGGTAGTGAGTTTTCGAACAAAGTTATAAATGAGCTGAGTAACATGTGGCCTGAACTGAAATTGGTACATGGAAAACCCAGCCAAAGCCAAAGTTCTATCGAACGGGCCAACCAGGATGTACAGAATATGCTAATGACATGGATGCAGACAAATAACTCAGCGCATTGGTCCGAGAGTCTTCTATTCATCCAATTCATGAAAAACCATTATTTTCATCATGGAATTCAGCAGTCCCCATACGAGGCAATGTTTGGCTGTAAAGCAAAAGTGGGGCTGAGCACTTCACATCTGGCTAAAGAAATTATTGATAACATAGTGACAGAGGAAGACCTTGAGAAAGTTGAAAGAGAAATTGACGACGCTATAAATTTAGGGTCTACTCCCAACAATGAAACTGACACCTGACACCAATCGGAAAGTCAAGAACAGTTATACGACAATAATATCCGAAAATATACAGTGTGGTTTGTGAAGAAGAGTGTGCTGCAGCTCATTGTTGTATATTCTGCGGCAAAAGTGTCCATGCAATATGTGGAAGAAGTAATGAAGCAGATGAAGGATATGGAGGAAAATTTATTTGCAAACTATAACAAGCAAGAAATCAGGAAGAAGAGGGAGGGAGCTCACGACAATTTGCAAGCACAAGGTGCTAAGATGCTTAAAAATTCAGACGCAAAATTCGCGCCTGCAAAAGTTGGAGACAATGCTCGCATCCGTATACAAGGTGTTGACAGAGGTCGCAGGGATCCCAGAAGCGTTCTTGCCGTTGTGATGCACGTCGAAGGCACTTTCTACAAGCTGGGAACAGAGCATGCTGTTCTGAAGAAACTATATTCCTGAAACGAGTTCTCTATTCTGCCCGAGAAACTCATCACGTTGGAATCCGTGCCAGAAAAGAAAAATCATTGCGAACCATATAGTCCTTACAGTCACTGACCAGTGGCCAAGGATGCAATCGATGCAATTGCTCTAATAAATGCGCCACAAATCGCTGCAAATGCAGAAATAAGAAAGTATTGTGTAATTCCAAATGTCATAAAAGCATAACTTGTTGTAGTAAGTGAATACCGGCTGTATTAAAAATATTTATAATGTAGACGGATTGTGTACTTTTTATTAATGAGATTGATAAATAAATTGCATACAGCTTGAAATTATACACTTTCAGCCCATCTTTATTTATCTCCCGATTCTGGCCGATCGGTTTACGCCACTTCGCGAACTGGCCGGCCAAATCCCGAAATCAGGAAAGGACATTGGCCGGCCAATTGAAGGCGATATTGGCCACTTCGCGACTTGGCCGGCCAGTTCCCGATCTGGCCGGTTTGGGGCTTTGGCTGCAACATATCCACCATCCCCCAGTGAAGGCCCCTAACTCGAGCACTGGGTGCTTGCGCGCCTCGGCGCCGCGCAGTGCGGACCCGGTGCTTTCCCCCCACCACTCTCTCCTCGCCGTGTCACAGCACGTGTGTGACAGACAGAGCCCGAGCTCGCCTGCGCCCGGCCGCTGCGCTCTGCTGCCCGCACCGCGGGTAGTCTAGTGGAGCCCCACTGCACCGCCGTACACAGCGAGCGAGCCAAGGTGCGCCGTAGAGTCCCGACACTCGCCGGGCGAGCGGGGACCCGCCGGGCCCGTGCAACAGCGCTACACAAGACGCTGGGATGTAACGCTGCGCAACACGTTTTAATCAGAGCGTAGGCACCGCGCACATTTTTGATTACATACTTAACAATTTATACGTTATTGCTATGTCTGAAATAAATAACGAACCGGACAGATCATACCAAAGTGCGAGGAGTAGACGCTACTTAAAACAAGAAAGTTTCTAATATTCCTTTATTAGTTCATCTTTTAATTGTAACAACCATGTATTCAACCAAAAGGCAATTAGACTCTGTCGTAAAGCTGTGATGTTATGTAGAGTTTATTTATTTATTTTTTAAATTCCTGAGCACAGTGGCTCTTAAACGTTTTTGTCTTATTACCATATCGCAGATATATAGTAGTTTAAACTCCACCTTTTTAAAATTAAATAAAGTGAAATATAAAAATAATAGACGAAAAAGTTTCGTACTGGTACGTACAACTAATGGTTTTTTGTAATTTACGCATCAATGTTCAAATGTTTGTATAGTCTATGGGACTTAACTACGGGGTTATCAGTCCCTAAACTTACAAACTACTTATGAACTACTTACGAACTAGGACAGCACAAATATCCATGCCCGAGGGGGGATTCGAACCCCCGACGGTAGTGGCCGTGAAGACCGTGACTGGAGCGCCTTAGTCCCCTCGGCCACCGCGGCCGGCTACGCATCAATGGTTTCATATCAAAAGGGCAGATGCAGGCTTTTGAATAATGGAGAGGTGCAGCATACAATATTAAAGTATTTTACACCTCTCTGTTAACCTACAAGTTTTCGTTATGGAATTAAGAGGCTAAACTTTTCAGTAGAGGATCCACAGACGTTCAAGCGAGTCTCTGGTTACTTTCAACGAGAAGATTGTTTCTGTATTTATTTGTATCTAAGTGTTAGAAGTGAAGTCTTTTCGCACAACGAGTGAACGAGACATGTAATAAATGTGTTACCTCTTAGCAATACCAAACATTTATGTGACTTAACGTTACTGGACGTTTCGAGAAGCTATTACTATTAATATGCAGTTATATTGATTCTAAATTTATTGCTCCTTCCAAGAGATTGAGAATCCCATCGCTATTAGTAGACAAGGAAGGGAAATAATGTTTGAAAGTTGTCTAAGTCCCTCCAAATGTTCTTCAGTTATGTTCTTGACATTTTCTTCTAAAGAAAGATTATTTGCACCAGCAAGTCATCGAGGTTATTTAAGCACTCATTTTGAATGAAATTCTTACTCATTTCGTAAACTACTGGCTTTTTAAAGACCTTCAGTTTACCTTGACAGAATTTTAGCTCGATAATTCTACATCTACATCTACATACATACTCCGCAAGTCACCATAAGGTGCGTGGCGGGGGTACACAGTACCACTACTAGGCATTTCCTTTCCTATTCCACTGCCAAATAGAACGAGGAAAAAAAGAATGCCAATATGCCTCCGTACGAGCCCTAATTTCTCTTATCTTGTCTTTGTGATCTTTACGCGAAATGTAAGTAGGCGGCAGCAAGATCGTACTACACTCATCTTCAAATTCCGGCCCTCTAAATTTACTTAACAGAAATTCACGAAAAGAACGTCGTCTTTCTTCCAGCGATCCCCAATTGAGTTGCCGGAGCATTTCCGTGACACTCGCGCATTGGTCGAACCTACCGGTAACAAATCTAGCTGCTCGCCTCTGAACCGCCTCTATGTCTTTCTTCAAGCCGATCTGCTGCGGGTCACAAATACTTGAGCAATACTCAAGACGTGGTCGTACAAGCTTTTTATACGCGGTCTCCTTTACAGGTGAAGTACATCTTCCCAAAATTCTCCCAATAAACCGAAGTCGGCTGTCTGCCTTACTCACAACTGTCCTTACATGCTCGTTCCATTTCATATCGCTCTGCAGTGTTACGCGACAGCGTCAAGAAGCTCACTACTAATGCTGTATTCGAACATTATAGGATTGTTTTTTCTACTCATGCGCATCACCTTACATTTTTCTACATTGAGAGCTAGCTGCCATTCTTCGCACCAACTAGAAATTTTGTCTAACTCAACCTGTATGCTATTACAGTCAGTTACAGACGACACCCTCCCATACACCACAGCATCATCAGCAAACAGCCGCAAATTACAACTTACTCTGTCCATCAGATCATTTATATAAATAGAAAATAATAGCGATCCTATCACACTCCCCTGGGGCACGCCTGACGATAATGAACACTCGCCGTCGAGAGCAACGTACTGCGTTCAATTACTTAGGAAGTCTTCCAGCCAGTCACAAATCTGTGAACCTATTCCATAAGCTCGTATCTTCGTTAGCAGTCTGCAGTGTGGCACCGCGTCGAACGCCTTTTTGAAGTCGAGAAAAACACAATCCGCCTGTTGCCCTTCGTCCATGGCTCGCAAGATGTCATATGAGAAAAGAGCAAGCTGAGTTTCACATGAACGATGTTTCCTAAACCCGTGCTGATTCATGGAAAGAAGCTTTTCCGTTTCAAGAAAATTTACTATATTCGAACTGAGAATATGCTCCAAAATTCTACATGAAACTGATGTCAACGATATTGGCCTGTAATTGTATGGGTCAGTTCTCTTTTCTTTCTTATACACGGGAGTCACCTGCGCTTTTTTCCAATCACTAGGAACTTTGCGCTGAATTAAAGATTCGCTATAAATGCAAGCTAAGTAGGGGGCCAACGCGGCAGAATAGTCTTTGTAAAACCGAACTGGTATTCCATCCGGACCAGCAGACTTTTTCGTATTTAGCTCTCTCAGCTGCTTCTCTACACCGGAAATACCTATTGCTATGTCCCCCATTTCGGAATTAGTACGTTGATCAAATGATGGTATATTTGTGCGGTCCTCCTGCGTGAAAGATTTCTTAAAGGTTAAATTTAGAACTTCAGCTTTCCGTTTGCTTTCTTCTATTACTGCCCCGGAATGATCAACTAGTGACTGGACAGTGGCCTTTGACCCGCTTATCGATTTTACATAGGACCAGAATTTTTTCGGGTTCTCGGAAAGATCTTTTGCTAGGTATGGCTGTGATAATTATTGTATGCTTCACGCATCGATCTTTTTATAGACGCAAGAATCTCTACTAACTTTTGCCTGTCATCATTTGCGTGTTCTTTTTTGAATCGAGAGTGCAACAGCCTTTGCTTTCTCAGCAGCTTTCTAACATTATTATTATACCACGGTGGATCTTTTCCATCCTTAATCGTCTTTACTGGCACATATTTCTCTAACCCTTTATTAACAATGCACTTAAATTTAGTACACAATTCCTCTACATCCATAGTCCCGGAATTAAACGATGCCCATTCATTTTCTAAGTGCGATCGTAACATTTGCTTGTCGGCTCTTCCCAACAAAAACACGCTCCTAGCCTTCTTGATTGGTTTATGAACTTTGGTCACCATCGACGCTATGACGATATCATGATCACTAATTTCTGTCTCTTACACAGACATCGTTAATAAGGTCAGGCCTGTTTGTGGCTATAAGGTCTAGAATATTTCCATTGCGCGTGGGTTGCCGGTTTAACTGCTCAAAACAGTTTTCGGAGAAAAATTAGGATAACCTTGAAGGAACTGAAGAGATTTAAAGTCTCATCTTGCTCTTCATGTTAGAGCCATCACTTACTTTAATATAAAGTGAAACACTGTGTAAGTAAATACTAAGCAAAGTATGAAACTGCCTGCAAACGTATTGAAGACGGCTAACACGAAGCCGACGACTTACAACAGGTTTAATATTTCCGGCGCGAGCCGATACGGCTATCGTTTTGCTTCTGCAGCTCAAAATTCGGTGGCTTCCGTTACTGCGCACGTCTTTTTTTTCCGCAATTGATACTGCCCTGACAATTCATTCAGTGAGGAAAAATTGCAAGTGTTTTGAAGATACATGCAATCTGTCCGCGATACAAAACTCATGACTGCGACCTTGAATGTCACCTCTCCGATAGTGGAGACTCCCTCGGCTCGCCGCAGCCAAAGGAAAAAGGTGGGGAAAAAACAACAATGGACCACATGCCTTTATCGATGGACAGTAATTATTTTCCAACATTCTACCAGTTAATCGTTTCTAATGACCTAGATTGCAACTGAACGTAACAACCCGATCTACCTTTTATCGTTCAGCAAGGATACATCAAGCAATTTATCGTAATATCGGCAGAAACAGTGTTAGAACTCGCGCTGAATACATACACTTGCTATCGCGGCACTGATGCTCCTTAACTCGCAATTAGTCGTGAAATGAGACAGCTCTATTTCACTCGTGGTTATGTATGGTCTAAAATGCTGTAAGGTAACCCTTAAGGTAAGCCTTACACTATAACGAGGAATGAGCTTCATTTTGAAACATATTATTCGTTTGAACCTGTTTATAGCGAATATGTAGTAATTAACTTCTTATGTGACTTAATTAATTATCGTGATGCACAAAGTATGTAGGTAACTTAACTGTGAACATTTTCTGTCATTTATTTATTATCTGTATTGTAATTGTTTATGTATATATTATTTTATTTTATTTGTACTTTGTATTTTTCTAGATGACTGTGATTACTTGTTATGTTTAATTTGTCAATGTGAAATATTTCTCTGTGAACAGTTATCGATATGGCTCCTCAGGTCATAGACTTTATCGTACAGCAGCGCTCGCCTTTGGGAGAGCAGGCAAGCAGCAGTATCTGCCGCCCGTGACGTAGATCAGACGTTCGTACGCGGTCCGCGGAGTGCTCAAACAATATAAGTAATAAAGTTAAAACAAAGTGAAAGTTCTAATTTGTTATAAATGCAACGATATGAAAGTTTATGTGAAACATGTGAACATAAGTGAAGTAAGAATTGAGTTTAATGAAACATTTATTCGTTCGTTCTGCTGAGGCAGAAATTCGTTACGTGTTCGGTAACCGTCCCAGACGTCCGAAACGCGGTAGCGTCATCGCGGACGCTAACGGTCGCGATTAATTACGCGATTCGCGAAGCATCACGGCGAACTGCTAGCAAGCTGCCAAAGGAGGAGCCACCATCAAAATAATTTCTGTATGAATTTATGTACCATTTATATGACTGCAGAGTACCACGCCGCTGGACTGATAAATAAGATAAGTTAAATGCTGTTGGTTGTAATTTGCTGTGAATGCATGTTTAAGTTTTGTTAAAATACAAGAACATTAGACAGTACTTTTGCTATCTTATTTGAACAACTAATTAACCACACATGATTAGTATGACAATCCTCAATAATGCATGAATAATATTACTACACAATTTTACAATCAAGTGAGTGTCATTAATTATTAGAGACTGTAATAATAATCTTGGTTGAGACAATTTTGCTAAAATCGATGGTAGAAGATAACGGACAGTTGAATTAATGAATAATTTTTCTATTTCGTTTTGCACTGTGTTCAACAATAATAGCCACCGCCACATCTATCCTATAAAGAACCAAACTCGTACTAATGTCGTATGCATAGCATTAATAAGACTGATTTACTTAAATTTCCTATTTGGTTGAGTGAATTAATTTTATCAGATACTGACTTTAGTGATTGGACTGCACCCACTTGCCAATCACTTGATGTTAAAAATCCTACTATTCATATTTTTCTAAATTATCAGTACAATTAGCGTACTAATTGAGACATACATATTGCACAGACGTAGTAAGTTAATTTCTGCTATCTGTGTGTGCACAGTCTCTGTAGGAGATTTTGTAAAGAATAAAAAGGTGAGAGATCTTTTGAAAAGTTTGTCAGATAGGGACATAGTATTTGTTAATTACACTAATTGTCTTGCTTAGTATTTTCAAAATTTAACTACACCACTTGCATTAATCACGAATTTAACGTAACCAACCACGAAATTAAGATCAGGTTTGTTATTTTGTTCAAACATTACAACAACAGCCACCACAGTTAGTAACACGTAAAACAAAATTTATTTTTTTACCTCCACTCACACTTTTCTTCAATAAAATAAACACCTTTCACCCAATATCCCCAACAAATATTTTCTTTCCTTACAATGCATAGGTCTTTTAAGCTGCCTGCTATCTTTTTCAATACACGATTTGTAAATGACGTGCACATACTTCACTTATAGCGTCATTTTAAAAACGACATTTTCGAATTATGGAAAGTTGTATGCTTTGTTAGAAAGCTAAGATTCTGTACTATCAAGTGTTCAAAAATCAGATTTTTTAACCACATAGTTTCTTCAGTTCTTCAAAATCGAGTGATAAGCATTATGTATCTAAAAACTCACGCGGAATGAAAAGTAGACATTTTTTCACATGTAAAGTAAAGCTTGTAAGGAAAAACTAAGTTCATAAACCGATGTGGGATGGTCGTGTGTACCGTGAACAGTTTTTACATCGTGAAAATCGGAATAGTGTATTTCCCGCTAAGAGTGTAGCTGCTGGCGGGCGCGTGCCCCGGCTAGCAGTAGGGATGGGAAAAACCGACCGGTTAAAACCGATACCGGTATTTTAGTTTTGAATAACCGGTTTTTTCCGGTATTTTTTGGTGTCGGTTGTAACCGGCTTCTTTTAGTTATTGCCAAGAACCGGGTAAAAAAACCGGTACGACTACTTCGTGTAATAGTGGTTCAAAATGTGTTTTTGTAAATTATTTTAAAACATTAAAACTAGTAGCCGTGCGGTCTGAGGCTCCATGTCACGGACTGTACGGCTGCTCTAGTCGGAGGTTCGATTCCTCCCTCCTCCCTCGGTCATGAGTGTGTATGTTGTCCTTAGCGTAAGTTAGTTTAAGTTAGATTAAGTAGTTTTTAAGTCTAGGGACCGATGACCTAAGCAGTTAGGTCTCATAAGAACTCACACCCATTTGAACATTCTTTGGTCATGTGGTGCACAGCTTTCCTAGTTCAATTTGCGTAAATTTACACTGACAACAATCAAACTGTTAGTCGGAACTGTGACTTTATGCTTATGCTTATGCAGCACTGATTGAAGTTAATTTACTAACTGTAACTATATATATATATATATATATATATATATATATATATATATATATATATATATATATAATGTGTGTGTGTGTGTGTGTGTGTGTGTATAACGAGATATTCGTATGCACTGTCTCACAAGTCCAACTTACGGAGTGGGTGCCTCAATATTCGCAACTGCCGGATGGAAATACTAGACCAGTAAATCTGTATGCTTCTACGGACTCCTGGCTAGGCTTACACACACTCAAGAAGGCGTAGTATTTGGCGGGGATCTTGCAAAATATGGAAAGACTAGTGATTTCTCATATAACGTAAATTTACCTAACTTTCAACTAAATTTCTGTTTCGGCCGAAAGTAGAAGAACCGAAAATTCGATTACGGTTTCTGTTAGGGTCGCAAAATATGTTTCGGTCGAACTCTACTGGAAATAATAGTGATAAAAAACCGAAAACCGGTTATTTAAAAAACCGGTTATCTTGAGAAATTTTTACAGTGCGGTTAAACTGGAGATGAAAAGAACCGGTATAACCGAAAACCGGTTGTTTCAGCGATAACCGCCATCCCTAGCTAGAGCCGGTCAAAACGGCCGCCACTCCCGCTCGGTTCCCGCAGCGCTCGCGCGTCGCTCTCGACGGCTGACGGCGGGTAAAGGGTTGGAGAGGGGGAGCGATGACGTCACACTCGCGAGAGCGAGGCCGACGTCTCTCTCGTTGGCCTCGCGCGAGAGCGAGACGTTTCAGGCAGGACGAGTCACGATACTCCCGGGTTCACGCGCGCCCGCCGGGCCGAGCTGAGCTTGGCTGAGACACCTCAGCCTAGTCGGCGCACGCCGCCGGCTGCGTGTTCACACTGCGCCGGACGTACCCGAGACAATAAAGGGGGAAAACACACTTGTAAAAATTGTTGATGGTATACACGATCACGCTACATCGTTTTATGAAATTAGTTTTTTCCTTACTAGCTTTGGCTTGCCTGTGAAAAAATAAAAAGGCTAATTTTCATTCCGCACGAGATTTTAGTTCCGTAACGCTCCTCACTCGATTTTGACGAAAGTATGCGTTTAAAAAATCTGATTTTTGGACACATTATAGTAAAACATCTTAGCTTTCGTATAAGACATTCACCTTTTCGTAATTCCTAACAGTCGTTTTCAACTGACGCTATTTCTCAAGTATATGCATTTGATTTACAAATCGTGTATTGAAAAAGTTAGATAGCGGGCAGGTTACTGTTCTGTGATATTTAGACCGTATATTACAGCGAGTGAAATGGAGCTAAAAGAACAAAAAAGTTTTTGAAATGGTAATCACACTGATATCTACCTCCTTTCACAAGTAATTGCGAGTTACCTGAGCGCCCTCGGGTCGCGATCACAAGTCTACGAACTCAGCCTGTGTTGAGCGTAGCGTGAAGCACTGCAGTGCCGAAAAATCTGAATTGCTGGCTACGTTTGTCGGTCCCTCGTGATGTGTTAAAGATCCATAATCAGAGAACAATAATGAACTAGTTTTTCTTGGGTGGCAACCGATTACAATGGACAACTATCTGCTACGGTTTTACAGCAGATCATACTTGACTTTGAGAGGCATACATCTGTTTTTTTTCACATAATACAGATCATGGAATTTATATTTCGTGTTTGGAACCAGAAGAGAAGAACAAAGTAATGTAAGCTGCGACTTTGCTCTTAATGGATTAAAATAAAATTTTGTGATGTTACAGTTAACGGCTTTCTAGTTGCAGATGAACGAGAAAGTCAAAAGATATTTATATTTATTGATACATCTACTCCTAAGACATAAAATATACCTTTTCGCTTTTGTAGCTTTCGGAAAATGTGTTCCCACAGGGTGAAAATAATTGTATACAGTGTGTCCGACATAAATGCGGTACTTTCACGTCTGAGATGAAAGTAAGAATGAACTGAGTTGCTTTTAGTAACCTGTCTGAGACGAACAACGTTTCTACGAACATTTTGCTGTATCGTTTGAAGACAATTTTCTTTGTCTGCAAGATGGTACTTTCGAATCTTCAACATACGCCGGTTTACTTTAGCCTCAGACACTGCAGGACAGTTCAGTAAAGGATGAGAAGCGTCTGTCACTTTTTTCTATTTTTTTTCCGAGGGAGGGGGAGAGAGCTTGTCCCCAGCTATAAGGAATCCCAACCCACTGTCAGCAGAAGATCGATTGCTGGCCACTTCAAGAATCCAGCTAACAGTTCATTGATTTTATTATATATTAAAAGAATCTACGAAAACTAAAGTCAGTCGGACAGACTAAACTACCCAGCTGATTTCCTTCATTTTGTGTAAAACTAAAGGTATTCATCCACTTTTTCTACTCTCAAACGCGATTTCCTTCTGTATATTTCTTATGGGGATGTCCTGGCTGTAAACTAAAGTCATTCTGTCAGGCCGTTCTATCCGACCCATTTCCTTCATTTTCGCTTTAAACGAAAAGTATTTATTTGCAGATTTGTCATCAAGTATCATAATTAACTTAAGTCTCTCCTTCCTTTACTTTCATTCAAACGCGGAATCCTTCTGTCCTTGCACTGAATATTTTAATCGGTTTGTTTTAGGATATCTTCGGTTCTGAATAAAGTACACAGTTCTCTTTGACCTAACAACGCTCAACGGATCAAGATCTTTCATTTGTGCTTTTAAACACTTGCACGGATTGATTCTGAAGAAATCTATGCGTGAACATTAAACTTTACTTCCATGTCTTCCCAACGTTTTAGTCATTCCACTAACGGTGCGAAGTATTCGCACGTGTCTTATTCGCACGGGTCCTCTATCTTTCTTATATATTAAAAGAATCTATTTTATAATTGATTTTAAATAAGTGTTTTGATATGAATTTAAGAAAACACAAGCTTATATAATATTCTGTATACTGTTACTATCTATAATAAATATTTTTAAATGATAAATATTTAATTTTACTTATTTCCATTTAACATGACTGGCCACTAATGCTGCAAAGTATTTGCACAGGTCGCCTAGTTTTATTACTATTGTTCTCACACTAGTGAACCGTTGAATTTTATGAACATAAGAAATAGGTGGTAATGCACTCGTTCCATCCATATAGACCAACATTTAGGAGAGTATTTCCTTCCCTTAACATCCGATATCTTTAATATTACCGCCGCGAGTCGGCGCCGGCACGAACCGATTGGGGTATGGTGTTGCTTCTGCAGCACAAGCATCACAAGTCTCCAGCCTGCTTTCAGCAGAAGCCCCTCTGCATGATTTTTTTTTTCGATTATACTTATGATAATATGTTTATTTTTCTTTGATTACTATTAATAATGTAATATGAATTCAAAAAATTAAGAAATGTTTAGTTTTTCACATAAGGAAAAACTCTCCTAAATGTTAGTCGAAATTAATGGGATGGGTCCATACCGCATATTTCTAATGTGTTTATAATTCTATGAGTCACTACAGTGTGCAAACAGTAGTAATAAAATTACAAAATCAATTAACAGTTAGCTGACTCAAAGTAGATGGCAGTGAACAAGTACTGGTCACACCTGTGTTTCCTTCGATCTTCCACTGTCAGTGGGTGACGATCCCTTGTTGCTGGCCACAAGCCCACTAAGAACGAAAAAACAAATCACAACCTGAAACAAATGACACCTGCTTCTCATCCTTTACTGATCTGCAGCGTCTGAGGCTAAACTAAATCTGCGCGTTTTCCTTTCATTTAAAGTATAAAAATCGATATGAAAGTACCATGGAGACAGGCAAAATTGTGAGATTCAGGAAATGTTCATAGAAAAGCAGTTCCATCAGACAGCTTCCTAACAAAATAATTAAAAATTCTGAGAACCGTGTAGAGTTCTTTGAAAGTGGAGATGAGCTGAAACATAGTACAGCGTGTACCACATAAATCTGGCACACCTGACGTACCCCCCATGGCCATAAGTTGCAGCATCCCTTATCAGGAGGTAACTAAATGTCTTTAATTTTACTGTTATGTACACCTACTTTAGTCTCGGTCTGAGGGATAGCGCTTTTATGTAAGACACTGTATATAAATTGTTTCACCTTGTGGTAGAACATTTTCTGGGAGTTACAAAAGCGAAAATTAAGAGAAGGTTCCAATGTTTGTTAAGCTTAAGGGACTTACCAGCAGGGTCATCAGTCCCTAAACTTACAAACTACTTATGAACTACCTTATACTAAAGACGACACAAATATCCATGACCGAGGGGTGGGATTCTAACTCCCGACCGTAGCGGCCATGCAGACTGTGACTGGCGCGCCGCAGTCCCCTCGGCCACAGCGGCCGGCTTAAGAGAAGGCTAAATTGTGTAATCTTAGGTGTAGATGCATCAATAAATGTAAGTATATTTTTGGGTTTCTTCCGTTTATTATCTTCAACTAGAAAGTCATTGAGTAGAATTTCAGAAATTTTATTCCAGTACATCAACAGCAAATTCGCAGTTTACATTAATTGTTTCTTCTCTTGTAGTTTGAAACACGAAATATGTATTCCATTAATTGTGCAATGTGGACAACAAACTACTTGTATACCTCTTAAGTGAAGTATTACCTTACATAAAACCATAGCAGATCATTGTCCATTGTAATCGGTTGCCACCCAAGAAAAATTAGGGTATAGCTATTTTCTGGTTATGAATTATTAACACATCACGAGGCACCAACATACGTCGCCAGCAAATAATTTTTTCGGCACTGCAGTGCTTTACGCCACGCTCAACACACGCCGAGTTCGTAGGCTTGCGGACGCGGCATGATGCCGCTCAGATAACTCACAATTACTTGTGAAAGGAGGTAGATATCAGTGCGAATACCATTTCAAAAATTTTTCTGTTCTTTTAGCTCAGTTTCACTCGCTGTAATGTATGGCATAAAATGCATAGTACAGTAAGCTGCCCGCTATCGAACTTTTTTAATACACGATTTGTAAATCAAGTGCGCATACCTGACAAAAAGCATCATTTGCAAACGATTGTTACGAATTTCGAAAAGGTGAATGTTGTATTATAAAGCTAAGATGTTGTACTACCCTGTGTCCAAAAATCAGATTTTTTACCCGAATACTTTCATCAAAATCGAGTGAGGAGCTTTACGAAACTGAAAACTCGTGCGGAATGAAAAGTAGACTTTTTATTTGTTCACAGGCAAGGCAAAGCTTGTAAGGAAAAAATAAGTTAATAAAACGATGCGATGTGGTCTTATATACCGTCAGAATTTCTTGCAACTTGAAAATCGAAAAAATTGTTTTTGGCACATCCCCGCTCGGCTCGGCCCGGCCGGCAGTGTGAACGCACTGTCGTAGACGTGTGCCGGACGGGCGCAATAATTAACGGCGTCGTGAGGGAGGGGGGGGGGGGGCTGACAGTGCGCATGCGCACTGCTGTCGGCTGTTCTACATGCCAGCCGGAAGTACCGAGTCTTTTCGCTCCCGAGACTGCATTATCGGCACGGCCGGCTCCCGGGTACGGCGGTCTCGCTAGCCGCTCCCTCTGGCGGGAACGAGCGGGAGCCAGGCAGCGTTTGACGGCCTCTATCCCTAGCTAGCAGCAGAGCGCCATGGGCAGCCGGGCGGACCGTGGCTCGGCGGGTAGTCGGGTACCCGCGCTGCCCGGCAGTCCGCTGCGGCTGGTGCCGTCAGGCCGGGCAGCGCGTGGGAGGCGCGGCTACGGGACCGGGCGGGTAGCGCAGGCCCGCTGCACGCCTCTGGCTGACAGACACAGCGCTCGCTCTTGCGTCTTCTTGGATGCGCTGAATATTCGTTCTGGATCTCATCAAATAGGACGCTGTTAACATATCTTGCGAACGGTTAGCATGAGCACAAAAGGTTAGGATTTGTGTGTTCCATTTTTATTGCTCAATGGGAAGATCCCTTAATCCTGATGGCAAAGCACAATGCTTAATATGCTGCTCTACCGTATATATCAAAGCAGCGACAAAGCGCCGTCACTACAAAAATAAACATTCCGTAACACACGAGGGGATTATCGGACCAGACAGATTACATAATTAAAAGCACAATTGCCACAATAGAAAGAGCTATAATTATTCTAAAAGAAAAACAAAAATATTCCTTTCTGAAATTGTACTTATTACGGATCATGCGGCCCCTCGCGTGGAAGGTTCGGGTCCTCCATCGGGCATGCGTGTGTGTGTTGTCCTTAGTAAAGTTAGCTTAAGTTCTTTGTAAGTCTAGGAACCGATGACGACACATGTTTTGTCCCGTAGGATTACAAACGTAAGAATATTTAGATCGCTGACCTCGCTTTCAAGAAAGACATCACGGGTTATTTACACGACTTAAATCAATCGTTGCAGGGTAAAAATAAATTAATCAGTACTATGTGTGACCGTACTGAAAGTTCCAAATTGCAGATTTTGGTTTCTAAAAGCTTCAAGAAGGGTATTTGGAAAAGGTTTCCTCTCAGAATCCTTTAAATTGAGTATTTATATCCACATCAGGGAATACACGAAAGCGTTACATTCATTGCATAAAAACTTTGAAGAAATAACCAAAAAATGTTCAAATGTTTGTAAATCTATCGGACCAAACTGCGTGGTCATCAGTCCGTAGCTTACAAACTACTTAAACCTAGGTAAACTAACCTAAGGACAACACACACACAGACACACACACACACACACACACACACACACACACACACACACCAGGGAGGACTCGGGCCTCCGACGGAGAGCAACCGCGCGCTCCGCAGCGAGGCGCCTTAGACCGCTCAGCTACCCATCGCGGCGAAGAAATAACTAAACCTGCACTCAGAAGTTTTTTATGATGACTTTTTCGGTGCACCCAGACTAAACCCTATCATGTATCCAAATTGAACTGATAAAACTACAGTACTATTCAATTTTGACAGACCGATACTACCATTACAATATTGATATCAATTCCTCTTTATAAAGGCGGTCATCAACAAGAATTCGCGAGGATTCATATCCTTGTCGTAAAATGCGTTGCAATGTCCTGAACAACGATCATTTCTGAACAAATATTTTCAAAATAAATGTTTGTAGAGTCTATGGGACTTAACTACGGGGTCATCAGTCCCTAAACTTACAAACTACTTATGAACTACTTACAACTAAGGACGGCACAAATATCCATGCCCGAGGGGGGATTCGAACCCCCGACCGTAGTGGCCGTGCGGACCATGACTGGAGCGCCTCAATCCCCTCGGCCACCGCGGCCGGCAAAATATTTTCAGTTAAGAATATTAACGAAATAAAAACAAGCTCAAGTTTAAATCATCGTTGCAAGCTGTATTTTGAATTACAACTGCCAAAACGATTGTGCGTAATATGAGAAAATTTGTGGCTTCAAAGCGATGCAACAGATCGACAAAGAACGCTGACAATTTGTACAAAATAAGGAGCACAATAAAATTATTCTTTCTGGTTATACACAAAAATTGGCATTATTATTATTCGCTTCACTAATTGACAACAACACGACTCTCGCCGCGTTAAGCGCTGCGGCAACACGTTCCTCTGCTACCACTGCCGTGACCAAGGAGGTTAGAATAAGGGGAGGTGGCGTTACCTATGCTGGGAACAGACACTAGTTGAAGCCAGGGGGCCATGCTGTTGTGTCCAAAACCACGATTTTTTGCTTAAAATCCTGTGTAAATATTGCCTTCTTTCCGTATTTCCACTAAATTGATAGTCAGACTGGAGTATTTACTTAGATATAACCCACATTTCAACGACTAGAACTACTTTACCACATAATACGACCAATGTTTTGGGTACAAACAAATGCCGGAATGCGCAGTTTTCCGGCTTCACTTTTTCAGTGTTAGGGCATCAAATGTTCAAATGTTTGTAAATCTATCGGAGCAAACTGCGTAGTCATCAGTCCGTAGCTTACAAACTACTGAAACCTAGATAAACTAACCTAAGGACAACACACACACCCATGCCCCAGGGAGGACTGGAACCTCCACGGCGAGCAACCGCGCGCTCCGCAGCGAGACGCCTTAGACCGCTCGGCTACTCCACCGCATCTGCAGAGATTGTAACCTCCTTGGCCGTGACAGCGCTGTGCCTGCCTCACGTGCCCCATACAACCGGCGCTGCAGCAGAGCACCGGTGCTTTTCCCGCTGCCCGGCGGTGCTCGCGAAGCACTCGAGTTGGTGAGGCCTGCCCCAGTGGCACCTGCCCCCATCGGATCAAAATCGACGTCATCTTTCCGAGGGCACATTTTTCCCCTCAGTTTGTTGCTTCTGACAGTCCTAACACCACCACCACTACAAATCTATATCTACAAATGTGAATGTCTGTTCGGTGTACGTTTATCACGTCTGAACAACAAGACATAAAGAGCTAAAAACTTGTACAGTTATTAATGTCTACCCGCGGAAGGCTTTAGGCACGATTTTATGGCGATCGGATAGCTATTTATCTATATATATTAATGTGAATGTCTGTTCAGTGTACGCTTATCACGACCGAACGACATGACGCATAGACTTAAATATTTGCCGCGGTGGAGTAGCCGAGCGGTGTAAAGCACCTCGCTGCGGAGCGCGCGGTTGCTCGCCGTGAAGGTTCGAGTCCTCCCTGGGGCATGGGTGTGTGTGTTCGTCCGTAGGTTAGTTTACCTAGGTTTAAGTAGTTCGTAAGCTACGGACTGATGACCACGCAGTTTGGCCCGATAGATTTACAGTTAAAAAAGAAAAAAAAGAAAAAAAATTTGTACAGTTACTAAGTTATGCCTGAGGAAGGTTTTATTTAGGCACGGTTTTATAGCGATTGATAAATATTTAGTAATTTGAAGAATATAACGCGAAATTAGTAACAATAATTACTCTTTGAAAACTATATTTACTCTTTGAAAATGGTTTTATTGGTTACATTGTTGCTTGAGGGTTGATAATGATAAAAGGGTGGAGTATATTGGGATGGAAAGTTATCGGTGTATATAAAATTCTGCTTGTGTGTATGTTAATATTTCGCTCTGCAGCGAAAACTAAAGAACGCAAACGAATGGTCCGTGTGTAATTGTTGTCCGAAGTCTCCCGTTGTACACCATAGCAGTTCCATGCCGATAGCTATAACGGGGTGGAAGATATGGTGGTTGAAAGTCGTCAAAGTATAAAAAAAAATTCGGACTGAAGGCCAGCGATGACGTTTGCGACTCTATAGCAAGGAGGTTACCTACAGCGGAACGTGATGCCACAAGCCATATCTTTGGTCTATGCGTGCTACAATGTCTTCAGCTCTTTCTCTGTAAGCATAAGCATACGTATATGGAAACATAAGAATAAATAAGTAGCACACTACTGAAAGATAGCTTATCGATCATAATCAACCAACACGCGAGCGGAGCCGCGGGTTTGAGCTAGTAGTTTCATAAAATAATTCCTAGTATTTAAATCATGTTCAGTGATATTTCTTTAACATGCTGACTTCTTTGCCGTCTCTGAGAGAATTTCGTTAGCTGCAAACCTTGAAATTTTTAATACCCTTTTGGAAATTATTCTCGGGTTCTTTACTTCTCGCCCAATGTTCTGGTATATATTGAATAACGTGGAGAATATGCAACAAGTATGTCTCTTTTCAGTTACTTCCGTTTTGCATTTACACTCGAAGTGAAGACAGACCCCAAAGAACATTTCGTGCGGAAGTGTGGATATCAGGACGGTAACGCGTGCTCAGAACGAGAGGTAAGCAGCGTAGGTGGGCACCGAGGTTCAGTTTTCGCTCACGGAGCAGAACGTGCCTCCGCTGTCAGACTGACCGGCCTCGCTTCAGATCACCTGCAGGCGCACAGCACGGCTCTGCTCTGGTCTCAACTGACACCTCTGACGCAGTCCTTTTGCCCATTCTTCTTCCCTCTCACAAATTTATTTATTTTTTATTTTTTTGCTTATGGACTTAACTACGGGGTCATCAGTCCCTAAACTTACAAACTACTTATGAACTAGCCAACACTAAGGACGGCACAAATATCCATGCCCGAAGGGGGATTCGAACTCCCGACCGTAGTGGCCGTGCAGACCGTGACTGGCGCGCCGCAGTCCCCTCGGCCACCGCGGCTGGCCCCTCCCACTAAATTAGACATCCATCGCTAGAATGTGCAACCATCAATAGCTTTATTTACGAACAACTTGAACTGGAAAGAACACATAGAAAATATCTTGGGGAAGTGAAACTAAAGGCTACGTTTCATCACTAAAATTCTTAATAGAAGCAACAGTTCTACTGAATAAAGTGCCTACACTTTACTTGTACCTCCTATTTTGGAGTACCGCTGCGTATTATGGGAACCTCGCCAGGTGGGACCGTTGGGGGACATATAAAAAGTTCAGAGAAGGAAAACTCGTTTTGTACTATCGCGATACGGAAAGGAAGGGTCACGGAAATGATGCACGACTTGGGGTGAAAGTCATTAAAAGAAATGCGTTATTCGTTACGGTGAGATCAATTTGCGACATTTGTTTCCCCTAACTTTCTTCTCCGAACGTGAACATATTTTGCTAGCATCGATCTACATAGGGAGACATAATCATAATAATAATATAGAGAAATCAGATCGAATTATCGCGGCTTTTTCTAAACTGATTCCCGTAAGAGTAAGGGCATATGAGTGCCTCCGCACTGATGAAAACGGAAGAAAGCGTCATTACCCGTCATCGGTATATATAGGGTGTACCACTCAACATTTTTACCCCAGATATCTTTGGAACTAAACGAGATATTGAAAAACGATTTTCACGGTCATGAACGTACGGCAGGGTCCTATGAAAGCAAGTACAGTGAGACAGTCTAAAGCCGAGGAGTAGTAGCCGAGAGGTCTAAGGCGCCTCGCTGCGGATCGCGCGGTTGCTCGCCGTCGGAGGTTCGAGTCCTCCCTGGGGCATGAGTGTATGTGTGGTCCTTAGCTTAGTTTACCTTAGTTTAAGTAGTTTGTAAGCTGCGGACTGATGACCACGCAGTTTGGTCAGATAGATTTCCAAACATTTTAAAACGTAAATAAATATTTTCAACACAAACTTATGTTTTTTTTTTTTTTTTTTTTTTTTTTTTTTTAAATGGATACCCCATATTATTTCTTAAGCAATCAATATCATGAAAAATCATAAAAATAATGGCGTTGGCTACATCGCGATGAGTCAATTACATGCGGAGAAACTACGTAGCGAATTTGACGTTTGAAATACACGAAGCGCGCTGCTAGCGCGTGTCCGAGACTCAACCGCGTGTCTCCTTTGAGCCTCGGGACGCGTTAGCTGTGCGCTTCCGAACGTCAAAGTCGTTTTTCAATATCTCTTGTAGTTCCAAAGATATCTGGAGTGAAAAAGTTGACCGGGACACCCTATATATAATGACGCTTTCTTGCGTTTTCTTCAGTGCGGAGGCACTCATAGGCCCTTTCTCTTACGGGAATCAGTTTGGAAAAAGCCGCGATAATTCGATCTGATTTCTCTGTATTATTATTATGTCTCCCTATGTAGATGCTAGCAAAATATGTTCGCGTTCGGAGGAGAAAATTAGGGGAAGCAAATGTCGCAAATTGATCTCACCGTAACGAATAACGCATTTCTTTTAATGATTTTCACCCCAAGTCGTGCATCATTTCCGTGACGCTTCCTTTCTATATCGCGATAATACAAAACGAGCTACCCTTCTCTGAACTTTTTACATGTCCCCCGACAGTCCCAGCTGGTGAGGTTCCCATAATACTTAGCAGTACTCCAAAATATGAGGTACATTAAAGTGTAGGCAGTTTCTTTAGTAGAACTGTTGCATCTATTAAGAATTTTAGTGATGAAACGTAGCCTTTAGTTTGACTTCACCAAGATATTTTCTATGTGTTCTTTCCAGTTCTAGTTGTTCGAAAGTTAAGCTATTGATGGTTGCATATTGTAGTGATGGATGTATAATTTAGTGGGAGGGAAGAAGAATGGACAAAAGGACTGCGTCAAAGGTGTCAGTTGAGACCAGAGCAGAGCCGTATGGGGTATCTATTAAAAAAAACATAAGTATGTGTTGAAAATAATATTTCTTTAAGTTTTAGACTGTCTCATAGTACCTACTTTCATAAGCCAGTGCCGTACGTTCATGACCGTGAAAGTCGTTTTTCAATATCTCTTGTAGCTCCAGAGATATCTGGGTTGAAAGGGTGAAAAAGTTGAGTGGGACACCCTGTATATATATCATATGCCGACAGCTGGTAATTATCCATTCTTCAGTGGGAAGGCACTCCTAGGCCCTTACTCTTACGGAAATCAGTTTGGAAAAAAAAACGCGACTTTGAATAATATTGGGCAGGGAAAAGTTGAGAATTTGTATCTGAAGTACGGTGTGCTTGAGTAGTCCGTGCAGTGTGGTGATCGCTGTGTCCCCAGTGGTGTAGCGATCAGCGCAACTGACTACCAAGTAGCAGACCTTGGTTCGAATAACGCCTGGGCACACATTTTCAACTTCACCCATTCGCATTTAATGCCATATATTCCGTGAATGTGAATACTGTGAGTGTTAACGCTTGATTGCGAAAACTCTACTGACATCGTACTCGGCTGAGATTATTCTATCAGTGGTCTCTTGGAAGTGGTTGAGAAGTAGTATATCCAGTTATATGTATGTTATGCTGAAAAGGAGATAGGTCGATAGTTAGTCACATCAGTTCTTCCTTTTCGTGTTTTAAAAACAACCTAATGAATTCCTACGATAGATATGTAGACTAGCTGAGACAGTAAAATCGTATAAAAGGCTTGATTTGCAGCCTCCAGTTAGAAATTAGCAGTGGAGCTTGTGCCAAATAAGGTAGGAGGATAAAATTGTGAACAGAAAACGCACTGTGCATGGGATGAAAATTAATAACTTACATGGGGCGCTTGATTTCAGGTCGGAAATGGTAGGTAACAGAATTTCATCTAGCTATCTACCAGTTATATCAGAGGCAACATTTGCTAGGCAACAAGCGTGTGGAATATAGGGCACAAGCTTCAGTGTAAGTAAGGCTCAGGATGCGTGAGGACAGGCACCGAGGTGGCAAGTACTGCCTTTTCCAGACCTTAGATGTCATTAAGGCATTAAATAATGGGGATGTGAATGAGGACAATCACTACACTAGGTGCAGTGGTTGCACACACTAAGCAGGTTACGCAGTGGCACGGTTAGCCTTGGTGTGTTAAAGCTGTTCAACGAGTTAACTCGTACTGGACAGGTTAAGGCTGACTGTGCAGACAGCTCAGCTGGCGTTGTGCCAGCCAGCGCGACGGTGCAGCGGCAGTGTACCAAGCGTGGCCTATATCTTGTTATAGATGCAGAAACAGTCATAAATAATGAAACCCCTGTTACTACTGACGTGAAAAAATCGCACTTGCTAGGTGAATATCATCATTCAGGGAGGAAATATTGAGAGAGGTTAAAATTACTCAGTTACGTGTTATATAAATGAAGATAAATGTGATAGGACAAGTAGCGTCATGCACCAAATTGTAAAGCCTTACAAAGAAAGTCAGTTAGCGTATGAAATGAAGTGAAGTAAATGTTCTTAAATTAAGTGAATGGATAGATGGAGATGAAATAAATGAAGATGCAATGAGACGAAATTATGTGCTGAATACACAGTCTCAGTAGGAATAGTAAGTATTTTAGGAGGTGGTAGTGTAGAGTAATTGCAATAACATTCCATATGTACCCCATTCTTTTTGATTACAGAGACACAGCTGTTGTTATGTAACCAAGCAAACTTAGCGAAAATGCCGTTGAGGACGTTCAAATCTGATTTTCAAAAATTCCACCACCAACTTCAATGAACGTTTGTGTTCTCATGATAGCACCATGTGTTTCTCTTCTGAGGTCATCTTTGCATCTCTCTTTATAATCCGAACAATCAAATCTACATCTACATCTACATCTACATAGATACTCTGCAAATCACATTTAAGTGCCTGGCAGAGGGTTCATTAACCACTTTCATAATTTTTCTCTACCGTTCCATTCTCTAATAGCGCGCGGCAAGAAAGAACACCTAAATCGTTCCGTTTTCGATCTGATTTCTCTTATTTTATTGGGATGGTCATGTCTCCCTAAGTAGGTGGGTGCTAGCAAAATATTTTCACATTCGTAAGTAAATGTCGGTGATTGAATCTTCGCAAACAGATCATGCCGCAATGAATAACGTCTTTCTTTTAATGATTTCCACCCCAATTAGTGCAACATTTCCGTGACGCTTTCCCCCCCCGTAACGTGATAAAACAAAACGAGCTGCCCTTCTCTGAACCTTCTCGATATCTTCCGTCAGTCCCACCTGGTGAGGGTCCCACAAGGGGCAACAGTACTCCAGGAGAGGACGCACAAGTGTGATGTAGGCAGTATCTTTGGTGGAGCTGGTGCATCTTCGAAGCGTTCTGCCAATGAAACGTAACCTTTGATTCGCCTTCCCCACAATATTTTCTATGTGTTCTCTCCAGTCAAAGTTGTTCGTAATTGTAACTCCTAGGTATTTGGTAGAATTTTATTTAGAGATTTATCGCGTAATTGAAGTTCAGTGGATTTCTTTTAGTGGTCATGTGTATTACTTCACACTTTTCTTTATTTAGTGTCAATTGCCATTTTTCACACCAAGTAGAAATTTTGTTTAAATCGCTTTGCAGTTGTTTTTGATCCTCTGTTGACTTCACTAACCGATAAGTGACAGCATCATCTGCGAACAGTCTAAGGGAGCTATTCAGATTGTCTCCTAAATCGTTTATAAACACGAGGAAGAGTAGGGGACCTATAACGCTTCCCTGTGGAACGCCAGATATCACTTCTGTTTTACTCGATGACTTACCGTCAATTACAACGAACTGTGTCCGTTCTGATAGGAAATCGTGAATCCAATCGCACAATTGGGAAGATATTCCATAAGCACGCAATTTCATTAGAAGCCGCTTGTGGGGTACAGTATCAAAAGCCTTCCGGAAATCCAGAAATATGGAATCGATTTGAGATCCCTTGTCGATGGCACTCAACACTTCATGTGAATAAAGGGCAAGCTGTGTTTCGCAAGAGCGATACTTTCTGAATCCGTGTTGACTATTGGTTAATAGGTCGTTCTCTTCGAGGTAGTTCATAATATTCGAACAAAGTATATGTTCCAAAATCCTACTGCAAATCGACGTCAGTGAGATAGGCCTGTAATTTTGGGGATCACTCCTATTGCCTTTATGGAATATTGGAGTAACTTGGGCAACTTTCCAGTCTTTGGGTACAGATCTTTCGCTGAGTGATCGGTTGTAAATTATAGCTAAGTACGGAGCAATTGCATCAGCATACTCTGAAAGGAATCTAGTCGGTATGCAATCTGGCCCGGAAGATTTGGTTTTTTTTTTTTTTTTTTTTTTTTTTTTTTTTTTTTTTTTTTTTTTTTTTTTTTTTTTTTTCAGTGACTTAAGTTGTTTTACTACTCCAGGAACATCTACTTCTAAGTTTCGCATGCTGGCATCTATTCTTGGATTGAATACCGGAGTGTTCACTTCGTCTTCTTTAGTGAACGAATTTCGGGAAGCTGTGTTTAGTAATTCTGCCTTAGCTGTACTGTCGTCGGTACTGTCACCATTGCTATCGCGTAGTGAAGGTATTGTTTGTGTTTTGCCCTAGTGTACTTCACATATGACCAGAATTTCTTTGGATTTTCTGCAAGATTACGAGACAGGATTTCGTTGTGGTAACTACTATAGGCTTCTCGCATTGATGTCCGCGCTAGGTTGCGTGTTTCAGTAAAAGATTGCCAGTCTTGTGGATTTTGTGTCTTTTTAAATTTTGCATGCGTTTTTCTTTGTTTCTGCAACAGTGATCTGACCTGTTTTGTGT
This sequence comes from Locusta migratoria, assembly GCA_026315105.1. NCBI lineage: Eukaryota > Metazoa > Arthropoda > Insecta > Orthoptera > Acrididae > Locusta > Locusta migratoria. The sequence goes on from CM048755.1 coordinate 300,238,301, forward strand.
ACCACGGGGGGTCGGCCCCCTCTTTTATTAATTTATTTGGTATAAATCTCTCGATTGCTACTGATATTATGTCTTTGAAAGTAAGCCACAACTGATCTACACTCGCATTTTTAGTTTTGAAAGACTAGAGATTATCACTCAGGAAAGCGTGAAGCGAATTTTTATCTGCTTTATTGAATACATTTATTTTTCGTTTATTTTTTGTGCATTTGGGAATTTCGACATTTAGTCTCGCTACTACAACTCGATGTTCGCTAATCCCTGTATTTGTTTTGATGCTCTTTACTACCTCCGGATTATTTGTTACTAGGAGATCAATCTCTTGTGTTTACTTTTCCTTTGTAGACTTCATCTTTCAACCATCCCCACAGGCAAAACTCCAAAGGGGTTAGGTCGGGTGTCATAGTGACAAAGAAACATGCCTTTATGCCGCGGTGTAGTCAAGCGTTCTAAGGGACCTCGCTGTGGAGCGCGCGGTTGCTCTCTTTCGGAGGTTCGAGTCCTCCCTGGGGTATGGGTGTGTGTGTTGTCCTTCTGTCAGTTTAACTTAGTTTAAGTAGTTTGTAAGTCTAGGGACTGATAACCAAATCAGTTAAGTCCCATAGATTTACAAGCATTTGAATTTGAAACATGCCCATATCCACCGAACCATCTACCAGGAAATGTTAGGTTTACATTATGTGTCACCCCACGAATAGAACGTGTAGGGGCTCCGTCATGTTGTAAGAACATACGCATTCTTATAGCCAAAGGAATCTCTTGCAACAATGCTGGAAGCTTATTTTCAAGAAAGTTCTGTAAGACAGTGCAGTAACACAACGAAACAGGCCCAGTCAACTAATTGTCTATGAAACCACACCACACATTTACAGAGAAGCGTTCTTAAAAATGTGAGTCCACAGTGGCATTTGTGTTTTTTTTAAATACTGATATAAATTACGAATGTTATTCATGCCGTCACGGGTGAAAGTGATTTCATCAGTGAAGAGTAAAAGTGAGATTACTTGGCGATTTCCAAATATCCAACAACAAAATTCCAATCGTCTATCTTCATCTCCTGCTCGAAGGTGTTGAATGAGCTGCAAATTATACGCATAGACCCCGTGTATATCTAATGTGCGCCATGTGGTACACAGGAGGTTCTCAGTTCGTCTGTATTTTCTTATGTTTGTTACCTCAGAACCTTCGACTGTGTGAACCGATTTTGATGATTCTTTATTTATTGGAAATGTTGTACTTCAAGGGTAGTACGATGAGAGTCTGGTTAGTTTCTGATTATGGGATCAATGACAAAGTATCGGAACTCTTCAATTCTAAGGAGCAAATTAACGATACTCGGCCGAATCTTTTATAGGATATCCGGATATTTGAATCACCTACCGTAATGTCGTTATAGTCAATTAATTCCCTGGTCAAAATATTTTTCATGTAAAGCCGCAGTTTTGAAAGTCTATTTTTGCGCTCTTCGCAAGTCTCTTTTGAAATTGTCCTCGAGGCAGATTTCCTCTGTTGAGATGGGCGCTTCTCCAGAACTTCGTTTGTTTCATTTAAACGGTGCTGTCTCATATTAGCAGCACGTTTAGTAGGTCTACCCATATTCAGAAAAAAAAGTTAGTGTACTTCAGATTCACTAAAAATAAAAAAAATTAACAATATTTTAACGAAAAAGAAAACCGACTTAAAAACTATTCCAAAACAAATTAATATGCACTAAAAAGTAAATAATAATAACAATAAAAATAATAATAATTGTGTATTCTTCTAGAATTGAATAATCAATTTACTTTTTCTACTCATCAATATGTAGGTACGAGCTATGTGTTTGCCACGCAAGAAGATAGGTAGGTGCCTACCCACTTTAAATCTAACTCAACAGATATCTATGAATAACAAACAATGATAAAAATATCTTTTAAAGTTCTAAGTAAAATGAAATGAAAAATATTAGACTACTTAACAGTCATTGAAGTTATTACGATAATATAATGTAGTTTCAATTATTGTTATTTTTGGAGTCGATGTCACCCAAGGAAATACTACAATATACCTAACAAAAATAATACGAGAATATTGAGACTGAAGTCGGATCGGATGTTTCCTTGGCTGACACCGACTCCAAAAATAACAATTGTAACTACGTTATATTATCGTAATAACTTGATTGACTTTTAAGTAGTGTAATATTTTTCATTTCATTTTACTTAGGATATCTCTAAAAATATTTTGATCATTGTTTCTTATTCATAGGTATCTGCTGAGTTAGATTTAAAGTGGGTAGATACCTACCTATCTTCTTGCGTGGTAAACACGTATTTCGTACCTACATATTGATGAGTAGATTATTAAGTTCTAGAAGAATAAACATTTTTTTTTACTTTTTAGTGCATATTAATTTGTTTTGGAATAATTTTTAAGTTGGTTTTCATGTTCGTTAAAATATTCGTTTATTATTGCAGTTCTTCTATAGTACCACCTAAAATATTTACTATTCCAGAAACACCTTGCGAACAGGGTGATTTAAGAGAATTGTCACAAAATTTGTGAGGTGACTCTACATGCGAAAATAAACCGGAAAAGTCCTACGAAAATTTGTCCGATTTTCGATCGTTACCTGGCTGGAGCGAATTCTACACAGGTCTATGAATGAAGACAAGTGTGAATATTAGTTACCGAAATGCTGTGTAGGTGCTACGTTGGACAAAATAATGGTGAGACAGATGGCCAAGCCATATGCAAGAGGTGTGGGGGTTCTCCAACAGATTGCAGCACTCTGACATAGTCCATAAGTGATATAAATGCGTGGACATAGGTGGGTCGCCAATCTCTATTAACAACACCTGCAGGAAGCAACTTACGGACCGACATACAGGCCCACCAAAGTACACTCCTAAAGGAGTTTTGTTACTTGGGCAGTAAAATAACAAATGATAGTCGCAGTACAGAGGATATAAAATACAGAATGGCAATGGGTAGAAAGCGTTCTTGAAAAAGAGAAATTTGTTAACATCGAATATTGATTTAAGCCTAAGGAAGTCCTTTCTGAAGACATTTGTGTGGAGTGTTGCCTTGTATGAACAGTGCGGACAGGAAGAGGATTGAGGCTTTTGAAATGTGGTGCTACAGAAGAATGCTGAAGATTAGGTGTGTGGATCGCGTAACTAATGAGGAGGTACTGAACAGAATTGGGGAGAAAAGGAATTTCTGGTATACCTTGACTAAAAGAAGGGATCGATTGGTAGGGCACATTCTTAGACATCAACGAATCGTGAATTTAGCGTCGGAGGGAAGTTTTTGGGGTAAAAACCGCAGAGGAAGACCAAGAGATAGATACAGTAAGCAGATTCAGACAGATGTAGGTTGCCGTTTTTATGTGGAGTTGAAGAGTCTTGCTCAGGATAGGGTATTGTGGAGAGCTGCATCAAACCAAGTCTCCGGACTGAAGACCACGAAAAAAAAAAGTTTTGAACACGTCTTGTGCGATGGCTCATTCATCTGCTCCACCATTATTCTGTCCCCCGCAGTACTCACACAGCATTTCGATAAGTAATTTTCATACTTCCCTTCATAATAATTCATGGATGTGTGGTAGACTTCAATCCGCTGTAGTCCCATAAAGATAAAAAGTCGAACTTATGTTCACAGGACTTCCGCGGTATATTTTACATGTACTACACCTCACAAATTATGACATTCCTCCTGAATCACCGGATATAGTTACAACCGAATATGTTTGCCATTTAGTACCTTAAACAGTATTTGACAGAATACCATTAAACTTACGAATGGTACTGTTAAAATCAGGTCTACCTTGCAGCATTAATATAGAGAAAGGAGGTTTTATTTACGATTAAGCTTCCATCATTGTGTTCGATTTGTCCATGACAATTCTGCTTGCTTGTATAGCGAAAGAAATCGCCGCCATTTATTTCATCATGTCCATCCATTCGAAATCTCGCGTTAAGAGCACAAAGAAAACTTCACTTGTAACTACAATTTCTGGCCAAAGAAAAAAATGGAGAAGTTCTGAGCTTTCAAAACATGTCTAGTGTTCAAGATTTTGGCTTCAGATTAATACATATAAATTTAATGTTATTAAGTATTAGGAATTACAATCAATGTAATGCGTGTGATGAAAGCTAATTAAAGTTTATTTTGACGGTCAGGAATGTGGTATAGTCTGCAGCTTGTATGTTATGTGTGATAGATTTAGAGCCGATTGTGTCATTAGTAAATCAATGGGCTTCAACCGACAAGAGGAAGCTAGCTTCAGAATAATATCAGTTATGACTCGTATTGTGATTGAAAGCAAACGCACGAGCTTGTTCTGTCCATACAAGGAGTTCCTAGACTGGTTTTATTCCTGACGTATGAGCGACGTCCGTCCAGTAACTACAGTGGCAACTTGAACTAACAACTGTAAACAACAGATGTGCTGTAGACTAGTCAGTTCTGAGCAGCCGGTATTTAAGCAACGGACATGTGGCCATATTGCATCAATGTTGTAGTTCCACTAATTGTTGGGCCTAACATTTCCAAATCAAGTCATACACAAGGGATTTACGTTATTAACTACTAGTGAGCACTGAAATAAATCTATAGGGAAAGTTGAACAATTGTGCACAGCAGGGATTCGAACCCGGGTCCTCCTGCTTAATCCTTTATTTGGCACGCACAGAAATCGCATAAGAAAAACTAATAAGTTACTTAAATTATACGTGTATAGCCATGTGGAACTTTTTACATTAACTTTTGTTTCAAATTATAATCTCTTGCTGTAAGTAACGTAGCCCAAAAAAGTGCCTGAGCCTTAAATATCACTGCTACAGTGTTGTTCCTGTGGCTGTTAAAATTTATGCATTTTACACTATTTCATGTGAAATAGAAACCCCAGAACAATCCTACAATTTCCACATTTTCCCGTACCCATGACGACAAAACCTGCTTTTTCTTTTTTGGCCTAGAGTCTGACAAATGACCAAAACTGTTATATCGTCCATCGTTCACTGGCACAAGAGGCGTCGTTCTCTTCTTCTGTGTGCTGGCTGTGCATCTCATATTGGTGTGACAGACCATCTCTTCCCATTTGCAACGTCACACATAGGAAACCGCTAACACATTTGTATAAATAAGTCATCTTCAAGATTTCCTCTTACTGTATATAAGCAATTTCCCCTATATAAGAACAAAATAGCGCCACAGAATCAAAAGAAGGTAGTACACCGCTCAGGTATGTTTGCAGTGTCCGCCTAAGAATCAGAGTATAGCGAGATTTGTCACAAAATAGAATGGAAAATGGCTCTATATTAGAGATTAAGTGTTGATTATAAGAACCATTAGCTATTTCAGGACGAAATATCAAACATGTTACACAGAAAACGGTGTGCAAATTTGATGTTGATTGAGAACAGCATTGTCAAATAAAGGCTTAATATTACTCCATGTTTTATTCATTCGGGTCGCTTTTGTTCTATATTATTATTATTGTTACAGAGGTGAACTCGCTGAGCTACCGCGCCAGCCCAATGGAAATACAATGATCACGATAGTACGGACTGCATTACAACGTCTCCCGTCAGACGCAAATTCTCAACTCATCCACACACTACTGACTTAGTGCTGCTACCCATTATCACTCATTACTCGCGGCATGTAGCCGTTTCCCGTAAGAGTTACGGCTGGTGTGCATCCGCACTGAAGAAAGGATCACCGGCCATCATTGACATAATTACACACATGAAAAAAAATACCATTACATCACCACGATTCTAGGGGTTAATGACCCTTTACATAAAAATGGAACAGAGATATACTAAAACATTATTTCAGTTCTCTCTATTGCTCACGAAAACGGAAATTGAAAAGTTGCACAACACTAACCTAGACATCTTGAGTTTGTATTCCAGATTGCAGCATACACCAGTACCCCTGATATTCGGTAAAAGTCCTCTTCCACTGATGCAAGGCGGTACTCGTCGTGGCATACTGTCCACTAGATCATCAAAGGAGTGTCGTTCAAGATTGTCCCACTCCTTAACGACGACTGGGCGTTGATCTCTGAGATTGCTTGGGTGGTCGTCTCGTCCAAAAACAGGCGTTTTCAGTGTATCCCAGGCATGTTAGGTAGGGTTCATATCTGTAGAACATCTGGTTGTTCTAATCTAGCGATGTCGTCCCATCATGAAGGAACTGATTCACGAGATGTGCACGATGAGCGCAAGAATTGCTGTCAATTACGATTACTCCCTGACAGAAATGCTGCCGATGTGTGAAATATTGAAACATTTCGACCGTTCCGGGGCGCTGAAAACAACCCAACTTGAAAATTTGTGCTGGGCTGGGATTCGAAACCGAATTTCCCGCTTGGAGCCAGACGTCGCCTTAGCCAAATAGGCTACCCAGGCACGCTTCCATTCCAACCCAAATTCGCCGCGGTGGACTAGCCGAGCGGTCTAAAGCGTCTCGCTGCGGAGCGCGCGGTTGCTCGCCGTGGAGGTTCGAGTCCTCCCTGGGGCATAGGTGTGTGTGTTTGTCCTTAGGTTAGTTTACCTAGGTTTAAGTAGGTACGGACTGATGACCACGCAGTTTGGTCCGATAGATTTACAAACATTTGAACATTTTGAACCAACCAAAATCCTCACGGCGTGGTTATGGTATATCGCCGCAAATTTGCGACTGGGTAGGGGATTTCCTGTCAGATAGGACACAGTTTCTAGTAATCGATGGTAAAACATCGACTAAAACAGAGGTGATATCGGGCGTTCCACAGGCTAGTGTTATTGGTCTTCTGCTGTTACTTATTTACATAAACGATTTGGGAAAAAATCTAAGTAGCTCTCTTAGGTTGTTTGCAGATGACGCCGTCTAGTAAAATCATCTGAAGATCAAAACCAACTGCAGAACGATCTGAATAAGATATCACTATGGTGTAAAAATTGGCAATTGACTCTAAATAATGAGAAGTGTGAAGTCGTCCACATGAGTTCGAAAAGAAATCCGTTAAACGTTGTTTACAAGATAAATCAATCAAACGTGAAGGCCGTAGACTCCACAAAATACCTAGAAATGACTATTACTTCAGACTTAAACTGGAAAGGACACGTAGATAATGTCGTGGGAAAGGCGAACCAGAGACTGCGTTTCATTGGTAGAACCCTTATAAGATGCTTAGTTAATTGACTGATTGATTATTGATATAGGGCGCTCAACATCGAGGTTATCAGCGCTATATAAGATGCAACAGAACTACTAAAGAAACTGCATACACTACGCTTGTCCGTCCTTTTTTGGAGTATTGCTGCCCAGTGTGAGATCCTTATCAGGTAGGTTTGACGGAGGACATCGAAAGAGTCCAGAGAAGGGCAGCTCGTTTTGTACTGTCACGATACAGGGGAGACAGCGTTACGGAAATGATACAGGAACTGGGATGGGAATCATTACAACAACGGCGCTTATCGCGGCGGCGTGGGCTACTTACGAAACTCCAATCGCCAACATTCTCCTCCGAATGCGAAAATATGTTGTTGACTTCCATTTACATAAATAGAAATGATCATCAGAATAAAATACGAGAAATCAGAGCTCGAACGGAGAGATACAGGTGTTCTTTCTTCCCGCTCGCTATTCGTGAATGGAATGGGAGATATATAGTATAACGGTAGTTCGGTGAACCCTCTGCCAGGCACTTAAATGTGATTTGCAGAGTATCCCATGTAGATGTAGATGTAGCACAATAGGACTGTAGTGCCCTCTGCCCATTGGTTCCTCCAGCTCGCAGCTTATACTGTGAAACGTGTCCATAAAAAATTATTTTTGTAAGAAAATGTCTAATATTGTGCCTCCTGTTCTGTATCGAGTAACTTGCTTGCAAGAAAATGTGTAATATCGCTTCTACTGTATGTATCGATATGTGTACTTAACTCTGTGAAGTTTCATCTTTGGCAAAGATCATGTATTTCATAGCATTGTAGCTCGCGCTGAGAGAGAGTAGCACTTGTGGTTCAGCTCGCTTAGAGAGCGGTTGAGTTGTGTGTATGGCTCCGATGTAGAGCAGAGGCTGCTTTGCCAGCAAGTCAGAAGTTGTATTATGTAGGTAATGTAATGCTGATTATTAATAATAAGTAACTTGACCTTTCTTTCCTTTTTCATTTACGTAGTTAGAAAATTAACCTACTTCCTTCATTTGATAATTAGTTATTAGTGGATTTAAAGTGCAGTATTGATTTTAATAATATTGTTGAACAGATTTCGTTGTTGGTGCCATAGTAAATGATAGTTAATTGACTATGATACTAAATTTCAATAATTAGAAATTGATCTGCATAAAATTCTCACAGTCAAGCATTAAGAAAGTTATTTGTGGTTTTTTAATATCTTTCTCGCAGTCAAAATTTTTAAGTATAGTCAGTGTCTGTTTCAAATGGTGACTTGCCACAGTTGTTTTGTGTTTAAAATATCCGTTGCGCACATAATCAGTTTAATGCACTGTTTCTTGTTTAATAGTATATACATCAATATCAGGGCCATAATTAAACCAAATTGCTGTGTTAATGAACAATTTGTTGTCTGATTTAACGATAGGTTCAACATCCACAACACAACTGTATTTCCGCAACAGGCAATGAATGACACGTTCAATGTAAACGCGTTTATACGGTCGATCCCTTGCGGGAATCAGTATAAGCCGCGAGGAGGAGGAACCAACGGGCAGGGGCGCTACCCTCGTAGTGTGCTGTAAGTTGAGAATTTGTGTTGTAAAGGAAGCGGGAAGCGAGCCGCCAGAGCCTAACTGATTAAGGCGACCGCTGGTCCGAAGCGGGAAATCCGGGTTCGAATCCTGGTCCAGCACAAATTTTCAACATTGTCGTTGAATTTATTTCAACGCCCCGAAACGGTTGAAATATTTCAATATTTCGATTTCGTAAACTTACGGAAGGAAGCTTAGGGTTTAAAGTCCCGTCGACAGCGTGGTCATTAGAGACTTAGCTCACGCTCGGAGTGTTTGGGTAAGGACTGGGACGGAAAGCGGCCGTGTCCTTTCGAAGGAACCATCCTGGCATTTGCCTGGAGTGACTCAGGGAAATCACAGAAAACCTAAATCTGGATGGCCGGAGGTGGATTTGATCCATTATCCTCCCGAATTCGAGTCCAGTGCGCCATCTCGCTCGGTCGTAAACTGACGGCCTTGGAAACGCAAGTATGCAATGATAATGACGTTGAATATCTGTAAAATCGTATCTTTGGCTCAACGAGCACAATTTAGTATGCGCTGTCCGGCGTTTGAGCTTACTGAGTTTGGTCTGCGGCCTCCGACGAGTGAGCAGGTGTAGTGTTGTGCAAGCAGCCTTGGAATGTAGTCGCAAATAGCAGTGTGAGATCGAATCATTTGAATATTTTTATGTATGATAATGTTGTGAAATATTTGAATATGAAAGTGTTATGAGCTTATGAAGAAAAAAGTTAAGCAGAGTCATCTTTTCATTATTAGACGCTTCGCGTAACTCTACTCCATCTCTAACTGACATTCGACATGAAGGGTTTAATTTTCTTCTTTTATGTCAATTCTTTAAAATAATTAGAAGTATAGTGCAGAAATTTAGTACGTCTTTACTGTACAAAAAGCGGATGAAGTGTGATGTAGATATTTTCGATTTTTTTATTTACATTGTAAAAGTACTAGCAGGTTTTCTTTTGTTTAAAAGGATAGTAGAAGTAAATGAGTTCCTGGAAAGATTTATGTAAGTCGTTCCCAAGTTATAATCACCCCTTTTGTGTAATACTGTATAAGTTCATGTTCTCCTTTTACGAAAAAACAGGTAAAAAGTGACGAAGTTTAACTTCAACATCAGGTATTTTCGTGTTAGTCATTCATCTCGAAACCCAATTAATTATTAGTTTTAAATGCTACAGAGATGGACAAATTTAGTATTTGTGTAGTTAGTGGATTCGCATTGCACTCCTGCGAATTCTGTAGTCAGTTTTTGACCTTGCAGCAGCATTTTTTTTTATTTTTTTTTTGCAGTAATTCTGAGAGCAATTGCACATGTTTCCTTGCGCACAGGAAGGCCATAAATTCAGTGTAAATCCTCGAGTGAAATAATTAGTCACTTCTGCAGCAAGCTGATGCCCTATTGTCCAAACAATTGCAATCTTTTATGAAACAAATTATTTTCTACCGGAGATCAAATTGCTCATTCTATGAATAAAGTCCCAGGGTCAGAATAGGTTTTCATTACATATTTGGTTTTTGTTCAAAGTCCTGCTTAACTAATTGGATAAAGTGTTCAGTCAGATTATCAAGTTGAGCTATAGTGCAGATTCATTTTTTACAGCTACCCATACACACACAACTACACACGACACAATTGTTTGAGAAGTCACTAAAGTACAGTCAAACAATTTTTATTGACAACCTGCGAGTAAAATCTTAAACATGGCTGGATACATCGACGGTAATTAACGGCAGTAGAAGTAACAGCCAACCAGTTGCAAATTAAAGTTTAATAAACTTTGCCGCGGTTTCGATTGATGTAATTCTATCTTATTCAGAAGATACATGGACCTATAGTGAATAAGAAAGTAACAATCAACATATATACAACCGTATTAAAACGATAGATTGTTTACCTATAAAGTTACAACAAATTTTAGTCTACAGGAAACAAGTGCTTACATTACATTATTACTGTGGAAAAGTTACACGCGTCAATCTTTGTACACATAATGTAGCCCTTTACACAAAGGCACGTCAAACATATAAAATGATAACATATGCTGTGTAACAGAATGCGCGGCGTGCTAACCGCCGTCTGATTGAGCAAGACGGGGTCGCCAGGTAAATGTTCAAAAATGTTCAAATGTTTATTAAGCTTATGGGACTTAACTACGGGGTCATCAGTCCCTAAACTTACAAACTACTTATCAACTAGCTAATCCTAAGGACGGCACAAATATCCATGCCCGAGGGGGGATTCGAACCCCCGACCGTAGTGGCCGTGCAGACCGTGACTGGAGCGCCTCAGTCCCCTCGGCCACCGCGGCCGGCAGGTAAATGTGACACGTGGCGTATGCGCCTAGTGAAGATGATACAGCGTCAGTAGTCCATACATGTTAATAACAAATTATAAAATAGGAAACCCAAAGAAGCTTAAAATGAAAAAAAAATCACAGCTCACTGTAAGTAAACAAATTTTCAAGGTTAAACAATATACTGATGTTTACGAACTATGGCATGGGATTCTGCCATAATTTGCATTAGAAGTACTCTTCGTTACCTGAGGGCTACTTTCGGGAGCATGTTTCTAATCATCCTAAAAAGTAAAGAAAATTTCACGTGGGTCAACAAAGGAAGATCCAGGTCTACATAACGTAAATTACATAACAGTGCCACATAATTCAGATAAATAGATTCATTCCTGTTATAATCAAGGGGAAAACCAGCAGTGTTCGTAAATTGTTTACTCATTAGTAGCCGGCCGTGGTGGCCGAGCTGTCTGAGGCGCGCCAGTCACGGTCTGCACGGCCACTAGGGTCGGGGATTCGAATCCACCCTCGGGCATGGATATTTGTGTCGTCCTTAGTATTAGCTAGTTCATAAGTAGTTTGTAAGTTTAGGGACTGATGACCCCGTAGTTAGTCCCATAAGCTCTTCAAACATTTGAACTCATTAGTACCCAGCAAATTAATTTCGATAACATACGGACCATTCTCAGTGCTAAAACATAGCCAAGTCCAGTAGACACATGAGAACGTGTTACAGTAAACACTAATGTTGACTATAAAAAAAATCTTAGCTGACAAGTACAATTCAACTGAGCCATCCGCTTACATGTAATAACAATCGTCACTGTTACTGGTGAACAGACAAAAAGAAATTAAGTGTTCGTTAACCTTAAGGGACTTAACTGTGGGGTCATCAGTCCCTAAACTTACAAACTACTTATGAACTAACTTATACTAAAGACGACACAAACATCCATGCCCGAGGGGGCATTCGAACCCCCGACGGGGAACGGCCTCGCGCATCACAGCATAGCGCCTCACTGCGCTCGGCCGCTCCGCCATGGCGGTGAACAGACATCATGGCTTCCGGGTAGGATTCAATTCAAATTTGACCGTACTACATTCTTATGAACTACAACATGTCGTTATGTAATTTTTTATACTCTTCACCAATTACAGCTGTTGTTAGAAATGAGTATTCGAACACCAAACAAACGGACAATTTCACACAATCAGTAAAACTCTATTATGTGACGTATATGGGAAGCAGCATGGGGCCTGCTCCTGGCTTTGTCCTCCACCTCCCATTATGGTGATGTCTGGTATTGTAGGTTGCACGATGTTCTTGTTGCCTTCTCCGTACTGTGATGTTTCTTTTTACATGCAAGCAGATGGCTCAGTAACTTTTTTTTGTCACCTAAGATGTTTTTTTCAACATCAGCAGTGCTTAGTTATATTTTAGCAATGAACATGAACATTATGTAATCGAAATAGATTTGGTTTATATAATAGTATTACATAAATCAGAAAACGAGTTTAAAAAAATGTTAAAAATAACCTGCATTTGTATATTATCCTGTGAACCGTCGTGCGAAATGCTATTATTGTGCTATTCAAGGGAAATGAGTAATTATACATCTACATTTACATGGGATACTCTGCAAATCACATTCAAGTGGCTGGCAGAGTATTCATCGAACCATCAGTATACTATTTATCTCCTATTCCATTCTCGAATAGCGCGCGGGAAGAAAGAACCACTGAATCTCTCCGTTCGAACTCTGATTTCTCGTATTTTATTCTGATGATCGTTTCTACCTATGTACGTGGGAGTCAACAATATATTTCCGCATTCGGAGAAGAATGTTGGTGATTGGAGTTTCGTAAGTAGCCCACGCCGCAGCGATAAGCGCCGTTGTTGTAATGATTCCCATCCCAGTTCCTGTATCATTTCCGCTTATCGCTGCGGCGTGGGCTACTTACGAAACTCCAATCGCCAACATTCTTCTCCGAATGCAAAAACATATTGTTGACTCCCACTTACATAGGTAGAAATGACCATCAGAATAAAATACGAGAATTCAGAGCTCGAACGGGGGGATTCAGGTGTTCTTTCTTGCCGCGCGCTATTCGAGAATGGAATGGGAGATAAATAGTATAATTGTGGTCCGATGAACCCTCTGCCAGGCACTTAAAAGTGATTTGCAGAGTATCCCATGTAGATGTAGATGTAGAGCACTGCCGGCTCGATAGTGCCACACTAGCTTACGAGCTCCTGATGACTCAGTACAGGTATAGGCGTTATGCGCTGGACATTGATTGCGATTTTCGTGGAAACTAAGGCGCATTGGAAAAAATCCTTTTAGCTTGGTGGTCTGGAGGACTTCCCGCACAATATACCTGCGACTCATCAAAATTCGTTGATACCATACTTGGTGTTCCCCTTGTCAGTACGACACCAGAAACTGGAGTGTTCGTCTCCAGCCAAACAGTGACCTCTGCGAGACGAGCCAATGATATTATTGCACCTCCGTATATCTTTGGCGCGTAGTAGCAACATACTACCAACTTAATTATTTTTGTGCCAAAGACAAAAAGACGTCTTTTACCGGCACACGGTTTTAAACTGTACGAAAGGTTCATATCCGCTGCAGAGTGAAAAATATCATTATGAACACTCGTTCTATTGGCGCATATGTAGTAGGCAGGCAAGGAATAAGCTCCACAGTGTTACCGACAGTAACAGAATCAATATTTAATTAACCATATTTTGGAAATATTTCAATCCACCTTAAATTGCTTTACTGTACTTTTAGTAACTTACTCTCTAACCTTTCAGAGCACAGCAGAACACTTTGTGCAGCGAACATTGCCATTCGATTTTTCTTCAACGCCTATGATAAATGTATACAATGACAGCAATTCGGTATTGAACATATATTTTCCTTTTACTTTTGATACGATTATAAGTCAAACACCACTCCACAGCTCACGCACTAACGACTTGCATGAAGTTTCAAGCCACACACAGAGCTGTAAAACCAGTTGCGTAATCTGTGAATTTCAGTTTTGCCAACATCTCTTATCGCAGTATTTCTGTTGTCGGCTACATCGCGTCTCTCAAATGTTCAAATGTTTGTATAGTCTATGGGACTTAACTACGGGGTCATCAGTCCCTAAACTTACAAACTACTTATGAACTAACTAATACTAAGGACGGCACAAATATCCATGCCCGAGTGGCCGTGCAGACCGTGACTGGAACGTCGCAGTCTCCGCGTCTCTGGTCGGAGCGAACGATGTTTACGGCAGACAATTCACTTGGTAGATGCTGTACAGTCAAAAATGTTCAAATGTGTGTAAAGTACTATGGGACCAAAATGCTATGGTCATCGGTCCCTTGTCTTACACAATACTTTAACTCATTTTAAGGAAACATACACACACCCATGCTCAAGAAAGGATTCGAATCTCCGGCGGGAGCAGCCGCCCATTCCATGATATGATGGCTTAGACCGCATGGCTAACCCTGGCGGCCGCTACACAATCAACAAAATTTCTTTCCTTTCCGAAAAGTATATTGTGTAGCTGAGTTTCATTCTTCTTGAACTGTTAACTTTGTTTAGGAGATAAATCAATCAAAAGTGAAGGCCGTAAACTCCACAAAATACCTAGAAATTACTATTACTTCAGACTGGAAAGAACACGTAGATAATGTCGTTTGAGAGGCAAACCAGAGACTGTGTTTTATTGACAGAACCCTTAAAAAGATGCAACAGAACTACTAAAGAAACTGCATACACTACGCTCGTCCGTCCCTTTTTGGAATATTGCTGCCCGGTGTGGGGTCCTTATCAGGTGGGTTTGACGGAGGACATCGAAAGAGTCCAAAGAAGGGCAGCTCGTTTCGTATTGTCACGATACAGGGGAGACAGCATTACGGAAATGATACAGGAACTGGGATGGGAATCATTACAACAACGGCGCTTATCGCTGCGGCGTGGGCTACTTACGAAACTCCAATCACCAACATCCTTCTCCGAATGCGAAAATATATTGTTGACTCCTACTTACATAGGTAGAAACGATCATCAGAATAAAATACGAGAAATCAGAGCTCGAACGGAGAGATTCAGATGTTCTTTCTTCCCGCAGCGATAACCGCCGTTGTTGTAATGATTCCCATGCCACATCCTGTCTCCCTTGTATCGTGACAATACGGAACGAGCTGCCCTTCTCAGGACTCTTTCGATGTCCTCCGTCAAACCCACCTGATAAGGATCCCACACTGGACTGTAATACTCCAAAAATGGACGGACAAGCGTAGTGTATGCAGTTTCTTTTGTAGTTCTGTTGCATGTTTTAAGGGTTCTGCCAATAAAACGCAGTCTCTGGTTCGCCTTTCCCGCGATATTATCCATGTGTTCTTTCCAATTTAAGTCTGAAGTAATAGTAATTCCTAGGTATTTTGTAGAATTTACGGCCTTCAATTTTGACTGATTTATCTTGTAAATAAAGTTTAACGGATTTCTTTTCGTACTCATGTGGACGACTTCACACTTCTCATTATTAAGAGCCAATTGCCAATTTTTACACCATATTGATATCTTATTCAGATCGTTCTGCAGTTGGTTTTGATCTTCAGATGATTTTACTAGACGGTAAATGACGGCGTCATCTGCAAACAACCTAAGAGAGCTACTTAGATTTTCCCCTAAATCGTTTATGTAAATAAGGAACAGCAGAGGACCAATAACACTACCCTGTGGAACGCCCGATATCACCTCTGTTTTAGTCCATGCCTTACCATCCATTACTACGAACTATGTTCTCTCTGACAAGAAATCCCCTATCCAATCGCAAATTTGGGGCGATATACCACAACCACGCAATTTGATTAAAAGCGGTGAGGTACGGTGTCAAAAGCTTTCTGGAAATCAAGAAATACGAAATCGATTTGCGAACCTTTGTCGATAGCACCCATCACTTCGTATGAATAAAGAGCTAGTTGTGTTTCGCATGAACGATATTTTCTAAATCCGTGTTTACCTTGGGTCAATAGATCGCGGCTATTTGCGTTGTCTTTCTTTATTGTGAGAATGGAATCGAATGTTCGTAAATTGACACTCAAGTTCACCTGTAGACACGATGTTTCGCGTCCGAAAGTGTACGATGTCGATATATGGGTTCACGATCAGTTCCGTTTACAAGATGAAGACATGTATGGAATGCAGTACGATTTCATCCAAAACACATTTCAAGTCAAGTTCACTCGACATGATGTATGCTACCGTATTATGGAAGAAACTAACGGAGAAGCTACGTACAAGGCGTTGTCGGGAGAAGTGAGTCCTGTTACTATATCATACGCCGGTTTGGGCTTAGGGGGCGGTTAAAGTTCACAACTTGCCGTTTGAAATAGAAAACGTATGCATACAACAGGTACTCGCTAAGTTTGGTACCGTGTACAATGTAACTAACGACAGGTGGATGAACAACAGGTACTTCAATGTATTTAACGGTGTCAGGACTGTGAGGATTGATTTAGGCCCGGCGCACACTTGACGCAGCAGAGGCAGAGGAGAGGCAGAGGCGAGGCCTCCGTCCGCCTGTAACGCATGCTTTCCAATGGGGCAGCGCACACTTAACGCAGCCGAGGCGGAGGGCAGGCGTTTCCTCGGTCACGCCTCTGTCCGGTTGTCCGAGGCGCACAGTTTTCCTGCGCCTCTGTTCCATCTCTGTCGCAAAGTGAAATTTCAAGTCTTTCGACATGCTTCGAAAAAAAAAAAATGTTTTATGTAGACGAATATAAGCTTCATCCTTCTCTGTATTTAGTTTCTTTGTAACACTTTTAATGTCTGCGTAAAAAAATTAAAAATACTATTTTCCTATTTGTGCGTGTTTTGCGCGAACGCAGCTTCCACAATCGATTTTGCAGAAACTACTCACTAGAAAAAAATTATTTTTCTGTACCATATAGGTAAAAGCCGCCGCATGACGTTGGGGAGGTTTTCTTTTCGATATTATACATAGTTATTGTTATAACAAAAAATAAAGTACAACGCCGCGCTTATTTTTAATAGTTTGCAGTGAAAAAAGTAGTCGCTGGCTAGTTTGCGTTTGGTGCGTTTTACACCATACATTACCGCGAACGAAATGTAGCTAACATATCGAAATTGTTTTTAACGGTGGAAGGAGAGCTATATCTCTTTCGATTCTCGAGAAAATACGTGAGATACACGTTTGACGCGACGCAGTCGGCAGCTACGCGGCACACGCGCGGCTGTTGCCGCCTGCTGTGCCGAGTGCGGAGCTGCCTCGTGTCTCCCTTCTTCGTATGCTGCCGATACAGACCCCCATGCTGGAAATGAACAACTTACTGAAATAGAAAGACACCGAGATTCATAAACCGAAGATGGTGATTGTGTATTTTTACGGTCTATAGTCTCTGGTTTCAGTAAACTTTGTGGCAAGCATGGAAGCACTATATAAGCTAAAATTCTCGTTACTACTGAATAATAAGTTCGGCGAAACCAGAAGGGACGTGCAACGATTTTTTTTACTGTCAGGGACTTTCTTCAATTTCTTGAAACACAATGTCCATCCCTTCGTGAAGCTTCAGCTCATTGCTAAACCATAGATGATGCTAGAAACGTCTCTCGTCAGTATTTCTCAACCTGAATTCTATACCACGTTCAGAAATTCAACATTTGCAAAAGTATTAGCATTAGCTTCACTAATTACTAACAAATATAATGACTGCTGATGGTAATTATCATTAGAAATGATGACAGAGACAAAATAGGAATGCAGTGTAATAAAATACTGCATGTCTTGCACAGCTGCCGTCATAGAAGAAGGAAAAGAGCAAACGTCAGTATCTTAGTACTCAGGAGCATGGAAGAGCTACGAATAAAGACCTAAGTAATGAAACACTTTGCGAGCAAATGCATTTAAACAAGGAAACTATGATTTGCAAAATTTTTCATATCGTTATATATTTCAATCTAAGACATATGAAATGCATACCAGGTGTCACCGAGAAGAAAAGTGTTTCTGATCGTATATACTGCGCCACAATCATGATTAACTATGTCAGTTGTATAAAGGTTCTTTCAATGTGACACTTGTTTCACTGAATTATAAAAGAAATGAAAGAAAAATAAATAACTAATTAAATTCCTAAAACATATCCCTAATTTTTCTTTAGCGGGTATGACGTGTCACACATTGTTTTTCTTCTCTTTTAAGTCCTTCTTACCCAGCATGTGACCCTCTTTAAACTGTCGTCTGTTTAGTCGGAATTGCTCAAGAGCTTAAAATGAGCTTCCATGGACCAGAGAAGTTCAGCATGTAATCGTCACTTTTGCCTTTGCTCAACAGACCTTTAACTGCTCTTATACTCTATCAGAACACACACTCACAAATTAAATTAACTGAGTTTTGAAGGAGATTCAGGAATTAAATCTGATTGCATGGAGAGGTTTGCAGTGGACATGCAGCACGTGCTGTTGCCCTCCTCTGCCTGCGCTGCGTCAAGTGTGCGCTGACCAGCAGAGGCCCTGCGCCTCGCCTCTGCCTCTGCTGCGTCAAGTGTGCGCCGGGCCTTAAACTCGCACATCCCGTCTTACGTTAACGTCATGGGCTTCAAAGCGCTCGTTGTGTACGAGGGCCAGCCGCGCACGTGCTCGCGCTGCAACGCTTCCGGCCACCTGCGCAGGCCGCCGGCGCAGTTGCCGCGGGCAGCCCCTGTTGACTGGACAGACACTGGGCAGCCGTGACGTATGCAGCCGTAACCGCCGACGCGCATGCGCAGGTGCAGGCTGCGGCCGCGCCTTCTCGCGCCACTGACAATCGTCCGGACACAGAAACGACGACCGTGACCCGTCTGCCGGTAACGCTTACTACACCGAGAGTAGAGTGGCACGAGGATGTTGACGATGCTTCAGCTGAAGCCGCGCCTCTCCAAA
This sequence comes from Locusta migratoria, assembly GCA_026315105.1. Classification (NCBI taxonomy): domain Eukaryota; kingdom Metazoa; phylum Arthropoda; class Insecta; order Orthoptera; family Acrididae; genus Locusta; species Locusta migratoria. The sequence continues at coordinate 300,257,269 of CM048755.1, forward strand.
CCGTTCTCACCGCCCCCACACAGAGCCCTGACGCGAGTTCTTTCCGAGAACAGGCTATGGAAACTGACAGTATCAAAACGACACGTGCTTTTAGAAAGTAAAGACACTGTTTCGCCGTGCACTGTTGCGGATGCAGCCGGAGATACAGACATACAACCTGGGGATTTGCCAGCAGAAAACGGTAACTTGAACTGTCGTGTTGAGTCCTCCCAAGATAAAAGAAAATTAAAATAGCCCGTGAAGGCGCCGCTGAAGCCGCCGAAAAACTGAAACCGAAAATCAGTATGACTTTGAGTCAGTTGAGGGAGGCTGGAGGCAACGTTACGCAGTCAACGTCCGATAGTTCGCAAGAAAAAATGTGCGTAGATGACCCGCTACCGCCCGAGGCCACAAACGAACCGCCGTGGACGAAAGGTGGTCCACGGGGACGGAGAACGTGTCCCCCTTCGGATACGGAATAGGACGTGGCTGTGCCCGGGAACGTTTCGTCAGATGCAAGAATCGAACAGCGCGACGATCTTTCATGAAATCATACATCATTGATAATAATAATAATAATAATAACACCTGGGTATAAGTGGGGTTGCCTTCCCCTAGTGCAAAAGCGTCTGATGCATTCCTGTTCCTAACATTCTGTGGTAGAACACAAACCACACCATCTAACGTCAGGGCAGCTGATATCAATATCACCGACAGTACTACAGCAGATTATACACCACATGCAACAATGATAGAGTCTAAAATTAAAAATAATATACATCACATGTTTAAATGCAAGCTTATAAATTAGCGACTATTAATATTAATAGAACTGACTCCGGTGTGAAGATTCAGTGCCTTAAAGACTATCTGTACGCGGCTGACGTTGACATTGCGCTGTTACAGGAGGTGGTAACGGAGAAAGTCAACAGGATCACCGGATACGATACAATTCTAAACATCGGTACTGAAGCAGGCACTGCGATCTTATACAAATGTTCAAATGTTTGTTAAGCTTATGGGACTTAACTAGGGGTCATCAGTCCCTAAACTTACAATCTACTTATCAACTACCTTATACTAAAGACAGCACAAATATCCATGCCCGAGGGGGGATTCGAACCCCCGACCGTAGTGGCTGTGCAGACCGTGACTGGAGCGCCTCAGTCTCCTCGGCCACCGCGGCCGGCTATCTTGTACAAAGAGGGTATTCCATGCGTAGGTGTCAATCTTTTAGACACTGGAAGAGGAATTAGTGACCATGTTAATGATTTATTAATTGTCAACATCTATGCACCTTCGGGGTCAATTGGGAAGCGGAGTAGAGGCATCTTTTTTAAAAGTGATATCGTGAATCTTTTATTGAATGTTCGGACAAATATCATCATAGGAGGTGATTACAATTGTGTGTTGCGCAAAGAAGATCAGGCAGATCGCCATGTGGCGAACTGGCAGTATTTGTTGGTGAATTCGGTCTGGAAGATACTTGGGCCTATTTTCACACGCAAGTCATTCGCTATGCCTATGCAACTAGTGTTTCGGCAAGTCGTTTGGACCGCGTTTATGTCAGTAGAGAATCTCTGCCAACTGTTATAGATTGTGAATACTAGCCAGTGAACTTTTCGAACCATGTTGCCGATCATGTCACTTTCCGGCACACACGACAACAAACATTTTGTGGGCGTGGCACCTGGCAGTTAAACACGTCGTTACTGCTGGAAGACGGACTGAAACTGGCGGTTAACGAGACGTGGACCACGTGTCTTCGACTGAAATCACGTTACAGGGACCGTATCACTTTGTGGGTTCAACATGGAAGCCACAACTCAGAAAATGTGTCATCCAGTACTCCAAGGACCGATCCTATTGGAACAAGCGCACATCGGAATACTATTTCCATTGCTTACGCGACCTGTATAGTAGACCTTCTTCCATAGCTACTAATATTTTGGAAATAAAACGTATAAAGGCGCAAATAACTGACTTGGAACGGAGGTCCTTACAGGGTAGCAAGGTACGGTCAAGGACAACGGATTGCGTTCCTCACAAAGAACCTTCTCTATTTCATATTATGAGGGAAATCAGGCATGGGCAACAGAAAATAATCAGTTGTTTGATAGATGATGAAGATACGGCGTACAATGATCAACGTACCATCAAACATTACGTGGAGGCGTACTACACCGTATTATATAAGGAACAAAATGTCGATTTGACTGCTCGAGATGACCTACTGTCGACATTTCCCGTCACGGTGACCTTGGACGACAATAGGGACATCTTGGACGGAATCACAAAAGAGGAAATGGAACGTACTATTAAGGCTGCACCGCGTGGGAAAGCAGCCGGTTCAGATGGCCTCCCCGTCGAATTTTATGGCTGCGTGTGGGACGTCATTGGTGCGGAGATGGCGGAGGTCTACAACCAACTGTTAACGGACACACCGCTCCCGCCTGCATTCACTGAAGGGATGGTCGTACTTATACCGAAAACGACACAACGCAAGAGATTGACAGATTTTCGTCCTCTGACCTTGCTAAATGCGGATTTTAAGATTTTTACGCGTATTTTGAATGCAAGACTGAAGCCGGTCCTGCCTAAAATAATTGGGCCATATCAATCGAGCGTTCCAATAGGAAGATCCATGCTTGACGTTCTCTGCTCCTATAGAGATCTTACCAACTTAACATGGATCTGTAAGTGTAAGCTTGCTTTAGTGTTTTTAGATTTTAACAAAGCCTTTGACAGAATCAATCATGAGTTTTTATTGACTACAATGCTAAAAATGGGATTTGATGATAGATTCGTACAGATCATCCGGAAATGCATATTTGGCACCCATTCAAGGATTAAGATTAATGGACAATTAACTGGCCCAATTCCAAATAAACAATCGGTCCGTCAGGGTTGTCCTCTTTCCATGACGTTATATGCAATAGCCGTGGAACCATTTCTCCGGAAATTGTATCAGATTTAACTGGAATAACATTATTTAATGTAAAAACCGCATGTCATGCCTATGTAGATGACATCAGTGTGATCGTCAACACAAATGACGACCTGAACAACTTGAGTCAGATTCTGACACTGTACACTTGCTCCTCTGGCGCACAGATTAACCTGCAAAAGTTTCAAATAATGAATTTGAGTCCTAATGGTAGCAAAGTAGACACGACATGGATTGAGGAAACCACTGGGAGATATCAACTCGGGATGTACCTCATGCCCAACCCTCGAGCAATGATCGCTATCAACTGGTCAAAAAAACTGAACGCCATTCGTGGAATGCTCAGGGAGAACAATGTTCGGGCACTGGATCGACTTCAACGAGCACAGTTCATTAATGCGTATGTACTGAGTAAAATCCACCATATAGCGGCTGTCTTACCGATTCCGCCAGATATTGCATACAAAATACTAGGGGCAGCGTGTTGGTACGTGTGGAAGAAAAATATCTTCAAAGTGTCCTTCAACGCGGCTACATTGGCCAGGCACAGAGGAGGCCTGGGCGTCAAACACGTCCAGGCACTATGCCGGGCAATATTCCTTAACAGAACCTCTAAAATCATCGAAGCAAGGGAGCCAGGGATCACTCAGTGTCTCTTTAAAACCTTGTGGCCGGCCGATTGCACTGCACCATGCAATGTTGGACACATCAGTGCCGAACTTGATTACGTGCGCCAGTATTTTTTGGACATAAGTTACATTCCCCCCGACCAGAGACGCACCACCACAAAAAAGATCTATGAACTGCTTAATGCACGACGTCCACAGAATCCTATCGAAGGAAAACATCCAACTAAACAATGGAAACACGTCTGGAACAATATTTCAAACGCGAACCTACCTACTAGAGTGAGTGCTGCTTGGTATGATGTTGTCAACGCAACCATCCCAACGGCGGAAAGGTTTCATAAAATTAACCTCAGAGCCACCCCACTATGCGACCGTTGCCACATCGTCGAGTCGGTTGCGCACTTACTTATCTGCGGGGAAAAAATAAGGATATGGAACTGGACACGAAAAAAACTAGCGCTGATGACAAGAACAAGTGAGTCCACAATATCCGTGAATGATATACTTTTCCCGGAATGGAACCAATTTGCCGGAGCAAAACATAACAGTTATGCCTGGCTCATGGGACACTTTGTGTTCTACGCAATAATATTCACATCACCTGCTCTTGCCGGCTTTATATTCTATATACGTTGTGAACATCAAAAGATGCAGAGACATCCCAAATATAAAAACCGTTTCCAGAACTTTCTACTGATTGCATTACAGTAGTAGAGCATGTTTCTATCGCGTGGAAAGCATTATAGAAAAGAAACGAGATTGAGGGTCTTTGAGAAGTGCTATAGTCCGATAGTATAATGAATAGTTCATCGAAGTATTGTTACCAAGAATTTAGTTAATATCGATCATACGTGAAGACGTGCCACTATAGGCAATGAGAAGTCAGCTTCATTCCGACTCGCATAGAATTATTTATTTACAATCATGAACTTTATTTCCTCTATTACTTCTGGTGCAACTTGACCAGTGTTTAGACGAAGGTATTAACGTACTCATTAAAATTATTTCTTATTTTCCCTTTTAATTTATTTTTTGTTATAAAATGCCCAGCAGGCACACTGAATAAGGAGGACAGACCTGCTGATGTAGAGGCATTTCGGTTTATTATCGCCGGAGGCGAGTTCAGTTAGCGATGGACTCGGGATGGAGAAGGGGCCAAAAGCCCTGAACAACAGATCAGTTGCGCTCATTTTGGCATGTGACGCCTGAAGTTAAAAGAAGACAAATTAACAACCAACATTACGGAATAGTGTAACTCAAGAATAAACAACACGGAAAAATTCATAAAATTCTAGAAGACGAAGTTTGTGGACGTCACTAGGCCGAAAAGGACACGCCATTATAATTGTTTGAAATAAAATCAATAAATACAAAAAAAAGGTAAAATAAAAAAGTATAAAAAAAGAATTGAAAGCAACATTTAAAAAAATTGCAAGATTGAACCAAATGTTATATGGCAGAAGGCCGATTTGTTTGTATTTAAGGCAATGGTGCCGGCGTCGAAGAAGGCGGTAAATGGTGACGGAAAGCCAGGGCTGAAGGGGTGGTAAGGAGGCCCATAAAAAAAAATTGGGTGGGGGACTACGGCGCGCCAGTCACGTTAAAAAAATAATAAAAAATAAAAAAGTTTGGTTTAATTAGCAAGGTGTTCGACTGTCACGCATGCGACCCGAGTTCAAATCCTCCTCGGATTATTATTATTTTTGTTTTTAAACTCGTCCGGCGAATGGCTGTGTATAACTATATTTCTTATATCTTACTGCAAAGATAAGGTTATATCAGGTAATTATATGTGAACGATATGCTACGAATGACTACCCGCCTGGCCGCAGTATAATAAGCCGCTGGGACGCGTCAAGTGGGCGCACACTGCATTCAACGGTGTAACATCACTGGGGCCGGGGACTGTAAACGCAGCTAACAAATGCTGCACAAATGTTACAGCTGATAACTACAGACGGTTTATTTATCTTTCAGTCGCCGTAAAACTATGCTTCGAAATAACGAACAAAATAAAATAATCGTGCGCAATACATAACATATTGAGCAATTAACATAAGCTGTTATCACGACCAATTACTCAAGCATTAACATAAGAGTGGCTATTAAAGCATATAATTGTGCACAATCAATCGTCGGACAAATGAAAAAAAAAATGGTTCCAAGCAGGATTTGAACTCCGGTGGGACGCGCGACAGGCTAGCACCTAGCTAATTACATCACGCTGGTTCACGTGCTTGTGATGACTCAGTACAGGTATAGCTGTTACGCGCTGGACTTTGATCGCGATTTTCGTGGAAACTAAGGCGCATTGGAACAGATCCTTTTATCTTGGTGGTCTGGAGGAGTTCCCGCAAAATATACCTGCGACTCATCAAAATTCGTTGGTACCGTACTTGGTGTTCCCCTTGTGAGAGGTTGCCTGATACGCAGTGGCGATAGGCACAGATTCCAGTTTTGAAATTGTGAATAGTGAAACGTTCTGATCCGCAGACACTGATTGATATTGTCTGTTTCAGCTATAAAGATAAAGTAATTTTGTAACTTTGTAGCGATTTTGAGTAGTGAAAGAATTACTTACCGAGTACGTATTGTTGTGAAGTATTTTGTATAAGTAATTTTGAATTGAAATTGTAAAAAGCTTTAACAAGGATGTTAATTAAAAATAAATTTATAATGTTGAAGTTTCTAAAAACAGTGAATTTGATCAGTGACGTTGCTAATGTAATTATCGTCTTAAACGTGCAGTAACAATATTCACACCAGCGTGGTCTCTGAGAGTAAAAGAGCACCTTGAGTATTATTTTTAAATTAAACAGCGGCCACTGCCCATTCTCCGTGAGCGGTAGAAAGCGGAATTTTATGTCGAGGCGCTGACCTCACTTAACCTTGAGACACGTTTCATTATTATTAGTCCTGTATTTGACGACAGGCAAGTTTCACCGGACCGGAATTCGAAATGGTACCTTTGTCTTCCACGGGAAGCACTCTACCGAGGGAGTTATCGTGGCACCGTCGTCACAGCTTTACTTCCGCCAGTACCTCGTCTCTTACTTTCCAAAAGTCCAAGGATCGAATCGCGTTCCGGCATACACTTTTAATCTGCTAGAAAGTTTCACATCAGCGCACTCCGCTGCAGAGTGAAAATTCTGGAAACATCCCCTAGACTGAGACCATGTGTTCGCTATATTCTTTCCTGTCGGAGAGGACACAGTTCGTAGTAATCGATGGTAAGGCATCAACTAAAAAAAAGTTATATCGGGCGTTTCACAGGGTATGTTATTGGTTCTCTGCTGTTCCTTATTTACATAAACGATTTAGGGGAAAATCTAAGTAGCTCTCTTAGGTTGTTTGCAGATCACGCCGTCATTTACCGTCTAGTAAAATCATCTGAAGATCAAAAACAACTGCAGAACGATCTGAATAAGATATCACTATGGTGTAAAAATTGGCAATAATGAGAAGTGTGAAGTCGTCCACATGAGTACGAAAAGAAATCCGTTAAACTTTGTTTACAAGATAAATCAATCAAAAGTGAAGGCCGTAAACACAAAATACCTAGGAATTACAATTACTTCTGACTTAAATTGGAAAGAACACGTAGATAATGTCGTGGGAATGGCGAACCAGAGACTGCGTTTTATTGGCACAACCCTTAAAACATGCACCAGAACTACAAAAGAAACTGCGTACACTACGCTTGTCCGTCCTTTTTTGGAGTATTGCTGCCCAGCGTGGGATCATTATCAGGTGGGTTTGACGGAAGGCATCAAAAGATCCAGAGAAGGGCAGCTCGTTCCGTATTGTCGCGATACAGGGGAGACAGCGTTACGGAAATGATACAGGATCTGGGATGGGAATCATTACAACAATGGCGCTTATCGCTGCGGCGTGGGCTACTTTCGTAACTCCAATCGCCAACATTCTCCTCTGAATGCAAAAATATATTGTTGACTCCCACTTAAATAGGTAGAAATGACCATCAGAATAAAATACGAGAAATCAGAGCTCGAACGGAGAGATTCAGGCGTTCTTTCTTCCTGCGCGCTATTCGAGAATGGAATGGGAGACAAATAGTACAGTGGTGGTTCGAGGAACCCTCTGCCAGGCACTTAAATGTGATTTGCACAGTATCCCACGTAGATGTAGATGTAGAAGCCGTGCGGGGATCGCCGTGCGCTCTAAGGCCGCTTGCACGTTACACGATTTCGCCCGTTTGAGAAAAGACCGTACAGACAACTTTTCTTAGTCGACTGATGAAGGGGGGCCTTTCACGCTGTACGGTTACAACACGAGCACGATTTTCAGTCGCGTTGCAGCCGTTCAGTGCCACTGCTGAACATGGTACCGCGCCCTACTCTCCGTTTAGTGATCAACGTGGCCAAGTGCAAGCTTTCACACTACACGGTTTCACTTGTACGGGGGCTGTACCCAGTGTTGTTTCTACTGCGTTCAGCTTGGTTTCAGGTTGCGTTTTTCGGTGTTTTCAATTTGCGTGTATCGATCCCTTATTTCACTCTATGGAAGGAATTGACGCTAGTTGAATCAAAACCTGTGTTATGGGACAAAACTTTAGATATTTATAAGGATAGAAACACAACCAGAAGAGCGTGGGAAGAAGTGTCTTCAGCACTCAGCCCATATTTTGAGATCATTGATGATAAAGAAAAACATGCATTTGGTAAGTACTACATATGAAGTAAAGTAAATACATATTTGTAAATAATTATTTTTATTATAGCTCAATAACATTTTACTATTCCTGGTAAGTCATTACGGCTGTGTAAAGTTGGTCTACCCAAGATTTGATTTTTCCTGATTGTATGGTCTTTTGTTAATCGAAATTTAATAAATAAATTTTATGTATAGAATTTGTAAACACCAGTAATAAAAAAGCTGTATTTAAAAGCCGGCCGCGGTGGCCGAGGAGACTGAGGCGCTCCAGTCACGGTCTGCACGGCCACTACGGTCGGGGGCTCGAATCCCCCCTTGGGTATTGATATTTGTGCCGTCCTTAGTCTTAGGTAGTTCATAAGTAGTTTGTAAGCTTAGGGACTGATGACCCCGTAGTTAAGTCCCATAAGCTTAGCAAACATTTGAACATTTTGTATTTAAAAACTTACCTTAAAGTCATATTCAGCATTTCAATAGGTTTTATACAATTTATGAATTGCGTTGAAGAACATTCATCAGTTCCCCGTGCAATTCATCGAAGACCAATTGACATACGAAAGTAGTTAAAAAAAACTTCTATAGTCTGCAAATAATGTGTAGAAAAGACCGACTTCCTCACGTCTCTGATTAATTGGATGACCCAGTGAAGGCGACTGTGCCTTCGTCTTCTACGACGTCGACACAGTATCCATAACGCAATGACTTGTTCACCATCCAAAATAAGAACTGTACCAGGCCACATTTTCATGGGAACTGATTTTTTTTTCGTACGGGCGAAATAGTGTAATGTGCAAGCGGCCCAAGGCTGGTTGCATACACACCGATTTTGGACGGCCGATATTTTACCGGTGAAGCGCTGCTTGCACACAAGCCGGCATTTTACCGGTCAAACGAACAATCGCTTGGCTGTCGTGGTCGAGTGAAGTTGATTTCAAACATAAATTAATGAATCCCAAACGATTTTGCATACCATTATGACAAATATTTCTGACGTGATAGAAATGACTAATAATGTACCGTATCATCACAAAACCCTCCTTCAGTTCGCTGGGAAGTTGTCTCGATGTATCTCTAGTCTCATTTCTATCTTAAAACGGGTCCAAAGTTTAGAATAATGGACACTAGTACGCGATAGGTTGATGATTTTGGCAGGGCTAAAAACCTTTCTGCACGGCCGATCGCTCGGAGGGCTAGCCACCCTCCATAATAAAACAAAGCAAAGATCTCAACAACATCATAAAACAATGACACGATCTACCCGAAGAATAAAAAAGGAAATTCTATACATATTGTAAATGCGAAAGTTTGTATGTTTGTTACCGCATCACGCTAAAACTACAGCACTGATTTAGATGAAATTTCATATAGAGATTTCTTATGTCTTGGATTAGGACATAGGCTACTTTTCAAAATGTTTATTACAAGTTATTTATTTGAAATATATCCATAGAAATACGTAACGGTTGTAAGAAGCTTCTAATACAACAGCAGAAGAGCATTGTAGGGTATGTCATGTTTAGCCGCGAGGGTTAACGCGTCATATAATCGATATCCATTATTTTGGGCAATGGTTCGGGCCCTGCTATAGTAAAATTTTTTTCTTTGTTATTGTTATCTTTTTTACTTTCGAATATACAAAAAGATTCTTGGATACTGCCAAAACGGCTTAACTGATATATAATTACATACACAAGAAATCTGAATGTTGGTGTTTATGCCGCATTCATTTTCATTTGTTGTAACAAATGAAGAAAGTATGTATATAAAATTGAAGTCTTTAAATAAAATATGCTCTAAGTACCATGGCAAGAAAAAACATTGACGTTTTGTGTAGAATGGGATCTAGATACCAAGCCCTATTTTGTGTACAAAGCACGAACTGCCACGTAAAAATAGCGTACGTAAACTGCAACGAAAGTAGTAGCAAATGCACTCAACAGATGGCAGGCGGTACGCTGCAGTTAACATACGAAACGTTATAGATGTTCGAACATTGTGATGTTATCGTAATTCTTTAAAATTGTATTCTCTTTGGATTTCAATGAATAATAGTTTCTTTGGTGATTTCGATTATTTATAGCATTCGAACGTTTGCATTTAGTTCTTTTGTTGGTTCGTTTTGCATTTGTAGGATCTTAACAGTTCGTTTCTCCGTTAGATGTCTTTTTTATCTCTTTACTTTTCTCCGTTAGGTTTGTTGTTTATTTCGTTACATTTCTTCGTTAGGTTTGCTGTTTATTTTGTGTCCCAACTTCATCGCCGCTTTTGTGTCCCAGCCTCGTCGTAGGTGTCGGTGGCCGAGCGGAATGAGACCGACACGCTGGTGCAGGTACGGAGGGGAGCAGCCAGAAACTATAAACACTCGAGTAAATTAGAAAGTGATATATTGCACAGAATGTAACAATACTTAACTTTTACATAGCACTGCAGAATGTTGATACATAGTTGTTAGAGGCCTGCCTAGTGCCTGTACATTAGCAAAGTCTCCACTGGTGCCTATCTGATGGCGAAGGTCCTAACTCGTTGCTATCTCAGTCCGAAGTCCGAAGTGCCAAGTGCGAAGTGGCCTATGTCCTTCAGTGGTGGCCACGAGCGGCGTTGTACCAGAGGGCGCTCGTGGCTGTCGTCGGAAGAACGCCGCGCCGTGCGTGCATGACGGCGCGCGGCGAAAGTAAGTGGCGCGCACTTTGTACTTGTGCGACACCACACCCCTCCCCCCCAAACCGCCGCGCCGTCGTGGCGTAGGGCTGAGGGCCACGGCGACGGCACTGGGAGGAGGGCCTGGGCGGGGGCGTTACTGGTGGGACGGGCGTCGTAGCGGAGGCCGGGATCGAGGCGCCGTCCGCGCCCCGGCATCCGCCTTGCGATCCTCCAGGGAACCCGCCGAAACCTGGGGAAGGGCGCCCGCCCCCGCCCAGAGGGAGCAGGTCATCTTCTTCTGAGGTGCGTGGCCCAAGCTGGGGGGGCCCGCACGGTCCCGGAGTCCCTCTCGGTGACGCTGTCGTCTGCGGCGGCGACAGCGGCGGCGATGACTGCGTCGGATGTACGTCGACGTCCATAGGGATCTCGTAGTCCGGGGACGAACGATGTGGTTGTGCTCCCTGGCGGTGAACTGGGTCTGGAATCAAGAAACCGGAGACAGGATCGCGCGGTCTGTGCAGGCGCAATTGGTTTGCGTGGCGCCGCAGCTCCGACCCTGTGGAAGAACGTACAATAAACAAATTGCGACCAAGCACGCGCTGAATGGTGCCCGGCAACCATGTCTTCTTGTTTCCAGCAAACACCCTGTACAGCACCGGCGTGGAAACCTGAAAACGCGTAGCGCCATACGAACCGACTCGGTGCGTGGGAGGCTGCAGCAGGTGAAGGAGAGTGCGGTGACGGCGGCCGTGTAGCAGCTCGGCAGGAGACGGGCCGTCACGTGGCATGCACCGATACGTAGACAGGAAAATTTGAAGAGCTTGCTGCCTGGAGTGCTGACCTTTCATCTTCTCCATGTGAGACTTGAATGTTCGAACGAAACGTTCTGCTTCACCATTGGACTGAGGGTGAAAAGGTGCGGTGGTGATATGCTGAATGCCATTCACACGACAAAACTGTTGAAATTTCGCACTAACAAACTGAGGTCCATTGTCACTGACGATAGTTTCAGGCAAGCCTTCGATGCAAAACACTGATGTTAAGGCACTGATTGTACTAGAAGCTGTCGTTGAGTTCATGGCAATCACAAAAGGAAACTTGCTGAAAGCGTCTACAACGATTAACCAGCGCGTATTCCAGAAAGGTCCGGCAAAGTCAATATGTAAACGTTGCCATGGTCCCTTGGGGCGTGGCCAGTCTGAGAAACGCTGTGGAGGAGCCGCCTGATGCTCCGCACAAACTGTACACTGTGACGTCATGTTCTCTATCTGAGCGTCCATACCAACCCAGGTACAATGACGTCTGGCCAGTTGCTTTGTCCTAACAATACCCCAATGTCCTTGATGCAGGAGGCGTAACACTTCACGTTGCAGGGAACGAGGAACAATCACTCGTGTTTGGTCGTTGTCCGTATGTAACAACAGAACACCCTGACTTAAAGATAATGCATGACGTTGTGCAAAATAACGTCGAACCAGAGGCCGATCAATGTCTTTGGCTCTGGCAGGCCACCCTGAGCGAACAAAACGTACTACCACACTTAGGTCTGCATCCGCAGCTGTTTCCTGTGCAACCCGACGAGAGTTCAAAGGAAAGTCTGCGACAGCGGAAGCATCTCTGGAGTCTATCTGACAACATGCAATTTCTGAAGAATCAAATGATACATCCTGGCCAACCGGAAGTCGGGAAAGTGTGTCCGCGTTGGCATGTTTAGTGGTAGGTCGGTACAAATTCTCATACTGATAATTTGACAATATCAAGGACCATCTCTGAAGCTTTTGTGCCGTACGTGGCGGAATTGGCTTTGTGGGTGAGAACAACGACGTGAGAGGCTTGTGGTCTGTCAACAAATAGAATTTTCTGCCATAGAGATAATGATGAAACTTTGCGACGCCGTAAATGATTGCTAAGGCCTCCTTTTCTATCTGACTGTAATTCTGTTGCGTCGGCGTCAGTAGCTTGGATGCAAAGGCAATAGGACGATCGTGACATCCAATACGATGTGAGATTACAGCGCCCAGACCGTACGACGAGGCGTCAACTGCTAACACTACAGGCTTCTGTGGGTCAAAGGGAATCAAAAATGCATCACTGAGTAGTGCAGACTTTAATTTGTCAAAGGCAACCTGACAATCTTTAGACCATACAAAAGGAACATTCTTCCTACGTAAGTGATGCAGTGGAGCTGCAATCTGAGAGGCATTGGGAATAAATCTGAAATAATAGTTAAGTTTTCCCATTACTGCTTGCAATTCGTGCACATTCTTAGGAGGAGGCAAGTCTTTGATTGCTCTAAGATGTGACTGTAACGGATGGATTCCTTGGGCATTAATCACATGGCCTAGGTACTCTATTTCAGTTTGAAAAAACGAACACTTTGCTTTATTGCAACGTAGACCTGCTGCAGTCAAAACTTTGAAAAGGCACTCCAGGTTTGCTAAATGTTCTTCAACTGTACGTCCGGATACCACAATATCATCTAAATAGTTCGAACAACACGGTACAGAAACTGTCAGCTGTTCCAAAAAACGCTGAAAAATAGCGGGGGCGGAAGAACTGCCAAAGGGTAGGCGTTGAAATTGAAAAAGGCCCATGTGAGTATTAATGACGAAAAACTGTTTTGACTCGTCATCAAGTGGAACCTGTAAGTATGCCTCTGCTAAATCAATCTTAGAAAAGAAACGAGACTGTCCTAATTTGTCCATCAGTTCCTCAGGTCTGGGCAGGGGATAAGTGTCGACAATTGTTTGACTGTTCACTGTTGATTTGAAGTCCGCACAGAGACGAAGTTTTCCTGACGGCTTGGGTATAATTACTATAGGCGAGGCCCACTGACTCGCAGAAACAGGAGAAATCACCCCACTATCTTGCCAACGTTTAAGTTCTTCGGCAACTGTATCACGCAATGCGATAGGCACTGGTCTAGCTTTACGAAATTTTGGAACTGCAGATTCTTTTAAAGTTACATGTGCCACGAAGTCTTTTGCACAACCTAGTTCCGGCGAAAACAAGTCACTATATTTGTCACACAATGCATTGATTTTATCCTGAGGCACTATTGACGAAATTTGAAGCACATCTCTTTGAATTGATAAACCAAATAAATCGAATGCATCTAGTCCAAAAATATTCTGCGTAGATTTGGCCTGAAGAACTACAAAAGCAACTGTTTTTGTTACACCTTGAAAAGAGGCAGGCAGGCTACACGTTCCTAGCACCGGAATAGTTTGTCCTGTGTACGCTGTTAACACTTGCTGTGACGGCGACAATTTTGGCGAACCCAGTAGTTCATAAGTTTCTTTATTCATTAGTGTGACAGCGGAACCAGTATCAAGCTGAAATTGCACAGTCTTATTGTCAATGGAAAGATTCACAAAAAGGTTTTGCTTGCGGCGCTCGACAGGTGCGCGAATGTGGGCAACGTCTGCTACGGTTTGTTTACTGCGCTTGCGCGGGCCGCGTAGTGAAGTAAGCGGCGCAGACTCGGCACGCAGCGGATTAACAACACTGTCACTAGATGACACTACCGCCGGATCGACGTCCGCGCAATGCGAGGCTACTGCAGAGTCACTAACTACTGCACTAAACTTTTGAGTAGCTACACCAAGTCTACTGTTACTATCTACACAGTACTGGGCACTATTACAATGAGCAGTTGCAGAAGGCACTATTTTCACTACAGGAATGCACTGTTCATAGTCATTTTGCTTGTCCCGAACCCTTTTCCGTTGCACAGATTTACGCGCTCGTCGGCGCTTGCTACGTGGTGCACTATATAGATTTGCCATAGGCGCAGAACTACTGTCTTGCAATTGAGATCCAAGGAAAGCAGTGTTCAATTCCACAGCCCGTATAACATTTACAGAATGAACTGTTCTCGCACTCTGCGAAGCACTGTTTCTAACGTTACTGTTCTTTGAGTTTTTAATTTGCATACACACAGACCGTACATGTCCTGATTTGCCACACTGATAACAGGTTGCGTTGCGACTAGGGCAATGAGCACGCTTGTGGCGAGACACACACTGGGGGCACGATTTACGAACATTTTTCTGAAATGAGCGTTGGCGCCCGTTATTCAAATTACTGTTTCGAACACGACGGGAAGACCTTTGCGTCGCACTTTTACTCTGGCTACTGTTCACTGTCTGTTCAGCACGGCCGGTAGAAAAGTAAGAATCACTAGAGCTATACTGAGAACTACGGCTAGGAAAGCGTCCGTTGCGGCGCACTGAATTTACACTATGGCTTTGCATTTCTACATCAGCTAAGTCAAAAGTATCATGCGCTTCTATAAGCTGCAGTACACTGTCTAATGAGGGGTCAGACTGTTTCAGAATTGCTGCTCTAATTCTGGGGTCCTGAATGTTCTGCGTAATCGCATCCCTCAACATAACGTCACTATACGAAAGTCCACAAGAGCAAGTAAATTTACATTGGCGGGTTAAGCCCTTTAATTCCGTAATCCACTCTTGGTGTGACTGCTGCGGTAATTTTTTAAGTCTGAAAAATCGGTATCGTGCAGCGGCTACAAGAACTTTTCTTTCATAATGAGCATTCAGTGCATCTACAATTTGTTCAAAGTCTACATCACGAGGAGATGCGAGAGGGAAAAGTTTTTGCAATAGTACGAACGTCTGGGGGCCCACAATCGATAAGAAAAGGTTCTTCACTCTCTGACCTGTAATTTGATGAGCCGCGACGAGTTCTTGAAACTGCGCGAAATAGTCACTCCATTCTTCCTCACGTTCGTTGTACTGGCGGAACGTCGGAAGCGGTGCGGCGGCAGGTGTGGGCTGCTGATGCGACGGCTGTTGTTGAGTTGCCGTCAACTGCGCCACTGCGTTGAGAAGTTGTGAGATTTGCGCCGTCTGTAACTGAATAATTTCCATTAAGTTTGGGTTCGGGGTAGTGGCCATGCTGACCGATTAGGCACCGCGTATACAAGAAAATTAGTACAAAACACAAATGCAATATGAAAGAGGACGCTCTGCAACAAAAAAGTCCACAAACACGTAACTGAAAATGTTCCCCCAAAAATCTTATAATAAGGGTGGGTGGGCGGGAGCAATTTCTGCGTGCTCCGACTGCTGCTGTCTGGCTGCTGCAAGCGCGCTGGTCCAAGGTTCTATCACTCCTCGTCGCCACTTTTGTGTCCCAACTTCATCGCCGCTTTTGTGTCCCAGCCTCGTCGTAGGTGTCGGTGGCCGAGCGGAATGAGACCGACACGCTGGTGCAGGTACGGAGGGGAGCAGCCAGAAACTATAAACACTCGAGTAAATTAGAAAGTGATATATTGCACAGAATGTAACAATACTTAACTTTTACATAGCACTGCAGAATGTTGATACATAGTTGTTAGAGGCCTGCCTAGTGCCTGTACATTAGCAAAGTCTCCACTGGTGCCTATCTGATGGCGAAGGTCCTAACTCGTTGCTATCTCAGTCCGAAGTCCGAAGTGCCAAGTGCGAAGTGGCCTATGTCCTTCAGTGGTGGCCACGAGCGGCGTTGTACCAGAGGGCGCTCGTGGCTGTCGTCGGAAGAACGCCGCGCCGTGCGTGCATGACGGCGCGCGGCGAAAGTAAGTGGCGCGCACTTTGTACTTGTGCGACACCACAGTTTATTTTGTTCCTTTACTTGCCATTTGTTTTCGATTACTGTATTGTTGTTACTTGTAGTTACTTACTGTCAGGGGTGCCATCCCACAAGTTGGAGCTGAAGGTGGGTGTGCCTGTTTTATTGATGCGTAACTTGGATGCACCACGATTATGCAATGGCACCAGGTTACGCATCACGGACCTGAGAAGGCAAATCGTGCAGGCCACCATCCTCACCGGTGGAGCCAAGGGAGAGACTGTATTAATACCACGAATTCCCATCATCCCATCAAACTTGCCATTCCAGTTTAAACGGTTACAGTTCCCATTGAAAGTGTTCTTCTCGATTACTATAAACAAGAGTCAAGGACAAACATTAAAAGTGGCAGGTATTCATCTGGCCACCCCATGTTTCTCACATGGACAGCTCTAAGTAGGCTGCTCCCGTGTATCGAGAGCTCGAAATCTCTACGTATACTCGGAGAACAAGAAGTCTCGAAACGTCGTTTAAAGGGACGTATTGCAATAGGTTTTTGGCTCTCCATTCGTTCCAAGACAATTATATATTCCGCGCTAACAATGTCGCAAACAGTCATGTAGTTATTTATGCCGTTTCTTGGCACTTTACTTAATGTCTGACTATCGAACCGCGGGTAACACCGCGGGGAGCAGCTAGTATAAAAAAAAAAACTCAAAAAACGAGTAGGAGTCCCAGTCTGACACAAAATTTTTACTTCGCATTGAATTTTATTCAGTGCCCTGGAACAGACGAGATTTTTACCGGCCGTCCACATTCCAGCAGTGGCCTACTGGAAGGCATCGTAGCTTGCACACTGGCCGGCCACGGCAAAATGCCGGTCAGCTGCCGTCTGCTGTCACTGCAGACCGCCGGCGCCGGCGTCAAATGGCAGCTTGCACACGCAACGATTTTTATCGGTCGTCTTCCATACACAGTTCTCGCTGTGCCATACAATCGACGTAGCACATTGTCAAGGTAGGTAGAATAGAAAGGTATGCCAGTTTGGGCTTCTTCACTGTCATTGGTTAGCGCTGTATTACGTCACTCGGCAGCAAGCCGCTGCATTATAAGGCCGCCGTGAACATATTTTCTCAGTCTTTTCATTTCTCATCCGACGAAAAACATTGCATTTAAGCAGTGGAACACGCTTGATTAATAAATATGTATACTAACATACAAATGACTGAAAAAGAAAAGCTTCAAACATTATTAACAACTAGCTAACCCGTCCCGCACCGCGACTTGGCACGGGTAATATTTAAACGTCTTTAACTCGAGAATTGTTGAGCTCATAAAGATGTAAAATAAAGTCCCGGAGAGCACATGTCTAACTTTTATAATTTCCCACAATCACTATTTATGTAGTCTGAAGCCATCTGGCGCCAACGCCTTAGGAGAGAAAAATGGTACATGTGCTTCACTCGTAAAAGTTAGACGTATGCTCTCGTAGACTTTTTTATTTTTTTTATATATTTTTTTATTTATTTATTTTAGATCTTTGTGAGACCTACAATTTAAAAGAAACCTCATCACGATACGTTCAGTAGTTCTCGAGCTATAGAAGGTTAAAGGGACAGACAGAGAGAAAATGTGCTTCTGTTTTATATAATCTCATGATTTGACTCCCTTAGAGTGCGAATTTCTAAATTTTACTATACCTATAGTCGTGACGCTAGCTCATGCAATAAGCTGATTAAGTTTTATCGCAATCGACTGAATGACATTGACAGAGGCCTTCATTTTTATACATTAGATAAAGAAAACTCGTTACAACGCAAACGTAGCAGCCGATGCATGGAAAGATTGTTCCCTAATACAAGAAAGCTACCTTCTGTCCGAACACTTAACAGGTCACGAAACGAGCGAGCGCAGAACACAAGTTCGCCGGCCGCGGTGGCCGAGGGGACTGAGGCGCTTCAGTCACGGTCTGCACGGCCACTACGGTCGGGGGTTCGAATCCCCCCTCGGGCATGGATATTTGTGCCGTCCTTAGTCTTAGGTAGTTCATAAGTAGTTTGTAAGCTTAGGGACTGATGACCCCGTAGTTAAGTCCCATAAGTTCTACAAACATTTGAACACAACTTCCTGCTCGCACGTTTCATAAGGGTACTGCGGCAGCTGCTCGGCGCTTGCTGCCAGCTGGCGTCACAGACGCAAAGCGCGCCAGTCAAATTTACACCCCCCTGGCACATTGTAAAGTTGTGATGACATACGGTGAAGCGTGACTGGATAGTTCAGTCCGTAGAGCGCTTGCCCACAAAAGGCAAATGTCCCAGATTCGAGTCCCCGTTCCGGCACACAATTTTAATCTGCCAGGAAGTTTCAGATCAGCGCACACTCCGCTGCAGAGGGAAAGTTTCGTTCTGAAATAAGATCCTTCCGGCTGGATTTGACCGTACTATATTCTTTATGAAGTATTTGGATATTTAAAAAATCCTTGTCGCCTGTATTATAGATGCTGTGACAATACCTCTACAGATAATCTGCCATAACCAGCCCAGCCAGTAAAACTGCACAGCACGTGGCTTCTTCCGCCCCTTCCTGCCTACCTCGTTCTTCGTCCTCTTCCGGTCCCGCTGTCGGTTCGGCGCTCCCGATACGTAAAGCTTGGCTCGGCGTATTTTATCGTCGGAATTCCCAGAATTGTCCGCCTCGCCTGTTGATGCCTTCCTGCTAGCGTGCCGCCGGCTGCGATAGCGTGTCGTGCATCCTGCCACTTCCTGTTGGTGAATGCAGCGATTTATCTGCTGACCACCGAACTAACACTTCCAGGGGCCGGCTGTGCTCACGCGGGGACGGTGTCACCCAAACACTGCGTGGCCGCTACTCAGCAAAATCTTCTCGTCAACCTTTTATTTTCTTTCTTTCACTCATTTTCCCCCTTTTTTCATTGTAGGGCCCGCAGCATGTAATATGTCGTCAAATTCAAATGTTCAAATGTTTGTAAATCTATCGGACCAAACTGCGTGGTCATCAGTCCGTAGCTTACAAACTACTTAAACCTAGGTAAACTAACCTTAGGACAAACACACACACCCATGCCCCAGGGAGGACTCGAACCTCCACGGCGAGCAACCGCGCGCTCCTCAGCGAGGCGCTTTAGACCGCTCGACTACTCCACCGCGGAAAATATGTCTTAGTAAGACATTTTAATATTTTAGAATTGTCCAATATGCTGCAAATGTTTTATTATTTCACAACGGCCTTTTCGACTTATGCCATTGCCTGCAAGAGTGTGAAATATTTTTCTTTGAGGCAGTAATACGTTATGTAGAAAAATACTCCATATGGCACCTATATGTTACAAAAACATTTTATTTAATTCGACAGTTTCGTTTCCTATGTGAGCAAAATGGAATATTAATCTCAGATGGTATTGATGTTGATGTCGGTGTAGATGTTATGTTGGGAATTAAATATAATCTTTTGTTATGCGATAGTGTCTCTGTGGTTACTCAGAAGTTGTATGTGAATATTCTGCGAATGTTTTTATCTACTGATCTGAAGTATTACATCTTTGGATTATTCGTCATCTAATCGTAATATTTCGATAACAGTTTCCAAATAAAGTGTGTAGTTAAATTCTGTGTGAGGATTGAGAATATCGTCAGGAGTTGTGTTTACATGGATAAATATTTCCAATTCTTCCATAAAATTCATTATAATACCTGTAGGAATAATGTGTAATATTTATAGTGCCTCGTAAATATTACTGGCGATGTGCTTTTCATTTCTGAGATGTTGGCATAAAGTAGAGGGGTTGTTTTCATATGTATTCTCTGAATCGTATTGCAAAATTCCTTTCTGTTTGACGATGTAGAATTTATTACAACTTTAGCATATGTTTTTATACATTTCAGAGTTGTTTAGTTTAATATATCGGCAATGGTTTTGTGCAATTTTGTGTTAATGTTGTTTGTCTCGTTCGGAATGCGAGTTTAATTTGTGCTTCTGAAAGTCTGGAATATTGAGATACGGGGAGTATGTTGTATGTTCAAGTTCCTAACATCCAACGAAACGTGAGGAGGCTTTTGAACACCATCCCAAAAAAGGATTTCGTGAAAAGTTTTCAGGACACGTATCGCAAGGCTGAGCGGTGTATAGTAACGATAGGTGACTATCTCAGTAAGGTGACTGTAGTTCATAATTAATCTACGTTAATGTTACGGGACTATTCACCGAACTTTATTGTCAGAGGTTGTCTATTCTTCTATGGCCTTGCAAAGACAACGTTATATCCGTTAGTAACAGTTACGAACATCCTGTCCGGCCTTTTAAGTGTGTGAAAGCGTTGTCTCTGTGATACTGAAGGTCCATATGAACACTGCTGTCTTTGGTAATCATAATTCTAGAGTAGTCTTCGATATGCTGTGATCTATTTGTCTTGCACTGACAAGAAAAGTACTTGGGCTCGAACAAAGACATATACATCAAAATCGTACGAGAGATAATGTAAAAATCCCTTATTGCACTAGTGACACTCCCGCATCTGCAAAACTCTGCAGTCGTCCGTTAGAGGCCTCTGCGTGTGGCTTGCCACATTGCACTTTGACCTGTCGGTTCGCCAGTAAGGACGGTACAGTGTGCCTCCGAAGTTGCGTTTTGTGACATTTGTGTGGTGAAGCGTCAGATGGAGCGGCGATTGATAATCAATCCTGCTAAAGTATTGCTATTGGTTGAGATGAATTTACGAAGAACCATTCTTCGTGAAGATGGTATTAGTGTAGAAGATGAATCATTCGCATGCTTTCTCGTAACTGTTATGGTACAGAAATATGATCATAAGTTAGATAATGTTGAAACACTAACACATAATGATGATAATAGGGATGATAATGACTAACAACTCATTGCAAGCGGTAGTACTACGGTACGTGCGGGGAGAGGCGATGGAAACAGTGGCAGTGAATACCAACAGTCTTTCGGGAAGAAGGTTAAAGTTGCAACTAACATCACGGCTTTTGATGACAATACGCTAGAGAACATGTACGACGATTATTACATAAGTTATAGTTCAGATATCTGCATTACGTATGGCGCCACAATTACATATACGGTGCTATCTAGAGCATGATTGCAAAGTTTTGCATAAAAACGACACCCACCAGCACATTGAGGTGTACGTAGAGATACTGTAACCAAATGTTCATACAGATATGTTTATTCGAGCCCAAGTACTTTCCTTGTGAGTATCATCCCACTTTCAACCTCGGCTAATATACAACGTAATGACATGCTCACTTTGTAGTAGAGTCTTCAGATGTCGTCTTTAATCTCGTGCCTTTCACCGGCAGGGGCGTGTATTCCGGCTACCAGCTAGGATCCGTCTGCCGCTTTGACGTCATGAGGCGAATGCGGTGGGGCAAACAGGCAATTGCAGCGAATCTGTGTCCGCACACTTGGCGAACCGGAAATCTCACTACACAAGACATTTGAAGAGTTGTGAACTCTTCTCCCACCTACTGGCACCTGGAATACGAATGTTTCAGGCCTCATAACCAGTTCCTTAGTAATGATGAACTATCTGGTCATCGCTCGGTTCACGCATTTAATCGACAAGTAGTGCAGTGGGATTTAAAAGGTCCCAGGTTCGAATTCCGGTAACCGGCTAACCGTTTTAATCTGCCAGGAAGTTTCATATCAGCGTACACTCCGCTGCAGAGTGAAAATATCATTCTAGTGGGATTTAGTTTAACGAATCCAACGTTGAACCCCACCCAATGAACTTTCTGTCGCCATAAATTACAGTCTGACCTGCACTAACTTTTCTGAGATACAATTTCCTAGTTAGTCAATACTTTTTCTGTTTTGATCGGTGTTCCCAGATACATTACTAATGTACTGCTGACCACAAGTGATACAGGACTGTAGTGAATAAATTAACACAGAGTATGTCGTTCTGATTCTCAGCGATTCACAAACCAATTATTTATTTCCTTATTGTTTCTGGACTGTCAGTCATAGTGATTAAAATAAAACTCCGTTGAAATGATTAGCGAACATTCACTTTCTTTTTACGTTGTTCCTGTTCCTCTTGTGAAGGTGGACTTTTTCTACCGCAGTCAGTAAGAGTGGAAATAAGCTACCGTACAGACAGAGAGGAGGATGGGGCTGTATTTATGCTTGGAAGAACCAATTACATATCGATAAAGTCGATGCAATTGTATTCGTTTCCCAAAAGTTTTAAATATTTCGATTTACTGGTACTAAAAAGAAGTTCTGTATTCCGTTAGATTGGAGTGGTGTTTTGGAAAAACGTGTTGCCGCGATGGAGTAGCCGCGCGGTCTAAAGCGTCTCGCTGCGGAGCGCGCGGTTGCTGGCCGTGGAGGTTCGACTCCTCCCTGGGGCATGGGTGTGTGTGTTTGTCCGTAGGTTAGTTTACCTAGGTTTAAGTAGTTTATAAGCTACGGACTGATGACCACGCAGTTTGGTCCGATAGATTTACAGACATTTGAACATTTGAAAAACGTGTTGGTATTTGGTACTACTATATACAACATGCATCTATGTAGTAGGCCACCATCAATAATTGTATCAGTATTTTTATTTGGGAACATGATTTCAAAAGCCAAAATGTCGGAGGAGGGGGTTTCTTACGTACTGGCTGTGTCAGGTAACTTGCTGAGACGGCTGGCGGATTGAAAACAAACACGACGAATACGAGGGGAGAGGGTGTCTGACATGAGGAATCGCTGTTCAAACTTCCTACCGAAGGGGTCACCACAGATGTCTGCGAAAACACATGACCGGTGTTCGTCTGGTTCTTTTAGCTGCCCTGCGAGCGATTAAACCGAGTCTGGTTGTGGGTGATTCCTTTGCGGATCAGCATTTAGTTCCATTTACTTTGCTGTACCAAAATCATTACTGAAAGTGAATAAAGGTGAGACAATCTAGGCTGTTTCTGCATGCGAAAACTTTGCTTATAAATGTCAGGGTTTCATAATCGTTTCGTAGAGGAGTCTTCTCAACCTACTAGATTCTCGAGTTTTACCACATCGAAAATATCATTTCATTTTTCTACAAAACCAGCCCCCCCCCCCCACCCCATCGTTCTTGAGAACAAACCTTACTATCTACTTCAAATGACGTGGGTAGCTCTGTGCAAGCGAAAGAATAAATTATACTCAGAACATTTCCTTCCACTACACGCACGACTTCCAACGACGTGAGTGGATAAAGTGCTATGGGTACGTTACATTCAATTTCTTCCGAAAGGTCTTCCCAACAGTTATGATTGTCGATCCTGGAATAAAAAGAAAGAAAATGAAATTAAGGACTTGAAGAGAGAATTCACTTTTTGAGAGCAAGAATTTCTGCCTTGGAGAAACAAAATGTGCTTATTATGACAAGACGACAAAGCATCAGTCGTGTGGCAATAAAACGGAGTGGCAGCAATTTCACGGCTGGTCAAATACGATTCTTGATAGTAAAAAGAAGGCGTGTTGAATGGAGTCGAGGGCACGTGGCAAATGTAATCACACTGATATCGCTTTCTCTGACAGCCTGTTATTATTTGACCTTCACCCCGCGGCCTACGCACCAGATATGAGCAAAGCAGATTAAATGTAGACTATGAATTGTAATAAAATACGCGATAAAATGATACGCGATAAATTGGATTAAAGGAAAAGCAGCTATGCTAAGACCATTTAAGCAATGTTTTCTGTATCAATTTCGACGAAATGTTCGCTGACGGACGAATTAGTTACCACTGATCTGATGATCGATACTCGGATCATTCAGAAAAGTTCACGTAGTTATGGCTTGCACTGTGGTTTTAAAATGAAACCAGCCTGTATATTATGTTTTTGACATCAAAGTGACAATAGACAGCCGGCTGCAGTGGCCGAGCTATCTGCGGCGCGCCAGTCACAGTCTGCACGGCCACTACGGTCGGGGGTTCGAATCCCCCCTCGGGCATGGATATTTGTGCCGACCTTAGTAGTAGTTAGTTCATAAGTAGTTTGTAAGTTTAGGAACTGATGACCCCGTAGTTAAGTCCCATAAGCTATACAAACATTTGACAATAGACAAAACATATTTCTCAGATTATGTCAAAAGAGATACAAAGATATTAATGTTGCATGGTGTGCCCCACATGTACTACGTTTACATGCAAGACATCTTCCGAAAGACGGAAACCGATTTTCGTAAACCGTTTTCCGCTGTCGTGTTTACATGGCATAGACTGAATCGAATTTCCTAGTCCACTTAATATGGCCGCTGAAAAACAGCTGATTCAGTTCCTGATTTAGTCAGCACAAGCGCTATTTGTCTTTACTTAAATACACAGATTTATGTTCACTCTAATATTTATACTTTTATTTCACATTAGAAAATATCACTCTTCCTATATGCGCCGAAAATTCTTAACAAAGAAACACAATCTGACAAACCAAGAACGCTTCAAAAACGGTTGCGTTTACATGGGCACGAAAATTGATTGTGGAACTGGAAAGCCGGCCGCGGTGGCCGAGGGCACTGAGGCGCTTCAGTCACAGACTGCACGGCCACTACGGTCGGGGGTTCGACTCCCCCCTCGTGCATGGATATTTGTGCCGTCCTTAGTATTAGCTAGTTCATAAGGAGTTTATAAGTTTAGGGACTGATGACCCCGTAATTAAGTCCCATAAGCTCTACTGACATTTGAACATTTTTGGAACTGGAAAACCGCTTTAGAGAAGCGGATTTCCATAATCGATTTTGGAGTGTTTACGTGACCAACCAAAAGCGGAATTGGGAAATCGGTTTACGAAATCCGGTTTTGGGAGCCCATGTAAACGGACTGATGTTGAAGCTACTTTCAATCATTTCCTCATTGGGATTTTATCGCTACCAGATGGAAAAGATTTTAATATTCATCTGTTACTGGATTTTTGAATCATGACACTTCTGATCTTCCGGTTTCACAACGCACATCGGACACGTATTCGCCAAAATGTCGAAATGACTGCTTAGTAATTCTCAAGGACACTTACAAAGTTTATCCCACTCAACGCTATAGGGTGCAGAGGCTCCTATTGCAGCGATTGTAGATATTTTGCTAATATGGCTGTGTCATATGTTTGCACATTGGGCAGCGTATTATGAGCAATTTCACTATCTCCTGATGAATCCGTCAATGCGTGGAAATCACCAGAAGCAAAAGCGTAGTTTGCCAACAGCCGGATACATCGGTTTCTGTTAGATCGGCAGTGTGGTGCTTGCCTCGCACTTGGCTGGTTGTCAACAGGCTCCGCGCTCCGCGCCTGGCCGGCCGGCGGTGTTTACGTCGGGTGCGCTGTGCTTTGTCTTGGCGGAGGCTGCTCCGCTGTGTCGTGGCGTTCGTGTTTCTTTCTTCAAGAACTGTAAACAGTAATGGAATCTGAAGATAGGGAGAACAATATTCAATGTGAATTTGACCATACCGTAGTCAGACCGTCAGCTTTGGAAATTCATTACTGGATGATGAACGAACTGAAATTCACAGATAACGACGTAATGGGGTTACAGTTGGACACGTTTTTGAATTCTTTGTTTGTAAAAGTTAGTAACACGGAACTTAGTGACACTATAGTGAACGTTAACGATGGTGTAAGGAAATTTATGCACGCTAACCGTAGAGTAACCAGTGTAAAAGTAACAAATGCTGGACTTGGTGTTAGGAACTTGCGTGTGTTTAGTTTACCGTTTGAAGTAAAGAATGAGACCATATCACATTGTCTTAGTGCGTACGGTGATGTTGTGCCCGTAATAAAGGAAAAAATGGCCTCGACGTGTTTTACGGCCCACTTTAGATTTGTAGTTCTATAAGTTTTTGCAAACATTTTGGACCAAAATAATAATATAAATAATAAAAAATTCAATTAATAAAAATGTCTGAAACCCTTTTAGGAAAAGAAATGTATGTAGGGGCGGATTCCGAACCACTGATCTTCAGCGTCACAGTCCAACGCATTGCTCACTACGCTACAGCTAACAATTAGAAGCTGCGTTCTTTAATCTCATACTATTGATGGCCGTTGTTAACTGATGCTAATATGGCATTTGTAGACAGTAGATTATCATTTATTGTACGAAGAACAACGTGTTTTTGTTAATTCTTCAGTGCGCCATTGCTTTGAAATGACAACGTGTAAGTTACAATAAGAAAATCATCAAATACTCAACGGAAGATGGCGTATGCCAGAGAGAGTTCTGGGCGAGGAATGTCACGTGACATCTGCGAACGGCTGGTTTTCGTTAATTCAATGGAGGGTGTCAAAACTCCTTTATTTTTGTAAATATCTCTCAAACGATACGAGATATGAAAAAAACATAAGGGAACAAAGTTGTAGAGAATTTTCTCCTCTACAAATTCGGTTATTCAATTTCGCGTCAGATGAACGGTTTATTGCAATTAAAATTACATTACAAACGGATTTTTTTTGTATTACTAAAGTATTTCTTGTCCGAAATATTTGAAAAGGCGAGGTTCTGGTCTCTGGTAGCCAACAATTAAGTCTGTAAAATTTGGTGCCGATCGGTTGAACGGTTCGACCTAAAAAGTGGGAACACGTTAGAGCCAGACAGACATCGTCAAATCGCCGTTATTTCTGCAAATATTTGTGCAACGATGCAGGATATGAACAAACATAATAGAGCAAAGTTGTAGAGAATTTTCCCCTCTACCAATTAGGTTATTCAATTTTCGTGTCAAATGAATGGTTCGTTTGCAATTACAGTTATATTACAAACGGCTTTTCTTGGTATTACTACCGTATTTTTTTGTCCGAAAAATTTTAAAAAGAGATGTTCTGGTCTCTGAAAGCCTACAATCATGTCTGTAAGATTTGGTGCTGATCGGTTGAATGGTTCGTCTTAAAAACAGGGAACACGTTACGGACAGACAGACAGACAGACAGACAGACAGACAGACATCCCAAAATCGCTGTTATTTTTGAAAATATCTCTGAAACGATACGAGATTTTTAAAAAAAAACATAAGAGAGCAAAGTTGTAGAGAATTTTCTCCTCTACAAATTCGGTTATTCAGTTTTCGTGTCAGATGAATGGTTAAGCCGTTATTTTCATTTAAATTTCGAGCTGTCAAAAGACGATCGCAAAGGCCCACTTTTAATGTTACTACGGTAACCTACAGTGGGCCAAAATGGTCGTCAGCTTATCCGTTTCAATGCGAAAATGGTATAAGGAGTGTGAAAATGATTTTGAGGAAGCATGTTTCGTCCTTCTTGTATGTGGCCGTCACCGTGGCTTTATTACATACAGTAGACAGCCACAAATATGTTGATACTGTAATGGTAGGGAACATTTTCGTTCAAACTGTCCGCGACGTAGGCGCCCTGCGCAGCTGCCGTTAGGCGGACAGGATGATGTACAGGCGACGTGGGCCGCGGTCGCGTTAGGTGCCGCTCGCCGCGTAGAAGACAGTTCCAATGATATGGGCGTTACTCCTACTGTGTGTCAGATTGAAGTCTTGAAGTTATACCTGATGTGCCGTTAAATTCTCAGTCACCAGTAGTAGATGGTATTTTGCCTGAACAACCGACAGTACCTATTGTGTCGGCTGACACTGGATCAGAACCCGCTCCGGCTGCTGAAACAGAAACTTGTCGACAGCTGTCGTTGAGTAGTGGAAAGTGTACAGTCGAACGTCTCCGAAACTTTAATTAATGCACTGTTTTTGTGTCGCCACAGAAAGAGTCCGAAGTGTGGACAGTATCGGAATCCGTTCCCAAGACTAGTACCTCAGTTTCTGTGACGAATGAGTCACCTTCCGCCTCTGTAGCTGCTCGTCCTCAAAGGGAAGCTATCTCTCAAAAACCGAAGTCACGGCGTGATGTTGCTTCCGACTGCCGTGGGTCTGTAGCCCGATATCGGAGTGGGAGCACTTCTGACTTTGGGTCAAGAAGGTTCTCCTCTAGGAGAGAGCGCAGCTCGTCCTCTGAATGAACCCGCGCGTGTGGAAGACCGAGAGGAGATGGTGCGTCATCTTAAGAATATACTGCGTTCTTCAGATGCGAGTAATACCATGGATGTGGAAATGGCACAATGTGCGCAAAAAATGAAAGCTGAAAACCCTCTTCAAAAGACTCTCTGTCAGGGTCTCCCACGCAGAAAGTAGTCACATTGGCTGCAATTTCGGGAGTGGTGATACAAATGGATGTAGTTATATATTTTTGACGACGTTGCAGAGTTCATTTTTAATTAAATAAATCGCAATTTGCGATCACTTACAGCTTCACTGTACTAGGTTTAGATGTAATACCAATGTGCGGCGAGTGAAAAATTTGTGGCCGGCTGGGATTCGAACCCGAGATCTCCTGCTTACTAGGCAGACGCGTTGACCACTCCGCCACCGAGGACACAGTGACCAGCCCGACTGCAGAGGACTCTTTCCTGCACGTCTCCCGCCACACACAAATCTCCATTCGCCACGCTGTCGCTTTCCTATTACCACAGCCTATTTGTTCTGTAATGCTGTAATGCAGTATTGTGGCAATATTGTGTACCTGTTTCCCTCTATAGCATATAGTCTTTTATTGTATTTTCAGAGATCTGAAGATGATCTAACCTTAGTTCGAAACCGGTCACCTGTAATAATAAATTGTAAAATTTTGCGATCTAGACTGTTATTTTTATCTTTAAATTGATTCATGCTTGGCATTACATGCACACCCAAGAACAGGGGTTTACCTTCTTCTACGCAACAGGACGAAGTCGACTCGATCAAATATATATTTCTAGAGACAAAAAAAAAAAAAGTCTGTTATAGAATCACAAGTACATCCCGTCATCTTTACTGACCATTGTGCGTATGTCTGCCGCTTCAATTCTTTGATGGCACTAAAACTACGCACGACCAAATTATGGAAGTTTAATGTGCGTCTTCTAACACATCCGAATTTTGAAATGATCATAGTTCGCGGGTGGCAGCAGGCCACGAAGTACCGTGCCTTTTATTTATCTTGGTGGGTGGAATGTATGAAGCAGGCACTTCGTAAAGCCATTAAAGAATTTAGTCAGAATGTTGCAGAATGGAGAAGGTCGACAATGCAGTTTTACGACAATTGTCTTAATGATGCAATACACATGCAACAAGACAGTCCGGCCTTTAAAAATGTTCAAATGTTTGTAGAGCTTATGGGACCTAACTACGGGGTCATCAGTCCCTAAACTTACAAACTACTTATGAACTAGCTAATACTAATGACGGTACAAATATCCATGCCCGAGGGTGGATTCGAACCCCCGACCGTAGTGGCCGTGCAGACTGAGTTTGTGACACTTGCGCGGAGTGACACTTGCGCGGAAAGGGAATTTGTAGACACTTGCGCGGAGACCCGGACGCTGCAGGTAGTGAACAGGGTGTTCCAGAAGTAGGGATACACCACCCCTACTCCTCGCCCTCCAGCCGCTACCTGTGCCGTATTCAGGGAAAGGCCCACCGAGCGAGGTGGAGCAGTAGTAACGGCCCGGAGATATCACAGCCTCATTCAACAGGGAGATAACACGTCATACAAATATCACTCGATTTACAATACAGCACCAAGTGAAGAGGAATGTGATGAAATCGGAATTGAGCGCAACTGTTGCTAACTACAATTTCGGATTTACTGCATTTTTAGTCAGAATTCGCATCTATATTCGCATTTATCGCAAATGCGAATTTTTCCTGTCCCTAGTAATACCTCTAAAAATAAACAGCTGATCAAGGCACTAAAAGCAAGGGCAGATCTTTGGGTGTATTACTACAAATAATTAAAACACAATTTGATCGTGGAATTATATACAATCTCATTATAAAGGTTTTTTGTAGGTGGTTTTGAGCAGCTTTTAAATATGTTAGGAATAGCATTATGAAATGTAGACAGCTACACCTTATGTTTATTATGAGATATCGATTTCGGCTAATTTCAGGTCATCTTCAAGTCTCAAACAACAGGTGTTACTTGTGCATTTTTCCAGTGGCACTCATAACCTTTAAGTGTTTACACACGCCAGCCGCGGTGGCCGAGGAGACTAAGGCGCTCCAGTCACGGTCTGCACGGCCACTACGGTCGGGGGTTCGAATCCCCCCTCGGGCATGGATATTCGTGCCGTCCTAGTTCATAAGTAGTTCATAAGTTTAGGGACTAATGACCCCGTAGTTAAGTCCCATAGACTATACAAACATTTGAACATTTTGTTTACACGTTGTTAATCGCGTTAGCGATGAAACCAGAACCCAGAATCTTTGCGTCTAAATGATACATATATTGGTGTGATGTCTTATTTCGAAACAACAGACATCACACCAACACATATATAGCTCTCGGTAAAGTGGAACGGTACGATGTCGTTACGTAGCACAGCACAGCCGACTGGAAACGCAAGAGAAGTGCAAACAACGTTCTCTCCTCAGAGGTATGATTAGGTTCGACGTAGACTTCTACAACATACAGTCTACACAGCGAAGATTACACCAAAAAATTTAACGTTTCGTCTACTTTGGCGATAGCAACCAAATTTTAAAATCGTGTCTACTATGTAATGATGTAGCAACACAAAACGCTTCAAGTCCAAAACTTCACTGATTTTCGAGTTCTGAATTTTTAATATGTTTTTAATGTTATTACAGAAAAACATATTTGGGACTCACACTACAATTTTCATATGGCAGAATTTGTAGGTACATTCACAAGACATAAGACAACGGTTGTGTGCATTCATCTCATGAGAAATATCAATCATTTGTTTTCAGTGTTTACTTCAAATTTCTCTTTTAAGTTTCTTTAATTATTAGTACTTAAATGTGGTTATGAAATAAATAAATTACATGTATATGTGTAGTCTCATGCGACCAAACTACTTAGATCATTGGTCGCTAGACTTACACACTACTTAATCTTACTTAAAATAACTTAGGCAAAGTACAAACAAACATACCTATGTCCGAGGAAGGACTCGAACCTCCGACCGGACCGGTCGCGCAATTTGTGACACAAATTACATGTTTGATAATATTAATGCATAGAAGTATGAAATCACGTCAAGACTACTTCCTGCAAAAATTTCGCCAAAAAAAAGTTGGCACTGAGTTTAGAAAAACAAAATTCTGGTTTGTTGGATTTTAACATTTTATCAAAAATTAAATGTTACTACAAGAGATACAGCCATTCAAATTTACGGGCACCATAACGTTTTCCCTTCCTGAGTAAATGAGCTGCTTCTTATAGTTTCAACACCTTTTTCTTGAATGTTCTGAATATAAATCTTCATACAGACTTCTTGAGGAGGAGAGTGATACGGATATCTGATTGTAAACCACTGCCTATTACCTTAGACCTTTTTGACTGTACTGAACAGGAATTCCACGTATTCCGTAATTTATATTTATACAGTAAACAGGCAATGTAACTTATAACCAACTATTGGCTGCCAATTTCGCTTCATTTTTCCTGGAAGTCTTGCAACTTGTTTCTCCCTGTTGGTTTATGCCAAGTTCGGAGTAAAAATGGTTCTATATGACGGTGATGGAAAATAGAATTTATCTTTAGCATTTTTCGGTGTGTGACATTCCCTGGGAGAACCAGCCATGACAAAATTGTTTCACCTGGTGTGTAAGATGTATGAGACAGGTGAAGTACCTTCAGACTTTAAGAAAAATGTTATAATCCCCATCCCTAAGAAAGCAGGTGCAGACAGGTGTGAAAACTACAGAACCATCAGTTTAATAAGTCATGGTTGCAAAATATTAACGCGAATTATATACAGAAGGATGGAAAAGCTGGTAGAAGCCGACCTCGGGGAAGATCAGTTTGGGTTCAGGAGAAATGTAGGAACACGGGAGGCAATACTCACTTTACGGCTTATCCTAGAAGATAGATTAAGAAAAGGCAAACCTACATTTCTAGCTTTTGTAGATTTGGAGAAGGCTTTTGACAATGTTGATTGGAATAAACTCTTTCAAGTTCTGAAGCAAGCAGGAGTAAAATATAGGGAACGTAAGGTTATTTACAACTTGTACAAAAACCAGACAGCGGTTGTCAGAGTTGAAGGGCATGAAAGGGATGCAGTGGTTGGAAAGGGAGTAAGACAGGGTTGTAGCCTTTCCCCAATGTTTTTCAATTTGTACATTGAGCAAGCTATAAAGGAAAGCAAGGAGAAATTTGGAGAAGGAATTAAAGTTCAGGGGGAAGACTTAAAAACATGGCGTTTTGCCGACGACATAGTAATTCTGTCAGATACAGCAAAGGACCTGGAAGAGCAATTGAACGGAATGGACAGTGTGCTGAAAGGTGCATATAAGATGAAGATTAACAAGAGCAAAACTAGGGTAATGAAGTGCAGTGTAAGAAAATCAGGTGATGCTGAAGGAATTAGATTGGGAAACGAAGCAATAAAGGAGGTAGATGAGTTTTGTTACTTGGGCAGTAAAATAACAAATGATGGTCGCAGTACAGAGGATATAAAATGCAGAATGGCAATGGGTAGAAAGGCATTCTTGAAAAAGAGAAATTTGTTAACATCGAATATTGATTTAAACCTAAGGAAGTCCTTTCTGAAGGCATTTGTATGGAGTGTTGCCTTGTATGGGAGTGAGACATGGACGATAAAAAGTGCGGACAGGAAGAGGATTGAGGCTTTTGAAATATGGTGCTACAGAAGAATGCTGAAGATTAGGTGGGTGGATGGCGTAACTAATGAGGAGGTACTGAACAGAATTGGGGAGAAAAGGAATTTCTGGCATACCTTGACTAAAAGAAGGGATAGATTGGTAGGACACATTCTTAGACATCAAGGAATTGTGAATTTAGCGTTGGAGGGAAGTGTATGGGGAAAAAATCGCAGGGGAAGACCAAGAGATGGATACAGTAAGCAGATTCAGACAGATGTAGGTTGTCGCTCTTATGTGGAGATGAAGAGGCTTGCTCAGGATAGGGTATTGTGGAGAGCTGCATCAAACCAGTCTCCGGACTGAAGACCAAAACAACAACGACATTCCCTTACACATTCCGTATTTCATATATTTCTTAGATGTATTTGTAATTCGAATACAGCCAAATCGTTCTGGGGTCTACGAATAAACGCTTTAAGTATGTAAAATACTCATTGACTTATTAGTAACGTTTTTTTAATTGAAGGTTTAAGGTTGCATCTCCTATTAAAAAGCATAGTAGCCATTTTTAAAGAGATGGAAGTGGCGTGATAGTGGGGTTAACTACATAGCGGTCAATTACATCAACGTATCTGTGCAGGATGCCTAATATATTTATTGCTTGCGCAGGTGTCTTGATATGCTTAGTGTTCTGAATAATATGCTTTTAGGAGGTATGACTGTGGAAAGTCATAGTCTTGTAGTAGCAGAGACTAACTCTCAAAAACATTATCACTATTAAAATACCTTTTTGTTTACAGGAGGAACACTCAACGGATTAATATGTAGTTAGAACAAGTCACTATATTGCTCTTCAGCTTGCAAAGGGTTGTGCAATTTCACTGATTTTCGTGTTATGTTGACAGTGTGGAAACTTGACAACAGCAGTGCTAGACTTCTTGGTGGGCCTGTACCCAGGAAAAGCGATTAGCCGCCCCAAGGGCCCCGGGTTCCGCGCAAGTGTCACTCCGCGCAAGTGTCACTCCGCGCAAGTGTTCCAACCCCGTGCAGACTGTGACTGACGCGCCGCAGAACGCTCGGCCACCGCGGCCGGCTAATCCGTCCTTTGGAATGGCTCAAATTAGACAAATTAAAAACCGACTGTTGGCCATGAAGAAAGAGTCGCTACATGGTTGTGTTGTGCGTAGTCAGGCTCCCGGTCAGCTGGTGGACGAAGCGCCTTCCCTGTTCCACCAGCTGAGAGAGCGCAGGCGGGCAGCGCGCCGTTACGTCACACAACTGGAAACAGCTGACGGCGCGCGGCTCCGAGGAACAGCCGCCTCGGACATATTGATAAATCGGCTGTAGCGGAACATGTGTATCAAGAAGGTGACCACGAAATGAAATTTTGCGAGACGACCGTCATAGCAGAGACCTCGCATTATTATGCGCGTATGTACAGAGAGGCCACTTGAGATTTTTAAACACCCCAATGATTTTAACAAAAAAGGAAGGTGTTAAACTTTGTAAGATCTGGATGTCAACATTGCAGCAACAGCATAACAATCGATTAATTTCAATCGAGAAAGTTGGCAATAGCAGAGACCGTAGCACAGCCGACGTCACGTGATTGACAGTGGGGCCCTCTGTTTGCCTTATATACGGGGTGTCCCAGCTATCTTGTCCACCCAAAATATCTCTGGAACAATAACAGCTATTGGAAAACCACTTTCACCGGTATCAATGTACCGCTGGGGCCCATGAATGTACATATTTGGAAACATTCTAAAACGAAAGCAAATGTGTTTTTTAACACAAACTTATGTTTTTTAAATGGACACCCTATATTTTTTCTTCAGCAATCCATAGATTGACAAATCACATAAACAATGGCGTTGATTGCATCGCAATATTCCAATTACAACCCGACATATTGCGACGTGAATTTCACGCTTGAAATACGCGAAACTCGCGGCTAGCGCTAGTCCTGAGCAGCGTGGGGTTCTCGCCTGAGTCTCTGGACATGCGCTAGTCGCGCGTTTCGCGTATTTCAATCGTCAACTTCGCAAGAGGGAAACCATTATGTGCTTATGAGACTTGATGGCAGCAGACCGTATTATTCGTTTCGGACCTCTTGGTAAGTATGGAAGTGCGATTACGCATGTCAATCACATCGCGATTACGGGCAGCATGGGGTTCACGCCTGAGCCTCAGGACGTGCGCTAGCAGCGTATTTCGGGTTTTTTAAGCATCAACTTCTCCTCGCAATATCTCGGGATGTAATTGGAACATTGCGATGCAATCAACGCCATTGTTTATGTGATTTGTCATGCTATGGATTGCTGAAGAAAAAATACAGGGTGTCCATTTAAAAAAAACATAAGTTTGTGTTAAAAAAACACATTCGCTTTCGTTTTAGAATGTTCCCAAATATGTACATTCATGGGCCCCAGCCGTACATTGATACCGGTGAAAGTCGTTTTCCAATAGCTGTTATTGTTCCAGAGATATTTTGCGTGGACAAGATAGCTGGGACACCCTGTATATGAAGTTCACTCGCGCTCTCGTTGCAGTACGCCGCTTTACCTAAAACATGTTCAAATGTTTGTAAAGCTTATGGGAATTAACTGCGTGGTCATCACTCCCTACACTTACAAACTACTTCTAATTTACCTTATACTAAAGACGGCACAAACATCAATGCCCGAGGGGGGATTCGAATCCCCGTCGGGGAACGGCCTCGCGCATCGCAGCATAGCGCCTCAATGCGCTCAGCCACTCCGCCGCGGCACCGCTTTACCTCGGATGATGCCTTCCGCAGTCCAAGGCGAAACGTCAGGGGAAAGTTTTATGTAGGGACCACGGCACCTCAGCCCGGAAGTTTTTAGTGATGAATATCGATTAAAAAAGAAAAGGCCTTCTCGAAAATTGGCTAGAGTTGCTCAGGGCGTCGACCTAGTGTAACGGTTTTTGGTCTGTTTTCTTCGTGGAAAGTTGTAATATCATGCTATTAAATTTCGACACCGTACGGGGGATATTGTCTGGTTCACTGACGGGTCAAAATCAGACCAAGGTGTTGGGGCCAGGGTATATGGGGTGCAGCCAAGACTGGAGGGCGTCATCTCTCTACGAAAACTGGCCTCAGTATTCCAGGCCGAAATCACTGCCATCAGGGCGTCTGTGGAGGAGAATTTGCGTAGGTTCTACAAAGATCGTAGCATCTATATCTATTCAGACAGCCAGGCAGCCCTGAGATCACTGGCAGCTCCTGCAACAAGGTCTAAAATTGTTGCAGAATGTCACAGGGTTCTGGTGGAGCTAGGGGAAAGCAATAGAGTAAACCTATTGTGGGTCCCTGGCCACTCGGGGATCGCTGGCAACGAACATGCCGACAGATTAGCCAGGATGGGGGCAGAGACTCCATTTATTGGACCGGAACCTGTCCTGACAATCACCAAGGCAATGATCAAATTGGAGCTACGTAACTGGCTCAGAAGACAGCACGTAGAATATTGGACCAAAGTCCATCAACAAAAACATGGCAAGGTAATGATGCCAAAGCCATGTTTTAAAAGAAGCTCTGCAATCCTGGGTCTGAACAGGAGAGAGATTAGACTCATGGTTGGGTTGCTGACAGCCCATGGGAATTTCAAAAAACACCTACATACAATGGGAATAATAGAAGAGGACCCTAAATGTAGGATCCGTGATGTCGGCGATAAAACTGCATCACATCTAATCTTCGAATGCATTGCATTGGAGAGTAAAAGGCACAGAACATTTGGGACAACCAGACCCGAAGAAATTGTGTCTAATAAAGAACTGGTAAAGGGACTCCTTGCACTGTTAAAGGGCATTGGTTGGCTTTACTAGACATACAGGGAGCGATACCGCACAATAAACTCAGTTTCGGTGCGGGCAGTGGCGGGTTGGACCAACACTGTTTTGGCTTCCCCGAAAAAATCAAATCAATGCTATTAAATTATTTTTTAGATTTTGTTAATTATGATTATCAAAGACTGACTTTGAAAAACTCCCACTTTTTTGGCCTGTTTTGTTCAACTGACTATTGCTATATTTATGTTATGAAAGTAACTGTTAAAGAAATACACTGCTGACATTCTTTCAAAGATTTTAAAACAAACAATGTTGCTCTGTGACCTGGAGCCGAGATAAATATTTTTCTTAGAAAAACTCCAGTTGTCGTAATTAACATTTTACAACGATGTGCTTCATGCAGATTAATACTGAATTCTTATACTAGCAAGAAAATAAAGAAAAATATACTTGAATATGTTGCATTGTTTTCTAGTAGCGAACGGGGGAGGGTGCGGGAGAGACTGGTGCGTGTTTTCTCTGACAACATTCTAACTGGTCCGCACTTGCAAAATCAGTTTTTTTTTTTTTTTGAAACATTTTGTTTGATTTCCGAAAGAGCGCCGTTCTAACGGTGAGCCGGCCGCGGTGGTCGAGCGCTCTGCGGCGCGCCAGTCACGGTCTGCACGGCCACTACGGTCGGGGGTTCGTATCTCGTATCACTCCTCGGGCATGGGTATTTGTGCCGTCCTTAGTATTAGATAGTTCATAAGTAGTTTGTAAGATTAGGGAATGATGACCCCGTAGTTAAGTCCCATAAGCTCTACAAACATTTGAACATTTCTTACGGTGAACAAGCCGTTCGCAGGCCGTCTTTTAGATTATATTAGTTTTTTGTTCCGTAGATCCATGTTGAGGAGATCCTCGTGGGTGTGGAACATATCAAGAAACAAAATTTACAAGCTGAATAGATAATACTAATAATATAAATACAGATAAATACATTTTAAGGCTTTTTTAGTAGCCGATAATATAATAACACTAATATAGTATGAGTACCGATACATGCATCATATGGTACAATTTAGAAATTACACTAATAGAGTAGAAGGAGTTGGCCACTAGAAAATCTTTTAGGCTCCTCTTAAACTGATCTTTATTTGTAGCTAAATTTTTTATACTTGATGGTAAATTATTGAAAATGTGTGTTCCTGAGTAGTGGACCCCTTTTTGAACTAAAGTAAGTGCTTTTAAGTCCTTGTGTAGGTCATTTTTATTCCTAGTATTGTATGTATAAACTGAGCTGTTTGTTGGGAAAAGGGATATATTATTTATGACAAATTTCATTAAGGAATAAATATACTGCAGTAGTTAATATATCCAGTTTTTTGAAGAGGTTTCTACAGGACGTCCGTGAATTTACTCCACAAATAATACGTATTACACGCTTTTGGACTCTGAAGACGTTTGACTGACGTGATGAGTTACCCCAAAATATTATACCATATGACATTATGGAATGAAAGTATGCAAGCTTTGTTATTTTTATGTCTCCTATGTCTGATAACACTCGTATTGAAAATACATATTTGTTGAGTCGTTTCTGCAGTTCTGTGGTGTGCTCCTTCCAACTAAATTTATTATCAAGCTGTAATCCCAGGAATTTAATACTGTCAACTTCTTCTATCTGATCTTCTTCATACTTAATGCATATGCTGCCGGGAAATCTCTTACATGTTCTGAACTGCATGTAGTGAGTCTTTTCAAAGTTTAATGATAATGAGTTGGCTTTAAACCATTTATTAATGTTCATTAAAATATCATTAGCAGACCTTTCTATAACTATGCTTGACGTACTGTTTATTGCAATACTTGTATCATCTTCAAACAAAACGAACTTTGCTTCTGGTAGTGTAACTGATGAGAGGTCATTAATGTACAGAAGAAAAAGTAATGGCCCTAAGATGGATCCTTGTGGGACACCATATGTAATTTCTTCCCAGTCCGATGATGACTGTTCGCTTAATTCACTAGTCACTTGCACTGACGCCCTTTGTTTCCTGTTAGTGAGGTACGACTTGAACCATTTTGCAGCATTTCCCGTCACCCCATAGAATTCTAATTTACTTAAAAGCATGTTATGGTTCACGGAATCAAATGCCTTTGACAAATCACAGAAAATACCCGCTGCTTGCAATTCATTATCTAATGGATTAAGTACATTCTCACTGTAAGTGTAAATAGCCTTCTCGATATCGGAACCTTTTAGAAATCCAAACTGTGTTTTGGACAATATGTCATTCGTGGTCAGGTGGTTGAGAAGCTGCTTTTACATTACCTTTCCTAGAACTTTTGAGAATGCTCGCAAAAGTGAAATCGGTCTGTAGTTTGATGGTATCTCTTTATCCCCCTTCTTGAATAGAGGTTTAATATCCGCATATTTTAGCCAATCACGAAATGTTCCAGTTATAATAGACTGGTTAAACAAATAACTTAAAATTGTGCTAAGTTCACAAGAACACGCTGTAATTAACTTTGTTGATATTTCAACGTAACCACTAGAATGCTTTGTTTTTAAAGATTTTATTATGGAATTATTTCTTGTGGTAAAGTGAGTGACATATTCATGTACGTGAAGTTATTTGTAAATGCTAGTTTCAAATATTCAGGGGCATTATTTACAGACCCAGACAATCCCATACTATCAGTTTCAAACACACAGTGCTATTTCGATGAGTTCTTGTGGGTCTCTGTGCACCAATTCACGCGGAAAAAGTAAATTGTGCTTGTAACGTAAACTGTACTGTGGCCTTTCGATACGATCGGCCAAGGTATCTCCTTCACATTAGTATCAGCACTCGCGCAAGTAAACAAACGCGTTGACGTGGAGCACGGAACGGGCCCCGCGCACTTCCGCGTGGGAGAGCCGACTGCTCTCCAACCGAGCAGCCCAGGCTGAAAAACAGCGCAAATTATTGCATGCTTACCCAATCTTGACACAAACATTTAATTTCCAATAAAACTGATATTGAAGTTATCCTAGCCGGTCGCGGTGGCCGAGGGGACTAAGGCGCTCCAGTCACGGTCTGCACGGCCACTACGGTCGGGGGTTCGAATCCCCCCTCGGGCATGGATATTTGTGCCGTCCTAGTTCATAAGTAGTTTGTAAGTTTAAGGACTGATGACTCCGTAGTTAAGTCCCATAGACTATACAAACATTTGAACATTTGATTTGAAGTTATCCTATATATAAACATTAATGTATATTTGTTTGTCTTTTTGTTCGTATTTTATGCACGGCCATACCTTACATCCGATTGCGATAAAAGTTTGTCAACTCATTGCACGCACTCGCGAGAAGATTGTAGGCATACTAAAATGAACATCGCATGGTGCATGGCGGAGGATGCTTTAAAATAAGTCAATATGTTTCTAACGCCCTCACGCTGAAATGGCAGGACGGATATGAATGAAATTTGGAACAGAAGTAGCTTATACACTGATTAATACACGGGCTACCTTTCGGAAGCCACCGTATGGTGTGTAGCGGACGGTACCTTACAATGGATTAATACGTTTGTTTCTCTTCACGCTGAAACAGCTGGACTGATTTCAAATGTTTCAAATGTTTGTATAGCTTATGGGACTTAACTAAGGGGTTATCAGTCCCTAAACTTACAAACTACTTACGAACGAGCTAACACTAAGGACGGCACAAATATCCATGCCCGAGGGGGGATTCGATCCCCCGACCGTAGTGGCCGTGCAGACCGTGACTGGAGCGCCTCAGTCCCCTCGGCCACCGCGGCCGGCTGGACGGATTTGAATGAAATTTGGAATGCAGATAGTTATAACCTTGTAACGGTACGGACCCTTAAACTAACTGACTTCGTCTTAGGGGATGACTTATTCCTGATACTTTTGGCTCGTTGCTGTCCATACACGTATACATTTATTTGTAAAACTATACTTTCAATTTCAAAGTCAGGAAATGTTTGACTAGGGCGGCATCTACTAAATAACTGGCGACATGAAGTTTGCGTTTTCACTAAAATTGTTTATTTCTCATTGCATGATTATGTTGGCGAGAGCCACTAAATTCGTTAGACACCGTCTGGTGTGATTAGCTCGAGCCCCCAGTATTGCTAACAATAGAGCTATATGAATATTTAATCATTTGGGTAATGTTCCTAAAGTGATAGCTATTAAAGTTCATTGTTAAAAAAACGCCAGAATGCTATGAAAATTTCAGAGTTCCGACTATTGTTCAAAATCAGAGTCCACACACGTTCGAAATATTTCAGAGTCCAGCGCGGCGGATTCTGTGGCTATGTTCATCACTTATCGTCTCACTCGATTCCACTGCACTCGCAACACACGTCTGCCATCAAGACTGAACTGCCGTCGACTAATCCTGGGCCGTTCGCTACACCCACTTATACAGGGTGTTACAAAAAGGTACGGCCAAACTTTCAGGAAACATTCCTCACACACAAAGAAAGAAAATATGTTATGTGGACATGTGTCCGGAAATGCTTAATTTCCATGTTAGAGCTCATTTTGGTATTTCTCTTTAAATGTAAATTGAAATAATTCGTGCAGACAATTGTCAAAATACCCGCACGAAATTGTGCAATCACGTCATCAACACAGATTTTCTGTGAACGTTTGGGCAGGAATTGTTGGTGATGTCTTGATTGGGCCTCATGTTCTTCCATTTACGCACGTTATTATCATTTCATACGGGATACTCTACCTGTGCTGCCTTAACATGTGCCTTTACAAGTACGACACAACATGTGGTTCATCCACGATGGAGCTCCTGCACATTTCAGTCGACGTGTTCGTACGCTTCTCAACAACAGATTCGGTGACCAAGGGATTGGTAGAGACGGA
The DNA here is from genome assembly GCA_026315105.1 of Locusta migratoria. Classification (NCBI taxonomy): domain Eukaryota; kingdom Metazoa; phylum Arthropoda; class Insecta; order Orthoptera; family Acrididae; genus Locusta; species Locusta migratoria. The sequence continues at coordinate 300,299,025 of CM048755.1, forward strand.
CCAATTCCATGGCCTCCACGCTCTCCTGACCTCAACCCTCTTGACTTTCATTTATGGGGCATTTGAAAGCTCTTGTCTACGCAACACCGGTACCAAATGTAGAGACTCTTCATGCTCGTATTGTGGACGGCTGTCATACAATACGCCATTCTCCAGGGCTGCATCAGGGATTCCATGCGACGGAGGGTGGACGCACGTATCCTCGCTAGCGGAGGACATTTTGAACATTTCCTGTAACAAAGTGTTTGAAGTCACGCTGGTACATTCTGTTGTTGTGTGTTTCCATTCCATGATTAATGTGATTTGAAGAGAAGTAATAAAATGAGCTCTAACATGGAAATTAAACGTTTCGGGACACATGTCCACATAACATATTTTCTTTCTTTGTGTGTGAGGAATGTTTCCTGAAAGTTTGGCCGTACCTTTTTGTAACACCCTGTATACGATATGTGGAGTCTTTCCAGTAATACGTCCCTCTAACGAAGTTCAGTGGCTCTACCCGTAGAGTACAAACTTTTTAAATAATGATTGGAATGTTGATATGACGGCATCGTTAGATGCGCGCTAAGATTACAATGCAAATACATACTTTACTTTAATTTCTAATACTAATAATGCTTCCAAAATCTTAAGTTTAAACAAATGAGTACCTTCAGCATGACAAATAAGTCTTTCGGTCGTCGCACAATGAGTATTTAAGTAATCACTTAGGTAAAGTGTTTTTCAGGTACATTTTCCAGTCCTCTTTTCAATGCACTGTTCAGTATTACTGTGCTCATCCATTTAAACAAATTACGGTCGATAAACAAAATAATTTACTTTACAGAACGACAACATATTAAAATAAGCAATTATAATATATTTTAAATAGGTCATAATGTGTGTTTACGACACCTAGAACTTATCACTGCCTCGCTGTTTGTGTATCTGACGTGTATTAATTGTTATTAACAAATCACTATTGTTCCTCCTTAAATGTTGCAGATAATATGGTTATACCAAACTTTGCGTCTTGATGAGACCTTTCATTTGAGCCTTCGCTCGTTACTGTAGTTCAATAAGTTTAGCCTCTGGATTTTTCCAAGTGAATAAATGTTAGTTTTCTTAATAACTTCTGATATACAATTACTGTAAATGATGTAAAGCCATCATCTGAATCGTGTTGTTCTCCTCTTTCATTTACTACTACATGTTAGTCTGTAACTCTAACAGTGTCAGCGTAGTATCTAAAAGTAAAGGCAATGCCGTTTTTCGGCGGGAGAAGTGTCAGTTGGACTGGACGTGACGTGCTTTCCATCTGCATGTGTCCCGCCAGCATGGTCTCGTGCTCTTGGCCCGCCGCGCTGATGAGAAACAAATCAAATGTTCAAATGTTTGTAGAACTTATGGGGCTTAACTACGGGGTCATCAGTCCCTAAGCTTACAAACTACTTATGAACTAGCTAAGACTAAGGACGGCACAAATATCCATGTCCGAGGAGGAATTCGAACCCCCGACCGTAGTGGCCGTGCAGACCGTGACTGGAGCGCTCCAGTCCCCTCGGCCACCGCGGCCGACGCGGCTTACCGATTGCCCGCTTACTCGTCACAACTTTCGACGCTCTCCGCTGTCAAACTAGCGCGCTTCGTGCTCCAGATAAGTGTTGCACGTTGTTGTAACGTCATACTCTGAATTAATGCAAGATATACCTTTAGGAAGCTACTGTACGGTGCATGGCGGATGGTAATTTACAGTGGGTTAACACTTGTGTTACTCTTCACGCTGCAAGGGTTGGACGGAATGTGGAATGAAGGTAGCTTATACCCTGAATCAATACGAGCTACCTTTCGTAATCCTCCGTAGGTGTATGGTGGAGGGTACGTTACAACGAACATTCAAATTGTTTGAATGATCACCATGAAATGACTGTTTTGACGAAGGAGATTTTTATAATCTGCAAGCCAGTAAATTTAGCTTGGCGTAGGGTACCATGCGACTTTGACATTGTTTGACAAGGCACCATGAAACTTATCGCATATACGTATGTTTTAAAACATAGGAGGGAGAGGAGTAGGTGGAGAAAGAGACGGAAAGGAAGTGGAGCGAGGAGGTAATGGACTGAGGAGGTGGAAGAGTTCAATAAAGAGACTAGGAGGTGATTGGCAGAGAAAGGGGAAGGTGGTGATGCGCAGAGACAGGGGTAGGAGGAGATGAAAACACATGTGAGAGAAGGTAAAGAAACTGGACAGAGAGAGAGAAGGGAAGGAGAGATGCACTAACTTAAGAGTGGAATCAATAAGTACCCGGGGGACACTGGGTTTTCAGCTGTGAATATTTATTTATATCATTCGTAATTAAACAAGCTAACACTTTCAAATTTCAAACCATTTTTTCGCCCAATTATTTCTTCTGTGGCAGCAATGCACCGGGTACCAGCTCGAAAAATGTTCAAATGTTTGTATAGTCTATGGGACTTAACTACGGGGTTATCAGTCCCTAAACTTTCAAACTACTTATGAACTACTTACGAACTAGGACGGCACAAATATCCATGCCCGAAGGGGGTTTCGAACCCCCGACCGGTACCAGCTCGTTATCTGTATAAAAACTATCCTATCCTGTAAGTTAGCCCAAATCACAAAGACTATGCAATGTTTCGTTAAGGTCAGTTGAGTAGTTTCGGATTTCATCGCGTGACACGGGAGTTTATATATATGTTAAAGAGGAGAAAAAGGAAACAAAACATGGCTTCACGTGAATTGGACAGTAGAAGAGGGGGTGGGTGAAATTAGATGACCAGTGGAAGCGAACTTAACCGGCACGTTGCTTAGGCTAACTAGTCACGCTTCCCATCCTCCACAAATTATCAAATTATCGCACACTACGTGGTACTGACCCCGCCCATAACTTCCTCTCTCTCACAGAAGTTACTGTATTCCCGCAAGGACTCGGGCTTGTTTGTGCATCCGCACAGATAGAGAGAATCATTTTATGTGTTGCAAACGAAGGAAGATTAGTGTTTAACGCCCCGTCGACAGCGTGGTCATTAGAGGCGGAGCTTACGCTCGGGATGTTTGGGTAAGCATGGGGAAGGAAATCGGCCGTGCCCTTTGGAAGGAACCGTCCCGGCATTTGCCTGGAGTCATATAGGGAAATCATGGAAAACCTAAATCCGGACGGCCGGTGGTGGATTTGAACCACCATTTATGTGTTGAGGTCATTTATATACGATTACGTATATGGTGTCTGTCTGTTCTGGCGGCTCAGCGTGTTCCGTCAGAGGGCCCGTCGTCAGTGAAATATAAATGAGTAAAATATAAAACATAACAAAAAACTGTGCCTAGAACACAACGAGCAGTACAGAGCAAACATGACTCCACGTCCGCTATAAACCTATCAACCCCAAGTATAAAATAATAAAAAATAAAAATCTGGGTTTGACTTCCTGTCCAGCACAAATTTTAAGTTTCGCCATTTAATTTATTTCAGAGCCCCATAACACTCGAGATGCTCTGTTAAACTGAATAGACACCACACCAACATAAGTATTGGTCGGAAACAGGAGACATCACATCACTCTATGTAAGTGTATTTATACGCGATGACGGCGTAAGGCTAATCTACATCAACGCAGGTGCAGTAATAACGTTCGACCTCGTAATGGACTTCGAAATGGCGAGTGTAAGACAGCATAGATGATGGCTGCAGTGGAATGGCCCAGCGCTCTAAGGCGCTTTGCTGCGGAGCCCGCGCTTAACTCTCCGTCAGAGTTTGGAGTCCTCCCTTGGGGCCGGCCGCGGTGGCCGAGGGGACTAAGGCGCTGCAGTCGCGGTCTGCACGACCACTACGGTCGGGGGTTCGGTTCGAATCCCCCCTCGGGCATGGATATTTGTGCCGTCCTAGTTCGTAAGTAGTTCATAAGTAGTTTGTAAATTTAGGGACTGATGACCCCGTAGTTAAGTCCCATAGACTATACAAACATTTGAACCTCCCTTGGGCATGGGTGTCTGTGTGTGTGTGTGTGTGTGTGTGTGTGTGTGTGTGTGTGTGTGTGCATGCGTGTGTGTTTTCCTTAGGTTAGTTGAAGTTAGTTTAAGTAGTGAGTAAGCCTTCGTGCTGATTACCTCAGTAGTTATGTCCCATAGATTTACAAACATTTGAACATGGACGATGGAAACGTTAGGGCCGTAGCGTGTGACATGTGGGAATTTGAGAGGGACTGGAGGCAAGCGTGGGCAGCCAAAGCGTCAATACGAACGCTGGTCCAAAGCGGATGATCCGGGTTCGATTCCCGGTCCGATTCACACTTTCACTGGTCCTCACTGAATAATGTCAACGTGCTAGTGCAGCTAAAGCCACTCTTGCTCTTCCTTATACTCCCTCCTCTTAATAAAAAAATTTGCAATTGCAATATGGCTCACTACGGTCGGGGGTTCGAATCCCCTCTCGGGCATGGATGTTTGTGCCGTCCTAGTTCGTAAGTAGTTCAGAACTAGTTTGTAAGTTTAGGGACTGATGACCCCGTAGTTAAGTCCCATAGACTATACAAACATTTGAACATTTTTTTTTTTTTTTTGAGCAATATGGCTGCGAACCACGTGTGGTGTCTGTTCTTTCGGATATGTCCGAAACAGAAGACACCAGACCATATATATCAGATTGGCTCCCTTATAGCAAGAGAAAAATCCAATAAATCTATCTAGGTATGAGAAGCGTGTTTCACAACAATCGTTCACCAGAATATGGTCTGTTAGTTGACCGAAATAGATTGTGAGATAAAATACTGAATATGATAAAGCAGTAATTGCAAATATGTTGTTCCAAAAGTTCCCAAATTAAGTTGAACATTGCACAGCTTCCTGAGTTTCAGACCTTTTATCTAATAACTCGCGAGAAAACTACGTTAGCCCATAGCCAGGGCAGGTAAACATATTTTCGTGAAGGGCTGCCTGGAGACGAGGAGTAAACCTCTGCATTTACACGTTTTCGCTGAGCCTCAGATCGAGACTTCGTTATTTCAAATTGGGCGGGTGGGACCCGGAATCACATCTGAGGACAGGTTTTATTTTTTTCTACTCTCCACACGCAGGCAGGCAAATGAGGCGATATTTGCAGCGCGCTCAGAGAGGAAGCGTGAACGGGAAATGGACGTGACGGGCGGGTGGTGTGAGAGCAAATGTGCTGAGCAGCTGGCACCGAGGGTTCCGCTTGTTGTGTTTGGCGAGGCTGCCTGACACATCACATGTATCGCAGTTAACTCACCGTTCTTTCTGCTTTTTCTTCCTTTTTAAATGGTGTGTCTGGGTGGACATCTCAAAGTTTCATAATCCAAATCGACCTAAAACTCTGTTACAAAAAAATGTCATCTTCTGCGCCTGTCAGATCCCATTTTTCCGCTGTCATTGATACCCTCTCTACAATAGACATTTTCTGTATTATATTGATAGTTATTTTATTGCAAATGAAATAAACCAATAATTTTGTTTGCCATACGCGTTTCGCCTTTATTGTACAAAAGGCACCATTAGTCGCCTGAAATATACGCTGCTCAAAACAATTAGGGGATCACAGCGGACATTGATTAAAAATGTTGCCATAGCTGAAGAACCACAATTATTACAATATCTGTTGTCTCGGCAATCATACTAACATAATATTAGTCATGGCAGGACACTGACATCCTGACATATAATTGCACCTTCTCCTACATCCGACGTCCACTTTTGATGTCAGCCGGCCGCGGCGGCCGAGGGGACTTCGGTGCGCCAGTCACGGTCTGCACGTCCACTACGGTCGGAGCTTCGAATCCCCCCTCGGGCATGGATATTTGTGCCGTCCTTAGTGTTAGCTAGTTCATAAGTAGTTTGTAAGTTTAGGGACTGATAACCCCGTAGTTAAGTCCCATAAGCTATAGAAACATTTGATTTTTTTATGTCAGTTGACGTTGAATTTACAATAGTTACTTAATACAGTGCCATAGCAGAATTATCAAATGTAAATCGCTGCTGAGGCAACCGAAAATGATATTACAATAATTGGTATTTTTCCCACAGAATAAATATTTTAGCCGGCCGCGGTGGCCGAGGTGACTGAGGCGCTCCAGTCACGGTCAGCACGGCCACTACGGTCGGGGGTTCGAATCCCCCCTCGGGCATGGATATTTGTGCCGTCCTTAGTGTTAGCTAGTTGATAAGTAGTTTGTAAGTTTAGGGACTGATGACCCCGTAGTTAAGTCCCATAAGCTTAACAAACATTTGAACATTTGGCAGGTTGGCAGTGGCCTCTTACGCCGCTCTGCGGCCAAGAGAATACAATAGTTGTCCAGGAGACATAAATATTAAGAATGAGGGTAAAAAGACAAGGCGAAATGGGGACGAAGTACTAAAAACAATGAAGTTTAAAACACACATGGAGGAACGTTAAAAACGAGCACGGTAGTTAAAATCAGAAACACAGTTTGACGCAAACACAAAGAACGAGACGTTGACGCGGACGAAAATTCGCAGCCGGCGATCTGGGCTTACATATAAATTTTAGTTTTTAAAAGCAATGGAGCGAGGTTCAGGACTGTACAACCGTGAAGGCGTAAGCGCTAATTGTATTGATGACTGAGGCAAGCCTACATTTCCAGATACTTCTATGAGAGTTTTTCATTTTTTAACGTTCTTTCTCAGTATTAGCGCAAATAACAGATTTCAGTGAACGCCAGTTTTGTTTTTATATCATGGCTACCGTAACGTCTCCATACACTTTAGGTTTATTAAAGCAGCTGCGGGTTCATGCGCATGTGCAGAACTGTCTGTAAGCTGCGCTTTCTCCTGCTTCTATCTATTGAGGTGTAGTTGCGTCCTGTATAAGCAATGACAGCTAGCAACCTGATTAGCAGACTCTACTAAGATGTTCATTCTCATCTGGCGCTTCCAAGCTGACAGATCCGCGAATGCGCAGAGCTAACTGACGTTGTAGTGGGGTAGTGGCGGGTTCTTAAAAATCTTGAAAGAATTTTATTTAATCCTGTAAAACACCTCTTCACACCGTCGGCTGATTAATCCGCGAGAATTCAACCAGAAATGGCAAAAAAAAAAAAAAAAAAAAAAAACGCATAACAAGCAACTAATACCAAGTATTAAAAGCAGCGTACAGGACTTGGTTGAAGACAGATACTCTGGATGATTTGCTGATAGTATCTGTGAATGGCTCCCCTCTGAGTTTGACATAAAGGTGCCATTCAATAGAAAGACAACGCTACACAAAAATGAAGTGCTAACTACGGTACTAGTATTTATTTTTCTATTAAACAATTCTTTGTGGTGTTATGTTGAAGATATTGTGCGGATAGAACAGATACGGGACCGGAGAGGGGTAGTGGCGACCAAAGGTGTTGAAGAAGTTGGTGGCTTCAGAACTCAAATTTCGTACCCTGGTCTATACAGTTCACGTTTCTTAAAATTAGGGATCAGCTTGTAGTACTCTCAAAAAAGAAGCAAACGACTAAAAATCAACACAAAGCTAAGTGTATAACGAACACCGCCTGAAATACAAGGCCTCACAACAGGCCGTGCCACGTCACACCGAGAGGCCGTGAACGCTAGCTGATTGGCTGGCTGCTGGCGCACAGCCCACCGCCTCGTAGCGGCCGGCCAGTCAGCTGGCGTTCGCGGCCTATCGGTGTAACGTCGCACGGCCTGTTGTGAAGACTTGTTTTCTAGGCGGTATTAGTATAACGCAGAAAATCTTTGTCAAAACTCTATTCATCACATTAAAGATTATCATTTTTGAAGCTGATATCATTTCTTCTGCAAGCAAAAGCACACTGACCTAGCAGCTGGGAAAAAGAAAAGTACTGAACGCGCGGTTGCTCTCCGTCGGAGGTTGGAGTCCTCCCTCGGACATGGGTGTATGTTTAGTCCTTAGCATAAGATAATTTAATTAGTTTGTAAGCCTACGAACTGATAACCACAGCGTTTAAGTCTCTTAGATTTACAAACATTTGAGCTATATTGGCGTAGCCAATGCCTCCATCTGACGTATTCCTCGTTTTGCTTAACGCAATACGCATTCCAATTCTTCACAGAAGAACTCCGTAAAATTGTGATTATGACAGCTGGTGGCCACGTCATGAACGTTACTGGCGTTACCTAGTTTACTAAATATTCTACGCTGCGGAAAACGTCACCTGCAGCAGTAACTCTGCTCCAAGCATACCTGCCCTCATCCATTTTTATGCATTTCTGTGAGCCTCCCAGGGTTTTTCTCCTCAGTATTATACTAAGAATGAGTATTAACACAGAGGAAAAGCATTTTCATTGTAAATGACTTACCTGACTCCTTATCTTACTCCTGCCCTGTTTTCTTTTTGTTAGGAGGTCGTCCCCTGGAACCTTTAACACTGCAAATAACTTCCCTTAAGAAAGAGGTCAAAAGACAATATCTGCGTTTCGTTTCTGGAAATAAACGTGTGCTTCTCCTAGAAGAAGAGCAAATTGTCCAATACTGTATGAATCGTGACAAAGCACAATAAAGTTAAGTGTTACAACTGACGTAGTTCCTTCGTTAAAAATTTTACTCGTTCATTATTATTGTAGTGATTGTTAACAACAAATAACAATTGTAAAATATAATTTTCGTTTGTCTCAGCAACGGTTTACATATGATATTACTGCTATGGCATTGTATTAAGTAACTTCTGTACATTCACCATCAAATGACATCAAAACAGCACATCGCGTGTAGGAGAAGGTGCAATTATATGTCAGTATCCTGCTATGACTAATATTATTTCAGTATGATTGTCGAGAGAAGAGACATTCTAATACTTGTGATTTTTCAGCTGTAGCGACATTTTTAAGCAACATCCGCTGTGGAACCGGTCACCATATAAGCAATCACTTCAGTATAATTCTTGTCTACTTTCAAAAGTAACAGATTCGTTATTTTTCTTCCTGTTCCTAGTTGCAATTCTGACACCAAGTTCATGTTTCTTGTGACCTTTTCCCTAACATTTTCGCTCTATTTTTCTCAATATTCCGCGGAGAAAACTTTCCGTTATTACTTTCGTTTTCGATTCAGTATCAGTTCTGCTAAACCTATATCCGAACGCGTTGCGAAATTTTCTTTCTCCGCAGTGCGAAGCGTATTCCTTTTCCATCAAAAAAAAGTGTGATGGACCAACTGCGAATCATGAAGGCAGAGATTGCAACAAACAACATGTCAAAAGAAGCCACATCCAAGAGAATGAGGGCAGCACTGGGTGAGGAAGATGAAGGAGATGAGGACTACCATCCAGGAGGACTCTAACGTATGTTTTATGTATCATTTGGCTGTATATTAAACTTTTTTCTTTAAACGCAAATTTCTCAAAGTGATATTTTCAGTATAAATGCCCGTTATTCTAGGAAACTTCTGAATCTACATAAATGAATTATTTACCACATAACATAGATAGTACAACGATGTTGTAGTTCTACTTTAGTAGTATGTACTGTAATAGTTAAATTTCAAGAAATAAAAATTTTGAAAATTTACAGAAAAAATTATGTTTTGGGAAAAAATCATAACTTTTTTCCAGCTGTTATTTGAAAGTGATTGTAGAGCAATACGGTCACAGATCATGCAAGAACATATGATAAAAACACCACATTTATATACTCAACAGTTCCTGAGAAAACGGGGCAAACGGGGCAGCGAGGTGGCGCGGTGGTAACACACGGGACTCGCATTCAGAAGGATGGTGGTTCAAATCCACCTCCGGCCATCCAGATTTAGGTTTTCCGTGATTTCCCTAAATCACTCCAGGCAAATGCCGGTATGATTCCTTTCAAAGGGCACGGCCGATTTTCTTCCGCATCCTTACCCAAACACTCCGCGCTGTCGACGGGACGTTAAATTCCAAGCTTCCTTCCTCCCCTTTATAGCCTATTTAACACTGATGAGATAGGGCGGTACGACTCCCCTTAATGAACTATTGCAGCGGCTTTTATGTAGAGTTGTCAGTGCTGAGACTACAACAGTGCGTGAAATAACCGCAGAAATCAGCGAGGGACGAACGTTTCCGTTATGAGCACGCGGCACAGTTTGGCGTTAGACTCGGCCCGACAGATTCGAATGGCTCTCCTAACCGGATGACAGCTCCTCCTGCCGCGGTGGAGTAGCCGAGCGGTCTAAAGCGTCTCGCTGCGGAGCGCGCGGTTGCTCGCCGTGGAGGTTCCAGTCCTCTCTGGGGCATGGGTGTGTGTGTTTGTCCGTAGGTTAGTTTACCTAGGTTTAAGTAGTTTGTAAGCTACGGACTGATGACCACGCAGTTTGGTCCGATAGATTTACAAACATTTGAACAGCTCCTCCTGCAGCGCCCCTCCTGGGCTCGTCGCCTGGGCTCCAGACGACTGGAAAATCGTGGCTTGGTCAGATCAGGCCCGATTTCACATCCAGTGTGGCGCAGATCCCACAAAGCCATAGCCCCAAGTTGTCAAATGAAGTTACCGGTGGCTCCATAATCTGTGCGGTCCTTTCTTTCCTTCTTTTTATTGTTTTTATTTTACGGAACGGACTGAGTCTTTTTGTCGAGCTGAACAGATCATTGACTGGAACTGGTTATGTTCGACTACTTGGATACCATTTGTAGACATCGATGAACTTAGTGTCCTCAAACAAATATGGACTTTTTACGGATAACAGTACGCCATTCAATGGGCCATAAATAATAACGATTAGTTTGAAGAACATTCTGAACAATTGCGGCGAATTATTTGCCTACCCATACTGCCCTAAATGAAGCCCATCGAACATCTATGACACATAATTGAGAGGCCAGTTGGTGGAGGAAATCCGGCTCTTGCAATTATACCCCACTATACAGGTAGCAAGGTTCAAAACTCGTTTAGCAGAATTTCAACAACTTGAAATCCCTGTCAGATTGAAATTATGTGCCGGAACGGGGATTCGAACCTGCGACCTTTGTCTTTCGCTGGCAAGCTCTCTATCAACTGAGCTAACCTATAACGCCTTACGGTCCGTTTAATCTGCCAGGAAGTTTCATATTAGCGCACACTCCGCTGCAGAGTGAAAGTTTCATTCTGGAAGGATCATTTAGGTAGTGGCTAAGCCATCTCTCCACCATAGCCTTTCTTCCAGGAGTGTTAGTCCTGATGGTTCGCAGAAGAGCTTCTGTAAAGTTTGGAAAGTAGGAGGCGAGGTACTGGCGGAAATAAAGTTGAGGACGGACCGTGTAGCGTGCCGGGATAGCTCAGTCGGTAGAGCGATTGCCCGCGAAAGGCAAAGGTCCCAGTTTCGAATCCCGGTTTCGGCACACAATTTTAATTTGCCAGGAAGTTTCAAAATGTTCAAATGTTTGTTCAGCTTATGGGATTTAACTGCGGGGTCATCAGTCTCTAAAGTTACAAACTACTTACAAACTAACTTATTTTAAAAACAACACAAAAATCCATGCTCGAGGGGGAATTCGAACCCTCGACGGAGAACGGCCTCGCGCATGGGTACAAAGCGCCTCAGTGCGCTCGGCCACTCAGCCCTGGTAGGAAAATTCCACATCAGCGCACACTCCGCTGCAGAGTGAAACTTTTATTCTTTCCACGACTTGTTCAGTTTGTACCACATTGACTTACAAACTACTTTAACTTATGATAAGGACAACACCACACTCACACACACACACACACATACACCGAGGAAGAACTCGAACCTCCCACGGGGAGCAGCCACGCACTCCGCTGCAAGGCACCGTAGAGCGCACGGAGATTCCTAGGAGGTATCATCTGATTATTTTCACCTCAATGTATGGTATACGTTACTGGAAGGCAGACGAAGCCAACGCGGAGTGTGCGACACGGAGCGTTCATAGATTATCCCGAAACAATGAGGATCCATTTGTTACTGCCCAGAGGCGTGACAGCGCGGCCACGCAACGTCGTGCGCTGCGTGCGGTACTGCGTGGGTAAGTGCGCCCCTCTACGCAACGTGCCAGTTAAGTAGCTCTACAATACGCAAAGAATGTAACGCAAACAAATGTGCTAATTTGAACATAGTTTATGTTCTCCTGGCCATTAAAGTTGCTATACCACGAAGATGACGTGTTACAGACGCGAAATTTAACCGACAAGAAGAAGATGCTGCGATATGCAAATAATTAGCTTTTCAGAGTATTCACACAAGGTTGGCGCCGGTGGCGACACCTACAACGTGCTGACATGAGGAAAGTTTCCAACCGATTTCTCATACACAAACAGCAGTTGATCGGCGTTGCCTGGTGAAACGTTGTTGTGATGCCTCGTGTAAGGAGGAGAAATGCGTACTATCACGTTTCCGACATTGATAAAGGTCGGATTGTAGACTATCGCGATTGCGGTTTATCGTATCGCGACATTGCTGCTCGCGTTGGTCGCGATCCCATGACTGTTAGCAGAATATGGAATCGGTGGGTTCAGGAGGGTAATACGGAACTCCGTGCTGGATCCCAACGGCCTCGTATCACTAGCAGTCGAGATGACAGGCATCTTATCCGCATGCCTGTAACGGATCGTGCAGCCACGTCTCTATCCCTGAGTCAACAGATAGGGACGTTTGCAAGACAACAACCGTCTGCACGAATAGTTCGACGACGTTTGTAGCAGCATGGACTATCAGCTCGGAGACCATGGCTGCGGTTACCCTTGACGCTGTACCACAGACAGGAGCGTCTGCGATGGTGTACACAACGACGAACCTGGATTCACGAATGGCAAAACGTCATTTTTTCGGATGAATCCAGGTTCTGCTTACAGCATCTTGATGATAGCATCGCCGGCCGCGGTGGCCGAGGGGACTGAGGCGCTTCAGTCACGGTCTACACGGTCACTACGGTCGGGGGTTCGAATCCCCCCTCGGGCATGGATATTTGTGCCGTCCTTAGTTGTAGGTAGTTCATAAGTAGTTTGTAAGTTTAGGGACTGATGACCCCGTAGTTAAGTCCCTTAAAAAAAAAAAAAAAAAAAAAAAAAAAAAAAAAAAGAAAGATGATAGCATCGGTGTTTGGCGACATCGCGGTGAATGCACATTGGAAGCGTGTATTCGTCATCGCCATACTGGCGTATCACCCGGCGTGATGGTACGGGGTGCCATTGGTTACACGTCTCGGTCACTTCATGTTCGCATCGACGCCACTTTGGAAAGTGACCGTAACATTTCCGATGTGTTACGACCGTGGCTCTACCCTCCATTCGATCCCTGCGAAACCGTACATTTCAGCAGGATAATGCACGACCGCATGTTGCAGGTCCTGTACGGGCCTTTCTGGATACGGAAAATGTTCCACTGCTGCCCTGGCCAGCACATTCTCCAGCAAACTCACCAATTGAAAACGTCTGGTCAATGGTGGCCGAGCAACTGGCTTGTCACAATACGCCAGTCACTACTCTTGATGAACTGTGGCAGCGTATTGAAGCTGCATGGGCATCTGTACCTGTACACGCCATCCAAGTTCTGTTTGACTCAATGCCCAGGCGTATCAATGCCGTTATTACGGCCAGAGGTGGTTGTTCTGGGTACTGATTTCTCAGGATCTATGCACCCAAACTGCGTGAAATTATAATCACATGTCAGTTCTAGTATAATATATTTGTCCAATGAAAACCCGTTTATCATCTGCATTTCTCGGCCAGTAGTATATATATATATATATATATATATATATATATATATATATATATATATATAGATATATTTCTTCACCATCTTTGTGGCCTAGGTTCGAAAGCAGCCTATGTTCTTCCTCACGTTTCAAGCTACACTGAAGAGCCAAATAAATAGGCATAGTCATGCGTATAAAAACACAGAAATACGTAAACACTAAGAGGATGACGACGAATGTAGAGAATCGTTAAAAGTGACAGAATTGCAATGTTTTGGCATATTGCTGCGGACTTCAGTGCTGGGCCCTCAAGTGTCGGCGTGTGAACCATTCAACGAGGCGATGGCCCACCCGTGTACCCTTTCTGATTGCACGACGCAAAGCTTTACGCCTCGCCTGGGCCTTTTAACACAAACATTGGACTGCCGATGACTGGAAACATGCTGCTTGATCTGAAGAGTCTCGTTTCTAATTCTGTCGAGCGGATGGACGTGTACGTGCATGGAAACAACCTCATGAATTCATCGACCCTGCATGTCAGCAGGGAACTGTTCAGTCCGGTGAAGCCTCTGTAATGGGCGCACGAAGCATATGATCAAGATAGATGACAACGTTTCAAAAAAAAAAAAAAAGAAAAAGAAAAAGTTTCAACACGATGGTTCGAGACCACAAGCACTACTGCACTAACAAGACAACTACTCGAGTATCAGCCACACGCAAGTGGCATGCAGCCCCATGGGGCTCCGCTGCAATTAACGCAAATGTATATAAAAAAATTAATACTTGTAGGCAGGAATGTTTACTGAAAGTTACACAGCTTTTCACTAACGGCAGTTCAATGAAACAAAAATTGTTTTAGGCACATTAGTATCTCTCCTTACTTGACTTCAGAAAATAACCAAGTTAAAGTTGCCACGTCACGAAACCAAATCAAAGTAGCCCACACAAAATGGTCAATGTTCCTAACTGCGAAACGTCGCAAAAGTAAAATCCAAAACAAAAATTTTAAGTCCAGCGTCAAATCTGAATTAGACTATGTCCCACAGTTTCCGTTCAGAGTGAAAGTCCCACACGTGAGCTGAAAATTACAAGTGCCATACAGCTGTTCAGAGTTGAAGTTCCACCTGCGAGCAAAATATTTTTAAGTATCACGCCGGCTGCCCGACGTTAAAGTTTCACGAATGTACCACTGCAAAATTTCTAAGTGCAACTGCCTCGTTGCCCATCAAACACACGTCTTCACCCTTAAATACCCTCGCCAACAATACTCTGAAGTCAAAATACTTCTTTACTACACAAAAATACTTCTTTTAACATATCTATATCATTTAAACAGATATTTTCCGCTGAATGCGGATTCGTCACCCGAGTTTTTGTACAGAATCTAGTTTTGGCATTATTAAAAAAACATTTTTTTTTCATAGACGTTTTACATAATTTAAATTGATTTCAATGCCAGAACTGTTTATATTATTGTTTTCTTGAGACTTTCTTCGTGTCTAATTTATTGTACTGACACTAAATCTCTAGTTATTACATTTTATTCACTTCAAATTCAGCTGTTTCGTCACGAAAACCACATTTCGGCCCCTTTTTTAAATTTCATGGATTTGACAAATAAGTTATATAAGTTTCTTAATACAGTACAACTCACAGAGATATTTCATTTGACATCTCATTTGGGAAAATTGCGCAAGATGTTCCCAAAATATTCATTTTGTATTATTGTTAGTTTGTTGCACTATTTAATTTACTGTAGTTCAAAAAGTTGCCGGGCGCGGTGGCCGAGGGGACTGCGGCGCGCCAGTCACGGTCTGCACGGCCACTACGGTCGGGGGTTCGGATCCCGCCTCGGGCATGGATATTTGTGCCGTCCTTAGTGTAAGGTAGTTCATAAGTAGTTTGTAAGTTCAGGGACTGATGACCCCGTAGTTAAGTCCCATAAGCTCTACAAACATTTTGGAAAAGTACTTTGGTAACTGGAAGCGCGTTTATATTGGCACAACCGGCCTGTCTTTGGCTTCAAAACGATCCTACAAGCTCCTTCGTACCACATCTGGATCAGTTTTTATTAATTTTATATCGTTTATACAACTTTGCTCCACTCTCTACAACGTCCATCGGCCACAGGCCGCCGTAACACACGCTAACGGTCAGAATTTCTAAGCACACCAATGCGACGACAGACATCTAAGGTGTCGCCGTATGTTTTCCAGTGCTTCAACTTAGTCGACGACGGCTGCCTTGTCTGTAAATATGTCAAAACATTAAAACATGGTCAAATGTTTGTAAAGCTTATGGGACTTAACTACGGGGTCATCAGTCCGTAAAGTTACAAACTACTTATGAACTACGTTATACGAAAGATGGCACAAACATCCATGCGCGAAGAGGGATTCGAACCCCCGACGAGGAACGGCCTCGCGCATCGCAGCACAGCGCCTCAATGCGTTCGGCCGCTCCGCCGCGGCGGTCAATTGTATGTAAATCTTTTGGACTACCGTGGTTATCAGTCCCTAGGCTTACAAACTACTTAACTAACATAAGGACAAAACACACACTCATGCCCGAGGGCCCCGTGCTGTGGTGCGCGCGGCCTTTCGCCGTAGGGGATGCGAGTCCTCCCTCGGCCATGCGTGTTTGTGTTGTCCTTACGTTAGTTTAACTTAGTTTAAGTATTTTTTAAGCTAGGGACTAATAACCAAGCAACTGAGTCCCATGGATTTATTTGAACATTTTGAATAATGTTGCATTAGAGAGCGCAACTTTGTAGCCAGGCGAGATCCACAGAAGAGCGTCGGAAGCAGCTACGTGACAGAGAGGCTGGATGGCAGCAAGAGAAGGTCAGTGAGGGACAGCGCAGCGGGATGTGCACGTGCAAGCAGATCGCTGGCTTCTCCGTTCACCAAGTACTCGACATCCAACCTGGGACACTCTGGGAAGCGAGCAGGGCTTAGCAAGTGTTGCACCACTCTTAGCCTGAGCATTGTACAATTTATCTAGGGCCTGTAGTTAAGCTGAATGCTTACACGATAGTTCTCATTAGTCAATTTACTTCCGAATTCCCTATTTCTAAAGTTCTTTTCAGCTTGCAGTCAAACTCCAGAAGACTTCAAGTTGGAAACGGATCCACTCCGGAACCGCCAGGTTAGTGCAGATTCCCTCTCCTCTGGAACCGCTCGCAGGAGTAGCACTCAAATGTTCAAATGTTTGTATAGCTTATGGGACTTAACTACGCCGGCCGCGGTGGCCGAGGGGACTGAGGCGCTCCAGTCACGGTTTGCACGGCCACTACGGTCGGGGGTTAGAATCCCCCCTCGGGCATGGATATTTGTGCCGTCCTTAGTATTAGTTAGTTCATAAGTAGTTTGTAAGTTTAGGGACTGATGACCCCGTAGTTAAGTCCCATAAGCTATACAAACATTTGAATTGAATTTAAACTTAACTACGGGGTCATCAGTCCCTAAACTTACAAACTACTTATGAACTAACTAAGACTAAGGACGGCACAAATATCCATGCCCGCGGGGGGATTCGAACCCCCGACCGTAGTGGCCGTGCAGAACGTGATTGGAGCGCCTCAGTCCCCTCGGCCACCGCGGCCGGCAGTAGCACTCAGACACGAGACTAGTACACCTACCTAATATCATATTGAGCCCTCAGAAGTCTCAGAAAACGACGTGGCATGGACACGACTCATGTATGAAGTAATGCTGTAGGGAAATGACTGTCCATGCGGGACTGCCAATAAATTCGTAAGGTACAACGGGGTGTAGTTTTCTTCTGAACAGCACGTTGAAAGGCATCCATAATACGCTCAATATTGTTCACTACTGGGGGCTTGTTGGCGAGCTGAGGTGTTTAAGCTCAGAAGAGTGTCCCTGGAGCCACCCTGTAGCAATTTTATACGTGTGGGGTGTCGCATTGTCCTGCTGGAATTTCCCAAGTCAGAATGGACATGAATGGATGCAGATGATCAGTCAGGATGAGTACGTCTGTGTCACCTGTCATAGTCGAATCCAGACGAATCGCAGGTCCCATGTCACTTCAACTGCAAACGTCCCACATAAGTGAGAAACACGTGTGTAAGCTCGCAGTCAAGTAGTGTGTTGGTTCCTGTCTCCTCCTGTTTGACGAAAGGATGTCTACATCTACATCTACGTAGATACTCTGCAAATCACACTTAAGTGCTTGGCAGAGGGTTCATTAACCACTTTCATAACTTTTCTCTACCGTTCCATTCTCTAATAGCGCGCGCGAAGAAAGAACACCTAAATCGTTCCGTGTGAATATTGATCTTTAATGAACTTCCTTTCGAATGACCATCTATTTATACCTTAGATAGAAATGTACAAGGGTTGGAACATAAATAGTGGCAACTATTTATTCACAACTGATACAAAAGCGTTACATGTTTGCACCTATTGCTGTCCTTCAAATTAGTCACCAGCGTTGTGTAGAACCCGTTGCCAACCATGTGGAAGGCGTACTGTACCGTTAGCAGAGACTGTTTTGTTCAGGATGCGAGTAAAGCGGTCTATGCCTGTTGAATCTCTGGAACAGTTCTGAAGCGAATGCCACGAAGTGATTCCTTCATCTTCGGAATCAAATTAAAGTCACTAGACCTTTTTCTGGGGAGTATGGTGAATTGTACAGTACTTCCCTGTCCCGTCGACCGAACAGAGCAGCCCGCTGTATGCGCCCGCGCATTGCCGTGCATAATGATGGGTGGGTTGCACAGAGAGTGTTGCCGCTTCTTCAGGAAAGCTGGTCGCAGGTGATGCTCCGAAAATGAACAGCAATACTGTGCATTGACGGTCTCCGTTGTTCTTGTTTCGGGAACATAGTGACTCCGTGACGTTAGACTGATCGCTCACAAGTGACTTTGTTTTCCTGATTGTCCGTACGCCGGTGACGTGGGACGGGCGAGTCCATGTGCTCGGAAGTAAGGTAGGTATGTCAAAAACGTGTGCTACCAGCGACAATAGATTCCATTGCATAGTGTCCCCACAGCAGTGTTGCCACTATTTAAGTTTCAACCCTCGTATTACAAGTGATTTGTGAATGAAATGATATCGCATATTGGGATACCTTGATATGATTTCATTGCTCTTCCGTCTCGTGTATGAGATAATAATTTTCAGAAGTAAAGGAGTATTACTAAAAGTGCTCTTATGCTACATTTTTACGAATCTAGCCTCTGACAGCACCAACAAAAACAAACAGTTGCTGTATAACCGTCGACTTCTCTGCTTCATTGCGTCATCCAAGGCATTTAGCTATCGTCCTGTGTACTGTTTATTTAAAAAAGCAAGATGAAATGGAAGGAATTCGAATGCATAGTCCGAGCTGTTACAGTTACCATTCGACGTCACCGCGGTGCCAACTCACTTGCGGCACAGCAAGAACACGGCCTACTATCAGATTCACAAGTATCTAAATGACCTGATTTGCGCTCCGCCTGATTTGTATGGAACCCACATAATGTGTTGCAGGTCCCCTACTTCCTCATCGGTAGAGTCATCTGACTATGCAAAATTCACATTCAAATGTTTGTAAATCTATTGGGACTTAAAGTGTTTAGTCAAAAATGTTCAAATGTTTGTATAGTCTATGGGACTTAACTACGGGGTCATCAGTCCCTAAACTTACAAACTACTTACGAACTAGGACGGCACAAATATCCATGCCCGAGGGGGGATTCGAACCCCCGACCGTAGTGGCCGTGCAGACCGTGACTGGAGCGCCTTAGTCCCCTCGGCCACCGCGGCCGCAAAAAGTGTTAAGTCATCAGACCCGAGTCTTACAAACTAATTAAACTAATTAACCTAAGGACAAACACAAACATCCATGCCCGGGTGAGGACACGAACCTCCGACGGCGAGCAACCGCGCACTCCACCGCGGCTATGCAGAATTGTTGCTACACGAGACCATTAGAGAGTACTGCTCCATATAGCCATTAATCCAGATGCAAATTAATTCCAACTCAATGCAAATGTCAGAAAACTCGTCATTAGAGAAAAAACAGTCTTTAACTCTCGTAAACCCATATCTATTTTTGCAAATTACGCATCGAAAAGCAAGATCCAACTTGAAATTACATGACGAATACGTATGGACTACACAAAAACCTGGCTTTCATACTCCGTAACCATTATACCTCTTAACCGACTACAAGAAATGCTGAACCCTTTCATTCCCAGTGTTGTTCCTCGACAACGACGTATCAAAAGTTGGCCTGCCGCGGTGGCCGCGGGGACTGAGGCGCTCCAGTCACGGTCTGCACGGCCACTACCGTCGGGGCATCGAATCCCCCCTCGGGTATGGATATTTGTGCTGTCCTTAGTCTTAGCTAGTACATAAGTAGTTTGTAAGTTTAGGGACTGATGACCTCGTAGTTAAGTCCCGTAAACTTAACTAACATTTGAACATTTTTGTATTAAAAGTTGATTTATACCGTATTTTGCGTATCAATTCTTAAAGTCGCATTGTTTTTGATGAACAACATGCTTTTAGTACAACATTTTACCGTTTGGTACGGCATGTAGCCTTTTCTGAGGTATTAACAGCTCTATCTTCGAAGTTGTTTTCCGTTGCTGTCTATACGTGGCTGTGACTGTGAGCGTGAGCGTGGTTGGTGTTATTTTATTTCATCAGTGTATTGTCTTGTCTTTGGTGCTGTGGCGAATAATATGATAGCAGTATTGATCTATCAGTGTTAACTATCAACAAAAACCACGTCCAAAATAATAAAATACCTCGATACTAACGTCTGTGTTGTGCATGAAATACACGACGTAAAAAAAAAAAAAAATTTAAAAAAAAATAGTTTAATCAAAGATTTTAAAACACATATTTTGATCATATTGATTGATCCTACTGTCGGTTCATGGTGAAATATTTCAAATTAAATAACTGATCACTTGTTATTGTCTTGTTTCACAAAACTTTATTTTTACGGCCTAGGTTTCGGGTTATGAGCCCATTTTCACGTACTTTACTGATTCCAAAGTTGTTACACCAGTGAAGACAAACCATTATGATACTACAAGTCTCTGTTTATAGATTTTAACATGAGAAGAAAATACTTTTACCTTGAAATTTAGGACTAATAAGGTAATGCAAGTGTAATAGTTCCTAAATTGCAAGGTAAAAGAATTTTCTTCTGATTTTAAAATCGATAAACAGAGACCTGTATTATCAGAATGGTTTGCCTTCACTGGTGTAACAACTTTGGAATCAGTAAGTATTTGAAAATGGGCTTATAATCCTAAACCTAGGTTGTAAAAATAAAGTTTTGTGAAACAAGGCAATAGCTAGTGTTCAGTTACCTGTATTTAACATATGTTGATGTTTAGTGCACTGTATTAATACAAAAAACACTAATATTTATTTTTCCGAAGCTGTAGGACTGAAAGGGTTAGCCGCGGCGGAGCGGCCGAGCGCATTGAGGCGCTATGCTACGATGCGCGAGGCCGTTTCCCGTCGGGGGTTCGAATCCCCCCTTGGGCCTGAATGTTTATGTCGTCTTTAGTATAAGGTAATTCATAAATAATTTGTACGTTTAGGGACTGAGG
Organism: Locusta migratoria; assembly: GCA_026315105.1. Taxonomy (NCBI): domain Eukaryota; kingdom Metazoa; phylum Arthropoda; class Insecta; order Orthoptera; family Acrididae; genus Locusta; species Locusta migratoria. Next base: position 300,320,205 of record CM048755.1, read on the forward strand.
ACCCCGCAGTTAAGTAACTTAAGATTAACACACATCTGAACATTTTTTGAAAGGGTTAATATGAATACAGTCACAAGTAACAATGTGTAGACATATTTAAACCTGATCTGATGTGACGTCAGTTTTATACCGGAAGATGATCCTAACCCAAGACCTAATGGTATTGTCAACTGAGCTCAACCAAAAGTTATATATCCAATTTTTTCAACATTACTGAAATTATAATCCTAATTGACGAGACGATAAAGTCTTGTCTTACCAGCGTTGAAGTCGGTCACCTATCGGCCGTTGTTTCTGGTCCCTAACAGACGCTAAATATCTGTCTGAGTCATAGTAGTGAGATTTGGACATGTCTCAACTAGAAATAATACACTACTGGACATTAAAATTCCTTCACCAATAAGAAATGGAGATGATAAACGGGTATTCATTAGACAAATATATTATACTCGAACTGTCATGTGATTACATTTTCACGCAATTCGGGTGCATAGATCCTGAGAAATCAGTACCCAGAACAACCACCTCTGGCCTTGACACGCCTGGGCATTGAGTAAAACAGAGCTTGGATGGCGTGTACAGGTACAGATGCCCATGCAGCTTCAACACGATACCACAGTTCATCAAGAGTAGTGACTGGCCTATTGTGACGAGTCAGTTGCTCCGCCACCATTGACCAGGCGTTTTCAATTGGTGAGAGATCTGGAGAATGTGCTTGCCAGGGCAACAGTCGCAAATTCTCCGTATCCAGAAAGGCCCGTACAGGACCTGCAACATGCCGTCGTGCATTATTCTGCTGAAATGTAGGGTTCCGCAGGGATAGAATGAAGTGTCTAGCCACGGGTTGTAACACATCTGAAATGTAACGGCCACTGTTCAAAGTGCCGTCGATGCGAACAAGAGGTGACCGAGACGTGTTACCAATGATACCCCATATCATCACGCCGGGTGATACGCCAATATGGCGTTGACGAATACACACTTTCAATGTGCGTTCACCGCGATGTCGCCAAACACGGATGCGACCGCCATGATGCTGTAAATAGAACCTGGATTCATCCGAAAAAATGGCGTTTTCCCATTCGTGCACCCAGGTTCGTCGTTCCGTACACCATCGCAGGCGCTCCTGTCTGTGTTGCAGCGTCAAGGGTAACCGCAGCCATGGTCTCCGAGCTGATAGTCCATGCTGCTGCAAACGTCGTCGAACTGTTCGTGCATAAGGTTATTGTCTTGCAAACGTCCCCATCTGTTGACTCAGGGATCGAGACGTGGCTGCACGATCCGTTACAGCCATGCGCATAAGATGCCAGTCATCACGACTGCTAGTGATACGAGGCCGTTGCGATCCAGTACGGCGTTTTGTATGGCCCTCTTGAACCCACCGATTCTATATTCTGCTAACAGTCATTGGATCGCGACCAACGCGAGCAGCAATGTCGCGAAACGATAAACCGCAATCGCGATAGGCTACAATCCGACCTTTATCAAAGTCGGAAGCGTGATGGTACCCATTTCTCCTCCTAACACGAGGCATCACAACAACGTTTCAGCAGGCAACGCCGGTCAACTGCTGTTTGTGTGTGAGAAATCGGTAGGAAACTTTCCTCATGTCAGCACGTTGTAAGTGTCGCCACCGGCGCCAACCTTGTGTGAATGCTCTGAATAGCTAATCATTTCCATATGACAGCATCTTCTTCCTGTCGGTTAAATTTCGCGTATGTAGCACGCCATCTTCGTGGTGTAGCAATGTTAATGGCCAGGAGTGTGTAAGACTAAACCATCTGTGTGGACTGGAAATCCAACGCAACACATGTGATCGTTGTTGAGTAGACACAAATGCACAATAACTATTGAATAATTTTCTCCATTAGTTCGTAATATCATGTTTTAAACTGAAACGATGTGATGAAAAGTTATGTATCTGACTGGGAGTCTAAAACGTTATGGCAACACATGGTGAACTATTAAGATTCGTATTATAACATTAGCTGCAGATTATAGGTAACAAAATTCATGTTGATAGTAACAAGATCGAGTGAAGCCTGTGTTTAAATTATTGCTAAACATTTTGAAATGTAATAATTTTTTCATATGCTGTTGCTTTTGGCGCAAGCTTGAAATGACGTGATTAAAGGTTTTTCGACGCTCCGGGACACCAACCCTGACACGCGACGTCGAGGAATTTACAATCGAGGCGAAACAATGGGACAATGAACGTATGTTTTCATTAAAAGGAGAAATCTGAAGTCAAATCCCATTTGAGCATCAATATTTTCAACATTTCAAGTTGAAATGCAATAAGAAGTGCGTGCCCCATTACCTGACCGCACTACCGATTCATTAATAGAACAAAATTTCAGGCGTAAGAAAAGTTGTTTGTGAAGGAGTTTCTACTTGCAGCTATACCCACCACTGCCAGGACCCAATCAACTCCGATTCCCTTCCAGTCCGAAGCAAAGGGATATCATATGTAATAAGCATTTGGAACCACGGTACAAACCTACGTTGTTAAACTGGCGTTCTCATAGGAACAGAAGGTCTTTTGGTGCTTGTTAAGAATAGTTGTTTGATGTGTGAATCAAACCCACAGCTTAAGCAAGCGAAACTAGAATCATTCCCACAGACCATCGAACTGCCCTTATGTTTAGATTACGATTGTATCGTAGTGAATGATGCTCCTTACTGGATGAGAAACCTGACTGTCTGGGATCTTAACACATTAACGCCAAATTGATTTTTTACAATTTATTACGTATTTTTTATTTATGATGTCTCAAGGTTAATTTCATAACTAATTGCTGTATAAGAATGATTACCAAATAATTAATTTCCAAATTATATGCCGTTGCCATATGGTGACGCTAGACACAGGAGGTAATATTCTGCATTTGCATAAGCACTATGCGATTAATTAATCCTTTAGAATCCAGCATTCAAGCACTTGTGTGTCCATATAGGTAGTTATGAGATGTATAGTATCGTTTCTTTTCGGTCGGAGACGGCATGTCATGGATTGCACGGCCACTGCCACCTGAGATTTGATTTCTCTGTCGGGCATGAATTATAAGTAGTGTGTAAGTCTAGGGACCGATGACCTTAGCAGTTTGGTCCCTTAGCTTTACAAAAATTTCACCATTTTTATTTATATATTTATTTATTTATTTTACGTTACTGCTTCATAGTATCCACGATCCTTATTGAGGAAATAGCCTTTACTTTAAAGTGGCCAGTTTTTTGGAATTATATTTCTCTTATGTTTGTAATGACTGAATAACAGCAAAATTAGGAAATATGTTGGAAATAACATATTTAGCCGCCCTCTTTCTCATCGGATGAATCCCCAACTGTTTCTGAATTATCGCGTGAACGTTCCTAGAAACTATTTCCAGCAGTGTCCTCATTTTGTAACATATTCTTAAGGCTTCAGCAAGCGTAAATTTTGGCCTAAAATATAAAAGGAATACGATGAACAATATAGATAGTGCAAAAGACTGGCTTTGCAATATGGTAATGTTCAAAATAACGTATGATGGTTATTTTTACTAAAATTACCCAAATATTTTAATATCACATTCAGGAGTGTATTTATAGCACCCACTACATAATACTTTTCTAGAAGAAACCATTCGATAGCCTAAATAGTAAACTTACTCGAAGCTCACACTCAGGTGCCTTGCAGTGTCTCTTAGTGATGTTGGTTCTTCTACACCAGCAAGGCAACGTATAGGTGGAAACCAACACTGGCCTACCGTTCCACATACCTCCCTGCATTGAAAGAAATGCTCCGCACCAATCTTGCTAGAAATCTGAATACTTACGAAAATATGCAGCTTATCTGTGTGAAACGTTGTCATACTCGAGGCGTTAATGTGTTAAACTCTAATCTTCCTTGAGTTTAAAACGTTACTTTCCTGGTTCAACTGAATAATCAATAAGTTACACCCTCGTTAACAGAAAGCGTAATTTGGACTTCATTTTGCGTAAATCGCTGTAATAAAATCACATAACAGCCATCGTTTGGAAGGCAAACGGCATGATACGAAAATTTCTGCAGTAAATAATGCTTTCCACTCGAGCTGCTAATATCGTGCACACTATTAATTAATTTAAAAAATGTTCAAATGTTTGTATAGTCTATGGGACTTAACTACGGGGTCATCAGTTCCTAAACTTACAAACTACTTATGAACTACTTACGAACTAGGACGGCACAAATATCCATGCCCGAGGGGGGATTCGAACCCCCGACCGTAGTGGTCGTGCAGACCGTGACTGGAGCGCCTCAGTCCCCTCGGCAACCGCGGCCGGCTAATTAATTAATTTATTTTAATTTGTTTATGTACTTATTTATTTGAAACTACGTTTCATCTAATGTAATTTCATAGGAAACGATGTTGACATTTTCTCGTGGAACATATCCTATGAAAAATATTCAAATGCTAGTTCTCGCTAGCGATGTAGCACTTCGTTATGTATTTAAGACGTTCGCTGCGACTGACGCTTATAAGCGTTTCCGCGATCAACAAGCTAGAGCGAGTAACGCTTATAAGTGGCGCGTTCGCTAGATGAGTACTCACTTTAGTTTGGTTGTGTACTCGTGTTAGCACAGGCCACCAAAAAATATCACGTTTTCCTGTCTGCAGTCGTGTGTTTTCGTTTTTAGTGGTCTGCTAGAAAAACATCGCCTATACGCCTTGCAAACTTATTTGTTATATGGGATTGGGTTTCCATAGAGCCACACTGCAGATGAGACCTGTTTCTTTTTCTCCGTTTGATAAACCTTTTGGTGTTTTCAGACTAATTCTTTCTCAATGAAGCGAATTTATCGCTTGTTTGAATTTTATTTTCTTTCGAGTTTGCAATAAAATCAATAAATCAGAGGCGTTGTTACAATTGTTTGCGTCGGCCGCAGTGGCCGAGCGGTCACATTCTGCACGGCCAGTCACATTCTGCACGGCCACTACGGTCGGGGGTTCGAATCCCCCCTCGGGCATGGATATTTGTGCCGTCTTTAGTCTTAGCTAGTTCATAAGTAGTTTGTAAGTTTAGGGACTGATGACCCCGTAGTTAAGTCCCATAAGCTGTACAAACATTTGAACATTTTAGAATTGTTTGCGATAAATGCATATGACGCTTATAAGCGTCAGACAGTTTGGAGTATTTATCACATAACCGGCAAGCAGCTAAAACGTACTTGTATTTCTATATCTGGCACACCTGTTGTGCAGACGCTATATTCGCTTTCAATATTACAGGTTTCGCAGGCGTCTGATTTCAGCTCTCGGCGCACGTGCGCTTACAGGCGTCCGCCTAGAGCGTTAGCGACCCGCACTGGTGACCGCAGCGAACGTGATTAAAAAAGAAAAGTTAACGCCGAAACTCCGAATCCCCGCGTATGCGCCATCACAGAATTTATCTCTTAGAACGTTTGCGGCGCGAGCACTCGAAGCCCTGCAAACTGCGCGACAGCAAAATAAAACAAAAAGAAATCCACTTTTGAGGCGATACGAAATGCCGACAGAAGCTCATATCGTTTGAACTAACCCGTTCCCTTGGAGGAGAACTTTTTTAGCCAGCCGAGCAGGGAATTACAAAGTGTCTCAGAAAAGGAGTAAATATTTTGACGACCGTTGGCGGCTCTGCCACCTGCAGCGCCCCTCTCTACGTCTGCCTCCTCCTCCCCCCTCCCCTCCCCCTCCTCTTGCCGTCCACCCTCTTACCTCTCCCTCTCCTCTTCCTTCTGATATAAAGGATGCTACGTGTAATTCACAGTAACATTTCCAACTTTTTCTCGACTATCAGTCGCCCGTCTTACACCTCCAGAGCAATAAGTTATGTAATTTAACTTTCCTATATTTTTCTTAGTAATCAACTCTTAAATTGAGTTTGTTTCCATTTCCAAGAGCTATATCCTCGCGTATTTGATGCATATTTTTCTGCAGAATTTTCGTTTGCGTTTTGTTTGCCGGTCGCGTTGGCCGAGTGGTCTACCAGTCACGGTCTGCACGGCCACTACAGTCGGGGGTTCGAATCCCCCATCGGGCATAGATATTTGTGCCGTCCTTAGTATTAGCTAGTTCATAAGTAGTTTGTAAGTTTAGGGACTGATGACCATGTAGTTAAGTTCCATAAGCTCTACATACATTTGAACATTTTTTTTTTGTATGTTTTGTTTGTTGTTTTTAATTCTGTGGGGCTTACCTGCTTGGTTACTAGTTCCTAGCTTACAAAGTACTTAAACTAAGTTAAACTAACCTAAAGAAAACACATGCCCGAGGGGAGGAATCGAACCTCCGACGACGAACAGCCGCACGCACCGCAGCACGGCACCTCAGTGCGCACGGCTATTCCGCCGCGGCGTGATTTGTTGATTCGAAAACAGTCAGAGGCCTTTTTTTCAGTTAGACAGTCAGTTTCAACCGAGCAGCCTCCTGTGTTACATCTCCAGACCGCTGAGTTAGGTAATTTAACTTTTCTATTTTTTTATTAGTATTTAAATCTTAAATTTCGTTTGTGTTTCCATTTTCAAGAGATTTAGGGCTTGGGTTGTTTCGTTGAGATAGGGGGACTAAACTACTGAGGTTATCCGTCCCCCGGTGGGGAGGGGAAGGAGTGAGGATAGGAAAGGAGGGGAGGGGAGAAGGAAATGCAGTCCGGGAAGTAAAGAAGGAAGGAAGACTGCATTAGCTCGGGGCCCCGTGCTCGCCACGCAAGTACTTACGAAAGAACCGTGAGCCCCCTGGGGGAAAAGAGATATAATCTCGTATGTGTTACATATGGTAAATGCGAGAAAATACCTTGATAGAGATCGCTAGGGACTACGCCTGTTGTGAACGGATTCAGAAGAAGTTGGCCTCTGTCCGTAAGTAGCTAGAAGCTGTGTTCAAAATGTTCAAATGTTTGTAAATCTATCGGACTCAACTATGTGGTCATTAGTCCGTATCTTACAAACTACTTAAACTAAGGTAAACTAACCTAAGGACAACACAAACACCACTGCCCGAGGAAGGACTCGAACCCCCGACGGCGATCGTCCGCGCGCACCGCAGCAAGGCGGCCCAGTACGCGCGGCTAATCCGCCGCAGCTAGAGGCTGTGTGGGTCACGGTCAAACTATTCCCTGGGTTACAGTGTCACTGGTCACGTGAGCTAAGTGCTGGAAGTACCTCTGGTCCGCGGTGGAGTAGCCGAGCGGTCTAAGGCTCCTTGCTGCGGAGCGCGCTGTCGGAGGTTCGAGTCCTCCCTGAGGCGTGTATGTGTGTGTGTGTGTTTGTGTGTGTTTGTCCTTAGGTTAGTTTACCTTAGTTTAAGTAGTTTGTAAGTCTAGGGACTAATAACCAACGCAGTTAAGTCCCATAGATTTACACCAAATCCCTACCGGTCGCCAGTTACCTGACGATAATGGAGAACTGTGGCGGGTTCGGGAACATCTAGGTGGAAGACGAAACCCGCAACCGGCCGTACGGCAACATGTTTTCCTTAGCGTTAGTTAAAGTTGTTTGTAGGTCTAGGGACCGATGACTTTAGCAGTTTGGTCCCTTAGGTTTACAAACATTTGAACATTTTGTTGCCCGCTGCTGATAATACCTTTGAGTCAGCACGGGCTACCTCGCCTGTAGCCGATCTACAAGGGAAAAGGAAAAGGGGGGGGGGGGGGAAATACTTGACATTGGGAGCTCCAATGTTAGGCCGTGATGGAGGGAACTAGTGGGAAGGTCGGGAAAGAAGGCTGTTTGTTTGCTGAGGGAATTCATCCGAGATGAGGAAGTTCTGCCGGCAGGGATAGAGAGCACTGGGCAACCGGCTACAAATCTTTTTTCATTAATGGGCCTGCAGCAGTGAAAATATCGTAATATGACTTTAATAAGTATGATATCCTTTACTGCTGCTTATTAGCTTTATTTATTTATACACTATAGCTGTTTCGCCGTATTTGGCATTGTCTAGTGGTCTGCGATAGTTGAAATAAATTTTGTAAAAATATTTTTTCGAAACAAATAGGGAGTACATTACAGAGTTTTAAATTTATTACTTACATTCCATTTGTTGGTAACACACCACTAACATCGAGAGACCTTTAAAAATATTACACAAAATTTCAAACGATACTGAAATGTACATTCTCGAAGAATTAGAAATACACATACACATGGAAGCTTCACTTAACGAAATTCTCAATGAACACACAGATTTTAAACACAAAATTTATTTACAAAATTTTATCGATCTAATTAGGCTTGACAATAGCTAAATTCAGAGATGTAATGTTCCAAAGTCAAGGAAACGCAAAATGTCGATTTACATACAATATCTCAGACGCCAGAGAAACGCATTTTCATACTCAAAGATATTACAAAATTCCAAATGGCAAGCAATACATCAGAGACCAAAGAGACACACTATTTCATAATCAGAGACACTACAAAATCCAGAGTATAAAACATTTGTAAATACATTGATATTCAAAGATATCACAAAATTCGAAAGAAGCTAGCTCATTACCAAAGATATAATGAAATATAAGATCTTTGTAAGCACACAGCATCATAACAGCTGACAAATAAGAAGGTCATTACATTAAAAATTATTAAAAAACGACTTTCTAAGAAAGGTATCTATAAAAATCATATAGAGGTACAGATGCTGTGTGTGTGTGTGTGTTACCGAAAAATGGAATGTAAGTAATAAATTGAAAACTCTATAATGTACTCCCTATTTGTTTCGAAAAAATATTTTCACAAAATTTATTTCAACTATTGCAGACCACTTGACAATGCCAAATACGGCGAAACAGCTATAGTGTATAAATAAATAAATCTAATAAGCAGCAGTAAAGGATATCACACTTATTAAAAATGTCATATTACGGCTACAAATCGTTGCTCATGTCGGCATCAGGAATCCCTGAAGACTTGATTTAGAGGCGATCTTCGGTTTCTGTGGGTGACTGGCGTAATTGGTGAAGCCAGTTGCCCGTGCTCGCGATGTAGAAACGGAGCTATCTATTTGTAGCATCATTACTACAACCGATTCCGGTTCTCTGGTTTGCAGTCAAATGGAAGACTTAAACCAGAGTTTCAGACTGTTCTGTGGAGTTCCTGGAGTTCCGCTGGATTGGGGGGGGGGGGGGGGGGAATTCAAGGAAGAGTAATATAGGACCCCTATGAAAAGGTCAGGCGTGCACCACACACAGAAAGAGGCTACTGGATAGGGGAGGACGTGTAGAGTGAACATGAGGGTTATTTATGGTAGGAAAATCTCTCCACAGGCGCGATGAGATGTCTGTTGATCCCGGATAGGGCAGCACTCGGCACTTCAGGACAGAGAAGTAGAATGTTAATGTAGTTATAGTTACTGCAGGAGCGTCTTTGGAAAGATTTGCTCTCACTTGAAATTGATGACAATGCCAACATAGTCTAGGGACGGAAATGTGGCTAAAACCATATATCATCAGTCTCCTTGTGTCTCACAGGTGTAACATTGAAGCAAATGTCCGAAATGATGTCTGTGTTTCAAATGCACATTGCAGCTATGTGTCTGAAAGACAATTCTACATTTATAAAGTTCTCTGGGCTAATGGTTGCACATAAATTGATAATTCGCTGCTGAATATTTTCTGGGGATGTTGGTAAGTCCATGTAAACTCACTGCACTAGCCATACCCACAGGAAAAAACTGGTGTAAGTCAAATCGGGTGAATGTACGGGCTACTTTTGATGATCTATTAGTCCAGTCCATCGATCTGGATAGTTTAGATTCAAAACTTGGATCTGCTGGAAGGTGTGGGGGCTTTGGAAGGGATGGATGTTCTGGAAGATGACAGTTACAAACTGCATTATGTCCTTGGCAGTGAAGGAGGATAGAGGGAATTGTTGGGGTGATGGGGTGGTCTACAGGACGGACAGGAATGTTCATCTCAGGAATGACAGGAGGGGTTTGACATAGGCTTCACTGCATTTGTTAAAGGAGGGGGAGGGGCGAGGTTTGGGCAGTGTTTCAGGTAGTGGAACTGCTTGCAGTGGGGACAGATGGGTAGGGGGTTTGCAGCTGGCTGTGAGGAGCTGGTTGCACATGAGGTATCTCTGGTACTTGTAACATTAAGGAGGGGAGTGAGAGGGGTCAACTTTGTGTCTGCAGTTCTAGATGAGGTCCCATCAGTGGAATATGGTCGATGGAGGCAACATCTTCAGTAAACACACATATCAGAAAACAGGTACCAGTTGCACTGTTGTTGCAGGGGGCGGATCTGGCGTTAAGGTGAGTATGTGAATTCATCTATGCCAACACCTCCACCTCCATGATCTTTGGAAGTAAATTGATGGTAATGATGGTGAGATTTGGCAGGTGATAGGAAAGCTGATGTGGAGAGGAGAAGGTAGGGACGGAGGTCTGGGAGGCCAGGGAACCAAAGAGCATGTGGGGAATTTTGGTGTGAAGGACTGTGTGGAAGGATGGGCTGGGGAATTTTATAAGGGTGAAAACGTTTGGTGGATGATGAAGAAGGTTGGGGATTGGGAAAACATTTACAAATTACTAAGTGCGCCTCGGTTGCACAGTGGTAGAGTGCCAGACTACAATTTCAGAGGTCGCGGGTTCGATCCCCACCAGGTCCTAGGCTTTTTATCTGTCACTTTCCACTTCTTTCACCTCTGGTAGTGTTGCTCATGTGAAAAATACCGAGTAGCACCGTGGTTCGGAACCCACGTGAAACTGTAGGTCCCCCTATAACTGGCTGGGTAAGTCAGTTCGAAGGTCAGAGGAAGGCAACGGTATACCACCTCCAAACAGGACCATGCCTAGTAAAGCACTGTGGTGTTCAAACCAATCCTCGGATTGTTGACTGCTTTACCTTTACCTTAATGTTAGGGTTAGAGTTTTGAGGAATTTATGGCGAGTTAGAGAGGAGGAAGGTATGGATGGTCGTCAGGTCTGTAGCAGGGGATGAGGAAGTGTCCATAGGGGAGGTGGGTTTCAGAAGGCATCTTCTTGGATGTCGAGGAGGAAGCTGTATATGGGTTGGAACGTTTTGGTGGTTTCTTGGTAATGTTAGGGTTGGGTGGAGATAGGCGAGTGAATGGACAGTGAACGTGGCCGGGAACAGGTCCTCTGGCAGTATCGGTTTTAGTTAGTGGTGGTGGTAGTGACTCCAGGGCCACAGTGTCATGGCGTGATTAAATGAAGATGGAGATGCCTGGAGGAGGTGCACTGGAAATTCATGAGGGACGGGGGCTGAGGAAGGCACTGTTTGTGATGGGTTATGTGGTGTTGAGGGAGGTGGATGGGGAAGGAAAGAAGAGGAGGTGAGGTGGGGCTTAGGGGCGGGAGCCAGCCACGGAACTCCATGTGGTGGTCGTTAGTGGCCGTGAAGAGGAAGTGTTGATAACAGTAGTTACACGATGGTAGGAGCGAAAACTTACTGGAGAACGAACACATATACGGCTATGCTGGGACAATGACTGGGGTGGCGACAAGACAGGATAGTGACAATAGGACCGATGACGAGAAAAGAAACGACGACTACGAAGAGAGGCGAAAGCTGTGTTGAGACGGGGAGGCGGTTGCAGCGGCGGGCCTAAAGCTCGATGTCCCAGTTCGGCTCAGCTCGACGTAGGCGGTGGGAGCGACTCCAACCGGCGCGGCGCAAGGTAGCTGTCGGTGGTGATCCGGCAGCTGATGAGCCAGGGGCGGCCGTCCTCAGCGGCAGCTGCAGCTGGCGGCCTGGTCGCCAGTTGGCGGTGCTGTAAACGGACCAACAAGCTTCCAGGACAAATTTCCACGACCCAGCATGCATGTAGATACTGGCTGCATGGTAATTAGTTGTAATATCAAAATTATGTGGAACATGGAACTGGATTTGTTATTGTATGAGAATGCTCTGCTAAGTAAGACTTAGGAAGCTGGCGAAGCGAATGTTTATCTAAAAAATATTTGTGTATTTTCTACAATTTAAAATTATTATGTTCAAATGTTTGTAAATCTATCGGACCAAACTGCGTGGTCATCAGTCCGTAGCTTACAAACTACTTAAACCTAGCTAAACTAACCTAAGGACAAACACACACACCCATGCCCCAGGGAGGACTCGAACCTCCACGGCAGGCAACCGCGCGCTCCGCAGCGAGACGCTTTAGACCGCTCGGCTACTCCACCGCGGCTTAAAATTATTATGTACAAATTATTAACTAACTAAGACTTATGGGAAAAATCATTTTATACAAAATGATCAACTCAATGAGGTTTATGGTAGTGTTTAGACTTGAGGTTGTTCCTATATCTAAACTGAAACGTGTTAGTTTTAGGTGTAAATCGTTTACCACGAAAAGATTGTTCCTTTTTAGAAGAAAAATCTCATGGAAAATGTACCTAAATAGTTGTGGCTCCCATTATTGCTTAAAAGCTGTATTTGTTAATACTAAGTATTCTCTCTGTCCAATCGATGTGGGACGACTCAGTCATAATCCACACACCCATGGTGAAATAACTACAAAACATAAATGTTGTATAAAAAAAAACCTACCGAGATTAAAAACGCGGATACACGCATCAATCAACAAGAAAATAAGGTACGATCTCGTAGTGACAGAAGGAATAAATAATTGTGAAGTCACTCATAGACACTTGTTACAAGTCGCAATTACGAACGAATGACGTGAGTACAGCATTGGTCACATCGGTTTCTTTTTGGAACGAGTATTCCACATAACATATCAGATCATAAAACTTTCTTCTTTAAATAAACTTTTATATTTTTATCAGTTGGTAAGACATTTTACTCAGACATTTTAACGTGGTCCGGCGACCCACATGAATAGTACCCACAACTCACTAGTGGGACTAGTGGACGCACGGTTTGGGAACCTCTGTCTTAGATAATGGCTTATTACTTCAAGGTATGATCTTGAAAGCAACACACTTTCATACATTTATTAACGATTTATTACACTTGTATCAATTCAACGTGGAAATATAGCCACAGCATCATATCCCTCCCTAGTAACTCAGCAATTGCTAGCAGCTTGATATGCCCCTCTTATCCTCATGTCCGTGTAGTTATTTAATGAATATTTGTCTATTTTACCAGTAACTTTATGCAAATGTTGTGTAGTATGAGCGGTCAAGATAACGTAACCTGGCTTATTCATTTATTTTAAACATTATTTGTACTCCTGGTTAATAGTCCCCAGGTGACATTGTTTATAACTTTTAGGAAGGGGAGTTGTGAAGTAAGTTACCCCTGTCGACTGTGCTCAGAGTTGCGTATGAAAGAAACAATAGAATGAGACATTAAAGATAAGACATATATTTCTTTTTCTACATAATTTACATGTACATTGCGACATTTGTCGTGCCGCTTTACAAGCTTCAAAAAGCCTTCCAGGAAAATATCAGTCATTGCATGCAGAAGAGTTGAACGGCTTGTTTGACGTCAGAATTGCTTCCAAAGCGCCTTCCGCCAAGAGTCTTCTTCAAAGTTGGAAACAGATGGAAGTCACTGGTTGGAATTGCGCTACATGAACAGCATTGACGCGCACGTCCTGCCATCTTTCACAAACGATTTCGCGAAAACTAATCGGTAGAAAAAATTTATTTTTTCGCTACTTAAATATTTATATGTCAGCATTGCGACGAAATCGGCGTAATTTCGTGAATATCCATAGTTTGTAAGATATTGGCTTTGAAGTAGGAGACAGCGCTAGGCAAGGAAAAGTTTGCAGTAAAATGTAAGGGCTGCTGTGATATTTCGTTTGGTGCATGTTACACCATATGTTGCTGCGGATGAAACTTTCCTGACGTATTGAAACTTATTTTAAACTTAGCAGGAGATCACTCAAATTGCTAAAATTTATTTTATGTAGCGAACTCATTTGCGATGGTGATAAGGCCAGCATGAAATATAGTGCGTCTCATACACGGTTAGAGGTATCAAAATGATATTTTGGCAAATGATAACGTGCAAAGAGGGGCGTATTTTGCCATATGGGTACTACGCAAAACTTCATTAACTGTCGTATTATTCAAGGAAATGTAGATTTTTTGAACGAAAAAGATTAAAGTTAGGGATTTATTAATCAGTGTACAGGTATTCCTTCATCAATCACAAATGTTTATTTCTTTGCTTGCTGTCCAACGTGTTTCAGACCTACTACTCAGTTTGCAAAAAGTAATAGGAGTTGCATTTCCTAGCAGCAATAGAACGAAAGTTACTAAATCTAATGTGGCTTTTATGCGAGAATACTAGAAAATGAGATACCAAGAAACTCTTCACTACCTAATGAACTGGTTTATTCTCATTTCCTCGCATAATAAAGCGCTTTGTATTGAGATATTTACAATGTCCTTTTCATATAAGTGAAAAATTGAAATTGAATATTACATACAGACACAGCACTTTTGTAGTTTGCAAATATTGAATTTAATGGGTTACGAAGTCAGTACCAGTATCTTCAAGTATGGACGCTGTTCAGTAACAACCTTGGACTAATTATTAGTCGCTCTAATACAGAAGACGAGGTATTACAAGATGGGCGAGCGGATCCCAATGCGGCATGTTTATCTGACATTATCTCAAGTTATACATTTCTCACAGAGTTACTGTTTGGAGAGGATGAAAATGGTGTCAAAGTCGCATGGTACCCCCGCCATGCTACATTTAATGGCTCCTTAATGGAAGATACATTTATGGGATGACTTTCATGGTGACAAGTCAAACAATTGAGATGTTTGTAGTAACGTACCCTCCGCAATGCACCTACGGAGGCTTACGAAAGGTAGCTCATGTATTAATGCAGGGTATAAGGTAAGAATGCGACTCAGTTTTGTTACCACTGCGCCACCTCGTTCGGTTTTGTTGAAAAAACTGTCTATCAACTTGGAATATTAATGTCTTAATCGAAATTGTATCTCATGCATATTTAACCATAGGACGTTGTGTGTGTGTGTGTGTGTGTGTGTGTGTGTTTTTCTTTTCTTTTTTTTTTCTTTTTTTTAATTTATATATTTATTTATTTCCATAAATACAATTACAAGACCTTTCATCTTCTTGATGTCTGGTGGTAGGTACCAGCAACTTTAAATGGTTGCTAACAAATAAAGAAAAGAGAATACATCTGCGACGCTAACATGTGTGAAAACGGGCACATAACGTCTTGTTCAAATTGCGGGGGAATTAACACCTTCAGCTGCTAAATTTTACTGGAGCATCCTTAAGAAAAGACTAAACAGAATGTGACAAATTTCTCAAGGGAACAAATTGGCTTTAGGGCTATTACATAATGTTTGGGTAACATTCACAATCTTAGTTTAACAGGAAAATGCATATTGCGTTAGAAAATTTGAAAAAGCATACTACAACGTCCCAATATCTGAGATTGCAGGCCGGCCGCGGTGGCCGAGGAGACTAAGGCGCTACAGTCACGGTCTGCACGGCCACTACGGTCGGGGGTTCGAATCCCCCCTCGGGCATGGATATTTGTGCCGTCCTAGTTCGTAAGTAGTTCATAAGTAGTTTGTAAGTTTAGGGACTGATAACCCCGTAGTTAAGTCCCATAGACTCTACAAACATTTGAACATTTGAGATTGCAGCTGCCATGGAGACGTTAAAAGTATGGATAAATGGAACTGTAGTGTTTAATATGAGGTTTTGTAATGTATCTACGTTGGTACGTAAGAAACAGCGTCAAAACTGAAAGCATAAAGAAATATCTGGAATATCTTGAAAGAAGGGATCGATTAGTAGGGCACATTGTGAGACATTAAGAAATTGTCAATTTAGGAAAGTGTTGGTAGTAAAAATCGAAGAGGAAGACCAGGAGACGAATACAATAAGCAGGTTCAAAGGATGTGTATTGCGATCTTATTCACAGGTGAAGAGGCTTGGACAGAATATAGTAGCGTGGAACGCTACGTCAAACCAGTCTCCTTACTGAAGACCACAACAACAACGGCTACTTACAGTGTCGAAATGTGACCATTTGCGGATAAAAGAAAGGACAAGGGTAGGGCGATGACATTATATTTTATGAGAAGATGCCTATAGGTCATCCGTGAGAATAAATTCAAAACATCTAAAATATACGAAAAATACAAGCGACACAGTCATTAACGAGCAGACTGGAGAATAAAAGTCTTTAATGGTTTGTAGATATTAAAGGAGTGAGCGATGAGAAGAGGCTTCAGGAGGTGTTAATGTGGATATTAAATTAAAAGGGAATGGCTACTTGTGTCATGTGACTTAATATATTGATCCAGCATAGGGTGAGAAGTGATTAGCAACTTTATACTGAAGTAACCGGGAATTCTAGGGGAAAACATTTAACCTCTAGCGGCAACGGTGAAAGACGAAGAATAAGTAGTAGTAGTAGTAGTAGTAGTAGTAGAAGAAGAAGTATTGCTGTAAGAGGTTATTAAACACACAAATACAATTTTGAAATGGGTTACAGATTCTGTGTTGCTGGAAAATGCAGTGTCATTCGTAAAATAGTATGAGCCCTGTAGCAAAAAAGGTCGCGGTGAACATACTTTGGTAATGGTGCCTGTTGAAAATGAGAAAAATATAAACGAAATTCAGTCGAAAAAGCGCTAGATATATAAAGCGAAACGTGTTGTGAATATGAGGGGCAGAGAAATACACAACGAATGAGGCCTTCAACGCTTAAATTTACAACGAGCTAAATTGTGTACTTTGTTTACGTCACAACGCATCAAAGCTAAAATGCAGTCAAGTCAGTCAATTGTTTCCAGGCAACAGCCTTGAACCGTCATCAAGCAGCGGGCAGACACTATCTGTGGCAGCTGCGCCTCTTGTTGGTGGGTTCAGAGCCATGAGGCGAGTTCCAGCTATCACACAAGCGCGTGCAGCTGCCATCGCGGACTCACCAGCTTTTCAAATAATTCTTAGCCGCAACGAAACCATCATGAATCGAGAGCAGAGACACAGCTGCTAGCGCCCACTTTGCCACACAGAAATACGTAGCAGCGTAAGAATAGTGATGTTATTAACATGTAACGCTTGAAGTTTAGAGCTTCTGAGAACTATTTTTTTTCCCGTACGTTTTACTGCGCCGGCCGCAGTGGCCGAGCGTTCTGCGGCGCGCCGGTCACAGTCTGCACGGCCACTATGGTCGGGGGTTCGAATCCCCCCTTGGGCATGGATATTTGTGCCGTCCTTAGTATTAGCTAGTTCATAAGTAGTTTGTAAGTTTAGGGACTGATGACCCCGTAGTTAAGTCCCACAAGCAATACAAACATGTGAATTTCGTTTTACAGCGCAACGACCAACAAGAGAGGTGTTATATTACTGGACTGAAAAACTACACTGTTCTACAAAAAAAGAAAAAATGAAATTGTTTTTTCTGGAGGTTTCACACGCGATTCATATGGAAACACACCACCTAAATTCAAATCTGTAATTAGATTTCCGAGTCAGGCATAGTTTTCAAGTTATAGGCAATGTTCTATTTCTATGTCTATGGAGTGAATAATAAAAATCGATGTATTACGTTTTTATTTTTTTTTCTTCTGTGAACAATGGTGTTCTCTCGAATGATGTTCCAGCAATATTTCAGGCATCCATTTTCCTTCATAAAGCTTTTCCAAAAACAATATGTCTTGATTGAACTTTCCACCAAGTTCGCCGGAAACATCACTACGGCTCTCAAGAAAATAGTTTGAATGTGAATATAGGAAATGCACTTTTATTTACCATTTCTTGAGTTAATTGTTCATAGTTTCAGCTCTTTTTCTTCCCAGATAGTTTTTGGTTACATTCTTGAAAGAGATCCATGCATTTTTTTTCCTTTGGGTGAGAGACATACTTCAAAATGTTTGTCATTTTGAAATTCTCTAATTTGGGGGCCTACAAGCACCCCTTCCTTTATTTTTGCTGCAGGAAGTCGAGGGAACGTTTTTGAAAGGTACATAAACCCTGGCCCAGATGGATTCATGGCCTTTACAAACTGTTTAAAAAGGCGTAGCTTGATGTGAAGAGGTGGTAGAAGAACACCTTCACTGGCTACCAATTTCTTATTCTGTAATTTTTTCTCTCCCACTTTCCAGCTCCTTTAAGGCCAGAGCTTTCTTTTATAGTCGGAATTTCTGTCACGACTATCCCACTCACACAGAAAACATTCATATTTCGTGTGGCCTTGTTGCATTCCCAGTATCGCTCCAACTATTTTCAAGTCACCACTTATTTTCCACAAAATTAATTGTTGCCAACTGCTGCAGAGCAAATGTCACCAATGTTACCACTCCTTTAAATTATTAGTTAGATATTTATCTTTGCATAACTAAAATACTGTGTCTGATAGCGAATTTCTGATTTCAGATGTGAATTTCTCACATGAAAATCCTTTGGAAACACACATATCCATATGAGAAAAATTACACTTGTCGAACAGTGCTATTTATTAACCGAAAAAATAACTAGGAATGTTCTGCTTATGCAGCACAGAATTTACAGTTCGTGAATGGTGCTGCTTATATAAAAAGAAGCCTGTATTTAACTGTAAAGAAAGTGGAACATTCGTATAACTGTTGGTTAGTCAGTAGCTTCACAGTACAAGGAAGAAGGGAAAAGTAGAATGTAATGTCCCGCCGAAGATAAAGTCGTTAGAGGCGGCGCAGAAGCTCGAATTGAGAAAGACCTGGAACGGCATTCGGTCGTATTCTTCTCAGAGGAACCATCACGGCATTTTCCTCAATCGAATCAGTGTAACTGCAGAGAATTTAAATGAGCTTGGCTAGGCGAGCATTTTAGCTCTGTCCCTTCCGAATGCCAGTCCAGCACGTCACACCACACGGCAATGGACTCAAGTTGCCCAGTAAAATTAAATACGCTTCCCGCGACATCACTTCGATAGTCTTGTGAGGAAGCACCGTAGTACACAAAAATTTTTGTGCGACGTGGGTACAGCCGGTTCCCGCGACATCACGTCGACAGTCTTGTAAGGATGCATCGTAGTACACAAAAATTTTTGTGCGACGTGGGTTACAGCTGGTTCCCGCGACATCACGTCGACAGTCTTGTAAGGATGCATCGTAGTACACAAAATTTTTTGTGCGACGTGGGTACAGCTGGTTCACTGCCTGGTGCTGTCAGAGGCCAAGGACGTGCTATTGCTGCCATAAAAACTACAGACTTAATCAGTAATCTTGGAAAGCCACTTGCATCGATTGACGACTAAGGTGTTTCTCATCAGACGTGTAATCTGTTATGTAATTAAAACACATTTTAATATAACCACGGAAACGTCAGAAAGACGGTTACTAACTGGCTCGAGACATGGTATTCGCAAGATGACTTAAGGGGGAATTATGAAGAAATGTTTATTTTATGGCCCTCAAATTATCCAGATATCAATGTCGAACATATTAAATATGGCATGTCACAGAGTTCGGAAACTACGTCATAGTAATCTGTACTGCGGCCAACGATAAATGCAGGTCTGAATGTAGGTAAACGTGGCGTCAGGCAACATCACCTAGATACGAGGCCTCACAACAGCCTGTGTCATATGACACCGACCAGGCCGCGATGGCTGGCCGCTGTGGCACAACCCGCTGCCTCGTAGCGACCAGCCAGTCAGCTGGCGGTCGTGGCCTGGTAGGCCTTGTATCTAGTTGGTGTTGCGTCAGTAGAGTTGATCCCGAAAGTGTCAGACATTACGGCATTACGACTTCTGCACGCTGTATCTGAGACGAGACATGTCTTCCACACATCAGAACAGCATTTAACTGAGATACACTTAAATTAGTCAACACGGGGCCTCTTTCATCATCAATACAGCTTTCATGAGACATCTTGACGTCACGTCTGACTCTGTTGGGATCTACTCTGCTGATGGCACATTCGCCTGAGCTCAGACCAGTATTTATTGTCTTTCACGAACCTATGCAAATGATATAATCTGTGGGTAGATGTATGATACACCCTAAACTTAGCTATGTATCAACATTAGTAGAGTGCATGCAATGCCAAACCTACGATACAGTATTGAGTCTCACTGCCGAATATTTTCAGTCTTATATCTGTTATTACCATAGCCGCCCAAATAGCACAATATTGTCTAGTGCACTCCCCTCTCCCCATATGCCCCGGTTCGAATCCACCTGGCGGATTAAAATGACGAGACCCGCTGTGGGTGATAGCCAGCCTGGATGTGGATTTTAGGCGTCTATCCTTATCTCAGAGGCTGAATACCCTGTTGGTACCCATGTGAGGAGATGGGATCTCCTGAATACGTGGTCCTATTCTGCGGGACCTACAATCATCCCAGAGACACTTTACCAGCACTACGTGCTCACACATAACAACAAATATACAAGACCATAAGACAAGAGGACCAATATAAAAAAAAATGTTCAAATTTTTGTAGAACATATGGGACTTAACTACGGGGTCATCAGTCCCTAAGCTTACAAACTACTTATGAACTACCTAAGACTAAGGACGGCACAAATATCCATGCCCGAGGGGAGATTCGAACCCCCGACCGTAGCGGCCGTGCAGACCGTGACTGGAGCGCCTCAGTCCCCTCTGCCAACGCGGCCGGCCAATGGAAAACACTCACTACACTAACAGATATGACGAATACAAAAGAAACAGCCCATACAGAAGACAACACATGCAGGGAGTATACATAGTGCATACAGTGTACCAGCACAGGAACCGAAACTGGGAACACGACAGGGACAACAACAACATGGACCCCAATACAGATACCAACACGCACACGGACAGTGAACACATTTAATAGGCAATAATTAGTGTAAACATAGTAGTAAGAAGAAATATAATAATAATACTAACGATGGTTGAGGGTTGACGACTTGATGAGCATGCCAAGTCCTCGACCCTCAAGCATCACAAGGTGTCTGTTTTGTGTCCCAACTTCGTCGCCGCTTTTGTGTCCCAGCCTCGTCGTAGGTGTCGGTGGCCGAGTGGAATAAGACCGACACGCTGGTGCAGGTACGGAGGGGAGCAGCCAGAAACTATAAACACTCGAGTAAATTAGAAAGAGATATATTGCACAGAATGTAACAATACTTAACTTTTACATAGTACTGCAGAATGTTGATACATAGTTGTTAGAGGCCTGCCTAGTGCCTGTACAATAGCAAAGTCTTCACTGGTGCCTATCTGATTACGAAGGTCCTAACTCGTTGCTATCTCAGTCCGAAGTGACCGGTGTCTTTCCGTGGTGGCCACGAGCGGGGTTGCAGCAGAGGGCGCTCGTGGCTGTCGTCGTGAGAACGCCGCGCCGTGCGTGCATGGCGGCGCGCGGCGAAAGTAGGTGGCGCGCACTTTGTACTTGTGCGACACCACACCCCTCCCCCCCCCAAACCGCCGCGCCGTCGTGGCGTAGGGCTGAGGGCCACGGCGACGGCACTGGGAGGAGGGCCTGGGCGGGGGCGTTACTGGTGGGACGGACGTCGTAGCTGAGGCCGGGATCGAGACGCCGTCCGCGCCCCGGCATCCGCCTTGAGATCCTCCAGGGAACCCGCCGAAACCTGGGGAAGGGCGCCCGCCCCCGCCCAGAGGGAGCAGGTCATCTTCTTCTGAGGTGCGTGGCCCAGGCGGCGGCGGCACGCACGGTCCCGGAGTCCCTCTCGGTGACGCTGTCATCTGCGGCGGCGACAGCGGCGGCGTCGCGTCGATCTCCATCGGGACGATCTCGTAGTCCGGGGACGAACGATGTGGTTGTGCTCCCTGGCGGTGAACTGGGTCTGGAATCAAGAAACCGGAGACAGGATCGCGCGGCCTGTGCAGGCGCAATTGGTTTGCGTGGCGCCGCAGCTCCGACCCTGTGGAAGAACGTACAACATACATATTGCTACCGAGCACGCGCTGAATGGTGCCCGGCAGCCATGTCTTCTTGTTTCCAGCAAACACCCTGTACAGCACCGGCGTAGAAACCTGAAAACGCGTAGCGCCATACGAACCGACTCGGTGCGTGGGAGGCTGCAGCAGGTGAAGGAGAGTGCGGTGACGGCGGCCGTGTAGCATCTCGGCAGGAGACGGGCCGTCACGTGGCATGCACCGATACGTAGACAGGAAAATTTGAAGAGCTTGCTGCCTGGAGTGCTGACCTTTCATCTTCTCCATGTGAGACTTGAATGTTCGAACGAAACGTTCTGCTTCACCATTGGACTGAGGGTGAAAAGGTGCGGTGGTGATATGCTGGTGGTGATATGCTGAATGCCATTCACACGACAAAACTGTTGAAATTCCGCACTAACAAACTGAGGTCCATTGTCACTGACGATAGTTTCAGGCAAGCCTTCGATGCAAAACACTGATGTTAAGGCACTGATTGTACTAGACGCCGTCGTTGAGTTCATGGCAATCACAAAAGGAAACTTGCTGAAAGCGTCTACAACAATTAACCAGCGCGTATTCCAGAATGGTCCGGCAAAGTCAATATGTAAACGTTGCCATGGTCCCTTGGGGCGTGGCCAGTCTGAGAAACGCTGTGGAGGAGCCGCCTGATGCTCCGCACAAACTGTACACTGTGATGTCATGCTCTCTATCTGAGCGTCCATACCAACCCAGGTACAATGACGTCTGGCCAATTGCTTTGTCCTAACAATGCCCCAACGTCCTTGATGCAGGAGGCGTAACACTTCTCGTTGCAGGGAACGAGGAACAATCACTCTTGCTTGGTCGTTGTCGGTATGCAACAACAGTACACCCTGACTTAAAGATAATGCATGACGTTGTGCAAAATAACGTCGAACCAGAGGCCGATCAATGTCTTTGGCTTTGGCAGGCCACCCTGAGCGAACAAAACGTGCTACCACACTTAGGTCTGCATCCGCAGCTGTTTCCTGTGCAACCCGACGAGAGTTCAAAGGAAAGTCTGCGACAGCGGAAGCATCTCTGGAGTCTATCTGACAACATGCCATTTCTGAAGAATCAAATGATACATCCTGGCCAACCGGAAGTCGGGAAAGTGTGTCCGCGTTGGCATGTTTAGTGGTAGGTCGGTACAAAATCTTATACTGATAATTTGACAATATCAAGGACCATCCCTGAAGCTTTTGTGCCGTACGTGGCGGAATTGGCTTTGTGGGTGAGAACAACGACGTGAGAGGCTTGTGGTCTGTCAACAAATAGAATTTTCTGCCATACAGATAATGATGAAACTTTGTGACGCCGTAAATGATTGCTAAGGCCTCCTTTTCTATCTGACTGTAATTCTGTTGCGTCGGCGTCAGTAGCTTGGATGCAAAGGCAATAGGACGATCATGACATCCAATACGATGTGACAGAACTGCACCCACACCGTACGACGAGGCGTCAACTGCTAGCACTACAGGCTTCTGTGGGTCAAAGGGAATCAAACATGCATCACTGAGTAGTGCAGACTTTAGTTTGTCAAAGGCAACCTGACAATCTTTAGACCATACAAAAGGAACATTCTTCCTACGTAAGTGATGCAGTGGAGCTGCAATCTGAGAGGCATTGGGAATAAATCTGAAATAATAGTTAAGCTTTCCCATCACTGCTTGCAATTCATGCACATTCTTAGGAGGAGGCAAGTCTTTGATTGCTCGAAGATGTGACTGTAAGGGATGAATTCCTTGGGCATTAATCACATGACCTAGGTACTCTATTTCAGTTTGAAAAAAACGAACACTTTGCTTTATTACAACGTAGACCTGCTGCAGTCAACACTTTGAAAAGACACTCCAGGTTTGCTAAATGTTCTTCAACTGTACGTCCGGATACCACAATATCATCTAAATAGTTTGAGCAACACGGGGGACAGAAACTGTCAGCTGTTCCAAAAAACGCTGAAAAATAGCAGGGGCGGAAGAACTGCCAAAGGGTAGGCGTTGAAATTGAAAAAGGCCCATGTGAGTATTAATGACGAAAAACTTTTTTGACTCGTCATCAAGTGGAATCTGTAAGTATGCCTCTGCTAAATCAATCTTGGAAAAGAAGCGAGACTGTCCTAATTTGTCCATCAGTTCCTCAGGTCTGGGCAGAGGGTAAGTGTCTACAATTGTTTGACTGTTCACTGTAGATTTGAAGTCCGCACAGAGACGAAGTTTACCTGACGGCTTGGGTATAATTACTATAGGCGAGGCCCACTGACTCGCAGAAACAGGAGAAATCACACCACTATCTTGCCAACGTTTAAGTTCTTCGGCAACTGTATCACGCAAGGCGATAGGCACTGGTCTAGCTTTACGAACTTTTGGAACTGCAGATTCTTTTAAAGTTACATGTGCCACAAAGTCTTTTGCACAACCTAGTTCCGGCGAAAACAAGTCACTATATTTGTCACACAATGCATTGATTTTATCCTGAGGCACTATTGACGAAATTTGAAGCACATCTCTTTGAATTGATAAACCAAACAAGTCAAAAGCATCTAGTCCAAAAATGTTCTGTGTCGATTTGGCCTGAAGAACTACAAAAGCAACTGTTTTCGTTACACCTTGAAAAGAGGCAGGCAGGCTACACGTTCCTAGCATGGGAATATTTTGACCTGTGTACGCTGTTAACACTTGCTGTGACGGCGACAATTTTGGCGAACCCAGAAGTTCATAAGTATCTCTATTTATTAAGGTAACAGCGGAACCAGTATCAAGCTGAAATTGCACCGTCTTATTTTCTATGAAGAGTGTCACAAACAGTTTTTGCTTGCGGCGCTCGACAGGTGCGCGAATGTGGGCAACGTCTGCTACGGTTTGTTTGCTGCGTCTGCGCGGGCCGCGTAGTGAAGTAAGCGGCGCAGACTCGGCACGCAGCGGATTAACCACACTGTCACTAGATGACACTACCGCCGGATCGGCGTCCGCGCAATGCGAAGCTACTCCAGATGTACTAACTACTGCACTACACTTTTGAGTAGCTACTTGGTGTCTACTGTCACTAGCTACACAGTACTGGGCACTATTACAAGGAGCAGTTGCAGAAGGCACTATATTCACTACAGGAATGCACTGTTCATAGTCATTTTGCTTGTCCCGGACCCTTTTCCGTTGCACTGTTTTACGCGCTCGTCGGCGCTTGCTACGTGGTGCACTATATAGTTTTGCCATAGGCGCAGAACTACTTTCTTGCAATTGAGATCCAAGGAAAGCACTGTTCAATTCCACAGCCCGTATAACATTTACAGAATGAACTGTTCTCGCACTCTGCGAAGCACTATTCCGAAAGGCACCGTTTCTAACGTTACTGTTCTTTGAGTTTTTAATTTGCATACACACAGACTGCACATGTCCCGATTTGCCACATTGATAACAGGTTGCGTTGCGACTAGGGCAATGAGCACGCTTGTGGCGAGACACACACTGGGGGCAAGACTTACGTACATTTTTCTGAAATGAGCGTTGGCGCCCGTTATTCAAATTACTTTGTCTAACACGACGGGGCGACCTTTGTGTCGCACTTTTACACTGGCTACTGTTCACTGTCTGTTCAGCACGGCCTGTAGAATTTAAAGAATCACAAGTGCTATACTGAGAACTACGGCTAGGAAAGCGTCCGTTGCGGCGCACTGAATTAACACTGTGGCTTTGCATTTCTACATCTGCTAAGTCAAAAGTATCATGCGCTTCTATAAGCTGCAGTACACTGTCTAATGAAGGGTCAGACTGTTTCAGAATTGCTGCTCTAATTCTGGGGTCCTGAATATTCTGCGTAATCGCATCCCTCAACATCACGTCACTATACAAAAGTCCACAAGAGCAAGTAAATTTACATTGGCGGGTTAAGCCCTTCAATTCCGTGATCCACTCTTGGTGTGACTGCTGCGGTAATTTTTTAAGTCTGAAAAATCGGTATCGTGCAGCGGCTACAAGAACTTTTCTCTCATAATGAGCATTCAGTGCATCTACAATTTGTTCAAAGTCTACATCACGAGGAGATGCGAGAGGGAAAAGTTTTTGCAATAGTACGAAAGTTTTGGGGCCCACCACAGACAATAAAAGATGCTTAACAGTCTGACCTGTAAGTTGATGAGCCGCGACGAGTTCTTGAAACTGCGCCAGATAATCACTCCATTCTTCCTCACGTTCGTTGTATTGGCGAAACGTAGGAAGTGTTGCGGCGGCAGGTGTTGGCTGCTGAAGCGGCGGCTGTTGTTGTTGGTTAGCTGCCTGCGCTGTGAGCTGGGACACCGCCTGGAGCAGTTGCGTTATTTGCGCCGTCTGTAACTGAATAATATCCATTAAGTTTGGGTTCGGGGTAGTGGCCATGCTGACCGATTAGGCGCCGCGCATACAAGTAAATTATAACAAAACAGAAATGCAATATGAAAGAGGACACTCTGCAACAAAAAAGTCCACAAAACACGTAACAAAATATCTTTCCCCAAAAGTCTTATATTAAGGGTGGGTGGGCGGGAGCAATTTCTGCGTGCTCCGACTGCTGCTGTCTGGCTGCTGTAAGCGGGCTGGTCCAAGGTTCGTCTATCACTCCTCGTCGCCACTTTTGTGTCCCAACTTCGTCGCCGCTTTTGTGTCCCAGCCTCGTCGTAGGTGTCGGTGGCCGAGTGGAATAAGACCGACACGCTGGTGCAGGTACGGAGGGGAGCAGCCAGAAACTATAAACACTCGAGTAAATTAGAAAGAGATATATTGCACAGAATGTAACAATACTTAACTTTTACATAGTACTGCAGAATGTTGATACATAGTTGTTAGAGGCCTGCCTAGTGCCTGTACAATAGCAAAGTCTTCACTGGTGCCTATCTGATTACGAAGGTCCTAACTCGTTGCTATCTCAGTCCGAAGTGACCGGTGTCTTTCCGTGGTGGCCACGAGCGGGGTTGCAGCAGAGGGCGCTCGTGGCTGTCGTCGTGAGAACGCCGCGCCGTGCGTGCATGGCGGCGCGCGGCGAAAGTAGGTGGCGCGCACTTTGTACTTGTGCGACACCACAGTCTGGCTCTATCTTCTTATAATCTCTCTTTCCTATCACATTTCTTCTCTTCTTGTTGTGGTCCTACCAATCTATCCCTTCTCATAGTGAGGATAAGCCAGAAACTACTTTTCTCCATAATTCGGTTAAGCACCTCCTCATTAGTTGAGTGAACTACCCATCTAATCTTCATAATTCATCTGAAGCACCACATTTCGAAAGTTTCTATCACCTTTATGTGTGAACTCCTTATCGTCCATGTTTTATTCCCATACAATGCTACACTCCAGAAAAATGCTTTCAAAAATGACTTCGAACATTTACATTAATATTGGATGTTAACAAGTTTCGCTTCTTTCAAAAATGTTCAAATGTTTGTAAAGTCTATGGGACTTAACTACGAGGTCATCAGTCCCTAAACTTAAAAACTACTTATGAACTACTTACAACTAAGGACGGCACAAATATCCATGCCCGAGGGGGGATTCGAACCCCCGACCGTAGTGGCCGTGCAGACCGTGACTGGAGCGCCTCAGTCTCCTCGGCCACCGCGGCCGGCTTCGCTTCTTTAGAAACGCTTTTCTTCCCATAGCCATTCTGCATTTTATATCTTCTTTACTTCGTCCATCAGAAGTTATTTTGCTACCCAAATAACAAAATTCATCCACTACTTTTTGTCTCATTACCTATCTAATTCCTTCAGCATCACCTGATTTTTTCACATTACATTCCCTTACCTTCGTTTTACTCTTGTTAATGTTCATTTTATACGCTCTCTTCAACACACTGTCCATTCCATTCCGCTGTCCATTTCACATCCTCTGCAGTCTCTAAGAAAATTACCATGTCATCGGCAAACCGCAAAGTTTTTTATTTCTTCTCCCTGAGCTTTAATTCCCTCTCCAAATTTCTCCTTGCATTCCTCCACAGCTTGCTCAATGTACAGATTGAACAACATTGGAGAAAGGCTACAACCTTGTCTTACTCCCTTCCCAACCTCTGCGTCCCTTTCTCGTCCTTCGATTCTAATAACTGCTGTTTGGTTTTTGTATAGGTTGAATATAACTCATCGCTCCCTATATTTTAGCTCTGCTACCTTCAGGATTTGAAAGAGTGTATTCCAGTCGACATTGTCAAAAGCTTTCTCCAAATCTACAAACGCTAAAAACGTAGGTTTGCCTTTCCTTAGCCTATCTTCTAAGATAAGTCTTAATGTGAGTATTGCCTCCCGTGTTCCTACATTTCTCCTGAATCCAAACGGATCTTCCCCGAGGTCGGCTTCTACCATCCTTCTGTAGATAATTCGTGTCAGTATTTTGGAACCATGACTTGTACACTGATGGTTCTGTAATGTTTGCACCTGCTTGCTTTGGAATTAGAATTACAATATTCTTCTTGAAGTTGGAGGGTATTTCCCCTTTCTCAAACATCTTGCATGGCAGTTGGAAAATTTTTTTCACCCCCCCCCCCATAACACAAGCTTACGATTTTTTATATGAATTTGGAAATTTTTGTGAGTAGTTGATAAAAGAATGAAGCGTTATTGGAAAATATTGTAGACATGAAGAGCAGTCTTTTCTGTTATACCTTGAAAATGACGGGCGTTCACCTCCCAAAATACTGGCTGTTGTCGAAGACTACATTCCCATAAATTATTTGAACATACTGAGTAAGCCCAATTTTTAGAACAAAAGTAATCGCTGCAGGGATTAGTAAATTAGAAATACCTTTCGCACTACCACATCTGGCTCAAGTCATAAGTTGTCAGCAATCGTAAAAAATGGAAAGCCTCCAGACAAATAATATGTAGGGAAACCAGGGGAATGGCGCTACCTTAAGGGAAAGCAGTTTTTTACCTTATTAAAAGTGTGTCTTTTTCGTACAGAATAATAGTACAGCTTCGCCAAATAATACTACTTTATTATATTTTTTCAGCCACGTGTATTGTTAAGTTTTATTGGCGCCAGTACCGTGGGTTCCGGGGTAATGACGCCATACATTTGAAAATCAAGGCTAAACTTACACGATGAATGAGTAGTAGTAAATAAGCATTACAACTGTTCTAATTTATACTTATCACTCTACTGTATTAGACATTTAGAAGGCTTCAAGTACTTGTCGATGTAAAATTGGAATGAAAGGAGATTTTATAATTTAGACTTGATTAGGACACCGCAAAAGTCAGAAATACAGTTTTGGCACTTCAAAACTAGTACATTCTCTACATTCTGAAAGTGCCCATTTCACAAAATGTATGCATCTGTATTACACTTCATTTTACCTAAATTCCGCACCATGGCGTCATTGCCCCAGTTGCAAAATATGGCTAAGAACGTCAAATTAAATCCTAAGATTTTGCGAAACAATTACGTTTGAGATACGAAATCGAAGCTAAATATCTACAGATTACGTTAATACGAGTATTAAAAAGCACTGACAGCCTATAGAGGTTCTTATTCAATAAGATACAAACTCGAAAATTAGATCCCAAACGTCGAAACTAACAATTCCTTTCACACGATTAATATCTGTCGAAGAGAGGGAATTTAATCTGCTATACAATGATGCCACTTTAGGCATGCGTGCGTGCAGATGATCAGCATCTGTGGTATAAATTATACACGCGAGTAATAAGGTTGAGATGTCATACACTGGATCTCCCTTAATCACACTCGTTATAAATTATATTTGTCTCTTTCACGTACAAGTTCGCCGCCTTCTGTAGTAATAAAGTCAGTAGATCACTGAAGTTGGTAGCAGTAGTAAACATAAGATAATGTGGCCTTCGTTACATGCTAGGCAAGCCTCACGCGGTACTTTAAACGGTCTGTGGAGTAGTCTTGTGTAGTTCGCGAACGAACTAGTTCGGAAGAGCGTTCCCACAGGCGAACTAGTTCGCAGATCCCTCACCTCTTAGTTCATCCGCTCCTTTTCCGAAGACTGACGCAGAACAGCGAAAGGACGCGACAGCGCGCAGAATCGCGTGATTCCCTTCTGCCAGTTACCGTCATTTCGAGCTGAGATGCAGCTCAGCTATAGTTTCATAGTTCACGCTTGGGCAACACTGATCATTACATAAAAAAGCTGTCATAACAAAAGAAAGAGCTCTTTTAGTAGCGGTAGCAAAAGCCAAAAAGAGCGGACGAACTAAAAAGAGCGACCTACTTCGCGGCGGCCGAGCTGCGAACTAAAAGGAGAGCTAACGGTCGCGAACTAAAATATATGCAATCGGTCGCGAACTAAAACGTGTGTTACCGGTAGCGAACTATTATGCCAAAGGTATCTCGCTTCTTAGTTCGTTGGATTCTTTTCCGAAGACCGACGGGCAATAGCGAGAGGGCGCGAAGCAGAATTA
The DNA here is from genome assembly GCA_026315105.1 of Locusta migratoria. Taxonomy (NCBI): domain Eukaryota; kingdom Metazoa; phylum Arthropoda; class Insecta; order Orthoptera; family Acrididae; genus Locusta; species Locusta migratoria. Next base: position 300,350,431 of record CM048755.1, read on the forward strand.
AAAAATCACGTGTTTGCCTTCTGATGAGAGCCATTTCGAGGTGAGCGTATGCCTGCTAGATTACATAGTTCAGTGCTACAAAATTTCTGTTTTGAAGTATTCTGCATTCTGCAATATCTGACTAATAAATTCCATAATGCCAAGATATAGAGATAACTCTGAACGCGAGAAATTATCCACAAACTGTTTCTTTTGGTTTGCGTGATATCGTTAGCGGCTCAAGCAGCAATCGCATGAAAGAGCTAGGTGGAGAAACTTCTCCCTCCACCTGCATGCGCAGACCACGCCGCTCAGCCGTCATTGGAAGCGGACGAACTAAAAGAACGAACTAGTTCGCGGCAGAGCCGCGAACTAAAGTGTGCGCTCCCGATCGCGAACTATTATGCACAAGTCTGCTGTGGAGCGTGTTTCTGGCTGTAATTCAACAATAATTGTTCATTGTTACTGGAGGTTAGGTGGTGGTTACCTAAGCATTTTTTTTTATTGGCAAGATTTACAGTCGTGAAAGTTGTGCGCGACGCTTGCTTAGGCCTCACGAAGGCCACCAATAAGACACTTGAGACAAAGTGTCCCGATTGTGGTGTCGCACAAGTCCAAAGTGCGCGCCACCTACTTTCGCCGCGCGCCGCCATGCACGCACGGCGCGGCGTTCTTACGACGACAGCCACGAGCGCCCTCTGCTGCAACCCCGCTCGTGGCCACCACTGAACGACATCGTGCACTTGGGACTGAGTTAGGAACCAGTAAAGACTTCGGAATCCGATAGGCACCAGTGAAGACTTGGCTATCAGTTAGGCACTAGGCAGGACTCTAGCTCAACTATGTATCAACATTCTGCAGTGCTATGTAAAAGTTAAGTATTGTATAAATTCTGTGCAGTATATATCTCGTTCTAATTTACTCTAGTGTTTCTAGTTTCTGGCTGCTCCCCTCCGTACCTGCACCAGAGTGTTATCTTTATTCCTGTGTCGGTCGGACTTCGTACTCGGCCACCGACACCTACGACGGAAACGAGACACAAAAGCGGCGACGAGGCTGGGACACAAAACCGATAACAAGTAAGAAGCCAAAGCTCTACTACGCATCAATTACAAGTTACAGACAACCTGGTACATCTCTTTGTTGGCAAAGTTTTCAGTCTAACTCTAATTACACAAATTATTGCCAATTTTTAATTTTAGCACAAGTGACCAAAAAAAAGTTCTGGGGGGTTTGAAGCCCCTCTTTCCCCCGTATCTACGCCCCTGCTGTAAAAAAATACGCAAACTCTCCAAATCTCGTCAGCGAACCGTTCAGCGGCGACGCTCTCCCTCTCGCGGAAGGCGGGCCAACAACGCTTTCTAAAACCAAGAGACAAATGACGGAGCCACGCGGGCAATTGAAACGCCGCCGAGCCGTCACACGGCTCATTACCCACAACAATATTTGTCTCACAAGAGGACTGACTTAGTACGTTTACTCACCGCTGCTATAAATGTCTGATACCATCTGTCGGCTCTGCCTCAAATCGCTTTATGCCGTACTCCAGCTACCGAATGTCGCTCAGCTGAGATGCGACGTCTAGGAAGGAAGTTTGTGGCTCACTGAGCCAGAAACGTTGCATCGGCAAGATTCAAAACAGCACACAAACCGCAGCAGAGTAAAAGACTCATTGTGAAAACAATATCTCAGGCAGTGGATATGACAGTTCCTTGTTGTATACTTTCTTCCAGGAATGCTAGTCCTAGAGGATATACAAAGAGAGCATCTGCGAAGTTGGGAAAGAGCTTGAAGACGTAGGTATGTGAGGGTGTGTCGAGAATTAGCGTTCACAACTCAGTAACTAAGAGCATTAATCGCGAGAGATAAGATGCCTAGTTCGATTCCCGTTTCGACGCTATGGTGGAAGAGATTAAATACAGCGTACTCTTAGCTACAGAGTGAAAGATTCGATCTTGGATTCAGTGGTCATAATTTTAGGTCTTGAACTATTGTTTGTGAGACAGACATTATTTACTGAAACAAGCTAATCACTATAGTTCGCAGAGTAATTTTATACTACGAAGGGTAGAAAGGTTGGGGAGAGGGGAGGTAGGGAATTCCTAAAATGAGTCTCACTGCCTTAGTCTTCTACTACCTGCTCCATGTTAGATGACGTGTACCTAGACTTCGGTTGTAAAGTAAGTGCAGAACACGCGAGGTGCCTAGTTGCTTCCACTGCCCTGAATGAAGTACATTGTGTCTAAAGAAGAGATCCACCAACCTGTAGTATTTTGCAGTTGCGTCGTCAGTACAGAAGACGACATGTACGTCGTTGGTTCGTAATCCTGAGCTGTAAAAAAAAAATAATAATAATAAGGGGGATAGCACATCCAACGGACAGGCTAGGAGCAGCAGAGGCACCACAGGGCATTTTAATTCAGGATTCACATCCATAACAGTGGAAGTTCATGAACATAAGAAAATAAACTCTTTTACATATGAAATTTCATCATTTTTCACTTACTATTGACTGCATTTGTTACTGTACGTACACTTTTCTCCGTAAGTAAGAGAGATTCTTCTATGCATTTTACACAGTACACAAATCATACTTACACGTGTATTAAATTTTAGAATTTTCCAAATCTATTAAGAACTGTGGTACAAATTTAGATTATTGACTATAAAATTTGAGTTTTTTTTCTAAACATGAAGCTTAAAATGTACGGGTCATTCATTATTCATAAATTAAATAAACTCGCGAGTTTGATACACCTGTAAGTATAGTTTGTATCCATAGAAGACTCTATCATACTTATGCAGAAAAGTGTACCTTTAGCAAAAAATACAGCCAACAGTAACTGAAAAAAATATGAAATTTTACATGTAAAATAAATAAATTTTGTTACGCTTTTGAGCTTCCACTGCTATCAGTGTGAATCTTGAATCTTTCGTAGTCATGCTGACAAAGTTTTATGATTATATCTGTAAAAATACACACTTTCAAATTCTGAAGTAGCAGGGGTAAAATACATGGAGCGAAGAGTTATATTTAACTTTCACAAGAACCAGACAGTATTTATTAGAGTCGCAGTGGTTGGAAGGGAGTAAGACAGGCTTATAGCCATTCCCCAATGTTGTTCAATCTGTACATTGAGCAAGCTGTGAAGGAATGCAAGGAGAAATTTGGAGAGGGAATTAAAGTTTAGGGAGAGGGAATAAAAACCTTGCGGTTTGCTGATGACATTGTAATTCTGTCAGAGACAGCAAAGGAAGTGGAAGAGCAATTAAATGGAATGGACAGTGTCTTGAAAGGAGGATATAAGGTGAACAGTAACAAGAGTAAAGCGAGGGTAATGGAATGTAGTCTCAGAAAATCAGGCGTTGCTGAAGGAAATATATTAGGTAATGAGACAATAAAAGTAGTAGATGAATTTTGTTATTTGGGTAGCAAGATAACTTCTGATGGCCGAAGTAAAGAAGATATAAAATACTGATTGGCTATGCGAAGAAAAGCATTTCTGAAGAAGCGAAATTTTTGGTCATTCAATATTAATTTAAATATATACATGTGGCATCTGTTCCGGAGGAATAGACGTCAGTTGTTATTCTTTCATATTCACAGAATATATGACATCCACTGCGATTGGGCAAACCCGAAAATGTGCACCCAGTCGGGATTCGAACCCGGCTCTTCTGCCAGACGCCATATATATAATATGCCGGTGACGGGCAATGATCCTTTCGTTAGTGGGGAGGGGTGGGGAAGTTTGGGGACCTTACTCTTATGGGAATTAGTTTCAAAACTACAAGTATGAGTACTGTGGGTAGGGTAAAGCTGGGAATTTGTGTCTGACGGGAGGAGCGCTTAGGTAGTCCTCGCAGGGGCGCTGATCACTTTGTCCCCAGTGGTGTAGTGGTCAGCGCAACTGCCTAGAAAGCAACAGACCAGGGTTCGAATCCCGGTTGGGTATACATTTTAGGCTTTACCCAATCGCAGTTAATAAATTAGTGTATGTACATCTATCGGACCAAACAGCGTGGTCATCAGTCCGTAGCTTACAAACTACTTAAACCTAGGTAAACTAACCTAAGGACAATACACACACCCATGCCCCAGGTAGGACTCGAACCTCCTCGGCGAGCAACCGCGCGCTCCGAAGCGAGGCGCTTTAGACCGCTCGGCTACTCCACCGCGGCCAATCGCAGTTGATGTATGTTCTGTGAAAATTAATTTAAATGTTAGGAAGTCCTTTCTGAAAGCATTTGTCTCGAAGTGAAACGTGGACGATAAGGAGTTCAGACAAAAATATGATAGAAACTTTCGAAATGTGATGCTACAGACGAATGATAAAGATTATGTAGGTGCTCAATGAGAATGTGCTCAATAGAATTGGGAATAAAAAGAGTTTCTGGCATATCCTGACTAAGAGAAGGGATAGGTTGGTGGGACACATTCCTCATCAAGGAATCGTCAACTTAGTATGAGAAGGAAGTGTGTGGGGTAAAAATCGTAGAGAGAGACAGAGGGACGAATACAGAAAGCAGATTCAAAAGGATGTTCGTTGCCGTTCGTATACTCAAATGAAGAGGCTTGCACAGGACAGGGTAGCGTGGAAAAGTGCATCAAACCAGTCTGCGGACTGAAGACTACAACAACAACAACAACAACAACAACAACAGTAAAAGTATAGACAGTTAAAATTAAAATGTTTTGTGGGGCCGCGGTGGAGTAGCCGAGCGGTCTAAAGCGTCTCGCTGCAGAGCGCGCGGTTGCTCGCCGTGGAGGTTCGAGTCCTCCCTGGGGCGTGGGTGTGTGTGTTCTCCTTAGGTTAGTTTACCTAGGTTTAAGTAGTTTGTAAGCTACGGACTGGTGACCACGCAGTTTGGTCCGATAGATTTACAAACATTTGAACATTTGATTTGTCTTGTGGTGCTTCTCCTGCTCCAAGTCGGCTCGTTTGACTTCTTACCTCGAGTGTTGTGTGTGAATAATATGTGTCACTTTTTGTTTTATTTATTTATTTTTAATGAGGGTTGCCACTGACCTCTTTAGTAATGCCTATGTTGAGGAACTAAATAGTCATAAATTATGCTCGAATTAAAACAGTTTCTTTCTAACATTAACTGATGGTTGACACGTTTCAAATACACTTTACAAATTACACATGCAAATACTTATTAGGTGCCGCGGTGGAGTGGCGGAGATTTCCAAGGCGCCTAGCTGCGGGGCGTGTCTTTGTGCTCGCCGTCTGAGGTTCGAGTCCTCCTTCGGGCATGGGTATCTTCGTTGTCCTTAGCATAAGTTAAAGTAGTTTGTAAGGCCCAGGGACTGATGACCAGTGTAGTTAAGTCCCATAGATTTACAAACATTTTTAACTTATTTGGGTAACTGAGACAGCAAAAAGTTGCAGTGTCTGGTTTTTATTTACGACCGGTTTCGGGCAAATATTACCCTTCTTCAGGTGTGATAATTGTGCCCTATATGTTCGATCTGAACATGGTAGAAGCGTCATTGTTCCACGTTCAGATTGCACATATAAGGTACAATTAGTACACCTGAAGAAGTGCAATAATTGTCCGAATGGGTCGTAAATAAAAATTACATCCTGCAACTTGTTGCTGTCACGTTTAACCTAAAATAAACCACAGTTGTTAGGATGGGTAAAATACCCAACAACTTAAACATGATCGACTGCACCAGAGAGCATGTCTTTTCATGTACCTTTTGTTATTAATTTTACTAATATAAAATTAGCTGAAACGACAGAATTATACCTCGCTACTGACAGATGTTTTACACGAGGGTTGGAATTTAAATAGTGGCAACACTGTTGTGGAGAAATTATGCAATGGAATCTACTATTGTCGCTGATAACACACGTTGTTGACATACCTACCTTACCTCCGAGCAAATGGACTCGCCCGTCCAAGTCACCGGCGTGCGCACAATCGAGGGAAACACAAGTCACTTGTGAGCGAGCGGTCTAACGGAAAGGTGTTCGTTTTCGAAACAGGAACAACGAAGATGGATCAAGATTGAATGTGCCCGAGAGCGTACAGCACGACAGTGTCCCAAGGTCTTCACGAGGCCTGCGGGGAATCCCAGAGAACAATTGCACGTTGGGTCAAAGCCTTCAACGAAGGTCGGTAAACTATGGCAGATCTTCAGTACACAGTATTACTGTTGATTTTTGAAGCATCTCCTGCGATCAGCTTTGCGAAAGAAGCAGCAACACGTTCTGCGCAACCGACCCACCAGTTTGCACGACAATGCGCGGGCACATACAGCGCAAGCTGTGGCTGCTCTGTTCGGTCTATGGGTCTGGGAAGTACTGTACCATCCACCATGCTCCCCGGGCTCAAGTCGTTGTGACTTTGATTTGATTCCGAAGATGAAGAAACCATTTCGAGGCATTAGCTTCAGAACTATTCCAGAGATTCGACAGGCAGTAGACAGCTCCATTCGCACCATCAACAGAACAGGCTCTGCTAACGGTATACTACGCCTTCCACATAACTGGCAACGGGTTCCGCACAACGCTACTTTGAAAGACAATAACGGTCGTGAATAAATAGTTACCACTATTTAAGTTCCAATCCTTATATTACGAAACGCAAGTAAATTTTATGGATAGATTTTCTAATTTTAACTATAGAAAAATGGCGATTTGGCTCGTAGCCCCAAAACGCACAGACCAATCTCAGTAAAGGACTAAAATTTCGAGCGGTCTTTCCCACAGGAATAGTACCGACTAAATTACTTTTATCGGTACCTCACACAATCTTACGTCAAATGTTCAAATGTTTTAAACATATTGCACCAAACTGCTATAGTCATCAGTCTCTAGATTTACGAACTACTTAAACTAACTAAGGATACCCCCCCCCCCATACACACACACATATGCCCGCGGAAGGACTAGAGCCTCCGGCGGGTACAGCCGCCCAGTCCGTAACGTGACGTCTTAGACCACGGGGCCATTTCCTCGCGGCTGCCTTACGTCATCTGCATACTGCTGCTTTCTGACCCGCTGTACGGATATTTTCGTCGTTATGCATGTGATGGCTGCAGAGCCAGAAATATCACAATACACTCGGGAGAAGCGAAACAGTGTGAAATTTATGGAAGCCAAGAAGTGAAGGAAGTTGTTGGCAATATTGATGCAGTATCAATTAATAATGCAGTTTAAAAAAAGTTCGTGGCTTTTAGAAAATAAATTGGTGATAAACACAATAAGTTTACAGTTTCTAACACGAAATTCAACACTACGGTCGGGGGTTCGAATCCCCCTCGGGCATGGATATTTGTGCCGTCCTAGTTCGTAAGTAGTTCATAAGTAGTTTGTAAGTTTAGGGACTGATGACCCCTAGTTAAGTCCCATAAGCTTAACAAACATTTGAACATTTTTTTGAACGAAATTCAAGAAAAACTGACATTTTGATTACACATAATGTGCACATAAGTGAGACTGAACAGTTCAAATATCTAGGCGTTTGGATAGATAGTAAACTGTCGTGGAAAGCCCATGTTCAGGATCTTGTTCATTTTCTAAACGCTGCGTTGTTTAAAATTAGAAACGCTTCTGAAATAAGTGATAGATCAACACGAAAAATAGTTTACTTTGCGTATTTTCATTCGCTTATGACGTACGGTGTTATTTTTGGGGTAAATCCGCTGATTCAAAAAGGGTATTTATTGAGCAGAAACGGTCGGTTCGAGCAATATGTGGCGTAAGCTCGCGTACCTCTTGTCGACCCCTGTTTAGTAGTCTGGGAATTCTGACATTGGTCTCTCAATAGATATTTTCTTTAATGTCGTTTGTTGTAGATTGTATTTGTTTATTTCCAAGAGTTCAGTTAATACTAGACAGAAATGGAACCTGCATTTGGACAACAGCTCCTTGAACCTTGTGCAGAAACGGGGGTAGTATTATGCCACATCTATCTTGAATAAGCTGCCACAATAATACAAGGAGCTTACTAATCAATGCACTTTCAAAGCTGAACTGAAAAGTTCTTATGCCTCATCCTTTCCATTTTGTCGAGGAATTCCCCGAAGAATTAAAAAATTATGATAATTGCTGTGTTAGGCTGTTGCTTCTTTTCGTTTATGCTTAGGCGTGACGTGTGCTATACGATTCACTTTATCAGTGACTGCTCCTTTGTTACAATCTTAAGGACTGACTCGTTCCATGACCATGGAGGCTTGCTCCTGAATTTGGTCCAGCGAAACAGATAAACAGAAATAAATCAATCAATACAGAGCGAATTTTGCAGACACTGAGCAACGCAAACTGCGAATCTAAACAAGAAACAAAACCGTATCTTATATTGACTGATGGAGGCAGTGTGGTGGTGTAAAACTCAGAGCCGCACTAGCGCTGTGAGGCGCCGGGGCCCCCAGCAAGCGAGGCGTAGGAGGTGTGAATTCCGCGCCGTCTGCTAGGTGTAATATTCCTCGCGTTCACCCGGAATATTGCGTCTGGAGATGACAACTCCACGACGTGTTCGCCTGCTGTAGCAGAAAGAGGGATATCTGGGAGACTGTCAAAGAACTTGCACCATTTTTCACAGCACTATATCGTAGACCTCTGGTGCGGCGACGGGTACCTAAAGACCGAAAAAAAAAATGCACAGATCTCTTCCGCAATCAAGAATGGTGTCAGAACAGACGCACACAAGTACAGGCTTACATAGTTGATGCCAAGCTGTCGTTGCTAATATAGTTCTGCACTGTCGCTTAAAGTATAATTCTCGAGATTACCGAGTATTGAACCACATTCGTCACTTCCTTCGGAACAGAATTCAATACGATGGCATTAATACAACCAAATCAACTTAGTGGTGTTGAAAAATATACATGGAAACCCAACGAGAAATGCAGACTTGAAGAGAAATGCGGATGTTAGTGAAGTCTGGAGCTTGCGCTCTTGTACGAGGCGCATGTAGATTGTAAGATTCCAACTTTTTTTCTAACAAAGACAACGTAGTTAAATGAAAAACGCTTTTAGCAACAGGTACAGTAATGTATGAAGACTCCATTACGAGTCGTGTGCCCGAACACCACAATCCTATGCGTATTATAAATGCGAAATTTGAAAGCAGGAAACTCGGGTTCGGCTCCCACATGGACACACGTTTTCAACTTCACCCATTCTCAGTTAATGTCATACATTCCGTGAATATGAGTTTGCACTCATGTTACCGCATCACGCTAACAGTGTAGCACAGATTTGGACGTAATGTCACGTGGAACGTGGAGATAGCTTATGTTGTATATATGAGAGTGTCGGCCGCGGTGGCCGAGCCGTCTGCAGCGCGTCAGTCACAGTCTGCACGGCCACTACGGTCGGGGGTTCGAATCCCCCCTCGGGCATGGATATTTGTGCCGTCCGTAGTATTAGCTAGTTCATAAATAGTTTGTAAGCTTAGGGACTGATGACCCCGTAGTTAATTCCCATAAGCTCTACAAACATTTGAACTTTTTTTTTTTTTTTTTTTTTTTTTGAGAGAGAGAGAGGGGGGGGAGAGACAAATACGTTATATTCTTACGACGTTTGTAATACATCATCGGAAGAACCAGATTTCGAATATTCGGAATAGCCGTGTGATTATGGTCGTAAAGTTCAGCAAAGGATTCGCTGGTTCGCGTCCTTCTACAGTTAGAATTTTTCTTTGTTATCCTTATTTTATTTTGTACTTTCGCTTTTGCAAAAGATTCTGAGACACTGGCAATATGGCCAGGGGCGCTGACTAATAGAACACATTGGGGGAGGCATACCGGGGGTCTTTTCCCGGGAAATTCTCTTAATTTTAGATTAAAAAAATAGTGACTTTAAAAGATTTTTTAAGCATTTTAGTCATATGATCAACATTAGAACCCCGAAAACTAGACTCTCGATAACAGGACACTCGAAAGGTCTGACTCATTTTTTGGCTTTGAAAAAAGAATCAAAACAAACACCCTCGGTATTTTCGTAGAAAGCTAATTTAATGTACAGTAATAATTATGCTTATAGACTTACAGAGCTCTGAAAAGACTGAAATTATATTTAAATAAATCCTAAATTGTCATTAAAAGAATAAAACATAAAATATTGCTGTCGCACAGTAAATCACTTTGATTAAGAAGTGAAATAGCTAATTTATGCTTACTTTGAATAATGCTCAGGGTTCATTAAATAGAAACAATATCTCACAGTAAATGCTTTAACACATTTAATAAAGTTAATACAGTATGCCTAATACTTTCAGTCAAAAAGTATGTAAACAGCGGGTTTTAATTGGTTCTTACACCGTAAAATATTTAACTACTCAAAAATGTTTGTATAGCTTATGGGACTTAACTACGGTGCCGTCAGTCCCTACACTTACAAACTACTTATGAACTAATTAATACTAAGGACGGCACAAATATCCATGCCCGAGGGGGGATTCGAACCCCCGACCGAAGTGGCCGTGCAGACCGTGACTGGAGCGCCTCAGTCCCCTCGGCCACCGCGGCCGGCTTTAAGTACTTGAAAAAACTAACACAGTACTATAGTAGTACAATACTAAACTAGTACTAATATTTCGAAAATGAAAATTTAACATTATGTATGTATTTAATTCTCTATTTTATTAAGGTTTTTAATATTGATATAAACGCCATTATTTTGTCAGAGTGTCTTTAGAAAGGTGCAGATATCAACTATCTGACTGGATTACTGAATATGAAGTCGTTGATGACTGGTCGGATATCCAATTCATCCAAAACACCTCGGTGGGCATGACGAACAGCCATGTTGTTCTGCATCTACATCTACATAGATACTCTGCAAATCACATTCAAGTGCCTGGCAGAGGGTTCATTAACCACATTCATAACTTTTCTCTACCGTTCCATTCTCTAATAGCGCGCGTGAAGAAAGAACACCTAAATCGTTCCGTTTTCGATCTGATTTCTCTTATTTTATTGGGACGGTCATGTCTCCCTAAGTAAGTGGGTGCTAGCAAAATATTTTCACATTCAGAACTAAAAGTCGGTGATTGAAGCTTTGCAAACAGGTCACGCCGCAATGAATAACGCAATGAATCGCTAAATGACCGTTCTGCTGTTGCTGTCGTGATTGGAACTACTTAGAGAATCTTAATGCACTTTACTACTTCACGTATTTCTCCAACTGCAGGTTCTTGTGTAATGTACTTTCTTACATCACGCATGTTTCTTAAGACCAATTTTTTTATTTGCGATATCGGCTAACATATTCAAGTGTAAGCTCAATATCTCAATGTCTAGATTATTTACGAAAAACGCAGTTGATTTTTCCAAATTTGTTTCACCTCTGCTTACTAAAAGCAAGCATTCTTGTTCAGCTGCCATGACCTATGTGAGTCCAGTTGAAGCAAACTGCTCAGTAATGCAAGATTGCACCGTTTCACAAACTTCAATGTAAATAGCTTTGTAGTATTCATTTGGGGTTTTGAAAGTGTGCGGTGAGCTGGCTTCATTGTTTTCAAACTTCTTTGGTATACTTAGATTCCGAGGAAGCGAAGAATCAACAACTTGTAAAGGTTTTTCTTTTAAACACAATTCCCAAAAGTGTTCAAAATTATCACGCCTTTCATTCAATGTACAGATCAAACCCTCATACACTTTTCCAGATCAGCAACAGTTCGATGAGGGTATTGAATTTTGTCATTGACATCCTCTACTGGGTGTATTGGATGTCAATAATGACGTAAAAAGAAATAAGTCTTTAACTGTAACTTTGACTCAAGGTAGCCTGTATATTTGTAACCTGCCTCTGTTTTGTCCTCTGAAAAAAAGTGTTTCAAAATCTTCAGAAGTTCTTCAAAATTTTTAAATATTCTCAAGATACTAGAAACTCGCGTAGTCCATCGTGTCGGGCCAACGGGTCGTAGACTAGCTTGATCGTTGGTGCCCTCACAGCGTATGTTTTTGAAAAGTCCTGTCCTTTTGTTGGATTCCCTTACGGTGTTTAATAAGTCCTTGGCTAAAGCCATAATATCCCTCATAGACATAGCAACAGTTCGATGAGGGTATTGAATTTTGTCATTGACATCCTCTACTGGGTGTATTGGATGTCAATAATGACGTAAAAAGAAATAAGTCTTTAACTGTAACTTTGACTCAAGGTAGCCTGTATATTTGTAACCTGCCTCTGTTTTGTCCTCTGAAAAAAAAGTGTTTCAAAATCTTCAGAAGTTCTTCAAAATTTTTAAATATTCTCAAGATACTAGAAACTCGCGTAGTCCATCGTGTCGGGCCAACGGGTCGTAGACTAGCTTGATCGTTGGTGCCCTCACAGCGTATGTTTTTGAAAAGTCCTGTCCTTTTGTTGGATTCCCTTACGGTGTTTAATAAGTCCTTGGCTAAAGCCATAATATCCCTCATAGACATAACGTGACGGGGTTGGAACACTTGCGCGGAGTGACACTTGCGCGGAGTGACACTTGCGCGGAACCCGGGACCCTTGGGGCGGCTAATGCCTTTTCCTGGGTACAGGCACACCAAGAAATCTAGCACTGCTGTGGTCAAGTTTCCACACTGTCAGCAAAACACGAAACTCAGTGAAATTGCACAACCCTTTCAAAGCTGAAGAGCAATATAGTAACTTATTCTAACTACATATTAATCCGTTGAGTGTTCCTCCTGTAAACGAAAAGGTATTTTAATAGTGATAATGTTTGGAGAGTTAGTCTCTGCTACTACAAGACTATGACTTTCCACAGTCATACCTCCTAAAAGCATATTATTCAGAACACTAAGCATATCAAGACACCTGCGCAAGCAATAAACATATTAGGCATCCTGCACAGATACGTTGATGTAATTGACCGCTATGTAGTTAACCCCACTATCACGCAACTTCCATCTCTTTAAAAATAGCTACTATGCTTTTTAATAGGAGACGCAACCTTAAACCTTCAATTAAAAAACGTTAATAATAAGTCAATGAGTATTTTACATACTTGAAGCGTTTATTCGTAGACCCCAAAACGATTTGGCTGTATTCCAATTAGAAATACATCTAAGGAATGTATGAAATACGGAATGTGTAAGGAAATGTCACACACCGAAAAATGCTAAAGATAAATTCTATTTTCCATCACCGTCATATAGAACCATTTTTACTCCAAACTTGGCATAAACCAACAGGGAGAAACAAGTTGCAAGACTTCCAGGAAAAATGAAGCGAAATTGACAGCCAATAGTTGGTTATAAATTACATTGTCTGTTAACTGTATAAATATAAATTACGGAATACGCGGAACTCCTGTTCAGTACAGTCAAAAAGGTCTAAGGTAATAGGCAGTGGTTTACAATCACATATCCGTATCACTCTCCTCCTCAAGAAGTCTGTGTGAATATTTATATTCAGAACATTCAAGGAAAAGGCTACTGTGGTGTTGAAACTACAAGAAACAGCTCATTTACTCAGGAAGGGAAAACGTTATAGTGCCCGTAAATTTGAATGGCTGTATCTCTTGTAGTAACATGCATTTTTTGATAAAATGTTAAAATCCAATATACCAGAATTTTGTTTTTCTAAACTCAGTGCCAACTTTTTTGTCGAACTTTTTGCAGGAAGTAGTGTTGACGTGATTTCATACTTCTATGCATTAATATTATCAAACATGTAATTTGTGTCACAAATTGCGCGGCCGGTCCGGTCGGATGTTCGAGTCCTTCCTCGGGCATGGGTATGTTTGTTTGTACTTTGCCTACGTTATTTTAAGTAAGATTAAGTAGTGTAAGTCTAGCGACCGATGACCCAAGTAGTTTGGCCGCATAAGACTACACATATACACGTAATTTATTTATTTCATCACCACATTTAAGTACTAATAATTAAAGAAACTTAAATGTAGAAATTTGAAATAAACACTGAAAACAAATGATTGGTATTTCTCATAAAATGAATGCAGAACCGTTGAATTATGTCTTGTGAATCTACCTACAAAATCTGCCATATGAAAATTGTAGTGTGCGTCCCAAATTTGTTTTTTATGTAATAACATTAAAAACATATTAAATATTGAGAACTCGAAAACCAGTGAAGTTATGGACTTGAAGCGTTTTGTGTTGCTAAATCTTTACATAGTTGACACGATTTTAAAATTTGGTTGCTATCGCCAAAGTAGACGAAACGTTAAATTTTTTGGTGTAATCTTCGCCGTGTAGACTGTATGTTGTAGAAGTCTACATCGAACCTAATCATACCTCTGAGGAGAGAACGTTGTTTGCACTTCTCCTGCGTTTCCAGTCGCCGTGCTGTGCTACGTAACGACATCGTACCGTTCCACTTTACCGAGAGCTATGTATGTATTGGTGTGATGTTTGTTCTTTCGAAATAAGACATCACACCAATATATGTATCATTTAGACGCAAAGATTCTGGGTTCTGTTTTCATCGCTAACGCGACTAACAACGTTAGACCTCGTGTGTAAATAGTTGAAGGTTATGACTGCCACTGGAAAAATGTATAAGTAACACCTGTTGTTTGAGACTTGAAGATGACCTGAAATTAGCCGAAATCGTTATCTCATAATAAACATAAGGTGTAGCTGTTTATATTTCATAATGCTATTCCTAACATATTTAAAAGCTGCTGAAAACCACCTACAAAAAACCTTTATAATGAGATTGTTTATAATTCCACGATCAAATTGTGTTTTAGTTATTTGTAGTAATATACCCAAAGATCTGCCCTTGCTTTTAGTGCCTTGATCAGCTGTTTATTTTGAGAGGTATTACTAGGGACAGGAAAAATTCGCATTTGCGATAAATGCGAATATAGATGCGAATTCTGACTCAAAATGCAGTAAATCCGAAATTGTAGTTAGCAACGGTTGCGCTCAATTCCGATTTCATCACATTCCTCTTCACATGGTGCTGTATTGTAAATCGAGTGATATTTGTATGACTTGTTATCTCCCTGTTGAATGAGGCTGTGATATCTCCGGGCCGTTACTACAGCTCCACCTCGCTCGGTGGGCCTTTCCCTGAATACGGTACAGGTAGCGGCTGGAGGGCGTGGAGTAGGGGTGGTGTATCTCTACTTCTGGAACACCCTGTTCACTACCTGCAGCGTCCGGGTCTCCGCGCAAGTGTCTACAAATTCCCTTTCCGCGCAAGTGTCACTCCCCGCAAGTGTCACAAACTCACGGAGACTGTCTACAAATGCCAAGTTTAAACTATGAGCAGTGCAGTGCATTTAGCGTACTTTTGGTTGTATATCGCCGGTCGCCGTGGCCGAGCGGTCTGCGGCGCGCCAGTCACGTTCTGCACGGCCACTACGGTCGGAGGTTCGAATCCCCCCTCGGGGATGGATATTTGTGCCGTCCTTAGTATTAGCTAGTTCATAAGTAGTTTGTAAGTTTAGGGACTGATGATCCCGTAGTTAAATCCCATAAGCTCTACAAACATTTGAACATTTTTTGGTTGTATATCTAAAACTAACTCGTTTAGTCCTTTGAACTTATCTTTCATATTCGATGCACCATCATAGCGCTGTCGTCTTAAGTTATCGATTGACAAATCAAAACGAAAAAAAGAAACATTCTTTTAAAATACTAAACAGAGTTAGTGATTCAGTGTTGAGAGTCTCGTATAAGCCAATAAATTCTCCGTTGATGATTACGGAATCATCGACTTTACGTATACAAAATGACACTTGTTCGAGAATCGAAGAATCACTTTTTGTCAACCATAATATCAAAATGTTCAGTCTTCTTGATTGAAGCCAATACCTTTCCCAATACAGACTTTCCTAGTATCTCAGTGATCACGTTTTAAATATAGTGGGATGTCTACTTATACCCAGACCGCCCTAACCAATCTTTAAACTCATGTACGTCATTCTTTCGGAGTTCCATCAATTGAAAAAAAAAATTGAATTTACATTTCCGTGCCCTCTATGCTAGTCCTTGTCGGCACAGAAATTGCACGGTAGCAAAAATTGTCTCAAGAGCTAAACGGCCTTTCTTCGTATCACTGTCTAACTGTTCATTCAATTGGAAGGCCACTATTGACAGAATTTAGTTTCAGAACACCTTTATGCGTAAATGTATTTTCATGAAGATGGAATTTTTCCAAAGTCTTTTTCCAGTTGGAAAACCCAACGGAAGTAAATGCATCTTCTTTTTTTGAACAAAATTGTAATAGATTTTTAGCATCTGTCTCTTTGCAGGTGTTGCAAACAACTTTTTCGGTAGATGCGTCATATTCTAGCCATGTATATTTCATTTTCCCTTACCGGATTGTCCAGATTTCGGCTGCCGCGCGGGAGTAGCCGAGTGGTCTGGAGCGCCACGTTGCGGATCGCGCGGCCTCCCGCGTCGGAGGTTCGAATCCTCCCTCGGGCATGACTGTCTGTGTTGTCTTTAGTGTAAGTTAGTTCATAAGTAGTTTGTAAGTTTAGGGACTGATAACCCCGCAGTTAAGCCCCCATAAGCTTTACAAACATTTGAACATTTTTGGTTTCGGCAGTGAACGGTTCTCGCCTGATGTCGATGAAGCAATTGACGACACAATAGTTATCGGAGGTTGACTTGCAGTATCATCAACTTCCAAGCGCGCCTTTTTTGTAATAAACTTATCCATTTCAAATTCAAATGTTCAAATGTTTGTAATTCTATCGGACCAAACTGCGTGGTCATCAGTCCGTAGCTTACAAACTACTTAAACCTAGGTAAACTAACCTAAGGACAACACACACACCCATGCCCCCAGGAGGACTCGAACCTCCACGGCGAGCGACCGCGCGCTCCGCAGCGAGACGCTTTAGACCGCTCGGCTACTCCACCGCGGCTATCCATTTCAAACTTAAATCACAATACACTAAGAGGCTAAAGTAAACGAATAAAATCTCGTCGTATAAAATAGTCCACTAGACAGCAAAATGGGAACACTTAACACGTCTGCAGCAAGCACTGAACGAAACTATCCAGACTGCCTGACTGCGACAGCAGGGTGGGCTTTATATAGCCGCAGCGTCGTAATATCTGGGAGCGTCAAGGCGACGCGACGCGGAGGGTTGGAGGCGCTTCTGTGCAGTCCTTTGATGTCTCCGCGGCAGCAGCGCTGCCCGCCGGCGCCACACTTCGAAGTTTCGCGCACCGGGACAAGATCTAATTGTGCCGCAACTTCGTAACACTCACGATTCACACCACTCGTTTTCAATTATAGTCGGCGTCAACTAACAAGGGAATGGTCAGACTTGTCATGGCGAAACATGTATTAATTTCTTTTTAGCGCTGTTAGTTAACATCGAAGGAAGTCTGTACGTAGAATGTTAGCTGCTGACATGACCTGGAAGTCACCTTAAAAAATCACGAAAATGGCTGTTTTTCCTGATTGGCGTTTGCGGTGACGGCTGGCCACCCCTGGAAATGGTGAGTCGCGAGCTGTTGTTATGGTGAGCGTTGTGCACATGGTCGAGAGGTGCAGCCGTCTTACCGTGGCGTTCACTAAAGAGGAATGTCGTTGCACGGTTTTGGTGGAAAGGGGAAACGAATATTTGTTGCTGTGGCATACACTTCCTTTTCATTTGTGGTACGTATTTCGAAACATGCCGTCCTGAAACTGGTTAGAGATGTGAAAGATATTCTCTACATCTGCATCTATACTCCGCAAGCCACTTTACGGTGAACATTCAATCTCCCCTCACAGGTGATGTCAAACCCTGTAAATGTTTTGCTGCTTGCCAAATGAATATTGACATTGTTGCCATATGTCGCCTTTGCTTGTATGTTCCTATGTTTTGAACATTGTATCAATATTTCGGCTTCTTTTTTTTTTTTTTTTTTTTTTTTTTTTTTTTTTTTTTTTTTTTTTTTTTTTTTTTTTTTTTTACAAGAAATAAAAGTTTGACGTGTTCTAAACTGTATATGTATTTGTGTCTATTTCATAACTATTTGGAAAGAATGTTGTAGATAATATATCAGCTACATTTGTCAACGAATTTATTATTATCGTATTTATTAATTATCGTACGATCGCTTTCACTGGGCGAATCAGCTCTCTCACTGCTGTGGCAGGAGAGCGGCGCGTACCTAACGCCACCTTGTCCCTAGATGGCGTTGGTATGTCGTAGCGAGAGAGGTCAGGGTTGTACAACAGGCAGTTATAAGCGCGGAGACCATGCGACAATAATGTCATACTTCATCAACGTTTTTAGAGACTTCCAGGTCATGTCAGCAGCTAAGAGTCTGCATACAGATTTCCTTCAATGTTGACTCACAGTGGTGAAAATAGCAACACAGGTTTCGACATGACAAGTCTGACCATTCCCTCGTAAGAAGGCGGCACTTATTTCAGCCGTTCTGCGCAAATCCCTCCATTACCGCAATGACAGCGAATAACGTTCATTCTGTAGGCGCGTGGCTGGCCGCGAGTTGCGCAATGTTTCTCCCGCAGGCGCAACTGTTGGCGCTCGGCCGTTGCTCCTCCCCTCCACGCTTCCCCTATCGCTCCACCTCTATACGCGGAAGAGCCTTCTTATATGACGCCAACTACAACCTGCTTGCTACCGTAATAATTTTTTGTTTTAACTCACTACTGAATGTATTTTGAAAGGTAACTATTGGCAAACAAGGAAAATAAAAAATACCAATATAATGTTGTGATTTCACAAAGCATAATAAAACAAATAATTTTCTTAAAGTATTGGGAGTACTCCGCTCCCCCCCCCCCTCTGAATTTTTGAAGGGGCTCGGACCCTACAGGCCCCATGAAGTCGGCGCCTGTGAATAAAATTTAATTACAACAAATCTGGACATTAGGTCTTACGCAGCACCGATTCTCATTTGTTGTATCAAATGGACGAAGTAGGTATATAAATTGAAGACTTGAAATAAAAAAATCGCACTGATGTGTTTTACGGCCCACTTTAGATTTGTAGTTTTATAAGTTTTTGCAAACATTTTGGACCAAAATAATAATGTAAATAATAAAAAATTAATTAATAAGAGTGTCTGAAACCCTTTTAGGAAAAACAAAATTTAGGAAGTGGTGGGTGTCGAACCACTGACCTTCACCATCACAGTCCAACGCACTGCCTATTACGCTACAAATATCAGTTGTAAAGTGCCTTCTATAATTTAATACAATTGATGGCCGTTGTTAACTGATGCTAATATGGTATTTGTAGACACTAGATTATCATTTATCGTACGAAGAACGACGTTTCTTTGTTAATTCTTCAGTGCGTCATTGCTTTGAAATGACAACGTCTAAGTTACAATAAGAAAATCATCACATACGCAACGCAAGATGGCGTATGCCGGAGAGAGTTCTGGGCGAGGAATGTCACGTGACATCTGCGAACGGCTGGGTTTGGTTAATTCAATGGAGGGTGTCAAAACTCAGTGGCGTAGCTATCATAGGGCTAGGCGGGGCAGTGCCCCGGGGCCCCCGAGATCAAGGGGCCCCTCGGCCTCCGTGAGCAAAGTTCGGAAAAAGTTACAGTAGAGCGTCGTTTTTTTTTTTATTTTATTTTATTTTTTCTTTTTACCTTCCCACCCTACCGTCCATCAATTCTCCCTCCCGTCAAACTAAGCTACCCACAGTATCCGCACTGGGCCATAGGGTGACAGAGCATTGCTTCTAGTGGGGCCTGTTGACAGGCCAAGCCGACAGTAGCTGAGTACAATAATCGGCACACTCCAGTCGGCAGTACAGTAGCTGCAGCATCAAAGCTGTTCACAGCAACAGCTGCGCCCAAGTGTTGCGGCGTGCCGTTCGGTGCAATGTGAAGGATCGCGCGACTCCAAATACTGTATGAATACATTTACTGTACAGTACTTCTTATAGGCAAGTAGAAGTGTACAGTTTGATTACACGAATAATCGGTTTTCCGAACATCCATGTCCAATTACACTTCGGATAATCGACGTTCTACTGTATATAATATTTTAGCTAAATGAAGAATTTTCGACTTTTAACTTTTTGAACACTGCCAAAAAACTTCAAACGCGTGAAGTGAAATTCAAAAATTATTCCCATCTCAGAATATAACCATAAAAAAGGTATTGTTTGTCCGCGAAGACGTGCACCCTTCCACCTGCTGAATTACTAGCAGTGTGTGACAATACTGTTCATGGTTTGATTCGCGGCAGGGGGCAATATTTTCGTGGTTGAGTAAAACTTCATTGTTCATTTTCACTAGCTTCTGCCTGCGACTTCACCTAGTATGGAGCAACTTCGAAAACTTTTACATAGTAGTTTTATCTGTATGTCCTACCCAGGTCCAACTCTATCCCTCTCCAAAATTTCACCCAAATCCGCCCAGTTGTTTCAGCTTAAAGCATAATTAACTTTCACGGTTATAATTATATTAGAGTACGATTAAATATTATCTGCTGCGTGACACACAGTAATTTACTTAAGAGTAGGTTTGCCTTATGTCTTCCAGTAAGCGGTATAGTGTTGCATCTGTATAGTTCATAGGCGCCGATTATGGATATGCTCGGTCGCTCAGCATAGCCCAGAATTTGAGTGTGTATGCTCGGCATACCCCACTGAAAATTTTGGTATTTTTTTCTTTACGTTATATTTCTTGATTCTAATAAAATTCGACTCTCTCATTCCATTGATGGGCGGCTGGCTTTTGTAATACACCGCTGTACAGCGGAGCAGGTGTAGCATGGCCGGTGAAATGCGCGAGAGGGGTGGTTGAGGGAGCGGAGTGGGGAGAGAGGCCCGCCAAGGCCACAGCACCCCTCCACACCACGCGGGGCGTGACTGAGGTGCCTTTACTTCAATAAATGCTCGCGCTAGGAAAAAATACCCAAACTTCGGAAAACGCGCATCGCTAATGATTTTGTACAAATAAAGTGGAGTAGTTTTAAAAAAAAAGCATGTATTTCTAGCTGCATTCCTTCTTTAGTTTTGTTGAGCGAAATGCCTACGTAGTGTCTCTGCAACACAATACATAAAATATGATACATATTTGATAAATTACGAGTATATTGTCATCTGACAAATAACTTTCTCTCTGCATTCCGAGCTTATTATAATGCTCAATTTGCTGGCTTGAGACTGCCGGTGGCTGCATTAAAAGTTATTTACAAATATTTACAACAGGATATTTACAGATTACAATATATACAAAGGTTTAAGAGTTCAGTGGTTCTATTCCACTTAAGTCTGGTTCGTCTCTTTCACATTCACTAGAGCTGTCCGTCTCTTCTCCACTCTCTTCGCTGTCAGAGTCCTCGCCTAATCTGATAATAAATTGCTCCGTGGCGTCATCTATGTGAGGCTCTAAGTCCATGTACTCTTCTTCAATTTTCCTACAGTGGTCACATCTTTTTTCCAATCATCCGCTGTAATAGAGTTGCATGTTTCCATTACTAATCTGGGGACATCATCAATGTTAAAATGAATATTTCTTTCGGACACGTTTCCTTTCACAGTGCTCCAGATTGGATTTAAGTCCGGGTGGTATGGTGGCAGCCTTAAAACAGAGTGTCCAGACTCAGAAAATAATGTGTCAATTTTAAAAATTTTGAATTTTGGTTTGTGTAGTTGAATGATGCTGTACAGTTCCGGTTTTAACGTTGAGCTGGAGTGCGGGATGTTACGTTCTTGAAGCAATTTAACCATGTCCGCTTTCCTAGAATTTGATGTTGTTGCCGGATTTTGCTGAACATTGTGATATGGGGTATTGTATATAAGAACCACTGACTTTGGTGGAAGGTATGGAATTAATTTATTTTTTACCCATTTTTCATAGTTGCCATAGTTCATATCATGATGATAGTCTCAAGTTGTCTTCCCAGATTTGAATGTCAACAGTGCATCTTTTACAAACGCGCTTTCACTACCAGCATGAACAATGATGAGACGTTTTCCTTTGGCAATAGGAGTTTCCAACCCTGAACCACCTGCATCAGTCCAAGCTTTCGTCTGTGTGTGGGTCGAATGAACATAAGTCTCGTCCATATAAATTGTAGGTCTCTTTTCTTTTCTAAATTGTAACAAACTTTTCAAATATTGCACTCTCATTTGTCGTATGTCTGACCTTTCAATGACAACTTTTCGGTTGTTTATGGACTGTTTCCACCTAAATCCCAGTTTTTTCATAATTCTCGTCAAAGACCATCTGCTTCCTTTGAAGTCATTTTTTTTTTTTTTTCTTTCGGAACAGCTAAGCCGGCCGCGGTGGCCGAGGGGACTGAGGCGCTTCAGTCACGGTCTGCACGGCCACTACGGTCGGGGGTTCGAATCCCCCCTCGGGCATGGATATTTGTGCCGTCCTAGTTCGTAAGTAGTTCATAAGTAGTTTGTAAGTTTAGGGACTGATGACCCCGTAGTTAAGTCCCTTAAGCTCAACAAACATTTGAACATTTTTTTTGAACAGCTAACAAGGATTTGACAGTTGGCCGTTCTCCTTCAGTACGATAAAATTCATTAATAGTTCTTCTTATTGCACATAAATCAAAATCATCCGCATCTGTTTTAGGCATTTTTCGCACTCTACTTTTGTTAGGCGTGCTAAAAGAGCCGTGTGATTGGATGCATTGCTTTTCTTCGGTGACAATTCTTCTGAAGGTACGAACAGACACCCCAGTAGCCTCACACACACGTTCCTGTATTTTACTAATTTTTATAGGTGTTTTCATTTCTGCTTCTCTCTTCATGGACCTGTAAAGATTTGCAACAATTTCACGAGCATGACTGTGGATCACTTTCCTACCGCCTAACTTGCTCTTAATACAGTAACATTCCATAATCGGTAATAGCTGCACAAATTACACAGAGCGAATAATGGTGGCGGTGGTGGGACGGCCGGACTGACGTGCGGGTGCGCTATGCGCTGCCGCTGTGCTGTCCCCTTACCCTATCCCCTCCACTCCAACAGACGCGCAGGCGACTGCGCATCACTGACTCACCTGCTCCGCTGTAAAAAGATTATCTAAAACAAACAGGTAATTGAATTCGTAGGCATCAAAATTCATGTTGATATATGAGTGAAGTGATCATTTTCTAAATAGTGTACATTACTAATTTAACATTTATGTATTCTCTTAGAAGTCAATTGCCTTCAAGGAATCATGTTAGTGTTAAGTCGTGGCATGTTTCATCTTGTTTACTGAATTGGAGTTGATGTAACAATGCGTTGTGAACCTATTGGTATCGACAGACATGGTATGACAAGAGAAGTGGTTATGGACTATTTTCGTAATACTGTATAGAAAATCTGCAGAAGAAAGAAGGCAGGAAGACCATCCGATGTTAGTTTTTGCGATAATGAACACAGTATTCACAATACACGCACATCATTATCTTATATGCATGTCTAAGAAGACGAAAACTCTGAAAATGATTTCTGTACTTAATACAACGGGAAAACGGGTTTAAATGGTCGCAAAAGCCGACCAGTAGTTCTGAAAGGTGAAATTGAAATTAATGGCTGTTAATTTCTTTACTGTATGTTAAAAAATTATTTTCTTCTTTTCAGAGATTAAAATGGTACTAAATTAACACCAGATGAAGCAAAAAAGAAATACTACTGAAATAAAACAAAATTATTACTTTTACCTTTGTAACTGGAATTGGAAATATATATATATATATATATATATATATATATATATATATATATATATATATATATATATATATTTTTTTTTTTTTTATTTTTATTTTTTTTTTTTTTTTTTTTTTTTTTTTTTTAGAAAAATCTGTCGGGGGCGGAGTTTGGTTGTAGGTCGGCAACCACCTCCCCCCTATTGGAAACGCCACCGAGCACACCCCCAAGATTTTCAAAAGTCGGCGCCTGTGGTATAGTTTTAGTTTAGAGAGGGCCCCAACGTAATTTTTTCCCCGGGGCCGCTGGTGTAGTAGCTACGCCACTGTCAAAACTTCGTTAATTTTGCAAATATCTCTCAAACGATACGAGATATGAAAAAAAATAAGGGAACAAAGTTGTAGAGAATTTTCTCCTCTATACATTTTTTCGCGTCAGATGAACGGTTTATTTGCAAATAAATTTACATTAAAAACGGCTTTTTTGGGATTACTAACGTATTTCTTGTCCGAAATATTTCAAAAAGCGAGGTTCTGGTCTCTGGTAGCCAACAATTATGTCTGTAAAATTTGGTGCCAATCGGTTGAACGGTTCGACCTAAAAAGTGGGAACAC
Organism: Locusta migratoria; assembly: GCA_026315105.1. Lineage (NCBI taxonomy): Eukaryota > Metazoa > Arthropoda > Insecta > Orthoptera > Acrididae > Locusta > Locusta migratoria. The sequence continues at coordinate 300,374,550 of CM048755.1, forward strand.
GTTACAGCCAGACAGACATCGTCAAATCGCCGTTATTTTTGCAAATATCTCTGCAACGATGCAAGATATGAAAAAAACATAATACAGCAAAGTTGTAGAGAATTTTCCCCTCTACCCATTAGGTTATTCAATTTTCGTGTCAGATGAACGGTTCGTTTGCAATTACGATTATATTACAAACGGCTTTTTTTTGTATTACTACCGTACTTTTTGTCTGACAAATTTGAGAAAGGGAGGTTCTGGTCTCTTACTGCCTACAATTACGTCTGTAAAAATTGGTGCTGATCGGTTGAACGGTTCATCTTAAAAACAGGGAACACGTGACGGACAGACAGACAGACAGCCCAAAATCGCCGTTATTTTTGCAAATATCTCTGAAACGATACGAGATATGAAAAAAACATAAGAGAGCAATGTTGTAGAGAATTTACTCCTCTACAAATTAGGTTATTCAATTTTCGTGTCAGATGAATGGTTAAGCCGTTATGTTCATTTAAATTTCGAGCTGTCAAAAGACGATCGCAAAGGCCCACTTTTAGTGTTACTACCGTAACCTAAAGTGGTAAAAAATGCTCTGAGTACCATAACCAAAATAGAAGTTTTCTGTTATGTGAAAAAAGCGCAAACTGCCATGTGTAAAGGAGCGCATACAGCAGGGGTCGGCAATATGTCCATCGCGATCTACTGGTAGATCGCCAGTGCTTATTAAGTAGATCGCGTAAGTATTCAGAGTGCAGGAGAAAATTTTTTGGACAAAATAGACAATTGTTTTTTGTAGCAGTGGAAATAGGTGCTTGTTCGGCACAAGTTTCTTTTATTTATTAACAATCGCTTAGTACTGGGAGCAACATCTACCTCGAGCCTCTAAAACTGTTTTCCCGCATTAGTTCAATCAGACACTACCTGCGCGCCACTCGTTGCTACCCTATTTGATTCATCTTTGTACAGAACGTAGTATTGGCTCGGTGCGTGTCTGAGAAGGCGACGAGTTTCGTGCCTGGTACTGTGCAAGGAGGTTACAATATTAACTTCTTCGATGCCGTGATGGTGAACTGCGAACATCTGCGTTTTTATAGTGTCTGGATGAGATATTTTGTGACTAAGATCGCCACCTTGAAGGATGATTTCAATGATCGGTTTCAGTTTTTCAAAATACTTCTGTGGAATGACTAATCTTCAACTATGACTATACCTTCTTCCACTGAAAATGTTTTTGGTGTAGATAGGGAAGCATTTGAAATTGTAATCATAATATCAGCAGTGATTTGTATCTCGAAAGTGTTGAACAACCCAGTAACTATGCGCCTGTAATTCATCAATGGAAATACCCTGTAAGAGACAATGTTGCAATTAGAATAAGTCCTTCTTTGCTTTTACTTGCCTGTGCGAATAATTGTTTTGGTGTAAATAAACCAGAACATGGTTGACTGACGAGCACTTGGTCTCCTGTATTCGAGTACTCAAGTTTCACACTAACTGTAAGATAATATTTTAAAATATTACGAAATAAAATTTTTATGTTTTAAATAAATAGTTAAGATTTAAAAGTTTAGTTATTATATATGGCTGTTGTACAGTATTTAAAAATAAAAATGTAAGAATTACTATATTTTTAAAAGATGTAGATCACTTTGATACGATGGTATGAAACAGTAGATCGCGAAGTGTTTGTGGTTGCCTATCCCTGGCATACAGCAACGAATGTAAATTTAGTACCAAATACCCTCAACAGATGGCAGGCGGTGTAGCAGCCGTTGCAGTTAACATATGGAACCTTTCTCCTCATTATCACCCTCATGTAATTCCATTCTTCTCACATTCTTGATTTCAGTACTTACAGCCTTTTTTTATTTCAAGTCTTCGATTTACGAGTGCAGAAATATTTTGTTACGATAAAACCATCGCCGGCCGCGGTGGCCGAGGGGACTGAGGCGCTCCAGTCACAGTCTGCACGGCCACTACGGTCGGGGGTTCAAATCCCCCCTCGGGCATGGATATTTGTGCCGTCATTAGTATAAGGTAGTTGATAAGTATTTTGTAAGTTTAGGGACTGATGACCCCGTAGTTGAGTCCCATAAGCTTAACAAACATTTGAACATTTGATAAAACCATCGCTAAACTCCGTAGCAATGTTACATATGCTCCAGAAAATATTCCTTAGGACGTATAATGTGTATTCGATTGTGGTATTATCTGCGTTTTCTCCTTGGTTTTCGATGACGTGTGTTGGACTGTCATCCACAACTATAGATGGTCAAACATTGGCTGCTCGCGCGTATCGAGAGCCATAAATCTCTATATATACTCGGAGAACAAGAAGTCTCGCCGGCCGCGGTGGCCGAGGGGACTGAGGCGCTCCAGTCACGGTCTGCACGGCCACTACGGTCGGGGGTTCGAATCCCCCCTCGGGTATGGATATTTGTGCCGTCCGTACTCTTAGCTAGTTCATAAGTAGTACTCTGACCATAACTTGTTAGTCATGAACTGTAGGCTGAAACTAAAAAAACTGCAGAAAGGTAGGAAAATAAGGAGATGGGACCTGGAGAAGTTGAAGGAACCTGAAGTTCTTAAGAATTTCAGAGGGAGCTTTAGGCAACAATTGACAGAAACAGGGGAAAATCAAACAGTAGAGGAGGAATGGGTAAAATTGAGAGATGAAATACTGAAGGCAGCAGAGGACAAAATAGGTAGGAAGGCAAGACCTGCAAAAAATCCTTGGATATCACAGGAGATACTAAATTTAATCGATGAAAGGAGAAAATATAAAAATGCAGTAAATGAAACAGGCAAAATGGAGTACAGACGACTAAGAAATGAGATTGACAGGAAGTGCAAAATTGCTAAGCAGGTGTGGTTAGAAGGCAAATGCAAGGATGTAGAAGAATGTATAAATAGGGGAAAAATAGATACAGCCTACAGGAAAATAAAAGAAACATTTGGAGATAAGAAAAACAGCTCTATGAATATCAAGGACACTGATGGAAAACCAGTTCTCAGCAAAGAAGGGAAAGCTGAAAGGTGGAAATAGTATATAGAGGGGCTCTACAAAGGAAAGGAACTTCGAGACAATATTGTAGGAAAGGAAGAGGATGTAGATGAAGATGAAATAGGTGATACTGTACTGAGAGAAGAATTTGACAGAGCCCTGAAAGACCTAAGTCGAAACAAGGCCCCTGGAGTAGATGATATTCCCTCAGAGCTATTGAAGTCTCTGGGAGAACCAGCCGTGACAAAATTGTTTCACCTGGTGTGTAAGATGTATGAGACAGGTGAAGTACCCTCAGACTTTAAGAAAAACGTTATAATCCCCATTCCAAAGAAAGCAGGTGCAGACAGGTGTGAAAACTACAGAACCATCAGTTTAATAAGTCACGGTTGCAAAATATTAACACGAATTATATACAGAAGGATGGAAAAGCTGGTAGAAGCCGACCTCGGGGAAGATCAGTTTGGGTTCAGGAGAAATGTAGGAACAAGGGAGGCAATACTAGCTTTACGGCTTATCCTAGAAGATAGATTAAGAAAAGGCAAACCTACATTTCTAGCTTTTGTAGATTTGGAAAAGGCTTTTGACAATGTTGATTGGAATAAACGCTTGCAAGTTCTGAAGCAAGCAGGAGTAAAATATAGGGAGCGTAAGGTTATTTACAACTTGTACAAAAACCAGACAGCGGTTGTCAGAGTTGAAGGGCATGAAAGGGATGCAGTGGTTGGGAAGGGAGTAAGACAGGGTTGTAGCCTTTCTCCAATGTTGTTCAATTTGTACATTGAGCAAGCTATAAAGGAAAGCAAGGAGAAATTTGGAGAAGGAATTAAAGTTCAGGGTGAAGAATTAAAAACTTTGCGTTTTGCCGACGACATAGTAATTCTATCAGAGACAGCAAAGGACCTGGAAGAGCAGTTAAACGGAATGGACAGCGTGCTGAAAGGTGCATATAAGATGAACATTAACAGGAACAAAACTAGGGTAATGGAGTGCAGTGTAAGAAAATCAGGTGATACTGAAAGAATTTGATTGGGTAACGAAGCAATAAAGGAGGTAGATGAGTTTCGTTATTTGGGCAGTAAAATAACAAATGATGGTCGCAGTACAGAGGATATAAAATGCAGAATGGCAATGGGTAGAAAAGCGTTCTTGAAAAAGAGAAATTTGTTAACACCGATTATTGATTTGAGCCTAAGGAAGTCCTTTCTGAAGGCATTTGTATGGAGTGTTGCCTTGTACGGGAGTGAAACATGGACGATAAACAGTGCGGACAGGAAGAGAATTGAGGCTTTTGAAATATGGTGCTACAGAAGAATGCTGAAGATTAGGTGGGTGGATCGCGTTACTAATGAGGAGGTACTGAACAGAATTGGGGAGCAAAGGAATTTCTGGCATACCTTGACTAAAAGAAGGGATAGATTGGTAGGACACATTCTTAGACATCAAGGAATTGTGAATTTAGCATTGGAGGGAAGTGTGTGGGGTAAAAATCGCAGAGGAAGACCAAGAGATGAATACAGTAAGCAAATTCAGACAGATGTAGGTTGCCGTTCTTATGTGGAGATGAAGAGGCTTGCTCAGGAGAGGGTATTGTAGAGAGCTGCATCAAACCAGTCTCCGGACTGAAGACCACAACAACTTGTAAGCTTAGGGACTGATAACCCCGTAGTTAAGTCCCATAATTTCTACAAACATTTGATCATTTTTGAACAAGAAGTCTCAGAACGTTGTTTACAGGGACGTATTACAGTAGATTGTTCGTTCTTCTTACATTCTATGATAATTATGTGCTCCGTGCCTGCAATGTAACAAACAGTCGTGCAATTATTTACTCCCTTTCCTGGCACTTTTGTACTTTGCTACACGATGGTCTACATTTTTTTCCGTAACTAGGCGAATAAGTTTAGCGGTACCGTGTTCTGCGACGGTTTTGCAGGGCCGTAATTGGCTCGCGCCACTGTACCTCCAGAACATTTGTGATGGAGCATACGTGTGGGTATGTCAGTTGCGGCGTTAATCTTTCCTTACAACAGACTACTCAACCGCAGGTAACACTGCGGGGCGCAGCTATTAATATCAATAACAACAGAATTTCCAGCTTGGTAGTTACTATACAGGGTGTTACAAAAAGGTGCGGACAAACTTTCAGGAAACATTTCTCACACACAAAGAAAGAAAATATGTTATGTGGACATGGGTCCGGAAACGCTTAATTTCCATGTTAGAGCTCATTTTATTACTTCTCTTCAACTCACATTAATCATGGAATGGAAACACACAGCAACAAAACGTACCAGCGTGACTTCAAACACTTTGTTACAGGAAATATTCAAAATGTCCTCCGTTAGCGAGGATACATGCATCCACCCTCCGTCGCATGGAAGCCCTGGAGAATGGCGTATTGTATGACAGCCGTCCACAATACGAGCACGAAGAGTCTCTACATTTGGTACCGGGGTTGCGTAGACAAGAGCTTTCAAATGCCCCCATAAATGAAAGTCAAGAGGGTTGAGGTCAGGAGAGCGTGGAGGCCATGGAATTGGTCCGCCTCTACCAATCCATCGGTCACCGAATATGTTGTTGAGAAGCGTACGAACACGTCGACTGAAATGTGCAGGAGCTCCATCGTGCATGAACCACATGTTGTGTCGTACTTGTAAAGGCACATGTTCTAGCAACAAAGGTTGAGTATCCCGTATGAAATCATGATAACGTGCTCCAGTGAGCGTAGATGGAAGAACATGAGGCCCAATCAAGATATCACCAACGTTCATGCCCAAACGTTCACAGAAAATCTGTGTTGATGACGTGAATCGAGGAAGTACAGTACATATTAACGAAACAATTGGGTATTTTGACAATTGTCTGCACGAATTATTTCAATTTACATTTAAAGAGAAATACTAAAATGAGCTCTAACATGGAAATTAAGTGTTTCCGGACACATGTCCACATAACATACTTTCTTTCTTTGTGTGTGAGGAATGTTTCCTGAACGTTTGGCCGTACCTTTTTGTAATACCCTGTATAAGATATACGTCGCTTAAAATATTTTTGAAGTTAAAACACATAAATGTCAGGAGTGCATAAAAAAAACTGGGTAAATCCCCTATCACTTACACCGCAAATATTGCGGCAACGGATAGTGCGATTGATGTGCAGTTTTTATAGAATGGATTGGTATTCAGGGGCTCGTATTTTTAGCCAACAAACAGACTTGATTATTACTTTGAAAGTGTATTTTTTAAGCAAACATACAATTTTTCAAATGGAACAATGGTTGTTTCTATCATGCACTGGAATTTCTGACACCAGCTGTGTACAAAGAATTTTGAATGACATTTTTATCACGTTCAGTTTGGCAGCTACAACCGTTCAAAGCTTCGGGGGCGGAGGCTGTGATAGCGTAGCTTACTGGCCGAGTAGCAAGCCCCTGGGGCATGGCACACTGTCTCATGACCAGCAGCCAGTCAGCTACGCTGGCGTAGCCTCCACCCCAAAACTCTGAATGATTGTAGCTGCCAAACTAAACGTGATAAAAATGTCATTCAAAATTCTTTGTACACAGCTGGTGTCAAAAAAATCCAGTGCGTGATAGAAACAACCATTGCTCCATTTGAAAAATTGTATGTTTGCTTAAAAAATACACTTTCTAAGTAATATTCCAATCTGTTTGTTGGCTAAAAATACGAGCCCCTGAATACCAAACCATTCTGTGAAAACCGCACCTCAATCGCACTTTTCGTTTCCGCAATATTTGCGCTGCAAGTGTTAGGTGATTCACCTATGACCACTTACTGTCATAGGGACTGATGACCCCGTAGTTAAGTGCCATAAGCTTTACAAACATTTGAACTTACTGTCAGGCCCGCCGCAGTGGCCGAGCGTTCTGCGGCGCGCCAGTGACAGTCTGCACGGCCGCTACGGTCCTGGGTTCGAATCCCCTCTCGGGCATGGGTGTTTGTCTCGTCTTTAGTATAAGGTAGTTCATAAGTAGTTTTAAGTTTAGGGAGTGATAACCCCACAGTTAAGTCCCTTAAGCTTAACAGACATTTGGGTATTTTGAACTTACTGTCACAGGTGTGAAGTGCAAAAGTAAATATCCAGGAAATGTGGTAAATGTTCATTAGCGTATACTGATGAAATGATTTGGATTTCAGTCACCTTGGTTCAGCATGTGTCCCTTGCATAGTAGGCACAGGGTCCGCCTTGTGCCTGGTTACTATAGTCTGAATCACATAAGAAGGCGGCCCAGTTTTTAGCCGTTCTGCGCATCCACCTCCACTACCGCACTGGCAGCCAATAATGTTCATTCTCTAGGCGCGTGGCTGGCCGCGAGTTACGCAATGTTTCTCCCGCAGGCTCAACTGTTGGCGCACGGCCGTAGCTCCTCCCATTCATGCTTTCCTTATCGCTCCGACCCAATATGTGGAACCGCCTTCTTACATGACACCAAGTATAATTCACGCGTGATGTCATGGAAGCGTATAAGGCGCGAATGGCGTCCTGTGTCGTAACTATCCACACTGCATTCACCTCATTGTAAAGTTCATCTGTGGTGTTTGGGTGACAGCACTTCACTCGTCATTTCACCATATCCCACACATTTTCCACTGCTGACAAGTCTGTTGGTCTGACAAGCCAGGGCAAAAGGCTGACATCCTTTGACACCAAGACGGCACGTGTTTGTGCGCCAACATGCAGTCGCGCATTGCCTTGCTGGTGTATAGGGTGTTGTACAGGAAGAGTATGGTCTACGATAAATAGCCGGCCGTGGTGGCCGAGGTGACTGAGGCGCTCCAGTCATGGTCAGCACGGCCACTACGGTCGGGGGTTCGAATCCCCCTCGGGCATGGATATTTGTGCCGTCCTAGTTCGTAAGTAGTTCATATGTAGATTGTAAGTTTAGGGACTGATGACCCCGTAGTTAAGTCCCATAAGCTTAACAAACATTTGATTTCTACGATAAATAGGATGTCATTCATGTAGGTCAAACTTATCACAGTGCCCTGGACACACATCAGTTGCTATCTGTGGTTATATCCAACAGCACCCCACACTATAATACCTAGAGTTACCACCTTGTACGAATGCAATCACTGATGCCGTTCACCCTATCTCTGGCATACGCAAAGGAGGCCATCATATTTAAACAAATGGAACCTCAGTTTGGAAGAAAATAGTATATGATGCAATTCCTGTTTCCAGTGACGTTCCATGCACTCATGGGGCACAGTACAGTGGAGGCTGCCCCAGGATTCTGTTCTGATGCCACTGTTGTTTCTCATTTATATAAATAATATGCCTTCTAGCTTAACAGGAAATTCTAAGTTATTACTGTTTGGTGATGGTAGCGAAGGATTTTGTTGACAATATTGAAGTATCAAATAATGCAGTTTAAGAAATAAGTTCATTGCTTGTAGAAAATATACCTGTTATGGTGTTTCCTCTTTCTCACCACAGTTTGGCATGTGAATCTAGTCGAACACTTTCACTAGACATCCACCATGGTGGTTTATGATTTAGTTATGCATCTCAACTAGGATGTATTTTAATACCCATTTTTTTAATTGTAGGTATATTTGCATATAATGTGTTTCTTCTCCTTGAAAATATTGTGATTATGAACTGTAAACATCAGAAATGTAATGTACTTCTATTATTTGTGCCACAGATCTGATAATGATTTGTCGAAACGTGTAATGGTAAAATAAAGTATATTGTCACCAAGACATTTCAAGGGAAAAAAAGTTATGCATGCCAGTATGTGGTAGCTTGTCCCCGAAAAATGGAAGGTTTTATGAACCAAGTGATAGAAAAATATGTTGTTGCTAAATCACAGAAAGACTCACTTTTTGCTGTTTCTAACATACAATTCAACAAAAGCTGATATTTCAGTTACACAGAATGTGCTCACGATAAGTGAGACTGTACATTTCAAATTTCTAGGCGTTCAGATAGATGATAATCTGTCGTGGAAAACCGATGTTCAGGATCTTCTTCAAAAACTAAATGGTGTGTTTTTACGATTCTAACAGTTTCATAGTTAAACACAAAAAGTAGTCTACTTGGCTTATTTCCATTCGCTTATGACATACGATGTTTTTTTTTTTTTTTTTTTTTTTTTTTTTTTTTTTTTTTTTTTGGGTAACTCCTCTGGTTCAAAAAGGTTACTTATTGCGCAGAAACGGGCGGTTCGAGCAATATGTAGGGCAAGCTTGCGTACTTCTTGCCCACCCCTGTTTATTAGCCTGGTAATTCTGACAATGGCATCTCAATACATATTTTCTTTGATGTCATTTGTTGTTAATATTATTAATTTATTTGCAGGAGTTAGCAGCTTTCACCCAGTTAATAACAGACCGTTATCGAATCTGCATTTGGATCACACCTCCTCAAACCTTGTGCATAAAGGTGTGCAGTATTCTGCCCCATCCATTTTTAATAAATTTCATATTTCCGGGAAGCGGCAGTAGAAGGAGGTGGACTGTGACGAGCAAGGATGTGGACTAGGTCTGTAACTAAAAGAATTGATTAGTCCACATAATTTTATTACAAATGAAATGAATAATTTGATGTGCTTGTGATGGTAGGAGGAAGGAAGGAAGCTTAGGGTTTAACGTCCTGTCGACATCGTGGTCATTAGAGACGGAGCTTACGATCGGATTTTCAGGAAAGGATGTGGGAGGAAATCGGCCGTGCCCTTTGAAAGGAACCATCCCGGCATTTGCCTGGAGTGATTTAGGGAAATCACCGAAAACCTAAATCTGGATGGCTGGAGGTGGATTTGAACCACCACCCTTCCGAATGCGGCTTGTGATGGTTCAAAGTGTTCTTAATGATTACACAGTTTTGCAATGTAATAATCCAAATGGCCAAATGTTTGTAAATCCTATAGGACTTAACTATGGGGTCATCAGTCTCTATACTTAACAAAACTACTTATGAACTAACTTACACTAAAGCCAACATAAACATCCATGTTCGAGGGAGGATTCGAATCTCCGACGCGGGATACCGCGCGATTCGCAACGTAGTGCTCCAGACCGCTCGGCTACTCCCGCGCGGCGTGTAATAATCAACTGTTCTGCTAAGCAATAGAAAATTGTTCCGGCTATGTCGTAAGTAGACTGCTGGCTCTGCTCTGATGAACTTCCTGGAACTGTCCAACTCGTGGATCCGCTTCGTACTCCCTGCATCGTTGCTGTGGTGCGCCGGCATATGTAGGCGAGCCCCTTCTTCCTATTGGCTGGCGAGCGAGGTCAGCAAAGCGGTACCGAGACTGATGCCAAACAATTATGAGGCCATCCAGGCATGATTACCTTCCAATAAAAATCACTGTGATTGTAGTGCCCCCTGCCTATTGATTCCTCTTGCTTGCAGCCTATATTGTATTCCCGCAAGGGATTGAGCGTATGAATGCATCTGCACTGAAATTGTCAGTGCCCGTTGTGGGAATCTTATATATAAGCAGCTTAAGCGTGTGTCAGTTTGTCACCGATAGACCTGCGCATGCGCTGAGCAATTGTCGCGTTCCGTAAGCTTTTTTAAGCAGTTTTGCAGCTTACGTGTATGTCAGTTTGTTGCCGATATCTATTACAAACCCTTTTCCGTGCAGTAACTGCTGCCCCAAGGTTCTGTCCTTTCTCCACTCCTATATCTCCTGTATACATCCGATATGCCTAATCCTGTACCTCCCATACACCTCTTCCAATATGCTGATGACACCGCTTTTCTCGCCTTAGCTCCCACCCTCGCCCGTTCCAACCGTCTCCTCCAAGCACATCTTGACCTCTTCGCCACTTGGTGAAACCAGTGGCTCCTCTCTATAAATCCTACCAAAACCCAGGCGATCATTGTAGGGCATACCACCCCTTCCTTCCATCCCCGCGATTTCTATCTCACCCTCCATAACCGTCCCATCTGCCTCACCCCTACCCTAAAGTACCAGGGCGTCACTATTGATCGTACCCTCTCCTGGACTCCCCACATCCACACTATCCAAAAAAAAAAAAAAAAAAAAAAAAAAAAAAAGCCCGCTCCCGCCTCCACCTCCTCGAACTCCCTGTTGGCCGAACAAGGGGCCTAAATCCTTCTACCGTCCTCTATACCTACAAATCCCCATCCGTCCTATGCTATGTGTCGCCCATCCAGCCTGGATCTCCGCCCCCCCCCCCCCCTCAAATCCTTCTACATATCTCTGGAGATACGCCCTCCACCTCGCCTTCTGTATCCCCCTTTATCCCCCCTCCCCCATGCGGATCCTCTATGATCTCATTCATTTCACTCATTTCGTTCTCTTTATTGAACATCTCCACATTCGTTACATATCCCACAAATCAGACCCGCCTAATCCCCTAGTCCATCCGCTCCTCTCGGCACCTGGGCTGTTGCCGCGCCTCCATCACTATATTGCCCTTGCTCTCCACCTGTCCACCCTTCAGATCCTTTCCCGTGGCAACTTCCGCACCCTCCCCCTCCCGGATGATGGCCTCCGACCTGACATCTACCCTTCATACCAGCTTTGACCCTTCCCCTTGCTCCCTCTCCCCCTCCTCTCCCTAAGTGTCCCGAGTATCCCTCCCTTCATGCCCCTCCTCCACTCCTCCTTCAACCCAGCTGTCCATCTGGCTCCTCCCCTTCCCGCCCTCCCCTTTCGTCCTTCCCCATTGCTTTCTGGGACATCTCCCCTCCCCCAGTTCCTTCCCCACCGGCCTTGTGGCTCCTCCCCACCCTCTCCCTCTCCTCTCATCCCCTTTTGCCCCCACATTACATCTTCAATACTGCCAGTGCTCTGCCGTCTGTAGAACCTTCTTTGTGCTTCCGTGTGAGTGCTTCCACAAGTGTGCTGCCTTATAGTTGCATTATTTTATTTTTAGAACAGTGAATGGCCAACCCACAGCCAACATCATCAATTTTAATTCTGTGTTTTGTCGTATGTGTGGTGTTTACTCGTATCTCTTGTTTTAATTTCACAATAGTGTGCCGCGGTGGAGTAGCCGAGCGGTCTAAAGCGTCTCGCTGCGGAGCGCGCGGTTGCTTGCCGTGGAGGTTCGAGTCCTCCCTGGGGCATGGGTGTGTGTGTTGTCCTTAGGTTAGTTTACCTACATTTAAGTAGTTTGTAAGCTACGGACTGATGACCACGCAGTTTGGTGCGATAGATTTACAAACATTTGAACATTTTGAATCACAATAGTGGACGGCCAACCCGTAACCACCGCCCTGTGTTATCTTAATTCTGTCTGTGCCTCTGCATCTCGAGCAGCTGTTTTATTCAACGTCATCGCCTTTTCATAACTTTTAAGACTCCACTGTTTCACTCCATCTTAAATACTTCGTTTTTCCTCCATTTAAAATCTCCATTTTTATATGTAATTTACTTCCAACTTTTATCTCCTTTCTAATTCATCTGTTTCTTCTGTGTCAAGGTTTTTATTTATGTAGGCTGAAGAGCGCCTGCGAGCGCTGCCAGCCCACCCCTTTTCGGGGAATTGAAATAACAATAAAGAAAAAAAGCAGTAACTGCGAGAGAGTGATGCTCTGTCCTAGAGTTGATCGATATTCCTCCACTGCACTCTACTTTGAGCAATTTAGCAAGCAGAAGAGGAAAACCCCGTGGGGCAGTAAGCAAAGGGGTGTTCTCGCCGCCTGCCCTGGGTAATTCAGTTTGAATTATCAGACACCTTTTCACAAATATTATTAATCACAATTCATAATATCTAGAACAGCAGTCAATTTTGTTGACTGCCGAGCTTTTTCCAGGATAGTATAAGCTGCGAGCAGGACGAATCAATGGACAGAGGCCACTACAATCCTAGTAAGCTGTAAGCTGAGAATTTGGATTGGAAGGGAAGCGTGCCTGGAAAGCCTGATTTGTTAAGGCGACCGCTGGCCCGAAGCGGTAAATCCGGGTTCGAATCCCTGTCCAGTACAAATTTTCAACTTTATCATTGAATTTATGTCAACGTCCCGAAACGGTCGAAATGTTTCAATATTTCGATTTCGTAAATTCACGGCCGTTACTGTCGACTAATGGCGTCTGTTATTTCGGACATGTCCGAAGAGGACAGACACCATATCAATAACTAAAGTATATATAAAGACAAAAGCCGCAGCACATTTTTCCGCTAGGTGGTGGTGGGCCTCGATATCAATGTTGACCTTGAACCCGCGGGAATCATGGTACAAATTCTTCATTTCTTCATAACGTACTAATGTACATGTTCTGTGAATATTAACTCCCTATTCAAATGTCTGTAATCCTATGGGACCAAACTACGTTGGTCATCAGTCCCTAATCTTACAAACTACTTAAACAAAGTTAAACTAACCTAAGGACAACACACACACCCATGCCCGAGGGAGGATTCGAACCTCCGACGCGGAAGGTCGCGCGATCCGTTACGTGGCGCTCCAGACCGCTAACTCCCTGTCACTAGTCTTTCAAGGAGTTATGTTTTTTCTCTGAACATTAGTGTTTATTTTTCTGTCCATCGATGTTTTATCGTTCAGGAACGCTCTTTCCATTTCCTGGAGATGAACTAGAATTGCACCCAGGCTAGGTCATTCTGTCAGCTCTCCCAACCTGCCGACGAGCGTATGAACAGTTCTGGTTCATCTTGCGTAAAGACGACATTGACTGTGTCTTCCGTCCATATAGACCCAACGCGGTAGGAATCAGTACCCCGGCAGACGTACTACACTGCACGTTCGCGTCGACTTTGATAAGTTACTGTCTTGGGCACCGCTAACCCCCGTGCACAGTAGCGCTGTGTTCTCGCATCTCCTGGGGGTAATTTAGAGGGCTACAAAGATGGACGGGGTGCCGTTACCAGAGCCGCCGGTACCTTCTTAAATAACGATCGACGACTCTCCAGTGGCGGAACACCCCGCCGAACGTAATTTTCCACCAAGTCTATACTCCGCACGTCACCATTCGTGTGTGGGGAAGAACACTTGAGTGCCGCGGTGGAGTAGCCGAGCGGTCTAAGGCGTCTCGCTGCGGAACGCGCGGTTGCTTGACGTGGAGGTTCCAGTCCTCCCTGGGGCATGGGTGTGTGTGTTGTCCTTAGGTTAGTTTAGCTAGGTTTAAGTAGTTTGTAAGCTACGGACTGATGACCACGCACTTTGGTCCGATAGATTTACAAACATTGGAACATTCTGAACACTTGGGGCCGCCGTGGAATGTCCGAAGGCTCTAGGCCGCGGCCTGCGTGGGCTACACATTCTAGCGACAGCGCGCGACATCCAGCGACGCGACACTGCTGCTACAAGCGGCGACATGCGGCGACATGGCCGGGTGTCCTACGTGAGCGCAACTTCTCGCTACAAGATGGGCCGCTACAACCGATCAGCTGTTTCTAAAGTTTGGCATCCGTAAACGGTCGAATAAAGGTAGCTCCAGAGTAAGGTAATAAAGTTTTATTAACTTTAGGAAGTAAGGCGTAAAAAGAATGCTGTGCATTACATTTACAAAGCAAGAAATGTTCGAGTACTATTTCATTCGGAACTTCAAATACGAAAACAGACTACGAAGATCACCGGCCAAATTCTTCGAAATTACAAAGACGAGTACAGCTACTTTCGACTATGTTCTCAATGAGCTTTTGTGCTTACAAACCATCAACAACTGAATAAATTCGAAATGTCTTTTTGGAAGACGATAGTAAATCATTTAGCCAGTACTCTGTCCTCGTTAGTCGGCATGGCGTAGGGGTAGCGACCATATTCCGCTTTCGGCGGGCGAACGGTACGGACGTGCGGTCGCAGTTAACCAGTGTTTGTGTTGTTTTGAAGACCTTGGAAGCGCCGGCAACAGGCGGTCTCAGTGTCGTTTACGTCACCAGGGCTTTTAAGTACCGCTTATTATTGCTTTTGGTGGCGAGGCGGTGCATCCGCTTTCCGCTTGTTCATCATGTCGGATTCTCTCAGGAAAAACACGTTAAGATTCTCGTTTGACAAGAATACTCGTCATGTTCAGCCTACTGCTTTAGAAATACTGAATTTACTCAGCTTGACAGTGAAAAGTACTGTGTTTTTGTCAAGTTCTATAATTCGGTTTTGTGTGACAAGATTTTACTGCAAACTAAGGGACAGGTTCAGTTTCGCCACCGCGATGATTCTGTTAGTTTGGCTGATGTTAGCAATGCCAACTGTGAACTGAAAACTGTTAGAATTTCCCCCGGAACTTGAGAATACTAACTTAGAACAGGTTCTTTCTAAGTATGGCCAGGTGAAACGCATCGAGTTTGAAAAATGGTCCAGCAGATATAAAATACAGTGCTATAATGGCATACGGTCCGTACAGATGTGTGTAAAATCAGACATCCCCTCCCACATTATGGTTTCGGGATACAAGGCTCATGTTATCTACTCTGGGCAGCAAGCAACATGTCATGTTTGTAACGAGCCGGGACATCTCCGTGAAAATTGTCCGCAGCGGACATTTGTTCTGAAGAACACCCTGCAAAAACGTTCCAGATTACAGTTACAGGATTTAACACCCACAGCCACTTTACGCGGACCCGTTACTGTTGCCGGAAAGGAAGATACCGAACCACCTCTTATCACCTTTGATGACTTCCCTCCGTTGCAGACAGGAAAAATGAATGCATCACTCGCTCCGAAGACAGGTGGCGAGAACGGTGCGAGTCGTACCAATGCTAACCCCGTAAATTTATTGCAAGAGACCGGCATAAAAGTAAATGACACTGCACTTCTTAGAGAAGAATCCGTCGCTGAAATGAGCGTGGATGTTCATCTGCCTACCAGTGAGCCTCATAAAACCAAAAAACCACTACGGTGGTAATTCAATTCAAACACCGAGAAAACAGAAACCGGAAACGGTGGTGCCCACGATGGCTGTCACACTTAATATGGAACCGCCCCCAGATGTGCCTATGGAAGAATCTACGGTGTATCAGACGCCGGCAGCAGATGTACCTGTCCCCCTGAGTGACGTCACTTGTGCAAGTAAACAGCCGGCTACGGAGGCAGAGGCACAGCGGGCCACGGCGCAGCGTCAACAGCGCGCGGCCCCAGTAGCCGATGCAGAGCTCACACAAGGACGCGGAGTGCAACACGCCTCGGCATCACGTGTTGCTCTCGCTGACCTCCCAGCTGATGGCAGCGTTCGGGACCCCGAAAAAATTACTGGCACTCAGAAATCTCTTAAACCACAAAGTACCACAAAATCTACACGTGTGAAACCTAAAGCAAACGTGAATGTGGCACGCAATAAAATGAGGACTGAAGGCGTAAAAGATCAGCTTGTAGACAACAGAACGCACGACCCACAAACTGAGGCAACAGAACATGATCCTGGACCCAAACACAAACCTCGTGACTAGGTGGTCTCAATAAATTACCCGCCACATGGACAATAGAAGGGTACTCACGTTTTTAACTCTAAATATTTGTGGGATAAGTAATGCTAAAAAGATTAAAATTTTGGAGAAATTTCTTAGAACTAATGATATTGATATTGCTTTTTTACAAGAAGTGGTATGTGAAGAGGTGGGTTCCTTTTCATCATACAACGCGTACAACAATGTTGGCTCGGCAGGGAGGGGTTGCTGTATTGTAACCAGGCACGGACTGGAATTGCAGGACGTAGAAAAAGAACCTGGAGGACGTATAGTCAAAGGTGTTCTGAATGGGGTGACTGTTTTAAATCTTTACGCTCCCTCCGGAACGCATAATAGGGCTGCAAGGGCAACGTTTTTTACCGAGGATGTGCCTTATTTTCTTCGGCAAGCGAAAGGTAACATCATCACGGCAGGAGACTTCAATTGCATATTAAGGGCGATAGACTCTACAGGAGCAACACCCTTTTGTGGTCCCCTGCAAAACCTGATTGACGCACTGAACTTGAGAGATGTGGTTGAGCGACTTGGCATCACGCGTCCACACTACACCTATGTTTCGACTGTCGCATCGTCCCGGATTGACAGAATCTACATTACAACGGGTATGGCCGTACAAGATTACGACGTTATCCCTGTGACCTTTTCCGATCATCACGGCATGATTCTTCGAATAAAGGGTTTCCCTCGTCCTAAAATATTTGGCAGGGGATACTGGAAGTTAAACTGCAACCTGCTCCGCGAACCATGGGTAAAGATGGAGTTCAACGCCCGTTACACATCGTGGGTTCGCCGTAAACGCTTCTTCCGGAATTCCATTGAGTGGTGGGAGAATCTTGTTAAACCCGGTATTCGGAAAGTATTTACCAATGCTGCCTACAGGATAAACGAAACCAGGAGGAAAAACATGGAGTACTATTATCTTATCGCCCGTGAACTGCAAACTAAAATCGACAATGGGAAAGATCGAGCAAGTGATTTGAAAAAAATAAAAAATAAAATTTTAGAACTGCAGGAAAGAGAACTGGATGGGAAAATCATCACCTGCAAAGACCACGGGCGTTTGCCAGACGAGAAGTGGAGTATTTATCATCTCGCAAGAGAAAGGAGAAGGTGCCAACAGAGATATGTAAGTTCCATACTGTCTGCAGATGGCTCTAAATATATTAACCGGGAAGGCATTAAAGGACACTTCGAAAGTTTGTACCGATCACAACCATCTGATGCTCTTACAACAGCCACACTGTTGCAAAACTGTGCGTCGCAAGTAACCAACGAAAGTTTCACTATGCTGTTGGATCCGATATCTGAGGAAGAAATTGAGGATGTTATCAAAAGGTTGCCGAAACGTAAAAGTCCAGGAGCAGACGGTATCCCCTATGAATTTTATAAATCCTTCTGGTCGGTTATCAAGAAAGAGTTTATGGAGGTGACGAGAGAGAAACAAAGGTATGGACGTCTATATTCCGAAACTGAACCTGGAATTATTGTACTCGTTCCAAAGAAAACGGTGCCACATAGAATTACGGATTTTCGACCAATAACTTTGTTATGCGCCGACTCGAAAATCATCTCTCGTGTCATGGCGGCCAGACTAAAGCGCACACTTCCAGAGATCATAGGACCAGAACAGACGTGTAGCGTACCTAAGAAAAGGGGTTATAGATGGACTTTGTCTGTTAAGGGATACAACATTCTACGCGTGGAAGAATCAGCAACAAACGGTTGGGCTTCTGAACATCGATTTCGAGAGAGCCTTTGATAACGTCAGTCACCAATACCTAAGGACAGTTCTACGGCATTTCCAATTTCCGCAGGCAACGATAGACTTACTGTTACCGACAAGATACCAAATGTTTGCCAAAGTTCAAATCAACGGGAACTTTACGGAAAAATTCCCAATCCAACGTTCTGTTAGACAGGGTTGCCCTTTGGCTATGATTTGGTTCGTCATATCCTTGGAGCCACTAATCCGCACAGTTAGCACCTCCCTATCAGGGTTGCAGGTCGGTGCCCAACGGTTTACCTTGAATGCCTATGCTGATGATGTTACCATTATAATTACAGAACCCCACGATACTGTAAAAGTGGCAGCAATACTGAACGACTATAAAAATGCAACAGGGGCAACCATTAACCACAGAAAAACACATCTCCTGTGGCTCAATGAAGGTGCCCAACCCATCGCACATAATTTCACTGAATCTGTTGAAATGGAAGTGCTAGGACTAAAACTCCGTAAGGATGTAAATGAGCTCCTTTCCAATAATTCTAAAAGCATAGTGGACAAAGTACGGGGAGCTCTTATTGCAAATAGTACGAGGCAACTCAACATCATTCAGCGAATCGAATGTGTAAATACACTGGCTCTTTCTAAAATGTGGTAAGTTGCACAAGTAATCCCTATCGACAGACAATGTATTGCACAAATAAAGAAGTACATAGGTTGGTTTGTGTGGAAAGGTAAACTATTCCGGGTGGCCAGGGATCAGTTGACACAACCATTTGCTGAAGGAGGCTTATCTTTAACCGATTGTGAGGCAAAATGTTCAGCCCTGATTGTGAAAAATCTCATACATACCCTAAAATTACCGGCTAGTCAGTCAGATTTGCTAAAGGCTGGGTGGGGTATCGTATCAGGCAATAGAGGTGACAGAAGGCTGCCGGCAAATCTACTGCGTACATTGCAAACAGCAACATATGTTTTAGAGAAATCTCCCAACGTAAAGTTCTATACGACAAAGAAAATACTCGAGACCATTGATGTAAAAGCTCCATATCGTCCAGCAATCCAAAAGAAACACAAAGACTTAAATTGGAAATATGTCTGGTCCAATTTTGCAGATAAATCGATATGTTCAACGTTGCGCTCATCAGCTTACATGTTTATAAATGATTTAATCCCGACTGCTGCCCGTCGCCACAGAATAAAGCTCACCGGTCACCCGTATTGCCAGCACTGCGGATTGGTCGATACTGCCATCCACCGTGTGGTAGGCTGCTCCAAAATAGCGGATCTGTGAAAATGGATCAAGTTTAAATCGGCAGGATTGCTGTGTCTGAGTGTCAACGACATCAACACGAAGAAACTGGTGTACATGGATGTAAAGGCTTTCCCAGTGTCCAAGACGAGAACTCTAACTTGGTTCATATATTCGTTCATCAACTACGCCCTTGCGGGAGGTGGATCTGTGAGCGACTTTCGACAATACATCCTCCGTGCAACCTCGAGTGTCACTTTGTATTAAAGATAAATTTTTGCGATCGCTGGTTCGCTTCCTGTTCCATCTTATATTTTAATTACTGCAATTACAATCCTTTCACCTGTTATTTGTACAAAGTTTTATGTATTATCTTTACAAAGCACCATAAATTATTATTTTTTTAAAGATTTTACCCCTAGTTTATCTTCATTGCAAACACACGTATCCAACTGTACACCTACCAAACACATTAAATTCGTACTGAAACATTATATCGTGACATTTTACTCAGAAACGTAACTTACACGCATCTCGTTTGACATCCCAGAGTTATTTCGCTCTCAGGAGTAACTTTGTTGTTACCGGTACTGCAAATGCACAAAGCACACAAATGCGCGTTAATTCATTCTTCAAATCACGTTCATCGTGGTGTAAATGAAACTATCAATCAGAATAAAAATACAGAAGACTGATAAATTAGAAACAATTTAAAAATGTAACTTCAGTCGTCTATAAAAGCCAAAAGAAAATTTACGAGCTAGTTATCCAAAGCAAAATACTTCATTATATGTGCAAGGTGAATTTTATTTTCTATTATTTTACAAACGGTTTCCGTTTCATAAACTTCAGGGATTATTCGCACGCAGAATTCTTCTCAACGAAACTGGACACTTTGTAGCGCGTGCGAACGCGAGAAGATTCAAACAGGCTTGAATCTCGCGACAGGCAGCGCCACAGTCGGCGCTCACGCAGGACACTCCCGTAGCAATGCATGCGGCCGTCTTTGTCGCGTGAAGCTGTCGCTAGAACGTGTAGCTTTGCTGCGGAGCGCGCGGTTGCCCTCTGTAGGAGATTCGAGTCCTTTCTTAGGCATAAGAGTGTGTGTTGTCCTCCAGTTAAGTAGCATGTAAGCCTAGGGACTGATAACCACAGTAGTTAAGTCCCATAAATTTGCAAACATTTGAACACTTGTGGTACCACAAGTACCCGGCACCCTCTACTCCCCCTTTCCTTCTTCGCCGCGGTGGAGTAGCCGAGCGGTCTAAAGAACCTCGCTGCGGAGCGCACGGTTGCTCGCCGTGGAGGTTCGAGTCCTCCCTGGGGCTTGGGTGTGTGTGTTTGTCCGTATGTTACTTTACCTAGGTTTAAGTAGTTTGTAAGCTACGGACTGAGGACCACGCAGTTTGGTCTGATAGATTTACAGACATTTGAACATTTTTTCCTTCGTCCATTCGAAAATTGCATGTGGGGACAATGATTGACGGTATATTTCAATATCAGTTCCAACATCTCGGATTTTAAGGTAGTGGTCATTTTGTGATACTTGAGTGGTCGAAAGTAATATGTCGCCAGACCCTTTCCGGAAAATTCTCTCCTGTAATTTGAGTGCTAAGCCCATCTGTGAAGTACTATGGCTATCCCGTAGCGCCTGCCACTGGAGTTTGTTACGTAGCTCTCACAAAGATTGACCGATTGCGTGGCGAAACGCGCAATTCGTCGCTGAGACTGCTCTATCTCTTCTGTCCGCGCGGGAGTAACCGAGCGGTCTGGAGAGCCACGTTGCGGAACGCGCGGCCTCCCGCGTCGGAGGTTCGAATCCCCACTCGGGCATGGATGTTTGTTTTGTCTTTAGTATAAGTTAGTCCATAAGCAGTTTGTATGTTTAGGGATTGATGACCCCGCAGTCCCATAATCTTTACAAACATTTGAACATTTTATATCTTTTCTGTCAATCCATCCAGGTAATCGTCTCAGAAAGTTGAGCGTTATTCGATATACGGTCGAACAAGCGGTTTATAAGCCATCTTGTTCGTGCACGAATAATACTGCTTTAGATTCTTACAGTGAATCACCGACTTATGTATGTTTCATTACAGTTTGTATTATACGGTCATTACGCTCTACATATCTCGAAATACTTGCCTTTAGGTTGCTTTGCGGTACTGACTGTCTGAAGGAAGGAAGAAAGCTTAGAGTTGAACATCCCGTCGACAGCGTGGTTATTATAGTCGGAGCTTACGCTCGGAGTGTTTGGGTAAGGATGTGGAAGGAAATCGGCCGTGCCCTTCAAAGGAACCAACCCGGCATTTGCCTGGAGTGATTTAGGGAAATCACGGAAAACCTAAATCAGGATGGCCGGAGGTGGATTTGAACCACCATCCTTCCGAATGCGAGTTCAGTGTTTTACCACTGCGCCACCTCGCTCAGTCTGTTTGAAGTGATTTATCTCCAGGAGTGTATTTGTACGAATGTAAACATCTTCGTCTTTTTATAAACACTACGTATAATCATTTATTTTCAGGGTTAATTACCTATCGCCGCGGCGGAGTGGCCGAGCGCATTGAGGCCTTATGTTTCGAATCCCCTCTCGGGCATGGATGTATGTGCTGTCTTTAATATACGTTAGTATATAAGTAGTCTGTAAGTTTAGGGACTGATGATCTCGAAGTTAAGTCCCATAAGCTTGACAAACATTTGAATTTGAATTACCTATCCCTGCACTCCTCCAGTTTATGTAAGTCATCCTGCAATCACCTGCAGTCTTTTAACGTTGCTACCTTCTTATAAGCAACTGCAACTTCATCATCTGTCGATAGCTTTGTGTAGCTAACAACACCGTTGTGTTCTCAAAACCAATCATCAGTGATGATTGCTATCTCAACATGGGCGCCGTCATCTTAGAAAACAGTAAAACCACGGGGAAACAGGATCGGATCAGCCAAAATGATCATTTAATCCCGGGCAGTAGTGCGATCTTGCAGAGTACCCATGCAAAAGCGCCACCAAACCGCCGTCATGTTTCACTTAAAAATATTATTGGAGACATTATTATTGAAATAACATCCCAATATTTATTCCGGTCGATTTTCCCGTTGCAGTATCACATCAAAACAACTACACTGCAAGAGAGACAGGATACCAAACATAGAGACATCACAATAACCAGATAATTATGTAACAAAACGCATCTGAATATGAGAATAAATTCTCGAAACACGTTCTGCTGAGCATAAAAAAGAAGAAAAAGAACAAGTAACTGTTGCTGTTTTCTTTATTTAAATTGTGAATGACACATTAAAAGACTTTCAGAAACTTCGTTTACGATTAAAGAAATTAAGTTTCAAATACCATTCCACTTCGCCAATTTAACATTTACGGTACTCTCCTAAATTTCTTGACTAACAAGGAAAGTACTTGGGCTCGAACAAACACATATACATCAAAATCGTACTAGAGCTAATGTAAAGATCCCTTATTGCACTAGTGACACTCCCGCATCTGCAAAACTCTGCAGTCGTCCGTAAGAGGCCTCTGCGTGTGCCATGCCGCATTGCACTTTGACCTGTCGGTTCGCCAGTAGGGACGGTGCAGTGTGCCTTCGTTGTTGCGTTTTGCGATGTTATTTGTGTGGTGAAGCGTCAGATGGGGCGGCGATTGGTAATCAATCCTGCTAATGTATTGCGATTAGTTGAGATGAAGTTACGAAGAACCATTCTTCGTGAAGATGGTATTAGTATAGAAGATGAATCATTCGCTTGCTTTCTCGTATCTGTTATGGTACAGAAATATGAGCATAAGTTAGTTACTGTTGAAACACTAACACATAATGATGATAATAGGGATGATAATGACGAAGAACTCATTGCTAGCGGTAATGCTACGGTAAGTGTGGGAAGAGGCGATGGAAGCACTGGCAGTGAATACCAACAGTCTTACGAGAAAAAGGTTAAAGTTGCAACTATCATCACGCCTTTTGATGACAATACGCTAGAGAACATGTACGACGATCATTACATAAGTTATAGTTCAGATATCTGCATTACGTATGGCGTCTACAATTACATCTACACTGCTATCTAGAGCATGATTGCAAAGTTTTGCATAAAAACGACACCCACCAGCACATTGAGGTGTACGCAGAGATACTGTACCCAAACGTTCATACAGATATGTTTGTTCGAACCCAAGTACTTTCCTTGTAAGTTTCATCCGATTCAGTTAATGACGCCTGTCTAATTTAAGGATGATCACCATTTCCAATTATTTCAACGTCGATGGAGCGTTGAATTCTAATCTTGCAGCAACCTTTAGGCGCTATCAGTAGAAAGTTTGACGGAATATGCCTTCTTCTCCTTAATGTTATTTTTTTATTTCTGCCACGACATTGTACAGTCATCGAGCACTCTGAGCATCGCAGCCGCGCAGAGAGCAGTGTTCCACGAGGGCCGGTGTGAGCGGCACGCGATTGCAAACGCGAACCTGCAGTCGCGCCGTGCCCTCCCCACCAAACACCTTGTAAAAATAACTAGACTCCCTGACGCCGCTGCTGTCGCGGGATAATTTGAACCCTCGCCCGGCCGCCATGGTAGTGGCAAGCGGCACATAAATACGTGTGTTATTAGCAGGTAAATCGTGTATTAAATAGCTACTGCGCGATATATACACAACTGATAGTCACGTCTGTATTGTTTGACGATCACAGTGTACATGAAGCACGATGATGAAGAGCTTCTCAGCGTTTAAATACGTAAATCAATTTAAGAAAGGAATAAAAAGATCGAATACTGTATTCCCATTTATATTTCTCAGGAATACAAGTAGCCCTACTACTTGTGTTCAGAAATACGTTACTTTTGCTTAATAGACTGCTATTCCAGACAACATAGGATTGAATGAAATAAATAACAGGATTTTATAATACTGGTAGCTCTTAAAAAGAAGCTTCCTGTACTGGTGGACTGGAAGTTAAAAAAGATTCATTTTATGATTGTGTAAAATAACTATTGGGGTCACGAAATTAGTTGCCTCACTGCAGTTCGAATTTTTGTTGCCGGCCGCGGTGGCCGAGGGGACTAAGGCGCTCCAGTCACGGTCTACACGGCCACTACGGTCGGGGGTTCGAATCCCCCCTCGGGCATGGATATTTGTGTCGTCCTAGTTCATAAGTAGTTTGTAAGTTTAGGGACTGATGACCCCGTAGTTAAGTCCCATAGACTATACAAACATTTGAACATTTTTTTTTAATTTTTGTTTACGAAATTAATATTAGCAACTTCTAACGAAGAATTTAAAGATAATTTGTTTTACATATAGATATAACAACTATAAGGGGTTTGCAAACCTGTGTATAGTTCCATATATGAACGGCACATAGCCACAGTGGATGCACATTATGAAGTTCAACCCTGTGACAATAGATGCTGACTTTTAAGCAGTTCACTCTGCTGTAAGGTATTTCGCTTACAGCATTAAAAATGCTAATTTTCTTGCTAGATACCCTAATGCTAATGTTACATGCCTTAGTTAAGAAAATGTTACGGCATACTTCGTGTTCTTAAAAGAATTTGGTAGTGGCTGATTGCTGTATTTCCAACGTAAGAAGCTATTTTTCAGTTATGTATCTGGTGGCATATTTCACTTTCACAATCGATTTTTTACATTAGCTGTTCCAGTCAGCCCTGTTTGATTTTTTGATGTTATGAAATATCCAAATATTGGAGAATACAGCATTAAAGCAAAGACGTAAGGTATGAAACTCTTCCGAAATTAATGTTTGTACAAAAGTTTCACAATCGTAGAATAAATGTTCAAATGTTTGTTAAGCTTACGGGACTTAACTACGGGGTCATCAGTCCCTAAACTTACAAACTACTTATGAACTACTTACGAACTAGGACGGCACAAATATCCATGCCCGAGGGGGAATTCGAACCCCCGACCGTAGTGGCCATGCTGACCGTGGCTGGAGCGCCTTAGTCACCTCGGCCACCGCGGCCGGCCACAATCGTAGAATATACTGAAAAAGTGCTAAAAAATCGTGTTTGACTATAAATTCCGTTCATATGCTGCGCTTAGAACGCAAAAAAAACTACATGTTGTAGTTTGGTTTCGTTAGGAAGAGCAAACGCTGTTGGCCAATTTCTACACCGTATGTGTAATAAATTTACACACAACCGATATTGCTGTATATTCAAGAGGTGTGAAGCTATTTTGTAGTTATATATTTCAATTAAACATAGTTTTCGCGACTTAAATGAATACTCTCTCTAATCAAAAGAGTCTTACGCGCATTTAAGTTGGCGCGGAAGTTTGCCACTACAATGGTCGCCGAGGCGCTCTTCAATTTGTCCACTATTCGCAGTGGGCCGCTTACGCGATTGTGGGGGCTTGCTCCCCACACACCTTCGGCCGCCTCCGACGCTGCCAGACGTTGATCATAGACAAATACTCTGTGTCTTGACACGGCGGGTCCCTTCCCAAGAGAGAATTCAAAACCGCAAACGGAGAAAGAGCCTGTCAGCCCCTTGAGCAGTGGCGGCTGGTGCTTGAGATGACCGGTTGTTCACTTCTTTGAGTGCGGATCTTATAGTGGCGCCGCCCCCTCCCCCCTCCCCGCTCGGCACGTCGATATATCGGCGCCTGCCCCCACGCCTCACCCCACTTGCTCGGCGTCCAAAGAGACAATATGCCACACCTCTGCCAGTGTCGCCGGGGAAAAGCGCCCCGCTTTACCCCCCTCCCCCCCCCCCTTTTAGATATTTTTTTCGTTAAAACGTCTGTAGAATGTCTTAGCTCGGTTCGTTTGCTTCAACTCGAGCTGAGACGTCGGCCCACCAAGCTCGTTTATTTGACACTTTTATTCCAAACCTAAAGCTGAGTAATTTGTTTCTAAATTATACTAAACGTTGTTCATTTTGGCCCACTTTAGGTTACGGTAGTGACACTAAAAGTGGGCCTTTGCGACCGTCTTTTGACAGCTCTAAATTTAAATGAAAATAACTATTCACCCGACACGAAAATTGAATATTCTCTACAACTTTGCTCTCTTATGTTTTTTTCATATCTCGAAGCGTTTCAAAGATATTTGCAAAAATAACGGCGATTTTTGGATGTATGTCTGTCTGTGCGTCTATCTGTCCGTAACGTGTTCCCTGTTTTTAAGACGAACCGTTCAACCGATCAGCACCAAATTTTACAGACATGATTGTAGGCCAACAGAGACCAGAACTTCCCTTTTTCAAATTTTTCGGACAAAAAAACGCCGTTTGTAATATAATCGTAATTGCAAACGAACCGTTCATCTGACACGAAAATTGAATAACCTAATTGGTAGAGGAAAAAATTCTCTACAACTTAGCTCCCATTTTTTTTTCATATCTCGTATCGTTTCAGGCATATTTGCAAAAATAACGGAGATTTGACACCCGCCATTGAATTAACGGAAACCAGCCTTTCGGAGATGTCACGTGACATTCCTCGCCCAGAACTCTCTGGCATACGCCATCTTGCGTTGCGTATTTGATGATTTTCTTATTGTAACTTACACGTTGTCATTTCAAAGCAATGGCGCACTGAAGAATTAACAAAAACATATCGTTCTTCGTACGATAAATGATAAGCTAGTGTCTACAAATACCATATTAGCATCAGTTAACAACAGCCATCAATAGTATGAGATGAATGGACTGACATTTCGATTGATAGCCGTAGCGTAGTGGGCAAGCGGTTAGGCTAAAGGTCGGTGGTTCGGACCCCGCCACTACCTAAATTATTTTTTTTTTCCTAAAAGGGTTTCAGACAATCTTATTAATTAACTTTTTTTATTTAGATTATTATTTTGGTCCAAAATGTTTGCAAAAACTTATAAAACTACAAATCTAAAGTGGGCCGTAAAACACGCCAGTTCGATTTTTTCTTTGATAATAAACACCAAAAACATATGAATATGCACTTTAACACTAAAATGCAGTAAGAAACTGATTACACTGTTGAGTGACTGTAACAAAATGAATGTGTTACGATGGAGAGACAAGCTATGTTCCGGTCACGTGACAGTGTAAGCAGCCCCCCCCTCCTAAAAAGGCTGCGGTAACGCACTGGACTCCCATTCGGGAGGATGGTGGTTCAAATCCACCTCCGGCCATCCAGATTTAGGTTTTCCGTGATTTCACTAAATCACTCCAGGCAAATGCCGGGATGGTTCCTTTCAAAGGGAACGGCCGATTTCCTTCCCCATCCTTACCCTTAAACTCCGAGCGTTAGCTCCGTCTCTAATGACCAAGCTGTCGACGGGACGTTAAACCCTAAGCTTCCTTCCTCCCTCCACAAAGACTGCTCTTCCGCACATCTCTTCCAACAGTTAAATATTTGTTACAACGAAAAGTATAATTGTCATCTACCCTCAAAATCACGACACATTTGCTGAAATGTCCAAAGAGCCGGCCGCGGTGGCCGAGGGGACTAAGGCGCTCCAGTCACGGTCTGCACGGCCACTACGGTCGGGGGTTCGAATCCCCCCTCGGGCATGGATATTTGTGCCGTCCTAGTTCATAAGTAGTTTGTAAGTTTAGGGACTGATGACCCCGTAGTTAAGTCCCATAGACTATACAAACATTTGAACATTTTGTTCAAAGATATGTGGCAAGTAACAATACAAAGGTCATTGTTGGGTTTTAAAAAATTTCTTGCAGTCGGTCTCGAACCCACTACCTTCTACAACACAGCGTAAAGTCGCTAACCACACGGCTATTCTTGCTAGGTGGACAGTAATCATTATTATTCATGATCGCATCTTCTGAAGGCTTTTACAAATGATCAAATGTCTGTAAATCTATCGGACCAAACTGCGTGGTCATCAGTCCGTAGCTTACAAACTACTTAAACCTAGGTAAACTAACCTACGGACAAACACACACACACATGCCCCAGGGAGGACTCGAACCTCCACGAAGAGCAACCGCGCGCTCCGCAGCGAGGCGCTTTAGACCGCTCGGCTACTCCACCGCGGCAAGGCTTTTACAGTTCAGACGTATTTAATTTATAGTTATAAGATATTTTATCAAATATGACGTGTTTTTTATGAACCTTCAATGCACCAAAAACAAATGTGATGGACGGTTGTTGCCTTCATGCTGGATCTGCGCAAGGCAAGGTGCGCAGTAGCTCCGTTGTCTTACTTGAAGATCATTGGTGCGTAACCGCCAGAGCTCGAGTAGCCAGGAGCTGACGTCTCTACCAGCTGAAACGCATCGCTGCTGCCACTGCCGCCTGTATTAAGCGGCCGCGGTACTACTAGTGTACGTGCTGTTTCCGCGACGTAAAACGTTTCTCATGCTATAAAAATACTTCGATTGTTCATATAAAACTTTATTTATTTATTTATTTACTTTTCTCACGACGAGCTTTTTTCGGGATTCACTGAATCAGTGAACACATAGGCCGCGCCAGCACTGCCCTTGAGATCAATGCTGCTAGTTTCACAATGTGGAAGTACGCTATCTCAAATCAGAGCCCTGGTACTGCATCCTCAGGTGGGGGATCGCAATAAAATTAATATTTGAATCAAAAACAATTTATAATCAAGATTAAAAACAATCAAATCAAAAGTAGACGAGAAACTAACTTCAACTCGACTCTTCATAAAGTCAATAAAGAATTCACATGAGCCTGAAACAATAAACATTTAACATAAGTGAGGATAAAGAAAGGAAAATGAGATCGTACTGTACATTCCGTTAATGACTTGAATAAGCCTCTTGATATTCAAACAATGTAGTGGAAGATTGCCGGTATGTCAGTAAACTGGCCCTATCTACGTAACTTTTAAGTTAACTGAAACACTGGGTATGGTAGTTTATAAAAATGGTTGTGTGCTTGTTTCCTATAGACTCGAAGATCGCTGAAGCAATTTTGATGAAATCTTCGGGAATCTTCAAATTATCCCAGCGGGCGATCGTGTACAGTTTCGTAACAATCGTATCAAAATATTTATTAACATATACGTAAAAGTTTACGTCTGGCCCTTGGAAGACAGTTGTCCCCCAGCGTAGAAAGAGAAAGACGTTTGCATCATGCCACTCTTATTTAACTACAATGCTGCCACTTAGCGCGATGGCGTCACTTCCGTTACTGTTCGTTTTGATCAAGGAGCTTAGAATAGGGAGAGATGCCTTAACGCCGCAGAAGTGAAGCCACTGTCGCCATATTATGGAGTCAATAACATTTGTGGTGACTAACGTGTATGCATTGCATTGTCAGTTGAAAGTGCTACTTATCTAAAAAGAAAACAAACGTTACCTGCATTACCTATCGATGTGCAAGCAGAACAAGAAAGTCGTCCACTATTTTACAGAGAAACATTTTGTTGCTAAATTAATAGTTGCTATTTGTTTCAGTGTTCTCTCAATGACTTCCAATTTCCATTTTTATGCGATATAGGTTCCCTTGAAATTTCAAAGACCTGGTGATACAGAATATTTAATGACGTGGAACGTGTAGAAAGAATTTTCGTATGTATTCAACATAAAAATCGTCTCTTCAGTACTGAACGTACGAAAATGATAGAGCTGCTTGGTTCTGACATGATTGGAAAAATCTTGAACTGCATTTCCCCTGAACTACTAAGGTAAGGTAAAGCAGTCAACAATCCGAAGATTGGTTTGAACACCACAGTGCTTTACTAGGCATGGTCCTGTTTGGCGGTCGTATGCCGTTGCCTTCCTCCGACCTTCGAGCTGACGTACCCAGCCAGTTATAAGGGGACCTACAGTTTAACGTGGGTTCCGAACCACGGTGCTACTCGGTATTTTTCACATGAGCAATACTACCAGAGGGGAAATAAGTGGAAAGTGACAGATAAAAATCCTAGGACCTAGCGGGGATTGAACCCGCGACCTCTGGATTCATAGTCTGGCCTACGACTGTGCAACCGACTGCTACAGACAGCAATTTCAGTTCTTGTAAAGAATTTGGGTATTATTCCGATATGTAAATAATACTTATCGAATGAGATTTTGCGTTAATAAATCACAGTTCAGCTATCTGGAGCGTCTGTATTTAACCACAAAAGTATACTATATCAAATATGTAATAAATTACAGTCATTTATATGTCTTTAATTTAAATAGAAAGAACCACGCAGTGCTTTAATCTAAACATATATTTTTTTGGCTCCGCAAGATGACGGACTGGCATCAATAGACAGCTAAGCTTTGCATAGTAGCCCCGTCTTATTTTAGCCGGCCGCGGTGGCCGAGGGGACTGAGGCGCTTCAGTCACGGTCTGCACGGCCACTACGGTCGGGGGTTCGAATCCCCCCTCGGGTATGGATATTTGTGCCGTCCTAGTTCGTAAGTAGTTCATAAGTAGTTTGTACGTTTAGGGACTGATGACCCCGTAGTTGAGTCCCATAAGCTTGACAAACATTTGAACATTTTATCTTATTTTAACCTCCTTAGTGTTGATAGTGCCGCTACGGTAGACTCTATCTTCGCTAGGGGCGCTGCTATCGTTCTAGTTGACACACACAAATTTCTGAAATGTTTGTTAAGCTTATGGGACTTAACTGCGGGGTCATCGTTCCCGCAACTTAAGAACTACTTATAAACGGACTTATACTAAAGACAACACAAACATCCATGCCCGAGGGAGGATTCGAATCCCCGACGGGGAACGGCTTCGCGCATCGGAGAATAGCGCCTCAATACGCTCTGCCACTCCGCCGCGGTTTACAAATTTTTACATACATGTTAGACTGTGATGCTAGTATGTAAATATACGGATTAAACACGGCGAGAATTGTATAAGCATTGTTTTAATCATATTACGTAGACCACAGCAACCAATAAAATACAAAGACACACAGATTTTTATAGATACAGAATACAGATTCCACCCATGCGAAGCCGGGGCGGGTCGCTAGTCGTTAAACAGATGTCGGTTCCTACCTGACAAGCTGGTGCTGCGAATACTCCCACCTCTAAATATAATCGTGGCGGTGATGTGGGTTAGGGAGAAATCAATAGCAGTCGAGTGAGCTATCTCGATTCGCGCAGAGTGGTGAGCGGGACGTCTGAGTGCAGAATTATCGCACCCTCGTCAAATGCAGCTGCTCAACAGCTCCACCAGACTAGGTCGATATATCCCCTCCCCTCGCGCTCTCCGCGTCCGTCCCATCTTTCTCCCACCGAAACGGCCAAAGCAGCCAGTCTTATTAAAGGTGGTACAGTTTGCTCAACAATAAACAACAACAATGTTAGATAAATTCCTTCCTTTTGATAATCATGGCACAGTCTTCTCTCGCTATTTGTTACAGAAATTCTCGTTTGACGTCAGAAAGCATCAAACGAATCGGAACATTGTATAACAAAATCTATTGTCCCCATTTACCTTACTAGACACAACTCGAAAAAAAAAAAATTAAAAACAAAAACGGAAAAAATTGAGGAGCAGACATGTTACCAAAGTTAATCGCAGAAAACAGTGGCACACAAAACGAGATCCAGTGATTATTGGTGTCGGGGTGGTACTCTTTAAAATTAGAATTAAAATTTACGCCCTATGATGTCAAACATTTTCAAATATCATAAGTGCCCTACAAAATGATTAAGAATTCACAGAAAAGTGAGGTTAGCTTATTTCTTTAAAATATTAGAGGTCTGAATAATGATACGCTGGTCAAAACAATCAGGGGATCAGTTGAGATATTTAGGTTCTGCAGTATTGTGATCGGCAGAATGAACTAATATGGTTCAACGTCTTTCTGTCGGTTCTACGGAATGGAGACAACATTACGGCAAACGAGGTAGTTGCGAGAAAGTTGCTGCAGAGGGTTGGTCTTGGCTTACGGTACCTCTAGAAAAGGAATTACGACGCACAAGCAGTTGGGTTCAGATAGTTTAGTGAGCAGGTAATGCAATACAACAAGCAGTTGGGTTCAGATAGTTTAGTGAGCAGGTAATGCAATACAACAACAACGTGACATACCCGAAGCTATGGCAAGGGGACCGATAGCAAGATTGGAAGCGGGACAGACAGATGGTGGTAGCTGCACCTATTGGAATGTCCCAAAGTGTAATTTCCAAGACCTGGACGCGATTTCAGACAACGGGAACCGTTAAAAGAAGGCAAGGACGAAATTGTCCATGGGTAACATCAGCAATATGTGGCCGTTATCTCTGGTTACAATCCCATCGAGACAGGAGGTTGAATGCAACTCAAATGCAATGCACCGTCCAGGCAGAAACAGGACTAGCAATATCAACACAAACAGTCCGAAAACGCGGGAATGTGGTCTTTACGCCTGGAGGCCTATGGTGTGTTTTGCATTACATCTACATCTACATACATACTTCGCAATCCACCGTAAGGTGCGTGGCGGAGGGTACACTGTACCACTACTAGGCATTTCCTTTCCTATTCCACTCCCTAATAGAACGAGGAAAAAAGAATGCCTATATGACTCCGTACGAGCCCTAATTTATCTTATCTTTTCTTTGTGATCACTACGCGAAATATAAGTAGGCGGCAGCAAGATCGTACTACACTCAGCTTCAAATTCCGGTCCTCTAAATTTCCTAGACAGAAATTCACAGAAAGAACGTCGTCTTTCCTCCAGCGATCCCCAGTTGAGTTGCCGGAGCATTTCCGTGACACTCGCGCATTGGTCGAAACTACCAGTAACAAACCTAGCTGCTCGCCTCTGAACCGCCTCTATGTCTTCCTTTAAACAGATCTGCTGCAGGTCCTACACACTTGAGCAATACTCAAGCGTCTTATACGCAGTCTCCTTTACAGGTTAAGTACATCTTCCCAAAATTCTCCCAATAAACCGAAGTCGGCTGTCCGTCTTACTCACAACTGTCCTTACATGTTCGTTCCATTTCATATCGCTCAGCAATGTTACGCCTAGATATTTGAACGACGCGACAGCATCAAGAAGCTCACTACTAATGCTGTATTCGAACATTATGGGATTGTTTTTCCTACTCATGCGCATCACCTTACATTTTTCTACATTGAGAGCTAGGTGCCATTCTTCGCACCAACTAGAAATTTTGTCTGCATGCTATTACAGTCAGTTAAAGACGACACCCTCCCATACACCACAGCATCATCAGCAAACAGCCGCAAATTACAACTTACTCTGTCCATCAGATCATTTATATAAATAGAAAATAATAGCGGTCCTATTACACTCCCCTGAGGGCTGAATAATGATACGCTGATCAAAACAATCAGGGATTCAGTTGAAATAGTTAGGTTCTGCAGTATTGTCATCGGCAGAATGAACTAAAATGGTTCGACGTCTTTCTGTCGGTTCTACGGAATAGAGACAACGACATTACGGCAAGCGGGTTAGTGGTAATAACAAAGTTGCTGCAGAGGGGTTGGTGTTGGCTTATGGTACCTCTACCAAGCCAATTACTCCGCACAAGCAGTTGGATTCAATATAGCGTAGTAAGCAGATAATGCAATACAACAACATAGTGACTTACCCGAAGCTATGGTAAGGAGATCCATAGCAAGACTGGAAGCGGGACAGACAGAGGGAGGTAGCTGCACCTATTGGAACGTCCCAAAGTGTAATTTCCAAGACCTGGACGGGATTTCAGACAACGTGAACCGTTAAAAGACGGCAAGATCGAAATTGTCCATGGGTAACATCAGCAATATGTGACCGTTATCTCTAGTTACCAGCACATCGAGACAGGAGGTTGAATGCAACTCAACTTCAACGCACCGTCCAGGCAGAAACAGGACGAGCAATATCAACAAAAACAGTCCGAAACAGCGGGACTGTGGCCTTTTCGCACGGAGGCCTATGGTGTGCGATATTGTCGTTACTACACAGACGAAATGGTTAGGGATGCATAACTCAAAATGTTTCTGGCCTCCGCATCCGTGAACAAATTCTCAAGTACCCTGACCCATAATTAAGGCAAGTGATTGAATTAGTGGAACACCAGCACTCGTGCGACAGTGCAATTGTGAACTTTGAGTCACAATGGGAGGCCATCACGTTCCGATCACGGATTTTCTTCAAACTTTGTACCCTTTTAGCAGACCATTAGGACAACATAGTGTGCAAGGACTAAGGCGCAATACTTAAAAGATTTCGAGAAATTTGCAGTAGTAGTTCCACGCTATGAGTAAACCATAAGGAGCGAAAGCGGTGGTCCAGAGGTTAGCGTCCTGGCTTTTTAATCGGTGGATCGCCACTCCAATCCTAACTCATATCATTGTTTGTTTGTTTTTTCTTTAACACTGGTCATATATTACATTCCCAAGGTAATATAACGAAAAACATACGTGTAGTTGCATAGACATTTATTGAATATTCAAGGTTAGTTCTCTGTTTACATACCTTTTTTATTGCAGCAAATATCATATGTATGTATGTCTATGTATAATTTTCGACAAGTAAACGACCAAACGAATACGTTTTTCCGAAAACTGTATACTTGTTGTGATTTCCGAAATCCGTTACACGTGCATTTGGGACTGCACTGGACGCTTCGCCCCGCAGACACAGGTAGCACTTGCCAACAGCAAGGGCAGGGCCAGGCTAGAGCTGGGTTTCAACACGACTCGAACTGTTCCAACAACTTACGTCACAGTTTGGGAAATCACGTCATTTCTTCCAACAATTGATCACGACGCTATCTAGCGACGATAGAACGCACCATCTGCACGACAACACTAATACGTTCACGCGTTCACAAATCTTTTAGGTGCCGTGCAGCAAAGTGTTTACACAACAAAATTTCATTAATTTACTATGGGTATTAATAACAATCGGTTTTAATTGAAGACTGTAGATGGGTCTAGGATGCAGGTCATAAGCAAAAACAGTAACGAATTTATAACTAAAAGATAGCGAATTCCGATTTAAAATTGTAGTGCTGCGATCTATGGTCGTCTGTTGGTACTATCTGTCCAGCAGCTCGTGCACTGTCTGTGGTCGCAATTACATTTTTTTAAATATTACGTATTTCCTTTACCGAGTATTAAATTTCTAATTCATTCCTTATTATATATCTTTAATATAGATTTCAAGGCGATTAAATGGTAATGACTTTTTAATATGTTATTGTACCGTATGAACAGGGAATAAAACGCTTATTGTAACGTATCTTTTTAATTTATATTAATGAAGGATGTCGAGTTTTGTAACATACTTTAAGAAACAAAGTTTTTAACTTTGAGTGTTAACTTTGCAGTAGTTCTCTCATTAGTAGTAGATATTTTGTTTCTCAGTGGATCATATCTTGTACTGTAGTGATTCAGACACGTCATGTATGCACTGTTTTAAACAAAGAATATATTTTTTTCATAGTGTTGTCGTTCGTTTTTGTGCCTGTACTTGCTTTTCCTATGAATTAAGTTCTTGAGCGAAGCACAGCTGGTTTACATCAAAATTTCCAGCATATGGTTTGCACATACGCCACACGCGTAATTTGCCAGTTCAATGTTCGAACAGTTCGATACTGTATCGAGTTCTGCGCTGTATCGGGAAATCTTGAACAGGTACGAACGCGAGTATTGTTTGCCCAGTCCTTGGGCGGGCCCCATTCGACAGTGAACCTGCATAGCGGTGAGACGTTGCTCGTGTAGTAAGAACGAACAGTGTACGTACGAAGTTTTCACAATCACAACATTTACATTTTCCTAAAAAAAATGGTGACTGCCGCTTCTACGACTACTGCGGATGGTGACTGCCATCTGCATAATGCGGTTTCGAAACGTCAGTTAAAGGTTCCTTTTTTGTACTGTGACAGTCTTCAACGAGCGGACCTTGTTGATACAGAATCGTCTGCAACGATTCCTGTAGATGCAGTGGCGATTGCGGAAAAATTGTATAAGTCTGTCATCGAAATGTTAGGAGACAAGGTACTCATTACTGAAGAGGTCCTCATTCACCCCGACGTAGTCGATCAAGTAGGTCTCTTCGATGAAGTTGACGATTTTTCCGACAGTGAGCCAGTCGAAAAGAAGACAAACATTCCATTGGAGGCAAAACGAAAAGCAGTCATAGTGGCAAAATAACACACCACGTGGAATCTAAAAAGTCACCGGAGAAACGGATCTCGAAGTTTAACAAGAAAGGACTATTTGAAGAGATGAGAAGACGACATAGAAACCGGAGTAACAACGATCGATAAGTATTCACTAATTGATTCGTTGGCCAATGACCGCTTCGTGGAGACTCGGAAAAATCATCAACAAGTAAGTATACCTTTTCACCAACGTTATATCTAATATTGTGTGTCTTCAACAACCTTAAGGTGAGATCAAATTATGGCATGTAAATGAATCTTTCGTTTTACTTTTTAGGTAACAACAGGGAACTTAACAGCATTGGATTTTAGCTGCTGCAGGCCAATTTCAATGGGATGACTACATCTTTAAAGCTTCACTTTCATGGGTGAAAAAAATTCAAGAAACGGCACAGAGTTCTACAGAGGAAGATTAGGACCTATGTACATAACAGGGAGTCTATGACATGGAAAGACACGTTAGAAGCTGCTAGGAAGTTTCAAATGCACACGAAGGCAGTTATACAAAATTTTGATGAAAAATTTGTGATCAATACAGACCAGACAGACTGCGAGTACCAGTCAACTTACGACAGAACTCACTCAGAGAGAAATGCTAAAACTTTATTTGTTAAACCGCGCGATACAAGGTAACACATTCATACATAGAACAATACACGATGACGATGTCTGGCGAATTGTTACCGCGCGTGTTTTTGTGTCTCCAAGAAGCAACTGGAAAGTTTGGCCTAAGGGCTAACAAACTGTTTACAATTTGGAGAGAGACTTTCTAAATGTTGTTGTAAAAAGTCCAAAATCTGCAAAACGTAACCACGCAGCTCTACAGTTCAAATGTTTGTAAATCGCCGGCCGCGGTGGCCGAGGTGACTGAGGCGCTCCAGTCACGGTCAGCACGGCCACTACGGTCGGGGGTTCGAATCCCCCCTCGGGCATGGATATTTGTGCCGTCCTAGTTCGTAAGTAGTTCATAAGTAGTTTGTAAGTTTAGGGACAGATGACCCCGTAGTTAAGTCCCATAAGCTTTACAAACATTTGAAAACATTTGTTTGTAAATCTATGGGACTTGACTACTCTGATCATCAGTCCCAACGCCTACAAACTAATTAAACTAACTTATGCTAAGAATAACAAATACACCCACGTCCGAGCTAGGAATAGAATGTCTGACAACGAGCAGCAAGGCGCCTTTGAACGCTCGGCCACTCCACCGCGGTCTCTACAGTTCGTTTTTAGCCTGCGTCATGCGTCCTTATGTCATCATTATCATCATCATTAGAGATTGATTATGCCTTTCAGCGTTCAGTCTGGGGCATAGTACCTCTAATAAAATTCCTCCATGATCCCCTATTCAATGCTAACATTGATGCCTCGTCTGATGTTATGTCACCGAATCTAAGTACTTTCTTCTTGGTCTACCTCGACTCCTCTTACCCTCAGCTGCCGAGCTCATGAGTCTCTTAGGTAAACTTGCTTCTCCCATGCGTGTAACATTACCTCACCATCTCAGTCTTCCTTCGCTCTTACTGCTTCATCTATGGTGTTAATTCCCAGTTTTTCTTTGATTTACACATTATGGGCACCCTCCTGCCATTGTTCCCATCTATTGGTACCTGCAGTCATTCTTGCTACTTTCATATCTGTAACATCTACCATGTGAATAAGGTTACCTGTATCCACCCAACTTCCACTCTCATACAACAAAGGTGGTCGAAAGGTAGAGTGGTGCACTGCTAACGTAGTATTGGTACTTCCTTCCTTCCTGCAGAAGAGAGTAGATCTTAGCTGAGCACTCACTGCATTAGTTTTGCTGCACCTCGATTCGTGTTCTTTCACTATGTTGCCATCATGTAAGAAAATACATCCTAGATACTTGAAACTGTCTACCTGTTCTAACTTTGTTCCTCCTATTTGACACTCAATCTGTTTAAATCTCTTTCCCACAGGCATTACTTTCGTTTTGGAGATGCCGATCTTCATATCATAATCCTTACACCTCTGATTGAGTTCTGAAATATTGTCGCGTTGCAATGGAAGCAGGCTTGACGTCGAAGGCAACTAAACACAGCACTTATACTGAAAGCACGTTTATTACGAACTCAACATACACGCAGCACTGACTGCCTCTCAGGCAGAGTGCTCTGCTATTTATACACAGACAGAATTTACCAGAAATTAGAAGAACAGTTAACATAGGAAACAAGTAGAATTTACAAGTGAACATAAGAAAGATGTAGAACCTTCTGGAATTGTAAATTACAAAGAAATAAATTTTTGCCGGTGGGCGGGATTGAACAGGCGACCTTCTGCTCCGCAGTCCGTGACGCTATCCCCTGCGCCACGCCGGCAGTTAGTGTTCGTGGTCTCTCGCGGCATTGCTCCCTCTCCTGGAGAAACAGCGACCCGCTGTTATGATCCCTGTGGAGCCAGCTGCAATGTCCTGGATCTTCACCGTGTCATGGGTCCTCTGTATGAGAGTTCAAGAGAATCCTTCCCTTCTCCGCGATTATCGACGACAGACGTTCCTGTCGTGGCTTCATCAGGAACATTACCGTCCTTAAAGTCCTTGAACAAGAAGCCATTGTCGTCTACCTGCTCTTCAGGATCGTGTCTCTTCGTTTTTGACGTTTCGACGACGGCTCATAATCCTCAACTTCGTATGTGACGTCTGACAGGCGGCGTATGACACGATACGAAGTATCGCTTCAACAACTTTTCTGACAGTCCAACCTTCCGTACAGGGGTAAAAATCCATACCAGATCTCCTGGGCTGTACACAACAGGTCGGTGCTTGTCGTTATACCGCTGACGGTCCTTCTCCTGGGCGTCCAGTGTCCGTATACGAGCCAGCTGTCTTGCTTCTTCGACCCTGGTGATGAGCTGTTTAACATAGTCATCCTGATTGTCGTCCCGTTGGAACGGGAACAGTGTATCCATTGCCGTCTCAGCTTCACGGCCATGGAGCAGGAAAAACGGAGTGAAGCCTGTTGTTTCTTGTCTTGCGGTATTGTAAGCAAATGTCACGACTGGCAGAATTGTGTCCCAATCCTTCTGCTCAACATCGACGTACATCGACAGCATGTCGGCTAACGTTTTGTTAAAACGTTCCGTAAGACCATTTGTCTGAGGATGGTATGCAGTTGTCATTCTGTGGACAATGTTGCACCGTGACATTACCTCTGATACTAGTTTTAACTGGAATACTTTTCCACGATCAGATATTATGACACGTGGTGCTCCATGCTTCAAAATAATGTCTTCTACAAGGAATTTTGCGATCTCTGGAGCTTCTGCAGTCGGCACAGGTTTGGTGACAGCGTAGCGTGTGAGGTAGTCAGTGCAGACTATTATCCAACGGTTATCGGTTATCGACTTCAGGAACCTTCCTAAAAGATCGATCCCAACTCGGTGGAATGGAGCTGCTGCCGGCGGAATCGGTACGAGATGTCCTGGAGGTAATTGCGGCACATGCTTCCGTCGCTGGCACTCTTTACAGTGACTCACATAGTGCTTGACAGATCGGTAGAGACCTTTCCAGTAATACCTGCGTCTGATTGTGTCTAGGGTCTTCACGAATCCCAGATGACCGGATATTGGAGCATCATGGAAATATTTGAGAATAGCTGGCTGGAGATGAGCTGGAACAACAAGTAGCCATTTGGGGCCCAGTGGATCGTAGTTGCTCTTGTACAATGTTCCGTTTATAAGTTGGAACTCTCCATTGGTCGGTTCTCCTTTCTCCAAGGCCTCTATTATTTTTAATAGTGTTGGATCTTCTCTATGTTCATCTAATTCAGTGAGAGCCGAAATTTCATTAATGCTGTTGTGTTCCACTAATTGATTCCTCGAAAGGCAGTCGGCATCCTTGTGTTTGCGCCCGTTCTTGAATACCACTGTGACATCGTACTCTTGGAGTCTTAGTGCCCATCTTGCTAGTCGACCTGATGGATCCTTCAAGCTAGTCAGCCAACACAAAGAATGGTGATCTGTCACGACGGTGAATGGTTTGCCGAATAAATACGGCCGGAACTTGTTGATAGCCCAGATAACCGCGAGACATTCTTTTTCAGTTGTATAGTAGTTTATCTCGGACTTTGAGAGTACTCTTGACGCATAGGCTATCACTTTTTCGGCACCTTCCTGAACTTCTACAAGCACTGCACCAATCCCATAGCCACTGGCGTCTGTGTGAAGTTCCGTTTCTGCATTCTCGTCATACAAGGCTAGCACTGGTGCGGAAGTTAGAGCCTCCTTAAGTGCCCGGAAAGCTCTTTCTTTTGTCTCATCCCAGTAAAATTTGGCGTCTCCCTGCAGAAGTTCTTGTAATGGACGTGCCTTGTTACAAAATCCTTTTATGAAACGTCGGTAGCATGAGCACAGCCCGAGAAAACTTCTCACATCACGAATGTGCTGAGGAGTTGGAAATTCTGTGACTGCCCTTACTTTATCTGGATCAGGACGGACACCATCTCCGTTGACTAGGTGGCCCAGGATTTTTATCTCTTTGGCGACGAAGAGGCACTTCTTTGGATTGAGGCGGAGACCTGCAGCCTGAACACACTTCAACACAGTTGACAGGCGACTCAGATGTTCTTCAAATGTTTTCGAGAAAACGACAATGTCATCTAAATAGCAGAGACACGTCGTCCACTTAAGGTGTCGAAGCAAGTTGTCCATCATGCGTTCGAATGTGGCTGGAGCATTACATAATCCAAATGGCATTACTTAAAAATTCATAGAGGCCGTCAGGTGTAATAAAAGCTGTCTTCTCCCTGTCAGCTTCGTCAACCTCGATTTGCCAGTACCCTGTCTGCATGTCCATAGTTGAGAAGTATGTAGCTCCTTTCAAGCAGTCTAAGGTGTCGTCAATACGCGGCAGTGGGTAGACATCTTTCTTTGTGATTCTGTTCAGAATCGCCACGTGCCATCCTTCTTCTTTACGAGGACCACTGGAGACGACCAAGGACTCTCCGAAGGTTGAATAATGTCATCTCGCAACATCTTCTCCACTTCCTCCCGAATTATCCGTTTTTCAGCTGGCGACACTCTATACGAACGCTGGCTAATTGGCGGATGATCCCCAGTATTGATACGGTGCTTTATCGTGGGCCGTTTCGTCTGACTTTTCCCCTGCTGAGGTGTGAATGCACCCGAAAATTGGCGTAGTATACCTAACACCCGCTGGCGTTGTTCCTTGGTCAGTCCAGGCCCTATTGGCAGTTCCACTTTTGTTTCCTCCAGCGTGTTGTCTGTACTAATTGCAGGGCATGGGTCTTCATTGATGACATTGAGCTCACCGTCCTGGATTGGTTCAGCTGTCCCGATACACATTCCCTTGGGGATAAGTTGTGACTGCTCGTGACAATTTGTGATCCAAATCTCTCCTTGACCACCGGTAATGCTTATGATAGCCGCTGGTATGTAAATTTCTTTTGTGAGCCTCATAAACTTTTTACTATCAACAAGAACTTCACAGTTTAACCAGTCATCTGTGTTTGTGACTGCAACTCTTCTCATTGTCAACGGCGGTATCGTCACATTGTCAACGACGAATAGCTTCCCAGAAAATTCTGTATTACGTGTATCCGGCGGAACAACTTCTTCAATTTGCAGCTCAGATCTTCCACAGTCAATGATAGCTTGGGATGCCTGAAGGAAGTCCCATCCGAGGATGACATTGTGACTACATTCTGGTAACACGACAAATTCAAACGGCTGCGTCCTGTTGTTGATGGTTATTCTTGCGACACAAGTTCCTGCTGGATAGACGTACTTTCCATTCGCGACCTTCAGCACAGTTGCTCCCGTATCACAGAACATTGTCTTCTTTTGTGTGCGGCGGTAATTATACGATAATACAGAAAAAGAGGCTCCTGAATCAACAAGTGCCCGGAGAGGTTGGCCGTCGATTATGACGTCGATGAGATTTCCCGACATCTTGGCGACTGTCGTCCATGGAGGATTTTCATCTGCGGCGGCCTCACCTCCGTAGATGGTCGCCTCGCTTAGTTTTCCTGGGCGCGGCGGCTAGGGGAGCGGCTGGTACCTCTGTACGGCGACGGTGAACGGCTGCGGCGCGTCGGGGAGCGACCTCGTCTAGGGTACGGCGATGGGCTTCTTCCCGTAGGTCGACTGAACTCATCAGCAGGTGACTGCCTTGGATAGAACTGCTCCGACGGCTGACGTCTTGCGGCAAAATAATCATCGAATACTCGCCTCCTCTCTCTGCAGTAGCGTACGACATGTCCAGGGCGTCCACAGTGGAAACACAGTGGTGTGTTGTCTTCTGTCCTCCAGACGTCTGTTCTTCTGCGGGGCGTCATAGTTACCGGGGGAGTTGGCTGTGGTCGCGTCGGTCGGTTCATGGGCTGCCGTTTGGCGGCTGCAGCGTAAGTCATAGCAGGGCGACGCCATTCTTCACGTCGGGTGCGATTGACGGGGCAGACAGGAGCTAATGTTTGAAATACCTCGTCCTCAGCGGCGTCGGCTACCTCGCGACTTACAGGGCTCAAATCCATGGCCATAATCTGATGCTCGCTCGGTCTAATAGTCCCGGCTGCCATGCACTGTTGTAATTAGTGATGGGAACAATCGAATGAAAACAATCGATTCATTCGGTTGTTGGAAAAAAATCGATCATTCGGTTGTAGTTTCTCGTATCGGTTGAATTATTCATTCGTTCTTCTGAGTGAAACCAGTCGGTGGGACCAACCGAATGAAACAACCGATTCAGTCGGTTGGACTATTCATTCGTTCTTTTGAGTTAAACCAGTCGGTGGTATCAACCGAATGAAAAAATCGACGCAGTCGGTTGGACCACTCATTCCTTTTCTTTTGAGTTAAACCAGTCGGTGGTATCAACCGAATGAAAAAATCGACGCAGTCGGTTGGACCACTCATTCCTTTTCTTTTGAGTTAAATCAGTCGATGGGGCCAACCGAATGAAAGAGTCAGTCGGTCGTAGTTTTACTTTATTTTTTTTTTTTTTTCGAATGAAAGTAGTCTGTGGGAACAACCGAATGAAAACATGCGACACTTTTGCAGTTTTGTACATTGACTGAATTATCATTCTTTCTTTTAAAGTGAAAAGAGGCAGTACGTTTTTCGCGGGGAGCGGGGACTCGAGAGGGGGTGCTGCCTCGCTTGCGTTTTCACTGCTGACAGCGCCAGCAGGCGCGCGCCAAACTCCACACAACAGTGCCTGGCGGCGTCGCGGGGCGTGCCATCGCCGATTGTTGTCGGTTACTTACTGTCTCAATAAAGAAGCGTCGAAACTACAGGGTGTTCCAAAATGATCGCTACAAGTTTAATCTCGCATATTGTATCTCCGAAGTGGGAACAGGTAGAAACGTGCGGTTTGCGGCTTATTGTTCATACATATCTAAGGTACTAGTAGGACAGAGTTAAGTATTTTAACTTTGAGCATATTTGCTAGATCCAAATTCGAAGATCACTAAAACATTAGATATTGTAAAAAAAAGTTTATTAAAGTATTTGGTATAAAAATGTTTCTTATAAAAATATTTTTGTTAATTCCATCTAATTTGAAGGAGTACGAGAAGACATACAACATTTATCAGTGCTGTAAATTTCCTTCAGCGCGCCTGTATTCGTCAACGGTGTATGAAAACATTCATCTCAAGTTTCATAATTATTCACTCTTGTCACAGATATTTCTGTGGTTATCGGTGAAACGGTGTGGAGGTTTATTCCATCCCTGCGCCATGTGCCATACAAAATCTTAGATGCCACTTGTTTTGAAAGTCAAGTGTGCTAAATTTCATCAGGATCGGAATAAACTCTGTATTGGCGTCGAATTCTAGAATACCTTCTCTCATGCATCGAACTAAAGTAGATGTAGACGGTGACCATTCTCTTTCTTTGAAGGTGAAAAGTGAA
The DNA here is from genome assembly GCA_026315105.1 of Locusta migratoria. Lineage (NCBI taxonomy): Eukaryota > Metazoa > Arthropoda > Insecta > Orthoptera > Acrididae > Locusta > Locusta migratoria. Next base: position 300,418,837 of record CM048755.1, read on the forward strand.
ATATATCATTAAAATTCGAATATAAACGGAATTTGTTGAAGTTAGTAGGTAAAGTACCCTCCGCCATGCACCTACGAAATTTATTGTACACAGTTATCTTCGCCTTGTTTTAAAGGTCTAGTGTGCAAAATTTCATCAAGATCGCAGCCAAATTGTGGTTTTTGTCGAAGTTAGTATGTAAAGTACCCTCCGCTATGCACCGAAATAAATTTGATGCAGGGAGTGACGTTTCTCTTGCTTTGAAGGTCAAGTGTGCAAAATTTCATCAAGATTGGAACAAAACTGCAGATTTGCATGCAATAGAAACAGACACACGGACACACTGCTATATTCTTAAAATTCTTTAAGAATGTTTCATGCTGAATCACGGTTCATTTTATACCCGAAAAGGCTGAAGGAGTATGCAAATAAAGTCACACAAAGTCGATGAATTAATAAAAACATCCATATAACTGCAGAAACCGACAAAGACTTTTTCCAGTCGGTTGTATCACATCAAGCGAAACCACTCAATGCCGAGAACATTCATATAAATGACAGAGACTTGTTTCATTCGGTGCTCCCGCATCGACTGAAACCACTCAAACCCACTGAATGAGTGAAAACATTCATATAGCGGCTGCAACCGACAGAGACTGGTTTCATTCGATTGTTTCGCATCGACTGAAACCACTCAAACCCCACCAGTGAGTGAAAACATTCATACAGCCACAGAGACTATTTTCATTCGGTTGTTTCATTCGACTGAAAAAACCGACTGAACGAAAAAACAACCGATTGACCAATCGGTTGTTAAAAACAGTCGGTTGTCCCATCACTAGTTGTAATTCTTCTCTCACGATTTGTCGTATGAGAGAAGCCAAGTCCTGCTGGTCTTCCACAACGGCCATAGGGACTACATTTGGGAGTCTGTCATACTTCTTGCGTCCAACCCTCCTTTGTTGGATCTCTTCAATACGCTGGCACCACTTGATGAACTCTTCTGTCGTAGCGACGTCTTTTATCAGAAGAGCTTGGTACATATCTTCTGCAATTCCCTTCATCAGGTGCGTGATTTTGTCCGCCTCAGTCATGTTCGGATTGACTATGTTACACAGGGTCAAAACATTCTGTATGTACGATTGTGTCGGCTCACCATGTCGTTGGGCCCGGTTCTTCAATTGTTCTTCCGCCGAGCGGATTTGACGCTGGCGGTCTCCAAACGTCTTCTTCAGTTCCTCCTGGAACGTCTCCCAGTCATTCAACTTGTCTTCGTTGTTCTCGAACCATTGCTGGACTGTTCCATCCAGATAGAAGTAAACGTTGGCCAAGCACATCGTATGATCCCACCTGTTGTACTTGGCGACTCGGTCGAATCCTTTTAGCCATTTGTTGGGGTCCTGTCCAGCATCTCCAGAGAACACCGACGGGTGTCTGATGTCCAGCTGGCTTGTTGCTGGTTTCGTCTCCATCGTTCTTCTGATAATACGGACTTTTGGAAGGATGTACTCGGTGTATCCCTTGTATTCCGGTTCCAGTCCGTGTAAGCGACGGCTTTTACGTTGCCTAATCGGAGCCACAGTGATGCAGTGTACCCGGCGCCTCCACCAAACAATGTCGCGTTGCAATGGAAGCAGGCTTGACGTCGAAGGCAACTAAACACAGCACTTATACTGAAAGCACGTTTATTACGAACTCAACATACACGCAGCACTGACTGCCTCTCAGGCAGAGTGCTCTGCTATTTATACACAGACAGAATTTACCAGAAATTAGAAGAACAGTTAACATAAGAAACAAGTAGAATTTACAAGTGAACATAAGAAAGATGTAGAACCTTCTGGAATTGTAAATTAAAAGAAATAATTTTTTGCCGGTGGGCGGGATTGAACCTACGACCTTATGCTACGCAGTCCGTGACGCTATCCCTTGCGCCACGCCGGCAGTTGATGTTCGTGGTCTCTCGCGGATAAATTATTTTGCAACCTTCCAATTGAATCGGCCTTTACAACTAAGTCATCTATTCACCTATTTTAATCCCGCCCTCCCAGTCTAATTTTTTCAACATATGATCCATGAACAGTATGAATAACAGGTTACAGCCTTGTCTTACCCCTGAAACTACCCTGAACCATGAGCTTAATTTGCCATCTACTCTAACTGCTGCCTGGCAGTCTATGTAAAGCCCTTTAATTGCCTGCAGAAGTTTGCCTGCTATACCATAATCTTGTAGAACTGACAGTAGCTTCCTCCTAGGAACACGGTCATAAGCCTTTTCTAGATCTATGAAACATAGATACAATTCCCTGTTCCACTCATAGCACTTTTCCATTACCTGCCGTAAGCTAAAGATCTGGTGCTGACAGCCTCTAAGAGGCCTAAACCACACTGATTTTCATCTACCTTGTTCTCAATTAATACTCGAACTCTCCTTTCAACAATACCTGAGAATATTTTGCCTACAATGCTAATTACAGAGATACCTCGATAGTTGTTACAATCTTTTCTGTTTCCATGTTTGAAAATTGGCGTGATTACCGCTTTCGTCCAGTCAGACGGAACCTTTCCCGCTTCCGACGCCTTCTCAATTATCCTGTGTAACCATTTGAGACCTGATATTCCACTGTATTTGAAGAGTTCCGGCTTAATTTCGTCCACCCCAGCCGCTTTATTGCGTCCTTATGTGGGAAAAGCAAAATCCTTGATAATAACAGATTCATGGGTTGGTCAAACGAATCCTAGTTTGTACGATGGCATCTTTACCGATGATGCAAGTCTTCCAAAGTACAAGGTTAAAGTAATACCCCCAAAACGTACACCGATGTGCCAGTAGTGTGACGTTTATTTCTATAGGCAAGTTAAAAATTTTAGAAGCGCTTGCAGAATTATTCGTATTTGATTGGCAATGAACCAGAAATTGCTTCTCGTGAAGATGCCAATAAAACACATTCGAACGTATATCATCAATTATCAGCACCGATATTTAAAGAAATGCTACGTTACGCACGGTTTGCATCCAAATTATCAGACGAAAGTGAAATTTTTGAAGTTTGTTTTCCCATACTAAACTGAATATTCCTTGTGAATGTGGATATACTGCAGTCATGCAATGTTGTACATGCCGTTTTAATTTATGTTTTCCGTGTCTTTACGACAAATATCATCCTGGAACATGTTATGACGAAAGCACTTCTGACGATAAGCTGCACATGCCTTTTATCTTCTGACATGTTATAAAAATGTTCATGCACATACACAGGTTGTTTATTATTTTTTTACATGATATTCTTTCAATAATATGACCATTGTTGAAGAAAAAGCCGCGACGGAGCGGCCGAGCGCATTGAGGCGTTATGCTACGATGCGCGAGGTCGTTCCCCGTCGAGGGTTCTAATCCCCCTTCGACATGGATGTGTGTGCCGTCTTTAGTATAAGCTAGTTCCTAAGTAGTTTGTAAGTTTAGGGACTGACGACCCCGCAGTTAAGTTCCATAAGTTTTAAAAACATTTGATTTGAAGAAAAAATAAATAAACCAAACCACGGTACGACCTAGGATTGAACTGGCGCTCCACCGATTAAAAAAGCCAGAACCCTAACTACTGGACCACCGCTTTCTCTTGCTTAGAGGTTACTAGCTGGAACACACGGTTACATGTTCGATGCGTGAGACTACTACTGCGATTTTCTCGAAATAGTTTAAGTATTGCACCTTAGTCCTTGCACATTATGTCGCCGTAATGGTCCGCTAAAAGCAAGGAGGTTAGAATAAAGGGAGATGGCATTATCTATGGCAAGCACATGCGTCAGTTGAACCCTGTTCGCCATCTTCGTCAGTTTTGGAATGCTATTTTTCTGTTAAAACTATGCGTTAAGTCTACCCTCTTACTGTTAATATATTGAACCGACAGCACTCCAAAATATGTACTTTCAAACAATATACTTTCGTAACTAAATAGTAATAAATACTCATCGTAATATATTTGAAAACTTAATTTTTGACGGCTAATTTGCACTCTTTTAACACGTATACATCACGGCAAAACCGTCGTACGTGGGGTTACCAGAGGTCCTCTTTTACCCGGACATGTCCTCTTTTTTGGACCCTGAAAATGCTCCGGCCGGGTTTTTAACGGAATGGGAAAAATGTCCTCTTTTTTGCGTTGTGCAACTGCTTCAACTTGAAAATGCGTAAATACAACTCTCTGAACTATCACAATCACTAACTCTAGAGAATTTAACCTTTCTTGAAACTGATATTTTTAATTTCTCGTTTCTGTGCCGCCACTTCTCTGAGCTCAAGCTACTTCGGAACAACTGAAATAATTGGCGTGGCAATTGTCGCGGAATACGAGGTTCGAGGCGGCCAATTAAAAACATTCGTCTGCAACAATGCAAGACAGTGCAATACACACAGTATAATATGAAACTCTCCTCCCCTCCCCCCCTCTTTCTCTGGTAGGAGTGTTGTGTGACACCCAAAAATAAGATGTTCAGTCTGTCGTGCTGGGACTCGGCCGTTCTGTGTGTTGTCTGTCAACCACACTTACTTTAAGATCAAAAAGCCAGTGCAATGTCCGTTATACATAAGTTAAAACCTTGTTCAAAACTTCATACAAATAAGGTCAGGTGCCACAGTCACCATTGCCGTTTCACTATTCGCCTGTTTTGGACCAAAGAGACGTAACTTCATAAACAGTGTATTGAAAAACTCGATTTACAGCTTTTATCTTAATAACTGAGTAGTTTTTAATAATTAATTGCGCGACTTTGTACGGCCAATAAAAAGTTTATTTTTTTTATTGTGCTGATCATGTATATAGTCACGTCGGTTTGATCCGAAATGGAAGCAAAGCTATATAAAGGAACTGTTACATAATTTTTACAGTTACTTTATTCGTGACGATTTTACAGTCAACAATACTATGGTTTCCGTAAATGATGCATCGTAAAAAATTTCAGGTGAAAACAGGGGTGATCGGCAAGGTATCTTATAAGTTGGGAAAAAATGTTCAGCACTTAAGACGATAATTACAAGTGGTGAAGTGATGAAGTATTAGGGCTCCACTGCTATGTAATCATGTAATTCGCCGGCCGCGGTGGCCGAAGGGACTGAGGAGCTCCAGTCACGGTCTGCACGGCCACTACGGTCGGGGGTTCGAATCCCCCCTCGGGCATGGATATTTGTGCCGTCTTTAGTAGTAGCTAATTCTTGAAGTAGTTTGTAAGTTTAGGGACTGATGACCCCGTAGTTAAGTCCCGTAAGCTATACAAACATTTGAACATGTAATTCGTTCTACGGGTCTCAACATTTCATGCTTCTTAATTTGCAAGAAGATGAATAAATTTCGTTAAGATGTATTACAAACAAGACTCTGATAATACAGTAGACACATCACTAGTACTTGAGTTGTCAATACCACAGAGAGAGAGAGAGAGAGAGAGAGAGAGAGAGAGAGAGAGAGAGCGAAAGGTTATTTTATGAATCTGGAAATGTCCTCTTTTCTGAAGACGGACATCTGGTAACCCTAGTCGGACGTTTTATTACTGTTTTAAGTGACATGAAACGTTAACTCTACAATACGAACACTTCTCGAAAACTTATCATTATGGCATAGGCAGGCTTCACATTTTCAGCGTAAGGGCGTCTCCCTGTATTCTAAACTCCTTGCGTAAAAGGGTACAAAGTTTAAAGAAAATCCGTGATCGTAACGTCGTGGCTCCCGTTGTCAGTTCCGGTGTGCGCCGTAGTGTCTGGACGTAAACAAGCTGCCCCAGCCAAGCACGTGTCACGCAGTACTCAGCTGTCGCGTAAACAGCGTAATCATTCCAGTGTCGAGTCCTGCCCACGTTGCTTCACGGCCGTAACTCTTCTCTTTGCGAAGACGCTTCTAGTGTTATTTTTGTACCAGACGTGGACACGAAAATCTGTTTGTGCGAAGAAATACAGGTCTCAAGAACAGGCTTCTCGTGCTTACGGTTCGCAGTCTGTCAATGTCAACGTTACTTTTTCGAAGCTGACCTGTGTTTCTCGTGTGTCACGGTGTACATGACAAATTGCAGTCTCTCCGTCTACGAACTCTCCGTTTCTTCAGACAATCCAACAAACGTTTTGTCACGTCACGTTACGGATTGATGACCGTGCTATTCAAATGCAATTAGATACAAATGCTTCTGTAAAATTACAGAATCGTGCTGCTTATGGGTTCCTCGGCAAGCAAAACAAATACTGTGCTTTCTGCTTACAATGGTGAGCACAAACCCGTTATTGGTGTTTTCAGTATGGCAGCCACTCTTCGTTCTGTAACAATGATAGTGTCATTTACAGTTTTGTGTTTCCGAGAAAGCCCGAATATTTTTGGTATTGACTCTTTTGATTTGTTTGGCTTTCAAGTTCAGGCTAACATGTTCTCTGTTAATATATGAGCGCCTTCAGACAAAGTTGTTTAACTACACACACACACACACACACACACACACACACACACACACTATTTAGTGTTTGTAAATCTATCGGACCAAACTGCGTGGTCATCAGTCCGAAACTTACAAACTACTTAAACCTAGGTCAACTAACCTAAGGACAAACACACACACCCATGCCCCAAGGAGGACTCGAACCTCCACGGCGAGCAACCACGCGCTCCGCAGCGAGACGCTTTATACCGCTCGGCTACTCCACCGCGGCAGTTGTTTAACTCTACACCGAATTGTCTGACCGTTTTGAGGAAGGACTGGATCGCGCTAACAGTTTTGGGGCCCATGTGACGATGAAAGACAAGGCACACCGGCGTTTTTTCCTTTTTTTTTTTTTTTTTTTTTTTCCCGGGCACGGCCCGTTCCACTCGCTATTCGCCATCAAGTGGCACAAAGACTGTTAGATTGGCAGAATAAGGGTATTATTTTTTCCTGTTCAAGTGTTTGTTAATGTATGGGACTTAAATTCTTGGTTATTAGTCCCTAGCTTACAAACTACTTAAACTAATTGTGTGCCGAAACCGGGACTCGAACCTGGGATCTTTGCCTTTCGCGGGAAAACGCTCTAGCACTAAGCTATCCCTTCACGACTCACGGTCCGTCCTCAACTTCAATTCTGCCAGTACCTCGCCTCCTACTTTCCAGAAGTTCTCCTGCGAAACTCGCAGAACTAGCACTCCTGGAAGAAAGGATATGTTGGAGACATGGCTTAGCCACAGCCTAAGGGATGTTTCCGGAATGAAACTTTCACTCTGTTTCATTCTGCGAACATCCCTTAGGCTGTGGCTAAGCCATGTCTCCAACATATCCTTTCTTCCAGGAGTGCTAGTTCTGCGAGTTTCGCAGGAGAACTTCTGGAAAGTAGGAGGCGAGGTACTGGCAGAATTGAAGTTGTGAGGACGGACCGTGAGTCGTGAAGGGATAGCTCAGTGGTAGAGCGTTTGCCCGCGAAAGGCAAAGATCCCAGGTTCGAGTACCGGTTCCGGCACACAATTTTAATCTGCCAGGAAGTTTCATGGCAGCACACACTCCGCTGCAGAGTGAAAGTTTCATTCTACTTAAACTAATTTAAACTAACATAAAGACAACACATACACCCATGCCCGAGGGGGGACTCGAACACTCGCAGGTGAACGACCGCGCCAACCGAGCACGGCGCCTCAGTGCGCACGGCTATTCCGCCGCGGTATTTCTACTGTATCCGCAAGTCAGTGGACTAGTCCGCTTGTGATTCTGACAAAGCCTTCCAGCAAGTTCAAATTGTGGGCTGATTTCAGATCAACTGTCAACCCAAAAATTGACACATTTCCTTTGCCTCCTCTGGAACAACTAATGGATAAATTGCGTACCGCTCAATACTTTTCCAGGACTAATCTTCGCGACCCCTAACTGCAGATTGCGTTAGATGCGTCGTCACAAAATGTAAGTCTCAATAATACCCACATTGGGTTGATTTAATGTTTTCACCTGCAATCTTTGAACGCTGCTTGATACAGTTAACGGCAACGTTTCCGTCTTGTTCAAATTATCTTGATGATATTGTTGTATCTGGCCGTACACCTGATGAACATTTGGCTGATTTACGTCAACTGTTTGCAGTACTTTCTGCTGCTGCGTTACAGAGTAACAAGGAAAAGTGTTCTTTTTTCAGACTGAAATTGAGTATTTAGGCCACTTCAGTAAGTCAGAGTATTCACCGTTACAATGTCATTTGAGTGCCATTCCTGACTCGCCTGTTCCACGTAATTTGAGTGAATTGCAAGCAGTGTTGGGAAAACTGACTTACTACATTCGCTTTTTACCAAATGCTGCATCGATTGCGTCGGAAGAACGTTCCGTTTTTTGTGGACTCAGGAATGCATGGATGCTTTTCATGCTTATCATGTTCATTTTGACTCCGATAAGCCGGTGGTGTTGGCAGCCGATGCTTCGTCTTATGGCATTGGTGGTATGTAATCACATCGCCTTTGTGTCGACATTAAGCAAAGCTCGGTGCAAGTTTTCCCAGATTGAGAAAGAGGCTTTAGCAATTGTGTACAGCGTGTCTAAATTTCATCAACATTTGTATGGCCGTAAATTCTGTTTGGTGACTGATCACATATCAAGAACTCAGACGGAAAACCAGTACTAAGCAAAGAGGGGAAAGCTGAACTGTGGAAGGCATATATAGAGGGCCTACACAAAGGAAATAAACTTGAAGGCAGTATTCTAGAAATGGAAGGCCAAGTGGAGAAAGATGACATAAGAGATATGATACTGCGAGAAGAATTTGACAGAGCACTGAAGGACTTGAGTCGAAACAAGGCCCCTGGAGTAGATGATATTCCGTCTGAACTACTGATGTCGTTAGGAGAGCTAGTCGTGAAAAAATTGTATCACCTGGTATGCAAGACGTATGAGACAGGGGAAATACCCGCCGACTTCAAGCAGAATATTGTAATTCCAATTCCAAAGAAAGCAAGTGCAGACAAGTGTGAAAATTACAGAACTATCAGTTTAATGTCATGGGTGCAAAATACTAACAAGAATTATTTACAGACGAATGGAAGAACTTGTGGAATCCGATCTTGGGGAAGATCAGTTTGGATTTAGGAGAAATGTAGGAACACGGGAGGCAATACTCAAATTACGACTTATCTTAGAAGATAGGCTAAGGAAGCTCAAACCTACATTTTTAGCGTTTGTCGATTTGGAGAAAGATTTTGACAATGTCGACTGGAATACACTCTTCCAAATTCTGAAGGTATCAGGGGTAAAATATAGGGAGCGAAGAGTTATATTCAACCTATACAAAAACCAGACAGCTGTTATTAGAGTCGAAGGGCAAGATAGGGACGCAGAGGTGGGGTAGGGAGTAAGACAGGGTTGTAGCCTTTCCCCAATGTTGTTCAATCTGTACAATGAACAGGCAGTGAAGGAATGGAAGGAGAAATTTGGAGGGGACATTAAAGTGCAGGGAGAAGAAATAAAATACTTGACGGGAATATTAAGTCCTTATGTGGGTAAATGCCCTCATCACATCCGTAATTCCGTGGATTTTGTTAAACGCCTTAAAAACTTCAGGCTGGATGAGTCAGATATCATGGTGAGTTTTGACGTCGTTTCGTTGTTTACGAGGGTGCCCCTTCGAGAGTCACTAGATTTGATTGGTCAGAAGTTTGACGAGAAGACCACCGAAAGTTTTAGGCATGCCTTGACCTCCACGTATTTTCTTTTCAATGGCGAATACTACGAACAAACGGAGGGAGTCGCCATGGGTAGCCCACTCTCCCCTGTGGTCGCAAATTGGTACATGGAGAATTTCGAGGAGGAAGCCCTGGCATCATCTGAATGGAAACCTACTTGCTTTTTCCGTTACGTGGACACTTTTGTCATCTGGCCACATGGTATGGATAAACTCCTTGACTTCCTTACACATCTGAACTCCATACACCCCAACATCAAATTCACTATGGAGACTGAAACGGAGGGTAAATTCCCGTTCCTTGACGTCTTGGTCAAGAGAAGAGCTGACGGCACCCTGGGTCATAGTGTATATCGGAAGACAACGCACACTGATCTGTATTTACACGCAGACAGCTGTCACCACCCTTCACAGAGGAATGGGGTACTTAAAACTCTAGTACATAGGGCGCGCACTGTCTCCGACGCAGAGAGTCTAATCCAGGAATTGGAACACCTGAGAACTGTATTTCGAAAAAATGGGTACTCAGAGTGGCAGATTCAGCGGGCTCTCCGCCCAACCACTACAACACAACCTGTGGAAACGGATGAAAATACGAGGGAGGATGTAGGCACTGCGTTCGTTCCATATACCGGCGCACTCTCAGGAAAGATCGCCCGCATTTTGAAAAAACTCCAGGTTGGAACTATGTTTTGTCCGCCGAATAAAATTCGTGCACTGGTGGGGAGCGCTAAAGATAATCTCGGTTTGAGTATGGCCGGCGTGTACCAGATTCCGTGTAAGTGTGGAAGTCATATATTGGACAGTCGATGCGTACCGTCGAGGATCGATGCGTTGAACACCAGAGGCACACACGATTGATGTATCCGAGCAAGTCAGCGGTCGCTGAACATTGTTTGTCGGAAAATCATGCGATGGAGTGTGAACGCACTAGGATTCTGGTACAGACGTCGAGATACTGGGACTGCGTCGTTAGAGAGGCCATTGAAATTCGTACAAGTGATGACCTCATAAACCGTGACTGTGGCTATAATCTTAGCAAAGCTTGGGAACCAGCGATTGGGTTAATTAAGAGTAAATCTAGCAAACGTAACGAAGTGACGACCACGGCGGACAGAGCCCTCTCAATGACGTCATCTCAGACGCCGTCGCAATCCGTTCCACTGCGCGGCCGCGGCGCGGGGCGCGGACCGCGGAGGGGTCGCTCCGCGGACCGAGGGTATTTAAATCGCCCGCTACCGGGCTAGAACCCAGTTCCCTTCGAGCAGCCGTAGCGTGCGGTTCTCCGTGCCGGCACGTTTCCAGGAGCTCAGTCCGTCAGTTCACCTGATGATGGCGACATGTATGATCGCCGAAATATTGTGCCCTTTGGACACTATAGATCGGCAGTACACCCGTGGATATTTTGATTAAGAAATAAAAACATTGCGGTTTGCCGATGACATAGTAATTCTGTCAGAGACCGCAAAAGATCTAGAAGAGTAATTGAATGGAATGGACAGTGTCTTGAAAGGAAGATATAAGATGAACATTAACAGGAGTAAAACGAAGGTAATGGAATGCAATGTCAGAAAATCAGGCGATGCTGAAGGAATCAGATTAGGTAATGAGACAATAAAAGTAGTAGATAAATTTTGTTATTTGGGTAGCAAGATAACTTCCGATGGCCGAAGTAAAGAAGATATAAAATGCAGAATGGCTATGGGAAGAAAAGCGTTTCTAAAGAAGCGAAACTTGTTAACATCCAATATTAATTTAAATGTTAGGAAGTCCTTTCTGAAAGCATTTGTCTGGAGTGTAGCATTGTATGGGAGTGAAACGTGGACGATAAAGAGTTGAGATAAAAAGATGATAGAAGCTTTTGAAATGTGGTGCTACAGACGAATGGTGAAAATTAGATGGGTAGATCATGTAACTAATGAGGAGGTGCGTAACCGAATCGGGGAGAAAAGGAGTTTCTGGCATATCCTGACTAAGAGAAGGGATAGATTGGTTGGACACATTCTGAGACATCAAGGAATTGTCAACTTAGCATTAGAAGGAAGCGTGTGGGGTAAAAATCGTAGAGGGAGACCGAGGGACGAATATAGTAAGCAGATTCAAAAGGATGTAGGTTGTCGAACGTATTCTCAGATGAAGAGACTTGCACAGGACAGGGTAGCGTGGAGAGCTGCATCAAACCAGTCTGCCGACTGAAGACCACAACAACAACAACGACTGATCACAAGCCGCTGACGTCACTGTTTTATCTGGCGAGGCCAGTTTCCCCTGGTACAGCTCAAAAGCTCCACCGATGGTACTTTCTCCCAGCCTATTACCAGTATGCAACCTTTTACGGGCCACCTTCTCACCATTGAAACTGTTTTTCACCTGCCTGCATATTGATGTGCAGGACGGTTAAACTCTGTAATCTTTTCCTCTGGATTATCTTCATATAACGCAAGCGACAGCTGTAGATACGTGTCTGAAGATTTTGTTACAAGTTGTCCAGTGTTTTTTTTAGCATATAACAGATCCAATTGTTCGCCTTTAGTTCGTTATTCGTCACAATTTGTCAATCCTCTGGAGTGTATTGTTTCTATACGTGTCGTGATCGCCAAATAACTACAGCGGAAGATTCTCTGTTTATTGCATGAAGGCCATTGGGGTATTGTCAGAACAAAACAGCTTGCCCGCCGCCATTGCACGTGGGTCGGCATGGCGATACAAATAGAACGACGCAGTGTCAGGCGTGTGCTGAACACGAAGCTGCTCCGCCGCACCAGTTTTCTGTCTGGCTCAAGATTACTGCTTCGTGGCAACGAGCGCACATACACTTTGATGCTCCGTTTTGGAACACTGATTGGTTGATCGTAGTTGATGATTACAGCAAGTTCCCTTGTGTAATGTCTATGAACTCAACCACCACAGCTTGTATTTTCGAGACTCTTATGGCTATTTACTGAATTGGAGGTTTACCAGGAGTTCTCGTTTCAGACAATGGCCCTCAACTGACGTCTCGTGAGTTAGAACAATTTTGTATCCTTAATGCTATCCAGCATTTTATCAGTTCCTCGTTTCATCCTAAGTCAGACGGTGAAGTGGAACGTTTTGTGCGTACTTTCAAGCAGCGATTGACAAAACATTGTGCATCTCATACTCGAGATCAAGCACTGATTCAGTTGTTACCTTGGTACCGTTCCCAGCCATGCAGCGGTGCGTCGCCTGCCGAACTATTACGTGGTGTGAAGAGTCCCGAGTTTGCCGATCCGTTTTGAATACGTCCAGACGAACTGTGTCCGTATTGTAAGACACAGTTCTATTGTCAGGACGCAGGGGGATGGTGGAGTACACGTTAGCTTGGATTAGATGTTCGTATCAGATGGCCGGTCTGCGTTGTAGTTGAAGTCCGATGATCCAGGTTTACTTCGGAGCTACCTTCACTTTAATGAAATGGTGGTCGACGTTAAATGACGAACTCACTTATTTAAACTTTTCTTAATAAATGTTTTATTGCCATTATTGCATGTTGCACAACCATATTTTCGAACCAGGGAAAACACACCTTGACAGGAACACAGCCCGATATTATTTAACACAATATTATCCCTCCAAACATTTGAGAGAGTACCACATAAACATGAAAGAAACTATATTCCGTAAATATTCTTTATATTTCAAACCAAGATCAAAAATAGGTTATAATTTTTGTCTGAAATTACTTTTCATAATAACCATACATTTTGTGAACGTGGTTGTACACAGTTACCGTAATTCTATTTAAACTAGGCATATAAATAACAAGTGTGAACATGACTTCATAAATTTGCATATTAGGCCTACTCAAATTATAGGTTCTATACATGATTTTTTACGTAGGTAAGTTAATAGTTTGTAAATAGCGTATTGGTGTTTTGTTCATTTTTAGACTTGTAATTTCATGTATTTAAATTTGTGGTTTAAATTTTCATAAATATGGATTTGTATAAAGTCGTAGTAGTTTTATTAATTTCGAAGATAGTTTCTGAGTACCAAACGGATTATTAATTTTAGTGTGTGAAACATGATTGGCATTTAATTTAGGATCCAGTAATATATAAATCATGGTCTGTCCTAATTTATTTAAATAAAAGGTAAATATGTAATAACGTTGTGCAATAGTTATAACATCTAATATTGTTGTTTTTATACAAATAAGTGTCTTTATAGGCTCAGCATATGCCGTAAGTAAGTGTAATGCATTTTTTAGTGTTTGTAGTTATTATTTACGAAAGCACAAAAATTGAAAATTACGTAAAAAAGGACAGCCAAAGTTATGATTAAATCAACATACTATTTTTTAAACATGTTTTACTAATAGTGTTAATAGTATTTTAAACTGAACACGAAAATGTGATTTTTTATATTTCCGGAGGTAAACTTTTATTTAGATGTCCAGTAGTTCGTGTTTGTGATGTTGGTAACGGATTTGTAGGGAGCGCGCAGAAACGTTACAGTGAGCGCTGACATGGCACTCTTCTACAGCTCTGCATCCCCTACACAGGTCGACGCACCTCTGTCCTGTGAAGTCCAGATTTGCCCTTAAAGATTCCGTCTTTTTCAGAGTTTATGGCCGACGTCGCCGCTGGGAACGTAGTGTCATCGTCAAGTGTGTGTCTAATGTATTACTCCTCGTACAGGGCCCGCACCAGCAGATGTCCAAGCCACATGAAAATCAAACTCGTTTGTGTGGGCTATGTGATCCTGCCACGTTGTTTCCAGCTTCAGATCCAGAACGTGCACATCCGCCTCTGCAGCTTGCCTCGCCCTCGGCGTGGGCCTCCGCTTTCGCCGTCGTCGCTGCAGCCGCAGTCGCTGCCGTCTCCTCCGAGAAGGCGTCGTGCCCTGGGAGAGTGGTGGTGCGCTCCTGCTGGTTTTCCATTTGCCAGCGCCGGGCTCACGTGGGCGGCTGCTTGTCGCCAGCCGCTGCCTCGGCACCCGCCTCATCTACTACATCAGTGTTTCTCAACCTGTGGGTCGCGACCCCCAGGGGGGTAGCAAAGTGTTGCTGTCACAGGAGGAAGTACTTCTACAATAAAATAACCAGGGGTTCAGTAATACAAAAACGAAACATACCGGTTGATCAAAAAGTCAGTATAAATTTGAAAACTTAATAAATCACGGAATAATGTAGATAGAGAGGTAAAAATTGACACACATGCTTGGAATGACATGGGGTTTAATAGAACCAAAACAAATGTTTAAAAAATGTCCGACAGATTGCGCTTCATCTAATCAGAAAAGTAACAATTACCATTACAAATTAATACAAAGCAAAGATGATGTTCTTTACAGGAAATGCTCAATATATTCACCATCATTCCTCAACAATAGCTGTAGTCGAGGAATAATGTTGTGAACAGCACTGTGAAGTTCAAATTCAAATGTTTGTATAGCTTATGGGACTTAACTACGGGATCATCAGTCTCTAAACTTACAAACTATTAATGAACTACCTAACACTAAGGACGGCACAAATATCCATGCCCGAGGGGGGGATTCGAACCCCCGACCGTAGTGGCCATGCAAACCGTGACTGACGCGCCTCAGTCCCCTCGGCCACCGCGTCCGGCGCACTGTAAAGCATGTCCGGAGTTATGGTGAGGCACTATCAGTTCCGATCGGAAGATTCACTTGAATGCCAGTCTTGTTTAAACAACTGTATTACGGCACCGGTGCCAACACTGTTATCGCAACATTGAACACCAGATTAATCGATGGTAAAACCTGTACCTAGAAGGGTTTTAGTAGTGAGAGCTTGTCATCTGCTCCCACTCTCATTAATGTTTTTACTCCGTCATTTTTTAACTTTGTTTTTGTTTGGTTTTAATAAAACCCCAAGCATGTGTGTCAATTTTTACCTCTCTATCTACATTATTCCGGGATTTATTACGTTTTCAAATTTATACTGACTTTTCGATCACCCGGTACTCAATGTTAAAACTGTAGATTTCTTTGTGTAACATTCATTATAATTATATTGAATATATCATAGATTCTTTTATAATACAGCGTGTTAGTGATGAATAAGCGCCAAGTGAGACAACAATTTGCCGGCCGCGGTGGCCGCGGGGACTGAGGCGCTCCAGTCACGGTCTGCACGGCCACTATGGTCGGGGGTTCGAATCCCCCCTCGGGCATGGATATTTGTGCCGTCCTTAGTATAAGGTACTTCGTAAGTAGTTTGTAAGTTTAGGGACTGATGACCCCGTAGTTAAGTCCCATAAGCTTAACAAACATTTGAACATTTTTTTTTTTTTTTTTTTTTTTTTTTTTTTTTTTTTTTTTTTTTGAGACGACAATTTCCTGGAACCAATTGACAGGTAAAAGAACATGATACAACAACTAATTCTGAAAATTTGGAAAAAAAATAAATCTACTTCTTTACAAATTTTCTACAGATTACATTAGTTGTTCGTTCTATAGATCTGTGTTGAGGAGATCCTCGTGGATGTTCAAATGTTTGTAAATCTATCGGACTCAACTGCGGGGTTATTAGTACGTAGCTTACAAACTACTTAAACTAAGGTAAACTAACCTAACGACAACACAAACACCCACGCCCGAGGGGGGACTCGAACCCCCGACGGCGAACGGCCACGCTCTCCGCAGCATGGCGTTCCATTCCGCACGGCTAATCCACCACGGCCCTCGTGAATTTGAAAAATGTCATTTTTTTTTATCAAGCTGGTAATATAATAATACTAACACAGGTACATTTGGTTCTATTTCAAAATTCGTCAGTCGGACCGTTCTTAAAGACCATAATTCGCTTCTGAGTTTTGCCTGAAATGCGAAACACGCTTTAAGCAAAACATATTTTTCTGTCGATAATCATATAAATTAGGATAACGTGTTCCAATCCGAAAATACACAAAAAAACTTCGCCCAACAATTTAAAAGAAAGCTGAAGCAAAAGAAAGAAGATTAAACTTGTTTGCCTTAAGATAATAGAGTTTTGTTAGCTTCGTGGGGAGCACGGGGACGGGGGTACCAGAATAATATTACTTGGTAGGGGGTCGCATATTCGAAAAGGTTTAAAAACAATGCACTACAGCAACCGCAGCCAATGTCTCCCTTCCCCCCTCCCCTGCCGTCGTACTCAACACCCTTATACGATGATGGTGTGGAGATTTGGCGGGGAGGAGGGTAACATCCTGCGATCCTACAACATGAAGGCAGCACACGTTGAGGACCCTACCGCCGCTGATCGCTACCTCCCGCCAACGAAGACGCGCCAGCAGGATCACACCCCAGTCTGCGAGCGCTGCTTAGAGAAAGACCGACGTTTGAGTCTCGACTAGGACAGCTGCGTTCACGGTAGGCCTTCGTCGGAGCCACTTACTTTCAATAACTAATGTGTATCATATGCTCTTTGCTGTATCCAGTTTATACAAGTAAAACTATTATACTGTCTTCAAAAATGTTTGTAAATGTAAGGGACTTAACTACTTCGGCCATCAGTTCCTAGGCTTACAAACTCCTTAAACTTTTACGCTACGGACAACACATCAGACATGCCCGAGGGACGACTCGAACCTCCGACGGCGAGCATCGGCGGGCTCCGCAGCAAGTGTCACTAATTATTGTAGTGCTTCAGAGCGCTGCCTGTCTTGGGAAGCCGTCCTTTAGATGTGTGGGACCTTGTCAATACCATAGTCACCTCCGGTCGTCTTTCTCCTTAGTGAAAGGATACCACATTGTAAATTGCTACACCACGAAGATGACGTGCTACAGACCCGAAATTTAACCGACAGGAAGAAGATGCTGTGGTATGCAAATGATTAGCTTTTCAGAGCATTCACACAAGGTTGGCGCCGGTGGCGGCACCTACAACGTTCTGACATGAGGAAAGTTTCCCAACGATTTCTCATACACCAACAGCAGTTGACCGGCATTGCCTGGTGAAACGTTGTTGTGATGCCTCGTGTAAGGCGGAGAAATGCGTACCATCACGTTTCCGACTTTGATAAAGGTCGGATTGGAGCCTATCGCGATTGCGGTTTATCGTATCGCGACAATACTGCTCGCGTTGGTCGCGATCCAATGACTGTTGGCAGAATATGGAATCGGTGGGTTCAGGATGGCAATACGGAACGCCATGCTGGATCGTATCACTAGCAGTCGAGATGACAGGCATCTTATCCACATGGCCGTAACGGATCTTGATCCCTGAGTCAACAGATGGGGACGTTTGCAAGACAACAACCATCTTCACGACCAGTTCGACGACGTTTGCAGCAGCATGGACTATCAGCTCGGAGACCATGGCTGCGGTTACCCTTGACGCTGCATCACAGACAGGAGCCCCTGCGATGGTGTACACAACGACGAACCTGAGTGCACGAATGGCAAAACGTTATTTTTTCGGATGAATCTCAGTTCTGTTTACAGCATCATGATGATCGCATCGCCGGCCGCGGTGGCCGCGGGGACTGAGACGCTTCAGTCACGGTCTGCACGGCCACTACGGTCGGGGGTTCGAATCCCCCCTCGGGCATGGATATTTGTGCCGTCCTAGTTCGTAAGTAGTTCATAAGTAGTTTGTAAGTTTAGGGAGTGATGACCCCGTAGTTAAGTCCCATAGACTATACACACATTTGATGATCGCATCCGTGTTTTGCGACATCTCGGTGACCGCACATTGGAAGCGTGTATTCGTCATCGAAATACTGGCGTATCACCCGGCGTGATTATATCGGGTGCCATTGGTTACACGTCTCGGCCACCTCTTGTTCGCATTGACGGCACTTTGAACAGTGGCCGTTACATTTCAGATGTGTTACGACCCGTGGCTCTACCATTCATTCGATCCCCGCGAAACCCTACATTTCAGCAGGATAATACACGACCGCATGTTGCAGGTCCTGTACAGGACTTTCTGGATACGGAAAATGTTCGACTGCTGCCCTGGCCACCACATTCTCCAGATCTCTCACCAATTGAAAACGTCTGCTCAATGGTGGCCGAGCAACTGGCTCGTCACAATACGCCAGTCACTACTCTTGATGAACCGTGGTATCGTGTTGAAGCTGCATGGGCATCTGCACCTGTACACGCCATCCAAGCTCTGTTTGACTCAATGCCCAGGCGTATCAAAGCCGTTATTACGGTCAAAGGTGGTTGTTGTGGGTACTGATTTCTCAGGATCTATGCACCTAAATTGCGAGCAAATGTAATCACCTGTCAGTTCTACTATAATATATTTGTCCAATGAATACCCGTTTATAATTTGCATTTCTTCTTGGTGTAGCAATTTTAATGGCCAGTAGTGAATATAGGTGAGAAAGTTCCATGGATTCGATAGAGGTATGGACCATAAGAAGATCATGTCCGGTTAACGTGTGATTTATTTGCTTTCGTTGCCGTTTTACAGGAGTTTGTTGTGGTGTTCATAACACAGATCACTTTACTATGCAGGTTGGTTATTTGTGTAGGGCGTACATATTATGTTTCGTCCCTTTTCACGTCTGTATGCATTTGTTTTGCATTCAAAACCACGTGATGTCCGTTGCGTAGCAAAGTAAACACAACCAATTCGTAAGCTAGAGTGGATTGATACGTGTGACAGTTGTTATTGAGTGCACGTACAGTAAAAGTCGTTATTATTAGAGTGAAGTACTCTAATTAGGAAATGGCAGACATGCACCTTTTGTATCGACGGGCGCAGTGTAACGTAAATGAAGCACGGCATCTGTATGCGGAACACTCTCGTAATAGAGGTTTATCAAACAATAAGACGTTCCAAATAATTGATGATCGTCTGTGCGAAACTACGTATGGGGTAATTTGAAGACCAATGTGTATGCCACACCTATTCGTAACGTGCAATTTCTGCGTCAGCGCATAGAGCAAGGGTGTCAGCAAATATGACAGGTGCCTGCAATATGCGAACAAGTGAGACAGTCTGACGCCGCGTATAGACAGACGCCTACATCACAACTCGTGCTAGCCATTTGAGCTCTTTCTGTAGAGAACTGTACGAAGTAAATTACATTATATCAACACAAATGACCAACCCGAAAGTTAAGTCATCTGTGTTATGTACAGCACAACAAATGCCTGTTACACGGCAACGAAAGCAGATAAACGATGTGTGTGCAGGACATGTTATGTTTGTTGTTAGGTCGTCTGTCGGATCCCCGGAGGTTTCCCACACGATTCGTGACACCCTGTATAATGAACTAGCTGAAAACCCGGCGTTGCCCGGGTATTTATTTATTTATTCCTGCCGTTTTTCAGGTATATATTCATTTGTATAACGGCTGTATGTCTGTAAAATCTCTTGGGAATACAATCAGTAGTAAAGAAGTAATAGATCAAAACTTGGTGCGTGATGGGGCGGTTTTCCATGAATGTTAGTATGTGCTCATATCTCATGATGTACGTGTCGTACTGCTATACGATTTTGATGGTACACTCAACTATATGCGTGTATACTGTCTGTATAATTTCCTGCGGCTTCCATTTGTAGTGTAGAACTTATAAATTGTAACGTCATACCGAATGCCATAGTTTTAGTCCATGAACAGCGGAAAAGTAGTAAGCGAGAAACTTTTTACCTTTCATCATTTTGCTATGGTTGTTAGCGAGAAAAAGTTTAATAAATATTTGAAATTATGTTTAAAGTTTGTTGCAAGTCGTCAAGTACTGTCATTCTCATACAGTGTATTTCGAAAGTCTCGCCGCATTATATGGCATTTTTTGCGATTTCTATTGGTTATGACGTAATATCTTTTGAACCATGTGCCGTATGTGATTCTTAACCAAGCAGCAATTGTTACCTCACGGTAAGGAATGTGTGTACCAAATTTGGTTGAAATCGGTCCAATGGTTTAGGAGAAAATGAGCAGCATTGTCGCAAAATGGAACAGTTTTTCGCGCATCTCATTGTTTATGACGTCATATCTCGTGAACTATATATCGTATGTGATTCTTACACTTACGGCGACCGTCCTCATGGATTGAAGCTTACTTTTACAAAATTTCATAAAGATTGGAACAAATTGTAGATTTGTATGCAACACGTACAACTGTACAACTGTTTGTAGAGCTTATGGGACTTAACTACGGGGTCATCAGTCCCTAAACTTACAAACTACTTATGAACTAACTAAGACTAAGGACGGCACAAATATCCATGCCCGAGGGGGGATTCGAAAATGTTCAAAATGTTTGTAAAGTCTATGTGACTTAACTACGGGGTCATCAGTCACTAAACTTACAAACTACTTATGAACTAGCTAATCCTAAGGACGACACAAATATCCATGCCCGAGGGGGGATTCGAACCCCCGACCATAGTGGCCGTGCAGACCGTGACTGGAGCGCCTCAGTCCCCTCGGCCACCGCGGCCGGCAACACGTACAAACATACGGACAGTCTGCTTTATATATTAGACGAGAAGGAGGCCATTGATCCTTTCTTCAGAGGAGGCGCACACTAGGCCCGGACTCAGCGATATGCTGCGAGTACGGGTGTTAATGGGCAGAGGCACGCTGTTAATAGTGTGTGAATAACTGGAGAATGTTCGTCTGCCGGGAAGCGTGCTACAGTAGACTGCGCGGCGGGGGAGACCACTCTGCCCTCAGCGACGTAATGGTCAGAGAGACTGCCCAGAAAGCAGAAAAACCGGGTTCGAACTCCAACTGGGCCCAAATTTTCAACTTTCCCCATTGATTTATTTCAGCGCCCACTGACCGCTGACGTCGTAATTCCGTTATTGTGTTCAGTACAACACCAGCGACAGAGTATATAGGTTGAAGTTCGGCTGCTTTTCTTAGACAGGTAGCTTCACGCATCAAAAGCGTGTCTGAAAAACATATAGAAATGGATGGTACGAGGCAGGAACAACTAGAAAACATTGATTCGTCGATCTGCGATCATTTTATTGAATCTGTAACCAGCGGACGACGACATGAAACTGGCAGCAATCGAATGAAATGTTCAAATGTTTGTAATTCTAAGGGAGCAAACTACTCTGGTCATTGCTCCCAAGACTTACAATTACTTAAACCAACTTATGCTAAGGACCTCAACGCGATTGAACAGCGCGATCTCTAACATAACGCCCCATACCGCACAATCATTCCTGCGCGGCTCGCTCGATGATTATGGATTTCAAACGAAGACATCAGATTCGAAAGAGAGAAACTCCAAATTTATATCCGAGAGTAAAAGCGCTTCCCTCCATCAAGTCCTTGCTAGAGACGGCAAATTTCTAAACGCACATTCGAGCCTCCTACCAAAATACTACAAATATTTTAGTAACAATGAACAAACAGGTATTATACATAGGAGGAACTGATTCATTTACATCAATTACAATACCATGTTACAGACCATACGAAGCTACATTTTGAATTTTTCCCGGGTGCCAGTATCAGTCAACTTATGACACAACTCTCACCGATCGCAGAACAACGGTGGTTCTTGTGCAGCACTGGAATCCACACACTTCATAGTGTCCTGTCACCTTACCAGCAAAATTATTATCAGTTTTCTCCGTTTGTTTACAATAGTCCACTGGCTCATTTTGAATAACGCTGCAAAAATCAGTTGAGTACGCACACGAATGCGAATGTTCAGTTGTTTATGATCCTAAGGCACCAAACTGCTTAGTTCCCTAGACTTACAAACTACTTAAACTAAATTATGCTAACGATAACGTACACATCTATGCCCAATTGAGGACTCGAATCTCCGGCGAAAGCGGCCGCTCAATCCTTGGCGTGGTGCCCCAGAGAGCGCGGCCATTCTCGCACTAATAAACGATAAAAAATGTTACGATAACATCTTCAAAATAGTGGCAATTATAGAGGGATAAATTTCATGTCTTTATACACAATGACGAGCTGAGAAACGATCATGGAGAAGAGGCTGCTCCTAGAAACTGAAGTATGCGAAGAACAGTTTGAATTTATGCCGGGAAGAGGAACAACCGACGCAATATTTGCATTACGGCAACCGACGAAAAGGCACAGAGTTAAGTTGTTTGTAATTGCGAATTAATCTGCATTTTCTTTATCGTGTATTCCACTCCTTCCCTACTTATAGTTTGGGTCACTCCTTCATTTAACTCTCCATCCTCGTACTTCTCTCGCACATTTTCTTCATTCAATACTCCATTCAGCTCTTCACGATTTTCTCCTGGTCGTGTAGTACTACACCTAATTCAGCTTTTATCTGTTTCATCTACGGTATATCCTTGGACTCCTTATCTGTCGCTGTAGCAGTCAGTAAGAGTTGCCTGCCACCCTGTCTTCTTTCCAGCTTTTGATACACCCCTTCCATTGGTACGGCTTCCGTTTTGCCACTGATCTTTTTGCCTCTTTTTTCAGTCTTAAAGGCTTCCTGATATATATATATATATAACATCAACTGCGAATGGGCAAAGCCGAAAGTGTGTACCCATCCGGGATTCGAACCTGAGTCTCCTACTTTCTAGGCAGTTGCGCTGACCACCACTGGGGACAAAGTGATCACCTCCCCTGCAAGGACTACCTAAGCACGCCTCCCGTCAGATACAAATTCCCAGCTCTACCTGCCCACAGTACTCAAACTCGTAGTTTTGAAACTAATTCCCGTAATAGTAAGGGCCACAAACTTGCTCACCCCTCCCCACTAACGAAAGGTACATTGCCCGTCACCGGCATATTATATATTCAGGATGAATCTAAATTCGTGCACTCGGGCTTCGCAGCGCGATTCCTCACATGCTAGCAATAAAAAATGTCTCGCAAAATTTTGTCCTGCGCATATTTCCGGCAGTAAATGGACGTGTGTGTCTCATACGTCAGTGTGTTGCAGAATTACACTACTACACCAACAAACTTCTAGGAGAATTGGGAGATGTCTGGAGGAACAAAGTGAGCATAGAAACCCATGCCCTGAAACGTCATCCAATGATGCTACAGAGTGCCGAATTGCTGGAGGGGATGTCTAGCGGCAGGATCTGGTGCCTGTAACTTGGACACTCCGTAGCTTCGTTGAATGGCGTTTCCGGGCATGGGTTTCTATGCTCACTTTGTTCCTCAAGACACCTCCCACATCCCCTAGAAGTTTGTTGGTGTAGTAGTGTAATTCTGCAACACACTGACGTATGGAACACACACCCATCTCAATCTTCGACGTCCATTTACTGCCGGAAATATGCGCAGGACGAAATTTTGTGAGAGACATTTTTTTATTGCTAGCATGTGAGGAATTCCGCTGCGAAGCCCGAATGCGCGACTTCAGATTCACCCTGTATGTACATGTGGCGTCTGTTTCGAAAAACAGACGTCACTTCTGATCCTGCAGTTGTTATTCTTTCATATTCACAGAATGTATGACATCAGCTGCGTGTGGGCAAAGTCGAAATTGTGTGCCCAGCCGGACTCGAACCCACGTCTCCTGCTTTCTAGGCAGTTGCGCTGACCACGGGAATTAGTTTCAAAACTACGAGTTGGAGTACTGTGGGCAGGTAGAGCTGGGAATTTGTATCTGACGGGAGGCGTGCTTAGGTAGTCCTTGCAGGTGCGGCGATCACTATGTCCCCAGTGGTGTAGCAGTCTACATCTACATCTACAACCATACTCCGCAAGCCACCCGACGGTGTGTGGCAGAGGGTACCTTGCGTACCACTATCGATTTTCCCTCCTATTCCAGTCACGTATTGTTCGCGGAAAGAAGGATTGTCGGTATGCCTCTGTCTGGGCTCAAATCTCTCTGATTTTATCCTCATGATCTCTTCGAGAGATATACGTAGGAGGGAGCAATATAGTGCTAGACTCCTCAGTAAAAGTATGTTCTCGAAACTTCGACAAAAGCCCGTACCGAGCGACAGAGCGTCTCTCCTGCAGAGTCTTCCATTGGTCAGCGCAATTGCCTATAAAGCAGGAGACCTGGGTTCGAATGACGGCTGGGTACACATTTTCGGCTATGTCCATTCGCAGTTGATGTCATATATTCTGTGAATATGAAAGAATAACAAATGCAGGATCAGAAGTGACGTCTGTTCTTTCGGAACAGATGCCACATGTATAGAAATTTTGTGTGTCAACTTCCAGAGGAACCACACCTACCACGTGGTGGTGAAGTCCTGAGGGGTACTTGACCGCTAGTCTACTGCTGGGCTCTAGACTGCAGACACGTCTGTGGTGTGGCAGCCACGCTTGAAGTACATCTTTGGGCGAACCTGCTGTGTGACTCGCATCCGCCCTCTTGAGTAACTTCAGCCATGGCAGCCAAGTGGTCCTGAACTGACAGACGGTGCACTCCTCCACAGCCTCCTGCTATAGAAACAACTTTGATACCGTCCTGGTCGACGCCTAGTGAGCCAGCAACAAGCAACTGAGTTGGCTGTTTGATGCATACGCAATGCATGGGGTCCACTAGAACGCGCGAGGATGGTTAGGCGACCAAACACCAGAGGCCTCGAGAAGCGGCGGCTGGCCTGTCTCGACGGCTCCCAGACGTAGTAAGTTGACAGCTGTGTCAAACACAGCGTATGACAAAGCGCCGGCCGTCAGCACATTGCACGTATCGCTGACTAGCGTGGGCGCATTGGTTCTCACAGGGAGGCCTTGGCACTGTATTTGCTGAAAGAACTGAAAGCATTGTGAAAGCTATCACTCTGTATGCGCGTAAGTAACCCTCCATAGTAAACACAGTAGTTTCATCCAAGATCACTTATTTCAGTCATGATCATCGGTTTCGATGTCCTTAGGACATCATCATATGGTCTTCATAATTTTTGTACGTATTTATGAAGCTCAGATGATGATGTCCTAAGAGCATCTAAACTGCTTATCACAATAAAAATAAAATAAGCGATATTGGCTTAGAACCACTGTGTTTACGAAATGATTTAGATCGCCCCAACGCACTCAACATGTGCTCCATACGTCAGCAACCTTCTCCCACACCATTTTTTCTCATCCATCCTGACGTGTAGCACCCTCGATTAGTTCAGTACGTTTTATACCGTTCAAATGCCATGAAGGAAGTAAGATTAGGATTTAAGCCCTGTCGACAGCGTGGTCATTAGAGGCAGCGCCCACGCCCAGATTCTCTGGGTAAGGAAATCGGCAATGCCTTAAAAGAAACCATGTTCAAATGTTTGTAAACCTATTCAGCCAAACTACTACGATCATCAGTGTGTAGACTCACAAACTGCTTAAACCAACTTACACTAAGGAAAACACACACAGTCCTAGGGAGGACTCAAGCCTCCAGCAGGAACGGCCACCCAGTGGCGCTTTAGATAAGGTGGCCATTCCGCGCGGTCATATGAACCATCCCAGCATTTGCCTAAAGTGCTGTAGTGAAATCACGGAAAACCTAGATCTGGATTTCAACCACAGCCCTACTGAATAGGAGTGTAGTGCGTTAGCATGCGCTATTTCACTCAATCAAATGTCATTGTGAGAACTCACGGTATATATTGGTTGTCATACCACACTTGAGAATACTCATGTAGTGACAATATACGTTTTAATTGCTTTCTTAGTTTTGACAATCATTGTGTTACCTATTGTGTTAGAGGAAGTGTACTCAATAGTTTAGGCATATTCACATAAAATAAAAGTTGTGAAGATCCTATGATAGCAGCAAGTCTGATTAACCACTTGCAAACAAAATTACAATAAGAGAACAGGAAATTAAAATTGTTGATAAATTTAATTATTTAGGTGAAGTAATAACATACAATTTAAATGAGAAACCATAATAGCAAAACAAAATAAAAAAACTGAAGCATTCAGACTATATTACCAAAAAAATGCAACAAAAAGAGTGTCTATAGCTGCAAAATTAAAACAGTTACACAACCAGAAATAATATATGCACCCGAAACCATGTTCAAAACTACGAATACAACAGAAATTGACAGAATCCTAAAGACAGAAAGAAGAATACTGTCCAACTGTTTGTAAATCTATAGGACCAAACTGCGTGGTCATCAGTCTGTAAAGAAGAATAATTAGGTCATGTATAAATAAACAATATCAAATAAATGGACATTGGAGAATAGTTTCAAATGGAACAGTATATAAGAAAACAGAATCAACAATGAGCACAATCAGAAAGAAACGCATCTCATTCTTTGGGCATCTGATAAGAACTCCAGAAAACAGAATTAGTAAAAAGAATAATACAAAAATTGCAGAATAGTAAGAACAACATTAAATGGATCACTGAAAATAAGGAAGATATAAGAGAACTGCAAATTACAGTAGATAACCTAAAAAATAAGAGCGAGTAAATCATAATACTACAAGACACACAAACCAGGCTCCAACCGAAGATCAATAAATACAGGAAGAGTTATCTCAGACAAGAAAAGAAAGAAAATATCGGAAAGAATGAAGAAGTACTTGGCAGACAGCAGACCAAAACATCCTTCATATAATAAAAAATTATAATAAAGTTAGTATAACCTGTGTGTTATTGAATTACGTTGTCGTATTAGTGAACTAAATTGTGTTACTGCAAACTAATAACTTTTGAAAACGTATGTAATATTGACTAGAGTGGTCCAATGAAGACCATAAAATAAATAAATAAATATTAGCAAGTCTGTCGACACCATTCATGGGACACTACTAAAAGTTTGTAGCGGTATTGCAATTGAAAACTTCCTACTAAAAATAGCTAACTCCCAGGACAGAAACATGAATAACGTATGAAAGGATTGTTTTACGTTTGAACAATGCTCCACACCTGTCAGAAATGACACGGGTTATTGTGTGTGGAAATATGAAATGAAATGCCACGGACGAACTAGCCCATGGGCGTCGCAAAGCCGAGCCAGGCAGCCAGGGTTGAGGAAGCTGAGTCAGGGGAACTGGCCGCGCCTGGAAAAAGGACTGCAACAAGTGGGAGTTTCAGCGTTGGTGCCGCAAAGAGGTGAAGCGAGATA
This sequence comes from Locusta migratoria, assembly GCA_026315105.1. Lineage (NCBI taxonomy): Eukaryota > Metazoa > Arthropoda > Insecta > Orthoptera > Acrididae > Locusta > Locusta migratoria. The sequence continues at coordinate 300,446,394 of CM048755.1, forward strand.
GCTGAAAGTATAAATGTGTGGAGGAGCGCAGAGGGAGGCCCAGCGATCGATCAGCCGACCACCGCCAGCGGGACGCCGCCCTGCTGCACTAACTAGACAACTGGCTAGCGGGTGGTACGTCAAGTTCACAACTCAAGTGACAAAGCCATTCCACGCAACTCTCAAAAATTATCCAGAAAAATCTACTTTGAAGTTTTGCAAGTACACATAAGCACCAATAATTAAACGAGTTGCAGCAACTGTCGATGTACTCGCAGAGTTCTGATCTCACAACCATAGATTCTGTGGTTCCAATCCAGCTGTGACAGATACGTTTTTCGTTGTTTTCGAATTCAGTTATATAAAGAATTTTGGTATCTCTAATTCCACGTGTCAGTTGTTTATGTGTATGTAGACGATCTGAACAACTTTCGTCGCCTAAAACCACGGTTGAGTAGGTTAGATGATACGAAAGCCATTAGTAGCTACAAAGACTGTGGTGTCGCACAAGTCTGAAGTGCGCGCCACGTACTTTCGCCGCGCGCCGCCATGCAAGCACGGCGCGGCTTTCTTACGACGTCAGCCACGAGCGCCCTCTGCTGCTATCGCGCTCGTGGCCACCACTGAACTGCATCGGTCACTTGGGAATAGGACAGGCACCGATTAGGACTCTCATCAGTAGGCAGGCCTCTACCTAGTTAAACATTGTATCTGCATTCCACTAGTCTTCAGTTAAGTACCGTATTGTACTATCTCTACAAAATATATCTCTTGTTCTAATCTAGCTTAGTGTATCAAGTTTCTGCTGTCCCACTGGCTGGTCACCTCCGTACCCGTACACGCGTGCATCCTACTTTCCTGAGTCGGTCTCTCTCTACTCGGCCACCGACACCTAGGACAACCGGCGGCAACGAGACACAAAAGTGGCGACGAGGATGGGATACAAAAGAAAGGACATCTGAATGTCTTCGTTCGAGCTCTGATTTCTGATTTTATTCTGATGATCATTTCTACCTATGTAAGTGGGGGTCAAGAATATATTTTCGCATTCGGAGGAGAATGTTGGTGATTGGAGTTTCGTAAGTAGACCATGCCGCAGCGATAAGAGCCGTTGTTGTAACTTTACGAAACCAGCGTAGAAGCTCTTCACAAATTGAACAATCAAAGACAACCATCGTCAACTAATAGTAAAGCCAATACTGTAAAAAATATATATTATGCTTTTTGATTTAAACTTGCGTTATTAACAACAACAAATAAAGAAAATTATGAAAAAACAAAAATACATATATTTTTCGTAAAAATTACCATATGATATTAAAATTGTGTAACAAGGGAACATAATCAACTCGACCTCTTATTTTCTTGAGAGAAAAATACATGAGCTAGATATCAAATCCAGAAATTGATATCACGTGAAAATTTGGGCCATTATTCCGATACTACGCAGTTACGGCCTCCTCAAAGAACAGTTTTCCAACATTCGCGCGCTCGTGTTGTTCATCACTCGCCCGCTTCACTGCGGCCGCTTAATGCCCGAACGCGAAGTGCTGTGCAATGAACGGACAAAAGCGAATCCCCTGAAATGTGAAATTTGAAGAGCTAGGGAAGTAGAGGAAGAAATAATATTACAAAATGAAACATATGTACTGTAGCTCTTTCAAGTTTACTCCACTTCAATAGAGGCAGCTTTACAGACAACAAATTGACGAACATAAAAAGTATTGAAAATTAAATTACTTTACCCTGCTTATTGATAAACCGTTTCATTCGTTTCCACTGCAGTTGTGACGCGCTGTATAAAACGCAAACGGCTCGTTCCATATATTCTTGTGTTACGGAGACGGGCAAAATCGTATTCGACGATTTAAAATCATCAAAGCAGCTTTCACCATCACCGACGACCTCAATTCCACAACCCCCGTTGAAGCAATTTAAGTGCTCGGCGAATCTGAAGGTGGTGAAATGGCAGCGTATTTATAGTCGACGTCATCCTCTTATAAATCTGTACCGAACGTCAACCCGCTATTTTCTTATTATCCAGCACGTCTTCACCAGTCCAATTGTCTACGATATATGCAACGCAGTTCGAAGATATAAGAAAAGCATAAAGAAAGCGCCATGTATTTTCTTTTACCGTGTATAGTACGTCTAATAACTGCAAATGATTACGCTTAGCCGCGGTGGAGTAGCCGAGCGGTCTAAAGCGTCTCGCTGGGGAGCGCGCGGTTGCTCGCCGTGGAGGTTCGAGTCCTCCCTGGGGCATGTGTGTGTGTTTGTCCTTAGGTTAGTTTACCTAGGTTTAAGTAGTTTATAAGCTACGGACCGATGACCACGCAGTTTGGTCCGATAGATTTACAAACATTTGAACATTTGATTATGCTTACCGGTGACGACTTTATAGAGCTCTGATTCTTTGACGTTTAATCGTTGCTGATTAATCGTCATTCCATACCGCTCCTGGAGATGTCACATGACAGCCTGTGCGTTAATTTACATCGCGAACTCATACGTATTACTAGACTCTTCTCACAGCATTAGACGTTGTCATTAAGCGGCCGCAGAGAAGCGGGCGGAGTGAGGAACAACACGAGCGCGCGAATGTTTAACAGCTGTACTTTGTGGAGGCCGCAACTGCGTAGTATCTGAATAATGGCCCAAATTTTTACGTGATATCTGGAGTTGTTATCTAGCTCATGTATTTTTTTCTCAAGAAAATATGAGATCGAGTTGATGATGTTCCCTGGTAAGTAATGGAACACAAAAAAAAAAAAAAAAAAGGAAAAACCTTTTACCGTGGGATTCGAACCACCAACCATCCCGTTGGAATACCATAACGCTACCACCAGAGCTACACCGACAGTTGCTGTACCTGATCAAATTATAGATACTTAGGTGCACTTGCAAAAATTTCAAGCCGGCCGCGGTGGCCGAGGGGACTGCGGCGCGCCAGTCACGGTCTGCACGGCCATTACGGTCTTCCTACCTTAATATTACAAAAAACAGTCTTGATCGCAAAAAATTAACAGTTTTCATTGACCGGTTTCGACCTGATGTAGGTCATGTTCGGAACAAAATGTAGCCCATGTGGCCAGTGCTGGACTCGGCTGGGCTGGGCTGTCCTGGCTGTTCTGCTGCCAGCAGGTAAGGATCAAGACTGTTTTTTGTAATATTTATCATACCAAATAGATCGCTGTTTCTCTTCTTTGACAATGTTGTCTAAATTAATTCTTCCTTCCTGTTAAAATTGTCCCCATGCTTATATATTTCAATTGCTTCCGTATAAGCACGCGGATAATAGCAAGTCGTTGTAAATAAAATTGTAGTTAGGGAAAACTTCACGATTGCCTTATTGAAGTGCGTGCCCAGCCACAGCTGACTTTTCAGTTTTCCCTAGTCGCCAAAGACTTTTATATTCTTTTACTCTTGTATTAACGCTTCTCTTCGTAGTTCCGAGTGCCTGTCTTATGTTCTTAGTTGGCCTTAAAACAGGTTTGACATCACATTTTCGTAAAAATTTCTGATCTGATCAGTAATCTTTCCTATAAATGGAGGAGACTTTTAGCAATCGATACTTTAGTTTTATCTTTGACAAAGATTATTCCTGCTGATCACGTGAAAACCTGACCGCCCCTATTTTAGACAGTATTTATGCCGTTCTCCGACGTCCGACTCGACAGTCGGCAAGACTCAGCACCCCCAGGAACACACTTGAGGATGTCCAGCGCAGCTCTGGACGAAACGTCAGGAACAGAAACGTTCATAGACCACAGGCATACAACCCGGAAGAATCATAAAAAAAGACTATACTTCATTTTCAAAATGATCTAGTTCCTTTTTTATTTCCAATTTTATGCAAATGATTTTCTCCTCATTTTCAGGGTAAATATTAGTCAAATAATAAGTAATCATTAAATATTCGTAAACTGGGCAGTCATAATAAATCTCCCGTTATGTCGGAATAACTAAAAACAAAAAATAGAAAAAAAGCAATCACCGATATTCTATCGCTGAACCTGAGGCTTATGATAATAAGCGCTTCGTGACTGAGCTTCGAACTTCTTACCTACGAGCGAGCACACAACAGTAAAACTCGATTTTCCTGAAACAGTGGAGAGTTACGTCTTCCTCATTGCATATGTTTGCAATGCCAGCCATGCTCTACGCATCCATACTCTATCAATATAAATTAAATCAGCGAGGGCAAGTACTTCAGTCCCCATTTAGTGCGGGCTTGCCATCTGGCTTCTTAATATTCGTACAATGCTTCTGTTGTCGCTAAAAGCTTCTTAAACTTTGATGTAGGAGATATCTGTCTTTAGCCTAGTAATAAATGATAAATGCTTCTAAAACAGAGGTCCCCCATGTTTTTTGTACTGGGATACACAATCTTTCTGTGATAATTTTGGCAACACACACACGTGTGTCTGTCTGTCTGTCTGTGTGTGTGTGTGTGTGTGTTCTTCACATACTGCATGGAAATTTGTAATGCAAAAATTACATTTAATGTGGAATCTGAGTTATTATTATTGCAATTGTTTTGCCGAGAAAGGCTTTCGAAACCGGTGGATGGAACGTGTATAAAAATTTTTCTCCAATAAAAGATGGTATTGTGCATTTTAAATGGTAGTCTTCGTGTTAATTTTACATTCTGTCTCTTTTTGATCGAAACTTTTAAGGCGTAAATCGTTTACCGTCCAAAGTTCTTTTTACAAAAACCAAACTATAAAATGCGCGCTTCCATTACTAGATAGATGTGGACTCTATTAAATTCTTCAATGATATATTGGTAAACACCTGATACAATCGAACGTCACCCGATATGAACGATTTAGTCCACAATACACGTTCCCATTGTGAAATAAGTATAAAATATAGTATAAAATAAATGAACCGCCATTATAAAAAAGGATACACATGTTAGACAACAAGAAAATAAGGTACGATCTCTCAGTCAGAGACAAAATAAACCAATGGCAGGTTCCTCATATGACATTTAGCAAATGGAAGAGGACGATTTATTTCCATCTCGGAATTACAAACGAATGCTATCGCTGCGTTGCTCCCTTATCGTCCTGGGACGTAAGTAAACACATAGGTTTCCTGCTTAGAACGGGTTTATACACAGCTTTTCAGATCATAAAACTATGCTGTTGAAATAGACTTTCACATTTTTATCAGTCGGTAAAATATTTTCGTCAGATGTTTTTGTAGTGGTCCGGCGACCCACCTGAGTACACCCTGCGACCCATTAGTGGGTCGTGACCCATAGTTGGGAAGCCACTGTTCTAGAGCGTTGCATTGCTCGTCTGGGCACACTTATTTTGCCATTTCGCACTTCCTGCTGATATATTTTATAATAGTAGCAGCGTATTTCTGGCTTTTCCAAAATACGAGGCGCATCTAGTTTTACTATTTTATTAAACCAAAGGCAACATAGTTACATGAAAAATTTTATTGATCACAATAGAGAAATTTTTGACCAATTTTTCGACATAATCACCAAAAGAATCGACACATTAGTCATATCGTAGGATAAACTTCTGTATTACTGTGTCATAGAAATCTGCTGCCTGTAAATGAAAGCAGCGAGCGTATGACAGTGGTTTTCAGTTGCTCGTCGTTGTCAAAACGCTGACCGGAAGACAGCTTACTGCAGATATGCAGCTCCATGACAATGCTCGCTTCACCTACGGCTCGTCGCACAGCAACTGTTTCGAAGAAGTTCGGCTGGGAGCTGTTTGTACATCCAGCATACTGTCCTTATCTTTCTCCCACCGATTTGCATCTCGTCTTACATCACAAGAAACTCCTGTTCTCCGGCTAGCGTATGGACAACAACAAAGACCTTAAGACGACTCATCGGAGCGTCTTCCAAAGAGATGGTTTCTTGCGTCCACGACTGTATATGATTTACAAATGGGTGATTCGCAGCAATCAGTCGTTCTCTATTTTTTTTAAAAAAAGAATTGATTTATTTTGCAAATCTAGATTTCAGCAAGTGAGTTGCCATTCTCAATGCATACATTATTTATATCAGTGCAGTGTTTCTAAACTAAACTGTGATAAGTATACTATATAACGTTTATGGGGGTTAAAGAATGCACATTCACAGCATACTGATATAAATAATGTATGCATTGAGAATGGCAAGTCACTAGCTAAAATCTAGATCAGCAAAACAAAGCCGTTTTAAAAAAATGGCTAATTGATGCAAATCATTCAAAACTGATAGCTGCAAATCACTCAGACGCTGGTTCCATTTACAGGTGGAAAGCTTCTATGACACAAGAATACAAAAGTTAGTCCTAGAATATAACAAGCGTCTCAATTCTCTTGATGATTATGTCGAAAATAGCTCAACCTCATTGTACCTGTTGCCAATAAAGTTTTCAAAGTGACTATTTTGTCTTCGCCAAAATAATAATAAAAACACGACCACTTACTTTCTGGGGGCGCCTCGTATTTCTCAAAGAATTTTAACTGTGTAATACGGAAGTATCACGCAAATAATAATAATAATAATAAGTGAGCTAAATTTACTCTTTTTAGGAGTATCACGTCAATTAGCCCTAACTGTAGCTGCCAACGTTGTACTACTAACGCGCGGCCGCGGCAGGGTGGCCGAGCGCATTGAGGCACTATGCTCCGATACGGGAAGCCATTCTGCGTCAGAGCTTCGAATCCTCCCTCGGGCATGGATGTTTGTGTTGTCTTTAGGGTAACGTAGTTTATAAGTAGTTTGTAAGTTTAGGGACTGATGACCCCGCAGTTCAGTTCCATAAGCTTAACAAGCATTTGAACATTTTTTACTAAAGCGCTACACACTATTAATAAGCCCATTTTAAAGAACAAGTAGCTTCGGATAATACATTACTTTCGGTTTTCTGTGTTCCACTGATTGGTGACTCTCCTGCTAAGTCGCTAATTAGACACTCTCCCTCCCGAAAATACAACAGTAATATGGAAGCAGCAATTTTAAAATATCAATAACGACTGACTTCTTGTTTCGACCTTAATATTCCCGGATGATCCGCTAACGAGATGATAAATGGGTTAGCGTGAGGCACTACTAATGACTGTTTGAAACACAATGAGCACCTAATTAACCTGTCCATCACTGTTACTAAATCGTGCCACGGTAGCATTATCAGAAAACGCCTGACGTTGAAGCTGACTCCGCCGACAAGCAATTACGCTCTACGTCTCAGACTGTCAATACGAGATCGACTGCAGTACTTCGCAGCGTTTCCGTAAAATGGTGACCCTAGATGCCCCGCTATCCACATGCAGTTAAGCAGTCCACATCAGCCGACCGAAACGGAATGTCAATACAACCTGATAGCTCGTTTTCGGGACGTCTCACTTACCCGTGGAACTATCGTGTGAGTTAAAGACTGAAGCGGAATCTCGTTTCGGATCATAAAAGGGTGCTTCCAAATACAGCTTTGAAGAAATTAATGCGACTGGCCAACTATTTACTTACGTGAGCATGCATTTTCCTAATTTTTTAAATATATACAAATACAGAAACAGTTTTCGTGGTAAATGATTTGTACCTGAAACCAACAAGCTTCAATCTAAATATAGAATGTATCGTTTACACCAACACTTAACAATTTCATAGATCTCACTGAACTTAGCATTTAATCTGTGTAAAAAAATTTCATATTGGAGAAAGTATTGTACATTTTCCTAAATAATGTTCTCTTCTTAGTTTTCAAATTGCTTACTAAAAAGGATCTGCACATTTAATAAGAACTTCAGAGCCATATTAAACAAAATTTTTTCATTAGTAGGGGAGAACATAGAAACTGATCTACAAATTCTCAAAACCAGCAACAGCTTATTCCAAAAACTAACAATACAGGAAAACTATCACATCTAGAAAGCAATAGCCCAAGGTAGAAAAGTACTTAACCTATATACGTCACTAAGCAACGAAACCTTCTTTGAGACCATAAAAGAAGTATATAAATAAATCCCTCCATCACATTACACCTGACAGCCCCCCCCCCCCCCACACACACACACAATATTTTCTCTCTCTCTCTCTATTTCACACACACACACACACTTACAACAAATAGATATCTTCCCTCACAAAAATACACACACACACACACACACACACACACACACACACACAAAAAACAGTGTTCACATCGCGATTTGTCACGGTACGATACGTGTTCATTTTTTTGAGTTGCGTGTCTGAATGTTTTTGATACTGGTGATGTTTTGTGTGCGTGATTTTGTTGTGTGGGTGAAGGAAGATATCTATTTCGTGTGTGTGGGTGTGGGTGTGTGTGAAGTAGACAGAGAGAGAGAGAGAAAATATTGTGTGTGGGGGGGAGGGGGGCTGTCAGGTGTAATGTGATGGAGGGATTTATTTATATACTTCTGTTATGGTCTCAAAGAAGGTTTCGTTGCATAGTGATATATATAGTTCGTTTACAACGACTACATAACACTATTATGTAAAATGAATGTTTTTTATGTTTTTTCGTATTTTTATGCTCTGCTGTTGTATATATGGGTCGCGAAATTTTTTTTAGTAAGGTTGTAGGTCCCATTTCAAAATCGATTCGGAACCACTGCTTCAGAGACATTCCGTCGTGGTTAGACGACGTTGTCGTCAGATGTGTGTTCAGAGCTCCATCAGGCTCTATGAATTTACTTCTCGGTTCTCACAAAATTACGAACGGTTATTGTCGTATTTGTTTGGTGACTTTACTTCCGGGTCTGTGTTGTGGAGTAACGTTCGTGACGCACAATGCAGCCGAAAGGAAGTTCCTCGAATGTTTGTAAACCTATTGCACCAAACTGCTACGGTTATCAGTCTCTACACTTACAAACTACGACAATACACACCTATGCCCAAAGGAGGGCTCGAAACTCTGGCGGGAACGGTCACCCAGTCCGTAGCATGACGCCTTAGACCACGCGGCCATTCTGCGCAGAACGGAAGTGGCTCTCGAATGGCAGCCGCAAACGTTTGATGTCAAGGCGAGAGGCCGAACTAACTCTCCACCGTAAAACATGTCTAGGTATCATAAAATTCATTGGTGACGATATGTACGCCATGTGACAGATGCATTATTCAAATGTTCAAATATTTGTAAAGCTTATGGGCCTTAACTGCGTGGTCATCAGTCCCTAAACTTACAAACTACTTATGAACTAGCTTATACTAAAGACGGCACAAATATCCGTGCCCGAGGGAGGATTCGAACCGCCGGCCGCGGTGGCCGAGGGGACTGAGGCGCTGCCGGCCGCGGTGGCCGAGGGGACTGAGGCGCTCCAGTCACGGTCTGCACGGCCACTACGGGCGGGGACTCAAATCCCCCCTCGGGCATGGATATTTGTTCCGTCCTTAGTCTTAGTTAGTTCATAAGTAGTTTGTAAGTTTAGGTACTGATGACCCCGTAGTTAAGTCCCATAAGCTATACAAACATTTGAACATTTGACTGAGGCGCTCCAGTCACGGTCTGCACGGCCACTACGGTCGGGGGTTCGAATCCCCCCTCGGGCATGGATATTTGTGCCGTCCTTAGAATTAGCTAGTTCATAAGTAGTTTGTAAGTTTAGGGACTGATGACCCCGTAGTTAAGTCGCATAAGCGCTACAAACATTTGGATTCGAACCCCCGACGGGGAACGGCCTCGCGCATCGTAGCATAGCGCCTCAATGCGCTCGGTCGATCCGCCGCGGCGATGCTTTCTTAAGAGACTGCTAACTTGGACGCCTGGTGAGGAACTGAGATATCCCTCTATGCCAGATTAACCTATTCCTATAAATGTGAATGTAAAAATGAAATGAGCGTATGGCTTTCTTGGCCGGGAGAACCCTTGCGGGTTTGTTCGACCGCCTTAGTGTAAGTCTTTTTATTTGACGCCGCGTGGGCTACTTACGGGCCAATGATGATGAGATGATGATGATGATTAGGACAACACACAACACCCAGTTCCCTGCCGGGAATCGAACTCGGGCCTCCTGCGTGGTAGTCAGCGACGCTACCGCTGAGCTAAGGTAAAGCAGTCAACAATCAGAAGATTGGTTTGAACACCACAGTGCTTTACTAGGCATGGTCCTGTTTGGAGGTGGTATGCCGTTGCCTTCCTCCGACCTTGGAACTGACTTACCCAGCCAGTTATAGGGGGACCTACAGTTTAACGTGGGTTCCGAACCACGGTGCTACTCGGTATTTTTCACATGAGCAATACTACCAGAGGTGAAAGAAGTGGAAAGTGACAGTTAAAAATCCTAGGACCTGGCGGGGATCGAACCCGCGAGCTTTGGATTTGTAGTCTAGCACTCTGTAATTACTCTCAAAGAAATGATGATAATATAATAGTTTGCCAAATAAGCTGCAACAAATGACAGTAACAGTTTCATAATCACACAGGTAACACTGTGATCTGTCAGTACTTAGGTTTTTAACGTTTTTTAAGTTCTCCATTTGTGCACTCAGAAATTCTGAAACTTCCAAGCAAAACTAAACAAGTCCTAAAATTTTGGAGAGCGAAGTTGGTTATATGTAAGAAAGGGCTTGGACCTACGTAGTTCACACCTGTTTATTGTGTTCCCACTTCTGTGATAGTTCTATGAGACTCATCGTCTGCCATCACTATTCGTTACATTTACTAATATATTCTTACCAAATGTTGAAATGTTCAAAATTTCAAATGTTTGTAAACCTAAGGGGTCAAACTGCTGTGATCATTGGTCTGTAGTCTTACTAACTACTTTAATTTATGCTAAAGACAATACTCGTTCTACCGAACCTTCACTGTTGTAATATGATTCACCATGGTACAACGAACGAAAACGTAAAACAGTTAGAATTAACCATAAATGCATGTGTACACTATATTCGCCAATATAACCGTATTAGGGTGGCTACGGCCAGACAAACTATGGGACTACCACACCGATTGCTCAGTGCAAAGCACCCCAGCACTTCGCCTCAGCATTTAGACATCTTTCGCGCCACCATAACATTAATACAAGATCCCACTTATCTAGTATCCTAGCTGTGCCCATTCATAACACAAAAACATCTGGAAACTCCTTCGCTGTCACTGCTGTTCGCCTCTGGAACACGCTGCCCTGCTCTCTTCGCACAATTCAGTCTTCTGCTAAGTTCCTTGTCAAATAGAGTTGTGAGGCGGCATCGTAAGTCGTGTCGGGGTAGCTCAGTGTTAGAGCGCTTGCCTGCGAAAGGCAAAGGTCCCAGGTTCGAGTCCCGGTTCTGGCACACAATTTTAATCTGCCAGGAAGTTTCATATCAGCGCACACTCCGCTGCAGAGTGAAAGTTTCATTCTGGAAGTTCCTTGTCATCATCTGAAAACTTTCCCGAAAACTTACGCATACAGTCAACTTCCTCTTTGTCTAAAAGTAAAACCCATGCTCTTCTCTCCGTTATTTCTCTTGCTCCTCTATCGTTCGCCATAAATCACACCACATGCCGGCCGCGGTGGCCGAGGTGACTGAGGCGCTCCAGTCACGGTCAGCACGGCCACTACGGTCGGGGGTTCGAATCCCCCCTCGGGCATGGATATTTGTGCCGTCCTAGTTCGTAAGTAGTTCATAAGTAGTTTGTAAGTTTAGGGACTGATGACCCCGTAGTTAAGTCCCATAAGCTTAACAAACATTTGATTGATCACACCACATGCTCTTCCGTTATATTTCTTTCTTTTTCCTCCCTATCCGCCATGTTCAAATGTTTGTGAATCTGTGGGATTCTACAGCTTGGTTATTAGTCCGTAGCTTACAAACTACCTAACCTAAGGTAAACTAAACTAAGAACAACACAAACACCCATGCCCGAGGGGTAAAGCGAACCCCCGACGGCGGACGGCCGCGCGCACCGCAGCACAGGGCTCCAGTACGCGCGGCTAATTCGCCGCGGCTGCCTTCCTCCGTGCCCATTGCTCTAGCAACTACAATTAAAACCCTAAAATATTGTAGGCCTAACATTTATTGTTGCTATTTATCAAATACGAATATAAACTGTGTGTGTGTGTTGATTCTTTTGTCATCTGTACTATTTGAAACTTTTAATTCTTCTAGTTAGCCGGCCGCGGTGGCCGAGGGGACTGAGGCGCTCCAGTCACGGTCTGCACGGCCACTACGGTCAGGGGGTTCGAATCCCCCCTCGGGCATGGATATTTGTGCCGTCCTTAGTCTTAGTTAGTTCATAAGTAGTTTGTAAATTTATGGACTGACGATCCCGTAGTTAAGTCCCATAAGCTATACAAACATTTGAACATTTCTTCTAGTTAAAAAAATTCAAATGTTTGTAGGCTTACAAACTACTTAAACTAAATTATGCTACGGCCCGAGGGAGGACTCGAACCTCCGAGGGGAGCGGCCATGCAATGCGCCTCAGACCTCTACCCCTTCGCTATTGCCTTCTGGCCTGACTACATGACACAAATTCTGTATTCAATGCGTAGTATGAGAACTTCCCAGGCTACAAAAAGAGAACAGAAACGTCAATGACCGGACGTACTGTTCATAATGTTGTGAAAAACAAGAAATAAAGATATAGAGCTTGACAGAAGTTTGAACACGCATTTACCCCGTCGCAGTTGAACACTATGAGCACAGTACCACGACGATACAGATGTTTTACCTGCTTGATGTGTCACATTTTGAACCGTTCACTGCATATATTTGCTTCTTTTTTAATGTTCCATATATGTTCTTGTTTTCCGTTCTTCATATGTGTTCAGTCTCTGACGTGTTGTACGCTCCGTCTCTTAAGAATAAGTTTGAGGGGGTGCGATGGGGACTTTCGCTTTTTAATTACATCTTTAATATGTCGTTTGAACGATTTTTGTATCGAAATTATGTGGAACGACTCAGTTTTCTGTATATGTACAGATGATGAGTGATAGGAAACATTAAAATTTTGTCCCCCTAATGCAACTATTCTTAATAAACTACTTGTGTTTTTCTTAGGTTTTTGCTGGCTACCATTTGCTGTACAGAAATTCTTCTACGGTATAATATTTTATGTTCATGAGCAAAAGATCAAATCTTTTTGTTACTGCATATTCAACTCAATTTGTGAGCCAGTAATTGCTTTAGTAATAGGTAATAAAGTTCATTTTTCTAGCTGAGGCACAGGCGTGGATGTCATTATACTTATGAAATTGTAATGCCGTGCGGCAATGTCGGCACTGCAAGTCACACTGAAGTGCATGGCAGATGGTTCATCGAAGGGCTTATGTGATGTTTCTCTATAGTTCCATTCTCTAATAGCTCGCGGGAAAAAGAAACACCTAAATCTTTCCGTTTTCGATCTGATGTCTCTTATTTTATTGTGATGATCATGTCTCCCTATATAGGTGGGTGCTAACAATATATGTTCGCATTCGTAAAAGAAAGTTGGCCAAAGAAATTTCACATATACATCTCGTCGCAACGATAATGCATTCCTTTTAATGATTTCCACCCTAACTTGTGCACCATTTCCGTGGCACTCTCTCCCCTATATCGCGATGATACAAAACGAGCTACCCTTCTCTAAATCGTCCGTCAGTCCCACCTGGTGAGGATCCCACGATGCTCAGAAATACTCTAAAATAGGACGCACAAGTGCAGTGCAGGCAGTTTCTTTAGTAGAGTTGTTGCATGTTCTAAGTGTTTCCCAGCTAAATGTAGTCTTTGGTTTGCTTTCCATCCAATATTTTCTGTGTTCTTTCCAATTTATATATATACATGTGGCGTCTGTTCGGAAAGAACAGACGTCACATTCTGATCCTGCAGCTGTTATTATTTAATATTCATAGAATATATGACTTCAACTGCTATTGGGCAAAGCTGAAAATGTGTACCCAGCCGGGATTCGAACCCGGGTCTCCTGCTTTCTAGGCAGTTGCGGTGACCCCTACACCACTGGGGACACAGTGATCACCGCACCTGCAAGGACTACCCATGCACGCCTCCCGTCAGATACAAATTCCCAGCTTCGCCCTGCCCATAGTACTCAAACTCGTAGTTTAACTAATTCCCGTAAGAGTAAGGGCTTCAAACTTGCCCACCCCTCCCCACTAACTATAGGATCATTGCCCGTCACCGGCATATTATATATATACATGTGGCGTCTGTTCGGAAAGAACAGACGTCACATTCTGATCCTGCAGCTGTTATTATTTAATATTCATAGAATATATGACTTCAACTGCTATTGGGCAAAGCTGAAAATGTGTACCCAATTCCAATTTAAGTTGTTCGTAATTATTACTCCCAGGAATTTAGTTGAATTTACGGCCTGTAGTTTTGACTCATTTATCGTGTAAATGAAGTTTAACAGATTTCTTTTATTGGTCATATGGATGACTTGACACTATTAAGAGGCAATTGCCATTTTTTGCACCATGTCGATATCTTATCTAAATCATTTTGCAGTTGCTTTTGATCTTTTGGTGACTTTACTAACCGATAAATAACAGCATCACCCGCGAACAGTATAAGAGAGCTACTCAGATTGTCGCTTAAATCGTTTATAAAAATAAGGAACAGGACATGCCCTATAACACTTCCTTCGGGAACGCCAGATATCACTTCTGTTCTACTCGATGATCTTCCGTCAATTAAAACGTACTGTGTCCTTTCTGACAGCAAATGACCAATCCAGTCGCACAACTGTGGCGGTATTGTATAAGCACGCAATTTGATTAGAAGATGCTTGTGAGGTACAGTGTCAAAAGCCTTCCGGAAATCTAGAAATACGAAGCCTATTTGACATACCTTGTCGATAGCACTCTCCACATCATGTGAGTAAAGAGCTAGATGTCTTTTATAAGAACGATACTTCCTGAATCCGTGTTGAATATAGATCAATAGGTGGTTCTCTTCCAGGTAGTTCATAATATTGGATGAAAGTATATGTTTTAAAAGCCTGCTGCAAACCGACGTCGATGATATAGGCCTTTATTATACGGATCACTTCTAAAATAAAGATTATTACAAGAATAATTGTAACACTAATATAATTATAAGAATGAAAGATGATAATAATAACACTAATAATTATGAATTTGTAAACGACAGTAAGCATTTAGGTGTGTGTGTATGTGTGTGTGTGTGTGTGTGTGTGTAATCCTGCAAATATTCAGTTCCCAGCTATCTTGTTAACCTAAAATATTTCTGGAACAACAAAAACGAATGTAAAATGACTCTCCCCGGTATCAATGTAAAGCTAGGGCTCATCAATGTATATATTTTGAAACATTCTAAAACGTAATCATATGTGATTTTAACACAATCTTTATTTTTTAATGGACACCATATATTATTTCTTCAGCAATCTATAACATGACAAATCACAAATGGCGTTTATTGCATTGCAATACGTCAATTGCATCCCGAGATACCGCGAAGTGAAATTGACGCTTGGAATACGCGAAACGCGCGGCTAGCGCTCGTCCTGAGACTCAGGCGGGATAGGGATGGGAAAAATCGACCGGTTAAAACCGATACCGGTATTTTAGTTTTGAATAACCGGTTTTATTTATTTGGTGTCGGTTGTAGCCGGTTTTTCTTAGTTATTGCCAAAAACCGGGTAAAAAACCGTTACGACTACTTCCTGTAGTAGTGGTTCAAAATGTGTTTTTGTAAATAATTTAAAAAATTAAAACTGGTAGAGTAATATTTAGGGCTAGTACTAAAATTTCCACTGTTGTGGAATATTAGGTCATCGCAGTAACTAAGAAAAGGGATCAGTGATAATTTAAGAACAATCCCGGTAGTCAGAAACGCGCAACAAACGCGTGGCATAAGAACTTAAGAACTGGTGCAGCTATTGAGGCGCCGGCCGCGGTGGCCGAGGACACTGAGGCGCTTCAGTCACGGTCTGCACGACCACTACGGTCGGGGGTTAAAATCCCCCCTCGGGCATGGATATTTGTGCCGTCCTTAGTCTTAGTTAGTTCATAAGTAGTTTGTAAGTTTAGGGACTGATGACCCCGTAGTTAAGTCCCATAGACTTTACAAACATTTGAACATTTTTGAACTACTGAGGCATCGATGCACCTGTTGCCGTGTGGCGTGGCCTATTAGACAACGCGTGCGTGTGAACCGGCAGTGTACGAGACTTGCCTCCGTCTGGTCATGCGGCAGTTCCTTGCTGTCGTCGCCAGACATCGGTTGTGTCTTAAATGGCACCATCCTGAGTGTGGAAGTACTTCGCAGAGTACGGGAGCAGTGAGGTACAATGCTCCATTTGTTTTAAAAAGCTGAAAACGGGTGGAGGTACTACAAACATGCTGTGTCATTTAAGGAGAAAGCATCCAAAATGTTTCTTGGAAGAGAAGGTAAATTCGATTCATATACCTATTATGTAAGCTTGGAATAATAACTTTTAATGTATTACCATATTTTTATGCTAACAAGTTTTATTAATGTGATTTCTTGAAAGCGAGGGGCTTTTTTAATAACCAATATTGGTTTAATGGGTTTATTATATTGATCATGTGGTGCCTCGTGCGGTCTGAAGCTCCATGTTACGGACTGCGCGGCTGCTCCAGTTGGAGGTTCGAGTCCTCCCTCGTCCCTCGGTCATGGGTGTGTTTGTTGTCCTTAGCGTAAGTTAGTTTAAGTTAGATTAAGTAGTTTGTAAGTCTAGGGACCGATGTCCTAAGCAGTTAGGTCTCACAAGAACTCACACCCATTTTAACATTCTGTGATCATGTGTACACAGCTTTCCTAGTTCAATTTGCGTAAATTTACACTAACAAAAATCATACTGTAAGTCGGAACTGTGATTTTATTTTCCGAAATACTTCTGCAGCACTGATTGAAGTTCATTTACTGACTGTAACTTATATATATTGTATATATAACGAGATATTCTTATGCACTGGCTCACAAATCCAACTTACGGAGTGGTTGGCTCAATATTCGCAACTGCCAGATGGAAATACTGGGCCAGTAAATTTGTATGCTTCGTATATCGTCTTGTACGGACTCCTGGCTAGGCTTACACACACTCAAGAAGGCGTAGTATTGGGAGGGGTTCTTGCAAAATATGGAAAGACTAGTGATTTGTCGTATAACGTAAATTTACCTAAATTTTAACTAAATTCCGTAAGTTTCTGTTTCGGCTGAAACTAGAAGAACCGAAATTTCTATTACGGTTTCTTTTTCGGCCGCAAAATATGTTTCGGTCGAACTCTACTGGAAATAACAGCAATAAAAAACCGAAAACCGGTTATTTAAAAAACCGGTTATCTTGAGCATTTTTTACAGTGCGGTTAAACTGGAGATGAAAAGAACCGGTATAACCGAAAACCGGTTGTTTCAGCAATAACCGCCATCCCTAAGGCGGGAACCCCATGCTGCTCAGGACGTGCGCTAGCCGCGCATTTCGCGTATTCCAAGCGTCACCTTCGCTTCGCGATATCTCGGGATGTAATAGACGTATTGCGATGCAATCAACGCCAATGTTTATGTGACTTGTCATGTTATAGATTGCTGAAGAAATAATATAGGGTGTCCATTAAAATACATAGATTTGTATTAAAAAACACACATGCTTTCGTTTTAGAATGTTTCAAAAATATGTACATTCATGAGCCCCGGCCTTACATTGATTCCGGTGAAAGTCGTTCTACAGTAGCTTTTGTTGTTCCAGAAATATTTTGGGTGAGCAAGATAGCTATGACACCCTGTATATATATACGGAGTACGCAGGCAGCCGCGCGGGACTAGCCGAGCGGTCTGGAGCACCACGTTACTGATCGCGCGGCCTCCCGTGTCGGAGGTTCGAATCCTCCCTCGGGTATGGGTGTGTGTTGTCCGTAGGTTAGTTTAAGTAAGTTTAAGAAGTTTGTAAGAGTAGGGACTGATGACCAACGTAGTTTGGTCCCATATGATTAGAAACATTTGAACATTTTTCAGTACGCAGGCACTCCTAGGTCCTTATTCTCCGGGATTCAGTTTGAAAATACTGCGAGTTTGAGTAATAGTGGGCAGGGACAAAATTGAAAATTCGTATCTGGCGGGAGGCGTGCTTGAGTTATCCGCGTAGTTGTGGTGATCGTCGTGTCCCCAGTAGTGTAGGGATCAGCGCAACTGACTAGTAAGCGGGAGAATACCATTTGATACACATTTCAGGTTTTCCCATTCGCAATTAATGTCATATACATTCCGTGAATATAATTCTATATGTGTCACCAAACTTTGTTTCATCATACTGTTTCCGCAATTTAAGACATTGGTATAATAACCAGATATGTTCACTTTTGCCCGAAAGTAAGATTCTGCTACCACTGCGTAGTTTTAAAATCGCTCGACCATACGGTGCAAGAATGAGACTTGTGCATCAGACGAATTGAAAATAACACAGGGGTAGGACTCATAGACGTCAGGTGTTAGGGGCACGAACCAGGCAGTCCACCGCTTGCCTTCTAATTGCACCCATCAGTAGTCAGGCAGCTTGTGAACTACATTGTTCTTCTTACACAAAATCCATTTTCGACGTTTTCTCCCACAAAAACGTGTTTTTATTTCTAAAATTAAGAGTTCTTACAATGAAAAATTTACCACTCAAAGTAAAAGTACTTCGAAAACCTCGCTGGTTCACAAGTATGTACTGCGTTGTATTACATCATTATCAACAGCCTGAGCTACGCTGATTTTTTTTCTGAGGAAAACCTCATATCGTGCGTCTCCTAGTTACATGATAAAGATGTCCAGAAAATGTTCAAACGTTTGTAATCCTATTGGACAAAACTGTTATGGTCATCAGTCCCTAGACTTACAAACTAGTTAAACTAACTTACACTAAGCACAACACACACACACACACACACACACACACACACACACACACATTTCCGAGGGAGGACTCGAACCTTCGGCAGGAACGGCCACCCAGTCTGTAGCATGACGCCTTATAACACGCTGCCATTCCGCGCGGCTGATTAAGATGTCATCAAGCTTGTCGAAAAGTATATGCCAGTCACAGACATGATGCGGTCGCTACATATACGCGCAGTTCATCAAAGGAAGATGCTCGTCGAATTACCTATTAATCTTCCATACCTATGACTCTTACTAGTCTTTTTAATTCTCGCACTTCTCATAATATTTAGTACCATGCAAAGTGCTAATCATTTCTTTAGTTACGTGCGTATTAATTTGACATCAAATTCAAAAGTTCAAATGTTTGTATAGCTTATGGGACTTAACTAAGGGGTCATCAGTCCCTAAACTTACAAACTACTTATGAACTAAGACTACAGACGGCACAAATATCTATGCCTGAGGGGAGATTCGAACCCCCGACCGCAGTGGCCGTGCAAACCGTGACTGGAGCGCTTCAGTCCCCTCGGCCACCGCGGCCGGCTAATTTGACATCGTATAATTAAAACGAAGTTGTTTGGTGCAAGAAAAAGTCATTTTTTTAGAAATAACATAAATATCATAGTTAATCTTTCTTTGATTATGTAGTAAGATGTTACGACGCGCTTATAAACTAAACAGAAATTGGAAATAGACAAGACCGATGAAATTTCGTTTTTGAATTTGTGAACAGTTCTTCATATTTTTCGCGACGTTACTTGTTGCGTGACTGCTTCTACAGTATGGTATGTAGCGGTGACTGTTTGAACGTGTGAGTCAGGTCATGAAGCATGCCTGGGTATCTCGATAGATAAGCGGCTCTCCTACGAGTGTGGTTTCTTGTCCCGCTCTGTTATCTCCCTCGTAGCGTCACGATAGCGCGCCGCCACGCACGCCGAGGACAACAATGCAGCCACCTTAATCCCGGAAATCTTCTGGTAGTTCTGTCATATTTCGGATAGTATAATACAGGGTAAATCTACATTCGCGCACTCGGGCTCCGCAGTGCTATTACTCACATGCTAGCAATAAAAAAAGTCTCTCACAAAATTTCGTCCTGCGCATATTTCCGCCAGTAAATGGACGTCGAAGATTGAGATGGGTGTGTGTCCCATACGTCAGTGTTTCAGAATCACACTACTACACCAACAAACTTCAAGGGGATGTGGGTGGTGTCTTGAGGAACAAAGTGAGCATAGAAACCCATGCCCGGAAACGTCATTCAATGACGCTACAGAGCGTCGAAGTTACTGGAGGGGATGTCTAGCGGCAGGATCTGGTGCCTGTAACTTGGACTCTTCCGTAGCGTCGTTGAATGGCGTTTCCGGTTTCCAAGCTCATTTTGTTCCTCAAGACACCTACCACATCCCCTAGAAGTTAGTTGGTGTAGTAGTGTAATCCTGAAACACACTGACGTATGGGACACACGCCCATCTCAATCTTCGACGTCCGTTTACTGCTGGAAATATGCGCAGGACGAAATTTTGTGAGAGACCTTTTTTTATTGTTAGCGTGTGAGGAATCGCGCTGCGAAGCCCGAGTGCGCGAATTTACATTCACCCTGTATAAAGTTACTGATACGGTGTCTGTTCTTTAGGACAGACACTATATCAATAATTGTATATGTGTCTCCAGCAGGCAATAGTCAATTTCTGTGCGGAAGCACAAACACGCGGGAATACAGTTCTTGATATAAGCAAGAGGAAATAATGTTCAAATGTTTGTAATTCTATGGGACCAAACTACTTTGGTCATAAATCCCTGGACTTACAAACTACTTAAGTTAAACTAAACTAAGGACAACACACACATTCATGCCCGAGGGAGCCGGCCGCGGTGGCCGAGGGGATTGAGGCGCTCCAGTCACGGTCCGCACGGCCACTACGGTCGGGGGTTCGAATCCCCCCTCGGGCATGGATATTTGTGCCGTCCTTAGTTGTAAGTAGTTCATAAGTAGTTTGTAAGTTTAGGGACTGATGACCCCGTAGTTAAGTCCCATAGACTCTACAAACATTTGAACATTTTTGAACATGCCCGAGGGAGGATTCGAACTCCCAACGCGGGAGGCCTCGGGATCCGCAAAGTGGCGCTCCAGACCGCTCGGCTACTCCCGCGCCGCAGGAAATAATGGACAGGGTCACTACCATCGTAGTTTGCGATACGTTGAAAATTTCGGCAGTGCGAGAAGCGTGCCCCGATAGCCTAATTGATCGTGTCTTTCGGCAACGCTGCGATGAAGACTGATTGTTTACGTCCCGCCGCAATGTCTCGCTCGCAAGCGGTTGTTTACTTCTCGGAGTCTTCGAAACTGTTAACAAAGACAACGTTCAAATGTTTGTTAAGCTTAAGGGACTTAACTGCGGGGTTATCAGTCCCTAAACTTACAAACTACTTATGAACTACCTTATACTAAACGCGACACAAACATCCATGCCCGAGGGGGGATTCGAACCCCCGACCGTAGCGGCCGTGCATCTACATCTACATCCATACTCCGCTAGCCACCCAATGGTGTCTGGCCGAGGGTACCTTGAGTACCACTATCGGTTTTCCCTCCTATTCCAGTCACGTATTGTTCTCGGAAAGAAAGATTGCCGGTATGTCTCTGTGTGGGCTCTAATCTCTCTGATTTTATCTTCATGATCTCTTCGCGAGATATACGTAGGAGGGAGTAATATACTGCTAGACTCCTCGGTAAAGGTATGTTCTCGAAACTTCGACAAAAGCCCGTACCGAGCGACAGAGCGTCTCTCCTGCAGAGTCTTCCACTGGAGTTTATCGATCATCTCCGTAATGCTTTCTCGATGACCAAATGATCCTGTAACGAAGCGCACTGCTCTCCGTTGGATCTTTTCTACTTTCTCTATCAACCCCACCTGGTACGGATCCCACACCGGTGAGCAATATTTAAGCTGTGGGTGAACAAGTGTACTGTAACCTACTTCCTGTTTTGTTTTCGGACTGCATTTCCTTAGGATTCTTCCAATGAATCTAAGTCTGGCATCTGATTTTATTTGGTCGTTCCATTTTAAATAACTCCTAATGCTTACTCCCAGATAATTCATGGAATCAACTGCTTCCAGGTACCGACCTGCTGTAGTGTAGCTAAATGATACAGGATCTTTCTTTCTATGTATTCGCAGCACATTACACTTCTCTACGTTAAGATTTAATTGCCATTCCCTGCACCATGCGTCAATTCGATGCAGATCCTCCTGCATTTCAATACAATTTTCTATTGTTACAAGCTTTCTATATACTACAGCATCATCCGCAAAAAGCCTCAGTGAACTTTCGATGTTATCCGCAAGGTCACTTATATATATCGTGAATAGCAACGGACCCACGACACTCCCCTGTGGCACACCTGACATCACTCTTACTTCGGAAGATTTTTCTCCATTTAGAATGACATGCTGCATTCTGTTATCTAGGAACTCCTCAATCCAATCACACAATTGGTCAGATAGACCATATGCTCTCACTTTGTTCATTAAACGTCTGTAGGTAACTGTATCAAACGCCTTGCGGAAGTCAAGAAACACAGCATCTACCTGAGAACCTGTGTATATGGCCCTATGAATCGTGGATGAATAGCGCGAGCTGGGTTTCACACGATCGCCTTTTTCGAAACCCATGCTGATTCCTACAAAGCAGATTACTAGTCTCCAGAAATGTCATTATACTCGAACATAATACATATTCCTAAATTCTATAACTGACCGACCTTAGAGATATAGGCCTATAGTTCTGCACAACTGTTCGACGTCCCTTCTTAAAAACGGGGATAACCTGCGTCATTTTCCAATCTTTCGGAACGCTACGCTCTTCTAGAGACCTACGGTACACCACTGCAAGAAGGGGGACAAGTTCCTTCGCGTACTCTGTGTAAAAACGAACTGGTATCCCATCTGGTCCTGCGGCCTTTCCTCTTTTGAGCGATTTTAATTGTTTTTCTATCCTTCTGTCAATTATTTCGATATCTGCCATTTTGTAATCTGTGCGGCAATCTAGAGAAGGAACTACAGTGCAGTCTTCGTCTGTGAAACAGCTTTGGAAAAAATCATTTAGTAATTTAGCCTTCAGAGTGTCATCCCCTGTTTCAATGCCATTTTCGTCAAGAGTGTCTGGAGATTTTGTTTTGATCCACCTACCGCTTTGACATAAGACAAACATTTCTTAGGACTGTGACTGGCGCGCAGCAGACCACTCGGCCACTGCGGCCGGCAATAAAGACATAGAATGGCTATTCGTGCCGACAGTCTACAATCAAGATCAGCTTTAATAATGAATCTACACGACCAAAACATTCGAAAGGCAAACATTTATTTGGAAAGAGGTTAAAATTGATCCACGTGACATAAATTAAATGTTCAAATGTTTGTAAATCTGTGGGACTTAACTACCCTGGCCATCAGTCTGTAGGCTTACAAACTACTTAAACTAACTTCTGCTAAGGACAACAAATACACCCATGCCTGAGGGAGAACTCGAACCTCCGACGGCACGCTCCGCAGCTAGGCGCCTTGGAAGGTTCGGCCACGTCACCGCAGCGTGACATACGTGTAATGCAGTTCTCCATTACAAGCAGTGTGGTCTACGTAAAACTGATCAACGACATAGTGTGTGGCACGATTGTTAGAGACAACAAAGTCGGACATTAATTTGAACATTCTGACGGAAATGTCGGTGTAGTAACGGTTGATCAAGCGGGTCTGGGATTAAGAACTGACAGAGCATTCGTTCTACCGTTTCAGATAACGGCTGACATAGTGCAAAAGCGCTGCAACCCTAAGGTAGAGTTCTAAGACACTTAGCAGATAAACTGACAATCTTTACGACGTCCCAGTTCTTAACTGTGTACGACGCATAAGAATGAAACACACGCTGTCTTATCTGAAGATAGGAGGCTCCAGAGGAATAGTTATTGTCAACGGTCAGGTTGTAATCAGGAAGGCCATATCCGCTCAGAATGTCTTCAACTGATAATGGTTAAGGTACCAACAGGAGAGGTTGTAACAACATCTACGGCTTGACCCTTACTATCACATATGAAAATGTGTTCAGGAACGACGCCTCACCGAACAACGGCATCACCCAACAGCTGGAAGGTTCTTCCAAAGCTGCGGTGGAGACGAATGATGTCATATTCAAGGAAGCGTTGATGACGCCACCCACATAGATGCAGCAAATGATGCTTCCAGAGGATAGACTGGCAAAGAAAATGAAAATCGACATTTGGGAATGCCAACAGCTGCCTTTGTTCCAGTCATAAAGGGGACAGCGATACATATACGTAAGCAACGATCTCCAAAACCACACAAGAAACGGCGGCTCACTCCGTCGGACGACTGTTTACAATGTACGACCGAAGACGATGAACACATCGAGAAAGGTGGTGACCATGCAAAGGTTACCGATATCTCACATCAAGAACGTCAGTATGTGGGGAAAAAAAGAAGCCAAGTGCGACCTTAAGAGCTTGAGAACGCAGAGCTGTCAGCAGCCCACACAACTAATCTACTAGAGTGGAAAAGACGGCACAACAGGAAGAGGTATAGAAGAACAGATGATGAAACTGTTACGAGGAGACTGGTCAGAGGACAGAGGAGCTGACCCGATAACGGTCGCAACAGGCGAGGCGGCAGAGGCGGCGTCGCTACAGACACGCAGTTAACCCAAGCCGATTTGAAGAGACCCAGTACATCACATTACATAAGCTCCTGTGAGCGGCACACATGCAGCGGAACGAGCGCAAGTATAGTGACTTTCGTCTGTAAATATCAACACATACGGTGGCGAATGAAGATGTCTTTGAACAAGAATATGTTAGCGCGGCAGACATCGATATCGTCCTTCTAGAAGTGTATGCTGAAGAATTTCCGGTCATCTATGGGTACGACGCCTACATATCACACGCCTCCGAAAGTAGCAGCGGCTACATCTACATGGGATACTCTGCAAATCACATTTAAAAACCTGGCAAAGGGTTCATCGAACCACCGTTATACTATTTATCTCCCATTCCATTCTCGAATAGCGGGAAGAAAGAACACCTGAATCTCTCCGTCCGCGCTCTGATTTCTCGAATTTTATTCTGATGATCATTTCTACCTATGTATGTGGGAGTCAACAATATATTTTCGCATTCGGAGGAGAATGTTGGCGATTGTAGTTTCTTAAGTAGCCCACGCCGCAGCGATAAGCGCCGTTGTTGTAATGATTCCCATAGTAGATCCTGTATCATTTCCGTAACGCTGTCTCGTGACGGACAATAGGAAACGAGCTGCTCTTCTTTGGACTCTTTCGATGTCCTCCGTCAAACCCACCTGATAAGGATCCCACACTGCACAGCAATACTCCAAAAAAGGACGGACAAGCGTAGTGTATGCAGTCTCTTTAGTAGTTCTGTTGCATTTTTTAAGGGTTCTGCCAATAAAACGCAGTCTTTGGTTCCCCTTTCCCACGCTATTATCTACGTGTTCTTTCCAGTTTAAGTCTGAAGTAATAGTAATACCTAGGTATTTTGTGGAGTTAACGGCCTTCACGTTTGATTGCTTCATCTTGTAAACAAAGATAACGGATTTCTTTTCGTACTCATGTGATCTACTTCACACTTCTCATTATTTACTTCTTAGAGAAGGTATGGAGTCAGCGAATGTCGTGCTCCTACCTTCAGCAAGGGAATTAGCAACGACGGTGCTTGGTGTACGACTCGTCAACATCTATGCGCCGTCTGGAACAGACAGGCGACGAGATCGTTTCCGCTTCTTTGCCGAGGAAATTGCACCGCTTTTCCAAAGACGACACGACTGTTTGATCCGCAGAGACGACTTTGTGTACTTGCACCAAAAGATCAATTTCCTCGATAAAAACCGTGTCCAGAACTAAGAATAATGGTATAGGATATGCATTTTCTTGACACATGGGAGGATGTTCATTGGTTACATCAAGGAGTCACCCATATGACGAGTCGTTCCGCTTGTCTCTTCGATCGAGTTTACTTTACAAATACTGACAGAGCTGATGTCCTGGATGCCCAACTGCGGCCTGTAGCCTTCACAAACCATACGACATTCATATGAACTATCTCTCTCAGGAGATAGCAGGTATGGCGGAGGCGTGGTCCTTGGAAGCTAGACGTCGCCCACCTTAACAACCCAAATTGTCGCATTGCCATTGAAGGTTTCTGTACGTATCCCACGATGCTATGTTGGTGGCTGGATTGCGCCAAATCAGCACTACGAATTGCTTTAATTACATACGCTCGAGAACGGGCAGCGTGGTGTAGGCAAACGATGAACTTCTATTTCACTGTGCTACGTGACTACGCTGACCAGGCTGTTTCTCCGGGCTGGCAGACGACAATACAAAGTGCCAAGGCCAAGATTATATCATATCGATCATGTGAAGCCACCTCGAAGGAATAATGTTCACGGCAAGGACACTGCCGCGGTGGAGTAGCCGAGCGGTAAGGCGTCTCGCTGCGGAGCACGCGGTTGCTCGCCGTCGGAGGTTCGAGTCATCTCTAGGGCATGTGTGTATGTGTTGTCTTTAGGTTAGTTTACGTTAGTTTAAGTAGTTTGTAAGCTACGGACTGATGACCACGCAGTTTGGTCCGATAGATTTACAAACATTTGAACATTTGCAAGGACACTTGAGCGGGTCTTAGGAGAAAACCATCAATGTAAGCAACGACGAAGAGGCCTGATACACGTGCTAGAGAATGAAGATGGCAGACACCTAACAACGCAACAAGAAATGAGCACTGCCTTTGTCGAACATCATAGTCAACTTTACACAGCAGTGAATACTGATATGGCGATCGTTGAAGAAGTTACTCAGACAATCTTTGGCACTACTGAATTGGACGCAGAAGCACAGCTGTTGGAGGACGTATCAGAGGAGGAAGTGAGGGAGGCAGCCCATCTTATTTATGCAACAGTAGGATGGGTTGAACAATTTTGGAGTTATCCGTGGGTCATAGGTTAAATGCTGTGGCGACGAGAGATGCACAGGCCCACATCACATGCACCAATAGCGTCAAATAGAAGTCATACACTATGTGATCAAAAGTATTTGGACACCTAGCTGAAAATGACTTACAAGTTCGAGATACCATCCATCGGTAATTCTGGAATTTAATATGATGTTGGCCCACCCTTAGCCTTGATGACAGCTTCCACTCTCGCATACATCAGATGCTGGAAGGTTTCTTGGGGAATGGCAGTCCAATCTTCACAGTGTGCTGCACTGAGGAGAGGTATCGATGTAGGTCGGTGAGGCCTGGCACGAAATCGGCGTTCTAAATCATCCCAAAGGTGTTCTATAGGTTTCAAGTCAGGAATCTGAACAGGCCAGTCCATTACTGGAGTGTTTTTGTTGTGTACCCACTCCACAACAGGCCGTGCATTATGAAGAGGTACTCGATCGTGTTGAAGGGTGCATTCCCCATTTCTGAATTGATTTTATACAGTGGGAGGAAAGAAGGTACTTAAAACTCAATGTAGGCATGTGCTGTGATAGTGTGCACAAAATAACAAGGGGTGCAACCGTGCAACCCCTCCGTGAAAAACACGACCACACTATAACACCACTGCCTCCGAATTTTACTATAGGCACTACACACGCTGACAGATGACATTCACCGGGCATTCGCCATATCCACACCCCTCCACCGGATCGCCAAATAGTGTACCGCGATTCGTCATTCCACACAACGTTTTTCCGCTGTTCTATCGTGCAATGTTTATGCTTCTACACCAAGCGAGGCGTCGTTTGGCATTGACCTGCGTGATGTGTAGCTTGTGGGCAGCCGTTCGACCCTGAATTGCAGGTTTTCTCAACTCCCGCCTAACTTGGAGGTGATTCTGGTACATTTTAGAATTCCTTTGTGATGGTCTAGATTGTTGCCTGCCTATTACAGTGTACGACCCTCTTCAACTGTCGCCGGTCTCAGTCAGTCAACAGACGAGGTCAGCCTTTACGCCTTCATGCTGTACGTGTCCCTTCGCGTTTCCACTTCACTATCACATCAGGAACAGTGGACCTAGGGATGTTTAGGAGCGTGGAAATCTCGCGTACACACTTCTGACACAAGTGACACCCAATCATCTGACCACATTCGAAGTCTATGGGTTCCGCGGAGCGCCCCATCCTGCTCCCTCACGATATCTAATGACTACTGAGCTCGCTGATGTGGAGTATCTGGCAGTAGGTGGCAGCACAATGCACCTAACATGAAAAACGTATGTTTTTGGGGGTGTCCGGATACTTTGGAAGACATAGTGTATGTAAAGGGAAAACACACGTCCGCATAGACATATTGGAATTGTTCTTTTGTGTAAATTTTTAAGTAATCATCTTACGTATCCCTCATACAAGATAGCTAGCGTCTTTACAGCATATTTCGGTGTTCAACCGCGGAAGAAGAGCTGGAACTAGGCATTGAAGATTATTTATCCTTCAGATGAATCGGGGTGATTGTGTCAGACGTGAGCAAGCAACTGTAATGCGGATCTGTAATCGCTGGATGCAAGAGTGGACTATGAACCCACTATGTTGCGCCATTTCATGTGATGACTGGGCCTACTGAGCGCATGACAGTGATGCACCTTTCAGCCACATCATAACTAATTAGGTCTGTTGCTTAACAAACAGTGTCCGCGCGTATCATTCAGCGTCGTTTTGGCCGATTTGAGGCAACCGATGTTTAACCCGGCAATGGTGCGATGAACTACAGAGAAGGACAACTGAAAGGATTCACATTTTTTTACTGACGAATCCCAGTCTTAATGCACAACCATAGATGCTGCAACCACACGGTGAGAAACTGTCAAACTGCTGCCTTATGCATCGCCATACTGGTCCTGCATTCAGTATTAAAGTTCGGGGTGGTACTACCACATTGCAGCATCTAGTTATACATAAATAATCTGCAATCCACCGGAAGGTGCGTGGCGGAGGGTACACTGTACCACTACGGGGCACTACATTTCCTATTCCACTCTCACATAGAACGTGGGAAAAAAGAATGTCTATATGCCTCTGTACGAGGCCTAATTTCTCTTATCTTGTCTTTGTGATATTTACAAAATCTCCACAAAATACCTAGGAATTACTATTACTTCAGACTTAAGTTGGAAATAAC
The DNA here is from genome assembly GCA_026315105.1 of Locusta migratoria. NCBI lineage: Eukaryota > Metazoa > Arthropoda > Insecta > Orthoptera > Acrididae > Locusta > Locusta migratoria. The sequence goes on from CM048755.1 coordinate 300,475,382, forward strand.
ACGTAGATAATGTCGTGGGAAAGGCGAAGCAGAGACTGCGTTTTATTGGCAGAACCCTTAAAACATGCAACAGATCTACAAAAGAAACCGCATACAATACGCTTGTCCGTCCTTTTTTGGAGTATTGCTGCCCGGTGTGGGATCCCTATCAGGTGGGTTTGACGGAGGACATCGAAAGAGTCCAAAGAAGGGCAACTCGTTTCGTATTGTCACGATACAGGGGAGACAGCGTTACGGAAATGATACAGGATCTGGGATGGAAATCATTACAACAACGGCGGTTATCGCTGCGGCGTGGGCTACTTACGAAACTCAAATCTCCAACATTCTCCTCCGAATGCGAAAATATATTGTTGACTCCCACTTACATAGGTAGAAATGATCATCAGAATCAAATACGAGAAATCAGAGCTCGAACAGAGAGATTCAGGTGTTCTTTCTTCCCGCGCGCTATTCGAGAACGGAATGGGAGATAAATAGTATAATGGTGGTTCGATAAACCCTCTGCCAGGCAGTTAAATGTGATTTGCAGAGTATCCCATGTAAATGTAGATGTAGACGCGAAACGTAAGTAGGCGGCAGCAAGGTAGTTCTAGAGTAAGCTTCAAATTCCGGCCCTCTAAATTTCCTCAACAGAATTTCTCGAAAACATCGTCGTCTTTCCTATTTGAGTTCTTGGAGCATTTCTGTGAGACTCACGCATTAGTCTAACCTACCACTAACGAATCTAGCTGCTCGCCTCTGACCTGCTTCCATGTCTTCCTTTAAACTGATCTGCTGCGGGCCCCAAACACTTGAGCAATACTCAAGACGTGATCGTACATCTTCCCAAAATTCTCCCAATAAACCCAAGTCGGCTGTCCGACTTACTCAAAACTGTCCTTACATGTTCGTTCCACTTCATATCTCTCTGCCTAGATATTTGAATGACACGACTGTCAAGCTCACTACTAATGCTTTATTCGAACATTATCCGCGACCATCATGCATGCAATTTTCAAGAGTTCGGAGTGTATTGTAGCCTTGGCTACTCTGATGTCCTGATCTCTCGCCTGTCGAAATTGTAGAACTTCTGACTCGGCATACAATCGCTGGTAATTCATCGTACAGAAACCGATGATGCACATAATCTGTCAATCTGTTCGGTAAATTGTACGGCAGATGTAGTCTTTTGCCGACATTTCATGCCCATACATTGATTGTGCAGCATTCGTGACGCCTCATAGGGATTTCCATCAGCGCACACGTGTATATTGCGGTATTTCATTATGTCATCTATTGGGAACCCTGATTCGTCAAATGTTCATATTTTTGTAGACCTATGGAACCAAACTGCTATGCTCATCGGTCCCTAGACTTACAAACTACTTAAACCGACTTACGCTAAGGACAAAACACACACACACACACTCACACACACACACACACACACACACACACACACACACACACACACACACACACACACATATGCCCGAAGGAGTACTCGAAACTCAGCCGGGAGCGGCCGCGCAGTCCCTGAGATGGCGTCTAGAACAGCGAAGCCATTTCCGCCCGACCGTCCTTCGTCTGTAAATAAAATGCAGGCTGTGAAGTGCGAATATTCTGCAGCCCATATCTCAACTTTTGTTTCCGAACATCATTTTAGGAACTCGCGACTCTATACTAACAAATATGATCATCATCGGTGAGTAGTCGTGTAACTGTGAAATGGGAATAGATCATTTAATCCATTGTCTTCGAGATGAACAGCGGGGTTACTCCTGGCTTCACCGTGTTGGGAACGATAGGGCATAACTTTAGCAGTTGGTTGGCAGTGGCTGAGTTGAGCGGTATGACACAGACATCCTGCAACTCCATGTGTTACCCCTCATTCGAAATAATGTGGAGTCGTTTCTCATTAGAACAATGCTCGTCCTTATGTGGCACGCCGTTGTATTAATTGCGTGTGTGATATTCAAGTATTCCTGCGGCCAACAAAATCTCTAGCCCTGTCACTGGTATGAAATGTGTTTCACCGGCTCAGAAGTCAAATCCGTGGCAGTGTTAGCAAATAAGACATCAGCACCCACTTATAACAGTAGTATGGCAGCTTACCTCATAATGACATCCTTCCTAAACGAGTCAGTGCACACATTAAGGCCAGAGATGGAGATGTTTCCAACGTCTTACTGTTGATTGATTTCATTCTGCATACTTCTTTGTAAATGTGACTCTGTTTTGTTATCACATTAACACATTGAGGCATCAGAAATCATTAGATACTTTCTGATATCGTGTCGGACTACATTTTCCTTAGTCAGCAGCAAGTTGACGTGTCACGGAGTTAAGATGTTGATGGAAGCCCCTGCTGTCTTTATAGCCGTCCGTAAGTCCATAATTACGAAAAGTTTGGGTGATTCAGGATTTTGCGTACGAAGTCACCTCTCCATAACCATATACAGTCTACGATCAGATCAGTTGGACTGGAGAACCCAGTCACTCCATACACAAACAGCCGAGATTATTATGCAGCCTCCACCAGCTTGCACAGCCCTTGTTAAGATCGTGGGTCCAGGGCTTCATACGGCCTACGTCATACTGGAACCCTACCATCAGCTCTTACCAACTGAAATCTGGACTCAGCTGACCAAGCCACTGGTTCCCACTCCTCGAGGGGACAACCGATATGGCAACGAGTCCAGGAGAGGCGTTGATGGCGATGTCCTGCTGTCATCAAAGGCACTCGAGTCGGTCGTCTGCTGCCATAACCCATTAATGCCAAATTGCACCGCACGGTCCTAACGGATACTTCCGACGTATTTCCCTTTGTGGTTTCTGAGGTCATTTTGCGCAGTATTGCTTGCCTGTTAGCACAGACAACTCTACGAGAACCCCACTGGTCTCGATCATTAAGTTCAGATCGTCAGCCACTACGTTGCCCCTGGTGTGAGAGAGGTAATGCCTGAAATTTAGTATTCTGTCCATCGCAGCAACTATGGTTAGTATTAGTTTAAATAAGGCGCAATTAGTTGCAGGATCGTAGTTTATATTTCCGACCGGTTACGGACTAATTATTGCCCATCTTCAGGTGTATAATTGTGACCTATATGTTCAATCTGAATGTGATGGAATGACACTGAAACTTGGTATTCTCGAAATACGCTCTTGACACTGTAGGTCTCGGAATATGGAGTTTTCACTGGATTTACGAAGTAGGTTGTTCCACATGTCCAATTCCAATTATCATTCCGCGTTCGAAGTCTGTTAATGGCTATTTTGCAGCAATAATCATGGCGAAAACCTTTTCAGATGAACCACCAGACTACCAGTGAGGTCTCTGCTAACGCACCGCCCTTTTATAACTAACTAGCTTAATTTCCGCTGCTTCGCACAAGTAGACTGAATGGTCCACATTCATTGTTTCTACTTCTACATATAAATTTTCATAGATTTAGCTTTAAAACTGCTTTCCTAATGAAGTATTTTGATACAACTTGACACCCTCTATTGCGCCATTGATGGCAGAATTCAAAACATCCCCAAACATTTTTTTTTTAATTCTAACCATGGTTCCAAATTCAGATTTTCGCGTTCATCATCAAAATAGTCTTAGTAGCATCCTTAAAAGATTTTCCCTTATTTCACCCGCTTAATGGCTGAATTTGCAAAAATATCGAAACACATGTGTTTTTTTTAATACAGTCAAAAATCTAAATCCGAATTTTTATATTTCTGGGTTCAAATTTCATTAATAACAACGTATTTTCAAAAAACCGTCCATCCCCTATTTCATCCCCTCAGGGATTGGAATATCGAAAAATCGCTGATGCCTACAGTGTGAGATAAACAACGTCTACAAATTTCAAGTTTCTGTCGTGTGTAGATTCACTTTTCAGCACCGTATTATGTCTTTTAAAAAAGAAACGAGAACGCGAAATTTCTTTCTTACGCTTTGGCATCTTTCTTGGTAGTTTTACTTTTTAAACTGCAGTATGCACTTATTTTTCTTTATTCGTACGCTTGTTGGAGAAAAACAACTGAATAATGTGAATCACGTTTCGCTGTATGTAACCTCTTTACTATTATAGTGTCAAAAGTCATCGGTGGTCTTGAGTCCGAATTTGATATAAGCAGACGACTTTCAATCCCTATATCTTCCACCATCTTGTAGCTATCGACAGGGAACTGCTATGGTGTACAACGGGAGACTCTGTACTACAACAACACAGAGAGATCGTCAGTCTCCATTGTGTAATTTTTGCTGAAGAGCAAAAAATTGACACCCACACAAGAATTTTATATAAGTCGGTAACTTTCAACTCCCATATCTTCCACTCCCATATTGTTATCAACCCTCTACCACAATATTGCACAATGGGAGGCTGATACCTATTACCATATACAAACACTATTCGTGTGCGATGTGTAGTTTTGGCTGCAGAGTGAAATATAGGCACAAACACCTCAATTTTTATATATATTAAGATGTACGCAACACTACCGCCATCTGTATCTGTGCGTATCGATAGCCCATGATATGTTTCACCTCATTGTAGTATCGCACACTGTCTCAAACTGTACGGTTTCATTCCAATGCTTCTTCTTCTTGTGTGTGTTCCACTCTTTTCTAATCAGGCAGTATATTTCTTTCGCGTGTGAGTTGTCGAACCTATAATTCAAATTTTCTTAATTATTAATCAAAATTATTTGTCGTTATCCACGATAAAGTACGTGAAGTTTTCCCAGTCGATATTGATCAGACTAAAGTGGCATCCTATTACTGCCGTATAATCGCGATATTTCCGTGCTATCAAGTTTAAATTGCCATTACATGATTTTTCGACCAGTGTATCGGAGTCTGAAACATACAATTACTAATCTTAGTCCACCGAAGTCGGCTAGGCTTCTTATTAGTATGCAGCTGCATTCAGTTTGTACATTGATAGACCTACTGCTTCTGTTTGTCACAATAGAAACACGATTATCTGGAGAGTCTAAATCAAATGTTTGTTAAGCTTATGGGACTTAACTACGGGGTCATCAGTCCCTAAACTTACAAACTACTTACGAACTAGGACGGCACAAATATCCATGCCCGAGGGGGGATTCGAACCCCCGACCGTAGTGGCCGTGCAGACCGTGACTGAAGCGCCTCAGTCCCCTCGGCCACCGCGGCCGGCTGGAGAGTCTAATGCATCTTTCCGATATACGTGCTGTCCAAAATGTTCCTACATTGCATTTCCAGTTTCAACCAATTCTCAATTCCTAGGATGATACACAATCGGACAGTTGTGTGGGGGCGTCACACAGCGGGACGGAATCCCCAAAACACCAAGAAAACGTTTAATTCACACAAAACTCATCTCATGGGGGTTTTTAAGATCACTGATTACGAATTGGATGGTAAAAATTGTCTAAACAAAATGGATGAATTAATATAGCAACGTGACCCATGATAATCCATAATAATTTATGTAGATTTGGAGAAAGCTTTTGACAATGTTGACTGGAATACACTCTTTCAAATTCTGAAGTCAGCAGGGGTAAAATATAGGGAAAGGAGAGTTATTTACAACTTGTACAAAAGCCAGACCGCAGTTATTCGACTCGAAAAGCATGAAAGGGAAGCATCAGTTGGGAAGGGAGTAAGACAGGGTTGTAGCCTTTCTCCGATGTTATTCAATTTGTACATCGAGCAGGCGGTGAAGGAAAGCAAGGAAAAATTTGGAATAGGGATTAAAGTTCAGGGGGAAGAAATAAAAATATTGCGTTTTGCTGATGACATTGTAATTCTATCAGAGACAGCAAAGGACCTGGAAGAGCAGTTGAATGGAATGGACAGTGTGTTGAAGAGAGCGTATAAAATGAACATTAACAATAGCAAAACAAACATAATGGAATGCGTTCTTAGAAAATCAGGTGATGCTGAAGGAATTAGATTAGGTAACGAAACAATGAAGGTGGTAGATGAGTTTTGTTACTTGGGTAGTAAAATAACATGCGATGGTCGTAGTACAGAGGATACAAAATGCAGAATGGCAATGGGAAGAAAAGCATTTTTGAAAAAGAGAAATTTGCTAACATCGAATATTAATTTAAGTGTAAGGAAGTCTTTTCTGAAGGCATTTGTTTGGAGTGTTGCCTTGTACGGGAGTGAAACATGGACGATAAGCAGTGTGGACAGGAAGAGAATAGAGGCTTTTGAAATGTGGTGCTACAGAAGAATGCTGAAGATTAGGTGGGTAGATCGCATAACTAATGAAGAGGTACTGAAGAGAATTGGTGAAAAAAGGAATTTTTGGCATACCCTGACTAAAAGAAGGGATCGCTTGGTAGGACACATTCTTAGACATCGGGGAATCGTAAATTTAGCATTGGAGGGAAGTGTGTGGGGTAAAAATCGCAGAGGGAGACCAAGAGACGCGTATAGTAAGCAGATTCAAATAGATGTGGGTTGTCATTCTTATGAGGAGATGAAAAGGCTTGCTCAGGATAGAGTAGGGTGGAGAGCTGCATCAAACCAGTCTCCGGACTGAAGACCATAACAACAACAGCGTATATATAGTATTTAAACAATAATAATTAATATACCGTCAAACGTGTTTTTTTTATTATTACAAAACAACAAAATATTTGTCGAAAATATATCGGAAAAAAATTCTTCGACACCACACACATTGTAATTCAATAATGTAATGAAACCATCTTCAAAGTCGGCGACAAAACACAAATAATAAATGTAACAGTATAATCAACGATAGAAGTAATAAATGTAGCTAATAAAGACAATCGTTCTTAACATTCAAAACTTAATATAATTGAAGATCATAGAAACGATGCACACAAAATGGTATGATTGGTTTTATATCTAGCAATCGGAGTCAATATCGCTCTCGAAGTTCTCAGAGTCAGAATCCATATCGAAATTTTACATGGGCAGTCGAGGTGTAATTGGAATTGCAGGGGACCGTAACAGTTTTATTGCCTCCTTTGACACACGTTTCACATGTGTTTGTGGCAGTTTTCTAATACTGGATATGTATGGATCCGAAGTTACCAGACGCCTCTTTAAAACGTCTTCTATTGTTTTTACACGTGAACATTTCCTGGAAAAATCTTCCCAATATATTTTAACGTCTTTGTTCCTCCATTTCTGCCCTTCTTAGGATAATTGACCCTTCGGCAACAATGGCTCCGATATCTGTAACGGTCGAACAATTTTCTCGGAAAGTTGTTCCTCCAGATAAGGTATTCATGCAGGTAGACCATCATTCAACTCTTGTTTAACAATGCTAAATATTTCTTGCCGAGTGGATTTCACGTATTCACCATCCGAACCTGTGTGAAAAATATTACAATAGTATTAGTAACACATTAAGTATAGACAAATTATCAGATATCGTAAGCGTGTGGCACGGGAAACACATAGTTCCATAGCCTACCGCGCCGAGCGCTGCATCGACCATGTTGTGCTACGAAATGTCGGCCGCACTGGCACCTGTAAATATTCATTATACAAGAAAAATGGGAGATTTTGGCAGCTGATTCTTGTCAATTCCATCAGTTAATTAATCAGTCTGTAGTCTGGGAGTTGAAATTCCGGGTATATTGCGGTATATGTTACTTTTGCTCTAGTTGAAAATGCAAGTTCGGCATTGCATGGCCGTTTTGCACTGGCATCGGAAAAAAATAATATAAATAGGATAACGATTAAATTTATATCGATTTAGTGTACTAACATTTTGTACATACCTCTAGCAACCGTTTCCATCTTGGAAAACCGAAATTCTTCACTTCACTACCAAAATATTCACTCACAAACCGAGATTAAATTTGCCTTGCTTTCACAACGCCACATGTGCTCTCGACGAAGGTCACTTTTGAACTGACGTAACTCGACAGGTAGCGAAGCTGGCGACATCTCCTACTGGAATGAGATGCACCAATCCTTTCCCTACCCAACCCACCCATCAAAATTCCGCGAATCGAAAATTCATTTTTCGGGGTTGTGGCCACGTTTTGGGGATTCCGTGCCACTGTGCGTCAGTGAGAAAACACACACTATTTCAAAGACGAACCAGTTACACTATTTTGAAGATACGCAATAAAATTTTCTAGCGTGCATTAGATGAAATTAGCACATGTGCTATTAGGTTCCTTGGATTATATATACTTCCGGACATTAGAAATATTATTTTCCAAACAATAATGTGTATCTTCTTCTTAGATACTTTACAAAAGATTTCTAATAAAATGTTCTCCGATTAATCTATTTCTGTATAGAACACTAAGCTTTTCTCCATGAAGTTTATTGAATACAGTAAGTAGGAGAATTTGTAATAATAACACTGTAAGTATAATACAAAATTAATGCAACATACTGAACACTTTGCCCCATGTCTCAGCTTACACTCTGAATTTCAAAGTTTATTCTTTAGGCAACACTTATAGTGGTTGTAGGAATGTTGTTGTTGTTGTTGTTGTCTTCAGTCCGGGTACTGGTTTGATGCAGCACTCCACCCTACTCTATCCTGAGCAAGTCTCTTCATCTCCTCATAAGAACGCCCTCTACATCCATTCGAATCTGCTTACTATATTCATCTCTTGTTCTCCCTCTGCGATCCCCCCCTCCCCCTCTCCCCTCCACCCACACACACACACACACACTTCCCTCCAATGCTAAATTCACGATTCCTTGATGTCTAACAATGCGTCCTAAGCAATAGATTCCTTCTTTTAGTGAAAGTATGCCAGAAATTCGTTTTCTCCCAATTCTGTTCAGAACCTCCTCATTAGTTACGCGATCCACCCACCTAATCTTCAGCATTCTTCTGTAGCACCACATTTCAAAAGCCTCTATCCCCTTCCTGTCCGCGCTAATTTTCGTCAATGTCTCACTCCCATACAAGCCAACACTACACACAAATGCCTCCAGGAAGGACTTCCTTACACTTAAATTAATATTCGATGTCAACAAATTTCTCTTTTTCAAAAACGCTTTTCTTACCATTGCCATTCTGCATTTTATATCCTCTGTACTGCGACCATCATTTGTTATTTTACTGCCCAAGTAACAAAACTCATCTACCACCTCTATGGTTTCGTTACATAATCTAATTCCTTCAGCATCGCCTGATTTTCTTAGACTGCACTCCGTTACCCTTGTTTTGCTCTTGTTCATTTTCATCTTGTATGTACCTTTCAATACACTGTCCGTCCCGTACAACTGCTCTTCCAGGTCCTTTGCTGTTTCTGACAAAATTATAATGTCATCGGGAAAACGCATTGATTTTATTTCTTCGCCCTGACCTTTAAATCCTTCTCTAAATTTCTCCTTGCTTTCCTTTATAAAATGTACAAATGTCTGTAAATCTATCGGACTCGACTGCGTGGTTATTAGTCCATAGCTTACAAACTACTTAAACTAAGGTAAACTAGCCTAAGGACAACACAAATACCCATGCCCGGGGGGGGGGGGGGGGATTCGAACTCCCGACGGCGAAAGGCCGCGCGCACCGCAGCACGACCCTTCAGTACGCACGGCCAATCCGCCGCGGCTTTCCTTTATAGCTTGCTCAACGTACAGATTGAATAACATTGGAGAAAGGCTTCAACCCTGTCTTACTCCCTTCCCAACCTCTGCATCCCTTTCATGCTCTTCAACTCTGATAACTGCTGTCTGGTTTTTGTACAAGATGTAAATAACCTTCCGTTCCCTATATTTTAATCCTGCTGATTTCAGAATTTGAAAGAGTTTATTCTAATCAACATTGTCAAAAGCTTTTTTTCAAAATCTACAAAAGCTAGAAATGTAGGTTTGCCTTTCTTTAATCTATCTTCTAAGATAAGCCGTAATGTGAGGACTGCCTCCCGTGTTCCTATATTTCTCCTGAGTCCAAACTGATCTTCCCCGAGATCGGCTTCCACCAGCTTTTCGTGTTAAAATTTTGCAACCATGACTTATTAAACTGACAGTTTTGTAATTTTCACATCTGCTTGCGCCTGCCCTCTTTGGAATGGGGATTATTACATTTTTTCTAAAAGTCTGAGGGGATTTCCCCTGTCTCATACATCTTACGCACCAAGTGAAATAGTTGGCTCTCCCAGGGACTTCCATAGTTCTGAGGGAATGTCTTCCACTCCAGCGGCCTTGTTTCGACTTAGGTCTTTAAGTGCTCTATCAAATTCTGGTCTCAGTATAGTATCACCGATTACATCTTTATCTACTTCCTCTTCCTTTCATATAATACTGTAGCTCAGTTCATTTACTTTGTAGAGCCCCTCTATACATTCTTTCCACATTTCATCTTTCCCTTCTTTGGTGATAATTGGTTTTCCATCTGAGTTCTTTATATTCATTCCGCTGCTTTTCTTGTCTCCAAATGTCCCTTTTATTTCCCTGTAGGCGGTATCTATTTTTTTCCCTATTTAAACATTCTTCTGCTGACTCGCATTTGCCTTCTAGCCACTCCTGCTTAGCTATTTTGCACTTCGCGTCAATCTCATTTCTGAGTCGTCTGTGCTCCATTATGCCTGTTTCATTTACTGCATTTTTATATTTTCTCCTTTCATCGGTTAAATTTAGTATTTCCTACGATATCCAAAGATTTTTTGAAGTCTTGCCTTTAAACCTATTTTGTCCTCTGCTGCCTTCACTATGTCATCTTTCAATGCTACCCATTCCTCTTCTACTGTTTTATTTCCCTCCGTTTCTGTCAATTATTGTCTAAAGCTGCCTCTGAAATTCTCAAGAACTTCGGGTTCCTTCAATTTATCCAAGTCCCATCTCCTTATTTGCCTACCTTTCTGCAGTTTCTTTCAGTTTCAGCCTACAGTTAATGACCAATCAGATATGGTCAGAGTCAGTATTTGCCCCGGGGAATGTCTTCCAGTTTAAAACCTGGTTCCGAAATCTATGTCTGACCATTATAAATGAACTGCCAGGCAGTTCGAAACCGGACCGGTTGTAGTAATAAATACGTAAGAAAGATGACTGGTTGCTGTTATTTTCTGATTTCTTCTATCTTGTACCTTCCGGTGTCTCCCGGTCTCTTTCACGTTTACAATCTTCTTTCGTGGTTCAGGTGTTTGTGATGATTAAATTATGTTCCGTGCAAAATTTTACCAGGTGGCTTTGTCTGTCATTCCTTTTGCTCAGACCATATTCACCTGCGATTTTTTCTTCCCTTCCTTTTCCTATTACCGAATTCGCTTAATTGTCTTAGTTGTCTGAATAATTTCCTTTCCCTCCTCACACATTTCTTCGATCTCCTCATCATCTGCAGAGCTAGTTGGCATATAAACCTGTACTATTGTGGTCGATATTGGCTTCGTATCTACCTTGAATACGATAATGCGATCACTGCGCTGCTCATAGTAGTTTACTAGCATTCCTATTTTCTTATTCATTGTCACACCTACTCCTGTAATACCCCAACTGATTTTGTACTTATAATCCTGTAATCACCTGACCAGAAATCCTGTTCCTCTTTCCACGGAACTTCACTAATACCCACTATATCTAACTTCAACATATCCATTTCTCTTTCTCAGTTTTCTAGCCTTCCTACCCAATTAAGGGATCTAACATTCCACGATCCGATCCGTAGTATGCCAGTATTGTCTTTCCTATTTTACCTACGGAATACTTTACCCGAGAGGATGCCATCATCATATATTCATACAGTAGAGCTGCATGTCCTCGGGAAAAGTAACGGCTGTAGTTTCCCTTTGCTTTCAGCCGTTCGCAGTAACTGTGTGGCAAACCACATTAGCTGATGTTACAAGGCCATCTCCGTCAATCACCCAGACTGTTGCCCCTGTAACTACTGAAAAGGCTGCTGCCCCTCTTCAGGAGCCACACGTCTGTCCGGCCTCTCCACAGATACCCCTCCGTTATGGTTGCACCCACAGTACGGCTATTCGTATCGTTGAGACACGCAAGCCACCCCACCTCGTCAATGTCTGTGGTTCATGGAGGTGGGTTATAGAAATAAGTATATAAAATGTCATAATTCTTACCTTCATATATTCCGAGAAACAGGTATACAAGAATTTTAAAAAATGAATAAATGTAATTATAAGTTCAACCTAACGCTTTTCTTATGCCACATATTGACAACCCACTAGATTTGTACTCAGGCTTCTGTTTCCCTTCTAGTTTCTTGTTTTCTGCTTATTTCCTTTATCAGGTCTTCCACAGACTTCTCATCCGGAGACAGGCGCTGTAGATGTATTTTTCTCGAGATATTTTGAATGAAATTTCGTATCTCAAAGCCTATTCTCTCTAATAACTTCATCCTGGCTTCGTTGCCATAATTAAAAGCAAGACCTACATCATAATTGTAATTATAACAGCTTTTGCAGATGAAAATGTGGTTTTGGGGCATGGTTGCCATATGAGTATATTTTGAGACTCATTAGGATGCTGGGTTTTGCCATGAACACACTTTTCGAAAAGTTAAGGATCGCCTATAAATCTGTAAGTGAATGTATCGCAGTTTTATAGATGCATCCCTGTCAAGCTTGCTCGGAAATAATCCACGGAATCGTTTTTGACCGAGCTAGTATTCAAGTCTTGCTTCAAAACGTGGGCGTGGCAAGATGGTCGCATCACATTTTTTAATTATTTTTTCACATGAGATTTTACCATTGAATCTTTGAGACTCATTGTCCAAAAAACGTTTGTAATCCTATGGGTGCAAAGCTTACAAACTACTTAAACCTAGGTACACTAACCTAAGGACAAACACACACACCCATGCCCCAGGGAGGACTCGAACCTCCACGGCGAGCAACCGCGCGCTCCTCAGCGAGACGCTTTAGACCGCTCGGCTACTCCACCGCGGCTCCTAATATCACGTCTGACTTCCTTTTGCCTGGAAAAGTACTGCAACTCGACGTGGCATGAACTCAAAAAGTCGCTAGAACTCACCTGCAGAAAGAATGAAGTATGCTGCCTCTAAAGTCGTCCATAACTGAGAGAGTGTTGCCGATTCAGGATTTTGTGCACGAACCCAACTCTCGATTATGTTCGATAAGAATCATTTGGGGCGGTCTGGCTCGTCAAATCATTCACCGGAATTGTTCGGAATGTTTTTTCAAAGTACTCGTGGGAAACTGTGGCCGGCATAAAAATTCCATCGTTGTTTGGGAAATGATCTCCATGTAGCCGAACATAGCCATTTCCAGTCAATAATTAGTTCGTTTTGTGTAGAAGATCCAGTCTATTCCATGTAAAAGCAGCCCACTCTATTATACAACCACCACCAATTTCCACAGTGCGTTATTGACGACTCGGGTGCTTTGCTTGGTGGAATCTGCGCCACATTCGAATCTCGCCATCTGTTCCTACCAACTGAAATCTTTACTCGTCTAACGAAGCCACGGATTTCCAGTCGGTAGATCTGTCGGGACACGGAGCGTGTGTGTGAACGAGTCCGTTCAACGTGCCGAGTCCAACGTGCGGCTCAACGCCCGGAGTCGGCGTGACTTGTGAATACGAGGAGCCAATCAGCTATGCGCGCGCAACCTACTCCGCCTGACGTCACACGAGAGCGTCGCGGCCTTCTCTCTAGGACCTAGGTGCTGGTGATACGAGACGTGTGCCTCAATGAGCTACACGCGATCGCAGCGCGCTCCATCGACACTTGTCGGCGGCATCTGGTTCCGGAATCACACTGTTTACCAAATGAAACGAGTGAAGTTTTTGCTTTAACTCAATAAAACGCATATTTCCGCATTGTGCGTATGCTCGTCATTTTCTGTCTGTACTGTAGGCCTACGTAAGTAACAACGAAGTATCTATGAACATAAGACTGTAAAGGTTGCATGTTATGTCAATAAGAGCACGACTTATAAAAATTTTATGACAAACTGTGTGATATAAAATTAGAAATGTTCAAATGTTTGTAGAGCTTATGGGACTTAAGTACGGGGTCATCAGTCCCTAAACTTACAAACTACTTATGAACTAGCTAATACTAAGGACGGCACAAATATCCATGCCCGAGGGGGGTTTCGAACCCCCGATCGTAGTGTCCTTGTAGACCGTGACTGGCGCGCCGCAGTCCCCTCGGCCACCGCGGCCGGCTATAAAATTAGAATAGGCCTTCACATGACACAAACATTATTGCAAAAGTCTCGCGTTTTAATAAAACTTAAAGTTCATTATTACTCGATCACTGTTAGGTCCTACTATTCAATAGTAGAATCATTAGAACGTGTAAAATACAAAAGGTGAAACAATAGAGTGCGTATTTTACTATAACTAAGGTGCGAACTGTCCTGTTCATAAAATGAATACAATAAACTCACTCCTGAGGGGAAGTGCACTTACAATTAAATAGCATCGAATATTATACAGTATACTTCTATCAAATTAATAATAAAGTCTTTGACCTATCAGGTCACCGAAATATGAGAAAAAAGTATTTGTCCAGTGCCACCTACCTCCACTGACTTTACTGTTATGTGACGCCACTTCCTTTAATAATAAAGTCTTTGACCTATCAGGTCACCGAAATATGAGAAAAAAGTATTTGTCCAGTGCCACCTACCTCCACTGACTTTACTGTTATGTGACGCCACTTCCTGCTGTTCAGCACTTCCCATGGAAATTAGACGTGCTGAATATACTCGAAAATATGTCGGTTACTGACATGCAGTTCCAAAGAATCATATAAAGGACATTTCTTTTTGACGGATCTTCAGTGCGCCGTAGCCTTGAAACGGCAGATTTCCATAGTACGGAAATTCTTTAACCACATATAAAACGTTTCAGTCATTTTATTAGAACAAATGATACCAGTAATGACCGGTTTTTGAGAGATCCTCAATTTACTCAGTTTCTGTTATTTGCTTTGACATGACATATTCGTAAGTCCTAAATTATACCCATGAAATAAAATCTTCTACTACCGTCCAATATGGCGTCTTCATCTCGCTACTGAAAAGAGCTGACCCCACGCCCGGATAGCCACGTGGTGTGACATCGGTGACGTTCTACCACCTTACTGGTGATCGTTCAGGTGCACGTTGAGAATTTCTGACAGGCTTAATATTGCCTAGCACGTTGGGAAAGCCTCGCCAACGTGCGGCTCGCGCTTTGTGACATCAGACACTCGGCACCGAGGCCAACGAGAGAGACAGGCCGCGGGACGCACGTCATATCACGTGATCTAGTGAGGCCTGAGCCGGCGCGATCGCTAGCGGATTTGCTAGCCGCTATGAGACGGTGGGCTGTGCCCCAGCGGCCGGTCAATCTGCTTGATCACGTGATATGACGTGCGCCCCGCGGCCTGTCTCTCTCGTTGGCCTCGCTCGGCACGTTGACCGCACTCGTACAGAGACACGCTCCGTGGGCCGACGGCTTAAGGGTCGAACCGATTGTGTCACAAGCACAGAGAGGCGCTGCAAGCGATGTCGAGCTGTTACCAAACACCCTGGCCGGTCGTCTGCTGCCATAACCCACTAACGCCAATGACGACGCACTGTACTAGCAGATACATTCGTCGTGCGTGCCATATTGATGGCTGCAGTTAGTGCAGAGTACTGCTCGTCCGTTAAGCCGTCGGCACACGGAGCGTGTATCTGAACGAGTGTGGCCAACGTGCCGAGTGTCTGACGCCACAACGTGCGAGCCGAACGGTGGCGGGCTTTCCCAACGCGTAGGGCAGTATCAAGCATTCCAGATACTTTCAACGTGCGTTTGAACGATCACCAATAAGGTGGGACAACGCCACCGACGTCACACCACGTGGCTATCCGGGGAGGGAGGCAGCTCTTTCCGGTAGAGAGATGAAGACGCCATATCGGTCGTCGTATTTCATGGGTTTCATGTATATAACTTAGGTCTTATGAATGTATGACATTTCAAAGCAAGTAAAAGTAACTGTGTAAACTGAGAATCTCTCGAAAACGGTCATAAGAGCAACTATTTGTTGGAATATGACTGGAAACGTCTTATATGTGATTAAAAAATTTCCGCATTACAGTAATCTGCCATTTTAAGGCACATAATGTGTTGTAATTACATGTCAGCAACCGACATATCTACAAGTAGCGTATAAAATACTTCCAATACCTTCGTCGCTGAGAGGTAGATACGTTAGTAGTTGTAGCGTAATCAGCAAAGACGTAAACTGTGAAGTAGTAGATATATCACGTCACTGGTTCAATGCTCCTCGAAAGCATGTATTCTTATATTCGAGTTTTCTGATAGACTCAAAGGTTTTCCTATAATTTTCATTCAAGTATACTGCATAATATTCGCTACTATGTAAACATAAGTGTGCTTCCTCTGAGGAGTGAGTTTGTTGGATTCCTTTTATGAACACGACAGTTTGCACCTTACTTAGAGTAAAATACGCACTTTATTGTTTCACATATTGCATGTTACACATTGTTAACATTCTTCTACTGGCCAGTAACATTGACCATGGAAGAATGACGTGTAAGTTTTGAGAGATGACTGCCCATCTCTCATCTTTATTAACTGTGTTTATCGTTCGTGTAATGATGTAAAGTGACCAGTACATGCAATTTTCTATTGTTGTCTGGAATGCAGTGCAGGAAAGATTTTTGCTGAGGTGAGAAACAGAACTGACTTTGTCTTGACGGGGGAGAGTGGAATTCCGGTGGAGGCGGCCATTACAGCACCTGTGGCACAGAGTAACATATTGTCTGTGCCTGTGGCCAGCGGCGTGCCCTGGGGGCCGCGCCGTAGGGGTCCCGATAGGAAGGTGCCTCGATGCTCTGGCCACAGACAAATCTGGCTGAGGAGCAGGTTGTAAATGTGTTAGCCTAGTGTCCCAAACCGAGGAGGAGGAGGAGTATTGTCTGTGCTTTTAGAACCGCTCCTTCCCATTTTAGAAAAATATACCCGGCCCCTCCGCTGAGTCAAGCGGCCAGAATCTTGTGTGCTCAAACAGGAAGACGACACTGAAAGTGTCGTTATTTTTTTTTTTTTTTTCTTTTTTCGTTTTTCTAGTAGCTTGGTTTGCGCTTCTGCGGTGACAGTTTGGACCGTTCGTGAAGAATCGCGCCAAAAGTGTGTGTGGAAGGGGTAGCCGACTCTGATTGGCTGATGTTCAAACCGCCAGCCTTCTGAAATCTGCGGTCGTTTGGTGGAATTTTACTGGCTGGGGTTTGAGAACTCGATGCTGATTGGTTTTTACGACAAAACGGGTTCTCGCGGGGTCTTGCGCGGCAGACGCGGTATCGTGGACTTTGTGCTTTGTTCCGCTGGAATATGCACGTGTCTGCTCGCGCCCTGTTCTCTTAGTGGACGGTCTTGGAGATTTTGCTTATTGAGCCAATACTTGGACGGGTGAACTCGTATAAGTTTCAGGGTACACTCTGAGATTTGTACTTGAGCTGAAAGTCCTTGTTTTCGGTTTGGATAAGGTCAGCCAGCCAATACTAGTGCACCGAGGTACTAGTTACGATATACTCAACTTCTGGAGTCATCTGGGCCTTCAGTACTTGTGCGTACTTGTCTACGCTAACTGAAGTGGCCCTGACTTGGGAGAACTGCTTGAGATCGTAGGCACTGTGTACTGCGGAGCACACAGAGGCTGATAGGAGGTAATACAGCTTCCGAGCAATGTAGCGTGTGTTTTTATTTCGTGGTCGCGGAAATTTTCAGGTTACAGCCGCCCTGCGCCTATGGCACTGCAGCGCCTTCACCCGTCAGTTTGCTAATGTATGGCAAAGCGCTCGCCAGCAACAAATAGTCGTTGCATCAGGTTCTGCATAATAGTGGGATTGTGTGGTTAGGAAAATCAACCCTGTACTGATATTCCAGTTCAATTATTCCGTTACGAATATTGTATCAATTCATGATAGGTTTTTTTTTTTACTTGTCAGTCGGTGTTAAATTCAAGTTTCGAAATGATCAGTGTAACATCATAATCATCTAGATTATTCTTTCATATTTGATGGTAATTGTAAACTTGGATGTTCAATCTAGTTTGTGTTTTATATTGGGTTTCCAATACTTTCAATGTGAGTTTGTTTGTTTTTTTTTTTTGTTTTTTTTTTTTCTTTTTTTTTTTTTTTCTTAACAGTAATAATAAATATATTTGTTAAAAAGGGAAGGATGTTTTTCTAACATTAATAGTTTTCAGATCCTAGGTAGCTTATTAGATTTTTGGTGGGGAGAAATTATTAATTTATATTTTATGCCGCTTGCAGGAAGTGGCAGAGAGATTGTCAATTAGTATTGAATCAGGGCCATATTCTAACAATCAAATAATTTTTAATATCATGATTTATTATCACAGTTATTATTTCAGGGTCAGCCGCTCCTGTGTCTCATTCCAATTTAATTCACATCCCCACCATATATATTTAGCAACCCCCTGCCCTGCCAGTTTCCGTCCCCCTTGTTTTTTTTTTTTTTTTTTGTTTTTTTTTTTACCTCACACACCCGTCACACTTTACAGTTTTACTAAAAAGCGAGACTCTTGCAATAATGTTTGCCTCATGTGAAGGCCTTTTCTAATTTTATATAGCACACTTTATCATGAAACTTTTATAATTAGCTGCACTTATTGACATAACATGCAGCTTTTCTAAGAGTCTTATGTCCATAGATATTTCGTTGTTACTTATGTAGGCGTATATCACATAACATAACGAACATATGCACAAGCGTGGAAATATAAGCGATTTAATACAGGTAAAACAGGAATTCCAATCTTTTGATTTGGTAAACAGTGTGACTCCAGAACCCGATGCCGTCGACAACTGTCGTGTAGCGCGCTGCGGTCGCGTGTAGCTCGTTGAGGCACACGTCTTGTATGCCCAAGTCGCCCCGTCTCCGAGCGTTCAGCCACACGTTGGACTCGGCACGTTGACCACGCACGTTCAGACACACGCTCCGTGTGTCGACGGCTTTGGCACTGACAAGCCTACGCGTGCGCCGCTACCCTCGGTCAGTAAGAGTAGGCAGTCGGCCACTGCGTTGTTCTGATGTGAGAGATAATGTCTGAAATCTGGACTTGTCCACACACTCTTGACTCTGTGCATCTTGAAATAATAGAGTTCCAAAACGATTTATGAAATGCAATGTCCCATGCTTCTAGCTCCAACTGCCCTTTCCCATCGTGCGGCCATAATGTCTCCGGAAACCTTTTCACACGAATTACAGAAGTACAAAAAACAACTCTGCGATTACACTGCTCCTTTGTACCCTGTGTACGCGATACTGAAGGCTCCTAGCTGTGCAATGCGCCGCTTCTCGCTGTCGGAGGTTCGAGTCCTCCCTCGGGCATGGGTGCCTTTTTTGTCCTTAGCATAAGTTAGTTTAAGTAGTTTGTAAACCTAGGAACTGATGGCCAGAATAGTTAAGTCCCGTAGATTTACAAACATTTGAACATTTTTAATGTTCCAATGCGGACTTATGCGTTATAATTACGGGTTATGAAAAGAATGGAGAAGGAAAATTCAGGTGAGTGGGATGAAATTCATGAGAAACATTACTGAAGTGACGGAGATAGGTTAATAAATGAGAAGACCAGGGATTTAACTAAGGAGGAAACATTACTAGGTAGTACTACAGACAGTTCTCCACTCCTTTCGGGGCCGGTCTTTCGGGGCCGGTCGCGGTGGCCGAGGAGACTGAGGCGCTCCAGTCACGGTCTGCACGGCCACTACGGTCGGGGGTTCGAATCCCCCCTCGGGCATGGATATTTGTGCCGTCCTTAGAATAAGGTAGTTCGTAAGTAGTTTGTAAGTTTAGGGACTGATGACCCCGTAGTTAAGTCCCATAAACTATACAAACATTTGAACATTTTTGAACTCCTTTCGGCCACTTGTCTCTCTGTCTCTCTCTCTCCTTTTGTATCAATGTATCTCTCTCTCAGTATATATATATATATATATATATATATATATATATATATATATATATATATATATATATATAGACAGTTCTCCACTCCTTTCGACCACTTGTCTCTCTGTCTCTCTCTCCTTTGTATCAATGTATGTACTGAGAGAGAGATACATTGATACAAAAGGAGAGAGAGACAGAGAGACAAGTGGTCGAAAGGAGTGGAGAACTGTCTGTAAAAGAAGGGAGAAGACTGGGCCAAGATGGTGACTGAGATGGTGGGGAGACAAGGAGACAAAGATGGAACGAAGACCGCAATTGATAGAGGAGTTTATATTCCAAGCAGACCCGCTAATGGCTGTAAACTGTGAGAGATGATCCTAGCAAGTTCTTCCCTTTATCCAGTAACACTGGCAGCTGACTAATATCGCAGCTCATTAGTATGAGTGATTCTTTAACCGAACAAGTCCACATTTTTTAGCCACTACATCAGCGGAGAAACAATCGCAGTTTCGAATACTCCGCAGGCCTGCTGAACCGGAAAAGTAACTCTTTTCATCTTCTGAAATGATAAGCACGTATAAAACGCAAACTATTCACGAGTGTGCTGATATTGCATTCCTTGACGTCGACGATGCGTACTGGCTCTTGATTTTACGTTTCCATTTCGTTTGACAGCTCTTCATTTAGTGGGTGTGGGTGAATACTGGCCTTTTGAGATCGCACAAGAATGGGCCGTCCGATGTGCATCCCATTGTCCATCAGTTTTAATCAGTTAATGCTGGCCCTCTGCACAATGAAGCTTTGATTCATTCTCACTATTCTCTTTGTGTGCTGCAGTTTTCACAAAATGTACTGCTATATGTACTGGGGAGTGAAATTGACCGAAAATATCAACTTTACGCATTTAATGTCATACATTCCGTGAATATAATAGGTAATAACTGAAGAATCAAAAGTGACGTTTTTTCTTTCGGACGACCGCATATATGTATAACAACTTTCGATTTATTTTTTATTTATTAGTTGAAAGTATGGGCAATAAGTACGCCGTGCGTGAATGGCCGTGGGTTCTATGCGCTAAGTCAGAAAATGCACTGCCGCTCCCGCCGGAGGTTCGAGTCCTCCCGCGGGCATGGGTGTGTGTGATGTCCTTAGGATACTTTACATAGGTTTAAGTAGTTTGTAAGCTACGGACTGATGACCACGCAGTTTGGTCCGATAGATTTACAAAGATTTGAACATTTGATATTAGGAGATATCCTAGTAAATGTAAATGTTTTGAAAAATGTTTCAAATGTTTGTAAAGTCTATGGGACTTAACTACGGGGTCATCAGTCCCTAAACTTACAAACTACTTATGAACTAACTAAGACTAAGGACGACACAAATATCCATGCCCGAGGGGGGATTCGAACCCCCGACCGTAGTGGCCGTGCAGACCGTGACTGGAGCGCCTCAGTCTCCTCGGCCACCGCGGCCGGCATTTTTTTAAATCTATGGGACTTAACCACGGCGGTTATCAGTCCCCACGATTAAAAACTACTTAAACTAATTTCAACTAACCTAAGGACAACACACACACTCATTCCCGTGGGTCGACTAGAACCTTCGACGGGGAGCAACCGCACGCTCTGCAGGGAAAATATACCATGACTTTCGTCGATTAACTGTATGTAGTATGTCGAGTATACGTCTAATCCTCTTCATGTTTTGTAGCACATCCATAATCCATACCAGACTTCTAAATCTCTACCTGCATATTTCAGCTTATGTCCTCCAATCATGTATTCCCTTGACATTTCTTCCACTTTCCTGTTTCATATTACCGAGAAACGTTTTTCATTATTTCGCCACCAGACGTTGTTTGAGTTGTTGGTCCTCTTTCTTTCTGGTTGTGATTATTACCTCGTTCTTACTACTGGAAGACGAATAATGTCATAAAGTAGGGGACTGCCTGCAGAATACAAGTACAGTGAAAACTTGGAATGCCCCGGGACCACTACGGTAGTTGTGAAGGTCGCTGAGCAACCCTAAGAGGGTTATGATGAAGCTGGGGTAATCCCAGCAAGCTAATAGTGCATACTACATATTGGTTTCAAGAATAATACAATCCTCGAAGTTGGATAGTGTTAATTTATATAAATAGATTTCATTCGAACGTGTGCAAATTTGAGCATGGCGTTTTTGAGCGACCTATTCCCTCTTAACTTTGAGCTCTTTTCCTTGATTTTGTTTTGATAGTGGTTACCAAAAGCAGTTACACTGGCCAATTGAACCTGGCGGTGTACTGATGTTTTAGCCAAAAGTTCTCTTAATGAATCAAAATTACCTGCTATGTTCTGAGGCTTATAATTTTTGTTTTCCTGTCAGTGTAAATCTTTGCTCATTCCATGGTGCTACTCGATATTTCTCACATCAGCATCATTGTCAGAGTTGAAAGAAGTGGAAAGTGACAGATAAAAATCCTAGGAGCTGGCGGGGATCGAACCCGCGACCTTCGGATTCATAGTCTGACACACTAAATAACGTGAACAACCATGGTGATAGGTTACATTCTTGTCTTACCCCTGAAACTACTCTGAACCATGAACTCAATTTAACGTTAACTATCTACCTGACTATCTACGTAAAGAGCTTTAATTGTCTGCAGAAGTTTGCCTCCTATTCCATAATCTTGTAGAACTGACAATAGCTTCATTCCAGGCAAACGGTCATAAGCCTTTTCTAGATCTATAAAACATAAATACAATTCCCTGCTCCACTCATAGCACTTGTCCAAAGATACGGTCCTGACAGTCTCTAAGAGGTCAAAACCCACTCATAGCACTTGTCCAAAGATACGGTCCTGACAGTCTCTAAGAGGTCAAAACCCACACAGATTTTCATTCAGCTTGTCTTCAACTAATATTCGTACTTTCCTTTTTTTTAATACCTAAGGAGATGTTACGCACAATGCTAATTAAAGAGATTCCTGTGTAGTTGTTACACTCTTTTCTGTTTCCTTACTTGAGAATTTGTGCTATTACTGCTTTTGTCCACTCAGACGGGACCGGTCCCGACTCCCACGCTATTTCAATTATCTTGTGTAATCATTTGAGAACTGACATTCCACTGTATTTGAAGAGTTCCGACTTAATGTAAGTCGACCTCAGCCACTTTACTGCACTTCAATCAAAAATAAAAAAAAGTAAGGCAATCATCACTCCAAAGATTGGTTTGAACGCCATAATGTTTTACTAGGCATAGTCCTTTTTGAAGGAGGTATGCCGTTGCCTTCCTCCGATCTTCCAAATGACTTACCCAGCCATTTATAGGAGGGCCTACAGTTTAACGTGGGTTCCGAACTAAGTTTTAAAAAATCAAATGTTAGTAAATCTATGGGACTTAACCTGAGTCCTCCCCGAGGGACGACTCGAACCTCCGACGGCGAGCAACCGCGCGCTCCGCGGCAAGGCGCCTTAGAGCTCTCGCCCACTCCACCGGGTGCACTGCACTATCCTCTCCACTTCCTCAGATGTGATCCTGTTCTCATCGTCATTCCTATCCCATTATATACCGAAATCTGAAACATTACTCGGCGTCTCACATTGAGCGATTCTTAAAAATATTCCCTCCATACGCTCAAGACATCTATAGAATTCACTAACAGCTTTTGTGAAATGTCCAAAACACTTGTCAGATCCTTCTTTCCTCCCTTTCGAAGACTGTTAATTATACTGGAGAAAAGTACGTGTGTGGCGAGCACGGGACCCCGAGCTAATGCAGTCTTCCTTCCTTCTTTACTTCCCAGGCTGCATTTCCTTTCCCTTCCCCTACTTTCCTATACTCACTCCTTCCCCTCCCCACCGGGGCACTGATAACCTTAGCAGTTAAGTCCCCCCCCCCCCCCCCACACACACACACACATATACTGGAGAAAGGTTTTCCAGCAGCTTTTATTAAAACAAAGAATGCATATCCTTGTGACGTACCCACTGTCAGCTGGAACAAACTCGTGGGAATCAAGTGTGGGTCCGGTGTGAGTTGTCAGAGAGTAGACCACGCCCGTGTGGCTGGCAGCGAAGAGCGGCCCGCGGCCTCGTAGCGAGACCCGGTGACCCGCGCTTTCCCTTTTTCCCATTACCGGCCGCGGACGTACCTGTGATACACCGTCACGCTGAACCGCCTCCATTGCTGATATCTGTTTGCAGTTCTCCGTGGCCGTCCGTAATGCTGTCAGCGTTGCTGCAATACTTTTAGCGCTCGCCACTGCATTTGAACAGTAAGCAAGCGTGACCGCTCAGCCGGAGAAACCGCGTTCAGTTCCCGTACTCGCAGGCACTTTTCCTTTATGGGAGGTCAGCGTCGGGGTGCACTCGGTCTCGTGGGTCCGGCTAAGGAGCTACGTGAATGAAACGGTGAGGATCCAGAGCCTGGATAACAGACAGCGACTGAGAGAAGAAGGAAGAAAGAAGGAACATTAGGGCTGAACGTCCAGTCGACACAGTAAACGCTCGTGCCGCAGGTGATACACCAGTTCTGGCTAGATCACTGAAGTTATGCACTGTCGGGTTTGGATAACATAAGGACGTTTCACAGTCCTGCTCTCTCGAGCGCTGTAGGTAATCGGGGATGCACGCAGCCGTTGTAAGGCCAGGCGGAGGATGACGAGGCGGCCGGTCAGTGCCTGTAGGGCAGAAGTTGTTTACACTCCCGTCCACAGCGTCGTCACTAGGGACGGAACACACACTCGGAATGATTTTGTCCCACTTTAAGTTAGTAACATCCTTATTCCCGTTGGCAGCCGACATATTCATGGAGGCCTTCGAAGCAACGGCACTTTGTTCCGCCCCTTTACGCGCAAGATGCTGGTTCAGATACGTGGACGATACGTTCGTAATATGGCCTCACGGTGAGATGGAGCTTCACAGATTTCATGATCATCTGAGAAAATTCCACAAGAAGATCCAGTTTACATTAGAGATCGAGAAGGATGGCGCTATTCCATTCCTAGATGTAGAAGTTTATGGAACAAGGCAAGGCACAAGGCACACTTGGGCACAGGGTATATCGGAAGCCTACACATACCGACAGGTATTTGCACGCCCAATCAAACCACCACCCAGCACAGAAGAACTCAGTTATCCGCTCACTGGCGATTCGCACGCAGCGCCTAAGTTCAAATCAAATGTTCAAATGTTTGTTAAGCTTATGGGACTTAACTACGGGGTTATCAGTCCCTAAACTTACAAACTACTTGTCAACTACCTTATACTAAAGACGGCACAAATATCCATGCCCGAGGGGGGATTCGAACCCCCGACCGTAGTGGCCGTGCAGACCGTGACTGGAGCGCCTCAGTCTCCTCGGCCACCGCGGCCGGCAGCGCCTAAGTGATGGAGACAACAAAACAGCTGAGCTCAACAAATTACAAACAACATATCTGGCCAATGGCTACAACCATAGAGTGATTCACACCGCCATGGATACAAATAAAAGAAACATCAGTAGGCAGGAAGTCGATAAAAAGCAGCCAGCAGCACGCTTACCGTACGTAAAAAACATCACAGATCGAATTGCTAAACATCTTTGCCGGATTGGTGTCCAGCCTTTCTTCTATAGTAGTCACAAGATCCAGGATGTACTTGGCTCCACAAAGGACACGATAGAGCCGCGGTGGAGTAGCCGGGCGGTCTAAAGCGTCTCGCTACGGAGCGCGCGGTTGCTCGCCGTGGAGGTTCGAGTCCTCCTTGGGGCATAGGTGTGTGTGTTGTCCTTAGGTTAGTTCACATTAGTTTGAGTAGCTTGTAAGCTACGGACTGATGACCACGCAGTTTGGTCCGATAGATTTACAAACATTTGAACATTTGGACACGATAGAGGCACTACACGCAGCAGGAGTATACAAGGTGGCATGCGAGTGTGGGGAAGTACACATAGGTGAGACAGGGACGGCAGTGTCAACGCGCATACGCGAACATGAACACTACATTCGATTAGGCCAACACAATAAATATGTAGTAGCCGAACACCAGCATGACTGCAGCAAAAAGATACAATTTAACGATGCCAGAATTGTCGACAAGCAACCAGGGATGGTTAAACCCAAGATAAGGGAAGCCATCGAAATTGTAAAACATCCGAATAACATGAACAAGGAAGATGGACTCAGGCTTGCCCCCTCCTGGCTACCAGCCATCACAGCGAAATAGGCCGCACTGACAGCTCACTAGTAATCAAGTGCCGCCGCGCGGCCCACGGCCAGCAGGAGAGAAACGGAAGCCCTCACCTCATTCGCCGATGACCACCAATCATGTCTCGCTATGCAAGAAGCAATAGGCAACGGCTAACTCCCACTCCCTCCACCTCAGCGTCCTATCATAATAAAGTTTCCATTATTCCGCCAAAAACCATCAATAACATCGTGGAATTATGACGTAATGTCTAATTGAAAGTAAATATAAAGTGTAGTAACAACCAGCTCACATCAGTATACCCAGATGAAGGCCACTGTAACGTTGGCCGAAACGTAGGTTATTAAAGTAATAGCCTTCTTACATCATGTCGCGGAACAACACCCAGAAACTTTTATGTCATCTTACTCTGGCCGCGGAAGCCTACGTAATTATCTAAATGAAATGAAGGCTTTAAAACACACGCAATCAATATTAAAAACTGCCACGGTGGCTAAAAAACACAGGCATCGCACAGTTAATGGTGGCTAGAACAGAGAGGCGATAAAAAAGTCTTAAAATCACACTCACAACTTGACTCTGACCACTTCAGCACGATACACTGTTAAAAGTAAAGCACTGAGACCCCGCAGGGGGAGAGGGTTGCTCGGTGGGGTGGACAGGGGATGGGTGGGGGAGTGCGGAAGGAAAACGCAAGGACTCCGAGGCAGAGGAAGGGACATCCAAGCGGGGGAGGGCAATGTGTACTTTTCATATTTTTGTATTCCACATAGAAGCAGCTATTTTGAAGAAAATTAATGTTCGCAAAATTTTCTTGTAAGTGTGACAAGTCTTTACCTGAGTAACAATGCATTTTTAATCGTACAATAATGTTTCTAGAAATGTCAGAACGTAGATCGGATGTGTGGTAGTTCTTTGAGTCAGCGTATGACGATGCCAAAAGGCTAAATGTAAGTTGTGTCGACGACTGTATGCCGCAGGTATTTTAAAAATTTCATAAAGATTCCTACAGTAACGAGGGCAAAACAATACGAAAGTGGTTAATAAAGGCAAAGAAATTGTCGATCAAAGGAAAGTACACGATACCTTCAAAACGTAACACATTTCAATATTTCCAATTACATTCGTAATTGTGGAAGACATGCAGATGTAGCTGCAAAGCTTTCGTTCGAAATTTTACGGTAAAACTAGCAGAAGTAAAGCGACAAAAAACGATGATAAAATATAACACTAACACCACTCCGTTCATTGACGTTTATATACAGTTTTTAAATTATGGTTGTGGACGGACTATTCGACAACGTAACAGGTCTACACCAGCTAGCAATGTGATACTTTCTGTTTGAATATTTTTATGTATTGACACTTGTCTCCAGTTACGCGGTCATCACATTACTCTGTGTTCACCATCTTCAAATTTATATCACGAAACAAGAGACAAATTTATATGAAGACGGATATCACGAAACAACAGACAAATTTATATGAAGACGGAAGGACACTGTGTGTACATTAACAGATTCGAGAGTTTCTGACAGAAAGCTATCAGAACACAACAGGTCACACCTATATTCAAGAAAGACAGTAGGAGTAATCCACTAAACTACAGGCCTATTTCATTGACGTCAATTTTCAGCAGGGTTTGGAATATATCCTGCATTCAAATATTATGAATTACCTCGAACAGAATGATCTATTGACCCAAAGTCAACCCGGATTTAGAAAATATCGTTCATTCAAAACACAACTAGCTCTTTATCCACACGAAGTGATGGACGCTATCGACAAGGGTTCGCAAGTCGATTCCGTATTTCTTGATTTCCAGAAGGTTTTTGACACCGTACCTCACAAACGGCTTTTAATCAAACTGCGTGATCATGGTATATCGCCCCAAATTTGCGATGGATAGGGGATTTTCTGTCAGAGAGGACACAGTTCCTAGTAATCGATGGTAAGGCATCGACTAAAACAGAAGTGATATCGGGCGTTCCACAGGGTAGTGTTATTAGTCCTCTACTGTTCCTTATTTACATAAATGATTTAGGGGAAAATCTAAGTAGCTCTCTTAGATTTTTTGCAGATGACGCCGTCATTTACCGTCTAGTAAAATCATCTGAAGATCAAAACCAACTGCAGAACGATCTGAATAAGATATCACTATGGTGTAAAAATTGGCAATTGATTCTAAATAATGAGAAGTGTGAAGTCATCCACTTGAGTACGAAAAGAAATCCGTTAAACTTTGTTTACAAGATAAATCAATCAAAAGTAAAGGCCGTAAACTCCACACAATACCTAGGAATTACTATTACTTCAGACTTAAACTGGAAAGAACACGTAGATAATGTCGTGGGAAAGGCGAACCAGAGACTGCGTTTTATTGGCAGAACCCTTAAAAGATGCAACAGAACTACAAAAGAAACTGCATACACTACGCTTGTCCGTCCATTTTTGGAGTATTGCTGGCCAGTGTGGAATCCTTATCAGGTGGGTTTGACGGAGGACATCGAAAGAGTCCAAAGAAGGGCAGCTCGTTTTGTATTGTGTCTATACAGGGTAGACAGCGTTACGGAAATGATACAGGACCTGGGATGGGAATCATTACAACGACGGCGCTTATCGCTGCGGCGTGGGCTACTTACGAAACTGCAATCGCCAATATTTTCCTCCGAATGCAAAATATATTGTTGACTCCCATCAGAATAAAATACGAGAAATCAGAGCTCGAACGGGGAGATTCAGGTGTTCTTTCTTCCCGCGCGCTATTCGAGAATGGAAAGGGAGATAAATAGTATAATGGTGGTTCGATGAACCCTCTGCCAGGCACTTAAATGTGATTTGCAGAGTATCCCATGTAGATGTAGATGAACTTGATAAATATTATATGACATATAGATAGTAATAATAAACGTTAGTAGCAGAAGTATGAAAGAAAAAGAAATTTTGAACAATTGCGGAGGATTAAAATGTTCGCATTTGTCGGGAATCGAACACAGAACCTTCAGCACGACAAACTAAAACATTATTTACTGAGCTATGCGGCACGCCATTAGATGCGATCTAATTTTTTGTACTTCGTGAGTGTTATAAGGCAATCGTGAAACTTTTATCAGTAATTGTACTTTTACACACTATTATTATAACAAACTTGTATTAGAAGATTTTGATCGAGTTTTATATTGATGGAATTGATGCTGGGAAACAACATCTTTCCGTGCTACGTAAAATACACTGCCAAATCAAACAAATACGGCAAGATTCATCTCCAAAATGGCGTCTGCTCGATTCGACAAGTCCAACCGGAGGTAGGTGGAGGCTCCGTTTCCAGCACTACAGCTTCACACATTCCCGCAAGAGGCCGAGGAATACAAACGCTTAACACCTTCCGAACTATCATTAAATGGTCCGTACGTACGCCTCGTGTTCAAAGAGAAATGTGTCTCGTATACATAGAGGACATGCCGCGTGATCATCCAGACTACAACATTTTCTTCTTCAAGTGTGTACTTCTGGTCAGTAGTTCTACGATCGAAATCGACTTCCAACGGACAGCAAGGAAAGAATGTCTGGACTTCAACTTTATCAGCCATTACTTTTGTTAGAACGTACCTACGCACGCCTGCCATATTGCATCCCCACAGCAAAAGGCAGCCGCGATGGAGTGGCCGAGCGTTCTGAGACGCCTTGCTGCGGATCGCGCGGTTGCCCGCCGTCAGAGGTTCGAGGCCAGGCTCGGGCATGGGTGTTTGTGGTTGTACTTAGCATAAATTACTTTAAGTAGTTTGTAAGGCTAGAGACTGATGATCAAAGTAGTTAAGTCCCTTAGATTTACAAACATTTGTACATTTTTAACAAAAGGCACCAGCTAGCTATCCAAGCAATAGGATGTTGGAGACCGCCTATAAGCCACATCCAGGCTGGCCGGCACGCCGATCCACGCCGTATTGGAACAGGTGTCGGCATACCTTCCTGTCCAGGTAAAAGGCGCCTTCACCGGATGGGTGGGAATGTGCGAACGTTTGAGCTTCACAATCCTGGACTGGTGAATAAGAAATAAAAACGTTTCCTCGTCGATTTGATCTTTCAGAGAATGGGATACTTAAAGGTTTTCAGCTTTATTTGGTGGTGAAAAATTTACCAGCATCCCTCCTTCCTCTTCTCAATGCAATGAATATGTTTTCCGATAACCCCTAGAAAATGTGAAGGTGGGTTTTCGCAATTAAATATTATTATAACACCTACAAGACCTTCATTATATCTTTATACTGTTAGCAATCTGATGTTCACTCGATTGCTTGGTCCTCTGCTGCAGTTGTTTCCACTTACAGGTTATGTATATGCTTTTTGTGTCTGGGGGGGGGGGGGGGGGGCAGACATCTTGCTACTGATACCAAGAACAAAAAGAGAACGTGAAACTGATGACAATTATATCATTACAGTGCAGTTTTATATTTTTAGCTGCATCAGTGATAGAGTGCCAGACTACAAATCCAAAGGTCACGGGTTCGATCTCCGCCTGGTCCTAGGATTTTTATCTGTCACTTTCCACTTCTTTCACCTCTGGCAGTATTGTTCATGTGAAAAATACCGAGTAACACTGTGGTTCGGAACCCACGTTAAACTGTAGGTCCCCCTATAACTGGCTGGGTAAGTCAGTTCGAAGGTCGGAGGAAGGCAACGGCATACCACCTCCATACAGGACCATGCCTAGTAAAGCACCAATCTTCGGATTGACGACTGCTTTACCTTTTACCAGTTCCCGCCATTGCCAGGGGATGTATTTAGGGGTTTGAAACATTTCCACGAAGTGACATTTGCACAGAGTGACACTTGCATGCAGACCTGGACTCTCGGCGGGCTAACCAGCTTTTCGTAAATACAGGTGCACTAAGAAGTCCAGCAGTTCAACAAAGCCACTCCTGCGTACTGGCTGCCGCTCACACCACGGCAGTAAGCTGGCTCATTAACGCGTTTCGCGTCAAATTTATTTTTAAGAATGTTGAAATAACGAGAACTGACAATGAAATTCAATATAATGAGAACAGAGGATGAAATTCAAAATTTCTTCTAATATTTTGATGATGCAAAGATCGGGTGGCAGCCAAGTATGAAACGCGGTAGTTCTTACGACTATTGCAGCCTTATTGCCGTGTTTGGACGAAATTTAAATTGATAAATTTATATACATCATTAGTATTTGATTTAAACATTAAACTTAAAAACACAGAATGTTAATGAGTGTCATTTATTTTCCTTTTCTCTGAAGGAACAGTGGTACCACTTCCCAGTAATGCTAATTCGAAGACAAGCTCTTAAGTTGAAATCTTCAGTGGTTGGATTTCGTCTTCACCTGAAAAAGAGGCATTTACAAGCAACTCTAAACATCGATATAAACGTAGTTGGGAATTTACATTGAGGAAAGAGAAGTCTATCAGAATAATTTTGCTATGAAACTAATAACGCAAAATTCACACTGTAGGCGTGTAAGTTCTAGCTGTTCACAAGTATCCACACTGTCAACGGAACAGGAAAATCAGTAAAATAGTATAATCCTTTGCTGGCTGAAGGGCAGTATAGTAACTTGATCTAATTACGGAGTAATTCGCTGAGTGTTCCTTCTGTAACCAAAAATGAATTTTTATAGTGAAAATATTTGAAAGTTAAATGTTTGTAAATCTGTGGGACTTAACTACTGCGGTTATCAGTCCCTTGGAGAAAACACTATTTAAACCAACTCAAACTAAGGACAACACACACACCCATGCCCGCGGGAGCACTCGAACCTCCGACAGCGAGTAACCGCGCGCTCTGCAGCAAGGCGCCTTAGAGCGTTCAGTCATTCTAACGCGGCTTGGAAAGTTATTGACGTTTATGTCTCTGATAAAAAAAGAATTTCTTCAGTCATATGTCTTGAAATCATTTAATTTAGGATACTAATCATAGAATAAACACATTAGCTATCTTGCAGAGACATGTTGATGTGTCTAACCCTACCATCATGCTACTTTCATCGCTTTAAAAACAGCTACTGTCCATTTTACCGGAAAACTGCACCTTAAAACTTCAATTAAAGAAAAAAGTTAGACCATCTCACATATTTGAAGTGTTTACTCTTGGATTCCAAAAGGATTTGGCTGTATTCGAAATACAAATATGTCTAAGAAATGTTTCTAATAAGGACTGTGTAAGTGATTGTGGCACTCAAAAAGCATGCCAATGATAATTTCTGATTACTGTCACCATCAAACAGAACCATTTTTACTCGGAACTTGGCATAAACTCAAACAGGGAAAAATAAGTTGTAAGATTTGTAAGAAAATTGAAGCGAAGCAAGTGGCAGCCAATCGTTGGATATCATTTATTTTGCCTGTTGACTAAGTAAATATAAATTAGGGACTAAAATGAACTCTCGTTCAGAATAATCGAAAAATTCCGGGAAAATAGGCAGTGCTTTACAATAACAAATCCATATCACTATTCCTCCTAAATTCCTGTACCTTTTGTATTTATTCAATCTGCCTGAAATTTGACACAGTTTCATCTTCTCCCTTAGTAACTAAAGTGCTGTAGTACTAACCTTGTATCTTAATTCCAAGAGGAACTTAATCTACGAGGGTTTTATACTCTCACAAAAAAAGAAAAAAGAAATTAATTGTGTTGATAATTTGTGAATTCAATAAAATACAATCATAAATACACTTCTCCAAGTATTTTACATGAATTCCGACATGAATCAAAAGCTTATATATTTCTTTAGCTTTAATACTGGGAGAATGAATAACATGCACAGTTGTCCAATCGTATGTAGGTATTGCAATACGGCGGCCCACTTCCCACGACCCTGAAATTACATAGGAGTCGGAAAAGCTTGCTTTCCTACAATGTGTTTGCATACTTCTTTGCATTAATATTATCATCACATTTAAGAACCAAAATCAAAGAAAATTGAAGACTGAAATTTGAAATAAACACTGAAAATAAATCATTAAAATTTCACATAAAATGAATGCACAGAACTATTGAACGACGTCTTGTGAATGTACCTAAAAATTCTGCCATAAGGAAATTGTGGTGTGAGTAATTAAAAGTTGGTTTTATAGAAACGATTAAAAGCTTATTAAAAATTCAGACTGCGAAAACCAATCCAGTTATGGACTTAAAACCATGGGTATGCTACATCTTTAGATGGTAGACACCATTTTAAAATTTGGTTGCGATCTAAAAATTAAGAGATAAGTTAATTTTTTGTTGTTGTTTCCCGTCAAACATTTCGTCGAATATAATTACGATAATTTCTTTGAATATAGCACATTGTTTGCACTTTTCCTGTGCGTCCAGTCGGCTGTGCTATGCTATGTAACGACGTCAGGCCGTTTCATTTTACTACGAACTTTCACAACGCGATAAATCAGTCAAACCTTAAGGTCGTAAATTCTACTAAATACCTAGGAGTTACACTTAGGAACAACTTAGACTGGAGAGAACACATAGAAAATATTGTGGTGAAGGCGAACCAAAGATTACGTTTTATTGGCAGAACGCTTCGAAGATGCACCAGCTCCACCAAAGAGTCTGCCTACATCACACTTGTGCGTCCTCTCCTGGAGTACTGTTGCCCAGTGTGGGACCCTCACCAGGTGGGACTGACGGAAGATATTGAGAAGGTTCAGAGAAGGGCAGCTCGTTTTGTTTTATCACGTTACTGGGGGGACAGCGTCACGGAAATGTTGTACGAATTGGGGTGGAAATCATTAAAAGAAAGACGTTATTCGTTGCGGCAAGATCTACTTACGAAATTTCAATCACCGACTTTTAATTCTGAATATGAAAATATTTTGCTAGCACCCACCTACATAGGAAGACATGACCATCCCAATAAAATAAGAGAAATCAAATCGAAAACGGAACGATTTAGGTGTTCTTTTTTCCCGCCCGCTATTAGAGAATGGAACGGTAGAGAATGGTTATGAAAGTGGTTAATGAACCCTCTGCAAATTCAAATGTTCAAATGTTTGTATAGCTTACGGGACTTTACTACAGGGTCACCAGTCCCTAAACTTACAAACTACTTATGAACTAGCTAAGACTAAGGACGGCACAAATATCCATGCCCGAGGGGGGATTCGAACCCACGACCATAGTGGCCGTGCAGACCGTGACTGGCGCGCCGCAGTCCCCTCGGCCACCGCGGCTGGCGAACCCTGTGCCAGGCACTTAAATGTGATTTGCAGAGTATCTATGAAGATGTAGATGTAGAATCCAGACGGCGAGCGAGCCCTCTGCTACCTGCGGCGGACATGCCGGTGTATCCGACTTGTGGAATACTCTGTCCACTACCTGCAGTTCCCAGGGCCAACACCACCTAGAAGACAAGGCCTCACAGCTGGCTGTGCCTACGTCACACGTAAAGACCGCGGCCGCCAGGCAACACCACCTAGAGAGAAGGCCGCGGCGCTCTCGTGTGACGTCAAGCAGAGTAGGTTGCGCGCGCATAGCTGACTGGGTAGCCGCTGGGGCACGGCCCACTATGCCGAAGCAGCGAGCCAGTCAGCTATGCGCGCGCAACCTACTCTGCCTGACGTCACACGAGAGCGCCGCGGCCTTCTCTCTAGGTGGTGGTGCGCCATCTCATTGGCCGGTCGCTACGAGGCGGTGGGCGTGCCCCAGCGGACAGCCAGTGAGCTACGTGTGACGTAGGCACGGCCAGCTGTGAGGCCTTGTCTTCTAGGTGGCGTTGCTTGGGCTCCAGGAAAGTGTCAACACATTCCCACTCTGGGCAAGTGTCACTCCGTGCAACTCCTTACACAGACCACGTTCCTAACCGGCCTTTGGCAGTGACACGCACGCTACCAAGTCCAGCAGTTGAGCTCAGCCGCTCCTGCGAGCTGGCTGGCGTTCACACCATGCCAGTGAGTAACCATGTATCGCTTCAAGGTGGCTCACTAACGCGCTTCATGGCAAATTTATTTTTACAAATGTTGTAGTAACTAAAAATGACAGTTAAATTAAACATATTGAGAACTGACAATGAAATTTATAACCTCTTCCAATATTT
This sequence comes from Locusta migratoria, assembly GCA_026315105.1. Classification (NCBI taxonomy): domain Eukaryota; kingdom Metazoa; phylum Arthropoda; class Insecta; order Orthoptera; family Acrididae; genus Locusta; species Locusta migratoria. Next base: position 300,510,432 of record CM048755.1, read on the forward strand.
TGATGATGCAAAGATTGGGGGCAGTCAAGTGTGAAAGATGGTATTTATTACGACTGTTGTTGTTGTTGTTGTTGTTTGTAAAGCCTATGGGACTCAACTACTGGGCTATCAGTCCCTAAACTTACAAACTACTTATGAACTACTTACGAACTAAGACGGCACAAATATCCATGCCCGAGGGGGGATTCGAACCCCCGACCGTAGTGACCGTGCAGACCGTGACTGAAGCGCCTCAGTCCCCTCGGCCACCGCGGCCGGCTATTACGACTGTGGCAGTCTTACGATAACTGCCGTTTTAGAACAAAATATAAACTAAGAAATTTATATTTCATTACCATTTTAATTAAATATTAAACATAAAAACACAGAATGTTAATGAATATCACCATTCTTATTTTCCTTTTCTATAAAGGATCAATGTCTGATAACACTTGTTCAGAACGCTAATTCGAAGCCAAGTTTTTTAATTTGGAATATGCCAGTGATCTTTTGCGGGTGGATTTCGTTTTCTTCTTTGCGTAAACGCAGCATGTAAATGCAAATCTAAACCTCTACATAATCAGAGCTGCAAATTTACTCTGAGGAAACAAAGGTCTACAAGACTGTGCTATGAAACTAATCAGACAAACTTCACGCTGTACGTGTACACGCTCTAGCCATAGACAAGTTTCCACACTGTCAACAACAGGAAAATCAATGAAACTGCACAACCCTTTGAAAGCTGAAGAGCATTATAGTAACTTGATGGAACTACAGAATAATTCGTTGATTATTCCTCCTGAAAACTAATGTATTTTCATAGTGAAAATGTTTGGAAAGTTATTGAGACGTTTATTCCTCTGCTACCATATGATGACATTCTTCAGTCATACCTCTTAAAAGCATTTTATTTAGAACAGTAAGCATATCGAGACAATTTCGCGTACAATAAATATTGGTTTGTGACAGGGGAACCAAACTATCTACGTCTCAGTCCCCTGGTAGGGAGGGGAAGGAGTGAAGATAGGAAAAGAGGGGAAGGGAAAGGAAACGCACCCAGAGAGGAAAGAAGGAAGAAAGACTGCACTAGCTCGGAGCCCCGTGCTCGCCACGCACGTACTCACGAAATAACCGTGAACTCCATGTAGGGGGGGAGGGGGGGACAATAGATATATTAGGCATCCTGCACAGATATGTTGATGTGTCTGGCCGTTTTGTAGTTACTAACCCGACATCACGATATTTTTATCTCTTTAAAAGCAGCTACTTTGCATTACACGAGAGACTCCATTCTAAAACTTCAATTTAAAATGATTAAAAACTAGTACTTATATTGGGAGTGTTTACTCTTAGATCCCAAACGAATTCACTGTTTTCGAGAATTACAGATATGTCTAAGAAATGTTTGAAGTACGGAACGTGTAAGAGCGTTGCACACTGAAAGATGCCAAAGATAATTGTTTATTTATATCACCATAAAACATAACCACTTTTACTGTGAACTTGGCAAAAACTCAAACAGGGAGAAACAAGTTGCAAGATTTCCAGGAAAACTGAAGGGACAATTGGCAGCTAATCGCTAGATATCAACTACTTCATCTATTAACTGCCAAATGTAAATTAGGGAATAACAGATCCAGTACAATCAAAAAGCTCGAAGGAAATAGGCACTGGATTTCAATCAGAGATCCATACCACTGCTCCTCTTCAAGAACTCTATGAGTAGATTTTTATTCGAAAATTTAAGGAAAAGGTTATCCTGGATTTGAAATTGTAAGAAGAAGCCTCGATGGTGAAACGTTATGGTACCGGGAAATTATAATGGTGTATGTATTGTAGTAAAATTTATGTTTTGATAAAATGTTTATAATCCATTTTAGCAAAGTATGTTTTCCTAAACTCAGTGACAACATTTTTATCGCCAGTATTTGCCAAACTGAATTTTTGGAGGAAGTAGTCCTGATGTATAGACATACTTCGATGCATAGTGTAATTTGTTTATTTTATCATCATAATTAAAGAAAATTTAAGGCTGAAATTTTAAATATATCACCTGATCCCTTAATTGTTTTGATCAGTGTAGTAACATACTAAAGCCATTCGATACGACTCTCAAAGATTCTCAAGAAAATCAACGTTGAAATTTTTCAAGCACATTTAAATACTTGATATGCTTCCAACTAAGCAAATTGTCAGCGTAGTTCACTTGGTAGCGTTTACGTTGTCGATTAAGTTCTCAGACGTTCAGTGGTTAAATCCCTTTGTACATCTACATACATACTCCGCAATCCACCGTAAGGTGCGTGGCGGAGGGTACAATGTACAACTTTTTTTTTCGAATACCACAACCATCTAAAGAGAAAATTCATCAAATATCTGGTAATTAACACATAAATAATAGCTGTTTTTTAATCGTACGCATTTTTGTTTATCCTTAATGGTCTAGATTTTAAAAAATATCGCAAATTACATTTTTGGGGCAATACTATAAAATGAGAAACCCTTTATTTGGATTTTTTCATTGCTGTACATTACTGATGTGTTATCACGTATGCTACTGTGATAAACATCGTAAAAACAGGGAAAACAATAATTTTCATGGCATCCAGCACCTCGTACAAATGCTACGATTTTATTATTTTTATTTTATTTATTTATTTATTTATTTTCGAAATATCAACTGGGAAGCAAACTTCATCTACGTACATGAATATTTCTTTTTCTTCACAAAGATTTAGAAGCGATCCACGTATACCTGATCATTTCACCAAAGATTGCAGTCGACAGCTCATGGTGAATAATTGTATGTAGTTTTATTCACTCCTCTGTATCACTAACGTAACGTCCTCGGTCAGTTAGGTGAGCACGCCACAAAAACAAAATAATAATAAAAAAAAGATTACGACTGAATGCGAACCAACGAACCTATGTTAACTTGATCGCCAAGCTACAACCCTATCAAATAAGTTACGCCGACAGTCGGAATTACTGGCACCATAACAGGTATATTTAACTGTGTTTGTGGATTTTCTCGAGAATTGCATCGAATGGCTTTGCATGATTAGTATTTGAGATTTGAACTTCACGTGGGGTAAAAAGGGGTGGCCAGTACTAGAGTCTATCTACTGAGCCAAAGTGTAGCTGACGATGATAATTATTTCACCGCCCCCCCCCCCCCCCCGGTCCCAATAGGCCGTCCTGGATCCGCCCCTGGTCCAGACGGCCAGCCTCCACATTGGCCCTCCTCCTGGAGTGACGCGAACGCGCCACAGCCCGAAACAAAGAGCCTCTGGTGAGGGCGGATCGACCGGGTCAGGCACACGTGACGTGGCAGCAAAGACCGTGCCACAAACACGTGACACCTGATGTTTCCCACGCAACGTGACAGACACTCCACACCCCGAGGCTCAGCCTGCAGATGGCTGACGTGGCCAAAAGCACGTTACGGCCTGCTGCCCGAGCGACCGCCAGCAGCACCCACACAACCAACCACTATATCACTCACCCCGTTTACTTGGGCTCCCAAAACCGGATTTCGTAAACCGATTTCCCAGTTCCGCTTTTGGTTGGTCATGTAAACACTCCCAAATCGATTCTGGATTCCAGTTCCACAATCAATTTTCGTGCCCGTGTAAACGCAACCGTTTTTGAAGCGTTCTTGGCTGCTCAGATTGTGTTTTCTTGCTAACAATTTTCGGCACATATGGAAAGAGTGATATTTTCTAATGTGGAATAAAATTATAAATATTAGAGTGAACATAAATCTGTGTATTTAAATAAAGAAAGCCGGCCGCGGTAGCCGAGGGGACTGAGGCGCTCCAGTCACGGTCTGCACGGCCACTACGGTCGGCGGTTCGAATCCCTCCTCGGGCATGGATATTTGTGCCGTCCTTAGTGTTAGCTACTTCATAAGTAGTTTGTAAGTTTAGGGACTGATGACCCCGTAGTTAAGTCCCATAAGCTATACAAACATTTGAACATTTTTGAAATAAAGAAAAATAAGCAATTGTGCAGACTAAATAAGGAACTGAATCAATTGTTTTCGCCGGTCGCGGTGGCCGAGGGGGCTAAGGCGCTCCAGTCACGGTCTGCACGGCCACTACGGTCGGTAGTTCGAATTCCCCCTCGGGCATGGATATTTGTGCCGTCCTAGTTCATAAGTAGTTCATAAGTAGTTTGTAAGTTTAGGGACCGATGACCCCGTAGTTAAGTCCCATAGACTATACAAACATTTGAACATTTTTGAACAGCTGTTTTCCAGCCGCCATGTTAAGTGAGCTAGGAAATCCGATTCAGGCGATGCCATGTAAACACGGCAGCGAAAAACGGTTTACGAACATCGGTTTCCATCTTCCGGAAGATGTGTTGCATGTAAACGTAGTGCATGTTGCTGTAACAACTGAGCAGTGAAAATAAACATTTCGCTACTACACTAAAGTATCACAAAAGGCGACTGAGCTGTGTTCAGCGGTCTCCCACTGTCCAAACGAGAAGACTAACGACTACACAAATTTACATGTTCAAGTTGATCCAAAGACTATATATTCTGTTTTTTTTTTTTTTTTTTTTTTTTTTTTTTTTTTTTTTTTTTTTTAGAATTATGGAAAGCAGAGAAAAAACGAGAAGACTTTTAGAATGAAAACTGTTGTTGTTGTGGTCTTCAGTCCGGAGACTGGGTTGATGCAGCTCTCGTTCCTACTCTATCCTAAGCAAACTTTATCTCATCAGAACGGCAACCTACATCTACTTGAACGCGCTTACTGTATTCGCCTCTAGGTCTCCCTCTGAGATTTTTACCCCACACACTTCCCTCCAATGCTAAATTCACGATTCCTTGATTAAGAGTTTGTCCTAACAATGGATCCCTTATTTTAGTCAAGGTATGCCAGAAATTCCTTTTCTCCCCAATTCTCTTCAGGGCCTCTTCATTAGTTAGGCGATCTATCCGCCTAATTTTCAGCATTTTTCTGTAGCAACACATTTCGGATGCTTGTATTCTCTTCCTGTCTGAACTTTTTATCGTCTTTATAAATAAGAACAGTCACAAATCGCAAGAAATATCATTTAGCAAAATGCTATTTGTGACTTTTTATTTATAAATACTTTCCAATAGATCGCTGTTTCCCAAAAAAAAAGTTTTGAAAAGTTTTTTTTATCGTCTATATTTCACTGCCGTAAAAAGCAACAATCCACTCAAATGCCTTCAGAAAAGACTTCCTAACACTTAAAATGGTATTCGATGTTAACCATTTTCTCTTTTTCACGAACTCTTTTCTTCCCATTTCCATTATAAATCAAAAATCAAATGTTTGTAGAGCTTAAGGGACTTAACTGCGGGGTCATCAGTCCCTAAACTTACGCACTACTTATGAACTACCTTATCCTAAAGACGGCACAAAAAATTATGCCCGAGGGGGGATTCGAACCCCCGACGGAGAACGGCCTCGCGTATCGTAGCATAGCGCCTCAATGCGCTTTTTTTTTATTTTTTTTATTTTTTTTTATGCGGAGTTCTGTTCGTTGCGGACGTTGATCAAGTTTGTTCGTTTTTGTTCGATGTGTTCTTGGCTCAGCTTTTTTATTACAGAGGCCGTTCAGCCCTCTGACCGGGCGCGCTGAGCCACGGCGCCCGGCTATGCGCTCGGCCGCTCCACCGCGGCCATTTTAAGTCATCTGTGCTGCGACCATCATATGTTATTTTACTGCCCAAGTAACATAACTCATCTACTGCCTTTATTGTTTTTCGTTACCTAATTAAACTATGAAACAAATATGAAGACTGAATGTGTCTGGCTGCTACAAAAGGTTCTTCATTGCCAGCGACTTGTTACCGCAAGGTGCAATGGATACAGCTTAGCCGCGGTGAAATGGCCTTGAGCTGTAATGCACCTTGCTGTGGTGATCGCGGTTTTTCTCCGTCGGAGGTTCCAACCGTCGCCTCGGGTATGGGTGTGTGTGTTGTCATTAGGTTAGCTTAACTACAGCTGACTGACAAACTGAGCTCTGTTTAACGCTCACAGACTACATCACTACAAACCAATGAATAACGCCTGTACCAAAAGCACATACCACATTCATCTACATATACACTCCGCAGTGCACCGTAAGGTGCGTAGCGGAGGGTACCTCGTATAACTACTAGTCACTTCCTTTTCTCTTCCACTCCCAGATAGAGCAAGGAAAAAAGAATGCCTGTATGACTCTGATGAGCCCTAATTTCACTAAAGTTATCTTTGTGGTCTTTACGCGAAATGTAAGTTGGCGTCTGTCAGCTTCAAATTCCGACACTAAATTTCTTCAATAGTGTATCTCGAAAAGAACATACCTTCAAATGTTTATATGTTAGTGAATCTAAGGAACCAAATTAGACCAAACGGGTCAAGACGTACAAATTATTTTTAACTTACGCTAACGACAACAGGAGCGGTCGCCATGATAGGGGTAAGCGTCGGATACATACAATTGATGTTAGGAGAGAAATAGTGTATAATATAGCTACTGCGGTATATATACCCAATTCATAGTCACGTGTGTACTGTTTGACTACTGCAGTGTACATGAAGCACGATGGTGAAGAGCTGCTCAGCATTTAACTGCGTGAATCGATTTAAGAAAGAAACTAAAAAAAGAACTAATACTGTCTTCCCATTTATATTCCTCAGGAATAAAAGTAGCCCTACTACTTGTCTTCATAGAAAGTTACTCGTGCTTAACAGGCTGGCAGTCAAGACAAAATCGTATTTTGAATGAAATAAATAACAGTCTTTTACAATACTGGTAGCTCTTAAAAACGAGCTGCTTTAGGCAGTACTGGTGGACAGAAAGTTCAAAAAGTTTCATTTTATGGTGTGTAAAATCACTATTGGGGGCACGAGATCAGTAGTTCGATTTTTTGTTTATGAAAGTAATATTAGCAATTTGGAACACAGGATATAAAGGACATCTGCTTTACATATAGGTATAACAACTGAAAGGGGTTTACAGAATGGTGTTTAGTTCCATATATATATATGGAAGATAGGCACACTGGATGCACATTGTGAAGTTGAACTCTATGGTGACTTCTGAGCAGTTCTCGCTACTGTAAGGTATTTGGTTTACTGCATTAAACATGCTAATATTCGTGCTAGATGCCCTACTGCTAATGTTACATGGACGTAGTTAAGAAAAAGTTATGGCACGTTTCGTGTTCTTAAAAGAGTTTGGTAGTGGCTGGTTGCTGTATTCGCAAGGTAAGAAACTATTTTACAATTACGTATCTGATGGGATATTTCATTTTCACAGTCGATTTTTAACATTAGCTGTTTCAGGCAGCCCTGCTTCATTTTTTGATGGTATAAAATATCTAAATATTGGAGAATTCAGCAGGCACTCAACCAAAGACGTAAAGTGTCGTGAAACTCTTCCGAAATTAATGTTTGTACAAAAGTTTCACCATCGTAGAATGTACTGAAAAATGTGCCAAAAACCGTGTCTGACGATAAATTCCGTTCATATGCTACACTTAGAACCCTAAAAAAATAAATGTTATAATTTAGTTTAGTTAGGAAGAAGAAAAGCTGTTGGCCGATTTCCAAACCGTATGTGTAATAAATTTATACACAATCGATAGTTGCTGTATATTCAAAGCGTCTGAAGCCGTTTTGTAGTTATATATTTAAATGAGACATTTTTTTCGCGACTTAACTCTAATGAATACACACGCTAAGCAAAAGAGTCTTACGTACATTTTGCCGCGGTGGAGTAGCCGAGCGGTCTAAAGCGTCTCGCTGCGGAGCGCGGGGTTGCTCGCCGTGGAGGCTCGAGTCCTCCCTGGGGCATGGGTGTGTGTGTTGTCCTTAGGTTAGTTTACCTTAGTTTAAGTAGTTTGTAAGCTACGGACTGATGACCACGCAGTTTGGTCCGATAGATTTACAAACATACGAACATTCTTACGCAAATTTTAAGTTCGCACGGAAGTTTACCACCATAATGGCCGCCGAGGCGCTCTTCAATTTGCCCGCTGTTCGCAGTCGGCCGCTTACGGAATTGTGGGGTCTAGACTTACAAACTACTTACACTAACTTACGCTAACGACAACTTACATGCCTATGCCCGAGGGAAGACTCCAACCTCCACGCAATCCGTAACATGGCGCCGTTGACCAAAAGATCATTCCCGCGCGACAACCTCGTCTTCCCTCCAGCAATTACCATTTGAGTTCCCGAAGCGTCTCTGTCACACTCACTCACTGATCGAACCTACCAGTAACAAACCTAGCAGTCCGCCGCTAAATTGCTTCTATGTCTTCCTTTAAACCGATCTAAATGTTCAAATGTTTGTAATTCTTATGGGACCAAACTACGTTGGTCATCAGTCCCTAGACTTACAAACTACTTAACCTAAGTTAAACTAACCTAAGGACAACACACAACATCCATGCCCGAAGGGGGATTCGAACCCCCGACGACGGACGGCCGCGCGCACAGCAACACGGCGCTCCAGTATGCGCGGCTAATCCGCCGCGGCTAAACCGGTCTATTAGGGATCCCAAACACTTGAGCAATTCTCAAGATGGGCTCGGACAGGCGTCTTACACACGGTCTCCTTTACAGCTGAACCACATCTTCCCTGATTTCTCCCAGTAAACCGAAGTCGTCCAGCCGCCTTCCTCACAACTGTGTTTACATGCTAGTTCCATTTCATATCGCTCTGCAACGGTAACCCTAGCTATTTAAACTCCAGCCGGCCGAAGTGGCCGAGCGGTATGAGGCGCGACAGTTACAGTCTGCACGGCCGCTACGGTCGGGGGTTCGAATCCCCCCTCGGGCATGGATATTTGTGTCGTCTTTAGTATAATGTAGTACATAAGTAGTTTGTAAGTTTAGGGACTAATGATCCCGCAGTTAAGTCCCTTAAGCTTAACAAACATTTGAATTTATTTAAACTCCACGGCCGTGACAAACAGCACACTGTTACTGCTGTTTTTGAACATTATGGGATTGTTTTTCCTACTCGTCTCCATCACACTACGTTTTTCTACGTGTATAACTAGTTGCCATTCGTCACGGGAAAGTTTTTGCAACATATATTGTATCCTTCCATAGTCACTCAACAAAGACACCTTCCCTCATTCCACAGCATCATCAGCAAACAGCCGCAGATTGCAAATAATAACGATCGTGCCTCGTTAAATCCTGCTGCTGCAGTCAGCGCTCGCTACAGCCGGCGGGGCTCGTATTATTATTTGATCAAGTTCCTCAAATGTTATGCCGCTAAAACTGACTGACCATCTCTTGGGACATCCCCTTCAATGCCATAAAAATATATTATTCCATAAAAAAGTCGGAGCTATAATTCACCATCTGCAAATGTTAAAATCTTCTCGGGTACATCAGTAAAATTGCCACACTGCCCTCTGTAGCGTAACGAAAATCGCACCTCTATATACTGATTCGTTCTGGGTGTACTTGTGGTGGCATGTGTAGGCTGCCTCGCTCTATATAATCGCATTGTTGTAACGACTAGTTAATCCTTAATACTTGGCTGATAATCCTTAGGAGTTTATGCGTTTACTGCTTTTCCATAAAATTCTCTGCATAGCGCTGGCTGTCCTGTCTTTACAATCCTTACGTTGTCGTTTTCTACTGTCTTTGCGTTCCTGACAGGGTGAGAATTACAGTACTACATACCCATTGCTATATGTCAGCAATGAGTGACTAGGGAAGATCTAAGACCTATTCTGGTTTGGACCTCATACCTTTGTGTTACTGACATATGCAACAGTAGTACGTCAAAGCCGCGGCGGATTAGCCGTGCGTAATGGGGCGCTGTGCTGCGGTGCGCGCGGCCGTTCGCTGTCGGAGGTTGGAGTCCCCCCTCGGGCATAGGTGTTTGTTATTAATTTTGACAACATTGTCATAGGAGACGAAAAACAGCGATCTATTTGATATGAACAATATACAGAAAACAGTCTTGATCGCAGAGATTGGTAGTTTTAATTAACCAGTTTCAACCTGATGTAGGTCATCTTCAGAATTATAAACAGCTCATGAGGCCAGTGCTGTGCTCGGCTGGGCTGGGCTGTCCTGGACTGTTCTGCTGCCAGTAGGTCACAATAGTGAAGATGACCTACATCAGGTTGAAACTGGTTAATTAAAACTATCAATCTCTGCGATCAAGACTGTTTTCTGTATATTATACAGGTGTTTGTGTTGTCCTTAGGTTAGTTTACCTTCATTTACCTTAATTTGTAAGCTACGGAATAATAACCCAGCAGTTGAGTCCGATAGATTACAAACATTTGAACATTTGAGTACGTGAAAAACGTTGCTTTTATTATCTTCTAATACTGTAAGATGATATTACTATTAGAGGTTTGCAAGTCGCCGGTTTCGCTCGGTCGTACTCGGTCGAGTGCGCCACGCTCGGCGGTGGCGCGACGAGTGTGTATGCTCGGAGCAAGCGTGTTGACAATCGAACGTGGCTACGTAGGGCGGGGCGGGCAGAGGCATACAGCGTGGCGCTGCCGCTGTACTCAGTCGCTACGGCAGCGGCTCTGTGGCTCTGAGCTGTGGGCTGCTATTGCGTCTGACGCACCCCCGCTAACTAAAGGAACTAAAATCAGGTATGCTGTAGACGTGTATTCCTGCATAGTAGCATGTAACCGCTATATCATTATACCGAAAACGAGACAAAAAGGTTGTCTTCACTAACTACAACATTTGAACGTAATGTAAAGGATCTAAAGAGAAACTACGTAACGAACAACGTTTTTATTGCAATGTACAAAACTGAATGTTGTATAACAAAGTATACATCGAAAAGTAACAACATTATCCCAAACTACTTGTTGATGGCATTGTAATAGCAATATATTGTTAAAATATCATTGGCACGTTGTGGATGGAGTCGAGTTCTTCTATCAGAGATCAGGTTCCCTGCTGCACCGAAAGTGCGTTCACTAGCTGCATTTGAGGCGGACACACAAAATACTCTTTTGCCAATACAGCTAACTTGGGAAAGAGCACAGTTGCGTTTCCACCATTCAAGCGGATCGTCGTCATCACAACCAATTCGTGCTAAATAGAGGTCCGCCTCATTGGTGGATTGCGCCTCGCGCATTTCACAGTCCAGCCATTCCGAAAACATGCACTTCATTCTTGTGACTGGTGCACCCAGATGACATTTTTCAGATGGCCCTAAATAAATATAATACAGATATCACTGAAACAGCAGCGGCCGAGCGCATTGAGGCGCTATGCTACGATACGCGAGACGTTCCCCATCGGTGGATGTTGTGCCTTCTTTAGTATTAGCTACTTCATTAGTAGTTTGTAACTTTCGGGACTGATAACCCCGAAGTTAAGCTTTACAAACATTTGAACATTTTTGAAGGACTCATTCGAAAAGGTAGAGGTGCAGCAACCACACGCAGTGCCAAAATGCTATGGGAATATCTATTAACGGGGTGCAACAGAGAGAGATGCACAAACCTAACCTAACAGATGTACATCAATATCGGAGTATTTAATATCAATATAAAAGACGGACAAAGAATTCCAGGACGTGGGAGTGACAAGAAATGTCTGTTAAGTTTAAGGGACTTAACTGCGGGGTCATCAGTCCTCAAACTTACAAACTACTTATGAACTACCTTATACTAAAGGCGATACAAACATCCATGCCCGAGGGGGGGTTTCAAACCCCCGACTGGGAACGGCCTCGCGTATCGGAGCATAGCGCCTCAATGCTCCTGACCACTCCGCCGCGGCAGAGTGATAAGAGGAATGGATATAAAATGCAATCATTTTTTCGGTAAGACGGCAAGTAACACGTATCACGAAACAGGCAATAACAGCCCACAAAATGGGGTCAAGAAAGAAACATCATGGAAAACATATTTAGTAAATGATCTTAGCACTGGAACTTTATATTAATCACGTATAATAATCTGTATGGTAAAGCAACCTTTGGGTACACAGTACAAAATGCGAAACTGAATGGCTAGTTTAACTGGATCGAGAGAACAGCTTTAGAAGCATGGCCGCGGGGACTGAGGCGCTTCAGTCACGGTCTGCACGGCCACTACGATCGGGGGTTCGAATCCCCCCTCGGGCATTGATATTTGTGCCGTCCTAGTTCATAAGTAGTTTGTAAGTTTAGGGACTGATGACCCCGTAGTTAATTCCCATAGACTATACAAACATTTGAACATTTCTTTCGAAGCACCCGGGGAAGGAAACAATTCGAAAGTAATAAAGTGACGTACGTCATACATTTATTCCTGCTTACCTGGAACCGATATTTCATCACAAATTTGACGCACAGCATTTAAAATCTTGTTCCTCTCTGTAACGGACATCACTTTTAGTTGTCGGAAGGGGGCTACATAAATGTTACTATTCTGTACAACGTCTGAAGTTCCACTTTCTCCTCCATGAGACGGAGACAACGCTCTTTGAGCACTCGTAGCACCTACAGTAACATAAGATAATACGACAGTTGTACCACATCGCTAAATACCAGTGACATTACTACTGGTGCTTGCAACTTGCTGTAATTTGCATTCACCGGACACGCACCGCATAGTAAAGAGGAAAACAGGATTTGCAATAAGTGAAAGATACGTACCTCTGTGTCGTCAGGCCCTGCTTTGCAATGACTTTTCAGTTTCTGCAGCCGTAACACAACAAATTCAATTGTAGGGTACTTTTTACTTTCGAGCACGTCAGTTGCTTCTTTGAATGGTTTCAAAAATGTTACGAGCTCATTCGCAGTTTCGTTATTGTAACCATTTAGTGCCGGCCGCGGTGTCCGAGGGGACTGAAGCGCTCCAGTCACGGTCTGCACGGCCACTACGGTCGGGGGTTCGAATCCCCCCTCGGGCATAGATATTTGTGCCGTCCTTGGTGTTAGTTCATAAGTAGTTTGTAAGTTTAGGGACTGATGACCCCGTAGTTAAGTCCCATAGACTATTAAAAAAAAAAGAAAAGTAACCATTTAGTTTTTCAGAGACGCCCTTTTCCGCAAGTACCGCCATGATTTTGTGGTATTGACTAACTACAGACTGTAGCATTCTAAAGAAGCTATTCCACCTCGTCTCCGTTTCTTGCTTGAGGCTTGTCTCTAACGCATTCACGTCACCTGTTTTTTTCGTGTAACGGACGGTGTATTTGGCGGCGTTAATCGTGGAATAAACCACTGGAACCTCAGTCTTCAAATATTAGTCATCGAACACGTGTTTCTGCGCAGTATTCAAACAATGTGTCATGCATGCATAATGTTGAGGGGATTGCAATGCCTTGCGTATATTAGCGCCGCTGTCGGTGACAAAAGAAATCTTAATGTTGTGGGGATTTACTCCGAAGTTACATAATGTTTCCTCAATATGGCGCATAATAAATTCCCCAGATATTTTCTTCTCTGAGAAATGAGATGGTGCCAATACCATGTTTTTCAGTGTCCAATCTTGAGTAATAAAATGTGCAGTAACAGATAGGTAAGACCTTTTTCTATAGGGAACGGTCCACAAATCCGCTGTACATGCACATGGTCTGGACAATGCTGGGCATTATATTCGCTCGTGTTTCATTGGCCTGTCGTTCATAATTTCGTACTACTGTCGTAGGATGCGGCAGAATGGCGGAGACATCCACCTTTCCACATTCGGAACCGACATTTACCAGCTCCCGGCATAACGAACGAAATCCTGCACCAGATACTAATGTAAATGGACGGAGGTCCCTAGCACACATATCTATGCACTTTTTTTCGTGAGATAGTCTTTCACTGCAGCCGGTACTACTTCATGACTTCCACCTTGCCGTGTTTTGTGGATACGTGTCTTCAGATGTGTCGTCGTAGATCTGTAAGTCAGAAGAGCCGAGCACCTGCCACAGAACACGTAGCCAACATAATGGCCATCCTTACGTGTCACTGAGGAAAATTTCTCGCAAACACTGCTGCGACCACCGCCTTTCGTAGTCAGGGTGTGTTCTCTAGCGTTTAGTTTGCTCCTGATACTCGTCTTGTACTCCACGCGACGCGGCGTGGCGGTGGGCGATTGACAATGAGTGGCGAGCGGGCAGTGTGGACGGCCGGGCCAGTCGAGCGTGCAGGAAGTCGAGCGCAGCCACACGCCTTGTCGCAAGCTGCAGCACCGACACCTGTCGGACTGTCACAGAACGACATGTACACGCGATTCGAGCGAGCAACTGAGCGAGGTGCAGATCTCTAATTGCTATCAACTATAATGTTCACCTCTTTTGCCGTCAGAGAAAAAACGGATACAGTAACACGCATGCTTTTTGTCAAACAGTTAGATATCCGAATTACTACAACTTTAGAAAAATAAAAGTGAAATTACAGTTTATAATCCCGAGAATATCGGAGCTATCAGAGACTAAGCACACGTTCTACATGTACATCTGCAACGTATCGGTCCTTGGCGAGTCCCTTTACAATCTGTGGTGGAGGACACTGTTGGTAACGCTGTCGCTTCCCTCCTTTCCCATTCCCGTCGTGAGTGGATCGCTGCGAGAACAATGGTTGGCAAGCCGCCACGTGAGCTCCAAACCCTCTGATATTACCTTCATGGTCATTTCGCGAAATATACTGGGAAAGAAGTAATATATTGGCTGCCTTTCCGAGGAACGTACGCCTTCCGAAGTTTAACAGAGAACAGAGTATGCCGCGATGCACACCGTCACTCTTACAGCTTCTACTACTGGAGTTGGCTGAATATCTCCGCATCTCCGTAACGTTATCACGCCTACGACATATCTTGTAACAGGAATATTAGTTCGATGAAAATGAAAATAATATATTGTTTGACCAAGTGTTTTGAAAGTGAATCTCATTTTCTACCTGTCTGAACTGCGATTAATTTTACCTCGTCGTTCAACCGTAAATCGCTCGTAATCAAACTCCCAGATACCATACCAGCATATCAATGATCCTCGTTCCGGTTCTAGATAGGCAAATCGGATCCGATCGCCCGCCGTGCGGTGTGGAGGGGCATATAGCCCCAGCACAGAGTTCTTCCGGGCCTCGTCAATTTTTTTCCAAATTGCAACAGCTTCAACCCGATCAAGTACCTCTTCAGTTGGAATCAAGAACCCCTTTAAAAAAACGAATTAAGGAATGAAGCTAATTGCTTAACGTCCCATCTACATTAGACACGGAGCTCACGCTCGGGTGTTAGGATAAAGATTGGGAAGACAACGGGACGTGCCCTTGGGCCATTTTTGCCATTTTATGTGGAATACGTTACATGCTTTGTGCTGAGGATCGACTGCTAAGTCCTATAGTTCTGCCTGCATTTCGCAACAATTTTCTAGAGTTTCAGCTTCTCTGTATACAACATCAACCGCGAAAGGCCTCGCAGAGCTTCCGACGTTATCCACAAAATCATGAATTTTTTGTTGTGGTCTTCAGTCAAAAGACTGGTTTGATGCAGCTCTCCACGCTACCCTGTCCTGTGCAAGACTCTTCATCTCCGAATAACAACGGCAACCTACGTCCTTTTGAACCTGCTTACTGTATTCGTCTGTCGGTCTCTCTCTGCGAATTTTACCCCACAAACTTCCCTCCAATGCCAAATTGACTATTCCTTCTCACCAATCGATCCCTTCTTTTAGTCAAGATATGCCGAAAATGTCTTTTCTTCACAGCGCTGTTCAGTACCTCCTTATCAGTTACGCAGTCTATCCATCTAATCTTCAGAATTCGTCTGTAGCATCTCATTTCAATAGCTTCTGTCATCTTTTTGTCTTAACTATTTATCGTTCGTGTCTCACTCCCGTGCAATGTTGCACTCAAGACAAATGCTTTCGGAAAGGGCTTCCTCACATTTAAATTAATAATGGATATCAACAAATTTCTCTTCTTCAGAAATACTTTGCTTCCCATTGCCATTTTACATTTTCTTTCTTCATTACTTCGGCCATCAGAAGTCTTTTTGCTGCCCAAATAATAAAAAACCTCTATTACTTTTATTACTCTTTACGTAATCTAATTCCTTGAGTATCGGATAATTTTTTTTTTAGACTAGAATCCCTTACTCTTGTTTTTCTATTGTTAATGTAAAAGCTTATTCTCTCCTTTGAAGAATGTACATTCTGTTCAGTTGCTCTTCCAGGTCCTTTGCTGTCTCTGAGTGAATTACAATGTTATCGGCAAATCGGAAAGTTTTTACTTCTTCTCCCTGAGCTATAATTCCTCCTCCAAATTTCTCCTTGCTTTCCTTCACAGCTTGTTCAAGGTACAGATTGAATAACATTGATAACATTGGGGGAAGACTACAACCCAGTCTTACTCTTTTCCAAAACACCGCGTCCCTTTTAAGCCCCCCCCTTTATTAATTAATTAATTTTTTGTGCCCTTGCTCTCCTCCAAATCTCGAAAGCTAATTTTTCAACTCTCGTAAGTTACTTTCTTATGGTAATACATGTATTTACAAGTGAGCGGGGGACCTCATTTTCTTTTGCCACCGCCCCAGGCTTCCGACAGCCTTAGTCCGCCACTGACTAACTGCATTTGCTTTATTCCAAATGAGGTATAAGGTTTTGTCTTTTTGTCGACATTTCGTCTAAATGGCATTGTCAATACAGGAAGTAGCTTGTCAACCACGACTTCCGAGACTTAACCGAGACGCAGCATATCAGAAGCCGTCATCGGTCTACCATCAGAAACCAGCCCCATTTGACTCCGTCTGCCGCCCGTGCACAGAGATAAAAGTTTGTATAGCTTATAGGACTTAACTACGGGGTCATCAGTCTCTAAACTTACAAACTACTTATGAACTAGCTAACACTAAGGACGGCACAAATATCCATGCCCGAGAGGGGATTCGAACCCCCGACCGTAGTGGCCGTGCAGACCGTGACTGGAGCGCCTCAGTCCCCTCGGCCACCGCGGCCGGCTGCACAGAGATCAGTCTCCAATGTACGACCACTAGCTTGCTTTTCTCGGCCGTTACAATGGACCACGGGAGGACAAGCAGAACTGGTGTGACGTCAGCCCAGGCCGCTCCGAGACCATCGTGAAAGACAGGCCGCGGCGAGCACGTCATGTCACGTAAGCAAGGTAGTCTTGAGCCGGCGCGATCTCTACCTGAGTGGTTCAAATGTTCAAATGTCTGTAACTCTATCGGACCCAACTGCGTGGTCATCAGTCCGTAGCTTACAAACTACTTAAACCTAGGTAAACTAACCTACGGACAAACACACACACCCATGCCCCAGGGAGGACTCGAACCTCCACGGCGAGCAACCGCGCGCTCCGCAGCGAGGTGCTTTACACCGCTCGGCTACTCCACCGCGGCTACCTGAGTGGCTGCCCGCTATGAGGCTAAGCCCTAGCGGCCGGCCAATCACCTTGCTTACGCGACATGATGGGAGCGCCGCGGCACAGAATAGGGAGCATACAGAAGGGAAAGCTAGGGGCGGCGCCTTTGATCTGTATGTTACCAAGCGTTGCGCTCGACGCCATATTGAAACGCAGTAAACCCGGAACTATAGCCACTTAGTACTTTGGCTGGAAATGGACTTTTTACGAACTGCAGCTTATCTCACAGATTTTTACGAAAGGAAACGGCTTTCATCTATTTTGCGCCATCTTCTTTCACCTAATTGTAATCCAACGAAAAAAATAGGCCTAAATTTTAATACAACTACGAAAATGTACAGTGGAATCGATGATCGTTTTATTTGGTGCTTATCTCTAGAAAAATTACAAATAGCGCGGAGTTATGTGTGGGAAATTAGTTATAATCAAGAAAGTGACTTTACAACTGCCAGGTTTTATTTGACACGAATAAATTCGCACAAAATATTGAGTCACACTTAGCAGTACAACGTGATTGCACAGAACTAATGACGTCTGGGCATATATAAAAGTTGTATTTGCTTTAGGAGTATCATTAATTTACTGATCGGAGAAGGGCATATAGAGGAATCTGTCAACCTCAGAGCAGGAAAGCATAAAATAATTATTCCCCTTAATCTCTTTGAGTATCCGAAGAGCATTCATTGCCAACATTAGCACACTACGCCTCCAATGCCGTAAGTAAAATTTTACCTGCCTACTTACGCACTATTCTTTGTCATTCATTTTATATTATTCCCTGCAACGTTAAACTTATAAAATGTAAATGTACTTCAACATTTCGATGCTGTTCAACTTCTGCAGCAACAGCAACAGCGAGAGTTGTCGTCAAAAGAAGAAGCAAGGCTACTTTTAATAATTACGCACACATTACTCTCATTCGAAACTGATAACATTTAACTTTCACTATACATGTAGCGACGTTCACTTACTGCTCAGCATCTTTTGGGAAGATGAAGAAACTTATATCCTTATTTGTATTCGAATTATTGCGGCAATTAGGTGCTGTACACCATCGGCCGCCTTTTCTTTTATTGCTGCTCATAATGAAAACGGAACAGCTCCAGTTCTTTCTTTTCAATGTGCCAAATACGTGATTACTTTTATGCGATTCAGGCAGTTAAAATACAGAATTAACAAACAAAGACGGCGCATTACCACGCCACAGAGTAGGGAGTGATCACACGTTTACTGCTTTTCAAGATGGCCGATTCCGCGCATGCGCACTAAATTTTGGACGACAGACTGCAGCGGGAGTTTCCTTTCTGTATACTCCCTATTCTGTGGCCGCGGCCTGTCTTTCTGTGTGACGTCATGCTCTCTGTACCGCTTCCGCGGAGAAACAGACTGCAGCGTGTGGAGTGCAGCAAATTAGGAAAGACAGGATACAGATCAGCTGTGAACAATACAGTGAGGTCTGCGATACCCTAATTTGAAAACATACTGTTTTTATTAAATAATAGACAAAGATTAAAGACAATTGTAGGCCTATATCAGGGGCAGACAAACGCTGCACGCGGCACGTGTGTGCTTATCGCTGCACGCGTGCTGCCCACAAGCAGTCGTGGACTGCGGCAGCTGGCAGGTTGCGGCAGTGTGACAACAGGCGTGCCTGCGGACGTTGATGCCGAGCGACCACTACGTAGCGAACGTTACACTCCAAGCAGAGTGAATCGAAGAAACGGAGAAGTGGGCATTTGTCGTCTTTTAAAAAGGAATGGGAGTGTCAGTATTCCTTTGTGGAGAAAGGCGAAAATGCGAAATGTTTAATGTGTTCGAATGTTCAAATGTTTGTATAGCTTATGGGACTTAACTACGCGGCCATCAGTCCCTAAACTTACAAACTACTTATAAACTTCCTTATACTAAAGACGGCACAAATATCCATGCCCGAGGGGGGATTCGAACCCCCGACGGTCGCTGTGGAGTAGCCGAGCGGTCTAAAGCACCTCGCTGCTGAGCGCGCGGTTGCTCGCCGTGGAGGTTCGAGTCCTCCCTGGGGCATGGGTGTGTGTGTTTGTCCTTAGGTTAGTTTACCTTAGTGTAAGTAGTTTGTAAGCTACGGACTGATAACCTAGAAGTGAAGTCCGATAGATTTACAAACATTTAAAAAACAAAACTTTAAAAAAAAAAAATAGAAAATCCAGATTGGTTTGCCGATCTTGCATTTTTAGTGGACATTACTTCACATATGAATAAATTCAACACCATTTTGAAGGCGAAAATCAACTGCTTTGGGAAATGGAGCGAAAAAGTGGAAGCTTTCACCAGAAAGCTTGCGCTGTGGGAACGACAGCTCACATCAGAGAACGCGGTGCATTTCCCTACTCTGTCCTCTGCCCAACAAAAGAGCTACACTGAACGTGTTGCTGTAATTATTGCTATAAAAGAGGAATTTCTCAAGCGATTTGCGGATGTATCACATGTATCCCAAGCTTTTCAATGGTTTTCGAGACCATTTATTGTTTCTGTATATGATATTCATCCTGATCTGCAAATGGAAATAATACATCTACAGTGTAATTCTCGTTTGAAAGACAAGTTCCTTTTGGTAAGATGTCTAACAGACTTTTATCAAGACTTTCCACAACAAGAGTTTCTTCGTCTCCATCGTGAAGAGGCGAAGACCATGTCAGTGTTTGGCTCGACATACGTATGTGATCGATTTATTTCTGTAATGAAACTTGATAAGTCACGGTTGCGAGCAAACATGAGTGACGAAAATTTGCATAATTGTTTGCGTTTGTCTGTATGCAGAAATTTTGTACCAGAGATTAACCGTATTTTAACACAACCAGTGATTATTAACTAAAATGAATAATAGGTTATAAGATTCAAATCATGATTTATTTTCAGCTGTCCTGTTAAGCCTGATCCTTCACTTAATAAATCAAGCTAGGAAAAAAAGCATTACAGAAAGATGTGGTGAGAGGACAGGAAAGGGTACGACAGCAGTTATCACAACGAAAGTCTTTCTCGAAATTTGACTGAAAACCCAAAGAAATTTTGGTCATATGTTAAATATACTACTGGCAAAACACAAACAATACCCTCACTACGTGATAGTAATGGCGATCCTGCCGATGACAGCGCTACTAAAGCAGAGTTACTAAACATAGCTTTTAGAAACTCATTCACCAAAGAAGACGAAACCAATATTCCAGATTTTGAATTACGAACAGATGCCGTAATGAGTAACGTAGAAGTAGATATCATCGGAGTAGTGCAGCAACTAAAATCACTTAACAAGAACAAGTCTTCTGGTCCGGATTGCATACCCATTAGATTTCTATCTGACTATGCTGAAGCGATAGCCCCTTACTTAACAGTCATATACAACCGCTCTCTCAAAAAAGGATCTGTACCAAAAGATTGGAAAGTTACACAGTTCACACCTATATTCAAGAAAGGCAGTAGGAGTAACCCACTAAACTACAGGCCTATTTCATTGCCGTCAATTTGCAGCAGGGTTTTGGAACATATCATGTCTTCAAATATTATGAATTATCTCGAACAGAACGATCTATTGACCCAAGGTCAACACGGATTTAGAAAATATCGTTCATGCGAAACACAACTAGCTCTTTATTCACACGAAGTGATGTGTGCTATCGACAAGGGTTCGCAAATCGATTCCGTATTTCTTGATTTCCAGAAAGCGTTTGACACCGTACCTCACAAACGGCTTTTAATCAAATTGCGTGGTTATGATATATCGCCCCAAATTTGCGATTGGATAGGGGATTTCTTGTCAGAGAGGACACAGTTCGTAGTAATCGATGGTACGGCATCGACTAAAACAGAGGTGATATCGGGCGTTCCACAGGGTAGTGTTATTGGTCCTCTGCTGTTCCTTATTTACATAAACGATTTAGGGGAAAATCTAAGTAGCTCTCTTAGGTTGTTTGCAGATGACGCCGTCATTTACCGTCTAGTAAAATCATCTGAAGATCAAAACCAACTACAGAACGATCTGAATAAGATATCAGTATGGTGTAAAAATTGGCATTTAACTCTAAATAAAGAGAAGTGTGAAGTAGTCCACATGAGTACGAAAAGAAATCCGTTAAACTTTGTTTACAAGATAAATCAATCAAAAGTGAAGGCCGTAAACTCCACAAAATACCTAGGAATTACTATTACTTCAGACTTAAGCCGGCCGCGGTGGCCGAGGTGACTGAGGCGCTCCAGTCACGGTCAGCACGGCCACTACGGTCGGGGTTTCGAATCCCCCCTCGGGCATGGATATTTGTGCCGTCCTAGTTCGTAAGTAGTTCATAAGTAGTTTGTAAGTTTAGGGACTGATGACCCCGTAGTTAAGTCCCATAAGCTTAACAAACATTTTCAGACTTAAATTGGAAAAAAAACATGTAGATAATATCGTGGGAAAGGCGAACCAGAGACTTCGTTTTATTGGCAGAACCCTTAAAAGATGCAACAGAACTACAAAAGAAACTGCATACACTACGCTTGTCCGTCCATCTTTGGATTATTGCAGGCCAGTGTGGGATCGTTATCTGGTGGGTTTGACGGAGGACATCGAAAGAGTCCAAAGAAGGGCAGCTCATTTCGTATTGTCACGATACAGGGGAGACAGCGTTACGGAAGTGATACAGGATCTGGGTTGGGAATCATTACAACAACGGCGCTTATCGCTGCGGCGTGGCTACTTGCAAAACTCCAATCGCCAACATTCTCCTCCGAATGCGAAAATATATTGTTGACTCCCACTTACATAGGTAGAAATGATCATCAGAATAAAATACGAGAAATCAGAGAGATTCAGGTGTTCTTTCTTCCCGCGCGCTATTCGAGAATGGAATGGGAGATAAATAGTATGATGGTGGTTCGCTGAACCCTCTGCCAGGCACTTAAATGTGATTTGCAGAGTATCCCATGTAGATGTAGATATGTAGACAGAGAGGGGAAGCAAGAGAAGCGGGTGGCCGGCTTGCCCTGCGTGCTCGCTGCACACAGTCAACTGCACACCTGCGAGTGCGCTTCACACGAGCACAATTCCTTCTCGCCCCAGGCCTATATCGTCCCTATATCAGGAGAACATTATAATGTAGGTGTAATTCAACGTGAGGATAGCAATGTTTCCAAGCAAAGGGAATGGAACATACTACAATTTTCTCTATTATTTATTGCAAAGCTGTACAGTACGATTAAGTTGACATTTTCCAATATTTTCTATTTCATCTTTCTTTCGTTAGTTTTTCAATGTTATGATGCAATGTTTGAGAGATTTTTAATCGATGACAGCAAGTTAGGTTGTAATCTGACATGGTGTTTTGGTATTGGGATTTTGTTAATTTCATAATAGAAAATAATTTTTCACACACATACGTCGAACCGAACATACATAATATGCATTAAGCAAGGGTATATAACCTCAGAAATCTGTTTAGATGAACATTCTTATAAAAATCTGCCAAGCCTTCATTGTGTTTATATTTGCCCATCAATGAATCGTCACACTGTAAATTGAACAATTACATTTGAAACCTGGTAGGAACATTGCAAACATCCACTGAAAACGGTGCTGGAAAGAGCTGAAACGTAGTAGACAGTATTTCCAGATTATCAAACCTGGACTCAAACTGGTTACGAAGAGCTCCCGGAATTTTCACATATTCCTCAGACAGAGTACGATAAGGAGTACGCACCTGCGATGGATTCGGAAAATGCGCAGTGATTCCAGCCTGCAGTTGTTTCATCAAATGTTCAAATGTTTGTAGCACTTATGGGACTTAACTACGGGGTCATCAGACCCTAAGCTTACAAACTACTTATTAACTAGCTAAGACTAAGGACGGCACAAATATCCATGCCCGAGGGGGTTTCGAACCCCCGACCGTAGTGACCGTGCAGACCGTGACTGAAGCGCCTCAGTCCCCTCGGCCACCGCGGCCGGCAGTTGTTTCATCCACAGAGTCAGTGCCATTTTGAAGGCTTTAATTCTCTAGTACATACCTGTTATGAGGAGGCTTTCTCCTTGGAGTGAGATGTAAATCGTTTAAATGGCCTGTTAAATCGGCAAAGAGTGTTAAGTCACAAATCCAGGTTTCGTCGTGCAACTGAGGAACAGGTTGATTTTGACTAGTCATGAATAATGATATTTCATTTTTTAACTCAAAGAATCGATCCAGTACCTTACCCCTGCTCAATCAGAGCACATAACAAAAATAAGGAAGATCACCATAGCGAGTACCACATTTTTTCAAGAAAAATGTTAAATTGTCTATGTTTCAGGCCTAATGATCGGATGGAATTTGTGACTTGTACCACCGTAGCCATAAATATTCCTAATTTTCATATATTTTGAGCATAGATTCCCTTGATGAAGTATGCAGTGGACGTCAGTGAGTTCTTGTTTTGCACCAGAAACATGGTTCATACGTTCTTTAACTCGAGCTATTAATCCCACATTAACTCCTGCCATAGACGGAGCTCCATCTGTTGCGACAGAAACAATCTTATTCCAAGTCAGGCCAACGTTTTCAACAACTTTCCCAACGCCATTGAAATTGTCCCACTATTAGTGGTGGTGGTCTTGGGTGGGTGGGGGGGGGGGGACGATCAATTATAAAAAATCCTCTGTTATATTCAGATTATCATCGGCGCTACGAATGAAAATAGCTAACTGTGCTGTATCCGATATGCCAGTGCTCTCATCTACAGCTAAATAATAATGTATAAACGTAAGTGCCGTAACACCCATTTCTTGTTTCACATTTTCAGCCACGTCCTGAATACGTCGTATAACAGTTTTCGAAGACAAGCACACTTTTTCAAAGTCTTCTACCACATGTGGACACATTTCTTCAGCGGCCAGCACATTCACCCTCAGTAAATGGTGTAACTTTCTTGGCTATATGCAGAACTATTCTGTAGTACAGACGGACAGACGCTTCGCTACTCTGACAGTCCTCCACATCAGCACGTTCCTTTAATTTAGATATTAAGGCGTCTCGTTCTTCTCCATATTTCCCATACTCATTTGCGTGGCAGAGGGAATAATGACGCTGTAAATAACTTTTTTCTATACTTTGTACTTCTCAGTTACACACCAAACACTTTGCACCTTCACCGCATTGCACACAAAGAAACAGATTTTCGCACACAGAAAGAAAAGCCGATTGCTCCGTTTTGCTTGTAATCGCCATGTTATTGTTGCCAAGAGCGCTACTGCTGACTGAGCCCTCCAGCTCCGTACTCACAGCTCCTTTGCAAATTATTGATAAAGGTGAGGAAGGAAGAAGGATTAGGTAGGAAAGGATTAACAGTGGCTGCTTTAGGGCATTGAAATGAAACAGCGGCGACAAGCGAAAATAAGAGCCGGGCCGGGAATCGAACCCGGGTCTCCCTCTTCGGGCCAGCGGTCGACTTAACCATCTTTTTTTTTTTTTTTTTTTTTTTCATCTGGTAGATCTATGTTTTGCGGTCGTTCGTTCAGTTTGTTCGTGGTTGTTCGTTGAATGGTTGGCTCAGCTTTTTTATTACAAAGGACGTTCAGCCCCCTAACCGAGCGCGCTGAGCCACGGCTCCCGGAAAACCTTAATCTGGATGGCCGGAGGTGGATTTGAACCACCATCCTTCCGAATGAGAGTACCACTTGGCTACCCGAGCTCGCCTACCGTCGGTCCCGAATTTCCACAAGTTGCGCGCTGTGTCTGTAGCGCCCCTATCGTTCATACCCTCTTACACTCGCCATTACGAATTCCCGTGCGAGGTCGAACGTATGACCGTATCTGCGGTGAAGTAATTTAAGTTAACGCAGTCTTCGCGTGTAAATTCTTATTATATTGATGTGGTGTCTATTCTTTCCGACAGCTCTCGCCTCATGGTACACGGATTGACGGACTTGATCTTCCTGCACACTCGTCAAATGTTTAAATGTTTGTAAATTTATCGGACCAAACTGCGTAATAATTAGTTCGTAGCTCACAAACTGCTTAAACTTACGTAAACTAACCTAAGGACAACATACACACCCATGCCCCAGGGAGGACTCGAACCTCCGATGGCACCGAGCAAGGTGGCGCAGTGGTAAGGCACTGGACTCGCATTCGGGAGGATAGTGGTTCAAATCCACCTCCGGCCATTCAGATTTAGGTTTTCCGTGATTTCTCTAAATCACTCCAGGCAAATGCTGGGATGGTTCCTTTCAAAAGGACACGGTCGATTTCCTTTTCCATCCTTACCCACAACTCCAAGCGTTAGCTCCGTCTCTAATGACCAAGCTGTCGACGGGGCGTTAAAACCTAAGCTTCCTCTCTTCCTCCGACGGCGAGCAGCCGCGCGCTCCGCAGCGAGGCGCCTTAGACCGCTCGGCTACTCCACCGCGGCTGCTCACACGTCACACAGCCTGAAATTGTCTTCCTCTGCAATGGACGAACTTTGGTGAATTTTGCACTACAGCGGTCATGACTTTCTCACTCGAGGTCTGGACCAGCAGTCCGCCTCCGTATCTGAGTAAGTCACCGAGGCTGACAGTCAAAGGAAAGACACGGGTTCGGTTGCCGGCAAGGTAATACAGGAATTTTTGCCTGATTGGAGGACTGGACTGGACCGGGGTGCACTCAGTCTCATGAGACCAACTGAAAAGCTACTTGTCCGAGTATTAGTTCCATGGTCAATTATTGTTCAAATGTTCAAATGTTTGTTAAGCTTATGGGACTTAACTACGGGGTCATCAGTCCCTAAACTTAAAAACTACTTATGAACTACTTACGAACTAGGACGGCACAAATATCCATGCCCGAGGGGGGATTCGAACCCCCGACCGTAGTGGCCGTGCTGACCGTGACTGGAGCGCCTCAGTCACCTCGGCCACCGCGGCCGGCGTCAATTATTGGTTGGTTGATTTCGTGATTAGTCCCTTCTACTGAATTTCCGTAAGCAGTAAAACATGGAACAACAAAAAGGACAACTATAAAATCTCTCGATATAATCTACATTCCATGAAGTACCGTAACGATCTGAGAGGCTCCTTCCGTCACTGCTTACGACGGGTAAGGGAAACTCTCGGGTCTACTCTAGCCGCCGGATCCTCAGGGGAGTTTCAGGATCAAGAAGCCAGACAATGGCTGGGAGAGCGGTGTGCTGTTCACATGTCCCATTCAATTACTACAGTTGCAGAGGAGGGACAAGGTGGTTGGTCGGGACCGAATGACCGGCTAACTGCCAAACTTTACCGTACTCCCTGATCACTTACAGCAGCTACACCTGAGGAAAAAGATTAAATAGACGAAACCTGTGCTACACTTTATTCATTATTCCTTTATTAGGGTGACGAGATATCCTGCTCGCCGTCGGAGGTTCGAGTCCTCCCTGGGGCATGGGTGTGTGTGTGTGTTTGTCCTTAGGTTAGTTTACCTTAGTATAAGTAGTTTGTAAGGTACGGACTGATGATCACGCAGTTTGGTCCGATAGATTTACAAACTTTTTTTTTTTTTTTTTTTTTTTCGAGATATTCTGCATTTCGTAGTATATTCTCTTTTCTGAACCCTTATCATGCTGTCCGCCCCGAGGTTAGAAAATCTTGAAGATATTCTGCATTTCAATATTATCCTGTGAACCATCATGCGAAATTCGATTATCGCCTTACTCAAGGGGAATCAGTAATTATACAATTAATGGAGATATTCTCCAATATAACCAGAACTGCCAACGGCGGTGCCGCAGTGGATACTCCGGTTCCCGATAGATCACCGATGTTAAGCCCTGTAGGGCTTGGCTAGTACTTGGATGGGACACTGTCCGAGTATGCCGAGCGCCGAGCAGGTAGGAGTGCACTCAGCCCTTCTGAGGCCAAATGAGGAGCTACTTGATTGAGGAGTAGAGGCTCCGGTCTGGAAAACCGACACAACGGCCGGAAGTGTGTGGCGCTGAACACGCCCTCCTCCATACCGCATCCGGTGACGCCTCCGGGCGGAGGACGACACGGCGGCCGGTCGGTACCCGCTGGGCTAGCGAGGCCTGTGTGAGACGGAGAGTTAATGTGGTGTCGCACAAGTACGAAGTGCGCGCCACGTACTTTCGCCGCGCGCCGCCGTGCACGCACGGCGCGGCGTTCTTACGACGTCAGCCACGGGCGCCCTCTGCTGCAACTCCGCTCGTGGCCACGACTGCTGCATCGGGCACTTGGGAATCAGATAGGCACCATTTAAGACTTGGCTATCGGATAGGCACTAGGAATCATCAGAAGGCAGGCCTCTATCTAAACTATGTATCAACATTCTACTAGTCTGCTGCTCTCCAAGTTATGTAATGTATTATTTCTATGAAATATATCTCTTATACTAATCTAGCTTAGTGTTTCTAGTTTCTGCTGTCCCACTGGCTGGTCACCTCTGTACCTGCTCACGCGTGCATCCTATTTTCCTGTGTCGGTCTCTTTTTATTTTATTGTAAAAAGATATAAAATAGCCAAGATCGCTTATCATCAGTTTTTATTAATGACGACCGGTTTCACTGAACTATGTCAGCATCATCAGGTCAAATACAATATTTTACAAGGCCATAATCTGTTAAAAGGAGAAACGGATATTTAAAACATGCAAGTCATTATAATAAAACGAGAAGATACGTCAATTAAATCCATAAGAGCAAGATCGGGCATATTTAGAGATGAGACATACCTTGTAATGTCAAATAGTTGTTATATAAAACGATTTACAGTGCATAAGTGCACTAAGTCAATATAATAAAACGTAATTAACACAGTGAGTGACAAAAGCAAACTGATACATGATACAAGTCAAGGGTAAAAAATATGGCGCCAGATGGCAGCACACACCAATGTAATGTTGAGACACAATGAGGTTAAAAACGTGTTGTACAGATTATAAAAATAATTTAGAAGTCATCTTTTTACTCGGCCACCGACACCCAGGACAACCGGCGGAAACGAGACACAAAAGTTAATATAACCAAAATTACAAAAGCGATTAACAAAATAGTACATGCTATCTGCCCTAAAGACCTCCTAAAGACCATAACAGTTCCCTTCGTAAAGATATGCAATGCCAGACATTGTATAGATTATAGTACAATTAGTTTTATGTGGAATGTTATCAAAGGTATGACCAGAATAAAGCTAAGAAAAATAGACAGGAAAATAGAGAAAATATTCTACACTTTGTAAGTCTGTGGACTTAACTTCATTGGTTTTTAGTCCCTAGACTTAAAAGCTAGTTAAACTGAATTAAACTAACCGAAGGACAACACACACACAACCATGTCCAAGGGAGGACTCGAACCTCCGACGGCGAGCAACCGTGCGCTCTCCAGCGTGGTGCCTTAGACCGCTTTTTTTTTTTTTTTTTTTTTTTTTTTTTTTTTTGTTTTTTTTGTTTTTTTTTTGTTCTATGGGTAGATCATCTCATTGCGGTCGTTGTTCCTTTTTGTTCGTTGTCGTTCGGTGATTTCTTGGCTCAGCTTTTTTATTACAGAGAGGCGTTCAGCTCCCTGACCGGGCGCGCTGAGCCACGGCGCCCGGCATACCGCTCGGCCACTCCACCGCGCTGGTAAATAGAGGAGAATTTAGGACAATATCGGTTCGGATTTATAAAAGAAACAGACACCAATACTGGCATGTGCTGTTGAGGAATCTGAAAGATTGTGATATTGACTGGAAGTATAGAAGGCTCATAAAACAACTCTATGAGGGACAGAAAGTGGTGGTTCGAACAGATGAAGATGAAACTGAAGAGGTGGCTGTTGGAAGAGGTGTGAGATAGAGTTGTCACCAATGCTTTTCAGTACATATTCTGAAAAACTTATCAATAAGGCGTTGGAAAAAGGATTTGTAGTTGGGGGAGGAAAAATAAAAACGGCAAAATATGAATGTACTAGTAGAAACATTAGAACTGCTAATTATGACGGAGAATATTGTAAAGGTGGGAAAAGAATATGGAATAAAAATGAACATCATTAAGACCAAGGTTATTAAACTCGGAAAAGTGACACAATCAATATATCCAGTGTTCTTTTTCAAGGGGGACGCGGGGGGACGCGTCCCCCTAAACTTTTTATGTCCAAAAAGTAAAGAATTTTTTTTTTTTTTTTTTTTTTTTTTTTCGTCCAGAGTTGGAGAATATAAAAGTTTGCGAACGATTTATTTCAGGAACGTAAATCGGATTTATGATATTTTTTCATGTTGGTAATCGCAATATAAACAATGCCAGCGCAATCTGTGGTTAGGAAAATTATAAGTAAATCTATGGGGAAAAAGAATACAAACAGTTTTCAAGGGTATCCAGTTCATAAGACTTCGTACAGACGTGACGTCACACACAGTTATCTACATCTACATCTACATCTACATCTACATAGATACTCTGCAAATCACATTTAAGTGCCTGGCAGAGGGTTCATTAACCACCTTCATAACTTTTCTCTACCGTTCCATTCTCTAATAGCGCGCGGGAAGAAAGAACACCTACATCGTTCCGTTTTCGATCTGATTTATTTTATTGGGATGGTCATGTCTCCCTAAGTAGGTCGAAGACCACAGAAGCTGCTATCGACTTTAGTTAGCGTTCGATACGGCGTGTTTGGGAGACACTATTGCATCAAGCAATCGTTTGCGATAATTGAATCGACGTCAACCGTTTTAGATAAGTGAATCGACACAGACCGTATGCGATAATTGAATCGACACAGACCGTATGCGATCATTGAATCGACACAGACCGTTTTTGATAACTGAATCGACACAGACTCTTTTCGACAATTGAATCGAAACCAACTGTTTTCGATAACTGAATTGACACCAACCGTTTTAGATTGTTGAATCCATACATGGGGCAGCGTGAGCGTACTTTCTATTTTGTTCTTCATTTACTGTTCCGTACTTCTTTCTTATGTAAGTGATTGTGCCGTGAATCCTGCCTTGTTTGTAAGTTAACGTACATTTTAAGATGAGCAGAGAGATAACAAACTATTTTGCCGGTGCTCCTTCATCGGAAAAGCAAAAACTTGCTAATAATTTATGTGCGCGTGAAAAGTCAGGCATTTCGACGTGGATGGTAAGAGTGAAAGTGAAAATGTAAACGTGAACACTGGACCTACGTGTGAACCTACAGTGAACGAACATGTGTACAACAGCACGTCAAATGATCATCCAGAATGTTGGTCTTTTGGTCAGGAAACTCCGTTTCGTGAGAAATATGACTGGTTAATAGTGTCAAATAAAAAAAATGGTTGCAAAGTTTGCAAAGAAGTAGGTAATTTGGGCGTCGAAAGAAACAAACAAGACATGAATATCGCACAACCATGGGCCACCGTATCTGTGTCCCATGCCATGCAGATGAGTCAAGAAAAGAAGGGATGGTTTCTTTGCAGAAAAAAATATTTAAACATAAAGACAGTTCCACTCATAAAGGTGCTGCACAAATAGTGCTTTGTGCTAAAGAGAAGACTTTAGAAATTGTTTGCACTAGGGCGTTTCAAAATGGAAAGAAGGTGACCGCAAAAATATTTCGCACTGCTTTTAAAGTCGCGAAAAATAATCAATCTTTCAATGATTTTGAGACCATGAAATGAAAAACACAGTGATTAAAACAATGTCTGAGACCAAATAAAAAATATCATTAATTATTGATGAGAGCACAACAATTAGCCAGTAGTCATCTTTAATAATTTATTTAAGAACCAAGCTGTCTGACATGAGAGAGCCCACAAATATTTTCATTGATGTAGTCGAGCTGAATAATGTTACTGCCGAAGATATTTGTCACACATTGCTCTATTTGAAATCTATGGTGTTTTCTAATGAGTTCCTCAAAGAACATCTTATTTCAATTGCAACAGATGGAGCAGCAGTGATGATGGGAAGAAAAAAAGGAATAGTTACATTAATGAAACAGCATTTTTGGTTCGGCATTGTGCTAACCATAAACTTGAATTGTCAGTTGCTGATGTAATAAAAAGAGACTTCCCATCACATATGAATCACTTCAAGTCTTTCCTGGACAAGCAATATTCAGTGTAACACCCGTCACCGAAGAACGCTCAAAAGTTAAAGCAGCATGCAGAGATACTTAAAATTCTGAAAATAGGTAGAATCGTAGGCACCAGGTGGGTAGCATCGAGCTTTAGAAGTGTGTCAGCAGTATGGAAAAACTTTAAAGCTTTGGCTGCTCACTTTACAGCTGTAAAAGACGATCAAAGAAGGGAGTCAGAGGTATGTAAGAAGGCTTACTGAAGTGCATCACCAAAGTTGATTTCATTCTTGACTTAGCTCTAATGTGTCATGCCCTTCAAGAATTAGCAGAACTAAGTCTTGAACTATAGTTACGAGACATCACACTGTATTGGGCCCAACGGAAGATCAGAAATCAGATACTGGTGTTCGAAGAAAGGAAACTGAGCATTGGTCTTCATTATTGTGAAGCTTTCAAGGCAGAAGAAGAGCTGAACTTCAGAGGAATTACACTTGAAAGGAGAGCAAAAAGCAGACATCATGAGCCTAGCAGATTTTATGATTGCCTGAAACAGCGAATGGAGAATCGTCTTCTACAGACAGAGGATATTGCTATCTCTGAAGTGCAGACGTGTTGGACTCGTCGACTTGGCCTGGAAACCCTGCAATAACATATGGTGACTCAAGTGTAGAAACCTTATGTTGTCGTTTTGGACTTCCAGAGAGAGTGATGCTTAGAGGCTTCAAAGATTATTTGATGCAGAAGAAAACGCCAGCATAGCTCCTTCCTCTTCTCAATGCAGTGAAATGTGTTCCCATTTCTACTAGTGAATGTGAACGTGGTTTTTCGCAAATGAACCTCATTAATACACCTACAAGAGCTTCACTCCATTTCTCTACTGTCAGCAATCTACTGTTAAATTGGTTGGTCCTTCACTGCATGTGTTTCAATCATGGGCCATGCTCTTGGTATATGAAAGACAGGCATATCGCTACTGATACCAATAGTAGAGTAAGGAGACGTTCTGACTAGAGAAGCCATGAACGTATGTCCATTTGGAAACTGTTGTAACTCTGGGTGATGTTAATTACAATGTATCACTAGTTTTATGGATAAGGGGCAGTCCATAGTCACAGGTAGGACAGTTGCACTAGCTTACATTTGGCGGGCTCAGTGGAAAAGGGGCACATGCCACCAGAGTATGTTGTGTCAGGAAATGGGAATTAAGGAAATATAATTTTCTACAGTAATGTGAAGTCCCGCTGTGTTACAGTAACTAGATGGTGTTATACAAATAACATTAAATATTAGGCCACTTTATTATAATTTAAAGTACATAAAATGAAATACTTGACAGTAGACACATTAATAATCAAACTCCTAATCAATGTTACAGTCAGTTATCAATGACTGATAAAAACTTGAATGTATTGAATGCACAAACTGCAGTAAGCTTTGAAGGTCCTTGAGCTTTGCTGGCTTAATTTTACATCCATTTGGATACTTAGCAACTAACTGGCAGTCTGCAAGCTTTGTAAATCGTCCACGACAAATCTGTAAACTAACTCGCACAGGTTTCTCATTTTGGTTGCGTGAATATTTTACATGGACAGAATGTTCACCACTCACTAATCTAAGCACCATTGCATTTCTGATGTCTGCAAGCTTTTTGTCAACAGTCATGTTAGTTTTGACGATACTGTTCATTACAGACGACAAAGACACGAAGTTGTCTTCCTTCATTTCAACCACAATGAATGTGTTCGTTTACTTGCTCTTTCTTATAAGTTCAACCCATTTTGCTGGATGTACACAGCCTGTGTCTTTCTATTCAGCTTCTCAATAACTCAAAAATCCCTGAAATTTATCGCACGTGTGACCAGGGAGGAGAAATTTGTACTCAACAACATCAACAACAGACCTAGGATAACATTGTTTTTATTTTGTCCAACACACGAATCAGAGTAAATGATGACCCTTTCATGATATTCTTCCTTCGCCATGTCTAAAGTCTTTAAAATGCAGATGGCTGCTTCATCGGCCTCTCTAAATGCAACATTCTCGGACCACACACACTTCTCATCACTACAACGGTGAATACAGAAATTATATGTCCAAAGTCGAAATACACTATATGGTGTTGGCAATGCTTGTCGTATGTCCATGCACAAAACGAGTGCATCCCTACTATCCTGTTTTGAGTCATTTTTCAGAGCACTATATGCAGCTTCAGCTTTCTCAAGGTGTAGTTTGATGTCTGTGGATTCGATGTTATTATGTGCGCAGAATCACAAATACGCCATTATTACTCGACGGCAATTTAAACCAATACAGTGTTCCGTGTTGAAAATGGTTTCATTACACATGTTGTTTCACTTGGTCTTCATCTGTAATTTTAAGATCTTCACAGTAAAAAAGATACATTTAAGCAATCGAATGAATAGAGGTAATTTAGGACTTGTTCGGATTCTGCGTTCTACTATAATGTGTAACTTGGAAACATTTCAATGTGATTTCTAACCATATTTTTTCTCTCGTTATAAGTAGCATGAGGTCTGTTAGAATGCTTGCCTCTTCTATACAGTCTCGGTTTATGTACAGTTAAAAGTGTTGTAGTTTCATGACCCTCAGTGTCACAGTCTTAATTGCTACGGACAGTCCCCAAAAATTTAACAGAAATGGCATGAACAGCTAAAAATGCAGTCCTACACATTTCAACCTCAGTAACTGGAGTGTCAAGAATAAAATAGCTGAGAGAAACCTTCCTCTGGTTTACTGTTGGAACCTTGCTTTTCTTTGGATGCACTTTGTTGCACTTATTAGGCCGCACTAAACCAAATAAATAAGCATTCTGCTTATTATAATCTCCCAACCGATAAAACTCAAATATTGCCTCCTTCTGTTCTTCATGCAATGTTGACTATTTGCAGAAATTAGTTTTGCAGCATGTATCATTGGTACTACGAAACACTTTTCCACTGGTAATGTGTCAGTCCTAAAAAAACAGCAAATATAATATGCTCTCTTTTTCAAGGAATGGGCACATGGCACTGTGCTAGATGGCATACTAGATGACATCGACTCTCTTTCTGTACCAAAATCACTCCACAGGTGGCATGTGTCCCATTTCCACTGGGCCCCTAATTTTTCAACAGTCGAAACGTA
This sequence comes from Locusta migratoria, assembly GCA_026315105.1. Classification (NCBI taxonomy): domain Eukaryota; kingdom Metazoa; phylum Arthropoda; class Insecta; order Orthoptera; family Acrididae; genus Locusta; species Locusta migratoria. Next base: position 300,544,877 of record CM048755.1, read on the forward strand.
ATAAAAAGAAAAGTATAAATAGAAACAAATTAAAAATTGTTTGGTGATCATATGAACAGTTGTTTTGCCTTTATTTAAATCTGAATATCAGTAGTTTACAAAGTGAGCTGATAATAGAGTTTAAAAATTTGTCATTGGTGGGACAGCGAATGGACATAGCATTGAATGTCCAACAACATTTAAGAATAATGTTGAATTTTTTGTTTCTTTTGAAAACGTTGAGTTCCCACTAACAGAACAATTTTCTACATGGTGAAGCACCAATAATGTTACATCATTAAAACTGACTATAAAAATTGCAATCAAAGAGCGTCATGGATGGGAGAAGGAGTTGTCACGGGTGGGGCACATGTGACGTACAATCTGTTTTTATAAGTTAACATTTATTTCAGGTTATCAATTTCAGTTGAATAAGTAATTAACATACATAGACCTTACTTCCTATTTAAACAACTTTATAGGAAAGTTTTGTTACCAATAAAAAATTTCAATACAGTATTACTTTAAAGTCCTGAGTACCTAATTATTTCACTTTAAAAAAAAGTCACTACTGATGTAAAGTACACTGTAGTTTATTAGTTAAATTTTTAGCTGTATTAAAAACTGATTCAGTTGAATCAAGGGACACCACACACCTTCTTTACCATTTCGGGAGCCAAACAAGGTTACAAAAGATTTTTGTACTGTAGTTTTTATTGTTGTTGCTAGGTGTGGATGGTTTTTGTTGTAATGTGTCTTTTAGTTCTGTTTTATAAGTCAAAATATCATTTGAGACATGTACTATAGGTCAACTGAATTGTACGATACCATTTTCTTTTATTGTTCAGGGACTGATGGGAACTGCATGCTTCATTTTAGACGATAAACTGATGTGTTCGACACGACATTATCTGAGTACCCCCAAACGTTTTTTTAGAAAAAGAGCACTGAATATATCACTAGATGGAAGAAAACTACAACAGGATCAATCATGCTAGGGAGCTTGATAACTTCCTATGGAAGTTGTGCAGACCAAGTGAGACGCAGAATATATATATGAGAAAGAGTTTTGGAGAGTGAAAGATTTGCTGACAGCCAGGAGTATCACCATTAATCTCTGGAAGAGGTTCGCCGAATGGTTTTTGTGGAGCGTGGTGTCTTATGGGTCTAAAATGTGGACAGTCAGACAAAAAGACTAAAATGTTTAGAAAATTTTTAAATGTGGCTATGAGAAGAATGTAGAAAGTGAAATGGACTGACGGAATGATAAATAAGATGTTCAACGGTATGTAGGACCTTAATGAGGATGAAACAGAAGAGGAAAACATCTCTGGTGGGAGTCATATTACACAGAAACTATCTACACCACAGGATAATAGAGGTTCAAAAATGTTCAAATGTTTGTTAAGCTTACGGGAGTTAACTGCGGGGTCATCAGTCCCTAAACTTACAATCTACTTCTGAACTAACTTATACTAAAGACAGCACAAACATCCATGCCCGAGGGGGGATTCGAACCTCCGACGGGGAACGGCCTCGCGCATCGCAGCAACGCGCTCGGCCTCTCCGCCGCGGCGATAATAGAAGTAAAAGTATAACGAAGAAGAGGGAGAGAAATAAGAAGGTTTGGTATGTTAAGAGACGTGAAGAAAGAAAGAAGCTACAAGAAAATGAAGGAGGATGCCCAGGACAGAGAGACATTTCCTGTTGATACCTGTCTGAGGAGAGATTTACTGAAAGAAGACAGTTAATGAAAATGAATCTCATACACACGAGAAGGAAAGGAAGCGTCGCTGATTGTGTAGCGTCTGCCAAGCGAGTAGTCTGCAGTCATCGCAGACGTAAACATCCTTTGCGCCGACCAGAGACGATGAAGGGCTATTGGCAAAACTGATACAGAGTATGCAACGATTTTATAACTCTTTATATGGTCTGAAAATCGCTGCAAGTCGTTAGTGCGTGAGTCGTAATCATGCCGAAAGTGAAAGTAAAATGTGTGTTGAATGCCGAATTGCGATCTTTGTAGTCATTTATTGTAGACGTTAAAGAAAATTCTGATGCTGATGTTTGCCGCACAAAATGTTCTGCTGTGTTCTAAAATGTTCACTAAAATATTATTAATAATTAATTAATTAATAATAATTCACTAATAATGGGATGCAAGTCAAAAAGCAACTCATTCGAGATGGTTTAAATATCCGCAAAATTTGGTGAGTTAAATATTGATTATGGTACCGTCAATAACATTGCAGAACCTTTGATGCCTATGTATGGAATCGTGAAAAATCCACACTTAGGCCAGAAACTTTGAAACACAGGATTACCACAAAATGTAATTTTAATCAAAGCTGTGTGGAGGTTTATGACAAACTTCTGAGTAATTTTAAAATGCTAAAAGCAATGCGTCAAGTGAAACATATACTTGATTACGTTTCATCATACATCATAATATTCATCATAAGTGTATTTCACCATTATTATTTTATCACCATATTTAGAGTGTGAACGTGTTGAGTTCATGAATATTCTACTTGTTGCATGTTCTGTTAATCATATACAAAAAGCAAAAAAAACAGCTGAGTTAAATTTGGTACTATAATGTTGCATAATCGGTAAATTCTGTTATTTGTGTCTCAAAATATAGTCACCCTATCCTTCATACATACACGTTTCATGCCCTCTCGCATGCTGTCCTATTTCTTGTTTTCGGTTACTTTTAGAAACTTTCCCAGTTATTCATTTTCCTTCTACCTTTAGTTTACTCTTCAATTCATTTTTTATGTATGGACGATCAGTATAATTTTTCAAATTATAAAAATCTTTTGATCAGTGGAAGCTACGTTCCTATTATGTAATCTTTCAGTGATATTCTTCCATAAATGTTTGTTTCGAAGTGTTACTGTTTGCCATAACTAGTTTCTTTTTATAAAAGATCCACAGTGCTACTTTTCTGATTATTTACTGTAGAGATAAACTAGTTCACAGGTGAATAGCCGGATCTCTGTTCCAACAGGGACAATATTTCGGCAAACTACCACGACCGTTGACGATCCATTTACCAAGGAGCTGGCGCAAGGCTTATTATAGTGTTTCTGGCTGCATTTGTGGTATTCTACAGGACCAATCAAAATTGCCAAAACTTTCTGCAAATGCTAAACAATCACTTTAGAGATTATTTCTTAGAATACAAATACTTATAACTTTGATCAGTCACTTAAGATTTCTTTGTTTCCATTAACGTCGTGAGGAAGTAGCCACGAGGTGTAAGGTATCATGCTACGGACTGGACGGCCGCTCCCGCCGGAGGTTCGAGTCCTTCCTTGGGAATCAGTGTGTGTAGTGTAAGTTCGTTTAAGTAGTTTGCAAGTCTAGGGACTGGTGACTATAGTAGTTTGATCCAACAGGTTTACAAACATTTGAACATTTTGTTTCCATTAACGAGTTTGAGTCTTTGTAAGCTCATCTTCACATGAGGCATGTAGATGTTGAATACATGATATCGTTCAAAAGTATCCGGACACCTATCAGTGGACATTAGCATGGGGTGTGCCCACCCTTCGTCTGTGAGAGGATTGGAGACCATTCTTCTTTACTGTAGCTTACTGATTTTCATGATCGAGCTGCTCTTTTAGCGAGATTGACAGCTAGCTCATTTCCCCATATCCCTCTATACGCTTTAATCCGTTAGAAATGTACCTGCTAGTTGTGTTTCTGCAAGATTCTCATTTTACTACGTATTTCTTGAATCAAAAAGTTTTGGTTCTTCGGATTTCGTAAAGAATCCAACTTACGAAATACCTTATACTAAAGACAACACAAATATCCATGCCCGAGGAGAGATTCGAACCCCCGACGGCGGACTGCCGCGCGCACCGCGACACGGCGCTCCAGCACGCGCGGCTAATCCGCCGCGGCTCTACCGGTTTTAGTCAATTACTGCTCTTTTACAGTATATTAATGTGCCCACTCAGAGCATGGTGTAATAACACTCATGAACATATAGGGCACAGTTAATATACCTGAAGAAGGACAATAATTGCCTGAAGCCGGTAGTAATACATTTATAACCCTGCGACTGATAGCTGTTCCTTTTTTTGCTATTTCCTGTATCTCAAACGTTACGGGCATGAGGCCTGATGAAACACAGAGCGGTTCACTAGATGTCGTTGTGTAAGTTTTCATCATCTTTAATCTGACAGATCCTAAATGTGGGTGGATGTTCTTGGGTTTCGCCTAGAAGATGGTGAGTGTGTCACTCGTCGAAATGTCGCGGTTAGGAGACGGCTGAAAGTCCGAGAACTGTTCATCAGCTGACAGATCCTACTTGATAGTGGCGCAGAGGCGAACCCACGGGAGGGGGAGTGGGCGGACTCGGAGCTATGGAGCTACGGCCAACACCGCCTAAATAGACGGCTGAGCACTGTAGTGTCACGTCGCACAGAGCAGGCCGTCATCACGTAGCTTACTGCCTGCTGGCTGTGAGTCAATGGGCGGTGCCGCAGCCGGCCATAGCAATGCGATAATGCGATCGCGTCGTGTGCTCCGCGTCGTGACACGACAGCGCTCACACCATCTCTTTGGGGTTGTTGCTACACCCCCCCCCCCCCATCCACCAGTCCCCTCGCGATCCTGATGCAGTGCTCTCAAAGTTCTCATAGAACTCGTTTTCTACAAAGAAACAAAAGAGAAAGAGAGAAATCAAATTTGGAGGCAGCACAGGACACAAAATTTCTGTAAGATCTGTCCCCCCAAGACCAAAATCCTGCATTCGAATACAGTCATCGGCTCCTCTACGGGTCACTGCTCTCGTATTCGGGAGGATGGTGGTTCAAATCCACCTCCGGCCATCCAGAGGATAAACTCTAGTCTCCGATACCGCTTTGACCAATGACGTCACATATGACGTCATTCATAATCGAGAAATACTACGAACACATATTTACCACAACACGGTATCGGTAGCTACATTTCACCTAAATAGCTGAAATCTACTTAATGATACCACGACTTCAAAATACATTTGATAATTAGGTAATTTTAAAGAAAGCTTGCACTCGAAGTTGTACGGCCTGAAATGATATATTTATGTCGAACATACAATTGAAAATCGATTGAATGTTTCTGAACAGGAGATTCGAACGCTACGCGCCCTCACGTACTAAAAAAAAAATATTGTTTAACCTATAGCTAACCTTCTTAGGGCTACACTACAGATAACTTTTTTAAACTGAAACTTAGGGTGTCTTCAAAAAGATCAGACACGTAAACAGTGAGTACCGGTATTGAAACCACGCGCGGGACGGAATGACGTAAAACATGACGTCATTGGTCAAAGCGGTATCGGAGAATAGATTCCCCTAAATCACAGAATGCCTGGATGGTTCCTTTCAAAGGGCACGTCCGATGTTCTGCCCCATCCTTACCCAAACAATCCGAGCGTGAGCTCCGTCTCTAATGACCATGCCGAACTTTCCTTCCTTATTACAGATCTACCAGAGTGGGAAGATGAATAAAGATAGGATGGAAATGTATAATTTCAAGCTGTATACAATTTATTTAACCATCTGAGTTATAAAAAAATATACAATCCGTTAACTTTATAAATATGTTTAATATAACCAGTATTCACTTATTACAACAAGTTAAACTTTTATGCCAGTTGAAATCACACACTTTTTTCTTAATTCTGCATTTGCAGCGACTTTTGCCGCATCTAGTAAAGCAGTTGCAATGATTGTAACCTTGGCCACCGGTAACTGACTGTATGTACGATATGGTTCGTAATGATTTTTCTTCTTTGGCCACGGAATCAAATGTTCAAATGTTTGTAGAGCTTATGGGACTTAACTACGGGGTCATCAGTCCCTAAACGTACAAACTACTTATGAACTAGCTTATACTAAAGACGGCACAAACATCCATGTTTGAGAAGGGGATTCGAACCCCCGACGGGAACGACATCGCGCATCGTAACATAGCGCCTCAATGCGCTCGGCAGCTCCTCCGCAGCGCCGCGGAATCCAGAGTGGGTAGTTTGTTGGGCAGAATACACAACTCGTTTCCAGAATATAGTTGCTTCAGAACACTATGCTCTGTTCCCATCTTGTAACAAATACCTCCGACGTTCATCACAAATGCAAGAACGCCTTTGAAATCTCCGTGACCTCTGTCAAAATCTGTCAAATTTTGCATGTGGGATTTTTGCGTCTGAATTCTTAAGCATCTTAGGACCTTGTATTTGCAAATTGTCGTGAGTTCCCGCCCTCTTCCTCCTGATTTCTTGTTTATTATAACATAGTTTGAAAATAACTTTTCCTCCATATCCTTCCTCGCTTCAATACTTCTTCCACATGTTGCATGCACGTATTTGCCGAAGAATATACAACACTGAGCTGCACTACACTGTTCTTCACAAACCATCCACTATATTTTCGGCTTGTTATTGTCAGGTACCCATTCTTTCCATTTTCTCAAGGTCTTCCTCTGTCACTACGTTATCAATAACTCCTTTAGCCAGATTTGAAGTACGCAGCACCACTTTTGCTTTGCAGCCAAACATGGCATCGTATGTGGACTGCTGAATTCCACGATGAAAAGAAAGGTTTTTCATGAACTGGATGGATCGAAGCCGCGGTGGAGTAGCCGAGCGGTCTAAGGCGCCTCGCTGCGGAGAGCGCAGTGGTCGCCGTCGGAGGTTCAAGTCCTCCCTGGGGAATGTTCAAATGTTTGTAGAGCTTAAGGGACTTATCTGCGGGGTCATGAGTCCCTAAACTTACAAACTGCTTATGAACTACCTTAAACTAAAGACGGCACAAACATCCATGCCCTAGGGGGCATTCGAACCCCCGACGGGGAACGGCCTCGTGCATCGTAGCATAGCGCCTCAATGCGCTCGACCGCTCCGCCGCGGCCCTGGGGCATGGCATTGTGTGTTGTCCTTAGGTTAGTTTACCATAGTTTGAGTAATATATAAGCTACGGAATGATGACCACGCATTTTTTTTTCTTATTTTTTTTTAATTTTCTTTATTTTTTATTTATTTATCTTTTTTTTCTTTTTTGGACGAATCGAAGACTCTCAGTTCCAATGGGCTGCGTTCTTTGTCTGCGTCCATGTCATTGGCATATTCTGTACATCCTGGTTGGCCCGTTCGATAGAACCTTGGCTTCGTCTAAGTCTGGGTTTTCCATATACCAGTTTCAGTTCAGTCCACATGTTATTCAGCTCATTTATAACTTGGTTCGAAAACTCTCTACCATTATCTGACTGTAGCAGACTCGATCATCTATAGTGGTAAAGACGTCAAGCCGGCCGCGGTGGCCGAGGAGACTAAGGCGCTCCAGTCACGGTCTGCACGGCCACTACGGTCGGGGATTCGAATTCTCCCTCGGGCATGGATATTTGTGCCGTCCTAGTTCGTAAGTAGTTTGTAAGTTTAGGGACTGATGACCCCGTAGTTAAGTCCCATAGACTATACAAACATTTGAACATTTGAAAGACGTCAAGCAAATAGTAAGCGACTTCTGCTCTTTTGCTTTCCAGGGTTCGCAATAGTATAAATTTAGTTAAGGAGTCTTGGTAATTGAGTACGGATTAGATAATTTAATCTAACAAGGTTTGTATAAGCGAAGATACAAGGTAAATGACCTCTTTGGTGACATTTTTGTACTTTAAGGATAGTTCCTTATCCATGCGTGTGCGAACAGCATGTCCTACAAAATAACAGTGTTGTCTCCTGTTACTGGTGCTATAATCATACTTTCTCAGTCGACGATAGTTAGAGGTCTGCGGGGATAAGAAAAGTGTTATCCGCACCACATCCGCAAGGCCCATATCCGCAACCGTATCCGCGGCACTTTATCCGCATCCGCAAGTTCGTTATCCGCATTCGCAGATATTAAAGTTTTTCATTGCTAATAGTAATAGAAAGCAGTATTTAAAACCATGGTATGTAATGGTATAATTAATGTTAGTGTCATTTCTGTGGTGACTTAGTACTTTTGACTTCTCGAATCACAGTAACTTTGTGTATCTACCCCAAAAGAGGCTACTTCAAACAGGAAAACATTGGTGCTCTGGACACACACAGTAGCGCTTCGGAGCCAGTGTGGTCGGTGCACTACGTCAGCTGTTTAATACACGCATCTTCTTAAATTTCAGTGGTTAAAACTGAACGGCATAGTGGAGATTTTGTGTTTACATTCAAAAAAAGAAAAGGTTCTTTTCTGAGCTTTACAAAAGGGACACTTTGTTTTCCCCATATTGACGCAACAAGAGGTTATGTGACCCAAAGCAAAGCATGTCATTTCAAGTGTTAAAACTGCCGTCTACTTCTAATTTGTAACCGTCAACAAAAAGAGACAATTTCGGGTGCAGCTACGCCCAGCCTATACAATCCAACATTGTGTACCTGCCTAAATACGTTACTTTCACTGTACACAGTATCTGATTATGAAAGTCGCTATAAAATGTTATTGTCAATCTTTATTACATCCGTCACCATTTATCTAATGCATAAACATGAGTGTTTCTTTGTAAGTTTTTCGTGACGGTTGTTGACATAATTAAATGGCTGTAAGACACTTAGTTCAGGAGATATAACATAATAAACAATGAAATGCGCGGTAAATTGCGGCATCACGCCACAATGTTGAACATCTCCTGCTAAACCACTGGACCGTTTTTAACCAAATTTGGCGGAACTTCAGGAACTTTTGCATCTGTCTTGGTATTTAAATAAGTAATTATATTACTTCGTCCTGTCCCACACGAATGTTTCAGCAAATTTGAAGTTACACTTTTGTGTCCAGTGTAAGAATGTACTTTTTTACATGCAAAACAGGCCATTATATCGTTGATCTTTTCCTTGTCATCAAATACGTATCCAATTTTTTTTCCAAATTGTCGATTTCAATTTGTTTTCTTTAAGTAATGTCAAATCACCTCATTTCACTTTTCACTATATCGTATCCACTGATTTGTTCGTATTAAGAAAGAACTGTCACTGTATTCACTACGATATACGTTGTCTCTCAGTCATTACAAAGCGCTAACTGAAGGCAGCGGAAATTTGGCATGGCACCTCTGGTGTGTTGTTCTTAGGTTAGTTTACCTGAGTTTAAGTAGTTTGTAAGCTACGGACTGATGACCACGCCGGCCGCGGTGGCCGAGGAGACTAAGGCCCTCCAGTCACGGTCTGCACGGCAACTACGGTCGGGAGTTCGAATCCCCCCTCGGGCATGGATATTTGTGCCGTCCTAGTTCGTAAGTAGTTTGTAAGTTTAGGGACTGATGACCCCGTAATGAAGTCCCATAGACTATACAAACATTTGAAATTTTTTTTTTTTTTTGACCACGCAGTTTGGTCCGATAGATTTGCAAACATTTGACCATTTGAGCACCTCTGGTGGGCAGTGGCACAGACAAATATATATATGTTACTCTGTGGCAGTGGGCCGGTTTGCCACCCAGAAAACACTTGACAGACCGCAGAGAAGACACGGTCGCGTAAACGGATTAGGCGCATGTCCCTCGGGTACAGCTACGTCCGCTGTGGCACAAACAGTAATAAAGTTACTCTGTGGCTGTAGCCAGGGAATGAGGACAACACCCTTCCGTTATACCTGAGCCCTGCAAGGAATCCAAGAATGTCCACAGGCTTTAAGTTTTCAGCTAACATTTCCACAGCCGTACTGGGCAGACACCTGGCTCTTTATTCGCATATAACTCGCGTATATCCGCGTCGCTCACAACTTTATCCGCAAAGTAAGAAATACTGCGGATATCCGCGGATTTCCGCATCCGCGCAGACCTCTAACGATAGCCAACACTATTTATTCTCTGCTTTGCTTTGGCTTGTTAAACGCCCTCTATGAAAGAACAGTAGCTACCACTATTCCGCTATTATTTGCATTTTCCTACACCAACGTACGCAAAGTAACCAGGAACTTGTGTTTCATATCAAATGTCGTTTCCGCTTCTACATATATCTATCCCACTTTCATCGAGAATATCGTCCCTGTGTGACGTAGCCATGCGTCGGCCTACGGAAGAATGATACCAACAATTGAAATCGAATGCCATTACATGGGAGCAGCCTAGGTCTTACAAGCAAATAACGTAAGATTACTGATTTAGGGCACAGTGTGGGCAAATAATAATAATAAAAAGACAGACAAACAAAAAAGCTGCTCACGTAATTAACCGATGTTCCCTAAAGACTTACGAAACATGCGCTTATACCAGAAAGCAAATACGACAAAATGTAACAGTACACACAATTAATCCAATTTTTCAAGAAGAAAAACGAAGCGCAGAGGCAGGACCTTCTCCAAAAAGAAGCAGCTACCACGTGCATGGCACACTAGGAACATTCACTAAACATCGATGCATCGAATCCATTCGATGTTTACCATACGATACATCGGATTGATTCGATGTTTTGCCAAATAATTTTTCTATTCGATGTATCGATGTTTTTAATAAAACATCGAATCAATGGAAAATCTGACTCTGGGTAATAATGACAAAGAACTTAAAATTTTATTTGAAGTTCTCTTAATATACTTCAGATTCACTTATTTCAGTTTTAAATCAAATGTTCAAATGTTTGTATAGCTTATGGGACTTAACTACGGGCCGGCCGCGGTGGCCGAGGGGACTGAGGCGCTTCAGTCACGGTCTGCACGGCCACTACGGTCGGGGGTTCGAATCCCCCCTCGGGCATGGATATTTGTGCCGTCCTAGTTCGTAAGTAGTTAATAAGTAGTTTGTAAGCTAAGGGACTGATGACCCCGTAGTTAAGTCCCATAAGATTTACAAACATTTGAAATTAACTACGGGGTCATCAGTCCCTAAACTTACAAACTACCTACAACTAAGGACGGCACAAATATCCATGCCCGAGGGGGGATTCGAACCCCCGACCGTAGTGGCCGTGCTGACCGTGACTGGAGCGCCTCAGTCCCCTCGGCCACCGCGGCCGGCTACATCTCTAATGACCACGCTGTCGACAGGTCGTTGAACTCGAAGCTTCCTTCCTTCCTTTTGGTTTCTGTACAAGCTGTATACAATTTTTCGTTCCCTGTGTTTTTCCATAATTATTCAGGAGGTGGGCTCGGTTGCACAGTGGTAGAGTGTCAGACTACAAGTCCAAAGGTCGCGGGTTCGATCCCTGCCAGGTCGTGGGATTTTTATCTGTCACTTTCGACTGCTTTCACCTCTGGCAGTGTTGCTGACGTGAAAAATACCGGGTAGCACCGTGATTCGGAACCCACGTTAAACTGTAGGTCCCCATAACTGGCTGGGTAAGTCAGTTCGAAGGTCGGAGGAAGGCAACGGCATAGCACCTCCAAGCAAGACCATACCTAGTAAAGCACTGTGGTGTTCAAACCAATCCTCAGATTGTTGACTGCTTTACCTTTTAGGTACTGCGACCATGGGATCCAGTTCCTACATGAACGCAGCTGCGCGCTTCCATGGCATGGGACTACCTGCAGAACAAAGCCGCTTTCCCCAGGGTAGGAATGTCCCAGACACAGGTAAACGGTATCCCTCACCAAGTCTGCCGTGACAACTGCTGCCCTCGTGCGGACGTTTGAGAAACTACTTGAATGGTCGTAGAATACCAAAGCTCCGCTATACTACAAGACTCCAACATTACCAATTTTTCTTTTTATTCTTTCTAGCGATCACAGGCCACGCGCTGCATCAACGATCTTCAGCCATCGTCTTCTATCTCTCGTTGTCTCTCTGCACCCAGCGAAGATTCCTGATGCCATGATATCCTCTGTCATCTTTCCACCATGGCCGCGCGGTAATGCACACGTGGTCTAAGGCGCCATGTTGCGGATTACATGGTTGCTCCACTGCAGAGGTTCGAGTCCTCCCTGGGGCATGGATGAGTGGCTGTTGCCCTTAGCTAACGTTAGTTTAGGTCAGCCATACTCACCTTTTTCCTCCTCGGGCCAAATTCTCGAAAATTTCATTTCAAGTGAGCCACAACATTATAACAGGACAAAATAACTACACCCATTTTTTTATCATCAAAATCTATTTTAATATATAATCGTTAAAAGAAGAGTACGTTGCCTTTAGAAATATAGGTGAACGTGTTGTTAATTAATATTTTCGTGCCGGCCGCGGTGGCCGATGGGACTGAGGCGCGTCAGTCACGGTCTGCCCGCCCACTACGGTCGCGGGTTGAAATCCCCCCTCGGGCATGGATATTTGTGCCGTCCTTAGTGTTAGGTAGTTCCTAAGTAGTTTGTAAGTTTAGGGGCTGATGACCCCCTAGTTAAGTCCCATAAGCTATATAAGCATTTGAATATTTTCGTAGGTTTTTAGAATTCGTTGATTTGTTCTTTAGACAAATCATAATTAATTTCAAAGAAAGATATGTAAGAACTTGAAAAGTTTGAGTGGCCATCTGAAACTCTGCTGCAACCTTTTGACAGCCATTTCCAAGCAGTTACGTTTTTATTAAATAGCCCATCTTTGTTCGTAACATGCGTTAGCGATTTTTTTTTTTAATTTTTTTTTTTCAAGGCAAACAGGGCGAGTGATTTCTGTGAACTACCACTATGGTACTTGGCACAGCGTTAACCAAAAAGTTCACTTCATTAATCATTAATAAAAAAGTTAACTTGGTTAAACGTTAAAGCGTTACTTTACGGACAATTTAACTGAATTTAAAATTAATCGTTAACTCGGAACTGTATTGTGCAGCCATGAAATCTCGCCTTCAGTCTCTGAATTTATATTCGTGTGTTGTCGTACCATTGAAATAGAGCAAATTAAGTAAAACATATTACCCTACCTGGTATAAAAAATGAATAATTTTAAGAAAAAAATTAATAATCATTACTGCACGTCATATGACCGAGATTTTTCTTTATGTGAAAAAACCGGAACATTTAGGCAGGTCCCAATGGGGACAACGGGACTGTACCCAAAAAACCGGAATTGTCCCGGCCAAATCTGGACGTCTGATCACTTTAATGAGCTGTACAAAATACATTCTGATCAAAAGATAGGAGAGATATATTAGTTATACAATGGCATCTACACCAGGGGTCTCCAAAATACGGCCGTGGAGGGTTAGCATCTGGCCCGCGCACTAGTATCAAGTAGCTTCCTGGTTGTATTTTGCTTTTCTGATTTCGTTTTGTTTGTTTCGTTCGTTCGTTCGTTGTAGCGTGTCCCTTGTTACGTAAGCTTTTCTTTGTTTGTAAAATATATACGATTTTTGTAAATGGTATTGCTGCTCGTTTCACAGGTAGAAATTAAGTTTTGTTACGTGCGTAACAACATATCCAAAAGTCATTATGTTCGTTGAAAAACTTTAAAAAACATAGAGAAGCAGTTACTACATGGGCGTGACTTTAATTTTGCTGCTTTGAGTTCAAAAAAGTCTTTTAAATTACTGATAAAATTAAATGTGCTAAATTTACATTAATTAGAAAATCTGTTACATCCATGAAATGGCTGTTTTTGTGAAATATTTCTATTACGATCTGCATTCCCAACAGAGTTCTACACACTTCACAACAACACATAACTTCGTGATTAGTTCATGCCAGGGAAGGGAAAGAATGACATTCTTATTGTCTGTCTGAACGCCACTACTGATTGGATGCCTGCACTTCCCATCATCCATCGGGCCAGTGCCACCATGGGTAAGCACTGGCGTATCACTTCGATGTAACCAATGACAGTCGTGAGACGACTGAATGTGTGTACAGCGCGGGAACTGAAGCGATTGTCTGGTTTATTTTTTTAGAGTGTCTGTTATACATTCGCGGCATTATAACAGACCATTCGATTAAATGAATGGAACTGAGTAAAGTGAGGAATGATTTTCTTTTCCTTTTGTTAGAAATGTATCATTACATTTTACAGTACCATCTGATTCTTTCACGTTAACGCATACACATACTGAGCACCCATGTTTTAATTACAAAATACTAAGAATTTAAAATATTGATCGTTTGCAGTGGTGAAAATATGTCGTCATAAATTTCGTCGGAACACGACTGTTTCACTCGACGCTCGTAAACAAACAACTGACCAGCACAACTGTCCCTGTGTGCTGCACAGCTATAGCTGATAACATCGTCACGAAAGCACAGAACGCCGCTCTCAGTGATCGGAACTTTTACCACCAACAATATATCCATGTTCAGTAGGAGCAGCCGTCACCTAAACTGCATTTAAACCTAGTTCACGTGTTATTTTTCTTTGTTAGCGGGTGTAAAGAGTGATATAATGGTTATAATACTGTATACAGTGACGTCACAGGTCAAGATAAGAGTTTAATTCTTCAGTAATAGCCAAATATGCTATCCGGCCCGCACTGTGATTCGGAACTTGAAATGTGGCCCTCGTGGTCTAGTAAATTGGAGACCCCTGATCTAGACTATTACTTGTCGCTACTTAGTTTAAATTCGTGACCTACACGGCGCATAAATGGATATATGAGTGCGGAGAACACTGTTACTGGCTGAGAGCCGGCCGCGGTGGCCGAGGGGACTGAGGCGCTCCAGTCACGGTCTGCACGGCCACTACGGTCGGGGGTTCGAATCCCCCTCGGGCATGGATATTTGTGCTGTCCTTAGTATTAGCTAGTTTGTAAGTAGTTTGTAAGTTCAGGGACTGATGACCCCGTAGTTAAGTCCCATTAGCTATACAAACATTTGATACTGGCTGAGAAGGAAGGTAAGAGGGAGAATGTTTACCTATCTTTCTTACAATCGTGCACGCAGCTGATCAGCTGCGCTATAAATTACACTAATAATGCTGCGTAACAATGTATTACATAAAATTGTTTATCTTCCTCTCCTTGATGTACATAATATGATTTTTGCCATGCTATTAGAATTAATGCCGTGGCGGAGCGGCCGAGCGCATTGAGGCGCTATGCTACGATGCGCGAGGCCGTTTCCCGTCGGGGGTTTGAATCCCCCCCCCCTCGGGCATGGATGTTTGTGCTGTCTGTAGTACAACCTAGTTCATAAATAGTTTGTAAGTTTAGGGACTAATGACCCCGCAGATAAGTCCCACAAGCTTTACAAACATTTGAACATTAGAATTTCTGAGGTTGGCAGAAGTCGAGACATACGACATTCGACTGGAAGAATATTCCGACATATACCGGTCACACCTATTGGCCATAAGATCAACTAAGTTATGACAAGTAACACAATTAGAATGAAAAAGACATGTAAGTTACTTAATACCATATTTATTGCACACAGATAAATGAGATGTTGAAATTGTGTACATTGTTAACAATCTTTTCTATATCAGGTTTACGATTGCTGCATGCTACCGGTAAGACGTTTTCCACATGATAGTCAGTGAGCCGGTTTCGATATATATTTCTTGCATTCTTCATTTTAGAATATGACGATTCACAAAGATAAGTTGATGCAAACAATCTGAGAAAAAATTTGAGCACATGTTTGTACAGTTCTGTATTGTCCAGGCACAATTTTCCAAAATTCGGCATAATCCAACTCCACCCTCTTTTCTTTAAATATAGCTTCCAAATGTGTGTTGTTCTTGAACTCTATAAATACTTTAGGCAGCTGTACATAACTGCATCCCAACAGAACTACCGGTTTTGATATGAATATTGTTTCTAAGTGCCATTGATTCTCTACAGGCAACAACATGTTTTTAATTTTCCTTAACCCATTTCATCCCAACGTTGCGTACACGCAACACGAAATTTAACCTTACAAAATGCAGTCGAAATGGACTTACTATACAAAACTCACGATGCATGTGTTAAAAGGCTTTAACTTAAAAGGCTTTAACACTTGCATGGTGAGTTTTGTATAGTAACTCAATTTCAACTGCATTTTGTAAGGCTAAATTTCGTGTTGCGTGTACGCAACGCTGGGATGAAATGGGTTAAATCACTAAATCTCCTTTTAAATTCTTCAGTTTTTACCATTAAGGTATTTGAAATCTTCATACAGTTATTTCACGAAATATTAATGCCTTCGTTTTTACCTTTAGTCATTGTTGCAGTATTTCGTTCTGTATCTCGTCTTTATACATCAACAGCTCCTCTTCGATCGAAAATATTTTATTTTCACCTTGTAAAACCATATTGAGCCTGTTAAGTTTATTTGTGATGTCACACAGAAATGCTAAAATACACCACCATCCATCATCTTGCAAGTCAATGCACATTTTATTGCATTGCTGAAAATATAACATAATTTCTTGGAGCAAAGAAAAACTCCTTTCCAACACCTTGCCTCTGCTAAGCCAACGGAGCGATGTATTTAAAATAACACCACTGTAGTGACTGCCCACTTCCTCCAAAAGACTTTTGAATTTTCTGCGGTTTATTTCTCCTGCTCCGATGTAATTCATTGTACTTACGACAGTTTTCATCACAGAATCTATTTCAGGACATTTACTGCGTGCAGCCAAATGTTCCTGGTGAGTAATACAATGAAATGTACTAGATTTGTTAAAGCACATTTCTTTTTTAAGGGGGAAATAAACCAATTTTTCCAGCCTGTCATTCAAGGACAACTATCGGTGTACACAGAAACTAGTTTTCTTATATCTGTATTGTCCTGTTCAACGAAATCGCAAATAATATCAAGATAGTCTTTGTCTCTGGTTTGGCCCTTCATTGGGTGAAATTTTAAAACAACCTCTTGAACTGAGTTGTTTTCAGTACAGTATCTAACAAACAGTGAACTCTGTGATGTTACTGAAATGTCAGTAGTGGAATCAAGATCTAAGCTAAAGTACTTGCAGTTTTTTAAATCTTGAGCTGTGCAATCACGAATATGGTCTGCTGTACCTTCAATACGTCTAATACATGTTGAATCTGAGAGCTGGAGCTTCTTAATTTCTGCAATTATTTCATTTTTGTTGGTGAATTTATCAAATAGGACACTAGAAGTAGATACAAAATACTCCTTTACAATTTCTGCAACAGTAAATGGTTTCATATGCCTACCAAGTATATAACAAATTTCATACGATGCCTTTGTTACCGCTGCATCTTTTGATCTCACCGTCGACATACGTTTTGTCGTTGCACCAAAGAACGTTTTAAAGCTGCGAGTTTCTCACGTCTTACGCTGGATCCCCGACGAAGAGTATCACCAAACGATCGCTGTTCTGTTGTGAAATGGCGATCAATATTATATTTCTTTAAGACAACACTTTCTCGTCAAATTAAACAAGTTGCTGCTCCATGTTTGTTTTGCACTAAAAAAAAGTCATCGAAAAAGACTGAGAGTACAGCCCATTGGGCGGCATTATAAAAACGAATGTCTTTGTGAACTGATATAAGATCCTCCAAAAATACTTTAAATTCTTCGTACAAAATTTCACAATTTTTGCAATGTTTATCCATGGACATAACTTTTACACATAGCTGCTCTTAATGTAAATGTCAGTGTACTGTCAAAATTGGGGAAAACGCAGCTTCACGCACATTTTTCCGTATGCCCTATGAAAATTATCCCTTTAGTCAACATTGCTTTAATTTTTTTTTTTTTTTTTTTTTTTTAATAAACAGCTTATGGGACTTAACTAAGGGGTCATCAGTCCCTAAACTTACAAACTACTTACGAACTAGGACGGCACAAATATCCATGCCCGAGGGGGGATTCGAACCCCCGACCGTAGTGGCCGTGCAGACCGTGACTGGAGCGCCTCCGTCCCCTCGGCCGGCGATGCTTTAATGTTAACGGTAGAGTGGCATACTAGCATAGTGTTTCCACATCAGGTAAAAAAAGTAAAGCAGTCAACAATCCGAAGATTGGTTTGAACACCACAGTAGGCATGGTCCTGTTTTGAGGTGGTATGCCGTTGCCTTCCTCCGACCTTCGAACTTACTTACCCAGCCATTTATAGCGGGACCTACAGTTTAACGTGGGTTCCGAACCACGGTGCTATTCGGTATTTTTCACTTGAGCAATACTGCCATAGGTGAAAGAAGTGGAAAGTGACAGATAAAAATCCTAGGACATGGCGGGAATCGAACCCGCAACCTTTGGCTTTGTAGTCTGGCAACCGAGGCGCATCATAAAAAAAATAATTATTCCCTTGAGCAATAAAAAATGGCACACTTACATCCGAACTTTTTCTGTTCATTCTGAATGTTGGCAAGACTGAGTATCAGTGTTCTATTTGATAGCATTCAGAAAGAATATTTGAGCGGAACTAAAAAGAAGCGAGAGTGAGCGCTGTGTCTGGCACGGCTGCTTCACGGAGAGGGTAGGGTGGTGGGGGAAAGCACCGGTGGCGCTTCGGGCTGCACCGGCTGGAGCAATCATTTAGTGCGCCAGTTGGCGTGGCCCGGGCCACGCGAACTGTTGCCAACCGGTTTCCAGCAGTGCAACTACAGTCGCATACCTCTAGCCCGTCTGCTATTCACCAGTGCGGCTCGTACAAAATTTGATCAGTGTGCTACAATATTACAAAAATAAACAGGAAACAAAATATACTAAAATAAAAAAGTCAACCTTTGTATGATGGCCTTTAATTAAATATCAATTAATACTGTATTGACAGTAAGACCTTCAGGGGAATCTATAACAGCGCTGCCAACTGCATGTATTCACTGCAGGTAGCAAATATAACGTTTAAAACATATTAATTTTATCTACAGAAATTAAAAATTTAGACTCAGAGGTATTTGAATACGATCCTCACACAGGTAGGTTTGACAGACAACGCGCAAGACGCCTGAGCCAGCGCGCTTTTTGACTCTGTATGCCGCAATATTCTTCATGTACTATTCTTCCGCAGCCGTTAACACCCAGCGCGAAGAGAAGTATTGATCTGGTGCTCCAGTGCCGGCCGCGGTGGCCGAGAGGACTGCGGCGCGTCAGTCACGGTCTGCACGGCCACTACGGTCGGGGTTTCGAATCCCCCCTCGGGCATGGATATTCGTGCCGTCCTTAGTCTTAGCTAGTTTATAAGTAGTTTGTAAGTTTAGGGACTGATGACCCCGAAGTTAAGTCCCATAAGATATACAAGCATCTCTCTCTCTCTCTGGTGCTACAGTCGGTCTCAGCACACATGAGCCGCCAGGCCTGACGTCACGTCTGCGCATGCGCACTAGCGAACAGACGACTGCGCCGACGCTCTGCGCACGTACCAGCGCGGCTGAATCCCACTTCAGCACATGGAGCTGGTTTCCAGCTATCGCGGCGAGAGCGCTCCAAAATGCGTTTTCATCCTCATTACTAGCATTCTAATACGCATTGGAAAGGAATTGGCATAATTTTATTGTGATATCCGGCTCGTATTCCAAGAGAAAGGATGTAATTTTATAGCGATTTCTCGCTTGCATTCGAAGAGAAATGGCATAATTATAGTAATATATTTACAGCACATTAGCACATTATCACCAGCCGCCACTGCTATTCGCACCACTGCAGCGACGTTCACGTTTCGACTGGTGCCATCAGAGGATCATTTGCTAGCAGAGCTGGGAACAAGTCCGTAAATCGTTAATTAACGAAGTTAACTTTTTGAGTAACAGATTAACTTTTAAGCTAATTTTAAAAAACCTTAACGGACTCTTTAACTTACGTTAATTTGTCTTAAGTCTGTTAATCCGTTACTTTTGTACCCACTTCTTACGACAAAAGTCTTACCGCATAAATTATGGTCATTTTAGTAAATGATGCTCATTTCTGTATGCAGCTACGCCCACGCTGTGCGTTGACTCACTCCCTGAAAGCGCGCGGTTGATCTTAATGATGCCGCCAAGACCTGAACAGCGGAAATGGGGACCCCAGGGGAAACCCACAACTTAGCGTAAACCTGCTCCATCTGAGGGAAAACTGCGACTTTGCGTACACCTGCGCTAAGTGAGTCCAGGAAGAAAGAAAGATCTAGAGTTTAACGTCCCGAGTCAGTGGTCTGTACTCGCCGGCAGTTGGTTGTTGCTTGTTAAGTTGGCGGTAAGTGCACCTTTCGCCAGTGGAAGTGTTCTGAGTGTCGAAGAAGATTTGTGTGTGAAAACGTTATCATGGACTCAACAGTTGATGAAAATACGTGATTTTGCTGCGTTTATATCTAGATCGGGAGAACAAATACTTTTCGACCGTGAATTGTGGCTTCTGAAAAAAATCAACAATGAAGGCCCGCACAAACAAGTGACAAAGAGTCTTCTTTTCATACAAGAAGACAAATCATTTCAAAGAACAAAAGACTTTTCCCCCAAAGCAAATGACTCTTGCGGAGGCTAGTTTACACTATAGTATGTGATTAGACATGATTTGTTTACGCTCACGGCCGACTGCCTCGATAGAGTGGCCGAGTAATACTTAGTTTTTATTTATACTCCAAGCCCTATTTAAACTTGCGTATCCAAAACATTTTCCTTAAATATCAGGTAGGGTAATACGTTATTTATTGCTTTTTTTTTCAATAAAATAACAACATAAATACCGGGTGATCAAAAAGTCAGTATAAACTTGAAAACTTAATAAATCACGGAATAATGTAGATAGAGAGGTAAAGATTGACACACATGCTTGAAATTACATGTGGTTTTACTAGTACAAAAAAAAAAGTTCAGAAAATGTTTGTATAGCTTATGGGACTTAGCTACGGGGTCATCAATCCCTAAACTTACAAACTACTTTTGAACTAGCTAATCCTAAGGACGGCACAAATATCTATGCCCGAGGGGTGATTCGAACCCCCGGCCCTAGTTCAGAAAATGTCCGCCAGATGGCGCTGGACGGCAAAACGTCAGTGATTGCGCATGAAAATCGTGTATAAAAGGAGCTGTAATGGAAGAGAGAATCATAAGCACCAGCAGTCGCAGCATTTGACGTTACCTGAAAAGGTGCTCTTAGTGAAGCTGTATTATCAGAATGAGGAATGTGCTAGTTCAGCGTTACTATCCTATCGCCATAGGAAGGGAATACAAATGGGTAAAGGTCCGTTGACAAATGCAACTGTGGCGAGAATGATTTCGAAGTTCGAAGCCACGGGTTGTTTAGATGATAGAAAAAAAAAAAAATGTTTGTAGAGTCTATGGAACTTAACTACGGGGCCATCAGTCCCTAAACTTACAAACTACTTATGAACTAGCTACAACTAAGGACGGCACAAATATCCATTCCCGAGGGGGGATTCGAACCCCCGACTGCAGTGGCCGTGCAGACGTGACTGAAGCGCCGCCGTCCCCTCGGCCACCGCGGCCGGCTTTGGCGATAGACACCGTAGTGGCCGACCGAGCACAAGGCGTAATGCTGCTGAGACAGTTCAGGAAGAAATGGAGA
This sequence comes from Locusta migratoria, assembly GCA_026315105.1. Taxonomy (NCBI): domain Eukaryota; kingdom Metazoa; phylum Arthropoda; class Insecta; order Orthoptera; family Acrididae; genus Locusta; species Locusta migratoria. The sequence continues at coordinate 300,566,140 of CM048755.1, forward strand.
CTGTAGCGGATTACTCTATACACGGGGAAGTCAGCGCTCGTGCAGTCGCACGTCGCATCGGCATTCCGTACACTACTGTTTGGTTGCCACTTAGGCGTACCTTCCGATGCTATCCTTACAAAATCCGTCGGCATCATGAACTGTTACCTGGCGATTTAGTGAAGAGGTAGACATTTGCGATGTGGGCGTTTCAAAAGATGGCGGAGGATGACGATTGGTTGAGTAAAATGTTGTGGACCGACGAAGCTCATTTCACGGTCCGAGGGTCTGTCAACGCCCACAAGCCGGCCGCGGTGGCCGAGGGGACTGAGGCGCTCCAGTCACGGTCTGCACGTTCACTACGGTCGAGGGTTCGAATCCCCCCTCGGGCATGGATATTTGTGCCGTCTTTAGGATAGGCTAGTTGATAAGTAGTTTGTAAGTTTAGGGACTGATGACTCCGTAGTTAAGTCCCATAAGCTATACAAACATTTGAACATTTGAACACCCTCAACTTCAAGATTTGGGCTACCGAATTTCCTAGAACTGTCGTGGAAACTCCATTGCACGACGAGAAAGTCACAGTATGGGTTGGATTTACCACATCTACCGTTATCGGAACAGCGTGATTCTCGTTTTGTAACGGCTACCATGACGGGTGAGAGGTACGCCGATATGTTACAGAATCGCATCAGCCGGCCGCGGTGGCCGAGGTGACTGAGGCGCTCCAGTCACGGTCAGCACGGTTACTACGGTCGGGGGTTCGAATCCCCCCTCGGGCATGGATATTTATGCGGTCTTTAGTCTTAGCTAGTTCATAAGTAGTTTGTAAGCTTAGGGACTGATAACCCCGTAGTTAAGTCCCATAAGTTGTACAAACATTTGAACATTAGAATCGCATCATCCCCAGCCTGGCTGATAAACACCTGTTGGAACGTACGATTTCTATACAGGATGGCGCTCCACCCCATATTGCTAGACGTGTGAAAGATCTCTAGCGCGCGTCGTTTGGTGGTGATCGTGTGCTAAGCCGCCACGTTCGACATGCTTCACCTCCCAGGTCCCCAGACCTCAGTCCGTGCGATTATTGGCTTTGGGGTTACCTGAAGTCGCAAGTGTATCGTGATCGACCGACATGTCTAGGGATGCTGAAAGACAACATCCGTCGCCAATGCCTCGCCATGCCTCCGGACATGCTTTACAGTGCTTTTCACAACATTATCCCTCGACTACAACTATTGTTGAGGAATGATGGTGAACATATTGAGCATTTCCTGTAAAGAACATCATCTTTCCTTTGTCTTAATTTGTTATGCTAATTATTGCTTTTCTGATCAGATGAAGCGCCATCTGTCGGACATTTTTTGAAGTTATTTATTTATTTATTCATTTATTTATTTTTTTGTTCTAATAAAACCCCATGTCATTCCAAGCACGTGTGTCAAATTTTACCTCTCTATCTACATTATTCCGTGATTTATTAATTTTTCAAATTTATACTGACTTTTTGATCACCCGGTATATAAATTCGACGACTGAAGGCGATTTTTCGTGCCTGCACAATAGTATTACGAATTAACGATTAACGTTAACTTCCGTTAAATAGTCAGCAGAGTAACGCTTTAACGTTTAACGAAGTTAACTTTTTTAGTAACTGATTAATTATTAACGAAGTTAACTTTTTGATTAACGGGGGGCAGCTTTGCTTGGAAGATGGATCGGCGAGACGTGGTGTTCAGCGATGAAAGCAGATCCTCCTGCACGCAACTGGTGGTTGTTTTCGAGGACGATGCAAACGCGACGAGCGCTGTCTCGCACAGTGCATTCATCCAACACACACTGGCCCCACCACAGACCTTATGGGCTAGGGTTTGATAAGGTACCATTCTCGGTCATATTCAGTGTTTGTGGGGCGAAAGTTGGCCAGCGCTCGGTACGCGCAGAATGTTGTCAGACGCGATGTTTTGCCATTCTTGCAAGAGGAAGGTTATGTGTTAGTCCCTCCTACAGGATAATGCTTGCCCACAAACAGTGCGTGAAACTCAATGTGCTCTACAAGACGTGCAGTAAATTCCCTGGCCAGCACCATCTCGGGACTTTCTTCAGTCGAGCTGGAGTGGAATATGATGAGAGGTCAACTATCACCCATAACTCTCGCAGAACTACGCGAAGAAGTCGAGCAGGCGTGGAATAATGTACCCCAAGATATTATTCGCCACGGAAAGGACGCCAGAATCAGCGTCAACGTTGCCGCCCATGGAGGACAACGCGCGAACCAGTATGAGTGTATCAGCATGGATCGACTTGTCACTTCAGTACCGCTTGAGCTATTTATCTGTAAATATAATTATTTCTTGTACTCCATATGCACTGTTTCAATAGGAAATCTTGAGGGTGAAGTAATTTTTATTTCCAGCACTGTGTTATGTTATGATTATGCATTGCCGCGGTGGAGTAGCCGAGCGGACTAAGGCACCTCGCTGCGGAGCGCGCGGTTGCTCGCCGTCGGAGGTTCGAGTCCTCCCTGGGGCATGGGTGTGTGTGTTGTCCTTAGGTTAGTTTAGCTAGGTTTAAGTAGTTTGTAAGCTACGGACTGATGACCACGCAGTTTGGTCCGATAGATTTACAAACATTTGAACATTTTTTTGATTATGCATTATTGGTAGATACTGGGCCGCATTCCTTTTCCGTGGTGCATGACTCGTACGTAGTTCTTCGCGCTGGTTCTGGTAGACTAGATGCCCGGAGCGAAATGTTTTATGGACGGTATGCCAGTGAAAGTGTATGGCGGAGGAACTTGTGTCGACTTCCGGTGGTGCAAGGAACCGTCAGAGAAGGGCTGGTCTGTGTACGTGAGAGTTGGGATTGAAAACTGCCAGTGCTAAAGACAAGGACACAGACCTACCAAAGTATTTTTCTACAGCGAACGAACGTGGAGTCGGTTGGCGCAGGAGTCGTAATGGAAAGATGTGTTCTCATCATACTGTGTCCGCCAGAAAACTTCAAGTGTATAGAGCTGATTAGCTGAAGCTGTATTCGTCCTTTAAGTAACTGAAACTTGTCACAGGTTCCAGCCGCGGTGGAGTAGCCGAGCGGTCTAAGGCGCCTCGCTGCGGAGCGCGCGGTTGCTCGCCGTCGGATGTTCGAGTCCTCCCTAGGGCATGGGTGTGTGTGTTGTCCTTAGGTTAGTTTACCTAAGTTTAAGTAGTATGTAAGCTATGGACTAATGACCATGCGGTTTGCTCCGATAGATTTACAAACATTTTAACATTTCGCAGGTTCTATAAACTGAATATGAGCTGAAGGTGATTGGGTAGCAGTTTCATGATTACGTTTGAGTGGGAAGTATTCCCATTATAACGCGAGCGCCGATTGGGACGGTTAAGTCACCCAAACGGGTGGTATGAAGTTTGCTGAAATGGGCGACATTGGATGTATGGACACTAGATCATAAGTGGTCGCTAAAGATGGTACAATGAGGAGAGCTGCCGCCGGTACTTGCTAGAAACGTTGGGGCTGAGACATCGCTTGCAGCGTGTCCAGTGATCTCCCTCAACTTTTGATTTGTTTGTACGATTTCGCCACCATGAGCGGATTCATTTGTTGCTCTTCTTTGTGGAATCTGAAGAATACAAAAGGTTCCTTACAACCACACACTTGAGTCAAGTTCCTGTTGTTGGCTTGCGAAGGAACAGACATCATGAATCGTGCACAGCTTTGCACTAAGTGAGCCCGACCCTAGGAGTTCTCGGGCGATATTTATGTTCTGTCTGTAGGCAGGAATTTCACGGGCGCATTAAATCTCTCCTGCCAGCATTTTGACAAAATGAAAAACTGTAGACGTTTGTCAGACGCTGGTTCCATTCACAGGCGGTAGACGTCTTCGACACAGGAATACAAATGTTAATCTCACGATAAGACAAGTGTCTGAATTCTTTTGGTGACTACGTCAGAAAATAGCTGTGCCTGTTGCCAATAGCCGTGCGGGAATGGCCGGGAATGGGTAGTTTGTAAGTCTATAGACCAATTACCTTAGCAGGTTGGTCCATTTAAAAACATTCCGTTGCCAATAAAGTTTTTGGTGTAATTATATTGTGTTTGTTTTAAAAAACTGGGAAGTTACTTTCTGGATACGCCTGGTATATAATAAGACTGGAGTGTGGTTGGCCACTGGCAGTCCAGTGAAGCAGCTACTAATTCACTTTTCGTCGTTTTCTGCATTTTCCTTTGGGATTACTCTAAGCTCTCGCATTCGGTCGCGATTTGTCTTTTTAGGCTTTAAGGATTCCTCTTTCCTCTGACTTGCGTTTTCCATATCCGCGTATGTTTACGAGTCACACTAGATTGCCGCATTGGAGCGGCTGAGCGCATTGAGGCGAGGTCGTTCGCCCGTCGAGGGTTCTAATCCCCCTTCGGACATGGAGTTTGTGCCGTCTTTAGTATAAGTTAGTTCATAAGTGGTTTATAAGTTTAGGGACTGATGACCCTGCAGTTAAGTCCCATAAGCTTTACAAACATTTGAACATTTTCACACTAGACTACATCTTTCAATAATCCATTATTTTCAATTTTATGCCGATGTTGACTTAAGTATTTACGGTCTCACTTTGGGTCCTACTACAGAGCCACTATGCAGTAAGCTATTTATATAAAGGGGAAAAATGTCGATTATTATTCTGCCGATAGCGTATGTAAAGATCCGAAGTACATTAAAGATTTCTGTTACTTATAGTCTACTCTCTTTGTACTTGTGGAGAAGATGTCTAAATGAATTCCATAATATAACGATATCCCGAAGTGGTAGACAGGATTGATCGGACACTAAATCAACTGAATGTTATGGGTTACAAAAGTCCCCAATGTATCATCACCTATTTGTGAAGAACAAACGTCACGCTGAATAAACTCATATTCACATCTCTCAAGGAGTTAGGAGAGTCCATATAATCGGACAGGTAGAAATTAAGATTCTGCAAGGAGGAGGAGACAGGCAACAATATATGAGGGGATGACCACTCCAAGAGGAAAGAATAGAATCGAGGTATTTTCATTGCGTCGGAGAAGGACACTAGTTAACCAATATATCAGTCGACATATCAGACACATAAAAGGAAATGTAAAGGTAAAAACTGATTTCATTAAAATTACTATTTTTGTAACTGGCTTTAATTTAAACTATCTATAGAAATAAATACAATGTACGTACATCACTTTAAAAGAAATTATATTTATTTTACTATATATTGTTGTAAATTTGTATGTAGATGATAGTCAAATCTAATATGTATCTCGATTAATCGTACTCTTGAAGTTAAATGTATCAAACTGTATCATTGAGAATTATTTTACGATATTTTTTAAATAAATACACTGCTAGGACATCCCGACATTTATTGAAAGTAAATTAGCTAACCGCTTCGCCATTTATAACCCTATGGGCAGACTGTTTATGTTCACTGTTTTCTTAAATTTAAACAGTCTAGTGCACCATGAGCTCTTGCCACAGTGTGAAAATGACAATAAGGTGTACTAATTACATGTTCAACGGCCAAGGGCTGATCCAGGACAGCCTGCTGGGGAGAGGGGGGGGGCGGTGAAAGAATTCTCATCTTCAGCTAAACTATTCAAATGTTCAAATGTTTGTAAAGTCTATGGGACTTAACTACGGGGTCATCAGTCCCTAAACTTACAAACTACTTATGAACTACTTACAACTAAGGACGGCACAAATATCCATGCCCGAGGGGGGATTCGAACCCCCGACCGTAGTGGCCGTGCGGATCGTGACTGGAGCGCCTCAATCCCCTCGGCCACAGCTAAACTATGGCTCAGTAGAAAGACTCTAGTGCCAGCCACCCCTTTTTACCCCACGCCCAATCAAACAAAAGTCTCACACTTTTGAAGAGTCAGTGCAGTGATAGCACGCCAGCTTAGTATTAAAAAAAAATAATAATAAAAAAAACTGCTTGGGGGGGGGACGCCCCTTCTCCTCCCCCCTCCCCTTGGTGGATCTGCCTATGTCAACGCCGTTTTAGTGGAGAAGTCCAAACAAACTTCCCCACTTTTATTATGAACCTGCACTTTCTGTGCTGTTCGTGAAGTTTAGCCAAAACCAATATTTATCTGATATGGGGCCCTGCAACGTTCCAAATAGAACGAAATGCTTTTAATGATCATCGATTCACAAACATTGTGAGATGAGAAACGCTTCGTTGACAAAGCTGAAAGCTGGTTCATTGATCGATTTCCAAAGTGAGGCACAGATGCAAAAGACTCTTTCATAATGTCTAATACCTGACGGGGATTATTTTGAAGCCGGCCGCGGTGGCCGAGGGGACTGCGGCGCGCCAGTCACTGTCTGCACGTCCACTACGGTCGGGGGTTCGAATCCCCCCTCGGGCATGGATATTTGTGCCGTCCTTAGTATTAGTTAGTTCGTAAGTTGAGGGACTGATGACCCCATAGTTAAGTCCCATAAGCTATACAAACATTTGAACATTTTTTGATTATTTTGAACGTGATAACACTATGTAGAACAATAAATAAAATTATTTTCAAATAAAAGTTTGTCATTGTTATTTTCCTCTTCTTTCGAATAATCCATTTGGAGGGTACGAAGAATCAACTTTGGCTACTCTTCATTGCATTAGATTTCCTTTGTTTCCAAATTTACTTCATCCTTTGAGAGTATTGTTCCCTTTATTCTTGGGTTCATTTTCGTCCAGTTGTTATCTTCCTCTCCTGATATCCTGCTTTGTGAATTACCTCTCTGAAATGTGTTCTGTTTTCTATTGTATAATTACAGTTGACCATGTGCGCTTGGATTTGTAACTATTGAGTAATTTAAAGATCCGCTTAGTTAGTCTAAAATGTTCAGTTGTTTGTAGAGCTATGGGACCAAACGGCAGTGCTCATCAGTCCGTAGACTTACAGCTACTTACACTACCTTATTCCAAAGACAACGCAAACCCATGCTCAGGGAGGACTCGAACCTGCCAAAGGGAGCAGACGCGCCCACCCCGGCAAGGCTCCTCAGACCGAACGGCCACTCCCACGTGGAGTTTGCTTAATCTGTAGTTATCCATTCTGAAGATGCCTAAAAAAACTGTAGTTTTCTTTTCCTCATAACTTCAGTTAGTTTTTCAATTTTGAAGCATAACACTTTGTTTGGTCTTAAGCTATATTCAGCCCTATTGTTTCTTTTACCTCCCAATATTTTCCGTTTTTTTTTTTTTTTTTTTTTTTTTTTACTTTCTCGAGATCTCCATTTCCTGTTAGTTTAAATGATTTTGCCGCATACAGAACTTCAGGTCTGGCCGCTATTTCTTAATATCTTAATTTCGTGTTCCACGATAAGGATTTTTAGTAATAAATACTTCTTGTCCTATAGAACAATATTTCCATTTTGTGCACTCTAGTTTCTATATATGTCTTTTATCTTACGTGATCCACTATCCAAAGTATTTAAAGAACTTGATTTCTGCAGTGTATTGTTGTGAATTGTGATATTTTGTGGAGCATCATGAATGTTAGCCATCTACTTTGTTTTTTCAAATGATATTTATATTCCCACTCTGGCTGCTTGTTTTTGTAATTCTCTGCTTTGTTCTCGGGCATTTTCTAGTGAGTCTGTAATTAACGCCACGTCATCTGTAAAGGCTTCACAGTCAGTGGTGATCTTGTCTGGATTCCTTCCTAGCTGAATCCCCTTAGTTTTGATGGCCTTCCTCCATTCTCTAACTACCTTCTCTATTACACATTTGAAAAGCAGCAGTGACAAACCATTTCCTTGTCTTGCACGTGACTTTATTTCAATCGACTGTGAGAGTTCCGTCCTAAATTTCACTTAGAATGTTGTATCTGATGAAGTTACTTTAATTATTTCAGTTGTTTTAGTGTTGTTCTTGGGGTCTTCAGTCCGCAAACTGGTTTGATGTAGCTCTCCACGCTACCCTGTCCTGTGCAAGCCTCTTCATCTGACAGTAAGAACGGCAACCTACATCCTTTTGAATTTGCTTGCTGTATTCATCCCTTGGCCTCCCTCTACGAGTTTTACCCCACACGCCTCCTTCTAATGCTTTGTTGACGATTCGTTTATGTCTTACAATATGTCCCACCAATCTGTCCTCTCTGTTAGTCAGGATATGCCAGAAACTCCTTTTCTTCCCAATTCTGTTGAGCACCTCCTCATTACCCACGTGATCTACCTATGTAATCTTACAAATTCGTGGGTCTGCAGCTCCACATTTCAATAACTTCTGTTATCTTTTTGTCTGACTCCTTATAGTCCACGTTTCACTTCCATACAGTGCTACACTCCAGACAAATGCTTTCAGATGCGACTTCGTAACATTTAAATTAATACTGGATTTCAACAGATCTCGATTCTTCAGAAATGCTTTTCTTCCCATTGCAGTTCTGCAATTTATATCTTTTGTAATTGGGCCATCAGAAGTTTTTTTGCTACGCAAATAACAAAACTCATCCACTACTTTTTGTTTCATTACCTATCTAAATCCTACAGCATCGCCTGATTTTCTGAAACTACATTCCATTGCCCCTGATTTGCTCTTGTTAATGTTCATCTTATATTCTCCTTTCAAGACATTGTCCATTCCGTTCAACAGATCCTTTTCTGTCCCTGAAAGAATTACTATGTCATCAGCAATCCTCAAAGATTCCTTTTTGTTCCCCTCCCTGAACTTTAATTTCCCCTGCAAATTTCCCCTTTCATTCCTTTACAGCTTGCTCTATGTACAGATTGGACAACATTGGGAAAATATTACAACCCTGTCTTACTTCCTTCCCAACCACTGCGTCACTATCATGCCCTTCGACTGTAATAACTGCTGTTTGGTTTCTATACAAGTTGAATATAACTATTCACTCCCCATATTTTAATCCTGTTACCTTCAAAATTTGAAAGAGTGTATTCTAGTCAACATTGTCAAAATCTTTCTCCAGATCTAGAAATGCTAAAAACGTTGGTTTGCCTTTTATTTAACCTGTCTTCTAAGATAAGTAGTAATGTGAGTATTGCCTCCTATGTTCCTACATTTCTCCTAAATCCAACTGATCTTCCGCAAGGTCGGATTCCACCAGTTTTTCCATTCGTCTGTAGACAATTCGTGTTAGTATTTTGCAACCATGACTTGTTAAACTGATAGTTCTGTAATTGTCACATTTGTCTGCACTTGCTTTCTTTAGATTTGGAAATACTATATTCTTCGTAGAGTCTGAGGGCATTTCGCCTGTCTCATACGTTTTGCGCACAACGTGGAACAGTTTCTTCGTGACTAGTTCCCCAACGATATCAACAGTGCAGACAGTACATGATCTACTCCTTGGGCCTTGTTTTGATTAAAATGTTTCATTGCTCTGTCAAATTCTTCTCGCAGAAACTCCTGTCCATCTTCCTCCACTTCATCTTCCATTTCTAGAATACTGGCTTCAAGTTTATTTCCTTTGTGCAGGCCCTCTATATATTCCTCCCATCTTTTAGCTTTCCCTTGTTGTTTTAGTAAAAAAAAAAAAAAAAAAAAAAAAAAAAAACAGTCAACAATCCGAAGATTGGTTTGAACACCACAGTGCTTTACTAGGCATGGTCCTGTTTGGAGGTGGTATGCCGATGCCTTCCTCCGACCTTCGAACTGACTTACCCAGCCAGTTATAGGGGGACCTACAGTGTAACGTGGGTTCAGAACCACGGCGCTACTCGGTATTTTTCACATGAACAGTACTGCCAGAGGTGAAAGAAGTGGAAAGTGACAGATAAAAATCCCAGGACCTGACGGGGATCGAACCCGCGACCTTTGGATTTGTAGGGGTCCACTCTACGACTGTGCAACCGTTAGTATCGAGTCCTAATTCCTTTATGAAATCAGACAGTACATTTCTTTCAAATGAATCATGTTTTTTTTAATTATATAAACAAAGTGGTGCGGATAAAGTAGCGGATGCGGGCAGTGTTAGCGGCGTGCGGCCGCAGGCTGAGAAGGCTGTGGGCCAGCTTCCTGCAGCTGACCCCACTTCCGGTGCGGTTTCACGCAGCCTGCACAACGCGCCTCGGCTCACACTGGCCACTGGGCAACCTGCCGCGCCGTAGCCTAGCCACACCACCCACTGCTGCAGCCATGCCTAAGGAAACTTCGTGGCAGACGCCATGGCCCGCTGTCTCAACGTCCCACCAAACAACAGAAGAACAATTTAAGAGGAGCGTTTATATGTTTACATCTACATCCACATGGGATACTCTGCAAATCACATTTAAGTTTCTGGCAGAGGGTTCATCGAACCACCATTATACTATTTACCTCCCATTCCATTCTCGAATAGCGCGCGGGAAGGAAGAACACCCGAATCTCTCCGTTCGAGCTCTGATTCCTCGTATTTTATTCTGTTGATGTTTTCTACCTATGTAAGAGGGAGTCAACAATATAGTTTCGTATTCGGAGGAGAATGTTGGCCATTGGAGTTTCGTAAGTAGCTCACGCCACAGCGATAAGCGCCGTTGTATCATTTTCGTAAAGCTGTCTCCCCTGTATCCAGACAATACAAAACGAGCTGCCCTTCTTTGGACTCTTTCGATGTCCTCCGTCAAACTCACCTGATAAGGATCCCACACTGGGCAGCAATACTCCAAAAAAGGACAGAAAAGCATAGTTTATGCTGTTTCGTTAGTAGTGCTGTTGCATCTTTTAAGGATTCTGCCAATAAAACGCAGTCTCTGGTTAGCCTTTCCCTGTGTGATCGCGTGTTGTATACAACCTCAGGAATCTATCAATAAAATGTCCCTCTGCGGGGTCGATGAATTCATGGTGTTCTTTTTTCATTTTCCTGGTGTGTATTTAGAGAAACGTTCGCACAATTGTTCAAATGTTCAAATGGTTGTAAATCTATCGGACCAAACTGCACGGTCATCAGTCCGTAGCTTACAAACTACTTAAACCTAGGTAAATTAACCTAAGGACAAACACACACACCCATGCCCCAGGGAGGACTCGAACCTCCACGGCGAGCAACCGCGCGCTCCGCAGCGAGACGCTTTAGACCGCTCGGCTACTCCACCGCGGCAGTTCGCACACTTTCACATGTTATAAAAACTATACAAAAACAGTTGGTGTACACATATTTTCTCCCGGTTGGGGGAGGAGGGCTAATGGGATGGAGTCAGGAAGGGCTTACGACCATCTTTGAAACTAATCAAGCGAAAGCATTAGAAACAATACTGACACTGCGTCAATGTGGGACAAAAATAAGATTGAAATTAGAAAAAAAGAAGAAAAAAACACTTGTGAGTGGGGGTGCGGGGTGGTGGAAGAGGAAGAGAGAAAGATAAACCCCTCCTTCCCAAGAGAAAAACCCGGATCTGATGTGCATAAAGTCACAAACAAAAACAAAGTGTACTGACGTCGAGACACACAACCCAGACGCAGCTGGTCAAATTGTAGCAAATAAGTACGTTCTCATTTCCAGAATTTAGTGAAAAATATGAAGACATGTGACGAATTTCTGTCCCTAATCACAGGTTGGAGCACCATTTGATGAATATTTCAGGCAGCATGACGTAACAGCCTGTCCCTAATACGGCACGCCTTGCATAGCGCAGGAATGAAACGCTGAGTGACACCTTTAATAATATATCTCGGACACTACCACTTTTTTTCTCAATATTCATTCGCTGTGCAATACATCGTGGTGACTAACGTCACGGGATATCTGCTAATATCGTGTCGAACCTCGTTTTCCTGATGAAGTGCAGCAGCTCGTCGGCCTAAGGCCTCAACAAGTCACTGAAAATCCCCTGATGGAATGTTAGCGATGCTGCCTTTATAACCGTGCACACTTGCCAAAATTTTTCCCAGTGCAGAATTTTATGCATGAAATTATCTCATGATTATGTACTACAAATGTGTAATAGCACCCATGTCGGATGATTTGGGTGTCCAAATCATTCTGGAATTGTCCATAATGCTCTTCAAACTAATCGCAATTTGTGGCCTGCTGACATCAAGCATTATCAACCATGAAATTTCCATCGTTGTTTGTGAACATGAAGGCAATGAATAACTGCAAAATATCTTCAGGTAGCCGAACATAATCATTTCCAGTCATTTCTCAGTCCTCTTGAACCAGAAGAGCCAGTCATTCCGTGCAAAAATAGACCACACGTCATGGAACAACCATTAGCTTTCATAGTGCCTTGACAATTTGGGCCCGTGGCTTCCATGTTGTCTGCGCCACAAATCAAACGTTCAAATGTTTTTTAAGCTTATGGGACTTAACTACGGGGTCATCAGTCCCTAAACTTACAAACTACTTATGAACTACATTATACTAAAGACGGCACGAATATCCATGCCCGAGGGGGGATTTGAACCCCCGACCGTAGTGGCTGTGCAGACCGTGACTGGAGCGCCTCAGTCCCCTCGGCCACCGCGGCCGGCTCTGCGCCACACTCGAACTACAAGGGGCGTCTGGAAAGTTCCCAGAATGGTCGCATATTTTACAAACTGCGCTGGCGAGCATAAGGTGCCTGCGCATACACAAGACACTGCAACCCAGCTAAGAGGGTCAAAATGTTTGTAAATCTATCGGACTCAACTGCGTGGTTATTAGTCCGTAGCTTAAACTAAAGTAAACTAACCTAAGGACAACACAAACATCCATGCTTGACGGGGGATTCGAACCCCCGACGGCGAACGGCCGCGCGCACCGCAACACGGCACTGCAGTACGCACGGCTAATCCGCCTCGGCTAACAGGGTCAGTGTGAGAACTCGTGTCACTGCAACATGCAGCGCAAAATGGAGCAGCGCGTTAACATCAAGTTTTGTTTCAAATTAGGCAAAACGGTGACGTAGACCAAAAAATGATCAAATGTTTGTAAAGTTATGGTGCAGTGGTCATCGGTACCTAAACTTACAAACTACTTAACTTATCCTAAGAACAACACACACACACAACCTTGCCCGAGGGAGGACTCGACCTCCGACGGCGAAGGCGCCTTAGTGAGCAGGGCTATTCTATTTTTTCCCCCTTCTACATCTACATAGATACTCTTCAAATCACATCCTAGTGCCTGGCAGAGGGTTCATTAACCACTTTCATAATTTTTCTCTACCGTTTCATTCTCTAATAGCGCGCGGGAAGAATGAACTAAATCGTTCCGTTTTCGATCTGATTTCTCTTATTTTATTGGGATGGTCATGTCTCCCTATGTAGGTGGGTGCTAGCAAAATATTTTCACGTTCAGAAGTAAAAGTCGGTGATTGAAATTTCGCAAATAGATAGATGCCTCAAATCGTGCAACTTTCCGTGACGCTTTTCCCCCTATATCCTCCGTTAGTCCGATATGGTGAGGGTCCCACACTGGGCAACAGTACTCCAGGAGTGGACGCACAAGTGTGATGTAGGCAGTCTCTTTGGTCGAGCTGTTGCATCGTCGAAGTGTTCTGCCAATGAAACGTAACCTATGGTTCGCCTTCCTCACAATATTTTCTATGTGTTCTCTCCAGTCTAAGTTGTTCGACTTGTAACTCCTAGGTATTTGGTAGAATTTACGACCTTAAGGTTTGACTGTTTTACAGTGTAATTGAAGTTCAGCGGATTTCTTTTAGTGGTCATGTGTATTACTTCACACTTTTCATTATTTTGTGTCAATTGCTAATTTTCGCTCCATGTAGAAATTTTGTCTAAATCGGTTTGCAGTTGCTTTTGATCAGTCTAAGGGAGCTATTCAGATTGTCTCATAAATCGTTTATAAACACAAGAAAGAATAGGGGACCTATAACGCTTCCCTGGGAAACGCCAGATATCACTTCTGTTTTACTCGATGACTTACCGTCAATTACTACGAACTGTGTCCTTTCTGATAGGAAATCGTGAATCCAATCGCACAATTGGGGCGATATTCCATAAGCACGCAATTTCATTAGAAGCCGCTTGTGAAGTACAGTGTCAAAAGCTTTCCGGAAATCCAGAAATATGGAATCGATTTGAGATCCGTTGTCGATGGCACTTATCACTTATGACTTCAGGTAGATCGAGTCTCTGCGGTCGTTTGTTAATGTTTGTTAAATTTTTTTACTTTGTTTTATTATTATTATTATTATTATTATTATTATTATTATTATTATTATTATTATTATTACAGAGAGCGTTGAGCCCTCTGCCCTAGCGCGTTGAGCCACCGCGCCCGGCTATTCCGCCGTGGCCCGACGGAGACCCATGGGATGTTAGTGTAAGTATATGATGTTAGAGCAGTGAGTAAAAAGTGTGTGTTTCAGTGGTTTCGGAGATCCAACGACACGTGACCCCAGTACTTCGAGCGTGTCTACCAGAAACGTTTGCTGATAGTTTCCAACAGCTGGCGATTACTTTGAAAGCCAGTAAGGATATTTTGTTTCTAACTCTTCTTTTCTATATTTCCTGAAACCATTAACCGAAATTTTCAGATGCACCTTGTATCATCAGCTCTTACCAACTGAAAACGGAACCCATCTGATCAAGTTAAGTTTTTCGAGTCGTACACGGTGCAACCACTATGGAGAGGCGTTGCAGGCCATGTTATGCTGTTGTGTCGGTCGTCTGTTGCCATGGCCTATTAAGGCCAAACAGTGTCCTAAATGATAGGTCCGTCCCACATTGATTTGTACGGTTATTTCACGCGGTGTTGCTTGTCTGTCAGTACTGACAACTGTACGCAAATGCCACAGCTCTCTGCCATTAAATGCTGGCCGTCGAGCACTGCATTGTGTGTAGTGAGAGGCAATGCCTGATATTTGGTATTCTCGGCACCCTCTCGACACTGGCGATCTGGGAATATTGAGTACCCTAACTATTCCGGAGATGGAATGTTCCATGCGACTAGCTCCAGCTACTATTCCGCGTCCAGAGCCTGTTACAAGCCGCGCAAATTAAGTTGAAACTCGGCGTCAGTGGCGGATTTACCAGTGCGCTGAGCTGGCTGGAGCCTAGAGCGGAAGATTTTAGGGGCGGCAAATTTTGGGCCAAAATTTTTTACACGGTAAGTAAGTGTAATAAAAGAAATTCGACTACGTTTATCGAATGTACATTATTGAGTAATTGGTATTAAACTACATCTTCCACCGAAATTATTACTAGTTTTTGACTGTGCTTTTATTAGCTGAGAAATATACACAAAAACTATTTCTACTGCAATCTTAACGAAACAGTTGAGTTGTAAAAATAATAGGGAGTGACATTTAGATACCCTAGTTCACTGTCATTCTAATTACGGAAAGATGTTAAAATTAGGAAGGAGTGCACAAAACATAAAGATACAATTTCACTGAAAAAAACTTATAATCTGTATCTATAAATGTAAATGTCTGTTCGGTGTACGTTTATCACGTCTGAACTACAAGACATAAAGAGCTATAAATTTGTACAGTTACTAATGTCTACCCGGGGAAGGCTTAGGCACGGTTTTATGGCGATCGGATAGCTATTTATCTATATATATTAATGTGAATGTCTTTTCGGTGTACGCTTATCACATCCGAACGACAAGACGCGGAGACTTAAATATTTGTACAGTTACTAATTTATACCTGAGGAAGGTTTTAGGCAAGGTTTTATAGCGATCTGATAGATATTTAGTAATTTGAAGAATATTACGCGAAATACGGAACAATAATTACTCTTTCAAAATTATATTTACTCTTTTAAAATGGTTTTATTCGTTGCATTGTTGCTTGAGGGTTGATAATGATAAAAGAGTGGAGTATATTGGGATGGAAAGTTATCGGTCTATATGATATTCTACGTGTGTGTGTATTAATATTTCGCTCTGCAGCGAAAACTACAGAACGCAAACGAATGGTCTGTGTATAATAGTTGTCCTAAGTCTCTCGTTGTACACCATAGCAGTTCCATGCCGATAGCTATAACGGAGTGGAGGATATGCTGGTTGAAAGTCGTTAAAGCATAAAAAAAATCGGACTCAAGGCCAGCGATGACGTTTGCGACTCTATAGCAAGGAGGTTACATACAGCGAAACGTGATGCCACAGACCATATCTTTGGTCTATGCATGCTGCAATGTCTTCAGCTTTTTCTCTGTAAGGATAAGCATACGAATAAGGAAATGTTGTTATGGTCTGCAGTCCGGAGACTGGTTTGATGCAGCTCTCCACCCTACTCTATCCTGAGCAAGCCTTTCCATCTCCTCATAAGAACGGCAACCCACATCCACTTGAATCTGCTTACTATACGCGTCTCTTGGTCTCCCTCTGCGATTTTTACCCCACACACTTCCCTCCAATGCTAAATTTACGATTCTTCGATGTCTAAGAATGTGTCCTACCAAGCGATCTCTTCTTTTGGTCAGGGTATGCCAAAAATTCCTTTTCTCACCACTTCTGTTCAGTACCTCTTCATTAGTTATGCGATCTACCCACCTAATCTTCAGCATTCTTCTGTAGCACCACATTTCAAAAGCCTCTATCCTCTTCCTGTCCGCACTGCTTATCGTCCATGTTTCACTCCCGTACAAGGCAACACTCCATACAAATGCCTTCATAAAAGACTTCCTTACACTTAAATTAATATTCAATGTTAGCAAATTTCTCTTTTTCAAAAAAGCTTTTCTTCCCATTGCCAGTCTGCATTTTATATCCTCTCTACTGCGACCATCGCATTTTATTTTACTACCCAAGTAACAAAACTCATCTACCACCTTCATTGTTTCGTTACCTAATCTAATTCCTTCAGCATCGCCTGATTTTCTAAGACCGCATTCCATTATTTATTTTTTTAAATAAAGCAGTAAAAAAGAAATTTCTTTTAATAGATCTCTTTAAAAAAATAGATTTGACGTTTCGCGCATTGCATCAAGTGATCAATCTGTGATATTATTACAATCATTATTGTTGAATTTCGTGATTGGATTATTCGAAATGAGTGCATTTTTACGTGTGATTTGATCTATACTACTTAATTTCCTGATAAACGGTAAGTGCATAGACTTCTGCAATCTGACAGGAATATCTTTCAGTTCCGCTGTATCAGCGATATTTCCTCAAAAATGAGTGAAATTAATTACATTAATTGTTATTTAAACTTCGTTTCTTATATATTCTCCAATAATGTTTTCAGAAAGAAGGAAATGAGCAGATAGAAGGCATATGAGAAGTACTAACTGAAGGTAGGAATAAATAAATAAATACCCGGGCAATGCCGGGTTTTCAGCTTGTCTTATATATTGAAAGAATCTACGAAACTTAAAGTCAGTCGGCCAGACCAAACTACCCGACCGATTTGCTTCATTTTTGTTTCAAACGAAAGGTATTCATCTACATATTTGTCATCAAGTATCAGAATTTACATAACTCTCGCCTTCCTTTTTCTATGCTCAAACGCGGTTTCCGTCTGTATATTTCTTATGGGGATGTCCTTGCTGTAAACTAAAGTTAGTCGGTCAGGCCGTTCTACCGGAACGATTTCCTTCATTTCTGCTTTAAACGAAAGGTATTCATTCGCAGATTTGTCGTCAATTCTCACCATCCTTTATTTTCACTAAAACGCGGTATCCATCTGTCTTTGCATTGAATATTTTAATCGGTTTGTTTTACGATATCTTCCTTCTAATTAAGGTACGCAGTTCTTTTTGAGCTAACAACACTTAGCGGATCAAACTCTTTCATTTGCGCGTTTGAACACGTGCATTGACTGATTCTGAAGAAAGGTATGCGTGAACATTCAACTTCATTCACATTTTTCCCAACTTTGTTGTCATTTCACTAACGGTGCGAAGTATTCGCACGGGTCCTCTAGTTAGTATGAGTGTGAAATAGAGTATCGAATTGTAAAGGTCTGTAGGGGCAGCGAAATTGGAGTAACCTGCTGGCGGAAATATGAAAATCCCCCACTGCTCGGCGAAGAGGCTTATGAGAGCGGTAGTAAACGGAAAATGCCTTTACGGGATCTCCCGTAGGCTCCTCGCCGCTTGTCAACTTAATTTGCGCGATTATTAATTCCCGTCGTGGGGCCATTAGCACGTCAGAAACCTCTTCACACGAGTCAGTGGAGTACAAATGACAGCTAGTAAAATGTAGACTTTCACGGCCGGAAAAGCCGCTAGTCAGTAGCGAGCCAGTACAGACCCCGCTGAAGATATCCTCCGCAGACGGACGAAACGTTGGGTTCTGACAACAAATTCAACCGACCACGGATAATTTTAATTGACATGACAAATGACAGCTCCGCTTTTGTCCCTTTTGTTGTTAATTTCATCGCCCCAATGGAGCTGGCTGTCAGCGGCTTCGTACGACGCTCGTCAGCCGTGTGCAATAACAATGATGAAAGTGATAAAACAGAGACAGGAGGAAAACAATGACTTTAAAACAATGCTAACGGTGTACAATTGGAGATGTATAAAATGGCAATTTAGTGAAAAAGACATACGTTCAGCTTTTAAAAAAACGGCCACGGTGGCTAACATACTTGAACATAATGATTGACCCCTGAATGAGCTCGTATTCTGGTCACATCGCACAACGATCATTGATGTTTTATACCTTGCCGGAATCGTTGAAATGTATACTTTTATTTGGTGAATGAATATTACATTTTATTTGAAAAGTGGACGACATACGCGGTAGTATTTGAGTGAAAGCGTGCTTTTTCTGGCTTATTTCGGCGAATGCCAACTTTAAGGATGCACAGAAATGAGACCGTAATTACGAGAAAGTTTTCCTTTGCACAATTTAAAGATCCAACCTTGTTCTATTTACAAACGGAGTTTTGTTATTTTCTGATTAGTCGTTTCGTCTCTATAACATAAAACGCAAGAAGCTCCGATTAAGCTTACCGTTGCAGCTATTGAGAAGGAGAGGGTATTGCTATTGAGCTTGAACTTTTGTTGATGACATCACATGTTATTACTAATATATTGTCTCCGTGTTTGTCAGTTAAGAGTTTGTAAAGCAACTGCGTTAGTGGCTGCAGTATATGCGACGTTATGGTGGAGCGTAGTTGTCACACCAGCGCGCCGCCACTGTTGCAATGCGCCAGAAGCGCATCAACTGCTAAGAACGACACAGCACACACGAGCCCGTAGTGCATAGGACCAAAAAAGCAAATAAATGAACCATGTGATATTAGTGCTTGGTGTAGATTTATAAGCATAAAATTATAACAACTGTGAAAGGCAAGGGCAGAGCTTCATCTTGTTAATACGTATCATCATTAGGCGAACTGCAGCAGTCTACGCCTATCTTTATTAGGACAAAATGAGTGATCAGAAAATAACGAAACTCCGTCTGTAAACAGAACAAGGTTGGATCTTTAAACTGTGCAAAGGAAAACTTTCTCGTAATTACGGTCTGATTTCTGTGGATCCTTAAAGTTGACATTCGCTGAAAAAAGCCAGAAAAAGCACACTCTCTCTCAAATATTACCGCGTATGTCGTCCCCTTTTCAAATAAAATGTAATATCATATACCAAATAAAAGTAGAAATTTCAACGATTCCGGTGAGGTATACGACATCGATGTTCGTAGTGCGATGTGAACAGAATATTATCTCAAAGTCAGGGGTCAATCATTATGAAATGGACAGTAGTCTGTCACTGACACAAAGACATCAGAGACACGGTTTTAAAAGACACTAGGCGTAGCAGCACTTGTTCTGCCGCGGGCGACGGTTTCGACACTTAAAAAACAAAATTCACGTTACTGACACACACGGTGCACTAATAAAATTCACTGTATAGATAGATGGGGTGGGCAAGGGAGGCGCGGAGGGAAAGGGAGATGGAGGGAACAGACTGGGAGGGGATCGTAAGGGCTTCAAAGGAAGGGGGAGGCGAAGTAGGGGAGGGGGAGGAGAGGCGCGTCATTTACTGGGAAGGAGGGGGAGAGGTTGAGAGTTGGTAGAAGGGACAGATATCGGGACGGAGGACAGCTGTACCGATGCACTGCTCCTTTATACAGTGCTTTACTTGATACGGCGTACCGCCTAAAATTCAAACTCGCTATTAGCGTACCGGCTAAAATTCTTTCTTAACTCTGTAAAAAAGAGACCAACTGTAAATTGTCGAACGGATTTCGGAAAGAAAAATTGAAAAGTTTTAGATTCGTTGGAGTTGCGATTATAACCGTCAAAGCGTTCAAATTGCACTTTCGCACAGTTACAGTGGAATCTGACTGGTGATCAAATGTTTGAATTAGCCAATTCCGACTAGTCTCTAGCGAGACAGAGGAAATATGCTTCTTACCGACTCGAAAGTGTTAAGAACCTTGCTCCAAAGAGAAACTTTTTGACTTAATTTCCATTGATGAAATCATGAAAAACTGCATAAGTTACGTATGTTTTCATGCTTAGCACGACACGTTTTGAAAATGACTCACTGTCAGGATAAAATATTTACCATAAATATTATGTTTACTTAATTCTTTTTCACACTGTAGTCAGTTTAAGATTATAAAATTGTGTGTCGTAGCACTGGTAGGAACTAAAATAGAAGCGGATTTTAATGTCTTTGATCAATGCTTCTTCAGCCGGCTGGATGTGTACATGTTCAATTGCTGGTAACGCTGCCAGTTTTGATTGTTCAGGCGGTCAACGCTTAGTTCTTCTTTAAAAGCACCACGCAGTTCCATTGTCCGTATCCTGTAATTTTTCTCATGTGATATAAGTCTGATTTTAATTCCCAGAGTAACACGCACTAAAAAAATGTTTGTTAAGCTTATGGGACTTAACTACGGGGTCATCAGTCCCTAAACTTACAAACTACTTATCAACTACCTTATACTAAAGACGGCACAAATATCCATGCCCGAGGGGGGGATTCGAACCCCTGACCGTAGCGACCGTGCAGACCGTGACTGGAGAGCCTCAGTCTCCTCGGCCACCGCGCCAGCTAAAACGCACTCTTATTGTATTCTGGATCGCAACTCCTGATTAGTTACGGTAAGATGTAATCGGCCGAAGCTGATCGGTGGTATCCTCAGCTATACTAAACCCTTGAATACATTTAAAATGAGTTTCGAATCTGTAAATTATAGCTATATTTAGTTAGTGTATTCAGATGCCTAAATCGTGCGCCTCGGTTGCACAGTGGTAGAGTGCCAGACTACAAATCCAAAGGTCGCGGGTTCGATCCTCGATGGGTCCTAGGACTTTTATCTGTCACTTTCCACTTCTTTCACCTCTGGCAGTATTGCTCATGTGAAAAATACCGAGTAGCACCGTGGTTCGGAACCCACGTTAAACTGTAGGTCCCCCTATAACTGGCTGGGTAAGTCAGTTCGAAGGTCGGAGGAAGGCAACGGCATACCACCTCCAAACAGGACCATGCCTAGTAAAGCACTGTGGTGTTCAAACCAAACTTCGGATTGTTGACTGCTTTTTTTTATGCCTAAATCTTTACTTTCTTGAATTTCTAAAAATGGCCACTTGACTCATTTCATGTGCAATGAGCAGAGTACCACCGAAAAAAATTTTCTGCCGAGCAGAGCACTGCCTATTTTTCCCCAACTAAAACACTGTCTTTATACCATTTGTATGTGATACTACCGCCACACGTACCTGTGCATATCGCCTGTTGTAGCTTTGTTTTATGTAGCACTCCACATCTATGTAGATTGCTAAATTCAAAAGAAAGGCCGGCCGCGGTGGCCAAGCGGACTGCGGCGCGCCAGTCACGGTCTGCACGGCTACTACGGTCGGGGGTTCGAACCCCCCCTCGAACATGGATATTTGTGCCGTCCTTAGTGTTAGCTAGTTCATAAGTAGTTTGTAAGCTTAGGGACTGATGACTCTGTAGTTAAGTCCCATAAGTTCTGGAAACATTTGAACATTTTGAACATCAAAAGAAAGACTGTACGTTTAATTTGTAGCAATAGTAACGATGAGTGTGCTCCTGTATATAATTAATATTTTCTCAAAGTTCTAAGGCGCCCATCACATGTACAAATATCACTATAGGCGTAGCCAGCGTATAATTTCGGGAGGGGTTTTTAATGAATAAACTTTGAAAAAGGGTGTAATCTTAAAAGAACGGCACTAATAATGTATCTATTATATTTAATTCTAAAGGACTGTATAGTAGAGAGTCACCATAGTATAGCAACAAAATCATTAAACGTCTTAATGATCTACGTATTCTCCAAAATAGGAAAAAACAATTTTTTTTCCTTGTGGTACGTGAAACCTGTTAATGGCAAAAAATTAGTGAACAGATAGTCTTTGACTACAGAAAAATGTTGAATCTTTTATATAAGAACATCAAGAAATATTGCTGGCTGAGACTGTAATACATGAGTAACAATGTAATTACTAACACTGGTGTTGGAAAACAGCTCAACTCTCTAAAGCAAAACCTAGCTCCAGGGACCGACAGGGTCACTGATAGTTTCTACACAGAACCTCCGCCGGATTTAGATCCCTTCTTTAACATAATTTACCGTGAATACCTTGAGCAACGAATTGCTCCCAGTGATTGGGTATCAGGTAAGTCACACTCATGTACAAGGAGCAGGCAGATTAACAGAAGACAGCTGGGAAAAACTTAGTGAACTGCTTGTTATTTAAGTCGTAATCACCATAACAATACATTTAACGCACTGTGAGACAAGACGATCAATTCTTCCAAGCACAAATGTTTGTAGTTAGGTACAGGACAATGAGTTTTTTCCAGGTGTGCACGTATTCGTCCACAACATACCGACGGCCATGAATGTCTTTCTTCAGGGCTCCAAAAAATATGGGAATCGCCAGGGCTGGCCCAAACAAATTCGGCGCCCTAGGCAAATTATTTTAATGGCGACCCATTTAATAAAATCGCAATAAATCATCAATGTAAAATACACAGTGCATCTTTTTTTATTCAAATACATAAGCACAGTCTATACATTAAATTAATTTTTTTTTACGCTTATGGGACTTAACTGCGGGGTATATTAGTCCCTAAACTTACAAACTACTTATGAACTACCTTATACTAAAGAAGGCACAAACATCCATGCCCGAGAGGGGGTTCGAACCTCAGACGGGGAACATTACATAAAGATATTGCCACACTAAAATGGGACACATCGTACAGTTTTATACAACAATATTACTTTTTTATCGTTTTTACATTTAGTCTTTTAAAAAGGTTTGGTTGATAGTTTACATAATTGATACAGTTATCAGCGTTCTTATAGAAAGAGTCACACAAATTTAATTTTTATTGCCTTGGATTTTGCAAAATTGAGACGATCTCCTTTAAATCAATTCTGTCTGCAGTTTCTCGTTCATTTGACAACGTTGCCATACCCACAAGTCTTTCTTGAGTCATTGTGAATCGCAGATATGAGTTATGGGTTTTAATTTAGAGAAGCTGATCTCACCACTTGCTACAGACACGAAGAGTAACCAACACTCTTAGTGCAGTAAGTAAATTAGTGTTTTCCTTGGAAAAAAAGGGCCACAACAGACTGAAACTCACTGTTGCAAGTACCGGCAGGTAAGGTGTGCTCAAATGACGGTGGTGGGGTAGCTGACAACTCACACGTTACTACAGCTGAACTGAAATGCTTCGTCCTGTTCCGTTCCTGTAGTCTGTGCACGTATAGTTTCGAGAGCAACAAAGGTACACAGTTGGGAAAGCCCTCTTCAGCTTCATTTGATGAGACATAGTCTATCCCTTCAGCCGGCCGCGGTGGCCGAGGGGACTGAGGCGCTCCAGTCACGGTCTGCACGGCCACTACGGTCGGGGGTTCGAATCCCCCCTCGGGCATGGATATTTGAGCCGACCTTAGGATTAGCTAGTTCATAAGTAGTTTGTAAGTTTAGGGACTGATGACCCCGTAGTTAAGTCCCATAAGCTATACAAACATTTGAACATTTATCTCTTCAGTGAGAGAGGCACATACTCACAATGTCTTCGTGCATCACAAAACCATACTTGCACCTAAGAATAATTATTTACAGCGTTATTATGAACAAATAGAAGGGAATCTTTCTTACCAAGAAACTGATGACCTGGCAGCAGTACCGGTGCGAGGCGCCACAAGGGCGAAGCAGCGACCGGACGCTGAAGCTGCAGATAAGGGCGCCCCGCTACCACAGACAAATATATGTTACGTGCCGCTACCTACTCGGCCCTCGGACAATGATACGGCCGGCACTGGGCCGGCGGGGGGACACGGCCGGTGACCGCCAACCTGTTCGGACGCATGTGTATCCGCCTCAGAATGTAACGCTTCTGACAAATACAGTCCACTTTTGCCACACATGTACTTTTATTTCTAAACGCCTTTCCTTTGCAACGAATGTATGCATTCGTCTGGACTGTGGAAAGAGCGAGGTAGCGCAGAATGTCCGCGCGTTTTGCGAAATGTTCAAATGTTTGTAAATCTATCGGACCAAACTGCGTGGTCATCAGTCCGTAGCTTACAAACTACTTAAACCTAGGTAAACTAACCTAAGGACAACACACATACCCATGCCCCAGGGAGGACTCGAACCTCCACGGCGAGCAACCGTGCCCTCCGCAGCGAGACGCTTTAGACCGCGGCCGCGTTTTGCGGCTGCCCACAATATATATATTGCAGTTTCCCCTTTGTTTATGTACAAATGTGTTATGTGGCGCCCTAAACGTTCTACACTTTTAACCACTGATGAGGGCGGCACGCCAGTCTTGATCATGGGGTGATTAGTTGCAAACTGCTACTCGTCTATTCATTAAAAGCTTACTAGCAAAATACTGAAAAGTGAAAGAGAATGCATGTAACATTGACGTCCGTCTCGTCTCTTGCCTGTTGCTCTGCCTATGTTTAATACCGGGAATTCGTCGCTCCTGGATCCGCAACCAACAGCAAAGTAAATCGCACCGGGAGCACACAAGGGTTCGTCGCCCACGACAAATTTGCCGGTTCCCAAATCCTAGCGCCCTAGGCAATTGCCTAGTTTACCTATATGGACGGGCCGGCCCTGGGAATCGCATGGGGAGAAATCGGAACTATATCGAGTATGTGTAACGGCTTGCCAACCTTGGCAAAATGTAGGTGGGCTTTATCCTAATACAGAATGACGCCATTTTTGTTAGCTTTTTCAACATTTCGGGAGGAGTTTGAACCCCAGAACCCCCCGCTCCCTCCCTCTGTCTAAGCCCATGAATATGACTGAGGCGTGAATACAGCCGTAAACGCAGTGAGTTTGCATTCTCCCCACCAAGTGGCGTGACGAATGCAGTGCCTTGACTAAATGGCAGTAAAGCAAGAAAGTAGTATTTGTGAGTTAGACTCTCTGAGACGTTTGTTTCGTTTGAAAAAGTGCAGTGTGCATTTAGAAGGAATTGTAGAAAATAGCTTTGATATACAGCAGAAAACTACGTGGAAAGTTCTACGATGGGGTTACATTTCAACCGTACCGGCGGCAGCTCATGCAACAATTAAAACTGGGAAATGGCGGGCGGTGTATCACAGCGCGGGAAGTACTAGCGGATGAACATTTTGCCTCTAGGCTGGTATTCAGCGACGAAACAATATTCCATTTATCTGGAAAGGTTATCGCCATGATATTGTTGTTCATGAATGTTTTCTGTACAGTAGCAGACACGAGCAAACTTCAGATCGGCCCAAACGTTGGTAGAATAGATAAACAAGGTAATCTCCTCGTTCAGTTAGGAATTTGTTTTGAACACCGAACAACCAGTATTTGAAGAGGAAATGAATATCTACATCCATATGGGATACTCTGTAAATCACATTTAAGTTCAAATTCAAATGTTTGTAGAGCTTATGGGCCTTAACTACGGGATCATCAGTCCCTAAACTTACAAACTACTTATGAATTACCTAATACTAAGGACGGCACAAATATCCATGCGCGAGTGGGGATTCTAACCCCCGACCATAGTGGCCGTGCAGACCACTCGGCCACCGCGGCTGGCAACATTTAAGTGCCTAGCAAAGGGTTCATCGAACCACCTTTATACTATTTATCTCCTACTCCATTCCCGATTAGTGCGCGGAAAGAAAGAACACCTGAAGCTCTCCGTACGAGCTCTGATTTCTCGTATTTTATTCTGATGATCTTCTCTACTTATGTAAGTGGAAGTCAACAATATATTTTCGCATTTCGAGGACAATGTTGGCGATTGGAGTTTCTTAAGTAGCCCACGCCGCAGCGATAAGCACCGTTGCTGTAATGATTCCCATCCCAGATCCTGTATCATTTCCGTAACGCTGTCTCCTCTGAATCGTGACAATACAAAACGAGCTGCCCTTCTTTGGACTCTTTCGATGTCCTCCGTCAAACCCACCTGATAAGGATCCCACAATGGGCAGCAATACTCCAAAAAAAAATACGGACAAGCGTAGTGTATTCAGTTTCTCTAGTAGTTTTGTTGCATCTTTTAAGGGTTCTGTCAATAAAACGCAGTTTCTGGTTGGTCTTTCCCGCGATATTACCTACGTGTTCTTTCCAGTTTAAGTCGGAAGTAATAGTAATTCCTAGGTATTTTGTGGAGTTTACGGCCTTCACTTTTGATTGATTTATCTTGTAAACAAAGTTTAACGTGCCGCGGTGGAGTAGCCGAGCGGTCTAAAGCGCCTCGCTGCGGAGCGCGCGGTTGCTCGCCGTGGAGGTTCGAGTCCTCCCTGGGGCATGGGTGTTTGTGTTGTCCTTAGGTTAGTTTACCTTAGTTTAAGTAGGTTGTAAGCTACGGACTGATGACCATGCAGTTTGGTCCGATAGATTTACAAACATTTGAACATTTTTTGAAAGTTTAACGGTTTTCTTTTCGTACTCATGTGGACGACTTCACACTTCTCATTATTTAGAGCCAATTTTTACACCATAGTGATATCTTATTTACATCGTTCTGCAGTTGGTTTTGATCTCCAGATGGTTTTACTAGACGGTTAATGATGGTGTCATCTGCAAACAACCTGAGAATATGAAACGATCCTTGAAAATTAGAGGTACCGAGAGAGTTGTATCAAGATCAATTAACATGAATACCATAACGCATTCGTATACAATTACTCCGATTGCTAATGTCAATGGAAAATTTGCTGGAAACTTATTCATTGTGCTTCGAAAATTTGGAGCTGCTCTGCCCCCCTATAATTCTGTCTCGTGTGCGTGATGTTACATAGACAGTAGGGAATATTGCGTTAGAGCAAACTAGCCGCCCTGAAAAATGTGAAATTGCAATTCATACCACCTGAAACCATTGTACAAATTCAGTCCTTAGAAATTTGTTTTCTCTGTGCCTATCTACATATACATATTTACTCTACAATTCACACTGAAGTGCTCGGCAGAGAGTTTATCGAACCGCTTTCATAATATTTCTCTAAAGTTCCAGTCTCTAATACCTAAATCTTACGTTTTCGATTTCATTTCTCTTATTTCATTATGGTGATTAAGTCTCCCTATGTAGCTGGGTGCTAACAAAATATGTTCGCAATCGGAGGAGAGCAGTAAAAGATATTTCGGGCGAACACGAACTGAGCAACATAGATGGGGTTGAGATAGGTCTCACTAATCTCCGCACACGAATTGAGCAACTTTCCCTTCAAGTGGAAGAGCGCAGAGCTGAGGCTTCCCGCCTGAAAGGTGCGACCGGCAGCACCAAAAAAATGTTCAAATGTTTGTTAAGCTTATGGGACTAACTGCGGGGTCATCAGTCCCTAATCTTACAAACTACATACGGACTACCTTACACTAAAGACAGCACAAACATGCCAGACGGAGGATTCGAACACCACCACCTAGAGAGAAGGCCGCGGCGCTATCGTGTGACGTCAGTCAGAGTAGGTTGCGCGCGCATAGCTGACTGGCTCGCTGCTTCGGCATAGTGGGCCGTGCCCCAGCGGCTACCCATTCTGCTATGCGCGCTCAACCTACTCTGCCTGGCGTCACATGAGAGCGCCGCGGCCTTCTCTCTAGGTGGTGGTGATTCGAACCCCCGACGGGGAACGGCCTATCGCATCGTAGCATGGCGCCTCAATGCGCTTGGCCACCCTGCGGGCAGCCAGTGAGCTGGCGACCGCGCGCAGGTCAGTGTGATGTAGCACGGCCTGTTGTAAGGCCTTGTCTCTACGTGGTGTTGCTTAGACCCAGTGCGCTTGTGTCTGCTGCTTAGTTCGTGTCCCTCCGTGAAGAGCACGTAGTGGCGAGTTTCGGGATAAAGTTTTGTTAAACGTATTGGAGAATGATCTGACCTTGTAAAGACAATGTTTAGCGTAAGGGGTTAGGCATTCCTTGTTTATAAAAAATTCAAAAAAAAAAAAGTTCAAATTTTTGTAAATCTATCGGACCAAACTGCGTGCTCATCAGTCCATAGCTTACAAACTACTTAATCTAAGTTAAACTAACCTAAGGACAACACACATACACCCATGCCCGAGGGAGGACTCGAACCTCCGACGGCGAGCAACCGCGCGCTCCACAGCGAGGCGCTTTAAAAACTTCACCTTTAAACGTTATGGGGAGGTGAAATCGACTGGCGAGCAGGGCTGAAGATGTTCTAAGAACAAATTTTTACAATGAGGAAAGTTCATGCAATATGTGTATGTGGCTTACTGATCTGCAAAATTTAATTGCTTCCATAAGTTCATAAATTTCTTGAATAAACGTATTTGCAAAGAGGCCTACAGGTCCTCAGTTGAGCAGGTAGAAGTTGCTCAGTTCGTGTGAGCAGGATATTTCGTAAACAGATTTCTCCGCAACGAATAACGCGTTTCTTTTAATGACTTCCAACCCAACATGTGCATCATTTCCGTAACACTGTACCCTGGATCACGAAAATACGAAACTAGCTGCAGTTCTTTTTCTCTATCGCCCATTGGTAAGGATCCCAAAATGCACAGCAATACTCCAAAATAAAACGGACATGTGTAGTGCTGGCAGTTTCTTTAGTAGATCTGTTGCCTCTTGTAACTGCTTTGCCGATGAGAGGGAACATTTAGTTCGCCTTCCCCACGATATTTTCTGTGCGTTTTTTTTTTTTCAATTAAAATTGTTCTTAATTGTAACTCCAAGGTATTTAGTTGATTCTAAAGCCTATAAATGTGATTAATTTATCGTGTAAGTGAAATTTAACTATTTTCTTGCTACTCGTGGGATGACTTCACATTTGAATATTTGGGACTAATTGAAAATTTTTGTACCATGCTGATATCTAAATAGTTTGTTTAAACTTTTGGCGACTTTACTAACCGATAAACGACATCATCCGTGAACAGTCAAAGAGAGCTGCTCAGATGGTTCCCTAACTCGCCTATAAAAATTAGGAACAGTAGAGACCCTATAATACTTCTCTGGGGAGCGCCAGAAATGACGTATGTTTTATGTGATGACTTTCCGCCAATTACTACGTAATGCGTCCTTTCTGGCAAGAAATCACCATTCCAATCGCACAAGTGAGAGGATGTTCCATGAGCACACAATTTGATTAGAAGCCGCTTGTGAGTTGCAATGTCAAAAACATTCTGGAAATCTAGAAATATGGAATCGATTTAAGATCACTTGTCGACAATAGTCATCACGTGGCGTCAGTAAAAGGTAGCTGTATTTCACAAGAACGAAACTTTCTAATCCGTGTTGGCTACGAGTCAATAGGTCGTTCTCTTCGAGGTAGTTCATAATGTTTGAGAAAAGTATATGTTCTAAAATCCTGTTCCAAACCCATGTTAGTGATATAGGTCTGTAATTTTGAGGATCACTGCTGTTGTCTTTCTCGAATGTTGGAGTGATCCGTGCAACTTTACAGTCTTTGGGTGCGGATCTTTCGCTAAGCGAGCGATTGTATATGATTGCTAGATATGGAGCTATTGTATCAACATTCTAATGGCCAAATGTTTGTAAAGCTATGGGGCCAATAAGCAGCGGTCATCGGTCGCTAGACTTACGAACTACTTAAACTAACTTACGCCTGAAACTCCGAAGGCGAGCAGCCGCGCGCTCCGCAGCAAGACGCCTTAGAACGCACGGCCATTCCCACGCTGATGCATCAACATGGGGAAAATAGCTGTACATTGCAACAAAAAACATTTTTATTAATATAAACAGTTTAAATTTGAAAATGGTACTGAGGCACTACATTCTTTTACGTATATATATCACAAAGTATCTGATGAGACCTCTAGAATGGCTCCAATGAAGTATAGAGGAAAAGTTGACACGTGGTTCAATTTACCCCACCAAAAGGACACGTTGCAACACACCTATATTTTACTGAAAATCTAATTTTGGAAAATTCCCGAATATTGTTTTATTATTATTTTAGTCAGTGCTGTCAGTCTTACCAGATGTGTGCTTTCAGAGAGTACGGTGAAAAGATCATTGTTGTCCTTAAAACATTCTGAAAGTCAATCGGCTCCAGCTGTTTCCTTTTGTGTCCAAGATGATGGCATTTTCAAGTTAGTGTTTTGCACTAAAAAAAACTTCAAAGTTGCCTCGCTGCGGAACGCGCCGTTGCTCGCCTTCGGAGGTTCGATTATTCCCTGGGACATAATGTGTGTGTGTGTGTGTGTGTGTGTGTGTGTTGTCCTTGGGTCAGTTTAACTTAGTTTAAGTAGTTTCTAAGCCTAAGGACTAATATCCAAAGACGTTAAGTCCCATAGATTTACAAACTTTTTTCCTATTTCCACTTTGGTCAACAGAAACATAATTTCACTGTATATCACCATATAATCCCCGAGTATTTTCTCCTGACTGTTTGAAACACTATTATGAGTTAGAGTACCAGCAAGTAATGTTTCCATCTGTTTCCTTTTTCTTTTTGATGATTCGAGGGCGGGTGAACTTGCAAATACTAAACTCTTTTTGGAATTTTTCTAATAGAATAATCGCCCTTTCCTCCATTTTCCAGAAACAAAGTTGCCGCTCTTTGAATCATGTCTAAAGGTGTCCAACCTGTTTTCTCAAATATTTCAAATATTTGTAAAACTGTGGGACAAACTCCAGTGGTAACCGGTTCCTACACATACATACTACTTAAACTAACTTATGCAAAGGACAACGCACAGACCCATGCCCGAGGGATGACTCGACCCTCCGACGGGGAGCGCCCGCGCAATCCGCAGCAAGGCGTCTTAGTGGCACGGCCAGTCACTCGCGGCAAACCTTTCTTGTGTTTTAGTTCGAAATGAAGCATTTTCTTTACCTGAAAGTAAAAATTTAGAGAGAGTAAACGTAAAATACAAGATCAAGTAAAATAAAAGCATTACATTATCCAACAGTCATAAAAATTCAGCCTTACGAAGAGTGTGTTGCAACAACCTGACGATGACTTCAAACTAAAATCAGTTATTACACTGTTAAACTCCAAAACGTTATTTATCACTTACGAAATGTTACGTTTGTCACCGAACGTGTTGTCATACCGTATATACTACGTTTTTGCAACTATAAACATTACTCACCAATGACGATATCGATCAAAGAAACAGACCACAAAGATAAACGTCTTCTCTAGTCGACCGTGACCATCAGGTTGAGGGTACTACGCACTTGAGAAAGTGTCTCCACACGATGGTTCCAAAGTATTTAGGTTATTTTACGTCTTGTATGTTTGATTTACCTCGTAAATGGAGTTTAATGGATTTATTTTTGTGCTCATATGGATGATTTCACACTTTTCTTTATTTGTGGTCAACTGCCATGTTTCGCACCGTGCTCATATCTTATCTAAATCGTTTTGCAATTCCTTTTGATCTTCTGGTGATTTCACTAATCGATAAAGGAAAGCATCATCAGCGAACAGTCTAAGAGAACTTTTTCAGATTATCTCTTAAATAGTTCTTAAAGACAAGTAACAGTAGGGACCCTATAACATTTCCCTGGGGAACGCCAAATATCACTTCTGCTTTACGCGATGACTTTCCGTCAGTCGCTACGTACTGTGCCCCCTCTAACAGGAAATCGCAACTCATATTGCACAACCCTTGTGAATTCCATTACCACGCAATTTGATTAGAAGCCGCTTGTGAAGTACAGTGTCAAAAGCAAAAAAATGTTCAAATGTTTGTATAGTCTATGGGACTTAACTACGGGGTCATCAAGCCCTAAACTTACAAACTACTTACGAACTATCTTATACTAAAGACGGCACAAATATCCATGCCAGAGGGGGGATTCGAACCCCCGACCGTAGTGACCGTGCAGACCGTGACTGAAGCGCCTCAGTCCCCTCGGCCACCGCGGCCGGCAACTTATCTACACTGACATTGTTAGTTTCGAAAAACGGGAGATTCTTACTCAGTAAAGCTGCATTTTTTAATATATACGAGGAGTGGAACATAAATAGTGATAACACTGCTGTGAAAACACTATGCAATTGAATCTACTATTGTCGTTGATAACACACGTTGTTGACATGCCTACCTTACCTCCGAGCAAATGGACTCGCCCTTCGTCACCGCCGTGTGCGTAATCGCGGGAAACTCTGTCGATTGTGAGCGAGCGGTCTAACGTAACGGTGTCACTATGTTTTCGAAACAAGACCGTCAGTTCATAGTATTACTATTCGTTTTTGGAGCATCACCTGCGACCATCTTTGCGAAAGAAGCGGCAACACTTTCTGGGCAACCCATCCATGATTTTGCACAACAATGCGCAGGCGGATACAGCGTAAGCTGTGGCTGCTTTGTTCGGTCGATGGCACTGGGAAGTACTATAACATCACCATACTCCCCGGACTTAAGACCGCCGCGGTGGAGTGGCCGAGGGGTCTAAAGCGTCTCGCTGCGGAGCGCGCGGTTGCTCGCCGTGGAGGTTCGAGTCCCCCCTGGGGCATGGGGGTGTGTGTGTTGTCCTTAGGTAACTTTACCTAGGTTTAAGTAGTTTGTAAGCTACGGACTGATGACCACGCAGTTTGGTCCGATAGATTTACAAACATTTGAACATTTTTTGACTTAAGTCCCTGTGACATAGATTTTATTCCACAGATGAAGGCATTCGCTTCAGAACTGTCACAAATATTCGACACGCAGTAGATCGCTTCATTCACACCATCAACAGAACAGGCTCTACTAAGATATACTACGCCTCTCACATCGCTGGCAACCGGTTCTACGCAATGCCAGTGATTTCTCTGAGGGACAGTAACAGGTGCAAACATGTAACGCTCTTGTATCGGTTGTGAATACATAGTTGCCACTATTTAAGTTCCAACCCTCGTATATTCACTCTCGCCACGACACCTCTGTCTTCACTAATCGCTGTATCTGTTTCGACGCTTTTTATTAGCTCCGCATTATTTACTGGTAGAACGTCGAGTATATTTTCACAACCATATACTGTTCATGAACTAATTGGGCCGCGCGGGAATAGCCGAGCGGTCTGGAGCGGCCTCCCGCGTCGGAGGTTCATAACCTCCCTCGGGCATGGTTATTGTGTTGTCTTTAGGTTAGTTTAACTTAGTTTAAGTAGTTTGTACGACTAGGAACTGATGACCAATGTAATTTTGTCCCATAGAATTACAAGCAATTCAACTAATTGATTGAGACTGTTTGCGGGGAATGCGTTCAGTACAATTTCAAACTATTTTTTATGCTTGACATCATATGGAGGGTAACTCAAAGTCAGCACCAATTACAATTATATTATTCAGATATGTTTTGAAATTTGATTCAAGCTTTCTTTGAACATTTCTGCAATCGAATCGTCTGAATCAGGGGGTCGATAAATCACGTATCAATCATGTAGTTACACGTATTACTTTGAAAAAAAAATTAGCGCTTTGAAAAGGAAAGAATAATTTGTAGGAGCCCTGTTTGGGTAATGTTATATATACCACATTTAATTGTTTTTGGAGGAACATCTCGTGGCAGTGACTGTATCTACGGACTGGTCAGCTACAGAGGAGGTATAACGTAGTAGGGAAAGCAGTAAAGTAAACAACCACCAGGGGAACACAAAGCTCGATCACAACCTGCACAGTATGTCCCAGGAGGAATGGTCAGGCATATGTCAGGAACGTCGTCGTATTGTATGTGTAGCAGCGGCAGATCAAACAGATAGCACAGCTCAGATAAGAGAGTTTGTGAGCCCAGAGGCGTCAGCAGGAACTGTCTTCAGCCGGTTACTACCAGTGGGACTACAGGCACAGCCGCTCGGGAGTAGCCGAGCGGTCTGGAGCACCACGTTACGGATAGCGCGGCCTCCCGCGTCAGAGGTTCGACTCCTCTCTCGGGCATTGATGTGTGTGTTGTTCTTAGGTTAGTTTAACTTAGTTTTTAAGACTAAGGACTGATGACCAACGTAGTGTGGTCCAATAGGATTACAAACATTTGAACATTTTGAACTACAGGCAAGCATACTTCAAGCCAGTCTCCCACTGACGCCACAGCATCGACATGCGCAGATCGTAGGTGCCATCAGAGGATCACTTGCAAGATGGAAGGGGGAGCCGCGGTCTTCAGCGATGAACTCAGATTGCCTGCACGCAAGTGAAGGCCGTTTCATCGCAGAATACATTCGTCTAAGAAGGAGACCACACCGGTATCGGATTTTAGAATTTTTTTTTTTTTTTTTTTTTTTTTTTTTTTTTTTTTTTTTTTTTATATTTATGCTACATCTGCCAGGAAGTTTCATGCTACATGAAGTTTAGAACTCAAATAACAAGCAGCCAAAACCTTTCGACGCAACTCTCAAAAATTCTGGAGGAAATCGACTTCGAAGTTTTGCAAGTACACGTAAGTACCAATAACTAAAGGAGAAGGAGTTCTTTCGTATGTGCGGTCGCGAGCAAGAGGCCCCGAGCGAATGCAGTCTTTCTTCATTCTTTCCTTCCTGGACTGTATTTCCCTTCCTTTCCCTTCCCCTTTCCCCTCCTTTCCTATCTACTGTCCTTCCCCTCCCCACAGTGAGACCGATAACCTTAGCAGCTTGGTCCCCCTATCCCAAACAACCAACCAACCAGTTACAGCATCTGTCACTTTAACTCCGGTGGATACGTTCTGGTTTACCAACACTAGAGTCGGTGGTTCGAATCCTGCTGTGACTTTTTTCTTATTTCGTTAATAGATCGTTTTGTTTGAGGTAGTTCATAATATTTGAAGAAAGTATACGTTCTAAAATACTGCTGCAAACCGAAGTTAGTGGTATAGCCCTTAATTTTGCGGATCACTCCTATTCCCTTTCTTGAATATTGGAGTAACATGTACAACTTTCCAGTCTTTGCGTACGGATCTTTCGCTGAGCGAACGGTTGAATATGTTAACTAGGTAAAGAGAAGTTTCAACGCGAAACTTAAAAATCACCCCAAATTTCGTTCTTCAATCAAGTCTTGTGAAATCCGAAGGAACATTCTATTTTATGAATTAAAAATAGAGTATACAGTGTATTGTTAGGTAATTTGTTGTAGTTGGAAACAGCACATCAAATACTCTCATAGAGCTAATGAGGCCACGAAATTAACGATTCAACCCCATAGGTGAAACTAGGATTAGCAGATGTCCGATTTTATCCAGATATGTTTTCGTTAATACTAAAAAGGTTCTGGTGGGTTTTTATCAAAATGGGGACATGTTCCAAATGTTCGATTGTTTGTCAAGATTAAGAGACTTACCTGCAGGGTCATCAGTCCCTAAACTTACAAACTACACTACTGGGCATTAAAATTGCTAGACCAAGAGGAAATGAAGATGATAAACGGGTATTCATTGGAGAAATATATTATGCTAGAACTGACATGTGATTACATTTTCACACAATTTGGGTGCATAGATCCTGAGAAATTAGTACCCAGAACAACCACCTCTGGCCGTAATAACGGCCTTGATATGCCTGGGCATTGAGTCAAAAAGAGCTTGGATGGCGTGTACAGGTACAGATGCCCATGCAGCTTCAACACAATACCACAGTTCTGCTCGCCGTGGAGGTTCGAGTCCTCCCTGGGGCATGGGTGTGTGTGTTGTCCTTAGGTTAGTTTACCTAGGTTTAAGTAGTTTGTAAGCTACGGAATGATGACCACGCAGTTTGGTCCTATAAGATTTACAAACATTTGAACCACAGTTCATCAAGAGTAGTGACTGGCGTATTGTGACGAGCCAGTTGCTCCGCTACCATTGATCAAACGTTTTCAGTTGGTGAGAGATCTGGAGAATGTGCTGGACAGGGCAGCAGTTGAACATTTTCGATATCCAGAAAGGCCCGTACAGGACCTGCAACATGCGGTCGTGCATTATCCTGCTGAAATGTAGGGTTTCGCAGGGATCGAATGAAGGGTAGAGCCGCGGTGGAGTAGCCGAGCGGTCTAAGGCGCCTTGCTGCGGAGCGCGCGGTTCCTCGCCGTCGGAGGTTCGAGTCCTTCCTGGGGTATGGGTGTGTGTATTTGTCCTTAGGTTAGTTTACCTTAGTTTAAGTAAGCTACGGACTGATGACCAAGCAGTTTGGTCCGATAGATTTACAAACATTTGAACATTTTTTTAGGGTAGAGCCACGGGTCGTAACACCTGAAATGTAACGGCCACTGTTCAAAGTGCCGTCGATGCGAACAAGAGGTGACCGACACGTGTAACCAATGGCACCCCATACCATCACGCCCGGTTATACGCCAGTATGGCGATGACGGATACACGCTTCCAATGTGCGTTCACCGCGATGTCGCCAAACACGGATGACACCATCATGATTTTCTTCGTTGCGTACACCATCATAGGCGCTCCTGTCTGTGATGCAGTGTCAAGGGTAACCGCAGCCATGGTCTCGAAGCTGATAGTCCATGCTGCTGCAAACGTCGTCCAACTATTTGTGCAGATGGTTGTTGTCTTGCAAACGTCCTCATCTGTTGACTCAGGGATCAAATGTTCAAATGTTTGTAAAGGTTATGGGACTTAACTACGGGGTCATCAGTCCCTAAACTTACAAACTACTTATGAACTACTTACGAACTAGGATGTCACAAATATCCATGCCCGAGGGGGGATTCGAACCCCCGACCGTAGTGGCTGTGCAGACCGTGACTGAAGCGCCTCAGTCACCTCGGCCACCGCGGCCGGCGACTCAGGGATCGACACGTGGCTGCACGATGCGTTACAGCCATGCAAATAAGATGCCTGTCATCTCGACTACTAGTGATACGAGACCGTTGGGATCCAGCACGGCGTTCTGTATTGCCCTTCTGAACCCACCGATTTCATATTTTGCTAACAGTCATTGGACTGCGAGCAATGCGAGCAGGCATGTCGCGATACGATAAACCGCAATCGCTATAGGCTACAATCCGACCTTTATCACAGTCGGAAACTTGATGGTACGCATTTCTCCTCCTTACACCAGGCATCACTACAACATTTCACCAGGCAACGCCAGTCAACTGCTGTTTGTGTGTGAGAAATCGGTTGGAAACCTACCTCATGTCAGCACGTTGTAGGTGTCGCCACCGGCGCCAACCTTGTGTGAATGCTCTGAAAAGCTAATCATTTACATATCACAGCATCTTCTTCCTGTCGGCTTCATTTCGCGTCTGTAGCACGTCATCTTCGTGGTGTAGCAATTTTAATGGCCAGGAGTGTATTAAATAAAACATTAATCTACTATGACCGTTCACTAACGCCGAATCTGAACTACTACGTGTGCATCCTCTGAACACGGATCCGAACTGCACTTCGACAGTGCGACTCGCGTCGGCTTCTCTCAAATGTTTGTAAAGCAAATGGGACTTAACTGCGTGGTCATCAGTCTCTACCGCTTCTCTCGCTGGAGCCAAAACGTGGCCGACGCGCGTCGTCTGCCTTTTTGTTAGTATTTTAATTTTATTTACAATTGATTTTTATACATTTTGAGGTGCGCCTCGGTTGCACAGTGGTAGAGTGCCAGGCTACAAATCCAAAGGTCGCGGGTTCGATCCCCGCCAGGTCCTAGGATTTTTATCTGTAACTTTCCACTTCTTTCACCTCTGGCAGTATTGCTCATGTGAAAAATACCGAGTAGCACCGTGGTTCGGAACCAGTGGCGTAGCTATCATAGGGCTAGGCGGGGCAGCGCCCCGGGGCCCCCAACCTCCAGGGGCCCCTTGGCCTTCGTGAGCGCCGATCGAAAAAAATTGCAGTAGAGCGTCGAATTTTTTTTTTTACCCTCCCACCCTATCGTCCATCATATCTCCTTCCCCTCAAACCAAGTAGCCGCTCTGGGCCACTGGCTGGCGGAACAATGCTTCTAATTGGGGCTTCACAAGACGCTACTATGTGGCGCTGCTGACAGGCGAAGTGGCCAGTCAATCAATGTGTCCAACAACAATCGGCACACTTCCATCTGCGTAGCAGCAGAAGTAGCGTCAGCATCAAAGCTGTTCACAGCAACAGCTGCATCTTCCATGTGTTGTGGCGTGCAATGTGAAGGATCGCGCTCCTCCAAATACACTATAAATACATTTACTGTACAGTACTTCTTATTGGAAAATAGAAGTGTACAGTTCGAATATCCAAATAAAACGGTTTTCCGAATATACAAGTCCCCATATTACTTCGGATAATAGACGTTATACTGTATATAATATTTTAGTTGAAAGAAGGAATTACGACTTTTAATTTCTCCTGCCAAAATTGACCCCAACATGGACAGTTCGTCAATTATGTAAGGAAATTATAAAAGAATATGCATTATTAGAATGTGAGGTTACGGAAATATTTAGTTTTATTCTTCTGCAGCAGCCGAAAGGTCGTTCAGCAAATAAAAATTATCAAAACGCATCTGAGGTACAGTATGGCTCAAGCTCGATTCGGGCATTTGGCACTCATAGCAATCGAAAACAAGGCTGCATCAAGTCTAGATTTAACAGACCTTATTGATGATTTTGCAAAAACCAAAGCCAGGAAAAGATTGTAAAGTAATTGTTAAAATAAAATTGACTACTTTTTTATTGTGTACCCATATAATTACTATAATGTACTGCAGTTACGAAAACGCTTACCGATAGTTACCAATCAGAAATTATATCTTTGCCAACATCTGCAATCTAACAGTTTGAATCATTGTATTACCCTAGTAGGTATTCTTTCTTTCTGAATTTGGTGCGTGAGGAAACACGAACGAAATCCCCACGAATTGAAAAACGCCACTCATTAAGTTCGCGATACACAGTGAGGTGCGAAAAATCATTATGAATTTTTTTCGAGGGCTAATAGTATTCGTGTTACAAGAAATAGAAAAATTCCCAACTTTCAGAAAACAATGTTTTAACACATTGACTGCCATGTCAGTTAAATATAAGTCACAGAAGGTCTTCTCTTCGGGCCACGTTAAGTTAATTTTCTATTTAAAGCTCCGTAGTGCAGCTGTAACTCACAGTAGCGTGCTGTGACTTGGTGTTACAGTACGTTATGGCCCCAGTAACACATCATGTTCGTGGTCTCCAGTTTTCAAGAGCTCAAGAGTAGTTATTGACATTTGAAATCGTGAATTATATATAACTCACAAGGCCCAGTCATATTGGAGTTTCCTTTTTTTTATAATTTATTATTTGGTATTACATATTACTTATACAGTAGATTGTATATCACATACAGTTTTAATTAAATTCTCCAATTTTAATTGCAACAACAGTGAAACAGACTGAAAAAATTGGGTAATTCCACTTTGTATCTCTAACACCTGCATACACTGTGCTTTATGAAGAAACACTCTTCGCAAAAATATGAGTAACAATTTCTTACATTTCCATGTAGTTTGTTTGCATTTCTTGACAGCTTGCTCTCGTCCAAATTCATTCTTCATTTTTCGTAGCATCCGTACACCTATGACTTGCTGCTCCTGTGTTCACAATGGCACAATCTGCAGGCAGCTCGGTGGCTACGGTGAGAGATTTCTCGGGGCATCAGCATCTTCTGATTGGAGTAGTCTCAAAGTCACTTCCTCTTTGAATCCTGTGATTGAGATGATCTTGTCGTTGATGTATCGGTAATTCACAAGAGCATTTACCAGTGCTGACCCTGTCAACAGTTCAACTGCAAGCTTCCTGTACCATTTCACACCCCCGCCTTAGACAGTATAGGACTTCATTTGGTGTGAGAGATCTATAAATGACTGATTATAGTCAGTTATCATTGCTGGTTTTTTCTTTGTGCCCTTCTTGGTTTGGACTTCAGCTTCTTCCTCTCTAAGAACAGTACTCAGCATCAGCACATTGCTCTTATTTTTTCCATTTCAGTAGTACGAGTATCTTTATCTTCTTCACTTATGTCCATAACTTCATCTAAAATCTTCTGTACATGCCTTTGTTGATCTACATAACTTCTACGAGACACTTTCTCCTGCTACAATATCACTGTGTTACGGAGCAAACAACACTGAATAAAGACTGTAGTAACAATGCAGAAAAACAATACTGGAACTATACGCAAATAATGTTGTGGAATGAAAGACTTACAGGACTACCAACCAAAAATTATTAGCGACATAGCAAATGACACACCTTGCACTTTACTCTGGCGCCATGTGAGTCATATGTAACTCACACAAAAAAAAATGAACTAAAGTACTTAATTGAAATATTTTTAATATTTTTAACTTATTTGTACTTAAATAGCTTACTTCAAGCAAAATAATATGGAATATGGAAAAAAGTACACGATCTCTGGTGTCGGTAACCCAAGTATACCTTTGGCAGCCAATATGTTAATATAGTTATTGTTAAACAGAATGGACTAAGACAAAATATTAAATGTATACAGCATGTTTAAGTACAGTAGAAGAGTATTGGGCATATGATTTGTTGTGGGGATGTGACAGGTGACAGCAGGAAGTGGGTGGGAGGGGAGGGGGGGGGGTTGAAGGGCTGAAGGTGCGTGAAAGGGCAGACCGCTGGAATGGTCAGGCATGCCGTTCTTTGTGCGCCTGCAAAACGAATAGCGAGCCCCCACTCTGTCTACATCATTACGTCGCAAAAGGTTTTTTACAAAGTTATACCGACCCTTCCACAGTGCACCTCATAAATCACGGATGACGTACTGCGCAGACAGACCTAGAGAGTGCGCATTTTCCACAAAATGCGTTGCTCCAGGAAACAGGCATGTTTATTTTCCACAAATGCGTTAATACTGAAAGGAATACCAAACAGAATCTACATACCTTTCTACACACTATTTTGCAATGGAAGGCGGGAAATGGATTCGGCATTCTGTGGCTTTTTTCTGGGAACGGCGCGTTCCCATACCATAAGAACTATTCGCTCTTCAATTTACGTTCATACTAACACTATACTTTCCGCCGCATTCTGCTCAGTTCTTCTATGTGAAAAACAAACAACTTCACTGTGTTTTAAAGTAATGGCGAGAATTCAGCACTACATTCACGGATCAGAAGTTTCATGTAATAATTACTTGGTCTCAATAGTGAATTGTGCATCAAGACGCTGCCCTCTGCCCCACTGTCACGATAATAAGCGAAGATATCGACTGGCCAGACTCTAACTCATACTTCAAGAATCCTGGTACGGGCACGGCTCAATCCAGTTTCATCAAACAAAATCCGGCAACTTACTTTTGATGAAACCATCCTACACGAATGTTTTCCCATTTTCCTTCTTTGACTGGGCTATCAACGATATGAGCTAACAGTGTAGTAGTGTAGCGAGAGTGATTTGTTGGCACTGACAAAAGTCCGCCTGCTGTCACCGGAGACGAAAAATATCCCATGGGGCATTTTCATCTGTATGTCCTACCCAGGTCCAGCTCTCTCTCTATTCCTCTGCAAAATTTCGTCCAAATCAGCTAGTAACAGCTAGTAATCAGCGTGACACATAATAATTTACTTAGTAGTATTTAGGTTTGCCTTATTATGTCTTCCAGTGGGCGGTAAGGAGCTGATGATGAAGTAGTTTTCCATCTATACAGTATTAGTGTAAAGAGGGCCCCAATGTCATTTTTGCCCCGGGGCCCTTGGTGACACAGCTAAGCCACTGTTCGGAACCCACGTTAAACCCACGTTAAACCTGTAGGTCCTCCTATAACTGGCTGGGTAAGTCAGTTCGAAGGTCGGAGGAAGGCAAAGGCATACCACCTCCAAAAAGGACCATGGCTAGTAAAGCACTGTGGTGTTCAAACCAATCTACGGATTCTTGACTGTTTTACCTTACCTTTTTTTACATTTTATTATGACATAGGTTAACTTTGAGGGGTTCCCTACTCAGAATTTCACATGTGTTCTACAATTAGTTTATTAACGGTAAAGCAGTCAATAATCCGAAGATTGGTTTGAACATCACAGCGGTTTACTAAGGAATTGTGGTATGCCGTTGCCTACCTCCGACCTTCTGTCAAAACGCAGTGGAGCGGCGAGTCAAGACTTCAACTGCGAGTCTCGCTGCGCGGCTTCTAAAAATGTTCGCCGTCTAATGGGGCAGCACATAGTGGAGCGGCAACCAGCACTGCTTGCAGCGGCCAGACGCTTGACTCGCCGCTCGGAAATTCAGCCCCGATTTCTTTGCACCGCTGCCCCAGGCGAGAGGCATTGCTCGCTACGTTTTTTCACTGCGTCCTTACTTCACACGTACCATTATTTAAAAAAGGTATTAGTACTTAAAAGTTAATGCGTAATTACTCACTCTTATTTATCAATATTAAGTACTTCATCAAATTTATCATATTTGTAGAGCAAATCTGTGAATAAACGAATTTATACTGAATTGAATGACATTGTCATAATTTTACCTCCACTTCTGTTCATTACCTTTATTCCTAAAACTAATGTTACGTAAAAGTTCCTTTGTAATTTGAGCGGTCTGCCTTGAGAAAAATACGGAATTTCTTCTTTTTTATCACCCAATAATGTTTAATCGCAGTTGCAGCATCTTCTATGCGCTTTTATTTATTTCTTGTTATTACATGTTCAGGTAATCCTGTTTTCTATTATTATTATTAATTTATTTTTATTTTTATTGGGTTTCAAAGAAAACTTAGAAGAATATGAAATCCTGAAGATGTAATAAGAAGAAATAAATAAAGGCCCACTGAAGATGCTGCATCTGCAGTGAAACATATATAGGTAATTAAAAGTAGAAATACAGTGTTTTGCTCAAAGAAGAGCGAACCAACTGAACCTCAATATAATGTTACCTAGTTGCTTGCACTTTCCTTATTCTAATAATACATCGGATAAAACTTAAAGTAAGGACTAGTTTCCCCTTCAGCTTTAATTGGTTGCTTTACGAAGTTAACGCAATTCGATTGCATATGTGGTGCAAGCGAGCTTCAAGATAGACATAAATATTCCGCCAGTCACATTAAGTGCTTGGCAGAGGGTTCATCGAACCGCTTTTATGATATTGCTCTACAGTTCCATTCTCTAATAGCGGGCGAGAAAAAGGAACACCTCAACGTTTACGTTTTCAATCTGATTTCTCTTATTTTATTACGATAATCATGTCTCCCTATATAGATGGGTGATAACAAAATATGTTCGCGCTCGGAAAAGAAAGTTGGTGACTGTAATTTCGCAAATAGATCTCGCTGCAATGGACAAGGCTTCTCTTTTAAGGATTTACGCCCCAACTCGTGCATCATGTCTGTGACCCTCTCTTCCATGTACCGCGATAATACAAAACTTGTACTCTGAACTTTATATGCCTTTCACCTGTCAGACCCACTTGGTTTGGATCCCACAATGGGCAGCAACACTCCAAATAGACAGTGTAGGCAGTTTCTTTACTAGAACTATTGGATCTTCTGGGTGTTCTGCTAATGAAACGTAGCCTTTAGTTCGCCTACTCTAAAATATTTTGTGTGTGTTCTTGCCCATGTAAGTTGTTCGTAACTGTAATTCCTAGCTATTTAGTTGAATTTACAGATTGAACTGATTTAGCGAGTGAATGTTCAAATGTTTGTATAGCTTATGGGACTTAACTATGGGATCATCAGTCCCTAAACTTACAAACTACTTATCAACTAGCTAACACTAAGGACGGCACAAATATCCATGCCCGAGGGGGGATTCGAACCCCCGACCGTAGTGGCCAGAGACAAATAACCAAGCTGTTGAGTCCCATATATTTACAAAAATTTGAACATTTTTCTTTGAATGTAACTGATCTACACTCACATTCTTAGTTTCGAAAAACGGGAGATTCTTACTCACTAAAGCTGAATTTTTTAAATATATACGAGGAGCAAATGGACTCGCCCTTCGTCACCGCGTAGCTTAACGCGCCACTTGACTCTAGACTCGCCGCTCCACTATGTTTTCACCCTAACTGACTTATCGAGCCAGTTGTAGTGGGACCTACACTTTAACATGGGAGTTCCGAACCACGGTGCAACTCGGATCATCGTGCGAGTTACAGGCAACTCGGGGGTCTTTTCTACATTCCTTCCCACAGGAACTATACCTACTGGTAGCACCTGTTGTGCTTCTCACACTACCTGTACCATCTGTCGGCAACTGGTT
The DNA here is from genome assembly GCA_026315105.1 of Locusta migratoria. NCBI lineage: Eukaryota > Metazoa > Arthropoda > Insecta > Orthoptera > Acrididae > Locusta > Locusta migratoria. Next base: position 300,610,469 of record CM048755.1, read on the forward strand.
CTAACCTGCTGCGCGGAAGCGATTCTCAAATCTGAATATGATGGCTGTAATCCAAAAATATTACAGAATGCTCCTGCCGGAGGTGCGAATTCTCCCTCAGGCATGGGTGTATGTGTTTTCCTGCAGTTCTTGTAGTATACTAGATTGTGTAGAACGTGCAGGCAGGCAACTTGTGATACAAGTAATAATGCGGGTAGGTAATCTAATTAAAATTAGTCCCTGGATGCCGTTACCTTTCATTTTATTAGTGATCACCGTCAGACAGGTACAGTTAAATGGTTTGAATCACTTCATCTGAAAAAGTTAACGAAATTCGAGAGCACGGAAAACAGACTACAGCAAAAGAGCGAGTTCATAGTACGTCCTATCATCGAGTAACGACATTAACGCGCAGCCGAAATCTCTTGCATACATCATAAACCTTCGTAGCCCTTCCTAAGCCCTCGCTAACTTGAAAATATTCAATTGTTTATAGACTTCAGTGGTTTACTTCCCTGAAGATTGTGGTCGCTGCATTCGACCGATTCCTGCACAACAGTTAGTACTGGCTATTTCTACCGCCAAGGTGCTAACGTATACAACAGACCCTGTATATGAATAGTCCTTTTCAGGATTAACCAAGCACAGAACTCACAGGCAACAACTTAAGAATATGTCACTTGAACAATGAGTCCACTTCATTTGTTAAGAGTCAGTATCTTTCACGCCTGATGTTGCAGAATGCGCTAGAGGTTACAACAATACAGGGAACTCTCGCCAAGGATGACGCATATCATTACAGAAGAAGAAATATATTTGGATATTTTCTGGTTGGAGCTATAAATGATGAAGAATACGACATTGTAATTTCCGTCAGATTCCACCTCACTAACTTCAAAGTAACTCATCGAAACAGCCGGCCGCGGTGGCCTAGGAGACTAAGGCGCTTCAGTCACGGTCTGTTCGGCCACTACGGTCGGGGGTTCGAATCCCCCCTCGGGCATGGATATTTGTGCCGTCCTAGTTCGTAAGTAGTTCATAAGTAGTTTGTAAGTTTAGGGACTGATGACCCCGTAGTTGAGTCCCATAAAATTTACAAACATTTGAACATTTCATCGAAACAGAACATTAGTTGTCTTTGTTTTTGTGGGTAGAGAAGGCCAACACCACTATTGTAAATATTGACAAACCTCCGCACGTTAGATGAACAGATCCACCTATTGGGTCATTCAGTCTCCCAGTTCTGTATATTGGTGATTTTAACCGCAATCAGAAATAAACAGAAATGCAGCTGTCCTAAATGAATAGTGGATATGCATAATCTCCAACTTGTGTATGATGATAAGGATTCAGGAACGTTTCTGTCTGATAGATGGTTGAAGGATTACCCTCCTGATTTGTGCATCACATTAAAATTTGGAAATAACAACACGACATAACAAAAGGTTATCAAATCTTTCCCACATAGCCAACAGAGGCCAGTGGTCAACCATTTTGGCACTAGAATTCCTTTAGTCCAGTCCGTTCCTCTACCTCGTTGGAACTTTCTACTTGTAAAGCAGGAACAGTTTCAGAAAAGTATTGATAACAGCGGTCAGTGGATTCACCCACTCCCATGCAATTACCAACATGTTTTGTGCACAATAAAAGTTAATGATAGGTGATACATTCCACGTGGTTTCCAGAAGGAATACAACCCAGGATTATCTGAAGAAAGTGATAAGTTATATGTTACATACCAAGAATCTCATAGTGAATCAACAGCTGATGACATCTTAAGAGCTCTCAAGAAAATATGGGTAAAACAACGTCATGCATTCTAATCGGAAAGCATGGAACCTTATGAGAATACCTGGTAAAGACCTAAGGTTGTCAAATTGAGTCGCAAATTGTAAATGACAGCTCTGTTGCAGCCAGACTAATGAATAGGCATATATCGAAGTCTAAAATATGCAAGGCATACACACGAACCGTGAAAAATGAACTGCATATAAACCGGCTCCATATAGAGCCCTATCTGGAATATTCACGTGACTTCAACATGGAGGAACTTGATATAGCTTTGAAGATGCTAAATGGAAATAAAAATCCTATTTTGATGGCGTACATACAGTTTCTTAAAGCTGTCGGCCCAAAAACAAAATTGTTGGCACTGACTTTTTCACTGCGATACTGAGAACTCGAAACTTTCCAAAGATTTTCAAACAGGATAAGATATTGCCATCTTGAAACTAGATAAAGATGGAACAGATGCTTCTCACTATCAACCAGTATCGCTACTAAGCATTACATGTGACCTACTTGGACGGCTTATTCTAAATCACATTAAACAGACCATTCACCAAACCATCCCAGGCGATCAAGGTGGCTTTAGGAAATATCAGAGCTGCTGCCACCCGGTCTTTCAATGACTTCCTAACCAAATGTGCCACTCATTACTGATGCAGGTATGGTAATCATATTCCTCTTTGATACTATAGGATTTTTCGTAGTATTTTATTAACTCTGATACCTGTAGTGTACCACCCCCATGAACCACATACATTGCCGAGGTGGGGTGGCTTGCGTGCCTCAACGGTGCAGATAGCCGTACCGTACGTGCAACCACAGCGGAGGGGTATCTTTGGAGAGGCCAGACAAACGTGTGGTTCCTGAAGAGGGGCAGCAGCCTTTTCAGTAGTTACAGGGGCAACAGTCTGGATGATTGACTGAGCTGGCCTTGTAACATCAGCTAATGTGGCTTTGCCACACAGTTACTGCGAACGGCTGAAAGCAAGGGGAAACTACAGCCGTTACATTTCCCGAGGACATGCAGCTATACTGCATGAAATATGATGATGGCATCCTCTCGGGTAAAATATTCCGGAGGTAAAATAGTCCCCCATTCGGATCTCCGGGCGGGGACTACTCGGGAGGATGTTGTCATCAGGAATGACAATACTGGCATTCTACGGATCGGAGCGTGGAATGTTAGATCTCTTAATCGGGTAGAAAAATTAGAAAATTTAAAAAGGGAAATGGATAGGTTGAAGTTAGATATAGTGAGGATTAGTGAAGTTCGGTGGCAGGATGAACAGGATTTCTGGTCAGGTGAGTACAGGATTATAAATACAAAATCTGTTGGGGGTATCACAGGTGTAGGACTGATAATGAATAAGAAAATAGGAATGCGGGTAAACTACTATGAGCAGCACAGTGATCGCATTATCATTGTCAAGATAGATACGAAGCCAACACCGACAACAGTAGTACAGGTTTATATGCCAACTAGCTCTGCCGATGATGAGGAGATCGAAGAAATATATGAGGAGCTAAAGGAAATTATTCAGACAGTTAAGGGAGAGGAAAACTTAATTGTGGTGGGAGACTGGAATTCGGTAGTAGGAAAAGGAAAGGAAGGAAAAATAGTAGGTGAATGTGGACTGGGCAGGAGGAATGAAAGAGGAAGTCGCCTGGTAGAATTTTGCACGGAACATGATTTAATCGTAACAAACACGTGGTTTAAGAATCACAAAAGAAGGTTGTATACATGGAAGAGACCAGGAGACACCGGAAGGTATCAGATAGATTTTATAATGGTAAAACATAGATTCCGGAACCAGGTGATAAACTGTAAAACATACCCAGGGGCAGATATAGACTCTGACCATAACTTGTTAGTCATGAACTGTAGGCTGAAACTGAAAAAACTGCAGAAAGGTAGGAAAATAAGGAGATGGGACTTAGATAAATTGAAGGAACGTGAAGTTCTGTAGAAATTCAGAGGGAGATTTAGGCATCAAGTGACAGAAAAAGGGGGAAATAAAACAGTAGAAGAGGAATGGGTAGCATTGAGAGATGAAATAGTGAAGGCAGCAGAGGACAAAATAGGTAGAAAGGCGAGACCTACAAAAAATCCTTGGATATCACAGAAAATACTAAATTTAATTGATGAGGAGAAAATATAAAAATGCAGTAAATGAAACAGGCAAAATGGAGTACAGACGACTAAGAAATGACATTGACAGGAAGTGCAAAATGGCTAAGCAGGAGTGGCTAGAAGCCAAATGCAGATCTGTAGAAGAATGTATAAATAGGGGGAAAATAGATACAGCCTACAGGAAAATAAAAGAAACATTTGGAGATAAGAAAAACAGCTCTATGAATATCAAGGACTCTGATGGAAAACCAGTTCTCAGCAAAGAAGGGAAAGCTGAAAGGTGGAAAGAGTACATAGAGCGGCTCTACAAAGGAAATGAACTTACAGACGATGTTGTAGGAAGGGAAGAGGAAGTAGATCAAGATGAAATAGGAGATGCTATACTGAGAGAGGAATTTGACAGAGCCCAGAAAGACCTAGGTCGGAACAAGGCCCTAGGAGTAGATGACATACCCTCAGAGCTACTAAAGTCTCTGGGAGAGCCAGCCATGACAAAACTATTTGAAGTGGTGTGTAGGATGTATGAGACAGGCGAAATACCCTCAGACTTTAAGAAAAAATGTAATAATCCCCATTTCAAAGAAATCAGGTGCAGACAGATGTGAAAATTACAGAACCATCAGTTTGATAAGTCATGGTTGCAAAATTTTAACACGAATTATCTACGGGAGAATGGAAAAGCTGGCAGAAGCTGACCTCGGGGAAGATCAGTTTGGATTCAGCAGGAACGTAGGAACCCGGGAGGCAATACTCACTCTACGTCTTATCTTAGAAGATAGATTAAGGAAAGGCAAACCTACATTTTTAGCTTTTGTAGATTTGGAGAAAGCATTTGACAATGTTGACTGGAATACACTGTTTCAAATTCTGAAATCAGCAGGGGTAAAATACAGGGAAAGGAGAGTTATTTACAACTTGTACAAAAGCCAGCCCGCAGTTATTAGACTCGAAGGGCATGAAAGGGAAGCATCAGTTGGGAAGGGAATAAGACAGGGTTGTAGCCTTTCTCCGATGCTATTTAATTTGTACATCGAGCAGGCGGTGAAGGAAAGCAAGGAAAAATTTGGAATAGGGATTAAAGTTCAGGAGGAAGAAATAAAAACATTGCGTTTTGCTGATGACATTGTAATTCTGTCAGAGACAGCAAAGGACCTGGAAGAGCAGTTGAATGTAATGGACAGTGTGTTGAAGAGAGCGTATAAAATGAACATTAACAAGAACAAAACAAAAGTAATGGAATGCGGTCTTAGAAAATCAGGTGATGATGAAGAAATTAGATTAGGTAACGAAGCAATAAATGAGGTAGACGAGTTTTGTTACTTGGGTAGTAAAATAACATGCGATGGTCGCAGTACAGAGGATATAAAATGCAGAATGGCAATGGGAAGAAAAGCATTTTTGAAAAAGAGAAATTTGCTAACATCGAATATTAATTTAAGTGTAAGGAAGTCTTTTCTGAAGGCATTTGTGTGGAGTGTTGCCTTGTACGGGAGTGAAACATGGACGATAAGCAGTGCGGACAGGGAGAGGATAGAGGCTTTTGAAATGTGGTGCTACAGAAGAATGCTGACGATTAGGTGGGTAGATCGCATAACTAATAAGAGGTACTGAACAGAATTGGTGAGAAAAGGAATTTTTGGCATAGCCTGACTAAAAGAAGGGATCGCTTGGTAGGACACATTCTTAGACATCGGGGAATCGTAAAATTAGCATTGGAGGGAAGTGTGTGGGGTAAAAATCGCAGAGGGAGACCAAGAGATGCATATAGTAAGCAGATTCAAGTGGATGTGGGTTGTCGTTCTTATGAGGAGATGAAAAGGCTTGCTCAGGATAGAGTAGGGTGGAGAGCTGCGTCAAGCCAGTCTCCGGACTGAAGACCATAAAACACACACACACACACACTTGTAGTGTCCGGATGAAAATATAATATTTACAACAGGAAAATGCCGTCTAAAACTAGAGGATCCTTGCAAGGTTTGTGGAAGACTTCATGCACGTTCCTCTTTGTCGAACAACCTTACGTGTCATATTAATAGTGTCTCCAGACACATTCTCAAAATAAAGGGACGATAATCACAATCGTCACCTTTAACCTCAAACGTTCAGAATCGCACGAAACCATGTTTAGAATAACATCCCATCATAAATAAAAGAAAGAAAACAGTGGTCTGTATCAGTTCCACTCGAAACGATGCATTCTACTGCAAGTGACACTTTAATAGAGATAAATCAAATATTCAAATGTTTTTAAAGCTGTGGGACCAAACTGCAGCGGTCATCCGTCCCTAGACTTATAAACTACTTAATTTTTTTTTTAACTTACGCTAAGGACAACACACACACACATGCCCGAGGGAGGACTGTTAACTTCCGGCGGGGAACAGCCGTGCACTCCGCAGCATGGCGCCTTAAGCCGTCGGCACACGGAGCGTGTGTCTGAACATGCGTGGTCAACGTGCTGAGTCCAACCTGTGGCTGAACGCACGGAGACGGCGCGACGGTGCACACGAGCTACACGCGACCGCAGCGTGCTCCAGCGACAGTTTTCGGCGTCATCAGCGTCATCGGCGTCATCAGGTTTTGGAATCACATTGTTTACGAAATCAAGAGTGGAATTCCTGCTTTACCTCTATTAAATCGCTTACTTCCACGCTTATGTACATGTTCGTTATGTTCTATGATATAGGCCTACATAAGTAACAACAAAATATCAATGAACATAAGACTCTTAAAAGTTGCATGTTATGTCAATAAGTACAGCGAATTATAAAAGTTTCATGACAAACTGTGCGAGATAAAATTAGAAAAGACCTTCACATGAGGCAAACATTACTGCAACCCTCTCGCTTTTAGTAAAACTTAAAGGTCATTCTTCACGGTCATTGTTACTATTCTTTAGAAGAATGTCAAGAACGTGTAAAATACAATACGTGAAACGTTAAAGTGCGTATTTTACTCCAAGTAAGTTGCAAAGTGTCCTGTTCATAAAACTAATCCAACAAACTAACTCCTTACAGCATACGCATTTACGTTAACATAGCATCGAATATTAAGCAGTATACGTCTATGAAATTTATAGTCAAGTCTTTGAGTGTGTCATAAAATCCGAATATAAGAAGAAAAATTATTTGTTTCCGAGAAGGCTTGAAATCGTGCCATACATCTTCCATTTCAGAACCTACGACTTTGCTGCCTACGCTACAGCCACTAATACACCTCACATCAACGAAGGTATTAGATGTATTGTATACACTACTGGTAGCTATGTCAGTTGCTGACATGTGATTATTACAAATGATGTAAAGAACCATTCGTGTTGATAGATCTTACTTCGCCTTTCGTTGAAACGGCAGATTACAGAAATAAGGAAATTTTTTAACGACATACAAGACGTTTCCACGCCGGCCGCGGTGGCCGAGGGGATTGAGGCGCGTCAGTCACGGTCTGCACGGCCATTACGGTCGGGGGTTCGAATCCCCCCTCGGGCATGGATATTTGTGCCGTCCTTAGTGTCATATCACGTGATCAAGTGAGGCCTGAGCCGACGCGATCGCTAGCGGATTGGCCGACCGCTGGGGCACAGCCCACTGCCTCATACCGGCTAGCCCGTCGGCTAGCGATCGCGCCGGCTCAGGCCTCAGTCGATCACGTGATATGACGTGCGCGTCGCGGTCTCTCTCGTCGGCCTCGAGCCACGTGGTGTGACGTCGGTGGCGTTCTCCCACCTCATTGGAGATCGTTCAGACGCACGTTGAGAATATCTGGCATGCTTGATACTAGGTTCGTTCGAGTGGCCCAAACGCTGATAGTTCCTGATAGTTACTGACGATTTGGAAGGCCTCCACTGCGCATGCGCGCTTTTGACAGTTTCCAACTCCGAAGTCAACTCGAACGCTTATTTCACCTGTTTCGCAGTTTGGCCACCCATAGCGCTAGTTGGCATCTTTGCTGTCTACCGATGTTGAAAGTGAGGTTATGACTGGCGATATGTTATGTTGGAGGACGCTCAATTGAGAAAACTATTTAAGTTGTCATGAAACATTTGCAATTTACCGTTAAACCAAAGTATAATAATAAAGATTAACAAGACACATTTGCGTGCAAACCGTGTATCTGTCGAGTATAATATGAAAATCGCGTGATGAAACTAGGTTAACATGTGAGTCGCGATGTTACCAGACGACCGTTCCCTCAAAACATTCTTCTTGAGAAAGCTCACTTTGACGAGAGGTGACGGACCGGCGACGGACAGTGTGAATTCCGCCATTAGAAATACATTGTGGAATACATTCTGATCATAAACTTCGACAAAACGCAAAATATACGTAAACATGCCCCCCCATTTATAAACAATGTAGGCAATTCAACCTGACAAAACCTCTTACAAAAATGAGGTAAATTAGGATAGTGGTGTGTGAAAGGAATATTCGGTAACATACAATTTCATATGCATTTTGTCCCATTATTATGAGTTACAATAAAATTAAAAAAAAAAAAGGAAACATACAAATTAATAAACAAAAATTTGCAGGTGATGTGCAAGAATTATCAATCTACATGATTTTCACAAAAGTTACACATTTAGTGTAGAAACGCCCACATTGGCAGTAATAGATTTCTATAACAAATAACAACAAGGAGAAACGGACGGAACAGTAATTGTGAGACGCTATAGTGGCACATATAAAGCTAGATGTCGGTTATAAAAATCTATCAGTGCTAATGCCTGTTGTGACCTATATTATTATTGTGTGTCAATCACTTCATTTACAGATAGCACGGAAAATCTCAGTAGGAATATTTTTACTTCATTTTCAGGCGAATATTTCACAATACAAACTGTAAAAACATACGCATTCATCTTTAAATTCGTATGTTATGAAAATTTCCACACCTTTCATTTAAAGTATGCAGTGGCGGCTGGTGATAATGTGCTGCAGCACACTGTGAATATATCACTAAAATTATGCCATTTCTCTTCGAATGCAAGCGAGAAATCGCTGTAAAATTACATCCTTTCTCTTGGAATACGAGACAGATATCACAATCAAATTATGCCAATTCCCTTCCAATGCGTATTAGAATGCTAGTAATAATGATGAAACGCATTTTGGAGCGCTCTCGCCGCGATAGCTGTAAACCAGCTCCGCGTGCTGAAGTGGGATTCAGCCGCGCTGGTATGTGCGCCGAGAGGCGGCGCAGTCGTCTGTTCGCTAGTGCGCATGCGCAGACGTGACGTCAGGTCTGGCGACTCATGTGTGCTGAGACCGACTGCAGCGCCAGACCAATATTTCTCTTCGCGCTGCATGTGACGGCTGCGGAAGAATAGTATTATGACGAATATTGCGGCATACAGAGTCAAATAGCGCGCTGGCTCAGGCGTCTTGCGCGTTGTCTCTCAAACCTACCTGTGTGAGGCTCATATTAAAATACCTCTGGGTCTAAATTTTTAATTTCTGTAAATAAAATTAATATGTTTTAAACGTTATATTTAGTATCTGCAGTGAATACATGCAGTTGGTAGCGCTGTTATAGATTCCCCTGAAGGTCTTACTGTCAATATAGTATTAATTGATATTTAATTAAAGTCAATCATACAAAGGTTGACTTTTATTTTAGTATATTTTGTTTCCTGTTTATTTTTGTAATATTGTAGCACACTGGTCAAAAATTGTACGAGCCGCCACTGATAGTATGTATGGGTGTAATAAAAAGGGGGCGTACTATATTAGAAGGCCACATAAGTTGAAAGAATGCCTGTCTAATTACAAAGCTCAACCTCAATCAAGAGAAAATGGAAGACGGGACACAAACCTCTTCGTAAATGTGCAGGCTTGTCTTTTGGAGGAGGCTTGTTAAACGCTTTGGAGTTAGTCAGAAAACAGTTTGACGAAAATCGGCTTACTTAAATAAACGATCTCAAACTATCAGCTCCGCCACTCGAACAGCTGATTGGTGAGTCAGATATCGTCAGAAAGAGTCAAAAGTGCCACTCGAACGCCTCAAACCGATTCAATCGTCAGCAGCGCCACTCGAACGAACCTATACTGCCAGACTCGTCGGGAAAGCCTCGCCAACGTTGGGTTAGCACCGCGGCCAACGGGAAAGACAGGCCTCATTGCACACACCATAAGCAAGGTAGTTCCGAGCCGGCGCGATCGCTAGCCGATTGGCCGGCCGCTGGGGCACTGCCCCTGCGTCATAGCGGACAGCCATTCAACTAGCGATCGCGCCGGCTCGGAACTACCTTGATTACGTGGCAAGACGACCGCTCTGAGGCCTCTCATTCCCGTTGGCCGCGGGTTCGCACGTTCTGACGTCAGAAACTCGCCACGTTTGCCACACCCGTTCAGATACACGCTCTGTGTGGCGACCGCTTAAGAGTGTGAAGCCCAGTGGCGGTCTAAAGGGTGGGGGGTAGGGTGTGGCCTCCTGTCTTGGGGGGCCTACAAATACCTACAAAACAGTTCTTTTTATTTATTTATATTAGCTCCCTTTGCCTTTCGTTCTGGGGCTTCCAAATCTCGAAAGCATTTTTTTTAGACTCTCGTTCCTCTCGTCCTGAGGGGGCCACCAAATCTCAAAAGTTACTTTTTATAGTAACATGTATTTTTAAGAGGACGGGGGGCCTCATTTTATTTTGCCGCCGCCCCGGGCCTCCGACAGCTTCAGTCCGCCACTTGTGCAGCCCATCAAAAAATGTTCAAATGTTTGTATAGCTCATTGGACTTAACTACAGGGTCATCAGTCCCTAAACTTACAAACTACTGATGAACTACTTACAACTAAGGACGGCACAAATATCCATGCCCGAGGGAGGATTCGAACTCCCGACCGTAGTGGCCGTGCAGACCGTGACTGGAGCGCCTCAGTCTCTTCGGCCACCGCGGCCGGCCATCAGTAATTCCAACAGCACAAAGAATACATGTGCTACACACAAGATGGTGCTTATATAAGTCCTCGAAGCGCAAATGTGGAATTTCCATTGTGCGATTTAAACAAAGTAGACTACGAGAATGTGCACTCCTCAGTAAAACTACTCTATTTTGGAGTATTGCTGCCCATTGTGAGATTCCCACTAAGTGGGACTGACGAATGCCGGCCGCGGTGGCCGAGGGGACTGAGGCACTCCAGTCACGGTCAGCACGGCCACTATGGTCGGGGGTTCGAATCCCCCCTCGGGCATGGATATTTGTGCCGTCCTAGTTCGTAAGTAGTTCATAAGTTTAGGGACTGATGACCCCGTAGTTAAGTCCCATAAGCTTAACAAACATTTGAAATTTTTTTTTGAAACATTTGAACATTTGAACAACTGACGAATGATATAGAGAAAGTTCAGGAAAGGGCAGCTCGTTTTGAATGTTCAAATGTTTGTAAATCTATCGGACCAAACTGCGTGTTCATCAGTCCGTAGCTTACAAACTACTTAAACTAAGGTAAACTTGCCTAAGAACAAACACACACACACCTATGCCCCAGGGAGGACTCGAACCTCCGACAGCGAGCAACCGCGCGCTCCGCAGCGATGCGCTTTAGACCGCTCGGCTACTCCATCGCGACAAGCTCGTTTTGAATTATCGCGATAGAGGGAAGTGAAATGATGTACGAGTTGGGAAGGAAATAATTATAAGAAAGACGTTATTCGTTGTGGCGAGATTTATTTGGGAAATTTCTTTTACCAACTTTCTCTTCAAAATGCGAACATATTTTGTTAGCACCCACCTAGGTAAAACTTTACAATCCGGGCCGCCGCGCAGTATCGAATGTTCAGATGTTGGTAGCGACCGCGGCCAACCAATCGTAGCACAGACGGTGACAGCCAATCAGATATCGCGTAATATAGCCTATGTGTTGCTTTGACGATAGATGATATTGATAGTAAAGTAATGTCAAACACGCACATCAAGACGAGATGAAATATTGCCTATTCTAATGTACGAAAAACGTAGTAATAATTATGACGTAAGTGAAAAAACACTGAGAAGAAAGCACTGAAATATAATGCAATTTATAATGAACACCACACGAAAAATTCAGAAGTAGCTGCAAATGATACATGTTAAACACTGTTATAATTAGTATCACGAAATAAGAATTGTATTTTATGTTAGCGTAATGATCGTTGTTTAGAACTTCCTGACTTTGAACGTAACACACTATGATCACAACATGTGAAAAAAAAAAGTGTTAACATCACGTTTCAATTACTTTATTTTTAAAATGAATGACACTGTTCGAATGCGGAACATCGCTAACTCCAGAATTACGTTTCTGTACATGGACAGGTTTCTTGTTTAAATTCAGTACTTTCCTGTAACGCAAATCGAAATAAGTGTGTCTATGCTCATAATGCAACTTATTGATATTGTCATTCAACTCTCGTAAAGGAAGCCACATGTTGTAACACTCAACGTTATGTCCATACAACAAAGCGGCAAAAGTCTTACAATCACCATAATTAAAATCACTTGTGAACACTATCTTGACGAGGTAGTATGGCCAAAAAGTAACTTTCGAAGAAAAAAAAACTGCAATGGCAATCAAGAAACATTCTTCGTCATTATCTTTCGCTGAATATCCATTCAGAATGAAATTTTTAGCGTAACTTGCAATCCCTAAGCAGATAAACAGCGCAATGATACATATATGCAAAACATCACTATAGAAATCAGTACAATTTCTTTGAGAATAGAAAGTACTACCACATTGCGAATGACAACTAACGTAAATATAAATTGACGTAATAAATAATTAATTTTTGAACTGACCATCAAGTAAGTAATTAATGCTGTTCCTGCTCTATGGTTGACAGGTTCTCGATGTACCCTTGTCCGCTCAGTAAATTGACTGTAAATACTCAATACGAAGGGAATACATTCGAATATTGCACCAGTATAAAAGAACCAATTTCATTGGCTGCCGTATACTACCACCTGATTGGCTGGTCAGATGACGTCACCTTAGCCAACATCTAAACACTCGATACTGCGCGGCGGAAGTACATAGGGAGACATGATTATCTAAATAAAATAAGAGAAATCAGGTTGAAAACAGAAAGATTCAGGTGCTCCATTTTCCCGCGCTCTATTAGAGAATTAGAGAAATATAAATGCGGTTCAAAGAAGCACTTACATATGATTAGCGGAGTATTTGTGTACATGCAGATATAGATAAATGATGAAAGGAGTATGTCAACGTCATAACCTGCCTTTCGCCAAGCATATAGCAACAAAGTCTTATACTTCGCAACATGAAATAGTTTGTAAATCACAGACTGAAGTTTTATTATGAAAAAAAAACATAGAACAATTATTTATTGGTAAGGAGTTGGTCCACCATTGGCTTTGAGAATACCTGCAATTCTTCAAGAAAAATATTCGCAAAGTGTCTTTATATTTTCCTATAGAATGTTATCCATTCTTTTTTGTTGTCTGGACCAAACAGCTATGGCCATACGTGTTTAGACTTACAAACTACTTAAACTAACTAAACTAAGGATAACACACACACACACACACACACACATGCCCCAGGGAGGTCTCGAACCTCCGACGGCGAGCAACCGCGCGCTCCGCTGCATGGCGCTTTAGACCGCTCGGCTACTCCACCGCGACTGTTTGTTTGTAGAGCTTAACTACGGGGTCATCAGTCTCTTAACTTACAAACTACTTATGAACTAGCTTATACTAAAGACGGCACAAACATCCATGCCCGAAGGAGGATTCGAACCCCCGACGGAGAGCGGCCTCGCGCATCGTTGCATAGCGCCTCAATGTGCTCGACCGCTCCGCCGCAGCCCGCGACTGTTAATGATGTCGCACATTGATATAATAATAACTGATATTCCAGAATGCTGTTAACTCTAATCATGCGTCTATTTTACACTATGAGCAGAGTGCCTTCTTCAGGTGTCATGCGATAGTCTGAATAGCAACTATGGTTACGGAATATTATCTCCCGTAAACTTATTTTATTAGGTGTTGACCGCAAGATATTTATCATCATGCAATTTTGCGATGTTTTGACGGTAACTCAAATGTATCTATTTACTCTTCTTCATCATATACGAAAGTTTAAATAAGGGAGGTAGATTAAGGTTTAACGTCCCGTCGGCAGCGTAGTGATTAAAGACATTCGCATTGTTTTTGGTAAGAATGTGGAAGGAAATCGGCCGTATCCTAAGAAAGGAACCATCCCGGCTTTTGTCTGGAATGATTTAGGGAAACCACGGAAAACCGAAATCTGGATAGCCCTCATCGGTCACAAAAGTTTATAACTTCATCACGGAATCTCCCTGCACACTCTAGTACAACTGCCTGACGTTTCAGCAGCAGTTTACTGTTTTTCTCACTAGGTGCCACTGAGTCTGTAGCTGATGCTGCCGTAGCTCCCATTATTTCCTAAAGATTTCTGTCCAAACAACACTCAATATCGAACAGGTAACAATACATAAATTACACATTCGTCACTACTACAGTTGTTCTTTTTGTGCCTTTGTCCCACTTGCGCTGTTCAAATGTTTGTAAATCTATGGGACCAAACTGCATTTCCTAGACTTAAAAAAATAAGGACAAAACACACACCGATGCCCGAAGGGGGATTTGAACCTTCTCCGCAGCAAGGCACCTTAGAGCTCACGGCCATTTTCACGGGGCCGAAATATGTGTTCCTCAACTGACTGCGCATAGTGTTATAAGTGTGAAGGTGTATGAACGCTTTCCTGAATTTTTGTGAATCGTGTAACTGCCACAAAACTTGGGTACCAGCCCCGTATTCACCTTGTGGGATGTGCAAAACCGCCTAAAAGCCACGCTCAGACTAGCCGGAACACAACCCTCGTCCTCCCCGTCGCAAATCCGCCACGTTGATTCTAACCGGGGCCGGCATGTCCTATCGTGCCGAAAAGCGGCACCTTAAACCGCATGACTAACCATACTAGTTTCAATATGTTCAAATGTTTGTATAGCTTATGGGACTTGACTACAGGGTCATCAGTCCCTAAACTTACAAACTACTTATCAACTAGCTAACACTAAGGACGACACAAATATCCATGCCCGAGGGGGGATTCGAACCCCCAACTGTAGTGACCGTGCAGACCGTGACTGGCGCGCCGCAGTCCCATCGGCCACCGCGGCCGGCTATGCAGGTTTCTGTCACCACTGTAATTACAAATTATAAAGACACATAGTGCTCCGGAATCAGTCTATTAGTGAAAACCCAAAAAATCTCTGTAGTAGTTCCTGAGACTGCTTTTCACATTCAGGGCGAAAAAGAGGTGAGGGACTTTAATTTTGCAGTATTCAATTACAGTCTTGTGAAATCCGAAGGATTTTTTTGAAGGGCTCTGTAGGTCGGATAAAGGTAAAGTTAAACCATTTCTCCATGAAAACGTGCAAAATTTTAACAGGACATAGAGAATGTACCATTGAATAATTTTATGTACGGAACATGGGATGGGAGAAGCCGGCTTAAAGAGATATTGAAGTAATCGTGTTTACCGCTTTGCCTCGGAACACTCAGATTAGAAGTTCGAATGTTTGTGAACCTAAGGGACCATACTGTTAAGGTCATTGGGCCCTAGACTTATAAACTACTTAAAGTAACGTAAACTAATTTATGCTAAGGACGACAACACACACACAGACATGTCCGAGGGAGGACTCAAACCCCCGACGGGAGCGGCCACACAATCTGCGACACGGCGCCTCAAACCGTGCGGCCATTCCCGCGCGCCCTCGCATTACTGTTTTCCATCTTATTTACAACTAACAACTACTGTGTTATTTATTTACGTCCATGTTCTTTATTTGCTGGAAGGAAACACGGACGAGCCTGATTACTAGGAAGCCACGATGCAGGGTTTGCCTGCTTTACTTGTCCATCAAGTAGCTCTGTTGTATCGTGTTTGCATTGTCCCATGACAGAACGTGCTATGAATCAACGACACACCCATTCTTTACTCAGTGCTATTCCGAGAAGTACGGTACAATACGATCGAGCGGTACCTGTACAATTGGCAGGACTTACTGACATGCACCTTGTGTGCGGGGAAGTACGTTGTGCCGTGCTGGGACTGGCCTTGCGGTTTTAGGCACCATGTCGACTGCGCGACCGTTAACGCCAGGGATTCGAGTCCTCCCTCGGGAATGGTTATCTCTGGGTTATCTTTAGCTTAGTTTAAGACTCCTTGACCACAAATGCAGGGGAAACTGAACATCGTGGTCTCATGACAATAATCAGAAATGTTTATTTTAGCCGGGCGCGGTGGCCGAGGGGACTGAGGCGCTCCAGTCACGGTTGCACGGCCACTACGGTCGGCGGTTCGAATCCCCCCCTCGGGCATGGATATTTGTGCCGTCCTAGTTCGTAAGTATTTCATAAATAGTTTGTAAGTTTAGGGACTGATGACCCCGTAGTTAAGTCCCATAAGCTATACAAACATATGAACATTTTTTGTTTAATTTACTTATGCTGGTCTTCATAACCACCAAATACGATCATGTTAGGTATTCCCCTTGGAATAGTTGTCACAATATGGACACGAGGTCAAGTAAGCTTTCTATCTGTAATTAGTCAATAATTGTTTTATTTCATTTCCCGCAGTTGTTCACGATAAATTACATAGTTCACATTTTTTTTAACTTGTAACTACTTGTGGTGTACGAAACTATGCTGCATTGAATGAGCCGCCGCGGTGGAGTAGCCGAGCGGTCTAAGGCGCCTCGCTGCGGAGCGCGCGATTGCTCGCCGTCGGAGGTTCGAGTCCTCCCTGGGGCATGGGTCTGTGTGTTGTCCTTAGATTAGTTTACCTAGGTTTAAGTAGTTTGTAAGCTACGGACTGATGACCCCGCAGTTTGGTTCGATAGATTTACAAACATTTGATTTTTTGTGAATAAGCCCTTGGTCCATGGAAATGTTTATTGAAAGCTTTTCGTATTTATTCTGTCAATTCTCCACAACTTCTGATTGTGTTTTGCATGGCAACCAACTCAATCCACTTCACAGAGCGTCGACATGTTCGCCACGAAGGCAGAGTTCCAACTAGCGCGCCCCGGACGTAAACACTGCGCAATAAATATTGTGTCGTTCTGGCCTCGCACTTCCGCACAGTACATATTGACGCAATACTATTGCTCTATAGGGAGTGAGCGGGTAAAGCTGCTTAGCCGGTCGCAGTGGCCAACCGGTCTGCGGCGCGACACTCACGGTCTGCACGGCCACTACAGTGGGAGTTCGAATCCCCCTCGGGCATGGATATTGCTGTTTTATGTTTGTAAATCTTATGGGACTTAACTACGGGGTCATCAGTCCCTAAACTTACAAACTACTTATGAACTACTTACGAACTAGGACGGCACAAATATCCATGCCCGAGGGGGGATTCGAACCCCCGACCGTAGTGGCCGTGCAGACCGTGACTGAAGCGCCTCAATCCCCTCGGCCACCGCGGCCGGCATGGATATTTGTGCCGTCCTTAGTATTAGCTAGTTCATAAGTAGTTTGTAAGTTTAGGGAATGATGACCCCGTAGTCCCATAAGCTCTACAAACATTTGAACATTTTTGAAAGCTGCTTAACATGAGGTACAGTGCTAATCATCTTCTGCCATAGCTACACTTCACAGTGGTTTGTAGTATGTAGGTATATTTTTTTAAAGTCATCAGTCTCCTGACTAGTTTGACGCGACCTGTTACGAATTCCTCTTCTGAGCCAACTTTCTTCATTTCAAGTTATTTATTAAGGAGGGGAAGGAAGAAGGGTTTAGGAAGGAAAGTATTTGCATTACCTGCATTCTGGCATTGCAATTATACAATGGCGAATGTGAAATTGGGCCGGGATTCGAACCCGGGTTTCCCGCTTCGGGCCAGAGCTTGCCTCCCGTACGTCCCAATGTCGCATCCTACGGCTGTAGCGCCCACATCGTCCATGCCCTCTTACACACGCCATTACGGATTCCCGTAGGAGGTCGAACGTTGTTACCGCATTCGAAGTAAATGAGCGAAACGCTGTCTTCGCGTATAATCTCTATCTATATAAAAGCGAAAGGACACTCATTCAGAGACTCACTTACTGACTAAACAAGAAATCTCGAAAACTACTTCACCTATGGAGCGATTGGGCCGATAGTTCAGGAGATATGACGTCAGAAACAATGAAAACTTCCCAGTATTGCGGAACGTGATACTGTGACTTTATCAGTCCACTATTAGAGAAGGAGAGGACTTAGCGACTTGCAACAAACTTCAAACATAATTTCAAACCTTTAGGAAACACTTTCTCGCTGACAACCCCAGCAAAATGATGATAGGAAAAAAGTTTGTCGCTTACTCCTTTTTGGCGTTCACGAAGTAAAATTACGGCATTTGGCATGACGTTACAATTTATTACTCGTAAACTATTGATTGTATTCGTGAGAAATGTTACAGACAGTATACACACATACCACTGAACGTACGTTCGAAATTTTATCATAGTACGACACACAGTTCATGAGACATGGGGTAATATACAATTGCGTTAATGAGAAGCCGCCACATCACGCATGACGTTTTGATTTGTTACGTCTTTCCTACTAACTCTATTCGCGACGTATTTTGCAAACGTTTTACATATGCACCACTGGATGTACCTTCGAAATAATATAGTATTGCGACAGATAGTTCAGGTGCTATGGCGTCAAAGACATTGAAATACATGAAACTTCGCCCTAAAAAGCATAAGGTTGTAATTTACTACGTCTTCACTACCAAATCAATTTACAACACATTTCGGAGGCAGTTTTCTAATATTCCTCTCTACGAACCTGGTAAATAATGTCTTTGTAGGACCCATAATTCAGGAGATATCTTCATATATATATAAAAGCTAAAGGTCACTCACTGACTCACTGAAAATACACGAAATCTCTAAAACTACTGCACCTATTTAGCTGAAATTTTGCCGGTATGCAGTTTAAAGGTAGAAGATGTTAGCTAAGAAAGTATTTAGGATAGGACGGAATGAAGGTGCATGGCGGAGGAGACTTTTCCTACAGACTGACGAAATCTACAGTTTCATTCCGACATTCACGAAACTTTGCACGCTTCACCTTCAAAAGGAAGGTCACCGTCTACCTAAAGTTTCTTACGGTGCATGGGGGAGAGTATCTTGCAAGATAAAAAGATTCCTAAGTATGTTGTCGCGCCATAACTTGAGAACGGCTCGACCGATTTCACAGTTCTCAGAACACAGGTTGTATGAAATAAAACTGGAAAATATGAGAACAACAAAGTGCATTTTTCAATGTGACTCTGTGTTTCTATTGCATACAAAGCTATAGTTTTGTTCCGATATTTATGAAATTTTGCACATTTCACCATAAAAACAAGAGGAATGTCACTGTCTGTATAAAATTTCGTTCGGTGCTCGGTGGAGGGTACTTAACATACGAAGTTTGACAAAATGAATAGGTTTTCTCAGATCTAGATGAATTTTTACACAAGGTCACAAGATACATACATTTTTGTATGGTAAATGACAGAGGGTGCCTTGCAAAAAACATTGCCGAGAAAGGAAAAGGTGGAAACGAACAGAGACATGAGAAAGAAAGAGATGAATGCAGATAGAGGAGGGAAGGGGAAGTGAACTACGCCGACCGCGGTGGCCGAGGGGACAGCCGGGTGCCGTGGCTCAGCGCGCCCGGTCAGAGGGCTGAACGCTCTCTTTAATAAAAAAAAAAAGCTGAGCCAAAGAACTCGTAGAACCAAAACGATCAAACACGATCAGCGTCCGCAAAGACAAGAACTACCCGTAACGCAAAAAAAAGGGGACGGACTGAGGCGCTCCAGTCACGGTCTGCACGGCCACTACGTTCGGAGGTTCGAATCCCCCCTCGGGCATGGATATTTGTGCCGTCCTTAGTCTTAGGTAGTTCATAAGCAGTTTGTACGCTTCGGGACTGATGACCCCGTACGTAAGTCCCATAAGTTCTACAAACATTTGAACTACTAGTCTGTAGAATAAATAAACACCCGGGCAACGCCGGGTGTACCGCTAGTTAATTATATAGACTGGTATGGTGCCTGTTCTTTCTGACATGTCAGAACCAAACCATATATTTCTAATTTCAGTTTCACATTAGCACTTTCGCTCTACGTCTTCAATTATTTGATGGATGTATTTCAATATTGTCTTCTCCTACAGTTTTTACTCTCTACATCTGCTTCTGGTATAAATGTTCAAATGTTTGTACAGCTTATGGGACTTAACTACGGGGTCATCAGTTCCTAAACATACAAACTACTTACGAACTAGCTAAGACTAAAGACGGCACAAATATCCATGCCCGAGGGGGGATTCGAATCCCCGACCGTAGTGGTCGCGCAGAACGTGACTGGCGCGCCGCGGACCGCTCGGCCACTGCGGCCGGCTCTTTTGGTACCATGGAGGTCATGGCTTAATCATGTCCTATCGTCCTGTCTGTTCTTCATGTCAATGTTTTCAATACGGTCCTTTGTTCTACGGAGAACCTCCTCATTCGTGATCTTATCAGTCCATCTTATGAGATGCACATAGATAACGAAATTCCAAAATTATTCACAACGCTCTTGCGGTTGTTTAAAGGAAACTTTGACAATTAGAACAACATTTTTATTATCCTAATTTAAAAATTAAAATCCCTCTGAAGATGGAATAACGTATTTAGGTAAAGAACAAGCAGTAATGATTGTCACCAAGGATGGACATGTACATCTGAGCCGCCGTAGCAGAGCGGCCGAGCGCATTGAGACGCGATGCTACGATGCGCGAGGCCGTTTCCGGTCGGGGGTTCGAATCCCCCCTCGGGCTTGGATATTTGTGCTGTTTTTAGTATAAGCTAGTTCATAAATAGTTTGTAAGTTTAGGGACTGATGACCCCTAGTTAAGTTCGATAAGCACTACAAACACTAAAAATAAATAAATAAATAACCCCACGTTGACAGTTTTCGTTAGTCCGGTATTACATTATCAAATGTATTGGCCAAAGCCGATTTGGCCAATATATTGGATATAGTGTAAGAGGTCACTTTTATCAGATAACGCCTTCCATCCAATTTCTTTGATTCAATATAACATCTCACATTAGATTTAATCGCCGCGCGGAATCGTTGCAAGGTCTAACGTATCACGCCACG
Organism: Locusta migratoria; assembly: GCA_026315105.1. Classification (NCBI taxonomy): domain Eukaryota; kingdom Metazoa; phylum Arthropoda; class Insecta; order Orthoptera; family Acrididae; genus Locusta; species Locusta migratoria. The sequence goes on from CM048755.1 coordinate 300,631,522, forward strand.
GACTGGACCGCCGTTTCCGTCGGAGTTTCGAGTCCTCCCTTGGGCATGTGTGTGTGTGTGTGTGTGTTGTCCTTAGTGTAACTTACTTTAAGTAGTTTGTAAGTCTAGGGACTGATGACCGTAGCAGTTGGGTCCAACAGGTATACACTTATTTGAACATTTTGAAGAAACTCCTGTCCGAGCATTTAGGTTTTATCAAAGATACAGTTCTTTTTCTGTTTCCTGCAATGAGAGATATAACCTGGTGGAGCAGCACACCTGTTTGACGTCTGTAGTGGTAAACGTGGCTGCTAAGTTTTCTGCTTTGTTTCATCGACACCAAAATTGATAGTAATGTACCAATTAGATGAGGTGCTCTATAATTTCGGACATCCGGTGTACGATGTGAGAAATAAATCGTGTTTGATGGGCAGGTGGGATGTGTTACAGGTCTCGCCACAGCCGTACACTTTTAACCCTGGAGACATTTAGGCTCGATTCTAACAAGAAGTTATAGAAGAGGACGACACAGTAGAGAATTTAAAAAAAAGTCATAGTTATTTATTTGTCTTAGTCAAGTTTTGTACTTCAGTTGTAGCAAGTTATAAAGTGCGTCGTCTGTTTCGTAATTTCCATCACTTTAGTTGACAGACGGTAACTTTTTAATAAAAAAATAAAGATAAAGATAATCGTTTAATTACTTTTTGATATTCATCCTTCATTGCTTTATAAGTAACTTCACACATTTCTGGTAATATTTTTGTCAATGTGCGCCTCGGTTGCACAGTGGTAGAGTGCCAGACTGCTAATCCAAAGGTCGCGGGTTCGATCCCCACCAGGTCCTATTATTTTTATCTGTCACTTTCCACTTCTTTCACCTCTGGCAGTATTGCTCCTGTGAAAAATACCGAGTAGCACCGTGGTTCAGAATCCACGCTTCCTGTTGCAATATGTTTCTGATTACTGTCAAAAAACCAATTCCTTAACATCTCATAGCATATAGTGACTGCTGTGGAGGGCAGAACAAGAACATAGCGAAATTTTGGATGTATGTTGTTAAGGGAGGAATTCTGGAGACGACTAATCACAAATCTTTGTGGCCAGGCCATACTTATATGGAATGTGACAGTGACTTCGGGGTAATTGAGAAACGCAAACAGAAAATCGAATATGTTTTTGTACCTGATGAACGGGCAGACGTAATTTCTAATGCTAGCAAAAGCTTCACCATGCTCAAAATACAGCAGAGTGATTTTATTTCTATTGACGCAGTGAACGCCTTTGTTGAAATACAAGCAAGGATATATCAGGACACCCACTCAAGTGGTCATCTACTCGCTGGATACACTTTGAGAAACGGAGACCATTTGTTATGTTAGTGAAGCCAACATTCAATCACGATTATGAATTTCTTGAGATAGACTTTAAGGAAATTGGAAAAGGAAGGCCATCTACCATAGAATTAGATAGAGTTTATCAAGAACCCCTTAAAATAAAGGAAGCAAAGTGGCAAAATCTTCAGAAACTGTTAATTCTCATTCCTCCTGTGTACCACGAATTTAATAGATCTCTTACACATTATGGAACATAAAAAAAAGATACTGCAGCTAGCACAGGAAGAGGTAGAAGACGTGGACGTGGATCTAGGCCGGGGAAGGAATGGCCACTGATTCACTATGAGTCCTGCAGTGGCGCGCTTGAAACGGACAACGAGTGGTGTATTCTATAGCTTCACACAGGACAAACAGTGTCAACAAGGAGGCACTGGTGGTTCAAGTGCAGCACTCAAAGATAAACATGATAGTAATTTCTTTCATTTAGTGCACTTGTACCATTTTTATTCTGATTAGCTACAATTCACGAACACTAATGTTTGTGTTAATAGGCAATTATAGGTTTACTCAATAATAGTTTACTTGTTAGGTGTTTCATACAATCTGTATTTGTTACACAAACAAATATAATCACTGAAATTAATTTTCATAGTTCTGTGACTTTTTAATCTCACGGTAAGCATGATGTGCATTTTACCGATATATACCACTGTTTTTCTGGGCCCTTCAATTGGATATGAATCCGCCTGACATGCAAAAATAGGCCTACAAGTCGTATGTCTTAGTCTGGGTTAATACCTCAGTTTTACAATGTATTGTCATTTAGCACCCTTTTTAAAACATCCGATATTGATAGCGTTGTCATCTGCAACCAAATAATTATATGTTAAATTTTTTTATAGTTAACACGTTACTTTGAGTGTGAAAACATAATTTTAGTATGTATGGAACTTTCATTCATTAAACACCAAAGTTACGTTTTTTTAAACTTAGTGACGTGTCAAATCGTGAAAAAAAGTGCAGGTTAATTACTTTTTTGCTGATGACAACGCTACCAATATTGGATGTTGTAAAAAAAGCCAAAAAAGGCCCCATATAACCACACAATTTAAAACTAAGGTAATAATCCAAACTAAGACGTACGATTTTAGGCCTAATTTTCATACCTAGTACTAAAAAAGTTCATTTTCACAGCTGTTAATAAATAAAAATCGCGCTGATGATGGCACAGAGGTGCTGAAACACGTTTCGGCAACAAGGAAAAACAATGTTTTGCATATCAGATAGTCCTTAAACCCAATATCTCTCCTTCACACACGGGAAAAGCAAGAGGGGCAAATCTAGAATGATTGAGAAGTACCCTTCTATGCGGCAGAAAGGAAGGTACTTCGTAATATCTATAATAAAATGGAAAATAAATGGGAACGAAGAAAGGAAAACATGTACCAGCGGTTTAGAAAGCCACACATCGGACGAATATCGAACAGAAGAGATTACAATGGTTAGGTCACACCTTTCGAGAGGACGGATCCGTTCGTAACCGAGTTCTCTATTCTAAAAACGCAGAAAAAACGCCCAAGGACGTGATCGAAAGATCGAGTAACGGGAGATCTTAAAGAAGTGGTACCGAGATTCATGGAGGATGACGCTACAGACAAATCTCTTGTCACTGATCGACATTTCTTTCTTCTTCCTCCCTAGTTTCCCACAACTTTTGAGTACAGCAATTTATCACTTTTTAATCTTCTGTGCTTTTCTGTTATCCCAGTATTGTTTTATTCTTTCCGATATTACTTCCCTTTCTTCTTCAGAGATCTGGATCTATCGTTGGTTTTTATCTTGGCTTGGAACCTCTCTCTCTTTAATTAAATTCTTTGCAGTTTTAACTATGAGTATACTTTCTATGATTTGAAGTTCTCTCAAATCTTTCTCCGATTCTTTAAAACAATCTCGTTCCATTTTGTTGTTAGGGAAGAAATCGGAATTTTTTTAATTAAAAAAAATCTATTTTGATGTGGTAAAAAAAAAAAAAAAACCCACACTATATACGGAAGTTTTTCGGTAGTTTGGTAAAGGGTTTCTTTGCTAATGTGGATTAGGTGACTGTTATGGAATATCGGGCCAAATATTTTTCTTTCTCTGATCTTCAGTGTTTCGCCTGTACCATAGTTGGTGGTGGACATGGTTTCAGCTACAAACAGGGCTTCCGGTTTGATTACAGCGTTGTTACTGCCTTACTTTAGCATTCCATGAGAGGGACTTCCTTCCTACATTTTTTCATGGCTTGGAAAATTTATTTCTTCAAAATTCCATTTTTTTTCTCGGGGGAATTGCAGCTGGTCCATTCTCCTAGATATTTAAATTGATTGACGATTTCCATTTTTTGTTCTCCCATTGGAAGATATTTTGGTGGATTTTTAATGTTTGTCACTATCTTAGTCTTCGCAAAGAAATTTGGAGACCTATTTCCTTTCATTGTGTGTGTATGTATATGTGTTTCTACTTTTGTAATGTGTACAATTGTAAGTTTTTTTCTATAGTGTCATAGAGTCATGTGTTTTCAGTCTCTTTTTTTTTTTTTTTTTTTTTTTTTTGCAATGTGCTCTTTGTAAGACTTTTATTTTATAGTGTCCTTTTTCTGTCTTTTTCCTTCTGTAATGTCTTTTATTTTCTCCTTTGTTCTGCTGTTGTAGGCTTTAAAGGTCTGTTATTGCAATAAATGGTGAATACCAGCCTTACTACTGCACGCGGAATGTAACTTGACACTACACGCAAGGGACGCTGCCAGCGACCGTAAGGGCTCAGCCTACCCCGCCGCTCTCGCCATTTCCCTCGCTGAATGTCAAGTTAAACTGCGCGTGTAGTAATGTCGTCAAACACGGAGAGCATCCGCGCTAAACAGCGGTAACGTCCACCGCGAAACGAGCGCGTCCGCGCCGCTAGCGAGGCGAGGAAGATGGTAGTTTACGAGTTCAGATGTTGGCGCCGCGCCGCCGGCCAATGGGCGCGCGCGCTGGCGCTGGCGTCGCGCGTCCTCGCCGGGCGCTCGCGCGGCAGTCGCCAGCAGGCAGCGGGCGTGAGCGCAAGGCGAGCGCGAGTCACCAGGGATGACTGCCAGCTCCGCCGAGGCCTTCTCCCCTTCGCAGGGGGGCATCGGATGCTTCAACTCCGCCCTGCTCAAGGATGACCAGCACAAATTCTGGACCACCGAGGTCGTGGCGGCCGCGTCCACCTGCGGCTTCTGGGAGGACGACCCCGAGTTGGAAGTCAAAAAGAAAGTCAACGAACTGAAGCGCAAGTTCCACAGCGGGAGGCAGCTTCTGATAAAACATCTGCCACGAGATGTAACCGAAGAGGTAAGCCACCCCTACTTGCTGAATCTCGAGCCTTGCGCCAAATTGCCCTGTATGCAGTCGGCGTCGTGCTATGCTGAGAAATAACGGTTTCGGCGGACGCCGGTACGTTTGTTTGATCTACACCCCCCACCCCTTGCCGTGTATGGTCGTGACACCCTCGTATTGAGGCTTGTCTCCTCAGGCCACCTAAAGTCTTACATAGGAGATCAAGCTCTGATTAACTCAATATTTTACTTGTTCGTATTTCCAATATAAAGCTTACTTTGGAGACACTGCTGGCTTTTCGCGTGCGTTGGTAGGACTGGCAATGCAATTTCGCCTACTTTGTACCGGCAGTGAACGCACCGTCGTAGGACAGAAGATGCGCTGGTCCCCGGCGTCTGTACACACATACTAGTAACACCCTGCTCGTTTGCTTTCGTTAATCTTTATTTGCAGAAGGACAAATATCGTGATAGTTGCACCGATCTGTTTACTGCCGACGACGACATCGTCGAGCTTCCAAACTGCTGTAGAATACTAAGAACATTTAGTTTTATTTTATTTATACATAAGGCCTCGATTTGTCTCAGTAAACACGACCTATGTTTCTAGATATAAATTCCAAGTAGACTAGAATGCATACGGTCACTGAAACACGAGGCCTGCGTAAATACATTTCAGTATAGTGATTCGCTGTTTGCCAGCCACGCGATGACGGTGCGTTTGCTGAAAGCTCGCGATTGGGGGTATTGCAGGAATGTGGTTAATTCGTGCACTGAATAAAGCCATGTAACAGGTTCGGCCGGCCGCGAAAGCCGACGCGTCAAGGGCGCTATTGCCGGTAGGTCACTGCCAGCTCCAGTTGTGCCCTTGGCCGCTCCTAGACTGTCCCGTGGGAGACGCCTGGAAGCCACTGCTCTCTATAGCTGGTGCACCCCCCCCCCCCCGCCATAGTTTGGGATCTATTCCTAGCCACTCTACCATTGATGGGAGTCTCCTTCTATTGCGCAACAATACAACACCCACCAGCCTCTTATGATTCGTAACATCACGCCGTTTCTTCGAATGGTAGTTTTCATATACTTTTCAAATGGGTATAAAATATTTATTCGCACTCCAGGCTTCTGGTAAACGTCATTTTGTTAAAAATAACACATTTACGAAGCACCATGCGTCCCGGAGGGAACGCGCGCGACCGTTAAGGAATGGTTGTTTGAAATACTGTGCTTTTAGTCGGGGTTGCTTTGTACGATAAACAAAAATCACCAGCACAAAAATGTACCACTAGAGGTTAGGATCCTTTTGTCTAGTTAACAGTACGGGATCCTTGAAAAATTGTCAATTTGTTCCAGCCACTTAAGTATTGATGTGTTCTATGTTGAATTGCTGCCTGCGCGTTCCTAGCAGACATTAAATCTCCAGGCATTGGCAGCTACGTGAAATATTTATTGTAACTGAACTTCGTTGTTGGCAAACGCAATACGTACATCAATCTAGTTGTGGCTCCAGTAGATAACTGCGTAATGAATAACGATCGTTAGAGTAAATCCGTTACGACCAATGTTAAAATTGTTCGCTGTGTAGTAATTACAAAAATGCTGCGTTGTGGCGTGGAGAAACTTTGTTTTCCACGATTATCTCTAGTTAAGATTGTTTGTAAACATCGTCGCAGTATATTCTAGAGGAACTGTTGTTCAAATATGTTACACCGCAATTGCTTAAGTGTTTTTTTTTTTTTTTTTTTTTTCAGTATTTGATGGGTTCACGATTAAAACAACAGATCTCTACATTTTAACGTGGCATATTAATACCAGCCACTTTCGATTCTTTTCTTTACTTATGTCTTTATTTTGAATGAAGCGTATCATTAATACGAGGTGGCAGATGAAGTGGTAGATATTCAGTTTTGCTGATTGCGTTTATTCGATGAAGTTGCATTTACATTCGGATCGATATGAAGACCAAGTTGTTCTGGGTGAGTGTTGAGGATTGTTGTGTAAACAACTGGCTGCCAGGCGTTGTGCAGTGTGGCAGTTGCAGTTGCGATGAAAGGAAGCTGGCAGCGAGCGAAGGCGTCCGTGGCGGAGGCTGCCCCCGGCGTGGGTACGGGGCTCGCATTTCAATGCTGTTCATGTGGCAACGTAGCAGCCGGCTCCACCTCACCTCGTGTATTTGGTTCGTCTAAGGTCAGCCTCCGTGTGATTTGCTGCGAGCAGCGCCGCCGTCTGGAATCGGGGCCTGTGTTTCTTGGAGACGGCTCAAGCTCGATGTTGGCCTGCCGAATGTCTTCGCGCACAGCCATCTTGGTCGCCGGCTCCTAAGTGCCGTTAACGCACGTGGTGTCGGCTTCGCTCGCTCCCCGCCCCGTTCACTGTGTTCGTATGACGCATTTGTTTGATCAAAACTGTAGGCACGAACACTGAACATTGGATCCCTCCCATCAGCGCGGTTTCTCTCGAAAACAGGAAAATAGCCTTTTTGAGATTCACTTCATCCTTGTAATAGTGGTGTATGGTGGAGTGTCTGGTATAATATTTGCTTCCAAGTTATTTATGTGGGTCCAAAATTACAATATATATTTTTAAATATATATTAGACGTAGGGTTATTAGAAATTTCTGTGCGAAGGAAGGACGTCAATGTGGTCGGATGAAGCTAAATTTGCAATGTTTAGTGCTGTGTATGTACAATCAGGCGACGGGAAAATTACATGTTTTATACTGCCTGGCACTGAAGTACTATCTGTGTGTTACCCCAAGATACACAGATTCGTGCAGGATGCTCGATTTTTTAATAGTGTGTATGTGTATGTAGTGTATTTTGTGTTAGCAGAGCCTCTGTGCACCATGAAATAAATATTTAGTGGCAATCGATGTAGTCGTTGGGAAACGAAGTTCAACAGTGCGTTTATTGCACAGTCTACATACGTCACTTATAGTACTCCATGGATGTTTTGTAAGATTTTTGAAAGTCATATTTTTTATTTTATACTAGAACAAGATTTCTTTACTATCTATTCTGCAACTGAGGCGTTTCCAGTAATCCGCTCGATCGAAGAATACACTGTTTTGGAACAGCCAGTCCTGTTTATGAAGTGCAAGCACGTTAGTTAATCTCTGCCAACATTTGTACACACAAGTTATATTCTACGTACACTGCATATATTGCATGTGAATTATGCACGGTGGGACTTTTTATTTAAGGGACTTCTTTGTACTAAAGAATAGATTGTGAAATAATTCATCTATAATTTATACCTGTCGGCGAACTTTCTTGGGTTGGCTGTATGACTGTAAGGCCAAAAAAATATAATAAACAAAACTCCCTGTGGATGCTCCAGTATATCTTTGTATCAAGTTATGACGTTGTCGCATTTTAAGTAAAAAGTTTCATTTTTGTGAACATCACGTTCTCATACTACCCAGGAGATTTTCCATGAAGCTCTTCGGATTTGTTTTTAATATTTGTTTACTGTCGCCGGATAGTGTTGACATTACTTTCATGGCGGACAATCCTATTTCGTTATTCGAAACGATTCTGTTATTAGAAATTCCTAGAATTAAACACATATCGCAAATGAAGAAGCTACCGCCACAATTCTGATACTAAACGTGTGCCAAAGTGTTTCGGAAAAGATCATCCTAAAATGAGTACCACGTAGTTTTTTTAATTTATTATTCACACTGATTATTCAAAATGACGATTACCCCCCCCTCTCTCTCTCTCTCTCTCTCTCTCTCTCTCTCTCTCGGGTTCGCTTCTAGTAAAAGTGGTTCAATACTGAACCAAATAATGCTTGCAGGATATTCCCGGTTATTTGATAGCCCTGTTTGGCAAATGCGGGGCATTATTATGCGTTTTGGTTTGGCCGCTGGTCACGCGCAAGAATGCAGGTGTAAAATTAGACACAGTTAGCGACTTTCACTTTGAATTGGCTCGCCACAACTGGCAGACGCACTAACGGCCATTGTGGTGCGGGGCTTTGGGGAAATACCGTTGTTCTCATACCTGCGCTGCACGCTGTGGCGACCGAAGAATTCACCTCCCGTGAGACAACCTACCGCGACGTGAAGTGTTTGTTACAATAATAATGCCCTCATGCTGATATTCGCGAGTCCGTTTTCAGAACGTCTTACCGACCCTGTATTCCATAGTATAGGACGCGCTGAGATGTTTTGCAATACCTTCATACAATAAAGACTTAAAAATTTCTGGAAATGGATGAGAGCGTGAATTAAAAAGGTAGCCCCACTTTAATGGGCTAATTGAGAGAACAGTGGATCATAATAAGTCATTCCCGCGTTAATCTAACATCGCCGTACGATGTATAAAGTATAATTGTGCTGCTTCCGCCAACCTTTATCACATTTCGCTTCTAATAAATTTAAGAAAGACAGTGTAGGCTAGTGGATAAAGTTTTGGGATTTGTAGCCCGATAACGTCGACCTCCTGACACGATAATTCGGTTGACAATCTTTCAATCATCTTCAGGTGAGTGTAAACCACTAGAGGTAGCTAGTTTACGGTGTCGCCTTTACAGCGAAATTTGGCTTGGTGAACTAGCAATCTCCAGTGGCTAACACATGAATATGCTCATATGAATAGTACTCATTAAGCCGGGAAAAGGTCAAGAATCACTGTATGGGTTGTTACGATATACTCGGTGCATAGGATGACATAAGTTTACTCTTGTTCTGTGTATTATAGTGTTTGATAACAGGTGGTGATCGTGTAAATGAAGTGTATGGGATAAGTCGGAACAAAAGAGCACATCAATAGTGCAGGCGGAGAACATGCGGTAAAAGCATAAATGCAAGCTGACATGTCAAATCCGCAATTACAATTAATGTAACTTTATAAATAAATAATATCCATAAATGATGACACTGTCCAATCACGTTTACGTAAATATAAATATGAATGTTTTGCAGCAGGCGCAGTTTAAAAACAAATGAAACTCAGAAGGAGTAATTAGTCAACAAGATGTTTCAAGCAAGAAGTTTACAAGGAGCGTTCTGTTTAACTAAAAAGAACGTGTGTGTAATGCGGCCTCATTTCGATTGTTGCAGTTTGTGCGACTGTTGCAATGCCGCCGTTCAACCTACTCGTACAGCGATTTAACGGTTTCCGGTAGCAGTATCCACGCCACCTGCTATATTAATGCCCGTCGTGAACGTACCAAGAACTTTTACTTCCACGTTGAGCATAATGCGCTAATCAAGTGGGTGCCCACAAGTTGGGGAGGGAAAACTGCTGCGTTTCCACACAACGCCTTTCTCTGAATCGTCTCGTTTTTCGTCGTCAGCTTCCCTGCTCCGATAACAGTGTTGACACCCACTTGATGCAACCACGCTTTCCCTCACCTTAGTCGTATCAACGTACAGACTTCCTTGTTTGTAAACAGTTCGTTGGTCTTTTAGTATCTCTATTTACGTCTATTCTTTGGCAGTCTCGCACGTCGTATAGAACTTCGCGAACTTCTGTTCAGATTAATTTGGTAGTTCAATGTTTTTCTCTTTTTACCTTGCGTAGTTTTTCGATTTTGTATTAAAATAATGAATGGAGCGTGTCTAGGAAACATTTTTGCACAGACTATGAAATCATGTAACGCTAGTTCATTTCAATCGCCTAAAAGAACGTAACAATGAGGAATCTGCTACAGCTATCTAAATGACAAGCGTGCAACGTTATTTGCAGTCCCCCATTGTATTGGTTTCCCTATAAACACAGATTTTAGTATTTTCGTTCCGTAGTGCTTTAGCAACTTTGCTCCTCTCTCTCTCTCTCTCTCTCTCTCTCTCTCTCTCTCTCTCTGTTTTGTGTGTGATAGGGAGAGAGAGAAATTCGAAAAATATTCAAGCTATCGTCGAAAGTGTAAATCTACAAAATGTCATGTAAATAGCATTATAGGTTACGAAAAATTGCATTATTTGCGAATAATCCGCAATGTTTCATAAAATAAGAGACTAAGAAGAAGCCTCGAAATGTAAGTGCCTGGAAATGCCCAGTCTACCTCGTAGATTTCGTTATCATTTAGTAGTCACCAGATGATCAAAAGCAAATTAAAAAAGAAATACTTAGGAATTGCATTTACGAATAACGTAAATTCGAAAGAACGCACAGAAACCAACGGCTGCGATTCATTGACAGAACACGTAGGAAGACGAACAGCTCTACTAAATAAACTATTCATCGTATTTTGTAATATTTCTGCTCATCATGGGATCCTGACTAGTAGGAACTGACAGAGAACATATAAAAGTTTAGAGAAGGGCAGCAGTTTTTCTATAATCGCGATACAGGGTAGAAATGACTAAAAGGCGTTACTCTATTTCCTAAGCTTCTTTCTCCTCCGAATGCGAATATATTTTGTTAGCACCCACCTAAATAGAGATATGTGATCGTCATAATAAAATCAGACGGAAAGATTTTAGGTGTTCCTTTTCCCGCGTGCTATCAGAGTGTGGAACGTTAGAGTACTAATTATGAAAGCAGTTCGATGAAATTAAATTGGATTTGCAGAGCAAATACGTACGTCTAGGTTTGCTACGATATTTTCATTGTGCCGTCTCGTATCGATATATGCTACAGGAAGTGGGGATGTGAAACTGTATCTTCCATAAAACATTTATGAAACTGCAGTCGGGAAGAAGAACTTGAAATGATAATCGGTAAGGCGCGTGGCTTTCTTTTCCTTACTCGTGCGGCGCGATTGGTAGGCTTGTCTTCTCACGCCGTCACACGTTTCCCGAGTGAGTCATTTCCCTGCCGCCTCTTGCGGTTCTTGGCCGGAGGTGAGTGTCCTGCGTGGTTGCTGTGTACGCTTGGGCCGAGCTGTCGACGCCAGTTCCAGAGATGTTTATTCGGCACGCTCGCTACGTGACTCGCCTTGTGCGAGGTGGACGGGGAATATGCCTCTTGTCACTGACTCACATACTCCACAATTCCTGCCAGCACGCACTGCCTGCCCGACTCAACTCCCCTAACAAGGCAAAGAAAGATGTTTAAATTATCATTCCTTGTTACATTGTTGTATCAGATAATTTTATCAGCGTTTTCAAAGTATTTTTATCTCATGATAAACTTTCAGGTCGTACAGATTGCATACCATTGCGTTGCTCCTGTTCAGATTGTGTTCCGAATTTTCTGAAGCAATCGATGGCGTTTCTTCAGGAGGGAGGCTCGAGGCGAAACGTAGCTCATGACATGCGTGTTATTGCTGATGAAGGCGCCGACTTATATGCTCCTCACACTGTGACGGAAACACACGAATTGGTCCGAACGGAAGATACTGTAGCTAGTTCTCGCAGCTCACCTTGCACTTGGGTTAAGTTTGTTAGACTGACGAATCAGCTGTAAACGCCTTCAGACGATCCTAAGATGAATAATAATATTTAACCCTTAAATTCATGGTGTTGCATACCTGCAACATCGATTGTAATATTGTTTTTTCCGCGTCTAGTGGGAATTTTGTGAATTAACACGTTTTTAACAGATGCAGCAGAGTTTGTAGAAAGTGTCTGTGGTGTTTGTTGTGTCGTGGTTGCCTGCAGAGTGAACTTCTGTTAAAATCTTCCTTTGTATTTGGAGAAAACGCCAGATATTGCAAATTTTGATGGTTTATTTTCCACATAAAGAGGCAGTTTTGGAAGGAGGAAAAAACTCACCAATTGAGACAGATTTGGAGAACCATAATAAACACAATAGTTCATTTATGCTGTCCAACTTTGAAAATTATATAACAAGTTTCAGTATGTTGAGTATGTACTTTCCTTTTTTCTTATTTTTTTCTGAAAACTAGCAACATAGGAAATTGTTTACTAGTTTTTCCTTTTTTGTACAACTAATAAAACATGGAAATATTTTTTTAATTAAAAAACATGCATTTAAGGGTTCATGATTTCACACTGTGAGAATGGTCTCGTTGTTGAAGACGTCACGTTATGGAGTGCGAGGTAGATTGTTCGCGTTCGGATGCAAGTTCACGTTTGTCACAGATTTTGGAACCAGGAGTGACTTTTTAATTGGTACTTTCCACAAATGTTTGGCCGTTTTCTTCCGAATATGTCGCTATATAGAAGGTGGACGACGTTTTTTGTCTTCGTTGCCGCAAATACTTAGCTATTTGAGAAGAAATGTTCAAATGTTTGTATAGTCTATGGGACTTAACTACGGGGTCATCAGTCCCTAAACTTACCAACTACTTATGAACTACTTACGAACTAGGACGGCACAAATATCCATGCCCGAGGGGGGGATTCGAACCCCCGACCGTAGTGGCCGTGCAGACCGTGACTGGAGCGCCTTAGTCCCCTCGGCCACCGCGGCCGGCATTTGAGAAGAGGTGGAGAACGGCTTTTACGCATGAGGTGAAGTGTGGGTGGTTGTTATTTGGAAAGGTAAATTGTATAATGAGTAAAAGCAGTGAACGTCGTCATTTTAGGCATCCATCATGCCCAAATATGTAACCGCGGTAAAGTGGTCGAGCGCTTCAAGGCGCCTTGCTGCGGAGTGCACCCATGCTCGCCGTCCAAGGTTCGAGTCCTCCCTAGGGCATGGGTGTATTTGTTGTCCTTAGCGTAAGTCAAAGTAGTTTGGAAGCCTAGGGACTGATGACCAATGTAGTTAAGTCTCTTAGGTTTAGAAACATTTGAACATTTTGAAGTATGTAAGATGTAGTAAGCAGTGTGTCCTGGAGGCTGAAGCTGAGACTCAATTCCAAACCACAAATAATTGTTTCGCGCTCACCTGAAATATCCCTACTGGTCAATAGGTTACGGAAGTGAAATGGTGAACTTATCACAATGATTTGCTGCTAGTCTTCAACAATGAAGGCACCGATTCACTCATCCTGTGGCCCCATATAATACAACAAACAGTGCACAAACTTCTAAGTAGTTAAGATTTGCCAGACTGTGGAAGACATTTTACCAATCTTGTTTTTTGACGCCAAGTATTTCTCCGTTGTTTTCCCTTCAAAATGTTCAAATGTTTGTATAGCTTATGGGACTTAACTACGGGGTCATCAGTCCCTATGTTTTCCCTTGGCCACTTGCTTTGGTAAACAGGCTGTCTAGCTTTCTGGATGCTGATTACAGCAGTTCACGGACATCTATGGTGTATTCGTTCTCCTTTACACTTCTGTTATATAAACTACGGATCGCATTTGCAGCGGTTGTCTGCGACATAAACTCGTAATGTAGAAGGTCGCGCAATTATAGCGAGGCCTTTGGTGCCAGTTAGGTTCGCCAGAAAATGTACCCCACCACTTCCCCTCAGTTTTACGGCAGAAATTCTGCACAGAATATTTTTTTCGCGGTTAAAATTCATTGCAGCCATCACAGTTTAACGACTTCGCCCATGGAGGCAGCCCCAAGTAAACAAGTCGATGGCACGCAAACTCGGTGCACAATTTGCACGCTTGGCTCCCATGTGTCTAACGACAGACACGCCGCTAAAGAACACACTGCCCTCGTGACCTACTTAAAGTTCTCGTACTCATGTAATAATCCTTAATGCTGGCGTCATATACACCAATCTCGCGATGCCTTGTTACTGCATTCATTCGATATATTCTTACTGTGGGTGCGTGTAACGTGGAACACAAATTCCATGCCAGTACGTGTCACAGGCGTTGTTTATCTGCATTACGTATCGTGGATTATAGGCCCGTTGTTAACTGACAATCGTTGCGTTAAACTGGAGTTTTTGCTTGATTATGGATGCACACGCTCGATCTACGGTATTGGCTACGGTATTACCGGTAATGCCCTATCGTTGTATCCAATATTTATTAGTCGCGCAGCAGTGTTCGATGATGCAGGTAACACTTCATTACTAGTGACTCCCGGTACGTCTTTGTACTTTTCCCAAGGCGCTGTGTCTTACGAAGGCTATCACAGTTACGAGGAGCCGGTACAGGTTTTTTGGTGGCCGTTAATCTCATGTTTTCACTGTCGGCGCGACGGCCCCTATAGAAAATGAGACCGAACCGCTCAGGTCCACGTTCCCCGCTGAAAGTAACAACCGACAGAAAGCGAAGCCGAACTCCAAGAGCTGCTACCACGTGCAGCCGGCGCACTTCTACTGATTCCTTCCCCGTAGTACGTCTTTGCTTCTATTTGTTTTCATACGTGCAAACTCTCCCGATTTAGGTGTAAGACTCCAGATTTTCCCTTCCTCCCCCCCCTCCTCCCGATTGACATTTCTCCCGATTTTGGGTAAATTACTGTGAAACCAAAGGTGTTGTTTAAAACCCGCCATTTAAGTTACTTTGGCCAGAGGTCGGAAGTTGTTGCCTTCTATGTCGTTTTCAATCGATAAGTGTATCGAAGTTTTTAAAAATACGGTTGCCTATCGATTGTTACTTACTCTTTCCCGCGCATTCTGTAAACTGTATTTACTGCTATTGCACTGTGTTGTGCTTCGTTGGGGCCTGTGTTTGTGTTATTGTGAATAAATGAAGACGTATTATTTGACGTCTACAGGTCTAAATATACAGTGGATTGCTATAAGTGTTATTTTCTTACCTGAATGACTGAATAGCTCTTATGTCAAGACTGTCTTACTCCCATGTGCCTAGGATTGTGGGTAGGTGTTCATTTATATTATTATTATTATTTATTTATTTATTTATATACTTGTACCAATATTGGGAATTGTATAAAACTTCAGGAAACAGTCCGCTGATTACAATTTGTAAATTGCAGATCTGACGTTTAAATATCAAACGATACGAAGGAACAGCAAAGTTTAAAAATACACGAAAACAGTGTTAAATGTGTGAATGTCAATTAAAAACTCTAATTCGGAAATGAAAGTGAAAGTGACGTGATAAATGCTGAATGATTATTTACACCGCTTGCTGCAGACCACAATATTTCCGATCAATTGCGCTGACCATTCGAGGGCACCTCTTCAGGATAATCGTCTTGGATAGTAATAATATAGTTGCGCAATAACGAGAACTGTCGCATTTTTAGCATAAATGGCGAAAAAAGAAATTCTAGAAACTCTGAAAGATTTATTATTTTCTATTTTAACTAGTGGTAGTAAGCAAATGTTGTTATAGGATGTGTTCTGTAGTTACTGTTTATAAGAAGACGCAAGAAAATTTAATGCAACTTACTTCTCGTCAAATTAAAAGTGATCCCACTCGTATCAACAAAGTTCTATATTGTTATAATGTATCTGTAATTGTTGTGTGGAGGATATAATTGCAGTAGTGTTGAAAAATGATATGCCTGACCAATTCTTTTGACGTGTGACTGTGTGATTTGTTAAATTTGCCTACAAGAAGGGGCGTTGCTTCCTACTGCTCTAGATTGACGACTACTTAGCATACTATACTATTTTATGCAAACGTGTACAAACAGAAAGGAGAAACTGAAATATTTTCACGTGCTTCTATAGCATCAGCCGATACTAGTTTTAAAAACAGGCGTAGAGTCTGAGGTAACGCGGATGACAGGGGTGTTTCATAATATGTATTTATAGATCGAACATAATTTTTAATCTTCGTTCTCCATGCTGGTTTGTTATTTTACTTTATAGTTAAATGAAAAAAGTTCTTAGTAATGGCATTCGACATCTGGAGAACGAGCACATCGTAGCGAGTGTTAATATGCTACAGTGAAATATCCTCTCGTTAATAATATTGTGCAAAGTGACATGATAAAGGCGGACGGCTACAATTATTTGTACGTATATTGTGACTCTTTACATGGTGAATAAGATGATGGCCACAGACGTCTACCAAGGGTAACTTGGACTGGCACATGGTTCGAGTCCCGGCTTGACTTATTGTGAACTTTAGGATGGTCTCTCTGGAAGAACCACAGCTGTTTTCGCCCTGATCTAAGTGTTGAACTGAAGTTGAGCGTTGTTTAAAACTATACATTGTTATCAGCTAGTTATGTATTTTGAACCGTTCATGATTAGTTAAGATTCCTCATGGTATGTTAAACTTCCCGTACACTTGGAAGCTTATTGTAAGTAGCTGCAAAATCTTTAAATAGTGGCTAAAAACCCGTCTGATTACTCTAGGAATAAGTGAATGTATTAGATACTTGATGTAAAGCCTGTATGCAAGAAATAGTTCACGAAATGTTTGAAATCATGCTGAAATTTTGGTGTAAGTCGTTACGTGGCCTCATTATGAGACACTGAATGAATACAGTTTAGGTAATTATTTGAACTCCATTTTAAGCACAAGCAAGTTTTGTTTACATCTCAATGTTTATGAAATCATATCTCCTGAAACAAATCCCGTGTAATGGCATAATTTCTCACGTATGTTCAGTGATATATTTGGGTAGTGTAAGGCATACATTTTGTCAGTAGTGAAGAAGTAATAAAATGTAAACATCTTACCTGATAATGAAGTCTGACAGCGTGAACAGGAAAATATTTTAATCGGTAAACTTTTTTCCGTTCATTACTTCATGTGTGTGTATGGGGGGTTAGTTCGTTTGAAATTACGTCTAAAGATTATTGGAAATTACTAAGTGCTCTCATTCGTAAATACTGGACGAATATTATTTGTGGCCATTGAATTACACTGCACCAAGGCGAAAGTACATTTTCTGACTGCAATACTCTTCACAGCGTTAAAACATTTACATAAAATAATGCTTTCTAATGGGTAGACTGACAGAATTTAAATTTTTTAATTGGTCTATAATTACGCGAAATGTTGAAAATCAAATTGTTGTTGCTACTGAAAGCAACCCGATAGCTAACCAGCAACTGATATTGGGTTTTTGGGATAGTGTTGTGGTTTATGTAGACGTTGCTGAAGGTGCAAGTTCAGTAACAGTGCGGTTTTTCTACGGTATTGAACTCGTGCGTTCATAATCTGTAGTATAGCGGAGCAAGGGGCATATTGTGGAACAGCTGCTTCAGAAGAAATCTCAAGAGCTCACAGGATGGGGGGTAAAGTGCTACTTGGCCACGCTCGCTGCTTTGTGGAGGCCATTACTCGCCGTGGTCTAACTGTGGACACAGTTCACATGGAGGGTACTTTGTCATACCTGTCCGGTAGACAATGCTACACCGCCACTGAATGACGTTTGCCGCCATCTAATATAAACTTTGGTTCGTCTCTCTCTCTCTCTCTCTCTCTCTCTCTCTCTCTCTCTCTCTCTCTCTCTCTCTCTCTCTGTGTGTGTGTGTGTGTGTGTGTGTGTGTGTGTGTGTGTGTCTCTCATCTCCTCCCTCCTCTCTGTCTGTTTCTTCCGCAACAGACGGGTATGGCACATAGCCGAGTTACCGTACGGCAATCTTTATTGGGCACCTTTACCTACCGCATTGTATCATAATTATACGTGTTCAATTGTTACCAAACTATATGTCGGTTATTGTGATTCTGAGCATAGCGTGCGAGATAAGAGCTTCTCTTTTGCCATGTGATGTCAGTATCAGGAATTGGAATTTAACTAAAAAGAGGTACTGGTTATCTATAAGGTGTTCTCCGGCAGTGATAGTTATGACTACCGTAGGGTGCTCCAAGCCAAAACGCTGAGGGGCGTTATCCTGGTTCTTAAGGAGTGATGTGTGACCTTTCTATACCTAGTTCCAACTTAATATTCTGCTTCGCCAACAGCGTACTTCAGCGGCGTGGAATGCATTCAGCAGGAAGTATACAGTTCGTGATTCTGAATACGTGGGTAAAAATGTTTTATTAAGATGCCGTTCTTGTCAGGTTTTCTGCAAATGGCGTCTTACAGAACACTCGTGTGTGTGTGTGTGTGTGTGTGTGTGTGTGTGTGTGTGTGTGTGTGTGAGAGAGAGAGAGAGAGAGAGAGAGAGAGAGAGAGAGAAAATGTTCAAATGTTTGTAAAGTCTATGGGACTTAACTACGGGGTCATCAGTCCCTAAACTTACAAACTACTTATGAACTAGCTAATCCTAAGGACGGCACAAATATCCATGCTCGAGGGGGGATTCGAACCCCCGACCGTAGTGGCCGTGCAGACCGTGACTGGAGCACCTCAGTCCCCTCGGCCACCGCGGCCGGCTGAGAGAGAGAGAGAGAGAGAGAGAGTGAGTGTGTTCAACGAAACGGGATGGTTTTCGTCACTGGATTAGTTTATTGGACGCCAGAACACTACGAAAACGCCCACCCAAACAACAGTGGCAGATGCGTTTTGCGTCAGAAGAAGTGTACTGTTGAGATTTCGAGTGTGGCACTTATTCCGAAGGACCATTCGTTAATGAAACTGGAAGAAAAACAATGAGGAGGAATAATGGTGCCATTAGAATTCTCGATCACACATCGTAAATCTATAATTAGCAAGCAGTGTGAATTCAGTAAGAAGACAATTCTGCTTGTGGCAATGAAGACTTTTCCTACTGCCTAAACACATGTTCTGTTGCAATTAATTCATACTCTTTAAGTACAAGCAAATCGTTTATTTTATTAATCTGTGGTGAAAATCAAACAACCAAACACGAGAAGTTGCACGATTTAATTATCATTGTGCTTCATGCAAGCGAACAGGTATAACATCTTCGAATTGACAATGTAAACATGATGTACAGTGGTGAAGAGCATATGGAGCCAGTAGCAGCAAGTAGCTGCCTTTCTACACTACTTCCGTTGTAAGTACTGTTTACTTTTACAGGTTCATTTTTAAACTTTGCCACTGGTTTTTTTTCTCCTGCAAAACAAATGTTATTGCCAACAAAAGACGATACATAATGTACCTTGCACTTGGTCTGCTGCTATGGGGGGGGGGGGGGGGGGGGCGTGCTCTTCATCAATGTGTCTCATAATGTAATAAGAATAAGGGCCTTTGTCCAATTTGGGATAATCCCGGTGATCCAGGGAAGTAGGCGGTAAATGGTGAGAATTTGCATCAGTTGTTGGGGAAGAACATTGGTGATGGCACAGACAAATATATACTCTGTGGTGATGGCCAGCGCGCATGTGGTGGGGCTGTGTCCCGCCTTCCTCGGTCTGCAAGGGGGAGCGGCTGACGTCTAGACTCTTTGTGCATGCCGTATGCCGGACAAAGCGAGGCTTCACAAAGACCTCCCAGCTCGCCTGTGTCTCCGCGTATTTGTACGCCACAAAGGCCTCCGGACTCTCGGTGTTTTCATGCATGAGGCAGGTGACGCCCTGCGCAATCGCCAGTATCCGCTTCCCGTACGTCCACATATGCAACTGCAACCCGTGAAATCTGGAAGCAGTGACACGGTTTTATTGCAGAGGACTCAAGTGACGTGTTTTTGTACCTCAGGTTTCAAAAGCAATCGCCATCCGAACTGTTGCTGGGTTCGGTATCACAGTTTTTAGAGTTTACATTGCTATAGTTCGCAACCATTAGAAATTAATCGACGAGATCGACGAAGACGACACTGCCTCCCCTGCAGGATGGAACGTGTCTACAGAGGGTGATCGGAGAATTGTCAAAATTCTCACGTTTGTAGTTACATTGGTCGTGCAGAAGACCTTATTTGTTGCGGGACTCATCGCCTTAAAATCTTTATTTAATGAATCTTCGTTTTTAAATGATGCCCGCGGAGGAGTAGCCGAGCGGGCTAAGGCGCGTCGCTGCGGAGCGCACGGTTGCTCGCCGTCGTAGGTTTGAGTCCTCCCTAGGGCGTGTGTGTGTGTGTGTGTGTGTGTGTGTGTGTGTGTGTGTTGTCCTTAGGTTACTTTGCCTTAGTTTAAGTAGTCTGTAACCCACAGACAGATGACCGCGCAATTTGGTGCGATAGATTTACAAGCATTTAACCGTTAAAAGTTAGTTTTAAAGGTTATTAGTTGGTACTTCTATATTCGCTCCCAGCCTGTCACTTACGGACTGGACGGTGGCTCCCGGTGGAGGTTCGAGTCCTCCCTTGCGGATGAGTGTGAGTGTTATTAGTGTAAGTTGAAGTAGTTTGTACGTCTAGGGACAGATGACCATAGCAGTTTGGCCCAATACGTCTACCAACTTTTGAACATTAGTTAAGGCCCCTTCAATGTCAGCAAAGACGGAGCATTCTAATCCATACGGCGAGAGCAGATCTTTGGTGGCTGAAAGGGCTGTTGCTAGCTTTCAGTCCCAAAGTTCAAACGACTGTAACCAGCTGTGACTGGAAACCATACTCGCCTGCAACTAAAGTGTTGCCATGTAATTGTAAACTGAACCATGTTATTCGATTCGCCCTGATGAAAGCGCGAAGAATCGGCCCACATTGACGGTCACACATATCTTCTCGGTGAACGACTAGGCGTGACATTCAGACTCAATTGAAACCACAGACGTACATTAACTATACTGGCAATGTCGCCGGTATTAGTGAAGCCTGACGCTGCTATCTTACAGTTACAAACCTCAAGAAGATTTTGTGTGGTACAAAAAAATTACACAGCTCTAGACGACTCATCCATTCACCAATTCATTTAAACTCTAGAGGTGGTGTAGATAAATCAGTTTATTCCTATTTTCATCCAAACACGATTACCTGGTTAGGTTAGGTTTTGTAATGGCAACATAGGGCGACCGTATTCTGCTGGCTTCACTGACACCAATGATACTGCATATGGTATTGCCAGTCTAGTTAACATGTCTGTGATTGAAACACCCTCCCCCCAACTCATCCAAGGCCTCCCGCTGGTAGTCGTCTTTCGTTTCACTTGAAAATCAGGAATAACTCAAACCAGTTTAAAAATAACAACAAAACACAATTTCCATCATGAAATTCTGTCTCGCACAATGAAAAATTCACCGAATCAAGCACAAACGAAAAATGTGATAAAATGTATAGAACAACATTTCACAATTATTGCAGAGTTGCCGGTAGTTCTGATGGTGTTGCCGTTGTATAGTTGTTTTCTTTAGTCCAAAGACTTGTTTGATGCAGAATTCCACGCCGCCCTATCCTACAGAAGCTCCATCATCTCTGAAGGAGAACGCTGTGCAACATCCATTAGGACTTGTTTATTGTATTCGTGTCCCTCTGCGATTTTTAACCAATCCACCCTCCCTGCACTTCCATCCAATGGCTATTCTTTGATGTCTCAAAATGTATTCTATCATTCGATCCTTTCTTTTAGTCGAGATATACCATCAATTTCCTTTCTCACCAATTCTGTTTGGTCGTCTGAATCCCTTACGTACACGTTTCACTCCGTACAGTGCTACACTACCGACAGATACCTTCAGAAAAGTCTTCCTAACACATCAATCGAAATCCGATGTCGAGAAATTTCTGTTCATTAGAAATGCTTTTCGTTCCACAGCCATTCTACATTTTATATCCTCTTTACTTCGGCCATCACAAATTATGTTGTTACTCAAATGACAAAACTCATCCACTGCTTTTATTGTCTGGTAACCTAATTCCTTTAGCGTTGCCTGATTTTGTTCGCAAAGTGTCTCACCTATACAAAAATAATTTTGATTACAATGGAAACTTAAGTAGTAATCAGTAATTACTACACCGATTTTAGCTGCCCATGGCGATATTTATACATCAACCACTATTTCTCCATTAAATGTACCAAAGTTATTTGTGATTAGGCTACCTCATGGGAACATATTCCAGATCTTTCTGTTAACCTAGTCGATTTTTCTTTTGATTTCGGTACATTGTTGGTGTATGTGCAAAGTTTTCGAATTTTTAGAGGTGTTCTTAGGATCATATATCCTCATTTGTCATAAATATTATCTTTCGGCATTTTAAAATTCTTTCCCTTCACTATATGTATAGTGATATATTAGTAATGATCCAGCAGTTGCCTTAAGCAGAGCCCTGCGATAAGCTTTGCCTGTGTCAGTGTTTGAAATTTATCGATGTCTGTACAGTCAAAGTGAGTCGTTTTAGTTATTGAAGCAAATCAGCGGCGAGTCATTTTGTCAGCTGAAATGTGGTCGCATGAAATTTGAAATATTCTGTCATTAATTGGCGTTTCTTTAGCTTCAGTGTGAAAAAGTTGTTGTAGCAGAAAGGAGATAATCAGAAGTAATGTAATTTTGTAGTTCGTCTTAGTGTAACAAACTTGAAGAAATTTTTTTTTTTAAGTCAACAATTCGAAGATTGGTTTCAACACCACATTGCTTGTACTCGACATTGTTCTGTTTGGAGGTGGTATGCCGTTGCCTTCCTATGACGTATGAAATGACTCACCCAGCGGATCATAGAGGGACCTACCATTTAACGTGGATTTCGAACCACTATACAACTCGGGATAACAATATTTAAGAAAAATAGGAAGATGAATGTGGAATGAACATTCCCGTTTGAGTGTGAGTACCATGTTTCGTAAGTCCTGGAGGTTAAATCGGTGCTATTATTTTTCGTATGGAATTTCTCTATGTTTAAGTTCGGAGCTAGCAAGTTGACAATATGCACCCATAGAACTCCAGATACACTATTATATACATTTTACCCAGTCAGTACAAAGGTGTTGACTCAGCAAAATATACGGACTGATGACCACGCAGTTTGGTCCGATAGATCTACAAACATTGAACTCAGCAAAATACAGAAACATAGGTGCTGTGTTCAGTAATACGTCGTTTTCAAAGCATTGTTGTCTTTGCTATTAATTCTCGCTCCTTCCAGCCGCGTAGACAGAGCAACGCGCTAGTGTGTTTGGGGCTGCCTGTCTTGGTGAGAGGGTGGAATCCCCTGCTAATAGCCTGCAGCTGCGCACCTGGTCAAGGACAAAGTGCTCCCCACCCCGGTCTCCGCTCCACGACATTGCAACATGTTGTTTCGACCATGGTTGCCATTTCAGGCAGACAAGCCAGGCTCCTCAGTCGTTTCATCGTTGCTTGAGTCGAAATGCATTATTTTGCATTCCTTATCGACACGCCATTCACTCCGTCTGTTTGAGAAGATGGCGCGCTTGCTGCCAAACGTAAACTCAGGCAATTCGTGTTTCACTGCGAGTCCCAAGAAGTCTAGTCAATCAGTACAATTTTTTTAAAAAGTTTTTATGTGGCACGAGAAAAGGAGCGTAAACAGAATTTTAAGACCTTAAGCTGTGGAAAGTACTTCGTTGTAACAAGATTGAATATTTCGCGCCAAGTATTGGCACACACTTATTTGTTTATTATTATTTATTTTTACATCTACAGCCTGCAAACGAAATTTAAATTACAATCAATATTTAGTGATATATCCTTTTATAGTTAATTCAGCTTGCACTCGACTGGGAATAGATGTTTGTCACCAAGCATAGAATTATGTCCAATATTTCGTCTTTCTGAGCTTTTCTTCCACTGTGCACTCTTGAGTAAGGGTGTTTAGTTGAGTCGTTAAATTGTACAGGAGCCACAGCTCCATATTTCTAGCGCTATTTTGCGCGTAATAATCTTCAAAATCCGCGGGAGAATAGACGTGCGCGCTGAGGCTTCCTGCTACTGTGCGCGTGGCTGTTCCACGTCGGAGGTTAGAGTCCTCCCTCGCGCATTGGTGTTAGTGTTGTTCTTAGGATAAGATAAAGTCGTTTGTAACTTTAGGGGCCGATGACCACTGCAGTTAGGTCCCATAACACATTTGAATCTTCAAAAGTGAAACGCCAGGATCGCAAAATATTAAATGACGACCGGTTCAGTGGGCTATGCCACCATTATTTGGTCATATCAAATATTTCAAGCTGTGATGTTTTAACTAATGTATTTTTATATTTAGACTAAGTGCTAAGTTGCACTTATTATTTAATATCGAATTTTTAAATAAGAAGACAAGCTTGTAATATTTGATATGACCAGTTGATGGTGGCATAGCCCACTGAAACCCGTCGTCATCAAATAAGTATTTTGCGATTTTGGCGTTTCACTTTTGAAGATTATTAATCTATCGGATCACCTCCACATCCTGCGATGTCAGGAAATGTCATTCATTCCTGTAATGTCCAGCTGTTACGACGTACCGAGCGAGATGGCGCAGTGGTAACACACTGGACTCACATTCGGGAGGACTGCGGTTCAAGGGACTTACGAACAGAGTCGTTAAGTCCCATATATTTACAAACAAACGGCGGTCCAAACCTTATTCCCGCAATCGTTATTTAGGTTTTCCGTGATTTCCCTAAATCACTCCAAGCAAATGCAAGGTGGTCATTTCGAACGACGCCGCCGATTTCTTTCCCCACTCTTGACAAACTATCAGAGCGTGTATGACCATTATATCGACGGGAAGTTAGACTACAATCTTTCTTCTCCCTTTTGTTGCAAGATCTAAGTTCCGTGCTGACGCAGTTTTTCAGCACTAGCATTTACATTTTCTTCGCGATGTTTATATACTATGTACTTCCCAGCACCTGCAACACTCTTACACGCCCACACAGTACCCATGGGAGTTTCCTTGTTTTTCCATCCGACAAACCTCACATCTGCATTGGCCATTGAGGGAATGCTCCTATTCCGCTGATGGTTTGTCAGTGTTTTGGTATGATCTAGGTATACCGACAACTTTAGCCATCTCTTAAGAAGATTTGCACTCATGAAGCAAACCTTCAATAAAGTTTCTTTCAGTTACGGTCATTTCACTGCCGTAACGACTCATAATGCAAACTGCACCGTTTCTGCGCTCCAAACAGGTGGCAGACCATAATTACAGGCGTCGCTTGTGTAGCTCGTCATGAAAGTTTCATTCCGTAGCGCAAATTTCAGGCATATCCGTATGGCGGACGTAAACTTTATATAGTAGTCTTTGTATGTTTTTGTTGATTGTTACCATAATGAATGTACTTCTATCTTGTTTTACGTTCGTTTTGATCTTCAGACGACTTTAATAGACGGTAAATGACATCTGCAAACAATCTAAGACAGCTGCTTAGATTTCCTCCCAGGTCGTTTATGTAGATAGGAACAATAGAGGACCAATAACACTACCCTGTGGAACGGCGGATATCACCTCTGTTTTAGTCGATGCCTTACCATTAATCACTACAAAGTGTGTCATCTCTGACAGGAAATCCCCTATCCTGTTACAATCTGGGCCGATACTACATAACCACGCAATTTGATTAAAAGTGGTTTGTGAGGTACGGTGTCAGAAGCCTTCTGGAAATATAGAAATACGGAATCAATCTGTGATCCTTTGTCGATAGCAATCATTATTTCGTGTTAGTGAAGAGCTGGTTGTATTTAACATGAACGGTATTTTCTAAATCCGTGTTGACCTTGGGTCAATAGATCATTCTATTCGAGATAATTCATAATATTTGAATACAGGATATGTTCCAAAACCCTGCTGCAAATTGACGTCAGTGAAATAGGTCTGTATTTTAGTTACTCCGTGTGCAACTTTGCAGTCTTTTGGAACAGATCCTTCGTTGGCTTTTGACACTGTACCTCACAAGCGGCTTCTAATGAAATTGCATGCTTATGGAATAGCTCCCCAATTGTGCGATTGGATTCACGATTTCCTATCAGAAAGAACACAGTTCGTTGTAATTGACGGTAAGTCATCGAGTAAAACAGAAGTGATATCTGGCGTTACATAGGGAAGCGTTATATGTCCCCTATTCTTCCTCGTGTTTATAAACGATTTAGGAGACAATCTGAATAGCTCCCTTAGACTGTTCGCGGATGATGCTGTCGTTTATCGGTTAGTGAAGTCAACAGAGGATCAAAAGCAACTGCAAAGCGATTTAGACAAAATTTCTACTTGGTGCGAAAATTGGCAATTGACACTAAATAAAGAAAAGTGTGAAGTAATACACATGACCACTAAAAGAAATCCGCTGAACTTCAATTATGCGATAAATCAGTCAAACCTTAAGGTCGTAAATTCTACCAAATACCTAGGAGTTACAATTACGAACAACTTGGACTGGAGAGAACACACAGATATTGTGGGGAAGGCGAACCAAAGGTTACGTTTCATCGGCAGAACGCTTCGAAGATGCAACAGCTCCACCACACCAAAGAGATTGCCTACATCACACTTGTGCGTCCTCTCTTGGAGTACTGTTGCCCACCCTCACCAGGTGGGACTGACGGAAGACATTGAGAAGGTTCAGAGAAGGGCAGCTCGTTTTGTTTTATCACGTTACGGGAGGGAAAGCGTCACGGAAATGTTGCACGAATTGGGGTGGAAATCATTAAAAGGAAGACGTTATTCATAGCGGCGTGATCTGTTTCAATCACCGACTTTTACGTCTGAATGTGAAAATATTTTGCTAGCACCCACCTACTTAGGGAGACATGACCATCCCAATAAAATAAGAGAAATCAGATCGAAAACGGAACCATTTAGGTGTTCTTTCTTTCCGCGCGCTATTAGAGAATGGAACGGTAGAGAAAAGTAATGAAAGTGGTTAATGAACCCTCTGCCAGGCACTTGAATGTGATTTGCAGAGTATCGATGTAGATGTTGAGCGAGCGTGGTGTATATGCTCCAGGTGTGCTAGGATTTAGTGTGTAGGGGACCCGCGTTCCACGAGCTTCCTCAGCGCTCGTTGTCTGCTGCCGAGGCGAGGGGCGGGGGACGATGCGGTATTCCGAGTTGGGCGCAGAAACTATTTCTCTGCGAAAAGCTGTAAGCCGGGGAACGGGTCGGCAGCACGCGACGCTGTGCCGTGGCGGGAGATGCCGGCATGGCGTGGCCGCGATGCGTCACAATTCGCACTGGCCACTGGCCGGCCGTTATCTGCGTCCCATCTCTCCCTCCACAACCCTTAACGCGACACAATAGGCACAGCCGCGTTGCCATGTCGCACTCTCTAGCTCGGAGGCGGCAGTCCCGTCTTGTGATCGCCTTGGTGTGAACGTACTGAACGACATTCGTAGTCTGTTTTTTCACTCGGCTTTTCTCCACCGACGACGTCAGCAGAAAGGACCGTGCGAGAAAAAGTTGGAAGGCGTGGAGAACCACTTCTGGAGAATACGTGAGTACCAGCTGTCCTCGTTTATATTTCCGTGGTTTTTCTAAATCGATGCTGACAAATGCCCCGAGTATTTGTGAACGTTGGTCTTTTGGTTGCCCAGTGGTAGCCGTGGAACCAGAATTTTTCGTCGCGCGGGATTCTGCGGCCACTCCCTCCGGAGGTTTGAGTCCTCCCTCGCACATGGTTGTGTGTGTTGTCCTTAGTGTAATTTTTAGTAGTAGTAAGTCTAGGGACTGATGACAATAGCAATTTCGCCCAATAGGATTACAAACATTTGACATTTTGAACAATTTCGATGTCCAACCTTTGAACCTATTTCGTTACTCATCTAAGTATCTTTAGTACAAGTATAAACAGTTCTTTACTACCACGAAATTACTCTGTTGGGCGTAATTCCTTGCCACTACCAAGTGGTAATTGTTAAACATTAACAGTACCCTGGATGCATTCTAGTGCCCGTATTAGAATGCTGCGTTGTACCAATATTTCAGATCAGTCGGTCAAAAATGTTCAAATGTTTGCAAAGTTTATGAGACTTAATTGCGGGGTCATCAGTAAACTTACAAACTACTTATGAATTAACTTATACTAAAGACAACCCAAACATCCATGCCCGAGAGAGGATTAGAACCCCCGCCGCGGGAGGCCGCGCAATCCGCAACGTGGCGCTCCACACCGCTCGGCTACTCCCGCGCGGCTTAGTCGATCAAGAATCTTCCGATATCTGAAATTAAAGACAAATGAACAGAAAATGTAAACCTTCCTAATTGCAAATCTAAAGTTCTTATCCAATTGCTTTGAAATGTTTTCTACAGTGATGCATTGGAATAAACTCGTGGTGTCATACATTCTGCGTAATACGTTGCAAATATCTTTCGCTGATAACCTCGATGATGAGCGCCCCTCAAACCCGCATATATCTTTGTTAGGAAAGAAGTAATATGACAACACTTCGAGCAATTTTTCACGCATCTCAATTTATATGTCGTAAAATTACCTGAACTGCGCCGTACAGTAATATAAATTTACCAGCACAGTTAATGAAGTATGCAAAATATATCGTGAATAGAGGTACTAATAACGAAGTAATACTTCACGTACGTCATATCTGATGCAGCATTTCTACGTCGTGTACCGCGAAAATCCAGTATACCAAAGACACGTTCCCCCCCCCCCCCTTTTTTTTTTTTTTTTTTTTTGAGCGTCAGCGAGAAAAGTTTTCGCAAAATATTAAATTACATGTAAAATTTGTTGCTAGTCGCAGCGTGTTGACATCAAATAAGGAATGCATAAATCTGGATATTTTAGCGCTTTGGCATCCCATTGTTTGTGTGTCGTCATGGAGGTATAAGGGGGAGGGGATGGCTGTACAGAATTAGGCTGTATGTTGCTTTGCAGCCACTGGGCGCCATCTTTAATGTCCTGAATCAGTAGCAGACTACAGCTTCTTGTTCTTAATTTGTCACCTGCAGACGAAAACTGTTGTAGATACTAAGTATTGCAGTGATAGCGTATCTGGGAGGCAATTAAAGCGTTCTTTTTTATTCTGAATACGTATTTGCTCCAGTAACACGACATACACAGCCTCGTTAATGTTACTTTTCTTTCTACATTTCGAATAACCAAGAAGACGAGAAATTTGTGTGCAAAGGATGTTTCGTAATTTAGTGAATGTCTACTCCACTTACGAATGGAAAACGTGATTCCTTTTCACTTTAGACTACAATCATCTGTCGTGTTGCTGGATCACATACGCTTTCAAGACGTGAGAAACGTTCGAAATCGCCTTTCTGACACCGTGTTTACTATTTAAAACAGCTCTTGCGTGCACACGACGGAAATGATGGGCGTACGGAGAACAACGTACCAAAGCTTAATCAGAAATACAATGGGCAAACATAAATGTGTTTTTGTGTATAGAAATAACCTTCGATTCAGACTCCGTACGACACCGTTCAAGTTAATCATATATCACATAATGTTGTACGATCCCTAATCTTAAGTACGAGATTCCAGTATTCCTTGTCTTATATGTATGCTGGCAGTCTGTCACTGTCGTAATTTGAGTGGCAAGAAACGTCCGGTTACATATTCCGCGCAGAATTGGAAATTTTATTAAAATCCGATTGTGTATGGCAAAGTGGATTGAAAATTCCTTGTGCATTTATGTGAAAATAGGATTTCGCGAAAACCGAAGGCGATTAGCTTGTGGCCACAACATATCGAAACCCTTGTGAGATAACACAAAGACCAGAGACACAAGACATTTTGTTTGGAAGGTGGGCGGAGAAGGCGGAGGGAATGGGTATAGGGAAGGGGAGGGTTGGGAACTCCCCCGTAAAAGATCCTCTGCCAAGCAGCAGACGATTCGCACAAAGGGAGTTGTTGGCAACGTTTTTGTGGTCTTCCAGTGTCTGGCCTACCATCGGCCAGTATGATAAAATTTCTTCTGGTGTTCCTCTGTTCTGTTTCCTCGAAAAAGTGGCGAAGTATTCCTGATTATTTCATTATGTTTAGAGATGTGGTCATACCTACCCACTGTGACAAAAAGTTGCTTATGGCATGTTATGAAGGAAGACATTTCAAAGAGGAGGAGAATACGAAATTACATCAACTTTGTCCGTTCTATAAGGGCATCTGTTTAAAGCGCATCACTTTATTTCCAGCGATGTGCTGACGTTTCAATTTCCGTTTAATCAAGAGTGTTAGAGAAAACTGATAAACTCGGTCGGTAGCGTTACATTATCAAAGGTGTGAAGGCACAGCCTGGCACAGAAGTTTGTCATTCCTGGCTGCGTCCATCCGCTCCATTTCAAAGCTGACAGGATATTACGAAATTATTGGTAATTGTAAAAAAGTCACGGGAACACGACATAACGTAGTGACAACGTGGCATGTAGGACTACTCCTCTGTTAGAGGTGACCAGAACTTTTTGGTGTTATTATTCATGATACTGTAATTGTAAAATCGATAAGACCATTGATTTTTCCAGCTTTGGAAGACAAGAACTTTATCACTACTGCACTTGTAAGCTACCGTATAAAGACAACTCCTAAGAATGCTTAGAACTAGATGTTTGGTAACAGGTGATGCACTTCTTGCGTCTCCCGTGTTTATGAGTGCACAGCATGGGCTTTTATCTTAATTTATATCTTGACGTAGTCGGACTCGATTGTTGTTAATGTGCAGGAGTGACCGCGCGGTCTAAGGCTCTATGTCAACGGATTGCGCGGCCGCTTCCTCCGGAGGTTCGAGTCCTCCCGACCGAGCGTGGTGGCGCAGTGGCAACACACTTGGACACGCATTCGGAGGACGGTGGTTCAAATCCACCTCCGGCCATCCATATTTAGGTGTTCAGTGATTTCTCTAAATCGCTCCAGGCAAATGCTGGGATGATTCCTTCGGAAGGGCACGACCGTTTTCGTTCCGTTCCTCCGTTCGTGTCATCGTATCAGACGACTGGAAAACCGTGCATTGGTCGCACGAGCCCCGACTTTAGTTGGAAAGAGCTACCATTTATAGATTTGACGCATCCAAACAACGGTGGAATTTATATGGATGTCAATGCGTCGTGTAATAGGGCCACAATTATTCGGGGGTAATTTCACGAGCATTCTGGATAATTCCTGCGAAATATCTGGCGATCCAGATCGCCGGCGTGAATCACACCAGACATCTATGGGACACAATCGTGAGGTAAGTTTGAGCACAAAACCCTTCACCGGAAATACTCCAGGAGTTACTGACGGCTATCGAAGCAACGTATTCTCGCAGGGGCTTGGTAAGTCGACGACACATCAAGTTGCTGCTGTTCGCCGGGCAACAAGTGTTTCGGCGCCATATTACAAGCTATCTCACGGTTTTTGTTATTTCAGGGTATGTATGGGCTGGGAATGTCGTGGTTCTTCTTGTAACGGCACCTTGTATATTTTTTCGATGCGTCGATCTGGATCGCACTCGAAACAGGTTGTCGTTTTTTATTCTTTCGTCTATGCGCTGACGCTTGTCAAGTAGGCTCTAGGTGTAAAGGGCAATCAAAATAGTTGGTTGGAAAGTTTCAGTTTCGGCATGCCAGTCAGACAAAATCTCCGTGATAATTGGAGCAGTTATAGCAGCGACGTACGAGGTTCAAGAGACCCGTTTGCTAACACTTGTCTTTCTACGTGAATAAATTCGGATCTATCTGCTGCACTTCTTCGGCTGACGGAAATCGTCGAGCCTTCAAGGCCGTCGGGGGAGAAGAGTGCTATAGCCTATAAGGGCTGTTGCTTCCCCCCCCCCCCCCCCGAGTTGTCGTAACGTAATGCAAGGGGCTGACCCCCCAGATCGATCGGTGTCTGGTTACCAATCACCGTACGTCCCGCACCATTCCACAACGGTGGGCTTCGGCAGACGTGCTGCCCCATACACTTTCTTCCTTTGATGACTGCTGGTGTCTGTCATCCGGTAGCCAAGAAACAAACAACGGCTCGTTGATCCAGTTTAGATGCATTTGGTAATAACGTCAACGTAGTTAATATTTCGTATATACAGCACTCACCTAAATATCGGGTCTTACATACCGACATCTATCTGGCGTGCACCTCGGCGCTTTCGGTCAAAAGGCTGGCCGCCCTATGCGGTAAAAATCAACTGAGTCGAGAATTCAAACGAACAACACAGAACGGCCGCAAATAGCAGATTTGCCCGAAGAACAGAAATAAATAAATAAAACATCGGACTACCGCAGCGTTGCATATAACTTTCTGTTCGCCGCTACAGTTATTGTCACAGCGAGATAACAACTAGTGCCCAAACGTATCTTTTAAAAGCTATTTTAATAGCTTTTAAAACTGTAATCGACAAAATTTTTCTAACTAACAATTTATACTCTGAGTTTCAGTTGTAAACTGCCAGACTACAAATCCAAAGGGTCCAGCAAGGGACCGTGCACTAACCGCCGAGACGTTAAGACCACCGCTCGCAAAAAGCGCGAGAACCGGGTTCGAGTCCTGGTCCGGTACACATTTGTGTGACGCAGAAGATCGTTCACCTTTAAAACAGCAGCAGAAGTCGGACGATTTCGCAACTTGCAAATATATATGTGAATGAAATCAAAGGTCCTGGGTTCAATCCCCGGTCACTCCTAGGACTTTCGTATGTCACTTGGCACTTCTTCCATCTCCGGTTAAGTTGGCTGATGTGAAAAATGCAGCTTTGCACCGTTGTTCTGAATCCACTTTATACTGTACGTCTTCCTATAATTGGCTACGTATACGTCCGCCTCTTTGTTCATAAAAGCCTGAGCTAATATATTCGCTATTACTGTGTTATTTGCTTGAAGCACTATGACAAAATGGTTTACTAATAGTGTAGCTTGTTACTGTCTTTTCACTTACTAATTTGGTGGATGTTGATAGATTTTTCTAATCATTAAATAAGTCACAAACTTGTGGCACGTTCTGGAATCTACAGTCCATTATTATAGGGCAACTACTGTGCGATAAGACACTTCCCCTCAACTAAAAATACCGAAGGATACACAGACAACCGTTGATAGTTACTAACATTTTACTTTTCTGTCTAATATTTGGGAAGATCTCTCTCTTTCTGTGAGCTATCATTAATATGTAAAAATGTAAAACGTTTTTCATTTCCTTTTGCCCACTATCAAAAGTGTATCGACATGTTTCCAACAGCTGAGGCACTCCCGCACAAATAAAATACACGTAAACGTGTCATTCACATCTATGTCGTTCTTTGCAACATGAATTATACGCCAATTTTTCCTACAATCAACCAGAACCAGTGTTAACATACATGCCTGAGTAATATTGAGTTAACCGTCGCCGTGTTGTTTAACTGCATATTCTACGAGAAAACTACATCTTGTAATTCTGATGGATCTGTACGAAACTTCATTTTCAGTAAACGACAAAATATCTACACAATGGCTCCACACAAAATGTTTCAGTATCTTCGCTACGATTGCAATACTACTAAGTCTATGACGTCCATAGCAAATTCAGCACGATTGGTACTGGAGGATCTCAATTGATCGCATTTGTTTGAGTAGGTCAATTGCCTGCCTATAAGCTTTTATACACACTAACAGATTTTCACTTTAGTCGAGTAAGAAAACCGAATCGGCATTTGCTCTGGTGACTGAAGAAGCTATCTAGAGCACTGCCTTGTTTGTGGCATTCTGCCTTGAGGTTAACTGCTACGCGTGAAGACACTTAAGCTCAATCAGAAGGGCACAAACCGGTCGACAGTGACTCATTTAGCATGCGTATGATACTAAAAACAGAACAGTATTTCGGTGAAATAAAACAGACTTAAATATGGATTTTGCGAGAAAGTGGATAGTCGTTTCCAGATCCTTCAGAGGAATTATGGCCATGCTATTTAGTCGCCTTAAAAATCCCCAAACAACTACCAGATCCTGCTGGTGTTTTTTGGTTTGATCGATGCTTAGCACCCTTCCACTAGTTCTCAGCGAATTTGAGTGTGTATGCTGTCTGAAATCGCATGAAGAACTGTATATGCCACGACCGCAGAACTGATTGTGATTGTTGCTAGGTAAAGTTCCTATGCTCACATTCGGGAGAAGCAGGGTGGTGGTTCCCATTCGGTTATGAATATAGACTTTCTCCATCTTTTTCTTCACACTCTTTGGTTGAACGTCGAGGTGGTTTCCTGGGAAATGGCAAAGTTTCACCCCCACCACTGTTGCGTTCGAACCTACTTTCCATTTTTAAGACTGTGCTGGTCATCGGAGAGAAGTCTTCAGATGAGAAAATGGTTTCTGACGTCCAAGAAAGTGTTATAGGACCTTTTTTTTTTTTCACTATACATTATGACTTCATGGATACCATCAGAAGTTCAACGAGGTTTTTTTTTATGATGCTGTAGTATATCGAAAAGTCGCAAAAGTGCCAGACGCTAGCGGAATGCAAGAGGATCTGCAGCATATCGAGTCATGTTACAGGGAATTGGGATTGAGGCTCAACATAAGTGCGATGTTCTGTTGACATAGTAACAGCCTTTATTATGTAACACCCAATAGCTGGACAAATACTGGAAGCAGTTACTTCCATAAAATATGATATAAGGGGCGATTTGAAATAGAACGACCGTATAAAACTAATCGTGGTTAAGTCAGATGCCAGACTGGCATTAGTTGGAAGGATCATCGGGAAGTGTCGCCCGTCAACAAACGAAGTAGGTTACGAAATTCTCGTTCGGCCAACGCTAGACTATTTCAGTGTGGGATCCCAGTTAGGGTTAATAGAAGATATAGATAAGATACAACGGATACCAGTACGCCTCGTCTACTAAGCGCCAAAGCGTCACAGAAATGATTAGGAAACTCCAGTTGCAGACGCTGCAAGAGAGGCTTTCTGTATCGCGGTACGGGTTCTAGAGCATACGTTTCTTGAGGAGTCGATCATTATATTGCTTCGTCCTACGCATATCTCGCAAATATACCACAATGAGAAAATTAGAGATTTTATAACGGCAGTGTTCTTTTCCGCGAGCCATACATGACTGGAATAAGAGGAGGAAGATAAAATTGTGCACAAAGCACCGTCCCCCACACCCCGTGAAGTGGCTGTATGGATGTAGATGTAGAACTCTTTAATCTTCTTTGCATACTGACACTGAAGGCTTTATGCCTTTTAGCGAGTTGAGTTTCATTTTAAAGGCTTTCTTAATATTTGTAGGAACGTTATTTAGCCTCGGATGATAATGAAACTGGTGCCGCTTGTGACGCGTTCACCACGTTCAAACCCCCTTTCTCCTGAATTCTGCTGCGGCTGTATGTCCCACCCCAGTTGGTGCCATATGGTCAGGCAGCGTGGGAATGGTGGAGCGTGCACTACTTTCCTTCAGAAGGCATATACGGCTCACTAGCGCGCAAAACAGCCGTGCGATTGACATTTATATTTACTGTTTCATCATTTATATGCACTAGCGCTCGAAGCGACTAAACGATTGATGTTAATAATTACCGTTTCATCCTTTGTGTACCTCCAACCGCACCGACGACGTTATTTACATTTATAGCCTTCAAATAGTAAATGCACAATCTAATAATTAATGAGTACCGTAATTAGTATTTGCAGTTCTTTGTAATCTGAATAACGATTGGCTCACATCAGGGGCCAATCAGATGCAAAGTTGTAAGAGAGCACGCGCGAAATCAGTAGGTTAGCTTGTGGAGAGTGGTGCAAAATGGGTGTTGGAGGTAGGATAAAAGCTAACGTTTTGCCGTATTATGTTGAAGTTGCTTCGGACAACGTACCAAAACTGCCCGTGTGTGTGTGTGTGTGTGTGTGTGTGTGTGTGTGTGTGTGTGTGTGGTCCTTAGCGTAAGTCTAGAGACTGATGACCATAGCAGTTTGGTCCAATAGGTTTCCAAAACCTGGAGCTAAATCCGTCTGCAGTGCAGGCGTGAGAATGACGGGGCATGTTAAGAATGTCATTAATCTCATGTTGAGGTAACAACGCCCAGTCCTCCTGCAGAGTCTTGGAGACTGGTTTGTGGAAGGTGGTATAATGTAACTTGTCTACCTATTGCATGTCAGACATGCTCTGTGGGATTCAAAGAGTGAAGAGTGAACACAATGTTCAGATGCTCGTAAGGTTTTGGGATCTAACTGCGGTGGTCATCGGTCACCAAACTTTAAAACCAAACTACTTACACTAACTCATCCTAAGAACAACACACACAAACGGCCGCGTACACCATAGCAAAGTGCCTTAGTGCACAAGGCTATTCCGCCGCGGCAAGAGTGAACAGGCCACACCAAGCGTACAATATCACTCGTTTCCAAGATATCAACCACCCGCTCTCTATGAGGCGTAGCGTTATCGTCATTCAGTACCAAGTCTGGGCCCAGAGCACCTCGCAACAAACCCACATGATGTGCCAAGATCCCACGGTACCTGACAGACGATAATCCTTGTCGATTCACCCGTACAATATTATTACCCGTACCATTAGGATTCCTCAGTCACGTCTGTCTCTTTACACCATGTTCGGGTCCCAGAATCCTGTTCTACGTTGCCTCCAGATACGAATCGGCCGAGAATCACTCTCCAGAACAAATGGGGACTCAACTTCTGGCCTACTCTTCGACCGTCCACATCGAATGTTGACGACTGCATTGGAGACGTTCCCCAGCGTGATAACGCGTCAGTGGTACGTACGTAGCAGGTGTCAGAGAAGAAACGTCACTCTGCCGAAGTCGCCAGTACACTGTTTGCCTCGATACAACTGTCAGTGAATACTGCGAGGTCGGATACCAGTTTCATTAGTATGACGGTACTCAGGTGCCCTTTCAGCCAAATCAGTCTCGTCTATCTGATCCACACGTAGTTCACCATGGCCTGGTCTTCAGGATACAGTTTCGGTGTTTATAAAACATCGCTACATCCGAGAAGCAACCGAACGATTCACATTACATCATCGGTATGAGACTGCCCTGCTTCAGTTTTTCTTATGGCCCTGCACCGCAGTGTCTAGTCACCGTCTTCACACTGTGCCGTAGCCGCGCGGAAGGGCCGTGCGGTTCTAGGCGCCGTGGCAGGGACAGTGCGGTGTGTGTGTGTGTGTGTGGGGGGGTGTTGTTTTTGTCTTTAGAATAGGTTTAAATGTTTTTAAGTGCAGGGTCCGATGGCAACAGTAGTTTAGTCCCAAAGGTTTACAAACACTTGACTTTGAACAGAACATCTGTACCGTCTGTGACTGTGTACACAGCGATTGTGAAAGTGGGACTACCAGCAAACACTAGCCGGTTTGATAGGTGCTCTGACGTCATTTTTGGCATGGTTGAACACTGACAGGAGTGCCAGCCTTCATGCGCAACACGATTCTACGGACATTGTTGAAAGTTTCTGTGGTTATATAGTTCATTGGACACCTAACGAGGAAGTACCGGTTGATTTCAGATAATTTCTGCCTCCCCCCCCCCCCCCCAAAAAAAAAAAAAAAAAAATTAAGAGAGACTCGCGACTGCATGCACTACGTGGGGTAATTTACAGTCCTGCTAGTGTGTCTTTAGGTGCATAGTCATCGCTTTCTCGCACATAATGATTTTTATCAACAATAATTCAATTCCTTCAAACAAACATTGTCTCCTTATACCAAAGATTTAAATATAAGGAGATGCATTGAATTAAAATTTGTGCTGTGGCCCGGATTCGAATCCAGGACCTTCTGCGTACATGGATTCAGAATTAAAGTATGTGGTGTAGCGGGAGACGTGCTTGAAGGTACTCCGTGTAGTGGTTTTGTCTCTAACGCTGTATTAGTTGAGTGGTCTAAAGCGCACGCCTAGTAAGCAGTTCGAACCTCGGCAAGAGCACAAATTTTAATTCAATGCCTCTCCTTATATTTAATAATGATTTTACTATGGTAACGGCAAATACTTCTCGAACATCCATCGGATGGTGAGGAATTCTAAGTGGAGTTGGGGTGCAACCGAGAAACATACTTGAACAACGTTGGCAAATCTGGTGTAGGTTGTCGGTGAGGAGTAGTGAAGGCACTTTCGAAACGAAGCCTTAGGATGAGAGCTGTGCTCCAGCGCCTGTCGGCTTTTGTTCTTTTATGGGCTTCTGTGTGTCTCGCTCACAGTGTCACAACTTCGCTAAGTGGATGCCACCGTCGCCACACACCAAATTAAAGCGCGGGCATATATTTGCTCTCATTTGACGGTACAAGTCGTACGTAAAAGCGGCAGATTAATTTATCGACGGAAAAATTTCCTTTTTATCATTTTAAAGCCCTCTAAAGAATCTGTGGCCTAACAGTAAATGCTTCTGTAAGCCGTAACGAACGAAAGGCATACTCTGTTACGCGAAAGTACGGATGTAATCCATTGATGGTTGGTTACGCCATAACGTGTATGCTGTTTGGTCCCATATATTTAAAAACATTTGAACGTTTATCCGATTACTTTGGCTTTCCTTAAATAGCAGTTTCTGCTGCAATATTGTGCTGTGGCGATCTGCATCAAACCAGTCATGAGACAGATAAATAAACTTATTGTATAGGTGTGGTGTCTGTTCTTTCGGACGTCCGAAAGAGCAGACACCACACCAATACAATAAGTATATCAACGCGACAACGGCGTTAGCTTCAGTTATTTCACCGCAGATGCGGTCATACGTCCGACTTCGCACGAGAATCCGCAATGGCGAGTGTAAGAGGGCATGGACAATAGGGACGCTATAAACATAGCGTGCAACATGTGAGAATTTCAGACGGATGGGAGGCAAGCACGGGTGACCAAGTGGTTAAGGCGACCGCTGGCCCAAAGCTGGAGACCCGGGTTCGATTCCCGGTCCGGCTCACATTTTCACTTGTCGCCATTGCTTAATATCAATGCCCAAATGAGGCCACTGTCAATTCTTTCTTTCCTGTCCTTCTTCATTCGCTTCCTTTAATAATCATTTGCAAAAGATAAAAAAATCCCAATAGTCCGCTGTGTTTACGTGACACAGTCTTGCCAGTGTTTAAATTTCGTGTGCTTCTGTTTTAACTTTGTTACTGCCACGTAACATTTTCACACGAATCAAAAATGCATTACCTCAGAAAAGCGACATTGTTATTGTTTGCCGTGACGAATCATGAAATCACCAACAACGAAAGTGACACCACCACCCACAACCGGACAATTGCGAGAAAGAGGAGTGAAGTTGTTCGTGTTCTTTGGGCCTCTTCAAACATAATTGCCCTTTGTAAATTCTTTTTCTTGTAACTTTTGTTGCGTCTTAGCAATATAGTCTCAAAGTATATTCATTGTAAATAAACGCAAAATTTGCGTATATGTATGAAAGATACGTATTTCTCTGATACTTTGCTTTAAGCGAATGATTAGGAAATAGTAAATTGGCTCCTGTGTATTTTGGAGACCAGGCGAATCGCTGTGTGCATTTTGATGGTCCCTAAAACGATTTCTTGTTCGTAAAAACGTTGCCAGCTGTTCATTTTACAACGACGTTTTTCCGAATGCTCTGCCGCGTATTGCTGGCGGAGCCCTCCATAACATCGAGTAAACGTTAATGGAACTTTTAAGCGACTGTTCGGGCCGGAATACAGTTACACGATAAATCCACGGATTTACCCGAATGAGACACAAGCTGTTAATGAATTCGATGTTCACTCTCCCGCCGAGAGAAAAACCTTTTATACCCAAAATTCGGCGAGGCTGTAAGCAGCCACCAACCGCTATTAATAGGGATTGTTCAGATTGCCGGTGTTTTTTTTTTTTTGCTCTCGAGGTTTG
This sequence comes from Locusta migratoria, assembly GCA_026315105.1. Lineage (NCBI taxonomy): Eukaryota > Metazoa > Arthropoda > Insecta > Orthoptera > Acrididae > Locusta > Locusta migratoria. Next base: position 300,671,288 of record CM048755.1, read on the forward strand.
TGTTCACATTCTCTCTCTCTCTCTCTCTCTCTCTCTCTCTCTCTCTCTCTCTCTCTCTCTCTCTGTGTGTGTGTGTGTGTGTGTGTGTGTGTGTGTGTGTGTGTAGGGGTCGCAGTTGGCAATATTTTTGCGGGAGTCAAGATTGTACTAACGCCAAGGTAAGATTATCGTTCCTTTTTTAAGGTGTTAAAATCGTTCTGTGTAATACCGACACGCATATTGTACTAAAATTATTTCAACAGAGGAAAAAATGTGAAGAAATTAATACCTAACACCGAGGCGGAGATTTTCAAAACTACCGTGGCTTAGCTTCCTTTCAGCACCTGGCACGTTTCGAAGAAAGGGCGGTTTTTAATATTACATCGTGAATCTAAACATGCAGTTGTCAGAAACAGTATAATCAGGATCTAACCAGTCTGCGTTTAGGCTACCATGACATATTATTAGTGCTGTACTTATTCACATTGCGAAATTTATTGACGTTGTGTGCTCAGATTGGAGCATACATTCTTCTGATTTGAATTCTCGACAAAAATTTATAGTTATGAAAATGTTATGTAGCGATAATTTAGTGTATGAAAATAACGTTTGTTCTCAGTCTGTCTGTAATTCCGGCGCGACTGTATGTAGTTCGTGGTGCAAATATTCGTGGTGAAAACAACTACTATGCATTGCCTTCAATATTTATGTCGATTTGGGGGCGGTTTAGCTACGTTATTCTACTTTTTGTGATAGTTTGAGGTACAGGTTACATCTTCATGCTCTTGCATAAATGGAACGTTCAATGAATGAACCTGTCGGTATTTTACGTGCCTAAAAATGCATTCGTCAGATTTGAGTATCATAAACAGCCACAACAACATTTTTATTTACGAAACAGCACAGAAAACTTTTCACGGTTTAGAGTGCAAGTGAGTGTGTGTGTGTGTGTGTGTGTGAGAGAGAGAGAGAGAGAGAGAGAGAGAGAGAGAGAGAGAGAGAGAGAGAGAGAACAAACTATGCTTCGCCTCGTTATGTATTTATCTGTCTGTCCTCTTATAACTCAAGCTCCACTCAACCGAATAACGTGAAATTTGGTACACGCACACAAAATTACATGGGGAAGGTTCCTAAACGAGTTTCGTTCCATTTTTTGGAAAACCAACCGTAAAATTTGAGAAAAAGTGAAAGTGCGTTTTCAATGTGTCCGTGTAAATCTATATCTTCGCACTGATTTTGAAGAAATTTTGCACATTTGCCCTTCAAAACAAAAGGAAAGGCACTGTCTACATAAAAATTCGTTCAGTGCATGGTGGAGGGTACTTATGGACACCATGCTTCTCTCATTAACAGTTGTATGTGGCCTGCTCCAGATTGGGCATAGACGAAAATCTTTTTGTACGTACTCCAAATGGAACTGCCAAAAACGTTGTGTATCACATTGCTTTAACATAAATGTACCCTTTTATTACATGCAAATAAACGGTTTTGTACGCTTCTACAGCTTGCAGCTTTTCCTTGATTTTGCCATGCTTTTCAGCATCAAATGTTTGTAAATCTATTTGACCAAAGTGCTATGCCCATCAGTCACTAGACTTACAAAGTATTGAAACTTACGCACAGAATAAAACACGCACCTGCTCGCGGGAGGACTCGGAACGGCCGCCCAGTTGGTAGCATGACGCCTTAGACCACGCGGCCCTTCTGCGCGGCTGTTTAGCATCCAAGTTTGTATATGCCTCGACGCACCTCCCCCCCCCCCCCCCTCTCTCTCTCTCTCTCTCTCTCTCTCTCTCTCTCTCTCTCTCTAGTCTCTCAGTACTAAAGGTCTGCTACTGCACAGCGTACTCTTGCTATAAACTGGCCTTGTGTCGATAACAGATGAGCATCTTTAAAATTAATTGGTAGAGTGGAAATGCCTAAAACACTTTTTATAGGCCCTCGCGCCCTCTGAAGATGGCTCGGTAGAGAAGAAATGGCATCTGCAAGGGCGCGCAGTTGGCCAGTCACTCCGTCAGCTGGCCGCTTATCACTGCCTTGGCATTTGCCTAACGGTTTTCGGTTTAGTCACTTGCGTGCAGTTTTGCAACACTGGTCCTTCTGCTTTCAAGCCGTTCACTGCGTAGTTGGCAGCTAATTACTGCATTTTCCGTTATTGTGAATCTAAAGTAGGTCACGCGAGGATTTCGCCAAAACGTTTTCTCTGAAAGCTCAAGTAAATTGTTCAGCTTCTTGAGTTCGTAATAACAAATGTGAACTTGATCTAGTCCTACCATGGTTGTTCGTATTAAGTGCAAGTATGTCTGGTGTTTCTGCTCTACCTGACCAGTGGGTAGCGTGAATCCAAATTTCGTAATTGACGCCATATCTCTGGAAATTGTAATTTCATTTGCTTCTGTCGGACTAGCGCATCATCTTCAAATTTGATACTACAGGTTGTAGTTTCTCATTGGTGGTAAAAATAACATAATATTTCTAGATTATTCGTACCACCAATGCATCTCACACTAAATCTGAAGATGTTCTAGTCGGATGACACCACTCATCAGTAAACGAAAGAAATAACGATCCAGAGGGCGTTTTTGATTCTTAGTTTTTTGTGCAGATAACGACATCTTGAGAAGGCTCAGTTTATTTCCAAAGCCGAACCTGATACATGCATGATTCGGTTGAATATATCGAGCTTAAGACTGATAATCAACTACCTTGAAATTTACATAACACGGGTGCCTTTATTACATGCTCAGTCAGCTCGTTTTACTCACAAATATTACCTGAAAATCTTCATGACCACTAATGCTAATTGCGATTTATGTCACCTATTGTAGATAAATGATATGGCGTAAGGCAGCAGACAACCATTCAGGTAACTTTTGAGTCTCAGGGAAGTCAAATAAGAGACACATACATAATTACTGGCAGTAATACACCCCATTCTGTTACTTGATAACCGTGTAGCAGATGAATTAGGAATAAAGCAGACATGGCTTGAATTCCTCCATTGCAAAAGCTGTTATTTTCAGGCGTTGATACGGATTCGTCGTTACATTTATTGAATTTGTCACATTGTTAACGATAAAAGCGCTCCTATTGCATCAGCATTACATTACCGTTGGTATTGGCATACAGTTAAAGAACTTTTTCTGCTCGGTTGGATAGAGATGAGACCGAAGTGAACTTGGCAGATGTACATTCAACGTGTTTAGGATGTATTTACTAAATGAACGCGATGCTGTTATGCACGGTTTAAATGAACTATGTGATAAACGAGTCAGTTTGCATGAGCAGTAAATAAAGATGACAGTTTTGACAAAACTGGTGATTGTATTATCCATTACAACACATCGGTATAGCCTATTCCTTATTTTAAAAGCAATCCCTTATTGCTGGGAAAAGTTACACGCAAGAGAGAGAGAGAGAGAGAGAGAGAGAGAGAGAGAGAGAGAGAGAGAGAGAGAGAGTGTAACGTGGATTTTGTTAGTTACACCTGTTTTCATTCAACAGAGTACATCCTACTCACGTGTCTAGTTTATCTTACCATGAGCAGTTTCCAGTCGCCTAGCTTTTCAGGTGGTATATAACTGGTTGTTTGGAGCATCGATAGCTTCGTTTTAGGTGCGGCAAGATAGGAAAGTAAGCTCTGAATTTGGAACACTACACGCACTTGCCACAGGTTACAGCTACCACAGAATGTAAATAAACCAAAGATATTCGCGTTGAACGTCCTGATGTCAGTGATCGTATAGAAAAATCTATGTACCATGAGAGGTTTGAAGCAAAGAAAGTCACTGCGCCACGAGACTCCCTCTTTGATTCAGTTACATTCTGTAAAGCAGGTGGAATTGTTGCCTCCGCGAAGATTGTATAGTGGTGCATCTACTGTTAATGGAAAACACACATTTTCCATAGTAATGGATACACAAAGAATAAACTATCAGATGCCAAAATCCAGTAAATAATACTTTTTAAGTTAATCTCATGGTGTAATTGATTCTCGAAAAGTGTTTACGGGTACTTTTGTTTCAATATTTTGCCACAGTTAGCCACACAATGCTGCCCTGTTTCAGTAAATGTAATCGTTAGGCTATTTCAAACTCCTCATGATAGGTAAAAATTGGAAACCTTTATGTATCGCTGTTGTAATGTTTCACATCCATAATGGATTAAAATTTTACCAATCTTTTACTTTTGACGTCTGGAATTCGGTCTGTAAGCTAATCATAAAAATACGCGTCTCATATCTGTGATGTATTTGTGAAAAGTGAATGTCGGAATTCAACGTTCGGTCGTTAAAAAAAAAAAGTGTGTGTGTGTGAGAGAGAGAGAGAGAGAGAGAGAGAGAGAGAGAGAGAGAGAGAGAGAGAGAGGATGCATGCACATATATGTTCTCTCTCTCTCTCTCTCTCTCTCTCTCTCTCTCTCTCTCTCTCTCTCTCACACACACACACACACACACACACACACACACACACACGCGCGCGCGCACGCACACACATTGTTTAGTTGCTGTGCTTACTACGTGCGATGCCGTTCGTCAGGGCGTGCAGGAAGACTGGACGTAGGGCCGCTTCTGGGAAATGCTCTACACAGACGCATTCGTGGAATCGAGATTCGGCTTGTTGGACAAATCACGATTTGATTCCTCACCGACGAGCAGCGCTATAAAGCGGAATGAATAGCCAGACTTTTCGCGTTTCGCGCCTTTTGTGCTACCGAAAGTACAACTGCGTTACTTTAGATAAGCCTGACTCATATCCAGCATAGAATATTCCTCTTCTAAAACATGTCGTCTGGCTACAATATAGTACCTTCAGCAGGCCTCTGAATAATTTGTCTTTATGAACGTCCCTTACAGTCCGTCTGTAATCTAATAACGAGGCTTTGACTGCATTCCTTTCTGTGATGTGGCTCAGTTCATTGGTATGAAAAATAGTTTCTTATAATCTCTCAGAATTTATCGTCATATAGCGCGAATAAAAACTGAAACTGAATTTATTGTACTTTAACCCTTTAATGCATGACTTTATTTGAAGCTATAAAAACTACCACGATTAATATATAATGAGTATTTTGAAAAATTTCCTTAAAATTATTATGCACTACTAGCAACAAACCAGCTCATAGCTGGTCAGCTATATAGTGCTTCAATGATGTACCAGATGCTGTAAATGTCACTATTGTGCCGCTAATCTTTTCATAAAGTAACTCTTAATGCAACGACAGTGTGTGCGCTTAACTAAACAAACGCACATGGTAAGAGTAACTCAGCGCAGCTAACTGTCGAAGTGATTCAGTAGCACTCTTCGACTTATAATTTCTGGGACGTGCTTCTTGCATATGTAACATTATGTATACAAGCAGCTGCAAATGAATTATGATCCATTTTAGAGATAATGGAAAAAAATTAGGTATGTAGCTTAACAGCTAAACCATACATTAAAGGGTTAATGTGACTCAATCCCCCTCCCCAATATCTTCGACTTACCAAGTAATTGCAACGTAACTACGCTTTTCGGTGTGGTGTTTGCGTCATACGTCAGTATTATTCTGAAACACGGGCTACAGTAAGTTGGCAGTGTACTTGAAAGGCTAAATATCTAACCAACTTTTTTGTACGGATTGAGCGCACATCCATCGTTCGAACCAATACAACCCAAGATTTAGATCGTTTATGGGAGGGCGCTATGTTGCCGGAGACATCTCGACTTACAGCAGACGCTTCATGGAAACCAAAAGTAAATCATAATGGCTGTACAGGAATCTGAACTACGCCTTTTGCTAATGAGTTCACTGTTTCACATTACAGTGCGTTGATTCATTTGCTGTACTTTAGTATAGTCGAATGCTGCCTTGGTTCCGGTACGGGTCTTAGCCATGCTGCGTAGAAATTTGTATAACTGCTGCTTCAGTTTCAAAGAAATACTAGAATTTATAGTAACTTACGGGAAATAGTAGTTTTAAATTGTCGATCACAGGTAGATCATTGAATTGCGAATTAGTGGGTAATCCTCAGATTTGTTTGCTGTAGAGGAACGAATAGATGGAAAAGAAGTGCTGCGTAGAAGATGGTGTGTGTCGAGGAGCGGATTCATTGGAGGCGCGCCGTTTATCCACCGCGCTTAAGTTATAAATACAGCCCGTTGACTTCAAAGCGTTCGGACGTGCCACGTTCGAGCGTGCAGGCGGGCTCTCTAGTTGGACCGAAATTGTGTTTGGTCTTCGCTGCTGGCTTTTTGCGTCACTAGGCATCCAGAATCCCTCCCGCCCCTGGTTTCTACGAACTACAGAAAAATCAAGGTCACTAAAAAATGGGCTAGTCTTTCCCGGTACGACATCTACTCTTAAGTTGTTTCAAGAAATTATTGAGCGTTTTTCCCACTTTAATCTTATGAATGCTTGCACTCAGCTCTGAGACAGAAGAAATAGACGAGGTTGTCATCCGCGAATAGAACGAATCAGGTTCTTAAAAAACCTCAAGCACACTTCTTTATCTTACGACTTCCATTTTGTTCAAAATCTTTCCGTTTTTTAATAATAATAACCAATGACTGTTTACTTAACGAGTATATGCTTAATAATGTACTTGACCTCGAACTTTGTTGTGTATCAGAATCACACCCAGATCTATGCTAACAGTTATCTTCAGGGCTGCATGGTAGACTGGCCAAGGTATTGCTTCGAGTAATGACGTTGATTTCAAATGTTCAAATCTATCGGATCAAACTTCGTGGTCACCAGCCCGTAGCTTAAACTAAGGTAAACTAACCTAAGGACAACGCACACACTCATGCCCCAGGGAGGACTCGAAGCCGGCCGCGGTGGCCGAGGGGACTGAGGCGCTCCAGTCACGGTCAGCACGGCCACTACGGTGGGGGTTCGAATCCCCCCTCGGGCATGGATATTTGTGCCGTTCTAGTTCGTAAGTAGTTCATAAGTAGTTTGTAAGTTTAGGGACTGATGACCCCGTAGTCAAGTCCCATAAGCTTAACAAACATTTGAATATTTTTGAGGACTCGAATCTCCGACGGCGAGCAACAGTGCGCTGCGCAGCGAGGCGCCTTAGACCGCTCGGCTAATCCACCTCGGCGACGTTGATTTGGCTTGATGGTTTGTCACAAGCGACTCCTTGATTGACCACACCATGCTGATACTGACAGTATGATTGTCGGTAATCTGACGAGTAACAGAAGTGCTAAACTTTACCTCATCTTTGTGGAGCTAGTGATAATTACCGTTGTGCTGGGGAGCATCCCACGATCCTAATTTGGATACGGCATATGAATGCACTTAGTTAACTGAAGTCCCCTCTTCAATAGTAGCCGGAATTTGCCCTTGTAGGTCAACAACAAGATGATTAGAACCAAATTAGAGCGACAGCACTGTAATCTGAAAGTGTGTACAAATTGGATTGGCATAATGTGTTCTTCTTCAATATCACCAAACTTAGACTATTTGCATTTTGCTTATCCCATTCATGTTGGGTATCAGGGATTTATAGATGGCACCTGGCCGCAGACGTTCTGTTTTGCATCATTATAGTTTCCAAAACAGTTTGTCTGGATACTGACTGAATCATGACGTTAAATTTGTTACATTACTACTTCTCTTCTACGTGGAAATTCCATTTCTTGGCTCCTGATTTGACTTCTCGCAAATATTTCTGTTTAATCATTCTGGCTTCGCTTTGATCACATATCAGTCTCAAGACTATTGAAATGCTACCAAATGATTAAGTGTTCTGCGCTCGGATACATTCAAATTGTTTTAGTCTCTACATTGTGTCACTACAGTATTTATGCAGCTCCTAAAAGAAATCCGTATATTTACAAATGTGGTATGGTATATCGTGCATCAGTATTTGTAGGCGACCGGTTTTTTTTATCTATGGTACAGATAATGTTCAAACCGTATCTCTGAAGTCTCCACCTGGTCTCTGCAGTACCAACTTGAGAGATAGGGTCTGAAAATATCCACTGTTTCCGATTCTTTTTAAATACGCAACTCGCGATCCCCCTGAAGCCATAATGTTACTATTTGTTCTGTATCAAAGGCAACGAATGTTATGTTCTGGTTTTATATCTCGGACCCCCTAGTATTGAGACATGCATTAGGTTTGTTGTTTTATGGTGCAACTAATTCCTTCTGCGACCACCGCCCTCTCCGCAAGACTCTGCGACCCCCGTTGGGGGACGACCGAGGTCGAAAAGCACTGACCTTATACCAGTGATCGAAAACGGCCGCCCTAAAATGTAAATTGTGCTATCAAGACTGATTATTTTGAACAAATGTCACGGGTCGCTGTTTTTTCAAATGTTTTTGAAAATCTTTAGTATTGTATATTAGAATTTAGGAGAGGCGGAGGTCCATGCTAGTTTGGTGAGGATGGGACAGATGAGGGTTTTATAGATGAGCGTAATGGTACTGGGATGTAGACGGCAGGTTCATAGGTGAGTCGGCTTTCGGGCTGTCTAAAGGATGGTAAGGAGGTGTGCATGCCGTCTTAGGTCTCTCTCAAAGGTTAGTTGTAGATATTTTACTGTATTGGAGGGACTGGTTGGTTGTAGATGGAGAGATGGAAATCCGGGCAGCGGGAACGTCTACCGGTGCGTCCAGTGATGGCGGCTTGACTTTTGTGTAGGTTTCTTTGGTGCTACAAGACTCGACCAGAAAATTCAGGTGTCGTCGGAGGGATCATGAGAGAGTTGAAGTGTGGTGAATATATAGGAAGGTGGTGTCGTCGAATGTTGCCACAGGCAGGGTTTGCCACACCTGCCCCTTCGCCAGGTGGTTTTAGTAGCGATGTCTCAGGCTTTGAAATCGTCGTCTCCGCATCCAACTCTATACAGCCAGCACGTAAGGGGCCTTCTTCCCCGAGCGAGGTGGCGCAGTAGTAACACACTCGACTCGCATTCTGGAAGGCAGTAGTTCAAATCCACCTCTGACCATTCACATGTAACTTTTCCGTGATTTCTCTAAAATCACTCCACGCAAATGCTGGGATTGTTCCAATGAAAGGCACAGCCGATTTCCTTCCCCATCCTTAACAAAACATCCGAGCGTAAGCCCCGTCGCTAATGACCACGCTGTCGACGGGACGTTAAACCCTAATCGTCCTTCAGCCTTCCTTCATCATCATCATCATCATCATCATTATCATCTTGGCGGAAGCGACCAGTGTACAGGGGTATGGTCACCGTCCACGAGAATTCCAAGGACCGGATGGTAGAGGAGGAGGAGAAAAGAGTACCCAGTCGCTGCGAGCAGGTGGAGAAGGCATGGCAAATGTCCGGGGTTGCAAGTGTCCAGACACCAGTGTTCTCTCCATGTTGCAGGACGTAGATTGGGGTGGTGGTGTGGCAATATCTTTAGTATAAAAAATATAAACGGGGGATGAAAGGACAGGACACTGTGGCATACCAGTAGTGGGGTGACATATACAGGAATATCCGTCGATGACAATTACGTACTTAGGACTGTGGTGAAATCCCCTCCCCCCACCACCAAACACGCACCGAGGCCTTTTTTAACTCTGGTTCCAGCACACTAACCTTGGGCATTCGTAGTGGTCGCATTAACCCTGTACAAGACAGCATTTCATTAGTCTTGTTTAATCTAAACATTTTACAGCACTTTCTATGCTGTCTTCGTTGCGTTTATATATTTTCATTCTAACTTGACTCCATTTACTCGTATATTGCTAGTTTCACGGCATTCTGCAGCTTGTAATGGTTGTTTTTGATGTTACGGAATTCTTTCCCGTCTTTATGACGCGTTGCAGTGCCGGCATACATTACTGATAGCGACATGTGAGAAAGTAAGAAAAGCACTTTAGATCATACAAAAAGTGCCGAAACACGTTTGAGTAAAAAACAACTAATCAAATGGAGTCTTGCACGAGATGGAATTTCATTCCAATTTTTATTAGCAAGCAAGGGAAGTAAAAAGGGGTAAAGAACCCGAAAGATAAGAGTAAGACGATATTGCTATGGTTGGACATTAGCCGTGCAGCTGTGCTGGGTGGTCCACAGACTTGCATGCTCTCGCCTGCGCGCGCCGACGCGACCTGTTTTTCAGGTTTGACATCACCGCTCTGACATTGCCGATTAGTGTCTTGCGTCGCTGGCCAGACGGCGAAAGAGCATTCGGCCATCTTTTTACTGCAGTCTGACAAGCGCCACTGACAAGAAAATAGCTGGGCAACTAGTGTCAGTTGTGGGGCTATCCTTGCCATACAGTTTCTCGAAAACATTCATTAGTTCAAGCTGGGTACACGGGGAATTGTAGGCGCTTTGGGGGTTTGTATACATCCGATGTTTCGTGTAAAATTTTCTGTAGCCGCTGGCGAGGAAGCGACCCGTCACGTTAATCGGAATCTGACGCTCATTACTGCAGTTGCAGACGCATTACTGTAACACGCGACTCGACGCACTGGCACAGTCTTCTAACAATAGATTCGCATTCTGGTGAAGTAGAGTACAAGCTTCCGGCCAGTCATCTTCCCTTAGTTCCCCAGTTTTTCTTGTATCAGTTTAACGTGAATGGTTAGTTTGAACAAGTCGTAATGAGTTTCACCCTAGTAACGTCCAAATCAGCCTTCATTTCCAAATTCTTATAAATATATTGGAAATATGTATGACAGAAACAAGAAGCACAACTTAAAGAAATCATGTAATGTGTTACTAATTCACAAGCGAAATTGAAGTAGGTATTTCCTGGTTATTGTTGCGATGATATATTTCTCTCGGAGGTATTTTAAACATTTCAGCGATCATAAGGGTATTGTATATTAAAAAAAAAACTACGTATCTGATATTTGGACATAGACGAATGGTTCCCAAACTGTGGGGCGCGGTATCTCTAAAAACATTGTGTATATCCTAACTCTTATTATTTTCATTATATTTTTCACTAAATAAAGAAAAATAATAATTACACACTTCTTTATATAAAATGGTGATGGTTGTAAGCTAATGTTTTACATTTACTTTATACGAATTGGTATTTTTAACTTGGACCCTCAAAAATTTGTTTATACAAACCTATCCTTGTTTGAGGAGAATTGCAATAAAACCAATTATATGAGATATGGTGTATATAAGAAACAGTCCCAGTAAGTCCAAATCAAAATTATTTGGTCCATAGCCATATTTTTCTAGCACACCATATCCTGTAGATATGCAGGGCAATTTTGGGTCTTCATAGCAAGCTATAGGAAAAGAAACAATACAGTATTAGCAATGGTATGTATTTGAAATGTAGTCTTGCATGACAACAGTGTTTTATGAAACATTCTGAGACTTATTGCCATGTTAGTTCAGAGTAAACCTTGACTTTCAATGACATAATCAAAGAAAGATCAAGGTTTTACCCTGAACTGATGCAGCAAGACATCTGAGAATTTTTATACACTGGTATTAAATTATTTCCTTTGAACAAAGCATTCGCCCTTCGTTTTCACCTTACATTACCCGAAAATCCGGCGTCGTCTGGGTACTTAATTACTCCAGTCTTAAGTTAGTCCATCTCCTCTTCCCCCCTCTTCATTTCTTCTCCTTCTGCCTCTTTCTCTGCCCGCCCTGCCAATCACCTCCTTGTCTTTAGTTCTTCTCCACCTCATAGGTCCATTGTGTCCGCCATCTGTGAAAATGATATAATCTTTAAATTTTATGGTGATCAGTGAATTTGCGTCTAAGAATATTGCAAGGTACCTTCTGACATGCACCGTATGAAATCTTCGGTAGGACGGTGATGTTCCCCTTGTTTCGAAGGTTAAGTGTGCAAAATTTGATCAAAAACGGAATTAAATCGTAGAATTTTTGGGATTTCGTAGGTAAAGTACCCTCTGCTATGCACCATTGAGACGCGTCCCTCGCGATCTCTCTAATCAATATTAAATGTGCATAATACAAGCCAATGTAATCGTGCGTGGCATGTTTATTGTATTTTTCATTAGGTGTATATCCACGAGTACTTCCAATTGGGATAATTCTTGTAATTAATATTTTTCTGGGGTAACGTGGGAAGTTTTAGACTGGCAGTTTGGTGTATAGTGGAAAGTAGGCATGTTACGGATGTTCGTCCGATTCCGAAAGGTCCGAACTTACGATTCATTTTGCTCCTTCGATTCCAATTTCGGTTCCGATAAATTTTAAGAGGAAGTTGATGTACAGTGCCAGCCATGACGGCCCAGTCAGCGTGTACAACCATTTTATTGCCCATGACAGTCTAAATTAAATTTTCAGACTATTGTTTCTTTCATCAGTAATGTCACCTAGGACTAATGCTGGTTTATACCAGGGCCGGCCAGAAATTTTGCACACGTGTAGTGCTGCTGTACATGTCCAACTTCAAAGTGTGAACCCGAAACAGTCTCTATTGACAGATGTCACTGCTCTCGCTTTACCCAATATACTGACTACAGAGTTCTAGCGTGCATTTGGTTCACGTGTCTAATCACATCCGACAAACATGCTGTTTTGGACAGTATTTTTCCTACTGAAGAATTTACTTCATGAGTATAATAGAGAAAATCGTATTCAAATCAGTGAAGTTCCTTTGTTATGGTGGAAAGTGAATACACGATTTCAACCCCTTTTCTGCCAATATTTGTCGTCTCTACCAAGCTTAGTAGCCAGCGAACAACTTTTTAGTGTTGCTGGCTTAATCTATGAGCCACCGAAGAGTAGATTGGAAGGAGAAATAGCTGCGAAGCTTTTGTTTATAAAATATAGTTCTTTTGGAGTCACTTCATTTGGTTTTGATATATTATTAGTGAATAAGACTTTTGTTTTTATTTTCAACTCCCAGGTATACAGTGTAAACATACCTGTATTATTTTTTGAACTAATAATAAGTAAAATTAATTGATTTTTCCATCGGTGCTATCAGAACATGATAATAGCACAAAGGAACAACATCCTGATGTTCTGCAAAACTTATTTATTCGTCACAAACCGGCTTTCGGCTTCTTAGGCCCTCATCAGGTGCCAACTGACTGTAGAATACATCTTGTCAAAGATGTTACAAAAATGTTACGATTTACATAGATGTTATCACAGAAAATCGATATTTCACAGGAATGTTCACATTTATGAAAGTTATCAACATTTATATAAAAATATAATGAGTATGTGTAAAGGATCAAAACTGACTTGTAATAAACTTTCCTGTGAAGTATCGATTTTCTGTTATATCATCTTTGTAAATCGTAACATGTTTGTAACATCTTTGACAAGATGTATTCTACAGTCAGTTGGCAACTGAGATGCCGAAAGCCGGTTTGTGACGAATAAATAAGTTTAGCAGAACATCAGGAAGTTGTTCCTTTTTGATATTAATAATTAGTATATAACTGATGAATAACGTTTGTAATTTTATTTTATTAAACCTATCCTTAAAAGTTTAACATAGCTCTCGTCTGCCTGCAGTTCCGGTAAACCAAATTTAAAAACTCCACTTCCGAATTCGGTTCCGATATAATCACAGTTACATCGCTAGTAGAAACAGCCTTTGGCTGGCTGGCGGTCACTGCTCCAGGGAGAAGGCAGGTAACCTCCCCTCGCAGCGTCCAGCCGAGGGCTGAGGGTCGTAAAACGATAAAGCCACGGAGGCCACCGTAGCTCCGCCTGACGCCGCTATCTCGCACGCCGTGTGGTCCGTAAAGAGCAGCGCCATTGCGAAGCATTGGAAGACGCGCGTGTTTGAATGCGGAATCCTTAAGATGTTAGCCGCCCCCATAGGGACTGTGGGGTAGTACTTTGGCAGCCTGCAAAAGCCCGCCGTTTTAGGCGCGAAGCATCCCCGCCTAGAATTCTTATTGGGCGGTGATATCCAACGGCCAATGAAGAGTGATCTTTGCTTCCACCTTTTAGCAACACTTTTACATTACGCACTACCATTGGTTGATAAAATGTTGGGACATTTTGTATAGACAGAATATTTGAGTCTTGGGGCAGATAACGGGTAAGTTTTTGACGGAGAGTTAAGTTTGACTTGGGAGACATCTGCAGCCGTGAACTCCAGCAGCGGGTATGAGATGGTAATTTGTACAAAAATTTTGTAAGAGTGACCTGTCGGCTGAAATCTGTTCAGATACATCAGACAAGTGCACCATTAGATGTGAGGCGCACCAATTACTCAGCTACAGTAATGTTGGTCAGCATACCACCAGTGCTTTCCGGCCTCCGTTTTCAGCGTAGGTCTTGCGATTCAATCTTGTCTGCATTTTATTTAATCCGGATGCCGTCACTCAATAAATCCCGTCAACTCCGTTTTATCTCGTTTTTAGCATCATCTCCCCTTTCTTGCTTAGCTCTCATTAACGTCTGTTTGAATGTTTAGTTCTTACGTAACTTCATGTTTGCGTGTGTCTTTTGCATAAATAAATGGTGTGTAGTTTCAATATACGCCAGTTTCTAGTATTAGCTAGAATCCCCATATATTTATTTTGTGGATTCAGTTTGTCTGCGTCCGGCTACTCAGGTGATTAGGATAGGACCATTTCATAATTAATACAGTTTTCAAAGTCGTTATCCCACCATTTGCGCATATTTAATTACAATCCAGGCAATTATTAAATTTTCCTATCACTTGAGTGAGGCTATTTCACCAGCCACAGACCTGTGAAGTATATTCAAATTATATACGAACGTAAATTTATAAGGCTCTCAGGTATGTAGCACCATACCAAATGACTTCCCTCTTTGAAGATTAAGCATGGAATGTTTCATGGCATTGGGATGAACGATACCGCAGTGTATAATATACGCGTACTAACAAGCTCCAGCTATTTTACAAATCTTACTCAACAAAGAATTTGTTCTTAATTTTCATATGACATATATTTTTATATTACTGTTATGTAGTAACTGTGCTGGTTGTACTGAGTCACGAAATTTTTTCCGGAAAAAATTGTCCCCCCGCATTAGAAAAAGGCTCGGCAACCACTGGTCTAAACTACGCCTTACTCCAAGTGTATCGGAATCGGCGAGTGTCCCTTGTGAGTGAAGTGCACGCGCGATCCGCGACTAGGGCAAGTCGCGTCTGGTAGAAGCGTGGCTAGCAACGCCGTGAGGTGTGTAAACGGGCGCGTGTGCATTGGGAAAGGCCCAGAGCCCCAGCTGACAAAGGCTGGCCAGCCATTTCTTGTGTGGCGAGCTGGCAACAGCGCGCTGCTCCCTTCTGGGGGTGCCACTGCCGGCTGCGCGCTCCCCTATCCGCCACTGCCACAACCTATCCACACACACCGCTGCTTCCGCGGGACACAAATCATCAACAGCTAAAATACGTTCCGCCAAACATTTCAAACTATACTAATTCCTTGTTACGTTGTCAATCAGTTGTGCTGTATGACCACCATAACTTGACAACTTCACTGGTGGTGTCACGATTGCATAACATCGGTACGATTTGAAACACAGTGTGTTTGGGAGGAATCTTGTGTTGGTGTGTGTGCATGTTTCTATTGCATACTTACTGCGGCTCCGATCTTCATGAAATTTTGCACAAATGACCTTCAAAAGAAGTGCTACGTCACTGTCTACATAACATTTCGTATGGTGCATAGCAGAGGGTTCTTTACCTACGGATGTCGACGTAGTCTACGGTTTTATTCCTATTTTGATAACATTTTGCGCACTTAGCCTTCAAATGAAGAGGAGCATCACTTTCTACCTAAGATTTCATACGGTGTATGGCGGAGGGTATCTTGCGATAAAATTAGACACCACTGATCACCATAATACATAATTTTTCACTGATGGAGCCAACAGACTGAAGCGGTGGATTTCGATAGAGAGGCGAAGAGATGATTCTCACAGAAAGATGTGTGTTCAATTTTTATTGATGACAGACACACAGGTGTTAGTGTTTTTGCTTGGGTTACAAACTATCATACTGAATTACAAGCACAATGTTCTAAAAATATATTTAAATGTAGACTTCACAGTTTGAAGATACCGATTAACTAAAAAAGAAAAAAAAAAAAAAAAAAAAAAAAAAGAACTTGCAGTACATACGCAAAATTGTGGTTTTAATCAAATTTGATGGTGTACCAATAACCGACAAAGAATCAGTGAAAATGTTTTCATTTGCCTTTGTGTGGGTTACATACTAACTTTATCTCTGTACTGAATAAAAATTTCAACATGTTATGACACTTTATTGAAATTCGTCTGTATTACCACCTCCTATAATATTTAGTATATTTCCTGAAACATCCTTGATGTTCATTTCTCTCATAGTATTGTGACGTTTATTCAATCCAAAAGGATAGAAACTGTAAGATCAGATCCTCTTGAGCAGTTTTGTTGAGAAACTGGAAAATCCTTCAGTAACATCCCGCAAAACGCCTTCCGCCACCACGGAATTTCTCCGTGACTTATTTAGGTGAACAACGGTTTCCTGCTTAAAAAGAACTCTAGGAATAGAATGAAGTAAGTGACGATACGCGTGTAACTTTAGCCCAAGGATTACCGAACCGCGGCGCGGAATGGCCGGGTGGTCTAAGGCGTCATGCTACGGACTGAGCGGCCCGAAGTTTGAGTGCGCATTCGGGCGTGGCTCTGTGTATTGTCCTTAGTGTCAAGTAGTTTAAGTAGTTCGTAAGTCTAGTGACTGATGACCATAGCAGGTCGGTCTAATAAGTTCACAACATTTGAAAAATTTTTGATTACCGAACTTGAAAACCGAGCGAGGTGGCGCAGTGGTAACCCACTGGACTCGCATTCGGGAGGATGCTGGTTCAAATCCACCTCCGGCCATCCTGATTTAGGTTTTCTTACCTAAATCAATCCAGGAAAATGCCGGGATGGTTCCTTTCAAAGGGCACGGCCGCTTTCCTTCCCCATCCTTACCCAAAACTCCGAGCGTTTGTTCCGTCTCTAATGACCAAGCTGTCGACGGGACGTTACACCCTAAGCTTCCTTCCTTCCTTCGAACTTGAAAGAAAGAATGAAAGCTATAAAGTCACGTGGCTAAGACCGAATTTAGTATTCTACTAAAGGTTTCCCTTCTACTATACATACGTATTTATTTTTGAGTGAAATGAAAATGTTAAAAGTTCTGAATGAAGTTCATTTTTAGATTGCCACAGTTTATTCTTCTTGAGTCTTGTGGTCCCTGCTCGCAACATAGAAAATAAAGATTTCATTCCATTGCAGTAGAGAAACGCAATTTCGGGAGAAAGATTGTATTGGGGACTATACCTTCATACGGAGTCGTACTCAGTAGTTTTAGCGTTAAGCAGGCGTACTATGCATTGCGAAGTTACCAGGTGCTGATGCACGATTGTGTGCGGGTTAGAAGGGGGTGGTAAAATGTCTCCCTCTTACATCACAATCTGACTTGCTGTGCCGTCTACTACTGTTCGTAACATGATGATGATAATAATAATAATAATAAAAATGAGCAAGAAAGATCTATTAAAGAAACGCGAAGTAAAACGAAATATTCGGGGGGAAATCGGAGCAAACGGTTACTACAGTTGGCGTCACAACTGCGAATTGTTGTACCGAGCAAGTGGAGAAGTGACAAGATTCAGAAATGTATTGCATTTGTGGTCAACTGACGCAAATAAGTCCTCGAAGCATATTCACCTGATTCATAGATAAAACAACAAAACCAACGCTCCATAGTCGACGGAACTTGGAAAAGATATGCCGGAATGGAGTTTTTCTGCTAAATATATCCGGGCGCCCGAGCCAATTAAGGGGGACCTACGAGCACGGTGGTTTCCAGGAAAAGCTGAAGCGATGTCAACGGAGGCGTGGGGCTGCCAGACAACGACACCGGAAATTGATCGTGGGCCATTTAGTGGCAGCTCAAGCTCCGAGAAAGCGACACCTTCATTGATGTGCGACCTAATTGGCCGTCTACTACTGATAGTAATACCAATAATAAATGCTGCTGTTCTTCTTTGTATCGAGTACATCGCTTTAGCATTACATTCAATAAATGTTTTCGAAGGAATCAAGCCGCGGTGGAGTGGCCGAGTGCTCTAAGGCTCCTTACCGCGGAGCGTGCTCTTGCTCGCCATTGGCTTTTAGTCCTCCCTCGGGCATGGGTGTGGGTGCTGAATTAACATACATACTTTGTAAGTCTAGGGTCTGAAGACCTGAGTTTGACAAACATTTGATAGAATCAAAATTAACGTAATATAAAATAGAAGTGTGCATTGACCATTATCAGTTGCACTTACCACTAATATTACAGACACAGTTTTGCAGAAAATGACTACGGGAATATGAGTTGACTGCTGTTAGTATCGGTCATTTTCCCTTTTCTTTCTGTGGTAATTGTTCCCTGTCGAAGCATGAGTTCATTCCCTTTCTGTCTCTGCTTATTCACTTTCTTTTGGTAAACCAGTCTCATCTGCAGACTCTCGAACAGTAGTGTGAACTGAATTATTTACCTAGCTATAATGGTCTTCTCAGACAAACTGAACGTGATTATTTCCTAAAATTCCTTACCATTTTCGGAACTTAGTTTTTATGCTACTTCAGTCGTGCAATGTTAGTTTCTAATTTGTAAATTTATACATGAACCTTCACGAATCCGCTTCTTGACGTTAATATCACTTCCCATTTCTTCAAAGGTAAAGTACTTTGATCCAATAAGAATAAGCCACCACAAAGTAACAAATGGCCCCACCAACAGTACGCTTTGATAGTAAATGGTTCAAATTAAAAAAAAAAAAAAAAAAAAAACCTATAACTACAGAAGAGAACTTCATAAACGAAGTAGACACAAGAAAAGAACACCATAGCACAAAAAATGACAATCACTAATGCATATCTCTCCACACTGGTAATAAATACTACCTGCTATTACGTTCATAAAAGAAGGTACCACATAAGTGCTGAACGTGTTTGGTTAAATAGGAAAAAAAGGTGTCTCGAATAAGGCGGAATTCCTCTTTAGTTGATTTCGTACTAGTGTACATTTCTGTTATCGTATTACGCACTTATCCGTAACGAAGTGTACTGCTCACTTGTGTCCGCGAATTGGCTAAAATTTTGTTGCATTGATCCCATTTGACTGTTGTTTCGGAGGCGG
The DNA here is from genome assembly GCA_026315105.1 of Locusta migratoria. Classification (NCBI taxonomy): domain Eukaryota; kingdom Metazoa; phylum Arthropoda; class Insecta; order Orthoptera; family Acrididae; genus Locusta; species Locusta migratoria. The sequence continues at coordinate 300,690,320 of CM048755.1, forward strand.
TGATGGAGGAACAGTGTCGTCCAACAAGGAAACGAGGTGCATTAAACCAACGGCCGTTAACCGGGCGAGGGTCGAAAAGTCATATGTTTGTAAATCTATGGAAATTAACTACTGAGATTACCAGTCCCTAGGCTTGTTTAAAACTCAAACTAACCTCAAACTAACGCACGCACGCACGTACACACACACACACACACACACACGACGCGCTCCGCAGCAAAGCGCCTTAGAAAGCACGGCTAATCCATCGCGGTGGCGCGGGTCGAGATTCTCGAAATGTGAAGGTGTAATGCTGTACGCGTTGTTCTCTTGTGAAAGGCGCTTAGAGTGTAGTGGAATGCGGAGGCGCTCGGGTTACGTGGGCTCGCAGCACGACAACAAAAGCTTGTGCATTTCGTGGGCTGGATTGGCTGTCTGTTTCGTGGCAGGCGAAGACGGCGATGGATGGCGCTCACGCACGTACCGCCCCAGGCCTACCAATACCTGCAGAGTAGCTACTGCCTAAAGCACCACCATATGGAAGGTTTGTCTTATAACATTACCGAAATTCTATTTATCTTACTGTGCATGGTGACTTTTATGTTCTAGTGCTCTTTTGATTGCCCTTTCAAATGACAATGTAATCTACAGTATTTTCAGGGCATTCATGTAATAACAATTCATGTAATAACAATGGTGCGTTATTTAAACTTTGCAAGTTACGATTAGGAATAAATTCTCCCCTAAGAGCAAAAATGTTTTAACTTATTGTCATGTTAGGTTTACTTCTAACTACTGAGGGTTCACTTCTCGAGTGGTTCTGCGTTTTTTAAAGTGCACTCTACCCTGGTTCTACTTTTAGGCATTGGTGACAGCAGTGTGATCCTAAGAAAAACGTGTCGCACATCTATTAGATGTATGTATGCTAAGGCCATCAGACGACGGGAATAAGTTTTACTAATAGTGCCAGTCGGCAAAGCTTGGATCATCTGATACCTGGAATGAATAGTTAAACAGGGTGGTCGGAAATTCCCGTTACAAACTTCTAGGCCATGTAGAGGGTAGTAAGTACATAACAATTTGAATAGGAACCCAAGCCGGAAAACGTATCGTTTCCGTTCTACAACTGTTTAAATTCAGATGATTAGCCGGCCACGGTGGCCAAGCGGTCTGCGGCGCGCCAGTCACGGTCTGCGCGGCCACTACGGTCGGGGGTTCGAATCCCCCTCGGGCATTGGTATTTGTGCCGTCCTTAGTAATAGCTAGTTCATAAGTAGTTTGTAAGTTTAGGGACTGATGACCACGTAGTTAAGTCCCATAAGCTCTACAAACATTTGAACTTTTTTTTCTCAGATTATTGTCCCATTCACTCCTACTTGAGGAATGTAATTAGGCGTGACACAGTAAAATTGTTGCAATCAGTTTGATGGAGAGAATATACCAGAGCATGCTTCGGAGGTACAATGTGTGTAACGACGTTGGTGGTTGCCACATCGAGCCGCTGTTGTAATGGATCAGTTACGTTGCGGTTGGCGCTGTGTTCTTTTTGTTGCCGACTAACGTAAACCATACGGTGTAAATTATAACGAATATTCGTAAGTAATAACGGAACGATTCAGTATTCTTTTCGAATTGATTGCAACAATTGTACTGGGTCACGCCTAATTACATTCCTCAAGTAGGAGTGGATGAGATAATCACCTGAATTGAAACTGTCGTAGAAGGGAAACGATACGTTTCGGACATGGGTTCCTATTCCAAATGTTATGTACTCACTACCTTCTACAAGTCCTAGAATTTTGTAACGGGAATTTCAGACCACCATGTATATATGTGGTGTCTTGTTCTTTCTGACATGTCCGACATATATATATGTCAATGACGGGCAATGATCCTTTGTTCAGTGCGGAGACACTCCAAGGCCCTTACTCTTACGGGAATCAGTTTACTAAACTATGAGTTTGAGTAACAGTGGGCAGAGTAACGTCGAGAATTTGTATGTGACGGGAAGCGTGTTTGAGTATTCAGTGCAGGTGTGGCTAGCGCTGCGTCCCCAGCGGTGTACGGCCAGCGCAACTGCCTAGAAAGCATGAGACTCGGGTTCGAATCCCAGCTGGGTACACGTTATCAACTTCACCCATTGGCAGTTAATGTCACATATTTCGTGAAAAGCTATTGCACTATTTGGAAGCAACAGAAGTAAACTGTATTGGAATGTAATCGTAATAAATCAGGTTATGCTGCTGGATTAGGAAATGACAAGGGAAAGCGATCATCAGTTTGATTTGAACACCTCGGTGCTTCGTAAGGCATGGCTGTGATGGTGTCATCCTCCGATCTTTGAACTGACTTAGGGGGACATACAGGTCAACGTGGATTCCGAACCACGGTGCAACTCGGCATTTTCGCATCAACCAACAAAGCCAGAGGTGAGAAAGTGATAAGTAAGAGATAAAAATCCTAGAATTGACCAGTGATGGAACTCCTACCTCTTTGCATTTATAATCTAGTACATCGGTTTTTCGCGAACGTGGTAGTTCTATGTTGTGAGTTGAATTCTGGGCTCAGTTTATTTATTATTATTATTAGAGGGGGCATCTAGCCTTCCTATCAAACGCGCTGCTTCACCGGTCCGGCAACTTAGCCACCGAGGCGAAGATGAATTTTTCTATTTGGGTAGTATAGTTACCGCCGATGACCGAAGTAGGGAGGATGTAATACTCATATCAGCAGTAGCAATAATAAGCACATCTAAGAAGTAATTTATTAAAAGTAGAATTACATTTTAATGTTAGAAAGTTCTTTCCGAAGGTGTTTATATAATGTGTGGCCTTCCATGAAAGTGAAAAGCGAACGATGAACAGTGCATGAAAGAAGAGAATAGAAGTATTTGAAACCTGACGTTATAGGAGAGTGCTGAAGATTAGTTAGTTGGCTAGCGTAACTAATAAGGCACTGAATCAAATGGCACAGCTTGACTAAACGAAAAGATCGGTTGGTAGAACAATAGGGCGCGAGCAGAGTCATTAAAGAATCATCAATTTTGCGATCGAAACAAGTGTGTTGGGGAAGAGGAAGGAAGATAAAATTGTAGAAGTACCTTTTTAAGTCGTAGCTATTGTACAATGGTTCTCTGGGTACAGAAGTGACTCAGAAATAGCTACAACATGCAGAGATAATTAGTTCTGCTGAGAAAAAAGTTATTGCTAGATACTTAAGTATCTGATGCCCATCACAGGCTTGGTGTAGCTAAAAATTCTGGAGCAATTACAGGTAATTGTCTCGGCCGTAATTCTGATGCCGCAATTGCCTTACCTTAGAGACTGTCCACAGCGAATTGCCTCGCCGCCTAATAGATGCAGTAACTAACTTTCAACACTGAGGTCACTGCGGAATATGGCTGTCCAGCGAAGTGTACTACTGGAGTGCTGCTCTAATTTGAGTGCCCAATACAATTAACTACCATATACTGAGCGGCAGAGGCTGTACACTTACTGGGGACCTAACTTCCATGCAATGAGCGCGAGCGATACTGCACTCGAACTTGGCGTACTGGCAGAGTATCGAACTTCTTAGAGGAGCGTCTTTCGTCGGCGTTGCTCACTAACGCCTGTGTTTGGCAGCACCTCTCTGCAGCTTGTGGTGCAGAGGTTACAACCATTACCATTTAATCGTAATCGTTACGAAAATTGTTTAAAATTACGAGTTGACGAGTGGAGTGGTTCATATTCCGATTCTCAGGTTTAAATAACAAATCGGTGTCATTTGTTTTACGTTCCTTTTGAGTTCTTTCGTGTTTTGTTATCGACAAAAATAAAATGGTTACGAGCAACACCTAGCTTGTTCTTGTGGAAATCACCAGTATTGACAGTAACTTGTACGAACCTGGAAACTGTGCAGGGTATTGTGGAGAGCTGCATCAAACCAGTCTCCGGAGTGAAGACCACAACAACAACAAGCAAGTTCAACGGGGTGTCGCTTGCAGTAGATATGTACAGCTTTTTCTAAAAAAAAGTTAAGAATATGTGACGCTGCAGCTGTTCTGAATATAGATGGAGTAGGGGCATTTTCCTCTCGGCTGCTGGTATGTGTGGAAATTTCAACCGGGGCCTGGATTCGAACTCACGTCCCCTGCTCACAAGGTAGTTGTGCTAACTAACCCTTGCACTAGCTACACGGACTAAAGCACGTACCCCGTCTAACCCAGATTCTCATATTCCTCTGTTTTGAAATGTGCTGTCGTCCTTAAATTATATTAACGGAGTTGAAAATAAGTAGTTAAGCATTGTTATGATTCTAACTAGCGAGTTATGGCGCTTTTACTCGTGTATATTTAAAAAAATCATCGCTTGTTTCCATTATATTTTTATCTGTGATAATGCTGTATGTCTTTTAAGTGTTTCAAGACGAACAAGCTGGCTTTCATTCGAGAGTAAAACAGAAAAGAGCAGGCAAAATAGCAATTTTGTGTAGGTTTGTTCAGGCAGAACATGTCAACAAATTCTCCGCTTGAGAGTAATATCGATCGTACTTCCAAGTATAGACATTGTTTGCTCAGTACTGTGTACACTCGAGGTGAAGTATCTGATTCGATTTTCGTCCTAGAACTCGGCCGTAACGCTAAAGGGAAGCACAGGGAACGTCGCTAGTCGCTTCCAAACACTGTTGCCAGGACAAGACGGCGTGTGCGCGACGTGCATTAATCCCGCGGCAGTATTCCCGGCGCCTTATCTGCTTCCTGCGCACGGGATGAAATCACCACGACCCGACGCTGTGCAAGCCATTTCCCGCGACGCACGGTAAGTGCATAATACTCTTTCTGGTACACTATTTAACGAGAGCACAATCTTTATTGTGCATTTCCGCTGTTTTGATTGACGAAGAAAGAACTGTGGGAAGTTACTGTACTGTTTGTTACGTGTCCCCGCTGCGTTATGGGATGCAGTTTACTACTTTCATTACACTTGTAATCGCGCTCTGCCCCCTCCTTCCCTCCCCTCCCCGCCCCTCCCCCTTCTCTCTCTCTCTCTCTCTCTCTCTCTCTCTCTCTCTCTCTCTCTCTCTCTCTCTCTCTCTCGCCGGCCGCGGTGGCCGAGGGGAGTGAGGCGCTCCAGTCACGGTCTGCACGGCCACTGCGATTTACAGACATTTGAACAGCGTGGTCGGAAATTTCCGTTACAAACTTCTAGGACTTGTAGAGGGTAGTGAGTACATAACAATTTGAATAGGAACCCAAGCCGGGAAACGTATCGTTTCCGTTCTACGACTGTTTCAATTCAGATGATTAGCCGGCCACGGTGGCCAAGCGGTCTACGGCGCGCCAGTCACGGTCTGCGCGGTCACTACGGTCGGGGGTTCGAATCCCCCCTCGGGCATGGATATTTGTGCCGTCCTTAGTCTTAGCTAGTTCATAAGTAGTTTGTAAGCTTAGCGACTGATGACCCCGTAGTTAAGTCCCATAAGCTTTACAAACATTTGAACATTCTCTCTCCCCATTTCCCCCCACCCCGCACCTTCTCTCTGTGACCACCAGGGAATTTGTTTTGCTATTGTGTATGAAATCAGTACAGTTTTTGAGCGGCGAAAACACCCCGTAGAGTTTTCAGTATCTCCGTTTTCTTTACTTGAATGAAGTACTCTAGATGTAGCAACATAGCTACGTCCTTGAATACAAGAACACTCCTGACTATAATAACACTGACAAAGTAGTTCTATGCTATGTCTTGTTTAGCTATGTTTTACACGGGACTCATTGGGGGTTGTTTCGTAGAGTAGCCTACAGTACTATTTTTCTCCTCGCGTTTATTGTTGTCTTCTTGTATTATTCGTAATGTATATTGATTTATATCGTGGTCCAGCTCATCTGGGAGCGTACGTCATGTGAAGACATTGTGAGTGATGAACTTCAGTTTTCCAAGTAGCACGCGATAATATATATCATTAAAGGGATGGTTATTCCATCTCGTGAAAATTACCGCGAACGTAACGCATTTCCTATTAATGGAGTCAATATGTGTGTGAAGATATTAAATCGAAGGAGCAACAACTATATTTTTGTCCCGAATTTCTCCTCCAACATGTACCGTGGTTGTTCCTGTTTGAAACAGCGAGCACAGTATATCATAGAGAGGCCTTACAATGACAGTGAAATGAAGCCGGCTGAGAGCACGACACCCAACCAGAGAGTAACATATTTTTGTCTGTGACCCAACCAACATGGCGACCGAGCGGCAGCCGGCCACAGCTGCGAACGCAGGGTAGTTCATTGAGTTCTCTGTCTGCTAATTCCATTTTCATATATTTTAAGGCGTTCCTTTTTGACAATCTATTTTTGCAATAAATAATTAAAATTTTAGCTAGGGATAGCAAATCATACTATTATATAAAACAGCACATTTTTTCTGTCTGTCCCTTTAACCTGTTATAACTCGAGGAGAACCGAACAGGTGGTCTTGGGGTAAAGCCCTCGAATGGAAACTGAAGGGTCACGGGTTCAAAACCCGGTCGGACCCCGGATTTTTTCAGTCTGCACTTTAACCCATCTTTCACCTCTCAACTATGTGAGGAGTCGCCGAAACGACAAGTGGTTCGGATCCCACGTTAAGCTGTAGGTCCCCTATCCCCGGATGTACACCTTATTTTTCTAAATATCTGACACCAATGTTCTCGTAAACGCGCTAGTTTGCGTGATATATGGAACATGGGAGTATAGCATCTCAGAATATCGCCTTTAATGACAGCCGCAGTTCGTTAGATTTTATAACTTTCTCAAAAGAATAGGGATATAATTCTAATGGCTTATGTTATTGGGGGAAGGGGTTAAAGAAAATAAAGAGTGATTTCACAAATACATAGATTACGCAGGTGTTGATGTATTTATGCGTATACCTTACACATGAACAGACATAATAGTATCTGTATTTCTATATAGTACACACTTTTCTTCACTATTTTCCTCCGTCCAAAGTTAGAAGCGGCTGGATTGAGAGGCGTGTGTTCTGGTGGGCCGGCGTTGTGTCCATCTCGTTAGGAAGATTTAGTGACAGGCCAGATAGGCGGGACAGCTGCGGGCTATATAAAGCCACCTTTCACTCATCGCTGATGTATGGCTGCCCAGCCATGTAAACGTCGGCCCATAGGAGCTGTTATCTCAACTCAAACTCCAGACAATACCAATCACGTCGCTGAGATCCATGCACTTCCTTATTCGCCTTAACAATGAAACATAAATGGGACGCCTGGAACCTATTACCCTACACACCGGTACGGAGCCGAATGAAAAGCCGCTCTGTTATGGAAGGTTAAGCACTGAATGTGACAAACGGTGGTAGTAACAACATGTTTGTGCCGTTATACATTTTTCCTACATACATATTAATAGACAAAAACCACGAACGCTACTGAACGAGATTAAGGTTTTAATTAAAATTTCCACCAAAAGAACACCAACAAACATTTATGATCATCTTAGAACTCCACATTCTCAGTTATGAATGAGCATCTTCCACAGCCTTCTGTTCGTTTATAACGTGTCACGCAGCTCGTCATGCTTTGCCCATCCTCCGACGCGGGGTCATGCTTGATTGTATCCATCCATAGTGTTTCCGGAAGTTACTCCATCTCTCTTTATTAGGCCTGTTCTTGTATATTCTAGACATGTGTGTTCCAACCTTTGGTCGTAATATCTTCCTCAGGGGTCGCCGTCATAGGAAGAAGTACTTGCACCTTATAATAACCAGGGGGCTCTTTATGTTAAAATTACGGAGTTCCTTGTGTAACATTCATTACGAACTGAAAGGTCACATAATACAGTGAGTTAATGATGAATAAGCGCAAAGTCTGAAAAACTTGTTTCAGGAACCGATCAATGGGTAAAAGTACACCAGACAATTTATTCTGAAAGAATCGGAAAAAAGATCTACTTCACAATTAATTCGATTCTGAGTCTTGCCAGAAATACTAAACACTCTTTAAGCAAAATAATTTTTCTGTGGGAAATCTTGTAACAATGGGATATTGTGTTCCATTCCGAAAAATATACATACAAGAATTCGTCCAAAAATTAAAAGAAAGTTTGAAACTAAAGACAGAAGATTTAATTTGTTTCATTTAAGACAACATAGTTTTGTCACTGTGAGGGGCGGAGGAGGTCCTGAGACAAATTTTACTTGCAAGGGAGTCGCATATTCCAGAAGCTTGAAAAACACTGTTCTAGACCATATAGCGCCGTACTCTCGGTGTGGTGATTGTCTGAAATGTTTTTTTGATTCCGGCTTTCTTCCGCCACCTCATTTCTTAAATTATCCATCGTGGGTGTTTGGGATGGTAGAGGTAACGAATTTCATATCCGATGTCTGGAGTCCAAAAGTGCTTGATTCGATAGAGGAAGTCGGTGTTGGTATGAAGCTGCTATGGAACACCTTTGGTATGCTTTATCTAAACTTATGCCGATCCTTAAAAGTTAGAGTTTCTGGTATAATTCGGAATCTTTTCGCAATCAGTTGGTACTCTTCTGATAGATATTTCCGAGGTACGGAAAACTGTCCACACACTTTATAGCTGGTATTTTTACAGTTTCACTTTGGCATGATTTCCATCTCACCTAATTACTATAACCACTCTTATTGCTGTATTTTTGGAGCCGGGATTTCCAGTAGTTAAATCTGGTCTAACTTCCTCTTCCGTTTGATCACAGATCATGACATCAGTGAAGGGAACAGCATTAAGTTGACCAAAACACTTTTTCCCAATTATGAGTTACATCATCCATAACAATGATGAATATTAGTGGAGACTGCACTGCCTTATTGAACTGCACTTTTGCTCGTAACCCGTTAATAATGTACTGATGCAGCTTATTTCTACAGCTAGGAGAATGTTTGTTGCAAATCTGGATTTTCCTTGTCAGTCCTTCAGGTAAATTTCCTATTCGTAGAGCTCTGTCTTCGTAATAACAACGATGACCCAAAGGTCTGTTACCATAAAAAAAAGAGCAGTCAACAATCCGAAGATGGGTTTGTGAACACCACAGTGCTTTACTAGACATGGTCCTGTTTGGAGGTGGTATGCCGTTGCTTTCCTCCGACCTTCGAACTGACTTACCCAGCCAGTTATAGGGGATCTACAGTTTAATGTGGCTTCCGAACCCCGGTGCTACTCGGTATTTTTCACATCAGCAATACTGCCAGAGGTGAAAGAAGTGGAAACTGACAGATAAAAAACCTAGGACCCGGTGGGGATCGAACCCGAGACCTTTGGATTTATAATCTAGCACTCTGCCACTGAGCTACGGATCCGGAAAAAATCATGTAGATAGAGAGATAATGATTGACACACATGCTTGGAATGTCGTGGTTTTTTTCTGAAGTCGAGAAAAATGCACAAACTGACCAACAGATGACGCTTCATTTCGGAAGTGTCCTCACTGCAAATTCGTCCCACGCCACAACAGTTCGTGCAGGGTACGCTTTAGTGATCTCCTGTATGGAATGCTTGTGCGACATGCGACCTCACAAGCGTTAACTTCACCTTGCAGAGATGAGACCGCTAATGTCTCCATTTCTTCCTAAAATGTCTGAACAGCAGTAGCTCATACGTCTAGTCCCCCATTACGGGACCAATCTCTCTGAATAACCCGTAGCCTCGAACTTCAGAATCCTTTTCTCCATAGCGACCCATGTCATAGAATCTTTACCTGTTTGGATAGCTTTATGACTGTAGGATCCTTAAGCTGCAGTAGCGAATTCTCCATTCTAACAGTAAAACTTCACTAACGGTGCATTTTTTGACATTCATGTACCACGATTACTGGTGTATTTGACATCTCTCACTGCCTTCTTATTACACTCGATTCTCAGTTTTGCTGTTCAATGCCATTTCTTGTCCTGTTCGTTGACTCATTGTAGGTTTAAATAAGACGTCACATCATTTCAAATATAATGTCAATTTGTGCCTCTTAATGTTTTGCCGTCACTTAATTTTCACGGACTATCGGGTCAACCTGTATGTATGACGATCTGTCGTTAGACGCGGATGATCAGCTGAGAAGACAGGTGACGAGTATTTTCATTGAAGGAGGACAGCGCAGCTGTTATTTGAGGACACACGGGCGCTTCCTCGCGATTTGCATTTGAGGCGCGGCACAATAAGCGAGAGTAGGTTTCAGCGAAAGTTGACCGTGACGCGAGAGCTCGACCTTGACATAAACTGCCAGCTATTCGGAACGGACACCTTATATTAACACTCACTTATGTCATCGCGCCCCCTCGCCTGACCCTGCCCATTCAACATGTAGGACATCATTTCGTTATTTTCACTCAACCTGTCCCCGATGAGTTGCACAACCTTAAACAGCTTTGCGAACGAATAATCATCCCAAAGTTCAAACCCACACAAGTATTTCCAAAGGTTTCTTCCAATACAAATGAATTGCTGCACTAGTTGCATATATTCTCATGTTATTTGAAGACTACGTTACAGTGTCCGGCGCCAGATGTGTTCTTCCTATCCTCTTAAAGAATTGCATATCAATATCATCTGTATAATAAGCATTTATTCGCTTATTCTACTTTTTTCCCCATTTCGTACAGAGGAAAAGAATTTCCTGTACGAGTCCGCAATCTTCATTTTATCGATAAGAATTAAAAAAAACCTATATCGATAAAATTCTATTTCTTTATTAAGGCGTTCGGCATCATCATCAAATCTAAAAACCTTTGAACTTGCAAAGTAAAGGAGAGTGTCAATAATAATTATATATACTTCCCAATCCACCGTAAGGCGAGCGGCGGAGGGTACACTGTACCAATACTAGGCATTTGGTGTCCTATTCCACTCCCAAATAGAACGAGGAAGGAAAAAACATGTCTACATGCCTACGTGCGAGCCCTGGTTTAACCTGTCTTCGTCATCTTTACGCGAAATGCAAGTAGGCGGCAGGAAGAACGTTCTACACGCAATTTTAAATTCCGGCTCTCCAAATTTCCTCAACAGAATTTCTCGAAAAGAACGTCCTCTTTCCTCCAGCGATTCCCATTTGAGTTCCCGGAGCATTTCCGTGACACTCGCGCGTTGGTCGAACCTACCAGTAACGAACCCAGCTGTTCCCCTCTGAACTGCTTACATGTCTGTCTTCAAACTGATCTACTGCGAGTCCCAAACATTTGAACAATACTCAATACGTGGTCGTACATGCGTTATATATGCGGTCTCCTTTACAGATGTAGTACATCATCACAAAATTATCCCAATAAAACGAAGTCGGCTGTCCGCCTTACAACTTTCCTTACAGATTCGTTCCGTTTCATATCACTGTGCAATGTTAAGCCTAGATATTTGAACGATGCGACTACATCAAGAAGCTCACTACCTCGTAGGGGCGGCGACTAGAAGATCGTGATTTTGTTATAGTCGCTGAACTTTACTTTGCGAGTTACGAGATTTTTAGATTTGGTGATGGCAGATGCCGAAACGCCTTAATAAATAACTACAATTTAGTAATCTAGAAGATTTTTTACTCTTATTCCTTCTCCATTATCACCTTTCCGCCCGTTAATGATGGTCTGAGTGACCAAAATCGGTCGAGAATAAATGATTTTTATACAGTGGATGGTAAAATTAAATTCTTTACATACACAACAGCTGTAAAAAGTCACCCGACCTGTTTTATTGTTAAGAAATAAAGTGTAACGGCTGACTAGGTGTTGCGTTATTGTATCTTCTTTAGCGAAAGTTTGGCTTTTAAATCATTAAAGTAACATTACCACGTCACATGTTGCATCAAATGTGCAATTTTTATTTGTGTGGTGTTTAGATTCTAGCCCTAGTCTTTGCTGTTCGTTTTTCTGCTATGGCTATTTAAACCTGTATTTTCACTCGTATGTATTTACTTCGTTACAGTCAATAACATGTTTATCGACTTCATTTCCTTGTATTAAAATGCATGGATAAATACATAATCTCACTTTCTTGTCCTTACTGCCGAAATTTCTACGCTGTGTATGAGATGAATAAATACTCTTAATGTAAAGTTCTTCGATGTAGCGAGGGCTTATATGGACATGGAAAGTAGTTCATAACGGATGAAAACATTAAACAAAGTTAAACTCTGCATCCATTAAATTTTCCTCGATTCGTCATGGTGCGCGTCGTCGCTCAATCGTTTCTTTAGCTGTTAAAAAAACTCATCAGAAGCGTTACCCATAGCCGCATCAGTTATGCAAATGCTGTAGGAACGATGATATTCGGTACCAATTATGAATTTAATCCGTTGGGTTACAGCAACGTCATCTAGTTAATTGTGTACGTATTTGCTATAATTAATTACGCTAGTCCAACATTTGTGAAATGCTGATCTAAACTTCGTTATAAAATTTCGTACAAACGTAATCACAGTATTAAATACCCACACACATTTGTAGTAAATGAGGAAAACTTGCCATAGGTGACTTAAAGTATAGTTATTTTGGTGGTTCTTCATCGTGTCAGGCACTAAGACTGATTTTTACCATGCCCATCCCTTGATTTTTTACACGAAATTTGTTTGCCTCAATATAGCTTCTGATTTTGTAAGGTAGTTTGCCCTTACTCATTCTGAAGAGGTATGCACCCCCTTTTCATCTGTTGTCTTCACTTTTGTTTCTTACGAAATGTTCAAATGTTTGTTAAACTTAAGGGACTCAACTACGGGGTCATCAGTCCCTAAACTTACAAACTACTTATGAACTACTTACGAACTAGGGCGGCACAAATATCCATGCCCGAGGGGGGATTCGAACCCCCGACCGTAGTGGCCGCGAAGACCGTGACTGGAGCGCCTTAGTCCCCTCGGCCACCGTGGCCGGCTGTTTCTTACGTTGAATATATTTGAATTTCTTCGCAATGTCACTGTTTCTTAATGTCTACTCTGACACAGCCTTTCGCAGCCCTTACGAGTCTCATTACAGCTACCTATATTTTTCTTTATTAAGGAAGAAGGAAGGAAGATTGTGGTTTAACATCTCGTTTACAACGAGGTCATTAGAGACGTACAGAGCGAGTGGCAAGACACTGGACTGCCATCCGAGAGGGAGGTGGTTCAAATCCACCTCCGGCCATCCAGATTTTCGTGATTTCCCTAAATCACTTGTAGTAAATGCCGGGATGTTTCCTTTGAAAGGTCACGGTCGATTTCCTTTTCCATCCTTACACAATCAATTTGAGCGTGTGCTCCGCCTCTAATGGCGGCACTGTTGGCGGCTCGCTAAAAGCCTAATATTCATTCCTTCTGCTCTGCCGTGTTGTTCATCACTATTTTATGATGCATTTATTTTAGCTTCATTTATCCAACCGGGAAAGTAGTTCGATATGGAACCCAAACCACTTTTTTTGGGGGGGGGGGGGGGGGGGCTTCAGCGAGTTTGCGAATATAGCGTGAAATCAGTAGTTGTATATTTGGATTGCACGGACTTCATAATACATTCTTCTCTAAACCACTACACTCCCCCCGTTTCCCTTGTATGATGGTTTTATTATTCAAACACACGTTACGAAACAAGCGACAACGCTAGAAATAACAAACCGTTATTCCGAAACTGAGACTCGTACAGAAATGACACTCCGGATATCTGTTAGCCTCAGAATGGCTATTCGCGATGAGGAGGAAGTTGTAGACTCGTTGACCGGCCGGTAGCAGTTCCACAGGTCGTTGTGCGCGCGCGCGCGCGCGCGCGTGTGTGTGTGTGTGTGTGTGTGTGTGTGTGTGGCAGCGGAAGGCCAGCTCACGCGTAGGGCGTGGTTAGCTGTGCGTCGCTCAGCGGAAAAAAAAAGAATCGATTTCGCCACAGGTGACGAGTGGAAGCGCTCGAGCAGTTTCCATAGACAAGGTGCTCTGCCCTGCCATGACTACATCACTCACTTCTGAAGTTACTTTAGTGTCCTACAAAACTCCTTTAATTTTCTGAGTATACGACGAGCATTAGCCATGAAAGTGAACCTTCCAAGACATACCATATGGTTGATAATTTAGCACGAATAGAAATACATGTGGTATTATATCTGTAGTTCACAAGTGTTTCTGTATCTTGTGTGAATATTGTAGATACATATCGTGGAAAATGTGTAATGGAGCAATGGTTATCACCAGCTAACTGAACGAGCTTTCATTTCTCTCTCAATATCCTTGCTTAGCAGTAAACCAAAGGTGCAGAATCACAGGGAAACAAACAAATGTAAATTGTGGTATATAATGATAGCTTTCGAAATTTTGTGCTGCAGAAGAAAGCTGAAGATTAGACGGGCAGACGACGTTACCAATGAAGATGTACTGCACAGAATTGGGAGAAAATAAATTTATGGCATATATTAACTAAAGTAGTGGATTGATTCGTGGAAATAATTCTAAAGCACCAAGGAATCTTCAGTTTAGCGTTGGACGGAACGTGGAAGTCTGTGGGACAAAAATCTCAGAGGGAGATTGAGGGACTAACATAGTAAAACAGGTTCAAAACGATATATATTGCTGTTCTTAAACAGAAATGATGAGGATTGAGCAAGATCGGGTGCCATGGAGAGATGCGTCAAACCAGTCTTTGGACTGAAGACACGGAATAACATCAATTGATGGCTTATTTTCCTTTCTATCGTGGTTCAATGTTAAACACAACAGGTGTTTCGGAATCTTTCAGCATTCACGCAGTGATCGAAGCACTGATTTGGTCATTTAGGACGGTAAGCTCTCTCTTGCATTGGAAAAGACAGTCGACTATTCGACACATTCTGTACGAACTAATTAGCTTGAGACGAATATCGGGGTGGATGCTTAAATGTGTGCAAAAATTCATAAAGATTAGAGAAAACTATACATTTTGTAAAATCCCGTAAGTACCCTCCACCATGCACTCAACTTTATACAGACAGTGACATCCTTCTTGTTTTTAAGGTAGTGTGTGCAAAAGTTCATCAATATCGGTACGAAACTATAGAATTTTTTGCAATAGAATAACAGGGTCACATTGAAAAACGCACTTTGTTGTTCTCAAATATTCCAGTCTTATTTCACACAACCCTTGTTGTGAGAATAAAGAAAAAAAAAATAAATAAAAGGATCTGTGAGATCGGTCGAGTCGTTCTCAAGTTATAGCTTGACCAAGGTATTTAGGGATCCATTCTTATGTTGCGAAGTACCCTCCCCCATGCACCGTGAGTATGTAGAAGTATGTTCCGCCATGCACCTATCACAAAATACTTTCTTAGCTGACGTTTTCTACCTATAAACTACATTCCTGCCAAATTTCAGCTTCATAGGTGAAGCAGTTTTCGACATTTCGTGTTTAGTCAGTGAATGCGTCCTTTCGCTTTTATATAGAGATTAAGAAAACAGATTGCTTAATTTTGGATGCAAGAGAATTAAGGGAGACTTGCAGACAAAAACAAATAGTAACATGCAAGTCTGTAATGCTAACTTTATTTGATACAAGATCATGCCTGATGCGACAGTTTTACAGCATCTACAGCGAAACTGTTGTGAGCGGTAGACTTCGATTGATCATTTTCTGAAGGGTGTGTCATAAACGCTTCATAAACGTCCGGAATTACATTTAAACTTTGTTGTAGGTCCCTAACTACTCCCATTTTCCAATAATTGACGCATAAATCTGGGTATTCTCACGCGGTAGCCTCTCATTATTTATGACGTCATATCTCCTGAGCTATGTGTCGCGATCTTTTGTTCTTGGGTCAGGAACCGTCGTGGGCGTACGGTGAACAGTTCACCAAAGTTTCATTGCAATGGAATGAATGGTTTATGAACACACAGAGGACATACAGAAAATTTTATATATAGATTCACATTCTCCTGATGTTCTCCCAGTAAATCCAAGTCGACCTTTCGCCTGTGCTACTAATGTCCTTACATGCGCATTCATTTAATATCGCTTTGCAACCTTATCCCGAGACAACCGTCGAGCCTGTCAATTACCACATAATTGTTATACGATATTTGAACATCACGGCATTGCATTACCTAGTCACTGCACTTAGATGTTTCTAAATTTAACAGCGAGTTGTGATTATTGACAAGAGCCAGTGACCAGGACGTAAGCTCCCACATTGTTTATCGCGGTTGAGCCACCTGTCTTTGGGCCCCGTTCGACATCTCCCTCTGTGAGACGCATTCCGCAGTTGTCTGCTTGGCAATGCTGTTTAAACTAGCTCACATTATATCTTATCCGTTGTTGGCATAGTTTCCAGAGCTGATACCATTATTTCAAGTAATACTCGGGTTTCTACATGCGGAGCGAGCTGAGAAACTGCTTTTGTGATTGAGAAAGCATGTTTTTTTAACTTTCCGGAGTATCTGTTCTACTCTCCTGACGCCCTTTCAGGAAAGTGCAGAACATGAACGTTGCCTCAAACGAAGATGGCTTAAACGAATCTTTAAAAAGATAATAGTATTTTCATGTTATCATCGCAAAATATTTATCGTAACCATATAATTGGAAAAACGTACCTTGAGTTTCGAAAGGGAGATTTTCATCTGAATACAGATCCAGAAAAATCATTGTAGTTTTTAACTAACGAGCTACATTCTGCGTGTTAACTTCCAGTTGTTTGTAGAAATTAACAGGTATTTCGAACGATTTTATCATGTGGCGCAACTTTTTGCATTACCAATACCACATGGTGCAATGATGAGGGCTGCACGATAAGAAAGCCAACCTTTTCCTGCGACAGCATTAATTTTATGTTATAGTTAAGAGGCGCATCTGCCAATTTAAATGACAAATATTACAAATAAAGTTTAATTTCATACTTTTTATACCTTCAGATTTCCTATTTTACGCTTTTCATTGCGCCTAAAGTGAACGCATTTCCAAAGAAAATATTCTTTTAAACACTTCGACTATGTCTGCAATAAACCGAATGAGATATTGAGCAGTTCGAAATTTATTTCTAAACCAAATTAGTTTTTACGAATGAAGAGAGTCCTACCTTCAAACTGTGGCGTAACTAGGACTTGGTTTTGGGGGGGGGGGGGGGGGGGAGGAGGGATAGATCTGCTTGACGAGCAAAATTTTAGTCAGTTTCCAGACAGACTACAATCTACCACTCCTGTTGAAGAAACTAATTCACTCCCATCCAATGAAAGATTATGGTAAAACACCACAAGTTTTCAATCTTTACCTTTATCAGATTGCTGTTATACGATTTATTTTCTTTCTTTCTTTTTTTTCGGGTTCTGAGGAGGGGGGTTCTATCCCCCTCATCCCCCCCCCCATAGTTACGCCACTGCCTTCAAATAACAGCATACCAGAACTATGTTTGCAAGTTTACTAGTAAATGTTTTATGAGCTTCTGTACATTGAAATATTTATACTGGCAAGTTTCATTCGTTCTGAATTTTAAATAATAGGACGACAACATTAATTCGTTGAAACAAATGTCTTAGCCTTTCCCTAACGTCCGATGGAACTTTGCATAAGCGCGCAGAAATACTGAATCTGGCCTATAAAAGCGAAATACTCGTAACTTGCAAGCGATTTGAAACCTCGGTCTTTTAAGCTTGCTTGGAGTGGTGTTCTCTTCCTGTTGTTGTGCAGTGCGGGTATTGTATCTGCGGGGCACTGTCCCCTTTTATAACAGTAGTCTGTCATGGCGGATGTCGAAGATAAGGAGGTGCGAGGGCTGCTTGCCTCCCGGCTGAAATATCGTCGACTGCAGAGCGGAAACAGTCACGCGACTTACCTCCGGAATAAACTGCCGCGCTTCACAGCAGCGTTAAACATCACCACCGTATCGATCCTGATCCCATCTACGCCCACACTTAGTGCACTCCTCATCTCATCCAATTTAGTACGCTGCGTCGCACCCGATAAACGTTACTTCTGACCCACTTTTTTCTACTAGAGAGACCAACTACACAATACCCTCGCAGAGGTTCCAACCATTACAATTTAATCGTAATTGTTACGAAAATTGTTTAGAATTATGAGTTTTCTATTGAAGTGGTTCGAATTCCGATTTTCAGGAAAACTCTGTTCCTTTTGAGTTCGACAAAAATGAACTAGTTTTGAGCAACACCTTATAACATGTTTTTGTGGAAATCGCCAGTGTTGACACCATCTACGAACTCGAAAACTGCGTAATATGGCCTGAATCCACAAAGGCGCGCCAATGTAGACTCTAGCAGCAGCCATTGGAGATGTCGAACGTCACTTGACTCTCGTAGCTGCGCCCCTACAGGAAAAATCGTGAAGGGTGTGGGTAATAATAAGATAGTTCATCATATATCCCCCATCGTTAGTCGGTGTTCAGAAGTTGAAATTGTGTTGGTTTTGTTTTTTATTGCATCGTATCTACTAATACAGCGATTTCATGTGCGTGATATGCTGTACCAAAGTGTGTGATGAACGTTTCTTATTTGTAAAATAGAGTTCTACGGTCGCCTAGAAATGTTATCTCGTTCCATCGTTTTTCGTAAAATGAAGAATTTTTTGTGGCAGGAAAAATCTAATCCTCGTGAAAGTGATGCTTATGAATCATTGCGAAAAACACTTACGGAGCAAAAATATCGTAAGGGTATTCTTGCTTGAGGATTTCTGCGAAATAAATAAATATTAATCTGGAAATAAAAAAGAACTAAACTTTTGTATCGAGAAAGAAAATAATTAGTAATTAAATTTTGATCCCTCCCCCTCGCTCAGCCACACACATTCCAACTGTACTCATCAGGATGAAGTAGTAATATTCTGCCTCTATGTCATCTGCAACCTTACAGAAACTGTTTTCACAATTTTGATGATTCCTTATTCACTTATTCCCCTTGGACTCCTTCTTACTATCCCTCCCCCCTTCCGTTGATACTATTACATCGCATTAATTTGCTGTATCCAAAAGTTGGAACTTCTGCTCTCGTACGGCTGGAGTGTTGCTGCGAAGCATGGGATCCTTACCGTATTGGATTAACGGAGGATATGGAACAGGTTCAACGAAGGACGGCTTGTTTAGAATTGTCGCGAAATGTGTCCGCTCCGTATTTCAATGACAGCGAAAGAGACCGCGATGCAAAGGACCGTTTCGATACCAAACAGGGGACTGAGTGTTGAATGTCTATCATCATTTCACCATCATCGACACGTAATTCGACGATTTGTCATCAATTTAAAAGACTTGCAGTATGTAACCGAACCCCGTTAGGGATATCCTGGCCAATAAAAGCCATACGACCATTTCATTTCACAGCGAAATGCGGGTGTGTGTGTCATCGGTATGATACTTGAATTGGAGTGGCAATCTTTAGCACACAAATGGTTTTCTTAGCGGTGAGGCCTTTTCACGAAATTTCTTACCGGAATACGATAATATTCTGTTGACGCCGACCTACGCAAGGAGGAATGATGGGATGAGAAATAGTCGACGGTGGTAGGGTGAAACCTCTGCTACAGAGTTGGGTGTCAATTGGAGAGTGGTCATATAGATCTACAGGAAATTGACACACAGACGCCATATTTATTCATTAGTTTATTGATGTTTGGCCCACCACAGTCTTTGAGAACTGTTGCAACTCTTAGAGACATACTCGTAAGATGTCCTTACAGTTTCGAACAGAATGTATCCATTTTTGTACCAAAACAACCTCCCATTATGAAATCAAAATACTGAAACATTTCGACCGTTTCTGGGAGCTGAAATTCAACGACAAAATTAAAAAATTTGTGCTGTATTGATACACTGAAGTGTGGTGATTGTTATCTGACAGTAAGGAACATGCGTACCAAGTTTGATTGAAATCGGTTTAGTAGTTTAGGAGGAAATGTGGAAAATACACAAATATAAACTTACGTCGTCTTCTGTAATATGTACGGATTTACATTTACGTAATTACCTTGTCAACTAACAAATATAAAGCAAATTTGTTAAAAAGGCGACATAAGGTAGTGAATAAACAAGAAGAAGTGAGATCGGTGGTGCACACGTCTGCCGGGAAGCCACCTCTATGCTCTGTGGTAGAACCCAAGGAGGTTAGAATACATGCAGATGCCCTTAGTGAAGCCTGCCTCCGCCATATTACTAAGTTTTGAAGAAGTGTTCGTATTGTGGCGCTAATGTTTTACGTCACTTAAAACAGGAATAAAACGCCACAGTTTTCCCGTGATGTACAACGTGTTGAGAGTGCAAATTGGCCGTTAAAATTATGTTTTAAAATATATTATGACGATTATTTATTATTGTTTATTCACGAAAGCGTATTATTTGAAAGTACATACTTTTAGTGACTGTCAGTTCAATGCATTAACTGTAAGAGGGTCGACTTCACGCGTAGTTTTAACGGAAAAATAGCATTCCAAAACTGACCTAGATGGCGGACAGGCTTCAACTGAGTATGTGCTTGGCATAAATAATGCCATCTTCCTTTATTCTAACCTCCTTGGTAGAATCACATACACGCTGTCCGCCACACTGACCTACGCCGTAAATCAGCAGGGCGTATTCCAACTGGAGACGGGGAAACTCCGTCCCGGGAAGCGACACAGTAGACCGCGCGGGTAACGGGTACATTTATTACATAAAAATGTAGGATAGGAACGTTGGTTCGGCAGTCTAGCCAGGCCGCTGGAAGGAGGGTAATTTTGATTAGTGCGTTGGTCGGATGTGGGACTTTGTCCGTTGCTCGGTGAGGCGGCGAGAGATAGGCGGTTGCTTCCGCTGCAGCGGGCACGGACAATGCCGCCTTGTCTTGGTCTGGGGGAGCGCCACGCCGTCTCACTATCGAACGCCGAGTTCCATCTATCTGCTCGCATTTTGGCTCAACTTCGTCACTTAAAGGATCAGAACAATGGTCGCACTGAAAGTAGCGAGAAACGCATTGTTTGAATTCTAATAATTTAACGAAGACCGCTGCAGGATCGTAATTTAAACATTTTACTGCACTTGTTGCCATACTTTGACGTCATCGATATGTCGCGTGATCACAGGCAGTACTTCCAAAGTTCGTCAAAAAATGTTTCAAATGTTTGTATAGTCTATGGGACTTACCTACGGGGTCATCAGTCCCTAAACTTACAAACTACTTATGAACTACTTACGAACTAGGACGGCACAAATATCCATGCCCGAGAGGGGATACGAACCTCCGACCGTAGTGGCCGTGCAGACCGTAACTGGAGCGCCTTAGTCCCCTCGGCCACCGCGGCCGGCAAAGTTCGTCAACAGTGTGTAATTTCAACGTCGTGTTGTCATTTGATTCCTCATTAGAGAGGGAAAAATATGCTGCTGGAATTTACATCAGACTTCAGCGTGTGTTTGGAGGCGTCAGCAGTGTTTTAATGTGGATGTACCATTTATAGGGAGGAAAGGCAAGTATTCAAGACGAACCTCGTTGCGGTCAATGTCAAACTTACTGCACAGATCGCTATAAGAAAAGACTTGATGGGCTCGTCAGCTACATCAGTGCAGAAGGTCGCACCAAAACTTGCTCGACGACACAGTGCAGTGCAAGAAATCACCAAAGTTTAGCTTATCGAAAAATTTCGTGTCCATTTGGTTCCACATTAAACGACACACACCTCATAAAAGAACGGTCTCTCAAAACCGCTGTCAGAGATTTCGAAAGTGATGTTTCTTTGAAGAATATTGTGCGACATGGTGAAAGCTGGTTCACTCGTAACGAGCTTGAAACTAAACACCAGAGAATGGATTGATGTATTACTTTGTGATTGACGTTTCAGGGAGTTGCATGCTAGAGGCAGCAGAGAGCCTGTCCAGCGCCACCTGCTCGCTATGTTGCCAGATTTATAGATACGTGCATCGCCTTGTGAATATTGGCTGACGTGCTATCCACTGCCAAGTCAGTCAACCACAATAATTCTAATCGGAGTATTGCAGGGTTGTCTTGATGAAGGATGCGCCATTTTGGTGTAGGAAACATAACACGAACTCGGTGAATTTTCGCTGAAAGCTATGAAGTTGATCGCTCTAAACACAGAAAAAGTAGCACGATGTCAGGAACAACTGACCGCAGTAATGTTTTCTTTTCTAAAGCACCCAGGTGAGTGATTAAATGTGGCTTGCAAGTCCGTGTGAATTGACAATTTTCCCCCCCCCTCTCAGCTGTATGGATCTCGGAACTTCATTCCTCTTTATGCTTGCTACCAAGGCAATTGAAAATGTTATCAGTTGACCTTACCGTTCAACCATAATATGCCGTGAAGCCTTCGAGCAAGTATATGCCCAGTAGTTGGGAAAAGCACAAATTACAAACATCTGCCAGTAAGTAATATGTTGCTCGACACTTTCCGGAAAGTACTCTCGAAATTTCTATAGTGTAAACATTTGTGATTCGTAGTAGAGACCAGATCAGAAATGAGTCCAATATTGAGGGTTGCATACGTTAGAAATAAAGGTGCTGCAATCAGAAACGCTCCTTTCCTGCTGTTTCCACAACTAGTTCGAGAGCGGCCGTTTCCTCCTCGTGAACTCGTTCTCTCGTACTAAAGTGTCCAGGGTAATAACTCTATTCGTGACTCAAAGTGCGGAAGTTGAGTGCACTATCTTTGCCGTTGTAAGTACCACTAAGGGGGTGAAATGTCGAAGTGCCGGAATAATATAGCCCCTAACAAAGCTGAGTTTTCTTGAGGCCACTGAGTAAGACAAAAACGAAGTGTTGAAATCCATACAACTGCAGATGCCTTTCATCGGAGGCGTAGTTATGTTTGGAGCAAGTTCCAAAAGTCGAACAATTGGTTGTGTGTGTGTGTGTGTGTGTGTGTGTGTGTGTGTGTGTGTGTGTGTGTGTTCATTTTTGTTTCTCCTATGGGAGTAAAGCATTGTGGTCATTGGTCCCTAGACTTACAATCTACCTGAACTAAACTATCCTAAGGACCCCCCTCCCCCCCACACACAAACACACTCCCAAGGAAGGACTCGAACCTCCGGCGGGAGCGGCCGCTTAGTTTCCGATACGGCGCCGAGAACCGTACGGCTGTTCCCACTCGGCTCCTCTTTATTGCATCACCGCCACAGAAACATACCGCATGCTGGCAATTAGTCACCTCAAAAATACAATGTTTGAGAGAAGCAACACTGTTGCTGTTGTTTCGATTCGTGGACAAGTGTAGCCTACTACGAAAATGACACGACTGCTCTCAAGCGGACAAATCGCGAGAAAGAGATGTTACGCGATGCGTATTGTGCAGCTTGGGGCCCTTCACACACATTTTTAGGGATAAACACAAAATTGATGCTTTTCTATTTGTGTCACAGAGCACAGGGCAATGTCACTTCCGTCCTTGAGACCAAAAAGCACTCAGTGTATTTTTCAGCAACTGTCAGCAGTGTAAAAATATCACGAAACTCATTCTACATTTACTGCTTCAATACACTTTCATTTGAGTAACCTATTATCAAAGACGGACATCTGTCGTTTGCCAGAAACTGAAATAAACGTTGTTCCCCCCCCCCCCCCCCCCCAGAGAAGTAGAGCTAATATATTTGCAAGCTGATTTGAGCATTATCAACTTTAATACTCGAGGATATATACCTGGAAGTGACTAATATCAATTTGATTACTCAAGCACCTTCAAATTGTGTTTGAAAATACAGATGTCCGTCTTTGAAACCAAAACGTGTAGGTGTCCGCTTTTGATGTGAACACGCTTCATATGTCCGTTTTTGATACACAGATTCGCTTACTGCTGACGAGAATGTTTTGCAGGTTTATAATTTGGGAAATCATAGGAATATCGACGTAGAGTAGAAAATATTAAATTTTGAACTCTGCTACATATTGCAAAAAATGAACTACAATAATCATAATAATCTTTTTTAATTTTGTAGACAAAACGAAATGTTACAATCACAGTAATTTGAGTAGTAATAAAATTGCTTGTATTTTTGAAGTTACTATAATGGCTAGAAATTTCCTAAGAAACTTAAAATTTTCCCGTAAATATCCTTGCGTTATTTCTGACATCGAACGTCTTTCCAACAAGAGATAATTTGGTACAACACACCATACAATAAAACAGTGTAGTTTACAAGCTGGTGTTACCTTTGGGCGCGGCCGAGGTCATTGAGGCGCTATGCTCCTACGCGCGAGGCCATTCCACGTCGGGGGCTTCGAATCTCCCCTTTGGCATTGATGTTTGTGATGTCTTTAGTACAAGCTAGTTCATAAGTAGTTTGTAAGTTATGGGACTGACGACCCCAGCAAGTTAAGTCCCATAAGCGTACAAACATTTGAACATTTTCTTACCTTTCTTTTCAATGTTTCTTTCCACTTTCCAGGTTGTCTCAACCGCTTCCTAGCTTTTCCTTCGGACACTGGTGGTAAATTTAGTTCCATTTCACTCGCTTTAAGAGGGTTATTAGTAGTAATACTATAAAAAATTAGTGAAAAACTTAAGGGCTAATACGTCATTATCGAGGTCATGTGATCATATACTGTGTTCCCATTGGTGCACACTGCTTTATTCAACAAGTGTCCGAATTTGATATTAAGCTCTTATGTAGGTGTCCGCTTTTGATGTGAACAGTCAACCTTAACGTGTGATTTATCACATTTCCGTCAGTTTTTGGGCGGAAAAAAATACCTTCACCAATGAAAAGAGCGGAAAACGTACCTTTGGATCGACTGCTAACTAAATTTCGACCCTTAGGTCAGATTGTCCAGGACTGATGTTAGGCTACTCATTCATTGTTCACTGCCGGTTTCGGACGAGGACCATCATCTGACGGGAAGATGTTTTAACGAGAAACAGTAATATGTATCTGAATGTAATTCACGCGCACACACACACACACACACACAAACACACACACACACACACACACACACACACACACAGAGAGAGAGAGAGAGAGAGAGAGAGAGAGAGAGAGAGAGAGAGAGAGGAGGGGGGCGCGGTGCTCTCGGATGACGTCACACAGAGCAGACCGCTGCCCCGTAAAGGGTATATTACGCGGAGCGTATTTTGTCGCTAGTCGCTGGCGTCTGTTGTCGCTCGGCGTATAGGCTAATAGCGAATGAATACGCTGACGCAGCGACTTGAGACGCTAGTGTCTTCGTAAAAACAATTGAAACACGACGAAACATATGACAATGTTTTGGCGGTTAGGTGATACCAAACTGTTATGTTTCCCAAGGTGAGACATGTTCGTGAATTTATATCAGTGATCCCTTTTGTAAGTACTTTTAATATCCTTAACTACGTCGATGATCACAAAATTTCTCGTCGCTTTGACGACCGGTTTCGGCCAGTGATGACCATTTTCAAGTCTACAGCAAATGAACAGGACACATTTAGTAATAGACTAACTTATAAAACATAAATAAGGCATCAATATATAAAACGTGTTTAAAATGTTATACATCATACCTGTTATTACATTCCTTAATAAAGATACACGTATGCTGTGATGATGCCATTCTGACTATAGTGTTAAGACCTTCGTAACTTTGGCATGTTGGTTTCTTGTTGGCCCCGGACAGAGCGGAGTGTGTGGCGGAAAGGGGAACTGTGTGACGTCACTAGTTGGTTGGGGAGGGGGCGTGGCGTATTTGTCGTGCGCACGGCAGCACTCAGGTGACGAGTTTCTGGTTAATCCGGCAGAGGCAAACTGGCGAATGTGGTCTGCGAGCGTAAGAGGCAGGGGCGACTTGCTGCCCAGTTTAAAGCGAGTGGACGCAGCTCGTCCTTATATCTCACTGGAGTGTCTGTCACTGGAGAGTTGAACATGTCCGCAGCGTCTTCGTGCTAAAAATAAAGATATAAATAAATTAAAAACTAAATAAATAAGGTCCGTTGGCACTGTTCTTCGCGGAATCTCGCAAAATCACCTAGCAAGGTGGCGTCGTTGGCAACGAACGGGACTCCCAATCGGGGGACGGCGCTTCAAACTCGCCACTGGCCATCCAAAGTTAGGTATTCCGTGATTTACTTCAATCGCTTCACGCAAATTGTGGGATGTTTCCTTTCACAGAGCACGACCAATCTCCTTCCCGATACTTAACCGAAAACAATCAGAACTTGCCCATCTCTAACGACGACGCTGTCGACGGGACGTGAAACGCTAAACTTCTTTCTTTCATTTACTTAGTAATGTCACTTTTATCAATCCAATCTGGTGAGAGTCCCCGAAAGATAACTAATATTCACGAATTGATGGAAAACTTCTTCACAAGCCTTTTTTTTTCGTTCAATTAAGTTTCCGTAAAAGTTCCGCCTATGGCTCAGCCTGCCATTTCTTTTTCAAAATATAAAATTAATAGGTTTCTAAAGTGAGGTTATTTCGTAATTGAAACATGACGTAGTACTGATTTTAAAGGAATCTGATAAATGTAATTTAGAGATAATTACACAGTATTTTTCTTCTGTAAGAGTAACCGTAAATCGATAGATACAACTTTTGCCAAATATATTTGGCATTTAGTTTTTGTAGAGTAGTGGTCAGATTAATACAATTTGGTTCAGTTATCTCGTATAATCTTAACTCAATTTAATTGTATATAATACATTGTGTTCTGTATTTTGTAATGAAGTCAGACACCTGACTTGTGTTACTATGTGACATAATTTTATCTGAGGAAATAGGCATTAGTTGACATCAATAAAAATAAAAAAAGTACCTATGACATCTGACGAGTGGCATGACACTACGTAAAGCTGCTTCGATTTTTCGGTGACACCCATTTTCATGTGTAGGACTAACAATTAATGAAGCTTAAGAAGATTTCTTGGCGTTAAATACACATGTTTTAAGCTTCAGTTGAACCATTTCACCAATCGCAAGATTGAAATTACTGTATTTTTTTAACTTTCGTAGACTTGTCCCAGTATCGTCGTCCGCATTCTCCGCGCATTCCTTAAACATCTGAGCAGTTACTCTACTGCAGTTGGAACGTTTATCCCGTTAGTCCCCAAATATATAATCTCGTGTAACACTAAAACGGTAAATTATGGGAGATGGTGAATACACTGTACCTGCTACACAGACAACTATTTATTTCGCCATATGATTATTTTTCATAATAGACCTACAACATTTTATATATCGTTAGTTCACTACTGTCCTTTGTACTTAGTTTCTTTGTACCTTCATTACATCATTCTTTGGCGCCTCGTTGCAGCGAAATGATTTTGAATGAGAGTTTCGTTGTCAAGTTTACAGATAATTATGTCAGTAAACGTACTAAATATCGCAACTACTTCCAGCTATTTCCGTGTTACCTTTCCTCGCCAGTAGCCGAGATACGCCAAGTAACAGTACATGTGCTTATTCTGACTTTGGCTTGTATTCGAAGCGCAGGAAACACAAAGCTGGTTATTGCTCTGTGCTTATTGCCTGTTACTGTTCACTTGGTTGCATGTTTGTTATGGCGGCCCATTTGACTTTTGTTTAGTATCGCCCACCCCCCTCTCTCGCTGTGTGTGTGTGTGTGTGTGTGTGTGTGTGTGTGTGTGTGTTTCCGGGGCGCTATTTGAACACACAGGGTTTCTTGCTGGAGACACTTTGAGAAGTGTGTCGGGTGCGACATAAAAACTGCATTGGCGTCACTGCCTGCGCCTCGGCTGCTGCGTCCATCACGTCGGTATATGATGTACCGGGCGTCGCCTTATCTCTAAGAGACGAACGCAACGTGTAAACTTTATTGGGCTGTAAATCAGCGTGGATCACCTGCGGTGGTGCAGCGTAGTTTCAGAACGCAACGTGCTGCTGCTCTGGCATTCCGCTCGTCGGTTACCAGAGTATTCCGGATTTATCGATGACAGCCAGATCTGGCTCGGCCGACGTTATTTACGTATTTTTCTATTTTAGTACTTTGATTTATCGGTGACAGGCAGCCCTAACTTCCCCGGAACTATTTATTTTTCTTATTCTGAGCCTGCCGGAAGCGGGTACCATAGAGGAGTTCAGAGGAGAAAGCTTGCCGCGGCAGAATAGCCGTGCGCACTAAGTCTCCCAGCTGCGGTGCGCGCGGCCGTCGTTAGCCGTCGGGGGTTCGAGTCTTCTCTCAGGCATGAGTGTTTGTGTTGTCCTTAACATAAGTTACTTTAAGTTAGTGTAAGTAGTTTGTAAGTCTAGGGACTGATGGTCAACGTAGTCACGTCCCTTAGATTTATAAACATTTGTACATTTTTTGAAAAAGCTTACTTGTACTGGCGACAGATCCGTGCCACACGGGCCGGCTTAATGAAACGCGACAAATGGCAGTATCGTAGTTAACATTTGCATAACCATTAAATTTAAAGAAAAAAAATGCACATTTTCGTAAGCGCATACAGGAGGAGAGTAAAATAAAACAAATATTTCTGCCGCTTTACACGAGTCACAAATTGTTGAAACTGAATGGCAGGTTAAAACTGTCTTGGACCTCGACTCGAACCCGAACCCTTCGCCTTCCGTCTTCTTTAAAACTCTACCTACGGGACCATCCAGGTGGGATTCTCGGCTCGCTCACATAACGTCACTTTCGGCAATATCGCTCCTACCTCCCAAGCTTCACACACACCTTTCTCTACGTACATTGTGGCATAATCACTTTTTCTTGCGGGATTGCTAGTTCAATGGACGCAGAGTAACTTGGATCAAATGAGGAAGGTGGTAGAGATATACTGGCGGAATTGCCTGTATTACAAACCAGAGCATTTGTTTCCTAGAGCATTAGGTTCTGGTTTCGAATCTTTCCTAGTGCACAGATTCTGTCTGTCAATGTGTCTCACATCAGCACATTCACTGATTCAGATTCCTAATTCATTCTTAAATTCCACTTCTGATCACCTAGACTTCTGTTGCGTGCAGAAATATGCATGGTGACATATTTAAAACTGTTTCTCCCAATACTTTGAAAATACAAATAGGATTTTAGAAAGTTGCAGTAAAAGTTTTGACCTCCAAGGGGCAGCCATTAACATAAAGTTAGACCTCTGCACCACTCCTGGGGGGCGGGAGAGATAATGACTATGAAATCTTAAATAGGAACCTCCATTTCTCATTTCTAATTCAGATTTTCCGTGAAAAAATATACAACTGTCGTGTGAATTTTTTTCGTTTCATGATAGAGGGCGCTGTAGGGAAATATAACAATGAGTTGAAAATTGTTGAAAAACGGTACACATCAGATTAGCAAATTCAATGTACAGCTTTTTAAAATATTTTTGATAATGCTATTATGACACCTCCCACAATCTAATGAAGCACAGACTGTGATCACGTTATTAGTCTGTGGTCAGACTGTTCATTGTACTTCACTGAATCGGATTGCACACATCTCTACGCAATTAAAATGAAAATTCTTCTGAGCTATTTGCCTACGTTCTTGCTCTATGTAATTGTTCCACGATATTAACGGTTGCAGAGAGAGGATATATATATATCGTTTCCTCGTACTTTGAGGTTCATAGAAAAGTTGAAGCTCGTCAAAGGTATGATAATCTGTTCCCTGTGAGGAATGTTCATTCTCTAATGAATTTTCGCGGCATTGTCCTACTCTTAGCTGTAATCTAGAGAAAGTGTCCGATTTCTGTTTGTTCGAGGTATTATACTTTTCAACTCAGTTTTTATATTTGCCGATTACAGTGCCACCTATCATGAAAAAAGTTTATACAGAAGTTACATATTGCAATAAAAATGGGGTTCCTATTTAAGATTTCGAAGTCACCCGCTCCCGGGGGTGATCTAGGGGCGTCGAGCTTCGTGTTAATGGATCGCCCTCTTCGAGGTGAACAAATTAAAAACGATTTGCCCTTTCCCATATATTCCGAAAAAAAAAAAAAAGCCTCAACGTGTACAATACGGGAAGTGAAGTAGCACCAGCATAAGCATACGCGATAGAACACTGAATTATCTTTTTTTTAACTTCAGTATTCAGTTAGCTTTTCTCAAAATATGAAAACCTGAAAAGGACATCGTCAAACAGGTCAACAACAATATAAAAATAAAGTCTTTTTCTATCAGGTAGCGCTGTTTTCCAAAATAGTGTTTGTGTCGTTTTGTATTTACAGAAAATAAATAATTGCTGAGACAACAGATAGTGACAAAATGTACCTGCAACGGCGGTAACGAACCGATGCGAGGATAACTTTGTATTCGATAAATTTATTACTTAATCAAAATGTCGCAGGGGCTTAATCATCAGAGGGAACGTAGAAGGGCTTGAAACTTAAGAGGTGAATATTGTATGTGATCTAGCACTGCTCGATATAAAGAGCTCGTTCCCCGCCATCGCGATCAGCTCGCAGTTGTTGACCTTCATGTCGCCTCGTTCGGAAGAAAACTGTTGCGTCACTGTCGGCTTGTTCGGTGTCGTTTTGGCAATAGTCGCCAGCCTGCATCAACGACCGGATCACGTAAAAATATACCAACTACACATATTCAACAAAAATACTTAAAATGGAATAAATACGACTTAAATGTTGGTATTTTAGTTAGAGTGAGAGATTTTATGTTTTGGAGGCAAAGAAGTAATTAGAAAGATTACCCAAGTAAGAGCAGCAAGGACAGGAAGCAAGCTTAGGGTGTAACGTCCCGTCGACATCATGGTCATTACAGACAGAGCACACACTCTGATTGATATTTCTAAGGATGAGGAAACGAAATAGTTTGTGCCCTTTGAAATAAACCATATCGCCATTTGCTTGGAGTGACTTAGGGAAATCACGAAAAACGTAATTTAGGATGACCGGAGACGTGTTTGATCCGCCGTCGTTATGTGAGTCGAGTGTGTTACCACTGCGCCACAGTGTTTAACAACACCAAGTTAAAAGACAGAGGCATCATCAAATTTACTCGGAAACAATGTATAAATTGTCTAAAATGATCCTATCACGTAAATTCTTACCGCCTTAAAATCGGGAAAAGAAAACTAGAATGATAAGCTTCTTGTACCGAAAGTTTTATTTACTACTCTATGTGCATGCAATCATTAGTCGAGAATCGAGAAAGGACCATGTGCTAATGGCTTCCACGGCCTTTCTCGTTCGCTCTCGGGTCTATTAAGTCCTGAATACCAAAGAGGTTCTGAGAAGGGCACCAAATTTATCCTATTATCTTAAACTGCTCCAGGTATAATTGGCACCCTATGCTACGAAGGAATTCTGACCAAACGAGGATTCAGCATGCAACGTTGTCTTTAGCCCAACAGTTTTTTCACTGAGACACAATGCCTTGTCCACCTAACTGAAGTGTTCGTAAGTTGTGGTCTTCGACCAGGAAATTGGCTGTAGTTCTTGAATTCGACTTAATATGCGAATTAAACTATATCTCCGAATCTCATTAGGGGCATAGACCGTTCCGTATTTCTAGTATTCCCTGTATTAGGAAAGAAACCTTCCATTGAGCAACATTCAGAGGAACGATAAAACAATTGAGAAGGACTGTAAATCTTAGTCATACCGAACGGACATGAAACACCGCTAGTGTTAGAGCTGGCAGGTTGCACAGAGAACTAGAGGCCGACGATAATAGGCGGATCTCGCAGGTCTAATTATTATATCTCCGTTTTGTTTCCTTACGTTCGTTGTAGCGTGTGAAAACTACGTGTTTGTCTCTCTAAAAACCGTTGCAATTTCCGACCAATGACCAGAATCCATCCTGTTCACCAGATGTAACAGTACCAAAATGCGTGGGTGTCTTTTAGGAGAGCAGTATTCCGCTACTCCGGATGCCGTGAGACAAATTTTGATGTTGACCTTGTATAATAAAGTACCGGAAGACTTTTGTATGAAGAAAGAAGGGGCAGAAGAATAAAGTTGAATGCCCTGGAATCGACTTCAGCGTAGAGGCAACCTGATTATTCTTATGTCCTGTGGATTGAGAAATGCAACACTGTCGTTGAAGCATACATTGTAATACCCTAAATACTTCTGAAAATGGCGATAACTTATTTCTGGATAATGCTACTCCATATTCTCCGACGTTGAATTGATCCTAACTTGTAAAGCTCTCTGATTTACAGTCAGGTGACAGTGTTAAAATATGGTGAAATTTCGACGAGTGTCTTTTTTACAATTGTATCATTTGAAACTATATAACAAAGTCAGAGCATCATATTCTACATAACCGTGCGTAAGACACAGAAAAATACATCAAACTCAAAGCTGAGGATGTAATTAAATCTCTAAACGAAAGAAAACAATATAAGAAGAAATCTATCTGATTGTATGGTATTTTGTTATAGATAATTTATGTGAATAATGGAATGAAAAATGTTGTTACTATGTTGGTAGTATAAAAAGAATAGAAAGCTTTGGACACGTATACAACATTCCATGGGCAGTATAAAAGTTAAACGCACTTTGTCACGGGAGGCCAGCCACTTGTAGCTGCCACCTCTTTAAAAGCAACCTACCTTCTCCCACCTTATCTGCCCTCATTAAGACGACCAACGTGTTGCACTAATGATGAGTGCATCCGAGCGCCCGAATACCGCCCGATGTTGACCACTCAACTAGCACACAACCTATGTAGTCGTTCCGCATCGTACCATAACGGAAATCTTAACTTCGACAGAAAGTATTTGAAATGTTTAAATTCATTTTAATTTCAGTTCGAAGCTTTGACGCTGTTACTTGCAGCACATAACCAGTTAATCAAATCAGGAATTTCGTCACGAACATTGATTTGTTACTGTGTACAATTAAATAATTTCCTATGCCTAACTATGCAGTATACAGGATTACATTTGTCTTCAACTATTCATCATTGCATTGCAGTTTAGGGTAGTGCACAGATACGAGAAATGCCACATTATTAGAGCGATTATTTTCCTTTATTTCTGGCGTTCATCCCGTCTGCCTAGGCCCATTGATTTAATGTTTGACAAAATTTATTTAAATATTTTGGCCCGAAGCCCTTGCTGTTATCACATTCAGCAGTTAAACGAATGGAGGCGATTTATCATGTGATGTAAATGGTGTAACTTCGTGTGGAGGAGGGGATTTTAATTGGTAATGTACCGAATTTTCTAAGGTGGTGATTGAGGACCAGATTATATTGTTAAATATGTCGGGCCAGCGAGAATAGCAAGGAGGAGGGGGACAGCAAATTTTTCTGATCAGTTTAATAACACCTAAATGCACATGTAAATTCATGCAAGCCCTGATTAACGTTTGACAGGTGGTTCCTTTCCATCGGTATCGCACCGGAAGGTGCCGAGCGTTCGGCATATGTGACGAGCAAGCCAACTTGTCATGTCATACGTTCGTGGGTGGGTGGGGGGCGTACTTGTGCACAGTCCATCGTCCAGATGCAGTTGTAGTCTCCCAGGGGCAACAGTGTTCTTCCATTATTTCATGTAATTATTTACCCAATTTAAAACTGCAAAACACTGTTACAGTCTGCTCTTTAAGTGATATAATCTTATGATGAGAGGTTAACACGGTAAGACAAGCACCATAGTTAAAATTTGCGTATGTAATCTGTGTGTAGATAGTGTAAAATACTTTCATAAACGAACGATACTATTTTAATCTAGCATTGAGAATGAGAGCGCTTTAGATACTAATGACAAACTTAACACGTAATTAAAAAAAAACTTCTCGAAATTCTTTTCTCGCTGATACCACTATAAACTGATGAAAGGAAGAAAAGCTGTTACTACATCCATTGTTCATGTTGTGAACCTCTAGCATCAGGTATGACGTCTTAACTTACTGCTACGTCTGTATGCAACAGTGTTTGTTGACAGTATGTGCATATACAATATAATCTACCTACAAAATTGTCATTGCATGACATACAGCTAAGCAGATATGACCCTTATACACTAGAGATACGTCCAAAGCTAGCTTTTGCGTAAAAAACGCAAAATTACACCGAATATATACTTCAAATATTTCACGGTGGCATCCCTTCAAATTAAAACACATTTTTTATAGTAAATATCAGTTGCTGTGCGTTAGTCACACGAAAACCCTGAAATGGTTTAATGGATTTGAATCATTGTTTTTTTCGCTTTAATACAGGGACTGTTTGGAAGAAACAAAGATCGTGGGAAAAGGACGAAAAATAGAAATTACAGCATAAATAGGCTGTGGTAATAGGAAAGCGTGGCGAATGGAGATTTGTGTGGCGGGAGACGTGCAGGGAAGAGTCCTCTGCAGTCGGGCTGGTCACTGTGTCCTCGGTGGCGGAGTGGTCAACTTGTGTGCCTAGTAAACAAGGGATCCCGGGTTCGAATCCCGGCCGGACACAAATTTTCATTCGGCGCACTTTGGTGTTCCATCTAAACCTAATACAGTGAAGTCATAATGATCGCACATTGCGATTTATTTCATTAAAAATATCTATCTAGTAATCAGAGGAGTGAAGCTGTTTTATACGCGGTAATTCGACTGTTTAACGAATGAGGAGAACGCTGAATGCTTGAATGAGAATTAAAGCCGCCTGAACAGTCACACTCGTGCTGGCCGTTGTCGCAGACCAACGGTCGTTGCTGAGTCGCGCCGGTTTCATCTTTGGTCGGGTTCTTGGCACGCCACAGTCTTGGAAGCTACAGCGGTGTGCGATTATGCAATTGTTTTTTTCCTCTTCGGGTAGATTGCTGTGTTGTGAACATGTGCTCGTGTTTGTTCGTTTTTTACCTATGAAATTTTGACTTACTATTGCCGAGGGCGGCTAGAGCGTTGAACTATTAGAGCAGGTGGTTTGGCGATGTATTAAAGAAGTTAGTGCGGTGTGCGGCGTACGAGTTGGGAGGCGGGTGAAGCTCCGTGGCGTGTGCGAAGACAGGTGGGCCAGCCGTGTCCGGCGGATGGCGAGTTGAACGCCCTGCGCGCGCGAAGGCCGCTCCCACCGTCTCCACCACGCCTCACTCAGTCCCCGAAGCTTCTGCCAAAGAAATCTGCCTGTGTGCCTCTAATGTTACCCTTGTGCTCTTTTCGCGGATATATTGACTCTTCAAGAACCGTGTGCGCTGAGAACGGCCGTGCCGCGCTGATTACACCGGTTCCCGCCAGATCGTCGGAGTTAAGTACCGTCGGGCGTGGCCAGTACTCGGATGGACAACCGTCCGGGTACGTCACTCGCTATTGACAATTTTCCTTTTGACTTACGGCAGATGAGACAGGGCGGGCGGTTGTGCACAGTCCTTGATCACCAGTCTTGTACGAATGTCCTGGATTAAATTCCAAACCTCTCTGCAGTCTCTCATGGGGAGTTAGAAGATGGGGCACTGTTGATGGTGATCCGTCCATCGGATGGGGACGTTAAGCTTGGTGCTTTCGGAGAGTAGGCTATGTGCCGGCACTGGGTTGCACCCTCTACCTTTTCCCATCATCTCGAATACAACACTACACTATACACGCACTCGTTAGTGACCTACACTTAGCAGACCACCTGGGTATCGGATTTTAGAATCTCTCGATATTACTGATACGTGAAATTCAGGACTTAAAGAACCATCATCCAAAGCCATTCGAATCAACTCTAAAAAAATTCTCGAGAAAATCGACTTTAAAGTTTTGCGAAGTACACGTAAGCATCAGTAATTAGAGCAGTTGCAGCACCTGTCGGTGTAGCTCAGGTTTGCCGGGTGCCGTGGCTCAGCACGACCCGGTCAGCGCCTTCTGTAATAAAAAGGCTGAGCCCATAACACATCGAGCAACAAGAACAACTACGATCAGCGACCGCAAGGAACAGATCTAAACATAGAAAAAAGAGAACATTTTTTATTTTGGAATTTAGTTATATAAACGGTTTTGGGGTCTCTAATGCCACGTGTTGGCAGCTTTTGTTTATGCGTATTTAGACGAGCTGAAAACCTTGTCACGTAAAACGACGGCTGGGTTGATTAGATGCTTGGTAAGCCATTAGTAGTTACGGAGATTACTTTTCAAAACTAGTGTCGCAGCTCTTCACGAACAGATCAAAGACTACTGTAAAATGTAACTTATTTATTAGTTGAAACCAACATTAACAACCTTCCATAAAATATTAAAAAATTACGAATAAACGAAAATACGTACACTTTTCGTAAAAAAAAATATCGTTAGATATTGAAATTATGCAAGTATTCGAAAACAAAAAAAAAACAAAAAAAAAAAAAAATCTGCTACGACAGGATTCGAACAACTGACCCTTCGGTTATAAGGCCACAACGCTACCACCTGAACAACGCCGATAGATATTACAATTCATTTAGTGATTGGTACTTACCCTTACTTGTAAAACTTAAAGAGTCGAATATTTTGAGAATTTTTGAGAGTTGCGTCGAATGGCTTTGGCTGATTGTTGTTTGAGTTCTGAACTTCACGTACTATAAATATATAAAAAAAATCTAAAATCTGATGCCCACGTGGCCTCCTTGTTAGACGTTTCAGCACAGAGTTCTCGCGTTTCGCGAAGGAAAGGTGCCCGCCGGCGCGAAGGATAGGGAGCACCTTTCCAATTAGGCGGCTGAACCTGCCCTTCGGGGTCTCCCAGTCATGCCACATGCCTTTACTTTGACAGGAGCCCGCACCGCGATACAGAATCTCTCTCTTGCAACGTCTGCCGTTCGAGTTTCAATTTTCAAATGTTTGTATAGCTTATGGGACTTAAATACGGGGTCATCAGCCCCTAAACTTACAAACTACTTATGAACTAGCTAATCCTAAGGACGGCACAAATATCCATGCCCGAGGGGGGATTCGAACCCCCGGCCGGCCGCTCGAGTTTCTTGATCAACTCTGACAAAATCGTATTGACTCTGGGAAACCGCTACTGATGTATCCCCGTCTGAATGACCCCGCTTATTTACACGATGAACCGGTTTCACATTTTTGATGTGTGCTGTTTGTAGCGTTCCGGCGTATTTCTTGAATAATAATGAGAATTGCTGGGAGGGTACTTTCGTTTGTCAATCTGGTTCCGTATTAATGATCGGAGAATTTCGCCTCAAGGAAAATACACAGCACATTTCCTCCAGTTTTCACTGTTCCGCAACGTGAAAAACAGGAGCAGCGCGTCATCGCGCTACACAAGCTGCTGTGTAATATCTCGTACACTTTAACTCGGTTAAATTCATATAATCAATTCAAATAGTCCGTGTATTTGATTTCTTTTATTCACTGACATTTTGTATAAGCACATTATAATACGAGAGCAACAGTATTCATTATCTTCCCGGCTAGCTAACTGCAATTAAAACTTAGAGAATCTCGTTTGATATTACGTTTTTGCTTCATATTTACAATATTTTCAGATAAACACTACGAAAATAAAAGACCATTACTATTATTAAGGTAGACGCCAAAATGAGGGAGAGGTTACAACACGCCCGGTTTGCTTCGTTTATTTATCTAATTTTCTCAAGTTCCGCAGAACCGAATTGAGCTAATCTACATGGTCATCGAAGGAGTCAGTACATCATATCAGATTGTAACAAAAGTGGGGGAAAAAAGCACAAAGGTAAACCATTCTACAATCCGAAGATTGGTTTGATCACCACAGTGCTTTACTAGGCATGATCCTGTTTGGAGGTGGTATGCCGTTGCCTTCCTCCGACCTTCTGACTTACACAGCCAGTTATAGGGGAACCTACAGTTTATCGTGGATTCCGAACCACGGTGCTACGCGGTATTTTTCACATCAGCAACATTGCCAGATGTGAAAAAAGTGGAAAGTGACAGATAAACTCCTAGGACCTCGCGGGGATCGAACCCCCCGGCCTTTGGATTCATAGTCTGGCACTCTTATCACTTTTCTACCGATAGTACTAATAGATAAAGTGAAAATCATGCACGCGACGGGCCTAAGCGTAAGTAAAAAGAACCAACAACGTAGCACAGAAATTGGCAATTTTTTTTAAGTTTTCCAGTAATTCCTCGACAGAGTAAAGAGTGTCAGCCATGAGGAAACACTTCAGTTTAGCCTTGAAAGTGTCACCATAAACAGTAAATAGAAATAATCAGCTGCGCGGGAATGGCCTCGTGGACTAAGGCTTCCTGCCACTTACTGCGCGACCGCACCCCGTCGAAGGTTCGAGTCCCCCTTGGAACTTAGGTGTATGTGTTGTTGTTGTTTGCACAAGTAGTTTGTAAGTCTGGGGACCGATTACCTAAGCAGTTTGGTCCCTTTGGTTTACAAACACTTGTACAAATAATCGATGTTATGCGCTTGACGGTGTGGGTAGTGTTAAGTTCCACACTACGAATCCAAAAGACCTTAGGCTAGATCCCTCTCAGTCCTAGGGTTTTTATCCTCACTTTTCACGTATTTCAGCTCTGGCAGTGTTGTAATTTAAAAAATGCCGATTTGCACCGAGGTTCGGAACCACGTTAAAAATTTAGATAGCCTTATAACTGGCGAGTTGTCACTTCAAAGGTCGGAGGAAGGCAACGGTATACCACCTCAGTGCCTGTTAAAGCACTGTGGTGTTCAATCGTGGGATTGTTGACTGCTTCACTGTTACCATCTTTGAGAGACGGCTACATAAGCATTTAGGTTGCCGTTCTTATTCAGGGATGATGGGGCTTGCACACAGATTAGGGTAGTATAGGCAGCTGATGGCCACAAGATCAAATGCCATTGCTAACAGCACACGATGCATGTTGCAGCACTACTCTGCTTCGTTCTCACGCTCTGGCCCTCTGCTGTTTGTAAGGTCGGATATTCCTTTGATCTTGCCTGCTCTCTACCTTGTTGCAGCGGAAGCCATTATGCACTGCACTGTATGAGAAAATGTGATCTGCAGTGTGGAATAAATGGCACAGCGCGTTTGGTTCAAAAGCTTATGGAATCTTCTACTCGCCACACTTAGTCACATTGTCATTCCGTCCCCTCCCCCTTTCCCCGCATGAATTAACCGCTGAATACAGTACTTTTCATGCCATGAATAGCAACAAGATTATGATACAGCGGTTGCGCCATCGGTTACTAGCACGTGTCAATAGAATGATTTATTCATCATCGCTACTGGAAGGCAGTTGCGGAATCTGACATTGATCTGACAAAGCGTTAGTCACGACTCATTGCATTGCTGTTCTTCGGAATGTTTCATATTTTAGGAGAAAAGAACGATACAGTTTAAGCCCTAAGACATCTTGCTGGGATTTCAGCGATTGTACTTGATGGGAAAATAAGAGTCCAGTTTATTTTAGTTCTACTGGAGAAGTAGCATGCTTCGGTTATAAATAACCGTCGTCAGACCGAGGCACTATTAATTCCACTATACAGACGTGAATCATGGTAGCGAATGGAATCTCTGGCATAAAAGAATATTGGTTAAACATAAGGGGGAAGTTTATGTAATTGTTTTTCTTGTATATTATACAAGTTTGAAGGCTGGTGATAGCTTGTCATACGCTGCTGTGATCAACCTTTTTATTATGCAACTCATTCTTGTTCTGATTACGGTTATTGTATCTGAAATAGGTTACCTCCAGTAGAACTAAAATAATTTGCTAATTTGTTACTGGTGAGCAGACGTATATTGAATAGTCGGTTGACTTTTCTTGTGTGACAATAGCTAAGAATTACCAAGAGACTAATGATGTGTGTATTGTGATTGATCCCACCGTGTACAGATCATTTCCATACTTGTTAGCCGTGTAGGTTTTCTTTCGCATGTGACGTTTCCAAGCCACACTAGCGTATGCGCGCAATTTTATGAATAAGCTTTCTGTAGACAATTTAGCTCCAATAATAATGTTGTAAATTGAAATTAATTTTTTCAATCTTTTTTTCAACCTGATATTTTGCCATGGTGGATACAGGTTACCTACATATATGAAAGTAGCAAGAATGATTGCAGATACCAGTAGATGGGAACAATGGCAGGAGGGCGTCCATAATGTGGAAATCAAAGAAAAGCTTTGAATGAACACCATAGATGAAGCAGTTAGAGCGAACAGACTGAGATGGTGGGGCCATGTTACACGCATGGGAGAAGCAAGGTTACCTAAGAGAATCAAGAGCTCGTCAGTGGAGGGTAAGAGGAGTCGAGGTAGACCAAGAAGAAAGTACTTAGGTTCGGTGCAGAATGATTTTGAAGTAAAAGGCATAACATCAGACGAGGCATCAATGTTAGAACTGAATAGGGGATCATGGAGGAATTTTATTAGAGGTACTATGCTCCAGACTGAACGCTGAAAGGCATAATTAGTCTCTAATGATGATGATGATGATGATGATGATGATGATGATGATGATGATATTTCGCCGTGTGGATTTAACTGGAACAAACGATTCTAGGAGCGGTAAATATCGGTACTGTTCAATACGTTTACAACGGAACGTCGTATACCACAGATTGTGAGTTAGGTCAATAGTGACAGTGTAGTGTTCAGTTTTACTAGCGTACCTGGCGGGAGGTCATTCCG
Organism: Locusta migratoria; assembly: GCA_026315105.1. Lineage (NCBI taxonomy): Eukaryota > Metazoa > Arthropoda > Insecta > Orthoptera > Acrididae > Locusta > Locusta migratoria. The sequence goes on from CM048755.1 coordinate 300,730,573, forward strand.
CCACTGAGTACTATAGCAACTTATTTTGTCTTCAGTCTAAAATATTGGTGGTTATCAAATTTTACTCTTAGGATTTGTGTTGACTGTCATATGGAGACATCTGTCAAACTTCTTTAAAAACATCGTCGATGCATTCAGTTCTGTTGTAAATGTGTAGCAAAGTTTTCTTCGTGAGACACGATATTTCTAAAAGATATATCTAGACTATATCATGCTTATGGAAAATAAGCATTGCTCCCGCCAATCTGCGGAATTGTCCACGATGAAGTCGCTCACGAGTCAAATAAGTGAAATTACTGGTTTCCTCTGTTATCAACTTTAAGATAGGAAACGACTTTCTTCTGTCGTGTAGTCTCTGCTGTAAACAGTGTCCGTATATGGAGCCATGAACCTGGTGCGTGTACTTGATATGTCGTTCTGTAGACGCGCGTTCGATAGACAACGCTTCTAACAAATGACCGGCATTTGTTTAGTTGGAATTGAGTGTACCATTTAAAACAAAGCTGGCATTCCGTATAATGATTATAGTACATGTACACCAATTCTACGCAAGCCACCTAGCGGAGTGTGGCGTGTATCATTGTCGCTTCACCGACCGAGGTGGCGCAGTGATAAGACACTGGACTCGCATTCGGGACGATGGTGGTTCAAATCCACCTCCAGACATGCAGATTAGGTTTTCCGTGATTTCTCTAAATCATTCCAGGAAAATCTGGAGACGGTTCCTTTCAAAGGGCACGGCCGATTTCCCCCAACATCCTTCCCAGAAAATCCGAGCGTAAGCTCCGTCTCTAATGACCCCGCTGTCGACGGGATGTTAAACCCTAAGCTTCCTTCCATTGCCACTACCTACTGCTATTCCAGTCGGGAGTAGTTCGCGGAAAGAAACGATTACCGGTAGTCCTACGAGTGGGCTCTGATCTCTCCAATTTTATCTTTGTGGTCTTTTTGCAAGATGAAGCTGTATAGTGGTTGACTCGCCGAGAGGCGAATGCTCTCGGAAGTTTGTCAGGAGACAGTATTGCGAGGCAAAACTTCTCTGTGCCAATGGAGTTTTAAACCATCTCTGTGATGCTTTCTCGCTTACTAAATGAACGTGTAGCGAAGCATGCTGTTTTCCGTTAGCTCCTCTGTTTTCTATCAACCCTATGCTGTACGGCTCCCTCACAGATGAACAAGTTAAAGTATTTGCTATTGGGTCATCTTACTGTTTTTCTTAGCGGCATGTAAAACTTTTTTCTGTGAAACGTTGTCATTTTCAGTTAGGTGTAACTATTTCTCCGCGTCTTAAAATTGTATATTCTAAGTAACGTCTGTGAGAGTCACAAGTAATTAATTATATTGGTGTTGGCTACCTTCAGGTGTCACCAAAAGGTGGTCTAAGAATTCTAAAGCCGGATCAAGCTCAAATACTTCGTCGAAGTTTAGTAATACGCTTTTTCATTTAATATTGTTAGTGTATCAGCTATTTTGTGACCAGCGTAAGTTGTTCATACATATATTAACCTGCAACAACAGCAACTTACGTTGGTCAAGAAATTTAAATACCTGGGCTCTTATATGCAAAGTGATGTACGACTGGAGGCCGAAATACAGTACAGGATAAATAGAGGATGGATGAGCTGGAGGAAACTGAGTGATAAGGGGGTTAGCTGGAAAATGAAAGGAAAGCTTTATAAGTCTGGGGTGAGGCCTGCGATGCTGTACAGTACAGAAATTCGGCAGTTACAAAAGCACGAGAGAAAAAGATGCAAGGGGTAGAAATGAGAATGTTAAGGTGGATGAGTGGGGTGACACGAAATGGTAGACTAAGGCAGAGGTGCCCCCCCCCTGGCCAATGACTCAGTCCCCTCCAACTGCGACCAATTCCCCCCACCCCATCCGCGATACTAGGTTCTGGATTCCTGTAGTCTGCGTCAGCTTAGAAGGCGGCCCAGTTTTCAGCCGTTCTGCGCATCCCCCACCATTACCGCAATGACAGCCAATAATGTTCACTCTGTAGCTGCGTGCCTTGCCTCGAGAGGTACTGTTTCTCTCGCAGGCTCCAGGTTGTTTGCGCTCGGCCGTATCTCAAAAATCAAATGTTTGTAAAGTCTTTGGGACTTAATTGCGGGGTTATCAGTCCCTAAACTTACAAACTACTTATGAACTAACTAAGACTAAGGACGGCACAAATATCCATGCCCGAGGGTGGATCCGAACCCCCGACCGTAGTGGCCGTGCAGAGCGTGACTGGAGCGCCTCAGTCTCCTTGGCCACCGCGGCCAGCCGGCCGTATCTCCTCCCCTCCTCGCTTCCCCTATCGCGCCGCCTATATGCACGGAAGCGCACTCTTATGTGACACCAGGTATTGTTTATTACCTAATAAAACGGTTTTGGCATTTAACATTGAAATTAAATATACTTTATTTCACGTTTTGCAAATTGTTTTATAAAGCCCCCTCCCCCGCCAGGCTGACCAGAAGTATACCTTTTCAGCCCCCCCCCCACCCCCACCCCGAAATTTCAGTGGCGCAGTTTGCGTCATGAAAACAGCCCCCTCTCCTGTGTGGGCAACTGTGGACTAAGAAATACGTACATCGGGGGAACAGTGAAAGTGGGGCCTATAGGGAAGAAGATCCAAGAAATTAGGCTAAGATGGTATGGACATGTGCAGAGAAGACGGGAGTACTTCGTTGGGAGAAGAGGTGAAGACTTGGAAATCGAAGGATCAAGGAGAAGAGGTAGACCGAAAATGAGAGGGAAAGACACGGTACCAGGGGACCTACGGGAGAAGGGATGCCTCAGAGACGCAGCAGCCGGCCGCGGTGGCAGAGCGTTCTGCGGCGCGCCAGTCACAGTCTGCACGGCCACTACGGTCGGGGGTTAGAATCCCCTCTCGGGCATGGATATTTGTGCCGTCCTTAGGATTAGCTAGTTCATAAGTAGTTTGTAAGTTTAGGGACCGACGACCCCGTAGTTAAGTCCCATAAGCTCTACAAACATTCGAACATTTTTTTGAGAACAAGCAGCGGACAGACATTTGTGGAAGCAAAATAACGCCGACCCCATATGGCGTGGGAAACTGCTGAGATGATGATGATGATGATGATGATGATCATGATGAGTGTCTGTCATCGAGAAAGTTTTCGGAAATCTTTAAACTAAGCTGTAGCATTAGTCGACTATTAGCTCATAAAATGAAACGGCGCGTTCCTGGCGTGTTGAGTGCAGAAAGACGGTAAAACGGTGGTGCAGGCAGAAGCGCCGGCGCCCCACAATTACGGAGTGTGTCACGCGACCTAACTCTTTGGGGCTGACGTGCATATTTGTTCGGGGCCCGGCAGTTTGTCACCTGTTGCTCGCCAGTGCCAATGTCTGCGCCCATGCTTATCGAATGGGCCCATCTTAATGTCTTTCTTCTTATCACGCTAGTTTCTCCACGTCGTATTTGCCTTTTTAAACAGTCTGCCCACAAAACACACACTGTTGTCGAGATATACGGTTCGCGAGTAGTGCTAAGAATCTTTAATATTATTCTTCTATTCGGGTCAAACGTAACGTTTGCGTGTTTCGAGTACCGAATGTGTACAAACGCCGTCCACGAATGAAACTCCTGGCAGTGCTATAAATTTATTAAGTGTCTCGCTGCTTGCAGAATGTGTGTTAATTGTGAGCCTGAAAACGCTGCTCTTGTATTCACAGATAACATGTAGTCATTCTATATTCACGAAGATGCTAGGCTAGATCTTCTGGCTGACGATACAAGTTTAGCTATCACGCCTGACAAACGGAAAGTAACTGATGAAATTGTAAATAATGTTTTCCAGAAAATTAAGTGGTTCTCTACAAACGGACTCTCATTAAACTTTGATAAAACCCAGTACTATATACAGTTTCACTTTTATGCCTATTTTCATTCACTGCTATCATATGGGATCATATTCTGAGGCAGTTCAACATTGAGTAAAAAAGTATTCATTGCACAAAAGCGTGTAATCAGAATAATTGGTGGAGACCACCTAAGATCATCCTGCAGACATTTATTTAAGGATCTAGGGAGCCTCACACTACCTTCACAATATATGTATTCACCTACAAAATTTCTTATTAACAATCCACTTCAGAAGTAATAGCAGTGTGCATAGGTACAACACTGGGAGAAACGCTGATATTCACTATTCAAGGTTAAATCTAATTTCGGCAAAGAAAGGGGTGAATAATACTGCCATTAAAGTCTTCGGTCACATACCAAGTAGCATTAAAAGTCTGACAGATGGTCAACTCGTATTTAAAAAGAATTTAATAGAACTTCTGAATGGCAACTCCTTCTACACTGTAGGTGAATTTTTAGATAAGTTAAATAATACATAAAAACAAAAAAATCCTTAAAATATTGTCATGTATAGGCACCATTTACTATACTGACACGTTCCACATTATTGCGAAATTTCATACATATGATCTATGGAACAAGTATTAATCTAATCAGTATGGAAACTGAAGAAAAAGTGTGTCCCCACTCTGTCTAGCGAACTATTTCAAAGAAAGCTATTACAGGTTTTCAACATTGTTCATTGTTTTTTTTTACGAGCTGAAAACAAGGCGTCGCCAGGATACTTAGTTGTATCAGTCTTATGTTAGGCCCTGTCTTTGTCCACCTTCTCTTTCCTGATCCCTCTGTCCATCTCCTTCTCTCTCTTTCTGTTCATCTCCTATCCCTCCCTCTGCCCACCTCAACCTTCCCAGCTCCACACCTCTGAAGAACTACTCCTCCACCTTCTTAGTCCATAGCCTCAAACGAATCTTCGGATTGTTGACTGCTTTACCTGACCAAACATGTTTCAGCACCTCTGTGCCACAATCAGTGGGTTTTATCTATTTATTTATGGATGTTAATATCAAAATGCGTTGTTGTAGTAGTAGCCTAAGTGTGAATATTAGACCTAAAAGAATCACTAAAGCTGCACATCTAAAATGATGCATCAGAGCCAACTTTCGTGGCGGTCGGTGAATTGGCGTGTAAGTTTATTACAAGGTACCCTCGCCATACACCGTATGAAATCTTATGTTTTGAAAGTTAAGGGTGCAAAGTTTCTTGAACATCGCAACAGAACTGTAGTTTAGTATCCAACACACACGAACACACTATATAATTATAAAGAAGGTGGAGACTTGCGCAACAAAATTCAAAAATGTTAAAATGTTTGTAAATCTAAGGTTCTTAACTACATTGGGCATCAGTCCCTAGGCTTACAAACTTCTTACACTAATTTAAAGCAACTTATGCTAAGGACAACGCAAACACCCATGCCCGAGGGAGCACTCGAACCGCCGACGGCGAACGGCCGCGTGCACCGCAGCTGGACGCCTTAGTGCGCACGGCTGTTCTGCCGCGGCAATGACGACATAGCTGCAAATAGTAAATTTAAAATTTTCTGCTGCCTCGAGGTCTCCTAGTATTCTAACCATAAAATTTAAAGCATAACATAATGTCTCATCTTACAGTCCCTTTATCAACCAAAGTACTGTCGGCTAGCTGTATGAACTGACGTCACGAGCCAGTCTAGGGCACTGCTCCGTGATAAGAGCTCAAATCAGATGATCAAATGTTCGTAAATATATCTAGACGTAAAACACTAATTAAACTAACATAAGAACACCACACACACACGCACACCTTGCCACAGAGAGGACTCGAACCTCTGACGGGGAGCAACCGCGCGCTTCGCACCAAGGCGCCTTAAGAGCGCACCGCCGTTCCATCACGGCGTGTTAAGAGCTTTCAACGCATGTGACTCATCGGAGGCATGGCAAAAGTTTCACGAACGGCATCTCGTTTTGTATTTTCGCTAAATACGGGGCAGAGTACCATGCATTGAACACGCGAGTACTGTGCGAATCACAAAAACAAAGGCGTTTTTGCTACGACGATATCGTTTCAAAAAATTTCAATCCTCATCTCCCCTCCCGTATGCGATACGTACATAGGAAGAGTTGACCATCGCAGTAAAAGAGAGAAATCAGAACTCACAGGTGAGGGCGGGGGGAATTATTTCCCAGTAGCTGCTTAAATGATGGAACGGTAGGAGAATGAGACACAGTAGGAATAAAAATAGAAACATGTTTACTAACAACTGAGAATTTCATCAGTGGGGAACGTTGTAAATTTGTCTGGACCGGGATTCGAACCCGGATCTCTCGCTTACTAAGCAGTTGCGCTGCACACAACGCCATCCGGACACAGTGGCCAAGAAAACTACACTGATTACATCAGCACACCGCATACAGAAGTAAAGATGGTACTGGGGCGTGAATTGCAGAGCGGTGACGTAGAAAGGCAGTCATGGTGGTTAATGTTCCCCTATCAGTTATACATAATTTTCTTCATGCACGTTTATTTTGCTTCTCAACAAATAGTGGGCTTTATAAATGGGGCGTCCTGTACAGAAGTTAGGTTAATAAACAGCCCTGCCGCCAGCAAAATGGAGTTGTGCTGTCGCTTGGTACAACAGTGCCGTCGAGCACTTGATTTCGTCACGAAGTCAACGTCCCGAGAGGTCGCAGAAAACCGGATTACGCACGGAGAACTGGTCCCCCGTCCAGCCTCCAGCCTCACTCCACGCCAAAATTCCCGCCGTCCTGCCACTCATCCGGCGCCTAACACAAGTACACATAGCGAAAAAATCTCCGGCAGCAGTCTCAAAACATCGTTGAGAGGTCACTTAACGTACGGGACTGGTTCTCTTAGTTCACGACCTTTCGTATTTTGTAAAATGTATTAGTACAAAAAGATGTTTTCGTTGAACAGTATCCCCTTCTAGCTTAGTGTAAGAACTGGAATAGGTCGAATGTCCTCCTCAATTGATTAAGAAATTAATACTAATGTACTCTTCTCTGTGACATCTAAAAGTTAGTTTCTCATTTTCTCTTAGTCATGATTGAGATTCTACAATAACGGATGCCCACCCCCGTAACTGTTTGTAAAATTATACAACTGGCCATGCAAAATGCAACATCAAGAAGGACCGAACATACGATAGACAAAGTTATTTGGGAGATAACACGCTGTACAAAGATTACATGATTGACGATACAGTACCCATGTGAAGTGCAATCCAAATTTAGTTTTTCCTTATTTCCTTAAATCGCTCTAGGCAGAAACCGAGATGGTTCGTTCGGAAAGGCAGACATGCCAAGTATTACAATTTGTTCGCAATTATCACGATTTCTAGGCCTGTGCCAAAATTACGGATTTTGGTGTGTATTTTAGTAGTTTGGCAAGAATGGTATTCGTCGGGTCATTTTATGAACCACTATAGTTTCGTAAATGACACAGTACCCTTTTATCATCAGTTTTCTACAAACACATGGAAACTGAAGTAGAGCTTCTATAACTGCTGCACTGCGGGTGCGTAAACTTATAGTTACGATGCGAATTGGCGTACTGATGTTCATGATGTTATGTCATAGCGAGAGTAAATCAATACTTCACTAGCCCTGAAATGAACTCTTGCATTTTTTAGTCTGTTTCGGACATATGTGTTAACGAATGTAAAGATCAATGTAATAGTTCTAAAGTCAGATATACTCTGACAGAGTATATTTATATTTTAGTAGGCGCTTTCTCGTGTCTTAACAATTGTTTTTATACAATTCAGCAGCAAATGTAGATTTTTCTCTCAATTTTTGATATACATTCCGGGTTAGGGCCCTCGTACCCCCGCCCCCTCCTCCCCAATCCTCGCCTCATTACGAATAGCTGCTTTTCAAACTTGGCATCCAGGGAACGGCACGGTTTATTTCCCCAACCTACGCAAAACAATCCGAACTTGTACTTCTTGACTTAATTCCGTATGACACTGCTTTATCGACGAATCCGGATTCTGCTGGTGCCGTAGTTAGATTAGGATCTGTAAGAACCGTGGTGAGACTGTTTAAGTAAAGAAGGAAGATTAGGGTTAAACGACTCGTCAACGGCGTGGTTATTAGAGGCGGGAGCTTGTTGAACTGTTGCCTTATGCACTACCATTATTACAGTTTGGAGTGGTATTGGATTCCACTCCATCCCCCTGCTAAACATTGCCGATACAGTAGCCAGCCAGCGTTACTCCTCTGAAGTGTTGGAGCCTGTTGACGTCCCATACGATCGGAGTTCGCCGACGGCCACAGGGCAATAGGATCACTCGCGACCACGCAATCATGATCGCCCATCGTATTGCCTTGTTACGCCTGTTCCTCCTGTCTCTCGGCTGTCTAAAACTTCTGGTCGCTGATAGTGGAGCGACTAGAATGGCTAACACCACCCGCTGATAAACCAGATCATCTTTAAAATAGGTGGAAGCAACATGGACTATTGTACCGCCACAACCCATGTAAAGTCTTTCATACAGTGCCGAGGTGTCTAGCAGCTCTCATAGCTAGCAATAGCGGCAACAGTATTGATTTCATCATCTTCCTCCTTCCCTTGGAGCTGTAGTCTGTCATGTGATCTTTGTACTTGTTATCTCCTAAATAAATTTGCCTGTGATATCTCCGGGCGTGCTGCATTTCGGAGGGCTAGCAGTGTATTTTCTAAGGGTCGGAATAGTGGACATATAACTTCTAATAAAACCTTGCCTGGTAAACCCCTCTTGAACTCAAAACCAATTTTCATTTCATTATTCCACATGCAGAATTGGGGTGTTAAACAAGAGGTCGTACTGTTCCTCTCATGGAATTACAAAATTCGGGAGTTACGGTCTAGTAAACTCAATTCTTGCTTACAAGTGCGAGGTAGAACTGTAGATTTCTGAGTAAGTAGACCCCAAATGGCAAACATAGTCGAAAGTGCCAGTATCGTCGGATCTATCCTTAGGAATTGGGCTAGCACCGTTACTGTCTGGGGTGTTTGGTAATGACGTGGCACTGTGGGGACTTTCGGTAGTGACTAATGCTTAGCTAGGTAGCATTGCTATAGAGTGTTCCTGAACTATTAACGTCTGCGCGCGCACGCACGCACGCACGCACGCACGCACGCACACACACACACACACACACACACACACACACACACACATTACACGCATTCTGTAATCCAAAATATCGCCAGCGCAGTTGACGCGAAGAATCTGATTCCTACTTTTATAACACAGTTCATAATGTTAAATAAACTCGTCACAATCGTTTAACGCTGTGTGGTTAACACACTATGTATGGGGACACACACCATCCGGTATTTTCGTCACAACAGTTACTTTGTCACCGCCATTCACGAAGTTTCATACAGCAGTCAACACTCGCTCCATAACCCTACACATCATCTGCTCTCTCTTTGAACAGATGGCGCTATTGGCGCCCACTATCGACTTCGTAAAGCTCGTGCAAGAATCACTGAATTGAGGGGCACTAACCCCTTAATCTGGAAATGTTTTTCTTCCTATAGCCATTCTACATTTTATAACTTCGTTACTTGGGCCAGATTTATACTAAACAGGACTGGGGTGCGGCATATCATGATATAAAGAAGAAGGGATCGATTGGTAGAATGCATTTTGAGAAATCGAGGAATTGTATATTTTGTATTAAAGGGGAGCGTGAAGGTTCAGGACGAGGACATTAAATGGGTTGAAATCGATGTAGGTTGCTGTTCTTCGGAGATGGAGCGCCTTGTACTGAATTGTGTAATGCGGAGATTGTCGCGCTGAAAACAACAATCATAAACCGGCTACGTCTTTTAAGGGTTGGATTGGCTGAAAATGTATAAATTTACTGAAATACTGTTTGAGGAAGGGGACGTTGTATACCAAAGCGCTTCCTCACTCTCTGATCTACGCCAGAGAATTTGCAGAACAGAAGGCTGTTGTCGTGAGCTGTCCGCAAGTTCCCCGCCTTCTAACCTCATGACACCAACAAAAGTCACGGAGGTCACGTTCTCTGGCTCGTCTCCAGGATTCCACTCGAGGGATATCGACCTACTGGTCGAGCCCAGCACCAGCCAACTGCCGTGGAAGATACGGGAGGCGGCACGGGTCCTCGCGTAAGCAGCGCGCTGACGCGTACGTCACGCACGCCGGCCGGCGCGCACCACGTGGTGCGGCCAGCGAACAAAGGCGGCGTGCGCTGGGGCCGCGCAGTCAAATGCAGCCGCGCAGGGCCTGAACCACGTGACGGGCCTCGGCCAGAAAAGGGAGCCGCTGCGGAATAAGAGGCCCGAGCTGGCAGCGGCGAGCGCTGTACGCGGCGAGCGCTGCTGCAGGTGAACAACCGGGCGGCGGGACGCTGACCTTGGAGCCAGCCGGGTCTGACCAGCGCCATCTGCCAGCGGAAGCGGCGCGCAGCTCCGTCTTCGCGAACGCTCGCAGGCTCTCGTCTAGCGTGCCGTGCTCGGTGAACAACTGCCAGGGTGCCCCACGGATATCTCGAGCTACCACTCTTGTCCTCTATAACACGCATTAATCTACCAGCTAAAGGTCATTTAACACTGGCGCAGCGTACCTCGAGCTACGTCTTCGGAAAGACGTCTCAGACTATCTTAGAATGTAGTCAAACGGGGCATTTCAGACCGACATAGGTGGCGTCGCCTCCAGCCGCAATACATAATACGCATTTCTCCAGCTACGCCTGCATCCGTGCCGTCGCTGCGTATCCCGACTCCCGCATGTGCACTACACAGCACCACAGACCACATATTCTATGCTGAACAGCTTTATTACTGCGTATTTGTTTGTTCGTTGCGCAAAATGTTTGCATTAATTGACCAAGTGAGAAAGAATCCAGTGCTGTGGGACTACTCTAAAATGCAACACGTTTCTATTTGAAATTACGGGCAAGAAATTGCTACCTTAGACAAATAGCTAGACGTTCTTCAGCAGGTATTAAGGTGTTTTTAATGTCACTGTTAATGAGGGATAAAACTTCACTGAACTGTTCATTAAGCCTGAAATAAGTTTATAACTTTTCATCGTCAAGCTGTAAATCTTGCATTGTATTCGCCATACGCTGTTTTTTTAACATTTATCGGATGAACCCAACTAAAATTTGACACAAAATAAAACAACAGTTCATCACTAGCTACTTGAACTACAGTCCATCCACGGCACACACCCCTACGGCATATTGAACGTCATTTCTGGTACTATCCACAAAAAGTATTGAAGTTAGCACCAAAAAGCAACTTCCTTGTGAAAGCAGTAAAAATTGTCTACAGAAGTTTTAAAAAAGATCGAAATAGTACGAAAAGTAGATAACGGATGGCGTAGCGCAGCTCTTACTGTATTAGCGTGCACAATGAAACTCTTCCTCTTCACGCCGTCTTTGCAATAACATTACAATATTTTTCGTAATGCACATTCAAAATGTTAGTTTGTAAATCTAAGGGACATGACTGCTGCGGTTATCAGTCCCTAGGCTTACAAACTACTTAAAATAACCTAAGGACAATACACACACACGAACCCATGACCGGTGGAGGACTCGAACCTCTGACGGCTAGCAACCCTTTGCTCCGCAGCAAGGCGCCTTAAAGCGCTCGGGTTCTTTTCGGACATGTCCGAAATAACATAAGCCATTTGTTGACATTAACGGCCGTAATTTTACGGATTCGAAATATGTCCGAAAAGAACACCATGTAAATAATTGTATATCTGCCCCAACAGGCAATTGACAATTTCAATACGGGCGCATTAATATGCTCGAACCGTTGTGGAAATCAGTGGAATCAGATGGCCGGGGGGCAGGTACTACAATCGTAGTGTACTACAATATGAGATTTGGGTTAGAAGTGAAGCGTGCCTGGATAGCGTAATTGGTCCAAAGCGGGAAATCTGGTTTCTAATCCCGATCCAGCACAAATTTTCATCTTACCATTGGATTTATTTCAATGCTCTGAAACGATGTAAATGTATTTCGACATCCTGTAGCGTCTCGACGGATATGGGTTCGGATGCCTCGCAGATAGATTCAAGAAGATAGATTCAAGCTCTTAAAGCGTAGTGGGGTGGTTGGTTGACAGTGGTTTTCAGTGAGCCCACGGAAAGCAGTCATGCGAAGTTAAATCGGGAGAATATGCAGGCCAAGCCATCCCCACGTCACTAAATTTGCAATAAGGCAATGCAATGATCCTCTTGCGAAGTATTTATCTAGACAGCGAAACACGTGCTCGCTTCGATGTAGTCTGGCACCATCCTTGCATGAACCACTAGGTGACTGGTCGCTCTCCAATGCTATCTGTGTTTCGACATCTACATATACGTACTTTACAAACCACACTGAAGTGTATGGCAGAGGGTTCATAGTTGCTTTTATGATTTTTCTCTACCGTTCCATTTTCTAATAGCATGCGGGAAGAAAAGGAACACCTCAATCTTTCCGTTTTCGATCTTCTTTCCTTTATTACGATGACCATTTATCCCTGTGTAGGAGGCTATGACAATGTTTTCACATTCGGAGCAGCAAGTTGATGAAAGAAATTTCGCTAACGAATAAACAATTTCTTTCAATGATATTCAGCCTAGTTCGTGCATCATTTCCGTGACACTCTCCCCCCTGTGATGCGAGAGAGAGAGAGAGAGAGAGAGAGAGAGAGAGAGAGAGAGAGAGAGAGAGAGAGAGAGAGAGCAGCCCTTCTCTGAACTATCCTCCGTCAGCCCCACTTGGTGGGGATTCCACAGTGTGCAGCAGTACTCCAGATTAGGGCGGACAAATATAACGTAGGCAGTTCCTTTAGTAGGATTGTTCCATCTTCCATCTGCCTGTGAAACGTAGTCTTACCTGCGATATTATTGTCTTGTGTGTTACTCCCAATTAATGTTGTTCGTTATTGTAATGCCTAGGTATTTAGTTGTATTTATGGCCTTCAGATTCGATCGATTTATCGTGCAAATGAAGTTTTAACGAATTTATTTTAGTGCTCATACGAATGATTTCGCGTGTGGGTCATAGATAAAAGTAGAGATGTCATACTGGAGAATGTGCTGCAGCGTAAGAGTATTTAATCACGTGAGAAATGGAATAATGGAAGGAAGGATGGCAGGTACAACCACCAATATAGATGCAGAATATGATAAAAAAATTGAAATTGTACGGACATTTGTGACGCATGGAATAGGGATGGATATCATTAGAAACATGCAGTTGGATTCCTATGGAAACTACGTAAGAAGTGGATAAATAGAATTCAAGAATAAATTGCTAAACGAGTATTGGATTGACAAGGACCGATGGCGCTTAGTATGCGATAAACGGCAAGGATGTACAAATACTTGCTAATATTATATTTCTATAGCTGTCGTTGAACATTTCCATCAGCTTTTCGAGGAAGAATTAAAGTTTATGCACAATTACTCCCGACACCATCGTGCTAGCACCGTCGACGATTTCGTCAGTCGTGCCGGTATTGCACGATTGGAGTCGCCTGCGTATTTCTCCGATATAAAACCGGTTGGATATGCTTGGAATAAATTTTAACAACCATGACGTAGAAAAAATTTAATTCCTTAGCGGTTCGGGTTATATAGCAATCGTAACTTCCGCCTTTTCGCTACTTTTATACACTGGATGCATTATGACAAGATTTAAGTAGGAGCGTCTACGAACAATGTGTGCTGTAGCGTAGAAAAATATTTTAGAAGCTAAAGCTTGAGCACTCTGTTTCATACACTGCAGACTGAATGGTAGGCAACACACAATGCATACGCACGTCACAGAGTGCCTGTCGCCAGGAAATCATACTTATGTCTCTAACAAAAATTGTTTTCCATGACTCGTTTATCAACGCTAGATGTCTCGTACAGAAACACCTTGTATATTTCCGATGTGCTCTCGCGTAATCGGCAATTTCGAGTGATATTCTTAGTGTATACTTCCCCGTGTGGGCAATGAAAGAAAAAAAAAATTATAAACGGTGTGCAAAAAGATTTACGTTTAAAATTAAGTCTTAGCTTACATGCATAATAGTTGAATAATAAGGCGACCACATATTCGAAACACTTTCATTGTTAATTTCATACCGTTAAAATACACAATATTGTAGGTAAAATTTACAGAAAACCTAAGTTTACGTTTTGTTAGTGCAAGAACGCGGGATTCTTAAAAGTTAGTTTCGGTGGTTGTTAACAACTTAGTTCCGGTAACATACTGTTCCACATTCTGTGAACCCATGTAGTGAGTGTTTGGAAAGGTGAAAATTGAGCATCAAGAAGTGTCAAAAAGTATCTGTACTGAATTTGACGTCTAGGAATAATATGCATGAATAGTGTTAAAACGTGGTTTCTACGGGAACATTGAAACACCGCACTCACAACATTAAGTGCAGAATTTGGTAAAATATTGTGAATGAAAAAGTGGATTCATCAAGTTTTATAGACGGTTTTATCTAGAGTTCATCACAGTTTTTTTGAGAATGTATCAGTGTACTTACAGCATGATTCACATGTCAAGACCGTATGTGTGTCAATATAAGCAGATCCATACTGCAGTATCTTCTACAATGAAGCATTTGTCTGTAATCTGATTTTGGAAAGTATCCCAATATTTGTCAGTAATTTCGAATTATAAGTCAGGAAGACAAGTGAAGACGAAACGCAAGAGCAGTAACGAGCCTGCGCCAGACACGTATCATTCCGTGATTTAAGTGCTCTTCAGTTGCTCAGTCTTGCTAGCCTTCTTGTTACATCGAGATAATTCAGGACCTCTCGTTAGAAAGACATTTGACTGTTTTGTGAGATAGTGACAAAATTCTGGGTATTTCGTATTTCTCATTAATTATGATAGCATCAATCAAATTGGTGCGCAGTACCTATTTGCATATACAGGTTTGAAGATCTGTTATCTTCGTGATTTCATTTTACAGGATCGGATACTTTGGCCACAACCTTCGTGAAAAAAATCGCCTCATGCTCTGATCGCTCTTGATTGTGGGAGAAATCACGCAAACCGTACATAAAGACGGCTGACCCAAAAATAACTTTGTCAGATACTGTCGCTTGATAGTGAAAATATCATGATGTAGCAAAGACGTGTAACACAGGGATCAGCAGCAGGTGAACTCGGCATTAGCTGCACCAGAAGATTATACTCATGAGGGGGAATGAGCGTACGTAGACAACAAATAAAGGGTAGCATACACTGCTCAGAGTATCTGTGGTGTAAGACTTTTAAGTAACATTATAGAAATGTGCTCTTCTTCTTTATATATATTCTGCAACCAGCATATGACGGAAGCTAATTGAATTCCGTGGCGCAACTTTTTAATTACAATAATAAACATAACTCTTAGTTAAGTACATGTGAACGGGAAGATATTTTCACCCACATGAACTCGACCGAGCGGTTTGGCGCAGTGGTAACACACTGGACTCGCATTCGGGAGGACGGTAGTTCAAATCCACCTCCGACCATCGACATTTAGGATTTCCGTTATTTCTCTAAAATCTCTCCCGGCAAATGGCGGGATGGTTCCATTGAAAGGGCACGGCCGATTTCCTTCCTCATCCTTACCCAAAACTCCGAGCGTAAGCTCCGTCTCTAATGACCACGCTGTCGACGGGACGTTAAAACCTAAGCTACCATTTCCACATACACTCGCCATACGTATCCGAATCTAATATTCAGTCTGTTAGAGATAAGATATTCAACAACATTTCTGAAATGTTGGGGGGGGGGGGTTCGAATCCCCCCCCCCTCGGGCATGGATGTTTGTGCCGTCTTTAGTATAAGGTAGTTCATAAGTAGTTTGTAGGTTTAGGGACTGATGACCCCGTAGTTAAGTCCCATAAGCTCTACAAACATTTGAACATTTTTTAAATTTCGACTAAAATATGGCTTATTTAAGCTACTAAATCGAAAATTTCAAGGTCTACATCAGAGTCCAATAAATTGGAACCGCCTTTTTCATTATCTCACTCCATGAAACAAATATAGCTGTTTCAAATATATTCGACCATAGCAGCAGTTTTTATCCACAATTGCAATTCATTTAGAGGTTCGTTTCGTAGAACTGTGGCAGCAAAATGTCGCCTGTATCTTCAGTGAACTGCAGTAATTAACGTTTTTGGAAGCCCAAGTGGTGCGACATCTTCGAATTACATCACTTTCCCCCTAATTTTTACCTTTGAGTAAGGAGAAACCCATACAATACTAACTCCTAATAGCACACACAGACACACGCCAATTCTGGCACCGAAACAGTATGATATGACTATTGTAATTCCTACTTATTCCGCTCTTTAAACGATACGCCGGTACAAAAACACACTCTGAGCTGCCGACATTGTCCTTTGAATAGCTTGCTAAATTTGGGGAACCACAACCAGTCTCTCAGCAATACCCGCCTCGAATGTTTTTCCGCAAAACTTAATCTTCTCCGCTTATAGAAGGGAGAAACTGCGACAATCTGTACCAACAAACCGCATCAACCACTGTGTGTGTTACTTTCGTTCCTGATTGTTTCTGTGAAGGAAGAAAGTACTGTAATACTTTTCTCTGACGTAAGTCACGTTATGTCTATATATAGACGACAAAATTTCTGCTTCCTGGTCAGATTCATTTCCTGCTAACTGGAGATTTCATCTTTATGCTCGAAAAGCTTGTTTCACGACTTTGTGTCATTCACCTGTGTATTGTTGTGAATTACCCTTATTTGGCTACTTGGGACGATTAACTCTGTCTGCTATTGTAAGAGCAGCATGGCAAATCAGTTTTGATGTTAATGGTCAGCACGTATCACCAGTTACCGGAAACCACTGCAACTTTGTAGTACGTTACATGCTTTTTAAAATAAAATAAAAATGTATAGGTAAGTATACAATTTTTAGATGCTGCTGGTGATAAAATAACAGCAGCATCTAAATTGTGTACTTACATATATATTACTCAATTTAATAAATGAAATGTTGTTTCCTCAGAAGTTTTATCCGTGGGAGCCAGAATTTACCGAACAGGAAGTCAAAAGTTGTGCCTATTTGTAACGCAACTTTGTGACAGTTGTAATTATACTTAAATAGCTTATATATTTAGGGGCTTTAGCAAAGCTGTAATTGAGGAGATCCTCTCTTTGGAACAGATAATTATCTACAACGTAAATCACGCAGTTTGTTGAGAGAGTATTGCATAAACAACCTTTATTAAAAATTGTTAGCATTGTGATGCGAACCACGACTACAAACATTCTAAATAAAATAAAGTACTTTAACTTCAAAATTTAACAATTTGGTGGACATCGTAAATTTTTCGTTTGCCTCTTCGCTTTTGGGCATTTATCTTACAAAGTATTTCCTCATTTTGTTTTTGTTGTCGGCCGTCTCTAGAGTTTGCCATCGTTCCCGGTTTTGTTTATTATACCTAGATAATGTCCTTCATACATCCCAATCACATAGTTGTCCACTATCTTCTTCCTTCCAATGCTGTTTCGTTCGTGACATCAGTTTCATAGCCAGGCAAACTGTAATCTAATTCAGCACAGATTACACTTTCATCATCACTTTCACGACAGCTGCCAAGTGATGCGACAAGCAGCTTTCTTGCTTTACTTTAAACTTGTCATAATGTTGTACCCTGTTATTTCACACTTGCAATATATATCTACAAGGAACGTACAGAAAAATTCGCTACATCTATGATTTTTAACAAAGAAATGGTCAAAATACACTACTTTAAATCTAACTTATCTCCTCTGCAGTGTTTTTTTCTGTCACAAAAGCAGTAACGGAAGGACTTTCTTTTGTGTTCTTAGTGGTGCTAAACAATGATTTTACTCGGATAGTTTCCAGTTGCTGCAAGAGATGGCAGCAGTCACTACGCAATTAGGCCACGCAGCCTAGAAGTTTTAAATACCGAAGTATGCCCACCGTTCGCAGTATGTGCGTCACAAAGTTGTAACACGTGTCAAAGTTCCTGTGGTTTTCTGTACTGCAAACAGAACCAGAAAACTGGACACTACTTGAATTGTAGGACACCACCGAAGGTGAGAGGGCGGCGCGGGAGATTCGCTTTCCGTGAGGAGCGGCTGGGCAGCAGGACCGTTACCTCGGCAGGTTGCCCCTGTCGCCCCCGCATGCGCCTGCGGAAGGTCAACGCCCAAGCCGGAGGCGAAACCGTTCCTCCGTCCAACTCTTGTTTCGCTCCGCGCCGCCTGCACTGCATAGAATCATTCAAAAATGTGCCTATTGATGTATCATATCAGTTTTCCTCTATTGCTTCAAAAAACACCACTGGAATGCGAGAAATCTGACCGTGGAATTTGCGGTGACCACTTGACAAGATTCCAATTGCATTTCGTCAACATGTCGAATTTCGTACTTGAACTCTTGTGCGGAAATGGCATATACATAAAGGAAACCCCTCCCCCCCCTCCCTCCTCCAACCACTCTCTCAGGTTTTTGTTTGTTTCGCCAGAAGCCAGCAGATGTCGGACGGTTCGCCTGCTTGGCTCTGGTAGCGTACAGTAGAAATGCTTATGAGGGAAAAAAAAGCCTATGGTGGGGATGCAGAGAAAGGAATTTTATCCGGTGCCTGCTGCAAAGTTGGCCGGCCGCAGTGGCCGAGCGGTCTGCGGCGCGCCAGTCACAGTCTGCACGGCCGTTACTGTCGGGGGTTCGAATCCCCTCCTCGGGCATGGATGTTGGTGTCGTCTTTAGTATAAGGTAATTCATAAGTAGTTTGTAAGTTTATGGACTGATGACCCCGCAGTTAAGACCCTTAAGCTTAACAAACATTTGAACATTGCTGCCAAGTTCCTCGTTTCAGCGCCGTCATGTGTTCTCTGATGGAACTGCTGAAATCCTCCCGCCCTGCTCGCATCGACGGGCCGTTACAAAAATTTCCCGTCTCTAAATTTGTCACTCATGGCTATTTCAGATCTATTGTTTTAAGATACCCCCTCCCCCAATAAAAGACGTTAAATGTATGTCATCATTATGCGAGATGAGACGATTCGGAAACTGCTCATGGAGCAACTCGGTTGTTACGCAGAAAGTGTGGCGGGTGGTGGTATGGAGCGGAAGCCACTACTCTTGAACGTACATTCCATGTATATTGTGTATGTGTGTTCGCAACGTATCGCTTTCCATCAGCTGACATAACACAGTCGATGCCACGCATCCAGAGGTCACAACAAACCGCCACTCTTTGGGTGTATTTCCCTTAATGAACCGTGCATGCCTTATGCGTAATTAATTAAAATTTTTCTAATTATTATTTTCAGTTTTATTCTACCAGTTGCCTAAGTTGTATATTGTTCAGTATGTAAAAAATTCACAATGTATCATACGACCTTAGCAACTAAGACAGGTCATGGTAAATGACAGCGAGTAAATAATAAATAAATGATAAAAGTCCCCGTGGTGCAATGCGGCAATAGAAACCGCACAGGTAACTAGACGGATGCTTTATAAACATTTAAAGCAATTATAACAGTTTCAAAACTACAGGTCCTTTTAAGAGTCGGAAATACTATAGTTAAACCATTAGAGGCAGGCTGAAAAATGGACTCTTTCAAACATATATAATCAAGTACAAATACAGCAGATCGATTTTGAGACCAAATGAGGATATATACCCACTCTGCCCTAAGACTACCGCTGATAACCACATTATCGACATGACGTTAAACTTTAATCTTCCCTTTTCCATAAAATAGCAGATGACATCAGGAAAAGGCGTTTTACAATAAACATAGAGAATGAAGGAAGACATATTGACAAAGATTGTTTGTAAATCTATCGGACCAAACTGTGTGGTCATCAGTCCGTAGCTTACAAACTACTTAAACTAAGGTAAATTAACCTAATGAGAACGCGGGCGCGCGCACACACACACACACACACACACACACACACACACACACACACACACACACACACACACACACACGTGAAGCCCTTTTTTCCAAGTCCGACCCTCTTGTCTCATCGGATGGGTAATCGAGACGAATTAGTCTACTGCAGCGCCCCTGGTGTGTTATTGCCGTACTGAGTCTTGTCTGTCTGGAGTGGTCGTTTTCGTTTAGACGTTAAGTGCAGAGCTGTCCGCCCGCATCTAAATGATGTCAGGTCATGACGCCACTTTTTACGTAGGAGAGGGAAATGAAAATTGCGTTCATTAATGACGAAGTGGTAATAACTACTTAATGTTCTCGTCAAATGTTATGTAGTAAATGCTGTACACAACTGAGACCCTAAGACTGCGAAAGTGTCGTCCGAACATATTTACTTGCTAAAGAAAATTAATAATTCCAAAATATGAAAGATTGTAAAATTGCAATTGAAAGCGTCTTTTTACATCAGTTGGTGTTTTCTTGCTAACGGTCAAATACCTTGGAAAATAATTTTCTCATCTAATAATTCAGAGTTTTACTGTCAAAATCCTTTTCATTAAAACACATATATTTACGTTCGTATTTATGCATAGTGCAGGTTTTTCCTTGTAAAACGTAAATATCTCTTTGATTGTAGGCATTTCGTCTGCGTCATAAGAGACTGTTTGTAGAATAGAGAATACTTGGCTGTGGTGCAAAGCAAACGCAGAATGAAGTTTCAGAAGTGCGAAAGCGTTTCTGTAATATGAGTGAACTCGATCAGAATAGGGTAACATCCTATGTTAGCAGACTCCGCTACAATTTCTGTGCACGTGCATTCTACAGCACACACTGAAATTTATAACTGCACACTCCGTAGTTCATTCCCGTAATAGAAGCACTCGCGATGAGAGCAGTCAAATTTCACCACGAACTCCATCCTGTAAAATGACGTTCAGGTGTAGGTTTCAATATAATGACGTCACGCTTAACCTATGTCATCTATGGCCTGTGGTCTCGCGTGTGGTAGCAGCGAGGAACTAGTGTGTGTGTGTGTGAGAGAGAGAGAGAGAGAGAGAGAGAGAGAGAGAGAGAGAGAGAGAGAGAGAGAGAGAGAGAGTGGGGGGAGGGAGGGAGTGAACGAGAGAGGGAGGGGGAAGACAGATGACAAGGACATGTTCCGGTAGGGCGAGCTTCCGCGCCAGGCGCATTGCGTTTCCTGGCGCCAGCCACGGGCGCACGCCACTGCCTACAACCACAAAGATATGCTACTCTGTGCTACAACTCACCTCTGAGTCAACATGGCTACCACCACATCGGCCGCTTCAAGCTCAGTTCGTGCGCTCTTTCTTCAACCATAGTACACAACACAGGGACATACGCTGCTCAGTAGTTCATAATGACAATAGTTTCGAACTAAGTCATTTCGGACATCGATGGGAAGTATCGCCATAAGACTCTGAGATGGAACATCACATGTTAATGTCCACTACTGCATGTCCGAATATTTCAGATCATATAGTGTAAGCACTGTACATGTGTATCTACATCCACACTCCGGTAGCCACCTCGCGGTGTGTGGCGGAGAGTACTTTGTGAACGACTCTCACTTCCTCATCATCCTATTCTGCTCGACGCGAAAAGAGAGAGAGATAGAGAGAGAGAGAGAGAGAGAGAGAGAGAACATCTTTACGTTTGCATCCATGTAGGCTATTATCTCTCAGATTTAGTCTTAGTGGTCATTTTGAGGCTTATACGTAGAGGAAAGCAAGCCACTAGTTGACTCTTCAAGAAAAGTATGCTCTCACAACTTTTGATACATGCCCGTAGCATGGTGCACGACTTGAAGTAGAAATGATTAAAGAAAAGTGTTGTAATTTGCGGCGAGAACTATTTGCGAAATTTCTTTCACATAATTTCTCCTCCATATTTTGTTAGCAACCACTTAGCTAGAAAGAGTTGGTCATAATAGAGAAATCAGATGGAAAAATTTTCCCTCCTGCTATTGGAGCATGAAATGGTTGAGAAATCTTATGAAAGCTATTTGCAGCCTCTGCCACGGCCTTAAATATGGTAACAAATTGGACTCACACTACGACGACGGAGGTTAAATTTTACCTCCCGTCATCAAGATTTAGGTTTTCCATGATTTCCCTAAATTAGTGCAGGCAAATGCCGGAATGGTTCCTTTGAAAGGGCACGGCCAATTTTGTTCCCCAACTCTACCCCTCCCAAAAAAAAAGCAATAATAGTGTGTGAACTCCGTCTCTTAATGACCATGCTGTCGACGGGACGTTAAACCCTAATCTTCCTTCTTGCTTACCTGTGATTTGCAGAGTAAATGTGTAGATGCAGATACCATATCTCTCTCTCTCTCTCTCTCTCTCTCTCTCTCTCTCTCTCCGTCCTGCATCGTTGCCACTGCAGTTTGCCTACTAAAAGATCCTGTAACGAAGCATCCTGTTCACCTTTGGATCTAGTTTATTATTTCTATCAATAATCAAGTATTGGTCTAACGAGGTGTCCGTAAGCTACTTCCCTTGTTCATGGACTGCACTTGCCGAGGATTCTTCCTGTGAACTTGCCTAGCGCCTGCTTTACTCACGACTGATTTTATATGGCTATTCCACTTCAAATCTCTTATGCCTACTTGACGTTTTATGGAAGTTACTGCTTCCAGCGATAGTATTGCAATTGCATAATCATATAATAAAGGGCCTTTGTTATATGTATTTCCAATTGTTACATTTATATTGAGCCTTAATTGCCTTCCTTGCACCAAGCGTCGGTCCCCTGCAGATCCTCCTGTTTCGCTACATTTCTCCAGCGTTGCGACTTCTGGAGAAACTACATCATTCATCAATAGTCAGAAGCATCGTAGAAATTCCGATGCTATCTACAGAGTCATATATGGCAGTATCATCACAGTATAAATACGCGAACAAGAATAATGAACTACGCATATTTATGTAAATTGCGTAAGAAGGTAAATGAAATTCATATAATTCGAAAGGGACTTTGCCATAGATGGGCACAAACCAAATGTACGGAGTCGTTAAGATTTTTTAAAAGAAGTGGATGTTTTCATATTTAAAGGGGGCAGTAGACAAGGTTACGTCGCGAAAGGTACGGGGTCTACATGACAGGGGGAATAGATTCCTCACCCTCTCCCTCTTCTCTCATCCCCTTTTCCCCCACATCACATCTACAATACTGCGAGTGCTTCGCCATCTGTGGAACCTTCTTTCTGCTTCCGTGTGTGTGCTTCAACAAGTGTGGTGCCTTTTAGTTACTTTACTTTTACAACAGTGAACGGCCAACCCGCAGCCGACACCGCCAGTTTTAATTTGTGTATTTCTCCATGTGCGTGATGTGTTTTTCGTTTTAATTCCACAATAGCGGACGGTCAAACCATGGCCGCCGCCCTGCGCTCATTTCAAATGTTTGTAGAGCTTATGGGACTTAACTACGGGGTCATCAGTCCCTAAACTTACAAACTACTTATGAACTAGCTAATATTAAGGACGGCACAAATATCCATCCCCGAGGGGGATTCGAACCCCCGACCGTAGTGGCCGTGCAGACCGTGACTGACGCGCCGCAGTCCCCTCGGCCACCGCGGCCGACTGCGCTCAATTTAATTGTGCGTGCGTGTGTGTGTGTGTGTGTGTGTGTGTGTGTGTGTGTGTGCGTGTGTGTGCGCGCGCGCGCGCGCCACGGACCCTCGAGCAGCTGTTTTTATTCTCCACCATCGCCGTATCAAATCTTTTATGACGCCACTGTTTTGCTCCATTTTATATACTTTGTCTTATCTGCATTTAACATCTCCGTTTTATGTGTGTTTTATCTCCAAAATTTTATCTCCTTTATGTTCATATGTTTCTACTGTGTCAAATTTTGTTTTATTTCTGTTGGCTGAAGAGCGCCTGTGAGCGCTGCCGGCCCGCGCTTTAGGGGAATTGAAATTACAATAAAGAAAAAAAAATAGTTTCCTTTCTTTTTACACATATTTGGTCTAACTTGGATTATGGACAATGGCAGTACTTGTAGATTCCCTATTGTGCTACGTAAACTTTCAGTCCACAGCAACAGATACTGCACGGCGGGTGTAGATGTTCCCCCTGTGGGGCTTTGAACAGCAATGAGAGAAGAGCAGCAGTGGTAATGAAGAGATGGGTGGGCAAGCGCGCACGTGTTGCGCCTGGCGGACAATGAAGCGGCTGAGCTTGGCGAGCACAGCTGCTGCTGCATGAAAGCGTGGCGTGCGCCGCCACAGCCGCTCCCGTTTACACGTTCCATGCTGCCACGTATGTCGTTCCCCGTAACAATTATCACCGTATCTCACGTAGGGCCTCAGCATTATTGCCCTGGTAGCTCGTTTTTCTTGGTTAAAACTTATGACAGGATTGCTGCTGTTCATCTTCGTCTTCTCGACTACTCTGTCGTTCACATTTATGTGGTTAAAACTGCGTGCCGGTCCGGGATCGAACCCGGGACCTTTTGCCTTCCGCGGGCGCGAGTGCTACCGACTGAGCTGCTGTGGCTTGTCTGGCAACCTTACTCCCGCCAGTACTTACCTTCCTACCTTCCATAATTCACGGAACTTATCCTGGTCCGGCACACAGGTTTAATCAGCAAACAAGTTTAATACCGGAGCATGCTCTGCTCCAGAGTGAAATTACCAGTCTATTTCATTACTGTTCCCCTCTAGCGTGCGAGGAAAAACGACACACACATCTTTCAGTTTCAGGTCAGATTTATCATCGTGGTTTTTCCTCCCTATGTAAGCGAGGGGGGAGTCAAAAAGTGGTTTTACAGACTGTTCCGTCGGTTCTTGGCAGAATATTTGATTCATTTTGAGTGAAACACGAGATAATTGTGCAATATTCTGCAAATTTTTATTTGTTACTAACCGGTTTTCTGCAGTTACGCCATCGATAGGTAAACGATGGCGTAACTGCCGAAAACAGGTTAGTAACAAATAAAAATTTGCAGAATATTGCACAATTATCTCGTGTTTCACTTAAAATAAAAAAAAGTGTTTTCGTAATCAAAGAAGAAAGCTGCTGATTGCAATTTCCGAAGTAGGTCTCGCCGCGACAAAAAATGCCTTCATTTCTGTGACTTGCCAAACTAACTCGTGTATCATTTCTTGTGACTCCCTCCGATATCGTGATAACACAAAACGAGTTTCCCTTCTTTGGACTTTTCTCTCGTCCTCTTGTCAATCGTATCTGATACAAATCCCTTACGGCACAGCAGTATCCCATCAAAGAACGGAGAAGCGTTGTGTTAGCTGTCTGTTTACTTAGTATTCTGCTAATGCAGCGCAGTCTTTTGTTTTACCCAGAATAATATCGAGGAGTTCTTCTCATTTAGAATTGTTCGTAATTGTAATTCCCGTTTATTTACTTAAATTGACAGTCTTGAGATACGTGTGTGTAACAGTGTGACCCTAATTTCACGGCTACATTTAAGGTCAGTTGTCACGTTTCGGACTATGCAAGTACCTTGTCGACAAGGGCTGTATAAAAATTATAATTTTTCTCTGAAACGAGTTGGATAGAGATACTTAAGGTTACGTATCGGTAAAATAATCACCTCCGTTATTTACGACCTTCCGCCAAATCACTATGAAGCGTCGTAAATTTTCTACGCGTCTGTTTCTGTTGATGTCCCGTATTGACCGCACTATGGCATATGCAATGTCATCTCAGGTATTGTACCGTATCCCCCACATTGGTTCTTTCTCTATGGCAAAGACATCATAATCACAAGGATTCATCTCGGGTAGGATGGATGTTGCAGAATCTGTCATTGCCAGCGGCGCAAGAGGTCCTGCTGTCATTACAGTTTCATTCCCCCCACCCCACTCATGTTTTCGTTTCGCTGTACCAAGAGTGCACGGGAGATTTAAATAGTGGACGTGTATTAAATCGCATCGTATCTTTGATTCGTGGCTGCGCCGGCAGCAGTGAACGTGAGGGCGAGGATGTGTGTGTGTGTGTGTGTGTGTGTGTGTGTGTGTGTGTGTGTGTGTGTGTGGTGATTGCTACGTATCGCCTTTTGTTTACGGCCGCCCACCAGCAATCTCGGCGATCTCGTAGCGCAGCGACGTCTCCTATTACGTGCGTCAGTGACAAGTAAATAACGAAAAAAGTGATCGAACATGAGCAGCACATTAAAGTATGACGTCATAGTCACGGAGGTTACGGACTTGAGCCGGCATTTATCGCGCGTAACTATAGAACAAAGTGGCACTTCTACGTGGACACTTTATTACCTGTTACTTACGCTAAATGTTGTGATTTCATTGTATTAATTTTACGAGTGTGTGTTTTAAAAACCTGAATTGGCAAGCCACATTCACACGGCTTTGGGACATGTGTAGATAAGACATCTACATACAACATACATACGCCGCAATCCATCGAAAGGTGTGTGATGGATGGTACCCAGTACGATTACTAGTTACTTGCTTTCCTGTTCCACTCCTATACAGAGCGAGGGAAAAACGAATCCTTGTATGTATCCTTACGAGCCGTAATCTTTCTGATTTTATCTTTGTGCTCTTTAAACAGAATGTAAGTTGACGACAGTAAACTCGTTCTGCCGTCCGCTTCAAATTCCGGCCCTCTAAATTTCTTAAACAGTGTTTCTCGAAAAGACTTGATGAGTGTTTCATGTTGTGAAAACAAGGTACGTTGTTTATTGTAATTCCATAATGTTGCCATATGTGGCAATACTGTCGTGCTCCAACAGATAGTTTTTCGTATATCGCAAGTTGTAGTATGTCTGGACATAAACAGTTGATGATTAGTGTTTGCGATAAACCATGCGGAAATGACACCGATTGAGGTTCGGGAATCGAATTCGTTCGGGATACGCCTTCTATCTTGAAAGATGAGTTTGCTTTCATATATGTTTGAATTTTTTCGCTAATGCTTCGTTCGTCGATTCTGCTGAGAAAGACAGCGATATTGTGGAATTGAGGGGTAAAGAAAACATCACACTACATTACTCAGGGTGTAAAAAGAAAAGTATTCATTATTTGAGAAGTCTACAATGGACGACTACATCGTGGCCTGCACAGGTCCAACGAAACGACTTCCAAGAAAGCATTATCCTCTGAAAATACGGAGCCGCCTCAATAGAATCAGAACACGGACACTGGTGGAAGGGCAATATGGACTACAGAATGGAATAAATACATACCGGGCAACTAACGCTCGTAAAGAAATGTGGCCGAGCGTTCTGAGGCGCCTAGGAGCGAAGCGCGGCACTGATCGCCGCGGGAGGTTCTAGTCCTCCCTCGGGAATGGCTGTATTTGATGTCCTTAGCGTGTTAAAGTAGTTTGTAAAGCTAGGGACTGATGACCAGAGTGGTTAAGTCTCATAGATTTACAAATAATCGAACATTCTCGTGCCGGCCGCACGACCACTACGGTCGGGGGTTCGAATCCCCCCTCGGGCATGGATATTTGTGCCGTCCTTAGAATTAGGTAGTTGATAAGTAGTTTGTAAGTTTAGGGACTAATGACCCCGTAGTTAAGCCCCATAAGCTATACAAACATTTTTTGAACATTTTCGTAAATAAATAAAAATGCCAAAAACAATGTCTCTAAAATGCATGCCTCTAAAGCTAGGATCAGGTGATCTTCGTTAGTGTTGAACACACTTTTTGACACTCTGCATTTAGCGACAACTGGTGGTGTTAGAGCTAAGTGCTCTCCCTCCCAACGCGCCAGGCGCAGCTGTCAGCTGACTCGGCGTCCTGTCCTTGCAGCGTCTGATTACGGGCAGGGCTATTAATTAAAACGAGGCACACCACTTAGGGAAGATTGTGTTGCGTCTCCAGCAGACCAAAGTCCCTCTCATACCATGCCTGCTGCTAGTGGCAGAGGTCAATGACTATCAGGTGCCATACTTCACCCCATTCTTATTTTTATTTTATTTTCCTCTTTCGCATCATGGCTTTGTCTTCTCCTCCTGTTATTCCTGAATCTACATCCGCCGCGGTGGAATAGCCGAGCGGTCTAAAGCGTCTCGCTGCGGAGGGCGCGGTTGCTCGCCGTGGAGGTTCGAGTCCTCCCTGGGGCATGGGTGTGTGTGTTTGTCCGTAGGTTAGTTTACCTAGGTTTAAGTAGTTTGTAAGCTACGGACTGATGACCACGCAGTTCGGTCCGATAGATCTACAAACATAAAAAAAATCTACATCTACAGCCATACTCCGCAAACTACCGCACGGTGTATGGCAGAGGGTAGTTTTCGTACCACTGGTCGCTTCCACCGCCTCCTGTTCTAATCTCGGAAAATGCAATTGCCGGTGGACTCCAATCTCTCTTATCCTGGTGGTCGTTTAGCGGGTATATGTAGGAGGAAGTGAGCAGATGGCCCACCGTTCGCTTTGAAAACAGCTGCAACTCCTCGAGTAACAGACTGTTAAAATGTCTTCATTATTCCCAACAGAAGGTTATTCAGTCTTGTACCAAAAATTCGTTGATTACCTCAACACCTTCGGAGGTGTAAATTTGGTCGTCACTCTCTGCTCTGGAGCGAACACACAGAAAATGTTGTGGGGAAGACGAACCAAACGTTACGTTTCATTGGCAGAACGCTTGGAAGATGCAACAGCTCCAGCAAACAGACTGCCTACATCACACTTGTGCGTCTTAATCCTGGAGTACTGTTGCCCAGTGTGGGACCCTCACCAGGTGGGACTGACGGAGGACATTGAGAAGGTTCAGAGAAGGGCAGCTCGTTTTGTTTTATCACGTTACAGGAGGGAAAGCGTCACGGAAATGTTGCACGAATTGGGGTGGAAATCATTAAAAGAAAGACATTATTCATTGCGGCGTGATCTGTTTGCGAAGTTTCAATTACCTACTTTTACTTCTGAATGTGAAAATATTTTGCTAGCACCCACCTACTTAGGGAGACATGACTATCCCAATAAAATAAGAGAAATCAAATCGAAAACGGAACTATTTAGGTGTTCTTTCTTCCTGCACGCTATTAGAGACTTGAACGTAGAGGAAGGTTATGAAAGTGGTTAATGACCCCCTGCCAGGCACTTAAATGTGATTTGCAGAGTATCTATGTAGATATAGATGTAGGGGTCCTTCTGGATGTGGAAAAAGTTGTTTTTGTGGTCTTCAGTCCCCAGACTGGTTTGATGCTCTCCATGCTACCCTGTCCTGTGCAAGCCACTTCATCTGAGAATACACACGGCAACGATTCCTTGATGTCTACACCTTCTATTAGTCAGGATATGCCAGAAACTTCTTTTCTCCCCAATTCTGTTGAGCACCTCATTAGTTACGTCATCTACCCATATAATCTCTCTGTAACACCAAATTTCGAAAGCTTCTATCATCGTTTTGCCTGAATTCCTTATCGTCCTCGTTTCACTCCCATACAACGTTACACTCCAGATTTCTAAAATCTAAATGTTCAAGTGTTTGTTAAGCTTAAGGGACTTAACTACGGGGTCATCAGTCCCTAAACTTACAAATTTCTTATGAACTACCTACAACTAAGGACGGCACAAATATCCATGCCCGTGGGGGGATTCGAACCCCGACCGTAGTGGCCGTGCAGACCGTGACTGAAGCGCCTCAGTCCCCTCGGCCACCGCGGCCGGCTACACTCCAGACAAATGCTTTCAGAAAGGACTTCCTAACATTTAAATTAATACTGGATGTCAACAAATTTAGCTTCTTCAGAAGCGCTTTTCTTCCCATAGCCATTCTGTTTGCATTTTCTCTCGTAAAATCCCAGTAATTCAAGTACATGAGCAACAAGACTGGAGAGGTAGAAGCGTCTGGTTACATCAACACTCCTGTTAAAACTCCGATTTTTTAATCTCGGAAAGACAAGGTCTGAAAAGGCGCACAAAGACTAGGTTTCCATAAACTTCAAAAAGATGCAGGACACTGCGAAAATATAAAATATGTGCCTCAGGACAACAAGGAATTTTGCCATGTCATTCTAAAATGGCCAACAACGATCATTTCGTATGTATCTGTCCATTCCTAACAAGATGAGGGTCCATTTTATCAATTTATATTGCATTCAGTGATAGTAGTAATACATTTTGTAACTAACATCGCTGTTGTCCATTAATATATATTTAATAAATACACGAGATCAATGTAGCTTGTTAGATTTATTAATCAATACCGTTCGCGAATTTACTAATTAATCGCGGAACTGAAAAGAGGTAAGTCCACAAGACAGAAATACGAATTAAACGTGTCTTTTCACTAACAACCTTTGCATTCTGAGACGTTATTTTATCGATAACAGCAGTAATGATGTATATTTATTTGGTTGTGAAAAGGTGTGAAATCGGACTTAATTCCTTTCAGCTCCGACCGATTCAGTTATAAGCAGCAGAGTTTTCGTCGACTTGGCTGTCTCCGTCACGGTATGACAGTATCGGCCGCTGGACTTGAAAAGAGCAACTTGGTTTTATTGCGCGCTGGACTGGCAGGCTGGGGGCTGACGCTTATGGCGAGGAAGGAAAAATCAATTTGAGATACGCCTCGCTTATCCTCTGCCACTTGCACTCGCCGGCAACACTGGGGATTTAGGACACGATTACGATAAAAAGAAGTTGGCACAATGAAGTTAAAATTACCTCACAAGTTGCCTCAATCACAACTTTCTTCCATAAAACGTGCCATATTACTCCGGAGGTGGCGAATTGGGAAAGTTAGAGCTCTCCCCGTGGAATACGCTTCTATAAAATTCTTCCCACATTTAATCTTCCGTAATGTTCTACTGTTTCCAACAGTTAATTATAGAGCGTTTCCTCGTGTTTTTTGCTCCGAAGACCACTGTCGCAGCGGCTGGAGTTTATTACGTGAGTAAACTTTGCGTTTGATATTGTCAGGGTGCGTGGAACTTTTATAAAAGTTCCGTACATTCTCTCTTCCCTGTTGTAAAGATGATTAGGGGCTTTATGCAAGCAATGGCAAGATCTTAGCCGTCAGAGATGTTTTCAGTAGACTGTCTTTCTGTTAATGATGAGGTAGGCAGTGCTTACTAAATCAACTTTTATTACGAAACATTCGCCGATTTCGAATTCATTAACATCGGCTGTAAGAGGTATAGAGATGCTATCTGTTAGTGGCACAAAAATTTTAAGTTTTTGCTGGGTCGGGACTCGAACCCCGACTTCCCGCTTCTGGCGGACATCGGTGCACGCTCTCTGGACAGATGCAGATATCCATATGGCACATTGTCCACATCCCCCAAATGCTCACGTTACTTGGATTCCAGCTATAGGGGACGACTATAATATATCAGGATTGTTTTATCATCGTTTTTCCGTTTGTGATGCAAGTCTTATGTTCGAATTGTAAAATAAATCAATTCTGTTTGAGTATAAAACCTTACAATGTTAGCTCTTAGAATTTTTCATTTCTGTGACTAACAATCTCATGGAAATTGACGTGCTAATTTCAAACGTATTTCTTTTTCGAGTCACAAGCTTACAGTGAGTAAATTATTGCCGTTTAATTGTTTTCACCGCGACTAGGACTCCAAGTTTCAAAATTCAGCTGAATAATAAAATCTTTTACTCTACAAGTTTTCACCAATGCGACAATATTGTCTTCAAATGTGTACCCTTTCCGATTGAATTAAATTGGTACAGTTAAGGGAAACGTTTTCGGCACTCAACTAGTTTGTATTGAATTCGTTGACGATTTGTATATTTGCAAGTGGTATTTTATTTCTGGAGCCGTGGCTGTATTGGCCAATACACTATTAATTACTGTATGAAACGTCGGAATTTTTAAACCGCGTACACCAGCATCAGAGCAAAACACACAGACAAAAGGGCATAGTTGTATGCCACAACCACCGTTGATTCTAGGCGGAATCTATCATGCACTTTTAACAGATGCCTGTAAGGCAGGCTCAGAATATACAACAAAATTGCGACGGTACTTAGACGTACTCGGAGATCAAGAAGTGAAGCCCATCACTCTGAATTTCTGTACTGGCCTCATTCTGAGCTTCAGAGTACTCTTACACGGACAGAAAGTAAGCAGATTTGTAGAAAATTTCTGCGTGTTAGATTCCATGCCTAGTGCCGCCACATTTACTGAGATATCATTTTCTATGGACAAACAAGAAAGCTCTCTCTCTCTCTCTCTCTCTCTCTCTCTCTCTCTCTCTCTCTCTCGCGTTGCTAGCTGTATGTGGCTATGAGTGTCGTTCATGTTATTTTATTTCATCAGGGAATAGCCTTGTCTTTGGTGCTGTTGCAAAGATTATACTTGCATTCTTGAACTGGCAGTGTTAACTACCAACAAAATAACGCCCCAAGTAATAAAATACCTCGATACAAACGTGTTGCGCATGAAATGCATGACATAATAAACAATAGTTTGATCAAAAATTTTTGATGTTTTGCGCACTGATTAATACTGGAAACACTGGCTTTTAATTTTTCCAAAGCTGAATTCATAATGTGGGAATGAACAGCGTTTGGTAGCGTTTACTTTATTGACGGGAAACTTTCCTTAATAATGCGCTTGCACATTCATGTGCCCATGAGTAAAATGTGGAATATTAGTTTGAGTCGGTGCCCAGGTTGTAGTGGTTGAATTTAGCCCCCCCCCCCCTCCTGCTATTGAACACTACTGGGAACGCTGCAAAGCATGTATGAATAGTAATTAGTTTTCGGGAGTTCCTGACTCGAGAAATGCACGCTCGACTCCCATGGCGGCAATGTTTAAGATGAGTACAGTGCTCTGGCGTCTCGACACGGCACTGCTTGATTACAAATGTATGCCGGGAATCAGCAGGGGGTCAGAAATCGCGTAGCGCAGGGGTGCCCTTATGTTTTGACAGTTTGCACGATGTCACGTGCTTAAATAGGCCACGACAAGTTTCACAGGTCACAAGTGAAACGTACTTTGTCGCAGCTTTCAACTGAAATACAGTTCTTTCCTTGTCGAATGGTTTTGTCTCCTCGACGGAAATGACTCCATAGATCAGGTACCTTAGTTTTGATTATAGCAAGAACGTGACGAAGTCTTGCCAGTATCGCAATTCACTATGCGTCCGCACTAAACACTACAAGCTGGATAAAAGAAATTATCAAGTAAATCGTTTCATATGAATTATGCAAAATCCAAATACGAATCGTCATCCAGTGAAGGGACTGAAAACAATAAATGACACATTACTCTTAATATTGTGCCTGATGAACGTCTGAGATACTTCATATTATTTGTGTTTCGAGCAAGCTACCCGACCGGGAAGAATTACAAATAGACGCGTTTCACATCCGAGATAGACTGAAGCCTTTTTGTGTAGCGGCATTGTTGGCTCCGTGGATTCTTAAAAGCCTGTTCGTAAATGTTATCGTCGCAAATGTTTCGTTTGTTATGGACCACTTTATTCCCCCGTGCGCCTGAAAAAAAAGAAAAAAATCTATTGAGTATTATGGTATCTACTTCAACTCAAAAGAGCTGAATAATGTATTGTGAAAGACATGCAAATGTTGTATCTAATTAAACAAACTGACAAGAGAGTTGACGTAGTGTTTTCTATCTTTAATGCAGGTTGAATGGCGCGTTTATCGATGTTCGTCGACTTAAGTTTCCCATTTTTTCCATGCGTTTACTGCTTAATGGGAAATGGACAGTTTCGCTGATAAGATCAAACTCAGTTCTCAACTCGGTGGTACTTTTTAACTGAATAATTAATGCTTCTTCTGCAGCCTCGACCAGTCTTCAAATTGTTGGCACACTTCGAACGTTTGCAGAATAATCAACAAAGCCACTTTGTTTGAAATCCGACATGCATTTTCGACGGGGTGTTTACAACTATATGATTTATCGCTCGATCTTCTTCGCATCTTTGTTCTTAGAGATTTTTCATTCAGAGACATTTTATTTTCTAATGCGCCAAGTCACTCCTCACTTACAGTGCAATTAGTGTTCCATTTTTGAACGTCAAACTGCTCGCCGCCCCAAAGAAGAATAAATGACGTACGCCCCTGGCTTGATTGTGAGTTCCTTCGCAGCGGTTGAGTGGCCGAGTGCCTGTCGGGTTTGGAAGCGGTTTTGTTTCAAAAGCTGTGAAAAACGCCATTCGGCTCTTGTTTCCGATGTCATATTTTGTGGCCACGATATTTAAAGCCCGCCTGTGAGCACACACAACACTCCGTTGCGAAACATCCACATATTCACAACCTCACACCCCTTATGGCCGCGGGTGTGAATGGCTAGGCACAGTTGTCCAGTCAAGTTTACATATAATTTCCAGTTGAAGTAAGTGAGTGTGAGTGTGTGTGTGTGTGTGTGTGTGTGTGTGTGTGTGTGTGTGCGTGCGCGCGCGCAGAGAGAGAGAGAGAGAGAGAGAGAGAGAGAGAGAGAGAGAGAGCGCTACTGCCTTATGCCCACGCTGAACTGTGCGCGCGCGGTTTAGCACCACCACCACCTAGAGAGAAGGCCGCGGCGCTCTCGTGTGACGTCAGGCAGAGTAGGTTGCGCGCGCATAGCTGACTGGCTCGCTGCTTCGGCATAGTGAGCCGTGCTCCAACGGCTACCCAGTCAGCTACGCGCGCGCAACCTACTCTGCCTGACGTCACACGAGAGTGCCGCGGCCTTCTCTCTAGGTGGTGTTGTTTTCAGCAAGTGATTCGATCGCTGCGCAATCTGTAAAGGCTTTCTGATTCTTCAGGCCATCACCTAGTGATAGAATTCAAACTACTCGATAGTTCCCGATTTTACGTGTTATCTTTTGGGAAGTCACCACTTATAGAATATCTTAGTCTAATTTTCCTGTTATACACCACATATTATTCTTTTCAGGTATTGGGAACAACGTTTGATATATTGATTGACATTCTGTCATCGGACAGTGTCATGAATTGCCAGTGAATGAACCACCAGACGGGTGGTAGCAGTATGGTTTAGGCCATGATAGGATCCAAATCGTTACACGACTATTTTATTTTAGGTTTTCCAGTGCTTTTTCGGTAAAAATTACGACTAAAAATGTAAATGTGTGACATTGCTGTCGGCCATATTCCACGGAGTGGGTATACTGCGTATCGGAAAGGCTGCACCTACTAGTAATGAACGTTATAATTTCATCCGTAATTTTTACAAGTGTAGGGGCATGGAAGGTAATACCGAGAGCGTAACAAGCACTGAAAACTCGTCCGAAAAATGCCAGTTACTTCGTTACCCATTTCCACTCTTTGGCGGAGGAAAGGACTCGACTGACGCTTCGGGGTCCGAAACCAAATCGGATTTTTCTGTCATCGTTTTAATCCAACATTCACCTGTCGGCGATGTAAGGCCTCGCCAGAAACGACACGTGGTTAGGATTCCGCGTTTGTAGATTCCCTTTACCCGGTTGGAAGACAGGACTAGGTTAGGGACAAGCAAGTAGTCGAAGTGGCGTCCAGTTGAAAAGACTTCAACAGGCCACTGAGGCACACGGAATTATTATTGTCAGGAACCATCCCGGTATTCGCTTGAAGTGACTTAGGGTAACTACGAGAAATATAGATGCAGCTGTCGGGTCGGGAATTACACCCAAGCCGCTGAAACGTGTAACTAAGGTCATCCGACAAACGCATTAAAGTTGGTAGTAGCATTCTGTGTCTTCCGTGTCAACTAGCGCAAACGAAGCAGTGCCTTTTGTTCCTGTTTCGTTTACCAGTAGTATTAACTACTTAAAGGCGTTTGTTAAGTGATCTCTAAACGACATATTTCAGCGGCTGGCTGTAGGAAGTAACGGCTGACAATGGAGAATCTAAGCGTAAAGCAGCCAACTTTTTCAAAACTCATTGCGGGACATTACGAAGAAGTGGAGGACTAAGGTCATGTGACTCATTGCACCCGTTTTTCTGAAATTAGGAAAGAAATTTTGACGAGCAGAGTCGGCCTACTCATTTACTTTTAAAGTAACACATATGAGTGACATTTTATTCTTAATTTTCAATCTTTATTTACAGTTTATAAACATTTTCTCGTACTTCCATTTTGAATTTTAGAGTCTGACAATTTTTACATATTATTTCTCCGTTACACATTCTGATAAGTAGCTTACCCCGCCCGAAGAATTATGTTTTGCAATAACCTCGAATTAAAATTTGATAAAAACAACTTTTTAAAACCATTTGAAATACTCTATTATAAAGTTCTTTCGATGAAGTGCAGAGTTTAATTGTGCCTTACTACATGCATTACTCACTTTCTTTGTTGCATTTCCAGAATTTCATCACCTCTTTTTTTTTTTTTAATTCCTGATGGAAGTAAGACGAATGCTGATATTGTATTTGCATGTCAGATTTTAAATACGTGATTATATTACATCATGTCTGCCACCTTAAGCACCGAAAGATATTCCATTACACTCACTGAAACGTACTTAAGAAGGCACAGAAAATATACAAAAAAACCGAATTTTTTAATAAGTCATCCTATCACCAAAAGCAGTACGAGCTTAAAACAAAAACAACTTCGAATGCTAGCGAATTTGTCATTTTAGAATAGTCAGATAATTTTTTTATTATTATTTTTTAAGAATGTCAGTTATTCGTAGATGATGTATTGTGAAGTTGACTTGCAAGCAGTATGACATAGCATGCAGACCACAAATAGTTTCGGCTTTTAAAATTATTGGAATGTGGGACATTTTCAGTAATTATCCCAATGCGGGACTGTCTCGCAGAATCCGGGACGGTTGGCCGCCTTATCTAAGCGTCAACCTCTGCGGCGCATCGTTCAGTTGGCGGTTGGCCGGAAGTCTTGTCTGAGCTCGCAGCTGGCTAAACAAACAAAAGAGTCAGTTATTTGTATTTGTCCACTTCTGTTTACAACCGACTTCCTGTGTCTGTTTCCAATAATACAATAATTACCGCCGTCACCAGCACAGCTAGGGTTCTCCCGGAATATCCCGTCTCCATTTTGGCAGCCGGGCGCGATCTAGTTATCCTCTAATAGTATGGGTTCATTAGTGTGAGTTAGGGTCCGCGGCGACAGAAGTTCTCCGAATGTGGTTACGTAACGAGGGGAGTTAGTTGGCTGGGCGGCGACCGTTGGCGTGGTGTGACGTCAGCGGAAGCCGCCGCCGCCTGCGATCGCCGTCTGCCCATGTCTCAAGGCCAGTATGTCCCAAGTAACGCATAGGGTGTCCCATTTATCTTGACCACCCACAATATCTCTGGAACATCGACAGCATCACAGTGGAGGACACACAACGCAATCCTTACCCCACCACGAAACAGAACGCCACAAACTGGATTTTGGGACACACTGTTCACTGTATTTTACCCTTACGATGACGCCAGTACTTGGTTTTCTTGCCTATTTATGGGAACAACACCGACTGGAACAAACATACCCGGCATATACAAAAAAAATTGCTAAATTTCTTCAAGTAGCAATCATACATGCTTACACGAAATTCAGCCTAACTTTAATTCCACTGCTGTGAATTAGTATTCTATCACGATGACGACGTAAAATTGTAGAGTGAATAATATAATAATAATAATAATAATAATAATAATAATATGGACCGAGAATGGATATAGATTACAGAAAACATCAAAAATTGAAGAATATTCTAACATAGAGATAGACATGAGGAAAAGACGCCTCAAATTCTATGGCCACATACTGAGACTCCCTGAACACAGATTAACAAAAAGAAATGTAAAATACGTAGATTCTCATGTTAATGGAGGAGAATGGATCCAAAAAGTTAAAGATTTGGTATTAGCCAAAATTACTAAAAAAGAAATAGCTGCAAGGAACAATTTTAGAATAAAAGTTGAAAAGTGGGAGGTTAAACCAGAGACAAAAGCACCGAGAACTGGAACAAAATGGAGTGAAGAAAGAACAACTAAATTTTCTCAAACAATGAAAAACTGGTGGGCAAATAAAAAGAACCAGAAGACCAAGAAGAACGGAAAATGAACCAGCTTTACTTAGCGTCTTCCACATGGGAGCTTTACGACTAATAATAATAATAATAATAATAATAATAATAATAATCGATAAAAATGTTAACGTAAATTAAGTCGTACACCCTATGCAGAACGTATTCTCCTAAGAAGTTTTATTTTCATTCTGATTCTGTTTTGCACTTGTTTGTCGAACTGCTACCTCTAGCGTTTTTTGTGTATTCTATGGAGTTTTCTTCTTTCTAAATCGTAACACAAGTGAGTATCCTGATGGATATTTTTATCCTCTCACTTGGGAATAGGTGTCTTCTTTTTTTCAATGGAGTTGCCAGGAAGGAGTATGGGTTTTTTTCCTTTTAAATATTTTCGTTACTACCTTTGAAGTATATTCTGTATATACCAAGGAAGAGGAGGTTCTGTGCCCAACATTTTATTTAAATTTCTCGAGAAGTCCTTTATATATTCATTTACGAGGAAAGACCTCAGATGATTGTTTTAAGTAAGAACATGATGTAAGACCTAATTTTACATGGTTATGCAGAGATTCTAAACACTGTTTTGTTTCCATTGTTTTGGTTTTCATACTGTCCAGCAGTCGATTAAAAAAAGAAAAAATAATAATAAAAAAGCTGGCGCGAAGCGGGAGACCCGGGTTCGATTCCCAGCCCGCCTCACACACACAATTAAAAAAAAAGTCCATTGTTTGTGTTACCGCATTTTTGCGAATGCTACTTTAAAGCTTGTCGCTTTCTTCTACCTTGAGTAGCATAGTGCGATAAAAGCGACTGTGGCTTAAACCCTGGTCTCAGCCTCTCAGGACGTGCGCCAGCCGCGCGTTTCGCGTATTTAAAGAGTCAACTTCGCTTCGCAATGTCTCATGTAATTGGCGTATTGTGATGCAATCAAGGCCATTGTTCATGTGATTTGTCATGCTATAGATTGCTGAAGAAATAATATAGGGTGTCCATTAAAAACACACATGCTTTCGTTTTTGATTGTTTCAAAATATTTACATTCGTGAGCTGCTCCCTTACATTGAAACCGGTGAAAGTTGTTTTACATTAGCTGTTGCTTTTCCTGAGAGCTTTTGGATGGTCACGATAAATGGGATCCCCTGTATATAATTAAGAATTGCAGAGTCAGAAAGAACATGTTGAACAACCGTGCAGATGTGGAATTGTAAGTCTCCATGTCGAGGAAGATGTATATTTCAGTGCGGATGCACAAGAGGAGCGTGCACCTGTCGGGAATACAGGGACAGTTGCGAGCTATAGAGCATAGAGTACAATGGTCCACGTAGGTCGACGTATGAATGAATGGTTGGGTAGGGCGGGATACATGCTTGGGCACTCCATGCAGGTGTGTAAAGCCCGTGTACTCTGGTCAAAGCAGTTCAGGGATCCGTTGAGATGTCTAGGTTTTGAAGTATTATCATCGGCAGAAAGAACTAAAATGGTCGAAGGTCTTTCTGCCGTTTCTACGGAGTGGAGACAACAACATTACGGCTACCGACATAGTGGTAATAACAGAAAGTTGCTGCAGAGGGTGTTGCTGTTGACTTGTTTTTATTCTACCAAACGAATTACACAAGCAGTTGGGTGCAGGTAGTGTAGTGAGCAGTTAGTGCAATGCAACAACAACGTGACTCACCAGAAGCTATGACATGGAGAGTCCTAGGAAGGTTGGAAGCCGGCCGCGGTGGCCGAGGGGACTAAGGCGCTCCAGTCACGGTCTGCACGGTCACTACGGTCGGGGGTTCGAATCCCCCCTCGGGCATGGATATTTGTGCCGTCCTAGTTCGTAAGTAGTTCATAAGTAGTTTGTAAGTTTAGGGACTGATGACCCCCCCATAGACTATACAAACATTTTTTTGAAGGTTGGAAGAGGGACAGACACAGGATGAGGTGGCTGCAGCTATTGGAGTATCCCAAAGTGTATTTTACAGGACGTTGACGCGATTTCAGACAACGCGAACCGTTAAAAGAAGGGAAGGCCAAGGACGTCTAATGAGCAACAGATGACCGATATCTCCGGTGAAACTTCCGACAGGCGCGCGTATGTGTCAGATAAGAGGCGACAAGGTTCGCATCTTCTTCTCGGAAATTGAGTCAGGAATCCCCTCTCTTTGTGTAAGCCTTCTCTTATAATATACAAGCTTGATGTTTGTGTCTTTTTTAGGTTTATTATCAAGAGGCATCTGCAAAATAAGCGTGAACGTCCTTGGCTGACTAGAAGGCGCGCCTATCGGAAGGTTAGCAGTCCGCCGACGGAATGTGGCCTCTACGCACGGGGGCCTATGGAGTGTCCCATTAAAACCACGACACCGTTTAACCCGCAGAAAATGGGCGGAGGAACGTCAGGTTTGGAGTCGTAACGAATGGCGCCGGGTTCTGTTCACTGATGAGTCAAGATTTTGTGTTGAGCAGGAGAATTGTTGTTCCCTCATCTGGACAGAATGCGAAACTCTGAACGATCATGTTTATGTGCGGGAAACATCACCATTTCATGGTGGTGGACGGGAGCCAGTATTGGTGGACGTACGGACCTCTATGTCGTTCAGAATGGCTCTTAGACTGCACAGAGATATAGAGACGACATCCTTCAACCTGACGCTGGTGCCATAACACATGGGTTTCTTCTGCTGGACGATAACGCCCGTCCCCACAGAGCTGCACTGATGGACAATATTCTTGAAGGTGAAGAAACTGAATGAATAGAATGGCCAGTTTGTTATTAAACCCGATTGAGCATGCATAGGATGCACTGGCAGACGCACTGCAACCAGACCAGCACCTCCCACAATGCTTGTAGGCCAAACATCCTTTAAGATGTGATTGGTGACCTCACAGTGTCCATGTCGCGCAGGTGTGCAACCGTACTGGCCGTCCGAGGTGACCTCACACCATATTAGAGGGCAACGAGAATGACTTGTTCACTGTTGTGGTAGCCCCCTTGTGCCTCGCTCTAAGCACCATGTAAACCTCAAATAGAGTTGAGACTGCAAAATATGGTACCGTATTAAAGACAATTGAGGGGTCTAGTGAGAGAGGAAGCTATGTCACTTTTAAGGGGAAATTGAGATCCTAAGCGTTGTATTACGGCATTATTTGTACAGTAAAGAGACCCCTTTCTTCATCTTAACGTATTGTTATGTAAATTATGCATCAGGAAAAATATTAATTTTAATGTAAATAGCAATGATTACTACCTTGTAGGCTTTAACTAATACAATATTACAAAAACACAAATTTTATACATATCAAAAAGTTTTATCATGGTTGAAATGCTGTTACCCAAGTGCTAATCATCTTATCAGGCTTACACACCAATTACGAACAACCATAAACATCATAATATCTCTTCTAGAGAATCCTCACTGTCTAGTTTTTCTGTGGATTTCTGTTTTTGGTAAACACCGTGAAAAATTAGAGGAATATGTGGCATGTCATGAGATCTTTTAACTTCAAGGCTGAGACAGATCTTCTGTGTAGACAGAACAGTGGTATTTCTTCTACATCTACATACATACTCCGCAATCCACCGTAAGGTGCGTTGCAGAGGGTACACTGTACCACTACTAGGCATTTCCTATTCCAATCCCACCGGCCGCGGTGGCCGAGGGGACTGAGGCGCTCCAGTCATGGTCTGCACGGCCACTACGGTAGGGGTTCGAATCCCCTCTCGGGCATGGATATTTGTGCCGTCCTTAGTATTAGTTCGTTCATAAGTAGTTTGTAAGTTTAGGGACTGATGACCCCGTAGTTAAGTCCCTTAAGCTATACAAACATTTGAAACATTTTGATATTCCAATCCCAAATAGAACGAGGAAAAACAGAATGCCTATAAGTCTCCGTACGCCCCCTAATTTCTCTTATCTTGTCATTGTGATCACTACGCGAAATGTAAGTACGTGGCAGCAAGGTCGTACTACACTCAGCTTCAAATTCCGGCCCTCTAAATTTCCTCAACAGGAATTCACGAAAAGAACGTCGTCTTTCCTCCAGCGATCCCTAATTGAGTTGCCGGAGCATTTCCGTGACATTCGCGCATTGGTCGAACCTACCAGTAACAAACCTAGCTGCTCGCCTCTGAACTGCTTCTATGTCTTCCTTTAAACTGATCTGCTGCGGGTCCTAAATACTCGAGGAATACTCAAGACGTGGTCGTACAATCGTTTTATACGCGGTCTTCTTTACAGAAGTGTAGTCGTATAAGGATAATCAACCACGCGGTATTTCCTGTTTTCGAAGCGACGACCTGGTATCTTCTTGAAGAGGGATATACAAGCAAAAATTACAGTTTTCAACAATATGTTCTTCGGTTATCACTGATCAACCAATATGCAACACTTCAGTGTTGGTATGTCAGAACTGAAATAGGGGAGAACGTGAATAGGTGGCATCGCTCCACCTCTCACTCAAAACGCAGGAACTTACAACTGCTCCAGAAAGAGCGGGAGCTATGTCACGTGGTTCTAGTTGACATGGTTGACGCAAGATGACATGAGCATATTGAAAATGAACAAAGCTCAATTTTTCATGTTATGTGGCATAGCCGTCTCTCTCATTT
Organism: Locusta migratoria; assembly: GCA_026315105.1. Classification (NCBI taxonomy): domain Eukaryota; kingdom Metazoa; phylum Arthropoda; class Insecta; order Orthoptera; family Acrididae; genus Locusta; species Locusta migratoria. The sequence continues at coordinate 300,772,839 of CM048755.1, forward strand.
GTTATCAGTATCTGAACAAAATACGTGTGTTGAGTACGATACGTCAGCTGATGGTAATTATTTTTAGGCGAGGCGAGTGCAGTGTGGGTGCATATTGTCGGCAGCAGAGCGGCGGTACCTGCAGGCTGGCGCGCGGCCCGCGCCAATCAGTCTTTTGGGGCGCTCCCGTATTTTTAGACGGGATTACGATTTTGATAGCTTGTTTTTCTTCGGGACGCTCTGTGACAATGCCTTTCGTTTAGGCCGCAGTTTAGGAGACGGATGGGGCGCGCTATAGCGTTTATTTCTGAACTTTTCGTTTATTTGCGTAGCGCTGCATATTTCGTCGAAGAGCTGCCAGCGCGCGCGCGCGCGCACACACACACACACACACACACACACACACACACACACACAACCGTGCGACACTTCTCGCCTTTCGGTTCTGCCGCCGTCGAGTGGATTTTCTAATGGACCGAACACAAGTCTGATTAAATGATGCGCTAGTTAATTGCGGCTTTAAATACCGCATTAATTGGCCTTCATTGTGCGAAGTAGGTCTCTTGTATTCGTGTGCTGTTTTCAAACGGGAGGTCGACTGCCGGAAAAACGGAAGAAAAGGGTGAAAGTTGTAAAGTGATTTTAACAATAATTACGACCGACATAAAATAGGCCAGTCTCAATAACAGTGACAGGAAAGTAGTGGCTAATTAAAAGAACTGTGTCTATCAACTAACAGATGGCACCACCTGGCGTTTTCTGTTCTTACTTTTCGTTTTCATTGTTAGTGGTGAAGCTCCTTGTGGTGGAACTTGGACTAGTATGACAGCGGATTAATACAGTATAGTTTCTCATTTTCGCTTGCCTTGATGCACTAGGTACCTAACGACAGGCCATTCTGATACTGCATTCAACTTTTATTCCGTACAAGCGAATTCTTAAGTTAATGGCCGACAATTCAAAGTTAGCTTTACTACAGGTTTCTTAAATTACCCAAATTGTTCTAGGATGGATGTTTCTTTCTAAAGGTACACGGCGGATTTGGTTTCCTGAGACATGCCTGTCCGACAAAGCTTGTGCTAATACCAAACGCAACGTATTTTTTGAACATCATTGACTCATTCCCTAAACTCTTCGCTTGTAGAAACTAAATTCGTTGTAAATCGCAGTAAAGCTACATGTTTAACAAATACATTAACGAAAACGGACATATTAATTGAATCAGTCATTTCGAAAAGGCCGTGTGTCCATCTCTACCTCACTTCCACTATAGTTCCAAACCCAAAAGCCGCACGGGAATGATCGTGCGGTCTATGTCGTTTTGTTACGGATTGCGCGGCCGTTTCCTATCGGAGGTTCTCCTCCTCCCTCGGTCTTTGTGTGTGTGTGTCTGTGTGTGTGTGTGTGTGTGTGTGTGTGTGTGTGTGTGTGTGTGTATTCGCAGATTGAACTTCTTTAAACAGTCCCAAATCTCTCTCTTCCTTCATAATGAATTTAAGTTTCTTTGTCAGTTTTTGGATCAATTTCTAACTACTACATGTTCTTCTTGAAGGAGATGACCACTTCCAGAAAACCCTGTGACTCGAACTGCACATAAACGCGTATCGATTTTTTATATTTCTGCTATACTTTAACAGATGGCATTAGGTTCCTTTACGACCAGTCTTCTTCGTTTTGTTTTAAAATAATAGATTGCCTTGGCTGGTAAGAATTTGGTGGCAGAGATTCGCCGTTGTCTCAGTCCTTACAGCGCAGCGCATTCGGCTTTCAACTCGCGAAAATAAATGATACCAGCGGCCGTCGGCTGATATTTACGGGCAATTTTATGGCCATATTTCCGAGAGTGTGCATGATGCGGACCAACACAGGACTGCAGTTTCGTTTCATTCAGCGTCGCCAACATTACAGTTGAGTAGATGAAACGGCCAGTAAATTCACGAGGTCGTTTATTTGGGTTTACTATTTACCGTACCTGAAATAAATGATCTCTGCAAATGCCAAATAACGAAATATAGCAGCATCTATTCTGCCTGACTGTACTGTATCTGAGATGCCGATCTTGATAAACGATTTGCGATTGTTCTGTTCTACCCCCTGTAGATGCTTTGTGTTGTAGCGCAAAAGCTTTCAGTGGGTGAAATGTACCAACTCTTAGAATCTGCTCCTTGTTGTTTGGACATCTTCCCTGACGATTTGTGATGCTCATTTGAAATCTTGGAAGAAAAAGACGTATTTACATCTACGTACATACTCCGCAATCCACTGTAAGGTATGTGACGGAGGGTACCTCGTAACACTGCTAGTCATTTCTTTTTTTGTTCCCTCCGAAATAAAACGAAGGAAAGACGAATGTTTGTATGCCTCTGTACGAGCCCTGATATTATCTTTGTGGTGTTTACGAGAAATGAAAGTTGGAAGCAGTAGAATCGTTCTGCGGTCATCTTCAAATTCTGGCCTCTAAATTTCCTGAATAGCATTCCTCCAGCAATTTCCATTTGAGTTCCCCCAGTATCTCTTTAACACTTGGGCATTGATCAAACCTACCAATAACAAAGGTAGCAGCCCGTCCCTGAATTGTTTCCATATCTTCCTTTAAACCGTTCTGGTGGGGATCAAAAAAATCAAATGTTTGTATAGTCTATGGGACTTAACTACGGGGTCATCAGTCCCTAAACTTACAAACTACTTATGAACTACTTACGATCTAGGACGGCACAAATATCCATGCCCGAGGGGGGATTCGAACCCCCGACCGTAGTGGCCGTGCAGACCGTGACTGGAGCGCCTTAGTCCCCTCGGCCACCGCGGCCGGCCTGGTGGGGATCCCAAACACTTGAACAATACTCAAGATGAGGTAACACATGTTTCTATTTATACGTAGACTCCTTTACAGATGAACGACCTCTTCCCAAAATTCTCCCATTCATCATCCGCCGTCCACGCGACTCTCCTTAAATGCCCCTTTCATTTTGACAATGTTTACTTATTTTATGCGTCCTTATTGCGACAAAGCGAAGTAATTCCGTTTGCCGTCAAGAAAGTTAAGACACAAACATTTTGACACCAGCACGTAATTGCCTCCAAAGACAACCTGCATGAACAATGAGGAGGACGCTCTGAGAATGTTGAGATCATCAAACCTTTGGCGTTAATTGTAGTTCAGAATTGTCAGACATAGAAAGTCGAAGAATCGCAAGTACAGTTAGTGTCTGATGCTGCAGGTGGGAAGATGTTATCAATATTTTCTCGCAATAGAGAATTTCTTTTAGCGTCACTGTATAAGGTATGGATGTTCTACCAAATGGTGACATGTGAAAATTTGTGCCGGACCGGGACTCGAACCCGAGTTTCTCGCTTTTCGCGAGCGGTCGCCTTAACCACTAGGCTACCCGAACACGACTCCAGGACCGACTCAAACTTGCATATGCCACACTGACTGCACATACGGTTTGTGGAGCTACCATGAGCCATTACTTTCAGTAGAGCGGAGGCAGAGGATTCGGTCTCTGCTGTTTATACCAACCTGTAATCAACCGAAATACATGCTTCTCAACAATTCTGGAAAGACAACGAAGCGGTGTATCCCTTTCTTTATGCTGTAGCTTGGAAATAAGTGTGAATAGTAGCTTTCTCACTTGTTTCGGAAAGATTCGAAGGCAGAGGAAAAATTGGAAGTTACAAACTGGGAAATTTCAGTGTGATAGCATCGTTTTATTGTCGGTATTTTTTCTTTCTTTGTAGAGAAATTCTTTCTGTCGTAAGGGATAATTTTAGAATAATACTTCATAGTCCTAAAATAATGACGTAACGTTACTATTAATGGAATAATTGATAAGGTTAAGATACAATTAATCGAGGTGGTTACTCGTTTAAGTGATGGAATAGGTATTGTAATCGACTATTACTTATAATTGTCCATTTGTGTCTTCCTCATATCTGGCCACGGGGATTGCCCATTTAATGTTGCTGACGTCTTAATGCTGTTTAGATAGTTTTCCGCGCTAATACGCGCGAAGGGTGGGCTACGCTCCAAGTTCTGCCGCTTATATTTCATTCGCTAACAAATGACGTCGTCGCTACTCATCTTCCGTGCCATTAGCTAATTAAAGGTTTTCTAAGAGCCCTTCCTTACGCTCCCCCACTCAGTAAAGATGAAAAAGACGATGTGACGGCTCCAACTTTGACGTGGTAGATGCATCGTCGAGAGACAAATGCCCTTGGGGAGGGTCAGTTACCCGCGGTCCTGGTTACGTGGTCGTTACTGAGGAGTCCCTGTATGCCTCACTTACCGAGAGGCATTGGAATTCCCGTGCAAGTAAATCGCCGTCAAAGAAGCCAAAAATAACTCTGGCCGCAGCCAAGGGCAGAGGGGCTCGATTCATATAAAGTACAAGTGCCGGCCCAAGCTGGCCGGGTTTCAGGAGGCCGGTGCCAAATGAACGCGAGGCGGTGTGGACGGCCGCCGCTCTGCACCAAGACGGCACAATCTCCCCCACTTCCGGTCTCTCCTGTAGCGGATGTACTGGGAAACCAACGCAGCGCTACGCGCGTTTCCGGCGGCTGGTGCACTGTGACACTGACTAACCACTGTCTGTGTGTTCAGGACATCCCACAGTTGTTTCTGCAGCAAAGATATTCACTACCAGACTGGAAACGTTCTGTAAGAGCACCAGTGGCGGCTGGTGATAATGTGCTAATGTGCTGCAGCACACTGTAAATATATTACTAAAATTATGCCATTTCTGTTCGAATGCAAGCGAGAAATCGCTGTATAATTACACCCTTTCTCTTGGAATACGAGCCAGATATCACAATAAAATTATGCCAATTCCCTTCCAATGCGTATTAGAATGCTAGTAACAAGGATGAAAACGCATTTTGGAGCGATCTCGCCGCGATAGCTGGAAACCAGCTCCGTGTGCTGAAGTGGGATTCAGCCGCGCCGGTACGTGCGCAGAGAGGCGGCGCAGTCGTCTGTTCGCTAGGGCGCATGCGCAGACGTGACGTCAGGCCTGGCGGCTCATATGTGCTGAGGCCGACTGCAGCACCAGATCAATATTTCTCTTCGCGCTGCGTGTAACGGCTGCGGAAGAATAGTATATGATGAATATTGCGGCATACAGAGTCAAATAGTGCGCTGGCTCAGGCGTCTTGCGCGTTGTCCCTCAAACTTACCTGTGTGAGGCTCGTATTCAAATACCTCCGAGTCTAAATTTTTAATTTTTGTAAATAAAATTAATATTTTAAATTTTCGAATATTGATTGAAGCCTAAGGAAGTCCTTTCTGAGGGCATTTGTATGGGGTGTTGCCTTGTATGGGAGTGAAACATGGACGATAAGCAGTGTGGACAGAAAGAGGATAGAGGCTTTTGAAATGTGGTGCTACAGAAGAATGCTGAAGATTAGGTGGGTGGATCGCGTAACTAATGAGGAGGTACTGAACCGAATTGGGGAGAAAAGAAATTTCTGGCATACCTTGACTAAAAGAAGGGATAGGTTGGTAGGACACATTCTTAGACATCAAGGAATTGTGAATTTAGCGTTGGAGGGAAGTGTGTGGGGTAAAAATCGCAGAGGGAGACCAAGAGACGCGTATAGTAAGCAGATTCAAGTGGATGTGGGTTGTCGTTCTTATGAGGAGATGAAAAGGCTTGCTCAGGATAGAGTAGGGTGGAGAGCTGCATCAAACCAGTCTCTGGACTGAAGACCACAACAACAACAAACGTTATATTTACTACCTGCAATGAATACACGCAGTTGGCAGCGCTGTTATAGATTCCCCTGAAGGTCTTACTGTCAATACAGTATTAATTGATATGTAATTAAAGGCAATCATACAAAGGTTGACTTTTTATTTTAGTATATTTTTTCCTGTTTATTTTTGTAATATTGTAGCACACTGGTCAAATTTTGTACGAGCCGCCACTGAAGAGCACGTTGACTCGAGCAGGGATGTGGTGTGGAAGCTTGTCAGCAGTTCCGTCAGGTGATACAATGATGGCTCTGGTCCTAGAAATTTGGCCAGGTAGGTGTGGTAGCCGGTAAACGGCTTCCTGCAACAACATATGACACCGGGCAACAATCCTTCCCTCTGCATCCACACCACGCCAACATCTGGCATTGGCAGAAGCGCCTCTGTAGGCTAACTGCGTAACTACGAGCCAAGGTTAGAACACAAGGAGACGCCCTTATGCTGAAAAAAAAAAAAAAACAAAGCCTACTTCCGCCTTATAGCTAAGTCTCGGGAGAAGTGTTCGTAATGTAGAGGTGATGTTTTTAAGTCTCTTAAAAGAAGAATAATACGTCCGGCGAATTTGCCATAATGTACATGTTTAAAGCCGCGGCGGAGTGGCCGAGCGGGTTTGACGCGCTATGGTTCGATGCGCGAGGCCATTCCCCGTCGGGGGTTCGAATCTCCCCTCGGGCATGGATGTTTCTGCTGCTTTTGTATAAGCTAGTTTATAAGTAGTTTGTAAGTTTAGGGACTGATAACCCCGCAGTTAAGTCCCATAAGGTTCACAAATGTTTTAACGAGATAGAATGGCTGGCCAGTACTTACCTTTGTGCTGTACCGCCGATAGTAACACAAATGAAGAAACAGAAAAAAAAGAGACAATAAGGACAAGCTTTCGGAACACAGTTCCTTCATCAGGTGGGAGAGAAGGGAAGAAGAAAGGATGGGAACGGAAGGTAAGGGTAATACACGACGTAGGTCATGAAGGTGGTGTTTCAGATCTCGTTTGAACAATATTTATTATCTCTGAGGAGAATTTTCATCATTAAACAATTTTTTTTCATTTTTTAAACAGTGAAACTTAGTGATTAAAATTAATTTTTCAAATATCTTATGACGATTATTAGTATTTAATCAAGAAAATACATTGTTTTAAAGTACATACTTCGCACTGACTGCCAATTCAATGCATTCACAGTAACAGGGCCGACTTAACACATAGTTTTAAAGGAAAAATAGCATTTCTCAACTCACCTAAATGGCGGACAGGCTTCAGCTGAGCCGGCCGCTGTGGCCGAGGGGACTGCGGCGCTTCAGTCACGTTCTGCACAGCCACTACGGTCGGGGGTTCGAATCCCCCCTCGGGCATGGATATTTGTGCCGTCTATAGTTGTAGCTAGTTCATAAGTAGTTTGTAAGTTTAGGGACTGATGACCCCGTAGTTAAGTCCCATAAGCTACACAAACATTTGAACATTTGCTTCAGCTGAGGCGCGGTGGAGTAGCCGAGCGGTCTAAGGCATTTGAATTTTGCGAGCAGACTTAGCGACAGTGGGTTAGGAGGGGGGGGGTTTCCTATGGAGCTATATGGAGGGGAAATGACTCTGAAGCATTATGCGGGGTGGTGTTTTGTTGCCAGTGGACACTCTTCAGTGTCCCGAAACAATAGCAAACTACTGTTTATTGTTTCTTTGTCATGTGCAGACAATAACTAGTATAAATACTAAATATTACAGCGGTTACTTGAATAACACAAGCCGCGGTGGAGTAGCCGAGCGGTCTAAAGCACCTCGTTGCGGAGCGCTCGGTTGCTCGCCGTGGAGTTTCGAGTCCTCCCTGGGGCATGTGTGTGTGTGTGTGTGTGTGTGTGTGTGTGTGTGTGTGTGTGTTTTGTCCGTAGGTTAGTTTACCTAGGTTTAAGTAGTTTGTAAGCTACGGACTGATGACCACGCAGTTTGGTCCGATAGATTTACAAACATTTGAAAAAAAAAACAGAAGTAACTGTAGTCTGCTAATGGTTTGGGTCAACTAAGATGGCGGACGTTGGTTTCAATATTACATGTCATGTCATCTGTCCTTGTTAAAATTATACTTCCATGGATCTCTATATGTTACTCTGTGTCAGTGGATGACGTCTTAAATTACGGTTGCCCATAGAAAGCAGATAAGGAGTATGATTGAGACCATTAATCTCTATGCTGCCTGGATGTTGAACTTTAGCTGTTTAAGATGTTCATATTTAGTTTCTTGCTTCAAATATGGCTGCTACGAAATGTAACCAAAATACTAAGGGGAAATATGTGTCGATTTCACTGCCATACCAGCCTTTTATATCGCATATTAGGATAACGTTCGAAACAAGAGGTGAGCAAGCTATTCTTGTCACGTACAAACTAATGAAAATTCGTTTGCTATACATACCCGACAACGCGAAATCACGTGCAAAACATATGAATGTGCAAGCACGCTAGTTGTATGCTCAGAGACCAGACAAATACATCCAGGTTGTATAGAGATCATTGATTGAGACTCATCGAACTACTCTGAGGTGACAAGTCAACAGATACAGAAGACTAAAATGTTCAAATGGTTGTAAATCTATGAGACTTGGCTACTCTGGCCATCAGTCCGTAAGCCTACAAACTAGTTAAACTTCTGCTGAGTACAAGAAATACACCCATGCCCGAGCGAGGACTGGAACCTCCCGATGGCGAGCAGCTAGGCGCCGTGCAAAGCTCGGCCACTCCACTGCGGCGTACAGAAGATAGTAGTATCGCGAACATTGTCAGAGCGGCCATTTAAATTCCAGTAGGAAGCCTTACAACGTATTTTATTGCAGCACGACGGGAATTATCAGATTGGAACGCGCAATGATCGTTGGAGCATGGGACAATCCATTTGAGAAATCGTTGGGGTTAGAGGATTCGGTAATCTGTGGCAAATTTCTGGTATTATCTGTCACGATTGGCAACACAGTGGCCCACGGCCCGCACTTACTGTACAGCGGCGTTTGCAAATAGTTGTCAGTGCTGACAAACAACCAGTACTGCTTGAACTAACAGCAGAAATCAGCGTGGGTCGAACGACGAACGTATTCCTTGGAACACTGCAGCGTAATTTTTGCGTAAGGGTTAACATACGACCGAATCGAGCACCTCGCCTGCAGGGAAGGACAAATTGCGAACTCTTTATAGGCCAAATAATGATCTAACGAGTTGTGGCGAATAGTTCAAGTAATTAATATACACCCCCAAACGAAGGACCGAAGTCTTGGACTCACATCAGAATATTAAAGGCCTCGGGGGGAAAATAATGATAACCCTCATTTATATAGTGCTGAGATATGACGACTTGTATGTTTGAAAAATAGTTTCTATTACATTTTTTATATGTTTTAATACTTACATTTGCCATCTCTCTGCAGATTCATGTACTACTTGAAGAAAATTAAACATTCTGACGGATATGATTGTTAGCACCAAATACATTAACAATACAAAAGTTGAGGGTTATAATTATTTACCCCCGAGGTCTTCATTTATTACAGGTAAATAGTCATGAATTGATCAGAAAGTGGACGACGGCAACAGCATGAAGGTATTACCCTACCGCACTGCTTAGTAATGTATCAGCGTAACCGAAGCCGCTAATGTGTATTAAATTCCATACCTCTCCACAGTGTCTCGTGACACTGCTAATGGCGATTCGTCCGTTGGTATGCATATTAAGGTAAGGGGTCTCTCTTATGCTATTAGAGAGAATGCCGACTCATTACGCTAGAACGCATCACAGTTACCCACACTAAACTCTCCGTTTCGCTAACGAAAGATGCCAAAATGTTGCCGGCCGCGGTGGCCGAGGAGACTGAGGCGCTCCAGTCACGATCAGCACGGCCACTACGATCGGGGGTTCGAATCCCCCCACGGGCATGGATATTTGTGCCGTCCTAGTTCATAAGTAGTTTGTAAGTTTAGGGACTGATGACCCCGTAGTTAAGTCCCATAAGCTTTACAAACATTTGATTTTTTGCCAAAAATGTTAAAGCAAAATAAAATAAATTCAGTGCGACATTTAATTTTAATGCGCCGTGTGGGTATAGGCGCCATGTTAAGGACTGTACGCCCGCTCCTGCCGGAGGTTCGAGTCGGCCCTCAGGCATGTGTGTTCGTGCTGTTCTCGGGATATGTTTTAGTTTAAGTAGTTTGTAAGTCTAGGGGCCAATTACCACAGTAGTTTGGTTCCATAGGTTTACAAACATTCGAACTTCTAATGCGAGTAAAAAAAATTGTAAATGACGTCTTTCTCTAGCCATCGAATAGCTCAGTCATCTTCCTCAATTTATTTCCCTAAATCTATCATGTAAATGACTGGATGGTTCCTTTGCTGTTCTTAATCAAAACAAACTGAGCTTCGGATCTGCCTCTAAAGACCACATTTATTACTTTTATCGTTCTAAGCTTCACTTAGCTTCCAAAAATGATACGAGACGCAGAGTTTAAAAGATTGCAGTTCTTTGACTTTTCAGTAATTGAGCGGAGGAAAGTTAGTCCTCTTGCCTAATGGCCGGGAGAAGAAGGTTAGTTTATTCACAACTTCGTCTGCCACTAGTTGGAAAAAGTGCTTTTTTTCTGTCAAGAGCAGACCTCCGTGGAACATTCACCTTATAGTTGAGCTCGATGCGGCGTGCAGTATTCAGATAGGTTCTTGTTCCAGATACGAAGCGAATATTTTGGGAATGCTGGGGCGTACCTCGTTTCTGGCACGGCAAGCGCATTCTCCGGCAGGCCGCTTAACGAGTACTTCCGACGGTAATTGACAACGCTCTGTTCCTTCTCTTAATGACGACGCGTCCCCGCCGTAGAATGACGCGCGTTCGTCGACCTTCCTGCTTCAAATGATAAGCACCACTTCTGTCTGCAAATACACCATGTAAACGTTTCTCTCCTAATTACGCAAAAACAAGTTGAAACTCGAATCAAAAATCAATAGCGCTGCTAAAATTAAAGAGGCATTTCTCGCATTCCGTCACATCTGAACGGTGTGCTTGGCAGCGACATGTAATTCTTTATCGAAATATCACGTGAAAATAATTTACCTAATATTTACAATAGCCGGCCGCGGTGGCCGAGCGATCTGCGGCGTGCCAGTCACGGTCTGCACGGCCACTACGGTCGGGGGTTCGAATCCCCCCTGGGGGCATGGATGTTTGTGCCATCTTTAGTATAAGCTAGTTCATAAGTAGTTTGTAAGTTTAGGGACTGATGACCCCGTAGTTAAGTCCCATAAGCTCTACAAACATTTGAACATTTACAGTAGGAGACGCAGTGTTATAATGTGTGGGACTTTGTTGATAAGATGGAAATCGTTCCGTTTGAAGTGTCGCTGTCGTTGTAGTAGGATTAATATTTTGTATGCGAAACTCGCATTAACCACTTGCAAGTTCCAGGCTTTAGTTACCGTTAGACATACTTCCAAAATGTCAGAACGACAAAACATTTCGGTACTTCACTCCATGATCAGGTGTGGTTTTTATTCTTGTGTACTCTTGTGACGTTTGTCTTCTGAGTTCATGGGTAACCTGTGACACTGCCATAGGAGGAAAACACGAAACCTTATTATAGAATGTGGTCCTGTTCAGTCTTTAACTGAAGATTGTAAATATGGAAATAAAATTATAAAAGTACATTCAGTTGTCGCGAATGACCTGTAGAAAGCCACATTTCGAAATAATGTTTTCGTTTTTCCGTTACACTTACGGACACCGCCGCTGTCTAAAGTCATAACATGACCCACACGTCACGTTAGCACACAAAAATTTAAAAAAAATCCACCTGCTAACACGTACTAGAAGTAAAATGACAGCATACATACGTGTTTAATTCAGTATCAGTAACACTAAAAGCTAATTAAAACGTTTTCATTTAAAATTTCGAGGTTAACTTTGATTAACCTGTTTCTAATCTAGCAGTAGAATGGGTAAGCTAATTATACAGTTTAGTATTTCCATGACGTCTGTAAATCATTGACCGTGCTTGTTTCCACAGCTGTTTAAATAAACGATTCGGTTGGCAGAACATCCGCAACTGAGCATTGTAAAAGAACAGTGTCCGCTTCAGTTACTACAATTCGTATCGGTTAGAACACGATACGGCGACCTCGCGGCGTTCATTCAACAGTTGAAGGGCTTTGAACTGTCCGGAACCAGTAGAGTAACAACTGAAGCTGAAACTTCATTCCTCTTCCAGGAGAGCCTTGTACGATTCGTTTCTATCTTCCACGTCGTTATTATTGAATTCTTCGTGTCTGATGATCTCACGATCGCGACTATATTCACAGCTAACAAAATGGGAGAGGCATGTCAGTCACTAATTGAAAGTTTCGGAGTTACTGCTAGCACTGTGCATTCTTTAGCTGTTAGTTTTTCAATCCCAAATAAGTGTCGCCTGTGTGGTATTCTCTGTAAGAGCACTATAACGTGCCAAAAATGTTTCAAATGTTTGTATAGCTTATGGGACTTAACTTCGGGGTCATTAGTCTCTAAACTTACAAACTACTTAGGAACTAGCTAATACTACGGACGGCACAAATATCCATGCCCGAGGGGGCATTCGAGCCCCCGACCGTAGGTGGCAGTACAGACCGTGACTGGAGCGCCTCAGTCCCCTCGACCACCGTGGCCGGCTATAACGAGCCAAACAGTGTTAACACAGGATATACGGAGATTAAGACTTCGTATTTATGTTGAGAACGGTTCAACCTCAGAAATAGGACTCGATTTAGTAGGTGCAATATAGAGCGAACTTCCATGCCCGCGAAATACGCTGTAATGTAATAGCTAGTGTGAGTCTCTTAAGACGCTGCCGTATGAATTGCGGCCCTGTCCAAATAACTGTTATGCGCGCACAGCGGCAGCTGTCTGCAGTTTAGACCATTAGGGAGGCGGCTGCATTGTTTGCCGGCCTGTCCGCGTGATTGGCCCCACTTGCACAGCTGGCGCCGTCTACGTGATGGTCGCTGCCGCGCTCGCACCAAGCACTTCCTTAGCTGTTACATTTTTAAACTGTGCAGGTAATACCGAATCATAAAGCAGTAGTGGCCATGTGCGGTATTCTCTGTTAAAGAAACGAACAAATCTGGCTGTAGTGGGAAGACTACATAAAATTAAATAAACGCAAAGAAATAATATTTTTGTTGAAAACCCAGCAACAATTGAAATATTTATTTCTAACCAATTTCGGGCACTTGAAGCCCTTCTTCAGAGGTGCATACAGTAGTTAATTTATCCATCCAGTCCAAACATGGTGCAAAGCCGTCGGCACATGGAGCATGTGTTTGAACGAGTGTGGCCAACGTGGCGATTTTCTGACGTCTTAACGCGCGAGCCGCACGTTGGCGAGGCTTTCCCAGCGTGTGGGGTAGTATCAAGCATGCCACATATTCTTAACGTGCGTCTGAACGATTACCAATTAGGTGGGAGAACGCTACCGACGTCACACCACGTGGCTGTCCGGGGCAGGGGCAGTAGAGAGATGAAGACGCCATATTGGCCGTCGTATTTCATGAGTTTTATGTATATAACTTAGGTCTTATAGTAAAAGTAACAGAGGAAATTGAGAATCTTTCGGAAACCGGTCATTAGAGGTACTATTTGTTGGAATATATGACTGGAAACGTCTTATATGTGGATAAGAAATTTCCGTATTACAGTAATCTGCCGTTTCAAGGCAAGGCGGACTGAAGATCTATCAACACGAATTGTTGTTTACATCATTTGTTGTAATTACATGTCAGCAACCGACATGTGTACCAGTACTGTATACAACAGGTCTAACACCTTCGTCGATGATACCCAGACAGCCTTTAGCGTAGACTATCCGAGGGGTCGCCGTCACACAAGGAATTACTTCCACCTTTGAACAACCAGCCCAGTGCACCTCTGACTACAAAGGGTTCCATAATAAAGAAAATACTCCTGATAAAATATAAATTTACATTTTGTAAAGATTATGTAATTACTCGTTTAAAATTAACTCTGAATTGAACCTAATGTAGATTTTTGTATTACAGTGTGTTATCGATGAATAAGCGCAAAGTCTGAAAACTGTTTTCAGGAACAATTTGTTAGATATATGTACAAAATGCTATAATTAATTGTAAGATATTTAAAAAAAATTACTTCCTTAAACATTGTCTATAGTGTGGGAACGTTATTAATCAGCATAATTCGGTACTGAATCTTGCTTAAGTTCGAAACACTCGTTATGCAAAATTTACAAGAAAGCTATAGAAACATTACATTCGCTGCGTTAGAGATAATGAACATAGTTTTGTTAGAGTTCGTGTTAAGGGGGGTTCGGGGGAATTGCCAGATTATTTTTAATTGGAAGGGGATCCCATATTGGAACAATCACTGCCATATGGTAACGTGAGGCTTTAATGGGCTACTAGATGCATCTCCAGCTGCATTTCCTTATATTTAATTAAAAATCTAATTACATCCTGCACTGGCACAATCAATAGTTTCCGAAGTCGTCGGTAGCCGTCATTCACACATAAACGGCAGCTGAAACATAACCATTAATCTGTGACACCCCACAAATCTGCGAATATGTCGCACGTAGGCAATCAGTAGAGAGCACTGCGTTTGCCTTGCTTTTCTCTGACTGCAGTATGTGTCAAATTATTGAATTTCTGTCCTGCTTGTGTCACACAGTTTACAGATGTCTGCTTAAAAGCTGTCGTTATTGTGTGGGGATGTAATCTGATGACGGTTTCGAGCCGGCCGCAGTGGCCAAGTGGTCTGCGGCGTGCCAGTCACGGTCTGTACGGCCGCTGCGGTCGGGGGTTCAAATCCTCCCTCGGGCATGGGTGTTTGTGCCGTCTTTAGTGTAAGCTAGTTCATAAGTAGTTTGTAAGTTTACGAAGTGATGACCCCGTAGTTAAGTCCCATAAGCTCTACAAACATTTTATTTTGACAGTTTCGATTTAGCTGATATATGTAAATGACTTATTTTAAATGATGGTTTTTAACGATACCCTTGTTCTGAACCTAATATTCGTTTTCTTCTGTTCCAGGTGAGTACCCAGTGTTGAACGCCTCTCTACCAAGCAAGTCTTACCTGGTGAGTTTAGTTTGCTTTCTCGTTTCACAACGATTTCCAAAGTCCATCTCGAAACAGTGCAGAAACCTGTAGCAGGGTTTTGAATACACAAGAGCTGTGTAGTTAAATGTGACATTTAAAAGCAACTTTCTTACGAGATGCGGACCTTTTGTTTATATTCACATTTAAATTCGGCTCTGAGGATATCCCATTTAGTTAAGTCTATAGCTGCTGTAAGTAGTCTGTAGACGGAGGGGGAGCATGTAAGATGGCATGGTGAGAGGTAAATAGTTCTATGTTGTGGGTAATTCAGAATCGCTGTCCCCGGTTACTATGGCTTATACAAGAGGCTAACATTGTGCACACCTACCACCTTTTACGGTTTATCCGTAAAGTTTACGGAAATTGCAGCATTTTACGGTTTTACGGATAGACTGTGTTTTTTACGACTTCGAGGGCAAAAATTTGAAACGTTAACGTTTGGTAATCACCCCACTTCCGTACAGTCGATTGTTTGCGTGGTTTGAAGGCAAGTCGACGATAGAGGATAACAAGTTTTGTGATAACGATTGATGCTTTTTAAGAGTGTGCTGTTTCTGTCGTCACTGGAGTTGAATTTAAAGTCGAGATAAGTTCTTCCACGTGGATCTTAGGTTGCGACAGGCTCGGCAACACAAACTCAAAGAAGTGATCATGAGTTAGTTGTTGGCATTCAGACCTAGAACATAGTGATCGATCTTCAGGATACAAAAAATTCATTTTCTTTTCATCAATGAGAAAGTACTTTTGTACGAACTGCCAGTGACTACATCAAGTAGTTTGCACTCAAGGTTTGACAAAATTGAAGATACACAGTTTTCATCCGTTCGTTTTTCCTTGAAAACATTTGCTGTATTGTTATGCAAGGAAGATAATGAAACTTCAGATGAGATGGTGAATGAGCTTCGGAGGTAGTTCACAGCTCCTCACGAAGATGAAAGTTTGGTTGCAAATCAAGGTGCTGCAGATGATTCCATTTGGATACCAATACGAAGAATTCGTGGAACCGAAGGACTTTTCTAGAAATTTGGTTATACTTAAGTAGTGCTCTCTATTCTCACCACAGCCATAGCAATGCAAACTGTGAACGTATTATCAAGCTTGTGAAGAAAAATATAAAGACTTCAAATTATCCATGTCCAATCAATTTCCCGAATCTTTGTATTTTGGATATCAATAGTTTTGGTAACTGTCGAGACAAAGCCGGTCGCGGTGGCAGAGGGGACTGCGGCGCGCCAGTCAGTCTGTACGGCCACTACGGTCGGGGTTTCGAATCCCCCCTCGGGTATGGATATTTGTGCCGTCCTTAGTCTTAACTAGTTGATAAGTAGTTTGTAAGTTTAGGGACTGATGACCCCGTAGTTAAGTCCCATAAGCTCTACAAACATTTGAACATTTGTCGAGACAAAACATCTCAAGACATCTTGCAGGAAGCTAAGAAGATCACAAATGTGATCTCAAAGTCGAAGTAGCACGTGATTTTTAGTGTGTGTTATATTTTACCTATGTTAAGTTGAACTAGTTTTATTGTGTAAAGCCTTTTTCAACCATTGCATATCTGCTTAATTTATCAAAGAAGTCTTGTTATGTATGTTCCAAACCAATAATCACCAAGCCTGCTGCAATTTAACATGGTTTTCTTCTCGATTGTTACGTTCATATAGGACAGTTGGTGTAGGATGTAAGTGGATTTGAGCCGGCTGCGGTGGCCGAGGTGACTGAGGCGCTCCAGTCACGGTCAGCACAGCCACTACGGTCGGAGGTTCGAATCCCCCCTCGGGCATGGATATTTGTGCCGTCCTAGTTCGTAAGTAGTTCATAAGTAGTTTGTAAGTTTAGGGACTGATGACCCCGTAGTTAAGTCCCATAAGCTTAACAAACATATGAACATATAAGTGGATTTGACCCAAAAATATTATCAAGAAACCGTGGTATGTTAGCATGTCAGACCAAGTGCACAGAAAGAGGGTACTACCATCAAAACAAATGGAAACTATAGTACCAAGTCAGAAGTTGAAAACATTTATAATGATTACTTTTTAAATGTTGCAGAGAAAATAGGATCTAAATGTTCATTAGAAGGAGCTAGGGAATTAATACCATTGCATATAGCATTGCTGCACAACTGTCGCAGTACGTCCAACTTGGGATTTCTCCTGCCAATCGGAAGGCGCCAGTTTGACACTTTAAAATTCGCTCATTTGGCTGTAGGAAGCACGAGTTCGTCTTGACGCCCGTTTGCTTCACACGTTGGTACCTCCCTGAACCTCGTGGCTGTAAACATTCCCTATGAAATGGTATACTATACACAGACGGCGCTCTGGCAATTGTGTGTCTTTGCTGACTGTCGGCAGACGGTGTCGAAATCATTGTCAGTACATCAACCAGGTGGCATTTGCCGTCATCGGATCAATATCGTAGTCGCGTTTACAGGTGTAGCGATTTTATAAAAGAAAGATATACAGCTAGAGCAGTAGCCGTTAGGCGGTAGCAGGGCTGTGGTTGTAGGATCAAAATGTTGAAATGTTTGTAGAGTCTATGGGACTTAACTACGGGGTCATCAGTCCCTAAACTTACAAACTACTTATGAACTACTTACAACTAAGGCCGGCACAAATATCCATGCCCGAGGGGGGACTGGAACCCCCGACCTTAGTGGCCGTGCAGACCGTGACTGGAGCGCCTCAGTCCCCTCGGCCACCGCGGCCGGCGTGTGTCCGGTGCACAAAGCGGCGTCTGCAGCATCTGTAGCCGTAGCGGGCAGCTGGTGATTGCTTGGCCCCTGCGGCGCCTTTGATGCTGCTCCTGTAATGTCTCCTCCGACAGAACGCCACTCCGTCCTTCATCGCTCTACTGCCCTCTTGGCTGGCCAGAGCTTCCGACGCCGAGCTCTGTTCTTCGTTCTCGCTTAAGAGATTTGTCTGTCGTAAAGAGGTAGCCCAAACTGTAGCAACACGTGCCGCTTCTTCTCCTCGGACGTTTCCAGCTCGAGACAATTACACTGCTTGAGACGCGAAAAAAGGTGGTGAACCCGGACGGGAGGAGAAAGCGAAAAGGAACTTTACGGGTTGAGAAAGTATGTGATGTTATTTCAGTGACCGCGATATCCAGCCAAATTTACAAAGAACATTGCAGTACGAGCCCCTTTATCAGTATGACCTTGTACCTCCTGTGGGAATATGCTTAAAGCCGGCCGCGTTGGCCGAGGGAACTGAGGCGCTTCAGTCACGGTCTGCACGACCACTACGGTCGGGGGTTCGAATCCCCCCTCGGGCATGGATATTTCTGACGTCCTAGTTCGTAAGTAGTTCATAAGTAGTTTGTAAGTTTAGGGACTGATGACCCCGTAGTTAAGTCCAATAGACTAAAAGGTAAAGCAGTCAACAATCCGAAGATTGGTTTGAACACCACAGTGCTTTACTAGGCATGGTCCTGTTTGGAGGTGGTATGCCGTTGCCTTCCTCCGACTCCCATAGACTATACAAACATTAATATGCTTAAAACTGTTGTAGCGCGTGGTTGCTCGCGGTCGGAGGTTCGAGTCCACCCTGGGGCATGTGTGTGTGTGTGTGTGTGTGTGTGTGTGTGTGTGTGTGTGTGTGTGTGTGTTCTCCTTAGGTTAGTTTACCTTAATTTAATTAGTTTGTAAGCTACGGACTGATGACCACGCAATTTGGTCCGATAGATTTACAAACATTTGAACACACACACACACACACACACACACGAAACTTGTTAACATCCAGTATTAATTTAAATGTTAGGAAGTCCTTTCTGAAAGCATTTGTCTGGAGTTTAGCATTGTATGGGAGTGAAACGTGGACGATAAGGAGTTCAGATAAAAAGATGATAGAAGCTTTTGAAATGTGGTGCTACAGACAAATGATGAAAATTAGATGGCTAGATCACGTAACTAATGAGGAGGTGCTTAACCGAATTGAGGAGGAAAGGCGTTTCTGGCATATCCTGACTAAGAGACACATTCTGAGACATCAAGGAATTGTCAACTTGACATTAGAAGGAAGTGTGTGGGGTAAAAATCGTAGAGGGAGACCGAGGGACGAATACAGTAAGCAGATTCAAAAGGATGTAGGTTGCCGAACGTGTTCTCAAATGTTCGTAAATCTATCGGACCAAACTGCGTGGTCATCAGTCCGTAGCTTACAAACTACTTAAACTAAGGTAAACTAACCTAAGGACAACACACACACACACACACACACACACACACACACATTGAGGACTCGAACCACCGACGGCGAGCAACCGCGCTCTCCGCAGCGAGTCGCCTTAGACTGCTGGGCTACTCCACCGCGGAACGTATTCTCAGATGAAGAGACTTGCACAGGATAAGGGTAGCTTGGAGAGCTGTATCAAGCCATTCTGTGGACTGAAGACAAAAACAGCAACATCGTGTGGAATTTGTGCCGGACCGAAACTATAACTCGTATTTCCCACTTTTCTGCAGCGGTCGCGCTAACCATTACGCTATCTGCGCACACCTCCCATACCGAGCCAAGCTGCCAATATGACAGAAAATTGTAGCAAATAAATAACCTGACAGTTGCGGTTTGTTGGCCAGTGGTATAATCCTGTAAAGTTTGGTTGTCCAGCTTAGTGATGCTGGGAGCAGATGCAGCGTTTTGTAATGGGGCGTGGGGGCGCGATATTTGACGCGGGCGGCCGTATTTCGGGCGGCGCAGTGACGCGCGCGTCAGCGGCAGCACCCACGCCCACGCACGCCTTCTTAGGCTTCCGCTCCAGCCGATCGCGCCGTGAAATACTATCCGCCGGCTAACGTTTCACTTTTCAGCTTATTGTTGGCGGCAGTTTATTTTTAAGTATCAGCTGCCGCCGCCGCCACTTCACTACCAGACAATTCCATTATCCGTCTACCAAGTATTTCGATCTCACTCCTTTGTTTCAAAACAAACTTATATTTCTATGTGCTTATTAGTATTACGCTTGACTGTGCCGTTTAAACATACGTACATGACAACACATATGTACCGCCCCGTTTATTCGAGAATCGTTGCACATGAAAGAGCAAGTGGCTATGAAGCAGTCGGTTATATTAATTTACAGTGTGTACAGATCATCAGTTAAAATATGAGGCGTGATTTTTAAGTAAGGTCCGTTTTGTTGTAGACACTACTAGTTTGCGCGTGCGTCGTGTACCGGCACGCCTCGGGAACAACTGTGCTCAGTTTCAGCTCAGTAGCTGACCTGTACGGTTCTGTTCTGTGTAATCAAAGTTTAAGACTATCAACTCTCCCGACTCGTTTGGGCTTCGCCCAGTGACACCGTTTTTTGTTAGCAAGGAACCTGTCTGTTGTAGAAATTCGACAGATTTGTGAAGTATACAGTGATACTGTTGTGAGTGAAAACAAACTTCGTAAGTGGGTACGAGAATTCAAAGAGGGCCGTTACGACAACCATGATGAGGACCGCTCCGGTCACCCTTCTTCGTTTATACACGACTTTTGGTGGTTTCAAATGTTTGTATAGCTTATGGGACTTAACTACGGGGTCATCAGTCCCTAAACTTACAACTACTTACGAACTACCTTATACTAAGAAAAGCACAAATATCCATGCCCGAGGGGGGATTCGAATCCCCGACCTGGCCGAGGGGCTGCGGTGCTTCAGTCACGGTTTGCACGGCCACTACGGTCGGGGGTTCGAATCCCCGCTCGGACATGGATATTTGTGCCGTCCTTAGGATTAGCTGGTTCATAAGGAGATTGTAAGTTTACGGACTGATGACCCCGTAGTTAAGTCCCATAAGCTCTACAAACATTTGAACATTTTTTGAACCCCCGACCGTAGTGGTCGTGCAGACCGTGACTGGAGCGCCTCAGTCCTCTCGGCCATCGCTGCCGGCTGGATGTTTCACTTGCGAGGATTTGTGAGAACAGGCGCTTCACAATAACAGGTCTCTCAAACGAATATCCTGACGTTACAATCATAACGACGTGGAAACGGCAAGGTTATAGGAGCAGGTGGCAAGTTTTTATGAGGAGGATATTTTAAAAATGGTTGACAGGTATGATAAGTGTTTGAACAGACTTGGCAACTGTGTCGAAAAATGGAGTATGTACTTTCTGAAAATAAATTTACTTTTTTGAAATAACCTTGCGTTGTGCACTTACGTGTAAGCGGGCCTTACGGAAAAAACACGTCTCGTATTTGTACGACGAAAAATCGGATGTTTTTTGTGGCTGGTTTTTCAGAGCACTCCTGAACAACCTCAGTAAGTGATAGGATGTCTCCTTCTTCGGACTTAGACGTGAATCCGTTGTGACGTACCATCGATGAGACTTGTGTGTAAGTATCAAATGTTCAAATATTTGTTAAGCTTAAGGGACTTAACTGCGGGGTCATCAGTCTCTAAACTTACAAACTGCTTATGAACTGCCTTATACTAAAGGCGTCACAAACATCCATGCCCGTGAGGGGATTCGAACCCCCGACGGGGAACGGCCTCGCGCATCGTAGCATAGCGGATTCAGTGCGCTCGGCCGCTCCGCCGCGGCGTGTGGAAGTATCGCCTCTCTTCAAGACCGATTCTGCCTAAGTGGAGTACGTGATCGGCGTAGTCCAAAATTGGGTCGTTTCAATCGATGGCACACATGATTGATTATGTCGGAACAGGCCAATTCATCCCGGTGACACGAGATGCTAAAGGAATGCAATGAAACACAACCAAAGTGATTGCGATATAGGTTGCAGAGTCTCGTCGCTGTATCGTAGATAAGTGAATTGTCCTCAACAATCAGGGAAGATGTGCACTGCAATGCTGCCCTGGAATCTCTGTGCACCACCACCACCACCACCACCACCTTCTTGGACACAATATAGGTCATTAGCTGGTTGTCGGGAAGGTGTTTGCCATTATCGAGATACAAAAAGGATTAAAAGTTTCTCACCGTCGGGGGTTCGAATCCCCTCTCGGGGATAGATGTTTGTGCTGTCTTTAGTATAAGATAGTTGATAAGTTTAGGGACTGATGACCCCGCAGTTAAGTCCCGTAAGCTTAACAAACATTAAAATTTTCTTTCGTAAACAACACCCCAAGCCAACCCTTGGGGCCTCCTTTGTGATGCGGTGCGCAACGAGCTCGATAGCATACTCGTCTCGAATGAACAGTGTGCAGTAATTTCTCCCAACAACCTGATGCGATACGTGGCGTTTTATGGCCCCCTTCGAATGTCGTATTCAGAATTGGAGCATTCGGTGCACAGCTTGTTTGCTTCAACCGGTGGAACGTGGTTAGCCCGTGCGGTGTAAGTCAACACTACCTGTCAATCGGAACAAATTCCTCTCCTCACCACAGCTATTTGACTCCGCCCCACATGTCCAGCAACTTCCTGGCTAACGGATCTCGTGTGTGATGACGTATACCCGATCACTGGTCCATACCTGCCAACTCTCCCGATTTACGCGGGAGTCTCCTGATTTTTCGCTTTTTCTCCCGCCTCCTGATTTTGTCATTATACCTCCCGATTTTTTAGCTTTTGTCCTGAAACCCAAAATTCGATTTTCCGCCAATGGTCAAAAGTCCTTTTTTCATTTATCAGTTAAGAAAAGTATCGAAATTCATAGAAATTAGGAGTTGCACTTGACTTATATAATGATTGTTTCTGCTCATTGCACGTATTTGCAAATACACATGTAGCGTTTCGAAGTTGTGCTGTTTTCAAATGTGATGTTTCGTCAGTGTACGTAAGTGAAATCACTTCAGTGGTTTTTTAATCGCTCGTAACCTTTCGACTGGATAGTTAGGGGCCTCAGTTTCATACGCGAATTGCAGATAACAGGCAACTTTCGTGTAAACAGATATTTTACGTGATTATGGGATTTCATTTCAGTGGTAGGTGGTCCAGTATGGCAAGAAACATAATCAATTTTTAAGCAGTTTTCGGAACATTTTTTCTATTTTGTACTCTTTCTCGATGTGGTATTTCCACATCACGTGGTGGAAAAAGCAATGTACCGAAATAGTGCTGAGTAACAATAAAAGACTGAAATTGCTGAAAAAAGTGAAAGTGATCATTCGATACAAGCAGAGTGCTTATTTACAGTGTTTATTATAGAGTACGGTTTACCAATTAAATACGACTGTGGATCATTTGTTCCATAACATGTTCCCAGGTAGCAGTGTAGCACAAATATACAGCTGTGAACTTTTTTTTATCTAAAAAATAAATCACTTTACGTTGACTGGCTACAAAATATAAGGATGTAATCAACAATTGGGTTAACGCAAGTTTTTTTGTAGCCATTATGTAGCGTTATGAGATCATTGGAAAAGACTAAAATCAGTTATCCTAAGGCTTATAGTAAAGTGCACCGCAGTTTTCGATAGAAGGTATCTCCTGATTTTTTGAGGAATCTCCCGATTTTCTAAACTGGGTCTCCTGATTTTTACATTTTGAAGGTTGGCAGGTATGCTGGTCTGACTTATTCGTGCCAGGAAGGATTTCCACTGTACTGTTCCACAAATTGGTCTAACGCGTGTGTGATGGTGCTTTACTTTAATTTAATTACCGAAATCCTTAGCGCTTGTGATAACTGTTTCTATGTTTACAGACATCAGGGGTGACTTTTCATAGCCTATTGCACAGAACGTAAAGGATAACTGTTCACAACGTACCAGCGTAGTGTATGGAAACTCGTCTCGACTTTGACATAAGACACTCGGGACCGATAAAACAAGGAAACCGTCTCAAATTAGCCTACAAGAGCCACCTGAGCTTCAGTGCATGCTCGAGGTGCCGGATTTTTCAAATTATCTCGCTCACTTCCGCCATCTGCTTACGCCGGCATTACAGTATCAAATTACTGGACAAAGAAATATTGGACGTAGTGTAATGGGCAATTTTTATCAAGTCGTTCAATCTTATACCAAAGCTAACGTCTCGGCTTAGATTCGATCAAAGAAATCGCTCGTCTTCTGTTTCCTACGGTGACACGTGTTACCGCTCGGAGCGCTAGTAGTAGTGCCGCGTCTTGGCCACCACAGCGGTTCGATATAGCGTTCGTATTTGTAAACATGGCTGGTTGGCAGTTGGCGGCAAGTTTGTGTGGTATGTTCCAGCAATAACAAAACTGATGAAACATATGAGGCATTGTTAAACACACGACATTCGGACTATAAAAATAGATTAAGAAGAATAGGGAGCTACAAAAAAATTGGCAATGACGTACGGTTTGGCTGTACTGCCGACGACATACAAAAGAAAATCCTCTCGTAGCTCCAGTAACAAATTTTTTGAACACTTTTTATTTATCTCGCCGTGACATCTACGGTTTAATCCAAGTACGTTTCCTTTTTTTTTTTTTTTTTTCTTTCTGCCTCCTCGTTTTCTAATGCAGACTCAACAGAACTGTAGTATAAGCAACAGCCGAGCATAACACCGCTATTTTCAAGGAACTTTTACGAAATATTTGATGACAGTGTATTATCCCCCTTTCGCATTACGTCCAATAAATTTGTCAAAGAGTAGTACCAATATTTCAAATTCAAATGTTCAAAAGTTTTTAAATCAATGGGACTTAACTACAGTGGTTATCAGTCCCTAGGCTTACAAACTAATTAAATTAAGGACATACACACACGGAATGTTATGGGGCCCCTGATATGTCTAGATACGAGTCCGACAAATGATACGAACGCACGCATCCTCGCTGATCAGTAAATGTCCATTGTGGATTCCGATGGACTTGGGCAATTCCAACAGGGCAACGCGACACCCTACACGTCCAGAATGGCTACTGAGTGGCTCCAGGAACAGTCTTCTGAGTTGAAAACCCTCCGCGGGTCATCAGACTCCCTAGACAAGAACATCATTGAACACATCTGAATGCCTTGCAACGTGCTGTGCAGAGATCTCCGGCTCCTTGTACTATTAGGGATTTATGGACAGCCCTGTAGGATGGATGGTGTCAGTTCCCTCCAGCACTACTTGGGACATCAGTCGTGGCCATGCCACGCCGTGTTGCGACAGTTGTGCGTGCACATGGGAGGCCTACACGATAGTTGGCAGGTGTATCAGTTTGTTTGGCTCCTCATTGTACATGTTGTCAGAAATATCTTCAAAGTGAGACATAGCCAAAGTCAGCTAATAGTGTGAAGTACCGGCTGATCAAAAAGTCAGTATAAATTTGAAAACTTAATAAATCACGGAATAATGTATATAGAGAGGTAAAAATTGACACACATGCTTGGAATGACATGGAGTTTTATTAGAACAAAAGAAGTTCAAAAATGTATGACAGACGGCGCTTCATCTGATCATAAAAGCAAAGATGATGATCTTTACAGAAAATGATCAATATGTTCACCATCATTCCTCAACAATAGCTGTAGTCGAGGAATAATGTCGCGAACAGTACTGTAAAGCATGTCCGGAGTTATGGTGAGGCATTGGCGTCGGATGTTGTCTTTCAGCATCCCTAGAGATGTCGGTCGATCACGATACACTTGCGACTTCAGGTAATCCCAAAGCCAATAACAGCACGGACTGAGGTCTGGGACCTGGGAGGCCAAGTATGACGAAAGTGGCGGCTGAGCACACGACCATCACCTAACGACGTGCGTAAGAGATCTTTCACACGTCTAGCAATACTGTGTTTCTTCTGTTCTAATAAAACCCCATGTCATTCCAAGCATGTGTGCAACTTTTACCTCTCTATCTACATTATTTCGTGATTTATTAAGTTTTCAAATTTATACTGACTCTTTGATCAACCGGTATATGAAGGTTAAGGTAAAAAGGTAAAGCAGTCAACAATCCGAAGACTGGTTTGAACACCACAGTGCTTTACTAGGCATGGTCCTGTTTGGAGGTGGTATGCCGTTGCCTTCCTCCGACCTTCGAACTGACTTACCCAGCCAGTTATAGGGGGACCTACAGTTTAACGTGGGTTCCGAACCACGGTGCTACTCGGTATTTTTCACATGAGCAATACTGCCAGAGGTGAAAGAAGTGGAAAGTGACAGATAAAAAATCTAGGACCTGGCGGTGATCGAACCCACGACCTTTGGATTTGTAGTCTGGCACTCTACCACTGTGCAACCGAGGCGCACGATGGTTACACACCGTAAATGGAAAAGTGAATATTCTTTTGTTTCGAAAGCTAGCTTACTAACGACGCAAAAGATGTAGAACAAAAGGCTGTGAGGAGAATTTGGATAACAACTACTTTGATATGAATGAAGAGGCATGACTTGCAATGACTACACCGATGGAAGGCGCAGCTTCGTGAAATGATAGAATACAAGTTCTTAAGACGCACTCTACCAGCAATACAGTGGATCTGTTGACAATTTACGTTGAACTCAAATTTTCCTTTCTTCTCAGTCAGATCTTATACTGTCTCGAATTACATCGTTTAAATCTTAACATTCATAATGTTTCGGGAAAGTTATTCTTCCGTGAGAATATACAATGTTATCTTTGTGTTTCATACACGGTTCGGCGCAGTAACAACCTCATCGGCGATGCCGCGGCGGAGTGGTCTTGCGCATTGAGACGCTATGCTCCGATGCCCGAGGCTCTTACCCGTCGGGTGTTCGAATCCCCCCCCTCGGGCATGGATGTTTGTGTAGTCTTTATACGGTAGTTCATAAGTAGTTAGTAAGTTTAGGGACTGGTGACCCCGTAGTTAAGTCCCATAAGCTTAACAAACATTTCATTTCATCGGTGATTTCAATTTATTTTCTTGACTGCTCCAGCCGTAGTCGTCACAGTACATCAGATATTTTGGTAGTTTGCCATTTGACTTTTTTGTGATTTCCACATTTCATGCATATATATGAAAACAAACAAGCACGTTCAAACTGTGACACTGTGAAATGCTCAAAATGTATGGTTGATTGATGATGCCAGAATTCGTTATCGAAAATATTTATTTCAACTAGCACAGAAAAATGAGCTTCGGCCTCGAGATGAAAAACTTACTAAATTTTATTTTCCAGTTGTGTCACAAGTTACTCTCTAATGCAGAATTTTAGAACTATGTATGTGTTCAGGAACTAGTTTCCGTGTTTCTGATCTACTAGTTACACAGTATAGGGGCGTTTGTAGTCTTCTTCGTACATAAATCTGCATCAAGAAGGGAGAAACTTGTCAGTTGTGTGCTTGTGTTCTGTGTTCTGCATGAATGCTTGCTTACTTTTGGACTTCCGTCCGAAACGGCAAATCACGCCCGTACTCACGAGCGTATAGCCAGTAACATCATTCCAACTGTACTAGGGTGTAGCTCTGCCACTGCTGTGATTACATATTAGCGTGCTTTAGAATTTCCTCCATTTCAGTCAAAGGCATTTGTGATACGTTCATTCGCGACTTTCAGTATTAAATTGCTGATGCACATTATTCGGATATATTCAGCTAAATTTAATACTGTTAGTTGGTTTTTTATGTAGCACCTCCTACTGTTTTAATCATGTGATAAATATCAGAAACACAAATCACCAACTTCAGATTAGGAGTGCTGTACCTTATAACATGAATGAAACGCGGACAAATGCTACCTCACAAAACACATTCGAGCAGTACATCATTGTGAAGACTTAACATTTGTAATATGGCCGGCTCAACGGGCAGGCGGTAAAGTTGCATGAAAGATTCAATTAATTAAAGCAGAAGTCGTATATGATGTCATTTGGGGAAGTGTGCGTGTGTTTTATGAAGTTAAACTGGCAATTAAGGACAAAATCAGGACTTTGATCTTCCTCAGCGCATGTTCAATGACAGACGACTGCATTAGACACCCCTTTCTATCCTCTGTATTTACAGCGTATTCCCTGCGTTCAGTCTTGATGTGTTTCCTCTACGGTAAAGCTACGATTTCTAATTCCGACGTAATCCTATCCTACTCGGTCGGGAATCTCTCTGATCATTGGAAACGGTAAACATAAGCGCCGACCATTTCCCGTAGAAACAAATAAACATTAGAAAAACATGGGCGTAAATTATCTTAGTCGTTTCCTTTGTGCTGCTGTGTCGCTTTTTGCCACAGACGTTGGTCTGGTAGAAATGAAGAAACGAAACGCCTCGGCGTCTCCTGGCGAGAAGCTAAAACAGATTGAGCAGAGCGTAAATATTTATCGAGACGTATGCCCCATTTCAGCCGCCCGGCTTCGCAGACGGCCGGCCACATTCGTGCCAGATCTCCCGTTCGCGAATCGCGTTTTACGCCCGCCAGATTTCGTCGCCAGCGCTCAGACGAATTAATTCGACCTCACCATTGTCCAGTTCTGCCACAAATCACAATCGCGCCTAAAAGTCGCTAGACCGTAGCTGTTTCCTCTGAGTAATTGAAGCGTCATCGAATAAAGGAGACATAATATCTGGCTGTCGCCAGGCAAATATGACAGGGCTCCTACTGTTCCTTATCTTCATAAACGATTTAGGCGAAAACCCTAGCAGGTGTCTTAGACTGTTCGCGGGTGATGATGTCGTTTATCGGTTATTAAGGTCGCCTGTAGATCTGAAGCAACTGCAAAACCATTTACGCAAGATAGTGGCATGCTACGAAAGTTGCCAATTGACTGTAAATAATTAACTGTGAAGTCATCCGTATGAGAACGAAAAGATATCTGTAATCTTACACGATAAATCAAATATACTGATCCCAAATTCAACTGAAACATCTAGGAATTAAGTTTCACACCAGCCAACTTTTACTTTTTAGCCGTAAAATTTACGGAAATAGCAGCATTTTACGATTTTACGGATGAATTGTGTCATGTTAAGACTTCGCGGTAAGTAATTTGAAACGTAACATTCGATATTCACTCTGCTTACGTGGAGGCGATAGTTTGCCTGGGGAAAAGGCAAGTCTGTGATAGTCGATAATTCATTTTTTACAAATTATACATTTTTGACGACGTTACAGCGTTCAATGAATGAAATAAATCTCAATTTGCGATCAGTTATGGCTTCACTGTTCTAGGTTTAGATGGAATACCAAAGTGCGGTAATAGGATAGAGACAGCGTGGCGCATGGAGATTTGTGTGGCGGGAGACGTGCAGGGAAGAGTCCTCTGCAGTCGGGCTGGTCACTGTGTCCTCGGTGGCGGAGTGGCACCGGGCGCCGTGGATCAGCACGCAAGGTGAGGGGGCTAAACGCCCTCTGTAATAAAAAAGCTGAGCTAAATATTCAACGAACGACAAAGAATGAACTGCATAAACGACCGCAAACCAAAGACCTACCTGAAGAAGAAGAAGAAGAAGAAGAAGAAGGGGGAGGGGAAAGAGTTGTCAACGCGTCTGCCTAGTAAGCAGGAGGTCCCGGGTTCGAATCCCGGCCGGGCTCAAATTTTCATTCGCCGCACTTTGGTATTCCATCTAAACCTAGTACAGTGAAGCCATAAATCATCGCAAATGGCGATTTATTTAATTCATTTTTTGATATGATAGGTATGTTATGCTTGTGTCGTCATTGGAATGTTAAGTGTTCCTAAAAAAAGTTTTGTTGTATAAGGCCTTATTTAACTGCCTTAAATCTTCTTAATTTATCAAGGACGTTCCGTGCTAGATGTAAGTAGACGATTTTATTGACGTATTCCGGTCAAAGCGTGAATTATTCTATTTTGTAGCCAAGAAGTATCATTTTTGCTGGGCCGGGGCAACGAAAATCGTTAAATTTTTTTGTTGCCCTTTTTCAAAAGTTGGCAGGTATGCAGTTTCGCACAACTTCAATTGAAAAGAACACGGAGAATATATAGTGAGGAAGGCGAGCCAAAGGCTACGTTTCATTGGCAGAACTCTTAGAAGATGCAGCAATTCTACTAAAGAAAGCCGGCCGCGGTGGCCGGGGGACTGAGGCGCTCCAGTCACGGTCTGCACGGCCACTACGGTCGGGGGTTCGAATCCCCCCTCGGGCATGGATATTTGTGCCGTCCTTAGTGTTAGCTAGTTCGTAAGTAGTTTGTAAATTTAGGGACTGATGACCCCGTAGTTAAGTCCCATAAGCTATAAAAACATTTGAACATTTTTACTAAAGAAACTTCCTACACTACACTTGATACTACTATTAGGAGTATTGTTGCAAATTGTAACGTGAAGGAAATCGTGTTTAGGCTATTTCGAGGCACCTTAATCGCTAGTGATGCGGTGGTCTAGCGGTAAGACTGCCTAGTAGGTATAGAGGTCCGGGTTCGATTCCCGGTCGCATCATAAATATTAATTCAATGCTTCAGATTTATCATTAATGTCTTTGACATATTCTAGACGAAAATCACGGGGGGGGGGGGGGAGTGGGGAGTGTCACGGAAAAGGTGCAAGAGTTAGGGTGGAAACCACGAAAACAAAGGCTTTATTCGTTGCGGCGAGATTTTTTCGAAATTAAAAAAAAAAAAAAAAAAAAAAAAAAAAAAAATGTTCAAATGTTTAAGTCTATGGGACTTAACTACGGTGTCATCAGTCCCTAAACTTACAAACTACTTATAAACTAGCTAATCCTAAGGACGGCACAAATATCCATGCCCGAGGGGGGATTCGAACCCCCGACCGTAGTGGCCGTGCAGACCGTGACTGGAGCGCCTAGTCCCCTCGGCCACCGCGGCCGGCTCGAATTTTTTTTTTTCTCTCTCTCTCTTCACCAACTTTCTCCTCTGAGTGCGAACATACTTCGTTAGCACTCACCTACATAAGTGGACATGTACATCATAATAAAGAAAAATCAGATCGAAAACAGAAAGATTGAGGGGTTCTTTTTTTCCCCATGTGCAATTAGAGAATGAAACGGTAGAGAAATATTATGAAAGCGGTTAGATGAACCCTCTGCTAGGCTCTTAAATGTCATTTGCAGAGTATTCATGTAGATGTAGATTCCGTTTCTAATGTCTTGGGAGCAAGTTACGCCACAAGCTGCTCTACAGTGAACACACATTTACTTCAATTAACCCGTCCAGCCACGGTGGAGTAGCCGAGCGGTCTAAAGCGTCTCGCTGCGGAGCGCGCGGTTGCTCGCCGTGGAGGTTCGAGTCCTCCCTGGGGCATGGGTGTCTGTGTTGTCCTTAGGTTAGTTTACCTAGGTTTAAGTAGTTTGTAAGCTACTGACTGATGACCACGCAGTTTGGTCCGATAGATTTACAGACATTTGAACATTTAACCCGCCCATCCCCTTCATTCTCTTCCAAAGGACTCCACACCTAGTTTAGTTTACCAGAGAGAATTTCTCGCACTTCGGTTCAAATTTGATGACAATTTGTTCATTTACACTGATGGCTCAAAGACAGACCAGGATGTTGGGTGTGCCTTTGTACTTGGCAATGTCTCTCTTAAATATTGTCTTCCTGAGTGGAGTTCCATCTTTACAGCTGAGCTGTATGCATTATATCAAGCAACCCAATACGTCCGGAGAAACTCGCTCAATAAGACTGTCATTTGCTCGGACTCTGTTGAGCCTTCGCACGCTGTATCCGGCCCATCCCCTGGTACAAAGCATCCGCAATTGCCTTACCTCACTTTCAGCGAGTGGAACTATTGTGACGTTTCTGTGGGTCCCTGGCCACGTGGGAGTGTTGGGGAATGAGTCTGCAGATACGGCTGCCAAGGAGGCAGTTCTCCTTCCTCGGCTATCTACCTTTTCTACTGGCTCCGATGACCTTCGCGCTGGTGTCTCCCAGCGTATTATCTCCCGTTGGTATTTACACTGGTCATCCCTGTCAGCGAACAAATTGCGAGCCACTAAACCTGTGCCCGATCTCTGCTCAACGTCATCTCGACCCTCCCGCCGAGAGGAGATTGTTCTGGCCCGGCTTCGTATTGGCTACTGCCGTTATAGCCACTAGTATTTACTATGTGGTGGTCCTGCTCCCTTATGTGAGTACTGTGATGAACCTTTTACTGTGAACCATCTTTTAGTGCAATGTCCGTCTTTTAATCGTCTCCGTCATGATCTATGTTTAACATTAGAATTGTCTAATATTTTAGCTGATAACCCGCATTCTGTTAAGAGTTTTACTTTTTATACATCGTGCAAATATGGCGAAAGCCATTTAAGTTTTAACCCCGGTTCTATTTTACTATGGCCAGTGTTGGGCGCTAATGACCACAGCTGTTGTGCGCCCTAAAACCACAATAAATAAATAAATAAAACCCGCCCATCTGTTCGGTTTCCCGCTCGGGGTCGAGCTGAGAACGAAGGATTCCCAAAGCGCTTTCGGAACTGTCATGGCGTTAGTTAATGCACGTATTTAATCTGTGAAGCAGAAGAGCTGCGCAGCTGTAACGCAACACGAGTCGGCGGTGGGCGGGTACCGTGATAGCTGGCAGACGTCCACGCAGCCCCAGGCACGACACAGCTGTGTGCCTAGTCACACACTCTACTAGAATTCCAATGGTTGTTGGTTCAACTTAGGCTTCATCTCACTTCAGCTAATTCCCTTGTCGTCAATGCCGAGTAGATTCCTTTGAAAAAGAAACGCCGGCCGCGGTGGCCGAGGAGACTGAGGCGCTCCAGTCACGGTCTGCACGGCCACTACGGTCGGGGGTTCGAGTCCCCCCTCGGGCATGGATATTTGTGCCGTCCTTAGCATAAGGTAGTTGATAAGTAGTTTGTAAGTTTAGGGACTGATGACCCCGTAGTTAAGTCCCATAAGCATAACAAACATTAGAACATATTGAAAAAGACACGGATGAATTTATTTACTATACTTTTCCAATTCTAGCTCGAGTTCAGTCTCTAACTACATCGTCGTCGACTGCACTATAAAACTTAAGCCTCCATTCTTTAAAATCATAAAAATGGCTGCTGTTCAGTAACTGTGGACACGATCAAATCTAATGTATAAAAATGAATGTGTGTTCGTATTTTATGCGCGCTCGTACCGTTCAACCGATTGTGATGAAACTTTGTCAATATATTGCTTGCACTTTCGCGATGGTCATAGGCACCATTAAATGACTGTACGACAAATCGTTCAGGAGATATGACGTAATAAACAATGAAACGTGCGGAAACGTACTGCATCATGCGATGCGACTTCTGCCTCTAAACCAGTGTACACATTTGAACCAAATTTGGTACACATATTGCTTCCACGAGGTAACAATTGACGAAAGGGGTAAGAACTGCTTACGACATATAGTTCAGGAGATATAACGTCATAAACAATTATATGGTTGAAGACCTGTGGCATCATGAGACATGCGAATGACACTTTATTCATCCTAAAATCATCATGACATTTTGCACACTTGACCTTCAAAACAAGAGGAAGGTAACTGTCACATAAAATTTTGGATTGTGCATGACGGAGGATACTTTACATATGGACTTCGTCACATTCTACAGATGTATTCCGATCCTGATGAAATTTTTAAATATGATTGAACAATTCATTTTTGGGCTATCAGTGCAGTAGTAATATATTCAGATGACCTGCAATCATTTCAATTAATTAACGTGACTTAACAGTTAATTATCAGATTTCGGCAAAGTTTCGAATGAAATAAAATTTCTGAAAATTCTAGCAGCTCTTTCTGGAAGTTACGTTAAATTTTTCAGGGTGATCATCATCAAAGAATGATTTAAAACATAAATATTGTTCACACCATGTGAATTTTATGTAAGCAATTTAAAGTAAGAAAATTTTTTAAATGCTCGCTTCAGTGGAAAGAATACTTCATTAATATTTTTAAATGACGGTTTTTTTTGGCTGTCAGCTTTGATGCATACCAAGCGTACCGAATCATTGGGGTAAAAACCACCAGCAGAAGGAATTCGTTGTTACCAACGTATGGTTTTAATGCGAATTTGAAAATAAATATATAAATCTAATATATAAAAATTAATGTTTTTTGTTTGTCTTTTTGTTCGTATTTTATGCACGACCATACCGTACATCCTATTGCGATGAAACTTTGTCAACTCATTGATTGAACTCGGGCGAAGGTTATAGGCTTACTATAATTTACTTTGTATGGTGCACGGTGGAGGGTGCTTTGCAATTAGTTAAATCGTTTCTTAAGCCAGAGGTATCCTGTACCCTGATAGTTTTTACAGATGGAGGACACTCGATTGAGCAGGTGAAGGAGTAGTTCAACAGAGAGATGAGAAGGTGATGGTGCAGAGAAGTGGGAAGGTGGAGATGTGCAGATAGGGACAGAGGATGAGGGAGAGGATACGAAGAAATGAAAAGAGTCACAATAGGGGGGGGGGAAGGAGGCGGACAGAGAGAAGGGAAGGGAAGGTGGACAAGAGAGATAAGAGAAGGAGAAATGG
The DNA here is from genome assembly GCA_026315105.1 of Locusta migratoria. Classification (NCBI taxonomy): domain Eukaryota; kingdom Metazoa; phylum Arthropoda; class Insecta; order Orthoptera; family Acrididae; genus Locusta; species Locusta migratoria. The sequence continues at coordinate 300,806,936 of CM048755.1, forward strand.
ACAGGACGCCGGGTTTTCAACTAGTTGTGAATAAATTTCAGACGACCATTTGCATAAAATGGTTTCTGCGCGTAAACGTTGACCCAGGTTTTAGCAAAAATAATTTTTCCTGTTTAGAAGATTACAGTTAGCTCACACTGAAGTAGTTGTTAAATAAAACAAAATCTATATGTGGTTATTCCCATGTCATGGAATAAAATATAAAATATTAAAACTAATGTCTACGAGATAAAAATTGTGGGGCAACGCCACACACAGGCCGGGTGAGCACTGTATACCATTTTATGCAACCAATCGGCTGAAACTTATTCACAGTTTGACTTCCATTCTTTATTTTTCAATTCTAAAGCACCGTAAAATATTCACCTATCATAGGTTTCTGGAGTGTAACATTGCTCCAACAATTACTCTAGAGACGTTGTACTAAGTGGTGTAATTCTGTTAAGTCTGTTAAAGTGTTCTTCTGTATGTTCTATTCACGACGAAAAGGTTGTTGAAGAAAAATTCGAAGCATTAAAACATTTTGGACCAAGATTCGAACTTCTTATTTCCCACTTCAGGCCAGCGGTCGACTTCACCAATGAGACTATGTAGGTATCCCGTCCTGCACAAATTGTCAACATACCGCACATTAAGGTGGTAGTGCCCCCTGCCCATATTTCTCTAGCTCCTTACGCAAGGGTTCGAGTGTATATCTGCATCTGCACAGAAATTGCCAATTGCCTGTGGGGCAGCATGTATTCATATAGCAGAATTTTCAATCAATATATACACAGGGTGTATCAAAAAGGATGGCGCACACTTGAACGCCGCTGCGGAGTGGCCGAGCACATTGAGGCGCTACGCTCCGAAGCGCGACGCCGTTCCCCGTCCTGGGTTCGAATCCCCTCTTCGGGCGTGGATGTTTGTGTAGTCTTTAGTATAAGTTAGTTTATAAGTAGTTTGTAAGTTTAGGGACTGATGACCCCGCAGTTAAGTCCCATAAGCTTAACAAATACTTCAATATTTTGAAACTTACACGTTTTGAAGTTCACTAATAGAAGCAAAAATGACCCAGTAAACATGGGTCTGCGAGCGAGCCGTTAGCAAGATAATTACGAATGTATGTTCCAAGCCGCCACTGACGTCATTGTCAACATGGTCCTAGTTAGTACACATTAATTTGAAATTTAGACTTTACTATTAACATTTACGTAGCATTTAGTGTTCACATTTGACTGACTTTATTGTAAACATAGTGCTAGTTAGATAGTGCTCCGGCGCATTTTGCTGCTGTGAGACGGCATCTACCGTGTAGAGACGGCCAAATATGGTTAGGTCGAGGCGGACCTGTACCTTCGCCTCCAAGATCGACTGATCTAAATCCTTTGGATTTTTGTGTCGGGGGTCACCTCAGAAGCGAAGTGTACAACACACTCGTTAACACGGTTGAAGAACTGGAGCGGACAGTTGTACGCGCTTGTCAAGAATTCAGAAATGGTCCAGGGGTTTTCGAAGAAATTCGAAATTAATTGCAGAGACGAACACAGTATGTGCATTCAGATGCAAGGAAGACACTTGGAACACCTCCTGCAACTGGTAACCCATACGTGAAATGTCAACTACAGTAAATGCGATACAAAACCTAATAGTAAAGTCTAAATTTCAAATTAACGTGTACTAACGAGGACGATGTTTACAATGGCGTCATTGGCGGCTTGGATCCATACATTCGTAATTATCTCGCAAATGGCTCGTTTGAGGACCTATGTTTACTGGGACATTTTTGCTTCTATTATCGTGTACTTCAACCGTGTAAGTTTGCGTCATCCTTTTTGATATATATATGGCGAAACGGTCATTTATCCATTCTTCAGTGCGCATGCGTACTTAGTCCGGACTATTGCGAAATGCTGCGATTAATGAATAATAATGCTTAGGCCCCTTACATCAGTAGTGTGTGGTGGACGAGTTGACAATTGTCGTCTTGCTGGAGGGTATCACAGTGGTCAAGCGCAACTGCCTAGTAAGCAGGAGGACAAGGGTTCGAATCCCAGCTGCGCCCGAATATTCAACTTTCCTAATTTAATTTCTATGCCCACTGTCAGCTGGAGTCGTAAATTACTTTATGTAGTTACATTTTCGATCGTCAGCTGCTGGATTATACTGGTGATTATCCTGTTCTGTAGTAACTCAGACATATATCATTTAACCAGCCACTCGACAGTACACATTTTAACGTGTACTACGAACTGTAGAAATGACATGCCTATGAGTGACATCGCAAACGGCAAGTTTACAACTATCGTAGTACTCTATAAACACAAGTTATCACGCAAATTTCTCGGAATAGGTCGCGTAGAAAACAAACTACGTTAATAAAAATTTGACTAACGGCAGCAAAATTGTTATTAAGACATTAAACACTCTGTAGCCCCTGTTTTTGGAAGTTTGTACGGACAGTTGAAAGTCGGTTCTCATCACTCATCATTTGTTTCATCACTCTCATCCGCACTGAAAAATTTTCGCTCAGATCTAGTAATTGTTCCTCGGTCTGGATGCGCTATCGAATACACCTAGACTCTGAGAGCAATTTCGCGCATTGGAATTCTCCGAAATATTTTGTTTTTGTACCGGTCCTGTACTTGTTGTTTCTAGCCATCAGAGAGGAACCACGCCGGCCTTTGCATAAACGGGTTGCGGAAACAGAACGCCACAGCCAGGCCTGGCGGGCTGCTATGCAGACGGCCGTTATTACGGCACGCAGATTCGCTTAGGATTTGGCTCGCGGCCCTGTGTGTCGCAATCCCTCAAGCTAACGCTCTCCGTGTTAGGCTGCACCATCCACTTCTCTTCCACGCTTTCTTCTATACTTCTCTCAAGTGGCTATGGAGAGTATCTTATTAATTCTGGAGTACACCATGCTTTTCTGTCATGCAGTCATCGAAGAAACTAAAATACTACTGACAGCTGTATATATATATATATATATATATATGTGTGTGTGTGTGTGTGTGTGTGTGTGTGTGTGTGTGTGTGTGTGTGTGTGTGAGATTCGGGAGTGGAAGTTATTACTGCATGCTAGTTTCAGTAGATTTTACGACACTGTAAGTGCTTGTCTCTGTGTCCGTGAGAAGTGTAAGCAGCTAGGTCGTCTTGAGTTGTATATCATTCCGATTTTTCATGACTGACTTTGTTACTGTAAAATGTAAACTTTCACGGCCGGAATGGTCAAAATTACTGAGTTAGTAGCGAGCCATGGTGTGTATCGGACATTCAAAAGTGCCACGATCCCCCTTGAGAATGTCCTCCGCAGTCGGGGACGAAACGTTGGGTATCCACAATAAATCCACTAGACTACGGCATAATAGCCCGGAAATTTTTAGTAATTTTTCCTTTGTTACTCTCATATGAAATACAAGATTATCTCCCAGACATAGATTCCGGATTTCAATGTCACAAAACCTATTGCAATTTTCGCTGTAGAAGGTTCGATTCGCAACATGCTGTACGTTATAGGTATTAGTTAAAAAACCTTTCCACAGGTGAAAGTAAGCAGCACGAAATGCTTAACACAAATTGTATATTACGTCCGACTAGGTAATCGCCAGTTCCTCTTAACATAAATAATACCCGTAAATGTATCACCTCGAGTTTAGTTTCAAAAATGTTTGTAATTCTATGGGACCAAATTACGTTGGTCATCAGTCACTAGTCATACAAACTACTTAAACTGAGTTAAAGTAACCTAGGGGCAACACACACACACACACACACACACACACACACACACACACACACACACACATTCTTGCCCCAGGGAGGTGTCGAACCTCGGACGCGGGAGGCCGCGCGATCCATAACGTGGCGCCCCAGACCGCTCGGCTACTCCCGCGCGGCGTTCAGTTTCAGCTGAGCTGTCCTAATGCATATAACTTAACACGGGTAATTGCCTTGTGGAATGGCCACGTGGTTTAAGGCGTCATACTACGGACTGGGCGGCCGTTCCCACCGTAGGTTCGTGTTCTCCCTCAGGCATGGCTGTGTGTGTTGTCATCATAGAACTTTGGTGCAACAGGTTTACAAGCATTTGATTCTTACCAGGTAATTTTATGGGAAACCCAAGGAAACGTCGGTCTGTCACTGTTTAGAATGCTTGGAAACAACATAGAACACAACGTCTGCTGTTTCGTGAGGCTTTTTGTACAGGGTACTGCTCTCTGTCAGAAGATTCACCGAGTGAAGACTGAAGTAAAATTCAGAAAGTATCTCACAAGGCGCTTGTACCATCGATTTCTGAGAATTTTTCGCCAATCTTGGACCCTTGCCAGATAGAAATGTCACAGAAGATAACGGAGAGGCGTTTATCGTCACAAGATCGTTCAGTCGGCGCAGAGGATGACAGAGATACTCAAGAAAATCCAATGGCAGATGGTACAAGAGGCACAATTGAGAGGTTCGCTATTGAAATTTCCAGAGTACGTCCCGGAAAGAGTCAGTCAACATACAACATAAGTTAAAGCAATTGACAATCCGAAGATTGGGTTGAACACCACAGTGCTTTACTAGGCACGGTCCTGTTTGGAGGTGGTATATCGTTGCCTTCCTCCGACCTTCGAACTGACATATCCAGCCAGTTATAGGAGGAACTACAGTTCAATGTGGGTTGCGAACCACGGTGCTACTCGATATTTTTCACATCAGCAACATTGCCAGAGGAGAAAGAAGTGAAAAGTAATAGGTACAAATCCTAGGACCTGGCGGTAATCGAACCCACGATCTTTGAATTCATAGCTGGCACTCTACCACTGTGCTACCGAGCCACACCCTCGCGAAATCACTACAACGAGAATATTCGAGAAATTAAAATCATTACTGAGGCTAGCCGACAATCATTCTTCCCACGCCTCCATTCGCTATTAGAACAGGGAAGAAGGAGAAAATCAGTTATTGGTGCCAGAAGTACCATTCGCCGCACACTGCATGTGGTTTGCGATGTACTGGTACAGATGCGGAAGACCTTCGGACGATAGGTAACAGGATTAAAGACTGGAGTTGTACTGACTCCTGAGCGTTGCTCATAATCTTGATTATGTTTCGCCGTTGTAGCGCCTGTACAGAGTCGGTGCGACTAACATGGGATTTAGCACGGTTAGTTTTGGTTTTAACACATCGCCTGATGCCCTCGCTTCCGCCATCCCATTATTCTCTTCGTCTACCTCCCGGGAGGAAACGTGTATACCAGTTGTCTGCGTATACAATGCAGGCCATCCGAAGGACCAGCGGTATCACAGCCACATTTATTTGGAAGATAAAGATTACACGAGTGAAAATACAGCCCATTTGTGAAATTAGGAAGATGATGATTGCTGCCACCACTGCTGGCTATAGCCGTTGCCGCAAGTTTCGGCATTGAATGTTCACATGTCTGTAAACCTACTGGACCAAACTGCTATGGTCATCAGTCCATAGAATTACAAACTACACTAAGGACAGCACACACACCCATGCCCGAGGGAGGACTCGAGCCTCCGGCGGGAACGGCCGGCCAGCCCGTAGCATGACGCCTGAGACCACGCCGTCAGTACGCGCGGCTCGGCATTGATTCAGGGCGTCTCTGGATGTGTTGCTGCGGTACAGTAGCCCTCATTCTTTCCGCAGTCGTCGATCAGACGTTTTCGAGATAGGGAGGCCAAGGCAACAATGCATTCTGTTGGCGATGAAGATGTCCCAAAGACAGACATGCCAAGTATTACGACTTTTCCGTAATTATCACTATTTAGAGGCTAAAATGACGGTCTTACAGAAGCCCCAGCTGAAATTACGGATTCTGCTATTTGATTTATTTTTAGTTGTTTGGCTGCATACGATTTTTCGATGCAATATTTTCTGAACCAGTGTTATTTCAGATACATCGCTATCCAGTGTTGTCATCTGCCTAGCACAGACTATAATATACACTGAAGTTGCCTACTACGGTGGTGCTTCGCTAACGTCACTACTGTGGGTCACTTGTAGTTACGCTACGATTTGACGTACTGATGCTCATACTGTTACGTTACAGTCAAAGTGTAAATGAATTATTGAGCACAATTCGAATAACTATCACCTTTCTGGCAAGGCAAAACGAATGTAAAATTCTATATAATTGTTTGTCACGAATACTCTGCCAGCGTTTTCATTATTATTTTTGTTATTATTCGCTGTATTTTTCGTGCCTTAGTTTATTTTTCTTCGAGAATCACAGCTACGCCACATACGGAAATTTTATTTTCAGTAAAAAAAATTTCTGATACGGTCCTGGTACCCTGCCCTCCTCCTCCTACTACTCAATTCTCTTATCCCCATTACGATTAGATTCTTCCGAAACTTCGCATCTCTGCTGAAACAGCGTGCCACGCGTGGTCATGCGTTATTCTGTTGGAATGAGGTCATCGGCAAGCTAAGAACGTTTTATTATTATTTTGCTCATTAACATGTGGTTTCTGAAAGATATTCTTTATTGGTTCAAAAGCACATGGACTCCTTGGGGAGAACAGAAATGTGCAGGAGTATCCTTGTGTGTCAATTTTGGAGCTGTGCAGTTGGATGGCTCAGGATGGGTATCCTCATTTTAACGAATGTTCTGTTTGTTTCCTTTTCCCCATTATCTACTTTCGTAGTTGCAAAATACTTCCATTGCGCATCAAGAAGGGTGCATTTCATTTCTACTTTTTATCACGTTATACGACTTTTATTCTTAGCCTGCCAGGAACTGCGTGCGGTGGGTCATTTAATATGGCGATGGGAGAATGCCACTTTCGTCGAAGGAGACGTCCTTTTAGTTTACTTTCCCAGCCGTGAAGAAAGTTTTGCACAGACGGCGTGATTTTACTTTCAGACAGTGTCCAGGATGTCGATTGCACTTAATTTTGTTTTGTTTAGGCATTTATGTCATTTAGTTGCAGAAGGTTTTCTTTCATTTTGTCATGATTGAGATACAGGAGCTAGTTTTGCCACGGCATAGCAGCGAGCACTAGATGTGGTTACTATAGTCTGCGCCAGCTTAGAAGGCGGCCCAGTTTTCAGCCGTTCTGCGCATCCCCCGCCATTACCGCAGTGACAGCCAATAATGTTCATTCTGTAGTCGCGTGGCTGGCCGCAAGTTACGCGATGTTTCTCCCACAGGCTCCATTGTTGGCGCTCGGCCGTAGCTCCTCCCCTCCACACTTCCCCTATCGCTTCGCCTCTATGTGCGGAAGCGCCTTCTTATATGACGCCAGGTATAATTCCTGTAGCACAAGCTGCAAGAGAAGCGTTTTTTCATGTCGTCTGTAACCCGTTGAAATTCCAAAAGCGCAAGTTCCGAGAAGAGTCCGTCTCAATACGGTGTGCAGTGTTGCTGACTTTACGATGTAATTAATGCAATGCATGTCTGAAGGACATTGCATAGTTTAAATAGTTAAAGCATGGACGCTGCACTTTGCATTTAAAGCCAAAGCGAGGCTTGCGACAATTACATAAATGTCTCGCCTTCTGCAGGACTAACAGAGTGCAATAGTAGACAGTGCGTGGCGTATGTAAGTTTGGGTCGCTGCAGCAGGAGTGCGCGGATAGCTAATGATTAATTCGGCCGCTCACTGAAAGCGAGAAAAACTACTAGCTTTGCATCTTCGCGAATATAGAGCGGCAAGGCATAAAGATATCAAGAACAGCAAAGGACCCAAGACCGAACCCTGTGGGAACCCAGTGCCCGAAGGACTCGAACCTCCGGTGGGAGCGAGTGCACAGTCCCTGACATGGCGCCTAGAACTGTATAGCCATTCCCACGCGGCTTTACTTCAATACTTCGAATTGCTTTGAAATTGCATATAATTATAAGACCTAAGTAATACCGGGTGATCAAAAAAGTCAGAATAAATTTGAAAACTTAATAAATCACGGAATAATGTAAATAGAGAGGTAAAAATTGACACACATGCTTGGAATGACACGGGGTTTTATTAGAACAAAAAAAAAGTATTGCTAGACGCGTGAAAGATCTCTTGCGCGCGTCGTTTGGTGATGCTCGTGTGCTCAGCCGCCACTTTCGTCATGCTTGGTCTCCCAGGTCCCCAGACCTCAGTCCGTGCGAAAGTTGGCTTTGGGATTACCTTGAAGTCGCGAGTGTATCGTGATCGACCGACATCTCTAGGGATGCTGAAAGACAACATCCGACGCCAATGCCTCACCATAGCTCCGGGCATGCTTTACAGTGCTGTTCATAACATTATTCCTCGACTACAGCTATTGTTGAGGAATGATGGTGAACATATTGAGCATTTCCTGCTCTTTGCTTTGCTTTGTCTTAATTTGTTATGCTAATTATTGCTTTTCTGATCAGATGAATGGCCATCTGCCGCACATTTTTTGTTCTAATAAAACCCCATGTCATTCTAAGCATGTCTGTCAATTTTTACCTCTCTATCTAAATTATTCCGTGATTTATTAAGTTTTCAAATTTATACTGTCTTTTTGATCACCCGATATATACAAAACCCACTAGATATATCCTTTTACTGACAGCCAATGTCAATATGGCGTTTTCATCTGTGTATCGAAAGGAGCCCCGGAAAGCTTGTTTCCGTGGCTTGGAGTAACATGCTTGATATTGCCCTGCACGTTCGGACATCCTCCCCAGCATCCCAATTTGCACTTTGAGGTGTCAGAAACTCGTCACGTTGACCGTAAACGTTCAGGCACACGCTCCGTGTGCACACGCACTAGTGACTACAGCTGTACAGAAGCCTAGCCGAAAGTTGTGGTGTGACTGCCGAATAAGGCTGAGTCAGACGCAATCGATGGTGTGCGCTGGCGGACTGCCCCCTCGGTCACAGCGGCCGTGTTTTTATGCGCCTGAGTCACGCCGATGAGACCAGCGCCCTTACCACTGCCCACTCGGCACGCGCGCATGCCGCGTTTTCTCCCATGACTGCTACAATTCCTCTTAATACTGAAAACGTCGCCTGCTTAATTCTTAAGACTCTCTTGGCCATGTGTCGACACGATTCCTGTTGGCTTCTCTCTCGGTTTCTTAGGTCTGCATTTTCTTGATATTTTTGTCATTTCATTGAAATTTGTAAATTTAATGAGAGGAAAGAAAGGAATGACTTCAGCTACACTAGGGCACTGAACTAACTGTAAGTAAAAATGTGAGCCGCACCGGGATCCGAATCCAGACGTCCGGCTTCTGGCCAGCTGTCGCGTTAATCACTTGTCAACCCGCGCTCAACTGCTGTCCGTCTGAGTTTCGCGCAAGTCGCACACTACGTCTGTAGCGTCCCTTTTGTGTTCGCCATTTCGGATTCCTGCACGTGATTGAAAGTTATTACCGTGCGCTGTCGTCGCGTACAAATAAAGAACAAGCAACGCAGCGACGGCATAACTTCACCGCAGATGCGATAATAACGTTCGGCCTCATACGGGAATCGGCAATGGCGATAGAGGCTAGAAGATAGAGGCGCTACAGCCATAGCGCGCGGGTTGAGGGGAAGTGAGGCGAGCGGGAGTAGCCAAGTGGTTACGGCGGCCGCTGGCCCGAAGCCGGAGACCCGGGCTCTAATCCCGGGGCGACTCACGTCATTTGTCGCCATTAAGTTATTTCGGTGCCTTATTGCAGCTAAACACATTCGCTTCTTTCGTCTTCATTCTCATTAAATTTGGAAATGCTCTGTGGCTGCCAACCACAAGTGTCGTGTCTGTTGTCTCCATCTACATAGATACTTTGCAAATCACATTTAAGAACCTGGGAGAGGGTTCATTAGCCACTTTCATAAACCTTTCTCTACCGCTCAATTCTCTAATAGCGCACGGGAAGAAGGAACACTTAAATCGTTCAGTTTTCTATTTGATTTATTTTATTGGGATGATCATGTCTCCCTATGTAGGTGGGTGCTAGCAAAATATTTTCGCATTCAGAAGTAAAGGTCGATTATTGAAATTTCGCAAATAGATCTCGCCGCAACGAATAACGCCGTTCTTTTAATGATTTCCACCTCAAATCGTGCAGCATTTTCGTGACACTTTCGACCCTGTAACGTGATAAAACAAAACGAGCTGCCCTTCTCTGAACCTTCTCAATGTCCTCCGTCAGCCCCACCTGGTGAGGGTCCCACAAGGGGCAACAGTACTCCAGGAGAGGACGCACAAGTGTGATGTAGGTAGTCTGTCTGGTGGAGCTGTTGCATCTTCGAAGCGTTCTGCCAATGAAACGTAACCTTGGCTTTGGTTCGGCATCCCCTCAATATTTTCTGTGTTTTCTCTCCAGTCTAAGTTGTTCGTAATTGTAAGACCTAGGTATTTGGTAAAAGTTCAGCGGATTTCTTTTAGTGTTCAAACTTTTCATTATTTTGTTTTTGCCAATTTTCGTACCATGTAGTAATTTTGTCTAAATCGCTTTGCAGTTGCTGTTGATCCTCTGTTGACTTCACTAACCGATAAACGACAGTATCATCCGCGAACAGTCTAAGGGAGCTATTCAGACTGTCTCCTAAATCGTTTATAAACAAAAGAAAGAGTATGGGACCTATAAAGCTTCCCCGGGGAACGCCAGATATCACTTCTGTGTTACTCTGTCGCTTTGGACAAGTCCTAATGAACAGACATCACACCAGTATACGTGTTCGCAAAATCCCGTAAGGGCGGCAGCACATTCATGTCGTTGTTTAAGCTAGCGGCCGGGCTTCACTGCTACTGGCTGCAGTTATGTTGCGAGATGGGATTCAACATTATTACAATCAAAACAATGAAATTATTTATATTAATTACAAGAAAATACACTGTACTCACCATTATCGCAGTAGGTACTGGAAATGATTTCCCTTTTCTTGAAGGCATAGTTCAAAACGGTTACATTTATATTCGAATACTTTTACCAATGTTTCACGTGTAATCGAATGCAGATATTGTTATGGCTGTCTTAAGTTCGTGAATTGTCGTTGGGTTATTTTGTTTTAGCCGCACCCCAAAGGAAATAGTCGGGAGGAGACAATTAGGTGAGCGAGATGACCAGAGACCTTTTGTAATTATTCAGTCTCCAAAGATTGCATCTAAAAGTCGTAGAGATTCGGTGTGGTGTGGTCTGTGAGCAGTAGCGTTGTCTTCCTGGAAAAATGAATTATTGATCTTATCTTCATTCAGCAGCGCAATAAATTGATAAACCTGTTGCACTAAAATGGCTCTCTGCAACAGTAAGCATTCTCACCACACTCAGCGTATACAAGAACAAGACAATTACACTAACTTGTAACAGCTGTAGCGCACTCGCAAGACTAACCCCACTCTACTACCACTGCAAGTCCACGGAATACTTGCAGGTGCGTTTTGTCTTTGCTACCAACCTTACAACGCGAGACACGCGGAGATCGCTAGTGCGGGGAGACTTTGCAGACACACTGTATAATTGAGAAACTAAAATGCCATTCCCCGAGTCTCTGGAGTATCATCACCTCCGCAAGCTGTTTTATGCATATCTCGCCAAAAGGTATTTAATGCGGAATCAAAACTTCTACGAGCAGTTGGAAGTCGTGGCCCTGGGTAGTATACTTAGGCAAGTGGAGGCCAACTTCATACGGCATTTCGGAAAACAGGCTCTGGAGCTGCTATGCAGATACGTCGACTATACCGTCGTGTGGACCAGCTCGGTGGTTTCGTATAACCTATGAACAGGCTCCAGGACAACATTCGTGTACTATGGAGGAAGACATACAGCTCCCTTTCCTAGATGTGCTAGTTAAGAGGCATGGTGAGAACGTGGAACACTGCGTGGCGAAAACCTATACAGACCTGCACAGTCTGCCAAGTCACTACCCAAGCCAGAATATGTGAGCAGCAGTACTTAAGACGCGCGAGTGTTCCGGAGAGCAATCGGTACACCACGTACTGTCACAGAATCCAACACTCGACATACATAGGATGACGGACAGAATCGGCTGTGTAATACACGTAATGCGCGCGCGCGCGCACACACACACACGCACACACCGTTAAGGCTATTTGAAAACCGACAAAGAAAGATTAAAGAGTGACTCAGGTCGACAAAAGACAAACAGAACCTACTGGTAACTTTACGAATATACTGCAAACACGTACATGTGCAGAAATCTATGTTGGAATGACTGGACGATCAATCTACACCACAGTCAATGAATATACATGAGACTGCGAGTTGGAACATGTGAGAAATCAGCCGTGAAGGGGCACATCATGTGTGGCACTGATGGCATAATAAAAGTAGCCGCTACGGAAGTTCATGCTGTGGAGAAGAGCTACCACATTCGTTTGTTTAGGAAAGCTATCGAGATACACAAACTCCACAATAGCTTCAGCTATGTTGTTTGTTTAGCTCAATAGCTTCGAGAAGAAAGAAGAGAACCCAAGGTGAACGGGTGCTGGATTCCCGTGGCGACCGTTGCAGGTAGCAAGGGGCTGGCCACGGCGTTAATGACCATGGGAAAGCCCTGTGCTGTCGGCGCGGCGGGAACATACGACCTGCGGCGCGAGCCCGCCCCAGTCAGTCTGTGACACCGACAACCACTCGTGCTGACCAGAAGCCACAAACCATCAAGAAACGACGCCCGAACAGGCTGTGTGTCATCGTCATCTTAACTCTGCAGTTCCTCGTGCTGTATGTACGTATACCTACACACTCACCAAGACATCTTTTAGTGTGTGTTCGTGCTTACTTCATGTAGCACTATTACTTCCAGTTTTCTTGTTCCAATCGCGTTTAGTTTTCGGATGAAACGAATGCTGGTAAGTCCTCGAGTTGGCTCTAATCTCTCAAAATTTTACCTTCATGACCTTTTCGCAAGAACAAAACATTGTAAGCCTTTGCATAGCCTCGAATCTCTAGGTCTTTTCGCAAGATATTCAGAGGATGAAATAATACATTCGCTAACCCTTCAAAACAACGTACAGGTTCGGAACTTGGTAATTTGGTAGAACTCGTGTACATCGAAGAAGCGGCATTGCCATCGATATATATAGTATGTTCAATATAGTGTTTCTGAACCGGAGATTTGGGCGATACTCGCCCTCACGTACTAAAAAAAAACTTCTTGTTTAACCTCATTAAGGCTACGCTACAGGTCACTCTTTTAAATTCAAAGTTAGGTTAGGTATAGGTATAGGTTAAACAAGAAGTTTTATTTTAGTACGTGAGGGCGCGTAGCGCCCAAATCTGCGATTCAGAAACACTATATCGAACATTCGATATATATCGATGGCAATGCCGTTTCCTTCGATGTAATTCTACCAAATTACCCGGAACTTTAACGGTAAACTATAGCGTGATGTATGATGGCCGCGCGGTCGTAGGCGTCTTGCGCCGTCGGAGGTTTTCTTCTTACTTACAAATTCGTTGTAGACGTCACATTTCATCCTTGTCGTCATACCTCTTTTCTTTTGAATGTTTGTAGAGCTTATGGGACTTAACTACGGGGTCATCAGTCCCTAAGCTTACAAACTACTTATGAACTACTTACAACTAAGGACGGCACAAATATCCATGCCCGAGGGGGGATTCGAACCCCCGACCGTAGTGGCCGTGCAGATCGTGACTGGCGCGCCTCAGTCCCCTCGGCCACCGCGGCCGGCCTGTCTTTTCCTGGTTCGTTATTGGAGCATATTCCTTTCGTCATTGTTATTGTTAGCGCTAAACCTCATATACGCTTCTTCTGTTATAAAACGCTGCCAACTTGTGCACCAAACCTGCAATATTATTAAATATCAGCGTCGCTAGCTTTGCCTTGGGCACAATCAACGCTATTTTTTTCCGTTGGTGCACAAGTTCTAACGCATTGTAATCCAATATCTGTAATTGCATTTTCGCATCAGCAGCAGCGGCAGTATCTCTGCCGCTGCCTTCCCGTAGGCCATGGCAGAGAGCGCTGGAAAGTTTAATTTGGCCAAATTGACGCTCCGATTGTCTCCTCTACAAAACAAAGTAGCTGTGGTCGGACTCGAAATGACCTGTCTTTTTCAGAACTGCGAACTGGTAGTGGGGTGACGAACAGCGGAGTCGTGGCAGTGAATTGCTGTTAGCTCAGAAGGGAATTCTGCTGCGCTGCATCTTTAGTTAGCGATCGAGGCGGCTAAGTGGTAATACACGGGGCCGGTATTGGGGAGGACGTTACTTCAAATCCACCCCCAGCCATCCAAATTTCGGTTTTCCGTGATCCCATATTCTTCCAGACACATACCGAGACAGTTCTTCTGAAAGGGCACGGCCAATTTCCTTCCCCAATCTAACCCAAAATATCCGAGCATCAGTTCTGCCTCTATTAGCCACGCTGTCGTGGAGGCGTTAAACCCAAGTATTCCTTTCTTGCTTCCTTTCATTCTGTAGGTACAAACTGGAGAATGACTACTGTGTTCAGCCAAAATGTATCACCAAGAAGCAGGACCGGCGATTGAAGTGGGTACCGCGGAAGCTGTACCCACTCAAAAATTAAGTGTGGGTACAATACCCACTCTTGATTTGAAGAGTATTTATACATTGAGGTGCTCTGGGATGGCCACTCCCGGTCAGGCTGGGCTGGAAAAAAAGGGAATTTTCACGCTGTAAAAACTGTTGACGGCATATACGACCACCCCACATCGTTTTATCAACTTATTTTTCCCTTACATGTTTTCCATTACTTGAGAAAATCGAAGATGCCAAATTTTCATTCTGCGTGAGTTTTGAGTTTATTAACGCTTCTCACTCTATTTTGTAGAAAGCATACGGTTTAAAGATCTAGTTTTTTCCACTTGGTAGTACAGCATCTTCGTTTTCTAATAAAACATTGACCTTTTCTCAATGCGTAACAGTCGTTTTAAATTGACAGTCATTGTCAGGTATGTGTACATATTCTTATGTACAGAAATTACTGTCAGCGGCATGAGGGGGGGATTGGGGGGGGAAACGTTTAGACAACTAGCTACTCTTAAAAAATATGGAACCGCCGGGGCTGACAATAAGAACCACGTATGTCACACCCAAATTTATTTCGGAGATAACAGGTATTGATAGGTCACGTGATGGCATATACTGGTATAGCCTACGTCAGAGTAAGAATGCGCTGTAATGAGTCTCTTAAACCCATATTAATGATTAAAAGCAGCTTAATGATTAAAAGCAGCTCCTCGCTTTCAAGGAAACTCATTAATAATACTTTACACCATGATAATACGATAACCCGTTCTATTACGTACAAACTGATTTAAATTACATTGTTACTAACATAGTATATCACTATAAGATACGATTGCGTTATATTGTGCTTAATTACAAAATAGCCACTACTTTTACGCGTGAGTAGAGACTCCTAGCAGTTAAACTGCGCACCGTCAACTGAGGCAAAGCGTTGTTGTTGACTGAATCCTTCCAGAACGCGACCGAACTTCATCAGTAAGTTCAAGAAAGGATATTTCGGCCAAGCTGAATATTCGACTTATTTCTGGCCGAAATGAAACTAATATTTAGGCCGAAACTGGCCGTAATGGAAACGGAATATTGGGCCGGCCCTTAGCTACAACATTCCACAGGTGTAACGCTGGCTGGTTTGGCGTATTTTGAGCCGCCAGCTGGGTAGTTGATCATATTGTTACATAATATTCAATTTAGTTCCACAGATAGAAGGCAAATCTTTGTTAAAATAATGACATGATTATGAGGGAGCATTTAGGAACACAGCAATAAAGCGAGTGTTGTGAATGGCAGAATGAGCGCATTGTTCATACATGGCACGCTTGCAATGAGACTGGCGGCGTGCCCCTGACAGGTGGGTGACCCGCCCAACATTGCGCTGTCAGCACGCACGTGCCGGAGCGCCGACGCTACCTTCTGCTGGAAACACACGCAAACACCGCAAAGTGGCTGTGTTCAGGCAGATCCTAGGACCGCTCACAATAACTGAATAATTATCTTACCGACTGAAAATAGATGAAAGTTACTCAAAAAGGAACGTTTTGTAATCTGCAAAGTTGTGTACATAACCCGTTCTAAATAAGAAACCAATGTGGTTAATAACGTATTCTGGGCGTTACGAGAACAGTGGAGTCGTAGCATTCGTTCGTAATTGCGATATGGCAACGCCGCGTCCTTTTCCATTTACATCTTCAGTAACATTATAATGATTTTTTCTTTTCTCTAACTGCGAGATCGTACCTTATTTGCTTGTTGTGTAGTATGCGTATCCGTGTTTATACTAGCCGTTTCTTTCATTTTATAGCATGTTTCTATTTGGTATTTAGTTCTCTATTGGCGTGTTTTTAAGCCTGCATCGATCCATATCGAATGGGGAGGGACAGCTTTTAAGGAATTAATATCATCCAGAATTACCTAGTTAAGTGTGTGCGTGCATTATCTAGTTTGAGTTTTATTAAAAAAAAATTAAATATGTATTGTAACCTATTTCAGTCCAGATACAGATAGTATCACACCAATTAACACAAAGACGAAACACTACCACAAATCTCTTCACCGTACAGCTTAATATTGTTTGAGGGAAGTTATATTTGCCTATAGCAACTACATGAGTTTCATATTACATATCATTTCTATATTGCTTCCATAAGTAGTCTTTATGATCTTGTTCTTGAGAGCGCTAGCTTTATGTTGCCATCTTCACTTCCGTTTTTTCCAGTCGACAAACTACTTTACGTATCTCATTTTTGACATTGCTGAATACACAGCAGCGTCATTCATTTATGCAGAAATTATTTCGAAATATAAAGGCAATGTTCCGACTAACAGTATGATTGTTGTCAGTATATAAACCTCTGGCAATGAAGTTATTAAGTTCGGCGAATAGCCCCGCAACATTAACGTAGGTGAACTATGGACTACAGTTACCTTACTGTCCCTCGAAATAGTCACCTCCCATAACTGTGCACTGCGGAGCTTTGCAATACATGTCCTGGAAAACGATGTACGAAGTCTTCCTTCGGGATGGTGTTCAAAAGCCGCGTCACGTTTCGTTGGATGCCTGGAATATCGTCAGATCTTTCCTTTCAAAGCGAGTTTGAGTCCAGGCAGTGCAAGAAGTCTGGAGGATTGAGACCCGGCGAGTATGGTGAATGTTAAAGTTGAACAACAACGCTCGGTCATACACAGGCAATATCGTTGAAACAGTTCCTGGGGGAAAAAAAAGGCTGTTGCTAAGGACGACGACTTCGTGGAAGCTAGGTGGCATTGAAAATACCACGTTTTGTAGTTTCATTTATTAGATACGTAAAATACTTGTTAAGCCTGATACATAACTGCGTCCTGATGTCTTCTCGAAATAGTTCGTGCAATCTTAAGGCACCTGACGTAGTCGAGTCTACCTAAATAGGGTAAATTTCGTAGATCAATAATTTTCACTTGCTTAACTATAACTGTTGCAGGAGCAGGAGAGAACAGGACGGTGTTCCAGACCTAGACATGCGATGGCGTTATTGTCGCGTTCCTGCGGTGACTACCTAGCGGCGATCGAGTATGTGTAGTATCGAGCTGAGAGACTACAATACTCAAATTCAAATTTTCCCAAGATCACTTCACAATCTTGATTTATTGACAATTTCGGTGAAACTGTAATTTTTTCTTTATTTTATTACTTTTTACTATACAAACCTTCCAGAGTCAAGGTGGCTAATACTTATACAATTACTGTATACATTACTTCAGTCTTAGAACACGCCTTGTACATATTAACAGACGTTCACGATTTTGCAAGACACACAGTCATGTTGCGTCATCGTAGAGTTACACGTAGCCAGGAAAGCCGGCGTTTCAAGTACAGAATGCCACAAATGGAAATAATTTCGTGCCTTTGTTTCCAGCAGCCTTGTCCACTTAACAGTACAGTGGTGCCTATTATGAACAACAAGTCTGCATATAGTTTCTTACATAGCAGTACTTAATAATCGATGTGTAGTCATGTAAGTTTCAAGTAGATGCGCCGCAGGCAAAATTTAATGTGATATAAATGAAGAAGTAATTCGATATTTGCACATGTAACTGAAATTTATATGAGCACATGTCGATTATCGTGGTTAATTGAAGTCAGGGAGATGACGCGTCGGCTTTGACCAATGACTTTAAAGACGATAGTTTGTTTACAAGCAGAACATAGATTAAGATTTTGTGTTTGAAAAGTGATCTGTACGTTTTCTCTGATAGTGAGGTATAGGTGGACAGGGGTTTTGTTTTCGCGAATTTTTGGGCTGACACCTGTGATCGGTGGTACATTCTGTTGTAATCTGTAATTTAGGAGAATAATCACAGCTTATTTACTATCTACAATACATATTACGATATTATCCCGTGTGTTCATATTCATTGGTATTGATGGTTGGCTACTTAGTATAGCGTATCTAAGGCGACTCAGATATGACGTCATTGGTCAAAGCGAACGGGTTGTATCCCGGTCTTAAATTATACCGATTATCTTTACTGCGAAGTGAATTACGGAATGCAGACTCATCTTTTCACAGTGGCGGTTGAAACTTTTTAATGCCGCTGTGAATCGTATCTGGGGAAACTACATTGGGAATTTGATAGGTAGTATGTCACGACGCTGAAGAGTGACGAACCGTAGGATGGAGGCGCTGGAAGCAGTGCGTGTGGTTTTGTGTAGCGAGCGGCAGACTGTTTGGATCTGAAGCGCAGCACGGTGCCCATAGTGGAGCCAGGCTCTCATCACGGCCTGGCCGCCATTTCCTCGCCGATGAGGAAATCAGCCGCCTCATCGCGCCAAAAGGTCGCCACCGGACAGTGAAACAACATGGCGGCCGAAAAAAAGGAAAAAAAGTCTACTTTTGCCACGTTGTCCCTTTAGATCACTGCAATTTGTCAGACGTTTCGTCGGATGGATATTTATCTACATACATTGTTGACAACCCAAAATGCAACACCATGGCAGAGGTTCCAACTTTTGCATAGGATAAATAGTAGTGTGACCTAATACGTACGAGCGGGGAGTGGGTAGGAAAGGGTCCAAGCGGAATAAGTGAGTAAGGAATCATCAAAATTGTGAAAACAGTTGCTGATGAGAGAGTGCATTTTACATCTTTCTGATTTGTTCAGTAGGAATGTGTGTGTGTGGGGGGGGGGGGGGGGGCGAAACCTAATAACTAATCATTTCCTTCCTCAGAACCGATTATCTTACTTTTTTTTTTTTTATTTCCAGATTATTTGTATTCGTCAACTCATTAAAATTTGCGCACAAACACAATATAAAGTAAAATCATAATTTACAGTAACAATGCAGGTTAATGTATCTCGGTGAGTATTCAGGTTTAAAAAAATTGATCAAATTTTGATGTCTCCATCTACCTACTCTTCATCCAGAATGTTAATGGGTGTAATGAAATCATTTTCACTGTTTTCTGAAACATTCGTGAAAGTTCCAGCACTGAGCGATTTATATTTATAGCATAAAGGAAGGGGTGAAAGCACTTATAATTAAGTCCCGAAAATCTTGTTTAATATAATAGTATATTGAAAAATCATTTTTTATAATGTATAAAATTTGGAGATGGCACAGAGACAAAATTTATGTGAGTTCAGCCACCCCGACCAAAATCCTGGATTCATCGTTGATTCCTCTCCATGTTGTGAAAGAATATTGCTCTTATTATTCTTGTATCTGATATAAAATAAGTTAGAGGTTTTTTTCTCTTCAAATATTTCAGGAGACAACAGTTCGGAAAGCGTAGCAAATGAATTAGGTCCCTCTTGATGAATGCGCTTGAAACATACGAGGACTCAAAATTTATAGCAGTGTTTTTAGTGACAGTAAGTTCTAAAATTTTCCGCTCCATTTTATCAGTGTCGTATTTCGTTCCTGCTGTGTTGACAACAATGCGAGTTTAGCGAGGAAACCCGGTCAGCCGTATACAGAAGAGGAAGTGTGTTTGTTGAGTGGGCAGACAGCTAAAGCATATATTTAGAAGCCGCTGACGTGGATGCGTCGGTAATTTGGCGTGGGAGGCGGCGGTGGGGTGTAAACATTGTCGCCATTACATGGCGGCCTCATTGATCGACTGCGTGGGCGCTTTCCTGCCTACTGGTAATACCTCGCAAGGAGGCCCGCTAGATCAACCAAACAGGTGTCTAATTACAAGGCTGCCACAAAAGGACCACTCTTATTATTTTTATTTTATTTTAATCCAGGAAGTAAGAACTGACTGAAGTGCAATTTCTCAGCTAGGGGCGCTATTGTCGATCCAAGTGCCAGCCGTAAACTCTTTCCGTATACGAAATCAAAATATTGAAAAATTTCGACCGTTTCGGGTGGTTGCAATAAATTCAACGACAAAGTTGAAAATTTGTGCTGGACCGGGATTCGAACCCGGATTACCCGCTTCGGTCCAGCGATCGACTTAACCAATTAGGCTATGCAGTCACGCTTCTCTCCCAACCCAAATTCTCGACTTCTAGCCCCTTTACCCATTGATTCCTCTTGCTCGCAGCCTATACTGTATTCCCGCAAGGGATCGAGCGTTTGAATGCGTCCGCATGGAAATTGTCATTGCCTATTTTGGGCATAATACAATTATTCATATGGTGTCTGTTTTTTCGAGCAAGAATTTGGGTTGGAAGGGAAGCGAGCGTGGATAGCCTAATTGGTTAAGGCGACCGCCTGCCCGAAGACTGGAATCCGGGTTCGAATCGCGGTCCAACACAAATGTTCGGCTTTATCGTTTAATTTATTTCAGCCCTCCGAAACGCTCGAAATGTTTCAATATTTCGATTTCGTACATTTAGGGTTGTTACTGTAAACCAGAGTTTTTCAACCTTTTCGAATATGCGACCCCCCCTCCGAAGTAAAAATATTATGGCGACCCCCTTGGAAATACATATATTCTACCGACTTCCACCCCCCCCCCCCCCAAAAAAAAATCATCTTGCTTTTACTTCAACTTTGTTTTAAAGTGTTGGTGAAGTTTTTTTTTCCTCTTTTTTCCGAAATGAAACACATTTTACGTATTTTTACGCGATTTCCGACAGAAAAATATATTCTGTTTAAATGAGTGTTTGACATTTCAGGCAAGACACAGAAGTGAGGTAGATCTGTTTTTGAACTTTTCAGAATTACTGCATCAAGTTCTTTTATCTAACGATTGGTTCCTGAAAACAGTTTTCATACTCTGCTCGTATTCATCATTAACACACTGTATTATAAAACAATCTATGATCAATTCATATTGAATGTTACACAAAGAACTCAAAAGTTGTAACGTCAAATATCTCAGTTAGGCATGTGTTTTTGTATCATTAAACCCCTAGCTATTTTATGGTGCCACGTACTACCTGCTCCAATGGCGACCTCTCTCGGGGCCGCGACACGTCGGTTGAAAAACACTGCTGTAAACTAATGGTGTCTGTTCTTTCGAACATGTCCGAAAAGAACAGACACCATATCAGTAATTAACGTTAGTCCGTGATATTAGTATGTATATATCGATTAAACCGAGACAAGGCCTCACAAAAGCCCGTACTACGTCACACTGACCAGGCCGCGGCCGCCAGCTTACTGACTGGCCGCTGGGGCACGCCCACTGCCTCGTAACGGCCAGCCAGTAAGCTGGCGGCCGCGGTCTGGTCAGTGTGACGTAGCAAATGTTCAAATGTTCGTTAAGCTTATGGGACTTAACTAAGGGGTCATCAGTCCCTAAACTTACAAACTACTTATTAACTACCTTACACTAAAGACGACACAAATATCCATGCCCGAGGGGGGATTCGAACCCCCGACCGTAGTGGCCGTGCAGACCGTGACTGAACCGCCTCAGTCTCCTCGGCCACCGCGGCCGGCTGTGACGTAGCACGGGCTTTTGTGAGGCCTTGTCTCTAGGTGGTGTTGATTACACACGCCAGAAATGGTATAAGTTGCAATAAGAAAATCACCGAATACGCAACGCAAGATGGTGTATGTCGGAGAGAGTTCTGGGCGAGGAATGTCACGAGACATCTCCGAACGGCTGGTTTTCGTTAATTCAATGGAGGGTGTCAAACCTCCGTTAATTTTCCAAATATGTCTCAAACAATACGAGATATGAAAAAAAAAAAAAAAAAACAAGGAAGCTAAGTTGTAGAGAATTTTCTTCTCTACCAATTGGGTTATTCAATTTTCGTGACAGATGAACGGTTCGTTTGCAATTACAATTATATTACAAACGGCTTTTTTGGTATAAATACCGTATTTTTTGTTCGAAAAATTTGAAAAAGGGAGGTTCTGGTCTCTGGCGGCCTACAATCATCTCTGTAAAATTTGGTGCTGATCGATTGAATGGTTCGTCTTAAAAACAGGGAACACGTTACGGACGGACAGACAGACAGACAACAAGACATACATCCCATAATCGCCGTTATTTTTGCAAATATATTTGAAACGCTACGAGATATGAAAAAACATAAGAGCGCAAACTTGTAGAGAATTTTCTCCTCTACAAATTCGGTTATTCAAGTTTCGTTCAAATGTTTGTAAATCTATCGGACCAAACTGCGTGGTCATCAGTCCGTAGCTTACAAACTACTTAAACTAAGGTAAACTAATCCAAGCACAACACACACATCCATGTCCCAGGGAGGACTCGAACCTCCGACGGCGAGCAACCGCGCGCTCCGCAGCGAGGCGGTTTAAACCGCTCGGCTACTCCACCGCGGCCAAGTTTCGTGTCAGATTAATAGTTAAGCCGTTATTTTCATTTAAATTTCGAGCTGTCAAAAGACGATCGCAAAGGCCCACTTTTAGTGTTACTACCGTACCCTAAAGTGGGCCAAAACCTGAAAGACGGGTGTTAGTAGCGAGCGTTAATATCGGATATTAGTAACGCAGGGTTAAGATTGCACCAAATTTGCTGAAACGGTCTCGGAGTCCGTAGGAAAAGCCACACACACCTGTGAAGTTTTGTAAGGCTTCAGCACTTCATGAAGGCTTTACAGTGAAGTGTGGATGTGTGAAGTAGCTGACAGGAACGAAGTGGTCGGAGCCATCGTCAGTGTCGAATGCTGGTGGGCAGGATGAATGAATGAGTGACGGATTCCTGGCGTGCTCGCTGGCAAGTGGGCAAGCAGGCCGGGTTGGCCGCGGGCCAGATGACACGGCAGCCGCTTTGATCACCGGCCCTCGCTAGCCACAATGCCGCTGGACGGCAGGTGCAGCCGGCGCTGATCAAATGGCGCACTGGCTGCTGCCGCGCCCGTCTCAGCCGCGTTCTATTTTTTGCTGCGGCAGCCCGCAGCCGGATGCGTCTGCCGCTGCCTCGCCCCAGACAAATATCCTCCTTCATCTGCGTCCCCCACACACAACGCCTGCTCTCTGTGACTCGAGCGACACAACTTGCGGGACGCCAGCACCAGCGTTCTGAAACCTAAAAGCCTGCCGAATTTACGCTGGCGGAAAAAAAACTACTGCGGCGTCAAGGCCAAGGTCTTCTTACTGACGTAAAGGAAGACGTAATGTTTTAGATTTAACGTCCTGTCGATAACGTGGTCATTGGGGACGGAGCAGAGGTTTGGACTGCTTTGATAAGGTGAGGTGACGCAGGGGTAACACAATCGACTCGCATTCGGGAGGACGGTGGTTCAAATCCACTTCCGGCCATCCAGATTTGTTTTCCGAGATTTTACTAAATCACTCCTCTAAAGCCCCGTTTACACCAAAGCGAACACAGGCGAATGCGCATTCGTCAGGAATTAGCATGTGCGCGCACGCGTTGGCTTGTAGTTGCGAATAAGCGTTTACACCGGAGCGAACGGAAGAGAAAACAGCAACGAGCATACACAATTTGTCGCATACGCTAGCACTGAAGCGGAGAGGTCTCGAACTGCCTTTGATGGTTCGCCCTGAAACCGACACCCAGCGGATCACAAGCGAACACCTGCGAATGCGATCCGAGCGTGACCGAACAGCACGCGCTTAGCGTTTACACCAGAGCGAATGCTCGTTCGCTGCTGCTCGTTCGCTTGTGTTCGCTTCGGTGTAAATGGGGCTTAACAAAGGCCGGGATGGTTCCTTTGAAAGGGTACGGCTGATTTCTTTCCAATCCTTACCTAAACATCCGAGCGTGAGCTCCGTCCCTAATGACCACGCTGTCGACGGGACGTTAACCCTTAAGATCCGTGTGTGCGTCCGTGCTTTCAGAGGAACTGTACCGGGCCGCGGTGGAGTAGCCGAGCGGTCTGAAGCGTCTCGCTGCGGAGCGCGCGGTTGCTCTCCGTGGAGTTTCCAGTCCTCCCTGGGGTATGGGTGTGTGTGTTTGTCCTTAGGTTAGTTTACCTAGGTTTAAGTAGTTTGTAAGCTACGGGCTGATGACCACGCAGTTTGCTCCGATAGATTTACAAACATTTGAACATTTGAATTTGAACTCTACCGGAATTTGCCTGAGGGAATTGGGGTATTGGTTCCCAAACATTGCGCCGTGGAATCTATTCAAGTGATTCACCGGACGACTCTCGCAATATTGAAGTAAAATATCGCACTAGCTGAAAAAAGATGAAAAGTGTATGTCAAGAGGAAAGTTTGTCAGCTGAAGCACGGGAGTACCGCCCCTCAACGTGTTGTGATAATGACTCCAAACACACATCATTTGCAATGCAGATTTTTCTTTTGTTACAAATGTCATTAATTTTTTTCCATACAAACTAACGTTCGCCCATCATCCTACCGAGCACCATACTTACTTTAAAATGTACTAATCACTTCAAACTTTAATGGTTCGTAATGGCAACTGCTTCGTGGGTAATGGTTAAGTTTCATTTTATCAGTTTCGTTTAGTGTTTCGGAATATTGTTCTCTGTGTTGTTTTTTCGTTTCGTATGTCCACGCCCATGACATCGTGGGTCAAAGCAGACGGGTGGCAATCGGACCTTCGATACTGCCGAAAGTTTTTCAATCTAGAAAGTTATGCACAAAACTTGAACTAATCAAGTAACCAATGTCGCTAATACCCGTACTCAAGGCGTTACGAGAACAATGCAGTCCTAGTATTCTTTAGTAATTGCGATATGGCAACGCCACTTCTGACTTGTCAGATAAGTAACCTAGCAATAATTTATAATTTCTATGACTGCGGGATCGTAACTTATTTTTTTATTATATAATAGCCGGTTGTTTAATTTTATACTGTGTTTCTGTTTGGTATTTATTTTAGTACAGTCACATTGATTAAGACTGCATCGTCCCATATTGGGTAGGTAGGGAGATTATAGTGTGTTTAAATAGAGCTTTGAAGGAATCAGTTTATCCACATCTACTTAGTTATTTAAGCGTGCATTTTCTAGTATGTATTTAAGAAATACAAATTGTATTGAGACAGTGATTCATCTGTCACAACAACAACAACAACAATAATAATAATAATAATAATAATAATAATAATAATAATAATAATAATATAATAATGTTTGTAAACGTAACGATCTCTGAACGTGCAGACTATTTAAACTAACTTACTCTAAGGACAACACACACACACACACACACACACACACACGGGACGATTCAAATCGCCAGCCGGAGCGGCCGCACAATCCATGACATGGCGCCTTAGACCGCGTGGCGATACATCTGTCCTTCAGATAGCTATCGATGAACATTACTTAAGTTCAGATGTTTGTAAAGTTATGGGATCTAACTGCAGTGGTTATCCGTCCCTAAACTTACAAACTACTTACACTAACTTATCCTAAGAACAACACAAACACCCATGCCCGAGTGAAGACTCGAACCTCCGACGTGGAACGGCCGCACGCACCGTACCAGGCCGCCCCAGTGCGCACTGCTATTCCGCTGCGGTGGTAAGTTGTTCTTGTACTCGCTCAATGAGAAGGCGCTCTTGTTCAGTGCCGTGACTACACTGATGAGCCTTTGACTTTCGGCTTTGAAACGGGGAAGACACTGGCCCTTTCCCACTGCTCTGGGAAATAGCAAAGTTCATGGCACTTGTTCATCATCTTCATAATCAGTACAAACGGCTTGGGGGGGGGGGTGGTTTCGTGATGTTTTCAGTACCGTGAGAGGATGTCCGTTTCCTAGTCTTGATGCACTTCCGTACTTCCGATGGTGTTCTATATTGAGGTTGCCCTTCTACTTCACTCATCCGGAAAACTTTCAGCTGTTGGTAAAGTAAATTCGTCAAGAAGTGCATCCGGTGACTTGTTCAATGCCGACAGTGTGTTCTGGTGTTGACGGCGCCACTAGTACTCGCCTTGGGAACCGTCCAACAGCATTTCTCCTCTGCGAAACTTGTTACCGCGTATTTTGGGACGAAACCCCGCGACCACGTGCACGGCTGCAAAAGAGAAGAGCTGTTAGGTTGCGGAGACTAGAAGAAGATTGCATAATATCTCGGGCGCAACGGCGATTCTGGTCTTTGTCTCTTGAAAACCATTTTTTATGGTGAAGATGTGGTGTAATTCGCGACTATGAAGTTCTATTTTCTTCCCAAAATTCTGCTGTTCATAAAATTGGTTGCGGGTTTTTCAGTATCTTTGCTGAATGCAGGAAGTGGTGAAATAATGACCGACCTGTCTAGTTGGAGCCGTGCGTGTTTGTAAATGGCTGTGGTTGTTAGTTGTATCTAAGCAACACCTTCTAGAGACATCGGGCTGTGCCCCAGCGACCAACCATTCGTCTACGCGATCGCGGCCTACTGCGTGGCCAACGAGAAAGACAGACCGTGGCGCGTACATCCCGACGCGTCATCAGAGAAGTGTTGAGGCAAAGCGACCACTAGTTGGCCGCTATGAGACAGTGGCTGTGCTCCAGCAGCCAGCCAGTCAGCGCTCTCTCGCTGGCTTCGAGTCTCTCCCCCCCCCCCCCCCCCCCGCCAGGGTCTCACGGTTCTTTCGTAAGTACGTGCGTGGCGAGCACGGGGCCCCGAGCTAATGCAGTCTTCCTTCTTTACCATCCCGGACTGCATTTCCTTCCCCCCTCCCCTCCTTTCCTATCCTCACTCCTTCCCCTCCCAACCGGGGGACTGATAACCTTAGTACTTTAGTCCCCCTATCCCAACGAAACAACCCAACCCGGCTTCAGGCCTACTCCGTATGACGTGACACGAATGCACAAGGGCCTTGTCTCTAGACTAACTGATGTAGCTCCATACTAATCTGGTGAGTGGGACAACGGCTGGTTGAAATTAGGATCGAAATATGTTTAAAAAATCCAACAACATTCAATATTTATTGTATGCTATTCATTAGACCATTATATTATTTCAGTACCATTGTCTATTTTTTGCTTTTGGTTGTTCTTCACTTTTTGTATGATACAATGTATAATAGGATTTATAGATTTGACTGCTGAGTATTTTTTCCATTTATTTAAGACCAAAGATGGCACTAAAGAGGTGCTGCTAAACTGGTTGCCAGTTACTAAAAATCACTGTTATGGCTGTTGGAGTTTTAAAATATATCTCAATACACTTCGATCATAGTTATTGTCTCTAGGCGGTGTTGATTTGAGACGGGAACTACGTACATATGGAAAATCGCCCGTAAACCATTTCCAAGATGGACCTAATAAATTAGCAACATCCTCGGCTACCTGGGTTTGTTCAAGAGGATACTAAGCTGATGGCAAAAAAAAAAAACAGGTAAAATCTCTCTCTCTCTCTCTCTCTCTCTCACACACACACACACACACACACACACACACACACACACACACACACACACACACGGAAATCAAAAAGCCGCGCGGTTCTAGGCGCAATGTCACGGACTGCGCGGTCGCGCCCTTCGGAGGTTCGAGTCCTCCGTCGGGATTGGGTGTATGAGTGTGTTGTCCTTTGCGTAAATTACAGTAGCTTGTTAGTCTAAGGACCGATGACCTCAACAGTTTGATCCCTTAGTTTTACGAACATCAGAACATTCGGAAATCAACTTATACCAATTAGCTTGATGTGCTGAGAAACCTAGTACGCGGAGGTTGAAACAGATTCAACCGAACCAGTGAATGATATGGGTTTTAAATCGCCCTTCAGTGTTTATACGTCTTTCCCCGCCGTTACCAGAAAATAATAATTCCGTGATAATTGCTTAAACCGTGACTGCTTCCGTGGTCAATCAATCTGACGTCGAGGAGACGTGAAAATTTTCAACATTCCACTCATTCCTTCTAGAACAGTAAAAAAAAATATTAAATGTTTGTTAATGTATGGGACCAAACTGTTGTGGTCATTGAACCCTAGACTTACAAACTCGCCCGAGGGAGGGCTCAAACCTCCGGCGGGAGCGACCGCTCGATCCCCGAGAACAGTCCATTCGAAGGATTAACTGTTATTAGACTGACTCATCGCTTTATATCAAAATAATTTATTGATACATTCTTGTCCAGGAATGACTGATTCGTTTCCGCATCCTGGTTTTAACTTACCAGTCATCGACCTACAATGAACTGAACGTCGACGAGTGCTAAACCTATTTCTTGCCACTCTTTAACTTCCCTATGTTCCATCCAATTGACCCGAGGGGACTATCGCGATAACTTTACACGCTTAATGAAAGTAGTGGTGGTGGAGCTTTGTTGTGAGCGCTTCTGAGTTTTGCAAGCGTGTTTGTGTCGGCGATGTTACGTCCAGTGTCACTCGTCGGCGGCGGCGCCAGGGAATCGCGATTGGCTTCGTCTCCGGGGCTAAGCTTAGACTTATTGCGAAAGTCGGAAGGCAAAAATAGTTCTGTCGCGCCCAGTGAGACAAATGTCTGTGCCCCATTATTTTTCATAAACTGCACTCTTCATAATCCACGTGTGCTGCATTAAGCGCCTGCAAGGCAAAGGAGGTGAGACAAACGACTGAATATGAACGAGCAGAGAACAGGAAGACGAAATTCGGAATGTATATATTTTCTCGTGGTTCGGAATCCACGTTACATTGTAGCCCCCCCCCCCCCCCCATGACTGCCTGGGTCAGTCAGTTCGAAGGTCGGAGGAAGGCAATAGCATACCAGCTCCAAACACCTTGACTAGTAAAGCACTGTAGGTTTGAAACCAATCTGTTGACAGCTTTACGTTAACTATATGTTCATTTCAGTAAATTGTCAAATCAGCACGCCGAAAATACTGTTTCTCTAATACTTATAAAAATTAGCAGAGGACCCGTGGGAATACTTCCCACCGTTAGTGGAATGACAAAAATGTTTGGAAAAAATGGGAGTAAAGTTGAATGTTCACGCATAGCTTTCTTCAGAATCAGCCAGTGCAAGCGTTCAAAAGCGCAAATGAAAGATCGTGATCTGCTAAGTGTTGTTAGGTCAGAAAGAACTGCGAACCTTAATTAGAAGCGAAGATATCCTAAAAAATATAAAAATAAATAAAATGTTTGTAAATCTATCGGACGAAGTTGCGTGGTCATCAGTCCGTAACTTACAAACTACTGAAACTATCCTAAGGACAACACACACACACACACACACACACACACACACACACACACACACACACACCAGGGAGGACTCGAACGTCCGACGGCGAGCAACCGCGCGCCACGCAGCGAGGCGCCTTAGAGAACTCGGCTACTCCGCCGCGGCGAAGATGTCGTAAAAAAAAAAAAAAAAATAAAATAAAATAAAAAAAAAATAAAAAAAAAAGATTAAAATATTCAGTGCAATGACAGAAGGCTACCGCGTTTAAAAATAAAGGATGGAGAAATTTGAGTTAATTCTGATAATTGACGACAAATCTGCGAATGAATACCTTTCGGTTAAAGCAAAAATGAAGGAAATCGGTCGGATAGAACGGCCTCACCGACTGACTTTAGTTTACAGCAAAGACATCCTCATAAGAAATATACAGAAGGAAATCGCATTTGAGTATAGAAAAAGGAAAGCGAGAGTTATGTAAATTGTGATACTAGATGACAAATCTGCGGATGTATACCTGTCGTTTAAAACAAAAATGAAGGAAATCTGCCGGGTTGTTTGGTCTGGCCGACTGACTTTAATTTTTGTAGATTATTTTAATATAAGAGATTCTAAACTTGTTGTATAAAAACTGCTCATGTTTCTTGCACTTTACAGATACACTAGCTCCTTTGCGTGGTAACAGCTGACGAATTCGAAAGTAAGCTCGGGTTGAATTTTGTTTGCAATTCCATTAATAGTAATTTGTACTCCTACTAACAAGATTTTTTCCTCCTATCCTTTGCAATAATGATGTGCAGGTCTCAGTTGTACAGAGAAACCAGAAAGTTGGTAATGACAGCGGAGAAATGTTGCATATCTAGACTAGATTTGCTGTTTTACTGTAGGTTGCAGAACTCCGGAAGGTGACGTTAAGAACTGAAGTGAGAGACAGCGTTTTTGTATGTGGGTTTTCAATCGAAACTACTGAGAGGTGCATCTTGTGGTAAGATTGAGGGCTGGGAGCCAGTATTAGCGTCGCTTCAGCAGCGAGACAGACGCGCGTGGCTCGCTGAGGGGGCGATATTCTAGCTCTGCGCTTTCAGCGGCTCGATTTGCGCCTGTCCACGCTCTCGCCACGTCCTTACTAGCCGGCAGTTGACCGCTCAATCATTAAAAGAAAAGCGCGTGCCGTCTTCTTGTGCCGGCAACGTTTCCACACTTCATACATCACTTTCTGAAGGTTTGCGTCCGAATTACGTCGTTAATGACGACACTGTCTACGGTCCGTTACAACCTTTTTTTGTTTTCTCATCTATGTTATGCCAATAAGTTATTTTTCCCTTCTCGACCGAGCGAGATGGCCCAGTTGTAAAACACTGAACTCGCATTCGAGTGGACGGTGGTTCGAATACACCTCCGGCCATTCAGATTTAGGTTTTCCGTGATTAGAGAAATCACTCGGGCAAATACCAGGATGATGATGCTGATTTTCTTCCCCATCCTTATCCGAACAATCCGAGCGTGAGCTACATTTCTCAAATGTTCAAATGTTTGTTAAGCTTAAGGGACTTAACTACGGGGTCATCAGTCCCTAAACTTACAAACTACTTATGAACTACTTACGAACTAGGACGGCACAAATATCCATGCCCGAGGGGGGATTCGAACCCCCGACCGTAGTGGCCGTGCTGACCGTGACTGGAGCGCCTCAGTCACCTCGGCCACCGCGGCCGGCAGCTACATTTCTAACAACCACGTTGTCGAGGGCAGTTAAACCCTAATCATACTTCCTTTCCCTTAACATACGAAAGTAGTTGTTGAGAGACACTACGTAAGAATCCTGATACGTTAAAAAAGCACTATCTTAACCTGACTTCTCACCTACCCAGTCTCTTTCAGTAGAAAAAAATGTTCTGAATTAGTAATTATTCTAAGTATATGTACTATATTAATTACGCCAAACTGGAATGAGTTTTTGGTCCTGTTATATCGATGCGGCAATGTTCCACATCTGCTAAACTAGTCCAACGATTTTAGCGAAACTCAATACATACATTTTTAAAGTTAATCAATCGGTGTGGGGATAAAAACCATCTACGATACGTAGCTCAGGAGTTATGACGTCATCAACAATGAAAACTGCTCCACGATGCTCTGAGTGAACGAGACTTCATTCATTCACGGTTAGAGAGCACTTAACGACTTGCAGCAAAATTTACACATAATTTCAAACATTTACGAAATTTTTAACGCTGACAACCACAGCAAACTGATGAAAGGATAAAAGTTTATCGCTTTGTACTTTTCCGCTGTTCATGTAGTGAATCTACGGTAGTCGACAGGTCGTTACAATTTATGCTAATTGTATAAGCGAGACATTTTACAGCCAGTATACACACGTAACACAGAATATACCTCCGAAATTATATCATAGTACGACATATAGTTAATAAGATATGAGGTTATAAGAATTTGATTAATGAAAAATCGCCCAATGACGCGTGGGTTTAGTTTTATTACTACTAACTGTTTGCAACATATTTTGAAGACAGTGTATACATAGGGCCTATACCACTGAATGTACCTTCGAAATTACGTCGTAATATGACGTCTTAAACAATGAAATAAAAATCCGCTACAGTACGCGTTAGGTTGTAATTGATTGCGTCTTTGCTACCAGCACCATTTTCAACACATTTCGCAGACAGTTGCCTAATATTCCGCTCAACGAGCCTGGAAAATTATATTATTGTAGAAAACACAGTTCAGGAGAAATGACGTAATAAGGATTGAGCTGCATGAACACTAAACTGAAATGGTGTGTGTGGTAGACAGCGATAGACAAAGAGGGGGGAGCAGTTGGACTGACATATTATAGGAATAACATAGCTGCCAAGTTTTTCGGTTTTCTCGGACGATTTCCGGATTTTGGTGTACTCTTTTCGTTTTCCGACTGACCATCGATTATTTATTTATTTTGTTTTTCGGGCTTGTTTCCGCTCTCTGCATTCATATAGCATTTCAGTTTTGACTTTCGATAATACTGCTATTCTGAGATGCGAGTGTTTGAAATTCGACTAAAAGTAGACCGATAATATTATCGATAATACGTTTTAGCAGATTATCTTTGCACTTTTGTTATTAACTCTGTGTATTTGAAGAAGGCCGACCAAATTCGATCGAACGTTCTATCGATAAATCACATCTCAATTACTCGTTGTGTTTCGACTGCATGTTAGCGAGAAAGCTTTGTTTTTGCTTGCTTTTGTTGATGTGGTTCCCATTTCCGTACAATTGTGTGACGAATTTTTGTGCGGTTTATTGTTTTCGTGATGAAAAAGAAACGATATCATCAGTCCGTAACGGATACATATTCTGAATTACCGTTGCGATCGCCGGCCGCAGTGGCCGAGCGGTCTGCGGCGCGCCAGTCACAGTCTGCACGGCCGCTACGGTCGGGGGTTCGAATGCCCCCCTCGGGCATGGATGTTTGTGTTTTTAGTATAAGGTAGTTCATAAGTACTTTGTAAGATAAGGGACTGTTGACCCCGCAGTTAAGTCCCTTAAGCTTAACATACATTTGAACCGTTGTGATCGCTGAAATGTCAAACATTGGCTTTTTGTTCCATGTGTTCGTATGACGTGAACTTTGCTTACTGAGAAAGAACTAATTAATAAAGCATTAAATCCGTTAAACATGTCTCCAATACGAAAATGTAGTAGTAGGAAAATAGATTCATTTTGTACCACTCCTGGAGATAACGTGTAATAAGAGCAGTAGGCCTATTTTTTATTCACTTTATAATTGAACATTATATACCGTTAGTTGCTACTGATCATGCTGGTGTTATGTTTGAAGACTTAGCGACATATTCACGCGTTAAATTTTTTGCGATTTGGGAACTTCGGGGTTTCTGGTTTTGAAAGTTAGCAGGTATGGAATAATTAGACACCCCGACAACGCCTGGAGCTACCGTAGGTACCCTACATAATTTTCAGATGATTCTGAGTGCTCGGTATTGCACACTGTGCTCGGGAATTCCTTCTCAGGCCTCGAAATGCCTCTGATGTCCACAGAGCGTTGAACCTCGCAGTCGTATTTCACCAGCGGAAAGAAACAGCAATTTAAGTTTTGGTTGTCGCCTTGTTTATTTCGAAGTCATTTGGGAACTTTACAATGGGACCGAGATGATAATTTGCATGCCTGTGAGGAGCGAGCAGAAGTTGTTGCGAAGGGAGCAGCACAAAGGTCGGGTGCGTGTGCGGCAGGAAATGAAGTTAGCAGAGTGTCGCGAGAAAGAGGGCAGCTCTAACGCAATCTGCTGGTAAGGCGCCGTAATCACATTTCCGCTCCGGTATAAAGTGCTGGCCGGCTCATCTCCCGGCCTAACACCAATCTGCACGAAACACAACACAGCTGACGATTTACCGCCTCCATTCGCCTCGCTGTCTCTTTCCTACACCACAGCCTATTTGTTCTCGAGAATGGAGATTTGGGTGTGGCGGGAGACGTGCAGGGAAGAGTCCTCTGCAGTCGGGCTGGTCACTGTGTCCTCGGTGGCGGAGAGTTTCAAATGTTTGTATAGTTTATGGGACTTAACTACGGGGTCATCACTCCCTAAACTTACAAACTACTTATGAACTACTTACGAACTAGGACGGCACAAATATCCATGCCCGAGGGGGGATTCGAACCCCCGACCGTAGTGGCCGTGCAGACCGTGACTGGAGCGCCTTAGTACCCTCGGCCACCGCGGC
The DNA here is from genome assembly GCA_026315105.1 of Locusta migratoria. NCBI lineage: Eukaryota > Metazoa > Arthropoda > Insecta > Orthoptera > Acrididae > Locusta > Locusta migratoria. The sequence goes on from CM048755.1 coordinate 300,841,008, forward strand.
CGGCAGGTGGCGGAGTGGTCAACGCGTCTGCCTAGTAAGCCGGAGACCCCGGGTTCGAATCTCGGCAGGGCACAAATTTTCATTCGCGGCACTTTGGTATTCCATCCAAACCTAGTACAGTGAAGCCATAACAGATCGCAAATTGCGATTTATTTCATTCATTTAACGCTGTAATGGCGTCTATATATGAAATTCAGGGATGGTTCCTTTGAAAGGGCACGGTCTGTATCCTTCCCTATCCTATCCCATACACCGGAGCGTGAAGCTCTGCCTCCAGTGACCACGCTGTCGACGGGGCGTTAAACTCAAATCTACCTTTCCTTTTACCTCAACTACGGATCTGTTGCCGAAAACGTTGTGCAACTTCATTGATCCTGTGTAGTAGGAGGAGGAGGATGGGGAAGGAAAAAAAAGGGGGGGAGAATACAGTGTGTGCTTTTAAGAGTATTGTAGCTGTTCTGGCAAAACTGTACTTATTACACGTAGCAACACAGGCATTGTTTTTACATTTAAACAATTTCTGATTTCTGTAAAAACTGATACTTAGCGTGCTACAAATTTGCCATTATGCTCGTGCGGTAACTTCGTGGAGAATTTATCGTAATTTACTCATCTTAGGGAGCGAACTTACTGAAAAAATTGAAGAATATCTGCAAAGATCGCTATTTTTATTTTATTTATTCAAGACGACCGGTTTTGACATTCTATGGTGTCATCATCTGGTCTCAGTAACATCAAACTGCTTATTATAGTGCCCCACATAAACTTTGGTAGGTGTACTGGATAATAGTTATATATAAAATCAAGTGCTGGCGGATAGTCAGAAATAAAATGGACGGCTGGTCAAAATATACATAAAATAATAACCACCTTATTGCACATTTCTGGTTGAGCACCGACCAGACGTGCACTATGGTGGTTATTATTTTATGTATATTTTACTGTTTCAATTTTGACCAGCCATCCATTTTATTTCTGACTGTCCACCAGCACTTGATTTTATATATAACTATTATCCAGTACACCTACCAAAGTTTGTGGGGCACTATAATAAGCAGTTTGATGTTAATGAGCCCAGATGATGACACCGTAGAATGTCGAAACCAGTCGTCTTGAATAAATAAAATAAAAAAATGTGATCTTTGCAGCTATCCTTCTATTTTTACAATAAGATCGCTCCCTAAGATGAGTAAATTATGATAAATTCTCCATGAAGTTACCGCACGAGCGTAATGGTAAATTTGTAGCACAAGTATGTTTTTACAGAAATCAGAAATTGTTTAAATGAAAACAATGCCTGTGTTGCTACGTATAATCCTAAGTAAAGTTTTACCAGAACGGTTAGCGGAAGCTTAAGGAGACAGGGGTATGACCGAAGTCTGCCGTGCAGACGTTACGTCATATTTTTATTGTGGAAGATATCTGGGATAATAGAGCCCTCTTAAGGTTTTCCCTTATAACTCAGGATGACGGACGCCGGTCCTAAAGCTGTTTCCCGAACAATGCGATTTAATCGCGCGGTAGTGGATTGTGGGAGCACGTGCTAGCACGGCCCTGCCACTTACCCAGATTAATTTCGTTCACTGGCGGTAGTAAGTTTGTCGTTATTCAGTGGGCTCGCTACCGTTCCTCTCAGAAATGGACCGCACTTATCTGTCGCGATGTTAGCTGCATAATAAACGCACGGAACATTAGCCCGCATTTCCTGCAGGCTCTTTGCACGGATTTGCCTGCCTTTCTTTCGTCTTCCTCGGATTCGTGTACGGATTTCTAGGTTATGTTCATTTCCACGTTTCTCGTTGCATATTAGGGAGAGAGCATTTTTCGTACTCTCCGTCTGCGACATTACTTCTCCAGTCTTCGTGAACGTTTGTACAATCTTCGTTTATTATTGTGCGGACATAGAAAAAGAAGAAATACCCAGCGGAGAATTCTGCCAATCCTGTTCGTTTGTGGTTGAATATTCACCAATAGATCCTTTCACAAATGCATCTGCGCTTTACTAATAAGAACAAAATTTCTGATCAAATTTGTGTACGAACAGAAAATATTTTGACATTACGTCACATCGCGGGTTGTGGAGACGATGACGATGAAAGGTAGACTGATGAAATCTTCTCGGGCTTATATCCGGGTAACTGCGATAAAATTCCGATGAGAGTCATTCTCATCATCTTCTGGCCAGAAGATGATGAGAATGACTCTCATGGAAACGTCGCGGAATTTTATCGCAGTTACCCGGATATAAGCCCAAGAGTTCATCAGTGTACCTTTTCTTACTAAAAAACTAACAAAAAAAAAAAAAACCCACTGTAATTTGACAAAATATGGCCGCCCCGACATCGATGACGTAGCATGCGGCAAGGCCTGAAGTCTGCATACGCATAATACGTGTTGTTATTTCGTATATATGCAAATTTTGTGTTGTCTTTTGCCGGCCGCGGTGGCCGAGGGGACTAAGGCGCTCCAGTCACGGTCTGCACGCCCGCTACGGTCGGGGGTTCGAATCCCCCCTCGGACTTGGATATTTGTGCCGTCCTAGTTCGTAAGTAGTTTGTAAGTTTAGGGACTGATGACCACGTAGTTAAGTCCCATAGACTATACAAGCATTTGAACTTTTTTTTGTGTTGTCTTTATACTGTGAGTTCATTTGCAATGTAATATTGGCATGTAATTTTATTTTAGAAAATTTGAAATAAGTAGACTGGAAGGCAGTATCAGTATAATAAAAATAAGGGACCTGGAGAAAGAGAAATTGGACCGCGAAGATCTGGAAAACCTTTCGATTTTAATTTGCGACTGCTAACCGCAATGTTAAATACGACCGGATGGAGTGGACTCGCAGTCGGGAGGACGTTTGTTCAAACCCGCCTCCGGAATTGCCATTTAAGTTTTTTGTCGTTTCTCAGTACAGTTGAAACGGCACGGCCGATTTCCTTCCCCATTGATGACAAAACTCTTCAAGCGTGCTTTCCGTCTCTAATGAGAACCATGTCTACAGGACGTTACACCCTTAACTTCCTTCCACCTGAAAGAAGGCTCTGATTCCTGATTAGCAAAATATTTACGCCTTCATCTGAACAGATGAAGTCAAATTTTAGGTACTATACCAGGTTCGTTTGTGTACAACGCGAGGAAGCAAGCGTTAAACTATGAGTTTAACGCTTGCTTCCTCGCGTTGTACACAAACTATTTCGCGAGGAAAAATGATATATTCAAGCTAGCCGGCACTCGAGCACTGCAGAGCCTGCTTACACAATCGATATGGCAACTGCACTGTTTTATCAAGCTCCCACTCTAACTTCATTGATATTGACTGAAATCTAAACGCCTAAGCAAAGAGCAACTGAACGGCATTCAATTTACCAAACTGAATGTAACACATATCTCACCACAACTTACTACTTTGATCCTGAGTGGTAAACTAGATTTGATATTTTTAATTTTATTTTAGGGAGAAGGGGGCGTAAACGAACGACAGAATAATATAATGTTTGTGACTGGGAAATAGGTTGTAAGCGACAGCGAAAGCGGGCTGGGCTGACGGTTTTAATGCGCTAAGTCTCCAGAGAGATCTTTATACGACGGTGGAGGAAAAATAGCTGTGAGATAGAAGAGCGGGTTTTGACGCAAGCGGCGGCACATGTGGTGCTCAGGCTCTACTTTAACAGCAGGCGCGCTGCACGTGCCGCCAACACCACCACACCAGTATCCGCTTTTTTCTATTTTATAAATATTTATGCCACGTAAAGTTCACAACTCTAATAACAATCAGCCAAAACCATTCGATGCACCTTTCGGAAAGTCTTGACAAAAGAAAATTTGGTAGTATTTTTATGATTTTTAATGACATGTAAAAGGAATCAAGAGTTCTCTGCAGTCGCTGTATCTTATTGGTAGCGTTCTAGATTGACAATCAAGGAAATCGTAGGGTCCGTTGTTCGTATCCTGCCGTTCCGCTTTCCCCCCCTATGTTTTATCGTTTAAGTACATGCACGATTTGAGTTTAAAATTAGTCTAATATGTAGTAGTAACTGAATATATGTAATGGTAATTTTTGATGAAAAATTTACGTCTTTTGTTTATCCTTAATTTTCTACGTTTAAAAATGTTCAAATGTTTGTAGAGCTTATGGGACTTAACTACGTGGTCATCAGTCCCTAAACTTACAACTTGTGACTCTACTTATGAACTAGCTAGGACTAAGGACGGCACAAATATCCATGCCCGAGAGGGTGATTCAAACCCCCGGCCGTAGTGGCCGTGCAGACCGAGACTGGAGCGTCTCAGTCCCCTCGGCCACCGCGGCCGGCTCTAGTTTTATGAAAGGTTTTTAATAAAGGTGGTGTAGATGTAAACACACACACACACACACACACACACACACACACACACACACACACACAAATTACTTTTTTCGATATGCTCTTCACTATTAATTGACGACTGTTGGCGTTTGCTTGTCCACGTCGTGAAGAGTTTTCCAATTTTCCTCCAAAAATTTGTAACTTGTGTTGTTCATTTAATTTAAACCTTCATTATTAAATAACATTCGATTTATTTGTATAAAAGTATGCCAAGCGAATATTTCTTTGAACATGACCGGTTTTTTCATGACTAGGTCAGAAAAGTCGGCGAACATCCTGTTCTGCAGTAATAAGCTAGTCTGGTACTGTTGTTGCTATGGTCTTCAGTCCGGAGACTGGTTTGATGCAGCTCTCCACCCTACTCTGTCCTGAGCAAGCCTTTTCATCTCCTCATAAGAACGGCAACCCACATCCACTTGAATCTGCTTACTATACGCGTCTCTTGGTCTCCCTCTGCCATTTTTACCCAACACACTTCCCTCCAATGCTAAATTTACGATTCCCCGATGGCTAAGAATGTGTCCTACCAAGCGATCCCTTCTTTTAGTCAGGGTATGCCAAAAATTCCTTTTCTCACCAATTCTGTTCAGTACCTCTTCATTAGTTATGCGATCTACCCACCTAATCTTCAGCATTCTTCTGTAGCACCATATTTCAAAAGCCTCTATTCTCTTCCTGTCCGCGCTGCTTATCGTCCATGTTTCACTCCCGTACAAGGCAACACTCCACACAAATGTCTTCAGAAAAGACTTCCTTACCCTTAAATTAATATTCGATGTTAACTCTGGTACTAAACCTACCATATTCAAGAAAATAATAATCGATCTATTGACTAACATTGTATATCTTTATTGAAACTCTGTTTACATAAAATACGCGCATATTTCCGTGTGTGAATCTGAAGACACGACTAATATCTGGCACTCTTCGTTTCGGTGCTGATCGGCTAATTTCAATGAATTCCAGGTCTTAGTTTCTTAAAAGGGATTTAATTTCCTTGACAGTTCCAAAGAGCGGATGACGATTTTCCTAATTTTGTACCGAATACTTCATATACTACCTGCCACGAAATACCTTTACTTTCCTACCACAAGAGCAACTTCTTTATTTTTTCAGTTCAAATGTAATGGATTGTTATTGTTCGACCGCTCCCGCTGGAGGTTCCAGTCCTCCCTCGCGAGCGGCGTCCGCGCGCGCGCGCGCGCGTGTGTGTGTGTGTGTGTGTGTGTGTGTGTGTGTGTGTGTGTGTGTGTGTGTGTGTGTGTGTGTGTCCTTTGTATATATTAGTGTAAGAAGTGTGTATGCCTAAGAGACCGATGCTCCTAGCAGATTGGTCCCTTAGTTACACAAACAATGAACTTCTATGCAAGTATTTGTGCTTCGTTCGTTCAGTCGTTAGCAGGTTCTTTAAATAAATGTTTGGGACGTAAGCCAACAACAATCAAGTAATCTGCTGTGGTGTTTCTGACAAACGACACAAATCGGAACACTCGCTTTCTTTAGAGTGTCAATTTGCTTCTATTCTCCTGTCGCAGTAGTTCTTCGGAACAATTGGGCCACGCTCCAAACAGCTTCCATATTATCGTGGGCAGACAAGCACGTCCATTTAGAATGTTGAGACTTTTTCCACGATGACTGTAGCGGCCGGCAAGCAGCGCGGCTGTAGCTGCGCTCCATTTGCAATGCATGAGTAGAGCTGCAGTTGTCTCGCCATTCTCATGCAATGCCGCGCTTAGTGACGGACGGGCTCGTCCAAACCAAGTTAATCGCGACGGTAGCATATTCATGACGCCCGTCCCCGTTATGGCAGGGAGGGCGAAAAGTCGCCACAGCCGTCACAACTCTGACTCCGCACCACATAGCTTCGTGCTACCATCAACCAAATATTTTATTTCAGAAACTATTTTCTGTGTTTGCCACACTTCGCAGAAACAGCGAGGGAGTCTAAAATACAGGATAGCAGCTTAGCCGCCCAAGCGCATGGCACTGCCCGTCACCAACCTTCAATCTCCCACGTGCTCCTTCATACTGCGCCACACTCCTCAGTACTCCTAGCGCGTTTTGTTGACTGGCTTCGTCGCATTTTTGTGATCCACCTACTTCTTGGAGTATACTTTTGAAAATGAAACCGCTCGTACAACACTACAGAACGTAGTACTCTACTGCTGATTACTACTGCAAGGGAAGCAGGTCGAATCTTATTACGTCTCGCAGAACCCAGTCTCATCAAATTACGAGATATAATCTCATGAAGATGGTGGAAAACGGAATTTAAATCTCTTGGAGAGTTGCGATGCAAACACGGGCTTCACTTTGAGTTCAGTAGCAGAAAACCCGGCCTTGTCCAGGTATTAATTTGTTCAAAACTTCTTTTGGTCCCTCCCCCTTTTCCTCCATCTATCAGTCCATCTCCTGACCCCTCATATGCCCCTTCTCTCTCTATTTCTCCCTCCCCATCCTTTTACCTAACTCCGTCTCGTCTTCTCGTACTTTCACCTCGTAATCTTCCATTAGCCTGTCCGACTGATCTCCCAGTCTCTATATTGATCTGGTCTTTTCCCATGTCCCAATTTCCCCGCCCCCATCCAGTTCTCTCTGTTAATCTCCTCCTCCCACTGTCTTAAAATTGCACCTGTGTGCAAACTTTTACAGTAATCCGTAAAACGCTGAGTTAATTAAAAGGTACCCTCCACCATGCACCGTACGAACCTTGTGCAGATAGCGATATTCATCTTGTTTTAAAAGTGTGTGAAATTTCATCTTGATCGGAATGAAACTGTATATTTGTATAATTACAAACCGTAGCTTTTCTGTGTAATTATAAACTGAAGACGAATTCCGCCTTCCGGAAGACACCTTTTTGTTTTGTTTTTATTCACCCAAACATGATCAGCGGGTTTTATGACAATTTCTGTTACTTGTTAAAGTTTTATGTATGGGTTGTACATACCTGCCAAGTTCTCCGGTTTTCCCGGAAAATTCCGGATTTTGGGGCAGTTTTCAGGTGTTTAGAATGAACTTAATTTTTTCCGGATTTTCAATTCCCGGTGTTGTTCTTGCCTTTCACGTTCGTGGCCGCGGCGAAATGGCCTAGCGCATTGTGTGCTTTGGTACGATGCGCGAGGCCGCTCCCCATCGGGGGTTCGAATCCCCCTTCGGGCATGGATGTATGTCGTCTTTAGTATAAGGTAGTTCATAAGTAGTTTGTACGTTTAGGAACTGATGACCCCGCAGTTAAGACAGACATTTGAATAGTTTTTTTGCGTTCGTATCGCATTTCAGTTCTGACTTTCAATAATAACTGCTATTCTGAGATGCGAATGTATGAAATCCAATTGAAATTCGATCCCAAATATCGCTGCGCTTTTGTCATTAACGCTATGTGTTTGAAACGCAGCCGGCGAAAGTCGATCGACCGTTCTATCAAGTGCAGAAAAGCTAATTTTTTGTGTAGCGCGGGAACTGTTCCAAGTGTTAAATGACGACAAATGAACTCATCAGCAAGTAAGTTGTGTAAGTACCTAACTTCAGAGTTGGAAATTAGTGATCTTAAAATGTAGCCTGCATGATATGTGCTAACATTATTCGTAATTTTTTTCCATGTGGTCTTTTTTTTCGCTATTTTTGAAGACGTTGTGACGCATGTACGCGTTAAATTTTTTACGTTTGAGATGGTCTGGATTTCTGTCTTTGCAAGTTGGCAGGTATCTACTTTATGAAAATCGACGTAAAGAGAGATTTGTGCATTTGCTACTCTATTAATGTTTAAAAAATTTGTCTAATGTTTGTAAAACCCATTAAAAATATAACAAAAGTGCTCGGAAATGAAAGGCATAAAACACACTGAAGGTAGCACATACGTGTTGAGACGTGTGTGGACGAATAAATACATAAAAGTTGTCTCGTGTAAGGTGGTGGTCAATTTCTAAGAGATAACTTGTAAACGTGATATAGTGTGAATGGCAGGTCATGTGTGTACTGGTCGTAGTAGATAACCCGACTTGGGCACATGGTGGTCGTGATGATGAACCTTACTTGTGTCGAGATACAATGAGGGATTGAGATGTATGTAGCGGCAGGTGTGTGTGTGAGATTTAAGCAGCGCGTGTGGCAGCTTTGAGGCGGCCGCGGTCAGTGGAGTGAAGGCTGTCGCGCTTGGCCGCCCCCGCCATAAAGGACTCACTCCAATTACGCGCTCTCTGTCACACGGAACCAATACCGCGCTCCTGCCCTACCGAATGCAGCACACGTGACCTTTGCAGCTGCGTTTGCGGCCACCACAAATGCACCTGATTGGCATTTCACCGAACGGAAGTAGCCGCGTGGTCTACAGCCGTTGATACACGGGGCGTGTATCTGAACGAGTGTAGCCAACGTGGCGAGTTTCTGACGTTTCAACGTGCGAACCGAACGTTGGCGAGGCTTTCCAAACGTGTCGGGCAGTATCAAGCAGAGAGAGAGACTACCATGGAGAGGCGACACCGCAACCAGAGTGAAGCAAATTGAACAATCGTCCGCCATGTTATCGGAAGTCTAGAGGGGGTTAGTACTTGACAGCACGTTAGAAGATTATTAAAATCTAACTGTTTGCACCTTTCAGATTTAGTCAGAATAATTTTGCCACCGAGTATAGTGCATATTTCGAAATAGAGAAGTATTTTGCGATCCGAATTTCTTATGGAATGCATGACAATAGTGCTATTTTATTAATTTAAACGTTTACCGTCATGAACTACCATTCAGGAGAGAAAACGAAAACTCGTCATACGTCGTACAAGATAAATATCTCAATTGCCATCGCATATCTAATACACCCCACATTATTCAAGTATCCACAGAGTACATTTAGCCTTTCCAAAACAAAGACCAAATTTCGAATCGAATCGAAACCTCTAGGATTAAATTGAAATTAAGAAAACTGCACTTGAACATTTCAAAGATATGTGTTTGCTGTCCATTGGCACCTGAATGAAATGTAAGTCTTCTAGTTTGTTCTCCTGCCAGAGAAATGTTATCCTCTTTTTATGCAATGCATTGCTAAGAGCATCGATAATGTTTCGCTCATCGCCAGGAGACATCCACAGCATGTAAGTAAACATAGTCACTGATGTAATCTAGAATCAATTATATGATTATTTTTCATACCGTGTCTAATATAATCTCTATGTCGTCACATATTATAAGGAAATTTGACGCGTGCGCCTTTGAGACCAGTTGGTGTTTGGGGGGGGGGGGGGGCTTTTCCAAGGAAAGCCGTTGGTGGTTGCGCTTGGACGTGGTCGATGCGGCCAATGACAAAGGTATTGTGGCGCCCTCGGCCTGACTAATGGAGTGGAGTGCCGTGTGCTCTTTGTGCTGTGAGGTTGTACCAAGCCTCATTTGTCAGCCACAGATTAGAAGCTTTTCTAGACCGCGCGTTTCTTGAGTTTTGTGTTTTTTGATGGAGTAATTTTCTGGACCTAGGCAACCGACGAGAACACAGGCAACAGGGGCAGCAAAGACAACTTCTTCCTCTTCGTGTCTGCTATGCACCTTCATTGTGGTGCTTTCTGTGAAACGAGAAATTGAGAACAAAGGAACTGGGCTTTAAAGGGGTTTGCTGGAAGGGCGCGCCGTCGGAGAAGTGACTGTGCCCGCTGTACTAAGCTGGAGCGCAAATACCATTTCGCGTTCTCTCAGCAGCGGACACTCACCCTGTTTGCGGGGTATTTCGAATGACGTCGAGTGGATAGTAGCACTAATAAACGTAACAGACCTTCGGAAAAAACGCTGGTGTGCATAGTAAAGAGGTGCCGAGAATAATAACTGATCGGCTGAAGTATTATGATTAATTAATCTCCCCTGGTGTGAATGAAATAAATGCAAGGAAATGTCGCGCTAAGAGATACACAGGGCTTGTATGGAAAGACACCTTCGTTTTTAGTATCGTTTATTTAACGCTAAACTGTTTAAGCAGATTGTGATATTTCCTTAAGCTCGAATACAATGAAGGGTACTTACGAAAATTAGTGAGTTTAAAATCCTACCCTGACGCTGTAAAAGTGGTGTCGTATGTTTTCTCTTCTTCTTCTTCTTCTTCTTCTTCTTCTTCTTCTTCTTTCTATCAACTGACCTAGATTGTTTGTAGAGCTTATCAACTAGCTTATCCTAAGGACGGCACAAATATCCATGCCCGAGGGGAGATTCGAATCCCCGACTTTAGTGGCCGTGCAGACCGTGACTGGAGCGCCTCAGTCCCCTCAGCCATGACCTAGATTCATTAGTGAAAATGGCTTTGGTCGCTGTTTCAAAACCTTAGTCCGAAAATGAGCTATAAAAAAAGTTTGTTAAAAATGATTGTTTCCCCCGTTATTTGAAGGCTGGAAATGTGAGAACCGACGTTCTTTCCATCTTTCGTCCCCACCCGCATTTTATCGTCTGGTGCCAAGCAACAATATTGACTGCTTCAGAATACCGATTCGCCGCATGTTGGATGCGTGTGTGAATTTGCTGGCGCGTTTGACAGCTGTAGCGTGAAGCAGATCTGTCGCACCGCGCGCTCCACATGAAGTTTCTATTGAGCTACGCTCGCTTGGATCGAGAAAGCTGCGAAGAAATACACAGCGCACCTGACAGCACTGAATAATGAATTGGAAATCGATTTTTATATTACAACGCAGTATAACCCGTTCTAGCTTTCATAGTTCAACCTTTCTAGAAAGTGGATGAGCAACATTTTTCATGTAAAAAGTGTACTAATTTCTCCTTTTGTGAGACCAAATTTGACGACGAAGTAATTTTGTTCCAAACGGTCAGTTCGAATATAATGATTACTTTCGGAAATTAATGAGTGTAAAAGCCTGCCTTGACATTGCAAAAGTGGTGTCGTATGTTTTCTCAATTTTTGGCTCAAGTGGTCTATGTTCGTTAGTGAAAATGGCTTGATAGTGACAGGATTAAGTTTAGCGAGATCTCCTAATGAACTTAATTGAACCTCAGGCTTAATTGAACCTCAAGTTTAAAAAGACTGAGCACGTAACGTCGGAACGCATTCCTGTTTCTTTTAATTGATTTCATAAGCACGTGTATAAAATTGACAAATGGCTATGAAATTGCAATTAGGGGTCTCCTTAAAGAATTTCGATGTCGGATTCTTGCTCCCGATAAGACTTTGAAAGAAATGGATTGTAGCACAACTGATATGAACAAAATTAAGGGGGGGGGGGGGCAAGGTACAGAATTCCGATAATTTTCTGTGCATCGGACATTGCTCCAAAAAGAGCCCTCCCGTAGGCTTTGCATGTTCCCATCCATTGTAACATCCTCACTAATCTTAGTGGAGGCGGAAACATTACTGCTTCATCGAAGTGTAATGGAATCGAGTTGCCTGGCAGGATAGATTTGCCTTCTTGTTGCACAGCTCGTGTTACGATATCCTTTCTTCCAGGAACGCTTGTTTGTAACAAGCCCAATGGGGGCGGAAAGTCTGGCGCCAGTAATGCACGTGGCTGCGTTGAGATTTCTGAACGGAAACCTGGTCACGTGACTAGCTGCAGCTATACGCATATGGATTCCACACCTGACGCGGACGTAGACACGTTGAGCATGACTATATTGTAGATCCAGAACGTTTGATCCCTAGCTTATGTCTGCACTAAACAAATTTGAGAGTATACGGCAGTGTCTGACTGACTGTTAAATGAGGGAATATTGTGCTCGCGACAGTTATCGGCTGTGCTTCATAAGTTTAGGTTATTTTGTAGCATGTGATGTTTGACCCCGTGGTACCCGATCGGTTAGCCGTATGGTCTAACGCACCACTTTCCGAGACTGGGAGGCGTACCGGCCCCGGTTCGAATCCGCGCGGCGGATTAAATTGAGGAGGGTGGAGTGCCGGCCAGCCTGTATGATTTTTAGGGGTTTTTCCACACCCCCCTCAGATGCACGATTTGCAAACATTTCGTAACACTTCACACTTTTAAACCTATAATAGTATACGCAGACATTTGGGGGTCCACATTTCCTCCCGGGGGGCATGGGGTGGCGAAAGGAAGGGCATCCGGCCACACCATAAGTGTTAACTCGCCAAATCCGAATTAACAAAGCCGATCCTGCATGTGCGAGGACATAGCCAAAGAGGAAGAGGAGGTGGTTTGGCCGCGGTGGAGTAGCCGAGCGGTCTAAAGCGTCTCGCTGCGGAGCGCGCGCTAGCTCCCCGTGGAGGTTCGAGTCCTCCCTGGGGCGTGTGTGTGTGTGTGTGTGTGTGTGTGTGTGTGTGTGTTGTACTTAGGTTAGTTTACCTAGGTTTAAGTAGTTTGTAAGCTACGGACTGACGACCACGCAGTTTGGTCCGATAGATTTACAAACATTTGAACATTTTGAGGTTTGACCCCGTTGTAGAAATACATTCAAAAGTCTAAGTATCCAGCATTTATTCTGATGTACATTGTCAACTTAATTATCACTGTGCATTATATATAGTGTAATTTACTACGGTATTTAAGCTTTTCCAGCCAACTAAACACAAGACCTTTCGAAACGATATTGGCGCATCGTAGATTTTATATAGGTATTTTAAATGCAATTACTACGTTATGTTCATAAAATAATTTAATAATAATGTTATATGTCTAAACCAAGTAAAAACCTTTCATACTTCGTGTAAACGGAACGATTAGCCCTTGGTGTATGACAGCAAACTCTCCTATATTTGTCAATCCGTTTGAATAATTGATAAATGATCATCATTCCAGCGAAGCAAAAACTGTTGAGATTTATACAGGCTGGAAGTGAAATTTTCATGACCATCAGATGTAACAACACGTGCACCTAGGTGTCATTAGTACTCTGTTTCGTCGCAATAATTTATCACTAACAACAACATCCCACAATCTGTTAGAAATACAAACGATGAAGAAAAAAGTTAATAGTAGTATTCGAACCAGGCTCCTCCATTTTCCAGCTCCGTAACTCCGCGCCATTATTATATAATACATGCAGACGTGAAAACGTTGGCATTGTCTAGCATCACCACTGTTATAAACTGGTAATTAATGAGCCAGAGCAACTTATTTGTGATAATTCTTAAATGCGTCGTTGCCTCTAAATAGCAGCAAGTCTTTGAACAGCATAATTATACAACATGCACATCAATACGTCGTCTCCCAACGTTGTCTACTTTGTGAAGCAGGATGGGTATGGTCACGTGATGTAAATTAAATTTCCGGTCCGAAAGGTCAACGCGGCTACGTGCTTTAGTGTCGCTAGACATTTGCCGCAAAGGACTTGCATAAGTCAGTGGATGCAATATTAATCGTGGGAGTGGCTGCGTAATGAAAAACTGCAAATAATTACAACTTTGTTAATGAAATTGTGCCGTCGTCAAGGGATTGTTCCGAGGGTCCCAAACTAACAAATCGTTACACGTGCAGCTGTGGTTGTTTCAATTGTCGAAAATTAACGAATAAGCTGTTAGTGAAATATTCACACCCAAAGAGGCATTTTACATTTTGCCGTTAAACTCTGCTGATTTTGCGGTGATTTATCATAAATTCACCGCAGTCCATCAGATGTTATTGTTCAGTATGTCTATTCAGCTCCACTCAGTAATTAACACAAGGCTTCATAAGAGTAATATGATTTTCAAATTTGCATTCTGATTCGGCACGCCAATTCCCCGTACAGGAGCCTTATTTGATATTTCCCGTTCTCAATTAGCTTAATAGCAGACCATTACATCTGCCACGACTGCAGTCTTTCCACATACCTACATGCCAACTCACTCCATACTTTTTTTTTTTTTTTTTTTTTGGCAACGCACTCCTGTCTCAATACAAGGAAAATTCTATCTGGGGAATATTTCGCACAGGCATAAAATAACTTAAGCAAAAGCGATTAAAGGAAAAATAAAATTTAACGACTCATCTTTAACAAGAAACTCGAACGTGCTAGTGAATTGTTATTCCATTCATAAATACATTAACACCCCCCGGGGGGGGGGGGGGCTCACGGTTCTTTCGTGAGTACGTGCGTGGCGAGCACGGGGCCCCGAGCTAATGCAGTCTTCCTTCCTTCTTTACTTCCCGGACTGCATTTCCTTTCCCCCTCCCCCTCCTTTCCTATCCTCACTCCTTCCCTCCCCACCGGGGGACTGATAACCTTAGCAGTTTAGTTCCCTATCCCAACCAAACTAGTCAACCCCTAAATATACTAAAAACAATAACACTGTGGTGATCATTCTTCCGTAATGAATTATATTACTGTTGGTAAAAAGTTCAAATGTTTGTAAACATATGGAACTTAAATACTACGGTTATCAGTTCCTAGACTTAAAAACTACTGAAAAAAACACACACACACACACACACACACACACACACACACACACACACAGAGAGAGAGAGAGAGATAGAGAGAGAGAGAGAGGAGAGAGAGAGAGAGAGAGAGAGTTCAAAATTCACCGGAAGGCAGGATTTCTAGATCATAAAGAAAAGAGTACTGGTCCAGTTGGAGAAGGAAGAGGGAGGTTTCCCTAAGTTGCTCGTGTCCATTGTAATGGTATCGTTGTTTGTGTAGTATACGTTAACGGAAATGAGGTAGGCCTGGACGGGATTTTGACCCCTGTTCCTCAAGGACGAGAGTTGAGTGGCAGTCGGAGATGCAGAGAAACCGCTGATGTCACACCCGTGGACGTCAATTTGAATGAGTCTAGACACGCTCCTCGCGCTGACCTCATTTAATACCTCGGAATCTTATTGTTCTCGGATGAGGCGCACAATACCGCTCATCATCCCAGACAGCGACGATACAGCAGTAATATGTAAACGTAATCATTTTGCCATTATTACAGCATATGTGCTCCTACGGTCCCCGATTACTCACGGTTTCTTATACGGCATATTATACAAATCGCGATAAACATGCATCACCGATGAATTTCGCAGGAGCAGTGACATAATCATAGTAGTCGTCAGTTCATTGGTGCAAGTGAACCAAATGTTCAAATGTTTGTAAATCTATCGGACCAAACTGCGTGGTCATCAGTCCGTAGCTCACAAACTACTTAAACCTAGGTAAACTAACCTAAAGACAACACCACATCCATGCCCCAGGGAGGACTCGAACCTCCACAGCGAGCAATAGCGCGCTCTGCAGCGAGACGCTTTAGACCGCTCGGCTACTCCACCGCGTCTGCAGTGAACCCCCGGAGAAAATCTCGTCGTGAAAAAAAGTAAATAAATAATTAAAATAATTGATTTTAAACCATCATTCTTCGTTTCATTCTTCTATTAGAACATTTTCTATGCACATTCAAAGTATTTTTATAACATGAGAAACGCGGGGACAGCACGTACACAAATCGTAGCGTGCCTCTTAATACACTCGGTAGCGACAGCAGCGTTGCAATGCGCATGCGCTGCTGAGGTTCAAATTCTCTTCTGAAACCCCCCCCCCCCCCCTGGAGGTAGCATATGGTCGCTCCCGTGGCAGGGAGGGGTGAGGGGAAACGCCGCTTTTGACATTGGCGTTGGAACTGGCAGACACCAGCTCCTGGCTACTCGAGCTCTGGCGGTTACGCACGAATGATCCCGAAACAAAACAATGAAGCTATTGCGCACCTCGTCTTGCGCATCCGCATTCCATGATGGCAACCTCCCCCCCCCCCCCCCCCCCCCACACACACACACACACACGCGCGCGCGCGCGCGCGCGATCGCACCGAAGGAAGTTACCCGATAATTGTAAATTCAGTATGGCCTGCAAACAAAATAGCTATTAGTTTCTGCAATCACCTCCTCGTTCGAATGAAATCTTCGTCCCGCTAGCCATTTCTTCAAATTAGGGAACAAATAGCAGTCCAAGGGAGCCAAGTCTGGAGAATAGGGGGATGTAAAAGTGTTGGAATTCTATTCCTAATAATTTTGCGACCACAACTGCTGAGGTGTGTGCTGGTGCATTGTTGTGATGGAAAAGGACCTTTTTTTTTTTGCCCAATTGCTGGTGTTTTTCTTGCAGCTATGTTTTCAAACGGTCCAATAACAATGAATAATATGCACCTGTGCAGACTCTCCCTCGTTAACCCATTGATTAGATTGTTCCTTGGTCTCAGGAGTATAGTAATGTATCCATGTTTCATCCACAGTGACGAAACAACGCTTAAAGTCCTGTGTATTCTTCCTGAACAGATGCAAACCTTCCTTGCAACACTTCAGACGATTCCGTTTTTAGTCAAGCGTGAGCAATTGCGGCGCCCATCTTGCGGATAGCTTTCTCATGTTCAAATGTTTACGCAAAATATTATGTACACGTTCATTCGAGATGCCCAAAACACTAGCAATCTCACGCACCTTAACTCTTCTGTCATCACTATATCATTGATTTATCAATGATTTCCGGATTCGTAACCTCCACAGGGCGTCCAGAACTTTCAGCGTCACTTGTGCCCATATGGCCACTCCGAACATTTTGAAACCACTTATAAACTGTTCTAATCGAAGGTGCAGAGTCACAATAATGTTTATGCAGCTTCTCTTTAGTCTCCTGAGGCGTTTTGCCTCTGATAAAGTAATGTTTAATCACCACACGAAATTCGTTTTCGTCCATTCTTTGACAATCACTCGACTACCTTGATTCATACGAATGCCAAACACAAAGAAATAGACCGGTATGACTGAAACTTGGTGTGCGTTCTTTCCAAAGATGCTTGTAACTAAACATGACCTCGATACGCGCCAGTGGTGTTATCTCTGGTACTTTGCACGGACTTTCCAAACCCCTCGTATTAGTATGTAATCTTACATAGATTATGACCATTTACTTGATAGCTTGTGTACTTGATAGCTTTTGTGTGTGTGTGTGTGTGTGTGTGTGTGTGTGTGTGTGTGTGTGAGAGAGAGAGAGAGAGAGAGAGAGAGAGAGAGAGAGAGAGAGAATGAGAATACAAGAATCATAAAGATTTTGGCCTTCAGATTCGGTGTATGTCAAATCTTCATGACATGATATTCATTATTTTAATAAAGTGCTCTGAAACGACCTGATGTACATTTACTCCTGCATCACCCACAGGCCCAGGACTGTCGTTGAACGTATGTTGACAGCTCGAAATTGAAATGAAAATAACGGCTTAACTATTCATCTGATACGAAGATCAAATAACCTAATTGGTAGAGAAAATTCTCTACAACTTAGCTCCCTTATGTGTTTTTTCCATATCTCGTATCGTTTAAGATATATTTGCAAAAATAACGGAGATTTGACACCCTCCATTGAATTAGCGAAAACCAGCCGTTCGGGGATTTCACGTGACATTCCTCGCCCTGAAGTCTCTCTGGCATACGCCATCTTGCGTTGCGTATTTGATGATTTTCTTATTATAACTTACACGTTGTCATTTCAAAGCAATGGCGCACTGAAGAATTAACAACAACTCATCTTTTGATTGATAGTCGTAGGGTAGTGGGCAAGGCGTTGGACTATGACGCTAAAGGTCGGTGGTACGGAACCCACCACTGCCTCAATTTTTTTTTCCTAAAAGGGTTTCAGACACTGTTGTTAATTAATTTTTTATTATTTAGATTATTATTTTGGTCCAAAATGTTTGCAAAAACTTAAAAACTACAAATCTAAAATGGGCCGTAAAACACGTCAGTGCGATTTTTTTTTCAGAATTAAGAAGAAAAGGAAAAAATAAAAAGAGGGACTAAAAAAGAGGAGAGGATAGGTCCGAATTATTCCATAATTATGGGATCACCCAGCCAGAAATGCCATACGAACATTTCATTTTTCCTTGATTAATCCCTAGAATCTGACCATGGTTGGAAAAATAATTTAAAATTTTTTTTAAAAAAATGAAAAAATCATCCCGTTTGTAATGATTAACGACAACAAGTCTCGTTTTACTACTAATCGCTTATAATGAAATCAAAGATACTTCGTGAGCGTCTTTCCCTTTCGTATTGCCCTTTGAGGCGAGTTTTAGGAAGCTTAATTTGCCTGGTACTTTTCAGAGGCAAATCGCCGAGACCCATCCCACGCCTTCGCTTGTATGCGGACCCTGTAGGAGTGCAGGTACATGGCAAGGTAGTGGAATGCGCACTGACTGACAGTTTGTTCCGCCAGCGCGGGGGTCAGAGTTGGAGCGGTTGGCAGGCAGAGGTGGCCGCCAGGAACGCCACGTTTAATTGGCAGGCTGCACGCGGCCGCCGGCCAGCTAGGCCACTGACCGCCGCTATAATCTCGCACACGCCACGCCCCATCTGGTCCACTCGCCGTCGTATTTACTGCCCTTCAAGGCTGCTGCCGCCGGAGGTTCGAGTCCTCCTTCGGGCAAGGATGTGTGTCTCGCAGCGCGTCCCCTGGGCCCTTCACACTGCAGAAAATTGTTTACAAGAACTTCCCTTGAGAACAATTTCCGTAGTAGTTTGTAGTAGCTCTCCGAGTATGCAGAATATTTGGCACTAGACTTGCGCATAATAGTTCGCAATCGGGAGCGCTCACTTTAGTCCGTCCGCTCCCAGTGACGGCTGAGCGGCGTGGTCTGCGTGTGCAGGTGGAGGGGGAAGTTCCCCCACCTAGCTGCTTCAATGCGCTTGCTGCTTGAGCCGCTAACGATATCACGCAAACCAAAAGAAACAGTTTATAGATAATTTCTCGCGTTTAAGTTTAGAGTTATCTCTATATCTTGGCATTATGGAATTTATTAGTCAGATATTGCAGAGTGCAGAACACATCAAAAGAGAAATTTTGTAGCAATGAACTATGTAATCTAGCAGGCAGACGCTCACCTCGAAATGACTCATCAGCAGAAGGCATACACGTGATTTTTAATTCTGCTACTGCTATTGCTCTTCGGAAAAGAATCCAACGAACTATGAACCGAGATACGTTTGGCATAATCGTCCACTCTTTTTGGCTTTTGCTACCGCTACTAAAAGAGCTCTTTTTTTTACGACAGTTTTTGTATATAATGAATCAGTGTTGCTAAAGCGTGTGCTATCACCCGTATTTTGGGGTAATTTGACATCAAATATTAGGCAAATAAACCAGTTATTTACACGAATGGATTCAACTACTTTGCATACAGAGTACTCGTAGTACTGTACTTTTAAAATAGATTTCTTGTGCAGTGAAGTATGAAACTACAGCTGAGCTGCATCTCAGCTCGAAATGAAGGTAACTGGCAGAAGGGAATCAAGCGATTCTGCGCGCTCGCGCGTTCTCTCGCTGTTCCCCGTCATTCTTCGGAAAAGCAGCGGACGAACTAAGAGGCGAATGATCTGCGAACTACACAAGACTATTTGGCACCACAAATTAGTGTGATAGCGGGTCTCTCCACAATGAAATAAACACAAATTAAAGCTTACAAGGGAACCTCCCCATCGCATTTTACCAGCATCAATAATTTCGCAAAGTAAACTTACCGATTCTGGAGTTTCGTCACATGTCATACGAAACTAATCATTTGTATTTGGCAGATCTCATTCACAAAAGTACGCTTTTAACAGTTTCAAAATTTCTAATACGAAATCAGTTTTTTACTGAATTCTTAGCTGAACAAAACTGAAATTTTACTTGGTAAATTTCTTACATAATAAGGTTACTCGTTGTGTGAAGCTTGCAACGAAGCCGCGGTGGAGTAGCCGAGCGGTCTAAAGCGTCTCGCTGCGGAGCGCGCGGTTGCTCGCCGTGGAGGTTCGAGTCCTCCCTGGAGCATGGGTCTGTCTGTGTGTGTGTGTGTGTGTGTGTGTGTGTGTGTGTGTGTGTGTGTGTGTGTGTGTGTGTGTTGTCCTTAGGTTAGTTTACCTAGGTTTAAGTAGTTTGCAAGCTACGGACTGATGACCACGCAGTTTGGTCCGATAGATTTACAAACATTTGAACATTTTCCAACGTAAGTGGCTGACAGTGCGAGAGGAACAAGTAGAGGTGGACGTAAATTGAAAGTTCCAGATGGCTGGAAATTGCAGGAATCTTTTATATGTCTGAATTGTTTCACAGGATACAGAGCGGGAATCTTCTTTCAGTTGATATTTCTCTTCAATAATATTCAAATGTTTGTATAGCTTATGGGAGTTGACTTACAAACTACTTATGAACTAACTAAGACTAAGGACGGCACAAATATCCATACCCGAGGGGGGATTCGAACCCCCGACCGTAGTGGCCGTGCAGACCGTGACTGGAGCGCCTTAGTCCCCTCGGCCACCGCGGTCGGCTACCTTTAACTTGTCACGACAGAAAAAGATGATAACCAAAATGGGACTTACTTCCGTCTTGCGTTCGAAACTCTCGGAGAACTCCTGTCTGTGGAGGGAGGGGGAAGGAGCTGCGCCTGCCGCGGTGGCCGAGGGCACTGAGGCACTCCAGTCACGGTCTGCACGGCCACTGCGGTTGGGGGTTCGAATCCCCCCTCGGGCATGGATATTTGTGCCGTCCTTAATATTAGCTAGTTCATAAGTAGTTTATAAGTTTAGGGACTGATGACCCGGTAGTTAAGCCCCATAGACTATACAAACATTTGAACATTTTTTGAAGTAGCGGCGAGGGGAGTGTCCATTTGTTATGCCAGTAGGAAAGCACGTGGTGTTGTTGTGTTGCAGGAGATCCGCGAGCTGCTGTCGGAGCTGCCGGTGTCGTCGGTGCAGCTGCAGAGCGGGCTGGGGTCCGGCGTGGCGCGCGCGTCGCTGGACGAGCCCGACCTGCTGGAGGAGTGGGAGCGCGAGCGCGTCTTCCTGCTGCGCGGACAGCGCGTGCCCGTCGCGCCCACGCCCACCGAGATGATGCTGTGCGTCGCGCGCCTGCCGCTGCACTACACCGACGCCCAGTTCCACGCGCTCGTCGCCGCCTACGGGGACGTGCGCCGCAGCTTCCTCATGATCAGCGAGAAGACCGGTACCCCACACTCTCTCTCCTTCTACTCTAATGTAGTCGTACTGTTGTGGAATTCCCGGCAATTTAAAATGAGGAAATATTGCCGGCAATATTCCCAAAGTTCATAAATTCCCAGGAATTTTTAGTTAATTAGCCAGATAGCTCAATAAAAATTAATAGGTTTAAGCCAGTTATTATATAAACACGGAAACTGAAGTACATATAAGAAAAAAATACAATTAAATAAATTTCTTGGGTATTTATAAGTTTAAAAACGAAATCGCTCAAACTCGTAGGTCAATGTAATTATGTCATTAAAACAAGCAAGAACACTCTTTGGATAGGTTTACGTTTATATGGATCTGGAATTAACCTCCTTGTTTGAAATAAACATAGTTTTCGGTTTTCAATATTTTACATATCAAAGAATTAGCCCTAGAACTACCAAGCATCGAAATTTACGTTTCTTATGTTTCCTAGAACTGCCAATCTGGGAATAATCGACCTTTAGAAAAACCGAAATTATAATATTGATATTCCATCTAGTGAGTAGCTACTAAATACTGAAATACACAGGGAGGTTTCTTTATTCAATTTGTTAAGTTTTCGGTCGATGTTACCAATATTTTAGGCTATAAAGTTTAAACTACTGTGAAATTTGTAAACATTAGTCAATGAAAATGGCATGTCGGGGAAAAATTATGCAAATAAACCGGCCGAGATTTATAATTTACTTGAAAATAAGAGATTTTATTAACATAGAACATTGTAAAACATTAATTGAAGAGTCTTTGCATTCTGAAAGTGAAACACCTCTGGTCATTCGTTTGAAAAATTAAAAAAATACTTCAGATGGCTACCGGTTGGGAATTTCGTCTACAGAGATATATTTTGTAAGTTAAGATTTAATTCAGAGAAACGTGGGGTTTGAACTTGCCGAAAAATTATAGCCCTAGCGAATATTTCAAATTATTTTTTACATCAGACTTAAAGTAAATGATGTTCTGCGTGGAATTAGCAAGGAAATTAATGCAGAGAATGATCAATCTTGGATTAAAATGTATGAATTTACTAAGTTAACCTAGTTATAAGGTTCTGCATCTGTTAGTAAGTGTTAAAACTATAAAAATCTAAAAATTTTCATAAATTCCCAATTTGTTTTGCAATCTTCCCGGGCCAAAGAAACATTTCCGGCAATATTTCCATTTTATAAGTTCCTTCCCCGTCCACATCACTAGGCAGTCGGCCACGATAGGAAACTAATGAGCATTATTCACGTACCACCTTACACAAGTGGTTAAACCACCTCTGCCGTAGTTCTTTCTTTTTTTTTTGGGGGGGGGGGGGATAAATGTCTCACCTCCTGTCAAATGATATGTATTCTTACATAGAAAGAATGTTTTTTCATTTGTTTACGGTCGCGGCTGACTGCCGCGATACAGTGTCCGAGCTGTAGTGATGTTTGTAGCAGAGGGGGAGCAGAGCTTCTGTCCCAAGACTGGTGTGATGCAGCTCGCGATGCTGGCCATCCAAAATGCTACACCAGCAAAAACCGGAGATACACTAGACCATAGTTTCCAAACCTATTTCCATACGCGACCCACTACCAACGAAAAATATTTTGGCAACCACCACCTCTTCCCCGAACCTTAACACAATTATTTGTTTAATAAGAGGTTTGCAGCCACGATCGCTTTCTTCATTTAATTACATAACCGGTTTTGGGCGTGTTAGACGCCAGGCTGTTGGGAAAGTGCTCACCCTGCTGACATTAAAAGATCACAAGATCTGAAGATGGCGCCTAACGCAGAAACCGGTTATGTAATTAAATGAAGAAAGCGATCTTGGCTGCAAACCTCTTATTAAACTATTCTAGATCGGCCCAATAATGAGTTCCTCATATAACAATTATTTTTAATACTAGACAAAACACTGTAAAAATACAACATTGTACATTATATCTTACGTCTTCACAAAGCCAGGTCGAAAGACAAAAGTTCAGCATTCACCATAATTGCAAATCTAAGATTGCGCAATGTTCATTCGCTGTCTCGAGCAACAATCAACGTATTGCCTACTATTATTGATAGTGGGCGAACGTTCTAAAGCGCCAGGCTGCGGAGTGCGCGCTTAGTCGCCGTGAGAGGTTCGAGTCCTCCACGGACATAGCTGTGTGTGTTGTGCTTAGCTTAACTTAGTTCAAGAAGTTTGTAACCCTGGATGCTAATAAGCAAACAAGTTACGTCCCAGAGATTTACAAACTTTTGTACATATTGAGGCGGCTTTAAAGGTCCATAGGCCAACCCATCTGGAATTCCAGAAACAGCTGCATCTAGTTGGTATCACATATTTTGGTGGAACTTCAAGCGAAAGAACCGCTGTTTCTCATTATCCGCCATCTTGTGGACTTTGATTAACTTTTAACCACAGTCGTGTCCAGATGCAATTTCAGTGCGGTGACTACGTTATCTGGGGATTTTTATTGTCGCGCTCCTTGCTCATTCCGAAGTAATTAAACATGTAAAATTCCTCTGTGAAGTCTAGATTTATTAAAACGTCTGTCCAATTTCGACGGTTATTTAAAATGGTTGAAATACAAACGAATTAGTATATAAAAATTAATAATAATTTCGTTAATTATTAGTTATTAAATGATAATTTTAAGGGAAG
Source organism: Locusta migratoria (assembly GCA_026315105.1). Classification (NCBI taxonomy): domain Eukaryota; kingdom Metazoa; phylum Arthropoda; class Insecta; order Orthoptera; family Acrididae; genus Locusta; species Locusta migratoria. Next base: position 300,864,890 of record CM048755.1, read on the forward strand.
CTCTCGATGTTTGAGGTGCAATACTTTGTGAATCAAATTGTAGCCTATGCGCCGCAGTGGACTGGCAGAGCGTTTTAAGGCGCCTCGCTGCGCAGCGTGCGGTTGTTCGCCGTTGTAGGTTCCAGTCCTCCCTGTGTGTGTGTGTGTGTGTGTGTGTGTGTGTTGTCCTTAGGTTAGTTTAACTTAAATTAGTTTGTAAGTCTAGGGACGGATGATCATAGCAGGATGGTCAAATAGGTTTACAAACATTCCAACACTTTTGTAGCCTTTGCGGTGGTTTATTGACAGTAGTTCCTTTCCGAATGGAAATAGACGGTGGGAAATAACAGAACCAAAAGTACTCGAAGCCATCTACCACAACATGACTTGCGAAGTGTACATGTAGACGTTATACAAAGTGCAGTTTTCATTCTCGTAACGAGAGAGTGAATATCAACGATGTTCTGTTACATTTATGATATTACGTCTCGACAATTTAAAATTTGTGTCAAACTAGTGTTCGGAAAAAAAAAGATTTTCTGTGTTTGCGTGTGATCTTCCCCAAGATAAGCCACTTTTTACTACTTCATCAGAAAGTGATAGTACAAATTTATACCCGTAAAATTCTGTAATAAGAACGCCTCTGAAGATAATTCTTGGTAGTATACTTTATAATGTTCTCATGGTTCGTTTTACCGTGGAATACATCTTTTTGTAAAAACTCTTAAATAATGGTGAGGTAGACGTTAATAAACCACGGTGAATATGGTTTACCGTTGACAGGATCCTTTGTATGGTCCGCAACATTTATACGCAGGAGGGAACGCTAAGGAGCTACTCCATGCAGGCGCGATCTTCGTCTCATGCACCCCAAGCCGTGCCCTTTTTTCTTCCCCTCACGAGCTATTTCTGTCCGAGACAGATGTCTCAACCAAAACACTATTCTTCACTTCGATACAAACAATGAAGGAAGAAAATATTATCTGACATCCATCTAGCTAAAACCCTTTGCGCCGAATCTCCCACCCCCTCTTGCCGTTTCGTGACTTAGGAGTCATTTGAGAACCGTCTCTACAGCTTTTATTTTGTTCCTCAAATGCGAAGGCGGGATTGGTGCTGTAAGGTAGGTGCAATGTAGTCTCAGCTAATGGCCTCTATTAAACCCGAAATATCTCTACTGCAGGCAGTAAACCAGCGGAACAACGTACTAGACGCGCGAGGATCATCCCCGTACTAGTTTGTACAGACGTTGGGTAGAGATCGCGGTGTGAAATCGGCGATACACTTGGCGTGCAGTTGCCTGTCGGTGCTATCAACTATTACCGTAGTCGCTGTACGCGACAGGCTTTGCGATGCTAGTATTAGAATGAATGTTGTTACAAAATCTTCAATCACTCGGTCAAGAACTTCACGAAATACGCTATTAACAACAAAAGTACAGAAACTGTAAATGTTCCTAATCGGAAGATTCTTGACGGATTTCTTTCTAATTTATAGATTGGAGGGGGGGGGGTTGGAACAAAAGTTCCCCCTGTCTACTGTGGTTAGAGTTGCGTATGAAAAGAAATAGAATTAAACATTATCTAGATAGGACATATAGCTATTTTTCTATGTAATTTCCAAGTACTTTGAGACATTTGTCATACCGCTTTATAAGCTCCAAAAAGCCTTCTAGGAAAAACATTAGGGCGTTCCCTACAGAAGAAGCGTTGAACGACTTGTTTGGTGTCAGCAAAATGTTTGTAATCCTACGCTACTCAACGACTTAGGTTATCAGTCCTTAGACTTACAACTAAGGACGACAAATACACCCATGGCCGAGGGAGGACTCTAACCTCCGAAGGGGAACGGCCGCGCTCACCGCAGCAAGTATAGAGATTTTATTGTGTTTACATTAAAAAAAAGAAACGGTTATTTCGGAACTTTACGAAAGGGAAACATTATTTTCCCCACATTAACGCACCAGAGGTTATGTGACACAAAGCAAAGCATGTCATTTCAAGTGTTATAACTGCCGTCTACTTTTAATTGATAACTGTTAGCAAAAAGAGACAATATCGGCTTCTGCTACGGCCAGCCTACAAATCTATCAGTGTGTACCTTCCTAAATACGTTACTTTCACTGTGCACTGTATCTGATTATGAAAGTTGCTATAAAATGCTACTGTCAATCTTTATTACTTCCGTCATCATTTATCTAATCCAAAAAGTGAATGTTTGTACGTTTGTTCGTATTTTATGTGCGGCTTTACCGTTCATTCGGTTTCCATGAAACTTTGTCAACATATTGCTTGCACTTTCGCGACGGTTATTGACACAATTGTTGTTGTTTAGTACAAATGTTTGTATAGCTAATGGGACTTAACTGCGGGGGTCATCAGTCCCTAAACTTACAAACTACTTATGAACTACTTACGAACTAGGACGGCACAAATATCCATGCCCGAGGGGGGCAGACCGTGACTGGAGCGCCTCAGTCCCCTCGGCCACCGCGGCCGGCTTGACACAATTAAATGACTGTAAGGGACACAGTTCGGGAGATACGTCCCCACATCAATAAGGAACTGTACCGTCTCGAGGAATCCAGATCCACATGCAACTTCGAAGGGTAAAATGTCTTTGCTGACAAGATTGATAAGTCTTTGGGTCGTGCTTGTCTTCAAATTTGGCGGAACTTAAGGAACTTTTGCGTCTGTCTTGGTGTTTAAATAAGTAATCATGCTACTTTATCCTGTCTGTCACGAATGTTTAATCAAATTTGAAATTACACTTTTGTGTCCAGTGTAAGAATATATGTTTTTACACGCAAAACAGGCCACTATATCGTTGGTCTTTTCCTTGCCATCAAACACGTATCAATTTTTTTTCCATATTGTCGATTTCGATTTGTTTTCCTCCACTAATGTCAAATCACCTCTTTTCACTTTACAAGATATAGTATCCATTAATGTCGTGTTCATTTTAAGAAAGAACTGTCACTGTATTCACTACGATACACTTTGCCTCTCGGTCACTAGAAAGCGCTGACTGAAGGCAGCGGAAATTCGGCATGGCACCTCTGGAGGGTTTACCACCCAGAAAGCACTTGACCACAGACAAAAATATACTTGACAGACCGCAGATTAGACATGGTCGCGTAAACTGATTAGGCGCAGTCCCTCGTGTACAGCTACTTCTGCTGTGGGCACGGGTGAGTACAACAGACTTCTGCTCTACCTGAGCCCTGCAAGGACTCCAAGAATGTCCACAGGCTTGAAGATTTTAGCTAACATTTCGACAGACGTACTGGGCAGATACCTCGCTCTTTATCCGCATACAACATGCTGATATCCGCGTCACCCGCAAAGTAAGAAATACTGCGGATATCCGCATCCGCGCACACCTCTGCACATAGGTCAATGTTTTTGACGAATTTCATTGTAAATGTAACTGCTCCAACCGTTACGGACGAAATTTGAAGCTGCAGTAGTACGTATCTATGTAACAACATATTCGGAATTTGTGATGTTTTCGTTGAAAATTGTTGAATGTTCCTAATGATATAAATGATGATGTAATTTGGAATACGCGTTAGGTATCTATATATTTCTGAGATGAGCGAGGAAAAAATCAACACTTTCATTCGTGTAAAAATAAAAAAAAGAAATCATAGCTACCTCTTTCATCTCATAATAAATTGCTGCAGAATATTTTCAGAAAAGTACATCGAGAACTAGTCACTAAATGGACGTAGCAGTTTTTAATGGAAATTTAGCGTATTTCATTTGTCAATAACATTGATTTCTTAACATTTAAAATACTTTGTAGTCAAACCAAGGTAAATAAAAACTGTCACATCCATTTAGTTACTGGTTCTCAATGTCCTTTTCTGAAGATCTTTCGTAGTGATTTTTGAGAAGTACAATTCACTACATGGTTATGACAGTTCCGCTTTTATTTTGCTTAGTTTTGACCATCAAATCTTGTAAATCATAAGAAATAAACATAACGAAAAAAAGAAAAAAACTTCACCGTCACTCACGACCAAAGAAACCAATAAAATACGTTTCTACGATTACGAACAAAACATACTTCATAAATCGCGCGTGAATAGCAGTGTAATCGATTTAGGATTGCACGTTCGATATATATCTCAGTTCAGGTCGAGCTACTTCTATTGCAAACATTCTTGGAAATTACCAAAAAGCTAGATATATCTCTGGCTATCGATATACACCCGCCCTATATGAGTCTGCTTCAGTATCATATATCGGGTGAGCTTTTTTCTGATAAAGGCGTTTCTGGAATAGTGCTTCATTGTCCACGTTTGAATTTGGTATTAACAGTATTATACGTTTAGTTAGCAAATAAATAAATCTTTCGCTTCAGCAGGAAGGAAAAAAAATCTTCGCAGGAAATCAAATTGTACTGATACACGAACATCGGTATTTTTGTTTAACAACATAAGTGACTTTTGGAAATATATTGTTAGGACGACTGAGTGACCTTTAACGGCAGTTTTTACAGCGTAACAGACGATATCTTATTAGCATCTCGTTTCTGCAGATGTTTGGTTCTTCTTGCGAGAAGTATCGATCAGACGCGTTCTGCTACGTAATGCAATTTGGGAAAATAAAATTGGTTGCGGTGGTGTGCCAAGGGGGAAAACAGGTTTGCAGGAGGTGTGCGCGCGGCCCAACTTCGGTCGGCAGCTTTTGATGACTCTGCGAGAATTATCATCCACTTCCACTGCCTCCCGCCTTGCAGCCGTAACTGATAAACCCTGCCACATCGCGAAAACAGTACTGCTTTGTTCCTCAAGTTATGGCTTCCGCTGCCTATATCGCGTACGCACTTAAGAGCGGTTGTGAATATCGCACGACAAACATTTTCAGAGCTTAAGTAAACAATAATAATTTGGCATTTCAGTTGTCCGGATTTATTACTCATAAAACAAGTCCCAACTTGGACTTGCGGAATTACGTACGCCAGATACGCTATCGAGATCCCGAATAAAACCACTGCTGCGAAATATCGAGGGAACAAAGGAATTGTTTCACTACGTCCTTTCCGCACGAACCATGTCAGTGAGTAAAACCGGGTTATCTCGATGTAGTCTCCACCATAAAATAATGGAGGAGGGTAAAACAGAAATGTATTTTTTCTTCCTAAAATACAGCGGTGGCGCAGTATCACATAAATTTCAGAAGCAAAAGCTACAGATGGTTTCATATCTAAAAACATCGCCAGCAGCACATGCAAGAATTGTAGCGATGTATGACATAAATCACGACTTTAGTTTGAAGTACCAACACACGGCTCGAACCGATAATGGTACGAATAAGGAAGAATAACAGTAAAATATCTCCTCATTGCGTTTTGTTTCGGCGCCATCTAAATACCCACAATTTAGCAATGAAGAAGATACAATTTATCTCGTAATCTATTAAACATGTGAAGCATAGGCACTTTCGAAATCCGCGCATGCTCTTGACCCCCTCCCACAAATAACTGATCACAACCATATATAAGGATGATCTTTATGAGAACAAGACACGGAGGATTTTATTGGCTCGTTAGCAAATGGGAATAGCCTTATGTAAAAGTATATCATTTATCAGGGCTCTTGGGTTCTATTCTACTTCAGAAAGCCTTTATTATTTTGCATGCAGCACACGGAAAAAAGTAAAGATACAGTAAGTTTTGTTACTTATGTGGGCGAGCATTATACTATCGGAACCACTCATCACTTGCCGTTGCGAGAACGGGTCTTACAAGGAGACCACATACGCATCAGATTTTAGAATTTATTTATATTTATCCTACGTGAAGTTAAGAACTTAAAAATCAGTCAAAGCCGTTCGACACAACTCTCAAAAATTCTAGAGAAAATCGAATTTGAAGTTTTGCAAGTATATGTAAGTACCAAACAGTTACAGCGTCTGTCGGTGTAGCCCAGGTGCTAGCGTTCTGGCTTCACATCCATAGAGTCGGTGCTTCGAACCCCACTGTGACGAATATTTTTCGTTGTTTTCGAATTATTTATATAAAACATATTGGGATCTCTAATTGCACGTGTTGCGTCTGTTTTTCTTTGTGTGTGTACAGACGAGTTGAACACCTTGTCATTTAAAGCGATGGTTAATTAGATTAGCTGCTTGGAAAACCATTAGTAGCTATGGATATGACTTTCCAAAAACAACGTCGTAGCTTTTCACAAACTGAATAATCAAAAACTACCGTCGTCAGCTAATAGTGAAGCCAATATTGTAAAAACTGTAACTTATGTTTTTTGATTGAAACCATTATTATTTATTAAAATGTAGAAAATTACGATTAAACAAAATACGTGAATTTTTTCAAAATTACCATTAGATATTAAAATTGTGAGAGTATTCCAACACAACGAAAAAGAAATACATATATATCTGTCAGTGTGGGATTCGAACCATCGACTCTACGGTTGTGAGGCCAGAACGCTACCAGCTGAGCTAGACCGACACACGCTGCAACTTGTTTTAATTATCGGTACTTACGTATACTTGCAAAACTTCGAAGTCGATTTTCTCGGGAATTTTTGAGAGTTGCGTAGAATGGCTTTAGGTGATTATTTGTGTTGTGAAGTTAACGTATCATAAATATCAAAAACTAAAATGCGATACCCGTTTGGTCTCCTTGCTAGAACATTCTGCACGTACCGAGCGCTGCTCAGCGTTCCTTTCAGAAACACAAAAGGTGAATTTCCAAAATTAATTATATACACCTTACAAAGAGGCATTTGTGACACACTCGTAGTTCATAAAACAATTTAGTCAAATATTATGTACGGTCTACACCTATTAAAGGTATTGTAACAACTCAATGAGTTTGGCTGATTAGATCATAAAGATATACAAAATTTTATAGTGAACTGATGATCGCGAATATACTAGCAGAAAATGGCTGCAAATTCTAGCTAAGCAATTATACTGCATATAAGTATTTGAACATTTAAAAAAAATAATGTATTAAATATCATGAAACTGCAACTAAAAATGCATTTTCACTAAGTACATTTTGGAGCTGAGAGGAGCTTTCAGTTCCATGTAAATATACAGTTATCATTTGGACGTATGCACTTTACGAGACAGCATTCGTTAGGTCTGCTTCGCTCGCGCAATTGGAGGCAGTTTCTGTTTTCATCGCTGAACACCACGGTCGACCATTTCGTCTTCCTAGTGATTCTCCCAATAGAGGGGGACGCCCTTACGCTGAAAAAGTGAAGCCTGCCGCCGCCATATTGCTTAGTTTTGGAGAAGTGTTCGTATTGTAGAGCTAATGTTTTATGTCGAAAACAGGAATAAAACGTCCTACGGTTTTCCGTGATGTACAACGTGTTAAAAGAGTGCAAATTATCCGTTAAACATAAAGTATTCAAATACATATGAGTAGTCATTTCTATTTTTTGAAGAAAGTATAGCCGGCCGCGGTGGCCGGGGGGACTGAGGCGCTCCAGTCACGGCCACTACGGTCGGGGGTTCGAATCCCCCCTCTGGCATGGATATTTGTGCCGTCCTTAGTATTAGCTAGTTCATAAGTAGTTTGTAAGTTTAGGGACTGATGACCCCGTAGTTAAGTCCCATAAGCTCTACAAACATTTGATTTGAAGAAAGTATATTGTTTGAAAGTAAATTACATATGTTGTAGTGACTGTCAGATCAATGCATTGACAGTAAGATGATCAATTTAACGCATAGTTTTAACGGAGAAATAGCATTCCAGAACTGACCAAGATGGCGGTTAGGCTTCAACTCACGTACGAGTTCGGCATAGATAATGCCATCTCCCTTTATTCTAACCTCCGTGGATCCTCCAGCCGAGCCGTGCACGTCGATGCTGTGGCGTGAATGAAAGGCTAGAGGTGTGTGTCCGTGGGTTCCACTGTTACTAACCGCTTGGCTACACTTCTGGGCTGACAAACCCTCTTATCTGTGGTGTATCATCTTCCACTGCTACCCTTACAATAGGTTATCTAACTGCTTGCAAATTTGGTCAATTTTGACGGAAGTAAACATACAAGACTTCATCGATATAATATCTTGGCGGACGCCTGTGCTGTATCGATATCCAGAACCTCGTCTACGGGTGAGAGAATGTTCACGTGACAATTGCAACCAGCATCGTTGCATAACTGACGCAGCACGTGCAACTCCGAAAGGACCATCCCTCCCACTCGGAAGGGCATAGTTTGACCCCTTTCAAATTCGCTGAGTTGGCTGTAATAAGCACGATTACATGTCGCCTTTTTGCCTCCTGTAAACATTCCTTATTGTAAGGTACACATAAAGGGCGCTCTGGTAGCTATGTAACAACCAAGGAGGTTAAAATAAGGGGAGATGGCGCTACTCTGAAAATCTTATCTGTCAACTGAAGACAGTCCGCCATCTTGTAGATTCAGGTTAAAGCAATGTGTGGTTCTTGCCCTATTAACTATCATACATTTACGCAACTGTCATTTCTGGTACATGTTCGATATAGTACACTTCTGTGAATAGATACAGACCTTCCAGATAGGTGAACTGTGATTTATTAACACCCCCTCCTGCTACTGCAATTCTTTTATCCCCATTACGATTAGAGTCTTTCAAAACTTGTCATCTCTGTAGATTCGCACACAAAAATCATAGCTGATACTGTATCCACATCATATAGGAAATTAGGTTTAATTGCGTGGACCTGTGTTTCTCCATTTTAACTACTACGCCTGATGTGCCAGCTCGGCTTGACGATGTTCGTATGAAGTTTAGTCGTCTGTATTAACGTGCGCTGTACCATAATAAAACATAATTGCTTCAAAAGCTCGATCGATACAAAAGCTACACCTCTTTTGTCCGACACTAAAATACGTATCCCCTTAGTGCGCTATCATTAGTCGAGAACGTCATTTTGATATCTGGAACCATTAACGAAATAAAAAGGGTGTTGCCTCTTACGTGACTCACCGTATAAATCGATAAACTACTTCACTTGTAATTTTCTAACCTAAATCTTAGAGTAATCAAAATCAAATTTTCGCGATTAGAGAGAGAGAGAGGGGGAGACCTGCAGTGTTTTACTGTGGGCAAGCTGCCAGACGCGATGGTCTACCGCAGCCTTGCTGTGATCGTTCTGAACAGGTGCCACACTCTCCGTAATGTACACTAGGCCTCTCCTGGTGCTTTGGGACTGTACGAGGGATAGCACATTTACGATGCTTGTACGTCTGCTGATAAAAGAAGCTGCACTTCGACGTTGACCTCTAAATCCTCTGAAGATCGGTTACAAAACTGCTAGCAAATTTGGAGGAAGTAAACATACAAGACTTCATCGATATATATTGTGGCCATTGTCACTTTTGGGGCACGATTTGTTGTTCATATTTGAATGGGTAGAAGGACAAGTTACCCACTCCACAAATGACAGGTGGTCACGATAATTGGACGCCGAGTATGGCACAGATTTGACGGTACGACACCTAGCCCTTTGGAAGGCGATTTGGAGTAGCTCGTATCATTCACTACTGTCGCCATGTCGCCAAGAATCGTGAAGTCCAGTAATCATGACTTTCATATTAAAGGCCTGCCTAAGGCTCTGCTTTTACTGTCGCTTAACAAATTCTGTAAATTGATCTGCTAAAGTGAACAAATTTATTAGATTGCTGTGACCAATATTGGTGGAGAGGGCAGAGCTGTCACGAAAGTCTGCACGTGGGGAAGATGATCGGCTTTTTAATCAGACACGAGATATAAATATGTAATCCGCCACCTTTATGTGACACGTATAGATCATAAAATGAATCAGTTGTCGTATAAATGAAAGTGGTATTTTCGAACATTTTTCTTCGGGAAACGTTGAAATAATCTTAACAGAATAGGACGTAAAGCGATTGAAATTACATTAAATAAATGTGGTACTAGATACATAACCATCAAACCTCGCGATCGTTACATTCATTGCCGGCCGCGGTGGCCGAGGGGACTGCGCCGCGCCGGCCGCGGTGGCCGAGGGGACTGAGGCGCTTCAGTCACGGTCTGCACGGCCACTACGGTCGGGGGTTCGAATCCCCCCTCGGGCATGGATATTTGTGCCGTCCTAGTTCGTAAGTAGTTCATAAGTAGTTTGTAAGTTTAGGGACTGATGACCCCGTAGTTAAGTCCCATAAGCTATACAAACATTTGAACATTTCGTTACATTCATTGATGTATGCGTTTTGATGATTTGATTACTTGTATTTCACTGTGAAATATGTTTCGTTATTTCACGCGCAGAAATAAAAGTAGAGAACTGGAACATTATATAGTATTTAAGTAATTAATGTAGTAGTCCAAAAACCACACTTAATACCACTAACTCCACTAATTAAAAAAAAACAATAAAAACTGTTGGAATCATCGAGAGTAAACTAATGGGATTGACTCTTGTCCAACGATAATTAAACTTCGCCTTAGGAACAAATTACGGTTTTACTATATTTATACAGAACACAACAGTCCAGTAACGGGAACACTGCAATGTGAAGCATTTGTTAGGACACTGGACTTTTATCCAGAAGGAAGAAACGACAGAAAACACACGAAAAGTGCCGCACACAGCCAAAAACACACGCCATGGACAAACCAACTCCAGCCAACGAGACTGAGAAACAGCAGTGAGATATAAAGAAGAGACAACAACAACACCACAGAAGCTGCTTTTAAAAGAAAAAGGGAAACACGTCTGGTGTAAAATAAATCTCTCAGTTGCAGTAAGCATAAGACGAATCACCTCTTACAACAATTTTAACAGCTGCTGCAGAAGATGGCCACACAACCAAACATAGAATTGTAATACGTTGTCAACGAAACTAAGTGACTGCTCAGATGGAGGAGGATTGGGGCTGGGTGATGCTTTGTCCAGTGTAAGGATCAGTACTAGCGGTAAACGTAAACAAGATTACGGCGTGAAGAAATAGCACACTACTTGCTTTAGGAGTTGTTTTTAACGCATCTGGTGCCCTATTTCTTCTCATCGGAAATCTCATTTCAATTCACACCGCTACAGATTCAAATGGATGTAGGTTGCTGTTCTTATGAGGAGATGAAGAGGCTTGCTCAGGAAAGCGTAGGGTGGAGAGCTGCATCAAACCAGCCCCCGGACTGAAAACAACAACAACAAGAATAAGAACAACCACCTTCCACTTCACAGAGTCATAGACAATGATTGGATTTCGTGAAAGCTTAAAACGTAGAAAGAATCATTCACACAACAAAAGTTCAGCTATGTTCTTCTACAATTTTAAAACGACAATTTCAGATATTTACCGCATGTTTCGAAAAGTATAAAAGATTATCAACATTTGATATTTGCATTTTGTCATCAGTATATCGAGTTATCGTCAAGATCAATATCGCTGATATCTCGGGAAAAATATTGATACATCGATATTTTATTCAAAAATCTGACCTGTACCTCTGGCTGTAGAATTTTGGAGCTTGTTTTCCGAGTGTGTATTATGACACTTTGGAGGCCGAAAATCTCGTGTGTATGAATCAAAATATTTGTCATGTTTTTGTTCCAATTGCAAACAATTCCTTTGTGGTGTCTAGTTTCGAAAGTTACGTTCATTCTTTAGCCACTTCCTGATTTCAAGTACTTATTAAACCTTGATTCCACTGATTTATGTTTTCGTAAAACAGATGAACATAATAAATGTGCGTGGCCATTTTTACTGAAACGGTACATTCAAGAGACCATAGCCTCGCATTGAGAACCTGTATGGTGTTTAACCACTCGCAGCAGCAGGCGACAAAGTTTCGTAACTTGGTTCTGGCCATGCCATTTCTCGATTGACAACAGTGTTGAGAGTCTGCATGCTCGGGAGGTTGTTTATTCAGTCAGCACGGCCGAATCATGCAAATGTGAATAATCTCCAGAATAGGCGGCGCCAGGCAGAGAGAGGCCATTAGTGCAGCGTCTGACCGTGTTAGCAGTCTTCAAATGGGATGTGATTTTATTCCACGGCCGCTTGGTAGCTAGTTTACGCAAGATCGTTAATGGTATTTCCTCGTTAACTCTGAAGCCGTCCAAACGTTAATCGAGCTGCTTATCTCTCAGAAACAAGTGCGGTTCACTGATTTTACGTTACTTATAATGGTGAGGCGGAGAAATGTATTTTTACTTTTAACAATATATGCCGTCCTCTCTTTCATAACTGGCATGTAGAACACTGCTCGAAAGCCGCGAATTCTGCCATTACTGTTAGATCATAGTAACAACTCCGCCACCTTAAATACTCGATTTCTCATATGTAAAACTACTTCAGCCGTTTGGTTACAAGTGAGTTAATGTGATAAATATTTAACTTAACGAGAGAGAGAGAGAGAGAGAGAGAGAGAGTAATGAACGAGAAAAAGTTTTGAAATTGCATGTGAAGTTCACGTTGTAAAAACACACACACACACACACACACAATTTTCTGATTGTAATACTTGTCTTGTTTACTGTTGAAAACTCACAAGAGTAAGACGTATAAAATATCTGAGAGTTACCCCAGCTGTTGTGAAGTACCGCACGAGATTCATATTAATCATTGGAAGCTACAGTATTTAATTCAACAAAAGATGTGAGCATCAAGCATATGCATTGCAAATTCTTTTTACTCTGTCTGTCATACTTCAAAAATTGAAAAGAAAAATGTTTATCTGGATAGATTATAAAGAGGCACAAGCTATTTTTTGAGCGTACGCAACGAGTCACATTGTGTGTTGAAAATAGTTTTGGGAGTTTCAGGATACTTCTGTATCTAAACATCGTGATTCGCGATGTTTTTCTAACACTATTGAAAGATAAGCGTCATTTTATCCGTAAAAAGTATCACGTAAGATGACTTGATAATCAAATAGAATTTGAAAACTATCTGAGCTAAAATGTCTGACAGCCAGTAAACATTTAATAAAATCTCCAAAAGGTACAGAATAAATTTACTTGTAGCTTCTTCTTGGGGCGGGGGGCCTTTTTGTAGAAGAAACCGGAATGCTGTTACGGGTTTAATACTATTTATGTAATATTTCTTTTCTTTCTAAAACTAACAAATCTTCTTACTGATGACTAGCAATATGTTTGCTGTTAAGATGATATACAAGTTTGGAGGATCTTACAGGAAATGTGAGATGGCTTTTTTGCTGCACGCCTGCAAGCTGTTGGAGTATGGCGCTGACCTTTTGATTGGGCGCGCTTCGAATACCCATCACTGCCCCCAAGGGTGCAGCAATCGCCTTTGCCTTACCTTAACGGCAATTCTCCTAGATGCTCTAATTTTTCTCTTTCGATATTGCTATCGCAGCTGCCATTTATTAGGTCAAGTTAGATACCATATATCGTTCGTTTATAGTCCCTTCGGGATAATATCAAAGTTCATATAACAGAAGTCAGAAAAGCAAAACTCATACTTAACACAAGATTTAATGTATATATAGGGATTTTTCTGCTATAAATTAATCCGTAATGGAGTGAAGATTCCGGTAATCCCATTAGGCTCCTATCTTCTATCTCACCGCACCATCTCAAAGCTTCGGTGTTCGCATGAGAGGTAATTAAAATGTGTGTTCCTGAATAATACGTATTGGTTTCATGCCATACCTAATGGTTTCACCTACCCAGAAGCAAATCATATCATTATCTAAATGAAGGAATATAGATGTTTTTATATCGGCATTTAATTGCATATAGCGGGAAAACATTTATGCGTTTGTCAAAAATTATAGCACATTTACTCTAAACTACACGTGAACATACATTCATTTCTTCGCAATTTGCAAGAATTCCCGACTTTAGCTGCTCTTCTTCCGTTGCTCTATCATTCTGTAACATGTGTGAATTTGTGCCTGACCGGGACTCGACCCCGGATCTCCCACTTTTCGCCAGCGGTCGCCTTAACCACTCGGCCACCCGGACACGCTCCCCGACCAGACCCAAACTTCCATGTGTTACAGTTGTCTTACAAAACTGTCTTGAGCAGTTAAACCGGCAACCCACGCGCAATGGAAATATTCTAGACCTTATAGCCACAAACAGGCCTGACCTTATTAACGATGTCTGTGTAGAGACAGGAATTAGTGATCATGATATCGTCATAGCGTCGATGGTGACCAAAGTTCATAAACCAGTCAAGAAGGCTAGGAGCGTGTTTTTGTTGGGAAGAGCCGACAAGCAAATGTTACGATCGCACTTAGAAAATGAATGGGCATCGTTTAATTCTGGGACTATGGATGTAGAGGAATTGTGGACTAAATTTAAGTGCATTGTTAATAAAGGGTTAGAGAAATATGTGCCAGTAAAGACGATTAAGGATGGTAAAGATCCACCTTGGTATAATAATAATAATGTTAGAAAGCTGCTGAGAAAGCAAAGGCTGTTGCACTCCCGATTCAAAAAAGAACACGCAAATGATGACAGGCAAAAGTTAGTAGAGATTCGTGCGTCTATAAAAAGATCAATGCGTGAAGCATACAATAATTATCACAGCCATACCTTAGCAAAAGATCTTTCCGAGAACCCGAAAAAATTCTGGTCCTATGTAAAATCGATAAGCGGGTCAAAGCCCACTGTCCAGTCACTAGTTGATCATTCCGGGGCAGTAATAGAAGAAATCAAACGGAAAGCTGAAGTTCTAAATTTAACCTTTAAGAAATCTTTCATGCAGGAGGACCGCACAAATATACCATCATTTGATCAACGTACTAATTCCGAAATGGGGGACATAGCAATAGGTATTTCCGGTGTAGAGAAGCAGCTGAGAGAGCTAAATACGAAAAAGTCTGCTGGTCCGGATGGAATACCAGTTCGGTTTTACAAAGACTATTCTGCGGCATTGGCCCCCTACTTAGCTTGCATTTATAGCGAATCTTTAATTCAGCGCAAAGTTCCTAGTGATTGGAAAAAAGCGCAGGTGACTCCCGTGTATAAGAAAGGAAAGAGAACTGACCCATACAATTACAGGCCAATATCGTTGACATCGGTTTCATGTAGAATTTTGGAGCATATTCTCAGTTCGAATATAGTAAATTTCCTTGAAACGGAAAAGCTTCTTTCCATGAATCAGCACGGGTTTAGGAAACATCGTTCATGTGAATCTCAGCTTGCCCTTTTCTCACATGACATCTTGCGAGCTATGGATGAAGGGCAACAGGCGGATTGTGTTTTTCTCGACTTCAAAAAGGCGTTCAACACGGTGCCACACTGCAGACTGCTAACGAAGATACGAGCTTATGGAATAGGTTCACACATTTGTGACTGGCTGGAAGACTTCCTAAGTAATAGAACGCAGTACATTGTTCTCGACGGCGAGTGTTCATCAGAGACGAGTGTATCGTCAGGCGTGCCCCAGGGGAGTGTGATAGGACCGCTATTATTTTCTATCTACATAAATGATCTGATGGACAGAGTAAGTTGTAATTTGCGGCTGGTGTCGTCTGTAACTGACTGTAATAGCATACAGGTTGACTTAGACAAAATTTCTAGTTGGTGCGAAGATTGGCAGCTAGCTCTCAATGTAGAAAAATGTAAGGTGATGCGCATGAGTAGAAAAAACAATCCTATAATGTTCGAATACAGCATCAGTAGTGAGCTTCTTGATGCGGTCGCGTCGTTCAAATATCTAGGCGTAACATTGCAGAGCGATATGAAATGGAACGAGCATGTAAGGACAGTTGTGAGTAAGGCAGACAGCCGACTTCGGTTTATTGGGAGAATTTTGGGAAGATGTACTTCACCTGTAAAGGAGACCGCGTATAAAACGCTTGTACGACCACGTCTTGAGTATTGCTCAAGTATTTGGGACCCGCAGCAGATCGGTTTGAAGGAAGACATAGAGGCGGTTCAGAGGCGAGCAGCTAGATTTGTTACCGGTAGGTTCGACCAATGCGCGAGTGTCACGGAAATGCTCCGGCAACTCAATTGGGGATCGCTGGAAGAAAGACGACGTTCTTTTCGTGAATTTCTGTTAAGTAAATTTAGAGGGCCGGAATTTGAAGCTGAGTGTAGTACGATCTTGCTGCCACCTACTTACATTTCGCGTAAAGATCACAAAGACAAGATAAGAGAAATTAGGGCTCGTACGGAGGCATATAGGCATTCTTTTTTTCCTCGTTCAATTCGGGAGTGGAATAGGAAAGGATATGCCTAGTAGTGGTACAGTGTACCCTGCGCCACGCACCTTACGGTGAATTGCGGAGTATGTATGTAGATGTAGATGTAGAAAATTGAATAAAGGTTTCAGTCCGAACACAAAGAAATCATCATCAATAACCGGTTAAAGCAAACCAATAGTTGTTGACAATATCGATAGCCTGAAAGTGCTACAGAAGTGACTACGGTGGGTCCCATGCAAACTTTCGGCTGATAGCAAATCCCTAAAAGTAAACTTGTTTTGTTATATTTCTAAATGAATACTGTGAGAGAAATTTTTCTTCGCCGAAAGAACAAGTGCAGAACATCTGTCCCAGAGCATATTTCAGTCTTGGTTAATGCCACAATGGGACAAAACTGGCATCAGTACCCCTGAAGGCAGTGGTCTGAACAGTCACGAAGGCGAAACAGACACCCTGTAACGATATTCTTGTTGCCTGCAGGCCGCATATATCTTCTTCAACATGGCCAACCGGCTTATTACATGTATGTTGTTAACTAAACCTTACAGGCTCAAATCACGTACAAAATATAAATCCTGCTCTAATAATCCTGCTGTTGTGAGAATTGCATTTTCACAGTCAAGGCGTTCATCACGCCTAACCCACTTGAGAGAGTGTAATGATTGATAGGCTTTCTCGCGCCTACCACATATGAATCTCAGATAGACTACATCGAAGGCTGATATAAACTGTTCAAACAACCCCATTTGTAATGATGATAGATCGTTATGTTCACAATTGCTAAAACATCGACGTTATGAACACCTTCAGTGATGTCTAATAAATTCGCCACCGAATTTGTCTATTGGTTTTTGATATTATAAAACTGCATTCGATGAGACCGCCAGAGCCAAGTAGCGAGTCGTAAGAGAACCTCGGCAGCGAGCGGGGATCTAGTGAGGCAATTATCAGCCCAAGTGTCTTGTCAGTGAGGCAGTAGAGAGCTGTAGCAAACCGTATGTATTCCGTACTAACGAATACTTTGGCTGATACCAAATACTGGCCGGCTGCGCTGGCCGAGGGGACTGAGGCGCTCCAGTCACGGTCTGCACGGCCACTACGGTCGGGGGTTCGAATCCCCCCTCGGGCATGGATATTTGTGCCGTCCTTAGCTAGTTCGTAAGTAGTTTGTAAGTTTAGGGACTGATGACCCCGTGGTTAAGTCCCATAAGCTATACAAACATTTGAACATTAAACATTTGAACCAAATACTGAAATGTTACTCACGAAAATATTTCGTTAGTCGCTTCTACCGTATCAATACGAACTCTGTAACGAAAACCAATATGGGGAAAGCATATATTCTGTGATACTATTTTTTATGAGATGGGTAATTTAAAGACACATCCGTGACGAACTTTTAAGTTCATATTGCATAGCTCTACGATTTTAGATGGTTATTTTTGTTTTTAAACATTTTGTTCAAATGTTTGAGGAGCTTATGGGACTTAACTACGCGGTCATCAGTCCCTAAGCTTACAAACTACTTATGAACTAGCTAACTCTAAGGACGGCACAAATATCGATGCCCGAAGGGGGATTCGAACCCCCGACCGTGGTGGCCGTGCAGACTGTGACTGGCGCGCCGCAGACCGCCTGGCCACCGTAAACATTTTATATTATACTTCTTGGCCCATGTCTGCAGGTTAATCCTCGACGATGTGACGTCCGCTTTTAACGCAAACATACGTTTTATTGTATTTTTAACTGTAGAGGTTTCAGTTTAATGGTTAATTATTTGTTTTTGATCTTGCCTCCTAAAAAAAAAGTTTTTACAAAACTACTCATAAGATATCTACTCATTTTCATTCGTGACGGTATTATCTTGTCACTGTCACATAATAAAGTACTACAATAAACTGCTCGCAAATGTAGTGCTATTACCAGACACTGACATTCGTCACGAATTATACCAATCGATTCTGCGTCTTAAGTGAAGTGCAGGAACAGTATTTAAAATGGAGGTCGCAGGCGGGTCTTGCTATTGTCATTAATTTGTATGACAAATTGCATATTAATCACGAGGGAAATGGACTTTACTTATCCTTTCCAGTAGTATAATTGCCTCAAAAAGCAGGCATACTGTATCTAAGTGCCGAATTATATTTTAAAGTATTATTAACAGTAACAGTTAAAATTTTTCACGGTTTCAAAGACAGTGTAGCAGCCGTATTTCTGGGTGGCACTGGTAACGAAAGTAACCAGTAAGGATACGTGTGTAACGAGTACTGTTTATTTTAGTAACGAATACGCATCTTTTCGTTACTCTCACAGTTCTATTAGACAGGGATAGGCCGGTAGAGATAGAAGATGGTGTTAAAGCAGAGAGGGGGGAGTAGCACGCCAGGGGTGGTCTCACAAAGGCTCCTGACACGCCACCTGGCCTTGCTTGGTCGTTTCACTCCCCACCCTGGCTGAAGCAAATGCGGGCGTGTTTCCCTTCCCGACCTCTGTTCGCTTGCATGGTTCAGAACAACATTCTTCCTACGTAATATTGCCAATTTCTTGATGTACTACTTCACAATGCTGTTTAGCTATATGTTTGCAGTCATCTTCATCATTTTTCTCTGTCTGATTAGTGAAATTATTCCCTTAACTCTCACATCCATCACGACAATGTTGTCCACAAAGCTGATAATCCCGTTTCTTCAACGGCATCTACATAATTACTCTGCACGTCACATTGAAGTGCATGGCGGAGGGTCCATCGGACCACTTTTATATTTTCTCTGCAGTTCCATTTTCTAATAGCTTGCGGGAAAAAGGAACATTTGAACCTTTCATTTTTCGATATGATTTCTCTTATTTTATTATGATGATCATGTCTCCTTATGTAAATGGATGCTAACAAAATATGTTCGCATTGAGAAGAGAACATTGGTGTAAGAAATTTTCCAAATAGATCTCGTCTTTCTTCTAAGGATTTCCACCCCAACTCGTGCATCATTTCCGTGACACTCTCCCCTATACCAAGATAATACAAAACCAGATGTCATTTCCTGAACTTCGTCTAAATCGTCTGTCATTCATAACTTGTGTGGATCCCACAATGCTCAGCAATACTCCAAAACAGCACGCACAAGTATAGCGTATTCAGTTTTTTTTTAGTAGAAATGTTGAGTTTTCTAAGTGTTCTACCAATGAAACGTAGCCTTCGTTTCGCCTTCCTAACAATATTTTCTGTGTGTTCTTTCCAATTTAAGTTCATCGTAATTGTTATTCCTAGGTATTTAGTTGAATTGATAGATTTGACTGATTTATCGTGTAAATGAAGTTTAACGTATTTCTTTTAGTGGTCACATGGATAACTTCACAGTTTTCATTATTTAGGGTCAATTGCCAATTTTTGCACCATGCAGATATTTAAATAATTTTGCAGGTGCTTTTCATCTTCTGGTGACTTCACTAACCAATAATTGAAAGCATGCCGGCCGCAGTGGCCGAGCGGTCTGCGGTGCGCCAGTCACAGTCTGCACGGCCGCTACGATCGGGGTTCGAATCCCCCCCCTCGGGCGTGGACATTTGTGTCGTCTTTAGTATAAGGTAGTTCATAAAGAGTTTGTAAGTTTAGGGACTGATGACCCCACAGTTAAGTCCCTTAAGCTTAACAATTGAACATTTTTGAATTGAAAGCATCATCCGCGAACAGTCTAAAAGAGCTACACAGTGTGTCTCTTAAATCGTTAATAAAAAATCAGGAACAGTAGGGGCCGTATAACACTTCCCTGGGGAATGTCAGATATTACTTCTGTTCTGCTCGATGACTTACCGTCAATTACAATGTACTGCGTCCTTTCTGAGAGGAAATCACAGATCTAATCGCACAACTGTGGGGATATTCCGGAAGAGAGGGGGGGGGGGGGGAGTTGTACCTGACCTACCATTTTCTTTACAAAGAATTTGGCACTTTGACAGCTTGTGGTGGCTGCATTTATAGAAAAGACATCTTCGTTCGTCGGTGAAGGATCCGTGACCTCAGCTCGGGACAAACAGAATCTTTTGACATCAGTCTGCTTAGCTATCCTATTTCAGATCTCATTTAACATGCGACTTTGTATTAAACAGTTTCTCTTCTATGAAATCACGTGGAATTTTAAAGTAATACCATAATGATAAAACGAAATACTGTGAATACTTGTTGAATTGCCAAAATTATAGTAACAACGTATTTGAATCCATGGGCAGTTTTGTTTTAAAAATGCAAATTCATTCAGTAACAGTCTGAAAATCGCGTTCCGCAATCTTAAGATTTTTCCATAACTCACTTAAGGCGAACAATGGTTTCGTGTTTATAAAACAAACACAAGAATGTATTGTAAGTAAATGATACGCAACAGTGTTAGCTCTACGGTTGCTGAACTTGATATAAAAGACGAAAGCTCTAAAAATCTCATTGATGCAAACCGAATTTAATGTTCTATTAAAAGCTTCTGTTACTATAGTGCTGTTAATACGTGTTACTTCTGAGTTTAACTAATGTGTTAAAAGTGTTAATTTTAATAATGACACAGTCAGTTTTTCTTAAACTTTGTGAGCCGCTGACAGAAATGATTGCTAGAAGGAAAAAGGCGGTGAAGCCAGTCTCCCGTCCATGACGCACCCTTGCCAGACAATCTTCTTACTTGGGTACTGAAACTCGCCAGTTTTTAGATTCTGTGCCGGCCTTTATATTGGGACACAGCAGTTTGGAGAACTCGGCCCGAATGTAAAGAGGGCACCACGTCCCATTTGAAGGCGAGGAGCGGCATTAGCATCGACCCGGCCAGCTTTTTAATTAGACCCGACTGTGTTAATCTGCTCGCTCCACAGTTGCAGTTATTGGAGCAATCTCCGGCGCAAATTGAAGGCTCCCCGGTACGTATATTGTGCCGTTACCATTTGTTCCCCAGGACCTCTCCCAGTCGCTTTCGTTCCGCTCCGTGACGTCACGCGGATAGGCCAGAGACCGTGCGACGGGCTCCTCCAGAGTTTCGTCTCGATTGGGTCGAACAGCGCTTTGGTGACGTAAACGTAGCATGTGACTTCATACGGCGCAGTTACGCGCCCAACGATATACGCCGTCCAGATACGAGGCCTCACAACTACTACTTGTCACACCGATAGGCCGCCGTCGCAAGCTCACTGGATGGCGCTACGAGGCTCAACGGCCAGCCACTCAGCCTTCAGCGCACACTGTCACGTAAGCAGACAAAAGAGCACACGGTCTCTTGCGTCTTCGATACAGCATGCTCAAGTCATAATGACGTCACTTCAGACGCTATCGAGATCTACTCTGCTGACGACACACTCGCCTGTGCTCAGGTCTCTTTATTTATCTTTCGCCAAGGCGCACTTACAGTTACAGGTTAATTCCGAGATGATGATGTAAACTTTTACGGGTAAATACGTATCAACAAGAAGTAAGGGACTGTACTCCGGAAACGAAAATCTACTGAAATTAACGTTTTAGTTCACCCGCAGGGCTAAAAGTAAGAGCCCCAATTTGGGAATCTTGATCGTGACTGACAGAATTCCTGCTGAACATTTCGCACCACCCAAAATTCAACACTCTGATGGAAGTATCCAAATTAGGGGAAATTTGCAGTACGCCTTTACGACGACGAGACTTGCACCTGATTAATATTTCAGTGCAGGCACAAATCACTGGCGCCAGCAGTGCCGCCTGCAAGGGCTATATAAAGGGCCGCGTGGACGTACTGGAATTTATTATGTTGGTGTGGTGTCTGTTCTTTCGGACATGTCCGAAAGAACAGACACCACACCTGCTTAGCAGCCCTATTGCATTTGCAATTATTGAGAAAGGAAAGGAAGGAAGAAGGATTAGGAAGGAAAGGCTTGACAGTGAATGCTCAAGGGGCATTTAAATGAAACAATGGCGACAAGTGAAAATGTGAGCCGGGCCGGGAGTCGAACCCGGGTCTCCCGCTTGGGGCCAGCGGTCGCCTTTACCCGTGCTCGCCTCCCGTCCGTTTCAAATTCCCACAAGTCGCACGCTATGGCTGTAGCGCCCCTATCGTTCATGCCCCCTTACACTCGCCATTACGGTTTCCCTTGCGAGGTCGAAAGTATGACTCGCATCTACGGTGAAGTAATTGAAGCTAACGCCGTCTTCACGTGTAAATAATTGTTACATTTATTACATTTAACTGGCTCATCGAAGCACTTTGGCTATTTTTATACCGTTACACCCTCCAAAAACTCAAGTGGAAAACGAACACTTAAATGTTTACATACGAGCTCTTACTTCGCTTTGTTGTATCTTCTAAGTGGCAATAAAACGCTGTTTTTGTTTGGTTAGTCTCCAGTTAAATTAGCTTTTAATAGTAATTCCTAGGTATTTATTTGAATCCTTGAGGTTTTTTGTGGCATAACGACTTTTCATTTTGCTATTGGTCACGAATGGGTGTGTTTTATTCGTTCTGATATCCCCAGTGTCGTCTGAACCGTGTCGCCAGCGCCGAGAATTCTTGCCCGGAGAATCTCTCCGATCTCTACAGGTGTCTCACGTGACTTCTCACATAGCCCCGCAAGAAGAAATAAAGTGGCGAGAGGTCAGGTTAACCTGCCTGCCACGAAACACGACCTGCTCTCGGGGAACCAATATCCGCTGACGAATAACAAGTGGGCCGTGTTCCAGGACGCTGGCCACAACACGGCCTGTAAACTAACCACCCAGCGTCGCTCTCGGTGAGGGATGTCGCCTCTGCCGGAAGAACCCTACCAAAGCAAAAATGTTCCCCGTTACCTGCCAAGCCAAGAGTCCGGCCATTTACGCCGCCTTTGTTCGTGTCACTTTGGTTACCAGATCACTTTGTATACTTGATGAAGCACTAAGCTATTCGTATGTAACGAACAAACACACAAAATTGTAAGAAAACTCGCATAATAGGGAGAAGAGGTTTTTTTCGGAGTACCGAGCGTTGTCTCTTATGTGACAGTAGTTTTACATTAAAGAGGCGCCACAAGAATTACTATTACTGCTTCCAATCAGAGGGTGCAATTTATACAAACGTCAGCCATTCCACAATAGAACGCATCATCAAGTAATGCGAAAATCAGCCATATGGTTTACTAGAATCGCCAAGAGCAAAAAACAAAGAATTTTTTGAGGACACCCCTTGTTACAGACAGCTTCACAAAACCGGTCGTTTGACAGGCGATGTAAGACTTTTACACAAATCAAAAAGCAGTCCTGACATTACGTGAATTACTCATTACTTTCTTGTAAGATGTTTTATACGATGGTTGGAACTTAAATAGTGGCAACACTGATGTGGACAGTGGCGTAACTAGGACTTTGCTTTGGGGGGGGGGGGGTATAGATCTGCTTGACTAGCAAAATTTTAGTCAGTTTCCAGACAGACTACCATCTACCACTCCTGCTGAAGAAACTAATTCACTCCCATCCAATAAAAGATTATGGTAAAACACCACAAGTTTTCGATCTTTACCTTTACTAGATTGCTGTTATACGATTTATTTTCTTTCTTTTTTTTTCGGGTTCTGGGGGGGGGGGTTCTATCCCCCCTCATCTCCCCCCCCCCCCCATAGTTACGCCACTGGATGTGGAGATACTATGCAATGGAATCTACTATTGTCGCTGATAGCACACGTTTTTGACATACCTACTTGCATCTCCGAGCCAAATGGACTCGTCCCACGTCACCGGCGTGCGCAAAATTGAGGGAACCACAGTCACTTGTGAGCGAGCGGTCTAACGTATCGGTGTCACTATGTTTTAGAAACAGGAACAACGGAGTTGGATCAAGATTGAATATGGCAGAGGTCGTACAGCACGACAGTGTCATCGAGGTGTTCAAGAGGCGTGCGGAGAATCGGTATTGCCGTACAGAACGGGGGCACGTGGGTAAAAGCCTTCAACGAAGGTCGGCAAAACTATGGCAGGTCGTCCTAGCGTCTCTGAAGTAGTAGTGCATACAGTTGCCACGTTAGTAGACAGTGATGGACGCCAGACGTTCCGTGAGCTCGCCCATGAAACCGGATTAGCGCATACAGCGCAAATAGTGGCTGCTCTGTTCGGTCGGTGGGACTGGGAAGTAGTGTACCATCCACCTTATTCCTCGGAATTAAGTCATTGTGACTTTGATTTGATTACGAAGATGAAGGAACCACTTCGTGGCATTTGCTTCAGAACAGTTCAAGAGAATTGACAGGCAGTAGACAGCTCCATTCGCACCATCAACAGAACAGACTCTGCTAACGGTATACGCTGCCTTTCACATCGCTGGTAACGCGTTCAACCCTCGTACATGACATTGCCTGAAATGAGATTACCTGTATGAGATCAGCTAGTAAAAGAAAGGTTCTGGTTGAGAGAATGGGTGTAATTCACTGGTGATGCAAATATTAAATCGGAGTAACGAAATAGGGGGAGCAAACGATCAAACTTACGTCGACAACAACATTACTTATAGAAAATGTTGGTATGGTCGTTCTGTCAACGGCGTCATGGACAATGTTAGTGGATGCAAAAGGATTATTACGGTGAATATGGATCCAAAGAAGGTGTTTTATCCAACAGAATGTGCAACAGGGAACTATCACTGCCGTATAAATTACAAAAATTACGTGTGCTACACTTGTGGACGAGTCCAGTTCTAGAACACTTATGTGGCGTTTCAAGCCCTATCAAGTACGAGAAACCGAAGGCACTAAACAAATGTTGATTCCTGCTGTCCGGATTCTATCAGACCGGTTTAACCCATAAAAAGAGTAAAAACGAATGCTAAAAAATTTAATTTTCATATTTGTCCTGCGGCTATAAGCTTTCTAAAAATTAAAAAAAAATTATAATTATAAAGTATGATAATAGTTCTTAACAGCGAGGACACGCGGTTAAAGTAACACATTTTAGGTGGGAATGTCTCCTGGAAATTTGATGTAACACAAACTTCACTATGTAACTGTGTTATCGTGGCTTTTTACCAGAGTCGTCGTTTGAACAGTTAACACTGCTACTTGTATGTAGTGTTGGTCCACTTTTACTAGTGACTAGAGCAACGTGCTCGGGGGTCATGGACACAGGAGGAAGTACTTGCACCATAACCTAACTAGCGGTCCAGTAATACAAAAATTTATTCCCAAGTGAAATTTATCTAATGGTAAAGTGACAGAGCTCCTTGTGTAGCATTCATTACGAATTGAAACGGCTATAGATAGTTTTATAATACAGTGTGTAGATGAGTAAGTGCAAAATCTAAAAACTGTTTTCAGAACCAATTGATACGTACAAGAACACGAAACAAAAAATAATTTTGAAAAAAATAAAATCTACTTCTTTACAATAGTCTAAAGACTAGGACCTGCCGGCCGCAGTGGCCGAGGGGACTCATGCGCTCCAGTCACGGTCTGCACGGCCACTACGGTCGGGGGTTCGAATCCCCCCTCGGGCATGGATATTTGTGCCGTCCTTAGTTGTAAGTAGTTCATAAGTAGTTTGTAAGTTTAGGGACTGATGACCCCGTAGTTAAGTCCCATAGACTTTACAAACATTTGATTTGATTTGAGACTAGGACCGTTCTTAATGAGCATAGTTCGCTTCTGAGTCTTGCCTGAAATGCGAAAGACTCGTTGAGGGAAAATATACTTTTCTGTCCGAAATCACACAAAAATAGGATGCGTTCCATTCCGAGAAAATACGCAATAAATTTCGTCCAAGAAATTAAAGCTGTAGCAAAAGAATGTTAAATTTGTTTCCTTTGAGGTAACATAGTTTTGTTACGGTTGTCACCAGAATATTTTTGTTTGGAAAGGGCTCGCCAGAATATTTTTAGTTGGAAGGGGTTTGGAAAGCACTG
The DNA here is from genome assembly GCA_026315105.1 of Locusta migratoria. Lineage (NCBI taxonomy): Eukaryota > Metazoa > Arthropoda > Insecta > Orthoptera > Acrididae > Locusta > Locusta migratoria. Next base: position 300,890,850 of record CM048755.1, read on the forward strand.
GTCTAGAGTATCTGGCGCGCTATGCGACAGTCACAACTGAGGCCGCCTTTGGCTGACCGCTGATGCGATCGGCTTTAGGCGGCCCGCGTTATCTGCAATGAATGAATCCTTTGATCCGCAGCCACGGTGAGCTCTGGGTGGGATTCAAACCGCTATCTCGCTGATGTAACTCCCGACTCCCCCCCCCCCCTCATCCGATATTTTTCACGTCACTGAATGCACCGCGCGCGCCATTGTACCACTGGGGTATATAGTGCATTCATTAACTTCGGCACATGTCGACTGGATTGCGTCGCAGCTCTTCTGAAATGTCACGTTTAGTAAGATATTTACTTGTCGAGCACATGGAGCATCTTCGTGCAAGTCCCGCAAATATAGTACTGGTTAGTGAAAAACTACAATCGGTTATAGCTGTGGGGGAGGGGGGGTGTAGGTGAGCAAAGAGGTTGGTGCCATTGGATGTCTCCGGACAACTTGTTCTTAATCCGATTTGTCTTTACTGTATTTGTAATGTTCCATATATTTCCTAAAATTGTTTTAAATGACATAAGCATTACATTTTGGATGGGAATGTCTCCACTGAAATGAGTATAACACAGAACTTTTGTGCAAATCATAATTACATAATCATCTAAATACAAAGATTTGTTAATTTGTTGGACTGCTAATATTGAATTTTTTATTTGCACATTAATGACTGCACAAAATGGGAGGACAAGGCGAATAATTCGAAACTAATTACCTTTTTTTTTTTTAATTTTGAAACGGCATAACGTATGTATTAGTGTCATCTGTAAAACAGTTCTATTCACATAGTCACGTGTTTGGTTCAGATGGATAAAGAGGAGCGTAATACTGGCATGAAATTCTTCGGTGGACAGTTACAGCTAATCAAAGTTCGGTCAAAGATGGTGGAGTCCGTAAAGAACTCAGCATTTTACCTTCCAGCAGGCGCGCGTATATTTCAGATACGAGGCGACAAAGTTCGTAACCTTTTCTTCGAAAGTGGGAGAGTCGCAAATTCCCCTCTTTATATTAGCCTTCTCTTTTAAGATTCAAGTTCGATGTTTTGTCTCTTTTTAAGGTTTATTAGAAAGAGATATCTGCAGAATAAGCGTGAACCTACTGACTAGAAGACGCGCCTATCGGAAGGCTAAGAAGTAGATATCTTATTTAAAGTGTGGCGTAGTTTCTTTCATAATTAGCCACACCAGATGTGTAGACAATAGTGAAAGCACGGAGAAAATGCTTCATACGATCCAGGCGTGGAAAATTCAATTCCAATTCTCCTTTCTCCCTCGGATGATCTTGTCACACTCGTAAGAAACTATATCTGCATTCGGAGTAATGCAGCGTGAATAACTGAATTATCCATTCCACAATTAACTTTAGGACACAAGACGGGAATAACAAAAGAACCTAATAAATACTTAAGCCATTAGTAACAGAAAACTAATTACCAAATATTGCAATTAAAATGTAGGTAACTTACGGTCATACAGTTCTGGAAAATAGGAAACTTATTAAATACTGCTTTTTGTTCGTTTAAAACAGCAAACATGCTTTTACATTTGTCTACTTTAGCTACTGTTTCCTGACAAACAAGCTCTTAAGTTATTTGACATACCAGAAAACTGTGACAAACTGGCAGCGACATTTGCGTGCAAAATTAAACACTAGAACGAGATCTCATCCTCTTCAGAGAAAAAGAAAGAGTATGAATAAAATTTAAAAATTCGAAATCTGATGTCCAATCACGTGAGTTGAAGTTTTCACACCAGGGTATACATAAGTAGGCGAAGACGTTACAAAGCCTCGTAGCACAAGGTAGGCCTAGTGTTGTTCTAATTATCAAAGACCTAGGATTTGTCCAAGGACCATCCTCGCAGTACATGTCCGAAGTAATTAAAGGAAACCCGAATCCCAGAGACTGGACACGCGTGTGAACCAGTGTGCTCCTGAATTCGTGCTATGATCATGATCCCACTCTTGAAGGATGTCATTAAATATGTATTCGAATATTAATATATCTAGATTGTTAAAGGGCATTGAAATAATTTCATTGGCGAACGTGAAAGTTTATGCTGGGCGAGCAGTCGTTTAAAATTCTTACCATGTCGAACAGTATGTAAGAAGTCAAGAATTTCTTACCTCCTTATATGCCATTTTCATGTGTACAAATAGAAGCGCATCTTTATTCTGATTAATTTGATACATTACCAACACAAATGCGATGGTAGTGCCCCCTGCACATTCTTTCTCTTGCTCGCAAGTGTAATTATATTCCCGCAAGGGATCGGGGGTATTTGTGCATCCTCTCAGAAATTGCCTTTCGCCTGTTGGGGGTATACATACGATTAGATATGGCCTCTGTTCATTCGGACGTGTCCCACAGAACAGACGACAGTGGCTGACATCAACAGCCGTAAATTCATGAATTCGCAATATTCAACCTTCTATTTGTTACAGGGCATCGAAACAAGTGTTGCAACAATGTGATATATTTTCTAGGCTTATCTCTCTTTCCACGTCACCGCCGCGTCAAGCTCTAGTTAAGAGGAATTGAAATGGCCGGTGTGGCAATTATCGTGAAATACAAGCTGCGAAGCGGACAGTTAAAATCATTACGTGTGCAATCGTGCAAGATAATGCACCTTTTAATAACTTTAATTTAGTATTATAAAACTTTTGCATTCATTGGTATGAATCTAGAAAGGTTCTATTCGTTGAAGACTGACATGCGGCAACCTTGTTGAGGCAGTAAGTCAAGTCTGAATGTGCACGGAAATTATGTTGAAAAAATAGCTGAAAGAGTGTATCGTTCGCTGGTGTGTAATAAAACGCCATACGACAAAGTGTTTTGTAAGGGGGTGGGGGGGGAGGAATGAACAATAATTGGACATCGCTTTCAGAATCGCTCTCGTAGCTGAGGATATTCTTTTTCTTTACGCCAAAATTAAAGCCACCGCAATAGCCTAAATATGTTCGCGTCGATTTGGTTTCACGAATATGTAACGTCTGTCCTACAACTGACGACGGCTTCATACTGTTTTAGAAATTGAGAAGCAGATTTGTCGACAACCTCCGTGCTTAAAGCGATCGAAAGCCTTAGTTGCCCTCAAAAGCAATGCTGCAAACAGATACCAGCTAATAAAAACGCCGTTTTCAAGAACTGAATGCTCGCTCCCGCGATAAAAGCAAGTGAAATCTGAAGAAATAAAAAAGGAACTTGCTAATGGATGTTAATTGGTTAATGCAGGCTCGGGTAGCACACTTATTACAGCTCACGTGGCATAACACAGAGGCGCTCGAAGTGAAAATAGAGGCTGTGGGGGATATTTCTGTGTGGGCTGTAAAACGTTGGTAAATCACTCAGATTTAGTACTTGGCGGGCGCGCGCTGCTGGCTGGCAGACTGCGTGTTGTGACCCGCTGCCAGCGGCTGGACACGCCCGCTCAGGACAAGTCGCCGGGGAGCATCACCCTCTGCTCAAATGTCATCAAACTAACGCTGCAAGCTGTACGGGCCAAGGCACAACAGCCGTGCCCAGCTGCGGCCGTAGCCGTCGGGGGTTCGAGTCCTCCCTCGGGCAAGGGTGTTTGTGTTGTCCTTAGAATGAGTTACTTTAAAGTAGTTTGTAAGCTTAGGAACTGACGAACAACTTAGTTAAGTCCCTTAGATTTACAAACATTTGATCATTTAGTCAAGATTTGCTTAGGGTTAACCTTCGTTGGGGATGAAGTGTGCCTCAATTCCACTGATAGCCGTTTTGTTTCAAGGGTGTCATACAATACCAAAGTTTCATCCCCCGTGACTATCCGAGAACGAAAACCATCGCCTTCTTCTATGTAGCGTGTAGGGACAAGCAAGTCGCCGGCCGCGGTGGCCGAGGGGACTGAGGCGCTCCAGTCACGGTCTGCACGGCCATTACGGCCGGGGGTTCGAATCCCCCCTCGGGCATGGATATTTGTGCCGTCCTTAGTTGTAAGTAGTTCATAAGTAGTTTGTAAGTTTAGGGACTGATGACCCCGTAGTTAAGTCCCATAGAATCTACAAACATTTGAACAAGCAAGTCGCCGAAGTGGCGTCCGATTGAACCAGGCCAATCAGCCACACGATATTATTATTATTATTATTATTATTGTAGCGTGTCAAAAACTGAAGTGCTCTGCCCATCCGGGTTTTGTGTGTTGTTAAGGAAGAATTTTGGGTACCCAACGTGAACAAATTTTTCGAAATTTCAGTTTTTCAGTAACAATTTCATGAACTAGTGATTATGAGATTTACGGAACTTCCACGGCAAGTGCACTAAGTGTAAACTTACGGTTGTACTTAATCTTCGCCGGCCGCGGTGGCCGAGCCGTCTGCGGCGCGCCAGTCAGTCTGCACGGCCACTACGTTCGGGGGTTCGAATCCCCCCTCGGGCATGGATATTTGTGCCGACCCCGTAGTTAAGTCCCATAAGCTCTACAAACATTTGAACTTAATCTTCTCTTCAGTCGTGTGAACCAGTTCGTCAGTAACCTCAGATGGGCGTCCACTTTGTTCTTCAAAGTGCACTTGATCACGTCCTTCATTGAACAGTCTGTGACCCATCTTCTAACCGTTGAATCACTCGTAGCATTTTGTCCGTAAACCTCGCAGATTTGCCGATGAATTTCCTTTGGTTTAAATTTCTTTTTGCATTTAGAAAATGAATCACACATCTGATTTCACACGCGGCGGCATTTTCAATTACGACTGACATTATAAAGAAGCACAACTGTGTGTGTGTGTGTGTGTGTGTGTGTGTGTGTAGGCTAAGGCAGCTAAGTCAGAACAGCCCTTGTGTCGCCCCAACCGTAATGGATACGAAGATGCCGTTTGGACACTGAATTGCAGGGACAGGGGCTACTTGAATACATTTCATGTTTGTGCTATTTTTTATTACAGAGATATGAGGCCATCTTTAGTTTTTTCAGTGGAACCCTATGTTAAATTTTAGCGTAACATTTTGGGCTTAAAAAGGCGGTTTCAAATATGTGTATATGATAATATTTAGGCGAATAGTTTTTGAAACAGATATGTTACCGTATCGTATTCGTCCATCGAAGAGGCTGCGTTTGTTTCTACATCTACATAGATACTCTGCAAATCACATTTAAGTGCCTGGCAGAGGGTTCAATAACCACCTTCATAACTTTTCTCTACCGTTCCATTCTCTAATAGCGCATGGGAAGAAAGAACACCTAAATCGTTCCGTTTTCGATCTGATTTCTCTTATTTTATTGGGATGGTCATGTCTCCCTAAGTAGGTGGGTGCTAGCAAAATATTTTCACATTCAGAACTAAAAGTCGGTGATTGAAACTTCGCAAACAGATCACGCCGCAATGAATAACGTCTTTCTTTTAATGATTTCCACCCCAATTCGTGCAACATTTCCGTGACGCTTTCCCCCCGTAACGTGATAAAACAAAACGAGCTGCCCTTCTCTGAACCTTCTCAATGTCTTCCGTCAGTCCCACCTGGTGAGGGTCCCACAAGGGGCAACAGTACTCCAAGAGAGGACGCACAAGTGTGATGTAGGCAGTCTCTTTGGTGGAGCTGGTGCATCGTCTAAGCGTTCTGTCAATGAAACGTAACCTTTGGTTCGCCTTCCCCACAATATTTTCTGTGTGTTCTCTCCAGTCAAAGTTGTTCGTAATTGTAACTCCTAGGTATTTGGTAGAATTTACGACCTTAAGGTTTGACTGATTTATCGCGTAATTGAAGTTCAGCGGATTTCTTTTAGTGGTCATGTGTATTACTTCACACTTTTCTTTATTTAGTTTAAGGACGGACTCGCAACGGTTACCATGTAGTCTACACAACAGGAAAGGTCGCATTGGACAACGCCGCTTCGAAGACCGATTACGATAGAACATATCTGTGAATAAAAAACTATTCGCCTAAATATTATGATATACACATATTCTAAAACGTCTTTTTAAGCCCATCGTGTTACGCTAAAATTTAACATAGGGTTCCATTAAGAAATGCCTCATATTTATGTAATAAAAAATAGCACAAACATGAAATGAGATGTATTCAAGTAACCCCTGTCCCTGCAATTCACGGTCCAAACAGCATTTTTGTATCCATTACGGCTGGGGCGACACAAGGGTTGTTATGACTTAGCTCCCTCACCCTGTATATATACGAGGGTGATTTTTCCCTATGTACAAACAACAGGGATTGACCGTCTAGAGAATGCAGAAGAAAACAGATTTAATGAATTCACGCCCGAAAATGCATGGTAGCCCTATATCAATGCTAGGGACTTCTTATTTATACTTCGTTACAGAGACTGTATTGTAATTGGCGCTGTACCATGCAGCCACAATTACACTATTCATACTCCTAGAGGATGGCACTGTTCCTCATACTATGCTACTGATGATTCGAAGGGTTATGTGTCTGCTACATGATGGCGCTCCATCTTTCTTTGCCATTAACGTGGGAACGCATCTTAACCGTGTCTTCCCTGATCTATGGATCGGTCGAGAAGGTCCACTTGCATTGCCTGCTCGTTCACCGGATCTCAACCCGTGCGATTTCTGGTTATGGGCCATATCAAAAGTATCGTGTATGCAGAGCCCAATCTAGATGTGGAGACACTGGAGAAGCGTATTCATGCAGTGTTGTCGCCACTGCGATGATAACTTTATTAGATCTTTTTTGTTCCGCATCCTCTCGTCGATAAATCCCTGGAGTTCGTACACGGTTGGGAAAAAAAAAAAAAAAACCAATCGTGTGTATTTAAGCAAAACGCCAAACAGTGGTGTGGGGAACTATTGTAACTATTTTCGTTACAAAGGCGACCGCCATCCGAGAATTTACTGAATAGCAATCGCATGGGAGACTAGACCCTTTAATGAGAGCTAGAATTACTTGCCTCTGTTTTGTTCTCATCTGCCCCTACTAGCTGTGGGAACAAGCGCCACTGTTTGCATGCGTTCGCTTGCAGACCCCCAGTAGCTGGGAGGCACGGGATGTTTGTTGGAGCATGCAGTGCGTCTATTATGAGTGCAGCGGGGAGCGGGGCTATTAAAGTTGTGAACAGCCGTCGGTCTTCTTTGGCGCCACTAGCGGCCTACCATTCATCCTGCGTTACGAAAGAGCGCGCGCGTGCTCTGCTAGTTCGCACATGCACATACCACACTATTTTCTTACAGTACCACCACAAAAGACTGTTCCTCAAGACGACACCCTTTCTTTTATACTAATAAACGATGTTAAATTATTATAACAAATGTTTTACACAAATACTAATTTTTATATTTAACTAGCTGAAAACCCTACGTCGTGCGGGTACTTATTTATTGCAGTCTTAATTTAGTTCATCTCTCCTTCCCTTTTCTCTCTCTTTCCTTTATGAAAATATACATTTGTGTGTTCACTTCCATGATGACCAGTCGAACAATTTGAATGTTTGTTGTAACGTACCCTCCGCCATGCATCTACGGATGCTTACGAAACGTAGCCCATGTATTAATTCGGGTTATAAGCTATCTTCATTCCACATTTCATTCAATTCCATGCAGCTGTTTCAGCGTGAAAAGTGACAAACGTGTTAACCCACTGTAAGGTACCCTCTGCCATGCACCGTACGGTGGCTTCCTAAAGGTAGATCATGCGTTAATTCAGGGTATAAGCTACGTCCATTCCAAATTTCATTCAAATCTGTTCATCCGTTTCAGCATTAAGGAGTAGCATACATATTGTAAGGTACACTCCTCCACGTACCACACGGTGGCTTACGAAAGGTAGCCCCTTGCGTTAATTAGGGTATAAGCTACCTGTGTTCCAAATTTCATTCATATCCGTCAGGCCGTTTCAACGTGAAAGCGTAAGAAACGAATTAACTACTTGTAAACCACCTCCGCCATGCACCATACCAAGTTAATTTTAGTACGCCTATAACCTTGACGCGAGTGCAAGCAATGAGTTGACAAAGTTTTATCGCAATCGAATGTACGGAATGGCCGTGTATAAAATACGAACAGAGAAACAAGCAAACATTAATTTTTATATATTAGATTTCTAAATAGAGGATAATTACATGTCTCCAGTTCTACGACTTTTCTCTGTTACTTTTAACTTCCTTCTTCTCTGTCAACTTTTTATGATTCAGAGGCAAAGATCAAAACAAGGAAAAATTTCAGTAAAAATTTTCCCCGCCCACCCACCCTTTCTTTTATCAGACCTGATAAGGTACATACAAACTTCCTTTAAAGCAGGCAAGAGTCCAAAACATCAAAATATATGTGAGGACTCTGGCTATGCCCCACAAATAAAATTTGTGTAACTCAATTACAAATCGATTCTTACTTCACAAATGACACTAGTTCATTGGTACATAGACGGCCTCCTCAGCTTTCACATGAACTGACTGGTATATCCTGTGCTGTTTACCTGTACTTAGTGCTCGTAAAGCTAGAAACTTGACTGAAAATTAATTTCGTACCGCACGGGAATGGCCGCGTCTTCTAAGGCATCATGCTACTGATTGGGCGGTCGCTCCCGCCGGAGGTTAGAGTCCTCCCTTGGGCGCGCGCGGGTGTGTGTGTGTGTGTGTGTGTTACCCTTTATGTAAGTTAGTTTACGTAGTTTGTAAGTCTAGGGACTGATGACCATAGCTGTTTGGTCCAATAGGTTTACAAACATTTGACTGAACAAATTTCGCAACGTAACCTTAGACTTCCTTGGCGAGTCGACTCTTTGTACCATTTTATATCGTACATCCGGCTGCGGTAACCATGTTTCCCTTTATTGGTATTTGAAAATTTTACTAATTCTAAAGTGTTCGGCTATACCGAGTATATCGTTTAAAAGAAACGAAATGCTGTACTCTTGTGCAGTATAGCTGACGATCATTCACCCTGTTCTGATAGGTAAGAAGTGCGCAAGTAAGCTACACTGTCACATTTTAGAAATTCGGTGATCACGATGGGCGTACTTTTGCGTGTGCTTCTACTATTTCGTTATTTGATATTTAACATATCGTATTTAATCGGCTATAGTACTCCATCGCCAATAGTACCCCCCCCCCCCTCCACAATTTTTGACGTCAAAATACGAAAATTCGTGAATTTGTTGGTTGCGTGAGGTTGGGCAGCACTAATTTACTTGAAATCCGGCAATATTGCCTGCCGATTTCTGGAACAACGTTATTTTTACAACACAACGGTAACAGTAGCTGACTACCCCATGCCCCGCTCTCCGTTCAATATCGTCAGGCTTCCATTTTCCCCAAATTTAGTGTTGGTCAGATTTATACTGTGTAAAACATCCGAAAATAAAAACCGACGATCGGAGAATTAGCATTGTCGTTAAAATTAAGAGCTGTCGAGTTCGTAACGAATAATTGAATGACATATTGGTTTTGTGTGTGTGTGTGTGTGTGTGTGTGTGTGTGTGTGTGTGTGTGTGTATAAAAATAAAGGTTAAATAAGATAGTCATTTGATATATAGCGTAATAAAATTATAATTAGCCCATCCTCAACCAACCGAATACACTATTGCTTTATGAAGCTTGCGCCTATAGTACTGTCCCCAATTTCAGAAGTAAAGAAATTGGAAAAATGGCGTGTACTACAGCCGAGTAAATCGGTATAGTTGCTGTAGATTATGGCGGCGTGATTGTATGTGCCAACTGGACACCTCCTACATGCCCAGTATTAACCAAAGTGTAAGCAAATTAGAACAAATTTACTTCATTCGAAAGCAGCTTAGATTAAATGAGGTATTGTCACACTGTAGGAATTAGAACACGCACCAAGCAAGAGGTGCACAGCGAGTCTAATTACACTAGGGAGGAGCGTAATTATGTTGCCCTGCAGGCTGGGTAATTGCATTTTATTTATACAGCTCGCGACCTGGCGAAGGGCATGTGTACAGAGCGAGCGACAATGGGGTTCCGGCCGACGTCGTACGATAATGGCGAAGCTAACGCGCCGTCCCTCGGGACCGACAGAATTTAGCGGCTCGAGGGCGTACTCTTCTCCTATGGATAGAACTCTGTAAAACTAAGCTCACTCCACAGTTTCCTCCTCTCCTCTTTCCTAGACATTGTCTCGTTAATTTTCTGATTTGGCAGTATTGTAGAGGTGGCCTGATGCTTCGCCTTTGAGCAAGTCAATAGCGCGTTGGTCGAGCTCTGTCCCTCACGCAGGACGACTACGGTTTGGCATTGACTGAATTGTAGGGTATCTTCCTGAGGGATGCCGAGCGAAATTCAACTGGCGCGTTCGATCGTCAGAATTACGAGCTGGTTGGAGGGCCCTGTCCCAATTTCTCCAAGCGTTCTCAGTTGAGGAGAGATCCGAAGATCTTGCTTGTTACAGTACAGTTTGGCAAGCACGAACACAAGAAGTAGAAATTCTGGACTTGTGAGGGTTGTCATTTTCTTGCTGAAATGTAAGTTCAGGATCAGGATGGCTTGCCATCAAGGGGGAAAAAAAGAGGGGGCATAAATTATCGTCGTGCTGTACTTGTGCAGAGATCCCAAGTATTTCGATTTTTCCGTAGTTCTGACGATTTGAAGGCAAAAATTACTATCTTACTGAAGCCCCAGCTGGACTTAGGGATTTCGCTATTTTATGTACATTTGGAAGTTTGTCGACATACTGTTTCTCGTTGCCATGTTTTCTCGAACCTGTATTATTTCAGAAACAATACTTTTTATCACCTGCTTAGGAGTACAATATTGCCTACATTAAAGTTGCCCACAACAGTGGTGCCTCGCTAATTTAAGTGCTGTGGGTGTGTAAACTTGTAGTTATGCTACGATTTGGCATACTGATGGTAATGCTGCTACGTTACTGGAAGTGTAAATTAATTATTGAGCACAATTTAACTATCACACCTGTTTTAATTCTCTTAATGACGAATGTAAAACGAATGTAAAGTTCGATGTAATTGTTTTAGTAACGAATAGGCCTACTCTACCAGCGTGTTTTTATTATTAGTCGTATTTCTGGTGTCTTCGTTTTTTCTTTTTTTCTCGGGAGTCACAGTGACACTTCGAACCGAGATTTTGTTGTAAGTAAAAAAAATACAGTTGGATCCTGGTACACACTCACCCCTCAATTCTCTTGTCCACATTACGGATAGATTCCTTGGAAACTAGACATCTGCTTGTGCTGTGAATTACAGCTGTTTTGGGGGTGTTAATGGGTAGGTACCCTTTGTTGTGGCGTAAAGTCAGCGCCAGACGTAAGAGAACGATCGTGGGGAAAGCAGCGATCGACCGAAAGCCAATCGCAAGCAGGCGCCGCGCATCCTGGAGGGAGTAACCGAAGACGCGCGGCCTCTACAAGCGGCTATATCTAGGCCGACATAAGTCCGGACGGCCCCGTCAGTTAATAGTCAGAACTGAGGCAGTTATTAGGTCAGAACTCTGCTACGAACCAAGCAGTCACTCGGTCTCAGCGCTAATAGTATCATACGGACACCGCCGCGAGAAGAGAGAAGAAACAGACATATGTTCTAAAGTTAGTGTCATTGTATATTCAGTAAATAAAACTTACTAATCTCTATAGAGCCGGCCGCGGTGGCCGAGCTGACTGCGGCGCGCCAGTCACGGTCTGCACGCCCAATACGGTCGGGGATTCGAATCCCCCCTCGGGCATGGATATTTCTGTCGTCCTTAGCATTAGCTTGTTCGTAAGTAGTTGGTAAGTTTAGGGACTGATGACCCCATAGTTAAGTCCCATAAGCTCTACAAACATTTGATTTTGAATCTCAATAGAAATGTTTTACTGACTACGATTCCTGCACCAGTACCTTTCCTGACAACTAGACCGGGACGAGTACTCTACAAATGGCTGGGAGGATGATACAACAAATGGTGATGAGATCACAGCACCCTTTAACCCCATAGTTTTAAAGAACCACGAGAAATTTATTAAAATAAATGAATACTCAACTTTAGAGTTGTACAGCTACAGTGAGGATGTTAGCGGCGGTGGAGTGGCCGAGCGCTCTAAGGCACTTTGCCGTTGCTCGCCGTCGGAGGTTCGAGTCCCACCTCGGGCAACAGTGTATGAGAGTTTTCCTTAGCCTAAGTTAAAGTAGTTTGTAAGCCTAGGGACTGATAACCGCAGCAGTCAAGTTCCTTACATTTAACATTTTTGAAGTCCAAACGGCATGCGTTAAATATTCGAAGTTCCACTGGTGTCCGCGAGAATTTCTAAGTGCTAGTACGAGAATAAGTCTTAAGGCACTGTTCCGCGCAGCATGGCAGTTTTTCTGGGTCGAAGAACAGTGCCTGCTGGAACGTTACGTTACGTGATGACTCGATGCACACACTGGCTGCACACGTCTGTTCTGCAGGCCGTATGGCTGTTTAACTATGCTTCGTCCAATCAGGTTATTGTGTTCATACGTGCGCGGCCTCTCGCGGGAATGAAGTAATTGTACTAACTGTCTGCCTTCCCGTCGACCTATCGATACTGCTGTAGTAGTCGTCATTGCCGCCGCGGCGGAGCGGCTGAGCATTGGGGCGCTGTGCTGCGATGCCCGAGGCCGTTCCCCGTCGGGGGTTCGAATCCCCCCTCGGGCATGGATGTTTGTGCTGTCTTTGGTATAAAGTATTTCATGATCCCGAAGTTAAGTCCCATAAGCTTCACAAACATTTGAACATTTTTTTCTTCATTGCCTCAATACGCGATACAACAACGAAAGTTGTTACAACAACCCAAGTCGTTCACTCCAGGCGACAAGTCAGGTTCTGCATTTACATGTGTTCTCTGAAAATTACATTTACTTGCCTGGTAGAGGGTTTATCGAACCGCTTTCATATTATTTTATAGCCCTTCTATTCTCTAATAACACGAGGGAAAAATGAGCAACTAAATCTTTCCATTTTAATCTGATTTCTCTTATTATGATGATCATGTCTTCCTATGTAGGTAGGTACTAGCAAAATACGTTAGCATTTGGAGCAGAAAAATTTCGCAAACAGACCGTGCAACGACGAATAACGCCTTTCTTTTAATTATTTCCACCCCGAATTCTTGCATCATTTCTGTGTCTGTGACACTCTCTCCCCCTGTATTGTGACAATTGGAAACGAGCTGCCCTTATTTGAACCTCCGTACCTGTGGCAGACAGGCCGGTGTATCATTGTTTTGGTACACCCTCTCCACTGCCTGCAGTGTCCGTGACTACAGCCAAGTGTTCACATTTCCGTGTCGCAAACTCGTGGACACGCAAAGTAGCACACTGTGCTTTATACGAGCATGTCTTTTTTCAGCCTATTCTACACATCCAAGAGGATTGTGCCTAGTGTTCCTCTATATATGAAATTGGCACTAAGGTGATAAAAGCCACGGGATTGCCATATCCACAGATCCCGTATCACTTACTTTCCTTCCCGTCTCTCTCTCTTTTATTTGCCTGCCCCTTATAGAACTACTACAAAAATATCATCCTTCTCGGTGATGTGAGGCTTAGGATTATATAAGAATTAATTTTAGATATAACTGGGCACTACCTCTCTTTCTGGATATGTAGACTACACTGAAAAAGACTGCAGTGTGCTAGATTTTGTCAGTTGATACGAATGTACTAACAGAAAGTAAGTTTCGCCTTTCCTTCGAAATTAAAGTACTGGAACATCTTGGGGGGAAATTTTTAATCCATCCCAGATTATTTATGGCAACTAGGAAAGGTCTGTATCCATAGGACACGAAGTATTGCCTCCTCTCCTGCGGTCTACAGCTGTCCAAGTCAATTTAATTGTAAGTAGAGTATCTCTTTCATTACTTAACTGTCCATGGAACGTTAATCTTCAGTCCAGAAACACTCCGTTGTACCGTTTGCCAGAAGTACCGCCGCCAACAATTATGCAGTTTCTAGTGCCAGAAAGATGTTCATAATTTTCTGTTGAACGATCAGTCGCCGCAATGAAACGCTGTACAGCACATATGCAGGGGTTCACAGGTGTAATGATCAATGTTCAAGGATATGACGGGCACAATAATTCGTATCAAAGAAAGTCTAATAAGTAAGTACTCTAAAATGCATACCCAAAAAGCTGTGAGCTTTTCACCATCTTCGTTACTGTGAGAAACATCTGTTAACCGAACAAGTGGTCGAAGGTCTTTTAAGATATTCATTTTAGGGCGCATGTTCACTGCGCAGTTTTCTCTTGTATAAGACCACACTACCTTCTCCCAAAATTTGGAAGGCAGAGAGTTTAGGTAAATCAGTTGGTTTCACAATATCGAAGACGTCGGCCCATAGCTTCTGTAAGGTAAGCGGTTCCAGAGCTCATGACAGCTTCGAGTGATATATTTATGAATATTAATCGTTTCTTCTAACACACATTGAATAGCCGCGGTGGAGTGGCAGAGCATTCCAAGGTGCCTCGCTGCGGAGCGAGCGGTTGCTCGCCGTCGGAGATTCGAGTTACCTGAAGTCGCAAGTGTATCGTGATCGACCGACATCTCTAGGGATGCTGAAAGACAGCATCCGACGCCAAAGCCTTACATAACTCCGGACTCATGATTTACAGTGCTGTTCACAATATTATTCCTCGACTACAGCTGTTGTTGAGGAATGATGGTGAAAATATTGAGCATTTCCGGTAAAGAATATCATCTTTGCTTTGTCTTAATTTGTTATGCTAATTATTGCTTTTCTGATCAGATGAAGCGCCATCTGTCGGACATTTTTGAACTTTTTTTCTAATAAAATCCCATGTAATTCCAAGCATGTGTGTCAATTTTTACCTCTATATCTACATTATTCCGTGATTTATGAAGTTTTCAAATTTATACTGACTTTTTGATCACCCGGTATATAGTATTCTAGACTCCAGGAGTCCGTTTGTCGAGTGCATTCGCACTGAAATAAGCACCAAATCTCGGCTTGGTGGATTTCAATTAAGAATCGCGGCGTCTGTTCTATCGGGCGACTCCGCTGTTCTTAATTGTTTCTTATCTCTCGCCAGTTTTCGTATTACGAAGTTGAGCAAACGTATACGGTTAGGAAGATCGCCTGCTAACTCAATAGGCTTAGCTGATCCTTTCCTCGCCGATAAATTGGGAATTGACGGTCGCGGAAACGAGGCAGTTGATGAGTGCAGATCGGCGTGAGTCACGCAGCCAGGTCAGCTGTGCGCCGGCAACCCTGTACTCAATAGGGGACATCTCGCGCCACGCCAAATGAGGGGGGCGCAATTGGCAGGCCCAGTGCACAACCTAACATACAAAACGTATGCTTTTCCCGAGTTCATAGTTGCAAATAAACTAGCACTCGAGCGTTTCACCAGTGGCGGCTCGTACAAAATTTGACCAGTGTGCTGCAACATTACAAAAATAAACAGGAAACAAAATATTCGAAAATAAAAAGTAAACCTTTGTATGATTGCCTTTAATTAAATATCGATATTGTACTGACAGTAAGACCTTCAGGGGAAACTATAACAGCGCTGCCAACTGCATGTATTCTCTGCAGGTGGTAAATATAACGTTTAAAAAATATTAATTTTACTTACAGAAATTAAAAATCTAGACTCAGAGGTATTTGAATACGAGCCTCACACAAGTAGGTTTGAGAGACAATGCGCAAGACACCTCAGCCAGCGCGCTATTTGACTCTGTATGCCGCAATATTCGTCATATACTATTCTTCCGCAGCCGTCACACGCAGCGCGAAGAGAAATATTGATCTGGTGCTGCAGTCGGTCTCAGCACACACGAGTCGCCAGGCCAGACGTCACGTCTGCGTATGCGCACTAGCGAACAGACGACTGCGCCGCCTCTCTGCGCACGTACCAGCGCGGCTGAATACCACTTCAGCACACGCAGCTGGTTTCCAGCTATCGCGGCGAGAACGCTCCAAAATGCGTTTTCATCCTTATTACTATCATTCTAATACGCATTGGAAAGGAATTGGCATAATGTTATTGTGATATCTGGCTGGTATTCCAAGAGAAAGGATGTAATTCTATAGCGATTTCTCGCTTGCATTGGAAGAGAAATGGCATAACTTTAGTAATATATTTACAGTGTGCTGCAGCACATAAGCACATGATCACCAGCCGCCACTGCGTTTCATGACTAATTAATACCGAAACAGCTAATTTTATAACACCTAACATAACCTATTTCGACGTTAACGCCTATTTGTTTTCCTATTTTAGCTATAAAATCCTAAAATGCACTTACTTCTTCCCATTTAAAAAGACTTGCTTCGAAAAATCGAAAGTAGAAACACTGAAGTCGTTATTTGAAGAAGGAAAATAAAAATAAAAAAAGACTTTAAAAAACTATTCCAAAACAAATTAATATGCACTTAAAGTCGGTTAAAAGTTTTGAACAGGGAAGTACTTGGCCATAAAGACGTTAGGGTAGGCGACTTAAATATCCGGATAGCCTATAAAAGATCCGGTCGAGTATCGTTAATTTGCCCCTAAGAACTGAAGAGTTCCGTTATTTTGTCATTGATCCCATAATCAGATCCAAACCAAACTCTAATCAAACTACCCTTGAAGTACATCCTTTCTAATAATAATAAAAAGAATGATCGAAATTGGCTTTCAAATAAAATAATAATAATAATAATAATAATAATAAAAGAATCTTCAATATCGGTTCACACAGTAGAAGGTTCTGAGGTAACAAACAAAAAAATACAGTCGAATTGAGACCCACCTCCTTTCTTGAATTCGGTCAAAAGAGTGTGCTGTTATTGGTCTGTGTTCCCGAATTAACGCCGTGTAAAGTTTGTTGACTGCAAAGAAACCAATAAGCTATTTCGGAGTCTTGCGTATGGATTTCTATAGATGAAATTATACTACATTCAAAAGCTGATTATTAGTAGGTTATATCCAGATATGCCAGCCAGGGGTTATTTGAATTGTTTAAATCAAAGGCCAAATAATGAAGGAATATACGTCTTTGCGGACGTCCATATCTAATTTATAAAAATGAATATTTGTACTTCAGTTCGTATTTTATGTTTTATTTTCTGAAAAGTTCCTTTGGTTTCCATGATTATTAAAGTTAAGTAATATTTTTTCTTCTAGGTGAAACAAAGGGTTATGGATTTGTTGAATACAGCACAAAAGAAGCTGCAATGCAAGCAAAAAATATGCTTGATGGTAAAGAAGTGGATAGCTGGGTATTATGTTGTGACTGGTTGGATTCAAGTCATGTCACATTTGAGTCCCTCCACTCAAAGTGCCTGTATGTAGACAGGCTGCCAAAAGACTTCAGAGACATGGGGGAATTTCGGAAGATATTCAGCTCAGTCGTGAGTCCTCCATATTGTCAGGTAAGTTCGCAATATAATAATGTAATGCATGTCAACAAAATAAGTCTGAAAGCAACATACATTGAAGATAATCTATACAGTGACAGACAGTCATCAGTGAGCAATTTCTCGCTTAACACTTCAATAAAGAGAAATAGCCAAGTGAATTTCCAAATAACATAATTGCAAATATCTTTCTTTAAACAAAGGTTTTCTGTTTTTATTTTTCCATATATATTTAATTGCCTTGTACATCTGGAGAAATGATCCGGGTAAAAATTATGGTAATAGAGGATAGTTGCCCTGCATGGAAAAGTGGAAGTATGGTCCAGATAAATTTTCATTGACATATTAATCTTGCTCAAATGTATTTTTTCAGCTGAATAATAAAAATAATAGAACTTATTGTGATAGGTTGTAGAAAAAATATTCTTTTATGTTTGTAATATTGAGGACAGCAAAAATTGGCTGTGTAATAATGTTGTATTATTATTTGTAGTTTGTCACTTTATAGTTTATATGAAAGTCTGTTAATTCTGTGTAAATGTGATTATTTCAGATTGCCCTTAAAAATGGGTGTCCTCAGGACTGGGGATTGGTAGAGTACAGTACGAGCGAAGATGCAGAAGCGGCACAGGTTTCTCTCAATGGGTACAATCTGAGAGGACAATGCATCAGGATTAGCTACTATATTCCTGGTGTTCGTGCTATAAATCTTTATCTAAAGCTGCTGAATGAATCGGTAAGTTAATTGTTCCAGGTACTTGTAAACCTAGTGGTCATAAATTTGCATGGAGTTTAATAATAGTACTAGTGACTTATGTAAGTGACATAGATGTATGAGGCATGTAGTTTTACATGTGTACGGCTCATGTAACACACACGTCGCTCTGAATGAGTACTGTAACTTACTGGCTATTTGTTTTACAATGCAGTTGTTAAAAAACAGCGCAGTTAACTATTTATCGGTATTTGCTGGGCGTCACAACACTCCGTATGTTATTGTAGATTTAGATGAGGTAATACAGTTACTTGCAAGTTCTTCTGATAAGTATAATGTCTGATTTAATGATAATATATGTAAAAAGTCTAGCTGTTGATAACCCAGATCCTTTCAAATTGTATTAATGTATCTATTTCTTATCAGCTTGTCGTCATAGATTCATGATGCACGAAGGTTTCAGAAAATGGGTTCCATAGCAGTGGAAATATGTCAGAGAGCCCACTATTCTATATGAAAGGTGGGGCAGTGACAATTTTTGTACTGTATACAAATCTGTACCAGGAATTCTGTATTGGTTCCCTCCTTTGATGAAGGAACCCATATTGTGCACTGCTTGTGGTGTGTAAATATCTATACACCACATTTTAATACATGTTTTATCACAAAGAGCACAGCAACAATTACAGCAGTTGATATGCTCCCTATTTTAGCTGACAGTGAAGTAAATGTGATAGGCCTACTTGTTTTAAGTTTATGTGATGTCTCATATTCTTTTTAAATTTTAGATGGGGTGTCCATTTAAACCAATCTTTTATATGTCTAGTCAACCAACACATGATATTGAATTAATGTATCATCCATCTATTTATGCTAACATATATATTGTGTGTCTGAACAAAATGTAGGACTATATAGATGATACTAGTCTGTCATCACATGTAATATCCTTTAAATTTCACATTAATTTTTAGTTTTGCATTTTTATCCAAACTTTCTGTAAATGCCACACTTCTTGACCTCAATTAAGGTTGCAACTCTTGTCAGCCACGAAATTCTGTTAAAAAGCATTACTATTATTATTTTAAAGGTAAAATACTATCTTTGATTACATCATATCTGAGTGAGAGAAAGCAAATTGTACATTTAACACAAATGGACACTCTGGGAGAGTTACATGAGAGGTCCCACAATGTTTGATGTTTGGACTTCAATTTTTCATAATTTATGTAAATTATTTGCCTAATGCCTGATTAAATGAATTTCAGACTAACCACTCTAAAACTGTAAATCTACTTTTCAGCCTTTGTAATATTGTCAGTAGCAGTGTATCAGTTAAACTTCTAGGCATTCATCTTGTTCCAAAACTAATTTGGGAAGCTGATATTAACTATATACTAACAAAATTAGCTAGAGTCACCAAATTGCTAAATAAACCTGTTTGACTGAAAAAATTCTACAGAACACTTATTATACCTTCTTTCGTAGCAACCTCATTTATGCAGTGGTATTATGGGGCATTTCCCCTGGAGGAAACAAAAGCAACAGCAGCAGCAGTAACAAAAATAACAATTATAATACTTTTGCAGAAAATAGGCATTAGGTGTATTGCTGTATTAAGCAATCAATATTGTGTAGGGAATACTTAAACTGACAGTTGCACCCCTGTTAATTCTCAATTACTTGGTGCATCTCAAGGAAAACCAAGACAACCATGAGTTGCTCAAGTCTTTGCGTACGTATGAGACATGTCAACGGCAGATGGTGGGCCATCCCAGTTTATAGGTTAAAGGAAAAAAGGAATAATAATTACAAATTTATAGGGATACACTTACTTAATACGTCATCAACTACAGCAAGAAGTTTAACACTAAATGTATTCAGAAACATCACTAAAAGGTGGCTTGAACAAAAAGCTTTCTGTGCAATAGAATAATTTAAAATATGTTATCAAAAGATTCTATTACACTAAAGCTGCCCTGTGAATGAAGCTTATTTAAACTGTTTATTATGTCATACTGTTCTTTCTTACTTGCATGATGTGAATGGTCTTAATGCTCAATATGAATCAAACATCTCATTTATAATATAAATTTTTCTTTCTTGGCATACGTATTATGTCAAACAAAGTTTTCCAGTTATTTCACTCTGTATGGTGCCTTTCTATTTAATGAATATTACATGGCTATGCATTACCTTACCATGCTCTAAATGTACAGAGCACATGCTTGGTTTCAATAGCTGCTTCACAACCCAGACCATCTGGATCCTCCCACCCACTACCAGCTTTTCTGAACTGCACAGATGGGAGTTATCCCTACAGTACATTGTCTGATAAAACTGCTGTCTCTTACAAGCAGTCCATGCTATAACTTGTATATTTTATATCTTGACTAAGTGCAATGTTGCAGTTGCTGTTTAACCTCCATTAAAAAAAAAAAAATGCATACGTATGTGTGTGTGTGTGTGTGTGTGTGTGTGTGTTTGCTTGTTTACCTTGCCCCCCCCCCCCCCCAAGTTAAGTCCTTCCCTTCCCAGGATTGGAATGACTCCTCCTCACCCACTCCCTTAAAACCCACATCCTTTCCTTTTCCGTCTCCTTTACTGCTCTTTGTCTGAAGAAGCAACCCACGATTGTGAAAGCTCAAATTTTTTTATTTGTGTTGATAAGTTAAATCATCTCTATTTTTTTATACATATTTGACTATATTGTAGATCATATATGGCCAGAAGATGAGGGCCTAGCCCATTGAAACAGGTCAACATTAAATTAATTCATCATTCTGCGATCTTGGTGTTTGTCCTTTTGGAGATAATTAGTACAATGATATTCCATGCATCTGTTTAGTCATATAATTCTTTGTCAAAATATTTTTTGTTATTTTGTACACACATTATTGATGACTTGATCTTAGTTAGCAATAAATTGTGAATATTTTCAGGTAAACAGGGGTAAGGCTACAGGGTTGTTACCAGATCCACCAGCTCCAGCAGTGTTTCAACAGCTGCAGAACTTGGCAAAGCAAAACCCTGTGTGTAAGTATACTTAAAAATTTAAACTTTATGTTGAAGTAAAGTCACATGAAAGCATACTATCTAGTTTTGTACATAAATTATTTTATTAACTTCTCAAGAAAATGAGCTTGGGGCCCACAGTCCCCAAAATTCGGGAGACAGTATGAAATGTATTTAGAGTTTTATAATTCTTGCACCGGCCCTTTTTTGTTTTAATGTTTTTTTTCTCATGATATCTTGTTAACAACAATTATTAATGAGATAAAATGTGTTTAACAGTTTGTACATCAACAATTGGGTAACAACAAACATCTAAGATTTACATTCCTTGTTGACAATGTCGTTCCTACAAGACACATTTCTGGAGCACAATCTTGAAGTCTGTTACCAACGGAAAGAAACACTAATTTTTTTCAATAAGTGATGTGTATACACGTGATCCTCCAGCAAAGTAATTCTTTAGACTATCAAAATAAAAAATGAGCTTTTTTTCTCATAATTGCAGAAAAGCATGCTGAAATGTCAGTTAACAGCATACAGCTAGAAATGCCCCGCAGCATGAGAATAATTATTTTACATGGTCCAAGGGTTATTTAGTTACCAATCCTTTAATTACAATTAAAATTGAGTTAAAGTAGTGATTTGCTGTTGATAAATGGGTTTTAGATTTCTTTACTGCCTAACCATTGTTATGCAGTTTGTTGTTAAATTTAAGCCAAAATTTATTGATCCAATTTGCATTTATTATTCAATCGTAGCACATGGGTAAAAGAAAGAAAACAGTTTTTTGCACCAAAGCTAATGCGTCTTTTTTATTTATACAGGTAGGATGAGGACCTTTAGATTCTCTTTATTGTCTGACTAGTCAAATATCCTTTGATCACAAGGCTATGATGGGAGAGTTCAGTTAAATCATTATATATTTTCATTGTGACATGGTGCTAATCATGTGGTTAGCTGTTCATATGAAACAACTACTGTTATCAAAATAAGTAATTTTTATGTGTTTTTTTTATGGAAAAAGCCATGGTGATAAGAAATTATTACATGGGTATAGCAGTTTGATTCTTCTATAAGTAAATTAGTCATCTTATTAATTTATTATTATTTTTTTATTTTTAATTATTTACTTTTTATACCATTTTTGAGGTACAGTTCTAATACTCAAAAGTGAGCAATATTGGTTTTACAATGTGTGCTTGAAATGAAAAAGACTGCAAATATTACAATCAACAACAGCTCTGAAAATGTTTATTTCTCACAATTTATGGCATGATTGAAATATACTATGCACTTGTGCTTGGTACAAGACTGTCCTTCCCAAAAATCAACTCTTGTTGAAATAAAATTAATTTTTTCATTGCTATATATGATTATTTTGCAGTTGCCCAGTCCCTGCAGAATATAATATGGACACAAATTCAGTCTCTTCAAAATGGCAGTGAGGCCGGGAAAAAGCCAGCAGGAGGAAATACGACAAACAAAGGGAAGTCGTCACAGAGTGGTGCTCAATCCCCGGCCCCAGAAAATGCACATGCAGCTCTTGTCATTCTACTAGCAGCTCAGATGCAGGCACAGATGGGCAGCAATCAGCCGTCACTGCTGGGAAACCCTCAGATGCTTGCTACGTTACAAAACTTAATAAAGCGTGGTCCGCCACCTCCGCCCCCTCCCCCTCCTCCGCCACCTCCCACACCCTCAGGTGGTGCTTCGGCAATACCTATTGTACCTCCTCCTATCCCGCATTATCCTCCACAGTTTGCCCCTGGAACACCGCAGCTGCCAAAGAATGGTTATCTAAAGCCTGGGCAACCACAAAAGGTAAGAGAAGAGTCTTGTCAGAAACTGTTTTGTTTTCTGCTTGTGTCAAAGATTAAGCTACTTAACATGTTTCCTGAACTGATGTTATTTCAAACATTCTAATCATAGTAGAAACATTATAAGCCATATAAAATTGTTCATATTTTAATGCTGTTGTAAATAATTTAGGAGTAAAGGAGACAACAAGATGAATAGCAGATTTATTCCGTGGTTTCATGTAGTCCTAAATTATTTACTTTCTGCGAGACCTAACACAATTTTTATCAGTCTGTAT
This sequence comes from Locusta migratoria, assembly GCA_026315105.1. Classification (NCBI taxonomy): domain Eukaryota; kingdom Metazoa; phylum Arthropoda; class Insecta; order Orthoptera; family Acrididae; genus Locusta; species Locusta migratoria. The sequence goes on from CM048755.1 coordinate 300,913,965, forward strand.
CCTGTCATCTAACTGAAACAGTTCTGTTAATTTTTGTTACAAAATAGCTTTTACACTGCTGGTTTTGAATTTTTTCATAGTAAGAGTAGGAATGGCATGAGATTGTATAAAATAATAAATTGCAATTTCATATGTAATTTGAGTATAGTGCACCAAAGAGGAGGAGATAAGCTTATAGAAACGTGGAATATACCATTTGATGTGACTATCAGTAGCATCATTCAACTAGCTTTCATCTTGTGTTCGCCTTTATTGTCATTTGAGCTGCCCATTTTAGGATTATTTCATGTTACTGCTTGTTTATAAAGAATGTCTCATCATAATGTTGATTATGAGCTACTATGAGGAAACATACCTAGTGTTTTTATAAACAAGATCCAGTAGTTATCACTGTTTCTTGTCAATGTCATTATAAGCACAAATTGGATTGGAGCATGCCCTCACATTGCAAGTTAACAGTAAAAGCATTTAGTGTAGATAATTTTTTTCTAACTTAATATGTGTGTTACCCTGAAAGGCATTTGGGGTAGTTACTTTCTTTTACACAACAGGGCTGTTTCCAGAGTTATCCATTATTTCAGAAAAAGAAATTTGTTAAATTTGCTACTTAGCTGCATTTCTTTGTCTTACTGATTATTATTTTTGTATGTACATGATGGTGCCCAGTGTTGAAATTTTCACTGTAAATTGGTAATGCAGCTAACAGACCATAATTTTAAACACTGCTTGATTCCTGCCACGTTAACTTCTTTTTATTATCAGTATTAGTATATCTGTAATGTGCTACAATTTAGACTTTTGCTGTTAAATTTTTTTATTTCACTTCTTATTAACACATTGACTGCTGTACACATAGTGGCCAAATAGTATCAAACATGCAGTCTTGCTGTGGCCATCTCCAACAGAACGATCTATTGACCCAAGGTCAACACGGATTTAGAAAATATTGTTCATGCGAAACACAACTAGCTCTTTATTCCCATGAAGTGATGTGTGCTATCGACAAGGGTTCGCAAATCGATTCCGTATTTCTTGATTTCCAGAAGGCTTTTGACACCGTACCTCACAAACAAATCAAATTGCGTGGCTGTAATATACTGCCCCAAATTTGTGATTGGATAGGGGATTACCTGTCAGAGAGGACACAGTTCGTAGTAATCAATGGTAAGACATCGACTAAAACAAAGGTGATATCGGGCGTTCCACAGGGTAGTGTTATTAGTCCTCTGCTGTTCCTTATTTACATAAACAATTTAGGGGAAAATCTAAGTAGCTCTCTTAGGTTGTTTGCAGATGACGCCGTCATTTACCGTCTGGTAAAATCATCTGAAGATCGAAAACAACTGCAGAATGATCTGAATAAGATATCAGTATGGTGTAAAAATTGGCAATTGACTCTAAATAATGAGAAGTGTGAAGTCATCCAAATGAGTACGAAAAGAAATCTGTTAAACTTTGTTTACAAGATAAATCAATCAAAAGTGAAGGCCGTAAACACAAAATACCTAGGAATTACAATTACTTCAGACTTAAATTGAAAGAACACGTAGATAATGTTGTGGGAAAGGCGAACCAGAGACTGCATTTTATTGGCACAACACTTAAAACATTCAACAGAACTAGAAAAGAAACTGCATACACTAAGCTTGTCTGTTCTTTTTTTGCTGCCCAGTGTGGGATCCTTATCAGGTGGGTTTGACAGAGGACACCGAAAGAGTCCAAAGAAGGGCAGCTCATTTCGTATTGTTGCGATACAGGAGAGACAGCGTTACGGAAATGATACAAAATCTGGGATGGGAATCATTACAACAATGGCGCTTATCGCTGCGGCATGGGCTACTTACGAAACTCCAATTGCCAACATTCTCCTCCGAATGTGAAAATATATTGTTGACTCCCACATACATAGGTAGAAATAATCATCAGAATAAAATACGAGAAATCAGAGCTCGAATGAAGAGATTTAGGTGTTCTTTCTTCCCGCGTGCTATTCGAGAATGGAATGGGAGATAAATAGTATAATTGTGGTTCGATGAACCCTCTGCCAGGCACTTAAATGTGATTTGCAGACTATCCCATGTAGATGTAGATCAGCACCCACACAGAAGCTAATTTTAATTGTCCTTGACACTAATACAAAAATGAAGCACAAAAATTTTATAAAATAGCACTGAAAATGGTACTGATGTGCTTTTACTGCAAATAGCTGAAAGCAAAGGTAAACTACAGCTGTTATTTTCCTAGAGAGCATGGAGCTCTTCTATAAAAAGCTTTTAGCACTATTGACTGCAGTGGCAAATCCAGAATTTCAGTTCGGGGAGTAGTCTGAGCTCATGAAAATTTTGTATGATAGTGACATATCCAAATTCTCTAGAGTAGACAATAATAGATGAAGGAATTTATCAAAAAGAAAGAAGATAATATCTGCTGCACTGTGACCAGAAGTGAGATAGTACTCTCATGGAAATGTTGCACGAATTGGGCTGGAAATCATTAAAAGAAAGACGTTATTCATTGCGGCGTGATCTGTTTGAGAAGTTTCAATCGCCAACTTTTACTTCTGGAGGCATGACTATCCCAATAAAATAAGAGAAATCAGATTGAAAACTGAACGATTTAGGTGTTCTTTCTTCTCATGCGCTATTAGAGAATGGAACGGTAGAGAAAAGTTACAAAAGTGGTTAATGAACCCTCTGCCAGGCCCTTAAATGTGATTTGCAGAGTATCTATGTAGATGTACATTACTGTTGTGCCATTTAGCTGATGTGGTAGAAAATAAACAAGAAATAACAAGTTTTTGGTGGTTGTAAAAATGAAGTATCTTCTAATTAAATCAAATAACACAGTGGGATTAGCAAATGGTATACTAAAACTTTAATTTTACTATGTGCATAACAAAATAACTGATGATGGATGAAGTAGAGTAAGTATAAATTTCAGACTGCTTGTACAGGGAGAAAGCATTTAAGATATATGAAGTAAGTGCTTTCTCTAGGGTTTGTGTGGAGTGGTGTTTTTATGAAACTAAAACATGGATGATGAACAATTTAGACAAGGAGATAATATAAGTTTTTGAAATGTGGTGCTATAGATGCATTCTGAAGACTAGATGTGCAGATTTTATAATGGATGAAAATATGCCAAATCAAATTGGAGAAAAGAATACTTGGTAGAACTTGGCTCAAAGAAGAGATTGGGTGATACGACATGTTCTGAGGCATCAAGGAACTGTCAGACTGGTATTGGAGGGAAGGGTGGGAGTAAAAACGTATAGTGAGACCATGGGATTAATGTTTACATGGATGTATTTGGAGATGAAGAGACTTGCACTAGATAGACAAGCATAGAGAGCTGTATTAAACCACTTTTTAGACTGAAGATTACAATAGCTTAGAAAGGAGGGTAGTTTAGTTTTTAACTGCCTTTTGATTTCAAAGTCAACAGAGATAGAGCACATACTTGGACAGTACGTTGGCTGTGACCCTTTCAAAGAAGGAAGGAAGCTTAGGGTTTAACGTCCCATCGACAGCTTGGTCATTAGAGATGGTCCTTTGAAAGAAACCATATCAGTGTGTACCACGGTGGCCGAGGGGACTGAGGCGCTTCAGTCACGGTCTGCACGGCCACTATGGTCGGGGGTTCGAATCCCCCCTCGGGCATGGATATTTGTGCCGTCCTTAGTTGTAGGTAGTTCATAAGTAGTTTGTAAGTTTAGGGACTGATGACCCCGTAGTTAAGTCCCATAAGCTTTACAAACATTTGAACATTTTGTGTACCAAAAGTGATTGAGAGACACTACTGTATCTTCTAAATGACGATTTTTGACCTGTCTTCCTTTGAATGGTGTAATTCATAAATTAATGTTCCTTGAGACACAACCTGCTGGCAGGGCTTACACCACTCCGAAATAGTACAAAAACAAATTGCATGTAGCATATAGTTTCCTGTTTTCCTACTCCACTGATGGCATGCATGGTCTTGTGAAATATCCCAAGACTAATAATATTGTGTCTTATGACATCGGGGTAATTTATTTATTTATTTTTTTAATATATTGGATTTTACTCCAATCAGAGAAAAGTTTTTATGTACTAGACAATAATAGTCTATCAAATTTCTATTTAAAAAATCTGCAATTTGAAATTTAAAGGAGGCTTAAACTGTTTTTCTGTTGCACTTGATGTGTGCAAAAGAAGGGGAATTTTTCTTAGTTTGGTCTCTTCTTGAATGCATGCTATGGTAATCATTTTAAAATCACACAGAAAACTCTTCCAGCAGACAAGTACTCTCAATTAAATATTTTCTGGACACTATTCTATGGTTCAGTGTTAAACTCATCTTTCATCAGTATCTTTTTCATTAACAGTTTTCTGACATAATTCCAATACTAGGTAGAATCTTTTTCATGTTAATTTTTTGATAGATTACAAATTTTTTATATCACCACTGCACTTTTTATGCATGTTTGAGAAAGAATGTGGCAAGTAGCTGGTTTAACTTATAAACATACACAATATTTCTTTTTATTTACACTTCTCCTTGCAGACATCGCTGTAAACAAACCACTCAGTTACATTAATATGATTAAAATGTGACTAATAACTAGAAAGTGTAGTAGTAATATTATGTAACTATTGATTGTGACATGACCCAATAAGTATTGAAAGTAAAGTGGAAAGAAAAACTGTTAGGAAACAGCAACACAGGATGGAAATTGTGGAGCAGTAAGAGTAGACTAAAATATCATCCACACCGAATGATAAAGAAATTTCATAAGGGTTCCATAGAATAACTAGAAAAATCTCATCTAGCAATGTTTAAGGTGTCTAAACTTAGCTAAGAATGTGGCAGAAAGAGAGACTGAATTAATGGACAGTGACAATGAAAATATTTTTTTGCAGTGCTTATGTAGTGCTTATGGGGTCATCAGTCTCTCAATGAAAATAGAATATAGTTTTGTTCAGTAGTTTCTAAGCCAACTATTTATCATTTAAAATGGCACTGAAAAGTGGATAGGGATGTTATACTATAGTTCAGCTTTCAGGCTAGTGTTGTTTATCAGTGTGTGAACCCAGTCAGTCTGTTTATAATCAACCTGTAAGGTTGAGAGTTTTAATAACTGTATTGTCCATGAGAATACAGGAAATTCAGATGTAAAACTACAGTTTTTAACACCTCATTTATGTGAATATTTGTCCCTGAAAATTACTACTGTTTAAAGACTAATTTTCTGTCCTCATGTCAGTGTTTATTTATCCAGAAGAGGTGATACGGAAGACTTGTGTTGATAAAAAATATTACTCTAAATCGATGTAGGCCCTACAGACACGAGAAACATTCAGTTGTAGTTTCCCAGTAGCATATGAGGGAGTCTGTAATCATTATTTATCATCAATCATTGTTTTCTTTCAAACTGAATGTATCTTCCTTTCTTGAATATTGCTGTATGTTGATTATGAACACTGGCTAATTAGCCCTTGACACCTCATTGTTAAAATTTCATGGAAGGCAAGACAGCTTCTCTCCCACATTCTCTCCAGTAACATTTTTATTCACCTTAGATAACATCTCAGTTCTGACTGCTCATTAACTTTTCATTTGGTGTGTTGTTCATTTTGTGTTTGCTCTTGATCCAGTTGTATTCACACAGGCAGCCCATTACAGACTTTTGTAGAGTAAGGCTCCAGGTTGACATGTTACAACCTTCCTGTTCATATGTTTAGCCCATTCATACATCCATTCCAGTCAAATAGTAGAGCTTTCAGTGTCAGTATAGTTAACTGATCAGACATCAATAACTGTTACAGTAAAAGCAAAAGTTGGTGACAGGTTTGTAGAACAGTTTTTTTTTCCCAAGGGCTGAGAGGGCCTGTGCTTTGAGAGGAAATGCCCTTGTATGTGGAGACACACGATTATGTTCAAATTTTGCCATGGTGGTTAACTTCAGTTTCAACTTCAGTGTTGGCCCCATTCAAACAGATCACCTCCATTGATAACTGATGGCTAGCAAATAGTCCTGAAAGGCTGTAGTTGTGTAAAATACAGAAACCTTCAAGTGCTTTATCAGTCTATTGAACAGTAATTTTACATGAAGAAAAAAACCTAATTTCATTATGGTAATATTCAAGATGAGTTACTGAACAAACTGTGTCTGAAAACTAATATTTACACAATATAATCCAAACATGCCCACCTGCCAAACCTGAATTCCTGCATAGTTTCACTGTAATAGATGCTGAAAGGTGCAATTCTTGGTGAAACAATTAGAACAGGTTGAATCTGCTATGTAGAATGATGGCTGTATAAATCTGAATGGCTACCTCTACTTGCAGGAGGCACAGTTTATTCAATACAGTCACCTGACAATACGTAACTCTTACTGATTGCTTAACTACATTATGTTCGAAGTTCTACCGTATCCTTCCTGCAGGACATTTGTTCATATTTGCAAAGACTTGGCAGACATAATTGCATTTTGTAATGGATATGGTGCTACAAGCAAGGGATTTATAGATGTTCCTAGCCACCAGAAGGTATTCTAAAGAAATAATTTTGTATAGATTTGAAGGCAGGGTGATACACCTATTGTGGTTAACATTTAGAAAATGTAAAATAAATGTAACTGTATAGTAAAACATTCATAGCCCCTTTGCCTAAGTCTACTACATTTGAATGTTTCAACAATATTTTTGAGGAGGATAGGTTGCTACTCACCAAAGAGACATCTGATGAGCTGCAGTAAGACACACACAACAGAGTACAACTTACTCAATATTAACATTTGGTTGGTTAGAGCCATCTGTAAGAAGTGTTTAGTTTAGAGGAGAAATCCACATGAACAAAGATTTGAATACAAGCTTTAGTTATAACATATTATTTTTATAAATCCAAGTTGTGCTCACATATTGTTGTTCTAGACTGGTCAAAGACTCGATTGTTTATGCAAATTTAGTGAAACCCCATTTGTACACTTTTCAAGGGACTTTAAAAAAACGTAGTGTAAAATGGGGGGGGGGGAATATAAATAGTAGGAAATTTCTTTAAGCTGTGAGAGTACAGGCCAACCTCCCCTCGTGCATTTTCGTAGTTTATGTATATGTACATAATATGTCTCCAAATAATTGTAGGATACTTGTTTGTTTTTTAACAAATGTTTTCTAAATCGGGTGCTATATTTCACCATCAATGTGATATTTCTGGACCCTTCAGCTCAGCAAATTACATTAAAACTGGCATGTTGTGGAGATAGGCAGTTAGTGGACATAATGATTAGCTACCATGTTGATTTAAGTGGTAATGAAGCTAAGGTGCTATATTTGGCAATTTTTGAGCACATGCTTGAGTACTGTAAGAATATGGTGATTAGTGTCTACCACATTAAACATCTGTCTCAAAGCTATAATTTTAGTAAATTTGTCCTGATAGTGTGTTGGGAAAAGTGATGACAGAAGCTATAGTTGTCAGTCAAAATCAACTCACCTATGGGCTTTTATCACAAATTTGCTGGTGCAGCCAGTGTACACTAGCAGGGGATACTTGAATCAGTGCATATACAAACCATAATGAAATTATATATTAAAGAATAGAATGACAAGCACTTGCCTAAATATGATTTATGATTGAAAATTTAATATTGTGGACACAGGAAATTTGATGAGAGTGAAAAAAGTTAATTGGTAGGAAAATATTATTTCTCAGAACATTAAATTGGTATTTAACTTTATTTTTATGAAGATATGATCAGATGAAATTAGAGCCTGGGAACATATGGGCTGATTTATATTCTCATTCACGGCCAGTGTTAATATCAGTGGTGTATTTAAGATATTTCAGTCATCAAAAGTTAGCTAAGTATAACACACTCAACATTGCTTTGATGTTCTCACTATTTCTGTGCTCATTATACACCATTATTAGATCATCATTGCAGTTATCTTCCTCTCTTCCTGTATTATCACTGGTATTTTTGTTTTGATTTTTATTTCCTTAGACTAGTGGTAACTAAATTAACTTAGTAAATACTTAAAATTTCACATAATACATTCACTGTTACTGCCATTAATATCTCACTCTTAATTTCATACTATTGTGGTACTGATAAAATAATGTTGTAGTATTAATTGCTGTAAGATATAACTGCATGTGTCAAGAAGACAAAACACACAGTCTGAGTTTTCTTACTTATAATACTAAGAAACAAGTAATTTTACACCCTAAAATGTGCCTTTTCTTCTTATGCTGTGACTGAGCAAAATTATTGTGATAGAAAACATTTATCTTGAACTTCACTGTATACCTGTAAATTAGAATCTAGTGCCTTATTTGCCAGTTTTCTGCCACACTTCCTATACTATGTGTATATGTGTGTTTTGTCTTCTTAATGTGGTGCCACTATGTGGGTGTGCTCATTTACTTCAACACAGTTTGTCTTCAGTGATGATTGTTTTTTAATTAATTGTTTTTACTTACCAGCAGTTACCTCTTCTTCCCAATCCGTCAAGTGGAATGAGCCCACCACCAGCAGAGGTAGCTCCACACCAAGTCTTAGAAGATATGGATCAAATGAGCATATGGAATGGTCTTTTAGGCCAATTACAGGCACAACCACAACCACCTGTTGGGTTAGTGGATCCGACAGGCATATATGAAATGAAATCTCCTTTGCATACAGAGAAAACTCAATTTGTTGCACCAGGGAAACTACCAATGAAGCAAAATGGTAGCACGATAGGATTTACCGAAGCTGTACCGGGTGATTTACAGCAAACGATTAACACAATATTAAGTAATGCACAAAATCTCAATCAGCTTCTGGGAACACTGACCAATGCAGTACAAACTGGTAATGGAACAACAGGGATTCCAGTCGTTCCTCCACCAGGTCCTTTCCCATTTGTGGGAGTACCAAATATTCAAAATCATTTAGCACAGGACCCAAACTGGGCTATTTCTGTAGCCCCTGTTCCTACTAGTCATCCTACACCAACAATGAGTGTATCTTCTGCACAGACTGGTCGCACATTACTGAGCAGTCCGATCCCGAGTGTACGGCCATCTATAATAAGTACTCCAGTTGCTCCTGGTCAACCTATAATTGGTAGCCCTGTTTCAGTTCCTGCTCCAAAACCAGTGGGTTTCTTGGAAGTAAAACCTAATCAGTTAAGGCAGTCACCGTATCAAAACGGTTGGGGTCCAGGAACATTCCTGGCCCCTGCTGCAGCTGTCCCGGCACCAGCGCCTCAGTTTGGAAGTTTCCCAACATCGGGTTTTATGCCGGGACTGTGGTCTCACCCAGGGAGTCCAGTAATGTTAGCGTCACCACCGTCTGGGCTTTCGACACCTGTCGGACAGAAAAGGAAGTACAATAGGCTTTTGCCATCTCCTGAACCGAGTCCAGAGGGTAACTACATTGGTCAGCATTCTCAAGGTTTGGGTGGTCATTATGCTGACTCTTACTTTAAGAGAAAGAAGAAGAATTAAAATGTATTTTTTACTGAAATACATGTAAGATCTACAACTTGAGGTTGAGATCAGTCTTTTTCATTTCCATGGTTTAGCCTATGAATCTGCAGTGGGGATTGGCACATCCCCAGATGAGCACTGAGTTCATTCCATTGCTACAGGATTGGATTTCTTATCTCCCAAATAATGAGCAGCTTAAAAGTGCCTTTCATTTGTGATGCAATTAGTAATTGTTTATTTATTTTAATGTGGATGTGAATATCATTTATGTTGCAAGTTGTGTAACGAATGATAGTATGAAATTAATATTTTTTTGCAAAGAGTTTGTAATTTTTTTTAGATTACATCTCTTGAAGAAGTATGTGCACTAAAGGACTTTATTAGTCTTTAATCTTCTTGTTTGACTGTCACATCTTCTTCTGTTCATATTCTTCATTTCATAATAATTCTCCTGCTTCTCCTACAAAGTAAAGCAGTTATGCACTGTGGATACTTCTCTCCCTGTCTGTATTTCTGTCTGCAAATGTGGAAGAGTATGCTTGTGAAAAGTACGCTCTGGTTTTTGGTTGTAAATATCTTCATTTTACCTCAATATAATGGTGCCTGTAATATCTATGAGCTAGTTTTAGTTACAAATTTTATATTATCTCCTCTTATTTTAAAATATGTGTACGGTGGGTGTGTAATCAGGCATACAAAGCTGCTAGGTAATGCATAGCTGTATGTGCTTGCTTTAAGTGTAAATTTTTAGTTTTGATAATGTTTTCAATACACCGATCGTTAATTTTGTATAAAAAAAAAAAAACTACATTATAAGCCATGAAGGCTGTTGGCTTTCCTACAGATCATCATACAAACCTATTTTTGTAGAAATTTCAAAGAATTTATTGCTGGAGAAGAGCATTTATTTTATTAACCAGAAAGAAAACCATTAATGAAATGGAAGCTTTTAGAATTTGTTGTTCATGTGCTATTGTGCAGTTATATTTTTTCGTATATTCTCGGCAAGATAAAATGGTAACAAATGGTTTTCAATTAAAAGAACAATTTGTATGTCTTTTAATATTCTGCTTGGTGCATATAAAAATAATATTTTATCCATAATATCAAAGTATTTTGAGACTGTTGTGTACAATGTTTAATGTTAATATTTATGTGTAATGACAGTTTATGCACAGTCAGTAATTTATGGATATCCTATTTAACTGTTTAAATAAGCCAACTTACGATACATCTATTTCTGTAAAAATTTCTTTCTTGTTTTGTTCTTTCTTTTAAAATGAATTTTTGTTTAGAGCCTTATGAACTATGATGTGTGAAGTATTTTTGTGTGGAAAGCATATAAAGTGTAAATATATACGTGATATATACAAATATATAAAAACACACATACACAGACAGGAAACCTTATTAACTGAGAAATCCTCTGTGTCTTGGACAGAGAGATGTCATTAAAACCAAAGGTGTTTGCTGAACTATTTTCATTGCATGTACAAAGATAAGCTCATTCGAGCTGTTGACCATTCTTCAAGACTGATAATATATTTTGAAATGTTTTTTTAAAATTATTATTATTATTAATTAAACTTTATGTATTTTGGAGCTTGTTCAATAATTTTCCAAACAGTTGGTCTGAACAAATAGAATGTATAAAAAGTTGAAGAAGATGGGTAAACAAGGTTTACACAGGTATTTCTAACTTACACGTGTGAAGACAACAAAATAATATTATCAGCCATTTAAAGTTTATTTTTACCCTCTTTAAATTTACAAAAAACACAGTGGAGAAACGTATTTAAATAAATTAAAACCCTCTTTTCATTTTCAAATGTCATTAAAGATTGAATTGTACCTTAGTTACTTGACATTCTACAACTACTATTGAATTACATATGAATTTTTAAGTGTAGGTAACAGACTCACCAGGAAAAATAATTTTCCTGAACAGATATTGTTTTGCTCACATCTTTTAGTGCATTTGTTGTTCCATTTAGACTGTTAAATGGCATTTTCAGACACTTGTCATTATGTAAACATAGTTGTGACTTTTTGATATGATTTATCCTGAAATTCCAATGAAAACTCAGTTAATAAGGTGTTTCTGTAATTTTCTGTATGATATTTATAAATTAATTTCCTTTAAAAAGGAAGTGAATTTGATTCTTTGTTATGAGCAAGTAAGTGTGGTGATATTCAATGTGTTTTTGCTGTATCCAGCATTGTCTGTGTAACACACTAGTGCTTAATATTTTAGAAAATGATGTAGCTCAATTATTTATTGTTTTTCTCATTCTTATTATATCTGTCATTTAGCAATGTGCTGAATCTCAATAAAAGTACTTGCAGTAACATGTTGTTTTATAGTAATTTTCACAAGTGTACAGATCTCATCTGATTTCAAATCTATTGGTTTGCAACTTATTAATACGACTTATTTCCCATATACTTCATTCCATGTGTAAAAAAATAATTTCTTTGGAGTAGAATGATTCTGATTTTTTTAACATGATTCAATAAATTCAACTTAACCCTGTCCAATAATTGCAGTATATAAATTTCAGCTCAGGTATCCACATCCAGCAGCCACTTAGTATAGATGGTATTAAAAATAAATACATAAAAATCCAAGTCTCTTATTCCCCTTCTAGATGCAAAACAACGGTTTTTAAGCAATCATTGGACTCCCTTTTGCCTACACTGTACAGGTATATACACAAACTGTGCAGGTATTTCATTTTGATTCATTTGTTACCCAGTGAAAATCCATGTTAGTTGCAAAGTGGGTCTGAATAAATATTAGTCATTCTTTCAAAAGACTAGCAATTTGTGTAACTGTTTAAATTTGACAAATGAATTGAGTATTAACACTTGCCAAAAATAGTTATAAATCCTGTACAAGATTGTGGGTGGGTATACTGACTGCACAAACTGGTGTCATACTTGTTTGGTAGATTTTAAAATATATCTAAGAAAAACTGTAGTAAAATATAAAAAATAGACGAAGATTACTCACCAGGTGAAGGAGCACAGGTGTGACAGCATCACAAATAAATAAATGAATACAAACACACACACACACAATCGCAAGCTTTCGCAACCCAGTTGCGTCTTCAGGCAGTAGGGAAGGAGAGGGAAAAGGAAATGATGAGGGTTTTAAGGAAGGGGGTAAGGAGCCATTCCAATCCCGGGAGAGGAAAGACTTACCTTGGGGGAAAAAATGGAGGGTAAACAAATGCACACATGCCCACACATTCACACAGACACAAGTACACCCAAGTAATCTTCGTCTATTTTTTATATTTTATTTTTCCTGCTAGGAATTTTTCGTCTTAATATTCGTATCAAAAACTGTAGTAAACAATATCTTCAGTTTTCTTGGCAAAAATGGAACCGATAATAGTGCATTCTTCCTATATACTTTCGTTTTCTTTTCTGAAATAAGAGACATCTGTATAAATGCAGCCTGTAAATTGAACTACTTAGTGGAAAGAATACAGTAACTTAGGTTTAATCTCCTTGAGGTGATTTTAGCTTTGGACTTTATTTTAATTAACCTTCCATCACCTTGGAATAGAACATACGACAGTTTTGTCTCGTCTGCAACTGAAGAATATGTTGTAATGCATCACTTTAAGGAACAAAAAGTGGGAAGTTTTTGATGAAACGGTAGGTGCATGATGGCAGGGAATGGTAAAGTCACACCATACTACCATGTTTACCTTAGTATAAACTGTTCCTGAACATATGAAACCCATTTTTAAGGGCCTGCTTTGGGAAATTTTATTTTTTAATATAAAGACTAATCAAAGTTAACAAAAAATTTTATTGACATATACAGTACTGACAAAAGCTTACCACAGATTTATTTAAAAATTATGTCATTGATTGTCCACAAATTGATAATAAAGTAAAGAAAGATATGGTTTGGCTTGATTTCTATTTTATTTTCATTTCCTTTTTGCCTACTGCCTCTGTGGTATTAATATTTTTTGGCACTGCATCATCATCATCATCATCATCATCTGAGAACTCTTAGATCCATATTTATCGATTGATTTGTGAGTCATAGCTATTATTTGCATAAATCATTGATTTCTATAATACTAAATGCTAACCCACTATGATGCTAACAATACAATTTCCTTTCTGTTCCCTACAACTGAATCAGCAGAAATCTGTAACTTAGCACACCAGACACACATGAAAATATTAATGTAAGTAAAATCAACACATTTAATAGCAAGTCAGTTTTGCAGTTTGGAAAGCAAGCCACACTGTAAATTTCGTTGATACAGACTATTTATGATGTTTTATCGCAATAAAATGAAATGAGTTTGGTGGCAAAATATACATTTTACTGTAGTTACAAAAACAGACTTACACATGGTTTGACATCTATGTACATACTCCCACTGAAACCTATTCCTGTTCACACTGATGAAAATATTTATAGTGTACACACATTGCCTGCAACTCTATTTATCATACAAACTAGGATACTGTAATGATGTGTGGTACTACATTATTAGTATGTGAAAGTTCAAACAAACAAAAATGGAATGTGTCTTGTCATGGTTGAATGAAAATGTATTTCAGAACAACTGTTGGCAGTAACTTGCTACAAGAACAGAATATGAAAGAGTTGTCTAATTTCTGCAGCTTCATTTCGATGTCATCCACTGATTTTGAATTTATGGTAAATGTGTTAGCAGTGTGCATGTTTAAGAGAAATTTCATGAAAGTAATTAGTCAAAGCAAAGACTTCTTGTTAAAGTAGGTGTTATTTTTTCCCACAACTAGAAGCAAGATATAAAAAAAAATGGTACATGAAGCTTGTGGAACTAGACACATCCACACCCACTATTGACTCAGAACTGTCAAGTACCTTATTATTTATTAAAAGAGCATTGAGCTTAGTAGTAGACTATGTTCTCTGTACCTCTGGAAGTTTTTTTGTACTGTATGTGGTGCCTTCGTTTGTATCATGCTCATCATGTCTGCATGCTGAATTAAAAAATGTTACTCATTTTGTTAAATTGGGTCACATTTTTTTTGCTACCTCAGTATTTTGGTAGTAGCCTTACTAGGTATAGTATAATCAGTTAATATGTAAAAAAAATACCTAAATTGCATTATGGCCGGAAAATGTTTTGAAACACAGATCAGTTTTATGAGACTCCTTCCTTTTACCACTGGGACTTTAAAGTTGCCTTGTTCCTCAACTGTGCCAAATGAATTTCTGGGGTGATTTTGATTGACATTCCTTTTCATACTTAGAACCGTCATCTTAGCAGCCGCAATATCACGGTCTTCTGTTAAAAAAAATTCCCTGAATCTGTGAATTTTACATTTTTAAATCTGATGTTTTTCAATATATTTACATTGAATTTGCACTTCCTTCAAACTCACTAACTTAATGCATAATAGGAAGCAACTTGCATTGGGCAATGCACACTTTTATAAAATTAAAAAAACTATTCCACCTAAAACATTATCCAACATGTTGACTCCTGTTACCAGCTTTGCCATGTTATGTTTCTTCTGTGAAGACCAAAATTCCACATTTTCAGTTGCCTGCTGAGACTGCTTGGCCTCCTGCAAAATTCACCTTACAGTTCTTCCACTAATATTCCCACAGGCCACTGCAGCACATTCCTGTTACTTGGCAGCCTCACAGATGAGCTTATTTGAATCTGCCTCTTGTTTTAAGAATGAGTACTCTTCAAAAATAAGGCTTTTGCATGTTTGTGAAAGACTTGGGGCCATCAAAGTGTTTCAGCCTTTATGGCAAAATTCACAGGATATCATTGAAGTCAGTGAGCTGTAGCTTCGTGCATGTAAAGCATGGCAGAATAGTCAAATATGACTGATGTTCACACAGTGTGGATGTGGAGCCTGGCCAAGTGCTGATTGTCTAGCTGCATAGCCCCAGCCCAGAAGGCATCAACATTGCCTACTATAGTTGTAACATTTTGTCAATTATAGACTACTAGCAGTGTGAAGTTCTTACATTTGTCCTACAGTGGAACCCCCGATATCTGACCTTCACGGGACCGGGCTGTGGTCGGAACGGCGAAAAGGTCAGATATACCGAGGAGCAATAAAACACATTTGACTGATATCACATGTCTTACCCTAAAATATAAAGCCAATGGAGATGGCACCTTCTATGTGCTAGGCACCCTGGATTGTCTTGTCCATCCTGCAACCAACTTTCCTGCTGACTTCCAGTACAGCATCTAATGATATCATAGTTATTATACACACTGCAGTATTTTGCATGTACATCTACATCTACACACTGCAAACCACCTTTGTTTACCATCGTCACTCCCTCCTATTGCAGTTATCTATTCTTCATGGAGAAAATTATTGCATGTATGCCTCCGTGTGGACCCTAATCTCTCTAATGTTATCCTTGTGGTAGCTTCGCAAGGTATACTGTGGAGGAAGCTTTCTCTCTCTCTCTCTCTCTCTCTCTCTCTCTCTCTCTCTCTCTCTCTCTCTCTCTCTCTCTCTCTGTTTGCTCCTCTCCCCATTTGCCCTCCCCCTCTTCCCTCCCCCAAACAGATATCTCATACTGTACTGATTGTAAGTGATGTATCAGGAACTATATAGGATACAGTGCAAAAAGCTTCGTTAGGAAAAGAATCCATTTGATGTTGGGTTGCCTTGCACACTTTCTAGAAACAGCTTGCAAATGGTTGGCACGTATGACAGACACTGAATGAAATTGCAGTACTGGGGGAATGTACGTTCATTATTTATATAATGATTTTTTGGAACAAGCCAATTTCTTTTCATGTACAATGGCTAGCCAAATCTTATGTACATTGAAAAGTCACAAGTTTTTGTATGCCCTTTCATCAAAGTGTGATGAAAGCATCTAATACAGGTTACAGAAATGTCACAAGCCTTAAAGGGTGTTCTGAAATATTGATTTGCGAGAGAGCATAGTGGCCAAGTGAAGCTTAGTGTAAGCACCTAAAATGTTATATGAATTTTGGCATCTCATCTTCAGGACTTTTTGTAGTTATAGAAAGTAGACACTTGACAGGGTAATAAATACTGTGACTTCGGTAGTTTTTGCTGTGACACAAAACTTGTCAGTTTTAAATATAGATTGATTGTATGTCTGCTTTTTAAAGTAAGATGGTGTACATGAGGCAGCTAAAAATTAAGTTTAAGAATCTAAAAAGAGGATAAAAATAAAGGTAAATCACTGATAAATAAGAGTCATGAAAAATGCAAAGTCTTGAATAGAAATCACGTACTTCTGAAGAATTAAAGTCACAGTTTTTACCTGCCATGTGTTTCTAATTTAGTGGTGTTAATTTTCATGTATCAGTGATTCTTAAGTAATTACAGAATAAATACTCACAGACCATAAATGGTAGAAAGGAAACTTGAAGCAGGGATATTATATTTATTCTCATACGATATAAATATTTGTGTCAATCCTGTTAGTTCCTTTTCATCCTGCTGTTAATATTTAAAAAGGCAACTCTGAAATTTCATGTTATTTGTATTCTCCACTCACATATTACAGTCAGGTTTTTACAATTTCATAATTTGGTGAATACAATCTTTTACCCATATAAACATTATCCTAATGACCACAATGTCCACAGGATGTTGAACCATAATCTTCCGTCTTTCAACATAACTATAATATAGATTATGTTTTTAACGTATGTATTGATTGGGGATGAAACAATGGTTAGTTACATGGTATTTTCAGTTATTAACACTATATGATATGTATCAGGTGTAGGAAATTGCCATTGAATATGCACAGTTATACTACCGTCAGTGGTTTATGGTATTCTCAGCAGTTGCACAAAAAGTTACTGTTAGATGTAATTTCCTGCAGAATGGTAGTGATATATATTGTCCCACGAATAGAAATTGTGTGTAGTAGAACTGACTGTTCTAGAAATCATAATCTCTTGTGTTGACTTACGTAGGGTAATTTCTACTTCAAGACTAGCCAGAAAAAATGCCAAAGACATGGGAACATTCTGAAGAGCTTCGTGCAACCTTAAATTCTGACAATAGAGTTTGCACCTGTAAAAGATGATGCACCTGGCAATGGGCACACTTTCACTTAGATGTGAATATCTCTCTTGAGGGTTACTAGGTATCACCTTGATTTATTTGTATTAATGTTTCACATCAGTTGATGTGAAAATCAAGGGAGTTCCTCAAAAGAATGCCGGTTAATAATCGTGCTGTTGAGAGATCTCTCTGTTGTTTTGAGTAAAAATATGGACCCATACCTGACAAGAATGATGAAATTCCATTTGGAACATCCTAATTCATCTGCCTCATGACTTACCAAACACTTAGGAAATAAAAAGGTGTGAGGATAAGCAGCAAAAACAGAGCTGCTTTTTTTCTTGGCACTTAGGCTCTCAATATTGATTATATGTTTTAAAGAAAATTTCAAATATTACATACTTTTACCAACTACACTATAAAATCTTTAACTTTATGGAGAAGTTATACTTTTAGTAATTGATTAAAATGAAAAACACATTTTTTTTCAGAAGATAAACCTGAACTGCACTGACAGGGGAGGGATATTTTCTAAGTATTTTGGTGTCAGGAACCCATGATCTCCAGTGCTTTGAGTCAGAGTAACAATTTAGTTGTGATTTATTCTGTCTATCACACTTACCTTTGTTTTTGAGGAAACACCTGTAATACCTAGTCTACAAATGATTCAACATAAAACAGAATATTCTAACAAACCTCACACGTAAAAGTGGTATGATGTGGTTGCCGACACTGCTAGAACAAATTGGCACAGGACCGTTAAGCCACCTGTTTGTTGAATTCATTGAACCCATACAGAAGACACACATATCCAATTCTTTGTCACTAAACCTATCCAAACCTCTTTGTATCACCATTAATGTACTGGATGGCTCTAATTAAACTTTCACTATTTAACATGTTATAACATGGAAACTAATTACTGCACAAAAAACTATGTAGCTTTAATGTCGAGGATACGGGGAAGAGAAATAACGCAGAATCAATTAAGTTGAAACACCTTTAATGTGCTGCTTCAGTGCCTCATACCATTACATACCGGTACCATTATTGCTACAAAAAGGCCTCAATATAGAGCCCATCAGTGCTCAGAAGAGTCTGAAAGTGCAGGGTTGCATTCTGCACAGCAGAATGAAGCATGTTCGTAGGTATGCCGGCCACCTTTCTTAATATGCTGTGCTTCGAATCAGCAGGTGTGTGGATGTTCTCTTGGTGAACCCTGTCCTTCCGGTAGCCCCACTAACAGAAATCACAGGTAATAAGATCAAGTGATTGTGTTGGCCAAGCATTTGGAAATGATTGGCTGATAATTCAGTTGTTTCCAAATGTGTTTTGGAGACGCAGTTGAACTTCATAAATGATGTGCATTGGGGCTCCATCTTGCACGAAAACTGTTTAGTTAAATGTGTCCCTCTCCTGCAGGGCGAGTATGATGTGCTGGCAAAGCATATCGCAGTAATGCTGGCCAGTCGCACTGCATGTCTTTGGTCCTTGAAAACCAACCTGTTGAGAATGTAGGTGTGAACCCACACCATATAGTGATATGTTGACCATACAGAGGAACTTCATGCACAGTCACTGGAGATGAAGATTCCCACATACAGCAATTTTGTGTGTTTACTTCACTTGTCAGAGAAAAATGAGATTTGTATGTCTGTAGGATGGTACAGGGCCAGCCCTCATAAACTTCAATCCTTGTAAGTGGAGAGTGAAGTCCACACATCGTCGTGTGTCCTGTAATGCAAGCTGGTGTAAAATATTGACCTTGTACAGATAGAAGAATTTTTAGAATGGTTTGAAGCACCTTCCAGACAGTGGTCTGTGGGATGTTCAACTATTGTGACACAGCATGCGTACAGCTTCACGTTCCCACCTGAGACAGAATAAACCAGCACTGAATGCAAACTTGAAGTTCAAGAGTAAATTGGCATCACTGTTATCAACAACTACCATGTTTGCTTTCACATAAGACCCACAAACCATATCATTAATATTTTGATCTATTATGTAGATTGTTATTGCTGTACAGAAACAATGAAAAATAATGATAAGAAATTAGATGAAATACAGATACACTAAAGACCATAATACTCAATATACATACCTGAGCAACTTATAAAATTTTGATTAACCTGTATTTTGAGGATACATCATTTTGTGCATTATAAACTAAAGTTTGCAATAAATAAATTTGTTTGATATTTATGTATCTGAAAAATTTATGTGACATTAGATAGATTGATACGCAGGATTAATTCCATAATTACTGTATATTTCATGTAGTCCACAGACAAACAATGTGTGGTACCATATAACAGTAATTGTGTACACAAAATGAAAAGGTGGCGGCTTAATAATTAAAACACTGTATTCAATGTCATATATAATCATAATGACAGTAATAGTAGCATCATCTTATACAAGACAGTTTACAAAATTGTCTCAGCTGAATGATTATCCAGTGTTATTTATATTGTGTTTTGATATCCGTTATTTGTTTAGTAAAAAATGCTGAATTTTTCTACAATGAATTCAGGTGTTTGTAGCATATTGTCACCTGAGTTTCTGATAAGGCACTCTGCATTAAACTGAGTTGCTATGAAATACCATCTATACTAAAAATAATGCTGCCAAAAGTCAATTTGCACTTGCCAAACAGTAGAAAGGACTCAGAAATACCTTATTTGTTCTTCATACAGTCTGCTATTTTTAACTAATTTCTTACATTTTCTTGCATTTTTAGTATCATTTACTTCTTTTGTCTACCTTGTTTAATTCTTCATACAATTTTGATACTTCTAATATTAATTTTGCTAGTGTTATTAACTAGTAGTTGTGGCAGATCTCCTGAATAGCTTGTAATAACAGTAAGCTTCTTATTAATGACTTTGTGCTTCAAACTCTCATTTCTGTGAAAGAGAGATTGCTTGAAGTACTGCAGTGAGTTTTGTGCTTATCATTTGCTTACAGCTTTATGTATCTGTACCATATTCATTGTTGTCAATTTCATTACCTAACACTAAAGTGTCCATAGTTTCATCATTATATTTGGCATTTTATTTCATGATATATTAGGAGTAACATCTACATTGTAATTTGTTCAGTTTATTTTAATTTCTAACAAACGTACACAGAAGAGAATTCTAGACATCCCATGGCAAGCAGAGTAAAGGCCAACACAACAGAGATAATCTCAAATGGAACATTAGTTTTGTGTGTATAACTGAGCATAGACTGATACATAAAATTCTTTGTAATTACAACTGAATATAAAAAGAAAAACTTGATCATAATCTGGGCAAATGTAAATTATTTGTCTCCTTGTACCTACAGCATCTGGAGTCTGGCTGGCACAGAGCTCATAAGGAATGTGTTGGTTATTCCACCACAAATTACTCAATGCATTAAGGTAATGTATGAAAATGTTGAAGCCAAAATTTCATAGAATAAGTTTTATTGGTAAGTATTTATAAATTAGACATCACTGTCCATGTTAATTATTCAGTCTCTCTAACTTTTCATGCTCTAATTTATTAACTATATGTAGGTTTTCATGTTTTAATAAACATGAGACTGTTGATACACTATTTTGTAAGTATTTTAATTGCATTTCTATTGACAGAGTTATTTTGCTATTTTGTATTTGTTGGAACTAAGATATTTTACTCATCAAAAGTGTCCAATAAATTTATTTTATTAAGAACTACAGTATGTTGATTTATTTTATTCATAAATACTTGTTTCCTCAACCTTATTGTGTCCTATAATGTATGTGTTGCATTTGCATGCCATGCACATGTGGATATGCCCATCCCCCCCCCCCCCCCCCCCAAATACTAAATGGATTCAGCTAGGAAGGAATCCAAACAAGATCACTGTTGACTGTTTAGCCTTTGCGAATGACATGGTATTAATTACAGACTCACTGGACAGTGCCCAAGAACAAATCAAAGAATTGCTAAAACAAGCAGCCTAAGTAGGGCTACAAATAACATTTGAAATTAATACAAAGTTCATGATAAACATCCATGATGTTCATCAAACTATTACCATTCACAACACACAACACAAAACAGGTTGCTTTAAATACCTAGAAGAACTGATAACGAACAATGCAAGAAAACAGAGACAGAACACATTTCAGAGAGGCAATTCACTAGATGGGAATTCAGGAGAGAAGGAAAACAACTGGACAAAGGTGGAACCAAGAAGAAAGGAAACAACACTCTCAAAGGATGAAAGATATTTGGAAGCAAAGAAAATCTAATACACTGACTATCAGCCAAAGTTAATTCATGAATAGATAACAACTGCTGGATCAAAAGTGATATCTGTTCTTTTAGACATGTCTGAAAGAACAGACGCCACATACATAACTTATATAAATGCCGATGACAGCCAGTGATCAAAAGTGATGTCTGTTCTTTCGAACATCCTTTCTTCAGTGCGAAGGCACTCCTAGGCCCTTACTCTTACAGGAATTAGTTTACAATAACTGTGAGTTAGTTCTAGTGGGCAAGGGTAAAGTTGGGAATTTGTATATGATGGGGGGGGGGGGTGTATCTAAGTAATTCCATGCAGGTGTGGTGATTGCTGTGTCCCCAGTGGTGTAGAGGTCAGCGAAACCGCCTAAAAAGCAGGAGACCCCGGGTCAAGTGCAGCTGGGTGCACATTTTCAACTTCAACCATTCCTAGTTAATGTCATACATTCTGTGAATATTAATTTTCAGCATGTGTTCAAAATGTTGACCATGGACTGAAAGGCACATTTGCAGTTGCCAAAAGAATCACTAACAGATTTAATTACAGTGGGTGATATGTCAGAGCATGAACTGGCGATTTGCTGATGCATATCATCGGTTATAGTTGGGGGCTTCATTATGGACTGCATCTCTGACTGCTCCCCAAAGAAATTGGGGGTGGGGGTGGAGGGGTTTAGATCAGATCAGATCAGTGGACCTTGCAGGCCATTTTACAACAGAATTTTGTCCTATCCAATATCCAGGAAATGTGTCCTATAATATTTGCATTGCAACATGGGATGCGTGAGCTGGAAATCTGTCATGTTGCAGCCACATACACTTTCAAATATCCAGTGGTACTTCTAGAAGAACTGGCAGAATGTTTGTAGGGAAGTGTGCATATGAATGTCCATTCAGCACACATGGGATGAAGTAAGTTTCCACAATACAATTGCTTATGATGCCACACCATACATTTATGCTCCATGCCTGTTGATGTTGTACCTGATGAAGTCAATATGCAAACTGCAGTTGTGAATGTTATGCAGATTTACATTGCTGTGTTTACTAAACATTCCTTGATTGATAAAGAACACATGTTGGAAAAAACATAGTGTCATCTCCCAGCTGCTGAAGAGCAAACTGACAAAATTCTGTATGCCGTTCAAAATCAGGGTCGTCGAGTGCCTGATAAAGTGCCAGATGATAGGGGTGGAATTTGTGTCAATGTCTCATACCACTGTCCAGTTTCATTAACTTCGTAGCCAGGACAGCGTCTTTGTGTTCTCTGTTGGTTGCTGTCTTCTTTCTTGTTCTTGTTTTGACATTCAAGCAGCACATTTCTTGGATTTTTTTAATGACAGGTCAATGTCAACATTAACAAATGCTATATCACTGTAATTGTCTTCTCAAGAGCTATCAAAAGCCTTTATAAAAAGTGAGAGGTTCCATTAAGGAAAAATAAATAAATAAAAATATATTTGCTTCAATTTCTTAGTTGATACCGCTGCTAAGACCATACACCAGACAAAAATGTGTGTCTCCCTTGACACTGTAGCATGTACTAAGTGCCAAAAATGACATTTAGGTGTGTGCGTGCGCAGCGCCGGCTTTAGGGTGGGGCGACCTGGGTGGTTGCCCAGGGCGCTGAAACACATATGCCAACGGATGTCTAATAATAATAGTAGTAATAATAATAATAATAAATAAGTAAATAAAAATATAAAACACTGGTGCTATAAAATCTGCGTTACAATAACCCATTTTTTGTAACTAAATTATTATTCAGTCTCATTCAACATTCGTGGTTTCACTGTTAGAATGAAACTGGCCGAAAAGGCATTCATTACGTTATAGCAGGGACCCATTTGAACGTACTGCGTGGCTCTGGTGGCTGACAAACAGCCTCGCACTGAGGTCGTCAGATAAATGGGACACCCTGTAGCTGAAGTACTGCATCACTGGTGTAAATATTGAAACTGGAAAGCAACATTAAATATGTACTTTCACCAACTACATTAGAAAAAGAGTTTAGATACAAATTGTTGTCGTGTCATATCGCAAATATCTGTTATGCAAATGTAGACATCAGTCATTAATTTGTATGTAATAAAACTTCCAATATTTGTATCTGCAATGTATGAGAATTGACAGTGAACTAATATATGGAAAAGACCTTCTCAGAAATAACCCCTTTAAGTGATCACTATCTTTCACATATTGTGAAATTTTCCAACTTCTGTTGCTCTTCTTAAGATGGACAGTCAATGTGTAAAATATGAAAATTTGTGACGGATCGGGAATCGAACCCAGGTCATTTCCGTCCTTTACTTTTCTCTTTAATTTTATAAAATATTCAAATTCACCATGAAAAATCATGTTATGAGTATAAGACGACGTAATTAACCATTTAAGATGATTTCCAGAGAAGTCAAATACCCTATTGCTAAGTACTATAAGGTTGGCTCTTTATATTATATCGCCAAATGGGCGATTTACTCAGGCCGGCAGGATGGTTAAGGCTGGTCCTGTGTGTGTGTGTGTGAAGAGATTTACAGTTAACCATTGTGTAGACAGTTTGTTATGCTGTTTTCATGTTTTAAAATGCACACCTCTCCATACAATAGAAATTGACAAACATATAATTGAAGGGGGTACTTGAGGATGTGGAGTATGTTTAACATTGTGGAAAACAAATGGTGACTTGTAAGTAGCCATAAGTTCCAGTTCCAACCCTGCTAAAAAGTTTGCCCTGTTACTAAAATACTGATTTCTGTTGAAATAAAAAGACTTGACTACACTACATTTTTTTTTTTTCTTTTCCCTGATAGTTTGGGGGAGATGGAGCACAGCCTCTAAATATGGGTGCCCTTGTTAGTAATTTTAGAATTTAATCTATGAAGTATCAAGACTGCAGCAGTAATGGTTTATTTCCTCTATCGTTGTTGCTATCACCTACAGTCTCGGTTAAAGACTGTTATTGTAGTTTTATAATCCCATTATTTTCTTGGTCAGTATGAACATATTATTACTACTGTACATTTTTTGCCCTTAAAACAGCGTTTAAACTTGAATTTACATGATTATTTCGACTTTCTTGCTCCCTTCTTCTTTTTCTCTTCCAAAAACTTCCTCATTCTTTTACTGTGTTACTGTTTCCTTTGCTCTGTCCATGTTTTCCCTGTTTTCTTCCTTTCTTTTACTTCAAATTTGAAGCTAATTATTTTGTTTCTGAATTAGTCTCTTTCATTAATCATTTCACTATTGATTCCTGCATGCTTCAGGCTTCTTCTATCTCTTGAAATGAGTTGGCTTTTTTAAACTGAGTTTTGTACAAAATCAAATATCCGTTTTGTCAGACGGTTACTATTCATCCTATGTGTAAGCTCATCAAATGTTTGCAGATGTTTTCTGATCATATCTGTGAATCTGTTTGTATGATTCTTTGGTTGGTCTCTTCATCCATATACCATCTCTGTGTACTGCTCCAAAAAATTTTCTTAGGATTTTACATTCCATTTTTTCTGTTTCTGTGGTACCTGATGCTCCAATTGTGATTGTTTCTGACATGTAGCATTCTTCTGGTAGTACAACTGTATTATAGTGTCTGAGTTTGGCCTAGCTTTATTTTTCTTTTGTTGTAGTGTGTCCATGTGAGTTTGTACACTTTCCGAAGTTTTTTGGTTCTTTCTATGTTCAATACCTTGTTTGATCCTCCTGTTTCCATACATTCACCTAGGTACTTGAATTTTTATACTCTGTTTAATCTTCTTACATTTTGTGTGCATGGCTTGTGTGGTGGGTTTTTTTTTTTTTTTTTTTTTTTTTTTTTTTTTTTTTTTGCTGTACTGTTTTTTCTCATATGATATCTGTAGACCTGATTTTTAGAGACTTCATGTAAGTATTTCAGTGCTTGTGCTACTTGCCTTTTGTTGCCGATTATTGCCAGATCATCTGGAAAGGTCAGGAATTTTATGACAGTTATGTTTACTCATGTTATTCCTAACTGAATCCCTTTTACTTTTTCTTCCCACTGTTTTCTCATTCGGTCTGCTACTATGTTGAATAAAAGCTGTGAGGGCCCATCTCCATGTCTAACTCCTGTGCGTATCTCAAATGGTTCTGAGATTTCTCCCATGTATTTTATTTTGGACACAGTGTTTGTTTTATGAGGGCCCTAGTTTTTCCGTCTATTCCACATTATTATTGTATGTCAAAAAGGGTCTGCTTGTCTGTGGAATTGTACACCTTCTTAAAGTCCAC
This sequence comes from Locusta migratoria, assembly GCA_026315105.1. Taxonomy (NCBI): domain Eukaryota; kingdom Metazoa; phylum Arthropoda; class Insecta; order Orthoptera; family Acrididae; genus Locusta; species Locusta migratoria. The sequence goes on from CM048755.1 coordinate 300,939,989, forward strand.
AGTGTTGTTTGTAACTTTCAGGAGTGTTCGCAGATACCAAATCTGCTCCCTTTCTGAAGCCTGCTTCATTTTCGCCTGTCTTTGCATCAGCTTGTGGTTCTAATCTGTTGAGTAATGCCTCAGAGAGAATTTTGTAGATGACAGTAACAATGAGATTCCCTTGTAGTTGTTACGATCTGTCTTGTTGCCCTTTTTAGGCAATGGGTGGATGAACACACATTTCCACTACTGTGAGGATTTTATGAATTTATTTTGTGATTTTTGGGTCTTTGAGTTTCCAGATCTCTGCAATAATGCTTTTTTTTTTCTTTCTCTCCCCAATTGTTTTACAATCATCTTGACCTCTTTGATTGTGGGTGCTCCCAAATCTGGATTTAGATTTGTCTTCATAAAGTTTAATTGCTCTGTAGGTTTCTTGCAGTTGAGGAGTTTATTCTGATGTTCAAAGTTTCTCTTGTATTTTTGTCTGTTAGGGCTACATGATCTATTTGGAACTCACCCCAAATGTTTTTAGGTGTTTTACATGTTGTGAGTTTTCGTCTTGGCCTTTGAAAGTGTATTGACATAAGTTCTAAGGCAAAGTTTTGACAATAATGCATAAGATGTTCCCCATTCTTATTTGTGCATTGTTAATGATCAGTCAAAGATGCTTCAAGAGTGCCACACTATTAAAACTGTTGCATCACCATGAAAGAAGTAGTACAGGTATTCAATACAATAATGTGTACATTTTATAACAGCTTCATGTCAAAAGAACATTATTGCAATTCTTAATCAAATATATACCTTATTGTTGACAAACTTTTCTGAAATGCTGTATCTTCTTTTGGAGCAAATCGATTGACTGAGCATAGCTGTATCAGAGTTTTAAATGCCTTTAATTTGTGTATTGTTTCATTAACTGAGAGGATTAATAGCTGAAGTATGGATTACAGTGGCAATCTTTGAGTCACTGAACAGTTGATTTCAAGCTTGATTATATATACCAATACCCAAAACACTGGAGAAAAATCAACTAGACTTCTTTTAGCAATTGTTAATTTCTAAGGTAATCTAGTATGTTAAGAAAACAACTGCAACAGTATTGAGGTAATTAGAGATGGTGCTTCATTTTGGTTGCAAGCATTGTATAAGCAAAATATGAATTGTCCACATTGCTGTCGTAAATCTGTTCCTTCAAGCAGGGACTCAATGGGAAATCTGTGTGTGCAGGAGTTAGAAACCTCAAATTTTATTGTTGAATTCCAACCTAAACTTTCCATAAAAGAAGAAAAATCATAGTGCATTGAAACCTATGTCCTTGTAAACTGGTACTCAAAGATAATGTGAGCAAAACTTTTTTCTTTATTTGGAAATAAAGCTCCCATTTGTAGATCAGAGAGAAGTCCTTGTGCTGTCTTTAATGGATGAAGTTTGCATAAGGCAAGAAAGAGTTGTAGATAGTTCAGACAGAAATGAATCTGCATGAACATTAAATATGTACAGAGGGTGGACAAAAATAAAGAAAACATCAAGAATGCAACACATTACTACATCTAATACAGTATAAAAAAACTTTTGGCATTAAAAACAGCTTCCAGTTGTTTCTGAATGAATAATTACAGATCCTGTATGGTTTTCAAGGGACTGCAAAATAGTGACAAATTCAGGTGTAAATGGAGTTGGCTAGCAGCCATGCAATCTTTCCTTCAAGGTTGACCATGAGATTCAATAATACTGATTTCTGACAATTTATCCCATACTTGCATAACCAGCCCTGGATTATGTTCGCTGTATGAACAATGGCCCTGTCTCCTTGGAACACAGTGCTGCTGTCAGTGAACAAATATTGTACTGTGGGATAGACATGATTATTTAAATTGGTGACATAATCCTTGCAGTACTGTGAGCTTTCAGAATAACCATGGGGCCTATGGAACATGATATGACTCCCGAAAACATCACCAAACCCATGCCATGTTCCACCCTTGAAGTAAGCAGTCAGCATCATAAAATTGGTTTGGTGTATGCCAGTAATATTCTAGGCCAGAGTTGGAAACATTTATCCAACCAAATGACTTACTTGCATTGCTCCATAGTCTAGGTTATATGGCTTTGGCACAACGTTTTTCTGTTACTAGCATTTTTGCCAGGACATAGTTTCTAGTCAATGTGAGAAATGCCTACTAGCTCTAAATGTTGAAAAATGTAAGGTGATGCAGATAAGTAATAAGTAAGTAATAATCCCATAATGTTCAAATACACCATTATTAGTGTGCCACCTGTCACAGTTAGATTAAATGTCTAGGCGTAACGTTATAGAGCATATGAAATAGAACAAACATGTAAGGACAGTTGTGGGGAAGGCAGATGGCAAACTTTGGTTTATTTAGAGAATTTTGGGAAGATGTTCATCTGTAAAGGAGACCTCATATAAAATACTTGTGCGACCCCATCCTGAGCATTGCTCAAGTGTTTGGGAAAGACGTAGAAGTAATTCAGAAGTGGGCTGTGAGGACTGTTACTGGTCAGTTTAATCAGTGCATGAGTTTACAGAAATGCTTCTGGAATGCAAATGAGAATTGCTGGATGGAAATTGGCATTATTTTTGAGAAACATTGTTGAGCAAATTTAGAGAACCGGAATTAGAATCTGTCTGCAGAAAAATTCTACTGCAGCCAACTTACATTTCAGGTAGAGACCACAAAGATAAGATTTGTATTTTTTGAGGAGTTACAGTGTTCAATGAATGAAATAAATCACAATTTGCGATCAGTTATGGCTTCACTGTACAACGTTTAGATGGAATACCAAAGTGCGGCGAATGAAAATTCACACAAATTTTCATTCGCCACAATTTGGTATTCCATCTAAACCTTGTACAGTGAAGCCATAACTGATCGAAAATTGTGATTTATTTCATACAAAGATAAGAGGAATTAGGGGTTGTACAGAGGCACACAGGCGTTCGTTTTTCCCTCATTCTATTTGGAGGTGGAACAGACAAGGAGATGGCTAGCAGTGATATAAGGTCATTGAAGAAGACGTTAATAGTAAGATTTCAACTGGCAAAATCATGGTACAACTGAATGTCATACTCTACATCTATATAAATACTCGCCAATCCACCATATGGTGTGTCAAAGTTTAACTGGTGAAAAAATGGTGACTAAAACAAGAGTTTGGCGAACTCAGAACCTTTGCAATGATACAATAGCCCTTCTAATATATAAAGCAGAGTGTCTGTATGTTTGTATGTGTTGTTTACAAATCTACAGTTTTGTTCCAATCTTTATGAAATTTTGTACACGTAAGCTTCAATCCACGAGGACGGTCGCCGTAAGTGTAAGAATCACGTACGATATATAGTTCACGAGATATGACGTCATAAACAATGAGATGCGCGAAAAACTGCTGCATTTTGCGACAATGCTGCTTATTGTCTCCTAAACCATTGGACCGATTTCAACCAAATGTGGTACACACATTCCTTACCGTGAGGTAACAATTGCTGCATCGTTAAGAATCACATACAGCTCATGGTTCATAAGATATTACGTCATAACCAATAGAAATCGCAAAAAAAAAAAAAAAAAAAAAAAAACCAAAAGAATGCCATATAATGCGGCGAGACTTTCGAAATACACTGTATGAGAATGCCAGTAAGTAGCGACCTGCAACAAATTTTAAACATAATTTGAAACCTTTATAAAACTTTTTCTCGCTGGCAACCATAGTATAATGATGAAAGGAAAAAGGTTTCTCACTTACTGCATTTCCGCTGTGTGTGGAGTAAAACTACGGCTCTCGGTATGACGTTACAATTTATAATTTGAGCACTACAAATTGTAGTGACAGTATACACGTATATAGTTGAATGTAGCTTCTACATTGTATCACATTCCGACACGTAGTTCATGAGATATGAGCACATAAACAGTAACGTTCCGCTGTTCTTGGACTGAAACTATGGCTTTCGGTATGACGTTACAATTTATAATTTTTACACTAAAAATTGTAACTGCAGGAAATTTTACAGACAGTATACACGCATATAGCTGAGAGTACCTTCTAAATTGTATCAAAGTACGACACGTAGTTAGTGAGATATGAGCACATAAACAGTAACTTTCACAGAAAACTGCCCCATCATGCACCAAGTTTTAATCTACTGCTTCTTTACTACTAATTGTATTCTCAAGAGATTTTACCGTTATACCGTCCTTATACAAATGAATATATACCTGAAAAATGGCAGGAATAAATAAATAAATACCCGGGCAATGCTGGGTTTTCAGCTAGTTACATATATTCAATACCTCAGTAAAACAATATAAAATGTGATTTTATGTATGTATTTCATGTAACTGAAATGATGAATCTGTATAACATATAACAACATGAAAAAAAAAAAGTTTCAAGTTTCCCTCAGATCATCATATGATAAAAATGTTGACTATTAGTCATGAAGAAAAGATACAGAAGTGGCCATCCCCACAAATGGTACTTTTGGTATCCATAAATCAGGTTTTATGTGTTTTTCTCAGAAACCATCCAAGAACTGAATCCTGAATTACTGTACAGGTAAGTTTGGTGGAGGTGGCTTAGCCAGGCCTGCACCCAGCGTTGGTTTGGTGGTGCCCTCCCCTCCCCCCCCCCCCCCAATAAAAATATCTGGACTTACACTATATACAATGTAATTTAGCTACTCCTAATACGATTTCTTAACAATATTCACTCTACATTATGACTGAATGTCAAGTGGAAGGAGCAAAGAAATTGATGAAAAACAGAAGGGGAAAATTGACATTTGGTTCTATTCAAAAATAGGAGTTGGCCACTAGTAAGTCTTTCAGGTTCCTCTTAAACTGATTTTTATTTGTAGCTGGTTGCTGGTAAATTATTTAAAATGTTTGTTTGTAAGTAGTTGACCCCTATTTGAACTGAAGGAAGTGTTTTTAAGTCCTTGTGTTACTTGTTTCTATTCTTAGTATAGTATTGTATGTAGTAACTGTGCTGATTGTTGGAAAAGGGATATATTATTTATGAAAAGTTTCATTAAGGAATGTAAAGCAAAGTTTCATTTCCATATCCGTATTTCTATAAAGATTTCTGTGTAGTTAAAATAGACCACCAAAGGACAAGTTTGAGCTAATTAGCTTATTTTGCCTTCAGTCTCTTGCCATGTTTAACTGTACAAGCAAAAGTTTTGGTGCTACGTGACTATATCCGGACAGCTTTGAAGAATACTGTGGCATTTATTCTCTAAGTTAACTGGTGACAATACAGATTTGCATTCTTCACATATAACACTAGACTAAGTGCAGCGTGTAGTCAGAGACAACAGACAAATGTAATGCTTGATTATTAGTCACAACAATGAGTAGAAATGGCACTGGAAGCAAGTAATTGCGTACCTCTTAATTTGTGCATAAGCAGTAGTCATGGGTGACACTGGATATTATTATAGCACATCGGAATCATAACCCCCGGTTCCTTCGACTCTGATACAGGAAAAATTGTATGAATCTGGACACATCTGTGTCATAATGGATATATGCTTGAATTACATTACATTACAAATATTTTCAGAAACAAAATCATAGATGACACTTTTCAAATGTTCTAATGTTTTGAGCAGGGCCCCTATAAGTGTGTGGCCCTGTGTGTCTGCACTGATTGCCCATGCCTAAGACCGGCCCCAACATGTAATCACAATAAACGATTTTCAAAGGAAAAAGAAATTTTGCCTTGTTTTTAATTCCGTCAGAGATTGAAGTGTTGATGTCCGCTTCCACCAAGAGCCAGGTTCGAGCAGTAATCCGGTTTTTCCACGCAAGGAAGTTACCGCCCGTGGAGATTCATCAGCAAGCGACTGAGGTTTATGGTGAAGAGTGCATGTCCGTTCAGCACGTCCGCAAATGGTGCAGGGCCTTTGCTGAGGGTCGCGCGGAAGTTCACGATGAAGAACAGAGTGGAAGACCGCCGGTTTCGGATGCGATTGTCCAGAAAATCAACAGTGAGCTGTTCAAAGATCGGAGGGTCATTGTCTGTTAACTTGTTGCACGCATTCCGGAAGCTTCCCGTGGCACAATTGAAAGACCCTTAACAGTAACGTTGGGTTATCGCAAAGTGTGTGCTCACTTTGTCCCCCGGATGCTGACTGACAGACACGAAGAGCAACGCCTTGACTGTGCTCGCAAGTTTCTTCAACAATGTGAGGGGGGAGGCAACAAGAGGTTGTTGGCCTCTATCGTCACGGGTGATGAAACGTGGGTGTTTCCTTACACCCCCGAAACAAAGCAGCAGTCTCGTCAGTGGCGTCACTCTGGTTCACCGCCACCAAAGAAATTAAAAGAAACGCAGTCGGCAGGAAAGGGTGATTTGGGATCGTAAGGGGGTACTCTTCATCAATTTAATGCAACTTGGATCCACAATAAACGCAGACAGATATTGTGAAAAAATTGACCAAACTGCGGCGAGCAATCCAAAATCGCCGGAGAGGACGACTGTCGGAGGGAGTAGTGCTTCTTCACGACAACGCTCGACCCTACGTCGCTTGTCAAATACAGGAGCTTTTGAAGAAATCTGGGTAGACTGTTATGCCCCATCCCATGTACAGCCCAGACTTAGCCAAATGTTCAAATGTTTGTAGAACTTATGGGACGTAACTACGGGGTCATCAGTCCCTAAGCTTACAAACTACTTATGAACTAGCTAAGACTAAGGACGGCACAAATATCCATGCCCGTGGGGGGATTCGAAACCCAGACCGTAGTGGCCGTGTAGATCGTGACTGGAGCGCCTCAGTCCCCTCGGCCACCCAGACTTAGCCCCCAGCGATTATCAATCACCTCTTCCCCAATAGTGGGTTTTCTTGTGGTGTCCCGTATGCAATTTAATGGTACAGTATTGTGGGTGATATCATTTTGTTCCTTATAAGGTAAGGATTGAGAAAAGTGATGTTGGCCATCTCAGACACGCTACTGGTGGGGGGGAGGGGGTGGGGAAAGATGGGGAGTCATCGCGCGCTTAAACCCCTGTAACTTTGCTCCTAATCATTCGATTTTACCGGCCGCGGTGGCCCAGGGGACTGAGGTGCTCCAGTCACGGTCTGCACGGCCACTGCGGTCGGGGGTTCGAATCCCCCCTCGGGCATGGATATTTGTGCCGTCCTTAGTCTTAGTTAGTTCATAAGTAGTTTGTAAGTTTAGGGACTGGTGACCCCGTAGTTAAGTCCCATAAGCTATACAAACATTTGAACATTCGATTTTAATTTTAGTTTTTTAAAAAGAAAGGTCTAACAGCATACTACACATTATGTTATAAGCAATTTTTACATAAATGTAGCCGTTTTGGTTAAAATTTAAAAAAAACCTCTGTTAGTCTGTGTCGCTGTCAATACATCTGTAGGTTTATTAAATTAAAATTCATGTTTGATTATAAATTTACGTAAAAATTGCTAATAACATAATGTGTAGTATGCAGTTAGACCCTAATTTTTTTAAAAACAGGAAAATTTAAATCGAATGATTAGGAGCGAAGTTACAAGGGTTTAAGCCCGCGATGATTTTCCCTTCTTTCCCCACCCCCTCCCCCCTGCCAGTGGCGGGTCTGAGATGGCCACCATCGCTTTTCTCAATCCTTACCCTATAAGGAACAAAATTATAGCACCCTAATACTTTACCATCAAATTGCACACGGGATGAAAAAAGTGACCATAAGAAAACTGACTACAAGCTAAAGGAACACTTACGTGGCAAACGCTTCAAGAGCGACGATGAAGTCCAAGCAGAGATCACACGCTTCCTCCTCTTCGACTTCGGAATACAAAACCTGGAGCACCGTCCTCAAAAGTGTGTCGAAAAAATGGAGACTATGTTGAAAAATAGACAAACGTGAGCTTTTCAACGATGTATAAATTAATAACAATAAAAATGTTTTCTATTTGTAAAAAAATATGGGAACCTTACTTTTGGTACAACCCTCGTATGTTTTGTAAATGGTTAAGAGTGTGGAGCGTAATATTCGCTACAAGTTGACGCTGTAGACAGAAGTAGAAAGCGCGTGAATCAGCAGATAGCTGTTCACAGACGACCGACATAGATCCGGCGCACTCACACAAACAGCGCGATCCTCCAGCCACAGCACCCGATTAATTTTTGTATATCAAATTAATTAAAACCGCCGGCCCGCGCCCCTGTCCTCGCCGCCACCACAGACAGTCATAAAGACATAAATTTTCCATGATCCAATTATTCAGTACTTCGGACAGTACAATTACCGGCAATAACACGACTGTTTCGTAAATAAATTGACCCTGCCAGCCGCCAAGCCTTCAAGCACCCCTCCCAATTATTAATTGCGACATCCGGTGTTTTAATTAGAACAGTCTGTTTGGTACATACAGTTTATTACATCGAACCGTAAGTTCAACTCACAATATAGACACAACACAAAGAAATTCGGTGCAATGCTACAGGTGGGCGTTGTACAAACATTTAGGACTAATGTTAATTACTGTATAGACGATGTGTGCAACAGTCGACGAGAAATAAAAAATAGTGCACATTAGAATGTAACGGTAACGACCGCTACAAACCTGTGTGTCAAACACTCGAGGCGTGTAACACAACTGCCTTAACAGTTTCTCTCGATAGACACCACGGAAACAGTAAGAACGATTCTCATTTTATAGAATAAAAACGCCTAACAGTAACGTAGCTCAATCAACAGTGCGACCGCAGGGTTCTCCAGACAAGCTACGTAAAACGAACATATGCTAATGTATAAACAAAATATCATAACGTTTTGAACATCCTCTCTCAAAAAACACCTGAGCTACATATACCAAACGATCAAAACCATCTGCGCAAGACCTCTGCAGACACACCACTTTGACGAGGATAGCGTGCTTTGCATTTATTTAAACACGCTACGATGGAGCTGGACCCAGCCTGACAACAGCAGTCAGCGTCAGCCTCCCCTCCCGAAAGCAAACATGCTTTCACATACAAGCCCCATCTAACGACAACCCTCTCTCTCTCTCTCTCTCTCTCTCTCTCTCTCGTACAAATCATACTAGTCGCAGTTTGTGAATGCTCTTAAAATTATTAACTTCCGAAATTTAATACTCCCTCTCGTATCCTGTAACAATACACATAATTCTTTTCCAAACATACCAACAATTCCTTAGATCGCTGTCTGCCATCCAGTACTTTGACAAGTATGTTTTCACTCTTCCTGTAATCCACCACTTTTATGGTTTTATACGTCTTCCGACAATTCCAAGAATTCGGATAGTTTAATTCTACCTCCTGCGTATACCCATCTAAGGAATCTCTGTTTAGCGACCATGTCCTGTTACAATGCAAACGATTCTTTACAACATTTATCTGACACAGGTAAAATACCAATAACTGAGCGCCCCAGAAGACATTTAAACCCTATTGTACAACGGAGAGGCACAATAAAAAAAATGCGTGAAATAATTTTCCGACCGTCTACACCAGTGGTGGGCACTTGAGCTACTCGCATGGCTGCGAGGGCAGCTGAGTATGGACAAGCTAATGTACTTATTGCAGGTACAAAAAATACGTACGACGTCGTTTCAAGCTTATGAGGCTTCCGTGAAAAGGGCACCGGTATACAGTTATTGGGAGGCCAAGCATCTCTTCCACATCATGTTTGAGTGGCAAGCATGGGCGTCACCGACGGGGGGGGGGGGGGGGGGCAGGGGTGCGTGTCTCCCCCCAATATTTTTTGAAAGACAGTTTTAATTTTTTTTTCTTAGTTGACAAATAATGACATTGTTGAACGAATATCTCCAAGCTTAACTAATAGTGCGTGCTGAAAGTTGTTTTGCACTGTGACTTAATTATTTACAGATTTACTAACATGCTAGTTAAGCAACAGCGAATATTATGAGTCACAAATAAGAGCATTGTCACAATACAGTGTGACAGACTGTTTGAGGGCTCCACGCACGAGCGACGAATCGCAGCAATCCGTCGCATGCGATATCGCTGCAATCCGTTGCTCGCCGCTTCTCGCCACACACGAGCGATTTGTCGAGCAATTTCTACTAAAATTACGAACGCATATATGTAAGCAAACTCTGGTATGGAAAAGGCTCTTTTATTAACAGTATCCTGACGAGTAAAACTTATAAATGTTATGTTTTAGAGAGGGGAATTGTAATTTACTAAACTTGTTTTGAATCCGTTTTCCTAGGAAGTTTTGGTTACGATACGGTTTTTGTGCCGCCAAGTGAGTTTATACATCTTTCTGGAAAAGTATGACACTTTCGTAGCTTATTATTGTGAACTAATAGGTTTCCAGCGTTTTCATGTTTTGAAATGTGCTTATTTCGGACCGATTATTCTCTCTTTTGTAAACTGCTCTTATTAATCAAACGCATGCAGTATTTAATAATATAGCTTTCTTTGTTTGGTACTGTTTCACTCAACCGACTGAGTTGTAGTTGTGCATGAAATTATAACTGAGGGCCCTAAAAACTTCATGACAAATCAAAAGTTTTCTTCTATGTACAAATAATGTAATATTAAGACATCCGAGCTCAGATTAGAACAGCTGCAACTTCCAAAGAAAAAGTAATTCCCAAGCGATTGTCTGAGGACATAGATCCACATCAATTTCTGTCGTTTGGAGAATTTTACAATCAGGAATATTTTGAAATCATTGCTTCGGCTGTCCAAGGGCTTAGACATAGGATACTTGACCAACCTGGTACAAAGAAACAGGTTTCCTTGGAAAAGTGTTGTTGGAGAAAAAAGGATACGATGTGGTATCTCCCTACTCGGAAATAGATGATCAGTCTTTGAAAACAGAACTTGAACTCTCATCTACTATACAATGTAAAATGCCTTAAAGATGTTTTGGTTTCTATGAAAAAAGAAGTTTGTGAATTATTTCCTAATGTTGGTCAGACTTTTGCTTGTCTGTCCAGCGTCAACCTGTGAAGCAAGACGCAGTTTTTCAGCTCTACGACGACTGTCAGTGTAGGACGAACTTTGTATGTGTATTTCACCTAATGCTTCTGACACTGTAGCTAACTATCGTTTCGGTCCGAAATAAGCACATTTCAAAACATGAAAACGCTGGAAACCTATTGCTATCAGTATGGATGTCACTTGATCACTGTTTCGAACATATCATAAAATAAATAAAACATGATATACCTGCTCTATGGTTGACAGGTTCTTGTATGTGCCCTTGTCCGGTCAGTAAAAGTAATTGCGATAATTTGCAAGAATGCTTGCAATCGGGGTAGCTCGGACTGAAATGATATATATCGAGCGTACAACTGTAAATCAATAGAGTGTTTCTGAACCGGAGATTCGGGCGCTACAAAAAAAAAAAAAAAAAAAAAAAAAAAAAAAAAAAAAAAAAAAAAAAAAAAAAAAAAAAATTCGTTTAACCTATACCTAACTGAACTTAAAATGATCACTGTTTCGTACTGGTCATAAAGTAAATAAAACATGCTATACCTTCTCTATGGTTGATTGCTGTGGTGTATTAATAATAGGTCACTTATGTCCATAATACGACAATTATCTAAAAATCTCTTATACATGGAAAATCAATTACAATCACACACACGCCGCACCGATATCCTCGAATAAACTTCGAAATGACGCCAAATTTACTCGTCATGAAACACGCAATCTTATTGGCCGGCATAACTCGACTCCTGATTGGCTGCTCTGCCGTCCGTAACCTAGCGAGCGTGACGGCTAGCCTCTGCTGCATAAACTGCACTTTAACTGTGAGCAGGCACCACCACCTATACTCCATTCACGGAAACGAGAGACGTACTGTAAACACAGCAAGGCGCGTGACCACAGCGCTGCCGGCGAGGGGTGTACAAGGCAGGGGCGCGCAGTCAGCGTGGCCGTCTCCGTTGCAGGCGTGAGCTCGTTACTGCGTGTTGTACAGCGGCCATTTCAGAATCTCTTTAAGATCATCTTTAAAGACTTTTGAAAGACTAGTTGAACCTTCGAGAAGTGGTTTTAAGATGTTCTTCCTCGGCTTGCAGTTATTGTTGTTGATAAAGCGCCGTACCATTATAGTAGAAAAGAAAAAGTTCCCGGTGCGAATTCAAATAAGCACGAAATATCATAGTGGCTAAACTCTCAAAACTTCGATTTTGAAGACGATATGTTGAAAAAAAACTTTTAGATATAGTTCAAAATTACAGAACAGCGGCGCACAACGAATACGCGAGAGATAAAATGGCGAAGAATGCAGGGAAAACTGTTCTTAGAATTCCTCCGTACCGCTGTGAATTAATCGCCATCCAGTAAGTGTGGGCCAGAATCAAAGGCTTTGTTGCAGAGAAAGACAAAACATACAAAATGCCGGAAGTTGAAGAACTGCAAGAAGAAGCAGTAAAAACAGTGACTGCAATAAAAACAGTGACTGCAATAAAAACAGTGACTGCAAAAGTTTGGAACAAGTGCGTTCTCCGTGTCGTATTTTTAGTTGAAAGTCAAATGTGGAAATTGTAGAGGAGAGACAGAGGAGCGGTTTGGTACAAAACCTCAATGAAAACAGTTCAAGTTTGACAGAATGAACCTTGTTTTGCCGTCCTTTACCATTATTATCACTGGTAATGTTATTAAACATTGTGTATGAATGGAGCGTTTCGTTAGCAACCTGCATGAAAACAAATCTGTTTTGACAGAATGAACTCAGTTTCATCGTATTTTTAACATTATTGCAACTGGCTTTGAATCTTCCATGTCGTGCTTTATTTCGTTACATTGTTGCCCAGGTTTCTCAGGGTCCGCTATGACGTCTGCTCGGCAGCCAGCCGATGCCACCAGCTGCAAAGCGTGCGCCAAGGATTTTGTACACCCCTTCGTATCATGTGAACACCGAATGCTTTCTCTGGAAATGATCGTTGTCGCTCACGTGACGCTGTTTACGTTTCGTCCCAGCTCTCAGTGAAGGGACTATAGACTCCAGGCAGAGTAGGTTGTGCGCGCATAGCTGACTGGCTTGCTGCTTCGGCATAGTGGGCCATGCCCCAGCGGCTACCCAGTCAGCTATGCGCGCGCAACCTACTCTGCCTGACGTCACACGAGAGCGCCGCGGCCTGCCAGCACCCCCTATAAAAGAAAGCCTGCACACGACGTCACAACATGGCGGCGGTGAGAGGCTTAGAGTCCTCTGAAAGATTGTAAACATTAGCAGTGCATGCTGTTTATAGTGCATTCTTTCGTTCAGGAGCGTATTTATTACGTAAATTGGTGTTCTGTACGGTGTGATCGCTACGCTGGAAGATTTGCGTGTGTGAGAAAACGTGTGATCTCTTTTTTACTGACAAAATGCCGTTTCACTGTTCTGTGCCGAAATGTAGTGGAAATTACGACTGTGGCCCATAAGTTACCGTCTTCAAACGTCCGGAGAAAAAGAAATGGATATCAAGAATTCCCAGGATAACTTGGCTACAAGTTAATGAGTAAGTTTTCGTTTTTGTTTAACCTTATAAAAGAGTTTTAAGTCATGACTGTTTACTGTTGGATATTGCGATTCATTTTATTTACGTAACCACCCCCGTTAACTTATTCTTCTCCGGACGTTTAAAGACAGTAATTTTTGGGCCACATCCGTAATTTCCTCTTCATTTCGGCACAGAACAGCGAAACGGCATTTTGTCAGTAAAAAAAGAGAGCACTTGTTATTCTCACACACACAAATCGTCCAGCGTAGCGATCACACCGTACAGAACACCAATTTACGTAATAAATACGCTCTTGAACGAAAGAATGCACTATAAACAGCGTGCACTGCTAATGTTTACAATCTTTCAGAGGACTCTGAGCCTCTCACCGCCGCCATGTTGTGACGTCGTGCGCAGGCTTTCTTCTATGGGGGTGCTCTCTAGGTGGTGTTGGAGCAGGCCGTGCGAGCTGCTGAGACCGCCCGCGAAACTGCATTTGCCCAACCCTGGTCTACACTAAAACGTTTTTTTCTCGAAAGCACTAACCTAACAACACACTTATTCGAAATGACACTCGCCAATGCAGCAATCACGGAACCGAGGTAGTACTTTACCTGCCCAATGCAACACAAAGATTTTCAGTTCTGCAGAACAAGATCGATCAGCCCTTTACCCAAAATATAGACAAAAATTCCTACTCCAAGTTCCTTTCTTGTGATATCTTTTTTCATTCCACTAAACCGAACTCGGATTTATTTTTTTAACGTAGCTGTCTACCGCATATGAAGATGCCTAGAATGCTAACCTACACACCGCAACACCACAAACATTTATAGCCAACAAGCCTCACATTTTTCGAAGTCCTATGTCAAAGTACAGACGATGATAGATGATCCATCCTAATAATAATAGTCAATAATGCTTAAACACAACGAAATGTAGTAGACCATCAAGAGGCCAAAACATTCATCAACAAGATCATCTGAGCTATCATCCTCTCTCTCGGAATAGTATTACACAAACAAAAACGTTTAAAGATGAAAGTAGTGCACCTTAGGTATCACAAACGACAGCACACAATGTAGGAAAACACGACATCGATCATAATATTTCTACACATTACCATGTAAACATAATGTACCGGTCAAATAACCCGTAAGACTGCAACGTCCCAGAGCTCGCTAGATTTACAGACACATCAGTCAATTTTCGGTCTTCTTATTAACCTAGCAAAAAACAACACGACTACTCTCTAAGGAATTTACTAGCCGAGACCACATGGCCGGCCGCGGTGGCCGAGCGGTCTGCGGCGCTCCAATCACGGTCTGCAGGCCACTACGGTCGGAGGTTCGAATCCCCCCTCGGGCATGGATATTTGTGCCGTCCTTAGTATTAGCTAGTTCATAAGTAGTTTGTAAGTTTAGGGACTGATGAGTGGCACACAGTACCTGGCTGCACTTTGTAAATATGACTATCCCCGTTTCCCATCTAGTGTATATTGTAGCCTCCAGCCCAGTAATGCCAAATGAAGAGGTAAAAGTATGCCGCGAACATGTGTTATCGCTAAGCTTACTACCGGTAATTTATCGACGCCAGAACTCGTGATTCGACAAATAAATGTATTACTCGGCAATTCGACATCAATCGTTTCCAGCTGGCCTACACAGACTCCTCCCAAGCGAAACTCATGGGTGGCTTCTAGGTACTCACACCTGCCCTGTTTGTTAAAGAATAAAAAATAATAATACAAAACCAACGAAATCGTGTGGGATGCCCAAATTAGAGGTCTGCAAATCGCCGTTTTCGCTCGCTCGTACTCGATCGAGTGCGCAACGCTCGGTGGTGGCGTGCCGAGCGTGTACGCTCGCAGCGAGCGTGTTGACACTCGAACGAGGCTGCATGGGACGGCGCGGGCACAGGCCGCACAGCGTGGCACCGCCGCTGTACTAACAAGGAAACCTGGCGAAGTCACTCTCAGATTTTTATGAAACTTTCAAATGTTGTAATACATGAGAAACTATGGGGCACGTTTTTTATTCTTTTTATTTTGAAGAGATGAAACAGTTTAAAAATTTAGATTCACAAGGTGTCTCATAGGCAGTATCAAACGAGCGCGGCAATATAAGGGTTGTTTACTTCCCTCCCCCCACCCAATATTGATATATAAAACAAACAAACAGAAACACTTATTCTTTAATTCGCCATGCTATGGAAGTTTTCATAGATTCAACTTCGATTAAATCAAAACAATTTTTTGAGTACAAAAAATTGGTCACTTCATGGGTAGCTGCCGCCCCCTAATTGTCACTCCCCCTACCATATACCTAGACTGATGTTCGTCTCTTATCAGAAGATACTTTCATACCAAAAATAATTAAAATCGCTTCACTAATCTCTATTTTAGCCCCAATTTTGGAGGGACTTTTTCACCCCCTTAAATATAGTTTTCCATCGCTAAAAAAATTCGTCTCCCGTAGTTTTTCATGTATTATAACATATCCAAATTTCATAAAAATCGGAGATTGACACTTGGGTAGGTTTCCTTGTCAGTCGCTACGGCAGAGGCTTTGTGGCTCTGAGGTGTGTGCTGCTGTTGCGTCTGACGCAGCCTCCCCCCCCCCCCCCCACTGACTAAAGGAACTATTTTCGGATAACATCAGTTTTGCTGTAGACGTGTATTCCTGCATAGTAGCATGTAACCGCAATATCATTATACCCCAAACGAGACAAAAAGGTTGTTTTCACCAACTACAACATTCGGAAATAAAGAGAAACTACGGAACGAACAACGTTTTTATTGCAATGTACAAAACTGAATGTTACCATAAAGCAAAGAATACATCAAAAAGTAACAACATTATTCCCAAACTATTCGTTGGTGGCATTGTAATTGCAATGTATTGTTAAAATATCATTGACACATTGTAGATCGAGTCGAGTTCTTCTATCAGATATCAGGTTTCCTGCCGCACTGAAAGTGCGTTCACTAGCTGCATTTGAGGCGAACATACAAAATACTCCTTTTGCCGAAACAGCTAGCTTAGGAATGAGAGTACTGTTGCGTTTCCACCATTCATGCGGGCAAAGTATTCCAGTACTTGAGAGTGATAAGAGGAATGTATATAAAATACAATCATTTCCTCGTTAAGACGGCAAGTAACACCTAACACTAAACAGGCGCTAACAGTCCACAAAATGGGAAAAAAAAGAAAGAAAGAAGGATCATGGAAAACTCATTTAGTAGATGATCTTAGCACAGAAACTTTATATTAATCACACATAATAATCTGTATGGTAAAGTACAAAACGCGAAACTAAATGGCTAGTTTAACTGGATCGAGAGAACAGCTTTCGAAGCACCCGGGAAAGGAAACAATTCCAAATTTCGCAGTCAGGATGTATTCTCTAGCGTTTAGTTTGCTCCTGACGCTCGAGTTCACTCGACATAGTATTGCGGCGGGCGACCGAGTGGCGAGCGGGCAGTGTGGACGGTCGGGCCGGTCGAGCGTGCGCCGCTCGAACGAGCGTGGAGGAAGTCGAGCGCAGCCATACGCCTTGCCGCAAGCTGCAGTACCGACACCTGCCGGACTGTCAGAGAACGACGTGATATATGTCGTTCTCTGACAGTCCGACAGATGTCAGTACTACAGCTTGCGGCAATAAAGCTCTGTATAGGGAAAGTATGGCCAGCCTGCCAGCAGCGGCCATGTTGGGCCTATTCCGCTGCTGCTTACGCACCGACCGCTACCACGTTCCCAGCGCTTAGCAATACTTATCAACCGATTTTGAGAAAACTATTCAATGAAAAAATTCAACTTTTTCACGTGTTATTGTGTGATATATTACCTCGATAATGGTCTGATTTTCTATTCATTATAACTAATAGTTTCCGTGCTACATCAATTTAAATAAACTACTGAGCAAAATTTTGAAGAGTTTGCAGAGGAAAAGTCGCATTGCGTAGACTTTGCGTACGGTTGATTTTAGCACATACAATGCTGCGGACGAAATGTAGGTAAGATATCGAAATTTTGTTTAAGGTTGAGAGCAGAACGATAACTCTTTTCATTCTCGAGATACAGGGTGTTACATCCGACGGACAGATGCGGGAACTTCGAGTAGTTCTGTCCATGCGGATCTGGCTGCTATACAAATTACTTATCGTCCGATTTTAAGAAAACTGTTTCGTTTGTGGCTCCAGATCTAGGGAGTTCACATATAAATTCAGACTGACCTGCACTGTAGCCAAATATTCCAATAGACCGCGAGCATCTCGTCATCGGAGCATAGTGTAAATTAAGAAAACAACTGAGATTATGGATAAGTCCTCGATGAGTATTTTCTTCCGTATTATGTACTTATATCTTAAATGAAGTACGAAAAATGCAAGGAGATACCCACTATATAACTTTTACCAAAAATAGAAATTAAATGTGCCTTTACAACGCCAATCACATTTGAATGTCCAATATTTGTCTTGTTCCAATTCTTTGTTTCTTGTAATGATACACTTAACACATAAAAATGAATGAGAAAAGCTTGCTTCAGGAACTGTGTTTTAATTTCATATCTAAAAGAGAATCTAGTTAACTCACTAATATGTCCAAAATTTGAGTGTTTTCGGCAACTACCTGCAGATAAAACCAACGACGCGTGAATAATTTAACCTCACGACATTATACAGGAATTTCTTCACAAATTTCTTCAAGTTAAAAATATATAGCTATCTGCTGCGTGATCCATTCGACAGTGAATCTTTAATCTATTGATTTACATTATGAATTGAAATCATTACAGTGCAAGAACCGAAGTTCGCTTCTGGACTCCTAGTTTTCTCTGGCGTCTTTCATCAGTCAGACTGTTCACCTTTCTGCATTTCTTATATTTAATGGAAGTGCTATAATGTTTGCCTCTCTTCTTCGCTTCTTAAGAACACCCAAAAGTACAACACTGTGGCATTATTCAAACCCAAACATACGAATATTCACAAGGCTTTTCATGGCAGCCAAGCAACGTATAGGACCAAGATGGCGGAGATAGCCACGTGACTCGATTTCAGCCAATGGCCAGCCGCAGATGGCGGCAAGCGGCGCGGAAAAGGATGGCCATACTTTCCCTATACAGAGCTTTATTGCGGCAAGGCGTGTGGCTGCGCTCGACTTCCTCCACGCTCGTTTGAGCGGCGCACGCTCGACTGGTCCGACCGTCCACACTGCCCGCTCGCCACTCGGTCGCCCACCGCAGCGCCACTCGAGTCCAAGGCGAGTGTCGGGAGCAAACTAAACGCTTGAGAATAAATCCTGACTGCGAAATTTGGAATTGTTTCCTCTCCCGGGTGCTTCGAAAGCTGTTCTTTCGATCCAGTTGAACTAGCCATTCAGTTTCGCATTTTATACATTACCATACAGGTTATTATACGCGATTAATATAAAGTTTCTGTGCTAAGATCATTTAGTAAATGAGTTTTCCAGGATCTTTCTTTCTTTCTTGTTCCCATTTTGTGGACTGTTAGTGCCTGTTTAGTGTTAGGTGTTACTTACCGTCTTAATGAGGAAGTGATTGCATTTTATATCCATTCCTCTTATCACTCTCAAGTCCTGAAATACTTTTTCCGTCTTTTATATTGATATTAAATACACGATATTGATGTACAGTCGTTAGGTTAGGTTTGTGAATCTCTGTTGCACCCCATTAATATATATATTCCCCTAGCATTTTAGCACTGTGCGTGGTTGCTGCGCCTTTGGTGTCAGGGTCATATGCCGGTCTAATGCTCGCTCATATAACTGTTTTAAATCATCTTATTCCAATCGTTTATTTTACACAGCTGTACGATTTTATGGTGCTCCTGCTGTTTCAGTGATATCTGTGTTATATTTATTTAGGGCCGTCTGAAGAATGTCACCCGGGTGCACCAGCCAAAAGACTGAAATGCATGTTTTCGGAATGGCTTGACTGTGACATGCGCGAGACGCAATCCACCAATGAGGTGGACATTTATTTAGCACGAATTGATGGTGATGACGACGAACCGCTTGAATGGTAGAAACGCAACAGTACTCTCTTTCCCGAGCTAGGTGTAGTGGCAAAAAGAGTATTTTGTGTGCCCGCCTCAAATGCAGCTAGTGAACGCACTTTCAGTGCGGCAGGGAACCTGATCTCTGATAGAAGAACTCTACTCGATCTACAACGTGTCAATGATATTTTAACAGTACATTGCAATTACAATGCCACCAACGAATAGTTTGGGGATAATGGTGTTACGTTTCGATGTATACTTTGTTGTACGGTAACATTGCTGGCCGCGGTGGCCGAGGTGACTGAGGCGCTTCAGTCACGGTCAGCACGGCCACTACGGTCGGGGATTCGAATCCCCCTTCGGGCATGGATGTTTGTGTCGTCTTTAGTCTTAGCTAGTTCATAAGTAGTTTGTAAGCTTAGGGACTGATGACCCCGTAGTTAAGTCCCATAAGTTAAAAAAAAAAAACGAAAAAAAAACAAAAAAAACGGTAACATTCACTTTTGTACATTGCAATAAAAACGACGTTCGTTCCATAGATTTTCTTTGGATCCTTTACAATTTACATTACTTCCAAATTTTGTAGTTGGTAAAAACAACCTTTTTGCCTCGTTTGCGATATAATGATATTGAGGTTACATGCTACTATGCAGGAATACACGTCTACAGCATAACTGATTTTAGTTCGTTTAGTCAGTGGGGGTGCGTCAGACGCAACCGCAGCCCACACCTCAGAGCCACTGCCGTACGACTGACAAGGAAACATACCCAAGTGTCACCCTCCGATTTTTATGAAATTTGGATTGTTATAATATCTGAAAATCTGTGGGACACGTATTTTTTTTAGCGGCGGAAAACATATTTAAGGGGGAAACGGTCCCTCCAAAATTGTCGCTAAAATAGAAAAATAGCGATAACTTAGAGACTAGTGAAGCGATTTTAATAATTTTTGTTATGAAAGTATCTCTTGATAAGAGATCGGCCTAGGTACATTGCAGGGGGAGTGACAATTAGGAGGACAGCTACCCCTAAAGTGACCAATTTTTGTGCTCAAAAAATTATTTTGATTTAATCGAAGTTGAATCGATGAAATTTGTCTTTTACCAATATATACTTTCATACCAAAAATCATTAAAATCGCTTCACTAGTGTCTAAGTTATCGCCATGTTTCTATTTTAGCGACAATTTTGGAGGGACCGTTTCACCCCTTAAATATGTTTCTCCGCCGCTAAAAAAATACGTGTCCCATAGTTTTTCCTGTATTATAACATATGAAAATTTCATAAAAATCAGAGAATGACACTTGGGTAGGTTGCCTTGTGAGTACAGCGGCAGCACTACGCTGTGCGGTCTGTGCCCGCGCCGCCCCACGCAGCCTCGTTCGAATGTCAACACGCTCGCTGTGAGCGTAACACACTCGGCGCGCCACCGCCGATTGTTGCGCACTCGACCGAGTACGAGCGAGCGAAACTGGCGATTTGCAGACCTCTAGCCCAAATCCAGGAGATGAAAGTCACCTACATGAAGCTGGAGATAGGAGCTCCTCCATTACAACATCTAGTTTAACATCGGTTCGCCCCGCTTTATAAGGTACAGCCACATGATTTCCTCGAGATGTTCTTCAGTGTTTCCTCGCCGAGTTCTCCAGTATTCTGAGTGCTCTCACAACGCCGCTGCCAGGTGGGAGAAATGGTAACTTAGCCTTGTCACCATGGCTTGCAGTGACGAACTTGTCGAATTTACTACGCATGTTTAAGTAAAAATATCAGCAATAATTTACCATCACAATCATAAATGGTATCAGTCGTAAATTAAACACCACTAACACGATGAAACAGGCAATACTTCGTAATTTACACAGAGCAAAGTTTTAAGAATATAATCCTAAATCGACTTCTTTAGAGCTCCATCGCAACACATCATCATCCACAACTCGAAACAGACACTGCAGCGCATATTTTAAACACTTTTTGTACTTAAATTCTATCCCAACTAGCCTACGACACTATGTAACAACAACCATTCCAAACCCAACGACCGAACTACAACACTAAACTACAACAAACAGCTCTTTTTAAATGATCAAATGTTTTTAAATCTAAGAGCCCTAATTACAGTGGTCATTGCTCCCTAATGCTTGCAAACTACTTACATTAAGGACAACACACAAACACCCATGCCCGAGGGAGGACTCGAAACCCCCAACAGCGAACGGTCGCGCGCACTGCAGCTGGATGCCTTAGTGTGCACGGGTATTGTGCCGCAACAGTTCTTTTCTACTAAAGTTATAAACTAACTAGCAAGCGACAATGTCGGTATCTCAGCATCGTTGACAGATCCCTCTCAAACATCTAACCGATTGATCATGTATCTTTTTGCATTGCATATCCCACGAGTCAGTATTTCTGAAACGTTTTCTATCAGCCACTAGACCACATACCTCGTACATTTAACAACCACTCCAGCACAAACAGTCATCGTATTCCCACTTATAACAAATCAGTACTCCCGATAAACATCTGTAACACACCCAATTACATCCTAAAAATGACAGCTAACAAGGGATGGTCCAGATCAACACCAAGCTCTTTTCTTATACATATCGAACTAATCCTTACAACCAACAACGTAAAATGGTGTACACCATTTCGAACTAATACAACGCCCGAAAATTTGTATCGAATGCCAAGAGCAATCCTTTAGAGACTAAACAAACGATTAAACGCGCCTCCCAACGAAAGTAACTACCCAGCTTTAAATCGCCTAACCATAGGGTTTATTGAAGTCGATGCTTATCGACCAAACAACAATAATTTACCACCGCAAGCGTCTCCGCTACGCTACCGAGAGACGTCCAGTCATAACGTAAACACCAGTAAAAGACGAGATGAATACACCACAGTCCTAACTCTACGAAGTATCAATATGCAGCTCAAAAATGTAGAACACCTCTAGGTTGCAACGAACCGTACGACTGAACAGATCGAAATCAGTATTTCGTACAAACCAGGATACATCGTACACGCCAGATTACGAATACACGAGAGCTAATTTTACGAAGAAAAAATATTACATTACTTCTATCAACAGCCGTAAGAATAAAAAAACGAACCATTTGTCACAGCTATACCAGCGCTATTAATGCAACATCGACAGAATAAAGGCCATCTCTACAAGCTATAAAGAGACATCCGCGCACAACCCTATTACCGACAAATACTGCAACACTTCTATAGATCATTTCCTCGCAGTTGACGCAAACGAGGTATTTACCCTTGGAGATAACAGCCGTCATAACTTGCATGATGAAAATATAGTTAGCGATAACCTGTTTTACACACAAGAACACACACACACACACACACACACACACACACACACACACACACACACACACAAACAGTTGGATGAGCGCTAAATTGCGATGTAAAGTCAGACTCCAGTCCAGTCACCAACATAACATCGATTTAAACGAACGCTTGCTTAGCTGTAGACTAGAACAGCAAAGAAGTACTGACCAGCTAAAAGATACTCGATCAATCGAAGCACTGCTCTTCTGACATGTAACCTATCTTCCGGTATTTTCTCCTAGATCCATAGACCTGTAAAACCGAAACGTTCTACACGAAAACCAATGTCTTAACAACAAATAACTGTTGCAGATGCAAAGTACTACATATTTTAAGTAATCTCATCGACGTTGGAGCGATCCTCTGCACACTTAATCACCCTACAGATTTTATGATGTAAACACCTCGTAATGTTGGTCTATATACACTGTGGAAGACTAAAACGCTCTTTACACAGAGGGAAGAAACCTAGAATGCGTCTAACTCGATTCCCACATCGTGAAAACGATACTATGGTACAACAGCTTTCAACACATTAGATCCAACTCTCTTTTCGGGGCATAGCGACCCACAGATCGATGATTTACACATCAAAACCATAGGATTACAACACATCCAACCCTTTTTTTAGGACAAAACGATCCACACATAGTAAGATACACAAATATTACTCGAAATATGCTTTTTGCGTGATAATTCTATAGGAAGAACCAAGTGTTAGACCGGACTTCTTACACAACAGACCAGGGCCATTCGTCTTATGTCCTCCTCCAAACAACAAGTAACGTTTGTATGTATAATTTATACGCACGGAAGGTAAATTTTAGACCAGCACTCCATCTAGGCTGTTTATTTGTCACATCCTGCATCGCGAAAATTGCATAGAGCTACGAGAAAAACACAACAGACCCGCTTCTATCCCTATATCAGGTAAATAGACCCGTAGTATTTTAGCTGGAGAACTGTTTAAATCCAAATACATCGCGAGTTTGTACGACTCCTTCGACGTTGAAGTGGTCCTCAACACACTTGATTCCCTTACAGATCTTAGGACCTGCAGCAAACTCCTCGTAAGGGTGCAAACGTAGGCTTCCGCGGCTGTTGTCACTATCAATAAAATTCTTCTGGGTATGAAACCGCGTCGTCATTTTATAAATTCCACCGACGTTTCGGCCACTGTTGCAGGCGGCCTTCATCAGGGTCTGTGTCTGACTGCTGACTGCTGGCTTTTGCAATACAAGTTGCTATTGGCGGAATGGACCTGAGAGAACGGACGGCGGTTGTGGCGTGCCGCTGTTGACTTGTCGCCTGGCGCAGACGGCGGCGGGCCGGTGCTCTGCGTGTTCGCGGCCGCTGTGGTCTCCGGGGCGCCTGCGCGAGTCATTTCGCGCGCGGTGCCGTCACGTAGCGTTGCAACTGCTGGCAGCCAAGACGCCGGCAGCCTGTAGCCATCCTCCCTGTTCACACTGGTGGGACGCTTCGTTATTTCTATAGCCTCTCTAATCTTCCTCCTCGTTGAGAATGGTTGTTTCGCCAGCACGCGGGCCTCGCTGAAAGATAACTGTTTTCCGTATTGATTGTGATGCTCAGAAACCGCTGACTTCGTGTGCTGTCCAAGCCGTATGTATCTTTCATGTTCTGAAAGCCTCGTGGAGACTGCTCTTCCGATCTCTCCTATATAAACCAGCCCACACTCGCAGCTTATTTCATAAACGCCGGCATTGCTCAGTTTGTCAACTGCGTCCTTAGTTGAACCTAGGACATCGGTCTTATTGGTGCTGCGGAAGACTGGCTTGATGCCTGTCCGACGTAGAACCTTGCCCACACGCTCAGTGACGCCCTGCACGTAAGGTAATAGGGCGATGCTTTGTGCTTCCTCCTGCTCCCCTCTATTCCTTTCGTTCCTCCTGGACATTGTTTTATATATCTCGCCCAGTCCGTAGCCATTAGCCGCAAAGGTGGATCTGAGATGTCATAGTTCCGCCTGTAGGTGGTCGTCATCGCTGATCCTGTGGGCCCTCCTTGTTAGTGTTTGTAGGGCGGATTTCTTCTGCATGGGGTGGTGGTGAGAGGAGGCGTGGAGGTACCTTCCCGTGCTGGTAGCCTTTCTGTACACCCTGTGGCCGAGTTTACCATCAGACTTTCGGTAGACTTCGACGTCGAGGAAAGGCAGCACCCCATTCTTTTCTACTTCTATTGTGAAATGTATTTTGCTGTGCTGTTGATTGAGATGTTCATGAAAGTTCTTTAGCTCCTCTTCCCCATGTGGCCAGATGACGAAAGTGTCATCAACGTAACCCAGCCAGCATGCTGGGCGTAGTGGCGCTGACTGGAGAGCCGTTTCTTCAAATGCTTGCATGAAGATGTCAGCTGCAATCGGAGAAAGTGGGGAGCCCATAGCTACACCGTCCGTTTGTTTGTAAAATTCTTCTTTCCACTTGAAGTAAGTGTTCGTCAGGCAGTGGCGAACTAGGTCACAGGTGTCAGGTGCTAAGCGTTCTTCTAATATGTTCATTGTGTCTGACACTGGTACGTTAGTGAATAACGATGTCACATCAAAACTAACCATCAGATCCGTAGCTGATACACTCTTCTCTTTTAAAAGTGCCACGAAATGGGTCGAATCCTTCACATATGTCTCTGTGTGGCTCACTAGATGTCGGAGCTTTGGTACCAGCTCTTTGGCCAGCTTGTACGTGGGTGAATAAATGCTGGCCACTATAGGACGCAAAGGAAAATCCTTTTTATGGACCTTCGGCACCCCATACATCCTCGGTGCCTGCGGAACTTGTGGGATGAGTTTTCTGGCTGTGTCAAAGGTCATCCTGGTTTGCTTCAGCAGCGCCTGCGTCAATTTGGTTATCTTAGCCGTCGGATCACCCTTAAGTTTCTTGTAGATGAGATCGCCGAGAAGGTTTTCCATTCGTTTATTATAATCTGGTGTGTCCATGACGACAGTGGCGTTGCCTTTGTCTGCCTTTGTCATGGACACACCAGACACATCATGTAAATAATTACGTCATAGTGCGTAAGAACTTTCAGCGCGTATTATTAGTTAAGCTTGGAGATATTCGTTCAACAATGTCATTATTTGTCAATAAAGACAAATAATAAACCTTTTTTCAAAAAATATTAGGGGGGACACGTCACCCTGTCCCCCCTGCCAGTGATGCCCATGCAATGCACTCTTCACCGTCATCATCTTCTTCTTCATGTGGCTTGCATGTGTTTTTTCTGAGGACATACACATGCACTGAGGAATCAGGATTCTGCTTCTCAGATTTCGGTATGTCCTGATTTTTGACGAGAATGATATTCCTTCACAGTTTTAATGCACAAAGACATTGCTTGTTTTGTAGGCGTTTTGTAGGTAAAAGTAGAACATGGATTCTCTGAGTAGAAAAAAAAATGCTGAAGTAAACTTTTTAAATCAATATTCAGCTAGTCTCTTTGTTGCTTTTTAAGTGTATGTATATTGCAATTACAGTAAGAAAATGTATTCCTCTTGTTTTAGTGTAAATATTGTTTATATAGATAATAATATATGTTATAAAAATGTTATTTACTGTTACAGTTTGATAATGACTTGTACAAAGGTGTGTGATATAGTTGTGCATGGTCTCATGTATTTTATATGTGCTCTAGTGCTAATAGGTTCATTTGTAACACTGCTGCTACTATAAACATATAATGATTGTCTGATAATGACTTATACAGAGGTAGGGTCATGCGAGTAATATAGTGATACTCTCTTAGTAAAAAGATTATGACTTGTTTCTTTTGTCTTCATATTATATGTACCCCTACAACGATAAGTTCTCATTGTTTCAAGTCAAAATTATGCATATGTTGAAATGATTGTAAGATGTTTTTGTAAAAAAAAAAAGAGAACATTCTTTTAGTGTCTTTATTACTTTTGTGCACTCCAACTATAACAATAAATGTATTCCTCTTTTTTCTTTTTTTAGTGCAACAAGTAATTTGTAGGTAGTGACATGCATTGTAAAATATATTATAAGCTGTTGATATTATATACAGTGCAATACTCGTAATTTAAAATGAGGGTATATATATTGTTCATACATAGAGACTGATGGGACAGTAACATTATTTTTGTAATAATAATAACTTAATATATTACTCTTTGTTTCAATATGTTTTGTTATAAACATTAAGAATTATCTTTAATTATTGTGTCATATTGTTATCTTTTACTACCTACTCCTTTCGTTTCATTTTATTATTTGTGATATGTGTATGTTTTTCATAATGATTTTTTATGTAACATATATAATACATTTAGTTTATTATATACAGTATTGACCAAATAATTCATTTCTGTAGGTTTGAATTCAGCCTGAATTGCATTTAGCCCTATAGGCACAATTACAAATGTGGGCATTCATGCAGTAATTTCAGATTCCACAGAATTAATGCTTATTGGATTTTCTGTTGCATAGTTTGCTGTTGGGTGAATACAAGCATTTATAGACTGCTCTAGTTGCTTTACAAATATATTGTACTGACATAAATACATAATGAAGTCATAGTATACAGACCTAATAGAAGGACACCAGTGGCTTAACCAGTCTGCTGCAATCAGTAAGACATTGTACAAGTCTTTTTTTTCCCCTCCACACTTGAATGTTTCATATACACAACTGAACCATCAACTTTTAATTCAAGCATGGCATCACCATACATGTCGATAATTGAGGCGTCACCCTTTAATATACTAGCGTTAAGTGGGGTGTGTTATGGATTGTGTTCATCCCTCATCTCTCTCTGTATGTACTCCTCATTGAACCACACAAATAGTCCCATTCACTCCACACATACTGCATTTTAGTACCAAGTCTTTGGACATTCTCGATTTCAATAATCAAATCAAAGTCTCTATGAGGAGCTAGAAATCTATTCACATGGTTTGATCTACATGTAGTCACACTATAGGTGCTGGAAAACAACACCATTCTACAGGTGCTGATCTGAGGTTCAATTTCTGGCTGTGGGTGTGTTGGGAGAGCACTTTCTGCAGACTGCTGCTGCAATACCATAGGAAATTCTAACATCTCCTTGTCAAACACTGGTTCATGCTCTGAGACAACAATAAAAAAATCTTAAGTATAATTACACATACCATTTACAAAAAATATTGTTATTGGTAATACTGAATGAAAGTATACTTACTTACAGGTCTCCTAGCTGCTGATCGCTGTTGCTGCTGCAGGCTGCAGCTCATCTTCAACTCAAAGAAATAAAAAAAAATTATCTGATTGCATTGCAGAACTGACATAAATAGCCCTCAGCACTCAACCCTTACATCCCATTGTTTGGGGATGGGGCCTGGGGTGAGGGAACTCTGATATAAGCCATCAATTCCCAGAATATTGGCGTAAGGAGCACCAGTCCTGTTGTGTAATATAATAGTCTGAATTCCCTGAATGAAAGTGATGGAATGCATCCTTGCACACATGTATACCAAAAATATTGTCGCAAAGGCAATTCTCTTCCCAGAGTATAACAGAAATTGTCTAATATAATACTCTGGACTTCCAGAATGAATGTGATGGAATGCATCGTACATCACTTAAAGTGCTGACCGTACATAATTCCTGGAAGGATGACATCAGCATTCCTGGAACGACCTCTGGGTAGGGGTCAAGGCTATCTACAACCCTTCTTGTCGTCCTACTAATGTAACGGAGTCTGCATATGTGAACAGTCAAGAATTGCCTACCACCATGGAAACGATTTAGTGTCAGCTGCGTCCAGTGTAAGTGTACGCTAAATACCGAAAGTGCCGGAAGCAGATTGCCAGAAGCTCTGTCATACCATATCTGTGGTCACTTGAATCTGTAGTGTATGTGGTCTCTGCTTTGCGAACGACACGATGAAATGCAAATCATGACAATATACAATTTTAAGGCGATAGCACATTCAAGATTTATTTGGTTCATTGAATGTCAGTAAAGAGCGTATGTCAATTAATGTTTCAATTACGATGTAAGCCCTAAGCAAGATGTATATGAATTAGAAAACAAGCAATAGAAGTTATGAGTTCATTGTGGCCTTATGGTTTGAAATTGTCGCTCTCAGTCTATTCACTGGAAAATTTTAGGTTTTCGTCTTGTGAGAACTAATGTTTTTCGTATTTTTACTTCGTAACAGAATCTGGGACGATAAGCTTAATATACTACAGGTCTGTTATATAGTATTCGGCAGTTTTTTTTTTTCGATCGCGTTCCGATATCCGAGAGTGTAGTTATAAACTATAATTTAAATTTCTGTGACTGAAATGAGTATGTATGAAATTTACATTCTTTCTTCTCACAAAGACGTTGCTGGTCGTCTATTTCAGAATTTGTTGCTATTTCCGAGTTTGTATTTAGGTAGTAGCCTAAGAAGAAAGCTTAAATTACTGCTGTAGAAACGGGTAGCCTGTCAGTGACATTCAAATTCTGCCTCGGCACAAGCAGTTGGCAGTTGGCTATCTATACGTGAATATGTGCCGATTTCCGAGCGTGTAATTATGTAGTAACATAGCGAACAGCCTGAATTACCGTGGCTGAAACGAGGACCATTGACATTTATATTCTTCTTTCTAGCTAATATTGTCTGCTTGATGATTTTCATTTGTGGGGGACCACAATCAAAAGTATTTTGAAGGACATTAGATTGTTAGCAACTATTTTTGATTAATAATTACGACTTCAGTCGAAAAAGCCATTTTCATGTGCCACATAAGAATTTTAAATTGTCAGACATGCCTGAGAAACATGTAATCGTCCTATCTCCATACATTTATCAAAATTACTAAAAATTTCCGGGCTATTATGTCGTGGTCTTATGGATTTATTATGGAAACCCAACGTTTCGTCCCCGACTGCGGAGGACTTTTCAAGGGGGATCGTGGCACTTTTGAATGTCCGATGCACACCCTGGCTCGCTGCTGACTTAAACCGAACTCCGTTTACGAGTGCTCGCGCACAGAGGTGTGACGTCAGATGTTTTTGATATGCGCGCGCAATTCGTCGTTGCCGATTGCCGCCGTCCGTTAACATCGTCCCATGGTGGAAGACTGTTACATTTCTTCTTCAAAACTGGAATCCAGATTTCATTTAGTTTCACGCCCTCCTCCATCCTATTGAAATTATTGGGGTGTTTTACAATTTCTATAGGCTCTCTGTATAGTATTTCGTGCTATCATTTGTGGCTGCTAAAACTTGAGTCTGCCGGCCGCGGTGGTCGAGGAGACTGAGGCGCTCCAGTCACGGCCTGCACGGCCACTACGGTCGGGGGTTCGAATCCCCCCTCGGGCATGGATATTTGTGCCGTCCTTAGTCTTAGATAGTTCATAAGTAGTTTGTAAGTTTAGGGACTGATGACCCCGTAGTTAAGTCCCATAGACTATACAAACATTTGAACATTTTTTTAAAAACTTGACTCTTATCAAATTGAATAAGGAGGTGCCCTGGTTGAAAAACATGTTCAGCAACAGCTGATCTGTCAGTCTCTCCCCTTCTACAGTTCCACTTGTGCTCACCTAGTCGTTTTTTGACTGTTCTTTTTGTGGTACCCACGTATACGTCTCCACAGCTACACGGAATCCTATAAATTCCTGCTTTTTCCAGCGGTTTGCGAGCATCCTTCGTCGATTTCAGGTGATCATGTATCTTCCGAGTAGGTTTGTAAATAACGGCAACATTCCGCTTAGTCAACATTTTACCGATGCGGTCGGTGACGTCCTTAATAAAAGGCAGGAAGACTTTGTATTTCACAGGAACCTTTTCTTCGTTTTCAATTTTACGTGTCGGTCTCAACGCTCTGCTTATCTCTGTGGACGAGACGGCCGCGGTGGCAGAGGGGACTGAGGCGCTTCAGTCACGGTCTGCACGGCCACTACGGTCGGGCGGTTCGAATCCCACCTCGGGCATGGATATTTGTGCCGTCCTTAGTTGTAGGTAGTTCATAAGTAGTTTGTAAGTTTAGGGACTGATGACCCCGTAGTTAAGTCCCTTAAGCTTAACAAACATTTGAACATTTTCTGTGGACGAATAGCCATTCTTAAGTAAAGCATTACTCAGGTGTTTCAATTCGGCGTCGTGTAATTCCGGTTCGCAGATGTTTCTTGCTCTTGCCGCCAACGTCTTTATAATGCCCCGCTTTTGCTGTGGGTGGTGGTTTGAGTCCCGGTGCAGATAACGGTCTGTATGCGTGGGCTTCCGATAAACTGAATGGCCCAATCTGCCATTTTTCCCCCTCCATCCTTGATGTAGATCTAAGTTTTGCGGTCGTTGTTTCAGTTCTTTCTTGTTTGTACGTTGTATATTTGGCTCAGCTTTTTTATTACAGAGGGCTTTTAGCCCCTGACCGGGCGCGCTGAGCCACAGCGCCCGACAAGAAATAAATTTTTGCCGGTGGACGGGATTGAACCGGCGACTTTGAGCACCGCATATGGTGACCGCTCGGCTACTCCTCCGCAGCGCAGTGTATTGAATAGTGTTTCTATATCTACGGAGTCGTAGGCATTCTTGAAGTCGACAAATGTGACGGTGGTGTTCCGGTCTTTCTCGTAATTAATATTGTTCTCAGGCAGCAGATTTGTTCACTACATGATCTTCCCTTCCTGTTAACTCCTTGGTATTCTCATTTCTGTGGATCTGTCTGAGGTTCTAGTCTATTTAATAGGGCTTTGGATAGAATTTTGTACGTCGAAGGAGTAGTGAAATTCCTTTGAAGTTTCTAGGGTCTGTTTCGTCTTTTTCCTTGTGGATGGGAAGTATTAGGGTTTACTTCCATTCATCTTCTTCTTCTTATTATTATTATCTGCAGAAATCGGAACCATCTCATCTCATATACAATAGAGGATGCTGAACGAAATTTTTCCTGTGCGTCAAACTTAAGTTTTCACACGCAAAGTAACGTTTTAATCAATGAAAATATTCACACAGAATTATTTAGTTGCAGATGACACCACCACCAATGTCTGAGGTTGAAAAAATTGTCAAAGTGAAATTTTTGTAAACCTAAGGGACTTTAACTCTTGCTAAGAAAAACACACACATCCATGCCCGAGTAAGGACTCGAACATCCGACGGCGAGCAACCGCGCGATCCACATCCAGGCGCCTTACAGCGCTTTGACACTGTACCGCGGTGAAAACATTGTACTACATGATCATACCACGTAAAGCCAAGGTAATAACCTAACTAATATATATGACTTAAAGGCTTAATTTGCAAACCTAGTTTAGTACTTAAAATACGTTGATTTTCACAGCTATAAATAAATAGAAAAACCCACAGATGTGGCACACAGATGCTGAAACATACTTGGGTAACAACCAAAAAGTGTCTTGGATATCAGGCGGACCTCATACCCAGAATGTTTACTGCAAACAGGGGAAACGCCAGAGCTGGAAATCAAAAATGATGGGTACATGAACCCTTGGGCAAGCACCTGAGAGCGATCCTCTATGAAATGTAACTCGTAATTTCTTAAATCCCTTGAATTTGACGATCTTAGCTGGCATTCTCATTTATTCTACGAAAGTTAGCTGCGAAGGTTACGTTTCATTGACAGAACGCTTCGAAGATGCAACAGCTCCACCAAAGAGACTGCCTACATCACATTTGTGCGTCATCTCCTGGGGTACTGTTGCCCAGTGTGGGACCCTCACCAGGTGGGACTGACGGAAGACATTGAGAAGGTTCAAAGAAGGGCAGCTAGTTTTGTTTTATCACGTTACAGAGGGGAAAGCGTCACGGAAGTGTTGCACGATTTGAGGTGGAAATCATTAACAGAAACACGTTATTCGTTGCGGCGAGATCTACTTACGAAATTTCAATCACCGACTTTTATTTCTGAATGTGAAAATATTTTGGTAGCACCCCCTACATATGGAGACATGACCATCCCAATAAAATAAGAGAAATCAGATCGGAAACGGAACGATTTAGGTGTTCTTTCTCCCCGCGCGCTATTAGAGAATGGAACGGTAGAGAAAGGTTATGAAAGTGGTTAATGAACCATCTGCCAGGCTTTTAAATGTGATTTGAAGAATATCTATGTAGATCTAGAGGTGAAATCTTGATATCGATGTTTGAGGAGAGGAAATGACAAACGCTCTTAGTGAAAAATATATTTCTCAGGTGAAACAGGCAAAAGTGGAAATTTGTAAATGAGTAATTGAGGAAGTATTTTTATAACGAAACATCATGCTGCTCACCTCATCAAAGCAAAAAATAATGATACAAATTAAAAATAATTTATTCGTACTAGGTGCCTTACCAGGGAACTGATTGGTTCTATGTGCAAATAAGAACGTCCTTGTTTGAAGAGGTATTAATACTGAACCACTACGGCAGGTACAGAAATACAGCAGTTAAGTTTTTATAAGATAATTAAACTCAAGGCAAAATTTCTCAGTATTGCCTTCTGTGTCTTGTACAAATCCTTTCTTGTTATTAGATGTTGCAAAGTTTACTGTAGAACTCCCCGTACTCCAGGTAGCCCAGTGAAATGGTGGTTTTTCCGTAACAAAATTCCGAAAGTTTTTTTCTCAACGGTTCTGTATGTTTTTGGGGGCGCTGAATTCGAATTTCAAGTTTGCTGCCTTGTCGGCTTCACAACGAAAAACTCAAAAAACCTTTAAATTTTCGCACTTTTTTCAGTTTCTTGCTTATATCTCGAAAACTATGCGTTTTTCGAGGATGTTCATTTTGAGCAAAATTAAAGTAGACAAAATTTACTACAAAATGCACTACTCATGTTTGATTTTCCGACGACCAGTATAGGTGCTAGAACTCAATGAAAAAGAGCAATTTTTAGCCCTTCTGCGAAAACGTCGAAAACGCACACTTGCACGCCGTACAACTCGAGAAATATACGTGTTATCAACAAAATCCCTACACCACGTGAAGGTAGATTAAATTTCCTACAAGGGACGTCTATAATATCCCATTTTCTTGTAATGGGGGAAGCACCAAAAAGAAAATTACGAGCAACGCTTTCTGCGCCCTATAGTGTAACGCCTCTTACCACCTGCCTATCTCTCGCAGGCGCTATATTTCGATGTGTTGCACTGAAAAGTGATGTTTTAAATGAATTAAAAAGAAAGCATGTTTGAAAAAAAGAAACATTATCAAATTATATTTAGATCACATTAGGTACATGCCATTGAACAGAAAGCTGAAGATACATAGTAACATTAAGTACATGTATCATGAAATGAGTGAATGACAAGTTCAGCATTGGGTCATCTCTTCCTATAGGTTTTCCATCTGGAAAATAAGAGAGTGCCTTTACAATATGGTTATAAAAGACAAATAAGTTGTGTAGCGATACTTGTATGTATAAATAACTGTACTGGTGTCATATGCACAGTTATTTTATTCGTCTCCATATGGGTGTTTTCGGCACAGGCAATGTTTCTTGGTCACGTGAATGTCCAGGTAAAGGATCACGAGCAACGTAATGTCCAGGTAAACTATCAGGGGCTTTGCAAAGTCCAGGCTGAACAGTCAGTAGTTGATCTTCAACTGAAAAAAATGTAATTGAATGAGTAATATTATGACAGAGTAAAATTGATTAATAAAGACCCATAATTCTACAAAATATTACATGATTTAATACCTTCTTTTACCTCAGCTGCTTCAGACAGTGGTGCTGCAAGTGGCACGCCCAAGTGCTCTTCGTCTTCTGTATTCAAAGTGTAGTCAGTGTTCGAGCACAATCGTTCACATAGGTGGCACAGTTTCGTGCAGAAAAGTCTTGCTCACCTGCATCCACACCAACCATGGCAATCCGTCTTGCATTTGCAAGATATAAGTTGCAGAAGCCTCTTTGCAGCCGGGGGTTTCAGTGTTTGGTAATGGGAGCCAACCCACTTTTTGTCAACTTCCAGCCCCATTGCTGCGGATCCAGTCCACTGCTGCACCTGAAGAAAAACTGAAGGTGTGTTGTTAAGCCGCAGCTTCAGTGGGAGGTGAGGAAGCCATGTTTGCTGTTGCCTCATAGGCTGATTTGACGTATTGCTTATACCTCAGCTCTACATCCCCTCGCTTTTTGCTCAGCACCACAGCGTCCATGAAAACTCGAAGAGTCTCAGGAATGACATCCTCAGTTTCCTCTAGAAACCTCTCTGAAGCGGGGTATTCAGTCACATCGTATACTTGCGATCTTATGTCTTCCACAACTATGGCAGCAGCTGCTTCAATTATGGCACACTTTTCTTCATTCTCTGGTATCCTCTGAATATCTCGATACCAGGATTCATTAATGATTTTGTGTCCAGTGCTTTGAAACATAAAACGTAAGGTTTGCTTGTTGTAGTGAAAATGTCGTTGCCATACCTTCTGAAACAGATGTCTTCTGATAGTGCTCTGATGTGGACGGGAATCACATTCAATCTGCCCCATCAATTCTTCCATGGTCATTGACATTCCTCGTCGTTGTTTGCTTGCATAGCATCTTCCACCTCATCTCCAGGGGGTCTGCCAACTCCATGATGAGTCGGTGGAGCCTGGTGTAGAGTTCTGCACTGCGCATCAGCTACTAGCAAGTCAGTAACTGGCTCTACACGTCGTACTATACTGCGCCCATATTCATTATGTAAGTTTCTCGCCAGTGTGAGCACATTTTCTCTAACGGCTAATTTCCTCACAGGGTATACCAAATTACGTTTTGAGGGGGGCTTTTTTATTTGTATCTTGGCGTAGTCCAGAGGCACCTCCTCTCCACATAAGAAACAGTGAGTTTTAAAGGCAAACTCAGCTATAATTCAACGTAACGTTTTGATTCAGAATTTTCTAGAGCCCTCTTTCGTGTCACGTAATTCTTCCTACATTTTTCATGAACCTCAATTTCAGTGTTCCTCTTAAGTATTAGAAACTTACCATCCTGTCTCTTCTTACTGACTTGAATGAAAGATTTCAAACCTTTTTCTCTCACAACACTCCTCTGTGTCCCATCTTCTAACAGTTTGTCACAAGTTGCACATTCCGAACGAGATATTATTCATGCACATACAATAAAAACTTGACACTGAAAAGTAAAAAAATATTGCAGCTTTAAAGTTTCGACCACAACACTTTGGCAACGCTGACTTGACTAAACTACCGCAAGATAAGATCAGATGGACTGCTAGACGGTCGAAAGTGTCTGGAGGGGGAACCTATTAGCAGGGATGTGGCCAACAAAGGAATGGAAGGACCGTCCCGTTAGGGGGTGGGGATGGGTTCGACCACTTTGACTCGACTGATGGACATTTAATGTATTTTCACGTTGTGTAGGAGGTTTTGTCACAACATTTGATAACCCAATCCTGGGCTCGACACACTCATTTCATGACACATGCTGATTTCATATTCAGTTTTCTGCTCAGTGACATGTAACTAAAATGTTCTAAATATTATTTGATAATATTTTTCTCAAACATAATTTCTCTTTAATCCATTCAAAACATCACTTTTCAGTGCAACACATGGAAATATAGCGCCGGCGAGAGATAGGCAGGTGGGAGGGGGCGTTACACTATAGGGCGCAGAAAGCGTTGCTCGTAATTTTCTTTTTGGTGCTTCCCCCCACTACAAGAAAATGGGATATTATAGACGTCCCTTGTAGGAAATTTAATCTACTTTCACGGGGTGTAGGGATTTTGTTCATAACATGTATATTTCTCGAGTTGTACGGCGTGCAAATGTGCATTTTCGACGTTTTCGCAGAAGGGCTAAAACATTGCTCTTTTTCATTGAGTTCTAGCGCCTATACTGCTCGTCAGAAAATCAAACATGAGTAGTGCATTTTGTAGTAAATTTTGTCTACTTTAATTTTGTTCAGAATGAACATCTACGAGAAACGCATAGTTTTCGAGATATAAGCAAGAAACTGAAAAAAGTGCGAAAATTTTGAGGTTTTTTGAGTTTTTCGTTGTGAAGCCGACCTCCTATAAGGCAGAAAACTTGAAATTCGAATTCAGCGCCCCCAAAAACATGCAGAACCGTTGAGAAAAAAACTTTCGCAATTTTGTTGCGAAACAGGCTGTTTTGAGCACCAATTGACTGGACTAAGGACGATAATGGCAGCATAAACAGATTTTTCTGTTTTGCAACTAATATAAGGCATGGCTAATCTTTCAGATGAAGTACGGGATGGTTTACATCAGCCAAGGTCTTTATGCTCTTTTGAGTAAACTGACATTTTTCCATTCTGCTTTTTCAAAATAATGATTGATAATAGGTATTTGAGATGGATAAGTATGAGGCAATTTGATCATACTGCATTTTCAGATCTTACATATCTTCATTGAAAACAGTGTTTCAACAGCATCTTTAAAAATGGAGTAAGTTGACTGAAATAGAATTACATGGGATATGGAAACAATTTTAGCTTCTCAACAATCCACCGCAATCTATTCACTGATTTATCTGTTTTTACTGCTTTTGAAACCCGAGTCACCTTCTCCATTACAAAGATGTTTCAGGCAATAAAAGCACTCGTAGTTGCGTTATTAGAAAACAACTTTTTGCTGCTTCACTGTATTTTATTACTTTCGGAGACGTTTCGACTCATAATTTCAGTCATCTTAATGGAATATAGAAAGGAGAAACGTGGCTGTAAGTAATAAAATTCATTGCAGCAAGAAAAAGGCTGCAATTTACGCAATAAATATTTCAGTGCTTGCTGCGAATGAAGGCTACGCCAACAAATTTGTTAAAAGCACTTTGCTTACCACACAAGTTACCCATCAACTAAGTGTAGGAAACTCCGGAGGGATGCGCTGATTGGTACAAATACCGTGCGCTATTTATTACTGCACGTGTGGAGCACTGTTTGCATGAGCTGCTACTTGGTAGTAGTCTAAGGACATACATGAAAGAACTGACAACGGGACTGAAAGAATGGCACTTAGAAAGTTTAAAATTGTTACTATATTCATTTTGCGGAGAATCGTGATTCACACAGATCTCTTGGAGATGTGTCGAATGACACAATATAAATAATGCGAGGAACGAATTTGGTGAGAATACAATCTGCAAGAAAGAAGCAACATTCACCAGGCTATAATACATTCTCCATATATTCTAAAGTTACTTTTGTGATTTTCTTCTTTTAAAATTAATTATAATATCCGCCAGACAAGCGTCTCTGTGGCTCTCATAATTTTGAGTTAAAGAACACCATACTATAACTATATTTTATGCTTTGTAAAGACAGTGGAAGGGTTTTACTAATAAATTTATCACATTAACAGAGATTAAAAATTTATTATCCTTTATAGTATAACACATAGGTATATTTTGCTATAGTTACACATATTAATCACAAGGATACCTGATGCTTCAAAAGTAGCAAAGGATGTGGAAAAATCTTTAACTAGAAAATATTACTATACATTAGCTTGTTTCTTTTTAATTTTGGTTTGCTTCCTCGCAGGAAAACAAGTGTTAACACCAATAGTGACAAATAGTAACTTTATACTGAAAGTTAACGTTATAAAATTCTCAGATCTGTTGGGTTTTGTCACATTCTGACAGCAATGTCGCGATATTAAAAAAATGTCATATTTATAGTGCGTTTGCAGTGGGTCCGAGTCACACAACACAATAACAACATTTACAAACAGTGAAACATATGTTTCCAATTGGTAACTTACATGTGGGTATTATCCATTTAGAACAGATTGAGGACATTAAATTATAACATCCTGTAAACACACACACACACACATATACATAACGCATACAGATACGACGACAAAAAATAGAACTCGTTCACTTCCGAATAGTTTATCTTATCTGACGTTCGTGTTGCCAGTTAGACTCCAACACTGATTCAGTACCTGTTGACATTTCAAAAACTCGAGCGATGGGTGAACGACGATGGGATCCAAGAAAAGCATGTACTTAGTACAGAGCTGTACAGACGTTTCGAACTTCCCTTCCAAAAGTTTGTCGACAGCTTCCCTGTACGACTGTGATAGCTCGGCCATCTTGCGCGCTGTTTTCTTGAAGTCAAGTTTCTTCTTGCAGTGCACACAACGACTAACGGCGGCTAGATCGCTTCCTACAGGCTTCTTGCACTGCGGGCATTTGTACCTGAAACATATGCAATGGCCCGATGAGCCTATTGTAAGGCCAAACACACAGTGTCTAAAAATTGTCTGAGTTTGAGCTGTATCAGACACACACTGCAATGTAACATGATACATGTAAGGGCCTGGACCAAATATGCACTCCTGGCCATTAAAATTGCTACACCACGAAGATGACGTGCTACAGAAGCGAAATTTAACCGACAGGAAGAAGATGCTGCGATATGCAAAGGATTAGCTTTTCACAGCATTCACACAAGGTTAGCGCCAGTGGCGACACCTACAACGTGCTGACATGAGGAAAGTTTCCAACCGATTTCTCATACACAAACAGCAGTTGACCGTCGTTGCCTGGTGAAACGTTGTTGTGAGGCCTCGGAGGAGAAATGCGTACCATTACGTTTCCGACTTTGATAAAGGTTGGATTGTAGCCTATCACGATTGCAGTTTATCGTATCGCGACATTGCTGCTCGCGTTGCTCGCGATACAATGACTTAGCAGAATATGGAATCGGTGGGTTCAGGAGGGCAATAAGGAACGCCGTGCTGGATCCCAACGGCCTTGTATCACTAGCAGTCGAGATGACAGGCATTTTATCCACATGGCTGTAACGGATCGTGCAGCCACGTCTCGATCCCTGAGTCAACAGATGGGGACGTTTGCACGAACGGTTCGACAACGTTAGCAGCAGCATGGACTATCAGCTCGGAGACCATGGCTGCGGTTACCCTTGACGCTGCAACACAGACAGGAGCACCTGTCATGGTGTACGCAACGACGAACCTGGGTGCACGAATGGCAAAACGTCATTTTTTCGGATGAATCCAGGTTCTGTTTAGAGCATCATGATGGTCGCATCCGTATTTGGCGACATCGCGGTGAACGCACGTTGGAAGCGTGTATTCGTCATCGCCATACTGGCGTATCACCCAGAGTGATGGTATGGGGTGCCATTGGTTACACGTCTCGGTCATCTCTTGTTCGCATCCACGGCACTTTGAACAGAGGCCGTTACATTTCAGATGTGTTACGACCTGTGGCTCTACCCTTCACTCGATCCTTGCGAAACCCTACATTTCGGCAGGATAATGCACGACCGCATGTTGCAGATCCTGTACGGGCCTTTCTGGATACGGAAAATGTTCGACTGCTGCACATTCTCCAGATCTCTCACCAACTGAAAACGTCTGGTCAATGGTGGCCGAGTAACTGGCTCATCACAATACGCCAGTCACTGCTCTTGATGAACTGTGGTATCGTGTTGAAGCTGCATGGGCATCCGTACCTGTACACGCTATCCAAGCTCTGTTTGACTCAATGTCCATGCGTATCAAGGCCATTATTACTGATTTCTCAGTATCTATGCACCCAAATTACGTGAAAATATAATCACATGTTAGTTCTAGTATACTATATTTGTCCAATGAATACCCGTTTATCATCTGCATTTCTTCTTGGTGTAGCAATTTTAATGGCCAGTAATGTATTTTAATAAAGTTGATTCTACATGTTTATTCTTTTCCGTGAAGAGGGATGGGGCGGAGGTCAAAATAGAATAAATAATAGCACACAGTTTCTAGAGAATGTGACTTATATTAAGACCACTATCTACTAATATCTACGGTTATATTTTTAGATGGATGAAAACAGACAAAAATAAACATAATACCACAGCTCAAGAAGAATGTAAAGGCACCTACAAAATATGGCAACTAGCAATAATACTGATGAAGAGGGGTACAATGTTTAGAAAATGCAGTCAGGAAGCAGTGTGGAACAGAGAGAAAATGCAAAACAGAAGAAAATTAAAAATTTCTAATAAAGAATCAAAAGTAGCTACAATGGCAGGGCGCCGGCCGCGGTGGCCGAGGGGACTGAGGCGCGCCAGTCACGGTCTGCACGACCACTACCATCGGGGGATCGAATCCCCCCTCGGGCATGGATATTTGTGCCGCCCTTAGTATTAGCTAGTTCATAAGTAGTTTAGGGACTAATGATCCCGTAGTTAAGTCCCATAAGCTATACAAACCTTTGAACATTTTTTTGAACAAAGGCAGGGCCATCTACCTGAAGTGATAGTGTCGTTGGACAGCTTACACAGGTTTTATTTATTTCAGCGGAACTCTATGGATACCAGTTAATTACTTAAAAAGATGTTTGTTAAGAGACAAAATACTGTGGTTATTGGTCCATTGACTTACAAACTACTTAAGCTAACTGACGCTAAGGACAACACGCACACACCCAAGCCAGAGGAAGAAATGGAACCTCCGGCACGCAGTATCTGACATGTCGCCTAGAAGTGCACGGCCATTCCTGCGCAGCAGTAAATTAGCATTTACCCCATTTGTGACTACGCAACACTTTACATCACATTTTTTCCACTAGTCGGGGGACCTGAAGATGAAGCAATGACGTGTTGAAACGAATCGAATTAAAGTTTCTATAATTTAACTGATGAAGGAGTTCCATAGTTCCTCACTTAATAGTACAGCCAAAGTCCCCCCCCCCCCCCATGTTCCTAAGAGATGGACATCTAGTACGATGCAGTAAATAACAATTTTAATTTCATCCTTCAGCTGGTGTATTGTTTGTGGTTTATGCACATACACTTCTGATTTCAAAAATTCGCACAAAAAGAAGTCACAAGGCGTAAGATGCATTATCTGGCAGTCCATTCCTGATTGCCGTCCAAAGACATAATTTTTTATTCAGCAGAGCGATCGTTTCATGGGATGTGTGACATGTCGCACTATTTTGTTGAAATCAAAACATCGTTATTTTCTACAATACGAGAGAGAAAAGGCCACTCAATCCTCCTGTCCAGAATCTACAAGACACAGTTGTGCGTTGTGGATGCATCTCATGTCCCACAGTCACTTGCCGTTTATCTTTACCCCAAATTCTGCAGTTCTGTTTGTTGACGGATCTAATGAGGTGAAAGTGTCCCTAATCTGAGAAAATTATTCTTTTGATGAAGTTTTCGTTCTCCGCTTGATGAGCCAAGATCCAATGAACAAATCGAGCCGCGGTGGAGTAGTTGAGCGGTCTAAGGCACCTCGCTGCGGAGCACGCGGTTGCTCGCCGTCGGAGGTTCGAGTCCTCCCTGGGGCAATGTGTGTATTTGTCCTTAGGTTAGTTTACCTTAGTGTAAGTAGTTTGTAAGCTACGGACTGATGACCACGCAGTTTGGTCAGATAGATTTACAAACATTTGAACAAATCGACGTCTCTTTTCGTCGTCTGCAGGCTTCAACTCATGAGTAAGGTGAATCTCATACTCATGCATTTTCAAATGCTTTGAAAAGATTTCATGCAGTGAACTTTGTGTTTTGAATCTCCCATGAATTTCCCACCAGCAGCTGTCTTGCAACTGGAACCTTCTTGGAGACATCAATGGGACATTGCTATATTTGTAGCCAGGTGGTCATAGCACTCTGTTCTTGTAGTGGCATTAACTCAGTACAATGCTATTATTTACCATTTGTTATTCTGAAAGAGTAGTAAACTGTAGCTTCCTTACTTTTGCATTGATCCCTTATTTTCGCTTCTTTTGTGTACTGTTATCCCTTATCTCGATTTTTGGTAACCCTACAAATTCATAGACAAACACACACTATAAGAGCTACAGGGTTGTTCAAAAAATCTACACAGTGATGTATAATGTTTATATTCTGATACTATGGGACTTACACATATGATACAGGTACTATAAGAGTATGCATATAAAAAAGGTAAAGCAGTCAACAATCCGAAGTTTGGTTTGAACACCACAGTGCTTTACTAGGCATGGTCCTGTTTGGAGGTGGTATGCCGTTGCCTTCCTCCGACCTTCGAGCTGACTTACCCAGCCAGTTATAGGGGGACCTACAGTTTAACGTGGGGTCCGAACCACGGTGCTACTCGGTATTTTTCACATGAGCAATACTGCCAGAGGTGAAAGAAGTGGAAAGTGACAGATAAAAATCCTAGGACTTGGCGGGGATCGAACCCGCGACGTTTGGATTTGTAGTCCAGCACTCTACTGTGCAACTGAGGCGTACACACATAGTATATTTCAATTGACTGCCAAGAACTTGTATACTACTCCAATGCCACTCAGGTGTAGACCAAACTACTGCTACCAGTGTATCAGGTTGAATGGCAACACATGACATTATGATTTGGTCATGTAACTTGTTGATTGATGTTGGTTTCTGTTGATACCCAGTCCCCACAGATAGAAGTCCAGAGACATCAAATCAGGCGACCGAGGTGGGCACTCTGCAGCAGCACTTCTATGACCTACCCACCTTCTTCGTAAAGTCTCATCTGAGTACAATCTGACATCACAGAGTTATTGGAGTGGGGCTACAGCTAGCTGGAAGTAGAACACCTCATTGCCTAGCAGGATTCAGATGGTAGGCAACATTATTGTGTGAAGCATGTCAAGGTATTCTTGACAATTTGCGGTCTCCTCCAAAAAGAAGGTACTAGTTAAACCATGTGTGCCCCAAATTGTAAGCACCAGTAGATTCACGGCTCGGTTCACATGTACATGAGGGTTTTGAAGGGCACAGTAGATACAATAGTGATGGATTACTGTACCTTTAAATTGTGCATCGTTAGACCACACAAATTTCCCAACAAAATCCTCATTAGTGTGAACCATGCTCTTGAACCACTTGCAGTATTACGTCCAGCAACCTGGGTCGTCTAGTTCAGATTGTGAAGCAGTCAGAGAATGCACATTTTTCACTTAACTTCCTTGAAAATGTGTCTCACACTTGAATGGCTCACCCCACGTATCTTGGTACGTTGGTCTTTGCGGTGATCGGGTAAACAGTTTCAATGTCACAACACTGAACTGTTGACTTTTTGTTGTTTGCCATCAGCCGGACCATTGCCTTGTGCATGTACTCAACACCGTCTGAAGGGAAGGCCTCCGCGCTGCCGTGCCACGTCACGCAGAGTAGGTCGCGAGCGCGTGGCTTACTGGCTGGCCGATGCGATGCGGTGAGCCGTGCCCCATCGGCCAGCCAGTAAGCCACGCGCTCGCGACCTA
Organism: Locusta migratoria; assembly: GCA_026315105.1. Taxonomy (NCBI): domain Eukaryota; kingdom Metazoa; phylum Arthropoda; class Insecta; order Orthoptera; family Acrididae; genus Locusta; species Locusta migratoria. Next base: position 300,983,946 of record CM048755.1, read on the forward strand.
CTCTGCGTGACGTGGCATGGCAGCGCGGAGGCCTTCTCTTCAGATGGTGTTGGAGTGCTGCACTTCAATGTTGGCACGAATACAGGTAACTGTATGACGCGTTGCTGGAGGTTTACCAAACTCATTCTGGCACTGCCTTTGTACCTCCTGCATGTTTCAGCACTTCAAATACAATTTTAAAGCCAGGTTCACACAAAGAACTAAGCTGAGACAACATCATATGTCTTTCTGCAGTTGTACTGAGAGCTATCATTCTCACAGAACCTCACAAATAAAACTTAGTTGTGCAGTTTGCAATATGGCGTCCGTAGTCTCAGCTGATCAAAATTTGCACGGCACATCTCATTCGCGGCCAAACGACCGTTACACTTTGTTCCACAAGCATACAAAGTGTTTTCTTCATTTATTCGACATTTTAGCCACAAACAAAGACACCAAAACTTAAACCTCGAATGCAAACACACTGATACAAAGTAAAATAGTTCGAAATACCCTGCGAGGTGACAGTCGATATTTGGTGGTCGGGGAAGAAAGTGGCGAAACAAAGTACAACCAAGTCGAACTTTTCGTTGCATGGAAGTAGTAGAGACTCTTAAGTGGCGCCACCAAAACCAGGAAGTTCACATTTGCTACTGAAGTAGAGCATCACTATGCAACTAGTCGTTGGACACCATTACTTGGTTGTCTAAACCAGGCTGAACACAGCCTTGTGTTCATTAACTGAAAACTGTACTGCATCCATTACATCTTCTCATCCTTAGTCATCTGTTCTTGCTACTACCACTCGCGCATGTGCGGCAAATTGCCAGTATTGCCAACTCATAACATAACCTTTACATTATCCTATGCATGAAATTCGTAATTGTAAGTCTTTTTGTTTGAAAGTTATTCATTTATGAGAAGTGAGTACATTATTTTGCACTAGTATGGATTGTACTTACGTCCCCAACACCTTCTACAAACACACGTAGGCAGTGGCGGCTGGTGATAATGTGCTAATAAGCTGCAGCACACTGTAAATATATTACTAAAATTATGCCATTTCTCTTCGAATTCAAGCGAGAAATCGCTGTAATATTACATCCTTTGTCTTGGAATGCGATCCAGATATCACAATAAAATTATGCCAATTCCCTTCCTATACGTATTAGAATGCTAGTAATAAGGATGAAAACGCATTTTGCAGCGCTCTAGCCGCGACAGCTGGAAACCAGCTCCGTGTGCTGAAGTGGGATTCAGCCGCGCTGGTACGTGCGCAGAGGCGGCGCAGTCGTCTGTTCGCTAGTGCGCATGCGCAGACGTGACGTCAGGCCTGGCGAATCATGTGTGTTGAGACCGACTGCAGCACCAGATCGATATTTCTCTTCGCGCTGTGTGTAACGGTTACGGAAGAATAGTATATGACGAATATTGCGGTATTCAGAGTCAAAGCGCGCCAGTCACGGTCTGCACGGCCACTACGGTCGGGGGTTCGAATCCCCCCTCGGGCATGGATATTTGTGCCGTCCTTAGTATTAAGTAGTTCATAAGTAGTTTGCAAGTTTAGGAACTGATGACCCCGTAGTTAAGTCCCATAAGCTCTACAAACATTTGAACATTTTTTTTTTTTTTTTCAGAGTCAAATAGCGCGCTCGCTCAGGCGTCTTGCGCGTTGTCTCTCAAACCTACTTGTGTGAGGCTCGTATGCAAGTACCTCTGAGTCAAAATGTTTGTTAAGCTTTGGGACTTAACTACGGGGTCATCAGTCCCTAAACTTACAAACTACTTATCAACTATCTTATACTAACGACGGCACAAATATCTATGCCCGAGGGGGGATTCGAACCCCCGACCGTCTGATGTCTGTAAATCTATCGGACCAAACTGCGTGGTCATCAGTCCGTCGCTTACAAACTACTTAAACCTAGGTAAACTAATCTAAGGACAAACACAGACACCCATGCCCCAGGGAGGACTGGAACCTCCACGGCGAGCAACCGCGCGCTCCGCAGCGAGGTGCTTTAGACCGCTCGGCTACTCCACCGCGGCCCCCGACCGTAGCGGCCTGCAGACTGTGACTGGGGCGCCGTAGACCGCTTGGCCACCGCGGTCGGCTGGCTGAATAAGTGTCGCCAAGTGTGTTTAACCGTGTGCTTGCCCAGGTTTTCTTCACTAGTGTTTGTTAACAAGTGTTTCATCTTGCTCCGTGGCTCTGTTTATAAATCGTTTCAGTATTTCATGTATAACAGTCTCCGTTTTATACTTGTAAATTCACATTATAATCCCCTTTTTATGTGTTAAACCCCTATGTCTACGTAATTGTCTCGCATGGCTGAGGAGCGGCATGAACCGCTGGTGCCCGCTCGCCCTGCGTCCAGTCCGCGCGGCAAAGACAATATTGATGACAAAACAGTAAGTTACAGTCATAACCCGTGTTTTATTTTTTTCTGTGGAAGTAAAATCGTGACTGGAGCGCCTCAGTCTCCTCGGCCACTGCGACCGGCTCAGTCAAAATTTTTAATTTCTGTAAATAAAACTTCAATGACAAATAACATTAGTAATGTATAGTCAACATGCGAGTGAAACTGCGCTTTTCAGCCAAGCAGTTTCATCGGTCACTTGTGTAGAATGCAGATGACGTGGCGGGATATTGCTAAACTCCGTCATTTCCATTGTCAGTCACGCTTTTTATTTTAGTATAATTTGTTTCTTGTTTATTTTTGTAATATTGTAGCACACTGGTCAAACTTTGCACGAGCCGCCACTGCACGTAGGACGAGGTGATGGCAATAACAAGTCGCCAAGAAAAAAAAAAAGCGAATCGAAAACAAGGTATGCAGGAGAGGCGTGAGTACTGACCGCGTGGGTGGGAGCTGGTGCACGAGCGGCCAGTCGTGCTGGCAGGGCGCGCAGGCGCAGGAGAAGAAGTACTGCTGGCGCAGCTGGTGCTGGCGCGCCGGCCGCGGCTCGGCCAGGAAGCTGGGCCCGTAGTTGTCGAGCAGCTCGGCGCCGCGAGCCACGGGCCGCGAGGCGCGCACCACGCACGCGCGGCCCACGCTGTGGCGCGACACGTTGGGCCAGCACGCGTGGTTCAGCAGGCTCACCGCCGGGTACACCGCGCCGCCCAGCTCCGCCGGCTCCCCCTGCTACTCACACGCAACCTCTGTCACACCTCACACACCAAACCGGCAATACTAATTAAAAAATCATTTAATTATATTTTTGTGATATAATAAATACAGTTCATACTATTCATGGATCGTTGTTGTTGTTATGGTCTTCAGTCCGGACTGGTTTGATACAGCTCTCCACCCTACTCTATCCTGAGCAAGCCTTTTCATCTCCTCATAAGAACGGCTACCCACATCCACTTGAATCTGCTTACTATACGCGTCTCTTGGCCTCCCTCTGCGATTTTTACCCCACACACTTCGGTCCAATGCGAAATTTACGATTCCCCGATGTCTAAGAATGTGTCCTACCAAGCGATCCCTTCTTTTGGTCAGCGTATGCCAAAAATTCCTTTTCTCACCAATTCTGTTCAGTACCTCATCATTAGTTATGCGATCTACCCACCTAATCTTCAGCATTTCTTCTGTAACACCACATTTCAAAAGCCTCTATCCTCTTCCTGTCCGCACTGCTTATCGTCCATGTTTCACTCCCGTACAAGGCAACACTCCACACAAATGCCTCCAGAAAGGACTTCCTTACACTTAAATTAATATTCGATGTTAGCAAATTTCTCTTTTTCAAAAATACTTTTCTTCCCATTGCCATTCTGCATTTTATATCCTCTGTACTGCGACCATCACATGTTATTTTACTACCCAAGTAACAAATCTCATCTATCACTTTCATTGTTTCGTTACCTAATCTAATTCCTTCAGCATCGCCTGATTTTCTAAGACCGCATTCCATTATTTTTGTTTTGCTCTTGTTAATGTTCATTTTATACGCTCTCTTCAACACACTGTCCATTCCATTCAACTGCTCTTCCAGGTCCTTTGCTGTCCCTGACAGAATTACAATGTCATCAGCGAAACGCAATGTTTTTATTTCTTCCCCCTGTACTTTAATCCCTATTCCAAATTTTTCCTTGCTTTCCTTCACCGCCTGCTCGATGTACAAATTGAATAACATCGAAGAAAGGCTACAACCCTGTCTTACTCCCTTCCCAACTGATGCTTCCCTTTCATGCTCTTCGAGTCTAATAACTGCGGTCTGGCTTTTGTACAAGTTGTAAATAACTCTCCTTTCCCTGTATTTTACCCCTGCTGACTTCAGAATTTGAAAGAGTGTATTCCAGTCAACATTATCAAACGCTTTCTCCAAATCTACAAAAGCTAAAAATGTAGGTTTGCCTTTCCTTAATCTATCTTCTAAGATAAGACATAAAGTGAGTATTGCCTCCCAGGTTCCTACGTTCCTGCTGAATCCAAACTGATCTTCCCCCGAGGTCAGCTTCTACCAGCTTTTCCATTCTCCTGTAGATAATTCGTGTTAAAATTTTGCAACCATGACTTATCAAACTGATAGTTCTGTAATGTTCACACCGGTCTGCGCCTGATTTCTTTGGAATGGGGATTATTACATTTTTCTTAAAGTCTGGCGGTATTTCGCCTGTCTCATACATCCTACACACCAGTTCAAATAGTTTTGTCATGGCTGGCTCTCCCAGAGACTTTAGTAGCTCTGAGGGTATGTCATCTACTCCTGGGGCCTTATTCCGACCTAGGTCTTTCAGGACTCTGTCAAATTCATCTCTCAGTATAGTATCTCCTATTTCATCTTGATCTACTTCCTCTTCCCTTCCTACAACATCGTCTTTAAATTCATTTCCTTTGTAGAGCTGCTCTATGTACTCTTTCCACCTTTCAGCTGTCCCTTCATTGCTGAGAACATTCATGGATCGTATGTTGAAAATGTGCGCCTCGGTTGCACAGTGGTAGAGTGCCAGACTACAAATCCAAAGGTCGCGGGTTCGATCCCCGCCAGATCCTGGGATTTTTATCTGTCACTTTCCACTTCTTTCACCTCTGGCAGTATTGCTCATGTGAAAAATACCGAGTAGCACCGTGGTTCGGAAGCCACGTTAAACTGTAGGTCCCCCTGGGTAAGTCAGTTCGAAGGTCGGAGGAAGGCAACGGCATACCTCCTCCAAACAGGACCATGCCTAGTAAAGCACTGTAGTGTTCAAACCAATCGTCGGATTGTTGACTGCTTTACCTTTCTATGTTGAAAACAGTAGACTGGCAGGGCGAGATTAAAATAGGTCAAAACAAAATAAGCAATCTCGCATATGGGGATGACTTAGTTGTAATGGCCGATTCCATTGAAAGGGTGGAACCTTCAAAGCTTGATCAGAGGTGCAAGGATTATGATATGAAGATCAGCATCTCCAAAACGAAAGTAATGTCTGTGGGAAAGAGATTTAAGCAGATTGAGTGCAAAAAAGGAGGAACAAAGTTAGAACAGGTAGACAGTTTCAAGTACCTGGGATGTATTTTCTCACAGGATGGTAACATAGTGAAAGAACTGGAATTGGGGTGCAGCAAAGCTAATGCAGAGAGTGCTCAGCTGCTCTTCTGCAAGAAGGAAGTAAGTACCAAGACTAAGTTAGCTGTGCACCGCTCTATCTTTCGACCAACTTTGTTGTATGGGAGTGAAAGTTGGGTGGATACAGGTTACCTTACTCATAAGGTAGAGGTTACAGATAAGAAAGTAGCAAGAGTGATTGCAGGCACTAATAGATGGGAAAAATGGCAGGAGGGTGTCCGTAATGAGGAAATCAAAGAAAAACTGGGAATGAACTCCATAGATGAAGCAGTTAGAGCGAACAGACTGAGATAGTGGGGTCAAGTTATTACACACATGGGAGAAGCAAGGTTGCCTAAGAGACTCATGAGGTCGGCAGTGGAGAGTAAGAGGAATCGATGTAGACCAAGAAGAAAGTACTTAGAGTCGGTGCAGAATGATTTTGAAGTAAAAGGCATAACATCAGATGAGGCATCAATGTTAGCATTGAATAGGGGATCATGGAGGAATTTTATTAGAGGTACTACGCTCCAGACTGAACGCTGAAAGGCATAATCACTCTCTAATGATGATGATGATGATGATGATAATAAATACATTTTCCTCAGGCAGATCTAGTCTGAGAAATCTGTAGCTAAGGTAGAATATTCAAAATTTTTAGGTGATTGCATTGACAAGGGATTGCATTGGAACAAACACATCTGCTGAAAAGTTGAAGTTCAGTTACTTATGCTATCAGAGTTATTGCAAAATTTGTTGATGTACATATCAGTAAATGAGCTTACTATGCGTATTTTCATTCACTGCTTTCATATGGAATCATATTCTGGGGCAATTCAACATTGAGTAAAAAAGTATTCATTGTACAAAAGCATGTAATCAGAATAATAGCTGGAGCCCACTCAAGATCATGCTGCAGACATTTATTTAAGGATCTAGGGATCTTCACTGTTGCTACACAATGTATATATTCTATCATGAAATTTGTTATTAACAGTCGAACCAAATTCAAAAGTAACAGCAGTGTACATAGCTACCATACTAGGAGAAAGGGTGATATTCACTATTCAAGGTTAAACCTAACTTTACCATAGAAAGGGGTGAATATGCTGCCACAAAAGTCTTCAGTCATTTACCAAGTAGCATCAAAAGACTGACAGACAGCCAACTGGTATTTAAAAAGAAATTAAAGGAATTTCTGAATGGCAACTCCTTCTACACTTTAGATGAATTTTTAGATAAAATTTAATAAATATAAAAAAATCCTTACAATAGTGAGTGTCATGTTTAGTCACCATTTACTAAACTGACACATTCAACAACATTTCAAAATGTTGTATATATGATCTATGTAAGAAGTATTAATCTAATCTAATCACATAATGAGAATAAGGGGAGGTTTTCAATTAAAATTTGTGGCAACACCAGGGATTTCAATCCACGTCTCTTGCTTACTAGGCAGACTTGTAAGCCATTCCACCACCCTCGCTCTCTTGCTAGCACAATCACACGGACTATGAAAGAGCACCTCCCACCCCAACACCAATCTCAATTCCGCTTTGATGTTCCCCTCTGTAATGCTTATCAATATTGCCGCTGCTCTCCAATATCAGACTGGCATCCTAGCATTGAGATAAAACAGAGTCTAGATCTGTCTCAGGGGGCTGTAATTATTAGATCAAAATATCACCTATGCCCTGAGGTACAATTATGATTGTCGCAATTACATTCAATGCATAGGTGCTAATCCGATATTGGAGAACTTTGGCAATATTGATGTGAGAATTGAAATTTATGTTGGGGAGGCAGACACTCTTAGTTACTCCATGTGGTTCCCCTTACCAGAGTGCCATGGTGCTGTAAAGTGTAACACATCTGCCTAGTATGTAGGACACCTCAGTTTGAATCTCTGGTCTTGGTACAGATTTTAATACTGTGCTTAGTGTTAGTATCATTATTTTATTCTGCTTTTGGTATTGGTTATTACAGTAGCAACATTGCAAGATAATTGCAAATCTTGCAATATATCAAGAGTGTAGTGTGTATCATTCTTCCTTAGATTAAAATTAAAAATACAAAATAACAAATGACATACAACTAACAGCGATTTCAAAACTGCAATACAAACATAATAGCAAAAGCATTATTCAGCAATATTAAGGATTTTGTGTACATACATACTTTTTGAAAATGAGATATGAAATACAAAACTAGAATTAACATACAATCAACAGTAGTTATAACAGCAATATTAAAACATAATTCCAAACATCACAATATAACAATGAAAGCCTGAACTACAGACTTCAGCTCACAATATGTTTATCTGTATTAATTAGAATGAAAATGTTCGCTTGTGCAAAACAATAAACCTCCAAACATTCTAGAGAAATTGCTTTGCAATTTTGACACAACCTTGCATTATACCTATTTATTTCATATATGATATAAACCTATATACGGGGTGGTTGTTTTTACACCGTGTGTTAATCATACCAATTGATTGAGGAGAAGATATACAACAAAAAATCCACAGAAATGCCTGATTTCCATTTATATGGTGAATACAAATTGCAAAATAAAATTAATTATTTAGAAAATGAAGTTGACAATTTGAAAAATAGTATTAGAATTGTGTTTGTTGTTGCCAGAGATATAATTAAAGAGGAAATTAAAATTATTGATAACCATGGCACTCCTCTGACCATTAATCGAGACCATAGTGAATTCATTCTAATCAAGAAGAATCATATGTGGGATTATCCATATTATTTTTGTAAGTATTGTCTAGTAACTACACCATAATGATATATTGGATCTTTTATAGAAACTAATCTTCTTCCTTAAAAACAAAAAACCTAAAGTTACTTTAAAAATGTCACTAAGTTCTCTATAAAACAGTTTAATTAAATGTTTTATTTTTAATTAATTATTGATTCTACATTAAGTGCTTCAACTGATAGAAATTAATTTCAATTTCTTTATTTCCTAAAAAGTCCATTTATTAGATTCAGAATTTCATTTTTTTAAATTATCACACAATAGTTTTAAAAGAAATAAACATAAATGACCACATATTTCTTTATCAAAGTTTTAATTTGTTGGACATTATAATACAACTAATTTGAACCAAGATAATTAAATAGTTACGCTAGGTTATCACCAAATGAATAAAATACAATTTTTTAATTATTTTTACAATAAACAAATCCAATGCGTACTAGAATGAATGGAAGTATATAAATTTACTATTCCACGTTCTAATTTTTTTTTGCTGTATCATATAATTCATCATTCATAAAAACACCACAAAAGTGTTTGATTTTTAACTGTTTAATTTTTCTGTATCGAAATTTGACAAAGTATTTTTTTGTAATTCTTTCTTCGAAAATTTTCCCTCCTTTTTTTCCTTTCCCTTTTCCAAATTATGCCTTTTTCTTCTTCTGATTCTTTATAAGCTTTCTTTTTATTTAGAACTGCAATTTCAGATCAACAAACAAGAAAGCCAAATGTTGCTATATGGTAATGCAGGTAATAATAATAGTAAAAATCCTCCTTTATGTTGGCTTAGTCCTTTTACCTTCTTTCTTTTTTGTCAGATAGTGAATAATTATTAAAAAAACAGTAAGAGCAAATGTAACAAGTAATTTTCATCTAGTTTTTATTTTTATTTCATTTTTTGTAATTTATTAAAAATGGTTCAATTCTATTTAATTGTTCATTATTCCATTTCAATTTAATTGACTGGTTTACTTTTACCACTAGGTAAAAAAGTATAATCACTTGAAGAGTTATTCATTCATAAGGATAAGAAATTTATCAACATACTACATAATCCTGATACATTTTCATCTAATTCTAAGCCCACCCGTAATTTTCTTTTTTATACATTATTCCTCTAACTGAATAAATTGGATACATTCTTTCTTTTGCAGCTAATGGAAGTTCGTTATCTGCTTCATGTCTTTTTTTCCAAATCTTTATATCTGTATAAGCAATATCATGTTGTTTAAAAGTTTGATCTAGTGGAGTAATTCCTTTGTCTCCTCTAGCTAACCATTCTTCTAATTTATAAGTAGGATAAATAAATGTATAGCTAGGAAGATGCATTTCAAATGGTAATTTGTTAATTAATGTGTTAACAAATCTCTACCACATTTAATGCTCTTAAAATGTGTGTGATAAATTTTCAAAAATCTAAATAAAGCATTCTATTTGGATTATCAGTTATTAATCACTAAACTGATTTGTTAACATTTAGCTATGCTAACTTTTTTATTGTGATAATTCTTATTACCAGCTATTTCTGCTCCATAATTACTGCCAGTCTATCGATTAAATCTCTAACAGCATTCATCCAAACATATTCAATTGTTTTTTCTTTCTCTGCATAATTATTTGCTAAACCTTAATCCTTTTTCTCAGATGAACTCATTTCTGAATAAACTGATCAAATTGTAGGAAATAGTTATCAAAATGTAGTTTTATCAAAACTTTTCGTTTATTACCTCTACACGAATTTATTTTATTTGGATTATTATCAAAATATATTATTCCTGAATTGTACAATATATCTGCATAATATAATAAATCTAGACCATCAGACTTCACCCATATCATCCATAATATTCAGTTTTTCAGTTAAAAGATTCATTGATCAATCTGTTCCTTTGTACGTCTTTTCACCAATTTTTAATTGATGCCACTCAAAGTTTACTGGTTAATTGCCAACATATTTAAACATATCCACAGGTTTCACTTCAACAACTTTATCTTCTCTACGATTAATATACTGTAACATTCTTTCACTTACATTTATCTCGTTAGCATCACTATTCCCTATTTTTTTAACAATAACTGTCTTGGTTTTAGTTTTAATTTCTTATTATATGTATTCAATGCATCTGGTATTTCCAAGTAACTTAATATTTAGTCATATTTAGTCATGTTTTTGTCTTCAGACAAAATCTCACAGTGGTTTAATTAGTGAAAAAATTTCAAATCTTCTGTTTGATGACAATATGATATCATTGGTTGTTCAGCTTCTCTGTTTTCTTCAGTAGCTTTTAGAATATTATCACCTAATCCTTCGATTACTTGCTTCACATGTTCAATAGCATTGATAACTGGCTAATTACCTTTTTTCATATTTTACATATTCTGTTCTTGGTTGTTTGTTATAAAGCTTCAATTGATTTTTCAGTTCTTCAGCTTCCTATCTATTTCGTTACGCTGTTTTGACAATGTCTTCATGGTACTTTGAAAACCATATGTTGTTTTTTTATTTTTGAACTTACTTCCATTTGGTTTCCTAGTCTCATCTAGCTTAAAAGAATTCCATTTTTTCATTCCAACATTTATTTAAAATCGTCAAATTATAAATCACCAAAAACAAACAAATGACAAACATGATTTAATTTGTGTCATTATGTCTAAAGATATCTATTTCTTTATGTGTTCCCCTAGTCTCTAACTACATCATAGTTTTTAAGAATGAAATAATCAAATACTACTACTGAATTATTTTCACATTGATCTACTGGAATTATTTCATCAATATTTTCGAAAAAAGTATTAATATTTTTGTGATGTTTATCTTCAATTTTTTCACACAGTTCTATAAATTCTTGTTACTTTGATTGATCTAAACTTTTCTGAGTAAACATAAAAATTTTATTCAAATTTATCAATTCCAGTTTATCAATTGTTAATGTAATTTCTCCACATATTCCTTTAAACTTCCTTTAAACCAAATGCTGAATTTGGAAGACCAACAATTTATGAACCACAATATCCTGTAAATATTCCTATTTTGATATCATTGAAGATTTAGAACTTTTTATAACTGATGAAAATGATAATCTGATTGATTTAATGGGGTTTGTGTAACACTTATTTTAAGACATTTATAATAAAAAATTTTCCTTAATAAATCATGAATGAAATCAGGAGTTATGAGTTTTACTCATTCTCTGTGAATGAGAAGTCTAAAAATAAGTTACATGTTCCTAACCTGGATACAGATATTAAAGTAAATGTTGCTAATTCATGGCTTCATCCATATCATGCAGAACTTTATCTGAATTTCAGAATAATTGGAATTGCTGGTGCAGATAGTCCAACATATGATGCAAAATCCAATAAAAACTGATGGCTAATTGTTTTGCAAATCAATTCAATTTTATAACCATAAATTAAGGAAATATTATTTTCTTAAATATGAGCCACATTACAAATACGTAGAAAATATTTTGAAAACCCCTAAAGCACCTATATCTTTTAAAGAACCAGAGACTGTAGAAGTTGCTGGATTAAGTGGTAAGAAAGATTTTGAGTTAGATATCACAAATTACAACAATTACATTGAATTTGATATGCTTTATTCCATGATGTATTATCTGATTTATGTAATTAATATGACTCAAAGAAAAATGTTATTGCAACATAAAGACGACTATGAAACTTTCCATGTGAAAAACCTTCAAATGAGACACTTGCTTATATAGTTATGTGTGGTAAAAAGAATTTAACTTATGACAAACAACACAGAATATTTGCTGAAAATTTTAATTATGTACATGAGTAAAAAATTAGAAAAATTAGTGCTGTGTACATATTTACATTTCATTTTGAAAAGTTTTCAGACAGTTAAACAAAATTAAAACTGAAAAATTTAGTATCCTACTTATTAAACGATTTCTTAGTTTTACATTATATTTTTTTCTGCATAGCTCTTTTTATGTGATTTTAATTGGAGTATTGTTATTACTATTACATGTTATTTACATTTCATTGGTCGAAATAAATTAAAATATGAAGACGATTATTTATTTAGATCCAAAATAAACAAATGAAGATGAATAAATATACCTTCATTTGTTGAATACTAACTAAATATATATTTTCGATCATTTCTACATCAGTCATAATTCAAACAGACATTGTCCAAAAGGATTGTGCATTACCGGAGGTCATTAAAACACATTTAGTGGGGAGTGTTCGTCAGTTTTCTGTGATTTCAGTTGGTTTAATACATCAGGGTTACGAACTTCTAAATTACGCATGCTGGAAGCTCTTATTAATACGAATTCTAGAGAATTTGATTCGTCTTCTTTTGTGAAGGAATTTTGGAAGGCTTTGTTAAGCAATTCTGCTTTAGCAGACCTGTCATCATTAGCATCACCATTACTATCGCATAATGAAAGTATTGATTGTGTTTTACCGCTAGTATACTTTACATACGACCAGGATTTCTTAGGATTCTCTGCCAAATTACGTGACAGGGTTTTTTGTGAAATTCATTATAAGCTTCTTGCACTGAAATTGGAGCTAAATTTCGAGTTTCTGTATAAAACTGCCAGTCTTGAGGATTTTTTGTATGTTGAAATTTGGCACGCATTTTTCTTTGGATTTGCAAGAGTGATGTAACCCGTTTTTTTTTTTTTCTTTTTTTTTTTTTTTTTTTTTTTTTTAAACGTCTGCACACTTACTCACTGCACCGTACTCTGACATGCACCAACACACCTCAGCATATGTGGACTGCTGGCAGCGCCACCGTGCGACGACCGCAGGTCAAATGCACCGCACCTTGATTTAAACTTGCAAACCGCCCACCAGAGCGTTATTCCACCATGTACCAGCATTATCGTTAATTTATGAGCATAAGTGTACATAGGATTACAAATAAAGATTAAAGATTTCACACCAGTCATCCCAGAAGTCGAGCTGTGAAAGGCGGTAGTACTCCTATATAACACTACCCCCCTCGCCCCCCCTCCCCCTAAAAAAAATATTGATACAAAGACCTATATAAACAACATAGACTGGCCATAGCTGAATCCAATTGAAAAGGTTGCCGCCATCTTTGAGAACGTCATTGTCACGCCTGGTGTTACTGGGCGTTTGCTAACGCTGAATCATAGGTTTTATATTAATCACTCTTGATCTTTCCTTAATTTCTGCGCGACACATTTCGGAAAGTAATTCCCACTACAAATAGCATTTATAGTTTATTACTGTATCCTAAGTGTAATGTTTACAATCGTTGAACTGCTGCATTATTTGATGTTACTATAATCCTCGGTTGCACAGTGGTAGAGTACCAGACTACAAATCCAAAGATTGCGGGTTCGATCCCCGCCAGGTCCTGGGATTTTTATCTGTCACTTTCCACTTCTTTCACCTCTGCCAGTATTGCTCATGTGAAAAATACCGAGTAGCACCGTGGTTCGGAACCCACGTTAAACTGTATGTCCCCCTATAAATGACTGGGTAATTCAGTTCGAAGGTTGGAGGAAGGCAACGGCATACCACCTCTAAACAGGACCATGCCTAGTAAAGCACTGTGGTGTTCAAACCAATCTTTGGATTGTTGACTGCTTTACCTTTTTTACTATAATGTCAATGCCGGCCGCGGTGGCCAAGGGGACTAAGGCGCTCCAGTCATGGTCTGCACGGCCATTACGGTCAGGGGTTCGAATCCCCCCTCGGGCATGGATATTTGTGCCGTCCTAGTTCGTAAGTAGTTTGTAAGTTTAGGGACTGATGACACTGTAGTTAAGTCCCATAGACTATACAAACATTTGAACATATAATGTTAATAATCGTTTGTGTTTGCCGACATATCTTCCCTATAAGTACAGGCGAATTTCTTTAAAGTCTTTCATTCCCTTTATTCTGCCTGTGGTTCAAATGATGTTTCATGCTTTGAAGTACATTACGTATTTATCAATATCTCCACAATTTGACGTTTCCTTGGTACTCTCTTTACAGCTTTTGGTTTGTGTAGGTGCTCAAGAAACGAAAATAGTGTAGGAATGGCGTTTGCAAGTAGCCGCTTTTGATCCGTGGTAGCATCCATTACTTTTCTTCAAAATGACAAGAGCATATGTAACTATACTTTGTAGGCTGCCACTTATCACACCTCATATTGGTTACCCATTGGGTTAGCAACTCCTTGTTTTTCAAAGGAAATCTGTATAAAGAATAATTTAATTACAGTTCATATACCTAGGCTACTTACTACACTTTTGTACACTACATAAACAACTGTCATTACATTAAAACACACCAAATTCATCCGTCCTCTGCCGAGCTTTCTGATGGTCGTGAAGTAAACATAATTTTGAAACTTGGTAAATACGAAAGTTTAGTATAATGAATGTTTATAGACAAATAAACGCTGATACACAACGACCTATATAATTACATATCTCTTTCTTTATGCATGATATTCCAACAGTTTTATCACTGCAGTTGCTGCAATTGTATACCGAACAGACACTGTGCTTGATTTACCACTAATAATAGTGCTTACACGTTAGTTTAGATTACAGACAAAAGCATCTGCTCACACTGCTGCTTCAAGCTGAAGTTCTCAAATATGGCGCCTCATGTTGCTTAGTGCTGCCACCCAGAGCTCTGTAGCTTGCCTGTAGCCTCTCTAGGTTGTTTATATACCTCTTTGGATTGATATCAAAGTCTATCACAGACAGTCGCGAAACTCTCTAGGGAAAAAAATGCAACTAAAGCGATACTAGCGTTCCAAGCGGCCGGTAGGTAGAGATACAAACTCAGAAGTTGTCGTTTTTAATGTTGTTACTTTGATATTTCCCACTCACTGAACGTTGTTGTGAACTTTCAAATACAAATATGAAATTATCATTTAAGTAATATCACTGCTTCTGTTCATGGCAGTCTGTAATAACGAATTATCAGTGCGGTGTAATTCATACAGTTCACCATATCCGAGTCTCATTCATATTGTCCATAACGTTTTGAAAATAGAAATGAATTGTACCGTGTTCAAGTATAAAAGGAACTGCGTACTGACATTTCGCACGAGTTTTGTTTTAGTGGATTTAGTGTCGCTTCAGAACTGCATGTGATTTTTACATTCTAGGAGACTAGATTCTACATCGCCTTATAAACCCTCTTTTCACCTTATCGTTGCCTCTGTGTCTTTCGTGTACCCATCTTAATTATTTTAGCTACTTGGTAGGTATCAAACTGAATATCTTCAAGAATGTGACGAGCCAATATTTACAGTTTATATATGGTCATATTTATTTGTAGCTACCCATTCACTTAATCAAACTAGTAGGTAATCGCCAAAATATGTTGGTATATATATATTTTTGTGAAACTGAAGTAAGAAACTAAGCAGGCTCTATTGAAATAATTGATTAACTGCTACTGGAAGCATTTGGACATTAATTTCATAAAATTTTATTATGAAATAGTAGTAAAGTATTTGTGATTCTGATCAAGAGCAGAAGTTTGGACTGAATGAATTGCTACAGATTTACTACTATGCCTAAAACTATAACCACCGTAAACGTTCACTTGTTATTCATAAGATTATTCTCTTTATTCTGAGCATCCTTTGCAAATGAGAGATTTCCGAATTACTTTTTTAATAGTTGGCACAATTTATAGCCCCGCAAATGCTCGTAAATACTAAGGTACTTTTAATCTGCTGCTTCAAACGAAATACACATTCATTAATCAATCGTTTCGTGATATGTTTTTACGACCCAGCCGCTTGGCAGCGCTGCAGTCGCGAAGTTGCAAATATTCACTGGGAATATCGTGACTATGTTATACTCTATTGATATGTTGTATGGGACGTGTGAGACGGCATGTTACCTTGTCGTGTGTGGAGGCGAGCAGGTGCTCGGAGAGCTGGTAGGCGTTGCAGGCGCAGGCCTGCATGGCGGTGAGCAGGCGGCCCGCCAGCTTGGCGGCGTCTGCCGGCTGGTGGGTGGGTGTCAGGCGCAGCGCCACGCACGCCGCCGCCACGCTCCTCCTCACCAGGTCCGAACCGGCACGGTCCGCCGCGTGCGTAACCTGCTCGCGCACCCTCCGTGCGCTGCCAACAAAACATTCCGCACTACCGTTACAATAACACTCGGCCACAACTCGTCCCTCTGGTTCATCTGAAGTAAGAGTAATGTCGGGTGTGCCACAGGGGAGTGTCGTGGGTCCGTCGCTGTTCACGATATATACGAGGCGCGTCCAGAAAGTAAGTTCCGTTTCAATTCATCTCCGCTGCAGCGCTGCGACTGCAGTTCCGCAGATATGCTGTAGACGATGTCTATCGAGGAGAAGAACGTGCGCCATTTGGAGATCGCTGCAGTTACGTACGCTCTGTCGTGCTTGTTTGAAATGTAGGCGTCGATTGAAAATCCCGCCACCTGTGAAATCCGGTCGGTGATTCGGTTTCTGAATGCGAGGAAAGTGAAACCGAGTGAAATTTATCAGCAAATTTGCGATGTTTACGGACCAAATGCGATGAGTGATTCGATGGTGAGAAGATGGGTCCGACAGTTCAATGGCGGGCGTAGTGATGTGCACGATGACGAATGAAGCGGGCGTCCACCTTTGGTTACAGAAGAACTGGTTCACGCGATTGATGACAAGATCCAGGACATCTCAAGTCTTTCCTTGGCGGTCATCACTTCACCAACGACGACGAGCTGAAAGAAACTGTTTCCAACTGGTTGAAGACACAGGCGGCAGATTTCTATGAAGAAGGTATACAAAACCTGGTGCCACGCCATGACAAATGCCTGCAAAATTTCGGCAGTTATGTGGAAAAGTAGATTAAGAGTTGTAGAATTTTGTGCAATAAAAATTTCTTCTGTATCTGTGTACAATTTCATTTTATTACCAAACGGAACTTACTTTCTGCACGCGCCTAGTATAAATGACCTTGCGGATAACATCGGAAGTTCACTGCGGCTTTTAGCGGATGATGATGTAGTATATACAGAGTTTGTAACAATGGAAAGTTGTATTGAAATGAAGGAGGATCTGCATCGAATTGACGCATGTTGCAGGGAATGGCAATTGAATCTCAGTGTAGACAAGTGTAATGTGCTGTGAATACATAGAAAGAAAGATCCTGTATCATTTAGCTACACTATAGCAGGTCAGCAACTGGAAGCAGTTAATTCCATAAATTATCTGGGAGCAGGCATTAGGAGTGGTTTAAAATGGAAAGACCATATAAAATCAATCGTCGGTGAAGCAGATGCGAGACTTAGATTCACTGGAAGAATCCTAAGGAAATGCAGTCCGAAAACAAAGGAAGTAGGTTACAGTACACTTGTTCGAATACAGCTTGAATACTGCTCGCCGGTGTGGGATCCGTACCAGGTGGGGTTGATAGAGGAAGTAGTAAAGATCCATCGGAGAGCAGCGCGCTTCGTTACAGGATCATTTGGTAATCGAGAAAGCGTTACGGAGATGATCGATAAACTCCAGTGGAAGACTCTGCAGGAGAGACGCTCTGTCGCTCGGTACGGACTTTTGTCGAAGTTTCGAGAACATACCTTTACCGAGGAGTCTAGCAGTATATTGCTCCCTCCTACGTATATCTCGCGAAGAGATCAAGAAGATAAAATCAGACAGATTAGAGCCCACACAGAGGCATACCGACAATCTTTCTTTCCGCGAACAATACGTGACTGGAATAGGAGGGAGAACCGATAGTGGTATTCAAGGTACGCTCCGCCACACACCATCGGGTGGCTTGCGGAGTATGGATGATGATGTACATGGCAAGGAGCGGACACCTACTCGTCATCGCCGAAGTCGTCCAAATTTCTGGTACATGTAGGGCGTGGTGAGACATGGAAGTTCGCCAAGTGGGAACTCCAAATGGCCAAGCGTTTGGGAAATAAAAGCAAGTTTGATACGGATCTATCACCATATGCATCTTATCAAATGTCCCTGTTACGGCTTGTTTATGAAGCGGTGTTTAGATCCGAAAGACATAAAAATAAAAAAGCTTGCATACTTTGCTTACTTTCATTCTATAATGTCATATGGTATAATATTTTGGGATAACTCTTCAAGTCAAGCAAAAGTTTTCAGAGTCCAAAAGCGTGTAATATGTATTACTTATGGAGTTAATTCAAGGACATCCTGTAGAAGCCTCTTCAAAGATTTGGGTGTATTAACTACTGCCTCTCATTATATTCATTCCTTAATGAATTTTTTCGTAAATAATATATCCCTTTTTCCGACAAACAGCTCAGTTCATAAATACAATTCTAGGAACAAAACCGATCTACACAAGGACTGAAAAACACTTACTTTAGTTCAGAAATGGGCCCTTTACTCAGGAACACACATTTTCAATAATTTACCAGCAACCATAAAAAATTTAACTACAAATAAAGATCAGTTTAAGAGGAGCCTGAATGATTTACTAGTGGCAAACTCCTTCTGCTCCATTAAAGAATTATTTAATGGAACCAAATGATGTATGTATTCATACTATTAATATTATTATATCAGCTTGTAAAAAAATTATATAGTGACATGTTCCACACCCACAACAATCTCCATAATATGGATCTATGGAATGAACAACTAATCTGATTTAATCTAAGAAGTTTTAAAGCGTTCTATACAGAAAATTCCAAGGGAAGTAGTTTTAAAGTTGAATTGCAACTCATATATACCTTATATATTTAACAGTGCAGCAGTATGGCAAAATAGCTCAGGCAGTGGCGTTTCTGCCATGTAGCTGGTTTGAGTTCGATCCTACCTACACAATAAATATTATTGGTTTTAAAATTATAATAATTTTAAAATTAAATTAATGATACAAAATATTATCAACTACATCATAATGAACTCTGTTTTATTTATGAAATGACGGTTGAAACCAATTAAAATTTTAATTACAAAATTTTCTTTTTAAAACGTCTAATAGTTGCAAAACCATTTTACGATTAATGTATGTACATTATACTGTTAAATATTGTTCTCATTACAATTTAATTACAAAATTATGCGATATTGTAGGCCGTGGAAAGATTATAAACATTTGATGTCATTTAGAGGGACCAGTTTCTTCATGGTATAGGAGGTATAGTTGTTGCCCTATTACATGATACGAACAGACAAATCGTCAGGAAGAGTCAAGACTGAGGCGCTCCAGTCACGGTCTGCACGGCCACTACGGTCGGGGGTTCGAATCCCCCCTCGGGCATGGATATTTGTGCCGTCCTAGTTCGTAAGTAGTTCATAAGTAGTTTGTAAGTTTAGGGACTGATGACCCCATAGTTAAGTCCCATAGACTATACAAACATTTGAAGAGTCAAGGTCAACTAATCGTTTAGTGGGCCTTACCTGCTACAAAAATAAGAAATAAACGTTTCTTAAGAGTAGGTTGCAATCTGAATCGTCCACGAACACGCTACTATCTGAGTTACTCACGCGGGAGTGGCCGCCTGGTCTATGGACTATGCGCTCGCCCCCGCCGGAGGATCGAGTCTTCCCTGTGGCGTGGATGTGTGGATTGTCCTTAGCGTAAGTTAATTTAAGTAGTTTGTAAGTCTAGGGACTGATGACCATAGCAGTTTAGTTCAATAGGTTACAAATATTTGAAAGTCTTTATCTGAGTTATTTCACGGTGCTGTAGGGTAGCCGTTACTGAAAAGTGCATCAGCTATATATGAGCAGCGCTTAAAACTTTAGAGCCCTTTTTCTAGGAATTTTCCGGATGGCGCGCTTTAGAACTTCTCTTAGTGGATACCCTTGAGCTATACTACTATCCCGGGAAGACACATCCCGAAGACCAGAAGGTCTCGTTGTGAGCGGCAACTGGCGTGCCACACTTTGGGTTAGGAACACTAAAAGACGTGACGTTAGCGGCAGAAAAATACCAACAGGAAGTGCCTGTAATTTGGCAGTCACAAGTATACTATTTGTGTCTTTAAGATCTTTGTGTAGGTTACGCAACATAAAGTGACAGCTTAGAATGTAAATAAAGCATCTGATCGCTCTATTTGCTTTGACACTCGGTTAGTGTTTACCTCAGTCTGTTGATGACTCGCAAAATAGCTTGGAGTTTCTCTGCGTATTGTTTTATTTTATTTACTGTCCCAGTGTAAAATAACTGTTTTACACACAGTACATATTTTTCGGAGATTACTCAACTACTTAAAAAAATTCAATAATGACGTTCTTTAAATCAAGTACCCAGATAAAAGAAAATTATGTTGTACGTACATAGTGCCTGCTGGCTTCTGTCTCGGATTTTTCGGCCGTCGTTTGTTTGGTGTTGCAACTGACGTTTCGCTAGCACCAATTCAGACTCAGATTGGCCAGCACTGTTAAAAGTTTCATATTCGATTGCTCTTGGAGGGTGAAACTTGGGCAATGTCAGCAGCTCGTGTGCTTGTACTGGGCGAAACGTCTGAACAAACTTCGTGGGAAAATCTTGAAACAGACGCCAACGGACATGTCAACAAATGGCCATAAAAGCTTAAAATTTACAGTAGATAGGAAATTGGGAGAAGTCTTTACAACACTGTATTTCCCAGTATCTTTAAGGTCCAATAGCTTCTATGATTATTTATCTTAAATTGCCGATACCAACAGATTGTTCGGATTGTACCTACCTTGACCCACAATAAAACATTTTAGTGCACAATGTATCATTAGTTCATTTAGCGGCCCCTTTTTTGCAGATGGAGAAGAAGCTGCTTATAAAGTATTTGTATTACCACGTTACTCAGACAAACTTGGATTAGGGTAGCAACATTTTTCTTTATTAGGCCTAATGATCCCACCAATGAATAATGTATTTTGTCAATTATCAAATACAGAAATATTTGTCCCTGTCCATGTACTTTGTTAAGCGACGTTACCGATCTGAAAAGATTATTACACTTACAATGGCTTGTTATTAGGACAGTAGTTTCCTAAACACATCGTCACACATTCTGAAGTTACTATTCAAATATCTGTTTCGTCCTTTGTATCCTAATCAGCTGTAAATGTAAATAAAACACAGAATTGTAGAACATACCGTGTTATTAATATGTTTGGAGAAGTTCAGTTAAAATGTAAAGATGAAAACAGGGACAGATCGAGGCTCTTTGCCGCCCAGGGCAAGATTGTCGTTGGCCCCTCCCCCCCCCCCTCCAGTTTCCTCATCGCAATGACGAAATATGAGATTTCATAAAAACAACAAAAACTGAGTTTATATTGAGTTCTTACAAACAGGAGAACGTGTACTGTATGAATGAAGTCATAAATGAATACAGATAAAAATGGTAATAACAAATAATTTGAATAATTTGATTCTTAGGCATAAGTTAAGAAAAAAAATACCAATATACATGGTGTTTCACTAAGTGTGTTTGCCTCTGTAACTTATAAAATAATAGGTGACGGGAAATTTTAATATGGTAGGTCAACACAAGAAATGTTACACTTTCTGCGGAGCTATGAACATAGTTTATTGTATCATTTTCCAAAGAGTTACAGCACAAAGATATAATTTTTTAAATTGAACATTAGTTTTTTTCTATCGTGCATTGGATTCGTTGAAACCAGCTGCGTCCAAATCAATTTAAACTCCATTCCTATCACTGTTAGTTTGGGAGCTACAACCCTTCAAAGTTTCAGGGGCAGATACCACAAACGCTGCGCATAATGCAATGCCCCTTCTAAATGTGGTGCGGCCGAGTTGTAACGTCGCCGGCGTCACGGAGCGAGAAGCTTCCTCGATGCGCTGTTAAGGCTAGTTTACACGACGACACTAGGTTTCATGAAACTGCGCTACTGGCCAGTACGCATGCGCGGCAGGAGTTCGCGCAACTCGTTGCCGAAACTAAACAGTTTCGGCACCTTCCAAGTTTGGCGCGTGTTTTTAGGTTAGGTGATAACCAATACAGAACAAAACACAACATAAAGGGGGGAAAGGAAGAAATAATACGGTTTTTGAACATATATGCGATGCAAAGGAGTTTGTGCCATTTTAACGATGAAAATTTCAGGAATGAGCAGCGGCGTGTTAGTGCTTCAAATTTTCAAATGTTTGTAAAGTCTATGGGACTTAACTACGGGGTCATCAGTCCCTAAACTTACAAACTACTTATGAACTAACTAAGACTAAGGACGGCACAAATATCCATGCCCGAGGGGGGATTCGAACCCCCGACCGTAGTGGCCATGCAGACCGTGACTGGAGCGCCTCAGTCTCCTCGGCCACCGCGGCCGGCGCGTTAGTGCTCTTGAAGGAATTATTCGTGAATTAAATATTGATGGGTTGACGATTAGTGAATTGCAGACTAAAGTACATTCAATTCCGAATACCTATACAAACGAACTATGGCAATTGTGGATTTGAGAACACGGTACAGGTATTGTAGAGATATCTATTTGACAAGAAACGTAATGAAATTTGTAATTTCAGTTCTGGTGACAATACTTCACGCATAACAGTATCTTGTTTCTTTATTGCATTACTAACTCTGTTTAAAACGAACGTAAACTGCTCTGGTGACATTCTGGGTTGATTAAAATAACTTCTAGGGTCTTCGATCACATTTTTTTCAGCAACCGATCTGACGTCTTTTTTTTAATCCAGTCACAAACCCGAACACGTTTCTTATTTTTTTTTTTTTTATGTTTAGTCTTATGCAGCGACTTCACACAGAGAAGCAATAGCTCCGCCACAACTGTTACAGCTACCAAAACTTTCATTCTACGGCGACTACGGCACTCACAAAACAACGAAACTGAAGTGTATAGTATTGGCGCTGTGTCTACAGACATACACGAAACCAGTTGCGCGCAATTCATTTCATGAAACAAGTGTCGCAACCTGGTGTCGTCGTGTAGACTAGCCTTTAGACTGCCGACTGTCGCCGCACACGGCCGTATACCCGACAGTTGGAGCCACACAAACAACCGGGGATCAATATACCACAGTTACTGACATCAGATGACGATGGCACACACGAACAACGAGTACGTTGACATGTTGCTGATGCTCGGCGAGTGCCGAGCAGCCACGGCGTATGCCGTGAGATATCCTAGGCGAAAAGCCCCGGCAGCCATTACGTTCTTACGTGCCGAACAACGACTTCGGGAAACAGGCAGCTTGGTAACGCGCCGCAGTAACAGACGTAGCCCTGCAAGAAGTGAGGAGACGGAGGTGTTTGTTTTAGCTGCACTACACCACGATCCTCATGTCAGCTTACGAGCCGTTGCTGCAGTCGCTGGTGTCAGTCTCACATCTGTGTGGCGTATAGTACACGGCCACAGGTTTCACCCGTACCGCCTGTCACTGACCCAGGAGCTGCATGGGAACGATTTCCGTGCGAGAGTGACATTCTGTGAATGGGCCATGCGTAATTTCACGCTGGAGTCTTTACAAAGTGCTATGTTCTCTGATGAGTCCACGTTCACAAATTATGGTGCAGTGAATCGCCATAACGTGCACTACTGGGCCGCAGACAATCCTCAGTGGGTACGACCTGTCGATCGTCAACGTAGGTGGGCTATTAACGTGTGCTGTGGAATCCTTGGGGATGAAATCATCGGTCCACACTACTTTCCAGGTACAATGACAGGTGAGTTATATCGCGCTTTTATAGCCGACAGTTTGGGTGGTCTCCTTGAACATGTGTGTCTACACACGAGAGTCCATATGTGGATGCAGCACGATGGTCACCCAGCCCATACTGCGCGTGCTGTTGTGGAAGAACTAAACAACAAGTTTGCAGGAAGCTGGTTGGGGTGCCATGGTCCTCATTCACGGCCCGCAAGGTCGCCCGATTTAACACCAGTAGATTTCTTTTTGTGGGAATATCTAAAGGATCGTGTTTATGTCACTGAGCCCACATCCCCAGATGATCGAAAACGGCACATCGAGGTCGCATGTCGCTCCGTCACACCGGCGATGTTACATCTCGTCCACAGATCCTTTCGACGGCGCATTACATTATGCATTGAGGAACATGGACACACATTTGAACATCTCATGTAAATCAACTTCCCACCGCCATAACATCCATCACCCACCACGCAGCCAGGTATTATGTACAGCAGAGGTGGGCAATGAGCGAGCCGCGCTCTCAGAGCCGCCTGCCTGAGCCGCGAGCAGCTGGCGTCCATCACGTAGTTCCTGCTCAAAACACTAGATGGCGCTATGCGCAGCCAAAGCGCTAACATAGCCGCAGAAATGCACCTGGCTGAGTGCATAATAAAATAACTTATAAAGATAATAGTGCAAACTCTTTAGTATCTAACTCTTCTCTAAAACGTCCAGCACGGGCAGTCGAGCCGGCAAATATCTTATAAAGATAAGAGCGATTTTTTTGTTTTGTTTCAGGAGACACCGTTAACAGTGCCATCTGTTAGTTCGAATTTTGTACTTCAGGGTTTTCGTTATTATTACGTTATGGTACAGTACGCTGTGGAGTTGAAATGGATAGTCAAATCAGCGCGGTAAAGCGGCGTTCTATTTTCCAGTTCAACTTTAGTTGGGAGTGTGATTACTTGTTCACTGAAAGCGAAGGAGGAGCAAAATGTTTGGCATGTGGTAAAATACTAGGCATAAAAAAGTACAATTTAGAACGCCACTATAGAACATCACTTCAACCAGTATGGAAGTGTAGAAGGTGAAATGTGACTTAATCTTCTTAATAATCTATGCGAGGAAGGATGTAAAGTAGAGGTATGTATTATAATGCGCCGGCCGTGGTGGCCAAGGGGACTGAGGCGCTCCAGTCATAGTCTGCACGGCCACTACGGTCGGGGTTCGAATCCCCCCTCGGGAATGGATATTTGTGCCGTCCTTAGTATAAGGTAGTTGATAAGTAGTTTAAGTTTAGGGACTGATGACCCTGTAGTTAAGTCCCATAAGCTTAACAAACATTTGAACATTTTATTATAATGCTGTACCCACTTACGAGATAAGTTAATCACAGTGTTTTAATACCAGACTTTCACGGAACTACGTGCACCAGCAAGCATGCAGACCTCTAGCGGCAACTAGGATAACTACTGGCCGAGCGCGAATGCTGCTCTTGTTCTGGCCTGAGCCGGAGCGCTGCTCATTGAGTCGATCTGTGCCCACTAGAGCCCGTCAAAACGGCCGCCACTCCCGCTCGGTTCCCGCTGCGCTCGCGCGTCGCTCTCGACGGCTGACGGCGGGTAAAGGGTTGGTAGAGGGGGAGCGATGACGTCACAGTCGCGAGAGCGAGATGTTTCGGGCAGGACGAGTCACGATACTCCCGGGATCACGCGCGCCCGCCGGGACGAGCTGAGCTTGGCTGAGCCGCCTCAGCCTAGTCGGCGCACGCCGCCGGCTGCGTGTTCACACAACGCGCCGGACGTACCCGAGACAAAAAAAAGAGGGAAAATACACTTTTTCGATTTTCACGGTGTAAAAATTGTTCACGGTATACAAGACCACGCTACATCGTTTTATGAAATTAGTTTTTCCTTACTAGCTTTGCCTTGCCTGTGAAAAAATAAAAAGGCTAATTTCCATTCCGCACGAGTTTTTAGTTCCGTAACGCTCCTCACTCGATTTTGATGAAAGTATTCGGTTAAAAAATCTGATTTTTGGACACATTATACTAAAACATCTAAGCTTTCGTATAAGACACTCACCTTTTCGTAATTCCTAACAGTCGTTTTCAAATGACGCTATTTCTCAAGTATATGCACTTGATTTACAAATCGTGTATTGAAAAAGTTAGATAGCGGGCAGGTTACTGTTCTATGATTTTTAGACCATATATTACAGCGAGTGAAATGGAGCTAAAAGAACAAAAAAGTTTTTGAAATGGTAATCACACTGATATCTACCTCCTTTCACAGGTAATTGCAAGTTATCTGAGGGCCCTCGGGCCGCGATCACAAGTCTACGAACTCAGCCTGTTTTGAGCGTAGCGTGAAGCACTGCAGTGCCGAAAAATCTGAATTGCTGGCTAAGTTTGTCGGTCCCTCATGATGTGTTAAAGATCCATAATCAGAGAACAATAATGAACTAATTTTTCTTGTGTGGCAACCGATTACAATGGACAACTATCTGCTACGGTCTTACAGCAGATCATACTTGACTTTGGGAGGCATACATCTGATTTTTTCCACATAATACAATACGTGAAATTTATATTTCGTGTTTGGAACTAGAAGAGAAGAACAAAGTAATGTAAACGGCGACTTCGCTCATAATGGACTGAAATAAAATTTTGTGACATTACAATTAACGGCTTTCTAGTTGCAGATGAACGAGAAAGTCAAAAGATATTTATATTTATTGATGCATCTAGTACTAAGACACAATATATACCTTTTCGCTGTTGTAGCTTTCGGAAAATGTGTTCCCACAGGGTGAAAATAATTGTATACAGTGTGTCCGACATAAATGCGGTACTTTCACGTCTGAGATGAAAGCAGGAATGAACTGAGTTGCTTTTAGTAACCTGACAATTTTCTTTGTCTGCAAGATGGTACTTTCGAATTTTCAACATACACTGGTGTACTTCAGCCTCAGACACTGCAGGACAGGTCAGTAAAGGATGAGAAGCGTCTGTCACTTTATTCTATTTTTTTTTCCTGAGGGGGGAGAGCTTGTCCCCAGCTATAAGGAATCCCAACCCACTGTCAGCAGAAGATCTATTGCTGGCCACTTCAAGAATCCCGCTAACAGTTCATTGATTTTATTGTATTATATATTAAAAGAATCTACTAAAACTAAAGTCTGTCGGACAGACTAAACTACCCAGCTGATTTCCTTCATTTTTGTGTAAAACTTATTCTGCACTCAAACGGGATTTCCTTCTGTATATTTCTTATGGGGATGTCCTGGGTGTAAACTAAAGTCATTCTGTCAAGCCGTTCTATCCGACCCATTTCCTTCATTTTCGCTTTAAGCGAAAGGTATTTATTCGCAGATTTGTCATCAAGTATCATAATTAAAAAAATGTTCAAATGTTTGTATAGTCTATGGGACTTAACTACGGGGTTATCAGTCCCTATACTTAAAAACTACTTATGAACTACTTACGAACTAGGACGGCACAAATAACCATGCCCAAGGGGGGATTCGAACCCCCGACCGTAGTGGCCGTGCAGACCGTGACTGGAGCGCCTTAGTCCCCTCGGCCACCGCGGCCGGCTATCATAATTAACTTAAGTCTCTCCTTAGTTTACTTTCATTCAAACGCGGGATCCTTCTGTCCTTGCATTGAATATTTTAATCGGTTTGTTTTAGGATATCTTCGGTTCTAAATAAAGTACACAGTTCTCTTTGATCTAACAACGCTCAACGGATCAAGATCTTTCATTTGTGCTTTTAAACACTTGCACGGATTGATTCTGAAGAAAGCTATACGTGAACATTTAACTTTACTTCCATGTCTTCCCAACGTTTCAGTCATTCCACTAACGGTGTGAAGTATTCGCGCGGGTCTTATTCGAACGGGTCCTCTATCTTTCTTATATATTAAAAAAATCTATTTTATAATTATAATTGATTTTAAATAAGTGTTACGAATTTAAGAAAATACAAGCTTATATAATATTCTGTATACTGTTACTATCTATAATAAATATTTTTAAATGATAAATATTTAATTTTACTTATTTCCATTTCACATGACTTGCTACTAATGCTGCAAAGTATTTGCACAGGTCGCCTAGTTTTATTACTACTGTTCTCACATTGTAGTGAACCGTAGAATTTTATTAACATAAGAAATGGTTGGTAATGCACTCATTCCATCCATATAGACTAACATTTAGGAGAGTATTTCCTTCCCTTAACATTCGATATCTTTAATATTCCCGGCGTGAGCCTGCGCCGGCACGAACCGATTGGGGTATGGTGTTGCTTCTGCAGCACAAGTATCACAAGCCTCCATCCTGCTTTCAGCAGAAGCTCCTCTGCATGATTTTTTTTTTTCAATTATACTTATGATAATATGTTTATTTTTCTTCTATTACTATTAATTCTGTAATATGAATTAAAAAAATTAAGAAATGTTTAGTTTTTCACATAAGGAAAAACTCTCCTAAATGTTAGTCGAAATTAATGGGATTTCTAATGTGTTTATAATTCTATGAATCACTACAGTGTGGAAACAATAGTAATAAAATTACAAAATCAATTAACAGTTAGCTGGCTCAAAGTAGATGACAGTGAACAAGTACTGGTCACACCTGTGTTTCCTTCGATCTTCCACTGTCAGTGGGTGACGATCCCTTGTTGCTGGCCACAAGCCCACTAAGAACCAAAAAACAAATCACAACATGAAACAAATGACACCTGCTTCTCATCCTTTACTGATCAGCAGTGTCTGAGGCTAAACTAAATCTGCGCGTTTTCCTTTCATTTAAAGTATAAAAATCGATATGAAAGTACCATGGAGACAGGCAAAATTGTGAGATTCAGGAAATGTTCATAGAAAAGCAGTTCCCATCAGACAGCTTCCTAACAAAATAAATAAAAATTCTGAGAACCGTGTAGAGTTCTTTGAAAGTGGAGATGAGCTGAAACATGGTACAGCGCGTACCACATAAATCTGGCACACCTGACGTACCCCCATGGCCATAAGTTGCAGCATCCCTTAGCAGGAGGTAACTAAATGTCTTTAATTTTACTGTTATGTACTCCTACTTTAGTCTCGGTCTGAGGGATAGAGCTTTTATGTGAGACACTGTATATAATTTGTTTCACCTTGTGGTAGAACATTTTCTGGGAGTTACAAAAGCAAAGTTTGCGCCTCGGTTGCACAGTGGTAGAGTGCCAGGCTACAAATCCAAAGGTCGCGGGTTCGATCCCCGCCAGGTCCTAGGATTTTTATCTGTCACTATCCACTTCTTTCACCTCTGGCAGTACTGCTCATGTGAAAAATACCGAGTAGCACCGTGGTTCGGAACCCACGTTAAATTGTAGGTCCCCCTATAACTGGCTGGGTAAGTCAGTTCGAAGGTCGGAGGAAGGCAACGGCATACCACCTCCAAATAGGACCATGCCTAGTAAAGCACTGTGGTGTTCAAACCAATCTTCGGATTGTTGACTGCTTTACCTTTTTTTTTTTTTTTACAAAAGCAAAAATTAAGAGAAGGTTCAAATGTTTGTTAAGCTTATGGGACTTAACAACGGGGTCATCAGTCGCTAAACTTACAAACTACTTATGAACTACCTTATACTAAAGATGACACAGGTATCTATGCCCGAGGGAGGATTCGCACTCCCGACCGTAGCGGCCGTGCAGACTGTGACTGGTGCGTCGCAGACCCCTCGGCCACCGCAGCCAGCTTAAGAGAAAGCTAAATAGTGTAATCTTAGGTGTAGATGCATCAATAAATGTAAGTATATTTTTGGGTTTCTTCCGTTTATTATCCTCAACTAGAAAGTCATTGAGTAGAATTTCAGAAATTTTATTTCAGTCCATCAACAGCAAATTCGCAGTTAACATTAATTGTTTCTTCTCTTGTAGTTTGAAACACGAAATATGTATTCCATCAACTGTACAATGTGGACAACAAACTACTTGTATACCTCTTAAGTGAAGTATTACCTCACATAAAACCATAGCAGATCATTGGCCATTGTAATCGGTTGCCACCCGAGAAAAATTAGGGTATTGCTATTTTTTGGTTATGAATTATTAACACATCACGAGGGACTAACATACGTGGCCAGCAAATAATTTTTTCGGCACTGCAGTGCTTTACGCCACGCTCAACACACGCCGAGTTCGTAGGCTTACGGTCGCGGCATGATGCCGCTCAGATAACTCACAATTACTTGTGAAAGGAGGTAGATATCAGTGCGACTACCATTTCAAAAACTTTTCTGTTCTTTTAGCTCCATTTCACTCGCTGTAATGTATGGCCTAAAATGCATAGTACAGTATGCTGCCCCCTATCGAACTTTTTCAATACACGATTTGTAAATCAAGTGCCCATACCTGACAAAAAGTATTATTAGAAATCGATTGTTACGAATTTCGAAAAGGTGAATGTTTTATTGGAAAGCTAAGATGTTGTACTATCCTGTGTCCAAAAATCAGATTTTTTAACCGAATACTTTCATCAAAATCGTGTGAGGAGCTTTACGAAACTGAAAACTCGTGCGGAATGAAAAGTAGCCTTTTTATTTTTACACAGGCAACGCAAAGCGTAAAAGGAAAAAATAAGTTGATAAAAGGATGCGATATGATCTTATATACCGTCAAAATTTCTTACAACTTGAAAATCGAAAAAGTTGTTTTCCCCCTCTTTTTCGTCTTGCCACATCCCCGCTCGGCTCGGCCCGGCCGGCAGTGTGAACGCACCGTCGTAGACGTGTGCCGGACGGGCGCAGTAATTAACGGCGTCGTGAGGGGGCTGGCCGTGCGCATGCGCACTGCTGTCGGCTGTTCCACATACCAGCCGGGAGTACCGAGACTTCTCGCTCCCGAGACTGCGTTATCGGCACGGCCGGCTCCCGGGTGTGGCGGTCTCGCTAGCCGCTCCCTCTGGCGGGAACGAGCGGGAGCCAGGCCGCGTTTGACGGCCTCTAGTGCCCACCTCTGATGTACAGCATGTACTGCCCCTGAAACTTTGAAGGGTTGTAGCTCCCAAACTAACAGTGATAGGAATGTACTTTAAATCGATTTGGACGCAGCTGGTTTCAAGGATTCCATAGAAAAAAACTATTGTTCCATTTAAAAAATATATCTTTGTGCTGTAACTCTGTGGAAAATGATACAATAAACTATGTTCATAGCTCCGCAGAAAGTGTAACATTTCTTGTGTTGACCTACCGCATTAAAATTTCCCGTCACCTATTATTTTATAAGTTACAGAGGCAAACACACTTAGTGAAACACCCTGCATGTTCACAAACAGTGCAAAATGTTTATTATTAAATAAAAAATAAATACAGATTTAAAAAATTCAAAATTTCAAAGTATAATATGTGATAGAATAAAATCTTGACATATTTAATGAAGAAATGAGTCAGTATAAATAAGAACCGTAATCTGTTTTTTATTCCATTCTATAATGGCTGACTGGGGAGGCAACAATGGATATATAATTTAAATAGTGAGC